>CM077595.1:0-10000000 GCA_039654915.1 Aquilaria yunnanensis
GTTTAGATACTACCATAAAACTACAAGTTTGGTCCCTAGGCTTTTAAAAATTTTACAATCAAGTGACTAAAGTTAATCTAAATGTTTACGTATTGACATAAAATTACAAGTTTAGTCCCTAAAATTTTAAATATTTTACAATCAAGTTCTCAAAGTTTGAAAAATGACAGTTTAGGCACTAACATAAAATTACAGGTTCCCTAAACTTTTAAAATTTTTCAATCAAGTCCCTAAAGTTTTAAAAGTTATAATTTAGACATTGACATAAATTATAGGCTTAGCCCCTAACATTTTAAATTTTTCCTTCAAATCTCCGAAATCCTAAAATATCAAACAAAAATGCCAAAATCACGAAAATAAATATAGCAATTTCATATTAATCAATAGAATAATCTAAAAATTACAAACGAACCCCATATTAGAGATAAAAAATCACAAACAATCAAGAAATTGGAAAATTTTGAAGGAATTATGGACAATATGGTACATGAAGAGGTGGTGGAGATGATCGAGCAACGGCGGGGACACCAGAGACGGACGGGACACTAGAGGCGAATAGGCTGTGAGGGAAAGGAGATTTGGGAGAGGGGTTGAGAGGCTTGCAGTGGGAGAAGAGAGAAACTAGTAGACAAGTTCAAGCTTGCTTTGGTAATCTCAAAGGTTGTGATAATTAGAATTGCCGCAGACTTCTTCGACATAAATTTAACAATTTTTTGATAAAAAATCGTCGTTGCAATAATGGCGTAAGCCTATGTGATGAAATTTATTCCTCACAGTTTTTGCCCAATTAATTCGTACAATTTCCAAAGCCAAACTTTTCTGATAATTCTGTGTCGAATTTCATAATTGCCATAGGTATTCAAAATTTGAAATTTCTGCCTATTCTACCACTCGTGATTTGTGACAAAAATTTTCGCCGTAAGCTTAATTGCAGCAAATTCGTCGCAATATTTTTTTTGTTGACTGGTCAACATGGCAACTAGCTTTGATTTTAAGCTGATTGCTAAACTTGTGTAGCAAATGCCTTCATCTCTTGCAGTGGGATACTAATTTTATCATAAAAAGACTGGGTGATTGAAGATTTTTTTCCCCCTAATTGTAGGTAATATGCTCGAACAATCGAACCTAAAATCAATTTGTAGTTGATGAATCTTTTATAAAAAAAAAAACTACCGGAAATTTCATTTGATTAATCTATGCGGGATTTTGACTCCCGTAAGATAGATTTAAGAGAGAAAAAGTAAGCCTTGATATGATGTTAAACTGTTGAACTAAAATCAATTGTTAATTAGTTAGTGGGAAATTATGGAACCTTCGACAGCGTTTTGGAGGGGAAAACAAATTCTTCTTAATTATGCTTTGTGTCGGAAATGTATGAGAATTGTGCGATTCTGTTCAGTTTCTGAGCCTAAAGATTCACAGCCGATCTTCTATACCAAAAACTCAGTTTTTCTTTTCTTATTTTTTCGTATGGGAAACGCGACAATTGAATGGAGTCGTATAATAATCTGAAGGCCTGGTCAAAAGAATGGAGCTAAGAATTAGAATCAAAAGAATCAAGCTACCGTGTCAACTTTCCGGACTTTTATCGCCAACTAAAAAGTACCACTAAAATCTCTATGATCATCCGAATTAATTAATCTCTGATATTCCCAGTGGGCAACATATGGACGATGGATGACCTCAACGCAAATTAACACCAATCTTCTTCAGTCTCACTTTCTCTTAGAACAAGAACGAAACTATCGTGGATATATCGACAATTCATATCAATCCCTAACATTTATTTGTCATACTATTTTGGATCCCCTATCTCAAAGGGACTGCACGTAATTAAATATTGCTAGCCGGGATGATGGCTGATTGTAGAGCCCATTTTTTACTTTAAGCCTGCTCATGTAATTTGGATGACATCTAGGTACTTAAATTACGTGGGTAGCACGCGTATATATATAACTGAGAAGTCACCTGAAACAATCCACAACTTTAGACTCATTAATCTTTGTAATATGACCCTGTAAAATCATTTCCAAAACCATTGTTTAAAGACTAAGGGATTCTCCAAATGATGTTATTGGCCCTTGGTAGACCAGCTTTGTTTATGGTCGAAAAGAAAAACAATATTGATAACCAGAGGAAGGATGCACGAGCTAGTATACATACGTACATAAATACATACATATATATATTAGTGTTTGAGTTATTTCCTTACAAGGGAAAAAGAGTTAGAGAAATTTCTGGTCAGCCTTTAGGAAAATTAGTAAGTGCTAGTAGTAGAAAGAACTACAAAAAAAAGTGTGATTTTATATAATCTTTGACTTCATAGTAGAAAAGAAAACTCTTAGGTGGTGAAATTGAAGAGAGAAGTAGACTCTCTCTTTCTACTTATTTGATTATTGTTTGGTGATTTGTGTTCTTACATTGGTTGAAGTTGTTTGTGTTAAAAAACTCTTCAAAGCAAGCTTTCAAAGTAAAATTTATAATCATTGTGGTAGACTTTTTATTGTTAGAATAGATTTATTTATGCTACTTAAATTATTTTTTAATTTAAAAGCTTAAAAACTCATTTTTGATAGTTTTTAGAATTCAACTAATTCATCTCCTTGGTGGCTTTTAAGTCAACAACAGCTATCTTGGGAATAAGGCAAGTATTTGTGGAGAATCGGAGCTGGGCTGCCTAACTCTCAAACAATTAAAAGAAATGTGGGCTGCCTTCTAAGCCTAACTCTCAAATTGGGCTGAATACTGACCCCCAATTAAAGATGGGCTACAAGAAAAAAATCTTAAAAAAAAAAAAGGACATAGCTGAGGTGATGATAAAGACTGGGTCATATGGGCTGGTCAAAATTGAGGTTAATTAGAGCTCTAGAAGATAGCAAATCCTCTCCCGGACGAGGAAGGAAAAGGGGGACATCTCGTAAATCCAGTTCGGTGAGTAGCATGAAGGAAGACAGTGGAAATTGCTTAAATAAGGTAATTGGTGCGTCGGTCTCCAGTGACAATATTCGTTATATGAATGTTTAAGTGGATAGGCAGCTGGAGGCAACCTTAAACTCATCATATTTCGATCCTGAAAAGAATTTGTCCCTAATGTTTGAAGTGCACTGCATATTGGTGCCCAACTTTTTAAAATTTGTTAACTCTGACATAATTGTAAAATATCCATTTTTCAAATTCTAATTTAATATTTTTTGTAATTATCTTTTAATAAACTTAAACTGTGTCATAACTTTTTGACGTTTAATGAATCATTAAAATCATCAATTTTTCTTATTGCTAATCAAGTTTTTATGCTAACTTAGTCTTCTAGTGGGCTAGAGACACTACAAGAAAAATGTGAAATATTGACTGAAATTTGGTCACCAAAATATCAGTCGCAAGCTAGTTACAAGGTGGTTACTAAAAGGGTGGGTAGTGACCCACTAGCAATTGAAATTGATTGCTAACTTAGTTGACATGATGTAAGCGATGATATTTTTGGCAGCTAACAATTTGGTCGCTAAAAAGTGAAATACTAATAAATTGGTGATCAATTTGTTGGTTCGTTTGTACATTTTTTTTTTTTTTGTAGTGAGACCAAAATACAATACGTTATAAAAGTTTTGGACTAACATACAAGAAAAATGAGGTTGAACATCAATTTACAATAATATTATAGGTTTGGGACCAATGTATAGTTTACCCGGAAAAAAGGCCAAGGCACTTCTCTACTCCGTAGGCATGTTGATGGACCTAGAATCTGAATTCACTTGGTCCACAACCCACAAATGACCCCATGCTACAAGTTTTTTTTTTAGCAGCTAAGGCAATATTATTAATAATAAAAAACAAACAATAAAAATGACTCCAACAAAATACTGGAGTTGAAACTAATCACCTAAGCCCTCCAATTAGAGAGTACAACAAATAAAGGGTCATGACACCATTCATCTCACTCTCTTGATTAAAAAAAAGTGAGTAAAATTACAAACACACAATTCAATTAACCAACTCAATTCTGTGAATGGGAAATAGTTTCATTATCAATGGATCAGGTAAAAAAACCATGAAAGAAAGGGTATGGTTGTGATAGCGATGACTCATGATCGTCGATGAGCATGAAACCCAAGTGATTATTTTAAAAAATGATAGACATTATGAAATGAGGGAATACATTCCCACAGGCTTACCTGTTTGCAAATGTTAATTACTTTGAGATCCATTCCATATGCTTAGCCGAACCTTCTATATATCAAGGTGCGAGTAAAGATTGACAAGCAAGGAACAAACCAAGTAAGATGAAGCACGGAGCCACCAAAATGTCTGCCTTAGACACATTGATCACGGAGAAAACTTCCATGCCATTTAGCAATGGTGGCAGCTCCGTTCCATTTGCTGGAGAAATAGTGACAGTTGCTATTCCATTCACCAAAACCGGGTATAAAGAAACAACCCTACAATGGAAAACCAATGTCTCAAATATCAAAATAGTCACAATAATTTCATTAGATATTGCTATGCAGACGTGAAGACACACACATACACTATTAGAGGAATCCAAGCTTTCCATTTATACACAGACATTGTAATGACAACAAATCCCACAGATCAAGTAATTGGCTAAAATTAGAACATTTGATTGAGAGTTGGTCAACAGCCCAACCTCTCTGTACGTGTATATATATCTCATTGTTATTCAGTAAAATACATAAGAATTGACAAGCCCAACATGGTATCAGAGCCTTCACGCTCCTGACCTGCGTCTTCTTCATTTTTTTTTTTTTTTTACTTCCTGCTTCCGTCTCCACTCATACTCTCTCCTTCACCTCAATGGCCACTGAGGAAACCTCTGCAACTTCGCACACCACCGTTCAAAACATCCAATATCCAACTAACCCTCTCGTTACCATCAACATCACAAACATTACAAAACTAACACCCAGCAGCTACATCACATGGAGTCTCCAAATCAAGAGTCTGTTAGAAGGATATGATCTTTATGGCTTTCTCGATGGCTCCCATCCCAGCCCCACACCAACCATAACTATCAATGGTCAGACAGCTCCCAATCCAGCACACATAACATGGAAGCGCCAGGATCGTCTCCTCTTCAGTGCACTCCTTGGTGCCGTCTCTCTGCCCATCCAACCACTTCTTGCTCGCTGCACTACCTTTCAAGAGGCTTGGACCAGCCTGGCCAATACCTATGCCAAACCATCACGTGGTCACATCAAACAGATCAAGGATCAATTAAAGAATTATGTCAAAGGCTCCAAGACGATCTCGGAATATATGCAATTCATTAAGCACAGGTCTGATGAACTTGCTCTGCTTGGAAAACCAGTGGATGAAGAAGATCTCATCGATAAAATCCTTGACGGCCTGGGAGAAGAATATAAAGGAATTGTCGATCCAGTCAACGCTCGCGACACGACAATCTCCTTTGATGAAATTCATGAAAAGCTAATCAACAAGGAAGCGTCTCTCCACCAATCACAGACACCACCTGCATTCTTCCCGGCCACCGCGAATCCTATAAATCAACGCTATCATCGACCCTGGCGTCCTTCCACTTTTCACCATCAAGGCCAACCATCCAACGCGTTGCATAATGTTCGTCCTCCACCACGCCCATACCTTGGGTACTGTCAAGGATGTGGTACTCAAGGACATCCTGTCAAACGCTGCCCGCAGTACCGTCTCACTCCATCCTCATCTGCACCACCAGCCCCACACCCACAGGCTCACCGCCCAACCTCCCCATGGCAACCTCGTGCACATTTTGCATCACTTGAGACCACCGACACCCCCACATGGCTGCTTGATAGTGGGGCATCGCATCATGTCACCATGGATTTGAATAATCTGTCACTTCACACCCCCTATGCAGGTCCTGATGAAGTTGCGATCGGTGATGGCTCGGGTCTCTCCATCACCCACACTGGTTCTACCACTCTTCCTACCTCTACTCGCACATTTCATTTACATAATATACTCTGCGTGCCTAACATGCAAAAGAACCTTCTTTCTATCTATCAACTATGTAATACTAACCATGTTTCTGTTGAATTCTTACCCACTGGTTTTTATGTTAAGGATCTCAGCACGGGGGCAATTCTTCTAACAGGAAACACTAAAGATGGCGTCTATGAGTGGCCAACCTCCTCTACCGGCTCGCCTTCTCTAATTGTTGCTTTTTCCAGTGTCAAGACCACTTCCTTTGACTGGCACTCCCGACTAGGCCATCCATCATCCCAAATCCTTCAACGTATCCTGTCCAACTTCTCTTTGCCTTATTCTCTGTCACAAAACTCCCACTGTAATGCATGCTTACGTAATAAAACTCACAAACTTCCGTTTTCCACATCTACAATTACCTCATCTCACCCCTTACAAATCATATTTTCCGATGTTTGGACCTCCCCCGTTTATTCCGTAGATGACTTCAAGTACTACGTGATTTTTGTTGATCACTTTACTCGCTATATTTGGTATTACCCCTTAAAGAAGAAATCTAATGTCTGTGAAGTCTTTATTCGATTCAAAGCCCTCGTAGAAAATCAGTTCAAACACTCCATTACCACTCTTTACTCCAACAATGGTGGGGAATATCAAGCACTCGCTCACTTCCTATCCCATCATGGCATCTCTCACCTCACCTCTCCCCCACACACGCCTGAACACAATGGTCTCTCCGAACGCCGACATCGACATATTGTTGAAACAGGTCTCTCCCTCCTCACTCATGCTTCCCTTCCGACTACCTACTGGAACTATGCTTTTGCAACAGCTGTGTATCTCATTAACCGAATGCCCACACCCACTCTCTCGCTTTCCTCTCCCTATGAGTCTCTGTTCAGTTCACCTCCAAACTACACAAAACTCCGTATTTTTGGTTGCTTGTGCTATCCATGGCTTCGTCCCTATTCTAGGCATAAACTAGAGTCTTGATCCATCCCGTGTGTATCTGTTGGGTACTCCCTCACTCAAAGTGCCTATTTATGTCTTGACCCTTCCACGTCCAAACTCTACACATCCCGTCATGTCCAATTTGTGGAATCCATCTTTCCCTTCCACTCCACTCACAGCAATCCCACTCGTCCAAATCCACAAACGCTCCCAAATTGGCTACCGTCAGCTTCTCCTCTACCCACACCTGTTGCACCACCCCACACAAACTCCCCAGCCTCCTCTCTACACTCAGATCCACCACACACTCCATCTCTGCCTAACCACCGTACTTCCTCCAACACTCCACCCCCTCCTACTCCCCCTTCGACCGACCCAGCCACCCCATCTGAATGCTCACAACCTTCTCCGAACAACACCGCTAGTCCCCCTTGTCCTTATCTACCATCTTTACCAGACATTCCCAATCCCCCACCTCCCACCAACACCCATATCATGACCACCCGCGCTCAAAACAACATCCATAAACCCATCCAAAAACTTAATCTTACCGCTATCCTCACTCAGAACTATCCCATTGAGCCACACACACTAACTCAAGCCCTAAAAGATCCCACCTGGCGGCAGGCTATGTCTGAAGAGTACGATGCCCTTGTACGAATGGCACCTGGGAACTTGTCCCCCCTGACTCTATACAAAACCTTGTCGGTTGTAAATGGGTTTATAAAATCAAACGTCTACCTGATGGCTCTGTTGACAGGTACAAAGCGCGCCTAGTTGCTAAAGGGTTTCACCAACGTCCCGGCATTGATTATTACGACACATTCAGCCTAGTTGTTAAACCTACTACTGTTCGAGTAGTCCTTAGTCTTGCTGTGAGTCAAGGGTGGTCTCTTCGTCAACTCGATGTCAACAATGCATTTCTACAAGGTCATCTGTCGGAAGATATTTTCATGACCCAACCACCAGGCTTCATTAATCATGATCATCCTACACATGTATGCAAGCTACGCAAGGCTATATACGGACTCAAACAAGCACCACGAGCCTGGTACAATGAGCTGAGGCAATTTCTTCTAGCCTCCGGATTTACAAACTCTCATGCAGACACATCACTCTTTGTCCTCAACACCAATGGTAAGCTAGTCTATATCCTTGTATATGTTGATGACATTATTATTACAGGAAACAATGCTACTACAGTTCAACGGTTCATTACGCTTCTTGGTGAAAGATTCTCCATCAAAGATCTTGGTGCCTTGACTTACTTCCTTGGTGTTGAAGTCGTCACAACTCCCACTGGCTTATTTCTCACACAGCGCAAATACATCACAGACCTCCTTGCTCGGACAAATATGACAGGAGCCAAACCTGTCGCCACTCCACTGGCAACTGAACCAACACTTACAACTCTCTCTGGCACTGTTCTGCCTGATCCGTCTGAATACAGAACAGTTGTTGGAAGCCTCCAATACCTATGTCTCACTCGCCTTGATATCGCCTATGCTGTTAATAAGTTGTCTCAATTTATGCATCAACCCTCCACTGATCATTGGAATGCTATGAAACGCCTACTTCGCTATCTTTCTGGTACAGCTGATCATGGCCTCCTTCTGCATCGTGCCACCTCCCTATCTCTTCATGCCTTCTCTGATACCGACTGGGCCGGTAATAAAGATGACTACACCTCCACCAGTGCCTACATTGTCTACCTCGGACGCAATCCCATCTCCTGGTCCTCCAAGAAACAACGCACGGTTGCTCGCTCCTCCACTAAAGCTGAATATCGTGCTGTTGCTTCTACAGCTGCTGAACTACGTTGGATTTGTTCACTCCTCACTGAGCTTCGCATCTGTCTCCCTGCTGCTCCTGTTATCTACTGTGACAACATTGGTGCCACTCATCTCTGCTCCAACCCAGTCTTCCACTCTCGCATGAAGCATGTTGCAATTGATTATCATTTTATTCGAGATCAAGTGCAAGGTGGTGCTCTGCGTGTCAGCCATGTTTCCTCAGAAGACCAACTGGCTGATGTCTTGACCAAACCACTTCCACGCACTCGCTTCCAGCTATTAAAAATCAAGATTGGACTCTCTGATTGAGCTCCATCTTGAGGCGGCATATTAGAGGAATCCAAGCTTTCCATTTATACACAGACATTGTAATGACAACAAATCCCACATATCAAGTAATTGGCTAAAATTAGAACATTTGATTGAGAGTTGGTCAACAGCCCAACCTCTCTGTACGTGTATATATATCTCATTGTTATTCAGTAAAATACATAAGAATTGACAATCCCAACATACACGCAACACTAGTCTTGATATGTTCTTTGAATGTGAATCAAAATGTATATATGCAATTTATATAATTTTTTTAATATTTTAAATATTAAAAATATATTAAAGTTCGACCTAATTAAACAAATAGAAATATTAACTTAGAACAAATCAATACCATACTATATTCCTAGATTAGAAATCTTCAAAATATTGTTTCATATTTGAAGAATTGTGAACAATGTTGAATTTGAAAATAGAAAAATTATAGAAATTTAATCTTACAACAAAGGAAAAACAATAAAAGGCCCAATAAAATTGTATTTTAGGTGAAATTTCACTATAACTTCTCATCTTATAAACCACAAAACTTATTCTCTGTTATATTTAATCCCCACACACAATCAAAACTTGAAAATTATTGATTTGATACAACTTCCCGTGAAAAATCTACTAAAACAAATAACTAATTTTATAATTTCATCTCCGAACTACTCTTAAGCTTCTTCCAAGCTATAAGCCTCTAGTATGGAATATGATGCTCAGACAAAATAAATTCTGATTTGATGCAATCCATAAGCTTTCTTCTCATACCAATAGTTTATTGAAAACCAAAACTAATTCTTGGTAGAATTTCGTTTTTTCTATTTGGGTGTTGAACTGCTACAAATACAAACAGAAAAAAACAAAACAAAATAAAAGCTGAATGTTATATGTGACAAGTTAATATTTTAGATGGTTGTATGCAACAATTTCAAACCTTTAAATGTTGCACATATAAATTCTTGATGGTTTTGGTTTAGTAGGAACGTATAGCTTACAATACTCATAAATTTTTCAATTAAAAAATTTATATTTTACAAATAAAATCTCATATTTTAGAATATTACATTCATTCATATGTGTCATTTGTATATATCATGTGTATTATTATTCTTTTTTTTTTCCTTTCATTCTTTCATTTGTAATTTTCAACACTAATATATCTTAAAATAAAGAGATCATACCAAATCTGAATCTCTGTAAAAGAGGAAAACTGAAATTCTAATACATGTATATTTTTTTATCCATATACATTTAAATTATTATTTTTATAGAAATTCATTGATATGGATTCTATTTTAAAACTATAACATTAATATAACACTAATTAAATATAGAATGCCCAGTAAAAAAGCAATACAACTTATAATTTAAGCGTAAAACTAGCCAAAGTACGAAGAAAATAAATTTCATAAATCCTATGTTAAATGGCCCTTTTGATAGTTATATGAATAGGAAAGTTGAACAAAAGCGGAAATTTAGGAAAACTGATACACAAACACACACACACACACATAATTAAGTACATAAAGTCAATTTTTGGTCTCACTAAAAAACTATAATAATTATCAATTAAAAACAACTTACCATTTTTTCCATGAAAGTAAAACTAAGGGTATATTTTTTATTCAAATTTACAATTTGACAATATATTTGTTCAAGTCAAATGGTTATACTTTATGTTGAAGGGTTTGATTAATAATATTAGAAATTCAATGGTATTCATGAAAGACTTTAATCCATTCCGGAACCCCTATAACTTTGTTAACAAACCGAGGTAGCCCAATAGTTCTACCATCATTTGACATTCTTTGGATACATGAGAAGAGTAACATTTGACAACATTAAAGATATAGTTAGAGGAAATTGAGAAATTTATTATTAGTATTAAATTTACCAAATATTTAACCGATTCATATAACATTAATTATTGTTAGAATATGTATAAATAATTACTGATGAAATAATTTAAGTATTTAATATATTATATATTAATCTAAGTTGAAAAAGAAAATTAATGGACCATTTTTTTTCTATTATATTCATGGAATTTTAATGTTATTAAATCTCTAATTAAATACATAACAAAAATTTTGGAATCATTAAACGAAATTGGGTTGCACTTTTAATTTCTAATAAAAATATTTCAATGAAGGTAAGAAACTAAATAAATTGATAAAAGGTTATATTTGAGGGCCTATTTGATAGTGATATAAACTTAAGGAAATGCTTGTTGCAAAGGTAAACATTAGTGACCAACTTTGAGATTTACCCCTGATAGATCAATTAGGTAAACAAAATCGTAGTTTTTTTTTTTTTTTTGGTTAAGCTAACTCATGCACATTAATCAAATAAAATTGTAGACCACATACCTATATTTATCGTCAGGTCCAAACCAGTCAGGAATGTCGACGTTGCTAAGTTTTTTCTGGTTGATGTAGATGTCGACGCTGCTGGTCCTGTTAGGGTTCCTTGCAACAGGATCCTTGAAGTATAGAACAAAGTAGGCCGTCACGTTGTTACTATTGTTGTTGGATTGGGAAGAGAAATTGACGGGCAAATTGATTGAACTTGATTTGGTCTGCGCCTGTATGGCTGTCCCCAAGACCGCCCATGGAGGCATGTTTTCTCTGAACACAGAACCGTAGGGGATTCGGTTGGCTTGGATGTTCAAATATTCTGTTTTATCGTTGGATTTCCAAATCCTGCCATAGCCCTCTTCCGATTGTCCAATGTGCTTCCTGTGTAATTAATGTTCAGTGAAAAAACTTGAAACGTTTTTATTGATTCAGTTAAGATCATTGGTTAGCTCACTGAATTGTCTGGTTCGCGCCGTAGTTAATCCTGCTGTGGAGAAACAAAGCCGTATGGTTCTCCATATATTTATATAGTCCATCATCCCATGGCATGTTGAAAACTTCGATGGAAGAAACAAACGGAACTTGGTCCTTTTTCGATCGCACCAAACAAAGTTTCGCACCGGGCTTCCTCGTCCTGTAAATCAACTCGTAATAAACCGGCTCTTGGCTCATAGAAGTCTCCACCGTCGTCCAAAAGTGGCCGTCGATCGTGAGATTGAAGCGCGGTGGCCGTGAGAGGCCATCATAGTTGCCATAGAAAAACCCCACGCGGAAGAGGAACTTCTGCTCGAGGTAGACATAACAGGGTAGGTCGTAGCAGTTCTCGCTGCCGGAGGGGAAGAAACGGAGGGAGTTCATGGGGAAGGAAAGGTTTGGCGAGGTGAAGACAAAGTTCTGGCCGCTGTCGGTGAACTTGCTGTCCGTGAGCCATTGGTTAGTGTACAAGTCAGAGTCGTTGAAATACGTTGCCTGTGACGCTCCGGTGTCGATGAGCAGCCGGTCGAAGCGATCTGTTTCATTTGCACGTGTTGGTCAAAACAATTTGGCTGACAAAACATAATTAAAGGAATTCCTGAACAATAATTAATGCAACAGATTGCTTTGCTGCTACCTTTGGAATCGCTTGCCGATGCAGCGTAGCGGACAGCGGACAAAGCCAACAGAAGATGAAGAAGCAACTGGTGGAGCTCCATGAACCTGGCAATGCTTATGCTTGATCCCGACAAAGAATGGACGTAAATTGACCAGCACTATATATCTATGTGCTAAGCCGGCAATATTTGTCCTATGCAAATTTATCACTACCCACAAAATTGATGACAAATGGGGGACAAGAAGACCATATGGAAATCATTGATTTTGATAAAATAGTTATCATGTAACCTTCAATATTCTACATGGCTTTCTTGACATATTATTTTGTTACCTATTGTTTAGATTGACGAGGGACTGTTGTTTTATATTAATTAGCTAACATTGCAAAAAAACGATTTTATATACTTTGTATCCACCCATTTTTGTTTGCAAAATATTCTTCAAATACGCATCATCACCCGAAGTGAAAGTGCAAAGAACCATATACAATTTAATGTGGTTCACCTATAAAAAATAAAATTTGAACAAGCTTATTATCTAGCTATTTCAGTCTCTAAACCTTTTTATCTCTCACAACTCTCTCATAACTTGCCTTTTATACAATTAAGTTTTCTATTATGTACAAAACTGTACATAATTTGTCTATTTATTGGCTAAAAACCCAAGCGGTTAATTCAATTCTAATCGCTTTCTAAATTCAAGATAATTATCGGCTGTACTCTTGTTACAAACACCAAAACTGAGTAATTGACAATACAAGTCCTTGAACTCTAAAATTGATATCCTTTCTTTGTGGTACTTCAAAACCTTGCAAAAATTGTGGTTTCCAAGCAGTTGCCATTTGGATTATATGTTTTGTACTTTGGTAGTTTTGTGTTTTAGTAGAAATGTGCTTTCCATTGTTGGCAAATGTTGTTATTCTCCTTGCTGACAGTTTCTTCTAATTAATCCAATATGCTGCCTTGTTGTTCGAACAAGAAAAGTTGTTGTTCAATTAGATTTATTTAATCGCGTTACCTTCTGCTTACAACTTTGTTTGTAGTGCAAAAATTAGCTTCTGTTCTTATTGTAGAGCACCAAACACATAAAACGCACTATTTTTCTTCCCCTCCGGCTATTTTAAGGCTTTCCAGCATCGTTACTTTTGACGGTTATTGTTTGCTGTTTCAATCCGTTATTTTTCTTACCCCGTCAATTTTCTGATCACTTGCCCTTGATTGCTGCTTAACAACTACTATACGTCCGATTGAATTTTCCAAAATTTTCTTTTGAACAAATAGATAAATTCAAATAACGAACTAGGTTTGAAGAAACCACTACAGTACACCAGGCTAGGGCATTTCCTATTCATAGGAAAATCATATCAAACACAAATTTGCTAAAAAATATCAACGCGGAAAATCATAGGAAAGATTAGCTCAATACCACAATGATTTAAACCGTCGGATGTGCAGCAATGATTCTTCAATGATGGCGTACACGCAACGACCTTGCCTTCATCTCAATGTGACGATTATAATTGATATAGCCTGCGATAATTTATATCCCATGGGAAGTCATTTTATTGAGGTCTCTGGACTCCTCAATGGCTATGATTTTTTCCATTTTTGTAATATGAGGTACACAATATCCCACATAAGAAATTTATATAACTTCTAATGTATGTGTGTGTGTATGTAACTCTAAATTTCAAAATTTGATCATTCGGCATTTATCATTTTAACAAGGGATAGTTTATGTGGTGTAGGCAAGTACTCTATAGACTGATATCAAAGCCATCCAATTGGTCTGGATTTGGTCTAAGTTGTGTAATTTTTATTTCGTGGATCAATCACCGGCTTTGTATTTGAGTCATCATAAGAACGTTTGAATTTTAATTTGATGAATTGGAAATGATTGGTGCCAATTTTCTATATGTGTGTCCTATGCTTACTAGTCTTTTTTTCCGTTTTCCCCCCTCTGCCTCACAACTATTTCTCTCACATTTTCTTTCCCTCTCCCACAAAACATAAGACACACACTTAATTAATATAAAAGGCTACACCACACACAAAAAAAAATCTTCTTAATTATCAATTTGCTGCAAATTTTCTATAGGAAAAATCAATTATACTCCATTTAATATTTTCCTATAATGCAGCCTTGACAAATCTTGAATATTAATTAATTTTTATTTTTTGGGATTCAAGGAGACACCCCAATATTTTCGTTTGAGAATTCTTGTGGGGCTGCAATTTGCTAGAACTAGACCTATTTTCGTACATCACCATAATTTTTTCATGAGTAGTTGTTTGGTGAGTATCTGTCATCATGATGGATGGATGACCAACCATCGGATCATGGCACATGATGTCATGCGACATAATCCTGATGGCTGTTGAACTGTGACAGATGGCCACTTACAATTTTCTTTCTTTGAGCCAAGTTCTTCTCAAGACCAAATTAATTCAACATCAAGTTTAAGAACTTCTGCTTTGCACAGTCAAAGGCTCTTTCAAAGCCCACATTTTGAATAGCTAGCTAGTATCTTCCATATTTTTTAACAAAAAATAATTAATGCATTAATTTATTAAATAACAGAACAAGGCATATTCTTCCAATGTTTATAATAGTGCAATATCTTATTCGTATCTTCCTGGACGTTCTTCTCCTGTTCACAAATGTCATAGCTGAAAATCTAATTACCTCGGGGCACCAAGACGTACCAACAGACAATGGAAGCCAGCAAATTAAACAAAACGTAAGATCGTGCTACCAAAGCGTCTACGTGGGACACATCCGCGGCAGAGAACACTTCCATGGCATTTAGTAACGGCGGCACCTCCGTTCCACTGGACGGAGCAATAGTAACAGTCGCCGTCCCGTTAACCATAATCGGATACAAGGAAACAACACTGTCACGTAATAATAAGAATTTAGTCAGATAAGTAGTACGTAGACCTAAATATATACCATAAAGAATATCTTAATAAGGTCCCACATCTATCATAAATAATCACTTGATCCAAATGCATCGATAAAAAACGAAACAGATACCTGTAATTGCTTCCATATCCGAGCCAACCAGGAATATCAACACTACCATACTTGTTCTGATCGACGTAGATGTCGACGCTGGCTGTTTTGTTGGAGTCCCTCACAACAGGGTCCTTGAAGTAGAGGACAATGTAGGCCGTCACGTTAGAGGACTTGGAAGAATAATCGACCTGCAAATTGATGGAGTCGGAAGGACTCTGTGCTTGTATGGCGGTCCCCATGACCGGCCAGGGAATATAGTTTTCCCCGCGCAGTGACATGAATGGTAATGGGTCGGCTACCAGGTTCTGGTATTCTGTCTGGTCATTGGATTGCCAGATCCTACCATAGTACTCTTCTAGTTGCCCTATTTCCCCCCTATAACCATATGGCAAAACGAACTTTTCAAAACTATTCTTACGTTGGAAGCCGGGCTAACCACATCAAAAATAAAAAATAGTGATTTTGAAACATACATATTTCTTACATTCCAAAACAATCCAGATAATAACTTTGTGTCACATTATT
Organism: Aquilaria yunnanensis; assembly: GCA_039654915.1. Classification (NCBI taxonomy): domain Eukaryota; kingdom Viridiplantae; phylum Streptophyta; class Magnoliopsida; order Malvales; family Thymelaeaceae; genus Aquilaria; species Aquilaria yunnanensis. The sequence continues at coordinate 15,992 of CM077595.1, forward strand.
AGAGGGATATCTGTGGTAAAAGTATTACTTAGGTAGAGCCAATCATATATAGATTGTTTAATGTTTTTATGCTATGAAATACGAATTCCTTTGATTAATTTTACTTACTGAACTGTCTCGTTTGCGCCATAGTTAGTTCGGCTGTGAAGAAACAGGGCCGTATCGCTCTCCATATATCTGTACATCTCATCCCGCATGGCGTAAGCTTCAAGGTAAGAAATAAACGGAATTTGGTCCGATTCCGTCTGCTCCAAGCAAACCTTAGCACTGTTGCCCTTTATCCTATATATCACCTCATAATAAACCACCTCGTCTTCACTCATAGTATTCTCCACCGTCGCCCAGAAATGGCCGTCAATCTTAAGATCAAAGCTTGGGGGACGCGAGAGCTTGTCGTAGTTGCCGTAGAAAAACCCAGCACGGAAGAGGAACTTGGCATTCGAGGCCCAGAAGGGTAGTTCATAGCATTTGCCGCCGCCGGGAGGGAAGTAGCGGAGGGTGTTCAGGGGGAAGGAAAGATTGTCTGAGTCGAAGAGAAAGTTCTTGCCGGCGCTGGTGAAGTTGCCGTCGGTGAGCCATTGTAAAGTCACGAAATCAGAGTCGTTGAAAGCTGTCGGTTGTAATGCTCCGCAGTCGATCAGCAACTGATCGTAGCGAAGTGGGTTATCTGTTTCATTTGTCCGGAAACAATGAACAATAGCTTTTAGAGACAGAAACTGAGAGAAATTTTAAAATCTAAAGTTAATCACAGAAGAAACTGAGCTTACTTTTAGATTCGCTGGCCGACGTCTTGCAGACAAAAACTGAAACAACAAACAGGAGAAGCAGCAACTTTTGAAGCTCCATCAACCTGAAGCAAAATGGTTGCTAAATGGTCTGTTTCCAACAGAAGAAATTGAGGTTCGACACAAAACTAAACAGAAACGTTCTGTTATCTGCTAAGGCCGGCAATATTAGTTGTGTCCCCCTGAAAAAATTGTAAGCTTGCTCCATCACCATGCTAATCTAAAGGAGAGTTTGTGCAGAACCGACAAAGCTGGTCCTGGATTCATCTTTGAAGATTATTGTTGCAGCCAAACAGCGTCGTTGGATACTAAACTTTCGGTGGACGACGCAATGTTTTTCCCTTGTGTAGGTTGTTTTGGGCCCAACAGGTTGCTATCGTTTTGCTTCTGAGGTAGCTTCTAAAACAAGGCACAGACAAAAAGGGTAGCATCAATCTCGAACAACCAAAGGCACGGAAGGATTTGTCTGCTTTGCAGCACAATTTGTTTGTGGGCTTGGTTAGTGGTTATTGGGCTGGGCCGAATGCGTACCAGCTGTAAACTGTACTTGTGTCCGTAGCCTTCGGTCGTCCGGTTCCTAGAGGCAAAGAGCAAACTAATAAACAACTTTTGAGCTCCATTCAGTTCATTCATATCCAGTGGTGGAACCAGGATTTTTGGTTCAGAGGGGTAAGCCCGGAGGAGAGTCGGCGGAGCCCGGAGGAGAGAGAGGACGTCGCGGTTAGGTAAAGCTGTAAATTAGGACTAATTCACACTAATTCAAAGATCAAGGAGCAAATCGTACGAGTTGGAAACGTTTGAGGACTAATAGTGCATTTAGGCCATGTTAGAATTTCCCTTAATGCAGAGGGAATAACTACTCACTGGGTCCCTAATTTATTCAGAGCCTACCTTATTGCCCCCCATCACCGTTTGGCGTTAGCAGTTGCTTAAAGCTAAAGGGACAACCACCAATTTGGTCCCTAATTTATTAAGCGCATGCCACATTGCCCCTCATCTTTATATTCTTCCATATTTTTGGGGGGGTAGGAATACTTATCTAATCCTCAACTTCTCTCGATGTAAGCAATTTAGTACCCTATATATCAAAAGTTTCAAAATTTTGGGGGGCAGCACCCCCCCTGCCCCTTAATAGTTCCGCCACTGTTCACATCATTTTTAGTTCGAAAAATTTATAATGTTTGATATTCATTTTGAGGTAACCTTAGCTTACTTCATACTCGGCTCCGCTCAAATCAACCGTCTCAGTTGTACATAACATTTTTCCTTGATTTAAAGGAAAAACTTGTATTTAGCTCAATTTCTAAAACTTGTTAATGATTCGTTATTTTTTTTCATTAAGCTTTAATAAATTATTGAGTTCTTACTTCCCGGCTCAGTTTGGTTTAAATATTACGTATTTTTTTATTTTTATTTTTATTTTCAGTATACGGGAGTGAGGCCATGGGGGGTAGTGGATCAAATATTAAATATCAGAATAATAACTACAACCCTTAACAAATAGCTAAAGAAAATGTATAAAAGTATGTGGTTGAATTTTATTTTGTGAACTAAGAAACGAATGAGTAGTCAATTCAGTAAATAATTTGTTAACCAAAATATCATAATGCATATCCCAACTTTCAATTTTTTGCTCCAGTATTCACCCTTGGCCTTGAACTTATTTTCTTCTCCAAACCAAACTCTTTCAACTTTTTGAATTGTGCTTTGTTAGCGGATCAACTGAAAATGAACTTAAACGTTCATTTGACCAATTGGGCCAACGGTACATTTTATCAATTTTCTTTTTTATTTATGTTCATTTTTAGTTATATTCAGAAGCATAAAGTTGAAGACTGTTGATCACTTTTGCGTCGAATGGCAACCACCAACAGGTTGTACCCACCTTATGTGAAGGGAATAAGTGTGGATTTTCATTAACCTAGGTATTGAGCTTCTTGCAGTCTGTAGGAACTTTTGCTTTAGACGGGCCGCCAGGGGATTAGAAACTGCTCTTGTTGTAGATGTGAATGAATTTGCCTTATTTTTCAGGCAGTTTCTTTCGGTTTCTTATCCGTCAAAATAACATATGTAGCGGGCAATTATGAAACAGTGACGCAGATGTATCTATTGAGTGATATACAACAAATTTCCGAACAACGTAAGACAGGAACACATGAGGGAAACTTTGAATCTTTGGTTTCATGTATCTGTCTTATGCGTTGGTTATATAATTAATGATGCTTCAACGTGGAGTCATCACCTCCTGAACCACGAGCACCAAAATGTGTGTTGATGTTGGCACATGATAAAGGTACTTTGACGCTCGAGTAAATAGGGTCCTAAAATGAAGGAACTTAAAGAAAAACATTTATTACTTCATTTATGAACAGTGAAGCCTTTATATATGTCTTGGAGAAAGAGCACCATGTTATTATGGCCAATAGATGATGTAGTGCATCACTGTAACATAGCATAGGAGCCGCTGGATTTTTGAAACAATTGTCCCTTATGAGACTCACCTTGTGCATATCCACTTTTATAATCGCCCAAAACTTATTCTACAAGTTTTGGAGCAATGACATACTACACACTTAAAGAACTAAAATTTCCTCAAGCAAGAAAAACTACAAATATCCAAATAAATCCAAATAACTATGTTTATAATCCAAACTTATTAATTAACATTTGGTATCGAGTTGTAAAGCAACTATAATTTAAAAATCTCATACAAAATATCTGTAACCTTAAGATGTATAATCAGTATAACTTCAATACTATCTTAAACATGGAATCCAAGTAGTTTTTCCAAGGGCCAACTCTAGTTTCCTGTGACTTCGTTATAGGAGCAAGCATGGTAACTCTCTCTCTATTAATTCCCCCAGACTAGCTATGTACGTCTTCCCAGCTAACTCTTGTGGAACAAAAATTATTGCATCCTTTTGCGGGGTCACAAACGTTAAGCTGATTGGCCTTACATTCATTCAAATATGAAAATTTACCTGGCTGGTCTTCCAAAGAGGACATTTCAGGTGGAAGGAACATCAGGTACTAGAAACTCCATTGTCTAGGAATACTGAACTTCCTCCCTGGTCCTCGACACAAATGTTGAAAGCATCAATGGTAATTTTATTGTCCAAAAGTTAGGGCTTACTCCATCCATAATCCAAAGGTATTCCTATTCATTGGCATAAGAGATGATCGCTTGATGTTCAGGGGCTAAAGCATGGTAAAAAATCACATCGACTTTATTAGATCCCCTGTCAATGTAGCCCTTTTGAAACAATAAATAGCTAACTTGGTTGTTATCAACAAAAGATCCCTGTACAGTACTAGGATCCGGGACTCGTCTTCCCTTTCAATAGGATGTCTAAAATCCAACATCTGCAGCTGTGTGATCTTACATTCCTTCTTCTTTCAACTAGAGGAACGTTTTGTGATTGTAATCATCTCAATCACCCATGTTGATTCCATGGGCTCTTGGTCCTTTTTAGCGGGCAACCTTCCATGGTATCCATCATAGTCTTTTCATTCTATGTCTCTATTATCTTGTCAGGGTTTTGACTCCCCTCCCTCATTTGATAGGTGACACATCACACATGAAGTTGTACAACTTTTCTCCTTTAAGTTCCCAACAGTTCTTTAAGTCGTGCCCAGAGTCCTTACAACACCGACAGTACTTTTTGCCATTCTTAAAAAATTTGCTGATTATAGGTTAAGGCCACTTGGTCTTGCATATTCCTTTGCCCAAGGGCATACAAAATGTTTGCCCTAATGTCCTTGAGGATTGTGTAAACTAAACTTAGGGGTCATTCCCGCTTTTTCCAATTGCCTTTTCCCTACTTACTGGATTAATTCTTCATGGACCCATCTTCTGTTGAGATGATTTGCATCCTCTGCCTGAATGTAATGGTACGCAAGGTTATAGAACTTATACATACTCTAAACAGAATTCTTCTATTATAGACCAAGAGAAATTGGACTTTGGGAGTATCACCTTCATGAGTGTAAACACCTCTACATCTATGGAGAAATCCAGAATCTTGAGCGCTTTTAAATTGAACTACCTCAAATAATCTCTAAGGAGCTCGTTCTTCTCTTACTTAACATCTAGGAGATAATTAGTCATCTTCTTCTAGGGGTGACTTGTCATGAACTATCCTAGAAGCTCTTAGGATAATTCATTAAATGAAGCAAACTTCTCATTCTTCAAGGTCCTGGACTAGGATAAAGCTGCCCTAGAAAATATTGACTTGAATGCCTTAAACATAATGATGTTATTTACTTCCTCGAGGCTTATCGTGGGGATGTACCTCTGTAAGTGAATGACGGGATTGTTCAGACCATCATATAGGTCTACCCTTTGCATCTAGAACCTTAGGGGCTTGGTGCATGTCAGATTCCATCAATAAAAGGCTGGAGCCACATATAACTAATATCAAGTAGGGCTCCTCCATCTCATCCAAATGTTGGATGATAGAATTTATGTTACTAACCTCCGGCTCCTTTGGGACTATATACCTCCTCTTCCAATCCTCTAGTGGATCCACGATACCTTTTTTGTTGGAGGCATGTTGGTGCCCGTTGATGGCTCTCTGCTCTATCCTCTGATAAGTAGGGGAGAGCCCTCCAATTCTCTTGTTGGAGTTGCTCACTTAAATCCTCTAGCAAGGAATGCTTGAAGGCATTTGAATTGATCATAAGTTATGGGCGCAAGGGCTTTTCCTCTCACCAGGTTGTGAGGTAGAGGAAGCATATCAGCCTCCCTATCTTGACTCCAAAATGTTAGTATGAGTTTTCAGGATCAACAAGAGGAATATGATATTCCACCCTTATTCTAACATTGTCCCGAACCTCCTTACAGCCAGTTTTAGTATGCAAGCATGATTTTCACATTTTAACCACCATCATATGTTTCTTTGCCACAAATGAAGTTAAGTTGATATCAATGAAGGTTTTTGGGCTTGAAAATTGGTGGAAGGCGAGAGAAATTTGTAGCTAAACACAAATTGAATGTTCCCAAAATTGTATGCACAAGAAAGATCCTCCAGCTCTCAGGAAGGGGATAGAGATGAAGTTTATAAAGGATTTTGAGAACTGGTGTAAACATAACTAAGGTTTTGCCCAATATTTTTTTTGTAGGCACGACATCTTGTGTTTTAAGGCAAGAGTTTCCCTTCAACTCAATTTGTAACCCCGTTACCTAAGGGATGTAGGAGACCTCATTTGTTATTTGATCCTAAACTTTTTATTATAGAGACATACTTTTGATGACCTATTGAGTATATCCCCAATGAGTTTAAGCTATGGGACTAAGTCCAGTGTAGTACTAGTAATTTTGTCAACATATATTGTATTATTTCCATGGATGGATTTATGTATATTTATGTGGGGTCCCCATTAAAATTTTAATTTTTTTAGAAATGTTAAGCAATTTTTGTATGGATCCACTAAAATTATCAAAAGATTCCACAAATTTAAAAATACATAAGAAAAATAAAATAAAACATGAATAATTAAAATAATTTTTTCTATAAATATACTTAAATTAAATTAAAATCTCATATTTTCTTTTATAAGTATGTTGTATATAAAAAAAATTAATTATATATGGGCGCTATAGAAAAAAAATGTCTTAATCGGTCCTGATTATTTCCATGTTCTCAAATATTTTATTACGACGTTTGGATTTCCAGGTACGATTCTATCTCACAACTGTACTAATTTATTGGTTTCAATAAAAATACTTGTCTGGATGACTAATTAAAAAAGTGAAGAATACAAATTACTATTTAGAATCTATATAAAATAGACCAGTAAAGGGTGTCATGTGGGTTAGGAGAGCACCATTTCCATAAAAACAACATCATTTCGTAATTTTCCTGATGATTGTTCTGATGGTAGTGCTAGGCATCAAATGAGTGAGGGGGATTGCTTCATCTGTACGTGAGAAACTGTAAATCCTAAACCATTTGGCGGTACGTATAGGATGGAGGTTATAAAGAAGTGGAATGCCATAAAAATTAGAAAAACAAAGTCAGTCGCTATCATTATTGCTCATGTTACGCAAGCCGTCGTAAAGTTAACGAGAGGCAATGACCAATTTGTTTCTGCCCAGCTGACTTGTGTTTGATGAATGGGAAAATTAAAGGGTAGTTAATTAATTTGTGGCATTCTCAATTGCATAACGTGGCCGTCTGTGGTTCTTTGATGGTAATCCGGCCGGTGTAGCAACTTGACACATGTATCGGATTTTTGGCTAGACGAATGCTTAATTAAAACCAGAACCGTCATACATCAATCTTAATAGAGTCAAGAGACACATAATAAGCTATTGTGACAATAAATTCATTTTTCATAGAGTAGGAATCATGCTTCATGGGAAGCACAATTTCTGTTGCAAAATTTGCCAAAATAGTCCTGGTAAAGTATTTTCAAATTTCTTTTGAATTATTGATTGGTTTGTTTTAATTTGTTTTATTTTTCCTTAATTATCAAGTAAAGGATTCTGTCAGTAATGTGCTGCACTGCAGAACTTCATCAAATAATATATATGTTTCTCTTTCAAATAATAAAGTGACATTTGGTTCGTGAGGATTTTGGAGACTTCTTGGTTTGAAGTTCTTGAATTGCAAATATAATAATAAAGTAATGGCTGGCCCTTTCTCTCCATCCTTGGTTAATGTACTATTGGATTTGTTCCATTCATAACTCATATTCATTTGATTTTGATGATAACAAAACATATTAGTTTATGTGTTTCAAGTCCTTATTCAAAGTTTTATATCTTGGTATCTTGTTGATAAAGTTTTGATATTTTGAAGGAAAAATATTTTTTACGTATATTTCAAGTATTTTTGGTGTTTCATGCATCACTTGTGAAATAAGAAATCTTTATGGTGCAAAATTTGTTAAAGTTTGGAAGTCTGGAAGTGAGAAAAACCTGGAGTTACAATTTTAATAGGATGAAAATATTTCAACATGTTGAAACTAGAGCAGTTTTTTGAACCCGAAAGCATTTCGGTTTTCGATAAAAATTTCACTTGAGTAAAATTTTTTCAACCAGGTAATAAGTTGATTTTAGACTTGCACGCGAGTTTCCAATTTGAAAATTGTTTGAAAATTCATTTAAAAATCATGCCACATCAAATTGCCACATGGGTTAGGTGCTGACACATCATTAATTAGCAATCTATCCGTTGGAGTTCATGTTGGGTTTCGGGAGCCAAACAGTGCAGCGGAATTTAACCGAAACCCTCCAGGATCCAAGTGAAACGGGGTAAACCGGGTGTTCGAAAATTTCATACCTAATTTTCGGTTGAGATCTCTCACTCAACCGTAGAGTCGAATCACAAAACCTGAACAGTTGACTTGTTCAGGCTCTCTATGGTATCCACACGAGCCTCTCGGGATCACCACGCTTCCACCACGTCCCGGCAGATGCGTTTCTCTTGCGCTCGCAGTGCTAGCTTGCGTCCTCCAAGGAATTGCAAGAAAAGAGTGCGGCTGTCCTTTTGGGAGGCTAGGGCAAGGAGACCTGCGAATTTCTCACTTAAAAGTTGTATTTATAGTGAGACTCAACTTCCAGGCCTAATGGGTTTCAAAGCCCTAATCCAATTAGGATTTAATTTCGGGCTTAATAATGGCTCAACTCCTTGGCCCATTATTAATACGAAATTAAAGTGAAACCATAACCCAAATAATTAGCCCATGCACTCTAATGATCCAAATAGCTCTATGTGTGCGACCCAATAGGCTCTTGCCATGTTGGCAATGATCATAAATCATATTTATGATCATAAGCAATGAGCGGTGGCTAGCAACACATCATTGCTACCCAAGTGACAAGATTGTCAGTGAATCGACTAAACCTTTATGATCATCACCGATATATGCCATTGTCCCTTTGTCCAAGATATCAAGACTAAGCACGAGACATGGAATGTGTCACTCTCGTATAGCCCAATCTTTGGTTTCTTGATTACCGAGTAGACCAACTTAAACTGACGACATTGATATCGTATATCAACTCATCGGAGCATGGCCATGCATTTTCTAAGTCTCACTCTATCAAGGGGCCCAAAGATATCACTCCCGTTACATAGGAGGGACAAATCCCATCTTGATCATACAAATCCCTCCGCATGATATGTGACATACCCAATGACCTCCTTCAAGTTCACTCAGTTACGAGCAACAAAGGAAAGTATCAAAGTATGTGACTCACATGTAGGGAACCTTGATGATCTTAAGTTGAAGGACTACATATACCATGATCACTATGAGAATCACTTATGACGCTCATATAATGATCCATGAAGTGTTCTCATGGTGGGTCGGTCCAGTACACAAGTTCTCCAACTTGTACCCATATGTAGACTACATATCTCATATTAGTCTCCACATATGCTAGTCATTATGTATTATTGCAACCCGCTCCACAATAATACTAGACTAGGGACGTTTAAGAATATCATTATTCTATGGTTACAATTATGTTTATTACGTTACGCAGAAACAAAACAACAAACAAAATTGCTCGATTAATGCCTCAATAAAATATCATGACTCAATGTGCAAAAATACAATCATTTCATGATTGGGTTTTTGGGCACAACACTAACAGTTCAAACATTGGCTGACGATACAAAACTGTAATTTCAATCGAGTAAATTTTTTTCACCCGAGTGAAACTGGGCAACCGAGGCATTTTTCCTATCAAATTTGACAACAACAGTCACCTGCATTCTTAAAGACTTTTATGATATTCCCAATGGCTTTTCAACGTCTCTTTGGCTCTCAATGAGTATAAGAACATGGAGAAACACTTTGGGAAGAACTATTGGCTATTAAAAGTGAGAATCCATCATCTAGATCAAATTAAGTGTACTAAATTTGAGTTTTTGTCAAGAGAGTTTGTGCTTTCACTTGTATATCTAGCAAAAGTGCTATTGTTTGAGCATGTAACCTTGTACACACCATTTGATGAGATTGAGTTGATGAGGTTTCTAGTGAGGAAAAAGGTGTTTGTGAGATTTGTAGTTAGCCTCTAGAAAAACTAGTGAGTTTTGGTGGTAGAGAGAGCTACCAAAAGAATTTGTGTGCTCTTGTGTACTTTTGTGTTTCATAGAGAGAAGAAAACTCTCAAATGGTGAACTTAAGAAGAAAAGTAAGCTTTCAAGAAGAGAGACCGAACCTGTATAAAAATTTTCTTATGCAAGCTTCTCTCCCTCTACTCATTTGATTATTATTTGGTGATTTATGCTTCTTATCTTGGTTGAACTTACTTGATTTCAAAAATACCTTAAAGCTAGCTTTCAAAACAAAATTTAGGTGCACTGTGGTAGTCATTTTCTGATTAGAATAGGGTTATTTATTGCTTCTTGAATTGAATTTTAGCATAAGGGTTCAAGAACTCATTTTCCTTTTACTTTGAAACTCAATCAATTCACCCCCTCTTAATTACTCTTTGGGCCAACATTTACTTATTACTTTATTTTTTATTTAATCCCTCAGAACAATTTTTTTGTTTGGAATGGCATCTAGTGTGAAACTTTCCTAAGTATGGTTCCTTCATAAAAACATTGAGCACCCTATTTTGCTTACTGTGGATTCTGGATCCCTGTCCCGTTAACTACAATCGAGAAAACAATTAAGCTGATATCGGTAATAGTAATAGCAAGCTCGAAAGCGGGAAAACAAAGAAGCAAAATATGTATCACTATTTTGTGACACATGATGCAACAAAGTGTGGCCACTAAAATGCCCACAGCAGAGCATGAGTATGTTCTAGTTATTTAATAATACCCACTTTACTGTTAAGTATCTTATCGATGTTTGCTTAAACTAGTTGTGTCCGATGTCAAGTGACCCTCAACATAACTTTTGTTGAATCTAGAGCCCCATGATTAAATTTTCTATTTTTTATCTTTTACACCCAAATGTTTTGCCTCTGCTTAGGCCACCATCTTTTATTCAAGCCTCCACCTTCTTCAGGACCGCTATCTTCCTTCTCTGGTGTCTTCCCACCTTCAAAACCTCACCTACCCTCCACCACCACCAATATAGCCTCCCTTCTTGATTCTTTCACCTCCCTTATATTTTTTTTAAATACATTTTATATTAATTATAATCGATTTTAAAGCCAAACTTTTGAACTTTATTTTTATTATAACAGATAAATATAAATTATATGGACAAAATAATTAAAAGACACGACAAAGTTAAATTCTGCAATTCATAATTTGATTAGCAAAGTTAAAAAGCAAGTTGAAAAATTTTCAAAACGATAAAACTCCCTTTGTTCCTCAAAAATTGACCCTTTTACTATTCGTAACAATTAATTTATGATTTTATTTCTTTCAAGTTTTATTATGAAAATATGAATATTTTATATGAAAATGAAACTTTAAAGATTATAGTTTCTAAATATTATTTTTAAGAATTTTTTTAATACACATTAATATAAATATATTCAAGTCAAATTTCTGTCAAAAAAGGTAAAAAGGTCAATTAATGTGAAACAGACAGAGTAATTAATTTGTGCTATATAAAATTTGTTGGTTTACTTAATAAAAAAAACAAACAGTTAAGTATTAAAATTAGAACCAACAAATCTAGATGCATCTAATCCAAACAAGTATAGATAAAATAAAATAAAAACAAACAATTCTCGATAGATACTTCTTCGTCATCTTATTGGCTGAGCCTTTCTAGATAACTTTTTTTGGGTACATCTTCAGCACAATAACCAAGCAGTAGCAGTAGGGGTGCTCGTGAGTGCCGTTGTCGAACGACTTTAAGATTATTGCCTTGTCGGCCAATGTAATGACCCTGGAGGACAATCATCACTGGCATGCAATCCACCTCTTGAAGCCCTATCCTCAACCCCTTCCCATTGTTGCTCGCTACCTCAGGCAAGCCGAGTAGGGGTGCTTCGCCTTGTCATCCCTGCCTCTAAATATTGAAATCAAATATTTGCTTGAGTTGAAAGAGTCAAACTTTTAGGTGCAAATGATTGAAATAAAAAACTTAGATAACTATATATGTTTATTTGCAATTTAAGTCCCAAAGTTATTAGTTTATACAATTAGAGACATGAAATTTTAAATTATCTCATTGGATGAAATTTTATTACATAATTTATGGAAAAAGTTCGAGTTACCGAGTTAACTAGACAAAGTATCCCAGTCACCATAGTTCAAGATTCAATTCATACCCCAAAATGTTCAAAAGACTGAATGCCCAAGTCACTATAGTATAATGGTGTTTCAAGTAGGGGTGTTCGCAGTGTGAGTTCGACCGGTTTCACCCAAAACCCAAACCGCACCATATATATGACCGGTTTACATAATATAAAATCAAACCGCACCGTTCATCACAAACTCTGATTGAAAACCGAATCGCATAAAATGCGGTTCGGTTTGACCGGTTTATCTTTTTTATCCTGTAAAACAATTTAAGCTATTTCACAACATTTGTTTTTAACATTAATATGTTGTTCTAAAAACTAAATAATTTTATAAAACATCAACAATTTCATACTTTAGAATATTACAAGCACACAATAGCCCGAGTGTTACAAACTGCAAAGATACTAAGATAACATATGGTGTCCAAAGCTCCTTCCACACAAGGTTGCCAAAGCTCATGCTTGATCAGAGTCCAAAGCTCATGCTCGACTTCATATGCATGGAACCACAAAGTGTAAGTTTCAAGACATTCAAAATGAATTAAAATCATGAACAATAAATTCTCAAATATGAGAACAAGCTTACATAAAAAAAATTTGCAGTGGAGGAGTGGTCATCAATCAACAGATTCAACACCAACAAGTAATGCCTGAGTTACCCCAAAAAATTCTGTAAAGTTGTAGAGTAATAAATTATAGATTAGATGTATCATCATGTGTATATTATATAATATACTAACAACAAATATAAAAAAAAAACTATTTTACCTGATTCAATTTGTTCAAGCTCATCAATTCTTTCCTCAACTTCAAACAGAAGTGGTGTAGCTCGGCACTAATCTTGTGCACAAACAAGAGCTTCTATTATCAAAGGGGTCAAAGAGCTATGAAAAGTGTCGAGTACTCTTCATCCAATACTGAATACTGACTCAGAAGCAACAGTTGAAATTGGTATAGCTAAAACATCTCTGGCCATCACTGCAGGAACCCGATACTTGGTACTATTAACTCTCCACCAGTTCAATATATCAAATGGAATATCATCATCATCATCACCATCAAAGTCTTCAACAAGATACTTTTTCAACTCAGATTTATTATCTAAACCTTTTTCTTGATTCTTGTGTTTCTTATATAATTTATGCAAGTTAGAAGAATTCTTACCAGCAATTGTAGAGGATAATATGGCTGTGTTTTTCTTTTGAACTTGACCTTCCTCAACAACCATGCTTGTTTGTCCTACGGAGGATGTAAAGACTGCACTATATTCTTCAAACATAGCAAATAACTTACACTCAACCAATTTAGTCATTTCAGCCCCTTTTTTTAGCTCCATATAAATATTCAAAATTCCATTTAACATAATCAAACTTGTATCGAGGATTGAGAATGACTGCAACAAATAGCATGACTTTCATGTTCTTCACATTTCCCTAATACTTGTCATATTTATTTTTCATTCTTTCAGCCACAAATTTCAAGTGAGGATCATCACTGCTCTTCATCTCATTCAATGCTACCTCAATCCCATAAATTTCATGAAAAAAATTATTTGCAATCACATACAAAGAACTAGAGACACGATTTGTTGTTTCATAAAAATGCTGCAAGAATTAAACCATTATCTTAGCTTGTTCCCAATCTTCATCTAAAAGAACACCATCATTCTCCATAAAATCAAACCTATATTGGAGATCATGATCTCGTAGGTTTTCAAATGCCTTTTGAAACTTACAAGTTGTTTTTAGTATCAAGTATGTTGAATTCCATCTGATTTCTACATCTAGGCATAGAAGGCTTTTACAATCAATCTTTACTGCTGCCACACTAGCTTTAAATTTTCTTGTCCTAAAAGGAGAAGACCTAATATATCTCACCGTACTTCGAATGCGAACAACAGAATCAGAAATCTCTCTTAAACCATATTTCACAACAAGATTAATAATGTGTACACAACATCTTATGTGAAGATACTGTCTATTTAGGACACTTCCATCCTTCATTTTTTTTTCAAGTACGTAAGACCAATATCATTAGAAGATGCATTGTCAACCGTTATAGTGAAAACCTTGTCTATCTTCCAAGCTTGCAAACATTTTTCAATTGCCTTGCCAGCTTCTTCACCTTTATGGCTATGAACAGGACAAAAATTTAAGGATTTTGAGAACTGGTGTAAACATAACTAAGGTTTTGCCCAATATTTTTTTTATAGGCACGATATCTTGTGTTTTAAGGCAGGAGTTTCCCTTCAACTCAATTTGTAACCCCATTACCTAAGGGATGTAGGAGACCTCATTTCTTATTTGATCCTAAACTTTTGATGACCTATTAAGTATATCCCCAATGAGTTTAAGCTATGGGACTAAGTCCAGTGTAGTACTAGTAATTTTGTCAACATATGTTGTATTATTTCCTTGGATGGATTTATGTATATATTATGTGGGGTCCCCACTAAAATTTTAATTTCTTTAGAAATGTTAAGCAATTTTTATATGGATCTTCTAAAATTATCAAATGATTCCACGAATTTAAAAAAACATAAGCAAAATAAAATAAAACATTAATAATTAAAATAATTTTTTCTATAAATATACCTAAATTAAATTAAAATTTCATATTTTCATTTATAAGTATGTTGTATATAAAAAATTAATTATATATGGACGCTACAGAAAAAAATGTCTTAATCGGTCCTGATTATTTCCATGTTCTCAAATATTTTATTACGACGTTTGGATTTCTAGGTACGATTCTATCTAACAACTGTACTAATTTATTGGTTTCAATAAAAATACTTGTCTGATGACTAATTAAAAAGGTGAAGAATACAAATTACTATTTAGAATCTATATAAAATAGACCAGTAAAGGGTGTCATGTGGGTTAGGAGAGCACCATTTCCATAAAAACAACATCATTTCGTAATTTTCCTAATGATTGTTTTGATGGTAGTGCTAGGCATTAGATGAGTGAGGGGGATTGCTTCATCTGTACATGAGAAATCGTAAACCCTAAACCCTAAACCCTAAACCATTTGGCGGTACGTATAGGATGGAGGTTATAAAGACGTTGAATGCCATAAAAATTAGAAAAACAAAGTCAGTCGTTATCATTATTGCTCATGTTACGCAAACTGTCATGGAGTATAAGGAGAGGCAATGACCAATTTGTTTCTACCGATCTGATTCGTGTTTGATGAACAAGAAAATTAAAGGGTAGTTAATTAATTTGTTGCGTTCTCATAGAAGAGGTTGCGTAACATGGCCGTCTGTGGTTTTTTTATTGGTAATTCGGCCGGTGTAGCAACTTCACACATGTATCGGATTTTCGGCTACTCAAATGGTTAATTAAAACCAGAGGAGTCATACATCAATCTTAATAGAGTCAAGAGACACATAATAAGGTACTGTGACAATACATTCATTTTTCATAGAGGAGGAATAATGCTTCATGGGAAGCACAATTTCTATTGCAAAATTTGCCAAAATAGTCCTGGTAAAGTATTTTCAAATTTCTTTTGAATTATTGATTGGTTTGTTTTGATTTGTTTTATTTTTCCTTATCAAGTAAAGGATTCTGTTAGTAATGTGCTGCACTACAGAACTTCATCAAATATATTTGTTCTACTCATAGCTCATATTCATTTGATTTTAATGATAAAAAAACATATTTGTTTATGTGTTTCAAGTCCTTATTCAAAGTTTTATACCTTGGTATCTTTTTGATAAAGTTTAGATATTTGGAAGAAAAAATATTTTTTAAGTATATTTCAAGTATTTTTTTTGTATTTTATGCATTACTTGTGAAAGAAGAAATCTTTCTAGTGTAAAATTTGTTAAAGTTTGAAAGTCTGGAAGTAAGAAAAACTTAAAGCTACAGTTTCAACATGATAAAAATATTTCAACGTGTTGAAACTAGAGCAATTTTTCAAACCTGAGAGCATTTTGATTATAGACAAAAATTTCACTTGAGTGAAAATTTTTCAACCGGGTAAAAAGTTGATTATAAACTTGCGCGTTAGTTTCCAATTTGAAAATTGTTTGAAAATTTATTTAAAAATCATGCCACATCAAATTACCACATGGGTTAGGTGCTGACACCTCATTAATTAGCAATATATCAGTTAGAGTTTAAACCTCATTAAATGATACAAGACTGGAATTTCAACCAAGTGAATTTTTTTTACCTGGGTGACACTGGAAGACTAAGGCATTTTTCCTGTCAAATTTGACAGCAACAATCAGCTGCATTTTTGCAAACTTTTTTGACATTCCCAATGGCTTTTTAATGTCTCTTTGGCTCCAAAATGAGTATAAAAATATGGAGAAACACTTTGAGAAGAACTCTTAGCTGTTAGAAATGAGAATCCATCATCTATATCAAATCAAGTGTACTAAATTTGAGTTTTGTCAAGAGAGTTTGTGTTTTTATTTGTATATCTAGCAAGAATGTTATTGTTTGAGCTTGTAACCTTGTACACAATATTTGGTGGGATTGAGTTGATAAGGTTTCTAGTTAGCCTCTAGGAAAACTAGTGAGGGAAAAGGTGTTTGTGAGATTTTTAGTTAGCCTCTAGGAAAACTAATGAGTATTGGTGGTAGAGAGAGCTCCCAAAAGGTGATGAACTTAAGGAGATGAGCAGGCTCTCAAGAGGAGATACCGAATCTCTATAAAAATTCTCTTGTACAAACTTCTCTCCTTTTACTCACTTGATTATTACTTGGTGATTTATGCTTCTTATCTTGGTTGAACTTACTTGATTTCAAAAATACTTTAAAGCTAGCTTTCAAAGAAAAATTTAGGTGTACTATGGTAGTCATTTTCTGATTAGAATGGGGTTATTTATTACTTCTTGAATTGAATTCTAGTTTAAGGGTTTAAGAACCCATTTTCGGTTTGCTTTGAAACTCAACCAATTCACCCTCCTCTTGGTTGCTTATTGGGCCAACATTTACTTATTACTTTATTTTTTATTTAATCCTTCACAGCAACATTTTTGTTTGGAATGGCATCTAGTGTGAAATTTTCCTAAGTATGGTTCCTTAGTAAAAACACTGAGCACCCTATTTTGCTTACTGTGGAGTCTGGATCCTTGTCCCGTTAACTACAATTGGGAAAGCAATTAAGCCGGTACCAATAATAGCAATAGCAAGCTAGAAAGCAGGAAAGTAAATAAGCAAAATATGTATAACTATTTTGTGACGCATGATGCAACAAAGTGTGGCCACTAAAATGTCCACAGCAGAGCACAAGTATGTTCTAGTTATTTAACAATACCCACTTTATTGTTAAATATCTTATCGATGTTTGCTTAAACTAGTTGTGTTCAGTTCAGTGTCAAACGACCCTTAACACAACTTTCGTTGAATCTAGAGCCCGATGATTAAATTTTCTATTTTTTATCTTTTACACCCAAATGTTTTGCCTCCGCTTAGGCCACTATCTTTTATTCAAGCCTCCACCTTCTTCAAAACCGCTATCTTCTTTCTCTGGTGTCTTCCCACCTTCAAAACCTCACCTACCCTCCACCACCATCGATATAGCCTCCCTTCTTGATTCTTTCACCTCCCTTTTATTTTTTTTTTAAATACATTTTATATTAATTATAATCAATTTTAAAGCCAAACTTTTGAACTTTATTTTTATTATAACAGACAGATAAATTATATGGAGAAAATAATTAAAAAAACACTACAAAGTTAAATTCTGCAATTCTTAATTTGATTGGCAAAGTTAAAAAAGCAAGTTGAAAAATTTTCAAAACCATAAAACTCCCTCTGTTTCATAAAAATTGACCCTTTTACTATTTACAGCAATTAATTTATGATTTTATTTCTTTCAAATTTTATTATGAAAATATGAATATTTTATATGAAAATGAAACTTTAAATATTATAGTTTCTAAATATAATTGTTAAGAATTTTTTTCAATACATATTAATATAAATATATTCAAGTCAAACTTCAGTTAAAAAAGGCAAAATGGCCAATTAATGCGAAATGGACGGAGTAATTAATTTTTGCTATATAAAATTTGTATGGTTTACTTAATAAAAAAACAAACATTTAAGTATTAAAATTAGAACCAACAAATCTAGATGCATTTGATCCAAACAAGCATAGATAAAAAAAAAAAAACAATTCTCGACAGATACTTCTTCGTCATCTTATTAGCTGAGCCTTTCTAGATAACTTTCTTTGGGTACATCTTCAGCACAATAACCAAGCAATAGCAGTAAGGGTGCTCGTGAGTGCCATCATCGAACAACTTCAAAATTATTGCCTTGCCGGAGGACAATCATCACAGGCATGCAATCCACCTCCTGGAGCCCTACCCTCAACCCTTTCCCATTGTTGTTCGCTACTTGAGGCAAGCCGAGTAGGAGTGCTTCGCCTTGTCATCCCTGCCTCTAAATATTGAAATCAAATATTTGCTTGAGTTGTGAGAGTCAAACTTTCAGGTGCAAATTATTGAAATAAAAAACTTAAATAACTATATATATTTATTTGTAATTTAAGTCCCAAAGTTATTGATTTGTACAATGAGAGACATAAAATTTTAAATTATGTCATCGGATGAAATTTTATTACATAACTTATGGAAAATATTCAAGTTACCAAGTTAAATAGACAAAGTATCCAGCCACTATAGTTCAAGATTCAATTCATACCCCAAAATGTTCAAGAGACTGAATGACCAAGTCACTTTAGTATAATGGTGTTTCAGGTATTTAGGCCTAAAAAATATTGTATTTCCTATAAAATTGAAACGGAGCCGTATCTTTACACGAAGTAAAACTCCGTCCGTTCAATTCCTTCCTAGCGAAGGGTAATTGGACAGTCTAAACCTATCAACTGTCAACAGGGGACAGAGCTATGCATTTTATGATCCCTATGTGTAACTTGATTAGTTTCATTTGCGTTTCATTGCTATGTGATTTTTCTTTTTTTGTTCGTCCAAGAAACTAACTCTGAGATGGAGCCAAAAAAGAAATAATATGAAAATAAGAAAACGAAACTTTAGAAACTAAAGAAAATTGTGTTACAAGTTATTGCCTGTTTAAATATTTAAGAGACTCTGCTGGCTTTTTCGTGCACAAAGTGTATTTGTTAATTCCGCCCATGAAGTTTCCACGTAAATACGTTTACGAAGACAAACGCCGGCGGCCGGCCATATTATAGATACATACCCAAGTTTCGGCAAGGTTTCGCAACTCAAATCTTGTTCCTTCTTACCTTGAAACAGGTCCTGTTGGTATTGGATTAATGGAGCATCATCGGTTGCTTCTTCAGCTTCTGTTGGTTATGTCGGCCTTCTTCTATGCGACGTCGGCCGGCTCGCCTTCTGGTAATAAGGACCCAACGCTAGCTACGAATCTCATCAACAGAAGTATGATCCTTTAGATAATGTAGAGAATATATCTGATTTTACTGTTTTCTACGTGCATAAATTGAACAGATAAACGTCGCTTTGTTAGGGTGCTCATCGACTGTGGAGCGTCACAATCGACTTCTTTCAATGACTCCGACAGGCACACATTCGAATGGCTCCCGGACGGGAACTTCACGAAAGCCGGCCAGACCTTCTCCTTCTCCTCAAGCAACCTTTCCTACCCCATGAACTCCCTCCGATTCTTCCCCTCCGGCAGCAAGAATTGCTACGAACTATCCTTCTTCTACTCCGAAACCAAGTTTCTCTTCCGGGCAGGGTTTTATTACGGCAACTATGACAGCCTCTCTCGGCCTCCGCAGTTCGCTCTCACAATCGACGGCCACTTGACTGCCATGGTGGACACGTCGGGTAGCCAAGAAGAGCCGGTCTATTATGAGCTGATATATATGTTGAAAAGGAATGAGGTCAGAGTCTGTTTGGAGCAAACGGAAAAGGACCAGGTCCCTTTTATTTCTTCCCTCGAAGCTACACCCATGTACAATAGGATGTATAAGCAGATGGATAACGATACAGCTTTGTTGCTTCACAGCAGAACCAACTACGGAGCAAACCAGACAATCGAGTAAGCTAAAACACGATGTTCTTATAACTAAATTACTTGGCTATTATGATACGGCAAATGCAAAATGTATAGAGAATCTTAAGATGATGATAGATAGACGACCGAAATTATGTGTGCAGAATCTACTTGAATTTAAATCTACACTAACTGTTCTGAAGTACAGGAAAGACATAGGTTTTTATGAAGAGTGTTGCGGTAGGGTGTGGGAATCGAAGGAGATGAAAGAATATATTAACATCCAGGCCAGAACGATTCCCTACGGTTCATCGTTCGTGGAGAACTTGCCACCTTGGGCAGTTATGGCAACTGCAATTCAGGCACAGAGCAATAATGTGTCCATCCGGCTACCAGTCAATTTCTCTTCCGCTAAGTCCAACAATGTAATGGCCTACTTCGTCTTCTACTTCAAGGACCCTCTTCTAAGGAATGCCACTAACCAGACAAGCAGTGTTGACATCTACATCGACGACAGCAAGTTCGGTTCCACCATTGATGTTCCTGATTGGTTTATAGCATCCGGTAACAACGTTAGGTACGGCCTTTAATATCTTCTATTCGCACAGTTGCGATAATCTACTCATCTTAGGTGCAAATGCTTCCTCACTTGACCATTATTTTTTTTTCTCATTGACCTGTTCTATCATTTACATATACAGTGTTGTTTCATTATACCCTGTTCGAGTTAATGGAACGGCAACGGTCACTATTTCTCCGGCGAATGGGACAAAATTGCCACCTTTGCTAAATGCCATGGAAGTGTTTTCTGCGATCGATGTATCCAAGGCTGGATATTCTCAATACGAATTGGTGGGTAGGTGCTTCACTTTGTTCCATTTCATTGGTGTAATCACCTACTTGTATGCAGTGCTATAAGACTCCACCGCCGATTCGAGTATAAATTATTGTCTTTGACATTTTGGCCATCAGCTTATTAGATATATGGTCAAAACTATCTAAAACAGTTCAATCTTATAAATCATGAAGTGAAATAATTTTTATTTAGGATGGTAAGCAGCACTCATAATTCTTTTTTTGGATGATGGATGAATCAGTTCGATTCTCCTCACGTTTCTTTTTTATTGGTTAGAATAAAATGGTTTTTATTTAAAACTTAAGGGGTATCGAACATAATATCTTAAATAAGGAAATAAGCAATAGAGGTTGAGGGACTTGATGCCCAATGGCATATGCTTCGCGTCTCTCTTTTACAAGTTTTGGTAATATGATTGGCACAACCATCTGCTTGCCAATCAATCTTCCTGGGTTTCCTTCACCATTTGGTTCTTACAATAGCAGCACCATGATGAGACCAATAGGTTTTCAATTGAAAATAAATTGTACGACTCATCAACACGTTTAATGTACAGGACATGAACGTGAAAACTCAGACTCACAAAATTATTTGTAGGGCTCCTCAGTAGATTGTTCTTTTATGTTTCGTTAAAAATGATAATACTGTGAGTCTATATATACTGGATTATGAGTCATGCATCACTTTGAGTTAAAATTCAGGTTAAATATGATGCTGCCGTACTATTTGAAAAAAATTGGTAAAATTGCAAGTTTCATCTTTTCGAAAATTTTGGTGATATTTTGATTTTTTTTATTTTTATTTGAGAGCTCAGTAGCTCCCACTTTTACCCATATGTTAACACGGAAAAAGACGAGCCATTACCAAGTACACAGCAGATTTACAGCACTGGGGCTTTTCAATCGAGCACGTAACCAATCTCTTAATTTTGGCGCTTTGGGTATTATCACTTGAAAGTGAGATGAATCTACCATATTCAGCTAATTCGTTTTAAATTTAAAATAATTTATTTTTATTTTTTACATTTCTTAGCCGAAATCAATTTTATTTAAAAATTAATATTATTTAATTGTAATAATTTATTATTTATAAAACTGTTATAATATTATTAAATTCTTACAAATTTTTCCTATTTAGACATTAACTTACAAATGTTTTTCACTTTGTTCTAATTCCCGTATCAAATCAAATATTTTTAAAAAAAATTAGGCTTGTATACAAAAACATTGCGTGTACGGAGTAATGTATCGAGGATTGACATAGAATTTGATTGTAAAAGGACTCTGAGCGCTCCATCCGTTCCAGCTGCGCTTGCGTATTTTTGGGCTATATAAATTGGATCTGCCTCTTCTCGAGACCCACTTGCATGGCTTTGACTTGCGCCAATTTCGATTTTCAGAAGCCCAATACTGCTTCAAGGTATTTGTAAATGTTTTTTCCCCCTTAATTTTGTCAATTCTTCAACTTCAGTTGAATTGTTCAAATTATTCCTCGCAAGTGCTTCAACTATATATCCGATTACCCAAAAAAAAAAAAAAAAAGACTATACATTCAATATGACCACCCAGTTCTTTTTCCTTTTCCTTTTCCTTTTTCATTTTGGTGCGCACAAATTAGTGAAGAAGTATATTCTCTTAGACACACTTCCATAGAACCAATACTTTGCCTTTTCACAAAAAAAGCCACTCCAACATGATTTGTTTGCCTTTTATGATATTCCATCCAAGGTTCCTGAATTTCTGCTAACTAGAGAAGCTCTAGGCTCTAGCTGTTACTTCTTTTTATCATGATTGTGACCTAATTTGACTAAAGAGATCCATGACTAAAATTGTTTTTTCGCCTAAAGAACGGTCATATCATTCTTCTCTAACTATAATCCCTATGGACGGCAAAACAAGGGGAAAAGAATGGAGGGCTGATAATGACCAAGATCTTTAAAACTGCGAAACTTGTTCCCATCTTGTAATATACATTCAGGCTATGAACTTCTAGCCATTGCCTTGTTCTGAAAAGGGGAAAAGGATATGGCTTGAAGCTTAAATTGCATACATCATTTTGTACTCATTGCTCAGTATGTCAGGATCAGAGAGAGCTGAAACTGACCAAGACCGTGAACGACTATCCATGGAAGATTTCCTTGAGCTCTTCAAATTTTTAGCTTCAATCCGGTGCTTAATCACCCAGTAAGACATGAGCCCTAATGTGGTCACCATTGTAGTTGCTCCTACTACGCTCACTCCAATTGCAAGCCTCTTTTCTTTATCCCCTACCACGATGAACGAGAGAGCCAAGAATGCAATTGAAACGAGCACACAAGCCAGCCACATCAACTTGTTTATGATCGCCATCATCTGCTTCTTGGCCTTGCTCTCTATGACAACAACCGAGGTTTGCACCACAACAACAGCCAGCGAAATGAAGAGCGAAATGGAGTCGAAGATAAAGAAAACGATGAATGCAGCCTTTGGAGCTATATGAGCTTCCCCAAGAGATTGTCCAGGAGGAATATCTGTAGGGTCATCAACATACTGGCCTGGGACAGTGAAAATGGCAGCAAAAGCAACTGTGGCGATTAAAACTGCAACGACGGTTGTTGAGTTGATTGCATTGTTGAGACCTTCTGCATGCATCTTTTTGAGTCTTTTTGTAATGCCGTGGACATGTTTTCTTGTTTGACGGGTGTGCTCAAGCTGATTGTGCACTTCATGCTTTATATCACTTACGGTCTGCTTTAACTCGCGCGCTGGATTTGGTGGTTGAGGCCGCATGTTTCTGGCACTTAGAACCCCATGTTGCTGCAGGATAGCTGCAACACCAGACTGCCCAGTTTTCTCAGCAGTGTCAAGTGCAGTCTCACCAGCCTTGTTAACAGCACTTGTGTCAGTCCCATTGTTGTCAAGCAGCAACTTCACAATCTGCAGAGTTACAAAATTTACATACAAATCATCTCCATTTCGATCAATCAACAGAATTAATGAGATGGATAGGATATTGCATATCATAGGGATAAAGCAAAGATGAATCTCATGAACAATTAACCTATAGTTCTGAGTATTGGACAAGAATCAAAGATAATGCCAGTAAGTCACATATTTAGTTCCTCAAATCAAGCAGCATATAGAAAAGTGCTTCAGATCATTCATCGTATATGCTCCCTTACATATTTTCAATAAAAGATCCAGATCGCAAATAATCCTATGATAGAAATGAAACCAAAAGTCATCCAGCAAACACTAAGGTCGATCTGAATGCACATGAATTCTGAATCTATCCCATGGCTGAACTCTTCTATTGGATGCTATTGTAGATCTGACATATCAATCAGACGTTCATGCTCAAAATAAACACTGAGCTATCCAACAGATGAACATAAAGAAGGAAGTTAGTTACCTGAGCTCTACCCTTCCGAGTTGCTATGTGCAGAGCTGTATTGCCTTTAGCATCTACCATGTTCGCTGAAGTAGGATCTGCGTTAATCAACTCCTCTACCACACCAACATTCTGCCCCTTGACAGCCATGTGGAGAGCTGTCTGGCCCTTCTTGTCAGTCCTTAGAGCAATCCCAGGTTCTGCAGCCAGAAGCGCCTTCACAACTGCTACATGTCCATTCCTCGCAGCAGAATGCAAAGCTGTTTTTCCATTACTCCTGCCTATATTGGCTATGCTACTCCCAGCTTCCAGCAGGAAATTTACCACATCTATGTGGCCTTGTGTCGCAGCTGTGTGCAAAGATGTAGTGTTTGACAGATCAACAGTCATAGCCAATTCCGGATGAGCATCCAGCAGCAGTTTTAACATCACTGCAAGAAATAAAAACTTAAAAGCTAAAGATCACTTTGCTCAAATTGGTAAAACAGCCAGAGACAAATTTCGTGTGCCAAAGAAAGATACCTAGATCCCCTTGTTTGGCAGCAATATGGAAAGCATCAAATCCGTTTTTAGCTTTAATCCCGGCATCAGCAAGATCATAGTATTTGATCATCTCCTTGACGATATCTATATGACCATATTCTGCAGCAACATAAAGGGCTGTCTCTCCAGATTGGTTCTGTTTTTGTACCAGTGCTCTGAGTTCATCCTCCCCTGTACCGGTGAGTATATCGGTCACAGCAGCGAGATTCCCTTGTCTTGCTGCAGAATGCAAAGTTGTGTCTTCTTTCTTCCCGGTCAGTTGTTTGGTCATTTTCCTTTGGGGAGCACTTGATTGCTCAGCCACAACCGGCTGTTGCTCAGCCATAGCCGCCGATTGCTCTGCTGCTTTTGAATGCTGATCAGCTTGCGGTGACTCCATCAGACCCAAAATCTCACAACACTTCTATATTGGGTAATTTAACGAACAGTAACAGAAAATTTTCTCCTCCTCTTCCAAGCAAAAACCCAAATTAACAATTGCATGATTTTTCCATAAGAATCGTTTGTGTTTTTCCCCCAATAAAACTCAATAACTTAGATCCCAAATCACAATTTCTCTCGATTATCTCCTAGAACACTGGAGCTCGATTCCAGAATCCGATGTCCTGTTCTTTAACCTCCTGCACCTCAAATTCTAGCCCTGCTCACAACGACCAAACATTTTCAATTCTCTTGCTTCAGACACAAAAGCAAACATGTATTGAACAAAATTAACTCCAAACCACTAGAATCAACAAACTGAACCTAAATTTTTCCGGGCCTTGCCTTTCGTCCGATTGGTCCAATATTGCTCAATAAAGATGAAAATTTGAGAAACAAAAAGATAAATTGTGGAGAAAATCATGATCCTCTTTACCTGTGGTTTAAGAAAAGAGCTGCCTTTCTTCCCCGCCACAAAAACCCAGACGACCCTATAAACTAGGAGAAGCCCTGAACAATCTACGAGTGTAACTCAATCAGATGAACAAAAAGATGAGATTTTTGAAACAGAGAAAAGAGGAATGCAGAGCCTTTTCAGGGAAGTTTGTTTCTTGAAGCGGGGGAGAGAGGAATACCAATGGTGTGGGAGTGCTCAAACGACAGGAAAAAAATATTCACATGTATCCAACAGACAAGTTTAAGGAACAAAACAACTTTATGTGTATCTGAACGGATCCAGAACGGAATAGAGTCAACTTTAACCAATAGAAATGGGACTTGTTGTGTAAAAGTGCCTATGATGATGATTGATGCTGCTTTTTTTCACTCCGTATTTTTGCTTCTATTTGTTATTTCCTGTTTCACTGAGAACTTCAGATTAAAATGGTCAAACGGTGGCAGGTGTTAATTGAATTATCATAGTAAATTATACTAAAGCTTTTGTAAATATAGTAACTACCGCCATCAAATGACTTAGGCTTACCCTACCGAGTAATGAAAATTAAGCCTAAAAACTGTTTTTTCTTATTTAGAATACAATAAAATGTATAACAAGTTTTAAAGAACGAATTAATAATCCAATAAGAGTATATTTTTTGCCTCGGAAAAGCTTGAATCTTGATGTACTTTGGAGTTGTTATCGGGTCAAACCTTCAAATACCATAAAACCTATTATACCTTTCATTTTGCTTACTCAGTTGTTGAATATGCAGATGAATTAGTTGATTTAAAAATAGTAAATGTTTCTTTTTCTTTTTAAATGTGAGAAAGGTTTGGTAGTTTGTAATTTCCCTTTTTTTTAATCATTTATATCTATTTTTGTTTATTTTTATGCAGAATTAGTGTAGTAATTACTCTTCTTATTTAATAACCGAACAAATAACATTATTTTATAAATCAATTAATTTTTTTAATAACTTTTTCCTTTCTGAGGATGAACATACTGATAAAGAAATACTTAATTTTTATGAAAAAGTATTTAAAATTATTTTTCAAGCTTTTTTAATTGTGGGTCTCATATTTGGACACATAACGACTACATGTAGAATCACATACTTACTGCTGAGATATGATATTGTCTGCCAAGGTGGATATTCGCCACTAATGGAAAAATTAATGTTGTTAGTATCTAACCATAGATAAATAGTATCTACCTTAGAGTGTCTAAAACTAGGTTGCTAGTGTATGCGTCTGGTGTTTGAGTATCTGCTTCTAATATGTGAATGTTTGAAAGTTTTTTTCATCGTGATGGGGATAAAATACTTTAATTATTCAAATTTTACCTTTAATTAAGAGTATAATAATGTTATTTTAAAGAATTTTATGTAAACTAAACACCATGCAGATATAGTTGGACATTTTGTCATAGAATTAGATATCCCATATATAAAAAATGACATTGAATCATTAATTTTTATTCTAAGTACCAGGTATTTAACTTCATTTTTTAAAATTTTTTTGTAGTGTCCAAGTACCTAAATGTGGTGATTTGATATCTAGTATAATATTTTAAATGTCGTAATATGGTAAAAAAATGTCTAGTCTACCAGTTTGAGTATGATGTCTCAAGTGTTAAATTGAAGTATCCAAATGTCTAATTATAGTGGTTGAATGTCTAGTATGATAAGTTAAGTATCTAAATCTGATAAAAAAAATTAAAAAAAACATGACAACCATTTTATATTTTTATGCAAACAAATTATGCATTGATGTCTAACATAATCTATAGATGTGTCTAATTTTATCTACGGTAATATCCAATATCACATACTGTGATGCCTAATTTCTAATAAAAAATAAAAACATAGACACTGTTTTTTCTTTTCATATTATCCCAGTCTGTGTGTTAATTAGAATATTAATATTTTAGTGTGAAAATATAAAAAAAAAAAATGTAACTGATTTGGATCTCAACAATAAGAATAATAAAAGAGATTTTATAAAATAAGAGAATTGTTTGATGTTAAAAATATATAATGGTAATTGATTTAATTTCTTAAAATATGAAAGAAGAACTCTCAAAAATATTTTTTTCATAAAAATATATTTAGAACAAAATATAATTATTTTTTAATTAATTCTAAAATTAAAAAAAAATTGGATTTGAAAAAAAAAATAAAAAAAAAAACAAACGGAGTAACGCGTTCCGTCCCTGGCGTACGTCCGCCGGGGTGGACGCGAGAATTGTGCCTTACTGCTCGTGCGATCGGCCGCCACCCAGCAACTTATTAGTGTCTTTCGGACACTTGCGTAGGCTGTGCCGTATGTCGAACGAGCTCGACAGGCGCCACACGGCGTTCTCGCGACCGCAACGTTTGCAGGCTTTTAGCAATTTCTAGAATATGCACTAGCAATACAAACGCAAATCCACCGTTAACAAAACAAACAAAAAAACCAAATGCTACATTTCATAAAGAAAAAGACAAGGTAAAGAGGTGCACTTAAAACACAAGTGGATTAACTTTACAAAACAGCCGAAAAGCTCCCATCAAATTTTAAGATTTTATATTAATTGCCCATCAAACTCTTTTTCAGTCCATTGAACTGTAATTATTTTAGTTAATAAAGAGCAAAGTTCAACTGCATCGGAATAAAGAGCACTGTAGCTTTGTGGAAAGCGAAATGACTATCTCTTACAAGTTAGGTACATGAATTCCATTACCCTGATGTTTAAAAAAAAAAAGTGGTCCCCAGGCCTTCAACCAAGAATGGTGAGGACATTGTACCACCACATCGCCTGCTCGGGTTCCACATGCACCGTCCTCTCATCTCACATCTTTTTTTTTTGTATAATACTTTGAGCTCAAACTTATAAATATTTTTGAGTAAAAATGAACAGGAAATCGGTAATAGTCAGATCCTTCATCGATAAAGCTTAGCGTAGAAGTCTGAGGATCTTAAGCCCCAATTCAATCATCTACTCCAATCAAATTATATCACATGTCTTGTTAATTTACTCTCTTTATCTCATAACATTTTTCATTTTTTTATCCCAAACTATTTGTTACTTTTACGTAGTTATACAACTTCTTCCGTTTTTATTCCTTAAGTGGCTCAAATGTGTGAATTTGTTCTGAAATGAAAGAGAAGAAACGTAGAAATTCGGACTAAATTTCAAACCTTTGATCGAGTTAATCGAAATTTGGTATCAAAATGTGCATTATCGGGCATAATATTGGATTTTTTAATCTAAAACTAGTACAATAGTATTTGAATTTTCATAAGAATTTAAAAGTGCCTCATTTGTCCATGGTGATTTTGAAAAAAAATACACTATATTCTATGTGTCTCAACCTTCATAATTTTTTCCAAAAACTAAAAAATGACAAACATTTTAGAATAGGTGAATATGTTATTTTTTTTATCTCGTCTACGCCCTGGAATACACGTGAGACACATGACTTTACAAATATACAGCATGAATTTTTTAACTCTGCTCTTGCGCGCCTGTAAAACAGTAACTGTATATTTTTATCAAACGCGAACGAATATTTTTTAATAAAAAATATCTATTGCAAAAGATGACTCTTCTATCTTTTTTTTACTAATATTTGATTTAAATATATTTATATTAATTTTTATTATAAAAATTTTTAAAATTTATATTTATAATCTTGAGTCTTTATGACACTAATTTCATATAAAAAATTTATATTTTTATAAAAAAAATTAAAAGAAAAATTATAAATGAGTTACAGTGACAAGCTTTGCAAAAATGAATATTAGATTTTATGTTGTACGCATAAAAATATGTACTGAATTCCTAATTTCCTACGCAATCTTTGGACATTAACTGAGAAAATTTTGGTAACTTATTTAGAAAGAAATATTAAACACTATGGAAATATTTACTATACACCATATGTAATATGCTAAACAATAAATTAGACGTTAAATAATGTCTGTAATTCCAAAACATAGAAAATATTGTCACTGATATGTTGGTGTTACGGAATTTCGAATATCATATCAATATAACATTAAAAATATATATCGAATATGACAGTAAATGCAGGCAAATCCAAAAATATGGGCAAACTTCAAGTTCATATCGTTTGGAAACGTCTTGTTTCAAATTAAATTTAGTACATTACTTTGTATTATTCAAGTAATTATATGCTCAAATTATTAACTTATTGAAACATTACATTTTAAGAAGTCCAAAAAATTATTTTAGAATACTTTTTCCTTAAAAGCAAGTATTTTTAATTAATTTTTATTTTTGAGGCTGCATAAGTTAAAAATTAACTGAAAAAATTTATTTTTGCAAAAAATACTTTAGAAATGCATTTTAAACTTCGTAAAAATTAACATTTCAATAAATTGGCAATATGATTAAATTAAAATAAGAATAATACACAAAAAAAACATTAAATTTAAATTAAAAATTTGCAATAAGTTTTGAATACTGTTGAAACATTTATTTTCCAAACATCTTGGTCAAGATGCAATATATTTTTAGGATTTGCTTTTTCACTCTGTGTTTAAAAAAGCAAAAATATTATTTTATATATAAAAAACATAAAAGGCCAATTTAGCAAAAAATTTTAGGATTAGTGTTAGATTTTTTTAATAATTTATTAATATTAGAGCTTAAACGGCTAAAGTATCTTTTTCAAACTCAAACATTAACTATTAACACTAATACCAAACAGATGGTTTATATAGTCTAAATGCGAAGCAGGGAAACAAAGCTCTCAAAAAGCATATGTTGTGCTAATGAGCAGAGACAATTTATTTTAACTTAAGTCAATTTAATTTAAAATAATTTATTTTTACACAACTTATTTTAACTTAAGTCAATTTAATTTAAAATAATTTATTTTTATTTTTACATCTTTTTTACCTAGAACTAGTTTTATTTGCAAGCCAATATTATGTATATGTAATAATCCATTGAAAATTTAATTTTTATAATCTTATTAAATTTTGCAAATTTCTTTTTTTAATACCTAAAAATAGAAAAATTTATTAAAAAAATTAATAATATCATAAATAAATTTTTATATCTACATAATATTGACTTTCAAATGAAATTAGTTTCATAAAAAATATATATAATTAAAAATAAATTATTTTAAATTAAATTAACTTAAATTAAAATAAATTAACTCTAAATGCAAAGCAGTGAAAAGCTCCCAAAGACCGAGGTTGCGTGGACGAGCAGAGACAACCCACTTCCGGTATATGCTCCTGAATAATTGAACCACTAGCAGTGACTCGAAAAGATACCCGACACAAAGCTGAAATAGCCATGTGCCCTCTATCCAGTTAACGGATAACCAGATATATATCCCAACCGAACTGGACTCTCTTTAATTGATTGCCTTAATTTCAGCGCAGTCAATAACGTCTTAAAATTAATAATTAAACAAAAAAATCAATTTTTATTAAAAATACTTCATTATTTTGGCATTTTGTGATTTTTTATATTTCACTTAAAAATTAATACTCTATCTAATTAATGGTCAATTGAATAAAATTATGTTTGTAAGTGACTAATTTTTTTAGAATTTTTTCCCATGCCTAACCAATAAAAAGAAAATCCATTAAAAAAACCTAAATTTTTCAAAATATGTTTAAACTTTAAAAATATTTTATTTCAATTAATATACAAGTTGAACAAATAATTACAGCATATTAAAATAATAACTAATGGCGAAGAGACCAATAAATACATGCAAACATACATACATATACATACATACATACATACATACATATATATATATATATATATATTACACTATATTTCTAAAGATGAACATCAATACATTGTAGATGAGCATTGTAAAAATAGAGGGCGGGTGCACTATTCATCAACACGGTTGCTTCTCTCTCTTTCTCTCTCTCTCTCTCTCTCTTGTTTTTTCAAGTATGTGATTAATTCTTTATGAAGATCGGTTCCCTTTTCGCAATGTAATTGCCTTTTTTAAGGCCTGAATTGATATTTTCTAGTGTCATTTTTTTTGTTTAACACGTTTTTAGTCCCTCAGTTTGATTTGTATTAAGTTTTCGTCCCTATACTTAATAAATACTTAACTAGATTCTTTCTATTTTCTCTCTTGATCACTAAACCTTTTTTCTTATCTTTTTTTATGTACTATATTCTAAATCAAGTAAATCATTACCACCTATAATATTTATATTTGCTCCATTAATGCTGAATCTTTAGTTTGATTTTTGTGTCAATGCTTAAATATCACTATGTAGAAAGTTTTTTTTTTTTTTTGCTTTGTCCTAGGTAATAATCTCTTTTTTTCTTAAATATAATTTTATGTTTCAGTCATATCTTTTTTTTATTAATAATTGAGTTTTGTACCATAAGTTATTTACTTCAAAAGGTCTATGGTTTGATAAAGTAATTTTTTTCAATAATTTTTGAAATTGAAAATAAATTAAAATGGATCATTTTGAATCACGTATACTATTATGTTTCATACCATCTATAATATTTATTTTTACTCCATTAATGCTAAATCTTTAGTTTGATTTTTGTGTCAATGCTTAAACATCACTATGAGAAAAGATTTTTTTTTCTTTTTCCTAGGTAATAATCCATTTTTTGCTTAAATATAATTTCATGTTTCAATCATATCTTTTTGTTATTAATAATTGAGTTTTGTACCATAATTATTTACTTTAAAAGGCTTTGGTTTGATAAATTAATTTTTTTCAATAATTGTTGAAATTGAAAATAAATTAATATGCATCATTTTGAAGCATGTATACCATAGTTATTAAAATCCCAACTTGAGTCTTAAAAATTTGCATTTTTATGACTCTAGAAACCAAAAATGTTTAAAATCTTAGTGGAAACTTATATGTATGTAGAAATGGATAGAGTCTTGACTTTAGTCTTGGAAACTTAGAAACTTTATGACTTTACGTTTCTACATTATTAGGTTAGATTCGTTAAAGTTGGGCTAAAACATGATCGCAAGCCAAAAATATATAAATCTAATGCTCAACTCAATATTTATACAATCAAACCAAACTCATTTAGGGTTAAAACAAAAAAATATATAAAGAAAACTGAAAATAAAACATAAATTATCTCCTCTTTTTTGTTTTCTTTAGTCTCTCTATATCACTT
Organism: Aquilaria yunnanensis; assembly: GCA_039654915.1. Lineage (NCBI taxonomy): Eukaryota > Viridiplantae > Streptophyta > Magnoliopsida > Malvales > Thymelaeaceae > Aquilaria > Aquilaria yunnanensis. The sequence continues at coordinate 48,698 of CM077595.1, forward strand.
GGTTGCTTTTATTCACTATGACTTTGATAACCTTGGTTATCAAATTTATGTAGATGTGGATATAGACGAAGAAAATACCAACAATGGTACAAGTATTTGTATAAATAAGTTTGGCCTCTTAAATGATAAAATAACAAGAGAAAAAGATGAATATTTAAACTTTGAAAATAATAATATTGATACTACTATTTATCATGATATTACATGTGTTCTATAATTAGATGATTGAGTTTTTTTAACTATTTCCTATGAATTGTGGATTTTAGAACTTGTTTTTCTTGTATTATATATTTATGACGTGATGTTTTTTTATGGTATTAAAGTAGTAGTAAATGAAAATATTATGTAATATGAACTTTCTGAGATAATATAGATAATTGTATTTTTTTTATCTTTTTCTAAAACTTTTTGGAAAAATCTTATGACTTTATGACATTTTATGAATTTATGACTTTATAAAAGCCAAAGCAACTGTAGATAGAAACGTAACTTTGATCATAGTGTTATGTTTGGATTATAATTAATCATTAAGAAAGCTTAACTCAAAATTAATAAAATAAAATAAAATTTAAATTAATTAACATAAATTTATAGGTGAAAATTTTTAAATATTTATTATTAATATTCATTTTAATACTAATTTATAAAAAAAAAATACCGCTATAACACACTGGGTAAAAAACAAACCTCGTATATATTGAAAAGTAGTTGGAATTCACTATTCATCTCTGGTAATGAATAGTGCCAACCATTTGCTTCATTCATGCAGCCTGCCCCCAAAATAAAGAACTACCACAGTTTTGGCCCAATGATGTAGTAAAAGGGTTTATTTTCCATCGTCTTGCAATCATGGCCAGCTTACAATATCTAAACTAGCCCTTTTTAATAGAAAGAAAAAGTGGTGCATTGGATATAGGTGCCAACTGCCATCAACATTGGTTTGGCTATTTTAGTTATATTTGTTGTCAAACAATGCTTATTCCACCACATTATTGAGTTATATTTGTTGCTTATTTGGGATGTTCATGGGAAAGAGTTATTGGTAACTAATTGTTTTTATGTATGTGATTCTTTGCTCATTTTTATTTTTTGGAAGTAGATGATTTTATTAATAATCATTGTTAAAAGCTTCTAATAGACAATCTAGAAATGAAGTCTACTACTCCATTTTACCAAATATGTCTTTAGAGAGCAATACAATAGTATGGCCAACAGAGTTTGCAAAACAAGGGATATAAATAAATCTACAAGATTCAAAACATTGAGCCAAAAAAATAATATCAACATGAACTACCCCAAATACGTATAATGAAGGCTTGTTGTAGTTCAAGAAAGCAGACATAGCAATTTGGCAGTCAGACTGGACAATAATATTATGCCATCCATGCGAACGTGCTTCAAGAATATCCTTCCAAATAGCTGGAGTCTGGAGATAAGTTATGTCACGCACATATGAAATAGAATGAAATATAGCAAGCAATGTAGTTAAGGAAGAGTCTCTTTCTATCATACCAATTCCTGTCAAGCCTAACGATGCAAAAAGTTTAGTATGCACAATTATAGCAATGGAATGAGCAAGTGAAAGAAACCAATGCATAGGATTTTGATTAAAAAGCATCGGCTAACCTGGATGAAGGATACAACCTTCCATATACAGCCATGAACAAACCTGCTTAAAGATGGAAGTTGAAGTGTGACAAAACCCTAAAAAATGCACATGTTTCAATTTCTCCACACATGCCAACCAATTGCAAGGAAGGTGTGCCATTCATCTTCACTCAACGCATCATGTGCAACATGGAAGATGTCCAAAATGTGAGGGAAATTAAACCGAGGCAAGTGCAGGCCAAATGATCAAAGTACTGATTATGTAATAGAGCACAAAATAATATATGCTTGATTGCTTCATTGCTAAAAGCACATATGATATAGAGACAATCACTTATAATATGTTGACTTCATAAATTATGGCAAGTTGGTAATCGATCAAATGATGCTAGCCAAAAAAAATTATGTAGCTTTGGTGGATGTTTTGGCCACCAAAAGGATCTTCATTTTCAACTACTCAAAAGCTAAAACACCAGGATCAAAATGTAAGAGGGCATACTGTATATGATAACCAGAACGAACAGTGTATGTCCATTTTGTCTCAACCCCCCAAGTAAAATGTTTGATGTTTGCATTGAACTGGTGGGAATTTGAATTATATTTTATACATCTTGTGGATGGAACATGAAAGCAAACAAATCAAGATTCAAGCCTGAATTATTTGGTAACAAGAGGTCGAAAACTATCCAATGTTCTGTATACGATGTAGGAGCCATAATTAATGAAAAATTAGAAGTGGGAAAGACCCATCTATCAAACCAGACACTTATGGATTTGCCATCACCAACCCTCCATAAAGTCCTTGCTTGTAAGAGATTACAACCTGTCACAAATTGTTTGCCAAACATGGGAAAAACATAGAACATTAAAACTGAAAAGTAGCATATGTTTGCAAGCCCTAATCCGTTCATTAAGTTACTTTGAATATAAAGAATAAGATAAAAAATTTCTGGATTAACTCAACCGGCTAAAAGCTAACCTAGATGACTTAGGATAGAAGTAATCCTATGTCTCCTAAACAAGTATATGAAGAGAAGTAAACTCTTTAACACCCCCTCTCAAGTTGGAGTAAACTCTTTAACATCCCCTCTCAAGTTGGAGCGTAGGGATCACAAATGCCCAACTTGCTTACTAGAAACTCAAATTGTTGTTTTCCTAGCACTTTTGTCAAGACATTTATTGGCAAGAACTTGCATGCAATATGGTGAATAGTAATCTATTTGGCCTAAATTTTGTCACGAACAAAGTGACAATCAAGCTTAATATGCTTTGTTCACTCATGGAATACGAGACTATTCACAATGTGCAGAGCAGTCTAGTTGTCATAGTGTAGCTTCATTGGTTGCATATGACGAACTATAAGATCTGCAATAAGGGATTTGAGCCACATTAGACTAGCACACAGGTAGCTGCTATCATTAAGCGATACTTAGCTTTTGCTGAGGATCGAAAAACTGTTGGCTACTTATAAGACTTTCATGATATTGGACCATTGCCAAGCTTAGTAAGATAACTAGTTGAAGAATGCCTAGTTTTAGGACAAGCTGCCTAATCTGCACCATAGAAAGCATGCAAATCAAATGTGCCCTTCGCAAGAAAAAATAAAAAAGTCACACCTTAGTGTGTTTTTAGAAATTGAAGAACATGCATTGCTGTATCGAGATGAGCAATGCATGGATTCTATATAAACTGACTGAGAAGGTTGATGACTTGAGCTACATCAGGGTGAGTAATTGTCAAATAGATAAGCTTGCCAATCAACCTTCAAAATCATCTTTGATCATCAAAAGGTAGACTCTTAATAAAGCCGAGGTGATGTTGCTATTGGATAGAAAACAATGTCGGCTTACAACCAAGTAGTCTAACTTCCTTCAATGTATTTTTATTAAGACAAGAATATTCTTTTTGAAGATTACGTAGCTTCTAAGCCAAGAAAATATTTTAATTTTACCAAGTCCTTAATGTAAAACATTTCCTTCAAGTAAGATTTTAGAAACTGAATAGCTTCATGATTATTTCTAGCAACAAGCATGTTGTTTACATAAATGAGAACCTCTGTGAAGAAGTCTCCAGATGTTCGAGTAAACAATGAATAATATGCCTTGAATTATTTGAAACCAAAGTAAAGAAGTGCCTTCAAAAGTTTCTTGAACCATTACCAAGGTGCTTGTTTAAGTCTATACAATGACTTTTGAAGTCTACTAACTTGATTATCTTCAGCTTCCAAATAATTAGGCGGAGGCAACATATATACATCTTTATTCAAATCCTCTTACAATAAGGCATTATGAACATCAAGTTGATGTAACTCTTAATGTTTCATCGTTGCAACTGAGAATAGACACCTGATAAATGTTAGTTTGTTTACTAGTACAAAAATGTCTATGTAGTCGATCATTTCATTTTGGCTAAAACCTTTGGAAATCAATCATGCTTTGAATCTCTCAATACTGCCATCAACCTTGTACTTTATTTTATGAATCCATTTGGAGCAAATTTCTTTTTTGTTCAACAGAAGCTTTTCAAATGTTCAAGTTTTTTTTTTCTCCAAGGCCTCAATTTCTTGCTGTATAGCCTCATGCCATTTAGGATCTGAGGTTGCTTGATTGAAATTTTTCAGCTCCTATTGAGAGGAAATGGCTGCAAGGAAAACTCGATGTCCAGGTAAAAATCGAGAATAAGATAAATTATGAACTACAGGATAATGCTTACCGAAAGAAATTTTGATTTACCACAGATGTTGACTAATTAGTAACTCTAGGAAGTTCGTTTGCATAATCTTCAAGCTAGGAAGAGGGTTTGTGATTACATAATAACAGGATTGTTACGTTGAGTCATTTCACCTAGCACTCTTACATTATCATTGGTTAGCTGAGAAGAAAAAAAAAAGAGTCAGGTTTAGGGTCATCAATGACAACCTGTACTTCAAACAAAGGGATTGGTTTGGTCATATGCTCTGAGGTTGCTTCGAATGGAGAGACATCCTTGTAAAAGATAGCATCACGAGAAACAAAGATTTTGTGTGTTTGTTGATCATAAACTTTGTACCTCTTTTGGCCTATAGGATAACCAAGGAAAATTCATGGCTTAGAGTGTGAATCAAAATTATCCTTTGACTCATAATGGACATAGCCCAAACAACAAAAGACATATAAATGATTAAGAGAATGAGACTTAAGGAAGAGGATTTTGTAAGGACTTTTTACCTTTAAGGCTTGAGAATGGTATATGATTAATAAAATATGTGGTTGTAAGGATGCATTCACCCAAAAATTTTATAGGAGGACTTGTTTGAAATCAAAGTTCTCGTGCCACTTCAAGTAGGTGTTGATGCTTTCTTTCAACTACTCCATTTTGTTGTAGAGTATTGACATAAAAAGTTTGTAGGATTATGCCATTTTGACAAAGAAACAAAGAAAAAGGCCCTGCAACAAATTCTTGGGCATTATCACTCCTAACTTGAACAAGGTTTTTGCCAAAGTGATTCTTTACCATGACATGGAAAAACTCAAAGTATTAAGCTACTTCTATTTTATTTCTTAATAGGTATACCCAAGTGCACTTACTAAAATCATCAGCAATAGTTAAAAAATGGTAAGAGCCTGACAAAGATGGAGTTTTGTATGAACCCTAAATATTGAAATAAACAAGGTCAAAACAGGCGTCACTAACACTTTTTCTCAAAAGAAATGGTTGTCTAATTTATTTTGCACGATGGAACGAGTCATAACAATTATTCAAAGATTTAAAAAATAAACCATAGAGTTGAGAGATATGAGAAAGTTGCTTAAAAAGTAGATGTCTTAGTCTTCTATGCCATACAATGAAAGGATTCTCAATTATTGTGGGAGCTGCCATATGTCCATCAAATTTCCTGAAGTAGTACAACCGGTCACACTCCTCACCCGTGCTAATTAGCTTCTTCAACTTCAAGTCTTGTAAGTGACATGCATGTGGAGAAAAGGTTATTGAACAATTTAAGGTTTTGGTTAACTTGCTCATAGAAATAAGATTATAATTAAAAGAAAGAACAAGTAGTGAATTTTCTAGGTGTACATCAAGGCACAAGGTTATGTGACCTAGGGCAGATGGCTGCAGTTTATTTCCATTAGGTAGATAAATAGGTGAGCCAGAGATAATAGGCTTAAGATTAGAAAGTAAAGACTGGCGTGAGGTCATATGTTCTATTGCATCACTATCATTAATCCATTTAAGAGATTCACAAGACACCTTACCAGTGAAACAGACATTATTATAAGTAGACAATAAGGACATGAGCTGTTTATATTGTTCTTGTGAAATACTTAAACCGTTCATGTTGGATTCACCATTGTTCTTTTGTGTCTTGGTATTGTTGGCAATAGCTTTACTTGGTTTCCGTGAAAATTTATTCATGCTTTTTTCCTCCTTGTTTGGCCATCAGTCTGAATAGCCTATAATCTTAAAACAGCCTTCTACTAGCTGGCCAACTTTCCCACAATGTGATCAATGCAACTTACTTTTATCTTGGTCCTTACTAGAGAAAAGATTACATGTTTTTGGTTGTTTAGCAATGAAAATAGTAGCGTCTCCTAATGCAGCTTGGTCTAACATTTCATTTTGCTACTTTTCCTCCTTGACAACCAAAGCATATGCTTTGTTCAAATTCAGCAATGGCTCCATATTAGGTATCTGTGAACTGATCACACTAAACTTATCATTTAAACCCATAAGAATATGGTATAATTTTTCACTTACTTTCTCCAACAATAATTCCCTTACTGCTGCACACTTGCACTGAGGGATGATTGAGTAGGTTGAAAGTTCATCTTAGATAGACTTTAATTTTCTGAAATATGCCATTATAGTCAAATCTTGTTGCTGTATAAGTAATATGTCACGCTTCAATTCATATATTCTATGAGTATTACCTTGTAAAAATCTTTCGTGCAAATCTAACCACATCTTGCTAACTGATTCTGCATGGGTAACACTATTTTCAATTTACAATTTCAGTGATAACACATTGGAGATCTAGGCAATCACCATTGAATTGCACTTCTCCCACATTTGTCAGCCAGCTGCATCTTCATCTGGTTTTGTGAGCGATCCATCGATGAAGCTCAATTTATTCTTAGCACGTAAGGCATTCATCATCGCCCTTTTCTATGTAAGGTAGTTGTCTCCTTGAAGAATACATGTAATTAGCATCATACCAAGGCTATTGAAGGCATTAAGGAAGAAAAACTACAAGAAAAATACAAATCACTGACTGAGGAAACTGTCATTGTCAGTCACTAACTGTGACTGACTAGCAATGGCAAAAACATTAGTCGCTAGGTTGTTAGTGACTGACTATAACTGAAACAATCAGTCACTCATTATTTAAATTGTAATAAATTAGCAACTGAAACGTCAGTCGCTAAAATAATCACTATTTTCATTTTTTATTTTTTTAATTTTTATTACTAAGATGTTTATATAAATAATTAATTTATATTAGTGTACTAAATTTAATATTATATATACGGAATGTACAAAATGTACAAATAATTTGTAATGTGAAAAAGATGGAACTAAAATAAATATAAAATGAAAATGTAATACTGTTAATTTAAAAATACTAAAATACAATAAATTTTTTTCCAACAATAAAACTAATGAACTAAAGAAATCTGAAGTTGAGGATGGGGTAGGCATCATGGTCGCCCTGACCATCCACTGATTAGGTATATTCGTTTGAATTTGCTGGGTGACTTAAGGCTAATGGTCGCTTGAGATGTCCTGCGTTTCAAGTACATGACTCCCGATCTGAGTCGGGTCGATGTCAAGCCAAGATAAATCCTGACAATAGTTCGGCTGCTGCTGTGATGAGTGTGATACCAGTAGTGACCCACTCAATCTAAGGAATAATTAGTGATGAAATGGCCTAGGAACTTACAGTTATTGCTGGAAACCCGTCATCTTGTTTAGCTTAGTCGAGGGATGAGGATGGTGATAAAATGTTGGCACTAGTGCTAACGCTAACTGAGATTACTAATGAGATCCCATCATCCATAAGTACGATGGTGGAAGAGGCTGTTCGGGTTGGGATTTTATCAACCCATAAAAAGTTGGGGAAACTAGATATGACCTAGATGGAGCGGGATCCCCTTCCACCCGACCCTCCAGGTATGAGGCTAAGATCAACACCAATTGGGAGGGTCACCTAAAATGCCATGTACCCCAGGTATGCTGTAGCAGTAACCATGAAACCATATCTTGCTCGCTAACCCTACTGTCCAATCATGGACTACATAAAAGCGTTAAAGACACGCACCCCCTCATTAGTCTAGTCCTAACAGGCCTGCTGAGTTGCCATTTACTCCTAAATTATGGCCAACTAAGACCAGAGTTCTGCATTCTCCTTATGGAGCTGCCCAATACGGTCATCTTCATAACCCTAAAGTTCCAACATGGTTACTTTTTCATAAATTAGAAATTTAAATTTAATGAAATTGTGAAAATAATGGTACCCCAGATCATGCACAGTGAAATCGCTTAAGGAATGCTAATGCCTGTAAGACCCCAATCTACACACCTTTGTTTGCCTGGCTGACCACCTTTTCCTAGTACTGCCAACAGAAGATGGGATGCTTCAATGGATAAGTATGGCCTCCTCCTCATACTTGGCCTAACTATGAAATTAATGGAAATGTTAAACATTGTATAAAAATAAAATATTATTAAGTTTTGCTTATTACATACCATGCCATCAATTTTCTACTAAGATAGGACCTCCATAAATGCATGATGCATGGACATTTGACAAACAAAGTCGCCAAATGTCGGGGGCTAGCCCTCATCAGTTTAGGACAAAACAATTTGAAATTAGTGAAAAGAACATTATAGTTATAAAATCATATATATTTCATGGAACTTATTATCTTACCATACGATCATAAAGCATCTACTTTGTATGACTTCCCACAGAATGCTTTTGTGGCTCTGTGCCCTAAAAAATGTCTTTACTGAGCTACATAGAAATTTGAAAAATAAATAGTTATAAGAATTAAACAAAAAAGATATGTGAATATAATGTATTTGATTAATTTACCCTATTCTACTCCATGACACCATCGATGTACTGGAATCTCTTATTGTTGTAGAGTCTGATAAGATTCTCTTAATGCTACAACTGGATTTTAGGTGGCCAATAGGGATAGAAAAGATTGTAGTCCTTATTTGGTAAAACCTTACCAAAATGGACCTTGATGATTACCTTCCTCAAATGGTTCAACTTATATTGGCAGCGGTCTCACATCTGCCTGAAAAATTCCTTCCTTATACTCTTGTCATTGACCTTAGCCTAGCAGTAATGTCATTGAAACAAAAAAAATATTGATTAGTATTTTAACTGATATATAATTTTATTAACAAAAATTATAATTTATTAGAAAAATAGTAAATTATTTGCCTACAACTGTGCAAGATACTTCTTGCCCCTTTTACGCTTAATATCCTTCTATTTGGGATACTTGCCCTTAAACAGTGACTCGGAGATATTAATGAATGTTTGTAAACCAAAACATCATTAATGAACATACAAATAAATTAATTGAATTTTGATTAATTATAAATGTATATTTATAATATATAGGGCAAAAGTAGTATAGAACGATACTTATGACAATGACCCAATGACCTTCCGCTACTCGAGGTCTACTGTCTCCTCTTGCGGCAATGCCTCCTATCTCGATTCAGGGTTTTGCTTAGGTGGATCGGGTCAATGGGCTGAGTGCTGGTTCTTATAACCAGACTCTGACACTGCTGATAGTGAGCTGAAATGGACCACTGGGAAATCTGCCGATAAGGAAAAGTGGACCGGCTGCAGAATCTAAACCCGATCGCCCCTCAGCTGAGGGATAGGGGCATAAAGTTATTGCCCCTAAGCCTCATAGTCTCTATGAGCACCACTCTACACAGCAGCCAAAGAGGACGTCCCATTACGATGTCCATTGGAGGAATCACGTGAATCACCTCCTTTGTGCTCCATATCATATTTTCATAAAAAATTTAGTAAGTAATAAGTATTTAAGTAAATGAAAATGTAACATATTGTTGTAATTGAAAAAATATTATTTTTAATAACATTAAAAATCTAACAAAACAAAATATTATATGGACAAAATCTAACAAACCAAAATGCAAGAACAAATCTAACAAACCAAAATACTATACGGACAAAATCTAACAAACCAAAATGCAAGAAAAAATGCAGATATCAATAAACTAAATCTAACAAACCTAGAATTGCAAAGAAATAATATTTTGTTTTGTTAGATTTTTAATGTTATTAAAAATAATATTTTTAATAACATTAAAAATCTAACAAAACAAAATATTATACGGACAAAATCTAACAAACCAAAATGCAAGAACAAATCTAACAAACCAAAATACTATACGGACAAAATCTAACAAACCAAAATGCAAGAAAAAATGTAGATATCAATAAACTAAATCTAACAAACCTAGAATTGCAAAGAAAATTTAAGAAAGAACATAGAAAAGCACAAAAAAAGAGGCATTAAAATTAAATGTGGAAAAAGAAAATAGGGAGAGTGAAAACACACCAAAATTTGGTTGAGAGTGACCAAGATGAGTGGCTGCAACCAGAATGAAGCTTGAGCGTTTTTGAAACTCTAAACAACTTAAAATGAATTTGAATGGTGGAAGTTAAGTTTTAGTGATCTGTGGAAGCTAGTGACTAAATGATCTGAGGAATTTAGTCGCTAGTGTTGAAATGACTAAAAAGTGTTTCTTCACGATTAAACATTTATTTGCTAAAAAGGGTATAACTATAAATAGAAAGGGTTAAACACTAGAAAGTTTAGTTGTTATTAGTAATTGAACTTTATATTAATTCAATCGCTACCTCAATTAATTCAGTCGCTAGTTATATTTAAATTCAATTGTTAACCATGTGACTAAATTGAAGTTTGTGCTCTGATTTTCTAATTTGTATATTATTAACTATATGTATTGCATATAATTAAGTATATATGTTAAGTATAATTAAGTGTATAATTAAATATGAGTATATTATTACAACCAAATTAAGTATAGATAAATATAATAATATAACCAAATATAAATATATAATTAAATATAAATATAATATTATAACTCAATTTGGTTTGACAACAAATTTAAGAACAAACTCAAACAACTTAGTTTGATTCTTCTAACTCTATAACATCTCTAGCATCTTAATCCTCCGAATGTTCGACTTCACCCATGGTATCAACTACTGAGAAAATATGATCTCATTGTGGAACTACTTCAACGACCACGTTAAGATCAAGCAACATTAAACCTGAGTCGATGTCTCTAATATCAGGCATAATTTTGACATGTTGTATCTAATTCTGGTAGTATGGTTCATCTTCGTCAATTGTTCGATTAATGACACTAAAGTACGAATCATCTGGTGCCTCATCTACGGAGTTAAATTCAATGAAAAAAGGTAGTTTGGCCTTAATTACTGACTACCATTGGGTATTGACAATAAAATACTTGTATATTTGGTGGGCAAGGATGAAAGGTTTTGGCGATCTTAATCTCGATTTCCACTTAACATCAATGACTCCAGATGATAAATGTGTGCAAACTCCACATGTTAGATTGAACCACGTACACTTAAAACTGAGACAAAGTTTGGAATTCGTCCAAAATATTAAAGTTCAATGATTTCATCAACCATTCCATAAAAATCAATCCCTCTATTACCACTAGTGTCATTCTCAACATAAACACCCCAGTTCACCATTGATTTTGTCAACCCATATGTTCTAGTATGAAAGCGAAAACCATTAATCATATAGCAACTATAACTTGTACCAGAACAAAGCAGACCACGCAATAATTCAATAAGACTTCCTAACATGTTAGGATGTAGATCACCCTGCAATATGGAAAAAAGAGATTGAAATGCATATATTAAAACCTACCGAAGTAGTGAGATTATGAAATGAGTTTACATATTCTCAAAACCACTGGGGAAAATGTTGAACGTAAATGTCTTCCATTTCTTTATCACTAGAATTAAGTAAGTTTCATTGCATGATGTAGTAGAGATCAACTTCTTCACAATTTTATAGAATGTATAAATGAATCTACCATAATTCATCCTCTTCTAGTATCCTTCGGGCCCCACAGGATGAGAAGTTTTGGTTATCATTGCAGAACACTACTAGAGGGGCTGCAGAGATTCCCTCATTTGAGTATAAATTCATTATGTCAACATTCTTTGGGGCTCGGTTTAGTCTAGTTGACATACCAACAACAAAATAATGTTTACAAAATAATGTCATCTCCTGAACAAAAAATGTCTCCACAATTAAGCTTTCTAACTTTGTCTTGTTATGCGCCTTCCTCTTCAGAGATTGTATAAAACTATAAATAAAAAAATATAAGTTGATGTACTAGAAATTCAAGATAATGTTACAAAGTAGTATAGGATAGTACTATACCGTTCAAAAGGGTACATCGACCAATATCGAATAGGTCCACAAAGTTTTGCTTCACGAGGTAAATGTATAGCTAAGTGTTCTATTGAATCTAAAAAATCTAGACAGAATATCATCTCAAATGTGCAAATATTGATGATTATGAGGTTTTTGAGTTTCTCCATGTCCTCTATTCTAATTTTATGTGAACAAAGTTGCAGAAAGAATAAACTACATTCCAATTATAAGTATAACCAAATCTAGTTGCACGAAGATTGTCGTATGTTGCTCTAAATGGTAGAAATTGCATTTCATCTTAGCAGTGGCTAATTTCTTCACTGGACATAGGCGGAACAACTATTTCCCTTACCTGTAATCTCAATCGAAAAGTATTAATATTTCCATGAAATGCATGGTTCCTTAGTAAAAACTTCCTATGACAATCCAACCATCATGGCTTCCTCCTAAATTTCAATTGAAATATATTGATGTTCTTCATACAATATGGACAGGCCGACCTCTCATGTGTACTCTAACCTAATAGCATTCTATGTCCCAAAAAATTACTAACTTTCCATAATAAACAAGCTTTTATTCTAAAATTTTCACATCAAAAAATTTTTTTACATCAAAGAGCATCCCAAGTTTCTACTCCATTTACCCACAACATCTTTAACTCATCAATTAATGGTCTCAAGAATACATTGATATTGCATCCCAAGGATCGTCGACATGGAATTAACAATGAAAAAAAAAAGTATGCCTCATTCATACACATTTCTGGTGGCAAATTATAGACAATAATTAAAATGGGCCATATAAAATAAGTCCCCCCATTGCAGAATTCAGTATAAACATCTGTGTATAGGCCAAAACATATATTTTTTATTTCAGTAACAAAGTCAAAGAAAGTTGAATCTACGTTCTGCCAAGCCTTTGTTTGGCATGGATGAGCTACTAAGCTAGAATGCACACGTCCATTACTTGTATGTCATATCATGTGTTTAGCTGTTCGCCTAGACATAAATAAACGCTTCAATTGATTGGTGATTGGTAGATGTCACAGTACCTTCTTTGGAATCGGTTTTTTCTTCCCTGTGTCCAACATCTCTTCTTTATATGAACACTTATCGCAAACACTACAATGCATCAATTGTGAATTCTCACCATCAAATAACATACAATTTTTTTGACACCCATATATTTTCATGCACAAAGACCTAACCTCTTTATCATCTGATTGGATTCATATAACATCTCTGACAATCAATTTTCATCTGGAACGAATTCCTTTATTAATGACAACATGTCGTTAAAGCAATTATCAATCATATTATGATTACTCTTCTCGCTCAACAGCTGAGATACTGCTGACAATTTCATGTCTTTCCTACATCCACCCCACAACGGTGTTGATGCATCTATTAGTAGTTTATAAAATTCCTGTGCATTTGGATTAGGTAATTGATTACCAATTTCTGTGAAATCATATGCATTGCTATCATCATTATCATTACCCTTAATAATCGCTTCTTGATTCTTATTATCGTATTCATCAATTTCAAGCCTATTATTACAGTTGAAACTTGGGTGCATCGAATTAATGACCATTTGCTTATACCCAGATTTATTGTCATAAACAATATCATTATCAGAAAATGTCCTTGATACGATGGATTGTTTGAAGTCTCCAACATGGAAATTATGAATTCATATATCATGTCATTCACCATGGCAGTACCAAACATAATAGTTATCTATAAATCCATATTGATATAAATGCATTCTAACCTCATTTTGATCTCGATAACGTCTATTTCAACATTACTAGCATGGACATTTAATCAGTTCAGTCGCATTACTACATACTGTTCTTATAAAACTTTTTACACCATCTATAAAATCTAGATTCATGTATCCATCCATCCATTAATAATTGTTTATACATCCATTCACACTCCTCTGGCACCATTGCTCTTATTTCCTATAGTTGAAAATCATGTACATATTTACACACAATACACCGAACAATTAATATAAATGTAAAACATATAATTAAAATATAGTTTCCACAAACTTTTGCATGCTATGAGTGTCCTCCAATGTCCTAATAAATTCCTATAGAGACTGGTCCTAGCCTATTCAGAAATGAAAAATTTAAACTGTACCCCTACAATCTTATTTATATTAACATGGTTTGAAAAAATTTTGGCAGCATCACACCTTGGTTCCTTGGAACACCATTTCTCTGGGACAAAAATTTCAAATCTTGCTTCCGAGGAACAAGGCTAGATACAGCTAAAATTTTTTCACCATTAAGATAAATCAGAAACAATAAAATACGATTTAGATTATTCTTTCATTTTTAAATTATCCAACTAGAGCAATCAATGATTTTCAACCAAAGATATATTATGCATATACAATAACTACAAATAATTTCTTAATCGGTCGAGAGTCACTGACAGGCGTTCTACGGTTTCATTATATGCTTAACTGTAATGACAATAAAAATAAAGAAATTACTATTTATACATAAGCTTCAATAAAAATACATATTACCTTAACTTTGATGCTTCTACATGGTGAGATTACACTGAAAAACTTCTACTATTGGGGAGACACTGTCGAGGATAACAAAAATAAAGAAGGAAAGAGGAAAAAAGGGAGAAATGATGAAGAAGAGGCTGGAAACTAAGAGTTTTAATTTGTTTTAGCGATTGAAGCATATTAGTGACTGAATAGTAACTGATTCTAAAAAATATTAAGAAATTTGTGACTGATTGTTGGGTCTAGTGACTAAATATTGAAAATATTCAGTCATTAGTCAATCGCTAGTTTTTTATGGCCTACAATCTAGCAACTACCTAGCAACTAAATCAGCTACCATTTGAATTTTAATCGCTAGTTTTAGTCCCTCCTTCGCTTCTCTCTTGTAGTAAGGGGACAATGGATCATTATCAAATGGAGGTTGACGCAGCAACGGGCTTGAAGGGAAAAGAACTGGGTGTTTGTTTTCATCAATCAGTGTGACTAATGAATTAGGTTTTGATTTCTGGGTCAGAACTAAATGCTTTGATACCATGAAAAGTATAATATGTTTGCAAGCCATAATCCATTCATTAAGTTTCTTTGAATATAAAGAAGGATATAAAAAAGTTCTAGGTTAACTCAACCTACTAAAAGCTAACCTAGGTGGCTTAGGATAAAAGTAATCCTATATCTCTTAGGCAAGTATACGAAGAGAATTGAAACTCTTTAACAAGAACCATATAACAAAGATATATCCGAGTGGTATTTATCCTTCAGTACACGAGACACTAAAGAATCAGGATTCTTTATTAAGCGCCAAATTTGATTGGCAAGAAAAACAATATTGAAAGCCTCCAAGTCTCAAAAACCATGACCACCATTTATCTTAGAGCGGTTCATGTGCGACCTGGAGCACCAATGAACTGTGTGATGTTTAGATTGGTGGTGCCAAAAAAAATTTGCCATTTGAGAGTGCAAATTATTAATGATTATCTTTAGAACAATCAGGCAACTCATCACAAAAAAAAGAATAGCTTGAAGAACAGATGTTAGGACCATCCCCTAAATACTTGGCTTAGGCCAAGAATGTACAGAAACACCAAATTAAAACATGAGGAACTTGATTAAATTGGCGATGTAAATGAAACTATGGGAACTTGGAGGGTGAAATGCACCATGCAATTAGGTGCATGGACAAAGGTGGAATTAGACCAATTTTGGTTGACAAAACAAAATGGCCGGTCAACAATTTCGGTTTCTTCCAAATTAATATTATAAGATTAGCTAAAATGGTAAAATGATGAAATTGGTCATGGGTTAATTACCATTTTGGGCCATGTTAATGAAAGCTTGGCAATTGGAGCCATGAGTTAAGAAGAGAGCCGAAATGATCCTACATTTTAGTGATTAAAGTGTGCACATGGAAACTTAAGGGAGGAAAGTGTCATATGTAGAGTACTTGGGGACCAGTGTTGGCATTGAACCAATTTGTAGGACATGTGTAATCGGCTGCCAAATGCTAATTAATGCGTTCAGAAATCCATTTTCTCTCACAGCTGTGCGTTGAACGTGTGGACTCGTCTGCCATATGCTCATTAATGCGGCTTGCCTTCGTTTTAAGTGGATTTCGTTTTGTTGATGGCCGATAATCAAGAGAAAACAAAAATTTCAAGGCGTTCAGGCTAATTGGCCGAGAGAAACAAAAGGCTTTAGGTTTCGAGTTGTGCGTATTTAGGCTAGTTGGCCAAGAAAACAAAGGGGCTTCAAAGCGTGTGGGAGCGAAGTTTAGATTTCTTGTCGTGTTAGTGTTGAAGTTGAAGCTTGGAAGAGAAATCAGGCTTGGATTAAGAAGGCAAGATAGTTGCGTTTCGGCCTTAGTTACTTAAGCGACAGAGAGCTCAAGCTTTAATTTTGAGGTAGGGTTCTCACTTTTACTTGTTTTCTTGGTACTTTTCCATGAACAAGTAATTATGGCAGCTAAGTGATGGTTATATAATGCTATATGATCTTAGCTTGCAAGATGGGCATATCGAGGAGATACAGTTGTGTGTAAATTGGCTAGCTAGTCAAGGTAATGGCATGTGTTAAAATTCCTAGTGAGGGAGGCCAACTTACTAGTGAATTTGGAGCTCTAGTGGAATGGGAGTAAAATTGTGAAGGAGGAAGTGCCAAAGTGCACATGGACACATGCCAGTGGATATGGCCAAATATACCTTGTGGTGTGTGTGCGAGTTCTGTGTGCTTGGTTGATTGTTTGTGCATGCTAACCCATATATGGATGATTTATGATGATTACATGTATTGGTATTTTTTTTGTGTTTTTCATGTTTTCATGTCTTTCTCGCAGGGCAAGTAAGCTTATGGAAGTTAAGTCATTGGACTTAACTAAATAGACCTTATATGGTCATTTGTGAATCCCTACTGAGTAATTGTTACTCACTGCCCATACATTTTGTTTCAGGAAAGGATATACAGCTTGAGTAGTTTGCTTGAGTTACTAGTTTGTGTGCTAGTTAGTACACTATTTGCTCGAGGTATGTGCCAACTAAATCTTGGCTTGAATACTTACATTACAAGTCTTATGGCGTAAGGCTGAAATTTATGTTCTAAGTTTGCAGGCTTTTGGTAATTGTGAGATCATTCTAGGTACAGGAAGGATGTGTGGACTTGGACCCTGGTTATGGTTTGAATGTTTGGGTTGGTTTTGTGGAGTGTGCTGCTATTTTGCACACTTAGGTACCTTCTGGGAGAGTAGGGTACTTGGCTTGTAAAACTTAACCTTGGCTATTTTGGACATGTAGCATCCTTGGTATGTTTCCAAGCTAGTGATGCTTGTACTTAGGCTATTTTGTGTGTATATGTAGCCTTGTTTGTACATGGTTTTGTATGTACATATGATGGATGCTTATGTGCCAAGTTATGTTAAGTTATGAGTATGTGGGTAAGTTTCATGGAAATGCCCTTTTGAGATATTGTGTTTAGCTGAATATACATGTGCATGGAAATTTTGATTTTCAAACTATAGAGATGTGGGCTTCTTGGTTGTCATTCATTAAAGTAGCACACTTGACAAGCACACATCCTAGACACTTAACAGATTAAGTGTATGCCTTGCTTGTGTTGCAAGTTAGAGGTTGGGCCCTACTTAAGCTGCAGGTTGTTGTTCTAAATAACTCATAAGCCTCCTGGGACATATCCTAGCTCTCAGCTTTAGAAAATAAAACTTAAATACTAAAAAGTTATTAACACCCGGATTTAAGTTTAATCAAAGGAATCTTGGGTAAATTGGTGAGTGGTACTGAGAGGGCACAAGCTAGGGCTTGTGTGGGATGTGACAACATATGTCCATAAACTTGCCTTCGTGCCTGTGAAAGCAGTCTGGCCCTCAATTATTTAAGTTTGTGCAGCACCTTATCACACAAAAATTCAAATTGCTGCACCCTTTTTACATCCCAAAATAATTGGCATCCCCAAATATTTTTCTTCAAACACTTCTTCTTCAATCCCAACCACTTGCTTCATTCTTGCTCATTGCTTTTTAGAAACAATGGAACTAAAGAAAATACATTATTTTGATAAATTAACAAATTGACCCGAAGCTTTTTTATAATGCTCTAAAAGATCTTTAATAAGCCTTCTTTCATTTTTCGTTGCATGGGAAAAAATGAGGGAATCATCAGCAAATAAAAGGTGTGTAATGGACGGGCTTGCATTATTGATAGACACACCATGCAAAGATCTAATAGCCAATGCATAATGGCAAAGAACAGATAAGACTTCGACACAAATTAAGAACAACTATGGTGAAATATGATCTCCTTGTCTCAGACCATGAGATGGGCAAAATGTCTCAGTTAGAATCCCATTAACCAGAACCGAGTATTGAGCAAACAGAACACATTTCATAATCAGATGCATCCATGGTGAAGCAAAACCTAAAATAGCCATCATTTGTTCCAAAAAAGTCTGTTTGATGCGATCATAGGCTTTCGTCATATCAAGTTTCAAAGCCAAGGAACTTTTATATTAAGTGAAATCTTATAATTTAAGAAACCTAAAAATTATTTTTAAAACTTGTTTGCAAAAAGTAAGTATTTTTTATTAATATTTCTAAATGAAGTGTGTGTACGATTAAATTGATTATTAGCTAACTAAACTATTAGATTTTAAAAGATATTGGTTCTAGATTTTAAAAAAAGTAAAATTAAAAATAAGGGATAATAATTGCTTTTTAATGCAGCCAATTTTGTGGGTTAAATGCATCTATAACCTTTATTTTTTTTGTTTACCTTTCCTTCCTAATCTCCATTTTGTTCCACTTTTATCCCCAATTTAATTAAAGTGTTTCACTTTTTCCCTTTTTAGACGGAAATTTTTATGGTGGAAGAAAATGCCCCACATTAGCATAATTGTAAGATGATTTGCCATGGTGGTAAAAGGAAAGTAAGAGAAGCTCATTGCGAGTTTTTGCCACCAATACTTATTGGACTTTTTGCAAATTGAAAGCTGGTTAATGACAGTAAGGCCCTGTTTGATATTAGCTTCAGTGGTTAGTATTAAAATTTTGAAAAAAATCTATCTAATTATAACTTTTAATTTCAACGGTTTCATCTCTATCATTAATAAATTATGCAAAACTCTAACGCTAATCATAAATGTTATTCCTAAATAGAGTATAAATGGCTAAAACCCATCAAACCATGTTTTGAAGCTCTATAAATACAAAAGAGAGGAAGGGAAGAGAGAGGATAGCATATACATTGTATTATTCTATATATTAATTGCCAAACCAGATAACTCTTTATGAACAGTGTTTTTCTATTTTTTGTCCATTTTGTATGTAATGTTTTAATGCCTCTTACGCCACCTACAAAATATTTTTCTTCTTGTTTGGTCCTTTACTGTTCCATCTGACAATCAGGTCTTAAGAGATAATTTATGGGCAATGGTGGGATTGACACATCTGTAAGTCTGGGGACTGCAGCTGCCAAATAAAAAAATTGCAAGGATTTTCTCTAGGTTTTGTTTGTTTTGCTTTTTTTCTTGAATCCATTTCAGTCCCAAAGTTAATGATTTTTTTTCATTTCAGCCCCTAAAATCTATCCATTTGCCACTTTGGTATTTTCTCCCTTTTTTTTTGCTTTTATCAAGTCAATGTTAAACCCTTACTTCCTATACTATTTTCATTTATTCTATTGATTCTGAAATTTTACTTTGACATTTACGTCAATGCTTACAAATCACTTTTGTGGGAAAGTTATTTCTATTTTCTATGAGATAACTTTGGATCTTATGGTTTGTCTCATTTTGGCTATGGCTTGAACTATCCCAAACCTTGCTTAGACTTTTTGATTTATACCATTTCTATTTACGTTTTTTTTTTTGCGTCATTAGTTAAATACCACTTTTAGATGCTAAGATCCGGCTCTTTACCTTATTCATCCAAAAATTTTATTTTGTAGAGATTAGAACCTGATTTTAAGTCAACTCCAAATTTATTTTTTTTTTCTATTTTCATGTAAAAGTTTTTTCATTAGTTGTTAAACTCACTTATAATATCTAGAACTCTAATCTTTTATCTCTTTATCCCAAACTTTATTATTTGATGATTACTGTGTTATATTTACATTAAATGTTGTAACAGATTGAATTGTCACAATGTACAGGACAAATAAACCTTTTATATACTAAAGAAGAGTTTTCAAATACTGTTCATCTATAGTGACATTGGGTTGGCTTGAAAATGAATACTAATTGGCCGAGTCCAGATGTGTCGAGGTTAGAAAATGGAGAACTATTAAAATAGGTATCTCATGTACTATATATTATTCTTCTGGTCCTCAAACTTTCCTTTTTGAAAACTGACTTCCTCAATTTGAAGTCTTTATCCTCTTGGTCCCAAAATTAGTTCGTTTGGTGTTAATAGGGTGAGTTTAACATGTTTTGCTGACTGTATAATTTGACCTGTGGGACCCAAAATTATTTACCATAAAAGGAGAGGCAAAATTACAAATGTCCCAGTTGTCTTCTTCACCTTAATTCTACCAGTTCCTACTACCATAGCCACATCTGTCCATGGGAATCCAACAATGGCGGACATACGACGGATGCATGGCGGACGAATGGTTAGCGATCAAAAGCCTTCAGCTGCTGCTGGAGTGGGGATGTGTCATAGAGTCGGGCTCCCTAATCGGATCTGAAGGAGCAGCGTCGTGGATGTATTCTCGTGGTGGTGGTTGATCAGATGAATAAGCTCCATTTGGGCATGCCGAACTGACCTGTGATTGATTGAATAGTTTTCAATCTGAGTTTAGAGTTTAAATGTCTTGATTGATTGAATAGTTTTCAAAGAAATAGGAATTAATTTCATATCTGATTCCTAGGAAGAAGTTCCCAGATCCGATTGTAAAAAGGTTATCGAATCGAATCTAAGCTGAACTTCTATTATTGCAATTTTTTCCTGGTCAGGCTTGGCTAGTTTTCCGACTAAATCTGGTTTATTATCTCCTATTTTCCTCTTCTTTCATTCTCTCACTTCTGTTAGCACTGATAATTGGCATTTTCTAATTGTGCGGATTTCTTCTATAGTTGTGTTGCTTGTTATCAATTTCAATCGTGGGTTGGTGTTGGTTGCTCGACGGAGGTTCCTGGAGGCAGGATCGCTTGAGGAAAGCTGTAATTGCACTTAACTTTGAGGGCAAATATGGGAAATAAAAATTGGCCTCACATTGGCTCAGGCTGCCCAGTTACAAAAATACATTAACCCCATGGCGTTAAATCGAATCAAACAGATTAAGCTTCCTCACAATTGGACCATTGAATAACAAATAGCCACAACAATATGCGATCTATCACATAGTGAAAGCTTAAATGAAAATTTAGAACATCGAATTTCCATGAGTCGACGATTGTTTCAAGCTAAATGGCTTCTGATTTATTGCCCAGGCTTGCAGCCTCCAGGCATTGTGTGGGCTAATAGTCAACTTGGCACATTCATTGGGCATCTTTTCTTTTCCTTGCTTTCTTTTTCCAATACTACTTCAATTAACTAAAAGAAAGAAATAGAAAGAAAAATATTTTTCTTTTTAGTACATATTAGGGAAGAAAAATATTTTTCTCTTTAGTGCATATGAGGCAAATTGAGGGAAAGTTTAAGATTAAGCCAGAAATTTTCTGATATATAACAATAACAATTCTTAATCCAATAAAAATTTTGTTCTTAAAGAATAATTTATTTACAAGTGATAGTTAGTTACACGCGCGGTATGATAATAAACGATCACCTTATTAGAATTTTTTTTATTTTTTATTGTACGAGACTCGAGTATGTGTCAATTCTATCTCAGCTACTACTTAAAATGTGTTCGTTTATATAAATATCATTTTTACTCACACCTTGAACATACTTCACATCGATATCATATATATAAACAAAATGCGTAACTTGCATGAGCTAATAAAATAGCTTCAATAATTTGTGCCCCACCTTAATTAACGCTAAAAAATCATTATTTGCTACTTTTTCAATTTTTAATTTTGAGATAATCACAGACACAAAACTTAATTGAATCACATAGATAGAGAAAACAAGAAGGGGTTGGGTAGGTCCTTCACCTAGAAGGAAGCGTAAAGAAAAACAAATTGCTCTTGCCTTCTAGCTAGCTAGTTGATTCCTCCCAATGCTTTTGTTTAAATTAATATAGCTCTTAACTTTAATTAATGACTAGTAAAAGCATGATTTATGGCTCAAATTTTGATGCCTAAACAGTAGCTTCAGCTCACATGGGGTGCAGCAATTCTCTCTGGAATCCATAAGATGCCAATTATTAGTCTTTTCCTCACATGCCCAAAATTATCTTAATTTCCAGTTAAATGGATGCTATAAAATACATTATAGATTGCTCCAAAGCTAATACGAACCCGTCTCACACGTGCACAATGCAGGTGCAATGGTGGCTAGATGCTGAGCAATTTTATTGGAAAAGAGAAAACAAGTTTAGATGATGATATTGACATATCTTGTTTAACGTGATTATTTTCCAATTACCTATATTATATTATAAAAAGTAGGAAATTGCCAAAATGTTGGACGATACAAGAAAGCAATACATTTTTTTGGGAAAGTTAATATATCATAAAAAATATATATACAAAGAATTCCTTGACATTCCAAAGCAATATAAGGAAGCGCTAAGTTAAGGCCAAATAATTAAATTATACCATCTAGATCTCTACATTAAGATGGCTCATGAGAGCCCAAGCCTCTTTCGGGCCCTTAAATTACAAATTATTTTTATTCTCTTAATGAAGTCTAAATTTATCATTTTTTATTTAATAAGACTTATAAAGCGAAAAAACATAGGCAAAAAATCCACCTAATCTATTTGCCTTAATCTTACCTTTAATGGTATAAGTTTGTAAGTTTTCATGAAATTTTAATTTTTACAACAAACTTCTCTTTGATTTCATATTATTATTAAACAATCTTAAGCACAAGAATATTATATCAATTCATTACCATTAACTTCAATGAAATATTTTTATTAACATTCATAGATAAATCATTTATTGTCTATTTAATTAGTTTGTATATTAGTATTGGGATTTAAAACGGAAAAAAAAGGAACAAAAAAATCAGCCTTGTGTGCGATTTATCATTTATGCACTAAAGAATATTTTTAATCCATTAGTTGTCAGTAACTTTTGAAGCATATACAGCCTTAAATTTATAATTTACATAAAAAATTAATTACTTAAAAAATTTATTTGAAGGATTATAAAGCATACAATTGAAATGATTCATGTGCATGTTTTTACCGGTTTAGGTTTAATAAGAGCATGAATTCAATGAGCACATGAGTCTCTAAAAAATATTTAAATTTTACATATTAAAATTTCATTTTACAATGTTACGTTTCATTCATATTTAATTAGTAATATAACTCTACAAAGGAAAAAAAATTTTGAATAATGGTTTACATAGTATTCTAATGCACAATCTCATTCGTTATATTACTCTTATCAGAAAACACAAAATGTTGCCACTATAGTTAAAATTTTATTACAAACATACCCTTAGATCTGTATTACTGTCAAACATGTAGTTCAAATACCAAAAAAAAATGAAAAATAAAAAATAAAATAAAATATTAAGGTATAATTTTTGTTTCCTGATATTAAGTTATAGGTTTGTCCTAGTGAAGCCCTACCATAGCCACAAATTATACTATATTCTAAAGAAGGAATGGATTTTACTGTTCATCTATAGTACATGAACAGTATATCATTTTTTTGGGGGGCTTTTGTCCTTTGCTTTTTTTTTTTTGCCAAAATGCGCATATGGTCCTCCAACTTGACAAACTTGAGCGAGTTAGTCCTTTTTGTTTGACTCAGTGTGAGTTACTCCTCCAACTTTCCAGATTAAGCATGTTAGTCCTTAAAGTTTGCCTAACTAAACGATTTAGTCCATCACCTAACGAAAAGCATCCAACTCAGACTCTTTTTGACTTAACGTCGTTTCGTAGGTGAATAGGTGGATTAAAAACCTGTAGGTCCCGTGTTTTTGTTTCTTTGGGCGCGAACGTCTTCTCGAAGGAGGCAGACGATGCGGCGGAAGGTGTTGACCGATTCGGCGTCTCGCGATTCAATGAAGTCTTGATGGAGTTGAGGACGGCGGCGAAGGTCGCGCGATGAAGTCACGATTCGGTGGAAGGCATTGATTCGACGAAGGTTCAAAATCCCCAAAAGTTCATCGATTCTGCAGAAGGCATTAAGGGCGGCGGAGCAAGTCTTGTGGCGGGATTCATTGACGAAGAGCCCATCGATTCGGCGAGGATAGATGTGACGATTCGTTGATTTGGCAATGATCCATTCAGGGGGGGTAGATGCGAGGATCAATTCATCGATTGGTCGAGGATTGATGCGAAATCCATCGATTCGACATCAAGGATAGATGCGACGATCGTCGATTTGGTGAAGATTGATGTGAGGATTGATTCATCGATTTGAAAAGTTTGTCAATTGGTCAAGGATCAATGTGAAGAGTTCGTTGATTTGGCGGCGAGGATCACTGCGAAGAAACCGCCACCCTTAACGACCGGGATGATGTGAAAAAAATTTGCTTATGTGGTGGACCAACTCAGCACAGTTCCATGCCACATCAGCAACAAATCTAACTCCATTTACTTTTCCATCTAATTTGGACTAACTCGCTAAATTTTGCAAAGTTGGGGGACTAACTTGCACAGAGTCAAAGATAAAGGACTAACTCGTTAGAGTTAGCCAAGTTGAGGGACCAAATGCGCATTTTGGCCTTTTTTTTTTTGCCCTTTTTCGGATGCGATTTGCTCTTTTATTAATTTGAACCTCTTTTGGCAAGGCACTCATCTTTGTGAGGGCCAATGTTGCAAGTTTTTCGGTTTTAAGTCTGATTCACGTTTATTTCAGAAAAAGATAGTTTCAGTCCCTAATTTTCTAAGTTTTCCATTTTAGTCCCTGAGTTACATCGGTGTTACATTTTGGTCCCTAAATTTTATAACTATTTAATTAGATATTCTATTTGCTCTTTTGATCCCTAATTTTTTTTTTGTTTTATGTACTATCTTCTAAAGTAAGACATTGGTGATAATAATTTATTTATTTTTTAGTTAAATCATTTTTATCTTTATTAAGTCAATTATTTCTTACTTTGTATTTATAAAACAAAAAAAAACTAGGGTTGTATTAAAAAAAACCTAGAACAAGGCTAAAAATAGGTAAATTATAATGATTAATGTAAACACATCTTCATTTAGCTATTCTGTGCATTTACAATTATCTATACTTGAATTTTTTTTAATGTCAAAGTATATCTTATCTTTTTATATTGTTCTATCAATGACTTATATTATTATACGAGTCTCCACATACTTTCCTTACTTCTAGGAGAGACTTTGGTGAATTTTATTATACATTAACAGTGCCTCTTTTTTTCCCCCTTTTCTTGGATGCTATTAACTTTTTTTTTCAATTTGTTCCCCTTTTCATGTGTCACTCGCCTTTTTTAGAGCATGCGTTGCAATTTCTAATTTTTCGTCTGTTTCTTGTTTTGTTTTGGTTAAAACTCGATTTCAATTCCTAAATTTTCACTCTTTCCGAAATTAGTCCCAAGTTCTGTCCGTGTTCCATTTTGGTCCCCAATTTTAATAAATATTGAACTAGATTTTTTTTTATTTGCTATCTTGGCTACCAAACTATTTTTGTTGTTTTTTATATCCTATCTTTTAAATTAAGACATTAGTCACCATAATTTTTTTATTTTTTTAGTTAAATCATTTTTTGACTTTATTAAATCAATTATTAAACCTTTAATACATAAAATTTTTCCAGTTTTTATCTTGGTCCAAATTTTTTTTTATTATCTTTCTTTATTATTGCTTTGTGAAATGAAATTTTAATCATTATAATTTACCTACTTTTGACTATGGTTCTGATTGATTTGACTTAATTCAATTTTTTTTCTTTTTCTTGTTATTAATTTAATAGTTAAACCATTAATTGATTGACATAATTTAAATATAATTTTATATTTCGGTCATTTTTTTCATTATTGATGATAAATTTTTCTACATAAATTATTTACTTTAAGGTCTATAGTTTATTGAAATAATTTTCTCAATAATTGCTTAAATTTAAAGTAAAATTTTCTAGATAATTTTTTATTGATTTAAAAAATTAGAGTTTGAATTAATAGGAGATGAAAAATTTTAGTAAATTCTTTTTTAATAACAAAGAAAATATATATAGACTTCAAGCAGACACAATTTTTTGTTTCACAGTATTATATTTTGATCATAACTAATCATTTTAATAATAAGAATATAATATAAAGAGAACCCAACTCAAAATTAAAATAAAGCAAAATTTTAGTTGATTAATGTGAATTTATGGGTGAAAATTTTTTAATTACTTATAATAAAATTTTATTTTATTACAAAATCTATCGAATTAAGTCTCTGCAACAACGTGCGAGTCATCAAAACCTCGTTCTTATCTATTTGACAAAAAAATATCACATAACTTCTATTTCTAACAAAAAATTCGAGTGGACAACACTTATTAATTATTTTATTGAAACATCAATGTAAGGTGTGAAATATTGTTTGACCTTTTTATTTTGAAGGAATCATATAATCTCCCTTAATGGGACATATTTGTCATTTCTACTTCCCTGGACTCAATAGGATATTCATAAAGAACTAAGGAACCTATTAATTAGCCCCCGCTCGGGCTCCTAATTCCAAAAAACACCTTTATATTGGGCAAACATCATATTAACCCTCAACATTTACCTTCATTAGCAAATGTTGCCCAAACATGAAATTTACTTTATAAAAAATCAGTAATTCTTCAAATTGACCTCGAACATAATGGTAACTTATTTTGAAACTTGTGCAACAAACACCCTATTCAATTAATATTAGATACCAACACTTTAATACTATATTTTATTAATTGGATAATTTTTTAACATGAATGAAGTTTATTATTAAATCTTAAATTTAAATCACAATACTTTAACTTTGGTATTTTTTGAGAATTGTTTGTTTTTCATTTTAAAGTATGGTGATCATTTGTTACAACACATATAACCTTCATTTTGTTTCCCATTGACTTGAGCATTTTACCCTCGAATTATAAGTTATTTTTCTTTTAAAATGAGACCCAAGCTTGATATTTTCAGTTTAACTAGCTTTATATCAGTATGAGGGACACCGTATCATTTTATTTTTCAAAGTGAATTGACCATTAGAGAGACTAAAATTTTATATTGTCAATTTAAGGAGCAATATTAGTGCTTGAAAAACTATAATAGAAAAAAATAAGAAAACGATAGACATGTTTTGGGAAAATAACTACTTCGGATACTAAAGTAATTTATTTTAATAGGTATACAGACAAATTTTTTTTGGGCCCCTAACATTTAGTCCATAAGGATAGATTCAAGATGAATAAAAATATATATATTTAAGATGAAATAAAAAAGAAAATTAAATCTAAGGCGCCCCATGAAAATTACCCTAAAGATAACCTTCAATTTGTTTGCTTTTTAACATAGACAAAAATACTATTAAAATATACAATTAACTTTGAAAAAATAATTTCCTCCAATATCCATAATTTAAGTTAGCTGAATTTCATCTTAAACTTTTGACTACCTTCTTTTCATTCTTAACTGATTAAAAACATTTTAATTTTTTCTCTTTAACCCAACTAAAAGCTATTACACGATAAGTACATACATTGATTAACTCAGATAAAATTCATTAACTCAGAATAATTATATGAAATAATTCTTAAAATTCTAATTTAAATGTTTGGTAGTTGTCTTCCAATAAATTTAAAAATTTTAACATTTTTTTACAGTAAATAGATAATTTAAATTAGTAGTTAGTTTTTTCATCCTAAATGAAATAAGTTTAATTTACAGAGAGAAAAAATAATTTAAATTTTTCATTAACTAATAAAAAATTATTATAAAGTTTAAATTACTGTAAGATAGTTACTGGATAGCTTAAGTTATTAGCTAAAAAATTGTTATCAGAAAAATACTTTAAGTTACGAATTTTATCCAATTGGGACCAAAATGAAATGTGCTTAACAAATTTAGGACTAAAAGGAAACATTTTATTAGGTTTAGGACTGAAAAAAATCACTAGGTTAGGTACTAAAATGAAACAATAATTAAAGGTTAGGAACTATTCACGTAAATTACTCATTTGTGAAAATTGATAATGTAAATTTTTCTTTAGTGATAAAAAATTATTTTCCGGTTCAAATTTCTTAGAGAGACATCAGATAGTTTGAAATATTTCCAAAAATTGCAGATGTTACACATACACATTCAAAAATTATTGAATTAATAGAGTTCTACCACTATGGGACTA
Source organism: Aquilaria yunnanensis (assembly GCA_039654915.1). NCBI lineage: Eukaryota > Viridiplantae > Streptophyta > Magnoliopsida > Malvales > Thymelaeaceae > Aquilaria > Aquilaria yunnanensis. Next base: position 77,232 of record CM077595.1, read on the forward strand.
GAATACTGTAAAAATCTTAGAATCAAAAGAGATTATTAATAGGTTAAGGGTGACAAGGAAGTATAAATTAAAAGTTAGGGATTATTTATACTTTTTCTTTTTTTATTTTTTTATGCCTATGGTTTTTTTGTTCCATAAATTTTAAATACATTTTTTTAATTTAATTATTAAAATTTAAATATTTTTTCAATACTTAAAATGTTGAAGAAATTTATACTAATTACATGGACTTTATTTCCATTTAAAGAACATATCAATCGCTAGTATGCAGTGTGTGTGTGTGTATAAGGTCAATTATTTACGCTTATTCTACTTTGGTTTTTGGGCTTGTTATCGTGACAGACACATTTGCCACCGTTTATAAATGCGGGCTTCTTGAATCGTCAACGGAATCCAAACGAAATCAATGGTAATGCTGTATTTACCACCAATGTTTTTTTGTTAAAAAAAAAAACCACCAATATATTAAATATCACTACTACTACGTATATTGTACCTCATAAATTATATCACATTACCGTACTCTGTACTATTACTGACTTTGTAAAAAAAATATTATTCTAAAATATATTAAATATAATTTTTTACACCTTTTTATATATATTCTAATTATTTTATCATAATTTCCTATATAGAAATGGAATATATGTGAAAGGCAATATTCTTTATATGAAAAACATAAAAAATGGAATGTATAGAACAACATAAATATTATTAAGTAAAAAACTAACTTATTGATACATGAAAAAGAAAAAGAAATAATATTGTAATAATAAGAAAATATTTTTTAATACCATATTAAGTTTCTATATACCTCAAAGTATAATGGTTCGGTCCTAACTTGTTCTATAAAATCAACATACCCATCTCATATAAAAATATTTTGTTTGTAAATGAAAAGTGAAATTAATATATATGTACGTATGGTACTTTGAAATAAAATGATAAAAAAAAAAATTTCTCACTCATTCAACACAATAAACCGTATAGTGCGTGAATAGCTTGATAAACTAAAAAAATATACACAATAAAAACTAAGTGGTTTATGAAATAATGTGGTATTTTGAATGAAAAATGATAAATTGTGAAAAATTGTGTACTGCATATTGCACAAAACTAGATAAAGATTCGATTTCTTATATTTTTAATATTTATTCCTGCACAAAGCAAGCATATTAATATTACTTCTAACTAATACAAATACATCCTAACGTCTTCATCTATCCAGCTCAACTAGTAAAAGTAAGGCATTGCTCTAGTTGAGGCTTAAATTTGAGGCATACAATGCACAAACTCACCAATAAGTTGTCTAAATATAACTCAACACCCTTCAGGTTTTACAAACTTATCTTATAACTCCTCATACCTTAAACATATATTTGTACACATTTTGATTACAAAAAAAAAATCTAATACCATAACAATAAAATATAACCAAACTATCAAGCATATATATTTTTGGAAAATACCACAGTGGGTGTAGTTTTTATTGTAAAATAAGCCCAGTAGCACTTACATCAAATCAAGAGCCTACAAAATCAAAGTGGCAAAGCCTAATTCAAAAAGAAATTAAAACAAAACCTAAAGCCTGTGCAGCACAACATAATTAGGCCAATACAAACTAAACAAAAACTTCATTAATCACACACCCAATCCTAACTTGGATAGTTTCAACAAGAAGACTAACCACGCAACCATACTGCCAAGATCCATAATGATGAATCCTTTTGTTTTTTTTTTCTTGCCAAATAAAATAAACCAAGCCAGAAAAACATGTTATCCTCAACTTAGCCTTAAGGCTATTACCTTTCACAATTCTCTTGAGCCACTGCCAACACCTAGACCATTATCGAGGGGCCTTTCTCAACTTTAACAAACACATCACCTTTTTCCAAATCAACACAAAGTAAGAACATTAAAAAAATAACTGATCCTATGATTCATTCTTAACCAAACAAAAAAGACACAAAAGAGAAGCAACATCCAAATAAGAGCATATTCGATCAAGAATTGGAAGTTTGTTTAGCATAGAAAACCAGCAAATCATAGTAAACTTAGGCACAAAATTCCAAACTAGAGAAGACTAGGGAATAGAATCAAAGTTCTCAATAACTTGAAAATATGCCAACTTCATAATTAATTTACCATACTTCACACAATCGCACACTTGATCACGCACATGTTCAGTAAACAACAAACAGGATTTCAGAATATGCTTCCAATTAACAGAAGAGTTAATAAGAGGTCTTACCAACCAAATTATCTTGCCTTTAATATAATAAGTATGAACCGATTTAATCCACATGCTTTTTTTATCTGCAATCAAATGCCAAAGTTTTTTTTTTCAATGTGCAGCATCATTCCAACCATAAGGTTAAAAATACCAAGACTACATTGATCCTTGAGGATACACACATATTTCCATGCAACAGGATTCTTCCTATCTTGGATAGAACCATTGAAAAAAAGGCTTTGCAACACCTTTCTATATGACCCAAAATAGCTTTTGGAATACGAACTAAAGCAGGCTAATAAGCTTGCACACTAAAAATAACAAATTTGATCATTTGAACTATACCAATATAAGATAACAACTTGTTTGCCCAACTATTAAAGTTATGCAAAATCTTTTCCTCAAAGGGCTTATAATGACAATTTTACATCTTTTTTGTCAATAAGGTTAACCCCCCCCCCCCCCCCCCCCTAAAAAAAACTTGATAGGCAAACTGCCCTTAGACATATTCAAACTCCTCAAAATCTCAAGCTCAGAATTAGTATCAACACTACCCAGAATAGCTTGGCTTTTTTCATAATTAATAACTAGACCAGAGGTCTTGAAGAACCTATCCAAACAGAACTTAATAGCGTAAGCAGACTCAATATTAGCTCTAGCAAAAATCATAATATCATCCACAAACATAAAGTGAGTCAAATGAATCTTCTTACACTTAGGATGGTAAGCAACATATTTTTCATCACAACTTTTCCCCAAAGCTCTATGTAAATAATCTATAGCTAAAACAAAGAGAATAGGAGAAAGAGGATCCCTTTGTCTAACCCATCTTATACCCTTAAAATAACCACAAAGGTTTCCATTTAACACAATAAAAAAGTAAAGAGACCTTAAACAACACATAATCCACTTCACCCATCTTTCAAGAAAATCAAGACCAAGCATGAAACTTTCCAAAAAGTCCCAATTAAGCATATTATAAGCCTTCTTGAGATCTATCTTCAAACACATTCTAGGCTTTATATTTTCTCTACCATAGCCCTTCATAATCTCACGACATAGCAAAATATTATCAGTAATAAATCTTTCTTAATAAAACCTCATTGGCTCTTATGGATAATATTAAGTAGCACATTTTGCAATCTATTATCCAAGATTTTAGAGATAAACTTATAAATAACATTGCAGCAAGATATTGGTCTAAAATCATTAGCAAAAGAAGCATAAACATGTTTAGGAATAAGGTGAATGACAGTGGCAGCAAGAACAGAAGGTAAACCTCTAGAGTCAAAGAAATAATATGTAAACTAGGTAATATTAACATCTGCTACCTCCCAGTTATGTTGATAGAACCATGCAGTGAAACCATCAAGCCCAGGAGCTTTAGTAGCTCCCATAATTTTAGCTATAAAAATGTCTTTTTCTAGCATATGCCTTTGATCAACAATCAACCTAGGGCCATTCAACACAATACTGGGATTAACAGTCAAGCACATGGAAGAAACACCAAGCAAACTAAATAAAAAATCCAGGAACTCATATCTGATCTCCATTTAGGAAAAATCCTTCTTCCATTCTTAGCAACAAGACAAATAATGTTTGCCTGAGCCAACCTCTCCCTAAACTTAGAATGAAAGAATTTTTTGTTCTGATCTCCAAACTCCAACCAATCAATGGCAATTTTCTAGGCATAATACTCCGCTTCGGCTTTTTTCAAGTTAAACACCTTAAGCTTGTTTTTCTGCCACTCAACATAAAGACTTCTGTCCCCCCAACATTGATTCAATCTAATACAAAAAAACTCCAACTCTTGCTCTTTGTTTATAACTCTTTTTCAAATACCAGAAAAACAGTCAGCATTTAAATGCCTAAAAGCAACCTTAAGGCCTCTTAACTTACTCAAGACACTTCCCTAAGGAGAAAGCTGGGCAGACCTAGAAGCTTGCCAAACATCCCTAACAAACTAACCATAATCAAGGTGACCTTGCCACATTTTTAAATATTTAAAATGAGGCCTCCTCTAAATAAGACACTCCTCTATCATAATTAAAGCCAAAGAGTGATCAGAACACCAGAGCTTTTTAAATTCAATAGAAACAAAAAGAAATTCATCAAACCAACTAATATTTTCCATTACTTTATCTAACTTGCAAAAGACACGATCTTCAAAAGCTTGATTGTTATTCCAAGTAAAGAAGTCACCAATACTATGAATATCAGTAATCCCCACAATATTGCAACAACCATTAAGGCCAGAATTTTGCCAATCAATCACCCCAAATGCATTATTTTTCTCTTCAAAACATAAAATTTAATTAAAGTCCCTACAAACAAATAGAACCATCATGTTAACAAAAATCTGTTCAATATTTTACTACAAGAGTTTCCTAACTTGGGGATCATTAGAAGCATAATTAATAGAAAGCACACACTTCCAATTCTTCATTTTATGAGAGATAACATAATGAATAACTTGATCAGAGGCAAAAACATAAGCAATATTCAGAATATTAGGATCCCAGAGAAGCCATATCCTCCTATTCGAAGCAAACACGTAATTATTAAAAAACTGCCATTTAGGAGCAATAGTATTTCTAATACAATTAAACTTTCTAATCTTCGCACAACTTTCCAACAAAGCAACCAGACTAATATTTTTTTTATAAATCAATTTTTTTTACCTTTTTCTGTTTGAGGCTCAAATTGAGCCCTATAATATTCTAATAGCACTACTTCATTAAGCAAGGATAAAAATATGTTTGGGGTCATACCTATTTATAAGATCAGATTGCATCTCTATCCAAAAGGTTTTCAAAAGCATTTGACAGTTCAAGTTTATCTGTCTTTTAAGTGGGCTCACCAATATTCAGAGTTAGCTAATCCTTATGCTGATTTCTACGCATATTCATCCGTGTCTTTGCTTTTCTAAACTATACTATAAGAAACTCATCATCCTTAACACCACTAGAACTAAAAGCCCCATTATAAGGAACTATAACCTTTAATAAGTGCGATAACTTTATAACCTCTTTAACTTCTTCAGCCTGTTCATTTATCTCCACCTTAGGCTTAAAGACATGCTTCTTCTACCCAAGAGGATTGCACACTCCCTCTTAATGACCCCATTTTATTACATTTTGTGCACTAACTAGGCCACCATTCATACATGACTTTCTGCTCCTTGTAACCACTTGATGTCTTTAACATCCAATGATCAAGAACTACATCCTTACGTCGAATATCCACTAAAACTCGAGTAAAAGACAATCGGGTACATTGAATAATAGCAGAATTAACCAAAATAGGCCTACCAATCTTACCGACTATGCAACTTATAATTCTAGGATTCTAGTATTGAAGTTTCAATCCAAGAAAATGAACTCAAACTGGAATAACCTCAAACAAATCTCTACCTAGTCTCATGTCCATATCTCATCACATAAGTAACAAAGGTTTTACCAAACACAAAATTCATCTACCTTTCTAATATCGTCATCATATCAGCTTCTAAATGAAACTGAAACAATAACAACCCTAATTGAATCTTAGTAACAGTAGGTGACAACACCTGTTTCCACTAAGATCTTACAAATTTTCACATATTATCCAGTGAAACCTTAGTGCCAACCACAATACCAATAAACGTAAACCTCCATTCACTACAACCTTCTTCAAGTTCTTCATCACTTAGCTCAATAACAATAGACACATAATCTTCTTCACAAAATTCTAGCTCAAAATTCGCTAGTCATTGAACCCGGAGATAACCAAGACCTGCATCTTCTTCAACCATCTGTGCCCAGGTTTTATTCTTCCTTTCTGAATCCTTTGCCACATCCTTTGAGACAAGCAAAATTTGATCATCCAAAGCTTTTGTAACATCCAATGCCTCATAATTAGCTCCTGGATGCAACACCTTCCTAAGCATATTAACCCCACTTAAACTCTACTAACAACCGCCCTTTCTATAGCCACCTCGCAACCCTTGTCGATGTTGCCCCATCTGCTTGCTTCTAGGATTTAAGTATGAAAACTAACTAGTTTCTAGAGATAACCCAAAGTTTCTCTTTCTAGAAACTAAACAAGCCCACTTATTATATCAAGCATATTCCTAGTATCAACAATTTTTTTTTAAAATAAATGCATCATATATCCATATTGATATAAAATCATCACATCTAAAAAATCCAAGGTGGAGGAGGTAAATCATATACCTTTTTAGGACCGAGTAAACTTGAAGCACTAGCAAGTATATAATGCGTGAAGCTACAACTATGACTTTTAAATAAAAACCTAATATAATTAAAGGTATAAGCTAGTAATAGAATATCCTATAAAATTATACCAAAATTGAACTTACTGGAAGAATATCTTGACAATAAAGCATCAATAAGGATCTTCGAATGTAACTCAACTTCAACTTGCATCGACAATCATCTCTTTTTTTATCATGAAAATTTTTCGAAACTTCCACTTGCATGACAAACTCATATAAATGAAGTTCTTGCAATAAAAGCAATGATGATTGACCAAGATGATCCTTAGCAAGCAGTCTAATTCTAGTAAAAACAATTGATATAATAAGATTAATGCCTAAAATTTTACAAGGGCAGTATACTACTATGCATTTGATTTTCAAAAAGTAGAAACTCAATGTCTAATATGATTTTATGAGATTTTATATATATTAAACTCGAGATATAATATTTAAGAATTGCACACTCATATAAGACTTTGAATCCAAGACCCAACGTCTTCAATTGTAACACCCCTATATCCTACATTGGAGCAATGCTAAAAGCCTTATGTGGATATATAGTTTTAAGTTCCAAAATATAAGTACCTGGCACTTATCGTTTTCAGAAAGGATAGCCCATATAATGTGGGTAGGTATTTCGTTCACCAGTTTTGGACTTGGGTCAGTACATCAGTTCTCCAATGTTATCTTATATAGGATACTTTATTGGTGGTATAGGTGGTATATATACTAACATGCTATAGTAGATGTGGTTGTTGTATCAATTGTAGTCACCATATCACCTTGTTGATAAGTGTTTAAATCTTAACTTGTACTTAGAGATTTAAAAAATATAACAAGGCTTGAAATTGTGTACCTAGATGCATAAGTACCAACTTGACATTGTCAGGATCCGTTAGTTTTGAGTATAAATGGTAGCTTTTATTTGTTAGGGTAAATCATATTTGATTGAGATAATTATGGAATGAATTAACTTTATTCAAATTTTTAGTTATGGAAAATTTTTGAATTTGAATTCATTTGAAAAGATAATCTTAATGAAACAAATAAATATAATATGATAAATATAGTAAGTATTTAAAAATAAGTTTATTCATTCTTTTTTTTTTTCACATAATTAAATGTGTTTATTGAGTAGCATACATTCAGATATCAGTTTCATATAATTAGTTACCAGTTTAATACATGAAAAATTCAGTTCTATACTTGGAGTGTTTTTATTAGACTTTATGAAGAATATTCAATTTTTTATAATAGAAACTTATTTTGTATAATATGAACTCAATTTCATTTTATAAGAAACTCTTTTTGTTAAATAGATTTATAGTGTTATATATTAACATTTCAATTTGATACAATAAGAACACAATTTTGTAAAATAAAAACTCAATTTGATATAATAAGAACCATATTTTGTACAATTGCAACTCAATTTCATATAATAAAATTTTTGTTTCATACAAAAAGAACTCAATTTTATACATTGCATTCCAATTTGGTATAATAAGAACTTTATACTTTTACAATATGGTCTCTATTTCATACAATATAATTTCAGTTGCATCTATGAATTGTCTTCAGACTTTATTTCCCCAACAATGAAGTGTGAAGTATAGCCCCACATTTAATTGTTGTATTTAAAACTATGTTCCAAAAAAATGTTCTCAATTCCACATAAATAGTTTATAACTTTATACAAACAAATCCCAGTTTTATACAATCCATTTACAGTTTCATACACTAGCAAAACTCAAAAGTTATGCAGTAGAAACATAGTTTCATATATATATGAACCTAGTTCCATACAATAATAATGCATTTTTACACAATAGTAACTCAATTTCATATAAATCATTTCCCGTTTCATACAATAGGAATACAAATTCTCTCTCTCTCTCTCTCTCTCTCTCACACACACACAACCAACCCTGTTTCATACATATATCCAATCTTAGCCATAGAAACTCCAGAATTGTACATATATATATGTAATCTTCACAAAAAAAAAATCCAAAATCAAACATTATAAAAAATTTAAAAACATACATATAAAAATCAAAAGCATATATATATATATATGTGTGTGTGTGTTTTTTACAAACCCAAAAGCATACATATAACTCACATAAATATACATATATAGAAGCATACATATAAAATTCAAAAGGATACATATATGATATATATTTGTATAAATCCAGAAGCATAAATATATGCTTGTGTTTTTTACAAGCCTAGAACGTACAAAGAAAGCCCAAAAGCATACATAGATAGAAAAATCACAATCAAACATATAGAGCTTCAATTGGACACATAAATCTCAAATTTTAAACTAGTTTTCACAAACTCATGTTATTTTGCAATAAAAAACACAAAACACGTATATTTTTTCACAAATCTCACATTCAAATCATTTTCTTCTTTGCCAAAATCAACACTACTATCGTGAACCCAGCCCGTTTGTTGTTCTGCAACCTCCTTCCAAATGTAGCCGCCATCTGTTTGAAACGACGAGATGGGGAGAATATAGATCAAACCACGAATCAGATTGGAGCAATGATGATCAATGGTGAACGACACTGGATGACAGTGAAAAAAATAAGAATAACTCTAAGTATGATGAAAAATAGAATGGGAGAATAGGACGATAATGTGAAATGGTGGGGTAGAAAAAAGTAGAATGAGAGCTGTAACCCTAGGTTTTATATATATACAGAGAGAAACATAATTAAATGGAGACCGTTTGGTTTATATATATCTAGGTGCACTTCAGAATTGCCGAAATATAATTTCTCTAATACTATTATTCTTATAATGATTCTAAATATAGATTAAAAAATTTAAAATATTTATGATGAACTTTTTAACAAAAAAAATTCACAATTATAGGACGCAGACAAAAGTTAGGTCTAAGGTCAGAAAAATGTTGATGCTAAATGACAGTTCGATATTACCTAGCGATAAAAGGCTACAAGTGATTTGTTAAAACATATCGAAAACAAAGAAAAAAACTGAACAACTTTTGTACAAATTTGGATCACTAGTTTGTCTCACGTGAATTTTAAACATGCTCTAGCCTCTACATGTGTGAACTGAGCCTCTGTTGACCATGAATTTAAGGGCTACCGACCAAATTTTTTGGTCAATACAGCGACTCATGTATTGTTTGCTTATAATTGAGATGATGGCTGCTATCAAAAGAAATCAAACAAAGAGTGAGGATATGCTTCAATCAAACTTTAACTTTTCTGACTTTCAGATATCTTCCTTTGACATTAACAATGAAAAATAAAGATAAAGCATACAACAATTTTTCAACTGGGTTTTTGAAGCGAGCATGAGCTGCCTTTTCTCCAATTGAGCACACAGGGAAATAGAAGTTTCGAGAGGGTCAACTTTTTGGAAAATTTCGCACTTTTGACTGAAATGAAAACGACTTCTATATCAAATGGAAAGGTCAAAATATCTTGAAAAGAGAAAAGAGTTGCAAGATCAAATAGGACTTCTACATTATAGTGTACACATAGTCAATAGATACTGTTCTCTAGGATCATAGAAACTAATAAGGACTTCTGAACAGGGAATGTCAGCATTCTGTCGCAGCTCCTTCCGGCACTTATTTCACGTGAGATGATTTATTTGGCAACAACGCTAGCGATTGGCATAAAAGTTGGAAACTACCCAAATATATGGTTTAGCCGGAGGTTGGAGAGATGTTCGCCCATGAATCAGCCCAAGCTTCAATTAATCATAAATGGTGCTGCCAAGCAGCGCCTTAACAGCAATAGCTTTGATGAACAAATTGTGAAACGAAGCTTCTGTTGTTGTGAGACACAATCAAGCCTAGGCATTGTTCAGGGTCCCTACCATCATCTTATACAGAGCAAATCCTCCTTGATGACAGCCAGGCATTTTAGACGTCATAATCTCAACTTCAGTCTGATAAACCCAAAAGTTAAAGACATGTCTAAGTAAATAGAAGATCAGATGCTCATGCAACAGAAAACAAACCTGCGCAGAAAAAAGAGAAAGCTAAAGAAGATTGTGGAAATCAGCTCCGTCTCTGAGTCGTTCATATATTCATAAACTCAATTGTTTGTCATGATCCTCTTCTGTCTATTCACTCTTGTAGTTCTACGACAAAAGATCAATCAACTAAACCCTGATTCCCCATAATTGGCGTCACAACATAAATTTCATCTCTCCGTTCACCTTTCATATACAAAAATAATCTTAAGAAAGATTGTCTATTTAAGTAATAGGCATTCAACAGTTGGAAGTTGAAACTTCAACCTGTCCCATTTTCATCATAAGGAAAGTTGGAAATCAAAAGTCGTTCACCCTCCCTGTAAGGTGAATGAAAACCCCCAGTAAAGCCAGGACTGAGCTCTAAGATCTTAATATCACTGAGTGACTTTCTAGCTAAAGAAACTTAGACCTTAAGTGCCAGGCTGCAATCCTGGGTACTTCTTAAAAAGTAGAGGTAGAAGCGATGGAACAAGTCAATTCAATAAGATGGAGCAAACTTCATAAATAAAAATGAGAGAACAAAACAAACGAACCATTGAGACAGTAAATAGTTGAGTGGATTCATAGCCATCTTGTGCACTTGAATAGAGTTCTTTGATTTCTTCTGATGGTAGGTTACATTTGATGAAGAAAAAGGCAGCAGGCCTGACATTCATAATTCTGCGAGATATACCAATAAATAGTGGAGAGGACTGCAATCATAAAGCAAACATGATTAAGTAGTTAGCCTAAGCCTTATTAGAGGAACAGACAAGGGTAATGCAGTCAGGACATCCCAAAGATGTACGGTTAGCCTCTGTTGGACAACAAACTTGTGTTACAAGTAGAACCAAAGCCAACCTGAGTATGTGATGCTTTGAGACTAGTGAAGTTGAATGTGGCTTTACAAAGGGAAGTGTTGTGGAAACTCATATGCGCTTCATTAGAATACACCAGGACAGTTTGAATTATTTACTAGGTTAATGAAGCAAAAAACCAATAGATCAAAAACCCCAAGGTGACATATCAATGGAGTTGTAAAGTGTTCTCTTCATTAATCTTATGTTTTTTAGAATACCAGATAACTTGTACCACCCAACCCCGAGCTTCCATCTGCTGGAATAAGGGTGTACGACCTCTAATTTTAAATCATCCAACAATCACCATAAAATATGAAAACATAAGATATCTACAAATAACTATAGCTAAAAGCTGCACCAAACAAAGAAGTTCTGTGACTTACAAGAGATCCTGACGGTACCCCTATTTCTTCAACTACTTCACGAATAATACTATCGAACATCTCTTCAGAAAGTTTCTTGTTCATCTGTTCAGAATGCATCACATCCAACCCAGAATTGTGGGTTGATATCCCAACTTCCCCAGGCTGCCAACCACATAAATGGAGCAATAAATATTTTTTTACATAACAAAAATAGTAAACTGATCTTCATTAAAGCAAAAGTGGAAAACTTGAGTATAACAAATTTTGTCGTATACATATACCACAGAGAAGATATAAAACCAAATAATGCCTGTCTTTCTCAGAACTCGAATGATGTCCATTGTTAGCAAAACTAAAGTGGACACAACATCTTTTTCTTAATTAGTATACCTCAGGGTGACCTCCTGGAAAAACAAAGTGTCCAGGAAATTCTCCAACATTATGACTCCTCTGTAGAACCACTATTTTCCCATCAAGTGTCTCTATAACTGCACCATTACCCAGAGGACTTGAGGTGTGCTGACACTGCACAGAATCATCTACAGAGAAATAAGCTAGTAATAGAAAAAGATTTGGACTGACACTAAAGAGTTGTTAAAGCATCCACTCTTAAAAAAATTGACGATCTGTTAAGACATCTCACCACAATATGAAATACTAACAAACCATATGTGGGATTATACCACTAAACAGGGCCGCATGCTGACTGTTGAAATGATTGAAAAGGACCTATTGTGTCAACTATGAGAACAACAAGTGGCCTAATAACTGATAGGAAGGGTACTGACAAACTCTGGGCTCCAATATCTTATTAAAGCATCCAATCTGAAACCAATAGCAAAGGTAAAGAGTCCTCATTATGATATAGCACTAACAAACCTCTTGTCTCGACTTAATCATGTGGGATTGGACCAGTTAATTGGAACAATCAAGCAATCAACAGAATTGGTCCAATCTTGCTAATGAAACATAAAGAAAAAAAAAGATAATAAATAAGAGTTGGAGTCATCTTCATCAACTATTAGATAATGTATCCTAGCAAGAAGAGCTGGAAAAAAGCATCTTGAATTTGAAAGTCTTAGCAAATGATTAATAGTAGCTTTCGAACTTATCTTTTCACACAAACTGCAGTTCTTTATCAACAGATATTTGTAGCTTAGTGTTCAGTTATGAAGGTGCTGCATACTTGGAAACTAATATTCCAGATAGATTTAGCAGGCAGAAGATAACTATTAAGGCAATAAACCTTCGGATGGCTCCAAGAACTTCTCCCAGTTTGGGTTTAAGTTTGTTCCCACAAAAGTCCTAGTAACAAGCAGATATATGGAATCAATAATACATTGGAAACTGTCCAGGTGATACTGATAATGGTGCTAAAAAGAAAGTGAAGTCAATAATGTAAAGAAATCTGGACATAAAGTCTGTGCAATTCCAAAAATGATATCACCATATTGTATAAGCGTTCGATATTGAAGCTCTCTTAACAGACTGGGAGTTCATTGTTTTGGAAATCCATCCACATACTTTGCTTTGATCATACACTTGCTTAAGAGAATCACATGAATTACAACTGACACACAGACACACAATGGCATATTCAAACTGTACATAAAGATAGATAGATTCTGAGTCCTTGATTCATTTAAGCATCAGGATCACTTCTTGCTTTCAAAGAGTTCAGAATGACTGGAAATCTGGATCATGCACAGAGGTTATTCAGATCAAAACTGTTCACTATTTGAGTTCTATAGGGAATTCTATTTAGAAAATGACTTATGAAATCTGAGTAACAAAAGTCCAGAAATTGTTCCACTGCAGCTTGCATCACAAAGTCCAATAAAATTGAGAGATGTGCGTGCTTTAGTGGGAGGACTTCTCCAAAAACACTCCATTAACAATGTGATTTCAGTTAAAGGGGATTTAGAAACATAATTTGAAAGCTCAGTCTGGGAAGATATATGTTTTGGATTACACATGCTGGTATCTGTACCCAAAAATATATGTTTGAGAAGGTTCAAGTTTCCATATCTCCAAATATATTGGAACACAATGTTTGTCAGGAGATAGGGCGTACACTGCTTGTATGAAAAGTGATGAGATTTGGGGGCATGGAGCAATATTTGCATGAAAATGGACATCCAACAAACTAAAGACTATTTTAGATTGCTCTGGCACAGATGGTATAAGCAAACTGTAGTAAACACTTCAACAAAGAGTTAATCTAATCAGCATACTGCTAATTATGGTACATACCAATAAGTGTTATTTCCACAAGAAATAGAGAACATCGACATGTATGGTTTACAAATATAACAGAGGAAAATGCAAAGAGATATACCTATAATCTGTCAATCCAAGGTGCAGACACACATTTGAGACTTGGTCAGGCCCATCTACATGCTTCAGAGAATATCCTCCATACTGTAAAATTATTGATAATACAAGTGATGAGTAACACTAATTCTAAAACAGACTTCTTTTAACTGTGATAGAAGGGAATCGATACAAATAAAAAGAAAAGAGAAAGCTTTCTCCATCTTTAACCCTGAGCAGCATATATAAACATATCTTCCAGATTTTAGTTGTTTGCAAGGAGAGACCGAAGATATTAGATTCAATTTTGGTATGGTACCTCCTACGTTGTCAATTTTCAAAAAATGATAATATATGATATATCCTTAGCAAGATGGTAAACAGGCTTCATATCATACAACATTGGTTTGTTCAGAAAGACTGAATTCCATTAGTTTTGTGGAATTCATTTTGATTGTAAGGTAGTTTAGGTTTTGAAAAATAAAAGTTCATTCCAAATCCATGATCTCAGTTCCATAGGTCAATAAACCAAGTCTCGCCAACAAGTGTTATCTACACTGAATTCTGCACTTCTAAATGTGGAGAATTCATTTCAAAATGAAATACTATGAACATAGTTCATCTTGGGGTCATTTTATTTCATAGTAGATGCATTTCAAACAGGTCTCGAGGCACTGTTTCGAAAGAAATGATTCTGAAAAACTGACAACTAACAACACTTTTGAACAGAAGGAAGATTGTGTGCACATACCCTGAACTTTTTGCCATTGTATAGAGATGCATTGTTCTGAACCCGCTGATCCCAAATCTAAACAACCAAAGAAGTAACATAATTTAGAAAAGTCATATTCAAATAGAACAATCACATTGAGCAGTCGAAAGAAAAATCTGCCTCACCTTAGCTATGGAATCCTCCGAATCAGCGTCTGGATGAGGAATTCTATCATATGATTCTTTAAAATCTACCGAGACCTTCAAACCATCAACAAAGAAACAAACTAAAAGATGATTAAATCTTTGCAAAGACCCGAAACTCTGATTTAGGCCAGGAAATCTTAAATCTTAATCACTGGAAAAAGAAAGAACTTGTTCGCAGTTAGAATCGAACCTGTGAGGCGGAAAGACCAAATGGGCAGGTGAAAAGCAACTTGAAGGGAAGGGAGGATCGTCCAGTTAGCTTGTTATCCATCTAGGAAATGAAAAAGCTACACACAGTCTTCGAATCGGTGCAAGATGAAGTCTCGTCTTGTGCTAGGACAAAGGAGCCCGCCCTGCCTCCTGGAAGCTTGAAAATTCAGCAACTTAACTCCTCGAGTCGAGAAACGGAGAAACCAAAAAGAAAGTTGTGCACTTTTTGGCCTAATTTGTATATTTCCCTAAACTTCACATACACTGACATTCTGCCCCATAAACTACAACTGCGTACACCTTACGCCTCCGGTTGCTAGTTCGAGGAGACTTACACTTGGCCTGGATTGATGAAATCAGAGAAAAGGAAAGGATTCAAAGGACGCCAATTTGGTTAATGAAAAAAGGATGATGGATCATGATCATCTAACACGGCTTGACTCCCTCTACGAGTTGATAAAGACGATGTTGACGCATCCCAGTCATTCATGCAGATAGGGTACTTAGGTGTAAACATTTAGTTGATTCGATGCTAATATAATATTTCAATTGATTTTTAGATTTTACAAAATGCATTTAAATTGTCTGAATTATATGTAAAAATCAATCTGGGTATTGAGTTTGATTTTATTCAATCTGTATTTTTAAGGTCTAGACATATAGTAAATGAAAACATAAAATAAATATTCAAAATTTTATATATAATACCAAAAATTAAAAAAAAAAGATAAACAACATATATTCCAAAATTAGTAAGAAATAACTTTACATATCTAAGATCAATATGGATAATGATTAAATATTTATTACTATTGGAATTATTTGGTTTGTCAATTTCAGGTGTATGATTCAATAATCGATCCGATAACCGAATATAAAATTTGGTTTTGGTCCAAACACATCGAACAAAAAAAAAAACAAATCATTCTATCTAGATGTAATTGATCTTTTTGGTTTTTTCAATTTTTTCCATATAATAATCATCGTATAATACTTTACAAGTTAGAGAATAGCTAAAATATATTTGACTCTCCCATTACAGAGAAAGGAAAACAAGGAATCAAACTATCAAGATTGAGTTACATCATCCTTTTTAGATTGAGTGGAATTCAATAGACATAAACAGCTATGTTATTTTGGCCCTATGAAAAACACCTAATCCATCATAAAAGTTAGACGAACACAGAAATGATAAAGAAATTATAAGAATATGATGCAACCATTTCTTATGAACAAAACATGAAAGCACTACTAGAATGCGCTTAACCATATAGATTGTGGTGAGCATGGTTATTAAAAGTGGGGTTTGAGTCATACAAATGTATGTTATTACGACTTTAGAAGTGGAAATCTTATCAAGCCAGAGTAGAAACGCAAACTATGGTAGAATCAAGGAGAAATATGTCTTGAGTCATAGAAACGTGAAAACAAAAAACTCTATGACTCTAGAATGTTCAGTCATATTTTTGTATCATTGGATTGAAGTAGAATAGTGGGCCAAAGAATTTAAACCCCATTTCCCAACGCAATCCACCTAGAGATAAAAATAAATTAAAAGAGGGGAAAAACAATTTAAAGGAGAAAAAAACAAGGCAGTGCGACTGGGGTCGGTCTCTTCCTTCTTCTCCCAGTCCCGTCACTCGACTCATCTTCTTCTTTCCTTCTCTCCGCCTCTATTTCAAACTCTCAGCTTTAGTCTCTCGTAGCTTTTCCCTAACCTTGCTTCGTCTCCTACATCTCCTCTATCTCCTCATTATGAAACTCAAAAGCCTGAACAAACAGTGGCTGCAGTCTTGTTGGAGCTTCAATTCGAGCTTCAAATCGAATCAAATTAAAGGTAACGATGAAGCTGATAAAAAGAACATAAAGCTGCAACATTTAAGTATAAGTTAGATGGATATGAAAATTTTTTGGAGAAGATAGAGGTTGCAAAATGTAAGTGTAAGTTAGATTAGCTCTGATTCCCAAAAGTTACATAAGTAATTAGCTAAAAAGTTTTATAGTTGTTGTTTTAATCAATTTGATATGTTCTTTTAGTTTTCTTCTTTAAAATAATGTAGATGTCAACATAGATGAAAAAACATGTCAATGAGTATGCAAGTATTGGCATGAATGAGATTGACATTTCAAATAATGAAATGGTAAGAGAAGAAAATAGAGATATATATGAGCTTTTGAAAATGATAACATTGACACTACCATTGATCATTATGTTCCATGTGATTCATTAGATGATTGATGTATTTTTTAACTTCTTAGTATTTTTTAACTTCTTATTATATGACTGCAAATTGTAAAACTTGTTTTTCTTATGTTGTATGTTTATGAGGTATTGAAAAATATTGTGAGATGTGAAATTCCTAATATAACTTGGATAATTATACTTTTATCTTTTTTTTTAAGAGTTTTTTTTATAAAATATTATGACTCTACTGTTTTTTATACTTTTATAACTATAGAAAAATTAAAATAATATTCAAGGTAAAATACCTGCTTTGATAATATTGATGGTAAGTACAATACTTGAGTAAATATTTTCTTTTGATCTGCTCCCTTCTTGTTGAAGTAACTATGGTGATTCATATCTTTTCAACTTTTAACACAAGCACAAACTCTAGCAAACCTCAGCCAAGATTGGTTTTGCTGAGAGCTACACATGTGGAAAAGTTATATAGTTTAAATTACGGATATATACAATTTGCCCCTTGGGGTTTAGATGAAATTGCACTTTACCGCTCATATTTTAGAAATCTGCACTTTGCCCCATACTTTTTTATACAATTCAACAGTAATTTTTGAAATCTTAATTTAGACATTATGATAGTCATCTTTCAATAATTTTAATTTGTATGATATTTTCTATAGTTAATGGATATTTTAAATTATTAGTTTTTTCTTTATATATTTCTTTCAGTTTTAAAAATAGTATTTTTTAAATGTCAATTAATTGTAAAAAAAAGTATTATACAGATTGAAATTATTTGAATATGACAACTGTACAGTCTAAATTAAGATTTCAGAAGTTAGTGTTTGACTGTATTAAAAATGCAAGAGGTAAAGTGTATATTTTTTAAATAAAAAGGGGCAAAGTGTAATTTCACCTAAACCTTAGGGGCAAATTGTAATTAACCCTATTTTTTATTATTAATTTTTTTCTACGAAATTTTTTTGTTTAATGTAAATAAGCATTTCATGTTATTGACCAATGGTTAACAAACAATGCTAGAAAATAGAGGGAAAAGCGTGGATTGTGAAACCTTGGCCTAAATGTAATTCTAAGTAAAGTTGAAAGATGCATTTGTAGTGAACCCTAGTAACTAATTAGGGCTCAAGTGGTTCAGTTGTAATTATTTTGTCTTGAGAGGGCTTAGCGTTGGCTTTTTTCGACATTTGATGGTTTATTTGATCCTCATGCAAAAGATAAAGGACTTTTAAGGGAGTTGCCATTTTACCA
This sequence comes from Aquilaria yunnanensis, assembly GCA_039654915.1. Lineage (NCBI taxonomy): Eukaryota > Viridiplantae > Streptophyta > Magnoliopsida > Malvales > Thymelaeaceae > Aquilaria > Aquilaria yunnanensis. The sequence goes on from CM077595.1 coordinate 95,851, forward strand.
TCATTTGCCGCAGAAAATCACAAGATCACAAACTGTAATGACCTATCAGAAATGTGCCCAATTTGAATCAGTGAGATCCAAGACTTCTGGGGGAGTTGCCCTTTTACAATATTTTGCGTGAGAAAATCACAAGATTATATATTGTAATTGTCTATAAAAGATCTTAATCATTAGATGAGTGAGGCTGACTAAAATTTTTCATAGAGCAGTACAGTCTGCAAGGCTATAAAGGTTTGCCCAGAACAAACATTTTGTCATTCGTAAAATTTGGGTTTTGATTTCATAAAATTTGTCAACATCATAATGTTTGCTTATTTCATTCATGGTATGGGTTAATTTTGACTAGATGTGTACCCATTTATGAGACAACATAGTTGAATGTATTCTTCAATTTTAACTTGTTCATTTGGCCAAGAAGACTGGGATCTGCTATGATTTCATATGGTACTTCTCTTTGATGAGGATTTACTCATGAATATTAGGTCGTGGAAGTAAAGAGATTGAGTCGAGCTATGGTCTTGATCTACAAGTTTAATGATGAAATCTTTTGCTGCCTCTGGTTCATAAAGAATAACCATTTTATTTTTTTAATTTGACTAAAGTTTAACTCAAATATATTCATATTAATTTGTATTATAAAAAAATTTAAAAAAATATATTTATAAACTAAAATCTTTAAGATACAATTTTTATATATAATAAGGTATTGCCCTAAATTGGGTTAATTTGGCATGTTATTTACCATTGCAAAAATCACCGTACGTGCTTGAGAGAGTTGGATACTTGGATGTAAGAGAACTCTGCTTAAAGTAATTTAAAGGCTTCTTTTCTGTCAATTGTCCATAAAATTATCTCTGGGATAAGTTAGGGTAGATGTCTTTTTTTTTTCCCCTAAAACTTTAGTTACCTTTTTGTTTTAATTCTTTCTTTTTTCAACGTTTTAAAAAACTCCCAATCTTTATAATTGCATGAACAGTTGATCATAAAATTTTTAACTTTTCTAGAAGATTCATAAAATTTTGCAACTGCATCAACAACTAATCCTAAAATTGATCACTGTTTTGAAACTTTTTTAAAAATTATAATTTAAATTGTTTGCTAATAATCTTCTAATAAATTTAAACTTTACAATAATTTTCTAACAGTTATTGAACCATATAAATTACTTAATATATATATATATATATATATATATATATATATATATATATATATATGGGAGAAACCTAGACAAGAGATGATGAGCATTTATTTCATGCATTTTTTAAATGTTGAAAATTTTTAGGCTTTAAAGGAATACAATTATAAAATTTAGGACTTCTTCTCAAACTTCATTATTTAATAGATAAGTTTATCAATAACTATAAAATAGTCATCTAAATTTAATCTAGGATACATTGCTAGTCCTGCGCTTTAGCTATTGTCATTTTTGTACCTATTATATATACGTATCCGAAAAGTTTGAAATACACCGAATGGATGTACACCCAGTTAAGTTACTTTGATGTTTCCGTTAATTGTAGATAAAAAGGAAATTTGCTATTAGTTAGAATAAGTCAAATGTTTATGATTTAACTATCATTAATTAAATCTCCTTCATAACTAATTTTGGTAATTATCATTACTACTTTAATTCTTTGCATTGTTTTTTGAATCCACTGTCTTCATCCTTTCACCTTCTTCTATCAATTCTATCTCTCTGACTTTCTTATATTATTCGAACATTTTGCTTAATAACCCAATATATCAAGTAGTGGCAAAATATAACTTTAGACTTAAACGAAACTGCTCTAGATGCAGATAATCTTAACGAAACAAATGAAAATAATATCAAAGTCATTTTTCATTTTTTATTTTGCACAAAGAAATTTTGTATCATTCATTCATTTTTTTTATTTCACATAACTCCTTTTTTAAATATATATGGTAACTATCATATATGTTATTTTCATATATCTTTTTTTTTTTTTACAATAGTAATTTAGTTTTGTATAATTGTAACTCAGCTTTATATAACAAGAACCCAACAACATACAAAAGGAACTCAATTTTATACAAAAAGAGCTCAATTTCATACAAAATGAGTTTAGTTTCATACAAAAGGAGCCCAATTTCATACAAAGGGAGCTCAGCTTTATATAACAAGACTTCAACATCATACAAAAGGAGCTCAGCTTTATACAAAAGGAGCCCAGTTTCATACAAAAGGAGCTCAACTTCAGACAAAAGGACCTCGATTTCACACAGTAATAACCCAAATTCATGCAAAAGCTAAGATCATAGTTTCCTAAAAAAAAGTTAGTTTCATACAATGGCAACTAGCTTCATACAATTCGGAAATAGAAACATACATATAAAAATGTTGCATTTGTGTTCTTTACATAAAATCTAGAAGCAAACATATAAAATTCAAAAATGTGTGTATGTGTTCATTACAAAAAATTCAGAATCGTACATATAAAATTCGGAAACATACATATATATTTGTATCTCTTACAAAGGCTTAAAAGCACACACACATATAGTCGCTGGGTGTGGAATAATGGGGAGTGGAAATAGGATTTAATTTGGTGGAGGTATATTAGGAAACATTTTGTATGGAATTATGTTTCGTTCTTTATCTTTTGCCACAAATGTCGGGCTTTATATCTTTTTAAAATTACAAACGTTTTACAATTATTTTAAACTATAATCCGCAAGGCATAGGAGATGTTAAAAATAACATCTATTAAGTTGGAGCATATGCTCCAGGTGGATGGTGGCAAACCTCATACGTATCCATACATCAAATATAAAAGCTGAATAATTACTGCTATTACTTTGACACATTCAATAGTTATTAAATTGTCATTAATTTAATAGTTTTTTTTTACATTTAGTCATGATTTAAAATTTAATTGTTGTTTTTTTATTAATTAGTTTTTTGTAAGGCACTAACTTAGTCAATTCTTACAATTAATTATACATTTATGTTGACATTCATGTTGTAACTGTTGCTTAAATAGAATATCTGACAATGTAGGAAGTTATTTAGAGATTGTAACCTACAAATTTATGTCTTACTTGTCATCTAACTACAATGAAAAAGAAAAATTGCAACCTATAAATTTAAGTTCATAATTAATATAAAATAAATTATAATCTACAAATTTAAGTCTTAATTCTCACTAATAAACAACCCATTATTTGTATTAATGTCATATTCTTGATTTAAAAAGAGCATGACCATAGATTGGACTATCCAATCTTTCTAATTCATACTTATTCAGCCCTCCTATTGTTGCCATAATATCATTTCTAGAGACGACAATCATGTGTATTCTATTTGAAGTCAATGTTATATAGGACAATGTACATGAACGTTAACCATAAGAGCCCCTACACACGTGCAAGGTTTTGCACTTTTTTGTGTACATTCTTTAATTTTGACTTAACCGAAGGTATTTGTGATGGAATTTTATTCTCTTTGTTCTTCATTTATTCTTAAAAAGAGTGGAAACACTTGTTAACACTCAATTGTAGTAGCAAAGATTTTAGGTTTAATTTGATTGAGCCAAAAAATGAAGTTTAAAAATTTTTCGGATGAGCAAAAAGCATCTACATAGCATGATTGTTTAATAATATATATATATATATCCCAAGCCTATTGGTTTGTAAGTTGATTTTATATATAATATATAGGTTTTACCAATTCATGAAGTTTCGTGATTGGCAGTTGGGCATTCTAATCTGAGTATATCTAAGCCGTGGATTGAGGTTTGAGGTTTTGTTGTCCTTAGTGGTTTGCTTCTTCTTCTTCTTAAGGATAGAAATGTGTATGCTTTGTTTTCTTACGGGTGTTATTTTTTCTCTTTATATTTCAATTTTTCTTTTTCTTTTCATTTATTTGTAATATGTATTTCCAGCTTCTAAAACAAATTTATTAAAGTGCTACTACTTTTCTTTCCTTCCATTTAAATGGTTGACTGATTAGTTCAATATATTTTTAGCAAATTTCTCATAGCAGCTTAATCAATTGGGCTTACTTCGCTCAAAATGTTAATGCATAATTAGTTTCTAATTTCCCAACAGTTTCTATGTTTTGAGATTGGTTAATGTCAGGTTTGGGTGATGAACACTAAGAATAGAAAAAAATGAGAAATCAATACATAATAATTTTAGTAAAAAAATAATATATTAGAGAATATTTTAGTTGCCATATGAGTAATTTCAAGTATTCTTAACCTAAATAACTATGACATAAAAAAAAATAGATTTAAGATTCCAAAAAGATCCAATAAAGGTTTGGAATGAAATAGGGACATACAGAAAAAATAGTGATGTTATTAAAATAACTTATTTTAGCCTTTTACCACATCAAATCATGCACCCGTGCAAGCATGCCATGAATTAAAATTTCATATATAATTGTAATTTGCAGTGTCCTCTATGTCAAACTAGAGAATCTTTAAAGTTCTAATTTTTATGTATTTTAGTAATTGAATTTAAATTTCATTCTTTGTAGTATAATAGAACACCTAATTGCTTATGAACGTTTTGGTGATATAGAATTAAATAGAAATAATCTCTTTGTATTTGTTTATTAGCTTTTATTTCCTACCTAATGTCTTCTAAATGTCTTTTATTTGTGTTTTTAGAAGTTTTGCATTTACATCCCAGCGGGCTATATTTTACATTTATAGGTTTATATGGTCTCAATGTTAAGTGTATACACTTACATACATACATGCATATAATTTAAAAGCTAAATCCTATATTTACCTCATGATCATTTTACTAACTTTTAAAATTAATTATATTTTTATAATTTTTTATATCCTCATCTTATAAAAAGAACATTTGGTATGTTTATATATATAATTAACCCGTACATGGTATGGGCTAAACAACTAGTTATTTTTAAATAGTAATCGTATGTTTTCAGTAACTGACTTGGAGTAAATATATAATTAACTATTAATGCATTAGCAAATTTTTAGGATTATTTAGAAAAATTAGAATTTTAGTATTTGAAAAGAAAAAAGTGACAAATTTTAAGATTAAAATGACTTTTGGCCGATAAGTTATACTGACCAACCATGTAAATTTGATTATTCTATATTTTTTTCTTTTATACATGCCCACTTAATTATCTAGGAAATTGTTGAATATGCCAAACTTTTGCATTTTTCCTTCTTACACAATCATATAGTTCTACACCTAATTTATTTTAACTTAAGTCAATTGATTTTAAAATGATTTATTTTTATTCTCACGTCATTTTTATTTGGAACTAATTTTAATTAAAAGCCAATATTATGTAGTTGTAATAATCCATTGAAAATACAATTTTTTGTAATCTTATTAAATTTTTATGAAATTTTCTAGTTTAAGGCATTAAAAAAATTTCATAAAAATTTAACAATATCATAAAAATTTACTTTCAAATGGATTATTGCATTCACATAATATTAGTGTTCAAATAAAATTGGTTTTAGGTAAAAAAGATGTAAAAGTAAAAATAAGTCAATTGATTTAAGTTAAAACGAATTGGGCTCTAGTCTTTAGGTAGAGGTGGAAAAAAGTTAAACCTCCTATTGAATGGTTCAAGATGGAACTTAATTTTTTGATTATCAAGTCAAGTCTAGCGAGCGCCAAGCTTTGAGCTATATTTTAAGTTCAAATTCTTAACAATTAAAGCTTTGAGTGTGGTATTGTGCGGTTTGAACTCTTATTGAGTCTAACAAGTTTCATATTTTTTTAATATAAAAATTACTAATATTAATTTTATTTTTAAGATACCTAAAACCTCAATTTCAATTTTTTATTTCTCAAATCGAGTTTGACCCTCAAATTAAGTTTTGAGCCTATTAAGCTTGAACCTTTTCAAGTAGAGATTTGAGCCCCATTTTTCAAGCTCGTTAAGCTTGAGCTAAGCCAATCCTTAATGAGCATGGGTTATTTGGACTTAGCTTGGCTTATTTCCACCCATACCTCTAAGTATGCACCAAGGTAATGAAAATAAAAAATTGGGTTAATTACAATTTGCCCCAGAGGTTTAAGTGATATTACACTTTGCCCCTAGCCTTTTATACATTGTCCTACAACATCTTTTAAAATTCTAATCTAAATTGTATGGTAGTCATCTTCCAGTAATTTTAGCCTATATGATACATTTTTTATAGTTAATAGACATTTTAAATTATTAATTTTTTTCTATAAATGTAAAAAGGTTTTTTTAAGAGGGTAATGTGTAAAGAAGATGGTAAAGTATATATTTTTGAAATAAAAGGGGTAAAGTGTAATAGCACCGAAATCTTAGGAGAAATTGTAATTAATCCATAAAAATAAGAAGACAAGTTTTTCTTTATTCATGTGTTCTCTTCGTTTGGGCTTAAAGATTTTCGGCTTGTTAAATTTGTGCAACCTTGTACTATTCTTCGACAGAAGACATAAACTTTTGGGCCCAAATCTTTGGGTGTGGCTCTCAGAGACTTTTTGGGCTCTCGATCTATTTTCATCAAGAAAAGAGATTAGAGAAGATACATCATACATCTAGATTTAACGGTTAACCATTCATGAACTGAAGTTGTTTGTTAATTCTAGTTTTCGACATTTACACTTATCTCGGAACTGAAAACAAAAAATTACCGCTCTCGGAACCCTTTAGAATGAACTACTTTATTGTTTCCTTTTCTAAAATGTCTATATTATCCCTTTCACTTTATTTTGTTTCTCAATTATGTTACACTTCAAAAAGGTTCGTTACACTTTTCCCATAAGGTTTAATATTATTATGTTTCAGCACTTCAAAACCTACTCCTTCCCCTCGCTTTCTCAACACTAATGGTGGATATGACTGTTTTGCATTTAAAATTTTAATATCAAAGGAGTGAGCTTCAAACCTAAGGGTGAAAGAGTAAACAGAATGGAACGTCGGGCGGACAGTTTAATTGGATCCAAAGTTTCTAGGTCAGTTCCGAGAGGGTGGCTAAGCCCATGAAGCCGGCTCAACGATTTTCTTTTTAAAGATAAGTGATCCTCGGTTTTTGTTAGCTATCCAAGAGGGTGATGAACGATACGGAAAAAAAAAATGACACTTATGGCATTTTTTTAATACAAATACAAATACACACACAAATTCATTTTACAGATTTGATAAAAAATTTAGAGTCAATTCATTTTAACTTAAGTTAATTGAATCTAAAATAGTTTAATTTTATTTTTATGTCTTTTTTATTTGAAACTAATTTTATCTCAAAGCCAATATTACGTAGGTATAATAATTATTTGAAAATAAAATTTTTATAAAGTTATTAATTTTTTAATGAATTTTTTTATTTTAATGACTGAGCAGTTAAATTAATAATATATGAAAATTTTAGTTTTAAATAGATTATTACATCTATATAATATTAACTTTTAAATGAAATTGATTTCAGAAAAAAAATATAAAAATAAAATAAATTATTTTAAATTAAATTGACTTAGTTCAAATGAATTAGCTTAAAAAATTTGATGGTAGCCGTAGGCATTTTCATTTTAGCTTTCTGGTGTTTCATCGGGTCCATGTATTTATGGCACAGACTGAGCAGTTAAACTAAAGAGATAAGGTGTTACATGCTAAAGAAGCAAAAGGAACTTCTCCTGCAGTTCCAACCTCATCTTGTCTATCCCAATCCAAACCATATAGCTCACCAATTATTACTTTCTTAAAATACCAGGAAATTAACAGAAGACAGATATATCTGGAACAAGTGTTTCTTTCCATCTTCTTAGGCAACAAGGTGTGTGCCGTGTGTTTGTGTGTGCTTATCCACCATCATCTTTGTTTGGAAACTCTTATTATCTTGTTAACACTTTTTTTTTAAGGAACTATCTTGTTAACACTTTTTTTTGTTAAGGAATTATCTTGTTAACATTTTTAACTCAACAATAGTAAATTTTAATAATCACATTCAATTTTACATGACATCACTTGTGCAAAAGGAAAAAATTAAAACCTTGAACCAACTTCTTTCGGAGACAATAAGAAATTTGATATTCAGTATTCACAAAAAAAAAAAAAAAAATTGTACCGGTTAAGTGAGAAGGGAAAAAAAAAAATAACTAGTTTCGAATCTTGGTGCATCTCCTAGTTTTGTTCTAATCTTCCCTCCTTCATTCTGTTTCATTCATATTGGTGTAGATGACACCAGAAAAAATAAACAGCGCGCGCGGTAATTTGATTGATGGTCATTTCTACTTCATGAGTGGAGGTGAAACCATAAAAAGCTTTAGCAAGACTTTTTATTACCTCCGGCCAAAAGAACAATTTATTGCCAAATCTGCTCTACGATTTTTTTTATTTGAATCGCCAAAGTCATATTTAGCCTAAAAGTTAAAGTTTTTTTATATCACCATTCATTTAAGGAGCTAAGTAGATAGCAGAAGCTTCTAAATAAAATAATGGTAATTTTTTTTTTCCACCGCCATTGTATAGAATATTAAGGTTAAAATTATACTTTTGTTGAGTCTAATATGAATAGAAAATAAGCACTAGTCTCAATATTCACGTGTTTGAATATGCCAATTAGCAATTATTAAAAATTGAAAAATATCAACATGAGTTTAGCTCTAATTGCCAAGGGGCACCTCTCATAATTTGAGGTTAGGTCCTAGTTAAGAATAGCAGTACAGTGCGATTTCTAAGTGCGCGGAAATTGGTAACTCAGTAATCTCCAGACCCAGACCTAATTTAATCATGACATCAGACCCAAGACTCACAAGATTTTCCTCAACTCAAGACTTGATGAAATATTGATTTTATATAAAAATAAAAATAGAAAAATAAACAATATGATTTAGAAATGGTTTGACCAAGTGATAATTATATGAAAACGACTCTTATTTCCATATGAAGTATCATGCTAACATGAATCAAAGATGGAATAATATCCAATCAATTATGTCTTACTCTTAAGCAAATGACAGACTATTATATTCGAGTTTTCCAAAAAAAAAAGGAAATAGCATCACTCCAATTCCCTAGCTCTTTATAGTACATGTTTGGGAGATTTGGACTTAGTCCTTTACGTCTATATCCATGATATGTCATGTCCATTTCTCCACTTCCACAAGACAGCCTCCATTTGAAAGCTCCCTTTTCTAGTTGAATATATGGAAAGCTCCTTGTCACGGGCAGAGTAAAAAATAATAAAAAACAGCATATTGGATTTTACATTGAAGGTTAAGTAGAAGAGATAAGCTAAACTCATAACTAAATTAGGTTGTCATTTCATGTGTTCATGGTTGGAAGAATTTAAGTAATCCAAGCACAAATACATGAAGTGACAAACATGAACAAACTATAACCTGTGAGCACATACACCAAAACAAACAAAAACACGAGAGACGAACACCACATGAACACAATAACAAATGAAAATGATCATGAACAATGAGACGAACATGACTCCAAATACTGATATAATGAACATAATTCTCAATCTTCAAACATACATCAGGCCATTGACACCATGTCGTTCACATCACACACTGAGTCTATAGTGTAATGCCGCTACCACTACCAAACCTTAGGGGTTTGTATGTAAGTATAACCTAAATTTAGGAGGTAAATTGCAAGTATTCTTATATATAATGGTATCTTTCAGCAAGGGGGTAACTAAAAGTTTTAAAAATTGATGGGGGTAGATGTAGTGATTGTCTAACTTTAGTGCCTTGTGTCATTAATCCTATTTTTCGTAGGTCTAATCAGATAAGCTCACTGGCCGCAAGTACCATTAGGTATTGAGTCTACTTTACGGCTTGAGCTTCATAAGCTTAAGCTTAGAAAGTCTTAAATCAAGTTTGAAATTGAACTACCTGATAAGAGGCTGACCTTTCACGCCCTAACTCGGATCAGAACATCTTATGGTACTTCTTAATGAGGAGTAGATAAAGGAATAAAGTCTACTCAAGCAAGCCACAAACTGTTGAGCCCCGCTTGAATGCAAAAGCTCAAACTATTGGGTCATTAGTCCCATCACTATCTATAAGTGACCAACTTGGTTTACAATTCTCTAATGTGGGATAAGTCACACGTCAATTCCCTAACAACAATAATTTTAAAGTTAGCATTTAATTTTGGATATTTATAAATACTGAATATCATATCTCTAAACTTTTAATACTAAACTACCTTCAGAAAACTTTTTCCAGCCTACTACACTAATAATTGAAGTTCTTACCAAAATTCGAAGTCAACAAACAACAGTTCTCAGAAAAGGATTAAATAAATATTAAGGGACAAGGCCAAGCCCGGTTCGACGAAGATACGCCATTGGAAAGAGGAAAAATAAAAACAAAAAGAAACATTTGTAAAAGAAAAGGATACTACATATTAGTAAAAAGTTCACATGTGAGACTCACATACTTACTTGCTTTTAAATTAGAGAGGGATACAGACGGTTTCTAATGGTTTGTCTGAGTATTGCTGATTCTCTAAAAACTCAAATCTTTCCTTAACAAAAAGAGACATTATGAGTACGTATTTTCATATTTAGAAAAATTGATACTCTTAACATTAAGAAATATTCATTTCTTCCAATATTTTTTACACCATTTATTATTTTGAATTAACATTTTTTGTACTATTTATTATTTTGGATTGTCTCAAATTCTTTGCATTATTTTTATATTTGGTAAAATTTTTATATTCAATTTATCATACTACCTTAATTTTCAATTATCACTTCAAAATTACAACTGAATTCTTTAAAATTACAATTTGGTCCTTACGCATCTAAAAATTTTCATTTAATTTTGATATTTTTCAAAAAAATCAAATTAACCTCGAGACTTTGATAGAACTTTCAAGTTAGTTACTAAAATTTAAAAAATAATAGTTTAGATACTGATGACACCTACATTAGGGAAAAATTGAGAAAAAAAATAACAAAATTTATTACACATTAGTCCCTGTGCCAAATTCATCCAAACAACATAAGTCCGATGTAATATCTTCGGCGCCCGAAGGTACGTACATTGAGGGTTTCTTCAATCAACATATACTCAATGGAGTATCTAAGAATTGTAAAAGGAAAAAAAAAGACAAAAACAGAAATTCAAATCTTGCATATGGTATAAAACAAGAATTTGAAAGCTTTAATCACTAAATTAGGACAACATACGATACTTAGTCAATATTATAAGGAAATTAACAAATTTTTAGTACCAAATTTACCACTTAAAAATATCAAAATGATTAAATTTACCATCAAACTTTCAAAGGTATCAAATTTAATACTAAATTTTATTTTTTTTATACCAAATTTACTACCCACATTAATTGACCATTAATTGACTCTCAAATGAAAAGGAAAAATAACAATTTTGATCATTCATTTTTTCACGTTCCTTTTACTATTGCCTTAACTTTACCTATTTGATGATTATGTTATCTTCTTCAACCAATTGCCTGATGATCTCTTTGTCTCCATCCTCTGCAAGCTCAACTCCTCCACCACTTCCCATTCCCGTTTTATCAATATCTTCCTCATTTGTAGGCGATTCAACTTCTTAGCCCTTCACCTCCTTGTCTTGTCCTAGACCTCCCAAGAGCCCTCGTTGGGAAACCCCCAATGCCAGCAACGTCTATGACATCAATGCACTTCTTGAGTTTGGCCATTACTTACAAAACAACTATGATGTCTAGCAGAATATTGTTGAAAGCAGTAATTTGTTGCTCCAAGAAAACGTGCACAAGCTCGCGATGTCTTTTCGAGCTTTCACGAAACGACCACCACAAAGTTAGGAGCAACAAGCTATGACAGATACATACTCCATTCCCAACTTGGGTCAAGATATGGGTCAGAAGCTATTAAGCGAGGTCAGGAGATGCATCTGGTTCACCGATTCTTGGAGATGGTATAATAAATAGATAGACAAACTTAGGGCACAAGCAAAATAAAAGTAAAGAATTAAGGACCAAAACTGCTCTTTTTTCACCTTCAATTTGATGGTCACTTAATGGATAAATAACAAATTTAGTCATTTTGTAATGTTGGTGGTAAGTTTGGTCTTGAAAGTATAGTTCAGTATGAGATTTGGTCCTTTTAAAAGATTGATGAAAATTTTGGTCATTTGATATTTTTGAGTGACAAATTTGGTACTTAATCCCTAACTTAACTAATAAAAACATGGGAAAATTACAAAACCCCCCTGAGGTTTGCTCTAACCTCACATTTTATTCCGCCTATTTCAAATACCTATAGTTACCTCTTGCGAAGTTAACTCCGTCGTTCACCATTAACATAAAAGGGAAACAATACTGACTTCACTCTTGTAGACTTCTTAGTTAAAACTTTTGCCCCTAACCACTCAAACTTATCAATCAAACCAATTAATATGAAAAAAAAAAAAGAATTAATCATCTAAAAAAAACCATCAGCCTCATCACACCTCTCCCTCTTTCCCCTTAGTTGTGGCGCCCATCACCCCTTTCCTCTCCCTATCTGGCCTCAGCTGTGTCGCCCATCGCCCCTTTCTTTTCCCTATCTGCCCTCAGCCTTACCACCCATCCCCCCATTTCTTTCCCTATCCAAGATGACATCACCAAATTCAAGCGATGAAGCAATATTAGATGACGAATGGATATCAGGTGACAAATTGGTTCAGGCAACAAAGTGATTTAGGTGATGAATCAATGGACTAAAGCGATGAAGGCAACAATCAACAAGGTGAGGATTGGTTTTGAGTTTTCGAATATGAGGTGAGGAAGATAAAGGTGAGGACCGACAAGGCAATGGAGGTGAGGACCGACAAGGCGACGAATTGTGAGGTGATCATACATCCAGAAATTCAAGGGTAAGATGATTGTGGCCCAATACAATGGTACAGCTCGTGAAATCGATGAATCAAGAGGAGCAACATTGAAACCCTAGCCGATAGTGGTGTTAGGATGATGGAAATTGAGGAGATGATCGTCAATTCTTGCAAGTTTTATGCGCATCGTTAGAAAGGATGAGAGGGAGGGAGAAGACATGGAAGAAGATGGTTGGCGTCTTTGAGTGATGGAATTTATGGGTTCTAGATGCAAAGAGATCAAGGAGGGAAAAAACAGGGTCCATGCGTAGATTTAAGATTCAAAGTTTATAAGAAATGAGGTTAGAAGGGCAAAGTTAGTTATTTTCTCTTTTCTCCCATAACAGCAAATCACGGAGTTAAGGGGACAAAACGCAAGGCCTAGGCAGACTTTAGGTTTTTTGTAATTTTCCTTAAAAAATATTGTACCTTAAAATAAGCCCCTAACTCCTAAATTTTATTAAAGTGAGAAGGGCACTGGTTGTATAAAATAGTCAAACTAAGCTCGTTCGGCCTCCCATGCAGGGCCGTAGCTACCAAGGGTAAGGACGGGTGATAGCCCCCTCTAGAATTTTCAAAAAATTTTATTAGTAGTAGTTAAATATAATATAGAATTGTAAGTTTTAAACTTAGGTACTTATTTGTAAATTTTACAATTGTTGACACCCAATTTCGTCCGGCCTTTTTTTTAAAAAATTTTTTAAAAAAAAACTAATTAAAAAAATTATTATTATTATTATTATTATTGCTAAAAAATTTTGATTATGTTAATTAGTTTAAAATATATTTTTATTTTGAGAAGATTTGATTTAAAATAATATATGTGCGAATATGTATGTGTTTGGAATAAAAATAAAATTTCAGAAAAAAATGACAAAAAAATTAAAAGTTTGAGGTAAAAATGACAAAATTAAGAAGTTTCGGACAAAATTGACAAATTCTGAAAGTTTCAGGAGCTTTGGGTAATTTTTCGCGTCAATTTTGGGCCTAAACGGACGTTTCTAGCCCAAATTGACAGAAAACGTTAAAATTGTCAAAATCAGAAGCTTCTGAGCTTATCCAGAGCTGGAGTAACGTAAAGGACTGAAACTGTCATTTTACCAATTTAAAAGATAGTTTGATATTTTTTATTAATTTATCCGTCCACAGTTCAGCTAAGCTCCTTCTATAAATACCCCCCCAAATTCAGTGCTGAACACACAGAAAATCAGAGAAAAAAGTTCAGAGCTCTGTTTTAAAAATAGAGAAAATTACGGCCTTATTCCCTAGCCTCTCCTCCTTCTGCCAGAAAGTCTCAAAATTTTATTTTTCTACGATTTGACCATCTCTTTCGTTTGATCTCCTTCGTTGTTCTCTCTCTCTCTCCTCTCGTTTTCTCTCTCTTTCTCCTCCTGCCGCCGTGCTGCCTCGCCCGTTGCCGTCCCGCCGCCGTGCCGCCTCGCCCGTCGCCGTCCTGCCACCATACCGCCTCGCCGCGCCGCCCTCGCCGCGTCAACCTACCCTCGCCGGCCGCTGTTTCCGCCGTGCCGTCGCTCGCCGCCCCGTGCCCGTGCCGCCGCGCCACCCCCGCCGTCCCCCCTGCCCCTGGCCCAGCCGCCGCCGGCCGCCAGCCCCTTTTCCCCCTCGCGCTCGCGTCGCGCCTGTACCCAGCAAATTCAAAAATTTCAACCTTTAGGTAAAATTCTACTTTAATACTTCATCTTTTCAATTCTTTTCATTTTGGTCACTAATCTTTTTATTTTGTTTTTTTTTCAGAATTAATTACTAACTTTATTTTTTTTACTTGTGTATTTATTTGTTTATTATTGTTATTGTTACTAACCCTTTTTTTTTTTTGTTATTATTAACTTGTTAACTAACTTACTAACAACTAACTTTTAACATTATTATTGTTACTAACCTTTTAATTTTTGCATTATTACTAACTTTTATTATTGTTAATTAATTTAATCAACTTGGTTAATTAACAATTAATTAATTTGGCTAAATTTTATTATTGTTGTTAATTAATTAATTTAATTAACTTGACTAACTTTTTATTATTGTTGTTAACAATTAATTTAATTAAACTTGGCTAATTTTTATTATTGTTGTTAATTAATTTAATCTAACTTTTACTAACCTTTTTTATTGTTATTAACTAACTAATCCAACTAATCTAACTATATTAATTGTGCTAACTTTTATTATTATTGTGTTATTAAAGTGGATGGCCAAAAAGCCCCACTTTATTAATTGAATTTTTTTATGATTAAAAGATAAAAAAAGGAATTTTATGTGAATAATTTTCTAAAGGCTAATAAAAATTACTTTTTTTTATTTTGAAACAAAGTTTTTATTCCTTTTAATAAACAAACATAATGAAATAATTCAAAAATAAAATAAATAAATAAATAAACATAAAATCATTCTTTTAATACATCTTTAAAATTAATAATTAATGAAATAAAAAAAAATTAAAACTTCATGACCAAATGATCCGCCAGGATCCATGGCTTGGAAATATTTTTAAATAAAATATATAAATAAATTTTTTCTTTATAAAAAATAAAAAAACTTTAGACTAATATATTAATTATCTATTAATATATAATTTTTTTTAGTTTTCTTTATTAATAAAAAGAATAAAAAGCGTGAAATTTTTGGGTTAATATTTTTCAGTAATATTTTATTTATTTCTTTTAAGATAATAAAATATAACTTTTTTTAGTAAAAAGAATAAAAAAAAGTAATTTTTTTTTGGGTTAATATTTTTCAGTAAAATTTATTTCTTTTAAAATAATAAAATATAACTTTTTTTAGTTTTCTTTATTAAAATGAATAAAAAGAGTAAATTTTGGGTTAATATTTTTCAGTAATATTTTATTTATTTCTTTTAAAATATAACTTTTTTTTAGTTTTCTTTATTAATAAAAAGAATAAAAAGAGTAAATTTTGAGTTAATATTTTTCAGTAATATTTTATTTATTTCTTTTAAAATATAATTTTTTTTAATGAAAAGAATAAAAATTTTGGGTTAATATTTTATTCAGTAATATTTTACTTATTAAAAGATATAACTTTTTGTTTCCTTTATAAAAATCTTAATCAAATAATTTCAAAATAATACAAAATAAAACAAAAATAATTGAATTTTCTCTTAAATATTTTTGACTTATTGATTAGATATATTTTCAGAAATATAAATTAAAATTAAAAAAAAAATCTTTCATCAAACAAAGAAGAATATAAAAAATAAAAATATCAAGACTTTTGTTTTAAAATACATATAAGTTTTCGGTTAAATAATCTTTTATTCCAAAATAAATTAAATAAATATCAAAACTTTTCTTCTTTTGTTTAAAATATACATATAAATTTTTGATTCTCTTAATAAAACAATTACTTTTGGTTAATCTTTTATAAAAAAAAATAAAAAAATAATAAAAAAATAAAAAAATAAAAAAATAAAAAAATTTTAGTTCATGGTATATTGGCTGGAAACTGTCTCGTGCCCGCTTTTGAGCTGCTTCACCTAGTGAAGAGGGTCTGGCTGAGTAACAACGCCCCGTACCATGATCAAAATTTTTATTTTTAAACTCTTTAATTCTTTTAAATTAACTTCTTATTAAATAAAAATTAATTATTATTTTTTTTAATTCTTTTATAAATTGAGTAATCCTTTAAAATAATAAATATCTTTCATTAAACAAGAAAACAAAAAAAGTAAACAAGAAAAAAAAAAAAGAAAGATAAGAAAAATAAAAGAAAGATAAGAAAGAAAAATAAAAGAAAGATAAGAAAGAAAAGAAAGATAAAAGAAAGAAAAAGAAAAAGAAAAGAAAGAAAGAAAAGAATAAAAAAGAAAGAAAAGAAAAGAAATTATAAGAAAATTAAAAAAAAAAAAGTAAAAATAAGTAAAAAAGAAGAAAAAGAAAGAAAGTAAAAAAAGAAGTAAAAATATAAAGATAAATTTTTTAGTTAGTATTAAAAATCATTCATAAACAAAAAGAATTACCATTTAAAAATTAATTTCATAATAATAAGAATTAAATAATTACGATAAATCAATTTCCATATCCGGATGATCCGGCAGGATCTACGGTTTGGAAAATATCAAACTTTTAAAATAAATAAATTAAATAAAAAGATAAAAATCCATATTTTTTACAATATGGATAAAATTGTTTAAAATTTCACCAAATTCCGTGTCCAAATGACTCGGCAGAGTCCATGGTTCGGAATCAAAATCTTCCGTGTCCAAATGACTCGGCAGAGTCCATGGTTCGGAAGTATAAAATTTTATCCGAATTAATTACCAAAATCCACATTTTCGACTAATTCAGGTAAAATATCTAAATTAACTGAAAAGTTTTAAAAGCAAAGTAAAACAAAATTAAAATCAACTAAGGTGCCAATTTTGGGCGCTATAACAATATTGTTTTAGCGTAACCGTACTCCCGAACCCCCGAACTCTCGCAGACCATAATTTTAAGGTGTCCAATCGACCTAGGTGAAACAGATTGGTGGCGACTCCAGAAAACCCGACGTTGCCACAGCTTGGCGACTCCACTGGGGAGTCGACGTTAGTGAGTCGAGCCTAAAGTTGATTTGTTTTTATTTACTTTGCTTTACTATTATGTGGATTTATATATTATATTTACTTAAGTAAACATGCATAATGCATTCACAAAATGAAGCTCTATACCCGAGCTTCCTTAAATCAAACACGATTCTTTCTAAGCGGAATTGGTGTTGCTGTCCTTGTGAGGCCACGGTCTCCAAGCCTTCACCGGTTTCAAAGTAGCAAAGTAGTGTATTGCCTTCTGAGACGGTTAGTCTCTGCATGGGCCCACGAAAAGCTACGACTCGAATTAATCCATTCCTTACATAAACCCTAGAGGGTAAGGAATCGGGCCGTCACTATGATTCAGTGACGGGATTCGGGAACTATCCCTTGCCTTTTTGATAAACCACCTTCTGCATGTAGAATTCCTTACTCCACCTTAGAACCAGCCATTAAGAATTTCCCATACCTCGGTTCCCATTTCCATAGGTTTTGTTTTATCTATATGTTTGTATGATCCTATGTGTTATTTTTTTACTAACTCTATTTTTCCTTATTTTTCCGGCATATACATTTCATCATTAAAGATAAGTATTTGGTGAAAGAACTATTATCATGGATATTCTCGATTATCTTCCCACGGCTGTTACTGGATCATGGAATGACACGGTAATCGAAACTCAGCCTGAAGCTATGGAATATTCCGAAACGGCTCAAAAGCTTCACGGAGATGCTCTGACATCCCATTCTCACGTACAGCTTAAGGACCAGGTATCGGTCCGGATAAATCAGAACGACACCACGGAATTATTGCAAGTCTGGAATAGTTGGAATTCTGCTGATCGGGAAGCTTTTACGGCAAAATATGGTCACATCACTTGCCTACTAAAGGTTACCGTTGATGCATCACTTGTCCGGGCTCTAATACAATTTTGGGATCCATTTTATCGATGCTTTTCTTTCGATAAGATGGATCTGGTTCCAACCATTGAAGAATACAACAGCCTCTTGGGTTGGTCCTCCGACTATCCAATCGAGACTTATCAACATGATAGAAGAACAGAGCCTCATCGAGCCCTAGCAAAATTATTGGACATGCCAGCTTCCAGTCTTCAACCCAAATTTGCAACAAAAGGGTGTCGGAAATTTATCAGCTGGACCGATCTAAAACAACTAAGTCACACCCTCCCTCAGAAGAATCAACGACGCAAGTTGTTCGCCTTGGCAATATATGGCCTGGTAGTCTTCCCAAGAATTGTCGGATTTATTGAAGGAGACGTCATCACATTATTTGAGCAAGTCTGCAATGCCCAAGTAAATCCGACCTCAGTGATATTATGTGAAACTATCAGGGCATTAAACTTTTGTCGCCAAAGAGGAGGCAAATTCATAGGATGTTCACATCTCCTCAACGTTTGGATCAAAAGCCACCTTCCTTGTGAGAAGCAACATTTTGGAAATCGCTTTTCAAAGGACTTCATCCCAATTGAAGCCTTTTTGAAAAGTGAAACCACTAATCATGATAGCAAGGAAGCATGGGTTGACTACTTCAAGAACATCAGCGAATTCCAAATTGAATGGAGAGCACCCTGGTCCACCACCACCCGCATAGTTTACCGTTGCGGCAATTGCCCGTGAGTTCCTCTCTTAGGCATATCGGGAGGAACAAGCTATGCTCCAGCCCAAGTACGTAAACAATTTGGGTCCATGCAATTTATACCCATGACACATAACCTGAGCAAGTTGGAGTTTTCACATGAAGATCCAAATTCAAATAAGCTTGCAATGGGTATTTCAGTTGCATGGAAAAGACTTTTCATATTAAAGTCAGGCCCTATTATTTCTCCTACTGCGTATTATGAATGGAGAAATAATCGGAAAGAAGGAATAGTTCTTCCCGAAGAGGTCATCAGAAAATTGGCAAAAAGAGAGTTGGAGAAAGAGCTAGAGGAAGAAAAGGAGAAGAACAAGAAGATGCTCTTCGACATACAACAGCTCAGTCACAAAACACAACTCCTCGAAGAAAAGATCGAAAGCCAAAAACAAGTCATCACCAAATTAGTTGATGAAACCGATCAAACAGAGATGAGAGCAAGATATTGGGAAGATCAATACAGATTTTCTCAAGAACAGCTTCAAATATTTTTGGCAGAAGTCAGAAAAGTGACTGAGCAAGCCCAACTAATGGGCGAAGAAGCCAAGGAGTTAGAAGAATTGAGCTGCCCTACTCCATCAGTGAATATTCAAAAAATGATGGAGTTTATTTCAAAGGCCAGAAAGCAATACTGTACTTTGGGCCGTTTCTTTTGAAAATAATAAGCTTTTGGTGAATGTAATTGAGAAATTCCACTATAATTCTTCTTTCACCAAGTATTTACAATATTCATGCATGCATCCATCACATCAATCATACACACATAGAATCTAATAAAATAAATATTTCCTTTAAAAGGGTAAAATTGGACCTCAACACCGATATTCAACTCGACTCCAAACAAGATTAATGGCAGAACAAGCCGAAGGACGTCTCATGGAGATGGAGTCCAAGATTGAAAGTATGTCAGAACAGATGAAACAATTGATGGAATTAATCAAAGGGAAAGCAACTCAAGTCCCCATCAAAGAAGTACAAGATCCCACTTATCCCCCGGGATTCACCCCGCAACGAGTCTCAGTCCAAGAAAACCTGTTTCAAGAATCAGGACCCTCTGCTAGTGTTCACCTGAAACAAGACACTGTACAGGAAGAGAAGAAGACATTACCAAAAGATGAAGCAGAATCTCAAAAAATCGAGACAATAGAGAAAAGACTGAGAGCCATTGAAGGAGGCACTATATTCGGATCCCTTTCAGTGGATGACCTCTGCTTAGTGCCAGACGTCGTAATCCCTTCAGATTTTAAGGTGCCAGATTTCGTAAAATACGATGGAACGAGTGATCCCATCACTCACATCACTTTGTTTCTCAGAAGACTACAACCACTTACCAAAGATGAGAAGGTGTGGATCGCACTTTTTCAGGAAAGTCTCACAAAATCAGCATTACAGTGGTATCTAAGCCAAGGTCCAAGAAACATAAAAACTTGGAATGACCTTGCTCAGGCCTTCATCGGCAACTATAAACATGTTATGGACTTAGCTCCGGATCGCCAAACTCTCCAAAACATGGAGAAGAAAAAAACAGAAACTTTTAAGGAATACGCCCAACGATGGAGGGACTTAGCTGCACAAGTACAGCCACCCATGACAGAAAGAGAAATGGTCACTTTGTTTGTCCAGACACTGAAATACCCATATTATGACAAACTTATTGGCAATGCGGCAACTAACTTCTCCGACGTAGTCATGTCTGGAGAAAGGATCGAGCATGGTATCAGAACCGGGAAGATTACTGAGTCCTTTAGTGATCCTATGAAAAGAGGAGGACCATCCAGAAGAAAAGATGAAGAAATACAACAAATCGGACGAGGAAGAGGGATTCCCCTCGTGGGTACCGTGGCTACCGGACCTCGCCTATCCTATTCTGCCAACAGGCCCAATTATTATCCTACCAATAGGCCCAATGATTATCCTCCAAATAGGCCCAGTGATTATCTTCCCAATAGACCCAACAATTATCCTCTCAACAGGCCTAATCAGTTACGGCCACCTGTTCCGACTCCTCCAATGCCTGCACCAAGACCAAGAGAAATTTTCGCACCGATTCCCATGACTTATACTGAGTTATATCCAAAACTCATCCAGAGCCAACTCATTCACCCAATTCCCACAAGGCCATTCGAACCCCCATATCCAACATGGTATAACCCTAAACTAAATTGCCCATATCATGATGGTGCCGTGGGCCACGGACTCGAAAATTGCATAGCATTGAAGCGTATAGTCCAACAATTAATTGAGTCAAAGTGGTTGGACTTCTCCGATGAACCAAACGTCACTCATAATCCATTGCCTCCTCATCAAGCCAAACCAGTCAATATGATGGAAGAATACTGGCCGATGAAGAAAACAGTCAATGATATCATAACCCCTCTTAAGCATGTATATTCATGCCTTGTGAAAGAAGGGATTATCATAGGAAAGTCTTCTGGAAATAAGGAAGTCGAGCATGAGGAATGGTGCAACTTTCATAACAGTAAGAGTCATTCTATCCAAGAATGCCCAGAATTCCGTAAAAGTCTACAAAGTCTCATGGACTCCTCCCAAATCATCGTTTTTATGTCAGATAAAGAGGATGACGTGAATGTGATAATTAAAGAACAAGAAGTCAATATCATGCCAAGGCCACTAGTCATTCCAATCTCAAAATCTGCTCTCAAGCCTTTAAGAATTCAAGTTCCAAAGCCATTCCCATACAAATCAGACAAAACTGTTCCATGGAACTATGGCTATACTTCTAACATCACATCAACTCCGTTAGAAGTTGGGGGCATGACTAGAAGTGGTCGGTGTTATTCTCCCGAGCAAATGAACAAGCTCCAACAAGAGAAGAATGTTACGGATCCAGCAAATGGACCTATTAACACATCTAAAGAGCAAGAGATGCCTCGAGCAGTAACAGATGAACAAGCTACTGAGTTTCTCAAACTCATAAAGCAAAGTGAATACAGCATCGTAGAGCAGTTGAACCGTCTACCAGCAAAGATCTCCATACTTTCATTGCTCTTAAGTTCTGATGCCCATCGAGAAGCTCTTCTCAAAGTCCTGAATAAGGCTTATGTTGAACAAGATATCTCCGTGAACAACTTTGACCACCTTGTCAACAACATCACCGCACAAAATCTCATCACATTCACTGACGATGAGATACCAGCAGAAGGAAGGGGTCACTCTAAGGCTCTACATATTTCGATTAAATACAAAGATCGGATTATGGCTAGAGTTCTGATCGACAATGGATCAGCTCTAAATGTAATGCCATTAGAAACTTTACATAAGATCGGTTTAGACCCATCACACCTCAACAACAGTCATATTGTTGTTCGAGCATTTGACGGAACGAAGAGAGATGTTGTTGGAGAAATAGAGCTACCAATAGGGATTGGTCCCTGTCTTTTCCACATCACATTCCAAGTCATGGATATTTGTCCATCTTATACCTGCCTGCTGGGAAGACCATGGATCCATATGGCCGGAGCAATTCCTTCTTCATTACACCAGAAAATGAAATTCATTATTGAAGGAAAGATAATCACGGTCTTCGCTGAAGAAGACATCCTGCTATCAAGACCTGCGGATGCTCAATATGTCGAAGTCAATGAAAATGTACCTGATTGCTCCTTCAGGTCTTTTGAAATTGTCAATGCTGCTTATGTCAGCGAATATGAAGAAGAACCCATTCCTAGCATCTCTAAAACAAGTCGCATGGTTGCCAAACTCATGATAAAAGGAGGATACTCACCGGGGTTAGGACTGGGACAAGATTTACAAGGAATCACAGAACCATTGAAAATCACCACAAATGAAGGGAAATACGGCCTAGGCTTCACACCGACAAGACATGATAAAATGAAGGCAATAGCTGAAAAGAGAGAAAAGAGGATTGCACGATTAACAGGGCATCCTCTCCAGGAAAGAAATCTGGATATCCCTGAAATCACCGAAACGTTCGTGAGTGGTGGTCTCATTCCAAAAAATGACAATGAAGGCAAGCTGACTATCAACATCAACAAGTCTTTTGAAAGTCTTTCTATTCAGGCAATCATCAGCGATTCACCTGAAGAGGAGGAGCTCATTCAACCTTGTGGCCCACGGGATGTGCTGAACAATTGGGAGGCGATAGAACTGCCTGTTATAATTGAAAGCTTTCCAAAGTAATCTAATAGTAAAAACCTCCTAAAGAAAGGTTCAATCAATAGGGTGTAGTCTTTGTTTAAGTGAACCTTTTAGTTATTGCTTTTTATTCCAATAAAGTTGTGATTTATGCACATTGCAAATAAAGTACCAGTTTGCATCCATCTCATTCGTGCCATTTTTTTTTTTTTTTTTTTTTTCTCTCTTCTCTTTCTTTCCTCTCTGGATAATGCAGACCCAAAACTCTCTTTGATGACAATGAAAGAATGAACTTTGATAATCCTGTAAACACTACCGACTCGGATGACGAAGATCTTCAAGTATCTCCTGAGCTATTAAAAATGATTGAGCGAGATGAAAAAGAAAGAGCAACAAGTCAAGAACCAACTGAGGTATTCAACCTGGGAGACAGTCAGGATGTAAAAGAAGTCAAGATTGGCACTTTATTCCCTCCTGAAGAAAAAGAAGAATTAGTCCATTTATTGAAAGAATATGTGGATGTATTCGCTTGGTCATACCAAGATATGCCTGGCTTAAGCTCAGACATAGTACTACACAAAATACCTTTGAAGCCTGGGGCGAAGCCTGTCAGACAGAAGTTACGAAGATTAAAGCCGGAGTTAATCTTAAGAGTAAAAGACGAGATTCGAAAGCTGTGGGATGCAGGATTTCTTGGGGTCGCTGAATATACAGAATGGGTGGTTAACATTGTCCCAGTCGAAAAGAAAGAAAGTGGGAAACTAAGAGTTTGTCAGGACTACCGGCCTTTGAACGAAGCCAGTCCTAAAGATAACTTCCCACTTCCTCATATTGATACACTGGTGGATAATACCGCAGGAAACTCCTACTTTTCCTTCATGGATGGTTTTTCTGGATACAATCAAATCAAACTTGATCCAGATGACATGATAAAAACTGCTTTTATTACCCTTTGGGGTACCTTCTACTATAAGGTGATGCCTTTCGGGTTAAAGAATGCTGGTGCTACATATCAAAGAGCCATGGTCACGTTGTTCCATGACATGATGCATAAAGAAATTGAAGTATATGTGGATGACATGATTGCCAAAACTTTCACTGCTGGGGGGCATCTAAAAGTGCTAAGAAAACTATTCGATAGACTTCGCAAATATCAATTGAAGTTGAATCCTGCCAAATGTACTTTTGGAGCCTCTTCAGGAAAGTTATTGGGTTTCATAGTCAGCAAGGACGGGATTCGAGTTGACCCGAGTAAAGTCAAAGCGATACAAGAAATGCAACCCCCGAAGACTCCAAAACAAGTAAGAAGTTTTCTGGGTAGAATCAACTTCATAGCAAGGTTCATATCACAATTGACGTCCAAGTGTGAACCGCTTTTCAAATCACTAAAGAAGAACAATCCGATTGAGTGGAATAACGAATGCCAAGAAGCGTTCGAGAAAATCAAACGATATCTATCAAATCCACCAGTCTTGATACCACCTCGATCCGGAGAACCGTTGATTCTATATTTATCCATACAGGATTCTTCATTAGGATCCGTATTGGGTCAACGTGATGAGACAAGCAAGAAGGAGCATGCAATTTACTATTTGAGCAAA
Source organism: Aquilaria yunnanensis (assembly GCA_039654915.1). Taxonomy (NCBI): domain Eukaryota; kingdom Viridiplantae; phylum Streptophyta; class Magnoliopsida; order Malvales; family Thymelaeaceae; genus Aquilaria; species Aquilaria yunnanensis. Next base: position 120,590 of record CM077595.1, read on the forward strand.
AAGCTTACCACATATGAAGCTAAATACTCAATAGTAGAAAAGTCCTGTTGTGCCCTTGCATGGGTAGCACATCGACTACGACACTACATGCTCAACAACACAACATTACTGATCTCCAAGACTGACCCCATTAAGTACATTTTCGAGAAACCCGCTTTATCAGGCAGGATTGCAAAATGGCAAATGCTGTTATCTGAATACGACATACAGTATGTCACCCAAAAGGCCGTAAAAGGAAGTGTGATCGCTGAATATCTGGCTGATAGAGCATTAGAGGATTATGAGCCCATGAGAATGGACTTTCCTGATGGAGATATAATGACGATAGAACAGGAAGTCGATGAAGAAAATGAAACATGGAAAATGGCATTCGATGGAGCATCTAATGCTTTGGGACAAGGGATCGGAGCTATACTCATCTCTCCAAGCGGAGAGCAGTTTCCCCTCACAGCAAAAATTACATTTCCTTGTACCAACAATATAGTAGAGTATGAAGCATGTGCTATGGGACTCCAAATGGCATTGGATTTGAAAGTGCGAGATCTCCGAGTCTATGGGGATTCCGCATTAGTCATATATCAAATCAATGGAGAATGGGAGACAAGAGATTCAAAATTAATCCCTTACCAAAAGCTTATACTAGACATGACTCGAAGATTTAACAGTATAAGTTTCCATCATCTTCCAAGGGAAGATAATCAAATCCCAGACGCTTTAGCTACTTTGGCTGCTATGTACAAGATAAGCGACCTTGAGCATACTCCTGTGTTCGAAATGAAAATAATAGATTCTCCAGCTTATTGCATGAGCATCGAAGAAGAATTGGATGGAAAGCCTTGGTATCATGATATCAAGAAATACCTCCAAGAACGAACATATCCACTAGAAGCATCAGAAAATGACAAAAAATTTCTACGAAGATTGTCAATGGGTTTTCTTTTAAACCTAGACATACTCTACAAGAAAACCCCAGACTCGATGCTACTTCGCTGTGTAGATACTCATGAAGCACGAAAGATCATGGAAGAAGTTCATTCTGGAATATGTGGAGCACACACTAGTGGTCATACCATGGCAAGACAAATAATGAGGGCTGGCTACTATTGGCTCACATTGGAAAGTGATTGTATTAATCACGTGAGAAAATGTCACAAATGTCAAATATATGCCAACAAGATCCAAGCTCCACCCACCCCTCTTAATGTAACAGCAATACCTTGGCCTTTTGCCATGTGGGGAATTGACGTCATTGGAGCCATTACCCCTAAAGCTTCCAATGGTCACAAATTCATCCTAGTGGCAATTGACTACTTCACTAAATGGGTAGAAGCTATGTCATATGCAAGTGTGACTCAAAAGGTGGTATGCCGGTTCATTAAGAAAGAAATCATTTGTCGTTATGGGCCGCCGGAATGTATCATCTCAGACAATGCCACGAACCTGAACAATGCAATGATGCAGACTTTGTGCCGGCAGTCCAAAATCAAACATCTCAATTCGGCACCTTATCGACCAATGATGAATGGTGCAGTAGAAGCGGCCAATAAAAATATCAAGAGAATTGTTGAAAAGATGATCGTCACTTACAAGGACTGGCATAAGATGTTACCTTTTGCACTACATGCTTATAGAACTTCTACCCGTACTTCTACTGGAGCAACACCTTTTTCTCTGGTATACGGTATGGAGGCTGTATTGCCCATCGAAGTTGAAATACCTTCATTAAGGGTACTAATGGATACTCAATTAAGAGAAGCAGAATGGGTCAAAGCTAGATACGAGCAATTAAATCTAATTGATGAAAGAAGAATGATAGCCCTCTGCCATGGGCAACTTTATCAAAGAAGGATGATTCGTTCTTACAACAAAAAGGTTCGCCCACGACAATTTCACGAGGGTGACATAGTGCTCAAGAAAATTTTACCCATGCAACATGATTCAAGAGGAAAATGGACACCAAATTATGACGGGCCATATGTCGTGAAGAAAGCATTTTCAGGAGGGGCACTAATTCTGACAGAAATGGATGGACGAGAATTACCGAAGCCAGTAAATTCGGATGCAGTAAAGAAATACTTTGCATAATGAAGAAATTTTCAAACAGAAGGGGAGAAGTGGATACAGGGTTACCAAAGTTTATTTGATCAAAGTTGTCAAAGAGAGCTTTCTTCTCTTACACTTTCATTATCTATCTGTACCCAAGATTTTCATATTACTCATAAATAAAAAGCCAATTTTCTTTAACTTACCTTAGATTCTCACGTTCAAAATGCTAAAGTCGCTTCTATCCAGTTCTTTTCCTTCAAATCTCACATTCTTACTAGCCTTAAGTGTGCAATAAATTATGACTTTTGAAGGAAGAATAGTAATAATTAAAACTTAGAAAAAACAAAGACCGTAGATTACTTTGATAAGCTTTATGAATTAAAACAGGTAAGATTGAAGTCCTGCTTTGCGAGCGGCACAGAACATAGGCTAACAAAGAAGAAGGAGTAACAAATCTTTGGGAGATAGCCTTGGTGGTAGCCTGAATGATCGCTTCAGAAGTCTTAACACGTCCATGTCAGCAAGAAAGAATCATACTCACGAATATCTCAACAGGGACAATTATCCAGAGAGGCATAAAGTACGAGGCGGACATTAAGGAAATTGAAGCCAAAATTTAAGAACAAATCAAGGAAAGAAGATTTTTGAAAAGAGTTAGGCTTTTGAGACAATGGACAATAGCTGGAAAGCGAGACAATGAACAACAGCTGGAAAGCAAGACAAGGAACAACAGCTGGAAAGCAAGACAATGAACAACAGCTGGAAAGTGAAACAATGGACAACAGTTGGAAAGCATAAAGAGATTCAACGATAGAAGGCAATTACAAAGAGGATCCAGTAAAGCAAAGATATAAAAAATAAATCCATCAGTTACACATGCTTTGCATTCATGCATTTCACATCATGCATGCATGGCATACAGAACAAGGATCAAATGGGAAGCGTATCCACCGCACAGTCACAGCAGTATAAGCTGACGTCTCAGTGACATCCGTTTTTACCAATCTACCGCTGGATGCACAGCTGATATAGTGGACCCAGCCCCATCAGCAATTCAAGGATAAAGTAGACAATATTGTCAAAATCCTGGTAATCAATTCAATAATCGAGGCTACACCGGGATGGACAGAATTGACGCCAGCTTAGCGGTATCCAAGATAAGAAATAACTATGGTCAAAGATAAGTGCGGATATCGAGAAATATTGTCGTCGAAAGCAGACAATGGATTCAATAATCAAGGACTGGATCAATGTCATGCCTGATGAGATATCAAAGATAAGAAATATCTATGATACTAAAATAAAGTAGGATCCACTTTTCCGGTTAAACGGCGGATACGGTACTCCGTGACTCTCAAGTCGGTTCTCTCAGTTGCCCATAATAACTGATTCCTTCACCCCTTCTTTCTTTTACTTCCTCCTAGAAAATGGATCCTACTTTTTCCGCCTTGCGAAAGTATTTTCCTTCTCTCCCAATGAACATCCTAAAAAAGATCTACCAAGTTCGCTGTGAACGATTAAGAGCTCTGATGCATAAAGGAATCCCTGAAGATGTGCGGTGGTTAATTGAAGCTAAGGTTCGTCTGGCAGGTGAAATCCCAGAGGCATTTGTGTCTTACATGCCTGGTGTTGGCAAAAGTTCTTATGCCAGAAAAAGAAGAGCGAAAAGATTACAAGTCTGCCATAAATGTGGTAGGTGGACTTGTAAGACTAGGTGTCGTTCTTTAGGAATGATCTCCAATAATCGAGAAGATAAAATACGGTTCATCAAGAATGGCTTGAGTAAGGACTCATTGGATGATATCCAATTGACTCTTGAGACGCATTCTTGTGGATCTGTGCAACGTGAAATTCTTGATTTATGGAGTATTTTTCATGAAGAACGAGACCGTTACAGTCCCGGGAATCTGACTTTAAACGACCCTGTTTGCCGGCTTGTAAGAAAGCTAGATGGGAAGCAGATCCTCGACTCATAGAAGCCGTTAATGCCGTTACTGGACGTAAAACCAGTGGAAGATGTAAGCCACAGTCACAATCACTGTACATACAATTTATCATATTTAAAATTTTCCATTTTTCTTTTAATAATGTATTTGCTCCCGTAAGTGTAATCGACACGTTATCCATTTCATCGCTATAAATGCATGTTCTTCCAGTCGGTTATCTAAGTTTCCTTCAATAACTGATTCATTTCCCTCTTCTCTCAAATTCTTCTCTCATCAATGGATTCTACTCTTTCTGCACTGCGAAAATACTTTCCTTCCTTTCCAATAAAAGTCCTTAAAAAGATCTACCTTGCTAGATGTGAAAGAATCAGAGTTTTTACACGCAAAGGCATTCCCGATAATGTGCAGTGGATAATTGAAGCTAAGGTCCGTCTGGCGGGTGAAGTTCCAGATGCATTTATGCCCCGCATGCCCGGTTTAGGTAAAAGCCGTTATGCCAAAAGGCGAAGAGCAAAGAGACTAGGCGTGTGTTATAAATGTGGGCGATGGAATTGTAATACTAAATGTCGCTCTTTAGGATACATCTCCATAAATCGTGAAGATAAAAGAAAATTCATTAAGAATGGCCTGCGTAAGGAGTCTCTGAAAGATATCCGAGAGACTCTTGAAACGCATTCTTGTGGAAAAGTGCAAGGTGAAATTATCGGTTTATGGAGGACTTACCATAAAGAACGAAACCGTTACAGTCTTGGGAATGTGATTTTAAACGACCCCGTTTGTCAGTTTGTAAGAAAACTAGATGGGAAGCAAATCCCCGACTTATAGAAGGCATTGAAGCCATTACTGGACATGAATTAGTGGAAGATGAGAGCCACAGTCATGATTGCTGTACATATAAGCTGTCATTTGTCTTTTCTTTTGGCAATAATGTACTTACTTCCGTAAGTGTAATAAACGCATTATCCTTTCATCACTATAAATGCGTGTTCTTCCTTCTGGATACGGTACTCCATAACTCCCAAATTCAGTTATTTCCATTTCCTACAATCACTAATTTCTTTCTTTTTCTCTTAAATGCCTCATTCATCAATGGAGCCTTCTCTTTCCGCTCTACGAAAATATTTCCCTTCTTTCCCAATAAATGTTCTTAAAAAGGTTTATCAAGCTAGATGTGAACGATTCCGACTATTTATGCACAAAGGCATTCCTGATAATGTGCGATGGCTAATCGAAGCTAAAGTTCGTTCGGCTGGTGAAGTTCCAGATGCGTTCTTTCCCCGTATGCCCGGCTTTGGTAAAAGCATTTATGCCAAAAAGAGAAGAGCAAAGAGGCTAGGCGTCTGTCACAATTGTGGATGGTGGATTTGCGGCAATAAATGTCGTTCTCCAGGAGTTATCACCAGAAATCGTAATGATAGAATAAAATTCATCAAGAATGGCTTGCGTAAGGAATCTCTGGAAGATATCCGAGAGGTTCTTGAAGCGCATTCTTGCGGAATAGTGCAATTTGAGGTTGTTGGATTATGGATAATTCTCCAAAAAGAACGAGAACGTTACAGTCTTGGGAATCTGACCCTAAACGACCCTGTTTGCCAGTTTGTGAAAAAGCTAGATGAGATGCAAATCACTGATTCATAGAAAGCATTGAAGCCGTTACTGGACGCAAAGCCAGTAGAAGACGGAACAAGGTCACGATTACTGTACGTGCTAGCTGTCGCTTTTGAAATTTTCCGCCCCTTTTGGTAATAATGTATCCACTCCTGACATGAACCAAAGTCACGATTACTGTACGTGCTAGCTGTCGCTTTTGAAATTTTCCTCCTCTTTCAGCAATAATGTATCCACTCTTGACATAAGCCATAGTCACGATACTGTACATGCTAGCTGACGCTTTTGAAATTTTCCTCCCATAATGTACCCACTCCTGACATGAGCTATAATTATGACTACTGTATATACCTGCCACTTTTGAAATTTTCCTTCTCATCCGACAATCATGTACCTACTCCTGACATAAGCTACAGTCGCGACTACTGTACATGCTAGCAGCTATTTTGAAAATTTTCCTCCTCTTTTAACGATAGTGTACCCATACCTGACCAGAGTCATACCCGTGACTACTATGAATAGCTGGCAATAATGTATCCATTCTTGAAAAATAAAATTATTGCCTTATCTCTTCATCTCTATAAATATATCCTCTTTTCTCACAAGGGTAAGGATAGGAATGGAGAAAACCCCAACTCGTAAATCCCGAAGTATTTGTGTATTTTCTGGGGCTTTTCCTGGAAAAGATGAAGAGTATTTAAAAGCAGCCAACCATTTGGGTAGAGTATTAGCTGAGCGAAAAATACATTTAGTTTATGGAGGAGGTAGTGTCGGATTAATGGGAGGTGTAGCATCAGCAGCATCTCTAGGAGGAAGTCAAGTTCTGGGCATTATCCCTGGACCTCTGAAATTTATTTCTGGGGGCACGATTGGAGAAGAATTAGTGGTTAAAAATTTACAAGAGCGTGTGTTACAAATGCTTTTAAATGCTGATGCTTTTATCGCTCTACCAGGTGGTTTTGGCACATTGGGAGAAGTCTTTCAAATTGCTTCCATGGCCCAACTTAATTTGCATAAGAAACCCATTGGGCTCTTAAATGTTAACAATTTCTTTACAGGTCTGATAGCTTTTATGGATTATGCTATGCAGAAGAATTTTATATCAAGAGTGGCACGGCGAATCATAATATTCGCAACAACTGCTGAAGAATTGCTAGATAAAATACAAGCTTTTGTTCCTGAACCAGATCCAGCAATGATTCAGATAGACTGGACGCGACAGTCTTTCCCGAACAGTTCGATCCCATAATAGTCCTCTACTAACCCTGTTGAAATATTGTGGAAGAAGAAGTGATCCGATCCGTTTTGCTTGTCCTTTAGTTTTATTATCAGCATTTTCTTTCGTGTTTTAGTTTTTCTTTCAGGGAATTTCTTTTTTTATCTTATAAGATAGTCTCGTCCATGCTGATATTAAAACCATAGGACAATGCCTTTAGGTTGGAATGGCTGAGTAAAGAGTAATTTTTATTGCTCTTGAGACGCATCCTATTAGGTCTACTAGGCATAACATTTTAGGATAGTTAAGCTTCAACCTTATTTGGATGACATATCTCTCAAGCGAATCTATATTTACTAAAGAAAATATTAGATAAACCTTGGATATTGATTCCAAACATCCGTTCCCTTTACATAATTTGTTAGCAATATTGTCATCATCAAGATTCACTCATTTTATCGAAGTCTAAAATTTCGCACTCGCCTATTATGCAAATTCACACTTTCGAAGAAAATTATTCCAATTCTAATTGCTTTCATATAAATTTCGCTCGAAGTTCAAGGAGATTTCCTTAACCTCATTCCATCAATTTTCCTTCAAACGATAGGAGAGTTCCTATCGTCGAGGTTCTAAGGAAGGGCCCTTAACCTCAAATCATCAATTTTTCTTCAAACGATAGGAGAGTTCCTATCGTCGAGGTTCTAAGGTAGGGCCCTTAACCTCAAAATCATCAATTTTCCTTCAAACGATAGGAGAGTTCCTATCGTCGAGGTTCTAAGGTAGGACCCTTAACCTCATTCAAACAATTTTCCTTCAAACGATAGGAGAGTTCCTGTCGTCGAGGTTCTAAGGTAGGACCCTTAACATCAAAATCATCAATTTTCCTTCAAACGATAGGAGAGTTCCTATTGTCGAGGTTCTAAGGTAGGACCCTTAACCTCAAAATCATCAATTTTCCTTCAAACGATAGGAGAGTTCCTATCGTCGAGGTTCTAAGGTAGGGCCCTTAACCTCAAAATCATCAATTTTCCTTCAAACGATAGGAGAGTTCCTATCGTCAAGGTTCTAAGGTAGGACCCTTAACCTCATTCAATCAATTTTACTTCAAACGATAGGAGAGTTCCTATCGTCGAGGTTCTAAGGTAGGACCCTTAACCTCATTCAAACAATTTTCCTTCAAACGATAGGAGAGTTCCTGTCGTCGAGGTTCTAAGGTAGGACCCTTAACCTCAAAATCATCAATTTTCCTTCAAACGATAGGAGAGTTCCTATCGTCGAGGTTCTAAGGTAGGACCCTTAACCTCAAAACAATCAATTTTCCTTCAAACGATAGGAGAGTTCCTATCGTCGAGGTTCTAAGGTAGGGCCCTTAACCTCAAAATCATCAATTTTCCTTCAAACGATAGGAGAGTTCCTATTGTCGAGGTTCTAAGGTAGGACCCTTAACCTCAAAATCATCAATTTTCCTTCAAACGATAGGAGAGTTCCTATCGTCGAGGTTCTAAGGTAGGGCCCTTAACCTCAAAATCATCAATTTTCCTTCAAACGATAGGAGAGTTCCTATCGTCGAGGTTCTAAGGTAGGACCCTTAACCTCATTCAAACAATTTTCCTTCAAACGATAGGAGAGTTCCTATTGTCGAGGTTCTAAGGTAGGACCCTTAACCTCAAAATCATCAATTTTCCTTCAAACGATAGGAGAGTTCCTATCGTCGAGGTTCTAAGGTAGGGCCCTTAACCTCAAAATCATCAATTTTCCTTCAAACGATAGGAGAGTTCCTATCGTCGAGGTTCTAAGGTAGGACCCTTAACCTCATTCAATCAATTTTACTTCAAACGATAGGAGAGTTCCTATCGTCGAGGTTCTAAGGTAGGACCCTTAACCTCAAAATCATCAATTTTCCTTCAAACGATAGGAGAGTTCCTATCGTCGAGGTTCTAAGGTAGGACCCTTAACCTCATTCAAACAATTTTCCTTCAAACGATAGGAGAGTTCCTATCGTCGAGGTTCTAAGGTAGGGCCCTTAACCTCAAAATCATCAATTTTCCTTCAAACGATAGGAGAGTTCCTATTGTCGAGGTTCTAAGGTAGGACCCTTAACCTCAAAATCATCAATTTTCCTTCAAACGATAGGAGAGTTCCTATCGTCGAGGTTCTAAGGTAGGACCCTTAACCTCAAAATCATCAATTTTCCTTCAAACGATAGGAGAGTTCCTATCGTCGAGGTTCTAAGGTAGGACCCTTAACCTCAAAACAATCAATTTTCCTTCAAACGATAGGAGAGTTCCTATCGTCGAGGTTCTAAGGTAGGGCCCTTAACCTCAAAATCATCAATTTTCCTTCAAACGATAGGAGAGTTCCTATTGTCGAGGTTCTAAGGTAGGACCCTTAACCTCAAAATCATCAATTTTCCTTCAAACGATAGGAGAGTTCCTATCGTCGAGGTTCTAAGGTAGGGCCCTTAACCTCAAAATCATCAATTTTCCTTCAAACGATAGGAGAGTCCCTATCGTCGAGGTTCTAAGGTAGGACCCTTAACCTCATTCAAACAATTTTCCTTCAAACGATAGGAGAGTTCCTATCGTCGAGGTTCTAAGGTAGGACCCTTAACCTCAAAATCATCAATTTTCCTTCAAACGATAGGAGAGTTCCTATCGTCGAGGTTCTAAGGTAGGACCCTTAACCTCAAAACAATCAATTTTACTTCAAACGATAGAAGAGTTCCTATCGTCGAGGTTCTAAGGTAGGACCCTTAACCTCAAAATCATCAATTTTCCTTCAAACGATAGGAGAGTTCCTATCGTCGAAGTTCTAAGGTAGGACCCTTAACCTCAAAACAATCAATTTTACTTCAAACGATAGGAGAGTTCCTATCGTCGAGGTTCTAAGGTAGGACCCTTAACCTCAAAATTATCAAATTTTCCCTTCAACGATAGGAGAGTTCTTATCGCAGAGGCTCTAAAAAAAATTTTCCTTAACCACATAGTTTAGGCGGCGAGAAGGTTCTCAAAGGCTAGCTAAGACGGACAAAATTTGGTAACTACTTTGCATACATCATGTCCCATGAAGCATGCAAAGGGGGGCAGCTGTTGACACCCAATTTCGTCCGGCCTTTTTTTTAAAAAATTTTTTAAAAAAAAACTAATTAAAAAAATTATTATTATTATTATTATTATTGCTAAAAAATTTTGATTATGTTAATTAGTTTAAAATATATTTTTATTTTGAGAAGATTTGATTTAAAATAATATATGTGCGAATATGTATGTGTTTGGAATAAAAATAAAATTTCAGAAAAAAATGACAAAAAAATTAAAAGTTTGAGGTAAAAATGACAAAATTAAGAAGTTTCGGACAAAATTGACAAATTCTGAAAGTTTCAGGAGCTTTGGGTAATTTTTCGCGTCAATTTTGGGCCTAAACGGACGTTTCTAGCCCAAATTGACAGAAAACGTTAAAATTGTCAAAATCAGAAGCTTCTGAGCTTATCCAGAGCTGGAGTAACGTAAAGGACTGAAACTGTCATTTTACCAATTTAAAAGATAAGTTTGATATTTTTTATTAATTTATCCGTCCACAGTTCAGCTAAGCTCCTTCTATAAATACCCCCCCAAATTCAGTGCTGAACACACAGAAAATCAGAGAAAAAAGTTCAGAGCTCCGTTTTAAAAATAGAGAAAATTACGGCCTTATTCCCTAGCCTCTCCTCCTTCTGCCAGAAAGTCTCAAAATTTTATTTTTCTACGATTTGACCATCTCTTTCGTTTGATCTCCTTCGTTGTTCTCTCTCTCTCTCCTCTCGTTTTCTCTCTCTTTCTCCTCCTGCCGCCGTGCTGCCTCGCCCGTTGCCGTCCCGCCGCCGTGCCGCCTCGCCCGTCGCCGTCCTGCCACCATACCGCCTCGCCGCGCCGCCCTCGCCGCGTCAACCTACCCTCGCCGGCCGCTGTTTCCGCCGTGCCGTCGCTCGCCGCCCCGTGCCCGTGCCGCCGCGCCACCCCCGCCGTCCCCCCTGCCCCTGGCCCAGCCGCCGCCGGCCGCCAGCCCCTTTTCCCCCTCGCGCTCGCGTCGCGCCTGTACCCAGCAAATTCAAAAATTTCAACCTTTAGGTAAAATTCTACTTTAATACTTCATCTTTTCAATTCTTTTCATTTTGGTCACTAATCTTTTTATTTTGTTTTTTTTTCAGAATTAATTACTAACTTTATTTTTTTTACTTGTGTATTTATTTGTTTATTATTGTTATTGTTACTAACCCTTTTTTTTTTTTTGTTATTATTAACTTGTTAACTAACTTACTAACAACTAACTTTTAACATTATTATTGTTACTAACCTTTTAATTTTTGCATTATTACTAACTTTTATTATTGTTAATTAATTTAATCAACTTGGTTAATTAACAATTAATTAATTTGGCTAAATTTTATTATTGTTGTTAATTAATTAATTTAATTAACTTGACTAACTTTTTATTATTGTTGTTAACAATTAATTTAATTAAACTTGGCTAATTTTTATTATTGTTGTTAATTAATTTAATCTAACTTTTACTAACCTTTTTTATTGTTATTAACTAACTAATCCAACTAATCTAACTATATTAATTGTGCTAACTTTTATTATTATTGTGTTATTAAAGTGGATGGCCAAAAAGCCCCACTTTATTAATTGAATTTTTTTATGATTAAAAGATAAAAAAAGGAATTTTATGTGAATAATTTTCTAAAGGCTAATAAAAATTACTTTTTTTTATTTTGAAACAAAGTTTTTATTCCTTTTAATAAACAAACATAATGAAATAATTCAAAAATAAAATAAATAAATAAATAAACATAAAATCATTCTTTTAATACATCTTTAAAATTAATAATTAATGAAATAAAAAAAAATTAAAACTTCATGACCAAATGATCCGCCAGGATCCATGGCTTGGAAATATTTTTAAATAAAATATATAAATAAATTTTTTCTTTATAAAAAATAAAAAAACTTTAGACTAATATATTAATTATCTATTAATATATAATTTTTTTTAGTTTTCTTTATTAATAAAAAGAATAAAAAGCGTGAAATTTTTGGGTTAATATTTTTCAGTAATATTTTATTTATTTCTTTTAAGATAATAAAATATAACTTTTTTTAGTAAAAAGAATAAAAAAAAGTAATTTTTTTTTGGGTTAATATTTTTCAGTAAAATTTATTTCTTTTAAAATAATAAAATATAACTTTTTTTAGTTTTCTTTATTAAAATGAATAAAAAGAGTAAATTTTGGGTTAATATTTTTCAGTAATATTTTATTTATTTCTTTTAAAATATAACTTTTTTTTAGTTTTCTTTATTAATAAAAAGAATAAAAAGAGTAAATTTTGAGTTAATATTTTTCAGTAATATTTTATTTATTTCTTTTAAAATATAATTTTTTTTAATGAAAAGAATAAAAATTTTGGGTTAATATTTTATTCAGTAATATTTTACTTATTAAAAGATATAACTTTTTGTTTCCTTTATAAAAATCTTAATCAAATAATTTCAAAATAATACAAAATAAAACAAAAATAATTGAATTTTCTCTTAAATATTTTTGACTTATTGATTAGATATATTTTCAGAAATATAAATTAAAATTAAAAAAAAAATCTTTCATCAAACAAAGAAGAATATAAAAAATAAAAATATCAAGACTTTTGTTTTAAAATACATATAAGTTTTCGGTTAAATAATCTTTTATTCCAAAATAAATTAAATAAATATCAAAACTTTTCTTCTTTTGTTTAAAATATACATATAAATTTTTGATTCTCTTAATAAAACAATTACTTTTGGTTAATCTTTTATAAAAAAAAATAAAAAAATAATAAAAAAATAAAAAAATAAAAAAATAAAAAAATTTTAGTTCATGGTATATTGGCTGGAAACTGTCTCGTGCCCGCTTTTGAGCTGCTTCACCTAGTGAAGAGGGTCTGGCTGAGTAACAACGCCCCGTACCATGATCAAAATTTTTATTTTTAAACTCTTTAATTCTTTTAAATTAACTTCTTATTAAATAAAAATTAATTATTATTTTTTTTAATTCTTTTATAAATTGAGTAATCCTTTAAAATAATAAATATCTTTCATTAAACAAGAAAACAAAAAAAGTAAACAAGAAAAAAAAAAAGAAAGATAAGAAAAATAAAAGAAAGATAAGAAAGAAAAATAAAAGAAAGATAAGAAAGAAAAGAAAGATAAAAGAAAGAAAAAGAAAAAGAAAAGAAAGAAAGAAAAGAATAAAAAAGAAAGAAAAGAAAAGAAATTATAAGAAAATTAAAAAAAAAAAAGTAAAAATAAGTAAAAAAGAAGAAAAAGAAAGAAAGTAAAAAAAGAAGTAAAAATATAAAGATAAATTTTTTAGTTAGTATTAAAAATCATTCATAAACAAAAAGAATTACCATTTAAAAATTAATTTCATAATAATAAGAATTAAATAATTACGATAAATCAATTTCCATATCCGGATGATCCGGCAGGATCTACGGTTTGGAAAATATCAAACTTTTAAAATAAATAAATTAAATAAAAAGATAAAAATCCATATTTTTTACAATATGGATAAAATTGTTTAAAATTTCACCAAATTCCGTGTCCAAATGACTCGGCAGAGTCCATGGTTCGGAATCAAAATCTTCCGTGTCCAAATGACTCGGCAGAGTCCATGGTTCGGAAGTATAAAATTTTATCCGAATTAATTACCAAAATCCACATTTTCGACTAATTCAGGTAAAATATCTAAATTAACTGAAAAGTTTTAAAAGCAAAGTAAAACAAAATTAAAATCAACTAAGGTGCCAATTTTGGGCGCTATAACAATATTGTTTTAGCGTAACCGTACTCCCGAACCCCCGAACTCTCGCAGACCATAATTTTAAGGTGTCCAATCGACCTAGGTGAAACAGATTGGTGGCGACTCCAGAAAACCCGACGTTGCCACAACAATTAATAACGGGCTTTGTTGTAATTTTTTGTTTTAATGTTTCACCCCATAAGAATATGAATGCCCCTTTATCACTCTTCAACTCTCGAGCTGCCATCAATTAATTATAACTAGTTCATGATTTTTTCACCAGTTTTCAACCATTTAATCATTGAAAAAAGAGAGTTCTACAAACAAATCTTTTGTTGGAATTGTTTTGCATAATTTTAGGATGATTTAGGTTAATTGTATTATGATTTCCAAGTAATCATCATACAAACTAGCTAGATATATTAACTCTTAAGTGTCTAGAATAAGATTTTCTAGGTTTTGATGATAATATATAGGACCAAGATTGACAGATTAATTCATTTGATATTTATTATTCTTATGTCAATTGGCAATATAGAATTTATTTTTTCAACTAAAAAAATTTTGAATACCAGATTAAAAAATAAGATGGACAATAATTTTCTTGTTTATAGTTTGCTTTTATATATAAAAAAAATATTGTAAAGATTTTCAATATAGATTCAATATTTGATGATTTTAAGAATTTGAAGGAGTATCTTGTTAAATTTTGAATTATAAACTTTGAATTAAACTTAATTATTATAGATTTTTAAATTTAATGAGTTTATATGTAATATTATTTAACACTTATTTTCTATCATTAATTTATACATATTAATAACTCACCCATGCTCTTGCCTTTGTCTCACGCCTCCTAGACTCGATTTCTAGCTAAGTCCCTCCTCCCCTGTAATGAGCATTGGATGATTGAAAAAAAATAGTATGATCACAAGCTCGGAGGGGGAATAACATGGAGGTTCATAACTCAATAGCACCATGCAAATCGATTAATTTGAACCAAATCAAATCATTTCGGTTTGGATGAGAAAAATTTAAGAAATGCAAAAATAACTTTGATTTGGTTGGATTCCATTGTTCCAAAACCAAAAGAGATAACCGAACCTCCTTCAAATTGTTAACAATCCAATGGCTGCCATTGTTTTATATCCAATCCTAAAAAAGAGTTTTATTTATGGTCTTTAATTTTTTTTTCCTTTTATTCATTTCAAATTTTATGGATATTTTAAAACTAAAAAGCCAAAGCAATCCAATTTTTTTTAGAATTAGTCTAATGTGCATCATATTGTTTTATGTGTATATATATTTGTAATATTTCAATATTATCCTTTTATAGTATAAAATAAGTGTGAACACATCAAATCTTACATTATTTCAAAATTAGATATATGTACAAATTAGGTATGGATATGTACAAGCTCAAGATACAAAAAAAGTAAAATATCTTTTAAAAAATATGTGACATATATGTACATACATGATCACAAATATGTACATATATGATCACAGATATGTTACCAATATATTTAATAGTATGTACAAGTTTAACCTCTCATAAAAAAACATGTATGAATATGTCAAATCCTGCTTGCTGTTAAAATTAGAGACATGTATAAATCAAACGGCAGAAATGTATGGAACTTGATGCATAAAGCAAGTTAGGATATGTTCAAAACATGTGATACAAATGTATAAATGAGATTGCTAAACTGTTACTGATATATTATTTCTATTTTTAAATTGTGACTTTTTCTACATTGCTCTTTACATGTGTGGATATGATTAAAAACTTCATCTTAAAAAGTTGGGGTAAAATAATGTAATGGGAGAAACACTAAGGGTTAAAATCAAATAAAGCCGAAAATTTTCTTAAACCACATTTATGCCTTCATTTTTCACCATGTTTCTTCAATTTGATGATGAGACAAAAAAAATGAGAGTGGCGACAACTTGGGCTATAATCCCAACAATGCAGGTAGCTTTTAGGTGAGTGGTGGTAGATCAAAAACAGAAAAGCAACGAGGTGGAAGGGTTCTCGATTGACTACTTCTTCTTGAATTGGCATCACTGAGCGGATGGTAGCATAGGCTGGGGTGACTATGAGATTGCACCATTGAAGGAAAGAGTGAGCTATGAGATGAGTGGCAACGATGATGCGACATTCAAAGAAGAAACAAACGTACACCTGTGGTGAATATAAGGAGCAAGATAGAGACACATTGGCCATTCATGTGTTTGGATAAGGGTATAAACGTAATTATACCCATAGTGCGTGCATAAGGTATGATGCACCTTATATGCTACTTTTTTTCTATTTAATTTTGCTTAACTTCATGATGTGATTAATTTAGTTTGGGTCCAATATTTACAAAAACAAGACATCATCAGTTTAGTTCTAACTTAAAATGAACCTATTCAGACTATGTGCAACCTTAGGTTTTAAAGGCTAAACTCTACAAACTTTTCATAGTTGATTTTTTAAGCCCTTAAAATTTTACTTAAATATTTTAACTCTTCCAACTTTGTCAAATTGACCATTAACTTTCAAGCCTAGATGGTAAATCTTAATAGCACAATTCTAAAATTTAAGCTTTCTTAAGCCACTTAAACTTTTCCTCTGCCTTGTTCCAATGCCATAGACCACCATTCTAGAGAAAACTCAAGCTAGGAAGCCCAAGCTAAGGGGAACTAGTGTTGGAGCTCAACCTATGAGCAAATGGGTGAAGTTTTAGCCAAGATATTGATGGGTAAGTTTGTGATCTTAGCTATCCTTGAGTTTAAGTGGGTTAATGACCTAAGTTTGGCGTGGGTTTCACTTCTTACTTATTTTCTAATAAGTAACCAAGACTAGTAAGCAAAGGTGCATGAGTTAAATGCAAGGGAAGGTTATGGTAGCTAAGGAAGCTAAAGTTGTGTATTTTTTTTTCATTTGAACCTAGATGAGCTTGAAAGCTTGATCTAGAAGTGTTTATTTCCTTTTATCTATGTGTTAGTGAAACTAGCCACAAGGAGTTGATTTTAGCTATTGAAACCAAGGCTAAGCTAAAGGAGCTATCAATTTGATAGGATTCTGGGCAAAGGTTCTTATTGTTATTTATGCATATTCATACTCAGTTATATGATTGCTTGATTGACCAAAAGTATATTGTTGACGAATAA
Source organism: Aquilaria yunnanensis (assembly GCA_039654915.1). Taxonomy (NCBI): domain Eukaryota; kingdom Viridiplantae; phylum Streptophyta; class Magnoliopsida; order Malvales; family Thymelaeaceae; genus Aquilaria; species Aquilaria yunnanensis. The sequence goes on from CM077595.1 coordinate 137,385, forward strand.
GTGAGCTATGATTATGGTTGTGCCTATTGTGGTTTTAGGTATTGATAAGTGAGGTTGGCTCACATTTAACCCGAAACATAACATGGAATATACTTGGTGAACCTAATGTAGAAATTGCTCAAGTGTGTGTGGCCAAAGTGCCAATTACCAAGTGTATGAAAAAAGTAAAGAAATTGCATAAGAAAAATAGATAATGCAATTACATCATATCCAGAATCTCCAGTACAAGAAAATGCAATCGCATTGTGCCAAAAATGCAATCACATTGATCACGTTACTTCATTATGACAGGGAATGCAATTACATTACTCTCATTGTGCTAGAAGTGCAATCACACCATTCACATTGTGCATGGGGCATTGTGGCACGAGAAGAGGCTCAATAATGCTCCAAGGACAAGCTACCAAGATTACTACTGCATAAAATAGGATAAACGAAGTAGTCTAAATGCTTACTAATTGAAATGAGAACTAATGACCATAGGGGCAAGGTGCACTAAAGTGACCTTAAATGTTTTTTTTTTGTCACAAATCTAATCTTTATTGATGACCTCCAGCAATAAGCCAAAAAACACATCCATACAATCGCTTAAAACTTGTGTATTAGCATATGAATACGACACTAAAACATGATCACTACACTGCATGCATCCAACATAATCAACAATTCAAAATAGAACAACACCTAAATATCCTAACATAAGCTTGGTTCTAAAATCCAATCATGTAAAGTCCTAACTCCTGCCAATCTTCTTGTGGATATCCAAAAATGTGAAAATGGTTGAAATAAAAATAGAGCTTCTCTATATCTTACTTATTGGTTAGTAAATATTCTCCTATTTCTCCCAATCTAAAAATTGCATGATTATGTTAGCCAATGTTATTTTCTCCTAGTACTGTTTAAGCTCACTATATATTACATGCATGTATTATTATAAGGGTAAACTTCACCGGTCATCCATGAACTATATCTAGTGTTGCTTATTCATTCATAAACTATCAAATGTTGCCTGATCGTCCTCAAACTATATCTAGTATTGCTTAATCATCATGTCGTCTATCACAGCCATTAAGGATGGATAGAAAAATGATATGACTACTGATGTGGCATGGAAAAATGACATGGCTACTGATATGACATCATTTTTCCATCTATCTTTAATGGTATGATAAATGTCAGGATGATTAAGAAACACTGGATATAGTTTAAGAATGATTAAGCAACGTTTGAGAATTTAAGGATGAATAAGCAACATTGAATATAATTTAGGGATGATCAGTGAAATTTACCCTTATTATAAATATGCAAGTGCTAATGTTTTTGTTCTAGGTTAAGGAAACCTTACTGAGAATTCTATATAGAGTTCTCACCCCTTGTTGTTTGTATCTTTGTGTGCAAAGCAAAGTTAGAGAAACCAATAGCCCTTAATGCGGTTGTTTGCTTACAGCTTAAATATCAAATTTACCATTGAAAAGTGTCGATGGGACCAAATTTACTATCAAACTTTCAAAAGTATCAAATCTCATACTGAACTTTAATTTTGAGACCAAATTTACCATTATACCATTATGAGACCATCAAATTGAATGTGAAAAAAATAATTTTAGTAATTGATTTTTCATGTTTCTTCTACTGGTACCCTAACTTTGCTTATGTAATGATCATGCCATCTTCTTCAAGAGATGAAAGACCACCCCTGCCAGCAATGCTAGCCAACCACTACTCCACCACCGTATCTTCACAAAGCACCTTCCTCTGAACTCTACCATGTTATTCTTTTCCCTAAGGTACAACATAAACTAGAACTTTGGGTTATTGTCACGAACTGGAACTATATCTATTTTCCCTCATAGTTTTTAGTTGATGTTGCTGAAATTGGAGAAAAATAAAGAAAAATTTGTGAGATTCTAAAGGTTAGCCTTTAGCTGTTTGAGCTAGGATTGGCTACTATAGGATTAGGCATTTATCAGTAGGAGTATGACCAAAATTGTTAAAATTTAAGCCTATCAAAAAACAAGCTTAAAAAATGAAAGAAACTTACAATACTATTAATGACTCTTAGGAGGCCTTTAAAGAAAGTAGGCTACCCATAGCCATAGCCAGAATTAAACTTAGTGTTGGACTTGTTGAAGAGGATAGCATGATTGTTAGATATGCAAAGTTAGGATAATAGTAAAAGAAACATGAAAAATGAAGGACCAAGACTATGATTTTTCTTGTGATTTGACAGAAAAAGTAAAAGCATGATTGTTAGATATGCAAAGTTAGGACAATAGTAAAAGAAACATGAAAAATGAAGGACCAAGACTATGATTTTTCTTGTGATTTGATGGAAAAAGTAACGGTGGTGGTAAATTTGGTCTTAAAAGTAAAGTTCAGTATTAAATTTGATACTTTTAAAAGTTTGATAGTAAATTTGATTTTTTGATACTTTTTTATGGTAAATTTGGTATTTAAGCTGTTGCTTATTATTAAAGGTAAGATTTGTCCTGTATAGGAACTAGATTACCAACGGCAATCACATTTATAAACTAATTATACTAATTGACTAACAGAATTAACAATTAATGTTGGCGAAGCACCAAGGGCACTGAGGGCACCAAAAGAGCACTAGTGTACTAGGAGGTACATAGGTTGGGCCTATAACCTTGAATCTTGGTATATAGTTGTGGTTTATAGATACATAGTATTGCCTCCAGTGACAAAGTGCATGGTGTTTTACTTGAGGACATGACTTATTTTTTCGGATATGTACATAGGGCACCAATGTACGTTAAATGTGGTTGTTTGTATTGTAATAAAGTTCAACACTATGGCATTGGCTATGTTTTATGAAACATTTTGAGTGTAGCTTCCACATATGTACACTAATTTGAAATTAATGCTGAAGTCTATAGGCATAAGCTAGGCTAAGTGTAATCACTTGTGTCGTGCCCTAAACTGCCCCTGGCCCATTTGGGCCTGATTACATAAAACATGCAGCGGAAGTTTTCATTACACAGAAGGGGCTTTTAAAAACTCACTAAGACTTATGGGCACGAACCCCAGGATACTTATCGGTACTAGCTCGTTAACTTCTTTAATTAAGGTTAAGTTGAAGTGCTCTCAAAAACAAGCTAGCACCTATGTGGATTTGATGTGTTCATTTTCATGGTCTTTACCAAGCTTAGCCAAGAATATGCATGGCAACCAAAACACCAACTTAAGTTTAAAAACTTATTTTCATGCATATGCTTTGCATGCTTATGTGTTTTGGTGTTCACTAGTGCACATAATCACTTAATGCCTTTAGATGCAACTAATGCTTAGGCATGTATTAATTCACATACGTGCACTTAACTTTCTTATTAGCCAAACCTTACACAAGTATCCAATTTCATGCTTTTCTAAGTTTACTTGCATGTTCTTTACTAAGTGAGCATACATAGCCAAACATTGCATGCTTTCAACATAGACATGGGCTTATGGGCCTTTTAGTACTTAACATGCATATGGCCCAAAATTAACCAAGAATAAAATCAAATTTTCCGAGTTCTTATTTAAGCCCAAAACGTACATTTAAGCCCAATTTCAACATGCTTCAAGTTTCATGAAAACATAACCCATAAATTCATGCATGGGCCTTGGTAAGTCCACCAAGCAATAAAAATATCCAAAAATGTCCAAGTCCATAATACAAGCCCAAAGCCAAGTTTGGCCAAATTTTAGCTAAGTCCATAATTTGGTCACTAAAGTTAGACCAACAAAAAACACGCTTAAAAGCAAGCCATAAATCCACAAAGCCATGGAACACAAATTTCCACCTTAATAGACAATTCTAAGACTTCAAGTCCTGCACAGAAAGTCCACATTTTTTTTAGCTTGTTTACAAGCAGTTTATATACTTAGAATACCATATACAAATCCAACCTTAGAATACAGAAAGAGTACTCAAGACTCTTAGCTTGATCTTTCAAGCAAACCTTTACCTACAAAAGTATAGTAGGGCGGGTGAGTTATAAAACTCAATAAGGATTCCGTGGCATCCAATGCCTAACTTATGGCCTCCAATGCCTAACATATGCCAAGAATGTAATGGCAAAATAATCCTTATTCCTGCAAAGAAAACATAAAGACAAAGAAAACAAAAAGATACATGCATATAGCAATAATATCATAATCGGGGGTTAGCATGCACAACAAATCAGAGAAGCACACAAACACACGCCACTTAACACTTTGTTCACAGAAGGGCAGCAAGCATCCCTCAAGTTTTAATTCATTAATTTCATATATTTCATGTTTTCGGAGAGCTCACTTAGCATAGGAATTAAGGTGGCCGCCTTAACTCCTAGCCCATAATGCTTGCTTACTTAACTTAGCTCATGAGCAAAACAAAATTGCCGAAGCAATAACATAACTTAAGCCCTCTTAGCATTCCTAGGATCACATGGTTCTTTGACCATCACCTAGGGGCCCGAATACTCACACAAAAAATCCATGGAACTAGGCCATGCAATAAAGTGAGTATAGGAATCCTTACCCACAACACCGAAAGCTTTAGAAGCTTATTTTCCTTCATTTTCCTTGCTTGTTGACTCTAGAAATTGTTTTCTAGCATAAGAACCAAGATGGGCCGAATTTTATTACTAACCATAAGGTACCAAGAACTCTTGGTGATTAACTCAAATAACACAAAATACCAAGAACACTTGATGTACACTTACAGAACCTCACAGAAGAGGTAAGGCCAATTTTTTTGTGCTTGATGTTCTTCAAGCTTCTTCTTGATTTCTTGCTTCTAATGAACTTAGGAACTCAATCACACAAAGAGTTCCTTGAGTAGAGTTTAAAACCTCCAAGAAATGGAAATGGCCGAATTTTCCTCCTTGGTTTTCTTTGAATTCTTCACCTGATTCTTGCTCTTGCCGAATATTTAGATGAGGAAAAGAGTTGGAAATGTGTTTGGAATGGTGAGACTTGGTATGGAAGAAAATGGAGAGAGAAGGAGAGAGTTTGAGAGCAAATGACTTTGAATGAGTTGAGTGATTATGTTTTAATGTGTGGGAAGGTGATGGCCAGCCATATGGGAAGAAAAAATGAGTGTATAATGTGCTTGGAAGAGTGGGAGACAAGATTTAATGGATGGAAGACTAATTGGAAGACTTTTGTGTAAGTTGGTAGAAAAAGTCAAAAGTAGGAGACATGTAGGTGAAGAAAGAATCCAAAGTCTTGACTAAGGATGGGAGGTGGATTAAAATAGTAGGAAATTAATAATGTGTTTGAAATGAGTGGGAGACAAGATTAAAAGAAATGAATACTAATTGGAAGACTTTTGGGTAAGTTTGGTAGAAAAAGTCAAAAGTAGGTGAAGAAAGAATTCAAGGTGATGAATAAGGATGGAAGGTGGATTAAAATAATCGGATTTGGAGGAAGGTGACATAAAATATTGGGAATTGGAGGGGCATGGCTGGCTAAGGCATCCTAGGCCATTAAAATGGCCTAATTCCCCCTTTAGTCCTCCAACTTTCTAATTTTGGGCAATTGAGCCCAACCACTAAAAATCCCTTTGTTCAATTTAGTCCCTCATTTTTAAAAACCACCATTTTCATTACTATTTCTCTTGGCCTAAGCCAAGCTTATTTTTAAGATGTTCAACACTCAATTATGCACATGCCATATTGTCTTCTCAATTTAATTGAGCTAAATTCCCGATTAAGAAAAAATTCTTATGCTCTAAATCCATTTAACCCGGGACCTAATCACTTTGGATTGTCCGGGCATTACAACTTGTGTTTTTTTGCTTTTTTTGCAAGTAAGAGAATTAATGAACCAACAATTATCTAAAAGATAGAAAAATCGCAAGTCAAAGGCCTACAAAGTTTGTTGTGACACGAGTCCAGCCACATGATATCGGGAACTGACCCTAAGGGGTGTTGTATCTTACATTAATACCTTTTGAGGGATTCAATTGTGGGCACAGGCCAGAGTTCTAAGGCCATGAGTAGCTCAGCTCAGGAAAAGTTTAAGGGCTGGTTGAGGATTTAAGCGTTGAGCATAAGCAAAATCGGCCAGCAAATAATGTGAGGGAATGGTGGGTCCATAAAGCATGAAGGCGAATCACCGGTGATTTATGGGCAGCGGGTCTCTCACGGACCGGGGACCACTTGCGCTGCGAAATAATGAAGGAAACAATAATTCAATGCCTGAAAAGTGAAAAACTTATCTTTCTGTTTTAAACCTTTTTATTTGTTTGATGGATAAAGCTTAAAGAATTTTTTGCTGGCACATGCAGGTGTTAGAGCTGTGATTGTTCGTCCCTAGCTGGCAATTGCTGAAACAAAACGATACATGACAACTTTTGGGAGAGAGGCCCCATAAGAGTCAACCCAATTCCCAATCGCAGTAGTACGACAAACCATAAATAGCCCAGCCCCCACGTCTGATTGCTTCAATTTCAGTTTATTTAACGAATAGATTATGTTAAACATACTAAAATAGTGATATCTAAGATTTTTAAGTCGATAATTTAGAGGATTTAAGGTAAGAGAGTATATATGAGAAGCCGAAAGTAACCAACGTCTATCAGTTTAAGTGGCAAATTAAAACGAGTTTGAAGTAAAGCTTTTCGTTCAAGTCTAATGTGCTAGTACTTATATCCAATTCGTTTCAACTTAAGGTAATTGATTTTAAAAAGATTTATTTTTATTTTTATATCTTTTTTATTTGAAACTAATTTTAATTAAATGTCAATACTATGTAGTTGCAATAATTCATTGAAAATATAATTTTTGTAATCATACTAAATTTTTATGAATTTTTCTAATTTAAGGAATTAAAAAAAAATTCATAAAAATTTAACAAGATCATGAAAATTTACTTTCAAATGTATTATTATATCTACATAATATTGGCTCTCAAATAAAATTAGTTTCAGACAAAAAAAATATAAAAATAAAAATAAATCAGTTAACCTAAGTTGAAAAAAATTTACCATTAGTAAAGCCCCTCCAAAGTAGGCCCAATTGACTCATCCGTAATAATTTATTGATTATTATTATTATTATTATTATTGCTTTGCATAAAAGCAACAAGCAACAAGCAACAACCTTGACATGTTGTGGAAAATCTTGATATTGAAGCAAGACCTCAACTGTATCCTCTTTACTCCATGTGAAAGTTTGTACGCATTAATAGGCTTGATTCCATACATTTAGCTCGCTTTGAAATCAATCCAATTTACGGTTGGAACTGTTTGATTTCAACCACCTTCATGGTTTGACGTTATAAAACGTGTTTTAACAATTTAAGTAAATTGAAAAAAGGGTCTAATTGGTATTATCATATGATCCATCATGTTTCATAAATTCAACCTCACAAATGATTGATAGTGAGAACAACTGAAGAAACATATGGAGCATTTGTAATTAAAAAATGAGTTATTTAATTTGTTCTTTGGAGGAAATTTTAAAAATAAATTACAAGTGTTGTTTTAATACATAATGATTATTCATTCAACTTATATATCAATTAAACTTTATCTTTAACCAAGTCTTAAAAAAAATTTCAAAAGATTTTTTCAAAAAGTTAAGTACTTTTTACTGATTTTTGTTTCAAGGATAATCACAATGTGCCTTATAAGATTTAAGTGAAATTACACATTGACCCCTTATTTCAGAAATATACACTGTCCCCTATCTTTTTAATATAGTCCAACAAAAACTTCTAAAATCTTAATTTATAATGTACAGTACTCATCTTTAAGTAATTTCAATCTGTATAGTACTTTTTTCAGAGTTGATTCTCATTTAAAAAATATTAATTTTCATTTACAGAAAGAAAGAGCTGATAATTAAAATATCCATTAACTATTAAAAATATCATACAGATTGAAATTACCAAAAAATGACTACTGTAATGTTTGAATTGAGATTTCAGGAGTTGCTATCGAACTGCATTAAAAGGGCATTGGGCAAAGTATATATTACTAAAACAAGAAGAGGCAAAGTGTAATTTCTCCTAAACCTCAAGGAGTAAATTAATTACTTTCTAAAAATATTATTCAATAGTCATTACTTGAAAATGAATACCATATAGTATAAATTAATATTTTAGAAGTTGCTGTTGAACTATGTTAAAAAAATAGGGGACAAAATGTATATTTTTTAAACAGGAAGGAGAAATGATTTCACCTAAACCAGGAGGTAAATTGTAATTATCATACAAATTAAAATTATCAAAAAAATGACTACCGTAATGTTTGAATTAAGATTTCAAAAGTTGTTATCGGACTGCATTAAAAAGACATAAGGCACGGTGTATATTTCTAAAACAAGAAGGGGGCAAAATGTAATTTCACCTAAACCTTAAGGGGGGCAAATTAATTGCTTTATAAAAATATCATTCAATTGATTATTGTAATTAGATAGAATGCTAACTTTTTAAAAATTAAAAATAATGATGAGTTAATTTTAGTGAGTTTTTTAATTTGAAAATAACATGACTTTAGGAAAACTATTAAGTGTTAAATATTGAATTAATCTCAGCCTCAATTGCCTTAGAAAGATTAAGAAATAAAATTATAGTTTGTTTGAATCGAAGGAATCCAAAAGAATGGAGCATATATCTATTATACGTCTCTCTATCTCTCTTTCAAACCTAATTCTCTATCGTCTCCCTCACTATCATCTATTGTTTCTTGTCAAATTTATACTTTGGTCTAGATCTAGCTGATTCCATTTCATTAATTTCGTTACTTGACTGATCTTATTTGATGTTATTTATCAAATTTTATGGTGGATACAATTTCTTTCAAAACTTGGTATTCAAAAGTGATTCAAAACTCTCACAAGATAAATCTTCAATTATAGAAATGTCATTACGGATCGAGGTTTTCTCTTGGATTCATGGAATCTCAGCCCTACTGGAGTGTCTCGATGTTTGTCAAAAGATAAGGAGGTGATTATATAGAATAACGTTAGTGTTTATTTTTTAAGTTTTATTAGTTTTCTTTTTATTTTCATAGATAGTCTTGTTCATGCTTTTGATATCTAGTTGGTGCCAACTCTACTTGATTATTGTCATTTTGGTCTGTGTTTTATTTCAATTAGTTGTAAATTATATACTCTAAATTTATTCTGCCTTATCGAAAAGGTTTAGTTTGACCAAATTCTCATCTCTTCATTTGATATCGCAGGAATGTGTAGCATTTTTGTGATATGTTTTTGTTGTTCCTTAGAGTCTTACGCTATCGTTAATTTATAAGATGTCATTTGACTTACTTTTAAATGAAATAAAGCATTTTTTGTCAACAAAAAAAATGAAGGAAAAGGAAAGAAAAATTAGTTTGACTCCCTTATTTGAATAATTCCTAATTATCCCCTTCCATTCTTTTCACTCCTCTATGTTAAAGGAAAATAACATAATTATCTCTCTCTTCATTCCCCTTCCCTCTTCCCTTGTTAATTAAATGCAACCACTAGCCTAATCCCTCTACTTCAAATGTTTTTAATTTTTCATTTTCCTTACGATGATCAGTCGGTGAGCAATACCCTGGCACACATGATGTGATAATTTTTTGGCGAACAACTTACTATTGCCGTACATGTATGGATGCCATGTTTGGTTAAGATCGGATTTATGCAGCTAAATATTTTTTTGTATCTATCTTCTGGATTTTTTATGCATATTATTATTATTATTATTATTATTATTATTATTATTATTGTGATTGTTGTTTTGTTATTTTTAATATTTTAATTTACCTCAAATTTTGTATGAGAAATTTAATTTTATGTGGTAAGTATATATACATATATATAACATAAAGCACCCGAAATGAAATTAGTTATTTTAAAATAACTTAGCAACTGAAATGAAACTACAATTATATTTTTGTGGGAAATTAGTTACAAAATTAGCAATCAAAATTTCAGTGGCTGAAATGGCATCAACTTTTTCAGTTGGTTTTTTTAGTTGTATGCTAGTTGCTTGAGTCTAACAACCTAGAAAAAAAAGGCCACTGTTTTAAGTTGCTACTTTTGCTGTTGTTTTTTTTTTTTTGTTTTAGTTCTGCAACTAATTGTTAACTCTATAATCTGCGGCATATAGCTATTATTTTTGTAGTATATGATAGAAAGAGATAAATTATTGTATTTGATAAATTGAATCTTATATATCGTCTACTATCCAGGAATTTATCTTCTATTTGATCAATTCTATTTTCATCGTTTAAGTCTAAAAAGGGTTTATTAAACACCTAGGCCATTACATAACATAAGTCTTTTCATTTGAGAGATCTTGAGTCTTGACCGGAGATATTAGTAAATAGGATGGTGTAATTTCTGTATCCTACTTGCATTTACATATAAATGTTCTACTCATTGTCCATAATGTAGACACCCAATTTTGTCCGGCTTAAAAATAAAAAAATTAATTAAATTAAAAATTAAAACTAAAAAAAAATTATTAAAACTAAAATTTTTTTTCATTATTATTATTATTAATTAATTAATTAATTAAAATAAAAAGAAAAAGAAGAAAAAATAAAAATAATAATAAAAAAAGGGGGGAGGTGGCCGACAGACACTCCCCCTTTATCTTAATTCTAATCTTATCACTCTCACGATTCTCTTATCTCTCTCACGGACGACACACAAAAAAAAAAAAAAAAAAATTCTCTCTTCTCTGCCTAATCTCTCCTCTCTCTCGGGCTCTCAACAGAGAACTCTTCCCATCTCTCTCTACTCCCCGAAAACACTTCTCTCTCCCCCTCGCTCTCCTTCACGCTCTCCCTCTCTCATCCTCTCCCTCCTTCTCCCTCTCTGTTTTTCTCTTCTCTCCTTCTCCCTCTCTGTTTTCTATCTTTCTCACTCTCCCTCTCGCCAAAAAAAAAAAACGATCAACCTCTCTCTCCCCGCTTCTCTCCTTCTCTCTCTGCTCTCTTCCCTCCTGCCCCTGCCGGCGTCGCCTCCTTCCTTCTCTCTTTGCGTCGCCTCTCTCCTGCCCCTGCCGGCGTCGCCTCCCTCCTTCTCTCTCTGCGTCGCCTCCCTCCTTCTCTCTCTGTTCTCTTCCCTCTCTCTCCCCGCTTCTCTCCTTCATTTCTCTGCTCTCTTCCCTCCTGCCCCTGCCGGCGTCGCCTCCCTCCTGCCCCTGCCGGCGTCGCCTCCCTCCTTCTCTCTCCGCGTCGCTCCCTTGCTGTTCGCCAGCCGCCGCCTCCCAGACCACCGTCGGCTCCATCGCCAGCACCCCTAGCCTTCACCGCCAGCGCCCGCCCCCTGGCTCGCCTCGTCGCGCCTCGCCTCCCCTGCTGCTGTGCTCCTTTGCTGCACGAGGAAGAAGACGCGTTTTTAAATTGTTGCTTTTTATTTATTTATTTATTTTTTTGTAAAATCCTTGTTCAGTCCTTAGCTTTCTTTGTTTTGTTCGTTTAAGTGACTAACATATTCTATGTTGCAGATTAACCCCCATCAGCAAGATTTTCATTATTCATACTTTTCTTTGTTTTCTTTATTAATATTGGTTTGACCTTACATAAAATTTGATCATTGAATTGACATGGAAAATAATATAGGATTTTGATTTGATATGTATATTCATGTATATTTATTGGATTTTAGAATAGTTTAATTTTTATTTTTGTAATATATTAATCTGTATCAAATTATTGGTTAATTAATATTTAAATTTATTAGAAATCCGTCCTAAGATGGATCATCTATCCATGTCCAGATGATTCGGTTAGAATCCATGGCTTGGATATTAATTGAAATTATTTAAAAAAAATAAAAATAAAAATAAAAATAAATTAAATAGTAAAAAAATCCAATCGTGCACCGCCAACTACCTCAAAATCAAGGACCTTCTCAAGCTGCTCAACCAAACGATCGCCAAGAGGATCGAGAACAAGAGCGTCGAGTACGTCAGGAAATTCTTCACTGTCGAGAATGATTATACGCCGGAGAAGAAGGCCCGCCAGTCGCGACTCGCGTTTGTTTCTTGACTCAATCAAATTTTTGGGTAAAATTCTCATTTAGCCCTTGATTCTCTTTGTTTTTATTCATTTAAGTCACTAATGTTCTCCTGTTTTGCATATTCATCATTGACAGTATTGTTTTATGTTTTTATTTCTTTTTTCGGTTATTGGTTTATTATTTCGAGAATCATGAATTAGTCTGTGATCAATATTACATAAAATTGCAATTTTAGGTTAGGTCAGATTTTTACCTACTTATTTGATTTTAATTTTAATAGTTAGCATAAATTTAAAACTCATGCTTACATAACGTATTAAAAAAAAAAGGTCATTATTTACGAGATTCAATTCTGAGCAGATTTTAATGAAAATTCAAGGATGAATTTAGGATATTAATAAATTACAAAATCCATATCCAGATGATTCGGTTATAATCTATGGTTTGGATTTTATTTAAAATTGTTTAAAGTAAACAAAAATTAAAAATTAAATAATGAAACCCAGCTCGCAAATCGATCTGTTGTTGATCCGAATCTGACCCGAAAGTCTATAATTTTGGCCTAATCCTAGTTAAATCCCTAGATTTATTTGATTTATCTGAGACTTTAAGTTTGTTTTGACTTACAATTTAGTCACTGTTGTTTATTTTCCTTTTTTATGTTTTTGTTTATTTAGTTAATTAAAGGTGTAAAATTCACTTAGCAATTAACATTAAGTTTAACTATATGATTAGCTTATATAAATAATTTAAATAAATAATTTGTCTTCGAATTTATCTGATTTGCTCATTTGAAACTTTAAGTTTGTTTTGATTTACAACTTGATCTCTGATTTACTTATGTTCTTTATTTTGTGTTTTGTTTGTTCAAATGATTAAACGCATAAACTAACTTAGAAATTGTCATTAAGCTTAATTATATGATTAAGTTAAATAGGTAATTTTAATAAATAATTTGTCCTTGGATTTATTTGATTTATTCATCTGAACTTTGAGTTTGTTTTGATTTACAATTCGTGCATTGATTTCCTTTTATTGTCTTTTCGTTTGCTCAAATAATTAAATGTGTAAATTAACTGAGGAATTAATGTTAAGCATAATTATATGATTAGATTAGATAAAACCTTTTTTTAATTAATCTAAAATTAGTCTGACATAATAAAAATCACACCTAGGAAATATTCAGTCTACCTGTGCCATTTAATAATTAATTAAATAGCTAATAACAAATTAAATTTAAATTAAATTCCATGACCAGATGATTCGGTTAGAATCTATGGCTTGGATATTAATTGAAATTATTTTAAAAAAAATAATAATAAAATAAAATAAAAATTTAATAATGAAATCCGTTCGCGAATCCTCAACTCGATTAAAAGTCAATTCAGAATCTCGGTACAATTCTTCTCTTATTCTCCATTTTTTTATTTATACAAGTCACCAACCTTTTTTATTTCTACAGAACTAACAATAATCTTTATATGTTTGTTATTATTATTATTTATTATTATTGTTATTATTGTTATTATTATTCTATTCAGATTACTAACTACTTAATTTTTGCATAAACTAATTACTAACTCAACTAACATCAGTAACCATTTAATTTTTGCTATACTAACAATTAATTGTGCTAACCACTAACTTTCATTATTATTGTTATCACTAACCATTTAATTTTTGCTATATACTAACAATTAACTGTACTGACCGCTAACTTTTATTATTATTGTTGTCACTAACCATTTAATATTTGTTATACTAACAACTAACTTTACTAACTTTATTAATAACTAACTTTAATTATTATTATTATTATTATTATTATTATTATTATTATTGTTGTTATAATGGAAGGTTATGCCTCCTATTATTATTTTAAAAAAAGTGGATGGCCGAAAAGCCCCACTTTATTTATTTATATATCATCTTTTGATATTCTTTTGTTTACTTTATGTGTTTTCCCTTTATCTATTTGCATGTGTTATCTAATTTATGCATCTCTTTTTTTTAATGGATGTTCAAAAAAAATGAAATAAAAAAAAAAAAAAAGAAAACCTCTACTTTATTTATTGTTATTTAATTTTTCTTTATTTTATGGTTAAACTCATTTCATTTAAAGAAATTAGCCATAAAAAAATATATATGTAAAATAAATCTGAACCATATTGTTAAGTTAAAAAAAAATTTTAGTTCATGGTATATTGGCTGGAAACTGTCTCGTGCCCGCTTTTGAGCTGCTTCACCTGGTGAAGAGGGTCTGGCTGAGTAACAACGCCCCGTACTATGATCAAAGATTTTATTTTTTTAAATTCTTTGATTCCTTTAAATTAACTTCTTATTAAATAAAAAATTAATTATTTTTTTAATTCTTTTATAAATTGAGTAATTCTTTAAATAATAAATATCCTTCATTAAACAAGAAAAATCAGATAAGAAAAAGAAAAGAAAGATAAAAAAAAGATAAAAATCAAAAAGATAAAGAAAAGAAAAGAAAAGAAAGAAAAGAATAATAAGATATAAAAAAGAAAGATTTTTTTTGAAAATCATTAACAAATTTAATAAAAAAGACTTATAAGTTAAACTAATAATTGATTCCATAAAATAATAAAATAATAATTAACTGTAAATAATTTCCATATCCGCATGATCCGGCAGGATCTACGGTTTGGAAAATATCAACTTTTTTTTAAAAAATTAAATAAATAAAAAGGTAAAAATCCATATTTTACAATATGGATTAATTTATTTAAAATTTCATTAAATTCCGTGTCCGGGTGACTCGGCAGAGTCCATGGTTCGGAATTAAAAACTTCCGTGTCCAAATGACTCGGCAGAGTCCATGGTTCAGAAATATCAACTTAACTTAAAAAAAAATCCACATTTCGACTAATTCAGTTAAAATTTCTAGTTTGAAAATTAACTGAATTTTTTTTAAAGCAAAGTAAAACAAAATTAAAATCAACTAAGATGCCAATTTTGGGCGCTATAACAATATTGTTTTAGCGTAACCGTACTCCCGATCCCCGAACTCTCGCAGACCATATTTTAAGGTATCCAATCGACCTGAGTGAAAACCGATTGGTGGCGACTCCCGAAAACGACCCACACGTTGCCACACATAAGTAATTTTTTTTTGTCATCTATATTTTGCTTGTTTTATTGATCTTGTATTTTAACCGCCTCCCTACTAATACATTACACATAACTCCTTACGCTAAAAAGAACGATGAAAACGAACATTAATATGTAAAACTTGTTCATGATGTACACAAATAATTTATGTCATATGATTTGAGATTATCTAAGGTCAAAATGCATATATATATGATTGTGATCACTTGTCTCATTAGCTTAACTTTTTTTAGAACATGTGCAAGGTCATTATTATTGGCTTAAGCTTTTGAGAACATGATATTAGACGTCATGTGCTACTCCACCCACATGCACATGATTCGAAAGTATAAGAGTAAGGTGACACGGATGTGCTAGAGAATGACACAGGGTTGCTGGATAATTAGCAAGTGCAAGAGTGAGGTGACTCTTACAAGAAAACTTACGTGATAGAGTATGTGCTCCTAGGGTGCTGTATGTGATCTTGAATGTCTATTGCGTTTTAGCATGCTTATGATGAGTTCAAGATTTCCATCTAAGAGAGAGCGCGGTGATATGTGCAGTAGAGTCACCTGTAAGAGGTAGATTGTTCAGGATATATAAAATTAATTGGGGGGGGGGGGGGGGGGGGGGATTGTTGAGGATATACATAAGTAATTTGTGTATGATTGGAAATTTGTAACATGCATACATACATACACGTGTGTGTGTAGCAGTGTTCTCTTACCCTATTAACTTAAATTTTTTTGAAATATGTGTAAGACTAAATATGTGGTATCTAATTACGTGGATCTTCTTATGTTACAGCTGCACAACAAACTCATCTATAAAGAGGGAAATCACTAATGTCTTTTGTTGGCGATATTATAATTTTGCTTGCTGAAACTTGCACGTTAATACTCATGAAAAAATCACCAAAACCATTTTCACATCATGAGTTAATGGAAGCTAGGTGTTGGATCAAATAGCAAGCATGATATCAGCAAATGTTCAAACCAAAAACTTGCATCCTATATCGTCCTAGGTAAAAGGGAAAAAAATGTTGAGAAAAAAATCCTACAACATTCATCATGTACATTCGGGAAGTAAAATATCATTTAAATAAGCACACAATATTTAACGTGTTTGACTTTTAATTAATTTATATCTACCAATGAGAAAATTTTTTTTATATTCGCATTAAAAATTACAAAAAGATTTTTGTTCAATCATATCTCTCAACTATGAGCTGCTTTCCTCCATTAAAACCTCACATATTCTTTTTACACGACAAATTCTCTTTTTTACTCAACCCCACTACAACTTACTTATCTATAGCTCACTCCACACACCCTTTTTTAATTAGGGTTCACAAAATTTGTCTACTAAATATAAAATATAATCTCATTAAGCCCTTGAAGCTTTACAGCCAATTTGTTTTATCTTAAATCAATTAACTCCAAAATAACTTATTTTTATTCTTATGTTTTTTTTATCTGGAACTAATTTTAATTAAAAGTCAATATTATATAACTACAATAATCTATTAAAAATATATTTTTTGTAATCTCGATAAATTTTTATAGTTAGGGTTAGATTCAGCCTAAGATTAGCTTGGCCCATTGGGGTTTTTTTCATGGGCTGGGTTACACACACACACACACACACACACACACACACACACACACACAACTATATTATAATTATTGTTATTATTATTACAAATATATGCACGAATGCACATACACTATATTATTATTATTATTATTAATGTATCATAATATATAATATATCCTCTAGTATAGTATATCATATAATAATAATAATAATAATAATAATAGTATTTACCAATAGCTAGGCATTGGTAAAATTACTAACGTGTTAGGCCGTTGGTAAAAAAATACAAAATTTACCAACGGCTATATGTGTTGGTAAATTTACCAATGGCCTAACGTTTTGGTAATTTTACCAACGCCTAGCCATTGGTAATTTGACCGTTGGTAAATATATAAATCACCAACGTGTTAAGCCGTTTGTAAATTGACAAAGTTTTTTACCAACGGCCAATCGTGTTAGTAATTTACCAACGCTTGGCCATTGGTAATTTGGCCCTTGGAAAAACAACTTTTTTAAGTAGTGGTTGCTAAATTTAGTAATGACTTACCGCTGCTAATTTAGTGACGGTTAGTCATCGCTAAATTTAACAAAATCCCAAAAATTAATAACAATTCTCGCGTGTTAGTCATTTTTTATGCTAATTTATCATCTCTTTTAACATAAATAAATTTTTCAAATATATATGATATAGTGGAGATGTGTACCTTAAAGTCTGGTAAAGGTTTAGCGATGGTTGGCTGTCACTAATTTTAGTGACGGCTTGCCTTCACTAATTTTATTTTATGGTTAAGAAATTAATTATCTTAGTTATTTTTCTAAAAATGAATGAACAAAGTTTTAAAAGTGGTGGCTAGAGATTTGATAGATTGTCCTAGCTAATTGGTCATAGACTAGGGAAGGATAGTTGTCACTAACTTATAGCTAGATTTAATGATGGTCATAGTTAGTGAAGGCTTGTTCTTGTTAACTTAGTAACGGCTTGTCGTTGCTAAATTTAGTGACAACTTGCCTTCATTAATTTAATGACGATTAGCAATCACTAAATTTAGTAACAGCTTACCCTCACTAATTTAGTGACAGTTAGCAGTCACTAAATTTAGTGACTGATTACCCTCATTAAAATCTCAAAAATAATTTTAGTTTGGTTTTTATTAAATCTATCAATTACTTATGTGCTCTTAAGCTTTTCACATTTTATTTTAGTTTTTATTAAATCTAGCTAACTAAATTAATTATTTTAGTTTACATTTTAGTTTATTTTTAGTTTTCATTAAATCTAGCTACATCATGGACTCCTAACTATTTATGAATTGTTTAATTGACTAAGTAAAATAATTGAAAAATTATTTCTTTAAACATGTTTATTGACAAATGAATAGTTACATTTATCCATTATTTTGTATTATAGAATCTCATTATAGCTTTGGCTTATTATTAAAATAAATGATTATATTTAAAATGTTGTAGGTATTTAGTGATGGCTTGTCCCCACTAATTAGCGACGGTTAGCTCTTACTAAACTTACCTACATGTTGCCCTCGCTAACCGTCACAAAAATCTTAAAAATTAGCGACTATTAGCCTCCACTAAGTCTCAGCCATAACATAATTTTAATGAATGTATATATGGTGCAAAAAGATTATAGTATAGATTTAGATCAACGTATGTAGGTGGTGTCTTAGTTATCTTTAAAATTTTAATATATTCACCTTTTTTAAAAAAAAAATTTTAGCAAATTCAGTGAAGGCAAGTTATCACTAAATTTTGGCTAAAGTAGTGACGGCTTGCCCTCACGATCTGACTAGCTATTTGTGTAGCGACTGTTAGCCCTCGCATGTAGTAACGACGGCATTTGCTCGCTAGTTCAAAATATTTTAAGTGTTTGTTATATCTTCTCCCGCAGACCATCCTCTTGCCTCCTTAGTTTGTGAAACTTTCCAGGAATAGAGGGTTTCGTCCCTCGGCGACAATTGACCTAATTTCAATTAACTTTCAAGCAACACCTTAGAATGTCGAAACCCGAGGGCGAACCGAAATGGGTAATTCTTTTGGGTGCTCCGCCTTTAGTAAGAGGTTGTTTTCGGCCGCCAGAGATAACGATTTTGTCAAAGCCAAGATTCTGCTGAATTGCAACCCTTGTCTCGCTAAGTACTCCACTTTCGGTGGCCTCAATTCCCCCCTCCATTTTGATGTCGCCAAAGGCCACAATGAGGTTTTTCTATCTATACTTGTTGACACCCAATTTCGTCCGGCTATTAACTTTCTCTTTTTTCAAAAAAAAATAGTTTAGGGGGCATTTTCTTTTTTGGGCAATTGGTCTTTTCATATGTTACTAATTTTAGAAATATAAAATATTTTAGTGTAGGCATTAATTTAGAGTCCGAAGAGTTTTGTAGGATTAGCTAAAAAATAATAATAATAAATAAAAAATATAAGAATTAAAAAAAAAGGGGAATTTTAGAAAACAAAATTGTCAAAATTGAAAAGTTTGGGAAAAATATGACAAAATCTTGAAATTTCAAGGAAATCTGGTGATTTTTTGCAAAGTTTTGGGCTAATTTGACAAATCAGACAAATTTGGGCCAAATTGTAATTTTTTAAAAAAATTGGGACCAGACCAGTAATCAGTGAGAGGTGGAGGACTAAAACCGTTATTTTGACCAAATTATATTTTAAACATGTTTCAAATTAAATTTATAATTTTTTTAATTAAGGGGATCCAATGCTCCCACTAGTATAAATGTGGGTCCAATTTGCAGAATAAAAAAAAAAGAACTAGATCCTAAGCTTTGTTTAAAAAAAAAATGAAAACTGCAGCTGGAGCCACTGCAGTTCATCCATTCTTCCTGAAAAAGGTCGCTGCACCTTCACGGCTTCCAAACCGACGCGGATCCATCCGAATCCAGTCAATTTTTGGTATAAGCCCCTTTAAATCCTTGATCTTTTCATTTTATTCATTTTAGTTATTAACGTTCTCATTTTTTTTCAGAATTAGTCATTAATAGCAAGCTTTTTGGATGTTTATTTTCCTTTCTTCTTGGTTTCCTTTAATTTGTCTTGTTGTTGTTAAATGGAAGGTTAAACCTCATATTTTTATTTCTATTTTGTGGTTGGCCAAGTGTCCCACATTACTTATTTTTATTACTTTTGCATTCTATTTTATTTTTTTTTCTTTTATGTGGAGGGTCATGTCTTCCACCTTATTTACTTTATAACACTTTTTTACATTTTTATTTTTATTTTGTGGAGGGTCATATCTCCTACCTTATTTACTTTCGAGCACTTTTACATTTTTATTTTATTTTTGTGGGCGGAAGGTCATATCTCCCACCTTATTTATTTTCTAGCACTTTTATATGCATTCATGACATGAAACTCTACACTCGAGTTTCCTCAATTCAACCACGTTCTTTCAAAGTGGAATTGGTGTTGTTGTCCTTATGGGACTATGGTCTCCAAGCCTTCACTGGTTTCAAGTAACAAAGTAGTGTATTGCCTCCTAAGACGATAGTCTCTGCATGGGTTCACGAAAAGCTACGACTTAAATTAATCCTCTCCTTACATAAACCCTTGTGGGTAAGAAATTTGGCTGTCACTATAATTTAGTGATGGGATTCGGGAACTACCTTCGGCCTTGCTGACAAGCCACCCTATGCATATAAAACTCCCCACTCTGCCATAGAACCAGTCATATAATTCTTATGTTTTGTTTTCATCACCATAAGCATAAATTTTGCATTATTTATATGCTTATATTGCGTAACTTATGACTCCTGTATTGCTTTTAACTGAAATCACTTTCCTTTTTTTTTTTTTTTGCACATTCATATCATGCATTAGGTTAAGTATTCGGTGAAAGCATCATTATCATGGATATTGTGGCAACGTCGGGTTTTCGGGAGTCGCCACCAATCCTTTACCTAGGTCGATTGGATACCTAAAATATGATTTGCGAGAGTTCGGGGGTTCGGGAGTACGGTTACGTTAAAACAACTTTGTTAAAACGCCCAAAAATTGGTACCTTAGTTGATTTTAATTTCGTTTCGCTTCGCTTTTAAATAAATTTCAGTTAATTTTCAATCTAGAATTTTTAACTGAATTAATCGGATGTGGATTTTTGGTAATTAATTTGTATAGAATTTTATACTTCCGAACCATGGACTCTGCCGAGTCATTTGGACACGGAAGATTTGATTCCGAACCATGGACTCTGCCGAGTCATTTGGACACGGAATTTGGTGAAATTTTAAACAATTTTATCCATATTGTGAATATGGATTTTTATCTTTATATTTATTTAATTTATTTAGTTAAAAAAAAGGTTGATATTTTCCAAACCGTAGATCCTGACGGATCATCCGGATATGGAAGTTAATTTAATTTACTTGAAATTTTATATTTCCAAACCATAGATCCTATCGGACCACCGGGATATGGAACAAATAATCCATCTTAGGACGGATTTCCAAAAATTTAAATATTGTTTAACCAATAATTTAATACAGATTAAATACATTAGAAGAATTAAAATTTAACCATTCTAGAAAATAAATAAATAAATATCCTAAATTACATCCTTAAGTGAATTTAAGGATTAAATCTAATACATGGTTAAATAATCAAAGAAAGAAAGAAAACAAAAAGAGAATAAATCTGCTGTCAGCGACTAATCTGCAACCAAAATAAAAAATTAGTAGCTCATAGGAACAAATTAGAAAAATTGAAAGACTAAGTTAAAGTCCTTAAACTGAGAAGCCATAACTACCAAATAGATATTGTAGGCAGTCCATCAAAAACGTATTATTATTAATCCTTGAGCAATGATGAGATAAAAACAAACTATTCCTAACATTAAGAAAAACATAAGAAACATAATATGTTGATCTCACAGAGATTCTTTGTCTATGACAACACCAGACCAATTAAGATGTTACAGATCTTGTTACATCGTTATCCGCACCGAACAACCACACAATAAATACTACAGTACATAAAATATAAATCACATAAATCTGAACAAGTAGAGGATTGACTTATAATACCAAGAAGCAAGCAGTTTCACACAGAAACCAAGAATACCATGACTGCCAACTGCAAGAAATCACTTAGACTTTTAACCAGCTAAAGGGTCATAAGGGTACATAAAAAATATAGAAAACTAAAAATAGTCCAAGTAAAAAACAACAGTGAGAAGTCAATCACCTAAAATCTATAGTCTTTTATCGAATGCTAATATATGATATAAAATCACTGCATAAAACACTATCAAACATGTATAGAAATATATGGAATCAAAGAAGAAGCATTATTTCCCTTGGAAAACAAAGAAGCAAACCCTGTGCTTGCAAAGGACCGATGTTGCACATCTGAGAACATAGCACCATTAGAATTGGCAGTAACTGTTTCCACATGCAACGGCTTCTGATCTACAACTGGAGGGGTAAAAAGTTCACCTTGGGATGGCGGAGCAGGATTTGGGGTGAATAGTCCACTGTTTGGAGCTTTCATATTTATCTCAGATGCAGAATGATTTTCAACCGAAGAATTTAACCCAATTACATGCCATAAAGCTGAGAAATTGTTTTTTTTTTTTTAACGAATCGAGACTTAATGGTCCCAAATCAGCCGTACTACTTATGATAACATCCATGACCTCTTTTGAGAGAATTGATTTAAGAGACTGCATTTAATGAGTGACCAAAACAAACAAAAATAAGAAAATTTACTGTCAATGCTCTATCTGAAAAGAAAATAAAGTTAGTGACTTAAATGTAAGAAAATAAGAAGATGGAGGATTGAATAAGAATTTTACCAATAAAATTAAATTTTTGAAACTTCTGAAACCGAGATCATTGTGCACAGTTTCTCTTTTCCGTTCATTCGCAAGCGACAGTGGAGGAAGGAAAAGCTCAGGTTTAAACGATGAGGATGGTGTCGAGGAGCGCAAGCGACGGCGGCCGACGTGGAGCTGGAACCGGCGAGGCGCGAAAGACGGCGAGCTAGAAAACACTCCCGGCTGATCCGGAACAGAGCGTGCCGAGTCGGGAGACGGCCTTGGATGGTGTCGGCCCCTGTGTCGCCCTGGAAGGTGAAATTGTTGTAGAAGGTGACACCGGAGGCGTTGGCAGTGGAGTTCAGGTGGTCGACGCATGGCACCAGCTTCGACTTGCACGCCAGCTGCACTTCCGTCATGGTTACCGCCACACTTAGCATCAGAAGGATCGCTAGAATTGCAAGTTTCGCCATGGCAGTTGCTTGGGCTATGCTTTGGGCTCCTTGGACCTTGCTGGCAAAATCTTCGGCCGTATATTACAGAGCCGGGAGGCTCAACCTTTGGAACCCTCTGAAACGGATACTTGGTAATCTGAGTCACCATCGATGCTCTCCATAACAGCTCATCGTCTTCCATGTCATGCATCGGCAGCAACGGCTTCAGATACTCACACAGCCCGACATGGCCACCGGAATCCAGCCGCGACGTCAGAAAGGCGGAGACAGAGGAGGACTGGGATATGCAGAGGTCTAAGGAGAGGTTGCGGATAAGTGGTGGACGGCGGTGGAGCGAGAGCAAGGCGGCGGAGCCAATGAAATCCGAAGCGGTGATGTGCAAGACGAGGAGGGAAGAATAGGGTGGCGGAGCGACGCGAGCGCAGCGGAGGGCGTTGTGACAGAGAAGAAGCAGAAGGTTTCGACGTTGAAGGCGTAGAACAAGAAGTCGTCGTTGCTCGCGCTCACGGTCTCCTCGTCTTGACTCAACCGGTGGAGCTCGCCGATGGATTGACTAAGTTGCTGGATGTTGTTGTGTTTGTAACGTAAAAGATGCAGGAGATGATGAACAAGGGCAGAGCAAAGTTGAACTTGCTTTAATTGTCCGCAAAAGGGTCGCTGGAAGCTATGAACGAGGGAGACCAAGCAGGAGATGGCCAAGAGAGGAGAAATAAAAGACCCACACAGAAGAAGTCGCTTCCCCCCCTCCCCCAAGAAAGGATGGAATTTGAGAGAGAGATCAGATTAGGAAGCAGGTGAGAGTTCCCCCTTCAGCCGGAACCAGGAGCCGGGAAGAAAAAGAGATAAGAAGATAAGATCCCATCTCTAGGCCAGCTGGGTGGAGAGAGTCTGAGAGCAGGTGTTGACATTTTTGTCGGTTCGTGCCGACAGTGAGAGAAAAAAAATGTTTTCCAGGGATTTCTTTTAAACTAAATTAATTAATTAATTTTTTTTAATTAATTGACTAATAATAAAATTTTTCTTAATTTTTAGTTTTTAATTAATTTCATTTTAATTTTAATTAATTTTTAATTAATATATTTTTTTTTATAAAAGAAACACACAAAAAGATGCCCCTAAAACAATATTTTATATCTTTTAATTAATCAATTGATTTTGATTTTTTTTAAATAATATATTTTTTTTATAAAAATTAAACTGGTCGGACGAAATTGGGTGTCAACAGATATTCTTGAATACCTTCTCACTTCCATTAATGAATCTTGGGATGCCACGATACTGGAGACCCAACCAGAGGCCATGGAATTTTCTGAAGCGGCCCAAAAACTTTATAGAGATTGTCTAACGCCACATAACCATGTGCACCTCAAGGACCAAGTATCAGTCCGTGTGGATCAGAATGATGTAACTGAATTATCAAGAGTATGGGGTAGTTGGAGCTTCGAGGATCGAGAAGCATTCACATCTGCATATGGCCATATTGCTCACCTGCTCAAAATCACCGTAGATACGTCACTCATTCCCACACTTATACAACATTGAGATCCACACTACCAGTGTTTTTCCTTCAACAAGATGGACCTTGTCCTTACAATACAGGAGTACAACAACCTCTTAGGCTGGTCATCTGAATATCTAGTGAAGACTTATCATCACGATAGAAGAATCGAGCATCATCGACCCTTGGCTCAACTATTGGATATGTCCGCCTCCATTCTGCAATCTAAGTTTTTAACAAAAGGACACTGCAAGTATATTAGTTGGAATGAATTGAAACAGATCATCTATACCCTTTCAAGAAAGGATCAAAAGCATAAGGCTTTTGCACTTACAGTATATGGTTTGGTGATCTTCTCTAGGATCATTGGATTTATTGATGGAGACATCATTTCGTTATTCAATCAAGTTTGCAAATCTTAAGTAACTCCAATTCCAGTAATTGTCGCTGAGACCATTAGATCATTGAATTTTTGTCGCCAAAGCGGTGGCAAGTTTATTGGATGTTTTCATCTGCTCACCATATGGATCAAGAGCCACCTCCTATGTGAAAAAAGAAATTTTGGGAATCGCTTTTCAAAGGATTTTATCCCGATTAAAGCCTTTTTGAAAAGTGAATGGATTCAGCATGATAGTAAGGAAGGATGGATTAACTATTTCAAGAACATCACCGAGCAGCAAATAGAATGGAGAACTCCCTAGTCCACATCCACTCGTATTCTTTATCGTTGTGGAAATTGCCCATGGGTTCCTCTTTTTGGTATATGGGGAGGTACAAGTTATGCGCCAGCACAAGTACGAAAGCAATTCGGGTCGACACAATTTATCCCCATGACTCATAACTTGAACAAGTTGGAATTCTCACATGAAGACCCAACAGCAAAAAGATTGGCGATAGGTATCTCTACTGCATGGAGAAGGTTTTTTGTACTCAAGTTCGGGCTTATCCTTTCTCCTACCACATATCAAGAATGGAGAAGCAATCGAAGGGAAAGAATGATGCTTCCCACAGATACTCCTGGAAAGCTAGTTAAGAGGGAACTTGAAAGGGAGTTAGAAGAAGAGAAAGAAAAGAACAAAAGGATGAACCTTGATGTACAATAACTCAGTAACAAAACACGACACCTAGAAGAAAAGGTCGAATATAAAAAACAAGTTATCTCTCAATTAGTTGAAGAAACTGATCAAAGAGAGATGAAAGCAAGATACTGGGAAGATCAATACAGGGTTTCTTAGCATCAAATGGAGGTGTTTCTGGCTGAAGTTAGGCAAGCCACACATCAAGCTCAACAAATGAGTGAAGAGCCCAAAGAATTAGAGATACTGAGTTGGCCTACCTCATCATCAACCATTCAAAAAATGATGGAGTTGATCACCAAGGCTAGGAAGCAATGTTGCACCTTGGGCTATTTCTTTTAAGAAACCGTATTGAATAAAAGTAGTTTAAACAATTGTCTTGAGATAGTAATCAAGAATTTCCATCGTAGTCATTCTTTCACCGAGTACCTACAACATTCATGCATGCATGCATTAAATTAATAATTCAAGATCTATTGAATTTCACTTTTTTAAAAAAAATGTTAAGAGAAAATTGGCACTCAATATCGATATTCAACTCGGCTTCAAACAAGACTTATGGCAGAGCAAATGGAAGGACGTCTCACCGATATTGAGTCTAAGATAGAGAGCATAGCCAAGCAAATGAGACAATTAATGGAGCTAATCAAGGGGAAGGCCACCCAAATCCCCATTAAAGAGCCACAAGATCCCACTTATCCCCCGGGATTCACCCCGCAACGGATCTTAATTCATGAGAATCTTTTTCAGGACTCAGGTCCGTCTGATAGCATTCACCTGAGACATAATACTGCCTATGAAGAAAAAAAGACACTGTTGAAGGAAGAAGGAGAATCTCAAAAGCTCGAGACAATAGAGAAGAGACTTCGGGCTATTGAATGAGACACTGTATTTGGATCTCTCTCGGTGGACGATCTTTGCTTGGTGCCAGATGTTGTGATTCTCTCAGACTTTAAGGTGCCAGACTTTGTGAAATATGATGGAACAAGTTGCCCCATCACTCACATCACACTGTTTCTAAGAAAAATACAACAACTCACAAAAGACGAGAAGGTGTGGATTGCACTTTTCCAAGAACGTCTTACAAAATCAGCACTACAGTGATATCTAAGTCAAGGTCCAAGAAACATCAAAACATGGAATGACTTCGCTCAGGCTTTCATCAACAACTACAAACACGTCATGAACTTGGCCCCAGATTGCCAAACTCTCCAGAATACGGAAAAGAAAAAAAAAAGAAACCTTCAAGGAGTACACTCAAAGATGGAGGGACCTAACCGCACAAGTTCAGCCACCCATGATGGAGAGAGAAATGGTAACTTTATTTGTCCAGACACTGAAATACCTATACTATAACAAACTTATTGGCAATTCAGCAAACAATTTCTCAGATATTGTCATGTCTGGAGAATGAATTGAGCATGGGATTAGGACTGGGAAGTTCACTGAATCCTTTAATGATGCCATGAAAAGAGGAGGACCATCCAGAAGAAAGGATGAGGAGGTACAACAAGTAGGGCGCGGAAGAGGGATTCCCCTCGTAGGTGCTTTGGCTACTGGGCCTCGCCTATCTTATCCTACCAATAGGCCTAATAATTATCCTGCCAATAGGCCTAATCAATTACGACCACCTGTTCTTACTCCTCCAATGGCCGCACAAAGACAAAGAAAAACATTTGCGCCAATTCCTATGACTTACACTGAGTTATATCCAAAGCTCATTGAAAGTCAACTTATCCACCCAATTCCTACAAAGCCAATGAAACCCCCATATCCAAGGTGGTACGACCCCAACGTAACTTGCCCATATCATGATGGTGCTATGGGCCATGGTATAAAAAATTGTGTAGCTCTGAAACGCATAGTCCAACAACTAATCGAGTCAAAGTGGTTGGATTTTTCTGATGAACCGAGCATCACTCACAACCCATTACCGCCTCATCAAACTGGACTAGTTAATATGATAGAGGAACACCGACTAATAAAGAAGTCAGTTAATGACATTACAACCCCTTTTAAGCATGTATACTCATGGCTTGTGAAATAATGAGTCATCATTAGAAAGCCTTCTTTTGAGCATAAAGAAATCAAAGATGGAGAATTGTGTGATTTTCATGACAGTAAGGATCATTCCATCCAGGGATGCTCAGAATTTCGTGAGAATCTACAGAGACTCATAGACTCATCCTAACTCAGCATTTTTATGTCGAGTAAAGATGTTGATGCAAATGTAATCATTAAAGAATGAGAAGTCAATGCTATGCCAAGACCACTAGTCAAACCAATTTCAAAACCTACTGTCAAGCCTTTAAGAATCCAAGTCCCAACCCCATTCCCCTACAAATCGGATAAGGCTGTTCCATGGAAGTATGATTACACCTCCAACATTACATCGACTCCATTAGAGGTTGGGAGCATGACTAGAAGTAGTCGATGTTACTTGCTGGAGCAGATGCACAAGCTCCAACAAGACAAGAATATCACAGACCCAACGAACGGGCCTATTAGCACAAATACATCAGAAGTGCAAGGGATGCCTCGAGTGGTAACAGATGAACAAGCTGGCGAGTTTCTCAAACTCATAAAGCAAAGTGAGTATAGTATCGTGTAGCAGTTAAACCATTTGCCAGCAAAGGTTTCCATACTCTCACTACTCTTAAGTTCTGACGCTCATCGAGAAACCCTCCTTAAAGTTTTGAACAAGGCCTATGTTGAGTAAGATATTTCTGTGAATAATTTTGATCAACTCATCAATAACATCACGGCACAGAATCTCATCACATTCACTGATGACGAGATACCAGCAGAAGGAAGAGGTCACTCTAAGGCTCTACAGATTTTGACTAAATACAAAGATTGAATTATGGCTAGAATCCTTATTGACAATGGGTCAGCTCTAAATGTAATGTCACTCGAAACCTTACATAAGCTCGGTGTAGACCCATCATACCTCAACAACAGTCACATTATCGTTCGAGCATTTGACGGAACGAAGAGAGACGTTATTGGAGAAATAGAGCTACCGATAGGGGTCGGCCTTTGTGTCTTTCATATCACATTCCAAGTTATGGACATTAAGCCATCTTATAGCTGTTTGTTAGGAAGACCATGGATCCATATGGCTGGGCCGATTCCCTCTTCATTACATCAAAAACTAAAATTCATCATTGAGGGGAAATTAGTGACAGTATTTGTTGAAGAAGACGTTATGTTATCTAGACCCGCGAATGCTTAATATGTGGAGACCAATGAAGATGTGCCCGATTGCTCCTTCAGGTCTTTTAAAATTGTTAATGCTACCTATATCGGTGAGTATGGAGAAGAACCCGTGCCTAGCATCTCCAAAACGAGTTGCATGGTCGCAAAACTCATGATGAAATGAGGATACTCACCGGGGTTAGGTCTGGGACAAGGTTTGCAAAGGATCTCAGAGCCATTGAAAATCTCTGCAAATGAGGGGAAATACGGCCTAGGTTTCACACCGACAAGGCAAGATAAAATGAAAACGTTAGCTGAAAAGAGAGAATAGAGGATTGCACGGCTAAAAGGGCATGGCCCAGATAGAGGAAATCTGAATATCCCTGACATCACTGAAACATTCGTGAGTGGTGGCTTGATTTCAAGAAAAGACAATAAAGGCGCACTGACCATCAGCATCAACAAATCTTTTGAATATCTTTTGATTCAAGCAGTAACCAATGATTCACCTGAAAATGAGGAGCTCGTTCAACCCTGTAGCCCACGGGATGTGCTGAAAAATTGGGAGGCGATAGAACTGCCTGTTGTAATCGAGAGCTTTTCAAAGTAATCTAATAGTCAAAACCTCATAAAGAAATGTTCAATCAATAGGGTGTAGTCTTTGCTTAAGTAAACCTTTTAGTTATTGCTGTTCATTCCAATTAAGTTGTGATTTATGCACATTATAAGTAAAGCACCAATTTCCATTCATCTCATTCTCGCCATTTTCTCTTCTTCCTCTTTTTCCTGTTGCTAATGCAGACCTGAAACTCTCTTTGATGACAATGAAAAAATCAACTTTGATAATCTTGTAACACTGCTGACTCAGATGACGAAGATCTTCAAATATCTCATGAGTTATTAAAATTGATCGAGCAGGATGAAAAAGAAAGAGCAACAAGTCAGGAACCAACTGAGACATTCAACTTGGGAGATAATCAGGATGTAAAAGAAGTTAAGATTGGCACTTTGTTTCCTCCTGAAGAGAAAGAAGAACTAATACACTTATTGAGAGAATATGTAGATGTATTTGCTTAGTCATACCAAGATATGCCCGACGTAAGCTCGGACATAGTGCTATACAAAATACCATTAAAACCTGGGGTGAAGCCCGTCAGACAGAAGCTACGAAGATTTAAGCTGGACTTGATCTTAAGAGTAAAAGTTGAGATTCGAAAGCTATGGGATGCGGGATTCCTTGGAGTCGCTGAATATACAGAATGGGTTGTCAACATAGTTCCAGTTGAAAAGAAGAAGAGTGGGAAGCTAAGAGTTTGTCAGGACTACCGGCCCTTGAACGAGGCCAGCCCTAAAGATAACTTCCCACTTCCTTACATTGATACGTTGGTGGATAATACCGCAGGAAACTCCTACTTTTCTTTCATAGATGGCTTTTCTAGGTACAATCAAATCAAACTCGATCCAGATAATATGATAAAAACTACTTTTGTTACCCTTTGGGGTACCTTCTACTATAAGGTGATGCCTTTTGGGTTGAAAAATGCTGGCGCTACTTATCAAAGAGCCATGGTCGCCTTATTTCATGACATGATGCATAAGGAAATTGAAGTGTATGTAGATGACATGATTGCCAAATCCTTCACTTCTAAGGGGCATCTAAATGTACTGAGAAAACTATTCGATAGATTTCACAAGTATCAACTAAAATTGAATCCTGCCAAATGTACTTTTGGAGCTTCTTTAGGCAAGTTATTGGGTTTCATGGTAAGCAAAGATGGGATTCGAGTTGACCCAAGTAAAGTCAAGGCAATACAAAAAATACAACCTCCGAAGACTCCAAAAGAAGTAAGAAGTTTTCTGGGTAGAATCAACTTCATAGTGAGATTCATATCACAGTTGACGTCCAAGTGTGAACCTCTTTTCAAATCACTAAAGAAGAACAATCCGATTAAGTGGAATAACGAATGCCAAGAGGCATTTGAGAAAATCAAGCAATACCTATCAAATCCACTAATCTTGGTACCACCCCGATCTGGAAAACCATTGATTCTATACTTATCAGTACAGGATTCTTCATTAGGATCCGTATTGGGTCAATGCGATGAGACAAGCAAGAAAGAGCATGCAATTTACTACTTGAGCAAGAAGCTTACCACGTATGAGGTGAAATACTCAGTAATAGAAAAGTCTTGTTGTGCCTTTGCATGGGTAGCAAGCCGACTACGACACTATATGCTCAACAATACCACATTGCTGATCTCCAAGAATGATCCCATCAAGTACATATTTGAGAAACCTACTTTATCAGGAAAGATCGCAAAGTGGCAAATGCTGTTATTTGAGTACGACATACAACATGTCACTCAAAAGGCCATAAAAAGGAGTGTAATTGCTTAATATTTGGCTGATAGAGCGTTGGACGATTATGAGCCAATGAAGATGGATTTTCCTGATGGAGATATAATGATAGTAAAACACGAAGTCCAGAATGAAGACAAAACATGGAAGATGGCAATTTATGGAGCATTTAATGCTTTGGGACAAGGGATTGAAGCTATACTCATCTCTCCAAGTGGAGAGCAGTTCCCCCTCATAGCGAAAATCACATTTCTTTGTACCAACAATATAGTAGAATATGAGGCATGTGCTATGGGACTCCAAATGGCACTGAGACTAAAAGTACGAGATCTCCGAGTTTATAGGGATTCTGCATTGGTCATATATCAAACAAATGAAGATTGGGAGACAAGGGATTCAAAATTGATCCCTTACCAAAGACTCATACTAGACTTGGTAGGACAGTTCAAGAGTATAAGCTTCTATCATCTTCCAAGGGAAGATAATCAAATTCCAGATGCCTTAGCTACTTTAGCTGCCATGTACAAGATAAGCGACCCTAAGCATACTCCTGTTTTTGAAATGAAAGTACTAGATTCCCTAGCTTATTGCATGAATGTGGAGGAAGAATTGGACGGGAAACCATGGTATCAAGATATCAAGAAATACCCCCAAGAACAAATATATCCACCAGAAGCATAAAAAAATGACAAGAAGTTTTTACGAAGGTTGTCAATGGGTTTCCTTTTGAACATAAACATACTTTATAAGAAGAGCCCGGATTCAGTGTTACTCCGCTGCGTAAATGCTTCTGAGGCCAAAAGAGTCATGGACGAGGTTCACTCCAGAATTTGTGGAGCGCACACTAGAGGTCATACCATGGCAAGACAAATAATGAGGGCAGGCTACTATTGGCTCACGATCGAAATTGATTGCATCAATTATGTAAGGAAATGTCATAAATGCCAAATATATGCCAACAAGATCCAGGTTCCACTTGCTCCTCTTAATGCGACAGCAATACCTTGGCCTTTCGCTATGTGGGGGATAGATGTCATTAGAGCAATTACCCCCAACGCTTCTAATGGTCACAAATTTATTCTAGTGGCAATTAACTGCTTTACTAAATGGGTAGGGGCTGTATCTTATGCAAGCGTGACCCAAAAGGTGGTATGTAGGTTTATCAAGATAGAGATTATTTGTCGATATGGGTTACCGGAACGTATCGTCTTAGACAATGCCACAAACTTGAATAATGAAATGATGCAGACTTTGTGCGGACAGTTCAAGATCAAGCATCACAATTCAGCACCTTATCGACTAATGATGAATGGTGCAATGGAGGCAGCTAATAAAAATATCAAGAAGATCATAGAAAAGATGAATGTCAATTACAAGGATTGGCATGAGATGTTACCATTTGCACTACATGCATACAGGACTTCTGTTCGCACCTCTACTGGGGCTACACCTTTCTCGTTAGTATATGGTATGGAGGCTGTATTACCCATTGAAGTTGAAATCCCTTCATTGAGGGTACTAATGGATACCCAATTGCAAGAAGCGGAATGGGTCAGGGCTAGATATGAGCAATTGAACCTAATCGATGAAAGGAGAATGATTGCCCTCTGCCATGGGCAACTTTATCAAAGGAGGATGATCCACGCTTACAATAAGAATGTTCGCCCACGACAGTTTCATAAAGGTAACATAGTGCTCAAGAAAATTCTACCCATTCAACATGATTTTAGAGGGAAATGGACACCAAACTATGATGGACCATATGTAGTGAAGAAAGCTTTTTCAGGAGGGGCCCTAATTCTGACAGAAATGGATGGACAAGAGTTACCAAAACCAATAAATTCAGATTCAGTGAAGAAATACTTTGCATAATGATGAAGTTTTTGGACAAAAGGGAAGAAGTAGGTATAGGGTTGCCAGAGCTTGTTTGATCAAAGTTGTCAAAGAGAGTGTTCTTCTCTCAGACCTTCATTGTTCTTCATCTATACCCAAGACTTTTATATTCCCTTACTCATGAATGAAAAACAAATTCTCTCTAGCTCTTTTTCTTCAAGTTTCACATTCTTGCTGGCCTCTAGTGTGCAATAAATTGTGGCTTTGTAGAAAGAGTAGTAATAATTAAAACTCAGAAAAAGCAAAGACCGTAAATTACTTTGATAAGTTTTATGAATTAAAAACAGGTAAGATCGAGGTCATGCTTTGTGAACGGCACAAAACATTTGCTAACAGGAAAAATGAGTAACAAATCTTCGGGTGATTGCCTTGGTGGTTGCCTGGATGATCGCTTCAAAAGTCTTACAATTGAAAATAGGAACATGATTATATCAACAAGAAGGAAGTATACTCACGAAGGTTTCGGAAAACCAAATTCAGGGTCTTTCACAAAATGCAATTCAAAGGTTTGGATTGTCAAATATGCCCCTACCTGGTGATGGCTGCCTAGATATAGGTCATCTTATCCTTAGTTTAAAAACATAAAGTTTAGCCACTGGCATACAATTATAGTATTGGTCCATAAACTTCTTAGAATTTATGATCAAGTCTTTCATTTGAAACATGACAGTTTAGTCAATAACATAACATTATACTATTCATCCGTGAACTTTTTCCTAACTCCTAATTAATTTCATAAAGTTGAAAAAGGTAGTGACTAACATAAAATTACATTAGTTAATAAAATTTTAAATATTTTGCAATATAGTCCCAGATGCTTAAAAATGATAGTTTAGGCATTAATATAAAATTACAAGTTATTCCCTCAACTTTGAAATATTTTACAATTAGGTCTGTAAAGTTTGAAAAGTTATAGTTAGGCATTTACATACTATTACAAGTGTTGTCCCTAATCTTTTAAATAATTAATTTTAAATTATTATGAATGTTTCATTCCTATGCTAAAAAATTCATTAAAATTTAATAACATTATAAAAATTTTACTTTCAATGAATTATTACACATACATAATCTTGTATTTTTAAATGAAAATTGGTTTGAAAAATTAGAGTTAGGCACTTACATACTATTACAAGTTTTATCCCTAATCTTTTAAATAATTAATTTTAAATTATTATGAATTTTTCTTTCCAATGCCAAAAAAATTCATAAAAAATTAGTAATATTATACAAATTTTACTTTCAATGAATTATTACACATACATGATCTTGTATTGTTAAATGAAAATTGATTAAAAAATAAAAATAAAAATAAAAAATTTATTAAATTAATTTAAATTAAAACAAAGGGAAAATTACCAAAACTCCTTATGGTTTAGGCCAACCTAAAATTATGTCCCTTATGTTTCAAATACCTACATTTACTCCCTCAAAATTTAACTTCGTCATTCACAGTTAGCAAAGAAAAAAGAAACTGCGTATTTCACCCTCATAACTTTCATCCTTGAAAATTTTGCCCCCAACTTTTGCATCTAACGAAATAACCCTGTATAATTTCTAAATCTAGGCAGTTTCTTTTCCTAATCCAAATATGCCCTTTCTCTTCTCGACCAAATTCGCTGTCAATTCTCCTCCTTCATTCCACCATTCTTCTTCCTCCTTCACCAAACCCCTCTTCTCTCTGAATCAATTAACGTTCCCCTCCATTCAACACACCAACACTCTGGTTCTCTTCACTACTGCCTTAGCCTTCATTTTCGCCTTCTTCTCCAAGTCACAGTCCCATTATTCTCTCTTCACTCTCATTATTCTCTCTTCCAATGTCATTGTCTATAAGACTGTCGCTTGGAAACTAAAGAAATTGGACTGGCAAGGGTGCAATTCGAGACCCAGACTCCGAACACGCGCACTTGGGTCACTGACTACCTGGGCAATGGAGGGATGGCACTTGGGTCGTTGATGACCTAGGCTTTCGCGTTCCCATCGACAATTCAAAAGCCAGACTTCTGACCTGGGCTTTGCCTGGAATGATTCAAAATTTCACTTTGTTGGGCTGGTCTTCAGAGGCGTGATACAGGGCATGATCATAGTGGAACTTCTGAGCAGCGTCCATCAGGTCGTCCACCTTCAGCTCTGATCTCCGAACCTCATATGCCTCATATTCGTTCCGAGGAGGCCTCCGATGTGGAGAAAATGAAACAGAAAAAAGCTTCAAATCAGAAGATCTTTGTTCTTAACGCTAGCTAACACGCAAGAGAGTCGAGAGATCGATGTTGATTTTATGGGGCTTGAGTTCCGGTTTTGGTTTGATTTTTGCAGGATTCAGTTTGAGGTTTTGCTTTGTTGATTCCAACTCTTAGATTTCATTTTGTTCATGGTTTTGTTTTTGTTTATGTGCAAAAGGTGGGGGTAAAGTTTCTATGGATGCGGCTAGGAGGGTTCCATCAACTATTTTCCTTTTTCTTGTGGTAACGTTGAATGATAGAGTTAAATTCTAAGGGGGTAAATGTAGGTATTTAAAACAGGGGAACACAAGTGTAAGTTTAGCTATACCTGAAGTTGTTTTAGTAATTTTCCCTAAATAAATTGGGTGTTAACTTTCGTGCAAAACCTATATATCTTAAAATATTTACTGTAACTTGATCCAAAAGTCAACAGCAATACGGCATTTAAAATTTTTTTCGCTTCTTTTGCACCCAACGGCATTTAAATTGAACGTACGGCTGTTAGGTGTTGGCTCACTGAAGCAAGCCATATTATTTAAAAAAGGTAAAATCTATCGGGGGTCACCTAGCTTATTTTTTTGTCCTAAACGGGTACCTTACCTTTAAGTTGTCCTAGCGAGGTACCTTTTCTCCTATTGCGTGTTCTATTAAGCTACTTTCCGTCAATTTCAGCATTAAACATAACAAAAAATGCTGATGTGGCATTAAAAAATATTAAAATAATTATATAATAACACTTTTGGTCCTTTAACTTTTTCTACCAACAATTTTAAACCTTAACATTTTGAATCTGTTGTGCCCTTATTCAAGCTACGGAAACCATACCCAAGTGTACATCACGCCGCCGAACTTAACTCTTCTTTGCCATGGCCGCCCCTGAGCTCGCAAGATCTGATTCCTAGCAATACGTATTTTCAGTTTTCGAGTCCTACGATCGATTAGAGGTTGGCAACATCAGCATCGGCATAAGGACCTTGTCTTGCGTGATTTGAGATCTCGAAAGTGGGTTTGGGTACAGAGGTACCACGGATCAACCAGATGAAGGAGCTGAGAGAGAGGATATCTGCATATTCCAGCAATCAACGTCATTTGTGGATGGCAAGACGGCGATGCAAGATAGAGCCAAGGTGTGGAGCAGCAACGGGACTGTGGTGGAGATTTTGTGGCGGGGTAGCAGATGTCTCGCGGCAGCGTAGTAGACATCTTGTGGGCCACAGCCTCTTCCGGTGGAGGTTAAGGAGGCGTGTTGCTTTAGGGGGTTTGATTTTTGGGTGACAACATCGGTTAAGCAACAGAGATCAGAGGCACGCGACGACATTTGCCTTTAAAATCCCATCTCCACCATCCAATGACAATCCCGTCTCCGCCATCTGATGACAATCTCATCTCGAGCACAAGGGTGACGGCGAGCATGTCTAAGATCAAGATCGTGAGTACAGAGATGCTCCTAGAGATGGAGTATTGGACGAGGATCTCAAAAGGAAAATAAAAAACAAAACCGATTCCTGTAGGAGTTTTGTTGGTGATTTTGGTCAAATAAGAAATATGGGGGGATTAATGATGGTTTATATAGTTACATGGGTTAGAATTGGTGATTGAATAGTCTAAGGACTAAAGTTGGTATTTTAAATTTAGTTTAGCATTATTTACAGCCACATGAGCATTTTCCGTTAGATTTAGCGCTGAAATTGACGGCAAGTAGCTAATTGGAACACGTAATAGAAGAAAAGGTACCCCGTTAGGATAATTTAAAGGTAAGGTACCCATTTAGAACAAAAAAATAAGCAAAATGACCCTCGGTGGATTTTACCCTATTTAAAAGCAATTGAGGGACCGATGGATGGACAGCATAAGAGACCAGAGATACTTTTTTGTCTTATTTTCATTATAAAATATTTGATTTGGGAGAAATATTTTTTAGTAAACGGTGAGAGTGACAAAGAGCCAGCGGATTTGAAAAATGATAACAGGAATACTTAATAACCTAAATTTTGTATCAACTCACCCTCATCTAGCTTGATCTAACAAATATTTTACCTTTTTTATTTCTAAAAACAAACACTTTACCTCGTATCTCTTTTATATTGCCTGATAATAGCTTTTAAAAATCCAAATTTAAATTATTTAGTAACTATGTTTTAGTAATTTTAAAATTTTTAATATTTTTTACAGTTAATTGACATTTAAAAAATACTTATTTAAATTTTTAAATAGCCAAATTACAAAGATGAAAATTAATAATTTTAACTATCTATTAATTATAAAAAAATATTAGAGAGATTAAAATTATTCAAAGATAACTATGAAATTATTGGAAAATAATTATTATACAGTTTAAATTGAATTTCAAAAGTTGTTGTCAAACAGTATAGAAGAAGTATGAGGCAAAGTGCAAATTTACAAAAACAAGAGAGGCAAAGTGTAGGTTAGATTAAATCATAATGGGTTATTGTAAGTTTCCCTAATTTAAACTATATTTACTAGTTAGGATTGATAACATGGAATTTATAATGTTTAACCATTTATGATTATTTAGCATTACAACTACGAATGCAAAGTTCATAGTAAAGTTTTAACTTAGAGATGTCCATCCAGTTACAACTTTCTTATAAGTGGGTAATGAAATAAAATTTAAAAATTGTTATCAACTCATATTTTAGTGTGTTTTTCAAATGAGTTTTGGATTAGCTAAGTGACCGACGAACTCGGGAAAATACAGCCTCAACGTGATATAGTGCACAAATCACATAACCAAGGCCTAAGTCATAAGTGCGCATAAAAAAACTCAATTAAAAGGGGCACCTAGCAGCCAACCTACTCATGCGTTCTTAAGGACACACCACACCTTTTGGACATAGTCTTCTTCCGAGTGTCATTCACTTGACTATCCAGCGATACACCTAGGATCAAAGCAGATTTTATAGATATTATGATTGAAGATAAATATAGACTTTCAGAGAATAAAGTCTCCATAAGTCACCATCTACCTTCAAGCTTAATAAATATAAACTTGAAAATCTTAGTTCTAAGAGGATCTACTGAAATGGCAACTTAAAACATCTGTCTGAAGTTAGAAGTGTCTATATACAAATGCACTAATTATGAATTGAAGCTACTGTAAATCTACAATAACTTCATGTTTTAGCCATGTGTAAATGGTGTATGGCTCTGAGCTAGTCTAGGATATGCAAAAAATGAAAAATAGGAATTTTAAAAAAGATTCTCAGAATGCCATGCTTTGCCTATTTGGTCCTCATACCTCTATTTCTGATGATTCACCCCTACTTGGAGATGTCAATGGGTAGGGCTATGGTTTAGCCATGTGTAAATGGTGTATGGCTCTGAGCTAGTCTAGGATATGCAAAAAATGAAAAATAGGAATTTTAAAAAAGATTCTCAGAATGCCATGCTTTGCCTATTTGGTCCTCATACCTCTATTTCTGATGATTCACCCCTACTTGGAGATGTCAATGGGTAGGGCTATGGTTTAGCTAATCCAAAACCTTCATCATAAGTAATAAAGTTTGAGTAATACCTATGTTGTTGAAAGGTGGGTATTACTCCCAACCCATTTAAGAAATATGTTTAATTTGTGTGTGTGTGCGTGTGTGTGTGTGTGTGTGTGTGTGTGTGTGTGTGTGTGTGTGTGTATTTACATATATTTTCAAAAGAATATGTATATTCACAAGGTGAAAAAATTCACTCAGTCCTAAAACTTTAATCACTTTTGTATTTAAGTCCTAAAACTTTGCAAATTTCTATTTAAATCCTAAAGCTTTCAAAACATGTAAAACTATGAGCCACATGTTCAGGAGTTAACTTTAGGATTAACTGTTAACATATTTTGCAAGTTTTAGGAATCAAATAG
Organism: Aquilaria yunnanensis; assembly: GCA_039654915.1. Taxonomy (NCBI): domain Eukaryota; kingdom Viridiplantae; phylum Streptophyta; class Magnoliopsida; order Malvales; family Thymelaeaceae; genus Aquilaria; species Aquilaria yunnanensis. The sequence goes on from CM077595.1 coordinate 176,390, forward strand.
AAATGTGTAAGCACGGGGAAAGATCATTTTCGGTCCTAAATATTTTTATTTTTGTGGATTTTTATTTAATTTCTAAAATTTGGAAAATATGCAAATAGTTAGTCATAAAGCTAAGCCCAGAATAACTGACCAACGATTTAGGACTAACTATGTACATGTTTTGAAAGTTTTGACCCAAATAGAAACTCACAAAGTTTTAGGACTTAAATTAATTTTTGTTAAATTATAATTTTATTTTGAAATATGATCATATATTTAAATATAAATCTACTAATTTGGGAGATGTGTGGGTAGAGTTACGTAGGTTTAGCTAAAGTTGTACCATTCCATGGCATTGCGGGTAGAGTCACACTTGGGTTCAAGGAGGGTGTGGGCAAGTAGGGTATTTTTTGACATCCTAACCCTAATTTGTGGTATTTGAGTAACTAAAATATTATTCATTCTCTTTCTTGACCACAAAAATTGTTTATTTATAATTGACATCCTCAAGGGAGGGTTCTAGAGAAAGAAGCTCTCACTTTTCTCTAAAAATCTTTTAGGGATAAGATTCGACACTGAATTTTTATTCTTGTTGAGCAAAAGTCATTTTCTTTACAAGTTGAGTGAGGAAAGTTTGAGAATGTCATTCACATAATAGAAATCAATCATAGAAGTCGAGGATTAATAAATCTGAAAGGAGAAGAAATCAAATGGCTCATTTCAAATTGAAAAAATCTTTCGGTAATGCATTTTAAGGATTAAGGCAACTTCAATATGAATCTTTTGACAAGGTTTTATTCTTTGGAATGAAAAGGAACAACTGTGGCAGATTTCTTGAATTGGGGGAAGAAATGAAAACTTGATGCTCAAGAAGTATTTTTCTTGAAAAAAATTCATCCCGATGGAATAGATTTTTTCAGTGGTTGGATGCTTTGTCAGATAATGTAGCAAGGAATAGTTACTTGTGCAAGGGATGGAAGCTTGATTTGGCAGTACAGAATAAGCATCATTATCAATGGTGACCGAAATCTAATCCAGAGGGTGACGGGGTTTCAAGGCTGATTGATGGAGTTGCGGTAACAGAGAATAAGCGACACAAAGGAATAGGAGTCAATTATCTGGTTGGGAAAGAGGAAACCCATGACCTAAAGGATAGGGAGTGACGTTTAGTAGCAAAGGGTGTGAATGATAGGGGGCGACATCATCAAAAGATGGTTTTGAAAAATAGATAATGATATTTGGTTTAGGGTTTAGGGGGTGTGAATTATATTTGGTTGCGTGAGGGACATGTTAGATGGCCTTTGGCTTGATGCTAAAACTTAGTGTGAGGTAGCTGGGCCATCAAAAAAGCGTTGCGTGATGAATCTTTCACCTCACCTCATGAATCCTGTTACTTTTGGAGCGTATAGGATAATTTTATTTTTAATTTTCACGCTAATTTTCATTTTCTCAATTAAATAACTTCTATTTAAATGCTTACTGATGCTTTTTTCTTACCTTCTCAATTAGTTGCCACCAACTGACCAGTTAATTGAGATAACTGAGCTGAGGGAGAGCCAAAGCTAGCTAGAACAAAAAACAGTGAAATGCCCACTCAAGTCTCCAAGTGGAGGATTGGCTCCAGACAACGATTTGAGATGAGGCCCGATAAGAGGCCAGTGCTGCATTGAGTGTAGCCCTTAGTCAATTAGTATATAATGATTATGTTAGAGTTTTTATGAAAAAAAGTCACATTTTTATACATATTTCTCATTTTTTATATATAGTTCTAATTTTAATTATTTTCTGCTTGTATTAAAGATTTTTTATTTTTTAATCTAGTGTGTGTCTGTGTATCAGAATAGGCATAATCATAAAAAAAATAATCAATTTTCATTATCATCCAAGTTATGTCACAATAAATAAAAATTGCAATTATATATTGCGTTAGCAACATCTTATATCGTCACATATATGTCATGTAGAATCGTCACAGATCTATGAATATTTTAATCATTGTAGTTCGGCGATGTTTTCACGATGATTTTGAGTCAAATTTCCAACAATTTTTGCATAATTTTAGACATTGCAATTGAGGCGTTTTCGACCATTTTGCAACCTAATTATCTCAAAGAAAATAAAGATGCTAAGAGGAGGACCTCCCATGCATAGTCTAATTTTTTTATTTTCCTCAAGTCACTTATTGAGCAATGCCCTAATAATTAACATACACTAGTTAAACAAGCCCATGGGATGCGTGAGGCTAGTACTTTTTAATGTTTAAGAGTTTATATTTATTTGATTGTAAAGTTTATGTTTATACTTAATTACTATAAAAAGTGTAGAAATTAGAATAAAGTAAGGTGGTTTTCAAGCAACATGAATTTTATGTTCTCAAAAATTAACACGTATAAAGAGAAGACAACTCTTTGATATAATAATACATTTTATAAAGATGTGATAAAGATGGACTTTCTATGTAAAATAAATAAATAAATAAAAAGTAAAGATGTGCTATTGTGGAAAAAATATTAAAATGAAAGTCTACACCCATTGTGGTGTTTCCATAAAAAAAGTATAAAATAAACACAATTACTGAAGCTATTAAACCAACTGTGAGACTTGAGTCAGTGAGCTTTCTTCTAATCACTTTCTCCATTGCATCCACTGATTATTGGTTCATAAATTGACACAATAAAGACAAAAGAATATCTTTACATTATATTCATGATAAGGGTGAGTATAAATTAGATAAACTCGAGGCTCAACCAGAACCACATCTAATGGATTGGTTAGGTTGAGTAAAAATTTATCATGGTTTATGGGTTAGTTCTACATCTGGGAGAACAATCGGCTTTTTGGTTGATTCTAGTTTTATATGAAAACAAACCTAGGATATATGTATAAATATATAATAAAAATTATGATATTACTAAATTGCTTATATATTTATTCATAAACATGTACATTACTAAATTCCTCATATATTTGTGTTTGAACATATACATTTAAACTTGTACATTAAATATTACGATATTACTTAATTGCTCATAGATAAGAACACATGCATTTAAATATGAATTAGATTGCGCATTATATTGAAGTCTTAAACTAGTTATAGATTAAATTTTATTAAGTTATGAAGTTGTTTATTGTTATATTTATAAATAAGAACCAAAAAACCGAAGAACCAAAATCAAAAAAACCAGTCCCATGGTTTTGGTTATATTTGGTTCTCGATTTTCAAGTTGCGTAGAATTTTTTTTTAAATAGTCACTATTTTGGGTTAGTTCAATTCCACAAAAAAACCAAACCAACCTAACTCATGCTTACCCCTAATTCAGAATCAAATGGTTGAAACCAAGTGAAGAAAAAGCAAAGAATATTCTCCGCAAAAATGTAATAGATAACATCGAATTAAATTAAAGGTTGTTCTTGGTAATAAAGTTGTCTCTGTTGATGGAGAAAATATAAATTTAGAGAATGTTCCCAACTTGACTCAATTAAGAGCAATTGTTAATAGTAGGCTTTTTGTGGTTGAAAAAGATAGAACATAAAGGTGTTCAAAAAAATGTAAGTTTCCTGTTTCTTGAATTTGTTTTTAAAGTGACACTCTATTTAGGAGGAAAAACAATCTCAAAAGGAAACTATTGATGAGAAAGTATTATAAGAGGAGATAAAAATGTTCAGCTCTCTTTAAATGAAAAGATATGATAATTAATGGCTTTTATACTACTTTAGAGATAAGATAAATTGGCTAGATAGGAGCAAAATTTTTATAGTTTAGCCATAAAATTTTGTTGCTTATGCATATGCATGGATGGCGATCTGTAAATAGCATTTATATTGTATATCTTGCCACTCACCTAGTAGTAGAATAATCTTTGTAGTTTAACTATTAGGTTCATGATTCACTATTCATGGAATAATATGGCAATCTTTGTAGTTGAGAGTTCCTCTATGGCATTATATTTTTATTCTTGTTATACATACGTGATGCATAGAAATATAAAAAATCATTCAATCTATATTCCATAAATAAACAGATACTAAAAATTGATTACATAATATAGAATAAATATAAATAAAATTGTAATTATAACATCATATACTTTATTTATCATTAAAACTTAAATTAATGACTAACAAAATTTAATTAATATCTATAGAGTATTATAATATGTGATTGGGGAAATGATCCTTAGAGAAGTAAAAGTTATAATGGATATTTTGTGGAAGTATAATATGTGAATCCATTTGGCAATGAAGATTAATAGGATAAGAAAAAAAATAATAAAATATTTAAAGTTAAGGGACTATCTATAAAATTTACTTATCTAACATATACTTCATCCGTCTCATAATCTTTGCAACATTTTTCTTTTTGGGTCAACCAAAATTCTTTACAACATTTTCTTTTTTAGTAAACTTTTTTCATCCTATTTAATATTATACCCATATTTTAACCCTCTTTCTCCCCTTCCCAACATACCCGTCCCATTCCCCCCATTCTCTTTTTTTCTCTCTCTCTCTCTCTCTCTCTCTCTCTCTCTCTCTCTCTCTCTCTCTCTTTCTCTCCATTTCATCTTTACTCTTACTCTTTCTTTCATTTGACTAGATTCTAGCCCAAAACGGGGCAAGGATCAGTGAGGCAATAAGGAGGCCGTGGGTCAAGGAATGGCTTGGCGGTGAGATTAGGGTGAGGATCCGAGAGGTGGCAAATAGGCTGTGAGTTATAGAGACGATGAAGGAGAGGTGGCCGAAGATGGATGGACAGAGGTGATGAGGTGGTAATAGATCAAGGCAAATTAGAAGAAGGATCTCCTATCAACATGACCGCTTCGCTCCTCGCCATCATCGGATTCTTCTAGCCGGCGAGATCATGACTGATCGATGAAAGCCGAACATGGAAACCGAGCAAATGGAATAGAAGGTGGGAAAATGAAAACGGTGACGACGGGGCAGTTAGAAGTGGATAGAGGAGAATAGGGAATCGGAGGTAGACAAAGACAAACGACAAAGATGGAAAGAAGAGGCAAACAGTAATTTACCTTGGTATGCATGCCAAACAGAAAAGTTGTAAACATCTTGGGATAGAAGGAGTACTAACAATAAAAATTTAATTAACATTCATAAAATATAATATGTGATTAAGGAAATGATCTTTAGGATATATAAAATATAGAGCATGGCAAAAAGGATAATTTTGCCACCAAAGTATAGGGTCCAAAGTAGTTTTGCCACTAGAGTTCTATTCTAGAGAAATTTGCCACTAACATTTTTGAAATAGGTATATGTGCTACTGCCATTATAGGCATATGTGCCACTGCCAAGACAAACTGACAGAGCGACAATGTAGTGATATTTTGTCTGCGTGGAGCACACGTGGAGGCACAGGTGAAATGGTAAAAAGGAAAATTTGTTGTATAGTCATTTAAGTTGTATTTCTTTCATATTTTTCACCTTAATCTTTCATCTCTAATATCAAAGCCACCATCTCCAACTTGTCTTCCTCAACCCGTTGGAAATAAAAGACTAGAGAAGTACACTATTGAATTCTTCCACCATTATTTCTCTTCAACTCACTCACACAACCACTACACTCTCAGCCCCAGCCTCAACACTAATCGTAACAACCTAAATTCATGGATTTACTTAACTCTAGTAGCATTAATTACTGGGTAATTATTACTTGTTCGCTCGTTGTGATTGTCAGTCAATTGTTGCTTGTCATGCCTCGTGCGTGATCTGTCATCATTGGACAACCCCCCACTTCATTCGCCCCTCCTGGATGTCACCACTATCACCGATGTCAAAACTTGATGGCAAATATGCTTGTTTCAAAAACATTGATGGCAAAACTGCCCATTTCAAAACATTGATAACAAATATGTCATATATTGGTTGACGTGGTGGCAGATTATTTAACTCACCCCTACTCTGACAAAAAATTCTTTATGATAGCAGAATATTCCCACCGTTAATTGCCATAATGGTAAATATCCCATATTCCAAAACATTGATGGTAAATATGCTCATTTCAAAAACATTAGTGGCAAATTTCTCCAGAATAGAACTTTAGTAGCAAAATTGCTCTAGGCCCTATACTTTAATGGCAAAAGTGCCCATTTTGCCTATAGAACATAGTAGAAGTATAATATGTGATTTCATTTAGTGAGAAACCAAAGTGAGACATTTTTAATAGGTTTAGGACCAAAACAAAATAATTAATAAGTAAGGGGCTAAAATAGTATGATATTTAAACTTAAGGAACTACCTATAAAATTTACTTATCTAGTATATATATTTATTAATAATGTTTATTACTAGAACCCATAAATATTATAATATGTGAAATGGGAAAATGATCTTTAAAGAAGTAAAAGTTGGAATGGGTATTTTGTAGAAGCATGATATATGATTCCATTTGGCAATGAACCAAAGTAAAACATTTTTAATGAGTTTAAGACCAAAATAAAATGATTAATAGGTTAGAGATTAAAACAGTAAAGTATTAAAGTTAAGGGATTATACATAAAATTTACTTATCTAATATATACTAACTTTAGAAATTCAATTAACATTTAGAGAATATAATATGTGATTGAAGAAATTATCTTTAGGATATGTAAATATAGAATGTTGTGAAAGCATAATATGTGATTTCATTTAGTGAGAAACTAGATATTTTTAATAAGTTTAAGGCCAAAATGAAATGACTAATAAGTTAGTGACTGGAATAGTATAATATTTAACGTTAAAAAAGCATGCATGCATGTATATGATTTCACTATTTTGAACTAGGTTACGAACTTTTTCTTTCTCTCAACTATTTTGCCGCCCCCTCCAAATCTACTTACCCACCCTCATCTGCCATTTATGGCTAGATTAAGGCTTCTGTTCAAATGCAGTTAGTTTTCTTGTATTTATTTTATTATTTGGCAGTTCTTATCTGACATTCTTTATCAGATTTTATTGTAGATGCAATCTTTTTTTGAACCCGGTGTTTAAGAGCGATTTAGGACTCTCACAAGGTAGATTTTCAATTGGAGTTGAGGCAATAATAAATTTAGGTTTTCTCTTGGGTTCACCAGAATCTATTTATGTCATTTATTTGAAAATATCTACATTTACCCTCTGAAATTTTAGCTCTGTTAATCACTGTTATTAGTAAAAAGAGAAAATATCTACTTTTGTCCTCCTAACTTTCTTTCTTAAGACTTTTGCCCTTCCAACTTTTACATCTAACAATCTTTCTCTCAGTACTCTTCCTTATTTCTGTTTGCATTCCGAGGTTCGCTTTCTGTTCTGGTCACCGACATCCGTCGCTCGCATCGCGCTGGCATCGTCAACCGATCTTCCTCAGCATCCGTCACTGTGGCTAGGTGAGAGCCATGAGCATTGCCACTGACGGTGGAAGCGACGCCGGTCATTCAATCGTCTGTCGCATGCCCCTCTATGCTGTCATTTGATTCCTTCGCTATCTGAACCTACCGCCGCTGTTTGATTCCTTTGCTCTCTGAACCCGTCGTTTGATTACTTGGCTTGCTTGCGGTCGTTTGATTGGGTTTGAGGACAATCCGAGATGAGCTTGGGTTTGAGGACAATCGGACACTCGTTTGATTCCTTCGCTCGTTCGCCGTTCTCTGAAGCCGCGGGTACCAACAGTCGCGACCAGATTGTTTCTCTTCGAACCTAGATTATAACCGCCACCAGATTTTGAAACCAGAATTGTTTCTCTTCGGACCCAGATTATAATCGCCACCAGATCGAGGGTTTGAGGACGATCGGAGATGAAGACGTACTCCCGCTGCCGCCATGCCCCAGCCTCTAATCGGTCTCTCGATTCAAGAACCCACTCACCGGTTGTTTGGTTTCACGAGACGAGCGGGTGAAATCGAGGCGGCGTCGGAGGTCGGTCCCTCTTCGCTCGGTAATCACACTCAGGTGTTCACGATTCCCACGCGTCTACAATTCAGAGAAAGGGGCAGAAGGCGCAGAGAGAGGTGATGAAGGATGGGCAGATTTTGGTGATTCCGGGTAGGATTCTGGGTTGCATTCCAGGTAGGATTCTGGGTGAATAGCCAAGAAACATAGAGCCTAATTTTTGGATTTATGGATATTGATTCATTCTGGTCATAAAACTTAAGGGTTCATAATTTGCTGGTTTTGGGTTTGAGATATTGTTCTTTTGATTTATTAGATTTTGTTTTTTGTTTATAAGTTTTGTTTTTCCTAAGTTGGGGGATAAAGTGTCGTGATTGAAGACTAAGAGGGGAAAGTTAGCTATTTTCTCTTTTCTGTAGTAACAGTGAATAACATATTAACTTTTTAGGGGGTAATTGTAGATATTTAAAATAAGGAGAACACAAGCATAGGCTAGGGTATACCTCAAGGGGGGGCCTAGGTAATTTTTCCTAAAGGCGTTTATTCAACCCGCTCAACCTGCGAAATTGCGTAGACTGAACCGAATTGACCCGTTAACTATGTGGGTTATGGTGCGGTTTGGGTTTTAAAAATTAAAAATTAAAAATTATTTGGTGCGATTCAGGTTTTAATTTTGAAACTTTGTAAATCCAAACCGAACCGCATCTTTAATAACCTCACAGAAACTTCTGTTTATGGTTGAGGAAAGAATTGATGATCTTGAACAAATTAAATCAAGTAAAATAGTTTCTTTTGTATTTGATGTTAGTATATTGTGTAATATACACATAATGATACATCTAATTTGTAATTTATTATTCTACAACTATATATAATTTTTCTGGGTAACTCAGACATCACTTGTTGTTGGTGTTGATTGATGACCACTCATTCAATGCATATTTTTTCTATGTAAGCATGTTCTCATATTTAGGAATTTATTATTCATAATTTTGATTCACTTTTAATGTCTTGTAACTCACATTTAGTGATTCCATACATGTGAAGTCAAGATCATTACATATAAAAAGTTAAAATATTTTGAAGTAATTTTGCACTATAATCAAGCATGAGATTTGACAACCTTGTATGGTAGAAGCTTTGGATTCCATATACTATTTTTGTATTTTGTAACAAAAAGTATACTTTGTGCTTATGATATTCTCAAGTACGGGATTATTGACATTTTGTAAAACTATTTAGTTTTCAGAATAACGTATTAATATTAAGACAAGTGTTTTTAAGTAGCTTAAATTATTTTACAGGATATACAAGATAAAATCAGTCAAACCGAAACGCATTTTATGCGGTTTGGGTTTTAATGGGAGTTTGTGATAAGTGGTTCGGTTTGATTTTATATTATGTAATCCGGTCACTTATGCGGTGCGGTTTGAGTTTAGGATGAACCTGGTTAAATTCGCATCATGAACACCCCTAATTTTTCCTAAATCTTTTTAATACATATGTTGCCTGGTTGGTTCCAGCATTATTTAGTTATTGTTTAGTATGGTTTGAGTTCTATTCCAGTTATTTGTGATATCATTATTCCATATTTATTTTTGTTTATATGAAAGATTTGACTTAATTTAATTCTCTTATTTTCATTCGACGTGATAAAAAACAAGTATCATTTTAGTTACTAATTATATTACTGTTATCTGTTAAAATTTTTTACGATTGTTGATTAGTAAGATGTTGTAAGATGTTTCAGTTACTTTTAACTGGAATGAATATCACCATTGCTGCCGTACATTTGCGGGCTGTTTGTGAGGTCACAATATCGACAGAAAGAGAGAATTTTTTTTATTTTATTTGATAAATTGAATTATATCAGTTTCGGATTCTAACAACTCAAACTAAGTATCAATTTTAGTTGCTGAAGTTTTAAAATTGTTATATGATGCAACAAAGAAAAAACAAAACAAAAAAAAAATGGAAAAGAGGAGCTTTTAGATTCCTTCAATTATTGGTGCTCTTGCGGGGAAAACTGGTGACAATTACTCTTATTTAACCACTATTCATTGAGAAACCTTCAATGAATGACGCATGTGTATGGTACAAAACATAAGTACTCTGAAAAAGGAATTATAATGGACAATTTAAATTCACTCGGATTAGTTACGACATACATGCTTATAATTTGTACAATTTCTTCTATGAAAAATCTTTGTACTTTTTTTCGGCCACCCAAGTAGGGGTGAGCATGGGTCAGGTTGGTTCGGTTTTATGATGGAACCGAACCAACCCGAATTGACCTCGGTTCTAAAATTTTTCTACCCAACCCAGAACCGAGAACCGAACAGAACCAGAACCATGGTTCTGGGTTTCTTGGTTCTGGTTCTCGGGTTTTTCGGTTTATACCATATACCTATAACAACACTAAAATTTAATAAATCTACATCCATAATCAGTTTTATGACATATTCAACATAATATACAATTAAATTAATATTTAAATATATGTACTTAGATACATTTAAAAGAGTTTAAAATGTTGTTCTTACAAAAATGGTTCAAGAGAGTTGCTTGTGGGGTATCTTTTATTTCAACTAGTTTACTTCATTCAAATAATTTCAATATTGGTATGACATTCAATATGAAAAATTGAGCTTTTAAGACAATCTTCTTCAGTATCAAAACCTAAAATATGTTAATATCATAAATTTTTAATTTTGCATGACTCAAATGAAAAAAATATCATAATTGTGTCGTAAAAAGTAGTCTGGAATGAAAGATCGAAAGCAAAATGACTTACGAGTGGTGGATCTATGAAGTAAAGTGATTTAAGTAAATATAGAGAAATTTCGTAAATGATCCCACAACTTCCATACTGTTTCAATTTGGAACATCAGTTTAAGAGTTTAATATAAAAACACAAAATAACCATCATAATACTTTAAAGAAATATGTGTGTGTGTGTATGGATATATTAGTAATACTATAATTTTTATTATATAATTATATATATATCTCGAGTTCGGTTCCACCTCGTGTTGGTTCCATATGGAACCAGAACCAACCCAAAAACCATCGGTTCTCCTATATGTGGAACCAACCTAAGAACTATGATCAATTTTTACCCAACCCAATGGAGGTGGTTCGGTTTCAGTTTCGGGTTTACCCAACCCATGCTCACCCCTACACCCAAGGGTAAGAAATTTAGTTGGAAATATCTCAATGGGTCCTTCAAGTTAGGCTCTTAAGTAATTGTTATAGAATTTGCTGTTGAGTTTGCGATTTGTCTTTTTTTGGGTTCGACCAAATTTTTCTGTGTTTGAAAATGGACGTTGTTAATTTATACAAAGTACTGGTCCCAATTCTTTTTTGACTTCCGAAGATTTTTTTTCAATTTCCTCACAATGTACTCTTGAATTTGAATTTGTAAAAGTCAAAATAACTCATAACTAAACAAGGATTTTGGATTATTGTGTCTCACCACACTTTTCCTCTTTTTTTTTTTTTCAAACAAATTAACTTGAGACTTTCGTTTGACTTAGAGGCAAAAATCATCAGGGCACCACTAATTTTTGCATTTCCGCTCAATTTGGTGATCAATATCTTTCTCGTACCAAATAAAACATTACTGTATAAAAAAGGGGTCATTATAAGATCACTTAACTTGATATGAGTAGAATATTCCATCAAATATTCAATCATGGTACAATGGATTGGTTTAGTGGAAGCCAAATCAGGTCATTATTTAATGACCTAATTCAATCTGGGCTAAAATTGGCCACTTGTCAGTGGCATTGGCTGCATAATTAGAATGATTTTGAAGCCCAGAGTCACTGAAACGAACCTTGGATTCAGTTCAAGTACAGCTCAGATGTAGTTTTGGTGCAGCTTAGTCTACTCGTTGTGATTGCGATCTTAACTGTCATGGAGATTGGCCACTTTGGCTTGATTTTATAATGTTGAATGTTTATTTGGCATAAAAAAAGATTGGTGACAAAATTAAAATGAAAACATTAATGGTTTTCTTTTTCGAATGTTAACCATTTCGTGATTCTTATAAACTTGAAGACGAGAGATTAGTTAAAAAATGTTGAATTTTTATTTAACTTAATTTAATTTTTTTTAAAAAGCTAAACATTTTTATCAATTTTCTATTTTTTTAATTGGGTATGAAAAATAATTTATAGAAAATTAATTATTTTTAACATTTTTTAATTTAGGTGATTATTGGATAAACAGTTTCAGACGGGATTTGTTATAGACGGATAGTCAATAAAACTGAAAATAATGAATTTTTCAATTAGTTTTTGAATTGAAACGAACAGTTGCGTTTGTTCCTGATTTGGTTGGCTTTTATTTTTTTTTTTAATGGTAGATTTGGTTGGCTTCTTGTTTAGCGTCACTTGCATCAAGCGATTGCAAAAATCAACTAGTATTATTTTTTTTTAAAATATAATTAAGAGTGTTTTATTTATTTGTCTGAAAAAAATATTTTATTTGGTTCTTTGTATATACATGAGAACCAAATTTTAAGAAGCCAAAAAACACTTTTATAAAAGAAAACATTTTTACTTAATTATATTTTTAAAATTAAGTTAGAGCAGGGGAAAAGTGTAAAAAAAATCACTTCCTGAAGAGTGATTACCATGATTATTGTATATATAATATTAGCATTTAAATGATATTAATTATAAATAAAAAAATTGTCCAACATGGAAATCGAATTATGGAAACATTTGGGTAGAAAAATGGCCTAAACATAGTTTCATCCCTGAGTTTTTCCAATTCGGACCTTTTGCCCCAAAACTTTGATTCAAGTTCACTCATCTCTCATACTTTGAAAATTGGTACCTTTTACCCATTCTACTCATTTAAATGGCTATTAAGGTTATATAATGACTGAAATGAATATAAAATGGAAGAAAAATTCCTAATTAACCTTTTAACTTGGACGTTTACATTATTCTAATTATCTACTTCAATTTTCTTTAATCAAGTAATTCAAGGAGTGATCAATCCTGTATAATCTACATAATTCAACTAGCATTATTTACTAAAATATGATTAATTTAATTCTAATACCCAACTCATGTCATGAAACTTGAGGTTTATGTAGGAAAATTGGCTAGTTAGTCTTTCATATTCTATATTATTTTTGTTTCAATTCTCATATAACCTAAACAACTATTTAAGTTGGCAAATGAGATAAAAGGTATCAATTTTTTAAAATTTGAGGGGCAGGTGAACCTGAATCAAAATCGAGGAAGTAGAGGTCAAAGATTGCAAAGTATAGGGGTGAAAGGGGTTTTAAGCCAAGAACAGTAATTGAACAGAAAAAAGGTTTTTTTGGTGAATTAAAAAGTATCGTCGTGCGTAATAAATTATCCTAAAACAAAGCATAAAAAAGGAAAATATTTGTCAGACAATTTTACATTTCATTGAATTTTATGATTCAAAGTCAATCTCAAATACGCACCCTTCTTTGGGTCATTGCATTTTTTTAACTTAAATTTGATTTGATTTTATTTATAATAATATTTGCTAAAAAAATTTAAAAGAATTATATTTAAAAGTAGTTTCTGAATAAAAATTTTTTTACAAATTTTAAAAAATATTAATATAATAAATATAAGTCAAACTTAAATAAAGAAACTGAAATAATGCAAACAACGTGAGAAGTATTAGAAAGCGTATTCAGAGCATTTATTTTTTGGGATAAGTTGTTGACTTATTACTAATGTATCTCATTTCTTCCGGGTCGGCAACGGAGAGTTTATGACTTTTGTGAGGGGTTTCTTTTTTTTTTTTTTTTAATTAACGATAAACTTAAGTAGAGTGCGATAAAATATAAGGGAGATTTATAGATTATGATTCCTCTTATACTCCCCCTAATCTCTTGAAAAATAATTCTGAATGAAAAATCATTTTTGGAAGAAATACAAGTTCCCCGTCTATAGAACAAAACATTAATCACTTAATCGCCACTTTTCTTCTCAGGATCATTTATACCATGTACACAAATGGAAATATACAAAAAGAAAAAATGGGACAACAAATAAAAATAAAATAATACATAAAACCCCATTATTTTAGGATGGGAAAGCATCTGATCAGGCCTTATTGGCTATGCATCCACAAATGGACCCAACATAATTGTAAGAACTCATCTTCAAGTAGTGTGCAAACCCAAATTGAATATTCATCAAAATGCAACTAATTATTAGTAGTAAAAAATTTACCCTTTCCCTCAAAGTCTCAAATCCAAAGATAAAAAAAAAAAAAGGTAAAATGGGATTGAAACTTTACCATTCACAGATAATGCTGGTACTCCTCAGGAACTTTGAAGGTGCTAATGTCTTCATCCTGGATCCAACCATACTTCTTCATGTAAGGATTTTCCAGAGACTTTGGTGGGTAGCAGTCAATCTCTTCTGTCCAAACATTCCCTTCATTCCCACCTTCCAAATCCTTCACCACCTCCCACAAGCAGCTGTTGCACTTGAACCCAGCTCCAAAACTTATCATGAGAACCGTATCGCCCTTCTTCAGTCTCCTCTTCGCCTCCATGTAGGCCAGAACGTACCAGAGGCTGCTCGCTGATGTGTTCCCGAACCGGTGCAGCGTCATCCTCGCCGGCTCCAGATCGTGCTCCGTCAAATCCAGACTGACCCCAATGCCGTCGATGACCGCTTTCCCTCCAGTGTGGATGCAGAAATGGTCGACCCCAGTTCGGAAATTCACGCCGGATTTGATCGGACCTTGGATCAGGCCTTTCGTCGAACGCCTTCGCTGCAACTTTTTCACTAACGAGACGAAGACGAACCGAACCAGTTCCCTTACAGGCAAGATCTTGGGCGTGATTTCCCGCAAGTTGTCGACGAACGCTCGGGTCGCGGCCTTGGGCAGAGACTTGCCGAGATGGAAGCCCGTCCGGCCATTCTCGTCCTCCGTCTGGATGCAGCAATTGTAGGACTCGTCGCGCGCACCGTGATGCGTTCGGACCAAGCATTTCAGCTTTAAAATGGCTCGGTGCTTCAGCTTCCGCTTGTTCGACAAGAGAATAGCGCACCCACCTGAGCGGAACAAGCAATTTGCCAATATCATGGAGCGGTCGCTTCCGGAGTACCAGTGGGGGCTGAGACACTCCGAAGTCACCAGAATAGCGTTCTGGTTCTTCCGTATCTTGAAAATGTTCCGAATAATATCTAGCGAAATCAAACTGGCGCTACAGCCCATTCCGGTGAGATTAAATACCTTAATGTCTTCCCGCATCTGGTACTTGTTTATGATTCTCGCCGCCAAAGAAGGGACGGCGGAGAACATCGAGACGTTGACGACAAGGACGTCGATTTCGTTTGGAGAAATGCCCGAACGAGCCAGAAGTTTCTCCACGCTGTCGAAGAAAAACTCCTCCATTTCGGACACCCCATCTTGTAGGGCCGGCGAATCTTCACGGCTGTCGAATATGATCCGCGGCGCGTAGGTTTGCTCTCCAATGCCGGAACTCACAATGGCCTTG
Source organism: Aquilaria yunnanensis (assembly GCA_039654915.1). Classification (NCBI taxonomy): domain Eukaryota; kingdom Viridiplantae; phylum Streptophyta; class Magnoliopsida; order Malvales; family Thymelaeaceae; genus Aquilaria; species Aquilaria yunnanensis. The sequence continues at coordinate 191,748 of CM077595.1, forward strand.
AGCAGAAACTTGTACTCGTTGAGGCCGAGGTTCCTGTTCCTGGCAATGACGTCGCCGCAGAAGGAGGTGCTGACTTTCCTGTCGTCGGACGGCTTGTGGCATTGGTAATCGATAATGAGACATTCCTTGTCCCTTCTCTCGTCTGCCCATTTGAGAAGAAGAAGGAAAATGTAGAGAACGGGGACGAGGAAGAAGAAGATTTGATCCATGGGAAAGTTTTCCAGGTGTTTGTGGAAATGGCGCAGAGAGATTTGGGTGGAGGAAGCAGATGAAGATGGAGTTAATATAAAGAGTGGGGGGAAAGCGCATTGATGAGTTGGACATGTGAAGATGCTTAAGACGGAGAGAGAGAGAGGGAGAGAGAGAGGGAGAAGTTGTAACTTCCACCAACTGGGTCGTCTGGTTCGACTGTCCCCTCGAAGATATCTTAATTGCGAGTCGCACAAACGGCTGATCAGATGAACCCCAAAATCTTCCTTTGCCCTAAATTCATCAATTATCTTAGTGTTTGATTTCGCTTTCTTATGGTGGCAAAGTTCGAACAAGTTTACATGCATGCACATGCTTTATATTATTTTTTTTTTTTCTTTGAAGTGTGAAATTATTAATAATTTTGCTTTTCTTTAGGCCATAGACCTATTCCTTACCTGTGGATCAGCGTCAGCCGCTAGCCCTGAGGTATTTTAACTCTGAGGAGAGGCACAGGAGCCTATTCTTTAGCTTCCCAAGCCCCAACTTCTACGTTGTCTTTGAGAGGTCAAATCTTTCTCTCCCTTCCTCATTTGCATTGAAGATTTGAAGTAACAAACTTTGATAGTTAAAAAGTGGTCTGAGACCCTTCAAGGTTCTGTGAACTAACCAATTCTTCCCTAACTATTACAAACTCACAAAATCCCAATTTATAAATTATTCTATATACAAAAAAAAAAAAAATTCGGGGATGAGAAGCCATTAGCCTAAATAATCTCTACTTGTAAATGATTGCAAATACAAAAAAAAAAAAAAAAGAACTCGGGGGTCAGAAGCCAATAACCTAAATAATAAAATAAGTACCTAAGTATTCCACTTTTCCATTTTAGTAATTGTAAACCTGTCTGTAAAATAAATTCAAGAAAACGATATAAAACCTATGATTGATAAAGAATTCTATGTATGACTCCTTTCAATTTTTAAGTCGTTTACTAATCACTCTACAAGTAAGTTTAAATCTTTGTCTTTTGAACATTATGTTTTGTTTATGTAACTATTTTTGTCTTTCACCATTACCAAAGTTCTTAAAATTTTGAGTTACACACTCAATGTCCTGTTTCGTTTGAGAAGATTTTCTAAATTTTGTAAACATTTTTCCAAAAAATAAAAAATGAAAAAATATTTCCACCTAATCAAGAATGGGAAAATATCTTTTTGGTTGTTTTCTCAATTTTTCGTTTTTGAAAGTTGTTACTTGACTATCGCGACCTCCACGGCTCCACCAAAATCCGGGATTCTCCTTCACCTTTCTTCTTGACACAATCGTCTCTTTAATTTCCCAGCTGGTGTCGCAATTGTAGAGCCATCACCTGCCTCCACCGTTGTCCTCTGCATCCATATTGCAGCCACTACCTTATGTGAACGTTGTTCCGCGATGACTTTCTAATTACGATATTTGCATCAAACTTCCCTCATCGCCGCTCACTCACTTCTTCACACAATTTCTCGCAAACCATCGCTGAGAATTGGAGGCGATGGTGTATCGGGTTTGGTTCGAGGATACGCGGCGGCAGTGGGTATATATGTTGCGTTGGAAAATGGCGGGCCATGATTTTAGCAAAACGATTGTTTGAGGCAAGTTGTGGCTAAGAAGGTTTTCTTCTTCATTTCTGATTCACTTTTAGGGTATAAAGGTTGTGTTATTTTCATATAAAATATAATTCTTCACTAAAAGTCATGTTATTTCACCGACCAAAATAGTTAAGGCATATACCTACCTTTCTAAGGGTCATATATGTTCTTTCATCTAAAAATTATATCTTTTCATAATATGAGTAGTTATGGAGTGGATAAGAACACTTTTTAGTGAATTAGTGTAACATTTTATAAAGAGCTGTGATTTTTTTATGAAGGGTTTTGATCATTTAGAAGTGTCATTCGCCCCCTTTATAAATAGAAGTGTGCAAAAAAGGATAAAAGACAGCTTTTGGGGGTCTTGTTTTCCTATTTTGCCTCCACACACTTCTCTTTCATGAAAAAGAGAATTATAGTCGATTATTGAGTGTGAACTAACATACTTAGTTACTTGTTCTCTACGTTAATTAAATATCTGACTCTGAGAGTTTGCAACAAATCAGTCTTTTCTTTTACAACATACTTAAAGAGATATTTTTCATCAAGAAAATTATCACTCGGTTTTACAATGTTAACTAAGTACACCTTAATTTTCATATTTATTTTATATCCTAAAAAGTAAAGTGTTCATCAGTTGTATACTAAATTTTCTTCATTAGATTTGGCATTGAGGTGATAGTATTGGTTTACGTTGGAGTGGAATGAGCACAAGGGCCCTTACATCAAATCGAAAGGTTTAGGGGTGGTTTAGATTTAAACAAAGGAGATAGGGTTCACTTGGGAGTTTTTTTTTTTTTTTTACTTTTCAAGCTGGTGAATTAAGGAAAATATCCTCTTAAAGTGTAGAGATTTCCCTTTCCCTTTCAATTGAGAAACCGAACTTTTTTTAATTTAGTGCATATATACGTATATCATTTTTGCTTTAATATTTACACAACTAAAAATCTTTTTCTAAAAGCATTTTTATAAAAATTTAATAGAAAATTAAAAATTAAAAATATAAATATAAAAAAACTATTTTTTACATCCAAATGCCTTTTAGAGATTTCAATGTATACCTCACCACTTATGTTGAAGAACCACACAACAAGATTATGAAGTTTTTTTGGGTTTTTTGCCTATATGTATTGGTGTTTTACCTGAAATCATCTATGTTTGCCACTCAGTAACCAGTTAGATGCGATTTTAATAGGTATTTGAGAATTGACTTCAGTTTGGGGGCCAAAGTATCATATTTATGATAGTTTAAAGTCTAGTGAAAAATAAGTTAGTTTGCATGCTTTCCCTTTTAAATGTTTGAAAATTTGTATTTATTTTATTATTTTTTAATGGTAGATATATTACAGCTTTTTTTGGGTAGCCTACACAAATCTCCTAAAATATGCTGATAATTACACTGTTCCTCTGGTAGTATACAACTTGGATTATCAGGTAAGTGTCAAACTTGTGGTTGATAAAAGAAAAAAAAAACTGCAAGTTGCCTTTTTCCTTACATTCTTTTACTGTGATTCTCTTAGAAAATTTGATTCCTCGAATCAAATCAATGAATCATAAAACCCAACAGTATTCATGTTGAATAATCAAGTCCAAATAGAAAGTAAAACCGAAAGCGTACCTGGATTTATTGAAAAGATCTTTGCTTTTTGTTGTCTTCCAAATTAGTATGCAAGAGTTTCTTTTTGCTCTTTTTCTAATGATAGAGACTTAGGGAGGCAGAAACTAAAGAAAGAAAACCTTAACATATATGATTTGAGGACCATTGTCTTCTTGTATAAACTGACCATATTAGTTTTGTGTATTTTTTTCTCAGCCCGTCATAAAAATAAAAGTTACATATTGGCATCTACACATTAAAATTGTTTCCACTTTACAAGATATCTAATGTCCAAACCTTAACTTTATTGTATTACTTTCAGTTGGGCTAAATGTATATGATAGCATATATAATACACAATTTATTCACATGTTAGTTCATATATGAATCCAACAATCACTCACTTGGGTTATATGTGTAACTTATAATAGTGCATTATAACCTTATGAATACTCCAAAAAAAGCTATAATCACTAAAAGTATCTTAGCCAATTCTGTCCATCAATTATATCAACATAGGATCAAAACAGCCTTCATTACTCGTACTGTAACTAAACCAATCAATGGTCATATATATTGACATAATCAAATGACATGAATCAAGTGTGAATGTGTAGCATAAAAATTACATGTAATGTGATCTTAACATACCTATTTCCAACTGGTCTAACCTTAATGAGAACAATCTCATCAAATCCAGAATGGATATAAACCATAATATTTATTTTTGTAGAAAATAACCATAAACAATCCATAAATAACTATAAAAGGGTCCAAAACTTTTGAGTATCTAAAAATACAAACTTCCACTAAATCTATATAACTTGAAGAGATAAAACATCTATATGAGCAACAAGCTAATGAAAGACCTTGGGTGGCAATCCCTCAATGAACGGATCCATAATCATAGAGTTTGTCATACCACATTCTATAAATAGCTAACCACTCTGAATCCTTTCTTTAACAACCTAAAACTTAATGCCAATATGCTTTGACTTCGTCGAGCTCAAGTTGCTATTGGCATATATAACCAAGTTACTTATTGTTACAAAACAACATAAGTGATCTTTCAATATCATTCATAATTTGTAGCATAGTGAAAAAATTTTGGAGCCATATGCATGGTTGGATGCCTCATGACACATTATATACTTTGTTGCCATGGTGGAGGAAACTGTGTGTGTTTACTTGACATTTTTTTAGGAAATATCTTCTCCAGCAAGCAAGTGTATATAACCTGATTTGGACTTTTTACTATATTGACATCCAGTGAAATTGAAATTAGAATAACCAATGATATCTGATTGATCTGAACTCCTATATGTGACTATGTAATCTTTTTTTTATTTACAAGTAGCACATAACCCATTTAGCTTTTTTCCAATGATTCATTATAGGATTACTTAAGTATTTGCCTAGCATCCCAATAATGTATGCAATATCTAATCGCATATGAACTTGAACATACATCAAACTTCCTATAGCTGATGCATATGGAATGTTTTGCATATCTTTAACCTCATAATCATTCGTTTAGAATTAATTGAGACTAAATTTATCTTCTTTAGCCATAGGGGTGTCCTCTGGTTTACAATCCTGTATGTCAAACTATTTAAGCACTTTCTCGATATAGTTCTTTTTTGACAACCAAAGAATATCCCAAGAATGATCCCAGTATATTTGTATACCTAGCACCAAAAAAGCATCACCAAGAGCATTCATCCCAAATTTCTTTGATAGAAATCTCTTGGTTTCATATAGTAAACCTATATCATTGCTGTCAAGTAGTATGTTATTGATCTATAAAATCAGGAAAATATGCTTACTCCCACTAAATTTGTGGTATACACATTCATCAACTACTTTCATCTCAAAACCAAATGAGATGACAACTTTATGAAATTTGTGATATCATTGATAGAAAGCTTGTTTAAGACCATAGATAAATTTCTTTAATTTGTAAACCATTTGCTTTACATCTCCAGATACAAAATTTTCTAGTTGCACAATATAGATCATCTTATCAATGGAACTATTGAAAAACATTGTATTAACATCCATCTAATATAACTCAAAGTCAAAATGTACCACTAGTGCCATTTTTATCTCAAGAGAGTCTCTTGATGAAATCGGAGAGAAAGTCTCTTTATAATCGATTGCTTCTTACCTTGTGAACCCTTTTACAACAAAATGAGCTTTATACCACTCAGCATTGCCCTTGAATCCCCTTTGGTTTTAAATATTTATTTACAACCAATGGTTTTTGCACCTTTGGGCAATAAGATAAGTTCCCAAACATCATTATTTTTTATAGACTTTATCTCTTTATTCATGGCATCAATTTATTTTTTAGAATTAGGACTTTCAATGGCTTGATGAAAGCTGATTGGATCATCTTTCAGCAATCCATTATCATCCTCATTTTTTTTTTAGAAAGATGATATAATTATCTGAAACTGGCTTTCTCCTTTCTTTGGTAGATCTTCTCAATGATATTAGTTCTTAAGGTTGTTGAGTTTGTTCTTTTGGAACAATTTCTTGATTCTAAATGGTGGGTTCTCTGACATTACCTTGATTTTCTTCTTAAACAATATAAAGAATGATAGTCTAATCATTGTTAAAAAAAACCATGGGAATGGTTACATATTTCTCTTCGAAGACAAGGTCCTTAATCTTATCTTTTCCTGCAAACTCAACATTCTCAAAGAAATGGGCATTACCCCTCTAAAAGTTTGCCCAAGATGTGGGATCATAAAACTTGTAACCTCTAGACCATTCAGAATATCTAGAAAAAAAATAATTGACTGTCTTAAAGTCTAGTTTCTTTTCATTCGGCCTGTAAGGCCTAGCTGAACAGTCGCAAATGTGAAAGTGCTTCAAACTAAGCTTCTTGTTCATCCAAACCTCATTGAAACTCTGTTGAATATGTAAGCTACAGTTTTGAAAGCTTCTCCCTAGAGAGATTTTGGCAAGGTAGAATGATTAATCATGTTCCTTATCATGTCTTTAAACATTTTGTTTCACCTTTTAGCAACAGCATTCATGTTAAGAGATCCCGACATGATGTACCGTGGTACAATACTGTATTCCGCTAGAAATTTAGCAAATGGTCCTAGACATTGTTCACCCGAGCTATCATATCTGCAATAGTATTCCCCACCACAGTAAAAACTAACAACTTTAATTCTTTTGCTGAGTTGATTCTTAACTTCTGCCTTAAAACTTTTGAACACATCCAGTGAATGGGACTTTTCATGAATAATATATAGATAATGCAATAAAATATCATTGACCATTTCAAGATGCTATAGGGAATGACCCATAAATATTAATATGTATTAGTTCTAAAATGTCTAAAGTCCTATTGGCACCTAATCCCTTAGTGTTTGTCTATTCCCCTTTATGCAATTAACAAAAATGTCAAAATTTGTTAAATCAAGAGGATCAAGAATTTCAATTGACACAAATCTTTCAATTCTTCATTTAGAGATATGATCTAATTTATTGTGTCATAGTGAAGCAGAATTTTCATTAGTTAATTTACGCTTTACACTTTGAGTACATGTATGCAAGGTTTCATTAACTAAAGCAATTGTATCAAGCATATAAATATTATCTTCAACTGACAAAGAACTAGTACCAACCAATTTTTAATCTTGAAAAAGGCTAAATTTTCTATTTCCAAATGAACAAGAATATCCAAATTTGTCCAAACTAGAAATAGAAACCAAATTCTGTCTAAATGATGGTACAACAAAAGTTTCACTTAAGTCCAAATAAATTCTAGTTTTTTAAAATAATCTGAATGTCCCAATTGCTTCAAATTGCACAAACTCGCCATAACCCACATAGATGTGTCTTTCACCATCATCTGCCTTTCGGCAACTCAAGCAACCCTACATAGACACACTGATGTGAGTTGTTATACTAGAATTGATCCACCATATGTGTCTTGGCATCGAAGTCAAATTAACCTTAGAATAAACAAGATAAAGAAACAAACCTTTCTTTGCACACCATGCATGATAATTGATACAATGTTTTTTCTTATGCCCAAAGGCATAACAAAAGAAACAAGCATCTTCTGGATGTTCATTTAGATGTTGGTTGGTCATTAAAACCGTAAAAAATAATTCCGGTATCACTAACAACTCAGAATAAATAAATTTGTAGTTTAGCAGTGAAAACCAGGTCAAATCCTAAAAAAAAAAAATTTTAACTGAAAGCTTTCAGTCAAAAAACTGAAATAAAAGATTGAAAGTTTTCTTAAATCGAATACTGAAATAAATTAATTGTAAAATTAAAATAAAATTAACCAATACTAAAAATACTATGTTCAGGGTTGGTTATCCATTACAGTTATGTAGTTGATCATCGAAAGAAAATATTTCTTCAAATCAAGTAAATAATCAGGATTCTCCTTAAAGCTAAAAAAAATCCAAAGAATTCAGCAGTAACATGAACCAAAAAAAGCTTCGGATTAATTTCTTAATTTCGAGTAACCAGATATTGAAAAGTAATTTTTAATAAACTCAAAATCAGCATTAAGAACAATTAAAAAAATTTATTTCAGGTAACAATTCAAAAGCTTGAACAATTTAATTTGTTTTACTTCTCTTAACATGAACTAACCAGAAATAAAAATATTCTCCAATTAATCCACTTGCTTTTAAGCCGAATTCTTTTCACCCAAGTGGATTGAAAGAAATTTAAGCAAATTTGTAATCTCAAAACTAATCCAACAAGCGAGAATAGGAAAATTAATTGCAATAAATCTCAATCACAAATAAGTAAATACTTTAATTTAAGTAAAGTTTTAGCTAGAAAAATCAATCCTCACAATCGGTGTTGGCAATAGAAATCGTCCCCTTGAACCAAACTAGAAAACTACTCAGACATGTTTGGAAGGAAAAAAAAAAATAGAGAAAACCAAAGTGGCAAAAGGAGAAATGGAATAAGGCTGTCGCAGCCCATCTATTAAAACAACTAAAAAATTAACATAGTGTGCTAAATTTATAACATCTCCCTAAACTTTCTATATTCTTACAAAATTACCATACACAAATAAAAAAATTTAAAATAACTAGAAGGTTTCAAAGTTATGAGCTAAGAAATGCTCTAGAACATTAGTAGCAACTTCAAGCTGAAATTAGACCTTGATGCAGTTATTATCTCTCAAAACTCAAAGCATTAAAGGTGTATAACTCTTTCTTATATTGAAAATAATACCTAAATCACATAAAACGGACATCTATAGCCAAAGATATGCCCAAAATATCGCAATTGCTTCTAAACCAGTGATGATGCACAAATGGTGATTTTGAAGCTAAATTTGACCTTCTTAACGTGCAAAATAGGTTTTATGGTCAACATATGATTTGTAGCTCTAGATGTTAGCTTTCCAATTAATCAAGAATTACTCAATTCTGATCTCTGTAGCTCAATATATAATTTTTCTACTGGAACATCACTAATATGTCAAAATCCTGAAAAAACACAACCAAATTAAAACTTGTAAAATCGAAAATTAAATTCACTTTTAATCAATTGCATCTAGATATGCTTTAAGATGCAAAACGTACTCAAAATAAATCTTTAAGGGTTCAAAACATATTAAATATGAGAGAAATAAATATAATAAATATACGCTTATCAAATATTGTTTCTTTTGTGGCACTGGAATTACAGCTTCCTTATCATTTTTATTCTTATTGTTTTTCCTTTTTCCATTAGAGGTTGTAGCTAAATAAACACTTTTTTGTCTTATCTTGCTGCAGCCTTTCTTTCTCTTACACACAGTGTGCGATGAACTCATTAAAGAACCAAGTCTCATTTTGGCAGTTATAACTTACCTTAAATTGATTAAACTGTGTGAGAAGAGAAATCAAAACCAGACAGACTAGTAGGTCCTTAGACAACTCTAACTTGAGTGCCTTTAGTTTTGAAGCAAAAAGAGATATTTTCATAATGTACTCCCTTATGTTCTCATTACCTTTATACCTCGTTGAGATAAGGTTTGCCAATAGTGTTCTAGTTTTGTCCTTTTCATTCTTAGCAAACCACTTCTCATTTTCCTGAAAGAACTCTTTGGCCATCATAACTTTTTCAGACATAGTGCCCCTGATTATTTTCAGAATGACACGTTTCATTATCATTAGACTCATGTTATTTGAGCTCTCCCATCTTTTCTATCTTCCTCTTGTTATCAGAGGTACTCCTATCAGTAAGGTTATCAAGTCATTTAACTTTTAACACAAGGTACAAGTCCATGACTCTGAGAATGATCATAACATTTTCTTGTCATAAGTTAAAATTTGTGTCATTTAGCATGAGAATTGAATTGATGCTAGTAAAAATATTGGTAATAGAACTCACAATTGTAGAATAAACAAAGAAACAAAATAAATCAAGCTCACATAAATTTTCATATTATATTTTATTGAATTCAAAATTGGTATACATATTCCATCACAAAGAGGCCTAACACAAACCTTAAAATCTAGTCTTTGCAAAGAAATATTAACTAGTAAGCGGTACTTCTGGTGTAGTAATCAAATATTGATAATTCAGATTATGTCAAATAATAAGTCTTTCTTTGGATCGACTTATTGTTCAAATAAAAAGAACCTAATAATTGTCACATGGAGTATTTATTACCACAATCATGTTCAAGTTTCAACCAAACAATGACCTTTATTTAGGCCGGTGATTATTTAAATGAAACTCAAACACCGAATTATCTAAATATTCAGATTAATTAATCTACACAGCGGATGTGACTTTGGTGACATATTGCTTTAATTACTTAATCTAAGCATCAAATTTTCTCAAAATATACTAAATTTGATTTTAATTTACCAAATAATTTTTTTTCAATTGGTGTAATTTACTGGCAAAAGAAAAAACCACCAGCAAAACAAACAAATAGCAATGGAATGCCCTAACACCAACGGGAGCCATGAACCAAAGATACCACCAGAGGGAAAAAAAAAAATTGCTTGCCGCAAAAACAAAACAAAATTGCCTTCCCAATTGAAAACATGCCAATGGATCCAAAACCACCAGGAAACAAATTGGATCCGATTCCAAGAATGAAAAATAATTATAATATATATGTTTGTATCTCATGCCACAATCCAATTTTCCCATGGTCATCGCCGCAAAACAAAACAAAACGAGATTACACAAAGTTGCTTGCTACAAAATAAATCCGAAACGGTGAACCAAAACAAAAACCATTCCGAATCCAATTTTTGTATCTATTTGAGATCTTGATACAGGAAAATCTACAATTGTAGATCTCGTTCCACATAGCAAATTTTTTTCTTAGTAATTCAATATAAAAAAAGCTCTGATACCACTAATTAGGAAATTTGATTACTTGAATTACATCAATCAATCATAAAATCTAATATCATACTTGTTAAATCATTAAGACCAAACTAAAAGTAAAACCAGAAGCATACCTGGATTTATTGAATATTCTAGAGTAAGGATCTCTACGACTTGTAGTCTTGTAAATCAACACACAAGAATTTCTCTTCGATCTTTCTTTAACAATGATAACTCATATGAGGCAGAAACTAAAGAAAGAAAATCCTAGCCTATACGATTTAGGGACCATAACTTTCTTATATAGATTAACCATATTAGTTTTATATATTTTTTATTTTAGCTTATCATAAAAATAAAAGTTACATTCTCAATCTCTACACATTAAAATTGTCTATGTTTTACAAGATATCTAGAGTCCAAACCTTAACCTTATTGGATCACTTTCAATTGGATCAAATATATATGATAGCATATATAATGCATAGTTTATTCACATATTAACCCATATAAAAATCCATCAAATTCTTAAAAATACAATTTTATTGGCCAAAATCTCGTATAACAGTGTCTTAAATTTTACTTGAAATCGTGAAATATTACATACTGCACACCTACTATACAAATTTTTCATAGTTTGTGGGGTTTTCGAGTGAAATGTCGATGTTTTTGTTTGTGTTTTATTTTCCAATTTGTCACAATTTACAGTGATATATCATGTGTTACGTCCACAGTACATTACATATCACAGATTAGAATTGTTCTGTTTTCTTTTTTATTTTACACCAATGAATAACATATATACACATATAAAACAAAAAAAATAATTGTACATATATTTTGAAATAAATATAGATTTTTATTTCATTTTTTATTTAAAAAAATTTAATTAGTGACTGAAATTTTTATCTTAAAATAATACTTTAAAATTTTTTTATAAAATTAGTAATGATAGGTGACGTGACATACCTATAATTTATATGATACGGTAGATATAACGGCAACAGTATTGAAATCCTCATGAAACAAAAGTCCAATGCGTTCATGTGCGTAATTTAATTTTTATTTGCAACTTAAGCTTTTCAATTAATTGGACTCTACTATGCTCGGTATATATTGTGACAGTGTGACCAATATTCGCATGAAAAATAGACCAAATAAAAGAGTATTTTTTTTATAGGTAATGAGCAAATGTGTCACTGGTTTCAGACTCGTGCAACAAATTGGTTTCTAATATTTATTTTCACGGAAAAATTGCCCACTGATCTTTTCAAGTGTATAAATGTGTCATCGACTCCTGTGACATCGGTGAGAAGTCCATGATTGCTCTCTAGGGATACAATATTTGATAGAGTAGTTATTGGACACGCCCGGTGTAATTAGCTATCCTCTTAATTTTATATTATTTATAAAAATATTATCACATGTTGAACAACATAACTTATGAGCATTTTTTACAGGATTGTTATTATGTCTTGAATAATATTTTTTATAAAATAAATAATATATTATAAAATAATATACTTATATAAATAAAATTATATTTATTGTTAAATTAAATAATATTATTTATAAATAATATTTTATAAAATAATACATTTATATGAATGAAACATCATATTTTAATGGAATGAATATCAAATTTATATGTTATGAAATTATATGCATACATATATAAAATAAAAAAAATTTGTACACATATTTCGAAATCTGTACAATTGTCCTTGTCAAGTTTGCCAACGTCATCAGAACTTTTGCGACACCTGTCTTCTGATATGCGAAATATTTGAACACGGATATGGAGCATTAACTCAAATATCAATATCCAACTCCAAAAGAATCTTAAAAAGTGAAGGAGTTCCTGGTGGACAGTTAAGACCTTGTCAGAGGGACGCCGCATTGGAATCCTCTGCTCATAGTAGTAGAAGAAAACCCTTCTCCCGTATGATCCTAAAGCACTGGAAAAAAGTTTATCTTTGTAATTGATGGAAAAAATTTCCCAATCAATCATTATGTACAGTAGAATAATAAAAATGATCAAAGAAACATATATGAATTTAACGTAGTTCAGCTCTTAATTAACTTATATTCACATATGAGAGAAATCCACTCAAATAAAATATAGAAATTACAGTAGATATATACCTTTAGTACTTACGCTGACTTATGAATCTCTTACATACTACTGATAACCCCAATATTTTACCCTTACACAATTACTAATATTTTACGTTTACACAATTACAATATATAAGAACTGTAAAAGACTTCTCATCCTAACCCTTTATAGCCTTCAGATTTCTCTTCCCTTCTAAAACATTCACATCTTGCCTTTTCACTATATTGATTTTTCTCTTATACTCAAACCCTAACACAATAAGCCTTTTTATAAGTTACATACAAACCTAAACCATATTAAAATAGGAAAACTAAATCCCAAACAAATAGAGAAATTAAAATCAAATCCTAAACAAAATCAAAATCTTTAACCTTATTGAATTTAAGCCAACAAACCCATCAATCTCCACATTGGCTCAAATTCTTCACGATGAACATGGACATCATGAACACACAATCACAATCTGAAACACAAACACCAAAAACATCGCCAAAAACATAAACATAACAACGAACGCAAATGAGTACAAACAACACGGACATAACTCCAAAAAACAATATCACGAACATTAACAGACATGAACACAAGCTTCAACATGCTAAGAACGCACCATAAACTCCACTATGCTAAGACCAAATCACAAGCTCTGATATCACTTGTTGGGAAAAAATGTTCAAGCACTAATCACGCATAGCAGAACGACAAACATGATCAAAGAAACACACACAAACTTAATGTGGTTCGGCTCTTAACTAACCTATATCCACGGATGAATGAAATCCACTTAAATAAAATACTCCCTCCGTCCCAAAATTTTTGCACCATTTTCCTTTTTGGGATGTCTCAAAATCTTTGCACCATTTACTTTTTTAGCAAGTTTTTATAATAAATTTATCACATTACCCCTATTTTATTTTTTACTTCACTCTTTTACTTAAGAAAAACAAAATTCATAAATCGCCTCGATTTCCTCTTCTTCGATCCCTCGCTCCACCCACGCACGAACCATGGCTGCCGTTTCAACGGCCAATTGGCCGCCCAGATCTGCTGCTCGATTAGGATCTGAAGAAGGCAGAGAGGAGAGAGGAGGACGGAGGCGAAAGAAGGGAGATCGACACGGGATTGGGGCAAATGGATGTCTGAAATTCGCTAGCTTCGGAGGAGATCGACACGGCATGGAGATCGACGGAGAACGAGGACCTCGATTTTCCCCTTTCGGCGGCGCTGAGGTGGAAGGCCACCTGGGCTTGGCTTACCGGTGGCAGGCGACCTTGAGGAGGCTGACCGGCAGCTGGCAGCGTCAAGGACGGCGAGGCGAAGGGAGGACGAGATTGCGATCCGTCTCTTCCTCACTGCTTCGACGTTCGACGGCATAACGAGGACAAAGGACAGAGGATCGGCGAGGGGGAAGACGGGAAGAAGGACGCGAGGACCGGCGAGGAGCAGAGGTCGGGGCAAATTTGGAAGATTTGCGTAAAAACGCTGCTCGCCTAAAACTACGTGCAATACCAAATGGAGCAAAAATTACGGGACGGAGGGAGTATAAAGATTATAGTAAATATATGCCCTTAGTACTCATGTTCACTTATAAAATCCCCTACACACCAAAGATAACTCCAATATTTTGTCATCACACAATTAGAATATATGAGAATCGTAAAAGACTTATCATCTCAGTCCTCTCCAGCCTTCAAACCTTTCTTTTTTCCTGAAACACACATATTCCCTCTTCACTGCATTGATTTTTCTCTCATGCCCAAACCCTAACACAACAAGCCTTTTTATAGGCCACACACAAATTCAAACCATATTAAAATAGGAAAACTAAATCCCAAACAAATAGGGAAACTAAAATCAAATCCTAAACAAAAGCAAAATCTTTAACTTTTTTGAATTTAAACCAACAAACCTAACATGAATGATTGCAAATATACTTGAAATATTGTTATAAACTATAATCTCACCTCTAAATAGAAATCTTCATCTCTTATGAGGAATAAAATGTCGAATCTTATCAGCTTTAGCAGCCTAAGCAGTGCCTTTATCCAAAATTATGAGCACGATGTAAGAATTATCACCCAGAAAGAAATCAAAGAAGTAACAAAACCCTAAACTGGTGGTAACAACCGTAACCCTAAAATAAATTGGCTTCAGAAACAACTACAAAAGCATGCCTCTTTTGTTTTACCCATAATTTTCAAACCCGCCACTGGAAGAACAAAATGTGGCAATGGACGGTGATGATGGTGATGGGGAGGTGTTTAATTGGGAGAATGACGAGCAAAGTGTTGAAGTGGGTAAAAAAAATAAGGAAATAATTGCAATGAGAATTTGGAAAAAGAAAGCCCAATAACACATGTCAATTGAGCCATGTTGATCGTGACTGGGAAGCGAAAAAAAGGTCCAATAGTAGAAATTACAAATAAATTCAAAGTATGGGAGTACACCATGATCTGATAGTATTGTATCCATGGCATATTCCATTTATTAAAGATATTCTAGCTTTTTTTCTTTTTAGGAGTATTTTTTTTTTTGTTAGGGAAAAAACACTTCATTTAGCTAAAGCAAAGCATGCAACAACTAGTCCAAGAATGGGCTCTCCTAAACAACATGACCTAAATATCTAATGCCCTTTCTAGCTAACATGTAGATAACTCTGTTCACATAATGCTTAATAAAAACAAATAAACAAGAAGAAAAGAAACTGCTAACTTTGGCTCCATCAATAAGAGCCCTAAAATAAAATAACAATGGTGAGGCCTCTCATTGGAGTTTGCAGATTAAAGTAAACCCATCTGATTCAACTATCAAATCAACTTGACCATGCCATCAGGCATCTTTCATGCCCCAAAGTGTGGCTAGAGCTTTTAAGTATTGTGCATTGCCCTCGTATACATTAGTTCGTATAAAATGGCAAACTGGATGTTAACCCCCGCATATCAACATATAATGCCAATGCTACCTCGCTTATCTTTCTTGTCCATGAAGGCATCTACATTGACTTTGCACATTCCCCCCCATCGAGGGACATCATTTTTCAAGCCTCGAATTCATCTATCTAGCCTTAGGAGTATCAGATTACATTGTTAGGAGCTAGTTGTTCATCTAAACTATAATAAAGTTTGCTACATGTTGTGGATGTTGAAAAATGGCTTCACAAACTACTTTGTGATTGATGAGATGCCCAACCTGCCAATATTTTATACCAGCTACCGAGCATGTAATAGTTTTGAGGTTCTTGTTTAATAACCAGTTATCCCCCTATATAGAAATGATGCCCCATTACCCAAAATCCAAAACACACCCGATGCAGTTACCCCCTCTACCCACCAGAATGTCCTTTTAAATAACAATGTAGAAACTCAGCAATTGAGCCTTGAGAAATAAAGAGGTTTGGAAATACTTGCCCCTAAGTACCCGAAATACTAAACCAAATGGATTATTGGCTAGCCGCCATGCTTGTTTGGTGGGGGGCACTAAATTAAACACTACAACATCTTAGAATCCAAGTCCACCAGATCATTTTGCCATGTATAGCTTATCCCACCTACACAATGCCACCTTTCTCACTTCAACATCTCAAGACTAGAAAAAATGCATAGCTAACGACTAAAGTTTTTCGCACACCACTATGAGAATAAGAACACAACTCATCAAGTATGTGGGCATCGCCTAAACAACCACTTTAATGAGTAACCACCATCCTACTTGAGATAAGAACAAAGCTTTCCATTGTGAGAGCTTGTGTTTTACTTGTTTAATGAGGGAGTCAACGTATGTCATCTTTTTCCTCATTAAAAGCCGTAAAACTCCATATATCTATCTTCCTTTAAGCATGCCTGACTACCCAATAATTGCAACAACCTTTTCCGAATATCCAAACAACAAAGGCTAAAAAAGATGGATGATTTCCATATGTTAACCTTCAAGCCCGAGGCACATTCATACAGCATGAGAACCATCATCAAGTGCCTTACACCCACTTATTTAGCTTGCATGAACAAGATGCTTTCATCAGTGAACAAAATATGAAAAATCCTTAAGCCCATTTAACTAATAGAGACTCCATTTATTAGGTTATTCACTTTAGCATGTCCTAACAATAATGAAATGCCCTCTACACATATTAGAAACAAAAAAAGGGAGAGAGGGTCTTTATATTTCAAACCACAAGATGGAATAAATCATTTTGCCTTCTGTCCATTGACAAGAACTGAAAATGATGTAGATTTCACACAGCTAATTCTTAAATTAATCCATTTCACGAAAAATCTCAACTAACATGTAATAGCCTTAAGAAACGCCACTCCACTAAATCATATGCCTTAGACATATCCAATTCGATTGCCATTACACCATTTCTTTGCCCAAAGAACCTATTTACATAATGGCATGTCTCAAGGGCCACTAAAGCATTATTTGTAAGAAGTCTTCCTAGGACAAAAGTGTTCTAATTATTGGCTATCACTAAAGGGAGAACCAACTTTAAATTATATGCCAGCACCTTGGAGACTAACTTATAGGATTATAGGCCAAAAATCCATAACAAGCATTGGGTTACTAATCTTCGGGATTAGCACAATATAGGTGAAGTGCCATAATTCAAGATAGAAATAACACATTCTAAGACATCTTGGTTTAGGAGGTGCTAATACTTCTGAAAGAACAATGATGTAGATCATCCAAGCCTGGCGACTTGGTCAGGTATATTTGGAACAATGCCACCTGAACCTTCTCTGGTGTTCACAGCTTCAACAAGTTTTCTTTCATTTTATCTATCACAACTTTTTCCATGACCGAAGTCACTTCCTCAATTTGCGATGGCCTAGAATATTCAAATAAGGAAGTGAAAGCCTGAACAATCTCCTCTAGGATGTTCGTCTGATTTTATAATTCCATGTCTTCCCCTCCTCTAAGACAATGAATATAGTTACGATGCTTTTTACCTGAGGCAACCTAGTGAAAGAAGCTGGTGTTTTAATCACTTTCTTTAAGCCAAATAGTCTTCACCTTCTTGCTCCAAAAGTTATTATCTTTATTGGAGAGTAAGTTCAACTCGCCTACCAATAGGTTTTGTAGTCTTATTGATTTGTCACCTAGCTTTTTCCGCAAAACTTGCTTGAGTCTCTTCCTTGTTACTTTTATCATAGAATGAATACTTTCCTTGCCATTTTTCTAAACAGCCAACCTATTGCGACACGAGTCACACGAGTCAAGCTTCCTCAAAAGTTTTACTCCCATTCTCTCTTCAAGCTGCCATAGTATCACTTCTTCACATTTTGCCTCCATAGTTTATATTGATTTAGACCTCCATATGTGATGCTAGAAGAAATACAGTTTACCTATAAGATGAAGTTGAAGGATGTTATGATCAGAACAATTAAAAGGAAAATGTTTAATATATACCCTCGGGAATAAAGATTTCCACGCCAACGTCCTTAGGCGTCGACCAAGTCTTTCATGCACTAAGACCCGACCCCCTAAGCACATATGTTGCTAAGATAAATGAGAATCATGAAACACATAGGTTGATTAGCCCCGCATCATCCACTGCCTCCTAAAACACTTCCATTTGTCCTGCAAGTCTATGCTACCTTTCTTTTTCTGAGCCCCACAATAATTCATTAAAATCCCCTAATACCACCTAAGGTAAGGTTGAGTTTGAGGGTAGCTTCCGTAGCAAAGCTCATGATTCATACCTCAAGTCCCTATTTAGATGACCATAGAACCCTGTTAGCCTCCACATTACATCCAAAACTGACACTCTGTCATTAATATGGTGCGGGGAATAGAAGATGAGCTCTACAGTCCAACCTAACTACCAAAGCAATACAAGACCTCATTTCCGTCCATTACGCAACACGTAAAAACAGGACTGGTAACCTAACATCCTTCTAACATTCTCCATTTCAGATGTAGTTTTTTGGACTTCCAGGAGGAAAACCAAATTCAGGGTTTTTCACAAAATGCACTTCAAAGGTTTGGATTGTCAAATATGCCCCTACCTAATGATGGCTGCCTAAATACAGGTCATCTTATCCTTAGTTTAAAAACATACAGTTTAGCCACTGGCATAAAATTATAGTATTGGTCCATAAACTTCTTATAATTTATGATCAAGTCCTTCATTTGAAACATGACAGTTTAGTCAATAACATAACATTATACTGTTCATCCGTGAACTTTTTCCTAACTCATAATTAATTTCATAAAGTTGAAAAAGGTAGTGACTAACATAAAATTACATTAGTTAATAAAATTTCAAATATTTTGCAATATAGTCCCAGATGCTTAAAAATGATAGTTTAGGCATTAATATAAAATTACAAGTTATTCCCTCAACTTTTAAATATTTTACAATTAGGTCTGTAAAGTTTGAAAAGTTATAGTTAGGCACTTACATACTATTACAAGTTTTGTCCCTAATTTTTTAAATAATTAATTTTAAATTATTATGAATTTTTCATTCCAACACTAAAAAAATTAATTAAAATTTAATAACATTATAAAAATTTTACTTTCAATGAATTATTACACATACATAATCTTGTATTTTTAAATGAAAATTGGTTTGAAAAATTACAATTAGGCGCTTACATACTATTACAAGTTTTATCCCTAATCTTTTAAATAATTAATTTTAAATTATTATGAATTTTTTTTTCCAATGCCAAAAAAATTCATAAAAATTTAGTAATATTCTAAAAATTTTACTTTCAATGAATTATTACACATACATGATCTTGTATTGTTAAATGAAAATTGATTAAAAAATAAAAATAAAATTTTTTTATTAAATTAATTTAAATTAAAACAAAGGGAAAATTACCAAAACCCCTTATGGTTTAGGCCAGCCTAAACTTATGTCGCTTATGTTTCAAATACGTACATTTACTCCCTCAAAATTTAACTTCGTCATTCACAGTTAGCAAAGAAAAACGAAACTGCGTATTTCACCCTCATAACTTTCATCCTTGAAAATTTTGCCCCCAACTTTTGCATTTAACGAAATAACCCTGTATAATTTCTAAATCTAGGCAGTTTCTTTTCCTAATCCAAATATGCTCTTTCTCTTCTCGACCAAATTCGCTGTCAATTCTCCTCCTTCATTCCACCATTCTTCTTCCTCCTTCACCAAACCCCTCTTCTCTCTGAATCAATTAACGTTCCCCTCCATTCAACACACCAACACTCTGGTTCTCCTCACTACTGCCTTAGCTTTCATTTTTGCCTTCTTCTCCAAGTCACAGTCCCATTATTCTCTCTTCACTCTCATTATTCTCTCTTCCAATGTCATTGTCTATAAGACTGTAGCTTGGAAACTAAAGAAATTGGACTGGCAAGGGTGCAATTCGAGACCCAGACTCCGAACACGCGCACTTGGGTCACTGACTACCTGGGCAATGGAGGGATGGCACTTGGGTCGTTGATGACCTAGGCTTTCGCGTTCCCATCGACAATTCAAGAGCCAGACTTCTGACCTGGGCTTTGCCTGGAATGATTCAAAATTTCACTTTGTTGGGCTGGTCTTCAGAGGCGTGATACAGGGCATGATCATAGTGGAACTTCTGAGCAGCGTCCATCAGGTCGTCCACCTTCAGCTCTGATCTCCGAGCCTCATATGCCTCATATTCGTTCCGAGGAGGCCTCCGATGTGGAGAAAATGAAACAGAAAAAAGCTTCAAATCAGAAGATCTTTGTTCTTAACGCTAGCTAACACGCAAGAGAGTCGAGAGATCGATGTTGATTTTATGGGGTTTGAGTTCCGGTTTTGGTTTGATTTTTGCAGGATTCAGTTTGAGGTTTTGCTTTGTTGATTCCAACTCTTAGATTTCATTTTGTTCATGGTTTTGTTTTTGTTTATGTGCAAAAGGTGGGGGTAAAGTTTCTATGGATGCGGCTAGGAGGGTTCCATCAACTATTTTCCTTTTTCTTGTGGTAACGTTGAATGATAGAGTTAAATTCTAAGGGGGTACATGTATGTATTTAAAACATGGGAACACAAGTGTAAGTTTACCTATACCTGAAGTTGTTTTAGTAATTTTCCCTAAATAAATTGGGTGTTAACTTTCATCCAAAACCTATATATCTTAAAATATTTACTGTAACTTGATCCAAAAGTCAACAGCAATACGGCATTTAAAATTTTTTTCGCTTCTTTTGTACCCAACGGCATTTAAATTGAACGTACGGCTGTTAGGTGATGGCTCACTGAAGCAAGCCATATTATGTAAAAGCAATTGAGGGACCGATGGATGGACAGGACAAGAGACCAGAGATACTTTTTTTGTCTTATTTTCATTATAAAATATTTGATTTGGGAGAAATATTTTTTAGTAAACGGTGAGAGTGACAAAGAGCCAGCGGATTTGAAAAATGATAACAGGAATACTTAATAGCCTAAATTTTGTATCAACTTACCCTCATCTAGCTTGATCTAACAAATATTTTACCTTTTTTATTTCTAAAAACAAACACTTTACCTCATATCTCTTTTATATTGCCTGACAATAGCTTTTAAAAATCCAAATTTAAATTATTTGGTAATTATTTTTTAGTAATTTTAAAATTTTTAATATTTTTTACAGTTAATTGACATTTAAAAAATAATTATTTAAATTTTTAAAGAGAAAAATTACAAAGATGAAAATTAATAATTTTAACTATCTATTAATTATAAAAAAATATTAGAGAGATTGAAATTATTCAAAGATAACTATGAAATTATTGGAAAATAATTATTATACAGTTTAAATTGAATTTCAAAAGTTGTTGTTGAACAGTGTAGAAGAAGTTTGAGGTAAAGTGCAAATTTACAAAAACAAGAGAGGCAAAGTGTAGGTTAGACTAAATCATAATGGGTTATTGTAAGTTTCCCTAATTTAAACTATATTTACTAGTTAGGATTGATAACATGGAATTTATAATGTTTAACCATTTATGATTATTTATCATTACAACTACGAATGCAAAGTTCACAGTAAAGTTTTAACTTAGAGATGTCCTTCCAGTTACAACTTTCTTATAAGTGGGTAATGAAATAAAATTTAAAAATTGTTATCAACTCATATTTTAGTGTGTTTTTCAAATGAGTTTTGGATTAGCTAAGTGACCGACGAACTTGGGAAAATAGAGCCTCAAGGTGATATAGTGCACAAGTCACATAACCAAGGCTTAAGTCATAAGTGCGCATAAAAAAATTCAATTAAAAGGGGCACATGGCAGCTAACCTACTCATGCGTTCTTAAGGACACACCACATCTTTTGGACATAGTCTTCTTCCAAGTCTCATTCACTTGATTATCCAGTGATACACCTAGGATCAAAGCAGATTTTATAGATATTATGATTGAAGAAAAATATAGACTTTCAGAGAATAAAGTCTCCATAAGTCACCATCTACCTTCAAGCTTAATAAATATAAACTTGAAAATCTTAGTTCTAAGAGGATCTACGGAAGTGGCAACTTAAAACATCTATGAGAAGTTAGAAGTGTCTATATACAAATGCACTAATTATGAATTGAAGCTACTGTAAATCTACAATAACTTCATGTTTTAGCCATGTGTAAATGGTGTATGGCTCCGAGCTAGTCTAGGATATGCACAAAATGAAAAATAGGAATTTTAAAAAAGATTCTCAGAATGCCATACTTTGCCTATTTGGTCCTCATACCTCTATTTCAGATGATTCACCCCTATTTGGAGATGTCAATGGGTAGGGCTATGGTTTAGCTAATCCAAAACCTTCATCACAAGTAATAAAGTTTGAGTAATACCTATGTTGTTGGAAGGTGGGTATTACTCCCAACCCATTTAAGACATATGTTTAATTTGTGTGTCTGTGTGTGTGTGCGCGCGCACGTGTGTGTGTGTGTGCACGCGCGTGTGTGTGTATTTACATATATTTTCAAAAGAATGTGTATATTCACAAGGTGAAAAAATTCACTCAGCCCTAAAACTTTGATCACTTTTGTATTTAAGTCCTAAAACTTTGCAAGTTTCTATTTAAATCCTAAAGCTTTCAAAACATGTAAAACTATGAGCCGCATGTTCAGGAGTTAACTTTAGGATTAACTGTTAACATATTTTGCAAGTTTTAGGAATCAAATAGAAATGTGTAAGCACGGGGAAAGATGATTTTCGGTCCTAAATATTTTTATTTTTGTGGATTTTTATTTAATTTCTAAAATTTGGAAAATATGCAAATAGTTAGTCATAAACCTAAGCCCAGAATAACTGACCAACGATTTAGGACTAACTATGTACATGTTTTGAAAGTTTTGACCCAAATAGAAACTCACAAAGTTTTAGGACTTAAATTAATTTTTGTTAAATTATAATTTTGTTTTGAAATATGATCATATATTTAAATATAAATCTACTAATTTGGGAGATGTGTGGGTAGAGTTACGTAGGTTTAGCTAAAGTTGTACCATTCTCATGGCATTGCAAGTAGAGTCAGGCTTAGGTTCAGGGAGGGTATGGGCAAGTAGGGTATTTTTTGACATCCTAACCCTAATTTGTGGTATTTGAGTAACTAAAATATTATTCATTCTCTTTCTTGACCACAAACATTGTTTATTTATAATCGACATCCTTAAGGGAGGGTTCTAGAGAAAGAAACTCTCACTTTTCTCTAAAAATCTTTTAGGGATAAGATTCGACACTGAATTTTTATTCTTGTTGAGCAAAAGTCATTTTCTTTACAAGTTGAGTGAGGAAAGTTTGAGAATGTCATTCACATAATTGAAATCAATCATAGAAGTCAAGGATTAATAAATTTGAAAGGAGAAGAAATCAAATGGCTCATTTCAAATTGAAAAATCTTTTGGTAATGCATTTTAAGGATTAAGGCAACTTCAATATGAATCTTTTGACAAGGTTTTATTCTTTGGAATTAAAAGGAACAACTGTGGCAGATTTCTTGAATTGGTGGAAGAAATGAAAACTCGATGCTCAAGAAGTATTTTTCCTGAAAAAAATTCATCTCGATGGAATAGATTTTTTCAGTGGTTGGATGCTTTGTCAGATGATGTTGCAAGGAATAGTTACTTGTGCAAGGGATAGAAGCTTGATTTGGCAGCAGAGAATAAGCATCATTATCAATGGTGACCGAAATCTAATCTAGAGGATGACGGGGTTTCGAGGCTGATTGATGGAGTTGTGGTGACAGAGAATAAGCCACACAAAGGAATATGAGTCAATTATCTGGTTGGGAAAGAGGAAACCTATGACCTAAAGGATAGGGAGCGACGTTTAGTAGCAAAGTGTGTGAATGATAGGGAGGCGACATCATCAAAAGATGGTTTTCCATCTAGAAATGTGGTTGGTGTTGGCAGGAAGGCGGTTCCACTAGCACTAGGTGTGGGCTGGACATCAGACAAGGCAGTCAGGAACATGTGTAGTGATAGCTCAACTTCGAGAATTCCCATTGAAATGGCGGAGATGTCAAATAAAGGAGCAATGTGGCTTGTTATCGGGGATGTCAAGAGTAGTGACAGGCTTAAGGAGGTGAGCCATGGTGATAGTGCTACTACTATTTCTTCCTCTAGCAGGGCGTCGATAGACTCTCCCCCCAGCAGTGGTGGCAAGTTACAGAAGATGGGGTTAAGGTTTCAAGAAATCCAAATCTAGTGGAATTGAACCAGATGAAGAGAAATAAGCCTAAGGCATGTGGGCCTGACTTGATTAGACATAATATTGATTCCTCTTTAGAGGCTTTTAGGTCAAAAAAGGGTGATTTAAGTGAACTAGTTTCTTTTAGTAAAAAGGTAAATATTAGCAAGGCTGATTTTGGAGTGATTTCTAAATCAGATAATATTGGATGTACGGTTTCATTTGATTATGCATTAGACGGGTATGAAGAGCTTGTCTTGACTATTTTGGAGAATTTTGATATGGTAAAGTAGCATTGGGAGAGAGAGAAGGGGGGGGGGGGATGATAGGTGTAACTTTGGTTTGTGTTTGGGAGTGGACTTTGTTTTGGGCTTGAGTTTTGTACATGGCCTAGGTATTATTTATG
The DNA here is from genome assembly GCA_039654915.1 of Aquilaria yunnanensis. NCBI lineage: Eukaryota > Viridiplantae > Streptophyta > Magnoliopsida > Malvales > Thymelaeaceae > Aquilaria > Aquilaria yunnanensis. Next base: position 216,641 of record CM077595.1, read on the forward strand.
GCTTGGGGTGTTTTTTTTTTTTGGAAACTCAATTTATATTTGGATTATTTTGGTTTTGGGAAGTTTGCTTCATCATCTTTCACTCTAAAATGATGTTTATATCTTCTTCTTTATTTTTAATAAAATCTTGTATTGCCGTTGAAAAAACAAAAAATTTTGCTTAGTTATGATGATCGGATATCTAAATAATAAATAGTCGCAGCAACACATAGTCTATCCACTAAGTATGAAACAAAATATTGAATTAACTATGAAACTAAATATTGAATTTTCAATTTGGGCAGCCCCGGCTCGAGGGGTCATTGTTCGAGGCCATGGTGGGAGGGGGTTGGAGTGTGTTCCTAACTGGCCGGACTGGTTCAACGGCGTGATCAAGCTGGCAGATAGAGGCATTAGCAGCCATGATAGGAACAACGCTACGGTCTTGTCTCGAGGTTGAAGTTGACTCTTGAATCTAATTGTTGCAGCTAATGATCGTGGGCTTGAATAATCTAGGTGCAACTTGCGTTGCTTTGTCCATTTTGGCGTTCGTCTTTGTCAATAGAATAAAGTATTGATCTATTTGCGTGTTGTAATAATATTGACTCTGTGTATTTATTTTTTTTCGCTTGTATAATTCATAAGTTTGTGTATATTTAGGTTCCATTGTAGACAAAAATTCCTGAGAAATACAGATCACCCTCTTAAGTTAACATAGTATTAGAGCTCAAACTTTGTTTTCCCAATTTGTCTATGTTCTGTTACTTATTGCCAGTTTGAGTTTGCTTTTGGTTTGATCCTGGTTTCAGTTTCACATGCAAGCTGGCTGTGGGCTTGCATCTGAAGGAGAGTGTAAAATCCCACATATCTTAATGAAGGAGTTACTTATGGCTTTATATTATGGTAAAATCCCTCCACTTATCATATATTGGTTTTAACTTTAAAGCTTTAACAGTTTTGATGATATATGTTCTTATGTGCGACGGCTTGAGTTATCACAAATCTAATCTCTTTGGCCACACACCACCAAAGCGTTCACATCATTGGATAAGATTCTGAGCCAAATCTCTAGTCAACCCTAATTTTGGCTATATTTGAAATAATTTTTGTGAGTAGTGTTAGAATATTAGATAATTTAGTTAATCGTAGGAATTAAATCATTGAAGTTAAAAGCTATCATTGACTAGTTTTTTTTTTTTTAAACTCTAACGTTAATCACTAATATTATAAATAGGTGCTCATTAAAGAAGATGTTGAGCTAAAGCTCTAGTCAACCCTAATCTTGGCCCTATTACTCCTATTTTGGAGCCAAGCTTCTTTTCACCAAAAATAATGACATGCTCATTATTTAATATTTGGATAATGCTACCTAAATAATATTAAGTTGGGTATAGCAAAATTTTAACATATATAACATGTATTCAATAATTTTTATTAGATTAAGTTAACCAATCTTCGTTCTAAAATTTATGCCCACAGTTAAATTGTAGGGTATAATAGTTTTTCTTAAACAATAAAATAGGCTTTTGCTCCCCACCCTCAACTGTACAACACTCACTCATCAGTGATGGTTGCCAACATGAGTGGCCATACAGTGGTGGTTGATCCTGATCATAAAATTCTAGGGGTTGCTTTGGTTGAAATTCAGTTCTGAAATTAAAGGATTGGATTTGTGATCATTAAGGAGCTATTAGGATTTAAATATTATGATTATTGATTACCTAGACATACTTTTCAGGATGTTATTTCTTTGTTTTAATGAAATATGATGGGTAATATTCATTTTAAAATGTCCTTCGATATAAAATAAAATAGTAGTATCATTAATATATATATTTTGAGTGGGAAATGACTATTTTTAAAAGGGTCAAATACCTATTTGCTCCCCTGTACTATGGTGATTCAGACAGCTAAGTCCCTAGACTATGAATCGCATCAACTTGAATCCTTGACTTTGAGAAATCGATTAATTTGGTCCTTTAACTCAGCTATGTGCTCACATGTGCTTGTGAGCTGAACGTCGTGAGGCTTTTAATGTACCAACACTAGATTTTCTGCAATTAACCACTCACCTCCCCAGAACTCTCCATCTCTCTTAATTTCTCCATGTTCTTTGTGATATCATTTTTTACATTTAGACTGACAAGCCCAATTGAAACAAAGATGAAAATTACATTAGTCAGACTATTTCAATACTTATTTATCAACAAGGATCTGAACCGATTACCCATAACGGAGGTGTTTGACAATAGCAAGACCCAAGAAAGAGATGCCATTGGTGACACAGACAAGCCTTTCTCTACACAGGACGCAACATCCATGGACCAATTAGCAGCAGATTAATCTCATCAGAGACTCTTTAAGAAAAGATTCGAGTGCCCTAGATATTCCAAGAGGGTAACTGAAAATGGGTATTTTGCCTCTGAGTTGTATGTGAGAAGTCATTAGTTTGTAGTCGACTGGAATTCATCATTTTCCTTTTGTTTCGGGGAATGATTTTACATTTATAATCAATGGAGACTTTGTAGGGGAATGCTGGATGCAGGTGCCGGTAGCCATCGATTGGGACCATTGCTTGCTTAGGTAAAAGGCGGTGTCGGAGATGAAGAGCGACATGTCTTAGAATAGTGAGGTAGAGGGCAGAGATATTGATAGGGGTGGAGGAAACGGTGAGATCAATGAGGCTGCGAAGGCGGGAGAGATAGACACCGAAGATGCAGTGGAGGGCAGAGGTGTTGACGGGGTTGGAGGAAGCTATGGGAATGTTGAAGGATTGGGGGGAGAAGGAGGAAGGTGTGACATTAGAGGTGGTTAGGGTGGCAGCAAGGAAAGAAAAAAGGAGGAGGAGGAGATGCGATGGCTTTCCACTAAACAAGTTACGACATCAATAGCACGTGAGTTCACGTGAACTTTTCTTTGAGTCATAGGACCAAAGTGACAAATTTTACAAAATCCAATGTTTGAGTTGATGCAATTCGTAGTTTAGAGAGCAAACTGTTTGATTCATTATAATTCAAGGGAGCAATAGACATCAAGAGCTTTTTAAAGCTCTGCGGGCCTAGCTAGTTATGTACATAATGACCACACTTTGGCATGATTATCGCTCCAAAAGTATTAGTAGATGGCGGGTTTGGGTGCAATTTTATTCTATATCATGATATGAGAACAGTCACTTTACAATTTTTCTTTAGTTTTATGTTCCTCATTCTAATTTGCTCAACTATATTTTCAATTGTAAACATACAATGGGCATACTAGATAATCAAAATTTTTATATCTTAATAAATGTTATTGGATAATCTATTTGCAATTCAGTACACTCCCTTTTCTTGCAAAAATTTTGAGAAAATGTTTAATTCAGTTCTTGAATGGTTTGGCAGGCACAAATGAAAAAATTTGATTGCCAAATCTTGATAAATGGTGATTAAAAGAAAAATTTGTGCACAGATGGGTAGAAACATGGAATTTGAATAGCTAGCTTAGGAGTTTGGCATTTTTTAAGGTGACACTATTGCCCTAAGTTTATTCTTTACTTTGGGTATTCTATGAAAAAATTAATTTTGGCCTCCTAGCCAGATTTGGGAAGTGTCCAAGGTGGCAAGACAACTCGATTGGGAAGGTCAAGGGAGTTGATTGGCTAGGGCCCAAATTCCAAGGGCAACCCCAAGAACAAGAATTTGTTTTTACCATCACTACAAGGTTTGGGCAGACACAAGAGTAACGCTCCAAGCAAGTGGGCTTTAGAATCAATTTAGATGATTTCAAATTGACGAATTTTGAATTAATTTGGTAGAAATTTCTAATCAGTTTAGATGATTTTGAACTGCTAAAGTTATGAAAAAAAAAGAGGAACCACTTGCCTATCAGGTAATTCTTAAAATTAGTCTTGAGGAAGTGTTTGATGACGAATAGGTTTGTGGTAATAATGCTATGGATTTTCCCTGACTACTAGGATGTGATGGTGTTTCATGGGCATTAAGTTAACACATGGGTTAACTAGTTAAGAAACCCGTGGCATTTTTTCAAGAATTTAAGTAGAACACCGCTAAGTGTGTAGGCTTTAAGATCCTTAGACTTAGATTTTTGGAATTGAACTTAGTGAAATTGGAAGAAGTAGGAAGAGATGAGGAACAAGACTAAAAGAAAGTGAAGAGACTACAACCTCATGGTTGAATCTTGTTGAGTTTGCGAAGATGAGAATTTAAGATTATTTCGGTTGATCTGAGCAAGGCGGTGGTAATGGCGAAGAGCAAAATAGGAAGCGGAGGGATGGAGACGAGGCCTAGCTTGTTAGATGCAGAAGTTGATGGAGCAAAATTGTTAGGGAAGAAATCGGGCAAAAGTAAGTATTTTCTCTATTTTTTGTCTTAACAGTCATTAGCAAAATTAACTTTTCAGGGAACAAGTACATGTAGTTGAAATAAGGATAACATAAGTATAGGTTTGCCTATATCTCAGGGTCTAGATAATTTTCCAACATAAAAAGAAGAAAAGATGGTCATATTTAATCCACTTCTACTTCATATGACATAATTTAGTATCCTTACTGTTATGCCCTTAATTACTTTTACTTTTTTTGGTGCATGTAAGGTTGGTTAAGTAGAGTAAGAATCATATCATAGACCTCGTGATAGCAATTATAATCTGCAGCCATTAGAGTAATGCTGTGGTTTATTATTAGACCCTTAATTATTTGCATTTAAAAAGTTAAAACACATAAAAATAAAGATATTAAATAGGGCATAAATTTATTATAATTTTTAAGTTGACCATTAAACATCTTTTTATTTCGGCATCAATTAACTTTGACCTTTTGTCTGGCATATAAAAAATAGTTTATTTTATTATTTATTTATTTATTTGGCAAAGTCGCATATATTGAGACAGGATGCATTGTACTAGTGATTGCGCAGTTGGGAGAGGGTGATGTGGCAGTTAATATCCTAAATGGGTCGCCTAAAAATTCAGTCAACTGATCATGTATGAGAGTCTGAAAAGGCTTAAATGCATAATTGATCCTGCAACTTAACCAACTCTTACGAGTTAGTCTATAAACTCAAACTCAGTTAATTTCAGACCGTCAACTTTGTAAAAGGGAGAAACTATAGAAGTTGTTGTTTAAGAGAAGAAACTCTAAAAGATTAATTGCTTTTAATATAAGCGATTCATTTTATTTTTATTTTTTCATTTTTTATGTTTTCTCAGATAAGGTAAAACCTAACTTTTAGTCCCTAAATTCACAACCTTTGGAAATGTCGATGGTCCTTGAATTTTTTTTATCTAACAACTGAGCCTATGATTCTTGATTTTTCTTTTCTTTTCTTTTTTTTTGGGGGGGAAAAAGACAAATTGCTCGCTTGTATTTGCGCTATAGTGCAAATCACCCATTATGGGTTTTTGCAATTAAATTGGTCATCAAAATTTTTTGTTGAGAGATATTTACCACTAAAGATTTTGATGTAGTGCAAATTAACCACATGTGGAAGCAACAGTCAAAAAATACCATTATCTCATGGAATATTCCATGAAATGTGGAGATGGCATGGCTAATTGAAATCGTAAATTAAACATTTATCGCTGAACTATAAGCTCTTATGCACACCAATTCCTAAACGAAAAAATAAAGTACAAGAATCATTTTCTTCCCCAACTCTCTAACCTATGGATGTTCCAATTTCATGTTTGAAGTTTCATTCCAATTGAATAGGTATAAGATTTTTGCCTAGAATATGAGGTTATCTCTACCCATGAACCACCAAATGTTAAGATAACATGCCATCCCTCATCTGCACTGGTAAGAAATGCCTTAGACTTTTCCCATTTCAATTTGTGGATTGAAAGATTATATCCCACCGATTAATAGGTAGGTTAGTAGTTTTGCTTCCGTGCTTGTTATAGTTAACGTTGTCGATGACATTTACCTTTGTTTACCTTATATTTTGATGAATTTTGATGGATTGAGGTTTGTATTTTTGTTCTTATTCTTTCAATGATGTTTAGTGTAAAAAAAAAATATAGCTATTATGGATGCATAAAACGAACAATGACATATCAAGACAAAGCAAGCTCTGAATTACTTGAAAATCATTCTCTCTCTTATGCTACGATTAAACCCTTCTAAATTCTCAAAAGTTGCCACTTTTTATCCTAAACCTTCTCATTTGACGATCAACACCAATGCTATATGAAAATCTATAGGTGAAAAATAAATGAACAGCTTGAGCTTGGCTTGAGTTTCGCTCGATTTAAAACTCATTTGTAGCTTGTTTAAATTGTTATCAAGCGAAGCTAATAGAATTTGCAGTAAACTCTTTTTTAGACCTTCATCTATTTCTAAAGAGTTTATTTTTTTTACCCTGTCTTGCATTTATTAGCAAAATGTCATGGTTTACCACATTTTCAGTAAACCTTTTGATCATTTCTAGATTTTCTCGTTCAACATCTTTTAGAATGTCCTGGTTTTTCTTCTAAATTTTCAAATCTTTTTTTTGTATATTTTCTATAGGATTTATGATTCATTGTTTTCTAAGCTTGTGATATCATAACCAAATTAAGAGCAAAATTTTCCTATCTTTTTTCTTCCTGCTAATCTTTATCTTTTCACATGTTTTTGCTACTTCATTTCATGACATATTTTTAGACCAAAATTTTTAATTTCTGCTACGTTTTGTCCATAGGTATAATTTTCCAGATTGGGATGACCTTGGTTTTTTTTCCTTAATGTGGTTCGTGACCAATTGACCAAAATGTTTAGGAAAATCTTTTATGAATTTTTCTTTCTAGATTGAAGATCAACAATCTTCTCTTTCATAGACTTCATAAGGAAAGTGTCCTTGTACCATTCTAAATCTGTTAAAGTTCTATATCTCAAATTTAAAAGCAATATTCCATTTTCACTTTGTTTACTTACTGAATCACGAACAAAATGAGAATATATAGTACACAACAAAACATTTACAACATCAAGTTCACTTGTTTGGATTAATTGGTTCCCATGTTACATTGTAAGCATTTTTCTTTATTTTTTTTTATATTTTGTCTAGCCTGTTCAGTTAGACACTTTTTTCACTGGTTTTTTAATTGTCCTGTAAAACCAGTTATGATCATTTCTGCTATATCTGGGTCTGAAATTTCAACTCTTTTTCTAGCAAATATTTCAAACATAATCATAAGTTGGATAATGTTTATTATTTGGTATTCTAACAAACCATCTATATTTCATTATCTAATTGAATCTCTTTTATATTCGGCAAAGTATAAAGCTCAGAAGAATTATTTAACCTTTTTTCTATTAGAGATAGTTTTGTGGGTGCATGAGGATGAGGTACATTCTAACCTTTTGAAACATTTTTAATTGGACCTTCTCTCCCTCCTTTAGAATGAAGATGACTTAATTCTAATTTCTCATATTCTGAGTGATGAGAATAAACTTGTTCTTGGATATTTGGACTTTCTATCATAATATTTATCTGAAGACATTTTTTTAATCCACAGTCTCTTTTGGCTATTTAGATTTAGTAGTTAATTTAGCTATTTGATCAGCTAAATTAGTAATTTTATTATTTGGTTTTAATTTAAATTTTGAAACTTTTTTGGGAAAATTTAAGTTTTTTGGGAAAATTTACCAGGGACTTTGATGTCTCTAGCAACACTTCTGGATTAAGAACTAAAGTCTTTATGAGACCAAACTTATGCTTATCCAACAATGTTTCAATTCTATTCATTTTTTTACTTATAGATTGTAGGTAAAAATTTGTATAATTATTCTATTTTATGATGTTTTGGAGATCTTTCTTATCTGCAGGTTTCCTGACAATCTCAGAGTTTTCTGTGTTAAAAGCCTTAAAGGGTGAATAAGATATTTTAGTTTCTTCTCTCATTATGGCCATCGTGCTAGGTGGATGCGGAGATGTAATTTCTTTTCCATCTTTAATTTTATACATGGACCAAGTTTCTTCTAGAACGTTTAATGGCTGGGATAAACCGTTCAAAGAATTTCAAATTCTTCTTAGTTCTCATAATTCTCTTATACCAAAGGTGTTAAATTTCTTTTATATCTTCTTTGGTTTATGTATCAAAAACCATTTTCTTTTAATTTCATTCATTTTTGACCATAAATCTTCATTTAGACTTTGAGGGCCAAACCTAAATGGTTCTGTTAAGTTATTTAATTGAAAATCTGAAAAACTAAGATTGATTGATCTTATAGATATAGATTTTGTTTCTTCTTTTTGTTGTATATAATTTTGGCATTTTTCTAAGACAATTGGGTCAATTCTATAGATAGGAAGTGAAACTTGTTCTTTGGATTCTATAACTCCTACTAGTTTCTCATGTTCAAACTTGGGCACATAAGAACATGAAACTCTAAAGGGTTTATAAGAAATTTTGAACAGAAGCCATTTTGGTTTCAATTATAAAATATCAATTCTTGTAATTCTATCTTTTCTAAACCCTATTTCAACCTCTCCATTTTCATATTCAACTATTCCTTTTAGTTCTTGAGGTTTTAAAGGTTTCATATGCTTTTCATTGTGAAAAATCCATTTTTCTAAAAGTTTGATGTCTCTCCATTTTATTGGCTTTGGAATGATAACATGACTTTTTTTTTTCTGCGTTAGCTTTTAACAACAAAGTTTTTCCCTGTGTATTAAACCCTTAAGCTTTAGGCTCAATTTTTATTATCATTACTTTGTAATATATTCTGTAAACAAGTGTAAGATTCTGAGATCCTTCAACCATATCAAACACTAGATGTCATGATATTTACTGTTAAGACTTTCATAATATGAGAATCTTTTAAAGAAACAGTGAAATGTGGATGACAATGAAAATAAATTAGTCCATCACACAAACTTGATCCAACAATGCCTAATAGAAAATAAAAAAATTTATTATCTTTACAATCTCTTAAGGCAATAATCACAGAAGTATTTAAATCATTTCTTGTTAAAGATTTCAAAGCAATTTGCACAAGATCAACATGCAAATAATTATAGTGATTTTCTAGATGATCCTTGATCATATATTTTGAAAAACAATTCAAACTTATGGTTTTCTTGCATTATTGGAATAGTTTTTTGTACTATTTTAATGGCATAAGTCATTCTAAGCTCAAAAGTTCCCTTTTGATAAACATCCCATTTATTAATTTTAGGAATATTCTAGTTTCCTAATTTCTTTTTAATATCTCTGATCAAAATATCTTGTGAATTGTTAAATTTTCTATTCTCCATAATTTATTTTTCCTCTTGTCTCTTTGAAGTACATCTAGACAAAGTTTTAAAAATTTTATCCATTAGTAACTATTGATTAATGTTAATATCATAAACAGCTATCTGTAAACATTTTATGTGATCCTATTGTCATTCCACTTCAATAAAGGGTCTTATGATTACTACAAGACTTGGGTAATAATCTGGAAAGATTTTAACAATAATATTTAATTACTAAGAAATAAAGCCTTTTGAAATTTGTCTAACTCTTAAATCAAAAGGCTGAAACAAAAAATAAACTTTAAGGGCTAGAATGCAAAAACCTCAAAAGCTACAAGGGTTTGGCTTGGCTTGAAAATATCTTTTCTCATTAAGGATTTTTTTGTCCAAAAAAGATCTGGACCATGTGGACATGTATCCATAAAAGAGTTTGCACTTGGTATGACAAGGATGACAAAACCAAAGGAAAAGGGAGATAAAACATTAAGATAACTATTCCTAAAAACAATGGAGACAAATTGGTCACCAATAATGTATTTTTCAAGGCAAACATGTTATCAATGTTTTTTTCTTTTGTAGGGGAATTGACAGGAGGAGAAATTTTACATTTTGTTATCTTATTATAATTTTTATAATTATTTTAAGGAATATTTTATTTTCTTAGTTTTAAGAGTTATTTTTTTACTTTATTAGGTTAGTTAGGGTCTTTATCGATTATTGCATCAAGTAAGATTTATCTAAAGATTTTATATTGGAAAAAGATATCAATTAGGATAACTTTTCATATTTTATCTAGTCTTGTACGTATAGTTTATATAAGGGCATGTATATGCTACGTAAAATAAAAGGATTCAACTTTTGATTAATAAAATTGTTGGAATTTTATCTCTAAATTTGGCTTTCTGAATTAAAGTTCTTCATTTCATCTTTGAGCTATATGTGTTATACTCTTATTCACACAACTTATTGCTCACAAATAAGCCACCATCATTAAAGCAATGTGAATTGTTGTGGGTGGGTTTTTGTTCAGTTATGTATATGGCGCAAAACTCCTATAATTTCTAGCTATTGACTAAAAACATTTAATCCAAACTTAAAATCATTTTAAGATGTTAAGATCTTGGTTAGAGTGAATCTTAAGTTAAAACAGACAAAAATGGAACTAAATGTCCAGAGGTTAACCTATGCCAAAAGAAAATTTTTCATTATTGCCAACATCATTAAATAGTTTATTTGTCCCTAATATGCTTAACCTAAACCAATTAAAAGACATCATTTTAAGATGTTTGGAAAGCACTGATATGTATATATAAACCCTGCACAAACACACATACAGATATACATACATACATGCATGCATACATACATACATGCATGCATGCATGTATGTATGTATGTATCTATATATGTATTTATATATTTATGTATGTATGTGTGTGTATATTTATGCATTTATGTTTGGAAAGCACTAATATGTATATATATATATATATAAACCCCACATACACACGCACACATACATACATATGTACATTTATACATATATGCATGCATATATGTATCATGTATGTGTGTGTGTGTGAATGGGAGTGCCCATGCTTTCCAAACATGAAATTTGAATAGCTAAGGAGTTTGGCAATTTTGAAGGTCACACTCTTGTCCTCAGTTTATTCTTTAATTTGGATATTCTATGAAAAACATTAAAAAAAAAGGCCATATTTAATCCATTTCTACTTCCTAAGACATAATTTTGTATCCTTACGATTATTCCCTTAATTACTTTTTTTTTTGTGAATGTAGGGTTGGTTTTGATAAGTGATAACAATTATAATCTGTAACCGTTGGAGTAATGCTCTGGTTTTTATTATATACTTAATTTTTTGTATTTGAAAAGTTAAAACACATAGAAACAAATATGTTAAATAGCAAATAAATTTGATATTTTTTTTATATTCATAATCAAGAAAAAAATGACTAAGAAAAGAGTGAAGCTAGTAGGTCGTGTGTAGGAAAAACGCATTGATGCATGGTACAATTACCAATAAATAGCGATTAAACTTCTCCATCCTAAAAACAACCTGTTCAGTGATACTTGCCCAGTCTGGCAATGGTGACATTTGATTTTGGAGGACATCTAATGCCTACAAGCAATCTAATAGGATAGTAATATATTTTACATAGAAAGAAGCTAATATAGCTACCAATTATGCTTCTAGCTTTAAGGAACAATTCTACCATATTCTGGCTTGTTGATATTGAGGAAGAGCATTTGAGCTCATCCATAACCAAGCTGCTGCTCATAGCCCCAATGATCTATGCTTACTGGATTGTGATTAGGTGCCACTAGTTTTCGAATTCCCTAAATATGACATAATTTATTAAGAGGGGTAGCTGAAAGCACCCTTTGTATTGATAGAAAGTCTTTAGCATTCACAGGTTGTTGGATAAAAACTTCCCTATTGTCTATTAAGGATTGAGAGTCGAACGGTGCATTACGGAAGATACACTCATTTTCCCATCCAAATAATTGAGAGGGCAGAGATTGAAAAACTAATCCATTCAACAGACCATTTATTACAGGAAACTAAAAGTGATGACAACTAAGTCCTAATTGGCAAGTCATCAAATTGAGATGGTGGCAAGCTGAAAAAACATCATATGTCAGCAGTACCTAAGCAGCTCCAAAAGAGATGAAGAACCATCTCTTCATCTGTATTACATCATTGCCACAAGTAATTCTGCAGCACATCATGGTTAGCTAGATTACTACCTATAGTAAGGGCATTCAATAAACAGTTCCACAAAAATACCTTATACTTTCCTGGCATTTGCAATCCGACACTCATTTCATTATATTAGAGAAATCAATATTTGGAGGAGAACCAATGAAACACCCCCTATGAAGTGGAATAAATAAGATATCCTTTGAGCTCATAACTAAGAATAACTGTGTTTGGTGGAATCACATCATTCCCTTGAGTTAAAGAATGATGGGGAGGAAAGACAATATGCCGTAAATGTCCTTTATAAAAATTTGATAAATGAGGGCTATATTCCTACCCTCACCAGTAAAAGAATCCTAAATTTGCAACCCAAAGCCTTTGAAATACACTATTTTTGAGGAGCCATTAATGTTAATTGAGTTGGGGATACATTCAGGATCCACTGGTCCTCCCACAACCAGATATGTTTGCCATAACCAGTCTTCCATTACAAAGACTCAATCAAAACTAATATTCTATCAAGCATGCTTTTCCAAATTTGAGATGTTGAACTATTAACCCCAACAGTCTAAATAGAGCACAAAGAACCATATTTTACCATAAAACCCTATAAATTAGTCTATTTGGGTCCCTAGTAAAGATTCATGTAAAGTTTTTCCGAAGAAGGCTTGGTTAAACAGACATAAATCCTTAATTCCTAATCCCCCCCACACTTATTAGGAGCATTAGTATCACTTCTTACTTCATATGGATGCCTTTCTTATCTTGTGATGCAAACCACCAAAATGGGATGAGAGTGATTGTATCCGATAAAGTTACAGGAACTTTGAACAAAGACATGATATAGACTAAGATTGAGGTTAAAGTGGGTTAAATCAGAGTGAGCCTCCCAGCACTGTTAAAGAGCCTCTCTTTCTAATTGTCTAGCTAAGCTTTAATCTTATTCACTAGAAAGTGATAAGTAGCAATACTGGAAAAATCATGACAGAAAGGAGCTCCTAAGTAATGTGAAATGGGTTAATATCACTGGTCGTCCATAAACTATTTTTATTTTGCTTAATTGTCCTAAAACTATCAATTGTTACATTTATCATTCTCAAACTATTTATTGCTGCACTCGTCGTCATGCCAATGTACTAGTGCTTAAAAATGACGGAAATGGTGGGAAAATGCACAATCATCCCTTAAACTTAGAAATTTTTTTATCTAAGTCTTAAAACTTTAAGATTTTCTAGTTAAGTTATAAAACTGCGAAAATGTGTATACTTTCTTTAATTTCTCTCTTGCTTTCTTTTCATTAATCATGAATTTCTTGACTTTGCTTTAATAAAATTTTTATAATTGAATTTTAATTAAGTATTTATTCTAGTTTCTTTATTTTTTTTTCTTTCACTTAAATTTTTAAGCATTTTTAAGGCTTTTTTCATTTATTCTTCTTATTTATTTTTTGTTGCTGCCTCATCCTTAACATTTTTTTCTTTTGTTGATCCATTTTTTCCTTAAATTTTCCTATTATTTTTCTACATTCTTTTTGTGAAAATTTTTCTTTATTTCATCTTTCCTTTTTCATTTTCTAAAGGTTATTATTCTTTTTTCTTACCTTTTTTTTTTCTCCTGTTTGAATTTAATGTATGATTTATAAAGGAACTTGAGAAATTTAATTTCTATTTTCTCCCTTTTCATCATTTGCAAATATAAATGAAAGGATAAAGTTGACAAACAATGCACAAAAAAAGATGATTTAGTTTCATTACCGTTGTGAACAACATAGTAGAGGGGTTCAGGAGAGAATCTCTTTCACTTTATAATAAACAAGAATTTGAAATTATAACAAAACCAAACATAAATTAGACCCATACATAAATTTAGGGGGAAAAAAGAAAAATAAAAGGATAAAGAAGATCCATCTCAACAATATCTTCAAGGGATGAAAAAATGGTATGTAAATTCTTTAAGTTCCTTTATGATTTATATGTTAAATTAAAACAAGAGAAAAGAGAATTTAAATTTCTCAAGCTATTTTATGAGTTTTATAGTAAATTCAAAAGAGTAAGATGGAGTGAGTAAGAATTTTTTAAATTAGTCTAAGTCCTAAAATTAAATGAATATTATTAACACTCAACAAAACATATTCGACTGTGAAAGGCTATTTGCTGAAAAAGAAAGAATAACCAAAAGATGAAACAAAGAAAAACATTTGCAAAAGGAACATAGAAAAATAATAGGAAAATTGAAGGAAATAAAGGATCAACAAAAGAAAAAGGAGTTGTAAGGATGGGGCAGGAACAAAAAATAAACAAGAAGAATAAAAGAAAAAAGTTTTTAAAGGAAAAAAACTTAAAAATTAAAGTTAAAGAAAAAAGAAAAAAAAGAAACTAGAATAGATACTTAATTATAATTCAATTATAAAAATCTTATTAAAGTAAAGTCAAGAAATTCATCCTTAATAAGAAGAAACTAGGAGAGAAATTAAAGAGAGCATACACATTTTAATAGTTTTATGATTGAATTAGAAAGTTGTAAAATTTTATGACTCATATAGAAAAGTTTTCCAAGTTTAGGGCTAACTCTGTATTTTTTTCATTATTTCTATCACTTTTTAATGGCTGGTATAATTGCAGGATAACAGGTGCAACAATTAAATAGTTTGAGAATGATAGATGCAACAATTGATAGTTCTTGAATGATTAAGTAAAATGAAAATAGTTTATAGACGGCCAGTGATATTAAACCAATGAAAAATATTTGAATTGATCAAAAACTGTAGCATTTCACAGAATTCTTGTTATTGATCCACCGGGATATTTCAGCTAAATAGCTACTCAGATTTTCACAAATTTACCTTTTGACCTGCCGCTAACACGTATAATCTCATAATATATTAAAGAATTTGAATAGCTTCCTTGGATGGTAAAAAAAATATCAGATAACCATCTGCAAAAAATAAGCGATTCATGCTGGGGCTTAGACCTACTTGCCTTTAGACTAGGAAGTACCTGACATTTGCAGATGGGTTGAATAACTAGAAAATACTTTTGTACAAAGGATAACAATGTATAAAGAGAGGTGATCCCTTGACGGATTCCTGCTCTCAGGTTGAACCATTTTGAAGTATAGCTTTGTACCCTCAGGCAAGGGTAGAACCAAAAAATTATTTTAGTGGAGGCAATTAAAACTATTTTCATGCATTTTATAATGAGTGAGACCATACAAAAAATTTTATGGGGTCATAATGAATATTTTTCAAAAGATTATATATAATTTACATAATTTTTCCAAAATTTAGTTGTGACAAATACGTAGCGCCGCCGCTGCCCTCAGGGTCCACTCTGCCGATCCGTGAGATGGAGAATGTCGTGGATTATGATAATATTGTTCTGAATACTTTGTCCGGGAACAAAGGCATTTTTGGTAGTTAGAAACCAAGCTGAAAATGATTAGCTTTAATCAGTTGACCAAAATCTTGGAGATAATCTTGTAGAGAGCATTGCATAGATTTATTGGTTTGAAGTTTTCCGAATTTTCGATATCACAGTAATGAAAGTATGATTGATCTGACGTAAAAGGAATCTTTTATGTGTGAAAGATATGCCGGTATTTCTTGCTAACAAATTGGAGAGATGCTATCCAAATCCAATCCTGTTGCTTTCAAGCTCCCCTTTTATTAAGCCGCCCGTTTTAATTTCCCCTGGTCCTTTCAAGTTCGACTAATAACTGTATTTAAATTGACCGTTAAACATATTTTTTATTTCGGCATCAATTGACTTTGACCTTTAATATATTTTTCTTTGCAAAGTCGCATATGTTGAGCCAGAATACATTATATTAGTGATTGTGCAGTTGGTTGGGACGATGAGGCAATTAATATCCCAAAAGGGTAGCGTCAAAATTCAGTCCACTGATTATGTAAGAGAGTTCTAAGAAGGCTTAAATCCACAATTGATCCTTTAACTTAACCAACTCTTACGAGTTAGTCCGTAAACTCAAACTCAATTAGTTTCAGCCTGTCAGCTTCCTAAAACGGACAAACTATAGAAGTTGCTGGTTTTTTGTTTTTTGTTACAGAAGGAACTAGAAGATTAATCGCTTTTGACAGAAGCGATTCATTTTATTTTATTTTTCATGTTTCGCGTTTACTTATCTAAGGTAAAACCCCTCTTTCAGTCCCTAATTTCTTTGCCTTTGGTTTGTTGGTCCTAGAATTTTATTATCTAACAACTGATACCATAATCTTGATTTTCTTTTCTTTTTCCTTTTTTTATTTTTGGAAAAAAGAGGCAAATTGCCCAGTCATGTTTGTGCTATAGCACAACCATTATAGTTTTTTTGCAATTAAAATTGAACATCAAAATTTTCTATAGAGAGATATTTGCCACTAAAATTTTGATGTAGTGCAAATTAATCACATATGGAGGCAACGGCCTGAATAGACCGTCATCTCACGAAATATTCTATAAAATGTGGTGATAACATGTCTGATTGAAATGGTAAATTACATAATTTATCCTTGAACTATATGCTTTTATGCATACCAATCCCTCAAACTAAAGCACAAGTACTATTTTTTTCCTAAACTCTCTAACATGTGTATGTTATGCACATTGCAAGTATATGGTTGTCGAATTAGTAATAAAACCAGTGAGACTGGGTCGTGTCCACAATGATCGTGAGTTAAAGAAAACTAAACTATTTGAAAATTATAAAAATAAGACTAAAGGAAATTAAATGCTTAAATTAGATAAGTGACAATTGATAAACACAATTAACTACTTACAATGACTAACTATTACTAATTAAATTCTAGGAAAAATTAACACTAATTACTATTTGGAAAGATTAGTCAAATAACTAAGGGGAATAAACTCTAATAGAGCAATTGATCCTCTTGGAATCTATATTGAGTTTGTTTAGTATTCACCTACCCATTTATTAATTTATTGTAAATGAAATTATCTGACAACAAATTCCCTTTTCTCAGGTGAATTGGATTAATCTCTCTAATATTGATTGAAAATTTTTTGTCCATCCAAAATTAAAGGATTTTAAGCTCTTTGTGGTCTATTCATCTCTTATAAACTTGGGCCTTTTACTTCTCAAGTGATTCTAACCTAGTTTGTTTATTTCTTTTAACACAAACTTTTTCTCTCAAAGACTAATTTGCATAAAACAATCAACTTTTAGCTTAGAGACTCATCAATTAATCATAAAAGTAAACCAAATAATAAATTCAATAAATAGTCTAGGGTTTAGGCATACAATCATTAAAGTATCATCTAAGATTTAAAATGACTCTAAAAGATTGAAAAAATCTAGCATAAAAACATCCTTACAATAAAACTAACAACCAAACAAAAATCCATGTCCAATCCAGAAAAATAAAGAAGAAGAATTAAGAAAAAGTTGAAGGGCTTTTTAATTGAAGCTTAAAAAGTGCACGAACTGCCCTTAAGAAGAATTAAGAAAAAGTTGAAGGGCTTTTTAATTGAAGCTTAAAAAATGCACGAACTGCCCTTGCTCTCTCATTCTTCCTATTTTTTTTTAATTATTCTTTTTTATCTTCCCTAATCTTCCGGTACACCTTTTCAAAAGCATATTTGCTGTCACCTCCTTTAAAACTGAGGATGTCGATAGGTTGGATTTGGGTAGGATGAGAGTAATATCACATCCTACCCGCTATCTTACTCATCACCCATCGGGTAAATAATTTTGACACCCATATCCTACCCATTTTTATGTGGGTAGGATCGGGTAAAAACCTGTCCATCCACCATACTTCTACAATCATACATATACAAAAAAAAAAATCAACCAAGAAGCTATAAATTACATCAATCAAATATGTCAAAAACATTATTAGTATATGAAAAAAATAGAAAAGGCACAACAAGGGAGCACTACACATAAATTTACACTCCAAACATACCAATACACTATAAAAAATAAACTCCAGAATCAGTACATCACAAATATAGCAAAAAACAATACAATAAGCCACAAGGGAAGACACATAAAAGTCTAAGCCTTATACATAAGTTTAATACCTTGGTAAATATGTAATAGCATATATATATATATATATATATATATATATATATAGGTAGGATATGGGGCATGTAAGCCCCAAACCCGCATCCTACTCATATCCAACGGGTGAAAAAAAAAACCCATATCCGCCCCAAATCCATTTAATTGTAAAAAAAAAACTGACCCATTGGGTAAAATACAACAGGATCTCCGTCAACCCGGTTATCCATTGACATCCTTATTTAAAACTCCCTCTTACACGCTGGTTCTTTAATACTTTCTTCATTTAAAAACTTTTGCTCCATTTGACTTTTTCTATTATTTTAACTTAAATTTATTCATATTATTGTTTGCTAGAAAAAAAATTAAAAAATATAAATTTAGCAACTATATGTGTTAATTTTTCATTCATATATTGTTGACACCCAATTTTGTTCGGGCACTGAGTTTTGCTTAAGTTTTAGGTTAGGAAAATTAGTTTAGGGGGCATTTTCATTTTTAGGGTTTATTTGGTCATTTGTTAGGAGTTTGGGTCATTTTTTTCATTTTAGGGTTTTACATAGTTAGTTGGTCTAGTCATATTTAGGTTACATTGTTATTTTAGTCTAAGTGGTCATCTAGGGTAGAAATAGGAGTTAATTTAGTTTAGGTACTAATTTGGAGTCCTAAAAGTCTTGTAGGGTCAATTAAGAAAAAATGGGAAAGTTTGGGGAAAAACTAGAAATTTTTAGAGAATTTTAGGGAAAAATTGAAAATTTTGAGGTAAATTTGTCAGAAATGGGGAGTTTGGGGGGCAAATCTTTAGATCCTGAAGTTTTAAGAAAATCTGGAAAATTTTAGGAAGTTTTGGGCTCAATTGACAAATCCTTAAAATTTTGGGTTAAATTGAAATTCGCACAGAATTTGGGGCAAGATCAACAGCTTGAGAGTTTTATTGGACTTAAACTGATACTTTACCAGATTATATCCTAATCTCCTCAAATTGAATTTGGATTAAGTTTAAACCCTGTAAAACCTAGCTAATCTCGCCTAAGACTCCCTAGTATATATATGGGTCACTATTGACATGAAGAGGAAAGAAAATTCGTAACCCTACGCTCTAGTCTCGAAAAAGGCAAAACTGCAGCCTTTAAGCCCTGTCTCTCCTCCCTCTTCCCCAGAAACCCTAACCTTTTCCCTAAAGCCGCCGCCACTCTCGAAGCTTTGGTTCTCTGCCTCAAAGCTTCCAGCCCTCTACCCAGAAGCTTCTAGCCTCTTCCGTCGGCCAAGCTCACCTCCCCCGTTCCGTCCGACCGCAAGCCGCCGTCCCCGAAGGCTTCCCGTAGCTGCTTGCGTTCGCTCCGAGCTTCGTCTACCACGGCCTTGTCGTCTTTCGTCGTTGTCTTTGCCTCACCTAAGGTTGCTGGCGCCCACTCATCCAAGCCTCGATTGTCGTTTGCCGCGACATAGCCGGAGGACAGAGAATTGAGAACGATCCGAAACGTGGCCCACGGACCCGACCCGGTTCTGATTCGCCTTATCCAGTCAAGTACCCCTTTCGGTAAAACTCATGTTTACCCCCTCAGCTTTTTATTTTTACTCATTCGAGTGTCTTCGTATTCTCTGTGTTACAATGTGGTCACTGACAGCATTGATTCGTATTTTTTCTTTTCTTCGGCTGTTTGTTTTACTTTAGTTTCGGAGATTAACACTAGGTATGATCATAGGAAAAAAATCACATTTAGAAAAATTCATTCTGCGTGGTTTTAATAAAACCCTAGGATGAATTTAGGAATGTAGTAAATTTCAAAATCCATATCCAGTTGATTTGATAGGGTCCATGGTTTGAATAAACAATTATCTAAAATTTTCAATAAAAAAATATATTAAGTTTAACATCCATATCCAAGTGGTTCGATAGGATCTATGGTTTGGAAATATCAAAATTTCATAAAATAAATAAAAATTAAATAGTAAAGTTTAAAAATCCATATCCGGGTGGTTCGGTTAGAATCCATGGTTTGGATATTGATTGAAATTATTTAAAGCAAACAAAACAAATTAAAATCAAACTAATGTGCCAATTTTGGGCGCTAGAATAAAGTTATTTTAGCGTAACCGTGCTCCCGAATCCCTTGAACCCTCGTACACCATTTTTAGGTGTCCAATCGACCTAGGTGAAACCGATTGGTGGCGACTCCCAAAAACACGTTGCTATACTCATCATTGCTCAGAGATCAAATTAAGAGAAAAAGGAATGCCTTCTCGGCCTCGCCCTCCACTTACCTCCAGCATTGCACTTCACTCGCCTTCACTCCTCCAGGCTCCAACATCTTTCTCGGACGCAACCGTCGGTCCGTCAGTCGCCTCTACCCCCCATCGAGGTACAAACCCCAGAATAGTCCATGATTTCTTACTATGTAGTTGTTTAAGCCACATACATTTCTATATGTCACAAGTGCATCACGGTGTTTGGATATGATTTTTTTTCGGTTATTTCGGTTTAAAATCGAACCAAACAAAATATTTCGGTTCGGTTTTACTTCGGTTTATAGGCTTAGTTCGGTTAATTCGGTTTCTAATCATAATAAATTGAAAACCGAATAAACCGAAATATTCGGTTCAATTTGAACAAAAAAAACCAAATGATTAGCCCTAATTTAACTCCACACCAAAATTTTCACAAAACCTTGCTTTCTAAGTGGATTTTGAAGGCTCCAAAGGTGCTTAAGCATTAGGTGACTTGTTTCTTGTGTATTTTGTGTATTGGAAGGTTATTTTCACATTTTTCTTGGTTGGTGGTGCTTTGTACGTGAGGTACTCATAAAACCCAAGTTTGT
The DNA here is from genome assembly GCA_039654915.1 of Aquilaria yunnanensis. NCBI lineage: Eukaryota > Viridiplantae > Streptophyta > Magnoliopsida > Malvales > Thymelaeaceae > Aquilaria > Aquilaria yunnanensis. The sequence goes on from CM077595.1 coordinate 237,401, forward strand.
TTGGCATTTTGATGCGTGGGTTTTGCTTGATTTCTATTGTTTTGGTGCCCTGTTCCTTGGATTGTCTTGGAACCTAGGAAAAACCTAGTGGACCCTTGTTTTTGGTAAAGAGTTGCTTGTTCGTTGCTTGTTGCTTGAAATTGATGTTATGGATTTGAAGTTCTATGATTAATTAGTACTATTTGAGTATGGTTGCTTGTTGAAAATAAGTAGTTTTGTCACTTGCATTGATTAGAAGGCATGTATGATCATGGTGGACTAAGTATGAATTTGTGCTTTGTATGATGCAATGGTGCATCATAAGTGAGTTTGTGATAGTGCATTATGGCCTATGTAATGTGTTTTGTAGGTGCGTGGAGTAGAAAGGCATCCAATGCATGTTCGATATGCTTAAAAGGCCTTCCAAAGTGCCTTGGGTGAGAACTTGAGGTGTAGGATAGAGAGGTTGGCGCCATGGTGCTAGGGGTGGCACTGCAATGCCTAGCACCCCTGCACAAGTTTGAGAGATTTTGCTTATGGCACTACGGCGCCAGTGGTGGTGCTACAGAGCCATAGGCAAAACTAGTCGAACCTTGAGTTTTTGCTAAGGGTTTCGAGGGAAGGCTAAGTGGGTGGTTAGGGTACCTAAGGGTCGAAATGTTCTGGTGGTAGCTCAAGGCTTCTATAACTCTTTTGAAACCTAGGGGTTTCCTTGAGGGTTTGTGGTTATATATGATGCATACAAGAAAACTAGGTTTGATGGCCACAATAGGGCATCACTAGTTTGGGTGTGAGGTTTAGTACCATTGAGTGCTTAGCCATGCCCTCGGATGCAAGGTCTCGATATGGGAACCTTAGTACAACTAGTTAAGTTCTACAGAATCTAAGTATTAACAGTCCAACTATAGTGCCCCTACACAACATAAGAGAGGTTTAAGTTAGTGAGTGAATTCATTAGTTCAACTAGTAAGCAATGCTTGCTAGTAGATTGTTGTGAAATTTTAAACCCACTATTCCGCAAGTACACGGTAGTTGTGTAGATGGGTGAGTGGATATCGTTCCCACGAAGATTGATGAAATTGAATGCCAAGTACCACTACTCAAGTTAAACTTTAGCTAAACAATCAAAGTTGGATGACAATATATGCAACTTAAACAAGTGACTAACCTTAGCTAAATGGAATACTATTAGCCTAGAATGCAAGTATGCAATGTAAAAGTTGTAGTTTTTATCAAATCATGAAAGAACACTTCCTATGGATTCACTACTTGTCTTGATTTATTGGTGAATTTAGGTGAATGTGTTAATTTTCAATGTATGTTGATAAAGCTATTCAACTCAATTCTTACTTTTCCAAGTGAAAGAATTAATCTTTCTATTCTAAACTTAATATGGATTTCCATCCGATTACAAGGTTGGAAAGAGGCATTAGAGCTCAATCTACCTTTACCCAATGACATAGACTAATTTTCCAACAAGTCTATAGCCATTAAATTCTTCTCCTAGGTCCAATTACTTCTAATCTTTTCCAAGAGTTTAGAGGCAATTTATAGTGCAACCAATTGTGGCCATCAACTAGTTAACACAACATTAAGCTCAAGAGAAGAATAAACATACATTTGATAGAAACTTAACATCACATAACCATGAATTCATCCAACATAATCAATCCAAATAGCTACATCCATAGAAAGTGCAAAAGAAGACTACTCTATAACTAAATAAAACATAATCATAAAAGTGAACATAATAGCATCCATGAAGAACTACAAGGTAGATGAAAGAATAAACCCAAAGTGGTTAGAAGCTCTTGAATCCAAAGTCTCCAAGCTAGTCTCATTGAGCACTCCAAGCAATCTCCAAGTTAGCTCCAATGGTCACCAAGAAGAAACTAAGAAAAACTAGGAAAACTAACTATGGTGGAAAAACCCAAAACTAGTTCTAAGACAAGATGAAGATGAAGAAGATGATGAAGCTCCTCTTCCCCTTTGCTATGTTCCATATTCTTCTCCTCTAGAGGCTGTCCCTTTCACTCACAAACTCCATTGGATAGAAAACCTTGGCCAATGGCAAGCTTGAGTTCAAATTTGAGGAGGGGACCACTTTCCCGGGTGACTGGTGCCTAGGCGCCAGAAGGGGGTGTCTGGGTGCCTAGGCGCCAGAATGGATGGATAGGCGCCTAGGCGCCAAGGTGCCCTTTTCTTGGCAGAGGACTTTATATTGTGGCGCCTAGGCCTCGCTCCTGGCGCCTAGGCGCCACAATTATAATGTCCGTTGACTTTTACGTTCCCATTTTTCGTGCCGCTTGTCCCGGTGCATTCCAATGCTGTGGTCCGCTTCTCCAACCTACAAAATGAAGGATCAAAGCAAGAATTGGCCAAAAATATTGAGTGATGAGGTAGAAAATGGTGGTCAAAGTTGACAAAAAGTCAACATGTTTGACCACAAAACTAACATTTATCATAGATGAGGCTCCACCTTGTAGTTAAGGTCCAAATACAAGACAAGTCCTAGGAAATCGAAATGTGATGTGCATAGATTTAGCCTCATACTATTATGAGCTTATAATAGAATTACATATACATATATGCGTTGTCTTTAGTATTTTCCATGTAGGTTGAATATCCTTTACTAAGAATTATGAATTCTCACTCTTTTAGTTTTATGTTATGCAGATACTAACATTGTTGAGCCTGACAACTGCTAAGGGTTGTTAAGGTAGTCTTTTGTTAAGATTACATTATGTTATGAATCCTTGAAATTCTATTTTATTCGATTACTTGTTGGTTAAGTTGCCTTACTAACTATAGTTTTCTTAGGCGCAGAGGCTAGCAAGGCACATGGAGGACTTTTGAGCTTACCATCGAAAGTTAAATCTATGGTGGAAGCTAGATGGGTGGACCTCGGTAGTATTAGCCTTGCGTATATGATGTACACTAGTAGCCTTTAATGTGTGAATAGAGTGGAAAACTCCAGGGTTACCTTTGGGTGTTAGGCATATCCTTCTTTTGTTGAGTGCCCATACATGATTAGTTATGTGTAGTTTATTATGATGATACTACAATGGTTTTGTATGCTTTAACATCATGACTTTTGGTTTATGGAAAAATGCCTAGGTTTTGTTATATCTTATCAATTTCAACTCATTTATGACAAAGCAGAGTCATGCATGCGTAATTGTATTTTAGGTTAAACAACTAGTTGTATGAAAGTTTTAACAAGTATGTACATAATTAATTAGCCAATCACAACCAGTGTGAGACCTTTCTTATAGTTTATCTAGGTTGGCCATGAGGGGCCATGACAACTAGGACAACTGATGATGGCAGAATAATGACCGAAAGTGGTGGAGCAGCATCAGAGGTGGTGGTGACGTTTAGGGGGTAGTGAAGAAGGTGATTGTTCAATTCCTATGAAGAGTTTCAGTAAAAGAAAAATATAAGAGCAAATGGTTTGGGTCAAACCTTATGTCTGTCACTTATATTTTCATTTTATCCAATTTGATCCCTAATATCTTTTGGGTATGAATATGTGTATAAATATGAAAGACTAAATATGTAAATGTATAATCAATGTTCTTCTAGGTATGTCTCATACAATTTTGTACATGTGTCATATAATTTAAATATGTCCTACTTTTTTTATAAATTGGATGTATACATATATATTATTCTACTTATATACATATTTGGTTATCTAAGTAATGCATTTTTGCTATGTTTGGAGGTGTACATTGGGCAGAGCCAAGAACCGACCTAGGTCAAATTTGGGCACGGCTTGGTCAAAGCCCGACTCGGTGCAGCCTAGATGAAGGCCAACAAAGGGTGGGTTACTCATGGGCCTAATGAAGAGGAAATAAGGCCAAACCCAAATCTAGATTGAGCTCACATCCAAGAATGGCTTTGCCTAAACTTGTTTGTGCTGAGTTGAACCAGGCCAGGTTTTCCATTGGGAGAAAGAGGCGGCCAGATTTGAAAAAAGAAAGGGAAATTTGCACATTTCATCCCCCAATTGCTGCTAATGTTTTTTTAGCTAAAACCCCATTTTAGCCCCCTTTAACCTCTAGAAATGGCTAATTATTTTAGGGCAATTTGGTCAAAAAAATTTTGGGCTTTTTTATAAATAGAGAAGCCCATTTCTATACTTCCTCACACCAACTCCTACAATCACTCCTCTACATCTACTACATTTTCTACAATTTACTTCTAGCTCTTATCTATTTTTCTTAATCATTATCTAATTTCTTTTTAATCTCCCATGATTTTTCTCTCCCACTTATTTGCAACAATGGTAACAAGAAAGAGCTCTAGCTCCACACTGTCTGAAAGCTTCATTTACGTCGTGTTGGGTTTGCTTTTATATCACAAAAATATGGCACAAAGAAGGATTCACATCTAAGATGTTGATGAACCCATCAATATTAATATGATGAATATCTATTTAGAGTTTGATGAGAAATGGCTGGACGATGACGTGAAAGTCTAATAGACTGCCCCAACTGCTAATCTACTTAAAAGCCAACTTCTTGAGGACATGAAAGGTAAATCTATCCATCTTAAATCTTTTGTGTGGGAGCATTTTAAGATAGTGTTGGTTAAAATGCAAGGTTTGTGAAGTACAAGTATTGTGGGAAGAAATTGGCACCTTAAGGTCAACTCTGGGATGGGGACACTACAACGCCATATTAGAAATGATTATTCCATCTACTATCTCGGTGCCCAAGGCAGTTTCGGTGGACAAACGCAACTTGGGAATACCACCAGTGGTTTAGCTATTTTTTAGATTTAACTAACAAGAACATGGAAAAGACATGGTTAATTGGATGATGCACATTGAAAAACCTCTTAAAACAAGTTGAGGATATTCATTTAAAAAATTAGATTAGATTAAACTTAAACCCAACTTTTAGAAAGATATCTAGTACTATTGTTAGGAAAGAAGCTTTTAAAATGTATGAAGTTGGTAAATTGAAGTTGCAAGCATATTTCTCTTTACTTTTTCAATGTCTTGCATTCATTAGTGATATGTAGACTTCTCTAATAGGCCAAGACTGTTTTTGTGTTACAGCTAATTGGATTAATGTTAGTTGGGTAATACAAAAACGTATTAGTACATTTAAGTGCATGGAATTGGATTATATTAAATGGGATATATATCAATGCATTTTAGGCACTCACCATGATTTTTATTATACTAACAAAGTTTTTTGCTAAAGTTTTGACAATGCATCAAAAAATGATTTTGTCACCTGTGAACTAGGTACTTTTTTGAAACCCTATCAGGATGGTGCATTATTTAATGTGAGATGTCTATGTCGTATCTTGAACTTGTATGTCCAAAAATGGCTGGAGGTATTGTAGTCCGAAATTGATTTCATTTAGATTGCATTACAATATTTTAGGTCATGGCTTAAAATTAGTCATGAGCTTAAAGTTTTTAGAATAACCAACCTTTTAGTTTGAAATGGCTTAAACTTAACTGTCCTACATGGTGGAACTCCACTTATAAAATGTTGACAGATACATATTCATATGCAGCTTTATTGATAGTTTCTTTGGACTTGAAATTCAATAAGGTAATTTTTAAAGCCGAGATGTGGGAAAAGTGTTTCAAATTTGGTCAATTACTAAGGTATTTTTACGAGGCAACTAATTTCTTCTCTAGGATTTACTTTTCCACTACCCATAAGGTTTTTATGTATTTGGTGAACATCGTATATGATTTCAGACGATGCAAATATGATGGATTTTTTAAAGATACTATCAAAGCCATGAAAGATAAGTGGATTACATATTTCACTGACAACCCTTGTATCTTTTTACTTGCATCTGCACTTGACCTAATTGTTAAAATATCGGGGCACACAATCATCACTTGAGAGTTGCTATAGTTTCTTAGAAATGGAGCATATGAGTGTTTTAATTCTTATCGTTGATGTTGACGAGCACTTGCCTAAGTTATACAAAGAGTATTCTTCCCGCCACAAGGATAAAGTAAGAACCACTGTTTTTTGTACCGTCGGTGCTTCAACATCATCCTCTTCAACACCATCCCAAAAAATAGTTGCTGAAACGTCCCCGACCTACATCCTCGAGTCTACTTGAAGTGGATGATTACCTCTATTTTGAGACAAGTAAGGATGATGTATTAAAATGGTGAAAAGTGAAAAGCGAAAAGCAACAAGTTTTCAATACTATCCATCATTGCTAAGGAGTTTCTAACTGTACTAGTCTCAACCATCAAATACGAATCGACTTTCAGTGCAGGTAACGAGTGATTTCAAAAAAATGAGCAAGGTTGACACCAGACGTAGTATAAGTCAATGTATGCAACCATGATTGGGGTTTTACTACCTTACAAAAGTAAGACTACAAAAGTTTTGATGATAAGGTCCTAGAAGATGAAGAAGCATATGCATATATCCTAGGTTTCTCTATTTTACTCTTAATTTGTAGTTGATCTAATTATACTGTTAAGCACATATTCTAGGTTTCCATTCCAGTAATTTTTGGAATATTTTATCATTATCTCATGTAAGGTCGTTCAATTTTTGTAAGTGCCATTTGGCTTTTAAATTAATAAAATTTGCACTAATGATATTATGTCCATCTAAAAAATTAATTTTGAAAATTAATTACTTTAATCTTATTTTTTTTTTTAAAAAAAACCTTGACCTAGGCCCAGGCCCAGGCCCAACCTACATAATTCAGGTCGTGCTTGGGCTTAACCTTACCAGGCCCATGCCCAGTCGGACCGGGCCGATCAAGCCCATTGAACAGCTCTAGCTATGTTAACATCTTTTTTTTTCATTTTTTTTAAATATTTTTTGTCCAATAAGATTGATGAAAAGAAATTTAAAATTTTTTTCTATAGACTCTGCAAATATGTATAACATGAATGATTTAATTTTAGGGTTGATACATTCTAACTTTTTGAAAATACTATAATGATTGAATTTATATATGCAACTGAATATATCTATAGTATATCTTTAATTTACATATGAGTCACATGTTATGTACATGCTCATCACTTATTTTTTGCATCTAATTTCATATATATCTGCCATCCAATTTGTATATATCTCAAATTTTAGTGGAAAGTGAGATTTGAAGTGTTTATGTTTATTTTTTAACTAGGAGGTTGAACCCGTATGAACTGTTGAATATATCGGTAACATATTTTTTATCTCATTTATATATATGTTAAACATTATTTTAACATATTTTTATCTCATTTATATATATGTTAAACACTATTTATATAGATCTCTCATTTTCTTTGTATATTAAGTTTGTATATATCTAGTATTTGATTTATATATATCTCAAATTTCAGAAAGCCACAAGATTTGATGTATTCACACTTATTTTATGTTATAAAAGATAATATTCAGATACAAATATGTATAAATATACAGGATAGGATGCACATTAAACTTACAAAAAGAAACCTTTAGTGGTGGATTTATTCCAAATCAAAACAATTAGTGGAAAATTTGGTTATTTTTTCCGCATCAAGAAATATCATAAGAAATAAGCAAATGAAATTTCCTATATGTCATTTATGCTCAGAAACAACAAATCATCCTTTTTTTTTTTTTTTTTTTTTTTGCGTTTCAGCTTCACTCGGAGATTATGGACCATTGTATTGAGTGATGGATGGAATTGCCAGTAACGGACTATTTCTTCCATAGTTCTAATTCATTCTGGCCGGTGAGAGATGTAGCAAGCAAGAGTACTGTACAAGAAAGTTTGGATGCTATTCCTTTATGCAATATGTTGGACCGTATGGTAGGTTACGAGTAGTATAAGTAACCAATTTTCCAGCTTTATAAAGGGGGTTGTTTTAGAGGGAGAAGCTCCTACTTTTCTCTCTAAAGGACATTTGGGCCCTATGAGATTTGATGCTGAAATCTTTATAACTATCAAGCAAAAATCCTTCATTTTACAAGTCAAGTTGGTGCAATTAAAAAATGCCATTCATAAAATCAAATCTGGATGTCAAAGTAGAGGATCAATTGATCTAAGAGGAGATGAAATCAAATGGTTCTTTTCAAACTAGAAAAATCTTTCTAGAAATCAAACAGGGGATGAAAAACAAATATTATAGTTCTGATGTTAAGGTGCTAGTTTTTGGAATGAACAGGAAGAATTACGGTAGATTTTTTGAATTGACAGAGGCACAAAAATCTGATCGATCTCGCATTTTTTTTTTTCCAGAGGGAATGAACTCACAGGGGTGGAAGAGATTTTTTCAATTGATGAGTGCTCTATCAAGGGTTGATTTGGTGGTAGAGGGTTGCGATGGTCAGGTCTATGGAAGGCGGCCAGAAGGATTCATGGAACAGGATTGGAACCCCAGGAGAGTGAGCAGCATGACAAAAAACACTTTAGCTGGTGGAATCGTTGGCAACAGAGATGTTATTAGTGGCGTAGAGAACAGAGAGATTGGTGCGCAGAAGAACAAAAATCACAGTGGTGTGGAGGAGGCAGAACAAAAATCGGTGAGTGAAGATGATGTGAACAAGGGGACTTGGTGAGATAGAAGTGATCAATGAAGGATGGTGACAAAGTGGGTTTGTATCGAAGAGGCGCAGCGTCTAGTGAGGCCGTGAGTAGGTCGTCCGGCAAGGCCATAAATGGGTCGTTCAGCATGGAGGCTGACAAGGCGATTCAGTTCGGCTTCGTAGCTAGCGGTGGCAAGCTGATGCTCCAGAGAGACAAGGTGTTGTTAGTTGGACTCTCCCGGCAGCATTCTAGTATCCAATGAGGTTAGTTCTACCAAAGGCTTTTGGTTGGGCCTGTAAGCAACTATGTTGGGCCTCAAAATATTTAAAAGTGTTAAAAGTGCTGGTGGGCCAAAGAATGAGTCTCTAGTAGAGGTGTGCATTGAATCCGATCAACCTACAAAACCACATAAACCGATCCGCATTAAAATGAACGGTATGCGGTTTTATGCGGTTTCAATTATGACACGGTTTAAAAATCTTAAAATTGAATATTATATGGTGCGGTTGCGGTTTTTTAATATCATAACCGGTAAAAAACCGCACCGATCTGATAAGAGAGGCCTAATCCAATATAAATTATATGCTTAAAATTCCCTCTCTCTTGTGTGCCATTGGTTATCCTTTAATAATAATTTCCTAAGTCTAGAATTAAAGTCCATGGAGGCCCCAGAAGTCGATTCTGCTTTGTAAATGAAGTCCCAATCCAACATATAACATATTGCTATGTTTGTTTGCTTTGCTGTCCTAGCCTTATTGTTTGAGTTCTCCCATTCAAGACCATACTTACTGCTCTTTGATTCTTCTGCATGGACAATGGGCTCCTTTTTCCTTCTCAATCTCATCTTTTCCGGATAGGTATCTCTCCATTTTTAAATGTTTTTAACCTAGGGTTCTTTCTTATTTATATATTTAAGATGCAAATCGCTTCTCATCCTTCTTTCTTGTTCGTCTCTCTCCATTTTGATGAAGTGTCCTCTCTTTCTCCCTTTGTTTCTTCCTTAATCCAGCTATCTAATAATAAAAATATAAAATTACTTTTCTTCTCTCATTTTATCATAATTTTTTTTATTTCTTATATGTGTTGGTTTATAGATTGGATTGTATTTTTTTTTTTTTCAATGTTATGTGCTTGTATTAATTTATTTGGATTTAGGGTGATGAATTTGTGACATGAAAAAAACCATAATCGAATCGTAACCGAACGTTTTTATGTGATGCAGTTTTTTCTGGATTTATATATAAAGCAGTGCGGTTATGGTTTTTCAATTGTAAAACCGTTTACTAAGCGGTGCAGTTGTGGGTTTGATCCTAAACCATATAAAACCGCACTATGAACACCTTTAGTCTCTAGTTTAGTTCCATGGGGCAAAAAAATATAGAGAAGACAGAGTTTGGCTTTTCATGTATTCGGAGTAAATAGTAGTAAAATTGATTTAATGGTGAGGAGAAAAATAATAAGGATGATGCCTATTTAATTTTCCCTAGGTTTCCACCAATTTTGAATGCTGTAGAAAGGCCGTGGGGATAAGATTAGGGGAGTTTTGAGGGGCCATAAAAAAATGTGACAATAAAAAATATCGCAGCCTCAAATTGTGTTAAGGAGATTTTGTTGGTGTGGGTTCTTGTGTAGGTAATTTAGAAAGCAAAATTCCAATCTTATTGAGGAGTCGTTTAATGGTTGTGATGAACTAACATTGGGTATTTTAAAGAATCTTAACAATACTAAGGATTAGAGGAAGGAATAGATTTATCTTTTATTTGTTTCCTGTTTTTGTAGGTCTTGGAGGTTACAGCGATTGGTGTTCACACTTGTATTTTCCTAGTGTTGATTGAGAATATTGGGGTTATTCAAGTTCTAAGAAATTTAAACTTGTACCGTTTTGGGCGGTACTGCCGGTATGTTCCAATGCCGGAGGCAAAACGAAAAGGAACACGCTGATATCATCTCGTTCTATGTACCGGTCTATGTCGGCATCTTGAACGTGCCGTTGTCTCACTTTGTACCAGTCCACCATTGACAGAGCAGATGAAGAAATGAGCATTAGTCCCATCTCCTCCCATCTCAAACAAGAAAAAGATAAAGGTGTGCAATGACTTGCAGATTGAGATGGGTGCATGGCCGAGACCAGCTGAGACCAGTTAGGTCAAAGGCAGAGATGGATATGGTAGTTGGGACGCTAGGGGAGATGGATATTGGAGCTTGTTGAAGAAAAAGTATGGCAGAGGCGAGTAGGGGGCAAACTTGTGACTAATGTACAATGTGAGGTGAGGTTAAATTTTAGTGGGACTAGGTCAAATCAAACAGGTAGGAAAACTGGAAAAGAGCTTTTTGGGGGTTTTTTCTTTAACATTTAATTATGTTATTTTTGTAAGTTCCAAGACAATCAACTCTCTTTCTTTTTAACATTTAATTTTTATTTATTTTATAAGTTCCAAGACAATGAGAAATAAAAAAAATAAATAGGAAATAAAAATTAATTAGTAAGTATGTATGTGTTTTTCATATATGTTTAAAATTTATTATAAACCGGTATATTCGAAATATACCACTGATACGATACCAGTACTTGGAATCGTACCATACCGTTAAAAAACGGTACAAAATCTAGTACGAGATTTAAAACCTTAGTTTTGGGTCTTAGGGTTTGTTTTGCAATTTCAGAGTTTGTTGTACCTTTATGTGTTATGGGAGTTCTAGAGGTTGCATTGTTCCAGAAGCTTTCTGGAGTTGGGAGTTGTATTTTTTTTTTTTTGTAATAATATTATTTTTTGCTGTTAAAAATATATGGAATGATGGGGTTTTTTAAGAGAAAAATGTTGATGTTTGAGTTACATATTCTTTGGTTAAAATAAGAATATGGTACTGGATTGATGCTAGATGACATAATTTTTTTTATACTCAGAATCATTAAAAAATATTCCCTTCGTCTAAAAAAGAATGAAACGTATTCTTTTTTTTACTGTCCCAAAAAGAATAAAACATTTCCTTTTTTAGAAAACTTTCAATTGTTAATTTATCTTATTACTTTCATTTAAACTCTTACTACACAAAGCCCAATAAATATTTTTTTTAATGTTTATTTAAACTCTTACTGCACAAAACCCAAAAAAATGAATCTTTTCTTTTTTAATCATTATTTAAACTCACTACACAAAATCCAAAAAAAAATATTTTTAATTTTAGTTTCTGGGAAAAATTGGAAAAATAACATAAATTGCATATATCTTAATCTCCGTGTTTAGAAAAATGTTTTAATTATTATGGGACGGAGCGGGTAGTATTTAGGAATTGAGAGGGAAGGGGGGAAAGCTTGACCTTGATGGGAGAGTGAAAAACCAATGTCTCACTGCTATATCAAAAGTGTGAGGATTAAATGGCATATGTTTTTAAATTAGGGAAATTTACAGAAATCCCTTGTCGTTTGACCTAACTTACAGTCACTCCCTTATATATTTAAACACCTACACTTACCCTCCTTTTGCTAACTCCGTCAGATCATCAGTTTAGAGAAAAGGGAAATAAACATAAGAAACCCTTTTTTTTTTCTATGCCCAAGCACCTAAGCCTATCTCATTTTCATTTCTGTCCCCCATCACTATCATTGTCCTCAATCTTCGTCTCCGTTTCCATCTCTTATTCCCATTTCTAAATTTTGTGATGTATCTATCTTATTCTCCTTCTTAGTTTTGTTATAAGGCCGACTTTGTGACATTGTCTTGTAACCCCCTAACCCATCTTGAACCAACATTGCATTTGGCTCCATTGTATTTACTTGAAGCAATTGTGATCTTTGGCCAATTTTGCTACTCGTTGTTATGATTCCACAAACCCTTCGGATCATCAATATGGTGGTTCCAAAAATGGTCGCAACAACAGCATCGTGAGCGATTCCAAGAATGGTACTAATATTGTTAATGATGGCTATCCTGTCGTGCCCTAAACCACCCTCACCCTAAACATTTACATGTCTATTGGGAGGTTTATTAACTTGATGCCCATTTAGTCTTATCGGGTGGCTTAGGACATTAAAACCAGGACACTTAGCCAAAATTTTTCTTAGTTTGTTGGTTTTAGTCAAGAAATAACAAAACTCATTTAACCTATTAAAAGGAATTTATTTCATGCCAAAAATTCCAGTTAAGCTAGTTCTGCGTTGATTTTGAAGGAAAAAAAGAATGGAACATAATTTACATAAGCATAAGTCTGAAACAAGTAACTTATACACTAGCGGGTGTACACCTGTGTCTTGGTAGGCCTACCTTAGCCCCCTCTATGCATATGCTAAGGCATATGCACACACACTTCCACTATTACATGCCACATTCTTCACACACTTAGTTAAAAGTTTACTAGCTTTTGTAGGCACTAATATAGACCTAAAATGTAGCTAGTCCCACAGCAGCAATAAGTGCTTACACGCATGAACACCTAGGTTAATATAATGGGCATTAGTTGGTTATCATTAGTTTAGCGTCTGAGACATACCTAGTCATTCACAACAATAGTAAACTCAGTTAGATATGCACTCAATCTTCTAAGTCTTTCCTTGAAACATGAAGAAACAAGGCATGAGTACAAAATACTCAGTAAGGGCTCAAAACGACACTAAGTGCCCATAATGTCCTTAGACATTATAACATAGCATAGACATTAGCCATTCCCAAGCTAGAACCTGCAATGTAAGACAAAGACGACGTGTCACAGATACAAGACAATATACTAAGTGCAATATATGAGGTCAGCATACGCATCCAAGCACCAGGGCACACAAAACACACACACACACACACCACATACTCGGCTAGTAAGCCTTGGGCATAGCAAGCATTTCATAACATTTTAGCCATTTTATTAGTTCAATTTAGGTTATGTAACGTAGAAACATAAAGCTCCAGACCTTGAAAAAGATCAGCCAAACCTAGAACAAGGTCCTAACGCTTGCCATATTCATAATCTAGCTAGAACACACAATATAGTGTTCTTGACACCCTAGCCCCTACTAGCACCTAGGTTCCCTTGGCTCCAAGCAATCCATTAGGGCCTTTCTTCCTTAAGAATGATCAGAATGCAATATGAAATTCAAGGGAAATGACATATTTAAACGCTTACCAGATTCCTTAAGTGCTGGACATATAAAGAAGCTCAGTTTCCACAAACCCTCAATGTCTTGTAGTCTAAGCAAGCACTTCCCCTGTAATTTTGTAGTCGGATTCACCTATCTCTTTTTCACTCTACCTCTCTATCTTTTTCTCTCTACATATAGGAAGCAGCTCACGCTCGATGAAAGAAAGAGAGCAGTGGAAAGGTTGCAATCCAGTTAAGATAAGTGTTCAATTCCTAGTTTAACCTTTTGATTAAGGTGTTTAACTTGTTTGCTTGCTCAATTAACAAGTTCTTCCTAGTTTTTGCTTCATTTCCAACACCCTGTTTGGCCTCTAATTTGGGTAATTAAGCACTCAAGTTTCCTCCTTAACAAAATCACCCTTGCACCTAAAGTGCACACTAGCACCACACTTATTAGACCCGGTTAAGTCATCTTTCTTTTCCATGCCTTCCTTAGCCATTTTCTTTCATTTTCATTAACTTGTAGTCCATTTTACTTCCACCCTAAGGCATATACAAGTCTTAGGCATGACATATCCTCTAAAGCTAATATTCGTAGGCCTATAGTGTCTGATAATAGACTTACCAACATCCAAAATGGTACGAATAAGGACTGTTCAAATGGGAAGAAGGCGACTACGAGCAGGAGGCATCGCCGTGGCCAATGGGATGCACCTTTGATGAAAGATATAGGCTTATAAAGTCAGTCAATAATTTATTGTTAGAAAATAAGTAATAAATTAATCAAATGCACTTTTGGGTATTATATGACATAAGTGAGCTTACATTACATGTATTGTGATATATGTAAAAGAATGACATAAAGATGTCATGCTAAGCCTATGTGTAATGTATGGTTCTCATTAGTATAAGATATCATGAAAATGTGTCCAAAAGTTATAATGTGTCCAAAAGCTATATTGAATAAAATCAAATTAATAATAAAGGTTATCAATAATGAGACTCGATTTTATTATGTTGTATTTTAAAGATTGGTTCACAACCTATAAATATAATATGGACATTATGTTCACAAAAGGTTGTCACATGAGAACTATTAGAAGTGATTAAATAATGTGTCTCAAATTATCAGAGTGAAAACTCTTAGCACATATGAGTATTTGTGGTAGACAAATATTGAACAAGGCTGAAGGTTAGAACTCTTAGGCCTATAAGCTGTCAATAAAAGAGTTTGAGTTATATTAATCCATAGAACTGAGAATGTTATGAACACTATACGGTGATTATGTGATTTTGATACATCAACTAATGATGCCTATTACAAGATATACTTTGGTATATTCAATAAGGGAATATTTGAAAAATGTCTTTATGATTTTGGATTACAAATCCACCGATGGATTCACCATTCCTATACATACATACATACATACATACATGTGTGTGCGTGTATGTGTGTGCGTTCTCGCTCGCGCGTGCGCGTGTGTGTGTTTCATGTTTTCTAAATTATTTTATATCTAAATTACATGAAGACATAAGCATATGAGTTCCAAATGACGGTGCCTTAATGGGAATGGTTGGAAAATATGTAAATATTGGTTGATGAACAAAATAATATAAAGTATATGGGCACTTGTGACAAAATCTCTAAACTCATGGTTGATTTTGCAAACTCATTTAAATTAGAGTACTTACTTGTAAACAATAAATTGGTCTGAGACTAATTTAAGAAGATGTGGAGATCCCAATCAGTCTCACATTACATTCTAATCACTTACCATGTTTGCTTATAAAGAGTCTTATGAGTTGTAAATTGTCACAACCACAACATAACATAATGAAAGTACGTGAGTTTCTCTCCACTAAAGAAATCACACTTCAAGAGAGTGCATGTGATACTTGAAGATTCTGCCTTTGTGAAATTCGAAAACAAGGTATTCGTGAAATTATTTCTATGATTTGATCCTGGTATATGTTAATTGATAGCTTGGAAATTCCATAAAAGTCTTAACAGTGGTATTAGAGCATATTTTGGTATATGTTAATTGATAGCCTGGAAATTCCATAAAAGTCTTAACAGTGGTATTAGAGCATATTTTGATCACAAGATGATTTGATTTTGTGTGTTTTGTAAATTTATTTTGGTCTAATTTTTGTATACTATTCACATGTATGAACACAAACACACAAGATCACATGGGTGATGAATCTTTGTTGCGATCTATACTAGTTGTTGTTTTGATGTTGCTAATGATTTTTCGAAGTCAATGTAGCATCGAATCAGGTTTGGAATCAGAATCAAAGGGTTTGATTCAAAGATCTTGAAGTTGTTTATGTAGGTCTGATTTGCTCCCATGGCTCCCTAGCCACCATCATTTGTGAATGTCACTAGTGGATGACTTAGTTTTATAAAGTACAAACTGTAGATCAAAAGCCTTATTGTCGGGCAGGTCAATTTCACCTCGTTTGGTTGAATTTTCAATTCAAACCAAATCTTGATTTTGAAATTGTTTATGAACCCTAATTTTGATTTTTGAAATCATTGTCAGGCATATCAATTTCACCTCATTTGGTTGAATTTTCAATTCAAACCAAATCTTGGTTTTGAAATTATTTATGAACCCTAATTTTGATTTTTAAATCAAGTGGTTTTGGGGAGCAAAATTCCTATAATTTTGTCGCTGTTTGATGGTGTTTGCATTCGAAAAAGTTGAAAGAGTACCTCAACTGTCATGGCTTTCTAGGGAAGCCACCGAGCGAAAACAGTAGCTGCCGGCCATGGGGATAGCACCGGCGAGGCCATCGGTCCCCTGGGAGGCAGTGCCGCTCTAGCTGGTAGCTATGAGAGATGCCTAGAGTGGCTGGCGAAACTGGCGGCGGCTCTAGGTGGAGAGGTTGCTGTGCAATACGTGGGGAAGAGAAAATGGAGGTGGGCCACACAACATGGAGGCCGAATAGCCGAGTTAAGTCCAACAAAGCAAATTAAAAAAAAACAGACATTTTCGAGCCACAGGAGAAAGAAGGCCCAAATGGGCCTGACTTATTTTCTTAAATCTATTTTACTTGGGCTTAAAACATTTGCTTTATGGCAGCCCAGTTTTTTTTTTAAATAAAATGTTTTCTTTATTTGTTCCAATTTTTTCAGATTATTTAATATTTTCAGAAATAAAATATTTTGAATATTTTTATTTTCTGGAATGATTTATTTCTGAATAATTGGTTGCTTTATGTGATGGGTGTTATTTGCATGATTAATTTCATACTTCTCAAAATATGGAAATATGGTTATATGCATGGTAATTGTTTGAAACAAGTCTTGTGAATTATTATGTATGCTCTTGCAAACATTTGACTTGTGAATCAAACCTACATTTGATGATGAAAGATTTTGTGACATTCTTCAATTTCAATAAAATATCAAGTCTTAGCGATAGAAAATTAATCTTTGGGAGATTTATTTTTCTAAAGGTCTCCCATTGTGATGAATGGTTAGCATGACTTTGCTGACTAAGTTAGATACCAGATGGAAATAACTAAAATTGAGGATGATTATGCTTATGGTTTACTTTATGAAGATAAAGAGTGTATTAGGGCCAAGTGGGGATTCAATTAAAATGGTTGAATTTCTCATAGCAATACAATGCATCTAGACAATGGGTGTACACTTGACTAAAATATTATGTTGACTTAAAATGGGTGGCGGACATATTATTTTAGAGGTCAAATCTAAAACAAGAATTCTATAGCCTTATAAGAGAGATATGAAGTATTTGTCTTATTGAACTCTTAGTGTCTACCGAAAAGGATTCATTAAGTAATGAGACAGGACCCTTGTTTCTTACTAGAATTGTATTGTGAGAATATAAATTCTTAGTTTAATGGAAGAGAGATACATTAAACTTGAAAAATAGTAAATTCCCATTGAAACATCAAAAACCCACTTTCAATGGTAAAATGCATGTAAAATATTATGAATATTTTATAACATTGTATGGACAATGTAACTGAAAGGAATTACTTAATGTAAGTGATTGCACTCTTAAAGACTTTTAAGCCTAAATTTAACGAAGTAAAAAATGTGAACTTGTTTTGACATATGTTATTGTATCAGATACAATAATATAAATCTTTGATGTTCAAGGAATAAAGATGATCTTGGAGATTATTTTTTCCAATCCAAGGTATGCCTCAAATTTTATACTTTGGATTTTATAATTTAAATAAAGTATATTTGAGTATGAATCGTTTTGACTACCACTATTATTTTTGCATGATATTGTCTTGATGGTAAATATCATTTACATTTATTCTTATGAGTTTGTTATTATTTTGAATATTTAGATGAGTTCTTCAATTGAATTCTTGTAGATAATGTGTTTGAGAACTGTTTCATTGTAAGAATAAAATATAATGGTTGACTATAATATTATTCAAAAAGAAATATTGTATTTCATGTTTCATATTTTAAAGCTATTGTGAATAACTTTGGCTCATAAAATCACTTAGTTTTACACTCAATAAGTTAGCCAATTTGTTGGTTACTTAGCTAATTATAGAGTAATGACTCTAAATAAACTTGTATGTAGGACATGTAAAGATATTTTCTTACTAAAGAAATTGCAAGTGGTTATAATTGATAATAAGCTTTATGGAACTTGATTCATAACTCTTTGCTATAAAATTTGTTTTGTTTCAAGCTTTTCTAAAGCATGATTTTGTGATTTCTAAGAGAAAATCATTTTCTTAAAAGAAACATTTTTGAAATATATTTTATCTAAACTTCTTCATGTTCTTAAGCTCAATTTGAATATCTAATTCAACAATTGGGGTTTGGTATTATGAATCATTTTTGGATACTGCAGGAACATAAAAAAGTTATTTTTTGTAAGAAAATAAGTTTTATAGAGATTTATAAAAAAAAAATATTTGTTGTAGTTCTCTACATTGGGTTTATATCTTATATTTGATATAAGTCATAATCTGAATGAGTATAACATTTGGATTAATTATATTAGACATAATATGTGATAAATATATTTAAGAAATACTTATCTTGTTAATTGTGTTAGTAATTATGAATTGTTACACAATGTAACTTTGCATTTCTATTTGATAGATTGACATAATATGTGTTTCAATAGTAATTTTATGAACTTGTTATCTTAAAATAATAATGAGATTATTATTACTATAGCAAGTTATTTTGGGCAGAAATATGAACAATAATGATGATTATTATTTTCAACCAAAAATGGGCATGAGATCTACTTATAATTCTACTTCATATGATTAAGAGTGTGAATTATCAAGCATTCTTATATCTAAACCAAGTTGTGATACTTGAATATATATGAACTATTCCTAAGGTTTTATGAACAATATTTTATTGAATATTCAAGAAAGTAGTTCTTTTTTATTCATGAAATTGGTCATAAAAGTAATTTATTATATTGATAAGATCTTTATAATAAATTGGATTATTTGGTTATTAGAAATAGTTGAAATAGTTTGAAAACCATTTCTTTTAATCGAATACAAGTCATATGAGTTGTAATATTTCTTATTTTATATTTTATCATAATAGTATGATAAACAACATAATAGAATTATGTTTTTCATTCAATATGAAATTTTAGACGTATTGCACTTAGCAGATTTTTTGTTAGAAATATGAATAATAAATATTTTATTATCGATTCATTTATACTCAAACAATTTTTTCTTAATTTTATTAAGAATGAGATTGGGAAATAGTTAACATTTGACATGACATATATCACTTATTTATAAAATAAATGATGCACAGAATTTTCTTGAACACTTTTAAGAGGCATTGTATGCATAAGTGATTATATGAGTTTTTCTATATATCTTATATGTGTAAAGTAAAGAAGAAGAATTGTTTTTCTAGATTTGAAACAAGTTTTATCATGGGAATTAATTTTCTTTTAATGTTAAGGAATATGTTTGTCATAGATTTACAATATGATTGTAAAGGTCACACTCATTGGCAATTTCACCTAAAGTGAGATATCAAGAATTGTTCTAGTCTTGTGCATCTTAATGGGAGCAATAGTTACTAATAAAATGGGAGTCTACATGTCTTCTAACTAAAGATCACATATGAATGAACAAGAGTAGTTCATTGAGTTATAAGATAACTACCTGCTAATGAGGTATGTTTATAAAACATTTGTGACATAGCATAGTTTTGATTTTATGTGCAAGTGGGAGATTGAAAGATATATGTCCATAAAGTCAATTAATGATTTATTAATAAGTCATAAATTAATTACATGCATTTTTGGGTATTATGTGACATAAGTAAGCTTACATTACATGTATAATGATATATGTAAAAGAATGACATAAAGATATCATAATAAGCCTATGCGTAATGTATAGTTCTTATTGGTATAATATATCATGAGAATGTATTCAAATGTTATATTGAATAAAATCAAATTGATAATAGAAATTATCAATAAAGAGACTTGATTTTATTATCTTATAACCTTAAAAATTGGTTCACCACCAATGAACATAAGATGGACATTATGTTCACCAAAGGTTGTTACATGAGTACTATTATAAGTGATAATATAATGTGTCTCAAATTATTGGAATGAAGACTTTTAGTACATTTAACTATTTATTATAGACAAATATTGAATAAGACCAAAGGTTAAAACTTTTAGACCTATAAACTGTCAACAAAAGAGTTTGAATTATATTAATCTGTATACCTAAGAATGTTATGAACATTATATGGTGGTTATATGGTTTTGATATAATAACTAATGATGTCTATTAGAGGATATACTTGGGTATGTTAGATTACATAATTAACATGGTAATGTTCATAGTCATTCAACAAGAGATTCATCACTCATATAGTAGGAGAGAATATTTAGAAAAATATGTCTCTGTGATTTTGGAATAGAAATTCACTAGTAGACGATTTAAAAAATGTTTTATTAAATATTATTTTGGTATATAAAATTATAATGTGCGTGTGTTTCAAATGTTTTCTAAATTGTTTATATCAAAATCACATAGAAACATAAACATATGAGTTTCCAAATAATAGTGCCTTAATGGGAACTGGTAGGTCTAATTTGGAACATATGTAAATATTGGTTGGTGAATGGAATAATATAAAGTATATGAGTACTTGCGACAAAATCTCTAAACTCCTAATTGATTTTGCATACTCGTCTAAAATGGAGTACTGACTTACAAACAATAAATTAGTCTGAAACTAATATGAGAAGATGAAAAGATCCTAATGGGTCTTATACCACATTATAATCTCTTTCTATGTTTACTTATAAGTAAGAGTCTTATGAGTTGTAAATTATCATAACCACAACACAACATAAAAGACGTACGTGTTCTTTTTCACTAAAGGAATCATGATTTAAGAGCAAACAGGAAGAGCAAGGAATTGTGTGTGTGTGTGTGTGTGTGTGTGTGTGTGTGTGTGTGTGATACTTAGAAATTTTGCGCTTATGGAATTTAAAAACAAGGTGCTCACAGAATTATTCCTATGATTTCTAGTACGTGCTAATTGATGGCATAGAACTCTGTAAAAATCCCAACATTTAATTCGAATGGTTAGGCAATAAATGATGATTCAGGAAGTGATGTGAAAAAGTAGAAGTTGCGTTAGGCTGATGAGGAGCCAAAGCCTGTGTTTCATCTTCCTGATTTCATGAAAGAGTTAGCTAGTATGAAGTTTGATCCTCAGATCCAAATAGGTTGACGAAGATTACTGGGCTGATACAGAATGAATTAGATGACAGATCTGATGGCGCTAAGTTGTTATTATCATTCCTAAGAACAAAGAACCAAGAGAAAGAAAAACATAAGATCTTCCCCCCAATTCTTGGGAACGAAGAAGCGTAAGCAATTCTGGGCTTGCATGAGTTCATCATTTACCAATTTTTCTACTTGTTCTTTCTTAAAAGTTGAAGCTTTGTCACTGCTTGCTTTGTGATTGTTATTGCTCAGTTGCTCAAATTGAAGAATAGTGTTCAAGTTCAATGTTTGGTTGGTTGATTTCATTAATTCTAGTTGTCCAGGTGCTTGCAATTTTCTGATTCAACAGGGGCCAAATTTTGGGATGTTGAATGGACTAGCCAAAATTGGCCTCCAAAGTAGTCTTCTAAATTTTGTGGTGTTGCTGGAAATGGAATGGGTATGGCAGTTGGATACTATCCGACCTCTCGCTCAAATGTAGGAGCTTTGGATATTTGACTTCTCACCCAAATCAATGGGTTTGAGTGTATTTCAGAAGATGCTTATTTTGTTAGTATCAAAACTTCTGAGTGCTTAGGCTTAAGTAAAAAAAAAAAAAGAGAGAGAAAAAGAAAAAGAAAAAAGAGAATGGTAGTTTTTGGTGTATTTTCCTTTTCTCTTAATTGGTGATCTAATAAAGTTAGCAAAAAAGCGGGTATGTGTTGGTTTTTGAATACGTAAAGGAGTAATTGTAGGTTAGAGCTAACCATAAGGGGTATCTATAAGTTTTCCTTTAAATTATCAAAGTAACGGACTGATGGCTATAAATTGGGTTTTAGGATATGAAATTAGACTGTGAGAATTCCCTAACATATTAAGATAAATTGATGATTTGCGTCGAAAGATTTATAATTGTAATTTCAAACAACATGTTTTGAGAGAAGCAATTTCAGATGTTGATTCATAATTCACTATATAAAACTATCTAGATCGATTCCTTTCGCTATTTGGGTTTAACTGTGAATAGTGTGATACATGCTTAGTGTGTGCTAGTCTTAGGATCACAGCTTGATTTTAGTATATGCTTAGGTTCTTGGATAGAGATTGTATCATTTAAGCATTTGTTCCCAATGAAATAAGAATATTGATTCATTGTTGAAAAAGAAATTCTCAATAATTTAAAAATGATAATTAACAATCAACTACGGCTGTTATATTCCAAGGTTAAAGCCGAATCCTCAGCCCCATTAACCTTTTGCTTATTATACGTACAAAAAAGAAATTCATAAAATTTTACTACACAATTAAATTATAAATCACCCCATGAAAACCGCGTTATGTTGTTCCATCCAAAAAATATATCGTCTCAACGGCTTCATGCTGCTACTGCTCGAGATGGCGGAGCCACTCTCGCTCCTGTTGAACAAATCTGACAAGTAATTACTGATATCATCGAGGGTAATTCTGACAATTGACTCCTCCCACATTTCCTGCCTTAACTTTGTCCCAAACCTGACAAACGATTCTATGATGAACTCAGTAGATGTTCCAGGCCAAAGGCATTTTGATCTCCTCCTTGCATTTCGGGTCAGGTATGACCCATGAACCCTGCTTCGTATATGCCTCCTCAAACTCGATGTTGAATCCCTTGAAATGATCTGTTACTTCATCCGCGGCATCTCGGCCGTCCACTTGTAGTTTGCCGCGTAGTGCCTCGCCATCTCATCCAGTTAAATGCATCCATGGTACCCAACTTTTAAATGTTATTCCACTTCCATCCTTAATACTCACTTTGTTCCACTATCGTTCCTAAGATCATTAAAGTGTTCCATTTTTGCCCCCTTTTGGATGGAAAATATTATGTTGGATGAAAAAATGCCATGGTAGCCCAAAATTGTAGCAAAAATCCCAATTTTAACCCTTAGAAATTTGTTTGCTCCTACATAAACTCTAAAACCTTCCTATGTGTCAATTTGAAGACCATATCAACCTCTCTCATTTTCAAGCTACTGCGGCAGCGTGGGCCACCACCACCTGAAGCGGCGTCGTAGCTTGAGGATCAAGGGCCTTTGAGGCACCGCCCTCATGCCACCTGCCGTCCCTCAGTCGCTAAAACACCCCCTCCAAACACAGCCCTATGCCGACGCCTGATTATATCTATTCGCCTTAAACAACTCGTTTCCCTTGGAAATAACAACTGTCGATACCTTAGCCTTCCTCAACACGTTCGCCGCTTCTCTGTGGTTCAAATCAAGCATCACTACTTGCTCAATTGTTGACAACTCCTCAACAAATCTAATAATCAAGAAACGATCAAGGAAACTCATATAAAACAGCAATCAATTTCCCTCTGGTAATCCTCATTCCCCATCATCTTCAACTTCTCCAAATCCATCCTAGTCGACGGCACCCAGCGTAATGACACCGTCATCTTTTTCATTGCTGAATTTTCCCATTCTGCCGTTCATGTGAATTCTTCCATTTGTCATCAGATTTGTATACGAATTCCCATTATCATGTTCATGGGTTGAATCGCTAGGCATTTCAATCCTTCCTCCGGTAGATGAAATAGTACCTAGGCGGCGGCGTGAACTTCGCACCACCTTCGAGCTCCATGCTGAGCTTGGGCAGACTCAGACTCGAGAGCCTCATTTGCCTTTTCACCGCTGTGAGAATCTGCGACCCAGTTGGGAGGCGAATGAGATGGAGCCCAGACCTAGACCCATGACCCATGAGCTCCATTGAAGCTGGTGCGGGAAGTGATCGGACCCGAGATCCGAAAACCACATCCCACTGGGAAAGAGCAGTCATTATTCTCATTCGAAGAACCATCATCCCATTGGGAAATGAAAGACTCCACCACCTGCACCTTCTATTCCATCATAAGCGTCAAACGCGACATAAGTGACGAGGGGACTCTAGATGACGGCATGGATGAGGACTTGAAGATTTTGATCTTCTTGATTTGTTTGAACTTCTTCTTCACTTGTTAAGCCCGAAAATACATAGGTGTTGTGAGTTCGGCTTAATTCGTTTCTATCTAGGAGTAGCAAATAAGTATAGTGAAATTGAGGGAGAGGCTAAATGCTAACGGTGTAGGGAGAATGTAGGTATCTGTAGATGGAGTGGGAGGGACTTGTGACAGTTTCTTACGCGGAAGAAGCAACTGTATGGTTGGGAGAGGCACTGGAAGTTTGGTTTACTCCGAAAGAAACAGACAAGAACTTCTGGGGCGCCTACTGGTGGTCAAACGGCCAGCTTGATCAAACCGTTGTTTTTTTTTATCTTTTGCGGAGAAACGGGGAACTTTGTTGCGGATGTTTGCCTTATTTAGTTTCGCATCGTTATAACTTATAAAAGGATAAAGCATTATCTTTAACATGTTTATATATCATGGTTTCTTTGTAGCAAAATAAACGTATATGTTTTTTTTTTATAAAAAGGTCAGTCTCATTTACAAAAGGATGCTTAATATCTACTATAGAAATATAGCATTGAGGAATGAGGGCTGCTTAGCTCAATTACGGACCTTGCATATTAGTATTTATGATATTGTAAAGTGAATAACCAAGACAGATCTAGTATCCAAGCCTACAAACCTAAAAGGGATAGACCAAAAAAATAAATAGAAATGCAAACTAACACAAAAATGAACGAATATTCTATTGGACTAACATACCAAAATATTGTCATACTAACAACACTTTAAGCATAAAACATGGATGATGACATAAACAGATAAAAAAAATTAAAGACGCAACCACTTTTTTGTTTTTTTTAACTGCAACAAGATCTTTATTAAAAGAAACTTAAAATGTACAATAGCATAATACCCATAAAACCAACTCCAGCAAAATGCTAAAGTTGATGCATCTAACTCCACCAATTCTGCCCTTATACCCTTGCTTCCAAGCAAACAGACCTAATTTATCCAATTTGAAATGACTAGTCTTGGATTACACACTCATTTCTCCCAACAACAATTTAACTTTGTGCATCTATTTTTCAATCATAAATATGATAAAGCTTGAATTTCTCCATATATATTTTTATCTTCTACCTGCAACTCCTCATGCACTTTCCTATTTTTTTTACTCCACAAGGACCAAAGGGTAATGCTACATTTCACTTGTCATCCTTTTTTTTTTTTTTTGTCTTTTATCGCTTGCCATTTTTTTTTTTTTTTGTCATTTGTTCATGAGCCGATCCAACTCCTCCTCTAGAACTTCTACAATATTGAGGGCTGATAGTTGTTCCACACTCCACCAATTACAGACTTCTCTCCATGTTTCTAGTATTGCTTTGCAATGTAATAGAACATGCTCCGTTGACTCCTCCACCTCCAAGCACATTGAGCACAAAACATTAGCTATCTCCACTCCTTTTCGCAGAAGATTATTTCTTGTTGGCAGTCGATTTTTTAAAGTTTTCCAAATAAAGACATTCACTTTTGTGGTATTCATGGTAGCCATCTTGTAGGTTAAGCACCCACCGCAACTAGAGAAGACTCTTCTTCAATTATCCTTGTCAACTACTTCACCAAAAATGTGTCATTTGCATCTAGGTTCCACCACCAACCATCATTGGAATTGCTATGTACTTGAAAATCACACAATAGAGACGATAGCTCCTCAAACTCACCCCAATCTCTCCCTCTTAATGCTCTCCTCCACTTCCACTTCTAGCCCATCTCTCCCTCAATGCTACAAAATCTATCCTCCAGCATACAATTTTTATCACACTCTAAGTTATATAAAATTGAATCATCAATGGTTTCTCTCCCACCCACCAATCACTCCAAAGACACAACCACCTAATTCAGTATTTGGAAATGCCCCACCTCTTTTACCTCTCTGACCTCTCTGCTTTTTCCACTTCCTTTAATCTACTATAAATCACCCGAATCTATCTACCGTAGAGTATCAGATGAATCAGATTATAATCCTATTGACAGTAATATAAGAGTTTCATGCAAAAGGATAGGATAGGTCAGGCAGTTGCTGTTGCATCAACCAGATTGGATCGAAGGCCAAATAATGAAATAATTATTGGCTCAGTAGCACCTGAAGTTTCTTCCTCCTGGATTCCCGCTCACCATCTCGTGACTTCCCCTATCAGATTTTCCAGTTCGAAGTCGAATCGAACGAGAAATCCTGTGATTTGAAGTTTTGATTGGGGTCGATCAAGTCAACGGAAGTCGAATTTTTCATTCCCTTCCTTGAGCTATTCTATCGTTTCTCCGTAAACACATAGGTATGTGCAATTTTAGTACTTCAAATTTCTCGCTGGCTCGTTGCTTGCCTGTAATTTTTTTGCGTGAGGGCTGGATCGAGAAGAAGTTGAATCATATTAGGGCTTGATTTCTTCCATCAGGGGGCTGCCTTTCTTGTAAGTCTTGTAAAAATTAATTATAAATGGAAGAGCCAATAATGAAATCATTTTAAGAATTTGAGCAGTTGAGACGATTCAGGCAAGAGTATACAATGTGCCAAATCAAGTAGGCAAGTTGGGTATGACGGATACTAGTTGTTTTGTTTGTCATTCACTGGTAAAAAAAGATGGTTGCTAGGTTGTTGGCTATGTAGGCTTTTGTCTCCTTTGAGATCTGTACTGGATCAAGGTCTGGATATGATCAAGTTTTGTGCAAGTCCAACACTCAAACTGAAACGGCCCAACAGTTAATTATATAGTAAATGATGCAAATATATGTAAAATTTCTTGTAAAAAATATATTAGCATTGCTCATCTAAATTTAAGGTTCAGTTTATTTAGGAATTAATACTAATAATGCTCTAAAATGTTGATTTCTTTATAGATCTACTATTTTAAATACCCTCGTAACTCCCGTATTATTCTTTTAGGAATGTTGGTTGATCCAGATGGAGGTAGAAAGCAGCAGGATAAAACAGAAAAATATTTTGTAATATATTCAAAGCTTAAGAAATATGCAATTTTCCATATTTTTCCCACTGACCTAAATTTGTCACAATTAAGTCAAAAATTTATGCAATATTGCCGTTATTAAAAATATATTTCATCAATCTTTGATGGATTTTAGGTCGGAACAAGTACAGGATACGATATTAGGCACGATCCACACACTGCGCTTGCCAATCTATTATATGTTGTTAATGTGCTCAAGAGTTCACGAAAGTGTCTGGCGAAGCTGCTACTACATTCTAGTGGCAGAGTAGAGTAGTTAACTTGCTTTGAATTTGATGTTGTAATGCTAGTGCTAAATGTAGCATGATGAAGAAAAAGGTGGGTAATCCACTCAGCGGGCAAATTTTTGGTGTCAAGTTTGCTATTTTACCAACAGAGGCAATATAATATTTTATATGGCCGAATCATGGGATCGGAGGTACTCCAAAGATTTGCACAAACAGAATGTTGCCGTTTATGAGACAAGGCACTGTGGCAGAATCTCTTGCCGGCCGGGCGTTATAATATTTTCAATTGATTACCTACTAGGAATTCGATATCGAAATCATCACAATTAAAATTGACATTGATTTATTTATTTGTTTTCTTATTCAATTTTGTTCTTCGTACAATACACATGAGCCGAGATATGTCGCGTGCTGTCGTGAATCATGATCATTGTTTAATAAGGTTGGAAATAGTAAAGTTGGAAGATTGGCTCAAATTGTAAAAACCAAAGGACTTCCAGTCTAATAACTTGACCAGCAGCACATGCATGGAGGAGGAAGGCATATCAAGTTGATTTGCTAATAAACTTTCTTTTCTTTTCTTTTCTTTTCTTTTTTTGGTACGATGAAGAGTCGAATGTCTTTTTTGTTTTTATAAAAAATATCTTATTTGAAATAAAATTGAGTCAAATGACATCTTACAAATTAAAGAAATATAAAAATAGCCACTAAAATATTACTCATTCATATGTGTGACACCGAATGAAAAGAAGAGAATCGGATTAAGCTAAATTTTCCATGTAAATCAAAATAAATTTGGAATAGAGAACTTATAAATAATTGCAACAAAATCTAAGGCCCTGAAAAAAGAGTATAAAAATAAAATGACTACCCACAAAACATAAAGAATAAAGACTAACCTTATTCTATACAATCGCCTCCATGTTTATTGTCAAGCGTCATAAACCTCCAGTAAAGCCAAAATTCTGATGAACCCAAGAGATAATTTAAATCCATTGCTGCTCACCTCCAATTGAAAATCTATTATATGAGAGTTTCGAATAGCTCATAAACAATAAGATTTAAAGAGATTGTGTCCACCATTAAATATAATAAATAACATCAAATAAAGTCAGTCAAGCAATAAAAGAAATGAAAGAAAGCCAACCATATCTGGACTAAATTCTAAATCTCTGGATGAAAACGACATATGAGAATTGGGAAGAATAGGTTTGGAGCGGTGGCGAAGAGAGGGTTTGGCTTATAAAAAATAAAGAGCTGGGACTTTCGTGAAGAGGCAAACGCTTGAGTTGCTTTAACATTTACCTTGGTAACTTTAGCACACAATTATACCCACCTCCCTAGTGTTTCATAATAGATACTCTTACCCAAGGGCAGAGCCAGGATTTTGAATTAGAGAGACTAGACTTCATTTTGAAAATATAATCATATATTTTCATTATATTTACAATACATTATTTTTGGTTTTTTTTCTTAGATTCGATATCATTTGAAAGTTGATATCCTATTTATCTACTAATATTAACTTGAGTTGCATATTTAAAAAAAATATATTTTGATAGACTCTTTTCATACATAGCTTCAAAAAAATAAAATCAATAAAAAAATAATTGTCTTTTGTGAGAAAAATTTTTAAAAGTGATTTTTGGGTTTTAAAGTGTAGGGTTTTGATTGGTGTATACAAGCTGAGTAAATAATTCTCATACATAAAATAATCACTTATCAATAATTTTCATCAAATGCAGCCTAAGAAACAAATGAAAAAAATTTACTAATAAATCATCCAACTAAGGTAAGTAATAGATAAATCATTGTTTCAAATGAGAAAAAAATTCAAAATGATCCATCATGAAAAGCTAAAACTTAACACGTTATTTGTCATGGGATATAAAAATTGATAATTAGAAAACTTCATAAATGAATTATATATAAAAATTAATAAAATAAAAAACTATCAAATAATCTTGAAAAGAAAAAATAAAAAAGGTCTTGACAAGGGCATGTATAGGCAGGATTCAGTAATAGAATTGTTTCTCACCTATTGAGATTGTATGCAAATTAGAAAAGAAAAAAAATTAATTAGAAATCATCTAACTTAACACAATTCAAAAATAAACTATTGCTAAAATTATAGCATTAAAAAATTATACAGTAAAAATTTACTTTTATCTAAACCTATAGAATTACTGTGGGTGAGTGGAGTTTTGTTAGCTACAGTCTCATGGAACATCTATTTTTCTCAAATAGATTATTATTTTGCAAAACCTTGGGGGGTAAATGCACCCTAGCCACCCAATTCCTCTACCTCTGCTTTTGGTGTATGGGTATGATAAACATATGTCTAATTAGACATGGTGATAATTTTTAAATTTTATCAATTATCATTTATATATTTTTACTTATTGTTTTGTACACTTTTATTTTTTCATGATACTAAATTGTTTGCATATTAGTTCCAGACACTTTCACATATTGCATTAGATACTTATACATCATATATTGTTTTAGACACTTTTACTTATTTTCTCAAACACTTTTATTTTTTGACGGGGGTAAAATTTTTGTATGTTGCTTTATACGTTTTTTACATATTACTTTTGCCAGTTTAACATATTACTTTAAGCACTTTCAAAAATTGCAACAGACACTTTTATAGTTTACATATTGTCGGAAGAAAATAAAATGATTATATATTACTTCAAACATCTTTGCATATTTCTTCGGACACTTACACATGTTATTTTAGATACTTCTTCATAATGTCTTAGACACTTCTACGGATCATTTATGTGCACAAACCTATGGTAAAGATGATGAAGTCGAGTGATGAACGATGTCATCCGAAGGCGGTGACGACGTGATTTGAATTAGAGTAATGACCGATGCAATTTTGAGACATTGACGGCGTGATCTGGAAGTGATCAACAACTGCGGGATCTAGGGACGAGGGATGATCAATGTGATTTGGAGGCAAAGATGATCGGCGATGGTGCAATCTAGAGGTGACAGCAATGACACGATCTGAAGCATCAATCGCTTGAGAAGCGACAATACGAGGCGATGATCAATGGAAAGGCTCCGATCTGAAGGTTATAACTGGAGGAGTGAAAGGACTGGTGAATGGAGGTGACAACGACGACCACAATGAGAGGGGCTAGGGTTTCTGGAAAGAGGGTGAGTTTCTTTTTTCTAGGGGCAATTATGTCAAATTTTGGGATAATTAATGGGTATATGTGGATGATTAAATGTAGATTAGTATATCTAATTAGACATATGTCTACAGTATAAAGCTACTACTTTTTCCTTTTATATTTTCTGATGACACAGAAATAACATGGGAATATTATTTTGGAGAAATATCAATAATTAAAAATCTAAGCATATAGTAACCAATATTTACTTCCTTTGAGTATGGAACATTTATACTTCCTACTGACAACTAATGATATAAGGCGATCAAATTCACGGTGCAGATTCTAATATAGGACTAGTGTAACGTTGAGCATAATTCTAATATAGGCGATCACAGGTAAATCGGATAGAGACTCGAAACTAACACAATCAGTGTTCTGTTTTCTTCTTCTTTTTGTTTGCGGTTCGTATATGAGAAAATAAAAAGAAATGCGTCAGCCGGGAGTCGAACCCGGATCTATTGCTTGGAAGGCAATTATCCTAACCGTTGGACTACTGACGCTTGTTGCGCAACTCGTTTGAGAATCTAAACATGTAAATATTTAACAAGCTCGTCGTAGATAATGAACTTCTACCTGAAGCAATAACATAACTGTTCTCAAGTTATGCCAATTTGATATGTGTAAATGTTATTTGGCTTTGCCGTTTTTAGTACAATTTGACACTGAAGTGACTTAGCTAAAAATTTATTCCTCTTCTCGCCTCATAAATTTTATTATTTTCCAAAATTCTTTATATTCTAAAATATGAGACATTTTTCGATAATTAAACATATTCTTTCAAATGCACAAGTTGTATATATTTGCGCAAGTGTAATTAATATTCAAGTAAGAGTACATTGTAGGTATAGATATATAGCTCTTTGCTCTTTAGAGGATACTTTGATTGCTTTCTGGTCCTTGCAAGAAAATTAAAGTTTGAGGTCTTGGTATTTCAAAAAATAAAGACTATAAATTATTATACTATTAGTAAAAGATAATTTTGGGAAAACATGTTTAATAAGCTTGTGGCACAATATCCATAATATTTGTAAAAAATTCAAAAGTAACAAATATTATATAATAACCTAGGGGTATTAAACCGTTTTACTTGGAAAATTATCCCGTCCAATAAAAGTATAAGTAACATTATTTGGGAGATAGAACATACAACTGTTTACATATGTATAGTGTATAGAGTTAAGAAAGCATATAGATATTTAAGAATGACGGAGAAGTCTGCTCTTTCAAAAAATGACAGAGGTAGTATTCAAACCTCTGGTCTCTATAGGACGTCTCTCATACCTTCATATACATTAAAGCTGGCATCAGAAAATAATAACTTATTAAAAAAATGAACTGTTACTTAACCTTTTTAGAGTTACAAAATAAATATGCACCAGCAAGTTTGTAAATTTTAAATTTTTCTTTTTTTCTTCGGAAGGCAGAGTAGTTCTCCCCCTGTTGTGGACACAATCTTACAAATGATGTAAAAAAAATAGAGAAAAAATATATAGATTTTAGAACCATAAAAAATTTCAATTTCGGCAATCTTCAGACATAATTTTAATTCACCCATTTTATCACACTTGAAAACTAAATTGAAAAAGTACAAAAGAATAAAATCGAATCGAATCTTAAGGCCCAAGAACACCCAACCCCGCGTAAAGCCCAACGAGTCCCAAACCCGTACTTAGCTGGGACAGGTAGGGACATGGGCTCTTAGGCCGAAGCTCGGCCAATCCAAGCCAGGCCCAAATGATGCGCGAATCTAGTTAGAGACCGGAATTTCTAGCAGAAACAGAAACTAGTTATTATATTATATACATATGTCTCCCTCGTTGTAACCGCTACCCCCATCCACTTCCTCAAAACCCCCAGTCATGGCCATCATTGGCATGGGCTTTGTCCTGTGTCTTCTTCGTTCCCGTTCCTGAATCTCACACACAACCCTTGCTTGTAACCCCATCAATCCCATTATCTGATAGATCCCAAAAGATCACCAAAAAGTAGCAAAATCTTCAACAACATCCAAAATCGATTTGTTATAAGAAATTTGTAACGGAATTGCAATAGAACTAACATTTGTTTCTGAAAAGGGGTAATGGATTTATAGATGGGGTGAACAGATGGATTCCAATCTTTTTAAATTGGGTGTAACTTATTGAAGTGACACTAAATGCTGCACTTAGGATGTTGCTGGGCACAGGGATGGAGCTAATGGGGACGAATAAGCTAGGATAGTGTTGGATCTAGCTGAGGATAGATCTCGCCAGTGAGGACACTTGCCGACATCCAGAGCTAGTGAGAGAGGGTAGGGTTGCTCGAATGGAGCAACTTGTCTGGGCAGCCTGGGGACTAACTTGGTAAAACTTGACAAGTCCTAAGGTTGCCCAAATGAGTCCTAAAACTCCTCTAGAATTTGCCAAACACTGTTAAATCCAATGTCAGCATTTTCATCAATTGAATGAAATTTCACACGTTTTAGGATTAACAGAGTTAATAGTTTTAACGTTTTAGGACTTGTTTGTCAAATCAATGAGTTTAAGGACTAATTTGGTAACTTGAAAAAATTTAAGACTAAAAATATGTTTTCTCTTTAAAAAAATCTCAATAATAAATAGTCAAAAAGCTCTTAACCATAATT
Source organism: Aquilaria yunnanensis (assembly GCA_039654915.1). Taxonomy (NCBI): domain Eukaryota; kingdom Viridiplantae; phylum Streptophyta; class Magnoliopsida; order Malvales; family Thymelaeaceae; genus Aquilaria; species Aquilaria yunnanensis. The sequence goes on from CM077595.1 coordinate 270,685, forward strand.
TATGTTAATCAATTAGAATTTCATTTTATTTCAATTTTGAATCGACACTCTTTGTATTATGTTATCATTAAAATGATTGCTATTGAAGTATAACACTATACATGCTTTGGAACAATGAATATTCTTTTAATTGAAAAGTAATTCAATAAAAGATATCTCTTATCAATTCAAGTTCTAATTTTTAATATTGATAAGAAATTTATTTAAAATAATTTACTTTCAATTTTAATAATTATAGATCATATTACTTTATTTAACCATACAGCCTTTAAAGTAAATAACTTATACGATAAAATTCAATCATCAATAATGTTAAGATATGACTGAAACATAAAATTGTGCTTAATTTATCTCCGGTGTTGCTATAGTTGTTGTCCGAGAAATGAAGGCCTAAAATATCAAAGAAAGAGAGCTATGAGGGTCCTCAGACGATTTTCAAGGGGCAGTTTCCAATACTCAAGTTAGACGAAGTATGCAAAGAGGAATGAGGTAGAGAATACAAGTGGTAAATCTTAGTTACCTTGGCGTGTGGAGTTACCTCATATATATAGGCCAAGGAGTGAGTGCACCGCTTCCTATGACCTGGGACCAGGTAGGATGCGTGTCCAATTGGATTTGGATTTGCAGAGACCACAATAACCCCAGTAACCTTTTTCGAGGTAGCTTTGGTAGAATACTTACGAAGTAGCCCCACTCGCAGTTATTCTGAACGACCTTGGTACCTTTGGCCATTAGGTAAAAGGAAAAGGAAAAAACAATTTGGCTAACAGGTTTGGGACCAAGAGGGAATGACAAAACTTTAGCTATTAAAGCTTTAACAATTGACTTAATAAAGTATAAAAAAATAGTTTAGCTAAAAAATAAATATATCATAGTAACCAATATTTTGCTTTAGAATGTAATACATAAAACAACAACAAAAAAAAAGGTGAAAACTAAGAGAGCAAATAGAAAAACTCAAGTTAAGTAGTTATTAAGTTCATGGACCAAAATGCCACATAGATCAAACTCAGAGATTAAAATGAGAAAGAGCAGAATTCAGGTACTGAAATCGCGTAGAAAAAATCAACACATATCCTCAAAAAAGCGACCATCTTGCAAAAAGGGGTTTTACTAGAATATAGTTACATTTCTACTACCATTGGATGCTAGAAGGGTGATACTGTTACAGTCATATACGTTATCTACACGAGGGCAACAGACCATTATCAGATGACATGATTCTTATATAGGGCTAACTCATCCTACAACAAAGTCAGTCATCTGTTTGATGGTCAGTCTCACATTCATTATACAAGGATTTGCTGTTACTATAGTTTCAAAGTTCTTTCGTAAACACAAGACAACACGTAAATTAAAATTTACAAGTATAATCGATTAGTGCATCGAAATAACAATATTACTTTCCTTTCTTCGGTTATGGATAATGGTTGGTCACTTGGTTGCTAGACTTATGAGCTAAACAATATCAGAGTTGTTCCGTATCCAACGAAACGCCTCCTTTCATATGCGAGCCAAAACATTTTACCACGAAAAGTCAAACAATTACGCTGGCCCATCAGCTCTTGGATGGAAGGCAAAATCTCACTTTAACATACTAAAACAACAATCCACTTTTGATCTTCGCTGTCCACTCCTAAACTAGCCACAACAGTGTACGTTGACGAAATATAACAAAAACAAAGTTCAAAACTGTCTCATTCTTAAAAACAACAGTTCTCTCAAACAGCTACCTTGAAAGTTTAATCCCACCCAGTAGCAGGGACTGCGCCTTCTACTGGACCTGTGAGTGGTGGAGGGGGAACTGCAGAATCCCAACCATCATCAGCCACGGGAGCTACATATAAAGACAGGAGGCAGTATAAGTGCAGGAAAACATAACTTTTCATGGAACAGATACGATGGTCAATAATATGATGAAAATACATGCCCCAGGGCAGCTATGACAGCAGCGAAATACATACAGCATGAATAAATACTGAGCTCAGTCTGAGATAAGGCTAGAAGAAACTACATGCATCTGAAAGGGATCAATTGCAAGTTGAACAAATTACATGAATAATGGTGAGTAATAAAAGTATACTTCTAACCTGGGACATGGGCACTGGGAACTGCACCGATTGGAGGCTGAGCAATATCACTACTCCATTGCACTTCGGCGGCTTGTGAAGGCCATGGGCCATCAACGGGAGCCACTCCATACTCAGGAACAGTACCATAATCAGTAATAGCTGGTACATCTTCCTCCTCTTCTGGCTTGGTTTCCTCTGGCTCTCTGTAGAAAAATAAATCAACCTGTACACATGGTGTTACAAATTAGGGCACAGATGGCATTAGACTAACATAAATGATACAATCAAATATAAAACATCATCACTACGACAATCATGAACAAGCTATTTACCATCACATCCCACTTGTGTCCACGTGGGATCTCACCACGCATCTGAAGAACCATCCTCGCTAGAAGCCAAAATAAGCATCCAATGCTGTGCTTTCCTTTGTTATTGGCAGGAATACCGATATCAACATACCGCATGGGGGAGTCAGTATCACAGAAAGCAATGGTTGGGATGTTTCCAAGGGCAGCTTCCTTGATAGGCTGTGACAATTTCGAGCCCAACATCACAGTTATTCAGAGGACAGACCAAGCAAAAGATGGAGAAAAAGGATGGGTGATACTACATTTTAAAAAGGTGATTCTTTTATTGACAAAAACAAGGACGTTCAACAGAACAAATGTGCTACAACCAAGTGTTTCGAACACAATAACTTGTATGCTCAAGTCTACCTGATGGTCAGTGCGGGGATCGGTAAGGATAAGAAGACGGGGCTCACTAAAGGATGTCTGAAGCTGATTGGTGAATGTTCCGGGAGTGTGCCTTCCAGCAATTGCATGAGCACCAGTATGCTGAGCAAACTTCAAAACAGCCCTCTGACCATAAGGCCTTGCAGACTGGACAATAATGTCCTTAGGATCCTCAATGGCAACAATAACCCTGGCAGCAAGGAAAAGTTTGTCCCAGGTTTTGCGGAGGTTGATGATATATATACCTTGTCAGACAAAAACATTAACCGAGTTATAACGAATGCATGCTATTGCCTACAGAGGAATAACATAAGCTGCTTTAAGTTATAACACCAGCTTCCCTTCAGAAATATACAAGTAACCATAAAACTCCTATGAACATTTTATTTTTGTTAATTTGATCATCCAGAAAATCCCAATGAACTAAATCAAAGAGTTATGTTTGTTTATTTCTAAAAATAGCCAACCATACAAAGAAGCTCGGAACAATAACTTACAAAGAATCACAGCAATTCAATTGTAATACTATTATCCTACCAAACCAACAAAAGTATAAACTTTAAATCTGACATTATCATATCAAACCTAACGACTCAAAGTTTCATTCTCTTGTTCGGTCACCCACAATTCAAACTGTATAAATCTAACAAAAAACACAAGAACAAATCTGATGAAACCACTTTCAGATATCCCAATGACCAGCGAAATCCGTAAAAAATCCATGCATTTACGAGCGACCCAACATGTTCCAGAACAGCAAAAAAGCAAAGATACCGTCATTGCGGCGCTTGAAGACATAGCGCTCCATCTGAAAATCGCAGTTCTTGGTTCCTAGATGGACCTCGGCGGCCAACAACATCTGGATGTCAGCTTCCATCTGAGACAGCTGCCTCTGCGCTGCGGCGTTCGACGTCGACATGGCTACTGTGAAGATCTTCACAAATCCCTAGAGCCAAAATGGGTTCTCCTCGGCCGTTCTTGTGGGTAGAGGCAGAGAGACTGAATGAGAGCATGCGGGGCACGCTTATTCAGAGGCTTGTGAATTAGGGTTTTGGTTCAGCCACGACAACCCTAGGCATAGTAAATGACATAATCACCCTTCTTACAAAAATGCGTCACAATTTGCAGGTATGCTTGTTCTAGTCTCCAACATTGAGAGTGCCTCAATTTGCACTCCAGTTTTTCCAAACTTCTCATTTTGATTTTGGTCCTCTTCATAACAGTATCATTATTGATGCAAAATATCATATTAGCACTAGTACCAATCAATGTTATCAAATTTGGCACATAGAATAACTTGGAAAGGTAGACAGGTGGTGGGGTTAACTGATTCAACTGGTTTAACAGGTTAAATCAACCGCAATGTACAATAGCCTTTGAATATAAGCTTGCTTACACTATGTAAAGCATATCTTGTTGCTACTATCCAAAATACAACATGTTTCTATATTTTTTTTTATACATATGTTGTATAATAAGATTTTACTATTTTATATTTCATAACAAAATACCATATAATTTTTATGTTCAATAAGCTAAATGCATAGTCAATCATTCAAGTTTTAAAGTTAAATTCCTAAATATTTCAAAAACATGCATGAATAATTAGCTATTTTGTCTTGAAGATGAATCCTATAAAGTACTAATAATATAACAAAAACATAATAATCTCTTATGCTTGCTCAGTTGTCATCCATCTCTCTCTGCTGCTTCTAATGCTTCATTCACATTTTGCCTTGAGATTGTCGTTTGTGTCCTTTTAACTTCTATGATTTTTTTTTAAAAAAAATTGTTATTTTGTTTCAATTTTGAGCCAACTAAACATCAATCCATCACAATTAAAATATATATATATATATATATATATATGCAAAGCCCAAAATCCACATAATTCCAATTTAACCCGGATAAACCAAAGCTACTTGCATCACTGGATCTTCCGGGTTTGACCAGGTTTTGACTTAAGCATGTTTAATTGCGATTGAATCTGACTAACCAACCAAACCATGCCAGGTTTGATAACACTTATTAGTAAAGCTTATAGTTATCATTTTTAACCTTTGCGGTGAACAGATTATTTGCCATAACATCCCTACAACGGACTATTTACCATTAGAGGTAGGAGGTGGGCCGGGACCGGACCGCCAGTCAACCCCGGCCCGGACCGGTCAAACCCGCCCCAGAAAAAGCCAGTTATATTGTGGGCTGAGTATGGGTCCAATAGGAGGAGGAGATGCAAACAGAATCGGCCCGAACCAGCCCAAAACCGCAAAACAGGACCGACCCGCCCCGGATCGGACCGGACCGGCTCACCTCGCTCCCCAACGGCTCTCTGGCAACAACGGGAACCTACAAATTTTTTTTTTAAAAAAAGGCTAATTACACAGCATGCCCTCCAACAACTTTCTGCTCCATTTCAGCCCCCAAATTTTCATTTTTACCCCTCCTAACAACTAAATTTCAATGACTTTTTGGTCAAACTAATTTTTTTCCTCCCCCTATAAATACCAATGTCATTTTCACTCAATCCTCACACAATCACTCAATCTCTCTTCTTCATCTACTATATTTTCTCAAGTATTCTACTTATTTTCTTAATCTCTTCCAAATTTCTTACTAATCTCTCCAAAATCCCTTCTTGATTTTGCATTAATCACTACTATTAGTACGTGAGGTATGACTTCAAAAGGAAAGGACAAGTCAACAAAAAGTTCATCTTCCCACACCACTGGCCTCCGAGCCTTGTTCCGTCTCCGATCTCAGCCCATCGATAAAGGCATTTAAATTCAAGAGTTTCACGACGATGATGATGGAATTAATATAACAAATTATGATTTGGGTCTCGACGATCAATTATCCGATGATGAAGTGGAAGAGTTGGATGCGATGGCATTCGGGAATCCGTCAACAGAACCGACGCCTACAAGTCATGAACCCGCCGTGAAGGAAACTCCAACACAAGGTAAATCCACGAGACTAACTGCTTGGGTTTGAAAGCATTATGAGATCATACACGAAGGGGAGTCGAGATACGGGAAATAAAAACATTGTGGGAAAAAATTAGTGCATAAAAAGAATTCCAGCACTGGAACGCTGAAGCGGCATATTGAAAATCAACATCCTAACGTCCTCCTTAGTACCGGGACTAATTCTGCAGGACAAACACAACTTGGGTCTACAACCGGCACCGGTGGACCAGGTATATTTCGTTTTAACCAACAATCTTGTAGAGAATGTATGGTAAATTGGATTATGCTTATCGAAAAACCTTTTTCACAAGCTGAAGATGTCCACCTAAAATCTTGGATAAAATCACAATTAAATCCTGCATTTAAAAAAGTATCTAGGAAAACTACTAGGAAAGAAAGTTTTAGACAATTTGAAGCCGGAAAATCAGATTTACAAGCATATTTTTCTGCTCTTGATCATTGTGTGGCATTTACTTCTGATATGTGGACATCACCTATAGGTCAATCATTCTATTGTGTTACTTTTCATTGGATTGATTCTGATTGGAGAATGCAAAAATGAATTTTGTCATTTAAGGTTATTGAAACAGATCATACTGGTTATCAAATATTTAATTGCATCTTAGAAACTTTACGTGATTATTTTTATACTGATAAAGTTCTGTGCATTTTATTTGATAATGCTTCAAATAATGATGTTACCGCTCGTCTTTTGAGTCAAAACTTAAAATCACCTCTCAACGGTGCATTCTTTCACGTTAAATGCATGTGTCATATTTTGAACATTTGTGTGCAAAAGGGTTTAGAAGCTCTCCAAGATGATATTTTGTCTATTCGAAACTCATTAAAATATTTGATGTCCAAACCTGCTGTTTTTCGTAAATTTAAAAGCTTTGTATTGAAAATCAAAAACCATTTTCTTGAAAACGGTTTAAATTGGATTGCCCAACCAGTTGGAACTCCACTTATTTGATGTTGCAAGATGTATTACCGTATGCAAATTTGTTGTCACATTTCATGAATTTAAAAATGGGTTGTGAATTTCTTACTACTGAAATTTGAGAAAAAAGTTCCAAAACCGATGAATTGCTTAAGTTTTTTTACAAGGCAATTGAAATTTTCTCTAGTGTTTACTACCCAACAAGTCATCAAGTTTTGTTTCATTTAGTGAACATCACATATGCTTTATATCAATTTAAAGATGATGAGTTGTTAAAATCGACTGTTGAAGCCATACGGACTAAGTGGCTTCAATATTTCAAAAACATTCCACCTATCTTTTTAGTCGCTTCTTTACTTGACCCGTATGTCAAATTAACGGGCACAACAACATTGCTTGAAGGAATTTTTCATACTTATTTAGAAATGTCTCATATAAATGTTTGGCTATGTCTGCTTCTGCTTCTGAGTACTTGCATTCTTTATACAAGTTATATTGTGCGCGGCATTCAGATAAGGTAAGATCCGAAGCTCCTCAAACCGAGCCTCCAAGAAGATCAATCTCCTCAAGATTCAACCCAGCCCTCTAAATGCTCAAACGACCCCGACCGATGACATCGGGATTAGCTGAGGTCGATGACTATCTCAACACATCGTTCAAGGCAAGCGACCTCGACATCTTGGAGTGGTGGAAACAAAAGAGATCAAGATTTCCGATCTTGTCGATAATCGCACAGGAGATTCTTACCGTTCTAGTATCGACCGTCTCACCCGAGGCAGCGTTTAGTGCCGGAAAACGGGTGATAACAGAAAAACGGTCAAAATTGACACCCGATGCGATAGAAGTATGCGTGTACAACCGAGATTAGGTCCTCGCAGCACTCCGGCAATAAGATCAAAATAGTTCAGATGATGAGGTAATATCCGATACCGAGACTTGAATTTTTTTTTTTTCAATCATACATGTAGTTTGTATTTGATCTAATTATGTTGTTCAACACAAATCATAGGTTTCTATTATTTATCATTTCTGGAACGTTTTTGCCATTTCAAAATGTAATGCCCGTTCCAATTATTTATAAGTGCCGTTTGGTTTTTTAATTTAATAAAACTTACACCGGATGGGGTGTTTTTTCGTAAAAATATTTATGACTTATATAATTAATAATGGTTATATATATATATATATTAAAAAAAATTGAAACCTGCCCCGGGACCGGCTCGGAACCGCCCCGCCTACAACCGGGCCGAGCCCAGTTCTCAGGACCCAGGACCAGGACCGGGCGGTCCCGGGCTGGTCCTACCCGGTTCCCAGCTCTATTTACCATCACATCCCCCATTTCTATACATGGTTTTGTTAACCTTTGTGTAACAAGTTAATCTGTGCTCAAATATGTTCTTCCAAAATTTCATAGCATGGCTCATCAGATCGGTACCTCCATTATTGTAGCATGGAAATCTTCTTAAATATTAGAATAATGACACCCTTCCTCCTTCCATCCAGTATCCTTTTGGTCATCAAAATATTGTTAAATAACTTGGTTAAACAAAGTAATTTCGAAAGAAGAGAACAATCTTTTTATTAAAAATAAGAATTTTACGACAAATCCCGATGGCGAGCAACCAGTGTTTGTGTTTGTGAGCAATGATGGTTGCCACAAATTGACATCTAGGAATGCCTTGATCCAGGCGACCAGTCCAAAGAACGCAGGGCCCTGTAATTTAAATTCAGTCAGGTCAGATTGAGATAGGGCTAACACCCGTCTTCACTTCTTTTTCTTTTTCTTTTTCTTTTTGACAGGCATCTTCACTTTCGAATCAATTAGACTTCAATACGGCCATCAGTGATCCAATATCAGTCCCTAAACTGTTGGGGTTTATGACCGCCTAACCAGGCCAAGGCAAACCTGGCCATCGATCATGTTTCAAGGGTAAGCTTAATTTAATTTTCAACTGAGGAAAAAAAACAATCATTCCTCTATGAAGCATACGCTTTCCAGTTTCGACTAGTCTCTAATAACTTGGTTCGTGTCAATGAAACCAAACGGGCGAACTCATATTCAAATGAAGCGATACTGGGTGACAAAACTAAGATCCATCTATCCCACGTCCTCTCGAACTCCATAAAAAATGCAACCATTAAGCTCAGAGCACGAAAGAAATCCAGAATTTCCAACCGACTAGGTCACGGCTGAGAACGGTATCAAGTTTTATGGAAAAAAAAAAAAAAAACCAATAGACGACCGGCAACAAAGCGGAAAAACAAAGCACAATTTCATTAACACAATCTTTTAGCAAAATGGCCTAGCCCTTCTCCTAAGGTGTTATAAATCCTGTCCTTACACCTTAATGGCATACTTCCTCAAGGGAAAGTACATCTCCTTCTTCTTTTGACGCTCTGTTTTCAAGGATGCCTGTATAAAGTGGGTGGCAAATGATCGGGTTAAGAACTATATAAGCAAACATTGTAGCAAACTTGATAATACACATCAATTAATTGTCAGATACTAATAGTATAATACTGAACAGCAATCAAAGGTCCAACATGGGAAATTGCAGGATACAGTAGCCAGGCCTGCAAAACGTCAAGATATTGCAGGCCCTGCGACACATAAAAGCTACACATATAACGTTTATCACCCGATGCTAAAGCAACAGTGTAAATCATCAAATTCACCTCTTGATCATGCAGTGAGTTTAACATACACCTTTCAGTTTCTTGCCTTGCTTGAAAAATAGCTATGGAAATGAGTTGATGGCAAATGCAGACAGAAGACACTCCCATTGGTAGACAAAATCAAACAGCTTTTAAAGGAGTACAGTTCATGAAAGCAAACTCTCCTAAGGATCAAACCAGAAAAATGCGGACTTTAGCTCTAACAAGTAACTAATAACACAAAATATTTAAAGGTTCTGCTCTGCAGCAATTCCAGAATCAGAAAGTTCATCCAACATATAGCTTCTCCAGATAGTCCAATGACATGATAAAATTATGCATACATGCTATGAAGCTCCGATGTGGAGATCATAAGACAATCAAAACTTTAATGTAAAAGATTTGGCCTCGAAAGAGCAAGACATGAATGTACAACTTGAGTAGCTCTACCACCAACAGAACAATAGAAATGGCACGTTTTCTCAATCCTAGATCAAACATACTTTTAGTCCCAACAAGACAACAAAGAAATCCTGCACCCACCATAAAACAATCTAGACAAAACTCCGAAAAAAATCAAACGGACGTTGAACAACTACTTCAACAATGTCATTATAATAAACAAAAGGGTTGCCCGTATCTAACCTGGTGCCTAGTAAGGCGGCGGCGGATAGCTCTAGTCTTCTTGGGACGGAGATCAAGAGGCAAAAACTTCTTGCTCTTGTAAGCCTCCCTCAGTGCCGCCTTTTGCTTTTGGGACACCACAGTCATCACTTGCGCGATCGACTTCCGAACCACCTTACTGAAAACAGAACACGACCCGCATTTACTCGATAATTCATTTCGAAACTTAAAGGATTAAAAAACTACTACAACACAGGAACATAAACTTTTCTAAAAAGAAAACGACCCCAGGAGGATGACTTTTCGTCAGGAAATGAAAAAAGGGAAATGAAAAGACAAAGTAATTACATCTTGGAGAGCTTGTTGGGAGCACCACCGGTGACCTTGGCCACTCGAAGAAGGGCTAGCTCCGCCTTTAGATCCTTCAACTGGCTCATAAGATCGGCCTTGGATTTGTTCCTCAATTCGTGAACCTTGATTCTCGCTTTAAAGTCCCAGAAAGAACACGAAAACCCAAAAAAAAATCAATACAAAAAAATCTTCCGATGAAAGCCTTTTAAATTGAAAGACAACGGGGCGTAAATCTCACCCATGGTTGCTCCTCCGGCTCTCTGCTGGTGATGCGCTCCTGGGGACGACGAGGCGGTGAAACTTCAGTGGCGGCTTACGGTTATAATATCAAGAGCCCAAAAACCCTAATACTAATTTGGGTCACACGAGTGAAGGGGAGTAGACGCACGTGTGAGATTAGATTAGAGACGATGCTCTTGGCCTTTAACTGCTTAAAAATGTTACAAACTATCCCCTTGTACACAGAAATATTTCAGCTGTATCACTGTTAATAAGGTTGGTAATAAATAGGATGTAGATGGAATAGTGTTATTCTTACATTCTATCCATAATTTTATATATTCAATATGTATCATATTCGCTATCTATTAGTTTTACAATTTTAATACTTACATCTTGTTCATTCTAGTGGGTAGGATCTAATAAAATTTAAATATCTGCCGCATACTAATATAACTAATAGTAATTTATTTTTTTAAATAAGAAGGCAATTTATTAAATGAGAATAATACTCTAGCAATCCTTAGCTCTTAAGACTTGGATATTTGTTACAAAAGGTTGGATCTTCGAGTAACTTATTTTTCATTGGATGGAATATAGTAGCTATTTGGAATCAATTTCAACAACTTCAAAAAGCTTCAATTTTAGTGCCTTTTTCTAACTTGTGTGGTCTTTGCAACCAAAGGAGTTTTGTAATGATGGAGGAACCCCTACCCAAGGGCGTATTATTATAAGGAGGGGGTGGCAGCCGCCCCCTTAGAATTTTAGAAAATTTTATGGGGTAAATAGTATATATGATATAATTGTAGGAAAATTAAAGTTAGGTATCTATATGTAAGTTTTAAAATTAATGGAGGACTTTTATATGTTTTAACCTTTTTTTTTAATGATTTTAATGAATCTGGTGCGTTTCTTTTCCTTTTTAGTTTCACAGAGGTTCCCCCCCCCCTTCTGTTTGCGATTAGGGAGCGATTGCGAAGGCTGGACGTAGCGGTGGTGCTCGACGCGATTCACTCTTTTCATTTTCAACGACAACCATCAGCGCCCAACCCCCCCTTCAATTCGCCTTTTTTGCACTGCCCGTCTCTGCTCTCTTAGCTCTTCAACTGATCTGATTTTCCATTCCAGGTAAGTGAAGTTGAAGCAGCTCATCTGTCTCAACATCTCCACAGTCCACTGACCACTATTATTGTAACATTGTTGATTTCATTTAATTAACTTATTTAATTGGTTTCTTAAAGAATGAAGAGAATAGTCAGAAGACTTGATTGTTGTTGCTATTGAGTTAGAGGTCCCCCCAAATCTAATTCACTTTCTAAACTGGTCGTCTCTGGTTTCTTAGCTCTTCGGCTAATCTGATTTTCCAAGTAAGTGAAGCAGCTCATCTCAATGTCTCCACTGTTATTGTTGATTTCGTTTAATTGACTTTGTTAGTTGGTTTCTTGAAGAGTGAAGAGAAGACTTGATTGTCATTAATTGTTGATCTGTTGTTGGGTTAGAGTTAGTTAATTAGAGCTTTTAAGTATATTAGTTGGTACTTGGTACGTGTTGAATTGTTCTAAGTGACTTAAAATTCTTTTTAAGTGGAAAAGTTTGTCATTGCTTGTTGATAAAAAAATCATTCAATTTAGTTTGTATTAAAAAATATTTACAAATTACAAAACAATAGCACTGAATTTAGAGCAGATATTTGCTTTGAATCAGTTAGTTTTGATATCTTGATGTTTCAAGTTTGCTTTCATAGCTATGGGTAGCAAACAAAAAATATTATTCCATTTCTTTCATAAGAAATCTTCATCAGAAGGTGAACGCCAAACCCAAATGGGTCAATGTTTACAAATGGTGGAAGAGGTTTCAGAATCTGTCGGAGATGCCGATTCTCTTAAATCTCCAACTATTGAATCTTTTCAACAAACTCCAAGAACTTCAAATTCTACAAATGTTTCTATAGTGCGTGATCCAGGGTTGCACCCACCAATGTGAACATATTTAGTTAACAAAAGGGATGAGATAAGAAAGAACTACTTAAATGTTGGTATTTATCAAATCAAGTGTGATTATCCTCTTTCAGGGTCGAAAAATAATTAACGTAAGTTTCAGTATTCATGGTTTTCTGAATTTCATTGCCTTGAGTATTTTGAAACAAAAGATGTTGCATTTTATTTTTATTGTTATCTGTTTATGGAGAAATCAATAGCACAAAATGGTTGAGATTCTTTTACAATGAATGGTTTTCAGAAATGGAACAAGGTTAAAGATGGGAAGAGTTGTTCATTACTCAAGCATATGAGGTTAGGCCATTGTTTCCCACATAGTAATATCGTGAGTAATTGGGCAGCATTATTGAACCAATCCAGTCATATTGATAAAACAATAGAGAAATAATCAGAAGAAGAAATTGAAAATAATAGATTTCGGCTTAGAACTTCAATCGATGTTGCCCAGTGGTTATCTTTTCAAGGGATTGCATTTAAAGGTCATGATAAGTCTATTAATTCAAGAAATTGATGAAATTTTCTTAAGCTACTAGAATATGTAGCATCTTATAATGATAAATTGGCAAGTGTTATCTCAAAAAATGCTCCTTACAATGCAAAATACACATCTCCTATAATATAAAAAGAAATCTTGCATGTATTTGCAAAGAAAGTAAAGAAGATGATTCTTGAGGATATTGGTGATTCGATGTTCTGTATCATTAAGGATGAAGCAAGTGATGAAAGTAAAAAGAAACAAATGGCCCTTGTTCTTCGATTTGTTGACATCAAAGGTTGTGTACATGAATGGTTCTTTTGTATTTCATATGTGAAAGATACATCATCAGCTAGTTTATACTCTGAGATTTGTAGTATTCTTTCTTATCATGAATTAAATGTTCAAATTATTCAAGGCCAATATGATGGTGCTAGTAAAATGCGTGAGGAATAAAAAGGATTGCAAGCATTGTTTCTTTATTATTGTCCTCAAGCATATTATGTCCATTGCTTAGCTCATCACGTACAATTGGCATTAGTTACATCAGCAAAAGATGTAAATGTTATACATGAGTTATTTCAAAATTTATCTCTTATTGTCAATGTTGTTACTGCCTTTTGTAAACATCATAATAAGTTGCAAGCTGCTCATGCTAATAATATTGCACACTTTGATATCTATTGATGAGCTTGAAACTGGAATTGGTGCTAACCAAATTAGAACTTTGCAAAGGCCAAGTGATGCCCATTAGAATTTTCACTTTACATCAGTTAGCCGTCTTCTTAATATATTTAATGCTACTTGTAAGGTTCTTAAAAATGCTAAGGAATATGGTGCTAATTATAAGTTAAGAGGAGATGCTGTAATTGCTTTAAAAAAATGGTTTCATTTGAGTTTATCTTCATTACTCACTTGATGTATGAGATTTTTGGTATAACTGATGCTCTATGTCAAGCATTACAACAAAAGGATCAAGACATTATAAAAGCAATGGACTTTGTGGAAACTACTTCATTGTGCTTACAGGAGTTAAGGAGGGATGGATGAGGTTCTTTTATTCAAAAGGTCTACTCATTTTGTTCACTACATGATATTGATGTTCCAAATATGAGTGCTCCCCATTTCGTAGGGCGTAGTAGTCGCTGGCATGATGATGTTGATGTGGAGCATTATTATCATTTTGATGAATTTAATGAAACTATAGATTTTCAGTTACGGCGATATCTTTTAGGTCTAATGAGCGTCTTATAGAGCTTTTGAAGTTAAATTTGTGTTTGAATCTGAAAAATGGGTTCAAGTCATTTAATATTGATTTCATTTGCAGTCTTGCCTAGAAATATTATCCCAATGATTTTTCAAGACATGAACATGACTTAATGTCATTTCAATTACGTCATTTTTATGCTGATATTAAAAATTTATCAGATTTTGAAGGATTGTCATCAATAGCTGAGTTATGCCAAGTTTTAAAAGCTACCGAAAAGTTAAGTTATTACTTTTTGATTGATAGATTGATCCGTTTGGTATTGACTCTTTCTGTGTCAACTGTTACTACAAAATGTGCTTTTTCAGCTATGAAAATTGTAAATACCAGATTGAGAAACAAGATGGACAATGATTATCTTGCTAATAGTCTTCTTTTATATATTGAAAAATGATGTCCGGGGACATCATCACTGGAAGGCATGGTGACTTCCGGGAGGACTTCCTGTGAGGGAGAGCGTCTGGAGTTGAGGTTTCCCAGGGGAATGTGCCTGCAAAGCTCAGAGAAGAGGGTTAGGAGGTCCCCGGGGTGCTTTTCCGGGGAGGAGCCTCCGACGCCCAAGTCAGTTTCCTGAGAAGGTAAGGGGGAAGCACTAGAGTTTTTAGTGGGCTTGCCTGTGCTTTCTCAAGTAGGAGGAAGCCAACCTTTTACTAGGGTTTGTTTCCTGGTATTTATAGGAATGTCCAGCCCGTTCAAATCGTGACACGTGTTCGGTCGGATGTTCTCTGAATTTCTGGACGTAGGGGACAAGTAGCTGGTGGCAGGCTCCTTGAGTCTCGAACGGAGACAAGTCGTGACAAGACCTGGACGGCGTCGGCGTGTCAAATCGCCGTTTAAGGTGACATGTAGCGTCTGTGGGCGGCATGTCAGAGGCTCCTTAAATGCTCCTGCTGTACTCTTGAGGTCCCTGGCCAAGGTCGTCCTTTGGTATGGACGATGCCCCTTCGGGAAATATGCCCGCAGTTCGGGGGTTCCCCAATTCAGGGTTCCACCTTCGGGGAGATGCTCTTCGGCATGCAATAGCTGATTCTCCGTTTCCAAAGGCGATCTGTTTAGTACCTCGGGGGGGCTAATAGCTTCCTCACGTTTCCTGACGCTCCGAGTTCGGGTTAGATAGAGGCGATAGCCCTTCGGCTATCACATGCCCTCCTTTGGAAAGCCGAAGTGGAGACTTCGGTTGGTAGTCTTTCCGAGGATACTCTTTGGGAGTTTTTAGGGAGTAAAACCTGTGCGGAAGGTACACCTTTTGCCCGAAGATATGGGATGTTCGGCCATGGCCTGTTTTTTGGTGTCTTCGAGGTTACTTACTTCTTTCCTTTTTTCCTTTGCAGGTCTGTGTAGCGTCGCGTCTCATAACCAGGTGTGTCAGTGTGGAGCGGCGCGTCCCAGTTTTTTAGGGGTGTTAGAAGGCGCGTCCCCTATTTTGGCGCGGCGGCTGACACGTGGCCTACTGTGATTGGCGGAGAGTCGCATCGGTTACAGAGGACGCGTCTTTTCGGGAGCAGAGAGCAGTTACGGCGACCGTTTGCCTTCAGGGGATACTTATGACGCCGGTTCGTCTACCCTCTTTCTGCCTATATATGGCCCATTCCATCATAAGTTCCCTTTTTGCTTTTGCTTCTGCTCTTTTCCCTGCTTGCCACTGCTTTTGCGCTTTCTCTTGCTTTTTGCGGCGGAGCTGTTTTAACAGAGTTTTTCCGGGAACCTTTCACGACGGCGACTTCAAACCCAGATTTTGGCAAGTCTTTTGGTGGGTTTTTGTTTTCCAGACTCTTCTGATTTTCAGAGTTTTTTTCCGGAACTTGTTTTCTTGCCTTTTTTCGAACCCATTTTTCTGCAAATATGCCTATTCCCGAGAGCTGGCAGCCTCTTTTATCTCATCCTTGCTGCACCACCCCCAAAAAACTGGCAAGATGGAAGAAAAAATTCTTTCTTCCTTCGTATGCCGTTACGAGGTTGCCTCGTTCTGACCAATTTTGTTTTTCAAACCGTAGTAATGAGGTTACCATTTTCCGAGCCCAACTGAAGGCCGGACTTCGGTACCCTCCTCCGAAGATGATTTGCGGGTTCTGCCAATTTCATGGCATTGCTGTAAATCAACTTCCGCCGAACTCGTATTTCTATTTTAACGCCTTCATCTGCATGTGTGGCGTCTTCGGGATAGAACCCCACTTTATTATTTTTATGCAGTACTACAAGCTCTTCGTGGTCCCGAAGGGTGGCTTTTACTTCATGCTACCTCGGGGATCTGGGAGCAAGAAATATATGTTCACCTTCGCCACCAAGGACAGCTGGCGAGGGTGGCAACAAAAATTTTTCTTTATGAAGATGGAGGAGGCCTGGTGGCATGTTCCGACCAAATGGGCTCAGGGAAAGCTGGAGATGGACGTCGTGGATCCAAGGATACTGTTAACTCCGGAGTTGGCTCCTATCTTTACGGACTTCGACGGCCGTATCCGTGCTGTCTCGGACTAGGGTCCCGAGGTCCCTTCGCGCTCTCTCTACCCCTTCCCAATCAATTGGAGGTTGATGACCGAAGAAGTTCTTCGGGAGTTAGGGGTAGTGAAGGAGCACAAGACGGACCTCAAGATGCCAGCTCCTTCTATCGCCGGGAAGGATTCCTGGTTGGTGCAGCTCCTTCGGGAGGAAGTTTCTTATGAAACTTTTTATGAGAGTAAGTTATCTCTGACTCCCGTTGTTATAGCTTTCGTCTCGGACTTACGCTGATGCTTTCTTTCCTTTTCAGAGATGGGTGACGGCACTGCTGCCTTTTACAAGTCCCTCTTCACCGGCCAAGTATAGAAGGGCGAGCAGACGAAGAAGGCGGCTTCCCGAAGGCGGAAAACCACTGGTGCTGGACCTTCGGCCAAACGGGCGAAGAAGACTATTCTTCCTCCCCCTTTGGAAAGTATTGAGGAGGAAAACGATGAGCCCGAGGTCGCTGCCATTCCGCCTCCCGAGGTTGCTGCCGACGTCTCTTCGGCCGACGTCCCTCCTAAGAGCCACACTCCGTCGCAGGCTCTTCTGGATGTCGTGGTGGAGGCTCCTTCTGCCGAGGAGCGGCGTAAACGCAAGGGTAAGGAGATCTCTACCGAGGAGGCCCCGGCTTCTGACGATGACGTCATCGAGGTGCCACCAGGTTTGCTTTTTCCGCCGAAGTGTAATGCCTTTATTTTCCGAAGTTCTTTTTGTTCTTATCAGCTGCTCGTTTTGCCATGCAGAGGAGTCACTTACTCTTAGTTGGGCGGCTGAACACGCCCAGAAGCGAGCTCTCCGTGATGCCAAATTCCCGAAAGGGAAGATCCCGAAGGAGCCTTTTTGGACGTTTACGGAGGACATGAATTTGTTCTCCGGAGACTGTCCCCAAATGGCTAAGGAGATCTCGAAGGGGGTGCTTACTGAGGCCTCCTTCAGGGCTATTGCGGCGGCTCATCCGGGCGATAACACCCTCGCGGCGAAGGTTACCGAGCACGCTGCCCAGGTATGCTGGTTTGCCCTTGAAGAATTTTTTTCTAAGTGTTTGGCTTTTACTGACCTCGCCTTCATCTTTTTGCAGCTGATGGCGTACGCTGGCTACCTCAGAGTTCGGGTGGCCAGGCAGACGCAGTTCCGAAACTCGATCTTAGAGACCTTAGAGAAAACGAAGGCCATGTGTTCGGAACTGGCCGTCAAGAACCTGCAGCTGGCTGATGCTGCAGAGAAAGAGGTTGCCTCCCTTTGGCAGGAAAAAGAGGAGATTTTGAAGGACTCCTCCCAGAAGGTTTCTGACCTCAGTTCCGAGGTGGCGGGACTACTTTCGGCCAACGAAGCGCTTCTAAAGTTGAAATCAGAGTCTGAATAGCTCTTGGCGAGGTTGCTGATTGAGAAGAATGCGCTTCATGCCGAGGTCGATTCCTTGAAGAAAGAGCCTGAGAAGAAGAAGAGGATAAAGGCGCTGAAGAAGGAGGTCGCGGACCTGAAGGATGAGCTCGAGGACCTGGAGGTCGAGAAGGATAAATCCGACCAGATGACTAAGGTCCCTTTCCAGGACGGGTTTTGCCTTGCTTGACACCAAGTCCTCCAGAGGTTCCCAGATCTGGACCTCTCTTTTTTGGAGGCTTTGAACATTCCCGAGGGGCCTCGGTGGTCCTGGTCCAAGATCGAGCATCTGAACCTGCCTTCTTCTCTCCCGGCGCCCAAGGTGGTAGAGAAGGATGCAGGGGCTGGTGGCTCTCGAGACGCCGAGAATCCTTAGTCTGTTCTAGGGCCCTTCGCCTTTTTCTCGTTCTTTTTTCTGCGTTTCTTCTTTCTGGCAATCCTTCTTCTTTGTAAGCTGGTTTATCTTTAATGAAGATTTTTTTGGCTAAGTCTTTTTGCAAGTTTTTTCATTTCCCTTTGTCCCGAACACATTCGCTCAAAAGAAATCGGGAAACAACACCTGTATTTGTTATGGCGAGTATCTTTGCGCGGTTCGCCATTTCCCATTTTTCCCGAACATGATTGCTCAAGGGACTTCGGGAAATCACCTGCGCTTTTTTCGGCGAGCACCTTTGCAGAATTTTGGTTTTGTACTTCAAGAATTTCTCTAAGAAACTTTTGTACTTAGAATATTTCTTTAGTTTGTACAACACAATTCTTCCACAAAGCCTTAAGCATAGAATTTTTTCAAGGCATCTGAATGCCAAGTATTTTTTAATTCTATGCCATCGGCGTCGCCGAGTCTGTACACGCCTTTTCATACTTCGGCAATGACCAGATAAGGTCCTTCCCAATTCGCGCGAAGTACTCCGTGGGGGCCTTCGGGATGTGAAGTCAGCCTTTCGGAGAACGAGGTCTCCCTTCTTGATCCCTTTTGGCCTGGCTCGTAAATTTATGGCCGCGGCCACTCTTTGCTGAAAAGCTTTTCTTCTTAGCTCGGCTATTTCTCTGTGTTCGCCGACGAGGTCAAGCTTTGTTCTTAGGCCGAGGTCATTTCCATTTTCATCGAACACTTGCACCCGTACTGATGGTCGTACTACCTCGATTGGAATGATGGCCTCTGTACCGAAGACTATCGAAAAAGGCGTTTCCCTTGTGGCTCTTCGGGGTGTTGTTCGGTAGCTCCATAATACGCTTTGCAGTTCTCCTGGCCATTTCCCTTTTGCTTCCCCCAGTCTCTTTTTCAGACCATCTTTCATGGTCCTATTAGATACTTCTACCTGCCCATTGCTTTGGGGGTGAGTTACTGGGGCGAAGTGTATCTTTATTCCGAGGTCGCTGATAAATTCCTGGAATCCTTTGTCTATGAACTGGGATCCATTGTCAGCTACTAGTACCCTCGGTATGCCAAATCTGCATACGATGTTCTTCCACACGAACTTCTGCACTTCTTTTGCCGAGATAGTCGCTAGTGGTTCTGCCTCAACCCATTTGGAGAAATAGTCTACTGCTACCACGCAGAATTTCACGCCTCCAGGCGCTGTGGGGAGCGGCCCAATGAGGTCTATGCCCCAGACTGCGAAGAGCCAGGGATAATCAGTCGAAGTCACCATTTCCGAGGGTGTCCTCTGGATATTTGCGTGTCTCTGGCAACTACCGCATTTCCGGACGAACTGCCTTGCGTCCTTTCTCAGGGTAGGCCAGAAATATCCTTGGCGAAGTATTACTGCTGCAAGGGCGTCGGTTCCGATGTGCGAACCACAAGCGCCTTCGTGTACTTCTTCGAGGATCATTTCAGTATCCTTTTCGCCGACACACCTCTGTAGTGGGTTTGCATATCCCTGCCGATATAATTCTTCACCAATTAGGAAGAATCGACCGGAGCGTCTTCGGATTTTGGCAGCTTCATTGGGGTATTCGGGGAGTGTATTGTCCTCGATGTATCTTTTTATCGGGTCTTTCCAGCCTTTTCCCGAAGTTGATATGCTCAGCACTGTGATGCTCGGGTGACCCAGCACCTCGGTGTATACTTTTGATTTTGCCAAGCAGTCTGCCTCGGCATTATCACGTCAAGGCACGTTTTCGATTCGCACGGTATCGAACTCCCGTATGAGTTTTGCCACCAGTTCATGGTATTTTGCCAAGGTCGGGTCCTTTGCCCCATAGTCTCCCGCCGTTTGGCGTACCACCAGCTGAGAATCGCTGTGAGCTTTTAGGTTCCTTATGCCAATTTTTCTGGCCAGGCGCAATCCTGCTATGAAGGCTTCATATTCCGCCATATTGTTGGTGGCATGAAAGTCGAACTTGATAGCGTTCACCACTTCTAGGCCTTCAGGACCCCTGATGATCACGCCAGCTCCCTAGTGTTCGGACCCCGAGGCTTCGTCAACATGCAAAGTCCATTCGGGATCATCTTCGTCAGGATCCGGATGGTTGTCCTCAGTGGTAGATACTTCGGCGATGAAGTCTGCCAGTGCTTGAGCTTTTATGGCTTTCCGAGGTTCGTAAGAGATGTCGTGTTCGCCAAGCTCTATACACCACTTGGAGAGCCTTTCGGAATGATCCACCTTCCTCATGACGTCCCGTAGTGGTAGACTACTTCGGACGATAATGGGGTGAACCTGAAAGTATGGTCGTAGTCTTCTCCCTACTAGCACCAAGGCATATATAGCTTTTTGTAACAAAGGATACCTGACTTCGGCGCCATGCAGGGATTTGCTTACGTAATAGACCGGCCATTGCTTTGGCCCTTCTTCTTTTACAAGGACCGAACTCACAGCTTTTTCTGTGACGGCAAGGTATAGTACGAGAGGCTCTCCTTCGCGAGGTTGTCGCAGAGTAGGCAGGCTGGCCAAGTAGATTTTCAGTTCTTCCCAGGCCTTTTGGCAATCTTCACCCCAGGGATGGTCATTACCTTCGAGGTTGTCCTCCTTTTTTGCTGCCTTTGTGAGGACTTTGAAGAATGGCCGACACCGATCTCCGTATCTGGAAATAAACCTGCTGAGGGAGGTTATCATTCCAGTGAGTCTCTGCACATCTTTTATTATGGCAGGAGTTCGGAACTCGAGTAGGGCCTTGATTTTTTCTGGGTTAGCATCAATGTACCCAAGGAATTTTCCCGAGGTCACTCCGAAGATGCACTTTTCGGGACTGAGACGGATCCCCAAGGTTCTGAGCTTATGGAAAGTTTCTTTTAGATCTGCGACGTGGTTGTCCGGCAGCTTGCTTTTGACTATCATATCGTCAACATATACTTCCATGTTTCTCCCTATTTGGTCGTTAAAGACCTTGCTCATCAACCTCTGGTAGGTGGCTCCTGCATTTTTAAGCCCAAAGGGCATTCTGACGTAGCAGTATGTTCCTCCCTCGGTGATGAAGGCGGTTCTTTCTTCATCTTCGGGGTTCATTCTTATTTGATGATAGCCGCTGAAGGCGTCTAAGAAACTTAGGAGCCCGTATTCGGCAGTTGAGTCTACCAATTGGTCTATCGATGGGAGAGGGTATGAGTCTTTTGGGCAAGCATCGTTCAAGTTTCTGAAGTCGATGCACATCCGGAGTTTGCTGCTTCCTTCTTTAGTGGCGATAACCACGTTGCTTAACCATTCGGGGTATTTGACCTCCCTGATGACACCAGCGTCTAACAGGCGCTGGACTTCGGTTTTGACGAAGTTATTTTTATGGGCTGAGATGCCCCGTTTCTTTTTCCGGACAGGCTTTGCTTCTGGACTTACTTTGAGGTTATGCTGTATTACGCCAGGGCTCACCCCTGGCATATCTTTCGGCGAGTAGGCAAAGAGATCTTTATTTTCCAGTAGAAAAGATACAAGTTTTTTCTTGTCACCTTCGGCCAAGTTCTTCCCTATTCGGGTAGATTGACCTGGGACAAGTTCTACTGTTTCCGTTTCCGCCTTCGCGGGACTCTCTGCCTCGCCCTTTTTCGGTGCTTTTGCTTCCACAGCTTGCACGGAGTTGTTTGCTGGAGCCTTTCGTGTTTTGACGAACACTTTCCTTACTTCGCCTTGATCTATGAAGATTTCCGCATCTCCATCCTTGGCGGCGAAGGTGACGGTTAAGTACTTGACATCAGGGCAAATGTGCAGGTTTCCCTGTGTCTGTCTTCCAAGGATGGCGTTGTACGATGAAGGGACATCCATAACGATGAACCTTGCCATTGTGGAGGCGTACAACTCTTCTGTCCTCATCGCCGAAGTCCCTTTCAACATCAACGGGAGATCGATCCATCCGAGGATGGGCAGCTCGGCCGGACCTACCCCGAAGGTAGGCGAGGTGACGGGCTTGAGGTCGCTGGCAGATACACCCAACCTTGGCAGCAAGTGTGAAAACAAGACGTCGGCATTTGATCCGTCGTTAAGCAACACTCTTATGACGTCCCAGTTTCCTATTCTCGCCATGATCAACAATGGGTCGTCATGGGGAAAAATGACGACGGAACCATCCTTTCAGGCCAGCTTTTTTGTTGGACTTTGATACTCCATGACTGCTATTTCTCTGGCCTTCTTCTTTCTTTCCGAGGATGGCAGTCCCGTCGTTATTGTCTGTATGATTCTTGCTGGAGGTGGGGGGCGCCTTTTCGGACTTCGGTTTCTCCGTCTGTCGGAGTCGTAGTCCTCATCTTCTGCCTTTCCTTCCTCCTCTTTTCTCCCTTTCGGGGAAGGCATGCGCAGATAACGCCGAAGTTGGCCCTGTTTTATCAGCGACTCTATATACTTCTTCAATTGGAAGCAGTCTTCGGTGTCGTGACCGTGGTCGCGGTGAAACTGGCAGAACTTCTTCATATTCTTTCTGTTGTCCGCGATCATGGCCCGTGGCCGCTGGACCTGAGTTCCCTGCCATTCTATTGTCATGAGGATGTTGGTCCTTGTGGTGTTTAGGGGTGTGAAAATGGGGAGTTTCCTTCCTCGCGTTCTCCGAGGTCGGCCTGCCTATTCGGTGGGATACCGTGCTTGCTGGCTGGACCCTTTGGCCCAGGCGTGATCGGACTTCGGTCCGCCCATTTTCAATTCTTCGGCTGTCATGTGCTGTTCGGCCCTTCGATAAAATTCGCCGAGGGTGTCCGGGGGGTCCTTAGAGAACTCGTAAAACAGCTGTGAGTCCCTCCAAAGGCCCCGTGTCATGGCGAGGATGCGTATTTCGGGCCGGAAGTCCGGGACGCTCAGAGCTTCCCTGTTGAACCTTTCGACATAGTCACGTATGGTCTTTCCAATTCTTTGCGTTATGTCGAACATCTGAACCGGCATCTTCGCCGTTGGCCGACTTCCGATAAATTGCTGCGTGAAGGCTGCGGACAACTCCTGGAACTCCGTGATGGTTCCTGGGGCCAATGAATTATACCAGGCTGTTGCTGGCCCACTGAGAGTGACCTCGAAGCATTTGCACAAGGTAGCATCGTCGGCACCGTGCATCATCATGCTACGTCTGAACTTGGTCAGTTGGGCCTGTGGATCAGTACGGCCATCATAAGTTTCCAGCCGAGGTACTCTAAAATCACCTGGCATGGCTGCCTCAATGACATCTTGGGTGAATAGGGACTCGTCCCCACAAAAGGTCCCAGACAGCCTAGCCCAGACGGGTTTACGGGCCACCTGTTTCTCCACTCTGTCCAACCTTGCCAATATTTTCTCTATAAGGGCCGTGGCGCTAGGTTCTTCTTCTGGCAGGGGGGATTGTCGGTGCCTCTTCGGGGAGCGAGTTCGGCGCTGAGGGGATGGGGACCTCGCCTCAGGCGACTGGCTCCTCCTGTGTGTGCTTTTGGGTCGCTTTGACCCCGCTTGTCCCGCGAAGCCGTGCCCCGAGGGGCATGTTTTCTGTTAAAGACTCCTCTCGTGGGTCTCCGGATCCCGAACTACGATGAGTTGGTTTGGGGCTTTTTTCCCGATGGTGTACTGGCAAAGAAGGCCTTTGGGCTTGAGCTTGTTGCGGCCACCTTCGGTCTATCTATTGTGTCATTTCAGCCACAACAGAACGTTGAAAGTCGCGCAGGAAGCTCATGGTTATGACTAGAGGGCGCTCTTCCTCAGGCATGGAAGTCCCTGGGGGGGCTTGCTCAGTGGCCGGTTGGACTACAGGCGAGGACGGGGACCTCAGGAGTCCCTTATCCTTAGAACGCCGAGTTTCAAAGACGGCGACCCGAGGATGGATTCCCACAGACGGCGCCAAATGATGTCCGGGGACATCATCACTGGAAGGCATGGTGACTTCCGGGAGGACTTCCTGTGAGGGAGAGCGTCTGGAGTTGAGGTTTCCCAGGGGAATGTGCCTGCAAAGCTCAGAGAAGAGGGTTAGGAGGTCCCCGGGGTGCTTTTCCGAGGAGGAGCCTCCGACGCCCAAGTCAGTTTCCTGAGAAGGTAAGGGGGAAGCACTAGAGTTTTTAGTGGGCTTGCCTGTGCTTTTTCAAGGAGAAGGAAGCCAACCTTTTGCCAGGGTTTGTTTCCTGGTATTTATAGGAATGTCCAGCCCGTTCAGATCGTGACACGTGTTCGGTCGGATGTTCTCTGAATTTCTGTGTGTAGGGGACAAATAGCCGGTGGCAGGCTCCTTAAGTCTCGAACCGAGACAGGTCGTGACAAGACCTGGACGGCGTCGGTGTGTCAAATCGCTGTTTGAGGTGACATGTAGCGTCTGTGGGCGGCATGTCAGAGGTTCCTTAAATGCTCCTGCCGTACTCCCGAGGTCCCTGGCCGAGGTCGTCCTCTGGTACGGACGATGCCCCTTCGGGAAATATGCCCGCAGTTCGGGAGTTCCCTAATTTAGGGTTCCGCCTTCAGGGAGATGCTCTTCGGCATGCAATAGCTGATTCTCCGTTTCCGAAGGCGATCTGTTTAGTACCTCGGGGGGGCTAATAGCTTCCTCGCGTTTCCTGACGCTCCGAGTTCGGGTCAGATAGAGGCGATAGCCCTTCGGCTATCAAAAAAGATATTACGAAGACTTTCAGTTTATATTCAATACTTGATGATTTTAGTGATTTGAAATAGCATCGTGTTAGAATTTGAGTGTTAAACTCTTGAATTGAACTTAATTATTGTAGATTTATTTGAATTGATTTTAAGCTTTACCTTTTCTGGTTTTAATCCATCATGGAAAAAAGCACAACTCTATTTGAAACATTATGCTCTAACCCTATATTAAAGTACAAAGGGATATTTAGATGATGTAAACACATAATACTCCCTCCATCCCAATATGTTTGCACCATTTGGGTTTGCACAAAGTTTTAGGCCAACTATATTTTTGCACTTATTTTTCAATTTTACCCTTATGTTTGCTTCATCAATCTTTTTCTATCATCGATTGGCTCAGCCTTCGCCTCCGCCTTCCATCTCTATCCCTACTTTTGACCTTCATCCCTACCTTCGGCTTTTGTCTCCACCTTCACCTTCTTCATCACTATCACTTGGCCAAATCTCACCAGCAAAAAGGATCTGAGGATGATGAGCAACAAAATAGTCATCTCAATCTATTGATCCTTCCTTTGATTCATCTCTCCTTTCGCCTTTTTCCTTCAATCTAGCTGCTCACAAATGACTCCGGCCAATTCGCCTTTTGCTTCAAATCATCAAGTCAAGTTAGATGAATTAAAAGAAAATTTTGAAAGCTTGAAAATTGGGTTTCTAGATGGGCTTTTTTCTCCACATGAGAAACTCTTTTATGGTCCATAAACTTGGCAGTTTCGACAAATAAAGATGGTAATCATAGGCAGTACATATAGAGTCCAATGAGGTGCCTAGAGACACTAAAGTAAGGATGGGAAACAACATCAAAATTGAAACACCTAGCTATGTTTATTTTTTGGGTGACCAAGAGAAGAAAATGTGTGGAAAATGAGAAAATAAAGAGTAGAATAAAGAGTATAATGGTAAAGTTGCTTGGTAAAGCTTACTAAAAAAAGGAAATGATTTAATGAATTTGGGGCAACCCAAGATGGAAAATGGTGCAAAGATTATGGGATAGATAGAGTAATACATATATATGTTGGTAGGATACAGTGAGGGTAAAGCCATCCAAATCTAATGAATATTGAAAAAATAAAGACCTAAATCTGATCCAAATCCATTTAATTATAAAAAATCTTATCCATCAAATAATATATAATGGGATACCC
The DNA here is from genome assembly GCA_039654915.1 of Aquilaria yunnanensis. NCBI lineage: Eukaryota > Viridiplantae > Streptophyta > Magnoliopsida > Malvales > Thymelaeaceae > Aquilaria > Aquilaria yunnanensis. Next base: position 297,007 of record CM077595.1, read on the forward strand.
ATCAGGACCAATATCCATAGATATCCTCATTGTTATAGTGTTCTTCAAAGAACTTCTTCATAGCACGATGAGTATTGAATTGATACATAAAATATGATAATGGCCTTTTGATGAAACTTTTTGGAGCAAAGTGAAATATTTATTCTCATGTAAAAAAATTGTTGGTTCGAGTAATAATCTTAGCCCACAAATGCCTAAATTGTGCCTGATTAAATGAACTGATTTGGATGGTTTCCAACCTAAAATAAAAGAAAACTAGACACATTTTTGTAATACTCCAAAACTTAAATAAAGGACCTAAGTGTAATGGAAAAGGAAGTTTGACGTCTAAGTGTATAAGAAAATAAAGAATAAGGATTATGATTAGTTAAGTCCTTTATTATGGAAAAGCCACTAAACTTAAACATTTTTTTTCCTTGGCTTGGCTTGGCTTGGCTTGGCTTGGATGGTACGGCAATCATAGCAAGAAAAAGGTAAAATATGGAATAAAAGAGAGAAGAAGAAATACAATCCCAAGTTAAAATTTAAGATAAGATACTAACCTTTATTCTTATGATGTATTGTCCATGAGTTATTTTTTGAAAATTGATGATTGGGTAATGCTCTTAAAGGTGAAAGACCTGGATAAATGCATCTTGATGATTAAAAATGATTAGATTGGGAAAAAATTAAGAAGGCCAAAATTCATTTTACTCCTCCAAACTTTGCTAACTCATTTACGGAGAAGCCTAAATTATGGTACGGTGCAGCTCAATCCTTGGAGAATTAAAGTTGTGGCACATAAATTGTTGATGCCATTAAAAAAAGTAGCGGATCTACTTATGAAATAGTGAAATGTGATGGAGGAAGACAAAAGGTTGTGTTTAAGGCAAGAAACAAAGAGAATCCTTTGGTCACTTTTACTTGTTGTGAACAGAAAAAAAATTTATGAAATGGTAGCAAAAGCCTTTTAACATGATTGATCAGCCACACCAAAATTGTCAAGATACACCAATAATCGAAAACGTGTTGTTGTGCATGTGTTGTAAAGGTGAATATGCAGAAACAAAAATTTTCAATTGTTGTTTAATGGGTTAGGGTTATGGAAGAGATTAGAAACTTGTGTTTTGAGAGGAAATAAATATAGTAAAAGGTTATTGTTGGTTGTCTACATGTGAGGATGTCCTATATTAGCTTGCACATCGAGTAAAGCCAAGTTGTTTAGGTGTGAGTATTTCATAAGAACAGGAACTTGTGACAATCTTATTGCCTAAATGTGTTTATGGTGTGTTGGTATTTTACAAATGTGTGAGGAAGTTACATTTGTCATGCACTATGGTGGGACATTGGTGAGAGACCCATTTGTGCAGTTTTTGGATTACGATGTGGACACAACAACGATGGATAAAGATTTTTGGTATTCTATTAGTCTTTTATAAATGTGTTGAAAAATTATGGTTTTAATTATAGTGATATAAAGGCAATTTACTATAGAGTGTAGGGTTTATCACTTAAGAATGGGTTGAGGATTATAAGTGATGATTCTAGTTTACTAACAATGTATTCATGTGGCACATGTAGAGGTAAGGTTGACTTATATGTTGAACACACAGAAGAGTGGTTGAGGCATAACAATAAGTGGGTTACTAAAGGGAGTGAAGTGGGGCCCAACAATGATCCTGCGACATGTAGAGTGGTAAAGGGTGCTAGTGGGGACTTAAATAACAGTATTGAAGAAAGGGATTATATAAGTGTTGAAAATGATAAAGACTCTGAAAAAGATGTGGAAAAGGGTGAGGATTTAGATGATGAGTATAAGATTGAATTAGATAGTATTGATGAGACTTTAGGTCCAAACCTTGATAAAGAAAAAAATGAGGGGATTCAAAGGATGAAAGACATTTCAAGGCCAAGAATATCAAACCTGGTGTAATTGCAAAGGTGAATTCGGGGACAAATGGAACAAATGAAGATGAGGGAGCTGGAGATGAGGAGAATGATGGGGATGGTGATGTAAATGAGCTAGATAACGCAGATATTGGTAGCTTAGACTTTGAGTCTGAAGAATATGGCAATAGAGTCTTGAGGAGAAGACTTGTTAAGTTTCCTAGGTATGATGAAAATGAAAGGAAGGTAAAACGTTTTATAGGGTTATCTTTTACATATCACTTATAATTTAAGAAAGCACTAAAGAAATATATAGTGCGTGAAACAAAGAACTACAAGTTTGTGAAGAATAAGTCTTCGTGGGTGAAGGTTAAATATAAGGATGAACACTATGGTTGGATGGTGTTTGCTTCTATAGAAGAGCATAGGATAAAGAGATATTTCATGATGAAGATACTTGTCCCAACTCACACATGTTCAAAAGTCTTCAATACATCTAGGACTAATTCCACTTGGATAGCAGAATAGTTTAAGAATCTAATTTATTCTTACCCCGAAATCAAGTCAAGCTTCATTGAAAAAACAGTCAAGTCTCAACTACAACTTAAGGTGTCAAGAGATTAGTGTAAAAGAACATAAACTAAAGTGATGAAGAAATTAGAAAAAGGTGTTTGTCATAAATAAGGAAAGCTGCATGACTATGCCAAAGCTTTGTTGGCATCAAATCTAATGAGCAATGTGAACATTGAGGTTGAGCATAGAGGTCTTTGGTGTTCTCCATATTTTAAAATGATGTATGTGTGCTTTGTTGCCTTAAGACAAGGTTTCTAGAAGGATGCAGGAGGTTTATAGGGCTTGATAGTTGCTTTCTTAAAGGGGTTGTGATGGGTCAGTTATTAACAGTTGTTGAGAAGAATGACAACAACCAACTATACCCATTGGTATGGATGGTTATGGAACTAGAATCAACTACATTCTAGACATGGTTTTTGGAACACCTGGCAGCATACATTCAGGCTGGAAGTAGCATAGGATAGTGCTTTATGTCTGACCAGCAAAAGATAGAATAATTACTATGCCTATATTTAGTTAACTTTTAATTTGTGATTGCTCATGAATGTTTCTAATGTACATTGTGCAAGGTTTGCTAAATGCAATTGGTGAGCTATTCCCATGAGTTGAACACAAACTCTATGTAAGGTATTTCTACTCAAATTGGTACCCAGCTTATAGAGATGAACATTTTAAACTTGCGTTTTATGTTTTAGCAAAAACATGTAATAACATTCAATTAGAGAAAAAAATTAGATGAGCTTGAGATGTTAAAGGCAGGGGCAAAAGAATCTCTGTTAAGGGTTGATAAAATAAGTTAGTGTAAGGCTTATTTTAGGATAATAAGCCAATATAATTTAGTTAACAACAATAGCACAAAGGCATTTAATTTTATTTTTATTATTGCAAGAAGTAAGTCTATAATCTCTATGTTGAAAGAGATTAGAGAATATGCAATAGAGAGGATAATGCCTAAAAGGAGATTTGTTTCTAAGTGGAAGTGTGACTATGGGAAAAACATAAGGAACATACTGGCATAGAGTTATAGATATAAAACTAAACAAAATGGTGATGATGGGCATCAAGTATGCTTTGGCCAAACTCAACATACAGTGAAATTAAAGGAGAAAAGTTACAACTATAATGCTTGGAATATCTCAGGAATACCATGCCCCCATGTTGTAGTTGCAATAATGACAATGGTAGAGGACCTAAAGGACTATCTCAACAGATGGTACAGTAAAGAGATATTTCAAAAGGCATACCAGTACTCCATTCAACCTATGGGTAGTGAGAAATATTAGGAAGAAAGTATGTTTGGGGATGTATTGCCTACTGTGGAGAAGTCAATGCCAGGTAAGCCTAAGAAAACTAGGAAAAAAGCAAGGAATGAGCCTAATAAAAGAAGGGAAAGTTGTCATGGCATGAAAGAGTTCTGCATTATGGGCTATGTCATACAGATGACCACAACCAAAGAACATGCAAACTGAAACAAGTAACCATCTATGTTTATGAAACTATCACTAAAATTATCTATGTAAAAAATATGCACTAGCAACTTATGTCTATATAATTGTAGACTATCCCCGCATAAGAATCTATTAATACCAGCCAAGTTGCATGACTATTTTGTATCCTTGCACTATATTTACATAAATCATGCACAAGAATAGAAAACTAACAAATTTTATCTTTGTTGTAGTATATTCCTTCATAGCAAGAACTAGCTCCAAAAAGGCATGCCATAAAGAAGCGAAACAATAGTGCGAGGGCTTCATCTTCTCAACCCAGGAAGAAAAAAGGGCAAAATTAAGAGCTTAAAGCCAACTCAATGAAACTAGTGGTTTAGGTCTAATGGACAACTTTTCTGAGAATACACACTTGATCATTGTGTCATTTTTTTAAGTGTGTCGCTTTGTGGCTTTTGATGTAGTTAGCCAAAACTTAAGTGTTACACCTTTGTTATTTCAGATATGCACCATTTGAAACAATTCACATGACAATGTATGGTTACAAATTGTATGCTTTGATATCACCTCACTTCTATCTATTTATACCTTCAAATCATACTTGTTTATTATTCATTCATTCAACTTTCCAACATTGGATTTATAGGACATGTGAAAAAGAAAGCATTTCTTCATTGCAAAAGGACAACAACATTCTTGATTTACATCACATTCCCTAAAACTTTGCATGTTTAAACCTCTACTAGTAAACACCAACAACTCCACACACACTAAGCCACAATCACTTAAACATGCAAAATAAACCTAACACCAAGCAAACAAGTACAACCCATAGCAGCTTATGAATTGCCCAAAATAAAACTCATAGGAAACTCAAAGGACTTGGCTTCTGTTTTCTTTTCAGAAACTGAAGCGCATAGGTTTCTATTTTCTTCTCGGCACCAATCCTCATGCCTATATGATGCATGGTGTTCCCCCCAGCATTATCTCCAGTGAAGAATGGTTTGCTTAAATCTGCTTGCCAATTCAACCATTCTTCTAGGTTGCTTCCACATGAATAAAGTTCCGCCCATTTTATAGCCTCATGGGAATCTTCGTAAGAAGCAATAATTGGGTCCTCTAGCACTCTCAGGTAATCAACAAAATTGGACATGATTTGGGCTTGGGCAGCCAAAAGTTGAGGAAGTTATGTTTAAAAGGGCAGGAAGCGAAGTGAAAGCAAAACCCACCACCATGGAAGTAGACCAAGATGGGGATTTTTTTGGTGAGATTAGCATTTTAAAGAGGTACAAGAGGATGATTTGGGCAGTGGTGGTGGAATAGATGACGTCTTTAAAGTGGACATTGGTGGCGGCATCTAAGCCTAGAAATATGGTGGTAGTGCCTTCGAATTTTTTGACACAGCAATTCTTGTAAACGTGGAGTAGAGGAAGGTCGTGAAGGGTGATCTCTGAGGCTATTAAACAATCTCAAGAGCTTGTGGTTGCTAGCATTAGAGTCGTAGAAGGTGAATTATAGAGCTGGTACATTGACCTGGTTCTGATAGTTACTGAAATCGCCAAATCCAACACCCGTGGATGTTATGCTATAGTCGGTGAAGTTGTTGAAGGCCACATTGCCATTCTTGCCGTAGCTAGTGAACCCTTTATTGTGGGCGGTGGATCCCCGATTGTAGCACTAGAACAAATCGTTGGATGTGTTCAACTTGTCAGGGTAGTTCCTTGAACGAGTTGGCTTCTTCAATTTTGGCCGAGTAAAAACAAAGCCTAATCCTTTGAGTTTTCTATGAGTTTCATTCTGATCATCATAAAACTAATTGTATCAAATCTGTAATGGAGATAAATCACGTGCTCACACTTGCCTTTTTTCCATCATTCAAAGGGCTTAAGTGTTCCACTTACCAAAGTTGGAGGGATGAGTCGGTCCAAGTCAAAGTGCAAGGGGTTATGTGTACGAGTTACCAAAATTTAGGGGATTTTTATGGTTTTAGGCCATCCCTAAATTTAGGGGATCTTTTGTTTCAAACAAATAAGCCTAGAGAGATGGTGGTATACCACATTCTCTAAATTATAGGTATATTACATGATATATCGTACCGCATACTATTACTTTTTTTATAAAAAAAAAATAGTTTAAGATGAAAATCAAATATATTTTTTTACAAATTTTTATCTGTATCCTAATTATCTTTAATACAATTGTCCTGATATAAATAAAAATATATAAAAGATTATATTTTTCATATGAAAACACAAAAAACTAAGATATATAGAATAAAATAAATATTTTTCATTAAAAAACTAATTTACTTATACGTGAGAAAAAAAAAATACTCCAGTAATAACGGTACACTTTTTAATACCACATTGAGTTCTTAAATGATTTAAAGTATGATGCTTCTATTCTACCTTATTCCGCAAAAGTAACATACTCATCTCATGTCATAAAACTCTGGCTTTGAGTCAAGAAATTTGAAAGTGACAATACTGTTCGAGTAGCATGAGCCAGAAATCCAACTGAGGATATTTATTATATTTTAGTATTATATATATATATATATGTCTATTAATTATATTTTGGTATTATATACATATGTGATACATTAATATAAGATAAAAAGAAAAGATTTCTAACTTATGGCATGCGATATATCTACGGTAGCCATCAGTACTATAGTAGATTATCCAAAATAATTTAAAAATAGTTTTAAGCAGTATATCTAAAATAAATGTGATATATCATGATATACTGTGTTGTATTCTGATATATCACGATAACTTGTATACTATATACCGCACACATGCCGTAAACTATATATCACATTATTTAATTTTATCCAAATAACAAGTCCCTCTGTTACGAATAGCAAGGATCGTCTTGGATTTATGTTTTTTATTATATTGTTGATTTGGAACCCGTATATATATTAGAAATATAAATTAATCCTTGCCTTTACTTTCTTTTCCATGAACTCTTTTTAAGGTTTTATTGTTTAAATTGACGTGCTTTGTCCTGAATCTATTTGTAAACCCCCGATTTCAGGACTAGAAAACTATTCATGAGGTACACAAATGCGAAACCGAGGAAAATAACGGTTTTGTTAATGGGAGCTTCCATTTAAAATGCCTCGGCTACTGCAATAAAATACTATCGCTGTAAATATAATTGAGAAATAGTATGGACTGCAACTGAAATTACTTATTTATTATTGTTAAACTTTTGAGAAATCAAATGATACAAATGCAGAAGTAAAATAAGAGTGGATAACAGATTCACAGGTCTTATTTTTAGGAATTTTTTTTAATTAATATTAAACAAAATTTCCTAAACTCTAATACTAATGTCAATCTTTTTTTATAAAGCTGACATCTTTATGATTAATAAAAATTAATTTATAATTTAATTTCTTTTAAAGTTATTACCATCTCTATCTTGGAGAGCTTGTCTCTTTATTTTTTATAGCAATTAATTTAAGATTTTTTAAAAAAATATATAAAAATATAAATTTTTTATATAAAAATGGTACATTAAAGCCTCTAAATTTATAAATATAATTTTTAAAATTTTTTTATAATATAAATTAATATGAATATATTTAAATCAATCATTAGTGAGAAAAAAAGATAATTAAATGATCAATCTTTACAAAAGTGAGGGAGTATGAAAATAAATATTTTATATAAAAATAAAATTTTAGAAATTATAGTTTCTAAATACTTTCTCCGTGCCAATAATTTGCTCGAATTGGTTTTACACGCAGTCCAAGAAATTACACTGTTTAACCCCTTTTTTTTTTTTTTTTTCCAAAAGTGCCCTTGCCATCGTCTATCCACTTTGAATTCATCTCCGCCGGACCGCTCCCTCCTCGCCTCCTCAGCAGAACTCCTCATCCCTTGCTCCATCGCCGCCTGAAATGAGGAGATTGATGGCAGCAGATTTTGGCTCCTCACTGTCCCCAATGCCTCTATATATTCGTCAATTTATTGGAAACAGAAGACACAAAATATTCGAGACATTAACGTGAAACAACAAAGACAGAGCACCTATGGAAGTATACCCCTAGAACATTCAATTTTGAAGCCACAGAACCTGATTAACCGAAATCATTAGCTTCACAGCCAATTTGGTACACAATTAAAAAGCCTGGCTTGGCTAGATGAGCACCGTTGAGATGAGGGGAAAATGGCACCTGCAGTCAGCGGAGACCACCTCGACGGAGAAGGTATAATTTATCATGTGATTAACAAATCCCGATAATAGTGTATTATATTGCGATAAATATTATCCACTCCTTTCCGCCAAAAGGCGCCAATGCTAGATATAAATTTCATTTTTTTTATGTGCCATGACATTTGCTGCCGCTTAGCCGATTCCGCATTATAGGGTATATAAAGAAAATCGAGTGTGGAAATTTTGGTGCCAAAGTTTTTTCTTTTTTCTTTTTCAGAGAAAGCCACTTAGCAATTTTATTTCACCTCAAAGATTTTTTTTTTATTTTTTGATGAATGCAAGCAGCTATCATTTCTTTAGCACTTTTTTTCGTTGAGAGAAGATATTTAGTAAATGTTTTTAAACTAATATTTTTGTCAGCAATTATACGTTTTTTTCATTTTTTAAATTATGTCACGCATGTTTATCTTATATAAATATCTTACCGTGAACTTATACTAAAAGGCCAAGATTATCAAAAATAAAAATTCAGCCATTGGGCTATTAAATTCAAAACTTTCTGTAGTTATATACCAATGTAATTTCTCTTACATGCGAACTCACAAGGATGGAGCAATAAAGAGTGTATATTATGTTGATAATTTTTAGGCTTCATAAATCCTCAAGTATTATAGAAAAACGCTTGTCTTAATGAATGTTTAGTACTAATACTCTTAAGTATACCATACCTTTAAAATTATAAATATATCGCATGGTATGCTATGGAGTGTATCGTTATCAAATTCATAAAAAATATTAAAATATTATTTTAATATGAAAAAATAAACATAAGTTTTTAATAATATCTATCAGTATTCTAATTATTTTTATCATAATTTTTTAATATAAATAATAAAATATAGTATTATATTATATAAACATATATTAAAAATGGAATATATAGAAAAAAAATAAATATTATTCAGCAAAAAAGTTAACTTATTAATATGTACGAAAAAAATAATACTCCAACAAAAATGTATATCAATTATATTTTATTATTTTATATATGTATATATGGTGCATTGATGTATGATTTAAATAAAATAAAAAATATATATTTTTCATTCAAATCCTTGAATGGTAGTACACTACAGACATAAAACACAGTCAGTAAACTGTACACACACATACACATAATGTCGGTACATGAAATACCACGATATATTGCATGTTACACTCATAAAATGTAAAACATATGTACTGTACACTGTCTTTAGTAATGGTACTAATAAATATACTATACAATTTAAATTATAAACATATCATATGGTATATCATGCGGTGTACTGTTATCAATTTTAGAAAAAAAATATTAAATATAATTTTTTTATCTTTGTATCTGTACTCTACTTATTCTCATCATAATGTCTCTTATACAAATAAAAAATATAACATTATATTACGCAAAACATTAGAATTGTAATATATAAATGAAAATAAATATTATTCAACAAAGACTGCTAATTTTCTCATACTTAAGAGAAAACAACCCTCCAATAAAATGTATGTATCAATTATTTTCATCATTTATATATTGACGTAAGTGAAAAATAAAATGTTAGTACACGAATATTGTGATATATATAGCATTGTAAATTGAAAAAATACAAAAATATGTATATTATGTACCATGTATACACAATAAGCAATATCGTGTGGCAAACCACAATATTTAATTCCGTACCATATACCACATAGCCATAATAAGCAGTCGTAAACCACAATATTTAATTCGTTGCTCTTAACTTTATACTACTTTTAATCCATAATTTCAAAAAAATTTCTGGTTAAGGCATGCACCAAGGCCTAGCCTAATGAGTAGTTTTGAACGGGCACGATGGACATTAAAAAAGGTTTGAGGGGCTGGGCATATTAATAGAAGTTTGATGGCTATTCTGGGCATATTAACAGATGTTTGATGGCTCCTCTGAATTTTAGCCTCCAATGAGTGAAAAAAAGGTTAAATTTCGACAAAATTTGCAGGGCAAAGTATAATTCTCTTTCATCTGTCACAAATTTTCTCCTCCATTAAATTTTTATTTAAATTTAACTTAAATTTATTTATATTATTATTTCATAAAAAATTTAAAATTACAATCTTATAATTTCTAAATATAATTTTTTAAAAAAATTAATAAATAATAATGTAAATGAATTTAAGCTAAATTTAAGTTAATAAACTGAAATGGAGGTAGGTAGTATTAAATTATATAATGATCACGGTAATGAGAGTAATCATGATGAGTTATTAATCAAAGCCAATCCTGATTCGTTCTGAAAAGTTGAAAAAAAATAAATAAATCGAATTTTTTTTTCCTAACATTTGAACTTTGAAGGTAAAAAAAAAAATCCAGATGAATCACCAATCTTCTGAGTGAAATATACCAAAACTGCTGGTGGGATCCATAAGTTTCTCTCTCCTTTCTTTATTTTTGTCCACCACCTTCGAAAGCACGGATTGTGACCTGTTTGTTACTTTCCATTTGTTCTTCAACTTTATTTATTTGTTTATTTATTTTGTGTGGAGCCTTTTTTTTTTTTTATAATAAGAATTTGTAAGAATGTAATTGAACATCACCTAAGAAAAAATTAGGGTTTAGCAAGACCACTTCAGATGGATTAACTTATATAATTTATAATGTCAAATCCTTTCCATCATCTGCTTTTTCTTTTTCGTACGTGATTTGTTTGATTTATGATAGAACTATTTTTCGTTTAATGAAACTGACGAAATTTTTCAATGGCTTATTATATATGATTATTTGAATCCTGCTATAGAACCTTTTGGGAATTCAATAGCTTGTCCAATGCAGCTTGCGTTTTTCCCTCCTTTGTTAGATTCTCATCCACAAAGAATATCAATCCCTTAGGGAGTTACAAGAGATTGTAATTAATGTGTGAACCAACTAATTAATAAGCCAAAACATCGATCATAAACTTCGGCATATTTACTGAGGAACTAGTTTAGGTTTAATTATAGATTTTCTCTGAAAAATGAAAAACAATAAAAGAAAATATGTTTAGTTTGACTGATTTTCATTTTCTTTTTTCCAAGAAAACACTTTTCCAATTTATTAAGAATTAGAAAACAATTCTATTCTTATTTCCATTTTCCTAATCCTGGAAAAATTAAACTGTTTTCTCTTCCTAGTTAATACAGCCCTACAACTTTTACTTGTAAATTGTTAGGTAAAAAAGAATATTGATACAGTGACACAGAATTCATCTATCCAATTTTTCTAAACCTCTTATATGTATGACCAGAAAAAAAAAAAAAAAAAAAAAGACGGCCCTGTCAAAGCCAAAGGGTTGGTCGGCGATTATTTTAATTATTTATCACTTCTTCACTTTGGCCTATAATCATTACAAGAGGCTGCACTCTTCATTCTTAAACACTTGCATTGGCCATTGCTTTGATTCATCACGTTTCTCTCACATCAGAAAACTTATTCATTATGAAAGGAATGGACATTTTCTGTGCTTCTCCGGCTTCCACAGCCATTCTTTCTGGCATAGAACGACGTCGCGACGCCCTTCACCGCCGCCAAAGTTCAGTACCCTGTTCGTCTCCCTTGCCGCCCTTCTCTCCGAGGCCATCATCCGACGGTGGAAAGAGGAGCAAAAAGAGCTCGGCCGATTTACGCCGGAAAAGCTCCGCCGACGTCGACGACCTCAGAAGCAGGAACGGTTCAGCTTCAGGCAGATATCTGCTAAGTGAGCATAAAAGCTTGGAAGATCATGACCTCCACGTTCAACATGAATTGGTTCCTTATCAATCTCCAAAGACTTTGAGCTATAGCGATTCAGTACCTGCTCGAAAGCCCTCTCATTCGAATCTTTCTCGGGACCAGGTTAGTCTGAAATTTTATTTTTGGGTTAAACTCCAAATATCACCACAAAGTTAAGTGAAATTGCACTTCCCCTCCTGTACTTCCAAAATAACTGTTCCCCCCAAAACACTTCATTTTCATTTTTTTTTTTAGAGTTAGCAGAAGAGAAATCATAATTTTCAAATCACGAGAAGTTAAATAATTAGAGAAAATCCTAACTGAGGAGGACACTATAGAACTAGCCTGTGATGACTACATTCACCCCTTTTCTCCCCCATTTTTTTTTATAGCGCACGTATGGATGATCTCTAATAATTTTCTTGTTCTTTGTTTTCAAGTGATATGTTTTTTGAATTTCTTACAATAAAAATTTTGGCATTTTCTATAATTCAGGTAGTTGTGTTGAAGGTGGCAATCCATTGCAAAGGATGTGAAGGAAAAGTGAGAAAACACATCTCAAAAATGGAAGGTGATAAATTTTGACCATCAAAAGAATACTTTTCTATCACCTATCTTGAAGGGGTAAACAAAGAAGAAGAAAACTTCTAAAATTCTGCATCAAAAGAGATAAGTATATATACATATGTATATTCATAGTATGTTTTCTTTTATTGATGAAATACGAGAATATGTGTTATTAATTGGTATTTATTTTCCTAATTACCATGATTTTTGCTCCAAATTTTTATTTAACTTGCAGGAGTAAAATCATTTGATATAGACTTAGCAACAAAGAAGGTGACGATAATAGGCGAAGTAACACCTTTAGGCGTGCTAGAGAGCATCTCAAAGGTGAAAAGAGCCCAATTATGGCCATCATCATCACAGCCACTAACAAGACACTTTAGTCCCTCTACTTTATAATTATGCCATTCCGAATCCTCCCTTTTACTGGACTTATCAGCTGTTCTTCAATTAGTAAGTAGTCTTGAAAATTTCGTCAAATTAAATAGTTTGAGCTTCTGCTTCTGTAATTATAATTACAGAAATGTAATGTGTTTTTTTTCCTGGTACAGAAATGTAATGTTTATGTGATTAAAGAACAAAGATATGAGAAAGGGATTCTATTAAAGCAATTTTCGGAAGAGAAAACGACCACTTGAGATTAAAACGTATTAGATTGTAAGCAGTATCACCCTTAAGAAAAAAATATTGAGTTTGGGTACGGGGTGCCTTGAATGAAGAAATAAATTTTGGGAGAATTTTCTCCCATAATTTGAGTCCCACAATTACAAACCGACCAATTGAGATTAAACATATACCACCATACAAAAGACATTATATATTTAGTTATTAATTGCTGTTATATACGTGTATGTTCTATCATACATTGTCTTTTGTTTTGTCAAAATGTTTGTTGAACCTTTTGGTTCTTTTTGACCAAACCGTGCCATCTTTATTTTGCACGCTTTGAATTTTGTCTATTGTTTAGGTATCCTTACTTCCATGCCTTTTCTTTTTCGCAATACAAATGAAATGCGACATCTTTCATATAAGTGTATATTAATACTTAAAAAACTCCACAACCCACGTATAAACATCTATTATAATCAATAAAATTTCATTCTAAATCTTATTTTTCAGTAATTTTAAAATTATCTTTCTCAAGTTTTTTATACCCTATTTAGGTAACAATGTGACAAATTGACAGATACATCTCACACTGCAAGTATTATGGGCTCCACATGAAACCTCCAGCGAAACATGCACATCCTTTAGTCCTTTACCCTCACATTCCTTTTTTTTTTTTTTTTCTTTTACCACCTAATTTAAATTAACAATAGACGATTAAAGTTTATAGCACTTGTACTACTACATATGAAATACTATGCTTCAATAAATCTAAAGAAAATTTTCAATGATTTATTTGAAATATGCTCGAATCCAGATCCAATTACGTGATAATATTTTTCAGTATGTGAGATACACAGTAAACTGCAGAAGAGTCTCAACTCCATCTGTTTCATGTTGTTGGGAATTAGCAGGGAAAGTTTTCACAATTGCAAATCCCTTAGCATTCACAAACTTCCCAGTCCCACCCATAACAGATAAATGGGACTCTGAAACAGAAACCCTATGAACTCCAAAAAAACTAAGGTTATCAGCATACCCCCCACTCTCAAACATTGCTGTAAAAGCCATGGTTTGGCTGGTCCCATCCACAGAGCTGGCAATGTAAAAACCCTGAGCCTTCCCGACAAGCCCGGACCCAAGCTCGTGCCCTTCTGTGAGTTCATTGTCTATGGCCGTCAGTGTCCCAAACATCAGCTTCTGTAGGGTGGCACTTCCAGAAGAAACCTGTCCATTCAGAATTGGGACGCCAATTTGGTTGTTCCCGCTGTTCTGGATGACATTTGCTGTGGTGCCACTCAGGCCTGAAAGAAATGGGACATTATTGTTGTCGAGGATGCCATTGTTGTTGCTATTTATCGGTATGCCATTGTTGATAGGGAGATTGGCACCATTAGGCTTGGCAAATGGGAGTTGGCCACTGATTGCTGGGTTGGAGACAATTCCTGTGACTGCTGCAGCTGATGGGTTTGAGCCGCCCAGTATGTCATGCATGAAGAATGTTAGAGGATGATGGGGGTCCTCAGCCGCTGCAGCAACACCAGTAGTGGCTGCAGGAGAGGCAGCCACTGGTTCTTGCTCATTGAGGACTCGAGCCACAGCTGCACAGGAGATGGACAGTACCAAGATAAAAAAGGTGATGAAGGGCTTACTGATTGCCATGAATATTAGTTAGAAACTTCAAATTCTTCTGTGTGAAGTGATGATGAATTGACATGTTTTTCCTCTTGTATATATAGCTGAAGGGAGTGTGGTCACTTTGAAGGTCAACTTGGAGTTGATAGGATGGAGTTGGCAAATGGATTTGGCCCCTATTTTTCAATCTCACTGGTGTTTTAGTTGGGTCTTCAACCCACTAGGCCACTACTTTCCCCTTCTTTTAGGCAATTTTATTATTCTTGGCATCTCTAAACCACGCATTGGGTGATATTTTGCACCAAAACCACCTTTCTATGCTCAAAACTCTGGAACATATATATTCAGGCTTTGCATTAAAAAATGGTTCTGTTCATTCTTTTTCTTATTTTTTATTTTTATTTTTTTTCCTCCCATTTTCTCTTTTCATATGAACAGCCCAATAACAAAGCACATTCAGAACCAACACGGGAAAGTAAGATGCAACTGGTGATTCCATATCATTCCAAAATTTCTCCAGCATAGATGAATACAAGAAAATATCAATAAATCAATCAATCTATCTATCAATTAGCTATGCATAAATCCCAAGTCCTAACCAGACAAAGACTCCTATCAACCAAACAAGCTTTACAGACTTTCCATGTTCAAGTTTAACTAGTAGAACAACGACCTGCATATACATCAATGCTGTGTCGAAATTGTTAACATTGTGATCTAAAAGCAAAAAGCTTTTGAATAATTAGGAGTTTGACACCAATCAGACTAGGAAAGAAAGAAGGAACTAAAGAAGAATAGATAAGACCTGGGTATGTCCCTTCTGGTTGACTGGTAGAAGCAGAACCAGAGTGCTCACAAGTTTGTCGTTGTTGCCAATTGACATAGTATATTTCACAGCAGTAATGGCCTCTCCCTCATCCTGCAGCATTAATGACAAATTAGAAAGTAGAAGATGCAGAAGTCAAGGACACAAGGGGCATTGGCAAAGTGAACTGTACCAATGAGAAATGCTAAGGGCACACAGGAGCATTGTATTGGGGGCCAGCCTACCAGAAGCCTGACAAGGTGAAAGATAAATTTACTAGTTAAGTAACTGCTAATTCAAAACCAATGGCGATGACAGCAACAAAAGGGCATCCATCTCCCAGTTGTAACTATGAGTAATTAGAATGAGACAAGAAAAAGGGAAAAAGAACCAGAAGAGTGATAAAGATATGTGGACAGATAGAGGAACAGAAGTGCAGAACTTACCACAGATGAGCACTTTAAAATGCAAATGAACAACCTTTGCCCCTGCATTTTCAGGAGAAGAGCAGCACGTGTGGATGTTTTTCCAACTTTCTTGGAGAGCTGGTCTAGACACCACCTCCCACACCACCCACAGGAATCTAGGAAGAAAAAAAGACAAAAACAAAAAACAAAAAATAAGACCATTTTGCTAAAGGAAACATGACGAACCTTAACATATATGATATTTGTTAAATCCATTACACTGAACATTCCCATAACTAGTTTAATGTTTCAGTCTGTGGACTATACCAGATACTCAACCATAGAAACATTGATCCATCCAGATATTTGATACAATTATAATTCACAATTGTTCAGAGAAAAAGAAAAAAGAAAAAAGTGATAATCCAGAAGGACATGTACCTTGAGAGCCAATGCCTCCAAGAACTGGAGAAGCCAGTGATGATACAGAATTAACTACAAGCTATGACATTATGTCATGGTCAGAGATTATACCACACTGCAACCAGCTCTCTTTTCCACATGCCTTTCCTTCATCATTTCTCGTACCCTTTCTGCCTCTTCACTCTTCCCCATGGAATCATACATGTTTGAAATCATAACGTAGTAGCCATCATTCTCTGGATCAGATTCAATTGCACACTTTGCTACTCTTAGTCCCATCTCAACTTTATT
Organism: Aquilaria yunnanensis; assembly: GCA_039654915.1. Lineage (NCBI taxonomy): Eukaryota > Viridiplantae > Streptophyta > Magnoliopsida > Malvales > Thymelaeaceae > Aquilaria > Aquilaria yunnanensis. The sequence goes on from CM077595.1 coordinate 313,568, forward strand.
ATGAATTAAACAAGAATTCAATAATGATCCCCATATACCGCCATCAGGATGGAAGGGCATTGATGTAACCAAAGCTTCAGCTTCCTGAAGCTTACCTGATCGGCCAAGAAGGTCCACCATACAAGCATAATGCTTCAAACTTGGCTTGAGAGAATAATGTTGCATTCTATCAAACAAATATCTCCCATCTTCAACAAGGCCTGCATGGGCACAGGCAGAAAGAAGGGAAAGAAAGGTAAGTTCATTTGGTTTGACATTAGATAGCTCCATCTGTTGATAAATCTCCACAGCTGATTTTGCATCTCCATGAATTCCATAGGCTGATATCATCACGTTCCAAGAAACTACATCTCTTTCCTTCAATGAGTTAAACAACTCTCGTGATTTCTCTAGCTGCCCACATTTAGCATACATGTCAACCAATGCAGTGGCAAGAGACTGATTGAGCTCATACCCCCCATTCCTGATGTAATGGTGAATCCTCTCCCCTTTCTCCCAAGAAGCAAGGTGAGAACAAGCTGATACAACAATTGTCAATGTTGCCATATCAGGATTTAAACCTTCAGCAACCATTTCATCAAATAAATCCATAGCCTCACGAAAATGCTGGTTATATATATAAGATGATATCATTATATTCCAGGTACTAGTGTCTCTTTTTGTCATACAAAACATCCTCAATGCATATGTCAAACTGCCACCTTTGCCATACATGTCTATGAGTCTGTTGGTGACCAAGATATCTCCATCAATGTGACTCTTAACTACAAAGCAATGAATAGACCGACCAAGGCCAAGAGCTCCTAATTGCATGCATGAAGATATCACAGAGACCAGGCAGTTTGAATCAATTCCAATGAAAAGTTGTTGCATTTCTATAAACAATGAAATACTTTTCACTTCATGTCCCATCCTATGGTAGCCAGAAACCATTGCATTCCAAGATTCCTCACTACGCTCAGGTATACGGCAAAAAATTTCCTCTGCAATAGAAAGAATCCTAAACTTGCAATACATAGATAACAATGCATTGTAACACATTTGATCCAGAAGAAGATGCATCCTCATGAGTAATCCATGAAATGCCTTCGCTTCACCTGCACTCATAAAGTTCCCAAAAGCTAGAAGCAAACAACTAATCACAATTCCATCTGGACAAATCCCTACCTTCTGCATTCCCCAAAACATGTTCAAGCACTCCTTAATAAACCCATGTCTGGCATGGACACCAATTATGGATGTCCACGAAATAAGATCTTTGTCAACAACTTCACGGAAAGCTATATAAGATTCTTGTACATCCCCACACTTGGAATACATGCACAAGACTGATGATTGTATAACTTGATAAGCCTCTAGTCCAATTTTTATTGCCAAACCATGCAAGCACCTACCTCCAACCAAAGCACCCAAATTGCCACAAGCTTGAAATGTGCCTTCTAATGTCCGAAAATTTGGCCTTTCACCAGCCCCACCAACCCGGTGCATCTCACAGAGACACTCCAAAGCCATCTGATTCTCCCCATTCTGCACATAGCCGATCACTAGTGCAGTCCAAGCAATCACATCTCTCAAACCCATTTCATAAAACACAATAGAAGCTTCCCTTGTTGAGCCACATTTGGCATACATATAAATAAAAGAAGATCCAACTGCAGAATTAATCCCAAAAAGACCGAATTTCGATGCCAACCCATGAACAAATCTACCATACCATACCTGCCCAAGTTCGGCACAAGCACCAACAACCATGGGAATTGTAAAATCATCTGGTGGAGTTCCAGAAAACCTCATTTTGAGGTAATAGTCAAAAGATTTCAAAAATTGGCCATTGGAGAAGTAGGATTTAATTATGGAATTCCAAAGGAAAGAGTCTTTATGTGGGCAAAATGAAAAGACTTTGGAGGAGTGATGAGGTTTGCCGAAATATGCATAGAAAGCTATGAGCTTTGAGGCTATGAAGATATTACTAGAATTTCCAGCAGTTATGGTGAGAGCATGTGACTTGAGAAGAGATTGGAGGGTCGATGGCGGATTGTTAGACAGTAAAGACCTGAGGTGGGAGTTAATATTGGCAGAAGTAGAGTAAGAGGAGAGTGAGCAGGAACAATACCTCCTTGATCTCATTAATATCTGCATGGATAATCCTTTTGGTAGTTGAAACACACATGAAACAAAGGAAACAACATTTTTCACCTCAACGTTTCACCATTAGAGATGTAAGCCATGCTTCACTGCAGAACAATATGATTAGCAGAATCAGCTATCTTGCACAAATAATGATAAGTTTACTTCAGAAAATTATACCTATTGTTTATTCTAAATGGAGTTGATCAAACGTAACATTTAAATCAATGGATATGACATTTAACATTGACACTGAAAGCAAATGATACCCTCAATGAGTTCATTGGCATTCGTGATACAAAAGAATTTCCCCTGAATATCGATGTTGATTGTCCAAATAAAATTGTACCACAAATATTTCATAATTTCAAATGAAACGAATGATTGCAGCATTTCCTCTCTCTTTTCTTTTTCTTCCACAATTTAAGTATGTCCTTAAAATTCTTAACTTTTAAGTATTTTTTTCTTTAGATGTTTTAGACAAAGAAGTAAAAGCTGATTTTGCTAAAAAAATATAGCATACCGGTATAGCACAAAATTGCTGAGCAAATTCTTCGCCTTGGGATCACTGTAGTTTTGAAAGGTTTCATTTTTTTTATAGGACAAAATCCATTTGCGCCCCAGATAATTCGCCCTCAACTCCAACTCGGGACGCTTTGCATCCTGAACTCAACAAAACAGGACATTTTGTCCCTTCCACTCTGACACTGGGAAACGTTGACACGAATGACCTTAAAACTTAACTTCCTTCGGGCAACCTCCAATATTACTAACTGGAGGGTCATTCAATAGTAGGCGGCTGGCCAATTTACAGATCACACATAAACCTTTAACAATACTGCAGGGCATATTGGAACCATCAAAACTAATTGATAACAAAAGACGGACTATTGCACAATGGAGCATTGGATTTGAAACATAAAGAAAGTAGAGAAAGCAAGCAGAACGTTCTATCATCTTGTACCTGGCATTTGTATAGCATGGAAAAAGCGTTCACGCCTTGTGATGAGTTGACATTCGTCAGAACAAAAGACAAGCTCAGGTATGGCTTCGATGCAGCGAACAATTTGGGTGACAATGGTGGAGTCAATTCTTACTCTTCTGGATACAGGTTTTTAATATTTTGATATTCGATTCGATACTGATTGTTCTCCACTTCAAGAGTGTTTGGACGCTACTGTCTCTTGAGTGATATTCATTTGGATATTGAACTTACCAACGGGCAAAGTTTTCCGCAAAAAATTCCAGAGGGTTACAGAAGACATGCTCGTTCAGTCATTCTCTCAAACAATTGGCGCGCTCTCTGGTTTCAGCCGGCTTTACAGTCTGCTTTCTCTGGCCTCACCAAACAAGAGACTAGAGAGAATTCAGCCGGCTAATTCCTCCTAACGGCTGTCGAAAAAGTCAGCGAACAGGGATAAGAACACGCCGAAAGATCACAAATGAATTGTACCTGAGAATTTCTGCAGCTGTAGAACCTTTAAGTTCGTCGCTGACCTACAGATGAGACGAGCGTGACTAGAGCCACCAGACTAGCCACGGTATATTTAGAATTGGGAAATTGAAGATTAAAATATCTTTTCCGAAGAAAAAACACTAGTACTTTTTTGTGATGCATTATATATTTTAGAAAACGCAATTTTAAGTAGAGGCGTTGATTATTCGGATTAAACCGAAAACAAAATTAAATTATTTAGATTCAATTAATTATATCCGTTATTTATATTTTTGGATCAGTTGGGGACAAAATTCGAACATGCTATCCGGTTTCTTGTTCGGATTTCAGTTGTTTCGTCTTTAAATAAACCGAATAAGTATTGACACTGATAAAGTTTAATGCAGATATTTCCTGTAAGACAGTAGATTATAGGGAAGAAGGATATCACAAAAAAGAAGAGCAAGGGAGAAATAGATTTGTGAGGGAGAGAGAGAGATGAGGGAAATTCTACTTGCCCATTTCATTCTTGTACTTTGCCTGATATAGCCAAAGGTACAACAGTAATCAGTTAGCATCTAGGATCGGATATCCCTTCTCTTTTACACGTAATGCACACTTTCTCAAACTTGACGGCCCATTTGTCTTTGTAACATTTTCCCCCTCTTGTAGATCGACCTTGCCCTCAAGGTTGAATGTTAAGAAGTCTTTGGTGAATTTGTGTAGAGGTTCCCAAGTTGCTTCTTGGGGTTCCTGTGATTGCCATTGGACCAATATCTAGGGGGGGGTGAATTGACCTTACTGTAGTATCCTTCTAAACCCCAAAATTTGTTCAGGCTATAAAATCGGATGATTACCCTCTAAATCTTTTGGAAAATTTTCTTCTTGCTCTTTAGGATCCCCTCGAAACTGCTTCAGAAAAGATACGTGAAAAACATTATGGGTTTTTTTTTATCTAGGTGGCAACTCAATTCGATATGCCACCTCCCCAATCCTTTCCAGGATCTTAAATGGTCCATAGAAGTGCTTGGCCAGCTTGTGGGACGTTTTCTTACTCACAGATGTCTGACGATATGGCTGGAGCTTCACGAGAACCCAATCATCCACAGAGAATTGTTTTTTAGTGCGGAGGGCATCGACATGATTCTTTATTCTCAACTAGGCTCTACTCAAGCTATTTCGAAGTTGTTTCAGCACATTAGAGCGTTCTATAAGCAGCTAATAGAAGCAACTGAGGTGGTACCCTGTATGTAATCCAAGAGAGTTAGTGGATCGCATCCATACAGCGCTTGAAAAGGGTTCATCTCAATGGCTGAATGCCAAGAAGTGTTGTAATTGTACTTAGCCCATGGCAAGTATTTTTTTGCCAGCTTTGAGGTTGTTTGACGACAAAGCACCGTAGGTAGCCTTCCACACAACGATTTACTACTTCCATTTACCTGTCCATTTGTGGATGTTATGTCGTGCTCGTGGCTAGATAGGTTCCTTCAGTCGAAATAGTTCTTTCCAAAAGCTACTCATGAAGAAGGGATCTCTATCCGAAATAAGGTCAGAGGGGAATCCATGTAAACACGTGATTTCCTACACAAAAACTTCCACCAACTATCCAACAGTTGTATGAGTCCCTAATGCATAAAAATGTGCATACTTAAATAGTCGAACAACCACAACAAAAATCACCGTTTATCCCCCCAAAGATGGCAAATGTGTGATGAAATCCATTGAAATAGACTTCCAAACTCTACTTGGAATTGGAAGTGGTTGCAACAGACCATGAGCTGCCTTGTTAATTAGTTTAACCCGCTGACAAGTAAGACACTAAACTACAAATTCCTTAACACACTGCCGCACCTTGGCCAATAGAAAATAGCTGCAGTTCGAGAAAAGGTCCTCTATATTCCCTCATGTCCAGCAACCAAGGAATTGTGGAATTCTTATAGAATCAGTTATTAAAGTCCTAATTCTTCTGACACCATAATTTTTCCCTTATAAAGTATTGTCCCATTATTGATTGCATAGTCTAGGTACGCTGCTGGTTGGTCCCAAATAGCTTGTAGCAAATTGGATGAGAGGTCATGGTGAAGAATGCCCATATTGCTTAAAGCAATGTCAAAACCGGTTTGGTTCCCAAGTTCAAAGCATTGAATATCCCCTCAAGAATATGAGACAAGGCGTCCGTCGGCCCATTTTCTTTTCCCAGTTTATATTGGATTTCAAAGTCATAGCCTAATAACTTAGCTACCCATTGTTGTCACTCAGGTGTTTGTATAGTCTAGGATATCATGCTCCTGATGCTTTGGTGATCAGTTTGAATAATGAAGTGACATCCGATCAAATACTGTCACCATTTCTTCACAGCTTCCGCAATTGCAAACATCCTATAAATAGGGCCCTGATTGCTTACTAAAATAAGCAATGGGTAGTCCAAGCTGTGTCAAGACTGCTCAAATTCCCATGTTCTATGCGTCAGTCTAAATAACAAAGGGCTCTGTAAAGTTGGGTAACCTGAGTATTGGTGTTGAAGCTAAGAAGGACTTCAGTTTTTGGAAGGCGGTGGCAGCCTGAGGCATCCAAACAAAAGAATTCTTCCTTAATAGTTAGGTAAGCGGCACAGATTTTGTAGTATAGTTGGGCACGAACTTGCGGTAATTCCCTGCCAACCCGAGGAAACTACGTAGCTGTTGGATGGTGGATGGTTTTGGCCAACTCTGAATGATATAAACTTTCTCTAGATCAACCTCTACTCCAGACCCAGAAATAATATGCCACAGATATGTAACTGAAGTCTGTCCAAACATGCATTTAGATAATTTAGCATACAAGGAGTTTTGCTGCAGAATTTGTAGGACCTGTTCTAAATGCTAGAGATATGCCCCCCCAAGACTCACTATACACCAAGACGTCGTAGAAAAACACTAGCACATGCTTTCTCAGAATTGGTCGGAAAATGGTGTTCATGAGTGCCTGAAAGGATGATTGAGCATTTAAAATCCTGAAAAGCATTACTAAGAATTTGTAACACCCATCGTGCATTCGGAATGTCGTCTTCTCAATGTCATCGGTATGTATCCGCAACTGATGATAACCTGCTTAAAGATCTAACTTGGAGAAGAAATGAACGTTATGTAGCTCATTCAGCAACTCATTTACTGTGGGAATTGAGAACCTATCTTTTATCGTCACAGCATTGAGTGCTCTATAATCGACGCAGAATTGCCATATGCCATCTTTTTTGCGTACTAACAGGACTAACGAGGAGAATGGGCTAGTACTTGGATGGATTATGTCTTTCCGAAAGCATTTGTTGCACCATTCATTCAATCTCTAATTTCTGGAAGTGCGGGTATCTATATGGTTTAACATTCATTGGTTGAACTCCTAATTTTAGTGTAAAATGATGGTCAAGAGGGCGGCAAGGTGGTAAGCCAACCGGATCGGAGAAAATTTCTTCATAGCATCCTAACACCGCTTGAAGGTACTAGCGATGGCGGTTGAGTTCTTGGGCACCACGGATGTAAGTACTGGCATGTCTAGTGCTAAGGTAAAAAGGGCAGCCACACTGTCTACCTTTAGCCCATGCAATAATTGGGAGTGAGAAATAGAAGTGGGCCCTGGGGACTTGAGCCCATGAAGTGTGACATGTTTACCTCCTTAAAGGAAACTCATACAGAGGTTTTGATAATCAAACAAAACTGGGCCCAAACTAGCCAGCCATTGAACACCCAAAACGATATCAGCCCCATAAACAAGTAACAGATGGAAATCCAGTAAAAGTTCATTCTAACCCATTGTAAGAAAGATTTGGTCACACTTACCCATGCATTCCATTGACGTTCCATCTCCCACAGTCACATTCAGCTAGCCTGTTGACTAAATTGGCAACCCCAGGAAGTGGGCCAAATGCCTTTGCATGAAATTGTGGCTAAATCTGCTGTCAATAAGGACCATAACTTTTTTCCTCTTAATGGACCCTTTGATACCCAACGTTGTGGAAGCTACCCTGCCATCCAATGTGTTGGAATTCTTGGCGCACCAAGATCCTTTTTAAGATAGGATTTGAGCTCGTTGAGCTAACTATAGCTTGAAAAGGTAACTAAGGCAGCTAGAAGTAGCTCCCCTTAGCTCAAGTCAGCTCACTTCAGCTATAAGTAGCTCAAAGTAGCTGGACTTCAGCTCAAGTTAGCTCAAGTCAGCTCAAGTCAGCTCACTTCAGCTTATGGTAGCTGAATGTAGCTGGACTTCAGCTCAAGTTAGCTCAAGTCAGCTCAAGTCAGCTCACTTCAGCTTATGGTAGCTGAATGTAGCTGGACTTCAGCTCAAGTTAGCTCAAGTAAGCTCAAGTCAGCTCACTTCAGCTTATGGTAGCTGAATGTAGCTGGACTTCAGCTCAAGTCAGCTCACTTCAGCTTTTGGTAGCTGAGTGTAGCTGGACTTCAGTTTACTTCAGCTGAAAGCAGCTAACTCCAGCTCAAGGTCAGTTCTTGGAGCTGGACCTTAGTTCATGGTGCTAGGTTGGAGCTCAAAGGAGCTCAATGGTGCATAAGTAGCATATTGAGCTAGCTTTGTGCCAGCTCACCTTGTTTTTAGCTCAAAACCACCAAGAGACACATCTTTTGTGTAAAGGTATGTCTCTTCATCAAAAGAAATAACTCTTGGCTAAAAGAACATGTCCTTTCATCCAAAGGAAGTGTTCCTTGGGTGAATGGACATGTATATTCGGCCATAGGGTGCTTATAGCACCAAGAGTGATGTCCTTTGACTTTAAAAGACATGTATTTTCGCCCATAAGGTAGTTATGGGTGGTTATAGGCCAAAGGAAGTGTTCCTTGACTTAAAAGACATGTATTTTCGCCCATAAGGTAGTTATGGGTGGTTATAGGCCAAAGGAAGTGTTCCTTGGCTAAAAGACATGTATTTTCGCCACCATACATGACCCTTAGCCAAAGGAAGTGTTCTTTGGCTTAAAGGACACCTTTCTTGGTGTAAAGGTGTGCCTTTTGGTCATCTATAAATAGCCTTTAGTGGCTGGCCATTGAGAGTACGAATTTTACACTCAATTTGCACCATTTTTCTTGAGAGAAAAATTCCTCCTTTCATTCCTTTAAAGAGCCGAAATATTAGACACTTTCTTAGAGCATTGTGGGTGGAATTACATTGAGATTCTTCATCTCAATTCAAGCCTCAAGGCGTATCTCTAAGATCAAGTCCTTCCTTTTCCTTTTCGGCACAAGACTATCAAAAAGGAAGGTACGCATCCTTTCTTGCTTTAGTAGCATGCTAAGGATTTAAATTTTATGAATGATCTTAGTGGCATGCTAAGTTTGTTTGACTGGATAAGTATGTCTATATTCATGTTGAACTCAAATAGCATGCTAGATATTGTTTTTTGAGACAATATGTATGGAAAACTTATATGCATGTGGCATATACACAAATGAATAACATAAGAGTATGTTATTATTGAGATCCTGAAAATCTTCACAATGCATATAAGGACATTGTATGTTGTTCCTCTTGACTAGTAGAAGGCGGTGGTGCCTTCGACGTTGTCAGAGACTCGGACTCTGTTTCTGATAACGAACCATTATGCTCGTCATTGGCTATCAAGCATAGGAACTAAGAAGATTTACAACGATCACGTGGAACAAAGCGTTCATCACAATTATAACAAAGCTCCTTTTCGCTAGAGTTAATCATCTAATGGGTATTTTGTTCTGAGCTACTATTTTTAAAGGTTGAGTACTTGGATTGAAGGAAGCTAGGGTCGGCCGATTTTGACCGTGCCACGGCGGCATTTTCTAGGTTGCTAAAACTTTATCCTCTACCAATTTCACCATTCCCATTGCTTGGGACAGTGAAGTTGGGCGGAGGGTGAGTAGTTTTCTCTAGATCTCATCAGTAAGGCCTAAGATGAAATAGTTAATGAGGTTCTGGTTAGTAAACTTGCACGTCCGAGCCAAGATAAGCTCAAATGCTGCTATATACATTGCTACAGAGCTAGTTTGCCTTAATTTATAAAGCGCCACTTCATGATTGATGTAACTTGAAGGGCCAAAGTGTAACTCCAAATCATGGGCAAATGGCTCCCAAGTGGTTAGTTGGTTTGTGGAGTACATACCCTAATACCACATCAGGGTAGGTCCTGTTAGTATTGTGCCCAAAAAGCCAATCATGAGATGATTGTATTTTTGCACATTGAGTCATGATATTTTATTGAGGCATTAATCCAGCAATTATGTTTGTTGTTTTATTTCTGTGTAACGTAATAAGCATAACTGTAACCCTAGAATAATGATATTCTTAAACATCCCTAGTCTAGTATTATTGTGGAGCGGGTTGCAATAATACATAATGACTAGCATATGTGGAGACTAATATGAGATATGTAGTCTACATATGGGTACAAGTTGGAGAACTTGTGTACTGGACCGACCCACCATGAGAACACTTCATGGATCGTTATATGAGTGTCATAAGTGATTCTCATAGTGATCATGGTATATGTAGTCCTTCGACCTAAGATCAGCAAGGTTCCCTACATGTGAGTCACATACTTTGATACTTTCCTTTGTTGCTCGTAACTGAGTGAACTTGAAGGAGGTCATTGGGTATGTCACATATCATGCGGAGGGATTTGTATGATCAAGATGAGATTTGTCCCTCCTATGTAACGGGAGTGATATCTTTGGGCCCCTTGATAGAGTGAGACTTAGAAAATGCATGGCCATGCTCCGATGAGTTGATATATGATATCAATGTCGTCAGTTTAAGTTGGTCTACTCGGTAATCAAGAAACCAAAGATTGGGCTATACGAGAGTGACACATTCCATGTCTCGTGCTTAGTCTTGATATCTTGGACAAAGGGACAATGGCATATATCGGTGATGATCATAAAGGTTTAGTCGATTCACCGACAATCTTGTCACTTGGGTAGCAATGATGTGTTGCTAGACACCGCTCATTGCTTATGATCATAAATGTGATTTATGATCATTGCCAACATGGCAAGAGCCTATTGGGTCGCACACATAGAGCTATTTGGATCATTAGAGTGCATGGGCTAATTATTTGGGTTATGGTTTCACTTTAATTTCGTATTAATAATGGGCCAAGGAGTTGAGCCATTATTAAGCCCGAAATTAAATCCTAATTGGATTAGGGCTTTGAAACCCATTAGGCCTGGAAGTTGAGTCTCACTATAAATATAACTTTTAAGTGAGAAATTCGTAGGTCTCCTTGCCCTAGCCTCCCAAAAGGACAGCCACACTCTTCTCTTGCAATTCCTTGGAGGACGCAAGCTAGCACTGCGAGCGCAAGAGAAACGCATCTGCCGGGACGTGGTGGAAGCGTGGTGATCCCGAGAGGCTCGTGTGGATACCATAGAGAGCCTGAACACGTCAACTGTTCAGGTTTTGTGATTCGACTCTACAGTTGAGTGAGAGATCTCAACCGAAAATTAGGTATGAAATTTTCGAACACCCGGTTTACCCCGTTTCACTTGGATCCTGGAGGGTTTCGGTTAAATTCCGCTGCGCTGTTTGGCTCCCGAAACCCAACAGGTCCACCATATAAAAAGCAGCGATCTCTAGTCATTGTTTCAGTCGCATGTGATGATATGAGAAAATTTTCTCAATCTGAAATAACCAGCCTAGGACATTTTTCCTAATGAACAGGGGTATCTCCAGCTTAAGCAAGTGTGGTGAAGGAGGAATTTGTAGGGTTTCAAAAGTCAAGCAAGTGCAGCAGAATATAACTGTTGACACCCAATTTCGTCCGACTAAAAAATTTTAAAAAATTTATTATTAACTAACTAATTAAAAATTAAATAAAAAATTAATTAAATTAAATTAAAAAAAAAAATAGATAAAACGCCTCTCCCCAGCTCAGCCTTCCCCTGGCTGCACTAAAGTTCTCCCAGCTGGACAACAATAAAGGCGAATAATTGGCCTCAATTATTTTCCCTCAAGCTGCTCAATCTTGACTTGGGCTCCCCTCCTTTCTGGCGCACAAACTCTAACCAGATTGGCCTTTTCATTTCCCTCCTGAGAGCACCAGACTTCTCTGGGGACCAACTCCTCTCCCTCTCGGCTCCCTCTCTCACCCTTCTCTCCTCTGCCTCTCCCGACTCTCCTCTCTCTCTCTCTCTGTCTCTGGTTAGAAGCCCATTTCCTTCTCCTCTCTCTCCTGCCTCCGTCTTCCCAGCCTCGCTCCATCGCCGTCGTCCTCCCAGTTGCTCACCGTGTCTTCACCGTAGCTCCACCGCCCTCCTTCGCGCGTCCGACGGCTTCTCTCTTCCACGAAGAAGTCTTCCTTCCCTCTGTCTACCAATTCAGTCGTCTCCACCCCCGTTCATCTCCCTCTGTCAGCCCCTCCTCGACATCGTCTCCTTCCTCGCCGCGTCGCTGCCCAGCAGTGCTCTCCGCCACCACCTCGCCTCACGCACGGCGCCGCTGACGCCTCCCTCGCCGCGACGCTGCCCTCACCTTCCTCCTCCCGTCGCGAACTCCTGTCGGCGCTGTCCTCAACCTCCCTCCTCCCGTCGCCAGTCGCCGTGTCAACCTCCCGTCCGGCCCCCCCCTCCTTCGCCGCGTCGATCGCCCAGCCTCCCCGCCAGCGCCCTCTGCCTCTGAGCTCGCTACGCCCCCGACGCCGGAGAAACCAGAAGCGAGGAGTTGAAAACTGAAGACGAAAACCGAAGCCAGACGCGTCGTTGTCCGTTTTGACTAAGTCAAAACTTTTCTTTTTGGGTAAAATTCTGGTTTTAGTCCTTAGCTTTCTTTTTTTTATCCATTTAAGTCACTAAAATATTCTCTCTTGCAGATTAACCACTTACAGCAAGTTTTTATTGTTTTCTTTGCTTTTTGTTTAACTGTCTATTTTGGCCATTCATTAAATTTAGCTATAAAATCCATGTATGAATATAATCTGAAATTTTACTTATTTTTCTTATTTATTTAATTTTGGGATAGTTCAATTTTGTTTTTATTTAATATTCACAATGCATCTAAAAAAATTCATTTTTCGTGTGGATCTAATAAAACTCTTGAATGAATTTAGGATAATGGTAAATTACAAAATCCATATCCGGGTGGTTCGGTTAGAATCCATGGTTTGAATATTAATTGATTTTATTTAAAGCAAACAAAATAAAACAAAAATTAAATCAAATAACGAAACCCGGATCGCAAACCGACTCGTTATTGACCCGGATCCAGAAGTCCATAATTTTGGCATAATTTTAATTTTTGCTCCTGGATTTATTTGATTTGTCTAATTGAGACTTTAATTTTTTTTTTATTTTTTAATTTGCGATTAAGTCATTAATTCACTTATTTTCTATTATGCTTTTGTTTGTTCAGCTAATAAAAGGCATAAATTAACTTAGGAATTGATATTAAGCTTAATTATATGATTAGGTTAGATAGGTAATTTTAATAAATAATTTGTCCTCGGATTTATTTGATTTGTTCGTCTGATAAATCACACTTAGGAAATTTCGGTCTACGTGAGCCATTTAATAATTAATTAAATAACTAATGATAAATTAAATTTAAATTAAATTTCATATCCGAATGATCCGGCAGGATCCATGGTTTGGAAAACATTTTTTAAGTAAATGAAATAAAATATCCAAAAAATAGTAACCAAATGATTCTACTAAAGAAATTAATTCATTTTTTAAGTATATTTTTAGACTTATGTTTAGACTTATAAATTTATAATAAAAAAAAAACTTTTCATCAAAATGAAAAGAAAAAAAATACAAATATATATATATATAATTTTTAAATAAAATTAACATTAAAGTTATTAAAAATCCAAAAAAAAATTCACAAAAATTTATGACAAACTAAGAATTGAGATTTTAAATTAAAATCCATGTCCGGGTGATCCGATAGACTTCATGGCTTGGAGAAAAATAAAGTTTTAAATGAATAAAAATTGAATATCAGGATAAAAATCCATATTTTGATAATTCGGCAGAATTTATGATATGGGTTAAATAATTAACTAAAATTTCATCAAATTCCGTGTCCGGGTGATTCGGCAGAATCCATGGTTTGGAAATATCAAACTTATTACAAAATTACGCAAACTAATTACCGAGATCTTGAAATCCACATTAATTCAAAGTCCATAACTAAATAATTCAGTTAAAATTCCTGGTTTAAAAAATAAACTGAATTTGTTTAAAAGCAAGCAAAACAAAATTAAAATCAACTAAGGTACCAATTTTTGGGCATTATAATAGAGTTATTTTAACGTAACCGTACTCCCGAACCCCCGAACTCTCGCAGACCATTTTTAGGTGTCCAATCGACCTGAGCAAAAACCTATTGGTGGCGACTGCATAAAACCCGCACGTTGTCACAATAACTAAAACCCTCCAGGATCTAAGTGAAACGGGGTAAATTGGGTGCTCAAAATTTTATACCTAGTTCGATTAAGATCTTTCACCTAACTATTGAGTCGAATCAAAAAACTTGAACAGTTGATGTGTTCAAGCTCTCTATGGTACCCACACAAGTCTCTCAAGATCATCACGCCTCCACCAGGTCTCGGTAGATGCGTTTCTTTTGCGCTCGTAGTGCTAACTTGTGTCCTCTAAGGAATAGCAAAAGAAAAATGGGTTAGAACTCTCAGAACTCTTCTAATTTCGTCCTTAAGGAGGCTAGGGCAAGAGCTTCAAATTTTTTACTATATGATGTATTTATAGTGAGACTCAATTCCTAAGCCTAATGGGTTTCAAAGCCCTAATCCAATTATGTTTTAATTTCAGACCTAATAATGGCTCAACCTTTGGGCCAATCATTGATACAAAATTATCATGAAACCAAGACCAAACAATTTGGCTCATGCACTCAAATAATCCAATTGGCTCCATGTGTGCGACCCAATTGACTCCAAACAATTTGGCTCATGCACTCAAATAAACAATGAACAGTGTCTAGCAACATATCATTGTTACCAAAATGACAAAATTATCAATGATTCAACTAAACCTTTATGATTAGTATCCGTATATGCCATTGTCCTTTTGTCCAATATATTAAGACCAAGCACGAGACATGGAATGTGTCACTCTCGTATAGCCCGATCTATGGTTTCTTGATTAATAAGTAGATTAATTTAAACTAATGATATTAATATTGTATATCAACTCATCTGAATATGGTCATGCATTTTCTTAGTCCTACTTTATCAAGGGGCCGAAGATATCACTCCCATTACATAGGAGGAACAAATTTCATCTTGATCATACAAAACCCTCCACATGATATGTGACATACCCAATGACCTCCTTCAAGTTCACTCAATTACGAGCAACAAAGAGAAGTATTAAAGTATATGACTCACATGTAGTGAACCTTAATGACCTTAGGTCAAAAGACTACATATACATGATCACTATGAGACTCACTTATGACACTTATATAACAATCTATGTAGCATTCTCACAGTGGGTCAGTCTAGTTCACAAGTTCTTCAACTTATACCCATATGCAGACTACATATCTTATATTAGTCTCTACATATGCTAGTATTTATGTATTATTACAACCTGCTCCACGATAATACTAGACCAGGTACATTTAAGAATATCATTATTCTAGGGTTATAATTATGTTTATTACATTACCCAGAAACAAAACAACAAACATAATTACTGGATTAATGCCTCAATAAAATATCATGCCTCAATCTGTAAAATATAATCATTTCATGATTGGTCTTTAGGCACAACACTAACAGGATCAACGGTTCAGGGGCCAATGCTGGGGTTGACAATGGTGTTGGTAGGAGAAGTTCTTGACCTGGTGGCGATGGAAGCAAAGGCATCGAGATCGGTTGTTTCTCCAATTGAGCTAGCTTTAGGACGATGTTCGAAAGCACCACCTACTGCGATGTTAGTGATTTTCTAGATGGATTCGGTGAGAGAAAAGTTTTTTTTTTATTGCTGATGCATGCTACTACACCGTGGCCCCAATGGACTCCAAATGTTGTAAAGTGGATGAGTGTTATTGAATATGATCTGCGATCTTCGAAACGTTTTCTTCTATGGCTTTGTACCGAGTAGCCATCCTTTTTCCCATGACGATCGAACTTTCAACAAAAGCACCAAATGATGCAGATATTTTCTGCAAGACAGAAAATTATAAGAAAAGAAGGATATCACAGAAAAGAAGAGCAATGGAAAGATAGATTTATGAGGGAAAGAGAGATAAGGGAAATTCTGCTTGCCCATTTCATTCATGCACTTTGCCTGATATAGCCAAAGGTACAATGGTAATCAGTTAGCATCTAAGATTGGATATCTCTTATCTTTTACACGTAATCATTAAATTTGCTTGGACGATGGATTTTCCTAGTGTTCTTGCGTAGGATACCTTGTGGCCCATCAAATTACTAGAATGCTCACTTGGCAGACTTGAGGACCCATTTGTCTTTGTAACAAGTTTTTCCTTAATAGAGGTATTTAAGAATCATAATTCACAATGCTCTCACTCGTTAAT
The DNA here is from genome assembly GCA_039654915.1 of Aquilaria yunnanensis. Classification (NCBI taxonomy): domain Eukaryota; kingdom Viridiplantae; phylum Streptophyta; class Magnoliopsida; order Malvales; family Thymelaeaceae; genus Aquilaria; species Aquilaria yunnanensis. The sequence continues at coordinate 329,646 of CM077595.1, forward strand.
TCATCGTCCATCCAAATAACAGAAACCAAAATCTTTATATCTCGCAGAAGTGACAACATCAAATATTCACTAATTCAATGAAAATCCACAAGGAGGACGAGCCAAAATCCAAGACTAATCTAACTGAAATATTATTCGGTTCCGATATGTTATTTGATTAAACTAGATGAGCATTTTTAAGAACCAAGAACATATTGATATTCTTGCTATTTTGATCGGCTAAAATACGACCTACTCATTTGAACGTTCTTAATTTGTAATGATTATGTGACAATCACTACAGTCTCATCATGTCCAGTGATATCTCAGTATGTCTATATATTATAGTTGTTTGTTAAAAAACATTAGAAAGTTAATAGATGTGTATGAGAGAATTGAGTCTTAATTTTTCTTCTCTTATAGGAAAAAAATGCAATTTTAGGTTTTAAATTTACTTTTAATACTTATAGAGCACTAGTGCCACATTTTCAATTTTTCAACGCAATAAAAAATTGTAGAGCAGTAATTATTCAAATTTAAAAGCAATAGAATGAAGTGTGATATACCGACCATGAATAGTTAGTTATTTAAAGATTTTATTAAACTAAAAAAGAAACGGTCTTAAGAAACCAACTTTAGTTGCACCTTTCTCCCTCTCTCTAAAAATGTCCCTCCAACCTTTGCTTAAATATGACTGATTTTTTAGTTGAGTTTAGCTATTCTTCCTTAATTTTTATATTATTTCTTTAAATAACTGATTTTATAAGTGGAGTTTTCTCTTTACTCTTGTCAGATCTAGTTTTCTTCTCCTTAACGGATGAGAAAAGGCTGTAACAGAGAGTTCCACTTGATGAAGTCGGTTGATATGCTCTTTTGTAATAGATCAAAAGTTAGCATTTGTTATTCCAAACATTCTACTAGATTTGTATTCCTTATTTTTAGGGTTTTTTTTTCTATCGGTTGATATATTTGAATACTAGGTATACTCATGTATTCTTTATAATTTTCCTGTGTAATACAGTATTACAGAAATGCTATGAATGACATGAGTTGAGTCTATTGTCCCTATAAAATTCAATGTTTGTATTTTATTGATAGATGCCGTTTGACCTACAATTAATGAAAAAGAACTGTCATTAAAAAAAGTTATTTAAAGATTTTTTTATGTACTTTGATATCTATCAATCACATTACACCTTGACTAATACAAATTGAGTCCCATTGGACTCTATTTTAGGAAAGGAGCTCTTTTAAAACTTGTTTTTTTCATTCAACTCAAACTCAATATTTTCGCTCCACCTCATAGTTGTTTCCTATTTAATAATTATTTTTAATTTTATTAATTCACTTAACTTGTACACCAATTAAAATGCTACAATTTAAGAAGCCAAAATATATGTGTAAAATGCTTTTTTTTTTCAAAAAATTAAGTAACTTTCATCAAATTTTCTAAAACATTTGTACAAAAATAATTATTTTTAAAAAAAAAAATACCCAAGAATTATAGGTTTCAAATAGCATGATTTTGAGTTAAAAATCAAAGAAAAATGAAAATAATGAGTTTTTCAATTTATTTTTGAATTTGAAAAGAACACATATTAGCGCAATGTTATATTGATACTAGATGATACGGCTAGGTAGCTGGTTAAATGTTAAAGGGTTCTGAAATTTTTTGGGACGTCCTTCAAAATTAAGGATGAATATTTTTTTTTTCCATAAAACATGCTACTATATCACAGCAAGAATACAGAAAAAGTGTTGGACAACATTGTAATTAACTCTACATCTTAAACATATGGGGATACAGAACACTAATATGTGGATAAGCAAACTGAACCACAAAAAGTTCTCCACCCAATAAATATAGCAGAAGCAACCTCTTTTAGGAAACAGTTCGCCCATAACAGACAGGCAAAGATACATATTTTTAGCTCATTTTCCCTTAACATGTGTATAGGAAACTGAGTGGTTCGCATAGTAGCAGCAGCAAAATAGCTTGTACAATTGCTTTTAGGTTTAAATGCATGTTTGGTCCTCGAATTTGACCAACTCTTGTGAGTTGTTAGCTTTACCAAAAGGAATGATCTCTGCAGTACCATAACATTATAAAAGAAAAAGGAAAAAGTAATGCCATAATAGGAACAAAAAGATAAAACCAGACTAGAACTTCTTTCATAATTCCTGTAGATAGCTCCTTGAAATCAAATAAGAGAAGTTTTCTTGTGAAACCCACCTCACATGATAACGCAAGAAATCTCCCAAAATTCCCTCACCTAATTATTGTGTAACAAAAACAAACCCTGAAACCTAAACCTAAAGCACCCACTGGTTCATCACTTTGAGGGTGGGAAGAAGATTTCGTCGGACGTCCTCTTGGAGCGGAAAAGCTTCTCTGTCTCTGCAGGCACATTGAAAGACGCTTGAAGCACTTTAGGTGACAGAGCCTTCCAAGCACCAGTCCTTCCAGCCAGGTGAGTGAAAACAGGACTAGAAAAAAATAAAAATAAATAAAAAGATGGTAAAATATCAGTCAGAACAGAAACAAGAGTCCTAAAAGATGCATCAAGAAGAAGAATTACTTACTTGGGGGTGGTTATGATGGAGAACCACTCCAAACCATCTGGTTCAGCAATCTTTGAAACTACGCAGAACCTGGGTACTATGAACAGGTAGCCACCCTTGACTGTTGTTTCCAAGAGCCTACGGCCATCAGCACCAACAATCTGAGCACGGCCGCTTCCACGAACAACATACGTGACCTGCAATGCTGAGTCACAAGAGAAACCAGGAGAACACATCGCACTTCCATCCAACCTCACAAGATCAGCACCAAGTCCTATTTCTCCAACCAGAGGAAGATTCTTGCTGTTCAAGACAACAACTCTTCCACCATTCTTAATGTCAACATCCAATGGAGCTTCCAGACAGTTCAAAGCCATCCCATTCCTATGCTCCTTCTTGGGCTCGGGCATCTTAACATTACCGTCAAGCTTGATGATGCCGTTACCCTTCTGATTTCCAACAAGAGCCTTAACAGCATCATCATCCAAATCCCACGCTCTCTTCACAAACTCGGTTGTGAATCCAGTGAAAATCCCGTTAGAGCCAGTCAAGAAGAAATCGGTGAACTGCCCAACCTTGTGGGCCTTCGAGGTGTCACCGAGAAAGAGCACCACCAACTCGGTGTCCTGTTTGTTGTACCACCATGTAACAACACCAAAAGGAAGAGCAATCGTATCACCCGTCTTGATCTCAATCACTTTCTCTTCTGATTCAGGAAGAACTATTCCAGCAACCCCAGTTCCTAGATAAAACCCATACATAAAAAGTCAGCAGAAGTGACAAATCATTATTAGACTTCAAGTATTGTCGAAATAGGGTTGGCGTTTTCCTTCTAGCCAGGAAACACAATAATCCAACAAGAAAAGTTCAGAGGGATCAGATTTTACAAGACAGCAAGCAAATCCACAAGTCTCAATCATCAAATATCAACAAGCAAGAAAATAAATCAAACTTTGTTTTACCCATATGGAACAGAGATTATATTTTAGTAATTCCTCTCTCTCTGCTCTCACTACACAGGAGCAAATTAATCTACATGTAAAGTAAAGAAAAGTCGGCGAAAAAGAAAAGAATCAATTAAAAATCTCGCCGCTAAAATTCCGATCACGCTGCAAACATCAAACGTCGATTCGACAAACACGACGGAAGCATCAAACTCCATCAAGACAATCCGATCAAAGCACGCTAACAGGTAATCAAGAAGAGGAGTTAGATCATAGAAATTACCTTGAAGAACATAAGCGACCTTCGAAGAATCGGAGTACCGGGGAAGAGCCAAGCCATTCTTCTCAAGAGCAAGCTTCGCGGCCCCGATATTGCCTTCCTTCAGCATCGGCAGCTCCTGAGGGCACCAAGCGTGGTAGCTTCCACCATTGCCGCCGTACACCTTCTTGGGCAACTTGGGCGAAAGATCAAGATCCATCTTCTTACTCTCTCACTTTCCGATCAACCAAACAGGAGACAAATTTAGTGCAAGCACGGAGGGAGAATCGCAAGGAAGTTGTGTGAGAAGCTCTAATGGGTGGCGGGTATATATAGCGACAAAATTGTGAGGAAATTTTTGGTTGTAGAGACCCAGATCCAGTCGACTTCGACATAATTAACGGAAGAGTCTGAATCACATTTTAATTCGGATCAAAATCTGGATTTGAGTGGAGATAAAAGTAGAGCAATTAGGATTAGAATTGAATTTTTTTGGTAAGAAATTGGATTTCGAGTAGTACTGAGACAGCCCCTAAATAATACGTATAGATAATGTTTCTGTAGAGACTCTGACCAGGTTAATCGTTACCTTGCTTTGCGCTGCAGATCGTAAAGTTAGGCGGTAATGCATGCAACTTTTTGTGCGGCTTTGTTAGTGTGATGGAGTTACCGTCACTTGTGATAATCTATTCAGAGCCATTCCTTTTCTTAACTTGAATCAATTTATTTTAAAAAAATTTATTTTTAATTTTTATATCTTTTTTTTATGTTAAACTAATTTCATTTGAAAGTTAATATAGTTATAATAATTCATTCAAAATAAAATTTTATAATATTATTAAATTTTTATGAATTTCTCTTTTTAATGTCTAAAAAATGAATATTTCATAAGAAAATATAATATCATAAAATTTTTACAATTAATGAATTATTAAATATAAATAATATTAGTTTTCAAACGAAAGTGGTTTTGAGTGAAAAGATGTAAACATATAAAAATAAATCATTTTAAATTAAGTTAACTAAAGTTAAAGTAAAGTGGGTATTACCTGAACTTACAGTTACATCTTTGGGATTTGAAAATTTAAACTTTTCCCTTGTTTTTTTATATGTCTAAAAGTAACCTCCAAAGCTCTAATTTAAATTATTTTGTAACTATCTATCAATAATTTTAATATATCAAATATTTTTTTACAATTAAAATATATTTAAATTATCAATTTTTCCTTTTTAAAATGTAAAAAAAAAATTTAATGTCAATTAGTGGTTATAAAAAATACCAAAAACTTGATATTTTTATAATATAATTACTAATAGTTTAAATTCAGATTTCAAAAGTTGGTGTGAGACGGTCTAAAAAAAAACTAAAAAAGAAGTGTAAATTTCCAAATCTTAAGTGTGGAACTGTAATATCAGCTTAAGCTTAAGGCTAATTGTAAAATACCTAATATTTATTACCTGTTCCTTCAAATATTTAATGTTTTAAAGAAAATGGATTTTTTTGTGTTTTGGCAACCGAAGTCTAGATTATTGACAATAATTTAAACAATTTAAATAATGCACAAACGAACAAAAACAAATTACACTTGCATATGTCATAAACAAACACGAGAAAATATAGTTGCTCGATATAGAGATTATTGTGAATAAAAATTAAAGCTAAACTACATATTAAAACAAAATAAAAAAATCAGAAAATTATAAGAAACACTTTGAGCAAGCAATGAAGGTAAAATAAAGAAAAAAAAATCCACAATTAAGAGAAGAGAGGAATTATCAAGAAAGAGTATTTTACAGTTACTTCTAAGCTTATTTTGATATTACAATTACACATTTAAGGTATAGAAAGCTACACTTTTTCTCTACTTTTTTTAACAGTATCTAACAATAACTTTTGGAATTTTAATTTAAATGTTGTAATAATAATGTTCTGGAAATTTCAAGTTATATAATTTTTTTTACTTCTAATTGAAATTTAAAAAGCATTCTTTTTCCATTTACAAAGAAAAAAGTATAATTTAAAATGTTAATTAATTGTAAAAAATCATACAAATTGAAATTACTAGTAAACAGTTAATATATAATTTAAATTAAGATTTCAAAAGTTATTTTCGGATAGTGTAATAAATAAAAGAAAATACACATTTTAAAACCTCCAAAACTGTAATATCAACCTATGTTCAATGGGGTAACTGTAAATTACTCAAAAGAAAATGAAGAAGTGGGATGAAGTCTCTAGAGATGAACATATAAAAATTTATGAATGTCTATGACTAGATTAGAGAGAGTGTGTAACTATGAGGTCCAAACTTGAAATTTTTAACTTCTAGGAAAATCACTAACCAGTTCCTTATTCTTTTAACTTAGTGGGCAATTATTGAGGGAATAACATAATAAGGACCTCCTAGAGTTTTAAAACTTTCATATTGCACCCATTGACACTAGGTCACGCCTCATATATAGCAAAAGGGAACGAGTTAGTTAATGGACAATCATTGTGACAGTCCAATATGATCATTCCAACGTCGGTGGGCACCCCTGAATGGCATTGGACGGCTCGAAATGAATTGTCACATACAGTCCCCCTTCATTTTTTTTTCTTTTAAAGTGTTTGTTACAATTGCGATCTGTTGTTTTATCATTCCTTAAGTCATTTTAAACATTCAAATCATATATCTTCAAAAATTATTTTAGAAAATTTAAAAATACTTTTAGTTATTTTTGTTTGTCTTATGTGTACTATATTCCAATTCCAACAAGTAACTATAATTAATATAATACTACATCCACTTGAATATCACTGGATGATTTAGAATGAATTGTCATATATAATCCACCTTTTTCCCATTTTCTTTTAAAGTACCTGTTACAAATGATCTGTTGTTTTATCTTTCCTTAAGTAATTTTAAACATTCAAATCATATTGTTGACACCCAATTTCGTCCGGGTGTTTTAAAATTTTGAAAAAAATTTTATTAAAAAAAATTAATTTAAAGAAAAAAAATATTACTATTATTATTAAAAAAAATTTAATTAGTTTAAAATATATTTTTGTTTTGTGAAAATTTGATTTAAAATGATATATGTGTGAATATGTGTATGTTTGAAATAAAATAAAATTTCATGAAAAAAATGACAAAAAATTAAAAGTTTGAGGTAAAAATGACAAAATTGAGAAGTTTCGGAAAAAATTGACAAATTCTAAAAGTTCCAGGAGCATTTGGTAGTTTGTCACATAAAATTTTGAGCCTGCCGACGTTTTTGGCTCAAATTGACAGAAAACGACAAAATTGTCAAAATCAGAAGCTTCAGGAACTTATCCTGAGGCTGAGAGACGTAAAGGACTAAAATTGTCATTTTCCCAATTTAAGAGATAAGTTTGAAATTTTTTATTAATTTATCCATCAACAGTTCAGCTAAACTTCCTCTATAAATAGCCCCCCAAATTTTGTGCTGAACACAGAGAAAAATAGAAAGAAAAGCTTAGAGCTCCGTTTTTAAAATAGAAAAAATTACAGCCTTAGTCCCTAGCTCTCCTTCCTTTCCTCAGAAAATCTCAAAACTTTTCATTTTGACGATTAAGCCATCTTCTTCCCCCCCGCGCGCCCTCTGTTTCCATTTCTCAGAATTCAGAATTTAAAATCAAGGGTACAACTCTCATTTAATCCTTCATCTTTTCAATTTCTTTCACTTTGGTCACTAACTTTGTATTTTATTCTTGCAGAATTAATTACTAACCCTTTTAATTTTTACTTGTTTGTTTATTATTTGTTTATTACTAACCCCTTTTTTTATTGTTGTTATTAACTTACTAACAACTAACTTTTAATACTATTATTGTTACTAACCTTTTAATTTTTGCATTATTACTAACTTTTATAATTGTTGTTAACAATTAATTAATTTTTATTATTGTTATTAATTAATTAATTTAATTAACTTGGCTAACTTTTTATTATTGTTGTTAATTAATTAATTAATTTAATTAACTTGACTAACTTTTTATTATTGTTGTTAATTAATTAATTTAATTAACTTGACTAACTTTTTATTATTGTTGTTAATTAATTAATTAACTTGACTAACTTTTTATTATTGTTGTTAATTAATTAATTTAATTAACTTGACTAATTTCTTTTTATTATTGTTGTTAATTAATTAACTTAATTAAACTTGGCTAACTTTTATTTATTGTTGTTAATTAATCAACTTAATTAAACTTGGCTAACTTTTATTATTGTTGTTAATTAATTGACTTAATTAAACTTGGCTAATTTTTATTATTGTTGTTAATTGTTAATCTAACTTTACTAACTTTTTTTATTGTTATTAACAACTAACTATATTAATTGTGCTAACTTTTATTATTGTGTTATTAAAGTGGATGGCCAAAAAGCCCCACTTTATTATTTTTTTTTTTTAACTAAAAGATTAAAAAAAAGGAATTTTATGTGAATAATTTCCTAAAGGCTAATAAAAATTATTTTTTTTATTTTGAAACAAAGTTTTTATTCCTTTTAATAAACAAACATAATGAAATAAATAAATAAATAAATACAAATTTTTTTTTAAATACATCTTTAAAAGTGATGTTTTTTTCTAATTAATAATTAATAATGAAATATAAAAAAAGAAATTAAATTCCATGTCCAAATGATCCGCCAGGATCCATGGCTTGGAAAATATTTTTTAAATAAAGTATATAAATAAATTTTCCTTTATTATTAAAAAAATAAAAAAAAACTTTGGACTAATATTTTTTTATTTATCTCTTTATCCAGCAAAATAATAAAATATAATTTTTTTGGTTTCTTTATTAATAAAAAGAATAAAGGAGTAAAAATTTTCTTGGGCTAATATTTTACTTATTTCTTTCAAAATAATAAAAAAAAGATATAACATCTTTTTTTTTTTGTTTTTGTTTCCTTTATTAAATAAAATTTTATTCAAATGATTTCAAATAAAGGTAATAATAAAAATCTTTTAGCAAACAAAAAGAACATAAAAAAAATCATATAAATATCAAAAACTTTTTATACATATAAATCTTTGATTTCTTTAATCTTTTTTCAAAATAAATTATATAAATATCAAAACTTTACCTTTATTTTCCTTATTAAATAATCATTTTTGCTTAATTTTTTTTATCAAAAATAAAACAAACAAATATTAAGATTTTTATTTTATTTTTGAAATATATATATAAATTTCCGGTTTCATCATTAAATAAATAAAGTTTTGTTTACTTTTTGATTCACCTTTTATTAAATAAAATATTAAGGCTTCACTTTTATTTTTAAAATATACATATAAATCTTTAGTTTTCTTCATTAAATAAACAAAAACCTTGATTAAATAATTACTTTCTTGGTTCATCTTTTATCAAATCAAAAAAAAATAAGCTTAAAAAATAAATATGTATAAATATCAAGACTTTCTTTATATAAATCTTTTCTTTATTATTTTATTGAATAATTAATTTTGGTTAATCTTTTAAATAAAAAATCAAATACATGAGAATTAAGATTTTATTTTCAACTCTTTTGTTTTCTTTGGTAAATAAATAAAATCCTGGTATTAAATAATTATTTTTATAAAAAATTAGTTCATGGTATATTGGCTGGAAACTGTCTCGTGCCCGCTTTTGAGCTGCTTCACCTGGTGAAGAGGGTCTGGCTGAGTAACAACGCCCCGTACCATGATCAAAATTTTTATTTTTAAACTCTTTAATTCTTTTAAATTAACTTCTTATTAAATAAAAATTAATTATTATTTTTTTTAATTCTTTTATAAATTGAGTAATCCTTTAAAATAATAAATATCTTTCATTAAACAAGAAAACAAAAAAAGTAAACAAGAAAAAAAAAAAGAAAGATAAAATAAAGAAAAGAAAGGAAAGATAAGAAAAAGAAAAGAAAGATAAAAGAAAGAAAAAGAAAAAGAAAAGAAAGAAAGAAAAGAATAAAAAAGAAAGAAAAGAAAAGAAATTATAAGAAAATTAAAAAAAAAGTAAAAATAAGTAAAAAAGAAGAAAAAGAAAGAAAGTAAAAAAAGAAGTAAAAATATAAAGATAAATTTTTTAGTTAGTATTAAAAATCATTCATAAACAAAAAGAATTACCATTTAAAAATTAATTTCATAATAATAAGAATTAAATAATTACGATAAATCAATTTCCATATCCGGATGATCCGGCAGGATCTACGGTTTGGAAAATATCAAACTTTTAAAATAAATAAATTAAATAAAAAGATAAAAATCCATATTTTTACAATATGGATAAAATTGTTTAAAATTTCACCAAATTCCGTGTCCAAATGACTCGGCAGAGTCCATGGTTCGGAATCAAAAATCTTCCGTGTCCAAATGACTCGGCAGAGTCCATGGTTCGGAAGTATCAAATTTTATCCAACTTAATTACCAAAAATCCACATTTTCGACTAATTCAGTTAAAATATCTAAATTAACTGAAATTTTTTTAAAAGCAAAGTAAAACAAAATTAAAATCAACTAAGGTGCCAATTTTTGGGCGTTTTAACAAAGTTGTTTCAACGTAACCGTACTCCCGAACCCCCGAACTCTCGCAGACCATATTTTAGGTGACCAATCGACCTAAGTAAACTGATTGGTGGCGACTCCAGAAAACCCGACGTTGCCACAGCTTGGCGACTCCGCTGGGGACTCCACGTTAGTGAGTCGAGCCTAAAGTTGATTTGTTTTGATTTACTTTGCTTATTATGTGGATTTATATGTTATATTTACTTATTCTAAACATGCATAATGTATTCACAATATGAAGCTCTATACCCGAGCTTCCTTAAATCAAACACGATTCTTTCTAAGCGGAATTGGTGTTGCTGTCCTTGTGAGGCCACGGTCTCCAAGCCTTCACCGGTTTCAAAGTAGCAAAGTAGTGTATTGCCTTCTGAGACGGTTAGTCTCTGCATGGGCCCATGAAAAGCTACGACTCGAATTAATCCATTCCTTACATTAACCCTAGAGGGTAAGGAATCGGGCCGTCACTATGATTTAGTGACGGGATTCGGGAACTATCCCTTGCCTTTTTGATAAGCTACCTTATGCATATAGAACTCCCCACTTAACCATAGAACTGACCATAGAATTTCTACCATTTTACCAACGCCATAAGCACGTCCTTGTTATGCTATGTTGTTGCTCTACACTTTTATTTTCTTCGTGTCTTATATTTATGGTTTTAATTCATTTTTTCATAATACTTCATGAGTTGTTAATTGCTATTTAACTTATTAATAACCTTATCTTTCTTGTGCAATTATTCTTCATGCATCAAAACCACGCATCAAATTATGCTAACTTTTTGGTCTTTATAATGACAACTAAAAGTTTTGAAGTTCTACAATAATGGATAAGCAAACTCACTCATTGCATGCATTCCATTACATTAATCACGTGCATATAAAGTATGATAAAAATAATCTCATTGCATGCATTCCATTACATCAATCACACGCATATAAAATCTGATAAAAATAATCTCATTGCATGCATTCCATTACATTAATCACGTGCATATAAAGTCTGATAAAAACATAATCTCACTTTATATTGCATGCATCCATTACATCAATCACACGCATATAAAATCTGATAAAAATAATCTCATTGCATGCATTCCATTACATCAATCACGTGCATATAAATTTTGATAAAAACATAATCTCATTGCATGCATCCATCACATCAATCATATACGCATAGAATCTAATAAAATAAATATTCCTTTAAAAAGGTAAAATTGGACCTCAACACCGATATTCAACTCGGCTCCAAACAAGACTAATGGCAGAACAAACTGAAGGACGTCTCATAGATATAGAGTCCAAGATTGAAAGTATGGCAGAACAAATGAGACAATTGATGGAAATAATCAAAGGGAAAGCAACTCAAGTTCCCATCAAAGAAGCACAAGATCCCACTTATACTCCGGGATTCACCCCACAACGAGTCTCAGTCCAAGAAAACCTGTTTCAAGAACCAGGACAGTCTGCTAGTGTTCACCTGAAACAAGACACTGTGTATGAAGAGAAGAAGACACCACCAAAGGAAGAAGGAGAATCTCAAAAACTCGAAACAATAGAGAAGAGACTGCGAGCCATTGAAGGAGGTAATATATTCGGATCTCTCTCAGTGGATGACCTCTGCTTAGTGCCAGACGTCATAATCCCTTCGGACTTTAAAGTACCGGATTTTGTAAAATACGATGGAACGAGTGATCCCATCACTCACATCACACTGTTCCTAAGGAGACTACAACCACTCACAAAAGATGAAAAGGTGTGGATTGCACTTTTTCAGGAAAGTCTCACAAAATCAGCATTGCAGTGGTATCTAAGTCAAGGACCAAGAAACATCAAAACTTGGAATGACCTTGCTCAGGCCTTCATCGGCAACTATAAACATGTTATGGACTTGGCTCCGGATCGCCAAACTCTCCAAAACATGGAGAAGAAAAAGCCAGAAACTTTCAAGGAATATGCCCAACGGTGGAGGGACTTAGCTGCACAAGTTCAGCCACCCATGACAGAAAAAGAAATGGTCACTTTGTTTGTCCAGACACTGAAATACCCATATTATGACAAACTCATTGGCAATTCGGCAACTAATTTCTCCGATGTTGTCATGTCTGGAGAAAGGATCGAGCATGGGATTAGGACTGGGAAGATTGCTGAGTCCTTTAGTGATCCTATGAAAAGAGGAGGACCATCTAGAACAAAAGATGAAGAAGTACAACAAATAGGACGCGAAAGAGGGATTCCCCTCGTAGGTACTGTGGCTACAGGTCCTCGCCTATCCTATTCTGCCAAAAGGCCCAATTATTATCCTACCAATAGGCCCAATGACTATCCTCCCAATATGCCCAATGATTATCCTTCCAATAGGCCTAATGATTATCCTCCCAATAGGCCCAACAATTATCCTCTCAACAGGCCTAATCAGTTACGGCCACCTGTTCTGACTCCTCCAGTACCCACACGAAGACCAAAAGAAGTTTTTGCACCAATTCCCATGACTTACACTGAGTTGATTCCAAAACTCATAGAAAGTCAACTTATCCGTCCAATTCCTACAAATCCATTTGGACCCCCATATCCAACGTGGTATGACCCCAACATAACTTGCCCATATCATGATGGCGTTCCAGGCCATGGCTTGGAAAATTGCACAGCATTGAAACGTATAGTCCAACAATTAATCGAATCAAAGTGGTTGGACTTTTCCGATGAACCGAACGTCACTCACAATCCATTACCGCCTCATCAAGAAAAACCAGTCAATATGATAGAAGAACACCGGCTGATGAAAAAGTCAGTCAATGATATCATAACCTCTCTTAAGCATGTATATTCATGCCTTGTGAAAGAAGGGATTATCATGGGAAAGCCTTCTTTTGGACATGAAGAAGTTGAAGATGAGGAATGGTGCAACTTTCATGACAGTAAGAGTCATTCTATCCAAGAATGCTCAGAATTCCGTAAGAATCTGCAAAGACTCATAGACTCATCCCAACTTATCATTTTTATGATGATGTGAATGTGATCATTAAAGAACAAGAAGTCAATGCTATACCAATCTCAAAACCTACTCTTAAGCCGTCAAGTCCCAAGGCCATTCCTCTACAAATCAAACAAAACCGAGGTCAAGCTGCTAGGCCCGATGTGATTGGTAATTGAAAGTGAAGATTTTGAGCTGGAATTACATTGATTTTGGAAAGGCTCCAAGTAAGATCTGACCTAACAGTCCGCATACATTTTCGAATGACAGGGAATCCTTTGAATAAACTTGTATCTTTGAAAGCTTGCAAAAGTAATCTAATAGTAAAAATCTCCTAGATTTAGTCCAGAATCTAGGGTGTAGTCTTTGTTAGATGGACACCTGGTATTCTTTCTGGTACAACAAAAAGATGTAATGTGTGCATTCTACCACTTTTTACTAAAATTTCATTTTTACATCCACATATTCTACCACTTTCTACCAAAAATTTCATTTTTCTTACATCTATCTCTCACTCTTTGCCATTATACTATCCATTATTACCATCACACTTTACTTTGTAAACAATACTACTCGTGGGTGAAAATAAAAGTTAAGGGAGATTTGATAGTAATGATCTTCAAAGTGCTACCAAATCTAGTAAGAAGGATTCCAAATGTTGCACCTCAACCCTAAAAAAGAATTCACAGTGGTTATCAACATCCTTGCAAGGAGTCCGGGATTAACTTCCAAAGAAGTTAGCTCTCATATTAAATGACTTCAGTGGCCTCCCAATTCTCACAAATGCTCAATACAAAAAAAAAATTCTCAGTTTTCCACAACACAAATTCCAACAAAGGAAAGAAGTTCCTCCCTTCCATCAAAAGCCATTAAAGAGAAAATCCAAACAAGAAAAAAAAATCCAAAAAAAAAAGAGACTGAGAAGCAAATAAAGCCACTTGAGTCATCTTACTTCAAGAAGGCTATGATCTCGGTTCTCCATAACACAAACTCCAAAAAAAAAAAAGGGAAAAAGTTCATCCCTTCCATCAAAAAGCCAACAAGGGAAAATTCAAAACCAAAAAAAGCGAGACTGAGAGCAAACACAAGCAAGTAAGGCCACTTGAATCATCTCATTTCAAGAAGGCTATGATCTCGGTTCTCTGTAACAAAAACTCCGAAAAGGAAAAAGTTCATCCCTTCCACCAAAAAGCCAACAAGGGAAAATTCAAAACCAAAAAGAACTGAGAACAAGCACGAGCAAGCAAGGCCACTTGAGTCATCTCACTTCAAGAGAGTTATCAAGTATGTTATCACCATAGCTCACACAAAAAAACAAAAAAACAAAAAAAAAAAAGAGGAAAAAGGGCTCAAACTAGAAAAAAAAAAAAAAAAAAAAGTGAGCTATGGATTCTAAACTGAAAACCTGCAAAGGCGGTTTAGAACACAAAAGCAACCCTCAAACCAAGCATGCATAAAGATCACAATAGTTGGGGGGCAACAGATGAGGTCTAACTTTCTGGAAAGAGTGGCAAGTTTGAGGTCATCACTATTGAGTTTTTCACCATAATCAAATTTGCTCACGAGTAGTATTAAAAGACCCTTCTTTCACACCACTCAAACTTAACTTTATTCAGACCTAATATTTACCTCTTAATATCATTCTCATTCAGCTAAAAGACTGCCACAAAAAAAAAAAACATTCAAACTTAACTTTCCTCACACCTAACATTTACCTCTCGATATCATCCTCATTCAGTTAAAAGGCTATTATTGTGAATCATGTTTCTACCTTATTGCCTTGCACAGTTTATGTCTTCAAGTTGGAAAGGGAAGAATGACAGGACATTTTAATTGAAAACAAAGACCGTAAATTACTTTGTCAAGCTTTGAAAATTGATGAAAGTTTTTCTTTAAGGCCAAACCATTATTCATTAATGTATGTAGACTTAAAAGTAAGGAGATAGCTTGAGTCTTTCTTTAATAAGATGTGGTTCTTGTAAGAGAAATTTACGATCAAGTGCCATCACAAAGGTCTAGAAATCCTCAACCTTCTGTTAAATCAAAGGCGAGATGATATCTCTTTTCACATAAACACCATAATCAAGGGGGCAAAGTAGTCTCTACTAAGCGCAAGAAAAGTACTGCCAAGAAAGAAGCTCAATAGACAAGGGGGCAAGTCTTATGGATCAGAACCTGAGTCTAAGGAAGAGCAATCATTCGGACTGTAACATGGGGGTAAACAAGTGTCCGCACGGCCAGAAGAAAATGGGCAAAGCAGACATTGAAAGTAAAGCCTTTGATGGTATCAAATCCATGACAATGGATGAGTACCCGAAAGAGATATAAATTATGAGGCGGGCCAACTTTAAAGAAATTGAGGCCAAAATTCAAGAACAAGTCAAAGAAAGGGGATTTTGAAAAGAGTTGGGCTTTTGAGGCAGTGAACAAAAGCTGGAAAGCATAAAGAGATTCAATGATAGTCCAAGAAGGCAATTATAAAGAGGATCCAGTAAAGCAAAGATATGAAGAACTAGATCAATCCAAAAAAAATAAAAAATAAAAAAATAAATATAAATAAAAATAAAAATAAAAATAAAAAAAAAACCATCAATTACACATGCTTTGCATTCATGCATTTCACATCATGCATGCATGATTTTTACACGATAGGAATCAAATGGGAAACACATCCACCGCACTGTTACAGCAGTATAAGCTGAGATCTCAATAATATCAGCTCTTACCAATCTATCACTGGATACACAGCTAATATGCAGGACCAACCCGCATCAGGAATTCAAGGATAAGGTAGACAATATGTCAAAAGCCTGGCAATTGATTCAATAATCGAGACTACACCTGGAAGGACAGGATTGACATCAGCTAGTAGTATCCAAAATAAGAGATAGCTATAGCCAAGGATAAGGCAGATATCAAAAAGGATAAAGTAGACAATATTGTCAAAAGCTTGGCAATTGATTCAATAATCGAGGCTACACCTGAAAGGACAGGATTGATGCCAGCTTAGCAGCATCCAAGATAAGAGATAGCTGTGGTCAAAGATAAGGCAGACATCAAGAAATATTGTCGTTGAAACTTTGTCAAAAGCGGACAATGGATTCAATAATCGAGGACTGGATCAACGGATAAAAAAAAAAAATATATCTATCAAAATGAAGTAGGATCTACTTTTCCGGTTAAACGGCGGATACGGTACTCCGTGACTCTCAAGTCGGTTCTCTCAGTTGCCCATAATAACTGATTCCTTCACCCCTTCTTTCTTTTACTTCCTCCTAGAAAATGGATCCTACTTTTTCCGCCTTGCGAAAGTATTTCCCTTCTCTCCCAATGAACATCCTCAAAAAGATCTACCAAGTTCGCTGTGAACGATTAAGAGTTCTGATGCACAAAGGAATCCCTGAAGATGTGCGGTGGTTAATCGAAGCCAAGGTTCGTCTAGCAGGTGAAATCCCAGAGGCATTTGTGTCTCACATGCCTGGTATAGGCAAAAGCTCTTATGCCAAAAAGCGAAGAGCGAAAAGGTTACAAGTCTGCCATAAATGTGGACGGTGGACTTGTAATACTAAATGTCGTTCTTTAGGGATGATCTCTGATAATCGAGAAGATAAAATACGATTCATTAAGAATGGCTTGAGTAAAGACTCGTTGGATGATATCCAATTGACTCTTGAGACGCATTCTTGTGGATCTGTGCAACGTGAACTACTTGGTTTGTGGAGCATTTTTCATGAAGAACGAGAACGATACAGTCCCGGGAATCTGACGTTAAACGACCCTATTTGTCAGCTTGTAAGGAAACTGGATGGGAAGCAAATCCTCGACTCATAGAAGCCATTAATCCCGTTACTGGACGTAAAACCAGTGGAAGATGTGAGCCACAGTCACAATCACTGTACATACAATTTATCATATTTAAAATTTTCCATTTTTCTTTTAATAATGTATTTGCTCCCGTAAGTGTAATCGACACGTTATCCATTTCATCGCTATAAATGCATGTTCTTCCAGTCGGTTATCTAAGTTTCCTTCAATAACTAATTCCTTTCCATCATCTCTCAAATTCTTCTCTCATCAATGGATTCTACTCTTTCAGCACTGCGAAAATACTTTCCTTCCCTTCCAATAAAAGTCCTTAAAAAGATCTACCTTGCTAGATGTGAAAGAATCAGAGTTTTTACACGCAAAGGCATTCCCGATAATGTGCAGTGGATAATTGAAGCTAAGGTCCGTCTGGCGGGTGAAGTTCCAGATGCATTTATGCCCCGCATGCCCGGTTTAGGTAAAAGCCGTTATGCCAAAAGGCGAAGAGCAAAGAGACTAGGCGTGTGTTATAAATGTGGGCGATGGAATTGTAATACTAAATGTCGCTCTTTAGGATACATCTCCACAAATCGTGAAGATAAAAGAAAATTCATTAAGAATGGCCTGCGTAATGAATCTCTGGAGGATATCCGGGGGACTCTTGAAGCGCATTCTTGCGGATTTGTGCAATATGAAATTATCGATTTATGGATAACTTTCTGTAAAGAACAAGACCGTTACAGTCTTGGGAATCTGACTTTAAACGATCCTGTTTGCCAGTTTGTAAGAAAACTGGATGAGAAGCGAATCCCCGATTCATAGATGGCATTAAAGTCATTAATGGACATAAATCGGTAGAAGATGAGAACGACAGTCATGATTGCTGTACATTTAAGTTGTCATTTGTCTTTTCTTTTGACAACAATGTACTAGCTTCTGTAAGTGTAATAAACGCTTCATCCTTTCATCACTATAAATATATGTTCTTCCTTCAGGATATGGTACTCCATAACTCTCAAAATCATTTATTTACGTTTCCTACAATCACTAATTTCCTTCTATGCCTCCTTCATCAATGGAGTCTTCTCTTTCCACCCTACGAAAATATTTCTCTTCTTTCCCAATAAATGTTCTTAAAAAGGTTTATCAAGCTAGATGTGAACGATTCCGACTATTTATGCACAAAGGCATTCCTGATAATGTGCGATGGCTAATCGAAGCTAAAGTTCGTTTGGCTGGTGAAGTTCCAGATGCGTTCTTTCCCCGTATGCCCGGCTTTGGTAAAAGCGCTTATGCCAAAAAAAGAAGAGCAAAGAGGATATGCGTTTGTCATAATCGTGGATGGTGGATTTGCGGCAATAAATGTCGTTCTCCAGGAGTGATCACCAGAAATCGTAATGATAGAATAAGATTCATTAAGAATGGCTTGCGTAAGGAATCTCTAGAAGATATTTGAGAGGTTCTTGAAGCGCATTCTTGCGGAATCGTGCAATTTGAGGTTGTTGGATTATGGACAATTTTCCAAAAAAAAAATGAGATCGTTACAGTCTTGGGAATCTGACCCAAAATGACCCTGTTTGCCAGTTTGTGAGAAAGCTAAGATGAGATGCAAATCACCGATTCATAGAAAGCATTGAAGCCATTACTGGACGCAAAGCCAGTGGAAGACGAGGATCAAAGTCACGATTACTGTACGTGCTAGCTGTCGCTTTTGAAATTTTCCTCCCCTTTTGGTAATAATGTATTCACTACTGACGTGAACCAAAGTCACGATTACTGTACATGCTAGCTGTCACTTTTGAAATTATCCTCCCAATAATGTACCCACTCCTGACATGAGATACAGTTATGATTACTGTATATAGCTGCCACTTTTTAAAATTTTCCTTCTCTTCCAACAATCATGTACCTACTCCTGACGTAAGCTATAGTAGTGACTACTGTACATGCTAGCAGCTATTTTGAAAATTTTCCTCCTCTTTTAACGATAGTGTACCCATACCTGACCAAAGTCATACTCGTGACTACTGTGAATAGCTGGCAATAATGTATCCATTCTTGAAAATAAAATTATTGCCTTATCTCTTCATCTCTATAAATATATCCTCTTTTCTCATAAGGGTAAGGATAGGAATGGAGAAAACCCCAACTCGTAAATCCCGAAGTATTTGTGTATTTTCTGGGGCTTTTCCTGGAAAAGATGAAGAGTATTTAAAGGCAGCCAACCATTTGGGTAGAGTATTAGCTGAGCGAAAAATACATTTAGTTTATGGAGGAGGTAGTGTCTGATTAATGGGAGGTGTAGCATCAGCAGCATCTTTAGGAGGATGTCAAGTTTTGGGCATCATCCCTGGACCTTTGAAATTTGTTTCCGGGGGCACGATTGGAGAAGAATTAGTGGTTAAAAATTTGCAAGAGCGTGTGTTACAAATGCTTTTAAATGCTGATGCTTTTATCGCTCTACCAGGTGGTTTTGGCACATTGGGAGAAGTCTTTCAAATTGCTTCCATGGCCCAACTTAATTTGCATAAGAAACCCATTGGGCTTTTAAATGTTAACAATTTCTTTACAGGTCTGATAGCTTTTATGGATTATGCTATGCAGAAGAATTTCATATCAAGAGTGGCACGGCGAATTATAATATCCGCAACAACTGCTGAAGAATTGCTAGATAAAATACAAGCTTTTGTTCCTGAACCAGATCCAGCAATGATTCAGATAGACTGGACACGACAGTCTTTTCCGACCAGTTCACTCCAATAATGGTCCTCTACTCACCCTGTTGAAGTATTGTGGAAGAAAGAAGCGATCTGATCCGTTTTTCTTGTCCTTTCGTTTTAATTATCAGCATTTTCTTTCGTATTTCAGTTTTTCTTTTCAGGGAATTTTGTTATCTTATAAGATAGTTTCGTCCATGCTGATATTAAAACCATGAGACAATGCCTTTAGGTTGGAATGGCTGAGTAAAGAGTAATTTTTGTTACTCTTGAGACGCATCCTATTAGGTCTACTAGGCATAACATTTTGGGGTAGTTAAGCTTTAACCTTATTTGGATGACATATCTCACAAGGGAATCTATATTTACTGAAGGAAATATTAGATTAACCTTGGATATTGATTCCAAACATCCGTTCCCTTTACATAATTTGTCAGTGTTATTGTCGTCATCAAGATTCACTCGTTTTATCGAAGCCTAATTCTTTGCACTCGCCTATTATGAAAATTCACACTTTCAAAGAAAATTATTCCAATTTCAATTACTTTCATATAAATTTCGCTCGAGGTCATAAGGAAAGCTCCTTAGCCTCAAAATTAATTTTCATCATCGAGGTTTTAAGGATGGAACCTTTGCCTCGAACTCAATCAATCGTCGAGGTTTTAAGGATGGAACCTTTACCTCGACATCAATTAATCAATCCGGGGTTTTAAGGATGGAACCTTTGCCTCGAGAAAACAATCAATTCGAGGTTTTAAGGATGGAACCTTTGCCTCGAAAACAATCAATTCGAGGTTTTAAGGATGGAACCTTAGCCTCAAAAACAATCAATTTTCATCAATCCGAGGTTTTAAGGATGGAACCTTTGCCTTGAGATCAATCAATCAATTCGAGGTTTTAAGGATGGAACCTTTGCCTCGAAAACAATCAATTTTCATCGTCGAGGTTTTAAGGATGGAACCTTTACCTCGACATCAATTAATCAATCCGGGGTTTTAAGGATGGAACCTTTGCCTCGACATCAATCAATCAATTCGAGGTTTTAAGGATGGAACCTTTGCCTCGAGATCAATCAATCGTTGAGGTTTTAAGGATGGAACCTTTGCCTCGACATCAATCCGAGGTTTTAAGGATGGAACCTTTGCCTCGAGATCAATCAATCAATTCGAGGTTTTAAGGATGGAACCTTTACCTCGACATCAATCAATCAATCCGAGGTTTTAAGGATGGAACATTTGCCTCGAAATCAATCAATCAATCCGAGGTTTTAAGGATGGAACCTTTACCTCGAGATCAATCAATCAATTCGAGGTTTTAAGGATGGAACCTTTACCTCGACATCAATCAATCAATCCGAGGTTTTAAGGATGGAACCTTTGCCTCGAAATCAATCAATCAATCCGAGGTTTTAAGGATGGAACCTTTTGCCTCGAGATCAATCAATCAATTCGAGGTTTTAAGGATGGAACCTTTACCTCGACATCAATCAATCAATCCGAGGTTTTAAGGATGGAACCTTTGCCTCGAAATCAATCAATCAATCCAAGGTTTTAAGGATGGAACCTTTGCCTCGAGATCAATCAATCAATTCGAGGTTTTAAGGATGGAACCTTTACCTCGACATCAATCAATCAATTCGAGGTTTTAAGGATGGAACCTTTGCCTCGACATCAATCAATCAATCCGGGGTTTTAAGGATGGAACCTTTGCCTCGAAAACGATCAATCAATCAATCCGAGGTTTTAAGGATGGAACCTTTGCCTCGAGATCAATCAATCAATTCGAGGTTTTAAGGATGGAACCTTTGCCTCGACATCAATCAATCAATCCGAGGTTTTAAGGATGGAACCTTTGCCTTGAGATCAATCAATCAATTCGAGGTTTTAAGAATGGAACCTTTGCCTCGAAATCAATTAATTAATCCGAGGTTTTAAGGATGGAACCTTTGCCTCGAGATCAATCAATCAATCCGGGGTTTTAAGGATGGAACCTTTGCCTCGAGATCAATTATCAATCCGAGGTTTTAAGGATGGAACCTTTGCCTCGAAAACAATCAATTTTCATTATCGGGGTTTTAAGGATGGAACCTTTGCCTCGAAAACAATCAATTTTCATCATCGGGGTTTTAAGGATGGAACCTTTGCCTCGAAAACAATCAATTTTCATCATCGGGGTTTTAAGGATGGAACCTTTGCCTCGACATCAATCAATCAATCCGAGGTTTTAAGGATAGAACCTTTGCCTCGAGATCAATCAATCAATCCGGGGTTTTAAGGATAGAACCTTTGCCTCGAGATCAATCAATCAATCCGGGGTTTTAAGGATGGAACCTTTGCCTCGAGATCAATTATCAATCCGAGGTTTTAAGGATGGAACCTTTGCCTCGACATCAATCAATCAATCCGAGGTTTTAACGATGGAACCTTTGCCTCGAGATCAATCAATCAATCCGAGGTTTTAAGGATGGAACCTTTGCCTCGAGATCAATCAATCATTCAGTCCATCTTACAACGATAGAACCTTTCCTATCGTTAGAGGTTCTAAGGACCTTTCCTTAAACCTCAAACAAACAATCAATCATTCAGTCCATCTTACAACGATAGAATCTTTCCTATCGTTAGAGGTTCTAAGGACCTTTCCTTAACCTCAAACAAACAATCAATCATTCAGTCCATCTTACAACGATAGAACCTTTCCTATCGTTAGAGGTTCTAAGGATCTTTCCTTAAACCTCAAACAAACAATCAATCATTCAGTCCATCTTACAACGATAGAACCTTTCCTATCGTTAGAGGTTCTAAGGACCTTTCCTAAAACCTCGAAAACAAATAATCAATCAATCAGTCCATCTTACAACGATAGGAGCTTTCCTATCGTTAGAGGTTCTAAGGACATTTCCTTAACTTAAAACAAACAATCAATCCATCAGTCCATCTTACAACGATAGGAGCTTTCCTATCGTTAGAGGTTCTAAGGACCTTTCCTTAACCTCAAACAAGTAATCAATCAATCAGTCCATCTTACAACAATAGGAGCTTTTCTATCGTTAGAGGTTTTAAGGACCTTTCCTTAAACCTTACTGTTTGGGCGGCGAGAACATTCTCAATGCCTACCTAAGCCGGACGAAATTTGGTAACGACTTTGCATACATCATGTCCCATGAAGCATGCAAAGGGGGGCAGCTGTTGACACCCAATTTCGTCCGGGTGTTTTAAAATTTTGAAAAAAATTTTATTAAAAAAAATTAATTTAAAGAAAAAAAATATTACTATTATTATTAAAAAAAATTTAATTAGTTTAAAATATATTTTTGTTTTGTGAAAATTTGATTTAAAATGATATATGTGTGAATATGTGTATGTTTGAAATAAAATAAAATTTCATGAAAAAAATGACAAAAAATTAAAAGTTTGAGGTAAAAATGACAAAATTGAGAAGTTTCGGAAAAAATTGACAAATTCTAAAAGTTCCAGGAGCATTTGGTAGTTTGTCACATAAAATTTTGAGCCTGCCGACGTTTTTGGCTCAAATTGACAGAAAACGACAAAATTGTCAAAATCAGAAGCTTCAGGAACTTATCCTGAGGCTGAGAGACGTAAAGGACTAAAATTGTCATTTTCCCAATTTAAGAGATAAGTTTGAAATTTTTTATTAATTTATCCATCAACAGTTCAGCTAAACTTCCTCTATAAATAGCCCCCCAAATTTTGTGCTGAACACAGAGAAAAATAGAAAGAAAAGCTTAGAGCTCCGTTTTTAAAATAGAAAAAATTACAGCCTTAGTCCCTAGCTCTCCTTCCTTTCCTCAGAAAATCTCAAAACTTTTCATTTTGACGATTAAGCCATCTTCTTCCCCCCCGCGCGCCCTCTGTTTCCATTTCTCAGAATTCAGAATTTAAAATCAAGGGTACAACTCTCATTTAATCCTTCATCTTTTCAATTTCTTTCACTTTGGTCACTAACTTTGTATTTTATTCTTGCAGAATTAATTACTAACCCTTTTAATTTTTACTTGTTTGTTTATTATTTGTTTATTACTAACCCCTTTTTTTATTGTTGTTATTAACTTACTAACAACTAACTTTTAATACTATTATTGTTACTAACCTTTTAATTTTTGCATTATTACTAACTTTTATAATTGTTGTTAACAATTAATTAATTTTTATTATTGTTATTAATTAATTAATTTAATTAACTTGGCTAACTTTTTATTATTGTTGTTAATTAATTAATTAATTTAATTAACTTGACTAACTTTTTATTATTGTTGTTAATTAATTAATTTAATTAACTTGACTAACTTTTTATTATTGTTGTTAATTAATTAATTAACTTGACTAACTTTTTATTATTGTTGTTAATTAATTAATTTAATTAACTTGACTAATTTCTTTTTATTATTGTTGTTAATTAATTAACTTAATTAAACTTGGCTAACTTTTATTTATTGTTGTTAATTAATCAACTTAATTAAACTTGGCTAACTTTTATTATTGTTGTTAATTAATTGACTTAATTAAACTTGGCTAATTTTTATTATTGTTGTTAATTGTTAATCTAACTTTACTAACTTTTTTTATTGTTATTAACAACTAACTATATTAATTGTGCTAACTTTTATTATTGTGTTATTAAAGTGGATGGCCAAAAAGCCCCACTTTATTATTTTTTTTTTTTAACTAAAAGATTAAAAAAAAGGAATTTTATGTGAATAATTTCCTAAAGGCTAATAAAAATTATTTTTTTTATTTTGAAACAAAGTTTTTATTCCTTTTAATAAACAAACATAATGAAATAAATAAATAAATAAATACAAATTTTTTTTTAAATACATCTTTAAAAGTGATGTTTTTTTCTAATTAATAATTAATAATGAAATATAAAAAAAGAAATTAAATTCCATGTCCAAATGATCCGCCAGGATCCATGGCTTGGAAAATATTTTTTAAATAAAGTATATAAATAAATTTTCCTTTATTATTAAAAAAATAAAAAAAAACTTTGGACTAATATTTTTTTATTTATCTCTTTATCCAGCAAAATAATAAAATATAATTTTTTTGGTTTCTTTATTAATAAAAAGAATAAAGGAGTAAAAATTTTCTTGGGCTAATATTTTACTTATTTCTTTCAAAATAATAAAAAAAAGATATAACATCTTTTTTTTTTTGTTTTTGTTTCCTTTATTAAATAAAATTTTATTCAAATGATTTCAAATAAAGGTAATAATAAAAATCTTTTAGCAAACAAAAAGAACATAAAAAAAATCATATAAATATCAAAAACTTTTTATACATATAAATCTTTGATTTCTTTAATCTTTTTTCAAAATAAATTATATAAATATCAAAACTTTACCTTTATTTTCCTTATTAAATAATCATTTTTGCTTAATTTTTTTTATCAAAAATAAAACAAACAAATATTAAGATTTTTATTTTATTTTTGAAATATATATATAAATTTCCGGTTTCATCATTAAATAAATAAAGTTTTGTTTACTTTTTGATTCACCTTTTATTAAATAAAATATTAAGGCTTCACTTTTATTTTTAAAATATACATATAAATCTTTAGTTTTCTTCATTAAATAAACAAAAACCTTGATTAAATAATTACTTTCTTGGTTCATCTTTTATCAAATCAAAAAAAAATAAGCTTAAAAAATAAATATGTATAAATATCAAGACTTTCTTTATATAAATCTTTTCTTTATTATTTTATTGAATAATTAATTTTGGTTAATCTTTTAAATAAAAAATCAAATACATGAGAATTAAGATTTTATTTTCAACTCTTTTGTTTTCTTTGGTAAATAAATAAAATCCTGGTATTAAATAATTATTTTTATAAAAAATTAGTTCATGGTATATTGGCTGGAAACTGTCTCGTGCCCGCTTTTGAGCTGCTTCACCTGGTGAAGAGGGTCTGGCTGAGTAACAACGCCCCGTACCATGATCAAAATTTTTATTTTTAAACTCTTTAATTCTTTTAAATTAACTTCTTATTAAATAAAAATTAATTATTATTTTTTTTAATTCTTTTATAAATTGAGTAATCCTTTAAAATAATAAATATCTTTCATTAAACAAGAAAACAAAAAAAGTAAACAAGAAAAAAAAAAAGAAAGATAAAATAAAGAAAAGAAAGGAAAGATAAGAAAAAGAAAAGAAAGATAAAAGAAAGAAAAAGAAAAAGAAAAGAAAGAAAGAAAAGAATAAAAAAGAAAGAAAAGAAAAGAAATTATAAGAAAATTAAAAAAAAAGTAAAAATAAGTAAAAAAGAAGAAAAAGAAAGAAAGTAAAAAAAGAAGTAAAAATATAAAGATAAATTTTTTAGTTAGTATTAAAAATCATTCATAAACAAAAAGAATTACCATTTAAAAATTAATTTCATAATAATAAGAATTAAATAATTACGATAAATCAATTTCCATATCCGGATGATCCGGCAGGATCTACGGTTTGGAAAATATCAAACTTTTAAAATAAATAAATTAAATAAAAAGATAAAAATCCATATTTTTACAATATGGATAAAATTGTTTAAAATTTCACCAAATTCCGTGTCCAAATGACTCGGCAGAGTCCATGGTTCGGAATCAAAAATCTTCCGTGTCCAAATGACTCGGCAGAGTCCATGGTTCGGAAGTATCAAATTTTATCCAACTTAATTACCAAAAATCCACATTTTCGACTAATTCAGTTAAAATATCTAAATTAACTGAAATTTTTTTAAAAGCAAAGTAAAACAAAATTAAAATCAACTAAGGTGCCAATTTTTGGGCGTTTTAACAAAGTTGTTTCAACGTAACCGTACTCCCGAACCCCCGAACTCTCGCAGACCATATTTTAGGTGACCAATCGACCTAAGTAAACTGATTGGTGGCGACTCCAGAAAACCCGACGTTGCCACACATATATATTCAAAAATAATGTTAGAAGTTTTAAACTTTTTAGTATTTATTTTTTTAGTCTTATTTGTACTGCATTCCAATTCCAACAAACAAGTACAATTAATAAAATTATAGTCCACCCACCCTCAAATGAAATTATTCTCAAAAAAATATATCTCTTGACATAAGTTATTGAAGAACTATATCTTTTCTATTTATTGAAACAAATGCATGAATAAACATAAATTAGTAGTATCTACAATCCTGGACAAACATAATAATAATAATAATAATAATAATAATAATAATAATAATAATAATAATACCACCATCATCATCATTATTCATGTATTTCCTCTTCATAATGGTGGTACCCCACAAGTGAAAACAATAAATAGGAAGAAATGTGAGTATGAAAACTTCAGATGGCGATGCCGCTAATATTAATTTGCCAACTAGATTAGATATGCCACCATTTTTCGAGTTGGTGTCAATTTAGTGCAAATATGTCATTAATATTTTCGAATCCAAACAAAATAATGAACATCCCATCAATTTTTACTGACTGTAGCGAATGTAATTCTATAAAATTTGAAATTGCATTTGCAGCATGAACCTTATAATGCAATCTTCCCTAATTCTCCAGTTTAATGTTTTCAACATGTGATAGATGATTCTTATCATTGTTAAAACAAACAAACAAACAATTAATTAAATAAAAGCCCTCTATGCATGTTCTTCATGTTACTGACTTCAACATGTATCGTTTCTGTTGAAATTGATGCCAGTGTTACAGCAGCCATTTAAGTGGAGGACCTTGAGACTATTCAATTCAATTAGTTCATCATGTGTATTGTCTCTTTAAAGGTTGAAAATTATTGGACCTATCAAACAAAATTTGGTCGATTTGGATGAAATACAATAATTTCTTTTTGCAATTAATGATATTCAAAGCATCAATTTTCTTCTATCTAAATCAAAGTTATTTTATTCAAGAATAAAAAAACTACTAATTTAAGTTTTTTATTGACTGTCAAAAAATTATTATACTATCTAAATTTACCAAAAAATAGCTACAAGATATTTTAAATTATAGTTTTAAATTTTTTGTGAGACAGTACTCTAAATTAATTGTTTCATCTGATAAAAAATCAAAATAAAATAATTTTAATGGATAAATTTCACAAGGGGTCTCTTGACTTATTTTTTTTTTTTTTGTCTAAAATAGTACATTATCTTAAAGTTATTCTATCGAAGTCTTTTATCTCATATTACTTGTCACAATTAGGTTCTTTCCATCAATTTAACCACTAAATTAAATAAAAAATACCAACATAATATTATTTAATACCAAAAAAAATATAAAATAACAAATTTGGTTCCCAAATTTTTTTAATCAATAATTTTAACCATTAAACTTAGGCATCTACCGTTGACAGCCTCCTCTTTAAAATGACCAATTTCATTCCTCTGCCGTCCTCCCGTACCACCTCCTCCTCCAATCCCGACACCGCACCAACTAGGTTCTTGTTTCACGATTGAAGCATAATTGGGCAGTTTGATGGGGGTTAATTTCCTAGCCATCGTCTTACAAGTTCCGTCCCAGTAGAGAGGCGCGAAGCTGATCAATGCCGGAACGGAATCAGCCAAGAAACCCAGGAAGAGGGAGTCGTCTGCAGCATTTTCGGCTCAGATAGGTGCCAGGCAGTGCCGGAGATGGTGGAACTTATGCGGGAACAGCGATGCTAGGCCAGATTCGCTCGGGGATTTTCTGGAGGTGGAGAGGAGATTTAGGGATGCAGCGATAGCGCGGCGGCGGAGCTTGAGGGTGTGACGGGAAATAATCAGCTGGGAGCTCATGGTAGGAACGGGCGGCAGCTGTCTGCTGACGGGAGGGTGTTGCTGCCGGCTTGATGATGCAAGTGAAGGAGAACCGAAGACACCGATGACGACGCAAATCCATGGCAAAAAACTCAGGCAAATCGGCGGCGAGTCGCAACGATTGATGACAGCAGTGAGTGAGAGTAGCAAGAGGTTCATGGAGGCGGACAACGGGTTGGTGGCAGATGAGGAGATAGTGCTGCCGTTACTTGAGAACATGAAGAGAGCATCGGGGGTTTGAAGGAGCAGGTGTAAACTATAGATGCCTGAGATTAAAGGTTAAAATTATTGATTGAAAATATTTAAACACCAGATTTGTTGTTTTATATTTCTTTTAGTATTAAATAATGTCATATTAACATTATTCATCCAATTTAATGATAAAATTAACAAAAATAACCTAATTAAAATACAAAATATGAGGTAAGGAACTTCGACAGGATAATATTAAAGTATGATACTATTTTAGGATGAAAAAAATAAGTTAAGGGACCATGTAGACTTTATCCCAATTTTAATAGGTCTAAAACTAAAATAAAATAATTAAGAGGTCAAGGACTAAAACAGATTAATAACTAAATGCAGGATTGTTTGTGAATTTCACACTTAATATGCATAAGTTTTACAAATTAGTCAAGCTAGTTCATTTATATTAATTTAGGTGCTGCTCGGTTGAGATTAAGCCAATCAACTCTTGGTCAAGAATGGGACACGTGAATGGGGCTGGGGTTGAGCATATTTGCCATTATATATATATATATATATATATTCCAAGCCAGCTCTGCTTTGTCCCAAGTCTCGAACAACCTCGAGAAGTAGTCCTTAGCTACCCAGTGCTCCTGGTCTGATCTCCCAATGTGCTGCAACCTATTGCAAGGTGTCCTGTGCCGGCGACCATCTACAATGAATCCGATTCCCATAGCCTTATAGCTCCTTTGGAGAACATGGGTCAGCCAAAACACACCAAACTCACATCCCCGACCTGAATTTTTTGACCTCCTTTGTGGGTTGCAGCTACTGTTCGTGTAGGTATCGTCATCATTCGACTTCCCCATCTCATTCTCCTCGCTCTTTGTAGTTTATATAGCCTGCTATTTTTCCGATTTGCCTATATTCCCTCTTGATTGAATGAGTTTTGTTGCCCGACCATTGACGAACAGAAGCCGCATATAAACAAGCCCCGTGAGGAAGTCAATTAATGGTAATTAGTTGTTTATTGGTCACGACGGAGGACAAGGGTGCACAAATCAGGGGCTGTGGTGGTTTGTGTGGAAGAAAGCGATATAGCAGAAAGAAGTGTTTTTTACTTGCCAATACCCAATGTCAGAATCTCGTAATTTCTACCAAGTCCTGCCCACATGCTCCCTTTTGATTTGCCTTTACTCATTGACAAATTAATTGGATTAATTGGAACCGAACTAGTACTTAATGTGTTATTATGTATTGTTCTTAATAAAAAAGTGATTATTTTGAAAATTATTAACTCTTTGAAATTCTACATTTTAATAAGTCCAAAAATTAATTTTATGATATTGTCAGTGTAAAGTAATATTTTTTTTATTAACTTTTCATTTTTTAGATAGTCAAGTTAAAATTTAATAAAAAAAATATTTATTTTTTAAAAAATGTTTCAAAATTCCATTCTAGACTTCTTAAAGTCAAAATTTTCAATAAATTACAGTTAGAACTCTTGTTTGCCCCCATTCTTTTTTACGGACAATTTTGCAGTCGAGGCCTAGCATGGACAAATGGATAGTGGTAGCAGACTACCTCTACATCTTATGGGTAAATTTATTCTTTTAAGTTTTACTTTTATTAAAAAATAGGGAAAACTCCACTTGTCGTCCTTAAACTATATCTTATATTACTTAATCGTCTTCAAATTATTAAGTATTACATCAATAGTCCTCATACTATTTAATTGTTGTTATCTTATACTGTAGTCCATCATAGTCATTAAGTAAGACGGAAAAAATGATATAACTGCTGATGTAGCTTTGAAAGCTTGCGTGGCTGCTGACGTGACATTATTTTTCTATCAATCCTTAATGTTGTGATAGATGGTATGACGAAATAGTAACAAATAAATGATTTAAGGACAATTTGTGCAATATTTAATAGTTTCAGGACACTTAACTAACATGAGATATAATTTAGAGACAACAAGTAAAGTTTATCCTTAAAAATATCTAATCACTAGCATATCTTTTTTCATCTCCTGCTCCTGTTCCTCTTTGATCTATGATTCATTGTGATTTATTCTTCAATTAGGCATGGAGGTGTTACAAACTCCTTCACCCCAATGCCCTAGTTGGGGGTTTTTCTTATTACTTTATCCCTTGGACTAGTAAATTCTCTAATTGAATTTATGCTGATGGGTTTAGGGTGTGGGGAAGACTTGGAAGGGATTTTAGGAACAAGACTAAAGAGGATGAGAAGGAGGAGAGACATAGACTGCCTGAAAACCAATCTGTCAAAGAAGATGATTGGTTTCATATTTTATTTTTATTTTTTGTTGAAACCACATGTTTCCCACTTATATTTTATTTTTTATTTTTACAAAGGAATCTCTCATCTTTCTTTTAGATGTATGTTTTTTTTTTTATACTTGGAATTTTTACAAGTACAAGCATTACAATGACATATAGGAAAGTTAAGGGCAAAGTATTTGCTACTCGAAATCTTAGAAGATTATGGCAGCAATTTGATTACTTTTAGATGTTTGGTATTTTGGAGTGCAGCACCACTTAAACCCAAGTCTTTTACATGGGATGTCCCATTTGTGTTGCTAGTTGAGCTGGGAACACAAGACTTAAATATAGAATATGTATATTTATACACAAGCATATGTTCACATAAGAAAAACTATACCTACGAAGTAATAAAATGAGTTTTTTACAATTACACCCTAAACTTTAAGTGATATTATACTTATCTCATGCCCCTCAAGGTTTAAAATTAAAATTCTACACTTACCCTCTACATTTCGATAGCATCAGTTAATTATTAGTCAAAATTACAGCTAGTCTCCTTGAATTTAATTTAATTTACAATTACACACAAAGTTTTCCAATAAATAATTCTAAACCCTTCCCCTTTTTATACCTTCTACCACTCCAATCCCTTATAATTTCTCTTCAATCTAACGAAGCTAAAGTCAAAGGCAATGCCACCTTCTCCGCTAAGTGACTCTAATTCATCATTTGTATTTGATGTCTCCCTAATTGATGAGTAGGCCGCCACCACCCCCAGAACCGTAGCCACTATTGTTACCCCTTCTGCACCTAGATCTTAAAGATCCGGTGATAGGATCACTGACACTGCCGTCGTTCCTGATTGCCAAAAAGATAGATTTGCCCTCAACTCAGGTGGTCAATTGTTCTTTGCTTGTTGATCTCCCCATTGCCCCGCCATCGCTCTTTGTTCACTCAGATTTCTGAACTAACCCACGACCTTATCTTACTGACATTAGTTACTACGGTGGCTTCAATAGAGAAAAGTGCTAGAAAGAACATGTCTCAAGAACCCTCTGCTTACAGCAAGTTTAACCTGGCTTGCTCTATGGTGGACAAGGTTTGTGTCAACTGGTTGATCCCCGGATAGGGTCAGGCCTGGCTGTTGGCCTTTGAGATTTATTCGAGTTCGAACTGGGATCAGGATTAGAATTGGGATTAGGGCTGAGGTTTTTAAGAAGGCCTTGGTGTCAGAGATCAATTTAAGTTTAAAACGGTTGTCCATGGGAGTTGGACCAAAGCTGTTCTTTTCTCTGTTTTTCATGGAAGAGGCTAGACCTATGTCTTAGGGAACTCGGAATTCCTCTATACAATGATGATGGTGACAATCCCTCTCCCTCTCAATCCTCTCAACTCTTCTCCTACAATTATCTGCTAGGCTTCGTCATAGCCAACATTGTCGACCTCAACGAGTACTACCGAGGCTGAATCACTTAATCAACAACTGCAAGATGGTGAGTCTCATCCAGTAGCAGCTCAATCCTTATGATGAGAATGCCACTAAAGTTCTCAATAGTTCCCACTTGGTTTCCACTGTCCCCACTTCGATGATCGATTACCACTTGGTTTCTGTCAAGGGTATAGTTCCCATAGCAGAAATAGCGGTAATAAGTTTCGACTTCCTTGTCAAATCACATTTTTGCTAGGCAAGAAATGTTTCCTACTGTTAAGTCTCTCATTTTTCTGACGGTAGGTTGGTTTTGATTTAGATTCTAATGTGTCATTCACTTTGTTGGACGTGCTGTTTGTGAGCAGAAGAGGGCCGGATGACAAGTGAGAAGTATGGATGAGATTTTCAAGTTGGTTGATGAGATATGTAGATTTCTAAAGCTTTTACTGTAATTGTAAACTAGACTAAATTTAGTGAGGCTAACTGTAATTTTAACTAACGATTGACTAACCTCGTTGAAAAAAGCTAGGTGGTGAGTAAGTGTAGATTTTCAAATATTAGGGACAAATGTAATATCACCTAAAGTTTAAGGGGATAATTATAAAAAACCTTAATAAAATATATACATTTATCTCATACCAAACATGTATTATGCATATCATTTATTGCATTCTATTTTGGGCAGCAAGCACATTTTGATGTTGTTCACTTCTAATTTAGGATGAATGATAGGACTCGTACATATTTATCATCCTATTTGTACATATTTATAACTTTATTTGTAACATCAAATTTGTATATATCTGTAATATATAGTATTAATACATATATATAATCAAATTTATACATATCTATGATTTTGGCAGTAAACACGTTTTGATGTGTTTCCACCTATTTTTTAGATGAAAAGTTGAACTCATACATGCAATTGAATATATTAGTAACATATTTGTGATCTCAATTGTATATATGTGTCATATGATATTGTATATATCTCTCATTTTTTTTATACATCGAGTTTTATGTATATTCATCATCCATTTTATACATCTCTTATTTCAAGAAAAAAAAAAAAGGGATTTGAACTGTACACTGCCTGTTTTTTTTTTAATAGGAGGTTGAACTCATATATACTATTGAACATATCAATGACATATCTATGATCTCATTTGTACATATATCATATATTATTTGTACAAATTTTTACTTTTTTGTACATTAAATTTATACATATCTGATATTTAATTTGTATGTATCTCTAATTTTAACAAAAAATGAAATTTGATGTTTTTACATTTATTTTATACTATGAAATGTAATATTATAATATAAATATATATAGATATAATGGGTAGACTTACCATCGTTATTCTTGCTGTATGGCCAAATGATCAAATAAATCTGTTCCGAAATATCTGCCACTCTTTATTTTTTTAATATCTTAAATATTTATTACCTTTACTTATTCGTACAATTTCTTCTAAATTTTGCCAACTCTATGTACTTTATATATATGAAGGTCTCAGGAACCAACAGACACAACATAAACATTTAGACAAAATTTCAATGGATCGTAATTTTCTTCTGAAAAATGTGCTCATAGTTTTTACTTTTTTTTTATCTAAAATAAGTGTTATCGTATCTAAATTTTCAAAAGAGTTCAAAAATATTTGTGTCAATTATCAAGAATAATCATGAAAAAATATACTATATAATATACTCATATATCATAACATTCAAAATTTTTACAAAACATCTGAAAAGTGACTGACATTTTCAAACGGAAATAACACTAAAGTTAAAAGAAAAATACCATTAAAATGTCCAAAATTTTACTCTTTAAGAATGAGGCAGGCTTTGCAGAACTGTCAAACAAATGGCCTATGGAATTATGAAACAGAACAACCGTCCAGTTCTGCATGCATCGTCTCCCTGGATCAAAATAAGCACACTATTTCTTTTGCTAAAGAGGAAAAGAAAAAACTGCGTTAGCAGGTGAAAACCGACAGTTAGGTGCTAAGGATTCTCTAGCTATTTGGTGTCAATGCCTTGCCCGCATTTGTACTGCAGCTTCAATAATCCGAAACTGTAAAGAGTGAAAAATGCTGAGTATGAAGGATGAAGCCCAGTCATCAAGGGTCTACCTTCTTGGGACTCAAAGCTCTAGCTCGTGGTGGTTCTGGAGGAGGAGGAGCAGGAGGAGGTCCCTTCTCCGTTTTCTTTGAGAAGTTTTTGGCATACAAGGAGCCAAACACAATGATCTGATGAAGGTATTGGATGTATATTATCAGCCCTTCAAAGTTTGTTTAAAAATTATCAGATGCAATGGAGTTGATGAGGCTTACCGCTCCAATCAACTGTTCCCAGCTTAGAGGATGAGCAAACCACACACATGACAACATGATGCTCACCAGCTAAAGCATCAAACAAGATCAGCTAAGTCACTGTTAATCAAGTAAGAGTGCGATATCCATCCTAATGGAAGAATCCTAAGTTACCTGTCTGGTGGTCATTATGGCTGCAAATGTCAGAGCACCAAATGTACGGATTGTGTATGAGATGAAGAATTGACTAGCTGTTGCTACCTGTGGCAATAAATATCTGTAAGACTCAGAATACAGCCCTATTCATCTGCTTTAATATAGCTGCGGATGGGCAACTTTTGAACTCAAGTGTAATAAAAAGAACAGCACTGATCTTCTGAACAACAAACTCTATGAGAAAACCCAGAAGGTGGTGGACATTTACCGTGGAAAGCAGTAGAATATCAAAGAAACAATCTTTATGCCGAGAAATGAAATTCATAGCTGGAAGTAAATTTCCTTGAAACATAAGACCTAGATCAAACAGTAAAAAGGTAACATCATAGTCATATCAGTAAAATGTCTGAGCAATTCGTTTAAAGTAGACTGCAAGGTGTCTGAAGCTGAACAGAATGACATGACAGCATATATATAGAATAGCTCAACAGGAACCACAAGGAAAATATGTCCTTAGAAACCTGAAGGTAAAGATGGATTTGACAGGTTTAACATCATAAGGAAGTAACTACCTAAAATTCCGCAAGATGTACATTGAGATACAGGTGAGAAAATAAAACTTTACCAGTAAAGCTGAGAAGACAAGAACACAATGTTGTGTAGAATATTTGATTTTGTATCTCCATGTCATAACCTTTAAACAACTTATCCTGAAATGTGCTTGTGAAGCCATCAAACCTGTTAAACATAGATACCAGCATCTGAGAAACAAAACCAGTGACCCTAAAAACACTTCTCCTCACAAAAAATATATTCTAGTCTAGTTGGGTTCCTTGCACAAAATACATTCTACCCTATTTGACTACCACTGTGAAAAAGATTTAGCAGCACACACAAAATGCAAAGGTCTCTGCAATATCAATCTTAATGATCTCATGAATAACCAAGAAGTAAACACTTACAATTCTAGGTAAAACACTTCTGCATTGCCTCAAAATCAAGGCATAACAATTGGTGTGAAGAAACCACGGTACAAGGCCTTTATTCCAATTCACAAATATAACTAATAGCTGGCAACTAGTAACATGTAACCACTCAAAAACGTTCAAAGATATGAGTCCACTATCCTAATGAGAGAGTAGAGGTTTTCAGTTCATACCCCAGATAACCAGCCATCAGCGAGATACCCCACACAGTATTTTCTCTCCCTCTACTATAAGGACTTATGTCGCTTCCGGCCTAGAATGGCTCACAAAGAAAGAAGCACCAGATTAGAAGATCTATGATACAGATACAACCAGCACCGCATTGCACCATTTGCTAAATCAAAATAACAAGAAGCCATGACATATAACAGCAGGTTACCTTTAAATCAATTTAAAAATATATATAGGCCTGAAAAGGAGATCAATCATTAAACAGTTGTCAACAAGCATCAAAATCTATCATCAAAGACACCTAGCATCCAAATTTTTTCCCCTTATATATATAACAGACATAAAATCAAGCATTACTTCCAGTCAATCTCCTGGTTGTAATGATCAATGCATGTATGAGAGGCTTCTTATGCAGTACTAACTACTAAGCAGATAATACTCGTAGTCATGCATTGCTATTGACCATTTACCTTTATGAAATACAAATGATGACCACAAGTAAAACAACAATAATAGAAGGCATGCACATGGAGCAAGAAAACCTTTCTCTTAATGATGCTTTCAGGAAGAGATCATACAACTTACCGGGAATAGAATAAATATTGAACAACCCAGCATCACCAAAAAAGCCACCAAATAGTCGAATGCCTTATATCTCTTCTGCATAATGCAAGTGCCCCACATCTGAAAAACAGTTGGAAAGAAGTGTTACTACTAAAACTTCAGATGGCTACTCGCAGTGACTACTGCAATTAATTTTTCAAATCAACCTACCATTACAGGGATCATTTTGGCACACTTGGCAAGAGTCTGAACAGGAAAACTCACATACTTGAGAGCCTGGATAAACCAAATTCTGTCACTAAAAATGCAAGAGAAACTCACCAAAGCCCTTAATTGAGCCACTTTACATCGAAAATCAACAAGAACACGGTTATAGCTTTCTAAGGGAATTACATATCAAACCCAGAAACTATTAGGAGAGCTTACCTCGTACTGGCATGTGGTCGTTAGAATGTTAGAAACTGATACAAGACAGTACTTATACACAGGAGCAACAGGATCCAGGGCTTTCTTACTTGCCTATCACAACAAAGAACAAAAATTAATACAATTTACCATGTGGTTCTCCTACCCAGCAGATCATAACTGATTGCAAGCTAAAATTCTCACGATTAGAGCAGCCGCCGAGACAGCTGATGTCATGATGCGATTGCAGAAAACGAGAAACAACGAATATTTGAAAAATTCCTTGTTCAATCCGTAGGGAACTCTCATTATCTTCTCCTAATTTCAACCAAAAAAAGACCCATGAACATCATCTTCATTCGGTTCCAGAAACAAGAAAAAATTTTAAATGTAACAAACGGAAATCAAGAAACTAAACCTGCAAAACACCGTAGATTACAAGAGTGGACATGATCCCACCGACGGCGAAAACCCCTTTCCAGAGCTTGCTCTCTTTCAAACCGCTCGCCGTCAGCGGTTCCGCCATAGCCCATCAAAGGACCAATAATCACCGAAAGAGAGATTATAATGCGGAGAGAGGGGTTAAAAGGGGAAAAGGCGGTGGCTTTTTAAGGGCGAAAAGCTCAAAAGCGGGACAGGAAAAGAAAAAAGGAAAAAATGGTCGCGGCCGTGGACTTTGGAGAGATCGGGGCGGGTGTTGCTTTTGCCGCCGAGTTTTGGCTGTTTCGAATCTTTCGATTCTCCGGTCCGGAGGACGACCAGCCACGATCGTGATTGAGTTTGGGTCCGTCTGCGTTTTTGGACTGGGACGGTTGTTGTTGTTCTTTTTATTTTTTAATTTTTAGGGACACCTATGTCTAATTAGACACACTAATTCACTCTTAATTCTTTATATATAAGTCACTTTCATAAATAGAAATTGATAAAATTGTCCCTTATCAAAACACACACTCTCTCTTTTTAGAAATCCTACCCTTAATCCCGCTATAGCCAAGGTTGCTGTCACCACTGCTGATGCTGTTGCCACCACTGGCTCCATCACCAGATCTGAACAAGTGTTAAAGACAAATGTACAAAATATCTACAGAAGTTACAAAAAGTGTCTGAATAAGTATATAAAATTTTCTGAAATAATATGCAAAACTATTTTTTTTTTTCAATAATATGTAAATTATTTATTCTCTGCAAAAAATGATATGTAAAAGTATCTAAAGTAATAAAAAAATGTGTTTGAAAATAATTTGTAAAAATGTCTAATGTAGTATTTGAAAGTATCTGAAATAATTTACAAATAATTTATTATTATAAAAAAAATAAGAAGTGTCAAAAGCAATAAGAAAGTGTCCAATTGGATATCAAAAAGTGTCTGAAAAAATATTTAAAAGTATTTGATCTAATGTATGCAAAAATAATAAAAAAAAGAAGAGTTTAAATAAATATTTAAAAATATAGAAAAATGATTATTTTTAAATTTAAAAGTGTCTAAAAGAATAAGACAAAATGTCTTAATAAAATTATAAAAGTGTCTTAACAAAAGTACAAACATGTAAATAAATATGTAAACAAAAAAAAATTGCAAAAACAGGAGAGAAAAGCATGTTGCCAGCACGCATACGAAGATCAAAGATGCATGATGCAGTAACAAAGTCCGGACGTCACGAAGATCTGTGACATGCCGGAGATCGTAAATGGTGGTGGAGATCTATGATGCAACGGAGATGAAAGATCGTTGGAGATTGGTGATGTGATGGAGTTTAATGGAGCAACAGAGAATGGAAATAGCAATGGAGCAATGGCGATTGGAGATGAGTGGAGATCGGTGACTTGATGGAGACGTGACGGAGTCAGTGCCAGGATAGAGAATGGTGGCGCGACGAAGATCGGTGACCCGATAGAGTGATAGAAATCGGTAACGTTTTAGATTAGAGGTGCGTGACAAAGATCAAAGTCCGGAGCGACGATCAATGATCAGCGGCGATAGCTCGTGATGGCAATGGGAGGAGTGCAATGAGAGAAACAGTTTGCGGCAGTAGAGAAATATATAAACGGTCCGAGAAAGGAAAATTATGATAAGGGGTAAAATTCAATATTATGTCTAATTAGATATATGTCTACAATATCCATACATGGGGGGACGTCAGCAGCGTGTACGATGGAATTAACAAGGACAAGGTGTGTGGGCACACGCGGTTTGTTTGATCAATGGGAAAAGTATAAAAAAACTCACTATAGTTAGGGGTCTCTACCAATTTGGTCACTATATTTTTTAGTAGTTCTAAACTTCCACTTGCATCACTGAAGTCATAGTTTGGGCCCAAATTAGTCATTAATGTTACAGTTTGGTACCAAATATGCCACTAGCCATTAAAAATCAAACGGTAAATATGGGAAGTTGTTAGGTTTGAAATCTTAAGGTACTAATGTAACTTTTAACAAACTTTAGAAACTTTGTGTAATTTACCATTTTCATTTATTTTATGTGCAAGTCACTACATTGGTCATTGTTGAATCTACCACTGGTGATGGAAGTAATGTCAGAGGAGGTAGCATTGGATTTGGACATAACTATTTGTAAACAAAAAAAAACTGCAATATTAGGAAATAGATAATTAGAAACAAATCAATATTGGATAAATGAGTTTCATTTGATCAGGGTTCGGATTATCTATAGTATTAGAATATAATAACTAATTTGAATATCATTTCTAAAGGGGCCGGTGATAGATTCAATGAAAGATAGATATGATTGTGCATGAAAAAATGAAAATGATAAACTATACAATGTTTTTAAAGTTTGTTAAACGTTGCATAAGTACCCCAAGATTTCAAAATCAACAACTTCTCACGTTTCCTGCTAAGTTTTTAACGGCTGGTAATGATCAATTTGGGTCAAAACTATGACTTTAGTGATGCAATTGAAACAACTCAAAACTATAGTGATCAAATCGGTTTAGACCCATAACTACAGTGAGTTTTTTTGTACTTTTTCCTTTAGTCCATCTCAAACATTGTGGACAAATCGGTCAGTTTTACATATGTGGATAAGAACACGCACTGTTTTGAGACCCGCCTAACGGCCTAAAGACATTTTTTTAGGTAATGATTGTGCCGAGTTGTTCGATTAGAATGCTCATTTTTTTAGTTTCATAAAGAGTTTTAAAAAATCAAAAATCTTAGAAGCACCACCTTGACTTTTTAATCAGCCCATTTCTACGTTGGAATAATTGTAATATAAGCCCTTAATTTTATTATTATTATTATTATTTGTTTGAAGTAATAATTATTTAAGTTTTAAAAGATTTTATCCAAAGATAATCAAAGATTATTGTTAAATTTTTGGTGGTCTATTACCCAAATCATATAATCAATGTAAGACTCGTCATAGAGTTGAAAAAACACTAAGCAATAAGATTGATGATAGGTAGTAGTTTAAGAATTGAATATTGATCAATATTTATTAATAGGTAATTTTGTTTTAAAATGTCGCTAAGGTAATTTTAAATAGATATAATGAATAAGAAGTTTCAATATGAGTGGAAATATAAAAAATACTAAAGGCCACATCATTTTGGATTAATAATGTACTAATAGTGTTTTCAAATTGTATGATTAGTTAAACTTTGCAATTTAGAAATTTTGAAAAGTTTATTGACTTTTTTTTTAAGGTTGGTAAATCAAAAAATTTGTAAAATTTTAGTTACTTTTTATAAATATGGCATTCAAATAATTGTTATATTTATATAGTATTTGATTTCAAATGAAGTTGGTTCGAACAAAGAAGAAAGTTAAAAAAAAAATAATGCAAGACAATTGAACATTTAAATCTTGAGTCATGTGCTAGTATGAAAGTCTTATTTGCTTAAACAATATTGCTTTTTTTCTTACATTTCATTGGATGTTTGAACTTTAAGTCTTTGATGCACAACTTAAAAAAGTTCAAAATTATAGCAGCATTTTTTGTATGATGCAATATCCTAACTAGTTTGATTAGACAGGTTATATGGAAAAAGTCAATTAGAACATTAATAACAGTAAACAACAACAAAATAATAGCATTAGCATGGTACAAGGCTTGGCTTAGTGTACAGTTTCTTGCTCCACCCTTGGCAATTGGAAAGAATAAACCCAGTATCCTTAAGAAGTAGGGCAACCTAATGCCCTTTCCACATGAACTTACACTGAATGAATGAATAAAGGATTTAAAGGAAGGTAAATACAAGCACCATAAAAGCTGTAAGATGGCCAGCATCCCAAGGATTGTGAAAATAGTTCTGCTCTATAGTAGCCTTCTACTTTTGGGGGAGTTTCCTGTAGTAGCTATTAAGGTCATTAACAACATTAGTAAAATAGAAATAGATCAAAGAGAAATGATAGCCCTCATACAGTTTATGCATGATGCTACGGATTTGTTGAGTTTCCATAGGGCTTTTAATGATGTGCTGATGGGAAATGAGCTCCACATCCTTAAGGGAATTGATAAAAAAGCTAAGCAAAACAACATAGCAATTCATGCACCCCTAATGCAAGGTTAACTATTCGAATGCGATGAAAGGTTCCAAAACAAGTCTCTAACATCTTGTCCAACATCAACTTTGACTGGTAAGTGTTCCACCCAACAACTTATGTCAAACAAGTTGTTGTTGCCCCCTAAGCTTGACACTGAAGTGGTATAGCTTGATGATGCAGATCATTAAGTTCCCTATATCCAGCATCAATTGAATTCCAAGTGAGCATGCTTTATCTGGGATGAGAACAATCTAAAAAATGGGGATAAGATGATTTGAAGAATTACTTTACAAGTAGATGTAGGTAAGGCCCAAAAGATACTGTTAGGAGATTGAGCCAGCTCGGCAAAGTGGTTAAAGTGAAACAATATTTTGTTGCATGCAATCTTATTTGCTTTCATTGATATTTATAAGAATACAATACAACATGTGAGATAATTACAACAACCATTTTGATAGTAGCTAAAGAGGGGAGGAGATGGGGATGAGCTGAAGATAAAAATAGATGAATGTTTCGCTAGGAAATATCTGAAATAAAACTATCTCTAATACACCCCTGCAATCTCAACTGTCTTGGACAAACATTTAGATTGCCTTAAAATTGAATAAACTACTAGAAAGATAATGACTTAGTAAAAATATCAGAAAGTTGATCATTCATTTAGATGAATCAAAAGCAAGGTCATTGCATGCCACCATCTTTCTAACAAAATGAAATCAATTTCAATGTGGTTTGTTCTAGCATGAATAGTTTGATTCACAGTGAGATAAGTAACATTAATGTTAAATTTCAATATGTTTTGTTCAAGCATGAATTGCTGGATTCATATTGGTATAGGTAGCAGCAATGTTATCATACCATAAAATAAGCGAATGAGGAAGATAAATGCCAAGTTCAGATAAAAATGACTAAACCCATATGAGCTCAGCAATGCTATTGACAAAAGAGTGATACTTTGCCTCCGTGCTAGAGCGAGACATAGTCTCTTGCTTGCATGAACTCCAAGACATCGAGTTAGGTCCAAGGAAAACAATATGGCCATTAGTAGAATTATGGTCATTAAAGTAACCAGCCCAATCCTTGTCAGAAAATGCTTTCAGAAGAATAAAATTCAATCATCATAGATGTAAGCCTAAAGAAATTGTATGCTTTA
This sequence comes from Aquilaria yunnanensis, assembly GCA_039654915.1. NCBI lineage: Eukaryota > Viridiplantae > Streptophyta > Magnoliopsida > Malvales > Thymelaeaceae > Aquilaria > Aquilaria yunnanensis. Next base: position 372,392 of record CM077595.1, read on the forward strand.
AATAGTGAAGTATTCTTTTGATTGCTGTCCAGCGAGAGACTGTAGAGGCTTGCATGAACTGATATAATTTGTTGACAGCATAAAAAACATCAAGGTGCATAAGTGTAATATACTGCAGAGTAACAACAGTGTTTTGATGTTGAGTAGGATTAGGTAACAAGTCACAAGACATCTTAGATAACTTCTCTATGATGGCCATAGGGGTAGGCACTTGTTTGGCATCAAGCATGTTGGTCCAGGTGAGAAGATCCAAAATATATATTTTTTAGGATAATATCAACCTGGAAAAATCTAGTACTTCAATACCAAGGAAGTAATGAAGTGTACCAAAATCCTTTATCACAAAATCAGCTTTAAGTTTAAGAGAATGCAATAAGTTGTCAACAACAACTTAAGAAGATCTCATGATAATAATGTCATCAACATAAATAAGAATGTAAATAATGATACTTAAGCTACTGAAAATGAATAGAGATGTGTTAATGTTGGAAGACACAAACCTAAGCTCCAAGAATTGAGAACTAAGCCGAGAATACCATGCTCGAGGAATTTATTTAAGACCATAAAGAGCCTTGTGGAGTTGCAAACATGACAGGGATACTAAGGATGAGTATACCTAAATGGATGTGTCATGTAGAAATATTCTTGTAATAGACTGTGAAGAAATGTATTTTGACTGTCTAGTTGTCATAAAGGCCATCCTAGAGAAACATCAAGAGAAAGAACTATATGAATGGTGATAGACTTGAAAATCAGACTATAAGTGCCACCAAAATCGACTCCATACTGTTGTTTGAACCTTTTTGCTATCAAGCGAGCTTTGTGTCTATCAATGGAGCCATCAGTTTTGTCCTTGAACTTTAAGACCCACTTATAGTCAGTAATGTTCATGTGCGGTCATGTAGGAATTAAAAACCAAGTGCCATTCCATGAGAGGGCTTGAAACTCAGTATCCATTACCTTCCACCAAGATAAATGTTTCGTTACAATGGAGAAGTAAATGAGATATCATCTGGAGAGGTTGTTGTGGATAAAAGAGCTTTATAAAGAGGATACTATACTGTGCCATCAACATATGTCTTTGGTTTGTGCATGTTATTGTCAAGCCTTGCCATGTAGAGGCAAAACTAATGATGAAGAGCCATATGATCACTGGCATCAGTAGAAGAGAATGTAATTGATGTTGGTGAATATGGTACAGGTTTTAAAAAAATGGGAGGATCCATAATGGAATGGTTAGTTCGGTTTTGATTAGGAAAAGCAATGATAGACAGTGGTAGTAGGATAGGTTGGGTCAGAGAACTGAAAGTATACCTTGCACTTAGACAAATTAGCAAAGGGAAAAATGGCCTCATAAAAAACATGTCGAGTAATATAGCTCAACCAGATGATACATGCAAGCATTTATAACCTTTATGATGACCACTATAGCTAAGGAATACACATTGTTTATAAGAGAATTCAAATTTGCAAGATGATAGGGATGAAGGTATGGCCAATAAGCACAACCAAAGCTTTTAAAAAAAGAATAATTTGGTATCTTATGAAACAAACATTTAAAAGAGGTAACATTGTGTATGACTCGACTTAGAAAATGATTAATGATATAACAAGCAAAGTGAAATGCGTCATCCTAAAATTTTAAAAGCATGGAGGCCTAGGCAAGAAGAGAACTCCCATTTTCATGGTATGACAACGTTACACTTAGGTGAACCATTTTGTTGATGTATATGTGGGCAACTAACACAATGTGTAATACCCATGAAAGAAAAAAAAACTAGCTCAATTTTTTATATTCTCCTCCCCAATCAGTATGGATGGTTTGTATCTTTCTATTGATAAATCGTTCAACGTGAAGCTAAAACTTAAGAAAAAAGTTGTGAACATTGGATTTACAAACTAATGGAAAGAACCAGATAAATTTGCTAAATCCATAAACAAAACTAACATAGCAGTGATAGCCATTGACTGATTTAGGTGCAGGACCCCAAACATCCAAAAAGACTAATTCCAATAGATGTTTATAAATATGACATAAAGAATGAAAAGGTAGCTGATGACTCTTCACTTGCTGACAGGCATCATAAATAGTAGAAACTTGTTTTTTATGACAAGGAAGCTTATGTTGATGGATGACTTCACTAGGGGTATCAGCAAATGACCCAAACCCAAAACCTAACCTGAAGTATAAGGTTAGGGTCAGGTTAGGAAATAAATATGTGGCATTCTAGTTAACCTGAACCAGAACTGATCTTAAGTGGTAGAAATTAGGTCTGATCGGGTCCAATCTGATATAGCCTAAAATTTGAAACGAAACCCAATTACCCAGCCCACCCTTAAGCCCAACCTAGCCGGTTCACAACAAATTAACCCTAAACTAATCATTTCTCCCTCATTTCTTATTCAAACACGATATGAACAGACAGGATGGAAGGCCATATCCTATCCAATACTTCTCCGTTCCTCGGCCCTACATCTATCAACGATTGCACACCTCATCATTGTTGTTTGCTCACATGACCTTCTCCTCCCTTATCATTGGTCATTCTCCTCCAGTCTTCATTGTTTAGTTGTTTGTCATCCTATTGTTACAATAACTTTGAGTTTCAACTATCCTCTTTTCTTCACCGGTCATTGCTGTCACCCCATCGTACATGTCAAGATTGATATATAAAAAAAAAGGTGAATTATGTAGATCGATTACAATTACTTATAATTGTTGAAGTTGATTTGATTTCTTTATTCTTGATTCAAATTCCTTCTTATTTCTTTTATTTGAATTTTGATTGTTATCGATTGTAGAAAAAGGATTAGATAGTGCTATGGAGAGAGAAAGAAAAAGGTGGTGTTGTTGGTGGAAGGGAAGCATAGGAGCCAAAACATTGATTGCGGTGGGTGTTGGGTTAAATTGAGCCAATCAGACCCAAACTTAACTTTTTTAAAGTTAATGTTAATTTTAGTTGGAAACCTACTTTGATTCGGGTTCAGGCAAGCAAATGATAGTTGCTTATAGGCTAAAAATTTAGGTTTCAGCCGGTACTTGACCCGAATCCTAAAACTTACACCCCTAGACATGACAAACCATGAAACTAGATGAATATCCAAGCATCTTGTTCCATTGTTCAAGGGTGATGTGTTCCCCAGGGGAGCTTTAATTAATGACAACATGACAATGGAGGAAAGGAGTTGATATAATCCATTATCACATTACTTGCAAAGAAGTGTTTTCTTCATTACCTGATCCTTGACATGAAAAAATTTAGGATAAAACTTAACATAAATATTATTGACACAAGTAAGTCAACTAACATAAATAAGGCTCTTTTTAATAATAGGAATTGTAAAATGTTGTTAAGTTTAAGGTGATATAAGGAGTAAAGATTTTGGACTAGCCAATATGATGGATGAACAAACCTACTCTATTCCCAACTTGTACATGATCAACTGTAAGGTGTTCATTTGTGCTTGGGTTTGTGTACTAATTTGTATCAACTTAATATGATAATGTGGAGGTAACAATAGAAAATGGTTTAAGTCTCCATGGAAAGAATGATTGAACTAATTATATCATTAAAGGGCTAAATGTCCAACTATTTGCAAATTTGACATGTCACCTTAGGAGTAGTATTGCCACCAACTTTCTAGCTAGGTGGACCTCATTTGTTGTGGCATCTTTCTTGGCTTCTCTCACCAGAGGCTCACCTATAACTATCATGATTCAAGTAGCTTGAATTGTTTCTATTTAAAACATTGATAGATGAGCCTTCTGTAATAAGTTGCAAGGAAGCTTGATGTTGTTCAAGCTTACCTCATAACTAAGCAAATGTGCATAAACATTATTAAGTGGCATTAAATCCACTCGAGTCATGATAGAAGTAACTTGAGGATCATATTTTGAACTCAGGGCAGCACAAAGATATAGGATAACTTTATATTCTTGAAAATATTGTCTAATTGTTACAAGGGTATCCACTAGACGATTTGTACGTTGGAAAATAATCAATGTTCAAAAGATCATCATTCTTCATTGTTGATAATTGATAGTGAATTTGCATAATTGTCATTTGAGATTGAGATGTGAAAGTTTTATCTAATGTAGACTACACTTTATGAGATGTGGAAAAATTTATAACATGGGCAAGCACTTTTTCACTGAGGGAAGCAAATAGCACGCTGATAATTAATTGATCCTGTTGATACCAAGTTTGTCAAGCCAAATTTAGTACTTAACTACTTTTAGTAGTTTGCTTATCTTCCTTGGATGTAGTAGTTTGCTAATCTCCCTTGGACATAGCTTTATGAATCTTTGGTGGAGGACACTTATTTATGCCATCCATATAGCCAAGGAAGCGCTGAGATGATAGGTAAAAAAGGAATTGTGCCATCCACAAAAGATACTTATCTTTTGTTAAACAAACATCAACAAGGTGTCTTAAGTTCATCAATGGGCTTAGGTAGCAATGCAGACAACTCGTTGAAAGATTGAGATGTGATGGAAGAGTTATTTTCAGAATATATGATGTTTATCTTTGAGAATGCTCTAATACCATGTAAAATAATATTTTGCCGTGTATAATCCTCTTAACTTTCATTAATATTTATAAGGACATAATACAACATATGAGATAATTACAACAAGTATCTTATTAGTAGCTAAAGAGGATGAAACATGAGGATGAAATGGAGATAAGAAGAGTTAGAGGTTGGGCTAGAAAATATCCAGAATAGAATTATCTCTAACATAAAAAACATGGATGAAGGTCCAAAGTTCAAATTTAGCTTTCACCAATTCTTCTATATTGCCATTACATGTTGGTTCGGTTGCTCTCCAGGTCTTGAAAAAACAGACATTTCTCATTTCCTCTTTATCCTTAACTTATAACATGCTTTTGAGTAAAAAAATAAATAAATAAAATTACTTATATACAAAATTTTGAATTTAATTATAAAGAGACGTACTCAAACTTGGTCAAGTATTCTTTATCACCTATTTTCTTTAGAACAATAAAGATTCAGTGGTTGTCATTAACTAAAATCTACCTTACATCATAGTTACCAAAAAGAAAAAAAAAAACAAGCTGAATTATGATTTTTCTATACACTTTTATAGGTAGACATGTTAATAATGCATGCAAGGAAGAAGATCTATGAAGTATGCATGAATAATTTTTCATACATATGAGGGAAGTGAATGGATGGTAGTGTAACTTGAATATCACATTTCTTATTAACAATCATAAAATCAAAAAATCTTAAATATTAAACTTTTTTTTGTATAAAGAATTTAATGCAGTTTATTGGGGGATAAGAGTGAACCTTGAAGGACCTCAGCTCCTATTCATCTGATGGGTGTTTCTTTGCATTACCATTTTACTGGCCAACATGGGATGTTAAACTAAAATTTAAATTATGAAAAGATGGATAGTGTTGATATTACTTATCTTCAAAATAGTATATGCCCCTCTTATACCTAGTGTGCGTGATCTGTACATTAATTTTACATTGGTTAAAGTCTAGATCTTTTGGTAAGGTATGGAAGATGTATTAGTATAAGGTATGGAAGATGTATTAGTATATGTGGTTAAGGGATGATTCTTAAAGCTGGTTGTGTCTTTCTCTTAAGTTGGCAAGGTATAGAATAGTATGTACTTCAAGGATAATTCTTAAAGTTGGTTGGCTAGGATAATTCTTAAAGTTGGTTGGTTTTCTCTTTTGTACTTCTTTTTTTCCTTTTGATGATATATGTTATTCTATTTCTTTTAAAAGTTGCCAAATCTTTATATAGGAGGTTTAATTGGCTCTTTTAATTGTTTTATTTCAGTTTTGGAGGCCGTAATGGTATTAAATCTCATTCTTTGTTTTTTGGGACTCATAATACATCATGGGTTTGAAAAAAAATTTAAGATAAATTGTATTGTGAAACTAGTGATATGGTGAAATATATTTAGAGATGGGGAAATTAAATTGTCTCATACTTTAATTAAAGATAGAAATGGGTCAAGTCTTTATAAAGTATCTTGAACTCAATTTGAGATGTAATTTCAAATACATTTCCAAATTAGCACTCAAGCTTAGAGCCTATATTTTTTTTTAGCTAAAGTTTCAACCCTTCAGCCAATATCATATACAAGGTCAAGTACATTAATTTCCTCTTGAGTTATGTCATGAAAACATGGATCCTTTCATATTCAAAACTTTTACTAAGCCATGTTATGGGAATAAATATGTTTTACCCTAAAATGTTAAGTCAAAATTAGTTATAGCCCCTTAAAGTTTCAAAGGTTATCACTAGTCAGCGTTTTTATCAAGCCAACTATTGAGCTAATCCCAAGCTCATGTTCCCAATTTTGATGATTTCAAGCTCGAGCAATACTAACAAATTATCAAGCCCAGCTCGGCCTTGCTTTTCAATCCTTTACTTCTATATGCAAAGAATTTGCTCCATTTACAATTCTTGAAAGTTGAACTCTCGATACACCTTTAAGCAGGGAGTGTTCATCCAACCTACCCAATCCTGTGAAATTATATAGACCAAATCGAATCAACTCAGTGGCTATATGTGTTTATTCAGGTTACGGTGCAGTTTGGGTTTTAAAAACAAAAACCAGATGTATATGTAGTGTGGTTCAGGTTTTAATTTTGAAATGGGTAAAAATTGAACCAAACTGTAACCTTTGCTAACTAATGATAAACTTAAACCCAACCCCCCTATTTACTACTTTTGCAAGTTTGAATGAGTTTGTATTTTGTAATTTTGAAATATATCCTAAAAAATATTGTTTTGTATCTCACGTTAACCAAGAATCTTAAAGTGGTGTAGTGAAACTATGAAAATAGCTTTGATAACCTTGTGTGGCAAGAAGGAATTACGTATAAGAAGCTAAAGAATTTCAAAGTGGCAGAAGCTTTGGACTTTAAATACTAACTTTATATTTTGTAACATTAAGGCTATTTTGTGTTTATGAAGTTTATGTTTTAATTGGATTTTGTGGTATACAGAGTGGTTCAGTTTTATATTGTGCAACCCGATTATCTTTGCAGGCCAATTCGGGTTTAGGGTGAACTAGGTCAAAGTTACCCCGTGAACACCCCTACCTTTAAGGCAATGGACATGATAACAATAGTGTGTTTCTTGTGTTTATAAAATCCTAAATCACTCTCTAAAGTCCAACATCTTGGCCAAACAAACACAAATAATTGAAATTAAAAAAGTTAAAGATAACAAAAGTAAATTGTAAAGAAAAATATTATGAAAAGAGAACAAGAACAGTGTAGAAGTTTTTTTTTGATATTGTAGTGATACATAGTCATGAACAGTATAGAAGATAAAAAACAACAAATGAAGAAAAAAAATTAATAAAGTGATACATAGTCATGAACAGTCATGAACACCCCGCCTATATCTTTTAACATGGTTTTGCACTTTCAAATTTATTCAGCCCACCTAGAATAAACTAACACGTTTTGGGGAATAATGGAACTAGAGGTGAGCATGAGTCATATTGGGGTAGGTTTTTAGTGGAATTCAATCAATTCGAAAATAATTATGGTTTTAGAAAAATTTAACACAACTCAAGAATCGAAAACCAAACAGAATAAGAATTATGAATATGAGTTTTTCAATTTTTTTCCTTGTTCTTTTTTGTTTCTAACAAAGTTTCAACCCAAGATACATTGCTCCAGCAAATTAAGGTATTCAGAACCTCACAAACCAACCACCCCATCCTCAAATTTAGTTGTCATCAATCGATTCCACAACTCGTTAGATTCACAGCCCATTTCATTCTTCCTTGCATTGTTATGTTCACCATTCTTTGACACAGCAACTCATTACACTACTTTCCAATGACTCATCACTCCCCATCAAGTGTTTAATGCATTGACTTTGGCTTTGTCTTGATCCCTCTCCCAAGCCTTTGGAGATTAGCCCCATCCTCGTTCGAGTCCAGTCATTGCCTCCATCTTCTTTGGCTTTAGCTTCACTCCTATCAGCCTCTACTGGTTCATTAGTTCTTATTGCAAGCATGGGTTAAAGTCGAGCTGGGGTTGCCCGAGTAAGCTTGGGAAAGTTGGTAATTGAGTAAAGGTTTCAGTTCAAAAGACATAAAACCCTCTTGATTTAATTTTCATACATAAATATTTATGAGAAATTTAGTAATATCATAAATCCTATAAAATATTTATTCATATATATTCTAGTTCAATTTTAATATGAGTTGATTGTGTATGAAATTAGAACCAACCTAAAAATCGGTGGTTTTTCTAACTGTAGAACCAACTCAATTCATATTTATCCAACCTAATAGAATTGATTTAAACTAGATTTCAATTTTACATAACTCATACTCACCCCTAGATAGAATCCTATTTTAAATCCCAAAACAACCATGAACCTTTCTCAATTTGACCACATTAACCTATCTACTTAGACTCAGAACCATCAACCCCTCGAACTTAATTCTTAAAGTTGACCGAATTAGATCTTGTACCGCCTCAATGGGTTATTATCCCCGCAGTCAATCCGAAACCAATGGTTTGGTGGCCCCACAGGATACCGCATACCCCTTACCATGAACCTTTGAGTGACTAATGGCAAAAAGTGGGACTCTACCATCCAAGCTTGCCCGGCCGAGGCTAACTGTGGTGACTCTCTCGATGGCATCTCACGCCTTTAATTTTATGTGGGATACAACCAATGGAAACGTTTAAGAGCCACTCGGGTATAAAGGTAAAAGTTTAGGAGCCAATAGGGCACTTGGATATTTGAACAATATTAACATTAACACCAGTAAATCATATAGTGGTTCAGAATTCAAATCATAACTTATACTTAAAAACTTCCTTCAAGTAACTGTGAGTAGAGATGTTCAGTGGGCCGGTCCTGACACGGCCCGGCTCGGGACCGGCTCGCTTGGAGCACGGCCCAAGCACGTCCAAGACCGGCACGGCCCAGGACCGCGTCAAGCCCGGCTGCATGTGGGCCGTATATGGGCCTGGAGGAGGGGGGGAGGGAGGTGGGCTCGGCACGGCCCAGGGACGGGTTGGGCTCGGCTCGGCACGGCGGCACGGGACCGGCACGGCGGACGGCACGGGACCGGCACGGGACCGGTGCGGCGCAACGGCAGGGACAAGTCCAACGGCCAGAATTTTCAAAAAAAAAGGTCAAATGACAACTTAGGTCCTTTTAACAGTTGGCAGCATTTTCTGGACCCCAGAATTTACATTTTTGCCCCCTCCAACAATTATTTTCTAAGGGTATTTTAGGCCAAAAAAAATAAGGCCTTCCCCTATAAATAGGGAGGCCATTTGCACCATTTCTTCACACCAATCTTAGCAATCTCTCCTTCTCTACTCATATATTCTCTCATTTCTTTCAAGCAGTCAATATTATTTTCTCCATTCTCACTCAATTCTCAATTACTTTCGAAACTTGTGTTTTGCTCAATTTTGCCTCACACAAATGGCATCAAGAGGAAAGGGAAAAGCCTCAAGCTCTTCATCCCGCACCGGTTTGAGGTCATTTTTTCGTGGCCTTTCTCGACCGGCGACCCGTGGGACTCATATCCAACAAACTGACGATGACGAGCAATTCGATATGAGTCAATACGACTTGGGCCTCGATGATCAACTTTCTGATGATGACGTTCAGGAGGTGGAGGCAACGGCAGCAGGGAATGTTGGTGGAGGAGATGGTTCTGAACAAACCCCGACAAGCCATCAAGCCGAACTTCCGGCAGAAGGTAAGACGGCGAGGCGCACCGCATGGGTTTGGGAGCATTTTGACCAAGTTTTTGAGAATGATAGTCATGGAAACAATGCGAGGTTCGCACAGTGCAAACACTGCAAGCAAAAGCTCTCGCATAAGAAGAACGCTGGCACAGGAACACTGAGACGTCACATGGAATCAAAGCATCCGACTTTATGTCCAGATGCAGCTACGAGTACCGGCGGTCAGACATAGCTTGCAAGCACTGCCGGTGGATCAGGTATTTTTAAATTTAATCAAAAAGATTGTAGAGAAGGCATGATAGAATGGATGATGTTAACTGAAAAATCATTTACACAATCGGAAGATAGACACATGGAAAAATGGATTACAACACACTTAAACCCTGCTTTTAAAAAAACATCTAGAACCACTGCTAGAAGGGAGGCATTTAAAAGTTATGAAGCTGGTAAATCAAACTTACAAGCATGCTTCTCTGCTTTAGATCACTCTATCTCATTTACTAGTGACATGTGGACTTCACCACTAGGACAAGATTATTATTGTATAACTGCACATTGGATTGATGATAGTTGGGTTATTCAAAAACGTATCATTGCATTTAAGTGGATGGAGGTCGATCATACTGGTTGGAACATATTCAATGTAATTTCAGAATGTTTTAAAGAATATTTTTGTCATGACAAGGTTTTTAGCATAACATTTGATAATGCATCAAACAACGATGTCGCGGCTGAGACATTGAAGGAATCACTACAACCTGTCCGTGATGCCGCATTTTTTCATATTAGGTGTATATGTCATATTTTAAACTTAGCTGTCCAAAAAGGTCTTCAAGTTTTGAGTAATGAAATTACTCCAATTAGGTGGGCACTCCACTATTTAAAGTCAAGGCCGAAAGTTTCTAAAGAATTTAAGCAATATTGTCTGGAAAATGGCCTCGAATTTAGTTGGAAACGTTTTAAACTTGATTGCCCTACCCGATGGAACTCCACTTTTGAGATGTTGATAGATGCCATGCCATTTGCTGCATACATGACATGTTTTATAAATGTCAGAGAAAAGAACACGATTTTGAAACAAGAGATGTGGGATAAACTGTCAAAATTGGCTGCTGTGCTGCGATATTTTTATGATGCCACTGTTTTTTGCTCCGGTGTATACTATCCCACATCGCACAAAGTTTTAATGCATATGGTCAACATTGCATGGGTTTTGAACCAATACAAAGATGACGAGTTCTTAAAAGACACAATTAAGGCCATGAAAGATAAATGGATTTCATATTTCAGTACTATACCCCTAATCTACTTAGTTGCAGCTACACTAGACCCGACCGTAAGAATCACAGGTACGCAACAGCTACTTGAGGGTTATTATAGTTTCTTAGAAATTACACATATTTCTGTTCATCCTATAATTGCCTCTATTGATGAGCACTTGCGAGAGTTATTTAAGATATATGCCAGTCGGCATAAGGATAAGGTTGCAAACACTACTTCATCTACCATCGCATCTTCATCGGCCTCATTGTCATTCAATCCGGCTGAACAACTCCTCAAACGGCCCCGTGCTGCCGCATCCGGTCTTACTGAAGTGGACGCATACCTTAACCTTGTTTGGGAGAATAGTGAGACCGAGATTCTAGACTGGTGGAAAGCAAGAAGTAACAAATTTCCAATACTCTCCATCATTGCCAAAGAAGTTCTAGCTGTTCCCGTCTCAACCGTTGCATCGGAATCCGCTTTCAGCGCTGGAAAGCGTGTCATTTCAGAGAGACGCGCAAGGCTATCACCAGATTCAGTTGAAGTTTGTATATGCAACCGTGATTGGGGTCTTGCAGCTTGCAGATTACAAGACCACAAGAGTTCTGACGAAGAAAACCCCGATGAGGTAGATGCTTAAATCCACCACTTGCTCATCATTTACTTACTTTGTATTTGATCTGATTTTGCTGTGTAGCACAGATCGTACTTTTTATTTTGCATTTAATTTTATGGAACGTTTGGCTATTGAGTAATGTAAAGCCCGTTCCATGGTATGTAAGTGCCGTTTGGCTTTAATATTAATAAAAGTTCACACCGGTGGTGGTGTTTTGCTCTTAAAACAAGTAATTATACAAAATATAAAGATAACCTTAGAATAAATATTTATCTAGTTTTTTTGTCATTATTTTATTTACTGTCTTGTAAAGTAAAATCTTGGTAATCATGGTTTGTTTATTTAACATAAAGAAATAACAAAAAATGGTTTAACTCAAAATCAAATATATCAAAGTTTCCAAACTTTTTGGTCAATTTCTTACCTTTAACGTTTGATTAATTTAAAAGTCTAGTAGAATTGAAGATGAAGTGGAATTTAAGATAAACTAGATTATAAAATATCACTTATAAAAAAACTCTCAGACTTTTGTTTTTATTAAGTTATTTAAAAGTGAAGACTAAAAAGTGGAGACTAAAAATTAAAAATAAAAACTAAAACTTAAAATTAAAATTAAAATTACAATTTTAAAAATTAAAATTTTTCGGGCCAGCTCGGGTTCGGCCCGGGACCGGCACGGGACCGGCACGTGTAAACACGGGCTGTGCCCGGGCCCAAATTAGTTAGGCCCAGGACCGGCCGGTCCGGTCCGGTCCCGGTCCGGGCAGCCCGTTTGAACATCTCTAACTGTGAGTAGGTTTATTAAATTAAGTAATGTAATTTCTTTTGCAACGTCAGCGCCCTTATGATGATTCTAGATAACAAAAAACAAAAGTGTGTCAAATAGGTCTTCTGGATAAAAGACACTACATCATCAAGAACGGACATGATCAGGAACTACAGGTGGGTATTAATTCATTGTCGCTTCAAATTAGCACAGAAGACCACACCTGCAGAACAACTTCGTCAGATTCCATTGTTCTCGTATAAATTTTGATCCTTGAACGTACTTCCCATGGAATATGCTCTCTCTCCTCCTCATGTGTCTCTTCACGCACGCGTTACTTCCAGGTACTATATGGTACTTAAAAAACTTAACTGCCCGTTTATAGTTCTACCATTGATGCATTTGTTCATGATGGAATGGTTGTTTTCTCGCAGGTTGCATCGGGTTTTTGCTGCTTCCTGGTCTCTAAAGATCAGGCTTTTCAGACAAAGACGGCTGAGTTCGGGTGGCTGCGCTGTTGGGGTGCCTGATAGTGGAGCATGGAACCTGTCTGATTATAGTTCCCTTAAAGGGAATGAAAATGGTTCTTTAATTGGTGCCTTTGATGAGTCTGGTTCAGCTCCATTTGGGACGCTAGATGCTGAGATTACATCGGAGACTATTGATTTCTTTGTTAGTGATACCGAAGGTGATCCTGACTGCCCTTCTGAAGGGTACTCCGCTGTTGAGGAGGCACTAAATGCCCTACGCCGAGGAAAGGTTAGGATTTAGTTAAACAAATTGGGCAATTTATGGTGATTCTACGTTATAATCTTCCTGGAGTTAAGTGGTTCCACAGCTGATGTTGATTGCTTCCTCTTTCTTTCTTTCTTTTTTTTCCCCCTTAGTTTGTGATTGTTGTAGATGATGAAAATGAGGATGTTGAAGGAAACCTTGTAATGGCAGCATCCCTTACGAGTCCTCAGGATGTGGCTTTTATGGTTAGACATGGCTCTGGAATTGTTTCGGTTGGTATGAAAGAGGAGGATCTTGAAAGGCTGGAGCTTCCTCTCATGTCACCAGAAACTGAGGATGCTGACTCCTCTGCTCCTACCTTCACAATCACAGTGGTATCCCATTAGATTTCTTAAGGTTGTTTGAGATTCAAAACACAAGGTGGTCTTGATTAGTACAATTAATCGGACTGGCAGCTATTATGCCTTATATTGCCAGCAAGGCCCAAAATTTCAGAACACTAATTTTATTTTCGGTATGGTAGCTTAGGTTAGCAGAAAGATTTTAACACTTACTTTATCCTGTGTGGTATTTTAGGTTAGCAGAAAGATATTTTCTATTGGTTTTACGATGTCTTTCTTGATGTGTTAGGATGTGAAAACTGGCACATCCACTGGAGTTTCAGCTCTGGACAGGGCAAAGACAGTGCTTGCTCTTGCATCTGTGGAATCCAAACCGGAAGATTTTAGACGACCAGGTCATGTATTTCCCTTGAAGTATAGGAATGGTGGGGTTCTGAGGAGAGCTGGTCACACTGAGGCTTCAGTAGATTTGCTTCTGCTGGCTGGTCTCCGCCCGGTTTCTGTATTATCTGCTGTTGTTGACCCTGATGATGGTTCCATTGCACCTTTAGGCATCCTGCGGAAGCTGGGCTTGGACAATAGCATTCCTACTGTATCAGTCACCGATTTAATTAGGTGAACTGTCAGAAAAGGCTTCTTTCTTAATGCAAGTGCTGAACCAATAAAAGCTTCTAATTCATTATTCTTGGGGTTAACTGACTTCTGAATATAGATACCGGAGAAAGAGGGAAAAGCTGGTTGAAAGATCTGCCGTTTCACGTCTGCCTACAAAATGGGGTCTGTTTCAAGCTTATGGCTATCGGTCCAAGCTAGATGGGGCAGAACATGTTGCTGTTGTGAAGGTAAGGTCATTATGTCCACAGAATGCCACCATAATCTGTATTTTTCTGGTAAATCCTAACCATCTGCTCAGCAGGGAGACATCGGTGATGGACAAGATGTACTTGTGAGAGTACATTCAGAATGTTTAACTGGAGACATTTTTGGGTCAGCACGCTGTGATTGTGGCAATCAGTTGGATTTGGCTATGCATTTGATTGAACAGGCAGGAAGAGGTGCTGTTATTTACCTTCGAGGTCACGAGGGAAGGGGGATTGGCCTTGGTCACAAGCTACTTGCCTATAATCTGCAGGATCAAGGCCATGACACGGTTCAAGCTAACATAGAGCTTGGTTTAGCTGTTGATGCTCGGGAATATGGAATTGGTGCCCAGGTTAGTCATGCTAAAGTCAAAGACCAAGTGCATAAGTATCAAACATGGATGCTTGAGCTTGACTGGTTCAAGTTTGTTTCTGCAGATTCTGAGGGACATAGGAGTTCGAACAATGAGACTGATGACTAATAATCCAGCCAAGTTCACAGGTCTGAAAGGCTATGGCTTGGCTGTTGTTGGAAGAGTTCCTGTCTTGACACGCATCACGGATGAAAACGAGAAATATTTGGAAACAAAACGCACAAAAATGGGTCACATATATGGTTCAGATATTGAAGGACCATTGGCCGGATTCATGAACAAAACCCAAAGAAAGAACACAGAATCAACAGATGGGGAGCTGAAGAGTTAACGAGTATCTGAGCATTGCCATTTTCTCTGAAGCCTTTTGTTCATTGATCAAGCACAAAGTTGTTGACTTTGGTTTCAGATTGATAGTAATTAATTAAAAACAGGGGACAAAAAAAAGGAAGAAAGAGAACCACACGAGTAACCACTTAGGAGGAGGGGAGCTTGTTAATTTGGGCGGGTAAGTGTTCGCTATACTTTTAAGCGTGCAAATTGAGCTTTCAATTGTATACAGATATTTTTACGCAAGAATTTTTGTTATCCATTTGAACTCTTTGTTTCGTTTAAGCAAATTCCTTGAAACATTTGTACTATAAAAAATAAAATAAAATAGAAAATCATAGGACAAAAAGAACCAGTAGAGGATTCTAGGACAAGTTTTTGTCAAAAAAAAAAAAAAAAAACATTTCTCTTGCAAATCTTTTCTACCTCCAACAGTTTCACATCAGTAGTTTTTAAAATTTTCTCAGAAGTTTTTTTTTTTTAAAAAATGATACTTCCGTTTAACTAGAGAAGTCTTGAGCGTCTAACTAATTGGAGTCTTGTAGTTTTCTAACTTACAATCATCTGGATTTCTTTCTCTTCTATGAGGGAAATCTCCTGCCGATACTTGTAGGAGGAACAGCCAGAGTTTGAATGTTCTTTCTTTTGTATTGTTTAATCTAAAATTGTTATTAGAACTAATATCCTTAATAACCGGTAACATACTTTGATTTTTTAATTTAATAAATCATAGACGAAACTGTAGGCACACTACACAAAAAAATCACGACACAAATTTGTATGCCTTTTTTTTTTTGTTGCTTCATTTTCTTTTTCTAGAGTATGTTTTTTTTTTCGTTCGAAGAGTAGCTGGTATAGGAATGATATCATTGTTATGCTTGTACATCGAGGAAGTCTAATATGTACCATATCCCTTATTTTAAATATATATTTTTATTCTAATGTTACCATGCATGGCATAAAATAAGTGCAGACATATCAAATTTTGATTACGGTCAAATTGAAAATATATACAAATTAGATACTAGATATATATAGACTTGATATATAAAGAAAGTAAAATATTTGTATAAATTAGATCACATATATGCCACCAATATATTCAATAGTATGTACAAGTTTAATATCCATAAATAATATGTGTGAACGTGTTAAATCCTGTTTATTACCAAAATTAAATATATATATAAATCAAATTGCAAATTGCATGAACTCAATGTATAAAACAAATGATAAATATGTATAAAACATGTGACACGTGTACTGATAAGATTAGAGATGTGTTACAGATATATTCAATTATACAAATAAAATCTTAAAATCTAACAATTTTTTGTACAATTAACTTTTATTTTTTATATTTAAATTGTGACAGGTATGTACTAATTGGGTCACAAGTATGTTTAAACTCAATGTACCAAAAATATCAAGGATATGTACAAATCATGTGAAATATGTATATAAATGAGATCAAAACCTACTACTAATATATTTAATTGTTTCTACAAGTTTCAAAATTTTTAATTTTAATGCATGAATCAAAATTATAAAAATGAGGGATATGTACAAACCATGTGGTATTAAAACAATCCCTGTAAAATTTTATATACGTATAATTTCATCCTTTGTACATATTATTTTTCACTTATATATATATACATGCCTAGAAAAAACTTAAGGGGTCCATCTGCAAAAAAAGTAAAATGATCAAGATAGAAAAATAATTTTAATCTCAAACCCTAAAACTAATTAGAAATGTAGCCACCTCCTTCATTTATGCCGTCAGCCACCTTGTTGTCCTTCACTTTAGTGTCTTCTTTGCACTTCTTGGCCAGTTTTATCTCTTCCATCCTCATCACCAGCTATGTAGTATCAGTTCAAGTGATACATAAGGAAACTAGCTTTGCCAATGTTGCATAGTGAGCAAATGTCGATGTAAGCCAGGGTGATGTTGAGGACCACACTGTCGAAGGAAAGAGCAAGATGGGAGGCGAGCAGTATTGGTATGTAATGGTAGGGTCATCATTCATGACAATGGTGAGAGGAACATTAGCTAGATCTAGTGGGAGAAAGAATGGACATTGCCAGGGATTAAGTAATTCTAATGAGGGTATGATGGTAATTATAGGGATAAAGCGCATATGCAATAAGGGATTGTAATTATAGGGATAAAGCACATATGCAATAAGGCGCATACCAGACCCTACCTTTGTACATCTAAGGCAAGATGTTTTCTTCAGTACAAGCCCTCCTAAGTGTGGATATGAAATTGATTACCTTATTTGTATAGTTTTAGCAACACAGGAAAAATACTATCAACACAAATTACACATGGTGTTGTAAATAAATAATACATTTATTTAATTAAATGAATGAACATGAATACAATCTTATGTTCGATTGTTTGTTCGTTTATTTAAATAAATGAATATAAATAAATAGGATTTTATGTTCATCTATTTAAATGAATAAACACAAATAAAGGTGTTGTTAGTTTGTTTATGTGCGTGAACATATTTGGGTAGGTGTTTGTATATATCTATTTTGTTTATTTGTTCATTCATTCATTAGTTTGTTTTTTATTTATTTTGAGAAAAATGGATAAATCACCACTAATGTTTAGTTGATCGAGCAATTTAGCAACTAATAATTATTTTATGCAATTTGCTGCCAATATTACTTGTTGAGTGCAAATTTGCCATTGACCATCAAAATTTTAATTATGTGACAAACATGAAAAAATGAGTTATTTCATTTACCACATAATTAATTTTGACCCCACCTTTTCCCTCCTTTTTGGTTGCCTTATATCTCTATCACTATCTGAAAAAAATGACATCAATGATCACAACCGAGATTAGAACTACAACCAAAATCACTAATCCTACACCTAGAGCAACGAAAACAAAATTAATGGCAATTCCCGTCATAATCTATACTAGTTCATTGGGTCTTCTAGGTTTTTGGTGCCAATATGTCATCATTGGTCTGTCTAGAAATGATACCCTTGGAATAGGTGTGGTTTATGAGGTTTTTAAGATTATTTTATATTTGTAATTATGGTGTTAAGGTTAATATTCATTGGGGGTGTGTTTTGTTGTGGGTTATTCTGTACCCCGCTTGACATTGGAAGGATAAAGAGAAGGGTAGTGATTATATCACCGATCACAGATGTTGGTGATAGATTTGGGTCATTCGTGTTTGTAGGTCCCATATGAGAGCCATCATCATGGATAGTTCAGATATATCACTGACATCCGTCGGCAGTGATAATGTAATTTTCCCAAGTGGAGATGTTGACTCATGTGGGTTTCTAAGCTTTGTGTTAGCCTCATACTATTTCCCTTTGGATAAGTCTAAGATTATGTTTTTTCTTTTCTTTTGAATTAACATTTACTATTGGGTAAAGCACCTACAGATCTATCATCCTTGGTGGCACCATCTACCCGCTAACTTGAATATGAACTTCTTGCTTAACAATGAGTAGGCAATGAGGCATAAATGCAAAAGAAGATGGCCAAAATAGTATATTCGCAAAGTTGGGGTAAAGGGGCTAAGGAGAATTTTTTATAGGCTAATTTAAGACTTTTGCCAACTTTCTTAATTTGCTAGGTGCTGATGTAGTGTTGACATATTGGTGGCATGATATATACTCTCTCCATCCTAAAAAGGATGATACATATTACTTTTTTGGGTTGTCCAAAGAAGAATGAAATATTTCATTTTTTAAAAACTTTTTAACATTCAATTTACTTTACAACTCTCATTTAAAATCTTTTTCCACAAAACTGGAAAAGGAATCTTTTCATTTTTAATCTTTATTAAAACATTCACTACACAAAACCCTCCAAAAGAATCTTTTCTACTTTTTTTAATCATCATTTAAACTGTCTCTACACATAATCCAAAAGGTTTTATTTTTCTAATTTTAGTTTCAAGTGCAAAAAAATGAAAAAAAAATTATAAACTATACATATCTTGATTTACATGTCAAGAGGAATACATCATCTTTTACAAAATGGATAGAATAATATTCTTATTTTGGACGGGATATTCATACAGTTAGACACTTAGACTTCAATGGCTATTTCATTCTTGTTTTAAAACTTCGTTGTGTCCCACCTTCTTAACTTGATTGGCAAATAGACATGACTCCCATACCCCTAACTTGGGTTCAAGTCTCTCTTCCCCATTTCCCCTCCTTAAAAAATCCTTTACTCATAGTAGTAGACAATTATGAGTATAGAAAAACTTCAATGGCAAATTTGCTCATATACCTTAATATCAGTGACAAATTTGCAAAAAAAAAAAAAAAACTTTGGTGACAAAATTGCCTATTCAAACAAATATTAGTGGCAAATTTACCCCCTTTCCCATTTATTAGTGTTCAGGATGTTTCTTGTCACTTTTGATATGTATTTTCATTTATAAATATTTATTGGATGTTTGTTACTTGGTCATTCGCATTTATTGGTAGGTTTATTCATTCATTTGTTCATTTATGTTTAATTATTTAATTATTTATGTTGTTTGCAAGTGTGTTCGTGTATGCTATCATTGAACAAGCATTGACAAATACCAAACGAGCGAAAATGAACACTGATAATTTATAAACCGATAAACACAAGTAAGAAAATGATATTCATTTAGTATTCATGTTCATATTTGTGTTTATGTTTGTATTCAGTAATAGTTACACGAATGCATATCAACATGGTTTATTAGTATTTGTTCCATTAGTTAATAGCCCCTACAGTAATAATTTGATACAAAATTTGAACTTTAATTACCAATATGAAAGTTTGTAAATTTATAATGTAATAGAAAATTAGGTTTCAAAATGGCATTTTAAATTTTTGCAATATATAAAAAATATGACCAAAAAAACAGATTTTTTATAAGGGCCCGAATGGACCAATAGAACTTTCTTTTTCGTTTTCAAGTCCAGCAATATGAGGTCCAGTAATACAGCCCAGACTGGCCTGTTTAAATCCGAGCCTGAAATTAGATGGCCTGGATCAATGTGGGTTAACATTCTCGTAATTTCAGCAGTCGTCTCTTATTATAAACCCTAGTTTCCTCTGCCGCTTCAAACCCTAGAACGGCAGCCCGCTCTGCATCTTTACCCACAGGTTTTCCTCTCTCTATTTCCATCTCCCTGTCCTCGACATTTATTCTGATAATTCTTCTACTGTTTCTTAATCGTTTCGACATCAATTTCTAATCAGCGAGTTTGGTTTGCTTTTGCAGAGTTTGGAGGCTCCGGGAAGCAATGGCTCCGAAAGGTACTTCTTCTTCCATTTATTCGAACAACACCCGTCTCTATAGCTTTTAAGTAGTGTTTCGTTTAATGATAATTGTTTTTTTTTTGCCAATCCTTCAGAATTTTAACGTGTCCTTTTGGGGATTTGAGTTTGTTGCATTTCAATTGGTTCCACTTTTTTGCTCGTGTTGTGCGTTTGTTTGCGCGTTCAATTTTCAGTTGTTTGTTACGTGCTTCAATCTTCCTGTACCTCGTTTGTGAATCTGGGGTTTAGGTGGTTCCTGTAGATATATTCTCTATGGGGGTTTAATAGCTTATCCGAATTTCTGCTCTCTAGGTTCGTGTTTGTGGATGTTGCTTCATGTTTTGTTATGTTATTAGATACCAAATGGGTTTGATTTTATTTCCTTCGTTTGTTAGTGCCGTTGTTTTTCCATTTCAGTTCTTTGTTTATGGGTTATGTGTGCTAGTTGCGTACTGTTTGTTGCTGTCACTTGAGGTACTGCTGCTGAATGTTTCTTTGATTGGGCTGATTTAAATGTTCTTGCACCAATGTATGTTCCTGCAGTGTTACATTTAACCTGTTATGGCTTGTCTATGGAATGAATAAGTTAATGATGCAGCCTTTTTTTTTATCATAAGAACTCCTGTTGGAGTATATTTTTTATTTTTTGACATTTTTTGAAATGCCCTGCAGTTGAGAAGAAGGCTGACCCAAAGGCTCAGGCACTGAAGGCTGCAAAGGCTGTGAAATCGGGCCCAACTTTTAAGAAGGCGGCCAAGATGATCCGGACAAAGGTCACTTTTCATAGGCCCAAGACATTGAAGAAGGAGAGGAACCCCAAGTATCCCCGCATCAGTGCCACACCAAGGAACAAGCTTGATCAGTATCAGATTCTTAAGTTCCCACTCACAACTGAATCGGCCATGAAAAAGATCGAGGACAACAACACTTTGGTTTTCATTGTTGACATTCGTGCTGACAAGAAGAAAATCAAGGATGCAGTGAAAAAGATGTACGACATCCAAGCAAAGAAAGTAAACACATTGATCAGGTATGCTCTGGTCTATCATCAAGAGCGTAGGTTTGTAGACCATGTGTTTGGTATTTCCATATATAATTGATCTGAATTGCCGGTGGTGATGAAAGGAAGAATAAAGAAAATGACACTAAACATTTGGAAGGATGGAAAATATCATTACTAAGTGCTAGTAGGATTTTTTGCTTTAACAGGTCTCACTGAATTTGTTTCTGTGCATATTTCTGTTTAGGCTTTTCTTTGATGCACTGAATGGTTTTTTTTTTTTTGACATTTGCATCTTGTACTTTATCTTTGGTGGTGCTTCACTGGGTTGGTGTATCTTATTTCTGGTTTTATTTTTTATGATTCAGGCCTGATGGAACAAAGAAGGCTTATGTGAGGTTGATGCCGGACTTTGATGCTTTGGATGTGGCCAACAAGATTGGAATTATCTAGACTGTTGGGTTGTGCTATTTTGACTGTTGAGAGATCGTCATTTTGTTTAGTTTCACAACAATTTAGTGTTTGAGCAGAAGACATCCCTATCAAGCCATAGAACTTTTGTCTTGTGTTATTGCTATTTCAAATTCTTCTATTAGTTAGCTTCTTGTCTCAGATACTGAGTTGCCCTGATGTACTTGATGATCTTGGTATGTCTTGAATATCTTCCAGTAACTGGTCATATGGGGATTGTTGTTGAAATGAATATCTTCTGCTGGCTTTAGAGTTTAGGGAGCAGTAAGTCTGGGAAACTAAAGAGTAGAGGAAATTTGTTTTGATGTTGGTTGGTGAAGACAACCACTGAATAGCTATCGTCAATTTGTAGCACTCTAGGGTCTGGATTAGAGTGAGTCCGGAACCAGCATCGATGCCTTGAACACTGGCCTTTCTCAAATCAACTAAAGGGTTGTGAGTCTTCGATATTTTCCTCAAACTGAGGTGCGAAGGGAGTGTAAGATGTACTGAAATCCAGTGCCTTCCTCGGGACTTGCAAAGGTGCCCTGTCTGTGATTTCTTGGGATAGAAGTCTCTTGGATCAAGGCTTCGGGATCTTCTGTGAGATGCACTAAAACACAAAGAAGTTGCTTTATTACCCTGAAGAAAGTGAAGGACATGAATGCAATGCTGTGCAAACTACAGCCAGTAGCTGACTTCATTAGGGAATACATAACTGTATAATATTTCCTGACAACTACTGTCTTAACATTTCTTCCATGGACACAGAAGATACTTAAAACTCGATTCAAGCATGGACTTGGGGGGGTGGTAACCTGCGAATGAGTAATTTTATCAGAGAACTGTCTGGCAAGTAAGCATTTTGCATTTCGTGACGTTTCCTGTATTCGGAGACAATTTTCTGTTTAAGCCTCGAGCAAGGTGGATGCAGACACTTATCTAGCATTCTTGCAACTTGCTTGGGCCACAAACAGCTGTTCTGCAGGTAGGACAGGTTGAGTGAGAACGAAACCAAGTGTCAATGCAAGAAATGTGAAATGCATGGTTGCAGCTCTGTAGATGCCTCAGCCTTTCCCCTGCCTCAAATTCTCCCAAGCAAATCGCACATTCTTCATCTTTTGTACCGGTCAGTTCATCGTCTTCAGTCTTCTTCTCAAACTCTGACGTGGGAAGAGAATGCAGGATTTTGGACTCCAGTGCCGTGTTCCGGCACCCTTGCAAAGAATGACCACGATGGGGGTTTTGTTCATCTGCCTGCGGACTTTGAACATGATTTCTAGTTGGGACAACAAATGCAGCAAGGACCTGCTTCAGAAACCAAATTGAGCAGGATACCATGATCATCAAGCATATAATAGCAATTGCAGGAGGAGCCACCCAATGCCAGAGTGAACGAGACAACGTAGCCATTTCTTGCCAAGGCATGCTTTGCTAAATTCTCCCCAAAATGGTTGAATGAGCAAACATTAAGTGGAAACATCTGAATGCGTCAAACTGGATGGAGAAAGCAAGAGTAATAGGGGTCAAACTAAGAACATACAGAGACCCTTGAGAATGGTGACAGGGTCTATGAAACTACCATCCCTCGTAGATGTTACCGAAGTTGTTTTGCATTTTGCTACTTGGATTAGGGGAATGATCGTAATTCTCTCCTCTTTACGGGTGAGCATAGATAGGGTTATGTTAAATATACGGTATGCACCCTATCATCTTAGAGACTACTATCTTTGTCCCAAATTATTTGTATTATTCACTTTTCAACAATTAATTTGTAATTTTTTTTTATTTTCAACATTTTAGCATATAAATAAAGAAACCTTTACATATAAATAATAAATCAAGACCTATAGTTATTAGTTATATTTTTTAAAATTTTTTCTAATAAACAATAATATGAATAAATTTAAGTCAAAAAAGTCAAATGGAGCAAAAAACAGTAGGACGGAAATTATGATTTCGAAATGAACCCTCAACTTGTAAAAGAAGAGAAATGACAAAAATATGCATGAATGTGCCAAAACGCATTTCCCTCCAATATATATGTGTGTGTGTGTGTATATATATATATGAGTTTGTGAAAATGGGATATATGCAAAAAAAAAAAAAAAAAAAGGATGAGAGATATGTATAAATCATATAACATATATTTATAAATTGGATGATAGATATGTATGTAGAGGTGGGACTTGGGCTGGGTCAACCCGGCCCAAACCGGGACCGGACCGAAAGTCAAACCTGGCTCGACCTGGTCAAACCTGCCCCACCCAGGCAAAAGCCCGCTAAAATATGGGCCGAATATGGGCCCAAGAGGAGGAGGAGGTGCAAAACGGGCCGCCTCGGACCAGGACTCGACCCCGTGAACCGCCTCGCCCCGCCTCGTTAGATCGGATTGGGCCTGGCGCCCAACAGCTTTTATGTACAACAGAAACTTATGAAATTTTTTTTTAAAAATGGGTTAATTACACAGCAGGCCCTCCAACGGTTTTCTATTCCAGTATCGACCGTCTCATCTAAGGTAATGTTTAGTACCGGAAAATTGGTGATATCAAAGAAATGATCAAGATTGACACCCAACGCGATAGAGGTATGCATGTGTAATCGAAATTGGGGCCTCGTAACACTCCAGCAGCAAGACCAAAAGAGTTCGGATGAGGAGGTGATATCCGATACAGAGACTTGAATTTTTTTTTTCAATCATACATATAGTTTGTATTTGATATGATTATGTTATTCAGCACAGATCATAGGTTTCTATTATTCATTATTTCCAGAATGTTTTTACCATTTCAAAATGTAAGGTCCTTTTCGATTATTTGTAAGTGCCTTTTGATTTTTTAGATGTGGTGTTTTTTCTTAAAAATATTTATGACATATATAATTAATTATGTTTCTAATTTTTTTTTAATAAAAAAACTCCAAACTTGCCCTGTCCCGCCCCGGACCCAGCTCGGGACTGCCTCGCCTGCAACTGGGCCGAGCCCGGTCCTCGTGACCCAGGACCGGGACCGGCTAGGCCCGGGCCAGTCTCGGGTTAGGCTGACCTGGTTCCCACCTCTATATGTATGAGCCTAACATAGACAAACAAATATGAATTATCCAAACGTACTCGTACAAATCAAATGACAGATATGTATAAACTTAATATATAAAGAAAGTTAAAAATATATGCAAATAAGATCATAAAACTTTATGAATACACTCATTAAATTATATGTATGGATTCAACTATTCAAATATTTACACCAACATTTACTGAAATAATTTATTCTTATGATTTTTTTTCATATACATTATTTGATAAATTCATTTACGTATTTTTTCACATGTGTACAAAAAATTTTACTATTTACTTATATTCTGTTTTCTTAAACAAAACTTTTTCCAAAAACGAAAAGTTGTTTAATAGTAACACATTAATGATATATTTGTGTGGCTTGAAACAAATGAATATAGAAGTTTATTTTTATTTTCTCTCCATTATTCAAATTTTTTTTGCTTATCTATTTCCTCATTTACTTCCTTTTAGATTTTTTTTTCTCTTTCTTCTGTTGGGTTAAATTCCCTTATTTAAAATATATATAAATATCAAAAAATACATATACATGTGTATAAAACATATAAGTTTGTATATACAAGTGAAAAAACTTTGGTACATAAATAATAATACATGTGACATTGTTTGTACAAATTCAGTTTATTTTTTACATATATGAATATATACTTATAGGATTGCGTTTATATGTATGTATATGTTACAATTTTATATTAAAATTGTCCCACATTAGTAACTTTATCGTACCATTTGTTTTGCGTATATGTACCTAAAAAACACATTATTCATTTGGAAAAAAGTTTTCAAAAAATTGAGGGACAGAAAATAGAATTGCCGGTCAGCTGCCAGCGCTCCGTCTCGGCCCCACCACGAGCATGCCGCAGAATCTTCCCGGCTGGAGCCGTCAATACCAAACAACGCCACCAGCTTTACTACTCCGTCCGGCGAATGTAAGCCACATCCGTCTCAGCCCCCGACGCGAAGTAAATCAGATCGGATAACCAGCTGATGATCGGAGACAACCAGGCGGATGAAGTGGACCTCTGGCGGCAGCGTTGCGTTTAGGGGGGGAGGAGGGTCGCGATAGTGACGTTGCGGAGGAGTAGTCGTGACAGAGCAGTGGGGAAAAGAGGAAATCTTTATTTTTAACGTGGACATGTTTGAAATTTCGTCTGTGGGGAGTTTATAAAGTGTGAAGTATATTTGACATTTCCATGGACAAGAATTTACACGAAAAAAGAGAAAGGGAACCCCGAAAGCGAAGGATGAAAATTTCAGGATGCATAAAGTATATACCATTGTTCTAGACATGGTAGCCAGTTATAAGAAAAGCATATAGTGTCTGAAAGTTTCTTTTCTATGCAATTATTAGCAGCAGCACGTACTAATCTTAAGAAAAATTTCAGGTTAAAGAATCACATGCAGCAAGAGCAAGATGAAGTAAGCGTGGGACTGTGTTTGAATTGCTAATACAATAAAAGAGAGCTGTGTCAAATTTGACGAACCCCCTCAGCCATTAAAATTTGACACTGGGCATAAAACAACTAAAAAAACACAAACTTGCCACTTGCTTGGGCCACAAACAACGGATCTGCAGATAGGGCAGGTTGAGTGAAATTGAAACCAAGTGTTGATGCAAGACCTGTGAAATGCGTGGTTGCAGCGTGGTTGGTGTCTCAGCCGTTCCCCTGCCTCGAATTCTCCCAAGCAAATCGCGCATTCTTCGCCTCCTGTACCTGGCAATCCATCTCCTTTGTTCCCCTTCTCAAACTCTGATGTGGGCAGAGAATGCAGGATATCAGATTCCAGTGGTTTGTTATGATCAAGGCCTGGTGGCCGGTCGATCATGGGTTGGTATTTCTTCGTCTGTTTGTTGACTTTCAAGATGATTTCCAGAGGAAGTTGGAAAACGGAATGCAACTAGGACCTGCTTCATCAACCAGACTGAGCAGCATACCATGATCATCAAGCATATAATGGCAACTGCAGCAGGAACCGCCAAATGCCATAGCAAAGGGGACATGGGAAACTTCTCATTCATGGGCATGCTTAATGATTAGCCAAAATTTCTCCTGAATTGTTGACTAGACAAACATTAAGAAGAAACATCTGAATGCATCAAACAGGATGATCTTAATGGTGAAGATGAAAGCATTTGGATCGGTAGAATCAAAGTAACAACATAGAGACCATTAAGAATGGAGACCATGGATTAGAAAACTGAGGCAACTTAGATGTTACCAAGGTTGCTTTGGAGTTATGCTAGTTGGATTGGAAGAAACGAACTTTATTTTCTGCAATTTTAGCTGCTGCGCATGGAGAGCCACATTGTACAAATCAAAGACAGTTACTTTGTTTTTTTATATCTCAATTTTTTGCATTAGCCAATGAAGATACAGAATAAACAGCACAAAGACGACTCAAGCAGTTCCTTCTAAATCCTCTCTGATCCTGAATTAAGACTAAAACACTTGAACTAGAAAAGAGGAAGGGAGCCCCCAAAAAACACAATAAAAAAAAAAAGAAGAAGATGAAAATTTCTGGATGTACAATGTATACCAATTCTAGACATAGTAGCTATACCACTACACTCCTCCATCCCCAAAAGAGACGCGAAACATTGTCCCATTCAAACCATTAACCCCTCAAAAGAATTCAGTTTTTCCGAAACTAGAAAGTGTACTCCGTCATTGGAACCTTTGACGTTTTCCAAATGGAATTTGGGGGCTAAAGCTAGAAGATCCCAGCAGAGAAGCTGAGCACAACTGAGCAGGTCCGCGGCACATATCAACATTCTGCAGTGAGGTCAATGATCTTTGGCCAAAGGTTGTTTTTGCAGCCAGATTCTGGCTAGCATTTTCAAACTTACCACAACCTTTAATTGAAACAGGTGGAATCTTGAACGGCTGCAATGGAGGAGGATTTCTCCAGGAAGGAAGTGGACCAGCAAGAAGAAGTGTCTGCAGAAGAGGTCCTGCTTCCAAAACGGTATGCAAGAGCTTCCCTTGCTCAGGCAGAGCTCTTCCTCTAAGAACGTTGTCAATTATAGCATCAGCTGGGTCAATCTGTCTCCGTTCCATGGAGACCAAACCAGTTGGGACACTGTTATTCTCACTCTTCTGAGCGAAGGGCTGGTTCAGAAACCCCACGTTACTCGAATCAACCACGTTGAAGCTGGAAAACTCCGGCGAAGTCACTGCTTCGAAAAGGGAATCAACGGGGGAAGAAACATGGGACTGGTGATTATATGTATCAGACAAACTGTTGGATTCTGTTATACTCGAATTTGCTCTCGTTGCCATTACAAGAGGGCTTCCCGGATGAGCATGAGGAAGAGCAGTTTGAAATTCGGTTGGACCGGAAGCCGTGAACTTGGAGACAAATTTTTGCAGCTGCTCTTTGGCCTCATCTCTTTCATGGTACGCAAGCTTTAGCAGATTGAGTAGATGCTTCAGCTCTTCCTTGCACTTGCTTATTTGGTCAGTTGCTTCCATTCTTACCGTCTCCAATTCCATTGTAGCATATTGAAGCTTCAGTTTCAGGTCATCCATGTCCTGTCAAATTCAAAGCTAATTGATAAATTCAAGACATTTCCCATAAACAAATATATAACTGCATCTATAAAAAATCCAACCTTTACTAGGGACAAATGATATATGAATTACATCAACTATACCTTAACAAAAGAAAAAAAGATCGCACACTTAAGTTAGATATATCCACTATTTCGAAGTTAGGGGCAGCAGTAAAATCACAAAATCAGCCACGTGGATCCCAAGAACTTCTGGTTAAAACAGGTGCCTTTTTTACTTTTCTTTTCTGGAATGAACAGTAGTGGACATTTTTACCCACGATCATCGCTTCATTCCCAAAAAGATGTATGCTTAAAAGGAAGAACCTTTGAACCCAGGAAAACACACACGAAAAGAGAAAAAGAGGGAAAAACATAAAAGCAATTAAATTTTTTGCTTTATACAGAGTTCAAAAGTAAAAAATAATGAATTGAACAAAAGAATCTTTTTCTTGACGACTAAAGGCGGGGTAAAAAAAAGGCACCTTGAATCGTAACCACGAGAAAGAGAAACACCTTGAAGAACATGAAGGAGAGAAACATATCAATCAGATGAAACAAAACAAACAAACAAAAGCAAATCAAAGGACAAGGAAATGCCAAATTAAACTTGTGCAAGCACAAAGATGAAGAAATTAAACAGAGACCAACCTCATCAAAACCCCAAAAAGAACTCAATTCCTCCATTGACAAAGATGGGAGCTTGGTTTTGTTCAGAAGAAGAAAGAGAAGACGAAGCAGGAAGAGAAGGGAGAAGGAAAAGAGAAGCTAAGTTTAGAGAGAGAGAGAGGGAGGGAATTAAGAAAGAGTCTGGAGTGAGTAATTTATAGAGCAATGACTGAGCAAATGAGGACAAAGGAAGGGGGGGCTCTGTGTTGTCACTTGTGATGTGAAGAATATGGAATGCCCCGAAGAATAAGGTAATTAAATATGGAGATTCCATGTTTCTTTTCTCATAAGTTATAAAGCATTAAATTTCTTTTAAGAGCTTCCTTTTCCTATTCGCAGTTCCCAGTCTTACAGGGCTCTCCGTCGCGTCGCTTACCAAAAATAATATCCCATCGCCCACCTCGGCTCCGGTCCTCCTGTTGGCTAGAGCTACATCATTATCGAGTTTCGTGGTTTATACAGAGGTTATTAATAAGAGCAAGTATTAGACTATTTATCCTATATGATACACGTATATAGGTTATTAATAACTTAGAATTATATCTTTTATTTTATTTTCTATTAAACTTATAATATATATTAGTAATCTTTGATGCAATTAAAAATATTTTTTATGTTAAGGTTAGGATATCTTATGCTTCATGTTAAGATGGATTAGTAATGCTATATTTCTTTTTTATTTCTAAGAAGCAAAATGTGGATCTTAGTCTTTGCTAGTATATTACCGAATTCATTCAAAACCTGAAAAATCTCTACAATTATTTCCCTATGCTTTTTTTAAAAATAATTTTATGAGATTTTTAATTTAATTGTATAATAGATAAATATCTAGTTATTATCTTCTAATGACACTATATATAATTAAATGTTGTTATGTTATGGTAAATAGTGTTCCCATGCTTTAAAAAGAGCACTGTTTTTGTTATGTAATGCAGATGATATTAGATCTGAAAATCAGAGTTAAATAGTTCTATTCCATCCTAAAAAAAATGACAAAGGTATGGAATATTTAAACGTTTGTTTAGATGTTAGTATATGGTAACCACATAGTGAATTCACTCGTCTTGCCGTATTTGAACTATGAGCATTTTGGTCATAATTTGACGCTGAAAGGCAAACTTGATATGGCACCAAAATGATTTATTTTATTTTTGTTTTTTGTTTTTGTTTTTTCGTTTTAGAAAAAGGCAAATAAACTTTGATTGGAGCCAAAATTTGCAAAGGAGATGGAAAGTCCATTATGAAAAAATTAGATTGTGGGATATATATAAGACGTGGATTTTAATATGTACTTAACCCAAAAACAAGCACGCGGATTGGCATGGAGCTAAACCTGGACAGAAACCTCGTCCTGACACGAGAGGAGACAATGTACATGGACTCGGAACTTTTATTTATTTTTTTTTTTTCTATTCAACCGACAAGCCCCTTAGCTTCTGCTCATACTTTTTAATTATTTTTGTTGTTGGACTTTGTTTCCATGTAATACCAGGACAAAAATATGTTGCAGAAATGTTTTTAAGTCCTACCAAATTTGTTAGGAGAATTTTGGTTTTTGTTTTGGTTGGGAACCCAAAAAAAAAAAGAAAATAATTTTTCTCCTTTTTACCCCTTTTGCTTCTACTGAGTGGTCATAGAATATGAACACATTACTTAACAAAATAGCACATAATTTTAGAAAGATAACCATAATCGTGATAATAAGACAAATACTACAACTATATACTAATTTTACATGGGGAAAATCACGAATGTGTAAATAATGGTTTTTTGGGCTCCATTAGACCATTAAACCTTTTAGAGTCGGGTAAACTATTGATTTTATTAAACCATGTAAAGTATCTAATTTGTTCTTAAATTCACTAACTTGTGTTCTGCTAAATTGCATATTAATTTGGTCCCTGATGTTATTATTTTCCTTGGTCTATATGATGACTCCAACCTTGAAAGCGTCCTTAATGATATGGTCCATAATATTTTAAAACATCTAAGCTTTGTCATCGTATTAATGAATTCTACTCTAATTAACATGAAATTACTGTACTATTGTGAAAGTATATGACCATTACAGATGCGCACAGTTCATATACAATCATGCTTCTTGAAATTAATAAGACACGCATACATGTTACAAAATGCTGACTTCAATTAGCGTTTTTTTGTTTTGTTCAACTCACAAAAAGTTTATACGAAGTTGAAAAGAAAAAAGAGATGGACGAGCAAAGTGATATAGTATTTCTTTTTCATCATGTCAGTTGAAATCATAGGTTTTCACAGCTAAAATTGATCCAAAATGTAAATATTAAGTCTAAATCCATTGTGATCCCCAAACTTTTTTTCTTTAACCTATTTCAATATGACAATGAAAAATAGTATACAGTACCTATTAAACTCAATAACTCGGTTAAGGACTACAAACGCACAGGGTGGTACTATTTTTCATAGTTTAAGAAACAAACTAGTGTTTCATTTTTCACAATTAGCACAATATCTGAATCAACAATGTAAACATCTTTTGCAAGTATAAAGGTCTATTTTACGCGCCTCACGCCTCTTGTCTGCCAATTCGCTGTAAAGGGTAAATAATTGGCGGTTGGGTTCGGGAAAACGACAAAGTTGCGGTTAAGACATGGTGCCCGTGTAGGACAAAAGCACGCAGCCAGATTTTTTTTTTTTAAATGTCATGTTCTCTAATCTTAAATCTTAATACAATGTACTTAGCATCTTTTATCATGTCTTAGGGGATGCGATTATGATTAATTACGATTTTTAACTCCTCTAACTTTCAGTCTCTTATCTTTAGGGTTCACACGTTGGCCAAGTTTATTTTATATACCCTCATTTTGTTGTCCTATTCAGCGGCTCATCTCATCTCTAATTGCATGCCAAGTGTCCCAATTAGAGAAACAGAGCCAGAGATGCTCGCTCATTGGCAAGGACATAGCTATTAACTAATAAGATGACATTGTAGCTAGATCAATTGCCTGAATCCATCGAGTACAAAGAAGTGGAGTAGAGGATTTGGATTCAGATAAAAAACAAAAAGAAAAAAAGATAGGAAAAAATCTACTTAATAAAGCAACTTCAAGTATATAACAGAGTTGTTCTTGCATGCCTTAAATCACTATTCAGACTTCTACACAAGTAAAATGTCTGTTCTTTTGGCTAAAAAAAAAATAATTTTAAATCTCCCTTCTAGCTCTCAATAAACATTTACCCCACCTAAAAATGATTTTTTTACAATTATTTATATAATTAAAGAAATGACATTAACAATTATTTTTTAAACTATAGCTATATTAACTCTACAAGTAGAACACAGAGATATAATTGAAATATAATAGGTGTGAGAAGGAATTGAACCTCCAAATAGGGATGTTAGTAGGTCACGTTTGGGTCGAATGGTAATATTTTCAAATCCAACATGCTACGTTAGTTGTCCCACCGTATCATATAATCACTTGTCTGGTGGACAATTTTTAAATTCATATCTTCTCAATTTTAGGCAGGTTGAGTCAGGTTAAACTCATTCACCTACCACACTTCCACAACCACACAAATTTGATGCAATTGGTGTGGAAGGGTGCCCAGAAGTTCAATTGGAAATGGATTTGGTCAAGTAAGTTGTGGGCTAGCAGTAGAGGTTAGGGATACGAGTGGTGTTGGGCAGCTTGGTTGTTGCCCACTTGCTTCTAGATTCTTTCCTACATGAAAAGGGTGTGCTTTTCAATTCTACACTTTCTCCTAGAAACAAAAATATGTTCCAGCTAAAGCAAGAGATAGGAAACCAATAACAAGACAACAAACCAATAACATATATATGGGTTGGATATGAGGTAAGTGAACCCTAAACACGCTACCTGACCTGAATTCGGCAAGTGAAAAATAGAAAATCCACATCCTACCCAAATATATTCAATTGCAAAAAAGAACCAACTCGCCAAGTTTGATGCAACTGGAACCCCATTAGGCTGGTTGTTAACATCCCTACCTTCAATTGGCATCTTAGGTGTCCCCAATGTTCCTAAAAGCCTAAATGCAAATGTTTAGAATTGTAATAGAAGCAAAAGAGTTAGAAAAACCATAACAAAGAGTGTCGAAATAGCCAATAATTTAGCTGCCAAAGAAAAGGCTTATTAACAAACAAAAGTGAGTTTTTGGCATGAAGCCCATAGTGGAGACTAAGACCCAGGCAATTTCAGTAAGAGTATTGCTAAACTGCCAGGACTCATCCACTTTGAAAATACAAGGAAGAAGAATAAGATAAGTCTAATTTGTAGTAGACCAGATTACACATAACGGGAAAGGATAAAGAGCTTTATAAAGGTGAATATTATTTTTTTGAATGCCTAGCAAATCTGGTAAAGAAAAGAAACAAACTCCACTTTAACCCAAATGCAAAGACACATTGGATCTACATTTTGAAATTAAGAAGTAAGGTCTACCTTAGTCGTCAATGCTTTTTGTATGCACTTTTAAAGAAAAGTATGAAACTTTTATGGCATGTCCATAACCCACACTTTGTTAATATGTTGAGAAGGAGTTAGTGTTAGTATTATGCCCAAAAAGCCAATCATGAGATGATTGTATTTTTGCACATTGAGTCATGATATTTTATTGAGGCATTAATCCAGCAATTTTGTTTGTTGTTTTGTTTCTGCGTAACTTAATAAACATAATTGTAACCCTAGAATAATGATATTCTTAAACGTCCCTAGTCTAGTATTATTGTGGAGCGGGTTGCAATAATACATAATGACTAGCATATGTGGAGACTAATATGAGATATGTAGTCTACATATGGGTACAAGTTGGAGAACTTGTGTACTGGACCGACCCACCATGAGAACACTTCATGGATCGTTATATGAGTGTCATAAGTGATTCTCATAGTGATCATGGTATATGTAGTCCTTCGACCTAAGATCAGCAAGGTTCCCTACATGTGAGTCACATACTTTGATACTTTCCTTTGTTGCTCGTAACTGAGTGAACTTGAAGGAGGTCATTGGGTATGTCACATATCATGCGGAGGGATTTGTATGATCAAGATGGGATTTGTCCCTCCTATGTAACGGGAGTGATATCTTTGGGCCCCTTGATAGAGTGAGACTTAGAAAATGCATGGTCATGCTCCGATGAGTTGATATATGATATCAATGTCGTCAGTTTAAGTTGGTCTACTCGGTAATCAAGAAACCAAAGATTGGGCTATACGAGAGTGACACATTCCATGTCTCGTGCTTAGTCTTGATATCTTGGACAAAGGGACAATGGCATATATCGGTGATGATCATAAAGGTTTAGTCGATTCACCGACAATCTTGTCACTTGGGTAGCAATGATGTGTTGCTAGACACCGCTCATTGCTTATGATCATAAATGTGATTTATGATCATTGCCAACATGGCAAGAGCCTATTGGGTCGCACACATAGAGCTTTTTGGATCATTAGAGTGCATGGGCTAATTATTTGGGTTATGGTTTCACTTTAATTTCGTATTAATAATGGGCCAAGGAGTTGAGCCATTATTAAGCCCGAAATTAAATCCTAATTGGATTAGGGCTTTGAAACCCATTAGGCCTGGAAGTTGAGTCTCACTATAAATACAACTTTTAAGTGAGAAATTCGCAGGTCTCCTTGCCCTAGCCTCCCAAAAGGACAGCCACACTCTTCTCTTGCAATTCCTTGGAGGACGCAAGCTAGCACTGCGAGCGCAAGAGAAATGCATCTGCCGGGACGTGGTGGAAGCGTGGTGATCCCGAGAGGCTCGTGTGGATACCATAGAAAGCCTGAACACGTCAACTGTTCAGGTTTGTGATTCGACTCTACAGTTGAGTGAGAGATCTCAACCGAAAATTAGGTATGAAATTTTCGAACACCCGGTTTACCCCGTTTCACTTGGATCCTGGAGGGTTTCGGTTAAATTCCGCTGCGCTGTTTGGCTCCCGAAACCCAACAGTTAGATCATGTCTAAAAGATGCATTAGTTGAGATACTAGATAAATGAGCTTAAATATGTCCCTTCTTGCAGTTATAGATACTATTTGAAGACTTACACCAAATTTTAAAATCATAGAACACCTTGATTAAGGATGGGACAACTAGTAACAACCAGACAAACTACATCTTCTAAAGACAAAGCATACTTATTCCAACCTAAACCATTAGGAAGCATGAGATGTTGACTATTGTGATAGATGGCTTTAAGGTCCGGTTAGCATGCATAATAAAAGATGAGCCGAATACTGAGGTAACCAGTAATCGATCCAAAATGTTGAAAGTTAAACCATCACTAAACTGACATCTAGCATGTGGAGAAAGTAAAGCACAATCGTATAAAAAGCTTCATTATATAGGAGAAACGTTATCTTGCTTGGGCACTAACCATGATGAAGAACACTTCCCATACTTGGTTGGCAACACCTAAATCACTAAAAAAAAAATGATAAGTTGTCATAATTCTCTAAAAGGTTGTAACTAAGAGAGTTTGAACATATATATCATGGACACCAAGTCATCTCATTCCTTTAAGAAAACAAAGGAACAGCTTGTTTTAAAAGTAATCGCTTTTGGACTCTGGAACAATATTCCACCAAAAAAACAACAACAAATTTGACATATGATTGCAAATACCAACAAGTATCTTGAAAAGAGACATGAGATAAATTGGAAGTGAAGATAAAAAGGATTGAATTAGAGTAAGCCTACCAGCCAAAATAAGGAGTATTCATTTCCAAGAGGCTAACTTGTCCGTAACTTTGTCCACTAAAAATTAAGAAGAACCATTTTTAGATGTATCATAGTTAAATGGGACCCCAAAGTACTTAGTGATACCATTGTTGATAGATGAAGACAAAACTCGATGGAAGACACAAATAAAATGATCAGGAATATTCTCAGAAAAAACCACACTTTGACTTTGAATAATTACCTTCTGGCCGATTGCATGATGGAACAAACTTAAAGCTTTGTAAAGAGTGTGAATGCTCTTAACTGTTAGCTTGAAAAAGAGCAAACAGTTATCTGCAAACATCAAATGATTAATAGATTATTCAAAAATGCTAGCTTTGATACTTGGAAGTTTATTATCCACTTTCAACTTCTCAAGGTAAAAACCAAAAAGTGTATGCATAAAAAATAGATATATAAAGAGATTAAGGATCTCCTTGACATAACCCTTTATAAGAAGTAAACTAATCCATAGTGTAGTTATTAAGAAGCATTAAATAGGAAACTATAGAAATGCACAACATGGTTGACTGAATCCAATAAGAAAAAACCTAACTTCTTTAAAAAAGATCTTAATAAAATACTAGCTCAAGTTATCATAAGTCTTTTGCATATTCAACTTTAAAGCCATTTTATTTGCACCAGACCCATTTTCTCTATAGGTAGATTTAATTGCTCGGAATAATTCATAAGTAATAATAATATTATCCTGAATCAATTGTCCATGAATTTTTAACTTTTAAAGACTATATGAGTGTTAGTGTTGTGCCCAAAAGTCAATCATGAGATGATTGTATTTTTGCACATTGAGACATGATATTTTATTAAGGCATTAATCCAGCAATTATGTTTGTTGTTTTGTTTTTGCGTAATGTAATAAACATAATTGTAACCCTAGAATAATGATATTCTTAAACGTCCCTAGTCTAGTATTATTGTGGAGCGGGTTGCAATAATACATAACGACTAGCATATGTGGAGACTAATATAAAATATGTAGTCTACATATGGGTACAAGTTGGAGAACTTGTGTACTGGACCGACCCACCATGAGAACACTACATGGATCGTTATATGAGTGTCATAAGTGATTCTCATAGTGATCATGGTATATGTAGTCCTTTGACCTAAGATCATCAAGGTTCCCTACATGTGAGTCACATACTTTGATGCTTTCCTTGGTTCCTCGTAATTGAGTGAACTTGGAGGAGGTCATTGGGTATGTCACATATCATACGGAAGGATTTATATGATCAAGAAGGGATTTGTCCCTCCTATGTAACAGGAGTGATATCTTTGGGCCTCTTGATAGAGTAAGACTTAGAAAAATGCATAGTCATGCTCGGATAAGTTGATATACGATATCAATGTCATCAGTTTAAGTTGGTCTACTCGGTAATCAAGAAACCAAAGATTGGGCTATACGAGAGTGACACATTCCATGTCTCGTGCTTAGTCTTAATATCTTGGACAAAGGGACAATGGCATGATGATCATAAAGGTTTAGTCGAATCATCGACAATCTTGTCACTTGGGTAGCAATGGTGTGTTGCTAGACACCGCTCATTGCTTATGATCATAAATGTGATTTATGATCATTGCCAACGTGGTGAGGGCCTATTGGGTCGCACACATAGAGCCATTTGGATCATTAGAGTGCATGGGCTAATAATTTGGGTTTTGGTTTCACAATAATTTCGTATTAATAATAGGCCAAATAGTTGAGCCATTATTAAGTCCAAAATTAAAGCCTAATTGAATTAGGGCTTTGAAACCCATTAGGGCTGGAAGTTGAGTCTCACTATAAATACAACTTTTAGTAAAAAATTCACAGGTTTCCTTGCCCTAGCCTCCCAAAAGGACAACTGCACTATTCTCTTGCAATTCTTTGGAGGACGCAAGCTAGCACTGTGAGCGCAAGAGAAACGCATCTGCCAGGACGTGATGGAAGCGTGGTGATCCCGAGAGGCTCGTATGGATACCATAGAGAGCTTAAACACATCAACTGTTCAGGTTTTGTGATTCGACTTTACAGTTGAGTGAGAGATCTCAATCGAAAATTAGGTATAAAAATTTTCGAACACCCGGTTTACCTCGTTTCACTTGGATCCTGG
Organism: Aquilaria yunnanensis; assembly: GCA_039654915.1. Classification (NCBI taxonomy): domain Eukaryota; kingdom Viridiplantae; phylum Streptophyta; class Magnoliopsida; order Malvales; family Thymelaeaceae; genus Aquilaria; species Aquilaria yunnanensis. Next base: position 410,285 of record CM077595.1, read on the forward strand.
AGGGTTTCGGTTAAATTCCGCTGCGCTGTTTGGCTCCCGAAACCCAATAGTGGTATCAGAGCTACTGGTGGAACCTTAAATCGGGCTTAAATGTTGAATCGCATGATGTTATGTGTTCGATTGCTTTCGGCCATGATTAATTAGATTGATTCATGATGCATAAAACCGGAACTCATAATGAACATATGACATTTATGAAAAAACAACACTAATTGGTTAATGAGATTAACCAGAAATTGATTGGTATGAAATACCTATATGGATTAGGATTCTTGCAATAGTTGTAAAAACCCTAGCTTTGTTCGGATTCGGCCTGTTCGGGCACCGAAAGTAAGGTATTTTTGGTGGCTCGAATGGAAGAGTCTCGGGTGCCTACTTTGCTCGAAATAGAAGATCTCGGGCAAAGCAATTGTAAGCCAATTTTTTGCGCCGAGGGGGCACTGCCCCCCTCCCAACCCCCGCAAGGGCTACCCCCATTGACCCCGTCTGCTGACCGGTCAGCAGAATCACCGCCCGTGGACCAGCCAGCGGGACCGCCGTATGAGAAGCACCACATAAATAAAAACTGGTTAATCAACTTGCGAAAATTGGCATGCATTTGTTGAATGAGATTTGGCATGTTATGCTGATTGATGGTTGAAGCATGGTGCATGGTTATAGCCCTTGATTGGTTGTACTTATAAATATAGCCTGCGAGTCGTGCCTTCTCTTATTACTCTCATTGTACATTCTTTTCTCACCTTACTCCCCTCAAATGTAACTCGAGGTTTCTATTATTGATATAATAGTACATTATGGGATCATCGAAGGTGGTATATCCAAGGATCATCCAAGGTGGTATGTCCAAGGAGGTGACAACAAAAGGGCAACCAAGAAAGGAAGAGAATGAGCTTGTGAAGACCTTTCTCTTTTTTTAGGCTTTTATGATATTCTCATTGGCTTGAGAATATCGCATGGTTTGGGCTATAACCATGTCACGTTTACTTTCTTGTAAGCATGAGATGCATGTTTTATATTTGTATGTGATGCATGTATAAGACAACCGGAGATAACAAATTGGTAAGATCAAAAGAAAAGTCCCTCAAAATAAATATTAAGTCATTAAATGTGATGTCTTCCAAATGTTGGCATTCGTCAAAACTTTGATCAACATTAGGTGGGTTTGCCAAAGCAAAGCACCTATGTTCAGGCGCGATGGGATAATAGTGATATCCAAATTGCTAAATTTGGGTCTGACTTAACTAAGTCATCCTAATAGGATTAGGGATTTAGAGGCATAGAGTTGGGCTTAAGTTCATGAGATGAGCTTGGACAAGTGTTGTTCACTAAACTATCCAAAAGTTGTATGGGATGCAATTGGCAATGAGTTGCCTACCTAAATAGCTGTAACTTGATAGAAAAGCCAAAGCTGACTCAGGTTGTGGTCAAATATGGATATTGGCCCACTAGAATACCTTAGCGCCGAGGTGTTCCGAAATAATATCGAGGGTTATTATTTTGAGGAAAATAGTGGGAGTATCGTTTAATAAAAGTCCTTATTAAATGAATTAAAATACATGGCTCTTACACTACATATTTACCGTTGTAGATAACCATGGCACAAAATACATCGACACTTTCGTTGCGATCGATCCTTGAGAAGGAAAAACTAAATGGGACCAACTTTCTCAAATGGTACCGAAACTTGAGAATAGTCCTCAAGCAAGAGAGAAAGGCTTATGTCCTAGAGCAGCCCATTCCGAATGAGCCTGTTGCCACTGCTCCAAGAGCTAAAAGGGATGCTCAAAAGAGGCATTCTGATGATGCTTTGGATGTTGCATGTTTCATGCTTATTACTATAGAATCTGAGCTTCAGAAGCAACATGAGAACATGGGAGCGTTCGATATGATCGAACATCTCAAAATGCTTTTCCAAGAGCAAGCTAGGCATGGGAGGTTTGAGACCTCTAAGGCATTGTTTTAGTGCAAGATGTCTAAGGGAAGTCCCGTGGGTCCTCATGTGCTCAAGATGATTGGGTACATTGAGAATCTTGAGAGTTTAGGATTTTCTCTTCAGAAAGAGTTGGCTATTGATGTAGTCTTGCAATCGTTGCCTGAAAGCTATAATCAATTCGTCATGAACTATAACATGAACGACCTTGACAAATCCCTTCCTGAATTGCTTAACATGTTGAGAACTGCTGAGCAAAACCTTAAGAAGGCTAAGCCCATTTTGATGGTTCAAAAGGGCAAGGGAAAGGGAAAAGCCAACAAGAAGAAGGATAAAGCTAATGGAAAGTCCAATGCTAATTCTTCTTCAGTTGCACTGAAACCAAAGGGTGGTGTGGCAAAAGAAAGAGGAGTGCTTCCATTGTAAGCAACCTGGACACTGGAAGCGCAACTGCAAGCTCTATCTTGAAGAACTTGCTAAGGAAAAAGGAAGTAAGACTTTCATTTCAGGTATTTTTGTTATAGAGGCTAACTTTTCCACTTCCTCATCTTGAGTATTGGATACTGGATGTACATCTCACATTTGTGCAAATGTGCAGGATTTAAGTAGAAGTAGAATATTGACTTGAGGTGAAGTGGATCTACGTGTTGGAAATGGAGTAAGGGTTGCTGCCTTAGCCGTAGGGACTTATGTTCTCACTTTACCTAGTGGATTAGTTTTAGAATTAGACAACTGCTACTTTGTGCCTACTATTAGTAGAAATTTGATTTCTGTTTCTTGTTTGGATAAGAAAGGTTTTTCATTTATAATAAATGACAAATGTTGTTCTATTTATTTGAATGAAATCTTTTATGGCAGTGCTCAACTTAGCAATGAGTTGTATGTTCTAGACCTCGAAGATCCAACCTATAATATGAATACCAAGAAGGTTAAATTAAATGATTCAAACCCGACCTATCTCTGGCACTGTCGCTTAAGCCATATAAACGAGACCTGCATATCCAAGTTCCATAAGAATGGACTCTTAGACTCATTTGATTTTGAATCATATGAGACATGTGAGTCATGTTTGTTGGGCAAGATGACCAAAGCCCCATTCACAGGGCAAAGTGAAAGGGCTGATGACTTACTAGAACTCATACATAGTGATGTATGTGGCCCTATGTCTACACATACTAGAGGAGGTTTTCAATACTTCATTACTTTCACTGATGACTTTAGCAGATATGGCTATGTGTATCTCATGAGACACAAGTCAGAATCCTTTGAAAAGTTCAACAAATTCAAGAATGCAATAGGGAATCAACTCGGGAAGAGTATCAAAGTGCTTCGATCAGATCGAGGTGGAGAGTACTTGGATAAAAAATTCCTTGACTATCTGAAGGAGTGTGGTATAGTATCACAACTCATTCCACTAGGTACACCTCAATGGAATGGTGTATCTGAAAGGAGAAATCGAACTCTGTTAGACATGGTTCGCTCTATGATGAGTCAAGCTGACATTCCAAACTCCTTTTGGGGACATGTTCTAGAGACATCCGCTTTTACACTGAACCGAGTTCCATTTAAATCAGTTCAAAAGATACCATATAAGATATGGGAGTGGGAGGCATCCTAATTTGTCTTTTATGAAGATTTGGGGCTGTGACGCTTATGTGAAACATCAATCATTTGACAAACTAGGGCCTAAATCTAAAAAATGTCTTTTTGTTGGGTATCCCAAACAAACAAAGGGTTATTATTTCTACAATCCTTCTAAGCAAAAAGTGTTTGTTGCTCGAACTTGTGTCTTTTTAGAGAAAGAGTTTATCTATAGAGGAACTAGTGGGAGGAAAGTAGAACTTGAAGAAATTCAATAACAACAAGGAGACATCGAACCTGAAATGGAACCTGAACAAACACCAGAAGATGTTGTGGTTCAAAAGTCTGTTCCTGTAGCATAGAGCCCACATAGGTCTGGTAGGATTCGGCGTGAGCCTGAGAGATATGGATTTCTCGTGACTCACACTGGTGATGTGATGCTCATGGATCAGGATGAGCCCACAACCTACCAACAAGCTATGTCGGGGCCTGACTATGATAAGTGGCTAGTGGCCATGAAATTCGAGATGAAATCCATGTATGAAAACCAAGTATGGACTTTGGTTGACCCATCTGAAAGGGTTAAACCCATAGGGTGCAAATGGGTTTTCAAGAAGAAAACTGACATGGATGGTAATGTGATTATCTTTAAGGGACGATTAGTTGCAAAAGGTTTCAAGCAAATTCATGGTATTGACTATGATGAAACTTTTTCACCAGTTGCTATGCTTAAATCCATCCGAATTTTTTTTGCTATTGCTGAACACTATGATTATGAGATATAACAAATGGATGTCAAAACTGCATTCCTAAATGGAAAGCTACTTGAGGATGTGTACATGACACAACCTGAGGGTTTTATCACTCCTAAGGATGCCAATAAAGTGTGCAAGTTGCAAAGGTCTATTTATGGACTGAAGCAAGCTTCTCGAAGTTGGAATCTTCGTTTTGATGAAGCAATCAAAGAGTTTGGTTTTATCAAAAATGAAGATGAACCTTGTGTCTATAAGAAGGTTAGTGGAGCGCTATTGTCTTCTTGGTATTGTATGTAGATGACATACTACTCATTGGGAATGACATTCCTGAGCTATAGTCTGTGAAGACTTGGCTGGGGAAATGTTTCTCTATGAATGACTTGGGTGAAGCAGTCTATGTGTTAGGCATCAGGATCTATAGAGATAGATCTAGAAAGCTTCTTGGCCTAAGTCAAAGTACATATATTGACAAGGTGCTAAAGAGGTTTAGCATGCAAGATTCCAAGAAAGGATTTTTGCTCATGTCACATGATATAACTCTTTCTAGATCTCAGTGTCTGAGTACACCTAAGGAGAGAGAGCGCATGAGTAAGATTTCATATGCCTCAACAATTGTATCTATCATGTATGTCATGATATGTACTCGTTCTGATGTCTCATATACCTTGAGCATGACGAGTAGGTACCAATCAAACCCCGGTGAGAGTCACTGGACAACTGTTAAGAACATCCTTAAGTACTTACAAAGGACTAAGGATGCATTCTTGGTATTTGGAGGTGAAGATGAGCTCGTTGTAAGGGGTTACACTGATGCAAGCTTCCAATCCGATAAGGATGATTTTAGATCACAATCTGGTTATGTGTTTTGTATTGGTGGTGGTGCTGTGAGCTGGAAGAGTTCAAAGCAAGAGACAGTAGTTGACTCTACAACAGAATCTAAGTACATTGCTGCCTTTGATGCTGCGAATGAGGCAGTTTGGATCAAGAATTTCATCACTGAACTTGGAGTGGTTCCAAGCATTAGCGACCCGATAAAGCTTTATTGTGACAACAATGGAGTAATCGCACAGGCTAAAGAACCTCGATCTCACCAGCGATCCAAACACATACTCCAACGCTATCATCTCATCAGGGAGATCATCGAGAGGGGTGATGTAAGGATATGCAGAACTTCGACGACAGCAACGTTGCTGATCCACTGACAAAGCCCCTTACGCAACAGAAGTATGATAGCCATTCTAGGTCCATTGGTATTAGATACATGGATGATTGGCATTTAGTGCAAGTGGGAGATTGTTAGTGTTGTGCCCAAAAGTCAATCATGAGATGATTGTATTTTTGCACATTGAGTCATGATATTTTATTAAGGCATTAATCGATCAATTATGTTTGTTGTTTTATTTTTGCGTAACGTAATAAATATAATTGTAACCCTAGAATAATGATATTCTTAAACATCTCTAGTATAGTATTATTGTGGAGCGGGTTACAATAATACATAACGACTAGCATATGCGGAGACTAATATGGTACATGTAATCTGCATATGGGTACAAGTTGGAGAACTTCTGTACTGGACCGACCCACCATGAGAACACTACAAGGATTGCTATATGAGTGTCATAAGTGATTCTCATAGTGATCATGGTATATGTAGTCCTTTGACCTAAGATCATCAAGGTTCCCTACATGTGAGTCACATACTTTGATGCTTTCCTTTGTTGCTCGTAACTGAGTGAACTTGAAGGAGGTCATTGGGTATGTCACATATCATGCGGAGGGATTTGTACGGGATTTGTCCCTCCTATGTAACAGGAGTGATATCTTCGGGCCTCTTGATAGAGTAAGACTTAAAAAAATGCATGGCCATACTCAAATGAGTTGATATACGATGTCAATGTTATCAGTTTAAGTTAGTCTACTCGGTAATCAAGAAACCAAAGATTGGGCTATACGAGAGTGACACATGTCTCGTGCTTAGTCTTGATATCTTGGACAAAGGGACAATGGCATATATCGGTAATGATCATAAAGGTTTAGTCGAATCATCGACAATTTTGTCAATTAGGTAGCAATTAGGGGTGATTATTCGGTTTGTTCAGTTTAAACCGAACCGAATTAGTCGGTTTATTCGGTTTTTGGTTTTGGATGCTAAGAAACTGAAATAACCGAATTAGTCAATAAAATTGAATTCAAACCGAACCAAAATATTTCGGTTCGGTTCGATTTAAACCGAATTAACCGAAAAAATGGTAATTAAATTCTATAAGAGATGAAATAAAATAAAGATATCATTTTTCTTTTCAAATTCCATTCAATATAGAAGATTCATTGTCCATGGAAAGAAAGAAAATAAGAATCCATGCTAATTTGGGTTACTTGGTAGCATTATTGTTCATGAAACAAATAAAAAAAATTTCAGCATAAAAAATTTCGGTTACCGAATTAACCGAATTCTAAAACCGAAACCGAATTTTTTGTTCTTCGGTTTCAATCGAAATCGAACCGAATTATCAAATTAACCAAACCGAATTTTAAAATTTTTTCGGTTTTTCAATTTTTTTGGTTTAAACCGAATACTGATCACCCCTAGTAGCAATGATGTGTTGCTAGACACCGCTTATTGCTTATGACCATAAATGTGATTTATGATCATTGCCAACGTGGTAAGAGCCTATTAGGTCGTACATATAGAGCTATTTGGATCATTAGAGTGCATGGGCTAATAATTTGGGTTTTGGTTTCACAATAATTTCGTATTAATAATGGGCCCAATAGTTGAGCCATTATTAAGCCCGAAATTAAAGTCTAATTGGATTAGGGCTTTGAAACTCATTAGGCCTGAAAGTTGAGTCTCACTATAAATACAACTTTTAGTGAAAAATTCGCAGGTCTCCTTACCCTAGCCTTCCAAAAGGACTGTCACATTTTTCTCTTGCAATTCCTTGGAGGACGCAAGCTAGCATTGTGAACGCAAGAGAAACGCATCTGCCAGGACGTGGTGGAAGCGTGGTGATCCCGAGAGGCTCGTATGGATACCATAGGGAGCTCGAACATGTCAACTATTCAGGTTTTGTGATTCGACTCTACAGTTAAGTGAGAGATCTCAACCGAAAATTAGGTATGAAAATTTTCGAACGCTTGGTTTACCCCGTTTCACTTGGATCCTGGAGGGTTTTGGTTAAATTCCGCTGCGCTGTTTGGCTCCCGAAACCCAACAATGAGGCAAGTCATCAAGCCTGAAGATTTATAGTCAATTCATTTTAACTTAAGTCAATTGATTTATTTTAATTTTTACATCTTTTTTTACCAAAACTAATTTTATTTGAAAGTCAATGTTATGTAGATACAATAATCTATTTGAAAGTAAATTTTTATGATGTTATTAATTTTTTTATAAATTTTTCTTTTTTAAGGCTTTAAACTATAAAAATTCATAAAAAAATTAGTATGATTATAAAAATTGTAGTTTCAATTGATTATTACAACTACATAATATTAGTTTCTAATTAAAATTTGTTTCGAGTAAAAAAAATGTAAGAATAAAAATAAGTCATTTTGTAGTCAATTAACTTAAATTAAAACGAATTGGAAGTTCGAGTCAATTCATTTTAAATTAAGTGAACTGACTTATTTTTACTTTTATATCTGTTTTACGTAAAATAAATTTTATTTGAAAGTTAATATTATGTATATAGAATAATCCATTTTAAAGTAAATTTTCATGATATTGTTAAATTTTTATGAATTTTTCTTTTTTAATGCCTTAAACTAGAAAAATTCATAAAAATTAAGTAAGATTATAAAAATTATATTTTCAATGAATTATTGAAGCTAAATAATATTAACTTTTAATTAAAATTAATTTTAAATAAAAAAATTATTTCAAAGCTAATCAACTTAAATTAAAACAAACTCGGTGTTATAGGCGCCAAGTTGGAACGCTACTCGTTTAGTCTGATTTGGAGTAAAAGACATCATTAAAATGAGAATATGCTATAATTATAAATGCCGAGAAATACATAAACATAGGAAAACTCTTTGCAACTGATCAATAGTACTAAGACCTGTCAGATTTGACACAAAAACAATTGAGAATTTCACTGCTAATATCATCAATATTAGTGAGATGCTCCTGCCTTTTAGGATTTTGAAACACAACAATACGATATGTAGATCTTTTTACTTTAACGAGAGGTGAAAAAAATTTGTGTTCTGCATTAGGATTTGATTGAAAGGATGATATTAATAGCTAACAAACACAATTTTAAAAGATTTCCACAGAAATGGTAAAACTACACGAAAGATGAGCTAGTTAACTGGATAAGCCCAAGAAAACGTCTAAATCATGAGGTGGGGGCCTAGCGCAGCTAGGGCCGGGCTAGTCTTGGCGGTGGCGGAAAAAGCCAATGTTTAAGTGAAATGTAGGGGGAGAGGCACATGGCGATTAGGTAGGGGAATCATGTGGGGCTGGGAGCCCCGGGGAGAAGTCAGCCTCCCGTCTTGCCCTGCAATGCACTTCACGACGGCCCCCGTCTGTGGCCCGTGCGGCGGGGCACATGCATTTGTGTTCCCTCTTCGCCGCTTCCATGTGCCTTTGGTTTCCCAGACCTTCCCATCACTCCTATACATACACAAACATATCAGTTGCTCACTGCTATCTGCTCCCATGGGATAGATAGATAGATAGATTTCGCACATAGTTCAGCACGAAGCATACTGCCCGTACGATATACGGGTATTTTTTTTAATAATAAATTTAGTATAAAAAATTTAAATAATAAAAAATTAAAAAATGAGAAAATTAATTAAAGTCAAACTGACTTGAACAATAACTTAAATTAGATAAATAGAAACATAATATTATATGTATTCTGAAATAATGTATAATTTTTTTCAAAAATTTTCCACTTTAATCAACTTAAATTCTAATTTTTAATATCAATGAGAAATTTACTTAGAAAATTTTCAATTTTAGCAATTATAAATCAAATTATTTTATTAAATCATAGAGAACAATTCATACTGCAAAACACAATCATGAATAACAAAATAATATGGTTAAAACACAAAATTGTGCTTAATTTATGTTAGTAAATTTACAATTTAACCATTAACTTAATAAAGATAAAAATAAAAAAATTAATTAAAAGCAAATCAATCAGAACCATATCCAGGAGTAAGCAAATTATAATGATTAAAGTTTTATCTTGAAAAACAAAATTAAAGAAAAGTAACAAAAAAAAGTTTGAACTAAGACAAAAAATGGAAAAACTTTATGTATTAAAAGCTTAACAATTGATTTAATGAATGTAACCAAATGACATAACACAAAAATAAATAAATTATGATAACCAATGTCTTACTTTAGAATATAATACATAAAAACAATGGAAAATTTGGGGACTAAGAGAATAAATAGAAAGAATCTAACTAACTATTTATTAAATTTGGGGACCAAAATAAAAGATGGATAGAACATAGGGACTAACATGGAAAAGAGTAGAAGCTTATAGATTAAATTGACATTTAACCAGACAACCTAAAATTGGAGAAATTGCAAAATGGGCCCTAAAAAAAGTGAGTACCTTCTGAAAAGGGAATCGAATTTAAGGAAGGGTCAATTGTGTCTTAAAAGGGGGAAAAAAGAAAAGCATAAAAAAAAACTGTTTATCTACAATGATGAATAGTGAAAGTCCTACGACTTTTAGAAGTAAGCGAGGTATATGGGACTAATGCGTTGCGTGGGTACGTTCTATAGCAAACATTAATTGTAATATAATCAATATAAGTTATTTATTGAACAATTTAAAAAGATAAGATATGCCTTAACATTAAGTAAAATTTGAGTATAAATAATTATAAACACACAAAGTAGTCAACTGAAGATATGTTTATATAGTGTAAAAAGAGCATTAAAGATAACAAATGAAAAATGATTAAAACAATTCTATTAATTAATTTAATAAAACCATTAAGAGAAATAAAGTTTCTGGTGTTCACAGTGTAGGATAACATTACATAATATACATGCATAAGTTTTACAGATTTTTACTCAGTAATGAATTAGTAATAAAATAAAATATTTTAAAAATCATGCACTAATGCATAATTCAAATTGATCACTTATTTCAATTAATCAAAACTCTAAATCAAATCTTTATAAAATGTTTATACATTAGGAAAAGTGTGTATTTGTTTTAACTAATTAAAATTTTGAATCAAATCTATATAATTAAAACTTTGAGTCAAACCAAGCAAAAGAAAAAACTTTTGGTATTTAATATGGTTGATATAAGCATATCATTCACTTTCATTTAAGGTTTTATCATCTTAAATTTAAATATGCCATCAGAGCATGGAAAAGGCTTTTGGTATTTAATATGGTTAATATAAGCATATCATTCATTTTCATTTAAGGTTTTATCATTTTAAATTTAAATTTGCTATCAAAATTTTTTATTTTTCTAAAAGTTCATGCTAGGTATCTAAAAGCTTGTCATACCTGTGATCAGGGATTCAAATAGCTCTCTTCCCTTCTCCCTAAAAACCTTTGACTTCTGGTATATGCAAAAATTCTGACTATCAAAAAAGAAAAAAAAACAAAGGTTTATAACAGATCATGAAAGATGGGGACCATTATGGCAGAAATGTTATATCTAGGTACTAAAGGAGAGATTTGACCATCATGTCAAAAAAAGGGACAAAACACTCTTGGGTCCCTGTAGTGTTTATTTTAGTTAGTAATATTCCTCAATCTTTATGATGTGACAATCATGTCACCCTCAGCAATTAGTCAACCCTATAGCCAGTGAGAGCAAGTGAAACTGGGGGAGTATTATGACACATGCTAATATATATGGACAAAAAGAGGAGTTTTACCATAAATTGAAAGAAGCAAAAAAATAGAAAAAAAGCCACGGTGTATGATACTGTTGATTTTTTATTTAACGACAAATATATATTAATAAGAGGAAAAGTACAAAGAAGTTCCAGCCAAGAGCTAGAACAAATAAAAGCTCAATGTACAACCACAAATCTGAAACCCAAATCCCCTTCAATGACCCCCACCCCAAACCCCTAAAACATCCCCACTTAAGACCCTTTACAAACCTTAAGATTACATTTTAAGAATCCCTTTCAAAACCCTCAAATCCCCCACTAAACATCGTTACTCCTTGAGACTCCATGCCAACCTTTTCAATTCATTTCTTAAGGACAATTTTTTCCTATAATTGCCCACCTTGTCACTACTTCTTTTCCAGCCTTTAACTTTATACAAATCATCATAAAATTCAAGGGACAATTCTTCATATCCTTCAAAAGATAATCATGCCAATTTGCTAACTTTACCAATCCGTCTCTTAACTACCATTGAGCCTTTTAACTCTATCGACAACAGTTTTTTTATCGTTGACTTAATAGTCCTCAAGTCTTATCTATTGAACTTATCTAACCCCTTCAAACTTGGTAGGACTCCTGGAAAGATCAAACCAGATGCATCATCCTCTAAACCATTTAATATCTCTCCCTCACAACAAAGAGCTGCACCACCAATCTCGCATGCCACCGAAGTAGATCTGAACCCAACTCCTTTTAACCTGAGTTTGATCCATATAAGTTCCCCATTGTATCAGTCTCACCAGGAAGCTGATTCAAGCGATTCGATGACGTTTCCTCTACATTAAAGACAGAAATTTCGGCTTTACCCCCTTCCTTGAAACTAGTTTTCAAATTCGCTCTATCGTCCTGTTGAATAGCCCCATCTGGAGCCTGTTTTGGAGATGGCCCAGCCCTGGGCTCAAAATCCTAGTAAGATCCAACCCTGGGCCCAAAATACTGTTGATGAAAAGTAAAATTCTTCTTCTTTTAGAATATACTATAATATAATTTCATAAGTTTTTGGCATATCATTTAGCAAGAGAGACTTTTTTAAACAAATAAAGATTCTTTGCATAATATTTTCACCAACAATTCCATCACTCGTATAATATTTGCTCTATTAAAAGACTTATTTGATCCAGCTTCTTTGTGGATTATAATTAACATTACAGTTAAGTTGAAAATACAGACGTAATACTGAAGTTCACGAGTTACTTTTCCTATTTTCGTTTCTGGTACATGCTTTTCCTGCTTTCAAGGTTTCTACTATGTGTTCTTTTCATATAAAAATAGTTTTATTTTTGTCTTTGTTGATTTTTTGTTTATAACTAATGCTATTTGAAAGTGAACATTCAATCTAATCAATAGTCACTTCTAACTAATTTTTTAGTATTTTTTCATACCCAACCAAGAAAAAAATAATAATAAACCATACCTAACTTAAAAAAAAAACATGCTTAAAATAATTTTTTAACCTTCTTTAAGTATAAAGTTTCAATTGGTATACATTACTATATATCAAAACAGTTATTAATAACTCGTTTCTAAAATTAACTACCAACCACACATATAATGCGTTTGTTTCAGAAAACTAGACGGTAACCTCAATTTATCAACTCCCGTTAGTTCAACAGGTAAGAAGTTAATTTGATCTTTATTGTGTGAGTTAACTCTTAAGCCAGTTTGAGTCTTGTGATTGAAGGGGATAAATATCGAGAGTTTTGTTCCTCTAAAGTGGATCAACCTGGATCAATCTGATTGGTTAGGGCATCATTAAGGCTTTTCAGGCATCAGATGTTATAGACAATAGAAAACATTAAGCATTCAAAAAAGAAATAATAAAAAAAAACTTTTTGTACTAGTGTAATGTTTGTGAGAAGACACTTGAAATGAAATCCACTACGACCACAACATCCACATGTAATCTCATCACGTTGACCCTATAATTCAATCTGGGGATGCAAAAGAGGGTTCTGATTAAGTGAGGATTGCGTGATAATTAGCTGCATTAAGGTGATGGTCCGTACTAATTTTTAGTCAACACAGACCACCAACTAAAATGGAATCCACGTGATTCAGGAGTTCTATTTAGGATTCTTCACCAATCCACAAAGTGAGTGATTCAAAATGATCCTATCCAGTGTAAATCCACAAAACTGGTTATGGACTAGCTATATGATTTAGCTGTTTCCAGCCATTAAATTTCTTGATCATGATGCGGCTATGTTGTGGAAGGCTTTATCATGTTTTCGATCATGATCGCGATCTGTTCTGTGCTGTGGAAGGCCATTAAATATCTTGGCTTTATTATGTTTTAGGTGTTTCTAGCCATTAAATTTCTGTCTCATCACTACTTTATTATGCCAACACCAACTTCTTGGCTTCACTATGTTTTCGGTTTCCACTCTTATACATGTTTCCTATTTATGTTTAAAATGCTCTTGGGCTTTGTAAATTCTAACACCTTTCTTCTAACTACATGCGCTTTTAGAATTGCTGAATGTATTAGATTCCATAATAAAACATAAGACTATTCAAAAATTGGACGGACTTTTTAAAAACAAATTTTGTTTGTGGCTCAGCCTTGGGATATGCGTGTAATGTTAAATTCAAAGCCAATGCTGTAGGGTCAAGTTTCGATGAAACGCGTCCCGTGAACACTCATTATACCATCACCTGGCACCATAGACAGCACTTCGGTAGTTGATTTAGGGCCTAGATAAGCAATAGCCCTTATAATCTCATATAGCTCTTATATAGTTAGAATCAAGGTTGTTCAAAACGGGTGTTTACCTGGAGTTGTTTTGGTTGTTTTAGAGTCATAAAGTCGTAAAAAATTGTAGAGTTGTAAGACTCTACAAAAAATAAAAAAAAATAACTTAGAGAAAAATTATGAAAAATATAAAACCATTTAAATTGTCTGAGAAAAGTATCAGAAATAACATGTGATTTGTATCCAAAATTTTATTGATTTTGTGCTTAATTTAGTGGAATAAGGTAGGTTTTTAGGTTGGCTAGGGCTTCAGGGTTTGGTCATGGTGTTTTTGTGGAGAGGAGGCAGGTTTTAGTTGGCTAAAGCTAGAAGAAGAAGCTTGACTAGCTTAATCCCTAAAATTGCCACGCATCTGGTGCCTTAACTGTCAATTATACAAATCCTGGGAGTATTATGAAACACGGTGGAGAATAAAGGACCAGAACTGGAATTGCGCCGCTGATTCCTTCTACTTCGTAATTACAGCTCCAGTCCCTAGCTTCCGGAAACGTACAATTTAGTCCCAATTTATATTTTTTTACAGATTTGGCCCAATAAGACTAGAGTCATAGAATCTCAATGTTTCTACATTTCTACGACTAGAAACGCGTTTCTACCTAGAGTTGCATTTCTAAACGTCTTTCATCTCTAAAGTCAAAAAAACGTATGTTTCTACGACTTAAAATGCGATTTTAATAACCATGGTTAGAATTTTAGATTGAGTACCGAGGAATACTCCAGCATAATCAGGCACCGTTTGTGAAAAAAAGAGCCGCCGGCTTGTCACCGTATTAGGTGTTTTCCAGATGATCATGAAGGTGGGGGCTCCATCTCTAAAGTGTCAAAATTTCACGCTTTTATATTTTCCTTTGATTTTGAGGAGTGATGCTAGCTGAAAAACGTCGAATTCATCAAACAGTTTTAGAAGTTGAAATGAAGCAATATGTGAGTCAAGCTAATTAATTTATTTCATAATTCTAGAAAAGAGGAACGTTGAACGTAGTGGTCCAACTACTTAACAACAAAACCTTGGTCCAATTAGAATGAACAATAATTCTTTTTCCGCATTTATATTAGTTTTTCATTCCTTGAGAAATAATTATGAATGGGTTTTAGGCTTTAGGAAAGATGGCAAGGATGTGAGCTGTTGCAGTCTTCATAAGGAAAGCAGTCTGGGAAGGACATGTACACTTGCCCGGGTCAATACGGAACAAACTAAGTTGGGGCTTCTACCTTTTTTGGTCCTCGCCCCCTTGGTTTCTAATTTGATGGATGTCGATGAGATGGATACCAGTCGATCAGTCCATTTTACACTGTAGAGAAATACAGTTCCCTCCTAAAATATCATTACTGTTACATATACAAAATTTAATTAATGTTAGTGTATGATTAGATGCAAAAAAAATTAATTTACGTCATCAGCCTTTTCAAAATCTAATGAGATGAAATGATTATACACATAATTTTATAGAGTTTATACAGAAATTTCAATGTGTCTGCCAATGAGTATGATTAATTATTGACAGATACTCCACCATTTTTTGTAATTGGCCAGTTTCAAATTATGGCTTAATTACGAGTTAAGATTTATTCTCTTTTAAGCCAAAAAGTGGATTCAGGTATCATGAGGTGGAGTATAAACTAGATTATGTACTGAGATATCTCCTCCAGTAGTTTTGTAATAAAATTATATTAACTAACTAAAGCTCTAACAGCCAATGTGACATTAACGAAAAGGGAAAGTTACAATTACCATCTTAAGGTTCACCCTAACTTACAGTTTATTCACCTTTATTTTTGAAAACTTACACTTTATCCCTTAATTTTTTTATACTGTTCAATAACAACTTCTAAAACTATACTTAATCCGTCCCAAAAGTTTTGCTCCATTTTTTTTAGCAAATAATTTAGGAAATTTTATTTTCAACATTCTAATATATAAATAAAAAATCTTTGTATATAAATGATAATTCAAGATATTTAGTTTCTAAATATATTTTTTTATTTTTTCTAACAAACAATAATATGAATAAAATTGAGTCAAAATAAAACAAAAAGTCAAATGTATCAAAACTTCTGAGATGGAGGGAGTAATTTAAATTGTATGATATTTATACTGTAGTAATTTCGGTCTCTCCAATATTTTTTTATAGTTAATAGATTTTTTAAATTATCAGTTTTTTTTTTCTAAAAATACATTTTCTTCTTGTAAAATGCATATTAGTATTTTTTAAAGATTAGTTAGCTATGAAAAAAATACCAAAAATATTAAAATTACTATAACATAGTTGTCAGATAGTTTAATTTAGGGTTTTAAAAGTTATTGTCATACACTATAAAGAAAATAGGGGTAAAGTGTAGGTTTTTGAAAATAGAGGGGGAAAAGTGTAGATTAGATCAAACTACAGGATGACTTTTTAATTTACCCTATTAAGAACAGTAACCACATTACTACTGTACCACTTTTTTTGTGCGTTAAAACGTGGTTTCTCCGATCTGGCATAGTATTAAGTATGAACCCATCCCCTTTTTCAATATGCGATCGCTTTTCCTTTCAAGCCATATTGATTTTCTTGGTGATGGGGAAAAGGTAATCGCCGTTTCCACAACAGGCTTTCTACAGCTCTTCTCCAAAATTGGAAAAAGTGCAAATTGCACGATTGGTACTATGTTTGTGTGCGAAAATGTCTTATGGTCTTCAAACTTTGGAAAGTAGGCATGTCTTACCACTTTATCCTCAGCATTTGCTTTATGCAACTTAGGCCCCTAAATTTTCATGAGTAACACTTAATGCCCTACTTTGTGCTGAAATATCAAATCTACTACATTGGGCTTATATCATATGTGTCTATTTAACAAATTTGTTACCGACATCGTTCAGATGTTTTTTTTACAACTTCTGAATTGATCATAACATAATTTTGAATTCATAATTTTTTTCTGAAAATTTATGTCTTCGTTGCTAGCCCTGGTATGAAGTGCGAGTCACAATTTAGTACTATTACTAGTTTTGTTGGTTTCCCAAAAGGGAAGATTTAAAAAAAAAAACCTTTGAGATTTGGCCAAACCTATAGTTTTATTCCCTTGTTTTAAATACCTACACCTAATTCCATGCAAAGTTAATATTGTTATTTATCGTTATCATAAAAAAGAGAAAATGTCTGATTTTAACCCTAACTTTCTTCCAAAAAAACTAGCTCATGGAAGAATCAGTAAATTGATTTACGAGTTTTACCTATCAAATTGGGAAATCAAGTGAGGCATTTTTGTTTGCTATATTCAGGAAGGGAGGGCTACTGGGTTACTGCCAATTGGTGGGTGTGTGGCTGTTGCGGAGGGGGTTGTTGAAGAAAGGACCTAATTCGTTAGATGTAGAAGTTGAGGGCAAAAATTTCTATTAGACAAGGCTAAGAGGATAAAAGATAGTTCTTCCTTTTTTAAAAAAACTAATGGAGTTAAATTTTGAGGGGATAAGTGCAGGTATCTGAAACAAAGGGAGTAAAACTGTAAGTTCGGCCAAACCTTAGGGAAATTTGGTAATTTTCCCTTTCAAAAGAGTAATAGATTATTGTAGCCTTGTGGGATTAGCCGAAGCCTTTTTGACAGGCTCATAAGTATCCAGCCCAGCCCAAAAGCCATGAGTGGGCGGCTTATGGCTTTGTTATGGTACCTCTATCAGATTTTCCGGTTGTTTCGGGGCTACTTTCACGCACATGGATTGAGGAATTGTACGACCAATGGACTTGGACCAGGAATTGCGTGCATATTACTTCCGTCGTTATACAAATTACTTTGTTTTCTTTTTTTTTCGGCTAATTGTTGTAGAACTTTTTAGACCGAAATAAAAGGTTATAACAAATAACCATTGGTCTCGTGGCCAAAATTTTAAAGGCATTACTCGAGGATCAAGTACGTCCTTAATTCTAAAGATAGGAATTTAACCCCCCAGTCTCATAGGTGCATAAAAACATTTGTTGACGTGGCGAAACAAAAAATCAAAGAAAATGTAGACTTAGACCCAAGTTCATAGGATAGGAAGGTCCATTGAGAGGTCAAAGTCTATGAATTACTTATAAAAACTTCATAACTGTGTGTCTCTCCAAATCTGTATACCAAAGTAGAAGTACAAAGATTTGTACCGAGAACCACTTTCGAAACATCTTGCTATTGCCTTCGGCTTTATTTATTTATTTTTGTAGTTTTTTTGACAGTAGACACATGGATTTGTTCAGTAAGCTCTTTCTATGGGCTTGGGCCCAAACTTGGATTTTCCTGGATCTTAGTCTAACATCTCAACAAATGCATGAATTTGTCTATGAGGGCTTGAATCCCTAATCACAGAGTTAAAATTCATACGTTTCCACTAACCAGGTAAAGCTCAAACGTGCAACTTGATTTAAAGTTGATGATTCATCGGTAAAGATCCCACGTCCAAAAGCATCAGCCACTAATGATGATAAATTGGTAACAAACATCCAGTAATATTCGACTTAATTAAAACGTTGGCTCCCTTGTGGCTGTCAGAGAGATAATAGATCAAAACAAGAAACTTAGTGCCCAGGTTTTGGCCTCCTTGATTTGGGGTGGAAATGAATTGAGTCCATATCAAACAGTTCGAGTTTGATTTCAAAGTTTCCATTATTAAGTTGTGCTTAATAAGTCTCCAGCCCAAACTCGATCAAGCCTCATTTTATGTTTGAATTCTTAATTAATTGAGTTTGAGTATAATACACTCCCTCCGTCCCATATTTTTTGCACCATTTGACTTTTTGGGCTAGTTTGACTTGAATTTTTTTATATTATTGATTGTTAGAAAAAAATTAAAAAATATATATTTAGAAACTATAGGTCTTGATTTATCATTCACATATAAAAGTTTTTCATTTATATGTTAAAATGTCTAAAATAAAAAATCATAGATTAATTGATAAAAAGTGAATGGTGTAAAGAATATGGGACGGAGGGAGTATATTATACTCAAACTCAATTAATTAAGAATATAGATAGTCTAATAAAATAAATAATACTGTGATTTCTAAAATCTTAATCAAGCTCTTATTGAGTCTAATGAATCTCGGTTGAGCTCAGATGAGCTCTATCATCTAAGACAAATTTCCTATTGAATCATTAAGTTGAGCCTGAGCTTTTTCAAGTGGAGTTTTGAATCTCATTTACTAAGCTCATCGAACTTAAGCTTGAACACGAGTTGAGTCAATGGTTAACAAGATGAGTTTTCAAATATGTAGTGTTTGGACAACTCGGCTTTGACTCGTTTTAACGATTAGTCTTGATCACTATCTACACTCTCTTAACTAAACTTGCATAGAATAATGAAGCAACATGAAGTACATATACATTTAAGAAGGGAACGTTACGTTTGATTTAGTTGTCCATTAGCCTTTATTTTGTAGCAAGTGAGATCGTCATAGTTCACATATGCAACCGCTTAATTATACTGAAGCAGCTGAACTAAAACGTAAGGCTTTGTGTATAAAAAAAACTCTCTGGTTGATCCTTTTTTGCACCTTCACACTAAGCCCATTTTCAACCGACTGCTATTCAGAACAAAAATGTTTTTTTTTTCTTTTTTAGAAAGTAGAACAATAAGTGGCATTTGATTAAAAAAAGAAGTCATGCGAAGCAAGATGCTTCCGACAAGCAAATTGTTGCATGTCCCTAGCTCAGCTATCATCATGCTTGACGGGAGATCCCCAAAAAACAAAAGCATGTATTGCGTTAGTATTCATATAGCTATGGGGTATGATAATTAACACATTTATTTGTATTCACTTATAATATTAGAAATCTTTACAATTATAAAACTCAAATTAATTAAGAATCTCATATTAACGTTCTTCATTATAATTAAAACTATTTTCATAATAATTAGATGCCGATAGCTAAATGCAAGCTAAACTGTTAATGCATAAAATAATGATCTAATATTAATTAATATATATTTTTATAGTAAATTGTCATTACACTTACACATCTTGAATCAAAATTGATCAACAACTACATTCTACGACCACATGACAGCAGGGGAGTAGCAAAAATTTGGCACCAAGGATAATTTTTATTCTTAAGCCGGCAAATGTCGTATATTTTGCACCTGAACTAAAACGCAGAACACATTGCTTGCTTGCCCTCTCAATTGGCAAATGCTACACTTTGCTCCGTTGACTCAGTGAAACTCGTAAATAATTACAATTTTTTTTTAACAGCTACAAAAAGTTTTATTACATTTGAAAATAGTTACAATGACACAGATTCAGCCAACTTTTAAGAAGCACACATAAGTATTATACAAACCAAAATAACTGTGGGGATCTTCTTCCTAATCTTTGTTTTGCCAAAACATCTGCTTTCTCATTTGCCTCCCTCAGAATATACCTGATGCTACACCTATTATTAAAGCAATTTCTCATTCTCTCAATTTGGCAAAAATTATCAGTCATCCTCCATGGCTTCAATTAATAGCCAATAATGAATCACTTTCCACAACTAATTTATCAAAATGTACATTCCTCCTGTCTATCATAATTTTCAAGGCTTTCTGTATTGCCATGATCTTTACCACAACAACATCCACAATAGTTATGGCTTTAGAAAATAAGCATAGGGATTTACCATCACAATCTCGTAGAACACCACCAATAGCGGCCCTTTTCCTGCTTTCACAAACCGCAACATCAATGTTGAATTTCAAAGCCCCTACTTTCAGTGCCATCCATATGCTTTGTTACTTGCTTTTGCCATAGTATTTTACCATACTCACATTTACAAGAGCAACAGTCATGTCTATAATTATTATTTTTGCTTTTGGCCATTCCGAAGTAAACCACTGTCCAAGTCTCACTTTCACTAGATCATATACCATTAACACTTCAGCATCTTTCCCTTTGAAAATTTTATCATTTCTCACTTGCCATGCTGTCCAAACAGTGGCACCAAAAAATTACATCCACACCTCTTTTGATAGAACTTGACCTGATAATAACCCTCTCATTGGCAATCTTCCTTGAATTAATTACTACAAAACAAATACCAACACTTTGGGAGGTGACCAAAATTTCTAGACCAAAGCAATCTCCTTTTCAACAAGGCTCGATCGTCTCTATCTTTTTCTGTTTCACAAAAGATTTCACCGAGTATTGGCCTGAACTTTCGTAAGTCCAGATGAGTTTATCCTTGTGTTCAGCACATAACATCTTCCCTTCAATTGTAGAATTCCACACATTAAGCTCCCAATCAAACATAGGCCTTCTCAATTTTATTTCCCATCTCCAAACTCCATTGCTCCAATATTTGAACTCTTTTACTCTTCCACCCTTATTACAGTTTGATTCATGTATTACTTTAAAAAATAATGCTAATATTAAATTTTATTTTGGTACAATCATTTAATACAGGTGTGGCAACGTGCGGGTCTTTTTCGGGAGTCGCCACCAATCGGTTTACTTAGGTCGATTGGTCACCTTAAAATTGGTCTGCGAGAGTTCGGGAATCGGGAGTACGGTTACGCTAAAACAATATTGTTATAGCGCCCAAAATTGGCACCTTAGTTGATTTTAATTTTGTTTTACTTTGCTTTTAAAAATTTTCAGTTAATTTAGATATTTTAACTGAATTAGTCAAAAATGTGGATTTTGGTAATTAATTCGGGTACAATTTTATACTTCCGAACCATGGACTCTGCCGAGTCATTTGGACACGGAAGATTTTGATTCCGAACCATGGACTCTGCCGAGTCATTTGGACACGGAATTTTGGTGAAATTTTAAACAATTTTATCCATATTGTAAAAATATGGATTTTTATCTTTTTATTTAATTAATTTATTTTTTTTAAAAAAAGTTTAATATTTTTCAAACCGTAGATCCTGCCGGATCATCCGGATATGGAAATTGATTTAATTTATCGTAATTATTTAATTCTTATTATCATGAAATTAATTTTTAAATGATAATTTTGTTCATGAATGATTTTTAATACAAATTAAAAATTTATCTTTCTTTCTTTTTCTTTTTTTAATTTATTTTTACTTTCTTTTTTTTTAATTTTCTTTCTTTTATCTTTCTTTATCTTTATCTTATCTTTCTTTTTTTTTTTTTTTTTTCTTTTATCTTTCTTTATCTTTTCTTTTATTTTTCTTATCTTTTCTTTTATTTCTTTCTTTTTTTTTATCTTTTATTTCTTTCTTTTATTATCTTTTATTTCTTTCTTTTATTTTTATCTGATTTTTCTTGTTTAATGAAGGATATTTATTATTTAAAGAATTACTCAATTTATAAAAGAATTGAAAAAAATTATTAATTTTTATTTAATAAGAAGTTAATTTAAAGGAATTAAAGAGTTTTAAAAATAAAAAAAAACTTTGATCATGGTACGGGGCGTTGTTACTCAGCCAGACCCTCTTCACCAGGTGAAGCAGCTCAAAAGCGGGCACGAGACAGTTTCCAGCCAATATACCATGAACTAAATTTTTTTTTTTTATAAAAGATTAACCAAAAGTAATTGTTTAATTAAAAAAATTAAAAATTTATATGTATATTTTAAACAAAAGAAGAAAAGTTTTGATATTTATTTAATTTGTTTTGGAATAAAAGATTATTTAACCGAAAACTTATATGTATTTTAAAACAAAAGTTTTGATATTTATATTTTTTTGTTTTCTTTTTGTTTAATGAAATATATTTTTTTTTTTAATTTATATCTCTGAAAATATCTAATTAATAAGTCTAAAATATTTAAGAGAAAATTCAATTTTTTTTGCTATTTATTTTTTTATTTTTTTTGAAATTATTTGACTAAAATTTTTATAAAGGAGACAAAAAGTTATATTTTTTAAAAGGAATAAAATATTACTGAATAAAATATTAACCCAAAATTTTTATTCTTTTTATTCTTTTTATTAATAAAGAAAACTAAAATAAAATTATTTTATTATTTTAATAAATAATTAATATATTAGTCCCAAAATTTTATTTTTAATAAAGAAAAGTTTATTTATATACTTTATTTAAAAATATTTCCAAGCCATGGATCCTGGCGGATCATTTGGTCATGGATTTTTTAATTTTTGTTAAATTTTAATTATTTATTAATTATTAATTTTAATTGGATTTTTCTTGAATTTTTATTTTAAGTATCATTATTAAAAAAAATATTTAAAAAGAATTGATTTAATCATGTTTGTTTATTAATTTTAACAAAAAGTTCACTTTGTTATCTTTAAAGAAATAATAAAAAATGTATTCCAAAATAAAAATAATTGGCTTTTAAATTTCTATTAGCCTTAATAATTAATTACAAAAGAATCTTCTTTTAGTTTTTTTATTTATGGGTAAAAGGTGAATTAAATAAATTAAATTATATAAAGAAAAATTAATAAAGTGGGGCTTTTTGGCCATCCACTTAAAAAAAAAAAAAATAATAATAATAAATGTTATCAAAATTTAATTAAATTAATTATTAACAATAATAATGAAAGTTAATTAAGTCAAAAATAATAAAAGTTAGCCAAATTAATTAAGTTAATTAATTAACAACAATAAATAAAAGTTAGCCAAGTTTAATTAAATTAATTAATTAACAACAATAATAAAAGTTAGCCAAGTTTAATTAAGTTAATTAATTAACAACAATAAATAAAAGTTAGCCAAGTTTAATTAAGTTAATTAATTAACAACAATAAATAAAAGTTAGCCAAGTTTAATTAAGTTAATTAATTAATAACAATAAATAAAAGTTAGCCAAGTTTAATTAAGTTAATTAATTAACAACAATAAATAAAAGTTAGCCAAGTTTAATTAAGTTAATTAATTAATAACAATAATAAAAGTTAGCCAAGTTTAATTAAGTTAATTAATTAATAACAATAATAAAAGTTAGCCAAGTTTAATTAAGTTAATTAATTAACAACAATAAATAAAAGTTAGCCAAGTTTAATTAAGTTAATTAATTACAACAAAAATAAAAGTTAGACAATTTAATTAATTATTAACAACAATAAAAATAAAGGTTAGTAAAAATTAGCAAGTTAGTTGTTAGTTGCTAATAACAAAAAAAAAAAAGGTTAGTAATAATAACAATAATAAACAAATAAATAAACAAGTAAAAAATAAATGAGTTAGTTAATTAATTTTCTGCAAAGACAAAATAAAAAGGTTAGTGACCTAATAGAAAGAAATTGAAAAGATGAAGGACTGAAAGGAGGTTTTACCCTTAAAAATTAAAATTGAATCTGGAGAAAGAATCAGAGGCGACGCGAGGGAGGAGGGGGGGGTGACGGGGCTGGGCAGGCGGAGGCGGCGAGGGCGCAGGGCGGCTGGGCGACGGCGACGAGGGCGCGGGGCGACGGCGGCGAGGGTAACGGCGGCCGGGACGACGGCGGCGAGGGAGCGGGGCGACGGCGGCAGGACGGCTGGGTGCGGCGGCGCGAGACGGCAGGACTGCTGGGCGCGGCGGCGATGGCGACGGCGACGGCGTAGGAACGACGGCAACGGCGAGACGGCGGCGGCAGGGCGACGGCAGCGGGATAGGACGGCGACAGAAAAAGAAAGAAAGAGAAAACGGAGGAAGAAGGTAGTCGAAACGTAAGAAAAAATAATTTTGGGACTGTTTTGGCAGAGGGAGGAGAGCCTAGGACTAAGGCTTCTATTTTCTCTTTTTCTAAAACGGAGCTCTGAACTTTTTTCTCTTATTTTCTATATGTTCAGCACTGAATTTGGGGGGGTATTTATAGAAGGAGCTTAGCTGAACTGTGGACGGATAAATTAATAAAAAATATCAAACTTATCTTTTAAATTGGTAAAATGACAGTTTCAGTCCTTTACGTTACTCCAGCTCTGGATAAGCTCAGAAGCTTCTGATTTTGACAATTTTAACGTTTTCTGTCAATTTGGGCTAGAAACGTCCGTTTAGGCCCAAAATTGACGCGAAAAATTACCCAAAGCTCCTGAAACTTTCAGAATTTGTCAATTTTATCCGAAACTTCTCAATTTTGTCATTTTTACCTCAAACTTTTAATTTTTTTGTCATTTTTTTCTGAAATTTTATTTTTATTCCAAACACATACATATTCACACATATATTATTTTAAATCAAATCTTCTCAAAATAAAAATATATTTTAAACTAATTAACATAATTAAAATTTTTTAGCAATAATAATAATAATAATAATAATTTTTTTAATTAGTTTTTTTTTTTTTAAATTTTTTTTTTTTTTAAAAAAAGGCCGGACGAAATTGGGTGTCAACAGCTGCCCCCCTTTGCATGCTTCATGGGACATGATGTATGCAAAGTAGTTACCAAATTTCGTCCGTCTTAGCTAGGCATTGAGAACCTTCTCGCCGCCTAAACTATGTGGTTAAGGAAAATTTTTTTTAGAGCCTCTGCGATAAGAACTCTCCTATCGTTGAAGGGAAAATTTGATAATTTTGAGGTTAAGGGTCCTACCTTAGAACCTCGACGATAGGAACTCTCCTATCGTTTGAAGTAAAATTGATTGTTTTGAGGTTAAGGGTCCTACCTTAGAACTTCGACGATAGGAACTCTCCTATCGTTTGAAGGAAAATTGATGATTTTGAGGTTAAGGGTCCTACCTTAGAACCTCGACGATAGGAACTCTTCTATCGTTTGAAGTAAAATTGATTGTTTTGAGGTTAAGGGTCCTACCTTAGAACCTCGACGATAGGAACTCTCCTATCGTTTGAAGGAAAATTGATGATTTTGAGGTTAAGGGTCCTACCTTAGAACCTCGACGATAGGAACTCTCCTATCGTTTGAAGGAAAATTGTTTGAATGAGGTTAAGGGTCCTACCTTAGAACCTCGACGATAGGAACTCTCCTATCGTTTGAAGGAAAATTGATGATTTTGAGGTTAAGGGCCCTACCTTAGAACCTCGACGATAGGAACTCTCCTATCGTTTGAAGGAAAATTGATGATTTTGAGGTTAAGGGTCCTACCTTAGAACCTCGACAATAGGAACTCTCCTATCGTTTGAAGGAAAATTGATGATTTTGAGGTTAAGGGCCCTACCTTAGAACCTCGACGATAGGAACTCTCCTATCGTTTGAAGGAAAATTGATTGTTTTGAGGTTAAGGGTCCTACCTTAGAACCTCGACGATAGGAACTCTCCTATCGTTTGAAGGAAAATTGATGATTTTGAGGTTAATGGTCCTACCTTAGAACCTCGACGATAGGAACTCTCCTATCGTTTGAAGGAAAATTGATGATTTTGAGGTTAAGGGTCCTACCTTAGAACCTCGACGACAGGAACTCTCCTATCGTTTGAAGGAAAATTGTTTGAATGAGGTTAAGGGTCCCACCTTAGAACCTCGACGATAGGAACTCTCCTATCGTTTGAAGGAAAATTGATGATTTTGAGGTTAAGGGTCCTACCTTAGAACCTCGACGACAGGAACTCTCCTATCGTTTGAAGGAAAATTGATGATTTTGAGGTTAAGGGTCCTACCTTAGAACCTCGACGATAGGAACTCTCCTATCGTTTGAAGGAAAATTGATGATTTTGAGGTTAAGGGTCTTACCTTAGAACCTCGACGACAGGAACTCTCCTATCGTTTGAAGGAAAATTGTTTGAATGAGGTTAAGGGTCCTACCTTAGAACCTTGACGATAGGAACTCTCCTATCGTTTGAAGGAAAATTGTTGATTTTGAGGTTAAGGGCCCTACCTTAGAACCTCGACGATAGGAACTCTCCTATCGTTTGAAGAAAAATTGATGATTTGAGGTTAAGGGCCCTTCCTTAGAACCTCGACGATAGGAACTCTCCTATCGTTTGAAGGAAAATTGATGGAATGAGGTTAAGGAAATCTCCTTGAACCTCGAGCGAAATTTATATGAAAGCAATTAGAATTGGAATAATTTTCTTCGAAAGTGTGAATTTGCATAATAGGCGAGTGCGAAATTTTAGACTTCGATAAAATGAGTGAATCTTGATGATGACAATATCGCTAACAAATTATGTAAAGGGAACGGATGTTTGGAATCAATATCCAAGGTTCATCTAATATTTTCTTTAGTAAATATAGATTCGCTTGAGAGATATGTCATCCAAATAAGGTTGAAGCTTAACTATCCTAAAATGTTATGCCTAGTAGACCTAATAGGATGCGTCTCAAGAGCAATAAAAATTACTCTTTACTCAGCCATTCCAACCTAAAGGCATTGTCCTATGGTTTTAATATCAGCATGGACGAGACTATCTTATAAGATAAAAAAAGAAATTCCCTGAAAGAAAAACTAAAACACGAAAGAAAATGCTGATAATAAAACTAAAGGACAAGCAAAACGGATCGGATCACTTCTTCTTCCACAATATTTCAACAGGGTTAGTAGAGGACTATTATGGGATCGAACTGTTCGGGAAAGACTGTCGCGTCCAGTCTATCTGAATCATTGCTGGATCTGGTTCAGGAACAAAAGCTTGTATTTTATCTAGCAATTCTTCAGCAGTTGTTGCGGATATTATGATTCGCCGTGCCACTCTTGATATAAAATTCTTCTGCATAGCATAATCCATAAAAGCTATCAGACCTGTAAAGAAATTGTTAACATTTAAAAGCCCAATGGGTTTCTTATGCAAATTAAGTTGGGCCATGGAAGCAATTTGAAAGACTTCTCCCAATGTGCCAAAACTACCTGGTAGAGCGATAAAAGCATCAGCATTTAAAAGCATTTGTAACACACGCTCTTGTAAATTTTTAACCACTAATTCTTCTCCAATCGTGCCCCCAGAAATAAATTTCAGAGGTCCAGGGATAATGCCCAGAACTTGACTTCCTCCTAGAGATGCTGCTGATGCTACACCTCCCATTAATCCGACACTACCTCCTCCATAAACTAAATGTATTTTTCGCTCAGCTAATACTCTACCCAAATGGTTGGCTGCTTTTAAATACTCTTCATCTTTTCCAGGAAAAGCCCCAGAAAATACACAAATACTTCGGGATTTACGAGTTGGGGTTTTCTCCATTCCTATCCTTACCCTTGTGAGAAAAGAGGATATATTTATAGAGATGAAGAGATAAGGCAATAATTTTATTTTTCAAGAATGGATACATTATTGCCAGCTATTCATAGTAGTCACGGGTATGACTCTGGTCAGGTATGGGTACACTATCGTTAAAAGAGGAGGAAAATTTTCAAAATAGCTGCTAACATGTACAGTAGTCGCGACTGTAGCTTATGTCAGGAGTAGGTACATGATTGTCGGATGAGAAGGAAAATTTCAAAAGTGGCAGGTATATACAGTAGTCATAATTATAGCTCATGTCAGGAGTGGGTACATTATGGGAGGAAAATTTCAAAAGCGTCAGCTAGCATGTACAGTATCGTGACTATGGCTTATGTCAAGAGTGGATACATTATTGCTGAAAGAGGAGGAAAATTTCAAAAGCGACAGCTAGCACGTACAGTAATCGTGACTTTGGTTCATGTCAGGAGTGGATACATTATTACCAAAAGGGGAGGAAAATTTCAAAAGCGACAGCTAGCACGTACAGTAATCGTGACCTTGTTCCGTCTTCTACTGGCTTTGCGTCCAGTAACGGCTTCAATGCTTTCTATGAATCAGTGATTTGCATCTCATCTAGCTTTTTCACAAACTGGCAAACAGGGTCGTTTAGGGTCAGATTCCCAAGACTGTAACGTTCTCGTTCTTTTTGGAGAATTATCCATAATCCAACAACCTCAAATTGCACTATTCCGCAAGAATGCGCTTCAAGAACCTCTCGGATATCTTCCAGAGATTCCTTACGCAAGCCATTCTTGATGAATTTTATTCTATCATTACGATTTCTGGTGATCACTCCTGGAGAACGACATTTATTGCCGCAAATCCACCATCCACAATTGTGACAGACACCTAGCCTCTTTGCTCTTCTCTTTTTGGCATAAACGCTTTTACCAAAGCCGGGCATACGGGGAAAGAACGCATCTGGAACTTCACCAGCCGAACGAACTTTAGCTTCGATTAGCCATCGCACATTATCAGGAATGCCTTTGTGCATAAATAGTCGGAATCGTTCACATCTAGCTTGATAAACCTTTTTAAAAACATTTATTGGGAAAGAAGGGAAATATTTTCGTAGAGCGGAAAGAGAAGGCTCCATTGATGAATGAGGCATTTAAGAGAAAAAGAAAGAAATTAGTGATTGTAGGAAATGGAAATAACTGAATTTGGGAGTTATGGAGTACCGTATCCAGAAGGAAGAACACGCATTTATAGTGATGAAAGGATAATGCGTTTATTACACTTATGGAAGTAAGTACATTATTGCCAAAAGAAAAGACAAATGACAGCTTATATGTACAGCAATCATGACTGTGGCTCTCATCTTCCACTAATTCATGTCCAGTAATGGCTTCAATGCCTTCTATAAGTCGGGGATTTGCTTCCCATCTAGTTTTCTTACAAACTGACAAACGGGGTCGTTTAAAATCACATTCCCAAGACTGTAACGGTTTCGTTCTTTATGGTAAGTCCTCCATAAACCGATAATTTCACCTTGCACTTTTCCACAAGAATGCGTTTCAAGAGTCTCTCGGATATCTTTCAGAGACTCCTTACGCAGGCCATTCTTAATGAATTTTCTTTTATCTTCACGATTTATGGAGATGTATCCTAAAGAGCGACATTTAGTATTACAATTCCATCGCCCACATTTATAACACACGCCTAGTCTCTTTGCTCTTCGCCTTTTGGCATAACGGCTTTTACCTAAACCGGGCATGCGGGGCATAAATGCATCTGGAACTTCACCCGCCAAACGGACCTTAGCTTCAATTATCCACTGCACATTATCGGGAATGCCTTTGCGTGTAAAAACTCTGATTCTTTCACATCTAGCAAGGTAGATCTTTTTAAGGACTTTTAGTGGGAGGGAAGGAAAGTATTTTCGCAGTACAGAAAGAGTAGAATCCATTGATGAGAGAAGAATTTGAGAGAAGAGGGAAATGAATCAGTTATTGCAGGAAACTGGAATAATCGACTTTAGAAGTCACGGGGTATCTTATCTGTTGTTTAATCAGAAGGAAGAACACGCATTTATAGTGATGAAAAGGGATAACGTGTCGATTACACTTAGGGGAGCATGTACATCTGTCAAAAGAAAATGCAAATTTTTCCAAATATAACAAACTGTATGTACAGTAATTGTGACTGTGGCTTACATCTTCCACTGGTTTTACGTCCAGTAACGGCATTAACGGCTTCTATGAGTCGAGGATCTGCTTCCCATCTAGCTTTCTTACAAGCCGGCAAACAGGGTCGTTTAAAGTCAGATTCCCGGGACTGTAACGGTCTCGTTCTTCATGAAAAATACTCCATAAATCAAGAATTTCACGTTGCACAGATCCACAAGAATGCGTCTCAAGAGTCAATTGGATATCATCCAATGAGTCCTTACTCAAGCCATTCTTGATGAACCGTATTTTATCTTCTCGATTATTGGAGATCATTCCTAAAGAACGACACCTAGTCTTACAAGTCCACCTACCACATTTATGGCAGACTTGTAATCTTTTCGCTCTTCTTTTTCTGGCATAAGAACTTTTGCCAACACCAGGCATGTAAGACACAAATGCCTCTGGGATTTCACCTGCCAGACGAACCTTAGCTTCAATTAACCACCGCACATCTTCAGGGATTCCTTTATGCATCAGAGCTCTTAATCGTTCACAGCGAACTTGGTAGATCTTTTTTAGGATGTTCATTGGGAGAGAAGGGAAATACTTTCGCAAGGCGGAAAAAGTAGGATCCATTTTCTAGGAGGAAGTAAAAGAAAGAAGGGGTGAAGGAATCAGTTATTATGGGCAACTGAGAGAACCGACTTGAGAGTCACGGAGTACCGTATCCGCCGTTTAACCGGAAAAGTGGATCCTACTTTATTTTAGTATCATAGATATTTCTTATCTTTGATATCTCATCAGGCATGACATTGATCCAGTCCTTGATTATTGAATCCATTGTCTGCTTTCGACGACAATATTTCTCGATATCCACGCTTATCTTTGACCATAGCTATTTCTTATCTTGGATACTGCTAAGCTGGCGTCAATTCTGTCCATCCCGGTGTAGCCTCGATTATTGAATTGATTACCAGGATTTTGACAATATTGTCTACTTTATCCTTGAATTGCTGATGGGGCTGGGTCCACTATATCAGCTGTGCATCCAGCGGTAGATTGGTAAAAACGGATGTCACTGAGACGTCAGCTTATACTGCTGTGACTGTGCGGGGGATACGCTTCCCATTTGATCCTTGTTCTGTATGCCATGCATGCATGATGTGAAATGCATGAATGCAGAGCATGTGTAACTGATGGATTTATTATTTTTTTATATCTTTGCTTTACTGGATCCTCTTTGTAATTGTCTTCTATCGTTGAATCTCTTTATGCTTTCCAACTGTTGTCCATTGTTTCACTTTCCAGCTGTTGTTCATTGTCTTGCTTTCCAGCTGTTGTTCATTGTCTCGCTTTCCAGCTATTGTCCATTGTCTCAAAAGCCTAACTCTTTTCAAAAATCTTCTTTCCTTGATTTGTTCTTAAATTTTGGCTTCAATTTCCTTAATGTCCGCCTCGTACTTTATGCCTCTCTGGATAATTGTCCCTGTTGAGATATTCGTGAGTATGATTCTTTCTTGCTGACATGGACGTGTTAAGACTTCTGAAGCGATCATTCAGGCTACCACCAAGGCTATCTCCCAAAGATTTGTTACTCCTTCTTCTTTGTTAGCCTATGTTCTGTGCCGCTCGCAAAGCAGGACCTCAATCTTACCTGTTTTAATTCATAAAGCTTATCAAAGTAATCTACGGTCTTTGTTTTTTCTAAGTTTTAATTATTACTATTCTTCCTTCAAAAGTCATAATTTATTGCACACTTAAGGCTAGTAAGAATGTGAGATTTGAAGGAAAAGAACTGGATAGAAGCGACTTTAGCATTTTGAACGTGAGAATCTAAGGTAAGTTAAAGAAAATTGGCTTTTTATTTATGAGTAATATGAAAATCTTGGGTACAGATAGATAATGAAAGTGTAAGAGAAGAAAGCTCTCTTTGACAACTTTGATCAAATAAACTTTGGTAACCCTGTATCCACTTCTCCCCTTCTGTTTGAAAATTTCTTCATTATGCAAAGTATTTCTTTACTGCATCTGAATTTACTGGCTTCGGTAATTCTCGTCCATCCATTTCTGTCAGAATTAGTGCCCCTCCTGAAAATGCTTTCTTCACGACATATGGCCCGTCATAATTTGGTGTCCATTTTCCTCTTGAATCATGTTGCATGGGTAAAATTTTCTTGAGCACTATGTCACCCTCGTGAAATTGTCGTGGGCGAACCTTTTTGTTGTAAGAACGAATCATCCTTCTTTGATAAAGTTGCCCATGGCAGAGGGCTATCATTCTTCTTTCATCAATTAGATTTAATTGCTCGTATCTAGCTTTGACCCATTCTGCTTCTCTTAATTGAGTATCCATTAGTACCCTTAATGAAGGTATTTCAACTTCGATGGGCAATACAGCCTCCATACCGTATACCAGAGAAAAAGGTGTTGCTCCAGTAGAAGTACGGGTAGAAGTTCTATAAGCATGTAGTGCAAAAGGTAACATCTCATGCCAGTCCTTGTAAGTGACGATCATCTTTTCAACAATTCTCTTGATATTTTTATTGGCCGCTTCTACTGCACCATTCATCATTGGTCGATAAGGTGCCGAATTGAGATGTTTGATTTTGAACTGCCGGCACAAAGTTTGCATCATTGTATTGTTCAGGTTCGTGGCATTGTCTGAGATGATACATTCCGGCGGCCCATAACGACAAATGATTTCTTTCTTAATGAACCGGCATACCACCTTTTGAGTCACACTTGCATATGACATAGCTTCTACCCATTTAGTGAAGTAGTCAATTGCCACTAGGATGAATTTGTGACCATTGGAAGCTTTAGGGGTAATGGCTCCAATGACGTCAATTCCCCACATGGCAAAAGGCCAAGGTATTGCTGTTACATTAAGAGGGGTGGGTGGAGCTTGGATCTTGTTGGCATATTTTTGACATTTGTGACATTTTCTCACGTGATTAATACAATCACTTTCCAATGTGAGCCAATAGTAGCCAGCCCTCATTATTTGTCTTGCCATGGTATGACCACTAGTGTGTGCTCCACATATTCCAGAATGAACTTCTTCCATGATCTTTCGTGCTTCATGAGTATCTACACAGCGAAGTAGCATCGAGTCTGGGGTTTTCTTGTAGAGTATGTCTAGGTTTAAAAGAAAACCCATTGACAATCTTCGTAGAAATTTCTTGTCATTTTCTGATGCTTCTAGTGGATATGTTCGTTCTTGGAGGTATTTCTTGATATCATGATACCAAGGCTTTCCATCCAATTCTTCTTCGATGCTCATGCAATAAGCTGGAGAATCTATTATTTTCATCTCGAACACAGGAGTATGCTCAGGGTCGCTTATCTTGTACATAGCAGCCAAAGTAGCTAAAGCGTCTGGGATTTGATTATCTTCCCTTGGAAGATGATGGAAACTTATACTGTTAAATCTTCGAGTCATGTCTAGTATAAGCTTTTGGTAAGGGATTAATTTTGAATCTCTTGTCTCCCATTCTCCATTGATTTGATATATGACTAATGCGGAATCCCCATAGACTCGGAGATCTCGCACTTTCAAATCCAATGCCATTTGGAGTCCCATAGCACATGCTTCATACTCTACTATATTGTTGGTACAAGGAAATGTAATTTTTGCTGTGAGGGGAAACTGCTCTCCGCTTGGAGAGATGAGTATAGCTCCGATCCCTTGTCCCAAAGCATTAGATGCTCCATCGAATGCTATTTTCCATGTTTCATTTTCTTCATCGACTTCCTGTTCTATCGTCATTATATCTCCATCAGGAAAGTCCATTCTCATGGGCTCATAATCCTCCAATGCTCTATCAGCCAGATATTCAGCGATCACACTTCCTTTTACGGCCTTTTGGGTGACATACTGTATGTCGTATTCAGATAACAGCATTTGCCATTTTGCAATCCTGCCTGATAAAGCGGGTTTCTCGAAAATGTACTTAATGGGGTCAGTCTTGGAGATCAGTAATGTTGTGTTGTTGAGCATGTAGTGTCGTAGTCGATGTGCTACCCATGCAAGGGCACAACAGGACTTTTCTACTATTGAGTATTTAGCTTCATATGTGGTAAGCTTTTTGCTCAAATAGTAAATTGCATGCTCCTTCTTGCTTGTCTCATCACGTTGACCCAATACGGATCCTAATGAAGAATCCTGTATGGATAAATATAGAATCAACGGTTCTCCGGATCGAGGTGGTATCAAGACTGGTGGATTTGATAGATATCGTTTGATTTTCTCGAACGCTTCTTGACATTCGTTATTCCACTCAATCGGATTGTTCTTCTTTAGTGATTTGAAAAGCGGTTCACACTTGGACGTCAATTGTGATATGAACCTTGCTATGAAGTTGATTCTACCCAGAAAACTTCTTACTTGTTTTGGAGTCTTCGGGGGTTGCATTTCTTGTATCGCTTTGACTTTACTCGGGTCAACTCGAATCCCGTCCTTGCTGACTATGAAACCCAATAACTTTCCTGAAGAGGCTCCAAAAGTACATTTGGCAGGATTCAACTTCAATTGATATTTGCGAAGTCTATCGAATAGTTTTCTTAGCACTTTTAGATGCCCCCCAGCAGTGAAAGTTTTGGCGATCATGTCGTCCACATATACTTCAATTTCTTTATGCATCATGTCATGGAACAACGTGACCATGACTCTTTGATATGTAGCACCAGCATTCTTTAACCCGAAAGGCATCACCTTATAGTAGAAGGTACCCCAAAGGGTAATAAAAGCAGTTTTTATCATGTCATCTGGATCAAGTTTGATTTGATTGTATCCAGAAAAACCATCCATGAAGGAAAAGTAGGAGTTTCCTGCGGTATTATCCACCAGTGTATCAATATGAGGAAGTGGGAAGTTATCTTTAGGACTGGCTTCGTTCAAAGGCCGGTAGTCCTGACAAACTCTTAGTTTCCCACTTTCTTTCTTTTCGACTGGGACAATGTTAACCACCCATTCTGTATATTCAGCAACCCCCAGGAATCCTGCATCCCACAGCTTTTGAATCTCGTCTTTTACTCTTAAGATTAACTCCGGCTTTAATCTTCGTAACTTCTGTCTGACAGGCTTCGCCCCAGGTTTCAAGGGTATTTTGTGTAGTACAATATCTGAGCTTAAGCCGGGCATATCTTGGTATGACCAAGCGAATACATCCACATATTCTTTCAATAAATGGACTAATTCTTCTTTTTCTTCAGGAGGGAATAAAGTGCCAATCTTGACTTCTTTTACATCCTGACTGTCTCCTAGGTTGAATACCTCAGTTGGTTCTTGACTTGTTGCTCTTTCTTTTTCATCTTGCTCAATCATTTTTAATAGCTCAGGAGATACTTGAAGATCTTCGTCGTCCGAGTCGGTAGTGTTTACAGGATTATCAAAGTTCATTCTTTCATTGTCATCAAAGAGAGTTTTGGGTCTGCATTATCCAGAGAGAAAAGAAAGAGAAGAGAAAAAAAATGGCACGAATGAGATGGATGCAAACTGGTACTTTATTTACAATGTGCATAAATCACAACTTTATTGGAATAAAAAGCAATAACTAAAAGGTTCACTTAAACAAAGACTACACCCTATTGATTGAACCTTTCTTTAGGAGGTTTTTACTATTAGATTACTTTGGAAAGCTTTCGATTATAACAGGCAGTTCTATCGCCTCCCAATTGTTCAGCACATCCCGTGGGCCACAAGGTTGAACGAGCTCCTCCTCTTCAGGTGAATCGCTGATGATTGCCTGAATAGAAAGACTTTCAAAAGACTTGTTGATGTTGATAGTCAGCTTGCCTTCATTGTCATTTTTCGGAATGAGACCACCACTCACGAACGTTTCGGTGATTTCAGGGATATCCAGATTTCTTTCCTGGAGAGGATGCCCTGTTAATCGTGCAATCCTCTTTTCTCTCTTTTCAGCTATTGCCTTCATTTTATCATGTCTTGTCGGTGTGAAGCCTAGGCCGTATTTCCCTTCATTTGCGGATATTTTCAATGGCTCTGGGATTCCTTGTAAATCTTGTCCCAAACCTAACCCTGGTGAGTATCCTCCTTTTATCATGAGTTTGGCGACCATGCGACTTGTTTTAGAGATGTTAGGAACGGGTTCTTCTCCATATTCACTGACATAAGCAGCATTGACAATCTCAAAAGACCTGAAGGAGCAATCAGGTATATTTTCATTGACCTCAACATATTGAGCATCCGCAGGTCTAGATAGCAGAATGTCTTCTTCAGCAAAGACTGTGATTATCTTTCCTTCAATGATGAATTTCATTTTTTGATGTAATGAGGAAGGAATTGCTCCAGCCATATGGATCCATGGTCTTCCCAGCAGACAAGTATAAGATGGAGAAATGTCCATGACTTGGAATGTGATATGGAAAAGACAGGGACCAATCCCAATTGGTAGCTCTATTTCTCCAACCACATCTCTCTTTGTTCCGTCAAATGCTCGAACAACAATATGACTGTTGTTGAGGTGTGATGGGTCTAAACCGATCTTATGTAAAGTTTCTAATGGCATTACATTTAGAGCTGATCCATTGTCGATCAGAACTCTAGCCATAATCCGATCTTTGTATTTAATCGAAATATGTAGAGCCTTAGAGTGACCCCTTCCTTCTGCTGGTATCTCATCGTCAGTGAATGTGATGAGATTTTGTGCCGTGATGTTGTTGACAAGGTGGTCAAAGTTGTTCACGGAGATATCTTGTTCAACATAAGCCT
This sequence comes from Aquilaria yunnanensis, assembly GCA_039654915.1. NCBI lineage: Eukaryota > Viridiplantae > Streptophyta > Magnoliopsida > Malvales > Thymelaeaceae > Aquilaria > Aquilaria yunnanensis. Next base: position 447,074 of record CM077595.1, read on the forward strand.
TATTCAGGACTTTGAGAAGAGCTTCTCGATGGGCATCAGAACTTAAGAGTAATGAAAGTATGGAGATCTTTGCTGGCAGACGGTTCAACTGCTCCACGATACTGTATTCACTTTGCTTTATGAGTTTGAGAAACTCAGTAGCTTGTTCATCTGTTACTGCTCAAGGCATCTCTTGCTCTTTAGATGTGTTAATAGGTCCATTTGCTGGATCCGTAACATTCTTCTCTTGTTGGAGCTTGTTCATTTGCTCGGGAGAATAACACCGACCGCTTCTAGTCATGCCCCCAACTTCTAACGGAGTTGATGTGATGTTAGAAGTATAGCCATAGTTCCATGGAACAGTTTTGTCTGATTTGTACGGGAATGACTTTGGAACTTGAATTCTTAAAGGCTTGAGAGCAGATTTTGAGATTGGAATGACTAGTGGTCTTGGCATGATATTGACTTCTTGTTCTTTAATTATCACATTCACGTCATCCTCTTTATCTGACATAAAAACGATGATTTGGGAGGAGTCCATGAGACTTTGTAGACTTTTACGGAATTCTGGGCATTCTTGGATAGAATGACTCTTACTGTTATGAAAGTTGCACCACTCCTCATCCTCGACTTCTTTATTTCCAGAAGACTTTCCTATGATAATCCCTTCTTTCACAAGGCATGAATATACATGCTTAAGAGGGGTTATGATATCATTGACTGTTTTCTTCATCGGCCAGTATTCTTCCATCATATTGACTGGTTTGGCTTGATGAGGAGGCAATGGATTATGAGTGACGTTTGGTTCATCGGAAAAGTCCAACCATTTTGACTCAATTAATTGTTGGACTATACGCTTCAATGCTATGCAATTTTCGAGTCCGTGGCCCACGGCACCATCATGATATGGGCAATTTAGTTTAGGGTCATACCATGTTGGATATGGGGGTTCGAATGGCCTTGTGGGAATTGGGTGAATGAGTTGGCTCTGGATGAGTTTTGGATATAACTCAGTATAAGTCATGGGAATCGGTGCGAAAATTTCTCTTGGTCTTGGTGCAGGCATTGGAGGAGTCGGAACAGGTGGCCGTAACTGATTAGGCCTGTTGAGAGGATAATTGTTGGGTCTATTGGGAAGATAATCACTGGGCCTATTTGGAGGATAATCATTGGGCCTATTGGTAAGATAATAATTGGGCCTGTTGGCAGAATAGGATAGGCGAGGTCCGGTAGCCACGGTACCCACGAGGGGAATCCCTCTTCCTCGTCCGATTTGTTGTATTTCTTCATCTTTTCTTCTGGATGGTCCTCCTCTTTTCATAGGATCACTAAAGGACTCAGTAATCTTCCCGGTTCTGATACCATGCTCGATCCTTTCTCCAGACATGACTACGTCGGAGAAGTTAGTTGCCGCATTGCCAATAAGTTTGTCATAATATGGGTATTTCAGTGTCTGGACAAACAAAGTGACCATTTCTCTTTCTGTCATGGGTGGCTGTACTTGTGCAGCTAAGTCCCTCCATCGTTGGGCGTATTCCTTAAAAGTTTCTGTTTTTTTCTTCTCCATGTTTTGGAGAGTTTGGCGATCCGGAGCTAAGTCCATAACATGTTTATAGTTGCCGATGAAGGCCTGAGCAAGGTCATTCCAAGTTTTTATGTTTCTTGGACCTTGGCTTAGATACCACTGTAATGCTGATTTTGTGAGACTTTCCTGAAAAAGTGCGATCCACACCTTCTCATCTTTGGTAAGTGGTTGTAGTCTTCTGAGAAACAAAGTGATGTGAGTGATGGGATCACTCGTTCCATCGTATTTTACGAAATCTGGCACCTTAAAATCTGAAGGGATTACGACGTCTGGCACTAAGCAGAGGTCATCCACTGAAAGGGATCCGAATATAGTGCCTCCTTCAATGGCTCTCAGTCTTTTCTCTATTGTCTCGATTTTTTGAGATTCTGCTTCATCTTTTGGTAATGTCTTCTTCTCTTCCTGTACAGTGTCTTGTTTCAGGTGAACACTAGCAGAGGGTCCTGATTCTTGAAACAGGTTTTCTTGGACTGAGACTCGTTGCGGGGTGAATCCCGGGGGATAAGTGGGATCTTGTACTTCTTTGATGGGGACTTGAGTTGCTTTCCCTTTGATTAATTCCATCAATTGTTTCATCTGTTCTGACATACTTTCAATCTTGGACTCCATCTCCATGAGACGTCCTTCGGCTTGTTCTGCCATTAATCTTGTTTGGAGTCGAGTTGAATATCGGTGTTGAGGTCCAATTTTACCCTTTTAAAGGAAATATTTATTTTATTAGATTCTATGTGTGTATGATTGATGTGATGGATGCATGCATGAATATTGTAAATACTTGGTGAAAGAAGAATTATAGTGGAATTTCTCAATTACATTCACCAAAAGCTTATTATTTTCAAAAGAAACGGCCCAAAGTACAGTATTGCTTTCTGGCCTTTGAAATAAACTCCATCATTTTTTGAATATTCACCGATGGAGTAGGGCAGCTCAATTCTTCTAACTCCTTGGCTTCTTCGCCCATTAGTTGGGCTTGCTCAGTCACTTTTCTGACTTCTGCCAAAAATATTTGAAGCTGTTCTTGAGAAAATCTGTATTGATCTTCCCAATATCTTGCTCTCATCTCTGTTTGATCGGTTTCATCAACTAATTCGGTGATGACTTGTTTTTGGCTTTCGATCTTTTCTTCGAGGAGTTGTGTTTTGTGACTGAGCTGTTGTATGTCGAAGAGCATCTTTTTGTTCTTCTCCTTTTCTTCCTCTAGCTCTTTCTCCAACTCTCTTTTTGCCAATTTTCTGATGACCTCTTCGGGAAGAACTATTCCTTCTTTCCGATTATTTCTCCATTCATAATACGCAGTAGGAGAAATAATAGGGCCTGACTTTAATATGAAAAGTCTTTTCCATGCAACTGAAATACCCATTGCAAGCTTATTTGAATTTGGATCTTCATGTGAAAACTCAAACTTGCTCAGGTTATGTGTCATGGGTATAAATTGCATGGACCCAAATTGTTTACGTACTTGGGCTGGAGCATAGCTTGTTCCTCCCCATATGCCTAAGAGAGGAACCCACGGGCAATTGCCGCAACGGTAAACTATGCGGGTGGTGGTGGACCAGGGTGCTCTCCATTCAATTTGGAATTCGCTGATGTTCTTGAAGTAGTCAACCCATGCTTCCTTGCTATCATGATTAGTGGTTTCACTTTTCAAAAAGGCTTCGATTGGGATGAAGTCCTTTGAAAAGCGATTTCCAAAATGTTGCTTCTCACAAGGAAGGTGGCTTTTGATCCAAACGTTGAGGAGATGTGAACATCCTATGAATTTGCCTCCTCTTTGGCGACAAAAGTTTAATGCCCTGATAGTTTCACATAATATCACTGAGGTCGGATTTACTTGGGCATTGCAGACTTGCTCAAATAATGTGATGACGTCTCCTTCAATAAATCCGACAATTCTTGGGAAGACTACCAGGCCATATATTGCCAAGGCGAACAACTTGCGTCGTTGATTCTTCTGAGGGAGGGTGTGACTTAGTTGTTTTAGATCGGTCCAGCTGATAAATTTCCGACACCCTTTTGTTGCAAATTTGGGTTGAAGACTGGAAGCTGGCATGTCCAATAATTTTGCTAGGGCTCGATGAGGCTCCGTTCTTCTATCATATTGATACGTCTCAATTGGATAGTTGGAGGACCAACCCAAGAGGTTATTGTATTCTTCAATGGTTGGAACCAGATCCATCTTATCGAAAGAAAAGCATCGATAAAATGGATCCCAAAATTGTGTTAGAGCCCGGACAAGTGATGCATCAACGGTAACCTTTAGTAGGCAAGCGATGTGACCATATTTTGCCGTAAAAGCTTCCCGATCAGCAGAGTTCCAACTATTCCAGACTTGTAATAATTCCATGGTGTCATTATGGTTTATCCGAACCGATACCTGGTCCTTAAGCTGTATGTGAGAGTGGGATGTCAGAGCATCTCCGTGAAGCTTTTGAGCTGTTTCGGAATATTCCATAGCTTCAGGCTGAGTTTCGATTACAGTGTCATTCCATGATGCAGTAACAGCCGTGGGAAGATAATCGAGAATATCCATGATAATGGTTCTTTCACCAAATATTTATCTTTAATGATGAAATGTGTATGCCGGAAAAATAAGGAAAAACAGAGTTAGTAAAAAGGTAACACATAAGATCATACAAACATATAGATAAAACAAAACCTATGGAAATGGGAACCGAGGTATAGAAAATTCTTAATGGCTGGTTCTAAGGTAGAGTAAGGAATTCTATATGCAGAAGGTGGTTTATCAAAAAGGCAAGGGATAGTTCCCGAATCCCGTCACTAAATCATAGTGACGGCCCGATTCCTTACCCTCTAGGGTTTATGTAAGGAATGGATTAATTCGAGTCGTAGCTTTTCGTGGGCCCATGCAGAGACTAACCGTCTCAGAAGGCAATACACTACTTTGCTACTTTGAAACCGGTGAAGGCTTGGAGACCGTGGCCTCACAAGGACAGCAACACCAATTCCGCTTAGAAAGAATCGTGTTTGATTTAAGGAAGCTCGGGTATAGAGCTTCATTTTGTGAATGCATTATGCATGTTTACTTAAGTAAATATAATATATAAATCCACATAATAGTAAAGCAAAGTAAATCAAAACAAATCAACTTTAAGCTCGACTCACTAATATTGACTCCCCAGTGGAGTCGCCAAGCTGTGGCAACGTGCGGGTCTTTTTCGGGAGTCGCCACCAATCGGTTTACTTAGGTCGATTGGTCACCTTAAAATTGGTCTGCGAGAGTTCGGGAATCGGGAGTACGGTTACGCTAAAACAATATTGTTATAGCGCCCAAAATTGGCACCTTAGTTGATTTTAATTTTGTTTTACTTTGCTTTTAAAAATTTTCAGTTAATTTAGATATTTTAACTGAATTAGTCAAAAATGTGGATTTTGGTAATTAATTCGGGTACAATTTTATACTTCCGAATCATGGACTCTGCCGAGTCATTTGGACACGGAAGATTTTGATTCCGAACCATGGACTCTGCCGAGTCATTTGGACACGGAATTTTGGTGAAATTTTAAACAATTTTATCCATATTGTAAAAATATGGATTTTTATCTTTTTATTTAATTAATTTATTTTTTTTAAAAAAAGTTTAATATTTTCCAAACCGTAGATCCTGCCGGATCATCCGGATATGGAAATTGATTTAATTTATCGTAATTATTTAATTCTTATTATCATGAAATTAATTTTTAAATGATAATTTTGTTCATGAATGATTTTTAATACAAATTAAAAATTTATCTTTCTTTCTTTTTCTTTTTTTAATTTATTTTTACTTTCTTTTTTTTTAATTTTCTTTCTTTTATCTTTCTTTATCTTTATCTTATCTTTCTTTTTTTTTTTTTTTTTTTTTTCTTTTATCTTTCTTTATCTTTTCTTTTATTTTTCTTATCTTTTCTTTTATTTCTTTCTTTTTTTTATCTTTTATTTCTTTCTTTTATTATCTTTTATTTCTTTCTTTTATTTTTATCTGATTTTTCTTGTTTAATGAAGGATATTTATTATTTAAAGAATTACTCAATTTATAAAAGAATTGAAAAAAATTATTAATTTTTATTTAATAAGAAGTTAATTTAAAGGAATTAAAGAGTTTTAAAAATAAAAATAAACTTTGATCATGGTACGGGGCGTTGTTACTCAGCCAGACCCTCTTCACCAGGTGAAGCAGCTCAAAAGCGGGCACGAGACAGTTTCCAGCCAATATACCATGAACTAAATTTTTTTTTTTTATAAAAGATTAACCAAAAGTAATTGTTTAATTAAAAAAATTAAAAATTTATATGTATATTTTAAACAAAAGAAGAAAAGTTTTGATATTTATTTAATTTGTTTTGGAATAAAAGATTATTTAACCGAAAACTTATATGTATTTTAAAACAAAAGTTTTGATATTTATATTTTTTTGTTTTCTTTTTGTTTAATGAAATATATATTTTTTTTTAATTTATATCTCTGAAAATATCTAATTAATAAGTCTAAAATATTTAAGAGAAAATTCAATTTTTTTTGCTATTTATTTTTTTATTTTTTTTGAAATTATTTGACTAAAATTTTTATAAAGGAGACAAAAAGTTATATTTTTTAAAAGGAATAAAATATTACTGAATAAAATATTAACCCAAAATTTTTATTCTTTTTATTCTTTTTATTAATAAAGAAAACTAAAATAAAATTATTTTATTATTTTAATAAATAATTAATATATTAGTCCCAAAATTTTATTTTTAATAAAGAAAAGTTTATTTATATACTTTATTTAAAAATATTTCCAAGCCATGGATCCTGGCGGATCATTTGGTCATGGATTTTTTAATTTTTGTTAAATTTTAATTATTTATTAATTATTAATTTTAATTGGATTTTTCTTGAATTTTTATTTTAAGTATCATTATTAAAAAAAATATTTAAAAAGAATTGATTTAATCATGTTTGTTTATTAATTTTAACAAAAAGTTCACTTTGTTATCTTTAAGGAAATAATAAAAAATGTATTCCAAAATAAAAATAATTGGCTTTTAAATTTCTATTAGCCTTAATAATTAATTACAAAAGAATCTTCTTTTAGTTTTTTTATTTATGGGTAAAAGGTGAATTAAATAAATTAAATTATATAAAGAAAAATTAATAAAGTGGGGCTTTTTGGCCATCCACTTAAAAAAAAATAATAATAATAATAATAAATGTTATCAAAATTTAATTAAATTAATTATTAACAATAATAATGAAAGTTAATTAAGTCAAAAATAATAAAAGTTAGCCAAATTAATTAAGTTAATTAATTAACAACAATAAATAAAAGTTAGCCAAGTTTAATTAAATTAATTAATTAACAACAATAATAAAAGTTAGCCAAGTTTAATTAAGTTAATTAATTAACAACAATAAATAAAAGTTAGCCAAGTTTAATTAAGTTAATTAATTAACAACAATAAATAAAAGTTAGCCAAGTTTAATTAAGTTAATTAATTAATAACAATAAATAAAAGTTAGCCAAGTTTAATTAAGTTAATCAATTAACAACAATAAATAAAAGTTAGCCAAGTTTAATTAAGTTAATTAATTAATAACAATAATAAAAGTTAGCCAAGTTTAATTAAGTTAATTAATTAATAACAATAATAAAAGTTAGCCAAGTTTAATTAAGTTAATTAATTAACAACAATAAATAAAAGTTAGCCAAGTTTAATTAAGTTAATTAATTACAACAAAAATAAAAGTTAGACAATTTAATTAATTATTAACAACAATAAAAATAAAGGTTAGTAAAAATTAGCAAGTTAGTTGTTAGTTGCTAATAACAAAAAAAAAAAGGTTAGTAATAATAACAATAATAAACAAATAAATAAACAAGTAAAAAATAAATGAGTTAGTTAATTAATTTTCTGCAAAGACAAAATAAAAAGGTTAGTGACCTAATAGAAAGAAATTGAAAAGATGAAGGACTGAAAGGAGGTTTTACCCTTAAAAATTAAAATTGAATCTGGAGAAAGAATCAGAGGCGACGCGAGGGAGGAGGGGGGGGTGACGGGGCTGGGCAGGCGGAGGCGGCGAGGGCGCAGGGCGGCTGGGCGACGGCGACGAGGGCGCGGGGCGACGGCGGCGAGGGTAACGGCGGCCGGGACGACGGCGGCGAGGGAGCGGGGCGACGGCGGCAGGACGGCTGGGTGCGGCAGCGCGAGACGGCAGGACTGCTGGGCGCGGCGGCGATGGCGACGGCGACGGCGTAGGAACGACGGCAACGGCGAGACGGCGGCGGCAGGGCGACGGCAGCGGGATAGGATGGCGACAGAAAAAGAAAGAAAGAGAAAACGGAGGAAGAAGGTAGTCGAAACGTAAGAAAAAATAATTTTGGGACTGTTTTGGCAGAGGGAGGAGAGCCTAGGACTAAGACTTCTATTTTCTCTTTTTCTAAAACGGAGCTCTGAACTTTTTTCTCTTATTTTCTATATGTTCAGCACTGAATTTGGGGGGGTATTTATAGAAGGAGCTTAGCTGAACTGTGGACGGATAAATTAATAAAAAATATCAAACTTATCTTTTAAATTGGTAAAATGACAGTTTCAGTCCTTTACGTTACTCCAGCTCTGGATAAGCTCAGAAGCTTCTGATTTTGACAATTTTAACGTTTTCTGTCAATTTGGGCTAGAAACGTCCGTTTAGGCCCAAAATTGACGCAAAAAATTACCCAAAGCTCCTGAAACTTTCAGAATTTGTCAATTTTATCCGAAACTTCTCAATTTTGTCATTTTTACCTCAAACTTTTAATTTTTTTGTCATTTTTTTCTGAAATTTTATTTTTATTCCAAACACATACATATTCACACATATATTATTTTAAATCAAATCTTCTCAAAATAAAAATATATTTTAAACTAATTAACATAATTAAAATTTTTTAGCAATAATAATAATAATAATAATAATTTTTTTAATTAGTTTTTTTTTTTTTTTAAATTTTTTTTTTTTTTAAAAAAAGGCCGGACGAAATTGGGTGTCAACAACAGGCACTTAAATAGATTTTATTGGAAGTAAATGAGGGACTAAAACTTTTACTCATCTATATCATATCTATTGAACCGTTTGGTTTAGCACAAAAATTAAAAAATTGGAGAAAATTTATATGTTGTTTTTACTTTCACCCTTAACTTTTTTTTCACATAAATAAAAAAATGAATATTGAAATGATAGTTTTAAAGATAGTATGGTAAAAAAGCTTACTAAATATGGCAATGTTGCAAAGATTTAGAATTGCCTAAAATAAAATATGTTGTAATAATTATGGTGCATATGGAATATCAATTATGAGCCTTATAATAGAATGGAGCTAAGCCTACCATTTTCCAATTTGGGAGGCAACCTGTGCTACTTTTTTAGTTTAGGGGATAAAAATGTCCGATGTATCATGTATGGGCTAGTTTAGGAAGGTCAAAGTTGTCATTAGGCCCAAAATTTGTTTATTACCTCCTCTAATATACTTCAACCTCTTGAGACTTAGCCACAATACCTCTGTAATTCTTTCGACTTTCGTTAAAAACTAAACAACAACATCAACAGAACTAATGCTTATAAAAAGCACGCACGTAGCTCGATCAACATGCCCTGAAAAAGAAAAAACATGCATTACATGCCCATGCTCCCACCTTGATCAAATTAAAGACTAGCCCTCGTCCAATCAAACTCAGGGACAGTCTTCAGGATATAACCACTAATAATTCAACTACATGAACCGAAAAAAAAAAAATACATGATGAAGATACTGAATGTGGATAAATATATGCCTCTCTCTCTCTCTCTCTCTCTCTCTCTCTCTTTTTGTAAAAATTATGACTGTATTACTTTATACTCATATATAGAAATGTTTCTTTAAGGTTACCACTTAATATATAATATAATTAAAGTAATTATTTTACGTGATAAATTCTTGAGTTTTACGTAATAATACTAATGATATATATGTTAGGAAATGAAAAATGGACATATAAAATTAGAGGTGCAAGAGTTTGACCCAACCCGAAACCTGATCCAATTTTTCGTTTTAGGGTCGGGTCAGGTAAGAAAATAAGTGACATTTGGGTTGACTTGAACCTGAATTGATTTTGAGATGCAAGAATCGGGTTGATTCTGATCAAATCCGATTGACCCAATTCAACCCGAAATTATTAATAGTTCCCAGCCCATTCCTATTCCAACCCTATCCCTTTTTAGCCCAACCCACTAACCTATACTATAAATACCTACCCTAACCCTAATCTAATCCATCATCACTTCACATAGCTGCCAATAGCCATCCTAACCTAACTAATCAACACACTACTGTAGCGCTACTCTCCTCCGTCCTCATCGACGTCCACTTCATCCGTCTTGCTCAACGTCTTGCGTCCATTCTGCTCGGCCTCCCTCTTTCGTTTGCCATCGCACCACCCCTCCACGTTGCATTGTCCTTCGTTGCCATCAAGCCACCCTTGCTAGTCACAACTTTGCTATTCATAACTCCGCCGTCATGCCTCCTCCACCATCATTGTTATGTCCCTCAATACGCCGTTCGAAAGCTTCCATCATTAGTTTGTAGTGGCTTTACCGCTTTAGAACCCACCATCAACAAGGAGACAGCGGAGGAGACGAGAACGGAGAGGATTGGAGACGAAGTGCCGAAGAGGCTATAGTTGGCTGTGGATGGTTGGGTAAACTCGAAACCCGACCCTACATTTTCAGGTTAAGACCGGTTTGGATTTACATTATATTTCGGGTCAGTTCGGGTTATCATTTTCAGATTGTTAATAAGGTCATGTACTTTGGGTTTTGGCCTGAACCTAACTCGAAACCTGAAATTTTCACCCCTATATAATTTATGGGATAGAGATGGAGTAGAATAAATTCACGAGAAAGTTTTAGCCAACAACTCTACGACCTTCAGATTCGTCGTTAAATGAAAGTAAATTTAATCGCAGGCAGCCTTTTAGAAAACTAGTAAAAATGACGTCGTTAAACATGACCTTTCATTAAAGATGGCCTTATTTTTCAATATCTTGAATGGGAATCCATGATCGGAACAGTGACAACGCGGCAGCTCCAGTTCACGATCACCACAAATCTCCTTGGACTTTTGCTAACAACTTAATTAATTATCCTAATCATCCCTTCATTTGTGATCAACCCATCCATCACCACATATATGTCCTCACCACCTCTTAAACAATCACATGGTCGGCCAAGACCCAAGACATGGGTGAATTGTAGTTTTTGCCCAAAACCTTTTAGGGTAGTTGCAACTTCACCATGAACCTATGGCTCATTTCATTTTGTACAGATCTCAGACTTTTGTAAATCACTCAAGAATGAAAATTCGACCTGTAGAACTCATTCGGCTGGATGTAGAAGCCACATTACAGTTATCAATCGGGAGTAGATATGGAGCGTGAGGGTGTGAAACTTAACCCGGGCATGATTTTGGCACAATTCATAGAGGCTTTGGGCATGGGTTTGGAGTGTTCATAAAATGAATCATACATTAAGGATGGGTTTACAACTAGTCTAAAAGATTCGGGACTGACCCTGTCATTTAATCGACTAATCATATCGACCCCACCAGCAGGCCACAGCGACAACTTTTTGACCCAGGCCCCGTACACGTGCCAACTCCATATTAAATTGGAGGCTCTGCCAGATGGCCGCCAGTTATGGGTCCTTCATTTTGTCGTTGAAATTTAGCCGTGACTGGATCTCTTTCCCCTATAAATTGGCACGACAAGAGCTGGAGCTCGTACAACAAAGAGTGGAAGGGTTAAGTGAGTTCAAAACTTCCTTTTAAATTTTCTCGGAAAATGCCGATTTCTAGAATTGCGATTGGATCTCCGGCGGAGGCCGGCCAGGCAGATGCGCTCAAAGCAGCCCTCGCCGAGTTCATTTCGATGCTCATCTTCGTTTTCGCCGGCGAAGGCTCCGGCATGGCTTTTAGTACGTTCTTCATCATTATTCTTTCCGCTAACTATAAAGATATAGTATCTACTATTTTTCGTAGAATCAAAACAAAGTTAAGAAAATGATATTTCCATTATGACTCGAATCCTGACTTGTTCTTTTAGATTTCTTCATTAGTGGTGATCAGTTAGGTGCATGTAAATGAAACATGTCTGTTGACTTTATTTGTAAGTACGTCTTAATTATTTGTAAGTAGGTCTTAATTATTTTACCACTTGTCAATTTTAGAAATATCAATTAGTACTTCTATTTTTTCTCTCCGTAAAATGAAAAAAAAAAAAAGTAGATCGCATGTTGGTTGAGTCAAATACCTTTGACTAATTGACCACTATTACTTGGGTTCTCAATCTCGTAGACAAGCTCACAGACGACGGCTCGGCGACACCGGCGGGTCTAGTGGCGGCATCGCTTGCTCACGCCCTAGCGCTGTTCGTGGCAGTGTCAGTAGGCGCAAACATCTCTGGCGGCCACGTGAATCCGGCAGTGACATTTGGGGCGTTCATCGGCGGCCACATTACCCTAATCAGGGGCATTCTTTACTGGATTGCGCAACTGCTCGGATCCGTTGTCGCTTGCTTGCTCCTCAAGTTCGCTACGGGCGGATTGGTAAATACTTTTAGTTTGGTTAATAAAAAAAAATGCTTCTGATAGTTTTTATCGACAGGAGAGATCACAAGCACGATTTTATTAGATCATGTGAATCATGAAGAATAGATTTTTCTTGTAAATGATTGCAGAAAACTTCTGCATTTTCCTTATCTTCCGGAGTTGGGGCGTGGAACGCGGTGGTGTTCGAGATCGTGATGACCTTCGGCCTGGTTTACACCGTCTACGCCACCGCTGTCGACCCGAAAAAGGGTAACATTGGGATAATTGCGCCGCTGGCGATTGGTTTCATCGTCGGCGCCAACATCTTGGCTGGCGGAGCTTTCGACGGGGCGTCCATGAACCCGGCTGTTTCATTCGGACCTGCGGTCGTCAGCTGGACATGGGACAACCAGTGGGTCTACTGGGTCGGGCCTCTCATCGGTTCCGCCATCGCCGCCGTCGTGTACGAGGTGCTTTTTATTTCACCTAGCACGTACGAGTCACTTCCCGGTTCCGCTGAATTCTAAAGCTTCGTGAGACGAAGTTGTCAGTTACTTTTTTTTTTTGTACGTTTCGACTTTTTGATGTTTCCTTTCTGTAATTGTGATTCGCAAGTTTCCAAACGAAATTGTCTTGTCGTTTTGGTCATCTTTTTGTTTTTTTTTTTGTTTTTGATAGATGCTCATCTTTTTGTTAAATGCAAACTCAATTCGCCATTGTGTTCTTGAAGATTGGAGTTGCCTTTGGTTTCCACCGCCGGTTAAAAAAAAAGAAAACAATATTTTGGTAGACACAAGCATGATTGGGATCCTTTCCGGTCGTCAGATCCTGTAATTTTATTTTGGTAAGCAGCACCAATAAAACCACTAACGTTTGCATTTGGCCTAATTTGACCATTAATTTTTCTTACTCGCAGAATAAACCACCGTTGTTTTAAATATTGCAAAAAAAAAAAAAAACTCCCTAATATGTCAAGAAACAAGTACGCAATGTCACTTAATGTAAAAAATAGAAGAACATATATAAGAGAAGCCAAAGCATTTATTACAGATCTATTTGCAATCTTCCAACTTCTGTCCTCAAATGAATTAGCCAAAGTAGTACGGGGACTTTTTATTTAATCTCTTACCTTAGAAGTAAATCATAGTTATAGGTCCTAAATTCATTCACCTATTAAACATTTGCCTATATCTCTCATTTTCTTCTGTGAGAAGACACATATTAACAAACTTGAAAAGAATTTTGATCTCACTCATACACAAATATAGGGGTGAGAATGAGCCGGGTTGGTTTTGCCTTTTAATGGAACTAAATGAACCCGAAATAATAATGGTTTCAAAAATATCCTATCAAACCCAAGAACTAAATAGAATTAGAGCCATAGATCAGGATTTTTCGGTTTTGGTTTTCAAGTTTCCTTATTCCTATCATATAGATATAATAGTTAACAACTTCATAATCCAATAAAACTGCACTCACAATCAATTTAAGAAATACTTAATATAATACATAGTTTAATCCACTTTTAAATGTACATGTTCGTTGTGTATGAGCAATTTAGTAATATCATAGTGTTTGATTTACATGTTCATACACAAATGTATGAGCAATTAGTAATATAATAATTTTCATTATATATTTATACATATACCCTGAGTTTGGTTACACCTCGAATTAGTTTCTTACACCTCAAGTCCAATTCCATATGGTCCCACCTCATATTGCACCTCAAAATCATGGCCAATGAACTTGGAAAGCCACTTTACGTTGTTGTTCAGGTGTGTGAATGGTTTGAGTTGACATGTTCTTCAAGCATTGATGATGTGTCTGACTAATGAATTGGCGTCCAAACAAGGTACTATTGCCACTTGCCATTTTTTTTTATGTAGGTGGAAGCATATTGCAATTTGGGACCAATTTATTTGTTGAAGTAGATGATGGGCTGGCTTTTAGGGAGAATACATACAATGCCTACATGACCCCTGAAGCATCTATTTGAACTGCGAATGGTTCTAATAAATTAGACAATCTTAAAACGGGTGTAGAACTCAAGGCCTCCTTCAGGGAGTGAAATGTTGCTATTGCTTGGCTTGTCTAGATGAAGGCATTTTTCATAAGAGTTGAGTTAGGGGTGCTACTATGGTGGCATAGTTGGCTATAACCTTTTGATAATAACCAGCAAGACCAAGGAATCCTAGTAAGTGCTTTATGGTAGCTGGTTCAAGGTAGTCGCCAATGGCCTTAATTTTCTCTATCTACTTCCACTATATAACCTGAGATTATGTGCCCCAGATTGGCCAAATACACGTTTGGACATCTTGGCATGTAGTGAGTGATGTTGTAAAATTTCGATCACCTATTTAAAATGATCCAGGTGGTCCTCTTAAGCCTTATTGAAAACCAAAATATCATAAAAAAAAAATACCAACACACATTTATGTAGTATGGGGTAGAATACAGGGTTCATTAATGCCTAAAATGAGCTTAGGGTATTTGATAAGCCAAAGGGCATTAGCACGTATTCATAGTGCCTATCATGAGTTTTGAATGTTATATTTTTAACATCCTGAGGATGGATTTTTGTGTTGGTGATGTTTTGCATGCAAATCGAATTTGTAAAAGTATCATGCCCCATACAATTTTGTCCAATAGTTCCTCCATGATTGGGATTAGAAAGTGTTCCTTTATGGTGACTACATTCAAGGCTCGATAATCCACATAAAACCTCCAACTCCATCATTTTTTTGAACAAGTAAAACTGTTGATGAATAAGGGTTGGTACTAGGTTGAATTACCCATTCTGAGAGCATTTCTTGTACTAACCATTAATTTTCCCCCATTTGAAAATGTAGGTAGTGGTAGGGTTTAACATTTACTAGTGGAACTACTGGGAGTAATAGAATCTAAGGATTAGTGAGGCGCGGTAGAGGCAAATCAGATGGAGATGAGAATACTAATTTATAGTCACTACTAAAAAAAATCATTTTTCCAACGGCCATTTCTAACGGCTTTGCGTTGGAAATTTTAAAATTTCCAACGCGAAGCAGTTGGAAATAAGACGTTGGAAAACCAACCGTTGGAAGTCCATTTTCCAACGGTCAAAGTGAGGGCCGTTGGAATTTCCAACTGTTAGCTGTTGGAATCTGAGCAGTTGGAAATTTTCCAACGGCTCTATTATTTTTTTATTTTTTCTGTTTTCCAATGGCCTTGGCAGTTGGAAAATTGAAATGTTGGTTTCCAACTGCCTTGCCCGTTGGAAAGTATGTTTTTTGATATTTTGTATATTCCCGTTCTATTTCCAATGCGTTTCTTTAAACATCAAACGGCTTAGGCGGTTCAAATTTATTGTATCGTATTTAATCACATTCTGAACAGGTGCACGTGCATATATGCAGTTGTAAATCTCAATGAAAACATACACAATTGATAGTACAGAATCATGTCATAAATATAGTTATAACATACAACTGCTTGTATGTGACAGCTAGAAACCAGCATCTATCCATATAATATTATGAAATAAGCAGCTAGGGAAGCCATATTCCCATGATTCAATGGACCTACTTAAAGCTGCCTCACTAATCTATGAAAACTGTTGCAATTCATATTAAATTACAGAGACTGCTGATGAAGTAACAAACTTACTTCTCCCTCAGCTGGCTTGTGCGCAGGTAATCAGATAGGATTAATATATGCCGCAACTGGACCTCATTGAAAGACACAACCTTGTGGAATAAAAAATCGAGACACAGATCAGAGACTATGAAGAATAAAATATTAGTCCAATTTCGTAATCCAAGAGAAGAATGCCTACAAAAGTAGGAAGCTTTGAGCCGATTGAGTATTGAGGCAAGTCATTGCTTAGTCTTTCTGCCCTGTTAACCTACAAGCGAACAGAGGTTTAGCAATTAAAGAGATAAGTAAAACAACCTGCAGTCATTCCATAAAACAACTTCATCTGAGTTCATAACAAGCAAGGCAACCCAATGCCTGCCAAGGGGCACAGTAGCCATTCTCACCTACATGATGTGATTCCATAAGCCATTCTCACCTACATGATGTGATTCCACAATACAGTGAGTAAGGGGGCTAAACTATTGATATACCCGTCAACTTCACTCTAAAAATTTCAGCCAGTTTCAACTGAAATTCTCTCCAGTCTGAAACTGTACCATCAACTCACAGCACCAACTCAATCACTTTTAAGTATTCATTACGCATGATTAGATGTTTTTTCTGTCTCCAGTTTTCATTTCAGTCTTTCAAAAATTAAACAGAAAATTGGGTCGTGTAGACTGTTCTATCTTTTCTTTTTAAAGCAATTCATTTTCTTGATAAGAGAATAGAATAGTATAGAACCAAAGGAGCACCAAGGGGGTGCAAGCCGTTTCAAAACATCAGGAACCAAAAAAATAACACTAGAAAAAATTTACACCTTATGAATCTTTACAAAATAAAAACCTAAAATGAAACAGAATGTCCAGGAACACACAACAGAGAACTCTGGAAAACAAAAAACAAAATTAAACAAAATAGAAAAAAAAATTAAGGAAAAAAAGGAGTACCACATAGCCACCTTTTAAGAAGAAGTTCCACAAATATTACAAATCCTTTAAACAAAAACAAAAAAAGGGTTAAGGATAACAACAGAGAATCAATACATACATGTCAAACCTAGAGCCCTTGAAACTTGATAAAAGGATATATGAATTCCCTTGAAACTTAACTAAAGGACAATAAATTCATATACAGAGAAAACATAACATCGACGAAAAAACTTGGACAATGCTTTAATATTTATGCTGAAAGAATGAACGAGAATGAAAAGACCAGAAATTCTTAAGTGGAGAGCAACACAACAGAATTTACCAGATAGCTGGTGATTGATACCTGTAAACACTAGAATAAACACCAGTATAACTAAAAAGACCCAACAATCACAACGTTTGATCTTTGTCATTTTCCCCGCCAGGCCCTTTGCAATTCCAGCAAAGCAAAAGTAAATAATACACAAATATCATTCGCTCACTTTCATTAAGCTAATTAACCATGGTAACGGAATAAAACAATTTTTTGATCTTATCTTAACAAAACTCTGCTGAACTTATACACTTCAATTGACTCCTTTTACTTATATATTTAGAAATGATAACTTTAGATATGTTCCAGTGAATCAAAAAATTGGCATCATAAACTTTTGAAGAACTAGTAATGAATCCACGTGCTTGGCCTCCCCCAGCTAGTTCCAATTTCAAGGATAATGTTCATACCTGTTTTTGCATCCAGGACCATTTTCTATGTTCTAAAGCATGAAAGCACAAATAACATTCGACATTCCCAAGGTCGAAAGCATAAAGAATGGCAGATAATCTACTAAACTTTCCAAATTTTTGCTAATTGGTTTTTAGTGTTTTTTTTTCATAACTACTAGTACTTTTTATTCGTTTGACTTTGGTCCTTACAGATATGCATAAACACAAATGGATCAGCTAAATACACAACCAACAAAGACAGATTAGAATACTTGAAACGTTAACATGTTTAAAGAAAAAAGAGTTAAGAGGTATGATGAAGAGAAACCTGAGCCAACATCTAAGGCACGCATGCCAGGCTGTAAGTGCTTCTCCAACAACTAAAGGCATGTTGCATGCATATGTAGTGCAGAAATGGTGGCATTGTACCCTATGGGCATAGGACTATCAACATAAGGTGGGTTTTCCTCGGGCACAAATAATGCTCGATCAACAGTCTCCATTACTTCAGCAACCTCGGTTGATGATATCAGACCATAACGACATAGATATTCCACCATTGCCTTGTTCTTGTTGACACCACTTCCACTCAAAAAGCTCTAAAATTTAACCCAAAAAAAAAAATATATAAATATGGTTTTGAAGTTCCAGGCCTCTAGCATGAAACCAAAGACAAAAAGTGAGTATGAAAAAATTAGAATTAGCGCAGCTAGAATGATGAACTAATGAGCAACATCATTGGAAACAGAGAAAAGCAAGAACAAAAACTCAGTAATTTCACTATACGAAACCCTAGATCCGACAGCGCGTCCCAATCGGCAGGATCAGATGAAAGAGCGAGCAGAGAGAGTGAGGGAGGGAGTACCTTGACTCCAGAATCGGAGGCTCCGACTGTGGCATTTTCGGCGAGGGCGTCTGTACTGAGCTTGCGCTTGAGGGGGTTGGAGGAAGGAGGGCGGGGAGGAAGCGGGCTCTTCATCTTGGCAGCGGGGGCGGGGTGGGAGTTGAGATCGGGCGGTGGGGCGTTCTTTTTGGAGGATTTGTGGTGCTGCATTGGCTTGGATTTAGGGTTTGGGGAGGAGGAGGGGGGCGGCGGATCGGCTTCTCGCAAGATGGCGTTTCTTGGCAGCAGAAAGTACTTCATCTTCAATGGAAGCGCTGCGTTTCTAGTGGAGTAGAGAAAAAAAGGTGAACAGAAAAAAGAAAGAGAAGAACGTTAGGGATTTTGGGCAAGGAGACGAGAAAGATGGAGTAGAGAGAGATGTAGACTTAAAATTTTTCCAACGGCCAAGGCAGTTGGAAAAATAAAAAAAATTTCCAACGGCTTAGACAGTTGGAAAATAAAAAAATTTTCCAACGGCCAAGGCAGTTGGAAAAATAAAAAAAAAATTCCAACGGCTTAGGCAGTTGGGAAAATAAAAAAAGTTCCAACGGCTAAGGCAGTTGGAAAAATAAAAAAAAATTTCCAACGGCTTAGGCAGTTGGAAACAATAAATACTAAGATATATAATTTAACTCGCTATTTTCCAACGGTTTAGGCCGTTGGAAATTTTTCAACACTTCCAACGGTCAAGCAGTTGGAGATTTTTTTTTTATAAAGGACATTTTTTTTCACAGCCTCCAACTGATGAGGCCGTTGGAAAATGGGCCATTGGAAAAAATGATTTTTTTAGTAGTGAGTGCTCCAATAAGGACTAGATTTCATTAGCAAAGGCAGCCATTTTTGGGGGTGTTCTTGGCGGATGAGTCAATGACACTAGCAACATGGAGAAGATAGAGAGAAGAGGGCAACAACATTATTCTTTTTCAGCCCATGGAGTAGTTGGTTATAAGAGACCAAAGAAACCCAACTTTTTAAAGCCCAACTTTTTTTAGCCTACAAAGTGGGACTTGCTCTTGATTGTGATTAGAACTCATGAAGAGTTTCTAATAATTGAAAAGAACTAGGTCAAGCCTATTTAACCATCGAATGCTCAAAATCACATCAGCTCTATAAATTGGTAAAAGATAGAAATCCATGGGAAATTCAAGCTTGCCCAATTGAAGAGGGACTTGAGTACACTTGACTAGGCATTTCAATGTAGCTTCATTCTTACCGTGACATTCAGTTGGTCCACAGACTAGAAGGATAGGCCCAAGTACCTAGCTATCCAGCTTTATATGAAATTGTGGGTTGACATTATCAACTAATACTATGACTCTTTTACCCTTGATGGTGCCTTCAATTATCAACATTATGGACACCAGACAACTTTTAATGACGTTTAACAATATGGCCAGTCGCTCCTAAGGTCACTCATTGGAGGTGTTGAATCAATGGGTAATAGAGGCTTTGGATCTATTTCAGATTGGAGATCTTCTTCTTCATCTGCCACTAGCCATAAGAATTGCGATTTGCAATGATGCCGAGGGGTGAATTGCTCATTGCAATTATAGCATAACCCTTTCTCCTATCAAGCCGCCATTTCTACTAAAGTTAAGTGCTTGATAGGAAGTTTCAGGAGAGAGCTGCCCTCTAAGGGTGGAGGTTTGAATTGGGGAGCTGATGTTGATCTTGGACACTTGGGCCTGATTATAGGTCGATGTGACATTTGGACTTTATCCTCCACTTGTTTTGCCATTCCTATGGCTTACAACAAGAAAGCCGATTGCAGCAGTAGAAGTTCTTGTTGGATTTTGTCACTAAGGTGAGAGGAGAAACAATTGAGAAGATTCTGGTTAGTCTGGTCCTTTTTTAAGGTAGATAAGGGCTTGAATTTTTCCATATACGATGCCACCATGGATGTTTGTTTTGGTTTGAAAAGAGTTGCCTCATGGTTGATGTGTGTGGAGGGGCCAAAGCCAAGCTCCATATCTTGGCAAAAGCTTCACAGGAAGAAAGCTACTATGTGTAACACATCCACTAATACCACATTGGCGTTAGACCTCTCATATAAAATGCAATGGTACGATAGTAGGTAAAGAATTTCTCAATCTAGAGAAGCCACCCAAGAACATTTTCCCCTATAAACAATGGAATCTCCAGTTTAGGAACATGAGAGGAGGAGGCGGTTGGGAGTCAGTGGTGTAAGGATGGACTAGAAATATCTGAGGTTGCAAGGGCAGAGCCAACTGCTAGTAGAGGAGGTGATGTCGGAGTGGGTAAGAGTGGTTGTTGATTTGTGGAGGACGGGGTATTGGTTGGTGGCAGCATGGTAGTTTCACTAGGTTGTTTTTCCATCTGAGCCAACTTGAGAACAATCTCAGATATGCCGGGTTGCTGTGAGGATAAAGTTTTCTGGACAAATTCTGCCAGAGAAATTTTTTTCTGTATAGCAGCAACTTGCTGTTGCACGGTAGAGCAAACAGATTCCATGTAGTGTTTGGTGGAAAAATGTTGTTAGAGCTACTCAGTGATCCTAACAATATTTTCTTCCAATGCCTTGTTTTGGGTGAGCAAACTTTTTCTCATGGATTCTCGTCCCTCAATGAAAGCACCAAATTGATGCAATTTCCAGATCCTCAACGGAATAATAGGGAAAAGAAAGAATAAAAAAAGAGAGGGGGAAAAAGAGAAAGAGAAAAAGGGGAGAAATGATGAAAGTTCTACCTGCCTCGTCATTTATATTCTTTTTTCTTCATATAGTACATGTAGTACAACGGTAATCCGTTAGAGAGTACAGGTACAGCTCATCTCAGTAAAAGGATATTCAAATCTATCTCAGACATAGTCCTTAAACCTGATAGGAATGTGGACCATTCTAGTGCTCTTCAGGCCCATTAGCTTTGCTGGGTTGATTGGCAGGCTGGTTTATATTACCGTGTCGACTACCATCACTTTGCCCATTTGTTTGTTAATCGTTGTTTAGATCGCTTCTTGCTGCTTAATTTGGTCATAAATTGGAGGATCGTTGTTTTCTCTTTTTTTGGATATTGATGTCAGAAAAAAAAAAAAAGATTGGCACAAAAGTGTTTTTTTTTTCCCCTGAAAGATCGAATCATGTTGAAGTTATTAAAAAATGTGGATTAATATCTAGCATTGAGATTGTTGGGTGAGGTTTTATAACATCTGGGAAATCCACCTGCTGGTTCCCCCTTTAGAACAATCTGTACTTAAAATAGCTTATTTGTTCAAATAGATTTGCTTTCTGTTGGATTTCTGGCTGGGAAGGGCCGAATTCGGCTTAGATTTGCTAGAGTGGGTGATGTGATGGAAGGAATTGATATCTTCGATTAATATTTTGTGTCTGGCCTGGCATTCTGTTATGATCATTTGAAAATTAGTTGGTGAATTGCTGGGTTCCTTTTTTATTCCTTCACCAGAATTTATATTATGAAGTATGATTAAGGGTGAACATTGGTTCAAGAAAGACTAAGCAAGACAAAAGTCTCCAAGAAAGTAGATGACCTTCCCGATTACCCACAAGGCAACGAGGATGAATTTTTAGTTAGACCACTGAAAAAATTGTTCCAAAGATTGAGTTGAGGACAAGAAATGCCAAGTGGAATTACTCGTTGAAACAAGTATGCTGATGATAGGTTCTTGTGGAAAAGAAAGAGAAGTAGTGCGTCAAAAGATACGGCATTTCACCAAGGATGGCCTCCATTTCCAGTTTCATCTAAAATTATTGGAAATTCTAAAGGCTGCAGAAACTTTCTAAGAAAGCATCTTTTTAGGTTTTTTTCACCGTTTATGTAAATAGATTCCAAGGACCATAAAAAGGGAATCAAAAGATGCTGTACTCTGTGAATTTTTTGCTTGGAATATATAGTAAGATGAAGACATTACTCATAGGTTGCTTTGCTCAATTTGTATTCCTTTACTTGACCCAGAAAAGTAAAGTCCAGCTCGGCTGGAAAGAAAGTAGCTAATTTATGATTAAAAAGCCAATCTTTTCCGAACCTGATTTGCTAGTGTCCTTTGGCCATCCTTTTTTATTGCCCTCCCCCCTCTGGTGGTTGAGTCTCCTTTCTCACTACTGATAGTTACCAGAGCATGTCAAAGTTGAAGACAGAAGTAATTGGAGGTGGTGTTACTGATGACAACTGACAGAAGCAAAACAGTATTGAGATACTGGGAGAGAATATTTTATCTTGTCTGAATTATCACATGCCAATTGAGTTCTTACAGAGCAAGAGGGCCGCAGAAGAAGTGGATGTCCTACAAGGCTTTTGAGACCAAACCTTTGGATTCACCAATAACTTTCCAAAGTGGGGAAGTTTGTACTTTGTTACTAGTGGAATAGCACATCATGGTGACTCATACTGGGACTGAGATTTGTACCATCAATTATTATTACATTGGAATCACAGAGATAGCAATCTCCAGTAGGGGAGATATGATAAGGTTCTCTTTCTCCCTGTAGACCTAATACCACACTGAACATAGGGATGCAGATTACAGATATGCATGATGATATGGTTACAGTGCTATGCAGGACTGTGAAAAAGGTAGAAGAACTGATATGCAGAAGCACAGAGAGAAGCAGTTGTTATACATACAAGTTAGAGTTCACCTGGGAGATATGAAGCAATTTAAATAAATGAAATGGTGTTAGTCAAGGATGCCTTCCCATATTCCCAGCAAGTATGAAATTGGTTGTTGGGGAGAAGCATCTTACTGTCGTCTTCTTCATCCATCATCCAGAGCGAGTCCCAGCAGGGCTCCCATGACGGAGAAGCCACAGAAGGATAAGATAAGCCACAGACATCTTCACTGTAGTCGTCATAAATAGTTTTCATGGTGTTTTTTTCTTCAGACAGCTGGTCAATATCTTTCCATATGTCATCCATGGAATAACCTTTCTCTTCTTCTACTTGTTCTCTCTTCTTACCTGTGGAAGCTGCCAGGTCAAGCCCTCCGGTGTCATAGAAGGTCACCTTTCCGGTGTCTTTGGAGGGCAATGAATCGGCTGTTGTGATGGTTGAGGCAGAGGCAGAGGAAGGACTATTGACAGATGGCGAGCGTGGAAATGCAGCCCGTTTCATATCTTGAGCCTTCTTCCGCATATGAGTCCTCCAGTAGTTCTTTATCTCATTATCAGTTCGCCCGGGCAGTTTCCGAGCAATTCTTGACCACCTGTATGTGATTGGTGATTAATGAAGACAAGTCTGGAAGAGGAGAAGAGTGAAGTAGTCATCATCTTCTTAATCAACCATACCTATTGCCCCATTTTGCTTGGAATTCCAGGACAAGGCGCTCTTCTTGAGGGGTCATCTTCCCTCGTTTGAGACCAGGGTGCAGGTAGTTAACCCACCGCAGCCTGCAACTCTTTCCTGTTCTATTTAAACCTACAAAAGACCAAGCTATTAGAGGATGCTCTTTCCAGAACCGGCTCATCTCCAAACAGGCATACCTATCACTTGTCTCCCGCCACCTTCAAACCTGAAACTTTGGCTATAAAATCCCAGCGCCGATCCCCAAACAAGTGCACAAAGTTGACCAGGAGGATGTCCTCTTGTTCTGTCCATGGACCTTTTCTTATTTCCTCTTGCACCCTTTTCATTGTTCCGCCTTTTGTCTCTGTGTCTGCTCTTCTTTTTTGGAAACAGATGCCGAGCAAGGCACACACTGGTGCTATTTATATAAGCTATTTGGTGTAGTGTCTTATCTCTTTGTCTTTATGATAAGATTTTAAATGTCTGGAAATAGTCGTAGTGCTTGCACGCTCGTCTCCTGATAGGCATTTTATGCATATGATGTCACCCACCATAACCAAATAATCAAAGTGATAGATTGATATGTTGATGTAATTTTCACGGCCTGCACTTGTTGTTATAGTGAGGATTGTTCATTTAGCCCCTTGACTTTTTTACTACCAGCCAAAGACAAGCTGTTAAGTGAAAGGGGGAGGAATGGGCCGATAACAAGACAAAACTTGAAAAGTAGGAAACAGGGTCCGGCTCTGTTTATGCATCATAATAAGATGCAACTTTTTCTTGTAATCAAGGTGGACTCAGATATTGTTGCTGGAATAATCAGCCTACTGGTTGAGGAAGGAGATAAGATAGGCCATTATTTAGTGCCTCCAGCAGACTCGAGTAGGAATATATATATATATAGATTGTCGGCCTATTCTGGATGGAACCTACAATATATTGTAGGCCTCTACGTGCAAAAAAAAAAAAAAACTAAAAAAATGGCTGTTGTTTCTTGATCTTAGATTGAGCTACTTTTATTATTATTATTATTATTATTTTCAAGTTGATTAAAACTTGGAAATATGTTTCCTTCCTCTGAATTAATAAGACCTCACTTTGGCCAGCACCAATTAGTATTTATAGAAAAAAAAAAAAAAAAACCAAAAGGGAATCTCATTCCTTTATACGTGTAAATTTTTGCCTTGCTGCTTCTTTGTTTTGTACTTTGTCCTTTCAGGCGTCCTCAAGAGTCAAAGCAACATATTCCAATTCATATGTAGGGCATTTCATGGCAGAACTCATTTTCAGTTTTGGTAAAGAATGAGCTGTGGGAGATGTCAAAAGTGCTAACTTAATTTAAAGAAATGTTTGAGTGGTAATAAGATATGTTTCTGGTCCTGTTAATTAAACCTTGCATGGACTACCAACCATGTACATAGTTTCTTTTTGTTTTTTTTTTCTCCTTGTCACCAACATTAAGTGATTCAAGAACTATGTGGTTTTAGCATCCTTTAAATCATAATTCCAATTGAGATGCATATATATCACTAGAAAGGAACTATGCCTTTAGCATTTTCCTTCTACCGTATACATTCAATTCATTGCTATATGGAATCTTTGGAAGTAACAGATCACGGTTTGCCCACCTCGAGCCGGGCTTGATCAGGTCCAGTACCAATGCCAAAGCCAGAAATATAGTTTCATGTGGGGGCATGCCCTATATCGTCATTGTGTTGTTGTTGATGCATATTTTTTAACCACTACTTGAAAAGTTCAAATTCCCAACATCCAAATATCGATTGCCTAAAATTCACTGAAGAACTCCAATTAAATTTTCCAACAGATATATTTCTTGCAAGATTTCCAATGATTAGCCGTTGAAAATGTATCAGTCAGCTAGTTGTTAGAGAAATGAACGGATAACATTTCCGATAACTTAGCAGTTAGAAAATTCTAATGGGCTAGCCATCGAAAATTATATTTTTTTCAATTCAATATTTTCTACAATCAATTTCTGATGGCTAACAATCAAAAATTGAAAAACTCCTCTACATTATCATCGAAATGCCAAATCCCCCCTAAGCTCACCAAAATAATTTTTTTTTCAATTCAATTTTTTCTACAATCAATTTCTAATGGCTAATGATCAAAAATTAAAAAACTCCTCTACATTATCATCGAAATGCCAAATTTTTACTTTGAAAATTTTGATGGCAAGCTGTTAGAAATTATAACATTTTCCTTCTTCATAAAAACTTCATTTTTTTCACTCCCAGTGTCACTCTATTTCTCACAAAATTCTCTTCATTATTCTCCACATTACATCATTTTTTCACTCTCATCTTCCCTCTCTACAAAATTCTCTTCACCCCTCTACAAAACTTCATTCTTCTTCTTCCTTCTGCCTCTCTCTTTGTCAACTTCTTCTTCTTCTTCTACTTCTTTCACTCTCTTTCTCCCCATATTCTTACTTCTTCCTCTCGTTCTCATCATTTTCATGCATATTTTCATATGAAAAACGAAGATTAATTAAGCAACCTAAAAAAAATCTGGTAAAACAAATTCCCGAAGGCCACCGTCCACCTTCCTGGAGCAGTAGCTCAATGACCACCATTCGGATGATTAGTTGTCAAAATCTTCCATAGAAGCCATACAAAACTTTTCCCGATGAACCTAAACCCCGATGGATGTGTTTCCGATATCCATCCATCAGGAGATATAATTTCCAACGGCTATTTTGCAGAAATTGTACTTTTTCTAGTAGTTTTTGGTGTATGCTAGTTTATGCAAAAATAGGTTAATTAGTATCTTGGAGATATTTTTTTAATTTTGAGTCTTAAAAAATTGTCACATCATATCTCGAAAGTTTTTTGTCCTTTAAGTAAGAATACATGTGACTATTCCGCACCACTGAAATAAAAAACAACACAACAAGTAAAAGACGATAAATCCGAACAGAGAAGAGTAGAAGAGCTAATTCATTTCATAGTAACAATAAGGCATGATTGTGCATTATTTTCATTTTTATTTCTTCACGAAATAAATGTCATTTGCAAATTAATACTATATAATTAGCATAGTAAGCATCATTCAGTAACATTTTTTATAGAAATTAATTAAAATTTTATGATTCTTTTAACCTTCTCAGCACAAAAAAAAAAAAAAAACTAATGAAAAACATAAAATTTATAAAAAAAATATTTTAAAATACTTCTTGAGCTTCTTAACATGTTTTAATTAATATCATACAGTTTGACGAACAATCACTACATATAAAAAAACAAACACTATTAGTGCGTTATTATTAATCGAAAATGAAGTAGCCCCAAGCTTCAAATGATATCTCTAAATATACGTGTTTCTAAAAAAATTAAAAAATATAAATAAATGTGCTCCATGCCTCCATCATTTACACACACACACACACACATATATATATATAGAGAGAGAGAGAGATGTGTGGAAAACGTAAAAAAATAAATAAAAAAAGAAAAAAATAAAACCTAAAATTCATTAAATAGAAATATTGCAAGAATAAAATTTTAACGATTTAAAAATAAGAAAACTAAAACAAATAACTAGGCAGCACATACTAACATCAGAATTTGGAGTAAAATTGCATTAAATAGTCCCTAACCTTTAATTGTCATTTCATTTTAGTCCCTAATCTATAGAATATTTTATTTTAGTCCCAAACCTATTAAAATTGTTTCATTTTGGCCTCTTACCGGATGAAATTTATTAACTCAGAATAATTTTCTAACTTAAATTTTTGAAATTCTGATTTAAATATTTGATAACTGTCTTCCAGTAAATTTAAACAGTTTAATATTTTTTATAACAAATAGACAACTTGAATTAATAGTTTTTTCTTCCTAAATAAAATAAGTTCAATTTAAAAATAAAGATGATTTCAATTTTATATTAACTATAAATAATTATTATATAGATTAAATTTATTATAAGATAGTTACCAAATAATTTAAAATATCTAAAGATTTTTTATCAAATGAATATTTTAAGTTAACATATTTCATTCAATGGAGACCAAAATGAAATATTTTTAATAGATTTGGGACCAAAATGAAATTTTTTAATAGGTTTAGAACCAAAATAGAACACTTAATAGATTAAAGACTAAAACGAAATGATAGTTAAAAATTATAGATCATTTATGCAATTTACTCTCAGAATTTGTAGTAAAAAGCAGCAAAGATTAGAGCATTATGGAGGAGTTAACACAGTATAAATGATGGTCAAGCTGTGTGAAGGCAGAAGCGAATAAAAAGTTGGAAGAATCTGGGCCAAGATTTGGAAGAGTAGCATGAGACGACAAGTTGTTGAACATAAATTCTATTTGTAATACGAATTCTATCTTTCATGTTGTAGATATTGATCTCAATTTTTCAAGGGGAAATTACAAATTAAGGACTATGGTATCATGATAGACACATTTTTTATGTAATCAGAAAGGAAAGTGAAAGAAATTACAAAGAGAGAGAATGCAAGGCTGATGTGGCCAATAGGTGAGCTTAATCTACCCTGGAGCATCGAACTACCAAGTCATCCTATGAAGCCAAACACAAGGATTACCATAAATGCATCCAAGTAGGCATACCCGAGCTAGCTCATCTTTTACTTTGAGGAGCACCAAATTTTTGTTGTACTCAACCACATTACATTGAAAAGAATTGTTCCACCCGACCCATAACCCTCCACTTCTTCCCCCCAAATCAACAAATGCAACTTGGTTAAAACTGAGAGCTTGAAATTTTCTTGTCACTTCTTGTTCAACCATTTTAGTTTCCATAAAGAACACCAAATCAGGCTTGTTCTTTGTGATGAACCATCTAATATAATGAACCGTCGAAGGCTGGCCCAACCCTCGACAGTTGAAACTTAGGATCTTCATGGCTCCAGAGGGGGTTGATAATTTGGCTCAATCCCCAAAGGCCCTTTTAGGAGAGATAAAAATTGGTCATTGGCAGAAACTGGAGGAAATCCAAGATGCATATCAGTAGACATATATATCATTGTTATCAACAGTATTGACAAGAGAATTCCATGCCTCCTCTATAGAATCTTTCTCATTCCCCCATGGTAGTAAAACTTTCAATCGTTTGAACTGCACCCTATCTTCAAATGTTATATCATTCTCTATATAGCGTTTCTTTCTTGATCGCCAATTTAGACAAGAGACATGGACCCTTTTCCTGCTCACTAACCTGGATATGCTCTTCTTGCAAAACAAAGATAGAATTCTTGTGTTTTATCGCCTGTTGGAACAGCCGAAATCTGTTCACTTTGAATATGAAGTGGTTTCTTGCGCTTTCATGCTAAACCTTCCAATTCAGAGGAGTTTTAGGTGTCTGAGTTGACCATTTTTCGCTTTAGGGAGCATTGAGTTGTGCTGTCAGCGACCTCCCCCGCTGGTGCGATCTTGTGATATAAATGATCAACCTTGACCCTGCCTCTCTTCTCTTTGCCCTCTTAATTTGTTGGCCTTTGAGCCTTGCTCCCCACATCAATTTCTTGTTGTGAGCAATATGTATCTCAAGGTTTCAAAAGTTTAAAATCCTTGTGGGGGAAAATGCCTAATCAAGGACCTACATTTTGAGGATATATACATATATATATCCAAAGGTTGTTAGAAATGTTTTGCATCAAGAATGCGACAATTAGTAATGCTCGACATGCACCGGACACAATACTAGTGTCCAAACAAATGTTTATTTCTTCCTCTGTAGATGCCATTTTTCCTAGGCCTCACCACCGCATCATGCTTTATATGTCAAAAGTCAAATACTCTTTATCTCCAGGTGGAATTTGGGTATTAGAACAGGAATTATTTCAGATTACTGATTGACTGACACATGGATTGCAGCCGTTGTGTGCCCACAGTAGGCTGGGAAAGAAAATTTTCTATTGATAGTGAGGACAGCCTAGGTGGAACAGCTATCATTTTTTTTTTGTTTAAAAAAAGATGTTTTATTTCAATTAAAAGTGAGTCAATAATGTATCTTATAAATTAATAATAATATAAAATTTTAAGCGACAATAATAACAAAAAAGCTAACAATTGAAAAACTACTGATTTCTATGATATTGAGTAAAAATAAGAAAATTAGACTAAATTGAATTTTTAAAGTAAGCCATAATAAATATGAAATAAAGAAGTCAAATTACTGTTTATCTTTTTTATTTTTATTTTTCCTGAATTCATGAAATTTACTCTCAAGGAACATTGAAAAGGACAGAAAGTAATTCTGATAACCTTCTCTGCAGATTGATATGTGCCCTCAAATGCGATGCCTCTTGTCTTGTCCCTTCTGGGAACTCATGTTTTCAATCTATTCATATCCCTTTTTTTTAGAATGCACCTAGCTAGCTATACATATAAATATTTCAAACATGCCATTAGAGTATTGGCAGTCGTCCATGGTGGGAAAGTGTGAAGGAGCACCCACATATACAAATTGATAATTAAAGTCTCGAACTGGTTGTATTTATTCATTTTGTAGATATAACACGATCCAGTTTCGACAATATGAAGAAATTAATTAGCACAACCAAAATGAGCATAGTAGAGACGAAAATATATGTCGACCTGGATAAGTGGTGATAATCTATTTAAGACACATTTACTTGGTTGCATTGCATAAAAAATTCGTTGAATTGAATAACTTGATTTAGTTTAATTTGACTCCATTGGACTTGATCAAGCAATCTATAGTTCATTGATTTAACCTAGCTAGAATTATAAATGAGATTTTTGGTGTTTTAAGGGTTAGAGAGAATATACAATTAGATGAAATATATGATTCATTAAGATGACTCTAACTAATTTAGATTAAGGCTTAGTTGATTGATAATTGATGAGTGCTCTATAAAATTGGGCGCGGCGAAGTAGAACTTAGTGTAAGATAGTACATCAAAATAGCACTAGAAAATTTAACTTGTCTCACCCTTTTATTTTAGGCTACATACAGAATCAACTGAGAGATTTTCTTCCACTAAACAAATAGCATACTTCCACACAGAAAGAAACTTCTCTAGATAAAATTTTTAGAGATGAAGTACTAACCAAAATAAACACAAAAAGCGGCATTCAATTGTTAGAGATAAAGTACTAACTGAGATAAATTAGAAATAGTGACACTTAAGTGTTTCCCGTATGTCTTAAATAAATGTATCATTATTTTTTCTTTCACTCGAAAATAAATCTCTCGCTCACGATATCCTTTTCAAGACAAGTATGTTTTACTTTGGCTCTTATTGATCTGCTATATAAAGTAAAAAACTAAAGATCGTTTATGGGGATTCCACTGTGTTAGTATTTACATTATTTCATTGTCTAAGTAAATTTCATAAATTGTCCATAACCTTTAATAATTTTTTCCTTTTAGTCTCTAACTTATTAAATATTCTATTTTAGTCCCAAACCTATTAAAATATTTCATTTTAGTTATAAATCTATTGAAAATATTTCATTTTGATTCCAATTTGATGAAATTTGTTAACTCAAAGTATTTGTCTGATAATTACTTTTTAGATCATAATTTAAATTATCCAATAATTATCTTACAAGAAATTTAATTTGTATAATAATTTTTTATAGCTAATAAAAAATTCAAATCACTTTTTTTTTCTCTTTGTAAATTGAACTTATTTTATTCAAAAATAAAAAATTATTAATTAAATTGTCTATTTCCTATTAAAAAATTATTAAATTGTTTAAATTTGCTGGAAGACAGTTACTGAAATATTTAAATTAAAATTTTAAAAGTTTCTATCAGACAATTATTCTGAGTTAATGAATTTTATGTGATGAGAGACCAAAAGAAAACAATTTTAATAAATTTAGGACCAAAACAAAACATTTATTAGGCTAGAGATTAAAAGGAAACGATGACTAAAGATTATAAACCATTTATGCAATTTACTCTTTTACTGTCCGTATGGTAGAAGACGCGTTTGCAACAGGAACAAGGTTAATAGTTGTTTATATTATAATATTCGTCATTCCTCAATTGGTTTGCTTCCAAAATTTGTATGTACGTAATTCATGCATGTTTTGAATTTACCTTTAACATTGTTTACAGCTCATTAGTCCAAGCATTAGCTAAAACGATTATGTTATTTAGTGAAGGGTCATTTTAGAAAAGTATATATACTTAATATACCTAAGTTGCACAATATATATGTGTAATTTTTTGTTAAAAAAAACTGATTTTAATTAAGCAGGATCTCTATATATGGTGAAAAATGCACGATAGTAGCTTCTTGATAAAGGAGTTTAGCTGAGACTAGAATGATCTCCAGAGGGGAAGACGTGTAAAGTGGAAGATGGCCTCACCAGCTAGTAATGGTTCTAGTAATAGTAATAAAATTGATATTTGTGTGGTGGTGATGTTAGATAGAACTATGTCCATCGCATGCCAGGAGCGATGGGGAGAAGGAAGAATTTATTAAAATAAAAGAAAGTTTTCGTGGCTCCTTCCCTCCAGGACCCTTGTAAGTGGATGGAATCGGGAAGAAAGATAGGGAAAAAAAAATGAGGGCTCCAACTCCGACTCTAAGGCGCCCTTAGCTTAGATTGATTAAAATATAAAAGAATTGCTTCTGCTGAGGGCAGCTGTGGCGTGGATGCCACTAATTGTGTGGCCTCTTCCTTTTATCTGTCTCTTTCTCTAATCGCACCTCTTACTGTTACTCTTTTTTCTCCCCAGCTGAATAAGAAAAAAGAAAAACTAGCGGCTACGCTAGATACTACCGCTATTTCAAGTTTTGTTTTTTGTTTTTGGTTTTCAGATAAAAACTGTTCAAATAGAATGGATTTGTCTCTCTTGAATTTCAAGACCTAAATGCAACGGTTCTCCCTTTACGTTTGACCCAAAACAACTTAATCCTTTAAGTGTTTGTGACGAAAGAACTGGAAACTATGAGGACTCGGTGGAAGATTAGCCGGGAGGAGTAGAGAGAGACAGTTGGCTGCTATGAGATTGGTGGAGATGTTAGAGAGAGGCAGTTCTGGGGAAAAGGAAGGAGGAGGGACATGCGGATGGTTCTGGAGATGAGGAAGAGGAAATAGCTGCAGATGATCGGAGGAAGAGGAAGGCCTCCCAGTTGCAGCAGTGGCGTTGCTACCCCCAAATGTTCTATGGCAGTTGTAGTTTTCGTCATGGATCATCATAGCCCAAACAAATTCAAAAGCCCCAGGGCCATAGTTTTCCTTTTAATTGACAGTATCTTCATAATGGAACAAAGTTTTTCATACAATCGACCTTAAAGATAAGGCCTGATTTTCAAACCAAGAAACCATAATCAATGCAAACTCCCAAATTGGAACAAGGATTACAAAAGAAATTCCATATTTTCACCCACCTTCTTAACGGAAGCCCTTACGAAGCTCAGCCAAATTCATGTCTAGTTTTAGCAACAAATTTTGCTTCTGAATGTGCTCAAGTCATAACTATTTGCCCCCAATTTTGGCCTTACAAAAGGCAAATGAAGCAAAGCCATAATTGCCGGGCATATTTAGAAAGCTTTGCAGCTACTTGAGTTTAGAATCCTAGGTAGATTGATCACGCTTATCACTTCAATGTGACCATGAATACTTTGGTTTCCAGGTTTCACGAGTTTAGGGGATTGCAATCCATATCCTTTGCTCACTGCTCCCCAGTGTAACTCCACTAGTAGCCACTTAGAAACAGCACCTAGGTCACATGACTATGTGTGCTTATTTTCCATCACACAAGGGACTAACTCACACAATTTTAGAAACTTTAAGGATTAAGTCATATTGAATCAAAATTTAATAACTAACTTGTATGAGTTGCCAAAGTTAAGGGACTAATATTGCATTTAGGCTAAATTCAACTATAGGTATAAAGCTTAACGTGCTGTTTGGTGTTCAGCCTTTCATTAACACGTTTTTTCATTTTTTCAAAAGGACCAGGTAGTGGGGTCTCAATTTTTGTTCCCATAATACCCATTTTCTTCCACCTTTTTACACCTCTTTGACCAGACTTTGGAAGGCTATGTGGGCAGATTTTCTTCATCTGTGTTAGGTACTTTAATATTAACTCCTCCACATGTTGGTAGGCTTATCCTTGTCTGACCACAAACTGTGATTGCCTTCCTCCGACGCAAGCCTTGCCGTGGAGAAAAGCTAATTTCCAACCACAATCTAAGCCATCCTATTACAGTATGTAATTGATTCCATAAAATACAACTTCTATATAAACCACTCATTGTCCACGACATGCACCATGAATCATTGATAGGCCTAGAAAAACTTCATTGAACTAAAATGATCTGCCATAGAGAAATGCATAACAAACACCACAAATCTCGATAATAAGGCGCATAATAAAGTCAGAAACATGGTGTATCTAAATAATAACCAGACAAAGTGCATCCCACACACAAGAGTTGTAACATAAAAGCTATCATAATCACATG
Source organism: Aquilaria yunnanensis (assembly GCA_039654915.1). Lineage (NCBI taxonomy): Eukaryota > Viridiplantae > Streptophyta > Magnoliopsida > Malvales > Thymelaeaceae > Aquilaria > Aquilaria yunnanensis. Next base: position 481,050 of record CM077595.1, read on the forward strand.
TTAGGGACTCTTTTAAAGATGCTAGCCTCTTTCACACGACCAATCTCAACTTCAAGCCATGCAAGCTAAACCTCATTAGTGAGGCAGCCATAAATGAAGCACTCCCTAAGAGCTAAATCCCATGCCAATAATATGTATGTGGCTATTCAAGTACAGTCACAACAGCAATACTGGGAAGCTCCAAAATGATGGACATAATAAATCCGATGCTAGTGTCTGCACATCAGGAAATAGAAGCCTATGATATCTCACTCTACCAATCCTGGCTGACTCAAAGGATAAACAACATCTCTCAAGTGTTATCTAGATCCCTGCACTGACTTATCTTTGCACACTTAGAAGTGTTGGACCTATCTATCTCATTAATAATATAACTAGACATTCCCGAAGGCAATCGGAAAGAACTGGAGCTAAGACTAGTTGATCTAAGTGAAGGGGAGGAAACTGATCATCAAAGAGGGATGAGGCATTGTTGACATAGGATAAAGAGGCCCCAACTTGTACTTTCATCAGTAATGTCAATAGTTACATCATCCACATTAACTGTGCATCTAAAAACACCCATCTTAGAGGCTAGAAAGATCACCACCTTGGCCGATTGTATGCTGCTATGTACCCAAGCCTACTCCCATATGTCCAGTATCTTGAAATGAAATCTTGCCATCTTCAAGTGCAGGCGGATAGGATGATCTACCATAGGTGGAGAAGTCTATGCTAGGTCCAAACATGTAATACAAATTGTCCCAGTTAGGTATCTTTATATTCTTCAGCAAGACCTGCATAAGCGAAATTACAATATGTACATTAGTAAAACTAGTAAAAAAGACTACCATTGGGTCAACATTAATAATCAAATAGTATCACCCAAAGAACCACAAACCATTACATTCAAATATGGCCATGATAACAAAGTACTTGAATATGGCATACCCACCAGTCGTCATCCCACTTTAACAGTACCGGTAGTTAGATCTCACCCCAAATCGTTGGTTGTCCTTGGAAGTTGTTTCCCATGACTCCAACGGGTCTTAAGAGATTGAAACTTAGTTTTTATCTACTTTAGAGTGTACTGTCTTCTGTTCTCAGATCAAAATTACTAAAGGATCATTCATCAACCTGATTTTGTTGGGTTTCTACCGTCAACGTGGCTAAGGCTAATAACATGGGCCAATATTTGACAAAATATAACGGCAACCATATGATCCCATTTCACCCTATCTTAGTGGTTTTCTAAATAAGATCACGAACAACTGGAACATGGGGGAATTTGTTTTTCCAACATTATGGGAACACGATATCCTAACTCACGGTATGTAATTGTGACTCCCAATCAATGGATTCAATATCTGATGCACAAGCAAACAAGCTATAAGCAATAATGGACCAACAACAATTGTGTCATAAAGTTCAACGAGCAACAAAAAACAATTATGTGACAATTAACTAGTCTGTCTCACAGCCATGAAAAATCATAACTTTTAGCTAGAGTAGCCGAATATCCCAATCTCCTCACACAACATAAATAAGGACATCAACTACAAAAAATTTTACTATAGCACAAAAACATGGAAAACTCCTTTAAACATTGATAATGGATACTTGGAACCGAATAATAATCAATGATAAAATCTAATAGAGCTTGATTAACTACCGTAAAGGCAATAGCAAACGTACACATAAAGGGAAAAAAACTTTGGTATAACAAATAGACAAAATGGGAAGTTAACAAATTGCGTTCGTGTTTAACCCAATCAACTCCAGGGACCATCGCTTACCAATGACCATCAACAACTAACCAGATCACCACACAATTTGTCGAACAAGCAATGGGTGGGGGGTGCAATCAGCTTGAAAATGGGGTGAGATGGACCTGGATTCAGTAAATCCAATGCAAAATGACACCGATTTGACATCCGCTATGATGTCGAACTCCAATGATGCCCATTTGACCCTTTACTCGAAGCTGATAGAAAACCAAAACAGCTAACCACGGTATCACATGGCATCCTACTGGGCTAGATCCACAATACCACTTCCTTTCCTCTCACAATGCAACTGGAAAAGTTCACGATTGGCGGATGCACAAGCTAATCCACACTAATGCCATACTTCTGCTTCTTTCATAATATCTTCCAGTTGGGAAGTGAGAAGATGATATTTGGTACGATTGTAATTTTGGCAACATTTTAAGACATTTCTAAGGTCTAACTGTACAGATCACATAAGCAAAAGAAAAAACTTGTTAACAACCTCCCATTAAACCCATACGAATTGGCCCTTAGCCTTATTGAAGTGATAACTCTCATATGATGTGGTCACTTAAGGTTTATGTCTTAACTTATATTTAAAGGTTTCTTCTCTTTAAGTAGCTAATGGATGAGTTAAGTACAAACAAATGAAGCATTAAATTGTTTCTTATACTCTCTAGTTAGTGAAATTTCAATTAAAATACTACAAAATTTCACAAAATTAAAGAGAATACATATAAATAAATGACGCATTAAGTTGTTCCTTATACTCTTGGCTCTTGTGTGTTTCCAAATATTAAAAGGCAAATCATTAATTTTAAAGACTAAAGAAGATTCATGAACTTGAAATCTAAAGTGTAATGTAAGATTCACATGCACATACTAACAATTTGTGGGTGAAATTTTGCCTTGATATTCTCATTTCATAAACTTGTTGTCTAGTTCTTTAAAAAAATTCCGACTTGAACTTTAAACTTTTGATTGCTTGATGTGGTTGCCGAATTCTATAATTTCATACCACCATGTACCCAATACTAAAATTAGGTGATTTTGCAATGGTCATTACCAACGGCTATGAGTTGGAAAATTTGAACTTGCCATCGCGAAGCCGTTGGTAATGGGTCATTGGTAATCAATGTGTTAGAAATTATTTTACCAACTGTTAAATATTAACATGTTGGTAATTTCTAATGTTTGCGCAATAGTAACAAAGCAATTAGCAATTACTAACAATCCAAAATCATCCACTTGTAGTAACAGTTGAATTTTCTTACCAACGGCTAAAACTGTTGGTATCTACCAATGCATTTAATCGTTGGTAAAGTTACCAACGGCCAAAGCCGTTGATAAATGTCATGGTATTAAAAAAAATTAAAGCAAAACGCGTTGGAAATTATTTTTTGCTTTTTTAAAATATATACAGTTATTTATGCAAAAAAAAAAAATCTTTTGAAAAGAAAAGATTAAAAAGGTTGCCTACCAACTATTAAAATAATTTGAAGCATATTTGAAATAACTTTAAATTACACATTAATAAAATAAAGCACCGAAATATTACAAGAAAAAAAAAATAACCTAAAATAAAATTACTGATAAATTGAAATAACCTAAAATAAAATTACTAATAAAATGAAACAACCTAAAATAAAAACACACACACACACACCTGGTCTCCGCCTACTCCAACTTTCTGCTTCTCTCTGCTAGTAAGTACTTAATTAGCTTTCTAGCCTTTCTCATGCTTTCCCTAGTAAAAAATAAACAAATTGATACATATAACAAATTGGTACACATAAATACTCCATTATGTAGAAAATTCTACAAATTGGTACAGGCTTCTTTCTTTTTTCACTCAATAGAGGACAAGAAAAAGTGACATGATCGAATAACATTGGCAGTATACAAACATCTAAGTACTGATCAAACAAACCAAAAACTCAGAATAACCTAAGTTATCTTGTAGCCGCTTGGTGCACTTTCTTTCTTCAACCATTATAACACACACAAGGATACACAAACCTAACCATTACAACGCACACAAGGACACACAAACCTACATGGTAAAACTAGCAACAATTAACAAAAATTCAGAAATAACAATTAGCAACAATTAACAATTAATAATTAACAAAAATTTAGAATTCAACGATTATAAAAAAACTCACAAAGAAGAAAAAAAAATTCAGAAAAATCAAAAATTTAAAATTTCACAACAATTAAAAAATTAACCAAAATAATATTCCTTCACAAAAATTCCACAATTCAACAATTCAAAAAATTCAAAAAATTTCAAAAATCAGATCAGCACCAAAAAATCATATTGACACCAACAATTTGGATTTGCACCAAAATGAGAACTAGGTCAGAAGCAAGAAGGATGGCAAGGAGAAAAGGCAGAGGAGCATGGAGGATGGTGAGGAGAAGAGGTAGATGGCGAGGAGAAGCCAACGACGACGAGGAGCAGCGAATGGCGAACGGCAAGGAACGACTGTGGTTGGCCTTCAAAACCACAAAAAATAATTTTGGTATCACTAACAACTCAAAATAAATAAATTTGTAGTATAACAGTGAAAATCAGATCAAATTCTAAGAAAAAATTTTATCTGAAAGCTTCTTAACAGAAAACTAAAATAAAAGATTGAGGGATTGTTTGCAATTAGAAATGAAATAAAATAAAATAAAAATGATCAGAGAATAAAAATTGAGAAACTTATCAAGTAAGAAATAAAACGAAACAATCAACAATGCAAACTTTGGCATGAGTCAACATCTACCACCGAATTCCTACAACTGATCATCGATGCATAGATAGATCAATCAGGACTTTGAATATTCATCGTTGAAGCTACCTTTCTATCTCTTCTTAGTCGTAGTTAATCAGAAAATAAGTTATCTAATTAACCATAATTGCTAAACAACCTAAGACAAGCGTTTCAATTTAATTTAACAATTACATTAAAAACTAAAGAGATAGATAAAACTAAATAACACAAACTCAAGCAATTGCATTTAATTTACTTGAATATTCTCCCTAAAACCTAATGATTTCTGATGCAGTAAATCAAGAAACCTTAGTTGCTTCACAAATTAGAGAAACCAAACAATTATAGATTTGATTTCTAACCCAGCAATAAATTGAATTTGAATAACAACTAATAGGCATTTTAGTATATAAATGAAACAATCATGAAATTAATTATAAAAAAACATCTAATACTCAAAGTATTAATTGACTGAATAAAAATAACTTTGATCTCACAGTACTAAAAATTTTGGGGTTTCAGTCTTCTTCAACCAAGAATAAAAAGATTAGCCAGACATGGCCTTAGAAAATCACTCAAAAGAAAAGAAAAAAGCCAAGAAAGTAAACAAAAGAGAATTGGGGAAAAAAGTTAGACGAGCTGTTGTGCCCCAATTCTAATAAAAACTAACCTAGTGTGCTAAATTCATAAAATCTCCGTAAACTTTCTATATTATTACAAAATTATCGCTACACAAATAAAAAAATTCAAAATAACTAGAATGTTTCAAAGTTGTAAGCCAAACAATTCTCCAGAACATCAGCAAGAACTTCAATCTGAAACTCAACCTTGATGTAGCCATTATGTCCCAAAACTCAAAACATGAAATTTGTAGAACTCTTTCTTAGCTTTGAAATGACACCTAAATCACATAAAACGGACATCTATAGCCAAGATATGCCCAAAATGCCGCAACTGTTTCTAAACCAGTGACGACGCACAAATCGTGACTTTAAAGCTAAATTTAACTCACTTAACGTACAAACTGGGTTTCATGGTCTATGCATGATTTATAGCTCAAGATGTTAGCTTTTCGATAAATTAAGAATCACTTAATTTTGATCTCTATAGCTCAAAATATTATTTTTCTACTGGAATAACGCCAATCTATCAAAATCCTGAAAGAATACAATCAAATTAAAATTTGTAAAATTACAAATTAAGTCCACTTTTAATCAATTGAGTTCAAATATGCTCTAAGCTACAAAACATATTGAAAAGAGATCTTTAAAGCTCAAAACACATTAAAACATATTAAATATAAGAGATATAAATATAACAAATGTAAATTTATCAGGCAATGAATGACAAAGAGGAGAAAGGGTGACCGGAGAGGAGATGCGAACGGTGATGGAGGGAGGCAAACGGCAGAGGGAGATGGAAATGGTGGAGGGAGATGTGAATGACAGAGGGACGGTGAAAGAAGCAAGAGAGGTGGAGGGATGGGGACTGGAGGGAGGCGAAGAGAGATCGGCAGATGAAAGGGCGAAGGATGAGTGATGAGAGGCAAATAAGAGGATTGGGAGGGTTTATACATTTAGGGTTAGGTTAGGTTGGATTTGGGCTAGGTTAGACCAATAGACACTTACATATAGACACACACACACACACACATATCTATATATAAATATAATTATGATACATTATAATATATGATATATTATATTATGATACATTATACATCACAGTGTATATTATAATATAGTAGATACATTGTATTATACATACATATATGATACATTAATATATATGATACTATAAAAATATATTATTATTATTATTATTATTTGTAAAAATATTTTAGAAATCATATCATACTTTCTAAAATTGTAAAATTATATTGATTGAATAACCCCCTTTTCAATGGCCAGGCCATTGGAAACTTTACGCATTGGAAATTTATAATCACTAAGTCGTTGAAAAAGGTGGTCTTTACAATTTCCATTGGTTAGGTCATCGGAAAACCATCTCCCCTTTTTCCAATTGGCAAAAACGACTCATCACTTTGAAAATTTACTCGTTGGAAATTTGCTATTTTTTATAGTGACCATCAACCCCCTTCTCAAAATTATTATATACTCCCTCCGTCCCAAAAATTTTGCTCCATTTGTTTTTGACAATTAATCTATGATTTTTTATTTTCAACATTTTAATATATAAATACAAAATGTTTATATATGAATGATAATTCAAGATATGTAGTTTCTAAATATATATTTTTTTATTTTTTTTAACAAATAATAATATGAATAAAATTGAGTCAAAATACAAAAAAAAAATCAAATGTATCAAAATTTATGAGACGGAGGGAGTATATTTTATTTTGAACAAGACCAAATCATTGTAACAATTTCATATTTAGTAAATTACCATACCATTCTTTAAACCTTCATTTTAATATTTATCTGCTCCAACTTTTTCAATTCATGCGCAAATAAGGGGAAAAGTACGTAAACTTTTCTCGCTTCTTGACCTTCCCATCAATTAGAATGATTTTAATAGGTACGGAAGGAAGTGATTATTAGTTTAGAATTATAAAAACCACGGCATGTATAAAACACGGAACACATATCAGTGTTTCGTAATAGCGTAATGCTATATATATTGTGTGTTCTCTGTACATATTATAAAATAGCTGACAAGATAACATTGTTAATACGGTGGGTAAATTTTGCCCAAACAAAAATAAAACAATAAAAAATTGTCCATTCCATTATTTCCATTCCACACCATACAACGGGATTATGCGTAGTGGAGTTGGCCTAACCACCGTACCGTCGTGGAGTACCAATTGTTACTTGTATTAGCAAAGCTAATTATCATCCCTACCACCACTAACCTCCTACTTAATTCCGGAATCAATCCATAACTATTTTGCTAATTACACTAATTAATAATTAATAAACCGGCATATTATTTTTATGTTTCTTTTGTACCATACCCTAGCTGTGTCTTCCACTTTCATTGGATTCACTAGATTCTGCCCCGATATTCTTTTATTTTTTGGCAGAAATAGTGAACTAATACCTTTGCCTCTAAATTAAGTCTGAGTTCTATATCAAACCTTTCTTCAGAGATTGAAACTTATTTTTAATCTGCTCCATAGTGTACTGCCTTCCGGTCTCAAAGCAGAATTGCAAAAGGATCATTCATCAACCCGATTTTGTTGGGTTCCCATCATCAACGTGGCCAAGGCTAATAACATGAGTTGATATTCGACAGAATATAACGGTAGCCGTATGATCCCATTTCACCCTATCCCAGTGGTTTTGTGAACGGGATCGCGAAGAACTGGAACATGGAGGAATTTGGTTGTCCGATCGACATTATGGGAACACGAGATCCTAACTCACATCATGTTACCAAGTTAAGTAACACAAAATATGTAACCATGACCCCAATCAATGGATTCAATATTTGATGCGCAACCAAGCAAGCTATAAGTAATAGTGGAGCAGCAACAATTATGCCATAAAGTTCAACAAGCAAAGAAAAATAGTTATGTGACAATTAACCAGTCTCTGTCTCACTATCATGACAAATCATAACTATGAACTAGAGTAGCCGAATATCTCCATCTCTTCACACAACAGAAATAACAACATCAACCACACAAAATATTTCACTATAACATGAAAACGTGAAAAACTCCAACATACTAATAATGCACATTCCAGGCTAGTTGGTGGTTACCCAGTTCTAACAAGCTCCTTCAAACGTTGATAATGGATATATGGAACCGAATAAACATCAATGCTAAAATCTAACAGAGCTTGATTAACTACCATAAAGGCAATAGCAAATGCACACATGGAGGAAAAAAAAACTTTGGTATAATAAATAGACAAAATGGAAAGTTGACAAACTTGAGTTCGTGTTTGGCCCAATTAATCAACTCCAAGGACCATCACTCGCCAATGACCGTCAACAACTAATTAGATCACTACACAATCCATCGAACGACCAATGGGTAAGGGGTACAATCAACTTGAAAATGGGGTGAGATGGACCTGGATTTAGTAGATCCAATGCAAAATGACTTCGGTTCAACTTTCAATGTGACCCTGAACTCCAGTGATACCCACCTGAACCTTCACCTGAAGCCGATAGAAACTTAGAATAGTTGACCACGGTACCACACTGCATCCTATCGGGTTGAAACTGCAATACCACTTCCCTCCCTCTCATAGAGCAGCTAGAAAAGTTCACAACGGACGGATGCACAAGCTAATCAACACCAATGCCATACTTCTACTCCTTCCACAGTATCTTCTAGCTAGAGAGTGAGAAGAAAATATTTGGCATGAGTGTAATTTTGGCAACATTTTAAGACATTTCTAAGGTCCAACCGTACAAACCACATAAGTAGAAGAAAAAACTTGCTAACAACCTAAACCTCCCATTAAACCCATACAAACTGGCCCTTAGCCTTATTGAAGTGACAACTCTCACTCTCATATGATGTAGTCACTTAAAGTTCATGTCTTAACTTGTATCTAAAGGTTTCTTCTCTTTAAGTAGCTAATGGATGAGTTAAATATAAATAAATGAAGCATTAAATTGTTTCTTATACCCTGTAGCTAGTAAGCGAAATTTCAATTGAAATACTGCAAAATTTCACAAAATTAAAGAGAATGGGTATAAAAAAATGACGCATTAAATTGTTCCTTATACTCTTGACTCTTGTGTGCTTCCAAATATCAAAAGAAAAATCATTAATTTTAACGACCAAAGAAGATTCATGAACTTAAAATCTAGAGTAATGTAACATTCACATGTGCATGCTAAAACATCTTCCTTTTCTTCCGAATATACTCCTACGTACAAGGGGAGCAAAATGTTCAATGGGAATACATTAATCCATGTCATTCTTATAGCTCAAACTTTGTCCTTTTAATTAAGATGGCTCATGAACTTGAAGTTTTAATTAACCACCTACATATGAATATCATTTTTGTGGATGAAATTTTGCCTTGATATTCCCATTTCATAAACTTGTTATCTAGTTGCAGGGTTTTTTCTTTAAAAAAAGGCCGACTTGAACTTTAAACTTTTGATTGCTTGATGTGGCTGCTAAATTCTATAATTTCGTACCACCATGTACCATATGAACCCTCCATCCCAAAATTATTATAATATTTTATTTTGAACAATATCAAATTTTTGTAATAATTTCATATTTAGTAAATTACCATATATTTGTTCCAACTTTTTCAATTCGTGTGCAAATAATTAAGGGAAAAAAGTACAAATAGTTCATAAACTTTTCTCACTTCTTAACCTCCTCATCAATTCGAATGATTTAATAAGTACGGAAGCAAGTGAATATTGGTTTAGAACTATAAAACCACGGCACATATAAAACACGGAACACATATCAGTGTTTAGTAATTGCGTAATGCTATATATGTGTGTGTGTTCTCTGTACATATTATAAAATAGCTGACAAGATAACGTTGTTAATTAATGTGGTGGTGATAAAGATGATTATATATTCCGGGGGTCATTTTCTTCAGTGTACAGTGGGTAAAATTTGCCCAAACAGAAAGAAAACAATAAAAAATTGTCCATTCCATTATTTCTATTCCACACCATACAACGGGATTATGCCTGGTGGATTTTGGCCTAACCACCGTACTGTCCTAGAGTACCAATTGTTACTTGTATTAGCAAAGCTAATTATTTATCATCCACACCACCACTAACCTCCTACCTAATTCCGGAACCAACTCATATCTATTTTGCTAATTACACTAATTAATAATTAATAAACCGGCATATTATGTTTATAAACATTTCTTCTGTACCATACACTAGCTGTGCCTTTCACTTTCATTTGGATTCACTAGATTCTGCCCCGATATTTTTTTCTTTTTTGGCAGAACTATTAAACTAATACCTTTGCCTCTAAATTAAGTCTGAGTTCTATATCAAACACGCCACCATTGATCTAACCAATATGCTAATAAGTCACTGACAGTTAATTAATTGTAATATAAAGAGAAAAAAAAATAAGAGGGTAACGCCAAGGGCTTCGACCTTAACTTGGTTTATAGTAACCCATGCTCGATTTGCACTTAATTTATCAAACTAAGAAGATTCATGTACACTTTAGAAATTCTAGAAAATCTTTCTTTTAGTGTCATTAATTACATCTTTCTGAAGAAAAATCGATATTTGATTAAACTCATTTCAGTCTTTTCTTCTTCTTCTTTGGCTTGAACATGATGCTCTAAGCAAATTAAAAAGGGCACTATAAGGAACAACAAAATACCTATAAAATGTCTGAAGTATGAAACCAAACAATCAAGCATTATAGGATTCATCCTGCTCATGCAATTTGGGATTAATTTTATAGTGGTTTGTTTGCTAAAGTCAGTAAAAGTTCTTGGCATGGTTGTTATTTTTGAAATAAGCAATATATATATATTCGTTGTTTTTTGGGTGAATAGGGAATACATGTTATACAGCACAAAAGGGGCCATCTCCACGAGGCATCAAGTGGGGGTATACAAGCAGAAGTTAGTACAGGAATGCCAGAGATGTTCCTAGTACACAAAAATATTTACGGCACCCTTTAAAACAAGAGACTGTAATTATATAGTAAAGTATATATCACTACTAGAAAATCATGATTTTCCAACTGTTTTATTACCAACGGCTAAGCCGTTGGTAATTGCCAATGTGTAGAACCGTTGGTGAAAAATTTCCAACGTGCACGCGTTGGTGGAAATTTTTTTTTTTGTTTTGTTTTTACCAACGGCTAAACCGTTGGTAGTTAGCAACGGTTGTGACAGTTGGAATAGTTTTCTACTGTGACGCGTTGGAAAAAATATATAATAATTAGGTACAAATTTAAATAGTTTAGTGGTTTCAATGTTTAATGTTTCCAACGGCTTAAGCCGTTGGAAAAGCAAAAGGCTCCTGTACATTTACCAACGGCTTCAACCGTTGGAAGCTCATTAATGAAACAGTGAGTATTGGCCGTTGGAAAATTTGTTTTTAAATTCCCCCCCCTCCCCCCAGCACCAGTCGTCTTCTTCATCTTGCTCTCTTCGCGTCTCTCTCTCCTGCCTTCTCTTCTTCGTACAGCACACACAGTCACGTTTCTTCTTCGATTAAGCCCTGAAACAGCTTCGTCGAGGATGAGGATCGTGGATCTGGTGTCGTTTGGGGCAATCTGAAGGTTTGTTTGATTTTTTTTCGAGTTTTTTTTCGGTATTTTCTTTATTTGAGCTTCTTGGTTGATAATGGAGGCTAGATTTTGGTTTTTATTGCAGGATTGAAGTTATTTGGAGGCATTTGAAGAAAGTAAACATTTCGATTTGATGTCAGTTGGTTTATTTCATATTTTTTAAATTTATTCCCCAATAAATATGCATAATCCAGATTATTACATGTTAATTTGGTCAAAAATATGTGCAATATTTGTGATTTTGTGTTGTTGATGGTTGGATGTGAAGTTTTTTGGTTACCCATTACAATTGCAAATTTATGTGCATTTTATTACAATTTTTTTTTTATTTTCGGGATTAATTATAAAATATGAAATTATTAGTTTTAAGTGAATTGTTTAGGTAGTATATTTATGTGCGAAATTATTTAGCATAATTTAAAATAGTAAATAATTAGTTTTACATAAATTGTTTAGGTACTAAATTTATGTATGAAATTATTTAGTATATTTAAAAATATGAAATAATTTTGATTTACGTAAATTGCTTAGGTAGTATAATTAATTTCTGTTAATTAATTTGCAAATCTAATAGTGTTAAAAATAAGTCAAGAAAAGACTAAAATTTACTTCAAAGGTTTTGAATAGGGGACAAAGTTAGGAATGTTCACAACAATGAAATTTCAAGAAAATCATTGTTTTTTAGATATATAGGAGTACTTATCAGTTCATCAAAATGAAAGATGAAGGACAATGATACTTTGATAAATAAAATTACTGGCAAAGTAAATGTTTGGAGAGCAAAGTTTCCCTCTCACATAGGAAGATGGCGGCTAATCCTAATATGTAAATCAGAGTCTTACAATTTCTTAATGTCAGTCTTTGTTCTACTAAATAAGATTATTAAAAAGTGGAGATAAAATATAGAAACTTTTCTAGGAGAGAAAAGACAACTTCTTAATATCAACCTTTGATCACTTCTTAACAATAATAATTACAATAATACTAATAATAATAATAGTTATTATTATAATAATAATAACAATAATGAAACTAATAATAATCTTTATAACGTATTTTGTTTACAATACTCGTGTAGATTAACGTTTCTTTGTTTCATTTGCAAAAATTTCTTATATTACCAGGATATTAAGTTTTTTTCCCCCCTTTTTTCAGTTCCACCCTGCATCTATGAGCCTGAAGATGTACCCATTGTTTTTCCTCTCCGCTCGAAGTCGTTCGAGGTAAGTTTCTATTTTTTTTTTCTTTCTAATTGAAAACGGGATTTTTTAAGGGAAATTGTTTTTAATTATTAATATTGATAATAAGAACAATAAGAACAATAATAATGATCATACGTTAATTATAAGAACAATAAGATTGAGAATAAACTTTGTTTATCTAACAATTTTTTAAGTTACTTACGTAAACATTAATGAACTTTTGTTATTTTTATTAACTCAATATAAAACTTGACTACGTATATCATTTAATAGATTGAGGTGTTTATGATTACGAATAGATTTTGTTTGTAATGGAGGCAAACCAGGCTTAGTTGGAGATTATTTGTCATTCGCTAAACCTTCCGTGCCCGCCGGCTCAACCAGTTCCACAGTATCCTGATATAACTCGGACTCAGAAGATGAGGAGATAATCGAGACTCCGTGATGGGCGTGATCAACAGGTAAGCGCATTTCCCAAGTTCTTGTGTTAGAGCCCTTACATAATAATGTTTAGACCTAATTAAGACTCAGTTGAAATTACTGAAATGTGTAATCTGTTGAATGTTGAATGCTTTCTTCCAGACATATATGTTCTTGTTTTAATTATGCTGTATTTGAGAATATTTTATTTTAATTACGTTTGCATAGCTGTGTAATGTTTATTACTGAGTAAAGCTGAGCGAACTTTTGAATTGGTATGTTAATTTTGAATGTGTATTCAAACTGGGAAAAATACGAAACAACCGAAACCTGGAACGTTTAATGTATTTTACCAATGTGCAAACGGGGAACTTACCAACTTGTGCGTGATGGTAATTACCGACTGTCATCCTGTTACCAACGTGTATGTCAGTGGTGGTAATTACCAACGGCTTCATAACAACTCCCTTACCAACTAATATAAGTTGATAACTATCAGCGCGGGTTCCTACCAACTGTTGGTAGCAGTTGCTAAGTTACCAACTGCTGGCAGTTGGTAGCAGTTGGTAACTTACCAACGACTACCAGTTGGTAAATACAACTACGCGATGGAAACTAAGCCCGGTTCATAGCCGTTGGTAATTACCAACGTGCAAGCGTTGAAATTTACCAACGTGTTATTAATTGCGCGTTAGTAAAAAATTTTCCAACGTATCAAATGCCAGCTGCCATTTACCAACTGCTGTACATTGGTAAATTTCTATATTTTAGTAGTGTATATAGTTTACAATATATATTATGCATGCCCAATAGAGGAACAAAAGCGCAGGTGCTCAACTCCTCTGACACAACAAATTAAAGAGGGTATTAGTCAGAAAAAAAAGTACAATAATCAAATAACTCACAGCTCCCATCTCAATCAACATTGTCCCCTGTTTGGTTAGAAGAACCGCCGCCTGCAAAAAAAAAGAAAAATGCTCCATTGGAATGCTGCTCGGGTATCTAATTCTATTAAAGATACTGTTGAATAACTTTTTTAACATCTAATACTAAACACCAAGTCAGGTCATCCGCCAAAATAAGTGAATATTCTGTCCGTTTAACAAATTTTTTATTTTTGCAAAATTGACTTATTACAAATTTTTACTCAGGTAACGAAAGGTCATTTTATATATTTTTCAAAATTGTACAATTTTTGTATGGTAAAATTATTTCTGGTCATTACTATATTTTCTAAATGTTAAAGCTTGTGAAAATGAAATTCGGCTACATGTAAAGTATAGGCGTAAAGCCCCCTTTACTCCCTAAATTTTACCAACTCATACCTTTTATACCTGAATTTTTATTCAGATTCACTCGCTCCTCAAGTTTTGGAAATAGGTATCTTTTACCCTTTGGCCCATATAAATGGTTGTTTAGGTTATAGGAGGGCTGAAAGAAAAATAAAATGGAAGATGAAGGATTAACTAGTCATTTTTTTATAAACGAGTTGGGTACTATAATTAAATGAATCATATTTTAGTGTAGAATGCTAATTAGATCATATAGATTATACAATATTAGTAGTTCTTTGAATTACTCGAATTGAGAATATTGAAGCAAATAATAAAAATAATATAAAAGTCTGAGTCAAATTATTAGATGGTCATTCATATTTTGTTTTTTTTTTCAATCTTCATATAATTTACACAACCATTTAAGTAAACTAAGAGGGTCAAATATATCAATTTTCACAGTTTAGAGGACGAGTGAGCCCGACTCAAAATTTTAGAAGATCTGAGTTGGTAAGGTTCAGAGGGTGAAAGGGCCTTTAGGCCATAAAATATATTGTATGTTTTGAAGTGTTTACCTTTTCGTAATACCAATCTGTTTTTACGCATCTCCTGCATGTTGGAACAAATAGTCAACTTTGCTTTGTTCTAAAACGGTACATTTCCAAGTGAAGACTTGAGAATCCTTGAAATAAAATAAAACAAAATAAAATTAAAGAAAAACAAGTTTTGAAAATACAAAAATGCTTCATATAAAATAGATGTTTCTGCCACGAGGACGTTGAGCATAAGTTGACTCATCCGAGAGTGAGAAGGGCGAAAGGAGCAAGAGCTTTAAGCAACCGAAATACAGCCGGCAGGCATTCAGTAACTGAAATGCAACCGTGATACAATTTTTAGGAAGTAATGCTTCAAATTTTCTAATAGGAAAATGATTTTTCAAAAAGGTAAAAATGAAACATCTTTTTTTTTTTTTTTTTTGCAGAATAAGATCCAATAAATCATTTTGCTAAGTCCAACTCAAACCAAACACATTATTCTTTAAATTCTTTTCCATACGATTGTAGTCCATTCTTATGTCCTAAAAATTTCTGGATTTTAACTTTCCCACAATCTTATTTTCCATAGATTTTGAAAATTCGTGAGGTAAATACGCCCTTAAATATACTCTAGTAACTTTTTCTCTTCTGTATATTAAACAAAAATTACTTTTCGTGCACTGGCGAGTTATTAGTAACTTGGTTAGAGATGCTTACTTCTAGGACCTCGACTTTAGTTTCGGTTACTGCATCATAGAAAATTCATTACTCTCTATTTCTTTAATTTTGTGTATTAGAAAAAAAAAACTATTTTCCTGTGTTAAAATTGGGGTAAATTGCACCCGTGGCCCCTAATATTTTATTATTATCCTATTTTAAACTCTAACCTTAAAACTTCGCATGGAACATCCTCAATCTCAATTTTTTATTCCATTTTAGACCTTTGGAAAACAGAAAATATTAAAAATAACAGAAATGACCATGTGGCATGCCAACTCGGGACAGATGCCCAAAATTGGCCACATGGCACGCTAGCGTGGGACAATTGGCCACGTGGCACAATGAATCAACCCTAATAATGATGTGGAAAGAAAGAAAACTAATTGAAAAGAAAATATGAAAAAAAAAATTAGAAAGAAATCGTCTCCCACCTTCGTTCGCCAATCCCCGCCGACTCTTCCGTTGGTACCTACTGACTCCCCCATCCGTTCACACCTAAATCGAGCAATCAGACGAGTAGCCAATCCCCTCCACTTCCACATCCTCCGACAACAGTTCGCGAATCTCCTGTCTCGAGTCTCCTTCCACCCCCTCTTCCACTCTCTTGTTGTCTGCCGTTCATAAATCTCCTGCCGTCATGAAACTCCCGCGGTCTCGAATCTCTCACCGTCGTGAATCTCTAGCACTTCGTAGATCTCCTCTCGTTCTTGAATCTCCCGCCCCTCAATTTCACCTATTAACCTATTAGGAGACAAAGACAGCATAGAAGCCTTAATTTTGCCTCCGCCACCTTCCTTTTAAGCCTCAATTTTGCCTCCTCCAGCTTCTATTTCACTGGACATGGACGGCGGCGACAACGGGAGAGCATGAACATTTTTCTTCCAATTTGTTTCTTTTTCTTTTCTTTTTTTTTCCTTTTTGGTATTTTCCTTTTCTTATTAGTTTTTTTTTTTTATGCCACCATGGCAAATCGTCCCATGTTAGCATGACACATGGTCAAATCCGTCAATTTTAATATTTTTCATCCTCCAAATGTCTAAAATGAAACAAAAAATTGAGGTTGAGGACTTCCAATGCAAGGTTTTGAGGTTGGAGTTCAAAATAGGACAATAATAAAATTTTAGGGGCTACATATGCAATTTACGCATCAGATGTATGGTTAATTACGATTTACCCCCTGAGGTTTAGGTAAAATTATACTTTACCCCTCTAGTTTCAAGAATATACACTTTACCCCTTCTTTTTTAATACAGTAACAGTAATTTTTAAAATCTTAATTTAGACTATACATTTGTCATCTTCAAGCAATTTTAATCTGTATAGTATTTTTTTATAATTAATTGATGTTTAAAAATATTATTTTAAAAGATAAAAGAAATATAGAAAGAAAAAACTAATAATTTAAAATCTTCATTAACCATGAAAAAATATCATACGGATTAAAATTATTGGAAGATAACTACCATAATATCTAAATTAAAATTTGAGAAGTTAATATCAGACTATATTAAAAGGGTAGGGGTAAAGTGTATATTTCTGAAATAAAAGAGAAAAAGTATAATTTTACCTAAGTTTCAGGGGCAAATTATAATTATCCCAGTATCTATATATCGAGATTGTGGTCCATATAAGCAGGCTTCTAGACGTTTACGAAAGGCCTGTTTCTGTTTTGGGCTTTAGCCGGATGAGATCATTAAACTGGGCTCTTAAGCAGAATATTTTCGATCAAAGATGCCTCGGATTTTGACGAGTTTGAAGGTGATCGAAATTCCTCCCACGACGACACCCAAAAATAAAATAATAAAATAAAGAATTGTTTACGTACTTATTTGCTTCTATCTCTTTTTTTTTTTTTTAAATAAAAAAGAAAAGAGAGAGAAGAAAAAAGAGAAAGAATAGCCTATTTGGATCTTTTATGACTTTTCAGTTACACTTTTTTACCTTTGTATCGTATAAAAAACTGTACAATATGTTTTTTTTGAAAGACGAAAACTGTACAAATTTAATAATTAAGCAAAATATATTGGTATCGGGTAGTACAAGCAAATCCATCAATGCCTCACTCAACGCACCAAATTTGAAACTGAGAAGCCTATATTATATCAGTGATGTAGCTAGAAATCTTTTTGGTTCATATATAATTAGTTTTTTATGTACAACATGCGGCATTGAAATATACATCCTACCTTAAATATATCATACAGACAAAGTTTCAGCATTATTCTTACTAAAAATTGAAAATTTTTGTCATGTCTCATCCCTCTTCGTCTCCCTCCCTGCTCCTCCTTATGGTCAGCACCGGGCTAGCTTCTCTGCCTAACCGATGATGAGACCTCTTTTGACCACCCTCCAAACGCATCCCCGAGAGATGCCTAACAAACGGCGAAGCTTAATTGGATATGGGGCTGGGGCAGATAAAGGCCGCGACAGAATTGGCAAACGATCTGGAGATGTGAGATTGGGACGAGATGCGACGATTTGAGAAGATTAGGGCGGTAGGAGATGGTGAAGCAGTGACTGGAGGCGTGATGAGTTTTGCAAACATCCACTCGACAAACCAATTTCCCCAACTTTATGGAAAATTCCAAACTTGGTTCTTTAACGTTTCAATTCAGCCACTCTAACAGGTTTTGTTTCTTTTACTACAATCCTTTAAGTTTTTCCAAGTATGTATGTATGTATGTATATGTACACACACACACACACACACATATTTGAAAAATGATATGAACAAAGATATGAAATTATATAAATACAGAAATAATATATGAACAATTTTAATATTACACTATAATATAGGATAAATAAATAAAGAGAATAATATTAACATACAATTATATATGTATAAAAGAACAAACTCAATTATACAAATAATGTCAAATACATTATTATTCATATGTAAAATTTTATTTAACTTACATATCTATAACATGTGTAATCTCATTTATATATATGTAGCACATGTTTTCTACAAATCCATGACTTGTTTTTATACATAAAGTTTCATGCATATCTATTATCAAATTTATACATATCTCAAATTTTAAGAAGAAACTAGATTTGATGTGTTCACACTTATTTTTTTTTATGAGAGGTCGAACCCTTACATATTATTGAATATATCAGTAACATATTACATATCTATTATCACATTTGTGTATATATGTCACACATTATTTGTACAGATTTTTCATTTTCTTTATACATTGAGTTTATGTATATCTTATATTTGATTTGTACATGTCTCTAATTTTGACAGAAGACGGGATTTGACACATTTGCATCTATTTTTTACTGGGGGGGTTTAACACATAACATATTTTTAATCTTATTTATACATGTGTTACATATTATTTGTACATTTCTTTTATTTTTTGTACATCAAGTTTATACATATATCTGGTATTTGATATGTACATATCTTCAGTTTTAGGAAACATAATATTTGATATATTCACACTTATTTTATGTTATGAAGTATAATATTAGGATATAAGTATATATAAACACTAGCTGAGCAACTCATACAATACATGAGAATTATTCCTTGAATTGAAATTAGGTTTATATGTTAGAATGTACGTTATATTTCCATTGTTTGTATGTATAGTCTAGCCATATTACACAAAATTTATCCAAACTCTTACTTTCTCTTAATAGTATTATTCAATGTGAGAATTACTCCTTGTAGAACTTATAATTGTAATGAAATATATCTTAGCTGCTAAGATTACAAATCTTTCATAATTTCATCTATATAATCTTACAATGTTTTAACCATTGCTTTGGTTTTCTTGTAGTGTTTTAACCATTACATATATTCAAATATATAATATAAAATCATGGGTGGTAGGTTATTAATCAAAGTAAGACATATATTGTAAACCAAAAATTGGTTTTAGAAACCTACATAAAATCATCCCTTTTGGCAACCTCAGAAATTTGAAGATTTAAATAAATCTTGCTCAATCATGAAGTTCCTATGCTTGGTCGGCCTATATACAAAAATAAGTTAGTTAAAAAGTTTATATTATAATAGAATGAGAAGTAAAGCTAAATGTAGATGAGAGAACATATATACAAGATGTTAGAAACTTTGCAAAGTTTTTACGACCAAAGAAGTGAAAACTCCTACAACACAGGATGAATCATTATCTCTTTTTTTTTTCCAAAAAAGTTTTGGAGAACTTTGACCATAATGTAAATAGAATTTTATTCCCTCTATAAAAAAAAAGATGAAAATTAGCAAAAAAAAATATACACAAATGGTCTAAGGGAAAACATTGAACATCATGGTATAAAAAATACCTTAAACCTTGTAATTTTATAGTTAATGTATTAACTGAATCACCCTTAACAATTTTTTACTTTATTATACCAACCTCCACAACAACTACCACAACATTTGTCATGCAAAAAGGAATTCAAATAATGATATATAGATAGCACATGCAGCATCCAATTGTATTTTAGAAAACTATTAGAAAAACCTGTACGAAATTCTTCTTGGTCCACGTGTGTGGTAAGTTGGTCAAAAGTAACAAATTTAAATTTATATATGGGAAAATCATGAGGTTTATGGTTCACATTATAGATTTATATATTATGAGTAAGCTGAATCATAAATGGATATGTATATACAATCTAGTAAGTCTTATTCTTTGGAAGAACTATCTTGAAAATATACATACTTCCTTCACGAAACATTGCTTTAAACACTATTAAAAGAAATGGGTTTTCCAACGGCCATTTCCAACACGTAGGCGTTGGTAAATTTAAAATTACCAGCGCCTGCGCGTTGGTAAACGACTGTTGGTAAATCGTTCATTAGAAAAATTTTCCCAACGGTCTAACCTTGAGCCGTTGGTAAGTAACTACACCTGCACATTGGTAAGATAGCTGTTGTAAAATTTTCAACGACCTAATTTTCCAACGATCTAAGAGTTTACCAATGCTTGTTTGTTGGAAATTTACCGACGCGTTAAGCCGATGGTAAATTTACCAACACGTTGGGCCGTTGGTAAACGGCATACACCAAGCCTCATATTACAACTGGTTGGCCCGTTGGTAATTTTTCCAACGGGTTGGCCTGTTGGTAAATTTACCAACGTGTTAAGCCACTGGAAATTTACCAAGCGACTATGGATTCAATCATTCTATTATTTTCCAAATTCAGTATACCATAATACATATCAATGTTCCAATTGTTGAATACGCAAAAGAAATGTAAAACCAACATCAATACTGTGTATCCCAAGTTAATTCATACATCATAAATAAAGAGTTATATGTCTGATACATATCATAAAGGCATTCATAATGCAAGATCTCAAATTTCAGTTCTAAGTCTCTAAAAACTCATATAAGTCTTAAGTCTCTAAAAGCTTATATTTTCGTCCTGAAACACAAAGAGCACATGATGATATACCTTTCTCGAGATGGCAATCAAGCCTACTCAGTCTCCAAGTCTGAATCATCCATACACTATGGAGGCGCTTGAGGTGGGGGGCAGGAAATGTTGAGTGAACGAAAAATTAACTTCAACTGTGCTCGATTAGCCTCCAACGCGGCTTTATTCACGTCCATCTCTGCTTTCTGTCTTCTTTGAAGCCGCTATAGCTTCTTCTCATACTCGACGTCCCTTCGCACAATCTCCTCTACCATCATCTGCTGTACTTGTTCATTCAACTCTGGTGTCTGAGTGAGATCAACAGGTGGGAGCACTACAGCCATTTGACGTCGTGGGATAACGCACTGCTCTAAACCCAAACCAAAAACACGTCCTCTCCTTTTCCTACCAGATGCAGTACTAATGATGGCAGCTTCATCAATTTCATGTGCAGGCTCTACTCCCTCGTGTTGTTGTGTTTGCTCCTCAATCTCAGCACCAACTCGAGCCTACAGAAAGATGTTTACATTCATATGTGATTGTCACAATTTTAACTTACGGGTAGTAGATAAAAGAAGTGGTAAATGATACTTACAGCAACTTTTTTGAAATGCCTACTAACGTATTGCCCATTCTTCATTTTATGTATCATCTGGAAAACCTTGAACAGGTCGAGGTCTTTCTTCTCCGAATCTCTCTCTCTCTCTCTCTAATAGAATGTTAATGCATAGTAATATCTGTCACCAATTATTAATAAGCAGATAATGTAAAGTTAATAAAGAAGAATGATTTACCATTTGATCTCGATGTGCAGACATCGAGATTTAGCCCCCGCATATGTCACACTACATGATCCAAACTGAGAATTCTCCTCACTGACAGAAGCTCGGATTCCCTTAAACTTTGTAGATTTTTCAAGAAACTCCGAATTAGCCTAATATGCCTCAATTTTCGCATATGCGTCATCAGACATGAAATTTGCCTTCGCTCAACGTTTGGCCGGATCCTTCACACACCTGATGTCTGCCATGAGGCATCGGTAGTACTATGCCCCTAAGATGTGCCATATCCGATACACCTCATTATGATGTATTGGGTCCCACTCACAGCTCCTCTACACAGGATAATAAATTGTTTCATTAAATCATGACAGATTAAGTACACTGCTTACAATGAAAATATGATATTGTACTAAAATAAGAATAACCTCAAAAATGCACCACCATTGTTGAATATCTGATGCAGAGACAAACGACCACTCATGATATGGATTGAAATGCGTATTGAAGCATGGTGTCACCAACCTTGTTGCTTTAGGTGGAAGAAATCTGCAAAGTCAAAATGATGCATTGTAGTACGAACTATAGGTGTAAAACAGAATGACATAAATGCACCCACTAAATTCTCTAGGTTACTGATAGTTTGCTGTATGTTAATTACTTACGTGTTGCCATGAGGGTAAATCTTCAACCGAGGTCCAGTCGGTGCTTGTAACACAACACTAATGATGGGACATTGTTGACACCCAATTTCGTCCGGCCATTAAAATAATTTTAAAAAAAAATTAAATAAAAAAATTAAATAAAAAAATGTATTATTATTATTATTGTTATTATTATTACTAAATTTTTTTTAATTAGTTTAAAATATATATATTTTTTTTAAGATTTGATATATGTGTGTATATGTGTATGTTTGAAAGAAAAAAAAGAAAACTCCATAAAAATGACAAAATTTAAAAGTTTGAGGTAAAAATGATAAAATTAAGAAGTTTCAGGCAAAATTGACAAATTCTAAAAGTTCCAGGAGCATTTGGCAGTTTGTCACATAAAATTTTGAGCCTGCCGACGTTTTTGGATCAAATTGACAGAAAACGACAAAATTGTCAAAATCAGAAGCTTCAGGAACTTATCCAGAGGCTGAGAGACGTAAAGGACTAAAATTGTCATTTTACCAATTTAAGAGATAAGTTTGAAATTTTTTATTAATTTATCCATCAACAGTTCAGCTAAACTTCCTCTATAAATAGCCCCCCAAATTTTGTGCTGAACACAGAAAAAAATAGCAAAAAAACTTAGAGCTCCGTTTCAAAAAAAAGAGAAAATTACAGCCCTTAGCCCCAGCCCTCTTCCCTTCTTCCCCAGAAAGCCAAAATTTTTTTTCACTGCTGTTCCCTCTCTCTCTCTCTCTCTCTCTCTCTCTCTCTCTCTCTCTCTCTCTCTCTCTGCCGTGCCTCTCTCCTCACCGTCGCCGCCTCCGCCGTGCCCGTGCCGCCGTCGCCCCGCCGTCCCGCCTCCGCCGTGCCCGTGCCGCCGTCGCCCCGCCGGCCCGCCGCCGCGTCCCCTTTTCTTTTCCCTCCTTTTCCTTCCTTCTCCTCGGACCTCCGCCCCTCGCCGGCCGCTGTCTCCGCCGTGCCGTCGCTCGCCGTCCCGTGCCCGTGCCGCCGCGCCACCCCCGCCGTCCCCCCCTGCCCCTGGCCCAGCCGCCGCCGGCCGCCAGCCCCTTTCCCCCCTCGCGCTCGCGTCGCGCCTGTACCCAGCAAAATTCAAAAATTTCAACTTTTAGGTAAAATTCTACTTTAATACTTCATCTTTTCAATTCTTTTCATTTTGGTCACTAATCTTTTTATTTTGTTTTTTTTTTCAGAATTAATTACTAACTTTATTTTTTTTACTTGTGTATTTATTTGTTTATTATTGTTATTGTTACTAACCTTTTTTTTTTTTTTTTTTTTGTTATTATTAACTTGTTAACTAACTTACTAACAACTAACTTTTAACATTATTATTGTTACTAACCTTTTAATTTTTGCATTATTACTAACTTTTATTATTGTTAATTAATTTAATCAACTTGGTTAATTAACAATTAATTAATTTGGCTAAATTTTATTATTGTTGTTAATTAATTAATTTAATTAACTTGACTAACTTTTTATTATTGTTGTTAACAATTAATTTAATTAAACTTGGCTAATTTTTATTATTGTTGTTAATTAATTTAATCTAACTTTTACTAACCTTTTTTATTGTTATTAACTAACTAATCCAACTAATCTAACTATATTAATTGTGCTAACTTTTATTATTATTGTGTTATTAAAGTGGATGGCCAAAAAGCCCCACTTTATTAATTGAATTTTTTTATGATTAAAAGATAAAAAAAGGAATTTTACGTGAATAATTTTCTAAAGGCTAATAAAAATTACTTTTTTTATTTTGAAACAAAGTTTTTATTCCTTTTAATAAACAAACATAATGAAATAATTCAAAAATAAAATAAATAAATAAATAAACATAAAATCATTCTTTTAATACATCTTTAAAATTAATAATTAATGAAATAAAAAAAAATTAAAACTCCATGACCAAATGATCCGCCAGGATTCATGGCTCGGAAATATTTTTAAATAAAATATATAAAATAAATTTTTTCTTTATAAAAAATAAAAAAAAAACTTTAGACTAATATATTAATTATCTATTAATATATAATTTTTTTAGTTTTCTTTATTAATAAAAAGAATAAAAAGCGTAAAAATTTTGGGTTAATATTTTATTCAGTAATATTTTACTTATTAAATTATATAACTTTTTGTTTCTTTTATAAAAATCTTAATCAAATAATTTCAAAATAATACAAAATAAAACAAAAATAATTGAATATTTTTGACTTATTGATTAGATATATTTTCAGAAATATAAATTAAAAAAAAAAAAAATCTTTCATCAAACAAAGAAGAATATAAAAATAAAAATATCAAGACTTTTGTTTTAAAATACATATAAGTTTTCGGTTAAATAATCTTTTATTCCAAAATAAATTAAATAAATATCAAAACTTTTCTTCTTTTGTTTAAAATTTTTGATTCTCTTAATAAAAAAAAATAATAAAAAAATAATAAAAAATAATAAAAATAAAAATAAAAAATAAAAATTTTTAGTTCATGGTATATTGGCTGGAAACTGTCTCGTGCCCGCTTTTGAGCTGCTTCACCTGGTGAAGAGGGTCTGGCTGAGTAACAACGCCCCGTACCATGATCAAAATTTTTATTTTTAAACTCTTTTAAATTAACTTCTTATTAAATAAAAATTAATTATTTTTTTTTAATTCTTTTATAAATTGAGTAATCCTTTAAAATAATAAATATCTTTCATTAAACAAGAAAACAAAAAAAGTAAACAAGAAAAAAAAAGAAAGATAAGAAAAATAAAAGAAAGATAAGAAAGAAAAATAAAAGAAAGATAAGAAAGAAAAGAAAGATAAAAAAAATAAAAGAAAAGATAAGAAAAAGAAAAGAAAGAAAGAAAAGACAAGAAAAATAAAAGAAAGATAAGAAAGAAAAATAAAAGAAAGATAAGATAAAGAAAAGAAAGGAAAGATAAGAAAAAGAAAGGAAAGATAAAAGAAAGAAAAAGAAAAAGAAAAGAAAGAAAGAAAAGAATAAAAAAAGAAAGAAAAGAAAAGAAATTAAAAGAAATTAAAAAAAAAAAGTAAAAAAAGTAAAAAAGAAGAAAAAGAAAGAAAGTAAAAAAAGAAGTAAAAATATAAAGATAAATTTTTTTTAGTTAGTATTAAAAATCATTCATAAATAAAAAGAATTACCATTTAAAAATTAATTTCATAATAATAAGAATTAAATAATTACGATAAATCAATTTCCATATCCGGATGATCCGGCAGGATCTACGGTTTGGAAAATATCAAACTTTTTAAAATAAATAAATTAAATAAATACAAAGATAAAAATCCATGTTTACAATATGGATTAAATTATTTAAAATTTCACCAAATTCCGTGTCCAAATGACTCGGCAGAGTCCATGGTTCGGAATCAAATCTTCCGTGTCCAAATGACTCGGCAGAGTCCATGGTTCGGAAGTATAAAATTTCATACAAATTAATTAATTTAAAAATCCACATTTCGACTAATCCAGTTAAAATTTCTAATTTTGAAAATTAACTGAGAATTATTTAAAAGCAAAGCAAAACAAAATTAAAATCAACTAAGGTGCCAATTTTTGGGCGTTTTAACAAAGTTGTTTTAACGTAACCGTACTCCCGATCCCCGAACTCTCGCAGACCAATTATAAGGTGACCAATCGACCTAGGTGAAACCGATTGGTGGCGACTCCAGAAAACCCGACGTTGCCACAGCTTGGCGACTCCACTGGGGACCCGACGTTGCCACAGCTTGGCGACTCCGCTGGGGAGTCGACGTTAGTGAGTCGAGCCTAAAGTTGATTTGTTTTTATTTACTTTGCTTTACTATTATGTTGATTTATATATTATATTTACTTAAGTAAACATGCATAATGCATTCACAAAATGAAGCTCTATACCCGAGCTTCCTTAAATCAAACACAATTCTTTCTAAGCGGAATTGGTGTTGCTGTCCTTGTGAGGCCACGGTCTCCAAGCCTTCACCGGTTTCAAAGTAGCAAAGTAGTGTATTGCCTTCTGAGACGGTTAGTCTCTGCAGGGGCCCACGAAAAGCTACGACTCGAATTAATCCATTCCTTACATAAACCCTAGAGGGTAAGGAATCGGGCCGTCACTATGATTCAGTGACGGGATTCGGGAACTATCCCTTGCCTTTTTGATAAACCACCTTCTACATGTAGAATTCCTTACTCTACCTTAGAACCAGCCATTAAGAATTTCCCATACCTCGGTTCCCATTTCCATAGGTTTTGTTTTATCTATATGTTTGTATGATCCTATGTGTTATTTTTTTTTACTAACTCTATTTTTCCTTATTTTTCCGGCATATACATTTCATCATTAAAGATAAGTATTTGGTGAAAGAACTATTATCATGGATATTCTCGATTATCTTCCCACGGCTGTTACTGGATCATGGAATGACACGGTAATCGAAACTCAGCCTGAAGCTATGGAATATTCCGAAACGGCTCAAAAGCTTCACGGAGATGCTCTGACATCCCATTCTCACGTACAGCTTAAGGACCAGGTATCGGTCCGGATAAATCAGAACGACACCACGGAATTATTGCAAGTCTGGAATAGTTGGAATTCTACTGATCGGGAAGCTTTTACGGCAAAATATGGTCACATCACTTGCCTACTAAAGGTTACCGTTGATGCATCACTTGTCCGGGCTCTAATACAATTTTGGGATCCATTTTATCGATGCTTTTCTTTCGATAAGATGGATCTGGTTCCAACCATTGAAGAATACAACAGCCTCTTGGGTTGATCCTCCGACTATCCAATCGAGACTTATCAACATGATAGAAGAACGGAGCCTCATCGAGCCCTAGCAAAATTATTGGATATGCCAGCTTCCAGTCTTCAAACCAAGTTTGCAACAAAAGGATCTCGAAAATTTATCAGTTGGATCGACTTAAAACAATTAAGTCACGTTCTCCCTCAGAAAAATCAACGACGCAAGCTTTTCGCCTTGGCGATATATGGCCTGGTAGTCTTCCCAAGAATCGTCGGATTCATTGAAGGAGACATCATTACACTATTTGAGCAAATCTGCAATGCTCAAATAAATCCGACCTCAGTAATATTATGTGAAACTATCAGGGCATTAAACTTTTGTCGCCAAAGAGGGGGCAAATTCATAGGATGTTCACATCTCCTCAACATTTGGATCAAAAGCCACCTTCCTTGTGAGAAGCAACATTTTGAAAATCGCTTTTCAAAGGACTTCATCCCAATCGAAGCCTTTTTGAAAAGTGAAACCATTCATCACGACAGCAAGGAAGCATGGGTTGATTATTTCAAGAACATCACCGAATTCCAAATTGAATGGAGAGCCCCCTGGTCTACCTCCACCCGCGTTGTCTACCGTTGCGGCAATTGCCCGTGGGTTCCTCTCTTAGGTATATGGGGAGGAACAAGTTATGCCTCAGCTCAAGTACGAAAACAATTTGGGTCTATGCAATTTATACCCATGACGCATAATCTGAGTAAGTTGGAATTTTCACACGAAGATCCAAATTCAAATAAGCTCGCAATGGGTATTTCAGTTGCGTGGAAAAGAATTTTCATATTGAAGTCGGGGCCTATTATTTCTCCCACTGCTTATTATGAATGGAGAAATAACCGGAAGGAAGGAATAGTTCTATCTGAAAAGGTCATCAGAAAATTGGCGAAAAGAGAGTTGGAGAAAGAACTAGAGGAAGAAAAGGAGAAGAACAAGAGGATGCTCCTTGACATGCAACAGCTCGGTCACAAAACACAACTCCTCGAAGAGAAAGTTGAATACCAAAAACAAGTCATCTCCCAATTGGTTGATGAAACCGATCAAAAAGAGATGAGAGTCAGATACTGGGAAGATCAATACAGATTTTCTCAAGATCAATTGCAAACATTTTTGGTAGAAGTCAGAAAAGTTACAGAACAAGCCCAACTAATGGGCGAAGAAGCCAAGGAGTTAGAAGAACTGAGCTGTCCTACTCCATCAGTAAATGTTCAAAGAATGATGGAGTTCATATCTAAGGCCAGAAAGCAGTATTGTACTTTGGGTCGTTTCTTTTAAACAAACCTTTTGCTGAATGTAATTGAGAAATTCCATTATAGTTTTTCTTTTACCAAGTATTTACAATATTCATGCATGCATCCATCACATCAATCATACACACATAGAATCTAATAAAATAAATATTCCTTTAAAAGGGTAAAATTGGACCTCAACACCGATATTCAACTCGACTCCAAACAAGATTAATGGCAGAACAAGCCGAAGGACGTCTCATGGAGATGGAGTCCAAGATTGAAAGTATGTCAGAACAGATGAGACAATTGATGGAATTAATCAAAGGGAAAGCAATTCAAGTCCCCATCAAAGAAGTACAAGATCCCACTTATCCCCCGGGATTCACCCCGCAACGAGTCTCAGTCCAAGAAAACCTGTTTCAAGAATCAGGACCGTCTGCTAGTGTTCACCTGAAACAAGACACTGTACAGGAAGAGAAGAAGACATTACCAAAAGAAGAAGCAGAATCTCAAAAACTCGAAACAATAGAAAAGCGACTGCGAGCCATTGAAGGAGGCACTATATTTGGATCTCTCTCGGTGGATGACCTCTGCTTAGTGCCAGACGTCGTAATCCCTTCAGATTTTAAGGTGCCAGATTTCGTGAAATACGATGGAACGAGTGATCCCATCACTCACATCACATTGTTCCTAAGGAGACTACAACCACTCACAAAAGATGAAAAGGTGTGGATCGCACTTTTTCAGGAAAGTCTCACAAAATCAGCATTACAGTGGTATCTAAGCCAAGGTCCAAGGAACATAAAAACTTGGAATGACCTTGCTCAGGCCTTCATCGGCAACTATAAACACGTTATGGACTTGGCTCCGGATCGCCAAACTCTCCAAAACATGGAGAAGAAAAAGCCAGAAACTTTCAAGGAATATGCGCAGCGGTGGAGGGACTTAGCTGCACAGGTTCAGCCACCCATGACAGAAAGAGAAATGGTCACTTTGTTTGTCCAGACACTGAAATACCCATATTATGACAAACTTATTGGCAATGCGGCAACTAACTTCTCCGACGTAGTAATGTCTGGAGAAAGGATCGAGCATGGTATCAGGACTGGGAA
Organism: Aquilaria yunnanensis; assembly: GCA_039654915.1. Lineage (NCBI taxonomy): Eukaryota > Viridiplantae > Streptophyta > Magnoliopsida > Malvales > Thymelaeaceae > Aquilaria > Aquilaria yunnanensis. Next base: position 510,916 of record CM077595.1, read on the forward strand.
GATTACTGAATCCTTTAGCGATCCTATGAAAAGAGGAGGACCTTCCAGAAGAAAAGATGAAGAAATACAACAAATAGGAAGAGGAAGAGGGATTCCCTTCGTGGGCACTGTGGCCACCGGACCTCGCCTATCCTATTCTGCCAATAAGCCCAATTATTATCCTACCAATAGGCCCAATGATTATCCTCCCAATAGGCCCAATGATTATCTTCCCAATAGACCCAACAATTATCCTCCCAACAGACCTAATCAGTTACGGCCACCTGTTCCAACTCCTCCAGTACCTGCACCAAGACCAAGAGAAATCTTCGCACCAATTCCCATGACTTACACTGAGCTGTATCCAAAACTCATCGAAAGTCAACTTATTCGCCCAATCCCTACAAGGCCATTGGAACCCCCGTATCCAAGGTGGTATGACCCTAACATAAATTGCCCATATCATGATGGTACCGTGGGCCACGGACTGGAAAATTGCATAGCATTGAAGCGTATAGTCCAACAATTAATTGAGTCAAAGTGGTTGGACTTTTCCGATGAACCAAACGTCACTCATAATCCATTGCCTCCTCATCAAGCCAAACCAGTCAATATGATGGAAGAATACTGGCCGATGAAGAAAACAGTCAATGATATCATAACCCCTCTTAAGCATGTATATTCATGCCTTGTGAAAGAAGGGATTATCATAGGAAAGTCTTCTGGAAATAAAGAAGTCGAGGATGAGGAGTGGTGCAACTTTCATAACAGTAAAAGTCATTCTATCCAAGAATGCCCAGAATTCCGTAAAAGTCTACAAAGTCTTATGGACTCCTCCCAAATCATCGTTTTTATGTCAGATAAAGAGGATGACGTGAATGTGATAATTAAAGAACAAGAAGTCAATATCATGCCAAGACCACTAGTCATTCCAATATCAAAATCTGCTCTCAAGCCTTTAAGAATTCAAGTTCCAAAGCCATTCCCGTACAAATCAGACAAAACTGTTCCATGGAACTATGGCTATACTTCTAACATCACATCAACTCCGTTAGAAGTTAGGGGCATGACTAGAAGCGGTCGGTGTTATTCTCCCGAGCAAATGAACAAGCTCCAACAAGAGAAGAATGTTACGGATCCAGCAAATGGACCTATTAACACATCTAAAGAGCAAGAGATGCCTCGAGCAGTAACAGATGAACAAGCTACTGAGTTTCTCAAACTCATAAAGCAAAGTGAATACAGTATCGTGGAGCAGTTGAACCGTCTGCCAGCAAAGATCTCCATACTTTCATTACTCTTAAGTTCTGATGCCCATCGAGAAGCTCTTCTCAAAGTCCTGAATAAGGCTTATGTTGAACAAGATATCTCCGTGAACAACTTTGACCACCTTGTCAACAACATCACGGCACAAAATCTCATCACATTCACTGACGATGAGATACCAGCAGAAGGAAGGGGTCACTCTAAGGCTCTGCATATTTCGATTAAATACAAAGATCGGATTATGGCCAGAGTTCTTATCGACAATGGGTCAGCTCTAAATGTAATGCCACTCGAAACCTTACATAAGATTGGTTTAGACCCATCATACCTCAACAACAGTCATATTGTTGTTCGAGCATTTGACGGAACGAAGAGAGATGTTGTTGGAGAAATAGAGCTACCAATAGGGATTGGTCCCTGTCTTTTCCACATCACATTCCAAGTCATGGATATTTGTCCATCTTATACCTGCCTGCTGGGAAGACCATGGATCCATATGGCCGGAGCAATTCCTTCTTCATTACACCAGAAAATGAAATTCATTATTGAAGGAAAGATAATCACGGTCTTCGCTGAAGAAGACATCCTGCTATCAAGACCTGCGGATGCTCAATATGTCGAAGTCAATGAAAATATACCTGATTGTTCCTTCAGGTCTTTTGAGATTGTCAATGCTGCTTATGTCAGCGAATATGGAGAAGAACCCATTCCTAGCATCTCTAAAACAAGTCGCATGGTTGCCAAACTCATGATAAAAGGAGGATACTCACCGGGGTTAGGACTGGGACAAGATTTACAAGGAATCACAGAACCATTGAAAATCACCACAAATGAAGGGAAATACGGCCTAGGCTTCACACCGACAAGACATGATAAAATGAAGGCAATAGCTGAAAAGAGAGAAAAGAGGATTGCACGATTAACAGGGCATCCTCTCCAGGAAAGAAATCTGGATATCCCTGAAATCACCGAAACGTTCGTGAGTGGTGGTCTCATTCCAAAAAATGACAATGAAGGCAAGCTGACTATCAACATCAACAAGTCTTTTGAAAGTCTTTCTATTCAGGCAATCATCAGCGATTCACCTGAAGAGGAGGAGCTTGTTCAACCTTGTGGCCCACGGGATGTGCTGAACAATTGGGAGGCGATAGAACTGCCTGTTATAATCGAAAGCTTTCCAAAGTAATCTAATAGTAAAAACCTCCTAAAGAAAGGTTCAATCAATAGGGTGTAGTCTTTGTTTAAGTGAACCTTTTAGTTATTGCTTTTTATTCCAATAAAGTTGTGATTTATGCACATTGTAAATAAAGTACCAGTTTGCATCCATCTCATTCGTGCCATTTTTTTTTCTTCTCTTTCTTTTCTCTCTGGATAATGCAGACCCAAAACTCTCTTTGATGACAATGAAAGAATGAACTTTGATAATCCTGTAAACACTACCGACTCGGATGACGAAGATCTTCAAGTATCTCCTGAGCTATTAAAAATGATTGAGCGAGATGAAAAAGAAAGAGCAACAAGTCAAGAACCAACTGAGGCATTTAACTTGGGAGACAGTCAGAATGTAAAAGAAGTCAAGATTGGCACTCTATTCCCTCCTGAAGAAAAAGAAGAATTAGTCCACTTATTGAAAGAATATATGGATGTGTTTGCTTGGTCATACCAAGATATGCCTGGCTTAAGCTCAGACATAGTACTACACAAAATACCCTTGAAACCTGGGGCGAAGCCTGTCAAACAAAAGTTACGAAGATTAAAGCCGGATCTAATCTTAAGAGTAAAAGATGAGATTCGAAAGCTGTGGGATGCAGGATTCCTTGGGGTCGCTGAATATACAGAATGGGTGGTTAACATTGTTCCAGTCGAAAAGAAAGAAAACGGGAAACTAAGAGTTTGTCAGGACTACCGGCCATTGAACGAAGCCAGTCCTAAAGATAACTTCCCACTTCCTCACATTGATACGCTAGTGGAAAATACCGCAGGAAACTCCTATTTTTCCTTCATGGATGGCTTCTCTGGATACAGTCAAATCAAACTTGATCCAGATGATATGATAAAAACTGCCTTTATAACCCTTTGGGGTACCTTCTACTACAAGGTGATGCCTTTTGGGCTAAAGAATGCTGGTGCTACATATCAAAGAGCCATGGTTGCATTATTCCATGACATGATGCATAAAGAAATTGAAGTATATGTAGACGACATGATCGCCAAAACTTTCACTGCTAAGGAGCATCTAAAAGTGCTAAGAAAACTATTCGATAGACTTCGCAAATATCAACTGAAGTTGAATCCTGCCAAATGTATTTTTGGAGCCTCTTCAGGAAAGTTATTGGGTTTCATGGTCAGCAAGGATGGGATTCGAGTTGACCCGAGTAAAGTCAAAGCAATACAAGAAATGCAACCCCCGAAGACTCCAAAACAAGTAAGAAGTTTTCTGGGCAGAATCAACTTCATAGCAAGGTTCATTTCACAATTGACATCCAAGTGTGAACCTCTTTTCAAATCACTGAAGAAGAACAATCCGATCGAGTGGAATAATGAATGCCAAGAAGCATTCGAGAAAATCAAGCAATATCTATCAAATCCACCAGTCTTGGTACCACCCCGATCTGGAGAATCGTTGATTCTATATTTATCCATACAGGATTCTTCATTAGGATCCGTATTGGGTCAACGTGATGAGACAGGCAAGAAAGAGCATGCAATTTACTATTTGAGCAAGAAGCTTACCACATATGAAGTGAAATACTCAATAGTAGAAAAGTCCTGTTGTGCCCTTGCATGGGTAGCACACCGACTACGACACTACATGCTCAACAACACCACATTGCTAATCTCCAAGACTGATCCCATTAAGTACATTTTTGAAAAACCAGCTTTATCAGGCAGGATCGCAAAATGGCAAATGCTGTTGTCTGAATACGACATACAGTATGTCACCCAAAAGGCTGTAAAAGGGAGTGTGATTGCTGAATATCTGGCTGATAGAGCATTGGATGATTATGAGCCAATGAAAATGGAGTTTCCTGATGGAGATATAATGACAATAGAACAAGAAGTCTCTAAAGATGATGAAACATGGAAAATGGCATTCGATGGAGCATCTAATGCTTTGGGACAAGGGATTGGAGCCATACTCATCTCTCCAAGTGGAGAGCAATTCCCTCTTACAGCAAAAATTACATTTCCTTGTACCAACAATATAGTAGAGTATGAGGCATGTGCTATGGGACTCCAAATGGCACTGGAATTGAAAGTGCGAGATCTCCGAGTTTATGGGGATTCCGCATTAGTCATATATCAAATCAACGGAGAATGGGAGACAAGGGATTCAAAATTGATCCCTTACCAAAAGCTCATACTAGACTTGGCTCGAAAATTCAACAGTATAAGCTTCCATCATCTTCCAAGGGAAGATAATCAAATACCGGATGCTTTAGCTACTTTGGCTGCTATGTACAAGATCAGTGACCCCGAGCATACTCCTGTGTTCGAGATGAGAATAATAGATTCTCCAGCTTATTGCATGAGCATCGAAGAAGAATTGGATGGAAAGCCTTGGTATCACGATATCAAGAAATACCTCCAAGAAAGAGTATATCCACCAGAAGTATCAGAAAATGACAAGAAATTTCTACGAAGATTGTCAATGGGTTTTCTTTTAAACCTAGACATACTTTACAAGAAAACCCCAGACTCGATGCTACTTCGCTGTGTAGATACTCATGAAGCACGAAAGATCATGGAAGAAGTTCATTCTGGAATATGTGGAGCACACACTAGTGGTCATACTATGGCAAGACAAATAATGAGGGCTGGTTACTATTGGCTCACATTGGAAAGTGATTGCGTCAATCACGTAAGAAAATGTCACAAATGCCAAATATATGCCAACAAGATCCAAGCTCCACCTGTTCCTCTTAATGTAACAGCAATACCTTGGCCTTTTGCCATGTGGGGAATCGATGTTATTGGAGCGATTACCCCTAAAGCTTCCAATGGTCACAAATTCATCCTAGTTGCAATTGACTACTTTACTAAATGGGTAGAAGCTGTGTCTTATGCAAGCGTAACTCAAAAGGTGGTATGCCGGTTCATTAAGAAAGAAATAATTTGTCGCTATGGACCGCCAGAGTGTATCATCTCAGACAATGCCACGAACCTGAATAATGCAATGATGCAGACTTTGTGCCGGCAATTCAAAATCAAGCATCTCAATTCAGCACCTTATCGACCGATGATGAATGGTGCAGTAGAAGCGGCCAATAAAAATATCAAGAGAATTGTTGAAAAGATGATCGTCACTTACAAGGACTGGCATGAGATGTTACCTTTTGCACTGCATGCTTATAGAACTTCTACCCGTACTTCTACTGGAGCAACACCTTTTTCTCTGGTATACGGTATGGAGGCTGTATTGCCTATCGAAGTTGAAATTCCTTCATTAAGGGTACTAATGGATACTCAATTAGGAGAAGCAGAATGGGTCAAAGCTAGATACGAGCAATTAAATCTAATTGATGAAAGAAGAATGATAGCCCTCTGCCATGGGCAACTTTATCAAAGAAGGATGATTCGTGCTTACAACAAAAAGGTTCGCCCACGACAATTTCACGAAGGTGACATAGTGCTCAAGAAAATTTTACCCATGCAACATGATTCAAGAGGAAAATGGACACCAAATTATGACGGGCCATATGTCGTGAAGAAAGCATTTTCAGGAGGGGCACTAATTCTGACAGAAATGGATGGACGAGAATTACCGAAGCCAGTAAATTCGGATGCAGTAAAGAAATACTTTGCATAATGAAGAAATTTTCGAACAGAAGGGGAGAAGTGGATACAGGGTTACCAAAGTTTATTTGATCAAAGTTGTCAAAGAGAGCTTTCTTCCCTTACACTTTCATTATCTATCTGTACCTAAGATTTTCATATTCTTTTACCCATAAATAAAAGCCAATTCTCTTTAACTTACCTTAGATTCTCACGTTCAAAATGCTAAAGTCGCTTCTATCCAGTTCTTTTCCTTCAAATCTCACATTCCTACTAGCCTTAAGTGTGCAATAAATTGTGACTTTTGAAGGAAGAATAGTAATAATTAAAACTTAGAAAAAAAACAAAGACCGTAGATTACTTTGATAAGCTTTGTGAATTAAAACAGGTAAGATTGAGGTCCTGCTTTGCGAGCAGCACAGAACATAGGCTAACAAAGAAGAAGGAGTAACAAATCTTTGGGAGATAGCCTTGGTGGTAGCCTGAATGATCATTTCAGAAGTCTTAACATGTCTATGTCAGTAGGAAAGAATCATGCTCACGAATATTTCAACAGGGACAATTATCCAGAGAAGCATAAAATATGAGGCGGGCATTAAAGAAAATTGAGGTCAAAATTCAAAAATAAGGCAAGGAAAGAGGATTTTTGAACAGAGTTGGGCTTTTGAGACAATGGACAACAGCTGGAAAGCATAAAGAGATTCAATAATAGTCCGAGAAGGAAATCACAAAGAAGATCCAGTAAAGTAAAGCAAAGACATGAAGAGCTAGATTAAAAAAAAAAAAACATCAGTTACACATGCCTTGCATTCATGCATTTCACATCATGCATGCATGGCTTTTACATAACAGGGATCAAATCAAAAGCATGTCCGCAGCATGATTGCAGCAGTATAAGCTGAGATCTTAATGACATCAGCTCTTACTAATTGGACGCATAGCTAATACGCTGGACCCAGCCCCATCAGGAATCCAAGGATAAAGCATACAATATCGTCAAAAGCCTGGCAATTGAGGCTACACCTAAAAGAACAGAATTGATGCCAGCTTAGCAGCATCCAAGATGAGTGATAACTATCGTCAAAGATAAGGCAGACATCAAGAAATATTGTCGTTGAAAATTCGTCAAAAGCGGACAATGGATTCAATAATCAAGGACTGAATCGACGTCAGCTGGATGGAATATCTATCACATCAAAATAAAGTAGGATTCACTTTTCCGGTTAAGCGGCGGATACGGTACTCCGTGACTCTCAAGTCGGTTATCTCAGTTGCCCATAATAACTGATCATTTTCTCCCTCCTTTCTTTTACTTTCTCCTAGAAAATGGATCCTACTTTTTCTGCCTTGCGAAAATATTTTCCTTCTCTCCCAATGAACATCCTCAAAAAGATCTACCAAGTTCGCTGTGAACGATTAAGAGCTCTGAGGCATAAAGGAATCCCTGAAGATGTGCGGTGGTTAATTGAAGCTAAGGTTCGTCTGGCAGGTGAAATCCCAGAGGCATTTGTGTCTCACATGCCTGGTGTAGGCAAAAGCTCTTATGCCAAAAAGCGAAGAGCGAGGAGACTAGGCGTCTGTCATAAATGCGGACGCTGGACCTGTAATACTAAATGTCGTTCTTTAGGGATGATCTCTGATAATCGAGAAGATAAAATACGATTCATTAAGAATGGCCTGAGTAAGGACTCATTGGATGATATCCAATTGACTCTTGAGACGCATTCTTGTGGATCCGTGCAACATGAACTTCTCGATTTATGGAGCATTTTTCATGAAGAACGAGAACGATACAGTCCCGGGAATCTGACGTTAAACGACCCTATTTGTCAGCTTGTAAGAAAACTGGATGGGAAGCAAATCCTCGACTCATAGAAGCCATTAATCCCGTTACTGGACGTAAAACCAGTGGAAGATGTGAGCCACAGTCACAATCACTGTACATACAATTTATCATATTTAAAATTTTCCATTTTTCTTTTAATAATGTATTTGCTCCCGTAAGTGTAATCGACACGTTATCCATTTCATCGCTATAAATGCATGTTCTTCCAGTCGGTTATCTAAGTTTCCTTCAATAACTGATTCATTTCCCTCTTCTCTCAAATTCTTCTCTCATCAATGGATTCTACTCTTTCTGCACTGCGAAAATACTTTCCTTCCTTTCCAATAAAAGTCCTTAAAAAGATCTACCTTGCTAGATGTGAAAGAATCAGAGTTTTTACACGCAAAGGCATTCCCGATAATGTGCAGTGGATAATTGAAGCTAAGGTCCGTCTGGCGGGTGAAGTTCCAGATGCATTTATGCCCCGCATGCCCGGTTTAGGTAAAAGCCGTTATGCCAAAAGGCGAAGAGCAAAGAGACTAGGCGTGTGTTATAAATGTGGGCGATGGAATTGTATTACTAAATGTCGCTCTTTAGGATACATCTCCATAAATCGTGAAGATAAAAGAAAATTCATTAAGAATGGCCTGCGTAAGGAATCTCTGGAAGATATCCGAGAGACTCTTGAAACGCATTCTTGTGGAAAAGTGCAAGGTGAAATTATCAGTTTATGGAGGACTTACCATAAAGAACGAAACCGTTACAGTCTTGGGAATGTGACTTTAAACGATCCTGTTTGTCAGTTTGTAAGAAAACTGGATGGGAAGCAAATCCCCGACTTATAGATGGCATTGAAGCCATTACTGGACATAAATCAGGGGAAGATGAGAGCCACGGTCATGATTCCTGTACATATAAGCTGTCATTTGTCTTTTCTTTTGACAATAATATACTTGTTCCTGTAAGCGTAATTAACACGTTATCCTTTCATCGCTATAAATGCGTGTTCTTCTTTCCGGTTAAGTAGCGGATACAATACTCTCTGACTCTCATAATCGGTTATTTCAGTTTCCTACAATAACTGATTTCTTCATCTCTTCTCTCAAATTCTTCTTTTATCAATGGATTCTACTCTTTCCGCCATGCGAAAATACTTTCCTTCCATCCCAATAAATGTTCTTAAAATGATTTACCAAGCTAGATGTGAAAGGATTAGAGTCTTTATGCACAAAGGCATTCCTGACAATGTGCGGTGGCTAATTGAAGCTAAGGTTCGTTCAGCTGGTGAAGTTCCAGAAGCGTTCTTTCCCCGTATGCCCGGCTTTGGTAAAAGCGCTTATGCCAAAAAGCGAAGAGCAAAGAGGCTAGGTGTCTGTCATAAATGTGGACGATGGAATTGTAATACTAAATATCGCTTTTTAGGATACATCTCCAGAAATCATGAAGATAAAAGAAAATTCATCAAGAATGGCCTGCGTAAGGAATCTTTGGATGATATCCTATTAACTTTTGAAACACATTCTTGTGAAATAGTGCAATGGGAAATTATGGATTTATGGTGGACTTTCCGTAAAGAACAGGATCGTTACAGTCTTGGAAATCTAACTTTTAATGACCCTGTTTGCCAGTTTGTGAGAAAACTGGATGGGAAGCAAATCCCCGACTTATAGAAGGCATTGAAGCCGTTACTAGACATAAATCAGTGGAAGATGAGAGCCACAGTCATGATTGCTGTACATATAAGCTGTCATTTGTCTTTTCTTTTGACAATAATGTACTTGCTTCTGTAAGTGTAATAAACGCATTATCCCTTTCGTCACTATAAATATGTGTTAGTTATGTTCGTTTCCTACAATCACTAATTTCTTTCTTTGCCTCCTTCATCAATGGAGTCTTCTCTTTCCGCCCTACGAAAGTATTTTCCTTCCTTCCCAATAAATGTTCTTAAAAAGATTTATCAAGCTAGATGTGAACGATTCAGAGTATTTATGCACAAAGGCATTCCTGATAATGTGCGGTGGCTAATTGAAGCTAAGGTTCGTTCAGCTGGTGAAGTTCCCGAAGCGTTCTTTCCCCGTATGCCCGGCTTTGGTAAAAGCGCTTATGCCAAAAAAAGAAGAGCAAAGAGGCTAGGCGTTTGTCATAATTGTGGATGGTGGATTTGCGGCAATAAATGTCGTTCTCCAGGAGTAATCACTAGAAATCGTAATGATAGAATAAGATTCATTAAGAATGGCTTGCGTAAGGAATCTCTGGAAGATATTCGAGAGGTTCTTGAAGCGCATTCTTGCGGAATAGTGCAATTTGAGGTTGTTGGATTATGGATAATTTCCCAAAAAGAACAAGATCGCTACAGTCTTGGGAATCTGACCCTAAGCGACCCTGTTTGCCAGTTTGTGAGAAAGCTAGATGAGATGCAAATCACCGATTCATAGAAAGTATTGAAGCCATTACTGGACGCAAAGCCAGTGGAAGACGAGGATCAAAGTCACGATTACTGTACATGCTAGCTGTCGCTTTTGAAATTTTCCTCCCCTTTGGCAATAATGTACCCACTCCTGACACGGACTACTATATATAGCTGCCACTTTTGAAATTTTCCTTCTCTTCCAACAATCACGTACCTACTCCTGACGTAAGCTACAGTAGTGACTACTGTACATGCTAGCAGCTATTTTGAAAATTTTCCTCCTCTTTTAACGATAGTGTACCCATACCTGACCAGAGTCATACTCGTGACTACTGTGAATAGCTGGCAATAATGTATCCATTCTTGAAAATAAAATTATTGCCTTATCTCTTCATCTCTATAAATATATCCTCTTTTCTCACAAGGGTAAGGATAGGAATGGAGAAAACCTCAACTCGTAAATCCCGAAGTATTTGTGTATTTTCTGGGGCTTTTCCTGGAAAAGATGAAGAATATTTAAAGGCAGCCAACCATTTGGGTAGAGTATTAGCTGAGCGTAAAATACATTTAGTTTATGGAGGAAGTAGTGTCGGATTAATGGGAGGCGTAGCATCAGCAGCATCTTTAGGAGGAAGTCAAGTTCTAGGCATTATCCCAGGACCTTTGAAGTTTATTTCTGGGGGCACGATCGGAGAGGAGCTAGTGGTCAAAAATCTGCAAGAACGTGTGCTACAAATGCTTTTAAATGCTGATGCTTTCATCGCTTTACCCGGTGGTTTTGGTACATTAGGAGAAGTCTTCCAAATCGCTTCCATGGCCCAACTTAATTTGCATAAGAAACCGATTGGGCTATTGAATGTTAACAATTTCTTTACAGGTCTGATAGCTTTTATGGATTATGCTATGCAGAAGAATTTCATATCAAGAGTGGCACGGCGAATTATAATATCCGCAACAACTGCTGAAGAATTGCTAGATAAAATACAAGCTTTTGTTCCTGAATCAGATCCAGCAATGATTCAGATAGACTGGACACGACAGTCTTTTCCGACCAGTTCACTCCCATAATGGTCCTCTACTCACCCTGTTGAAGTATTGTGGAAGAAAGAAGCGATCTGATCCGTTTTTCTTGTCCTTTAGTTTTATTATCAGCATTTTCTTTCGCGTTTCAGTTTTTCTTTTCAAGGAATTTCTTTTCTTATAAGATAGTTTCGTCCATGCTGATATTAAAACCATGGGACAATGCCTTTAGGTTGGAATGGCTGAGTAAAGAGTAATTTTTATTACTCTTGAGACGCATCCTATTAGGTCTACTAGGCATAACATTTTGGGGTAGTTAAGCTTTAACCTTATTTGGATGACATATCTCACAAGGGAATCTATATTTACTGAAAAAAATATTAGATGAACCTTGGATATTGATTCCAAACATCCGTTCCCTTTACATAATTTGTCAGTGTTATTGTCATCATCAAGATTCACTCATCTTATCGAAGTTTAAATTTTTGCACTCACCTATTATGAAAATTCACACTTTCGAAGAAAATTATTCCAATTTCAATTACTTTCATATAAATTTCGCTCGAGGTCCTAAGGAAAGCTCCTTAGCCTCAAAATCAATTTTCATCATCGGGGTTTTAAGGATGGAACCTTTGCCTCGAAAACAATCAATTTTCATCATCGGGGTTTTAAGGAAGGAACCTTTGCCTCGAAAACAACCAATTTTCATCATCGGGGTTTTAAGGATGGAACCTTTGCCTCGAGATCAATCATTCAGTCCATCTTACAACGATAGAACATTTCCTATCGTTAGAGGTTCTAAGGACCTTTCCTTAAACCTCAAACAAACAATCAATCATTCAGTCCATCTTACAACGATAGAACCTTTCCTATCGTTAGAGGTTCCAAGGACCTTTCCTTAAACCTCAAACAAACAATCAATCATTCAGTCCATCTTACAACGATAGAACCTTTCCTATCGTTAGAGGTTCTAAGGACCTTTCCTTAAACCTCAAACAAACAATCAATCATTCAGTCCATCTTACAACGATAGAACCTTTCCTATCGTTAGAGGTTCCAAGGACCTTTCCTTAAACCTCAAACAAACAATCAATCATTCAGTCCATCTTACAACGATAGAACCTTTCCTATCGTTAGAGGTTCCAAGGACCTTTCCTTAAACCTCAAACAAACAATCAATCATTCAGTCCATCTTACAACGATAGAACCTTTCCTATCGTTAGAGGTTCCAAGGACCTTTCCTTAAACCTCAAACAAACAATCAATCATTCAGTCCATCTTACAACGATAGAACCTTTCCTATCGTTAGAGGTTCCAAGGACCTTTCCTTAAACCTCAAACAAACAATCAATCATTCAGTCCATCTTACAACGATAGAACCTTTCCTATCGTTAGAGGTTCCAAGGACCTTTCCTTAAACCTCAAACAAACAATCAATCATTCAGTCCATCTTACAACGATAGAACCTTTCCTATCGTTAGAGGTTCCAAGGACCTTTCCTTAAACCTCAAACAAACAATCAATCATTCAGTCCATCTTACAACGATAGAACCTTTCCTATCGTTAGAGGTTCTAAGGACCTTTCCTTAACCTCAAACAAGCAATCAATCATTCAGTCCATCTTACAACGATAGAACCTTTCCTATCGTTAGAGGTTCTAAGGACCTTTCCTTAAACCTCAAACAAACAATCAATCATTCAGTCCATCTTACAACGATAGAACCTTTCCTATCGTTAGAGGTTCTAAGGACCTTTCCTTAAACCTCAAACAAACAATCAATCATTCAGTCCATCTTACAACGATAGAACCTTTCCTATCGTTAGGGGTTCTAAGGACCTTTCCTTAAACCTCAAACAAACAATCAATCATTCAGTCCATCTTACAACGATAGAACCTTTCCTATCGTTAGAGGTTCTAAGGACCTTTCCTTAAACCTCAAACAAACAATCAATCATTCAGTCCATCTTACAACGATAGAACCTTTCCTATCGTTAGGGGTTCTAAGGACCTTTCCTTAAACCTCAAACAAACAATCAATCATTCAGTCCATCTTACAACGATAGAACCTTTCCTATCGTTAGAGGTTCCAAGGACCTTTCCTTAACCTCAAACAAACAATCAATCATTCAGTCCATCTTACAACGATAGAACCTTTCCTATCGTTAGAGGTTCCAAGGACCTTTCCTTAAACCTCAAACAAACAATCAATCATTCAGTCCATCTTACAACGATAGAACCTTTCCTATCGTTAGAGGTTCCAAGGACCTTTCCTTAAACCTCAAACAAACAATCAATCATTCAGTCCATCTTACAACGATAGAACCTTTCCTATCGTTAGAGGTTCCAAGGACCTTTCCTTAAACCTCAAACAAACAATCAATCATTCAGTCCATCTTACAACGATAGAACCTTTCCTATCGTTAGAGGTTCCAAGGACCTTTCCTTAAACCTCAAACAAACAATCAATCATTCAGTCCATCTTACAACGATAGAACCTTTCCTATCGTTAGAGGTTCCAAGGACCTTTCCTTAAACCTCAAACAAACAATCAATCATTCAGTCCATCTTACAACGATAGAACCTTTCCTATCGTTAGAGGTTCCAAGGACCTTTCCTTAAACCTCAAACAAACAATCAATCATTCAGTCCATCTTACAACGATAGAACCTTTCCTATCGTTAGAGGTTCTAAGGACCTTTCCTTAAACCTCAAACAAACAATCAATCATTCAGTCCATCTTACAACGATAGAACTTTTCCTATCGTTAGAGGTTCTAAGGACCTTTCCTTAACCTCAAACAAGCAATCAATCATTCAGTCCATCTTACAACGATAGAACCTTTCCTATCGTTAGAGGTTCTAAGGACCTTTCCTTAAACCTCAGAGTTTAGGCGGCGAGAAGGTTTTCAATGCCTAGCTAAGCTGGACGAAATTTGGTAACTAACTTTGCATACATCATGTCCCATGAAGCATGCAAAGGGGGGCAGCTGTTGACACCCAATTTCGTCCGGCCATTAAAATAATTTTAAAAAAAAATTAAATAAAAAAAATTAAATAAAAAAATGTATTATTATTATTATTGTTATTATTGTTACTAAATTTTTTTTAATTAGTTTAAAATATATATATTTTTTTTAAGATTTGATATATGTGTGTATATGTGTATGTTTGAAAGAAAAAAAAGAAAACTCCATAAAAATGACAAAATTTAAAAGTTTGAGGTAAAAATGACAAAATTAAGAAGTTTCAGGCAAAATTGACAAATTCTAAAAGTTCCAGGAGCATTTGGCAGTTTGTCACATAAAATTTTGAGCCTGCCGACGTTTTTGGATCAAATTGACAGAAAACGACAAAATTGTCAAAATCAGAAGCTTCAGGAACTTATCCAGAGGCTGAGAGACGTAAAGGACTAAAATTGTCATTTTACCAATTTAAGAGATAAGTTTGAAATTTTTTATTAATTTATCCATCAACAGTTCAGCTAAACTTCCTCTATAAATAGCCCCCCAAATTTTGTGCTGAACACAGAAAGAAATAGCAAAAAAACTTAGAGCTCCGTTTCAAAAAAAAGAGAAAATTACAGCCCTTAGCCCCAGCCCTCTTCCCTTCTTCCCCAGAAAGCCAAAATTTTTTTTCACTGCTGTTCCCTCTCTCTCTCTCTCTCTCTCTCTCTCTCTCTCTCTGCCGTGCCTCTCTCCTCACCGTCGCCGCCTCCGCCGTGCCCGTGCCGCCGTCGCCCCGCCGTCGCCCCGCCGTCCCGCCTCCGCCGTGCCCGTGCCGCCGTCGCCCCGCCGGCCCGCCGCCGCGTCCCCTTTTCTTTTCCCTCCTTTTCCTTCCTTCTCCTCGGACCTCCGCCCCTCGCCGGCCGCTGTCTCCGCCGTGCCGTCGCTCGCCGTCCCGTGCCCGTGCCGCCGCGCCACCCCCGCCGTCCCCCCCTGCCCCTGGCCCAGCCGCCGCCGGCCGCCAGCCCCTTTCCCCCCTCGCGCTCGCGTCGCGCCTGTACCCAGCAAAATTCAAAAATTTCAACTTTTAGGTAAAATTCTACTTTAATACTTCATCTTTTCAATTCTTTTCATTTTGGTCACTAATCTTTTTATTTTGTTTTTTTTTTCAGAATTAATTACTAACTTTATTTTTTTTACTTGTGTATTTATTTGTTTATTATTGTTATTGTTACTAACCTTTTTTTTTTTTTTTTTTTGTTATTATTAACTTGTTAACTAACTTACTAACAACTAACTTTTAACATTATTATTGTTACTAACCTTTTAATTTTTGCATTATTACTAACTTTTATTATTGTTAATTAATTTAATCAACTTGGTTAATTAACAATTAATTAATTTGGCTAAATTTTATTATTGTTGTTAATTAATTAATTTAATTAACTTGACTAACTTTTTATTATTGTTGTTAACAATTAATTTAATTAAACTTGGCTAATTTTTATTATTGTTGTTAATTAATTTAATCTAACTTTTACTAACCTTTTTTATTGTTATTAACTAACTAATCCAACTAATCTAACTATATTAATTGTGCTAACTTTTATTATTATTGTGTTATTAAAGTGGATGGCCAAAAAGCCCCACTTTATTAATTGAATTTTTTTATGATTAAAAGATAAAAAAAGGAATTTTACGTGAATAATTTTCTAAAGGCTAATAAAAATTACTTTTTTTATTTTGAAACAAAGTTTTTATTCCTTTTAATAAACAAACATAATGAAATAATTCAAAAATAAAATAAATAAATAAATAAACATAAAATCATTCTTTTAATACATCTTTAAAATTAATAATTAATGAAATAAAAAAAAATTAAAACTCTATGACCAAATGATCCGCCAGGATTCATGGCTCGGAAATATTTTTAAATAAAATATATAAAATAAATTTTTTCTTTATAAAAAATAAAAAAAAAACTTTAGACTAATATATTAATTATCTATTAATATATAATTTTTTTAGTTTTCTTTATTAATAAAAAGAATAAAAAGCGTAAAAATTTTGGGTTAATATTTTATTCAGTAATATTTTACTTATTAAATTATATAACTTTTTGTTTCTTTTATAAAAATCTTAATCAAATAATTTCAAAATAATACAAAATAAAACAAAAATAATTGAATATTTTTGACTTATTGATTAGATATATTTTCAGAAATATAAATTAAAAAAAAAAAAAATCTTTCATCAAACAAAGAAGAATATAAAAATAAAAATATCAAGACTTTTGTTTTAAAATACATATAAGTTTTCGGTTAAATAATCTTTTATTCCAAAATAAATTAAATAAATATCAAAACTTTTCTTCTTTTGTTTAAAATTTTTGATTCTCTTAATAAAAAAAAATAATAAAAAAATAATAAAAAATAAAAAATAAAAAATAAAAAAAAAATTTTAGTTCATGGTATATTGGCTGGAAACTGTCTCGTGCCCGCTTTTGAGCTGCTTCACCTGGTGAAGAGGGTCTGGCTGAGTAACAACGCCCCGTACCATGATCAAAATTTTTATTTTTAAACTCTTTTAAATTAACTTCTTATTAAATAAAAATTAATTATTTTTTTTTAATTCTTTTATAAATTGAGTAATCCTTTAAAATAATAAATATCTTTCATTAAACAAGAAAACAAAAAAAGTAAACAAGAAAAAAAAAGAAAGATAAGAAAAATAAAAGAAAGATAAGAAAGAAAAATAAAAGAAAGATAAGAAAGAAAAGAAAGATAAAAAAAATAAAAGAAAAGATAAGAAAAAGAAAAGAAAGAAAGAAAAGACAAGAAAAATAAAAGAAAGATAAGAAAGAAAAATAAAAGAAAGATAAGATAAAGAAAAGAAAGGAAAGATAAGAAAAAGAAAAGAAAGATAAAAGAAAGAAAAAGAAAAAGAAAAGAAAGAAAGAAAAGAATAAAAAAAGAAAGAAAAGAAAAGAAATTAAAAGAAATTAAAAAAAAAAAAGTAAAAAAAGTAAAAAAAGAAGAAAAAGAAAGAAAGTAAAAAAAGAAGTAAAAATATAAAGATAAATTTTTTTTAGTTAGTATTAAAAATCATTCATAAATAAAAAGAATTACCATTTAAAAATTAATTTCATAATAATAAGAATTAAATAATTACGATAAATCAATTTCCATATCCGGATGATCCGGCAGGATCTACGGTTTGGAAAATATCAAACTTTTTAAAATAAATAAATTAAATAAATACAAAGATAAAAATCCATGTTTACAATATGGATTAAATTATTTAAAATTTCACCAAATTCCGTGTCCAAATGACTCGGCAGAGTCCATGGTTCGGAATCAAATCTTCCGTGTCCAAATGACTCGGCAGAGTCCATGGTTCGGAAGTATAAAATTTCATACAAATTAATTAATTTAAAAATCCACATTTCGACTAATCCAGTTAAAATTTCTAATTTTGAAAATTAACTGAGAATTATTTAAAAGCAAAGCAAAACAAAATTAAAATCAACTAAGGTGCCAATTTTTGGGCGTTTTAACAAAGTTGTTTTAACGTAACCGTACTCCCGATCCCCGAACTCTCGCAGACCAATTTTAAGGTGACCAATCGACCTAGGTGAAACCGATTGGTGGCGACTCCAGAAAACCCGACGTTGCCACAGACATCTAGAGTATGAATGTTAGAATTTGATGTCGGAGAATACATCATCTGGGGGTGACTAACATGTGTCCATCGGGGCCATGTGGAAATGTCATGTCTCCACCTTCAGCAGAAACATGTGCATGAGATTGGGCATGAGTAGGTGGGATCGAAGTGTCCTGTGTCTCTGGAACTGCATCAACATGTGCTCAGGAAGAAGAGCCCGTACTCTTTTGTTGCTGAAATGATGTCTGCATGAACTCATTAAATGCTTGAAAAGAACCCTTCCCCGGTCGACACCTGTAGGTGTTATCCCATTTACGTGGCATCTGTAATAATTAACGCAACATTAAGGAAATCATGAAATTTTGTAAAGATCATATAATAAATTTATCATCATTTCACATAAATTACCAAATATGTTTATTTAGAAACATTTATGACTTGAGATCGATATTGCCACTAACACTATCATCTTGATTCACCTGACCCAGTGCTTTGCACAGTCTTGACACTCTTCATTTTCATCCCTATCAGTTCCATTGAATTCAAACTCCTCGTCATCATCATTTGAATCGTGATTAGCAGCCTCTTCATTTTCCTCTTCATCATCATTGTCGTTCATACCCATGCTTTGAAAATCTTCTTCAATATCATCACCCAATCTGTTGACACCCAATTTCGTCCGGCCATTAAAATAATTTAAAAAAAAAATTAAATTAAATAAAAAAGTTAAATAAAAAAATGTATTATTATTATTATTGTTATTATTATTACTAATTTTTTTTTAATTAGTTTAAAATATATATATATATATATATATATTTTTTTTTTTTTTTTTTTTTTTTTTTTTGTGTTTTGTTTTGTGAAGATTTGATATATGTGTGTATATATGTATGTTTGAAAGAAAAAAAAGAAAACTCCATAAAAATGACAAAATTTAAAAGTTTGAGGTAAAAATGACAAAATTAAGAAGTTTCAGGTAAAATTGACAAATTCTGAAAGTTCCAGGAGCATTTGGCAGTTTGTCACATAAAATTTTGAGCCTGCCGACGTTTTTGGCTCAAATTGACAGAAAACGACAAAATTGTCAAAATCAGAAGCTTCAGGAACTTATCCAGAGGCTGAGAGACGTAAAGGACTAAAACTGTCATTTTACCAATTTAAGAGATAAGTTTGGATTTTTTTATTAATTTATCCATCAACAGTTCAGCTAAACTTCCTCTATAAATAGCCCCCCAAATTTTGTGCTGAACACAGATAAAAATAGAAAGAAAAGCTTAGAGCTCCGTTTTTAAAATAGAAAAAATTACAGCCTTAGTCCCTAGCTCTCCTTCCTTTCCTCAGAAAATCTCAAAACTTTTCATTTTGACGATTAAGCCATCTTCTCCCCCCCTCGCGCGCCCTCTGTTTCCATTTCTCAGAATTCAGAATTTAAAATCAAGGGTACAACTCTCATTTAATCCTTCATCTTTTCAATTTCTTTCACTTTGGTCACTAACTTTGTATTTTATTCTTGCAGAATTAATTACTAACCCTTTTAATTTTTACTTGTTTGTTTATTATTTGTTTATTACTAACCCCTTTTTTTATTGTTGTTATTAACTTACTAACAACTAACTTTTAATACTATTATTGTTACTAACCTTTTAATTTTTGCATTATTACTAACTTTTATAATTGTTGTTAACAATTAATTAACTTTTATTATTGTTGTTAATTAATTAATTTAATTAACTTGGCTAACTTTTATTATTGTTGTTAATTAATTAATTTAATTAACTTGGCTAGCTTTTTATTATTGTTGTTAATTAATTAATTTAATTAATTTGGCTAACTTTTTATTTATTGTTGTTAATTAATTTAATTAATTTGGCTAACTTTTTATTTATTGTTGTTAATTAATTTAATTAATTTGGCTAACTTTTTATTATTGTTGTTAATTAATTAATTTAATTAACTTGGCTAACTTTTTACTGTTGTTAATTAATTAATTTAATTAACTTGGCTAACTTTTATTATTGTGGTTAATTAATTAATTTAATTAACTTGACTAACTTTTTATTATTGTTGTTTAACAATTAATTTAATTAACTTTGCTAACATTTATTATTATTTTTAAAGTGGATGGCCAAAAAGCCCCACTTTATTATTATTAATTTTTTTTCTTTATATAATTTTTTATTTAATTCACCTTTACCCTTTACTAATTAATAAATAAATGAAAATTAAAAGAAGATTATTTTGTAATTAATTATTAAGGCTAATAAAAATTATTTTTAAAAAAAAGCCAATTATTTTTATTTTTACATACATGTTTTTAATTCTTTAAAGATAGCAAAAAGTTAAAATTAATTTTAATAGTTATTTTTATCCAGTAAAAATAATAAAAAATAAAAATAAAACCTGTTTAAAAAAAATACATGAAAATTAAGACTTTATATTTTACTGATTTATTTAAAATATAACTTTTAAATCCACTAAAATAATAAATATTTTTCATTAAACAAGAAAACAAAAAGAAAATTAAAACAAGATAAGAAAAAGATAAGAAAGATAAGAAAAAGATAATAAAGATAAGAAAGATAAGATAAGATAAGAAAGATAAGAAGGAAAAGAAAGAAAAGAAAGAAAAATATAGAAAATAAAAATTTTTAGATTATTAATGAATCTAAAAATTCTATAACAAAAAGAATTACGAATTAGTAATTAAACTAATAATTAATTCCATAAAAATAAGAATTAAATAATTAACTATAAATTAAATCAACTTACATATCCGGATGATCCGTCAGGATCTGCGGTTTAAAAAAAAAATATCACCCTTTTAATTAAATAAATTAAATAAAAAAAAGATAAAAATCCATATTTACAATATGGATTAAATTATTTAAAAGTTCACCAAATTCCGTGTCCAAATGACTCGGCAGAGTCCATGGTTCGGAATCAAAAATCTTCCGTGTCCAAATGACTCGGCAGAGTCCATGGTTCGGAAGTATAAAATTTCATACAAATTAATTAATTTAAAAATCCACATTTCAACTAATCCAGTTAAAATTTCTAATTTTGAAAATTAACTGAGAATTATTTAAAAGCAAAGCAAAACAAAATTAAAATCAACTAAGGTGCCAATTTTTGGGCGTTTTAACAAAGTTGTTTTAACGTAACCGTACTCCCGATCCCCGAACTCTCGCAGACCAATTTTAAGGTGACCAATCGACCTAAGAAAACTGATTGGTGGCGACTCCCGAAAACCCGACGTTGCCACACAATCCTAAGTCAGCTAACTCACCAACAGGGTCGTCCTCGATGACATGATTTGTATGGCCTTCATTTTCTTGATAAACATCATCATTGTCTACTAATTCGTATTGAATGATCCGTCTAGGTTTTATCTTAAGCACAGCTAACCAGCCATTGTTTCACGTGACTTTGTCGGATATGGTGTGTGGTACACTTGGTTTGCTTGTGATGCAAGAATGAATAGATCGAACTTTAGATATCGCCGGGCATCACAAACCTCAACTAACTTAAACTGTTTATGAATCCGAGTTCCACGGTCAGGTGTGGGGTCAAAACAGTCACACATAAACAAGACCACATTTTTATGTGAATAGCCAGGATATTCTAGTTGAATGGTTTCTTGTAATATACCATAAAAATTACATTCAACTTCGCTTGAACCCGTGCTTCGTATGCACACTCCACTATTGAATGTTACCTTGTCCTCACCCCATTCACTTATGTGAAATTTGTACCCATTTGTGAAATATACAGGCCATGTCTTAACCCGACGTGAAGGCCCACATACAACATCCCACAATATCTGATCAACTACATTGTTTCGTGGGTCATCGACCTATGTAAACCAATTTGAATTTATGAAAAACCATTCAGAAATGATGGAAATTAATAATTTACATACATAGTGCATTGTATCCACTTACATAGTTTCTGAGCCAGTATGAAAAGTTGTTTTCAATATGTACGTCCAAATCAGACATGGTAATATCGGGTGCAACCAATTTGACCTGCTCAACAAACAAACTGTACATAATAGAATGACAGTAAGATAGCTAGGTTACCCATACTTACTTGAGATATGGCCTGATATCAGCACAGTTTAATAGAACATATGTGGTGGCAACTCTCAGTTCGTCGTCTGTAAGGAATTTATATATGGATGACCTGGAAAGTTGAATATGGCCCATAAATCTCCATTACAAGGGTTAGGACTGCCATTATCATTCCGAGGAACTCTGTTCATCATATAGGGGATATGGGATTCAAAATAATGGGAGCAAAAGATGGAAGTCTCCTCTATAAGGTATGCTTCACAAATTGATCCCTCAATATGAACAGTATTAGAAACCTTCATTTTAAGGTCATGCATGCACCGCTCAAATTTATACATCCACTGATACTGAATAGGTCCTCCAACCCTTGCTTCATAGGGTAAATGAACTGGCAGATGCTCTATGATATCAAAAAAACCAGGAAGAAAAATTCTCTTAAGCTTGCACAAGATAATTGGAATATTAGCCTCCAACTCGAACAAGTGATTAGCATCCAACTTTGGAGAACGCAAGTCTCTAAAAAAGATGCTTAACTCAGTTAATGGTTTCCATATATTCTCATGAAGCCCCTGAAAGGAAATGGGGAAAAGTCGTTGCATCATCACATGACAATCATGACTCTTCATGCCATACATAGTGTTACTAGAACTATCAACACATTTGGCAAGATTGGAGGTATACGCATCTGGGAGTCTTAGAGATTTAACCCAAGCAAGAACATCCTGCCTTTGGTTAACATCAAATGTGAACCGGGCCTTGGGTTTGAATAAACGACCATCCTCCAGCGAAACCGTGTTTAACTCCGGTCGATTACAATAAATCTCGATGTCCTTCCGTGCCTTAAAATTATCTTTTGTTTTGTTCTTTATATCCATAACGGTATTCCAGATACTCTTAAACACATTTTTCTCAATATGCATGACATCCAGATTATGGCGAATTAAGTTCGTCCCCCAATAATGCAGTTCCCAGAAAATGCTTCGCTTAGTCCAATTATGAGATTTCTCATAATCGCAAGGCCGATGTAGTGGCCCATCCATAGAAATTAGTGGAAGGAAGGAAATTTGTTCAAATATGGCCTCACCTAACAAACGCTCAGGAGTTAATGAATTCTCTGACTTGCCCTTCTTAAAATTTTCCCTATTTCTTCTATAAGGGTGGCCAGTTTGTAGAAATTGCCTGTGACAGTCAAAGTATGAAGTTTTCCTGCCAAACTAAAGTTGGAAAGACTTAGATTGCTCCATACAAATTGGGCAAGACAACCGACCATGTGTCATCCATCCTGAAAACATGCCATAAGTTGGGAAATCATTTATGGTCCACATTAGTGCAGCTCGAAGGACAAAATTTTCTTTCAATGACACATCCCATATTTGGACACCTTCGTCCCACAAATGGTTTAGTTCTTCTATTAGAGGTTGTAAATAAACATCAATATGGCTACGAGGGCTGCATGGACCTGGAATCAACATTGAAAGGAACATGTACGTTTTTTCATGCACATCCATTGAGGTAAATTATATGAAGTGACTATAACATGCCAGCATGAGTACTGCTTTCTAGATGGTCCAAAATAGGCAAATCCATTAGCACACAAACCCAACCGTATATTTCACGATTCGGAAGCAAACCATGGGTAGATGCGATCAAAATGCTTCCAAGCTTCACCATCAGATGCATGTTTTAGATCACTTGGGATTGGTCATTGCTTCTTGTGCCACCACATTTGCTCTGCTGTCAAAATTGAAGCAAATAGGCGTTGGAGACGCGGGATTAGTGGTAAATTATGCATGGTCTTCCACAGACAATCTTTACCCCTATTACCCTTTTTCGGCTTGTACCTTTTAGCACCATAGAACTTACAGCTTCGAACATTACTTTCTTCTTTCCAGAACATGTAGTCATTAACACAGGCATCTATCTTAATATGAGATAAACCCAACTGCGAAACTAATTTTTAGTTTCATACCAGTTAGATGGCATCTTACTATCTAAAGGTTGTGTTTCTTTCATCAATGAGGCAATGCCATCATAACAAGCCCGTGACATGTGATACTCAGACTTAATGTTCAACAAACGGACAATAGCAGATAACTCAAAATGATTCTGACACCCATCCCATAGAGGAGTTGACGCAGAATTCAACAGGTCGAAAAAACGTTGAGCACTTTCATTGGGCTGCTCATCCATGTGAGGAGGACTTTGATGGTAATTAGACCCAATGGCGTCCAATACCATCCTTTCATACGGATTGCTTGAAGAACCCTGATCAAAGTTATCAAATCCACCCACTTCTCTATCTGTATCCAATGCTTCATTAAACGGCTCTCCATGAGCCGTCCAGTTCAAGTAAAAAGGCATGAACCCCCACTTGTAAAGATGAAATCTAACATCGTCACACAATCTAAACTGCAAATTCTTACATTTCCGACAAGGACAACGAATGATATAAATTCTTCAACCCCAGACTCCCACTCCTCTGTATAACCCGTTTGGCCTGGTAAAAACCGATAACAGTATATCCAACTATGGCCCGACTCCATTACAAACTAAATCTGTTGGTAAATGTATAAAACACATCCATGACAACTTATACTTATTTTTTTTAACCCATTGAAAAAATATCTTTGTTCCTGATAAAAGTTAGTTATGACGCTCATATTTAGCCCCATTTCTTTAAACGATAATATATATTTTCTTTATTGATAAAATAAATATGTGTGCCTTTAATAATTATGTCTGGCTTTTATTAACCCATCAAATTTATTTAAAAAATCAAATTTAGTTAATTATACCTAACAAAATACTACATTTCTATTAATTTCAAAAATAAACCAAATTAATATGCAAATTCAACCAAAAATATTTTTAATTCAACACTTGCTTGATAGATATATATGCACATAAATATTAAGCCCAATCATGCAAGCAAGATTAATTACATGCACCTAACAAATTCCAATTTTCTATTAAGTTATGAAATTAATGAATTATCATGGATTAGAATTTATATTATTTTTTTCATACATGCACATAAATATTATTAAATTATCATGGATTAGAATTTTTTTTTCATATATCATATATATATAAATATATTCTCCAATACCATCAAACTTGTTTCAAAAATAAATTTTAGTTCATTATACTTAAACACTATATATAAATTTTTTATTAATTGATCGAATTAAAAATTAAAAAAAATTCATAGGAAAATGTATTTCATTCAATAAAACTTGGTTGATAATTATATATGCACATAAATATTGATCCTAACCAAGCAAAGTTAAAATTACCTAACAATTTCTAATTTTCTATTAATTTTTAAAATTAATTAAATTACAAAACTATATTTAATTATCATGGATTACATTATTTTGACATATACCATATATATTCTCCATAACTATCATTGTAGGTTCAAAAACAAATTTTACTTAATTAAACCAAACAAAATAAGTTATATTAATTTCTGAAATTAAAAAAATTAAAAAAAATTCAGCAAATTAAATATATGAATGGGTGAACCCTAAACTTCAATTACAACCATCAACATTAACAAATCACAAAAATATCATACAGGTCATAACCAAAAAACCCTAAAATTTTTGGATTTTTTACAATAAAATTAAAAAAAATAGAAAAATAAAAACCTTCAAGAACTTACCTCAAAATTGCACAAGGAACCTCCAAAATGTGTAGGAATGCTTCGAATTTGTTAGAACAACTAAGAAGTTACAGTCATTGTAGCCACAAAACTCAAATACATATTAAAACGAAAAAATGAAAACAATAGCAAAAAATACCCCTAAAAAATGAAAATACTTACAGGAGTTGGAGATTGGCCACCAGATCTATGAAAACCAGCTGAACATGTGACAATTTGGCAGCCCAAGCAAGCGGAAATGGCTGATTTGCAAAGCTCCTGTGCTATGTGTGCGAGTGAGAGAGAAGGGGGAGCGAGAAAGAAGAACACATAAGTGAGCCTGAGACACGAATGGTTGGGAGGGGGTGGGGTATTTTAATTTCACTTTTCCAATGGCTAGGCCGTTGGAAAAATGAAAATAAAACGCACTGTATCACTAAAATAGCGGGCAAGTCAACTTGGACTTTTTCCAACGGCAAAATAAAAAATAAAATTTCCCTCCCTTTTTAATCCCAAATTCAATTTTTCTTTTTTTTTTTCCCACTCTTCAAATTAGGACAGTAGAAGGGGTGAATAGGTAATTAATTTTTAACAACTTTTCCTTATTACCAACGGCTTATTACATTGGTATTTTTCAACAACTAGGACGTTGGAAATAAATGCGTTGGAAACTCCCTCATTTTTAGTAGTGAAAGTTGTATGCCAAAAATTTTTTTGTAGACTCATGAATTGCCACATCCTGCATATGTAAACCAAAGACATAGTAGCCAATAATAGATTATGAACATATATTTATAATAGGGAAAGAGAAATAAATTGTAAAATTCAGTAGAATTGAGGGAAAAAAAAAGAATATCTTTTCATCCATAAGAACAAAATCGGTATTGAAAAATTAGTCACCTTTTTAAAAATTTGAAACATCCCATAAACGACACACCATTACTTGAATAGTGCAATCAACTCTCTCAAGAGACAATTACTCCAATGTAACATGTTTTATTAGGAGACCATAAAAATAAAAAAAAAATCATAAAAGAACATATTTATCCATTGTGTGAATTCAAATACTATGAAATAAAAAAAAATCTATCAGTTTTTCTAAATAACTACCTTATCTTTGACATGGGGAAAATATAAAAATATGAATTAGTTAAGAAATGAAGAGAGGTAACAAGAGATGACAAGAAGAAATGAAATGGATAAATGATAATATTGAGTATGTGCTAAAAGAAAATATGAGAATATATATATATATATATATATGAATTGGTTGGACAATACCATTGAAACCAAATAAATTTTTAATGAAAGCATTCTAATGGACCTATGTGTTAATTATTAAAAATAAATTCCAAAATTAATGTTATAAATGTAATATAAAGTTAATGCTAAAGACAGTAGTCTTGGGGAAGTTGGATAGACAATATTAATATCATTGAAACCAAATAAAATTGTAATCAGAGCATTTTAATGGAAATTAAAACTACTAAATGACAACAAAAAGATGGAATATATTTAAAACAATTGATTAAGAGATAATATTATTAATGAGCCATTAAAAAGGGAACAAAAGCTAATTGTGTTTTATTATACTAAGAGGATAGAAATTTAAATTTAATTACTAAAATGTTTAAAAAGTAGAATTTTAAGGGCTCTCTACTATAACACAAAGAATTCACTAAAAATTATATTTTAAAATTTAAATTTTAGAGTCATGACTATATGAGAGTCTAAGTTATTAAATAATACAAATGTACCATGCAATTAATAATAAAAGAAGTGGTATTAGGGAAAGAGTAAATTGCATAAATGATCCCTAACCTTTAACTATTATTTTGTTTTAGTCCCTAATCTATTGAATGTTCTTTTTTGGTCCTAGATATATTAAAAAGTTTCATTTTGGTCCTAAATATATTAAAAAAATTCCATTTTGGTCCCCAATGAATGAAATATGTTAACTTAAAATATTTGTCTGATAAAAATTTTTTAAATTATAATTCAAACTATTCGGTAACTGTCTTACAATAAATTTAAATTGTTTATTTGCTATCAAGAAATATTAAACTACTTAAATTTACTGGAACATAGTTATCGAATATTTAAATTAAAATTTTAAAAATTTTTGTCAGACAATTATTCTAAGTTAATGAATTTCATCTTGTGAATGACCAAAACCAAACAATTTTAATAGGTTAAGGACCAAAATAGAATATTCAATAGGTTAGGAACTAAAACGAAATGACAATTAAAGGTTAGGGACTATTTATGCAATTTACTCATTAGGGAAATGAGTGAATTTTAGAATGACAACTATATAAGTACCTAAGTATTAGTTATTGTAAATGAATTCTAAAATTAATGCTACAAAATGTACTATGAAGTTAATGCCAAATGAAGTAGTATTGGAAAGTGAGTGGGTTTCTCCTTTATATATATAAAAATTTAATTACTAAAATGTAAAAATAGAATTTTAAGAACTCTCTACTATGATAGAAAGAGCTCAACAAGAATTACAATTCAAAATCTAAATTTTAAAGTTATGACTATATGAGGGTCTAAGTTATTAAACCATACAAACACACTATACAATTAATGGTAAAAGAAGTAGTCTTAGGGAATGAATGAATTTTGGAGTGAGAGTTATATAAGGACATAAGTATTAATTATTACAAATAAATTCTAAAATTACTACTAAAAATATACTATAAAAATAATGCTAAAGGAAATAGTCTTGGGAAATAGGTAAGTGTCCCTTTATATGTATTTATATTGATAAGGAGTGTGGAGAATATTTGGCTTACCCATTCAACATACTTCTAAAAGGAAAAGTGAATTTTAATTTGATTTCAATGTTACTTATAGAAAAATTAATAATTTTAGTGTCATCCATGTAAAAATTACAAAATCTTTTTCTCAAAATTTAAAAATTTTAGTGGGAT
This sequence comes from Aquilaria yunnanensis, assembly GCA_039654915.1. NCBI lineage: Eukaryota > Viridiplantae > Streptophyta > Magnoliopsida > Malvales > Thymelaeaceae > Aquilaria > Aquilaria yunnanensis. The sequence continues at coordinate 539,452 of CM077595.1, forward strand.
CCGGATCCGTGAGATCGAATTCAAGCAGCAGATATGATGAGTTTTCCAGATCCACTAGGATAATAGGGTATGCGCCCTAATTACTAGAGGTGAGTATGGGTTGGGTAAATCCGAAACCCAACTCGAACCACCCCCATTCACTACTAAAAAAACCCTTTTTACCAACGGCCAATTTCCAACGGCAATTTCCAACGTTCTAGGCCGTTGGAAATTGCAGAAAAAAATTGATCCTTGTGAAAAAAAATTCTCCAACTGCTTGGCTGTTGGAAGTGTTAAAAAATTTCCAACGGACACCTTTCCAACGGCCTAACCCATTGGAAAATATGTAAGTTAACTGTGCATCTCACTATTTATTGTTTCCAACAGCCTAAGCCGTTGGAAATAACACACACATTTATATATTTTAGGCAGTTGGAATTTTTTTTATTTTTCCAACTGCTTAGGCCATTGGAAAATACACACACATTTATGTATTTTACTTTTCCAACTGCCTAGGCCGTTGGAAAATACTCACACATTTATATATTTTACTTTTCCAACTGTCTAGACAGTTGGAAATTTTATTTTATTTTTCCAACTGCCTAGGCCGTTGGAAAATACACACACATTTATATATTTTACTTTTCCAAATGCCTAAGCAGTTGGAAATTTTTTTTATTTTTCCAACTACCTAGGCCGTTGGAAAATACACACACATTTATATATTTTACTTTTCTAACTGCCTAGGTCGTTGGAAAATTCTTTTTATTTTTCCAATTGCCTAGGCCGTTGGAAAATACACACACATTTATATATTTTACTTTTCCAACTGCCTATAAAAAAAATTTCCAACCGCCTAGGCAGTTGGAAAATTTTTTAGGCAGTTGGAAATTTTTTTTATTTTTCCAACTGCTTAAGCCGTTGGAAAATACACACACATTTATATGTATGCATATTTATATTGCATTGATATTGATATTTATATATATTTACCATAATACATATATATTAATACGTATATATCTCTTACACATTATTATTATATTTATACTTAGTATATTTTTGTACATACTATAATACATATCATATTTTAAACATATCATAATAACATAGACATAGTATATGATATATGATGTATATGCCATACATATATTATTATTATTATTATTATTATTATATGATATATGTATGTATCACATATGTTAATGTGTCATATATATGATATATATTAACATATATATTACATATATTAATCTATCATATATATTATAGTACAGTGTTTTATATATTATAATATATGTAACATATATATTAATGTATATAAACATATTATAATATTTAATATATATATTGTATGTAACATATATTTTCTACTATAATATAACTTAACCCATATATATTATATCCCAACCAAATATTAAAGCCCAGCCCATATAGCCCCTATATATACATCTTAACTGAACCTAGCCCTAATCAATCACAATCTCTTCCACTCCTCTGCTGCTCACAATCTGTCTCTCCCCATCTGTCTCATCCGTTTCCTCTACTCCTCGCTGAACCGTTTCCTCTGCTCCTCGCTCTCCCTCTCCATCGCCGACCGACCGCCTAGGCTATCTCTACTCCGTCGCGGTCTCTGCTTCGTCGCTCACTCTCTCTGCTTGCTCTCGTTCTCCGTCGCTCTCCGACGTCGACCGACTGCCTTGGCTCACCTCGTGCCAGATCTGTCGGTGATCCGTCGCGCTGGCACGCACCAGATCCGCCCACACTGCCTCTACCTCTTCTCCATCTAAACTTCTCCCTTGCCTGTCTCCGTTCTTGGCGCTCTGTCTGCTCTCCGTCTCAGCTCTTCGTCTCGATCGGCTCTCCGTCTTGGCGCTCCGTCTACTCTCCGTCTCGGCTCTCCTTCTTGGCGCTCCGTCTCCGCTCTCTGTTGCCACTCTCCGTCTCGGCGCTCCGTCTCCGCTCTCCGTCTGCTCACCTGTCTCTGCCTCGTCGCTACACTCCCCTCGCCGATCATCGCCCAGATCTGCACCAGATCCGTCATTCTCCTTTGTTCGTCGCTGCTCGCACCCAGATCCGGTCATCGCCGTCGTTCCTCGCTCCGCCACCCTCCCCGACCGCCGCATTTGTAGATTGCCGTTTTAAGTTTTCTTCTTTGTTTTTTCAATTTTGGGGATCTGTTGTTGTATTTGTTGTGCTTTATTTCATATTAGTGCATATTTATTTTTAGTATAATTTTTCTTATTTTTTGCTGTTTATGTAATTTTTTTGATTTTATTATTTCTGTATTTTTATGTATTTTTTATAATTTTGTGATTTTTTGACTTGTTTTGAATTTTGTTGTGTAATATAAGATATAATTAGTTTAATTTTTTTTTCATCTTATAAAATATAAAATATAATTTAACATTAAAATATATGTTATATATATATACATATTTTTTTTAATTTTTGTATAAAAAGTTTCCAAGGGCCCAAGCAGTTGGAAAAAAGGCTAAACTTCCAACTGCCTAGGCAGTTGAAAAAAAAAGGCTAAATTTCCAACTGCTTAGGCAGTTGGAAAAAAGGGTAAATTTCCAACTGCCTAAGCAGTTAGACAGTTGGAAATTTTTCCAACTGCCAAGGCAGTTGGAAACGTGAAAAAAAATATATATATTACAGCTGTTGGAAATTTCCAACGGCTGACAGTTGGAATTTCCAACTGCTCTCATTTGGGCCGTTGGAATCTGAACTTCCAACGCATTGATTACCAACGGCTTGGTTTCCAACGATTTCGCGTTGGAAACTTCAAAATTTCCAACGGCTAATGCCATTTTTTAGTAGTGATTGGGTTAGGTAAAAATTGATCATGGTTCTTGAGTTGGTTCCACATGTAGAAGAACCGATGGTTTTTGGGTTGGTTTTGGTTCCATATGGAACCAACCCAAGGTGGAACTGAACCTGAGATATATATATAATTATATAATAAAAATTATAGTATTACTAATATATCTATACACACACGCACACACACACATATTTCTTTGAAGTATTGTGATGGTCATTTTGTGTTTTTATATTAAACTCTTAAACTAATGTTCCAAATTGAAACAGTATGGAAGTTGTGAGATCATTTACAAAATTTCTCCATATTCACTTAAATCACTTTGCTTCATAGACACATCACTCCTAGGTCATTTTGCTTTTGATCTTTCATTTCAGACTACTCTCTACAACACAATTATGATATTTTTTTTCATTTATGAGTCATGTAAAATTAAAAATTCATGACATCAACATATTTTAGGTTTTGATACTGAAAAAGATAGTCTTAAAGACTCAGTTTTTCATATTGAATGTCATACCAATATTGAAATTACTGGAAGGAAGTAAACTAATTGAAATGAAAAATGTCCTGCAAACAACTCTTTTGAACCATTTTTGTAAAAACAACACTTTAAACTCTTTTGAATGTATCTAAGTACATATATTTAAATATTAATTTAATTGTATATTATGTGAATATGTCATAAAACTGATTATGGAGGTAAATTTATTGAATTTTGGTGTTGTTATAGGTATATGGTATAAACTTAAAAACCCGAGAACCAAAACTGAGAAACCCAGAACCATGGTTCTGATTCTGTTCAGTTCTCGGTTCTCGGGCTAGATAGAAAAATTTTTGAACCGAACCAACCCAACCCATACTCACCTCTATTAATTACAACAACCCCTGAGAATGTGCTATCTGATGTGCCATTATTTTATCGTGTTTTCCTTGTTATTTCGGCTAGGATTGACCTATATAACCATATAAATACTTCATTATCTTTTAGTATTTTTTTTTTTTATGAATCATTATCTTTTATTTGTTTCGTTGTGAGTCATCTTACCAATATATCCCTTCCTTGCGCAATCTATGTACCATATATTGCGAGTTCTATGAGGCCCAGCCACATGCTGGTCATGTTACGCTTAACCTTGGATCCTATGGTTCAACTATTGGAATAAGCATAAATATAAAGTGTGTCTCATTCCAGGACCTAATTGCATTATTCACATAAAGCTCCTCATACCTTACATTTTCCCTTTTTTTTCTTTATAATTAAAACTAAATTTGTAAAATAAAGGAAATGGAGGAGAAAGGACTTCAGTCCAAGTCCTGTAAATTTTTAATCGGCATCCCTAACCACTGAGTCAAGCTCACAAGGACTTATCATATCTTATGGCTAGTTAGCTAGGATCTGGTTCTTTATTTGTACAAATAGGTTTTTTTCCATGAACTAAAATAGGGTGAAGTGGAGTGTAAAGTAAATTAGATATTTAAGTGACTTTTATACCTATACTTAGACTATGCTATATTTTAACATCTGAAAAGATTATTTAATTGATCACTTGGAAATCAAACCCTAGCAACGTAGCACGCCATCCTAACGCAATCAACTCGTAATTTTATGAGCTCCCATTTCACACGCTTTAATTTGACATCATCCACGATATTAGAATTATAGATATAAGTAAATAAATAACATAGCTATTGATAGATTCGGAATATTAGGACTGATTAGTTTGAAATTTTCTTATACACCGAATTAATTGACATCCCAATCGAAACTTCGGTTTAGGAGCTCCCTATTTTCTTTGAAAAGTAAAAAACGCTCGACTTGGAAACATTTGTATTGAATATCTTATTGATCTAGATGATGATGATTGCTCGAATTATATTCGCATATGTTAAGGTGAATTAATTATATATATTTTAAGGTTAGAACTTATTAAATTTCACATGGCCTAATAAAAGGAGTTATTTGTGACTTATATTGTGGTCTTATTACCAATTGATTTTAAGTTAAATGCTTTAACATTGTATCATAACTCAGGTTTAGCTTCCCCAATTTTGCTTAGCTTTACCACTTTGTTCCCTAGTCAGGGTTTCCTTCTGATCTATTTATGGTACCAAGTTCACATGCAAGCTGGTTGAAAGCTTGCATGGTAGGGAGAGTATTAAATCCATTTGGCTTAATAATCAATACAGCTACTTGTGGTTCCATATTGTGATGAAGTCCCTTAATTTATCATTAATTGGTTTTAAGTTAGATGCTTTCACACTTATAATTACACTTTTTCCTCTCAAGTTTCGAAAGCTACTTTTACTCCCTTTTTTGTTGCACCTTTTTACATCAACTTTTAAATTTTTATTTAAATTGTATAGTAATAGTTTCCCATTAGAATCAGATAATTTGATAACTTTTTCATAGTTAATGAACAGTTTAAAAACTACTGATTTTCTCTCTTTATGAATGTGATGCAACATCTTTCTTCATTAATACTAAAAAGAATAAGTGATATAAGAGTGCGTTTTAAATCCTAGGAGGTAAAAGTGTATAATAATACGAAACCTTGTGGGAAAAAGTGTAGTTGACTCTATATTTTTTCTACTAATAATTTGTCTTGGCGGTCATGTATAAACAAGGGACGAACGCATGGGAACAGATATGTATACTCCTACCTTTTCTGAACCATGGGAACCGATATATATTATGTGAACGTAGAAAGAAGAAAGTTCTTGAGAATTTCTTCTCTTTCCATAGAAAGGTTGCTTAGTCTAATTCCATGAACTTTTGCTCGAGAGAACTGAGAAAGTTCCTACCAGTTCAAGTACAAATAAATTGTTCTCACAATAACAAAGTTCTTTCTATTAAAGTAAGGATTTATTTAGGTTCATAGGCAATTTAGAATGGATAAATAATACTTCATTCGTCTCATATTATTTACTCAATTTTAGTTTTTTTATTTAACTTTAACTTAAATTTATTTATATTATTGTTTGATAACAAAATTTAAAAACTTATATTTAAGAACTATGATTCTTGTAGTTTCTAAATATATTTTTTAAAAAAAATTATTAAATAATAATATAAATAAATTTAAGTTAAATTTCTATCAAAAAAATTAAAATTGAGCAAATAATATGAGATGGAGATAGTATGTATGAAGTAGCGAGGAAGGTCAGGAAGATCCATAGATGGATCTATCAGCAAACCAATATCTCAGACATTTATTATTGTAATGGACTGTGACGTGTATTCTTTTTCTAGTATAAATAATATTGTGGGTTCAGCTAATAGATACAGATGGGAAAAACAACAAATTTGTCAATGTAACAATTAAAGTGATATTTCAAAACTAGAAGTTACCAATTAATTAAGACTTGAGTATTCATTTACATGGGTATTAATTTTTAGGTTTTCTAATGTCCGTCAGAGAAAAAAATTTTCTTTGGCTTTTCTAGAGCTCATTTATTTTCAGCCAACTAGATTGAGTAAGTTTTCAAAGTATAACTAACGTTACCTGTCATTGGTCAAAAAAACGTACGTTATCTTCCAGTTATCTTCATCACATATATAAGATGTCAAAATTAATGGCACCTTGAAAGACGACTCTATCGAGCCCTTGTCTAGCTAGCTAGTCGTCAATGGTGCTAATTGTTAAATTGTTGCAAATATCGCATGACTTTATTATCCATTAATGCAATAAGATTTTTATTTTATATATATATATATATATATATATATATATATAGAGAGAGAGAGAGAGAGAGAGAGAGAGAGAGAGAGAGAGAGAGAGAGATCCTAGTATATGTTTGGATGAAATTAATTATTTGAAAAGTCGTTAAAAAGTATTTCTTTTTTATATATATAATTCTTTTAGGTAGAATTCTGCATTAGTAATTGATTCGTGAAAAGGACTTTTTTAAAAAGCAATCATGAAAAAAAATACTTATTTATCGGTTTTTTATTTTTATGTCTGGGAGTGCGAAAATTTACCAAAAGAACAACTTTGGAACAAAGGTATTATAATTCAAATGATGATAAGTACATAACGTATTAGATTTTCAAGTGGTTTCTTTTGGTCAATAAGGAGGATCGATTTAAAAAAAATAAATAACATTGCTAGTGCAGGTTGAGATACAAGCTCGAGATGAAGTTTGATAAAACATCATACTATTAGATAGTTTGTGAAGTTTATAAAATGCTATTAAAGATTCATTGGTCTCAAGCACTTGAGCCAACCCGAGCAATGTAAAGAAGCCCCAATTAAATTTATTTTCATAATTAATTATTATTTTGAGATTTCTTGAAATACCACATTGGTCAAAAGAGTTGTTAATTTCCTTTGGAAGTGTTGTGACTCTTTAAAGAATATTATTTTTCTCAATAGTGTGCCTTTCATTAAAAGTTATGACTCTTTCAAAAATGTCATTTTTAAAAAGATGTATCGTTTGTTTAAGAGATGTGACATGTCTTTCCTGATAATTATGGATCTTTACAAGAGTATGAATTTTTTAAAAAATTGGAACTCTTCTTTCCCTACAAATAAATAGGTTGGTCTCAGCAAAGTTCCTTAAATATGTTTTATCCCCAAGCTAATTAACCTTTATTTAATTTTCTAATTAACATAAACGAAATGTTTTTATACTTCCAATGCAGAATGCAAGAGGGCATCGCTGCATGCAGCATTTTCTTCTCTAAATGCATGATTGATTTGATGGATTTTCGCATTCCTCTTATTAAGTAACCTACAATCATTCAACATGCTTATCATTCCCGAACTCTAACCCAACTGATTTCAGCAACATTTATCCCACTTGCGCTCCAGGTTCTGACATATGACTTAACACGTCGGTTCATTATGATAGGTTTAAAAGTTGTTCAACCAATTTCAATCCTTCTTTCATCAAATCCCACAATTCAAATTAATGGCATAGATTTTACAAATAAATCAAAATAAACATAAACATATTTGTTAGTATGAAACGGATCATGTGTTTAAAAAAGTTCTAACTACAAAATTAGTCCACAAATTTACCTAACTCAAGTCAGTTGGTTTGACACTTACGACTCAGTAAAACTTAACTCTTGAACTTTAAAAAGCTATGTGAGTCAATCTAATTGCTACAGTAATTAACATACTGCATTTAGGGGATGGTGATGTGATGATGGATGGTTGAGGTGGAGAAATCTTGGGCAATGAAGGAACCTGACAAGTCACAAACCTAGAAGAAGAAATCCAAAGGAAGATGAAGATCAGGAGAACAATGCTGAAAACACCACCATGAACCCGAAATTTGATGAGCCGACAACTAAGCCGAGTCTAGATTCCATTACCGATCGGCCACGACATCATCAAGTGTATCGTTGTTTTCACGGAGTGCTGTCTCGGCTAAGGAAGAGCTGAACAAAGGAGGATCAGTTGTCAATTTTGCCTTTGCCTCTTGATTCTGCATTTGGACCAATTAACTCTCAAACAATGCAATAATTTGTTAAATTGACAGAGATTTTTGTTTCCCCATCTTCTCCTAAAATCGATTTCAACATTAGTTAGTTCCTAAAATCGATTTTACTGAAGTAGTGGATGGAGCCGATGGGGTCAAAGAAGCGGGGCAACGTGTGCAGGTGCTAGTGTTTGGGGTGATGATGATGTGGCCGACAATAAGCCCAAGTTAATTTGTGTCTTCAACCTCAACCTAATACCATCTATTTATTACTGTAGGAAATTGAACGGATTAAAGTGCATCCTTTTTTAAAATTTACGGGTAAAACTTTAGTGAGTGTTAGAGTTTCAAAAAAACTCACTTAAACTGGGTCAAATTAGGGGGTAAATGCCTTTAAAATAGGCAATTAAAAACTTGTCTCGAAATTGACTTTTTCTTTTGTGTTTTTTTTTAGAACGGAAATCCTAAGGACCAAGTTAAGGGCATATGAACCTTGATGGATCGGACCGCGTTGAATTTGGCGCTACTGCTTAGCATAGGTAGGGTAGCTACTTCTTGTAGACGCCATTTTTTGTGCTGCTTGCTTGCTATCCACGTTTTCGCGTTCGCGTTCGCGTGCTTTTTACTGGCCTCACCGTCTCCACACTGCTCGCAATCTTTTCCCTGATTATTCTTTTCTCTTCGAGGCGGAGCTTTCATACGTAAACAACCGACTCATACTCTCCCACGCGCCACCTCCACATATATTCCCCACTTGCTATCCAGAAGATATATTTTTATCCTATAACTCATGTGGATTTTGAAAGTAAAATGAATTTGTACGTGATAACGATGATTTTAACAGTGCCATTAAATTTCATTGCAAGAAATATGTTGTTTGAAATGTGCAAAACTAATTGGACTTTCATGTACATTTCGTAAGTGAGCGTACGTCTATATCATTGTGGAAGAACATTGATCATTAGTTCATTACAATAAAATCTTATATATATATACCCAAATGATAAATAATAAAAAATTATAGTTTTTAAATATAGCTTTTCAAGTAAATAACGCTTACTCCATCCCATATTTTTTTATTTATGTTTTACTTTTTTTTACTCAAGTTTGACTTGAATTTATTTATATTATTATTTTTTAAAATTATTTTTAAAAAATTACATTTAAAAACTATAAGTCTTCATTTATCAATTATGCATAAAATTTTTCCATTTACATATTAAAACATTAAAGATAAAAATTATAGATTAATTGTTGTAAATAGTAAATTGTACAAAGAACTTAAGAGATAAATGTGATAATATACTTAATAAATGTAAAAATAAATTTAAACCAAATTTTAGTAATAAATAAATAAATCTTTCATAATTTTGAAGCGGAAAGAGTATATTTTAAAAAAAATTCCTTAGTGAAAGCTTATTAAAAGCTTGCTTTTATGAATATAAAACGTTCATTTTATATGATTCTAATTTCTACAACTCTTGACAAGATCAGAGTAATTCATTAACATTCTCCTACAACTACAAGGCTACAACCAAGAAGAATATCCCCACACGGAGCGCAAAAGCCAATAAGACTGATTTCTAGAGGTACGATTAGCTGTAGAAAGCAAGCATTTTCCCAAACAACTTGTTTTTTTATGCAAAAGTAGCTACGTTTGAACTAAAATGTAAAATATTTTAAATGATTCCTCTAGTTTTCTATAATATAAGGGAAAAATAAAAATCCAAACCTCCAAATCATACGAACGCGTTACAAACTAAATGAAAATGCAATCATGACTTTCCACGATCATCACACATGGATTGTAAAGGATGCGCGACGTGATCACGGTACTGACTCAAATTATAATTGGCTGCCTGGGCTCACTACATACCACTTGTTACTTGGCGTGTGTTTTACACGCGTGACATGTGCAGCTGGAAGTGGCAGTAATCTGATGACCACCTCCAGAACGGTCAAACACAAGCAGGACTGCAACCAAAAGCTCGCCAATAAGGACTCTTCCTCCTTCGTGGCTACGCGCTCCCTGACGCCAACCTTTGGCGGCCACATATCACCCCTAACCTTCACTTTATTTACTACAATACCACACGCTCTCCCCTTCCTTAATCCCTAAGTCTCAGGGTCAAAATCTGCCAATAAATTCTTCCCTCGTACCTATAAATACATCAACTGGAAAACCCTATCCTCACAACAAGTGCTGCAAGCAGCATTAAACTTCCTAGCTAATTACAAGAGTGATTCTCTCTTAATCCGATTCTAATCATCTCTTAATCATTCTATTACAGACACAATTGAGTTCCACAGTTAAGTTATGAAGAGAGACAGATCAGAAGTTGGTCTTCCCATCGAGGCGGTGGCCAAGTGTTTAATGTTACTTTCCAAGGTAGGTCAAAACGACGACCTGGAGGGTCATCGTGATTTTGCATGCAAGACATGCAACAAGCGGTTCTCGTCGTTCCAAGCCCTCGGCGGCCACCGCGCCAGCCACAAGCGGCCTAAGCTGGCGGGCGAGGGCGATGAGCTTTCCGACAGCGGGTCGCCCAAGAAGACGAAGGCCCACGAGTGCTCCATCTGCGGGCTGGAGTTTGCCATCGGGCAGGCCCTCGGCGGCCACATGAGGCGGCACAGGGGGGCGGCGAGCGAGGCGCCGGTGACGAAGGAGTTGCTTCCGAGTAATGATAAGGGTTTGTGTTTGGATTTGAGCTTGGCGCTACCTTCGATTGATTGCTTAATTTGAATGTAGACAGAAATATGATTTCGTGTAAAAATTACTTTTGATTCATTTTGAGATTCGGATTTTTAATAGGGTTTTTTCTCCTTATATATACTCCCGGTTTTAGGGAATTTTTTCGTATTAATAGCTGATTCTTTGATTTCTTATTCATAGCTTTCGGTTAATCACATAGTTAAATTATTATTCATGTTTCGATCCTCTTTGTTTCCTTTAGTTTACTGCGAGGTTGTTGATGTCAAACGAGAAATTTTTGGTGTATTAAAGTATAATTTATTTTTTATTTACTCAAAAGCGGCTTACAAGTTGAATCCTAATACATATTTTATCCTACACCCTTGGTGTCTTATCTTGCGTAAGCCGAAGCCGACCCTATAGCTGGAGATTAGTGTTAATTAAACTTTCAAAGTCAAATAACCTATTACACAAGCTGATATCATGCTAACGAGTTTATTCTATATGCCTATATACGCGTAATGTTTAATTACTATTCTCTTCGTCTTATTCTCTTCGTCTGTCTCACGGTATTTGTAATATTTACTATTCACCAATTAATTTATAATTTTTTATTTTTAATATGTTAGTAGATAAACGAAGACTATTTATATATAAATGATAAATATATAAAGGCCTATAGTTTTTAAATGTATTCTTTTAAATTTTTTTCTAACAAATATTAATATGATTAACTTTCAAGTCATATGTTTGAAAAAATATGAGACGGATGAAATATGTAAGCCGTTTTTCAACTCTATCACATGTGTTATTTTTTATAATGGCTAGAGCGTGCAGTTTCAAACCCATTATAATATTATGTTAAAGCGTTCAACATAAAATCAATTAATAATGGTTTGAGAGACTTTATCATTATATAAAGTAGTGACTTAACCTCTTTTCTTAGTCATGTGTGATTTTCTCATTTAATAATATTTGTTTTCAAAAAGAATACTTGAAAGGCAAAATGAGATTATGAGGCCTCATTACAAGTTGTTGAGGCTCACAGACATCATGGTAGAGGCTGGGGATTCAAACCCCACATTAGCAAAATTCCCCATAAATACTAATTATGCTGGTTTGGCAGTCTTATATTATCGTACTCCATATACTATAAAGTATCTTCGATTCTTTAATACTTATGTACCGGAAATGAAAAGGAAAAAAAACAAAGAACCTTTATTTGTTAAAAATGCAAAAAAAGAAGAAGAATATTTTTTTTTTTTTTGAAAGGCAAAAATTCATTAACCGCAAGAATGACTAGTACACCAGCTGGAATGATATGCCGTTCCTTACCCCTAGCCCTACCCCCCCCCCCCCCCCCCCCCCCCCCAAAACAAAAAAAAACCTTGCAGCATCTGCTTAGAATCCACCAAAAACAAAAAAAAATAAAATAAAAAGAATACAACTGAATCTCCGAGAAAACTTCTGAAATAGTGAAAGACTACTGTTAAAGATGAGCCTGTTTCTTGCATTCCACAAGACCCAAATCGCAGCAAACACCACCACTTGCCAGCAGAGAAATTGCTATTAATTAATTTGGTCCATGAATTAATTGGCCGCAGAGAAGCATAAAACTCCAATTCTAAACCTCTTAATTAGCATCCGAATCTGCCACCATATAAACGCAAAACAGATTCCGTCTAGTGGGTAAACGGTCTTGGAGAGGCCCCCAAACACAAAGGACTGCTTTGTTAAATTGGTGTGTTGTTTGTGCATGTTTTTGTTTGCGTGTGTATTTTTATTGTTTCCAAATAGTATATAGATATATATAGTCAAAATAATAGTGTGAACCATGGCAATTATGTTCGAGCTAATTGAAAGATAATTGATTACTCTGTTTCTGGTTTTAGAAAAACGAGTCTATGATATTAAAAGATGTTTTTTACGTTTACATAAAATTATGTTACAAGTTATCAAAGTCTAGATTTAATGAGTTTTATCTTTGCTAAGTAAGAGACTTGTAAAAACATCTCAAACAGTCTTCCAAGTATATTATCCTTGTGCCGACTAAAAGTAGCTGGAACTTGTAGATTTTTCTCTAATCTTTTGTGTTTAACAAGTAGGGCTAAGAACGAGTTGAGCTGAGCTGAATAGTAGGTTAATCATGTTCAGCTTAAATAATTTATCGAACTTAATATTTTGTTTATATTTGAATTAAAAACAATATAAACTATAGGTTTTATCTGATCATGCTCGAGTTGAGCTCAAGTTGTTCGCTTAAATTAAAAAAATATCTAAAATTAGACCTAATTGAAACGAGTAGTAAGCAAATCAAACTTTATTTGAATTGTATATCATGTTTTAAATTTTTTTCGTAATTGGCTTGATAACTTTTTGAAGAAGTTACAAATAGATTTTAAACCGAGCTAAACTCGAACTGTTTGTATTCATTTTTCACAACAATATTTATAAGTTTATCTTGCGCTTATCAAATTGCACAAACTTATAGGTTTTTAATGAGGGAAAGCCTCAAGTTTGTAATTCTGAAGCTTATACTATAAGATTTAATGTATAAATTATTTTCTGTATTTAATTTGGTAAGAATCAATAAATTATCTTATTCCTTATCTCATTGTGCTCCTCATAACATATTCTTTCACCATAGTAGTATATACTTGTGAAGTCGTTAGAAGACGGTGATGGGCCTTTCTCAAATGTTAATGCGTGATAGATGGAACCTGTCGACGCAATCATTTTAGGAAGCAGTCAGCTTGTACTTGCATGACACAAACCGCAACCGATGCGTGTGAAAATGGGAAGCCCCGCTCGATGGTCCCCTTGGTTTATTTTATTTATTTAAATGGTCTTTTTAGTTTATTTAATTATTTATTTCAAGAGTATAAGTCCACAATATTTTTTAAAGTTCATCCCTGTGCTTGAAGCCTATCACAACTGATAAATCGTCATTGTATCAAAGGTTGCTCTCAATCTTAGAATCTTGGGAATATCTTTCATCACTCCTCTCTCAGTATTATTTTATATCGAAGAAATATGATGAGAATAATACTCCATCCATCCGTTTCAGAAGTTTTGATACATTTAATTTTTTATTATATTTTGACTTAATTTTATTTATATTATTCTTTGTTAGAAAAAATAAAAAAAATAAATATTTAGAAACTACATACCTTAAATTATTATTCATATATAAATATTTTTTATTTATATATTAAAATATTAAAAATAAAAAATTATAGATTAATTGTTAGAAATAAATGGAGCAAAACTTTTGGAATAGAAAGGTATATCTTAAAACTGGACACTAAAGAAAGGAATAATAATATGAATATGGTACAGTTAATAGGGTCTTTGTCATCATCTAATGGCACAACTGTTTGAACGTTGGCGATGCTTTTTGTGGAAACATTCAATTTTCCGCTGAGGGAAGAAAAAATCTCAACCGGCATGCTTTTTTCTTTTTATTTATTTATTTATATATTTTAGAGAAACTGTGGGCAAATTTAGGAAAGTTGGACCCGTTGTGGGTAACGGTCAACCCGACTTGGGTTCAACATAAGTCATACATAAGCGCGACCCACTCAAATTTGGGCCCTAGCCCATAAGTTCTACTCCTCAATCTTAGGTTTCGAAATTTCACAAGGCAAAAAACACTTTCTCTACATTTTTATGCAGAATTTTGTCTTTTTTTTTCCTAGATTTTTTATTATTTTATAGTGTCGGAAGAGACGATGAGAAAGACAAATATTTGCACAAGCATTAGCAACTTCCTGGTTTAAAATTTACGAGAAAAAAGTGCCTTCTTGCCTGCTGAATGTCAAATACCAGTCAACACTCCTGCCTTCAGCTGCATCGACTACAGCCTTACCTTCTGACTCTACAATAATCTGTTGGACATGAAGATTAATTGCTTTCTAGATATCGTCCCTCATACCTATTGCTTCAGATATATATATATATAGCATAACTACACATCCCTCCTACTCCTGCAAGAAGCAGGTCTCTTTTATCATCTCTCAAAGTCATTCCAGCTCCCGCCTGCTTCGCGCAAGCGCCCATCAACATTCAGTCTGACATAGCCACGAGGTGGCTTAGCGCCCAGCTTTTGCTCCTTTCTTCTCCTTCAACGGCAACACCTGCACTGCGTTGCTTCAATAGTAGAACAAAATTCCTCATCGCTCTACTAAGATCTGCTGAGTAATAGTGAAAATGAGCCTAGCCGAGCTTGAGAACTCTAATTGCTCAAGGCAAAATTTTAAAGGTTGAGCTCAGCTTAAAGTGAACTCAACCTCATTCTGAATGTCTACTTGGATCGAGTGAAGGGCCCAAAAACCCAACAGGCTCAAGCTAGAGTTCAAATTACTTGAAGCATTATTTTTCATTCATGACCATAAAATGCCTACAATTATGAACAATAATCTGAATTATAAAGCAACATAAAAAGCTAAATTAAGTTGAAAAGAGCTATAGCAAATAAATACGTTCAAAAGAAAACTAACCTCTAGCAAGGTTCTATTAGACCAAATTGAGTTATGGTAAAGGAAAAGCAATGCTAACTATTGAGGATGGTTAGAAAGAGACAGAGTTCCGAAACCTAATTATTAACCTGAGCAAAAATTTCAAAGCAACATCAAATCAAAAAGAGCGAAAATGAACAATTACAACAACAACAGGGGAACAGCCTTACTAATGGTGCACCTTTTACACTTGAATGCATCTAACGTCGGTAACAATTGATCAATCGAGCTCTAGCAAAGGAACAACAGTAAGGAGGGCTCATAGAGGCAAAGAAAATGGGGAATCAAAGATGCTTCTGGAGCTCATTGTTGTAATGAGCCAAGTCCAGAACCGGTTAATAGAACACCTGCTTACATCATATAAAGTATCATTTGTGAAAAGAATAAGCACTAGATATTTATGCTTTGGAACTTTAGCTTATATATCTATATAAGGCTTCCCACATTTCTTCCACGTAGGATATAAGGGTGTTACCGTCATCAATCGTGGTCATGGAACATTGTTCTCTATGAGAGATTGGGAAGATTAGGATTTGCTTGGGGGGTCTAAACTCTCGTTCTCTGGGGACTATCGGACTAGGTCAAGTAAAGTGAACTAAGGTTAGGGAAGTGTGTGTAAGTGTTAGACTTAGATAGCTCTAGGCCCATTGATGTATAGGCGGGGTAGTCATAAACTCAAGCTTGGCCCAAAAAATAATCGAGCTCAATTTGAGTCTGGCTTGAAGAGCCTCAATGTGAGCTCAAGCTCAAGCTCAAGCTATAAAAAAAAAAAACCCAACCCTTCTTTACCTCTAGATCTACATGTGATATCATTTGATACTCAAGCTGTGTAATTTACCAGTTTTACTACTGTATTCCAATGAGTACGCAAGATATTCTAAAGTCTTGATTTTTACATTTTTTTGCCCCTAAAACTTTCATGAGTTACAACCAAGGTCCTAAATTTTGCTTAAATCCAAAACCTTAGTTTGATTTCTTATGTTCCTAAAACTTGGATCATAATTTTCTGTAACACTTTGTTTCCTTTGTAAATATAACTGATATGAAATTTTTGAATTCTTGTTGATCAAACCGCAATAAAGTACAAGCCCCGTCAAGTATATATTCTTAATTTTGTTAATTTTTTACTTGGCTTGTATGCTAATTGAAACTCTTCAATTTAAAAAACTCAAAACGCCTTTTAAGAATATTGTTTTGAATAAAATTTGATTGTTATTAGATTTTGTTTAAGTTGGGTAGGATAAAAAAATTGGTAAAAGATCAATTAATTTATAAAAAGAATTTATTTAAGTGATTATTAAATATATAGAGTATTAGCTTTCAAATGATATCGGTTTCACACAAAAAATAAAGAAAATGAAAATAACAACTTTTGATAAGATTTTGAATTGGAAAACAACTTAACCTTAAAGCAAAGCCCAATTAACTTGACCCAGGCCCGTGTTACTCTGGGCCAGGATTGATCATGGCCACAGCTTGGACAGATCAATGAAATTCTAACCAACCACTTCAACGTTCACACACTGGTTAAAGCCCTTTAATCGTGAACTAACATCCAAGATTCAACTCTCAACCCCCTTCAAACCGATCACATGAACCAAAAATAAAATTAACCTCTCACATGAACGATAAATAAAAGGTTCGAGTCGAACATCAAGTCTAACTAGTTAATGGAAGTGTACGTTACAAATTAAACTTAGATCAACTGATCATCAAACTGAGTGTTGTACACACAAAGTAGGTTTTGTTCTTGCCTTCCCGTACTTGTTTCTTCAATGGATGCTAATCGGTTTATACAACTGCAGACACTCCAGAAAAGAAATAGATCATGCTCATGCTCTCAAATTGTAGAAGTAGAAGTGGGCTAAAATCAAAAGTGGAACAAGTTTTAACTAGTTCTACTACGTTAACGAACAAAGTAGCTCTCCGTATTTACTACTTCTGATGTCAAACACAAGCAAAGTTCATCCCAGACTGCCACACCAAAACGAAAGAATCCCAACAATGAAAGTACATGCAACTTGTTACATATTGTCAGCACAATTTAATCGTTTCAAGTTTTCCACCTCTGATCTTCCCCTTCTTTATCTTCAGTTTCAATGTCTGACAACTTAACCAACATAATCGTTGTTCATGCTTGGTCTCTACCTTAAGAACCACAGCATGCTGATTTCGTGCCAGGCTGACCAGCCCCACCTGCAGGGTCTGGTTGATTGATCTTGATGGTTGAAGGCTGCAAATCACAAACCAGAAGTTTTTGGCAATTACCAAATCAGAATTCCTAGACTTATATCTCTCCATAACTCTAATCATGTTGTATAGCTAACTCCTTTTCTTTTGATCAAGTCCTTACCTCGGCCTTTGCATCAGTGTCGGAAAGCCTTTGCTTTATGTCCTTTGCTATTGAAAAGAAAACTTCTTCCACATTTAAATTTGTCTTTGCGCTCTGCAAATAACAGATCTCGTCAAACATAGAGCATGCTCGGCCTCAGTCAAAATCTCAGAGAACAAATACATCAAGTACTTACAGTTTCAAAAAATTTGATTCCATACTCATCAGCCAATGCTTGTCCCTTAGCAGTTGGAACAGCCTTAAAAATCAAAAGCAGAGGGTACATACCAGAAGGAATAAGGTAAAAGCACACAGGATGAACAGAACAAAAAGAAAATCTTGAGTTCATCAAACTGCATTACCCTTTTGCTTTCATCCATATCAGCTTTGTTACCTACTAGTATCTTGTTAACATTATCAGAGGCATGCTGTTCAATATTGCGAATCCAATTCCTAATATCTGCGATTGGGAGAGTCTAGTCTTTCAGAGACTGAACTAATAAACCAAAAATAGTAAACAAGCAGACTTCAGAAAATAATAAGCAATTTATCACCCATATGATCGAGTAATAGGAGACCCCGTTAAAACTGAGCAAAGCCAGCTCAAACAGCAAATGCATAACAATTAAGTCAATTTACTATTTAATCTAATTGAAGACAAATGAACTCACTGTTGAAGGATGATTCATCAGTGACATCATACACCAGCAAGATGCCCATTGCTCCACGATAGTAAGCTGTAAAAAATGACAATTTACTGTAATTAGGAGCCTGGCCTTTTTTTTTTTTATGGGACCAGCAATTTCCTTGATAAGAATCAGGTAAGCCATGCTCCATGAAGCTTGCTCAAAGTGGGAGATCTCACAAGTGACATTATACATAGTTGCTGGCATCAACTATAACAAAACAAACAAAGATCTCTTTAAAATTTATCAGCATGTCATGACTCCAGTTAATTATGCAGTTAAAGTTATTAGATATACTAATCTGGAAGGAGGGTTTTCAATTGGAATTCCACCCACACAATGAGGACAGCAGTGGCAAAACTCAAAAAAATCCATTCCATAACTTCAAACAACGATGAGCAAAAAATAAAAGGTTCCATGTCCACCACCAGCAACATTTATAAAAAATCTGATAGATGTCCCTAGTACCATTGCATGTTACAAGTAGAAAAGGACAAAGCACAAAACTCCAGTGTATCTTAAGTCTACAAGGTTAACTAATACTCCCTTCGTCCCAATTTAGATGAAATGTATTCCTTTTTGGGCTATCCCAAAAAAGTTGAAACGTTTCCTGTTTTGAAAAATTTTAAACAAACAATTTACTCTCTTACCCATATTTAAACTCTCACCACAAAAAACCCAATAAAAAATCTTTTTTTTAATCTTCACTCAATCTCTTACTGCACAAAACCCAAAAAAAGAATTTTTTCTTTTAATCATTATTTAAAATCTCACTACACAAAATCCAAAAGAAATTAATTTTAGTTGCATGGGTAAAATTGAAGAAAATAACATAAATTACATACATCTTAATCTCCGTGTCTAAAGAAACGTTTCATCTATTTTGGGACGGAGGGAGTATGAGTTTTCCAATATCACACACGACAGCTAAGAAACAACATTACAATGAGTATCTAGTGCACTGGCACATCAAGAAAAAAATCCAGCACTAACACGTGCTGCAGGTTCTGCACATAAGCAATTCATGGCACTTCCAATCTGGTGCATTGAAAAGCTTTAGGGGAATGTCCAAGCAAATGCAATATCACAAATCATTGCATGGCTAACAGCTCCTCCCAAGCTCAGGCAATTTGAAAATATGCTTACAGCAAGACTATGCAAGGTGCCAAATGCTAAGCATCATGAACAAAGCCTGAAGCATCTTGCTTATTCAGTAACCAGATTTACTAAGTGGCCCGTTAAACTTTTCAATATCACTGTTCAGATGCCTCATCCATCTTGTTGCACATGATTGCATGGTTAATATCATTGTTCAGATGCCTTTCATCTTGCTCGCTATACAAGTTATTCTACCACAGGCTCACAGGATACGTTCAAGAAATGGGTTCAAACAGACAAGATTTTGAATCATTTTGTTAAAATTGTAGAGAAGAGCCTGACTAGTGATTCACATATAAACCTGGATAACCTTCAACTTCAAGAGTCAAAGTCAATCATCACACCACACCACGGTTTTTAAGTTCTATAAGATCACCTACACTGAAGACAGGGCGCAACTTCTTGATCAAGATTACAGGAGCCATGAACCCCAAAATATATTTTTGGAGGTCAAAGTTATCATGTATCAGTGGGACATGTTCAGAAGAATATGTGTACATAAATTCATTAGGGCCCTGAAGAAAAACAATCCAAGGTCCTCCACAGGTTGAAAATGGAAAGATTAAATAATAAGAGAACCAATTTACCAGTTGTGATTGTCCGAAACCGTTCCTGACCAGCTGTATCCCATATCTGTAACTTGATTCGCTTGCCATCAAGCTCAATGGTTCTTATCTTAAAATCAATGCTGCCACAGATAGTGTACTTCATCATGTAACTAAATGCCATGAAAAATAAGACTTGGGACTGGAATGCTGACTAACCAGCTGAGTATAAATGTGAAACATTAAAATAGTTCAGATTATACACACCCAATGGTGGTGATAAAACTAGTCGTAAAGGATCCATCCGAGAAGCGCAGAAGAAGGCAACTCTTGCCCACACCTGAGGAGTTGAAAAACCAGTAATATGGTAGTCCCCAATAATTCATTTTGAAACAAGATTTGCATATACAGTTCAGGAGAAAAATTCATAGACAAGCGCCTGAATTTTGACGGAATCGAACCAAACTCATAGAACTCCATATCCACCCAGGCTTACCCCAAGAACAACAACGCATGAATAACAGACACCTAATGCGTCCCATCGCCTTAGGCTAAAGCATACAACGACCACAATAGGTTAAGACCACTGAGAGACTACGACAACCCACGAATCAACAACAGATAGCCAGATAACAAAAATCTAAACGGCCCAATGAAAAGCACAAAAAACCAGACCAATCCATTTGGTTTGATTCGGAGCACAGAAACGCTAGATCTAATTTCCACGACGAACACATTATAAGAAGAAACAACACGAGATCAAACAGACAAGCAAATAAAAAAAGGAGATCGGAAAAGGTACCGCTGTCGCCGATCAACAAAAGCTTTATAAGGTAATCGTAATCGGCCCTAGCTCTTGCAGGTGGAGCAGCCATTGATACGTATCAGTGACCTATCTGCGACAAATTAAAACAACAGCAAAGAAATATCTCAAAACACAGATTTCAAACGATCAAAGCTGAGTCATCGGAGGAAGACGAAACCAGCAGGCAAGCAGGCGGATCGAAAAATTACTCTTCCCAAAAGTCCAAGCCGCTAAAATGCGCGCTACCGTCGCTTTCTGGGTAAATTTGCCCGTTCGAACGCTTTACCGGTGAGCAGATCGTCCCAGGCGCACGCTAGCAAGGCCGCCACCACAAATAGGAAGACGGAGCAAGTGGAGGAAACAAAACCACCTCCGTCGATTTCTTCACCTCCCTATATGTCTAGCATTTGAATAAAGTGCACTATTGTTCATTAATTAGAATAAATAAAATAGGAGTATATTTTCTAGTAATTGCTCACTGGTTTTTTTTAATTAAATAAATTTATCATTTAACTCGAATAATTACACAATTAAATCCTTTTTTAACTTAGGATTTCTAAATTTTAGAAGATTCCACATAATACCCATAAACATTTTTCAAGGTGCGTCTACCTTACCCTTGTGTATAGAGGGTTCCAACATTTGTGCTTAGTGAGTGCATGGCCCATGGCTTGCATTCATTGCCATGGACCAGGATCTCCCAAAAAAAAAAATACATATTTATAATTATTATCCAAAGACTTCGGTTGAAGAAAGTTTTAAATATCTTGAGACACGTAATCATCCTGTTTAAAAATAGCTTTTGTAATTAGTATTAGTGTTTTTAATAATTTATTAACAATAAAAAAACTATTAAAGTTAAAAGTTATTCTCAAATAATTTTTTCAAAGCTTTAACGCTAATCGTTAATACTAATATCAATACAACCAATATAATAGAGTAGCCTCAATTTATTAGGCTATTAGCTAACTCTACACACAATATTATTACTCCCTTTATCCCATTTTGGATTATGCATTTCTTTGGACATTAAGATTAAAATGTGTGTAATTTTTTTTTTTTTACTCTTGAAACTTAAAAATATCATTTTGGGGTTTTGTGTATAAGAGTTTAAATGATGATTAAAAAAAAATTTTGGTCTTGTGTAGTTTTTGGGTTCTATGCAGAGATAGTTTAAATGAGTATAATACGTAAAATTAGATGTTAGAATCTTTTCAAAGGAGAAACATTTCATCCTTTTTAGGACAACAAAAAAAAAATATCATCCATTCTGAGATAGAGAGAGTACATTTCATTACAATTTTTGAAATTTAACTTTTAATCTTAGGGTTTAAAAGCGATGCACCTTATTCCTCTTAACTTAATATTTAATGTTTGACGATAAAAAAAACACACTATTTGCTTCAATTTGTAAATGATATATCATATTTCTTCTTGGATAGTGTCAAAAATATTGAATCATTTTTTTAAAAAATTTTTAACATATAATTTATCGCACTACTCTCATTTAAACTTTTACTATATAAAATATAAAAATATTTTAGTATTTTTTTAATCATCATTTAAACTCTCACCATACAAAACTCATATATATTTTTTTTTTAGTTTTAGTTTCAGAGACAAAAAAGAAAAGAAAGTGTAAATTACACATGCTTTAATCTATGTATTCAAAGAAATAGGTAAAATCCATTGGAAGTCACCTAGTTTTTTTTTTTTGTCCTAAACTAGTACCTGAGCTAAGATTGTTCTATCGAGGTACCTTTACTCTTATTGTGCGTCTCAATTAGGTACTTTCCGTCAATTTTAACATTCACCCTAATGAAAAAAGTTGATGTGTCATTAATTAACTCCAAAATAATAATAAAATAACATTCTAAGTCCTCTACGTCTTTCGGTCAACAATTATAGACCTTTAAACTTTTAAATCTACTGTTTATACTCATCTTTCCTCCTCCTCCACCTCTTCCTCTTACCCTGGCGGCATTACGTTTTCTCGCCTTCTCCTCCACATTCGATCGAAGCCCAAAAATGGCTTCACGTTCTTCATTAGCCACCCTCTGCTCGTCTTCTCCTCTACATCGAATCTGTTGCCTTTGTCTACACCTTAAATCCATCACCATCCACCTGAATCTAGTTGCTTTCATCTTCACCCGAATTCTTCATCGTCCACCTCCGATTCAATTTCACCTGTCGAATTCAATCTCTGTTCATCACCTCCGATTCAATCTCTGTAGCACCTCTCCAGCTCTGGGTTTATGGGCTCAATTTGCCAATCAAGCCCTCGAAGTTGCCTCGGGATCCAACACTTCCATGAAGCTGCCACCTGTCGTCAATCAAATGTTCATGGACAAGGACGATCCCCAGAAACCGAGAGGGCAGTGATGTTCATCCTCACTCATCTCGCCCTGAAAACCCAAAGAACAGTGATGTTATTTTTTATGCGTATTCTCGAAAACCCATATTTGGCTAATGATGGTAGGTACCAAGGCAATGGATTTGGGCACGCAATTGGAGTCCTAGACAGTGACGTCGGAGCTGTTGGTAAGGCGAAGGACGCATAAGGAGAGTAGCTGGAAGGGTCTGTCAGAATAGACAACAACGATGTCACCGTCGACTGTCCAGACGTGATGCCTCCAAGGTAGGAGGAAGAGGTTGAGTGAGTGTAACGGCTCTCCAAAAATTCGGATCATAATTACTGAGGTAATATTGGTTATTTTAGTAATTTAATATACTTAGAATATTTAATGCAAGCAAATTCTTGATTTAATAAAGTATAGTAGCTTAAAAATGACAAAATTGGTCATTTAAGAAAACTGGACCTAGAAGGGCATTTTAGTCATTTCATATAGTGGCCCACACGGTTGGGTATATGATGGAAAAATATTGAATTTAAGGTGTTACAGTTTTTCGTGATTCCCGCTCTACCTTTATGAAATTGTGAATTGACTAAATTGTCTATAAATGGTTTATATGTAACCCTCAGAAGTATTAGGACTAAATTGCATATATGTCAAAGCTGAGGACTGGGCATGTAATTAAGATGAAGGAGGATTTAGACGCGGATAAGTCCCCAACGTATTATTGTGTACAAATAAAGGACTAGGTGCGTATCATGTGTCATTTAAGCCTACATAAGTTGACTTCCCATTATTTGCTCGGCCATCTTCTTCCTCCAGCTCCAGACTACCCGAAACCTCTCTACCCCCTTCGAAAGTCCATAGCCAAACCAAGTCCAAGCTCCAATCCATCAAAATTAAGCAAATTTTTTAAGGAAAATCAAGTTTGGAACAATTCTAAGCTTGAATTTCAAGATATTTGTTCAAGTAAGTTTTGTTTTGTTCTTCCTTTGTTTTTTAGCTTCATATGGTTCTATAGCTGATGGAATCACTGAATTGAAGCTAGTTCTTGTTTGTTTATTAAGGGAAAAACAACAAGAAAAGCTTAGGGATCAAGCTTAAGTAGGAAGGAACCCAAACCTGGTTTGATTCAAAGGTAAAAGCTAATTTAATTATTTCTTTTCCTTGATTAATTCCAGATGTTATAGGTTGATTAATCTGGAATTTATTGTGTTTAAATCAAATTTTGTTGAGCAAAAAATAAGAAATTAAATAGGACCAAAGAACATTTTACATGTGTGTTCAGTAAATGGCCGATTAATTGGAATCCATTAAGATAGTTATTCCTAACCACTTAATCTATAAAGATGGTTGTGGAATTGTCCTAATTATTATTTATTTATGCAGCTAAATGATCAATTAAAAGAGAAATACTCAAGCTACTATAAAGGGTACAAAGAAGAATACAAAAATCGAGACCATAAGAACATTAAAATTAGTGCTTGCTTGCATTAATTATTCAAGGTAAGGGATTTTAAGTTCAAGTTTAAATTGATGTATTATAAATTTTATAATACATTAATTAAGGGAGTAAGAGGTGGACAAGAAGTAGCTTAAGGACTAAGTAATTAAATAGCCCTTAAGTAAGTATTCGGAGTACTAAGTATTCGAGATGAGCTTTGACGCTCAAGAGTACCCTAGCTAAGCTACCAAGCTTAGTAAGAATAACCACCAAGAACTCCTGTGCAATGCGAGCAAAGGCAAGTAATGGCAAGCCATACTTGCTAGGGCAAGAGTTATGCTCTTGTAAGAAGGATTAGGTTGAGGATGGGTTCCCCACCAAAGAACCCGTACTAGTGGCCATTAATTAAGACCTCATAACATTTTGAGCTCACATTAAAATGTGTATATATGTTATATATGCTGGGTCCTAAAGTTTATTTTACAGGTATTTAATTCCTTACTGATAATTTATAATTCTCATTTTCTTAAGTATCATATTGTGCAGATACTAAGAGTGTAAAGTCTAACACCCACTGAAGGGTTGTTAAGCAAGATTTTTGTGTGGGTATTTAAAGTACATGAATCTTTAATGATTCTAAGTTATTGGTTAGTAATATTAATATACTAAGTATTTAAAATAACCTTGATGGATATAGACAAAGTACACAATGAGAAGTTTGACCTCTCATTTTTAGAGCTTTTATGCTCAGGTGGGAGTTATTTTGATAGTCTCAGACTTTGTATATATTAGGTACTTAGATACTAAGGAAATGCCTATAATTTAACTAGTGTGCATGGACTTACTTAGTGTATATGTTTATATATACACTGTAGTTGCTTATGGATGTACATAAGTTAAATGTGATGTGTATATAAGTTAATGCTTAAAGTTTAAGTAAATACGTTTATATGACTTCGGTATATGTTTTAAGTGTTTTGTGAATTCCATGTAAAGTATTTTATTAGTTCTTTCCAAATGCTAAAGTTAAGCATGCATGGATTCATGTCATAAAATAATCAATTAGTATAAAGTTTTAAACAACGCAAGTATTAGCTTAGTCATTTGCAACTAAGAGCAGAAATACTAAATCCTTATTATCCTAAGATCCTATGAACACCCTATATTAGGATAAGTAAAAGGTTCCCTCACAGGAGGAGGAGAGAGGAGCATAAATAATAGATTTAAAAGTTTAAGAGTCTAAACCTATTGACTAGAAGACTTAGAGGACTTGGAATGTTATTTTATGATTATTTTAGAGTTAATTAATGACACATCAACTTTTTCCATTATGGTTAATGCTAAAATTGACAAAAAGTACCAAATTGAGACGCGCAATAAGAGTAAAGATACCTTAATAGAACAATCTTAAACTCAGATACCTGTTTAGGACAAAAAAAAATAAACTAGATGACCTCCGGTGGATTTTCCCCTCAAAGAAATATTTGATCCATTATGAAATATATGGAATATAAATCCATAAAAAAAACTCATAAATAATTGTGCAGCAGCAAATTTTATGTGTTTTTTTTTTACAAAGAGAGCAAAATTTATGTTTATGTGCTTTATAAATAATTATAATAATGAATAACTAATGTAAACCATTGCAACATATGTCTCCTTTGTTGTTCTTAATCGTTAAAACAAAGTTTTCATAGTAAGTTTACCTGATTATCAAAAAGAAAAATAGTACGTTTACCCCAAAAAAGAGTTCTCATAAACATAAAACATTACTTAAATAATGGGTCTAAAAAAATTAAAAAAAATGCATGTTAACTTTAAGCATGAAAATAAATTATATAGTATACTGAGTCAGAATATCATATAAGTAAAGTTTTCTTTAAAGAAGATCTAAGAGGCACTAAATTCACATCATGGTAGACTCATCAAAATATCTTGAGAAAATTAGAGCAAATTCATTTTAAATTAAAAAGTAAATTTAAAAAAATTTTAATTTTTTTTATTGAATCAATTTTATTTAAAAGTCAATTTTATGTAGGTGTAATAATCCATTCAAAATAAAATTTTTGTAATGTTATTAAATTTAAACTCATGTTAACACTCACTTGGGAAATGTCAACTAATCATAACTTTCCAAGGGCCCTTGGCATACTAATAAACATTGGGGCAAAAAAAAAAAATGCACGCATTCATTTCTTATGTAGCATCTTCAAACACCCAATAAAATAATATGGGTTTCAGCCTGCAACACCCAATGTCAAAAGTTCGAGACACCCTCATTTCTTTCTCTTTAAAAATCCTTGACTCTTAGTGTGTATAAAAATATAAGTTTAAAAAAAAATCTTGCATAGCATCTTACCATAATCTTCACTACATTCACATTTGGGTCAATTACAATTTAGGTGAGGTTTAAGTGAAATTACGCTTTATGCTTTTTTATTTATAAAATTAACATTTTGCCTTTTTAGTTGAAGGAAAAAATGTTATTTGATATTTAAATAGATAAAAGATTGATAATTTTAATTAGGAAAAGTTAGAAAATAACTATTATAGTTTGGTCTAACATGCACTCGACCTCATCTCTTTATGAAAATCTATATTTTACTATCGAGTAAACTCTATATATGGTCATTTTACTTATTTTTTTGTCCTATTCAAGTTACAAACCTTCATTTTATCCTAATGAAGTCTAATACCACATATATCTTACTTTATCAAAGTATTTTCTATCATTTGGGCTGCTAATTTTGATGGAATTTTAGTGGAAAATGATAAACTCTGTCCCTAGATCTTTTTCATCCTACTCTTAGCACCCTAAAACTCTTGAATCTAACAACTCAATCATCATTTTGCACAAGAAAACTCATTATGGATGAGATCAATATAAGTTAACATGTTGCACAGGTTGATTTCTGTGGCAATTGGGCCCAAGAACTAGTTCTGACTAAAATTTATCTTAAAGAGCTATTGCAACCTCATAATCTTTAGTGAAATTTGATGGTGTCAGGCAACCGCAATAGAGGAGGTGGTGTGGCCGGTGGAGTTGTGGCAATGCAGAAATGGGTGTAGCTTGCTGCTGCACCATCAAACTCCACCACAAATGATTTTGAGAGGTCACCATCGACGAAGATGAAAGACCTTTTCATAACCAAACCCCAAACTCCTATGAATGTTGTCTACTAGATCCACAATCTCCTTGTTTATGTCGATCGGGGCATCAATTCCAAGGACCCCAAGTGTAAAGAGAAAGTTTGATACCCAAAGCTTGCATCTTTTGGATTTAAGCATTTTCCAAACCATTTTTTACCTTTTTTTTTACTCTAAATGACTGAATTGAGTAAGATTATTAGGGATTGAAGTCGATTCTCTAAGGGATAATGAAGTTGAACTAGTTGCAAAAGCTTGTGTGCAATTGACACAAGGGTTCTTTAGAGGGAATAAGTTAATGCTTTTAATCAAGTGTCTTTCGAACCTGAATTTAGAGGTAGGGTAGCATTTTAGGTGGGGTTTTGTTCTTTTGACTCTATTATGAGCTTATAAATGATGCATATGACTTTTTCAGGCAAGAAAATATGTGATACAAGTGGTGCGAGTTTATAAAGACAACAAGTGTAATCTAGAATGATTGCCTTTGATTATTTGTAAGCAAATATAGATCTCATATATACATTGATAGCTGGGTTAGTATGTAAAAGGGAAAAAAAAAAGAGAAAATGGTGCTTGTAGTAAGATAGAGATGATGGCGAGTTGTTAGATTCAAAAGTTTTAGAGAGTAAGGAGTAGGATGATGAAAATCTAGGGACTAGATTGGTCATTTTCTATCAAAATTCTGTCAAAATTAATAACCCAATTTATGGGAATGACTGATAAAACACGCTACATGAAGTATAAGACCTCAGTAGGACAAAATAAAGATATGTGACCTGAATAGAACAAAAGAATAAAGAAATGGACCACAAATGGAGTCTACTATTTTACCTTTATTTTCTTTATATTGTTTAACAACAACTTCTGAAATTCTAATTTAAATTATTGGTAACTATGTTCCAAAACTTGATATTTTCTTCATAGTTAGTAGATATTTAAAAAGATATTGATTTTTATTTACAGTGAAGAGCAGTCACAGCGAATAAAAAATGATAAGTTAAAATAACTATTAATTGTAAAGAAATATTAGAAAAATTGAAATTACTAAAAAGATAGTTATAATATGGTTTAAATTATAATTTCAGAAGCAGTTGTAAGACATAGTAAAAGAAGTAGGGGCAAAGCCTAGGTTTTTGAAAACAATGAGGGCAAAGTGTGGTTTGACTAAATTTAAATTCAAAATGTTGATGCCAAACAATATATAAAAAACTATCATATAATAGCGGCAATGCGTATATTTTTAAAATAAAATGGGCAATCTTTAATTTCATTGAGACCTAGAAGTAAATTGTAGTCATCCCTTCAAAATTTAGAGAGCTATTTATTTTTTGATAAAATTCTTATTTCTTCTTGTTGGAGGTGCCACTAATATTTTGTTGATAAATAGTATTGGGAATT
This sequence comes from Aquilaria yunnanensis, assembly GCA_039654915.1. Lineage (NCBI taxonomy): Eukaryota > Viridiplantae > Streptophyta > Magnoliopsida > Malvales > Thymelaeaceae > Aquilaria > Aquilaria yunnanensis. Next base: position 568,763 of record CM077595.1, read on the forward strand.
AAATATAAGTTGGGAAATGCATATGTCCATTAGGCCAAAACCTATAATCCATCATCGAACTTCCGCAAAACAGACACATAAATTCTTAAATATCAACTCGCCATACATAATCCCTTGAACTCGGTAAAATCAAACACTTAAACTCTTCCGTTAGCTATCATTAGTCACACACTTCTATAATGAGAAAGAACCATGTTTCTTGAAATTTTCACAATATTTAGGACCAAAATCTTAATAATATTTAAATTGAAAAATCACCAAAACATTTGTCTAGAGATTTAGCTCCACATGCTGCAATTGAAAGTTATCTCTATTGTTGCAGCTTTGCTACCATTTGTTGTTGTTGGTGCATTCCATTATCAATAGCTAACCAACCACTTACCTAGCCCAAAACTTGCCTATTGCTCAACTAGCCATTTCAAGTAACCCAAATGGAGAATCACTTGACTATTTAATAGTCATTACAACAGAAATTTTTTTGAAGTGACTGAGCATTTGGTGGCCAAACTAACTTTTAAGTGACCAAAAAATATAGTAGCCAAATAGTGACTACAAGCCTAGTCACTAAAGGATGGCCACCGTATGACAACCGAATTGAAAACCAAAACAAATGGTTGCCCAAACGGTTGCTAAGGGCGACTGCTAAGAAAAGTTGCTAGTTCGCACCATTAAGTGACTGGACCTAAATTGAAATTTAAAAAAAAATTATTTCAAGTGAGAATTCAAATTCAAATTCAAATTCAAAATTTAAATTTACTCATCAATTTAAATCCATTGAAATTTATTGTGTTTTTAAAGATCGTTCTAAAATGTAGAGGTTGTTCTGCTCTTCTGCTGTCAACAAAAAGCATGCCGGTTAGTGGAGCCACTGCCATTAAGAGAAGTCGTCAACTCTACTCCACTCTACGAACAACTTCATTCAAATGACCATATTTAGAAACCAATCTAAAACTAAAACATGTAAAAAAAAAAGTTAGAGAATTGAAATTTAACTCAAGATCTATCCAAATCTCAAAGGACTTTGAAGATAGTTATTTACAAAAAGTTGAAGATGAGGGAACTCAAAGTTAAACCATGTAGTCACTTGCTCGAAGGCCACCATAGACAGCAGATGGAAATTGCTCCAGTGAGACCATCATTAACGTAGCTACAGCCACCAAATGAGGCAATCAACTAATCTTCACCTCGTGAACAACTTCCTCCAAATGACTATACCCAAAAAACAAAAATTGAAAGAGAAATGGTCAAGGTATTAAACATTAACCCAAAATCTAGCAAAATTCAAACAGAACTTGAATATTATTCTTTAGGAAAAGATAAAGAGGAGAAAAATCAGAATCAAACCATGTAAACGTCTTCTTGAGCACCACCATGCACTATGGCCAGAAATCGCCATTAGGCGATGGTGGTGGCAGACGTTGTATTGGAGCCTGGAGGAAGAACACAAAAAAGAGATGTTTGTTGGCTAGTAAACATATAAGAAAAAGAGAGTTGGTGGGTTTTGTACAATTTATACACCTCATATGCACCCTATGTCCCCTAACTTGTTTCCGTGTTACAGACATACCTAATTATCTGTAGCACCTATCAAATTAGTCCTTATAGTTTCAAAATGTTCACTAACTTAAAAAACTTACAATTAAGTCACTATCAATTTTTTCATTTGGGCAACCGTCTGGCAACTAAAATATTGGGCCCTCAGAAGTTGTGGTTAAAACTGTAGCCTTGGCGACCAACTACAAACAATCACCATAAACCTCCAAAATCTTTTTTGTTACCATTTTGGCTATCGTCTTGTTAGCCCCTGAAAAAATGATGGTTCTTACCAATCGCTATTGTAAAATTTTGTTGTAGTGAGTGGGCTTAACAGCGGGGCTGGAGAGGTTGATGAGGGGTAGGAGTTCTATGATGTTAGGAGGCACTCAATTGGTGCTGGACCAGCGAGGGCCAGGAGCTACCAATTTGGAATAGTTGTGCTAACTTGGTGAAGACGGTTGTCATATTCAAAACAATAGAGTGTTATCCACTGCTGAGTGAAGAGTCTGAGACCTGAATTGGTGTTTATCCGTTTATCATTACAGCTTTTTCTATTTCTCTGGTGCTTTACCACCCCTGATTGAATTAAAAAAAAAAAAGATAAAATTAGTGGGGGAAAAAAAGTTGTGACAATAAAATTTTGAGTAAAACCCTGTTTTCTTGCTCAGCCTCACCACTGATCAAGAGGGGATAAGTCCCCAAAGTTTTGGAGATGACGATGGGCTCTCATCTTTACCAAGTCAATGGGACATTTCCTAACCCCCAGCTCCTTGCCCTGCCCAGTTCAGCAGCAACTCCCCACCTCTCCCCAGTGATTTGTCGTATTCTCCTACTTTATGCTCTATTAAGCGCCATCGTCACATGAGCCGTTCTTCTAGAGTTGCATGGCTGCTTGGATTAAAATGTTTATAGATCGTCCAACTTTTCGGTCCTAAACATCGTGAAAAGTTCAGAACGCATGGGCCCTCATCACGGGAGTTACTCACATGCTCACATGTGAAGAACAGTGGCTGTTTGGAAGGATTTAAGTGTCCAATTTCTCAGAGTTCAAGGGGTACTATGCACCAAATCAATATTGAGGATTTATATGTCCATTTTGCTGGAGTTTGATGCTAGATTATGGAAATTCCAGGCAATCATATACGAGTTGATGAGCTGAGCCAGCTACAATAAGCTGGGATACATGCTGCAAGAAATCTTTGTTAGATTTTTGCTTAGAAGATTTACTTATATTTGCGCATCAAACAAACAAGACGTTGAGAATGAATATTATGCCACTTTTCTAAATTAGGAAGAGCAAATATAACCAAGTAAGAACGACAGACTGTTGAAGACGAATTTTAGTTGTTTTACAGAGACATTAATAAAAGTGTATTTTGTTAACAACACAGACTTCTACTTGCAAAAACAAAACAAAAATAAAAACAGACATACAAACGAACAAACAAAGAAGGAAAACAGAATTTTTCTATTTCCATTGGCATAGTCTGCTTCAGAAAGCCTCTAAGCTACACATGAAATGTTGGTAAGAATTTTGTTAAAAGGATTAAAATGATTGTATTAAATTCTTACAGAATTTCAAATGTTAATATATGACTGAGCATAGAAAAGTTAATCGATGTCCCGTTCGATAAAATTGAAACGACACAGACAAAATTTAATCGATCACAACTGGTTCTTCAAAAACAAATCAGGCAGCAACATATCAAATTTTGTAGAATTCTTGTATAAAATTTTTAGTATGTTTAGTTTAAATAATTTTGAGGACTATAAAACAAAACTGTTTCAAGGTTTTGATGGACCACAAGTTATTTATTAAGAGATGAGTGAAATGCCACTACATTTATACCAACCCTCACAATATAAAGCAATTATTAACAAATAAATGTTAACCTAATTAATTGCATAATCTTTATATTTTAAGTCGTAACTCCCGCTCTAGCATTCAAGTTTCCGTTCACAATTGCCACACTTATTCTCATTTTTATAATATTTTTATTTACTTAAATTTTAAAAAGTTTCTACTTCAACTCTCACTCTCTGCTCCTGTTCTCGAAACACTTTGTGTAACGTAGGTTTTAACTCGTATGAAATTCTGATAACATGACAAATTTTCAAATAAAACTAATAAAAAAGGTGAATTCTGAAATGCACATATATGCAAATGCACATACTTAATGGCATTAGAGGGAGGGACATTTCCGTTTAGTTTGGATAATTTATGGTAGTTATTTTTGCTAAGCTAGAAGATTTGATTAGATCTAATTAAGATATTAACTGTATTTAAAATTTTTTAATTATAGAAATTTAGTTTTAAACATTTTCTTATGTATTTAATTCCAAATCTTTATTTCTTTTTCTCCTTTGTGAGTTTCAACAGATTTTTGTTCTCTTTCTCTTTTTTTATTTTCCTCAATTGTCCAAACATTAACAGTTTTATTATGAAAAATTTATGAATTTGAATTCGTTTGGAAACATAATCTTAAGTAAACAATAAAATAATTTGACAAATATGGTAATTATTTAAAATAATTTTATAAATATTTAATTTCATAAAATAGAAATTTAGTTTGTGTAATATGCCATTTTCTCGTGTGATGGTTTTGTCATACAAATTAATACATTTTACTTCCAGCTTAATACGTTTCATGTACAATCTAATATATAGCTCATACAATTTAATACAATTCACTGTCAATTTAATACATATCTCACACAGTTTAATACATTTTATTTTCAGTTTAACACATATCCTGCACAGATTAATAGAATTCACTTCCAGTTTAACACATATTCCACATAGTTTAATATATTTAACTTTCAGTTTAATCATTTAGCATCCAATTTAACACATATCCTACACAGATTAAAATAATTTACTTCCAGCTTAACACATATATCACTCAGTTTCATACATTTCCCATATTATTTCCAGATTCATCCTTACTATGATCCTTTTGCATTATATATTTGCTACCACTTTTTTTCCCATACTTGCATCAGCATAATTGACGAGCTTGTGAGAAGTATCCTACATAGGTATCCTCATGTTTCATTGTCATACCTGCACATTCTATTCCAAAAACTTTACTTAGTTCCACACAAATAGTTCATAGTACCATATAAATAAATCTTAATTTCATACAACCCATTTCTACTTTAATACAATACCGAAACTCAAGACTTAAAACTCATATAAAACTAGAAGTACACAAATAAAGCCCAAAAGCATACAAATAAAACCAAAAATCATACAAATATTTTATTTGTATACATATGCAAATATACATATGTATATGTGTTCTTTACAAAATTAGAAGCATACATATAAAATTCAAAAGTATACATATATTTTTATTTTTTCAAATACGAGAGCATACATATAAACCCTAGAAACAAACATATATATTTGTATTCTTTACAAAACTATAAGCACACATATAAAGCCTAGAAGCATACATATATATTTGTGTTTTTATAAACACGGAAGCATACATATAAACATCATAAGCATACATATATATACACACACCCATATACAAATCACACACACCTAGGTACAAATATCCAAACCTCAATCATAATAAACAATACATTCACCAAACCATACAAATTGCACACACAGAGTTTTCTGAGGGTACAGTGATAAACATTCATCTTTATCTTATGATACAGAAACACCACCAAACAATACAAAATAAAAAATAACATCACACATTCATTTTTCTCTCATGATACATAAACATCACCAAACAATACAAATAAAAAAAATAGCATCATACCCATATAAAAAGCCAATAAATATGAAACTCAAATCACACATACAAAAATGATACAAATTGAACCCAAATCATACATATCAGACCCAAATTTTCTCACCACCACTCAGATAACACATACCCACATACTAATCGCACACACCCACACACATTTCAACCAAGAATAATGTAATCGCTAATTTTAGAGTTCAAAAACCCAGAATCGCACCTTATTTCCTTCTCACAACCAACCAGAGGCACCAGCGTAGGGCACCGATCGAATGTCTTCCTTCCCATAGCCCACTGCAAGCACCACCATTAGCAACCGATCAGAGATCCTTCTTCGCATAGCCCACTGCAAGCACCGTCCTCACTCCTCTTTTTCCTCTTATCGCCGCAATGCTCCTTTTTGTGGATCAACACTACTGTACCAATGTGCCAGTCTCCAAGTGTCTTCTTCCCTAGATTTCTGATGTCCTCCTCTATTGCCGTTTATGGAATCCGGAGCGATTGTGAAAGATGCAGTATTTTTTGGGAGAAGGTGAGCATGGCTACCTTAGGATAAATAACACACACACACATATATATATATATAGGCACACACACATGTACACGGAGAGAGAGAGAGAAACGGAACCTGTTATAGAGTTATTATGTGTACATACGCACGTGTATAATCTCGTATCTCAATAAAGGATGTCTCGAATGGTTGCGAGCAACAATCGTAGCACCTAAACTAGGTACTTTGAACTCATCATAATATTACAAAATGATGGTACGAGAGTGCATAGTGCGTATACTTGATTTTGGAATTAACCACGATTAATATAGTTTTAAACTTAGAGCAACAAAATCCTTAACTCAAAAATTAATTAACTATGCGTGTAAAGTTTCACATATTAAAAAATATGTGGTTAAACAAATTACTTTAGAGATTTTCTGAGATCCTTACTTGATCGGTAACCTCATGGAACCCATATATCCCACGCATGTAATCATTAATTAATTAGTAGTAATCATAATTAAAGAATCATATAAGAAAAAGTAATGGCGGAAAAAGCTAATGGTTCAAGAATATGCTTAGGATTATACCATGCCCACAGCCCACCATCTAAACGAAAGCCTTTTTCCTTCCTTTTAAAGCACAAAGCTTGGGGCCTCCTCCCCCTCAATTCTCTCGGAGAATTCATCCATGGCTGCGATCGGTGCGGTGCGGCAGTGGCGACACCGGTGACGGGGGAGGGAGCAGATGGAAGAATCTCCACCGTCGAGGCCTCCGCATCTTGTTTTGATCAGTTGGGCAACATAGGATCCTTTGGCAGTTCCTTTCTATTATCAAGATGAGCTATTTTTGTACTGAACAAGGCAAATGTTTGTATTAATCTTCTTTCTTGTTACCCTTTTCTAGTTTTTCTTTTTGTTAAAGAAAACTTCAAATTTGTAGAAAATTGAAATCGCCTTGGTTACAGTACAAGCCTGTTCCTAAACCTATTGGAAACTTCTCTCTTGCCAGCCTAATTCCAGCTTTGTTTTCTGTCTTTTTTTTTTTGTCTTACTATGACAGGAATACCATATTTCTCACTGTTGTTAGGGTGTGAAGCAAATCCGCCAACGATCCATTTTCGCCATAATTTTAGTGGCCTAGACTACGGTGTATGTAAAATGTGGGCAGAATTGCCACCTAATGGCAAAAATATGGGAAATTTCAAAAAAACCCCTAAGGTTTAATGAATCATTCACTTACCCCTCCTATTTGGAAATCCTTCACTTTAACCCCTGAGGATTAATAGATACTTCGTTTACCCCCTCCCATAATGATGTGGACCAAAATGCCCTTTTATTGTCTCCTTAGATGAGCCAAATTGGCTATAATGTCCCTATAAGACAATAACCGTTTGTTAAATTAGCTAAAATTTTTCAATTAGCAAGAATAATAATAATAATAATAATAATAATAATAATGATGATGATGATGATGATGATGATGATGATGATGATGATAACAAAAACAACAACAATAATAATCTAAACTAATTCAACAAGAAACTAAAAATAGAGAAATTTTTTTTAAAAAGTTTTCTAATGTTAGTGTCTAACTTTCTGTCAGCATGACAAATACATCACATTCGTCTGATCACATTTATCTTTCTATATTCCTTTTTCATTGAAATTTTAGAAATTTTTCTTTGTTTTTTTATTGAATTGGTTATTATTATTATTATTATTATTGTTGTTGTTGTTGTTGTTGTTGTTGTGCTCTTAATGGACAATTTACTTATCACTTAATATAACAACTATTTTGGAAGATACTTTTAGTTATTAAAAAAATATATTTAATTGTTGATTTGCTTCACATATTTCACATTCAATTACATACCGTATTTAGCTACTATATTTCAAATGCTACAATTGAGACACAATTCTTAAAAAGTAGTTTTATTTATACTAAGTTTGACTGGCAAAGTTTTATTGATAATTGAAAAAAAATGATTTTGTCACATATAATTTTATATAAATTTTTAGTTAATTTAACACAGTGTTATTGTCTCTTAGAATTATTGTCTCTTAGAAGTATTATGGTTAATTTAGCTTATCTAAGGAGACAAGAAAAATGGCATTTTGAACCTCAACATTATAGGAGGGAGTAAATGAAGGATCTATTAAACTCCAAGGAGTAACGTGAAAGATTTCCAAATAGAAGAAGGATAAGTGAAGTTTTTATTAAACTTCATAAGGTTTTTTTTGAAAATTTCCCCAAAAATATTTCTAGCCATATTGGCATAATTCATATTCTAATTCCCTTATGAAATTTTGCTTTTTAGCCCCCAACTCACCCGAATTTGTAAATATACTATTCAAGCTTTCTTTTTCATCAAGTGTCATATGTGCTATTTATGGCATGACATAAAGAAGATACTTTAAGGTTAGAGATGGCCACTTGGCTGGGTTGGCTCGGGCCCAGCTCGATCAAACTCAGGCTCAACCTGACCTAAAGTGGAGTTGGTATTTGGTAGGGCGAATATGGGTCAGGAGGAAGAAGGAAGCTCACTTTGACACATACCCACAAACAATTACATTGGACTCTATGTACAAAATATATACATAGTCATGACACTGAATCCATTCACTTTTTAGAGCATGCCAGCAATGATCATACCATGTTAAAGGTCTCCACAGGCTACCTCCCTCCTAGATGATAAGCTCCCAACCACTAGGCCTCAAATGTATGATCATCACGTTCAAGGGTCTCATTGGAACATCTTGCCTGTAATTTCCTCCTTAGTCCTATTTATAAGAGAGTCGTAGGTTTTTATCCTCATCAAGAGGACCTACTTGGTTCCTGTTCTCTTTATAATTACTAGCTTATAAATAGTATACTATTGGACGTGTTAGTATTCCACTAGCATCCCATTTACTTTTCACTTTTATGTGCAGGAATAAGTATATTAGTAAGCCAATTTGTGTTAGATATGATGTAGTACCCTCTTAGGACTCCCTGACCCACTTAGGGCACCCTCGATTCCATGAGCTTTCTTGATGATTCTTTAGGTCTTCTAAGGTTTTTAGGCCATTTAACACCCTTTATCTACACAATTGTTCCACAATCTCGGTGTATTCCACACCAATTCCAACTGTGAACTACCTCACATTTACTTATTCTTCTCATGCTTATTTCCTGAACAATGTAGTCATTTGTACCCATATACAAATTTCCCAGCTGGCATTACCATAAATAAGCAATAGATAACTGAATTTAACCTTTACCTTAGCAATATTAAATGCAAGCTTCCATGTCCTAGGCAATGTCTCGGCCTTGTCTCGATTCTTGTCTCTTCTAGAGTCTTCCTATAATAGCTTGAGTAATTACCTATAATTGATCATTTAACAATAAGACAAACAATTCCTAGGCTGAAATTAACCAATTTCTCATGTAGTTTAAATGATCAAATTAACCCTTCAACTTGGATTTATTTAACAACTTTCCCTTATTATTATTTATACACCCATGGTTTTATTTGTTACTTTCCTATATATCTAGCAAATAAATCAGGGGAATAATATCCCAATTATGTTCATCCAATAAAACTGAAACTAAGTATTGATCATTTAACCAGACCGGGTCAAGAGGGTATTTTGGTAATTATTTCGGTAATTATTATGGTTAGAATATTATTTACAAGCAAAAGTCTTTGTTTAGTAGGACATAATAGCTAAAAATGAATAAAATTGATCATTTAAGCAAACCGGGTCAAGAGAGGCATCTTTGTCATTTCACATAATGACTCATTTTTATTACACGATTAGATAAAGCATGAGAATATATTAAATTTAAGATATCATGATTTTTCATGATTCTCACTCTATTATCGTGAAATTGTGGATTAACTAGATTGTCTATAGGTGGTTTAAGTGTGAGGAATGGAAACCTTGGACCTAGATTGGACATTCCTGGAAGCTGGAGACTGAGCGTGTAATTAAGCTATGAAGGATTCAGGCGTGGCTAAATGCTAAAATAGGTCCTAATGTTTCTAGTGTTTTGTATACTGGTCTCGCATTTTTTGAATTGGCAACTTAAGATGCCCGATGCGTGGCAAAAACAAGTGAAGTGATGGTTTGGTGACTATCCCCACCCTAATTTTCTCCTTCATTTAGCCACCTGAAACCTGCCTCTTCTCCACAGAAACTCCATGGCCGAACCTCTCCAAGCTACAAATAAGCAAAATCCTAGCTAAATTAGTGAGGAAATTAAGAGAAATTAATGTCAATTTTGGTGTGATTGCATAAGGAGCTAAAGTTGAGCTCAATTGTTGCAAGTAAGTAAATAACTTATTTTCCTTGATTTTTCTAGTTCTATTTTAGGCCTAGAGTTGCTAGAAATTTGTGTTCCATGCTAGCTTGTTAAATAAACTGAATATGGGAGCTTGATAAATAACTTAAACTATAAGTAATTTGGTTCAGTTAGGGGCCAAAGAATGATGTTGTTCCTATTTTATTTTGCTTGCCTTTTTTTAGTTGTTTGCGGCTAATGGAGAAGAGCTAGAAAATGATCAGATTGTTCCCTTAAATTTCTTACTAAAGATAAGCAAAGCTAGCAAACGAAACATGTGAAAATGGAAAGAGAACAAATAGGACCAAACATGTTTGTGTCCTGTATTAATTCTTAATTTGTTCGAATCTATTTATATTCTAAATGGCTATATTGGTTGACATTATATATCAATGCTGAATTTATTTGTTTTGGTTGCTTGTAGCCTAAACAAGTAATAAGAACCAAGTTTGAAGTAATTGAAACAAAGCTTGAGGGATAAGTGACATTAAGGGCCTAAGTTCGAGGAAGTGTTAAATTGGCCGTTTAAACCATATGGAAACTGTTTAATCTTGGCCTAGGAATGTGTTGTCTTTATGGTTAAACGATCAATTATAGGTAATTATTCAAGCTACTATAGAAAGACCTTTGAAAAGATTAGAATTGAGACAACGCTGAGACATTAACATGGAAGCTTGCATTTAATATTGCTAAGGTAAGGGTTACATTTAGTTAACTCTTGCTTATTTATGTTAATGTTAGCTATGAAATTTGTACATGGGTACAAATGACTACATTGTTCAGGAAATAAGCATAAGAAAAACAAATAAGAACGAGATGGCTCACAGTTGGTATTGGTATGGAATACACTTAGATCATGGAGCAATTATGTAGATAAAGAATGTTAAATGACCTAAAGACATTGGGAGATTTGAGGGATCCTTAGGAGAACTCATAGAGCCGAGGGTGCTCTAAATGGGTCAGGGAGTCCTAAAGAGGCACTACACCATATCTGACACAAATTGGCTCACCAATATTCTTACTCCGGCACATAAAAGGGAAAAGTAAATTAGATGTTAATGGAATACTAGCAAGTCCAATAGTATATTGGCTATGAGCCAATAATTATAAAGAGAATAGGAACTAGGTATGTCCTTTTGATGAGGATAACGACCTGTGATTCTTTTATAAAAAGGACTAAAGAGAAAATTAAAGGCAAAGTGTTCTAATGGGACCCTTGAACAGGGTAATCATACATTTGGGGCCTAGTGGTTGGAAGCTCACCATCTAGGAGGGAGGTAGCCTACGGGGACCTTTAACATAGGATGATCACTACTGGCATGCTTTAAAAAGTGAATAGATCTAACGTCACAACTATGTATATACTTTATATAGAGAGTTATATATGGTTGTTGTATGTATGTAAAACCTTACTGAGGATTCATGGAATACTCACCCTTTATGATTATTTGTAGGTAACATGGATATGGAGCCTAGCAACGATAGCATTGCTTGCTTAGGAGGGTCAAGGCAGTAGACATAAAAAGAGTCAGACACCATAAGCGTTGTGGTACTAAAAGGTACACGGTATAAGCCAATAGTATGGATCTTGTACTAGGATGCTTATGCCATATAAGGCCATGTATGCCTTTAGTAACATTGTTTCTAGCTGAACGAAGAAACTTGCATATACTAGTCCACATGGTATGAGACATGTATGAGAGGCAGCTGCTTAAATATGGTTAAAGGAAATATAAATTTTACAGTTTGATACTATTTAATATTATTTTCAAGTATTGACCAGCTAGGTTTGCTATTGTATATTTTGTGTTTAAAATGAATATTGAAGCTACTCATGCATGATTATTATTAGAATTAAGCTAGAAAGCTTAAGAGTATGTGCAGGTTCTATTAAACCACTAAGCCAAAAAATGGTAATACAAGTAATAAAATGAGCTTCCACATTGTAATGACTTAATGAGGAGCCATTAGATCCTAGGTCCAGCATACTTAAATGATCAATTTTATTTATTTTTAGCTACTATACCTTACTAAACCGAGACTTTTGCTTGCAAATAATATTCTAAGCATAATAATTACCAAAATAACCTTGTTACCTTAGTAACCCAGGTTTGCCATAAGAAAGGTCATCACATCAGAACTTATGGTTTAACTTGACATGGTGGAGCTTGTGGTGTGTTCTTGGCATAGTGGAGCATTTGGATCATATAATGGAACCCTAAGGAATCGTCCTAGGGATGTTTGACAGTGATTACGGTGTGGTACCGATGGCTTGGTACAAGTTTAAAGATTGAAGATTTTGTTCATGTGTATTGATGCTCATGATGTTGATGTTTGTGATGTTAGTGGTCATTTCCGATCGTGGTGGTGTTTGTGTCATAGTGGTGTTTCTTATTTATCATTATGACCATTTATTTGTGATTACCATCAGATGTACTCGTGTTTGGGAGGATTTTAGTCAATGTGAAGATTGTTGGGTTTATTGGCTCAAATTCAATAAGCTTAAGAATTTTAGTTTGTTTAGGATCAGGTTTATGTTTTTATTTTGGATTTGGTTTTAGTTTTCCTATTTTTGTGAGATTTGGTTTTTCTATTTTGATGGGATTTGGGTTTGTGTGTGGCCTATAAAAAGGCATGTTGTAGTAAGGTTTTGAGTATAAAAACAAAGACAATGTAGTAAAGAGGCAAGATATAAGGGTTTCAGGACAGAGGAAAAGTTCAAGATCATAAAGGGCTAGAACGAGAAGCCTTTTACGATTCTTATATCTTGTAACTGTGTGAAAGCAAACTATTAGGGTTATTAGTGGTGTGTAGGAGATCCATAAATCAACGTAAGTACTAAAGGCATACTTCTACTATAATCTCTATATTTTGTTCAAGTGGATTTCTCTTATTCCTACAATTTACTAGTTATTTGTGGGCATGTACCGAATTGTCTCTATCGTTGAACTCGGTGCTGATAGGTTCATCATCCTTAACCCATAAAGCTTCCTCTATTAAGCCTCAATGAGCAGATTTGACTGGTGCTTCTCATCAATTTGAATTGACTATAAATGTAGAGCATCTAATCCCATTTGTTATTCTTGCACTTCTTATTTCTGTTGATAGGTTCATTGCTTTCTTGTTTGCTATTTTACTTTGGGGTATGATTTATTGTTTGGAAAATCCATAAAAAATTGAAGACATTTCAAATGGGAGGAGGCAAGTGGAATGAAGCACAAAGATAAATTGGGTCTTGGGGGGGGGGGTCGAAGATGCTTGACAGAGTAGTAGGTCAAGGTCAAATGAGGGGCTGTTATTCTTGATTTTAGTTTGTAGGTGGAAGACAACAAAGAGCGTTTGTGGGTCGAGGTGGTGGTGGTGAGAATGAGTGGGCAGTGAAATTGCTTTTCGATCTAGTGAAGTGGAAAGACGATGACGAGAACAACTAAGTTAAGGCGGCGTTTGTGGCAGCAGAGGTCAACTGTTGATATTTGTTTTCTAGAAAATGGAAGTGGGAATTTGTTTCCTGGATTTTTATTCATTGGGAAATTGTTAGAAAACGATTTTTTTTTGTTGGTCTCTTTTAGAAGTTTAAAGGTTAAAATTATTAATTGAAAAATTTTGAGTATCAAAATTATTATTTTAGATTTGTTTTAGTATTAATTAATGTCAAAATTACCATATTTATGTTTAGGGTCATGTGCCCTGTTTTAATTGAGTTCAAGAGCTAATTTTAGATTGTTGCCTCAAATTTCTGTCAATAATAAGGAGATCATAGAAGAAGGGACAATTTTGCTACAAAACGTTAGTTTAAACATAATTTTTGCAATGTTCGACAATTTTGGAGTAAATATGTGAAATGAGTATATTCTAAGAGCAGATTATGTAATTTAGCTGAAAAGAAATTACATATAATCTAATTATTTTTCATCTATTATGCTAAGTGAAAATCACCATTTTATTTCATTTTATATCACTTTTTCACGGACTTGATTTTTTGGGGCCCAATCACATCACATGGACTTCATTTATTACGACAAAGTTCAAACCACAAAACTTGGTTCGTTTATAACCAAAACAGCATTATCATAATTTACTCTAAAAATGTTTTAATGTTTAAGTCAGATATTTAATTCAAGACTATTTTTAACTATTTAAGTGTGAATTTTTTAAAGTCTACAAGTTTAGGACTTCTCAAATCATCGTTTTGGAAGGGGAAAATACCACTTCATAGAAAAATTTTTAGTTTCTGAGTAAGCTTTTTAGCATTCAATAATATTAATTTAGTCCCGCATAGCCCTACTACCTTTAAACCTGTAGATTAGAGGTTTTGAGTAAAAAAAAAAAAAAACTAATTTAAGATGATTTAATTGTTCCCTCCCTAGTTGGGATGAAAGTTTCGAGTTTGAGTCGAAACCCCGAAAAATTGAGCTCTTTCATAATCTGAAAATGTCAACCCAAACCAACCATAACCCAAAAAAACAAATTAAAGTCGAGTTGGATCAATTTTTACCCAATTTGGGCATCGCCTCTCTCTGACTCTTTCAACTCATCCACACTTGGCACACCATCTTCAACTCAGCCTCCATGCTCGATCTATTGTGTCTGTTTTCTAGGAAACCAAACACAAATTTCAGGTAACAAAACACAAATTCCAAGCAAATCGAAGAAGAATTTAAATTGAGATTTGAGAAAGAAGAAATCTAGAAATCACAAATCACCAATCGGGCCAAGGGAAATAAGATACCCAAGCAAAGGAGGTCGGTGGCTAAGCAAGACGGTGATGGAGCGATGAACGATGAGGGCAAGGTTGATGACAGCGGAGCAATGGCGATGGGTAAGGAGGCTGATGATGGAGCGAGCAATGGATAAGACAGTGAGTGATTGAGGCAAACGATGCAAGAGGGTGGCACGACGCTAAAGGAGGCGAGCGATAAGGGAGGGCGGCATGACAGCGAAGGACGATAGCAAATGGCAATGAGAAGTAAGGACGACGAGATGGACGAGGCGACTGTAAGACGGTGAAAGGCAACACAATGAGGAGGGCGGTGTGATGGCGACGCAGAAAGAGGGTGGTAGACGGCAGACAGCAGTAGGCACACAGAGGTAGAAGGCAGACATGCAAGGGAAGGGAGGTTTGCTAGGGTTAAGGTTAGAAATAGTTAAGTGTGTGGTTGGCTTGTGCTTAGGCTAAGAAATAGTTAGGGATTGGGCTAGGAAATAGTTAGGGAATAGAGAGTCGAGTCTCTTTGGATTGATTCAGGTTTGACCTGAAAACACTTATTCCTTCCCCTGACCCGACTCTAACCTGAAAAATAGGGTCGAGTTTCGGGTTAGGGTTAAAGACTTTTACCCCCACTCCATAGTTGGATGACAGAAGGGCACCTGGAGGTGGGTGAGGTCAAGAATTTGAACAAAACATTAGCATTATTAAAATCTTGATTTAGATTTCTTTTGGGTCTTTAAAAGTAAATATTCCTCACCAACTACACTATTGGATATCTCCAACCCTATCATAAGAATGATTCTATGTACCAAAAAAAAAAAGGAAGATGATTTAACTATTTAAGTGTGAAATTTTGAAAGTCACCAACTTTAAGATTTCTCATACCATCTGACTCAAATAAAAATTTTAAAAATGGAAAATATATGCTCCTTCTATTTCACAAATGATGACTTTTTTACTTTTTTTGGCCTAAAACTTGACTTAAATATATTAATATTAATTTATATTATAAAAATTTTTAAAAATTATATTTATAAATTAGAGTACTTTACATAAAATTTTTTTTTAAAAAATTATAAATTAATTGATGTGAATTGCAAAATGGATAAACTTTGTAACTTGTAAGATGGACAGAGCATTAAACAAGACGAAAACATCAACCGATTTCGCCTGGAGCATTAAACATGACAAAAAATTATAACCTGATTTCGCCCGGACTCGAACCGGAGACCTTCAGTGTGTTAGACTGACGTGATAACCAACTACACCACGAAATCTGTTGGTAACCGTCTGCAACTTTTTCAATTTTATGAAATATATTAGTTGAACGGACGCGTCTCCGGTCCTCTATTTTTCTTTAAATCGTATCACGTCCGCTTCGTGAGTTCCTTCTTTAGCCTCTCCTCTTTCCTTTGCCCTAAATTTCTCTCCTGTTTCTGTGGAATTCGTGATCATGTCTAGTGCTTTGGAGATGTCGCTTGACGATCTTATCAAGCGGAACAAGAAGTCAGGATCCGGCGTCTCCCGCGGCCGGGGCCGCGGATCTGGCCTCGGTCCTGCGCGCCGCGCTTTCAAACGAGGCGCTGCACGCGTCGCCCCGTACACCGTACCCAAGGTAGTCGAATCGTTTCTGCTGGGGTTTCCAGATCTTATTGATTCGAATTGGTTCTGCTTTCTTATGTTCGCTTATTGATTCGAATTGATTCTGCTTTCGTCGCTTAGGCGCCGGAGTCAGCCTGGCAGCACGACATGTTCTCGGATCCCGCACGGGCTGGTCGGCTCTCGGGGATCGAAACCGGGACGAAGCTACTCATATCGAATTTAGATTACGGTGTCTCCGATGAGGACATTAAGGTAGGCGAAGCTTTTTCTGTTTTCGCGGTATAGTTTCTTCGTTAAATATTTGGTTAACCTTTTCCAGATTCTAACATAATTTTTATTTGCAGGAGCTTTTTTCTGAAGTTGGGGACTTGAAACGATATGGGATCCGTTATGATAAGAGCGGTAGATCGAAGGTATTCAATCGAGTTTTGGCAATAAACTGGTCATTGTGATCCTGCTCTAGTTTAGAAAAGAAAATAAAAGAAACAACAAACGAAGAGAAAAAAAACAAAATCATCTTTTTCTTAGGGATCAGCAGAGGTAGTCTTCTCGCGAAGAGTGGATGCAGTGAACGCTGTGAAGAAATACAACAATGTTCAGCTTGATGGGAAGCCGATGAAAATCGAAATTCTGGGGTCTAAGACTGCTGCCCCAGCACCACGTCTTCTTACCAATGATGGTTTTGGAAATTCCAACGGCGCTCCTCGAGGGTAGGCCTGATCTTTTAATGTTTTTTTGGTGTTGCGAAGTTTTATTTTGTTTGGTTTAGCATCGAAAGAGTAGCATGGAGAAGGTTTTCATATGCTCCTTCAATTCTATATTGTCAATATGGATATAAACTTAAGCAGTCTATGTGACTCTTCTATTAGGGTGAAATAGAGAGTGGATCTTTTTTGTATATGTTCATATTTTTTATCTGCTGATTGACATGAGTTGTGTTAAGATTATGGAAGTGGAAGAGTCAAGGGTAAACAAGGAAAGGGTCTCGAATGTTAATGAGGAAAACAAACAGACCCAGTTGTGATCCCTTGGTAGCCTAAAGTATGTGACAATGCCAAACTCAAGATAGATTCATATTGTAAATTTTTTTTGTCAAGTCTACCAATTGTTGCTTTCATTTTATTGAAGAAACACTCCTTGAATTTTAGTGTCTTTATGCAATAGAGTGAACTTATTTTAACAGTTTGTAGTTGTTTGCTATAATATATTGGTGTAGTAAGTTGATCTAGATTTCTGGCTATGATTATCATTCAGTGGACAAGGTAGGGGTGGCGCCTTTAACAGACAACGTGGACGTGGCGGAGCTCGTGGATTTGGACGAGGTCGTGGCCGTGGAAAGGGTCGTGGTGAAAAAGTCTCTGCTGAAGATCTTGATGCTGACCTGGAGAAATATCACACTGAAGCAATGCAGACGAATTAAAGCATTTCTTGTGTTTGTCTTTATTGGCTTAAAGTCTTTTTATAAGGCCTTTATGTGGTTGATGATGCTACAACCCCAACTGTTTTGTGTATCTCTTCCAAAACCATGCTCTGAAAGGATTGCTCATAGGGAGGATTGAAGACTGTTAGAATCTTGATTTATGGAGTTTCAGCTTTTATTTGCTGATTGGGTTTAACAAAATATGGACTAGTGGAAGGCTGCAAATTTGTATTATGGTTATAGCATTGCGGACATAGTAGCTTTGTGATACCTCTCTGAATTCACAAGTTGGGGAATGGAGGTTGTAACTGTTCTCTCTTGGTTTTACTATGTGGAGAAAACTTTGGCTGTGAGCTGTGCAAGCATTGAGGCCACCGAGTTTGTCCATGGCAATGCCTTGCTACTGCATTGTAATAACCTTGGAGACTACAATTGAGGTACCAGTTCTTTTTATTCTCTGACTAGAGGACTTTTAACTATCAAGAACTGTTCTTATCATGGATGAAAATCTGTGAGGCACTTGAATGTGATATCTATGTGCTCATATTCGTAGTTATGGTATCTGGGCATATCTTTTTTATAATTGTTTGACATACTGCTAAATGCTAATATGCCTTGTTATAGTGAACTGTTGTAGACCAGTGTTCACTCCAACCACAGGCTGGTTGACAATGGTGGTAAATATATGGCTGACTATACAGATGGGAATATAGCGCTCTTTCTGGGGGCTGTCTTTAGGCTCTCCAATATAACGTTCAGCTGCTGAAGGTTAAGAGATCGTTAATCTCTTAACAGTATTCCTCATAGTTTGAGAGATCTATTCCGGTCAATTTTACTGTATTTGCATACCTTGTCACATCATCTTTTGGAATTCTCTCTGTTGTTAACAATATAAGGACTTCTTGGAGTCTGAAGTCTATGGATACTGTTCTAACAGAGGACATGCATCTCAGTGAAAACCTGTGAATCCTCTAACTTGTAACTCGAATTGTACTTTGATTATACGGGAATAGCTAGTGATGTGGCTAAGAGTTTATGCTTTCGTCTGGTGCCTGAATAAGCTGATCGATCAAGAGCAGTTACATATTGGCCAGATCTTGGCGATGACTGTAACTTGGAGACTTCTCTGGTATTGCTGTGGGCTGTTCATATTTCTCACCACTTGGCTTCTATGTTGAGCAGTTTTGTTCTCTGGAGAGTGTCTTTGAATTGTACCCGGAATCTTATCATGTTTGTTGTCAGAGATATTTCTCCATGTCTGTTGATAGGTTTTATTGTTTTTGTCAATTCGAGGATTTCTATTCATAGGAACCTTGTAAACCCAACCAGACAGGTCTCCTTGAAATAGTTGCATGTTGGGGAAGGGGGATTGGATTACCTGCTAGTTGAGTACCTTGAGCTCCCTTTCGATAGATTAGTTGAAGGCAATTCCAGTTTGAGCTTGACTGGTATTACCTGCTATTTGAGTTCCCGCAGCTCCCCTTTGATGGATTAGTCGAAGACAGTTCCTGTTTGCCTGACTTGTACTTGTCGTGTTTTAATTCGAATGAGGTCTCGATTTAATGTCAATCAAAGTGGTTTAGCAGGTATACGAGCATGTTTCGAGGTTTGTTTTCTACCGTGGCTCACAACGGAGTGACAATTGGCCTTTCAGAATTACCATTAACTCGAATGCTTGATCTGTCAGAGTTTGAAGGAAGTTAACTAATATAGCTTTTAGCTTCTAATTTTAGCATTTTAATTTCTATCTTTAATAAATCATCAGAAACTCTAATGCTAATCTTAAACAGCTTGTTTGCTCGTGTATATTTGTCTGTTCAAAGGGATTATACTATATTTATAAATATCAACATTGGTACTGTTAGATGAACAATAACACCATTATGATTCAGCAGTTTTTTTTATACTTTCAACTTGTGTTTTGTTGCATTTTTTTAGGATACGATATATATATATATATATATATATATATATATATATATATATAGTTTTATCTCATTTTGTAAGGTACTTGTCTTTTTTAGGGCTTAGGTTGCAATTTTCGTAGTTTTCTTCTATGTCACATTTTATTTGGTTAAAATGCAATTTCATTCCTTAACTTTTTTTTTAACCTAAATTATGTCCATGTTACATTTTGATTACTAAATTTTATAACTATTTAATTAAATATTCTATTTATTCTCTTGGTCTCAAGTTTTTTTTTATGTTGTTTTTTATTTACTATTTTTTAAAGTAAGATATTGGTGACTATAATTTGTTTATCTTTTAGTTAAAATTTATTTATTTTTAGTTAAATCATTTTTTATCTTCATTAAGTCAATTGTTAAATATTTAATGTATAAAGTTTTTCCTTTTTTTTTGTCTTGATGTTAATTTTTTTATTAATTTTCTTTATTGTCGTTTTCTAAAATGAAGTTTTAATCATTATTTCTATCATTATTCTTTCATTATTGATTATTAAGATTTGTAGCATCAATTATTTATTTCAAACTCTATAATTTAATAAAGCAATTTGATCCATAATTATTAAATTTGAAAGTAAATTTTTCTAGATAAATTTTTCATTGATATTAAAAATTAGATTTTGTGTTAATAAGAGATAAAAAATTTTAGTGAATTGTTTTCAATTAACAGATCAAATATACATTGTTTCAAAGCATATAAAATATTATGTGTCACATTGTTATTATTAAAATTTATTACAAAAAAATATCTACTACAATGTACGGGTCATCAAATTTTTTCATTTGTTCTCTTAGTCTCTAATAATTTTGTCATTTTTTTAATATCTTCTAAAGTAAAATATTGATAACTATAATTTGTTTCTCTTATGTTTCTAGTGGTAGTATTTTTTACTTTAGCCTTCATTTAGTAAGGTATAAACATTATTTTGTTCTAAAATTGCAACGGCTAAAACATGAAAATATATTTTTTTATTATATCAAGTATTTATATCTTTCTATAAATTTATGCAATGATCATATGAACCGCCATAACACACAGCCTCCATACCCCTCGTGTTTTCTAAATATAAAACTCTGACTGCTGTGGCTTAGAAAAGAAATTATTCAAAAGTGGCTTAAGTTAAAAGATCTTTAAAAAAACCTAATCCATCGATAAATTATCCTTACAAAAGTTATTCTCAACCGTGTCATTTATATGATTAGGAATCTCAGGCTCGCGAATGTATCGTCACATCTACAATTTTCGTGTCCTGTTACTTGAAGAAATAGAAAATATTGAAGTGCGGTATCACAGTTAGAAGAGGCAGGTGGGCTTGGATAACATACGTACAACACACGATACAACTGTCTGCTCTGTTTCACCAAAAATGAAAAACAATAGATTTGGCACAAATGCTCATGACTGCTTCTGCTCTTCGATTCTCTCCCACTTGGAAAAGATCAGCCGCAAAATTGAATAGAAAATAGCCCTCAAGCATGTCATTATGAAGTTCCAACACGATGATGGCCAGTACCAGGGATATAGCAGTCTGAAGAACAAACTTATCAGGTGGCGAGGATAGCGCCCAACCTGCTCACCACAAAATTAGCATCGGTCCATCTTGATGAACGAAATAAGTAGAGGGGACTATGTATTGGTAAGCCAAACATCATCCTACTACGCCTTGGTTCTAAGTCCTGACTAACATGAAAATTTGGGACCACTTGCCGTAAGGGATAACTTCCAAGTACTAAGCATCTACTAAGATTTATCACATAACCTCTGGTTCAGGAGCTAAGATCGTATAATACTAACCAGTGGAAGAGCCAAAGTGCAGGCTCATGATAGAATATAGCAAAAAATCATCCCTCATTAGATGAGTTGCATATAATGCAAGTATTGTTAGAAAGTACTCACAGGAAAAAGTGAATCTAATGCATCCCAGGCTGCATGACGGACAGCTCTCGTTGGGTACATTGGACCTCCAGGTGAAGTAAAACTATACAAACACGTTTTCAACCTGGTACTTGTGGCCATTCGCAGTTCCATGCCTGCAGGAATTAATCACATTATTCAGTTGAAACAGACCAAAGGCTGCTAAGCAGCTTAGTTCTACAGGCGGAGATACATGGTGATACCCTGGAGAACTTTAAGTTGAGAAAGATAGTGAAGCAAAACAGGTTCCACCTTCAGTTTTTGAAGCTGTTAAAAGAAATCATGCAAATGTATCAACACATTTACCCCTACATTATTTTCTGTTGATAATTGTAACTTGAGAACATGACGACTTGACTGATAGATCATCAAATTACCTGGTCAGAGAGTTCAATAACAAATATATCTGCTGGTCCACCAACCAAGAATGCATTAGGGAAAGCAGGACACTGCTTTAAGAAGCTTTCTAGCTTGTCAACTGCATAGGGAAATGCATCATGAAAAGAACGTGTTTGGGGTTTCAAGAGAATTTAAATGAATCCTACCTGAGTTGTAAAACAATATGAATCTTGAAAGTAAAAGATACAGATCCCGCTGGGCCTGAATCATAAACTGAATAATTAGTTCCTAAAAATGTATAAGGACCCCTGAAACTTCACAGTTGTTGCCAACTTGAGTCCTTCACAACCCTCACGTCAGCATCAACTATGAACAACAAAGGCAGTATATAGAAGTGTGGCATAAATGTTTGACCTGTAATGGGATTTTGTTTAGCCGGGTGGGCTCTAGAGCAACTTCCTCGAGAAGGTACTGCATTAGGGAAAAAAAGGTGATTTTCCAACCAATATATGCAGCTGAACAAGTAATAGCTGGATACTGGTAGGAATTCTCACCTTAAAGAGAGACTGGAATCGCCTTGTATTTGTCTGAATGTCAATCCTGAATATAGGTACATGAATATCATCAGTCCAATCATTTGTTTTAAGAATCTAGGGTATCATATGCATGCTGTTGTCTTAAATTTTCAATGTAAATGCCACGTCATATGCCAGCAGCTCTGTTTCATTTTGACAGGAAAGTCTTGAAATCCAAGTATCCAACACTGCTTTCCCCTAGAGATGAACATGCTACCTTATTGATACTAACCCATTAGCAGTATAGAGACACTAATAAATGTTTTGTCTTAAAAGGGAAGATACTAATTTCATGCTTTAAGACCATCTCATAGCGGCTTCTTTTGAGGTAATGCTGCTACATCTGAAGTCCACAAAAACTCAGCTTGATCCCCAAAAATGAAAACAAGAACCAAGAAGGCAAGAACTTAAACATACATACTGCATGGAATACTCAGTAGATAAGCCATCGTTGGCAAATAAAAATAGCTGAACTATGATCGTGTTATCTGGGCTGATCTCAACTAAAAATGGCAAAATGTAAGAAAAATGCATGCCAGCAAGTGATACGTGGGGGGGATCAAAAGAAAATTGAGGAACTGCAGAAGATTGTTTACTAGAAGTGATATAACTTTATGTATTAGCGAATCTATGGGTGTTTCTTGGGACTTAAATTGTTTATTCACTCATATGAAGTCATAAAACCAAACAGAGTTCAACTCATATGGGGCATAAGATTGAAGTTCTCCGGGAATTGTTTATTCAGTCATATGAAGTCATAAAACCAAACAGAGTTCAACTCATATGGGGCATAAGATTGGAGTTCTCCAGGTGCATTCAGCATAAAACCAAAGAAATTTTTTATGTAATGCTGATGGTTTTAATTAAGACCAATGCTCATACCAGAAAACATTTGTAGCACCTTGAACAAGAGCAGACGAATAACGAAGGAGTACATCTGCGTTGTCCAAATCAGCTTCAAATAACTGAAAATAGGAAATAAATTAAAAGAAAAAAAAAAAAGGAATAATCATGGCACTTGAAAAGAGAAAATATATCAGGACAGAAGACTGAAAAGTAATTATGACAATTTTGCTTCACAATTCACTAATTTAGCACTGTAGTTGCTTTGGTTTCTAATCAACAATTCTTCACAATAAACTTCAACTGGCATGGGACTGTACTCTAGATTCCTGCACCTTCTACAATGATTTCCTTGTGTATGCTTTTATAAAGGCTTTCCACTTTACATTCTAAGATTTAAACTAGTTTGCAGTATTATCTGCTTACATCAGTGGTTATGTCTTCCAGGAAATAAAAGGAACAATATTGATTCAAAGTAACTACACCATATGACTTGCAAGAGTTACTTGTATGATTGAAAAGTAGCATAAAATAGAAAGAACAAGCTCACAGACCCATTTGTGGAACAAGAGCGCAAATATATGAGATGCAAATGACTGGCTCCAAAGTTGGACAATCAAATCAAGGATACGTTTTCCACTGTTGGGCTTCCGAACATAATAATCAGCAAGCACATCATAGAAGCATAGTGGACAACGAACATTGGTGTCTACAGCTGATATTACGTCTTCTTCCTTGCTGTGGATTATTTCTGTTACCATTTCACATACATAAGTCGATTAGGACACTTTTCAAATTGTCAGAGACCCACTTATACCAGTCATATACAATTCGCAACAAACTACTGCCAATTTATTACAATATTGCTTAACTAAGATGCCTTAAGCTTCTAATTCCAGACTTAAGTTATGTCAATGAATTACAGGTGAAACTTCACATGTTTTAGGATCATCAAGTGCAAGACCAACCAACCCCGGCCAACAATATTGAATTTCTTAGCAGCTTGAACCTTCATAATGAACATTCAAAAGTCTCATCATCAGCGTACCGTACTGCCACAAATAATTTACGAATAGATAATTAACAACCAGGAAAGTTAGTCTCGATTTGAAATCCGGATTAGTGTCTGAAACCACAGCATTATACTACAAGGAACATTAAGATAATGACGAATTGAGTACAACAAATTAACCGCCAGTCTTCCCAAGGCATTGGTTCACGTCCTGGGCTACGGTCCAATATTTACAGGTATGGATCACAAATTAATCAGTTAGAGAGCACCATTACGAGCTTACCTTTGGCTCGATCATCAACTTCCAAAGCTATATCAGCGAACAACTCTTGCAGTAAGTTACGCCTCTGAGTCGAAGAAGCTAATGCCTGCAACAAATAGGAATCAGAAGATACCGGAATCAAAACCTCTCCAACTTAAAGGGGAAGCAACCGAAAACCAAGAGATCGGCGAAGGAATCAGAAAGAACCGAACCCGCTGAAGCTTCTTCTCTATTTCCTGAGTGAGAGCGCTTAGATAAGCTGAGCACCGACAAGGCAGCGTCGAAGATTCCGACATTTCCAGGAGAGCTCTGGAGACGGGAAACGGTGAGAAAATTGGATCATTGGAGAGACTTCAAAAGTTCGGTCTCCGATCCGAAGAAAAGCAATTCCGGTCCATTCTCGCCATTCAGAATATGGTTTTTTTAATTCAAATAAAAGAATGTCTGCGGTTAAAAGAAACCTTTGTTTGTACATTTGTGGGACACTATATATTATTAAGTCCTTCTACTTATTTAAAACAGTGGAATAGGCGCTTGTAAATTCATTTTGTGAAAAAAGGGTAAGTTACCCAAGAAAAAAAAGGGTACTGTTTTGTTTTCGTCCAGAATAAGGTTTAAGACCAAGTGTTGATTCTTAAAAAGTCCGTAAAATAATATGTTTTGCAATTCTATACAAAATTTTGGCTTGTTGGGGGACAACCACAGCTACCTCAACACCTTACTACCCATTTGCTGCTTTAGATGTCCCAATTTTCTAAAATGGAGCATAAGCACCATTGGAGAACTAACCAAAATTATCGTTTTCTTGAGGTAAAAAGTAAAGTTCATCAATCATAAAAACTATCCAAAGCCTGGAAGAACCAAACTGAAGCAATTAAGGCCACACAATAGACAACCACAGATAAAATTTAGAGCCATAAAAAACATTTTGTTCAAAATTGGGGACATCACAAACGTACAACAAATAAATAAAAGTAAGAAATTGAAACACATAAAATTTATGTCCTTTGGCTTATCAACTAGTTTACGTTAACGGGGAGAGAAATAACTATTAACATTGATAAAATAATAAAAATTACATTTTTAATTCTTATTTTATTATTCATATATGATATATTTGACTTTTCTCTCACATACAAACCTTACACAATTAAATTTTTAATGTAATTTACTGCAGAGAACCCAACAAGTTCACATCTCCTTCATCATCTAATATTACCGAATCACTACATACTAGATAGTGCACATTGCTCGCTCTTCTTGGGGACGCACAAGGCCCTACAAGTTTTGTAAAACAAGTAAACTAACTCCTAACTTTTTAATTATTCTCAAATACTTTGCATTATAAATACTTCTAAATACTAAAAAAATTAATAATAACAAGTTATATGTTAACATAATAATTTTAATTAATTTACAGTTTTAAAGTTTATCTAATTTAACAGATCAATCAACTACATATTCCTTTAACTACGTAAAATCACTCATAAACTCTATGAGCCTTCTCTGTTCAATATATATTTATAACCATTTGATCAAGTACGTTTTCTTTTGCCTACTAGCCTCTGAGTATGGATTAAACAATAAAGTAAGGTGGCGTGGAAGAAAGGCAACCCAACGCGACAAAAAAGCTTGGGCATTAACTGGATGAGATTGACCGCTTAGTGGGGCAGTAGTGGGCTAGTGGGACGTCGTGTCGTGCCCAGCCTCCATAATTTACACGTGTCTTTTTTGGGATAAAGACTGTATAAAGATAATAATGCCCCCTCGCCTGGATCGTAGTGGAAAATGAAAAATTCCATTTCAGTGTCCTAAACTTGTATGTTTCCACCCACTTGGCCTCTTACCTTTTCTCTTATGCCCAATTACCCCCTTAAACATTTTCATATGGGTAAGAGTGTGATGAAAAAAAGTATGGCATACATCATAATACCGAATCTCATGTGAATCTCATATAATACCCAATCTCATGTAGGATCTACATGAACAAAAAGTTAAAATCGGTGCCCACTCACTTCATACACATGCAAATGGAGGCAAGTTTATAGAGAAATTTAATGGTGCCTTTTGCCCTAGAGGAATCACTCTAATTCTCAAGCCAATAAAATAATAAAAGGTAAGAGCTAAGTTGCATAAAGTATCTTGAAGGCAAAGCGGAGAGTGAGTGAGAGCGAAAGTGGGAAAGTATCACTTTTTAAAATTTAAACAAGTAAAAAGGTTATAAAAGCAGGTGCGGAAGTGGCAGTTGAGAGTGAAAGTGAGATCACAAGAGTGAAAACAGTAATAAAAAATAAAAGAATTATGTAACTTAGGATGAGAGTATTACCTCTGTTTTATTTTGATTGGACTATTTTAAAATTTTAGCATTTAAATGAATGCCTTGATCTTTTTCAATTTTTTTTTTCTTTCAGCAAATGAATTAAAAGTATCTATGATAAAACATAATAGGATGTTTATGTGATAAGATATGCTCAATATTCTTAGAAAAGAAAACACATCAATCATTTGAGGATGGAGTACATCACATATTGATGTGTAGATGCAGTATTTGGTCATAATTACCAAATTTCCCTTAATCATATAATTTTTCATGGTATCATGATATTAGTGTAATGTTTTATGTGTCATTTTATCATTATACGGGTTTATGTCATATCACTATCTTGCTATTGGTCCAAGAAAGCCTGATTACAGCATCATGTTTGTTTGGCTCAAAGGACCCATCATCTCATTGTAGGCCCAAATGACCCATTTGCATTGCCATATATATGTGGCCACTCCCCACTCCTTCATAAAGAAGGGAGCCTTGGGGGAACCTTGGACTCTTTTGGTCTCTCACATTGGCATCTCATCTCCCTTGTCACTCTGGCTACACTTTTTCACATAGACTCCTCCTGCCTACACTGGGGTCCATAGAAGATGCTCATTTCTATCTCTCTGTCGCTTCTCTCTGTTTTTTTTTTATTTATTATCAAACACTCATACTTTTCAGTATGTCTTATACGCTAATGCCGGAAGGTTAAAGTTCAAAGCCTGCGGAAAGCACAATATCAAGCTCTCATACTGTACTGGTGCATTGTGAGGGCACACATATATGCCCCATGGCTAGAGTTTAAATTCTACTGAAAGCATTTTGTCAAACCCCCATATTTTACAATACGTTATTCACTAGATTTCAACGACCCAAAAAGGAATAAAAACACCTTTAACAAGGATAAGGTCTTTTTTGAGTTTCCCAGATAAAACATTATCCTGAATCTACCAAACAAACATATGTGAGGTGTAGACGTGGAGTGGAAGAAGCTCGTCTTTCCTTGAGTAAGGTTTTTGGTTTGAGAATTGAGACTTAAAAAAAAGGAAACCGTCTTTAAGAGAGCTTCTTAAATACTGCTCAATTCAGATTAGTCGGGCCCAATGTGTTTATGGATATTGGAGGTATTATACCAAAAAACATGTTATTCTGAATCTGATTCGAGTGGGCTGTGGGTGTAAGACCCTAGCCAACGGCCCATGTCAACCAGTAGCCCAAAAGTACTCGAAAGCCCAAACGTGCCAGGTCCGGCAGGTCCCATCCATCTCTCTCTCCAGACCGTCCGATCAGATACACAATGTGGTGGTAACCACGATCCAACGGCCACAAAGCAGCCACTACGAAAAAGACGATTCTCTTTTTCGCTTCCGCAGCTACAACCAAAGTAATAGTTGAGTTTTGAGAGCAGGAAATCGAAGAATCGGAGCGAAGAAGAGATGAAGAGGTGGTTTGATCCGTGGCCCGTCTTCTTCAAGCGTGAGTGGAACCGGAACTGGCCGTTTCTGGTCGGCTTCGCCATCACCGGAACGGTCATCACCAAGTTCTCCCTCGGTCTCACCGGTAATTTTTCTTCCTATTCCTATTCCTATTTCGATCTGCGATCGTTAATTAGTGGAAATGGATGACTGTTTGATTGCTTTTTGTTTTCTCGATCTGCAGAGGAAGATGCCAAGAACTCTCCCTTCGTTCAAAGGCACAAGAGGTAGATGTGAACGGTTTCAAATATTAGTTTGGTATAGTGATGTAGATTTGAGATCTTGGAAATGAAGGCTGATTCTTGTCGAATGTTTAATTTGGGCCATTTTCCCACAACAAGCCGATGTTTTACTAGAATGCAGATTTACGCATTCAAGGATGTTTTGGATTTTTTTTTTTTTTGTTGAATATGTTTTTTCGTTTAATTTTCATCTTTGTAGTTTTCCACTATTTCTAACATTATTGCAACTATTTCTTTTTGCCATGGAACTTAGAATGTGTTTGAAATGAATTTATAGTTATGATTTATGCTGCTGAGGTGAGTGCTTTGGTGGGTGAATAGGTGTTGAAGCATATAGACTGGCTCTACGATAACTGAACTAGGATAGGTTACTGGTAAGATGAATGTTGTAAGAAATGTTGGCCGTACTTGCTCTCTCTCTCTCTCACACACACACAAACACAGAAAATCATCTTTATTCATATAAAAGAAAGATTAGCAAGTTCAGCAACAACCCAGAGACAGGCCACTAAGAACTGGTCCAACTCAACAAAGAACTTGACCATTTTTTCCAATACCTACCTTGTACATATGGTTTCCCATATAGCCAGTGCTTCTGCTCTAACATGTTGCTTGCTACACTTGCTTGGAAAATATAGCAACTGAATTCCCCAACTCAACACTCAATACAACTCCTATAGGTGGAGGCCCAATACGCTATGTGTGTGGGTCTTTAGTATGGCATGACAGTGCAATCAATTCTTATGATCAAATAAATGGCCCTAGTTAAAATAGAAATTCTTTATAGATTATAATGATAGCTTTGAAGTTTAGTTGTAAGCAAAGATGATGAATTTTAGCTCAGAACCTCATTTTTGTGATATCAGAATGTTGCTTTGTTGCCGACATCTCATCATCGATGCTGCTAGGTATAATATGTTCATTTAAATTAAAACTGAGTTTTATATGTTCATTTAAGTTCTATATATTTTAGCTGCTAGGTATTATCTGATTATTGACCATCACATAGTTCTTGTGTCTTCAGTGTTCATCATATCCCCTTCATTTTAATATGTGCCTGAATTCTTCATATGACCACATTTCAATAGGGATAAAATATTCCATATTTTGATGTGGAGGGTCGAGTGGACTGCATAGTGTACTAGCTTTTGCAATCTCTGATTCTGTTTGGATTTCTTATATTCCTAACGTTTTGGGGCATCCTACCAATATGTACCTTCTAATCCAATACCAGAGTCACCTCATATTGCTACAGAATGTTATTTCCTACTGATCCACGCCATTCTTCCTAGTACAGCTGCGAAATTAGGCATGTATAGCCATAATAGCACCAGTTTTTGTATTTTTGACTTCTTGGATTTACTGCTTCTGCAAAGTAAGAGTGTGGAACTCTCATCTCAGATAATGACTTTTTAGGATTCCATCCTTCATCAATGGATTTCTACAGGCAGAAATTGCACTGGACTCTAGATTAAGTTGCTAACAATTATACATTAAAATGGTTTTTTATCTTGTTATTCTCTCTTTCTTCTTTGTCACCTTGCTGGGAGTTGGTCATTCTCGGCATCCAGTGCATCATTATTGCAACTATCAGCATCTATAAGTGTTTTTCAAAATCATACTAATATAAACATTTCTTTTGCAGGTGATCAACTGATTTCTGCTTGGCATTGAGGCTGAATTCATTCTTGTGGGAGGCCTCATGCTTACTTCTGTGTTTTCCTGTTCCGCAATAACCAAAGAGGGCTGTTTTAGATTCTTTTCCTTTAGTGCCATGCCTTGAATAATGCAAGGACGTATGCTTTTCTTTTTGTATGTCTATTTTGCTTGGCTGATTTCTGGATTTGAAAATGGGACTTGAATATTGTTGTAAAGATAGTAAACTGGGTTACGAAGTTACAATTTGAGCTCTCATTTTGAGATTTTCCTATTTGACTCCATTATGGTAGTTTTGGTTGTGAAGTATACCGACAGAATCGAATAGCACTTGGGAGGGATTATGGGCTACTTCCATAAGTGTTGTGTGTTTTATCTAAATCAGTAGGGATTATGGACTCTAAATACTGCTGAGATGTTGGCAACAAATGAAGCAACATTGCCAATATCACAAAATGAGGCTCTAGTCTGAGCTAAGAATTGGCTGCAGGGTGATCTGGCGGTGCCCACAATGGAGATTTGAGTTTGGCATTTAATAAGAGGCAAATGACATTGGATCATTTCGTCACAATGACAGAATCTTCACATAATCCGGGTCCTTCAAGAAATTGATTTGTTTTAGGAGAGCTGCATCGTGAGTGTTTGCACATGTTCTTAGGGAAGCAAATGAGGTAGCTGATGCACTGGCTGCCTCTTTCATCTGCTAATTTGGTTTTAGTTTTGCAGTGGACATTCAAAAATTTACATAAAAAGTTGACTTCAGTATAATAGACGTCTTAATTTTCATTCATTTGCCCTTCCAAATTGCAAAGCCAAGGCGGGTATCAAAGTCCTGAATTTAGACGTCACAAACTAATCTCAGCAGTAGAAAATTGTTTTTGTCATGTTTCAGATGTTTCCATGTTAGAGAATTAGATGGTGGAAGAAAGAAATAAACTACACAGATTGTTCTTCATTCGCAAGAGGAGGGAAAAAAATTGTTACAGGTACCGTACACTCTACGTTCACAGGGCGGCAGCACAAGAAGTTTACTAGGATTCCACCTGTTCTCCTCCATCTTCTTCTCATTATCCAGTTGATGAGTTCACCCAGCATTACCAGTTTTAGACGACCTCTCCCAGATGGAGCCAAGATGTAAACCAGGGAACAGCAAATCCATTCTTTTCTGATGAATCCTTTTTGGCCTCTGCTCAACCCTCTTCCTCAGCTTCAAATCAGCAATCGCCATGAAGTCTTCCTCCATCTCTTCCTTAGAGAGGGCGGCGGAGAAATGCTTCTGTTTACGTCTCTTCTTTTCAGCAAGCGCACCGGAAACAATGTTGAGATCGTGCTCAATCTCTCCTTTCGTCAGCGAGAAGGAGAAACTCAGGTTCTTCGGCTTGTTCTCTGGAGTGGTTTCAGGGGCGACTGCCGCTGCCGTGACAGGTGAAGCGGCCGATGCAATACCCGCAGCGCCATCAACAGCGCTGCTCTTCGGGAGGCGAAAGCGCCAGACAATCTTCGGAATTTTTCTGTGTTCCACCGACTTCTGCTCAGAAAGAGGAGGAGGAAGAGAAAATGCGTGATTCGCCTCTGGAACCGTGGGGGTCGGGACTGACGGGGCCAAGTGGCGGAGGTGCGTGGTCCTGGGGCTGGTTACCAACTTCAAATCCGGCAGAGTAAAGCTGTGGATAGGTTGGCTGAGAGCGGTCGCCATGGTTGCTTATACGGCAAAGAAGTGACACGAACGCAGCAGGGTTTTATAAACTTGTTTCGTGACTGGCAAGGGACAACTATTTGGGTTTTGCTCTATGTTCCTAGATTTTTTTCTTTTTTTGATAAACAGAATTAATCATAAAGCTAAAAAGGAGATTGAGAAAGTAAAAGAGCAGCATAGGAATTTAGCTAAAGATATGGAGGCACTATCACCAAAGAACAGCGATCTAGTCTTTATTAATGTCACCAGATCTTAAATTAGACTTATCAGATGAGGACTAAGCATCACATTCCCTCTTAATGCTGCCATTGCTTGCGAGAAGTCTGATAGAATAGTGATATTATGTTCCTAGATTGACTCGGAATTGGTGTATTTGATAAGGATAGGACTTTCTTTTCTTTTTCTGATTCTTTCTTTAATATCTCATTGATCCAACATTGTAAGTGATTGTGATTTAAAGAGTGTCTATCTAATATTTTATTATTATGTGTATCATAATGGCTTGAAAAAGATATTGAAATTCCTTATAGATGGTTTGATCCCGCAACTCGAAGAAAATGTCACATATACAAAGGTAACAGAAGGGAAACAAAAATATAAACACAGGTTCTGTGGTAACAGTTTGATGGGAGCGACGAGGAGTCATTTGCAAGTTGATTTTAGCATAATCTAACCGAAGATCGTGTAAGAAAGACCCGCAACTTCCAAACATCTTGGAAGGATATTGCTAATTTGCCTTGAGCATTTCAATGGGGTTATCGATTTTCATAGGTTAGCCTTCACAAAATCAACGTTCGTCCCAAAAGCAAAGGCTGGAGAATAGCACCAAACTGCACTCACTCTGACTCCCCTGCTTTCATCGTCTTCGAACAACCAAGTCTTAGGGGAATCATAAACAATCATACCATGGAAAAAAAAAAAAAAAGGCTCCAGAAAATCAACTTTCATCACCTCTCTCAGTCACTGGAAAAGGGAAAGGGGGATCAGAGGACAGTCTCTACTGGTTGTCCACTAGCCAAGAATGCTACAATAAACTTCATAATTAGCACCACAGCAGAATGTAAGAAGTGATTGTTCAATTACTCAAACAACAATAAAGCAAATAACTTTGGATTGTATCAGAGGATAAAGTTTATCTAGTATAATATCAGCTTTCATAAACTGCGCATTAGAGGAAGTTCTTTAAGATGGTAACAACAAAATTCAGGTCATAAACAGGCCAACTCAGATTGAGCATATATCCAGAAGGCCACAACAAAACTGTGACTTATTTTCCATGACATTCACTCAGGAGCAGGACAAATGACGCAGGGAAGAATCAGAAGAACAAGATGCACCTAAATGTACTCTAATCTATTCTCGTTTCAGGCTTCTGCAACTTTCCCTCCTTTAGGGGAAATAAGCGATGCCAGCCACCCACTTCATTTATATACCTTGAACAAATGCTGATCAAATCAACTCTTTTTGGGGACTCCAAGCCTCAGACGGAAATCCTCTTCCATGAGGGGCAAACCATCGCGTAACTTGACTTTAGGTTCCCATCCTAGCAATTCCTTTGCTTTGGTGATGTCTGGTTTCCTCTGTCGTGGGTCATCTGGAGTGTTCTCCACCATCTTTATCTCAATCTTGGGATTTATGAGCTGCATTGTCAACCAATGAACACTATTTAATGTCTCAACAACAACAATTTTGTCATGGGTTCAGCATCATGCTCTAAAAAACCAAGTATATAACGCCTGAACCATGACACAAAACACAGTTTCTGCTTTGTCCTTTTCTTTTTGGGGTGTGCAAGTGTCTCAATTGTACAGAGCAATAAACAATTCAGAAACATAGGACTCACCTCCTTAATAGTCTCAGCAAGCTCAATCATGGTAAATTCACCTAAACGCATTAAAGAAAAGGAGCATAAGGGAAACATGGTTTGAAAAGACAGAGCACCAGTCTTCTAGGGTTATCTACTATGCAGGTGCAGACCAACCTGGATTTCCAATGTTAATTGGACCAGTGTTCTCTCCTTCCATGAGCCTGATGAGACCATCAACCTGCGTTCAAGACAACAAGTATGGCTGGACAATTCATCCAAAGCATCATCAAAACATGCCCTTTAATTTAAATTCCTGCCCACCATATCTGAAACATAACAGAAACTGCGGGTCTGAGTTCCAGGTTTCTGCACGGTCAGTGGCTCCTCACTACAAAGAGCAAAAAGAAACAAATATTAGCTCTACAGCACCAAGAACCAAAGGACAGCAAAGAAAAGATTTTCTGCCAATGCAGGTCAAGGAAAGGTGACATTAGGGAGAAAAAAGAATTGGAGACTTCTGAACATTCTAAAAAAGAAAATCCCTACTGTACACAAGCAGCATAAAGACCGGGAAGGTCTTCAGAACAATGAAGAGCCAACATCATTATCGGAATAAATACTCACCGAAGTGCTTGCGCAATGAAGTTGCTTACAACACGCCCATCGTCAATGTTCATCCGTGGTCCATATGTGTTGAAGATTCGAGCTATGCGTATTTCTACCAAAAAAGAAAGAATGCACATTTTTAAGAAGTTCTCTTGGAAAGAATAACTTCACACAGGTAACATAGAGCAACATATACCTATGCCATGCTGCCTATGGTAGTCAAACATCAGAGTCTCAGCAACACGTTTCCCTTCATCATAGCAACTCCGAACTCCTGCGACAAAGGAATGGCATGTGTGGTTTAGTTCAATTCTCCATTAAACAAACCAAATAAAAAAGGTAGATACAGAAAGAGTCAATTCGACTTAGAAGAATTGCATGAAAGCAACAAGAAGAAACATTTCAATGACAGAAGCCAGGACATTAAGGCTCTCGTATAAGGTTCTCATAACCAACAAATTCAGCCCATGATCAATATTGCAATAAAGCAGTGCAGGGCTTAGGAAGAGGACTCACCAATTGGGTTAACATTACCCCAGTAGCTCTCTGGCTGTGGATGCACAAGGGGATCACCATACACCTCTGATGTTGAGGTTAACAGGATCCTGTTTAAAAACATATATGCAGGGTGAGATTTGGCAAATGGTGGAGGAAAGACAATATAACAATAAAATGTTCCTCAACCTTGCTCCAACTCGCTTAGCAAGTCCAAGCATGTTCAATGTACCAATCACATTTGTCTTTATTGTCTGTTGAAACATTGTGTTACAAGTCAGAGATGTTCTCAGCCCAACATGTTTATTTTATCAAAATAAAAAAAGACTGCATTCTTAATTCTTAAACAACTTTGATTAGGCAAACCTTCACAGGATTATACTTGTAGAAAATTGGAGAAGCTGGGCATGCCAGATGGTAAATTTGATCAACTTCTACCAATAATGGTTCAGTGACATCTGCGAAAGAAACAACAGGAAACTCAAAATCTCAACTAAATCAACATAAGTAAAACAAAAATGGCAGACATGAAGAGAGTAGCATTTAACCAGATATAATGGCAACAGCAAAGTCAGTAACATAATAGATATAAATTACTCCCCACAATGCAATCCTCTTAGATAAGACAGTTTGTTGACAGCGGAATCAAATATGCAGGTGATTGAGATTTTATGGCTCAAATGTTGTAATATCAAAACCTCAACAGCCATAAAATACTCTCACTCTCTGTGTCTGTTGCCACATAGACCACTGCAATACCTTACAGGATATGTAGTTAAAAAGGTTCTAGATATGACAACTAAAATGAATTGTACAGTATATCACACTTGAACAGACTTAAGGTTGATAGAGAAAACATGGTTAGGCAAGGCATAGTTCCACAAATCCAAATTATACTCAATTAAAGCAACTTTTTCTGAATGTTTGGTGCATCAAGCACAAAGAGAACTATGATGATTGGCCTGTTTGACTCCCATGAAGACAGAAAGATGCCATTATGGCAGGTGGGAAACTGGGAATATACCATGACGGATAAGCTCAAACCTTGGATGACCAATCCACTTTCTGAGATTGTCCTTTGTTCCAGTGAAGTAGTTATCAACTACAATAACCTGTACGCAAGTATCACAAGTATTTGGCACATGATATATTGTGGCAAAATCATCATGAAATTGACAATGAATATTTGTCTCTAGTACTTCCTAAAGGAAAAGAAAATCTGGATCTGCTTGAAATACGCTCACCTCATTCTTTTCATTTTCCATCAATTTGTCGACCAGGTGAGATCCAATAAAGCCTGCTCCTCCAGTAACTAAAATTCTCATGTTTGACTGCCACAAACATTCAAAGAAAACATAATATTCTAATGATAGAGAAAAAAAGGAGGAAAGAAACTCTAATCTGGAAACAAAATCATTAGGCGCAGACACACTCAATCTAAAATGCAACAACAAAAAATATGGGTCAAGCTCTGACAAATGCTATATCAAGAAAATGAAATCAAAATCAACCATGATACCACTTAAACTCGTGCAGGATAGTTCTCCTGCATTAATACAAGCACTACGAATTTAACCAGAATTAAGGATCTCAAGTCTTGGGTGCCACAAGATAACTCAGATTTCATACTTCTACAGTTCTACCACCCTCACCCTCCAGACTGATACCTACCGACATAATAGGGGAAACCATAGTGCACTCTGCCATTATGTACATAACCTTCACAAAACGAGGACAGAAAAACTGAGGAAGTATTTTGATACAAATCCTCTTATAGCTCTAAGTTATCTTTGGCATTTATGTTGCAAGTGGGACCGAAACCTACAAGCCTGCCCCCCAATAATGATAGGTCAATTCGAATAAGAACGACTTGCAGCTACCGCCTGACACACCATTTCTGGACCCATTTGTTCCCTCAAAACAAACACTCGAATATTAGAGGAAGAAAACAAATTAACCACAGATCAATTCTGTTCGATTAATTTACTGATCAAATGCAATGCTACTGCTACCTACTGTTCAAACTCCACATGCAAAACAATATATATTTCGCCTACAGTGAGAACTAAATTCTATACCGCGTCCAGGCAGCTTTGCAGACCTCTGCCCACCTAATTTCCCAGTAATATCTATTTTCTCGATCAATCTACGATCGGAAACTAAAAAGATCAGCACCCAGGAAAGAGAAAGAAGGACCAATAACCTGGAAGAACTTGGAGAAACGTAGCGGAGACGGCAGTGGTGGTGGCTTGGTGGTAGTCTGCTGCTCACCATTAGCTGAATTGGCTGCCATTTCTCAGATCTTCAGTGTTCTTTACTCAGAACCTGGGAAAAACGAAAACCTTTGAATCAAATCAAACACGAAGAAGCAACCGATTGTTGAATTTCTGATCGTGAAAGCAGAATGCGAACCGAACAGAGAGGAGGAATGGAAACGAACTTGGTCGCTAGCTCCGAGTAGGGCCTTTAGAACCCTAAGTGGTTTTCGTTCTTTCGATCTCGCACAAGAATCCACCGGCAGAAGGCTGGTATTTATAGAGTCGAATTTTGGGTTCTGGAAATCGAAACTTGTTTTTCCTTCCACCAAATTGGCGAAATAAAAATTCGAAGGAAATGAAAAGCCTGCCAATTAGAAGCCTTCAAATTTACGTCAAGTTAAGGTTGGTCCGTCCACTTGATTGCTCCATAATAACAATAAATTATACACCAAACAGGGGGAGGGGACAAACAGAACACCATTAAAGGAACCAGTGAAACAAATAAAAATTTCTTCAAAAATAAAAAAAAAAACCTACCAGGCTCAACTCTTCACCATTTAAACCTGGGTTATTAATTTTTTTAGAGGAAGGAACCTCAGTTATTTCTTATGAGTTTGCAATGAATTTTTAATATGGGAATTTAATATTAAATTTACCTCATAAATTCATTTTATGAAATAAATATAACCAATTAGGGCAATCTGTTTTGTCTAAAGTCAACTAACTTTTTTTTATTTTTACATCTTTTTTACATGAAACCAATTTCATTTGAAAGCCAATATTATGTAGATGCAATAATCAATTTGAAAACAAATTTTTAAGATGATGTTAAATTTTTATGAATTTTTCTTTTTTAAGACTTGAAACTAGAAAAATTCATAAAAATTTAGTAAGATTATAAAAATTGTATTTTGAATTGATTATTGCAGCTACATAATATTGAATTTTAATTAAAATTAGTTTCAAGTAAAAAAGATATAAAAATAAAAATAATTCATTTTGTAATCAATTGACTAAAGTTAAAACGAATTGGGTGTTAATGTTTGGACTTTCGAGGATTTTCCGAATTACATTCTAAGAGTAACATTTGTTGCATTAATTACAATTTACCTTTGAAGTTTATGTGAAATTACACTTTGCTCATCTTGTTTAAAAAATATACACTTTACAGTCCAATAACAACTTCTAAAATCTAAATTTAGATTGTACAGTTGTCATCTTCAAGTAATTTTAATTTGTATAGTACTTTTTTTATAATTAATTGATATTTAAAAACTATTGTTTTAAAAACTAAAAGAAATACATAAAAAAATTGACAATTAAAATGTTCATTAACTATAAAAAAAAATATCATATAGATTGAAATTACTGAAAGATAACTACCGAAATATCAAAATTAATATTTCAGAAGTTACTATCAGGCTGTATATAAGGGTGATCATTTGGTTAATTTGGTTAAAACCAAACCGAAATTTTCTATTTTTTCGGCTTTTGGTTCTTTATTGTAATAAACCGAATTAACCGAAATGACTAATAAAACCAAACCGAATTGTTTCAGTTCGGTTTGGTTTCACACCAAAATAACCGAAATACTAACTTCTAATCTAGACCTAGTGAATAAAATGTAATACTATAAATATCTATTGCCTTTTTTAACTATTAATTATACATGGAGGAGAAATTTGAGGTTTGGCCAAAATTATTCTTCTTTCGCGATCTCATCGTCGGCAACGTCATCAGAGAACATTCTCCACGAATCTCAACCAAAATTGGGCATCTAAGAGCGAAATCTTCAACTGCTCTTTCTCCTCCACTGCGCCATGTCGGCCTATTTTTTCTTTTTCTCTCATTTGTAACGAACTTTGAAGCTTTCTCCTTTTTGATTAGTGGGTTTGTCATCGGCGGTGTCTCAGTTCAGGAGCAGAAAAACATCTTTCTTGATGATGGACCACTCCATCATGACCTTCTTTGCCTCCGGATAAGGCATCATCTTTGGAGTACAGTCAGCCTTATCAATCGGTGGTCAAGGGTGCAACACCGTCGTCGTGTTTGGTAGCCTGTTTCTTTTTCCTAATCTAAGATGGCCAAACCTAATATAAGCCATCAACCTTGTGTTTATCTTACATTCAGCCCCCACTCTTTTCATATCTGCCAAGTTACATAAGAAATAAAAATTCGGTTTATTCGGTTACCGAAATAATAGATTGCCTTAACCAAAACCGAACCGAAACTGAACTTCTCCTTATTCGATTTCAACCGAAACCGAACTAAAAAACAGAATTCACCAAACCGAATTTCTAAATTAATTCAATTTTTTGATTTTTTCGGTTTCAACCGAATAGTGATCCACCCTAGCTGTATAAAACAGACATGGGGTAAAATGTATATTTTTGAAATAAGAGGGATAAAGTGTAATTTAACCTAAACTTTAAGGGGTAAATTGTAATTATCCCTTATTTTTTGCGACAATGAGTTAATGACTGTGAAAACTGAAAAGTAGTGGGACAAAAACAAGAAAACATGCAAATTGCACCATTGATTTGGATTTGTTTTTCTTTTTCTCCTTTTTTATCCACCACCACGTCCGATATGCTAAAGTGGGCATGTAATTAGTTCAACATGTTACTCAAATTTGTTCCAATTTAATATAAAGTAACTTATTTTTATTTTTATATTTTTATATTTAAAATTAATTTTATTTAAAAGTAAATATTACGTATGTCAGTGGGTATGTAAGGATTAGGGGAGCACCCAGTGGCGGAGCCAATAGGGGGGTTAGGGGTGCTCCCCCCAGCATTTTTATAAATTATATATATTTATATGTGTGTGTGTGTAAAAATGATGATAAAAAAAATTATATTATCTCTTTTGTGGACCCCCAATTTTTTAATTATAAAGCATAACAATAATTTTTAAAAAGTATATATGTAAAATGATAATAATTTTCTCCATCTCATTAAAATTATACATAAATGCATGTGGTTGATTTGTGTGATAAATGTAGGAAAAGTCAAACATCAAACAATTAATTTTATTCTCTTAATAAAAAATAATTAATTATATTCTAAAAAGTTAAAAATGTAAAAGTACAACTTTTCCACTTCTTTTGCAAATTTTTGTATTAACTAAAGCGTGTTTCGTGAGAAACAGAGGAAATACTTTAGCAAACAGATGACAGAGCTTTTTCTTTTTCGTATTATTTTGGATCCCAAAAATTTCTATAAGTGATTTAATATTGTGAACATATGTAGATTAGCCGACAAGTTTTATCCTTCAGATTTCATTGAATAAGAAAAGATTCATTTGAAGTATCAGCTGCAGCATTATGAACTTGATATGTCTCATTATCCATAGTTGAAAAAATATCTAACGGAAATTGCTTACGTGGCATAAAAAAAATTAAAATAAATCATAAAATAACACTTGTGGTCCTTTAATTTTTTTCTATCAACAATTCTAAACCCTAACATTTAAAATCTAACTCATCCCCTTCCTAAACCAAATGCACGCATGCACATCGCCGCGAGCCGCCTCCATCCTCCCTCCTCCCCTCTCCACCTCCGTTTCCCCCCTCTCTGCCACCGTCCTCTCCTCGCCTTCGTCTCTCTCTCCGCCACAATCTTTTGGTTCCTCTCTTCTCCGTCTCACTTCTTCCGCTCCTTTCCTCCGTCTCTCCCTCCGCCTCAATCTTTCTGTTCATCTTGCAGGAATCATTCGCTAAGCCCATCGTTGCCACTCGCGCTTACGAATTGAGGCATTTTGGTACCGAATT
The DNA here is from genome assembly GCA_039654915.1 of Aquilaria yunnanensis. Taxonomy (NCBI): domain Eukaryota; kingdom Viridiplantae; phylum Streptophyta; class Magnoliopsida; order Malvales; family Thymelaeaceae; genus Aquilaria; species Aquilaria yunnanensis. The sequence goes on from CM077595.1 coordinate 609,843, forward strand.
GAGGAGTTCTGGTGAGTTAAGGCTGCCGGTGAGGTATCGGAGATAGAAGACAGCGGTTTCGTAAGCGCGAGCAGCAATGACGGGCTTCCGCAAAATCGCACGGCGGAGAAAAAGAGTACTGGGACCAAATTGAGGCGTTTTGGTACCGAATCTAGGAGTTCTGGTGAGTTGAGGCTGCCGGTGAGGTATCGGAGATAGAAGACGGCGGTTTTGTAAGCACAAGCGGGAATGACAGGCTTAGCGATTGATTCCTGCAAAATGAACAGAGAGATTGAGGCGGAGGGAGAGACGGAGGAGAGGAGAGGAAGAAGTGAGACTGAGAGGAGAGGAGAGGAGATGAACCAAGAGATTGTGGCGGAGGGAGAGACGGAGGAGAGGAGAGGAGGGTGGCGGAGAGGAGGGAAACGGAGGCGGAGAGGGGAGGAGGGAGGATGGAGGCGGCTCGCGGCGGTGTGCGTGCGTGCATTTGGTTTAGAAAGTGGATAGGTTAGATTTTAAATGTTAGGGTTTAGAATTGTTGATAGAAAAAAATTAAAGGACCATAAGTGTTATTTTATGATTTATTTTAATTTTTTTTATGCCACATAAGTAATTTCCGTTAGATATAACTCTGAAATTAACGAAAAATAGTTAAACAGGACACGCGATAAGAGGTAAGGTACCTCGGTAGAACAATTTGAAGGTAAGGTACCCGTTTAGGACAAAAAAATAAACTAGGTGACCCCCGGTGGATTTTACCCAATATTAGCCTATGGGTGGGTATGTGAGGTTTAGGAGAGCACCCGTAATTTTACATAGCACAAGCCAAAATAGATATTCTCTGTGTTTCAATTTGAATAAATTATCTGTTTGGGTAAAAAGATTAAGATGTTTATATTTTATGCTATTATTTCCATATTTATCCATAAAACTAAAATTTAAAAAGAATCTTTTTGCAATTTTATGTGGCAAGAGTTTAAATGAGAAAAAAAAATGTATAGTGAGAGCTCAAAAGAGAATTAAAAGTAAAAAATATTTATTTTTACATTTGTATGGTGAGAGTTTAAATGATTGTTGATAAGATAACTTTAGTATTAAAAACATTTTAAAAAGGGAAACAGCTCAAGCTTTTAATGACAATCCAGAAAAAATATAGTTTATTATTTTTTTGAATGGAGGGAGTATTTTCCTATTCTCTAGTCATTATAAAAAAAAAAAGTAATTTTACGAATGAGGGAAAATGAATTTATGCCTACAATTTTGACTTCCATTTCAACCATCAGCCTTGCCAGACTTTCGTTTTTGTCATATAATCATCTATTAATAGAATATTTTTTTTATTTTGTTTTGAGCTGAGAAGTATTATTATTATTACTGTTGTTGTTGTTGTTATTAACAATATATTCACTGATTTAATGAACAATGGTCTATTTTGACTCATTTTAAAATATTAGTGGTTTATTTGGCTAAAAAAATATTTAGCCGATTAATTTGGGCTAATCAGGATTCATTATTTATTTTTTTTTTTTCATTTTTGTGCATTAACAAAATTTAGGAATTTTAATGGCGACATTGCCATTTTATTTTAGGTTGCCAATTTAGGGCACAAGACGAAACATTTTTTTTTAATATAGAAAAGACGAAACAATATTAAGTTTTGAAATTACTCGTATCTTTTTTTGTCAAGAGAAACTACTTATAAGCTTATAAGTGAATTGGATAACGGATTGAATCTTGTTGTTCTCTCTGATACAGCAATAACAAGAAACGTAAAAGGTTCAATTATTATGCAACATGATGCCTATCTAGTGGCTGTAGTTTAGTGGTAAGAATTTCACGTTGTGGCCGTAAAGACCTGGGCTCGAATCCCAACAGCCACATCACTGTTTTTCATCTTCTAATTTTGTGAATATGGGTTGCGTCTCATAATTAGGCCCAAAAACCATTTCGATCTGAACCATGTCGTGTTGGCCTTTCACGTCAGGCGACGCAATCTCTCTTCACTTCTAACCGAATGTTTTCCCTTTTTCTGACAAAGGAAGCATATCATAAACAAAATGTTTTGATTTGCTGTGATAACAATGAGTAAAATATTGTAGGGAACTCACAATTCCCCTATCTGATCCATAACCTGTGATGTGAGGCAAACCTTGTGGTACCCCAAAGCTTGGGGCAGAATCCGTAGTGCCCAAAGTGACGATATGCCTTTGGGGATGGAACCAGGAAATTTTGTGAGCAGGGTCAATGCTTGAAATTCTAGGGGCCAAATAATTATATTGTTTAAAGTTAGAAAACTAGTTGCACCGTTTTACCAACATCTAATGGGATCAATAGACGCTGCTGACTATAACATGGCGCGGTCCTGGTATGTCATTGGAGAAGCCGATGCAAAAATCTCACTAATCTTCTATTGAACAATAGAGAATTCTGGTCTTCACAAAGTTGAAAGTTAGAGTTAGTGTGTAAGGGATAAAAGATGGTATAAATTTGTCGAAGAATCGCTACTCATTTTGGTTCAGTGATGAAATTCTACAATCTGAACAGTTGGTGTAGCTTGTGGCAAAATTCATCAAAAATTTCTTAGAAACACAATACTGAAAAGAGAGAACAATTGTCCCACTCGTAGCTAATTGATTGTTCTTAAGTGTCTTTTTGAGCCAATGGCATCATAGGCCCTCATGGTGTTAAATCCAACAATCTTCAAACTTATAGGTCAAGAGTAGCCATCAAGAACAACCTTAAATCCAAGACCCTTAGAAACTTCAGGTCACCTCAATTCATCTTGCCAACTTGGGCCACTCCAAGAGTAGAGGATGTCGATTTGAAAGGAGTAAATATGGATGTCACGGTGAAACATGTTTAAGCATGAAATCTTTCCAAAAGTTACTTCGGATTTCATAAGAACATCATGGGCACTGCCCCACATGTCCATAATCGAAACTGTTAAAATAAGTTCACGGAACTTGGAATAGCATACAGGAAAAGAGCTTTACAAAAACACCTGGCTATATTTTATTCTCAACTTGATTGCCAAAAATAGGACAATAAAAACTTCCTGGATTATTCCACTACTTGTGCAATTTCGCCATTGCCTTAGCAACAACCATACAAGTTACCTATCCATGACAGCTAAAAGGGTAGGCTTTCTGAGTCGAAAAATCCTGCAGTAAGAGCAATAAGAACCAACAGCATCAAAATGCCTACAATGGCAGTTCTTAAAACCTGGTCACAGTTCCCAGTTGTGTGAAAATCCTCCCCAGATGTTGTACCAGGAGAAAGTGCCTCATTGTTGTCACTATCTTCTGCTCTAGGCCCTATCGTTTTTACCTCTCTCTTTCTAAAAGTTTTATTATTCTGCTGGATGCTGATGTTCGAACATATTCTGCATGCACAGCTGCCTCCAAGAAATGATGGTAATATCTGAAGATGGTCCAACAGAACCTTGTGGTACAATTCTCCTTCGACTTTGAACTTTCTCCGAGTAACTGGTTTCAGCATCTGCAAAAGCCAGGAAACAGTGTTCACATATGAAGACTACTGAACTCTCCAGAACCCAAACTCTTAAGCTCGCCAATCATAAGAAACAAAAGAGACTTTCAGAACAACTCATGGGAAAAAGTAAACCTGGAGAAATGTCTGACTGATGACACGAACAACTGGAGGAAGCCGAATAATAAACAGGCACCCAAGACGGTTGGGGTAGTGATTTTGTAGAAGCACTGAACAGGATCTAATTATCTGCATGGGTATTTTGATGGGAGATAATCCTTCACAATCCACTAAAACAGTGATTTCTTGGTTTTCTGCACTAACTAAATGGAGGACACCATGCTCTACCTGGGAGACTGAAGTAGGAATAAGTTTCAGAGTGAATTCTCGTGACAAAATAATAGATTACATTCTGGAATATAACTACCAAGAAACTGATTCACGACAATCATTAGAAAGATAAAAAAAAAAAAGCAGAGATGAGACAGAGGACTGAGACAAAGGCAGGCAAAACACAGAGAGACACACACATGCCAGATCTCTGAACGATAACAAATAAGTCAAAGACAAAAATTAGAATAACAATGTTTCCGACATGGTAGCAGGTAAGGAAAATCAGGGAAGACCAAATATCAGCATGCTGTACAAGGCTTATAACTAGTGTAGTCAAGCACTTAAGCTCAACATAGAAGCAGATAAGAGTCATGACACTTCTGGCTTGGAAGCTGCACCTGTAGCCTAAACAGCTAAAGTCTTAACAGCATCAAGACAGCTGAATATGATGAATTTATACCCATGAACTTCACCCCAAGATTGGATATCCCCCTAAAGAACCCCAACATGTTTTCCAACCAGATTTGTCTTGAGGTCAACATAAGTTAAAACCAATCAGCTAATTCAAGGGTCCAATATGTAGAGTTCTGGAGGACGCTTCTGAATCCTAACTTAAAAATGGACTTGATGAACAACTTATTCAAAAACCAATGGTTATATGAGACGAAGTGTGCAGCTCATTGAGGTTAGACAACCTTTCTAAAAGTCCACTCCTGACAAAGACAAGCAGTTCAGAGTTAAACACAGTACTTCCTCAAATAGTCAACCCACATACCAACTGCCTGTGCAAAGCAAGGTCTGTCTTGTGACGGCAAGTTTGAACAAGCTAGCCCAAGTCTTACTATAAGGCAAGGTCGGTTCTTCAAGTCATATCCATGCCAGAATATTAGGTGAGACCATATCTCCAACTCTTCCAGGGAAAGAATTCCATATGTCTCCCTCCAGTGAATGGTCTTTTTCACAGATGACAAGAAAGACGGAAAGCTACCATTTGCAGCAGCATAGAACCTATGCAGTTCATCTTCATTGATTCTGCATAAACACCACAAGGTCATGAGATCTGCAGCAAGAAAGGTGACCAAGTAATTGATATATAAGCATAAAATTCCGCCAGGAGCTAATTGATTTTCTACATAATCTGGCACAGAATATAGTTACAGGTAAAATCACTTGTGGAGGAATCAAATTAAATTTTGGACTAGGTTTCATAATTAGAAAAGTCTTTACGTAATCATCAGGTTTTCCACACTGTAGGTGCCCAAGGAAGGAAACGCTAGAAAAGCAAGTTCATTAAAATACATAGTTTCAGGTTAAAATATATGATAGTACTTAATTTTCCAAAGAGACTGGATTTGGGATTGCTTATGAAGTGATGCAAAGGCAAAGTATTCTTTCAAAAAAGAACACTTGAAATCCTGAACTAAGGAACCCAATTTTTTTCCCTCAATGACAACTGCCTGCTCTTTTTATCATCCGAAATAGAATAATCAGAAAATAAATGGAATACATAAGATCACCGCACCTAGCTGGTAAGTTGATTCCTTGTTTCTCCAGCTCCTTGTAAAGTTGTACTAACCAATTTTCTGATACTAATTGGCAACAATCGTCATCACCACTGATTCTGCAAATATACAAAATAACTCAAGCAGAAAGAAAAGCAGGCTCATCTAGAACATATACATGTCCTTTACTAAACAGCTAATATACACCCATGTAATATCTGTCTTGGAGGAATTCTAAAAACATAGTAAAAGATAAGTAACTAAAACTAGCAGTCCATTTAAGTGCTTAATTATACTCAAGCAAAAAAAAAAAAATGAAGATAATGTTGGAAAAAAATGAAAATGATGAGTAAAATAATCAATAACAACAGGAATAGAGATTCTTCTTAGTATCTGAAAGGTGAGTGTAATAGCCATTAGCTACAAACAGCTAAGAAAAAGGATTTTACCTGCCTGCTATTCCTCACAACATTAGGCAGATTTGAACTTGATGGATATGAACCTACTGGAAGCATCAAAGGACTTAAATGCCCATTTCTTTAGTTTAAAATGCGTGCTTTACATTTCTTTCCCACTTTCGGCAAATCCAACACAGAAGTTTTAATGCTATTTTACACCTCTAAAATTGCATACATATGAACCAAGAAGCTTAGTTCAAAATACTTTACAGACCTTGTGTCCTCTGTACATTCTCTTGCCAGTGTATCAGACTGTGGTTCTGAATCTGACTGCGAAACACCAGTGGCATTAGGTGTTTCATTTCTGAGCTCTCCCAAGTCAGAGAAGGCTGTGGCAATGGAAAGAACTAATAATGGCCTTGATAATGCCTGAAATATATAAATGCAGTGGATAAATATCTACCAGGAAAGCATAATGAGTGATAAAAGGGAAACAAATGGAAAGACAAAATGGCACTCGGATGATCTGTAATGTTCAACTTCTACTCATATGACAATAAGTTTGTAAGATTCTTCTGCCCTTCCCTAACAAAGCTAGCACGCCTTGCTTTCAAGCTTTGAAATAGCCTATTTAGTACTTAAAAGTAGGATAAGGAAGTTGTTTCAACTCATTCAAAACTCATTTGTGAACACAAACCTTCATTCCTCTACCCACTTCCTTGAAAGGAGACCATTTCTGGATCCACTTAAGAGGAGGGTAGCATAGAAGTTGTAAAAACTGGATGCCACGCCATACAAACGGCCATTTTGCGGTTGAAACCCTTCGTACCGTCTCCAATGCTACCATTTTGAGAGCGAACACTGCCATTTGACCAGCAGCATTGCCAGCCCTCAAATTGATACCACCAGGAAAACTTTTTGCATGGGACACAACTAAATTTCTCTGGGAGGCCTTTTTTCTAGTAGCGACACCAGCCACAGGAGAGTTCCCATTAGAACGGGGATAATTTAACTGATCTCCCATGGAGGAAATTCATATATCGCTGAACGATCAGCGACCTGAAATCAAATTAAACAAAATCAGAACTCCTAAATTACACAGTTCCGCAACACAATTCAACACCTTACTTGGAATTTAAATATCAAGGAGAATCAATTGAATTTGAAACTGCTGCGATTTGATGATAACTTCGAAGAGTGAATTAAATAAACAAATCAAATGGAAGGGAATATTTGAACGCTATCGAATCAAAATGTCAAGAACACCGAATTAAACAATCGAAACTCAACAGAAAACGAAGAGAGTAAACAAATCACGGAAAAAGGTTAACCTGAAATGTACATGAGCTTAATAAGTTGAAGATGCTTTACCGATCCGAAATCGAGAGAGAGACGCTGGGGATGGAATTCACACAGCAGCAGGAGCTGGCGGTAGGTGGAACCGTGGAAGGAGGGACCCATCCGGACACGTGTACGATTGGTGCTTCAGTTCGGTCAGTTGTTTACCAGTACATAAAGCAAATAATACTTCTATTTTGAGTCACTTGTCATTCTAGTATTTCGGTCTAGAGATGTTAACGGGTAGGGTTATGGTAGGGTTGTGCCATTTTAGAACTCGTTCTGTGATACAATTCATACAACCTGAATCCTACCCACAATCCTTATTGGGTAGGATTTTTAAAACCTGTATCCTACCCTTGTATTGGTAGGTAGGATGCGGGTTCTTGACCCACAAACCAGCCAAATTATTACATATGAGATTAAGAGAAATATATATCAGATTAAGAGAAATTTAACATGTAAACTACGATAAACTTCTCACACAACAACAATAAATATGTTCGAATAAAACAAAAAACAATAAATAGCTATGTCCCAACAATAATTAATTGTAGTAATATAATCCTCATTGATACCAACTAGTCAAATATAAATAAAATGCAAACTGCATCTGTCAAGCGAACATAAAAATACCATCTCTACGAACATTGCTTACAAGGCCTGCAATTAACATAAGAGAAAAAATAAGCAAAAAGAGAAAAAAACAAGCTATCACAACATGTCAAAAACTGGGAATGGTTTTAACTTTTAAATGATATAATATTTTATTATTTTTTAATAATTATATATATATACGCACACACAAGCACAACCGATTGTACATATATATATACGCACACAGCGGGTACACAGCGGTTTATACACACACACCCACACACACACACACACACATATATATATATACGAACACAGCGGGGCGGATTAGGGGGGGTTGTTAGCTAAACCCGCATCCTACCCGCACCCAACGGGTTCTATTAAAAAAAATATCCGGATCCACCCCGAATCCATTTTAATTGGGAAAAAAACCCTACCCATCGGGTAGGGTAGGATCGGGTATCTACAGGGTATGGTTCAAATTGACATTCCTATTTCGGTCAATTAACACTTTCATTTTTATTTTTATAATATTTTTACTTATTTGCTTTTTCGCTCTCTACTTTCATTTTGGAAAAGTTACCAAAACCTTTTAGTGATAACCTTGACCTACACTTGTGTTCTCCTTTCTCAAATACCTACACTTATCCCCTACAAAAGTTAACTCTGTTACTTAATGTTACCATTGAAAAGGAAAAATACCTAACTTTCCTCTCCTAACTTTCAATCACATAAGCTTTACCCCCCAACTTAGGAAAAACAAAACTTAAAGAGAAAACGAAATCTAATAGATCAAAAGAACAATAACTCAAACTTAAATCCAGCAAATCATGAACCTTAGGTTTTATCACTGGAATTAATCACTGCTATGGATGGCAATGGATCGGGTAAAACTCGCAAACCACGGATACCTGCTTGTGAGTCACTAATATTTGGCTAAAAATTTACTCGTCTGGCGGGTATAGGTGGGCACGAATTTAGAGCTATCCATACCCGCGAACTCGTGACCTGCGAGATTTCCTTTTACTCAGCAGTGACTTGTTAAATTTCAATCTAATTAGTATTTTGTATAAAAACTAATAAAATTGGAAGACTAAGAATACACGTAACCCAAAATTACCCTAGTCTTACCGACACTCAAGACCACTGCAACTTGCCCTTTGTTTTCTTCATGCCTTCCACCTCTATCACCACCATCCTCCAGCTCTACTGCTTCATTCTTCACCTCGTTTCCTTAAATTCTCCATTGGATCTCTCTCTTCAAACCCACCCACACATTGCTCCCACTGTCTTACTGCCCAATCACATATCAAAGCTGCTGTCGCTCCTTCCCTCTCCATCTCCGAACTCAACACTATAGGTAGACTTACGGTGGACAAGTGAAGCATCATGATTTAGGGATGAAATTCCGTTATTTGTGGACAGCTTTGCACTTTGAGTTAGGAATTTAGAACTAACTTCACGTAACTTAGTGCTTCTTGGCTTTCGATGTTATACTTCTGTTGTTGTTCTACTACTAGTCTATCAATGTCCTCTTTCATGACTTCTTAAGAATGTATCTGTTAGAGTTCATGGGTAATTCGTGGGTAACCATAACTTTGTTAGTGGCGGGCATAAATGTCATTTTTCACCTATTAACTTTCATGGGCTGGTGATGAGTGAAGTGAATCTGTGCCTGATTAACTCCATTGCCATCCCTAATCACTACCCAGAAAGCCGAGCCACACTATCGCATCCACCACGCCGTCGAATGCACCGATTGGGCACAAACAATGTTGGAGATTTGATCGTTGTCACATCATAAAAACCCTAGGTTTTATCACCAAAACCGGCAATTCAAATCCCATCGATGCTGTCGCATCTACCAATTGATTGCCAATAATGCCGAAGATTGAATAACTACCTCTTGGTTGACTCTATATCTCAGTTATTCGCATCCTCGTCGACTCCACATTTGGTTGTCCAGGTCCGTATCTTGATTTGACCAGCAATTGATTCATGGAGCGAAATCAATGGAGAGATAGGTGCGACGAGTGGCATGTTCATCGGCATGTTCTTCTAGGCTGGACCAAATTTGGCGAAACCACCTTGAGGCAGCTCCACCACTTCGTCAGGGGCTTGATGTGATATGAGTTTCAAAGAGATTGGAATTTTAGAAAGATGTGATATAGAAACAAATAGATGCAATCGAAAAGAATGTTGGAGATTCGATGGATATGTTTAGAAGTCTCTAGTTATTTTTTTCAAATTAATTTGTTTAATTTGAAAGAGTTTTAGTAGTTAGGGCAAAGTTTTTTATAGAAGAAATTTAAAAAGGCAAAGTTAAACATTTTCTCTTTTTTTTTTTTTTTTTTTGTAACAGTGACTAATAGTATTAACTTTTTAGTGGGATAAGTGTCAGTATTTGAGAAAAAAAAAGGATAATACTGTAAGTTAACCAAACTTTATAAATATTTGGTAATTTTCCCCTTTAATTTTTTGAATGCTTCGTATAACCTAGCAAGTACACTGATTACCGATAAAAATACATTCACGAATCACGACTCGTGAATACCAAATCTGTACACACACACACACACACACACACACTCACACATGAGTTAGTCTCTCAACTTTGCAAAATTTAGCGAGTTCGTCCAAATTGGATGGTTCGTCCAAATTGGATGGAAAAGTAAATGGAGTTAGATTTGTTGCTGATGTGGCATGGAACTGTGCTGAATTGGTCCTGCCACATAAGCCAATTTTTTCCACATCATCCTGCCTCGTCTCTCTCATTGTTTAGGGTTTGTTTCGATAATTGAAATCGTCATCTCTACTGAGCTTCTCGTCACTATCGAATCAACAGACTCTTCTTTACGTTCGAATCCCTCCCAATGAAAGGCACCACCTTGGGTATCCTACCTGGGTAAGTCCCACTCTTCAACTCCTACTCCGTTAGCTTCCCGATTATTAGAGGTGGCGGTTTCTTCGCAGTGATCCTCGCCGCTGAATCAACGAACTCTTCGCATCGATCCTCAACCAATCAACAAACTTTTCAAATCGATGAATTGATCCCCATATCAATCCTCACCAAATTGACGATTGTCGCATCTATCCTCATCGCCGAGTCGACGGACTACACATTGATCCTTGACCAATCGATGAATCGATCTTTGCATTGATCCTCCCTAAGTCAATCCTCGCCAAATCAACAAATCGTTGCATCTATCCTCGCTGAATCAATGGACTCTTCATCACTGAATCCTGCTGCAAGACTTGCTCTGCCGCCCTCAACGCCTTCCGCCAAATTGACAAACTTTTAGGGATTTTGAACCTTCCCCTAACTAAGACCAAGTCCCATTTTAATCCACCTAAGCAAGGCTACACAATGTTTAAGTCACAAACTTCACACGTGGACGCTTTTCATCCTTCTTGGAGTAATTCGTTTACTTTAGCAAAGTTAAGAGACTAACACATCTAATCTAGAAAGTCAGAGGACCAAGCCGCACTGAGTCAAACAAAAAGGACTAACTCGCAAGAGTTTGCCAAGTTGAAGGATCAAACATGCATTTCGGCCAATGTTATATTAATAGATTTTCGTGATTAATTCGATTGGTAAACAAAAAAAATAAATGAGGTGTTACAACTTTTCCACATTTAATTTACACTCTCTAATTAAATTGTAACTTATGCTTAACGTGTTGAATTTAGCCGCTCACTAACAAATTAAGTGAATTATACAGTAAAAAGAAAGTTGCATATCTTGCAAATAAATGTCAATCTGAAAATTAAGAATTTATATTTTTATCATGTAAATAGAAGTCATTTTTTGAGACTATTTGATATTGAACTACATAGACTATGTAAAAAATTCTATAGAATTTCAGGCACCTTGGAGATATTAATATCTTTTTGGATATGACGAGAAAAAAGAAGATACATAATAAAAAAGGAAAATGTTAGAGATATATAAAATTATGTTCAAAATATTTTTTTGATGTCGATTTGAATTAGCAGTTCTTGGCTAAAAAAAATAAAATTCGCAGTTCATCAATTAAAGATGAAAACAACATGAAATTACACGTACGGGGCACAAGTTATTACACCATTTGCAAATGACTAAACCACTGTTAAAATATTTATTAATTTCCTGAGTATAATAAACATAAAGGCATATGTTAATGAAAACATATTTGAGTTTCACTTTGTTCGACAGAGGTTGTACATGTGTAAGAAGAAGGTGCTGCCTTGTTGGTATAAAAAATCTCAAATTTTCTATTAATGTTTTGGGTTGGACTAAAATCTAATATTAAAATCCTTTTATCTCAATTTTCAAGTAGATGTTTTAAAATGAGTTTGAATTGGCTATTAGTGTTTTAAAATGAGTTCAAATTGGACACAAATGATTAAAAAACTAACAGGAAGGAAAAGTATTAGGATTTAAATCTTAAGATGATAATGTAACTGTTAACAAATTTTGAGGACTTTAGGTACATTATTCCTTTTTTTGGAAAAGATTATACTTTGGGAAAAAAAATGCTTGAAAAAGAAAAAGGTAAATGAAACAAAACGCATAAAATACATACTTAATTCTTTATTACGTACATATTTTATATAAAAAAAATTCCATACCTATAACATTTAGAATACTCTTAGTAGAATTTTATTATCTATATAAAATTTTAAACTTCAACTTTACAATTTTTTCTTTTGTAATGGATATATTAGTGCTATATCTATAAATATTCTTAGCAAAATTTAAAACTATTTTGAGAAGATTATCAAAAATAAATATTTTTTTATACGATGATTATTTGTAGTTTCGTATATCTTGCATACCAATTAAAACTTCACCTTAGGAAGCTCGAAAACTATTTTGTGTAATTTCAATTATACTTTTCTTTTTCAAAAAGCTTTTTCATATTTTATGTTTTTAGTTGGTGTACAAGAAAAAAGATAAATGATCTGAAATCCTTGAAGTTTATTAAAAAGTTTCATTATCACTCAAAGACTTTTTCTCTTTTTTCCATTAGCTTTTTTAACATCAATAGCCAATTTGACCCATTTTAAAGCATCATAAAAAAAATCATATCAAACAAAAATTGGTGATATATTTAGTTCAATTAGTGAAAATTTCGATAATTTCACACGGTTAATATATTTTAATATAATGATTATTCTCCACCATATTAGATGATCAGCCAGAATTTTGAATTCTAGCCGGTATTATTTATCTTGAAAATATAGTGAGTTAAGTATACCTAAATTGTATAACAAACTGCGTCTTTTGGACTTTTGTTCTTAACTAGCCACCCAACCCGCAAATAGCCTAAATAAATTGTCTTCATAAAAAAAAAGGTTAGCCTAAATATATGAATATGAATATAAGAGTAATGAAAAATATTGCTTGCAATAAGAATATATAACCTCAATTCCTATGCATAAATCTTACAAAGAATATTGTCCCCTATTAAAATTATGATGTTACGTACATTCTCCAAATGACACATATACCTACACAAAGAAATAGGGGAATAAGTAAGAAACGTAGATAGCAATGATGGTATTATGTCTCAATCCATCAGCAGCTACCAACAATACTCGCTATTTCGGGTCCAGCAACGGAAAATGAACGATCTCCGCATGGCTAAACTGCACAATCCAGAGAATCACATCCTCAACCGAATCGAACTAAACTTATGAATACCTTCATTTCAATTATCCCAATAAAAAGACTACAAAAAAACGCCTGACTGCCCCAAGTTATCCTCGGTACAAGCAGATCCGTGTTCAATCATAGGAGAAAAAAAGAATGCCGCAGACCAAAGCATGGACAAAAGATTCCTATCTACAATACTAACAAACAACAGAGAAAATAGCAGAAACAATTACGAATAATAGCAATTGTTGCACAAAAGTATCGTTGCAACATGTGAAAAGACAATGCCCGAACTGTTACAGCAAAGCAAATGGGAGCTAATCCCTCGCATTACCTCCACATCATAAGGACATGTGTCCTTTAGTTACAGAGAGAAGATTCAATTGTAACCTTGGACAAATCTCCACCCACAACGCACAAACTACCAGAACCGTAGGACCAAAACAATCATTAGACCACAAACAAAACGCCATGTGTCGCCACGGAATTTTTCTCTTCTCCTTTAATAATATAGAAATAGAAATATAGATTATAATTTGGAAAGGAAAAAAAAAAAAAACAAAGGAAGGAAATGTGAACAGTGGCTGGTGCGGAAGCACCTGGATCTCCTGTTTTCCTCCACGTTGTTGCACCAGACGTCGTCTGGGAAGACCACGTGTATATCGTCGGTCTCAACTCATACCACCATAAGAAAGCAACAAACTTAGCGTCAGTTTCTCAACATGTTAGATGATGGTGGCACTCGCCTACACCATCATCTACGTCAACGACGTCGCCAACTCCATCGACTTCTACCAGAAAGCCTTCGGCTACACCGTCCGTCGTCTAGACCATTCTCACAGGTGGGGAGAGTTAGAGAGCGGACCCACCACGGTAGCATTCACGCCGGTGCACCAGCACGAGACGGATGATCTGACCGGAGAAGTCCAGCTTGCAAGCTCCGGTCGCAAGAAACAACAGGTTGAGCTCTGCTTCGATTACCCGGACGTTGACGCTGCCTTCAAGGTACATATCTGTTGCATACTCCTGAGTCCTAACAATTATGAAACCAGAGACCAAAGGCTGAGGTTTTATTTTCACTTGTTATTTTTGGAGGCTGACAATTTTATATGGCTGTACTTATTTGGCGGGCCATTGAGGCCAGAAAAGCCATTTACATCCTCTAGTATAAATAGGGTTAAAGTTAAGAAGAAGTGAAAGTAATAGGAAAAACTAATTCACTCGCTGTCTCAAATTATTTGTTCACATTTTCATTTTGAGGTGTTCGAATTTTGTTATTCACTTTCTTAATTAGAAATTATAGTTGAGTAATTTGATCATTGTATCTATAATTTAACTTCTTAAAAAAATTAAATCACATACAGAAATATAAAGATATTAAATAGGGGGTAACATTGACCAATAAAAGACTATATTTATTATAACTTTTTTAAGCTATGAGTTTTTCCGTAGTTGGGAAATAATATTTATGCTTAAATACTTATTGGGTCCCTTAACTATAATTCGTTTGTCTTACTTAACTCAAACTTGACCCTATGCTGGTTCTTTAATTTTGCCACTATCGTGGTTCAGTGAATTAGTCCAACCACCCCATCTAACAATGGAGACTGAAATAAATAATAATAATAATAATAAAATAGGGGTTAACCGAGCTTTTGCACCTTCCCAAAAAAGGAAACAACACGAGATGCCAATCCGACTTGGTGCTTCAACACCTATTCCTAAATATGGAAGTTCCATCTTGTCCAGATCAAGTGACTTATTTTTATTTTTATATTTTTTTAAAATTAGTTTTATTTGAAAGTTAAAATTATATAGATATAATAATCTACTTGAAAATAAATTTTTATAATTTTGTTAAATTTTTATTTTCTAATGTCTTAAACTAAAAAAAATTCATAAAAATGTAGTAAGATTACAAAAATTATATTTTTAATGGATTATTGCTACTATATAACATTGAATTTTAATTAAATTAGTTTTAGATAAAAAATACATAAGAATAAAAATAAATCATTTTGAAGTTAATTAACTTAAGTTAAAATGAATTGGGCCTGAGTTTGGAGCTTTTACTTTTTACCCCATTCCCTCCATGCCTAGTCTTCCTCATCATCGGGATCAACGATGATGTAAACCTTCATCTCGTTGACTTGTAGGAGCTCCCAATTTGGGAGAAATAAAGAGAGAGCGGTTATTGAAAGAAATTTTAGTATACAACTAATGAGCACTATAATTTTTAGAATATAAAATAAATGCAACAATTAAAGTGTATTTGGTTATTACTAAAAAACTAAGTGATAGTTTCTTTGATGAAAGACGCTTCTTTGAGTATGTTATGGAAGACGTGACTTGTTGTGAACGCTCATGATTAGATATTTAATTAACTTGAAAATACAAGTAACTAAATATACTGATTCACACCCAATGGGCCAATATTCAACCAGAATTCTCTTTATGATAAAAAAGAAATGTGTGGAGTGAAATAGAATAAGTAGAACCTTTAGAAGTTGTGTTCGCAACAACATTTTATTTGTATAGTTCTATTGCCTTCAATTTATAGGGGGCGAATTGACACTACTGGAGGGTCATTTATAACCTTTTATAAAAGAGTCACAACAATTCATAAAATGTTTCACTAGTTTACCAAAGAGTATTCTTATCACTTCTCTCTTTGAAATAACTCTCTTTGAAATAAGATCATAATTATCCTTAGAAGAGATATATTAGTTCGATTATAAAGTCACAACTTTTTTAAAAGTTGTATCTAATTAAATCAAGGTCATAACCATCTCTTAAAAGTTATTAAATTTTCCTAAAACATGACATTTTACTAAAAGTCATATTATTTTACTAACTAGGATAGTTATGGTGCATAACTATCCTAGTTAGTAAAATCATATGACTTTCCCCAATGATCATATATGTTATGATGAACTTATCCTTTCATCTAAAAGTTATATCCCTTCATAATATGAGTAGTTATGATAAACAATCACCCCACGTGTCAAAGTGTACATGTACACGTCACATAATTACCACATGGCATCTTCCTATTGGTTTCAAAATGATGATGTGTCACACACATGTGCCACATCATTGTAACCACTTAACTACATTTAATTAATGTTAGAAGCGGTAATGTGAGTTAATGTGACAACACCAACATATAGTGACCACATTAACCAATAGTAAAACAAATATATCTTAATACGCTTATGAAATTTAACAATCACTCTTACTAACTAAATGTCACCAATTACAAGAAAGATAAGATGGAAGGGGGACCAATCGCCGATCATGATAGTTCTATGCCAACAAACTTTGAGATTTGCATTTTAGAGGAAATTTATGAAAAGCAAAAGCAGATTGAAATATGGTGTACTCGTTAGGTTAGTTGGGTTTTGGGATTAGAACTCAAAATCAGTTGAAAAAATAAATAATGAAGTTTTAAATGAAATGAAATTTATTCATTTAATAACAATTTTTAATTTAGTTTGTGTTTCAGGGGAAAAAAAAAGGGAAAGTTGATTGATATGAATTGGAGTTGTTAAAAAAATTCCTCTAATTTTTTTTTAAAAGTTTTGCAAATGGTTAAATGCTTTGCTAATCTATGCTATTTCCTATTGTGTGTTTGAGCCTCCAACCTTGCTAAATAGACAAAAAAAAGGGGGGGGTCACAATGCTATGACACATAAGATGGGTGGACTAACTCTTGAATGGTTGCAAAGTTATAGGACCAGGGCCAAGTTGCCAAAGTTGAGACTAAAATAGGCAAATTTCGACTTCAAGGATTAACTTGTATGATTTTTCAAGTTAAGGGACCCCTAGGGTGTTTTGGCCTATACTAGGGTCAAATTACATAAATTTCACTAAAACGTTGATAAATTTACTATTTGACCATCTTACTTTAAAAACGCATGCTTTTCCCATTCAAATAATGGAAATAAGATCGTTGTCTACTATCTCTATTTTTTTATTAAATGTAAAACTTGCTATATATTGATTTTTGGCCCCCTAAAAATATTTACCAAGTTCTAACATTGTACTTATTCATGTATTGGTTGGTGGCAATGGTCACTACAGAGGGCGGTGGAGAAAAGTACGATGGTGGTGAGGGAGCTGCAGAACAAGGAGTGGGGCCAAAAAGTGGGCCATGTTCGTGATCTAGATGGAATCATTGTCCGATTGGGCAGCTATGTCCACCCACCAAAACCTGGCACATAACTATCGCCAAGCTAGCTATGACTGATTTGAGTTCTAGATGGTTGTGTGACTTTGTGTTGTCTTTTGTATATGTATTGTCTTACTTCCTCTCAACAATTTTGTGATCATAATAAACCAATAGGGTAAATGACATCTGTCATTCCTAAACTGTTGGATTTGTTCCAAAGAAAACCTTAATTTTGATGATGACAAATGATTTGTGTTAATATTTTTAATCTCATCTTTTTGGTTGAAATAAGGTTAATTAAACTTATGCTTAATTTCCAAGTATGTTTAGTGTTTATCCAAAAAAATATGGTTTACAAGTATTGAGGAAAAATTATCTTTGAAAAGAAATTAGTAGGTTATTAACTTAGGTGATGTTTGATTCAAGTTTTGATGTCCAAATTACAAGTGTTTTGGAATGGTTTTAAGTTTAATCCATTAAAGTCACAGTTTAACAGGTATTTGTTTCACGTAAGTTTAACTTGCTCCCAAGCTTTACACTTTAACACGTTAAACTGGGTTAATTCGAAAGATAAGTTTCCTGTGAGTTTTCAAGCTTCAGCTGACGCGTTAAAACTCGGTTTTAACCTGTTAAACTGAAGTCTGAAGGCTTGGGTTCAAATGCTTCAAGTGGCGCGTTTTCAGTCAAAATTTTAAATAGAGCTCGGGCGAATCAGAAGACGCCATCTGTACACGTCTGGCACGCATTTAATGCTCTGTCTTCAGCTGCTTTTGACCGTTGGAGAGAAAAGTCGAGTTTAACTTGTTAAACTCAGGACTTAACGCGAAATCTGGGAATGCTGCGTTTTTCGCATAAAACAGAGCAACGGCTCTCCAGATTTTAAGAAAACTTTTCAGGCACCTCCAGCAGGGCATCAATGGTCTAATAGCTTCCTAAAGAGTATATTTACACTAAGAAACATGTTGAAAACATAACTTGGCAACTAGAAAAAGAAATCATCCATCAAAGAGCAGAAATTAGAAAAGTTGCCAAGAACATGTGCTTGTGCTTTCATTGGCTTATCTAGCATTGGTTGCTTTGTTCTTACCTTGTAACCACAAATTGTTGAGCTTGTCTTGAGTGGTTGAGTGATTTCCTTGTAAGAAAAAAAGGGTTAGAAGAGTTTCTAGTTAGCCTTTGGCAAAACTAGTGAGAGGTGAAGGTAGAAGGATCTACCTAAGTGTTGTATGCCTTTGAAGGCTATTGTGTATCATTGTGGTTCATAGTAGAGAAGAAAACTCTTAAGTGGTGAGCTTGAGGAGAGGAGTAGGCTCTTAAGAGGAGAGTTCGAACCTCTATAAAAATTCCCTTGTCCAAGCTTCTTATTCTCTCTACCTATTTGAGCTTTGATGGGTGTTTTATGCAACTTGTTTTGGTTGAACTTGCTTGTTTTCAAAACTACTTCAAAGATAGCTTTCAAAGCAAATTCTAGGTGGATTGTGGTAGTCATTTTCTGAGTAAAATAGAGTTAATCATTGTTCTTCAAATTGAATTTGAGTTTGGGGTTTCAAGAATCAATTTGTGCTTTATTTTCGAAACCTAACCAATTCACCCCCCCTCTTGGTTGCACTTGGGCCAACATAAACTATTTCAATGTTGCTTAATCATCGTGAAACTATAGAATGTTACTTAATTGTCCTAAAATTGTGCAATTTTTTCCTAACATTCATCATTTTTTAACGGTTGGCATACAGTAGGACAACAAGTATAACAATTTGATAGTTTGAATATGATAATGTAACAATTGAATAGTTTAAGGATGATGCAACAACAATTATTAATTTCATGATAATTAAGCAATACTGGGAATAATTTAGGGATAATTAGTGTCATTTACCCTAAACCGATGCAAATTGTGGTGTCAGTCGTGTACTTGTCACGCATATTTCTCTACTGTTAGTATTTCGAGAGCTCTAAATTGAACATACGGTCGAAGATACGGGGGACAAGTGAGAAGTCAAATGTGCGTGGTTTTTGTCACGGTGAGGTTGGGACTGGCCAGGGTCGATTTATTTGTTTATCTGTTTACTCAGAATCAATATAAACTACATGTTTAATTTGATGAGAGATGAGGAGATTACAATTTAACAAACATGTATTTTTTTCAAGAATTTGCAAAATCCTAAAATAATGAGGATTTTGGGAAGTAACGTTGTAGGAAGTAATAATCTACCAGTGTTGGAGCATAAAAATGAAATACTAACATTAGTAAAAGAATATAATTGGTTAGATTAGCAAAATGATTTCATGGATCATTGTTTGCCAATAGAGATCATTCGCACATAGTTATTGGAAAAGTAGCTTTTTCAGATTCTCAAGTAGGAGAATAATTTTCAATAAACTAATTAACATAACGTTTCTTTTGAAAAATTATAGTGCATGAAATCATTTGTTAGTCAAACTAAACACAATAATTTTTTGATTTATTTTCCCTATAATTAATAATTAATCATTTTTATGCTCTGAAAATCATGAACTGTTACTTTCAATATTGTTAACTTTCTCACAATGGTTTTGAAAATACGTTGATGTCAATAATCCTAAGAGCTCTTACAGGCTAAATATATTACTTCCTCCATCGCATATTATTTATACCATTCACCTTTTAGCAATTAATTTCTAATTTTTTATTTTCAACATTTTAGTATATAAATGAAGAATTTTTATATAAAAATGATAAATTAAGACATATAGTTTCTAAATATATTTTTTAATATTTTTTTCTAATAAATACTAAAATAAATAAATTCAAATCAAAATATGTGAGAAAGTCAAATGGTACAAAAAATATGGTATGAAGGGAGTACATATTTAATTTGAGGAGAAATTAGGTCACAATTCAGGCTAAGACCAAATGTAGTAGTAAGCATCAGTTTGATCTGAAATGAGTAAAGACCTTAACAATTTATTTAATGTTTATTTAAAAAAAAATATGAATGAATCACAAGGAAGCTCTAGGTTAAGTTGATCTCAAGCTAAGTTCAAATTGTTCCTTCAAATAAAGGGGAACGCGTTGTATAAGGCTATGAGCTGATTAATGTAAGTCAAAGCTTAGCCTAAGATAAATATACGACAATAGATGAATTGTTTTATAATATATATCTATTAACTATAAAACTTATGAGGTCAGGAAACCTATGGGGTCTGGTAGAGCAAAGACCAACACGAAGCCCATAATAGACTAATCCCCATTCGACAGAGCAAAGATAAAAAAAGCCCATTAGGCCGATAAGAAAAATCCTTTTTAGATGATAATAAGATTCCGGAATTTTGGGATCAGTTGAAGGATATCTATCCAAGAGCGATTCATTTAGATCTTCCCTTAACTACATAAACCAGCCCCAGCCCAATCGCCAAATCCGATATACGACATTCTCATGTCACACTCCACCTAGTAGCTTCTTCTTCTTTCATCTTATTATTTCCTCATTTTGTTCTTTCCTCTTTTTTTTTTGTCCTTATTTCTTCCTCCTCCTCCTCCCTCTCCTCTTTTTTTCTTTTTTTTTCGGTTAATCTCCTTTTATTTTTACAATTCTTAAACAATTCTTTCAAACCATCAGTTTATCTTAGTTTGACGGTTCATTCATTCAACGAATTTAGCTGGCTTTTAACCAAGTACAATTTGGGCTAGTAACTAGACCAGCACACCAGTTCACAGTCAAATCGATTAAACTGGATGGTTCGGTGTGGCTTTGACAACACTGCATCAATCGAACTTGTGCTTACTAAGAGGGAGTTTAGAGTAAAAAGCTCTCAGTTCTCTCTATAATTCTTTGGGTATAATGAGATTCAATGCTGAAATTTTCATCTCAATTGAGCAAAAATCCTTCAATTTTTTAGTTGAATGGGGAAAACTGAAGATATCATCTGTATCGTTGAATTCAGGCATTGTTGTCGGGGATGGATCGATTTAACAGGGGATGAAATCCGCTGGTTTTTATTAATTTTGAAGAAGTTCATCAGAAATTCTTCAGTTAGGAGGAGGCAGTAGGAGTTTCAATCAACCGGTAAGGTCCTTTCTTTCGGATTAGAATCGAATAATCATGGTCGATTTTTAGAATTGGTAGAATTGAAAAACCTTAGTCGGACGAGCATTATTTTTCCGAAGGGTAAAAACTCATAGGGGTGGACGAGAATTATTCAGATGGTAAGTTCTATCTCTGGTGTTGGTTTGGTGACTGGTTTCCATCGCCCAACCATTATCTGTGGTGACTCTCAAATTCAGATTTGGAGGCCAAAAAGTAGTTCGAGAAGCAGCGAGGCATCAAAGAAGCTAACAGAACTTAAGTCTCAAAAGGAAAGTGTGGCTAGCTCGTCTAATAAGGTCGCTGGTGGTGAAGGCATTTCGGCGTCAGACAAAGAGCCACGATGAAGGGAGGTTTAAATGGCAGCATCTGATCCTTGAGATTGATAAAGATAGAGTTAGCGGAGAGGTAATAAGGAATCATGGTGGCAAGGAGGTAGCGTCAATGAAGAAAGGCAATGGCATCGATTCTATTGCTGAGGAGGCTGTTTTGAAGACTGGCGACAAAGAAGATGAAGAGGCTTCAGGCAAGAGAAGTTCTTCAGACAGCGGGCTGCAATTGAGAAAGCAGGAGAAGGCGGCCAAGAGTGATGGTCACGCCGGCGGTCAGAAGGTGGACGGAATCACTGCAGCGCCGTCTGGTGGTTGTGCGGTGATGTGCGAAAATTCTGGAAACTTTACCATTGGGCTTGATTTTACTGAAACAAACGAGTCCGCTAGCAAACTTGTAAAGGGGAGGGAGAATCTTGGAGGGATATCTTGGACAATTTTGATAAGATAAAACAACAGAGGAGGGGGCGGAAAAGGATGGGTTTAACAACAAAAGGTTTGACTCAACCAAACAAGTTGAACAAATTAGAACGGGAGGTTAAATCGCTAGAGAAGAGTTCCGTGATCCGGCAAGTATTTTTCTATCCTCCAACTTAGTGTTTCCTACAATAGTTAGGGTTATGATTTTAGGCTTATGCTTGGGTTCTGGTCTAATTTCTTTTTTTTTTATGGGGTTTAATTTTTTTCGTATTTTTTGGCTTTTGGTCCCTTAGGTTATTGGGTGGCTATGTTTTATATAATGTGTTAAACCACGTTACCGTTAGGTATATTATACCTCAAATATTTAAGATATATCGCCTAATATATCATACCGTATACAGTTATCATTTTTATAAAAAAATAAATATTAAAATATTATTTTAAGATGAAATAAATTCAATAATTTTTTAACACATTTTATATGTATTATAATTTTTCTCATCATCATTTTTCAAATATAAATAAAATATATATGATAGAAGATACTTTTTTAATACAAAAACATTAAAAAAATGTTATATATAGAGTAAAATAAATAATACTCAGAAAGAAACTAATTTGTTGATATAAGAAAAAAAAATAATACTTTAGTAATAATAATACATTTTCTAATACCACATTGAGTTCTTAGGTGGCTCAAAGTAACTATTAAATTTTTATATTAACTAAGAAAATTAACCAAAAAAAATAAAAGTAAATATTTATTTTATGATATTTGTATTAATTATATTTTAATTTTTTATATATTTATGATATTTTGATGTAAAATGATAAAAAACAATATCTCACACACATTCATGAAAAATCAAATATTACAGTACGTAGCTTACGGTATTTGAGGTATACCGTGGTTTTTGGACAAAATATACATAAAAAATGAGTGGTGTGTGAATTACTGCAGTGTATTATGGTATACCACGCGATAAAATGGCAAAATATGAAAATATTTATACTGTGTGTTGATTACCTGTAGTATCGCAGTAAGCGGTATACCAGGGTATTTAATTTCATGGTCTTATGAGCTTCTTTCGGGTTTTCTTTTTAGGGGTTTACTTCATGGTGTTTGGCCTTTTGTTTCTTGGATTATCAGATTATCATTTTTCAATTTAAGATGGTTCTTATATTTATGCCTTTTTTCTATTATTTTTAATAAATTCTTTCTTTGCCGATAAAAAAAAAAAACACTACATAAATCAGTTTTAGGCTTCTATCTTGAACTATTTGTTTAAATTGAATTATTTACAATTTTGCCACTCTCAATTGTCCATGACGACGCCCTTGACTATGGATTTCCATCAATCGCTTTTGATGTTCTCGGCCTCTCAGATACTATCGTTGTTATAGATTGAAGAGAGGAGTCAGGCGACTCACAAATTTGATATAGCATGATTCTACAAAAAAAAAATGATATAGCATGGTGAACTACCAAATTGCAATAAATGAAGGTTGTAATGCTAAAAAACTATTGACATAATCCCTGCTATGAACGATTTCGCTCAAGCTTTGCCTCACTATTGTTTAATTAGAGGAGAATTTAAGCCCCATAAATAGACCAAAAATCACAATACAAAGAAAACGAGTTTTAGATCACTTCCGCTGACACGCTGATTTGCCAATGAATTTCTTTTTAATTTTAACTAAACCAACATCAATTTCAACTAAAGAAACATTAAGCACTGATATATAAAGATTATCAATTTTGACTGTAGGAATAAAAATTTTTACTATTGGAGAAATAGTCTCAACTGAAAAAAAATATTAACGATTTTAACTAAATGCAGAAATTGTAAATTGAACAACAAACTTGATTAAAAAAACAATAACTTGGAAAAATAAACAACAATATTGATCTAAAAAACAATAGTTATGAAGGAAATAACAATACTGACTAAGTGAACATCAATATCAAGTTAAGGAACGATGATGGGAATTTAAGGAACAATCATATCGACTAAACATAGCAATTGTAAATAGAATAACAATTTCAATTAAAAAAAACAACTAGATAATGAAACAATATTATCAATTAAGGGACAGTGACAAATTTGAGAAATATCATGAAAGTAATGGACTATCCTCTACTCCATGAGTATTGCCTAACTACTCTTGTGTTTAGAAAAAATTAAACTCTGACACTTTGATTGGCAGCAATACACTTACGTACTATTAAGCAAAGTTTAGAAGTGTAGGAAAATCAAATTTGTTTGTGAGTATTAAGTCAATCAGGTCTATAATAAGATCAATGTACAATCACACATCTTTGCTTTTCATTTTTGGTACCATGTTCACGTAAGAAATGGTTTAATGACCAACTAGGCTTGATTCTAAAAGACTAATTGGTAGTCTTTGCCAAGAGGCTGGATGGTTTGAACACATTAAGTCGTTTTGTAGCCCTCCTTAGGTTAAGGCATGCTATTTACACCATTTTCTTTTACTATTATTGTCATGTGGCAAAGTTTTAAACCCTTATTCACTTTGAATGTGTACGGTGCACTTGTAATAAGTGTGAGTAAGGGGTCAATCTTGCAAAGATTAAGTGTGTGATGTGTGTTCGAGAACTAAACTTTGAGTCCAATTTTAGCTAAGAAAACCAATATGGAAACAAGAAACAATGACTAAACTATAATGCAAATATGCAATATCCTAATTATGGGTACATCTGCTCTCTAGGGGTTCACTGTATGAATGACTAATTGTGCTGATTGAGGATTATTATTCCAAGACTTATTGTTGATAGGGGAGAGTTTCCCTCTGAGCTTTTTAGCTCTTTTAAGTCTAGGACTCACCCTCTTAAACTACCAATTAGTCATAGCCTAATTATGTAGCTTATAGGTTTGTTGATGCTCTAAGTCTCTTTATCCACCTAGAAGCTAGTAAAGTCTGTTTCAAACCTTTTGCATTTCTCCTTTGTTGTGGGAAGAATTTTATCCTAAAAGATAAGAGATCTTGGTACCTGATGTTGAACTCCAGTCTCCTTGGCTCCCTTTTTTTGTGCTTTAACTCCTCTTCCTTGATGAGAGAAAAAAAAAAGATCTATCGTGGAAATTTTTCTAATACCTAAAACAACTTTAGGATCAGGATAAGATGCAAGATGATGAAGAGGAAAAAGATAGGGAAAGAACTCTAGATCGAACGGTTTCGGGTCCCAATCAGAAAAGAAGTCAATTTCTATTGTGTCATCCCTGTGCAGCTATGCTAAATTTTTTAAAAATAGGCAAAATAGGATACATTGTGGCATAGCAGCATCATCCTTTCGACAGTTTCAACATTATTCAATATTTTGGCCATCTAATAGTAATTTATATAATTCTTGTAACTGCATATTAGCTTGAATTTACAAGTAAAGGGATGAAATTTTGGTTGGAAGTTACCCTTTTTCCAAGCTTTTTTCATCCTAAAATTTTATCATATTGTTCCAATTGTTTTGGTCAGCACATCAACTATGCTATATTATAATAATATTTGAGGGCAAAGGAAGGTATTTGATCAACACATCAATTATACTATACCAATATTTGTTTGTAAAAAAATGCTTTAGTTTTGAGAAAAATAAAAATTAAGTGCCTCACATTATATTTCACCAGTAATTATAGATAAAACAATTTGTTTGATAAAATAGAAGCTGTTTTTTTTTTAGTTATTTACATTTCAAAAGGAGAAAATAGTTGATGTCATCATACTTCTAAATTTCTTGCCTCTAGCCCACTGAACATTTGACATTCTAATACTCACATATTGAATTTTGTAGATCATTAAGGCACCCAAAATAAATGTTTTTCAAAACTTCAATGAAGAAAGTAAAGCACTGAATGGTATTTTTCAGTGAAGAAAGTAAAGAGGCGTCAAGCACTAATATGAGTGGGACATCATTCAGGAGTTGCAGCGTAGGGCAGTAAGCGTCTCATCTTGGGCAGGGAAGATAGTATACTTTGAGGGAGCAAAGTGGCGACGAACAGATTGTGCTCGGAGAATGTAATTAAGGAAGATAGTTATGAAATTGTGTAAGCCTTAGAGGCTCTGGACCCTGAACATCTCCCATAGGAAGGCTCATCATCATCCTCATCATGCTCTTCTCTAACTCATCTGGCTCAACATAAAGTACTATATGTAGTGGCAAATATTTGTCTGAAAAAGGCTCCTGCTCATTAGTCTTCTTAGCCTGAGCTCCTTTTAATGAAGAAATGTTCTTTATCTCTATAAAGTGAACATCCTAGCTCTATAAGATTCTTTTAGTCTTAGGATTATATAGTCTATTAAATTCTTTAATTGATGCCCGGCGGCATCCTCACTGTATGATATGTTTTCCTGAAGGGGGGATTTCTAATGAGAATATATCTGCAAGATTTTGAAGAATGTAGGTTAGGAGCTTCTCGGAGTGTGTTTCTAGGAGAGGAGCCTCCGATACCCAAGTCAATACACAGGAGAGAAGTTGTTTGAGAGCAAAGAGTAAGGAAGAGAGAGTCCCGTTCTTTTTACCAAAGAGCATCCTAAGTATTTATAGGAGGATGGGAAAAGGCCGTTTTGTACCGCTAGTCCAGATCATGACACGTATTCGGTCGGATGTGGTCCGTACTTTCGGAGACAGGTATCTCCAGTTGGCTATAGGCAGTTCTGGCCATAGGGTAGGGCATGTAAAGGGCTTCTTTGTCAAATGTTCCTAAACTATATTTGTCGTTTCCCCATGAGACCCCGTCGGCGGTATAAGACCCCTTCGGCCAGGGATTTCTTCTGAGGGTTACTGGAGAAGGCTCTTCGGACGGGCTGACCATTCTTCGAATGATGTTTTCCTCTGCTGAGGATGGTGAACCTATATTCTCGAGGTAGGTAGTTTGCCACTTTGAGGATGACGATGAGCCTTTTTCCCGAAGTTGGTTGTGTGTATACTACCGAAGGTGGTGGAGAGGTTTTTCCCAAAGTTGGTGTTACGAATCCGCTAATGGTGGTGTTAAGTTCTACCGAGGGAAAAGGTTTTTATAGGTGATAGCCCTTCGGCTATTTCTAATGAAGATCTCACGAGTAAGAGATTTAGCATCGACCCTCTCTGAAGATATGTGTAGATAAGCCTTACATCTCCATTGAATATGGTCCTATGAAGGTGTACTCTCCTAGAAACCAAATGGATCTATTTTATCAATTTTAAAAAAATGAGGAAATTTTGTAATATTTTAACAGCCGAGTGGGTGAGCTGGGTTATTTTAAAAAATATTGATGGTTTATTTGGTTAGTTTAAATAATGTCAATTATTTATTTGGCAAAAAAAAAAAATAGTGGTCAATTCAAGCTAGACATAAAACATTAGTGTTTTATTCATCGTTTTTGCCTTAAAATAAAATACCTCCAATCATTTTTCCTAACCTAAATTGATAAAATAGATAGGATTGTGTGATATTCTATGATTATTACAAACACAATTAAGTACGAAATTTCTACGTGTTCAACAAAAGTTAGTAAAACTTTTATAATTTTAAAGTGATAGGGCCTTTTACCCATAGTCACTTAATTTTAAGTTAGATGTTTTAATACAGTATCAAACCTGAAGTTCTCAGCTACCTTAGTTATTACCAAAAAAAAAAATCTATGTAACTAAGTCGAATCGGACTACATGTAAAGGAACGTAGTAAATAGGAAAATCTTACATGACTAAAATAAAGGGGTTAGTGAAGGCTTTATACAGTGATAGGACCTCTACATCCATAATTAATTAGTTTTCGATTGGATGCTTTAATAGACGTGCATTTTTTTACACTATCTGGTAGTAACCTCTAAAATATTAATTTAAACTGTAAGATGGTCAACTCCTAATAATTTTAGTTTGTATTATTCCTTTTTATAGTTAATTTAAATTGTATTATAATCATCTTAATTTTAATGCAATATAAAAATACAATAGATTAATTGAGTTAAAGTTTTGTGTTAAGGAAACACAAAAACATCAACTAAAAATTATTTAGTTAAACGCAATATAAAAAAAATATTGAGTATAGGAACTCAGTTGTGCAAATCCTTTGAGACTTCTTTGTTGTGGGGGTCATGTAGCTACATGTTTACATTGGTACTTGATAAAAATAATGAATAAATCATTGATGTTTTAAACCTGGCTCGAATTGGCTACTAATATCTTTCTGGGCTAAATAAACCACCAACATTATTCAAACTAGTTGAACAAACCACCAATGTTTTTCAAATAGGTCAATTCAACAACTCAATTGTTGAAAAATTATTAAACTTTGCCATTATTTTTTAAAAATTGACAAAATATATCACTTGGTTTAAAATAATTGAAATAGGCTACCTTTGCCAATTCCCCAACTCCACAACTACCTTCTCAAATCGTTAATTACTACCTATTGGCCCATGCTACCATTCCTAAACAATGTTTCAAACTCATATTAGGGCTCGACACCTCTTTACTCTCCTCGCTCGAGAACACCGCCCTTTGCTCTGCCTTTTCAATATCAACTTGAATCTCTACCACTACAATGCCACATGGCATTAATCGGTTGCTAATGGGTTGTGTACAATCTTCTGGATCTCCTTCAAGATTGGCGGAGTAGATTAAATGTAGGCTTTAAGGTTGCCAAGATTGCAACTTGAGGTGAGGCAAAGCAAGAAAAGGAATAACTTGACCACTATCAGCAAACCCAAGAGGATCTCAATTATTACTTATAAACAAAGGCTGAAGATTAATGTCGGGTTGAAGAAAGTGGTTGTAATATTAGATCTACAAACTTTAGTGACATTGGGACCAAAAAAATAAAATTTAGAGACTAAAGTTGATTTTTTATGCTGAGATTTTGTTAGATCTAATTATAAAACTACAAAAGTTATCGATTTGAGATAACTTAAAAATATTAGTCATTTATTTGACCTAAAAGATATTAATGGATGAATCCAACTAGTAAAAAATACCAGTGTTTTATTCATTATTTTTGCATTTATTTCAACGAATATCTTGTTCATGTAGCAGCATGCGCTTGAGGATATGCCAAGCATCATAAAAGTTGTAAACTCTCCTCTCCGAATGGCAATGGCGCAGGACTTCCACGTGAGTGCTCTGACGCATCCAGCTTTACGAAAATACAACACTCTTTCTCGATTCCCCATGCAGAGCAGACACAGACAGCTCATATCCCTTACTTTTGCTTTTCCCGAATTACTATTAATTTCCTCTATTCATACTTACCAGCGGCATCCGAGAACATGAAAATCCTTGGGATAAATCTCAAAAACACCATCACATTTGAATAAATATACAATTTACCTCCTCCTATTTAAAAATCCTAAATTTCACTCCAACCTGTGTAACAAAACTATATTCCTAAACCGAAAGTACAATTCCTCTCTGGTTAAAAAAGTGATGATACCAATATTCGTATTGTAATTACTTATATGATTTCTTCTCTATCAATGATCACTCTTCCAGATGAACAGTTACTTTTGTCGCTCCCTTACAATGAAATTTTCGGCTTAATAACGTATAAGAGACCTAGCAACCCCTAAATGGTACCATCTCAGTTGTACTACTTCGACTTTAAGTTAAAATACATTTTTGGCCCTTATTGTTCAGAATTCTGTAAGGACTCGATTTCAAGGGGAAAAAAAAGATTTTTTTTTCTGCATCCCTTCACAAATGATTGATCCCATTTATATGAGTAAAGAGACAGAGAGATTGATCTCAAACATTCAGCTAATTTTTTTTAATTATAGTAATTCGTTCGAAAACAAATTGAACAAATGAAAAATTAGTGTTTTTCTGGCCGAAATGAAAATTAGCTCAGTCACTTCAAAATGCTCATTCATTGCAATTAGGGAGGGACAGAAGTCCGTAGAGAAGAAGGGGCAGGCATTAGAAATACCACAAATTGCAACCTTCAAGATCACAATAGTTTACATGATACACCAGCTCCTAGAAATCGAAAGTTAACTTCCCCGAGGTTGAACTTTCAAGCCCGTAAACTAGAACTACATTTCATTAACCGCCCCAAACATTTATTTCTTTGCATTTTCACCCTCTTCATATCCTAGCCCCTAATGGCAGAAGATAATCTTAAGCTCCTTCGGCGATGAACAATCGTGCATCAGCGAGGGGGTATCGTGAGCATACGTAAACGTGGAAGGGCACGCCTGCTTGAAGAACTGTGAGAAGCTCGAGGCGCGACACGTCTGGGGACTGTTGTAATGGTTTCGGCAGCAGAGCTCGTCGGATCCAACAGCTAAGCAACCGCTCTTGCACCCGATAACCTTGCCGTCACCCGACCGAAACTGGAGCTTCGGCGGGCAGCTAGCTAGGAGGTTTTCCTTGCAGCCGACGACCGGGCAGACACCCTGGCCCTCATGGGGGGTGACGGTCAACGGGACGTTGAAGCCGTCGACGAGGCTGACGCCGTACGAGGAGAGGTCCCGGTGACCGCCATGGTGGAGAGTGTACTGGACAAGGGTGGCCGGGGGAGCACCTCCGAGGCCGTCACACTCGAGGCGGTCGCCGCAGCCACCGGTGGCGCAGGAGAAGCGTCCGTTAGCGGAGAAGCAGTCGGTGCGGGCCCAGACGCGCCCGGACCAGAGGGTGTTAGGGGCAGGGAAGGAGCGGTGGGTGTGGGTGTCGAGGAGGAAGCCTCCGCGCTCGAGGACGGGGAAGCCGGCGGAGGGCTGGATCGCGGGCCAAACAGGGTAGGGGCAATTGTTGACTACGGTAAGGGTGAGGCTGGCACTGGAGAGAGTGAAGGACAGGAAGGTGAGAGAGATAAAGAAGAGAGAAGAGTAACACTTAGAAGAAGCCATTTTCGTGTACGACCAAATAAGAGATTCACAAGAGTGCTTATTTATAGCATTATAGCTTTTTTTTTTTTTCTGAGAAACCAGATTGCTTATTATATTGAAGTTTAAATAATAAAAAAAACAGTGTCTCCTTTTTATTCATTAAAAATATATTACTCCCCCATTCACATAAAAAGGAAGATGCATTTCTTTTATGATTTTTTTTAATATTTGCACTTGAAACTAAATTTTTTTAAAAACTAATTTTTTTAAAAAAAAATTATTCTTGAATTATGATAGTGAGAGTTTCAATGAAGATTTAAAAAGAAAAAAAATTACTTTTTAGGTTTATGTAGTGAAAGTTTAAATAAGAGTAATAAGGTAAATTAAATATTAAAAACTTTATAAAAAAGAAAATATCTCCCCCTTTTTGGGACGGCTAGAAAAATAATACATTTCATGCTTTTTAAAACTAATACTCCATCTCTCCCACATTGGCCACAACATTTGACTTAGCGCAGTTTTTTAGGCGAGTAACAATTTTTACATTTCGTCTTTGAACGTAGATG
The DNA here is from genome assembly GCA_039654915.1 of Aquilaria yunnanensis. Classification (NCBI taxonomy): domain Eukaryota; kingdom Viridiplantae; phylum Streptophyta; class Magnoliopsida; order Malvales; family Thymelaeaceae; genus Aquilaria; species Aquilaria yunnanensis. Next base: position 641,484 of record CM077595.1, read on the forward strand.
ATTCCAGCAACGCCCCACTGTTGAGCAGTGCCCTTGTCATCAAATCGCTAGCAAATCGTCTGCCTCGCCCTCAATAACCTATCGGTTAGTCTCAAATTTACCTTGTCAATCACCTTGCCCATTCGAATAAAGGACGCCCAGAAGAAATCCAATGAAAAAATTGCTCCAAACAACGATCAATAACAAAAAATTAAAGAAAAACACCAAAACCTAAAAGATTAACCGCCTTGAATCGTTTCATTACCACCGTCACATCGATTCATAATCTCTACCTCCTCCATCACGCTGATCAACGATTACATTTGGAAGCACGAACCCAACTAGCGCCCCGAAGATGCGTTTCTCCTAGTCCGCGCATCGCTGGTGGGATGTCAGCGGAAGGACATCATTGGAGGACCTAGAATACAAGATCCTTGGACGGGAGATTGGGTGAGGGAAAAAAATGGTCAGATTTCAAAGGGTTTGTGGAGTTTAAGGGGAGAGTAAAACAAATATTTTTATCACTAAAATTTGCTAAAAAAAATGCATAAATTTTGGGATAACAAAAAAAAAATATGGTACAAAAAATAATGGTACAAAAAATATAGGACGGGGTATTATCTAGAATCTAGTACTTTACTTATTTAATACTCCCTCTATTTCATAAAAGCCGTCCTATTTACTATTCACAGCAATTAATATATAATTTTATTTCTCTAAAAATTTATAATAAAAATATGAACTTTTTACATGAAAATGAAACTTTAAAAATTCTAGTTTCTAAATATTATTTTTAATTTTTTTTAATTAATATTAATATAAATATATTTAAGTCAAACTTTAATCAGAAAAGGTAAAAGGAACAGCTAATATGAATCGGAGGGAGGGGGTAGTTCTTTATGTCCTCGCCTCCTAGTCTCCTACTTGGCAGTAGATGACACATTGCCAAAGCCCGCCGGATTTCTTGAGGTAAATACTTCACCCCCTCAAGTAAAGGTGGGACCTGGGCCGGGTCAACCCGGCCCGAACTGGGACCTGCCCGGAAGTCAAACCTGCCCCGCGCCGCCCCGTCAAAAGCCCGCTAAGATATGAGCCGAATATGGGCCCGAAAGGAGGAGGTGGTGCAAAACGGACCGCCCCGGACCAGGACCCGCCTCGCCCCGCAAGACTGGCCCGCCCTAGCCCCCCCCGCAAGACCGCCCCGCCCCGCCCCATAGGTTTCTATTATACATGTAGTTTGTATTTGATCTGATTATGTTGTTCAGCACAGATCACAGGTTTCTATTATTCATCATTTCCGAAATGTTTTTGCCATTTCAAAATGTAAGGTCCATTCCGATTATTTGTACGTGCCGTTTGATTTTTTAACTTAATAAAATTTACACCGGATATAGTGTTTTTTCTTAAAAATATTTATGACATATATAATTAATTATGTTTTTAATTTTTTTTTTTAAAAAAAACTCCAAACCCGCCTCGCCCCGGGCCCAGCTCGGGACCGCCCCGCCCCACCCCGGGCCCGGCTCGGGATTGCCCCGCCCCATCCCAGACCCGGCTAGGGACCTCCCCGCCCCGCCCCGTCCCGGACCCAGCTCGGGACCGCCCCATCGGGAACTAGTCCGTGCTCGGGCCTCAGTTCCCAGGCCCAGGACCGGCAGGGCCCGGGCCGGGCCGACCCAGTTCCCACCTCTACCCTCAAGCTTTCCTAAAGTAAATTCTTATCTATCGTATAGAAAATAGTTATTTTAATTGCAATCCATAATGTGTTCAAATTACAACTCATGCTTGCCAGATTTTATGAGGTAGACATTTCACCCCCAAGTTTTCCTATCTTAAATTATCATCCTTGTACTTGCAATGATGATTACTTTTACAAAAAAGTTATTCTAACTACATATTTTATAAATTAGTTATTTTTAACGATTTTTTAACAGAATCTAAAAAATAAAAAGTGAAAAGGCAAAGTTTTTACAAAAAAAAAAAAAGAATAATTGGAGAATAATTTTTAAACTCTTTAAAATATAAATAATCACTATAAATAAAATATAATTTGTAAAAATTATTAACAAACACATCTGAGGTTCAAATTCTATAGAAAAACATAAGAAAGTGTCATGTGCTATTTATAATAACTATTTAAAGAGAATTTCTATCAAACACACAAATTTTAAATGCAAGTAGTTCCATGGAAAAATGATAAGGTGTCATGTGCTCTTTATTAACAACCAACAACTTTCCAGGAGAAAATTGTTTAAAGACAATATCCCATTCCATTTCCATCTATAAATACTTAAAAATTAAAATATATTCTTAATAAGCATGCAGTATCCAGGTTTCAGTTTAAGAAAGCTTTCCATTTCGAATGGATTAGTAATTAGGACTGGGTAAAAATGTTTTCTATTAATACTTTCTAATGGCAGTGGTTTTAAATACTTCATCTATGCTATTATTAAAAGAGTTATAATTATGTAACAAAAGACACACACACAAATTCACTATCATCTATATGGGTCTCACAGAAACAGAAACAGATAGTTCAGATGAACGTATGACATATGATATAATAGGATTTTCTCTATTAGAATCATTTTTATTTGTTTAGACACATATTAAAGTTTTCTGTTCTTTTAAAATACCATTTCAAGGGTCCATTTTTTACTTCATTAGAGGGAGAACCTTGAAAAATAATTGAAACTACTATACAGCCTTTGAGACATCCCGAAACAGTTTCTCTATTTCACAAAATTCGTCATCTGTTTTACTTTTGTATATTGAATTTTATTTATTTTTCGTAAATGATGCATCTATGCAAATTTGTTTATAAATTTCAGATAACTCTATAGTTTCTAAAATAGCATTTCTCAATAAATTTTTTTATTAATAATTAATACAAAAAATTGAATCAAATCAATTTTAAAAATTTAAAAATTAAAAATATTATAAATAGAGAGAATAATAAAAATGCCAACCGTAGTAAATAAAAACATATTATCGGAGCCCGCCTAAAATTAAATATAGGTTGATATTTTTTAAAATGAGTCATTAGTGATTATTTGATATATAATAATTATTTACTCAACTTGTATGACAATTGAAAGTCCAAAATATTTTTTTAACCATTTTCCTAAAAATTTAGATAGTTTTTCATTGATTTTTTATTTTTCTTTGTTAGATACTGATAAAAATTCAGCAAAATTTAATTATTTTTGGAAAAATTTATTAGAGTGGTTATTAATTAGATAAAACCTAGGCTTTCAAATGACATTAATTTTTTTTATTAAAAATAAACACAAATAAAAATAATAAATTATTTTTAAGGTAAATATAGTCTGTTGTCCCTAAAATATACTCATGCTGCTTAATCGTCCAAAAACTATCAGGTGTTTCACTAGGAATCGTCCTCAAACTATTTAATTGTTACACTTTTATTCTATCGTCCATTAAACCATTAAAGATAGATGAAAAAATTGTGTCACATCAGCAACTATGATATTTTTTTGTGCTACATTAGTAACTATGTTATTTTTCCATTCATATGTAACTGTTTAGTTGATGGCAGGACGAAAAGACAATAATTAAATAATTTGAGAAGGATTTGTGCAATACTTGATAGTTTTAAGATGATTAAGCAATATGAATATAATTTAGGGATCATTGGTGATATTTACCCCGATTTTTAATAAGGAAAAAATGTTGAGCCAGTGTTGGCTTTGCCTGGGAAACCAAAAACTCATGGAACTAGACTAACGGCAAGTGCTAAGCGTCTGTGCGGTTTTTTTTGTTCCCTTCTTTCGATGATTTACTCCAAATAAGTAAATATATACTGAGCTAGACTTCACCAGAAAATATTTAACGTTGTCGTTTGGTTAATCTTGGTTTAGACTTCAGAGACATATTATTTCCCACTTTTTTCCTTCCGCACCCTCTGTAACCAATACTGAATCTTGGGGAGAAAAGTGTACTTGAACTTTTTCTTTTTTGCTTACTGACATGTTAATCACGCAAAAAAGATATAAAATTCAATATCTCATTAGTGTTTATGTGAGAACAAAAAGATAAAATTAAAAACTCAATCGACTCCTTAAATGTACTCTTTGGTCTTTTCACATTTATGCACCTTTGTCTCACGTACGGCTTTCGTTAATTTAGCATTTTAATTCAAATTTGATTTAAATTTATTTATGTGATCATTTGCAATAAAAATTTTTAGCAAATCATATTTTAAAAAGTATTCCCATCTTTTATCTTTTTATCTTTTTTGTACTAAAATATTACTTAAATATATTCATATTGATTTGTATGATAAAAAATTTTTAAAAATTATATTTATAAACTAGAATTTTTAAGGTATCATTTTTATATTAAAAAAAATTATATTTCTATAAGAAGTTTTGAAAGAAAAAAAATTATTACTTAATAACTGTGAATAATAAATTGGACAAATTTTATGAGACAGAGAAAAATTAATATATAAAAATTTTATATTTATATACTAAATATTAAAAATAAAAAATTGTATTATTATAAATAGAAAGTGTTACAGAAAGATGTAAAGGGTATAACTTATGATTTTCTTTTATTATAACAAGAAAAGAGTAAAATCTTTTGAAGTTGCAGGGTCGACTCTCTACCTCTTATTTGCATCAAAAAAAGGAAAAGAAAAGGGAAATAAAAAAGAAGTTGTATTGTACAGTAGTTTGGTTGATTGCGATGTGGGGACGCTGGGCGGTCACGACAAACACATTGGCAAAAGAAGATAAACGATGAGCCGGCATCAAATACGAGGTTCCTGTCTGCTTTCCAACTCGAGCTTTGAAATTTGATTTTGTTTTGCTACTGCTACCACACGCAGATTTGAAATCCTAAAGCGACCGACGGTTCTCGGTGTGACAGATACCATGAACCGTCGATTAAATACTGCATTCCCGCAGGTCTCCACCAATCGACGGCTCACGGTGTCCCTCACCGGTGACCACCCTTCACCTAATCGAGGCCCTTTCGGTCTCATCCCTTCCAACCCCTTTTCCAACTCAAAAATGTTCAACCTCATCCACCACCAGTTTAATTTTAAAAAAGAGAAAGTACATTTTAAGTTCTAAAACCTTACGTTTTGCCAAATCGGTTTTAAAAACCTCATCAAGTTGCCAGCAAAATCCTAAAATTTATAAACATAAACTCCATTGGTCTAAAGTTTCATGTTTTGCCATATCAAGTCCTTAAGTTTTTGTTTTTAACAGAAAAAGCTTAAGTAGCACTCAACTTCATTATCTCTAGTAACTAAGTTGACATTTTTAAAATTTTGTGACTTATTTAAAAGTTTAGGGGTCATTTTGTTATTTTTTTTAAAAAAATGAGACTAAATTCAAAATTTTAGAAAATGTAGGGCCTAAATTGTAAATTTTAAAAATGGACTCTATTGTTATTTTTCTAAATTTTGGGATAAAGTAATTTAGAATTTGATGGATAGGAGCAAGATTGTAGTATTTAAAAGTAGTTATGTACCCTATTCCACATCATCATTGGTGAATCAACAATAAAATCCACAATAGTGGAGTGAACCTGGTGAGAGTTTTGGTAAACTATGTTAATTCCATTATATTGTAGTCTGATATTTCTAATATGAACATTCTGCTGTATTTTACTGGAACACTACTCAACATATTTGGTAAAACAGGATTTTATCTAATCCACTAACAATAGGGTAGAGTTTGACCAGCTTTTAATATTAATATCTTAAATAAAGAAGCACTAATTCTCTACCTTTTATTTGCATCAAAATAATGAAAAAAAATTCACATAAGGGAAAGTGGAAAACTGAAAAATCGCGCAAAACCATCAAACCGAAATAAACTAGTAGTCTAAAAGTAATTATTTAAAAATTGTAAAAGCATAAGAAGAAGAAAAAAAGAAGAAGAAGAAGAAGAAAACAAGGGAAAAAAAAAAAGAAGATAAAAGAAGAAGAAGAAGAAGAAGAAGAAGAAGAAAACAAGGGAAAAAAAAAAGAAGATAAAAGAAGAAGAAGAAGAAGAAGAAGAAGAAGAAAACAAGTAAAAAAGAAGATGAAACAGCAAGAAGAAAACATAAAAAGAAGGCAAGAGTTGAACCCGGTATGCCAGCTGAGCTGGCGGCACTTGACAAAACCATCTACTGAAAAGGAAAAAGAAATAGGTTTTCCGCTCACTTTGATGGGCCTTTGCTTATTTGTCTGATGGATCACGTAAACCTTAAAAGTTTTGGCTCGCAGTTACATTCTTGCTTGCTCTTTGATAATATTGACAGATGAAGTTTATGGGCTTTATGTTTTGTGTGGGAATTTATGGGCTTCATCTGTATCTGCATTAGAGCAAAAGTAGGTTTAGCCCGTTTGGCTTCGGTTTAAGAATCACTACTATAGTCCTTGAACTTAATGCCATTTGATATATAGGAGGTATACGATCCGTAGAATTTCGAATTGAAATAAACTGTATGCTCTGAACCAAATAGAGCACAAGGGAGGGAAGGAAAAGAAAAGACAATTTTACTGGTCAGGAAAAAGACTTGGGAGATAAACAACCTGATTGCTAGAAGGTCTGCTTCCCTACAAATCCAATCCTCTGCCTAGTTATTCTTAAAACTCACCCAAAAAATTCATTATTTTTTGTGCACTGTTTTGGATGGAAAAATCCTGACTAATGTCCATGTCCATGTCCAAAAAACTGTGATATTTATGCATCTGTAAACGGTATTGTTTGGCAACAAGCTGCTGATGCTTTCACTGTGATTAAAGAAGGATGCTTAAATAATGCTCCTTCAAATTTCCAGCATATATATTCTGTGGAATCTCCTCGTTTCTTCTCCTTTATGGGAAATTTGGATTTGACAGGAACAAAGCTATTTTTTTTTGAGAATTCCTCTACTCCCGGTAATACCATTGTCGAGAACATTAAGAGGAATTGCTTCAGAAATCTATGGTTTGTTAACAGCTAATAAACTCCATCAGGTTTTTAAGCGCATCAGATTAATAATGTTGGATGGAATTCCCCGCCACCTGGAATGTTTAAATTGAATAAGGAGGGTTTGCCAGATTGATTCTTCTATATCAGGGGCTGGAAGAATTCACAAATAAATATACAAAATACCATGAAATAATCGGAATATTACCTATTTGTTGGAAAATAAAAAAATTAAAAATATGTTCTAAACAAATAAAAATTTAAGTGATAGTAAATTTAAGTGTAGATTACTTACATAGTAATTTTACACAACAATTAAATAAACTACCTAATCAATTTATTTACAACTTATTATTAACTATTTTAAATTAAACTAAATAATTTCACACATAAATATACAACCTAAATAATTTACTTCCAAAGTACTTATTTATTATATCTAAATATAGAAACTAATTTTACACAAATATTAAATATACCACCTAATCAATTAACTGACAATAAATTTTTCACTATTTTTAATTAAACTCAATATTTTGACATATACATATATTACCCACACATTTTACTTAAAAGTAATTATTTTCTATTTTTTATTTAATCTAAAAATTCAGAAAAAACTAATAAATTGCACATAAATGTTAAATTATAATGGGTCACCGAAATAGTTCACATCCAACCATCAACAACAATAAATCACAAATATTTCACAAATTTTACTCCAAAATACAATGAAATAATCGGAATATTAACTAATTTTCGGAAAATAAAAAAAATAAAAAATACGTTCTAAACAAACATACCTCAAATCCAACTTCAGTTGCTTCAAATACCTCCAAATAGCTTCAAATCAGCTACAACAACGAAAATCAAAACCCATTATCAACAAACAACCGATCCAAATTCGATAAAAAAAATTGAAAAATATTCACACTAACCTACAGATCAACGAAATGAAGACCAGATCCACGTTTTACTAAGCTCAACGAAGCAATTTCACCCATTGGTCTTCAAATGAACGTGCTGTGTGTGCGTGTGGGATGTGAATAATGCAGAGGGAGACAGAGGCGAAGAACAGAAGAAGAAGAAGAAGAAGACGAGCTGGGTTTCGCGGCGCTGGGGGGGGGGGGGGGGGGGGGGGTTTTAAAACTGAAAAATCAAAACGCACCGTTTCACTAAAAAATTTTCCAACGGCTCAAGCCGTTGGTAAAGTTCAAAAAAAAAAAAATCACCAACTGCTGGAAGTTAGAATTTTACCAACGGCTAAGACCGTTGGTAATTACCAACGGTTTGCACGTTGGAAAAAAAAACTGTAAAATTTTTTTGAAGCCCTCACTAACGCATGCACGTTGGAAAAGATTTACCAACGGCTAGCCGTTGGTAAATCAGCCTTAAAAAAAAAAAATTTTACCAACTGCTGGGAAGTTGGAATTTTACCAACGGCTAAGACCGTTGGTAATTACCAACGGTTTGCACGTTGGAAAAATAAAAAAAAATTGTTAAATTTTTTTGAAACCCTCACCAACGCGTGCACGTTGGAAAATAATTACCAACTGTTCTACGCGTTGGTAAATACCAACGGCGTAGCCGTTGGTAAATTAGTAGTTGGAAAAGCGTGATATTTTAGTAGTGAGTCCCAGGAATGTAGGTTCAGTCAATGCTTTAATGGCCGAGTTGTGGACCTTGAAGGAAGGTTTGAGATTGGCCTTAACATTTCAAAGCTTTCCTCTTGTTGTGGAGATGGAGTTAGAGTGGTGGTGCAACTCTTGAATTCATCTCAAAGACAGCTATAAAACTGATGTCTTTGCTGTCGGACTGCAGATTGCTCAAGGAGTTAAGACAACCGGTTGCAAATTGTTCTAGTTTATTGGAAATGTCCAACCTTTTGTTCTAACTATGCTTTTATGAGATGCTATGGGAAGTTCTATTCCCAGAACTTGTAACCGTTTAAACGCTTGTAACCCTCCTTAGGCCTTTGTTTTGTTTTAAGAATGGCTAGTTTACCCGACAAAAAAAAAACAAGAAAAAAGGCAACGCAATTTGTGAAGAAATTTTGACGACCTAAAAGTGGACTTGATCGCATGTTATTGTAAGTCCAAAAACTTTTCTGCCCGCCGAAAGATGCTTCAATTGTAATGATGCAAGTCAATGTGATGGGGAGCTTCGTGGACGACATGAATAATTTCATTAAAAAGAAAATGTTAGTGAAAAAAAATATATATAAGATATTAATCTAAACCTGGTGTTTAGGTGAGTTGGTTGAGACTTTGGCCTCATAACTCTCGGGTTAAAGGATTAAATTTCTCCTTCCTAATTTGCATTAATGGTAAAAAACTAGCTTAAGACTTTTCATATATTGGGAAATTGACCAATATAGTGCTCTAGGGTGTAGTTCATAGATGGCACATTTGTTATCACAAATAATTGGTACTTAAGGTTGGTTCTATACAATTTATAACTAAAAGGAGAACAAATGCATTAGTTTATAAGGATATGATGGACAAAATTTTGTAGCTTTTAAATAGAATTTTAAACCCCTTATAAAAAATGTACATAAAAAATTAAGTTACTTTTTAAACCTCTTGAATCTCTTATAGGAATAGAGACCCAATATTTTTTTACGGTCAACTAGGATACAAATCTTAAATCTTTACAATTTTTTAGCCAAATGGTGATGTTTAAATTAAGAAAAGTGAGATGTATGATAAACTATATTAAAATTTACTTTGTAACTTTATCGCAAACAAAATTCTGAATACAAAAGGAAAACTAAAATGAACATTAGCCACTCCCGTGCGATTCGCCCCTCCCATCAATATTACAATAATGCAAACAAATCAAGGCACCATCATAAGAAATTTTGACGTTTTAATTAAGAAGCTAGTCAGAGAATTAATCATTTGGTTCCCTTCGTTGTCCAACTTTTGCCATCCACCCTAACATGCATCGTTTAGATTTAAAAAGAAAAAAAGTGATGATGTCACATGTATAGTTTGATTTTTTTTTAATTTTCAAAAGTAAAATTTACTTATACAGCGGAATTGATGAAGTCTAATCAGATTTGCGTATTATATATTACTACTAAATAACAGTTTCATTTCACTGTAGATCAACAATAAAATATTTTTGGACCAATTATAAACAGTAATTTGGCGCAGGTAAATGGGAAAATGACAAAAAAGGTTCCCATAATATCACATTTTGTCGTTTTGGTACTCAAACTTTTCTTTAAGACAATTGGCTCCCCAATTTTTAGTATTTGAGTTCCTAAAATATTTTCTCTGTCTTCCCATGCCAGAAATTTTACTTATTATAATTAAGTGTCTGAAAAACAAATTGCCGCGACAATGTGCGTACCATCCTACTAGTTCTTCAACTAGAAAATTCTTTGATATCAATGCTTAAGTTATGAAAAAGTATAGGTATTTCCGAAAATTCGACAACTCTATATTTAGAATACTTTTGGGGATTTTTTTTTTCCTTTTTGGAATAAACATCGTTTCATCGCTCAACAATCAGAATCTAAAGCCAAAACAATGTTAGGCTGAGAAACTGATACCAGATCAGCCAATCTTTCAACTCTCTAGAATTGTTAGTTTATGGGCAACAAAATTACAATTATGATAGATAAAAGAAAAACTACATAAATTTAATGGAAAAAGTGTAAATTTACTATTGATGTATTAGTCATAGAGCAAGTTTGCCGTCATTTTTTTTTTGTCTCAAATTTATCATTTATGTTTTCTATTGAAACAATTTTACCATTATTGTTTTGGTCATATAACGATTTTGCTATCATTTTTTTTTTCTATCGCAAATTTACCACTGACATTTTTAAGAGATAATAGTAAAAATGCTCTAACAAAAAAGATGAATAATAAATTTAAGACAAAAAGAGTTTGATGGTAAAATCATTCTATGATCAATACATTAGCAGTAAATTTACATTTTTTTTCCTAAATTTAAATACTAACTATATTGGAATACATTCAACTGTCACCGCAAAGTAATATAAATATTAATATTCTTCCACCGACTTGGGAAGAGGTGGAATCGACTGTAAAGAATCTAACTCAATATTTGATACCTAAACCTCAAACTGGACCTTAGAATGATATGAGAAGCAAAGACTTGTACTAAAGACAATGTAAACAAAACAACGGAGTGTGGATTTAAAGAGAACCCTCAAATGCTTAACTCAGTACCACATCCAAGAAGTTTTTAGTGCTATCGTCGAAGTAGTGAAAAACCTGCCTGAGTCTTTTAGAGATCCCCTATTATAGGCTCTTTTTTTTTTTTTTTTTTTACCGGATACCAGATATTGGAAAAAAAAAAAAAGAAATTATGAAAAAATTAACAAAAATGAGCAACACAATGTGTTGTAGGAGAAAAGAATCCACTTACGTATATAACCATTAAAAAACTTAGGTCTAGTGATGAATAGACAAAATAATCAGTCTGCCTTGAACTAGATTTACATAGGGAAGATCAGACTGACCTCTTTTCATTTTCTATACGCACATAGCTCGCCCATTCACTGACTACGTAAGGGGAATAAATCATCGAATTCTGACGGATATTATGTGTCCATCATGCCAATAAAATAATAGCATTGTCTCTATACTCATAGTATAGTATATAAGTTCGTCATTATAAGTCATTTAAAAAACAGAGTGATTGAGGAAAACCTAATAGGCAGGAATTTCTGCTTTTAGAGATATGCTTCAACCATGATTCTCAAACCAAGAAAAATCTTTGGTCCTCTTAAACTTGCCATTAAACTTGATTTTCAACTGCCAATTTCTTGATACTAATACGCTGATTCAGAGTTGTGGAAAAGAAATCATTGGCTGGTTGTTTGGCTCGTTCAGCTCCATCTCACAAGCTTTCTTTTTTTTTTTTTTTTTTTTTTCCTTTAAACCGAAATAGCGTTATTGATTAGGGGTGATCAAAACATTGAAAATATAAAACCAAAAAAAAAAAAAAGAGTAAATGGAAAGTAGATAAAAACTGAATTATAAGGAAAAAATAATAGGGGAAATTAGAAGGAACAATATATATAAATATATTATGTCATTTGAATAATACCAGTATGAAATAATTTATATGTTAAGGAGAAAACTTAAACAAGAACTCAAAGTTAAAGTCTCAAAATGTAATTAATCTATTAATTTTAACATTTGTAGGTTCACTAAAACCTCAGAGATCTTTTAAGAAGTTTTTAAAACTAGAGGATACAAAGTGTAATTTTGGGTAAATGTCAGTAAGCAAATTGTAGTTCTCTCAAAAATATCTTAAAATTATTTTAAAAAGGTTTCATAAATTGACAATTTGGGCATCTAATCACCTCATATAATAATAATGCACAATAATACATTAAAATTAATGTAAAAATGAAGTCTCCTTAAACAAATAATGCTCATATTTCCTATTTCTGCAAAGACCGTAAAATGCCACAAATAAAGAACAGGACAACCATTTATACCGCACATAACTAAACAAAAAGTTTGTTCGAGGCAGTCGCACAAACAATCGAAAATAAAAATTCCAAAAAACTAGTATATAACTCCAATGATTGAGAGAAATTATCTAAAATATTAACGCTAGTTGGAAAAGTTAATAGTAAGAATTTTGCTAAATATTAAAAACCCCCAAAATTTTGTATGAAATCCTACGTGACAGAAATTATTTGGAAGCAGAAAGGTTAACAGGTCTCACTCACATTTTTTACCGTCCATCAAACTGTGCCCATAGGATCTTGTATTGTATGGTTCTAATACATGTAGCACCACTCATTAGCAAAACCGGAAGAAACCAAACAAGAAGCTTTTGAGTGCTCAATATCTATGCGTTGGCAAGTAAGTCCCTAAGCCCGGGCCTACAACAATTTGAAGCACTCCAAAAAAGAGGGCCAAAAAGCATGTACTTATAAAAATATCATGGAGATCCAATCATAACCAAGAAATGATAACCCTGAAGAAGTCAATCCACAATGAGCAGAAAACCAGATTCCTGATCTTAACTCATCCGATATCAATATGGCATAGGATACCTTTCCGCCAACATCCCCACAAGGTTTTTTCAACTTCGGCTATAATGGCATACCATATGGACATATAAATATGCTTCTAACAAGCCCTCAGCATGCTAGTATGCAACAATCTCTACACAATATGAGAGCAAAAGTTCTGATCTACCTTTTCATAGTATGCTTCTTTCTCGCAGTTTCCCAGATGCATTACGTCTCTGGTATCGACATTGAAGCTATGGATCATGAAGGCAATAATTTCTTTTCCCTGTTCAACACTGGCACTGCAATGTACATGCACACAACACATGTATATGTAGCTAGGTGCAACTCGATATATTTGATTCCAAGCAAGATGCATGGAGCATGAATGAGCATGTGCACATGCATACACACATAGGGAACTTTCAACTTTGTGACTTATATATGCTTTAGTCTTCCTGCAAACAGTTAATCTCAAGCACAAGGACAAACCTGGACAACTCATTCCTGGGCTGCGCAAGAAAACATTCCCGACTTGGGTGAGTATTGGAGTACAGCATCATTCAGGATACAATTACATCTGACGTTTATCTAGCAGAGCATATAAAAGTCTGTCTGACACTCCTTGTATCTATATGATCATGAACAAACAGGTTGATAGCAAACAGATTCATAAACCTCCATCAGGACCTAATCCAGTGGGCAATCACCACCCACCATCTAGGCATTAAGAATGTAGCAGTTCAGCATAGATGCTAGACAGAGATAGCAACACCGCTAGAAGGATGAAGGCTGGAGGGTATAGTTATGTACGTTGGTTTATGCTTGCAAAATTTTAAAAGCTACCCAGAGATTCAATGTTAAAATGCAACTATTTCTCTACTATTCAATGCTTCAGATCTGTAGAAACGAATCTCAATCAACTACCTAATTGCCTACATTAATCCTATCTCTTGATACCACTGAAACGGAGGCAACTTTCTCCTAAAGCTCTATTAGGTCCACCACTCTCTCTCTCTGTCTCTCGCCACCTACTGTTAGCCTGTCACTCTCACAAGCTGAGGTGTCTCTAGGTCTACATTGGATTATAACTTTTTGGTTTTTGCTAGTTATACCCTCATTTTACATAGAAATTTGTGTGCTTGCACAACCAAATGAACATCTGCAATGTACATGTGTTGTATGGTTAATGTGTTATTGCGCATCAGTGAATTGGCTTTGATTTTATTTGCGTGTGCTTATGCTGCAAGTGAGTCTATTGCTTTTACTGGTCCTACCATGGCCTACATAGCAAATAATACAGGAACATGGATGATTGAAGGGAACATCCTCAAGGAAAATACAAATAAACATCGTTAAAACAAGTAATAAATGAACCCCTTCAGCCTGCTGTATAAATAATATAAAGGCGGAATCAATTTCTGGAATGTGTATCACCAGCAAACGCTGTTGTATTCATTTGTTTTGGTAGGTGCAATCCTTTTCATCTGGTTCATCAGATCTGAAAATCTAGGATTTCTACTCAAATCCTCATCAGTACCCTTTAATCTCTAAATCATGGAACAAAGTTCTCAAGGGAAATCATTGAAAACAAGCATTAAATGTCGATAATTGAACAGTGGAACAGCTTGCCGCATGTTATAGATGTATAACATGGGTAAATAAAAAATGACTGCAGTATGAAAAAGAATATCTGCTTTTGAAGCTTGTGCAGAGAGATGACACTGAAAGATTTGCAGCAAAAGCTGTATATTAATAAGTCTCACCTACACTAAAATAGCAACTATATTAGCTAAAATTAATTTTCCTGAGCTATACAGGACTCACCATAAACTACAAACATCTCGGTATATTTTTGTCTTATACAGCACGCTTCCTCTTTGATCTCTTACTTCTTCTTGGCCGAGAAATGCTAGGAACTTGTTTGGCAGTTCCAGATGCATATGCCTCCTCCAAAACCTCTTCACCCTGATTGAGAATCAAAATCAACATTCAAAATCAATATATTCTTTAATGAAAATAGAAATTAATTTTCTCACCGATGGTTTTGAGTACTTAAATTGTGATGGGATGAAAAATATTTATACAGTGTGCATATGATTATGCTAGCGATGCTCAGTCAACAAATTTGCTTGTTCTTTAAGTACCTATTATGGTAACTAGC
This sequence comes from Aquilaria yunnanensis, assembly GCA_039654915.1. NCBI lineage: Eukaryota > Viridiplantae > Streptophyta > Magnoliopsida > Malvales > Thymelaeaceae > Aquilaria > Aquilaria yunnanensis. The sequence continues at coordinate 656,569 of CM077595.1, forward strand.
GTTACGTGCATTTATGGCCAGGCATGCAAAAGAAGGTTTGAATCCACACAACTCAATCAATCTGAAGCTAGCAGTGGTGGAATCTACATATACTGGCAACCAAAAGTCAAAAAGATGTATCCTATCATGCAAAGATGACAAGAAGCAAGCTTTATCAGTTTCCTGGAAAAAATCAGGCTTCCTGTGGGCCAATACAGGCTGCCTTGTCATTGCTCTTGAATTCTGATCTTAGAATTCATAACCGATAAAAGGGAGGGTTTGCTAGCATTGCAACATCCAACCATGAGAAAGGTTCAATCCACTCTGAAAGATTCTAGATGCACTCTGCATATCATTTCAGCAAAATGCAGCTAGTTAAAGTGAACTGTTATGCCTGTAAAATTTTATTCCAACATGTGCATCACAAATCATGTTTTTAGTCAACAGGTAAGATAGTTTGCCTTCTCTCACTACCAGATAGATGCTGCTGTGTAGGACTCGTTAAATTCTAATTTCTCGCCAAGAATTCATAGCAGGTGTCTGTGCAGTTAAAATTATTCACCTGATTGCTAGCGTCTTCATCTAAGTCCACATCCGAATCAGAAGCAGCCTCTAGAATCTGGGCCTCTTCTGTTGCCAGCGCCTTGCTCAATTTCTTCTGTTTCTCTTGCTCTTTTACCTGTCTGAACCTGCATGTTATTAAAGCCAACTTTGATGCAATACCAGAGTGTAGGTATATACAAAGAGAGAACTTGCCTAATCTTATTAAGATTGAAAGGGAAGATGACGAGTTCCTCTTTTTGATCTCTTGACTGGAGGAAGGGGTGATTGAGGTATGGGAGAATACTGACCTGTCGCCTTGCTGCACCGGTTGCGCAGCTGATCGTTTTGCACGTCCAGCAGTGATAATGCTACTTGCGCTTTCATCAACAACAGGTTTTGCACCTCCTAGTTTTCTTAACCACACCTGTTGTGCTGTGCTGAGCACATTGTTTGTGAACCTGAATATCACAAAGTGCACCTCATCAATCAAATAATAGTACGCGATATATATCTTAAAATAGCTAGTTTGAGTATGTTGCAAGGGATAGAAGGACCAATCAATATTTGTTATCGTTTATTTCTGAAAAGGAAATAATAGGACATTTCTAGCAAGTTTAAATACACTATTGAAATACTTGCTATGTAGAAAGATGTGTGCCCTTTAGTTAGCATATTAAACAGTTAAATTTTTTTTGGTCGGATATTAAACAGGTATATCATGTGCAGAAGACATGTAAAGTCAAAGGCACCAACCAGTAAATCGATAGTCCTGATGGGACAGACAACGAAAAGTAACCAATCATGAGCGGAAGAAACTTGAAAACAAGTAGTGTGTTCTTTTGAGCTGGATCATCTGTCTGTCAAAACAAACAACTCCACCCATCAAGTTTCTTTCTTCACCAGTAGATTAATTTATGAAGGATACTCAAATCAAGCTAGGGATGTTGTGTACCTGTGGAGGCTTCATAAGCTCCATGGAAAGATACTGAGAAACAACAAGAAGGACTGGCAAAACAAGGTATGCAGCAGTGTCATGCCAACCTAAAGGTGGATGGCCATCCTGGATTATAGAGCAACATTCCAACTTTTCAGAACACACTCCAGACTTGCTCTAAAAATTATGGGTTGTTTAGGATAAAACACACAAACACGCACAATAAAAAGCAAATTTAGCAACCAATTCCTTGTACATAAGGGGAGAAAAGTGGGAAGGGAAATGAAAGGCAAAGGAGAAGGAATCACATTTATTGCCTCTTAAAAGTTTTCGTTAGATATTTATGCACAATAGAGTCATAGTGGCTGTATTTCTTCTTTCAAGTAGAAGAAAAGAAACCTCATAAATGAGCACCTTTCTGATCTGTTATCAGGAGTCAAATCCATGGGAGCCAAAGGCCATGAAGCCATGAATTCTGCTGACTGTAAATCAGCTCCTATATAAACCTTCAACCTTTGGTTACTACCTTAAAGCTTCAACCAGCAGAGAACATTTGAATGGAAGCTCAAAATTTTTTTTTCAGTCACTGAAGTTTGAGTCAATTTTTAACTAGGTCACTCATTTTTCATTTTTTTAATAACATCACCAGATTTCACTAATTTTACGATTAATCAGCGCACATATTTCTACCTGGCAAGAGTTATCTTTCAGGAACCCTCTGCTCTCAATGGAAATCTCACTTCTTTTAGTTTTTTTCATTTCTCAATTTATTCTGAAAGCAAAAATAAGACATAACTTTAATGAATCAAACGTTTTTGACATTCAAGTGAAAAAAAAAATAGGGCAAAGTGATCTAATAATAAATTTTTTGAAGATGAGTGATCTAATTGGCAAAAATAATAGTGATCCAATTGAAAATTGGCTGAAACTATAGTGACCAATCATGATCTTTAGATAACCTAACATGGAGCGTGTATCATCATAGAACTGCCTTTAAACTCAACTTCCTCATGCAATCATCATCAAACTCTATTTCCAAAATGCACCAGGTCAAATTTCCAGCAAAGGATGCTAATGCCAGACGATGTAGAACTCTAGCCAGGCACATATACTTTCTTTGTCTGGAAGCATAATGTCATCAAATGATCAGCAGGGAACAGAAAATGATCAGTGGACCACATGTTATTTCCTTTTGACTGTTTGGCTACATTATACTACCAAACAAACAAAATATAGCACCATCATCAAGCAACACTTGCTAGGAAATTTGACACAGTGACCATTCTGAAAAATTTGAGAGTTCAATGATGGCTGAGCAAGAAAGTAAGTTTAGTGATGGGTCTGAAAATTACAGCAAAGTTTAGTAATGAGCCATGATCTTAAGCTTCATCATTGTTCGCCTGCCTAAAATTGTGTTGGTTTAGACAATACCAGAACATCTGATGACACAAACATAATCAACCAACTGGTACCACCAAGACATTTAAACGCACTTCCTTCACCATTCCACACTGAATCTATCAACAACGTGGAGCAAACTATACTCAATGGAACTGGATGTTTATTTCCATTGATATGATCCAACTGAAACTAGAAGAACAAATCCAGGAACCATTTACTATAATTCCTATAATTATCTAAAGCCTTAGTCCTGACTAATGAGAGAACTACATGAAATGTGTCTCCACTGCACACTGTGGGAGCCAAGTTCTCCCAAAAGCACTAAGCAAGCTAGACCATATTCAACTATTACCATCCAAGAAAATTTAGGTCTGTGCTTGATTCTTGTCTCTCCTCCTGGTTTATGCTGGACATGTCCAAACCATCTAATGTGAATTTCTCTAATTTTTTCCCTCAAGAGGAGCTACCCTATATAGTATATACATTGTATTCTCGTTCTGATTCTATCCTTAATATATCACCACTCATCCACTGAAACATTCTTGTCACCACTGCATTCATTTTGTTTGCATATTTCTGCATTGCATAACTTTCACTGAGATGAAGCCTTGCATCTCAAACGGCTGTTCTATAGTATTTCTCCTTTCGCTTAAGTGATGCATTATTACATATACACATGCAAAGGCACTTTCTATTGTGCTCATTCTTTTGCAGTTCAATGGTTACATCATGTCCATGATCCTCATCATATAGATAATGACCCTAAATACTTAAATGAATTACCTTGTGTGAGTTCTTAGATTTCGAGCTTAACAATATGATTAATTATTATCTATGCTGAAAAAATTTACACACCATTCACTTTAAATCTATCTATATTCTGAGTAATGATTGATCACACTCTTACTTTTCCCTCATTTAGGACTGTGCCATCAACAGGGCACAAACCAGAAAAATTTGAGAGGGTAAATTTTCTGCCTTCTAGCCGGACTCCTAATCGTCAAATAATGCTGAATAATGATTCCAGCTTATTCTATTGAATTATATCCATTAGCTTGAGCTCTAAGATACTTGACAGTTTCTGTCTTATTTCAACTAAAAAGCAAAGACTATGCACATTTGTGACTGCATGGCTCAATAATTAATTTAGAGACAGCAATCAGTCAACAAACCAAAACCATTGCAAAAAGATTTACTACCACAAAAGGAATAAGCCAAGAAATTCCAGAGCCACTTTGTCTAGCAGCAATAGTAGTTGGCCCACCCAAGGAAGGGATCCAAAAGAAACCTTCTGTCAACAAACCCTACAGAGAGAAATTACACGATCAGCAAGAGTCATTCTCATTGTGTTCTCCCATGACAATATCCATAAAGAATACATTAAATAGATTTTTTATTACCTCATTTGCCACATTTGATAGGGCTTGATATAGACCTATCCATACTGGTATCGTTGCCAGGGTAGGAAAGCAACCTATGAACCAAGAACAATTGAGTAGAGCTATTACCCAATTTGCCACTAGCGAACTCCAAGAGGATTTATATCATAAAGCTTCAGTCTCAAGCCTATTCAGAAGTCTAACAGAGAGCAACTACAGAAATTAAATGCATCCTCAAAAGATCAACAAAAACTTACCTGCCAATGGGTTTACCCCAGCCTGCCTATACAAACGAGATGTCTCAAGTTGTATCCTTTCCTAAATGAGTGGGCAAAGAGAAGTACAGTTAGAAAACCCTGCCAGAGAAGACAGGAAAATTTTTGTTTAAAAAAAAAAAAACATGAAAATGGTCCTCACCTGATTTCCCGCATATCTCTGTTGAATAGCCTTAATTTTTGGTTGAAGATTCTGCATAGCTAGAGTCGATTCAACCTGAACAGAGAAACAGAGCTATTAAAATGGAAAGCGGACACTAAACGCTCACTGTACTTAGTACTGGACCAGAAACACTCACCTGCTTCTTCGTCAGAGGAAAAGTAGCAACCTTCACGATAACAGTGAGCAGAATAATCGCAAACCCATACGAATAAGGCACGTGCAAAGCTGACAATCCATCTTTCAACACCTGAATTCAATCCAGAAAATCCACCATCAGTTTTAGCCACATCATAGTTAACTTGAATGAATCCGAAGTAAGTGCTTAACCTTGAGAACCAATTCCATTGCTTCGGAAATGAACCCGAACCAGCCACCGTTCTTCTGCGGAACAGCGTCGTCAGCGTTCGCTGCAGCGGCATCAGCCAGAGTGTAGAGAAGGCTCTCAGCTTTGCTCAGAGCGGAAGTGAATTCAGAGGAGGAGTGAAGCGGAGGGATTTCGTTGAAGCTGAGCCGGACTCTGGTGGAGGCGAGGCGACGGCTGGGGAGCGGGTAGAGGCCATGGCGAGGAACCCGCGACAAGAGCAGAGCTCCGGCGAAGGGCGGAGACGAAATTAGGGTTTTCGCCATGCACAACGGACGTGGATTGAGTCGACTAGAAACCAGAAATTCAGATGAGAGTCATTTCGTTTGTGTGGTGTGGAGATGAGGCTTCGCTGAGGAAGCGAAGGAAAAGAGAGCCGATGCGGTAGACGGATTTTGTCTTGTAGTGTTTATTGGGGTGAAATGCGTTTACCTCCTCATTTCTGGATCAAAATTACGTTTAGTCCAACAAAGTTTCAAAAACTTCAGCTTTTCCCTTTCTCTTTTTATCCAGTTAGTCAAATCTTAGTCAATGTCAGAAAAAGACTATTTTCCCCACAAATAAATATAAAATGATACTCAATCTGTCCAAAAACAAAAAATGCAACATATTTTATTTTGAACCATCCCAAAGCTCTACAACATTTTATATTTAGTAAATTATTTTATCATAATGACTTTCAAACTATCATTTTAACATTTGTCTTTTCCATCTTTCTTGATTTATGTATAAAAAGTAAAGGATAAAAGTAGATGCAACGTACAAAATTTTTAATCTTTCTTAAACTTTGTGTCAAACATAACTATTTCATTTGAAATAAGAAGATGGAGTAATATTTTCTTTAAACCAAAACAAATTATCTCATATGTTAGTAAATTTGTAAGTTTAACAATCAAGTAATTGCCTGAAAGTCATGGGACAATCTAGATTAAAAATCTATTATACATAATTTATTTTCCTTTGTTTAAGGTTAAAATATTTATTTTCTACCGTTAACTATGGATTGACTAAGGGAGTTAGAAAAAAAAATGGAGCAAAGTGTAAACTTCTAAAAGTTTAAGAGCAAACGTAGCTTTCGTCAAACCTCAAGGGAGTAATTGCCATTCATCGTTTCTTATTATTGTTGTCCGATTCTTTTTAATGGTTAGTTAGTGGGAGTTAATGGAAACAATAAAATACTCCAAGCGCGCCATCCTTGTTGGTGGACATTGTTGCCAATTATATCATGCCACGTCATGATTAATGAAAAAGGATACTTGTCAATCTCATCCTCAAAAGCAAAGGTAGGATGTGGGCCGAGTCGAGACCGGATAGAAAGTCAACCCCAGTCCGTCTCGGTCAAATTTGCCCCGGCTCGCCCCGGCCAAAGCCTGCAAATATGTAGGTCGAATATGGGTCTGAGAGGAAGAGGAGGTGCAAAACGGATCGCCTCGGACTAGGAACGCGACCCGTCCTACCCCGCCCCACTGAACTGCCCCAAACCGGGCACCCAACGGCTCCTGTTGTGCAACAGAAACTTGCAAAAAAAATTAAAAAAATGGGTTAATTACACAACATGCCCTCCAACGGTTTTTTTCTCCATTTTAGCCCCCAAAATTCCATTTTCACCCCTCCTAACAACTAAATTTTACGGACTTTTTGGTCAAACTAATTTTTTGTCTTCCCCTATAAATACCAATGTCATTTTTACTCAATCCTCACACAATCACTCAATCTCTCTTCTTCCTCAACTATATTCTCTCAAGCATTCTCCTTATTTGTCTTAATCTCTTCCAAATTTCTTACTAATCTCCCCCTGATATCTTCACAATCTCCTCTTAATTTTACATTAATCACTACTATTAGTTCGTGAGTCATGGCTTCAAAAGGAAATGGCAAATTGACAAAGAGTTCATCTTCTCGCACCACCGGCCTCTGAGGCTTGTTCCGTCGATGTTTTCGGCCGACCGATAAATGCATCTCAATGCAAGAGTTGAACGACTATGATACCGGAATCGATATGGCGAATTACGATTTGGGTCTCGATGATCAATTATCCGATGATGAAGTGGAAGAATTGGATGCGATGGCGTCCGGGAATCCGTCAACAGAACCGACGCTTACAAGTTATGGACCTGTCGTGGAGAGGAAACCCAAGCACAAGGTAAATCCACGAGACTAACTGCTTAGGTTTGGGAGCATTATGAGCTCATACATGATGGGGAGTCGAGGTACGGGAAATGCAAACATTGCGGGAAAAAATTGGTGCATAAAAAGAATTCCGGCACTAGAACGCTGAATCGGCATATTGAAAATCAACATCCTAACGTCCTCCCCAATGCCGAGACTAGTTCTGGAGGACAAACACAACTTGGGTCTACAACCGGCGCCTGCGGGTCATGTATATTTCATTTTAACCAACAATCTTGTAAAGAAGGTTTGGTAAATTTGATGATGCTTACCGAAAAAACCTTTTCACAAGCTGAAGATGTCCACCTAGAATCTTGGATAAAATCACAATTAAATTCTGCATTTAGAAAAGTATCTAGGAAACCACTAAGAAAGAAAGCTTTAGATAATTTGAAGCCAGAAAATCAAATTTGCAAGCCTATTTTTCTGCTCTTGATCATTGTGTGACATTTACTTCTGATATATGGACATCACCTATAGGTCAATCATTTTATTATGTTACTTTTCATTAGATTGATTCTGATTGGATAATGTAAAAACAAATTTTGTCATTTAAGGTTATTGAAACAGATCATACTAGTTATCAAATATTCAATTGCATCTTAGAAACTTTACATGATTATTTTTGTACTGATAAAGTCCCGTACATTTCATTTGATAATGCTTCAAATAATGATGTTGTCGCTCGTCTTTTGAGTCAAAACTTAAAACTACCTTTCAACGGTGCATTCTTTCACGTTAGATGCATGTGTCATATTTTGAACATTTGTGTGTAAAAGGGTTTAGAAGTTCTCCAAAATGAGATTCTGCCTATTCGAAACTCATTGAAATGTTTGATGTCCAGACCTGCTGTTTTTTATGAATTTAAAAGCTTTTGTATTGAAAATCAAAAAACATTTTCTTGGAAACGGTTTAAATTGGATTGCCCAACCCGTTGGAATTCCACATATTTGATATTGCAAGATGTATTCCCGTATGCAAATTTGTTGTCACATTTCATGAATTTAAAAATGGGTTTTGAATTTATTACGATTGAAGTTTAGGACAAATGTTAAAAAATCGGTGAATTGCTTAAGTTTTTTTACGAGGCAACTGAATTTTTCTCTAGTGTTTACTACTCAACCATTCATCAAGTTTTGTTTCATTTAGTGAACATTACATGTGCTTTACATCAGTTTAAAGATGATGAGTTATTAAAACCGATTGTCGAAGCCATGCAGGCTAAGTGGCTTCAATATTTTGAAAACATTTCACATATCTTTTTAGTCGCTTCTTTACTTGACCCATATGTCAAATTAACAGGCACAACAACATTGTTTGAAGGAATTTTTTATACTTATTTAGAAATGTCTCATATAAATGTTTTGGTTATGTCTGCTACTACTTCCGAGTACTTGCATTCTTTATACAAGTTATATTGTGAGCGACATTCGGATAAGGTAAGATCCGAAGTCCCTCAAACCTAGCCTCCAAGGAGATCAATCTCCTCAAAATTCAACCCGGCCTTCCAAATGCTTAAACGACCCCGACTGACAACATCGGGATTAGCTGAGGTCGATGACTATCTCAACACATCGTTCGAGGCAAGCGACCTCGATATCTTGGAGTGGTGGAAGCAAAAGAGATCAAGGTTTTTGATCTTGTCGATAATTGCACAGGAGATTATTGCCATTTCAGTATCGACCGTCTCATCCGAGGCAGCGTTTAATGCCGGAAAACGGGTGATATCAGAAAAATGATCAATATTGACACTCAATGCGGTAGAAGTATACGTGCGCAATCGAGATTGGGGCCTCGCAGCACTCCGATAGCAAGACCAAAAGAGTTCGGATGATGAGGTAATATCTGATACGAAGACTTGAATTTTTTTTTTCAATCATACATGTAGTTTGTATTTGATCTGATTATACTGTTAAACACAAATCATAGGTTTCTATTATTCATCATTCCAGAACGTTTTTGCCATTTCAAAATGTAAGGCCCATTTTTTATTATTTATAAGTGCCGTTTTATTTTTTAACTTAATAAAACTTACACCGGAGGTGGTGTTTTTTCTTAAAAATATTTATGACATATATAATTAATTATGGTTCTAATTTTTTTTTTTATAAAAAAAACCAAACCCGCCCCGCCCTGCCCCGGACCTGGCTCGAAACCTCCCCGCCTCCGACCGGGCCGAGCCCAGTCCTTATGACCCAGGACCAGGACCGGCCGGTCCCAGGTCGGGCTGAACCGGTTCCCATATCTACTCGAAAGTGGAAAGGATGATTTTTATGTGTCAAAATTTACACTACTCACCATCATCCTTCTGAAACCAGGCACTTGAACCCCAACTCAAGTACTCAATTATATCCGTCCGGTAAGTAATACATGAACCTGTTTATATGTGGGAAAGATTTAGGCTTAGCAATATCGATCCTAAATAGGGATGTAAATTTGTACCCTTAACTCGTAAGTATCCTATCCTACCCTATCAAATGGGTAGGTTTTTTCTTTTTTCTTTGTTTCAATTGGAGAGGTTTGAGCCAGGTTCGAGTATTTTTTATTTTTGTACCCACCGGGTATAGAGATAGTACAAGTTTAAGGGTCTACCCTAATGGTGGTAGGTGGGCTTGACTGGCCTGCGGCTGGGCTTGGTTAGGTCAGGCCTGGGTATGGCATGTTCCAGTTGTGCTAGGCTTGGGTCGGGCTTTTTTTTTTTTTTTAAAAAATTTATTTTTTCTTTATTTTTTAGATTTTTAAAATAAATTATTAATTTGTTTTGAAAATATTTACTTATTTTTATAATTCTTTGAAAAAACACCACCACCAATGCAAATTTCATTAATAACAAAGCCAAGCGGCACTTACAAATGAATTGGAGCGGGATTTACATGACAAATGACATAACATTCTAATAAACCGAACCGAAATGAAAACCTATGATCTATAGAGACTCGAGAAAAAATGTAGAAAAACTAGTAGATGTAAAGAAATTGTGTGAGGAAGTGAGGAAGGGTGGGTATTTATAGTAGTGGGAAAAACTTGGTTCAACAAAAATAACCTTGAAAACTAACTTTTTTAAATGTTTGGGGGGGGGAACCCCATTCTGCCCGTTTGAACTAGGTGCAAGTCTTTAACCTGCAATCTTCTTTTTTATTTTTTATTTTTTAAAATCAGGTAACCATTGGAAGGATTTTAAAACGGTAGGCTTTGACCAAACCAGCTGTGCTTGGGCCGAGCCGAACGGGGCCTAGTTTTCTTTGTGTGCATGGGCTGGTTTCGAGCTCCCCGTCCTCAGGCCCATACATGGCCCAACATTTGCCGAGTCTTTTGTGTGTCAGGGTGATTCGGGCTTTGACCGAGCTTGAGCCAAGTTTGACCTTAGCTAGTTTTATGTTGGAAGTCTAGTCTACCTTACCAGCATATTATACCATATAAGTATCTAAAATATTACATATATTATATATACATACAAAATTGTAATCCTATATAACTCAAATATATAATATAATTATAACCTAATAGACCTTAAAATTCACAATCATATAACTAGGTTACTTTGTTTTCGATTATGTTATATATTCAAGTATGTCATATTTTTTTTAGTTTCAATTTTATATTATGTGATCATTTGTGCAGGTAGTGCGGGTACAATACCTGACCCTACTTACCCCAACCCAAGAAGAGTTTGGGCAAAAAATCCTATAATCTACAATTTGCGAAGAGAATTTGAGTAGAGTTTTTATATTATGGTTAGGGTTTGAGAATCACTCTATCCTTTTCAAACTCAGCCCATTAACGTCCCTAGCCCTGAACCTCCCATATGACATCTATAGTTGGAGAATAGTGGATATTGCACTTGCACATAATCCTACATTTTATGAGAAGATGTAGCAGATAATTAGTGAGATGATTTAAATTTAAGTAAATATTGTATACAATTCTTTATCCAGAGATTGCCTCTTATTATATGTAAACTAATGGATGACAACCTTCTTCATATACGTCCATTTAAATAGATGAATGTAGAATTTTAATAATGTCCATCTGTTTAGGTAAGTGAATGAATAAAAATGAAGTGTTTAACTTAACTGTTCACAAATAGTTCCATAAATGTTATATTCATAGTATTTGTTTCCAACTATGTTCATTTGTCCGAGAGTTCAATTTTCTTTCCCCCAAATTCTTAATTAAATCCTCAATTGGGTGAAAAGCTCATGTCGAAGATTTTGACCAACCAGATCAAACTGAGAGAGAAAGTCAGCGAAAACTATAAACCTTTGTTGACGATGGGCAAAATATTCATGACATTTTGTTTTTGCTAGAATTTCTAAAAGTTCTTCGGCATCGTTACAGACACTAGCCCGCCACACACTTCTGTATGTCGATTGCCAGGGGGCATGGCAGATCAAGTGTGCATGAAATTCTCAACTGCCAGAGTCAGAGTTTCACAATCATGTTGATCACTGCTCCAACAATTGATAATTCTACCCGAAGTACTAGAAAATGAGGAGATCAGACCTAATGAAAAAAAATACAAAAAGACAAACAAACAAAGAGAGATAGAGATGAGACATTAAAGAGCCTTAATGTAGATCAAACACCTGTGAGGTGGGGCTAACAATAAGCTCATCTTCTTTGTTTTGTGAATAAATAAACAGGTTTTGGGATAGAGCTTCTTCACCAAATGATGTCTACACTGACTTGACTTTAGAGTAGTTGGAGTTCAATATGACTATCAGATATCAGTTTGCAGTTGTCAGTTTTTTCATTCAGTATTGCTGAATTGAACGAGTATAGATACCCACGTATTGCTGTGTTTGTGACAAAATTGGTTTGTAGAGTTAAATATATAGATAGTGAAGATAAGGAGGTGAGATGTATAGTATATCAAATGAATGGAACACACTTGAGGCGATAACTTGAACATATAATGAATTACAGGGTAAATTACAACAGTCACATTTGGACAGATGACATTTAAAAGCATACCAAGAAAAGTACCAGGCATAAGTTTACATATTCAAAGCTGCAAATGTTTTGAAAAAAAATACTCCCTCCGTCCCGTTATTTTGCACCATTTGAGTTTTCACGTAGTTTTAGGCGTTTTACTGTTTCTTACACATTTTCCAATTGTGCCCATTCTTTTTCTGTGACGAAGTCCGGCGACGGTGGACGAGGGTGAGGGCAAAAGGTGAGAGCGCGACGACGAAACCCACCCTAACGTCGATTCATCGGCGTCGATTCGCATCGTCCTCGATCGCAGCATCGATTCGCGTCAGCCTTTGATTCGCCGGCGTCGATTCACGTAGTCTTCGATCGCACCGTCCTCATTCGCGCCGGCCTCCCTGCTTCAATCCAGCGCCTCTTCATCTTCTTCTCGTCCCTCTTGCCTCAAATCAGAGCTCCGTCACGCGTCCATCGTCGAATGTGCATCCATCGCTGATCGTACGTCCGTTGTCACTCGCGCATCCGTCGTTGATTACGAGTCCATTGTCGATCGCGCATCTGTTGATCGTACCTCCGTTGATCGAGCATCTGTCGGTCGCGCCTCCGTCACGAATTGCTGTGCAAGCACGCTGGAGGGAGGGAGGGAGGGAGGACGGGAGAAACAGAGACATAGATAGAATTGAAATTAGGACGAGAGAGAGAGAGAGAAATCTTTTCGGATGGGAAAGAGAGAGAGGGGGGTTAAGTTAGGGGTATAAGGGTAAATAAGTTATAAAAAATTACTTAAAATGGAAATGGTGCAAAGGTTATGGGACAGCCTAAAAAGGAAAATTGAGCAAAATATATGGGACGGAGGGAGTATATGTCTATTACAGCAAGCACATCTTTGGGCAAGTGATCATCCACATAGAAAAAGGCTTGAAAAGTTTTAGAAAGGTATTGAAAACAAGACTCTATTACCTATAAATTGTAGTTTTCTCGTGTACAAGGAATAGAACAACAGGACTATGAAAACCTCGTTCATGACAAGATGTTAGACACAAACATATATTATGGAATCATGCATAAAATGTAGCCATCCAGCATTCACTTGCCCTCTCAGATCCTGGTGCCAAAACTATAACTCGTAAGTACAATGAGAGATATATGTGAAAGAAATCAAAGTCCTCGTCCATGAATGAAATGCTAGTTATCTCAGGCAATATCAAGAGTGCAAGGATACTTATAAGAAACACGATGCTTGGAAATAAGAAAACCTAAAACCTATAAGGTCATAAATGAGAAAGAGTCTAAGTGATCATCAATGAGTGAGAAAAAGGGCAATACTTGAATATGCTTTATTTTAGACAGAAGTCTAGTGTTTGGATGATGTTTCAAGGATAACGTGCATCATTTACTGCAGAATGAGACTCAGGGTACTAATGCTAAAATTCAGGTTATGGAAAAAAAAAAAAAAGAAAAAACCTTTCAGTTACAGATATTAAAAGACCAAAGCTTGAGCTATAGCTCTATTTAACAAAGAGTTGATTGTAGAAAAGGACAATATGCTATGACATATAATTATAGTAGATATTATAGATGCCCAAGTTTTCATTGAAAGGGGGTGGGGAAGAAAAGAAAACAAAGATGAAGTAAACTTTGCAAGAACTCAATGACAAACAGCCACATTTATGTGAACCAAAATTATGGTTTACATAAAGTATTGCTTCATGAGGAAAAATGAACAAAACTTTGTTCAAGAGATCCACTCGACTCGTGCTTTTCTAGCTTTAGGACTTTGCTTATGGTACATCCAGTATGAATTCCAGGGGTAATATGATTTCTCTGGTTCCACCTCGTGCTATTAGAGGAGGCGAAAATCTACAATAATGAAACAGTTGTCAATATTTTGTTCTCTCCAAAGAAAACCATAAAGGAAACTCTTATAACATGGTGTAGAGAATACCATTATAAATGTTATCCATGACAATAACAATCTGCACCTCCTCTCAATACAGCAGCAAACTCCATCTCCCCCTCCTCACATCCACAACTGTCAGATATCCTGAAAGGATTTGGGCATCCCATTTACCACAGAAATTTAAAGTATTCAAATGGATATGTTTATTAAATGCCCTACCGATGGCAAGCAATTTAGCATCTCATGGTGGCCTTTCTAATCAACAATGTTCTAGGTGTTGATCCACTGCTGAAACCTTGATGCACCTATTCTGGGGTTGTGAAGGCTCGGAAGAAATATAGAGAGATTTTTGCCCTAGACCACCACCCACATATTCCTTAAGCTTTGAAAAATGGCTATCTTCACTCTTAGTTGCATAAAAGAAATGTAAGGAAGAATGGTTGGCCCACCCAGTCTCTACACTCTGGCAAATTTGGTTAGGTCAGAATGAATGTGTTTTCAGAAATGCACAATTCCATCCTCAATCAATTATTGCAAGACGACATGACCTTCTCAATCAGATTTTTTTATCAAGGGTTTCTCAAAACTCACTATCTTTAGCCACTGTATGATCAACCGAATCCTCTTTGTCATTCTTTGGGATCCAGCTAGCACCAGATAATGTCTCAAAGTCTGAAGAACTTTATTATCAACGGAGCATGGAGGTTGACAAATCTCATGGGAGCTGCAGCCTGGACATGGAAAGGTGTAAGTGGTCCCCCTAGGCCCTAAAGGCCAATTTAGTACGCCTCTTCACCGGTGTTCATATGCCCTTGAGGCCAAAATCTATGGTCTATATGAAGCGAGCAAAGCAACACATTTGTCGGGCAATCCCGGTTGCAACATACCTCACAGACTGTACTCAAGTATTACAAGCACTACACAGAACCATCCCAGTGTCTCCAGGGGTTGCAGCCATCATCCAACAGATCAAAAACCGCTTTGATAAGTGCACACAAAGCGTGGTTGTTGTCCCTAGAACTAAAGTGGAAGCAGCTCATCAATTAGCTGCATCTCTTTTACCTTAGTTTTCCTTTCTTTCTTGTTTCTGATTTTTTTTTTTAAAAACAATAACAAACTTCTTGAATCGAAGTAGAAAGACATCTTGTCTGTAGTTAACTGATCAATATGAGATATGAAACTATCAAGTTAGACAGGCAAAAACAAAAAAAACAAGAAATCTGCTGTTAAACAAAACATACATATTGGCTTGAGTTGGTAAATGGATAAAACACACGTGAAATGTTATTTCCACCATTGATCAAAGCAACCAATGTGGCATATCAAATGGAAACTAAAGAGAAGTCCTAATAACATCAAAGTAATACTAATAATACTGAAAATGTCTATGAAGAAAGAAGATTTTACCTACAATAACAATTTCCTGGACATCATCCCTTCCTAAACATCTGTCCTCTTGTTTTATTTGAGTTCGTTGAAACAACATAAAGGGCATACTTTTTCCTGAAAACAACATAAACAACCAATCCAAAAAAGAATTATCTATATGAAAATTTCTGAAACTACTAATATCTCACCACCACTACTAAAGTGTTCAAGGAATAAAATTAATTAACAAACGTTTTCACAGTTTCTACTCAAGTTTATTTCAATCTCCATTTACATTCTTTTTTGGATAATAATAAAATAAGTTCTTGTTTCCACTGCCTTTAATCCTAAATAAAGTAGTGTCATTCTTACCATATTCAAATCCACCAAATCTCTACACCCAAACTTTTCTCAGGGAAAAAAATAACACAAAGAGCCAATCCTAATTCTCAAAAAGAGAAAAAAAATTTAAAAAAGAAACTTACTAATGTCTCGTACACAACAGCTGAAATTAGTTGGCTTATGCAATAGTTTATTTTGTAGAAGAAGCAAAAAAGGGCCAACAATTTAGATAGAGGCGCTACAACATGCAAGATCGACACATAATCAAAGTAAGTCATAATTATAAACACCCAAGATCATACCAAATTATGTTAATGCAGATAAAGCCAAATCAAAGTAAACTGTAATTGAAAACAAACATAAAACAAGGAATACGTACTTAAATGTTAGGAGTCAAGAACGAAAGCTTCAAAGGCCATCTGAATTGGGACCGTGTCGGGTTACTGTGCTCAGATCTGGTGTGAATCAGAGAACCTGGAGAGTTAGTTCAAGGCGAGGCGCGAAGGAGCCTACACGACAGCAAAATTCCATCAGAACATCTCCCTCTTCGACTTCCACACCTTCTTCTCCCTCGACGTCACCGAGCTCATCTGCCAGCTCGTCGTCTGAAACCCGGGCGAATCAGGAAAACCCTGGAAAGGAAGAATCTTCTTTTCTCTTAACGGTGTAAGGGTGTTGAGTCATATGAACAACACATAAACTTATTGGGTCAGCTAGGAACACCCTACTATTTTTTGGGCCGGGCCACCACTGTGTAATTACTGTTATGGGGAACAGTTCACAGTAGAACTGTCATTTGTATAAGGCCTAAAACCATCAATAGCCCCTGAACTTTAGTGAATCAGACACATAACCCCTTAAACTTTGAATCAGGTTGACTCACCCCTTCAACGTTGGCAAGTAGGATAGTTAAGCCCTTCGAAGGACGGAAATGAAGCACGAGACATATTTCCGTTAAAAAATTGATGCAACTGGTTGTAAGATGGCTGAAACGAAAATCATAGAAAACTCCAAGGACCTGACTTTGGTTTCCCTCTCATGAATACAATTGTTTTTTCTTTCCCGAATCCGGCCACCACCATCTTCCCTACGCCCAAATGACCACTTTTGATCCATCTCCCAAGCCACCACCA
Organism: Aquilaria yunnanensis; assembly: GCA_039654915.1. Taxonomy (NCBI): domain Eukaryota; kingdom Viridiplantae; phylum Streptophyta; class Magnoliopsida; order Malvales; family Thymelaeaceae; genus Aquilaria; species Aquilaria yunnanensis. Next base: position 673,448 of record CM077595.1, read on the forward strand.
TAGACCGCCAATTAGCAAATCCTTCTAAATCCCTGCCGCCTCTGTCACCGCCTTCTTCACCGGCAGCATCCTCCAGAAACCCCAGGGTTCACAGCTCAACCCACAGCAAAGAATTGGGATCGGCTTTCTCTTCTCCATCTTTGCCATGGATGCCGCTGCCCCGCTCGAGCTCAAGAGACTTAGAGCCGCCCAACTCACGGCCTCACCAAGGATCTGTCAGCCGTGATGGCTGGTCTTGCAGTTCGTCCTGGTAGGCTCACTTTTGGTAACGATCGTGCGCAGCGTGACGGCCTACAAGAAGCCGTGGGTGGCCGGCTGATAACCTTAACCGAGCTTGGTGCCTTCTTCCTCTTTTCACCAAAAATCAACCAGTATCAAGCTGCTGGATATGTGCCAGTGGCTCAATACCTTGACCGACCTTTACTATTGTCAATGGATTTGACCAAAGCCTCGAATAGGAAATGAGAAGATGATGCAACTTAGCTATAACATAGTAAAATAGATGGAAATGAGGAGATACTAAGCAGATGAAGAGGAGACAGATAAGAGAAAGTGGATCAATAAACAAGTAAATAGCAATTCTTCTAGGAAGGTTGCAAAAAAAAAAAAATCTCTACTTCTTCCGCCGCTTCCTCTGTTTCTTCTCATCTGCATCTTTTGCTACTATTCTGCATCTCATTTTTTTTTAATCTGTTTCTCTATATTATAGCTAATTTAAATCATTTTTTCTTTTTTTGGTTGCCTGAAATGAAATGTGGCATGCGATTTAGGAAAACATTGAGAGGATGGTGTGGTGGAGATCCTTTTCAATGGCGATAATGGCGGTTGGAGATAAAGAATAAAAAGATGACCTAAGAAGGGCCTTACTCATGTGAGTTTTTTCTTATTTCCATTTCAGTCGTCATATAACCAATTGCATTGATTCTATAACGGAAATAAATCACATGTCTCATTTCCGTGATTTGAGGGGCTTAAGTGTCCCACTTACCAAAGTTGGAGGGGCGATTTGGCCCGATTCAAAGTTAAAGGGGTTATGTGTACGAGTTACCAAAGTTTAGGGGCTACTTGTGGTTTTAGGCCTTTGTATAATAGTATAGTGTCATGCTTTCCATCGGAAATGGGCCTACGGAGCTCAACATATCACTCGTTTTATGCCAGTTCATCAATTTTATTTATTCTCATATTATGGCCCAATACTTTCTGCGGGCAGGCTTCAAGCTTTGGCCCACAATGAATAAATGAAAAGGAGAGCTCAGAATCGATCAAATAAATGTTTTTCCACCAGAACATGAACATGATAGATACCTAATTAGAATATCAAAAAGTTTATGGTCAAATAATAACTACTTATTTGAAAATAAACTAAGCGAAAGAGAATAACGAAAAAACAACAAAGAAGAGAAGGTAATATGAAACTTTACAAACATATTAAGATTATGACATATTTTTCCTCTAAAGAAAAAGGATGATGACATATTTGATATTTCAGCTGCTGTGGACAAAAAGAGAAAAAAATTACAAAATCTAATGAACTTTTTGAAAAAATCGTCGAGAGGACAAAAATGAGAAATGGATAAATTGAGGACAAGAAACGGACAACCATTTGTAAGAATTGCAGACGCTTTGGCAAGAGCAGGGGCAGCCATACGAGTGATGAGCTAATGTCCAACCAATTCTCGCAAAACACAAAACAAAAGTTGCCCATACCTGCTTATCATCTTTTCCCCGATTTTGTGACTAAACCGGAAACTTCAGATCTTGCTTCGGTCAAACAGCTTAGAAATATACGTGGCGTGGGCTGATCTTACGAATTTGGAGGGTTGTTGTAAGCATTTTACCAAGCTTCCTTCAAATTAGTATATTTTTCTGTTAAAGTCATGTAATATGATTCTCATGGTTGCGTTGTTTTTTTTTTTTTTTTAAATTTCTTTTGTTGTTTTTTTAACACTACAACAAGTTGTTTAAGTAATCATCATTTATAATTCATGACTACTACTAATCTGGAAATATTTTCAAATTCATCCCCGCTCATGACCTAAGAGTATTTTTACACGGAAAGTTGTATGGAACTCTAAATCCTTAATCTCTATATCTCAACTAGACCCTTACACTAGTTGACAACTCTACTGAATTCATTTTCTTGTTGTGCACGGTGCACCTATAAAGAAAATCAAAACAAAAAGAAAATGAGTATTGCACTTCTTGTCCTTACGTATAACCATTTTGCTGTCTTGCTACCAAGTTTTGAATCATTCCATTTTGGCTCTTGATATTTTAAAAATGTAACATTTTCTTTTGTAGTAACGGATCAAAAAATTTTACAAAGTGGGTTCATATACATATACAAATATTAAAATCAATATTAAATAATAAAGTTTATAAATTTGCATATGTAACATGAAATCTAAACTCATGCAACATAATGATGATTTTTTTAATAAAATTTGAAAAATTCTCGAACTTAGTATTTATTTATTTTTTCATTGGTCAAACAACTACAACACAAATTATAAAATTTATATGAATTGAGGAGACGATGATGGAGATGCGCATGCTATATAGAATATCAAAGAAAAATGTTCTTTTTAGCCTTTAAACCTATACATTTCTTATCAAAGAAAAACTTTCCTTTTAGCCCATAAACCAATGCATTTCTTACCCCTTAGCTCTTAGATTTTTATCTTGTGTTTGATTAGCTCCTTAATTTTTCTATATGTTCAAACAAAAAAAAGAAAGAGTACAAAATATTCAAGGTCTAGGTGAGAAAATGTATGAAAGTTTAGAGGCTAGTCTAGACTTTTTTCATTAGAAAATTGTTAGTACACAAAAGAGGCTTGCATTGTTTTTTGTCTTTCTTAAAATAAGTAATGCTTATTACTTTGTTCCAATAAATGTTATGAAAATTATGGGGGTCAACTAAAAAAATTTAAATGGAGTTTAATTATTAAATTATATATCTCTTATTAACATCTTTTTTGAAAATAGGTTTCGTGGACCCCCGTATACATAACATGGATTTGTGTCTATTCTTTTGTAGAATGTTTTTTAAGAACTCATAGAAAACAACATGCTTATGTTAACTATAGTCTCAAATACTGTGGTATATCATAGTATATTGCACGAAGTACCGCTTACTGCTTAACGTAGGTATGTGGTATATAAGATTTTGTAGTTTCTCAGGTTAACGCTTGAAATATTGCAATATTTTTTGCATTCTGGTAATTTTTTATATATGTTTTTGTGTTATTTACTACAATTATACCGTGGCATATCATGTACTGTGGGTTCATGTTCAATTTGAAACATTTGTTGACCTTGGTATTTCATTCATGTTTGAATTAAAAAGAATACAAATGAGTCAAGAACGAGCCTGAGTTGTTCTCTTAAATTAAACGAAAACTCTCCATCGAGCCATGGTGAGCTGAGTAATAAGTACATCAAGGTTCGTTTGAACTTCTTATTGAGTTTAAAGTTTTGTTCTTGTTTGACTTGATAACAATTTGAGAGCCCTAAATTGAGCCGAGGTTTAGCTGTTCATTCATTTTTCACCACCAGACAATTCAATCTTGTAACGGTTGAGTTAGTCTAGTTTGTATTAGCTATTGGGTAAATTAACACGCAACAAGAACACTTAGGAGTTGTTTAATAAGTTATTTTTTTTTCTTGTTTATGTTTTATGTTCCTCAAAATTTTATTTCTATTTTTTTTCCATGTCCTCAAAATTTGAAAATAATAAGTTTTTATTAAAATTTTAAAGTGAAAATTGAGTAACATTAATATGTTTCCCAATTTTGAAATTTGTTTTTAAAAACATTGAAAATGAGGTTTTATTATTTCCAGTTTTTTTTACACCTTGAACTTAGCATATTTGGTAGATGTACATGCACCTTAGCCCTAAGGTTAGAGATTTGAATCCTCATAAATGCATAAGGACATTTGTTGAGATGAAGCTTTTTGTGAGCAGCCAAGACATAAAGGAATATAGGCTTAGACCTATTCCCATTAAGAAAGCCTATGAAGCAGTCACAATCCATGGATAAAAAATGAACTAAAACTGAGTGTGTGATATTTTCTATAGTTACCAAACACATTTTCTTTAAAAAAAATTTTGAAAAAAAAAAAAGAAACAAGAAATATGAAGGTGGTGATTGAATGTGAAAAATTTTCTCATTTTTCTTTTAAAAGTTTTCTTTGATAAATGTTTGATTACATTGCTAATTTTAAGGATATGAAAATTTTTGTTTTATAAATTTTGGAAAATTTATATTACAAAATAGAAAACCTAGATTTAGGTATCCTTTATTTTAAGACATAAATTTTTTAAAAATTTAGAAATAAATCTTTTTACATTCTTAAAATAAACAATTACAATTAATTTTTTATAAAAAAAATATAAGGAAGGAAAATATTATAAATTTCCAAAACTGAAAATGACATCTACTAGCCATGCACCAAGTATTTTGTCCTCAGTTGAGTATGAAGACTCTTACCCCCCCCCCCCAAGCCATTGGTGTGTATTAGCAACATTATGGGAGGTTGGAGACTAAACATCAGGTGTTTATACGCCAACTAACAGTGTTAGTATATATGTTAGATAGAGGTTAAATATAATAGGGAAGCGGGAAAATGGGAGAAGGAATCAGGGATGATAATAATGAGTTATCCTATCACAATTATGTTTCCAAGCACTAGGCAATAGTTTCACTGAACTAAAACCAAAATTCAACCCACTCCCATCATTCATTGTCATCTCCACCTTAAGAAAAACCTACTACTTTGTTGTTTTTTTTTTTTTTGTCCAAAAACAAAGGACTTTATCATTTTCAATCTCAAAGGTACAAAAATGTTGTAGATTTGGTACAAAGCTGTTCAATTTAAAGGTGAGATTAAAAAAATGATTTGAGCAAAGGAGAACTCGATTTAGAGGAAGAAAAAATCTATTTGAAGGTGAGATACAAAAAAAGAAACATACACAGTTTGTGTTTTTTTATTGCAAAATAACACAAGTTTGTGAACAACTAATTTGAAATCTAGATTTATGTTTCAGATTATATCTTTATATGTTTGATAAGGTTTGTTTACGTACGTATGCTTATGGGTTTGTAAAAAACATAAATGTATATGTTTGCTTTTGAGTTTTATTTGTATAATTTTATGTTTGTAAAAGACATAAATAAATATGTTTCTTTTTGGATTTTATACGTATGATTCTAAGTCTATTAAACACACACACACATAGAAGCATGCATGTATACATGCACGCGTGCACATGTATGCATGCATGCTTCTAAATCTTATACATATACTCCTGGGTTTGTAAAAGACACACACACACACACAAACACACACATGTTTATAGGTTTTGTATGTATGCTTTTGGGTTTAGAAAAAAAACAGACGTATATGTATGGTTCTGAGTTTGCAAAGAATACGTATGTATATGTATGCTTCTGTGTTTAGGTTACTATAATATAAAACTGGTTTATGTAGGTATTAAACTATGTTCCTATTATATAAGTTTTGAGTTTTAATAGTGTATGAAATTGTGAATTACTATTATATAAAATTGGGTTTCTACTGTATGCAAGTAGGTTCATATATTTATGAAACTATATTTCAATTATATGGGTTTCGAGTTTTGATAGTGTATGAAAGTAAAAATTAAATGTATGAAACTAGAAATTAAGCTAGGAACTATTTGTATGAAACTGGGAAATGTTATTGTAACATATATATATTTATATATAACAATGAAATGTGATGACACACCTAGCATTTTAGTTGGTGGGAAAATTGAACTTGAATAGAATTTATAGCCGTAACTGAGTTTCTATTATATGAAATTAATATATTGTGTATGAAATTGAGTTTCTATTATACAAAACTTGTAATCTATAATATGAAACTAAGTTTGTATTATAAAAAATTGGGAATTGAGATTTTGATATTTGAAAATGGGTTTCATGTTATATTAAATTAAATTTTTAATGTATGAAACTAGATAACTATTGAGCAAAAATTGTTTCCTAATAAATGAAATTAAATTCATATTATACAAAAATGAGTTTCTATTACATAAAATCGAAGTTTCTTCATAAAGTCTAATGAAAACTCTCACAATATGAAACTAAATTCTTAATGCATTAAACTGGTGATCTATTGTATGAAACTAATATCCAAATGTATTAAACTCTTTGAATTTGGTTGATTCTGTGAAAAAATGAATTAATGAAATTGTTTTTTAAATAATTACCATATTTATCATGTTATCTTTATTGTTTCCTTAATATTATCTCTTTACCTGCATTCAAATTAAAAAATCTCCCATATATTCATAATTTAAATGAAGTTAATATATTTCATAATTATCCCAATTAAATTTAACTTACTATAACAAACAAAAGTTACTATTTCTAATTAAAACAACTAACCCTAACGTAAGATAACCTTGGTGCATATGCCCTGGGCCGGTGTACCTCAAACTCGGCCACTTCATGGCTACCAAACCAAATAGTTGTTGTTACGCTTATTTTTTATTCTCGTCCTAAGTTTTTTTCTCCATTTAATATTGATGCAAAAATTAATGAATGAAAAAATAATATTTTTTTTCCATTTTTATTCCTGTAAAATTAATTTTTTTTCCATTTCTATTCCCGTTTTGTCCTTTCTAGATGGTTACCACAACATTAAACCATCGCATCCATATGTACTTTGCCATCAGTTCCCTTAGTTTGCCGCTGTTACTCCTCCTCCCGTTGCATAGCCATTCCAAGAGTTAACTGCCACTATAGACACGAAATCAAGATGGAGAAGAGCCTTACTTCGTGATTCGATCCACTGTGTTCCGGCCAAGATTTGCTACCTTCGCTACCACTGCATGCCATTCAACTGCCTGAAGGTCCTAATTAGTGCCGATCACCCGGCCAGTTTCATTGCTTTGCCCAAATTATGAACCCCCTAATGTAAACAGGCAACTTCTAATGCACGACTGACCAATACTACCTAGCCTTAAATCGCTCATAACCAAAGGCTACCCTGCCCCGTCTGAGCTCCAAAGCCCCTCCATGCCGCCAATCATGCTATTATGCCGGAGAAAGTTAGAGAGGAAGAGAGGCTTGGACCAAATGCTTTCCCAGAGTGAAAGTGAAGTCAGGGGTATAATGGCCAATTTGGTTAATAAAACTTAACCGAAAATGAAATGATGCAAATAATTTAGGATGACACAACAGGACAAGTGTCGCAAAGAATGTGAGATGAAGCGAATGTTTTTTTTTAATCTAAAATTAATGTCATTTAAAAGTTAAGCCTTTATTTGTTAGATAATTACTTGAATCATATTTTTTCATGATGAAACCTGAATCATATTTTTTTGTCCAAAAAATTAATTTTTATAATTTTTTTCTTTACTCAGTATAAAACCAAAAAGAATAAAAAATATTTTCTTTTTGAAAAAATAAAAATTAGTAAGTCATTTTTGAGTTTCTTGAAGTATAAAGTTTCGATTGATATATAAGTTGAGCAAATCATCATTATATATAAAAATAAACACTAATGATCTCTTTTCCACAATCTTTCACATTATTCAGATTACATTTACTGAAAGATAGTTAATGAATAGCTTAAACTATGGTCTAAAAATTCGATATTAAAGAGTTAATTTAGGTTAACAAGTTTCATCTAATAAAGATCAAAAATAAAAATATTTTTGATAATTTGGAACCAAATACTAAACATTTCCAATAGGTTTAGCACTAAAATAGAACAGTCAATAGGTTATGGACTAACTAGAATAATAATTAAAAGTTATAGACTATCCTGCAATTTATCTAAGTAGTTTTTTTTACATATTGTATCTTTGGCCAAATACGGGTCTCCATTGCGATGGTCTAATATACGCCCTACTTCATATGTGCTTTGAAGGCAAAATTACATCTCTATCCTTAATAAACTCACTATTTTCCCACAATGTCCTTGTAATTATTATACTATAGACCTATGTCTAATTAGACATACTAATCTATCCCTAATTCCCATATATATAGCTCACAAACTAGGAAATAAACTGACAAATTTGCCATTGGATCAAAACTAACTCTCATCTGCAGAAACCCTACCTCGTTTTCATCACCGTGTCTTCCTTCATTGTCACCACCACCACTGCTGCCGTCTTCTTGGACAAACCGTCATCATCCGCTTTTAAATCTCACAGCTGTACACCTCCGGATCTCCTCGTTACTCGCTTGTTTTCGAATTACGTTGCCATTCACATCCAAATTTCACACTGTCTCCAGATCTCACGCATTGTTGCTTGTTAGATCGCGTCAATTGTTGCCTCATTGTCGCGCCACTAATTGCTTTACGAACCGCAAAAATGTCTGCAATAAAATGTGAATGTGTCTAATATGGTATGTGAAAGTGTCTGCAAAGTAGTATAAAAATAATTTATTATAATGTGAAATTAAAAATGTCTAAAGCTATAGGAATAATTGTCTAATTGGATGTTGAGAAATGTCTAAAAAAATATGTGAAAGTGTTTGAATAAAAAATGTAATAATATGTTATCTCTAAAAATAACTGTTTGAGATAATAAAAAGGTGTTTGAACCAATAAGAAAAAATGTCTAAATAAATATGTAAAAGTGTCTGACTAAATAACTTGTGAACAATTTGTTATATTTAAAAAAAAGTGTCTGAAATAATTAAAAAAAGTATATGACTAAATGTGTATAAGTGTCCAAATAAAAATGTAAAAGTGTTTAAATATTTAAAGAAGTGTTTAAAATAAAGGTATATTATTCAATAAATAAAAACGTGTCTAAATAAATGCTAAAAATGTCTAAAGTGCAATATAAAAGCGTTTAAACAATAACTAACAAAAAAATATATTTGTCTTTTTGAAAAACAAATTAGTCTTTCCCATTTATCTTTAATTTATCATCTCTTCTCCACCGCCTTCTCTCATAGCCGCCCTCCCCCCCATAGCCCATCCTCCTTCCACACCTGTTTGGTTCACACTTCGCATCCTCGGACTTGCCTCGCCACTTCACCTCATCCTTCACATTGTCTCGCCTTGGGCTTCCACACTGCTCCACCTCTTCAAACTCACCCTGCTAATTCATCTCCTCGAATCATCGATTTGCCTCACCGATCGTTCGATCGGATCTGGCAAAAGACTGAGATCCGATCGTTCGATTGGATCTCAGTCTTTTGCCTCCTCCAGTTGCCGTTTCTGCAATCATCTTGTCTCGCTCACTTCGCCAATGATTTCACTACCGATGTACTATCCCCTAAACTCCTCTGCAAGCTCTTACTCTTCCTCTTTTGCACTTGCGTTCTTCATCTCTTAACTTGGCGATTCCTTATTCAGATTTAGTCGATGGTTTCATTTTTCCGGCTACATCATTTTTGAGTTGATTACGGTTGACGGTGGTGCCAAGAACATGAAGGATTGCTAGTGATGCGGCAGCCAATTGTTTCATAAAGGGTTAAAGAAGATGAAACACGATTTAAGGTAAAAGGTTAGATGGAAATTAACTATGATGATAAATGGTATATTTGAAAAATCATATGCTATGTCTAATTAGAGATATGTTAATTATAGCCGTACATATGTCCTTGTCATCTACATCACGCATCATCTTAATAGACCCATGCTCTCTCACCTTCCAGCAACTCATCTGTCACCGTTGTCCCACTTCACCGCCATCCCACATCATCGTTGTTGGAGTCATTGGCCATTGGTGATCTTTCCCCAATGTCGCCGGCCATTGGTGACATCAAATTAATGGAAGATATGCAGTCATTATCCCTCCGTTGTAATCAAATCATGACTACACTGTCCTTTTGGTCATTATCCACTGTCAAAGCCAGCTTAGGCCACTGTTCACATGATTTACTTTTGATTGTTTGGATTAAAGAGTTTGGAGAAGAAATTGTGACTCTCGTAGCAAAGATTCATTTAACAAAACAATTTTCCTAAATTTATGAAAGATTTCAAACTTGATCCTTTTATATTTCTTGAGTTCTTATTTTGCTCATTAATGATTTTGGATTTTCAGTGTAGTCACTCTAATAGGTTTTATTTATTTTATTTCAATTCTTTAAATTTTTCCAAATACATATATGTAGACATGTGAAAAATGATATGAACAAAGATATGAAATTATATGCATACAAAAATAATATAGGAAGAATTTTAATATCACATTATAATATAGATAAATATATAAAGAGAATTATACTAACATATAATTAAATATATACAAAAGAATAAACTCATTTGTACAAATCATGCCAAATACACTATTATTCATATGTAATAGTTTATTCACTTACATATTCGTAACATATCTTTGATCTTATTTGTACATATATGTCACATGTTTTGTACATATCTATCACTTGATTTATACGTTTAGGTTCTTATATATATGTCATATAATTTGCACATATCGGCAATTTTTTACAGAAAATGAGATTTAACGTGTTCATACTTAATTTTTTATTATTAAATATATCGGTGACATACTTATGATATCTTTTATACATATGTTAGATATTATTTAACAGATCTCTCATCTCCTTTGTACATCAAGTTTATACATATCTAGCATCTGAATTGTATATATCTTCAATTTTGATGACACAAAATTTGATATGTTTATATTTATTTTATGTTTTAAATGACAGCATTGGGAATGTAAATATATAGATATAAGAGATATGAAGCATATTTGACTTACCTATCTCAACTACCATGCACTTATTCGACAAAAGAAAAACAAAAAGGAAAAGATATCTTATTTTTCAATTATTGCAAAAATCAATTCAGCTCTTCGCTGTTTGAATTGTTTGCTGGTGCTCAAAATTTGGACATATTGGAATTGAGAGACAAGTTTTTCTGTTTTATGTAATATAACTATACATAGTGAATTTATTAACCCGGATGGCCGGATTCTTCTTAGCGTGACAGTGAGTCCTAGGCAAAGAAAGACGGCCCTTTCCTGTTGTACTTTACCAATTACCTGATGGGAATCTTCAAATCATTTAGCTTCTGAATTTGCGGTGAAACAAAAGAGCCGCGTCTCCTCTTTTCTACTTCTTTTTGTGTTTTTGTTTTTGGAAATTTTCAGGATTTTGCTCTGTTGTTCTGGCCTTGTCAGTTGTCACTTTGAGGCTCTTGTCTAACAAAGGTCTCTCTCTCTTTTTTAATTTTCAAACAACTTGTCAGAACCAACAAGACCCAAAAAGTTGAGAAATTTGAAATCCAGAGCCAGCTTTTGTTTCATGCGAGCCTCCAAGATGACATCTTTCAGTGGATTAGGGATTGGGTTGAGCTTGGTTTTTGGGTGCCTGCTCTTGGCTCTTGTTGGTGAGCTCTACTATCTCCTGTGGTGGAAGAAGAAGAGGCTCACGTTTTCTTCGTTTTCTTCTCACACCGAGGTTGCAGACGATTCTGATCGCCCCTACCCTCCCAAAGATTTCAACAACAACTTGTTCTTCTGCTGCAAAAATCTCTCTCCTCTTGCAAACACCCAGAAAGACCCAGATTCAAATGGGCTTGTCCCGGACCCGGAGCTCGGGTTTGGCAATGACACGGTTGAAAAAGCTGCTTTGGTTGCTGGGGGGGCTGGGGAAGAAGGTGTCGAGGCAGAGCTAATGAGGCTCCACAATCTTTCAGGCCCACCAAGATTTCTCTTCACAATCAGCGAGGAAACAAAAGAGGACTTGGAATCTGATGATGGGAAATCAAAGGGAGATCTGAGTTTGAACAATGTGGATATCAACGGTGTGACCAATCTGACACCTTTTGTCAGCCCTTTGGCCTCTCCACCCGTAAAGTCCCCAACTTTGGAACTGGACCAACATGGTTTCAGCTTCAACCCTCTATTTGAAGCATCCACGGAGATGGGTTTCAACAGGCTCAGATCTTCACCTCCCCCAAAGTTCAAGTTCTTGAGAGATGCAGAGGAAAAGTTGAGGAGGCAAATAGGACAACAACATGAGCAATTACTAGTGGATAAGCAAAACTTTTTTGGAGGTTCAACAATGAAGAAAGAAGATAATCACATTGAGGGGTCTTTTCTGAAGTTCATTGTGGGCAAGACCAGGGAGCCTCTTCAGTATTTGCCTCCTCCACAGTACCCTTCAAGCTCAGCTCAGGTTCTGCCATTGGCCTCTTCACCTACAGGATTCAGACAGCAATAGACCAATTGCTGGACTTTTTCTGTGTATGCTAGTGCATCTGTTCCGTTCCTGGTAACATTGGATGAGATTCTTAGTTTGTTTATTATTTTTCATCTTTATGTTCATCAATTCTTCAAAAATTGGCACTTCTTGTAAGGCGCTTCTTGTATATTGAGTACAAGCGTTAGGGAAAAAAAATTAGCAGTAGGTTTTTATTTTATTTTATTTTGCCTCTCTTGGTATTAATCAATTCTCTGGCTAATCTTTAGTAGGTGTTTTTTCTTTTTCTTTCTTTTTTTTTTTTTTTTCTGGTGAGGCCAAATCATTGACAGCTTTTCTTGAAGAGAAAAAGGAAAAGATATTTCCGTCTTCCATTGCATTTATTATTTTCTTTTTCTTGTATGGAATGTTTTCGAAGAAGGAATATTGATTTTTTTAACTTTATTTACTACATTTGTCTCAGAGCTGGGTCAGTTGGTAAGAATTCCTGCAGAGGCCTGGATTTATAAGAGCGCGTGTAAGGAATGATGTTGATTCAATTCAACAGTAATCCACAAGTTCTACTTCTACTTCTACCGTTTGTGTTCTCTCTCAGAGTTTTTTTTTTAAATTGTTGGTAGTAGTATTTGTTTTTTGGTATTCGGTAGTAGTATTGTCTATTTAAAACCCCTTTATAAATACTGTTATCTATGAAAATGACAGCTACTATTTCTTCAGATAAAAATTGGTACTAATTTATTCTAGTATAAACATGGCATCAGTAATAACAGCGAGAAATTAGGAAAAAACTATTGAGGTGTCATTTAGGAACAATATTAATGTTTAGCAATTAGCTTTAGAAATTAGAAAAATTATTTCACGGTAGCTTTTAGCGTTAAAATTTTTGTTGCATAACTGTTTGCAGTTTATTCCAACATTTAACATTAATTTTAGATGTTATTCCCAAATCAAGCCTCAGATTTAACCTTTATCCCTAGCAATGGTAACAAGAGGCATTCATCATTAGTGCAGAAGACTTCAAATTTTCAAATTCTTCGTTGTCTCTTTTTCAAATTCTTCATTCTCTCTTCTAGTTGTGCATTTGTGCTTTTAATATTCACCATTAGCAATTGCGCAAAATCTTCTATACCTATCTCATTATTATTTAAGGCAAAAGTAGTAAATTTACCACTAAACTATAGGGTAGAGTAATTTTTCCACTTAACTTTTTTTTCCTGGGTAAATTTACCATTAATCTGTTTGAAATGTGCCAATTTTTATCAATATTTTGTGTTGGAAGCAAATTTTCCATCAACCATTAAAATTGCTTAATGTGACAATTGTGAGAAAAAAAAAAAGAAAAATGCAATTTTCTATTTCAAGTTTTCTTTACTCAACATTCTTGTTCTTAAGTTTCTAAATCTATCATTTTCACTATCTTCTTTACTCTAACAAACTTATGTACCCTTCAACACCATCCACCTTTTTCACCACCAGCACTACCTCATCTTTTCCACGCATCCCAATAATGCTTCCCAAATGCTCTTTAAAATAAATGATGATAAAATAGAGTTCAATTGATACAAGTGAGACCAAATACATAGTGCTACAATTCTAGAATAAAGGATCAATAACAGCGGTAGTGGAAAGTTGCTCAATAATAAAAAATAAGGTGAAAATAAAAAGCTCAATAATGGGGGGTTGTGGTCAAATACAGAGTTTTGACTCATTTAGGTGTTATGAAAAGTTTAAGTAGATAGGAGTTAAAGAGAAAACTTTCGGGAACTTATTTAAGAGTTGTACTATGAAATATTCTCTAAACAAATGAAATATTATTACCATTTAATGGCCATTAGCAAAATTGTATGCAATGAAAATGTTAATGACAAATTTATCCACAAGAAATGTTTAGTGCCAAAATCACTTTGCACTTATAGCTTTGTGGCAAATTTTCCCCTTTGCCTATTATTTTATGAAGAATGAGTAATCTTTAATGTGTAGTATCGAATACTTTGCTCCCTAAACTAAGTGACACACTTCGACCTTCAAATCGATGGGTAAATTGTACCAAAAGTCTCAAACCTTTAATTCCAATTGTAAATTGGTCATCAACCTCCATTCGGTACATATTGGTCCCAAAATTTTATAATTTATTGCATATTAGTCTTTAGACCTAGTTATGACAGAAATGGCATAGAACCGATTTATAGTGAGAAAATATTGATAGTTTAAATGCTCCATTCTTTTTCAAAAAATTACGACATATATTGACTTTATAGGAAAACAATTACCAAATAGATTAAACTAGAATTTAAAATTTGGGACACTTATAAAAACCCCTTTGTTGTTTAGCCTAACCTACACTTTGCCCCTTTTATTTTTAAAAGCCTACATTTTGTTCACTGTTTCTTTTACATTGTCTGACAGTAACTTTTGAAATTTTAATTTAAATTGTATGATAGCTATTTTTCAATAATTTTAATCCCTTTAATATTTTTTTCACAGTTAATAAATATTTTAAATTATCAATTTTTCATTTTTGTATATGCATTTCTCTCTCTTTACATTCAAGTTGGTGTTATCTAAATGTCAATTAATTGTGAAAAATATCAAAAAAATTTAAAATTACTAGAACATAGCTACTGGATAATTTAAATTAGGTTTTAAAAGTTGTTGCTGTGTAGCGCAAAGAAAATAAGGATAAAGTGTTGATTTTTTAAAATAGAGGGGATAAAGTGTAGGTTAGGCCAAAATAGTAGGGGTTTCTGTAATTTTCCCTTGAAAATATTGATATAAGATGGTTACATAAGAGTTATAATTTAAGTTGTTTGATAAGTTTCTTCTCATAAATTTAATTTGTATCATGACTTTTCGATAGTTAATGGATTATTTGAATTATTAGTTTTTTCTCTCAATAAAGCTTGAGCCAATTCATTTTAAATTAACTTAATTTAATTTAAAATAACTTATTTTTATCTTTACATATTTTTTGCCCGAAACTAATTTTATCTGAAAATCAATATTACATGGATGTAATAATTCAATTGAAATTAAATTATCATGATGTCTTTAAATTTTTATGAATTTTTTTATTTTTATGCATTAACAAGAAAAAATCATAAAATTTTAATAAGTTTATAAAAAAAAAATATTTTAAATGGACTATTACACCTATATAATTTTGAATTTTAAATAAAATTAGCTCTGGGCAAAAAAGATATAAAACAAAAATAAGTAATTTTAGATTAAGTTAACTTAAATTAAAATGAATTGACTTCAAGTTTCTGTGTTAATTCAATTTTTTTAAGAACAAGAATCAATATACATAGAATTATAAAGAGTTGAATCAAATGTTTAACCAATCACTTTTGGTGCAATTCATCTCAAATGGTTCACTCTATTTTGCTGGCTCATTCAGACTAACAAAAGTAAGGCTATAAAAAAATGATGGTTTTGGCTTTTTATTCACTTCTAAAAGGATTCAAGAACAGTAGTAGCGATGATTGCATTGAAGGTTAATTCAAGTATAAGAATTATTATTTGAACTGAGAAACATGATTAATCTTAAGTTGTTATTGTTTGTGGGTTTTACTAAGTCAATGGAGTAAAATGCAATTGCTAAATGCGCTACATTTTAATTCACCGGCAAAGTATCTAATACAACTAAGTTTAAAGGTCAAAATTAGTTTTAGGTCAGATTTGAAGGTAGCTGAATACATTTTCATCAAGTCTGTTTCACACACAACAATACTATTCATTCATCTCAAAAACATTAAATTATAATTCATTCTATGCACTAAGAAAACATAAACATAATACAATGATATAACAAGTTGATTTTTTTAATAGTAAGACGGAAATTTTATTAAACTTGAAAAGAAGCGGATGTATATGGAGATTTAGTTAACCACTAAATAAAAAAATAACCGACCCACAAAAATCTCCTTCCAAATAAAATACCCGCTCACCAAAGCAGTTATAAAATTAAAATCTCCCAAAAACTCTTCACCTCTACCTCTTAAGCCCTCGTTTCTTCACCCATAAAAAACCTCATTAATCACCACAAATCCTTAATACTCTATTTTAGTCTTCTCAATTCATTCCGCAAGGGCGAGCCTTTCCCACAAGAGCTAAACTTGGTATGCCTCTCTTTCACACTTTTTATATTCTCCAATTCATCGAACATTTCAATAGCTAACATTTCATACTTGTCAAAAAAGAAGCCGAACATTTTGTTAACTTTGTTGACCTGATTCTTCAGTGGAAAAGATTTTTCCATAATTGAAAGATCCCTTTGCTCTAATGTACCTTCTGTAGCAACTGTTGATGTGCATGACAACCTGCTAATTCCTCTAAAACTCTCCTGAAACAAATTGACTTTTTAGTAGGTTGCCTAGGTGCTTTCCATTTCCTTGATTTTTTTTACTTGATGTTTAGAATCATCCAATCCATATTAATTTAAATCAGCTTAATTTAAAATAATTTATTTTTTTTTTTATTTTACTTGTAATAAATTATATTTGAAAGTTAATATTATATAAGTATAATAATCTATTGAAAGTACTTGGAGGCCTTGGCCATTTTGTGGGGAGTTAAGGTACGCGTTGCCCTGCATGTTTAATTTCTTAAGTTATAATCCGACTCTCAGACTCTAGTACTGGAACTCCAAAGTTCACATTTTGCATCTTTTTTTTTAATTATTTTGGGTCTATTCTTGATGATGCTTGAGTTCTAGGAAATTCCTTTGGTTCTTGTTAACTTTGTTTTATTATACATTCTCTGAATGATGCCACGCCTGTATTTTGGTTGAGAAGGGTTTGTCTTTTGGTGAAAAATGTTCTCAGGGTGATTTGCCTCATTCATGGTTATGTAATGCTCTATTGAGTGATCAATAAACGGGTCGTATGACTCCGTTTCCTTTGAAAAAGACTGATATTATTAAATTTTTATGACATTTAAACATTAAAAAAAAGTAAAATTCATAAAAATTAAATAAAATTATAACAACTTTACTTTCAATAGACTATTACACATATAAAATATTGGTTTTTAAATGAAATTTGTTCCGGATAAAAAATATATATATAAATAGAAATAAGTCATTTTGGATTAAGTTAACTTAAATAAAAATAAATTAGAGTGTCACATTATTATAAGCAAATCGTATTAAAAGCCTATCCTATAGCTTAAGTCATCCTACTTATTCTTACTTTCTAATGACAAATAAGGACAATTTAAGTTAATAATTTAACTTATACCGAAAACTTTTTTTTGTCTAAAAATAAAACAAAGGTTGTATTATGTTAATGACTAGATGGCTCATCTACTTGCGCTTGACTGTTCATAAGCAAATTCGGACACATAATTGAATTACCCATGGTCAATGCTCAATGCAAAGCTATATATATATATATAGTCTGTTAGCATCCAACTTAATATCAATCGGAGAAAAGTGAAGGACTTCTATTATAGTATAAAGTCACAAATAACTCTTTTATCAAGCTATGTAAGATTTAACATCCCCTAGCTTACATGTGAAACCAGAACAAAAAATAGACAGAATGCAGACCCAAACCCGGTAACAAATGACAAAGATGAGACATATTGGGGAAGTGACACTTGTGCTCTGATACTTTGTTAAAACATCAAATTTAAAATCAACTAGTGATAAGCGGAGGGGTTTTTACCACAATATAAAGTCATAATAGCTCCTCTATTAAGCAATGTGAGATTTAACAAACCCCATTAGATTAGTTATCTTATTTTGTAACACAAATAAAATAAACTAAAATAAAATACAGAAAACTATCATGCCACACTAAAAAAAGTTGGCTTGACAAGAAAACTTTTACTACAATATTTATCATATACTAGAATAGTGGTACAAAATTGAAAAAATGGATCCCGCTATGGTCCGTTGATGGTCACTATATGTGATTATTACAGATTTGATGATGGTGGCAGGTACAGAATTTTCTCAAAAAAGGTTCATATACATATATAAATACTAAATATTAAATTTGACTTATGAAACTTATAATAAATTAATACACATGATATAGCAATAAAAAAACTTTATTTGAAAATCATTTAAAAAATAGCTATAACTTAGTATCTATTTATTTAACTATGGTTGAAAGATTCAAGGGTATTTATTAAATCATGAATTGCAAAGAGGAGAAGAGAGATGCATATATATGTCTGTATAGGGTATATATATATTGTAAAAATTATGGGGTCACTAAAAAAAAATTAAGAAGAGGTCTAATTAAAAAATTATATACTTCTTATTAACATTTTTTTCCCGAGGAAAATGGGTCCATCAACCTCCATATTTACAATATACATCCGCCACGAGTTGTGACTGTTGTGGAATGGTTCTAAATTGTGATTACAAATCTGTGATGGTCACGGACCATAAGGTTCTTAATTTTGCTAAAGAGAACTGCTCTGTTGTTGCGATTCGTTAAGTTCAAAAGCATGGGTTGAATTAATTGTGGCAAGATAGGGAAAAATTGAGAAGTTAGTGGGAAATGGTAGTTATGGTCTATGGAAATGTAATTATTTTTGACTTGGCAACATTTGGATACTTCTGTTTGCTCAATTTGTTGTACAGCTAATGCCACTCTCATTCTCATATCTTATTCCAGCTGTGAGCAGAAATCTCTCTACCTTTTTGCGTTCCTTTTGTGAAGTTTTCATATATGAAACTCCAAAGCAAATTTAAAATCTCTTGTTTAAGATAATTGATTCTTTTATACTATTGACCAATTTGTGTTGGTGGTCACTTTATAAAGTTAAAAAGTTGAAAACAAAATAAAGTTTTTTGTTTTTTCAAACTGGGAAGGAAGAAATTATGCTCACAATATCGACCGCAAGGGTTGATGCTCTCCTCTCACATAAACGAAAAGATTATGCTCCTTTCACATGACATGAGCGTTTGTTAGCGGATTTGAAGAGAATATAAATGTTCTGATTCAGAATGAGCCTCCAACTCCAAGTTGGGTGCAAATAATCGATACCCGTAAAAAATATTTCGATGTCCAATTAAGTAAAATATTATGTTTAAATATTAATTTGTACAAGGTCTAACAAACAGTAACATATTATGTGCAAACGTGAGACCCAGACATATATGCTGATCATGTTAGGTAGGAATCTTGGATTGGGAGGGAAAATGTTTTTGACTTACATGGTTTTATTGAGTTTTATGGACGTTTATGTTTTTGAATAGATGATAGTAGGACACAATTTCACCAATCACATATAAATGACATGACGTAGAAAGGAAAATGGTAAGCCAAACTATTTTTATTTTATTTTATTTTATTTTTACATCTACAATGCTTGAATTGGTATTTCAACAACGACAATAATCATGGTAACAAAGATGGTGCGCCTCATGACATGGAGTCAATTAGCCGCTTTCCCTATACATGGCAACAGGTTAGGGAAAGTAGACTATTTTCTATGTCTATTACTGTGTCCTGTAAAAAGGAATGTGCACTATTTTCTACATCTCTTCCAAGTTGATTGAGTGAAAGTTTTTCTATTTATTTTTGTTGATTTTCTTGAAAGTGTTTCGATGATAAAATTCGTTAAATGTCTTTTAGATTGGTCTTTTGTGGTAGATGGATTTTGAAAATAGTTTGGTTATTCTTAAATTTGAAGAGAAACTAATGTTCCAATATGGGGAAGAATCTTGCATTGTGGTGTGTTTCAGACGTTGCATAAAATGAGACATTGCTTGAAGAAAAATGAAGAGAGTTAGGAGCAGAGGAAATTTGCAGACGTTTGCCTAAACAACAAGAAACGTCGCTCTTATCACGGGATTCGCTCGGAAGTTGTCACCACTTAATATGTCGTTTTCGTTTTCATTTTCGTTTCCTTTTTTTTTTTGGTACACTATGTCGTTTTCGTTTCACTTCTCCTTTCTTCTCTACTCTCTCTATTTTTTTCAACAAATAAATAATTAAATTTACTTTTGTTTTTCTTATATTCACATTAGTACAAGAGAATAGAGTAACAACTTCCAAACCTCCGGTGTGGCAAAGCCCAAGGCCAAAACGCACCAATTGAGTCTTACCAGTGGCAGAGCTTCGGCTGAACTATTGGGGCTAAGCTAATATTTTTTTTTAGTACTTAGAAGTATGCTACAAGTATTATATTTAAGAGAAGAGTAGCAAGAATATGATCGTCTTGAAAAGTTAAGGGTTAAATTGTCTACCTCACGAAACTTGAAAGGTTTTGAGTTGCATTTGTGGCAATTGTTATTGTTGAATTGTGAAGTTGGGAGAGGGAGGTGTCAAACTCGGCCTGCCTACAGGTTTGCGTGGCCCTTTTCCAAATGAACTACTTGGTTGGTACGGGCTAAGTTAACATTGAGTTAGTATAGCCCTCTTAATTTTAAGATGAAGGATGTCAATTCTATACAACTAGTAGTAAAAGGGTAAATTTGTCATTCTCATTCGCTTGATGCTGCAATTTTGCCACTGTTTTTTTTTAATGCAAAACTGCCACTCATTTTATCTTTTGGATTGAATTTGTCACACCATCATATTGTTGATATGACAAATGTAGAAAAAGGGGAAATCCTAGATCCTAAGCTATTTTTACCTACAACCCTTAATCTCTAAGATTTTAAAACTCTTACTCTTACCATTGACTTCATCATGTCCAACTTGTGAGTATCTTTACCCACAACTTGCTGGTTGTGAATTATCATTGCTTCTCTATCTTGATCCATGCTACCAATATGAGGTGTCATCACCCACAAATGAAGTTAATTGAAGATGGAATAAAAGTCAGCTGCAAGTCAATTCTCTTTTTGATTCTACCAACAATTCAACCTCTCTATCGCTTAAATGTTGATACTATTAACTACTCAAAGGTTATTACTCACAATTAAAGAACATCCAACCCACTTCTTGTTGTATAACTGTGAATGACGTGTTGCCAAAGAAGCCTAGTAAGGCTGTGATAAGACTAGGGGGAAATTTTTAGGCCAAAATGTGTGGTTAGTCCTCCAACTTGGCAAACTCGCGCGAGTTAGTCCTTTATCTTTAACTCAGTGCGAGTTAGTCCTCTAACTTGGCAGATTAAGCGTTTTGGTCTCTCAACTTTGCTAAATTAAGCGAGTTAGTCCTATGTGGGATGGAAAGTGTCCATGTGAGGTAACACCGTGTGGGGGGTTATCAAAAGTCCTAGTTTCCCAGAATCGAAATTTTCCTAATTTGGCGAGCGGCGGCGAATCGGCGAGGGGTGAGACGGGATTGTAATGCGAGCGGCGAGCGGCGGCGAATCGGAGGGTGCTGGTGAATCAGCAAGGGGTGAGAAGTGGCGAATCACCAAGGAGGGCGATCCGACGGTGGAGTTGGACTCGACGGAGGTGTGGAGCGAATCAAATTCTATGGAGGCGAGGAGGCGATCATATTTCATGGATGAGAGGAGATGAATTAGATTTGACGGAGGAGTTGAATTTCATGGAGGCGAGGCGAGGAGGGGAATTGGGTTCGACAGAGGGGAAGAGAGATGGTGATGTCGGTGGAGGCAGGAAAGGAAAACGGAGATGCCCCTGCCACATCAGCAAAAATTAACACCGTTTGGCCTACCATCCATTTTGGTCTAACTTGCTAACTTTTTCAAAGTTGAGGGACTAACTCACACTGAGTTAAAGATAAAGGACTAACTCGTGCGAGTTTGCCAAGTTGGAGGACCAACCACGCATTTTGGCCAAATTTTTATGGTAGGGTTAAGGGCTCAACAACTTTCTCACGTTACTAATTGATGATGTGGCATTGACATAACATTGAATATTCTCATATTAATAGAATATTCCCATTGTTAGACCACTCATTGACTATTTTAATATCCTTTTGCAACTTTAGAAGCAAATTACTTGCATGCTACAACATCATTGATAGATTTGTACAGAAATGAGGGTGGAAAAATTGCAATATTGTGTAAACAAAAGTGGCAAATTTGCCCTCTTTCCCAAATGGCCACTCCTTCTCCCCAAGCCACCGATCTTACCCATCACACGTGATTTAGCCACTGAACTCCAACTCAGGGGCTTAAACTTTGAAAAATAGTACTAGTTGTTCCAAGCCCACTCATGGCTTATGGCATTGAAGGACAAATGCATATATGATCTTTAATATCTCGCCTGTCAATGTATAGGTAATTGTAGTTCCATGTTAGTTTTTTATTTAGCCCATGTATAAGGAATTTTTCTTTGGTTAAAACAAAATACTATGAAACATGGAATTAAAGTATAGATAACATTGAACAGGATGGATACCATCCTCTAAGAGTACCATTCTCACTAAGACTTCATTAACCACATAATCAATTATAATTTTTTACATTTGTAGGTTTTTTAAAAAAAATCCGAATCCCAAAAACAAATCGTGTGAATTAATTGACACTACTAGAAAAACCTCATTTAGCGACGGTTTAATTAGCGATGGCTAAAAACAGTCGCAAATTAGCGACGGCAAAGAGTCACTAAAAGTCCGGTGAAAGTTTAGCGACGGTAGACAGTTGCCAAGCCGTCGCTAAATTAGCGAAGGCAGGTAGTCGCTAAATTAGCGACTACCTGCCTTCGCTAATTTAGTGACTACTTGCCTTCGCTAATTTAGTGACTATTAGCCATTGCTAATTTTAGTAAGCGGTTCAAAATTACATTCATCTTGCCCTTGGTAATATTCCAAAGACTATCGATGACTAATTATGACTGGCTTTTTATGAGATTTTTCATTTGTTTTGATAATGATAAATTTTAATTGCTTTCAGTTTATTTTTGAATGAACATGTATGGATCGATGTATCCATGTGTGTATTAAAAAAACTATAATTTAGACTAAATTTTGTTTTATGGTTAAAAGATTTATTAACTAACATAGGTATTTTTCATAAAATGAAAAAAAAAAAAGTTTTAAGAGTGATGGTTACCTGTCAGTAACTTATGGAGATGATTTGGCCTCACTAAGTTAGCGAAGGCTATCCGTCACAAAATTGGTGTCATAGTTAGTGAAGGCTTACCGTCGCTAATTTAGTGACGGCTAGCCCTCACTAAATTTAGTGACGGTTTGCCCTCGCTAATTTAGCGAAGGCTAACCGTCACTAAATTAGAGATAGTGTTAGTGACGGCTTGCCTTCACTAATTTAGTGACGGTTAGGCGTCACTAAATTTACCGACGGTTTGCTCTCGCTAATTTAGCGAAGGCTACCCGTCACTAAACGGGTTATCCTCGCTAATTTAGTGAAGGTTAATTTAGTGACGATTTGCTCTAGCTAAAATCCTAGTTCCAACACTTATGATTTTTTAAAAGCTATAAAAAACTAAAAAAAAGTGAAATTTTTTCAAAGAAGTGATTAAATAAAGAAAAAAGCGATTAAAACTCAAAAAAAGTGAAAATTTATTCAAAAAAGTGATAATATTTTTAAATGATAAATGTTAAAAAATTTGGTAAATATTTTTAAAAAGCTATTAAAAACCGAAAAAAGTGATAAATAATTCTACAATGGAATAAATAATTTTAAAAAATGATTAAATTAAAAAAAGTGATAAAAAAACTAAAAAAAAGTGAACTTTTTTCAAAAAAGTGATTAAAACTAAAAAAAAGTGAAATGTTTTTCAAAAAAGCGATTAAATATAAAAAAAAAGTGATAAATGTAAAAAAAAATTGGTAAATATTTTTAAAAATCTATTAAGAACCGAAAAAAGTGATAAATAATTCTAAAATGGAATAAATAATTTTGAAAAATGATTAAATTAAAAAAGTGATAAAAAACTAAAAAAAAGTGAATTTTTTTGAAAAAAGTGATTAAATAAAGAAAAAAGTGATTAAAACTAAAAAAAAATCGAAAATTTATTCAAAAAAGTGATAAATAAATATATATATATATATAAGTGATAAATGTTAAAAAAATTGGTAAATATTTTTTAAAAAGCTATTAAAAACAAAAAAAGTGATAAATAATTCTAAAATGCAATAAATAATTTAAACAAATGATTAAATAAAAAAAAGTGAATTTTTTTTAAAAAAGTGATTAAATAAAAAAGAAAACGATTAAAACTAAAAAAATCCATATTTTTTTTCAAAAAAGTGATGAAATTTATTAAAAAATTGATTACATCTAAAAAAGTGATAAAATATAAAAAACTTAATGGCTTTACATCTAAAAGATGAAAAATTTAATGGCTTTACATGAATTCTTATTTAGCAATTGTTACTTTCAGTGACATGTTTTTTTCATGTACATTAGCTATTCATCTTTTGCATTCGCCTTTTTTTTTTTATCCTGTGTCAGTGACGGGTATTTAAACTAGTTCAGATATATGGATCAATAAATCTATGTGTTTATGGAAAAAAATATAGATTATAATTTAGGTTAACAAAATTATCTATCTCAATTATTTTTCTAGAAAAAAAAAAAGAGAAGTGAAAATCTTTTGAATTTCAATTGATTTTTGCCAGGCCTTAGCAATATTAAATTCTTGATCAATAAACATAATATTATTGTTTATGTTAAATTTGATTTAGTTATTGTTTGTGTTAATTTTTTCACAATTTTGTTTAGTTATATGTGAGTACCTTGTTAAATTTAATTTTTACAAATTATAACTTGGGTAATTAGAATTTTTTTGTTATTTACTGAGCTAAACTCTTTTACGAAATTTTAGGTAATTTAACAAAAAATCATGTTAATTAAAATTAAATTAATTTGAATACGTTTATTGGCACAAGAAGCTTAGCCATTTTATAATATATTGGGGTCTAATTTAGCCTGATATAGCGAAGGCCACACGTCGCTAGTATTAAGCGACATTTTGCCGTCGCTATTTGTTGTGAGGGTACACTGTCGCAACTGCAAATTAAAATTCCCCAGCTCGCCTTCCTCAGCCTTTCTCACATACTCGAGATGCACTGTGCACACTTTGAAATACTTAGACAGAAGTCTCTTCTCTGCTTCCCAATCCATGATCGGTCCTCTCCACCCGGCACTATGGCGTTGAAACTTGGAATCATGGTTCAAATCATTTCTATTTCAAGTAAATATCTCTCACTTTCACTTGAAATCGATTTTCGACTCGAATCATTAGTTCTATTTAGGGTTTCATTTGCATTGCATTTTGATTTTCTCTTTCTTTCATGGTAGTTTCGGCCATAGTTGCATTGTTGTTGACACTTTAATTGCCGCAGTAGGAGCGACGACTGGCGATTCCTCCATTGCTGCTTCGCGATTTAAACATTGTGACAGTAAGTGTGATGTTGTTAATTATGTTGTTCGTTTCTGACATTGTTAATTTCCATAGGGATTTGAAGCCATTAGTTTTAGTTTATATGGATGTCATTTCCGACGCTTCTTATTATTTGTTTCTCCTCTGTTTGTCCTCTGTAGACGGACAATTGGTTTCTCATAGTTTACGTTTTGAGATTTGCTGGCTTCACTCTATGACTTGACATTTTATCTTTGTTTGTCACCTGTGTTACGTTTAAGCTTTCTGTCAAATAAATTCTACGAAAACCATCTATACCTTACATCTACCATTGATTGGTATTATAGACAATTGGCATTACTGAGTTGAATGGGTGCCAACGTAATGCATTTAGCTTGAATGTGAATGAAGGGTTTCAGAAAAGAAGGTGAAAATAGATGTTCTTGCACAAATTGCCGAATGATATGCATATAGTGTCTGCTGTACATTCTTTCTGATTTGTACAGTCTGGTGTGATTTTCTTTTTGTAGTAATATCTGTTGCTATGTCTTCTCAGTCTTTTTCAAATTCATCATTTGCTCATTCAGGAGGTCATCCAAAAGTATACAACAGTTTACCTTGCTGGGAATAAACATGCCGCTACTGCCAATTGTGTTGGATCCTTAACATGGGATAACCCAATTACTCTTAATTCCAACAATTGGCAAGGTATTAAAATACTTTGCTTCCTAACTAAAAAGAACTTAGGAACTTAGGATTATGAATTTTGTATTGTACTGATGATATCACCTTGACACTTTAATATACAATTATAATCACAACTTCAATTTATTTATTTATGTTTGGACCCCTCTCTTGAATGCAGGGAAGTGAGTATGCTGTATGGACTCTTGTGAATGGTTGACGGCCTAAACCGAGTACATTTTCAGGAAGTTTGGCTGGAATCTCAGTTGAGAGATATCAAGAGCCTCAATCAGTTTGTTCAAAATATTGGGTTGAAACTGAATTCGGAAGAATGTGTCAAAAAAGGTTGGTAAACATGTTCTGCTTGAGATAGGTCATGCTTTGTTTCCCTGATTTGCTTGCTCGTACTACCAACAAAATGGCCTAAACTCAGGTTTTTATTTTAGCCTTTATTAAGTTTCAGTTTTTTTGAGGTGGACAGATAGAGCTCCAGGTTTTTGTAAAGGGCTGGCCACGCCCACACTTTTACTCCTGTCAATAAACCTACTGAATAATGTAGTACACTTTTCCTCATTTGTACAATTTAGTCCCTTGGTTAAACAACAAGTATAATTCATCCCTTAAAGGCCTAATTTCCTTGACAATAAATTGATCTATTAGCAATTTTGCCCGTTCTCATAGAATTCCTTCAAATATAGCCCTTGGCCTTAGAAACCTATCACGCTCTTCTTTCCTTGTACATCAGTTTAGGTGGGACTGCCTCTTTTGGGGTTGATGTAAAAGTCATTTAGAGTTTTTCTCATTTGCTTGGTTGGTTAAGATTATCATATAATGAACCTTCTTGATTTACTTCTATATGTTTCCATGGCTGCCTGCATATTTGTTTAATTTTTGTTTGTATACCATTCACTGTTCTTCACATATATATCATAGTTAATAGCTCACTGTTCTTTACATATATATATAGTTATGTATATGTGAGGCGAAGTAGATGGAAATTTTTTTTTTATGGTAGACGGAAATAGATGACTGCACCTATTCCCCTAGTTATGGATTCCACTATCGGATTGTTGGAAAAGCAAGCGAACAATAACCACAAAATCAACATGTATATAATTGATGGGTTTCAAGAACGAATCTAAAGCGACAAACTTATAAGTTGAGTCCTTAATCACCTCACTTTAAGTCAAAAATTGCTATACTATGTGCTGAAGTAAAGTTTAATTATCTTGTTCTATTCGTTTACCATAAGCAGATAAAAATATGAAGGACCAGTATGCCTGTTAATAGAAGTCAGTATCAGGATCAGTTAGCACAGATGGAGCGCAGACACCAGGATCGGATGGCTTCATTATGGCAAGCAATTGGGAAGACTCTGCCAGCTGCACCACAGTCTGATGATTAGGTACTGATCGTCATAAAACTGGTTGTCATTAGAGTAGTATTATATCCCATGAACTTGTTTGACTATAAATATTAAGATTGTACATACGACAAAATACATTGTGACACTATATGCATTCTAAATATCAAGTGTTATGTTTATGATTTTTGGAAGTGTATAACATAACTTTGGATTACTAGGAACTACTTTTTTGTTTGGGTTGTATCGAATGGACATGTATAGTTAAGGTTTGCTGATGAAATAGTTGACCACGACATACCTAAATTTGTAGGGATGCATATGATGGAATTAGCGGCTGCGACAGGGATGAAAGTTTTAGTGGTCATTTTAGCGATGGATATACGTTATTAACTACACTAACTAGTGACGGCTATGCGTCACTAACTAGCGACGGCTATGAGTCACTAACTAGCGATGGCTATACATCACTAACTACACTAACTAGTGACGGCTATGCGTCACTAAACTAGTGATGGCTACATGTCACTAACTAGCGACGGTAATGCGTCACTAATTATACTAACTAGCGACGGCAAAATGTCGCTAACACACCGGCAGAAACCAATGCCGGAAAATTTGTTACGGTCTCTTTAGCGACATTTAGTTGTCGCTAATTAGCGACGCTAGCTGTCGCTAAATATTAGCGGTGAGTGAATAAGCAACGGACCTTTTAGTAACAGTTTGCCGTCGCTAATTCATGTTTAGCGAAGGCTGGCCGTTGCTAAATGGCTTTTCCCTTATAGTGTTGTTGACACCCAATTTCGTCCGACCATTAAAAAAAATAATAATAATAAATAATAATATATTTTATTATTATTATTATTACTGAAAATTTTTAATTAAGTTAATTAGTTTAAAATACATTTTTTTGTTTTGTTTTGTGAAGATTTGATTTAAAATGATATATTTGTGTATATGTGTATGTTTGAATGAAAAAAAGAAAACTCCATAAAAATGACAAAATTAAAAAGTTTGAGGTAAAAATGACAAAATTGAGAAGTTTCGGGAAAAATTGACAAAATCTGAAAGTTCCAGGAGCATTTGGTAGTTTGTCACATCAATTTGGGGCCAGCGTAACCGTTCTGGCCCCAATTAATAAAATACGACAAAATTGTCAAAATCAGGAGCTTCAGGAACTTATCCAGAGGATAAGAAACGTAAAGGACTGAAACTGTCATTTTACCAAATTAAAAGATAAGTTTGAATTTAATTAATATTTAATTTTGAACAGTCTAGCACCCCTTCCCCTATAAATAGGGGTCCAAATCTGTGTGTTAACACAGAAAAAAAAGACAGAGAAAATGAGAAAAAAACTTAGAGCTTCGTTTTGAAAAAAAGGAAAAAATTAGCCTAGGTCCCTGGCCCTCTTCTCTTCCTCTCCAGAAAACCTAAACCTTCTCTGACTGGTTTTTTTTTTTTTTTTTCTCGCGCGCGTCCGTCGCGTCCTCGTTTCCTGGAGAATTAGAAATTTTAGTTCCTAGGTAAAATTCAGCTTTCGCCCTTCATCTTTTCAATTTATTTCTATTGAGTCACTAACCTTTTATTTTATTCTTGCAGAGAATTAATTACTAACTTTCCTTTTATATTTTACTTGTTTATTATTATTATCATTATTAACTTTTATTACTGTTGTTATTAACTTACTAACTTACTAACCTTACTAACCTTTTATTATTGTTATAATTGTTATTAACTCACTAACTTACTAACCTTACTAACCCTTTTTTATTGTTATTATTGTTATTAACTTACTAACTTTGCTAACCTTTTATTATTATTATTGTTACTAATTTACTAACTTTACTAACTTTTATTATTATTGTTGTTATTATTGTTAACAACAACTAATTCTAACAACTAACTTTTATTATCTTTATTATTATTATTATTATTATAATTCATGGAAGGTTATACCTCCTATTTATTTATTTTTAGTGGATGGCCAAAAAGCCCCACTTTATTTATTTGCTTACTATTTATTGATCTTTAACTTTCCTTTATTTACTTTATGTGCTTTTTATTTGTTTATTTATTTATTTGAATATGTTATTTAATTTTTAAAAGTGGATGGTCAAAAAGCCCCACTTTATTTATTTATATGTTTTCCCTTTATTTATTTACATGTGTTATTTTATGCATTTTTTTATGGATGTCTAAACTAAAAAAAAAAAATCCCCTTTTACTTTACTTTATTTAATTTTCCTTTATGCCAAAATTTTACTTTATGATAAAAATTTATTTCACTTATTTAATAATAAATAAAATAAATAAGTAAATAATAACTAATTATAAATGAAAAAAAAAAAGAAGTTTTTATGTGAATAATTAACTTTCTTCATTTTTAAGGCTATCAAAAAAATATTTTTCAAACAAAAATCCCCATCCTTCATTATTTCAAATCTTCATTATTTTGAAACATCAATTTTTATTTCTTTAAAAAAAATTAACCTTTTATTAAAATTATTAAAAAATCATAATTGAATAATTCTAAAGATACAACAAAAAAATCAATTCTGTTTTTTTTAAAATATATTTTTAAAGTAATAATAATTAAAAATTCAAGAAAAATAATAAAATAATAATAAAATCCAATAAAAATTATGATTAAAATTCATTAAATAAACAATTAATTAAAATTTTAATTTCCATATCCGGATGATCCGGCAGGATCCACGGTTTGGAAAATATCAATTTTTTTAATTTGAATAAAAATAAATATAAAGATAAAAATCCATATTTTTCGATATGGATTAAATTATTTAAAATTTCATCAAATTCCGTGTCCGGGTGACTCGGCAGAGTCCATGGTTCGGAAATATCAAATTTTTATACAAATTAATTACTAAAAATTTTTAAACCGGTATTAATTTAAAAATCCACATCCGATTAATTCAGTTAAAATTTCTAGTTTGAAAATTAACTGAATATTTTTTTAAAGCAAAGCAAAATAAAATTAAAATCAACTAAGGTACCAATTTTTGGGCGTTTTAACAAAGTTGTTTTAACGTAACCGTACTCCCGAATCCCCGAACTCTCGCAGACCAATTTTAAGGTGACCAATCGACCTAGGTGAAACAGATTGGTGGCGACTCCAAAAAACCCGACGTTGCCACAAGTGTGATCAAATTCCCACATATGCATTTTTGAATCTGACCTCCTATAAAAGCAAAATATATATATATATGGGAGATTGATTTTCTTATCTTAAATTCATTCAAAATTTTAGAAGCTAAAGTGACAATCCTTATATTTATCTAGTTCTAAGATGCATTTGTTTAACTTTAATGCAAACATGTCTAATTTTAAGACGCATTTATCTGACTTTGATTCAAACATGTCTAATTCTAAGATGCACTGTCTAGTTTGGATATGTGAATTTGTCAATATATGTCTAATTTTAGAAGTTAAAATAACGATCATTATATTTGTTTAGTTTTGAGATACATTTGTCTCACTTTAATGCAAACATGTCTAGTTCTATGATACATTAATTTATTTGATTCTAATGCAAACATGTCTTTTTTTAGATGCATTTATCTAGTTTTGAGATGAACTTGTTTAGTTCTGACATGTACTTGTCTAAATTTGGAATGAATTTATTTAGTTTTGAAATTTACCTACTTTTGAAAATGTATTTATCTAATTCTAGGAAACATTTTTTTCAATTTGATAATTAACGATTATTTATGTTCTTTTTACGAGATACAATATGGAAGGAAAATAGTTATAAACAATAAAGCATGAAATACCAAGTTTTCAAGTTTTGAGTTCATAGTGTCTAGTTTCAAGTTCGAACTGATTCTGTATGCATAATGGTGTATTATATATATAAACAAATGTCTACATGCTATCAAATACAATCAAGACGAATTCAAGTTTAGATGTTAAAAATATTAATTTTGGACAATCAAACATCAGTTTTAGATATCAAATAACCAGATTCAGACATTTTCTCAGTACTTCCAGACATTTTTTGAGCAATTTTGGATTAACACCCATCAGTTTCAGATATTTAGTTAATATTGTGGCAAAAATATCCAATAAACCACTAATGTTTTGGACCCAGTTCGAATCATCCACTAATATTTTTTTTGGCCGAATAAACTATTAACATTATTCAAAATAGCCAAATAAACCACAAAAAATATTCAAATAGGCCAATTTACCTACTCAACTCTTGAAATATTACAAAACTTTATCATTAACTTTTTAAAATTAACAAAATAGCTCCACTTCGGTTAAAATAATTCAAATAGGCTACCTTCATCATTTATAAAATTTCATAACCATCTTTCACAATTGCCTTTTTTTTACACAGTCTTTTCATTGCAGCTTCTAACTCCTTCAATGTGTACCATCTCCGTTGCCCAAGATAGGATGCCTCCGGCCCCACACTGCTACTTTCGAATGATGTCTCGCTTATATTAGTATTTAATGCAAGATTATGGTACAATATAAGGCAAAGTAAAAAGGAGGAACATTGTTACCATTATCAGCAAATTCAGGAGAATCTCAATTACTACTCACAAATAGAGTTCAAAGATCGATGTCAGCTTCAAGAAGGTGGTTCAAATGTTAGATTAAGAAACTTTATAGGCGTTGAGAGCAGAAGTATAAAATGTAGGGACTAAACTTGGCATTTTATTCTAAGATTCCGTTAGATTTAATGGAAAAAGTTACTAGAGTGGCCGATTTGAGCTGACTCAAAAATGTTAATGGTTTATTTGGCAAAAAAAAAAACCTTAGTGGGTGAATCGGGCCAAAACAAAAACATTAGTGGTTTATTTGGTATTTTTTTCCTAATATTATCATGTATTAATTGTTATACCCTTCATAATTAAACTTTAACGAGAAGTTGATGACCCTCCTCGGATATGAGAATTTCCTATTAAGTAAAGCGTATGAATGCATAAAATCTCTCTTTTTAATACTAAAATTCCATAATGATCCCCAAACTTTTTTAATGCTTTTGAGGCATTGCTAGTGAATACCATATATATCTCAAGGGTTTGAAAAGTACCATATACCCTAGATAGTACCATATATTTTCTCTGTCCCAATAAAGGTGAACCATATTCTTTTTGAGTTATCTTAAAATGGTTGGATTGTTTCATTGTTTGGAAAATTTTTAACATTAAATTTATCTTACTACCATCATTTAAAGTCTTATACTACAAAACTCAAAAAGAAATCTTTTTATGTATTCTATTTATCAAAAAAAGGAAAAATTTTCTTTTATAATCTTCATTTAAACTCTTACTACATAAGACCCCAAAAAATATTTTTCTCACTTTTTTTAATCACCATTTATACTCTTAGGCGCAAACCTAAAAATATTTTTTATTTAGTTTTAGGAGAAAAATTTAAAAAAAAAACATTATAAACTACAGATACCTAATTTCTATATCTAGAGAAATGTATCATTGTTTATGAAACAGAAGAATCATATCTCAAGAATTTGGACTTACACTACTTTCGATTTGATAATTCAGTGGCAAACTAATTAACACCGTATATGGTCCCAACGGAGGTCAAATATGTTTGGTCCTGTTGCAATAATACCATCACAGTGGCCTGTGGGTCGAAGCCAAGCCATTTTAATGTTGTTTTGTTCCTTTCTTCATGTGATTGATGTTTGGATATTACATTGTATGATGTACATTTCCCAAATTCAGCTCTTCAGTTTTTGTGCTTATCTTATCCGGAGCATGGGTGGTTGTTGTAAAAATAATATTTACAAGACTAGCTAGCCAAGAGAGTGTTGTATTTAAATACTAAAATGATTTTTTTTTTCTGTTTATGAACAATGCGTGAGGTGATGGTGATCCCTTTTACGGAAAAATTATCATTCTTATTTGGAGCTTTGATCCCTTCTTGTTAAGGTGATCATTTTTTTTTCTTTTTAATTTGTTGAGTGTCTGTATTACTAAATATGATTGAGAATTTGAAATAATATCACTATCTACAAAGTAAACTGAATAAAAAAAATTCTCTTGGTCCTAGCCAAGTTATTAAGTTTGCAGCGAGTGGAGTGGTCCTAGCCAGCAGAGGTCAATTATATATGTCTGGTCGTATTGTAGTAATTAATAGCGTTTTAAATGCAATTTTGTTCCCGTCTTCCTAGATTTGATGTCTGTTGGATGGGCTTTTCCCCATTCAGCCCTGCCCTCTGAAATCTACCACATTCATAAGTCATTAGACGGTTAGAATGAAAAGGCAAAATGAAGAAGAAAAAAGAAGATTCTTTTAAAAATAATGTTATAGATGTCAAAATGTCACCGAAATTGTTTCTGTCGAATTTTAAAAGCTACACGATTTGCTGCTTTAGTTTGACGTATCGGCACGCTTTACGAATTATTGACTTAATCAGGCCTATAAATAATGATATATAATATTGATCATTTATTTATACTTGAAAGTATTTATTTCATGCAATATTAGGCCATGTTTATATATACAATGCAAGTTAGTAACTATTAGTTGCAGGTCCATTTTATTTTGGGAATGAAAATTTTTTATTTTTTGAATTTAACATGATGCATGATTAATTAGCGTGCATTTCACGTTTATTAGTTTTTTTTTTTTACTTTGATCCGAAATTGAATTTGTTTAGAGTTAATTAACCCTAAAATCATTGTTAAAGTCGTTCCTCAATTGATAGCCAAAGTGGTATCTATCCTACCCATTAAGCTGGCCTTGAAGCTTGAAGGGTGTGAATCGGAGGTCCTACAATAAAAAATTACATTAGAGCCCTAAGATATTTATCAGGGAAAACTCTACAATGACCAAATCAGCTTTTAAGGAAGAGTATGAACCTAGTATGAAGGTAGTTCTGGTGGTGTTATATACTTCGGGATTTGTGAATGGTGTCTCTTTATATAGTCGCAAAGGAGATCATGGGAAATCTCCTAGATGGGAAAAATCCATTATAGGGGTATTCAGTTTCCTCTTTTATTGGTCCCCTTCTTTAACTCGCTCGCTTTAGGCTTTCTAGATCCTTTGGAATGAGCTTTCCTTAACATACAGACTTGGGTTCTTAATATGCGCTTATTTTTCAAGCCATGTGTTGGCACCGAATTTCGTCCGACTAAAATTTCTTTTAAAAGAATTTAATTAATTAATCAAAATTTAAAGTCAAAAAAATATCATTAATTAATTAACTAAAAAGAAAAAAAATAAATAATAATAATTAATATAGGGACATTTTTTTATACATATATATTAGTTAATTAATTAAATTAATTAATTAAAAAAATAGTAATAAAAAAAAAAGGGGAAGGGTGGCCGACAGAGGCTCCTCCCTTATCTCTTTCTCACGCTTCTCTTCCTCTGATTGATCCGGCTCTCATCCTCCCTTATCTCTTACGCTTTCTTATCTTCTTTTCCTGATCTTTTCTCTCCTTCAGGCTCTCCCTTTCTCTCCTCTCTCTCTCTCTAAAAAAAAAACAGATCTCTCTCTCTCATTCTCTGGAGTTCCCTCTCGCCCAAATTTCTCTCCTCTCTCACAGAGCTCTCGCTCTCTTCTCTCTCACGCTCAGCTGGAGCTCTCTCTCTCTCCCTCGAACGAAATTCTGACTCACTCTCCTCTTTATCTATCTTCTCTGCTCTCTCCTCTCCCCAGCAGCAGACAATCAGCTCTCATCTCTCTCGGACTCTTCTCGGCAGCTCTGATCTCTCCCTCACACGGACAGAAAACTCACAACTCTCCTCTCTCGGTTTCGCTCTCGGTTCCTCCCCCTCCGATTCTTCTTTCCTAAAGCCCTCCTCTGTTCAACGCCCTTCCTTCCTCCTCGCCGGCGTTTTCTCCACAGCCGGCGTTTTCTCCTCCTCTATCGTTCTCTCACGCCGCCGTAGTCGTCGCCGCCGCCATCCCACTCCTGTCCGAGCTCACCGCCGCGTCCCCTGTCGTCCGAGTACCTCGACGCAGCCCCCGTCAGCTGTCGCGCCCGTCGGGCCTCGACCTCCCGCTCCGTCAGTTGTCGCATCCCTTCACGCCTCGCCACCAGCCTCGTCAGCCGTCGCACCCGTCATGCCTCCCCCCCTGGTCCGCCTGCTGTCGAACTCGTCGCGCCTCGCCTCCCCTGTTGCGCCGTCCCCCTTTGCTGCAGCTTTGCCAGGAGGTTGAAGACGAAGACGCGTTAACATTTTTGACCGAGTCAAATTCAATTTCTTTGTCCTTTGGGTAAACTCCTTGTTAGTCCCTTGATTCCCTTATTTTATCCATCCAAGTCACTAACTTTATTTTCTTTGCAGATTGAGCATGGACAGCAAGTTTTTGTTTATTGTTTGTCTTTCCTTTGTTTGTCCTTTAGTTTGTTTCGGCCCCCTCCATTAATCGGAATTATTTTTATAGTTTTAACGCCCGACTGGAGTGCTATCAGCATTGATATAAATAAATAATCTCTCTCCTTATAAACTTGAGTGATTCAGAGTAATAAAACAAATAGATAATTATGTTGCTGTGAAACATACATACTTGTGTAGTAATATGAACCATCTACACGCTAACGCTGCTGTCCATGGACTGATATGCGAGCTAGATTACAACGAGGTAAAAAGATTTGTGAATGAAGATAGGTCGATTTGAAATTCTAGGCAGCAGATATACAACTGGAAGATTTATCTCCCACTTCAGTTCTGATACTATAGTCTTACTGGTGTAATGTATATATTGTAGATCTACTTATGTCTTTTGATATAGTCTGCTAATCCTATTTTCTGAATGCTTAGTATTGACACCCAATTAATCAGCTCCTTTTTTGTATAACTTCATCTTAGTTATCCAGCTTTCTATTTTGATCCTATGCGCCACTAACTATTTTTTTTTTGTTGCAGATCAGTCCCTGACAACAGATTTATTTCTTTGTTCTCTTTTTGTTTTCTTTCTTTCTTTGATTATTTAACCATGTATTAGATTTAATCGTTAAATTCACTTAAAGATGTAATTTAGGATATTTATTTATTTTCTAGAATAGTTAAATTTTAATTCTTGTAATGTATTTAATTTGTATCAAATTATTGATTAAACAATATTTAAATTTTTGGAAATCCGTCCTAAGATGGATTATTTGTTCCATATCCAGGTGGTCCGATAGGATCTATGGTTTGGAAATATAAAAATTAAACTCCATGTCCAAATGATTCGGTTAGAATCCATGGCTTGGATATTAACTAAAAATTATTAAAAATAAAATAAAATTAAATATCGAATCCTAAGACGGATCATATCCATGTCCAAATGATTCGGTTAGAATCCATGGCTTGGATATTAAATTTCATATCCGGATGATCCGGCAGGATCTACGGTTTGGAAAATATTAACTTTTAAAATAAATAAATTAAATAAAAAGATAAAAATCCATATTTACGATATGGATTAAATTGATTAAAACTTCATCAAATTCTGTGTCCAAATGACTCGGCAGAATCCATGATTCGGAATTAAAACTTCCGTGTCCGGGTGACTCGGCAGAGTCCATGGTTCGGAAATATCAAATTTTATCCAAATTAACTTAAAAATCCACATTTCGACATAATTCAGTTAAAATTTCTATTTTTGAAAATTAACTGAAAATTATTTAAAAGCAAAGCAAAACAAAATTAAAATCAACTAAGGTGCCAATTTTGGGCGCTATAACAAAGTTGTTTTAGCGTAACCGTACTCCCGATCCCTGAACTCTCGCAAACCAGTTTTAAGGTGACCAATCGACCTAGGTGAAACAGATTGGTGGCGACTCCAGAAAACCCGACGTTGCCACACCATGTGATAGCGATGAGTGAGGAGTGAGCATCGGCAGTAGCGGTGACGAGCGACGAGAGAGCAGCAGTAACGCGCGAGGTGTGGCGGAAGTAGAGGAACTAAAAACTGAGAATTAAATCTATAATGTTAGGATTTAAAATTGTTGATTACAAAATTAAAAACCACAAGTGTTATTTTACAATTTATTTTAATATTTTTTATTTCATATCAGCTTTTTCAGTCATACATAATTTTAAAATTAACATAAAATACTTAAATAAAAAACATGATAAGAGGTAAGGTGCCTCATTAAAACAACTTAAAAGTCGAGTACCAAATTAAGGCAAAAAAAAAAGCTAGGATACTCCAGGTAGATTTTACTCCTTGAGTTAGTGGTTAAAATGAAAAAAGTGCAGATTTAAAGGCTTTGCCTTCTAGGGTTCTAAGTTTGCAGGCTCTTTTCTACTACTTATATCTGCACTAGTAAAATGGGGTAATTGCTCATAAGAATGGCCATCTCTAAAACAATAATACTGGTAATATCTATCTAAAATTATAAACAACAATATCATTGATTTTCAAATTAGGAAAAAAACTTATATAGGCATGGCTTATGTGTAAGCCGGCCCAGGTACAAACTCTATAGTTATATTAGAGTGTCTAAATTTAGATAAAGGTCTGCAATTGATGGAGCGGTTAAGGAGGAGAGGGAAATTCATGGGGATGCAGGTTTGACTCCTGGGGGTGGGGATGCTTCCTTGTTTCTATTTTTTTCCGACGGAGCAGTTAAAGAGGAGAGGAAAATTGGGGAAACTTACCTAGACCCCTGAGGTTTGGGCGAACCTACTCTTGTGTCCCCCAATTTTCAAATACGTACACGAACCCCTCTAAAAAACTAACCCCGTCATCCAACGTCATGAAAGAAAAGAAAAAAAAAACACTTATTTCAGCCCTCCTAGCTTTCTGCAGTAAACATTTTGCGTACCAGCTTCTATATCTAGAAAGCTAAGCAGTAAGCCCCGTCTCCTCCATGGCTCCACTCCTCCTCTGCCTCTGCCTCTGCCTCCACCCCTGCCGCTGCTATCCGCCATCGAAGATCGTAAAAGGCTAGCGGCAGTTGCGGTCG
This sequence comes from Aquilaria yunnanensis, assembly GCA_039654915.1. Taxonomy (NCBI): domain Eukaryota; kingdom Viridiplantae; phylum Streptophyta; class Magnoliopsida; order Malvales; family Thymelaeaceae; genus Aquilaria; species Aquilaria yunnanensis. Next base: position 711,791 of record CM077595.1, read on the forward strand.
AAATAAGGGCCGTCGACTTCTCCCAGCCCCCGCCGACTCCTCCATTTCCAATCCATCTTAATCCACTCCGCCGAGCCCATCTCCCCATCTCCCCTTTGGCTCTACCATAGCCCCTTCGTCTCTGTCATCGCCGAGCGCCTCCTCTGATTCACCCTGGCCGCTACCTGCTCCGATTCGCCATCGCCCTCCGTTCGTCCTCGTCCTCTTCGCCCCCTGTTCGTCCTACTTCGATTCTTCCTCCTCACCCCCATTCAATTCATCCTCCTTGCCCCTATCCGAGCCCCTCCTTTCTCGAATCTCAGACACGAGTGATGTTCAATCTCTGCTCGAATCAAAAATTGGAAATTGGAATCGATTTGGGTTCTGATTCCTAGGCACGATAATAAAATCCAATGCGATGGGGATTATTGGATTAAGCCCTAGGGTTCAGATTCATTGGATTTGGGTATGATTCAATTTCTAGGTATTGATTTGTTCAATGAATAAAACCTAGGGTTCATGATTTACTTATTTGGGTTTGAGTTCTCGTTGGTTTGATCTCTTAAATTTTGGTTTTTGTTTATGGGTTTTGCTTTTCTTAAGTTGGCTGTCAAAATTTATGTGATTGAAGTCTAGGAGAAAGTCTAGTATTTGCCCTTTTTTAAAGTAACAGCGAATGACAGAGTTAGTTTTTAAGGGTGGTAAGTGTAGGTTTTTGAAAAAGAGGGACATAATTGTAGGTTTGGCCAAACCACAGGGTAGTTTTGGTATCTTTCCCGGAAAATTAATAGGAATGCAGATTTGACTAGAGATGTCAATGGATGTCCAATCTGACGGGCATTCGGTTGCATCTAATTGAATGAGTCGGGTTTCTATAGCAATTGATCGGTTTGGGTTGAATGTGATTTTTTTTCTACCTATTATTGGGTATAGGTAGGATGCGAGTTTAGGGTTCACTCGTCCCATATCCAAACTATATATATGTGTGTGTGTTCGTGTGCATAACATATTTGTATTAGTTATGTGATAAAAATAAAAGTATAATTGATAAGTTATATAAAATTAAAAACAAGCATAAGTTGTTTTAATAAATAAGGGATAATGAATGTTTTTAATAGTAATAAATGTAATACTAGACATGATTTGACTTAATAAAATTGTAGTTATGAAAGTGTTGTTGGTAGATGAGTTTTATCAAACCCAACTTATCTAAAAATGGGTAGAATATGAATGTGCAAATTGTTCACCCGACGGGTGATGGATAAGATACGGGTTAAGCGTTCAAGATCACGGGTATAATCTAGAAATACCTTCATCCAACCCAAATCCAACCTATTGATATCCCACGTTCGACTCTCAGGGGTGGGGATACTTCCTTGTTCCTTTTGTTTTTTTTTAATTCTTCCACTTATCTTCTTTTATATTTCCATTTACTTTTCTTTCTTTCTTCTTCTTCTTCTGTTTTCTTTTTCGTTTCTGTTGTTTCTTTTTTGCTTTGTTTCTTTTTTCGTTTACCTTTTCTGTTTCTCTTTTTTATCCCCTTTCCGTTTCTTTCTTTTTTATTCATTCATTTTGTTTCTTTTTACTTCTTTTTTTTTTTCAAACAACTATAAATAAAAGAATAAACAATAACATATAAAAGAACAAATAAATACTAATAAAAGAATAGATATCTTGTTTAATTATTTAAAGAACAAGTATGAATTGATAAAAAAAGTAAACAGTTACAAATAAAGAACAAATGACTATAATAAAAGAACAAACAGCTAGTTATCTAAAGAATAAGTAAGAATTGTTAAAAGAATAAATAACTATTGATAAAAAAATCAATAACCACTAATAAAAGAATTGGAAACTAATTTATTTAAAGAACAAACATATATTGATAAAAGAACAAACAACTAATGATAAAAAAATAAATAATTACTAATAAAAGAATAGACAACTAGTTTATCTAAAAAAGTAGAAATTTATAAAAAAAGCAAACATTTGGTAGTAAAAGAACAAATAACTACTAATACAAAAATAAATAAGTACTAATAAAATAGCAGACAATTAATTTATCTAAAGGACAAGTAGAAATTAATAGAATAACAAATAATTGCTAGTAAAAGAACAAACAACTACTAATAAAAAAATAAATAACTACTAATAAAAGAACAGATAACTAGTTTACCCGAAGAGCAAACAGGAATTGATAAAAAAATAAAAAATTATTAATAAAAAAAATAACTAATAATAAAAGAACATATAACTAGTTTATCTAAAGAATGGGCATGAGTTATAAAAAAACAAACAACTGCTAGAAAAAAAAAACAACTAATGATAAAATATCAAACAACTACTAATAAAAGAATAAATAAGAATTGATAAAAAATGAATAATATCTCAAATTTTTAGTGTTGGCTGTTTGATTTCTTCCATTTTAGACTTTTATTGTGTTAAATTTCAAATTTCTTTAGAGGACATATTGTAGGAAAGAACAAACTAGAACAAAGAATGAAACAGAAAAAAATATATATTAAAGAAAATAATGAAATTATATAAAAATTTTTAAATTAAAGCAAATAACAGAAATAAGAGCGAAACTAAAATCAAAGTAAATAGCAAAGAGCAAAATAGCGAAACAAGATAATGCATATTTAAATGTAAGTAATAGAAAAAAAGTAGCATAAGGAAAAGAAATAGAGATTTTTTCTGTATCAAGAAGTAAAAAGTGGAAAAAAGAGCAATATAAAAGTTTCAATTGAGGTTACTGCTTGACGAAAAATAAAACAAGGGAAAAAAAAAAAAGGCAAAGTGGTAGAAAGTTAGAATAAAAAAATTTACAGGATTTCTGTGGACCAGTGATGTGATTGACTGATTTATAAAAATTAGGAAAAAATTATCAATTTCTAGATTATAGGAGGATGATTTACAATATAAGGCAGACTGACATAAGATTTACTCTTCAAATTAAATATTACTTTTAAAAAAGTGATCACCTTCGTAATTCCAATACAACTTAATTGCATGCTTGTAGTATAAAGAACTGCCTAGCATCGATGGGACTTTTCCTCTTTTTATTTTTTTTCGGTGAATTAGGCATAATATTAAGAAAGGGGGGGATGTTTGGCCAGAGGTCCAGACACAACCAAGTATAACCTCCTAGGGTGGATGAAAAAAAACTACAGCTGGGTCGCGACATTTCTTGGGAAAGTTACCCCTATAACATCTTCCAATAAGGCAATAGAAATACAACTAGGACAATTCCAAAAAATAAAAGTGCCCTGGTCATAATGTTTAAAAACCTTCCTTGGCAAGTACGTTTGCAATAGTGTTTCCTTTCCTAAAATTATGTTGATTCGATATTAACAATATTAGCAATAGTGTTTCCTTGGCAAGTACGTTTGCAGTTTTAGTTCTTCCTTGAGCGCGCCAAGGTAAATATTAACAATATTAACAATATTAGTAGCCTTCTCATTGATAGAAATGGCAAGATTCAGAGCAAAAAAATTAGAGGACCGTTGAGTAATAGTGTGCACAATAGAATCAATAAAGAAATTAGTGTTTTCAAACACTAACGTGTTCCGAGAACACTAAGGTGGCGTTTGGTTGTAGAAAACAATTTTCATTTTCGTTTTCTGTTTCTAGTTTTCATTTTTTATATACAGTTTTCTAAAATACTTTTCAGAAAACATGTTTGGTTGTTTATACAATAAAATAATTTTCTGAAAATGAAAAATTGAAAAATATGTTTAGTTAAGAAAATTTTCTTTACAATAAAATTCTATATTTTATATTGTTAAAACATTTAAATGTAATACTCATATAAAAAAAACATGTTCATATGATAAATAGAGCTTTCTTAGTTATAGTATTTTTTAATGTATAATACAATTCCAAATAGAGCTTAATATCAAATATAATTAGATACAATAAAGTCAATGGCTATGTGAGCATAATATCAAATATAATTAGATACAATATCAAATTTATGAATTTTAATTTTTTAAAGTATCTATATATATATATTTTTTTATATGCGCATTTGCTGTAAATACATCAATAATTATTAATTACAATAGAGCAATTTTACACAGTATTAACTACTCTATTGGTCCCGTTTCTTCTGCCCCCATCCCTCCTCCCTTCTAGTCTGATTTCGTTTAGGCCCTCAGGGTACTCGTTTGTGATGGAGGCGGAGGCTGGCGACGGTGGAGGAAGGTGAGGGCCCTAACAGTCCCACCGGAGCCCGCTCGGTCATCGTTTTGCTTCCTCGATCACGGCCTCAATTCACCGTCTTGATTCGTGCCATCCTCGATCACGTCTTGATTGGAGCTCCGTCGTCAATTCGTGCATCGGTCGTCGATTGCGCATAAATCAGTTTCCCATCCATTGATCGCGCATCCGTCGGTCGCTCTTCCGTGCCAGAGGGAGAGAGAGAGAGAGAGAGAGAGAGAGAGAGGATTTGTCGGGAGAAGGTTGAAGGCGCTGGGAGGGAGAAATCCGAAGGGGCTGGGAGGGAAAAGTCGAAGGCGCCGGGAGGGAGAAGTCCGAAGGCGCTGGGAGGGAGAAGTCGAAGGCGTCGGGAGGGAGAAGGTCGAAGGCGTCGGGCTGGGGAGGCAGATCGCGCGACAGAGAGAAAGCGAGCCCGATGCATTTTTCATTTTCAGGAAAATAGAAAACAACTTAAACCAAGTTTTCTATTTCTTATTAACATAGAAAATTGTTTTCTAGAAAAACTGAAAAAGAAAATTATTTAACTTAAACACATTTTCTTTTCATTTTCTAATTTTTGAAAATTTTTCTGGAAAAATTAGAAAATTTTCCACAACTAAACAGGACCTAAATTTCCCAGAAACAAAAAGAGATATGTATATTCCAAGGAATGTCGTTTACATGAGCTTGATCAGAGCATCAACATATACTAGATAATTGCCAAGAGTTACCAAATTGATTTAAAAAAAAAATACATTTACCAATAAAGCTGGCAAAACACAGATGGTTAAGGTCTTTTTCCTCAATGCCACATCTTTAAAAAATCTTTTCATCAACATGCAAACCCCTTTGAGCAAGATGAACATCGGTGAGAATTTTGCCATGAATAACCACCTCTATGAAATATTAAATTCTAGGTATGGAAAGAGTTTGCCATACCCAGTTCCAATTGTCATTAACCTCACTGGAATCCAATATTCTAACGAAACTATAAGCAAATTTTACAGAAGGCAGACCATCCTTAGGATATATTCCCAATATCTTTATATGAAATCCCATCATGAGGGGAAATGGAGGTTGCCTTACTTTACTTAACAAGGAAGTCGGGCAAATGGAAAGAAATTTTTTTTCCCAAAACTAAGTCACCGGAATTTTTTTTTTCACAAATATATATGTCTCATCAACCGATTGAAAGGCTCATGAATCTGACTTTTAAGGCTTCCGTGGCCAAGCCAATTATCATGCCACTAGCAGGAAGTATTAGCACTGCTAAAACTAAGAGACAGTTTGCATTTAATCCAATTAAATGGATTGCATTATTCTTGGGTTAAAGACCGGGTTAAGACAACCCGTGGGTAAGGCCGAAAAAATGGGCATGACCCTTAGTCATATTTACATCCTGTTGCCACTGTTATTGTTGCTTGAAGATTCTTTCTTCTCTTTTATTCAGACAAACGCTTCCGGAACAACCCTTCCTAAGGAGCTGCGCGTGGTGGTGAATCCGGGCCTCCACCACGGTTTCGAACTCGCCGACATCGCTTAGCCTCAAATCCGGTTATATCCTGCCGGATCCATTCATTATGTTGTTCGATTGCAGCCCGACCTCAGTCTCTTCCCCGCCGGGCATTTGGTTTGTGTGGGTTCCGGTGCCCAAAGCCTGATTCAACCCATAGTTGCTGCTATCAGGCCATTTGCCTGTTCTATTGTAAAATCGCTAGCCTCTTTTGCATGACTTCGGTCATTTTTCACCCAACCCGACGCTCAGCAACCAACCGAAAGCTGCGTCTCCCGTTCCCTAGGCTCCGATCCTTCATCCGACTGCCGATTCACGCCTTGTTTTTGTCTCAGCTGGCCCTAGCTTGGCCTGTTCCTCATTTAATCTAGCGGGAAAGTTGCGTCTCCAGTTCCCTAGGCTCCGATCCCTCGTCCAACTGCCGATTCACGCCCTGTTTTTGTCTCAGTTGGCCCTAGCTCAGCCTGTTCCTCATCTTCTCCAGTGGGAAAGCTGCGTCTCCTGTTCCCTAGGCTCCGATCCCTCGTCCAATTGCCGATTCACGCATTGTTTTTGTCTCAGCTGGCCCTAGCTCGGCCTGTTTCGCATCTCCTCCAGCGGATCTCATCCGAGCTCCTCCTCCTCTGTCCAGTACGCGTGGATGGGGTAGGAGATGTAATAAACGCGACCTTAAGGGTTAGTTAGCAAAAGTCACCCACGGATCCAAATTACCCACCCAAGACCCGCGTGTGACCCAGATTTAATGGGATCAAATTAATCTCATAAATGGGAAACGAACTGGTTTTTCTAAACCTAGTCAAGTAACACATTATTGTTAATAGCCCTCTAGGTGTCAGATTGAGCATTCAAAGAATTAACCCTACCATACTTATCCACAAACGGTCTGGTTTTAGAACCAACATACTTGATACCTAGACTACTATTTTGTTTTTGTCTAGTTAACTGCATTCTAGTTAACAACATGAATTCTCCCCTTTTCCTTGGTAGACCCCCACAAGAAGTTCCTATAATTTCTATCCAGTTTATTCGTAATGAAAATGGGAATTTCATTGCTGGCGATATGTTAGATGTGCTAATAGTCTTAAAGCTAAACTTTAGGCTTTGTATAAAAAAGTCTAAAACTAGCACTGCACTTGGGAACTTTTCCACTCCAAGTGGAGATGGATTCAAACACTGTAATCCACCCATTCGAATCCTTGGATTGTAAGGCTATTGAACTAATGTCTTTGTGTGAGCTTTCTACAATACCCACCCTAAAAAGGGGTGGCACCAATACCCACATATTTCTTGCCGTTGGTTGCTGGTAATGTAAGGAGGAGATTAACTGGTTACATGGATTGCCGATTAACAAACAATATAAGGGAAAAACAGATTAGTGACTGAAGAAATAATCGCTATCAGTCACTAATTGGGACTGATTAGTGACTAAAACATTTAGTCGCAAAAACATTTAGGTAATGACTGACTAGAGATTGAAACTGTCAGTCGCTACCTTTTTGAACTAGCAACTGACAAATCAGTTACACTTAGTGGCTAACTGTCCAATTGCTAATAGTTAGTCACTAAGTGTGACTAATTTTTCAGTCGCTAGTTGATTTTTTTTAAACATAAACCACCAACCCAAATTTGTATATATATATAAATAATTTAAAATATTAAATATATAAATGTATATATACATAATGAATTGCTTAAATTTATTTATATTTATATATAATGAAAAAAATGAACAAAGAATTTATAAATTCAAAAATAAACAATTAAAATAAATATAAAATTGGAATATTGTTATTATTCAAAGAAAATTAAAAAAAATAAATTTTTTTCCAACAATTAAAATAATAAACTAGAGAAATTGAAAGTTGTAGATGGTGCTGGGGGGATGGTCATCGGTAGCATCCTCTTGAGGCTGATCCTATGTACTCGTAGGCTGACGGTCACTTGAGATGTCTTGTGTATTGGGTACAGAAGCCTCAATTTGGGGCAGTTTGATGATATTAAGCCAAGAAGATACCTTTGTTGAATAATCCGACTGCTGTTGTGCTGAGTGCGATACCAGCATGGACCACCTTAAATCGACAGATGGCTGGGGATGAATGGATAGGGAACCTAGAGCTGAGCACTTGCCATCATCGTACCCGGTTGAGTAAAAAAAGAAGAATGGTGATAAAATGCTAGCGTCGAAGCCGTATGAGTCGTCCACTGACGAGATCTGGTCGCCCATGGGTATGACAATGAAGAAGATTGTGCTAGTTGTGAGCCCGTCATACTATAATGAGGGGGATGAACAGGTTGTGACTGTGATCTAGGCACAATATAAGATCCCCCTCCGCTTGACCTTCCAGGTACGAGACCAAGATCAACACCAGTTGAGAGGGTCCCTTGAGTGGACATATGGCCAAGGTACGCTATAGCAACAGCCATGAAATCAAATCCTGCTCGCGGGCCCTGCAATCCAATCATAGATTTCATGAAGGCGTTAAAGATGTGGACCCTTTCATCAATTTGGTCCTGACGGGCCCACTAGGCTGCCATATGCTCTTGAACTACGGCTAACTAAGACCGGAGCTCCACTTTCTCTTTATGCAGCTACTCAGTAACATCATCCTCATAACCCTACATATTGAAGAACGTTAATTTTTTAAAAAATAAGGAATTTAAATTTAATAAAGTTGGTAAGATATAGTGAAATAGTACCTCGGATCGTGCACGGCGATATCGGTTAGGAAACGCTAATGCCTGTGGGACCTTAGTCCAAACATCCTCATGTGGTCGACCGATCATAGTCTCTCAAGATAGTGGACAGAAGGTGGGATGTCTCGATGGATCGAGGCCATACCTCCGTATGACCTCCTCCTCATACTTGGCCTAATTAGAAACAAAGTAAGTAAAAATGTTAAATGGTATATATAAATAAAGTATTATTAAATTTTGGTTATTACATTCCACTTCATCTATATGTTTCTGAGATAGAACCTCAGCCGTGGGTCCTCGACGTGTCGACGTTCGGCAAATAAAGTCGCCAAACTGCAGGGCCTAATCTTCCCGAGTCTAGGAATTTAATTCAAGATAAATTAGTAAGAAGAACAATATAATTATAAAATCATACGTGTAGTTATCAATTAATATAATCATAAATTAGTTTCTGCTAACATGCCTGCACGAACTACTTCTGTTCCTTCCCTTCGGTTCCGTTGTAACTGAGGCACTGATACCTGCTTTTGTTGGGTCTACTCCTTGTGACAATGTTAGGACTTCCAGCTCTGAGCAGCAACTAGACATTAGGATCCCCCCTGGCCAGCATGACTTTGTACGGTAGGACAGGTTACTTGGTTCTCTTTTTTATAATATGCATTCAGAAAAAAAGAAGGATTAAAATTGAGAAAAAAGAAATAGATCAAGTCAAAATTTATAGAAAAAATCAGAATATTCAAAACTGAAAAAGAACCCAACGACATAACTCGTGTCTAGCTGCAACTGCTAGGCTGCCACTACTTTTGTCTTGATCAGCAAGTCTGCTACTAATTAATCAACCTCCTCGACCTTGGGCGCTGGCGGCGGTCCCCCAGCACTACCGCTGACATCTACACCAGCAGCCTCGTGCATCTTCGAAATAATCGGATTACAAATGCTCTCCAGCTCCTTCATCTTGTCCTCAAATTCATTCGCCTCCAATAACTGGTTCGAGTCCAGGCAATTAATTGCCTTCTCCACCGAATCTTCAATCTTCTTCTTGTCCTCAGGACTTAGCTTCGCTCGTATCTTCTCATCCTTCACCGTGTTCCTCATATTGTAAGCGTAATTCTCCAGCGCATTCTTCTCCTCCACCTTCTTCTTGTGTTCTTCGTCTTCCGATTTGTATTTCTCTGCCTCTTGAACCATTTTCTCTATCTCTTCTTTTGATAATTTTCCTTTATCGTTCGTGATAGTGATTTTGTTCTTCTGTCCGGTGGTTTTGTCCTCCCCCGACACGTTTAGAATCCCATTGAAACAGACTGTGATTTGGGGGACTCCTCTCTGAGCCGGCGGGATTCCGGAGAGCTCGAATTTCCTGAGCAAATTATTATCTCGTGTTCTTGTCCTCTCTCCCTCGTACACCTGGATCAAAACCCCAGGTTGATTATCCGAGTATGTCGAGAAAACTTGCTCTTTTTTGGTCGGAATCGTGGTGTTTCTCGGGATCAGAACGGTCATGACGCCACCGTCTGTTTCGAGGCCGAGAGACAGAGCAGTCACGTCGAGGAGGAGTAGATCTTGGACCTTCTAGTTCCCTTCACCGCTCAAGATGGCGGCCTGCACGTCGGGGCCGTAAGCCACCGCTTCGTCTGGGTTGATCGATTTGCAGAGCTCTTCACCGTTGAAGAAGTCTTGGAGCAAAGACTGGACTTTCGGGATCCGTGTTGAGCCGCCGACAAGAACAATGTCGTGGGTGGTGGATTTGTCCATTTTTGCGTCTCTCAGGCATTTCTCCACCGGTTCCATGCATTTTATGAACAAATCCATATTTAGTTCTTCGAATTTGGCCCGAGTTATGGTGGAATAGAAATCAATTCCTTCGTAGAGCGAATCAATTTCGATTGTCGTCTGGGCCGTCGAAGGCAAAACCCGTTTCGCTCTTTCTCAGGCAGTTCTTAATCGTCTCAGAGTTCTAGGATTCCCGCCGATGTCTTCCTTGTTCTTCCGTTTGAATTCTTGGACAAAATGGTTGACCATTCGGTTGTCAAAATCCTCGCGGCCGAGATGGGTGTCGCCAGCTGTGGCTTTCACTACGAAGATCCCCTCTTCAATGGTGAGGAGGGAGACGTCGAAGGTGCCTCCGCCAAGGTCGAATATAAGCACATTCTTCTCCCCGACGCTGGAGGCCTTCTTGTCGAGGCCGTAGGCCATGGCGGCGGCAGTGGGCTCATTGATGATGCGCATGACGTTGAGACCCGAGATGACGCCGGCATCCTTGGCGGCCTGGTGCTAGAATCGTTGAAGTAGGCCAGTACGGTGACGACGGCGTTCTTCACAGTGGAGCCCAGGAAGGCCTCGGCTGTCTCCTTCATCTTCATTAACACCATGGAGGAGATCTCCTCAGCAGCGAACGACTTCTCCTCGCCTTTGTAGCGGACGAGGATCATCGGTTTGTTGCCGAATCCTGGCGCCACCTTGAACGGCCATAGCTTCATATCATTCTGCACTGAAGCGTCGCTGAACCTCCGGCCGATTAGCCACTTCGCATCTGAAGAAATGTTAATAACAGCAAGTAAATGATTAAGGGGGCATAATTATTTTTGGGTTAAACTACACTTTTGTCCCAAGGTTCTAGTCTCTCTACACTTTTACCACAAAAATTTGGAAACAGTCGTAGGTTACCAGACATCTAGGGAAAAATTGTAAATAATCCCAAACCTTAGGGAGAAAAATGCAATAATACTCTCTTTATACATGACGGGTCGATGACTCGACGAAGGAATCAGGAATGGGAAGTTGATCATACCAAACACGGTGTTGATGGGGTTCATGGCCACTTGGTTCTTGGTGGTGTCGCCGATCAATCGCTCGGTATCAGTAAACGCAACATAAGATGGCATCGTACGGTTGCCCTAGTTGTTGTTGATGATCTCAATGCGATCGTGTTGCCAGATGCTGACACAGGAGTAGGTGGGGATGACAATTGGGTAGGTCGGGTCATGTTTAGGTTGTGTCATTCAGGTTGGGGCTTAATTGGGTTAGCATGTATTCGGGTTCAGGTCGGGTTATTTGAGTTTGGGTTAATTTTGGGCTGAATAGATTTCGAGTTTGGGTTGGGTCAGGCTGGGTTTATTTGGGTTCAAATCCAATTAGGTCGGGTTATTGAGTCTTAGACTAAATTCAACTTAATTGTCGAGTTTACTCGGTTCACTTATGCATAAGCCGAAATGGCTGAATCGATTCAATTTTTTTATTTAATTCTGATTAAAATTTAATTTAATTAGATATAAAAAAAATAATACAAAATTTATGAGAATATATTAATATATAATTCCTTTAATAAAATACTCTCTTTATGCCAAGTTCTTTATAACATTCACTATTTAGTAATTAATCTATGATTTTTTATTTTCAACATTTTAGTATATAAATGAAAAATTATTATATTAAATAATAAATAAAGACCTATAATTTCTACATATATACTTTCTTAATTTTTTTCTAATAAATAATCTCCATCCATCCCATTTTCTTTGCTCCATTTAACTTTTCTGACTAATTTAACTTGAATTTATTTATATTATTATTTATTAAAAATTAAAAAAAATATATTTAAAAACTATAAGTTTTGATTTATCATTCATGTATAAAATATTTTTATTTATATATTAAAATGTTGAAAATAAAAAATATAGATTAATTATTAAAATATGAATAGTGTGAAAAATTTGAGACAGATGGAGTAATATAAATAAATTGAATTTAAATTATTTGAAAAAGTCAGATATTTCAAAGAATATGAGACGAAAGAAGTACTATAATTTCTAAGACCTAATTATTTTTATTTCTTTATCACTATATCACTAATCGTTTACCATAACCTTCACTCATTTGCTTTATAACGCAAAACAGATCAATAGAATAGAAGAAACTCATTCACATTTATTAAATCATAAATTTTCTGAAGTCGTTGCCAATAATATATTTTATGTTAATTTAAGTTAAAATCGGGTCTTGTTAGTTTTAGTCATCAGGTCGTTTCGAGTTTTGATCAGGTTAGTTCTGTAGGTCTGGTCAAATTTTGCCATTTCTACAAGTAGTTGGTGCCGAGGTTGATCCCGATGGCGGAACATTCGCCTTTCGCAGCCATTCTGATGGGATTAGCGTAAGAAGATCGACGCGAATCGAAGATTCTGTGATGGAGTGAGATTAAGAAGTGAGCGAGTGAGGAGGGATTTATTACTGTTTCTGGCCGCTGATCTAGTTTTCTGCTGCTACGTCGGAGACGATTAAGAAGAAGTTGATTCTAACGGTTTAACGTGATGATCGGCGCAGTAGGCTTTTCCTGTTAAAACTGGCTTTGAAATTTCAAGTTAACGATTCAGGATATGTAAATGTCACTTCACAAGGCTTCTACACGAAAATGGTTAAGTGTCATTATAATTATTATTTTTTGTATGTTCCACTACGACGTGCTGAACTTAGGGAAAGTATATTTTGCCCGACACTATACATAAATCACTAACTCATTCACGCTATCCGTGGATTACACATGTTATTTACAGAAATGGACAGTTTAGATAAGTTCCTGATGTTTGTTATCGATCAAGTAATCAAAATTTACAGCAATAAATGACCCAGATGAATTCGTGGTATTTCTTGTTGGTCATATAACCATTTCCCTCAAATTTATATACTATTAAATTACCTTTCATATGTATGCCTTTTTACCTGGAAGCAAATAAATTTATATAATAAAAAATAATTATTAATATGACGAGGTTACCATGAAATGTGAAATTTCTGCCTATATTCACTTCTATAAAAGATTGATATTAAAGTGTAACATTATTATATAGATAGCTTGGAGATGCTAACAGCTTCTATGGGAAGGATAGCTGTCTCGCTCCAATACAAACATATCATGCACATGTAGGAGATTTTTAAAAGGGAAAACATTTTCTTTATGAGTTTATATATATATGTGCACCTGAGTCTTGTTTCACTAGTAAATTTGTACGTATGTGCATATGATATGAGCAAACCATCACGGGCTGATGGAAGTAGCTTTTACCAATCTTCCCTAAAAAACATTTCTACTCTCTTAAAACTTTGTAATATGATAAAAAAAAGAACATGACAGATTGGTAGTCTGCATTTTATATTAAAGCACAGATTTACATACAATTCCACGTTAATTACCCACATTGCTTTGTAAATCTACCTTCACACACAAATTTTGGCCTTATGCTTGTGGTAGAGGTGTTCATTCGGCTGAGCTAAAGATACCCATTTTTTAGACAACAAGAGATTTACAAACTTATGTACATGCTGTTATTTGACATTTGAAATTCGAATAGCGCTTTAAGGGATATATATATATACACAAAATCCAACTTAACAAATCAAAGTTTTTGAAATAACCTTTATTATCCATAACAGTTGAAGTCGAAAAATCAATTATTAAGAACTTCATAGATAATGTCTTGAAACACAATCACTTTGTTGTTTTACTCAACTAGTTCACTTTAAAATTTTGATAAATTATGAATATAAATCAACCCAAATGCAATTATAAGTTCGTAAATAGGGTTCAGAAAAATTGTTCACAATGCTGTTGGGGCGAGGCCCATCTGAGAAATGAGCTGGCCCTATTCTTTTCATACTGAACAAAAAAGCCCAAGTTACCAGACTTTTGAAGAATTTGTAATTTTCGATCGATCGATCGATCGAGACTCGAGAGAGCGAAAACAGAACTAGGGAAAGGAAAGTCCCTCAAGAAAAGAAACGTCATGGTCCTGGGGTGGACGAACGCAATTAGTTCATCAAAATACGAAATCAGCGAAGATGAAGAGACCCCGTTTGGACGAAGAGTCGAAATCCTTCAGTTGGTGGTTGAAGCTCTTTGGTCGTTGCACAGTTTCCTGCATCTTTGTGTTGCTGGCTCAAGCAGCCCTTGTTCTGGTGCCTCTCTTCCTCCCTACCTCCACCCTCTTCCTACAGCTACCACTATCAGGTCTTTCTCTCACTTTTTTAAAATCAATTTATTATTGTCATTTTTTCTGAAACATTTTTTTTGGGTGATTTTTTGGTTAATTTTCGTCCTCTTAGCAGCTTCAGTGCTGATTTTGGTTCTGGGCTTTGGGAGGTTGGTCAGGAGGTATCTGTGCATAACTGGATCAGCCCCAGCTTTTGTCACCTTTAATATACTTTTCATGTGGGGCGTTTACTTGTTTGTTATTCGTAAAGGTCATTTCTCGTTTTAGTTCATTTGGGTCACTTGACGTTCTAGCGAGCTTGCAAAATTTGAGTTTTGTTGTGTTTGCAGTGGTTTCAGGATTTATGGATTTATTGTTCAGTCTTCAGGCTGTCTTGCTGGTTATTGGGTTATTCAGGTCGTCTCTTCTCTCTCTCTCTCAAATTTTACCCTTCTATGAAAGAATTCCTGTTGTTATCTGGGTCATTTTACAATGCAATGGCAGTATCATGTTCAAGGATCCAGGTTTTGTCAAATGTGAATCCGACTGTGCGGGTGAGCTTGTTGAGAGCCCTGGACTTAGAGTCCAAGATGAGGTTGTATACCTCGGCTTATGTTGTTTCCATGATGCCTGGTTTTTGCATTATTGTTGTTTCAATGGACAGCCTTGAGTACTGTGTTTTCTCAATGCTAGTTTCTCATGCGCTGCTCCCTTTATCAGAGCTCTATCTCATTGAAGAGGATAAGATATTGCAAAACCTGCAAAGCTCAAGTAATGGGCTTCGACCATCACTGTTCAGCATTTGGGAACTGTATTGGTAATCTTTGGCTGTGTTTTTGTTCTTATTCTCAAAAGCTATGGATTCCAGTATGATCTCTAGTTCCACTTTTAATGGTATGTTATGTAATGTGCAGGACAGAAAAACCACCTCCTGTTCATGGTCCTTTTGGTTGGTTTTCTTGTGACTGAAGCTTCTTATGTCGTGCACTCGTCAAAGTGTGAGTCTTCCTAATACTTCGGCCTCCTTTTTTTAACCGCTCTCAATCCTGATCACCAAAAATATTGATTTCATTCTTCTTAAGTCTGATAGAATTTATATTTGTGCAATCTATAATCAGTTCCTTTTAAGATAATTTCACAAAAGAAAAATTGTAGTATTCCCAGATTTATTCTTTATGCTTTCTTGTCACAAATCTTAGTATCTTAACACCTTTTTGAAAGTGTTCATGAAATTGGTATCCTTTTGGGTTTTGGCCTCTAATCATGCCCTCTGTAATTGGGAGTGTATTTGAAAAGATTGTCTCGTTTTGTTTCCTTGATCGGATCCTTGCTGATTTGCAGTTGCCACAGAACGGCAGATTAAATTCAAGGTGGTTCCTTTCTTCCTTTTATTTTGCCTCTATTATGACTACACTGGCTCTATGATGATTTTTTCCCTCTTCTTTATGTAGACTAATCATGTTGCTGCACTGGCAAGAAGCACAATGCTCTTCTGTCTTCTGCAAATACTATGGCAGGTTAATGTTTTCTGCCATTTCTTGGTCAAGGAATATTGTCCTTCTTATTTTGAGTTTGATCGTCATGTATTCTGTATGCATGCAGGCAGTTTTTCTGATATGGCATACATATTGTATATGCTTCAACATCACAACTGATGAGTGGGTAAGTTGATGGATATGGAACCTGCCTTTAGCTTTTTATTGTTGTTGTTGTTGTTGTTACTATCATCATCATCATCATCATCATCATCATCTTTCATTTTGTTGTTAATATCCCCCCTTTGCTCTTTAACCCAGATGAACTGGAGCAAGTATCCAGAGTTCCTGCAGCATGCCAAGTCTCAATTAGGTGAATTTTGCTTTCTGAAACATCTTTAATTTGCAGTTCCAGATACATCTACCCATGATACACTCGCTGTTGTGTTGTTATTCTTTCAACTCAGGGAAGAAAGATTCTGAGTGGTTCAGAAACCCATATGATAAAGGAATCATACAAAATGTGAAGAGGGTTCTGGCATTTTAAGAAAAGGTCTAATAGATGTACTACAAGACAATGTTAGGACATTCGTTTGCTTTCCTCCATGGTTTGCAACTTAAATTCCCAAGAGCTTGACCAGATCTTATTATGCTCTCAACCACAATGAGCTTAATCAGGCAATCTGCACTCCATGGTGCAAGTTCGGTTTTACCATTCCAGGACCTTTTCTGTACATAACCTCTGGGTTTATGCAAATTTGAGTCATCAATGAGACTTGTTGGATTCAACTAGCTATCAAGATTTGGCCCAAGCACTTGTTGCCAGGATGTTTTTGCAAGGTATGTTGATTCTAAACAATGGAATGGTGCTATTTCATTTGGAAAGTAACATTTTCTAGGAAATGTCTTCTTATTATTCACACTCAAGGATCAGAGAGACTTGCATTGAAGTCTCTTGATGTACAAGCATTTCCAATCGCAAAGATACATAAACACTCACGAAATTCATGCAACACACGGTTTTGATCAGGTAGATTTAGCATATGTATTTCTTAACCCGATATCTCTATGGACTTGATCTCAGGCTTCTTTACTTCCTCCTTGGGAACAGTCACAGTCAGAACTCCATTCTCCATGCTGGCCTTTAGCTGATCCATCTTGGCATTGTCTGGCAGCCTGAACCTCCGCAGGAACTTCCCGCTGCTCCTCTCAATGCAATGCCACTTGTCATTCTTCTTCTCCTGCTCCTTGCTCCTCTCCCCACTTATCTGCAGGATGTTCCCCTCTTCAACCTCCACCTTCACCTCTTCCTTCTTCAGCCCTGGAAGATCAGCTTTGAAGACGTGAGCTTCGGGTGATTCCTTCCAGTCGATCCTTGCATTCACAAACTGAGTTGTTTCTTTTGCAGATGGGGCATTGGAGAGGGCAGTGTTGAAGAAGCCATCAAGAGGATTCCAAATGTCCAGGGCGAATGGATTGAAAACATTGGTTCGCCGGCCGCCAAAAATGCTTGGAATGAGAGACATGGTTGCCTACGTTGAAAGCTTATAGGATAGAAGGCTGCTTGTGTAATCAAAGAACTTTGATTGCTCGATGTTTCCACGGTGAGAACCGAATGCTAGATAATAGTGTATTTATATAGAGAGGGAAACGAGAAGAGGCTTCTGGTTATTTCGTTCAAATCACTATCTTTTTTTTTTTTTTTTTCCAAAATGATCTGATTTAAGAAACCAAGAAAATTCTACCAGTTTCTTCTATGATTGTTTGGGCCGTTAGTTGGTCAGCAGCGGATCGAAACTTCTCAAAAGTTGTGGATTGAATTGAACTATTTAATACGCTGACAGTGATAGATAACCCCGTAACACGGCCACCGCTGTTTATTGAACTTAAAGTCTGGTCACTAAGATTTTAATCAGTTCTCAATTGGGTCATTACTGTTTGGTTCCGTTCAAATGCACATTTTAATAATTCTACAGTTACACCAATAAAAATATGGTCTCTCTGCATTAAAATTTTCAGAGAATATTTTTTTAGGAAATACCATGGTGGATGTATGTTTCATTTCATAAAGGCACAACCGCACTTATATCCGAATTAGGGGCTACATAGCAAACAGGCAAAGGGCTGATTCAAAATGAAACAAAAAATAAAAATCTTAAAGCCTGTGCTGCACAACATAATCAGACAATTACAAACTAAACAAAAACTTCACTAATCACACATCCTAACCTAACCTAAATTGGACAGCCTCAATAAGTTACATAACCACCCTACCATACTGTGGAGAACTCTAGTAATGAAGCCTTCTATTCCTCCCTTGCCAAATGAAATAAACCATACCAGAAAAGCAAGCTCTTCTCAACTTTGATTTTAGGATATTACCTTTCACAACCCTTTTTAACCATTGCCAGCACCAAAACCATTGTCTAGGGGCATCTCTAAGCTTCAATATACATCACCTCATGCAAACCAACAAAGGATAAGAGCATTCAAAAAACAGATGGTTCCTTGATTCATGCTCAATCAAACACAGAGGGCATAACAAAGAAGCAAGATCCAAATAAGAGCAGATCTGATCAAGAGTTCTTTGCACCATTTTAGCTTTTTTTTTACTTAAATTTGTTTGTATTAATATTTACTAAAATTTTTTAAATAATTTTATCTTTAGAAACTACAAAACTTATAGTTTTTAAATATAATTTTTTTAAAGAATTTATAAATATTAATATAAATAAATTTAAGTCAAACTTAAATAAAAAAAATCTGAAATGTGCAAAGAACTTGAGATGAAGCTAGTACTTGAATTAAAAATTTAGAAAATTGTTTGACACATTATTTTCAGGCAAATTTACCACTAAACTATAGATGGTAGAGTAATTTTTCCAATATATATGTTTTAAGCAAATTTACCATTAACATTTTTGTTGTGGGCAAGTTTGCCACTGACCTTTGGATAGTAAAAATATTCTGTTTGTTCAGAAAATATTCTATTATGCAACTCTTAAATTAGTCCCTGAAATTTTTTTCTTTAACCTCTAGCTACCCAAACCTTTTACTACACCAAATTGAGTCAAAATTTTGTGTTGGACCATATACTCTCATTGAGGAGTCTTCTTATTTTCACTTTTCTCATTGTCACATAGTAATCCTCCACCGCCGCTACTATTAACCCTTTATTGTAGAATTGCAGCATCTTTGGATTTAATCCTACTTGCACAATTGAACCATGCTTGATTAGGGTTTGCTCTAAGAAGTTCTAAAAAGTGTTTCTGGCAGCATTGCCAAGATGTGTAGAAAAATGGAGGTAAAGCTGATAGTGCAAAGGGTGGAGAGTGCAGAAGGGTACAGAGATTTGCTGGAGCGAAGACGATGGTAAAATGATATATTCAGAAACTTAGGATCCAAGATCTTAGGTAAAGGAAACTTGAAATTGAAACTTGTAATTTTGTCATTTTTCATATTTGTTACCTTAAGCAATCTTAATTATTGGTGGCAGACTTCCTCTAGACACAAAACATTGATAGTAAAGTTGCATATTTAAAAAATGGGTAAAGTTTACCATGGGTCACCTAACTTATTTTTTTGTCCTAAATGGGTACCTGACCTTCATGTTGTCCTGACGAGGTACCTTATCTCTTATGGCGTGTCCTGTTTAAGTACTTTCCGTTAATTTCAGGGTTAGGTTTGACGGAAAATGATGATGTGGCAAAAGAAAATATTAAAATAATTTTTAAAATAACAGTTTTAGTCTTTTAAGTTTTCCGATTAACAATTTATGCCATAAACTTTTTCTTTAGACTTTTTTGTCAACCTCTTATAGCCAAGGCGACGACGGATGGAGAGGAGAGGAACGACCAGGGCGGCGACGGCTGTGAGGCTTCTAGATTCAGGCAAGAGATTCGAGGATCGTTCATGGCTCCACCACTTGCTTTGCTCTCGCAGCTAGCGACTCCACTGCTCGTCTCTTCGTTGTCCGCACGCCCCTCCACTACTTGCATCTCCTTCATTTGCTCGCGCCTCCACTGCTCACCTCTCCACTACCTGCCTGCACAGAGAAGAATCAAAGGCTTACAGATCTAATGGTTCTTATCATTTGTTCCAATTAAGGCTGATCTCTGAGATGCCTTCACCGATCTTCGCATAGCTATCCCCACCTCCGTTTATTCTTCACCGATCTTCACACCACCGTCGTCGCCTCCGTTTATTTGCCAGATTCACGATGGGTGCACTTGGGCAATGGCAACGATTTGACAAATTGAAGTGTCGGGTCCCGAACGATTGGTGGCTGAAAGGCGATCGGTGACGATTGGGGTGGAGGGCAGTGGGCGGCGGTTGGGGTGAAGGCGGTCAGTGGGGGCACCTAGGCAACGAGGGCGATTCGACGAATTGAATCGTCGGGTCGTGAACGGTTGGTGGCTGGGTTAGTGGCTGAAGGGCAGTCGGCGGCGATTGAGGTGGAGGGCGATCGGCGGCGGTCAGGGTGGAGGCGGTCGGCGGTCAGCGGTCAGCGGCGGCGACTAGGAGCACATCTTTTGAAGTCGGTGAAGGTCCATATGTTAGAATTAGTGATTGAAAAAATTTGAGCAGTGAAACTATCATTTTAAATTTATTTTGGTATTATTTAATGTAATGTCATTATTTTTCGTCAAACTTAATCTTGAAATTAACGGAAAGTACCTAAATAATACGTATAGTTAAAGGTAAGGTATCTCGCTAGGACAATATAAAGATCAGGTACCTGTTTAGGACAAAAAAATAAGTTAGGGTACCCATGATAAATTTTACCCTTTAAAAAATATTAAAGGTAAATTTATCAATAAAAAAGTTCAGTAGCAAATTTAATCCTTTTGCCACTATTTTCAATTAGGGGCCCATGTTCTAGGAATTTCGAGAAACAACCTTAGCAGGGCCTATGTTTCACTTCTTTATGAAATTCTGTCTCCAGTTGTTTGATCACGCAAGTAACAAGTCTTCCATTAAATTGGCCTTCAAAGTTGCCAACAATGCCTCTGATTCCAAGCATCTTCGGCGGCCGACGAACCGACATGTTGGATGCTTTCTCTCTGGACATTTGGGATCCCCTTGATGGCTTCTTCAACCCTGCTCTCACCAATGTCCCCTCTGCAAAGGAGACGACACAGTTTGTGAACTCGAGGATCGACTGGAAGGAAACACCCGAAACTCACGTCTTCAAAGCTGGTCTTCCGGGGGTGAACAAGGGAGAGGTGAAGGTGAAGGTGGAGGTGGCAGAAGGGAACATGCTGCAGATAAGTGGGGAAAGGAGCAAAGAGCAGGAGGAAAAGAAGGACAAGTGGCACAGCGTGGAGAGGAGCAGGGGCAAGTTCCTGCGAAGGTTCAGGCTGCTGGAGAATGGCAAGATGGATGAGGGGAAGGCCAGCATGGAGAATGGTGTTCTTACTGTGGCTGTTAGCAAGGAGGAGGAGAAGAAGCCTCAAGTCAAGTCCATTCAGATATCTGGTTAAAAGATGCATCTACGTATATAATATATGCTTTATCTTTAGTTTGTGTTGTATGAATTAATTTTCGTTTTTGTGTACCTTCATTACCACCAATGGGTGTACATGATGCACGAGACCATTTCCCTAGCCTCTCACTAGTCTTGGTGGGGAGATCTAATTTGTAAATTCATTTGTCTTATTAATAAAGTTTTCTTCTTGTCGCTGCTCAAAGGGACGTAAAAAAAAAGTCTCTGGCCAGCACCCCCGAGTTTGAATAATAAGAAAACGTTTAAATTCCTAGCAAATCTTATTTCCAAGTGAAGTTTCATAAGGCTATCATAGTTAAGATCAAAATCTTATTAAATTTGTTATTTTTGTTTGATCATGTTTATTTTTCTGTTGCATGTGATGAATGATTGAGAAACTTTTTCTCACTAATTATTCTTATTTGATTATGTTTATTATCCCATTGTATATGATGAGTAATTGAGAAATTTTTTCATATAGAGAGAAATCAAAACAAAGATGCATCATGAATAAAATTGTTTTGAAGAGCTGCACTGAGCAACAAGGGAAGGATATCAAATTCAATTCCTTGCCAGAGAGCGTTTTCTTTCGATTCAGTCTGTTAAGGCCTGGGCGGGAGCTTGGACGCAGACGCAGGTCTGTTCCCCGGCTGAGCTAAGAGTGTTGGTTCACTAGATTACAAGTTAATTACATTTCCAATTGGGAAGCATCCCGCGCTTTTTTTCACTTGAGCTTTAAATGGAAGCTGGGATCTAATAACAAGCATCTTTATACATTTGAGTTGGAGTACAACGACTTAATCCTCCAATTTAGGATTGCCAAACTTGCATCATTTTTGTTTTCATTTTTACTAGGGTCAATTTGATTCTAAACTAATAATTCATACGCAATCACTCTTTAAATGAACATTTCTTAGTAAAGTAACTCATATAATACTCTACATATCCTATAAAAAATAAAACTGTTTTTAGGATGTGGATATTAAGGTGCATATTACTTGTGATATTTTTTTTAAATTTACCCCTGCTGCAGAAATCTAAATTAATGACTATTAAAAAAAAAATTCTTTGAGTTTTAAAAAGTCAAAGTTTAAATAAAAATTTTATTAAATTTTATGTAGTGAATTATTTAAATGATAATAGTAAATAAACTAGATATGACAAAATTAAAAAAAAAAAATTTCCAGGACCACTCAAAACAAAATATATATTTTTTTAGACGGATGGAATAAATTGTTTTAATTCTTAATAAGACTTTAATGCATTTATTTAGGCTCAATAGGACTTTAAAATTGTGAAAATTTTGTGAGCAATTGTTGAAAGTTCAACTGCAAATCGATCGGAAAACGGAAGGATTATAAAAATTCAGAACATCATCCCTCAACACACGACACGAAAACCATTAAAGTACCCACCATCACACAACACTTCGCTTATTTTACCGAACCACACAGGCTTCGGTCCAACCAAACACAAAAACAGTACTGAAACAAACTTCCCCACATTAACCAGAAATGGCAATGGGCTTGACCTCCGGCTTCTTCTCCCCCACCTTGGGCACCGTCACCGACAGCACCCCATTCTCCATACTAGCCTTCACCTCATCCATCTTGGCATCCTCCGGCAGACGGAACCGCCGAAGGAACTTCCCGGAGCCTCGCTCAATGCGGTGCCACTTGTCCGTCTTCTCCTCCTTCTCCCTGCTCCGTTCCCCGCTGATCTGGAGGATTCGCCCCTCCTCCACCTCCACCTTCACCTCCTCCTTCTTCAGCCCCGGTACATCCACCTTGAATACGTGCGCTTCCGGCGTCTCCTTCCAGTCGATTCTTGCAGTAGCCAGCTGGGTGGCCTCACGCGCCTCCGAGGAGGGCTCGTTGGAGAGCGCCGTGGGGGTGAATAAGTCGGCGAAGGGATCCCAGACATCGAGAGAGAATGGGTCGAACACGTTGGTCCTCCGGCCTCCGGAAATGCTAGGAATGAGCGACATTCTTATCTTTTGCACAAGAGAAATCAACAAAAGCTTGCGATATTTTCGATCGATTGCGAATTGTTTGATGAGTTTGGACAAAATTTAGGGTTGTATTTATAGAGATGAAAGGGGGTTCATTAATTCTTTAAATAAAAGTTGGGAATGATTTGGAATTGGGAAGAGGCTTCTGGTTCCATTGAAAGAAAAAGATAAAAGAAAAAGGAAGAGGCTTCTGGTTCCTTCTTGGTTTGGGCTAAGGCTTCGTCATTGTTGCTGTTCCTTCTTTAATGTTCTAGGAGCTTCGCAATAAGAATATCTTTCATATACTATAGAATTACAATACTAACAAGTAAAAAGGATAAGCGACTTTTGGGATTAAAAAAAAAAGGACTTTTGGGAAATAATTTTATGATATTTAACTTAATATTTGGGTATACTTAAGAGTGTTTCGGAACCGACATTAATTCTGGAAATACCCCTCAATCACTTAATTGAATATGAATTGAAGTTGATATATAGCACAGTATTATAATTCAAACTTTTGATACTTTTGCTTCATTTGGGATAAATCAGTTCTGTTAAAACAAGACTTAATTATAATAATTTCAACGGGTATTATTTTTTTAATGATATAAATATTATCTGATAAAAAAATTGGATACAAAATTATTTAATACTAAATTTTATTAATAATTCAGTGAAATTCTCTTTGCATTCTGTTGAAGGTGCTCACCTTTGTTTGCTTGGCTGTTAAAGAAAAATTAGAACAATTACTAAAATTTATTTGAATTCATAATCAACGAGGTGAGAGAGCGACCAAATTAAGTGGGCTTACATGCGCTATTCATCCCTCAAGTTTAGTGACTCGCTCAAGTTAGTCTCTAAAGTGTGATTCATCACAACATAGTTCTTCTACTTTCCTCTCTCTCTTTAGCTTCGGACTAGAGTTTGGACCAGCTCCAAGCTTCGGACCAAAGTTTGTAATTTCCAATCAGAGCAAAGTTGCTAGACAATCGTCCCCACCTCTTTTCTTTTTTACCATTGGTCACCAAAGTACCCTCACCTCCGAATCTACGATTATCGCCGCGTCGAGCTTCGGCATTGATCGACCCAATTCGCCTCCTGTTGCTCTTCGTGAACCAAGAAAGGTATTTACGCCTGTGAGAACGATGACCCACAGAGGCAATAATCATCCATTGCAAGACCTGCTCCACCACCCTCAATGCCTTCTGTTGAATCGTTCGCCTCTTTCTCAAATTGTGTCCTTCCACGCCGGGTATCACTTTGCCCACAACCTGCGTTCTTGATGTTCACTGATCAACTCAACATTTTCCGGCAACCATTTTATCCACGTAGCCCCCAATTTAATGTTGTTGGGGTTATGTGAGAGTCCGTGACCATGGAAGACCCTTACTCATCTACACATTCCAAGTTTAACGATTAAGTCGCAACAATTATCAAAGAAAAAAGATTAACTGGAGATTAGCACACTTTAGGAACTAATTCGTGCGAGTCACCAAAATTGAGGGACGAATGGTGCATTTAAGCCAATTAAGTGATTAGGTAATGAATGAATGGGTTGTGGCATCTTTTTTTGTCATTAGTTAAACTCTGGTTTTGGATTACTATGACCAATTCGCAGGGTAAACTAAATTCTAATTCTTTGGGGAAAAAATAAAACAATCTATTTTTATATTTACTTTTTGGCCTAAATGCATTATTGGTCATTCAACTTTGTCAACCCGCACGAGTTGGTCCCTCAACTTTCACTCAATATGACTTAGTCCTCCAACTTTGATAAACTATGTGACTTAGTCCTCGAACTTTAAGAAACTATGTGACTTGGTCCCTTGGTTGATAGAAAGAGCACATGATGATTCACATGACATAACGATGTTGGTAAAGGGCTACTTTGCATGCATCGGCTGGTGGAGTAAAGTGGCCTAGCGTAAAAGAAGGGCGAGTGGAGCAGAGGAAGGAGGTTGGTGCGAGGGCCAAGCAGCGGCGATGAGGCCTCTAGGTGTAGTGGCCAAGTTTGGGGACGAAGGGCAGGACAAATCCAACGGTAGCGACACTTGTTCATTTTAAATCCGGCGGCGATTGGTGAGGGGTGATGGATTTGATGAAGATGCGACGGTTAGGATCGAAGGAGAATAAGAGGCCGAATGTGGGGGCAAGGTGGAGGAGGCCGACCATGTAGGCTTCAAGGAGGCGAACTATGTAGTCTTCGAGGAGGAGGAGGTCGATGAATAGGAAAAGGTCAACGACGTGGGTTTCGAAGAGGAGGCCAAAGGTGGTGGTGAGGAGGAGGAGGTTGATGATGTTACATTTGATGAAGGAGAGGCTGACGGTGAGGGGCGAGGCTAGATTTAATGTCGAAGAGGCCAATAGTGAGTGGTGGGGCCAGAATCGACAGAGAAGATGGTGGCAGGTGGTAGCGAGGGGAAGAGAGAGTAATGTCGTTTGTCATTCCGTACAACAAGGGGTTAACTTGCTCAATTTTTTAAAGTTTAAGGACTAAGTTGCGTAGAGTCAAAGTTAAAGGACTAACTCATTTGAGTGAGCAAAATTGCGGGACCAAATATGCATTTGGTCTTCCTTTTTTAATATATCAATTAGCGAAGGTTATGTTTTCCCCTCCCAAAATTTTAGTTATGGTACCGGTATCTAATACTAAAAAATTGGTGATTCATCATTGTTTTTAGCCAAAAAAAAATTGTGATAAGAAATGAATGGTGTGTTGAATTATGACATTCATTTTTTGGGATAGAATTCGGGCTAGAAATGATGCTATTAAATTATTATTTTTTAACTAGCAAACAGACAATTTTGTTATCTATATTTGGATCATCAGTTTTGTAAATCACTAGGTAACATTATCTCTAACTCAAATTCTATCCAAAAAAAGTGAAAATTATAATTAAAGACACTAACTGGCACAAACATTTTTTCCCAAAATAGTGTTACCCACATATTAAGTTAGCTCTTTGCTCATGTAAATTACTCTTATAGTCTTTCCTTGGACATGAATAGTTGTTATATCATTATAATTATAAATAGGCGTACAATCACAATCTGTTAATTGTTTATGGTCAGTGATATTCTTTTTCAATGTCACTTCTGTGTTAATTACATTTGTCTTATTATTTTGTTACCTTTTGACCATTTAAAATTAGATTTGACTTCGTATTTGCTTTTTTTAAATAACACATACAAATTTCATGCGAATGTCAGATGAAACCTTTTTGTTAATTGTATTTTCCAAGAACCTTTTAACAACAAATAATATAAAAAAAAATTGAGTCCATCAATTTCAATTTTCACAAAGTCATAAAGTAACAAACATTATGAATGAAGAAAATACTACTCTTTCAGTTATATGTGTGTGTGTGTGTGTTATGTATATGTATATGTATATTTATATGTATTTGTGTGTGTGTGTGAGTATGGTTGGTTACTTTGGCTTTTCACACAGTTTTAGAATAATTTTTTTTTAGTTTTTTTGAATAAAAAATGAGGTGAATAGTATAATGAATTTTCCATTTATAGGAAAAAATATCAGATATTTTGAAATTTCCCAAAGAAAATAAATACAAATTAATATGAAATGGAGGGAGTATGTATCTTTATATGTTTGACAAGGAGGATGTACTGCGATTTGTGCTCCAGTTTGACAAGGGTTGCAATTCATTGTTTGTTACACTAATGCCAAAAAACAAGTAATCTGACTGGCTTATGGGATTTCCATCCGATTAGCTTAATGGGCTACCAATATAAAATTGTGGAAAAAATATTGGCTGAAAGATTAAAGAGAATAATTTCAATGGTCATCAATAAAGTTCAGATGGGTTTTATATAAGGGAGGCAAATTTTGGACGAAGTCTTAATAGCAATTAGATGGTAAGAATGACAGAGAAACTTTTCAAAGTCAACTTCAAGTGAGCCTTTGACTGTGTCAATTGAAAATTCTTGGATAGTATCATGGAGTAGATGGAAGTTCGACAAAAATGGAAGGGGTGGATTCATAATTGTTTAGAATTAGTGAGGTGTCAGTATTAGTGAGTGGGAGTCCCACTTATAAATTTGCTATGGAAAAAGGGGATTAGATAGGGTGACCCATTATCACCTTTTTTTACTTTTGAATGTAGCAAAACCTTAAACGTGATCACACTTGAAGCAATTGAAAAAAAATGTTTTCAGGGGATACAAGTTGGATGGAGGAAATCTGGTGGTGTCACATTTACAATATGCAGATGATATTTGTTTTTGGGAGATTGGTTAGAGGATAATGCTTTTAATTTGAAGCATCTTCTAAAATGCTTCCGGATGGCTTCTAGCCTAAAAGTGAATATGATTAAAAGCAAACTACATGGTGTTGGAATGGTACATGAAGAAGTCAGAAGTATTTGCCAAAAAGTTAGATGTAGAGCTATTGTTTGCCTTTTCAATATCTTGGCCTCCCTGTTGTGACAAACATGAAAAAGGGTTTTAGCCTAACAGGAAGTGATTCATAAAGTCGAGAAGAAATTGAACTCATGGCAGAATAAATTACTTTATTGTGGAGGTTAGTTAGCTCTATTAAATTCAGTTATGGGAAGCCTTTCTTTGTTTCATTTCATTATATTTCGTGCCCTAGTGAGAGCTGTTAAATACATTGAGAGTAACAAATATTTTTTTTAGGAGTGAGAGGGTAGTAAACTTGTATGGGTGGCTTGGAAGAAAGTGATTGCTCCAAAGGAGGTGGGTGGTTTGAGTGTAGGAAGTTTAAGGGTTAAAAATCTAACTTTATTCGGTAAGTGGTGAGGGAGATTGAAGAGGGAAGGAGAGGCTTTGTGAGATAAAATGGCTAAAGCTTGTTTTGGGTCGTCGGGTGGTTTTGAAGAATCAAAATCTGAAAATTGTAGTGTGAGAGTTTGGGGAGATATAGTGAATGTGGGTTTTGAGATTGATGAAGAGGGAGTCAACTTGTGAGGTCTTTTAGGTGAGTTGTTGGGAATGGGGAAAATGTAAGGTTTTGGGAGCATGTGTGGGTAGGCGATGAATGTCTTAGTAAAAAATTCCCTAGACTTTATTCCTTGGAGGTACAAAAAAGTGAGTTAGTGAGTGAGGAAAGAAGTCGGGAGGAAGGGGTTTGGAGGTAAAGGTGGAGTTAGAAGAGAGAGTTAAAAGGGTGGGAGGAGGATTTAGAACAAGAGTTAATTACTTACTTAAAATTGGTTTCACTTTCATAAAATGCTTAAAAGAAGTGGACTTGGTCCAATGATTCAGGAGGTGCATTCTGGGTTAAAAAATTATCAGGCATGATTTATGAATACATCTTCCAACTGGATTTTGTAGTAGCTCCAACGAGATGGAATAATCTTGTACTAAAGAAGATCAATATTTGCATGTAGAAGGTGGCTTTTGGACGATTGCCAACAAAAATCAATCTAGCTAGCAAGGGTGTGGAGCTTCAAGATGTGCTGTGTCCATTTTGTAAGCTGTATATTGGAAAAGTGGGTCACTTATTTGTTAGATGCAAGGTTGCTAACTGTTTATAGGGGAAAGGCAAACTGTGGTGGCAATGTACAAACAATGGAAACATTGACTTTCTGGATCTACTTGAAGAAATTGATGGCTTGAATTGGGTTGGGAAATTAAAACAGGTATGACATGCCATTTGTTTCATAACTATGTGGTTGTTATGAAAGATTAGAAATAAGGTGGTCTTAAACAATACATAGTT
Source organism: Aquilaria yunnanensis (assembly GCA_039654915.1). NCBI lineage: Eukaryota > Viridiplantae > Streptophyta > Magnoliopsida > Malvales > Thymelaeaceae > Aquilaria > Aquilaria yunnanensis. The sequence goes on from CM077595.1 coordinate 740,791, forward strand.
TTCAATCATGTAGTCATTAAATGATATACAAGCTCTTTCGTTTATTTGGATATGCAATAGGGGGAAGCGTAATCTAAGCTGTGATTGGGTTGTTTGCGACTACTAAGTGGTGGTTATGCTAGAAGGCTTTTGGTGCTTATTTGCTTTTCTCAAGTCTAACGTAAGTAGATTCTGCTGCACTTATTGTGTTCTGCTCAACTAGCTGCTTGCTAGTTGATCAGCCCTGTAAATTGGCTTCATTTCATTAATAAAATGTCTCTTTGTTGCTATTAAAAAAATATCATTATATGTTCATAGTAACATAAATATTTATTAATGATTTGCAATTGATGCCAACTCTATCTTTTTCTTAAAGTCTTTATTTTGCCATCTCCCCCATTCTTATTTGCCATTGTTTGCCAAATTAGGATTTCAGTCTATATTTGACTGGTTCTCTTTCATTATTTTTATTACTTGACTAACCTCATCCGACACTATCTATTAGATTTTATTGTGAATACAATATTCTTCAAATTCTTGTGTTCATGAGTGATTTCAGACTCTTTTTAGATAAATCACTAATTAACAGTGGACAGCGATGAATCTAGGTTTTCTCTTAGGTTCATCAAAATCTTGACACTATTGGGGTGTACCAACACTTAACAACAGAATGGAGATGTTTGTATAGAATAAAGTCAATCTTCATTTTTTAGGTTTGATAGGTTGTTTTTTTTTATCTTTATAGATAGTCATTTTCAGGTCTCTAATACCAATTTGGTTTCAGCACTGTTCAGTTATTACCAGTTTGATTCAAGCTTTGTTTCAATTACAATTGTGAGTTCTATATTCCAGATTTATTCTGGTTAACATAGAAGGTTCGGCTTGATCCGATTCTTTTTTTTTTATTCGGTATCACAGAAATGAGTAGCCTTTTAGTGGCAAGTTTTATGTTCTAGTTATCTCATAGAGTCGTATGTCTTCATTAGTTTGTATGTCTTCGTTAGTTTGTATGACTTCGTTTTGTTAACTTTTAATCGGAATGAAACATCTTTTATCAAAGATGTGTGTGTGTGTCTGTCTCTCTCTCTCTCTCTCTTTGTATACATACATACATACATATATGTGTGTATGTGTGCATGCACGTGCTTAAAAACATATAAAAAAACTAAAACAACATATATATTTCAAATGCTTCTTACCACTAGTTTAGTATATTCCACTAAGCAGATTCATCACTATCTGCTCAACTAACTCTTCTAAGAACAAAAAATTTGGCTATACCAACAATATGAATTTGGCAATTTCTTTTCCCTGCAAACATATTTCTATGTTCAAATCTGTTGGGCATATTTATCATACTAATATAAAGACGAAATAAAGGGGATTTTTGTAATTATTTAAACTATTATAGCCTAATGAATATGCATAACGTCATATTTACATTTATAAATAGTAAAATTACCTCCATATTTATAACATAATTTAAAAGATATCCATTAAATGCTTTTCTCTATTTTGACTATATTTAACATTCAACCCAAAATCTTTAAGTTTAATGTACGAATTCATGTTTTTACTACATGCACTAAAAACCTGCAGCTTATAGTGTTTATTTGGAATTTATTAGAATTTGAAATTTATTTAAAAGTCAAACTATTAACCACATATATTTATATAAAAATTAGGTAGAATAAATAATTTTCATATAATAAATATATTTATTTTATTTCTTATACTATGCATAATTTATTTTAAAAAATAATTTTATTCAGTTTTTTTTAAACATTTTTGCGCCTCCAATACTACCGCACTCACAAAACCCAACACACAAATGCAATAAGTTATTTCTCCCAATTTCATTTTAAAAATTTTGACTTGCTAACCTTTGGTGTTTTCTGGTTTTTTCCTCTATTACTAGCTTTTTCCTTTTGTTTGAAGATTCAATTATTTGTAACATATATATTTACGTAAATATTATACAACAAATCAAACTCCCATAATTTTGAATTTCTCTTATTTCTTTGGCCAAATATTTTTATTCATTAGACTTCATGGTAATTATCTGAAAGTTGAACACTAATTAGTTTCAGGTCAACTATTATATTAAATTCTTAATTAATTATACTTTATACTATTATTTGCAACTTTGACTTTTATGCGTGATTGGAAGTTGCATTAATGGGAATAAAATTTACAACAACATAGCTTTCAACTTTCATTTTTTTTTGTTCCATATAATAGATCTATTTATTTTATTACTTATACTATAAGTACTGTATTATAAAAATTAATTTCTGTCATTCCTTCCAATTCTGCCACACTTGCAAAATCCCTACACAATTATAAGTTCTCTCCCCCATTTTCATGTTCAAAATTTTGGTTTTCCAACCTTTGGTCTTTTCCTTGCTTGTTTTCTGTATTACAGTATTTGCTTATTCCTTTTGTTTGAAAATTTAATTTTTTGCAACATATATGTTTACCTAAATAGACATTATATTATTAAAAAAGTGAGATTTTCATAATTGTACCATTTATTAGAGTCTAACTGGGTGAGACCTCATATATATTTCACGTTGTAAATAACAAAATTACCTCTAAATTTACAATGAAATACCATAATTATCCACTAAATATTCTCCCCAATTTTGACTATATGTGACTTTCAATTCAAAATTTTGAAGTTCAACATGAAATTTTGTGTTTTTACATAACAAAAGAACTGTCATATATAGAAAGGGATAAAACTCGAAAGTTTTCAAATTTAAAATTTGGTTAAAATTCAATCTTTTACCATATTATTATAAATGTGTATTAGGTAAATATATAACTACTATGCGTAACATATCTCTTAAATTTGTTACCCATATTATACTTAGTACATATATTTATAACTTAATGTGTTCCCATTTACATTAATTAGCTCTATATATATCGACACGTCACACATCCCAATCTCACAGAATTACACTATAATAAGTTATCTTTCATTCATCCTTTTCATATTTACAAATTTTCGTATTCTCCAAATTTGGCATAGTTATTATTTTTTTTCATAGTATATATTCATTGATCTTGTTTCGTTATGTACGTACAAGGAAAAATTCATGATCATTTGTGCACATCTCTTAATTTATTGTTACATTTTTTTTTTTACTTTTCTGCTTTCTTTGATGATTATTTGTATACATCTTTTATATTCATGATTACAAGTTTATTATTCATGATTTTGTTTATCAATTGTATTCTGAATATGGTTATTTTCATTGTCTCTTGTAAGATCTTTATATTTTGCCTAAGAAAACTTCTTTAATTCATGAATCTAAACTAGTTAAGAGTTAAACTATATTAAACTTGTGTGCTTATTCAATCTCATTTATTGTTCCACTATGTATGATAGATAAATGAATATTTTTTTTTTGCCAATTATACTCGACCAACTTAACCATCAGCACTCACACAGAGGTCCAGAATTTCTCTCTTATTTTACGTATCTCTCCAATAGTTAGTGTTAATATTGCTGATTCGGTAATTGAGAAAGCCACTTTTATAAACTTGTAAAACTACTCCATACACTTACAAAAAAAGGGACAGCCAACACTCACAAAAGAAAACATTACAGGGCTGATCAGGCACACGCGTACATCTAGTACTCTACGTTATTCGTATCAGACAGGCTTTGATAGGTCCAACTGAACACAGCATAGTACAGAAACATAACACATCAGCAGAAATGGAGTAAATATCATGAATGGTTTTTAATATTTAATTATTATTATTTTTAATTTTTAATCTATTAAATATTTTATTTTAGTTATAATTTATTAAAAATATTTTATTTTGATTTTAATTTGATAAAATTTGTTAATTTAAAATATTTACTTGATAATAATTTTTTAGATCATAATTTAAATTATTCGGTAACTGTTTTATAATAAATTTAATTCATATAATAATTTTTTTTAGGCCAAAATATAAGGGAAGCTCTCCAACTCGGTTGACTAGGACAGTTTGCCCCCTGAACTTTAACTCGGCCTAACTCAGTTCTCAAACTTGTAAAAATAGATTAGTCAACCCTTTTTACCGTGTGTGTTAGTCTTGTGCGCTAGTCACGTGACCCCAATTTTGGGAGATGCCGCTTTTGTCCGTTTATCAGCCAGGGTGTGTGCCTCTCCGGCACGCTTTTTGATGGCCGCTTCTGACCTCCATCTCCACCAATGAAGGTCTTGAGAACTTGATCGAAGAACACAACCATTTAACCTCCTTTGAGTCCTCTGCTCTTATCCTATTGTTCCTCTTCTTTGACAAGCTCGAAACGACTACTTCAATTGGTCCAAGTATGGGATACAAAAAAGGATTTTAGCGAACAAGAGAAGTCCAATGTGATGATGACTCAAGAAGTGCAAATCTCAATTTTTGAATCCCTAGAAGTGGAAAATGGGGGCTCTTCTTTTGGCTCTTCGTCATCTTATTCGATTGCAAACTTTCCGCCAATCCATTTTTAGGGCGATAGTGCAAGAAATGATGGGCATTGAAAAGCAATTCACACAAATAAGTTTTGGGGTTTATGCTGTTTTCGGTTGCTATGGTTACCCACTGGTTAGGTTGAGTGAGAATTTGGGTTGATTTTATCCGAATCCCTTGATGAGAGGTTGGATTATAGAGTACCATTTGCTGATAGCTTGGTATTAGCCCTCTGTTCAGCATTCAAATTGCCATTATAAATTGAGTGATAAGCATCTTTTCTTAGCTCAAAAAGCACAGTTATGTCCAAGATATGCACAAGAACATGCATTTCCCTAATCACTTTATCTACCGAAATGGAGTGAAAATTTGGATTAGAGTCACATGAGAGGTTGGGCCTCCATTGCCGTTGCAGTAGAGATAGCAAGACAAATTTACTAATTCTTGATTAGAACAAAAACATAAGAGAAACAACATCTTCGAAAATATAGTAAGAGGGCAACTATCCTAGTCAACCAGGTTGGAGGGCTTCCCCTATATTTTCGCTTTTGTTTTTTTACAGTTAATAAAAATTTAATTTTTTTTTTATAAATTAAACTTATTTTATTTAAAAAAAAATATTAATTTAAATTATCTATTTATTGTAAAAAAAATATTAAACAATTTAAATTTTTACTAAAAGACAATTATCAAATTTTAAATTAAAATTTTAAAAATTTTTATCAAACAATCATTCTAAACAATGAATCCTTTTCAATGAGGGGTAAAAAAAAAAAATTTAATAAATTTAGAATAAAATAGAACATTTAATCGGTTAAAAACTAAAAAAAAAATTAATGACTTAAAGGTTATCGGCCATTTATCAGTTTACTCAGCAGAAATGTCAATCACCTTAACCTCCAGTCGCTTCTCCACCTTCGGCACCGTCACCGTCACCGTCAGCACCCAGTTCTCCATACTCGCCTTCGCATAACACATGTTTGCATTCTCCGGCAGCCGGAACAACCTATAGAACACCCCAGAGCCACGCTGAATTAGGTGCCATGTTTCGATCTTCTCCCCCTGCTCCCTGCTCGGCTCCCCGCTGATCTGGAGGATCCGCCCATCCTCCACCTCCACCTTCACCTCCTCCCTCTTCAGCCCCAGCACGTCCACCTTGAACACGTGCGCCTTCGGGTTCTCCTTCCAGTCGATCCTCGCCGTGGCCAGCTGGGTTGCTTCACGCACCGTCGGTGAGGGCGCGCCTGTTAATGTACTGGGGGTGAAGAGGTCGGCGTAGAGATCCCAGACGTCGAGTGAGAGAGAACGGGTAGAACACGTTGGTTCTTCGGCCACCGAAAATGCTTGGAAGGAGCGCCATTTTTTCGTCTTTTAGTAGATCGAACAAACAGAGATCAATGAAAATATTGGATGTTTCTTTCTCCTGATGGGTATGAATGAAGTTAAGGGTGCCAATTATAGATGGAATTTTGGTAAAAAGTTCATTTTTCAAAAAATAAAAAGATAAAAAATTACTATCTCCGCCCAATATAAATGAAATATATTTTTTTTAGGGTGTTCTAAAAAAATTGAGATAATTTTTTTTAATTTTTTTTAAATAATTAATTTATTTTTATTTATATTTAAATTCTCATTATATAAAATTTAATAATTTTTTTAATTTTTACTTAATTTTTTATTACATAAAATTAAAAAAATTTATTTTAATTATTATTTAAACTCCTATTAAAATTAACGTAAATTATATAAACATTAGAAAAATATTTCATTTATTATGAAACGGCGAAAGTATAAGAAAAAGATGGAATTAGGAATAGGGTGCTGGTTACTTCAAGGCGGACGGGCTCTCGATATGTATCACTATCATTGCCTCTGTCATGGTCGTTCCGTCTACAAGCTTCTCGATTCAGACTGAGATAAGTACTGCTTCTACGGTTCCAAGAGATTGAAATGTTTTTATTTTTTAAAAAATTTTAATATTTAATTTAATTTATTATATTTACTTAAATTTTTATTATATAATTTTTTTTCAAAAAAATTATTAATCTAAATTCTTATTATATAATTTTTTTTAAAAAAATTAATTTTATTTTTAAAAATAAAATTTAAAAATTTTTATAAATTCGTTTTGGGTTAATACAAACTCATTAACGTGTTATTAGAATCAGTTAACCATACCCATTTTTAAGTTGAATGTATATGGGCCTTCAACAACTCAATATTACGACAATGCCATTGATGTTTCTTCCGCGTCCTGATGAAGTGCTATAACTGTTGCTCTTCGCCCTCAATCTCCCATCTCTCCTTCTAAAACCTTTGATCAAGGGACTAGGTGTGGTTTAGAATACAAAAACGGTAGATGAATTCCACCAATCGATGAACCAAAGGCTCAATCAAGCGTTGAGATCGCGAGAACGCCGCTACGGTTTCCTGTTGGGAGGATCGTTAGGTTTCATCGCTATGGCCTTCAAACTGCTGCTGATACTCTATAATTCCTGTTTGATTGTCAGTTTACTGGATAAATCTTGGATTTACTCTGGATTTGGGAATCGATTTGCTCGAATTTTCAAATCATTTGTAGGCGGAGAGATGCAAGTGCTACGCGACTCGCCGGATCATTGTAGGGTTGGAGAGAAAACAAGCAGTGGTATGACTCACCAGATCATTGCGGTGCAATTTGCTCAAACCGTTGCAGTGCGATTTGCCCGTAACGTTGCAGGCTTCGAGAGACGCAGGCAGCGAGTCGGCGACGTGATTTGCCAGATCTGATTTTTCAAAGGTAGTTCTATCTTTTTTCGAGACGGGCCACTAGTGTTACCCGGCCCAAAATGTGAAAATACGTTAATCAAGTTGTTTTTTTTTTTTTTAGTTTTTTGAATAAAAAATGAGGTTAATGGTAGAAACGATTTCTACGTTTTATAGGAAAGAGTTTCAGATATTTTAAAATTTCCCAAAAAAATTAAATACAAATTAATATAAAATGGAGGTACTACTTATCTTTATCTTTATATGTTTAACAGGGAGGATGCGCTGCAATTTGTGGCCCAGTTTGAGAAGATCGGCAAGTTTGAGAAGGTTTCAATTCATCGTTCATTACACTAATGCCAAAAAAACATGTAATTTGATTGGCTTATAGGATTTCCATCCGATTACCCTAGTTGGCTGTGAAAAAAAAATTGGCTAAAAAATTAAAGAAAGTAATTTCAATGGTCATCAATAAGTTCGGATGAATTTTACACAAGGAGGACAAATTTTGGACGAAAGTTTAATAGCAAATGAGATCTTCGTATTTTTGTTTGCAAGATTTAACATCGTATTTTATCCAAGAAAATTTCGCGCACTCATGGATATAAATTAGTCAAAAATCAAATCATATTAAACTCGTATTCTTATTTTATCTAATTTATTGTTTCATTATACATGATAGGTAAATTAAATTTTTTTCCCAATTATACTCAACTTAACCATCAGCAGTCACGCAGAGGCAAAGAATTTCTCTCTTGATTTACCTATTTCTCCTATAGTTAGGGTTAATATTACCGATTCAGTAATTGAAAGGACACATTTATAAACTACTTTGATAAACTTTGTAAAACTGCTTGCATTTGCATACACTTGAAAAAACAGGGACAGCCAACACTCACAAAAGAAAACCTCACAGGGCTGAGCAGGCACACGCATACATCACTCTTACCTTATTCGTGTCAGACAGGCTAGTACTGAAACATAACACACATCAACCAGTGTTGACACCCAATTTCGTCCGACCATAAAAAAATTTTTAAACGAAATTAAATAAAAGAAATTAAAAAAATTATTATTTTTTATTATTATTACTAAAAATTTTAATTAGTTTAAAATACATTTTTGTTTTGTGAAGATTTGATTTAAAATGATATATGTGTGTATTTGAAAGAAAAAAAGAAAACTCCAAAAAAAATGGCAAAATTTAAAAGTTTGAGGTAAAAATGACAAAATTAAGAAGTTTCAGGCAAAATTGACAAATTCTGAAAGTTCCAGGAGCATTTAGTAGTTTGTCACATAAAATTTTGAGCCTGCCGACGTTTCTGGCCCAAATTGACAGAAAACGACAAAATTGTCAAAATCAGAAGCTTCAGGAACTTATCCAGAGGCTGAGAGACGTAAAGGACTAAAATTGTCATTTTACCAATTTAAGAGATAAGTTTGAAATTTTTTATTAATTTATCCATCAATAGTTCAGCTAAACTTCCTCTATAAATAGCCCCCCAAATTTTGTGCTGAACACAGAAAAAAATATAGAGAAAGCTTAGAGCTCCGTTTTAAAAAAAGAGTAAATTACAGCCTTAGTCCCTCGTCCTCCTTCCTCTTCCCAGAAAATAAAAAAAAATTTTCCTTTGTGACGCTTTGGCCATCCTCTCCGTTTGCCGTTTTCTCCCGTGTGTTCTTTCTCTCTCCTCTGTTTTCTCTGTCCCGCACCATCGCCACTGTCGCGCTCCTCCGCCGTGCTCGCGCCACCGTCGCGCCCCCCCAGCCGTGTCACCCGTCGCCATCCACGCCGTCCGCCGTCGCTCCTTTTCCTTCCTTCCCTCCGCCTCCGCCGTGCCCGTGCCGTCGTCGCCCCGCCGTCGCCCCGCCGTCCTACCCCGCCGACGTCGCCGTCCCCCCCTGCCCCTGGCCGTGCCGCCACCGTGCTCCGCCAGCCCCACCCCTGCCCCCTCGCGCGCGTTTCTCTGTTTTCACGTTTCCAGGAAATTCAAATTTTAATTTGAAGGGTAAAACTCTCATTTTGTCCTTCAATTTTTCAATTTCTTTCACTTTGGTCACTAACCTTTTATTTTGTTCTTGCAGAATTAATTCCTAACTATTTTAATTTTTACTTGTTTTACTTATTTGTTATTATTACTAACCCTTTTTTTTTTTTTTGTTATTAACTTACTAACAACTAACTTTTAATATTATTATTGTTACTAACCTTTTAATTTTTGCATTATTACTAACTTTTATAATTGTTGTTAACAATTAATTAACTTTTTATTATTGTTGTTAATTAATTAATTTAATTAACTTGACTAAATTTTTATTATTATTGTTAATTAATTAATTTAATTAACTTGGCTAACTTTTTATTATTGTTGTTAATTAATTTAATTAACTTGTCTAACTTTTTATTATTTTTGTTAATTAATTAATTAACTTGGCTAACTTTTATTGTTGTTAATTAATTAATTTAATTAACTTGACTAACTTTTTATTATTGTTGTTAATTAATTAATTTAATTAACTTGACTAACTTTTTATTATTGTTGTTAATCAATTAATTTAATTAACTTGACTAACTTTTTATTATTGTTGTTAATCAATTAATTTAATTAAACTTGGCTAATTTTTATTATTATTGTTAATTAATTTAATTAACTTTGCTAACCTTTATTATTATTTATTTTTAAAGTGGATGGCCAAAAAGCCCCACTTTATTATTATTAATTTTCCTTTATATAATTTTTTTTAATTTAATTCACCTTTACCCTTACTTAAATAAATAAATGAAAATTAAAAGAAGATTATTTTTAATTAATTATTAAGCCTAATAAAAATAATTTTTTAAAAAAAAGTCAATTATTTTTATTTTTATTTTATAAATTGAATAATTATTTAAATAATAAATAACTTTCACTAAAAAAAAAAACTAAAAGAAAGATAAGAAAAAGATAAGAAAGATAAGAAAAAGATAAAAAAAGAAAAGAAAGAAAGAAAAGAAAGAAAAGAAAAAGAAAAGATAAAAAAAGAAAAGAAAGAAAGAAAAGAAAGAAAAGAAAGAAAAGAAAAAGAAAAGAAAAGAAAAGAAAGAAAAGAAAGGAAAAATAAAACTAAAAGAAAGATAAAATCAAAAAGAAAGAAAAGAAAGAAAGAAAAGAAAGAAAAGAAAAGAAAATATAAAGAATAAAAAATAAATTTTTTAGATTATTAATAAATCTAAAAACAAAAGACTTAAAAATTAGTAATAATAAATTCCATAAAAATAATAATTATATAACTAACAATTAATTAAAGTAATTTCCATATCCGGATGATCCAGCAGGATCTATGGTTTGGAAAATTTCAAAATAAATAAATTAAATGAAAAGATAAAAATCCATATTTTTACGATATGGATTAAAATTTTCACCAAATTCCGTGTCCAAATGACTCGGCAGAGTCCATGGTTCGGAATAAAAATCTTCCGTGTCCAAATGACTCGGCAGAGTCCATGGTTCGGAAGTATAAAATTCTATACAAATTAATTACCAAAAATCCACGTCCGATTAATTCAGTTAAAATTCTAGATTGAAAATTAACTGAAATTTATTTAAAAGCAAAGCGAAACAAAATTAAAATCAACTAAGGTGCCAATTTTGGGCGCTATAACAATATTGTTTTAGCGTAACCGTACTCCCGATCCCCGAACTCTCGCAGACCAATTTTAAGGTGACCAATCGACCTAAGAAAACTGATTGGTGGCGACTCCCGAAAACCCGACGTTGCCACAGCTTGGCGACTCCGCTGGGGATCCTGGTTAGTGAGTCGAGCCTAAAGTTGATTTGTTTTGATTTGCTTTGCTTATATTTATGTGGATTTATATGTTATATTTACTTAGGTAAACATGCATTATGCATTCACAATATGAAGCTCTATACCCGAGCTTCTTCAAAGCGAACACAATTCTTTCTAAGCGGAATTGGTGTTGTTGTCCTTGTGAGGCCATGGTCTCCAAGCCTTCACCGGTTTCAAAGTAGCAAAGTAGTGTATTGCCTCCTGAGACGGTTAGTCTCTGCATGAGCCCACGAAAAGCTACGACTCGAATTAATCCATTCCTTACATAAACCCTAGAGGGTAAGGAATCGGGCTGTCACTATAATTTAGTGACGGGATTCGGGAACTATCCCTTGCCTTTTTGATAAGCCACCTTATGCATATAGAACTCCCCACTTAACCATAGAACTGACCATAGAATTTCTACCATTTTACCAACGCCATAAGCATATCCTTGTTATGCTGTGTTGTTACTCTACACTTTTCTTCGTATGGTTTTAACTCATTTTTCTATAATAGTTCATGAGTTGTTAATTGCTATTTAAGTTATTAATAAACTTATCTTTCTTTTGTTATACTTCTGTTTTGTGCAAATATTCTTCATGCATCAAAACCACGCATCAAACTATGCTAACTTTTTGGTCTTTTTAATAACAACTAAAAGTCTTGAAGTTCCACGATAGTGGATAATCAAATTCATTCATCGCATACATCCGTTACATTAATCACGTGCATATAAAGTCTGATAAAAACATAATCTCATTGCATGCATTCCATTACATTAATCACGTGCATATAAAGTCTGATAAAAACATAATCTCACTTTATATTGCATGCATCCATTACATCAATCACACGCATATAAAATCTGATAAAAATAATCTCATTGCATGCATTCCATTACATCAATCACGTGCATATAAATTTTGATAAAAACATAATCTCATTGCATGCATCCATCACATCAATCATATACGCATAAAATCTAATAAAATAAATATTCCTTTTAAAAGGATAAAATTGGACCTCGACACCGATATTCAACTCGGCTCCAAATAAGATTAATGGCAGAACAAATCGAAGGACGTCTCATAAAGATAGAGTCCAAGATAGAAAGTATGGCCGAACAAATGAGACAATTGATCGAGCTAATCAAGGCAAAAGCAATTCAAGAAGCACAAGTTCAGCCACCCATGACAGAAAGAGAAATGGTCACTTTGTTTGTCCAGACACTGAAGTGCCTATATTATGACGAACTCATTGGCAATTCGGTAACTAATTTTTCTAACATTTTCATGTCTGGAGAAAGAATCGAGCATGAGATTAGGACTGGGAATATTGCTGAATCCTTTAATAATCCTATGAAAAGAGGAGGACCATCCAGAAGAAAAGATGACGAAGTACAACAAATAGGACGCGGAAGAAGGATTCCCCTCGTGGATACTGTGGCTATCGGACCTCGCCTATCCTATTTTGCCAATGGGCCCGATAATTACCTTCCAAATAGGCCCAATGATTATCCTCTGAATAGGCCCAATAATTATCCTTTAAATAGGCCCAATGATTATCCTTCCAATAGGCCCAACAATTATCCTTTTAACAGACCTAATCAGTCATGGCCACCTGCTCCTACTCCTCCAGTACCTGCACCAAGACCAAGAGAAGTTTTCACACCAATTTCCATGACTTATACTGAGTTATACCCAAAACTCATCGAAAGACAATTTATCCGTCCAATTCCTACAAAGCCATTCAAACCCCCATATCCAAGGTGGTATGACCCTAACATTACCTGCCCATATCATGATGGCGTTCCAGGCCATGGCTTGGAAAACTGCATGGCATTGAAGCGTATAGTTCAACAATTAATCGAGTCAAAGTGGTTGGACTTTTCTGATGAGCCAAATGTCACCCACAATCCATTGCCGCCTCATCAAGCAAAACCAAGTCCAAGTTGCTAGGCCCAATGTGATTGATAATTGAAAAGTGAAGATTTCGAGCTAGAATTACATTGACTTTGGAAGGCCTCCAAGTCAGATATGACCTAACAGTCCGCATACATTTTCGAATGACAGGGAATCCTTTGAATAAACTTGTATCTTTGAAAGCTTGCAAAAGTAATCTAATAGTAAAAATCTCCTAGATTTAGTCCAGAATCTAGGGTGTAGTCTTTGTTAAATGGACACCTGCTATTCTTTTTCTGGTACAACAAAAAGATGTGATGCGTGCATTCTACTACTTTCCATTTTTACACTCTTTCCATTATACTATCCATTATTGCTATCATACTTTGCTTTCTAAATGATACTACTCGTGGGTGAAAATAAAAAGTTAAGGGAAATTTGATAGTAATGATCTTGAAAGTGCTGCCAAATCTAGTAAGAAGGATTTCATATGTTGCACCTCAACCCTCAAAAAGAATTCATAGTGGTTATCAACATCCTTGCAAGAAGTTTGGGGTTAGTTTCCAAACAAGGTAGCTCTCATATTAAATGACTTCAGTGGCTTCCCAATTCTCATAAATGCTCAAAAAAAATAAATAAATAAAAAAAAAGGTTCTCAGTTTTCCGCAACACAAACTCCGAAAAGAAAAAGTTCATCCCTTCCATCAAAAAGCCATTAAAGGGAAAATCCAAAAAAATTCAAAAAAAAAGAGAGACTGAGAAGCAAATAAAGCCACTTGAGTCATCTCACTTCAAGAAGGCTACGATCTCAGTTCTCCATAACACAAACTCCAAAAAAAAAAAAGGGAAAAAGTTCATCCCTTCCATCAAAAAGCCAACAAGGGAAAATTCAAAACAAAAAAAAAACAGAGAGACTGAGAGCAAATACAAGCAAGTAAGGCCACTTGAATCATCTCATTTCAAGAAGGCTATGATCTCGGTTCTCTGTAACAAAAAACTCCGAAAAGGAAAAAGTTCATCCCTTCCATAAAAAAGCCAACAAGGGAAAATTCAAAACCAAAAGAACTGAGAACAAGCACGAGCAAGCAAGGCCACTTGAGTTATCTCACTTCAAGAAAGTTATCAAATATGTCATCACCATAGCTCACACAAAAAAAAAAAAAGGAACAAAAATATATATATAAAAAAAAAACAAAACAAAAAAAAAACAAAACAAAAAAAAAAAAAGAAAGGGAAACAAAAACAAAAACAAAAAAAGAGAAAGAAAAAAAAGGGCTCAAACTAGAGCAAAAGAAAAAAGATAGAAAAAGTGAGCTATGGATTCTAGACTGAAAACCTGCAAAGGCGGTTTAGAAAACAAAAGTAACCCTCAAACCAAGTGTACATAAAGATTACGATAGTTGGGGGGCAACAGATGAGATCAAACTTTCTGGAAAAGGTGGCAAGTTTGAAGTCATCACTATTGAGTTTTTCACCATAATCAAATCTGCTCACGAGTAGTATTAAAAGACCCTTCTTTCACACCATTAAAACTTAACTTCCTTCAGACTTAATATCCTCATTCAGCTAAAAGACTATCATTGTGAATTATGTTTCTACCTTATTTAATACTGCTCACGAGTAGTATTAAAAGACCCTTCTTTCAAACCACTTAAACTTAACTTTCCTCAGACTTATCATCCTCATTCAGCTAAAAGACTATCATTGTGAAACATGTTTCTACCTTATTTAATACTGCTCACGAGTAGTATTAAAAGACCATTCTTTCACACCACTTAAACTTAACTTTCCTCAGACCTAACATCCTCATTCAGTCAAAAGACTATCATTGTGAATCATGTTTCTACCTTATTTAATGCTGCTCACGAGTAGTATTAAAAGACCCTTTTTTTCACACCACTCAAACTTAACTTTACTTAGACCTAATATTTACCTCTTAATATTATTCTCATTCAGCTAAAAGACTGCCACAAAAAAAAAAAAACATTCAAACTTAATTTTCCTCACGCCTAACAGTTACCTCTCGATATCATCCTCATTCAGCTAAAAGGCTATTATTGTGAATCATGTTTCTACCTTATTGCCTTGCACAGTTTATGTCTTCGAGTTAGAAAGGGAAGAATGGCAGGATATTTTAATTAAAAACAAAGACCATAAATTACTTTGTCAAGCTTTGCAAATTGATGAAAGTTTTTCTTTAAGGCCAAACCATTATTCATTAATGTATGTAGACTTAAAAGTGAGGAGATAACTTGAGTCTTTCTTTAATAAGATGTGGTTCTTGTAAGAGAAATTTACGATCAAGTGCCATCACAAAGGTCTAGAAATGCTCGACCTTCTGTTAAAGGCGAGGTGATACCTTTTATCCACATAAATACCATATTCAGGGGGGCAAAGTAGTCTCTACTAAGCGTAAGAAGAGTATTGCCAAGAAAGAAGCTCAATAGACAAAGGGGCAAGTCTTATGGATCAGAACCTGAGTCTAAGGAAGAGCAATCATTCGGACTGTAACATGGGGGTAAACAAGTGTCGACACGGCCACAAGAAAAGGGGCAAAGCAGACATTGAAAGTAATGCCTTTGATGGTATCAAATCCATGACAATGGATGAGTACCCGAAAGAGATATAAATTATGAGGCGGGCCAACTTTAAAGAAATTGAGGCCAAAATTCAAGAACAAGTCAAAGAAAGGGGATTTTGAAAAGAGTTGGGCTTTTGAGGCAGCGAACAAAAGCTGGAAAGCATAAAGAGATTCAATGATAGTCCAAGAAGGCCATCACAAAGAGGATCCAGTAAAACAAAGACATAAAGAACTAGATCCATACAAAAAAAAAAAGCCATTAGTTACACATGCTCTGCATTCATGCATTTCATATCATGCATACATAGCCTTTACATAACAAGGACCAAACGGGAATCACATTCACAGCACAGTTACAGCAGTATAAGTTGAGATCTCAATGTCATCAGCTCTTACCAATCTATCACTGGATACACAGCTAATATGCGGGACCAACCCGCATCAGGAATTCAAGGATAAAGTAGACAATGTTGTCAAAAGCTTGGCTACCGATTCAATAATCGAGGCTACACCTGGAAGGACAGGATTGATGCCAGCTTAGCAGCATCCAAGATAAGAGATAGTCAAAGATAAGGCAGACATCAAGAAATATTGTCGTTGAAAATTTGTCAAAAGCGGACAATGGATTCAATAATCGAGGACTGGATCGACATTAGCTCGATGGAATATAAAAAATATCTATCACATCAAAATGAAGTAGGATCCACTTTTCCGGTTAAACGGCGGATACGGTACTCCGTGACTCTCAAGTCGGTTCTCTCAGTTGCCTATAATAACTGATTCCTTCACCCATTCTTTCTTTTACTTCCTCCTAGAAAATGGATCCTACTTTTTTCGCCTTGCGAAAGTATTTCCCTTCTCTCCCAATGAACATTCTCAAAAAGATCTACCAAGTTCGCTGTGAACGATTAAGAGTTCTGATGCACAAAGGAATCCCTGAAGATGTGCGGTGGTTAATCGAAGCCAAGGTTCGTCTGGCAGGTGAAATCCCAGAGGCATTTGTGTCTCACATGCCTGGTATAGGCAAAAGCTCTTATGCCAAAAAGCGAAGAGCGAAAAGGTTACAAGTCTGCCATAAATGTGGACGGTGGACTTGTAATACTAAATGTCGTTCTTTAGGGATGATCTCTGATAATCGAGAAGATAAAATACGATTCATTAAGAATGGCCTGAGTAAGGACTCGTTGGATGATATCCAATTGACTCTTGAGACGCATTCTTGTGGATCCGTGCAACGTGAACTTCTTGGTTTATGGAGCATTTTTCATGAAGAACGAAACCGTTACAGTCTCGGAAATCTGACTGTAAATGACCCTGTTTGCCAGCTTGTAAGAAAACTGGATGGGAAGCAAATCTTCGACTCATAGAAGCCGTTAATGCCGTTACTAGATGTAAAGCCAGTGGAAGATGTGAGTCACAGTCACAATTACTGTACATACAGTTTGTTATATTTGGAAAAGTTTGCATTTTCTTTTGACAGATGTACATGCTCCCCTAAGTGTAATCGACACGTTATCCCTTTTCATCACTATAAATGCGTGTTCTTCCTTCTGATTAAGCAGCGGATAAGATACCCCGTGACTTTTAAAATCGGTTATTCCAGTCTCCTACAATAACTGATTCATTTCCCTCTTCTCTCAAATTCTTCTCTCATCAATGGATTCTACTCTTTCTGCACTGCGAAAATACTTTCCTTCCCTTCCAATAAAAGTCCTTAAAAAGATCTACCTTGCTAGATGTGAAAGAATCAGAGTTTTTACACGCAAAGGTATTCCCGATAATGTGCAGTGGATAATTGAAGCTAAGGTCCGTTTGGCGGGTGAAGTTCTAGATGCATTTATGCCCCGCATGCCCGGTTTAGGTAAAAGCCGTTATGCCAACAGGCGAAAAGCAAAGAGACTAGGCGTGTGTTATAAATGTGGGCGATGGAATTGTAATACTAAATGTCACTCTTTAGGATACATCTTCATAAATCGTGAAGATAAAAGAAATTTCATTAAGAATGGCCTGCGTAAGGAATCTCTGGAAGATATCCGAGAGACTCTTGAAACGCATTCTTGTGGAAAAGTGCAAGGTGAAATTATCGGTTTATGGAGGACTTACCATAAAGAACGAAACCGTTACAGTCTTGGGAATGTGACTTTAAACGACCCTGTTTGTCAGTTTGTAAGAAAAGTGGATGGGAAGTAAATCCCCAACTTATAGAAGGCATTGAAGCCATTACTGGACATAAATCAGTGGAAGATGAGAGCCACAGTCATGATTGCTGTACATATAAGCTGTCATTTGTCTTTTCTTTTGACAATAATGTACTTGCTTCTGTAAGTGTAATTAACGCATTATCCCTTTTATCACTATAAATATGTGTTAGTTATTTTCGTTTCCTACAATCACTAATTTCTTTCTTTGCTTCCTTCATCAATGGAGTCTTCTCTTTCCACCCTACGAAAGTATTTTCCTTCCTTCCCAATAAATGTTCTTAAAAAGATTTATCAAGCTAGATGTGAACGATTCAGAGTATTTATGCACAAAGGCATTCCTGATAATGTGCGGTGGCTAATTGAAGCTAAGGTTCGTTCAGCTGGTGAAGTTCCAGAAGCGTTCTTTCCCCGTATGCCCGGCTTTGGTAAAATCACTTATGCCAAAAAAAGAAGAGCAAAGAGGCTGGGCGTTTGTCATAATTGTGGATGGTGGATTTGCGGCAATAAATGTCGTTCTCCAGGAGTGATCACCAGAAATCGTAATGATAGAATAAGATTCATTAAGAATGGCTTGCGTAAGGAATCTCTAGAAGATATTCGAGAGGTTCTTGAAGCGCATTCTTGCGGAATAGTACAATTTGAGGTTGTTGGATTATGGATAATTTTCGAAAAAGAACGAGATCGTTACAGTCTTGGGAATCTGACCTTAAACGACCCTGTTTGCCAGTTTGTGAGAAAGCTAGATGAGATGCAAATCACCGATTCGTAGAAAGCATTGAAGCCATTACTGGACGCAAAGCCAGTGGAAGACGAGGATCAAAGTCACGATTACTGTACGTGCTAGCTGTCGCTTTTGAAATTTTCCTCCCCTTTTGGTAATAATGTATCCACTCCTGACGTGAACCAAAGTCACGATTACTGTACGTGCTAGCTGTCGCTTTTGAAATTTTCCTCCCCTTTCGGCGATAATGTATCCACTCCTGACATGAGCCATAGTCACGATACTGTACATGCTAGCTGTCGCTTTCAAAATTTTCCTTCTCCTTTGGCAATAATGTACCCACTCCTGACACGGACTACTGTATCTAGCTGTCGCTTTTGAAATTTTCCTCCTCCTTTGACAATCACGTACCTACTCCTAACGTAAGCTACAGTAGTGACTACTGTACATGCTAGCAGCTATTTTGAAAATTTTCCTCCTCTTTTAACGATAGTGTACCCATACCTGACCAGAGTCATACTCGTGACTACTGTGAATAGCTGGCAATAATGTATCCATTCTTGAAAATAAAATTATTGCCTTATCTCTTCATCTCTATAAATATATCCTCTTTTCTCACAAGTGTAAGGATAGGAATGGAGAAAACCCCAACTCGTAAATCCCGAAGTATTTGTGTATTTTCTGGGGCTTTTCCTGGAAAAGATGAAGAGTATTTAAAGGCAGCCAACCATTTGGGTAGAGTATTAGCTGAGCGAAAAATACATTTAGTTTATGGAGGAGGTAGTGTCGGATTAATGGGAGGTGTAGCATCAGTAGCATCTCTAGGAGGAAGTCAAGTTCTGGGCATTATCCCTGGACCTCTGAAATTTATTTCTGGGGGCACGATTGGAGAAGAATTAGTGGTTAAAAATTTGCAAGAGCGTGTGTTACAAATGCTTTTAAATGCTGATGCTTTTATCGCTCTACCAGGTGGTTTTGGCACATTGGGAGAAGTCTTTCAAATTGCTTCCATGGCCCAACTTAATTTGCATAAGAAACCCATTGGGCTTTTAAATGTTAACAATTTCTTTACAGGTCTGATAGCTTTTATGGATTATGCTATGCAGAAGAATTTCATATCAAGAGTAGCACGGCGAATCATAATATCCGCAACAACTGCTGAAGAATTGCTAGATAAAATACAAGCTTTTGTTCCTGAATCAGATCCAGCAATGATTCAGATAGACTGGACACGACAGTCTTTCCCGACCAATTCACTTCCATAATGGTCCTCTACTCACCCTGTTGAAGTATTGTGGAAGAAAGAAGCGATCTGATCTGTTTTTCTTGTCCTTTAGTTTTATTATCAGCATTTTCTTTCGCGTTTCAGTTTTTCTTTTCAGGGAATTTCTTTTTTTTATAAGATAGTTTCGTCCATGCTAATATTAAAACCATAGGACAATGCCTTTAGGATGGAATGGCTGAGTAAAGAGTAATTTTTATTACTCTTGAGACGCATCCTATTAGGTCTACTAGGCATAACATTTTGGGGTAGTTAAGCTTTAACCTTATTTGGATGACATATCTCACAAGGGAATCTATATTTACTGAAGAAAATATTAGATGAACCTTGAATATTGATTCCAAACATCCGTTCCCTTTACATAATTTGTTAGCGTTATTGTCATCATTAAGATTCACTCGTTTTATCGAAGCCTAATTCTTTGCGCTCGCCTATTATGAAAATTCACACTTTCGAAGAAAATTATTCCAATTTCAATTGCTTTCATATAAATTTCGCTCGAGGTCCTAAGGAAAGCTCCTTAGCCTCAAAATCAATTTTCATCATCGGGGTTTTAAGGATGGAACCTTTGCCTCGAAAATAATCAATTTTCACCATCGGGGTTTTAAGGATTGAACCTTTGCCTCGAAAAAAAATCAATTTTCATCATCGGGGTTTTAAGGATGGAACCTTTGCCTCGAAAACAATCAATTTTCATCGGGGTTTTAAGGACGGAACCTTTGCTTCGAAAACAATCAATTTTCATCATCGGGGTTTTAAGGATGGAACCTTTGCCTCGAAAATAATCAATTTTCATCATCGGGGTTTTAAGGATGGAACCTTTGCCTCGAAAACAATCAATTTTCATCGGGGTTTTAAGGATGGAACCTTTGCCTCGAAAACAATCAATTTTCAATCCGAGGTTTTAAGGATGGAACTTTTGCCTCGAAAACAATCAATTATCAATCCGGGGTTTTAAGGATGGAATCTTTGCCTCGAGATCAATCAATCAATCAATCCGAGGTTTTAAGGATGGAACCTTTGCCTCGAGATCAATCAATCAATTCGAGGTTTTAAGGATGGAACCTTTACCTCGACATCAATCAATCAATCCGAGGTTTTAAGGATGGAACCTTTGCCTCGAAATCAATCAATCAATCTGAGGTTTTAAGGATGAAATCTTTGCCTCGAGATCAATCAATCAATTCAAGGTTTTAAGGATGGAACCTTTGCCTCGAAATCAATCAATCAATCTGAGGTTTTAAGGATGAAATCTTTGCCTCGAGATCAATCAATCAATTCGAGGTTTTAAGGATGGAACCTTTACCTCGACATCAATCAATCAATCCGAGGTTTTAAGGATGGAACCTTTGCCTCGAAATCAATCAATCAATCTGAGGTTTTAAGGATGAAACCTTTGCCTCGAGATCAATCAATCAATTCGAGGTTTTAAGGATGAAACCTTTACCTCGACATCAATCAATCAATCCGAGGTTTTAAGGATGGAACTTTTGCCTCGAAATCAATCAATCAATCTGAGGTTTTAAGGATGAAATCTTTGCCTCGAGATCAATCAATCAATTCAAGGTTTTAAGGATGGAACCTTTGCCTCGAAATCAATCAATCAATCTGAGGTTTTAAGGATGAAATCTTTGCCTCGAGATCAATCAATCAATTCAAGGTTTTAAGGATGGAACCTTTGCCTCGAAATCAATCAATCAATTCGAGGTTTTAAGGATGGAACCTTTGCTTCGAAATCAATCAATCAATCCGAGGTTTTAAGGATGGAACCTTTGCCTCAGAAACAATCAATTTTCCTTCAACGATAGGAGAGCTCCTGTCGCCGGGGTTCTAAGGAGAGTTCCTTAACCTCAGGATTTAGGCGGCGAAAAGGTTTTCAATGCCTAGCTAAGCCGGACGAAATTTGGTAACTAACTTTGCATACATCATGTCCCATGAAGCATGCAAAGGGGGGCAGCTGTTGACACCCAATTTCGTCCGACCATAAAAAATTTTTTAAAAGAAATTAAATAAAAGAAATTAAAAAAATTATTATTTTTTATTATTATTACTGAAAATTTTAATTAGTTTAAAATACATTTTTATTTTGTGAAGATTTGATTTAAAATGATATATGTGTGTATTTGAAAGAAAAAAAGAAAACTCCAAAAAAAATGGCAAAATTTAAAAGTTTGAGGTAAAAATGACAAAATTAAGAAGTTTCAGGCAAAATTGAAAAATTCTGAAAGTTCCAGGAGCATTTAGTAGTTTGTCACATAAAATTTTGAGCCTGCCGACGTTTCTGGCCCAAATTGACAGAAAACGACAAAATTGTCAAAATCAGAAGCTTCAGGAACTTATCCAGAGGCTGAGAGACGTAAAGGACTAAAATTGTCATTTTACCAATTTAAGAGATAAGTTTGAAATTTTTTATTAATTTATCCATCAATAGTTCAGCTAAACTTCCTCTATAAATAGCCCCCCAAATTTTGTGCTGAACACAGAAAAAAATATAGAGAAAGCTTAGAGCTCCGTTTTAAAAAAAGAGTAAATTACAGCCTTAGTCCCTGGTCCTCCTTCCTCTTCCCAGAAAACAAAAAAAAATTTTCCTTTGTGACGCTTTGGCCATCCTCTCCGTTTGCCGTTTTCTCCCGTGTGTTCTTTCTCTCTCCTCTGTTTTCTCTGTCCCGCACCATCGCCACCGTCGCGCTCCTCCGCCGTGCTCGCGCCACCGTCGCGCCCCCCCAGCCGTGTCGCCCGTCGCCATCCATGCCGTCCGCCGTCGCTCCTTTTCCTTCCTTCCCTCCGCCTCCGCCGTGCCCGTGCCGTCGTCGCCCCGCCGTCGCCCCGCCGTCCTACCCCGCCGACGTCGCCGTCCCCCCCTGCCCCTGGCCGCGCCGCCACCGTGCTCCGCCAGCCCCACCCCTGCCCCCTCGCGCGCGTTTCTCTGTTTTCACGTTTCCAGGAAATTCAAATTTTAATTTGAAGGGTAAAACTCTCATTTTGTCCTTCAATTTTTCAATTTCTTTCACTTTGGTCACTAACCTTTTATTTTGTTCTTGCAGAATTAATTCCTAACTATTTTAATTTTTACTTGTTTTACTTATTTGTTATTATTACTAACCCTTTTTTTTTTTTTTTGTTATTAACTTACTAACAACTAACTTTTAATATTATTATTGTTACTAACCTTTTAATTTTTGCATTATTACTAACTTTTATAATTGTTGTTAACAATTAATTAACTTTTTATTATTGTTGTTAATTAATTAATTTAATTAACTTGACTAACTTTTTATTATTGTTGTTAATTAATTAATTTAATTAACTTGGCTAACTTTTTATTATTGTTGTTAATTAATTTAATTAACTTGTCTAACTTTTTATTATTTTTGTTAATTAATTAATTAACTTGGCTAACTTTTATTGTTGTTAATTAATTAATTTAATTAACTTGACTAACTTTTTATTATTGTTGTTAATCAATTAATTTAATTAACTTGACTAACTTTTTATTATTGTTGTTAATCAATTAATTTAATTAAACTTGGCTAATTTTTATTATTATTGTTAATTAATTTAATTAACTTTGCTAACCTTTATTATTATTTATTTTTAAAGTGGATGGCCAAAAAGCCCCACTTTATTATTATTAATTTTCCTTTATATAATTTTTTTTTAATTTAATTCACCTTTACCCTTACTTAAATAAATAAATGAAAATTAAAAGAAGATTATTTTTAATTAATTATTAAGCCTAATAAACATAATTTTTTTAAAAAAAGTCAATTATTTTTATTTTTATTTTATAAATTGAATAATTATTTAAATAATAAATAACTTTCACTAAAAAGAAAAACTAAAAGAAAGATAAGAAAAAGATAAGAAAGATAAGAAAAAGATAAAAAAAGAAAAGAAAGAAAGAAAAGAAAGAAAAGAAAAAGAAAAGATAAAAAAAGAAAATATAAAGAATAAAAAATAAATTTGTTAGATTATTAATAAATCTAAAAACAAAAGACTTAAAAATTAGTAATAATAAATTCCATAAAAATAATAATTATATAACTAACAATTAATTAAAGTAATTTCCATATCCGGATGATCCAGCAGGATCTATGGTTTGGAAAATTTCAAAATAAATAAATTAAATGAAAAGATAAAAATCCATATTTTTACGATATGGATTAAAATTTTCACCAAATTCCGTGTCCAAATGACTCGGCAGAGTCCATGGTTCGGAATAAAAATCTTCCGTGTCCAAATGACTCGGCAGAGTCCATGGTTCGGAATAAAAATCTTCCGTGTCCAAATGACTCGGCAGAGTCCATGGTTCGGAAGTATAAAATTCTATACAAATTAATTACCAAAAATCCACGTCCGATTAATTCAGTTAAAATTCTAGATTGAAAATTAACTGAAATTTATTTAAAAGCAAAGCGAAACAA
Source organism: Aquilaria yunnanensis (assembly GCA_039654915.1). Taxonomy (NCBI): domain Eukaryota; kingdom Viridiplantae; phylum Streptophyta; class Magnoliopsida; order Malvales; family Thymelaeaceae; genus Aquilaria; species Aquilaria yunnanensis. The sequence goes on from CM077595.1 coordinate 764,896, forward strand.
AATTAAAATCAACTAAGGTGCCAATTTTGGGCGCTATAACAATATTGTTTTAGCGTAACCGTACTCCCGATCCCCGAACTCTCGCAGACCAATTTTAAGGTGACCAATCGACCTAGGAAAACTGATTGGTGGCGACTCCCGAAAACCCGACGTTGCCACAACCAGAAATGTCAATGGCCTTAACCTCCGTTCGCTTCTCCTCCTCCTTCGGCACCGTCACCGTCAGCACCCCGTTCTCCATACTCGCTTTTATTTGATCCATCTTTGCATTCTCCGGCAGCCAGAACCGCCTCAAGAACGCCCCAGAGCCACGCTCCACTCGGTGCCATGTTTCGGTCTTCTCCTCCTGCTCCCTGCTCCGCTCCCCGCTGATCTGGAGGATCCGTCCATCCTCCACCTCCACCTTCACCTCCTCCCTCTTCAGCCCCGGCACGTCCACCTTGAATACGTGCGCCTCCGGGGTCTCCTTCCAGTCGGTCCTCGCCGTCGCCAGCTGGGTGGCCTCACGCACCGTCTGTGAGGGGGCGCTTGTTAACGTACTGGGGGTGAAGAGGTCGGCTAAGGGATCCCAGACGTCGAGTGAGAACGGGTCGAACACGTTGGTTCTTCGGCCGCCGAAAATGCTTGGGATGAGCGCCATTTTTATCGTCTTTTGGTAGATCGAACAAACAGAGATCAATGAAAAGCTTGGAGGTTTCTTTCTCCGGATGGGGATTAGTGAAATTAAGGGTGCTATTTATATAGATGGAATTTGGGCAAAAAGCTCATTTTTCAAAAAATAACAAAATAAAAAAGTATAAGAAAAAGATGGAATTAGGAAGAGGGTTCTGGTTACTTCAAGCCCGACGGCTCTCGATATGTATCACTATTGTTCGCTTCTGTCAGGTTCTACAAGCTTCTCGTTTCAGAATGCGATGGGTACTGCTTCTCCGGTTCCAAGAGATTGAAATGTTTCTCTTTCTAAAATTTTTTAATATTTAGTTTATTTTATTATATTAATTTAAATTTGTATTATATAAATTTTTTAAAAATTAGTAATTTAAACTCTTAATATATAAAATTTTAAAAAATTTAATTTTAGTTTTAAAAATAAATTTAAAAAAATAATAATAAAATATATACATCTTAACCTTTATATTTAGAAAAATGTTCCATCATTTACAAGATGAAGTGAGTATTTTTTGTGAAAGATGCTCCTTTCTCCAACGTTTTTTTTGTTTCATTTTACTTTTTTAACTTAAATTTATCTACATTTTTATTTATTAAAAAAATATTTAAAAATTATAAGTCTCCATTTATTATTTGTATATAATTTTTTTTATATTTATATACTAAAATTTTAAATATAAAAAATTATAAATTAATTACTCAAAATAGTTAATGGTATAAAGAATTTGGAGCAAATAAAGTATTTCTCATGCAAATGTCTATATTTATGTGATAAATTTTTTCTAGATCAATGGCCTTTTTGTAATGTTGTAGTACGTGATTAGTGCAAAGCATTTTTAAAATGCATAAAAAACTGTGATCTCACTTTCTAACGATAGTTGGCGATGACCAATCCCACCACCAATCATAAGTTACTTATCTTTGGACACTGAGGGACTAGGGGACATCATGGATAGTTCATGCTGTATGTAATCTCATTAGGAGATTAGACCCAAATATAGCATTTTTTGTCGAAACAAGTAGGGTAAATGACACCCATTGTCCTTAAACTAAGCCGTATATTGCAGATTCATCCTAAAACAAAAAAATATTATACCGTTCATCTCTTTATTATGAAAATATTGCACTATTCATTATACCGTCAAATTTCCCATTAAAATAGACAGAAAAAATGTGAAAAATAAGTTTTAACCCTCAAAATTTTTTTCATTTGCCTTAAAAACCTCAAAACTTTTACATCTTACAATCAAACTATTTTCTTCACTTTCATTCAATCATTTAACCCGAACCCATAGTTTTCCTTCAACCATTTTCTTCTTCTTCCCACGAAAACCTGCAATCAAGAAAGAATGTGAGAACATGAAGTAGAAACAATCCGTACAATACAAAGTTCAAGAATATGCTTCAGAATGAAACAATTGCAATTCGCTGTTAATATTAAAAATCCTACTGAATACCAAAATCAACGTGCATTTTCATAAAACTAGCACGCAGATCTTTAACCAACACAGAAAAGACACAAATCACCACTTAAGGATAAGACAGCACAAGGGGGCACCCAAAAGTTACATTATGTACTAACATCGGGATACAACAAAATATGCATCACACCTGATGCAATATACTGGGGGATGGGATGTAGCAAAAATAAAAATGAAGAATAAAACACTCAATCCTATCTTATGTTGACTTAACACTCCCAGCTGAAGGTGTTTATTCTTTTGGCCATCAGCAAGAAATGTAAGCTACCATATAAGCACACAATGATAGTAGCCCAAAGTAAAGAAAAACAACCATCGAATGGAAAAAGTGGGAGTCATAAATTGCAAACGGTTGTTTGTAGAATTCATGAAAAATAATCAGCAAACTGCAAGAAATTAGCTATTTACTCATATATTTCCTCGATTCAACCGTTTTGAAACATGCAGAAACTGAGATCCTAGTACTTCAACGCCTTAGATTTCCTACCAGTTTGAAACGGTACTAATAAGAACATGAGATTACTAATTGGTAATTGCTATAAGAGCATTTGCCACAAACCGCAAAGCACCACAATCTAAAAGAAAATAAAATAAAAATTCAAACAAAAACGTAAGCCACAAACCTCCGTCCAGCTCTCCGTTTCCAACAAAGACAGAGAAGGGGTTGTCGGATTGATCAGGTAGAAAAGAGTTCCATGTAAGTGAGTCGAGTCGTTTGAGGTCCTCATCACACATGTCTTACTTTCTCTCGTGTTTCTTCACCTTCAAGGTTGAGAGTACCTGTTGCTGCGTTCTTTCTATAGGTAAAATAGCAGCCATAAATGTGAAGGTTGCTGTTCTTTCAGGAGCTTCTCATACAAACTTATAATTACAAGAGGAAAATTGGCTCTAAAGCGAGTTTATAACCTCTTCAAAGTGTTCAAAACCCAGAAGTGACCCATCGTGACCTAAGTGTGGAAGTTAGCCGGTTGGTGGGAAGAAGAAAAAAATAGTTGAAGGAAACTATGAGTTTAGGTTAAATGGTTAAAAGAAAGTGGATAGGATAGTTTGATTGCAAGATGTAAAAGTTTTGAGGGTTCTAAAGCAAATAAAAACTTTTTTTAGGGTTAAAACTTGTTTTTCACGTTTTTTTTTCATCCATTTTAATTGGAAATTTAACAGTAAGATGAATAGTGCAACATTTTCATAGTTAGAGAACGAATGATATAACATTTTTTAGTTCCAGAACGAATCCGCAACATAGGCCTTAGTTTAAGAACGATGGGTGTCATTTACCCAAACATGTAAATATGTATCATAAACGAATTTTATTCGTTCTCAATGAAACTTCCCTCATATTTGGTAGTGGACTTTGTGAATGATCGTGAGAAAGGCCTTACTTTGTTCTGGGACATGCATACAAATGTCAAACTTTTTTAATGTCAATATTCCATATTGACGTTCGAATTGGTCTTGCTCGGCCAGTTCTAGCACGAAGGTTCACAGGCTTTCATACATCTGGGTTTCTTTTGCATCCCCTCTTACTAGTTCAAGATGAACCATGGTTGGTTTGTGGGGGCTTTAACGAGATTCTTGATTTCTTTGAAAATGATGGTGGTCCACCATGCTCTTCTTCTTAGATGGATGCTTTTAGGTCTGTTGTTGACTAGTGTTGTCTAAATGATCTTGGATATGAAGGTCCTACGTACACATCAAAAAGAAATTGCCAATGAATGCCTTGGTGAGGGCTCGTCTTGAACAAGGATCAGTTAATCATTCCTGCAAAATGATGCTCTTTCCTCTTGCCAGATTATGGAATATCTTTTTCCTTTACGGTGATCATTGTGTGCTTCGTTTATCTTTTCATGCTCCACCTACTCATCTTATACTACATTTGTTCATTGAGACAGTTGATGTTTTTATAGGGATGTCAAAGTAGGGACTTTAACTAGATGAATCCAATCAATAGCCTATGTGAAATAATCATTTTACTTTGATGTTGTTTTGGCAATCCCCCTCCTGCTCTCAACTACCACTACTGCACTTATTTTTACAACACTTTTATTTATTTAAGTTTTAAAATGTGACATTCTCTCGCTTATGTTCCCACTTTCCTACTCCTACTTTTTAATGCTTTTTGGTCACCTTCAACTAGCGTCGATTTTTTTAATTTCAATAGTATTTTTTTTATATTTTGAATCATGTGTCTTTTTCCTAAGGTTAAGGGCAGTAAAGTCAAAATAATGATAATCAAATCACACCATCTCTGTAATAAGTAAATGCCACTTTTTCTCCTAAAGTTATCGGAATTAAATATCACAAAGACTTGTTCTAAAGCAAGATGAAATGTGCCTTGCAGTAGAATTAATAAGTTATTTGGGCTTATATTTAAGAGGGCCACTTTGGAAGGACTTCAAAAAGGTTTAACTTTAGAGTCCAATATGCTTAACGGGCCTCTAATCTAAAACTCTAAAGTGAGCTTCACTTCCGAAAACCAAGGATCTGAATAACATGATTAGGGTAGGACCAAGGAATACAAGTACATCTACTACCATTTGTATATACAAGTGTCACAAAAAAAAACACAGATGGTCGGCAGGGAAGACGATACTCAAGTTGGACGTTAGTGTGGAATAAACAAGGACCATCCTCCTTGCCAGGTGGACTCGACATTTTCATGATGTGAGGGTTAAGTATGTTCCTTCCTAAACTCTTATCCTTAAGAGTTTAATTTATATCAATTTTAAGAATGAAACTTAATGTATATTCATCCTTAAAATTTAAAAATCATAACATAGTTGATACCACTTAGGAGGTTCCGGCTTATTTTTGCCCATATTCTTGTTGGGTTAAGAGGCAAGGTAACAAACAATTGGAATAAAAGAAAATAAAAATAAAAGAGGTATTGTTTTGAGTTAATAGTGCTATTTATAAACCGTTGGTTATGGGGAACAAGAAGGTTTCCTTTTATTGATCAAATATTTAAGATAAGAGACATGTCTCAGTCGCAAATTTAATCTCAACCAATTCCTATATATTTTATAGTTGACCTAGCTGTTGTCATCATACATGCATCCAGAACCTTTTTATTAGTTGGCACAATAATTTCAAGCAACCTAAAAGATGTCTATATTTTTTTGTTATTTTGATTACAAATTGATACTTATTTTAATTAGTGAAATCATGAGTATATAGTAATTTTATTACAAGCTTATCAAATGTGAAAAGCATTATAATAATTTTGTGACTATCTAAAATAATAATTATTACATCAATTTGGGATGGCAAAGGCAATTTTTTATTAAAAAACAAAACAAGGTTCACCAGTAAGTGCAAGATTACTTAATTTGACTAATCCAATTGACTATTATATAGAAAGCTTTATATACATCGAGTGGTAGACCTATATAAGGGCAGGATGCTAGTGTTCCCTGGGAATTTTGAAAATGTGTAGAGATCACATACTAACTTGGTCATTTTATCAGAAGTTGTAGACTGAGTTGTGTGAAATTTTACTCCTAGATATAGTAAAAGAATATAAAAGCATATGGGAAATGAGATATACAGTAACAAGATGAAAACTGCATGCATAATTCTGTAGCTCTAACCCTTAAATTAATATATCTAGTTTCACCACTGTGTAAATCTAGCATTTTTATCTCAAATTCTCATAAGAGCTTGTTATGACATAAATTAGTTTGTAGAACTCATTACATCAGCTTTAACTACTTTAAGAAGAAGGTTCTCTCAGGTTCTCAACCAACTATTTTAATTTTCATCGAATATAAACATAGACACCTCACTTTATTATTTTCTTTTTGGCCAAAATGCGTGTATGGTCCCTCAACTTGGCCAACTTTAACGAGTTAGTCCTTTATCTTAGACTCAGTGCATGTTTGTCCTTAAATGTGGCAAAATTTGTGAGTTAGTTCAAATTGGATGGAAGACTTATGTGTTGATGATGTGGGTTGCCCAGGCTATATGTGTTGCTGATATGGCGTGGGGCTTGGGGGGGGCTTTGCTGAGCTAAGTTTGGTGAAAAACAGAGGGAACAAAAACATGCTGCCTGGAAGTCGACCATTGATTTGCCATTAACAGCTAAAAAATCCAACACCCATATCTAATCTTACCCATTTGCCACCCTCAATGCTCTTGTGCCCTTCTCCTACCAATGCCTGTTCTTCCCCTCATTATAGCTCTTGCCTTTTCAACAATCACGTCAGTCTCGTTTCACGTCTCCTAGTAGTCTCGCTTCCCGAATCAACGAATCACAGAATCTCCTGTCTTCCATTGGTATCGCATTTCTCAAATGGTCGAATCGCCGCCCTCTACCGAATCGCCACCTTTTACTACCCTTAACCGCAAAAGTGTGCCTCCATCACGCCGTATTAGTCACCGATTTCTGGTTTCTTGGTTGATGACTTCAATGTGGCAGAGTTCGCATTGTCGAACTTGAATCCTTCTATTGCTACCGCCTGTGTTCATTTTTAATCCACCTGTTCACTAATAGATGGCATTAAGTTAGACCCTCACCAAGTTGGACGCCTTCTGTTAGAAGATGGACTAATTGATTTAGTTTAGCAAACTTTATGGACTAAAATGCTAAATATGGAAAGTTAAAATACTAACTTGCACTGAGTCAAACAAAAAGAGCAAACTCGCTCGAATTTGTTAATTTGGAGGACCATATGCACATTTTGGCCTTTCTTTTTCAAATTTAATGCATGTAAGTATGTCGAAGAATAAACTAGGATTTAGATTAAGGAGTTGAAGCACTAACAATAGGCAATTGAGAATTCACAATGTTAGTATCAACTCCAAGAAGAAAAATGATAATAAGAACATTATCGGCCTAAAAGGCCAGAGCCCAGTATAGATAATAAAAATGCATAGACAACCATACTAGAATTAATCCATCATATTGAAAAAAATTCGTAGTTGCATATAAGAAACTAAGGGGATGCCATGCCTCCACAAAAAAAATTTGCTTGCAAAATTTTGGCCAAGGTTGTGAATTGAAGAAAAGAAAACTAGAGATCAAAATTAAATCAGGAAGCAAATTTAGGTAACTTAATTGACCCAACATAAGTCAGTTGACTCCAAAATTATGTATTTTTGTTCTTATGTTATTTTTACCTGAAACTAATTTTAAAAAAAAATTATGTAGGTGCACTAATTGATTAAAAAAATAATTTTTTGTAATCTTACTAAATTTTTATGAATTTTTCTAGTTTAAAGCAATAAAAAAGAAAAATTCATAAAAAATTAATAATATTATGAAAATATACTTTCAAATGGATTATTGCATATATATAATATTAGCTTTCAAATGAAATCAATCTTAGGCAAAATAGATGTAAAAGTAAAAATAAGTCAATTAACGTTAAAATGAATTGGATTTAGTCAATTGAAATAAGCCCCTCTATTTGACCAAAATTACAACTGTATGCCACTACATCACTTTCACTCAGACACTCACCATAAGTCTCTGATGGCAATAAAATTATGTCTACGAGCAAGAATTTGGGGCTCCGACAGCTTTAGCCCCAATTCTATTGGCTCTCTTTGACTCCTCTGTTGTGATTTTTCTCAACCACCTTGACACCTTTGCCATAATCTCAACCACGCAGAGTAGATTGTGAGTTCTGACAACCACCTAGCCAGTTCTTTTGTCAATTCCTATGATCGTTTCGAGTAAATTTTGCAAAGACTTATGCTCTGTGCTAATTTGAATTATATGCATATGCCACGAGGAAAGTTCACATGGCTTGATTCCATCTCTCTTCCCAAAACTTAATAAGGTTGAATCCTAGTGGTGGAGCTGGGTGGTGAAGAAATCGGGACGGTTGTGAAGGCAATGTTTAAGATCGTAATGTATCACAGCCAGATCTTTAGTTAAACACAAAAGCAAATGTGTTTTTCCAGGTTTGAGGTCCAACGAAGTAGCCATATGGATGTGTGTGTAGAGAGGAAGGTAATTCGACTAGCCAAAATTGGGGATGGTGGTAGACGGCAGAGGGAGGGACAGAGAAGGAGAGATTAAGTTCACTAGGCTTGTTTTATTGTCCTAAATGAGTACCTGATCTTAAAGTTAGTATATCAAAATACCTTAACTCTTATTGCATATCCTAATTCAGTACTTTTCATCAATTTTAGTATTAAGTTTGATGGAAAATACCGACGTAACATAAAAAATTTTAAAATAAATGCTATTATAACACTTCTGGTTCTCTAAGTTTTCCTATCAATAATCCTAAACATTAAACTTCTGAATCTTAATTTTTCCAATCAACCACATCTACCTCTTCGTCCTCTTCCTCCTTTTCCATCCTCTCTCATTTTCCATGCCCATAGCCTTATAATAGCAAGCTCAATTCAAAAGTTGGGTTCTTACAGTTTAAAAACTTTGCACCCAACACACAAGAAAAATTCAGAAAAATACATTAAACATAATCCTTCTAGAAAATCTTTGTTTTTTTTCCTTTCTTTCAAAACCTAATCCTCACTTTCTCTTTTAGAACAACCACCAAGAAGGCCCATGATTAGGCCCTTACTTACCTCATTTCCCTTGAGAACAACTCACAAAACATTGATGACATGGACCCTAATGGCCGTATTTCTCCTATCTTTGTCTTTGGCCTCAGCTTTGAGCCCGCGTACAACTACTCATTGACGCTGATGCTAACCTAAACCATAGTGATAGTGCTAGTGGTTTAACTGCCCTCTACATGGCAGCAGGCAATATGAAGCTGGGCATGGTGAAATCACTTCTTGATCTTGGCATAGATGAAGTCGACAGAAGGCTGACATCGTTGGATTTGGTGAAGCAAATCTTGAACATGATGCTAAAGGAAATTCCAATGCAATTCACGAGAAGATTATGGTTCAAGAGTATGATAAAGGCCTTGGAGGGATTAATATTTGAGTATGCGGAGGTGGAGCAAATAATGGAAAAGAGAGGGAAGGGTAAGTACATGGGGTTTCTAGTGAAGTGGAAAGACAGCGGCATTTGTGGCGACGGATTTTGAGGCAAGTCTGGAATGCAAATAGGTGATTTTGGTTAATGGGAAAAGTTAATGTTTAGGATTGTTGGTAGGAAAGCTAAAGGACTGGAAGTGTTACTTTAGGATTTATTTTTAATATTTTTTATGCCATGTTAACATTTTATATTAGTCTTAATGCTGAAATTAATAAAAAATTATCCAATTAAGATGTGTAATAAGAGATAACGTATTTTGATAAGCCAACTTTAAGGTTAAGTACCATCTAATTGGTGACTTGGTAATTTTTACCATCTCAAATTTAAACAAACGATTTTTAATTATAGATAAATACATGTCAGAACTAAATAAATACATGTGAGTTTATGTGATTCCTGATTCTAGATGCTCATTTTTTGTTGATATGTTATATGTAGATTTGGTTGAAAATGACATGAACTTTTTAATAATCAGGTATTAATGTTTGATTCACTTCACGGAAGAACTTGCTTACACTATGCTACTTACTATGGTCATTCTGATTATGTTAAACTCATTTTTTCAGTGGGTCAATCCAACCCTTTGACTGTTTCATGATGGGTTGATTGGATCCTTTTTAGATGGGATCTGAGTTCTGCTTGTGATTCTGTTTAAGTTTAATTCTACCTATTTCAAATTAATAGTTATATTGGACACTAGACTTTATTTCAAGGGATATGCACGGTTTGTGAATGTAATGGATGGTTGGGGAGCGACTCCATTGCACTTAGCAGCCCGTTAAAGATAGCCCGAATGTTTACATGTCTTGTTGGAAAATGGTGCCCTTGTTTCCACTTCTAGAGGTAGATATGGGTGAGGAATCTACTTTACTCTGATTTGTGGACAAGTAAAAATAGCATTGTGATTACTTGTTGCTTATGGGAAGTGAATCTAATTTACAACTGCCCTGGGAGCACTTCACTTCATTTAACAGCTAGAGAGGGAACTCCTGATTGTGTTCGTAAATTGTTGGCATAGGGTAAAGATCACCTTCAAAGAGATTCATCCGGGTATACTGACATTCCTAAGTATTCTAAATACTATATATGGTCTGATGCTTCCTCAATCATACTATGTTTTACCAGCAAAGATTAGGTAATATGGATGCTTTATTAAACCATTCATTTTAATGTTGTCGTATGTACTACAAGTTCATGCGACGAGTAGGAATATTGCAATAGATACCCTCATAGAGATGATGAGATAGTGCAAATTTGAGGCAATTAAAGCGATAGCAAAATGTTATAGTCAAAAACCCTTTTTGTGTAATTTTTTTGAGTAACTTTTCTGTAGACCAGGCTTATATCGTGCGCCATCATTAAAAAATATAATAATTGTCATTTTGATCCCGTTTCTCAGAAAAGTAAGTAATTATGCCATCGTGAAACATAATAGACTTTTCTTGTTCCGCGACCTCTGGGCAAACTATTTGATTGGGTAGTATAGCTGAAATTCTAATTTTGGGGGAAGCTAGGGGATGGATCGAATGCCAGTGACCCCCTTTTCTTTTTTTTTTTTTTTTAAATTTTGTTTTCTTGTTCTTCTCTTATTCTTCTATTTCTTTCTTTATTTATTTTCATTTTTTTTCTTCATTTTTTTTCTCTGTTTAGTTTTGTTGTATATTTACCTTTTCCATTTTTATTTTTTTTATTTTTATTTTCCCATCTTTTTCCAGTTTCCCCTTTTTCTTTTTTCTTATTTTAGTATTATTTCAAGTTTTGTCTATTGTTTTATTTCATGTTTTATTCCTTATTTTCTTAAAATAATTTTTTCACATTTTTTTTACTTAGATTTAGGATATTATTCTTATTTCTTCTTGTTCTTTTATGTCATATGTCTACCTTTTTCTATTTTTTTATTCTCTACTATTTGTTCTTTTGTCTCTTCATGCTTTCTCTTTTATAAGTGTATGTTTGTTCTTTTAGAAGACATTGTTTATTCTTTGAGAAGGCATTGATTGTTCTTTTTTGTTTTCGTGTTCGTTCTTTTAGAAGACATTATTTGTTTTTTGTTACTTAAATGTTTATTTTTTTGATGAGGTACTGTTTGTCTTCTATTATAATGTGTTTGTTTTCTGTTCTTTTAAAAGCCTTGTTTGCTCTTCTATAATGGCATGTTTGTTCTTTTACATTTTCAGGTATTGCATAAATAATTTGTTCTTTTGTGTTTTGATAGTTATACTTACGGGCCTGTTTGTTCTTTTTAGAAGGCAATATTTGTTTTTTATTGTCTACATATTTATTTTTTTATAAGACATTGTTTGTTCTTTCTTTTACATGTTTATTTTTTGTTACTTAAGTGTTTGTTCTTATAGAAGGCACTGTTTGTTCTCATTCATGACATTGTTTCTGTAAACTTCTCCTTCTTTTGTCTTCTGGTGTTTGTTATTTTAGAATAGTATGTTTGTTCTTTTAGAATGACATGTTTGTTCTTTTAGAAGACATTGTTTGTTCTTCCTTTTACATGTTTATTTTTTGTTACTTAAGTATTTGTTCTTGTAGAAGGCACTATTTGTTTTTATACATGACCCTATTTTTGTAAACTTCTTGTTCTTTTGTCTTCTGGTGTTTGTTCTTTCAGAAATGTATGTTTGTTCTTTTAGAAAAAATTGTTTGTTTTTTTCCTTCGTGTTTGTTCTTTTTTCCTACTTGTTTGTTCTCTTAGAGTAAATTTTTATTTTATTGTTTGCCACAGTCATCTCTTACATCTAGATGCTCTACACAAATCTAACATGAAAAGACAATCCAAATATGATTTACACAAATGAAACACAAATAAATATAAAAAACTAGTTCGTACCTAACTAGTATTAAAAGAATACAAATTTATTTTCTCTCAAAGAACAAGCAGAAACTGATAAAAAAATAAATTATTTTTAATAAAAGATTAAACAATTTCTTATTCCTCATAATTTCTTATTCCTCTTGTTTCTTTGATACAGACTTAGTCAAATTTCTAAATATTTTATCCATTAGTAATTATCAATTAATGTTAATATCTTACCAAGTTATCTGTCAACATTTTACGCAATCTTATTGTCATTTCACTTAAACTGTAGGTCTTACAGTTTCTACGCGACTTGGGTGATATTCTGTAAAAATTTTAACAATAATCTTTAATTACTAGCAGGAGAAAAGTTTTTGAAAATTTGGCTATTTCTTGTATTGAAGAAATAAGACAAAAATTAAATCTTAGGGACTAGATTGTATAAGATAAATTACTTTGGGAGCGTTGCTTATGCATGCGCTGGGCACATAGAAAAATCAGCCAATTTTCTTTGCCAAGGCCTGAATGGAACTACAATTAGACCCAGTGGAAGAAACTATGACACAAAATTCACTTTACATTGTCTAAGACTCCGAGTTCTGGCCATTTAATTAAAAGCTAATTTCAAATATCTTTAATTCCATAACTTTAGCGGTTGAACTTTTCCTCATTTTCTTCCATGCATATTCTGAGTAGAATTTCTTGATAACATGTTCAATGCTTAACAGGAGAATACCGTTCCTAGTTGCACTAAAATACAAACATTGAGCTTGCACAACATTACTGAACCCTACTGAAGTAGAGCCTCTTGTTTACTCATCTTACTTGAAGTTCTTCAGTGAGCTTCACGAGGATGCAAAAGCATTATTGGAGCAGGCATTAATGGATGCAAACCAGCAAAGAGAGAGGACCAACCTAAAGGGAACAGTCTATTCACTGTTGCCATCTGCACATTCAAACTCTAGGCTAGATGATAGTGTATCAGAGGTATTTTGATTCTTATGTTACATGTTTTATCTTTAGGTTCCCATATAGACTATCAAATCATGCAAAAGACCATCTCACTTTCCCAGAAGTATGGTTAGCTTTTCCATAGAGCTGCAAAAGGGTCTTGTAAATTTATCATTAGCTTAATACTGTTCTCTAACTGAACCATACTCTTCTAAGCCATATGTCCTGTCACAATTTGCTGCCCATCTTTGCTTGAAAATTCATAGTCTAGGGAAATATTGCTGTCTATAGATGTCTTTGCCTTCTTTCTGGGGAGGAAATATGATTATTTAATTTTTTCCTTATCTAACACAAGTTTCTTCAGATAACTCAACAATCCTTTCTCTACTTGAGTGGGTCAAAGAGACTTTTCTTTCCAAATACTTAAGGAATCTAAACTAGCACCTAAAGATTCATTCTTGCTTGATGGTCTCTTTTCTTTGGTCCAACTGTTGGTGGTGATTTCGATCTTGGCTACTTGGATATATCAGCTGTCAAATCCATGTATTTAGCCACATTTAGGACTGGGCTATGATGGAGATGTGCAGTGGACCATATCTGATATTAATTGGTGAACTTGTGACATAGAAATGCTTAGATTGGAAATTGATTGTTGCATATTGATGTCACAATTTTGTAATGCAAGCAAGGGATTCTGAGCTTTGCTGTATCTACTCTGAGCAAGTGTGTGTACTTGAGGTGCAAGACTAAGGGCACCAGATGTATGCACATTGTACATTGGCTTTGTGTTGTCACAAGAAGCCCAACCCTACTACTACATGCCTTATTACACCGGTATGCCCCTTTTGCAGAAGTAACATTAGTTGGTTGGTTATAGCAGTGGTAAAAAATAGTGAAGGTGCTGATCCAAATGTTGGGGACGTGAGTTCCCCAAAATTGAGAAAAACAAGAAAGTTCGAGGGAAACTGCAATTCAAGAAGCTCTTGAAATATCACTAAAAGAACAGGAAAGTGGTAAACGAAAAATTATCCCAAAGGCAGTGAGGATGGAAGAATGTTACTGTGATGAGAAAAGCATAGGAACTCCATAACCATTATCACTCTCCAACCCTGCCTCTCTCAACTGCTCCTCCATGCTGAAGTCTCAACTGGGAGCAATTCTGCCATCAACAAATAAGGTGTTGGCTTCTGCATAACCTTGCGCGGCAGTGAGGCCTTCCGGTCTATAGATTTTAAAGTCATGACCATTTATTCTGTGTTCATTGGCAGCTGCTCTTCTCTCCACAGCAAGGAGGTGGCCAAGTGATGGACCATCCTTCATGCAAACACTCCGAGCATCAGTAGTGTCTCTTGAGCATAAGGACAAAAACCATACGCCTGACCTGTTGCTCTTTTTCTCCTTCATTGCTTCTGGTTTCCTCCCTTTCGTTGATCCTTTCGAGAATCCGTAGATGCTAGAGGCACCCATGAGGCTTCCCAGTGTGATGCTTTTGTCAGGGAAGAATGACCCTGTGGACTGAAATGGATCATGGGAGAACTAGTCAGAGATTAAGCGGTATACAAATCACAAATAAATGCAGCAAATCGGAAGGCAAATCTACCACTGTGGAGGAATCTGTGGACGAAGTAGGCGAACCAGAGACCAAAGTGTTGAATGAAATCGACCCAGAATAATCACTGCCCCTCCCCAGAGCAACCCTCACATTGAACGGCTGCAAACCCAGAGGCCAACCCTCTTCCTGAAATCAAACCAATCAGAATCTAGCAACTCACAAACCAGAATCTTGCAAACCACATGAAACAAGCAAAAAATGGTAGAGAAAAGAGCAGAACCGTGAAGAAAACATCAAAATCAGAGAGGAAGACAAGGGAACACATACCAGTTGAGCCATGGGTGCTTCGATTGATTGATCTTAGTAGAATCTTACCCAGAAAATAGTAGTAGCAGCAATTTGGATAAACAGGCAAGAAGCGGGAGAAGAGAAGGGAAAGAGAAAATAGGAAGGGAACCAATGAGGGAAGGGTCATATCATTGGGAAACAACTCTAGCTGCTTGTCCAATTTTTTCGGGCCTGCTGACAAGAAAGAAACAACAGAATCATTGTCTGCCTCGAGAACGTTAAAAAAATGCACAAGAGTTGCAGAGGCTGTCCTCCAAAATAACTCGCTCCAAATGTTTATTCTTTGGAAGGTGTCTGGTTGAATAATTTTCAAAATGCTTGTGAGATTATAGAGAAGGTATAAGAATTCATAGAAATGATATCTAATTTTCTTAAACCCCTTAAAAGAATTAAAATTTATTTTTTTATGTAGAGTTGAGGTATTTTGTGTGTGTGTGTGTGTATACCTTTAAAATTTTCAGTACAGTAATTAAAATGTTACCTATCAGAATAGTAACTTCAAAACGTGTTTGTGAGTTGTTGTGACATCTTACAAAGCTTTTCGCGCTCCGTTTGTGATAAAATTCATTATTTTCTCCATGCTTCTATGTACAATGTGCAAATGTCATGTAGGTTTTTATTTAATATTGTGAAACATAGCCGGTTATTTAAACTTGTTACAGAAAGCAATTAATTACCGAAGAAGCAAGATAATCTGAATGAGGAGCCAAATACGAATGCGACTAATATAAGATTAAAAAAAATATTTTGGAATCAATTTTTCGTAAAGATCGAAGCCCTTGTCTGAGCAAGTGCTTGTGCCCTGTTTTGAGTTTGTTACTATTTTTTTTTTTCAAAAAACAAAATTAGTTTATTCTGTATTTATATGAATCGTTTTCAATAAAAAATAATTGTTTATTTAGTTAATCTTAAACTAACGCCTAAATGTGTGACATTTTTTCTTGCGGTTCAATAAAACATGCAGTTCATCCACAAACGGGTAACAAATACACAATTTGAAAAGTGAAAACAATGATGAAGAACAATGTGTAAGGGATTGAGACAGTAACTAGTTCCGCATTCTGTCAATGTTTCATAAAGCAATTGATAAGTTTAGAATATACATGAAAAAATGATTAGAATGGAATCAAATTCAAAAAGTTTGAATCAATACCATATAGTTTAATTAAGAAACATAACAACATTTTTTGCGTAATATATAGTCGAAAAAGGAATAATATACATTTTGCTTTTTACGACAGCTTGCTTCCCATTTTTGTAAAAAATTGGGACAACTCAATTATTTGAGTTATAAAGGAACCCTCACCGTCCAAGAGTTGGGGAGGGCCTTCTGGTCGCCCAAAATTGATGATGGTGAGGGAAGTCTAGGAATATCTCCACCTCCTTCAAAGGGGGCTAGTGGCAGCGGCCTCTTTAGGCGGCGAGAGTGACAAAACTTTGGTGATCACATCATCTGGGAGATTGCTAATAGTTGTAGGCTTAACTATACAAATAACCCCTCAACTTGTCAAACTTGTACGAGTTAGTCTATGACTCATGACTCAGTAAATTTAAGTCCCTGAACTTTGCAAAAATTTCCCGACTTGGTCCATCCACTCAAATTCTTTGATGGAAATATTACAAAAGCCTATATTATCTATTTTAATTTGTCAAAAGATGCTTTCTTAGTTCATTAAAATCTAAATACATTATCTTCTTTTTCAACCTCTCGCAATCTCAAGACAGTCACAAATTATCTTTTCTTTCTACAATTTGCTTCAAGTTGGAGGGCCAATACATGTTTAGGCCCTCCACTTTAAACAAAAAAGGAGTAAATTACATAAATAATCTTTAAACTTTAATCATTATTTCCTTTTAGTTTCTAAATCTATTGAATGTTTGCTGCACTTTAGCAATTGTAACCCAAGTATACGTTGTCGCAAGTAATAAAATTTTATAAGTTTGAATGTCAAACCACAAGGAAATGAATTAAGAAATATAAATTATAGATTTGGTAATAAGGAAAGATTTTGGTGCAATGTGTGAATAGGTGTTGATTAAAAACTCAAATTCAAATAAATAGCTAAGGTTAGGGGATCCACTTTTAGTATATCGGTTGTGATTAATTTTAGCTCATCTTGCCACTTAACTGGGATCCACATATAGAGGAGGTCTCAATCGGGGAATTTAGTTTGCATTACTTTTCATTGATCTTAAAACACCAACACTTGCTAATGGGTTCAAGTATTCATCATGTTAACATTTGTCTACAATAACTCAATATTCCAATATAGCTGGCAAGCCATGTTCTACAGAGGGAATCAAGTAACCTTTGTGCCAATGATTGACTATGATGAATAAATATTCTCACTTAACAAGGATGGAAGTTAAATAGATTAAAAAAAATACCATTAATGTTTACCGTTAATGTTGTGATCCATTTAAATCAATCATAGCTTTTATACCAAAAGTTTCACCCTTTCATCTTAGCAAAAGGAAGATTAGTTAGCAATGATAAAAGTAAAAAACATGTAAAAAGATGAAATGAACATGAATTGAAAGATCAAAGAACGAACAAGAAGAAGAACAATAAGAAAACCCTTGGACAGAGCTTCGGTATTGAAAATAAGAACAAAACTAAAGAAGAAAAGCTAAAGATGATAGAAGAACATAAAAATGGCCAAATAAATGGCATAAATTTGTCCTCCGCCTAAGGTGCTTATTTATAGAGTTTTGGGATGGGTGAAATGGTAAAATAGAATAGTAAAATGTAGATAAATACAAATTAACAAAGGGGGGCTGCAACTTTTTTTAATTTTTTGACCACCATAAACATCGAATCAGCTCTTTCTTAAAGCACATAACTTGTAGATCTCTTATTTATCTTCAAAACAATAGCTTGCTCATTCAAATCGGATATTTGTAGCTCAAGTTATGATTTTTCTACCGAAACAACTCTTCAGTACATGAAAGAATAAAGAATCTCATCTGTAATCAAATTTTAGCAATAAAAATAATCAAACTAGCTCTCAGGATAAAGATGGATCGAAGATCTATGTGTTGGCTTCTGGATGAATTTGGAATCACTCAGTTTCAATATCTGCAACTCCAGATATGATTTTTCTCGTGAAAGGTCGCCAAGTGATGATTTTACCTACATAAAAAATAATTATTTAATATATATTTTAATATTAATGAATAGTAAATCATGTATATACAGTAAATATGCATATGGACAATGAAATACGCATATGAATAGCAACCATAAATAGTAAATTGATGAATAGTAACTATGAATAGTAAATCAGTAAATAGTAACCCGGTGAAAAAAGTGTTTCAAATTAGAAAAATTAATCATACTCAAACTATATAATGATAATTTAAACCCTTAACAGCAATACACTTATGAGTATTCATCAATGTTCTATTTTCGTCCTAAATCTATTAAATTGTTTCATTTTGGTTTCTCATCAGATAAAATTCATTAACTCAGAATAATTGTTTAACAGAAAATTTTGAAATTCTAATTTAAATATTCGGTGACTGTTTTTCAGTAAATTTAAACAATTTAACATTTTTTTTATAGTAACTAAACAATTTAAATTAATAGTTTTTTCTTTCTGAATAAAATAAATTCAATTTACATGGAGAAAAAAAAGTGATTTGAATTTTTCATTAACTATAAAAAATTATTATACAGATTAAATTTATTATAAGAAAGTTACTAGATAGTTTGAATTATGATATAAAAAGTTGTTATGAGACAAATACTTTGAGTTAACAATTTTCATCAAATTGGGACCAAAATGAAATATTTTCAATAGATTGAGGACTAAAATGAAATGTTTAAATAGGATGAGGACTAAAATAGAATATTCAATGGGTTAAGGACTAAAAGGAAATAATGACTAAATGTTAGAGACCATTCATGAAATTTACTTAACAAAAATGAGATGTTTTTATCTAAAAACAAAGAAAAAAAAGAACAAGAAATAAAGAAGGAAAATAGACGGGCATTAGATGTAGTAGAGGTATGTTTATTTTGTTAATTTGGACAAGACTTTGAAGCAAATTCTATCGGATATGGATGAGCCATTTTTAACTCTTTCTAGTTCTAATCCATTCTATTTTTTTTTAATGTTTTCCATCACTAGATGATATTTTTTGTGGGCAGAAATTTAACTTGCATCACCTGGTCTATTTTTTATAACAATTCGAATCTCTAGCCTACACTCATGCTCAAGTGTTGTTCCCCTCTAGCAATTTTGATTTAGTTCATGATTTGCGGGCTCTTTCTCTAGTAGATTCTAAATCAAGATTGTTCTAGGTTTCCGCCTTTAAATGCTTCCAATTTCCTTTGGTGGTGGCGGTGTGGGATTTTGATGACCAATGACAAGTTTTATTATTGAATCTAGCTCTAGATCTTGATTAGCATCAAGTTCCACATGTGGTCAAGGTTTTATTAACTTGTTTTTTATTAGTCTGCATTAAGTTTTAGAGCAATAGGATAAAATCCAAAACATGAAATGCAAAATGATTAAATCTTTTATGTCTTGGCTGAAATTGTCAGAGATTGATGGAAGAGATAACATATTTGTAAACTTTAGAACAAAAAGGGCCTTTTATGAAAAATAATAAAAGATAATGGAGGTTTTTGTGATATTTACATATGGGCCTTAGAGTTGATGGACTAACTCATTACATTTTGCGAAGTTCAGGGACTTGAATTTACTGAGTAATAAGTCATGGACCAACTCGTGCGAGTTGAGTAAGTTCAGGGACTATATGTATAGCAAAGCCATAGTTGTAACATTATCATTACACTAAAACCATTTTTCAAAGTTACACTTCTGCAAACGATGGCAGAAAATTTATTGATCCGTAGTTCTAAAAACCTAATCACACATTCTATTAACCAATTTTACATGTTTGGGAAACAATATAGGGAAGAAAATAGAATCTAGTGATTTTCCAATTCACAACTGTCTAATATATAACTGCATATTAATGAACTTAGCACAAAAGCTAAAAGAATTAGGTCAAGAATTTAAAACATACTAACATTTTATGTGGTACAAAGAGCAATTAAAATTCATTGAGATATAATCCGTTTCCACCTGCGACGAAGTGTTGATGCCTTTTAGGTGTCCAATTCTAGGTCAAAACTGTGTACTTTAAAGTGTCGGACACTATATTGGTAGTGTGTTTTTTGTCTCTACATATCTGCAAGTTGTTTTTCAAGTGATACGGATAAGATAGTTTTATTATTTAAATTTTATATTTAATTAGGAAATAATGATGTTATTTTTAATGATATTTAATTTAAAAAATCATGAATATTTTTTACTGGTTTCTATTTTTTTAATCCAAATCAATTAATGTTTATTGTACCATATTTTATGTAAAATAATTCAACATTTATGGTGGTTGAATGCATAGTATAATAAGTTAAACATCATCTAGTAAGGAACTGTCTTGTTAACATATTTGGATATAT
The DNA here is from genome assembly GCA_039654915.1 of Aquilaria yunnanensis. Lineage (NCBI taxonomy): Eukaryota > Viridiplantae > Streptophyta > Magnoliopsida > Malvales > Thymelaeaceae > Aquilaria > Aquilaria yunnanensis. Next base: position 785,137 of record CM077595.1, read on the forward strand.
ATTTGAAGTTTATATGGTGTACAAGTGTACGATTATGGTATCAAGTGTCAAATTATGGTGGTTGAATGTTTAATATGATAAGTTTGAGTATCCAGATCTGGTAATAGAGTGTTTTGTCTACATGTTTGTGTCTTGTCTGAATGTAGATAGACATGGATATATTTTATATAAAGTTAGATACCATGTAAATATAATTGGATATTTTATACATACAAATAGACATCTCATATATAAAATGAACATTGGAGGTACAAAAGGTGGCTCGCCCCATTTTTTTTTTTCTATTTTTGTAGCACCTAATTTTGATGGTTGGATGTCTAGAATAGTATATTGAATGTCTAAATTTGGTAAGATAGTGTCTTGTTGACCTATTTGAGTATTTGTTTTTAGGTTCATATTGTGTCCAAGTGTTTGACTGTAACATCTAAGTGTCTAATTGTGATAGTTGAATGTCTAGTGCTACAGGTTTTTCTTTTTTTAATATTCAAAAGCATCATTACTGTGGCAACGTCGGGTTTTCGGGAGTCGCCACCAATCAGTTTTCTTAGGTCGATTGGTCACCTTAAAATTGGTCTGCGAGAGTTCGGGGATCGGGAGTACGGTTACGCTAAAATAATATTGTTATAGCGCCCAAAATTGGCACCTTAGTTGATTTTAATTTTGTTTCGCTTTGCTTTTAAATAAATTTCAGTTAATTTTCAATCTAGAATTTTAACTGAATTAATCGGACGTGGATTTTTGGTAATTAATTTGTATAGAATTTTATACTTCCGAACCATGGACTCTGCCGAGTCATTTGGACACGGAAGATTTTTATTCCGAACCATGGACTCTGCCGAGTCATTTGGACACGGAATTTGGTGAAAATTTTAATCCATATCGTAAAAATATGGATTTTTATCTTTTCATTTAATTTATTTATTTTGAAATTTTCCAAACCATAGATCCTGCTGGATCATCCGGATATGGAAATTACTTTAATTAATTGTTAGTTATATAATTATTATTTTTATGGAATTTATTATTACTAATTTTTAAGTCTTTTGTTTTTAGATTTATTAATAATCTAAAAAATTTATTTTTTATTCTTTATATTTTCTTTTCTTTTCTTTCTTTTCTTTCTTTCTTTTCTTTCTTTTTGATTTTATCTTTCTTTTAGTTTTATTTTTCCTTTCTTTTCTTTCTTTTCTTTTCTTTTCTTTTTCTTTTCTTTCTTTTCTTTCTTTCTTTTCTTTTTTTATCTTTTCTTTTTCTTTTCTTTCTTTTCTTTCTTTCTTTTCTTTTTTTATCTTTTTCTTATCTTTCTTATCTTTTTCTTATCTTTCTTTTAGTTTTTTTTTTTAGTGAAAGTTATTTATTATTTAAATAATTATTCAATTTATAAAATAAAAATAAAAATAATTGACTTTTTTTTAAAAAATTATTTTTATTAGGCTTAATAATTAATTAAAAATAATCTTCTTTTAATTTTCATTTATTTATTTAAGTAAGGGTAAAGGTGAATTAAATTAAAAAAAAATTATATAAAGGAAAATTAATAATAATAAAGTGGGGCTTTTTGGCCATCCACTTTAAAAATAAATAATAATAAAGGTTAGCAAAGTTAATTAAATTAATTAACAATAATAATAAAAATTAGCCAAGTTTAATTAAATTAATTGATTAACGACAATAATAAAAAGTTAGTCAAGTTAATTAAATTCATTGATTAACAACAATAATAAAAAGTTAGTCAAGTTAATTAAATTAATTAATTAACAACAATAATAAAAAGTTAGTCAAGTTAATTAAATTAATTAATTAACAACAATAAAAGTTAGCCAAGTTAATTAATTAATTAACAAAAATAATAAAAAGTTAGACAAGTTAATTAAATTAATTAACAACAATAATAAAAAGTTAGCCAAGTTAATTAAATTAATTAATTAACAACAATAATAAAAAGTTAGTCAAGTTAATTAAATTAATTAATTAACAACAATAATAAAAAGTTAATTAATTGTTAACAACAATTATAAAAGTTAGTAATAATGCAAAAATTAAAAGGTTAGTAACAATAATAATATTAAAAGTTAGTTGTTAGTAAGTTAATAACAAAAAAAAAAAAAGGGTTAGTAATAATAACAAATAAGTAAAACAAGTAAAAATTAAAATAGTTAGGAATTAATTCTGCAAGAACAAAATAAAAGGTTAGTGACCAAAGTGAAAGAAATTGAAAAATTGAAGGACAAAATGAGAGTTTTACCCTTCAAATTAAAATTTGAATTTTCTGGAAACGTGAAAACAGAGAAACGCGCGCGAGGGGGCAGGGGTGGGGCTGGCGGAGCACGGTGGCGGCGCGGCCAGGGGCAGGGGGGGACGGCGACGTCGGCGGGGTAGGACGGCAGGGCGACGGCGGGGCGACGACGGCATGGGCACGGCGGAGGCGGAGGGAAGGAAGGAAAAGGAGCGACGGCGGACGGCATGGATGGCGACGGGCGACACGGCTGGGGGGGCGCGACGGTGGCGCGAGCACGGCGGAGGAGCGCGACGGTGGCGATGGTGCGGGACAGAGAAAACAGAGGAGAGAGAAAGAACACACGGGAGAAAACGGCAAACGGAGAGGATGGCCAAAGCGTCACAAAGGAAAATTTTTTTTTGTTTTCTGGGAAGAGGAAGGAGGACCAGGGACTAAGGCTGTAATTTACTCTTTTTTTAAAATGGAGCTCTAAGCTTTCTCTATATTTTTTTCTGTGTTCAGCACAAAATTTGGGGGGCTATTTATAGAGGAAGTTTAGCTGAACTATTGATGGATAAATTAATAAAAAATTTCAAACTTATCTCTTAAATTGGTAAAATGACAATTTTAGTCCTTTACGTCTCTCAGCCTCTGGATAAGTTCCTGAAGCTTCTGATTTTGACAACTTTGTCGTTTTCTGTCAATTTGGGCCAGAAACGTCGGCAGGCTCAAAATTTTATGTCACAAACTACTAAATGCTCCTGGAACTTTCAGAATTTGTCAATTTTGCCTGAAACTTCTTAATTTTGTCATTTTTACCTCAAACTTTTAAATTTTGCCATTTTTTTTGGAGTTTTCTTTTTTTCTTTCAAATACACACATATATCATTTTAAATCAAATCTTCACAAAACAAAAATGTATTTTAAACTAATTAAATTTTTAGTAATAATAATAAAAAATAATAATTTTTTTAATTTCTTTTATTTAATTTCTTTTAAAAAATTTTTTATGGTCGGACGAAATTGGGTGTCAACAGCTGCCCCCCTTTGCATGCTTCATGGGACATGATGTATGCAAAGTTAGTTACCAAATTTCGTCCGGCTTAGCTAGGCATTGAAAACCTTTTCGCCGCCTAAATCCTGAGGTTAAGGAACTCTCCTTAGAACCCCGGTGACAGAAGCTCTCCTATCGTTGAAGGAAAATTGATTGTTTCTGAGGCAAAGGTTCCATCCTTAAAACCTCGGATTGATTGATTGATTTCGAAGCAAAGGTTCCATCCTTAAAACCTCGAATTGATTGATTGATTTCGAGGCAAAGGTTCCATCCTTAAAACCTTGAATTGATTGATTGATCTCGAGGCAAAGATTTCATCCTTAAAACCTCAGATTGATTGATTGATTTCGAGGCAAAGGTTCCATCCTTAAAACCCTGAATTGATTGATTGATCTCGAGGCAAAGATTTCATCCTTAAAACCTCAGATTGATTGATTGATTTCGAGGCAAAAGTTCCATCCTTAAAACCTCGGATTGATTGATTGATGTCGAGGTAAAGGTTCCATCCTTAAAACCTCGAATTGATTGATTGATCTCGAGGCAAAGGTTCCATCCTTAAAACCTCAGATTGATTGATTGATTTCGAGGCAAAGGTTCCATCCTTAAAACCTCGGATTGATTGATTGATGTCGAGGTAAAGGTTCCATCCTTAAAACCTCGAATTGATTGATTGATCTCGAGGCAAAGATTTCATCCTTAAAACCTCAGATTGATTGATTGATGTCGAGGCAAAGGTTCCATCCTTAAAACCTTGAATTGATTGATTGATCTCGAGGCAAAGATTTCATCCTTAAAACCTCAGATTGATTGATTGATTTCGAGGCAAAGGTTCCATCCTTAAAACCTCGGATTGATTGATTGATGTCGAGGTAAAGGTTCCATCCTTAAAACCTCGAATTGATTGATTGATCTCGAGGCAAAGGTTCCATCCTTAAAACCTCGGATTGATTGATTGATTTCGAGGCAAAGGTTCCATCCTTAAAACCTTGAATTGATTGATTGATCTCGAGGCAAAGATTTCATCCTTAAAACCTCAGATTGATTGATTGATTTCGAGGCAAAGGTTCCATCCTTAAAACCTCGGATTGATTGATTGATGTCGAGGTAAAGGTTCCATCCTTAAAACCTCGAATTGATTGATTGATCTCGAGGCAAAGGTTCCATCCTTAAAACCTCGGATTAATTGATTGATTTCGAGGCAAAGGTTCCATCCTTAAAACCCCGATGATGAAAATTGATTGTTTTCGAGACAAAGGTTCCATCCTTAAAATCCCGACGACAAGAGCAGTCCTACCGTTGATTGTTCTCGAGACAAAGGTTCCATCCTTAAAATCCCGACGATAGGAGCAGTCCTACCGTTGATTGTTTTCGAGACAAAGGTTCCATCCTTAAAATCCCGACGATGAAAATTGATTATTTTTGAGGCAAAGGTTCCATCCTTAAAACCCCGATGATGAAAATTGATTATTTTCGAGGCAAAGGTTCCATCCTTAAAACCCCGATGATGAAAATTGATTTTTTTTCGAGGCAAAGGTTCAATCCTTAAAACCCCGATGGTGAAAATTGATTATTTTCGAGGCAAAGGTTCCATCCTTAAAACCCCGATGATGAAAATTGATTTTGAGGCTAAGGAGCTTTCCTTAGGACCTCGAGCGAAATTTATATGAAAGCAATTGAAATTGGAATAATTTTCTTCGAAAGTGTGAATTTTCATAATAGGCGAGCGCAAAGAATTAGGCTTCGATAAAACGAGTGAATCTTAATGATGACAATAACCCTAACAAATTATGTAAAGGGAACGGATGTTTGGAATCAATATTCAAGGTTCATCTAATATTTTCTTCAGTAAATATAGATTCCCTTGTGAGATATGTCATCCAAATAAGGTTAAAGCTTAATTACCCCAAAATGTTATGCCTAGTAGACCTAATAGGATGCGTCTCAAGAGTAATAAAAATTACTCTTTACTCAGCCATTCCATCCTAAAGGCATTGTCCTATGGTTTTAATATTAGCATGGACGAAACTATCTTATAAAAAAAAAAAATTCCCTGAAAAGAAAAACTGAAACGTGAAAGAAAATGCTGATAATAAAACTAAAGGACAAGAAAAACGGATCAGATCGCTTCTTTCTTCCACAATACTTCAACAGGGTGAGTAGAGGACCATTATGGGAGTGAACTGGTCGGGAAAGACTGTCGTGTCCAGTCTATCTGAATCATTGCTGGATCTGGTTCAGGAACAAAAGCTTGTATTTTATCTAGCAATTCTTCAGCAGTTGTTGCGGATATTATGATTCGCCGTGCTACTCTTGATATGAAATTCTTCTGCATAGCATAATCCATAAAAGCTATCAGACCTGTAAAGAAATTGTTAACATTTAAAAGCCCAATGGGTTTCTTATGCAAATTAAGTTGGGCCATGGAAGCAATTTGAAAGACTTTTCCCAATGTGCCAAAACCACCTGGTAGAGCGATAAAAGCATCAGCATTTAAAAGCATTTGTAACACACGCTCTTGCAAATTTTTAACCACTAATTCTTCTCCAATCGTGCCCCCAGAAATAAATTTCAGAGGTCCAGGGATAATGCCCAGAACTTGACTTCCTCCTAGAGATGCTGCTGATGCTACACCTCCCATTAATCCGACACTACCTCCTCCATAAACTAAATGTATTTTTCGCTCAGCTAATACTCTACCCATATGGTTGGCTGCTTTTAAATACTCTTCATCTTTTCCAGGAAAAGCCCCAGAAAATACACAAATACTTCGGGATTTACGAGTTGGGGTTTTCTCCATTCCTATCCTTACCCTTGTGAGAAAAGAGGATATATTTATAGAGATGAAGAGATAAGGCAATAATTTTAATTTCAAGAATGGATACATTATTGCCAGCTATTCACAGTAGTCACGAGTATGACTCTGGTCAGGTATGAGTACACTATCGTTAAAAGAGGAGGAAAATTTTCAAAATAACTGCTAGCATGTACAGTAGTCACTACTGTAGCTTACGTCAGGAGTAGGTACGTGATTGTTGGAAGAGAAGGAAAATTTTAAAAAGTGGCAGCTATATACAGTAATCATAACTGTATCTCATGTCAGGAGTGGGTACATTATTGGGAGGATAATTTCAAAAGCGACAGCTAGCATGTGCAGTAATCGTGACTTTGGTTCACGTCAGGAGTGAATACATTATTACCAAAAGAGGTGGAAAATTTCAAAAGCGACAGCTAGCGTGTACAGTAATCGTGACTTTGGTTCACGTCAGGAGTGGATACATTATTACCAAAAGGGGAGGAAAATTTCAAAAGCGACAGCTAGCATGTACAGTAATCGTGACTTTGATCCTCGTCTTCCACTGGCTTTGCGTCCAGTAATGGCTTCAATGCTTTCTATGAATCGGTGATTTGCATCTCATCTAGCTTTCTCACAAACTGGCAAACAGGGTCGTTTAAGGTCAGATTCCCAAGACTGTAACGTTCTCGTTCTTTTTGGAGAATTATCCATAATCCAACAACCTCAAATTGCACTATTCCGCAAGAATGCGCTTCAAGAACCTCTCGGATATCTTCCAGAGATTCCTTACGCAAGTCATTCTTGATGAATTTTATTCTATCTTCACGATTTCTGGTAATCACTCCTGGAGAACGACATTTAGCACCGCAAATCCACCATCCACAATTGTGACAGACGCCTAGCCTCTTTGCTCTTCTCTTTTTGGCATAAGCGCTTTTACCAAAGCCGGGCATACGGGGAAAGAACGCATCTGGAACTTCACCAGCCGAACGAACTTTAGCTTCGATTAGCCATCGCACATTATCAGGAATGCCTTTGTGCATAAATAGTTGGAATCATTCACATCTAGCTTGATAAATCTTTTTAAGAACATTTATTGGGAAGGAAGGAAAATACTTTCGTAGGGCGGAAAGAGAAGACTCCATTGATGAAGGAGGCAAAGAAAGAAATTAGTGATTGTAGGAAACGATAATAACTAACACATATTTATAGTGATGAAAGGGATAATGCGTTAATTACACTTACAGAAGCAAGTACATTATTGTCAAAAGAAAAGCCAAATGACAGCTTATATGTACAGGAATCATGACCGTGGCTCTCATCTTCCACTGATTTATGTCCAGTAATGGCTTCAATGCTTTCTATAAGTCGGGGATTTGCTTCCCATCCAGTTTTCTTACAAACTGACAAACAGGGTCGTTTAAAGTCACATTCCCAAGACTGTAACGGTTTCGTTCTTTATGGTAAGTCCTCCATAGACCGATAATTTCACCTTGCACTTTTCCACAAGAATGCGTTTCAAGAGTCTCTCGGATATCTTCCAGAGATTCCTTACGCAGGCCATTCTTAATGAATTTTCTTTTATCTTCACGATTTATGGAGATGTATCCTAAAGAGCGACATTTAGTATTACAATTCCATCGCCCACATTTATAACACACGCCTAGTCTCTTTGCTCTTCGCCTTTTGGCATAACGGCTTTTACCTAAACCGGGCATGCGGGGCATAAATGCATCTGGAACTTCACCCGCCAAACGGACCTTAGCTTCAATTATCCACTACACATTATCGGGAATGCCTTTGCGTGTAAAAACTCTGATTCTTTCACATCTAGCAAGGTAGATCTTTTTAAGGACTTTTATTGGAAGAGAAGGAAAGTATTTTCGCAGGGTAGAAAGAGTAAAATCCATTGATGAGAGAAGAATTTGAGAGATGATGGAATGGAATTAGTTATTGAAGGAAACTTAGATAACCGACTGGAAGAACATGCATTTATAGCGATGAAATGGATAACGTGTCGATTACACTTACGGGAGTAAATACATTATTAAAAGAAAAATGGAAAATTTTAAATATGATAAATTGTATGTACAGTGATTGTGACTGTGGCTCACATCTTCCACTGGTTTTACGTCCAGTAACGGGATTAACGGCTTCTATGAGTCGAGGATTTGCTTCCCATCCAGTTTTCTTACAAGCTGACAAACAGGGTCGTTTAACGTCAGATTCTCGGGACTGTATCGTTCTCGTTCTTCATGAAAAATGCTCCACAAACCAAGTAGTTCACGTTGCACAGATCCACAAGAATGCGTCTCAAGAGTCAATTGGATATCATCCAATGAGTCCTTACTCAGGCCATTCTTAATGAATCGTATTTTATCTTCTCGATTATCAGAAATCATCCCTAAAGAACGACATTTAGTATTACAAGTCCACCGTCCACATTTATGGCAGACTTGTAACCTTTTCGCTCTTCGCTTTTTGGCATAAGAGCTTTTGCCTATACCAGGCATATGAGACACAAATGCCTCTGGGATTTCACCTGCCAGACGAACCTTGGCTTCGATTAACCACCGCACATCTTCAGGGATTCCTTTGTGCATCAGAACTCTTAATCGTTCACAGCGAACTTGGTAGATCTTTTTGAGGATGTTCATTGGGAGAGAAGGGAAATACTTTCGCAAGGCGGAAAAAATAGGATCAATTTTCTAGGAGGAAGTAAAAGAAAGAAGGGGTGAAGGAATCAGTTATTATGGGCAACTGAGAGAACCGACTTGAGAGTCACGGAGTACCGTATCCGCTGTTTAACCGGAAAAGTAGATCCTACTTCATTTTGATAGATATTTTTTTATCCGTTGATCCAGTCCTCGATTATTGAATCCATTGTCCGCTTTTGACAAAGTTTCAACGACAATATTTCTTGATGTCTGCCTTATCTTTGACCACAGCTATCTCTTATCTTGGATGCTGCTAAGCTGGCATCAATCCTGTCCTTCCAGGTGTAGCCTCGATTATTGAATCAATTGCCAAGCTTTTGACAATATTGTCTACTTTATCCTTTTTGATATCTGCCTTATCCTTGGCTATAGCTATCTCTTATTTTGGATACTACTAGCTGATGTCAATCCTGTCCTTCCAGGTGTAGTCTCGATTATTGAATCAATTGCCAGGCTTTTGACATATTGTCTACCTTATCCTTGAATTCCTGATGCGGGTTGGTCCCGCATATTAGCTGTGTATCCAGTGATAGATTGGTAAGAGCTGATATTTTTGAGATCTCAGCTTATACTGCTGTAACGGTGCGGTGGATGTGTTTCCCATTTGATTCCTATCATGTAAAAATCATGCATGCATGATGTGAAATGCATGAATGCAAAGCATGTGTAATTGATGGTTCTTTTTTTTATTTTTATTTTTATTTATATTTATTTTTTTATTTTTAATTTTTTTTTGGATTGATCTAGTTCTTCATATCTTTGCTTTACTGGATCCTCTTTATAATTGCCTTCTTGGACTATCATTGAATCTCTTTATGCTTTCCAGCTTTTGTTCATTGCCTCAAAAGCCCAACTCTTTTCAAAATCCCTTTTCTTTGACTTGTTCTTGAATTTTGGCCTCAATTTCTTTAAAGTTGGCCCGCCTCATAATTTATATCTCTTTCGGGTACTCATCCATTGTCATGGATTTGATACCATCAAAGGCTTTACTTTCAATGTCTGCTTTGCCCATTTTCTTGTGGCCGTGCCGACACTTGTTTACCCCCATGTTACAGTCCGAATGATTGCTCTTCCTTAGACTCAGGTTCTGATCTATAAGACTTGCCCCCTTGTCTATTGAGCTTCTTTCTTGGCAGTACTTTTCTTGCGCTTAGTAGAGACTACTTTGCCCCCTTGATTATGGTGTTTATGTGGAAAGAGATATCATCTCGCCTTTGATTTAACAGAAGGTTGAGGATTTCTAGACCTTTGTGATGGCACTTGATCGTAAATTTCTCTTACAAGAACCACATCTTATTAAAGAAAGACTCAAGCTATCTCCTTACTTTTAAGTCTACATACATTAATGAATAATGGTTTGGCCTTAAAGAAAAACTTTCATCAATTTGCAAAGCTTGACAAAGTAATTTACGGTCTTTGTTTTTAATTAAAATATCCTGCCATTCTTCCCTTTCCAACTCGAAGACATAAACTGTGTAAGGTAATAAGGTATAAACATGATTCACAATAATAGCCTTTTAACTGAATGAGGATGATATCGAGAGGTAAATGTTAGGTGTGAGGAAAGTTAAGTTTGAATGTTTTTTTTTTTTTTGCGGCAGTCTTTTAGCTGAATGAGAATAATATTAAGAGGTAAATATTAGGTCTAAGTAAAGTTAAGTTTGAGTGGTGTGAAAAAAAGGGTCTTTTAATACTACTCGTGAGCAGCATTAAATAAGGTAGAAACATGATTCACAATGATAGTCTTTTGACTGAATGAGGATGTTAGGTCTGAGGAAAGTTAAGTTTAAGTGGTGTGAAAGAATGGTCTTTTAATACTACTCGTGAGCAGTATTAAATAAGGTAGAAACATGTTTCACAATGATAGTCTTTTAGCTGAATGAGGATGATAAGTCTGAGGAAAGTTAAGTTTAAGTGGTTTGAAAGAAGGGTCTTTTAATACTACTCGTGAGCAGCATTAAATAAGGTAGAAAAATGATTCACAATGATAGTCTTTTGACTGAATGAGGATGTTAGGTCTGAGGAAAGTTAAGTTTAAGTGGTGTGAAAGAATGATCTTTTAATACTACTCGTGAGCAGTATTAAATAAGGTAGAAACATGTTTCACAATGATAGTCTTTTAGCTGAATGAGGATGATAAGTCTGAGGAAAGTTAAGTTTAAGTGGTTTGAAAGAAGGGTCTTTTAATACTACTCGTGAGCAGTATTAAATAAGGTAGAAACATAATTCACAATGATAGTCTTTTAGCTGAATGAGGATATTAAGTCTGAAGGAAGTTAAGTTTTAATGGTGTGAAAGAAGGGTCTTTTAATACTACTCGTGAGCAGATTTGATTATGGTGAAAAACTCAATAGTGATGACTTCAAACTTGCCACATTTTCCAGAAAGTTTGATCTCAACTGTTGCCCCCCAACTATCGTAATCTTTATGTACACTTGGTTTGAGGGTTACTTTTGTTTTCTAAACCGCCTTTGCAGGTTTTTAGTCTAGAATCCATAGCTCACTTTTTCTATCTTTTTTCTTTTGCTCTAGTTTGAGCCCTTTTTTTCCTTTCTTTTTTTTTGTTTTTATTTTTGTTTCCCTTTCTTTTTTTTTTTGTTTTGTTTCTTTTTTGTTTTGTTTTTTTTTATATATATATTTTTTTGTTCCTTTTTTTTTTTGTGTGAGCTATGGTGATGACATATTTGATAACTTTCTTGAAGTGAGATGACTCAAGTGGCCTTGCTTGCTCGTGCTTGTTCTCAGTTCTTTTTTGTTTTGAATTTTCCCTTGTTGGCTTTTTGATGGAAGGGATGAACTTTTTCCTTTTCGGAGTTTTTGTTACAGAGAACCGAGATTATAGCCTTCTTGAAATGAGATGATTCAAGTGGCCTTACTTGCTTGTATTTGCTCTCAGTCTCTCTTTTTTTTTTGGATTTTTTTTTGGATTTTCCCTTTAATGGCTTTTTGATGGAAGGGATGAACTTTTTCTTTTCAGAGTTTGTGTTGCGGAAAACTGAGAACCTTTTTTTTTTTTTGAGCATTTATGAAAATTGGGAAGCCACTGAAGTCATTTAATATGAGAGCTACCTTGTTTGGAAACTAACCCCAAACTTCTTGCAAGGATGTTGATAACCACTGTGAATTCTTTTTGAGGGTTGAGGTGCAACATATGAAATCCTTCTTACTAGATTTGACAGCACTTTCAAGATCATTACTATCAAATTTCCCTTAACTTTTTATTTTCACCCACGAGTAGTATCATTTAGAAAGCAAAGTATGATAGCAATAATGGATAGTATAATGGAAAGAGTGTAAAAATGGAAAGTAGTAGAATGCACGCATCACATCTTTTTGTTGTACCAGAAAAAGAATAGCAGGTGTCCATTTAACAAAGACTACACCCTAGATTCTGGACTAAATCTAGGAGATTTTTACTATTAGATTACTTTTGCAAGCTTTCAAAGATACAAGTTTATTCAAAGGATTCCCTGTCATTCGAAAATGTATGCGGACTGTTAGGTCAGATCTGACTTGGAGGCCTTCCAAAGTCAATGTAATTCTAGCTCGAAATCTTCACTTTTCAATTATCAATCACATCGGGCCTAGCAACTTGGACTTGGTTTTGCTTGATGAGGCGGCAATGGATTGTGGGTGACATTTGGCTCATCGGAAAAGTCCAACCACTTTGACTCGATTAATTGTTGAACTATACGCTTCAATGCCATGCAGTTTTCCAAGCCATGGCCTGGAACGCCATCATGATATGGGCAGGTAATGTTAGGGTCATACCACCTTGGATATGGGGGTTTGAATGGCTTTGTAGGAATTGGACGGATAAATTGTCTTTCGATGAGTTTTGGGTATAACTCAGTATAAGTCATGGAAATTGGTGTGAAAACTTCTCTTGGTCTTGGTGCAGGTACTGGAGAAGTAGGAGCAGGTGGCCATGACTGATTAGGTCTGTTAAAAGGATAATTGTTGGGCCTATTGGAAGGATAATCATTGGGCCTATTTGGAGGATAATTATTGGGCCTATTCAGAGGATAATTATTGGGCCTATTTGGAAGGTAATTATCGGGCCCATTGGCAAAATAGGATAGGCGAGGTCCGATAGCCACAGTATCCACGAGGGGAATCCTTCTTCCGCGTCCTATTTGTTGTACTTCGTCATCTTTTCTTCTGGATGGTCCTCCTCTTTTCATAGGATTATTAAAGGATTCAGCAATATTCCCAGTCCTAATCTCATGCTCGATTCTTTCTCCAGACATGACAATGTTAGAAAAATTAGTTGCAGAATTGCCAATGAGTTCGTCATAATATAGGTACTTCAGTGTCTGGACAAACAAAGTGACCATTTCTCTTTCTGTCATGGGTGGCTGAACTTGTGCTTCTTGAATTGCTTTCGCCTTGATTAGCTCGATCAATTGTCTCATTTGTTCGGCCATACTTTCTATCTTGGACTATATCTTTATGAGACGTCGATCGATTTGGTTTGCCATTAATCTTGTTTGCAGCAGAGTTGAATATCGGTGTTGAGGTCCAATTTTATCCTTTTAAAAGTAAGATTTATTTTATTAGACTCTACACGTATGTGATTTATGCAATGGATGCCTGCATGCAAAATAAGATTATGTTTTTATCAGACTTTGTATGTACGTGATTGATGTAATGGTTGTATGCAATGAGATTATGTTTTTATCAGACTTTATATGCACGTGATTAATGTAATGCATGCATGCAATCAGTGAGTTTGCTTATCCATTATCGTGGAACTTCAAAACTTTTAGTTGTCATTATAAAGACCAAAAAGTTAGCATAATTTGATGCGTGGTTTTGATGCATGAAGAATAATTGCACAAGAAAGATAAGGTTATTAATAAGTTAAATAGTAATTAACAACTCATGAAGTATTATGGATAAACAAGTTAAAACCATACGAAGAAAAGTGTAGAGTAACAACACAGCATAACAAGGATATGCTTATGGCGTTGGTAAAATGGTAGAAATTCTATGGTCAGTTCTATGGTTAAGTGGGGAGTTCTATATGCATAAGGTGGTTTATCAAAAAGGCAAGGGATAGTTCCCGAATCCCGTCACTAAATCATAGTGACGGCCCGATTCCTTACCCTCTAGGGTTAATGTAAGGAATGGATTAATTCGAGTCGTAGCTTTTCGTGGGCCCATGCAGAGACTAACCGTCTCAGAAGGCAATACACTACTTTGCTACTTTGAAACCGGTGAAGGCTTGGAGACCGTGGCCTCACAAGGACGGTAACACCAATTCCGCTTAGAAAGAATCGTGTTTGAATTAAGGAAGCTCGGGTATAGAGCTTCATTTTGTAAATGCATTATGCATGTTTAGAATAAGTAAATATAACATATAAATTCACATAAAAATAAACAAAACAGAACAAAATAAATCAACTTTTAGGCTTGACTCGCTAACCAGGATCCCCAGCGGAGTCGCCAAGCTGTGGCAACGTCGGGTTTTCGGGAGTCGCCACCAATCAGTTTTCTTAGGTCGATTGGTCACCTTAAAATTGGTCTGCGAGAGTTCGGGGATCGGGAGTACGGTTACGCTAAAACAATATTGTTATAGCGCCCAAAATTGGCACCTTAGTTGATTTTAATTTTGTTTCGCTTTGCTTTTAAATAAATTTCAGTTAATTTTCAATCTAGAATTTTAACTGAATTAATCGGACGTGGATTTTTGGTAATTAATTTGTATAGAATTTTATACTTCCGAACCATGGACTCTGCCGAGTCATTTGGACACGGAAGATTTTTATTTCGAACCATGGACTCTGCCGAGTCATTTGGACACGGAATTTGGTGAAAATTTTAATCCATATCGTAAAAATATGGATTTTTATCTTTTTATTTAATTTATTTATTTTGAAATTTTCCAAACCATAGATCCTGCTGGATCATCTGGATATAGAAATTACTTTAATTAATTGTTAGTTATATAATTATTATTTTTATGGAATTTATTATTACTAATTTTTAAGTCTTTTGTTTTTAGATTTATTAATAATCTAAAAATTTTATTTTTTATTCTTTATATTTTCTTTTCTTTTCTTTCTTTTCTTTCTTTCTTTTCTTTCTTTTTGATTTTATCTTTCTTTTAGTTTTATTTTTCCTTTCTTTTCTTTCTTTTCTTTTCTTTTCTTTTTCTTTTCTTTCTTTTCTTTCTTTCTTTTCTTTTTTTATCTTTTCTTTTTCTTTTCTTTCTTTTCTTTCTTTCTTTTCTTTTTTTATCTTTTTCTTATCTTTCTTATCTTTTTCTTATCTTTCTTTTATTTTTTTTTTAGTGAAAGTTATTTATTATTTAAATAATTATTCAATTTATAAAATAAAAAAAAATAATTGACTTTTTTTTAAAAAATTATTTTTATTAGGCTTAATAATTAATTAAAAATAATCTTCTTTTAATTTTCATTTATTTATTTAAGTAAGGGTAAAGGTGAATTAAATTAAAAAAAAATTATATAAAGGAAAATTAATAATAATAAAGTGGGGCTTTTTGGCCATTCACTTTAAAAATAAATAATAATAAAGGTTAGCAAAGTTAATTAAATTAATTAACAATAATAATAAAAATTAGCCAAGTTTAATTAAATTAATTGATTAACAACAATAATAAAAAGTTAGTCAAGTTAATTAAATTAATTGATTAACAACAATAATAAAAAGTTAGTCAAGTTAATTAAATTAATTAATTAACAAAAATAATAAAAAGTTAGTCAAGTTAATTAAATTAATTAATTAACAACAATAAAAGTTAGCCAAGTTAATTAATTAATTAACAAAAATAATAAAAAGTTAGACAAGTTAATTAAATTAATTAACAACAATAATAAAAAGTTAGCCAAGTTAATTAAATTAATTAATTAACAACAATAATAAAAAGTTAGTCAAGTTAATTAATTTAATTAATTAACAACAATAATAAAAAGTTAATTAATTGTTAACAACAATTATAAAAGTTAGTAATAATGCAAAAATTAAAAGGTTAGTAACAATAATAATATTAAAAGTTAGTTGTTAGTAAGTTAATAACAAAAAAAAAAAAAAAAGGGTTAGTAATAATAACAAATAAGTAAAACAAGTAAAAATTAAAATAGTTAGGAATTAATTCTGCAAGAACAAAATAAAAGGTTAGTGACCAAAGTGAAAGAAATTGAAAAATTGAAGGACAAAATGAGAGTTTTACCCTTCAAATTAAAATTTGAATTTCCTGGAAACGTGAAAACAGAGAAACGCGCGCGAGGGGGCAGGGGTGGGGCTGGCGGAGCACGGTGGCGGCGCGGCCAGGGGCAGGGGGGGACGGCGACGTCGGCGGGGTAGGACGGTGGGGCGACGGCGGGGCGACGACGGCACGGGCACGGCGGAGGCGGAGGGAAGGAAGGAAAAGGAGCGACGGCGGACGGCGTGGATGGCGACGGGCGGCACGGCTGGGGGGGCGCGACGGTGGCGCGAGCACGGCGGAGGAGCGCGACGGTGGCGATGGTGCGGGACAGAGAAAACAGAGGAGAGAGAAAGAACACACGGGAGAAAACGGCAAACGGAGAGGATGGCCAAAGCGTCACAAAGGAAAATTTTTTTTCATTTTCTGGGAAGAGGAAGGAGGACCAGGGACTAAGGCTGTAATTTACTCTTCTTTTAAAACGGAGCTCTAAGCTTTCTCTATATTTTTTTCTGTGTTCAGCACAAAATTTGGGGGGCTATTTATAGAGGAAGTTTAGCTGAACTATTGATGGATAAATTAATAAAAAATTTCAAACTTATCTCTTAAATTGGTAAAATAACAATTTTAGTCCTTTACGTCTCTCAGCCTCTGGATAAGTTCCTGAAGCTTCTAATTTTGACAATTTTGTCGTTTTCTGTCAATTTGGGCCAGAAACGTCGGCAGGCTCAAAATTTTATGTGACAAACTACTAAATGCTCCTGGAACTTTCAGAATTTGTCAATTTTGCCTGAAACTTCTTAATTTTGTCATTTTTACCTCAAACTTTTAAATTTTGCCATTTTTTTTGGAGTTTTCTTTTTTTCTTTCAAATACACACATATATCATTTTAAATCAAATCTTCACAAAACAAAAATGTATTTTAAACTAATTAAAATTTTTAGTAATAATAATAATAAATAATAATTTTTTTAATTTCTTTTATTTAATTTCTTTTAAAAATTTTTTTATGGTCGGACGAAATTGGGTGTCAACAATTACAAGATTACATACTATTACTGTAATTAAAAGAAGGGAATGCTTGCTTTTTAAGGACTCAAATGGCAATCAAATTGGCATGTGTTTAGCATTGTGTAGAAAGTTGGGGGCACGATCAATTTCTAAACCTTCCCAAATGTCCCAAGCATAATAGGTTAAATGTGTAAATCTGGTAAGAGAGTGTACAATATATATGATTATAGTATCTAGTTGTTCGATTTTAAGAACTGAATATTTAGTATGATAGATTGATTATCTAGTATGATAGGTTAAGGATTAGTTTGTATGGCATTAACCCAACCAAGTTACATATTTTTCTTGCAAATGATGAGAGAGAATGTGGGATCCATGAATGTATTTCTTTGTTGCCCTTAATTGTTTACTCTAACTACATGGTGGACCCATGGCAAGTGATAGGGTGACATTGTAAATTGTAGCAACTATGGGGGCAAACATTGTTAGCTCCCACATGGCCCTATGCAATATCAACTTAACCATGTTTACTTGTTTAGTGTGATAGATTGAGTGCACAATCTACAGGATTGTTTGATGTTAAAAAAATAGTGATTGATTTAGATTCCTTAAATAAGAAAAAGAAAATATTTTTCATATAAAAATATCCTAAAAGATAACATGGTTATTTCATAGTGAAATGTAAAATTTGAAAAAAAAACAACTTTGAAAAAAAAACTATAGTTAAGTATCTGTACCTGGTGTACGTCTGCCAAAGCAAACACAAGAATAATCCAAATTTCTTGTCGACATTAATGAACTTTCGTTGCCTGGAAAAATTAGGGGGACAAAGTTGGTCATGGAAGGAACTCTTACATATATATAGTACCAAGTCTATGGTATTGGTGCACATGTGTAATTAGACATAGCAAAATTTTGCTACGCCAATGCTTTAGAGCCAATTGCCAGATATCATAGTTTTTTTTTATATTTGTTTTGAAGCAATTCCTACAGAGCAGCCGGAATGAGAGCAAAAGTGTGAATTTGCCAAAACCTTATAACTCTTTGAGAGTGAGGGCAGCTTGGGAGGAATATATCTACATACATATATCTACATGTAGAGTTCATTTACAAGTAAATGTCATATCCAAATTTAAAGGATAACAGCAAATTATTTTATTGATAAGATAATAAAATAATTAAAATTCAGTTATATTGCCCTGAGAAAAAAAATAATACTCCATCTGTTTCATTTTCTTTACTCTGTTTAACTTTTTGAACTAGTTTGACTTGAATTTATTCATATTATTTTTTGTTAGAAAAAAATAAAAAATATATATTTAGAAACTATAAGTCTTGATTTATCATTTACATGTAAAGGTATTTAATTTATATACTAAAAAATCAAAAATAAAAAGTCATAAATTAATTGCTGAAAAATAAATATTGGCATTGAGCATAAGTCAATATCGGACTCAGGCCCAGGGGTGCTTGTACTTTCCGTAATTGGTACATTGCCGGACTAGCCACTTAGTTTTAGGCCAACTGGGCCTTGTATCGTCTCACTATTCATTATACCCTTACTCGGCCTTTCTTATATTTCGTCCCATTTACATGGTGTCCATCTTCAAGCCTGTTTGATTGAAAGTGGACCGTGGAAAGGAAAAAACAAAAAGTTATGCAAAAAAAAAAAAAATGATTACTTGACTGAAAACCTTGGTACATTATTTATTGGATCTGGTTGGTATTAACATTAGAATTAAGAAAAAACCATTTAATTGTAACTTTTAAATTTTAACTTTGGCAGTTTGATGTTTATCATTAATAAATTATTCAAAACTTTAAAGATAATCATAAAAATTGTTTATGATTCATGATAGGAAAGTTGATTTAAGTTCTAAGAATATGTCTTTTAATTCCTAAATCACGGATATGATATTTTTTACTTCAGTTAGGCGTTTTTACAATCACACTTTTTCCCCTTTTGGAGGTATATATAATGTGAAAAGGAATATAATGTAAGAATTAACTACTATTTCGAGGAAAGTGCCACGCACGCTTTTGTCGAAATAGAAAGACTTTAATTTTCAAATCAAATGGTAAGAGTTTTCTTAAAAGAAAAAAAAAAGCCTAAAAAAAAATTTCTCTGCTGAGATTTTTTCTCAATTATAGATCTACCTAAAGTATGTATACCACACTCTTCATATGAAAAATGTAACAATCCAATATCTTTGATATGTAGTCACGAAAACTACTACTACTTCCATCACAAGTTCTTTATGCCATTTAAGTTTTTTTTATTTAAATTTGGATTAAATTTATTTGTATCAATATTTGCTAAATTTTTTTCAAAAAGTTATATTTAAAAAAATATTAATAACAAATCAAATTTAAGTAAAAAAACTGAAATTGTGTAAAGAACTTACAACGAAAGGAATAATTTTCGGTAACATATTGTTTGCAATATTAGTAGGGATGACAAAATTTGACCCGATTCAAAGACTTGACCAGACCCAGTTGCACCCAAGCCCGACCTGACCTAATTTAACTAGAAAATCTGAACCCAATTTTACCCAACCCGATTCAAGTGAAGCCTAAGAAAACCCAAACCTGAGCCCAACCTGACCCCATGACTAAATCTGACAAGACCGATTTTAACTTAAATCAGTATAAAATATATGGTCGACAAAGATTTTAGAAAAATTATTGTTTAATATATGTGAATAAGTTTTTTCTATTCTGTTAATCTATTTTATGTTATAGAGCAAGCGAGTGAGAGCTATGAGAAATAATTAGTGAAACGGTGATAGAGAGATAGAAATAATTAGATTTTAGAAATTATAGTACTCATTCTGTCTCATATTCTTTGAAATATTTAACTTTTTTGAATAGTTTGAATTAAATTTATTCATTTTACTTCAACAGTCTCAAATTCTTTACACCATTCATATTTTAACAATTAATCCTTAATTTTTTTGTTTTCAACATTTTGATATATAAATAAAAAAAATTTATACATGAATGATAAATCAAGACCTATAATTTTTAAATATATTTTTAAATTTTTTAATAAACAATAATATAAATATATTCAAGTCAAACTAGTTAGAAAAATTAAATGAAGCAAAGAAAATGGAATGGAGGAAGATTATTTGTTAGAAAAAATTTAAAAAGTATATATTTAGAAACTATAGGTCTTTATTTTTTATTTAATATACTCATTTTTTATTTATATACTAAAATGTTGAAACTAAAAAATCATAGATTAATTGTTGAATAGTGAATGTTACAAAAAACTTGGCACAAAGAGAGTATTTTATTAAAAAAATTATATATTAATATATCTTCATAAATTTTATATTATTTTTTTTATGTCTAGTTAAATTAAATTTTAATCAAAATTAAATAAAAAAAATTGAATCAATTCAATCATTTTGGCTTATGCATCAATGAACCGAGTAAACCCAATAATCAAATTGAATATGGTCTAAGACCCGATAACCTGACCTTACTAGATCTACACTAAAAAAAACCCAAGCTGACCTAACCCGAACCCAATAACTCAACCTGGACCCGAATATATGCTAACCCCATTAAACCTGAACCTAAACTTGAATGGCCTAACCTAAACCTGACCTGACTTACTCAATTGTCATCTCGAAATATTTGTATGTTTCATAGACAAATAAATACATAGGGATTATCTAATTGTATTTACTATCCAATAGGTCATTTTTCAATTATTTATGCTATTAATACTCCACAGGCCTCAAGTTTTGAGGAATGAGCATGTAGTCAACTTACAAACTCAATTTGATTAATACTGCTAATTCTTATGTGCGTCTAGCATACTTATGCACCAGGATAAACTCAATATGAAATAAATATACTAAGTTTTGAAAGCTTTAACAAACACGGAGAAGTAGTCTAGGTGGTTGAAATGGTTCTATACCAATTGAAGGGTTGGGGTTCACACTTAGAACACCTTAAGCTCCATCTCCTTTTTTTATTTTTTTATTTTTTCATTTTTTCCCGTTTCTTTTCTTAGTTTTTTTTCTTCTATTTTTCCTTATTCATTTTACCTTTTTTCCCCTTTTCTTTTCTCTGATTTTTTTCTTTTCTTTCTTTTTTTTCCCCCTATTTTCCTTTTTTTTAAACCCTTTTTACTAGGTTTTTTTCTTGTTGAGCTAGCCCATTTTTTAAAAGACATTAGATATGTTCATTTTTTCATATGCATATATATTCTTTGCCTTATATGAATATGTTCCTCTATACATGTGTGTATGTTTATAATGTATTTTGATATTTAGTTTGTTTATATATATGTAAAGGTATATATATGTTCTTTTCCTTACACTCATGTTTATTCCTTTATATGGATATGTTCTTTTATACATGTATGTATGTACATTATCTATTTGAATATTTGTTTTGTATAAATATTTCTGAACACATATATTTGTTTTTTCATATGCATATGTTTGAACATTTATATGCATATGTTCTTTCATACATGTGCATATGTTCATAATGTGTTTTGACATTTGGTCTATAAAAATATATATGAAGGTATATGATATTTTCTCTACATGCATATGTTTCCTTATTTATTCGCATATGTTTGTTTTTTTATTTTAATATGTTCTTTTTTATATGTATGTATGTACATCATATTTTTGGACATTTATTTCATATAGATATTTTTGAAGGTATATGTTTTTTTTTTCGTACATGTGGCAACGTCGGGTTTTCTGGAGTCGCCACCAATCCGTTTACCTAGGTCGATTGGTCACCTTAAAATATGGTCTGCGAGAGTTCGGGGATCGGGAGTACGGTTACGCTAAAACAATTTTGTTAAAACGCCCAAAAATTGGCACCTTAGTTGATTTTAATTTTGTTTTGCTTTGCTTTTAAAAAATTTTCAGTTAATTTTCAAAATTAGAAATTTTAACTGGATTAGCCGAAATGTGGATTTTTTTTAAATTAATTAATTTGTATGAAATTTTATACTTCCGAACCATGGACTCTGCCGAGTCATTTGGACACGGAAGATTTTGATTCCGAACCATGGACTCTGCCGAGTCATTTGGACACGGAATTTGGTGAACTTTTAAATAATTTAATCCATATTGTAAATATGGATTTTTTATCTTTGTATTTATTTAATTTATTTAGTAAAAAAAAAGTTTTCCAAACCGTAGATCCTGCCGGATCATCCGGATATGGAAATTAATTTTTTATAATTAATTATTACATTCTTACTTATTATAGAATTAATTGTTAGTTTAATTACTAATTCGTAATTCTTTTTGTTTATGAAATTTTTAGATTTATTAATAATCTAAAAATTTTATATATTTTTTTTTTCTTTTCTTTTTTTTTCTTTTGATTTTATCTTTCCTTTCTTTCTTTTCTTTTCTTTTTCTTATCTTTCTTTTCTTTTTTTTTTATTAATTTTTCTTGTTTAATGAAGGATATTTATTATTTAAAGAATTACTTAAAATAAGTAATTAATTTTTTTAATAAGAAGTTAATTAAAAAAAAAAAAATTTGATCATGGTACGGGGCGTTGTTACTCAGCCAGACCCTCTTCACCAGGTGAAGCAGCTCAAAAGCGGGCACGAGACAGTTTCCAGCCAATATACCATGAACTAAAAATTTTTTGACTTCACAACATGACTTAGATTTATTTTATGTTTTTTTTTATTTAATTAAAATTTTATTTATTCAATGATGAAGGCAAAATTCATATGTATTTTTCAAAAATAGAACAAAAGTCTTAATTTTGTTTTGAATGAATTAAGAAAAAATGATTATTCAAGAAAAGAAACTAAAAAAAAATTTATGTATATTTTAAACATAAGGGAAAATTTTTGATATTTATATGTTTTGTTTTTGATAAAAAAATTAACTAAAAAGAAGTGATTATTTAACAAGGATCTTAAAAAAATAAAATTTATATGTATATTTTAAAAAAATAAAGGAAAGTTTTGATATTTATATTTCATTTTTATGTTTTTTTTTTGTTTGATAAATAATTTTAATTAATAAGTCTAAGATATTTAAGAGATAATTTAATCCTTTTGAATTTATTCTATTTTTGAAATCATTTGCTAAGACTTTTATAAAGGAAACAAAAAGTTATATCTTTTCATTATTTTAAAAGAAATAAGCAAAATATTACTGAATAAAATATTAGCCCAAAAATTTTACTTTTATCATTATTTTTATTACTAAAAAAAAGTCATATTTTATTATTTTGAAAGAAATAAGTAAAATGTTACTGAATAAAATATTAACCCAAAAATTTTACCTTTTTTTTTTGTTCTTTTTATTAATAAAGAAAATTAAAAATTTATATTTTATTATTTTAATAAATAATTAATATATTAGTCCCAAAATTTTATTTTTGATAAAGAAAAGTTTATTTATATACTTTAATTAAAAATATTTCCAAGCCATAGATCCTGGCGGATCATTTGGTCATGGATTTTTAATTTTTGTTAAATTTTGATTATTTAATTAATTACTAATTTTAATTATATTTTTTATTGGATTTTTCTTGAATTTTTAATTTTAAAGATATGTTTAAAAAGAATTAATTTGTATATTTTTTTAGAATTATTTAATTATTTCTATTTATTAATTTAAAAAAAAAAAAAAAGAATAAAAAGTCAACTTTGTTATTTTTAAAGAAATAATAAAATTAAAAAAAATAAAAAAAATAAAAATAATTGGCTTTTAAAAATGA
This sequence comes from Aquilaria yunnanensis, assembly GCA_039654915.1. Classification (NCBI taxonomy): domain Eukaryota; kingdom Viridiplantae; phylum Streptophyta; class Magnoliopsida; order Malvales; family Thymelaeaceae; genus Aquilaria; species Aquilaria yunnanensis. The sequence continues at coordinate 808,833 of CM077595.1, forward strand.
TTTTTTTATTAGCCTTAATAATTAATTACAAAATAACCTTCTTTTAATTTTCATTTATTTATTTATTAGTAAAGGGTAAAGGTGAATTAAATAAAATAAAGTGGGGCTTTTTGGCCATCCATTTTAAAAATAAATAATAATAAAGGTTAGCAAAGTTGATTAAAGTAATTAACAACAATAATAGAAATTAGCCAAGTTTAATTAATTGTTAACAACAATAATAAAAAGTTAGTCAAGTTAATTAATTAACAATAATAATAAAAAGTTAGCCAAGTTAATTAATTAATAACAATAATAAACAGTTAGCCAAGTTAATTAAATTAATTAATTAATAACAATAATAAAAAGTTAGCCAAGTTAATTCAATTAATTAATTAATAACAATAATAAAAAGTTAGCCAAGTTAATTAAATTAATTAATTAACAACAATAATAAAAAAAAATTAGTCAAGTTAATTAAATTAATTAATTAACAACAATAATAAAAAGTTAGTCAAGTTAATTAATTAATTAACAACAATAATAAAAAGTTAGTCAAGTTAATTAAATTAATTAATTAACAACAATAATAAAAAGTTAGTCAAGTTAATTAAATTAATTAATTAACAACAATAATAAAAAGTTAGTCAAGTTAATTAAATTAATTAATTAACAACAATAATAAAAAGTTAACCAAGTTTAATTAAGTTAATTAATTAACAACAATAAATAAAAGTTAGCCAAGTTTAATTAAGTTAATTAATTAACAACAATAAATAAAAATTAACCAAGTTTAATTAAGTTAATTAATTAACAACAATAAATAAAAGTTTACCAAGTTTAATTAAGTTAATTAATTACAACAATAATAAAAGTTAGTCAATTTTAATTAAATTAAAAGTTAGCCAAGTTTAATTAAGTTAATTAATTAAGAACAATAAATAAAAATTAACCAAGTTTAATTAAGTTAATTAATTAACAACAATAAATAAAAGTTAGCCAAGTTTAATTAAGTTAATTAATTACAACAATAATAAAAGTTAGTCAATTTTAATTAAATTAAAAGTTAGCCAAGTTTAATTAAATTAATTAATTAACAACAATAATAAAAGTTAGTCAATTTTAATTAAATTAAAAGTTAGCCAAGTTTAATTAAATTAATTAATTAACAACAATAATAAAAGTTAGCCATGTTAGTAGTTAGTTGTTAATGACAAAAAGGGTTAGTAATAATAACAAATAAATAAACAAGTAAAAATTAAAATAGTTAGGAATTAATTCTGCAAGAACAAAATAAAAGGTTAGTGACCCAAGTGAAAGATATTGAAAAATTGAAGGACAAAATGAGCGTTTTACCCTAGATTTTAAAATTTGAATCTGAAGAAGAACAGAGGAAGGACGCGCGCGAAGGGGGCGAGGGGGGGGGGGGTGCTGCTGGCGCAGAGGAGGAAGAGGAAGGGCAGGGGGCGACGGCGTGGGGGCGGAGCGGCGGCGGGCAGCTAGGGCGGCGCGGCAGCGAGCAGGGGCGGCGCCGGGCAGGGGCGGTGCGAGGGGAAAAAGGAAGGTGAGGCGGGGGAACGGCGTGGGCGGCTGACGGCGAGGGCGAGCGCGGCGGCGGCAGGTGCGGCGATTGGGAGGGCACGGCGGCGGGCGGCGAGGGGCACGGCGGAGAGAGAGAGAGAGAGAGAGAGAGAGAGAGAGAGAGAGAGAGAGAGAGAGAGAGAGGGAACAGCAGTGAAAAAAAAAAAATTTGGCTTTCTGGGGAAGAAGGGAAGAGGGCTGGGGCTAAGGGCTGTAATTTTCTCTTTTTTTTAAAACGGAGCTTTAAGTTTTTTTGCTATTTTTTTCTGTGTTCAGCACAAAATTTGGGGGGCTATTTATAGAGGAAGTTTGGCTGAACTGTTGATGGATAAATTAATAAAAAATTTCAAACTTATCTTTTAAATTGCTAAAATGACAATTTTAGTCCTTTACGTCTCTCAGCCTCTGGATAAGTTCCTGAAGCTTCTGATTTTGACAATTTTGTCGTTTTCTGTCAATTTGCGCTAGAAACGTCGGCAGGCCCAAAATTTTATGTGACAAACTACCAAATGCTCCTGGAACTTTCAGAATTTGTCAATTTTTCCCAAAACTTCTTAATGTTGTCATTTTTACCTCAAACTTTTAAATTTTGCCATTTTTTTTTCATGAAATTTTATTTTATTTCAAACATACACATATTCACACATATATCATTTTAAATCAAATTTTCACAAAACAAGAATATATTTTAAACTAATTAAATTTTTTTTTAATAGTAATATTTTTTTTTAAAATTAATAATTTTTTTTTTTAATAAAATTTTTTTTAAAATTTTAAAACACCCGGACGAAATTGGGTGTCAACAGCTGCCCCCCTTTGCATGCTTCATGGGACATGATGTATGCAAAGTCGTTACCAAATTTCGTCCGGCATAGGTAGGCATTGAGAATCTTCTCGCCGCCCAAACAGTAAGGTTTAAGGAAAGGTCCTTAAAACCTCTAACGATAGGAAAGCTCCTATCGTTGTAAGATGGACTGATTGATTGATTATTTGTTTGAGGTTAAGGAAAAGTCCTTAGAACCTCTAACGATAGGAAAGCTCCTATCGTTGTAAGATGGACTGATGGATTGATTGTTTGTTTGAGGTTAAGGAAAGGTCCTTAGAACCTCTAACGATAGGAAAGCTCCTATCGTTGTAAGATGGACTGATTGATTGATTGTTTATTTGAGGTTAAGGAAATGTCCTTAGAACCTCTAACGATAGGAAAGCTCCTATCGTTGTAAGATGGACTAATTGATTGATTATTTGTTTTCGAGATAAAGGTTCCATCCTTAAAACCTCGGATTGATTGATTGATTTCGAGGCAAAGGTTCCATCCTTACAACCCCGATGAATGAAAATTGATTGTTTTCGAGGCAAAGGTTCCATCCTTAAAACCTCGGATTGATTGATTGATCTCGAGGCAAAGGTTCCATCCTTAAAACCCCGGATTGATTGATTAATGTCGAAGCAAAGGTTCAATCCTTAAAACCCCGGATTGATTGATTGATGTCGAGGCAAAGGTTCCATCCTTAAAACCTCGAATTGATTGATTGATGTCGAGGCAAAGGTTCCATCCTTAAAACCCCGGATTGATTGATTGATCTCGAGGCAAAGGTTCTATCCTTAAAACCCCGGATTGATTAATTGATCTCGAGGCAAAGGTTCCATCCTTAAAACCTCGGATTGATTGATTGATCTCGAGGCAAAGGTTCCATCCTTAAAACCCCGGATTGATTGATTGATGTCGAGGCAAAGGTTCCATCCTTAAAATCCCGGATTGATTAATTGATCTCGAGGCAAAGGTTCCATCCTTAAAACCTCGGATTGATTGATTGATCTCGAGGCAAAGGTTCCATCCTTAAAACCCCGGATTGATTGATTGATGTCGAGGCAAGGAAAAGGTTCCATCCTTAAAACCCCGGATTGATTGATTGATGTCGAGGCAAAGGTTCCATCCTTAAAACCTCGGATTGATTAATTGATGTCGAGGCAAAGGTTCCATCCTTAAAACCTCGACGATTGATTGAGTTCGAGGCAAAGGTTCCATCCTTAAAACCTCGGATTAATAATTGATTATTTTCGAGGCAAAGGTTCCATCCTTAAAACCTCGGATTGATAATTGATCTCGAGGCAAAGGTTCCATCCTTAAAACCCCGGATTGATTGATTGATCTCGAGGCAAAGGTTCCATCTTAAAACCTCGATGATGAAAATTAGTTGTTTTCGAGGCAAAGGTTCCATCCTTAAAACCCCGATGATGAAAATTGATTATTTTCGAGGCAAAGGTTCCATCCTTAAAACCCCGATGATGAAAATTGATTTTGAGGCTAAGGAGCTTTCCTTAGGACCTCGAGCGAAATTTATATGAAAGCAATTGAAATTGGAATAATTTTCGTCGAAAGTGTGAATTTTCATAATAGGCGAGCGCAAAGAATTAGGCTTCGATAAAACGAGTGAATCTTGATGATGACAATAACACTGACAAATTATGTAAAGGGAACGGATGTTTGGAATCAATATTCAAGGTTCATCTAATATTTTCTTCAGTAAATATAGATTCCCTTGTGAGATATGTCATCCGAATAAGGTTAAAGCTTAACTACCCCAAAATGTTATGCCTAGTAGACCTAATAGGATGCGTCTCAAGAGTAACAAAAATTACTCTTTACTCAGCCATTCCAACCTAAAGGCATTGTCCTATGGTTTTAATATCAGCCTGGACGAAACTATATTATAAAAAAAAAAAAAGAAATTTCCTGAAAAGAAAAACTGAAACCCGAAAGAAAATGCTGATAATAAAACTAAAGGACAAGAAAAACGGATCAGATCGCTTCTTTCTTCCACAATACTTCAACAGGGTGAGTAGAGGACCATTATGGGAGTGAACTGGTCGGGAAAGACTGTCGTGTCCAGTCTATCTGAATCATTGCTGGATCTGGTTCAGGAACAAAAGCTTGTATTTTATCTAGCAATTCTTCAGCAGTTGTTGCGGATATTATGATTCGCCGTGCCACTCTTGATATGAAATTCTTCTGCATAGCATAATCCATAAAAGCTATCAGACCTGTAAAGAAATTGTTAACATTTAAAAGCCCAATGGGTTTCTTATGCAAATTAAGTTGGGCCATGGAAGCAATTTGAAAGACTTCTCCCAATGTGCCAAAACCACCTGGTAAAGTGATAAAAGCATCAGCATTTAAAAGCATTTGTAACACACGCTCTTGCAAATTTTTAACCACTAATTCTTCTTCAATCGTGCCCCCAGAAATAAATTTCAGAGGTCCAGGGATAATGCCCAGAACTTGACTTCCTCCTAGAGATGCTGCTGATGCTACACCTCCCATTAATCCGACACTACCTCCTCCATAAACTAAATGTATTTTTCGCTCAGCTAATACTCTACCCAAATGGTTGGCTGCTTTTAAATACTCTTCATCTTTTCCAGGAAAAGCCCCAGAAAATACACAAATACTTCGGGATTTACGAGTTGGGGTTTTTTCCATTCCTATCCTTACTCTTGTGAGAAAAGAGGATATATTTATAGAGATGAAGAGATAAGGCAATAATTTTAATTTCAAGAATGGATACATTATTGCCAGCTATTCACAGTAGTCACAAGTATGACTTTGGTCAGGTATGGGTACACTATCGTTAAAAGAGGAGGAAAATTTTCAAAATAGCTGCTAGCATGTACAGTAGTCACTACTGTAGCTTACATCAGGAGTAGGTACGTGATTGTTGGAAGAGAAGGAAAATTTTAAAAAGTGGCAGCTATATACAGTAATCATAACTGTATCTCATGTCAGGAGTGGGTACATTATTGGGAGGATAATTTCAAAAGCGACAGCTAGCATGTACAGTAATCGTGACTTTGGTTCACGTCAGGAGTGAATACATTATTACCAAAAGGGGAGGAAAATTTCAAAAGCGACAGTTAGCACGTACAGTAATCGTGACTTTGATCCTCGTCTTCCACTGGCTTTGCGTCCAGTAATGGCTTTAATGCTTTCTATGAATCGGTGATTTGCATCCCATCCAGTTTTCTCACAAACTGGCAAACTGGGTCGTTTAAAGTCAGATTCCCAAGACTATAACGATCTCGTTCTTTTTGGAAAATTATCCATAATCCAACAACCTCAAATTGCACTATTCCGCAAGAATGCGCTTTAAGAACCTCTCGAATATCTTCCAGAGATTCCTTACGCAAGCCATTCTTGATGAATTTTATTCTATCATTACGATTTCTGGTGATCACTCCTGGAGAACGACATTTATTGCCGCAAATCCACCATCCACAATTATGACAAACGCCTAGCCTATTTGCTCTTCTTTTTTTGGCATAAGCGCTTTTACCAAAGCCGGGCATACGGGGAAAGAACGCTTCTGGAACTTCACCAGCTGAACGAACCTTAGCTTCAATTAGCCACCGCACATTATCAGGAATGCCTTTGTGCATAAATACTCTGAATCGTTCACATCTAGCTTGATAAATCTTTTTAAGAACATTTATTGGGAACGAAGGAAAATACTTTCGTAGGGCGGAAAGAGAAGACTCCATTGATGAAGGAGGCAAAGAAAGAAATTAGTGATTGTAGGAAATGAAAATAACTAACACATATTTATAGTGATGAAAGGGATAATGCGTTAATTACACTTGCAGAAGCAAGTACATTATTGTCAAAAGAAAAGACAAATGACAGCTTATATGTACAGCAATCATGACTGTGGCTCCCATCTTCCACTAGTTTATGTCTAGTAACGGCTTCAATGCCTTCTATAAGTCGGGGATTTGCTTCCCATCCAGTTTTCTCACAAACTGGCAAACAGGGTCATTAAAAGTTAGATTTCCAAGACTGTAACGATCCTGTTCTTTACGGAAAGTCCACCATAAATCCATAATTTCCCATTGCACTATTTCACAAGAATGTGTTTCAAAAGTTAATAGGATATCATCCAAAGATTCCTTACGCAGGCCATTCTTGATGAATTTTCTTTTATCTTCATGATTTCTGGAGATGTATCCTAAAAAGCGACATTTAGTATTACAATTCCATCGTCCACATTTATGACAGACACCTAGCCTCTTTGCTCTTCGCTTTTTGGCATAAGCGCTTTTACCAAAGCCGGGCATACGGGGAAAGAACGCTTCTGGAACTTCACCAGCTGAACGAACCTTAGCTTCAATTAGCCACCGCACATTATCAGGAATGCCTTTGTGCATAAATACTCTGAATCGTTCACATCTAGCTTGATAAATCTTTTTAAGAACATTTATTGGAAGGAAAGGAAAGTATTTTCGCAGTGCAGAAAAGGTAGAATCCATTGATGAGAGAAGAATTTGAGAGAAGAGGGAAATGAATCAGTTATTGTAGGAGACTGGAATAACCGACTTTAGAAGTCACGGGGTATCTTATCCGCTGCTTAATCAGAAGGAAGAACACGCATTTATAGTGATGAAAAGGGATAACGTGTCGATTACACTTAGGGGAGCGTGTACATCTGTCAAAAGAAAATGCAAACTTTTCCAAATATAACAAACTGTATGTACAGTAATTGTGACTGTGGCTCACATCTTCCACTGGTTTTTCGTCCAGTAACGGCATTAACGGCTTCTATGAGTCGAGGATTTGCTTCCCATCCAGTTTTCTTACAAGCTGGCAAACAGGGTCATTTACAGTCAGATTCCCGGGACTGTAACGGTTTTGTTCTTCATGAAAAATGCTCCACAAACCAAGTAGTTCACGTTGCACAGATCCACAAGAATGCATCTCAAGAGTCAATTGGATATCATCCAACGAGTCTTTACTCAGGCCATTCTTAATGAATCGTATTTTATCTTCTCGATTATCAGAGATCATCCCTAAAGAACGACATTTAGTATTACAAGTCCACCGTCCACATTTATGGCAGACTTGTAACCTTTTCGCTCTTCGCTTTTTGGCATAAGAGCTTTTGCCTATACCAGGCATGTGAGACACAAATGCCTCTGGGATTTCACCTGCCAGACGAACCTTGGCTTCGATTAACCACCGCACATCTTCAGGGATTCCTTTGTGCATCAGAACTCTTAATCGTTCACAGCGAACTTGGTAGATCTTTTTGAGAATGTTCATTGGGAGAGAAGGGAAATACTTTCGCAAGGCGGAAAAAGTAGGATCCATTTTCTAGGAGGAAGTAAAAGAAAGAAGGGGTGAAGGAATCAGTTATTATGGGCAACTGAGAGAACCGACTTGAGAGTCACGGAGTACCATATCCGCCGTTTAACCGGAAAAGTGGATCTTACTTTATTTTGATGTGAATGATATTTCTTATCTTTGATATTCCATCCAGCTGACGTCGATCGAGTCCTTCATTATTGAATCTTTTGTCCGCTTTTGACAAAGTTTCAACGACAATATTTCTTGATGTCTGCCTTATCTTTGACCACAGCTATCTCTTATCTTGGATGCTGCTAAGCTAGCATCAATCCTGTCCTTCCAGGTGTAGCCTCGATTATTGAATCGGTAGCCAAGCTTTTGACAACATTGTCTACTTTATCCTTGAATTCCTGATGCGGGTTGGTCCCACATATTAGCTGTGTATCCAGTGATAGATTGGTAAAAGCTGATGATATTGAGATCTCAGCTTATACTGCTGTAACTGTGCTGTGAATGTGATTCCCGTTTGGTCCTTGTTATGTAAAGGCTATGTATGCATGATATGAAATGCATGAATACAGAGCATGTGTAACTAATGGCTTTTTTTTTTGTATGGATCTAGTTCTTTATGTCTTTGCTTTACTGGATCCTCTTTGTGATGGCCTTCTTGGACTATCATTGAATTTCTTTATGCTTTCCAGCTTTTGTTCGCTGCCTCAAAAGCCCAACTCTTTTCAAAATCCTCTTTCTTTGACTTGTTCTTTAAATTTTGGCCTCAATTTCTTTAAAGTTGGCCCGCCTCATAATTTATATCTCTTTCGGGTACTCATCCATTGTCATGGATTTGATACCATCAAAGGCTTTACTTTCAATGTCTGCTTTGCCCCTTTTCTTGTGACCGTGCCGACACTTACTTATTCCCATGTTATAATCTGAATGATTGCTCTTCCTTGAACTCATGTTTTGATCCATAAGACTTGCCCCCTTGTCTATTGAACTTCTTTGTTGGCGGTACTCCTCTTACGCTTCGTAGAGACTACTTTGCCCCCCTGAATATGGTGTTTATGAGGAAAGAAATATCATCTCGCCTTTGATTTAACAGAAGGTCGAGCATTTCTAGACCTTTGTGATGGCATTTGATCGTAAATTTCTCTTACAAGAACCACATCTTATTAAAGAAAGACTCAAGCTATGTCCTCCCTTTGAAGTCTACACACATTAATGAATAATGGTTTGGCCTTAAAGAAAAACTTTCATCGATTTGCAAAGCTTGACCAAGTAACTTACGGTCTTTGTTTTTAATTAAAATATCCTGTCATTCTTCCCCTTTCCAACTCGAAGACATAAACTGTGCAGGGTAATAAGGTAGAAACATGATTCACAATGATAGTTTTTTAGCTGAATGAGGATGATATCAAGAGGTAAATTTTAGGTCTGAGGAAAGTTAAGCTTGAGTGGCGTGAAAAAAGAGTCTTTTAACACTGCTCGTGAGCAGTATTAAATAAGGTAGAAACATAATTCACAATGATAGTCTTTTAGCTGAATGAGGATAATATCAAGAGGTAAATTTTAGGTCTGAGGAAAGTTAAGCTTGAGTCGCGTGAAAGAAGAGTCTTTTAACACTGCTCGTGAGCAGTATTAAATAAGGTAGAAACATAATTCACAATGATAGTCTTTTAGCTGAATGAGGATATTAAGTCTGAAGGAAGTTAAGTTTTAATGGTGTGAAAGAAGGGTCTTTTAATACTACTCGTGACCAGATTTGATTATGGTGAAAAACTCAATAGTGATGACTTCAAACTTGCCACCTTTTCCAGAAAGTTTGATCTCATCTGTTGCCCCCCAACTATCGTGGTCTTTATGTATGCTTGGCTTGAAAATTGCTTTTGTGTTCTAAACCGCCTTTGCAGGTTTTCAGTCTAGAATCCATAGCTCACTTTTTTTGTTTTCTTTTTTTTCTTTTCTTTTTTTTTTTTTGTTTTTTTTGTTTTTTTTGTTTTTTTTGTTTTTTTTTTTGTATGAGCTATGGTGATGACATACTTGATAACTCTCTTGAAGTGAGATGACTCAAGTGGCCTTGCTTGCTAGTGCTTGTTCTCAGTTCTTTTTGGTTTTGAATTTTCCCTTGTTGGCTTTTTGATGGAAGGGATGAACTTTTTCCTTTTTTTTTTTTTTTTTTTTTTTTTTTTTTTGAGTTTGTGTTATGGAGAACCGAGATCATAGCCTTCTTGAAGTGAGATGACTCAAGTGGCTTTATTTGCTTCTCAGTCTCTCTTTTTTTTTTTTAGATTTTTTTTTTGATTTTCCCTTTAATGGCTTTTTGATGGAAGGGATGAACTTTTTCTTTTTGGAGTTTGTGTTGCGGAAGACTGAGAACCTTTTTTTGTATTGAGCATTTGTGAGAATTGGGAGGCCACTGAAGTCATTTAATATGAGAGCTACCTTGTTTGAAAGCTAACCCCAGACTTCTTGCAAGGATGTTGATAACCACTATGAATTCTTTTTTTTGAGAGTTGGGGTGCAACATATGAAATCCTTCTTACTAGATTTGACAGCACTTTCAAGATCGCCACTATTAAATCTCCCTTAACTTTTTATTTTCACCCACAAGTAATATCATTTAGCAAGCAAAGTATGATAGCAATAATGGATAGTATAATGGAAAGAGTGTAAAAATGGAAAGTAGTAGAATGCACGCATCACATCTTTTTGTTGTACCAGAAAAAGAATAGCAGGTGTCCATTTAACAAAGACTACACCCTAGATTCTGGACTAAATCTAGGAGATTTTTACTATTAGATTACTTTTGCAAGCTTTCAAAGATACAAGTTTATTCAAAGGATTCCCTGTCATTCGAAAAATGTATGCGGACTGTTAGGTCAGATCTGACTTGGAGGCCTTCCAAAGTCAATGTAATTCTAGCTCGAAATCTTCACTTTTCAATTATCAATCACATCGGGCCTAGCAACTTGGACTTGGTTTTGCTTGATGAGGCGGCAATGGATTGTGGGTGACATTTGGCTCATCGGAAAAGTCCAACCACTTTGACTCGATTAATTGTTGAACTATACGCTTCAATGCCATGCAGTTTTCCAAGCCATGGCCTGGAACGCCATCATGATATGGGCAGGTAATGTTAGGGTCATACCACCTTGGATATGGGGGTTTGAATGGCTTTGTAGGAATTGGACGGATAAATTGTCTTTCGATGAGTTTTGGGTATAACTCAGTATAAGTCATGGAAATTGGTGTGAAAACTTCTCTTGGTCTTGGTGCAGGTACTGGAGGAGTAGGAGCAGGTGGCCATGACTGATTAGGTCTGTTAAAAGGATAATTGTTTGGCCTATTGGAAGGATAATCATTAGGCCTATTTGGAGGATAATTATTGGGCCTATTCAGAGGATAATCATTGGGCCTATTTGGAAGGTAATTATCGGGCCCATTGGCAAAATAGGATAGGCGAGGTCCGATAGCAACAGTATCCACGAGGGGAATCCTTCTTCCGCGTCCTATTTGTTGTACTTCGTCATCTTTTCTTCTGGATGGTCCTCCTCTTTTCATAGGATTATTAAAGGATTCAGCAATATTCCCAGTCCTAATCTCATGCTCGATTCTTTCTCCAGACATGACAATGTTAGAAAAATTAGTTGCCGAATTGCCAATGAGTTCGTCATAATATAGGTACTTAAGTGTCTGGACAAACAAAGTGACCATTTCTCTTTCTGTCATGGGTGGCTGAACTTGTGCTTCTTGAATTGCTTTCGCCTTGATTAGCTCGATCAATTGTCTCATTTGTTCGGCCATACTTTCTATCTTGGACTCTATCTTTATGAGACGTCCTTCGATTTGTTCTGCCATTAATCTTATTTGGAGCCGAGTTGAATATCGGTGTCGAGGTCCAATTTTATCCTTTTAAAAGTAAGGTATATTTTATTAGATCCTATGTGTATGTGATTGATGCAATTGATGCATGTAGGAAAAATGAGATTATGTTTTTATCAGACTTTGTATACACGTGATTAATGTAATGGATGTATGCAATGAGATTATGTTTTTATCAAACTTTATATGCACGTGATTAATGTAATGGATGTATGCAATGAGATTATGTTTTTATCAGACTTTATATGCACGTGATTAATGTAATGGATGTATGCGATGAGTGAATTTGATTATCCACTATCGTGGAACTTCAAGACTTTTAGTTGTTATAAAAAAGACCAAAAAGTTAGCATAGTTTGATGCCTGGTTTTGATGCATGAAGAATATTTGCACAAAACAGAAGTATAACAAAAGAAAGATAAGTTTACTAATAACTTAAATAGCAATTAACAACTCATGAACTATTATGGAAAAATGAGTTAAAACCATAAATACGAAAATAAAAGTGTAGAGCAACAACACAGCATAACAAGGATATGCTTATGGCGTTGGTAAATGGGAGGAATACTATGGTCAGTTCTATGGTTAAGTGGGGAGTTCTATATGCATAAGGTGGCTTATCAAAAAGGCAAGGGATAGTTCCCGAATCCCGTCACTAAATTATAGTGACGGCCCGATTCCTTACCCTCTAGGGTTTATGTAAGGAATGGATTAATTCGAGTCGTAGCTTTTCGTGGGCCCATGCAGAGACTAACCGTCTCAGAAGGCAATACACTACTTTGCTACTTTGAAACCGGTGAAGGCTTGGAGACCATGGCCTCACAAGGACAACAACACCAATTCCGCTTAGAAAGAATCGTGTTCGATTTAAGTAAGCTCGGGTATAGAGCTTCATATTGTGAATGCATAATGCATGTTTTCGCTAAGTAAATATAGCCTATAAAAATCCACATAATAAGCAAAGTAAATTAAAACAAATCAACTTTAGGCTCGACTCACTAACGTCGAATCCCCAGTGGAGTCGCCAAGCTGTGGCAACGTCGGGTTTTCTGGAGTCGCCACCAATCCGTTTACCTAGGTCGATTGGTCACCTTAAAATATGGTCTGCGAGAGTTCGGGGATCGGGAGTACGGTTACGCTAAAACAACTTTGTTAAAACGCCCAAAAATTGGCACCTTAGTTGATTTTAATTTTGTTTTGCTTTGCTTTTAAAAAATTTTCAGTTAATTTTCAAAATTAGAAGTTTTAACTGGATTAGTCGAAATGTGTATTTTTTTTAAATTAATTAATTTGTATGAAATTTTATACTTCCGAACCATGGACTCTGCCGAGTCATTTGGACACGGAAGATTTTGATTCCGAACCATGGACTCTGCCGAGTCATTTGGACACGGAATTTGGTGAACTTTTAAATAATTTAATCCATATTGTAAATATGGATTTTTTATCTTTGTATTTATTTAATTTATTTAGTAAAAAAAAAGTTTTCCAAACCGTAGATCCTGCCGGATCATCCGGATATGGAAATTAATTTTTTATAATTAATTATTACATTCTTACTTATTATAGAATTAATTGTTAGTTTAATTACTAATTCGTAATTCTTTTTGTTTATGAAATTTTTAGATTTATTAATAATCTAAAAATTTTATTTATTTATTTTTTTTTTCTTTTCTTTTTTTTTCTTTTGATTTTATCTTTCCTTTCTTTCTTTTCTTTTCTTTTTCTTATCTTTCTTTTCTTTTTTTTTATTAATTTTTCCTGTTTAATGAAGGATATTTATTATTTAAAGAATTACTTAAAATAAGTAATTAATTTTTTTAATAAGAAGTTAATTAAAAAAAAAAAAAATTTGATCATGGTACGGGGCGTTGTTACTCAGCCAGACCCTCTTCACCAGGTGAAGCAGCTCAAAAGCGGGCACGAGACAGTTTCCAGCCAATATACCATGAACTAAAAATTTTTTGACTTAACAACATGACTTAGATTTATTTTATGTTTTTTTTTATTTAATTAAAATTTTATTTATTCAATGATGAAGGCAAAATTCATATGTATTTTTCAAAAATAGAACAAAAGTCTTAATTTTGTTTTGAATGAATTAAGCAAAAATGATTATTCAAGAAAAGAAACTAAAAAAAAATTTATGTATATTTTAAACATAAGGGAAAATTTTTGATATTTATATGTTTTGTTTTTGATAAAAAAATTAACTAAAAAGAAGTGATTATTTAACAAGGATCTTAAAAAAATAAAATTTATATGTATATTTTAAAAAAATAAAGGAAAGTTTTGATATTTATATTTCATTTTTATGTTTTTTTTTTGTTTGATAAATAATTTTAATTAATAAGTCTAAGATATTTAAGAGATAATTTAATCCTTTTGAATTTATTCTATTTTTGAAATCATTTGCTAAGACTTTTATAAAGGAAACAAAAAGTTATATCTTTTCATTATTTTAAAAGAAATAAGCAAAATATTACTGAATAAAATATTAGCCCAAAAATTTTACTTTTATCATTATTTTTATTACTAAAAAAAGGTCATATTTTATTATTTTGAAAGAAATAAGTAAAATGTTACTGAATAAAATATTAACCCAAAAATTTTACCTTTTTTTTTTGTTCTTTTTATTAATAAAGAAAACTAAAAATTTATATTTTATTATTTTAATAAATAATTAATATATTAGTCCCAAAATTTTATTTTTGATAAAGAAAAGTTTATTTATATACTTTAATTAAAAATATTTCCAAGCCATAGATCCTGGCGGATCATTTGGTCATGGATTTTTAATTTTTGTTAAATTTTGATTATTTAATTAATTACTAATTTTAAATATATTTTTTATTGGATTTTTCTTGAATTTTTAATTTTAAAGATATGTTTAAAAAGAATTAATTTGTATATTTTTTTAGAATTATTTAATTATTTCTATTTATTAATTTAAAAAAAAAAAAGGAATAAAAAGTCAACTTTGTTATTTTTAAAGAAATAATAAAATAAAAAAAAAATAAAAAAAATAAAAATAATTGGCTTTTAAAAATGATTTTTTTATTAGCCTTAATAATTAATTACAAAATAACCTTCTTTTAATTTTCATTTATTTATTTATTAGTAAAGGGTAAAGGTGAATTAAATAAAATAAAGTGGGGCTTTTTGGCCATCCATTTTAAAAATAAATAATAATAAAGGTTAGCAAAGTTGATTAAAGTAATTAACAACAATAATAGAAATTAGCCAAGTTTAATTAATTGTTAACAACAATAATAAAAAGTTAGTCAAGTTAATTAATTAACAATAGTAATAAAAAGTTAGCCAAGTTAATTAATTAATAACAATAATAAAAAGTTAGCCAAGTTAATTAAATTAATTAATTAATAACAATAATAAAAAGTTAGCCAAGTTAATTAAATTAATTAATTAATAACAATAATAAAAAGTTAGCCAAGTTAATTAAATTAATTAATTAACAACAATAATAAAAAAAATTAGTCAAGTTAATTAAATTAATTAATTAACAACAATAATAAAAAGTTAGTCAAGTTAATTAATTAATTAACAACAATAATAAAAAGTTAGTCAAGTTAATTAAATTAATTAATTAACAACAATAATAAAAAGTTAGTCAAGTTAATTAAATTAATTAATTAACAACAATAATAAAAAGTTAGTCAAGTTAATTAAATTAATTAATTAACAACAATAATAAAAAGTTAACCAAGTTTAATTAAGTTAATTAATTAACAACAATAAATAAAAGTTAGCCAAGTTTAATTAAGTTAATTAATTAACAACAATAAATAAAAATTAACCAAGTTTAATTAAGTTAATTAATTAACAACAATAAATAAAAGTTTACCAAGTTTAATTAAGTTAATTAATTAACAACAATAAATAAAAATTAACCAAGTTTAATTAAGTTAATTAATTAACAACAATAAATAAAAGTTAGCCAAGTTTAATTAAGTTAATTAATTACAACAATAATAAAAGTTAGTCAATTTTAATTAAATTAAAAGTTAGCCAAGTTTAATTAAGTTAATTAATTAAGAACAATAAATAAAAATTAACCAAGTTTAATTAAGTTAATTAATTAACAACAATAAATAAAAGTTAGCCAAGTTTAATTAAGTTAATTAATTACAACAATAATAAAAGTTAGTCAATTTTAATTAAATTAAAAGTTAGCCAAGTTTAATTAAATTAATTAATTAACAACAATAATAAAAGTTAGTCAATTTTAATTAAATTAAAAGTTAGCCAAGTTTAATTAAATTAATTAATTAACAAAAATAATAAAAGTTAGCCATGTTAGTAGTTAGTTGTTAATGACAAAAAGGGTTAGTAATAATAACAAATAAATAAACAAGTAAAAATTAAAATAGTTAGGAATTAATTCTGCAAGAACAAAATAAAAGGTTAGTGACCCAAGTGAAAGATATTGAAAAATTGAAGCACAAAATGAGCGTTTTACCCTAGATTTTAAAATTTGAATCTGAAGAAGAACAGAGGAAGGACGCGCGCGAAGGGGGCGAGGGGGGGGGGGGGGTGTTGCTGGCGCAGAGGAGGAAGAGGAAGGGCAGGGGGCGACGGCGTGGGGGCGGAGCGGCGGCGGGCAGCTAGGGCGGCGCGGCAGCGAGCAGGGGCGGCGCGGCGGCGGGCAGGGGCGGCGCCGGGCAGGGGCGGTGCGAGGGGAAAAAGGAAGGTGAGGCGGGGGAACGGCGTGGGCGGCTGACGGCGAGGGCGAGCGCGGCGGCGGCAGGTGCGGCGATTGGGAGGGCACGGCGGCGGGCGGCGAGGGGCACGGCGGAGAGAGAGAGAGAGAGAGAGAGGGAACAGCAGTGAAAAAAAAAAAATTTGGCTTTCTGGGAAAGAAGGGAAGAGGGCTGGGGCTAAGGGCTGTAATTTTCTCTTTTTTTTAAAACGGAGCTCTAAGTTTTTTTGCTATTTTTTTCTGTGTTCAGCACAAAATTTGGGGGGCTATTTATAGAGGAAGTTTGGCTGAACTGTTGATGGATAAATTAATAAAAAATTTCAAACTTATCTTTTAAATTGGTAAAATGATAATTTTAGTCCTTTACGTCTCTCAGCCTCTGGATAAGTTCCTGAAGCTTCTGATTTTGACAATTTTGTCGTTTTCTGTCAATTTGCGCTAGAAACGTCGGCAGACCCAAAATTTTATGTGACAAACTACCAAATGCTCCTGGAACTTTCAGAATTTGTCAATTTTTCCCGAAACTTCTTAATGTTGTCATTTTTACCTCAAACTTTTAAATTTTGCCATTTTTTTTTCATGAAATTTTATTTTATTTCAAACATACACATATTCACACATATATCATTTTAAATCAAATTTTCACAAAACAAGAATATATTTTAAACTAATTAAATTTTTTTTTAATAGTAATATTTTTTTTTAAAATTAATAATTTTTTTTTTAATAAATTTTTTTTTAAAATTTTAAAACACCCGGACGAAATTGGGTGTCAACAGTACCCATATGTTGTTTTCTTTATTTTCATATGTTTATTTATACATGTGTTATGTTCATAATATGTTTTGGTATTTGGTCTATATGGATATATGTGAAGGTATATGTTCTTTTCTTTACATGCATGTATTCTTTTGTTTAATTTCATACGTTCCTTTGTTCATGTGTGTTTTGATATTTTTATGTATATATTTTTCTAAATATATGTGTTGTTTTCTTTGTAAGCATATGTTCTTTCTTTTACATGGACATTTTCTTTTAAACATATGCATATGTTTTTTTCATTATAGTTTACATAACTACATATATGTTCTTTGATCTATCTACATATGTTCACTTCTGTTTATGCATATGTTCTTTTATAAACGTGTATATGTAAATGCACACATGCATGCAAGTTTGTTTTGAATATATATTTCTTAAAGTATGTGTTCTTTTCTTCACATGCACATGTTCATCAGTATATGTTCTTTTCTGTACATACATATATCCTTTTCTTTAAATACATATGTTCCTTAGTATACATGTGTTTTGGTATTTTTCCTGTGTATATGTTTTTTATTATGTGTTCTTTTTTTTTTCTAGGCATATGTTCTATTCTTTATGTGGATATATTCCTTTATATGTTTATGTATGTTCTTTTCACTGTGATTTGTGTTAATGATCCTATATGCTCTTTGCTTTATTTGCTTCGGTATATGTGTATGAAAATGTAAATTTCTTTCTACGCATATGTTGATTTATAAATAAAAATAACAAACAACAATGTGTACAAGAATATATAGAAAATTTAAAAGAACAATTGTCAATGAAAAATAGAACATACGGTAAAACAAAAATAACATATTGGAGCAAAAATCACAAAAAACGTAAAAAGGAAGCCAAAGAAGACAGTCAGAGCAAAAATTGCAGAAATCGCTAAAAATGAAAAATAGAGGTCAGAAAAGACTATTGAAGCAAGATTGTAGAAAATCGAAGAAACTATGGTTGCAAGAAGTTGTGGTAGAAGACGATTGAAACAACAAATCAGAGAAATTGTGATTAGTGATGAAGATAGGAATAAAGATCACAGCAATTGTGATCAAATGTGAAGATCGGAGTAGAGATCGTAAAAATCACAATTGAAGGTGAAAATTTGACCAAAGATTGGAGAAATTGTGTCAACCAAATTGGCCTGATTTATAGCCCGTATACCAAAATGACATGATTGCCAGTTTCAATAGTAGAAGTATGACTTATATCATAAGCCTAGTTCACATAAAAAGTACTAAAAAAAACTGCAAACAAAAATCAGAAGAAAATTAATATATTAAAAAAATGGAAATGACACAGATATTAAGGAAGCAATTCCCATGTGCTCTATAATACATCTTTGTGTGTCTATAAATAGATTGTACTAGTAGCTTTCAACTACCATTTAGGTTTTATGGGCTCTCTTTTAACCTGTTTAACCATGAAGAACAAGAGACAGGTACGGTAGTTGCATTTCACAGGTTTGTCGGTTTGGAGCTATCCTACGCACCCAAGAAATTTAATTGGTAATCATCTTCATCTATTAAATATTGTGTCTCTTTGTTGTTTCTTTTTTTGTTATTCACATTATAAAAAGAAAATTTCAAAACCCCTATATGGTTTATCATAATCTACCTTAGTCTAATATGTTTGAAAACCTAAAACCTACACTTACCTGGCCCTTTCCTTCTCTTTCTCCAATTTCATTAGTTTGTTCGTTTACTATTAAGGGAAAAATAAAAAGCCCTTGAGTAATGTCTTACTTTAAATGAAGAACTTGAATTTTTTTTTCATTTGATCCCCTAACCCACATCGTAAGCACAAAGGTTACCCCATCAAGTGCCATGTGTGTCAATAGTAGTTCGATATCGCTCGTAGATTGGACCAAAGAAACTCAATGACAAAGTGACGAACCCTCAAACTCCCAAATTGTACCTGAACCCTAAATTGAAAACATGCTCAAATCTTCTCCAAAAACCTACAAAGAGAAAGTGAGTGATTCAAGAGAAGCCAAAAATGGTTTAGCAGCTATTGTACTAAACGTGGCACAACTACAACAACTATAGGAAAATGCTTGTTTAAGGCTAGTTTTTTTGGAATGGTTGTTGGCAATTGCTCCCAAAATACTAGGGATGCTAATATTGGGACCAATTTTGATAACCAATTGAAACCAGGGTCCTAATTTGTTTTCAAATTATTTCCAAATTAACAATAAAGTGCTGAGGGGTAGAAGAAGGATGACCTCACATATTAGTACCCTACACTTTGCTAGAAAAATAAAGAATGATGGAAATGAAAAAAAAGGCTTTGAGGCTTGAAATGAGTTCACTTTCCTAAAGACAATTATTCTCGAACTATAAAGTACTAGGAATATATTTCCAAGATACAACAAAGCTCTATGAAAAATCTCTTTTAAATTTATGAAATATCTCATTTATATGTAAAATAGAAAAACACAACTCTTTCCTTGATGGACACAATCATTCATAAATATGTGTCTCTTATAATAGATACAATTATTCATAAAAAAATATATCCCTTACAAACGACACAATTACTAGAAGAGTCACAACTCTTTGAATTTTAATTAAATTTTAAAATTAATTAAAATCAAATGATCAAAATATATTTTTCACTTATGTGAAACTTAAAAATGTTCCAAAAACACCTGGCATAGGGGGTTTGGAAAATTAGCAACAAATGTGCAAAACTTGAAGCTTAAAGTCTCTGGAGTTATGAGGAAACTAAATCAGAGCATCCCTTCCACAAACTAGTGAAGTAACACCAAAGCTAGAATTTTATCACAATTTTGCTTCTACTGATTTACTGTAAAGGTGGGATGCGGGTTGACCCAACTCGGGACTAGCTTGGACCGGTTGGGGCTGGGCCTGGGTCGAGGAGGACTAGGAACGGCTCGGTATCGCTCCGCCTGATACCGGGCCATTCCCGGGGTGAGGCGGGGCGGGTTTGTCATTTTTTTTTGTACAAAAAAATTAGAAACATAATTAATTATATATAATAAATATTTTTAAGAAAAAACATCACCTCCCGTGTAAGTTTTATTAAGTTAAAAAGCCAAATGACACTTACAAATAATTAGAACAGACATTACATTTTGAAATGACAAAACATTTTGAAAATGATGAAAAATAGAAACCTATGATTTGCGTTTAACAGCATAATCAGATCAAATGCAAACTACATATATGATTGAAAAAGAAAATTCAAGTCTCGGTATCGGATATTATCTTCTCATCCGAATTCTTTTGGTATTGCTGCCGGAGTGCTGTGAGGCACCAATTTCGATTGCACACGAATACTTTTACCACATCGGGAGTCAATCTTGATCATTTCTCCGATATCACTCATTTTCCTACACTAAATGTTGCCTCGGATGATACGGTGGAGACTGAAACGGAAAGAATCTCCTGTATGATTATCGACAAGATCGGAAACCTTGATCTCTTTTGTTTCCACCACTTCAATATGTCGATGTCGCTTGCCTCAAATGATGTGTTGAGATAGTCATCAACCTCAGCTAATTCCGATGTCGTTGGTCAGAATCGTTTGAGCATTTGGCGGGCCGGGTTGAATCTTGATGATATTGATCTCTTTGGAGGTTTGGTTTGAGGAGATTCGGATTTTATCTGATCTAAATGCCGCTCACAATATAACTTGTACAAAGAATGCAAGTACTCGAAAGCAGTAATAAACGTAGCCAAAATATTTATATGAGACATGTTTAAATAAGTATGAAAAATTCTTTCAAGTAATATTATTGTGCCCGTTAATTTGACATATGGGTCAAGCAAAGAAGAATTAAAAAAATAAGTGGAATGTTTTCAAAATATTGAAGCCACTTAGCCCGCATGGTTTCAATAACTCATCATCTTTAAACTGATGTAAAGCATATGTAATGTTCACTAAATGAAGTAAAACTTGATGAATGGTTGGGTAGTAAACACCAGAGAAAAATTCAGTAGCTTTGTAAAAAAACTTTAGCAATTCACCGGTTTTGAAACATTTTCCCAAATTTCAATCGTAAGAAATTTACAACCCATTTTTAAGTTCATAAAATGAGTCAACAAATTTGCGTATGGGAAAGAATCTTGCAATATCAAATATGTGGAGTTCCAGTGTGTTGGGCAATTCAATTTAAACTGTTTCCAAGAAAACTATTTTTTATTTTCAAAACAAAAGCTTTTAAATTTATGAAACATGGCAGGTCTTGATTTTAAATACATCAATGAGTTCCGAATAGGCAGAATTTCATTTTGGAGAACTTCTAAACTTTTTTGCGCACAAAGATTTAAAATATGACATATGCATCTAACGTTAAAGAATGCACCGTTGAGATGTGGTTTCAATGTTTGACTCAAAAAGCGAGCGGCAACATCATTGTTTGAAACATTATCAAATGAAATGTACAAGACTTTATCAGTAAAAAAATAATCGCATATAGTTTCTAAGATGCAATTAAATATGTGATAACCACTATAATCCGTTTCAATAACCCTAAATGACAAAATTTGTTTTTGCATAATCCAATTAGAATCAATCCAATAAAAAGTAACACAATAAAATGATTGACCTATAGGTGATGTCTACATATTAGAAGTAAATGCCACACAATGATCAAGAGCAGAAAATTAGGCTTGTAAATCTGACTTTCCGGATTTGAATAATCTAAAGCTTTCTTTTCTAGTAGTTTTCTTATACACTTTTTTAAATGCAGGATTTAATTGTGATTTTATCTAAGATTTTAGATACACTTCTTCAGCTTGTGAAAAATGTTTTTCGGTAATTATCATCAAATTTACCATACATTCTCTACAAGATTGTTGGTTAAAATGAAAAATACCTAGCCCACTAGTGTCGGTTATAAACCCAAGTTGTGTTTGTCCTCCAGAACTAGTGCTGGCACTGGGGATGATGTTAGGATGTTGATTTTCAATTTGTTGCTTCAGCGTTTCAATGCCGGAATTCTTTTTATCCACCAATTTTTTACCACAATGTTTGCATTTCCTGTGCCTCGACTCCCCTTCGTATAAGAGCTCATAATGCTCCCAAACCCAAGCAGTTAGTCTCGAGGATTTACCTTATCCTTGGGTTTCCTCCACGGCGGGTCTATGACTTGTCGGTGTCAGTTGTGTTGATGAATTCCCCATCGCCATTGCATCCAACTCTTTAACTTTATCATCTGATAATTGATCGTTGAGTCTCAAATCGTAATTTGCATATCAATTCCGGCATCATCTTCATGCAACTCTTCAATTGATATACCATTATCGGTGGGCGGAAAACGGCGACAGAACAAGCCTCAGAGGCCAGTGGTGCGGGAAGATGAACTCTCTGTCGCCTTACCTTTTCCTCTTAAAGCCATGAGTCACGAACTAATAGTAGTGATTAATGTAAAATTAAGAGGAGATTATGAAGATATTAGGGGGAGATTAGCAAGAAATTTGGAAGTGATTAAGAAAAAAGCTTAAATGCTTGAGAGAATGTAGTAGAGGAAGAAGAGAGATTGAGTGGTCAAGGGCGTATATATTCAGGGGCGGGAGGAGGCAGCCGCCCCCCCTAAAATTTTAAAAAATTTTATTGGGTACTTGGATATGTGATACAATTGTAGAAAAATTAAAGTTAGGTACTTATCTGTAAGTTTTATAATTAATAAGGGTCTCTAGTATATTTTATCCATTGAAGGTCTCAGTTATTTTCTTATTGAATAAATTATGTGATAGTCCTTACTCTTTAATTATTATTTCCTTTTAGTCTCTATCCTATTAAACATTCTGTTTTGGTTCCAAACATATTAAAAACATTTGTTTTAGTCCTAAATTTATAAAAAAATGTTTCATTTTGGTTTCATTGCATGAAATTTATTAACTCAAAGTATTTTTCTGATAATAACTTTTTAGATCATAATTTGGACTATCCGGTAAGTGCTATAAAATAAATTTAATTTGTATAATATTTTTTTATAATTAATAGAAAATTCAAATAACTATTTTTACTCTATAAATTGAACTTAATTATTATAAATTTTTGAATTCAATGTGTCTATATATGTAAACTGTCTAATGAATTTTGAGTTGTAAACTTTTGAAATAAACTTAGTTATTATACACTTTCAAATTTTATATGTCTATATATAATATTATTTAGTATTTTCTATTAGTGATTGTAAATTTATACATGCTAATAACCTGTTTCACATCATGCCCCCCTCCCCCCCCAAGTGGAATTTCTGGCTACGCCCATGTGAGTGGTGGTGTGAGGATGGAGTGAAAATGACATTGGTATTTATAGGGGATGGTCAAAAAATATTTGGGCCAAAATTCCTCAAGATTTAGTTATTGGGAGGGATAAAAATGAAAATTTAAGAGCTAAAATGTAGCAGAAAACTGTTGGAGGACATATATTATAATTAACACATTTTTTTAATTTTTGTTTTGCAGGTTGCCATTTCTGACCGTTGTGCCCTAGACTGGACCAAACCAGCCGGGGCAATTTTCGGGGTGGCGCGGTCCGGGTCACGGGTCGGGTTGGGTTCGATTCTGGGCCAAGGTGAGCCATTTTGCATCATTCTTCCTCTTTCAGGCCCATATTCAGCACAAATATTTAGCGGGTTTTGACAAGCCGGGGCGGGCACGGGTTTAATCAGGGCATGGCAGGGTTGACTTCCGGGTTTACCTCTAATTTACTGCTGTTGTACCTTTTTCAATTATGCCTCGTACGTACAATTCTGTTGCTAGTATTTCTCAACTGCCCCAACCCAACTCCCGAGGGTGAAAACAATGCAGGATTAGTTTGGATGTCTGGTACTTAAGCACTCAGGGGGAGGAAGAAACGTCAACGCAAACTGATTTCTAACATAGAAAGTCAACAGAGACAGGGACTTCATTTCCTTTGAATGATATTGGACTAGGAGTTCAATAAGTAATTGAGAGAGAAACCGAGCAAGGATCCTATGTGAAGGGATTAATTACGTCTTCCAGCCAGAACTGAAGAATAAAAATAGTTGGATGAAGCCTTGGTAATTAACCTCTGCTTTTAGGAATATTTTAGTTATTAAGTAGCTGGGCTGCTATAATATTTTTTTCCTTCTAATTTTCGGTTAAATGAATAAAATTTAGCAATTAATAATTTTATTATTTCATTTTATAGTCGTCTCCTCACAAAATCAATTAGGACGAAGTTGACAAAACCTTCAGAGTTATTATTGCATGGGAGATCGCACCAATTGTCCTGAAACTCTTCTAGTGTTGCACTTTTATCCTGAATCAGTAAAATGTTGCAGAATGCTCCTAAACTTCATGTTTAGTCATAACTGCGAATGGAAATAAAGCAAACTGTCTAATGCCGCAGTATTGTGGGCAACGAGAATGGCACCATGAAATCACCTCAAAACCTCATTGAGCAGCAGGTGTTATTTCTATTATACATATGAATATAAAATGCTTAGTTATCCAACAGCAATTAAAATTATATTGCAATCAAACTAAAGCAAATTAACCATTGTTCATGAACTTATTGGTACAATTGAAGTTTGGGTTGAAATCAAATCTCATGCTAGTTCTTGTGACACTTTCACATTTAACATTTTCATAGTTCCATAGTGATTTTCAAAATTGAGTTATTACTAATTATTTTGATATTACTTACTAAACTTACGTACCAGTTAAAACTTTATACTTAAATAAGTATAAAAAATATTTTTAAAATATTTTTTTGAAAAATTTAGGTACTTTCTATTGATTTTCCTTTTATCTGGTTGGACAAATAAATTTATAAAAACTTAACTAGTTTCCTAAAAGTGATTATTAACTAAGTATTAGTAGCATTTAAATGAAATTGGTTCTACATAAAAAAATCAGCAATAATGAAAATAATAAATTATTTTTAATTAGAAAAGTAATGAATGTCTTAGTTAGGATATCTAACAATTCATTTTAGGTTTGGTTCTTCAAAGGGTGATCACTAATCAAAGCGAGCATGCTTTTTTTTGTTGGTGATGAAGCATTATGAAGTATTTGTTTATTGAAGGCAAAAACCTTATATTGCACATGCCTATGTCAAGTACACAAATTGAAGCCAAGGTCCTAACTGTAATTTTGGACTAGGAGAGATGTCAACATGTCGAGTTAGAGCCGTATTTAACTAATCCTAAATTCTCTTCCTGAGCAAACGAGTTCAGGTAATACCCACCTTGAGGGAAGACAAGTATTATCTGACAACTTATAATTTAAAACATATATTTAATATTTTTAGAATCTTTAGTTATATTTTTGTATATTTCAAAAGAATATGTATATTTATAATTAATTAATAACTAAAAAAATCATAAAATAAAGTAATATAGGGTAATTTTTATTAAATTATAATTTTGTTTAGAAATATATTTTAAATATAAATATACAAATGTGAGAAGGGTGCGTGTAGAATCGAGTAGGATTAATTAAACCCATACCGCTCCCAAGCCTTTGTAGGTAGGGTCGAGTTTGATGAGAGTATGGGTGGGTAAGGTAATTTTTGACATTCCTATATGGTTTAGTTTTGGTGATTTTTCCTGTACTCGATTATATTGTGAATAAATTTTATGGATGATCCATAATTTTTAATTATTATTTCTCTTTTAGTTCATAATGTAATATTGTCTTAAACATATTAAAAACGTTCCATGTTGGCCATAAATGAAAATAACTATCTTACATCAACTTTTGACATCCTTTTTAAATTATCTGGTAATTATCTTTGAATAAATCTAATATATAATAATTTTTTACGGTTAATGAATAATTTAAATTATTTATTTTTTATCATTGTAAATTAGATTTATTTTATTTTGAAATAAAAAAATAATAATTTAAACTATTTATTAATTATAATAAATTATTGCATAATTTAAATTTACTTAAAGGTAGTTTTCGGACAGTTTAAATTTGGATATCAAAACTTAGTGTGAGACAATTACCTTGACTTAATGAATTCTTTGCTGTCAAAGACCAAAATAAAAATATTTTAAATATATTTAGGACCGAAACAGCAGTTAATAGGATAAAGACTAAGAAAAATAATAACAAAATGTTAGGAACTGCCCATGAAATTTGCACTTATTATTGCCAATGTGCCGCATCAAATACCAGTTTTTGGAGCTATCTAAAAAAAAAAAAAAAGAAACATTTAGTAATCGAAGGTGTAGACTGCAATTTTATCTACAGTTCAGGAACAGTTATACATTTTGTGGGTAGAGAACCGAAGTGTAGCAAATGGTAGTCCCAGCACTATCTACACAATTCATCTGGATTCTTTCATTTATGTTCACAATTTTCCTACAATAAGATCATTGAAAATTTGAAACCATATATATAAAAAGCTAAACCACATTCTTTTAACAAAAAACCTAACAATATCGTTACTATGAGCTTCGCATTAACTGCTTTCTAAACATTTCTTTCCCCAAAGGCACCAATATTTTGATGATTAAGATTAAGAACAATATTACTTGGGGATCGAAGGAAAATTCAAATTATCATGCTTTCATTTTTTTCTATCTCTTTTCCATTGTTTAGGTAACTCATAAAAAAAAAAAAAAAAACAGAAGCCAAACGAAACCTTACCGTACCCATATTGAACAGAAAATCCCCCAAAAATTACCATATAGATAAATATTAATTTTTCCGTTGTTTATAGAAGTTAAAAAAAGCCACACATTAATTAAGATTCACTTCATCAAGTCACTTGCTTGTCTAACTTTCTTGATCTTCTTACCCAGATCGGCAAGAAGCTCCGGAGGGAACAAAGACTCGATCTCCTTGCTCAAATCCAGCAAAATCATCTGCCCAAGCATCGCTTTCCTTCTCGCCGGCGACGGCATGGCCTTGGGCTTCCTCGGCGCAGGAGGGCACTTCAGCGACGCGGGAATCTTGCTCTCCCCGGAAGTCGGAGTCACAAACCCGTTTTCAGCGTCACCAACATCTCTGGAGGACGGCAGCACAGGTAACTTCAACTCCAACGCCACCAAGTTGTTGGCGCACTTATCTTCCGCTTTTATCTCCGATGAAGCTGCGGCTGGTACTTCTTGCAAAGCTGGGATTTGACAAGGATTTTGTTGGAAATTATCTAAGTAGGGTTTGACCAAGAAATCAAATTCCATGGAAGAAAAACTAGTAACTGTTTTTTCGTTTGTTTGGTCAGTTGGTTGGTTTTTTTATTTTTTCTGATCAGAAGAATTTTAATTTGTTGGTTGTCAGAGAGGAAGAGAAGAGGGATCGAGATGAGAGAGTGAGAGAGAGGGTAGGGCTGGAAATATTTTGTCTTGCGATATGTTTGGGTGGAGGATCCGAGGCAAGTATACTCTCGAATCCTTCAACTTTATTTTTTACCAAAAAGTAGTAGTACTATTTTTTTTTTAAATAAAGTCAGAAATTTTTTTACAAGCATTAATTTCTAGTTGAAAAGTATATTCATTGTTCACTTTAAGAATATTGTGGATCGATCTTGCAAAAGTTTTCCTAATTACACATCTTGATTTTTCTATGAAAACAGAAAAAATGAATATATCTATTTAAATAATCAATGAGTTCGTTATATATATATATATATATAATTTATTGATTGGATCTTCACCCCCAGCAGTTCCTTCTATATATCCCCTGCCACTGTTAGCATGTGAAAGTCAATTAATTAAAGTATGCGATATATTTTTTTTATCTCCATGAAGTTAGGATAAGTTAAATTGATTGCTCTTATATAGCACTATAACTACTTTGTGAAAAGGAGACAAATTGTACCTTCTAGTTAAGAATTCAATACAATTAGAGGTTCTACCATGATCGTTAATTTCTATAAGAGCCGATGATCTCAAATGAAACAATGGAAGCAGCAAATCTTATCTGGTTCAGAGGACTCAACACTTAATTCAGCCGAGGAGGATCTTTTAGTGCAATCTTCATGATAAGCTTCTTATTTATCCCTTCTCAGATCTTATTTCAAAGTATAAAAAAAATAGAGAATTTTCTTTTTTGTGAAGTTATTTTCAATATCAATAAGATAAACCAACTTTATAATTTTTTTAACCCAAAAAAGGGAAGAAAAAATAAAAGGAAAAAAGAGAGAAAATTACATATTACCCAACTCATCATTTGGGTAAGGTTAACTACTTAAAAATGAGTAATTAAATTATTATTTTTAGCAAAAAATAGTTAATTTGTGGTGGCAAATGTATTGTATATTGAATTACACTACTCTTTTTGGGACAGGCAAATTTATTATTTGTATTTGAATCGTCATTTCCACCAATTTTAAAAACAACTCGGTAGCATCATTTCTAATTGGAATTTTGTCTCAGAAGATAAGACTCGTAATTAAACACAGAGTACATTCATTAACACAAATTTTTTTTCCATAAAAAATTATAGTAACTAATTGCTCATAGTTAAGTAATTATGTACCGCCAGTACCAAAATATTGAGTAAGGCCGGAAACAAAAATTTCCAGGAAAATAGAGGGTAGAAAGTCACTTTCACGCTGATGGGGGCAGCAATCATATAAAATTGTGGCTTAAGAAAAGGCTTTTCCCCCTTATGTGATTTCTACTGACTTTGATGCATCTCTTCACGTGCTTTCTACATCTTGGCATGCATGTTATTAGATGTTGCTTACTATATATATCTCTCTCATATATCTGTCGTCCTTGCCTTCATAAGGATTAATTTTAATTTCTCATTAAATTGACCAGTCCATTCTTACTTTGACAAGCTTAATTTCACATCAACTCTAAGAGATCTATATATTGGTTTTGACCGGTATTTTTTATTTTTGGTTTTTTGAGCCATATTGATTAGTTATCTAGCTATAAGTTCTAACAGTAAACTTTCCTAGGCTTGCAATTCTATTGGATGCTTGCGCCATAGTTTATGAACTTACTTAAGATGTTGTCTCAGTAACAAATCTTTAAAGTTCATGCCCATAATGCCCAGAAAGCTTAGAGGTGCAATTCTCTAATAAGAGTCTAAGCTTTGGACTTCTTGTGTAAGGAGCAAGAAAAGGTCAATCAAACATGAGTCTAAGTTCGTAGAATAGCTCATTCAACAATTAAGATCTGCCGCTTAAAATTTAATTTGGGCACACATATATAGACAAATACTTATACATACAAAATCCGCCTAAGCAAGGAATTTTCCAAAGTCTTCTAATTAATCATATGCCCATACACCATAAAAAAAAATAATTATGAAGTTATTGATAGGGTTATAGAAGATAAGAAAGTGGGACAAAGGGAAATGGACATTTAGTGAAGTTGTGTTGGACATTTATGAAGAAACGTTTTCATGTTGTCGCTTGAATGGGATCGGCTGCCAGAAGTCACACCAATTGGGTGCGGGGTGGGGTTGGTGGGCAGGCCGGCGCAGCGCAGGCAGCCAGCACCTGCCTCCTCCTGTTTAATTTTTGCTTTGGATTCGGTGCCCCGGCATTATTAATTCTTTGACCCCCTCTAAAAACTGTGAATTACTTATCTCAAATTAATTGCAGCAGGCAATTATCACTGCTATCGCGTTTACTTTGCTTCATTTATTACTTATCTCCTTGGATTCCTACTATAATGCCTGCCTAGTGTGGCCAAAGTCAAAACACATGAAAACCAGGCTTACCTTTGTGTACATGCAAATCATCATGTTTGGCCATTTTATGGCATTATGGTATGGGTTTATATGTTTTTGTTCCCCAGGAGTTTCAACATTTCATATTAGAAGTAAAACGGTAATGCAAAGAGATGCCTACATGCAAGGCTAAGGTTCGAGAAAATGTGCTAATTGCAGTAGAGATTCTTCAATGTTTATACAGTAAACTTTTTTACTTTATAGATTTAAGATTGTTCACTTTCATCTCTACTTTTATAATAGATTGTATTAAATTGTATTAAAGATAAAGAAAAACTTATGAATGACGATTTTTATGCTACAAGTTTGGATATCTATGTATGATCTTTAGCGTTCAACACTATTACAATACAGTATCAGTCTTTCTAACATAGATCACGTGATATGCTTCCTCCATCTTAAAATACGTACATCTCCATCTTGTATCGCATGAGCTTAATATATATGTTTTTTTTTCTAGGTTACATTGTATTAAGTAACATAATTATTACAATAAATGTTTATGAGCTTTACATATATAATAGAAATGATACATACAAAAAATAACGTGTGTGTGTGTGTAAAGTGACACATTTTCCTATCCTACACAAACATTCTTCATTTTGAGGCTCGAGACAACGCAAAGTGGCATGCTCACGCCCTAGAGAACCATGATCACGTGTCAGGCCCGTATAATAAAACTCAATCACAGCACAAGCATTGTTGTGTTCATGATTTTATTTAATCAAAGGGACTCAATATTGAGAAGGGGTTCATTTGCATCACTTTCTAATAACTTGCGATTATGTCTTGAACTTGGCCTCAGCATAAGTATTTTATCCATTTTATTATAACTGTTATTTTTTTTTAAAAAAAAATTATCATTTCCCAAAATAATCAATGACGCGTGCTTTGGTAGATTTCCACAGTTTTTCCCTTTTTTTTTTTTCAATTTTAGTCACGCCACTAGCTAAGTCATCATTTAATTTTTTTAGAATAACATTTTATTGTAATTGTTTGAGGGTACTTACAACAAAACTTAGTCCCTCCAATTTAGCTTAGTTCATCTATTTAGCTTTTCGCTCAGTTTTAGGGAAATCCGCCTTTTATTGATTTTTCATATAAGAGAAATGGTGAATATATTAGTCAATAATATTATTTACCTTTTTATTAGGGAGAGAATGTTAAGTATTTTGAAATTTCCCTAAAAAGAATAAAGATCAAATAAACTGAAAGTAACGGAGGTAGTGTGGCAACCCTTATTTACAAAAAAAAAAAAAAATCAACCATTTTTAGGATGAAGAAATACTTTTTCTATAGAGAAGAAAAGGGCCAAGGGGAACTAATGAATTGAATCTCAGATGTTCTGATAACAACCACAAGACTTGGTCATTGAAGCTCAGAATAATATGACCATTATTTGATGCTGTGTAGTTCCAACTTTTAAATAAAAAATGGTAAAAGCTCATCATATAAAACTGTCTCCAACCCTAAAATAAACTTTCACAAGAATATAACTCATTTTTCCATGCTGTTCCAACTTCCAACTTAAAGAATGGTACACAGTAGCAATTAAATTGTTCGCTTCTATTAAAGAAGTTGACAATACCGTGGGATTATTAAAAAATTGGCAAATTGATATATTTAAACGGAGAGAGTAAATGATATTTCATATATATAACAAAACGTTTGTTTTTTTCAAAAGAAAAAAAAAAGAAAATTCTTTTAAATATTGCACAGAGGGAATGTGGGTTGATCTTGCTATTGTCCCTTTAAATGATGAAAGATTGGAAAGATCAGAAGTTGGCCCCTAGGCGGATCGCTTGGATTTCAACGCGTCCATCTTTACCAATATAATAATAATAATAATAATAATAATAATAATAATATCACTCGTAACGTGATACAATGTTCTTAAAATTATATTTTCAACCCTAGTGTTTTAAAACCTACACTCCATTGATTTTCTAATTATACCATAAGTGATACTTTTCTTCCCTGCACTTGGGTTATTACAGTAGTTCTCTCTATTTGCCAATAAGTGTTGTTCGTCCATAATTAAACTACTATGCCTTTTAAAAATTTTTCTCTAAGTTAAGTGATATTTAAGTATAATGATCAGATATAGAATTAGTTGGACATGAACGATAATTGATCATTCAGTAAAAAAATAAAAATGAAGAAAAGTACGAAATTTCGTTCGTAAAACTGTTTGGTTACTTGTCAAGTAGAATGTTTTTTTTTTTTTTGAACGGCAACAAGAATATATATTAAGAATAAAATAACAAGGGAACAAGCACTAGCCAGGGGCTAGCAAAAACCAAAACACAACTACCCCACCCCTTCCCCAGAAAAGGAGCAAAACAAACCCCTGAGCACCGCCTGCAGACTTAAACTAGATACAGTTTTGTCAAGTAGAATGTTGACATAAGGGAAATCCATCGTCTAAAACAAAAATATCGAACTTTTTTTTTTCCAAATACAAAAATATATATCGAACTTATTGTGGTCTTATAAAATGTGATGATGAATTGAAATATATACATGGGTTTTGTCTGCTCAAAATTTATTGGAAATTCAAATAAATCCACTATTTTTTCAGTTCACTCCCAAATGTTTTTTCCCCTTTCGTGTTGAGCATTATGTGCTATTATGAAATATAAGATCCAGAATTAATACGGGCAAATGTGTGGACCTGACTGACACATTTAATTGCCTGCAAAGTTTTTAGTGAAATAGATACTGCAAATGATAAAGTGGGGCATATAAATATGCTAAAGCTATTCACACACACTCTCATGCCACCCATAATTCCATTTCATATCCTCATGCTTGATTGATAATGATTTTGCTTCCCACCATCACTCCTACACTTCAGTTTTCCCTCCAATTTCTCAAACCTGCTCCTGCAATTTCAATCCTCTCACTTCCCTAATCAACAAGGCGCATAAATATATATATACCAACTAGCTATAGGGTAAACCAAATTGGTTTCTTGGTGGGTTTGGCTAGGAATGAAATGGTTGTGAAACGGCAGCATTGGAGACTACCAAAGTCTCAGGAACCCTTTGATGCTCAATCCGAAATGTTATTGAGCAATTGCGTTCCTTATATATATCACCGATTTCTTAATTGAGGCGAGCTCCCAATGAACCGATCTTGTCAGGCTTCGACCAACTAACCGCATATTTCAATTTCGCAAAAAGGTAAAAGGGCTAAATTTGTTACTAAACTCTAGGGGTAGAGCAAGTTTGCCACAAAGCTATTTTTGCAAGTAAATTTGTCACTAACATTTTCGTTCTAGGAGATTTTGTCATTAGCCGTTTAATAGTTTGAATATTCTATTTGTTTAGAAAATATGACACAACTTTTATATTTGTAGACCTGTTATTAAGGTGTTGTTTTTAAAATAGAGGAGGCGGTAAATTTATTTTTAGAGCCAAAATTTGAAGGTGGGAATGTAATTTATTTTTTAATATTATTTATAAAATTATTTACTAATTATAAAAATATTATATATAATTAAATATTTTACACAATCCATTTATGTAGGTGTGTAAAAGCAAATTTTCAAGAAATACTTGAAGCTTTTTGGTACATCACTCATTCAAGTGTCGTTTTCCAAATTTTGGTAAGCTTTATTTGTTTATGCATTTATTTATTTATTTGCATATATATATTTTGAACTGGTATGTGTAATAAATACTTCAAATTAAGTTTTTTTATAATATTTGTAAAAAAATATTGAAAACTTGGTAGATTTAGAATTAGGATTGGTATGAATTGGATTATAAATTTGATTGGTTTGAGATTGGATATTAAAGTAAAAAGGAAAAAATGTTGGTCCAAGTATATTTTGGGCATAGTTTTTATATTAATGTAATTTGAGTTAAAATATGTTTCAATATTTGCATTAGTGTTTAAATTTGGTGAAATATAATAGAGGTGGAATGCAACTGAATGTATGGGACTAGGTTCTTACCAGGATAAACCGGTTTTATGCAAGAGTGGATGATAGGTGTTGATCAGTTTATAAACTTTACACATAGCAAAGTATAGCTCATGAGTGGTAAGGTGCCCATGAAGTAAGTGAAGGAACTTGTAATTTAGAGATTTTAATGAAGTTAATGTGCATTTGTGTAAGTGGAGATTTGACTCAGTATTATTACTGGACCGTTCACGACAAACCAGTTGAAATAATTCGAACTATGCCATTAAATATGGTCCATGATCAATATAGTTGTAATTGGTATACTGTGAACCCATATGAGAGGATGGTGTTTGACGCTGTTGGTCCAAGTCAGCGTTAGAATGTTGGATAAAGTGAAGAGCAACCAAATGTTGATTCTCAGCTACTATAGAATGGCTGTGAAAACCATTTTGAACTGTCAGCATTAGTTTGTTACTAATCCTAAAATCAAAATACAACATGTTAGTTGGTTGCTATGATGAGGTCACACAATTGATGAGGAAAACTCAGCCCCATGACAATAAGATGTTGTGTAGTTAGTGCGAGACCAAAAAACATGTATCTCGTCTTGGGGACTAGTGCACATAAATATCGATGATTGCATGTTATTTTGGATAGGGGATAATGATGCTCAAGCTTGTAAGGTTTGTCAAGCACCATGCTATATGCCAAGATGAAGTAAGAGAAGTAAAGATAGACCATATAAGACATTGCATTATCTGCCTCTAATCCCTCAACTCCAACGACTATATGCATTGCTTGCTACAGTGGAGGATATACTATGGTATAAGGAGCATAACTTAGACCCTAATATTCTAACACATCCATTGGATGGAGAAGCCTCGAAATATTTTGATCACATATATCGATGGTTTGCAGCCGAACCATGACATGTGCAGCTTGGATTGTCCTTCCATGGATTCACTTTTTTTGGGGTATTTGGTAAACAATACTCATATTGGCTAGTAATTATTACACCATACAACATGCCGCCACACATGTGCATGAAGAGTCCATATATGTTCCTGACATTGTTGATCCCAGGACCACATAGCCCAAAGAAAAATATTGATATTTACTTACAACTGTTAATTGAAGCTTACATTATGTAGGTGTGTAAAAGAAAAATTTTAAGAAATACTTGAAGCTTACATTATTCATTCAAGTGTAGTTCTCCAATTTTGGTAAGCTTTATTTGTTTATGCATTTTTTTTGCATATATATATATATATTGAATTGGTATGTGTAAGAAATACTTCAAATTAAGTTTTTTTTTATAATATTTGTAAAAAATATTGAAAACTTGGTAGATTTAGAATTAGGCTTTGTATGAATTGGATTATAAATATGATTTGTTTAAGATTGGATATTAAAATAAAAAGGAACAAATGTTGGTCCAAGCATATTTTGGACACAATTTTTATATTAATGTACTTTGAGTTAAAATATGTTTTAATATTTTCATTAGTGTTTAAATTTGGTGAAATATAATGGAGGTGGAATGCAGTTGGATGTATGGGAATAGGTTCGTACTAAGACAAACCGGTTTTATGCAAGTGTGGATGATGAATGTTAATTAATTTATAAACTTTGCACATAGCAAAGTGCAGCTCATAAGTGGTGGAAAAATAGGGTGCTCATGTAGTAAGTGAAGGAACTTGTAGTTCAGGGGTTGTGATGAAGTGAAGGTGCATTTATGTAAGTGGAGATTCAATCTCGGTATTATTATTGGACCGTTCATGGCAAACCAGTTGAAGCAATTCAGACTATACCATTAAATATGGTCCATGGTCAATATAGTTGTAATTAGTCTATTGTGAACCCATATGAGAGGATGGTGTTTGATGTTGTTGGCCCAAGTGAGCCATAAAATGTTGGATAGAGTGAAGAGCAAATGAATGCAAATGGCCTATAGTTTTATGATTTGCTAAATGTTACTTCCTCTGTCTCATATTCTTTAAAACACTCACTTTTTAGCAATTAATTTATAATTTTTTATTTTCAATTTTTAGTATATAAATAAAAAAAATTGTATATAAATGATGAATAAAAACCTATAGTGTCCAAATATATATTTTTTAATTTTTTTAACAACCAATAATATAAATAAATTCAAGTCAAACTATAGCCAAAAGTCAACTGTTTCAACAATATGGGATGGAGGAAGTACTTCTACACTATGGAGTGGCTGTAAAAACCATTTTGAACTGTCAGTGATAGTTCGTTTATTGAGCCTAAAATCAAAATACAATATACCATTTGGTTGCTATGATGGGGCACACAGTTGATGAGAAAAACTTAGCCCCATGACAATAAGATGCTATGTAGTTGGTATAAGACCAAAAAACTGGTATCTCGTCTTGGACTAGCACACATACAAATTGTTGCTTGCATTAATGATTGCATGTTATTTTGGAGAGGGGACAATAATGCTTAGGCTTGTAAGATTTGTCAAGTACTACGCTATATGCCAAGATGAAGTAAGAGAAGCAAAGATAGATCATATAAGATATTGCATTATCTGCTGCTAACCCCTCAACTCCAACAACTATATGCATCACTTACTACGGTGGAGCATATGCTGTGGCATAAGGAGCATAACTTAGACCCTAATATTTTAACACATCCATCGGATGAAGAAGCCTGGAAACATTCTAATCATATATATCCATGGTTTGCAGCCAAACCATGACATGTGCAGCTTGGATTGTCCTTTGATGGATTAACTCCTTTTGGGGAATATGGTAAACAATACTTATGTTAGCCAGTAATTGTTACACCATACAACATGTCACCACATATGTGCATAAAGAGTCCATATATGTTCCTGACATTGTTGATCCCAGGACCATATAGCCCAAAAAAAATATATTGATATTTACTTGCAACTGTTAATCAAAGAGTTGAAACAATTGTGGGATGACGGGATTAAAACTTGGGACATGTCTATGAAACAAAATTTCTGCCTTCGACAAGCATTTAAATGTGGACCATAAATGGCTATCCTGCTTATGGTATGTTATCTGGGTGGATGACCCACGGTTGACTATCTTGTCTTATATGCATGGTAAACATGATGGCTTTTCAGGCTGAGCATGGTGATAAAGCTTCATTCTTCGATTGTCATCGTTAGTTCCTTAATCATGACCATCAATTTAGATGAAATCAAATTTCATTCAAGAATGGTTTAGTAGATCATACCAATCCTCCTGAGCAACTATCAAATCCACATGGTGAGAAAAGTTGGTATGAACAATATAATTCATGAAAAGTTGGCAACTTAATGAATGTTTTATAAAAAAAAAAAACTAACTCTTTTAATTGTTACATTGTAGTGCCAAGAAGACCCTGATGGAAAAAGACCCCAGGATATTTCGGACATTCAAAAAGCATACACCAAGAGAGACGTGAATATTTGTAATAGTAAGATGAAAAAAATAAGCAGTATGTACTTAAGAATTTTGATATATGAATTTATATATAATTGTTCTTACTTATTTTGTGTATTCAAGCCTTGTTTAACTAATGGTGCATTCCCCATGTATGTTGTCACATTTGCAGGAGAGATTTCCTGGTAGACATGGAAGAACAGCTCAAGCCTCTGATGGTGTGGCTAATTATGACGACGAATTACTATTTGCACATGTTGTTAAGGGCAAGAAAAAAAGGTCATGATCTTGGCATGGGTTTTGAGCACTTTTTAGTTCCCGAAGCTCACCGTGCATCATTCAGTGATATCCATTGTTCTATGCACTTTACCTAGACACAGGAGTTCAAGGATGAGGTTGCCAAATGCATTCGCGCAATGATGTAGGAGATAGTTCGTAGCTGAATGGTAGAAATTTAACGCCTTTGGCAAGCGCTCAAGTTTCACTATGGTACTGCATCAAGTAGTTCACGTCAGGTACCATGTTCTACTACTCCTGATGATGCTGATGACGATAAGATGGATTATGATTGAGATATAGTCTTGTTCTAAGTAACTTGACTCTGATCAATACTTTGGTATGACTAGTTGATATCATGTTATCATACTATGACCGTGTCTATGATCATGTTAGTGTGATGGATAATGTGTTTCTAGGTTGCTTATTGAATCATTGACTTACTTGTAGTTGGTATTAGTTTCTATGGTTGTGGATGTGTTTAAGAGCTGTAAGATGCAGTATGTGTGTGTGTAGATCTACTAATATGAAAGTTGATTCACTAGACAACTTTGTTACTTCTACCAAAATTAGATTTCGATGGACAACCACCGGCAAATTGAAACCCAAAATCTACAATTGTGCAATTGTGTCAAGAACATTCACCTTCCAATGACTACGAGATTTTCTGACAAACAAATGTAGGTAAAAAACAAAAAAGTTTTCTAGTGGCCTTCACGACCTTTCCGACAACCTAAATGTTGGAATCTATGACAGATCAAATATCATATTTTCCTACGGAGCATGTACGTTGGAAAATACCAATGTCCACCATCATTCGGAAATTCCAACAACCATGCTGTCCATCAGAAATCCTGACGGTCACCATTTGTTAGAGTTCCTGACGGCTATTGGCCTATCAGAAATCCCAATGGCGCTGCCGTCTGTCAGTATTTCCAATGTTAGCCATCGAATTTCCCTTTCCAACGTTGTAGAACGCAATGGCTCATGTTCTGACATCTCTCTATTAGATATTATGCTTTCCAATTGTTGTTCGTTAGAAAATAATGTCGGAAATGGCCTATTTTCTAGTAGTGATCGATCATTTATTCTAGAATTATAGTGCCTCTGCATCAATCGAACCTTATTTGATTGGAGTTTGGTCTAAGGAGCATTAATAAAAGTGTTCCTAGAATGTGCTGAAGAGTGGAGATGACGCTAGTGGTGGAAAAGGTGGAGGGTGGTGAAGTGTGCAAGGGCTTGCTGGAGTTAAGACAATGGTGAAAATGATAGATTCAGAACTTAGGGGGCAAGGTGTTAGGTGAAGAAAACTTAAAATTAAAACTTATATTTTCTTATTTTTTCACGTTTGTCATATTAAACAATTTTAATGGCCGATGGTAGATTTGCTCTCAATACAAAACATTGATGGTAACTTTGCACATTTAAAAAAAATTAATGGCAAATTTATCCATAAAAAAGTTTGATGACAAAATTACTCTACCCCTATAATTAAGTTACAAATTTGTCCTTTTTACCATATAAAAATCAACTTACACATTTGAGCAAATGTGACCAATTAATCTTATATCTTTCGTAGCTTCACGATTTTTTTTTTTTAAAAAATTTTCTGAAACCCTAGGAGATCTCCCCTTGTGTGCAACCGTTTCTTTAGCAGAAATTAAGGGAGAACCATATTGACGAAACCCTTCCTTTGAATCCATTTCTCTCTTTTAGCCCCAAGTAACAAGGGAACGTGTCAAAACAACCTCCTTCATAGCTAATTTAGATCAAATTTAAAATAATTGGAGGAAATTAATCCAATATTTAAAGCAAATTCCATTTTACATTTTGAAAGGATTCGATTTTTGAAACCAAGAGCTAAAATTGGAGCCGGTAATTCAAGATGGCAGATGGTGAGGACATTCAACCACTCGTCTGCGACAATGGAACCGGAATGGTGAAGGTAATCATCAATTTAGGGGAAAATAGACATAATGAACCCTATCGTTATTGAATTGTTTCAGAGGTCGCCTTATCTTTAGTTTGGGTCATTTCTAATCGCAAAGTAAGTCACCGAAACTTCTTGTAGGCTGGATTTGCTGGTGATGATGCTCCAAGGGCTGTGTTCCCTAGCATTGTGGGGCGCCCGCGGCACACGGGAGTGATGGTTGGGATGGGCCAGAAGGACGCGTATGTAGGGGATGAGGCTCAGTCCAAGAGAGGTATTCTGAGTTTGAAATATCCGATTGAACACGGAATTGTTAACAATTGGGATGATATGGAGAAGATTTGGCATCATACATTCTACAATGAGCTTCGTGTGGCTCCCGAAGAACATCCGATTTTGCTGACTGAAGCACCCCTCAATCCCAAAGCAAATCGTGAGAAAATGACCCAAATCATGTTTGAGACCTTCAATGCCCCTGCTATGTATGTTGCCATCCAAGCTGTTCTCTCCCTCTATGCTAGTGGTCGCACAACAGGTAAGTCTTTGCTTCATTTTAAATTATAGGGGCCAAATTGAACAATGTTCAATTTTTATATATTCTTTGTATTTCAAGGAAAAATATCAATTGAGTCCTTGAATTATAGAGAGATGATTAATTTGTTGTCCTAATCTTTGTAGGGATCGTTTTGGATTCCGGAGATGGTGTGAGTCACACGGTTCCCATTTACGAAGGATATGCTCTCCCACATGCAATCCTCCGTCTAGACTTGGCCGGCCGTGATCTCACCGACCACCTTATGAAGATCCTCACCGAGCGCGGCTACTCATTCACCACCTCGGCCGAGCGTGAAATCGTCCGCGACATGAAGGAGAAGCTCTCCTACATCGCTCTCGACTACGAGCAAGAGCTGGAGACCTCCAAGACCAGCTCCGCCGTGGAGAAGAGCTACGAGTTGCCGGACGGCCAAGTCATCACCATCGGTGCCGAGCGTTTCCGGTGCCCTGAAGTGTTGTTCCAGCCATCGATGATCGGGATGGAAGCTGCCGGGATTCATGAGACGACGTACAACTCCATCATGAAGTGCGATGTGGATATCAGAAAGGATTTGTATGGAAACATTGTGCTCAGTGGCGGAACGACTATGTTCGCCGGAATTGCAGATAGGATGAGCAAGGAGATCACGGCGTTGGCGCCGAGCAGCATGAAGATCAAGGTGGTAGCTCCGCCGGAAAGGAAATACAGTGTCTGGATCGGTGGCTCTATCTTGGCTTCTCTTAGCACCTTCCAACAGGTATCCCGAAATTTCCCATTAGTTTAGTTGTAGTTTTTCCTTCGCGCTACTAATTACAAAAAACTCTCTCGGGTAAAATTACAGTTTACCCTCTCTTGGTTCTAAAACCAATACTTTGAAATAAAAGAAAAAATGATTGCTGTACATTTAGATAGAGAAAAGTTTAACAATTTAAAATAGATGCCAATTTTCCTTTCATATAATTTATCATAATGAGTGATGTAATCTTTTAAGTTACACTTCCTAATTTAATTTTGATAGGGAGAATATATTTTTTTTATAGAAAAAAATCCAAACAAGGCCAATTTATTATTGTCCTAACTGTTTTGTTATCTAATCTGCAGATGTGGATTGCAAAGGCAGAGTATGATGAATCTGGACCGTCCATTGTGCATAGGAAGTGTTTCTAATATTTCAGTGCTCATGAGTTTCTATAAAATGTCAAATTTTGTTTCTTTACAAAATCATTCATCTGCCAAATATTCTGATCTCATTTGTTATCATTAATTTCCAACTTTATGAATGAAAGCTATGGATTTCAAGATTAATTGAGATATTTAATTTAGACGGTGAACTAATTCATCTCGCTTTATCTTTAATTAGTTGATAAAAAAAAAAAAAGTCATGTGGCATACGTGTTGCAGATGATCGACTTGTAAACTACAATTCAAATCAATTTTGCTATTAGTTTATGAGCCAAAAAGAGAGAGTTTTGTGCAACCGTAACTTGAGAGAGGAAAGTTATGAGCCAAAAAGCATAAAGAAAACTCCCCCCAAAAAAAATATCAAAGACTTAGTTATTTGAAAAAAAAATAAGGAAAACCAAAATCATAGATCCAATTGATCCGTGGTTATAAAGTGAAAGGAAATGATATTGGCACATTATGTGGAGCAAACTTTTTTAACTCGAGATAAATTGTGGAATTGAACAATTTTCTTTTCCGAATACATGGTTTAAAACTTTAACTAATTATAAAAGCTGCATCGAAAATGAGGTTTTTTAAGTTGCCAACTCGGGTTGCAAAAGACGTCGGCCTTGAGCCCAATTTAACCAGTCTATCATGCAAATCACAGGCCAGTTTTATATGAGCCCACTAAAAAAGGGGAACGTAGCTGGATCCATTTGGGCCTTGAGCTCCCAACTGTGCAAGGCCTGGCAGTTGCAATTCGTTTTATTGACTGCCATTTACTATTTCTTTTATTTATCTTCTCTTTTTTATTTAGAGTTTCAGACTTTTCTTTCTACTTAAGTCCAGAAGTGGGCTATAAAGAAGAGTGGAGAAGGAACAGATCAAGAAGTTCTGGTGAACATCTAAAAAGATAATTGGCATGTGACAGTCTGTCATTACTTTTGTAGTGACAGATACCTCTCACATCATCCATCTAAATGGGTCCTATAAATTCCGTGTGAATTTTATATGCATAAATGACTCAGATCTGCTTGTAATTTCAAAAAGTGATGATAATTTATCATATAATTATGGTCTAGTGAAAAATAATAAGGTAGTAACAAAGCCATTGAAGTGTAAGATAAGCTAATTGCTCGTCCCTTAAGAAGTGTTTCATTTAGATACTAAATATATATAGGAGAATGCTTCACACACTAAGCAAGAACCAGAAATTCTTTGCTCTTGAACTTGCTACAAGTCTCTACAAGTAGTAGGATTTATCATCTGCAGAATCTCTCAAACATTTCCTAGCACACAATGCCATCTCTAGCAGAGAGCAGGGAAGCTGTACTCTGATTCTCAGTGTTGTTAAATGGATGATCCTCCTCCATCACCAAATTCCTAGGCATCGATTCACCATTTTTCCCTCCCAAAAGCAGATTCGATTCCCCAGTTCCACTCCATACATGTAACTCTTCCTTGCCAGGACTAGGAGCCATGTTCTCGTCAAAAATTGTTTCAAACTTGGGTTCTTCTGGCGTCTTCTCTTCACACAAACTGTCCCTAGGCATGAGCCTCTCCTCCTTCTCTCCACATTCAACTGATTTCGCGACACCCTTGATCAGGTTTGAACCCGTATTGTCTTTGAAAGGACACTGATTTTCCTTGCATTCTTGACTGTTGAAGTAGGAGTTGGACCTTCCATATGTTCCTCTTGGTGATTCTTGCAAAGTGTTGTGAGCTTGGGAAGACCTCTGGCAGAAGCTACCAAAGCCTTGAATCCCTCTTGACAGTTTTCGGGCTCGGTCTCTTTCTTCTCTCAGAAAAGGTCCTTTCTCTATCAGCTTCAATATTCTTTCTGATTTCTTCCTCACAGCTAGCCCCCAGTTGAATCTACAAAATTGGTTTTGGTGGATTTGATTGATCAAATTTTAAGTGAAACAAAAAGAGGGATAGATTTAAGTTCATAATTATAAACTAACCCTCTCTCATCTATGTGTTGAAACTTCTTCATCTCTGAAATAACAAGTTTGTCGCACTGAAACTCCTCTGCTGCACTTTCTGGTCCATGAGTCAACAAGTGTTCAAGAACAACCAGAGAATTGTAAGACACCCTCCAGTTCCTCCTCTCAAATTTGGACAATCTGATTACATGTTTCACAATTTGAACATAAGTTATGTTTTGGACTTTGCCAACAGCTAGATCAATAAGATACGGGATCCGATCCAGTCATGGAGCGTTCAGTCTGACAATTTGCTCGATCGTCATGGATATAAAAACTTATTATAGGAATGGACCCTCCTATGGAGCAGAGAGGAGCTAGGTCTAGAATCTAGATCATTCACACATCAGACAGATGAACAAACCTGCTATGTAAAACTTGTGTGATTCCCCAGTAATTTTCTAGTTCAAAAGCAGCCTTTGAGATTGAAGCTAAGATCCGACTATCCGGCACAGATGAATCAGCAGCAGTAGCTTCTTCTGTCAATCTGAACACACAGTGAACTAAACGATCATCAGAAAAACGAAAACCATGACCAAACAGAAGTTGGTTAAGTTCATATCAAACTTACAGTTGTGCAGGTGTGACATCAGTCAAAGCCAAGCGAGCAGCCTTGATCTTTTCCTTGAAGAAGAAAGAAGCTTGTCTCGTGAATTCATGGAAAAGAGGCAAACCCATGTCCTTGTTGCTGTTGTTCTTGCTCAAGATCGACATTTTTTTGGCTCTGTGATGAAGACGAAAAAAATGTTTTCTTGAAGAATAGAAAATTCAAGTGTTTGTTGGGGAAGGTGGAAACAGTTTAAGAGTCTGAGCTAAGACGCGCAGCAAAACCAATGGGAGAGAAACAAATCATTACAAGAACCTAACTTGTTGGCAAAATCTAGTGTAACTAAAGCAAAAGACCTTGCCTGACTGATCTAAGGGGCTGCTTTGTAGGGGCAGGGGAAGACCATTTCAAAGGTGATGACAGGAATCGGCAAATGAAAATTCGAATGGTAAAATATACAGTAGCATTTTAAAGTTGTG
This sequence comes from Aquilaria yunnanensis, assembly GCA_039654915.1. Classification (NCBI taxonomy): domain Eukaryota; kingdom Viridiplantae; phylum Streptophyta; class Magnoliopsida; order Malvales; family Thymelaeaceae; genus Aquilaria; species Aquilaria yunnanensis. Next base: position 852,818 of record CM077595.1, read on the forward strand.
GGTCACATGTAGGATTGGTTCGGACTTTGGACTTGTATGATTGAATAATGTGGAGATCAGGTCAACATCTGCATGCAGCGGGTAAATTGGGTTTTGAATTTTAAAGGAATGGAGCGTGGTTTCTGCTATTTCCAAGCTGGTCTGCTACTCTCCGTGATGGAGCACCGGTTGGGCATTAGGCATTAGCAGAAATACCAAACCAACTATTAAGTTGGTGCCATCAATATTGCTTACGGTCAGTGGCGTAACCAGAACTACTAGCTCCATAGGTCGAGGGCACTAGAGTCACGCGTGTGGTCTCCATCTTGCTAATGCATGTTCTGCTCCCTTCATCTTCATATTCTTTTACCGTATTTGGAGAGAAAATTTTTACACCGGACTCCTAGTTTGTGTGAAAATTACCAAAATAATATATAATTTCTGGATAAATTTTATTTGAGGTCACTTAGCTTATTTTTTTTATCTTATTCGGATATCTTATTTTTATTTTGTCCTAGTAAGATACTTTACCTTTTATTACGTGTCCTATTTATATGCTTTCCGTTAATTTCAAGTTTAAGTTTGATGGAAAATGATAGTATGATATTAAATAATACCAAAATAAATTTAAAATAATAACTTCAGTGCTCAAATTTTTTTCAATTACTAATTCTAGCTCTTGGACTTTCACCAAATTAATTCTACCCAAAAACCCTAGCTCTCAAAAGCTCTTCTCCTACCCGCCATTGCTGACCGCCTCCACCCAAATCGTCCCTAATCACCCTCCACCCCAATCACCGCCCCCGACCGCCCTTCAGCCACCAACCCAACCGCCAACCCCGCTGCTAACCTCGTTGTCGGCTGCCTTCCTAAGGAACGACTTTTTTCTCCCCGAGACCGACTCAATCGGACGCCGACCATCTTCCCCGAATCGGACGCTGACTCCGAATCCCTCATTCTCTCCTTCCTTAAATCCCTCGTCGGTCTCGTCTTTCTCAAGCTTGCTGTTGGAACCCAGCAATCATCCTAGACGTCATCCGCTTAGATCCTCTACCAATTCCTGATTTCCCACGCTTGATTTCTTGGGTTTGATTGTGGCTCGGGTTTGATTCGACACTTGATTTCCTAGGTTTGAAATTGGAAATCAGATAATGACAGGGGGAAGAGTGTGGGAGGTGGCAGTGAACCGGACGGGAGGGTGATTAGACGGGTTGAATTGAGGTGTTGGCGGGGGCCAGTTGTGGGGTTGGCGGCTGAAGGGTGGTTGGCAGCTGGGTTGGTGGCTAGTGGCTGGAGGGTGATCGGCAGCGGCGACTAGGTGGGTAGCTTGTGAGGTGGTTTTTGTAAAGATGGAAGATTAAAAAGTTTGGTGGGTAGAATTGGCTTAAGTGAAATTTTAAGAGTTAGAATTAGTAATTGAAATAGTTTGAGAACTGAAGTTATCATTTTAAGTTCATTTTGTATTATTCAATGTCACATCATCATTTCCCATCCAATTTAACAATCAATTTGACGGAAAGTAGTTGAACAGGACGCGCAATAAGAAGAAAGTTACCTCGCTAGGACAAAATAAATGCAAGGTATTCGAATATGACAAAAAAATAAGCTAGATGACCCATGATGGATTTTATCCTATAATCTCTACACATATACCCTCATTTTTATCGGGCTCTTTTCTTCTTTATGTGCGTTTTTCCAGTCATTAATATACAACAAGGTTAAAACATAATTTTAGTCCCTAAAATTTTGAAATTCTACTAACATGGGCTCAAAAAAAAAAAAAATCAGTTGCCAAAGGCCATTCAAATTTTCAAATGCATGGGTACATAGCTCTGGAGAGCTACCAATAATAATGCTTCAAAGGGGCTTCCAATCCATGAGCCGGCTTGACCGTAAGCTTTGTCACAAACCCAAAATTGGCATTCGGTAGTTTCAACTAAATAATTTTAGCACTTTGAGCCGTGTATTCAGAGTTGAAACTTGATGAGGAGATTTAATTAGCCTATTGGCCCAAGTTACGCAGGCCCTACGCACCATTAGCCAATCGGTTCTATAAGTGGTTAGTTACTCCAGGGCTAATTCATCACAAAATCAAAAGTTCAAGAGCATTGTTTAAGATATGATTATTTATTTGAGCTAGTAACCTCAATTATTTGAGCACGATCAATGAACATCGAACAATAAGCAAGAAAACTCTACCAAATTAAATAATCAGATGGTGGATTTGTTAGAAATTTCTAATATGGACTAACATTAATTGTATTGTTTTGCCAAAACAGATTATATTAAATTGCTTAAGGGGTTCAGGGTCTATGGAACTATTAATGGGTAGGCCTAAGGTTATAGTGTAATAAAATGTAGGATATAGTAACCCCAATTATGTAATAAAATGTGGGTTACAGTGTAATAAAAGGTTATGATATGATTATTTGAATTAGTAAACCTAATTATGAGGTAAAATCCAATGGGGGTACCCTAGCTTATTTTTTTTGTCCTAATTGGATATCCTACCTTCAAGTTGTCCTAGCGAGATACCTTACCTCTTATCGCGTGTCCTATCTAAGTACTTTACGTTAATTTCAGAGTTATATTTAATGAAAAATGCTAATATGGCGTAAAAAATATTAAAATAAATAATAAAATAACACTTGTGGTTCTTATATTTTTGAAAAAAATTTAAAAAAAACCCCCAAAATATTGGAGGAAGAGATCACCGCCCCATATCCCCCTGCCCTCACACCCCCTCCCCCCGGCCGCCCGTTTTTCAGTATCGATCTCATCAAATCTCCAACATCAAGGCTCTCATCAGCTGCTGAGTCTCTCTCTAGACGTTTCAACTTTCTTGTCCCCAAGACCCATTCGCTCATCTTCCGCATTGATCGAGTCATCTCACCCCGAATCGGACTCCTTTCCGAATCCTTCTTCCTTTCCTTCCTTAGATCCCTCCTCGATCTCGTCTCTTCAAAGCCTCGCCATAGGAGCCCGACAATTTCAAATTTTCTTCTTACTTGAGTTCTACTTGTCGGATGTTCAAATGATTTAGACAATCATTGATGATTCAGTCAATCTCCGCAGGCTAGGACGATTTTCGCTCGCAAATCCAATGATCAAATTCACTCGAACCTCGATTGAAGGGTTAGAGAAGACGAATAGACCTGTGCCCAAGGGAGATGCGTCGCCGCCATATTTGATTTGATTTGTCCAGATTCGATGAGATCAATGCCGGAAAACAGGGCAATATGGGAGTGATAGGATTTAAAAGCATTTTAGTAATTTTAGAGATTTTTTGTAATTTTTTTTTAAAATAAGAACCACAAGTGTTATTTTAATATTTTCAATGTCACGTCAGTATTTTCTATTAGACATAACTCTAAAATTAACGAAAAGTACTTAGATAAAGCATGCGATAAGAGATAACGTACCTCACTAGGACAACTTGAAGGTAGGGTACTCAATTAGGACAAAAAAAAACTAAGGTACCTCTGGTGGATTTTACCCCCTAATTACGTAATAAAATATGGATTATAATGTGAGCATAAAGTCTATAGAGCTATTAATGGATAGGCCTATGAGATTTCTACATAAAAGAGTGTTAGGTCTTTTATTAACCTAATCAGGATGAGTATATAAGAACTTTACTAATTAAGGTTACTTTTGTCTAGGGATAAGGGAATTAACAAAATTTCCTTGATATCCTCCTCCAAGCCAAATGTGCTATGGAATATGTTGTGTAAACCACAAGTATATGGTTGTTAAACTAGTAATAACACTGATTAGACCGGGTTATATCCACAGGGATCAAGTGCTAAAAAAAACTAAGCTAGTTGAAAATTGTAAAAATAAGGTTAAAGAAAATTAAATACTTGAATGAAATAAAAAGTGATAAGTGATCAACACGAATAACTAATTGTAACTATTAAAAAGTACTAATTAAATTCTAGGAAAAACTAACACTAACTACCACTTGTAAGCTTAATCAAATAATTATTGGAAATAAATTCTCTTAAAGCAATCGATCATCTTGGAATCAACTTTGAGCTTGTTTACTATCCACCTAGACCATTTACCAATTTATTGTACATGAATTACCCGATAACAAATTTCTTCTTCCAAGATGAATTTATTTAACCCTTCAAATATTAAGTGACAATCGCTTGTCCACCCAAAATTAAAGAATTGTAAGCTCCCTATGGTCTATTTATATCTCAGAGACTTGGAGTTCTCGCTCTTCAAGTGATTTTAACCTAGTTTACCTTTTTCTTTTAATGCAAATCTCTTTTCCCGAAGACAAATTTACATCAAGAAATAAACTCATGGCCAAGAGTTTCAACAATTAAGCATGAGATCAAACCAAACGATAAATTCAATAAATAATCTAGGATTCAAGCAAACAATCATCAAAGCATTATTTAAGATTCACTATCACTTTAGAAGATAGAAAAATCTAGCTTAAAATCATATTTGAAACAAACCCAACAAAGAAACTAAAATTGATTCTCAATCCAAAAAAGAAATAAAATTAGAGAAAGATCAATTGCTTCTTGTTCCACTTTTCCTTCCACGATCAGCTTTTTTTTTCCCTTCATTAAAGCTGTTATTCTCTTCTAATCTCTCCTCTCCCCCCCCCCCCCAGGTTTGACATGTTGTTTCCCTTTTATATGCACAAATTCTGCCTTAAATTGGCTTTGTTTCGATGCTATGACACCAATTTTTTGGTGTAATCGCATCACTTGACAACAACTCCTTCAAATAACTTCATTCATTAGTGTAGTTGCACCAAAATTTTTGTACTGAAACACCAAATAACCGAGCGTCCCCCTTGTGTTCTAGATTTTATTGGTGCAGCCACACCGGGTTTTTGCGTGGCTACCAACTTCCAGGCTGCAAGCTCCTTTGATGCAAGCTTTTGTCATGCATTAAGTTCTAAGAATATGCCACTACTTGTAATTATCTCCCAACCTACACCAAGATATCAAAATAGTGCTAGAAGACTGCAAATCATTCATAAATTGAGCTCAATTAATGGGGTTAAAAATTATTATCCTACATTTATCATACCCTCACATTTATATTTTTGCTAGTCCTTAGTAAATGACAGCCCTAAACATAGAAAAAGAAAAAGAAAACATTTGAAACAAACAAGGTAACCAAATGAAATTAATGTCTCATCAAAGATAAAAATTACTTGCCTACTCAATAATTGAGAAATTCAAATAAGTACAAAAAGTGGTGAATTTATTGTTAAAGAAACAAGATCATTTCCTAAATGTTTCGCTTTTTACAATATGGATTCCTAAGGGCATTAATTCTCTCTTCACCTCGCCTTGCAATTTCAGCCATAAGCTTGTAAGAAGACCTAAACGCCTTTATTTATGGGTCACATATAGCCAAGAGTTTGATGGGCTTTTTTTTTTTGTTGTAATGATGTTCGGTTTGGTAAGGAAGGATATCAGTAGAAGGCTTTTTTTTTCAATGGAGTTCAAAGTTGCTAGCAAAGCATTATGCATATAAATTTTCACATCACTATTCCTCACATTCAACAAGCTACCTGCCCATCACATAGAAACATATGCAAATTAACTCAATCCTTCTTGGCTTTTAAGACAAAATCAAACATCTTTAGCCCCATTTAATTTTTTTTCTTTTTTTTTTTTACATTTATTATTTTTTTAAAGGGGGCACAAAATAAAATTTTCTCACCTAAAAGCCAAGTTCGTACCAATCTTATAACATAACTAATCATTCACAAATGAATCCACCATACACATTAAAATTATGCTCACAAACCCACACAGCTTGTTAGTATCTCGGTTAAAGAAAGAATATAAATGAAAAGCGATAGAGGTTCCAATGTTGGGTTCATGAAATAAATAGGCTATAGGCTCAAAAGGATTTACTAAGGGATAAATAACATAGGAATGATTATTAGAAAAAATGAGTGTTGATAGATATTAATTTTGTGGTCAAACATGTTGACTTTTTGTCAACATTGACCATAATTTTTCCACCTCACCACCCAACATTTTTGGCTAATTCTTACTTTGTTCCTTCACTTTGTAGGTTGGAAAAACAGACTGTAACATTGGAATGACACCAGGATAAACGAAATGAAAAACAGGCACGCGGAAGTCAAAGCATATTTATAACTGTAAGGCCTAGGCCCTATGAGTGAGGCCTAGGCGCCACAATTCAAAGTGTTCATGCTTGAAAAATCACCTCTTGAAGCCTAGGCGTCATTGGAAGCCTAGGCCCCATGCACCTTTGAGCCTAAAGGCCTAGGAGCCAAAAAGGCCCTTCCTGAGGCCTACGCACTAGTCACGTTCGAGCCTGAAGACCTAGGCACCAGAAGACCTAATCGTAAGACCTAGGCGTCCCTATACCCGAGAAAATGGTCCCTACCTCAATTTTGAACCTAATTTGCTATTGGTCAAGGGTTTTTATCCAAATTGGTTGGTGGGGTGAAAAGGACATCTCCAAGTGTAGAAAAACTTGGAACCTAATAAAAAAACTCATTCTTCATCTCCATCTTCTTATCTTAGAACTAGGTTTTCTTCTTCATCTTTTATCTTAACTTTCATAATCTTATAGAGGCATTTGTGGAGAGTTACTTGGAAGAAGCTTAGAGCTCTTGAGGATTTTTTGAAGACTTAAGGAGTCAAGTTCATTTAGTCCACTTAGGCTCATTCTTTCCTTTTTCTTGTAGCTAGACATGGTTGTTGTTTTGTATATTTTCATGATTATGTTTAGTTTAATTACGGAGTAGTTTTCTCTACACTTTTTATGGTTGTAGCTACTTGAAATAGTTATGTTAGTTGGATTAATGACTATTTGTCTTTGATTTTCTTTCTTTGCTTGTTCACTCTTCTCTGTGAACTCATTGTTGTGTTGATTGATTAAGGGCCCTAGTCAATTGCACTTTAGATTTCTTTTAAACTCTTGGAAAAGATTAAAAGGAATTGGAATTAGGAGAATAGTGTAGTGACCATGGACTTGTTGGGAGACTAGTCTAGAATACTAGGTGAATGTAAATTGAACTTGTAACGCCTCTCTTGAACTAGCAATTTGGATGGGAATTCATTGTAGTTTAAGCTTGGGAGAATAATCCCTTCACTTGGGAGAGTAAGGGCTCAATTATTTAACTTCACCAATAAGTAGGAAAACCAAACCATTAGCCTTAATTCACTAGCTAACAAAGTCAAATAATAAAAATTATAGGAAGTGTGTTTTAGTAATTCACTAGAAAAACCATCATTTAAATTGTGTTTGTTGTTCTTCTTTAGTAGTGATTTAAGTAGAGTTGTAAACTTAGTTATTTTTATAGTGAGTAAATCATCAATAGTTGCTTGTTTAGCTAAAGTAAGTCTGAAAGTAGTGGTAATTGGCAAACAATACAAATCAATCATTGTGGGAACAATATCTTATTCACCCTATCTACATACATCCTGTGCGCTTGTGGATTAGGGTTTAAAAATTCACAACAAGTGTACACTAAATTGTCATCATCAACTCTAAAATTATGTGCAACAATATATGTTCACAAAGGTCTTCAAGCAAATTCTAGTTCCATCACATGGCTAGAATCACATGTCATCATAAACTTAATAATGGAAAGAATCACATGTCATCATAAATTGATCATTTAGGCTCAAAATTCTCATCAGGCTAGCTTCTACCAAAAGCAACAAAGACACACTTTAAGCACTTACAAGAATTTAACAAAATTTAGCAAGTAAGAATCTTATCTTTGTGAAACATTAATCACTGTTTGGAGTCCCTACGGTGCATCAGATAACTTTAATGATACTAAATGTTCGTAATCATGCTATTACTATTAGATGAAAAACATTCTAAAAAAATAAAAATAAATAAAACTAAAAAAAATTTGTATGATTCATGAAATCATAGCATAAGCACACAACAACAAATATTATCTACCCTCACAGCTATAATGAACATTGTCTTCAATGTGAAAGAAAAATAATAAGCATGGTAAAGTGCACTTAAGGAGGCAAACTGAGACTCGTCAGGGGTCCAGGTGGAAATTGTGTCATCTTTCTCGTACTTTGATCTTTGAGCAGTAATAAGGGCGACACACTTTCTCACACTCGATAACTTTCAATCTCCTACGACCAAAATTAGTTCCCCAAAGTTATGTTGTTCCACATGTACAAATGAAAAACAAAAATAAAAAATAAGACAAACATTATTGTACTTACTAATTAAATAAATAAAACAATCAAGGACAAGAAAATTAAATTAAAATAAAATCATCAGGTTACCTCCCAATAAGCACTAAGTTTTACATCACCAGCTCAACAAATAGTCAGATGAAACTACTCTACATGACCCTGATATTTCTCCCTGAACAAATCCAACATTAACCTCAATGTGGCCAAAAGAAAGAATAGGGAATCATATTTGGGAGCTAAAGAAGCTGTCTTCAAAGAAGTCATAGAATTCAAAGCACTTACCATACAAGACACTCTGAAAAAATCACACTCATCAACATTACCTTGCTGCCCATGTTATCAATGGATTTTTTAAAACAATAGAAGGAGAAGATTTTACCACACAGGATAAAATCACATCAACCCATTTGTAAGTTTGTACTTTATTTGAATTTTGAAGACCCTTGTAAATATTGAAGGCCATTTGCTCTTTCTCTATTCTCAAGATGAGCTCTCTACTTACTATATCAATCAAAGGTTTTTCAGTGGCTTAAAATGGTCTACCCAATATGATAAAAAAATCTTCATCATCATCCATGTTGAGCACAAAAAAAATCCACTAGAAACACAAATTTGTCAACCTTCATTAACACATCATCTATTATCCTTTTTGGATAAGTGAGTGATCTATCGACAAGCTGTAAGAAAATAGTTGAAGGCTTGACTTCTCCAAAACCCAACTTCTTAAACATCGAGCATGGCATAAGGTTGATTTTGGTACCCAAGTCACATAGCACATTGTTGAAGTAATGAGTGCCAATGTTACATGAAATGGTGAAGCTACTGGGGTCTTGCAATTTCTGAGGCAAATTATTTTACAACACAATGCTACATTCTTTAGTCATAATTATTTTCTCAAATTTCTCAAATTTTCTCTTGTTAGACATAATGTCCTTAAGGAACTTAGCATAGTTAGGTACTTGTTGGATTGTTTCTACAAGGGAATATTGATTTTCACCTTGCTAAATATATCAAAAAATTTGGAAAATTGTTCATCTAACTTTTTCTTCATAAACCTTTGATGATATGGAAAAAATTATGTTAGAAGAGGTAAAGGTGGGGGAATTGATGTACTTTCTCTTTTCTTTTCTGGTGCACTTTTATTAACTACTTTTTATTCCTTGTCCTGAATTGATCCTTCTTGGTTCCTATCTTCATGCACTTCTTGTGGGTCTTTCAATGAAAAGGATCTATCTCCCTTACTCTTTGGTTTATCTTCCTCCAATTTCTTGGCATTTCTTAAAGTAATAGCATTACAGCGCTCCCTTGGATTTATTTCAGTGTTGCTAGAGAAATTTTTTTATTGAAATGAACCCACAGCTTTAGCGAATTGTCCCATTTGTGTTTCTAAATTTTTCAACGAAGACCCTATGTTTATCAGTTGCATCTCCATTTTATCCATACGTCTTTGATTTTATGCAACTCTATTCATTGTTTTAATAATGAATGTTTTAATCAAGTCTTCAAGTGATAGCTTCTTTTCCATGGGAGGTTAAGCAAAGGCCGGTGGATTAAGTATATATATGTTGCCTCCATAACTATAGACACCTTGTTTTTTAAACCCTTGATTAAATTGACCTTGCATCTGATTGCCTTTATACCTATATCTTGTTTGATTCGTAAAAATTACCTACTCCTTCTCATACTCCAAAAGGTAATGAGAAGAATTTGCTGCTGCCACTTGCTCCACTAGTCTTTTCTTGCCCGTGAACTTGGTTAATTGGTTGGTTAAAGCTACTATCTATGTTAAAAGTTGGGTAATCTAATCAACCTCATGGATTCCACCACCTTTTTCTCACACCTGATCTCTCGGGTGGCCACTGATAACTATTGGATGTCATATCCTCTAAAAGTGTAAAAGCTTTCTGTGAAGTCTTAGCCATCAAAGCTCCTCAGCTGCTACATCCACAATGGTCCTTATTTGACCATTCACTCTAAAGATGATTACTATTCGGTTAAAAATGAAAAAATTAAAAAAAAAAAAGTTCAAAATTTTGGTTTAGTTATTTCGGTTGTTCGGTTCGGTTTTGGTTGGAACTAAATAAAAATAATTTTGGTTTCATTTTCATTTCAGTTAAGAGTATAGGTTATTTTAGTAACCAAAATAACTGATATTTTCTCATGTCAAATTTGGTATTTTTAAAGGCAAGTTGATGAATTTAAAATGAGTAGGGGCTAAGTGGAAGGGAAATAAAAAGTTAAAGGCTTCTACTGGGGTTTTGGTTTTCTTTGCTACATCTTCATCTTCAACATCGTCGACGGCAACCAGTTGTGTCTGTTGCAGTAGTGGCATCAAGATATAGTCTACACTTTGTGTGTGCACGTCAGCTAACCTTGAAATCTGCCTTTACACACTATACTTTTACACGGTCCTACCATCACCACACAAAAGATGACTCAAGCGATTGTCAAGGTAACCATCATTTTAGCTGGGTGGGTTTAGGTGGCCTTGCGATCTTCCAATGGTTGGAGGGGCAAACAAGAGAACAGTAGTATGAGCGGCTTCATTGAGCTATTAGGAAAGTCAATGGATGAACTGGGTTTGGGGATTGTACATCTGGATAATGGAATTACAAAGGGAAGCAAATTAAAGCCTTGACTTGCCTTGACTCACCTTGCTTTGGTTCTGCCTGTGAAGCTTGAAACAAAAAGTGAAGTGTTGCTAAAGCCTAGACTTAGTCATCTATTTTTCGTTAAATGGTTAATAAAGACTTCCATATCCTTCATTTTACATTTTTGTCACTAGATTAAATAGAATTAGTATTTCGGTTATTTCGGTTTGAAACCAAACTGGACAAAAAAAATTGGTTTGGTTTTACTTTGGTTTCATCATTCAATTCAATTTTTTTGGTTTGTTATAATAGAAAACCGAAAACCGAAATGACCAAAAGTTTTGGTTCAATTTTAACTGAATTAACCAAATAATCACCTATAATTCATTCCATTATAGAACATTTCAATCTACAACCACTCTGGATAACCATATTTTGGGCACTTCCTGAGCAAGTTTTAAAATTTTCTCATACTTCGTAAAGTGACTCTAACTTATGCTGCCTGAATGTGTTAATCTTTGATCTTAACTGTAGTGGGAAAAATTTTGTATGAAATTTTTGTGTAACTTCTTGTCATGTGGTCATGCCCCTAACTGGCGTAATGTAGAGCCAACTCTTTGCCTTGTCCCCAGGAGAAAAAGGAAACAAAGTGAGGCGGATGTCATTAGAAGTTACTCCCTCAATTTTAATGGTATCACACAATTCCTGGAAATTCACCAAGTGATCATTTGGGTCCTTAAGTAGAGCTCATCTAAACTAATTCATTTGCACCAAATTGATTATGTCAAAAGGAATGTGAAAATTCGTTGCATTCATCATTGACCTCTGAATCCCATCATAGTTGTCTGCTACCATTGGTTGGTAATAATTTCTAATAGGTCTTTGCTGCTCAAAACCCATGTACTAACCAGCTTGCTTATTCATAATAATTAGCCCACCAAAATTAGGATCTACTTGTCTTTGAGCCAACCTTTCTCTCTTAATTAGTTCATGCTCAAGTCTATTTCTTTCTAGCTGTTCTCGGGCTATCCGTTCTCTTTCCAACCTTGTATGTCTTTTTAGCTCAGTTCTTCTTGCTACTTCTGCTTGGTCATTCATATTCTTTTCCTTTCTAAGTGTTTTAGTTGTTTATTCCAACTTAATATTGTACAACCTTTTTGCTCTCTAGTTGTTCGGGGCATGCACCAGTAACACAAATAATCAACACAAAAAAAAAGAGATGAATAAAAATAAAATGGAATCATAAATAAGAAATTCTAGAAATAAAATAACTAAATAAATAAAAGAAGATAAACTCTAAACTAGCTATAGAAAACTATTGCCAACCAATCTCGAACAACGATGCCAAAAACTTGTTGTGAAAACCGCAAGTATACGGTTGTCAAACTAATAGTAAAACTGGTGAAACTAGGTCATATCCACAAGGATAAAGTGCTAAAGAAAACTAAGCTAGTTGAGAATTGTAAAAATAAGGCTAAAGAAAATTAAATGCTTGAATTAAATAAAAAGTGATAAGTGATCAACACAAATAACTAATTGTAAGTATTAAAAATTATTAATTAAATTCAAGGAAAAACTAACACTCACTACTACTTGTAAGCTTAATCATATAATTATGGGAAATAAATTCTCTTAGAACAACTGACCTTCTTGGAATCAACTTTAAGTTTGTTTACTATCCACCTAGACCGTTTACAAATTTATTGTATATGAATTACCCAATAAGAAATTCTTTCTCATGAGATGAATTTGTTTAACCGTTCTAATATTAAATAACAATCCTTTGTCCACCAAAAATTAAAGGATTTTAAGCTCCCTATGGTCTACTCATCTTTTAGAAACTTAGGGATCTCACTCCTCAAGTGATTCTAACCTAATTTGCCTCTTTCTTCTAACACAAATCTCCTCTTAAAAACAAATTTGCATCAATAAATAAACTCACAAATCTCTTAGAAACTTAGGGCTCCCACTCCTCAAGTGATTCTAACCTAGTTTGCCTTTTTCTTCTAACACAAATATCCTCCTAAAAACAAATTTATATCAAGAAATAAACTTGTGGCCAAGAGCTTCAACAATTAAGCATGAGAGCAAACCAAATAATAAATTTAATAAATAATATAAGGTTCAAGCAAACAATCATTAAAGTATCATCCAAGATTCACAATCACTTTAGAAGATAGGAAAATCTAGCTTAACACCATATTTGAAACAAACCCAACAAAGAAACTAAAAGTCATACTCAATTCAAGAAAGAAACTTAGAGAAAGATCAATTGCTTCTTGTTGCTTTTCTCTTTCCATAATCAGCTTATTTTTTTTCTTTTTTGGAGCTAAAGTCCTCTTCTAATCTCTCCCCTCCCCCCCTCCCAAGTTTCATGTGTTGTGTCCCTTTTATACGCACAACTTTTGCCCTAATTTGGCTTTATTTTGATGATCTGGCACCAATTTTTTGGTGGAGTTACACCACTTCAAAGCACCTCATTCAAATAACTTGTTTCATTGGTTCAGTTGCACTAAATTTTTTGTGCTAGCACACCAAATAACTGAGCCTCCCCTTTGTCTTCTTGGTTTCATTGGTGCGGCCACACCAGGTTTTTTGTTTCTACACTAACTTCCAACCTCCAAGCTTATTTGATGCAAGTTTTTGTCATGCCTTGAGTTTCAAGAATATGCCACCATATGCAATTATCTCCCAACCTATACCAATACATCAAAATAATGCTAGAAGACCACAAATCATTCATAAATTAAGCTCAATTAGTCAGGTTAAAACTTTATTTTCCTATTGTTGGATTTGTTCCAAGAAAATATTTAATTTTGATGATGACAAGTGTATTGTGTTATTGTGTTTAATCTCATTTTATTGGGTCAAAATAGATTTGTTAAAGTTGTGCTTAATTTCCAAGAATGTCAAGTAATTATCTCAAAAAATATGTTTTGAGAATATTGAGGAAAAATCACTTTTGAAAGAAACTAGTTTGAATCAAGTTTGATTTCAAAATGGCAAGTGTTTTTAAGTTGTTTTAAGCTTAATCCGTTAAAATCACAGTTTAATAGGTATGTCGTTTACCCAAGTTCAGCTCATTCCCAAGGTTACACCTTAACACGTTAAACTGGCTTAATTTGAAAGTTAAGTTTCCTGTAACTTTTGAAACAGCATCAGGTAACCTGTTAAAGAGAGTCTTAACCTGTTAAAGTCGAATTCTGAAGGCTCCGTTTCAAATACTGTAAGTGGCGCGTTTTGAGCCAAGATTTCAAATGGAACTCAGACGAATCAGAAGACGCCACCTGGATAGCTCTGCCGCGCATTTAATGCGCTGTCTCCTGCTGCTTTTTGACCGTTGAAAGGAAAAGTCGAGTTAACAGGTTAAACTCAGAACTTAATTCGAAATCTGGAAGTTCTGTCTTTTCGCGAAAAACAGAGCAACGGCTCTCCAGTTTTTAAGGGAGCTTTTCAGACATTTCCATGATGGTTTCAACGGTCTAATAGCTTCCTAAAGAGTATATTTACACTAAGAAACATGTTGTAAACATAACTTGGCAACTAGAAAAAGGAATCATCCATCAAAGAACATAAATTAGAAAAGTTGCCAAGAACTAGTGCTTGTGCTTTCATTGGCTTATCTAGCATTGGGTGCTTTGTTCTTACCTTGTAACCACGAATTGTTGAGCTTGTCTTGAGTGGTTGAGTGATTTCCTTGTAAGGGAAAAAGGGTTAGAAGGGTTTCTAGTTAGCCTTTGGCAAAAACTAGTGAGAGGTGAAGGTAGAAAGATCTACCTAAGTGTTGTATGCCTTTGAAGGCTATTGTGTATCATTGTGGTTCATAGTAGAGAAGAAAACTCTCAAGTGGTGAGCTTGAGGAGAGGAGTAGGCTCTCAAGAGGAGAGTTCGAACCTCTATAAAAATTTCCTTGTCCAAGCTTCTTCTTCTCTCTACCCATTTGAGCTTTGGTGGGTGTTTTTATGCAACTTGTTTTGGTTGAATTTGCTTGTTTTCAAAACTACTTCAAAGATAGCTTTCAAAGCAAATTCTAGGTGGATTGTGGTAGTCATTTTCTGAGTAAAATAGAGTTAATCATTGTTCTTTAAATTGAACTTGAGTTTGGGGTTTCAATAATTCATTTGTGCTTTATTTTTGTAACCCAACCAATTCACCCCCCCTCTTGGTTGCACTTGGGCCAACACCTATCATTGTCAAAATTGTTTGCGACCTGTGGAAAACCAAGCAAACAAACTATAAGAATATTAATACTATCCATATTATGATCACTAGCATGCCTCATTGTGGTTATAATAGCCCTAATTTTTGTGTGCATGACTGATGGACTATCCTTTAATTGAGTATAGAACATCTGGCATTAAAAAAATTAAGGGATCGATATGTCAAAGCATCATGCCTGATAATCGGCAAAAATGCAAAAATAAAGCTATGCTATTGTCATTAGGCATAAAGCCATTTTTTGCCCTTAAGTTTTGATGAATTGGACACTTAAACATCTTAATTTTGAATCAGTTTAATTCACCCCTTGAACTTTCCAAAGTGGGACACTTTACGACTTTTTACCTCATGTATGCATCACGTGAGCCTTTTTCTCCAAATATCGTTTACTATATTTTTTCTTGCTAATAACCTTTGCTCTTTGTGAATTAGAGCAGAATGTCGCTAGTCACCCTTACAGTCACTCTGCAAAGGGAGTAAAAAGAAATAGAGTACGTCATTCTGCAAAGCATCAAACAAATAGAAGAATCAAAAGAATCTAATATTTGAGCAGCTCACAATCTGAGGAACAATTGATAAAAGTCACACTTTCTCTGAAGCACAAATGAAGAGGAAATGAACACATGAGCAATGGCTAAAGAAAAATGATCAAATGGCACTAGGATAGCAGCTAAGGATAGCAAAGAGATGGATTGAAGCTTTTCAGCTTCTCTAGCAAGATGATTAATTGCAAAATAAAAAAAAAATTATCAAACATGAGTAGTGTGGAAATTTTCCCTTTCGATAAAGAGAAGAACCGAAGGCCAAAAAAACTATTCTAGCAAGAAGCAAAGTACTTCATTTGCATCAAAGATTTTACGCTTATAGGCTTCCCATTGCCTTGACTGCCAAATATTGCCCTATTCAAATTTGAATTGGATAGACTGAAGCATCAACAAAATAAAGCACCCACAAACTTTGAAATGCAGTTAAACACTTCTCAGAAAACAAGGCTACCAGATAAATGGAAATCCTTGGAATGGTGAAATGCATTGTCCACAAATGAATTAAACTATGAGAACAAGTTAGAACTAACGTAAACTTTACTTGTCACATGGTGGCCATAAAGTGTAAAGACCAGTTTCATGATGAAGGATGAAGCACACTTTGAGTTGGAAAGATGGACTGGAAAGCAACAATGGAACGTAGCTTTGAGATGATGGACAGGGAGGTTAAGACTGGCCAGAACTCACAACGAGCTATAGTTGTCGGTGTGTTCTTCAGTCCCCTTAGTGCAACTCATTAGGATCCATGGCCATAGTTGCTGTTATCACTCAAGAAAAGATCGTTGTCTCCAATTATGGCGACTCCTGAAGGGTCCTTTGTCGCAACAGCGTTGCATTGCCCTTATCATCTTACCACAAGTCGGATCAAGGCCTGATGAACTGGTTTGAATCCAATCCCGACGAGTTATCTACTGGGTTGGCCCTCGAGTCTAAGTGTCTTAGCCATGACGAGAGCAATCAGGGACAGTTATTTGAAGCCGTAGGTGATATTGGAGCTGAAGGTGGTGATAATGGACAAGCGTATAGCGAATGAGTGTCTGATATTAGTGTTTTTATTTTGATTTTGATTTCGAACCTTTTCTTGAGAGAATGGAGAAAATGGTGTTTAGAAAAAATGACTCACATGATAGGTACATGGGGTAAAAAGGGTAAAGTGTCATGTTCTGGGAAGTTCATATGGTGAGTTTGACCCATTTTAGGTTGAGGGGTTAAATGTCCGAATCATCAAAATTTAGGGGCCAAAAACAGCTTCAGGACGTCAGATTATGGGCCAAAGTAACTCTCGAGAAAGACGAGAACTGCTGTTCACCCCTTAGCATTTACCCTTGGAAGCTACGCCTACAGTTGGTCTCATGATAGCAGGCCTTCTAGACAGATTTTCATTGTTGGGCTCTAATGGAAACGTTCCTTTCCTATTTTCCGCCCTCGGCCCACGTTAAGCTTTCGGCCTTGTCTTCTCTATAGGGCCCATATTCTGGCTATTTGCATCACGAGGACCAACATTCAACCAACAGGACCAGTTAAAAAAGCGGGGAAAATGTCAAATGCTCATGATATCAATGGGAGATTTATTAGTTGTAAAAAGTAAAAACTATTTGTAATTTTGTAAATCCTTTCCATAAATTACAGCACCATTATTATGACTTTCCAAATCCTAAACGCAAAAAGAGGTGTGCACAAACTTAGTACAACAGTGAGATGTATTATCATTATTTCGATTTAGGTTCGTCAACCAATGACATTATTTGCTTTAGTTGATATGTAAAATATTTAAATATTATGTTGTCGTAGTATTTACTTGCTATGAGTATAGTTTTTATTTATGGTTTAACATGATATTTTACTTGTATATGTATGAGCATTAAAATATTTTCTTATGCGGTTACATATATTTTATTCGTGCTTTCTTTAATGCTGGTCAAACCACTATCTTAGTTTAATAAACAAAAGATAAGGTTCTCTATTCGTCTCCACGAGTTTCAGCAGAAGGAAGCAGATTCACTTGAGAAACAAAAAGGGGAAAACAGAAAAATCAAAAGTTGTTTCTGTTTTTTTGCATCAAAGTTTTGATGGCCAACGCAGAGCAAGAAGAAACAGCAATCTTTTTTCTTTCTTTTTGAGGCAGGATTTTTAAATCTAGATACTTCACAAATCACATATATAAAGGTCTGGGTTGTTGGGTTGCCTACAGAAGAATCAACAGAGCTTTCCTTATCCTCAGTGCTTTTGAGCTTTTCCAGCAGCCTGGACAACCTTGTTGATATTGAAAAGGGGAAAATAGGCCATAAAAGAAAACAGAAAGGCAACCATTTCCTGAGGAATAATATTGCTGTTGCTCCTCCACTACAGCGTTAGTTTAATTTATCCTCCAAGTGGAATAAAAGTTCTAGATGTGTATTGGAAAGGAAGCACTCAACCTTTTAATCAAAAGCAGTAATTATGGCGAGGTACATGTGAACCCGCTTAGTTGCGGTTTACGGTCAATTTTATTGCCGATACCTACTTTTCTGAAAGGCTTCATTAATCATTATAGACTACAGTTTTCATTCATTTTTTTTATATCAATTTTATGATTGCTCATAAGCATTTCTTATCTTTTAATAAAGGATTTAATAATTTCCTTACAAGTTTCTTATCAATTAACATAATTAAAAAAAATACAATTGGTTTGGTTTAAATACCGCACATTTCGATCGAGAAGCCCAAACCGCAAATCGACTTTAGACCAACACAATTCGGTTCGGTTTTAATCGGTGATCGCTGGACTGGCACTAGTCTTTTCGGGTTGTCTGAGCAGCAAGCACTTATAAAAGAAACTCTTTCTGTATTTAAGCTAAGTCAAAAAAAAAAAAAAATTAGTGTTCATTCCTCTAGCTTTTGCATCTATTTTATTACTTTTTTAAAAAACAAAAAACAAAAAATAAAAAAATGTTTCATTTCAATTAAGAGTGAATTAAATGACATATTACAAACTATTGATGGTTTATGCACAAATTTCATGTGTAAAAATTACATCTGAAATGAATTGTAGTATAAATTACAATATTAAACTTTAAACAAAGATTTTGTGGGATCGACTATCTAGCGTGTTTCTCACGTACACAAACTTCTAATTAATGCTTCGAGCTTTTAGTGGAGACGTGAACGACTTTTTCACGAACACGGATTCCGGATTTTGTCTTGCACAAACACAAATTGAGGTCCCTAGTGCTTCTTTCGGTTTGAGATTTTCTGTTGTACTCTTTGGACTTGGGGGCTTCAGGTAATGTCCGCCGCTTTCTTGCCACTTTCCTTGCAATTTGACTTGACGCAGCACAGAAACGAATCTTTTACCTTTCTCGCCACTTTCGTCAGATCTAGACTTGAACTTGATACAACGTCGTCCCGCGTTCTTCGCGTTCCTCACCATTTCCGTTGGATCTGAACTTGAACTTGATAAAGTACTGTCCCGCATTCTTTGGATTCTTCACCATGTTTTTCAAATCTTGCCTTAAAACTGTGATTTGATCTTCTTTGGACTTGATTTCTCCTTTCACAGAGCATTTGTGCTTGATCGGCTTGAAGGGCTGGAGAAAGCTTCTTATAGAGAGATTTTTCTTCCTCTCTGATTTTTGCTTCCCCAATTTCTTTTGTTTTTTCCTCCTGCTTTTGGCATCAGAGAGCTATTTATAGGTGTAGAGAATATGTGGTTTGGTTCAAGAAAACCACTTGTGATAATTATTATGTATTTATCTCTTGTATTTATCTTAAGAGAAAATAAATATGATAATTATCTTTCCTTAATTATCCAATTTATTAATTTAAAAGAATAATTAATGGAACATTCTAGAATATTTGAGCTAAATGATAGATATGAATGAGCTTTAGTTATTTTGGAATTTAAGGCTCAATTTGCCAAAATGGACTTTGGCTAAGATAGTATAATGAGTCTTCATTCAGGGCCTCTGACTGCATGCTTCTGAGCTCTCAAAAAATTAAGTTTCTTGAGCTAGTAGTTTCCAAATTTTGATAAACTTTTGAATTTTGGACATAAATTTAGAAACGGGCTAGATAATTTAAATTGGGTTTAATATATTTTTAACCCCATTAAATTTTCATGTCTACAGACCGCATAAGACTTTAAAGGATAACAAAAACATAAAACTAAGAACAAAAAGGCTACTCATTCCTGCAACAACGAATGAAAAAAATGGAGTCAGATCAAGTCGAACATTCCATGTAGACCAAAATAAATTTGAAGTAAAAAACTAACCAATAACTAGAATCAAGGTGTTAAATACCATTACCACTAGATATATCACACCCCAAATTTTTAAGATATACCGTATGGTATACCACGCCACATACCGTTACTGTTTTCACAAAAAATAAATGCTAGAATATTATTTCAAGATGACATAAATTCAATAATTTTTTCTCACATTTTATATGTATTCTAATTTTACTTATAATAATTTGTCAAATATAAATAAAAAACATATGATAAAAGATTTTTTTAATACAAAAAAATTAAAAAAATGCTATATATATAGAGCAAAATAAATAATACTCAGAAAGAAACTAATTTATTGATATAAGAGAAAAAAATAACACTTTAATAATAACAATACATTTTCTAATACTACATTGAGTTCCTAAGTGACTCAAAATAACTATTAAATTTTTATATTAACTAAGAAAAGTAACCAAAAGAATAAAATTAAATATTTATTTTATGATATGTGTATTAATTATATTTTAATTTTTTATATATTTATGATATTTTGATGTAAAATGACAAAAATATATATCTCACACGCATCCGCAAAAAATAAAATACCGCGGTACGTACCTTACAGTATTTGCTGTATATCATAGTTTTCAAACAAAATGAACACAAAAAGTGAGCGGTATGCAAAATACAGCAAAATATCACAGTATACCGTACAATAAACTAATAAAATGAGAAAACATTTGCATTGCATACTACTTACCCGCAGTAAGCGATATACTGCGGTATACTGCGATATTTAAACAAGTTCAGACCGAATTTGACAATAACTAGGCAATGTTGGAACCAATCAGGTATCAGAGGCCTAAAAAAGACTATGTATAAGAATAAAAAAATTATCTATAAAACCTTAATAAAACGATTTTATTTTATATAATCACTTTCATATCTATTACAAAATATCAGTACACTCAAGTGAGGCAAAGATTCCAATAAACCAAGATAAAACCTAGTTTCATCACTATCTATCTCCAATTGAAAATTTACTATGTGAAAATCTTCAATTACTCGTGATCACTAAAATTTGAAGAAGATTACATTCGTTATAAGATTTAATAGATAACATTAAATAAGGTCAGTAAAATAATAAAATAAATATTAAAAAACAAAAAGATCAATCAAATCCGAACTGAGGTCCGAATATCACCGAAAACTGCAAATGATGGTGAAGAATATGGCGGATGAGAGAATTTAGGAGAAAGAGTTTCTTAGGAATAGGTCCTGACAAAAAGTAACGAACAAACAAAACTATGTGAAAAAAAAAAGAAAGTAAAAATATTATGCCTATGGATAAATTCTAAAGTTGAATGAAAATTAAAGAATACAAAAGACTGGAAAAAAAAAAATTCTTCCACAGGGCTATCAATCGGATCAAGACTCACAAGTCAAAAACAGATTCGTTTGTCCGGTCAACCCAGTCTGGTTCTCTGTTCTGGGTTTTGGGTTTGAACCAAACTAGAATATGGCTCTAACCCTTGAAATTTTGAGAAATATGCAAGTCCACCATTTTTACTCACCATCATACATACCTCTACCATGTAAACATGTTGATTGTAGATTACTTGTGCCTATAAAAAAAAATAATCAGACTTTTACATTTAAATATTAAATCTTCAAGAATTTCAGTAGAAGTATGAAAGTTTATAAGAGTTAAACTTATTGTTATACTTATTCTTTTGTGATAACTAGCCCAATTTATTTTTTGGAAATAAAGCAGATTATGGCATACAAGATCTACTTAGATTTTGGTATAGAAAATTTATTTGTGTGTGGGGGGGGGGAACTCACCGAGAGTCAACTAGCTTATTTTTTTATTCTAATTGAGTACCTAATTTTCATGTTATCCTAATGAGATATCTTACTTTTTATTCTGTGTCATGTTTATATACTTTATATTAATTTCAAGGTTATATATGACAGAAAATGCAGATGTAGCAAAAACAAAAAAACATTAATATAAATTTTAAAATAACAATTCTAGTCCTTTAACTTTTCCTATTAACAATTTAAAACCCTAAAATTCTAGATCTATTGTTTATGGTCTCCTTCATTACTTACATAATTTTTTCTTCTGATTCCAATCCCACAGATCCCCAATTTTCTCTACAGATTTGAACCCCAAGGAGTGTCAAGGTTTAGATGTCGTTGGCAATGACGTGGACGTCTTCTAGGGTGCAGGTGAGGCTCGGTGAGCGAGGAATCACCTACGGGAAGCTTCTGAACATGGCGAATCACAAGCTTCTCTTCCTTGGTTCGGTACAAACGGTGGTGGGAAATGCAGGGGGACAGTGGCACACGTGGGGCTCTGATGGACACCAACGATGGTGGCTTAGGTTTGCTAATTCGGCAATGGGAACGACGACCAATACAGATGGGGACGAGGACAAGGCTTCGAGTGTGGTGTGATCCTCCTTCGCTCCCTCAATTAGCATTGCCGGTGGGTGGTGGGATCTAGGAGTGATGGTGCGACATCGACGAGTGGGATGGTGGTGCGGCGGTGACACAGCCCCTTGTTGGCCTACCTAGGAAGCCTATGGGAACTTGTCCCACATTTGAACTTGTCCCACACTAGTCGTAATTGACTAATTGATTACGTGCACACTAGTTAAACCTTTACGCTTTTAGTTAATTAATCCTACTATACAACCATGCATGAGTATGTGCTTTGACTTGAATGTTTAAATGAGTAATGAAAATGTAAAATGTTGCCATGGCATTTGATTAAAAACAAACATCAAAACTGTCAAAGCATACAAAGTATTTATGTGGTTACCTACACATAATCAATCGCATGTGAACATCCAAGCAAAAGTATATTATATTCACACCTAAGAGCGACTCTAGAGTAAACTACTCATACATGAATATTGGAGGCAAACTAGTGTATAAGAACTGTACACTGAACAACATTACTAAAATCTATAATTAAGCTTCAACCTTAGAGTAACTCCTGGTTTCCAAAGCCTTTTATTGTGCTTCACCAACCTCTATTGGGCAAAGAGATGAATTTAGTTAGTACTATAACTTAACCAACAAGTGAACCGCAAACTAGAATCATAAAGATTCAAATAAATCATATACCTACTTGAGAGCCTAACTCAACAACCCTCAATGGTTGCTGGGTCAACAACACTCAAAATTGCACAACAAAAGTTAAGGGAATGAGAATCGAAGACTCTTAGTAAGAAAAATACTGAGGACACACATATATATAAATATATGAAGTCTACTGTGCATGCTTGCAACCTGAGGGCTAATATCTGTGTATATACCTGAGGCCCTTGGACCTCCTCCTCATCCTAGTCCTCTCATGGGCGTCACTCCGTGCCTAGTGAGTTCTGGCCACTACCTCGCTCCTAGTAAGCCTTAGCTTACTAACACAGTAACTTAACCTTCCTTTGGTTGTTATGCAGGTGAACATGGTGGATGCTTCTTACTTGTGTTGTAAGAAACTTCCACATAGTGCCTTGAGCCATTGGCTCACCTAAGCCATTATGGTACTAAACCTCTACCCAAAAAGGCACACTATGCTCCCACTTGATGTCTTGAGCTAATAAGCTTACCTAAACCACCAAGGTACTAAGCCTCACCATTTAACCTACCAAGGATCCACTAAGCTTTCACTTGTGCCTCAAGTCACAACTTGGCTAAGTAACAAGTGCATTAAGCCTTTATCCATGGTGTTCCCCTATCCATCATTATTTGGTTCACACTAATGAAGTGGCAATAACCATGGTTGGACTCATTTACTAGGTTTTTTAGAGTCTTCCTAGGTTCACTGAGGTTCCCACATCGAAGCCTTAAATCCTTAGGCTCAACTAGGCTTCCGATGGTACTAAACCTTGCACTCAACTAATGGTGCTCTATTGTGGCCAAACATGCCTTTACTTTGAACTAAAATATCTTTAAACTTGGGCAATTCCAGGCTTGGTGAAGGTATGGAGATGATAGTGCTCTCTCTTAGCTTTGCATGGAATCTGGAATTGCCTTAATCGGACATCCAAGTGAAAAGTTATGCTAAAAATACTACCAGGTGTCAAAGCTGCCGATGACGCGTTGCCAATGAACAAAGATGCATTGCTACAGTACAAAACCTCCTCAAACTTTCATGAAAAGGTTGGCCATGCATAATGCGTCCCCAACTGTTTCGTGCCCAGAAATTGTAGATTTTATCCCATAGCTACTTTGGGGCCTCCCAAGGCCTTCCAATGACCCTAAAAATGCTTTGAAATACCTCAAACCTTTATATACACATGCACTAGGCCACAATGCATCATTTAAACCAATCCTATGATGTCCATAAACACCACATAAACCATTAAAAACTCACTAGTTCAACATGTTCATCACCATCCACCAGCTAATGTCATTTATCAAACTACTTGAATTTAACAAGCAAACAAGCTATGAATGACATCAAATGTGCATCAATCATAAATCCTTTGCCTCAATTCACTTTGAACTAGTAACAATCAAGCACCACAAGCTCAAACCACAAGCTTCAAAGGGTTCCACTAGGTTTCTTGGGTTCCAAGCAAAATACAAGGCATATGGCACTAAATTAACAACAATCCAACAAAACTCAAGCTTAGAACAAGTGAAAAAAAAACAAGAGAACTTCAAGAATTAAAACTTACCTCAAGCACATCAACATGCCCAAAGCAGGAAAAATGCCACAAAACTCCAAAACCATGGAAAAACAAGCAAAACAAGCTTCCTTTAACTTGGGCAACCCAAAAGCCTTTCAATTTGATGAAGAAATCATGATTTTGGTGAAGTTGGTGCAAGAATTGGAGAGGGCTAGAGGGAGCTATGAAATGGAGGGAAGAGGTGAAGGAATAGTGTCATCATTCTCCTCCAACAAGTTTAAACTAAAAATTTCCCCCTCCCCAAACTTTTTTGTTTTTTCAAATTTACCCATTCCCTAAATAGTAACTAGATAAATAAAAACTTTAGCAAACATAGCAAACTTAGGCTTTGGGATCTAAAAACATCATTTTCCCAAGACTTGTCCCGACCCTATGAGGTGCAAAATAATCATTTTACCCCCAGGCAACCCTCATGTCATAAACCATTCAAAATCTACTAAACCTTTAATAACTTACTTGATTTTGCTAATTCACCACTAATTAAGGTATTTAAGCTAGGGATTTATGAACTTACCTTGCTCACCAAGCATTCTACTAAGAGGGCTATAACGAACAGTGGTTGGTGGCATCTGGGAGTGACAGTGCAGCGTTGACAAGCAGGATTGCAGAGATTTTAGAGTTTTTGTGTTTCTGGTGACAGAGAGCGAAGCAGCAATGGTGGAATAGCTAGGGTAAACAGCAACCAAGAAGGGGCAAACAGAGAGAGATAAAGGAGGTTTTAGTTGCATTAGAGGCATAAATAATGACTTTAGAAGTTTAAGGTTCATAAATGTTGACAGGAAAACTTAAAAGACTAGAATTGTTATATTAATTATTTGTTTAATAGTTTTTATGCCATGTCAACATTTTTTATGAAGTTTAACACTGAAATTAACATAAAATAGTTGAATAGGATGTGTATTAGGAAGAAAGATACTTCGGTAGGACAAGATGAAGCTCAGGTACCCATTTAAGACAAAAAAATAAGCTAAATGATCCCTGGTGGATTTTACCCTATATATATATATATAAAGAATGAATATTGCATGACTTACAAACATAGATGGATGGGATAATTACTATAAGACAATCTATCATTAATTTTTACAATAACAGATACATCTCATACTATTTATCTAAATGGGTTTTGAATTCTAGATGGATCCCATTTACATAAATGAATAATCCATTTGTAATTATAAAAGATAATGACAATTTTTCATATAATTATAATTCAAGTGGAATGCAATCAACATTAAACCTTAGCGAAATGCCTGATCCCAAAAAAAAAAAAAAACTCAATTCTATCGTTGTATTGGTAGAGGATCACAATTTCTTGCGACAAATTTATCATGAAGATGAACCAGCTTTTACAGCTTATACCCCCTCGCCAGTCCATCCAGCACTTTGCACAAATCAAACTCATCTGGAGCTCAATCTTACTTTACAAAAATGAGGAGGGGAAACGGGCAAAAGGAGAAAAGGGAAAAAAGGATTTTCCTTAATCTTTTTAGTCTCACTATCATCTACAACTAGTTCTTTGCTTACACACAAGACCTCCATATCCTGCCCTCTAAAGAAATAACTATGACGGAAACATCATCATGGTACCTTCGCCGATCCCCTTGTGGAATTTCGAGCAATTCGTGAAAGTCCATGCCTGCAATTAGAGAAACAGAAGTACCAAGTTTAGTTCTTTTGAAGGAATTCAAGTTACAGATAAATGTCGAAAAGGAATTATACACTGATTTCGAGAGCAATAACATGAATATTACCAGCTTTCTTTGCAGCACGAAATAACAATTCTTCGATAAGGTGTTGTGCTGGATCTCCTTCAGGCTGTAATGAAATGAAAAGTTCCACCTCCGAAACAGCTTCTTCATTTGTGAAGTATTGATAAAGACCATCAGAAGATAATATCAAAAATTTGTCTTTTGGGCCTAGTTTGTGGTGATAGAGAGAGGGTACACAATTGATGTATGGAGAGGTTCCTTTGTAATCTATTCTGAACATCTCCAGAAGCGCATCATTCCATTTGGGCTGCAGCAGGTGAAGAAATAAGCAATGAGATCATTCAGCATTTCAATTGCTGGTTATCGATACCAACTCATAAAGCAAACACAAATGCCGACAACAAGGACCAACATCATCATTCAGTCAATCTAATATGACCTGAAAAACAGTACTTGTGCTGAACACACCTACTGGAAATGGGCAGTTGATGCTAAGTCAATATCTTTAATCAAAGATATGATCTCAGCTCTATCAAGCTTTCCCAAAGAAAGGTAGGAGATTTGTTTTTCCCTAGCTGAAACCAACACAGCATGCTATTTAGATGTTTTACATTCCGAAACCCACCTCCCGGGATAGGTAAATTTGATCCACCACCTGATTCATTTGTGCATTTTTCCCTTTTACAGCCACCAAGATCATGGGACAGGGAAAAACATTCATGTGTGCTAAGTGAATGATTATAGCTTTAGCATGCAATTACACAGGAAATTACAAGTTTACATCCAATTTCTAAGAAAATGTAGCTTATTGGCAATTCTAAGCAATATATTCTCACTTCTCAGCAAAGCAGAACTATGCCACATGGTACCAAGGTCATAAGAAAACACATTACCTGCTTGAGAAAACCAGCTCCAAAAGCCCGAGTCACCTTCAATGAGCCTTTCACCCGCTCGTTTGTCACTGCATCAGCATCATCAGGATGCTCATTCACTATTCTTTGAACCTCCTGAAATACAATGTGACATTGAATCGGTGCATCAAACAGTGCAGCATCACACTAAATGATGAAACTGAACAATAATGTCTTCAAATATGAGCAGAATGAACTAAAGCACTTACATCTTCAGCACTGGTACTATGGTCCAGGGTAAGTTGGATCGCAGTTAAACTAGGGATTGAAGTGGCACTATCTCCATCAAACCCTTCAAGATCATACAAAGTTTCTTCATTGATACTCTCCAAGTCCTGGCTACTCCTCCCCAACCCATAATCCGGCTTTGCATTTTGCGCCAAAACTGCTCTACTGTCCCCTACATTCATCACATAAACATCCTCGGCTTTCATTAGCATCACAAGCACACAAGAACCCATCAAGGCTAACTCTGGATTCTCCATCAGCATCTTATCGGCCACATCCAAATAGGCCTCCTCTGTCTTCCACAGAGCTTGAGACAGGGCTTTCAAGACATCGGGGTGACTAATTGCTCTAGAACTCTCCGAGTCAGAGCTGCTTCTGTTCAGCTGTTCCTTCAACCTCTTATCAAGCTCTAACCTTTCCCGGTCCCACTCACACTTCCACCTCTTCTGATTCTCCTCCCTTTTCTTCGCTGCCCCTCTGTGCTTCCCGCTCGACCCCCTCCCTCTCTTCCTCGACATAATATCGGAACCAATATCGCTTAGACTGCAAAAGCCGTGTTCGGGCTCATGGCATCGAGAACAAGCCTCGTGCCCTCGGTTTCTAGATGAATCACTCTCATTGCTTTGCGAGGAGAATCGTTCTTCCGACTCAGGGGAGGTTGCCGGGGCGATTCCTGAGTGGGTTTCTTCCGACTTGTCCTCCCACAACAAACCCTTGAGTTCTTTATGGACAGCGGAATAGAGATTCGACAGAAGATAATCCGGCGCATCAGGGCCGTTGAATCCATCGTAAATCCCAACAAAAACCCACCCATGTTCCTCGGAGACAACGACATGAACTCGATCTTCGCCTGCCTTCCCCTGCGCCCACTGCAGATTCTGACTCTCCGACGAATCGTCACCTTCCAAACTTCCTTCGCTGCTAAGATTCGAGCTCCGGTTCTGATTCTTCTCCAACCCGATTACCCAATCGGACTCCTTCGACGCACCAAACCCTTTGATCGGCGCGACGATCGAGTTCTGCCCTCGGGAGATCCTCTTCGATATCGCTCTCTTCAGAACCCGAATCACCGACCCTTTTTTCGATCTGGATCCAAAGGCCGATGCCCCGTGAGAAAAGCTCCTCTGGAACTGATCGGATCCATGGAGCGGACCTGAGAATATCCCCCGGCTGTTGTCAATCGGACCCGACATAAACCCTCTCTCAATCGGACCCGACATGAAGCCCCTCTCCATAGGACCCGAACCCGGAATAATCGGACCCGAGCCAGTGATCAAACTCCTCGGAATTGGCTGCAACGGGATCGATGAAAACGACGTCGTGCTCTCGAACGCCGCAGCCCGGTCAAAGGAGTTGTAGACGTAGGGGTCAAGCAGCGCCGTTGAGAGAGGGGTTGAGGTGTTGGCACTGACGGAGGCGCCGGATATCGTACGGAAGGTGGTGGTCATCGAAGAAACAGCGGCCGAGGACTCCTCGGAGTGGACTTTGGATGAGGAGAGCCGGGTCGGATCGGGTCGCACGTAGCAGAATGAGTGACCCAGACCCTCGTCGAGCGGCTCCGACATGTATAGCTTGACTTCCTTTCTCTGGCGACGGCCTTCTCCACCGCCTGCGCAGCATAAGCTTATACCGCTACCCATCAGAATAATTCACAGGGAAATCAGAAACAAACTATCTACAAATAATTGAAGACTCCTTCTCTTTTTCTCTTCTTTCTGTTACAGTTTCTGGGTATCAGAACTTGAGTTCAGTGGAAATGGGAAGAGATTTTCATAG
The DNA here is from genome assembly GCA_039654915.1 of Aquilaria yunnanensis. Classification (NCBI taxonomy): domain Eukaryota; kingdom Viridiplantae; phylum Streptophyta; class Magnoliopsida; order Malvales; family Thymelaeaceae; genus Aquilaria; species Aquilaria yunnanensis. Next base: position 881,886 of record CM077595.1, read on the forward strand.
GCAAGAGTAGAGAGAGAAAGGGTAGGAGAGAGAGAGAGCGTGTTTGGGCGTTGACTTTTGGTATATGGAATAGAACACCGGCTTCTTTTTAGCTCCTGGGTGCCCTTTTTGTTTTGTTTTGTTTTTAAAATTATTAATGCTTACTGGCATGCTTTAATTGTAGTTGTTGTTTGGGGGGCGTTGACTAATTGGGTATTAAATTGTAAATTTCATCAAAGTTCGGGTTGAAGTGGGATTTTTAACAGCTCTTAGTTACCACGCGGCGCATGGAGTGTGGAACCACGAGCTTTCGAAACTTTTGATTTCTGGTATTCCATTCACCCTTTCGAAACTTGGGATTTCTGGCGGCGGGTTGAAATGAAAATTAACGTGCACGGTAGAGAAATTGAAGGGAAGGTGATCGGTCGGTGGCAGATCAGAATGACACAAACATAAAGCTTCGTTTATGGGGACATAGAAAGTCGAATTTATTTCTTGAATTCTCACATTTTTTTCGTTTTCTTGGAGAAGAGGATACCGATGCTTGGTCATATATGGTGTTGATGTGTAAGTCGTATAGAAACTCTCGCATAGTTGAACCAGTTTTCAATTTCAAACAACGAGAAAATGTGTTGCACACTACAGATCATTTTCATAGTAAGATTCGTCAACACGTCAAAATTTCAAAATGGCAATTTTTAAAATGGGTGTATATGTAAGCCTAAATTATAATTAGTCATAAAATTTGAACTACTTAAAAGTCAAACGTCTTAAATTATAACATAATTATCTAAATATAAATTCTTTAAGTTATTTCCTCATATTAATTTAAGTAATCTTTAATTGCACTTTGAAGTAAGTCATTAAATTTTATTGATTTTCAAAATAAAATATTTATGTTGTAACTAAATATATATGTTTTACATTTAATTTTAAATTGAATAATTCTTTAAAATTATTTACAAACTTTAAAAATAAATTTTGAAATATAAATATTAATGGTACTTTTATAGGTAAAATATGAAGATATCTAGTTAATTTTTTATTAAAAAATTAGGATTATATATAAATATTTTAATTCAATTTTTTCAGAATAAACTAATTCAAACAAAGCACAGTCTATTTTCCATTAAACACAAGTAGAAAATAGTACTTCCATTATAAATCAAGCTTATTTATTTCAAACTTTTGAGTTTAACTTGGTTTTTGAAGTTCAAAGGCTAAAATAGGCTAACTTGTAATTTGAGGGCTAACTTAACCAATTAAGTAAATTTCAATACCTAATGTTTAATTCAAGCTATGATTTTAAGGTAAGAAAGAAAAATGAAAAGAAAAAAAAATTGTGAGTGACTTGAACTTAATCTTATATATAGGTAAATTTCACTTCAAGTTTTTTAGCTTATTTTTGTACCCTAAAATAATACCATTGCTTAACATTGTCCTTATCTCATTTTTGGATTTCAATTGGTCCTATCCATCAATTCTAGCGTTGAATCCAACAGAAAATGTTGACATGATATTAATTAATATTAAAATAAGTGTAATATAATACTTTTAATCTTTTAACTTTTACTCTTAATAATTCTAAACCTTAAACATATACTTTTTACCACAATGCCCCACAAACCTGAAGCTTCTAACTCCAAGCCCTTCCATGGATGCCAAACACTACCACCCACCTCATCACCCCTTCTTCATTGTCCTTTGCCTCCCACCATATGGCATGTGTTTCCGGCAAGAAACAAAAAAACAAAAACAAGAAAAAAAAAAAAAACCAAGCTCCCCAAAGGCCAACAATCCCATGACTAGCTCCTTCCTCTGCCCCTCCACCATCTACCAACCATCCACCATCAGGTCTGACCCATTCACGACCCATCATCTAACCTGACTCTTCAACTCTGTGTTTTAAAAAAGAATAAAAACCTGAAAATTATTCTAATTTTCTCAAAAAACTCATCTAATGTCTCTCAAATTTTTGAAATCAAAAGTCTAGTATAGCCACCAACAAAAATCTTGGTAGCAAACTACTCTATAGAAGCTTAAATCAGAACAGATTAAGGTGTGAAATCTGCAACTGAATTCAATAAAATACAACCAAACCCACAAACAAACTTCATGCCATAGGAAACAATCAACTTATATTTGAATCTCGTGAACCAAGAATGACGCCCTATCCCTTCAACGTTCACCCCATCCTTCTCTATGCTAGAAAATTGTGTGGCAAATCAATCATTCACCCAACCGTTCGCCAACCAATTGTCAATGGTACCACGAGAGTCTTGGAAATTGCTAATGTGGCGGATTAAAAGGTAGGTCAGGGAATAGAGGTGCTATGGATCCTGGAGATGTAGGAGCCAAGATAAAGGAAGGTGGTGGGAAGCAGATGAGAAATAGAAAGTCCTCGTGCTCTACTTCTAGATCTAGTTCTCTCTAAGTCATCGATTGCTAGGTTACATGATGGTGAAATGGGTATGTTGAAGGAGAAGATCAGATCTGCACTAGCTCAACGCAATGTGTTTTTGGGTTGGCAGAAGATCACGAGAGCAGAGGCAAGGCAGAGTTAAAGAAGATTATGGAGGTGGCATAAGGGAGGAGTAAACTCATTAGGTGAAGAAATTAGGGAAATAAAATTGGGTTTAGAAATTTTAAAGTTAGTGGAAAAGTTAGATTTAGAAGTTTAGGTTGAAACTTATTGATCTGAAAAGTTAAAAGGCTAGAACTATTATTCTAAGATTATTTTTAGTCTTAAGTAATGCTACATCAATAATTTTCATTTGATTTAATGGTCTAATTAATGGAAATGACTTAATTGGATACGCAATATGAGTTAAGGGACATCGATAGGACAATATTAATATAGGGTATCAATTTAGGATACAAAAATAATCTAAGGAACCCCAGTGAAATTTATTCTCTTACATATTGTTTACTTACATTTTTTAAAATTAAAAGCGGGTTCCTTACCCATATCATGCAATCCCCAAATTACCCTGCCATCATCGCCTATTTAGTCCTCGCTCGAATAAAACCTTCAAAGGAGGCATCCCCACCGTCATGTTTGCCGGCTTACTGCCTAACAAATGAGATCCATTTCTAACTGCAACGTAACATCAAACTTTGAATGATTGCTAAGTTTTGACATGATTTCACCCCTTTATCCATGGATTCAAGTCGCCGAACTACGAGAATGCTAGATTCCCTACCACAATAGAGTGTCGCTAAAAAACCAAATTTATTTTTTACCGATTCCACACATTTGTCCATGGATTCAAGCCACACAGGCGTCTAATTACACAAATATGGATCGGCAGATCTGGTTAAGGATCATATCCATTGGATATGGACAAGAGAATCACAACTGTGACTAGGAGCAAGGGACACACCAAAGTAAGGCCTTATCGAGAAGGGTCATCACTGAGGTTAATTAGGCCAGTAAATGGGGTGGCGACATGGGTTGAGCTTCAGTTAAGTAGAGTTTATGTAAGCATGGGCATATTTTTTCTCGGTTACAATTAGGGTTAGTGTTGACCTGTGCCTTTAACTGAAAAAAAACATGTTTCTAGAACATGAAAATGTCAAATGAACTGGCCAATTTGTCTTTATTTATGGTTTATGCCACTCAAATTAAAAACCTTTTTCACTTTTTAATTACAACCAAACTATTCCTATTGCTTGAGTTCACAGACCTCAATGATGTTCTGATTCTTGAAACAAAGATAATAACTGAAGCAACCTCTTCTATGGCATTAACGGATTCAAAACAGTATGAGTAACAAGCAAAGCACGGCTTTTGGGGAGTTAAATCTATAGATAAATAAATATTCACAGTCATCAAGGTGGAGGAGCTGGTAATGGAAGCGACAGTGTAGCCTCAGACCATTGCATGTGAGCACAAATGATCATCCATTGGCATGTAAAAAAGAAAGATATAGAGAGAATGTGACAAAAAAAGTGCTAACTTTTAAATGAGATGAAAATTTTGGAATTTTAAAAGTAAGAAAAAAATGTGACTAAGAGAGAGATGATATCAATTAGCTGTCTGAAACTATATATATAAGAATATGTATAATATACAGTAAACAATACAAGGAAACAAAATAAAAAATTGGGTGAGAAAATCTAGAGAGACAAAAAATATGGTTTAGGCCTAGTATAGTTTAGCTTAATACAAATGCATTAAAGCATTTTTGGGCCTTAGGCATAACCCATTTGGAAACTATTTGTTAATTGTCCTTAAAGTTATAATTAATTATGGTTAACCTAGGTCAACATTTAACCTAGCTAAACCCTTTTTCCTCCATGATCCACTTGCTTCACCCTATCCCTCAGACCTACTCACTTCTATCGCTCTCACTCCTTACCATGTTGTCACTCAACAACATCCCTCCCTGTTCAACTTCTCACCAACCCTTTGCAAGTGTGATATTTTTCCAACACCTTTTGTACAAATGAAAGCAAGCTTTATTGCGGAAGAGAATGGTGCCGTTTAGGATGAAGTCAACAGGTGGTCTAGTTAAGAAATCTAGCAACGCTCATGCTTCGGCTAAACATTGATGGATCTCGTTGGCTACAATGAGGTAGGGAGCATGGCTAGGAGTGGGCAGGGCTAGTCCTTGATGCGTTTAATTTTGAACTTGTAGAAGTATAGAGTTAATCGATATTGTTATGCTTGATAGATGGATTATGTGAGTCGATCGAGCATCTGATCATTGAAATCGAGTGACTGATAAAAGAAAGTAGTGTATGCCATATCTCATTGCCCCTTTTGTGCATGATAAGACACACACTCAGTGAATGTAATAGTTGCTGAAGGCCAAATGGGGAGGAGGACACAAGGGCTGAGGTATAATTGTAAACATGATGAACTTTAAGGTGGATTTGTACTTAGATGGAAGCGGGACACACACCCGTTCGTGAGAACACATTAACGCATTTGCGTTAATTTGAAATGAATAGATTGTTAATGAAAATTTTGAAGGTGGGTGCTTATACTTTTGTGTCTGTCTTAGACACAAAAAAATGGTTTTGGTTTTTACGCAAATTTGATGTTATGTAAATTTTTTTTTCATTTCTTAACAAAATGTTGTTCTATTTAATAAGAAATATAAAATTTTGTTCATTCCATAAAAAATATTGTTCTATAAATAATTTGTTCCGTTCAGTGAAAAATGTTGTTAAATTCATATAATTTTATTGTTCTATAACATGTTATTTATTTTGTAAGAAATTTTGTTTTGTGAATCATGTTATTCCGTTCATATAAATACGTTGTTTCAAAATACTTAGTTAATTTCATAAGAAATGTTGTTTTGTAAACAATGTTGTTCCATTTAGAAAAAATTGTTGTTTGATTCATACAAATTTATTATTCCTTAAAATGACATTCATTTAGTGAAAAATACAGTTTGTAGAAATAATATTATACTATTTAGTACGAAATATTGTCTCATTCATACAAATTCAATATTCCATAAAATGTTACTCATTTCTTGAGAAATATTTTTTTAGACACGATGTAGTCTTGTAAAATGTTGTTCATTTTGTAACAAATTAATATTATTCTACATGCAAGACATTTTTAAAAATAAGGTAATAATAAAGTGTGTATGGGTACACTTGGTCCATCATATATAGCTACTTTAGTTTTATTTTAGCGGTAGAGGAGTCTGTATGGGGTCCGGTGGATGAATATATGTAACTACCATTAATCAATTTGAGAAATGGAGATGGGTTCTAGACTACAAATCTATTTGTTTCTTTTCTGTAATTGTTTTGTAATGATGCTTGTATTTGGATATTGCTAAAAGAATATGAACCAAACTCTTAAAAAAAATTAAGTAACCGGAGTCAATTTTATTAACCTTCACTACAAGAAAATATCTTTTTAATGACTACTTTCTAGTAACCTTGGGCAAGTTTGTCACAAGAAAAAGGCAGTTTTTTTGTCACACACGGTGCATTTCGTCACATTGCTTCAAGAGTATTTAAGTGGCAAATAAGCCAATCATTATAGTAACTTGGTCAGTGAAAATAGCCATACTTGTGACTAGCTAGCACAAAAAATTATGTAACAAAATAAATTAATTATTTGTGACACAATATAGTTTTGCCGATATAGCAACTCTCTAAGATGATTCACATATATATTCTTCACTAAAAGTTGGACACTAAAGATATCCATATTTTTGTGGCTTTTACACAAAATATATCAGAATTCAGCGGTCTTGTGTGACTAATGCTTGTATTGTAACAACTCACATATGTTGTGACAAATGAATTTCGTCACCATATTTCCATGATTGAAGTCATAAAAAAAAAAAAAAGACTCCATTCATCTTGATTTCATTGCAACAAATTCTATATAAATCAGTCCTAAAATATTTGCAACTTTTTTCTTTTTAGTAAGTATCTTACAGCAATTTATCATAGATACCCTTAATTAAACATTCACTTTAAAACTAAAAATTGTCCCTTTTTTTTTTAAAGAAATTTCAATTTGGTCCCTATATATAATTTTTAAATTTTTGCATGCACTTACATTTTCAAAAATTCGCAAAGTGACAAAAAAAACGTTGATAAAATTTTCAAATGAATTACTAAAGTTTAAAGTGATAGTTTAGCCACTAACATTTACATGGGGCAAAAAGTTGAAAAAAAAATAACAATTTACACATTGTAATCTCTATAACTAGGCCAATGTTACTGGCTTTTTTGAACGGGGGTTTAGGCATAGTGGTTAAGAATTAACACCCAATTCGTTTTAACTTTAGTCAATTGACAACAAAATGACTTTTTCTTATTTTTACATCTTTTTTACTTGAAACTAATTTTAATTAAAAGTCAATATTATGTAGCTACAATAATCAACTGAAAATATAATTTTTATAATCTTACTAAATTTTTATGAATTTTTCTAGTTTCAAGTCTTAAAAAAGAAAAATTCATAAAAATTTAACAACATCCTAAAAATTTACTTTCAAATTGATTATTGCATCTACATAACATTGACTTTCAAATGAAATTGGTTTCACATAAAAAAGATGAAAAAGTTAAAAAAAGTTAGTTGACTTTAGACGAAACGAATTGGCCCTAAGATCCCTGAGTTGTCTTGGCTTAAATCTCATTTCCATAAGGTTAGTGCTACTTCTACTAGTTTAGAAAATGAGTTTAGCCTGATTTATATCTAGTTTGTTTGTTTGTTTTTATTTTTTTTTGAAAGTCTTCCCATATAGGGAATATCCTTGATTTGTAACTTAAGGCAAAGACAACCAGGAGGCGCAAGCTTCCCCAAAGAGTTCGTGTCAACATATTAAGACCATGCCTAGCTAACACATGAGCAACCCCTATATCCTTCCAAATAATCTAGTAATTTAGTGATGAGTGATGACCTTAAATTTTGTCTTAATTGGCCTGATCTATATAATTTTGCTTAATTATAATCTTTTAGCCTAATATCAATAATTTTCTTCTATATATAAAAAATAACTTTATGAACTTGTCAAGTACTAATTAATTAATCTTAATTCTTACATATGGGTGCATTACTATGAAGTCTAGCGTTAACTTGATGATCTTGCATCAAGCATAGAGTGGAAACCAAAATTGTAGTGACATTGGCTAAATTTTAATATAAACAAGTTAGAAATCAATTTAACAGTGGAAATAATTAAAAACTTGTGAATGTCAATTTAGTAAACAAAAATCAAAGCATCTTAGCCACTTAATTTAAAAATTGGTGTATCATATACCAGAATCTGTGAGCTTCAAATTTTCCTTTATTCTCTAGCCAAAAGGAAAAGTCTTTTATTATGTCTATTTAGGCAGCTCCTCTAATGACTATGGTATAGTTTCAACGAAATTAATTCTTTCCATTTGGCTTTTAATTATCTAATAGGTTGCAACCCTAATTAAGATTTATCACCCTTTATATGGACTTTGCACATATCACTAATTGTGCTCTTGATTTTCCTTTCCCACAAACTGGAGACACCACGGCCTACACCAGGAACGATTAGTCCCTATGCCACTTGGCCCAACCGACTAATCCCGGATCAAAGAGCCACCATTTCTTCCTCCTGCCCTTTGCCTATTCCAAGCCGCTGCACCTTGCAACGCCTATTCTCAAGTATCGTTTGGGTACAACTTTTGTAAATAATATTACAGTTTTATATATTTCTTATGTTTCACAAACACGGATCATTTTACTATTTATAATAATTAATTTATAGTTTTATTTTTATTAAAATTTATTATAAAAATATAAATATTTTATATGAAAATGAAACTTTAAAGATTATAATTTCTAAATATATTTTTTAAAATTTTTTCAATATATATTAATAAAAATAAATTCAGGTCAAACTTCAGTAAAAAAATGTAAAAATGTCAATAAATACAAAACGGGAGAAATAATTTATTCAACCGGTATAGATAAAAAGTTGAAACTAAAAATTACATTTAAATAGGTTTTTTAAAATCCAAAGCTGATCATTGATGTCAATATCAAATGAGCAAAATTCAAAGATGAAAACAAGCCCACTGTCGTATTTTATCATTAATAGTTTTCTTTTTAGTTGAAAGGAATTTCATAGGGCCCATTGAAGGAGAAAGAAAATCTTGTTTCTTTCTTTCTTTTCATTTACGTAAATTGCTAAAATTAGACATCTATCTGTCCTTGCTTGTAGATTTCCATCACTAACTTTTTCTTATGGATAGATCACCCATAATAATTATAAAATGTGTATAGTTTAGTCAGTAGATTGTTGGATTTTCTTTATATTATAATATATTTTTCTATCTCCATTTCTATTTGATTACTGTAACAAAAAAATCAAATAAAATGTAACATAAGGAAAAAAAACAATTAAAATGATATTACCTTTGCTCCCTTTGTTATTTTATGGAATTTTTAGCTAGAGTAAGGCTTAGTACCCAAAAGAGAAAAATAAAATCACTTGGGAACTAGATCAAAAAATATTAATCGGGAAACCAAGAATAAAATTATTTCACCTAATTCAAGTATTCATTGACCAATTTTTTTACATTATGAAAATGAATCTAATGGTTATTTCTTACAATGATTAAACTATTAACTAAACTCTTCTCTCTAATAAGAAAGGTTGATTATTATCACGAGTTTTCACTCCAATTCTTCATATGAAGCTTGTTATTAAACTTTGCACCAGTGACAAACTATGTAATCACATCATTTCCTACAAATTCTTTGATAGTTACGATGAATAACTACATCACAAAAGAACAATTATTTGTGTCAAAATTACCGTAACCAATACAACTTGTTTATTGTGATGATAGTTTTTGTCCCGTAAGTTAGTATTCTAGTGATACTTTTTTCTATAACCAAAAGTCCATTTTTTGTGAATGTACAAAAATAGAGTCACAAATACTATTTGTGGCAAACCAAAATAGAAATAAATACTGTGATGGACTGGAATCTCATAACATTTTTTTGATAAAATTTATTATCACTGAAGCGCAATTTCTAGTTGTACACCCCTACGTATAAAAAAGAATGTACATATATTCCTTCATCTCATCCTATTTTTTCTTGTTCCTATTTTTTGTTAAAATATGTTTCAGTGTTTTATATCTATACACTAGCTAATAAAATATATACTACCTCCGTCTCATAACACCTGTCCTCTTTATTATTCAAAATAATTAATTCATGATTTTTTTTTAAATTTCTTATATAAATATAAATTTTTTATATGAAAATAGTGTCTTAAAGACTCTAGTTTATAAATATATTATTTAAATTTTTTTATAATAAAATTAATATAAATATATTTAAACTAAATTTCATAAAAAAAAAATAAAAGAGTCAACATTTGTGAAAAAGATTGAGAAATTTTTTATTTGGACAACTAAATCCAACAAAAAATAGTTTTGACTTTGACAAGATGTTCGTATGGCACACGTGAGATACAGGGTTGGGCGTTAGCACCTTCGTACGGTGAAAACAATTAAGAAGGTCATAAAGTTATTCTGCGGAATAGATGAACAAAGTCAAACAGCTGAAACAGTGATATGTTTGAGAAATCGTGCAGGATCACCGTTGGATCGGGTGGATGGAGTTACCTTTTGACTACACCTGGCGCTTCATAGTTGATCCTTCACTTTCCTTTGGGGCAAATTTCATTTATGGTCCCTAACCTTTTGTAAATGTCTTAAATGGTAACCTAATCTTTATTTTATCCTATTAAAGTCCCTAATCATCCTATTTTGTCTCAATCGTGGTCCTTCCATTAATTTCACAGTTAAATGTGACAGAATTACGAGGAAAAATGACAACATTCAACCTATATTTTCTTATTCTTATTATCTTCTTCTCTCTCCCCCCTTCACCAATCACCATACCCGGCAGCCACCATTTACCTCCACTATTGTGTGTTGTTTGTTATTGGCCACCATTTTCCTCCACCATCGTGCATAACCCCTCCGTGAATCATCCTATCACCTCTCGCACATTACCATTCAAAGTGCCTAGCCACGACTTCTATCACCATCTCAAGATTTATAACTGGCGGATATTTAGAACCATTGGAGCCCAAATCACCACCATTGGAGCCTAATCAAGCCCAAATTAGCAATATCTGTTATGATCACTAATCCACAATGAGTAAGGGAGATCGATTCGGCGAGAGTCACCGGGGTTGCAGAAAGGTAAGGTCATGGAGGTTACGGAAATGATGGAGTTGTGAAGGTCACAGAGGTCACAAAGTTGCAGAGGTCGCGAGGTCGTAGAGGTTGCGAATGGTGATGGGCAGCGGCGGGTTGAAATGGAGCAAGGGCAGGAGCCAGTCACGAAGGGATCCTCCCTTCAAATGGCATTGCCAATGGTCAAGGTCACCTGGGAATGCTAAACCGAGGTGGCATGTAACAATGGATGTTGAAGGCGACGATAGAATGCCTAAATACATTCAATTCTATCCTCAATCGATGCCAGTGCATAATTCTTGTAACAAATAAAACTAGAAACCATTAACAAGAAAAAGAAACAATGAAAAGAACACTACATGAGCTGGAAACCAACCTTGGCAGCTAGGTTGTTAGTGACATTAAAGCAGATGACTTAAAATGTAGCATTTTTTGGGAGCCTTGAAACTTATCGTCAAAAAGTGAAGTTTAGGAGTTTGATGCTTTGATGCTAGGGTTTGCAACAAGGTAGGACAAATAGTGTCATTTTCTACGAAAATTCCGTCACATTTAATTGTGAAATTAACATAAGGACCACGATTAAAACAAAATATAATGATTAGGGACTTTAATAAGATAAAATAAAGATTAGGGACTTGTTTAAGACATTTCAAAAAGGTTAGGGACCATAAATGAAATTTACCCCTTTCCTTCTTAACATGTTTTCGGGGAGGGGAAACAATACTTTTTGGTATCAGAGCCATGATTATTCTGCCTCACAGATGAGTTGAGTTATTAAGGATTTCTTGCTGATCCCTCAATCCAGATCACTACAAATATGTTAGGAACTTCTACTCCTACTCTTACCCCTACTACCTCTTTTAGATCTACTTCATCTTCTCACTTGGATTCACAAATTCTCTTTGTGAATTCAAGTATCTTTCTGATGATGAGAAGATTCCTCTTACAGATCTACCCCTCATCAACCCTTATAAAGCTTTTACCAAACTTTCTCATTCTCTTACCCGAACAGTAAAAAGTATTGTTTCCTTTTCCCGGAAACATGTTAAGGAGTATGTCCAAGGTACAAAGTTTGACCAACATATTTTTCCTGCAACATCCAAAGAACAGTATGTCACTCTGGAGATCCCTATTCACTTCCCACGCCAGTGGACAGCTGAAGGATACACCCACCTCCATTTTGGTGCTGTTCACCTTGCTCTAACCTATCATGGAAGAAAAGGGTTACCAGTCACTGCTCGTCTCGCCTTGCTTGACTCCAGATATAAGAAGTACAAGCATGCCTGTATCGGCACAGTTGAGACTACACTCAATGCTGGAACAATCCTTATGACGTTCTTCTCCAACTTCTATATGGCTCTTCAAGATCCACATCTCCTAACAGCCTTGAAGATCCAGATCCAGAAAACTGGTGCAGAATAGGTCTCAACCACTCTGGCATCTACCCTACACTACCAAATGGCGTACAGAGTCCAGAACCATGCTCTTGACCTCTCAATGCCCAATATGAGCAACGATGCCCTGTATCTCTCTGTAGAAACAACCCATGTTCCAAACGAGACGTATGTTCCACAGCAAATGCCTCGTGAGGAACTCCAACGACTGATTCCTGCCTCTTGGATATCTGCATATAAATCCCTCCACCAGCAGACAGAGCCAGTTCAGTCTAAGAAGCCCATATTCCTTGACAGAGGAAATAGCCTGACAGAAATCTTCTTCCAAAAAGAAGAACCGTCAGAGGACACTGATGTCTTCTCCATCCCAGCAGTACTTACCTTCATCAGGGAACCTCCGGAACCTTTACAAATCCCAATTGAGTCTTTTGACTTTAATGGTAATCCGGTCTATGCATTCCAAGGCATTAAAGGTCACAAATACTTTGATGTTTATGATTGTCCAAACTGCTACCAATCTCCTTATGATGATGAACAAGAAACTACCAAGAAGATAAAGAAGAAGAAATCTAAAAAGAAATCTTCTCAGTATCTTCTCCAACAAAGATATGATAAAGGTGATCCCGAAGTTGGATTACTAGGAGAACCCTCTGGCAAGTATGGCTATTATGTCCTCTATTCCTAGAAGGAAGAAACCACGGATGGCATCTTCACAACTCCTGCTGAACCATTTGAACTACCACCTCATTCTCCAGAAGTTATGATGCCATGCCATCCTTACTACAAGAAGGCCATCAAACAACTCAAGAATGAACATCCTCCTGTCTTCACACCTGAGGTTAATATGTTTGAAAGCCAATCTGAGGATTTTCCCCCTCTTACATTTAATAATCCTTCTACGTCAACAAAGCATGCCTGGAAGGTTCCTCAACCTTCAACAGTTGATTCAGAAGGAAGACGAAGGGAAAATACAACTGCTGAACAGGTCTTAAACTAGCAATCTAAGAACATGATTTCTCAGAACAAGGTCCTAAGCAAAATCAAGCACAACCAAACCAGACTGAAACAAAAGATGGATCAGATGATTATTAATCCATTAGCCCAGTGTCAGCAACGGATCAATTACCTCCACCATGAAATTCTTGGCCTCATAGCCCGACATGAAAACTCTCCGGCCCAAGAACAGGAGTTCCAACACTTGAAGGAACAGTTTAGGTATCTTTAAGCCCAACAACAGCCCAGATACCCCGAATCCTTTTCCTCTATGTTTCAAACTGCTGACCCATTCAAACCTACTCCAAACCCGGTGTACCAACCACCTCCTCATTCTCGAAATATCTTTAAGCCCCTACCTGCACTCATTTCTAAACCAGCCTATCAGCCCCCAAGACCTCTACCTTTCTAGCCCAATACACCTACCTGGTCTGCTCACACTCCGGCCCAAACATCTCAAACTCAAACACCTCCAGACCTAAAGCAAAAAGGCCTTGCTTACCCTCAGAAACCTATAAAGATCCAAGAGCCTTCTCATCAAACTTGGATGGTTCAATCCAATCCTATCATTGGATTTCTTGACCAACAGATACAACATCCAAGCACCCCTTCAGCTATGGCCGCCTTACAAGACTTAAGTTCCACAACATCAAGTGATTATGAAGAAGATGATACATTCTCAACTTCTTCCTTCGAAGCCCAAGTCTATATGGCCCAAGGAGCTACCAGCCATGCCCAACCGGCAGAATCTACAACCACAGATGCTAGATCCCAACGAGCTCCACCTCAACTTTAACTTCAGCCGCAACAACAACCACCTTCGGCTTCACCGCCAGGACCACCGCCACCAGGTCCTCCTCAACAACTGTATGTTCACATGGATGAAGATATTCCACCTGTGAACATTGAGCCTGTTTGGAATCCTCCATCTCTAAATGTTACTCTCTCTCTCGAAGGTATTCCAACAACAAAATGGCATGAGAAATTCCTCGAATTTCATGCCTGGTGTCTTACCCAGTTACAACGAGAAGGCACTACCCATTTGAAAGCCATTTATGCCTTCATTGCTGGAACGTCTGGTATTCTTAAACATTGGTTTATGAGTATTGGAGAATACCGACAGATGCAGCTAGCCCAGACACCACCAACAACAAAATTTGTTCTCAAGCTATATAAAGAATTCGTTGGTGAACCTAAAGCTCTTCTTGATGTAGCAAGAGCAGAATTCTTCAAAATAAAGTGTTGTTCCTACAATAGAAAAGATTTGGAAAAACACTATGAAAGTATGCTCAAGCGCTTCTACCTCATCTGTACAGGATACGAGGCCAACAACAACTTGAAGTAAGCATACTTAAATTCTGTGCCAGAAACAATTGGTCAGGAAGCTCTTCACATCATACAACAAAGTGGACAATCTCTTACAGACTATTCTTTTGGGAAGCTCCACCAAGTTGTCATGATGGCCCTCAGGAAGCTGTGCAACACTCATTCCTTCTTCAAGGAATTTAACCAGACTCAAAGTCTGTTTGACAAAGCTTGTCAACAACCTGAGTTAACCATCAAGTGCAAAGATAAAGGCACCTGTCACTGCAGTACTCGACGGAAGAAACACCACCGACGATGAGTTTATTCTCCAGATAGACCCCGTCGGATTCGAAGAAAGAAGAAAAGATTCTTCCGATACAAGAAGAATAGCGGCAAATTCAAATGATGTTTCATTTGCCAACAACCTAGACACTTCGCCAAAGATTGTCCTTAAAAGAACAACAAGTCAAAGAAGAAAATGGCGCATACCATTTCCCAAGTCACTGGAGCTGATCTTTCCAATGACGATATGGAATCCATTTTCTCTGAGACAGAAGATGAGGCATCTACCCTCTTTGCCATTGAAGCCTATTCTTCAGATTCTAATGCTGAACCAGAGCAAGCTTCAATCTACACAATGCATATATCACCTATACAGTCCTCACTCTTTACTGCTCAAGTCATTCCCTAAGCCAAGATCAACATTATCCTGGATAAGTATGCAAAGCCAATCCCAGTGATTGCTCTGTTTGACACCGGTGCCACTAACACCATTGTAAATCCTTGACTCCTCCCAGACAGAATGTGGTGACCCTGCAATGAAAGATTCAGAGCTGCAAATAGTGTATTCTATGTCACTCAGATAAGCAAACCTATCCGAATCAGTTTCTCTCCAGCTAAGTACGTAGTTACTACAATTTATGGTTATAACCATGGCAGATATATGATTCTTGGGTTTGATATTATCAAGAAGTTATCAGTTCAAAGATGGACTGATAAAGGACTATAACTCCACAAGTTTTTCCTTCCATGGACACCTACTCCATGACTTTATTCAACCGAAGGAGAAGCTCTCTCAGCAAGTCAGATACAGTCTGAAAGTGACCCAGTATATGGACCTATCATGCAGTCTCTCATTCAACACTCCTGTGCTTAGTACCATGCTGAGTTCGAACAAAAGCATCCTCTTCCCATTTGGTAGAATCCCAAGTTCTTCATCGAAATTCCATTCAAGAAAAATGAGAATGTCAACCCAACTAAAGCTACCCACTCGGGTATGAGCCCAGAGGAGAAAAGAATGGCGATCCAAGAATTTTAAGAGCTGAAGGCCCAAAACCTCATTGAGCCAACAACCTCTTCGTAGGCCTGCTAGGCCTTTAATATCAATAAGCACTCGGAACAAAAAAGAAAGAAGCCCAAACTGGTTATTGACTACAAGCCCCTGAATGAGTTTCTTGCTGATATCAAATTCCCTCTACCGCGCAAGAATACTCTTTTCGCCAACTTGACAAATGCCAAGGTCTTCTCCAAGTTTGACCTCAAATCCGGCTTCTGGCAACTGTCAATCTCTCATCCAGACAAATACAAAACTGTCTTTTGCATCCCAGACCACCATTACCAATAGACGGTGCTTCTTTTTGGTCTGAAGACGGCACCCTCATTGTTCCATAAAGCCATGCTCCAAATGTTCGAGCAGATACTACAGTCGGCCATTATTTATATTGACGATATTTTATTGTTTTCTCCTTGTATAGGTACCCATTTGAAGTTATTAACCCAGTTTGCTCAGATAGTTAAAGACAATGGCGTAATGCTCTCCCAAAGCAAGATAGTCCTTGGCCAAACATCTATTGAATTCCTCGGAGTTCAAATCAAGGATAGCAAGTACCATCCTCAACCTCATATTGCCACCAAGATCATGAACTTCCCGGATGATAAACTCACGAGACGACAAGTTTAGCAAATTCTCGAACTTGTCAATTACATCCGCAAGTTAATCCCGAAGCTGTCCTCAATTCTCCATCCTTTACACGTGTATCTCAGAAAGACGTCTCCTCTCTGGTCCGCCTTACACCAACGAGCTATCCTCAAGCTTAAAGAAGTGGTTCAAAATCTGCCACCGCTCAAGATTCCCGACAAAGGGAAAATGATATTCCAGACAGACGCCTCAGATGAGTATTGGGGAGCGGTCCTCCTTGAGGAATCCAATGGTGTCCGACACGTATGCTGCTACAACAGTGGAGAATTCAAAGAGTCAAAAAAAGCACCATCACTCCACTTACAAAGAAATCTTGGTCGTCAAACGTGGAATTGAAAAGTTCCAGTTCCACCTCATTGGTCATCACTTCCTAGTAGAAATGGACATGTCACCATTTCCCCGTATGTTGAACTACAGGCAGAAACAACTTCTAAATACTCTGCTGCTTCGCTGGCAAGAATGGTTCATCCGCTTCAGCTTCGACGTCAAGCATATAAAGGGCACCTCCAACACACTTGCCGATATCCTGAGCAGACCTTCAAAATCCTTCCTCAAACCTCCAAAGCCTCATAAACCCAAAAACTAAAATGGCCTCTTCCTTTTCTAATCCCCCAGTTTTTGACAAGGAAAGAAATCTCCCGGTTGATGTTGAACGTTATGAACATCAGTCGTTCACCTTCACCCAGAGACACCGAGTCTTTCACTATCATGTCTCTCTCATTGAGAGATACAGTTTGATGACTGCCCTGTTAAACCTGTTGGGATTCATCCTCAGTATCCCTTCGCTCATCTATTCTCCATCCCTGATGTGTTCACCTTTTCTCCATTAGCCCTCTGCTTTTTCTAGTACCTATGCTCTGTTCATACCATAGGTATTATTTTTAATATCTCCCAGCTTCATCAGCTTCTCTCCTACTCCAGAAACTTCCACTCAGACTTCTCTTCTGACCCCTCCTGTTTTCCTCTTCTGGTTTGATCCATCTGCACATGGATCGACAACCTCCACCAGTCTTACAAAGCCCTCAACCCTGCCATCCCTGACCGCCGTATAGGCTACCAGTTAAATAATATTTCTCCCACCAATTCCTCTTTGCTATTTGGGGTTGGCCATGTTATTTATTTCTTCCATAGGCCTATTACCTTTACTAAATCTCCCTTCGGCCTAAATTTCTTCCCTACTCCCTCCTACCACCATTATAAAAACCTAAACTTTAACCTAGCTCGGGTTCCATGGTAGCGCCCTGCTGATTATCGTGCTTTCCTCCACGAAGCATATCGGTATAACCATTCCCTATTCTCCATGGAGGTTTGGCCTCACGACACACCAGAATGGCCGTCCTATCCGATGGATTACCAAGAAATGATCCATGATGCCCTCCAGTATTTTGATGATCTTCAGCATCTTCACTGTGCCAAAGAAAGAAGAAAAAAAGCCGAAGCATTTCAAAAGGTTATTGATCAGATTAACTGTCCTACTCCGGCACTTTCTTCTCCTCTCACCATTGAAGAAGACGAAGACCTTCCGTTGACCCAGACGTCTCATTATGCTTGACTGAAGTTGCAGATTCATTTGCATTCATTAGAAGCGTCTCAATGGTCCTTATCCTAATGATCCATCTATGGATGATCCCTATATTGACGACCCATATTTTTGGCACGAAAAGCAAACTCAAAGTGACTCCGAAGATTCAAATCACAACTGGCCCTATGACACGAATGCTCTCCCATACCCCTGCTGTAGGGATAACAATAATTAGTGCATCACAGTTGGCGTTTTAATTATTGTAAAGATAAGATTCTCGGTTAGTGGCCTGTCACTTCCGGTCTTAGCATTATTAGTTTATGATGTAAGCTATTACGTCACTAAGTTTGTTTGTTTCCCCTTCCTCTACCTATATAAGGAGGCCTCAGTTCTCTTGTAAGATATCCCGGAGCTAATAGAAAAACCCCTTTCTTATATTCTCTCTATGCTCCTATCTTCTCGCTAAAAATTCTGGCTAGAGGGTGAAGCAGAAGTTCTTAGTTTCCCAACTCTATCTGATAATCTGAGTTGCCACCTTGGTGGATCCTCTCAGGTTCAGATCATCTTCAAGCTTATAATAATTATGCTTGAAGGCAAATGATGACTTAGGAGTTGCCACTCTGTGGATCCTCTCTTCAAGTCGTTCTCTGCCTTCAATCATAATTATTGTAATCTAACAGCCTCGATCCCTGGTGATACGTCCGAATAGTCCAGTAACTGTTTTTCAAAAGGGTTTTCAAAATAATCTTCAGAAAAGGTTTATTGGTGTGGAAAAGTCTTGGAGAATGCCTTAGTGAACTCTGGTGCTCAGGGCCTGATATGAGTTAAAAAGTTGGCTAGAGATTATGAGTTCAGGTGTGTGTTCTTGGACTATATCACAATCAATCTTTCCTGTTGATTTCTTGAACTTGCCCGTTTTTCGCAGTTCTACTTTTCCTTGGTATATTGGGCTGGAAACTACCTCGTGCCACGGTAATACGTACCACAGAGTAATTCCTCGGAAATCTCTGTGAAGGGTCTGGCTGAGTAATAATGCCACATACCAGGAAATAAAACCTCATTTTATTAAAAGTTTTAGTTACTAGGCTACCTCGAAATCCATTTTGATGATACATTCTCAACTTCTTCCTCTAAAGCCCAAGTCTATATGGCCCAAGCAGCTACCTGTCATGCCCAACCAGCAGAATCTACAACCACAGATGCTGGATCCCAACGAGCTCCACCTCAACCTTAACCTTAGCTGCAACAACAACCACCTCTGGCACGTCGTTCCCAAAGCGGCGTCTCTCCCTGACGTAGTTGTGCCTGACCCAAATAAGTTAGAACAATATTTAATGCGGAAATTTAATTACTGCTGCCTGTTCATTTAAGTTTTGGGCGATGGTCCTCGCAGTCTCGAACGTGTAAATTGCACCAAAACTTAAAACTTTCATTTTCAATTGATTACTACTGCCTGTCCATTTAAAGTTTAGGGTTTTTTTACTGTTACTCTTTAAACTTTAGATGATATTACATTTATTCCCGAAGTTGAAAATTTACATTTACCCCTTTCTTTTCTAACATTGTTAGTTAAAATTACAGTTAATCTCATTAAATTTAATATGTTTTACAATTATATCCAAAATTTTATAAATTTATAATTTTTCAAAATTGTCCTTTCCATTCTCATCTCAACACTTCAATTCTCCACAACCTCCACGTTGACCCCAACCATCTCTGCTGCCTCCCTGCCTCCTCATCCAATCCCATCTTCTTGCTCCATCACCTTTTTCCTTGACCTCGTCCAAAAAATCACCTGTCATCTTCGCCTTATCCCATTAGGATTTCCCCAAATTTACCTCACCTACCTTTATGTGGATCAACGCAAAATAGAAAATAACTTTTTTAAAAAATTAATAATCACTTGAATAATATGTTTAGAAAATATTTTTTTTTTGTAGCCAAACAAGAACAAGAAAAAAAGTAAATTATGTAAATAGTCCATAACCTTTAATTGCCATTTTGTTTCAGTCCCTAACCCATTGAATATTCTATTTTGGTCTCAAACCTATTAAATGTTTTTCATTTTGGTCTCTCACCAGATGAAATTCATTAACTCAAAATAATTGTCTAACATAAATTTTTGAAATTTTAATTTAAATATTTGGTAACTATCTTTTAGTAAATTTTAATAGTTTAATATTTTTTTATAGCAAATAGATAATTTAAATTAGTAATTTTTTTTATTTTTGAATAAAGTAAGTTTAATTTACAGAAATAAAAAAAGATTTAAAATTTTTATTAACTATAAAAAATTATTATATAGATTAAATTTATTATAAGACAGTTACCAGATCATTTAAATTATGTCTAAAAATTATTAGATGAATATTTTAAGTTAACACATTTCATTCAGTGGGGACCAAAATAAAATATTTTTAATAGATTTAGTACCAAAATGAAACTTTTTAATAGGTTTAGGACAAAAATAGAATATTTAATAGGTTAGGGACTAAAATAAAATAATAGTTAAAGGTTATGGATCATTTATATAATTTATATAGAAGAAAAATCAAAAGAAAATGCAAAGATTTTCCAAAAAAGGATTAAAAACTTACATTTCCAACCTTTTTAAATATAAAGTTTCAATTGATATTATTCAAGTTGAGTGAATAATCTCTATATTCAACTTTTTAACACCAAAATTTTTTAAATAAATTATTTTTCAACATTTCTCAATTTAATTTTTTTATTTTATTTTGAATTCATTACATCATAAAACTAGCCTTCAAGACAAAATAATGGGACAAAAATAACTATATTCAAAATTTAAGGCAAAAACCTAGAAACATGTATTACATTTATCACTAATTAATATATATTAGAGACAAATAAAATAAGTCAAATAACATATTTCAATCCATAAACTCTATTCAAAATTGGAGGCAAAAAAAATTATCTCTAATAATTAAATTCAAATAATTAGAGGTTCATATTGTATTTCTCACTAATATGGGCAAGAGTGTTTTTTAAACTTCTAGATAATTTAATAAACTTTACAAATTTTTTATATTGATATCATTATTATGTGATTGTTTCATTACTTTTATATATGAACAGATCAGTAAGATTTGAGAACATAATATATTTTTTTTGTCTCTTGCTTTTATGTGACCAAATAAAATAGGTGTGAATTCACAAATTCTTTATAAAAAATAATTATTGATAGCCGAAGGGCTTTCGCCTCTCCTAGTACATACTTCCCACCGAAGTTGTGTTCGGGAAGCCTGGCATAGCTTGAAAAGAAGCACTGTCATCGACCTCGGCAGGAGCGAAGTCGAGCACCACAAAGTCAGGACTTCGGCTAATACGCCAGGAAATACAAAGGTATGGCTGGCTCATTCGGGGGACCAAACGGATCGTCTTCGGGACAGAGACCTGCCCCTTACAAGCAGGAGAGAATCCTCCGAAGGCAGAACCACCGAACTAAAGGACTCCCCGAACTACGAGCATAACTCCCGAAGAAGGGCATCCATACCAAAGGACGACCTCGCCCAGAGGACTTCGGGAGTACGGCATGAGCATTTAAGGAGCATCTGACATGTCGCCCACAGACGTTACATGCCGCCCCAAACGGCGGTCTGACACGCCGACGCCATCCAGGTCTTGTCACTACCTGTCTCGGTTCAAGGCTCAAGGAGCCTGCCACCGGCTACTTGTCCCCTACGCCCAGAAACTCAAAGAACATCCGACCGAACACGTGTCGTCATCTGAACGGGCTGGGCACTCCTATAAATACCAGGGAACAGACCCTGGCAAACGGTTCGACTCCTCCTCCTTGAGAAAACACAAACAGGCGAGGCCACTAAACTTCCTAGTGCTCCCTTTCTTTCACCTCTCAGGACATTGACTAGGGTGTGGGAGGCTCCTCCCTGGGAAAACACCCCGGGGACCTCCTAACCCTCTTTTCTGAGTATTTTCAGGCACACTCCCTTCGGAAATTCGAGCTGCAGACGTTCTCCCCCTCAGGAAGTCCCTCCCGGAGTCACAATGTCTCCCGAAAAAGATGCCGCCGGGCATCATTTGGCGCCGTCTGTGGGAACCCACCCTTAAGTCGCCGTCGTTCAGACTCGGCGTTCCAAGGACAAGGGACTCCCGAGGTCCCCGTCCGCGCCTGAAGTTCAACCGGCTATTGAGCAAACCATTCCAGGGACTTCTTTGCCGGAGGAGGAGCGTCTTTTTGTCATCACCATGAGTTTTCTGCGTGACTTTCAACGGTCTGTTGTGGCTGAAATGACACAGCAGATAGATCGAAGGTGGCCGCAACCAACTCAGGCCCAAAGGCCTCCATCACCAGTACGCCCTCGGGAGAAAAGCCCCAAGCCAACCTACCGCAGTTCGGGGAGTGGGCACCCCCATGAAGAGTCTTCGACAGAAAACACGCCCCTTAGGGCACGACTTGCGGGACAAACGGGGTCTAAGCGACCTAAAGTCCCATACCAAAGGAACTCATCACCCGAGGCGAAGTCTCCATCCCCTCGGCATCGAAGTCACTCCCCGAAGAGGCACAGGCAATCTTCTTGCAACGAAGCCTACAAGCACCAGGAGGAAGAGCCTAGCGCCACGCTCCTTTTGGAGAAGATATTGGCGAGGTTGGACAGGGTGGAAAAACAGGTATCCCGTAAGCCCGTTTGGGCCAGGCTATCTGGGACCTTTTGTGGGGATGAGTCCCCATTCACCCGAGCTGTAGTTGAAGCAGCCATGCCACGTGACTTCCAAGTACCTCGGCTGGAAACGTACGATGGCCGAACTGATCCACAGGCTCATCTGACCAAGTATAGACGCAGCATGATGATGCACGGTGCCGACGACGCCACCTTGTGCAAATGTTTTGAGGTCACCCTCACAGGACCAGCAACAACCTGGTACAATTCATTAGCTCCAGGAACCATCACAGAGTTTCATGAGTTATCTACGGCCTTTACACAACAATTCATTGGAAGTCGGCCGACGGCAAAAATGCCCGTCCAGATGTTCGACATAGCGCAAAGAAGTGGGGAAACCATCCGCGACTATGTCGAAAGGTTTAACAGAGAAGCTTTGAGTGTCCCAGACTTTCGGCCCGAAATACGCATCCTCGCGATGACACGGGGCCTTCGGAGGAATTCACAGCTATTCTACGAATTCTCCAAAGACCCTCCGGACACACTTGGCGAGTTCTACCGAAGGGCCGAACAGCACATGACGGCCGAAGAGCTGAGAATGGGTGGACCGAAGTTCGATCACAATCGGGCCGAAGGATTCACCCAGTAAAGCCGATATCCAGCCGAACAGGCAGGACGACCTCGGAGGATGCGGGGAAGGAAACTCCCAACCTTCACACTCCTGAACACCACAAGGACCAATATCCTCATGACAATGGAAAGACAGGGGACCCAAATTCAGCGGCCAAGGGCCATGACTGCTGATAACAAAAAGAACATAAAGAAGTTCTGCCAGTTCCACCGCGACCACGGTCACGACACCGAAGACTGCTTCCAACTGAAGAAGTACATAGAGTCACTGATCAAACTGGGTCAACTTTCGGCGTTATCTGCGAATGCCTTCTCCAAAAGGGAGAAAAGAGGAGGAGGGAAAGGCAGATGACGAGGATTACGACTCCAACAGAAGAAGGAACCGAAGTCCAAAGAGGCGTCCTCCACCTCCGGCAGGGATAATACAAACAATCACGATGGGACTTCCATCCTCGGAAAGAAAGAGGAAGGCCAGAGAAATAGCAGTCATGGAATATCAGAGTCTAACGAAAAAGCTGGCCCGGAAGGATGGTTCCGCCGTCATATTTCCCCATGACGACCCACTGTTGGTCATGGCAAAGATAGGAAACTGGGACGTAAAGAGAGTGTTACTTGACGATGGATCAAATGCCGACGTCCTGTTTTCGCATTTGTTGCCGAGCTTGGGCATATCAAGCAGCGACCTCAAGCCTGTCACCTTCGGCTACCTCGGATGGATCAATCTTCCCCTAATGCTGAAAGGGACTTCGGTAGACGGGACTGTTGAGTTATTTGCCTTCACAATGACAAGGTTCATCATCATGGATGTCCATTCGTCGTACAACGCCATCCTTGGAAGACAGACACAGGGAAATCTGTACATTCGCCCTGATGTGAAATACTTAATTGTCACTTTCGCCACCAAGAATGGAGACGCGGAAATCTTCATCGATCAGAGCGAAGTAAGGAAGGTGTTCGTCAAGGCACGAAAAGCTCCAGCAAACAACTTCGCACAAACGATGGAGGCAAAGGCACCAAAGAAGGGCGAGGCAAAAGATCCCGTGAAGGCGGAACTAAAAGAAGTGGAACTTGTCCCAGGCCAAAATACCCGAATAGGGAAAAACTTGGCCGAAGGTGACAAGAAAAAACTCATATCTTTTCTGCTGACAAATAAAGATCTATTTGCCTACTCGCCATACAGCATAGCCTTAAAGTAAGTCCGGAGGCAAAACCTGTCCGGCAAAAGAAACGGAGCATCTCGGTCCATAAAAGTAACTTTATCAAAACCGAAGTCCAGCGCTTGTTAGACGCTAGTGTCGTTAGGGAGGTCAAATACCCCGAATGGTTAAGCAACGTGGTAATTGCCACAAAAGAAAGAAGCAGTAAGCTCCGAATGTGCATCGACTTCAGGAACTTGAACGATGCTTGCCCTAAAGACTTATACCCTCTCCCACCGATAGACCAATTGGTAAACTCAACTGCCGAATACGGGCTCCTAAGTTTCCTAGACGCCTTCAGCGGGTATCATCAAATAAGGATGGACCCCGAAGATGAGGAGAAAACCTCCTCCATCACCGAGGGGGTAACGTACTGTTACGTCAGGATGCCCTTCGGCCTAAAAAATGCAGGAGCCACCTACCAGAGGTTGATGAACAACGTCTTTAGTGATCAAATAGGGAGAAATATGGAAGTCTATGTCGACGACATGATAGTTAAGAGCAAGCTGCCTAGTGACCACGTCACGGATCTAAAGGAAACTTTCCACCAGCTCAGAACCTTCGGGATCCGCCTTAATCCCGAAAAGTGTATCTTCGGAGTGACATCGGGAAAGTTTATTGGGTACATGGTATCAGAAAGATGAATTGATGCTAACCCAGAAAAAATTAAGGCTCTGCTCGAATTTCGAACTCCCGCCACAATAAAAGATGTGCAGAGACTCACTGGAAGGATAATATCTCTTAGTAGGTTTATTTCCAGATATGGAGACCGGTGTCGAGCGTTCTTCAAAGTCCTCACTAAGGCAACAAAAAAGGAGAACAACCTTGGAAATGATGATCATCCTTAGAATGAAGACTGCCAAAAGGCCTGAGAAGAACTCAAAATCTACTTAGCCAGTTTGCCCACTCTGCGACAACCTCGCGAGGGAGAGCCCCTCGTGTTATACCTCGCCGTCACAGAAAAAGCTGTGAGCTCGGTCATTGTGAAAGAAGAGGGGCCGAAGCAATGGCCGGTTTATTATGTAAGCAAGTCCCTACACGGTGCCGAAGTCAGGTATCCCTTGCTGCAGAAAGCTATATTCGCTTTGGTACTAGCAGGAAGAAGGCTACGACCATACTTTCAAGCTCACCCTATCATCGTCCGAAGTAGTCTACCACTACGGGATGTCATGAGGAAAGTTGATCATTCGGGAAGGTTTTCCAAGTGGTGTATAGAGCTTGGCGAACACGACATCACTTATGAACCTCGGAAAGCCATAAAAGCTTAAGCACTGGCAGACTTCATTACCGAAGTACCCACCACCGAGGATAGCCATCCGGATCCTGGCGAAGGTGAGCTCGAATGGACTTTGTATGTTGACGGAGCCTCAGGGTTTGAACACCAGGGAACTGGGGTAATTATTAGAGGTCCCAAAGGCCTAGAAATAATGAAGGCTATCAAGTTCGGCTTTAACGTCACCAACAATATGGCTGAGTATAAAGCCCTCATAGCAGGATTGCGCCTAGCCAGAAAAATTGGCATAAGAAACTTGAAAGCCCACAGCGATTCCCAGCTGGTAGTTCGGCAAACGGCAGGAGACTACGGCGCAAATGACCCAACTTTGGCAAAATACCATGAATTGGTAGCAAAACTCATCCGGGAGTTCGACACCGTACGAATCAAAAACGTACCTCGATGAAATAATGCCGAGGCAGATTGCTTGTCAAAATAAAAAACATGCACCGAGGTGCTAAACCACCCGAGCATCACAGTGCTGAGCATGGCAACTTCGGGAAAAGGATGGAAAGACCCGATAAAAAGATATATCGCAGATAATACGCTCCCTGAAGACCCCAGCGAAGCTGCAAAAGTGCGAAGACGCTCCTGTCGATTCTTCCTAATTGGCGAAGAATTATATCGGCAGGGATATGCAAATCCACTACAGAGGTGTGTTGGCGAAGAAGATACTGAAATGATCCTCGAAGAAGTACACGAAGGCGCTTATGGTTCGCACAATGGAACCGACGCCCTGGCAGCAGTAATACTTCGCCAAGGATACTTTTGGCCTACCCTGAGAAAGGATGCTAGGCAGTTCGTCTAGAAATGCGGTAATTGCCAAAGGCACGCGAATATCCAGATGACACCGTCGGAATTGGTAACTTCGGCTGACTATCCCTGGCCCTTCTCAGTCTGGGGCATAGACTTCATTGGGCCGCTCCCAACAGCGCCTGGAGGCGTAAAGTTCTGCGTGGTAGCAGTAGACTATTTCTCCAAATGGGTCGAGGCAGAACCCCTAGCGACTATCTCGGCTAAAGAAGTGCAGAAGTTCGTATGGAAGAACATTGTATGCAGATTCGGCATACCAAGGGTACTAGTAGCTGATAATGGGTCACAGTTTATAGACAGGGGATTCCAGGAATTTATCAGTGACCTCGGAACAAAAATGCACTTCGCCCCAGTAGCTCACCCTCAAAGCAATGGGCAGGTAGAAGTATCTAATAGGACCATAAAAGATGGTCTGAAAAAAAGACTGGGGGAAGCAAAAGGGAAATGGCCAGGAAAGCTCCAAAGCGTGTTATGGGGTTACCGAACAACACCCCGAAGAGCCATAGGGGAGACACCTTTTTCACTTGTTTTCGGTACAGAGGCTATCATCCCAATCGAGGTAGTACGACCATCAGTACGAGTGCAAGTGTTTGATGAAAGGGGAAATGACCTCGGTATGAGGACCAAGCTCGACCTCGTCGGCGAACACAGAGAAATAGCTGAGCTGAGAAGAAAAGCTTTTCAGCGAAGAGTGGCCGCGGCCATAAACTTACGGGCCAGGCCAAAGGGAATCAAGAAAGGAGACCTCGTTCTCCGAAAGGCTGAATTTGCACCCCGAAGGCCATCTCACGGGGTACTTCACGCAAATTGGGAAGGACCTTACCTGGTACTTGCCGAAGTGCGAAAAGGGGTGTACAAGCTCGGCGATCCTGAAGGCGTAGAATTGAAAAATACTTGGCATTCAGACGCCTTGAAAAAGTTCTATGCTTAGGATTTTGATGGGAAAATGGCATTGTACAAATTAGAAAAAATATTCTAAGTACAAAAGTTTCTCAGAAAAGTTCCAAAGCATAAATTACATAAGTCAGAATTCCACGAAGGTGATCGCCGAAACGAGCGCAGATATGATTTTTCGAAGTCTCTTGAGTGAACGTGTTCGGGACAATGGGAAATGAAAAATCTCGCAAAAAGACTTAGCCAAATTTTCTAAAAAGAAAAGTCTTTCTTGAAATGAATTTGCTTACAGAGAAGAAGGAGTACCAAAGGAAGAAGTATAAAAAAGAAGGAAAAGAAGGCAAAGGACCCTAGAACAAACTAAGGAATCTCGGCGTCCCGGGAGCCACCAGCTCCTGCATCATTTTCCACCACCTTTGGCGCCGGGAAAGAAGAAGGCAATTTCAGGTGCTCAATCTTGGACCAAGACCACCGAGGCCCCTCGGAAATGTTTAGGGCCTCTAAGAAAGAGAGTTCTAGATCTGGGAACCTCTGAAGAACTTGGTACCGAGCGAGGCAAAACCCGTCCTGGAAACCAACCTTGGTCATCTGGTCGGATTTATCCTTCTCGACCCCAAGGTCCTCAAGGTCCTTCTTCAGATCTGCGACCTCCTTCTTCAGTGCCTTCATCTTCTTCTTCTTCGGCTCATTCTTCAAAGAATCAACCTCGGCTTGAGGTGCAGCCTTCTTAGCAAGCGCCTTCGCCAGGAGAACCTCAGCCTCTAACTTCTCATTTTGATGAGCCTCGTTCGCCAAGATCAGCTCCGCCACCTGGGAGCCGAGGTCAGAAATTTTCTGGGAGGAGTCCTTCAAAAGTTCCTCTTTTTCTTTTAGGAACTCCTCCCGAACGGCAGCAACTTCCTTCTCTGTAGCTTGAGCCAGCTGCGTGTTCTTGGCAGCCAATTCCGAGCACGTGGCCTTAGTTTTTTCTATGACTTCTAAGGCCGAGACTCGGAACGCCACCTGCCTCGCCACCTGAACTCTGAGGAAACCAGCGTACCCCAGCAGCTACAAAGAAATAAAGGCAAAGTCAGTAAGGCAAAAAAGAGAGCCAAGTACTTAGAATAAATCAAAAGAAAAGAAACGCGCGAAGCATACTTGGGCAGCGTGCTCGGAAACTTTCGCGGAGAAGGAATCGTCGCCCGGGTGAGCCTCCGCAATGGCCCTGAAGAAGGCCTCGATAAGGATCCCTTTCGAGATCTCTTTGGCCATTTGCTGGCAGTCTTCGGAGTACAAATTCATGTCCTCCGTAAACGACCAGAAAAGCTCCTTCGGGATCTTCCCCTTCGGGATACGGGCATCCCGAAGGGCTCGCTTCCAGGCATGCTCGTCTGCCCAACCCGGAAATTGTAACTCCCCTGCATGGCAAAACAAAAAACTGGTCAAGGCAAGTAAATCTCAAAATTCAAAAAAAGTGAAGGCATCACAGTTCGCTAGAAAACGAACCTGGTGGCACTTTGGCCACGTCGTCGTCAGAATCCAAAACCTCCTCGGTAGAAATCCCATTGCCTTTGCTCTTGCGCCGCTCCTCGACAGAAGGGGCCTCTACCAAGGCATCCAGAAGAGCCTGTGACGAAGTAGGACTCCGAGAAAGGACGTCGGTCGGAGGGACGTCGGCAGCAACCTCGGACGGTGGAGCAGCGGCAGCTTCGGGCTCTCCGCTTACCTCCTCAAGAACTTCCGGCTGAGGAGGTGGAATAGTCTTCTTCGCCCGTTTAGAAGAAGGCCCAGCCCCAGTCGCTTTCCGCCTTCGGGAGACGGCCTTCTTCGTCTGCTCACCTTTCTCGGATTGACCGAGGAAAAGGGATTTGTAGAAGGCAGCAGTGTCGTCGCCCATCTCTGGAAGAGAAAAAAGACATCAGTGTGAGTCCAAGATGAAATTATAACAAAGGGACTCGAAGATAACTTACGCTCATAAAAAGTTTCGTAAGTAACTTCCTCCCGAAGGAGTTGCACCAGCCAGGAGTCTTTCCCAGCGATGGCAGGAGCCGGCATCCCAAGGTCCGTCTTGTGCTCCTTCACTACCCCTAGCTCCCGAAGAACCTCCTCGGTCATCAGCCTCCAATTGATGGGGAAGGGGTAGAGAGAACGCGAAGGGACCTCGGAATCCCAGTCGGAGACGGCTCGGATACGTCTGTCGAAGTCTGCGAATACGGGAGCCAACCCGGGAGTCAGCATTATCCTCGGATCTACGACGTCTATCTTCAGCCTTCCCCGAGCCCACTTGGTCGGAACATGCGACCAAGCCTCCTTCATCTTCAGAAAGAAAAACTTTTGTTGCCACCCTCGCCAGCTGTCCTTAATGGCAAAAGTGAACATATACTTTTTGCTCCCTGATCCCCGAGGTAGCATAAAGTAAAAGCCACCCTTCGGGACCACGAAGAGCTTATAGTACTGCATAAAGATAATGAAGTGGGGTTCTATTTTGAAGACGCCACACATACAGAGGAAGACGTTAAAATAGCAGTACGAGTTCGACGGAAGTTGATTTACGGCAATGCCATGGAATTGGCAGAAGTCGCAAATCATCTTCGGATGAGGGTACCGAAGTCCGGCCTTCAGTTGGGCTCGGAAAACGGTAACCTCGTTACTACGGTTCGAAAAGCTAAATTGGTCAGAACGTGGCAACCTTGTAATGGCATACGAGGGAAGAAAAAATTTAGTCTTCCATCTTGCTAATTTCTTAGGAGTGGTGCAGCAAGGGTGAGACAAAAGAGGTTGCCAACTCTCAGGAATAGGCATGTCGGCTGAAAAACGAGTTCGGAAAAAGGCAAAAATGACTTCGGGAAAAAAGCTTGAAAAATAGAAGACTTGGGAAGTTAAAACCCACCAAATGCTTTGCCAAAATCTGGGTTTGAAGACGCCGTCGTGAAAGGTGGCCGGAAAAAACTCTGTTAACAGCACCGCCGCGAAAAGCATGAGAAAATGCAAAAACAATTAAAAGGCAGAAGAGAGCAAAAGCAGAAGCAAAATGAGGTTATGAAGGAACAAGGGTATATATAGGCCGAGGGGGGTAGGCGAACCGGCGTCATAAGTACCCCACGAAGGCGAACAGTCGCCGTAACTGATTACTGCGCGTGAAAAGACGCGCCTGTTGTATCCGATGCAGCCCTCGCCAATGACAAACGTGCCACGTGTCAGCAATCACGCCAAAATAGGGACACGCTTTCTGACACCCCTAAATCCTGGGCACACCGCTCTATACTGACACGTCTGGTTACGAGACGCGACGTCACATAGACCTGTAAAAAGGAAAAAAGTAGGTTACCTCGAAGACACCAAAAGACTGGCTATGGTCGAACAGCCTACGTCTTCGGACGAAAGGTCCGTCTTCGGCACAGGTACTACACCCAAGGCCCAAAGAGGCGCCCTTCGAAAGCTGACAAACCGAAGTTTCCACTTCGGCTTTTTCGAGGGGGGCCTGTGATAGCCGAAGGGCTTTCGCCTCTCCTAGTACGTACTTCCCACCGAAGTTGTGTTCGGGAAGCCTGGCATAGCTCAAAAAGAAGCACTTTCATTGACCTCGGCAGGAGTGAAGTCGAGCACCACGAAGTCAGGACTTCGGCTAATACGCCAAGAAATCCAAAGGTATGGCCGGCTTTTTCGGGGGACCAAACGGATCATCTTCGGGACAGAGGCCTACCCCTTACAAGCAGGAGAGAATCCTCCGAAGGCAGAACCACCGAACTAAAGGACTCCCGGAACTACGAGCATAACTCCCGAAGAATGGCATCCATACCAAAGGACGACCTCGCCCAGAGGACTTCGGGAGCACGGCATTAGCATTTGAGGAGCCTCTGACATGTCGCCCACAGATGTTACATGCTGCCCCAAACGGCGGTCTGACACGCCGACACCGTCCAGGTCTTGTCACTACCTGTCTCGGTTCAAGGCTCAAGGAGCCTGCCACCGGCTACTTGTCCCCTACGCCCAGAAACTCAAAGAACATCCGACCGAACACGTGTCGTCATTTGAACGGGCTGGGCACTCCTATAAATACCAGGGAACAGACCCTGGCAAACGGTTCGACTCCTCCTCCTTGAGAAAACACAAACAGGCAAGGCCACTAAACTTCCTAGTGCTCCCCCTCTTTCACCTCTCAGGACATTGACTAGGGCGTCGGGGGCTCCTCCCCTGGAAAACACCCCGGGGACCTCCTAACCCTCTTTTCTGAGTATTTTCAGGCACACTCCCCTGGGAAATTCGAGCTGCAGACGTTCTCCCCCTCAGGAAGTCTCCCCCGGAGTCACAATGTCTCCCGAAAAAGATGCCGCCGGGCATCAATTATATTATGCATTAGCATAATAATAATAATAATAATAATAATAATAATAATAATAATAGTAATAATGTATATAGCTTATATAGATGATTTATATAGCTTTTAGTCATAAAGTGAAGTCAAACCTTCAAGATAGAAAAACTTAGCACACACAACACAAATTTCATAAAGTTTGAGGAAGGTTGAGTTGAGCTTAACCAAGGCAAACCCCGGGGCTTCATATTTGCATTGCTGAGGGGTGTTGGTTGCCGCATTGACATCCTCCACGGTTGCTTCATAGGAATCAAAGTTAAACTTATTTATTGGCAGCTGAAAGTTGGGAGGTGATGTAACTATTGTGGTCTTGACACTTTTAGAGCCTCCCACGGTTGGTGACCGAGGAGGCATTGGTGAGGAGAGTGGAGGTAAAGGAACTTAAGTTGGTGGCCTTGGTCTAGGCAAGTTGTAATGTAGTAACCACAAGGTCTTCGGTGAGGGCTTGAGGAATGCCCGCGAGAAGGGGTTAAAGGAAAGGGTATTGGAGCATAAAGAGAAGTCGGATAATGATACAGGGAGGCGGTAGAGATGGATGTGATTGAAGTGGAGGTAATGGGGAATGGAAGTGACGAGACAAGGGGTGGAAGAGCAATCTTAAAAAATTATAGATTTCTAAAACTCTAGGTACAATTGTAATCCAAACTAAATTCAAAGAAGCTGACTATAATTTTGATTGACGGCTAACTGACAATGTTAAAAAAATATGGGGTAAGTGTATATTTTCAAAGTTCCAGGGGCAAGTGTAATATCATCTAAAGTTCAAGGGGTAATTGTAAAAAACCTTAAATTTTAATTGCTTCTACCTGTTCATTTTGGGCAATGGTCCTCAAATGGGTTAATTTAATTTTCATTCTAAATTGCTTGAAATTTTCATTTTATTGCATATTGGTTCCAAACCTTTATAATTCATTACATATTAGTATCTAGTTTTAGTCAAGATTGAATTGGTAGAGAAACCTAATCTTCAACAAAGAAAAATTGATATTTCAAATATTTTATTTATTGTCAAAAAAATATTGGACATGTTGACTTTAGAGGAAAACAATTGTTAAATAGTTTAAATTAGAATTCATAAAGTTGATATCAAATGGTTCAGTGAAAGTTAGAACTCAAACTATTTGATAATTATGTTTTCATAAATTTAATATGCACTATAATTTTTTTAAAAGATAAAAGAACAATTAAATTATTAATTTTTCTCTATGCAAATCAAGTTTCTTTACCAATTTATTTCTTTTTTTAAGGCTATGGACCAATAACCAATGAATTAAAAAGTGTGGAACCAATATTTTCTAGTACCAATATAGAGCATTTTATCGGTGCTCTTTCTGTCATTTTGGTTGTTAACTTTAACGAAATCTTATGGAAAATGACAACTCCAGTTTCTAAGTTTTCTTTCATTCTGCTCCTAGCACTCTGAAACTTATAAATCTAACACCTCAACCATCATTTCTATCTAACTCCAAGCACCATTTTCTCTTTCTCCTTCTACCTACCTGATTCTTTAAGAAAATAATCATTTGGAATTTTAAACTTTCATAATTTTATTAGAAATGTATTCATAACTACAAAGTAATGCACAATACAAAATACCAAAACAAAAATGAAAAAAAAAAAGACATTAGCCCACCATGCCCAAAAGCCCCTGCCTCCATCTTTTCATACTATAAAGGCTCTTGAGTTACCCTAGTGTGGGGTCAACCCAGGACCATTAATGAAATCGGGATTTAGTGGCTCTGCTCCTAGTTGCAATTGGCTAAGTCGACGCTAGTGTAAATTAAAACTTTCATGCTACCAGTTCATTATCCTAACATAGGCGGCATGCGAGCTTAACTTCAGCAAATTCCTAAGTTATAAAGAACAACTTAATTCATGTTTTGTCATAGCTTAGTACAGATTGTAAATTTAAAACTGAGTACTGAAGTTATAAAATAAGTTTACTTGAACTTCAAGCATCAACTTATGTACATTCGTCATCCTCATGCCCATTTGAAAGCAACCATTCGTGTATATAGCACCAAAGTCTAGCAAAAACATTCCATACTAGAGGCCTTGAATTAATCAAGTACCAAAGTTATACACAAAGACCTTGTCTGAGATCTCAAAATGATATTTCTCACATGAGCTTGTGGCTTTCAAAGTGAAAAATCTGACTTCCTTACATACTTAGACCTACAAATTGAAAAGGTCATAATCAAACACTTAGGTAGCATATAATTTAGCTAACCCAAAACTTATAATCAAATGTGATTCATATATATTCAATACCTGAAAACAAATGTTTTCTTAGTAACCCACTCACTAGGTGTCGGGATTTTACACTAGCAAAATTTGCACAATGTGATACTAAAAATGTGATAATTCAATAAATTCTCAGTAAAGGATTAAATCTTGGAAAATAAAAATTTAGGATACGCAATTATATAATAATATATAAATGCTTATTGATATGAGCTCAATACGTCATGAGGTCTTAACTAATGGCCAATAGTTGACTCCTATGGTGGGTACCAATCCCCAACCTAGTCCTAACTTACAAGACATTAACCTTGTCTTAGCAAGTTTAGCTTGCCTGTTTGTTTCCCATGTCACATTGTACAAGAGTTTCATTTAACTTGATGGTTTAAACTTACTAAGTCAAATAACTTAGTTATGGTACTCTTTAGGTTTAAAGTCTCTTTTAGGCACTTAGTACCCTCAAAACTCTTAAGGTCTCATTATATAACTGAGGCCTTAAGATTTTATGTAACCACGATTTAACTCCTTAATAGATGCATTTCATACCCTTAGGAGTGGTTACATAGCTTAAATGAAGGTTTGAGACACCTTAGAATGGTCCGGGCTTCGAAAGCGATGCATTGGAATACACTTAAGATTGCCCTAACTTGGGGAGGAACTATGGTGGTGCCGCATTGTCAAATATCACAACCCTTTGGTTCTGAAATGGATTCTCGATGCTATATTGCCAGCATTCATTTTCCAGGTCCTTGTTTTTCTTGCCATACTCGGTTTGCTCACTTTCTTCCCTTCAAACTTGAACCATTCATCAACACTCCACTCCCAAACTTATATACATGGCCAAACACATGCACATGCATATATTAAACACTTAAAAACATCAAAATCCCTTACAAAATTCAAGATCACAAGCCACAACTTCCTATGCTCACACCAAGCACACTTGCACCAATCACTTGCAAATCAATGTAGCTATTGTTCTAGCCTACCAAAATGAATTGCTTAAGCATAAAAAACATATAATATGACCATTTTATGAGCAAATAACAAGGAAATGACATCCACACACCCTTGCCCCTTTGATGGAACACAACCAAACCGCTTGAACCACCTTTGTACAACCACACTTTTAGCTTGCTATGTAACCTTCACAAGCCACAATCAAGTTTAAGGATCAATTATACAATATGCCCAAGCCTTAATCCACTCAATAAAACCCTATACCTCAACATAAATTCAAAATTGAAGCTTATCAAGGAAGAAATCATGATTCCTTGCTCCTTTAAGCTTACTTGAGCTACTTGCTTCAAGAAATCATTTTCTCAAGCTTCAATTTATCAAGAATTCTTGGAGATGAGGTTTGGGATAATCGCTGCTGCATTTAAGAGGGAGAGGAATGAGCTAAACAAAACTCCTCTTATTCTTATTTTCCCCTTAACCCCCCTTTGATCCCCCATCTTCCTTGGTTATTCTACTTTGGTCCCAAAGCTTCAAAAAGTATGATTCCTCCACTTCTTTAAATGTTATTTGAACTTCGAATTGTATACATTCCTAAAAAAATTTTAATTCCATAGTCCAAACACCTCCATGGCTTAAAATAGGGGTTTTTTTAGCAAAATAACTGTTTTTCCCTTATAAGCCAACTTTGCTCAATTGACCATATCCTTAATTATGCACTACATTAATTCACTAATTGAACTACTTAGTGTGCAAATAAAATTCTTAAGCCTAGAATTTAAGCTTACCTTACCAATATTGACTTTGATCTAGGAGAGCCTTTACATATACCCTTCTCATTTTCAGGCTTTATGAACGCTAAAGCTCCCTCAAAAACCTCAAGATCAGTCCCCTTAACTTGTTCTAGGCCATCCCAACACTAAGTTCTCCCCTGGAAACCTGAGATTGTCTCCTCTATCTTTCTTAACTTCTCATCACTGGTCTTCGGTTTGATGACACCTTTACTACTTGACCCATTTTATTGATTTAGGGCCACCAATTTGAACGACCATATCGTCACAAACACTGGTAAATCTGTGAAACCTGACATTAAAGTAGAAGAAAAAGCCGTAAAAGAAAAGGGCTTTTAATTGTATCCGTCCTTGATGACCACACCCAGATATTAGAAGCCCTGACTTCCCTCTCTTTTCCCAGTCACTTTGCCAAGAGTCTTAGGTTCTTCTTTCTCGTAGAATCACAATACCTTGAATATTTTTCTTCCATTCCCTTTTTCCCGTTTTTCTTTCTATTGTTGTAACTTGCAAGATTCTCATATACTATTGAAATCAAAGATGGAAATCATGGAGCTATTTTAGAAAGAAAATAAGATTTTTCATGTTGAAGATCTGAACAAAAAGTTCGTTGCTTCGATCATAAATTTGAACATATAATACATGTGAAAATGGTTGTTGAAGTGTTATATTCATAAATTTTAGAATGTTATGAATAAGATGAGTAAATTCTAGGGACTAAAGCAGACATTTTCTACTAAGATTCCATCAAAGATAACAACTAAAATAACGGAAAAAATTCTAATAGCACGCGCTATATGAGATGTAGGGTCTCATTGGGATAAAATAAAGACACGTGATCCAAATAAGATAAAATAATATGAAAAGGGACTCACGTGGATTTCGCTCATAAATAGGTACTCCCTACAAAGAATTTTACATATAACTTAAGTTACCCAAATCAACATATAGACTCTGTGTTGAGTTAACGGGCTAGTACTTTTCTAAAAACAAATACTCCCTCTCCATTCTATAAAAGTCCTATAAAAGGTTGCTCCACTTTTTTTTTTTTGGTTATCTCAAATTACTTACACTACTTTCTTTTAAAGTAAGTTTTAGCAAGTAAGTTTATCATTATACCCTCATACTCTCAAAAACCAGACCAAGGAAAGAGCTATTTTGTTCTCTGTTTTTGCGATATGCTTCTTGGACCTCGCTGGGCTAGCTCCAGAGTGGGTCATAAAGGGAGGCGGCAGTTGACAGTCAGATTAAGGGAAGGAGAAAGAGCCGGGGGTGAAGCAGGGGCGGAGGGAATGAGATGATGAGGCTGGCAGCCAAATCGAGTGAAACTGCGGTGATGGGTCGAGAGAGACTCGACGGACGTGGCGGTAACGAGTGAGCGAAATGGCAGCAACAAGCGAGCGAAAGGTGGCAATGAATCAAGGCAAGGATGGCAGCGACAAACTCGATGAACTCAGTGGGTGTGATGGATCGATGGACGTGACGGATCAACGAATCGGCCGACTCAGTGAACTCGATGGACTCGACGGATCAATGCATGCGACGGACTTGACAGACTCCAATCCCCTTGAAAACCAAGCAATTCACAAAGCTCCAGCCATTTTCTTATTAACCCATTAGGGTTCGGTGAATGATGCTTTAAACTTGCTAAAAGAATAGTAGCAACAACTTCCAAACAACATTATTATAATATCTTTTACATCAAACAAAAATAAGTATCAAATGACTCAATTTAACAGCAGTAAATACATAAACCACAATAAAAGTAACAAACAAATAGCCAACTTTTGTGTTGAAATACTAATCATGTTGTACTATTATTATGACACATGAACTTTACTTAAAATTTTAATATAATTGGTCTTTTATATGAATTATATTATTTATTCAAAGAATTGTGATTCTTTAGTAAGATTTTATAATCTACAATCTGATTTTATGATCCCGATTTTGTATAAAGAAAAATGATCATTGGTAATCTCAATCTTAACAAGCTTGGTAATGCTACCCTACCTTAGCTTAGGTTCCTTAAGCCTGACATGATTTTGCTATGATGCACAAGAGGATTGTTTTTTTGCATTTGTATGCATTTTCTAGACTAGATTTCCATTTTATATTGTATGGCCGTTTCTAAGTTGTGCTAGTGCTGCTTGAAATTTGTTTCAATGAAATCTGTATATTTTGTGGTGTCTAAAAAAATAATAAATGGATAAACTGCACAAATTATGAATAAATTATTGCCTATATTGCATATTTATACCCAATCTATAAAATGTTGCATCATCATCCATAAATTACTACTTCTATTGCAATATTTCTCTTCAATAACTAAACCAGATATTTAAACAAAATTAAAGATCTAAGAAAGTAAATTCAACCAGCAATATAAAATTTAAATTGTCTAACAACTATCTTTTAGTAAATTTAAATTGTTAAAAAAATTTAATAGCTAATAAACAATGTGATTTACAATTTTTTTTTCTCTTTATAAATGCAAAGATAGGCTTTATTCTAAGAAGAAATCAAGTAATTTCTGTTAACCTTAACTTTATATTTATGGTTGAATTGCTTTCTGAAATCTTTAGTTTAGTTGAAATGTTTAGTTCAGTCAAATATGACGAATAATGCGATATTATCAATAGTTTCAAAACGAAGGTGTAACAATTTATGGTTTGAGGATGAGTACGCAACATAAACAATAGTCTTGGGATGATTGGTGTCATTTACGCATATAAATTATCTACTCAACATATTGCAAAAATTATTAGAAAATAATCTCCAAATAGTTTTAAATAAAATAAATATATACGTGATAAGATGTTAGAGAAAAAAAATAAAAAGAATGGCAAATAACACCAGTTATCCCTAAACTATATCTATGTTGCTTAAACATTTTGAAACTATCAGACGTTGCACAAATCGTCCTCAAACTATTTAATTGTTGTATTTTAGTCCTGCTGTCCATTAAACCGTTAAAGATTAACAGAAAAATTATGTCACATCAACAGCAACGTCATTTTTTTTTGTTATATCAGCAGTTACGTCATTTTTCCTTCCATATTTAACAGTTTAATCGATGGCAGGATAAAAATGTAATAATTAAATAATTTAAAGACGATTGGTGCAACATATGATAGTTTCAGGATAATTAAGCAATTTAATTATAATTTATGGACAACTTATGTTATTTACCCTAAAAAAACAAGATAAGGAGTGGCAAGGCAAGGCACATAGCACTTCGTGTATTTGACATTTAAAATTGACACGACTTTCGAACAGACGAGGTAAACTGATTTCATGATTAGATATTGCCACCAGCACTTGTGCCAGAAAGAAAATTGGGTTGGATGTAGCCCATGTCATTTTTCATGTACAAATATATATAGGTTAAGATTAATTAAACAAGATAAAAAAGATTTTTTTAATGGAAAAAGAAGGTTCAACGTAATAGCATTTACCACTCAAGAATTCAAAGTCATCATCAGTAATCAATATTGATAATAATGCAAGTGGAGCATCCTTCTTAAGCCACCATCTTCTCATATATATATATATATATATAATAAAAAAATGTGCTTGACGCACTCACTTTCTGACCCATTTGTCTTCTCTAACCCTAACACCATGCTCAATCCTTTTCCCACTTTATTCCTAGCTTTATTTGGGCAATGAAGCACTTATTGACCTTCTGTTATACAATATTTCTTTTTCTTGCCATGGGAAGTTGAAATGTACTATCAAATTTCTTAATTGTTTGTTAATATGGAGCACAACTAGAAAGGAGTGATATCGAATTTTGTGATTCCATCAAAGTCGACAGCTGCAAAGCTGAAATAAGCAATAACACTAATTCAGGGTGTGAGGGGTTGTAGAGTGAGAAGCTCATGTTTCCCTCTTTAAAAAATTTTAAGGATCATAGAGATTTGACACTGAAATCTTTATTTTTATTCCAAAAAAAATCTTACTTTCTACAAATTAATTGGGAAAAAGTGAAGATGTTATCTGCATAATCAAATTTGGGTGTAAAAAATGGGGTTCAATCGATCTAAGAGGAGAAGAAATTGATTGTTTCACTATTAATTGGACAAAATCGTATAGACCCTCAAGAGAGGGGCTGAAGCAACAATAACGTAGTTCAGACGATAAGACATTATTTTTTGGATTGAAAAGGAGCAAACATGGTTGATTTTTTGAACCGATGTAGGTTTAAGTCCAATCGATCATGCATCATTTTGCTTAACGAGAAGAATTTGAATGTTTGAATGCGTTTCTTTCAAATGTTAGGTGCCCTTTCAAGGGACAAATAGATTGAAATTAATCAATATCCTCATCATATACTCGATTGTGGAAGGATTTTGGTGGGTTTGAAATTTTGGCAGTGGCTACCTAAGGGGATTATAGTGACCAATAGGCGGCCTAGACAATGGAAACGAAAAGGAAATGCAAGGCAGGCCTATCTTGAGCAATAAGGACAAAGGTTGAGGTGTGGCAACGTCTAGGAAATGGGAGAAAATTGCATGCAGTGAGCAGCGGACTACACTGGCTGTTGAAAAGGAAGGGAGAGAAATAGGAAGAAAGGTGACAAAAGCGGCATGACTGTGATGAGGAGGCGTTAAAGACATTTGGAAGTGAGTGAGGCAACTAGAATGGAGAAGGCTGCGGCTTTGTCTACTGGTGGAGAAGATAAAGAGTCCTTGGTGGGCATATATAGTAAGAGACGCAAACGAAAGTTTTTGCAATCAGGTTCTAGGGTGCTTATTCGGTTTTAACCGAACTGAATAAGTCAGTTTTTTCGGTTTTTGGTTTTTTATGGTTACAAACCGAATAACCCAAATTAGAGCTTAAGGCTGAACTGAAACCAAACCGAAATATAATTTCATTCGGGGTGAAACCGAATTAACCGATCAATACAAAAAAAAGAGTTGAGCACCGAATTGCCTAAAAAAAAAAATGTGTGAAAAAGCCGAGAAAAGAGGGAGGAGGGTTGCCACCAGAGTCAGAGAAATGAGGATTAGACTTCAGAGGCCGAAACTCAAAAGTGCTAGAGACGCCGAGACGAAACCAAACCAGAGGTAAGATGAGATGGAGGGTTCGTTGCCAGGGTCAGCATAGCTGGGTGTTGCGTCGGAGTCGGAGAAGCGAGGATCATAAGCCGAAAGACATTGAGGCTTGAGACAGAAACACACCGAAGCTAAGACGAGATGGAGGGGCCATCGTGAGTGTCAGCATAGCAAGGCGCAATGTTAAAGAAATGAGGATCAGACTTCAGAGGCCGAAACTCAAAAGTGCTAGAGACACCGAGACGAAACTAGACCGATGCTGAGATAAGATGGAGGGGCCATCGCGAGGGTCAGCATAACAGGGCAGTGCATCAGAGTTGAAGAAGTGAGGATCAAAGGCCGAAAGACATCGGAGTCAGACTCGGGAGTTGGGAGGTCTCAGATTTGGTCTGGGGATGGGGGGGTCTTGACTTTCACGTAGTATGGCGACTAGCGTGTGTGTGTGAGTGTGAGTGACAGGTGAGTGAGAAGTGTTAGTGTATGGGTGTGGGCTTTTTGGATTTAAATAGTTATAGGCACAGTAACAAATAACTAAATAAGTAAGCCAGCCCCCATTAAAGATGAAAATTAGGAGGAAATAATATTTCGGCTAATTCGGTTACCAAATTAACCGAACCCCTCACTCGAAACCGAATAATATATACTTCGGTTTTCACCAAAACTGAATCGAATTTCCAAAATTTTTCGGTTTCACCCGAATAGTGATCACTCTTATCAAGTTCTAGTCAGGGTTACTCAAAGTTTTTTGGGTATGGGCTGGGTTAGCACTTCTTATGGGCCTATTAAGTTTGGTGATTCTGGTGGGCCTGTGAGTGATGCTAGTGGGCTTGACAAAGCATATCAAAAGGAGTTTATTGGGACAAAATCTCCATTAAATAATGGATCTTCATTTTCTAGTATGGGTTTCATAGCTAATAAAGAAGTCAAATATATTGCTTAATTTTTCCTGGGATCCCACTAGCTCTAAAAACTTTGGATAGCCCTTAGGGCAGGATGGTGTATTTGCTCATAAAAAAAGAATTTAGTGGCTGAAAAATAACTAAAGAAATTAATGATTCAGAGGTGAGTAAAGATAATAGGAAGGCTAATTCTTATTTAAGTTTTTTGGGGATCTCACCAATTTTAAAGTCTTTGAATAAGTCATGTTGGAAAGAAAATTTGGTAACCAAAGGTATTGGGTCTTCAGATTGTGACAAGAAGAATGTTTAGAGTTTGGAGTCTGGTGTAAAACAATCAAGGAAGCAAAAATACTGATTTTCCCAAGGCATCCTTTAATGGTTTTAATGGACTAGGGTTGAGAATTTTAAAAAATATCG
This sequence comes from Aquilaria yunnanensis, assembly GCA_039654915.1. Classification (NCBI taxonomy): domain Eukaryota; kingdom Viridiplantae; phylum Streptophyta; class Magnoliopsida; order Malvales; family Thymelaeaceae; genus Aquilaria; species Aquilaria yunnanensis. Next base: position 923,905 of record CM077595.1, read on the forward strand.
AGAAGGCTAAGAATCAGGGGAAGGGGCGCAAGAAGACTGGATCACAACTTAAAAAATCAGTGATAAAATGTGAATTGAAAAATTGAAATAAGAAATTAAAGATTAAGATCTCATTTTATTATTCTTTTTTGGGGCCCAGATGTTGTAACTCTTGGAATAATATTTGTAATTTACTAGTGTTATGTTTAGATTTTCAAGGTTAATGGAGAATTATTTAGGATTTCGAATTCTGGAAGCTGGATTTTTATGTTTCGTTGGAATTTCTTGAGATAACTTGTTCCAGAATTGTTTTGAAATTGAGAGTTTTGTAATATTCTTTTGCTTCTGCTTTTGCTTCTGTGTACCCAAAAAAAAAAAAGAGTTTTGTAATATATTTGCTATTAATAATAGTTATTTTCACCGTTCAATAAAAGAGGCAATAACGCTAATTATAATATAAACAGGAACAAGTAATACAACAAGAAAAATATGCACTATAGGAAACACAGAGGAGTGACATTGCAAAATGAAATCAACAAGAAATTCGAGATAAGATTTAAGTAGCAATATGCAAACCTTTTTACGATTATCAAGTAAAATAAGGAGAAACATTAGTGTCTTTTTTTTTTTTTTTGGTCTAGCTATACTAGATAGTTTAAAGTTCAAACTAAAAGTGTATTTGTTTTCTTAATTTTAATTAAGATTATTCAAACCAATATAATAGTGTATTTATCTTCTTAATTTTAGTGCTTAAGAGTTTTTCGGTAACACTTGCAGAGTTGGAGGATGAATAGAGGATTCATTCATTAGTTGTCTAACAATTAACCAAATCTTCAGGCTGGGGGTTAATGCCAGTTTTGGTCCTCATGATTGTTCTATTGTTGTAGGTTGGGTACTGTGGTTTGGGAGGTGGCAGCTACATCCAACCTAGTGTGATGAAACATGTCCTGATTTGGCTGTATAAGATTGAGATCGCAAGATCTGATCATGGATCATAAGATCATACTAAAAATTAAAATTTTTTATTTAAATGATATATTTCATGTAAAATATTAATTATATTGGACACCCATGTTAAACTTCAATGTCATAACAATGTAAAAATTCTCATTTAAAAATTATTATCTTGTTTTATTTCTCTTTTTTTAATAATTATTTTTACTTTTATCTAGTTAAAATCTTTAAAAAATTATTCACACTAATTAGTTTTTGTTACCTATTTTATTTAATAATTTTTTTTATTTTTATCTAGTTAAAATCTTTAAAAAATTATTCACACCATTTAATTTTTGTTCCCTGTGTTTTCTTTTTTGAACTTTGACTCTTGATCAACACTATTTTTCCTCCCATGTCAGTATTTATTATGTATTGCAAGTTGGAACTTAACAAAAAAAAAAAAATACTAATAGTTAAAGAGCGAAAGAACCCTTGATCGGCCATTTTTCTTCCCATATATGCTTGATCAGCGATTTGTTTCTTATCTCACACTCTCTCATCTTATTTCATCTTTATCCTCTTTTTCTCACAACTCTCCCTTTGTCTCATCTTCCTCTCTCTATATCATCTCATTTTACCAACAAAACAACGATCGTGCGTCTAGATTTCTCACCCTTCAAATCCCAAACTTTGACAATAATTTCTTTCCGAAGGTAGGTCTTCCAATCTCATCTGGTACGACAAGTTTCTCTCAATAGAGTTGAAACCAAACCAAGAATAAGGGCCTAAGTCAACGGCGATGAAGCAAGATGAGTAAGGGAAGCCCGGTTGCAGTGATAAACTAAGATTGGTGGGATCTTACTTTCCTATAATCGTACGATTTTGAACGCGATCCCATCATGATCTTACATCAGCATCAATCATACTATGATTCAAATAGGTTTTCTACATCCAGATAGTAGGATTGTGCGATCTTAAAATCCGGATCGCATTTTTAATAACCTTGGTGTAAACGTTCTAATTTTAAAAGGCAATTGGGGTGGGATCGCACCACAAGTCCTAAACTTTAGTGCAATTTAATGTTTGAATCTTAAATCTTTTACGATGTTTGTAGAAGTCGTGAAACATTTAATATTTATTTTTTTAGTCATATAAGCTTCAATTACACTTGGCAAATGTAGCTATACTATGCACCTGGTGCACCAGTATACATCTTACTTTGGTATTTTAGAAAACAACATATTTATGTGAATGAAACAACCCATCTTACTAAAATGAATAACATTTTGTAGAACAACATATTTATGTAAATTGAACAACATTTCGTACTAAAAAAAACAAGAAAATTTACAGACAACATATTTTATGAAATGAATAGCACATTATAAAATATCACATTTGTATTAATGGAACAACATTTCTTCTTGAATGGAAAAACATTATTTACACACATCACATATTATGAAATGTATAACATATTATAGAACATTATATTTGTATAAATGGAAAATATTTTTTACTGAATGAAATAAAAAAATTTGTGAACAACACATCTTTCAAAATGAATAGCATATTACAAAACAATTGATTTGTATAAATTGAACAATACTTCTTACTGAGCAAAACAACACATCTTTAACTTTGATCTCATCATCTTGGATTCCCTTAGCTAACACCTTCAAGAAGACGTCAAGATAATGATGAGATAGTTGGGGCTATCTTCCCAAAAGCCTAACCTCCGGACAAGAGATGGCCTATGATAGAGCCGCCTTTGAGATACATGGCTCAAGGCCAACAAGGAGCCGGATCAGGTTAAGAACAAGCACTGCTGGCCGGAGCCGTAGACTTCTTCATAAGTCTTCTCTGCAGCTTCACCTTCTGTGTCATTATGTCAGATTCATCTGCGACCAATAATGAGGAGCTGGATCAGGTTAAGAACAAGCATTGTTGGCCAGAGTCAGAGACTTCTTTATCTGGCATCTCTGCAGCTTTACCTTTCTTGTAGTCATCATCAAAATTGTCTCTAACGAACAATGAGGAGTTGGATCTTGTCAAGAACAAACACTGCTAGCAGGAGCCAGAGACTTCTTCATCAAGCTTCTCTGCAGCTTTACCTTCATTGTCATTATTGTCAGAATCATCTTCGATCAATAATGAGAAGTTGGGCTAAGTCAAGAACAAGTACTGCTAGCCAAAGATGGAGACTTTTTCATTAGGCTTATATGCAACTTCACCTTCTTTATCATCATTGTCAGAATCATCTCCAACTAAAATAGATTCCATTGTAGGATGCATCCTCCCATTCTCGTTGTCATCAAAATCATCTTCTTAAGATCGGGCTCAGCTACTTCAAGGAGGATGTTGACGCACAGCTTGATTTTGCAGGGGATATCACCTATGCCAAGTAGTTGAAGGATGGATACAATGAGGCAACCTAGGTCATATTTCATAATTTTTCTCAATGTATCGTGTACCTGTGAGACTTGGCGGAAAGAAAATTAATAGGATGCGGGACAAGAAGAAAGACCAGTGAAAGACAAAGAAATCTAGCTTCAGTGGCAGAAATTGTAAATACACTCAAAGCTTGGATGCAACATGCGTGCGAGCATATTTTATCCTTTTCCAATAAAAATAATTTTAAAAATAAAGTTAGACGAAAACAATTTTTTTCCAAAATGATTTACTTACTAAATTGAAAATCTAACAATTATTATATTAACTATTTCATTCACGATTTGTTAATTTAATTATAATAGCTTGTCGTGTAAATTAATTTTATAATAAGAATTATGTATCTTTAATATTGTTTTGAAAAAATATTTGGTAAGTTTTAGATAGGAAGTTTTACATTTACCAGTTGGGCTGCTACTACACACAGAACTAGTACAAGTTTTAGGGTTCGTAGATGCTAGCCCATGTGGTTGCATCTCAGCCATATCTCAACCCAAAGCTGGCTTCGGATCTTACTAGATGTAAGAGTGCCACCACTCTCATTCATGACTTGAAGCAGAGGCGGAGCCAATAGGGAGCTAAGGGGTGTTTAGGCCCTCCTAAGTTTTTACAAAATGTATATATGTCTTATGGGATAAAACTTATATAATTTTTTTTTCCTACCATGGACCTTATAATTCTTTTAGTAAATATTTTTTAATAATTTTAAGTAATGAAAGTAACACTCAGATTTGACAATTTTATCTCTTTCTGACATTCTCCATAAATATACTTGATTTTTGTGACTAATATTAAAAAATTCTAACATGAAATAATTAGTTTTATCATTTTAATAAAAAAATTAATTACCTTATATTTTTGAAATATTTGAGAATGTAAGAAGATGACTCTCTATTTTTTTATTGCTTGTTCTATGTCCACACCATCACACTTTCTCTTCAAACTTTTTCTTGTTCATACATGCTGGTACTTTTTTTTTTCTTTTTGCAAGAATTGCAACATAAAAGGTTAATTATTTTAATTTTTTTCTATTTCCATAGATAATTTGATGGTATTTCTTTTATTAATTTTTGTGTATAATTCATTCATGAAGTGTTCTAATTATCAATTTTTATATCCTATGACAAATAATGTATTAAATATTAGTTTTTTTATGATGGATCATTTTAAATTTCTTTTATTTTATCTTTTGAAAATAATAATTTATTTATTATTTATCTTAGTTGGACCATTTCTTAGTCAATTTTTGTATTTGTTTCTTAGGCTACATTTGGTGAAAATTATTTATAAATAATTATTAGTGATTGTTTTATGTATGTAAATTATTTGCTCAGCTTGTATGCACAAATCAGAACTCTACACTTTAAAAGCCCAAAAAATCACTTTTAAAATATTTTTTATTTTTTGCAAAAGGAAATAATTTTTTATTTATTTTTAATTTTTTAAAGTTGGATATGAAAAAATAGTCCATCAAAATATTTTTTAAAAAAAATATATGACTCAAGGGAATATTATATAAGTAGAATATTAACTTTCAAATGATATTGATTTAAAATTCTGGCTCCGCCCCTGACTTGAAGTCTTTCATGTTTCAAGAAGTAGGTATATTTTCTTCAACATTTCCAAAGTATTCTATAATATTTTGTACTTGCATTTGCTCTATGTATAAAAAAAAAAATACAAGTTTTAGGACTTCTTTTGTAATTGTAAAACATTCGGGATTCAAATGTTAAATATGACCATCGATATTATGAACCTCGTGGTTCAGAAGCTTTTATTGCAACGTCATCTTTTATTGTGAACTCAAAATCTTTAATTAAAATGAATTATTCTTGAGCACTTTATGGATAATTTTTTAAAGGAATTTCTTTATCTAAAATAAAAAATTATGTGGAAGGTTAATGGGAGAGCAAAACCGGAGAAGCGGTCCACACCTCCTCCCTTCTCCAGTTTTCTTTACATCATTTTCTTTCTCTTTTCTACACATCTCCAGTTGGGCTTCGATTCTAATCTAAATTTAACCGGTTAGTTTAATGTGTTTTTTTCTATCCAATCAACTACCCTTTGTCTTTTTTTTTTTTTAACCTTTTCTTTTTTCTCATTATCTTTCACAAAACCCATTTACTACTATTAACAGGAGCACTGTCTGATTTTTCCAACGCTCTATGACAAATAGATCTTGGTTATCCGTTTTCAGTATTAATGTGCCAGGTGGAGGCTGGAGGTTGAAAAATGGCAAACATAGATGATGAGATGTTCTCAAATAATAAGATCAAGTGATGGTATCAGAAATTTTTATCTATTCATTATATTAAGGGTAAATGTCATCAGTTGTTCCTAAACTATATCTCATGTTGCTTAATCATCCTAAAACTATCAGACGTTGCACCAATCATCCTTAAACTATTTAATTGTTTTTATTTCATCTTGCCGTCAACTAAACCGTTAAAGATGAATAGAAAAGCAGTGTCACATTAGCAACAACGTTATTTTTCCATGCCACAACAATAGTCACGTCATTTTTCCATCTATCTTTAACGGTTTAGTTGATGATAGGGCGAAACAGCAATAATTAAATAGTTTGAGGAAGATTAGTATAATGCCTGATAGTTTCGGGACGATTAAGCAACATTGGTATAATTTAGTGACAACTAGTGTTATTTATTCTTATATTAAACTTTATGTTAGTTGATCTACTATTAGATATTGATCTACCTTTTATTTGGTCATATCGTATATTGTTCATTTTGACTATTTGGTCATACTCTACCTAGACTTTGTTTCAATTATTTTTTAGTTATCTATTGTAGATTTATTCTGACTTAGATAGAAGGTTCGGCTTGATCTGATTATCTTCATTTCCTCTATGTCGTAAGTACAAGTAACCTTTTTGGTCACTAGTTTTATTTTCTTGTTGTTCCATAGGGACTTATACTATTGTTAGATTAAGATGTCATTTGACTTACTATTGATTGAGAGTAAAATATCTTTTGCCATAAAATAAAAAAAATTAGAGGACCTCACTGTTTTTGTTATATGTTATCTAACATGATATCTTAATTAGCTGATAATTATCTTCGTATACGTTATCTTAATTAGCTGATAATTATCTTCATATATAGTATTAGTTTAAATACAACTTACCTCCAACATAAAAATCTTTGCTATACCACAGGCTAGAGCAATAGTTAAGTAACGTTATTTTGGATTCTAAGGTCAAATTCTACATAATGATCATATACGGCTCACATAATGCGTTATTAGTGCGTAACTAATCATGAATTTGATGACCAATTATACAATACAATTACCTTATTTTGTTACTTCTTGAATTTTTATACTTATTTAATTGCATTTCTCCAAGATGAAGAAGCTAGTGTCCATGATCGCGTAATGGAAGGGTCCCATGTACCAAAAATATTATTCAAAAAATAATTAGAATTGTAATCTAACATCTAAAGTCAAGTTATTTAATGATAATGAGTTATTTAATGCATTATTTTTATTTTTTATTTTTCTTATTTTTCACATAATTTATATAACAGTGAAAGTTAATCATTTAAAAAGTTAAAAAATATTTTGTAAGTATTTTTTGCAAAAAAAAAAAAAGTATTTTTTTTGTTAAATTATCTTTTCTTGAGCTGGATATGGACAAAAAAATCATTAAAAAATAGTTAATTTCTAAAAAAATTTTATTCAAGTTATTATTATGTAGATAGAGTGAAAGCTTTCAAATGATATTAATCTTGGGCAAAAACTTAACAAAATTGAAAATAATAAATTGTTTTACTGAATACTTGACTATAAAAAGAATAAACACTATCCCTTCCTTTTGATGTTGATGAAGTCAATAATGCGCTCATGGAAATGCATCAGACTAAAGCTCCTAAGCCAGATGGCCTACCGGCTTTGTTTTATTAGAAGTTTTGGCCGAAGGTACATTCGGATGTTGTTGATTTTCGTTAAAAAATTTTAAACTGTGACAAGAGTGTGTAGGCTGTCACCAGGATCAATATAGTTCTCATCCCAAAGGTTAAGTCCCTAGAATCTATTCCCAGTGTCTCCCCATTAGTCTCTACAATGTGATTTATGAATTCATATTTAAAGCAATAGTGAATCCGCTCAAAAAAGTTTTATCGAAAGAGCAGAGTGCTTTTGTTAAAGCCCGATTGATCTTGGAGAATATCCTGATGGTGTATGAGTTGCTCCATAGCTTGCAAGGTTGTAAGCAAGGTAATAATGCTATATGTGCTTTGAAGCTGGACATGTCGAAATCCTATGACAAGATTAAGTGGCGATTTGTAAAGTACATGTTACAAAATTTTGGATCCTTGGCCACTTTGATCAGTGTTATTTATGGAGTATGTTTCATCTATCTCTTATTCAGTGACTGTGAACGAGCAATAACATGGCTGTTGTTACCCAAAGAGAGGCATCAGGCAAAAAGATCCATTATCGCCTTATTTTTTTTTATAAGCAATGCCGATAGCCTCTCTTGTTTGATATGTATAGAGATGCAGTCAGGATTGATTTCAGGGGTGCTGGCTTTTAGAGGAGGGCCTTATGTATTTCACCTTTTCTTCACTAATGATAACCTGATTTTTTGTAAAGCTACTCAAAGAGAATGACATAGGCTAATAGGGGTCCTGAAGATGTATGAGCAAGATTTAGGTCAAAAAACAAAAATTCAAAAATTTGGAGTGTTTTTTAGTCTGAATGCCAATCAGGGTCAGAGGCGGTTTTCCTGAATATCTTTAGAGTGGAAGAATATCATAGTGTTGAGAAATATTTGGAGTTACCAACCTATGTTGGATGCAAGAAGAAATGAGCTTTTAATTTTTTTTGAAAGAGTGAGTTCAGAAATATATCTCAACTTGGCACAATGAGACATTGTTGAAAGGGGGTAAGAAAATTCTTATTAAAGTAGTGGCCTAATCTTTACCCGCTTATACTATAAGTGTTTTTCATATTCCTTCAAGGATATGCAAGGAGTTAAAGATTACTATGAATAAATTTTTCTAGAATCATGAAAAATCTAGGTTAAGGGCTAGCTGGATGTGTTAGGATCACATGATGCCGCACAAATAGGAAAGTGGGATTGGTTCCAGGACCACTCAGTTTTAATGTGGCGATGCTAGCAAAATAGGCTTAGAGATTGTTAAGAAATCAAAAGTCTTTGTGCGCCAGAGTTCTAAAGGCTAAATATTTTCCTATTACTTCATTTCTAGATGCTCAAGATAAATCCAATTCATCTTTTACCTAGCAGAGTATCTTGGAAGGAAAAAAATCTTCTTGAAAGGCAAAAGATGGCAATTAGGCTTAGGGGAGTCGGTGCATATTTGGGAGGATGCTTGGGTCCCAAGAGCAGAATCTTTTAAACTTTTGGCTCCCCAATTTTACCTAGAACTTCATGCAATGGTTGATTAACTAATTTCTAGTAATCCAAAATCTTGGAATCTCCCACTCCTCCAACAGTTGTTCACTTCTGCCAAGTTGGAATTAATTTGGCAAATCCCTCTACATGTAGCGGAGTCACGAGATGCTATGGTCTAACATTTTAACTTTTATGGTGTGTACTCAGTGCACAGTGGATACCATGTTTATATGCATATGGTGCTAAGCAAGGCACCCCAACAGGCCATGATGTGTGAATATGAAAGGATATTTGGTGTTTTAAGGCTCCGAGCAAGTAAAAAATCTTCCTATGAAGAGTGGTACATAACTGTTTATTGACTTAAGACAATTTAGCACTCTGGAAGATCATTCAAGATACCCGTTATCCCCGTTGCTCATTTCTAGTGGAGTCCATACTTCATGCCTTCCGACACTGCCCCTTTTCTCATGTGTTTTGGAATGTTGAGTGTTTATCTTTTATGATGGAATTGGGGGAGCTTTGGCCTGTGAGTGATTGACAAGGGTGATTGATGCATTGTCATTAAAGAAATGGAGAAATTTGTGCTTGTGACCTTAGTCTCATGGCAACATAGAAATTTAGTAGTTCATGGGGAAACTTGCTTTCATGTTGATGCTTTTAAATGAAAGTGTCAAAAGCTGATATATGATCTCATCGTCCATCAATGTCTCTGAGCTATGGCTCCTTTGTCAACAGCTTGGTCAAAGCCTCCTATTGGTTGGTATAAGTTGAATACAAACATTGTAGTGGGATATTTTGGTACTCTTGGTGTTGTGGTGGTTATTTAAAATGACAAAGGGGAAGTTGTTGTTGCTTCATCCTACTTAGAAGGATTGAAGCTGGCCAATGACTTAGGCATTAGTAAGCTGGTGGTCAAGGCTGAAGCTTTGGAAGTGGTACGGGCTGTGTTGGAGAATAAGGAGGGACAGTATAAAGCATTCAGTTGCATTGAACAGATCCAAGCTCAGTTGGTGAAATGAGATGGTTGGCTTTTCCTTCATACTTACCAGGAGCCAAATGAAGTCGTGCATCACTTAGCTTATGTAGCTCTTTCGTGTGATGTTTTTTTTTTTTTCTCTTTGGATGGATGTTTCACCGTCTCTATTGTTGGCCATTATTGCCAAAGGCATTTAGGTTTAATGATAATGATAGTATGATGCATTCCATGAAAAAATGTATTTTTTATTTTTAGGAATCATTTGGCTGGAGTGTCGATTGATCAATGGTGATTACCATGAACATGAAAGTGATTTTCATCAAGTGGGTATGGGCAAGGATCACATTTGGGCCGAGTAGAGGGCTATGAAAAAATTTATTACTTTCTAATTATTTACAACTCTATCGTTGAGTTAAAAAATGAAAGGAATAACCAGCAAAACCCCTCTGAGGTTTTGTTAAACCTACACTTTTGTTCCTGTTATTTGTAATGCCTACACTTACACATTCAAAACCTAACATATTCGAGCACTTAAAAGTCAAATAGTCAAAGGTGATCAAGTTGATCTTTAATTTTCTTGAATCATGCAAATTTAACTGATGAATTTTTAATTTGAACATGCATTTTCCCCATCCCTTTAGCAATGGATCTCATTCAATGTTACACTACCACACACGCCACCACCTTCGTTGGTGCCCCTATTGCCTCATCCTCTACCTCTCCATTGTGAAGCCAATGACAATACCATCACAACCATCATTGTCGAATCAAAAAATTGTACGCAATAAAACAACTAGATTCAAACAACCCAACATTGAAATTGAAAGCTCATCTATTTTTAATTTCCTTCAATTACAGCAAGTAGGCAATGAGGCCATAATAATTTTTTTCAATTTATGATCCCACTTCGAGACCATTATAGCCTCCAACCTCATCATTGTCACCATTAACACCTTTCTAGTTACCATCTATGTGACATTTATCACCCTTATCCTTACAAGGAACATGTTGGCATTCAACTCACAACACCAAAACCTTAATTGTTCACATTTTTTAAGCCAATTCTTGTGCAAAAACATGAGTAACAAACTTATCCTTTTCTCTAATTTCAGAAAAAAGGCCCAAAATAGCTTAATATATATTATATTTTTATTTCTTTTTGGATCTAGTTATATTCATAGTCATTTTTGTTTTTGCTACCAAATCAAATTATAGATTTGCTCAACAAAGGTTATACTACTTAATAGAAGTATAGGAGGTTGAGTTTGGTATGGACAAGGTGGATTTGAAGGTTGGCTGGATGAACAATGTCTCACTTAGGCTATGCAGATCTACCATCCTTAGGAACAGCTCAAAGCAAGCACCACAGAGTAGGAAAAATGACTCACTTAAGTCCATAATGGCTAGTTGTACCCCCTTCCTTCACCAGGTCACGATAGTCTCAAGTTCTGTTGAGGTTGTTACAAGGATCAAATGCAATATAGTAAGTAGAATTAGCAAGGCACCTCTCAAATGAAGGAAGGGAACTTGAGGACATTAGTGGTGAGTTGATGCGGAGGGAGAGGCCAATTGGAAAAATGGTGGGCAAGGTGATTAGTGGAGTCACTATAGGTTGAGGAAGCGAAAGAGTAAGGCAGAGATGAGTTGACAGACAGAGGAGAAGTCAATGAAATTGAGAAGGAAGAAAAAGAGAAAGAGAAAGCAAGAAAGATCTCTTTGTTCTGGGCAATCATTAATGGTAGAGATAGAGATAACCAACACATCACCATCAAGTTACAGGTGGTGTGTACTTGTTCATCAAATGTAGAAGTTTAAGCACAAATTTATTGACTGAAGAAGGTTACAATGGGGAAATATAATTCTTTTTTTTTTTTTAATCTTAATGGGCATTAACAGACATGACCATTTTAGGGGAAGTTGTCGCTATCCCAAATAGGGAAGAAACTAGTGTAGGCCTCCATCTTTCTATTACTCTGAAATTACTTGTGAAATCCCTAACAAACCCTAAATTTCTAGCAGCTTCATGTTAATTGCCTCTCACTAGCACTTCATCTAGCCTCACCATCCCAAACCTTGCCACTAATCCATCTCACTTGACACTTCCCCGCCCTTACCACAACTTTGTCTTGCCACAAATAGGCCACCTGACCAGTTTGCCTACCTAACTAGCACACCTCCACCAACCCTCACTATAGCCTCCCATAAACATATGAGCTCCTGAAAGCACTACTACATGCCTCATCAACTCTGACACTGATGAAGGTTATTACTATCATTCTAAATCCAATAGTGAAAATGAGTGCTCTAGAATTTTTTTTCCCAAGATATAAACCCAAGTGAAGGCAACAACTAATATTGAAAAGATGAAAGGTGCTTCGTATGAGCTTTATAATGAGTATGTGGCCATGGATTAGAAAAATGGTAAAGGAAATTAATAAGTTAGTTTTCTTAGTCTTCCATATTCATTGTTTCTTCAGGATCAACCTTTATGAAACTTCAAGCATACATAAAGAAAGTAAAGACTGTTTTTGCCACAAAAATTTGATATGGACATTTATTTCAAAGATGGGTGCTATATTTGTGTAGATTGATCATCTAAGTTGTTTGACTTATTGGATTGGGGGAAAGGAAATAAATCCAAAAATCATGGTTTGTCAAAGACAGAATGTGATATTTTGCCTATCCCTATAACTGCATTAGCTTCTAAGACTTCCTTTAGTGCTGCAAGTATAGTTATTGACACATATCATGCATTACTTTTAATTAAGGCATACAAGCACTACGTTATGGATGCCATGTGGATTGGCTCAAAAACCTCCATGGTATAAAGAAAAAGAACAAAGTAAGGTGATGTTTAGTTATAGAAAATTTTCCTATTTTTCTTTCCAAAATTTCTTTGAGGGTAAAATTCAATCGCAATTCCCTAATTTTAACATTTACCCTCAAGTGGTCAATTTCCTAAACTTACGCAATCATAAAATCTCATATCTTGTAGCACGTGTCTTATTAGAGTCCCATCCATCAATTTCTTCGTTATCTTTGACAAAACTTAGTGATGCTGGCGTCTTCTAAGTTGATGTGGAAGTCCAAAATGTCAGGTGTCATCCTTTTTCAAAACAACAAATGACTAGATTGAAAAAAATAAAAACTTTAGGATAAAATTAACACATTCATATAATTTAAGGGATTTAAAGTTTATCTTCTTCTCCGAATCTTCTCTCCGAAAATCGATTCTTGAACGAGGACTCGATTCACAGCCCAATTCAAGAACCCGATTGTCATATTTTCCATTAGCAATCAATAATTTGGCATCCAATTGTCATATTCTCCTAAAAGCTAACTTTTGAACAAGACAGATCCTTCTTGTCGGCCAATCAACCAGCAGCCAGCAGCTTAAGCAAACAGAAGTCATTGTTTTCGTACCCAAAAACACCAGTACAGGGAGATGGCAAGTAAAGTCCTAGAACGCTAGAGCAGCCCAGATACAAAGATTTTTATATGAAAATTTTTCTCGGAAAACTCATAGGGTTACGGGGTGGAGAGCAGTGAGAGGCGCAAGCATGGCGGGCGCTGCAAGGGGAAATATCCGTGGCTTTGGAGGCAGAAAGCGCAGATCCAGATGTTTGCCATGAAATCAACACGCTCGAAGTCGTTGACGGTGGAGCGGTTCTTGCATCGAAGCAGCACGTAGGAAAGTGCAGGGATGTCCGAGTGGTGGCGAATCGGCGAGATTGAGGCAGCAAGTGCGAGTTTCCCGGTTTTTCAAGTCTTTTTATTAGTATTATTTTCCTGGATTATGAATCCGAAGACCCCATGGGATGAGGGAAGAAGTTGGTTGCCGAGCGGAACTGAGAAGAGCAGAGACGAAGAAGGCGGGTTTGAGAATAGAGACACGGGATTATGAGATTTAGGCTAATTTATGTTTTAAGTGCTTATAATTATGTCTTCGTGTCAATTCTAGCTTGGAGTTTCTTATTCTTCTAATATAGTCATTCATTATTAGGGGTGTTTATTCAGTTTTAACTGAAACTGAATAACTGAATTTATTCGGTTTTCGGTCTTATATACTAATAACTGAATATACTGAATTATAAGAAAAAACTGAAATAACCCAAAAATTTTTCTGTTATTCAGTTTTTATTTGAAATAATTAAATTATATGCATACACATTCCAAACTTCAAACATTCATCACATATTTCAATCTAAACACACATTCTAATCACATGACAAACATCTGTAATTCATTTCAAATTCAAATCACATACATGCATATAACAAACATCCATCACACATAATTATTTCCAAACCTCAAAACATAAATACTAATAAAATAAAATTTTGATTATTTCGGTAAATTGAATTTTAGTTAGGGTAAACTGAAAATCGAACCAAATTTCTATATCGGTTTTTGGTTATAACCAAAAACCAAAATTATTTCAAATATCAATAACCAAAAATTAAATTTTTTTCGGTTATTCAGTTATTTCTAATATAGCCAAAAATTTTGCATACATTTATTCATTATTTTGGAAAAAAGGAGGCCACGTGACATTTTGGCTCAAACAGTGTGTGCCAATGGCACATAGACATCTAAGTCGCCATATTATTGAGTTCTATCAAAGATAATGGAGACTCAGGTAGGGAACTTTATGATGGCACAACTTGAGGTAATGGACCACTTTAGGGCAGCTGTTAAAGCTAGGAGACAATAAATGAATTTTATTCTTTTTTTTTTAATAAAAGTTGGAGTGTACAACATGTTTTAAGGATATGAAAAAATCTTTTTTTCTAAATTTTGGAAAACTCATGTGTTAAAGTGGAAAACATCTAAAACAAAGTTTTTCTATTTTATAACATGAGTTTTCCAAAGTTTAGAAAACAATATTTTTCACAACCTTAGAATTAGCTATGTACTTAAACTTATCTAAACAAAATTTAGAAAGGAAAAATAATAAAAATTTCTATATCCAAACACCACCAATGTCTGAATTGTATTTGAGTTATATAGAGTCATTTACCAACATGTTACTTTGCGAGTACTACTTATAACGCTTACATATTCCTAAAACATATTCCCAAGGAATGAAATAGCCAACGACAACTTTTTTTTTTTTTTTGGATCGGCAAGCAAAAATATTATCAATCAGGCCAGCAAGAAGCTAGATTAATGTTTTAATGAATCTACCAACCTAAGATATGTTTTTAAGGTATGTTTTTACACATCATCCATTGATGTATTTCTATTTGCTTTATCTTTCAACTATTTATGTTTTCCTTCAAAATAACTGGCTTTTGAAATCTTGATTGCTTGCATGTACTCTTTTACAAACAAGCAACTTAATTAATTTGAATATTATTGTGATTAATTTTTGTTATAACCACTAACCCTCCTCTACCACCAACATACACATTACTTATGAAAATGTGGACAAAGGATGTGTTTTGGTATTTAACATTTCTTCATGCCATGTAGAGGTGCTTAGATCATTTACACCAAGGCATGCTATTTCTCTTGTTGACGCTCGAGGTTATACTTCAAAGTTATTGGTGTTCATTTGTGAAACTAGCTAGCTACTAATTTTAACTTTATTATGAAATACCAACTCCCTCTAAAACTTTCTTATTTCCTGTCCCAACTAAGTTACTGCTAGTGTAATTTTTTTTCTTTTTTACTATGTTTAATTTTTTGTTTTTTGCTTGTCATTCCACTACTAAAATAAGGGTTTTTTCCAATAGTCATTACCAATGACTTTGCTTTGGTAAATTTGAAATTACCAACATAAAACTGTTGGCAAGCAACAATTGGTATTTTATTCATTGGAAACCGATTTACAAATGGTTTAGACTTAAATAGTTGGTAATTTCAAATTACAATAGTTGGTGACCCAATCGTTGGTAATTACCAATAGTTCGTGCTTGCACTAGAGTTTTCAACAACCACGATAGTTTCTAACAAGTTAACCATTGGTAAATTATTAATGGTTTGAACCATTGATAAGTTTCCAATGGCTTTAACTGTTGGTGGTTTTCAACAGCTATGATCATTGGTAAGTATCAATAGTTTGAACTGGTCGTGCTTTCCAACGGCTAAAACTGTTGGAAACTTACCAATGGTTCAAACCATTGATACTTACCAATGGTTCAACCTGTTGGTATACTGCAAACACCATCCTTATCCTTTTTTTCCCTGATTTTGTCAATTCTTGAATTCAATATGACCCTGTTATAGTTTGCACATGCAACTTACACATCCATTGTTTGAGAGGTTCACAGAAATACTAGTACAATTTCAAAGTGTCTCATTTTTAGTCATACATCATAGTAAAATATTAATAAATCATCAATAATTCATAAAAAGCCACCATAAGGCAAAATCTTAGAAAATTCGTCCAAGTTTCATATCTAAAAAATTTTGTCCAAGTCTCTTAGTACATGAATCACAAGATGATTTATCTATTCCAGATCGCGATCATCAAGTAGACCTCATCTTGTCATTATCCAAGTTGGACTCATTGGTATAATGTGGAACAGTCTGAGGTGGCAGGCATGCAAGGTTCAATGATTGACAAATAAACTCCAACAGAGCCCAGTTAACCCTCATGGTAGCCCTATTCACCTCCATCTCTGCTTACTGCCTTTTTTTTAGCTGCTTTAGCTTTTTCTCATACTTAACATTCCTTTACGCAATCTTATATTTGACTGTTGGAAATTTAGTTTTTTTTAGTAGTGTTCGAGCATCTCATTATGAGTTTGATTAGGTCTGGATTAATAGCCACTTGCCTTGATTATTGTTCTATTGATTAATTTCATCCTTTTTTGTCTGATTTAGTTTTACCATTTTGGTTGTATTAAGTATACCATTTAGTTATACCATGTTAAGCAGTGAATTTCGAACTCTGTAAAATTGCTAGGTTTGTGTTTAATTTATGTATTTTGTTGATAAGCTTGCTTGATTGTGTACTTGGACTTGAATATATAATTATTATGGACTTGTTTGTTTTTTTTTTTCTTATTTTTTTATCAGAAATGAAAATTTTATTAAAGCAAATAGAAAATAATCAATAATTACAAACATCATCTTAAAGAAAAAGATGATGCAACAGCACCCCAAACCCCAAGAACAAGGCTCTAATGAATAGCACAAGGCAAAACTACCTCATAAACAAAGAAGATTCTATATTCTTGCGTTGTTAAAACATTCAAATGTGCTACTTATATAAAAGATTTTTTTTTTTTTTGAAACTATGATAAATTTGATAGAAATATTTTGTGAAAATTATCAAAACCTCTTGAGGTATAGGCAAACTTACACTTTCGTCCTCCATATTTCAAATACCTGCACTTATCCCTTGTATAGTTAGCTCTGTCTGTTAGTCTGTTAGCAATATTGATTCAAATGCTCTAATTGATAATTAAAGTTTAAGAATAGTATAAATGAATCCCTTGATTTCTAATATCAAGACACATCCATAAAACACACTAGCTTATGTGATTCTACCATGCATTTTTTCTCTTTCCCCCATTCTTCAATAAGACATCATGAAGGTCGATTGTAGGGTAAAGATCAACGAGTCATGTATGAGCATAGGGTCCATGCTTTTGACTTGATTTTTCATGATGGCTTGCCCTTGATGGGAGCAGTGATCGACGACCTTACTGAGTGAGGTGCAGCAACAATGGTAGAAGGTGATTGATAGTAGATGAACCAAAACACAACTACTACTTGACAAACTGCTTGACCCATGTTTGCCGCAATGACACCCCTTGTTCTTATAGCACCGAAAACCTTGACACCAGCAATGCTGCCTACTGCCCCCCAACATCGACCACCTTAACCCTAGAGTTCAAATTGAGTTATTAGACATCGACTAGCTCCTCCCTTGCCTCAGCTGATTTCCTCCGGCTTTCTCCCATGTTTTCCTCTTTTTCCGATGCTCCTCCAACCACTTTAATGCTTAAATTCTCAAAAATGATTGCCAAAAGAGATATTTGGGCAACGATGTATAGGCAAAGTGGGTAAAGGCAGTGATAAGGGAATTCTTTTGTCTTTTAAGGAAGTTCATGATAGGTGACATGATTATATTTCTAGGCTAGGTAGATTTCAGCGGCCCTAAAAGGGTGATGAAAAAAGAGCAATCAGGCTCATTTATGAATCTGGATGCCTCTACACCATTGTGGCAGTCATAGATTCCAACATATGTGGCAGAGAGAGAAGTGAACATTTGGATCCATTTAGGGTTTATGTTTGGGTCTAATGTTGGATTTGTTCAGGATCTGCTGGCATGTTGTTTCTAGGGCTGATTAAGGTTTTTGATATTTTGGTTAAAAGATAGATGGATTAGTTTTTGTTCGTTTGAGCTCGTAGACTTCTTTTTTTGCTTATGGGTTTTGTTTTTCTTAAGTTAGGGGGTAAAATTTCTATGAATGAAGTTTAAGAGGAAAAAGTCAGGTATTTTCTTTTTTCTATGGTAACAGTAAATAATAGAGTTAAATTTTGAGCAGGGGTAAGTATAAATATTTGAAACAAGGGGGACACAAGTATAGATTTACCTATACCTCAAGCAAATCTAGGTAATTTTCCCATACATTTTTCACCAAGTACAATCTAATAAAATATAATATTGAACAATGATAGTGAGTAGATGAGTAAGATTTTTTTTTCTATACAATTCAAAAGAGAATATGACATTAAATATAACTAAATATACTAAAAGTCAATCCCTATTTAAGTGACTCTGTGCCATTAGTAATCATTTCACATATGTATGGTTTTCTCATTTGTCATATTGGCTATTTTTAGGTTATGGAAATGAAAACTAACCCACTAAACATGTTTTATTTTTATTTATTTATTTATTTTTAAGAAATTTTTTATAAAAATTGGAGAATTCTCTATAACTAAAGAAACCTTAAGCAATTTTTTTTCTCAAATATTCATTTCAAATTTGTAGTCAACATTAAGTAGATATATATAACATACATAGTACTTAAGCACATAATTTCCCATCATAGTATATTTATCAAATTATTAATATAAATTTTATACAGTTATTGTATAAATCCGAAGAAGGGGATAGAGATTAAAGGTGACCATAGGTTGGATAAACTCGAAACCTAGCTCCAACCATCCATATTGATTTGGGTTAAGTAAAAATGGAACCAACCCGATGTGGAATTGGATTCGAGGTATATGTATAAATATATAAAAAAAATATATGATATTAAACTACTTATATATTTATGTATGAACTTGTACATTTAAATATGAATTAAGTTATGTATTATGTTGAGTATTTCTTAAACTGGTTGTAAATATAATTTTAATGGATTACAACATTGTTAATTGTTACATTTATATGATAGAAAAAAAAACATGAGAACCATAACGGAAAAAGCAAGATCCATGAGTCTGGTTATGTTCAATTCTTAGTTTTTGAGTTGGATAGAATTTTTCTAGAACCATAACTATTTTTTGTTGACTTTGTTCCACCAAAAAATCAAACTAACTTAAAACTGAACCAACCCAACCCATGCTTAGCCCTAATAGAGCTTGCACAAAAGTACTCCATTTTGTACCAATATTCTATGTAAGGTTGTCGAAATCGAGATTCTTTTTAGCATCATTTTTTATTTTCCATGTGAATCACAAATCATAAAATTAAATTGAATTGTAAGATTTTTTCCAAAACCATTTCAAAGGAACAAAAATGATATATAACCATGTCATAAATTATGAATGATTATTTTGATATATAGTGATTATTCACTTAACTTTTATATCTATTGAAACTTGATATATAAAGGAATCTTAAATTTAAAAAAAAAAAAACATTTCGTGAAAGATTTTGTTATTTTTTAATCAATTTTTATTTTTCCTAGATGGATACAAGAATATTCATAAAAGAGTAATTACTCTATAAAACAATATTTATTCTAGTGATTACTAATTAAGTAGAGTGTTAGCCTAGAAATTACATTGGTTCTCGACCAAAAAAAATCAACAAAAATAAAAAAATTTGAATTATTATTAAAAGGAAAGAACAGGGTCTTCATCAAAGTAATAATTGAACCACATAACTTTGGAATCTATTATCAAAGTTCTATGAATATATAAGAATAAAATCAAAAACTAGTATTTATCTTGTAAAAACATAGCTTGAAATAAACATAATTAAAAGGTAAAATGAATCTTAAGTCTATAAATACTAATCAGGTTTTTAGGTATATCTATTTTAAGCTATTTTTTTTTTTTCAATAATCACTATAACCATAATTAAATACCTAGCTAAAAGGTTGTTACTATTTTAAATAAATACGTAGTATATGGTACAAAAGGATATACATAACATCAATTACACAAAAGTATATACAAACATAAAGTTGCCAGTAATAAGTAATAATTGTTTGATGTAATAATTTAAATTCTTCACATCCATCTATATTGTAATAATTGATTACTAGGTGTCTAATTTATTTTAAAATTAAATAAGTTCAGTTAAACTAAAAAATGTATTTTTCCACCTAAGAATGTGAAATCATAAAGTCCTTAAGGTTTTAAAGATATTAAGAGTTGAATAAGAATTTTATAAGATTCAACTGAAAATAAGACTTTAGGTTAAATCAAATTAACTTTTTTTTTGCTATGAATTATAAAATCATAAGATTTTAAGATTTTTGTTAAGATAGTTGCCTTGTTCCTTAAGACCACTTAAGCCGCACGTGTACATATCTTACTTGATAGGCGTCTAAGAGTTGATAAGGGTAGAGTTTTGTTTCTTTGTGAGATAAGTTTAGCTAGTCTATTATAATCGGAAGTTCTATCTTCCTTTCATGTGTGAATATATTGCCTTTGTGCATATGACAAATACATGGAAAGTCTTCCATAAACCTTTAATGTTTACATGGTATCAGAGTAGCGCTCAATTCTAAAACACCAACTTTAAATCATCCAATCAATATGTCAAATGAGAACAAGAAAAATCTCAGTTCATTAGGATCAAATCCACTACCAAATGATCCTTCATCTTCCTTCTATCTTGGACCTTCAGACAATCCAATGACTGTTCTTGTAAGCAATCAATTGAATGGAGAAAACTATCACACATGACAATATGCGATGCTAAATGCACCCCGTACTAAAAACAAGCTTGGTTTCGTTGATGGAACCCTTTACAAATTAGATGATGACTTGGAGAAAAGCCAAGTATGGGAAAAATGTAATTTTATGGTGATTTCATGGTTGTTTAATGTGTTGGCTCCGGGACTCTATAGCAGTGTAGCATTTGTCGATCGACAAAGAAGATTTAGGATGATCTGCAAGATAGGTTCTCGCAAGGCAATGTTCCTTGCACACATGAACTGAAGAGCGAAGTGGCAGTAATGCAATAAGGAAGTTAGTCCGTTACAGCCTACTTCATGAAATTAAAAATTTTATGGGATAAACTAACAACCTACAGCAACATCTCTGCTTGCACTTATGCTGCAGCCAAGGTTATCTTGGTTAAACGATAAGGTAAAAAACTACATAACTTTCTTATGGGACAATTTTGGTGTGATTAGGTCTCAAATCTTGCACGTAGACCCCCTTCCAACAATCAGTAAGGCATATGCCCTGGTGGTGAAAAAAGAAAAACAACAAAGTGTTGTTGTTACAAGACAACTTTCAGAAGACACTGCTGTCTTTGTCGCCAAGAAAAGCGGACACAATATAGAAAAATGAGCCAATCTTCACTATGATCATTGTAGGAAATCAACTCACAACATGAGCAAGTGCTTTGAGATTATTAGCTATCTGGACTAGTGTAACAAGAAAAAAAAGGCACAAAAGAAATAAGGTAAATCGAAATAAGGCAAAGGAGTGGTGAATAATGCTATCACTAGGCACCAGCCCGAGGCTGAGCCAGTCGAATGTGCTCTAGCTCTTACTCAGGCATAGCACAATCAATTAATTGCCTTATTATCAAGCCAAAGTCAAGGTACGATGGCCATCTTTGTTGGTAAAAGCACTATCTTTCCATTTGATTGGATTATCGATAGTGGAATATCGGAGCACATGTCATCTCATATACTTGAGAATTTAGATCTAATTACTGCTTCACCTTCTGTCTATCTTTTTAATGATTTGAAGCTTAAAAATTATGCAAGTGGTGAAGTGCAGCTTTCAAGAGATGTTAAGCTAAAAAATATGCTATATGTGCCGGGCTTTACATGCAATTTACTTTCTGTTAGTAGAATTAAAAATGATCTGAATTGCTCTGTGACCTTTTTCCCGAATTTTTTGTGCAATACAGGACCTGAGCTCAAGGAATGTAATTCACATGGGGGAAGCTCATGATAGATTGTACTACTTTAAAGAATCATAACATCAATTGCTGTGACAACCAGCCTAAAGTCACTTTAGTTCTGTAGCGTAAGAAATTGGGACATGTTCCATTTAGCAAAGTAGCCATGTATCCTCAGCTCAACAAATCCGCCATCAAGAAAGTTGACACACCTTGTGATCCTTGTCATCGTGCCAAACAAACGAGAAGTCCATTTCCTTTAAGTGTTATTAAAACCAAACATTCTTTTGATTTGATTCATATTAATATATGGGGTCCATATCGAACTCTTTCTCTTACTGATGTTTATTACTTTCTTAATATCGTTGATTATCATAGTAGATGCATATGGACCTTCTTGCTGAAACAAAAATAAAAAAATACAAATACCTCACCTTTTTTAATTCTATGATCATAAACCAATTTGGAAGGGTCATCCGTCAAGTAAGAAATGACAATACTGTTGAGCTTATAGCTAGACATATGCAAAAATTCTACCATGAAAATGGCATTATTCTTCAAACCACATGCGTTGATACCCCTAAGAAAAATGGAATTGCTAAAAGAAAACATAGACATATCCTTAATATAGTCCGCTATCTTCGTTTCCACGCACATTTACCTATCAAATTTTGGGGTGAATGTATTTTGACTACAACCTATCACATAAATTATATGCTTTCTTTTAAATTGCGTGGTAAAAGTCCATATGAAATTTTGTTTTCAAAAACTACCTTTCTCAATCATCTTCGGGTACTTGGGTGTCTTTGTTATGTGCATAACATGTCAAAAACAAAAGACAAGTTTGAGGGTCGCTCCAAACCTTGCCTATTCATTGGCTATCCTACCAGCCAAAAGGGGTTTAAAGTGTTTGATTTGGAATCCCATTAAATACCTGTGTCTAGGGATATAATTTTCTATGAAAATGCCTTTCCCTTTAAAGGTGGTGCAGGACACAAGGATGAACACGTAAAATCACCTCATCCCTGAGGAGTTTTATATCCTTGAAGATCTTACTCAAAACAACAATAAACAAAAACCTACATTTGAACCCGAAACTCAAGTAGCCTCGCTACCTGTTGAACAGCCCATGGAGCAACCATGACCTTAACAAAACAAAAGGGCACCCTTCTACCTGAATGATCATGTTTGTGATTCTGCAACAATACATAATCCATCACCACCAAATGCTGATCACGCATCCTCAAGTACATTTCATCCTATTGTTAATTACTTGAAATATTCTCGGTTTAATCCATCCTATAAAAAATTTTTAAGGGCCATCATGGAAAAGCAGGAGCCACAAAATTTGATGGAGGCAAGTAAGGACCTAAGTGGGTGACTGCAATGAAAAAAAAAGTAGAAGCTCTACAAAAAATTCATACATGGACAATGGAGGACTTTCCTGCTAACAAGAAACTAATTGGCTCAAAATGGGTCTATAAAGTGAAGCACAAAGTTGACGGTAGTGTTGAATATTATAAAGCAAGACTTATGGAAAAAGGATACAACCAAGTTAAAGCGATATACTATTCAGAAACTTTTGTACTCATTGTGAAGTTAACAACAATACTTTGCTTATTGGTGGTGGTAGCAATAAAAAAAATAGAAACTACATCATATTGATGTTCAAAATGCATTCCTTTATGGCTATTTGAACGAGGTAATATATATGACACCTCCACCAGGTTTTGTTGCTCCTAATGACAAGTGTGTGTGCAAATTGAAGAAATCCTTATAAGGCCCCAAACGAGCACCTAGGCAATGGTTTCAAAAATTTTCTAATGTTCTAAAGGTGTATGGTTTTCGTCAATCAAGAGTAGACTACTTCTTATTTACAATAAGGGATAACAATAATTTTATTACAATCTCGGTCTAGGTAGATAATATAATCATTGCCAGCAATAATGGCAACTTGATTGGTAAATTGAAAGAATATCTCCACACCACCTTTCATATCAAAGATCTTGGCAAGTTAAGATATTTTCTTGGTTTGGAGGCTACTCGCTCAAGTCGAGGCATATTTCTTTGGCAACAAAAATATGCCTTGGATACCCTTAGTGTGACGGCATGTTGGGATCAGAACCTGCTTCCTTTCTAATTCAACACCACCACCACCTTGGTTTGGTACAAGCTACACTTCTTGATGATCCAAATCGTTATCGTCAATTTGTTGGAAAGTTGATCTACCTTACTATCACGAGACCTGATATCTCTTTTTCCATAAATCTACTTAGTCAATTTATGCAGCAACCTAACCAAGCTCATCTTGATGTTACACACCATGTCTTATGCTATTTGAAGGGTATGCTAGGATAAGGGATTTTGTTTCCTTCTTAAGAAGATTTAATTCTAAAAGGCTTATACAATGTGGAGTGGGCTAGTTGCCCTATAACACGTCAATCCACCACTAGGTTTATCATCCATCTCGATGAAGCTCCAGTTTCTTAGAAGTCCAAGAAACAAATCACTATTTCTCGCTCTACGACGGAGGTAGAATATCATGCAATAATTGCCATGACAAGCGAACTCGTCTGGTTATGTTCTCTTCTTCAATATCTCATGGTTTTCATGAAAGGAACCCATGCAATTATTTTGTGACAACAATGTTGCATTGCACATTGCAATGAATTTGGTTTTTCATGAACGAACAAAACATATAAAAATAGACTGTCATTTTGTTGGAGAGAAGGTACAATCTAGAGAAGTACAAACTAAACACATTTCCAACAAACATCAACCGACACCAAAGCCTTGAGCAAAAAGCAACATCAGTTCTTGCTTGGCTAGTTTGGCATCCACAATTTGCATGTTCCAACTTGAGGGGCCTTGTTGAGATAGTTACCTTGTTCCCTAGGGCTACTTAAGCCACACGTGTACATATCTTACTTGATAGATGTCCAAGCATTGATAAGGTAGAGTTTCGTTTCTTGTGAGATAAGTTTAGATTTAGTAAGTCTATTGTAATCGGAAGTTCTATCTTCCTCTCATGTGTGTATATATTTCCTTTGTGTGTGTGACAAATACATGGAAAATCTTCCACAAACCTTCAAAGTTTACAATTTTTAATCAAAATTATGGCAAGGTTAAACTATTCTCATTGCTGAGACAGCGACACATGTAGAGGAAAGCATCCCCTTGTTACTTAAATTTACAGTACATATAGATACTTTTTTTTGCCCATATAATATATTTCAAGGAGAAGAGAAAAGGCAAACAAAGTAAAAACATTATTATAGAAGGTTTGAACATTTAAGGCCATCAAGAGGTAAAACTTATGATTGGTGCTCAACTCGTAAATGATGCATACGAGTGAGTGGGAGCACCATCTAGTACATGTATCATTTACTTGGTTTTTGTCTCATAGCACATAGAACATCACGAATAGCTTCCTTGTGATTCTTTTCCATTTATAGTCTACAACAGCTATCTTCAAACTTCTTTAGATAAATATGTATGTTTGTATGAAAAATCAAAAGTCAAAATCAGATTATGAACTCTCAAATTGACAGGAGAAAGAAACATTAATTGCATTGCTAGTTGAAGTGGAGACTTTTGAAAATATCTCTAACAACCTTCTAGTACTTGTCTGGGTTTTTACAAGTTGGATGTATCTGAAAATTTGCCAGTTGGGCTAACCCTCTACGTCAACAGTCTAAATATTAGTAGTTTGCAAGAATAAATATTTTAATTTACCACATTTTCTTTCACTTAAATGTGTGTGTGTGTGTGTGTGTGTGTGTGTGTGTGTGTATATCAGTGTTTGGAGAAATAGGGAAGTATAGGTTTTGAAACTGGAAAATGTATAATATAAACAGTATCACACCTTGGGGAGGTGTAATTAACCATATATTTAAATTATTCTTTTCTCCATAAATTATAGTTCAAAACACATGCTTTTTAGATTAATATTTGCCACTGTTAATCCCCTTTAATTAAGAGGAAAGAATTATTTTATTTTTACCACGAAATAAAAAATCATAAAAGGTGTCAATTAGCCGCCCTTTATGCATTCTGGGAAGGTTATTAAAAATAAAGTATAGACTTTGAAAATATAGAAGAAAACGTATAACTTTCACCAGATTTCGAAATAGCTGTATACAGATACCGACTCTGTAGCATGATGTTAAATTAATTAGCCGATGGTCATGTTGGACATCTGGTTGGTCTTTTTTTATTACTTGATGGACCATTTGTCTTCATTTTGCTGGTACCTTCCAATTCTGTTTGTTTTTTGTTGACTTAATATTGCTGTCCACTTCAGCCTAATCGTTCCCAATTTTGATTCTTTCATCATTTTTCCAGTCCACCACAATGTCAAGATCAATCATATTTAAAGTCTAAGCTTCTATACACGTAACTGTTTTATTTCATTTCAAAGCACTTACAAAAAGAATGAGTAAATTGCATAAATAGTCCCTGATCTTTAATTATCATTTCATTTTAGTCTCTAACATATTGAATATTCTGTTTTGCTCCTTAACCTACTAAAATTGTTTGGTTTTGGTCCTTTACTAAATGAAATTCATTAACTCCGAATAACTGTTTGAAATAAAATTTTAAAATTTTAATTTAAATATTCGGTAACTGTGTTCTAGTAAATATAAGCAGTTTAATATTTTTTTGATAGCAAATAAATAATTTAAATTAATATTTTTTTTTCTGAATAAAATAAGTTTAATTAACAGAAAGAAAAAAAAACATGATTTGAATTTTCTATTAACTATAAAAATTATTATATAGATTAAATTCATTATAAAATAGTTACCAAATAGTTTAAATTATAATTTAAAATTTTTTTATCAAATGAATATTTTAAGTTAACATATTTCATTCAGTGGGGACCAAAATAAAATATTTTTAATAGATTTACGACTAAAATGAAACTTTTTAATGGGTTTAGGACCAAAACAGAACATTCAATAGATTAGGGATTAAAACAAAATAATAGTTAAAGGTTAGGGATTATTTATGTCATTTATTCCAAAAAGAATATTGGAAAAACAAGAAAAAGGATAATCCTTTTTGACACGATCAAATCAGAGGATTAATAAATGTTTGAATTTCAGTAGCAGTTAAAAATCTTAACTCGTCATTCTAGAATTTTCCCACATTGAAGACTCAAAGAAGTCTTATGGTAGTCGAGTAAAAAAACAATGCAAAACAACCTAATTTTCTTTTTCAGTTGTTGCGCACATTCGTTGACACATGTTGATTTTTCACTTTTACCATGGAAAATTTTTTAAATCTTAACAGATACAAGTAAAAACAAATACAAACACTGCTCCCGTTCTAGCCTTCGGTAACTATGTTACGTAGTGCTTTTAGGATTTTCTGTTAATATTTTAGAATTTTCTGTTATTATTTTAATATCTTTATTTTTACATCTTTTTTACTTAAAATCAATTTTATTTGAAAATAACTATTATGCAGATACAATAATTCATTTGAAAGTAAATTTTTATAAAGTTGTTAAATTTTTATGAATTCTTCTTTTTCAATACCTTAAACTAGAAAAATTTATAAAAATTTAATAAGATTATAAAAACTGTATTTTCAATGAATTATTGTAGTTATATAATATTAAATTTTAATTAAATTAATTCTGAATAAAAAATATAATAAAAAAATAAATTATTTTAGAGTCGATTCACTTAAATTAAAATAAATTAGATATTAAATTTCAGTTGAACATAAAATAGAAAAAAAAAAAAGTCGGAAAGAAAAAAGCTGTGCCTTCTGATTTTGCAAAAAAAGAATTGTTGTTATTGCTTTGAAGCGACATATGGAATATTCATTGTCAGAGATACTTTGTAAGTCAAAGCACGTGAACAGTATCTTGGAAATATATGAAATTATCATAAAGGATAAGATATTTTAAATAAATTGACCGCTAATATCTGTGTGTGTGTGTGTGTATCTGCCAGCAATTTTGTGGACCATCGGTGCTTTTTGTGACTTCTTCAAACTTTCTTGGGCCTATGATCACTTCAAGTATTTGCTCTGTTGGACCAGGCCTTTGTAGCTAATGCATATGAACTGTACAAGGCCCAAAATTAGTTAGGAGAGACGATCAACAACAGGACTGCTATCTCCCATTTCTACCAGCTCCTCTTCCGAGCCTCCGAGCTAATAAGCTCCTACGCATTCCTGAATTTTTCGCTGAAACTGGTAACTGGGTGTAGAATGGCTAAAATAGCAATTTTGTTGAACATTAGGAATATTTTGCTTGCTAATGAATAGTGACACTACTTTATTGCCCTTTTTTTAATTTTCAATAAAGAAGATCCACTTTAACTGTTGTTTTATTTTTATGGGAATGATGAAGCCATTGAAAACCTTAGGGGTGAGCATGGGTCGGGTTGATTCGGTTTTATGGTGGAACCGAATCAACCCGAAATGGCATCGGTTCTAAAATTTTTCTACCTAACCTAGAATCGAGAACCGAACAGAACCAGAACCATGGTTCTGGGTTTCTCGGTTCTGGTTCTCGGGTTTTTCGGTTTATACCATATACCTATAACAACACCAAAATTCAATAAATTTACATCCATAATCAGTTTTATGACATATTCAACATAATATACAATTAAATTAATATTTAAATATATTTACTTAGCTACATTCAAAAGAGTTTAAAATGTTGTTCTTACAAAAATTGTTCAAAAGAGTTGCTTATGGGGTATCTTTTATCTCAACTAGTTTACTTTATTCCAGTAATTCCAATATTGGTATGACATTCAATATGAAAAATTGAGCATTTAAGACCATCTTCTTCAGTATCAAAACCTAAAATATGTTGATGTCATAAATTTTTAATTTTGCATGACTCAAATGAAAAAAATATCATAATTGTGTCGTAAAGAGTAGTCTGAAATAAAAGATCGAAAGCAAAATGACTTAGGAGTGGTGGGTCTATAAAGCAAAGTGATTTATGTAAATATGAAGAAATTTTGTAAATTATCCCACAACTTCCATACTGTTTCAATTTGGAATATCAATTTAAGAGTTTAATATAAAAACACAAAATAACCATCATAATACTTCAAAGAAATATATGTGTGTATATATGGATATATTAGTAATACTATAATTTTTATTATATAATTATATATATATCTCGGGTTCGGTTCCACCACGGGTTGGTTCCATATGGAACCAGAACCAACCCAAAAACCGTCGGTTCTCCTATATGTGGAACCAACCCGAGAACCATATCAATTTTTACCCAACCCAACCCAACCCAATGGGAGTGGTTCGGTTTCGGTTTCGGGTTTACCCAATCCATGCTCACCCCTAGAAAACCTGAAGGCATTTACTATACAAATAGCCCTCCAATTTACGCAACTCATGCAGATTGGTCAACAACTCAACACTAGGTAAATTTAGGTCTCTAAATTTTACAAGCTATAGAGTTGGTTCATGAGCTCATATTACCTTGATGGAAAAATTACAAAATCTACTATTATCTTTTTCATTGTGTCATAATATGCCCTCTTAGTTAAAAAACGTATAAACAGTTAAACACTACATCTTATCCACTAGACTGAATCTAATTCCTCTCCATTACTTGATGACGACCACCTTTAGAGCTCCTCAACATTGGCTTGAGGCCAGTCGCACCTCCCATTCAAAGGCCAGCCATCAGCTTCTTTGATCGGGCCACCTACAAGAAAGAGGATGGAGAAGACGTTGGGTCTCCCACATGGCTTCCCTTTTCAGGTGGCACTGTAGCTAGGATTTAAAGGCTATGGTGTCAGCGGCCTCACGTTGGTGCTGAGGAGCTCGGTGGTGGTAGGAATAGGAGTTGCGCCATAAGACACAACGAACTTCATGGAAATAGGGTGTCAGTGACTTGGGCTTGTTCATACTAGAGGCACAACTAAGAGGGCTTATTATGAAAATATCAAATAGATAAGAGAGAAATTCTGTAATTTTGCAATTGAAGGGCCTAAGTTTATGGACTGGACTAACTTAGTTTTACAAAGTTGATAACCCTGAGCCCTGAGCTTACTGACTATTGAATTGTAGACCAACTCGTACGATTTGAATAAGTTGAGGGATATTTTTTATAGCTAAGAAATTTTTTTAACTTTTTATGTTATTCAGAAATAATTTTATATGCTTAAAATATTAAAAAAATTCTGTAAATTAAAGCAAACAAACATCATTTCAATATCTTTTCATCAATTTCTAGGAAAAAAAATTACCTTTTCAAATGCCACATTTCACTTCCAAGTTTTAACCCCTTTTGTCACTTAACTTTTTCTTAATCATGAGTCTGAGGATATTTTTGCAATATTTTAAGGTGTTTTCAATAAATTTTTTACCGATACTTTAAAATCATTTTCATAATTTCTTGGTAATTAAACCATGGCATGACATAAAATTCAAGTTACCAAAGTTAAAGAACAGACATTTTACAAGATTAAGATAATATTGATTCATAGAAGACCAGTTAGATTCAAATCTTAATTTACATATTAGAGTTTCCTTTCTTTTTTTCATTTTTTGTACTCAGAATATTTACTGCTACAAGGTTAAGTGTTTTGAAAGGGTAAATTGCACCCACTACCCCTAACCTTTAATTATTGTTCACTTTTAACGCTAACATTCACTTTGCTCGTACTGTATCCCTAACTTCAATAAAACGTTTCATTTTATCCCCATTTTGGAAGGAAATAGTTATCTTAGATGAAAAAAGCCACATCAGCAGATTACTATAAGGGGAAACACTTGTTTTGACTCATGTAAAAATCATATTTGCCAAAAAAACCTTAAAACTTTTAAATCTAACAAAAAGCTTTAAAACTTTCTCCAGCCAACCCTTTCCTCCCTCTCTTCCATCTCCAGCATCTCAATCTTGGCTGCCTCCCTCTCTGGCAAACCTTATCCTATCTTTCATCCTTCTCCGACCTCGTTTCCATGGTGAGGGTGATTAATTGGGCTTCCCTTTCGCGAATCGAGCCTCTCTCTCATGAAAAAATCGAGCTTGATCATGAGTCGCAACTCTTGGTCATCGTCCACTCGCCATCGAATGCCATTGCCAACTCGTGGTTAAATCGTCCTCACCACTGGAGCCGAATGCCATTGCCAATTGCATACGAATTGTGACGAATTGCAATGAATCAGATGAAATTGTTGGTGAAGAAGCGATGGATTGAATAGAATTACAGGCAGAGTCACGACGGTGAGTGGCGGCCGGGATTGATGAGGGATTTGGGACGGTGAATGGTAGCAGGGATCGGTGAGGGAGTCGAGATGGTGAGTGGTAGCCGGGATGGGTGAGGGAGTCAGGACAGTGAGTGGCAACTGGGATTGGTGAGGGAGGTGCTTAGCAGCGGGGATGGGTGAGTGGAGGCCGAAGATGGGAGGAAACAAAGGAAACGGAGGAGAGGGGAGGCTGGAGATGGGAGGAAAGGAAGGCCGAAGATAGGGTTGCCGGAGAAGGAGGTCGAAGATGGGGCCCGCTGGAGATGAAGGAGAGCTAGAAGAGGTTGGCCTGTATTTTTGTTAGATTTAAAAGTTTTGAGGTTTTTTTGGCAAAAAGTATTTTTATAGGGGTTTAAATAAGAGTTTTTGCCTACAGTAATTTGCTAACGTGGCTTTTTCCGTCTGAGATAACTTTTTCCATCCAAAAGGGGGGTCAAAATGAAACATTTTATTGAGATTAGGGATACGGCACGAGCAAAGTGAAGGTTAGGGTTAGAAGTGAAACAATAATTAAAGGTTATGGGTAGCGGGTGCAATTTACCCTGTTTTGAAAGATGGAAAAGAAATAGGGGAGACTCAAACCTGGGTGAGGGGTGTGAGTTGTCTCTTTTGCCAACCAAGTGTATTTTTTTCTTATACCTTCATAATAACTCTAAATACCTTTTACATAAATTTCTAGGAAAAAAAATACCTTTTCAAATGGCACATTTCACTTCCAAGTCTTAACCTTAATTTTATCACTTAACTTTTTCTTAATCATGAGTCTCAGGATTTTCTTTTTGCAATGTTTTCAGGTGTTTTCAATAATTTTAACCCATATTTTAAAGTCTTTCTCATAATTTCCTGGTAAACCAGACATAAAATTCAAGTTACCAAAGTTAAAGAACACATATTGTACAAGATTTAGAAAATATTGATTCATAGATGACCGGTTAGGTTCGAATCTTAATGCAGATTAGAGTTTTCTTTTCTTTTTTGGTACTCCTTATATTTAATACTACAAGTTTAAGGTCATTGAAGGAGGAAAAATGAGGAGGGGGACTCTAACTTGGGTGAGTGGCGTGAGCGTCGTGATGATTTTGCCAAACAAGTGTAATTTAATTTTCTTATACCTTGGTAATAATTCTACATAAATTTCTAGGAAAAAACTTTTTCAAACACCAAACTTCACTTCCAAGTCTTAAACCTTTTGTCACTTAACTTTTTCTTAATCATGAGTCTGAGTTTTTTTTTTTTTTTTTTTGTGCTCAAAATATTTACTACTATTAGTTTAAGGGTTTTGAAGGATGAGAAGGGGGAGGGGAGTCTTGACCTGGGTGAGGGACGTTGGAGCCATGTCTATTTTGCCAACCAAGTGTAAATTTTTTATACCTTTATAATAATCCTAAATGCTTTTTACATGTATAATTTTCTAGGAAAAAATATTTTTCAAATACCACATTTCACTTCCAAGTCTTAACCCTTTTGTCACTCATCTTTTTCTTAATCATGCGTCTGAGGTTTTTGTTTTTTTTGGCAATGTTTTCAGGTGTTTTCAATAATTTTTTTACGCATATTTTAAAGTATTTTTCACAATTTCATGGTAAACCATGACATAAAATTCAAGTTAACAAAGTAGAAGAACACATAATATGTACAAGATTACAATAATATTGATTCATAGATGACCGGTTAGGTTCAAATCTTGATTTGTCGATTAGACTTTTCTTATTCTTTTTTTTTTTTATACTCAGGATATCTACTACTATAAATTTAGTGTTCTAAAGGAGGAAAAAGAGGTGGAGAAACTCTAACTTGGGTGAAGGACGTGGGAATATTTTTTGATGGAAGGTTGTCGAAGATTTTGAACTCCTAACCTCGTTTGAACTGGGGCTTTATATTAGTTAAACTACCATTATGGGTTATCAGAGAGACAACATATATAGGAAAAGGGAATAAAGATGATCCTTCTCCCAAGTTGACGAGTTGCTTTAACAAGTTTGCTAATGACCATATTATCACCAAAGTTCTTAAAACTTAAAAGAAATGATAAGTGAATTATAATTACTAATTGTTAATTGCTGAATATCTTCTAAAATTCACTACTAAAAAACACCTCTTTTCCAACGGTCTTTTTCCAACGGTCAAGCCGTTGGAGATAAAAGAAATGTAATTACCAACGGCCTAACCGTTGGAATAGTTGAAGATGTCAACCGGAACACATTTTCCAATGGCCTTGACCGTTGGAAAATGAAGGAGAAGTTTTTCCAATGGCCTAAGCCGTTGGAAAGTGAATATAGTGAATTTGAAAATTTTGAGAAAAATTGAACGTATTTGTGTGTTTTTTTCCAACGGCCAAAGCCGTTGGAAAATGAAGGAGAAGTTTTTCCAACGGCCAAAGCCGTTGGAAAATGAATATAGTGAATTTGAAAATTTTGAAAAAAATTTAACGTATTTGTGTGTTTTTTTCCAACGGCCAAAGCCGTTGGAAAAAGAGAATGGTGACCTGTTGGAGATGTTTCCAACGGCCCATAGCCGTTGGAAAATGGAAAAATGGAACGCACCGTATCATTTGGTTTTTTCCAACAGCCAAGGCCGTTGGAAAGTGAAAATTTATTTACCCCCCAGCTCGCGATGCCCAGTTCATCGTCTTCGCTCTAACTTTCTCTCTCTCTCTCCTGTTCTCTGCGATTCCACTCCACACGCACACACAGCACCAAAAATTCGTCTCCCAGGCCAGATACGTGTTAATCGATGACGACATTGTTAGATCTGGGCGTGAATCTACTCGATCTGTAGGTAAGTTCGTGGTTTAGGGCCGTAAAAACAGCGTTTTTGGTTTTTTTTTCCTTTTGATTATCACGGTTTGATGATATTTGATGCTAATGGGTGGTATATTTTACTTGTGTGGCAGCTTGCAAAACATAATAAACGCATTTGAAGGACGATTTGAGGTAAGTTTGTATTTTTAAATTTTTAAATTTTTTTCCGGTGAAATTGTGTAAATGTGGATTATGTATATGAGTTTTTGGTTTGAAATATATGAAATGTATATGATTTTTAGTTGTTGATTGTTGGATGTGAAATGGTAATTTCAAATTTTAGGCCATTTTGTTAATTTTATTTATTAGTTTCGGGTTTAATTTTAAAATTTGTAGTAAGAACAAGAATAATAGTAATTACGATAATTAAAATAATTATTATACTTGTAAGAGTTGTAGTAGAATAATAATAATAATACCAATAATAATGGTAGTAATTGTAGTAATAATAATAATAGTACTAATAATAATTAAAATAATAATTAATGTACAAAGATTAGGAGTACAATAATTATAATACTGATAAGAATACAATTGATAATAATTATAACAATTATTATAGTAATATTCATAATAGTAATTAAAATAATTATTAATATACGAAGAGTAGTTCTATTATAATAATTGTAATAATAATAATAATAACAAGTTATTGTAATAATAATAATAATAAGTATTATTATTATTATAATACGAGTACTACTAAAATAATATGGCCAAAAATAATGATCGCAATCATAATAATAATTATTATTATTATGGTTGTAGTAATAATAATAATAGCAATAATATTATCATTAAAATAATAATTAATGTACAAAGATTAGGAGTACAATTAATAATAATTGTAACAATAATCATAGTAATATTCATAATATTAATTAAAATAATTATTAATATATGAAGAGTAGTTCTATTATAATAATAATAATAACAATTTATTGTAATAATAATAATTATTATTATAATTATTTTTTTTTCATTTTTTCCAATTTCCAACGGCCTTGGCAGTTGGAAAATTTCCAACTGCCAAGGCCGTTGGAAATTTTTCCAACTGCTCAATTTCCAACGGCCTTGACAGTTGGAAATTTTTCCAACGGCCTAAGCCGTTGGAAATTGGAAAAAATGAAAAAAAAATTAGAGCCGTTGGAAAATTTCCAACTGCTTAGATTCCAACGCCTGACAGTTGAAAATTCCAACGGCCCTCACTTTGACCGTTGGAAAATTGACTTCCAACAGTGGGTTTTCCAACGTCTTGTTTCCAACGGCTTCACGTTAGAAATTTTAAAATTTCCAACGCGAAGCCGTTGGAAATGGCTGTTGGAAAAAGTGTGTTTTTTAGTAGTGATTGTTTAAAGGTCGAATTTAAATATATGATGAAGTAGCTGTTGCATTATAAGCTTTTTTTTTTTCCCTGTCATAACCCAATACTTCATAATGCTTCATGACCAACAAATTAAAAAGCATGCTCGCTTTGATCAGTGATGATCACCCTTTGAAGAACCAAACCTAAAAAGAATTGTTACATGCTAACTATGCTCCTTAAACCAATCAGTAATTAGTCATTCCTAACTTTAGTTGTTTAGGGAAGATTACAGACCTACTAGTTGGTTGATTATGTGATGAATAAGAAGTCCCAACTTCTAGCTAACTATTTCAATATATGAAGCTTTTTATCAGCCTTGATTAATTAACATCATGATTAACCTAAAATGTTCGTTTCCGTATGATGAGTAATTAATCTTCCATATACATTTTCTTTATTTACAAAAAAAAAATAAAAAGAGGATGACAAATTTTTTTAATCATCCATATATTCTTTCCAAAGTAGATCATGTAAAATTATATATACCAGTGCAAATTTTTAAATAATAATAATAATAATAATAATTAAACCAACCAAAATGAAACTTGAAGAAATTAAAGTCGAGAACTATGATTTGAATGCTGTTAATAAAGTATTTTGATCAAGTCATCTCTGTTTAGTAAAATAATTCCCCATTTACTCTCAACTTGACCTATAATTTTATCTCTTTGAGATAAGTAAATAACATAATATTTTACAGTTATCCTTTGAATATCGGTTGATATTACAGATATTAAAGTTACACATAATAAGTATCTACAATTTCCCATTGTTTTTTTGTTACACTATTTGATATCATCTTTGAAATTCTAATGTAAATTATCTATTAAAATTATGTTTTGATAATTTTAAGTTTTATAATATTTT
Source organism: Aquilaria yunnanensis (assembly GCA_039654915.1). Taxonomy (NCBI): domain Eukaryota; kingdom Viridiplantae; phylum Streptophyta; class Magnoliopsida; order Malvales; family Thymelaeaceae; genus Aquilaria; species Aquilaria yunnanensis. The sequence goes on from CM077595.1 coordinate 960,190, forward strand.
TGCAGCTAATTAACATTTAAAAAATATTCCTTTATATTTAAAAAGAGAAGAAAAACAATAATCTAAACACCCATGAACTAAAAAAAATTAGACTAAGTGGTAAACAGTTAATGTACACACTTTAATTAGAATTTCAAAAATTGTTATGAATAGTGTAAAAAAAGGGGTGAGCACGCGGACCTCCAAACTTAAGTATGCAACCATACTATCAATGAGGTAAGTATAATTTACCCTAAATATAAAAACAAGTCTATTGAATCTCCCATTAAGAAAACATTAAGTATGGTCATACATGAATTATCTAATGCAAAAAGAAAATAAAAATTATCTAGGTTGATGATATCAAATGAGGACACTGTGTAGACTACAGAGCGTGTGAAGAGGATGAGGAGAAATTCTTGTCACATCCAAATGAAGTTTCAAGCTTTGGACCGGTCGGCTGTAAAGAGCCACGAAACGAAGACTAGTCTTTTGGCGGGTAAAGCAAGTCCTAAATAACCAACTTTTGGCGTCCCTTTCATTCTGGTTTTCTTGGCGGTACAACAAAGACCATAAACCTGGTTAGTCTTATTTTCTTCTTCTTCTTCTTCTTCTTCTTCTTATGTAATTTATGATTCTTTGATTTCTTTGTCCAGAGCTGTTTTGAAAACTGTTTCTTCCTGGCTCCAACCATAGCTTCCAGCGCTGTATTGGGTCATCAATATCATCCACAGCGCTTCTGCTTTCTTGTTAAAGGTGAGAGTTTTTCCTTTTTGTTGATTTCAATGGGTCGTATTTTTTATTTCATATGTGTGTGTGTGTGATTGAGAAAGGGTCTGCGCTTTTTGTTCTGTTACTGCTCTGCAAGTCGCTGGAAGTTTCAGGATTAATTAAAACACATGCAGTTATGGTGGTGTATTGATTAATCTCATAACTCTTTTGATTTGGGTCTGTAAGCTTTTTTGTTAATAGTTTTTTAATCTCCCCTTACAAGAAAAAAAAAAAAAAAAAGAGGACTTCTGAATGAATTTGAGGGTTTCTAATTGGAGCAAAACTGTTGCAGAAGAAGAAACTGATTCATGTGGAAAATGGGTTATGTTTCCCTTGTCATTTGGGATTTCAATTCTTTAACTTTTGCTGGGCCCTTCCATATGTTTGATGGCATGCCAAGGTGCATTTTGCAGGTTGATCTTCTGCTCAAGTTGGTTCAGGCTATATAGCTTGTAGCTGAAACATGGGGAAGCACTTGTCTGGATTCCCTGAAGATTTGGAAACCAAAGACCATTCGGGATGCGGTTGGGGGATCATAATCCATTTTGTCAATTACCATCATCGGTATAAATCCAACCGGGTGATTTTATACCGAAAACGACGCAGACTAAGGCTTTTTAGATGTAAGCAAACATGGAACTTATTTTTCTTGAGTATACCAAGTTGTTCTATGCAGAAATAAGTACTGTGATGAGTTCACTTATCTGAATTCACCCCTCTACCCGGAATTCACTTATCTAAACATGGCCATGCATGAAAAAGAAGTTCGCTCTTCTTTATGATTTGCTTTTCTTCTTGTTGTAAAATTTGCATCAAGTATATTATATGATATTACATGTATCGTGTCATGAACATCTGTTCTTTACTGCAGGCTTTATAAATACTAAAACGATTTCTATGCCTCATGATTCTGGTGAAGCCCAAGTGCTTCAGAAGGACGAAGCAAAACATGTAAGTTGATCATTAAGATCTTCATGAAAGGGCTAAGGTTGTTCTCTTTTCTTGAAGATATGAATTCAGTGTCCTAAACATATCAGGTTAAGCAGCATATGACGGCAAGGTCAGCGGAACTTTTCAAGAAAGAGAAGGACATGGACCGGAAGTTGGGCTTATATGCCCAACCGCAGCTGCAGAAAACAAATTCTTTTCCACATCTGGACCCATCCAGCAATGTCCCTAGTCGTAGTCAACCAGTTAGTCTGGTTCACAAGAAATATGGGTCTTCTGGCAGCAAATTCATGGACTCAAAACCAACAAATATGCTGGAAAGACCGGTTTCAGGCCTCAGAGAGTTGGACTCTCAGCGCAGCTTAACTGCCGACAATAACCAGAGTTCTGAAAGGCCTAACATCATCCGGGAGAAGTTTGGCAGGATGAGTGAAATCTCACGGAATGACACTGCTATAACTAAGAAGCTGAGGAGAGCTATTTCAGATCGATCAGCCCAAAAGTCTCTGGATGTTATGGAAATGTTTAAGGTAAACAAGGAGTTGTTTCATGACATCATGCAAGATCCAGCACCTGGGATAAGAAAACATTTCCCTGAAAAGCATTCTTCTATTACACATGAAAAGTTCACAAGATCAGGATCATTTCCTTTACCAAATTCATTTGACAGAAGATATCTTAGGCCTGCCACCCTTGAACACAAGCAATACGAAATTTGGTCCTTCGCGAGAGGGGAGAAGTCTCTTGATTTTCTGTCATTAAAGCCGATGACTCTGAGAACCAATGGTAGTGTTGGAAGAACAAAATCAGAAGAAACAGAGCCGTCATCCCTGGAATCACATCATCTAGCATGGAGCGCCTTATTGCTGAATCTCTTTAAAGATGTTATGCATATATTTAAGCATGCAAAAAAGGATAAGAAGCAGAGGAGCAAGCACACAAAGTCAGGTGATCCCCCCGTGGAAGTTTCTTCAGTACAAAGGGCTGGGGAGACAAACGTGGGGCAAGTTAGTATGAGCAGTCACAGTAAATGTCACCACAGTGATGCTCCTGATCCTGGTCATGAAAATCGTGAACTTCATCGAGTAAGAAGAACAACCTCTCTTAATGAATCATTGGACAGATATGCTAAATTGTTTGAGGGCAGTTTCAGTGGAGATTCCAAGTTGAGCCATTCGAAGAGCTTAAGAATGAGCGGTGAAGATAAACTTTCATCAAGGAAGTATGCTCCTAAATTCTTCAGAAGAATTTCATCTCTTTCTGAGCTGGACTCCCTAGTGTCCATTCTAAGGGTGGTATCTCGAGGTGATCCTAGCTCAGAGTTGCCTGTTGGTGTTGTTGAAGAAAGTACTACATTTACAACCAATGGAGATGAGAAGAATGAACAAAAATCAATTAACATTAGCCTAGATAACAGGAAAAATGAGCCAACAGAAGCTGTTCTCAACACCGAACTTGAAGGAGCAATAGCAGAAGCAAATAACCAAAGCTCAGTTGGTTTGTTAGTGGATACAATTGTTGAAGGGATTCATAAACCAGTTGACTTCGACAAAGATTTAGCTGAACCAGGAAGTTGCGAAAGAAAGCATCCCCACGAACATGTGAACTTACTTGAAACAAGCAGAGAGCTTATGGAGCAAATTTCCAGCACCGAACAGCATGAAATATTAGAAGGTAGATGCATTTTCTACTGAGAAATGAAAATATTTGACAGAAATCAAGATTTCCACTAAAGAAGATATTGATTCTTTTAAATCACATTAAGTTTTTTAAGATGGCACAGAAATAGCACCAACAGAACCAATGATTTGATTAGATTGCTTCAACTCTTATATCCTGCTCTTGTTTGATTCAACTATCTGTTATCTGTTGAAATTGGGACCATGGCATGTTATTATATATTCCAAATATCTGCAGGTTCCAATTCGAATCCTTTGAAGCTGGAGTCCGATTCTTTACCGGACTTCAGCAGCACGGCAGACAGTGAAAAAGTTGAAAATAAAAGAACACAGATCAATCAGGATTTTGCAGGACCAGAATCAGATAGGGACCCAAACGCATGCTTCAACTATGTGAGAGATGTTCTTCACCTCTCAGGTTTTGTAGGAAATGAGGACTTCGTGACATGGCATTCTCCAAGCCAACCATTGAGCCCTTCATTGTCCCAGGAGTTGGAAACTTGGTCCCCAGACGAGAAATGTGATAACCAACGTCTCTTTGATCTAGTAAATGAATCCCTGCTGGACATCTATGATCAATCACCTGGGTACTTCCCAAGAGGCTTCTACTTCAGTTCTAGCACCTGTCAAATGCCTAAGAGCATGAAACTTGTGGAGCAAGTTTGGAGAAACGTGAGCAAGAAGCTGGACTACATACCAAAGCAGGGTCAATCACTAGATGACATCGTTGGTCGAGATCTCGTGAAAGATAGTTGGATGAATCTTCAGTTTGATGCTGAAAGTGTGGCACTTGATCTGGAAGATTTGATTTTTGATGAGCTTTTAGACCAAGCTTTGTTCTTGTGAGTCCGCGTGTTGGATGGATGGCTGGATGGTGGCTATACCTATACAAGCATTAATTCCCTCTACAATTTCTGAGGTGCTTGTTGCTTCACTTTCTATTCAGAAACGAAAGAAATTTCCACAATCAAAGGATGAAGGCTGTTCGAGGCCCACAAGGAGGAAAAGAATTGTTCTCTCGCCATTTTTGCCATCTCTTGGTTAGGAATTGGAGTGTGGAATTGCAAAACGAAGAGTTTTAAAAGGGAAAGAAATAGCCTTTTTTGGTCAGATTATAATTTATATAACTTGTATAAAGGAATCACTTTAGATTTCTTTTTTATTTTTTCTTATTTTGATACTCAGAATGGATGGAGTCACTTTTAGAAGTTAAAAAATTATACAGTTTTTGCTTTAATGCGTATTTAAATTCTACATATATCATTCCCATAAAAATAAATTCTTTGAATAATAGCTTTTCTAATAGGATGAATCACACTTTCTCCCTTAGGTTTGGTGAAACTACCGACCTTTCCCTTTTAGTTTCCGAAATCACAATTTTCATCCTAACTCACTGAGACCGTTAGTCAATGGTAAGAAAAAGGCATGTTTACCCTGTAAATAGAGAAATGCGAACTGGTAAATTTAGACTATCAAACAGTTACATAGGTTTAAAATTATTAACAAAAATAGTTACTAAATAATTTAAATTATTATTATTATTATTATTATTTAATTCAAAATAGTCTTTTCATGTTGTTAACAGGTACATTGCATGGATGGTACCTACCCTTTAATTAGCCTTATATTTTAGTTCTTAATATATTGATTGTTTTTTTTTTTATCTTAAACCTATTAAAAAAACATTTCATTTTTATCTTAAACCTATTAGAAATATTTTGTTCGGGTTCCCATTAGATGAAAATTCTTGACTCAGACTAGCTATCTGATAGTAACTTTTTATACTATAATTTAAACTATCTAAAAAATATTTTCCAATAAATTGAATTTGTATACTAATTCTTGTTATAGTTTATGGACCTTCAAATCATTAATGTTTTCCTTTGGTAATTCAAACTTATTTCATTCAAGAAGAAAATAACTTCTAACTTAAATTTGCTATTGATTCCATCTCTCCTTAAAAGGATACAAAATATTCAAGTTTGGGTTATCCAAAAAACTCTACAAATTTTCTATATCTAGTATATTACTTTACTATTTACCCTTCAAAGTTTCAAACTATAATTTCAATATCTATTTTTTCTATCTGTCTTGATTTACATGGAAAAAGTGAATGGGGAAAGTGAAAACAATACACAAAAAATTTCCTTTTTCTTATTCTTTGTATCTAATTAACTCAAACATTAAAATTCATTAAATGATAGCTATCAGATATTTTAAATTAGAATTTCACACGTTTGTATCAAATAATTGGTCTGAGTTAATGAATTACATCGGTGACGGACAAAAGTGAAACCCTAGTAATAGGTTTGGCACCAAAACCAAACACTCAAAATGTTAGACACTAAAACTGATTCGAATTGGCTTTTTAGGAGTTTAAGCTAGTTGGCTTTTCCATTTAATGTCAGGCTCTTTCGCCCTTTCTCTCCTAGAAGTGTTGCCTTTTTTTTTCTCTCCCATCTATGTCAGTTTTTTACCTCTCTCCCTCTCTCTCTCTCTCTCTCTTTTCTTCTCTTTATTTTTATTTTTATTTTTTCACTTTTTTGTTTCTTTCTCTCCTCTCTTTTTTCTTCAATGTCAATTTCGCCGGTTTCTCTCATCTTTTTTACCTCTCTCCTATCTTATCTATATTTTCTATTATTTATTTTCTAATATTTTTTTCTCTCTCTCCTTTCTTTCTACTTCCTTTTTTTTTTTCTCTCTCTCTCCTACTATCTCTCTCACTCACGTAGGCTTCTTCTCAGCTCTTTTTCTCACGCAAATCAATGGTCTTTGTTAAGCCTAGTATTTTTTGTAAGGCTTTATATATTACGGTCAAACTTGTTTCTGATATTAGCAAATTCTGTTGTTTTTTTTTTTTTGTATATAACTTTCACGTAATTGCACATTTGTTTGTTTGGTTTTTTACCGTTGTCCTCTTTTTTTTTGGCGTTCCACATATTTTTGTTATTCATCTCCTTGAGCTATTTGTACCAATCAAGGTCGGAAATTGGAACATCTTATTGTATGGGCAACTCCATGTAGGTCCGAGTAACAATGAAGATAATATATCGGACCCCTACCCTACAGTCCTTTGACCCAATTGAATACGTACATTTCATTCCCTCAATCCTTGATTCAGACCCCGACCATTTGACCTTTTACTTCGTCGGCCAAAAAATCTTGCAATCCTTCCTGTGATGTTATCCTGTGTCACAACCATGGTGGGTGTTTCATCATGCATCCCAATTTCATCGAGGGCCTCTGTATCTTGATTGTTGGCCTCCCGAGTATAATTTCCGCATTGAGCTTCGTGGAACTCCGGGTCATACACATTTATCATTCGTACATAATTATAAAGGGCATAACATGCTATAACAATTTGGGTTTGCAACTTCGAACTGAAGCGGTTCATTCCCCGTAGTATGGCCCATTTCATCTTAGCGTGTCCTATTATTCTTTCAACTACGTTTCGCATGCTGGATTGTGTGAAATTGAATTGTTCTCTTGTTCCTTTCGGTGTTCTTCCTCTAAAATCAATGCAATGGTAATTAAACCCATGATAGGGGGCAAGAAAACCCTCCATGTTTGTATATCCTGAGTCTACCAGATAGTAAAGACCTACAAAAGACATGTAATAGGATAGACTAAACATACTATAACATGCTATGTCAACCTATATATCAAGAGCAATGCACATGTAAATACCTTCTGATGCATTTGGGAACCGTGACCCAAGCATGTTCCTGGCATCTAGTAGAACCTGGTTGTCATGGATAGCCCTGGGTGTCACCGCATAAACATAGGTAAATTGCATATTAAAATCACATGCGACTAACACGTTTTGGCTTGTGGCCCCGATTCGACCGCAGTACGCTCATTGATCTTCTCTGTTATATATTCCAAACATATGTGTTCCATTAATGGCACCTATAGCATTAGTGATGGCACCGTCCCATGCGTGCCTAACATTCGGAGCAGGTGTTGAAAATGTTGGGTCGGGCGGTTAAATTAGGAGCTCAGCAAGACCAAGGATGGCATCCAAAACTAGCCTGAACCATTTCAATATGGTATCCGTAGAATGTGGAAACACTTGGCGAATGTCATCATATTTCCATCCATGCGCGCACACGGTTAAAAACATAGCTAGACCTTCGTAAGCTAAAATATTTCTTCCATCACAAAAGTTGTGATACGTTTTAAGATCGTCCAATAAATCCCAAAAACATGTTATGCTCATCTGAAATTGACTTCAAAATACATGAAGACGCGATATCAGGCATAAAAGGTATTGTGTACCAGTCCAAACTGAGGTCAGTTCAACAGTAGTAGAATTGGAGTTCGATGCCAAATTGCCAAACAAGATATTTGCACCGGCAAGACATCTAAAATGATGGAGACATTTTTTATGGAGCAGACTCGGGTCATGTATTGAATAGAATATTTGTTCCGGAGAATCAACTTCGGAAGTTAGTAGTGCCTCCCATGGAATATCTATTCCACCATTGTAGAAGCTCATATTCATTCTACTTATTGTCCCGAACCAATTGTACCTGACACAATAGGGTCCATAACTGATGTCAAGACCACGTATGGCATGTGCATTAAAGTGCTTTGTGTTCTTAATACTGCAAAGACAATCAAATATCTGAAAAGCACGCGAAATGGAAGTGAATGCCCATAAAGTGCTGCAACAACAAACACATAAAAGTATAAATCAATCCAACAGTAAATAAACTAAACGTAGCAGCGGTCCACAACAAACTCATCCATAAGTTCATGAAAAACTGAATCATCGTCCACATAAAAATCCCTTAGCTTTTGCCTCTTTAATATTCAGATGGAGTAACGCAACACGGGATTCTTTGTCCGGTGACCCTACTAATAACCCCCACAACCACGCCATCTAACCAATGCACAAATTGGCTGCAACCCAATTTGGGCTTCCTACTTCAAATCCAATGAGGTCCGAAAATAAGTCTCATGCATGAGCTGATACTCAATTCCTGTAATCATGCATATGAGGTGGTGGAATATGATCCAAGATCTGCTTTGCTCTACCGCAACATTTCAAGGACCTCCTGCTATACGTCTAGAGACATAGTCTCATCACTAGACTTGCGCCGCTTACTTCCACTACTATTGTGCTGCATATCCTACCATAGTTGGAGGAATCTGAGCAGGCAATGGTGCCCCTTGGTCCTGGGGAGAGACACGGGCATCAATATCTACAGGGAAAAAGGAAAAACCTCATGCCCGACTACTATAAGCCATCGGTGGTGTGTTGAACCCGAAACATAGATGAAACTGCCTCTTAGCAGGTGTATGTTATGGCATCTAAGTGAAACGTGTCGTGCGCTTGGATGCCCTAAGGTCACGAGGTGATGGCTATGGTTATTCCGAGACATGGAAGAAGGGTGAGCCAGGTGGCAATGCAGCTAAAATCTGAGATCCAATGCCACAGTGCATGGCAATTGTGGCAACTGGATGGATAGTAGGCTAAGAGGAAACGCCATGGTCCAGATAATCGCAATAATCTCCAAACATGGCGAGAAGATCATCCTAACATGAGATCTAGCCATCACGCAACAACTTCATCTCGGGATAAACCTACGTCAACATAGGCACAAATTATTACCCAAACACATAAAGTGCAACAACATATAAACTGTTATATAGAAAGGGTTAAACTCATTGACAACATATTGAAAACATACCGAAATGAGAGCCTCCCACCATTCAAGGTTAGCAGAAGCATATCCGGTAACAGGATCAAAACTAATGCCGGTTGATGTGGTGACAATTGATTTCCAAATTCAAACTTACCTATTTAAAGTATGTCATTTGTTGGTAATTTATTTTTTCTTCCAAGGCCAACCCATCACCAGCTGTAGATCATGCATGATTTTCGCCCATCCTAAATTTGTTGGAATGTGGCCTTCAACATAACCTAGTCGAATAACACTCGCAGCAATTGAACAGAAAAGTCGAGTAGAATGGAAATCCCACCTAGCACGAGTCACTGGCATTGAGGGAAATGAATGTTGTCCATCATGAGCAGTGTCAAAATCCGATGATTCATGATCCATAAATAGAGGTTGTAAGAACTTTTACGGGAGCTACCAATATAAACATTCCATATGCATAAACAATTATGACCAAACAATGACAAAATGGGGATTTTAATTCAATGTTTATATTATTTTATAAATTACATATGTACAGGTAGCAAAATGTACACAATTGGCATGAAAATAGTTGGTGCCTTAAAATAATAACTTGAAATGTAAAAGCCTGGTGGTGAAGGGCAGACGGTTGGGAGAAACATAAATGAGAAAAATGCTCCCACAAAGCCTTTGGACTATGGCAATGGACAAATTTCATAAATAAGAAACAAATGATATCCTCAGAAATCTCAAGGCCATTTCATCAATTGAAACATAAAGAAAACAAATATTCATCTCCCAAAAACATGAAACAAAGTTGAATACGAAATTAAAGGGCTATCATACCCGGCCTAGTGTCATTAATGAAGTGACTGACCAATTTCACAATCTAATTGTTCGTAAACAATGTTTCAAGGGAATTACAAGTTGCTCAATCAAAGGTGAATGCCAAAATCGGACGTGGGTTCACATTTATATTCGTTCGGCAACAACATGGGATTTAATCTATATGCCCGTAATCATCTTCATTTTGAAATAGTACTGGCATAATCACGTATTTGCAAGAAAAAATTGAAGTACATATACCAAGCCCGTAAGAGAGAGAGAGAGAGAGGAAGTGTGTGTTTGAGTAAACAAAAGAAGGCAAACCATTTCAGCATGTGCAAATGAAGAATCATGGCAACAAGATCTAACAGATGTACCAACTGGAGACCATCGCTACACTGGAGTAGGTACAAAGATTCCTTAGGAAAAATAATGTGAGTTTGAAGCTTCTGGCCATACCATCGAAGCTGGTGCGGACTGAGGGCCAATGCACAAACGAGACACAAAAGAGAGGAATGTGGGAGAAGTGAAGGATAGAAATAAGAGAAGAACAAACAAACGAATGAAAACAGGAGTTTGACATAACTTGGAGTAGTTCAGCCCAGAAAAGAGGGAGAGAAGAAAAAAGCTATAACAGATGAGCAGAAGACAGTAGCACATGAGGGATAAAAAAAAGAATAGCTATCAAGAAAATAGACAGAAGAAAGAGGGGAAAAGAGGTTAAAAAAAAACATATGAGTATGACACATATGAGATAGAAGAAAAAAATGAGAGAGGAGGAAAAGTAATAGCTAGCAAGAGAATGAAGCATAGAGAGAGAAGGATTTTATGCAGAAAATGGAACTAAAAAGAGAGGAGAGAAAAAAAATATAAAAAAAATAAAGAGAAGAAAGGAGAAAGAAAGGGAGTGGGTAAAAAACTAACATACATGAGAGAGAGAGAGAGAGAGAAAAAAAAAAAGATAACACTTCCAAGAGAGAGAATGCGAAAAAGTCTGCATTTTTTGACTTTAAATGGAAAAGCCAATTAGCTTAAACTCCTAAAAAAGTAATTTGAACTGACTTTAAAACTAATTAATAAATGTGAGAAAGTGAAATTTACCCATTCCAACTTGAAATAGGCATTAATCACTAGGCGTCAAAATAGAGGTCTCTAAAGCGGACCTGTTTCATACAAAAGATCTTGGTTTGAACTAGAGATTTCCTAAGGTCATGAGTTCTTCTAATTAGACCAACCCTTTTTGTTGCCACTAGGCATGATTAAATGCCAATAGACTTGAAGTGGTTCTTTTGATTTGTTTTGTTAAGGTTATTTTCTCTTATTTCAATTATCTGTTTCATATCCAAGTATTTTTCTTTATTTTACAGAATCAGATATTGCAAGTAAAGGGGTTAGAGGTTAAGGAAAAGGAAGAAGGAGATGGTTGAACTTGAACTAGGGATGTGGAAGAGCCACATGCCTTTGCATTGTTGCCATCCGGCCAACAAATGTGGAACTGACCACCAGGCACTTTCAAATGAATTAAAACTATTATTGATATTTTCTATCTTATTTGGTTCAATATTATTCAATGTCAAAATTATCTTATAGTTTAATTTTGAATTAAAAGTGCGAAGTAAAAATTTTATTGGAGTATCCAATCCTCTAGAAAGAAGCTAGATCTCTCTTTCTCCTAAAACTTATTAATTTATTTCATCATTGAGTTTGAATCTTGTTAAAATGAGGTTTTCTGAGAGTTTTTTTTTTTCTTAAAAAATGGGATTTGACGAGCTTTGAGTCAAGGTTTGCTGAGATGAATTATGTGACTGCACGAAAGTGACAATCTTGAACGAGACATTTTTAATGTAATTTTAAAATTATAAAAATAATGAATTATTTAATGATATTTTAAAATAATTTTTCATCTAGAGCTAATAACATTTAAAAACTAATGTTATATCCATCTAATAATCAATTGAATAATTTTTCAGAAAATAATTATTTTTTTATAATCTTTCCCCACCGAGGCCAATTAAACAAAAATCAATAAAAATAATTAATTATTTTATAAAATATTTTAAAAAAAATTGTTGAGTTTCTTGATGTGTAGAATTTCAAGTGCTATACAGGTTAAGTGAATAATCGCTAAAAAAAATTGATTATTTTAAAATTCATAACTTACTAGTTGGTTCTTTCCGTTCAAACAAATTCAATGGTTCTCAGTGTTTCGTATGTGTTACTCAACAATAATGGATTCAATTATTGATCTTAAAATAGGTGTGTTACTCAAATAAAGTAGGGATAGTTGTGCCTTCATACGTAAAAAGTGAAACTAATTGATCCATGGATCGATATTATTTTTTTTTTGTTAAATCAGTAACCAGAATTTTGTTTTTCCCTGTATAAGGCCTAATTTTCAGCAAGATTTGAACCGGAAAATGTCATGGGGAGTCCCAAGACTATACTCTATGTTGCATGTTTACCATTGAACAATGAAATGATGCATAATGTCAGCCCTGTTTCAATATTAAAAAGTGTAAACTCAAATAATAGCATGTTAAGAAAGTATGATGTTAAGTTGTAATGAAATTGTTCTCCTATTTTGCTGCTAGAAATTTTGAGCAGCATATTGATGTTGTCATACTCTGTTCCAGCCAAATTTCCACGTTGAACATTTATATAATGTTGTGTTTTCACCCACAATCACCGAAAAATTTTAAGAGTGCAACATTACACATAGTTTAAGACAAATTATATAATGTTTCAAAGTTGAAGGGTGAAAATGTAACACCAATCATAGTTCTGGGACCTTTCGTGTAATTTTCCAGGATTAAACCGTTAATTCTCATGGTAATATATAACAAATCATAGTTTTGTTGGTTGTTAATATAGACAATTATAAGCCAAAAACAAATATATACTTTTCAGTTTATTGTTTGTGTGGATTTATCCTTGCATCTGCTTTAGCGGCATGCACCGAGCCTCCTTCTGCAGCAGTTGACTGGGTTTTGGTAGAAAATCAATTTATTCGCTTTCTATCAACATCTAGTCTGAGGTGGTCATTGCGATGGTGAATGAAAATGATTTATTAAGTAGGAGGCTAGCTTTACAATATAAAAAAAAATTCTAGCTGTCATGCAATACATAAAGAAAAAGTAGTTAATCATAAATACCATATATTTTGTAAACTCTAAATGAAAGATATACATATAAAATAGTTGTATTAGTGACTTGTTAATTACTCTGTTCGTTCTATATTTTTTGAAATATTTATTTTTTTAATAGTTTAATTTAAATTTATTTAGATTATTATTTGTTAGAAAAAATTAAAAAAATTATATTTAGAAACTATAGTTTTTTATTTATAATTTATATAAATTTTTTTTATTTATATACTAAAATATTAAAAATAAAAAAATTATAAATTAATTACTAAATAAATGTTTGTAAAAAATTTAAGACAGATTACAAAATTCTAGAAAGCTCTTGAATTCAAATGCTAAAAAACCTATGGCGGACTTAATCTGGCAAATCAGTAAACAATTTCAGCTGAATGGATAAATATATTTCATTTGAAACAATATATATACACATGTTGAGGGGCTGAGTTAATCAAGAGGAAACAAACAATAAAAAGTATAAAAATAAAAACCAAATGGAAAAACAAACAATATAATGCTGCACACCTTTTAGGGGAATAATTACTATGTCCCAAAGGGTCAATCATGTATCGAGAGCCGTGAAAATTAGTTTATCCTTTGAGATATTTTTCAAAAGCATTTACTTCAAATACTTTTGAAACAGTAATTCAAAACTTTTAGATTTTTTTCTGACAAAAAATATTTCATTTCAATTAATGTTAAGTCAAACAACATATTACAAATTAACGATGATATAAAATTTTAAGGAATAACAAGAACATAAAACTAATCATAAAAAAGTTACTCGTTCCTATAACACTGAATGAAGGGAAGAGAATCGAGTTAAACAGAACCTTTCACGTAAGTTAGAATAAATCTGATGTATATGACTCACAAATAATTAAAATAAAGCCCAGAGCAGAATGATAATAACTAAGCAATACTGGAACCACATAGATATCAGAGACCTAAATAAGAGTATCTATGACAACAAAAAGATAGCTAATAAAACCTAAAAAAATAAAGACTGACATTATTTTGTACAATCACATCTATATCTGTTGCTAAACATCTTGACACTCCAATAGAATCGAGATTTCAATAAATTTAAGAGAAAACTTAGATCCATCATTGCCCATATTCAATTGAAGATATATCCTGTGAAAGTCTCAAATCGTTTTGAAATACTAGAATTTAAAAAAAATTGTATTAATCATAAAATCTAATAGATAATATAGGATAAAATCAATCAAATAATAAAATGAATGAAAGAAAACCAGCTAGATTTGGATTTCGATCCGAATCTGATTGGAAACGGCATATGATAGTGAGGGAGGCAACAAAGAATTATGTTTGGAAAGAGAGAGAGAGAGAGAGAGAGAGTTGTGTTTGAACAGAACTTCTACGTTTTGTGACATATACAATTAACCCTGAGGCTTTCTAAAATTACTAATTTTTTTATCTATTATACATGTTTGAGTTATTTTTTTAAATAAAAAATAAAATACACTTAGTCATATATACTATTAGAAATAATTTTTGTGATTCGTACCAAATTTTGGATAACTTATCAACTATAGAGATCAGGCTAATGAAACTACAAAATTAAAGTAACTTTAAATAATATTTTAAAAGACCGTGATTACATCAAAATTTATTCTAATCGTAATTCAACGTAAATAGTGAAAGGATGTAAGATTCATGTAATTCAGGAACCTCACAACTAGTGATGTTCGGCGGGTTGACCCGGGCCGGGGTTGGTAAGGCCCAAGCACAGCTTGCTTAAAGGCAGGCTGGGCCGGGTTGGTTGCGGGCCTGGGCTTGGGTCGTGTTTTTTAAAAAATAAAATTTATTTAATTAGTTTTACATAATCATTTGTTTTTAAAAAGGAAACACCACAATTAGACTATATTTTATTAATTAAAAGAATGAAACGGCACTTAAAAAAAATTAGAGTGACCTTTCAATTTATAGGAGATGTCATTTTTGTCGACAAAAATGGCCTAAAAAAATAGTTGTTATTAGTTGTTGGAGTTGACAAAATGGTAATTTAAGGTTAAAAATTAAGCTAGAGCCGTTAGAAAGTTTTAAAGTGTAATTTACCCACTTTTTTTTTAACGAAATAGAGAATAAATGTTCAGACTGACCCACCATGCCTGGGCCTGGGTCCGAGCCCCAATCTTGGCTAGGCTGAGCAGGGCTCACTTAAGACCTCCTTCTCCCCTAAGCCCATAACCGTCCCACTTCTCCCGTGCCTATCTCGGGCTGGGTCGGGTCGACCTAGCCTGGAACACTAAACACATCTACTCACAACTCGATGGAAAATCGATGGCAAATTAGGGTCATCATAAACCGTCATGCTTGATTTTCACTTCTTCAAAAGCTCTTACATGAATTGCTCCTAGCAACGCTAAAAGGACCCTGAGCCATTCAGGAACTTTTTTAATTCTTTTCCCTTTGTATTTTAATCTTGTTGGGAAAATAAGGTTAAATGCATCCATAATCCCCAATCTTTAAATGTTGTTCCATTTTCATCACCAATGCTCATGTTATTCTACGTTCATCATTAGTGTGATTAAAATGTTCCATTTTTATCCTTAACAACATTAAAAAAAAAATTCAATTTTTGCCCTATTTTTGGATGAAAAACATTTATGATGGACAGAAAAATGTCCCCTCATCATAAAATTTTAGCAAAAATCTCAATTTTTACTCCTGAACAATTGTTCTCTTCTAACAAAATAATAAGATTTTCCCATTTGTCATTTTGGTCACTTCCATCTCTTTTATTTTCAAGAAAATCTCCTCTTGCTCCGTCGCTTGCTTCTGCAACTGCCATGATTGTCACCATCTTCATCCCCCTCTCACCAATCACCCTTCTCCCCCACCATCCACACTTGGACCCCCCTTTACTTTATCATCTTCAATGACCTCTCCTACCTCTCTTTCATCCTTCATTTTCTTCCACCTCTGAAGCGGTAGCCCCCTCTCTTGCCCTATCTTGACCCTCCACAACCTTATCCTCTTCTTTCTCATTCACCATGGCTGTAGCTTTATTTGCGACTTTTATCGAACAACTTGCATCACAGAACAACAATTTGAAAATAGAGAAGACATTGATTCTAAGACTAGCTCTTGGAAACCCAAATATTTTTATTTGTTCATTTTATTCTTATAATTTGTTCTTGTCATTGTTTTAGCATTGTTTTCATTCGTTATTGTATGAAACATGTAGTTGTACAGTGAATCTAGTGAATGGAGCCATGTAAGGGTGTAAACGAACAGAGCGTTCAGTAAACCATTCAGTTGAAGTTCGTTTATGTTTATTTATTTAGTTAAACAAAAGAACATGAACAAATTTTTCTATTCAATTAGTTAAATGAATGAATACAAATAAAGTCTTATTCATTTATTTACGTTTACAAACCGTTCGGTTATTATTCGTTTATGTTCATTTATTTATTTGTTCATTTATGTCTATTTATTTATTTATTTATATATTAGCTATGCATTTATTATTACATATATATTTTTTATATCATATATTTTTATTAGTGTCTACCTATTCCATACACATATGATTATGCCCCAATCTTCCCAAAATTAATCTATTGTCTTTGTTTCCCCAAACATAACTAGTCATTTCTCTTACAGTGTGAACCTGCTGCAACCCCGAATTGAGCCATATAGCTCTAACCTATTATCTTTCTCACTATCGCCCATTGTTCTATCATTACTAGATTCACTCCAATTCAAATTAGTGGCAACAATCAACTTTAATTGTTCATGTTCGCATTCATTTTAGTTTATTAATAAATGAACGAACATGAATGAAAAAGTTGCGTTCGTGTTGGTGTTCGTTAAAAGTTAAATGAACGAATATGAACATGACTTGTTCGTGCTCATTCGGTTCATTTATAGCCCTAGAGCCATAAGGCTTCTGTCGATGGGGAATTGGCATTCGTGCGAGGTGTCAGTGGACACAGTGTTAACACCTATGGCTCTTTGTAGTCAATCCCCAAGCTTTTCTCTAAAGTGTGAGTCAACAAGTCACTAGAGCATTTTTCCACTAACTCATTTGCATCGCTGTTATGGGTGATGGAGGACTAAGGTTTATCAGCCACATATGATCTAAGTTTGTCTTTAACGCCAAAATTGGAGGGTAGGAGAGGAAGCTTCTGACACTGTTTGTTTGAGGCATAAGTGGGGGGTGATGCCAAGAAGGCGGATAACGAGTTGTTGGGTGGGGTGTCAATAGAGTTAAATTCGGCCAGTTGAAGGAGGGATTTGAGCTCAAGTGTTCTCATCATGAAACGGGCAAAATTTAGAGATTTGAGTTGAAGGAGGGTGGTCGAAGATGAGGCTGCTTTCCAGTGGTGATTTGGGTGTTTGCAACAGTGGGGCTGAAGTGGAGGAGAGGAAAGAGGAGATTGTGTTGCTAAATTGTTAGATGGGCAAATCTTAGGGTTTTTATGGGAGAGAACAAGCTTTCAGAGACTAAAACTGTAGTTTTCCCTATAGTTTTTAGCAGATGTGGTATTTTTCTGTTCATCATAATGGTTTTCGTCCAAGCAGGGGTAAAAATGAAGCATTTTGATCACGTTAGGGATTTAAGTGAAATAACCTGGACAAAAAGGGCAAAAGTGGAACAACATTTAAAGGTCGGGGACCACGGACGCATTTAACCCGAAAAACAAAGGATATATTTGTTTTAGAGAAAAGCCCGATCAAAGACGCAAACATGGTGAGAATCCTCCACGTGTACGGTGAACATTGAACTCGCGTGACCCATCCAGTATTATAAAATGCTATTCAACCTGCACAGATCAACTCGTTCCGGGCTCAGTTCTCCTCATTCGCATTACGCACCTCCGCGGTCACAACCACAAACACAAAACCAAATCAATATGTCTTGCTGCAACGGAAACTGCGGCTGCGGCTCCGACTGCAAGTGCGGCAGCGGCTGCAACGGGTACGCCCCTCTCTCTAATTTGCGTCTTAATTATAGCGATTCGCGTTATAACTCAAAAGTCAAAACGTTGTTTGGTGCTAAACTATATTGTTGTCCCTCCTCTTCTCAAATGATCGTGTTTCGTTGCTCATAAGTTCTTGATAGGGTTATTACAATTTCGAAATAAACTGCCATATTTTAATATAACGCGTCCAAGTAAACATGATCCGTTGTTTATGATGTGTATTATTTGTGTGCTGATGTAGATGCGGCAAATTTGCTGACTTGGGTTACTCGGAGAATACCAACACCTCTGTCACCAGCATCTCTGGGGTTGCACCGATGAAGCAGTGAGTCACCCAAATTGAATCTAACTTCCCTTCCCCTCTTTTTTTCTTTCTTGGTTGGTTTCCATGGCCATGATGTGTTGCAAGTCCCAGCCTTTATTCCTCACTTCGCAGTCTGAGCTAGAAATTGATGCGTGCCCTGACTTGTTGCAGGTTCCATGAGGGGGCGACAGAGATGATTGCTGCTGAGGGAGGACATGGCTGCAAGTGCGGAGCAAACTGCAAGTGTGATCCTTGCAACTGTTGAAGAAGACCACAAATTACTAAAGCGGCAAACTTTAATTATTATACCTATCTCATGATTGTTATGTAAGAAATTAAGGGGAAAAAAAGAGTCCTGTGTTTGGTCTTTATTATGTGAATAATTAAGACAGCCATGTGGCTGATATGCAAGGTATCAGTTTGATGAACATGGAGTACTGTTTTGGTTTGCTGCTTTTTGTGGGGTTTGGTTTGGAGTCTTATGTAACCTGTGGAGGAAGATGCTTGTACTAAAAAAGTTTATGGACTATATTGGAATTACATCTTCTTTTCCCTGTGTACCTAACTTTTCATTCTATATTATGTCTTGTAGATTAAACCTGCCCCGGACAATAATGTGCCGCGCATGTGACAGGGAAATTACGCCACATATGAACATTGTGCTAGATGGTAAATAAACATTTTATTAAGATTATGGATGGATTTATGTACATTATTGTGGGTTTATGGACTCCATTGAAATTTTTTATTTTTATTTTAAAAATTTCAAGTAATTTTTATATGGGTCAAACTAAAATTTATCAAATGATCTCATTAATTTTAAAAAAATGAGTAAAATAAAATAAAAATTAAAAATTATTTTCCTATAAATACATTGAAATTAAACAAAAAATTTCATATTTCTTTTATAAGTATGTTATATATAAAAAAATTAATATATATGGACACATAAAAAAGAATTTCTAAATACATCCCTGACTAAGATTTGAAATCTAATTTAGAAATTTTAAAGAAGACGCCAAATGCATATTCACTTTGAGTCTCTAAAACAATCCATTTTCATTTTATAATATATCAATATTAACTAGATTGCTTTTCTTTAAAAAAAGAAAAAGACAAGGACTCTTTTATATATTGGTATAGCACTTGGCGATTCTTACACCATTCAATAATTTCACAACAAATAAAAATTATGTTAAATGAATGGTTGAATTTAAAGATTTATTATGTTAATTTTTAGATTAATTGGAAATTTCTAATATCTTTCTTTAAGAAAGACATTTTTATTGACAAGTTTTATGTGTGCATGGCCTCCAAGATTGGCGCATTCAATCTAACGATTAGATTGATTATCTTTGTAATAGATAAGAAATTATTGGATGTTGTAAGAGTTACTAGTCTTAAACAAGTGTGTGTGTGTGTATGAGATAAAAAGTTCATAAATATATGTGAAATTTTAGGGATAGAATAATATTAAGACGTAAATGTATATTCATTTTAACTAAATTTAACAAACATGTGATTCAATCCTTTTCACAACTCAGCGTTAAACTCTTTAATATTGTCATTTAAAACTTTCCATCAGGAAAGAAGGTGTCCCCCACCCAATTAGGAGAAAAAAAATATCTCCATCAAACATCAACATTATTGTAGACAACAGCCACAGCCTCTTTTGTCAAATTAGACTTGGATTAAACAAAGGTAGGGACGTCGTCACGATCATATGTTAAAACTAGTCGTGGAAGCATCAATTAAACATTGGTTACTTTTAGTTTTATAAGCATGTGGCGTTATAATTGCTCTCTTTCTAATAAGCTCTTTTATAGGATTCACAAATCAAACTTTATACGTTTGATGTTTTTTTTTCTTTTGGAGATTAGTGAAGCTTATTAGTTGAGATATATATATATAACGAGCCAAATATATATATATATATATATATATATATATATACGGGCTAAAGTTAGTTGATAATTATTTTCTGAGCTTACTGTCTGTCTTCCATGTCTCACACCAACACTACTGATCTTGTAGAGGCAAACCAATCCTTTCAAAAAGATTGTCACAGTTTTCCTCAAGTGTTGGACAATAAATGAAAAATGAATTGGGTTATTAGTCCCTCTATTTTCTTGAAAATCATGCTGGCAATTAACCATATAAGCATTCGAGTTATAGAATTAAACGATTATATATATGATCCGGGAACCACTAAAACGAGTTGGCGCCGCATCAGAATCGATCATAGTGGTAGAATTGTTTGAAATATTTTGATTGTAGAATTAATATTATTGGGAATATAGTGTTCTACAAAAAACTTATGCTTCCAAAAACCACTAAACGACTAATAGAGATCCCCTGCCACCTCCAAATATTTGTACTAATTATTTGTGTGGTGTATATTTTAGGTTAATTCAATCTGATTCTTTTTACATGCGCATTGATTTGAACTTTTTCCTATGCAAAAAATTCTATATTCTGGAGCCGATGCTTGAAATCACTAAAAGAAATGAAACATTTGCAATACGTTCACTTGTTTTTTTTTTCAGAAAAAAACTATATATAATTAAAACATTTATAATACTTTTTCTTACGTAATAGAGATTTTACTATAAAAGAAATGGCGAGGAGCAACTAGGAGAGGCAACTAGCTTTCAGTCATTAGCATGTTAAATATTGTTATTTCTAGATATACCACACTGTGAATTTTTAAGGTATAATGTATGGCATACCGCGTCAAATACTGTTATCTTTTTTTATAAACAAAAATTAGAATATTATTTTAAAATGACAAAATTTGTTTAATAATTTATTTTTACACATTTTATATGTATTCTAATTTTTCTCATCATAATTTGTCAAATATAAATAAAATATATATGATAAAAGATATTTCTTTAGTACAAAAAACATAAAAAAACTGTTATATATAGAGCAAAATAAATAATACTAAAAAACTAATTTATTAATATAAGAGAAAAAATAATACTTTAATAATAATAATAATAATACATTTTCTAATACCACATTGAGTTCCTATGTGGCTTAAAGTATGACAATTATTTCCTAACTTGTTCTATAAAAGTAACATATTCATCTCTTGTTACGGAATTTTAGTTTTAAGTCAAGAAATTCTGCAAATGAGAATAATATTCAGTTGGAGTAGAATGTACCAGAAATCCAATAGGAGGGTATTGTTTAACACTACATTGACATTCAAGCTATTACCATCCATTAAATTTTTATATTAATTAAAAAAAGTAACAAAAAAAAAAATAACACTAAATATTTATTTTATGATATGTGTATTATTTATATTTTAATGTTTTATATATTTAAGATACTTTGATGTAAAATGAAAAAAAATAGCAGCAAAAAATAAAATGCCATAGCACATATCATACGGTATATCGTAATTTTTAGATAAAATACATACAAAAAGTGAGTAGTATGCGGTATACCTCAAAATATTGTGGTATGCTGTACGGTAAAATAACAAAACTATGGTCATTAGTGATATAGTTAGTTGCCCTTCAGTTGCTCATATGTGGGCTCACATAAAGAGCGACTGAAGGATGACCGAAACTGGTCAGTTGCCATATGCTCAGTTACCTTTCAGTTGCTTCTCTTAAAAACTTTTTTCTATTAGTTACCATTCAGTTGCTCATTTAAAAACAAATTTCTTATAAGTCATTTTTCAGTAACTCTTCAACTTTCAGTCACTTTTACAACTAGAAAACACGCCCTCTTCTTCTTCCCCATTCTTCCTCTCCTTCTTTCTTCTTCCCATTTTCCTCCTTTTTGTTCTTCTTCTCTTCTTCCTTGCTTTGTTTCTTTTTGTCTTTCTATTTTTTCTTCTCTTCCTTTTTCATTTTCTTCTCTTCCTTCTCCTTTTCTTCTCTTTCTTCTCTCTTTGTTTCCCTTCTTTCTTCTTTTTCTTCTCATCCTCTTTGCTACTCACTTCACGATTCTTCTAATCCTCCTTGTCTTTCTCTTCACTTCCATGGGCATTCTAATCCACTTCCTTGCCCAAGTCATGCATCACTCATTTCTCTTTGATTTCCTTTACTGCTTCATTTTCTAAGTTTTCTATCGCTATATATTAATGATATATTATTTTTATTTCAAATATTTTAATTTCCCCAATTGCTTCATTTTCCTCTTTCATCTCCTTTACTTGTTTCAGGTTTAGGGTAATTACATCGTATTAAATTGATTTTTATATTAATGATATATTATTTTTATTTCAAATATTTTTTTCTTGAAATTATCAAGCCATTTTAAATAATTAGAATAATTAATATTATTCCAATTTTCTACCTATCAATCAATATTTAAAAAATACATTTAAGAGGAGCAATTGAACATTTCAACCATTATTTGAGCAACTGAATGCTTCAATTGCTCATTTAACAAGATGCCATAAATAGAACGATTGTTTTTTTCAGTCGTTGCTTTTAGTTGCCCCTTAATCTCAATCACTCCTGAGAGAGCGATGATGATTTTTGCCACTGCCCTTTTCAACCCTATACTGCAATCACTCAAATTGACTAAAAATGACTGTGTTTTTCAGCAGTTTTCTAACTTTTATCTTGTAGTGTTTACATATCTTGTAGTGTCGAATCTAGGGGCGTATCTATTTAGGGGCGGGAGGGGGCAGCCGCCCCCCCCTAAAATTTTAAAAAATTTTATTGGGTACTTGGATATTTGATACAATTGTAGAAAAATTAAAGTTAGGTACCTATTTGTAAGTTTTATAATTAATAAGGGGCTCTAATATATTTTATCCATTTAAGGTCTCAGTGATTTTCTTATTAAAAAAATTACGTGATAGTCCTTACTATTTAATTATTATTTCCTTTTAGTCCCTATCCTATTAAACATTCTGTTTTGGTTCCAAACATATTAAAAACATTTTGTTTTAGTCCTAAATTTATAAAAAATGTTTCATTTTGGTTTCATTGCATGAAATTTATTAACTCAAATTATTTTTCTAATAACAACTTTTTAGATCATAATTTGGACTATTCAGTAAGTGCTATAAAATAAATTTAATTTGTATAATATTTTTTTATAATTAATAGAAAATTTAAATAACTATTTTTACTCTATAAATTGAACTTAATTATTATGAATTTTTGAATTCAATGTGTCTATATATGTAAATTGTCTAATGAATTTTGAGTTGTAAACTTTTGTAATAAACTTAGTTATTATACACTTTCAAATTTTATATGTCTATATATAATATTATTTAGTATTTTCTATTAGTAATTGTAATTTATACATGCTAATAACCTGTTTCACATTACCACCCCCCAAAGTGAAATTTCTGGCTACGCCCCTAGTTGAATTCCCTTAACTTAAAATTTAGGGAGGCAGGCTGGCATTAGAAGATGCCACCAAGTAGCAGGCCAAGCTTGAATGGCACAAGCGCTCCCCCAAATACCAGGTAATCGAAGAGAGGTCAAATTGCAGCTCGAGCCATTCAGATCTTTGTGCGGCACACACCCCATCCCCAAACTTTCTTATAGTAGATTCTCATACATTATATTTGTAATTATTTTGAATACCAAAAAATAAAATAAAATAAAATATTGGTTTTTTAGCTGCTCTAAACTTCTTTCTTCATCACACTTGGACTCTCACATGATCAAAACTTACAATCACAACATAAAAATATTTAAATTCAATTATTACTCCTCTTTTTAAGAGCCCAAAAACTTGTTCCTTTATCATACTTACGCTCCCATATATTTAAAATTTGCAGCCATAGCACAAACATATAATTTAATTACAACTTCTCCACCTAACAACCTTCAAACTTGTTTTCTTATCACACTTAGGCTCCCACACAATCAAAACATGCCATCACAATATAAAAAATATCTATTTTAATTATAGTTTGTAGAATCATACGATTAGTTTTTATTCGAGGATTATAATTCAAGAAAGGCAAAAAATAAATTCTAGATAAAATACTAATTTCAATAACCTTACTTAAAAGTTTAAAAAATTCATTCAATAATATCTTATAACATTGCTAAGTCAACTAAACTTTAACAGGAACAACAAAAGCTATTCTACGTGACATAAAAGAAAGAAAGGAGTATCAATTTGGAAAATATTAAAACACATTGATAAAATTCTGTTGAAATTTTTCTAAGAACGGGATCTCTATTACTCCTAGGATTTACAAGTGCAATAAATTTATATGGCTATTCGCTTTATTTGTTCGCGGTGATGGATGTCTAACTCTAATCCAAGTCCCGACTAAAAGTAAAAGTCGAGCCCAAAATTGTCCAATCAAACAAAAATGCCTCGCCCTTTGGGTTTTTATCACTCGGAACCACAAGGCGTCTCGGAGCGGGTGGCAATAAAGCATGCAAGCTTTGAAATTCACAGGGCGTCTTCTGCTCTCTCAGGCAATTCGTCGAACAGTTTCCGTACCCTCTTCCTTTCTCACTCAAATTCCCACTTCTTTCAACGTTTTCTGCTCCGAAACAACTGCCAACTCTCTTGAAAAGACCTTACAGCCGAAACAAGAACCCAGTAGTTCATTTATGACAGTCGAAGGGATCGTTGAAGCCGAGTCAGTTGGTTCAGTGTGTCAAAGCAACGTTCTTTGCCACCAGACGATTGATGAGCCACGTGGGGAAAGCTTGCATTCAGAACGCGACGAGCCTAAGTGCTTGTCTTCGAGACTTGAGAGGCTCCGCAAACGCGAGTCAGTGGGTTCTGCTTTTCAGAGTTGGATGGGCGAAGGCTTTCCAGTTCACAGAGGTGACATTTTTCACACTGTCAATCGTTTGAGGAAGCTGGAGAAGAACAAGCGTGCTCTTGAGGTAGTCTCTCTTTGTTTGATAATTTGGTGGCTTAAAATTACTGTTTTGTTGTTGTATTACAAAAAATTTGAAAATTTATGTATCTAAAGCAATTTCAGGGAGATGAGTGGAGCATTTGGGTCTGTGTTTGAGGAAAATTGTAAATTGGATCCATCTAAATCGGGTTGTTCAATGACTTTTTTATAGGTGATGGAGTGGGTAATCAGGGAGAGACCTTACAGACCAAGAGATTTAGACTATTCTTTTCTGTTGGAATTCACAGTTAAAGTCCATGGAATATCACAGGGTGAGAAACTCTTTTGTAGAACACCTCCCGAGTTTCAGAATGAGTTGCTTTACAACAACCTGGTGATTGCTTGCTTGGAGAAAGGGGCAATAAGGCTTTCTCTTGCTTACATGAAGAAAATGAGGGAATTGGGTCATCCCATCTCTCATTTGGTATTCAACCGCCTTATAATCCTTCATTCTTCGCCAGGTCGGAGGAAATTAATCCCAAAAATACTTGCTCAAATGAGGGCAGATCGGGTGGTGCCGCATGTCTCTACCTATAATATACTCATGAAACTAGAGGCTAATGAACACAGAATTGAAGGGTTGGTGAAGGTTTTTGATGATATGAAGCAAGCAAAGGTGGAGCCGAATGAGGTATCATACTGTATATTGGCTACTGCTCATGCAGTGGCAAGGTTGTACACTGTTGCTGAAGTCTATACTGATGCTGTGGAGAAGGTTATGACAGAGAATAACTGGTCAACGTTAGATGTCCTAATTATGTTGTATGGCTACTTGGGAAAGGTGAAGAAAGTGGAGAGAACTTGGAGGTTGGTGCAGGACTTGCCTCATGTTAGGCCCCATAGTTACTTGCTAGCGATAGAGGCATTCAGCAGAATTGGACAGCTAAATCGAGCTGAAGACCTCTGGTTGGAAATGAAATCTGTGAAAGGGTTGAAAGCCGTTGAGCAGTTCAATTCTATGATATCTGTGTATTGCAAACATGGGTATCTGAGCAAAGCATCTGGTTTATACAGAGAGATGAAGTCGAGTGGTTGCAAACCAAATTCCATTACTTATCAGCATCTTGCACTTGGGTGCTTGAAAGCTGGATTGTTGAAGGAGAGCTTGAAGACTTTAGAACTAGGAAGGAATTTGCCTACAAGCAACAGCGTCAGGAAATCCACACCATGGTTGGAGACCACTCTTTCAATGATTGAGATTTTCTCAGAAAAGGGTGATGTGGAGAATGCTGAGAAATTGTTTCAAGAGCTTCAAAAGGCCAGGTATAACCGATATACATTCGTCTACAATTCATTGATCAAAGGGTATGTCAGGGCCAGAATTTATTATCCCAATCTTTTGAAAAGGATGATTCTTGGAGGCGCTACGCCTGATTCCGAAACATATAGCTTATTAAAGCTAGTGGAACAGTTTAAAACCTAATATAATCTTGCTTTTAAAACCTAATATAATCGCGTAGCCCTTGTAATTGATTGATTGATTGATTGATTGATTCACCTGGTTTTCCTTGGCTGAAGAATTGGCAAGAAAGTGTGTTAGTTGGCATTATAGTTATGGGAAGAGAGGATTGGCTTGTTGTGCTGCATAGAGCAGATACTCAAAATTTTTAGTAGAGAAAGGAAAAAGAGATTCAATAGTAGGTTCCAGATTTTCCCAATCCTACAACTATTTTGCATGCAGTTTCTAGAAGCTATCTGTGGTCAGGTACTGAATTGAATAAATGCAAGAGCTAGGTTGCTTGGCTTGATAAATATTACTTATTGGAACAAAATAGTCATCTGCAAGCAGCTTTAGAGAATCAAAGAAGATGGTGCCTCCCTTTGGGTAAAGTGGATTTTGATGGTGTGAGCTGCACGAGACAGATTCTTTGGTATGGAAAGAACTCACGAGCTCTCAAAATACTTGTCTACCTATATCAGTACTTTGTTCATAACAGAAAGTTACAGAAGACAATTAACTGGAGCAAACAATCCTAATTGGTTCAGAACTGTGTCAGAGTATGGTGTTATCCTTAAATGTGATTGATCTTTTGGTTGGCTTGTTAGGGTAAGGTCAGAATGAAGGAGAGACTTCACTCACTGGGGACTGCATATGATGAAGGCTGTTGCTTATGCCACTTCAGAACTAAATCAGTTGACCATCTGTATTTTGAACGCAGATACTCTAGGGAGTTCTGGAAATAGGTTAAAGTTTATATGAGGCTTCAAAACAACATTAGAGCATGCAAATTTCAACTAATAGTGGAATGGTTAGCAATGTCAGGCAAGAGCAGAAAAGCAAGTTACAGAAGTTGTTTAGTGGCTGCAGTGTACAGTGTGTGAAGTGAAAGAAACAACAGAATTTTGGCAGTAAACCAGCAAGGAAACCTGAGGTTCTTATTCTGCAGGCCACCTCTATGGTGTTGGCAAAACTAGGTGACAATCCATGGCAGATTTGAACTTTTCCTTTTGGTTATTTATTATTACAGCTTGTGAAAACCTGATTTGCTGTATGACACTAGTTAGGTTTTGTTTTCTCTTTCATTTTATGTCAGAGTTTTCCGTTTACATATGTAGGACCCTGACATTAAAATATAAGTGCTTGTGGCTTTTAAGTAAATATGTGTGCTTGAGGGCATTTCCCTAATAAAAGAAAAGGAAAGTGAGATAGGGTTTAGCTATGAGTTGTGGAGATTGGGCAATGATCTACCCACAAGAAACGGAGTGGATTTCTTGTACTTATGGACAGGTTTGTCCATACTCTTCTCATGGAGTGGATTTACTCTCTTTTACCAGAGAGGACAATCCATGCAAGACAGACAATGCTGAAAAGGGTAATCTGTTACAGCGCCGAGGCTAATCACCTCAAATTAGATGTAATATCGAAACAGGAATTTTGTAGCCAGTGGTTGGGTACAGTGTACTTGTCTCCTCTTCTAGCAGGTACCTAAACAGGAGACTGGTATTTGCTCCCTCGAGCTTTCCAATAGTCTGGAATGGATGTTCTATGGTATTCTTGGCACTGAATGAAAAGTTTATCTTTATTGCAAGTAAACGATAGCATTTGGAACTGAGAGATATTGCGTCTAGAATGACTATCTAATCTTTATTACTGCATTGGATGGAGATTCAAAAGGAAAAGGAAAATATAAGGAAAAATTTGTAGTTATTTTCCTTCAGCAGGCAAGATAATTGAGGAAGCTTGAAGCAGTGGCAATGGCTCCTCCTGTGATGGCACTTGTGACAATCTTGTCCTTTTCTTGCTGGCTTGCCACAGAGATGATGGCCCCTGTTAGAGCCCCGGCAACCATGGCATTCTTCTGCAACATTTTCAGAGGTTCAAAAGAAGAAAAGATAAAAGAAAAATAGCCCATTTCAACAGTTTCAAATATGATGTTGATAAGATTGCAGCTTGACCATACAGGTGAATATTTGTCACCTATCTGAACCTATAGTTGAATTGAGCTTAACTGATTCAATCTCATAAGAACAAGGTGCTATGTTCGTTGAAGGTGCAAATTAATGTTCAGTCATCTCATGAAATGCCTAGTTTCTTCTACTGACTTTACTGGTTCATGCAGGTAGTGTACTAATTACCGAAGAAAGCATACCCAATCATTGGTGCCACGGATCTGCTCCATTCCATAATCCACCCCAACATATACTCCAGCGACGCTTCCTGTTGATGTGAGAACACAATTCATCGATACCAATTTCAAGACAAAACGACCCACAACATTCAGGTCAGTAAACTCTGATCGTGTGGTTTGTAACGAAGTCTATAGTATGATGATTATGAGTTTTATCCGGTAAGTGCATGACTTACCCCAATAAGCTCCTTCTTTACACATCTTCTTAAGCTGCAGTTAGAATCACTTCCCATTAGCAAATAGGAGTTATTATTAATGTGCTTGTTGAAGACATATGTCACGTGAAGTGGAATATGCTTACAGATTTCTCGACGTTTCGGCCTGAAATATTTCCTGCACATTGGATGATGAAACGATTTTGTTCACATCAGCATATGTATCAAATAATAGTACCCTAATCTTGCAGTGATTTTAAAAATTCAAAAAAGAAAAAAATATGGAGTGAACCTTTTCTAATAACGTTATCATATGCATCTTCTGCAAGGGACTTAGCTGCTCCAACCTGAAATGAAGTGTCTTTAGAGATTAAAACTCGAGAAAGAAACATAAGCAGATGTCATCGATGGGTCAGATGTTAATCTATAATGAATTTTTTTTTTCAGAAAAAAGAAGAAGAAGAAGATGATGATCACAGCTCCGATCTTCAAAAAGCCGTCAATGGTTGCACTGAGGAGAGGACTCCCGGTTCCTATTCCAAGATCAACACTTGGAGCTGTGAATGAACATGGAAGTCTGGTGGTGGGCATTGTGTTGTAAGTTGATTTTGTCTAATATTTATGTTGAGACAACATAAGTGAGCTCTGAGCTTTTTGATTTGCATATATGTATAGAAAGAATTTTGAGTTGAGAGGTTTTTTTTGGTTGTTCTGTTTTGTTAGGGTGCTTTGGAATCGGGGAAAACGAATCATTTATTTTACCAACAAAACTTGTAATCCGAAGGATCCGGCTGATTAATATTTCTGCGTTTTGACCCTTTACAGTGATCTCTAATCCCTCCTCTGCTCTAGTTTCAGCAAAGCAAAAGCCCATATGCGATCATAAAAATATAAATATACGTTTAGGTTAAAGTATTAGTGATCATTTGTCCGAAGTGTACTATGCACAAATTACTACTATATTCGAAAAGGAGTAGGTGTTTGATGTTTCCACTATTCATTACGTTGAAAATCTTTGTTCACTAATAGTGCACTTATAAATTTTTTTTTTTTTTTTAAAGACATGATCGGTTTTTTGAAGCTCAGTTCCTTCTTGCAAGGAAATCGCATTTTCTCAATTTCAGTCTGTTTTATGTTTTATTTTGGTTAAATTACATTTTCAATTCTTGAATTTCCGCTCTTCCCATTTTAGTTCCCAAGATCTATCTGTTTGCCATTTTAATGATAAAACTTAAAAGTTTTTTTATTTGCTCTATTGGTCTCCAAACTCTTTGTTGTTTTTTATTTACTATGTTCTTAAGTAAAACCTTGGCCATTGTGATTTATTTCTTTTTCTTTTTTCTTTTTCAATCAACATATTTAACTTTTTTTTTCTTTATTTTTTTAAACAAAACTTTAGTTATTATAGGTTGTCTACTTTTGGATATGGTTTGAATTGATTTGGTTTTGGCCATTTTTTTTTTCTTTTTTTGCTTTAGTAAGTTAATGGTTAAATCGTTAATATTTGGATTCTCTCCATTTACTCTATGGCCTGAAGACAGTTTCTTTTTGTATGTCAATTATTAAATCTCACTTTTGCCACTAAGATTCTACTCCATGCCTTATTTGATAAACTTTTCCATATTATTTCCTCTTTGAAAACAAAACTTTAGCCGATATGATTTGTTTGCTCTTTGACATGATTTGGATTGATAAATCTTTTGTTGGCTGCATTTTTTATTTTATTTTATTAAAATCTTTATTAAGCAATATCATGGTATTTAGAATCTTTCTATTTGCTCTTTTAATCACCATACTTTACCTTAACTTTTTGCTCACGATTCTTGCTTTTTTGTTTTGTGTCAATAGTTAAATACTATGATTAATTGCTAAACTCTTTATTATATAAAAATTGGACCCTAATTCTAAATTAAATAATCAATTACTTGATTTGAGTTAAAAAGATATTAGTCAATGACCATTATTAGTTGTGTTATATTTAATGTTAACATAGATTGAACCGGTATAGTGAACGAGCATATGCTGAAAAAAGAAAAGAATTTTACATAAATTGACATTCTTATGCAAAAGATTTCTACCTCTAGCTAGCTTGTCACTTTTATGTCTGTATTAAATTCTGTGTACCAAAAAAATAGTAATAACTTAATCTTCTAGTGTACACATGGGCAAAAATAATTAGTCATTTGTATCGCAAAAGATTACCCAAAAGTTCAAAGAATGTATTTTTAATGGATTTGTAGCAAAGATAAATGAATAATAGTGATAACCTTTTCCTTTTTCAGGAAAGAGGGACAAATAATTTGATATTTCCAAAAAAGGAATAAGAGTCACGTGAGATGGTAGTATAAAAAATTCAAATTTTAGAGTGTAATATGTTTAAATGCAAACTGGTTCACCTCTCAATTTAAGTATTTACTCTATTCGTTTCAAGTTTATTGACACAAATCACTTCTTTTTTTTAATGTAAATTAGATATAAACTTATTTATGATATTATTTGTTAGATTTCTTTTAAGAAAATTGTACTTAAAATCTATAATTTTTCCTGTATTATTTATGTATAAAAATTTTATATTTATATATCACATGTTGAAGATATAAAATAAAAAATAGTGAGTGTATAAAAAAAATATAAGACTAAGAGAGTAAGAAATTTTTGCTTCTTATGAGAAAGGTAATGATAAGTTAGTGACCCATCAATCATTTAAGAATATACAAATTTAGGGACTGTGAGCTCATTTCTACCACAAATGGCTGGCAAAGTCTACTTGTTTAAAGTAGACTCATTACAAGAAAATAGATTATTAGAAGCAGCTTTTAGTATTTTAAAGAAGTGGTTCCGGCAGCTTTAAAACAAAAATAGAAACAATTGTTGGCTGTTTCAGACAATACTTCCGGGAGACCATGTTTAGTCTTTCTTCATGCAAGATTATGCTTGTGACTTGTGGTCACGCTATCAAAGATGTAATCGAGCAATGGTTGATGCTAAGCTGGCTAGGGATTGGCCCTTTTTGCTCTGTCTCCTAATTAAAAGTTTGACGCTGTTTTTGTCCATAAAAGTTTGATATATTAAAATTTTGTTGTTTTACAAATCTATTGATTATTTTAGAAAACTACATGAACTACCTCGATGTTTGATCTAACCTATACTTTGCCTCACTATTTCTGAAAACCTACACTTAATCTCTATTTTCTTTATATAGTTCGACATTAAATTTTAAAACTCTAATATAATCTGTCCGGTGACTATATTTTAGTAATTTTCAATTTTTTGATCTTTTTTCATAATTAATTGATATTTAAAAAATATTTATTAATTGTAAAAAAATATTGAAGAGGTTGAAATTACAAAAAGATGATCATACAGGTTAAACTAGGATTTCAAAAGCTATTGTTGAATAGTGTAAAAAAAAATAGGGGCGAAATGTAGGGTTTCAAAACTAAGGGGGTAAATTGTAGGCCAAGTCAAACCAGAATGGGGTCATTGCAAATCCTTTTTTGTTACTTTTATTGTATTGGAATCCATATAGTATTTTATCTATCCAATTATCACTTATATATCACTTGTTAGGAAATGCTAATTTTCTAAGAGTTTTTTCTTGCCATAAAAACCTAGTTTAGGATATTACACTTTACTCTCTCATATTTTTTAATTATACACTTTACCTTTTGTCTAATACTTTACCATCTTAAAAAAACTGTTTTACATTTATAGAAAGAAATGATAATTTAAAATGTCCATTAGCTATAAAAAAAGGTACCATACAGACTTAAATTACTAGGATATAACTATTATATAGTTTAAATTAAAATTTTTGAAGTTACTGTTGAATAGTATAAAAAAAGTAAGGACAAAGTATATGTTTTAAAAAAAAGGACATAAAATATCACTTAAACCCGAGGTAAGTTGTAATTAACCTTATAAAAATTCATATAATTTTTTTTTACAACAATACTTTTCGAGTGTCTTTTGTTATTTAAGACCCTATTAGCATCATGTCTACTGACAATCGTAAGTGATCACATTACATATAATTGATTAGTGAGAGGCACACAATATTTAAGAACAAGGTTGTCAAGATTGGGGATTCTATCCAGGATTATTTTTTTCTATGTAAGATTGAGATCGTATGATTGGATCATAAATCGTAAGATTCTATCAAAAGCTTAAAATTTTTTATCTAAATAATATATTTTATATAAACAACCAATTATATTAAAAACTCAAGTAAAATTTAAGTGTCATAGCGATGAAATAACATATTTATTGATACAATACAAGTAAAATTCAAATTTTAATAAAGTATATATTAACATAATCAATAAAATAACCAACACAAGTTTGAAAGAAATTCATAAATAAACACATTATTGACAAATAAAAAAGAGCACAATGTCCATAATTTAAATATTTAGTAATTGACTTTCAATAAATTTAAAATATATAATGATGTTTTTATAGTAAGTAATTTAAAATTAGTAGTTTTTTTTCTTCTTAAATGAAATAAGTTCAACTTATAGAGATAAAAAATGGTAATTTGAATGTCCATTAACTGTAAAAAATATTATTATATATATTAAATTTGTAGTAAGACAGTTACCGAATAATTTAAATTATTTTTTAAAAAGTTGTTATGAGATAGTTACTTTAAGTTAATAAATTTTGTTCAATTAGGAATTAAAATGAAATGTTTTTAATGGATTTAGAACCAAAAGAGAACGTTTTTAATATGTTTAGGATCAAAATAGAACATTTAATAGACTAGAGATAAAAACAGAACAAAAATTAAATGTTAAAGATCATCTATTCAATTTACCTCTAACAAAAATCAATACTCGGGTAGGATTAGTAGAATCTTTCGATCTTTCAATCTTATGATCTTAATTGCGATCCTATCATGTCTTCAATTCTACAACATTTTAATAAAATTTTTATGTTAAGATCATAATATTGTACAATTGTATAATCAAAATCATGATTTTAATAACTTTATTTAAGAGCTCCTTTTCTTATCAAGATTAGAATCTTCTGACTCGTATCAAAGTCATTATGTACCATGACAATGCTTTAGTATTTGTTCTTTTTTTTAAAAAAACGCAAAAGTAGTGTTAAAGAGGAAGGGAGAAAGGTCGAAAACGATGTCGTACTTCTGTTAATCGGGCAAACGGAACTAGGGTTCCTAATCTAAGGTCGAGTATAAAAGGTATGAACAGAAGGTATTTCTGTTAGCTTCTCATAAACCCTTTTAACTCCATCTCTTCACCGCAAAAAGAAAGACCCACACTAGAATTTCAGATTCAAAATCAGCCATGGACAAGAGCATGCTCGCTGGACTCGATGGGCTTCCCGAAGAAGACAAAGCCAGAATGTCCTCCATGATTGAACACCTCCAATTGCGCGACAGGTAAAATTTTCCCCCGTTTCAAAAATTTCAGTTTGCCTATTTAGGTTCCCATTCTTTCAGAAATTTATAATCTTGGGTATGGTTTGGGCATGTTTTCTGAACTATTTAACATGGGTTTTAATTTTTTTGTTCAAGTTGTTCGTTCTTGCTTCGCATCTCGGATCTCGGGGAATGCGGGTCGAAGCTTTCGAATTTCGCGACTCTGCTGGGTGCGAAGCTATATCTTAGTTCCCCTTAAAACCAGCGCAGCTTTAATGTTGTTTCTGGACGTTTTGGGAACTAAATTTGTCTACCGTTGATATTTGCTTTGTATCCTAGTCTGGTTGGTTTTCCAATAGGGCCTGTGAATTGGTTGCCGATTCCAGTTTTCCTTCTTTTTACTCCGCTCTTGATCAGCATTGTGAAATCTGTGCTTTGTAAGTTGTCTGTGATATGGGCGTTGCATATTTGTTCTGGGAATTGAAATCATCGGCTATTTATTGGTTGTGTTTTCGTGTTGCTTGTGTATTCTGTTGTTCTGTCTCTGAATGTGCGTTTCATGAATGCAGTCTGAGAATGTACAATTCTCTAGTTGAGAGATGTTTCAATGACTGCGTCGATAGTTTCACACGAAAGACTCTGCAGAAGCAAGAGGAGACTTGTGTCACAAGGTGTGCGGAGAAGTTCTTGAAGCATTCAATGCGTGTAGGGATGAGGTTCGCGGAGCTCAACCAGCAAGCAGCAACAGAAGATTGATGGCTGTGAGCAGCTAGTAATGTTAAGGCCAATAAACAACAATGTTACTGGTAAGAAAACCATTTTTTTGTATCGAATGGTTGATTGGAGTACATGGTTCTCGATTTACTGCTGGGGTCAGCAAATTATTTCTTGGTAATTGGTTCTCTGTGCTTTGAAGTTCTCATAGGCTCTTATAAGGAAGGTTTATGTTAGGTTTGATAACCAAGGAAGGTTTATGTTAGGTTTGATAACCTTGGACTCAAGTCAAGGTAGATTTTACTGTTACTTCCAGTCCTGTTGTAACTTGTAATCTGTGCATCGAAAATCTTTATGGCCATGGGTTACCATCCACGTAAGATGACATGAACAGAGTACCAAGCATCCTGCTCTCTGCTTCACACATGAACCAAACACTCGCCCTACTTCTACCATCTTTGGTTGGATGTTTATTTACGCATTATGCGAGAGTTTTAAATCGCTCTCGTGTTACAGCCGGAACAATGAAATTGCTTCGTACGCCTGTTTACTGCACGGGAGATGAGACACGTTGCTTGTCCTGCAATCCAACCTTCTGACGTTGTCTGTGTTATGTGATACTCTGATTCAACCATTATCATTTTCATGGTTTTCCGAGTGGTTTGATGGTCGCATTTTCAAGGCCATTTTATCTGAATTCCCAAATCAGCGCTTGTTCTTTTTTGACAAAAAGAAAGCTTTCCAGTGATTGTTAATTCGAGGATGATGAATCCTCTAGGACTCTGGCTGGGACAAAGATTTGAGCTTATCATTAACTTCCAATAATCAATAATTTCTCTCCGATGCCTATGTAGTTATACATGGCAAGGGCGCTATTCTAGTTGTCTAATTTCTTCTTCAAATCTTCAACTTGAATCATATCATTCAGTAGGCTACAAATAAACAACGTCCAAAACATGCTTGTGTCTCCATTGAGAGACTATTGATTAGCTTCAGCAACTGAAAAATGCTGCACAATGCTGGCTTCTAATGTCAGAAGTATAATTTTCCTACATCTCTAACTCTAATCACAACTCTTATTGCTAATGGAGCTTGATTCGAGAAACAAACAAAGAAATTAAGTGCACATACATGAAGATGGTTCGAAGCTTAGCAAAGCAACATTCATATGCAGACAAAGGTTGCTATAGTGAGAAGTTACAATTCTTACTCTGTGAGGAAGCTTTAGCTAAGCAACATTCATATTCTAGGCTCTGCTGGGTAGGTAATGGAAACATAAATGGTAGAAAATTTGTTCATATCATGGTTCACCTAAATAAAAGGAGACTCGGTACAGCAGCCATTAGATTTCCTAAAACCCTTAATCATCCCTACCAACCGAAGCCTTAGTCTTTACCTAGAACAGACACCCTTTCCAGAGTAACTCCCATGTTCCGCCAACAACCTATTCAAGACATACAGGGTACAGTAGAATTCCTCGGTTCAGTCCTTTGTATATAATGTCTTGCGACATATCTTTATAAATAAATAGTGTTAATAAGCAACATTCATAAGAAAATAAACATTGTACATGCTAACATACACAAGCTTAATGACACCAAAACAAGTAACATCAACAGTCTGCCTAATGGCTTAACTAGCTCTCTAGCCTTCATAACAAGGCATTTCTCCGTGCATCTTTGTATGCAGGTTTGTTTCAGAGAAATTAGCGAGGAGCAGACTCGAACGAGAAAGTGATTGGTTACTTAACCAACTAGGAAACAGACATCAATTCAAGTAATTAGCTTAAGATATTTCAAACTCACACACTTAAGCCAACAATACACAAGCTCAGAAGCAGATAAAAGTTCGACAGATGCGAAAACACTCCACATCAGTCACATTATTACCAAACAAAAGGCATTCTCTGATATACCTCGGTTTGATCCTCTATTCATCATCTTCAGGACCACGTTTCCTGCCCCGCTTCTCAGAAAGCTTGGCACTTCTTCCATCCCTTGAACCATCTGAGCCGCTATCATCAGATTCAGACGGTGATGCCACTCTCCGGCTCTTCCTCTTGCTCCTCCTCCCGGACTCATTTGACGGGTTGGACTCAGAATCATCCGAATATCTACGGCTTTTCCTCCTCGTCCTCCTTTTCTCCTTCCTGCTTCTCCGCTTTGATCTATGTCGGCGCTCATCATCATCATCTGATGACTCATCCTTTCTCCTCCTCTTCTCTTTCCTCCTCTTTCTCCTAACTTCATCTTCATCATCAGTATCACTTTCTCTTCTTTTCCTACCACTCCTTTTCTTAGATCTCCCTCTCTTCCTCCTCCCCCCCGAATCCGAATCTAAGTCCGACTCGTCTTCATCCCTGTCCTCCTTCTTCCTCGAAGAGTTCGCTTTACCCACAACCTTTTTCCCAGATCTCTCTGCAATAATCCTCTCAATCTCCGAATCCACACTCGAATCCGAGCCCTCGCTCTCTTCCTCCTCCTCGCTCTCATCCTCGCTCTCCTCCCCTTTCTTCCCATGTACCTTCCCCTTTATCTTATCCAACCCGGAGAGAACCGCTGCTTGGATCGCTTCCTGATCTTTGTCCTTGACATCTTCCTTCAGGCTCAGAAAATTCTTGCACTGGAAAGTCAGGTGGCCGACTCGGCCGCACTTCTTGCAGGCGCCGCGAGCCTCGTCGGAGTTGGACGAAGTGATCTTGGCGAGAGCGAGAAGGCCCTGGAAATTTGCGTAGGCGTTGTCAGCGTCGGGCTCCGCCTTCTGGCTCGAACCCTTGCCATCGTCTTTGTTGGGTGCGTAGGGATCGTAGCCGATCGCGCTCTGCCAGATTCCGTGGGTCTGTAGGGCTGCGCTGCTGTGGACCCGATTGTTTGCGGGCATTCGGACCCTTCCTGCGGTCGCCGGCATCTTGAAGCGATCTGTTGATAAAAAATCGAGGAAGATGAGAAAGGGGAATTTCGAACTAGGGTTTTGGAATTCGCCCCGTCGAATTCGAATTGGGGAACAAAGCCTGAATTGCTCTTATATATGAGAGCTGGCTAAATCTACAAACAGCCTTCAAGCTTGTACTAATTGACTAAGTAAGCCCCTTTTATTCTAAACTAACCAAGTAGTTATTATATTATACACATATGTCTAATTTGATATACAAATCCACTTTTAACTCTCTATATATAATCCACATCTATAAAAAAATTTGATAA
Organism: Aquilaria yunnanensis; assembly: GCA_039654915.1. Taxonomy (NCBI): domain Eukaryota; kingdom Viridiplantae; phylum Streptophyta; class Magnoliopsida; order Malvales; family Thymelaeaceae; genus Aquilaria; species Aquilaria yunnanensis. The sequence goes on from CM077595.1 coordinate 998,376, forward strand.
AATTACCCTTCGCTAAAACTCACATTCTCTCCTTTTAGAAATTCTACTACATTCCCCCCCCCCCCATCCCTCGCCACGGAGGTTGTTGCTATCGCCGCTGCCGCAGCCACAACTAGATCTCCTGTCATTATTCACATTTGCATAAATGTAAAAAATAAATGTGTAAAAGTGTCTAAAGAAATTGGGGAAAGTGTCTGAACATGTATATATAAATGTCTGAAAAAATGTCCAAATTATTTATTTTTTCTGTGCCTCAGTTTTGCCTCTGCTGCTATTGTCACCATCATTGCCACTATAGCCGGTGCCGGATTGCCATCAAAAGCATGACTGTGCTCCTTCAGATCTTGCAGTTGTCGTGCATCTCTGGATCTCACATATTCTTCCATTTTCGCTTTTAGGCTGCCACAGTGAATCCTCAAGTAAAATGTACATAGAAATTCATAGACAAAGATGAAAAATGTCTAAATAAATTGGAAAATGTGTCTGAATAAGTATGTATAAATGTTTGAAATAATATGCAGGTAATTGGTTCTCTACACATAATATAAAAACCATTTGTTCTTCTCCAAAATTATATGTAAAAGTGTTTCAATAAAATATGTTAAAACGTCTATAAAAATAGGTAAAAATATCTAACGAAATATGTAAATAATTTCTTAATCTTAAATATAAATGTGTCTGAAGTAATAAATAAAAATGTTTGGATAAATATATAAGTGTTTGATGCTATATATAAAAATGACTATACAATAACATATAAAAAATTTATTATTTTCAAATTTAAAAATGTCTAAAAGAATAAGATAAAGTGTCTAAATGAATTTGTAAATGGGTTTTAACAAAAATACAAAGGTGTAAATAAAGATATAAAAATAAATAATTTTGCTTGTATTTTCGTGGAAGCTTTTTTAAGGTGATTTTCGGCCGTTTCTTTGCCGGCAATTTCCTAATTTCCTCTTTCTTCTCATCCGGTCGCCGTTTCTCACCATTTCTTTGCCGCTCCTGGATCTTCGTCTGCTGCTCGTTCATCTGCCTCCGTTTGCCACAGCCTCCTCGTCTGCCGCTCCTAGATCTTCATCACCACTCGCCGCAGCCATTCCTGGATCTTCGTTTGTCGTTCACCGCTCCTGGATCTTCGAGCTTTGATCTCTCTTTTCTTGGCTGGCGACTGATTCTTCGGCGTTCCGATCTTCTCCCTTCACTTCGTGCTCCCGATCTCTCTTCTCTTGTCGCCGGTGACTGCTTCTATGGCGTTCCGATCTTCTCCATTCACTTTGTGCTCCCGATCTCTCTTCTTTCGTTGCTGGTGATTGCTTTTTCGGCGTTCCGATCTTCTCCCTTCACTTCGCGCTCCTGATCTCTCCTCTTGTCGCTGGTGACTGCTTCTTTAACGTCTCGATCTTCTCCCTTCACTTCGCGCTCTAGATCTCTCCTCTTGTTGCCGGTGTAGGAGTAGGAGCCGGCGGTTAGCTTCGGCAACGTCGGGAAAGAGTGCCGGAGAGAATCGAGGATGGTGGCCATCATTGGGAAAACAAAACTGATTTAGGGTAGGGGGTAAAGTTGGCAATTACCTATGTCTAATTACACATATATGTACAGTAATCATAGTACTAACCAAGAACCAGTTGACCACTTGGTCCAGTTGCATATATGTGTTAACTGGACCGATGCAAGTGAACTTTGAAGCCAAAACATCACATATAGAGCGAGATTACAATCCAGTAAGCAACAAAAACGAAAACAGAAAGATAGTACTGTACTAATAACATGTAGTCATGAACTCTAACTAATTACAAGAAAGCTTCTCTGGCTTGTCGATGGTAAGTCGCAATTGGCAGCGACAAACAGGGCATGTCCTATGACCTCTCAACCACTGTTCAACAGAAAACCTGTGAAAGATGTGTTCATAAGAAAGAACGGCCTTGAAACCTTCAAAGCAAATAGCAAACCGTCTGGTACCTGATCGACCTTCAATTCAACTACGACCCTACCCGGGAGTGGCTGTTGAGGTGGAGGTCGTGGTAGGTGGTGGTTGTGGCGGCTACTCGCTTTCAAGATCAAGAAAATTATAAGATAGATTAGGAGAAGAATGACGGTCTTTAAAGCATGAGGATAAGCGGAAATAACAGTACGCCAGTAGCACTCAAACGGAAACCACTTCACTCGGCGGAACAATTTGCTGGACAGACGCATCCACCAACCTATTCTTCCGAAATCTTGTCCTAGAATCACAATTGCACAGTGGATCTAATCCACTCCCTGCTAAAATAACGTTTCTTAGCAGGCAAGTAACTGATCAAACTGTAAGTTTACTAGGTGTTCATTGGCATTTGCAGAGCCGATTTCTGTTATTCTTCTCTAAACTTAGTATCTTGCTGGGTGGCCTGAGTTCTTCTATTTGAGCAATAAAAAATTTATTTTGCTCAAAAAAATATCGTCCAGGATGTTGTGTGGAATTATCCTTGTACGTAGGCTTGTGATTATTGAGTTTTTGTTGTAACACTAAATTTCTTGTCATCACATTTACTTTGAGTTTCGGTAGCCCCCTCCTTGCTAGGGATGGCAAAATCGGATATGACCCGATGACCTGGCCCAACCCACCCGAACCCAAGCCCGACCTGACTAAAAAAGTCAACGACCTGAACCCGAACCCGAACCCGAACTCGATTAAAGGGAAACCCGAGAAAACCCGAACCCAAATGACCCAAAACCGAAATGACCCGAGCCTGAATTGACCCGAACCCAAAATGACCCAAACCCGAGACTAACCTGACCTGAACCCGAGATGACCCAATAACTAAACCCGGCAAGACCCGATTTTAACCCTCACCCTAAATCTTAATTTTCTTTTTTCATTATTTTCCATATTAAGTTAGTCCTAAATATGGAGGTTTCCATGTTTAGTAACTTCCATTTATTGATACTTTCATATTTAGTATTTCTTATATTTAGGGATGGTGACTTCCGTTATTAGTAACTTCCATATTTAGTAAGTCTCATTTTTTGAGATGAGGCTTTTATATTTAGTAGTTTCATTTCATTTTTTAAGATATTCATGTTTAATAATTTTCATATTTTGAGAAAGGATTTCCATATTTAGTAACTTCTATTTTTTTAGGACTTCTATATATTGCGAGTATCTTATTTGGGGGAAAAACATCCATATTTAGTGAATCCCATATTTGGATTTTTCCAACATAAGTAATTTTTATATTTAGTAAGTTTAATGATCTTAATAGGCAATTATTAAAATTACAATATTCATCCCTAAAATTTTAAGTATAGTGCAATAACGTACCTAAATTTTAAAAAATTTTATTTTAGTCACCCATAATAATTACAACATGGATCCTAAAATTTTTGAAATTTTTGCACTTTCACCCAAAATTTTTCAAATTTTACAATTTAGTCACTGATAATTAACTTGATTTGTATTTCGTTGTAATTTCAAAGAAATTTCATTAAAACATAAGCATAACAAATTTTTCATTGTGTATGTCTAGATGATAGCTGGGTGAATATCTGAATAATATGTATAATGATAGTTAAAGCTTATGGGTTTAAAAAAATAATCAAATATTACTAACAATATTAAATTACTTAAATATGTACTAAACTATAATGAAGAAGATTTTTATGAATATTTTAATTAAATATACTAAAAAATAAAAATTTAATTTAAATTAAATCACACAAAAAATTAAATTATTTGATTTAAATTTTTTAAAAATTGAATCGATTCAATCACTTTGACTTCACATCAGTAACCCACGTGAACACAAAGGTTGACCCGAATTTGACCCGAAAGCTGGCCTGAAGTTAGCCGAGACTAAAATTGACCCGACCTGAAGTGAACCCGAACCCAAATAAACCCGGCCCAACCCAACCCAAACCTGAAATCAACTCAATCTGAAAATCAACCTGAACCCAAATGACCTGACCTGGACCCGAATTCATGCTAACCCGACTAGACTCGAACTTGAATGACTTGACCCAAACCGGACCCAACCTACCCAATTGCCATACCTACTCCTTGCAGCAAGTGTGTTTGGTGTTTCATGCAAAGTAGGCTATGTATGGACTGACTGTTGATGATCCCTTTAATTAGAGCGTTTTCTGTGTTTATATTTCTTGCTTCTAAAAAATTTGCTTTATTTATTAATAGAAAGAAAAGAAAAAAAAGAAAAACTAGCATTCTAATTCAACTAGTTTCATAACTCGTTTAATAGAAGAGATAGTAATTTATATGAAAATATGTCTTTCGGTCAGTGTGTACAACAGATGCCTAAATTTAGTTTGAATAAGAGAATGTAACACATTAAATGTTACAACATGTCTAACAGAGCAATAGACATATTCTATAAGAAAATTCTATTTTGGGGAACTTTGTAGCAACATCACAAGTGTCTATGAGTTTGATCCTATTAATATAGAAACTTTTATTTGGATGATTAAAAGTGTACAGGATTAGACCAATTCGCAGCATGATAAGCAATTCTAGCTGCAAGGTGAGAGATGTAGTATATGGTCAATGGAGATAATAAATAATTTTGAAGGTAATTTTTTAAAGAGTGAAGAATATGGGTGAAAGTAGTATATCAAAGTTATTATTAAATATTAAAATATAGTATTTCTAAACAAAATCCAATTAAGATGAAATTTATGCAAAGTAAGAAATTAAATAAAATATCATTTCCATATCTACCTAATTTTCATTTTTTTCTATTTTTCTTACTATGCTTAAATAATATAAATATTAGAAACTATTTGTTATTAATTTTAAGTCAATATCATGATAGGTAGAATTATTACTATTTTAAACTGGTGTATTTAAAAAGTAAGCATGCACTCAAAATATTGTATTTAAAGAGATTGGATGCATATAAGAGTTTTGGAAGGTAAAAAATAAACAAAGTGTGTGAGATGGAAAAGGTATGGGCCCTTGTTTACATGCCAACAAATTTTGTGAAGTTAAAAGAATGGGCCTAAGCAATAAGTATAGCCTACTAAATAAAGTGGGCTAAGTGCTGAACCAATAAGGAGAAGGGCAATGCAAGACACATTGTTTTGAGAAGTGTGAAAAGGAGAGGAAAAATTTTAACAACTTAAAGGTTTGGTGTCAAACTGCAAAGCAGAATAGGAACAATGGGTTATGGTGGAATGCTGAGAAGAAAATAGAGGGTTTGCAATGTAAATATTTCCTAAATTTTTATATAAAAACTGCTTTTTTGGAGATGGAGCATTTGACCTTCCATTTTTTTTTTCTCTCTGCTCCCTTTTCCACTCTCTCCATTTTCTCTACCATTTTATGGGTTTCATATTCATCCCTTTCACCAGGTTGAAGTTTGCAGCTGTGCGTTGTCGTCTTCATGTGTTTCTGGTGACATTGCCACCGTATATATGAGTTTTCTAGCAACGGTGTTGCCTTTTACGATGGTGATTTTCTAGAAATCTTTTCATTTACCCTTACCTAAAACCTTTTCATCCCCATTTTCCTTTCTATAACTCATTTGCTCTTATTGCCAACAGATTTATCTGGTTCTGATATCTTAGAAAATGATTTTTTTGTCTACTAATAGTTATTTTTTTTTTCTTAATCCTATTTTAGTCCATTCGATCATTTTTAGTATGTTAGAACATGGGTGATATTATGTAAATGTTACAACGGGAAAATGTGGCCCACTTAGTTCAAATATGGGTCAACTAAATTCATTTAGGGCCATGCCAACTAAGAAATGAGACAATGATTAATGGGTTCTAAGTGGTATAAGTAAAAATTTACGATGGGGTTAGAACATTAGAAGAGTAGAAATAATATAAAGGAGTGCCTAAAGTGTGAGTTTATTAAAGATAAGGTGTATTTTAAAAGGCACTGAGAAGATATAGGCATTAATGAAGTACAGAAGGAAATAAAATGGACCTTTTGTTAATTATGTGGACTACAAAAACCAAAATTAGGGCAAACCCCTCATTTCTATGATTTACTTTCTCTTTTCTCTGTCACTCTCTTCTTTCTCTCTAGAATTTTTTGTCATTTTCTAGGGTTTTAAGCTTCGTAGTTACTGAGTTGAAGTTTTCGGCGGTTACAATGCCGAGTGTATGAGTTTCCTAATAGGTTGCCGCATTCCTGATGAATTTGTCAGCCAATAGCTATTGTTGCCTTGAATTTTTGGGCAACGGGGTTGCCATGCCAGTGAAATTTTTTCCCAGATTTTGAAAAAAATTACATGGTTTGGTAGATCTTTCTCTCTTATTCCACTTTGACTGAAAAAATTATTGTAAGAAGCTGAATATTTTTTGTAGATCATGTTTGAAAATTGTTAGGTTGGTTTTTTCCAAAAAATAACATATGATGCTTACATGGTTTAGATCAACAATCTCTCTCGATTAACCCTTACCAAAGTGGTTTCTTTAAAAACAAAACATTTTTGTGATCTTGTTCTGGGAAAATATAAAACCCTAGGTATAATGTATTAGTTTGCACACTATTCCATTTGCTTACTAGGTTTCTTTGGTAAGGAATGTTATAGCCCTCCTAGTAGAATGCTAAGTGAGCAAGGTAAGTTTGTAAACCCTTAGCTTAAATATCTTAATTAAAGGTGAATTAACAAAATTAAGCAAATTATTTAAGGGTTAGTTGGTTTCGAGTGGTTTATGACACTGGGTTTTCTCGAAGTAAAATAGTAATCTTGCACTCCAAAGGGTCGGGACAAGTCTCGAGATTAAAAATAACATTTTTAAAACTCAAAGCCCAAGTTAAATGACCAAGTGTTTAAATACCATAGTTACTATTTAATGAAGGGGTAAATTTGTAAATTTTAAAAAAAAATTTTGAGGGGGAGGGGCTTGGTTGTATAAAACTTATAGGGAAGGTTAATTTTAACACTATTCCCCCATCCTCTCCTCACCATTTTCGTAGCCATCTCTTGCCCTCTCCATTTCTTGCTTAATTCACTTCAAAATCAAGATTTCCTAGTGAAATTGAAAGGCTTTCATGGTGCCTAATCAAGAGAAGACTTGTTTTACATGCATTTTCATGGTTTTGAAGCTCTTTGAGGTCTTTTCTAGCTTAGGCAAGCTTGTGTGCATAAGGTACCCCTTATCCCTTGGAATTTCCTTGTTTCATGAGTTGATTTGAGCTTGGGTTTTGTTGGGTTTAAGTTAATTTGGTGTCATAAACCTTTGTTTATGTGTTGGAACCTGGGAACCTAGTGGAACCCTTTGAAGCTTGTGGTGCTTGATTGTTGCTAATTCAAGGTTAATTTAGGTAAAGAATTTATGATTCTTGCTTAATTGATGTCATTCATAGCTTGCTTAAGGTATAATTCATGTGATTTTGTAAATAGTGTTGATTGGTGGATAGTGTTGTCCATGGTGGGCTAGTGTTGTTACCTTGCTTATTGTGGTGTTTTGGTGCATCATAAGCTTGGTAAGAATTGTGTATTGTGGCTTAGTGTATGTGTTTTACATGCATGCAAAGTGAGGAGGCAATCCTAGCATGTTTGGAGGGGTTTGAAGCCTTTTAAGGTGTCTATGACACCATTTTCAAGTGCAGAGGATCGGGCACCAGAGTTGCGACCTTGGGGTTGCTTACAGCACTGAGATGCTAAGGTTGCAACCCTGAGAAGTAAGAGCTGCGACTTTAGGCACAAAGGTTAGAAATGATGCTTTTTTTTAGACAAGGGCTTCGGGGGAGGGTTAAGGGAAAGGTGCCTAAGGCACTTAAAGGTCGAGGATGCTTGGCGGTACCCCAAGACTTTCAGAACTCTCTTAAGAGCTGAGCGTTTCCCTAAGATTTATGGGTTTCAAGTTTACCTATAGGGGAAACTAGTTTAATTGCCCACAATAGTACACCATTAGTTCGGGTGTAGGGTTTAGTACCATCAGAGCCTAGTCGGGCCTTCGGGTTCAAGGTCTTGATGTAGGAACCCTAGTGCATCTAAGTTGGTTCCATGGAACCTAGAGAATGTGAGTTCATCTATGACAATTGCTACTCCACTAAGGTGAACCAAGTAATGGTGGATATGTAAGCACCATGAGTGAAGGTTTAGTGTACTTATAGCCTAAGCAAATTTACATGAGGTGCAAGTGAAAACCTATTGTACTATTGGTAGGATTATGAGGTGGAAGCTTAGCACACAAGACCTAGGTAAATCTAAGGACTTGAGGCATTATGTGGAGGCTTAGTACAGCTAGTTAGTTTCTTAGAACTCAAGCGAGGTGCATCTGCCATGTCCACTTGTACAATAATCAAAGGAAGGCTAATGGTAAGCTAAGCAAGCTTTAGCTTACTGACGTGGTTAGCTCACCACGTCAGTAAGCTAAAGATTGCTAGGAACAAATTAGAGGCCAGAACTCACTAGATACGGAGTGATGCTCGAAGAAGACTAGGTAGAAGGTAAGTTCTAATGAACTAAAATACTTTGCACATAGGTTTAGGCCTAACATTGTTTTGATCTCATATTAGATTGTATATTACACACACACACACACACATGTGTCCCTATGGTTTTTTTCCATGTTAAAGAATCCCTTAGTAAGAATCATTGATTCTCATTCCTTTAGCATTTTTTGCGCAAATTTTGTATTTGTGGAGCTGACAACCATTAAGGGTTGTTAAGCTAGGCTCACAAGCAAGTATTTTACTTATTTGAATCTTTGTGATTCTAGTTCTATGGTTTACTTGTTGGTTAAGTTGTTGTGCTAACTACAGTTATTTATTTGGCTGACAAAGGTTAGTGAAGCACATGGGAAGGCTTTCAGGGCTTGCCACCAAGAGTTTGTTTTAAGGTGAGAGCTTAATTATGGATCTTAGTAGTATAGTTCAATGCATAGTTCTCATACACTAGTTTGTCTCCAATGTTCATGAATAAGTAATGTACTCTAGAGTCACTTTTGGGAGTGAGCATAGTATACTTTTGTATGAATGCTTGCATGCAGTTGATCATGTGTAGTTAAATTCACATATAGTTCGTATGCTTTGACTACTTTAGAACTTGGTTTTATGCAAAAGGAGGCTCGTGCAACATTTTATAGTTTGCAATCTATATTTTTATTTTTCCTCACTTGTTTTGTTATCTAAGTCAAAGCATAAGTCATGCATGACTATATAGTAGGTTAAATAATTAGAAGCACAAAGGTTTTAACTAATGAGCTTGTAATCAATTAACCAATTGTGGCTAGTATAGGAGATGTTCCTATATGTTTCCTAGGTAGGGCCATAAGGGGCCGTGTTAGGAAATTATTCTTTATACCAACAATGAAAGTTAGAATACCTTCTAGTCGTATGCTCTGCCACCTATTTGCTGCATAATGCTCTACCGCTTGTTTGCTATATAATGCTTTGTTGCTTGTTTGCCGTATGACAATCACACACCTACATTCTGTTTTCACCCTAAAATGTGACAATATTTTCTACACTTTCCCATTCTATTATCTAACTTCTTCACCTTTTTCATGTGAATTAAGACTCATTTAAGGGTTTTGATGGACAGATTCAAGAAAATAAACTAAGATTGCTGGGAAAACAAAGCTCAAGGGTGAAAACTTTAACTTTTTTTGCTTACTTAGTTATTCAACTTGCTACACTGTACTTAATACATACTATTCATCCTCTAATTAATATAGTAGATTAACGTCATTTTTTAATATTTATTTTATGATGACTAAGGGAGACAACTTATTACCCGAACTAAGGAAAATTAGGGAATAAAAAAGAAGGTAGAATAATTCTATCCTTACAATTTTTTACCTAATTTAGGTGCATAACATAAAATGTGACCTAATTAACTAATTCTTTACATATAAACCTAGGAAAAGAAGTTTGCAATTCAATTGGAATGAAAAAAGGTAGGATGCATGAGGATGACACCAATATAAGTTTTATTTTCATATCAACCTACAATAAATATCTTTTGTATTGAATCTATTTTTCACCAAGATCAGTTTAAACATAGCATGTTGCTATTGTGATTATGTGTAATAACATGCATGAGGCCTAAAAAGTATTCTGACTAAAAATTATTTCCATATTATTGTCCACTATAGATTAGTAAGTAGGCCTAAGGAAATGCAATGTGATGTATTTTTCATATAGAATATAGAAGAAATAAGCTAAAAAGAACACATGTAATAAACATTATTGGAAAGAAATAATAGAGACTAGAAGTTAGAACCAAGTTCATTAGAAAGTAATAAGTTAAAGCGAAAGAAACAAAATAACTTCAATCCTAAAGATCATCCTCATCAGGATTAGTCTCTATATAAGTGTCACTACCTTTATACCCTGCCAGCTTAGCCTTTAGTACCATCACCTCTACCTTCAACTGATTTAGTAGATTAACATGTACATTGGTTGGGCAAGTTTGGTTGTATTTGAGTAGTTGGACCTTATACTTTAGAGCCTTATTCTCATCTTCAACATTTGTTAGGCAGTTCCTCAAAGTGAAATCTAAAGCATCACACATGATAATAAGTAAATACAAACATAAAAAATGGTTAAAAGTGCTACAGTGAAGTGAAATGGGTTGCTGTGAAGGAATACTACTTGATTCATAGTAAATTTTTAGTTACTTAGAAAGTCTTATGAGTTAATAACAAGGAAAAGAGTAAGGAACAAAATTCATGTATATTACCTTGTTGAATGTTAGATATTGATGCCAAATGCTATTTAGTGAGTATGATAATTTCCTAGAGACATAAGTTTATATGTTGCGAATCAACTGGGATAATGTGATGTTTGTGATAATAGAATGAAAATGGAAATAAGAATAGAATTGCCAAAATTGACAATTATGTGTTACTGAAGTAGTTTGTCTGTAATTTTTATTACTTCTTGCTGAATTTGTTTGGCTAAACTTTTGCTTGCCATCAATAGGGACAATGAACATTACTGCTGACAACAGGATTGCAAATGATTGTCTCCAGATAGGATGAGTATGAAGGGTTTTTTTATTGAATGTCGAAGGGAAAAAATGTTGTAAACCTGGTTGTATTTATACATTTACATGTATAAATAGTGGGAGGAAGAGTAGTGCAGTGGGCCAAGTGACACAAGTTAATGGGATCATGGTTAGGGTAGAGAAACATTTAGTGGGGTGATTAAAGTAATTTAACTTTTTTTAAATGATTTTAAAATTTTTAGGTCTTTTTTTCAAAACTATCATTTCTGGTTCAAAAGGATTTGAGGGCATAAATAAATAAAATTTGAAAAAAATCACATGTGATGATGTTAAACAGGAAAAAATAATAAAGAACATTTGAAAATAAGTGAACAATTTAAAAAAAATTGTAAAAAAATGTAATTCAAAAAATATGAATTTAAATAGTTTTTCTTCTCTTGGACGTGGCACGCTAATAATATATTTGGTTAAGTTGTAAATATTGAAGAAATCTCTTAAAGTCAAATAGCAAGCCAATAGTACCATAACATGTATAATTAAAAAGGGGTAAAAGTGGAAATCACCACGTGTCACTTACTCAATAGTTTGTCACAACGCGTGTTATGTTACCATAATTTCTTTATTTTGAAAAATGTGAAAAATCAATTTTACCAGATTACATCATTTCATATTTATTAGTAGATTGCAATAGACAGTTCTGTTGTTGGTCTATTTCTTTGAGCAATGGTTCATCTCTTTGGGTGATAGTTTTAGTGCATTGTTGAGTCGATTGGTTAGGCAGTGTGTTGGATTGTGCCAGGATGGAGGATCTATAGGAATGCTAGAAAAAACTAGTCCTTACAGAAGAAGAAAAGAGAGTGTCATTTATAGAAGATGAGGCTCGATCACATGAAGGGTGTGCGAAATTTTTTTTTCCTAGTTGGGACTCCCTTGTCTGTCAGGACCTTTAACAATGAGGCCCTAATAAATACCATAAGGTCGATTTGGCATCTCAGTGAATGAATTGGAAGAAGAAGTTCTAGATGATACTCACTTTTTATTCACATTTGCTTCCAGGGGGCATCGCTGGGCCTTTGGAGGGTCCCCTTTGTTTGTTTGATAAGCATGTGTTATTGTTATGGGAGATTGGTGGGGACCATGTCCCTTACCTGATCATTCTTGATTGGGCTCAGTTCTGGGTAAGAGCGTACAATCTCCCACTAAATCTCATAAGACAAAAAGTTGCGTGTGCGATAGGGGAGCCGGTTGGTGGAGTGTTGCATGTTGATGTTGGTAAAGATGTCAAAATAGGGAATAGATTTTTATGATTCCAAGTGGAATTGGACATTGATCAGCCTCTTCCATATGGGTTTGTGTGTACAAGAAAATCTGGGGATGAGACTTTTGTTCGCATTGCATATAAATGACTCTAACAGTTCTATTTCGTCTACGGGCACTATGGCATGTAGACAAGGACTGCCAGGAAGGGATGAAAAAGGGGATGGCTGCCCAACATAGGGATTGGTTGAAAGCCTCATTAATGCAATGTAGGGCTAAGTGAAGGTCAAGTGAAGGGGCCATGGGGAGGTATGAAGAATGGAGTTTGTCGTTTGTGGATTCCAGTGAGAAAAGTGCGAGTCATGCAGGGGATACCGGAATAGAAGGGGAAGGGGGGCTCGTCACTTGTTGCAATTGTAGGTGGACCGTGTTGCTGAAGTTTTAGTTGAAGGGTTTGGTGACCTGTTCATGGAAAAAAAGGCAAGATGGTAATCAGACAAAATTGGAGAAAATGAATAGTCCTGAGGGCCTTGCTCAAGCAATTTGGTTAATTGCTACAAGAATTGGTATTCATGGACTTGGTGATCCTATGTTAGAGCAGGGACTGCCTACTATTGAAATTGGTTTGATAGATACTGGAGGCTTGAAGACTGTTGGGGTACGAGTGGAGGCAAGCAAGGGCATGCCTAAGAGGGTTACAAGTTAAAAGAGAATTACTCGTGAAGGAGGCAAGCATGGACAGGATACGCAGGGGAATAGCCTTAGGTCTAACTCAATTAAGGTTATGGGGAGAAAAAGATAGGGAAGGGTAGGATGGACAATGATGGAAAAGGGAAGAAAGCTAGAGAGGATGATGAGTTTAATTATATAACAGCAGAGCCTACGAGTCAGGCCTGTCAAACACCATGAATTGTTTGTTTGTGAACTGCCTGGGTTTGGGAGATGACCAGTCAGTTCACCTTCTCAAGAATCTTCTCCAGAGGGATAAAGTGGGATTGGTTTCTTTTTGTAAGACGTTGTTATCTATTACAAGGATGGAGCATGTTAAGTGTAAGAGTGGTTTCCAAATTATTTTTGCAGTGGACAATAGAGGTAAGTTGGGTTGCTTGTCGTTCTTATGGAGGTTAGTTATCAAGGCTAGGCTTTTGAGCTTCTCCTGGATGCATATTGACTTGGCGATAGAGATGGCAGGATGAATGGGTAAGTGGCACATGATGGGGTTTTATGGTAAGTTGTATAAAAGGAAAATGGAAAAACCATGGCAGTTTACTAAGGCAGCTTTATGATGAATCCATGCTTCTGTGGCTATGTAGAAAGTACTTTAATGAGATATTGTTTTCGAGTGAGAAGTAATGAGGAGAGGCACTGGAGGACTGGATAATGCAAAATTTTAAGGAGTGCATGGATATTTGTGGCTTGGAGGACCTGGGGTACTTAGGCCTAAACTTTACTTGGGTGGGAGTACAGCATGAAGGGGTGCCTATTTGGTATAGGTTGGACAAGGTTATTTCCATGAGAGAGTGGATCAATTTATTTCCTGCAGCCTTTGTTGTCCATAGGCCGCACATTTCTTAGATCATATGGCTTTTGCATTAAAGCTTTGGAGACCCCCTCCCCTGGCGGACTAAAAAAGAGAGGCCATTCTGGTTTGAGGAGAAGTACTGGTTGTGTTCTGATGAGTGTACATTTGTGATTAGTGCTACATGGGGTGGCAATTATGGGAAGTAGTGCTGGGGGGGACCTACGTTGCAAAATAGAATGGGTGACAGAAGTTCTAAAGGTGTGAAACTATACAAGGTTCGGCTAAGTTAAAGAGCATATACAGGGGCTGGAACGGGAACTGGAAAGTATTATGGCGCTTCCCCCATCTAGAGATATGTTTGTCAGAGGTCAAGAGGTAAGCTGAACTTATTTGATTGGCTTCACAGGGAGGAGCTACTCTAGTGGTAGTGATCGTGAGTCTCATGGCTTCATGAAGGGGATAAAAATACAAAATTCTTTCATTGGTATGCATTGAGTGAAAGGCAGGACAATAGGATCCTGAAAATTTAGGACTTCGAGGGATGATGGGCAGAAGATGATGATTGGATTACTGATGTACTTCTATCTTATTTTGAGGCACTTTTCTCATCTTAGCTAGTCTCAGACACGCAGCTGTTAAACCTAGAATTACCTTGTATCCCTGACTCGACAACTCAAAATTTGAACCAGCCTTTTGTTATAGATGAAGTTAAGGTGACATTTATGAAGATGCACCCTACCAAGGCACCAAGCTTAGATGGTTTACTTGCCCTATTTTTCCAAAAATTCTGGTCCAAGATTAGTGGAGTTGTAATTGATTTTTGCCTAAATGTATTGAATCGTGGTGATAATGTGCAGGATATTAATAGGATGAATATTCTTTTGATCCCAAAAGTTAAATCACCTGAATCCATGATGCAATATCCTCCTATTAACTTGTACAAGGTCATCTACAAGCTTTATTTCCAAAAGGATGGCAATTAGAATCAAGCCGATCCTACCTTCAATTATCTCCGATGAGCATAATACATTCATTAAAGGTAAATTGATATCGGATAATATCCTCGTGGCATATGAGTTGCTTCACAGTCTAAGGAGTCAACGTCAAAGGGGAAATGGCTTTTGTGCTCTAAAACTAGACATGTTAAAGGTGTATGACCGGTTTGAATGGCGGTTCATCGAGCATATGATGAAGAAATTTGGCTTTTGACAGAGGCTGGTGTTGTTGGTTATATAGTGTGTCTTGTCCGTCACATATTTAGTGTCGATTAATGGACAGCTGCATGGGAATATCTCTCCAAGTATAGGGCTCTGGCTAGGTGACCCGTTTCTCCCTATTTATTTATTTTTATATGTAGAAGGCTTATCTTGTTTGCTTAAACAACAAATGATGGCATGTGATATTTCTGGTGTTTGAGCTAGCAGGAGATGTCCCCAGGTTTCACACTTATTCTTTGCTGACGACAGCTTAATATTCTGTAAGGCCAACCAACATGACAGGGATCGAGTGCCTTCTCATAATTCTTAAAAGCTTATGAGAAGGCTTCTAGGCAGTGTATTAATTTTGATAAGTTAGGTGCATTCTCCAGTCCTAATACTCCTGTACAAAGTCGTGCCTAGTTTATGAATATTTTTAGAGTTGGGGAGTGAAAAAATGTGGAAAGTTATCTAGGCCTTCCTAATTATGTGAGTAAGAAGAAAAAAGGCCATTCAGATTTTTGAAGGAACATGTCAGTAAATGTATGTTGGCCTGGCACTCGAAAAGTTTTTCAAAGCAAGGAAGGAAATGCTTATCAAGGCAATTGCACTGTCACTTCTGACATATGCTGTGAGTGTCTTTCTTATCCTTGATACCTTCTGTCAGGAGCTGCAGGCAGGTGATTATGTATAAATTTTTTGGAATCATGGTAAGAAGGAAAAATGGTTGAATTGGATGTGTTGGGATAGGATGAACCTGAGCAAGGAGGATGGTGGTTTAGGCTTTCGGAACCTCTTTGGTTTTAACCAAGCTATATTGGCAAAGCAGGGTTGCAGATTGCTTACAAATCAAATATCTTTGTGTTCCAAAGTCCTAAAGGCAAAGCACTTCCCTTCATCCTCCTTCTTGGAACTTGGAATTGCAGGGGATAAGTCCAATTCCTCGTACACATGGTAGAGCATTCTTACGGACGGGGATGTCTTAATGAGGCTCTTAAGATGGCGGATTGGCACAGGCAAAGGTAGAGCATTCTTATTGGCATTCATCGTCCTTGGCTTCTTGGGGCGGATATGTTCATGCCGTCTACCCCCTAAGGGCCTGGACTTAGACGCTATAGTTGCACATCTTTTGCAATGGGCAATCAAGAGAATGGAATTTGCAGCTAGTCCAACAAATTTTCAGGCCGAGAGATGTTGAACTTTTTCGGCAAATCCTACTTGCTCATAATCCTAGAGAAGATAAGCTCATATGGCATTTCAGTAATGATGGATGCTATTCAGTTCGGAGTGGGTACCGGGTGTATATGGATAGAGTACAAGGAACTAGACTGATGGCTAAAGCGGCGTTTAGCTTGTGAAAGAGGATTTGGAGCACTCTGGTCTTTCGGAAGCATCAATTATTTCTATGGCGGCTAGCGCATGATGTCTTACCACCCCCGGGAGAACTTGGATTCTAGGACGATCATGCAAGACACCAACTGCTCAGGCTGCTCACTATATACCGGATGCTTACTATAAAAAAAAAAAACCAAAAAAGTAAATTGCAATAATGGTCTCAATAGTCGGCGGTTTCAGAACTGCTGGAGACAAAAAGCACAAGCCCTATGACTAGATAACCACCGTCGAGATCGACGAACGACACTTGAATAATTCTGATCATCTACTTCTTACTTGGTCGAAACTAATTTCCAAGCAGATTCGCAATCCCTTTGGAACCTTTCAACTATCACCCGATTGACCCATTATATTCCAACTGAGTTACCCTATACGAGCTGTCATGAAGGTGGAGGCCGAGGCAAAGAAGAAGGAGGAGGAGGAGGAATTAAAAATGACAACAATAATTATATAATCACTTAAAAAATTTGCTCCGAATGCAGGAAATTTAGGAAAATTGATGCTTGCTTTAGTTAGTTCAGAAAGCCAAGCAAACGAACCTCAAGTCAACAGAAGTATATACGGCTGAGTTTGAGTTCAATTCCACTTAAAACTACACTTAAAACCCGATTGACCCATTGTATTCCAACTCAGTTACCCTGCCATGAAGGTGGAGGCCGACGCAAAATACTGGACTATTTTAGTTACATTTGTTTGATGAATATTGAATATCCAATTCTTCAAATTAGAACAATTTGTTTATGCGCTGTGATGACTCGTAAAAATGTATTTGTGGGAGATAATTAATATATGATTATTTTTATGTATAGAAATTATTATTTATTCAATTTTTATATCAATTAAGATTCAATACTTTAAGGCTGAAAATCACTTTTAAAATATTTTTTATTAGTTTTTAAAATATTCATAAAAAAATAATTAACTTTTTAAAAAAATATGATTTTAAGTGATTACAAAATATTAGCTTTTACTATATGATAGTTATTCTATGCAAAAAAAAAAAAAACAAGAAGAAGAAGAAGAAGGAATTAAAAATGACAACAATAACTATATATATAATCACTTAAAAAATTTGCGCCGAATGCAGGAAATTTAGGAAAATTGATGCTTGCTTTAGTTAGTTCAGAAAACCAAGCAAACGAACGTATGGCTGAGTTTGAGTTCAATTCCACTTAAAACTGCACTTAATAGCTTTTCTTATAAAAGACTTGAAGTGCCTTACAAGCTGAAATACATTTTGAATCTTTCACGTATCTTTTACGTATATTGCAGGGATGGTGTGTTGCTCGTGCTTTTCATCTGCGATCTGGCGGCAGATAGCAAAGCTGCAGGGCGGTTCCCAGCGGAGAGTGGACTGGTCGGAGGTTCCAGCCGATGTGTGGTGGCAGATAGCTACACGGCTGGACAGTTGCAAAGATTTCTTGACGTTTCGGGGCGTTTGTCACTCCTGGCGATCATTGGTTGATGCAAAGGATTTCCGGCAATCGGAGCGAAACCCACCGTGGCTTTCACTGCTGGTATGCACGGTGCGGGTGTGGCCACAAACGACCGTTCGGTGGTTCTTCTACAGCCTTCGTCGGCGGAAGTTTCACCAGATAACGTGGCCGGAGTTGGTGGGAACACGGAAAAAATGCTTTTCGTCCAAAGGCTGGATTTGTATCGTAGACGAGAATGTAGAGGAGAATCTAGACATCAACCTGGTGCATCCATTGTCGCTTGCTCGCATTTCTTTGCGGGGATTCAAGTGTTGTGATCACTCGAACTTTATATACAAGGTGGTATTGGCCGCAAGTCCTAGCCATTCCGAAGATTTCATGGCGATGGTGATCCATGGGTCTGGAAAACAAGTGGCCATCTGGAGACAAGGAGAAGATCAAAAGGGGTGGACATGCTTGTCTTCTGAAATGGGTCCATGCTCCGATGTGGCATATTATGGGGCACAGTTATACACCCTCCACGATGACGGCGGCAGCTATGTTGTTCTTGTCTATGATGTTTCCAGCCGGCCTAATCCTGTCCAGGTCCGGTCTGTTCCTCTGCTACCATTTGATGACTTTCCCTTGAGGTATCGTGCCTACTTTGTGGAATCATCCGGGAAACTGTTGTCAGTGATCCGTTACAGCGTCGAAGATTTCACAACAGATTCCTGGTATTTGACAAGAGCATTTATTGTTTTTGAGTTTGATGTGGAGAGTGGGGAGTGGAAAAAGCTGCTGGATTTGGGAGATAGGTCGTTGTTCGTCGGAGAAAATTCATCCTTCGCCCTCCAAATCACATCCCATGCCTCGGGCTTCAAGCCCAATTGCATCTACTTCACCCCAAACCCACATGATCTGTTTCTTATCCTACTACATTACAGAGGCAATAATAGAGAAATGGGCGTCTACAATTTACAGTACAGACACGTCCGCCATTCTATTCTTCCAAAATTTTGTCCCAAAATCACTTCTGCACAGTGGATCGAATCAAGTCCATGCTAGAGCAAGTTTCCTTTACAGGCAAGTTATATTGAACTTAGGGTATATATATATATGTGTGTGTGTAGGTTCAATTAATAAACATGGATCTTACTTTTTCCCATTTATTTAATACATGGAGTTAATTGCTAAAATAGACGATCCCTACCCGCCTATGGTGTGAATCGTGCCTGTTATAAATAATGGTTAAGATGGGGATAGTGTATTTAGCACATGATAAACAAATGCGAGACTACAGTCCTTAATTATCCATATTCCATTGTTTGCATCCTGGTTGTGCCATGCAACGGAATCTTATATTATATGATTTGTTGCAGGTTTTATGACTTGTACCTGATGTGCAGTGAAAATAGAAACGACAACTAACTGAATTTAATTCACAAAGCTCGATTACTGCTGCTCATGGGCTTATTAGGCTTGTTGGGCTGTATCATACCCAATATACTATCAGTTGGAATTTATAAATGAATAAAAGCCAAACTATACAATTGGCTCCTAAACTTTGACAATTCAAGCGATTCAGTCCAAAACTCACTACTCACTAAATATTGGCCCCTAAACTTTGTAAAAATTTGCAAATTAATCCATAATGTATTGTAATCTGCTAACGGCATCAACCCAAAATACATAAATAGCCTCTTTACCATTTTTTTTAACCTAGACACCCATAACTTTTAGATTTACCAAAAACAGTATCTTTCTCAATCTTTCCTTGGCCCGCCACATATTTGAACACCAGCAACCCTTCTCTCAATTTCTATTACCACGTTATCCCAAAGATGCCTCGGATCACTCTGTGGCTCAAGACTGCTTGGACTGTACTCTTAATCCCATTACCCATTCGTCGCTATCCTCGAAGATTACCCTTCCTTCATTCAATCTCAGTGCCTCCTTTCGATCCTACTAATCCAATTGTTGCCCGCCATTTTATAATGCCGCCGTAGAAATGAAGAGGTCAGGGCTAGCACCTATTTCGTCTCCTTCTTTGTCTTCTCCAATTACGTATATTCTTCTTCGATTATGAATCGGCGATTGGAGAACGACGAATCAGAGACGACAACAGTGACAGCAATTGGAGGATGGTGAATTAGAGAGAAGGCGACAGTGACGGTGAAATCAAAGATTGGAGGACAACAAAACAGCAATTGGAGAAACGGCAAATCAGAGACGACGACGGTGATTGGAGGATGGCAAATTGGAGAGAACCCAACGATGATGATGACTACGAATTGGAGACGGCTACAATGTCCTCGCTGTTACCTGCAACAATTGAGACAAAATTGGCGACAAATACAATAGGAATTTAAAACTTGATGAGTCAGGGGAATTGATAGAAGGATTGAAGGATGTAATCGGCCCCTTCTGTTCACCAAGACAACATCAGAGCTTGTCATTTTTTGGGACAATTGGTGCATTGAGGATCATAGTGTTTTTGGTTGATTTGAAAGTTATGGTTGTTTTGGTTTTAAAAAAAAAAGTGAAGGGGCTGTAGTAGTATTTTGGGCTGAAGTTGTTAGTCATATACAGTACATTGTGGATTAACTCATAAACTTTTACAAAGTTCAGGGGGTAGTATTTAGTGAGTAATGAGTTATGGACTAACTCACTTGAGTTATAAAAGTTCAGGGGTCAAATGTATAGTTTGGCCATGAATAAATTATAACTCGAATAAATGAACATTATAAAACTAAGAAAGAAACAAATTAAGACTATTTCTAGCAAACTCTTGTTATTACATTAATATTCCACACAGATAAAGAAAAGTTAAAAAATTATTTGAATCTAGTAACTATATTTAAAATTGGAGACAAATATTGGAAATAAATATTACACTCGTTGATAATTAGAATACAATCAAAGAAATAAAAAAAATAAAAAATGTTTGTCTCCTATAATTAAATTCAAAATCAAAGATAAACAACTAAAGACTAATGTTGTATTTACATTGCCATTAATATAGGGTGAAAGTGTTGGTAACATGGGGTGGGAAGGAAAAGATTTAAGAAAATTGATTTAAATAGGCATAAAAAATAATATTAAAATTGTGACAATATATTAGTACATAACTACTTCAATAAAAGACCCTGATTCCAGAAAATTTGCTATTATAATCACTAAGATTGTTAAATTAAAATGATTTCTATTAGTGAAATTGTCAAATTTGAGCGTAATAAAAATTTAGACCCCTAGGTCATAAAATCTCAAAATACCTCTAAACAAACCAAAGCATATTATTTTGCTAATTTATTCTTCAAATTCCATAAGATTCCTAAACAAATTTTTATAATATTTGTTTTAGCTTTCTTATATCACATGGCACAATTTAGATAAATAATCAATATATGATAAATCAAATGTTTTGAAATCACTACTGATCATATATTTTATATTAATTTGGGCTCAAATTGGGTTTTGTCAAGTTTAGTAATTGGATCATTTCAGATTTACGTTATTACATATTTGGACTCATTTGAGTTCAAGTTATTTTAGGTTTGAGTCATTGGGTTCTAATTTTTTTCAAATTTCACTTCAATCTTGGTATGGAAAAGGAATATCCTTAGAAAAAACAAAAGGTTTCCTCTGAAATCAGGAGTTACTACTGAGTAAGATCAAGTCGGATTCGGCTGATATTTGAGTTTTCACTCTTTTTGTAAGCTTCTTCTAGTTTCAATTTTCTTTTAAAAGTTAACCCAAGGGTAGGTGTTGATGGGCCGGGCCCATTTCTAGCAAGTCTTCTATTCCTCTTAAAGAATTGGGCCTCAACTCATTTGCTGGCTTTTAATCCTCCTTCATCCCGATGCTATTATTATTCTTCCTTTGATATTTTACCAAAGTGTGCTTTTATCAAGTTGCCAGGGGCTTAAATTGTGAAAGTGGACATATGGTTTCCATTTCAAACGAGTTTTCTTTGTCTAATAAAATAAAGTGCATATAAAATGTTAAGTACTCTCTTTCCTCGAATGAACCTTTATATTCTTCCGTTTGGTAATACAAAATAGTTCGATACATAGTAAAATATGAGAGAATTTATAGATCTTTAATTTGGTTGATTAATAGCTTCTTTCTTCCATGAGTCTGAACCCAAACGCATGTCATTTGTTTTTGGCCATAGCTTATCCACCACCACCTCAATAATTGCCAAACATGTACCTATGAGAACTTAATTTGACCTTCGGATTCAAAGTTGAGGTGCATGCTTTTATATATCAATGTATCTTATTTGAACAATTTGTTTACGCGCTATCATAACTTGTAAAAATGTATTTGTGGGAGATCATTAATATGTGGATTATTTTTATGTATACCGATTATTATTTGCTTAATTCATAGGGTAAATTTCATTAATGGTCCCCAACCTTATTGCATTGTCCTAATCAAGTTTCTAACTTTCATTTTTGTCCTCTTAAAGTTTTTAACTTCCCTATTTCTGTTTCAATTGTGATCTTTCCATCAATTTCATAGTTAACTATGATATAATTTTAGTGATAAATACCAATATTGGTCTTATATTTTTTTTATTCTCACTCAAATAATCCTTAAGCTAATAAATTTACCATTACAATCATCATCTACCCCTCTTTTCCTCCCCCACCAACTTCGGCCACCACATCCTAGCCCATTTACTTGAGATCACATCCCCGTATCCTCCTCCCCATTTGCTGCTTGAAAATCGGCAAATTTATTGCTATCTTCATAAACCTAAACCCATTAACCCTCCCAAGCCCTTTGCACGGCACTTCCCTTAAACCCAGAAATTTTGCTTCTCCTCTTTGATAGCCATTGCGGCTTATGCCCCGATGCCTCCTTACCCCTATGCTTACAGTTGAGAGCCGATTTGATCGACTACAGAGATCTCACTGATGTGCTCAGGAGCCACGTTGGCCTCCATCCCCAAATTTTTCATGGCATCGACGATGGTAGTTGTGGGATCTGAATCAGCGATGGCGAACATTAGGCCAGATCATGGGTGCGGGGGAAAGCCAGTGTAGATTGACGATGGGTCAGTTGGCAAGGACGTCGAGCGCCACAGTGACGCCTTGGATCAGTCACCTTGATCGGCCTTTGTTGCTTCGGATCCATTTAATTTCATGCCTCCATGGAGGATTTCATGGCTGCTTCTCCAGATCTACACCATCCCACATCATGCCCAGCTTTCCCTTCTACTGCCCAGTACTTCGACGATGTCGATGAGACAATGAGGAAAAAGAAATTTCAACAGGGGTTTCTGATGGTGAGATAGGTGGTGAGACAAAGGTTTTTGTCTGATAGGCCAAGGAGAGATTGGGGAATAGTGGGAGCAGAAGATTGTAAGGGGAGGGAGAGAGGAGGAGATGGTGATTAGAGTTTTAGTTTTATAGGTCTGAGGATGCTTTGATCAGAAAGAAGAAATGTAGGAAATATAGTTAGTATTTGTAACTTGAATTCCGTCAAATATAACCATAAAAGTGACAAAAGGACCATGATTGGAACGCGATTGGGTACGTTGGGGACTTTAAGAGGACAAAATAAAAGTTAAGGACCCGATTAGGACGACGCAATGAGGTTGGGGACCATAAATAAAATTTTCCCTCAATTTATATATCAATTAACATTCAATACTTTAAGAAGGCTGAAAATCACTTTTAGAGTTTTTTTTTTTAACAATTTTTTTAATTAATTTTTTCCTTTTCTCTAGATAGGTAAAGGAAAATATTCATAAAAAATTAATTAACTTATATAAAAAAATATGATTTTAAGTCAATATAACAGACTTGAGGTGGATGGTTTGTTTTCTTTTTCGTGCAAAGGCAGTTGCAAATTGATTTTGCAAAAAAAATAAAAATAAAATAAAACCTTACTTCAGACGAACGGACGAAACTTGCACTAGTCGATCAATTGGTAATTATTTTTTTCCGAGTTCATTCTCCGTAATTTTGCTGCTCTGATTCTCAGTGCCTCCGAGTTAATTTCCAGCTTTTCTATAGATAGTTTTGGTGAGGGGTATTTTTGTTAATTTTTTTATGACAGTGGCTTATGTATAAAGAATTAAGGATAGATTAGTATGTTTAATTAAACATATGCATATAGTACAATAATTATTATCACTAATACAAGGTGGGAATGTTAGTAATATGTGGGGGAAGGAAAAAATTTAAGAAAATTGATTTAAATAGACATAAAAAATAATATAACAAATATGAAGACATATTAATATATAATTACTTCAATAAAAGACCATAATTCTAGAAAATTTGCTTCAATAATCATTAAAATTATCAAATTGAGCCGATCTCTAATGGTAAAATTGCCAAATTTGAAATTACTGACAGTCATTAAGACCCCTAAACCATAAAATCTCAAGAGAACCCTAAACAAACCAAAGCATTTTATTTTGCTAATTTATTCTTCAAATTCCATAAGGCTCCTAAACAAAAAATATTTTTAAAGTTCTTTTTAAGTTTCTTAAATTGCAAGGTACAATCTAGATAAATAATTAATATATAAAAAAATCACAATTTCTTTTAAATCTCCACTGACCATATATTTTATATTGATTTGGTTCTAATAGAGTTTTGTCAATTTAGTTATCGAATTATTTCGAGTTTATGTCATTTTGAATTTAGGTAATTCACATTTGGAATATTTCAGGTTTAAGTCATTTGGATTCAAGTTTTCTCCAATTTTGCTACAATTCAGTTCATATTCAAATCGGGTTAGTTATAGTTAAGTTTAGATTGTTGACTTTTTTAACCAAATTGGGTTAGGTCAGATTTAAATTTGGGTTGGCGAGGCAAGATTATCTAGCCATGTCAATTTTGCCAGCTACATCATGTGCTGTTGGTGGTTCCAACTTGCTTTCAAGGTTAACGGAATTAGTGTTAATTACTTCTTTATCGAGTAACCAAGGTATTAAATATAATTATCGTTACATATACCGCACATCATATTTTTAAGTTATATCATATAATATACCATACTACATACTATTATCGTTTTCAAAAAAAAAAAAATGTTTAAATATTATTTTAATATAAATAAATTAAATAGTTTCTTGAACATTTTTATATATATTCTAATTTTTTTAATCATAATTTGTCAAATTTAAATAAAAATATATATGAAAGAAGATATTTTTATACAAGAAATTTTTTTTTATATATAAAGCAAAACAAATATTACTCTATAAAAAACTAATTTATTGATGGAAGAGAAAAAAAAAAAGAAACAATGTTTTAATAATAACAATATATTTTCTAATACCACATTAAGTTCTTATGTAACTTAAAGTATGACGCTTCTGTTCTAACTTGTTCTACAAAAGAAACATATTCATTCCACGTCATGAAATTTGGGTTTTAAGTTAAGAAATTCTATGAATGAAAGTAATATTCATCTCGCTTTTCCTAAGTGAACAATATTTCAAGCTAGTACCATCTAGTAAATATTATTGTTAAAATATGAGTTTGATGACTACAAAAAAATTGAAAGGAAAAGCAAAAGCAAAAGCAACCAAAAAATAAAATTAAATATTTATGTTAAAATATGTGTATTAACTATATTTCACTATTTTACATATTTATGTATGATATTTTGATATAAAATAACCAAATAATATTTCATATATATTTGTGAAAAATAGAATATCACGGTATATACCTCACGATATTTAATACATATCACAGTTTTTTGATAAAAAGTACATAAAAATTGACCGATATATATCATATACTGCTTACGGTAGTATTTAATTCCATGCAAGTAACAAAAGATTTTGTATTTGATAAAAAAAGAAAAGATTTGGTATGAAAAATTGTAAGCAACAATTAACGATTTGTAGTAGTCGGGTACAGTTCTAATTCCAGATGGAAAAGGAATACCCTAAAAAAAAAAACAAAAAGTTTTCTCTGGAATAAAAAATTGCTCCGAAAAATAAAGTCGGATTCCTCTCTCCTTATAACTTCTTCCGGTTTCAATTTTCGTTGAAAGTTAACCACAAGCGTGGGTGTTGATGGGCCAGGCCCAGTTCTTGCAGGTCTTCCATTCCTCTTAAAGAATTGGGCCTCAACTCATTCGAATGAACCTTTTTATTCCCTGCCTTTGGTAAATACAAAATAGTTACAGACAATATGAGAGTATAGATCTTTAATTTGGTTGATTAATAGGTTTTTTTCTTCCATGCGTCTGAACCCAAATCCATATCATTTTTTTTCGGCCTTAGCTTATCCATCACCACCTCAATAATAGTTCTTTTATTATGTCTAATTATACATACTAACTCATTCCTTAATCTTCCATATATAAGGCATAAATCATAAAAAAATTGATAAAAATACCCTTAGTTAAAATATTCTTTTCTAAAAAAAAACACACTAGCTTACTACTGTTGTTTCCTCCGCTGTCTGCGCTAACACCGGCACTGGTACCACAATCAAACTGTTATACAACATGATCTCGCCGTAAATGTCATATGTCATGTTCAAAAAAATAAAAAGTATCTGAATGGATATCGAAAAGTGTCTAAAGAAATATTTAAAAGTGTTTGACCAATACGTAGACAATTTACTCTCTTAAAAAATAACTAATTGAAATAATAAAAAAGTGTTTGAATGAATGTGTAAAAGTGAATAAAGAAATATTTAGAAATGTCTGACTAATACATAAACAATTTACTCTCTTCAAAATAACTAATTGGAACAATAAAAAAGTATCTGAATGAATGTGTAAAAGTGTCTAAAGAAAAGTGACAAAATATCTAAAGCAATACGCAAATAATTTATTTTCACGATAAAAAAAAATATACGAAATAATAAAAGAAGTGTCTAAATAGAAATTTAAAAGTGTCTAAATAATCATTTAAAAAATTACAAAATGCCCTCGCCTCGCCCTTGCTCGTTCATTTCGGATCTCGTGATGCCGTTCATTTTCCAGATCTTGTCCTCGCCATTCATGGTTCCTTGGCTTCCTTGGCATTCGTGGCTTTGTCGCATAGCCGTTTGTTTCTCGTCGCTCCTTGGGGTGTCACTCGGCCTTCCATCAATCGCGCGGTGTAGATCTTCCAGTGGCCGGAAAAAGTGACTCCTCACCCTTGGCCAAGCCTTGCCTAGCCCTTGGTGCACCTCGCGCCACCTCGCCCCTGGCTGTGCCTCACCTCGCGCCTGGCCGCGCCTCGCCCTTGGCCATGCCTTGCTTCACCCCTCACCACGCCTCGCGTCGCCTTGCACTTCGCCTCGCCCTTAGCAGCACCTCGTGTCAACCCTGGTAGTGCTTCACCCCTGGCCGTGCCTCAAGTGGCCCCCAACAGCGCCTCACCCCTGGCTGTGCCTTGCGTCACCTTCGCCTCGCTTCTGGCCTCGCCGTCAGGAAAGAGTGCCGTGAGTTGGGAAAACAAAAACATGATTTAGGGTAAGGGGTAATTTTGGAAAAGCACCTCCCATGTCTAATTAGGCATATGCTTACCGTATCCATAGTACCTCAATAATTGCTAAAATGTACCCATGAGAGCTTAATTAGACCTTTGAATTCAAAGTTGGGGTGCATGCTTTTAATTAGATCCATTAATTGGTTGTTGTGGCTGGCTTTTCTCTTTGATTGGTTCACTTTTAGGGCGGTTTACGGCACACTCCTCAACTATTTGGACTCGTAGTAAGAGTTGGAAGTTGTTCTACTACAACTATTTTGTCTTCTAGTAAAATAATTTTGTTTTGACTAAGTAAAAAATCAGTCTACATCTCTTCCAAACATACTATTCTAGTACAACACAAATAAAATGGGAGAATGAGGGATTGGAACTTTTGACTTTATGATAAAAATAAGAAACTAATTTATTGGAGGCTTCTTAGTGTCCAACTATAGCTCCTTATTATGATTCAGACACACACACACACACATGTCGAATCTAATCAAGAATTTATCATATTGCTTCAGGGGGAAACAAATGGTTTCAACTCTGCTAAAACGCCCCAACCTTTTTGTATTTTGGCTGTTAAATGACCTGTTGCTGGTGTTATTTGCAATGAAGCTGGCTTCTTTCTGTGACACAGTTACAATAACCAGAAAAAGAACACAAAAAATCGATCATTTAGTAGCGATTCGGAGAAAGATATCGATAGCTTTCTGCTTTCACATAATTTGTAAGTGCTCCGGTGTAGGTGGCAACATAACTATGTATGTATCCACTTTTACTGATTGAACAAAGCTAATTAAAGCTCAATGTGCGGTTTCAGGAGTAACACTCCCTGATGCATATCAAGACATGTAAATGATTAAAGCCCCCATTAGATCGATGTAGATACAACAAAATGTAAATTAATTCGATGTCCATCAAATGTAAAATCTTCTCTAGTGCATGTACGTAGGTGTATTTGGTAGACCATGAAGATTAAAAATCTCTTCAAAATACTATCACACACCGAAATGAAGAGCACCAAAGGGACAACAAAGACAAGGTAAAGATTTGTTTGATTAAGACTACTCTTAGACTACTTGTACCCAAAAAGCTATTGGTTACTATAGAATTTTCCTTTATTAACCAAAAGTGTACGAAAAAGCAAGCGAAAGACCGGCCAAAATTGAGGTTCACAATAATGGTTGTACTCACAATCGCTTGGTAATTTCCTGTCTTGTTCTCTCGCTTTTGTACAAACAAAAAGGAGAATTAAGCGACCGAACCAAAGAAATTAACTTCAAACATCGGTAGCGCTCTGACTCTGTCTCTGGTAGTGATGACTCGAAGCCGACTCTGATCCGTGAGCGGATCCGTGAACCGAGCCCCGGCAAAGCGGGCAATGATGATTCGTCCTCAACCACTTGTCGATACACGCCCTGTGATAAACGTGCTTGCACTTGGTCAGGACCCTACAAACCTCGCCCTCACGGTATTCGTCCAAGCAGATTGCGCAGTCTTTGCCGTAGCTGCTCACGTAGGGAACGACCTTCCCGCCGATCCGTTGGGTCCGTGGAGGCGCCTCCCTTGGTCTCGGAGGTTCGAGGGGCTGCGGAGGTGGGCGGCGGACATATGTACTCCAGACGTATAGGAGGAGGTACAGGAGAAGGATCATGCCCATGCAGACGATGAGCCATAGGAAAGTATGTCGGAGACCAGCAAGCGCCGGAGAAGAAACAGGTGGCTGCGGCGGCGGAAGGGACATTGTTGAGGAGAAGGGGAGCATTTTTTTTTTTGGGGGAAGGGGGGGGGGGGGTGGTAGTTTAGCTTATTTAGACGACTCCTTGTTTTTTCATTAAAAAAAAAAAAAAGACGACTCCTTGGTTTTTTTTTTTTTTTTTTTTCTGTTTTGTGATGAAATTATACCCTTATGCATCCGGACTCTAGACTCTATTAGAAACGGAGTCAGGAACCGTTAGAAAACTAACGACAAGATCAAACGAAATTAATTAGAGCTATGTTTCATTTAAAAGACTCTTGTTAGATTTCTAAACTTTGAGCATTCACGATAGATAACGGGATGGCTAACGGCGTTCCTCTTGAATTTTACTTTTGCGTATAGAATTTCTCTCAATAAAAAGATAGCAACGTCCCTGATTATATGTACAGATATTATTGTTTTTTTTATGACTATCTTATTGTAAATGTACCTTAGTTTTTCCTTTCTGTGTATTTCTAAAGTACCTTAACATTCCAAACCAAATATATAAAATACGATTCAACAGGAAAAAGAGGAAGCCACAAGAGAAATGAGGAAATATGGGCAGCTTCCTCGGTTTGGACCTCTTCTAGCAACATCGATCAAAGTTCAAGCCATAGGAGATAGGACTTTAGTTGCATAAATTAACGCAAATTTATGTTTAGGGGCAAGTGCACCATATATAACTCCTAAACTTCTTTTTCATGAGTGATGGTGCGAAATATAAAATTTGATACAGACAAGATATTCCAAATTTGATGGACGTAGCATCTAGTATAAAGTTGAGGGCAAGCGAATCTTAATCAACAAAAGAGTAGACCTCCGCGTTAACCTTGTCCTAGAGATGTTTGGTAGGACAATCATATGAAGATCAAGTCAGTATTTCAACAAATGTTAAAGTAAAATAATGAGAGCTTTAATCAAAGAGTTAGGGAATGTTTAGATCCAGGCAGCAGGCTTAAGGTTTATTTTTATTTTTATTTTGGTTATAAGACATTTGATATCTGGTAATTATATTGGGTGTTAACTGACGTAAATTGACCCACGTCAAATCTATTTCTCAATTCAAAGCCTTACTTAATGAATGATAATTTCTTTCTACTTCACCTCACAGGTTTGGTATCTAAGGCTTCAGCTTCACTTGTCATAAGGGAATTGAGCCAAGTGTTGGCCGCAGTGATTAAAAACTTTTAGTGTAAGATGATCAATAAACATGAGACCATAAAATTTAGGCAATTCACCCTTAATTTTAGGCATATCTATTGAATAAACTACAATATTTTCCTTCACTATTAAAATAGCCAGTTTGCAATAGAGAGAAATATCTTTATACAAAAATTCTAGAGGTAAAGTACTACCTTAGATAAATCCAAACTAGTTGCACTCAAGTTTTTTAGAAATATTCAAAATAAATATCTCACTATTTTGTTACTTTCCAAAATAATTAAAATTTGCTCACTCAAAATATATATTTTAAAGCAATTATGTTTTACTTACGCTCTTGTTGGTGCACACTCTCACACAATGGACACACTTTCTGTACTTGGTGATACTTGAATGTAACCACACTAATCAAAAGAGCGAGAATGGTTATTTAAAAGGATTTAACTGTGTTTATTGTTCACAATGTTTTACCGTTCAGTGCATTTACTATTCATTATGTTTCACTGTTCACCATTTAATTAAAAATGTCTTAAATCACTCATCAAGTCCTCTAACTTTATAATTTTAGCCACAACTCCCAAATTCATTAATTTGAGCAAAAAATCTCCAGCATCTCCATCTTAGCTCAAATTCATCTTTGGACACAAGCATGATAGCAATATCACGGACAATGCAGTTCCATACATAGTGGCTCCACCTCAAATGAAGCTCCTTGATCCTCCATTCTATTTTCAGATCCGTGAAGAACAATCTCACTGGTCATGTCACCCTTCGTGCCTTGCTGGTCTCCTCGTAATCAATTTCTTCACATGCTTTATCTCGTGATCTCCATGCTCCATCTTGACAAGGGATCTCCACTCCACATTCCACCTTGCCAAAGAATATCCATAAACAGAATTGGATTTACCTCAACAATAATGACATTGGTTGGATTCTCCTTTTCTTGCTTTGCATCTACTAAGGATAACTGTAAGCTTTGTGTCATCTATCACCAAGAACCACCATTGGCACTAGACACATTGGGAATCCCCTTCGGCTTTCATACCAATTATTGGGCGTAGAGAATAAAAGCTTTGAGTGCAAGATGATGAATAAAAATGGCACAAAAATTTATGTGGTTCATCCTTAATTTTGGGTTATTTTTACAAGACAAACTACAAGAATTTCCTCAACCATCAAAACAACAAGCTTTAAAAAGAGAAACTTCTCTAGAAAAAAAAAATAGTGATAAAATAATAACTAAGATAAACCCAAAATAGTAATGCTTATGTGTTTCCCAAACACATTAATAGATGTCTCACTATTTTGTCACTGTCTAAAATAAATCTCTCTAACTCATAATATTTTGTTTTCAAAAGCAAACATGTTTTGATTTATCTCCCATTGGTGGATGCTCTCACAAAACACATTCTTTGCTTGGTGATGTTAGACGGCTAACATACTAATCAAATAGGCGAGGATGTCTATTTATAATGATTTCGCCGCATTTACTGTTCAACATGTTTACTGTTAACAATATTTTGCTGTTCACCATAGAAAAAACTCCTTAAGTCCTCAAACTCTTCAGTTTTAGTCACAACTTCTCAATTGTTTAATTTGGGCTACAAATCCCCAACTTAAGGCTCAAAACTCACAACATTTCAATTGGAAGTATTAAAAAAATATATACATAATAATTGCAACTAAGATCCTCTTATTTTTATACTTATTCATTTTAACCATTTGGCTTTGTTTACTCATTTATGTAAATGAGTAGCTACAGGATGCACATGGAGCACCTTACTATTCCCTACTTTCGCATTATTTACAAGATCTAAATGTACTATTAGTCCTCAAACTTTGCTAACTTGCACAAGTTGGTCCGTTAACTTTAACTTAGTACGACTTAGTCTTCAACCATTGTAAAATCATATGACTTAATCCTCAAAAATTGGTTTATTACTCGTATCTCGCTCTGTTTTACATAAGGCATCAACATTCTAATTTATTACTCATATCTCGTTCTATTTTACATAAAATTGAAAGCTTTAATTGGTTTGAAATTTGAATGTTGATGTTGAACACTTTAATAAATTAGAATATTGACAACTTTTTTTTCTCTTTTAATAGATTCCAATTAGTATTTATATTTGGACAAAAGATTCAAATTAAACAAAAATAAAAGACATTAATAAGCAAAAAATTGAACAAATAAAGAAAGTAAGGAAAAACTGATGAATAAGATACGGGAAAAATTATCACAAAGTTAAGGTTAGATTATTTCTTTGTATGGATAAACCACTAACAATGGGGAACTTATTTTGTTTAAGAAAAGTAAGAAATCTATAGGAAAAACAAATGATCAATGTAAATGTGAAGAAAATAAAAAATGAATTTTTTGGCTTTCTAGTATATCAATAAAAATAGTTTCTTTAAAAAATAAGTAAAATATAAATTATTAGATAATATAAATTCTTTAAATTATTTAACATAATTTTTTTACAATTATCATGTGTAAATAATCTAATTATTTAATTATTTTAGGTAACAATTTGGTAAAGTTTGTTAACCCATGAGTTTAGTGTGAATGAAAGTTTCTAAAAATAACAGTCATTTTATTGAAATGTTGAAAATGGGGACTAATTGCCAATACAGTTGCACTTAATACATCCTACTTTACGTGTTTTTTTTTACAACTGTCTAACATGGCACATATGGCCCACTTTTTAATCCCATAGTTGCCCTTGGTTGGTCTTTGTATTTATATGATATTACCGATTGTCCAATTAAAAACCTTCTCACGTGTTCTATCAGGTTTCTCTTTTCCCACCCATCTGCTGACCAGCTCCCTAGCTAAAACTCATAGCAATTCTCATTTTTACAATCATCTCCGTTCATTTCGATTGGCCTCATTCCAATGGATGTGACGATAACCTCCTTTTCCAAACTTGCACGGCTTGGACGCAATGGGCAGCTACTCCCCTCTGCCGCTTGTTATTCCTTCCCTTTCGCGCTTTGACCATGGCCACATCCACCAAGCCAATTTGTGTTTTATTCTATTAATGACAACCAAACTCAGCCTAAAATTGATTAATTGCTGGTCTTAGAGACTGATTTAGTCTCTTAAGTAGTCAAATTAAAGAACAAAACAACTGAAATCTTCAAATTGTTTCATAAAAGGAGATATGGAGTTGGGGTTTTGAAATGGAAAAATTAGAATAGGCTAGGATCTCCACCACATCTGCTGCCCACTTCCGTCGCATCTACCTGCCGCCAAACCTCATTCACACAACATTCCAGATCCTACTCTTCCGAACTCCCTACTTTGCACCTACCCACTCCCATAGCAGACGCCACTACCAATTACATCCTTCTCATCCTCCTATAGCTTTCAGGCGCTGCTTGTGTGATGACACCTCCATCGAGTCAAATATGTTAGTGTTATGCCCAAAAGCCAATCATGAGATGATTGTATTTTTGCACATTAAGTCATGATATTTTATTAAGGCATTAATCCAGCAATTATGTTTGTTGTTTTGTTTCTGCGTAACTTAACAAACATAGTTGTAACCTTAGAATAATGATATTCTTAAACGTCCCTGGTCTAGTATTATTGTGGAGCGGGTTGCAATAATACATAACGACTAGCATATATGGAGACTAATATGAGATATGTAGTCTACATATGGGTACAAGTTGGAGAACTTGTGTACTGGACCGACCCACCATGAGAACACTTCATGGATCGTTATATGAGTGTCATAAGTGATTCTCATAGTGATCATGGTATATGTAGTCCTTCGACCTAAGATCATCAAGGTTCCCTATATGTGAGTCACATACTTTGATACTTTCCTTTGTTGCTCGTAACTGAGTGAACTTGAATGAGGTCATTCGGTATGTCACATATCATGCGGAGGGATTTGTATGATCAAGATGGGATTTGTCCCTCCTATGTAACGGGAGTGATATCTTCGGGCCCCTTGATAGAGTGAGACTTAGAAAATGTATGGCCATGCTCTGATGAGTTGATATACGATATCAATGTCATCAGTTTAAGTTGGTCTACTCGGTAATCAAGAAACCAAAGATTCGGCTATACGAGAGTGACACATTCCATGTCTCGTGCTTAGTCTTGATATCTTGGACAAAGGGACAATGGCATATATCGGTGATAATCATAAAGATTTAGTCGATTCATCGACAATCTTGTCACTTGGGTAGCAATGATGCGTTGCTAGACACCGTTCATTACTTATGATCATAAATGTAATTTATGATCATTGCCAACATGGCAAGAGCCTATTGGGTCGCACACATAGAGCTATTTGGATCATTAGAGTGCATGAGCTAATTATTTGGGTTATGGTTTCACTTTAATTTCGTATTAATAATGGGCCAAGGAGTTGAGCCATTATTAAGCCCAAAATTAAATCCTAATTGGATTAGGGCTTTGAAACCCATTAGGCCTGGAAGTTGAGTCTCACTATAAATACAACTTTTAAGTGAGAAATTCATAGGTCTCCTTGCCCTAGCCTCCCAAAAGGACAGCCGCATTCTTCTCTTGCAATTCCTTGGAGTACGCAAGCTAGCACTGCGAGCACAAGAGAAAAGTATCTGCTGGGACGTGGTGGAAGCGTGGTGATCCCGAGAGGCTCGTGTGGATACCATAGAGAGCCTGAACACGTCAACTATTCAGGTTTTGTGATTTGACTCTACAGTTGAGTGAGAGATCTCAACCGAAAATTAGGTATGAAATTTTTGAATACCCGGTTTACCCCGTTTCACTTGGATCCTGGAGGGTTTCGGTTAAATTCCGCTGCGCTGTTTGGCTCCCGAAACCCAACAAAATATATCAATGGCGAGGTAGAGCTACATGAGGAGTTTTGATTTGAGGTTTTGGCAAGCATAAAGCAAGAAACTGTTCCCCATCATAGCCTCACCCAATTTCCCCCATCAAGCCTCTAACTTCGCTAGCGAAGACCAACTATGGGAACACCTCAATCACCTTAATCAAAAGTTCAATCTCACTTTTATTTGAGTACTTGGCATCGCTGCAACACCATTTACGTCTTCCAATTGTCCACCAC
The DNA here is from genome assembly GCA_039654915.1 of Aquilaria yunnanensis. NCBI lineage: Eukaryota > Viridiplantae > Streptophyta > Magnoliopsida > Malvales > Thymelaeaceae > Aquilaria > Aquilaria yunnanensis. The sequence continues at coordinate 1,033,478 of CM077595.1, forward strand.
CTCTTTACCGGGCAATGGCAATGGCTTAGATTTCTTCACAGCAGCCCTGCTCTTGGTTGGCTTTGACACATAAATGACGTTGATCTGAGTATGAGGCCTTGAGGACCAATTGGTGGGTTGGGGAGATCTAGGTAGAATGTGGAGAGATTTGGAGGATTGGAAGAGTTGGAGATTGAAAGAGCATCTCGATGGAAGGGCAAATAAAGGAGAAAGACCGGTGGCTCTTGGGAGAATTAGTTTTGACCAATGGCATGACTGTAAATATGGGTAATTTGGTGGGAATTTGGAACATGTTTGAGAGTGTGTGTGTAAATAACACATTAACCCAAACTAGTTAACTGGAAATGAATTGGCCCTAAGGTTATATTTTGCTCAAATTGCCGAGAGACTAACTCGCCTTGGAGTGGCCCTGTTTTCCCTTTTCTTGAAAAAATATTGTAGTTATGATTCCAAATTTTTGTAATTTTTTAAAAATTTTTAAACTCTTCCAGAAAAAGTACGAATAATTGCAAAAAAAAAAAAAGTAATAATCATGCGAAAATACTTATAATTATTCGAATATATTCATAATCATCTACAAAATGTTCTTTTTCATTTTTGGTACACATAGAAAAATCATATTTATAATATGATATCCAATAACCACAATCTTATATTTAGAATATGTTTTTTCCTAAAGCAAAATTATATTTTAATTTAAACTCTCATATATTACTTTAGGTTTAGTTCATTTATAATTAAGTCAGATTAATTCAAAATGATTTATTTTTCATTTTTATGACTTTTGTTTAGAACGAATGTCATTTGCAAACATATACTATATAGGTTTAATAATTCATTGGATAATATTTTTTACAATGTGAATAATTTTTTGTTAATTTTTTTTTCTCTTTTTATGTTGAATAAGTAAGAGATTTAGAAAAATTTTCATCATTGTTATTCAATGGATTATTATACCTATATGACCCTATCTCCCTTATCTCTTCTCCTACTTAATTATTCTTTCAATTCTCATTGCTTTTCTCGCCACAATAGACACCTCAGTTGGTTTCGATTGGCGTCTTTCTAGATCCCACTTCAATAAGCCTATTTGATAGTTTCAGATCTCTTCTACATGCTTCAGGATAGTTGGCTTATTCTCTCTCTCTCTCTCCTTCATTCTAGCCTCATTAGTCGCATCTCCGAGGTTTTGATTTTTCTTGGGTTCATCTGGCTCTAGATCTACGTACCGGGGATCGATTCTAGTGACATTTTGTGCACATGATCTTGGCATAGTTGTTCATCAATGTTGCTTGGCAGCAATGTGGGGGTTAAAGCTTCAATAGTGGCATAGAGCTCTATGCAATCAGGTTAGGTCAAGTCAATCCACTTTATCATGATGGATTGGATGTATGTGTGTTGTTGTTTTTATAGTTTAGATATTAGGTCAATCTTATGTTGGTACTATGTCAATCTAATCATATGTTGGCCTGCTTGTGTTTTTGTTCTCTTGGTCTATCTTTATTGTTTGTAGGTGTGAACATTGAGATCTACAGGACTATTCATAGAAGTTTTATTCAAAGTCTATGTTTGGGATTTACTATAAAATTAAATCTTATAGTTGAGTTAACTGTTCTCTGTATTTTGGTGATCGGTGTACTTGTTTTGTAGATACTGTACAACCTTTAATTAATGAGATCAATGGCCTTTCATAAAATATATTATATATATATGATAATAGCTTTCAAATGATATTGGTTTTGGACAAAGAATCAATAAAAATTAACATAAGCTATTTTGGATTATTAATTCAGCTTAATCATATAGACTAACAATATGTACTGTATTTTATGAATTTTTTTTAATTATTTATAGAAGTACATGCTTGCTAGAAAATATACACATAACTATAAAAATCTGAACTAAAAATAAAAAAAAATATTCATCTCAAATGGGCCACCCGATCATATTCGTCTATCTACAGATAGAGTATTACCCTATAATGCATTTAGTAATGGTGAGAGTACGACTTTAACCAAATGTATACTATTTACATTTCTATATGCATTTTGTTAATTTGGTTTGAATTCTATCCGATATAACAATTTGATGGATTTTTTTTATTTTTTACAAGACGAAACTAAATCAAATTGAATTATGTGTTAGAATTGAAGCAACTCAAACCAATTGATTTACATTTTAGACCAGTAGGGTTTTGAGTTAAAAATTTTTAAATCATGAATTTTAGAAAGAGAAAATAACACAACCAAGGTTTTTAAGATCATGAGTCGCTATTGAATATAAAATTCTATACTTTTTTTTTTATAATCAAAAGTTTGTCACACGTGTGTGTGTGTGTATATATATTTAAAGAGAGAGTAGTAGTATGACCATCTTATAAAGTTGGAAGTTGAATTATTTGCCTCACAAAACTTAGAGACATCGAAATGCATTTAACACTTTATTAGATGGCACTGCGCTGCTTCTCAAATCCAGCCAAGGCCGTGAGCTTGTGTCTTGCGTACAAGCTGGGCTGGGTAGGCGAAAACATAAAATCCAATTCTAGATTGAGCGAAACCGAACTATTTCAATCAAATTATTTAGTTTGGTGTTGATCGAATAATGTTCAATCGCCCAAAGCCTACTTTGGCCACATGGTGAAACTTTGCTCGGCAGTGGGCCTTCATCTTCTTGCTTGCGCGTCATGGTTAATGGGGCTAATGCACTTGGATACATATAACATATATCTCTGATATTCGTTATTAATTAAAAGGTGGACACCTTCTAACCTCACTTTCATATTGTTCAGTAGAGTTATTATGTGTCGGTAGCCTATATGGTAGCCAGAACTGATCAGTGATGAAAAAAAACAGGAAAACAACAATTAATATTGTAGCCTATTTGGAGAACTCAGGAATTAATGAGTTGATTCTTTTCAACTGCCATTACATTTGAATTTTGTCATAACCATGTGAATAAAAGAAAAAAAAAAAGTAGGGTAAAATCAAGCTAATTAAAATCAAACGTCTACGACGCTCTGATTAGTTTGATCGTGACGCTTTGAATCCGATCCGTCGAACGATCCGCGAACCGATTCCCGGCAAAGCGCGCAATGCGGATTCGTCCTCAGCCACTTGTCGATACATACTCTATGATAGACATGGTTGCACTTGGACAGAACCCTACAAACCTCGCCGTCCCGGAAATCCTCCAAGCAGATGGCGCACTCTGTGTTGACGTAGCTGCTCTCGTAGGCAACCACCTTCCCCGGGATCCGTCGGAGCGGTGGAGGTGCCTCTGAAGCAGACGGATTCGGGGGCTGTCTGCCTCCGCCCGGCTGCCGAGTGCACAGGTTAAAGAGTACGTTGCAGCAGAGCCATGAAAGCAAGAAGACGAGGGCGATTATGCTCAAGTAGAAGTAGGGCCATAGGTATTCTACGCTGGATCCCTCTGAAGAAGAAGAAGGCATCGGCGGCGTCGACATTGTTGGGGTTAGAACTGAGAAGAAAGAGCTGAGTTTTTCTTAGATTATTAGATTTTGCTGCTGCTTTGGTACTGCTTTCTTACTTTATATTAACTAGTTGCCCGACTCCTATTTTTGTTTGGAATCCGGTACTACTCTGTTTTCCGTCGGGAATTCTGATTCAGGATTCTTATAGAACTCCTATAGATAGAACAAATAATTGCGACGAGTAGAATATGTAAATATAAAAAGATCTATAGCTATCCTATATATATTAAAAAATCTTACGTGTAACGATAATATTTGTGTGTGTGTGTGTTTTTACGTAGAAATAGTACACTCAAATTGTATTGATACCAAATACGGAAGATGTCCCATAATTTTTTACAACGCATATATACTCAGTCAACTCTTTCATAAGTGATCCATAGTCCACATACCCACGAATAAGAACACTACACAATGCCACTTATGACATTATCCTAAATTTATAACAAGGTTAGAATGTGAGGAGCTTGCATTTAATTTTAAAGACTGCTGTCAAGGCTTAGCCCATGTAGAAGGTATCTTTAAACCGGCCTCTAGACAGGAACAAAAAATTGGGTTTAAAAGGTTTGGGCCTCAACTGGGAGTAATATTGATTCCGGGTCAAAATCTTGGCTTGCAAAGGTTAAGGGTTCAAAAGCTTTTAATCAGGGTCTCCTAACCAGAATTTTTTTGAGATAAAGTTGGGCTTTGCATGCTTGTCTATTGAGCCTACCAATCTATGGGTCCTTATCCGCGTCTGTTGGAAGCAACTGGAGCTTTGCCTATTGGCGATAATGATGCTAGTTGTTCGGCTAGTGGTGAGGCTAGTGAGGCTTGTAGGCATGCGGATACAGAAGTAGCTTCCCATAATTTTTCAGTAGATTCTCAAGTTCAAAAGGAACTACGTTTGGGTTTAGGTTCAAGTTTGCATTCGGTTGATTGCAATTTATTAGAATAAAGGCATGAACCAGATAATGGAAGGGAGGCATCTCTGTGATGTGTGAATTCGATGGACTCTCACTTTTTGGCAGAAGGAGCTAAATATAAAAAGGCCTAAATCCATTTTCAGCCCTCAAACTTGAATGATCCAGACACTTAACCCCCTCAACCTCATCTCATTCCAACTCACCCGCTAAGTTAAAAAAAAAAAAGGTACACTTTAGCCCTTTTAACTCTTATGCTTGTCACATGACCTCTTTATCCCGAAAACCGCTTGCTGTCCCTGTTTGGTTCTCACCTCTTTCTTTTCCCTTTTCTGTTTTAGTTGATTTTATTTTGTGTTTTAGTGCATCATCCTTTTCGTGGGTTTCTTCGAAACAAATGGAAGCGATTTAGACTTGAATCCCTGAGATGTACCGGAATACTACCAGCTGATCTCCGCTGCCGTGGTGGATGGATAGGATTCTGAAGAACAAGCCAACTCGGATGACGAGTATTTTGTTACCAGTGTCTCGAACGGCATCTCATCTCTTCACATGAGCAAGGGCTGATCAAGCAAGAAGAGGACAGGATGAAAGAGGCGTCCAATTCAGTGATCCAGAGAGCATTTAAGGAGGACGAGAGCCGGAAAAGTGCACCGTTGATGGCTGAGAATGCGATGCAAGTCGTCTTCGACTTGACCTGTCTGATAAACCTCCATCTGCAGAACAACAACCCCACCGATCCAATCCCAGATCTTTCTATCTTTCTTCCCAATTTGACCAACAAAGAGTTTTATGGCCGATTACCATGAAATTTGTTGAAGAAACTCGGTGTGCAAATAAGAAACTAATATTCTTCAAGCGGCGGAAGTGGTTTGAATTGGAGGATTTGCTACGGGCGTCGACGGAGATTGCTGGGGAAAGTGAGCTTAGGGATGGTGTAGGAGGCAGCGTCGACGACAGCTCCACAGTGGCCGTGAAGGACACCAACCATTGGCCTAGAAAAGAATTTGAGCAATACAGAGGTGCTCAAGAAACAAACGGGAGCAGACGTCGTTTAGGGTAAAGATGTCACGTGATGTGCACAGTGGTAAAATGGGCTAAAGTGTACCGTTTTTACAAGTTCAGGGTGTGAGTTGGTAATGTTGAAGGGGTAAAGTGTCAGAGCAATTCAAGTTTGAGGGCTTAAAATGACTTGGGCCATATAAAAATTATCTTCAATTAGCTGTAGGATTGTATATCATGTTGGTCCATTGTTAGTGGAAAAGCATCAAGTAAGCTTAGAAATTCAAAATGAAGTAAAGTATTTAAGTGTGACTCATCTAGGTGAGGGTATTCATGATAGTATCAATGAATAATCTTTGCAAACAAGTACATTTGCTTGGGCTGATAGATTTCTGAAAAGATATACAAACTAGTAAAGGTTTACTTTTAAGGAATTTGGATATAACCATAAAATTTTTCAATGAAGTTGATAAAAATAAAGAGATGTTGAATGGTACATAACAAAATTAAGCAGACAGTACAGAAAAAAAGAGACATCATAAATCGGGAACTCAAAAATTAGGGAGCAACATAAATTATGAGAAAGAAAAGGGGATTTTGGTAAGAAGGGCATAACTTATGAAGGGGGCAGTATCCATATTCCCGGAAAAATTGTTCATGAAAAGGAGTTACGAGAGTTGAACAATGTTTTCTACATTCCTTTGTAGGGTTTGGGTTCTTGGGTTTTTGGTACTCCTTTTTCTTCTCCTCCAAGATGAAGCTTATATCTATTGTTTTTTATTAATAAATTTTCATTGCCGATAATAATAATAATAATAATAATAATAATAAAGACTTAGCCCATGTAGTCCATTAGGTTATAACACCCAAGAAAAAGTAAACAACCAATTTATTCAAGGCTTATGCGAAACATTTCTTGACAGTAAAATTTGGGGTAATTACACTCTTTTGTGTCTCCAAATACCAAACAAATTTTGCTAAATGCATTAGAAACGCCTAAAAAATGGTTAAGTAATAATTTTTTAGCGTCTTTAATAATTTATATACAAGTTGAAGGAATATTTACTATTTATCGAAATAATTACAAACATCTTATCTAATTGAACCGCTCCCAATACTTAGTGATTATTATTACCTTGTATACCAATTGAAATTCTAAACTAATTAAGGAAGTCCAAAAATATTTTTTTTCAATATTTTCTTCAAATTTTTTTTATTTTTTCTCATAAATAATTAATTACTTTCTAAATTAGCTTGATACAAGTGATTATTAAGTACATAGAGTATCAAATTTTAATTGGTATTGGTTTTAGTCAACAAATCCATCAGAAATTAAAACATTATATTATTTTTAATAGAAAAAGTACTTAAAATTTTATATATTACTCTCCCCATTTACTACTTTCCCATTATTTCTCACCCTTCATCACGCCTGCATCCTGTAAACTAGAACAATAGGATTCAATGGTTGCAACAAGTCTCATGGCTTTTTTTCACTTTTCCTTAAATTAGATCCTTAACTGACAAAACATGAGAAGTTTGAGGAATGCCTAAAAAGTACCAACACTGTGGCCTTGTATTTTCGAATGCCTAGAAAAAAGGGTATTATGCCAGACCCCAAAAAATTGATAGCATAATTGATTAGTGGGATTGGAGACTGTCATCCTTGGTGTAAATACACAAAGTAACACTGTTAGTGTTACTAATGGCCCCAAGCCTTTAACACGTATTCAAATCAACAAGGTAAGCACAAATTTTAAAGGGTAAACACAGCAGTTACTCTTTTAGAATCCGTTTTCCATACAAAAACCTTTCGAAAAGGCACAAGCCTAGGTCAGGATGAAATTGAGGGTTTCTGGGAACTACCCACATTTGTCGCTTGTTTATCGATTCGAAAACCCAAAAGTGAAGGATTCTTGCTGGGAACACACAAAATTGAACCTATTTGAAGGCACAAATAGTTGGGGGAGGCATCAATCAGGTGAGTAGGAATGCGAAGTAGGTACACGAGTTTAATCAACATTGCTGGAAGAGGACGGAGAATGAGATGGTCCACCGGAGAAGAAGAAGGTGCGTTCAAGTTCTGGAAACATGGGGTTGTCGTTTTGGTAAGGATTTGTGTTATTTTGTGGGTTGTATGGTTCGGATTTGTTGGGTGATGGTTTATTTGTTAAGGGTCCATGTGTTAGGAATTTTATTGTTTGAATCTGGAGTCTGGTTGTGTGTAACCAATGGTGTAGTGATGATTGAGTATGAAAAAAAAAAGTATGTTTATGTATGGGAATTGTATTAATCTGGTGTTGATGTGTTTTTGTTATGGGTGTGTTATTGTTAATTACTGAGTTGGGTGGATGTGGAGTTTGGTTGTGTGTCCTTGACAGAGTTATGTATGTTTGTAAAATGTGTATGTGAATGAATGGTTGTGTATGCCAATTGTATAATTCTGGTTTTATTGTAAGTGTTTTAGTTGTGGACTGGTAGTGGCAGTAATTGAGTTGTGTGAAAATGGGTAACGGGTGTGTATGATTAAGGTAGAAATATATGGTTGTGTTAATGTATGGTAGTGGTAACAATTTGTATGGTTTGGATAGAAGGTTGTATTGTTTTAATGTAGTTTGATCCTGGAAGTCGTTTGTGTTCTACTGTAAACGTTTTGTATGTTTTGGGTTGTAAGGGTGAGTTTGTATTTGTCAGTTGGGAGTTATTCTGTCAACGTTTTGTGTGGTTTGATACTTGGTAAGTTTGTTGGGTAGTTGTGCTATTCTGTTAGCATTTTGTATGGTTTGGATGTATTTGGTATATGGGAGTGAGAAGTGTTAGTTACTTGGTTGGGTGAAAGTGGCATTCTGTTGTATGTTTTTGAGATATTGATGTATTGTTTTAATGACAAAATGATGTTAGTTGTGGCCAGTTATGTATGGTTTTGGTTGATGTTTGTATTATAATGATTTTGTGTGGTTTATTATAGGGGTATTTTAGTTGACAAAGATATTATTATAATGATTGTATTTTAGTTGCGGATGACTTGTGTGATTCAATTAATGGTTTGTATGTTTCTACAGAATGATTGAATGTGATGTTCTGATGTGTGTCCATGAGACAGTAATGTATTGTTCTGAGTAAACATTGCATAATTGTGTGAAGTGTTAGCAAGTTGAATACTGAAAACATCAGAAAAATACATTCATTCATCATAACCATACATGTACTAGATAGATACAATATCAATTTCATAATAATACAAACAAATAATAAATTGATACGTAACATCAAAAACAAAAAACAAAATTAGCAACTACCTCCATTGGCAAAAACATCAACCCCGTCACCATTACCCGGATTTTCACCATTACTGTCACCATTCCTTTCCTCTATGTCATCATACCATTTTGATTACAACAATTGATATGAGCTCCAAAATAATACAATCACACAACAGTTTGATACGTAACACAATAGTTCCAAAAAACCTTCAAACTCATTAGTCAGCATAATAGTCCTGCCACCAACACCAAAACCTTCACCACTACAATCGTCATCCCCTTCCTCTCTGTCAACATATTGTTCTAATTCCTCGATGCCTCCTTCATCGCATGGTGTTTCATTCAAATCAACCAACATGCTTTTTCTATTTTGTTGTCTCCCCAATTAAACCCGTAAGCAAGCATTTCTTCTGGAATATGCAAAATTTGATAGAAGATGCAGACTGGCAGTGGAGATAAAAAAAACACGTAAACATTAAAGTCAATTAAGGAAGAACTACAATTATGTTACTCTGATTGCTATTTACCATTATTATAGTAAGCTGACACATTCTAGTTAATTACGTAGTATCCCATAGCTGTCAGCCCAAACTTGCCTTATTTAAATTAAAAACAAACGGAGTCTAACACCAATTAACTGGGTGCAATTGCACCAAGGAAAACGTCATACTAGGCCTTTATTAGTACCCGTTTTGGACCATTATTGTATATGGAAAAAAGCTAACAAGGACTCAATTAGGCACATAAAGGAAATACGCTTTTCATCATTAAAAGGTACTTCTATTTATGGCTACAGATTAATTATAAATGACATTGTTTGGAAATCAATTAGTTGATAGGATCGGGTTGTGGTTGCAATTATTTCCATATATAATGAATTTAATGAATTTAGAGGATTTTTATTATTTCTATTATATTTTAGTCCGGCAGATCCATCGTAAGGTGTTAATTTGCTTGTATTTAGTCTAATTGTCTATATTTATTTTAATTATTTGATCATTCTTTATTTAAAATTTTTCTTGATTATTTATAAGTTATTTATCAAAGGTTTATTCTAGTTTTTATAGAAAATGTTCGGTTCAATCTGATTCTTTTGATTTCAATTGATGTCAATAAGATGTATGACCTTTTTAGTGACGAGTATGCCCTTGTTAATCTTTAGAGTTCTATACCATTGGTTTGTGAGATATTATTTAACTCACTTTTAATTTGAATAAAATACACAAAAAAAAAAACATTTGGCAAATCAGTTTTAGAGGTCCATAAGGAGAAGCCCTCAATAGTGTTTCAAAATCTAGTGAATTCATGAGCAACTGAATTTGCCTTTGATGCATGCAGCTGTTATTTCTGTGTTTGTTCTTATTCATGACGGTGCATTTCAATAAATCATGTGGTGCATTTTAGAAGAAGTGTGGATGCAATGTTTCATTCTTCTCTTTCAACGGTATGGCAACTAGCTTAACTACCATGGTTGTTTTCCAGCTGAACACCTGTCATTTTCTATTCCATTTCCTATTTCCTTATTTCTAGTTTAGTTTGTTAAGGATTATTTTGATGTTTCTAGATGGGGCATTTGTTATGAAGATACACATAAGGGGAATGATATTTTTCTTCATACCGTTAATGAATGATCTTTTCTATCTTTAAAACTTTTTTTTCCCTTTTTCTCGGATTTTTTTTCCCTATTTGAACTTGTCTATTTTTTTAACCCTCTATGATCATTTGAGCTTGCATTAATTGGTATAAAAGTCAGTGATCCTCAATCTTTGCATGTTCAACTAAACATGTATTGTAGTGAAAAGATAGTAGACTGCTATGGATGAGCTCATGGAGAATGTACATCAACTTACCATCACCATTCAACAGATGGCCTAAGATCTTCATGACACTAACCAAATGGTGACCGATTTGGGGAGAGATAAGATGCTAAACTACAAGCACAGATTGTGGGCCAAGGTATTGTTCCTAGGGGTCTAAATGGAGTTGAACGAGGCATAAACAATGGAAGTGATATTATCTCGAGTAAATTTCCCCACGCTTGATGGAAGTGATATTAAGGAGTGGGAACATAAGATTTGACAATTTTTTGAGACGGCAGCACACCTATGGAGCATAAGATGAGGTTGGTGGCCATTTATCTTAATGGGGTAGAATTGCAGTGGCATTAGGCTTTCATGAAGGATGCTGACCCAAAAGTAATGTGGGATCAATATTTACAACCCTCAAGATCAAGTTCATGGGTGAAATAATCTTGAATCCACTTGCTAAATTAATCAAATTGAAGCAAACATGTCAATACATGAGTATCTAAAAAACTTTGATACCCTTCACCTTAGAGCAGCCATTTTTTAGGAATAAGGACTAATTTGGTAAAGGGCCATTTTTTAGGAGCAAGGACTAATTTACTTCCTGAATAGCCTCAAGGGAAAGATCAGTAGCTCTGTGGAGATCTTTAACCCTACAAATCTAAGATAGGCTTAGGCATTAGCCAAACACTAGGAGGCCACTCTTGTAGCTTGGTCCCGTATATTTAATTGAGGGGGTCTTAGGCAGACAACTTGGGCATAACCTTCATATGTTACTAGTACTCAAAGGTTACCTATTTTAGTTCTACATGCTCATAAATTAATTGTTCTTCAAAATTCCTTGTTGAGACCTACACTAAAAGCTAAATGATACAAGTGCTAGATTTCCCATGATAAGGCTTACTGCACAAGAAGCTAAAGATAAGAAAGCCAAAGGCCCTGTTTTTTTGTGCGATGAGAAATATCATGTGGGTCATAAGTATAACAGACCATAGATATATACCCTTATGGAGTGTGAAGAAGAAAAGGTGATTGAGCATATTGGAGTTGAAAAAATGCAAGTAGATAATGTGAGGAAATCATTATGATATCTATGAGTGCTTTACAAAAGAATGAAGGATTTGGGCTTTACAAACACTCAAAATTTATGGCCTGATTGCCAATCAACCTATAGTGATGCTGATAGATACAGGGAACACTTATAATCTTATTACTCCTTGATCTCAAAATAATTAGGGTATAAGATAGTGAGCATTAAACCTTCTTTAATCAAAATAGCTGACGGTTCCTACAGGAGCAATCACTTAATGTGTCCAGAAACATGGCAGCTATAAAGGGCCTAGTTCCAAGATGATATAAAGATTCTGCCATTGGCCAACTGTGATATTGTTTTAGGAGTGTGATGGCTCAAAAGTTGGGTGATGTGTCATTTATTAACTTTGAGGAGTTGGAGATGTCTTTCTAGTGGCAATAGAGGGATATTAATCTTAAGGGAATTTAGCTTTCCTATAGATTGGTGAATGCAGCTAAAGTGAACCAAATGATTGCTAAGGGAAGACTAGCTATAATGTGCAGTGTTTACTAGGACTATGAGGATATCCATATCATGGGTATGGGGACTGATACTGATAATCAAGATCATCAGATTATGTAGCTGCTTGATGAGTTGAATCTATTATTCAAGACCTCAAGGGACTACTTCCACACAAGTCTCTTGACCATGGTATTACTCTGAAGGAAAGAACTAACCCTATCAAGATCAGACCCTATGTATACCCCATCATCCAAAAGGATGAATTGAAATGTTCAAGTACCAGGTGCTACAGCACTATGCTTGCGGGGCCTACATAAATATGAGAATAAAAAATATGTTAGCTGCAAGTATTATCAAGCCAAATAGGAGTGATTTTTTTTGTCATAATGATTGTAAGAAAAAAAGGCAACTCATGGCAGCTATGTCTTAATTACAAACTATTGAGCAAACATATAGTTCAAGATAAGTATCCTAGCCTTATCATGGATGAATTACTAACAAAATTGCATGATGCACAGTATTTTTTAAAATTAGATTTGAGATCTAATTATCAACAGATAAGGATGAAACCATTTGATATCCATAAAAGTGCTTTTAGTGCTCATGATGGACATTATAAATTCTTAGTCATGTCATTTGGGTTGACCAATGCCCCATCTACTTTTCAAATCATAATGAATGATATTTTTAGGGAACAATTGAAGAAATATGTTCTTGTATTATTTGATGATATCCTGGTGTATAGTAAAAACTGACATGAGGATATGCAACATCTTAAGATGGTTTTCACCATGCTCAAGGAAAATGTTTCCTTTGTTAATAAGAGTAAATGTACTTTTGGCAGTTCACGGGTTGAATACCTAGGGAACCTCATTGGTAAGGAGTGTGTCATGGCAGATCTTAAGAAGGTGTAGGTTTTTTGTAGTTTGGCCCAAGCCTTAAAATATCAAGGAGTTGAAGGGATTTTTAGGGCTTACTGATTATTACATGAGATTTCTGAAAGGGTATGGTGTTATTAGTTAGCCTCTTACATCCCTTTTCAAAAGGGGGAGTTTGAATGAAATTTAGAAACTGAGAATGCCTACCAGACTTTAAAGTGGACCCTGTCTACTACACCAGTACTAGCCATGCCAGACTACTATAAACCATTTGAGTTGGAAATTGATGCATTAAGAAAGGGAATTGAAGCTACCCTATCACAGCAAGAGTACCCTATTACTTATCTTAGTAGACTTCTAAACAACAAAGAGCAAAGGTTGTCAGTTTATAAGAAGAAATAGCTGGTTATTGTGTACGTTGTACAGAAATAGAGGCATTATTTGGTTGAGGCTTAGTTTACCATCAAAACTAACCATCACAGTTTGAATCATCTACTAGAGAATAGAATAGTTACACTTGCTCAAAGGAAATACCTTAATAAGCTTATGAGGTATGACTATACCATTGAGTATAGGAAGGGTAAGCAAAACAAGGCAGTAGATGCCTTATCCAAGCAAAAAGATAGTCAAAAGATGGAAGAGGTTGTGCCCTATCTACTATTTCTATTGGCTTGTTGTAAAAAATCAAGGTTAGTTGACAAAGAGATCTAATTATACATCAGTTGATCAAGGAGATACAGAAACAACCTAGGTCACACAAGTAGTACACTTGGTAGTTTGCATAGCTAAAGAGAAAAGGAAGATTGGTATTAGGGGCAAATTTTTTACTAAGGAAGCTTATCATTTCCCTTATGCATAATGGACCTTTAGGGAGGCACTCAGGTATGACAATTACAAAAAAATAGAATCAAGTAGTATTTTTATTAGAGGAAGTTGAAAAAAGAAATAAGGAAATGAATTACAAACTATACAGTGTGCCAGCAACACGAACCTGAGAATATTTCATATCAAGGGTTTCTACAACCTTTATAAATGCCCCAAACAATTTGGATCTCCATCTCCATGGACTTTATTAAGGGCATACCCTCTTCCCAAGGTAAGATAGTTATCTTGGTAGTGGTTGACCACTAGAGCAATTTTGCCCATTTTATAGCTTTGGCTCAACTTTATAATGTCGTGTTAGTGGCTCAAGCCTTCTTGGATACTATGTACAGGCTTTATGGACTTCCCAGGGATATTGTGAGTAATAGGGACCTTGTGTTTACTAGGCAATTTTGGTAAAAGTTATTTAAGCAACTATGTATTAAACTCAACTTTAGTTCAGCTTATCACCCATAGTTAGATGGACAAACTAAAGTGATTAATAGATGCATAGAAACCTACTTAATGTGTGTTATCTCTAACAAACCAAGGGATTGGGCTCTTTATTTGCCTATGGTAGAGTTTTAGTATAACATAAGCTATCATACATCCTTGGAACTCACACTTTATGAAGTTCTTTATGGCTAGACTCATCCTGCATGTGTACCCTACTTTGTAGATGATGTAAGAGTGGATGTAGTAGATAGGAGATTCGAGGCAAGAGAAAGAGTTCTCAAGGTGATATAGGTACAACTAGTCAAGGCTCAAAATAGGATAAAGTAGCTAATTGACCATCATAGATTAGACAAACACTATCAGAAAAAATATTTGTTATGTTTTAAGTAGAAACCCTAGAGACAGCTCACTGTGGTTCACAGGCCAGTGTAGAAACTAATAACTTAGGGTTTTGGTCCTTATATGATCACTTAAAAGATTGGGCCAGTGGCTTACAAACTTCAACTACCTATTGGATGTAAGGTACGTCTAGTGCTTTATGTGTCATTGCTTAAACCATAAAAGAGGTTGAGACCAATTATTAGCATTCTACTTCCAGTAAATAAGCTCTTTCAGGTTATAGCACAATGAGTGGCTTTATTAGACAAAGGGATGGTAAAACGGGGAAACAAAGGCCTATCTTAAGTACTATTCAAGTGGCTAGGAAGCTATGATGAGGGGAATGATGCATCATATTATCCTTTATGTCGTTAATGAATAATCTTTTCCTTTTTTAAAATTTTTTCTTCCTTTCCACTTTGATTTCTTTTTCCTTCTCTGAACTTCTCAATTTCTCTTAACCCCCTGTGATTGTTTAAGCTTGCATCAGCCTCTCTGCCAATGTAAACCACTTATGATATCCTCAGCTTCAAAAGTGAGAGCCAAATGAAACTAATGCATACAAGGCCTCAAAAATACCTCTAAGACTGAGTTAATACAATAAATAACATGAAAAGATTTTTCCTTCATAGTAATCTTGTTCAGGCCAAAGTCCATAGAGAGCTTAAGCTTTTCTTGAGCTACCATGCACTCCACAAAAAGAAAATGTCCACATTGTCTCTAGTTGTCCACAAAACCCATGCAGCTAAGAGCTAGCTTTCTTAAGTCCAATTTTACCTTCATCTGACATGTATAGAAGTCCCAAAATATTCATAAATATCTTTACATCCGTTCACTCCCAAATATTCATAAATTTGATGTTTTGTCATGAAATGAAAAAAATGTAAAAATTAAACTAAGATAAAAATAATAAGTATGATTATCCTAGAATGCCATTACATTTGAAATATGTCATAATCATGTAAATTTGATTTGTTTTACTCGAGAACAATAAAAAAAACCATTAAGAAAAATCAAGCTAAGATTGAACATCTATAATGCTGTGATCACTCTAATCGTGACACTTTGAATCCGATTCGTCAAAAGATCCACGAACCGATTTCCAGCAAAGCACACAATGCGGATTCGTCCTCATCCACTTGTCGATACACACTCTATGATAGACATGGTTGCACTTGGACAGAACCCTACAAACCTTGCCATCCCAAAAATCCTCCAAGTAGATCACACACTCTGTGTTTACGCAGCTACCCTTGTAGGCAACCACCTTCCCCTGGATGCCAAACTTTTTTAGTTGTTGGAAAGTCTTTCCTAGGTCGCATATATGATCATTCAGCAACTTACTTTTAACGATCATGTCATTTATATACACTTCCATATTTCACCCAATTTGGCTAGCAAATACTTTGTTCATGAGGTGCTAGAAGGTTGCTCCAACATTCTTTAGTTCGAAAGGCATGTGGACGTAATAGAAGGTTCCCTTATTGGTGATGAAGGATGTTTGCTCTTTATCAACCGTGTCCATCAGAATCTGATGATACTTGCTGAAAGCATCCAAGAAACTTAGCAGACCATATTCAACTGTAGAATCTGCAAGCCTATCAATTGAAGGCAAAAGATATGAGTCCTTCGGGGCAAGCATCGTTCACCTTGATGAAGTTTATGCACATCCAAAGTTTATTACTTTTTTCATTGGTTACTATGACTGTGTTACTGAGCCAGTTTGGATATTTTAGTTCTTTAATTACACCTGCCTCTAGGAGTTGTTATATCTCTTTTTTTATGAAGTCATTTTTGTTTGAGGCAATGTTGCGTTGCTTTTGCTAAATAGGCCTAACATCAGGATTTACTTTAAGATTATATTGAATTATATCCAGATTTATCCTGGGCAGAGAGTAGGCAAATAAATCTTTATTTAAAAGAGGAAAAGTTATAAAATTTGCCATTTCCTCTTGTGGTATGTTTTTGCCTACTCAAGTATTTTAGCTAGGAATCAATTCTAGATCCTCAATTTCCACTTTCTCTTCCCCACCCTTGCCATCTTTTAGGAAATCGTCCTACTTTGCCTGAAGTCCCTCCGTATCATGAATGCAAATTTTGGAGGGGGACCTTCTAGCCTTAATGAACACCTTCTGTACCTCTGCCTGGTCAATAAAGATTTCAACATATCCTTCAGCTATTGTGAAGGTTAAGGTCAGGTATTTGACATCCAACTACATGGGAAGATTTACCTAAGACTTGTTTGCCGAGGATGGCATTGTACAGAGAAGTGACATCGATGACTATAAACTTTGTCATGGTGGACGCGAAAAGTTTGGATCTTTCCTTGATTGATGTTCCTTAAAAGATGAGTAAACATGACACTAGCATTTAAGCCATCATCAAATAGAACCCTCTTCATGTCCCAATTTCCAATATAAGCCGTGATCAATAGCAAGTCATCATAAGGGAATTTAACCAAGGATCCACATTGCGCACAAGCTTGTTTGAGGGATTGTCGAAGTCCATCAGGGCAATTTCACGCTTTTTTTTTCATTTCTACCGAGGGTATACTTGTGATGATGCTTTGAATTATCCCTGCTGGATGATGGGCTGTCTTTAGGGGCTTCTATTAGTTCATCACCTATCAAAGTCATACTCTTTGTCATCTTCCCTTTTTTCCTCATCTCTTTTGTCACACCCCTTTGGGGATGAGAGCCAAAGATATCGTCGAAGTTGCCCTTACTTGATTAAGGATTCTTAGTTTTTTTAAGCTAGAAACAATCTTCAATATCATGGCCATGATCTCAGTGAAACTAGTAGTACTTATTCATATTTTTCTTGTTATCTGAGCCTATGGTTCTCGGACGCTAAATCGTCGCTCTCTACTTCTAGAGGGCCATCAAGATGTTTGACCTTGTGGTTAGCTGTTTTTTTTTTTTTAGTTTTTTTGTGGTTGGTTACTTCCCTTCATCTAATACCGAGGTTGGCTAAAAGGAGCTTCAGCACTCTAATTATTATACTTAGGTCCACCCATCTGAAGTTCTTTAGCAGTCATATGTTGTTCAGCTCCCCTATAAAACTCACCTAAGGTTTCAGGGGGGTCATTTAAGAATTCATAGAACAATTGTGAATCTCTTTTGAGACCTCTGGTCATCACTAGAATTCGAATTTCAGGCTGAAAATATAGGACGCTCAAGGCTTCCCTATTGAACCTCTCAATGTAATCTTGGATGGTTTCACCATTTTTTCTGGGTTATGTTAAACATTTCAATGGGCAACTTTGCCATCAAGTGACTTCCGATGAACTGCTGGGCAAAGGCTATAGAGAGCTCCTTGAAGTTTGTGATGAACCTTGATGCTAAAGAGTTAGACTAAGTTGTGGTACGTCTAGAAAGCGTTACTTTGAATCACTTGCTGAGGGTGACGTCATTAGCACCATACAGCATTATGCTTCAACGATATTTCGTCAGGTGTGCTTGTGGATCGCTTCTGTTGTCGTAGTTTTCTAACCTTGGCATTTGAAAGTCGATTAGCATTAGTGCCTCAACTATGTCTTGGATAAATGGGGACTCTTCACTGGCAAAATTTTTTGAAAATCTCAACCACACAGGCTTTCTGGACACCTGTCTCTTGACTCGATCTAACCTTTTTAGAAACTTCTCTATCAGGATCATAGCAGATCCCTCTTCTCCCCAGCGACGATCTTCTGGCCACAAGGAGCAACACCTTCTCTTTGGAAAGACGTTCCTTGGGATGTGAACTTTCCTTCTTTGTCTTTATAGATGAATCTCCTCAATTGAAGAGTTGGTGTGTAAGCTAGGGTTTGTAGTGCTCTAGCGAGGTGATTTATGGCCCATATCGTCAGGCTCTTTAGGAGGAGGTGTCCAATTTACTGGCTTAGCCTGAGCCTGAGCCAGACGCTAGTTTAGGTGTTAAGTGACCTCAACCATTATCGAGCATTGGAATTCATGTAGGAAGCCCTTGGTGACCCTCAGGGGGTGCTCCTCCTCCAGCTGTGAAGTCTCTGAGCAAGGAAGGGGTGCATTCATAGTGTTTCTAGGCTCCGTTGTGGACTGGGGGTTCGGGAGCCCCTTGTGCTTCAGGCGATGCATCTCTACAACAACAATGAAGGGCTAGGTTCCCAAAAATGGCACTAAGTGATGCTTCAAGACATTTTTTATGTACGACATGGGTGCTTATGCAAGCAAGGATGCCTGAAGAAGGGAGCTCTACAAGAAAAAAAAAAAGGGCTAAGGGGGATCCCTGATGTGTTTTCTAGGGAAAGCACCTCTGATGCCAAAGTCAAGCTAAGTACTTTAAAGAAGAATATGAAGATATGGAAATAGGGTTTTGGACATGTAGGGGGATCAGCCAGGAAGCTGATTAGCTCGGCATGAAGATAGCCAAACATGTGTATGGCTAGATCAAGGGGTCTGAACTCCTTGCTCTCCAATGAATAATCCTTGCCAGTTGGGCTGTACAAGCAAAATGATGCTCTAACATGATTCAGGGGGGAGATGATAACTGTTTTGCTAGTAGCCCCAAGTGCCACGTGTTGATATAGCTAAAGAAGGTTAGACCTTCGAGCCACCCTCTTCAGCACTGAGGTTGTTGTCCTTTACCTGATGGTACTCGACCTGAAAGTGTTTAAATATGAGCCTTCTCAAGGATGACCCTTTTTAGATTTCGTTGCCGAAGGAGACCACCCTCTAGTTCAACTAGCTGTTTGGTATACAAGCTAAGGTGCTAGCCCTTTGGCTATCACAAGGCTTAATGGCCAAACCTTATCATTAAAGTGATTCCAGATCAAGCTATTAAGAAATCAAAGAAGGGCCAACCATGCTCTACAAGGCTTTCAAATGCAATGAATATCAAAGAAGGAAATGCTGAATTAAAGTGTGGGATATGCAGAAAGAAAAGCCATAATCATAGAACATGCCCAGCCAATGCCAAAAGTTACTTGCAAATATCTTGCCATAATTTTTTAATGGTAACAATGTTTTATACTTTGCTTTCAAGTTAAACGTTTTGTTTGATCTTAGAATATCTCACGTATGGAATACTAAATTAATGTTGACTTCAATAAGATTTTTAGTGTTTTTGTATGCATTTCATAGAAAACATTAAGGTCTAGATCATATGGAGTTAAATCAGGCCAGTAATATGTTTTTCCACTTTGGCAAGTATGACCCACTTGGACCAAATATGATTGCCATCGAATTAAGTTTATATTTACGATCGAACCACCGGGTATCTTCTCCATGGCTGTGCTATCACGCTGTACTATGGAGAGAGAGAGAAGAAAAGCTTAGCAACGGGCAAAAATGGTGAAACTGGAGACCAGATGTTGTCTGGGGCTGGCTGGAGCTTAAAGGAACTATGGACGTAGGTGAATGCACAAGAATTTGAGGTCCTATTAACCTCTCTCAGATGGGTCACCGTTTTACATTTGGGGTCAACCGGAGCGAACTTCCGCACTAAATTAAGGCTCCGGTTTTTGTTTCTGCAGGATCCTTCTGTCACGATCACCGATCGGCTTGGTATATTGGTTCCTGAAGCAGATTTGACGACCGGCCTTCAGTTCAATCATCCGGGCTCATTTCACTAGGACTGAACAAAAGGGCTTTTGATTTGCTCTTGAAGTTCTCCGTTTAATTTTGCTGCTTTGTTTGTTGCTTTCTATGTTTTGATTTGGTGTCAGATTGATGTGTCTTTTAAGCCTTTAGAGTTAAGCACAACCAGATAAAAGGTGGAAGAGTTCATTTGTCTCTAATCGAGTCTTATTTAGTGCTTGGAGATGGCGAAGGATGGTACAGTTAGCCAGGTGGAGAGGAAGGGAAGAAGGTTGACGACCGGACATTGCACGGAAAAGAAAAGACGAGCTGAGGAACGAGAGTTGGTGGGTGGAGCCGGTTCTGGGGGTGTCAAAGGAAGATGTTGTAATTTTGTTCAATTCTGGGGATATCAAAGGAAGAAAAGAGCGAGACAAATACAAAATGGTCAGTCAACCCTTTAAAAACAGGCTAATTAGGTTCCTATTGATATACCTGGAACAGGCAAACATTGCCTTCTCAAGTGATGAGGTAAGCAGTGAATTGAAAGTTATAAATTGCAGTCTTTGTCGAAGAAAAGTGACCTGTATCCTGTTGGAAGGCTGATTTTGTTTTAGTTTGTTGGTCCACTTTTACATCTTTTCGTCCCTTGCACACTGTTTTTGTTTAGGCTGCGGTAGTAGCTAGTGTAGGGTCCATGCACATCTTATAGCCTGGATATTACAATATCCTCAGCCTTATCTTAATAATACATCATTTTTCTCAAAAAAAAAAATTTTGTGGTCATTTTTTAGTGCATATTACTGAATTAGTTTTGTTATACAATTGTCTAAAAGAAGAGATATATAACTATTCAACAACAGTGATTATTTTAGGTGAACAATTCTGAGCCTTTTTATTTTACTTTTATATCTTTTTTTTTTATATATATTTTAATGTGATTTGCTTTTTTTTAAGTTTGATTATCTTTTAACAAGACGCTCATTTTTTTGAGAGCATATGTTATAATTTTCTTGGTTTTAGTCTGTTTGATGTTTGTTTCGGTTAAAATACAGTTTTAATTTATAACTTTCTAATTTTTTTATTTTAGGCTCTTAGTTACGTTCATTTTACATTTTGGTTTTCAAATTTTATAACTATTTAATTAAATATTACATTTGCTCTCTTGGTTCCCAATTTTTTTTTCTTGTTGTTTTATGTACTATCTTCTAAAGTAAGACATTAATGACCATAATTTATTTATTTTTAAGTTAAACCATTTTTTATCTTTATTGAGTCAATTGTTAAATCTTTAATACCTAAAGTTTTCCAGTTTTTTTGTCTTGATCCTAATTTTTTTTATTTTCTTTGTTGTAGTTTTTCTAAAATGAAACTTTAATCATTATAATTTACTTACTTTTGGCGTAGTTTTGGTTGATTCGGCTTTAGTCAATTTTTTTTTATGTTTTTTTAATCTTTATTAAGCTAATGATTAGACTATTAATTGATTAACATATATTAAACATAGTATTGTATTTTGGTCATTTTTTATCATTATTGATGAATTTCATTTTTGTACCAACAATTATTTACTTCAAGCTCTATAATTTAATAAAATAATTTGGCCCATAATTGTTAAACTTGAAAATAAATGTTTTTAGATAAATTATTCATCAATATTAAAAATTAGAGTTTGAGTTAATAAAAATGATAAGTTTTAGTAAATTATTTTTCAATTAACAAAAAATATGCATTGTTTCAAAGCATATACTGTGTTTTGTTTCACAGTGTTATATTTCAATCATAACTAATCATTTTAATAATATAAATATAACATGAAGAGAGCCAAACTTAAATTTGAAATAAATAGAAATTTTAATTGATTATCATGAATTTATTGATGAGAAATTTTTATTTATTTATCATTAAAATTTGTTACAAAAAATATCTGCTATGATGTATGGGTCATCAAACCTCTATATTTGTTCTTTTGGTCTCTATTTTTTTTATTTTTCTTATATATTATCTTCTAAAGCAAAATCTTGGTAACCATAATTTGTTTCTTTATTTTTTTAATCGATCATAATGATTTTATTTAGCCTTTTTATTGGTTTTTTATTATTTTTTTTAAAACAAAACTTCAGTCACTATGAGTTATCTACTTTTTTGTAAGGTTCGAGCTAATTCATTTTAGTCAATATTTTTATTTATTTTATTTTTTTTTTTATTAAGTTAATTGTTAAACCTTTAATTCCTAAAATATTTTTATCCCAGTTCTTACTTTTTTTTTATTTTATGAAACTTTTTTCCTTTATCATTGATCATTTCTGTTTATATTTATATTTAATGTTGATATGGATTGAACTGCCACAACGCGTAGGCACCATAAACCTTGTTAACTTCTATATATTAAAACGCATGAGGTAAATACTGTTTATAAACATTAAAATCTTTTCTTTTACTTTTTTTTTAAATCTTTTTGCCTGACTATGGTCAAATCCTACTTCAGCCCCTAAATATGTTATTTCGAAGCTTTTAGTCACCAAACTCCTCCATGTGTCTAGCTAACCCAACCCTCCAAACTAATAATTGGGTTCGAGTAGTTACCATCTCACAGGTAAGTGAGTACTACCCGCCAACTTATTTAAGACATATATTTAATTTTTCATAAATTTTTTATATTTTATGTATATTTTTAAAATAACTTTTATATTTAAAATTGCTTAATAACAAAAAAATCTCAAGTTGGTAATTTATATTATTATAATTTTATTTTGAAATAGAATCATGTTTTTTAAAAAATATATTAATTTGGGAGTGGTGCGGGTTGGTTTTGGTAGTAAACTTGTACCCTTTTCATGGCCATGCGAGTATAGGCAATTTAGGTTTGAGCGGCCGATTCAGGGAGGGTAGGGGCATGTAGATTATTTTTTTGATATCCCTAAGCTGTTGTGATTGAAACCAAGAACTTGATTATTAAATGGAGGAATTTGGGCCTAAATAGTTTCAAATAACAAATTTAGGAACTAGATGAAGAATTTGACCATTTACCAAAAGAAAATCTAGAAAAACAATCTTAGAGTATGAGCACGAAAACTTTTCCCTGGCGCGCGCAGAGCTAGCAAACTAGTTTGGTACTATTTGAATTGATCTACACACTGTTGCTGAATACTTGGGTAGTTATTACTACTATTTTCATTCAACAAATTAGAAATTACACATCAATAATTATGTTTGGCAGATAAAATGAGGAAATTATACACTCGGAAAGAAGGAGAAGAATAGCCGTTCGTATTCTTTTTGTTTTTTTAACCATAGTTGCTAAATTACATGAATAAATTAACTAATAAAAGAATAAACCTAAAAAAAAGAGTAAGTGAAATTTTTCTTCAATCTATTATATTATTAACGTGATAATAATTTTAGTATATTTTTTTATTTTAAAATAAATAAATTGATGCAGCTCGAAGCTTATGGGAATTAGTTTGTAAAAGTGCTATGGTCATATTAAGAAAAAAAACTCATTTTGTACATATGTTCTATTGAAGTCCCTGGCGAGTGATAAAGACAGTTGGCATTATTCAACTCCTTTCGTTTTCTAGGCCTTATTCTAATGGCCAAAATGCATATATGGTCTCTCAACTTTGCTCACTCAAACAAGTTAGTCATTTAACTTTGACTCAACACAACTTAGTCCCTCAATTTTGAAAAATTGAAGTAGTTAGTCCCTTATTGTACGAAATGACAAACGGCATTACTATCTCTTCCCTTCGCCACCACTTGCTACCATCTTCTCTGCCAATTTTGGCTCCACCCCTCACTATCGGCCACTTCTATATCAAATCAAGCCCCGCCCTTGGCTGTCGGCCTCTCCTTCATCGAATCCGACATCGTCGGCCTCTTCCTCCGCAAATCCCACATCTTCAGCCACCTCCTCTTCATCGGTCTCCTCCTCCGCAAAGCCCATACCTTTGGGCACTTCCTCTTCATTGGCCTTCTCCTCCTCGCCCCCGACATTCGACCTCTTCTCCCCTCTCACTCATAGCCGTGACATCTTCATCAAATCCCATCGCCCCTCACCAATCACCGCCAGATTTGAAACGAACAAGCGTCGTTGACACTGGATTTGTCTTGTCCTTCATCCCCAAATATCATCGCTACACCTAAAGGCCTCACCACCGTTGCTCAGCCTTTGCACCAACCTCCTTCTTCTGCTCCATCGCCCTTTACCTACGCTAGGCCACTTTGCTCCACTAGTCGATGCATGATAAGTAGGCCCTTACCAATATCGTTATCTCACGTGACTCCCAGTGTGTTTTGTCTGTCAACCAAGGGACCAAGTCATATGGTTTCTCAAAATTTGAGGACTAAGTCTCATAGTTTTATCAAAGTTGGAGGACTAAGTCATATGAAGTCAAAGATGAAGGACCAACTTGTGCAAGTTGATAAAGTTGGAGGACCAATTGTGCATTTAGGCCTATTTTAATTGCCGAGAAGGATCACTGTTGAAGGAACAATAAAACACAGTGTATTTACTGATTTGCCGTTGAATGTTTGTGTGGGTTGTGACGCTCACACGCGTACCTATATTTCTCTATTTTTTTTATGCGATTTTTGGAAGCTTAGTCAAATTTTTTAAAGACAATAGCATTTTTAGACCTATCTCGATATATCTTAATATTGTCCTACTGTCACTTTTTAATTTTTTGTTAAACATGTTTCCAATCCCTGAATTGTTTATATTTCCTGTCTTAGTCACTAAGTTTATTCTACCTTCTGTTTTAGTCCCTGAACTTAACAATAGTCTTTTTGTTTGCGCCCTTGGTCCCCAATTTTTTTTTTATGCACTATCTTATAAAGTAAAATAATGGTTACTATGGTTTGTTTGTTTTTTAGCAAATTTTTTTTTAATCTTTATTAGATCAATTATTAAACCATTAATACCTAAAGTTTTTCCATATTCTCTCTCAGTCCCCGAACCATTTTTGTTACTTTTCTTCATTTTTGTTTTCTCAAACAAAACTATAGTAACTATGATTGTCCATTTTTTGTATGGCTCTGGTTGATTCGGTTTTTATCAATTTATTTCTTTGCTTTTGATTTTGCCTCTATTAAGTTAATGATGTTAAATCGTTAATTCATTAACATAAATTGAACATAATTCTATTATTTGATTATGTCTTTTCATTATTGATGATTGAGTTTTATAGCTTTAGTCATTTACTTCAAAAACTCTATAGTTTGATAAATCAATTTGGTTCATATTTGCTAAAATTAAAGTAAGTTATTCTAAATAAATCTCTCATCAATATAATAATTAGAATATGAGTTGATAAGAGATGAAATTATTTTAGCTAATTATTTTTTAGTGACAAAAAAATATTCATGGTTTCAAAGCACGTATAGTGTTATATTTTATAGTTTTATGTTATAATCATAATTAATTATTTTAATAATAAGAATAATAATATAAAGAAAGTCAAACTTCAAATTAAACTGAAATAAAATTTTAATTGATTGATGTAAGTTTATGAGTGAAATTTTTTAATTGTTTATTATAAGAGTTTCTTTTTTATGCTATATTTATTATTAAAAAATGGACACTACAATGTGCAAGCAAATATAATCTCGTTAACTTCTAATAATCTCGCTATTTGCACTTTAATTTTTGTGTAGCATGTACTTATTTTAGGAATATTGTTTACGAGTGTGGAAATCCTTCATTTCTAATACGATTTGAGAAACTGTCACATGGCGACGATGTGTGGCAGAGATGGACAAGGTGATGCACGTTGTCGTGAACCTCAAGGTGGAGGACGTGGTGAAAGCTGCAATCTTTTTGGCTGGACAAGAAGGAAGTTATGTGAGCCGCCGGCGAACATGTCTCTTTTGGCCTCTACAGGTACAGAACATATATAGGCAACCTATTCCACACAGGAATACTATATCTTATTTTAGTGTTTTAAATAGGTGCTAAAATTTTACTTTTCCCATATCAAACTGTAAAAACTCATATAACACATTTTAATAGGACATTTTCCATCAATTTAATTATTAAATTAAAAAAAAATATTGACATGACACTAAATAATATTAAAATAATTTAAAAATGACAACTTCGGTCTTCCACCGTTGCCTCCCACGATCCCGTCCAGAACCTCATGTAGCCCCCCAATCCGACGGCTTACCTTCCTTCTTCTTTCCCTCACTGTCATTTCAAACTCGGGAACCAATTCCAGCTCCAATAGCGAATCTTGTTCATCTACAGCTTCCCTCAATCGTCTCTCCGGATGGCATCGAATCCAGGCGACGGTGGCGATGGATCTGGGCGACGGCGATTAGATGCGCGGATGCCTGGGCTTGGACGATGACGGCACCCGATGGCTTCCAAACTGGCGGACAGGGCACAGGCAGAGAATAGCTAATCGAGGACGGGAATCAGCAAGGTCGGATCGTGAACAACATTCCCCCTTATGTTTTAGTGTCGCTGGTGGGCTGCGTGGGTTGGATGACAGTGTGGCTGGATATGGTGGCAACTTCTGGGTGCCGACGGTCGGGTGAGCGGTTAGGATTTTGGGGGTTGGATTGTGTGAGGGTAACCAAAACTGATTTTAGTGGTTTTAAAATTAGTTATTGAAAAAGTTTGAGAGATAAAGTTGTTATTTAAATTTATTTTAATATTATTTAATATCTTATCAGTATTTTTTATTCAATTTAATAGTTAAATTGGTGGAAAATAACATATTCAAACACTTAATATGAATTTATATAATTTAATAGGATAAAAGTAAAATTTTGATACTCATTTATGGCACAAAAATAAGATAGGATAACATCAACAAACAGAATAATGGTGGGAATATCTCTTTTTAGAGAAGGTTATTCACATTGCAAGTACAAAGTTTGCTTGGAGGCAAGCATATATATAGCACACATGGTCGGCCTTTAGTGGAGGGAATTGAGCACACCAACCAGCCAAAACGTAAATAAAAACGTGAAAGGCCATTTAAGATGGGAGAAGAGTGGGAGAAGCTTAACAAAGTTACCAAAAGACTTGATCATGCTAGGATCCACGGAGCTCATCCCTCCATCCAACGCCAGGTTGATGCCGCTCACATAGCTTGCTTCGTCACTAGCAAGATAAAGAGCAGCATTGGCGACCCCCTCGGTTGTGAGGCATTGCCCTCTAAGATTGCTCGCCATCTTGAGAAATGTCTCACCAAATTTTTGGGTTAAAATGCCACCTCCACCTATGCCAGTGGCCACACCGAAAGGGGATATGCAATTCACTCTTATCCCATGTTGGCCAAGCTCTGCAGCCAAGTTTCTGGTGAGTCCTAAAATGGCATGTTTTGTAACTGTATAAGCTGGAGACGAAATCCCTGGTATTTTTGTACAAGCACTCCCCATGAACAAAATGCAACCATTTCCCTGTGTTGTCTAAGAAAAAAACAGATGTTCAAAATAGTACAATTTTAAAACTTACAATTTTCCACTATCTTTTTTATATTTTTAGCTAAATTAGTCAACCGTAGCCATTCACCTTTTAGGATTGGTAAATAAGGGTACAATGATCTGTGACTGTGATAGACCAAATTAGGTTGTCTAAATGCGGTGGAGTCCCTAAATTCTAGTTGTGTCCACCATAATTGACAGCCCAAATCTATTGTGTTTGTTGGCTAAATTTTAATAAGTTTAATGATTTTTTATTTTATTTAGGATTTAATTTTATTTTTTTATTTATTTAAGATTTAATTTTCTTATTTTTATGCGGTTTGGGTTTGTGTGTGACATATAAAAATATTATTTCAGTATGAAAGAAAAATCAACTATTATAAAAAGATAAGATGTGATGGTTTTAAAAGGAATGAAAGCTTTGAAAGCCAGAAAGGACCAGGATAAAAAGCCTCATATATTGTAATTGTGCAATGACAATATTATACTGTTATCAGTAATATATAGGGGATTCATAGATTAACATAAGCACTAATTAAAGACATTTCTCTACTGTAATTTCTATATTTTGTTTGAACGGATTTTTCTTATCCATTAATATAAGTGAGTTAAGAAGCGAATCACATTGAATTCATGTATACTTGTTTAATCCTGTTTATTGTTCCGTTGTGCATAAAAATGATTGGAGAATTTTTTTTCCAACAAAATTAATCCATCATAATGATGGACCATTGGACCATCAGGCTCTCAAGTCTTTTTGGATTTTCTATTATTGCCTTTTCATCAGATAAGATAGAGACATAGAGTTAAATACCACGGTATACAGCGATATACTGCATTGTATATCATTTACCGTGGATAAACAATACGAGGTATGAATGTTTTTGCATTTTTTTATTTTACAGCGTGATATACCACGGTATTTCACATAATGCTCATTTTTTGTATATATTTTCTCTGAAAATTGCGGTATACTGTAAATACTGCGATGTACGTACCACAATATTTTATTTTTTTCTAATGCGTGTAAGCTTTTTTTTTTTTGTCATTTTACTTCAAAATATCATAAATATATAAAACATTAAAATATAATTAATACACATATCAAAAAATAAATATTTACTTTTATTCTTTTGGTTACTTCTCTTAGTTAACATAAAAATTTAATGGTTACTTTGAGCCACTTAGGAACTCAATGTGATATTAGAAAATGTATTGTTATTGATAGAATATTATTTTTTTGTCTTATATCAATAAATTAGTTTCTTTTTGAGTATTATTTATTTTGCTATATATATATAACATTTCTTTTTATGTTTTTTGTATTGAAAAATATCTTCTGTCATATACTCCCTCTGACCTATAATAGATGAAACGTTTCTTTGGGCACGGAGATTAAGGTGTATGTAATTTATATTATTTTTTGTGTAGTGAGAGTTTAAATAATAATTAAAAAATAATTTTTTTTTTGGGTTTTGTGCAATAAGAGATTGAGTAAAGATTAAAAAAAGATTATTTATTGGCTTTTATGTAATGAGAGTTTAAATGTAGGTAAAAAGGTAAATTGATTGTTTAAAATTTTTCAAAAGATGAAACGTTTAAACCTTTTTGGGATGCCTGAAAAAAAAATACTTTTTATTTAAATTAGGATGGATGGAGTATATTTCATTTATATTTGATAAATTATGATGATAAAAATTAAAATACATATAAAATGTGTAAAAAAAATTATTAAATTTATATCATCTTAAAATAATATTTTAATATTTATTTTTTTATGAAAATGATAATGATATGTGACATGATATATCATATGGTATACCTTAAAAATTTAGGATGCGGTATACCTGATGGTAACAGTATTTAACATCTTGGACGAAGATCATGTGGACGACTCTTGTTTATATACACTGTGTTAGATAAGCGAGGGAAATTTGCAGGTTTTGAGCTATGTGAGGAAAAATACAATTTAAAGGAAATTTTATTGTAGGAAGTGTATTTGGTCAGAAAACAAGTTGAAGAATAGCTGTCTTACCATAACTCTTGCGGCGTGTTTGGCTCCCAAGAAAGATCCAACCAAATTGACATCAACCAAGCGATCGATGTCGGACTTTGGGGTGTCCAAAATGCTAGCGAAGGGTCGATCTATGATTCCGGCGTTGTTGAACATGACATCCAGCCGTCCGAATTTGGCGACCGCCGTGTCCACCACGTTCCGGACTTCATCCTCGTTAGTGACATCACAGTGGATGTAACAAACCAGCCCTTCCCCCAGCTGCTTCGCCAGAGCTTCACCTGCCTTGTCCTGGATGTCGGCGATGATCACGTTCGCTCCGTTCTCTCTGAACAGCCGCACCGTGGTCGCGCCGATCCCGCTAGCTCCCCCTGTTATGATCACCACCTTGCCTTCTAACCTGAAAATTTGTGGCCATTTCCGAGTTAATTACTAGCTGGCTAGCGAGCTTTACGAATATGGAAAGGAAACGCTTGATCTGCTATAGAGTTAAAACAATAAATTTAAGTGGTTGCTACCTGCCGGCCATCGTGGAGAGATAGCAAATCTTCAATCGCAACGCAGCTACACCAAACTTATGTGATAGAAGGAAAACTCACTCGGTCAGGTGCCTGACTCATCGTGTCCTTTCCCTTGGCTATATAGACTCTGTTTTTTCTTTTTCTTTCTTACTAATTGACGAAGGCCAATTCGTTTGAGATTACCAATAGTTAGTTCTTTTGCCCCGTATGATGTGCGGATTTATTTTTTTAATATATTTTAAATGTATATATAGTTACCTAATTTTTTTTTACAATAATAATAATAATATATAAGAGATTGGAAATAAATCTATATTTAATATGTTTAATAAAATTTAGCTATTTTAATTTTTTATAAAGAAATGAATGTAACAAATAAAGAATAATGATCTGTTTAAAATCTAAAATTACTAAGTTTGATTTTCAACATTTTCCTTTCTTAAATTCTCCCAAAACCAAATAAAGAATAGAGTATCAAACTTACATGGAAGATAAAATATGTACAATTGAGATGATATTTTATACTTTTTATTTTCATATTAATAAACATTTAATAAAAAAAATTACTTAAATTAGTTATTAGTAGGCAAAGAGAATTAAAAGGAAAAGGAAAATTATAAAAATATATTAATTTTTTTAGCTAAACAAAAGAGAAAAGAATAGTGTTGTAAAATTAAAAATAACACAATTAATTGCATCTAACAATATCTCAAACTATTTTCTAAAAAAATTGAAACTATTATATAGAAAAAGTATAAATCCATCACCACTAATGTAAAAAATATAGAAGTATTAGAAAGTATGAAAAGTTTCTTTCAATTAAAAGAAAATAAAATAAAAGGAACAAATGATTGAAATGATTATGGATAGAATTAGAATTACCTAAAGTTATATATTTAAAACATAACCATTTAGGCATCATGTAGACTTGAAATTTTTTTGTCCTTCCTCTAACTCACAAGGGTAGGCTAATTTATACTAATTATTTTTCTCTAGTTAATTACTATATAATTAATTCTAGTTTAAAGAATTGAATTATACATTTAATATATAAATTTGACATAATTAGTGGATCAAAATTATTGCCTAATAAATGTTTGTAACCGAAACATTAAATAAAATAATAAATAATTATAATAGAATTACTACCGTAATACTCTATTGGTAACAATAACTCTAGAAAAAACCTTATAAAGAGTTCAATTATATCAATCATTACATTAATAGGCTATGTGAGTAAATAATTAACTATAAATCTATTAGTGTACTTTAATAGATAGAATTATGTCTGAGATGGGTATAAATAGAATATGGGGATCAAATTATAACTTAACAAATATTCATGAGGATGTTAAGGCAATAAAAATCCAAATAATATAGTGTACTTAAAGGGTTCCTAAAATATTTTGGCATTGAAAAGTAAGTCAAAAAACTTTAAAAAGATCAAAGAAATTCCATAATTAATGATTTCAACCTATTGTCTAAACCTATTGTCTAGGTTTCTTTTATATATATATAATATAGATACATTAGAAGATATATACATGCCCGTACACGTATATATAGGCTTAAATGCACATGTGGTCTCTCAACTTTAAATTTGAGTCGACCAGACTTAAACTTCAAATTTTGATAAATTATGCTATTTAGTCCTCAAACTTTGACAAACTATGCAAATTAGTCCATTGATTGATAGAAAATGTGTGTGGGTGCTTATGTTGGTGGTGTGCTAATCAATCAACAGTTTTGACGCAAATTGTGAAATTACTCTTATCTTTAATTCGAGCATAATTGGCCAACAGTGAAGGGTGAGAGAGTGGCGAGGCACGACATTTTTCCTACGCTTGGCAAGTCTATGAAGGCATAGCGGCTTGGCTTCCAGCCAAGGCTGCCAAGATCGGGATCCTATCCAGAGTCATTTTTCATTGTGTAAGATTGAGATCATAAGATCGGATTATAGATTGTAAGATTCTACCAAAAGCTCAAAATTTTTTGTCTAAATAATACAATACATGTAAAAGACCAATTATATTAGAAACTCAAGTAAACTTTAAGTGTCATAACAATAGTGCAACATAATTATTGATACAATACAAGTAAAGTTCAAGCTTTAATAGAGTATACATCAACATAACCGATAAAATAATCACCACAAGTCTAAAATAAATTCATAAACAAACATATCATTGACAAATAAAAAAAGGTACAGTGTCCACAACTTTTTCTTAACCAATTGAATGTTTTGTTTCGGTCCTATACATATTAAAATTGTTTTGCTTTTGTCCTCAAAAGATGAAATCTATTATCTCAAAATAAATGTCTGACATAAACTTTAGAAATTTTAATTTAAATATTTAATAATTGACTTCCAGTAAATTTAAAATGTATAATATTTTTTTACACTTAATAGATAAAGATAATTTAAATTAGTAGTTTTTTCTTACTGAATGAAATAAGTTTAACTTATAGAGAGAAAAATTTAGTAATCTGAATATCCATTAACTATAAAAAAAATTATTATACATATTAAATTTGTTGTAAGACGGTTATTGAATAATTTAAATTATACTATAAAAAGTTACTATCAAACAGTTACTTTGAGTTAATAAATTTCGTCCAATTGGGGATAAAAATGAAATGTTTTTAATAGATTTAGAACCAAAATTGAACGTTTTTAATAGGTTTAGGATCAAATTAGAACATTTAATAAACTAGGGATGAAAATAGAATGGTAATTAAATGTTAAGAATCATCCATGCAATTGACCCCTAACAAAAATCAATACCCGCTTAGAAGCAGTAAGATCCTTCGATCATACAACACTTTAACAAGGTTTTTTATATCAAGATCATAAGATCGTGCGTTACTGTAATCAGAATTGTGATTTCAAAAACCTTGCTTCGAGCACCTCGATGCACCCACGAAGCTTGGGGACGAATGACCAGACAAACTCTGGGATTTGATGGATCTCCAAGGGAAGATCTCACAATGATGGTCACCTCATTTTAGATTTAGAGAATCCATGGTGACTTGACGGGATCACAAAGGAACAATGACAAATGGTTGTTGAAGGTAACGAGAAGAGTTAATTGCAACTAGATGAAGACAGGTTCAATGGAGAAGAGGGCGATAGCAAGGGATGAGACTGAATTCAATGGAAAAGGGATTTGGGTTTACAAAGATGACAAATTGGTGGTGGCGAATGGAAGAGAAGCATTTTAAAGATGGACAATGATAGCAGGGCATTAGGTTGCTCAATTTTTCAAAATTGAGAGACTAGTTAGTCTATTTAATTTAAAGTTAAAGGACTAAGTCCTTAAGTCACCAAAGTTGAGGAACAAAATGTGCGTTGCAAGAAAATAAAAAATAAATTAAAAACATTTTTTAAAAACTAAGAATATCTTTTATTAGTTTTTTTAAGCTAAGTAAGTAAAAAAATTCAAGAAAAAGTAATTATTTTCTAAAAAATGCATTTAGAAAAATGACAATGAGGCATTTCAAAAATGGGAAACCGAATAATTGCGTTTTACATTTTGATTTTTTCCCTTTTATGAAAATAAATTTATTTTCTAATTTTTTCTACCAAAACAAATAAGAAAAAGAGGCTTGTTTGAACTACATATCACTTCAATGATTTCAAGACCTGATAACGTGTGTTAATAATATGAAAGAACTGTTTTTCTTTAAATAGAAAGAGTGATAAAAGATAAGTTATTTAATGCAAACTATTTAGTAGTTATATATTACTCCCTCGGTCTTATTTCTTTTGAAACATTTTACTACCTCCGTCCCATTTTAGTTGAAACATTTGTCTGGGCACGGAGATTAAGGTGTATGTAATTTGTGTTATTTTTTTATATAATAAAATTTTAAATAATGATTAAAAAAGAAAAGATTCTTTTTTGGGTTTTGTGCAGTAAGAGATTGAGTGGAGATTAAAAAAAGATTTTATTGGGTTTCGTGTAAAATGATAATTTAATTGTTTAAACTTTTTCAAAAGAGGAAACGTTTCAACCTTTTGGGACTTCCCAAAAAGGAATACGTTTCAAGTAAATTCGGACGGAGGGAGTATTTTGCAAGTTGTTTTAGGCATTTTACGGTTTTTCATGCATTTCTCAATTTTGCTCTTTGTCTTTCCCCTGCTCTAGTTTGGTTTGGTTTAGGGTGCTCGTTTGCAATAGAGGTGGAGGTCGGCAATGGAACCCTTTCATTCAATCGTTCGCGGCCTCTCCCTTTTCCATTCTTGCTGTTCTTGATTTGCCTCCTTGATCGCGAGCTCAATTCGTTGTTCTTCATTCATCAGCCTCGCTCCATTGTCAATACGCTATCCTCGTTCATGCTGTCCTTTCCACTTCAATCTAACACCTCTTTGTCTTTTTCTCGTCCTTCCACAAAGAATCGAAGTTGCGTTGGCAATCGTGTGTCCGTCGTCAATCATATGTCTGTAGTCAATCGAGTGTCCGTTGTTGATCGCACATCCGTCGATCACATTTCCATCGATCGTGCATCCGTCAGTCACTCATTCATTGCCGATTCACAGTGCAACCTCACCAGAATGAGAGAGAAAGAAAGAGATAATTGAAATTGGGCCAAAATGCAGCAGTGGTCCCTTAAGTTTGGTGACTCGCATGAGTTAGTCCCTAAAGTGCGACCCATCGCGACTTAGTCCTTTAAGTTTGATAAATGTTGCATCTTAGTCCCTGATTGGATGGCAAGATGGATGGTGTTACTTAGCCCAGTCAAACACAGTGGGAGGTATCGGGTTAGGATGCAGGTTACCAGAAACCGTTAAACTTCAAAATTTTCCTTTGGAGTCCGAATGCTCCTGAAGCTCCCCGGTCGCGACCACTCCTAAAAATCAATAGTGCATGACTCGGTTCTATAGTATTTAGGCTGCACAACAATAGCCCAATGATTTTAGGTCTCAATTTTGAATACTTTGTTTCAATTTTGACTCTAACCAAATCTGGTTTTTCAAAATTGTTTATGAACCCTAATTTTAATTTTTGAAATTAAATGCTTGTATGCGAAATTGATTAATGAAATTGATTCCTTTGTGTTCAGTGGCCTTCAAGGAAGAAAACTCCTTCAATTCCATTCCCATTCGTCCACATTTTCATCATTAATCATCGAAAACAGTACCGCCGGAATTTGAAAATTTGCGTCGTCAATCGCTGGAGATGGTAGTAGCTAGCCTAGTGATGGCGCCTATTAGGTAGCCACGTCATCGGAAATGGTAGCTGATGAGGTAAGGACGTCGTCGGTAAGGTTGGGACATCATCGGGACATCGCGAAGAGGGAGGCAGGAGGCAGAACATGAACGCTGTCGTGCATGTGATAGTTGTAAGGACTAAGGCATGTACACATTCCAAGTTATAGGACTAAGTTGCAACATTTTTCAAAATTAAAGGATTAAGTTGCGATGATTCAATCTTTAGGGACTAACTTGTGCGAGTCACTAAACTTAAGGGACCAGTGACACATTTAGGCCTTGAAATTGAGAAGAGAGAGAGAAGGGGGATCTAGGGGTGATCACTATTCTGTTAAAATCGAAAAAATTGAAAATTTGAAAAAATTTGAAAATTCGGTTTTTCGGTTCTTTTTTGGTTGAAATTGAATAGAGAGAATATCGGTTTCAGTTTGGTTTTGATTATGAGTGTCGGTTATTTCAATAACTGAAAAAACTGAAATTTCTTTATATCATATTTGAGGTTTTGGTGGGCCAAATGACAGGTTGAAAAAGTAGGAGGGTTTGAGTAGAAGGTAGATAGAAGATCGATGGCTTGTTTTAGGGTTTTGCCATCACGAGATCATCCTCCTCCCCCCACCGCTCGACTCCGTCCTTCGGCCTCGCCTCCACCCTTGTCCCCGCCGTCTACCTTCGCCTTCCACTCCCCTCCCCCCTTGCCTCCACCGTCTGAGCTCACCTCCACCCTAGCCCCCGCAATCTACCCTCGTCCTCCACTCCCCAGCGCCCTTTCCCCCACCATCAAGCTTTACTTCCATCCTTACCCCCGCCGTCAGCCCTTACCCTCCACTCGTTTCCACCCTCATCTTCGCCGTCTTCCCTCGCGGCCTCGCCCTCCACTCACCTCCAGCATCGCCCATTTGCCCTTCACTCGCCTCCACCCCTCCAGCATCTTTCTCGGACGCAACCGTTTATCAGTCGCCTCCACCCCCATCGTCGTGTTTTGTTGGCAAAGCAGATGAGTACAAATCTCAAAATAGTCCACGATTTCTTGCTATGTAGTTGTTTAAGCCACATACATTTCTCTATGTTACAAGTGCATCACTGTGTTTGGATGTGACTTTTTTCAGTTATTTCGGTTTTAAACTAAACCGAACAAATTATTTCGGTTTGGTTTTACTTCGGTCTAGAGACTTAGTTTGGTTAATTTAGTTTATAATCATAATAAACTGAAAATCGAATAAACTGAAATATTCAATTCAGTTTGGACCGAAAAAACTGAATGATCAGCCCTAGGGGTATCTGTTTGGAGGGGAGAATGAGTGAGATGAGTTAAGTTAGGGATATAATGATAAATGAAATGTAAAAGGCTACTTAAAAAGGAAATGGTGTGAAAGTTATGCGAATACCCAAAAAGAAAAATTGAGCAAAAGTATAGGACATATAGAGTAATAAGTTTAAATTATCCAGCATTTATTTTATATTATCAATTCAATCTATTGCGCAAGCATAGCTGTATTTTCCTGGCTTTAATAACTACTTATCAATATTATAAAATTAGTGTCAAAAGTGTAGATTTTAAAACAAAAAAAAAATCCAACGAATCCTCACTGGGTAAATAATTGTCATAATAGATAAATTCTGGATAATGACCCTGAGATCTGGATAAAATTATTAGTTTATTTACATTTGTTTCGGTATCCTACACTTTAAACTAAAGGAAAATTTATATTTTATATTTAGATAGAGAAAAATTGTTAATTTTATTTTTTTACTGACAGATGGATATTGTAGACTTTAAATTAAAATTTGAAAAATTTGATGTCCAACGCTATAAAAAATTATCCACATTCAAAGGATGAAGTATAGTTTTTCAAAACGAATGAATAAAATTGTAATTTCGCTTAAAGGCTAGGCAGTTTTTTGTAATCACAGCTCTAAGACAATGAATGGATCCATCCCGACTGTTACACGGCATTGAATAATCTTCATGGAGATATAATTAAGCACTGACACACGGTGCTAACTGTCTCTGTCCCTGTCTTTCTCAACGAAATGGCGAACAATGAAATCATTTCCTTTTTTGGCTTAAAACTGTGATTTTAGATAAAAATATCAAATTTATCATTAATATTTTAGATTGGGATTAAATTTGCCACTAAAATTTTTTAGTCTTAAATTTTCACTAATATTTTAAAATTGGCTCATCTTAGCCGCCGACCATTAAAATGTGCAGGTTTTTTAAATTTCATAGTGATAATGTAACTTTTAACATATTTTAAGATCTTTATGTAATCTATCATGTTTCTTTTAATAAACAAGGAGTTGGGTACGTAGAGACATAACAATGATGATGAATTGAATCGGTGATAGAGATATTTCAGGCGACGGGCGTGCTTGAAGTGCTGGTAAAGACATATTGGAGTCTGTTAAAGAAAAGGATAAATTATTTAAAATTTTTAAAATTTTGTTAAAAGTTACGTTATCACCTTAAAATTTCAAAATTTACAACTTTTAATAGCCGATGACCAATTTGAGCCAACTTTTAAACATTAGTGGAAATTTGGGACAAAAAAAAAACTTTAGTGGCAAATTTTGTCCCAACCTGTAACATTAGTAGTAAATTTGATTTTTTACCATGATTTTATTATGTATTGCATATAATTTAGGTAGAATGTTGTTCTTTTTATTTATTTATTTATTCCTAAAACTACCATTTTATTATGTGTTACACAAAATTTATGTGATATCCATGTGATTCTTCCTCGTGCGGAAGAATATGCGACCTAAAAAAATTTTATAAAAAATAATACCAAATAATTGATGCATAATTAAAGTGAGTTCAGTGTGAGTTCTGCTTTGGTTATTTTCGTCAAATTATTAGTAAATTAATTTTCGTAAAGGCATTTACAAACTTAAAAATTATTGGTAAATTACAAAAGACCTTATGTGGTTTGATTTAACCTATATTTTGCTTCTTTTGGTTTAAAAAACCTACACTTTAGCATAGGCTTCCCTTACAGTGTATGATAACAACTTTTAAAATTTTAAATTAAATTATCTGATAATCATATTTCAGCAATTTTAAGATATTTGATATTTTTTTCACAACTAGCCGATCTTTAAAAAATATTGATATGCATTTACAGAAAAAAATGAATTTAAAGAAAATAAAAATGATAATGTAAAATGTTTATTAACTATAAAAAAATTGAAGAGATCAAAATTATTGAAATATGATTATCGTACAGTTTAAATTATAATTTTAAAAATTATCATCAAACAATATAAAAAAATTAGGATAAAATGTAGGTTTTTAAAAATAAAATGGGCAAACTATAGACTAGGAGTAATTTTAATTTTCCCTAAAATTATTCGTTAGAAAAACGTTTAAAGATATGTAGTCATGGCTGGCGGGCTAAATTATCTAATCGCCAATTAATAATTCCCCAGTTATAGGTAAAAGCTTCAATCAAAGACCATAGTTTTAATTATTTTTGGTCATCTCTGAAAAACCATATTAATTGCTTGACTGTCATTTAGATAGGGTAGTTTCTTAGGTAGAGCTAGCATTTCAAAGACCCAATTAATCTGGACAATATTGCCCTTTAGGTAGTTAGAGGATTTGAATTTATTTGACATGTTTTTCGTTGATAGAAACAAAAACATAAGGAAGAAAGTCATAGAAACATAGAAGTAGCAAAATTATGAGCAAGGGAAACCCTAGATTTTGGGACCATGATCACCGAGCAGCCCTACATCGAGTTTATTAGCTCTACCATATTATGTATAGAACTTGTAAAGGTTGCATTGATAGGAAGAGCACCAGTAGCACATGTAGAGCTTGAGTACAGTCTATGCGGATTGTTACAGAAGTGACATTATTAGTCGAAGTAAATAATAGAGCTTCATGGATTGCCTGTAGCTCAGCCTCCAAAGCAAATTCATACTGAGGAATAAGAATGCCTTTACACTGTTTGGGGGGAGCATCCAAAGCCTAACCATACCCAAGTAGCTGCACTGAGGCCATTGGATCTGCACCATGCTCCATTAGTAATGAAGATATCTTGATTAGCAAGAAAATACTGGTTTCTAGAGTGACCCCAAGTATGACATAAAATAGTAAAGAGGTTGAAAAAGAATGAGGAAAATTTCTATTGGAAATCTCCGACAATGGAGAGCTGAAGGAGTAGATCATTCCGTTTTATAGTTAGAGAAGACACATGGAAAGGTGCATCTCGAAAAATGCACTCATTCCTACCAATCCAAATAATTCAAAGTGTGGACATAAAGAAGAAATCCAACTTGGCGAAGATTGCTTTTGATGATACAATAGATTTACGAGCCAAGACTCAAAAGATGAAGAGGGTGAAGGGGGAGTGCAAAAACTGCCTCATAAATCATTAGAACCAAGATAATCCCAGAAGAGATGAGACATTGATTCTGAAGCAGCGTGACAATGGAGGCAGAGAGGATCTATCTTCCTACCTTGTGAAGCCAGATTTTCTCGAGTCTATAACACCTATGATAAGCATTTCCATAGAAAAGATTTAAATATTTGTGGAATGTGAGATGCCTGGATAGACTTGAGGATAGTTGAAAATTCTGGGTGAGGAACACAGTTTATAGAGTTTCTTGCAGAATTTAGAAATGCAGCTAACTTCTTTTGAAGCTCCAAATTATAAGCATGTTTAATAGTAAAACTTCCTGAAGCACTTCCCAACCATGATATAGCATCACAACCATCCACCAGAGTGGGGGGAGATTTGTAGAATCAAATCTACAATTTGTGGAGGAAATAGGGCATTTAAAGTTGTGAGCTTCCAATAGTGCTCTTTTGAATTATAAAGATCAGAGAGTCATAGATATGGGTCCTTAAAAACATTTCCAGAAATAGTAGCTAAGTAATCTGGTGAAATTCCAGTAAGCCATGCATTCTCCCAAACTCAAATTGATTTCCCATCACCTATAATCTAGAGTATATGGTCTTTAAGAATGTCTCATCTATACAAAAGACTCCACCAAATGGTGGATGCATTTCATGTAGCATTAGCTGACCAAATAAAATGCAACTTTCCATATTTGGCAGTATGCAACTTTTCATATTTGGCAGTAAGCACTTAATAAATAAGAGTATTATTATCACCAGTGAACATATGCCAAAAAGTCTGCGTAAGCAAAATTTGATTAAATAGTCAGAGATTTTTAATCCTAAGTCTGCTAAGACCTTTAAAAGTTGTAGGAGACCCTGGTGTCAGAGATGGATGTCACGTTTATCCTGAGTGCCAGACCACAAAAAATGAATGAATTGTTTAGATAGATCATCAAACATAGTTATTGGAAATTTCAAAAGCCACATAATGTGTATAGGGATGGAAGACAAGGTAGAATGAATTGAAGTAAGCTGACCACCGAGATTAAATAATTTTTCTTTCCTTCCAGTTAACTGCTTCTGAACCCAATCCACAAAAAACTAAAATGAACTACAGATTTTGGCCAAATGGTAGCCCCAAATAAAAAGGTATGGTATCACTGATCCAAAATGGCAATACTTGGATGATATCATTCTTAGCATAGTCTGTTATATTGTTACTAAATAGCCAATTAGATTTCTGAAAGTTAACTAATTGACATGTAGTAATTTCAAATCCTTGAAGAGTTTAATGAATGGCTTTGATTGCAGGCAGAGTTAGGTAGAGACAAATAAGGCAATTA
The DNA here is from genome assembly GCA_039654915.1 of Aquilaria yunnanensis. Taxonomy (NCBI): domain Eukaryota; kingdom Viridiplantae; phylum Streptophyta; class Magnoliopsida; order Malvales; family Thymelaeaceae; genus Aquilaria; species Aquilaria yunnanensis. The sequence goes on from CM077595.1 coordinate 1,074,453, forward strand.
TCAGCAAAGAATAAATGGTTGATTTCTGGACTTGACAATAACTTGGGATTAGAGTTTTTTAAGCCTACTCGAGTAAGCTTCAGCATAGAGAATAAAAATATAAAGAGATAATGGATCCCCTTGATGGATACTAGTTCAGGAAGAAAACCAATTAGTGGTGCAACCATTCACTAAAATAAAGTTGGATACTATTGTCACACATTGCTTAATGAGATAAATCCATCTTTTCAAAAAATGCATGGCGCAAAGAACATTCTCAATGAATGACCACTAAAGACTATTATAGGCTATTGTAATATCCAATTTCAATATAGTTTTGGCTGCCCGGGTGCCAGCGGAGCAAGGAGTATGAGAAAAAGAAGATAAAAACTCATGTGCCACAATAATATTATCTTGAATGTTTTGTCTTAGGGTAAAAGCATTTTGGAAAAAAGATACCAATGAATGCAAAATCGGGTTTAACCTATTAACCATAGCTTTTGCAATAACTTTGTAAAGAGTGTTGCATAAGCTAATAGGCCATAGATCGTTAACCACACAAATTTCATTGGATTTTGGGATAAGTGTAATAAAAGTACAATTGACTTGTTTCAAAAGGTACCTACCATTTAAAAAAGAGATAGCAGTGGAAGTTACCTCATCACCTAGAATCCCTCAGAACCATTGAAAAATAATTGGTTGTAGTCTATCTGGCCTTAGAGCTTTAAAGTTGCCTTGATAAAAAACAGCATTCCGTATTTTTTCTTTGGTGAAAGGAGTCATGAGCATAGCACATTGTTGGCCTAATAATGTTTTGGTTATATCTGCACAAAACAAATCTTGGTAGTGATCCCAATCCATGTGGAGGGTATAACGGGAATAAAAAGTCGATCAAATATGATCATGCATATCTTCTTCCAGATATAGCCATTGTTCATTGTTTGCCTGAAGGGCAGAGATTCAGGTCCTCATTCATTTATTTTTTGTGGATTACTGAAAGAAATGGGTGTTAGAATTCGCTCAAGTAAGACATTTAATCCTTGATTTTTAGGCGCACATGCTTTCTTCCACTGCTAACAAAGCAATATGTTGGTTTCAAAGCTCTTGGAGATTATTTTGGTGTTTAGAAAGGTTCTATAGCAGCTGAATCTCCTGAAGTTGGTGCTCCACCTGACTAATTTTATAGGGTATATGGCCTATGCATGTTTTATTCCGTTGACAAAGATTTGAAATTATTTTTTTGCATTTAGCAACAACTTGGAACAAATCTTTGAACATCATAGTTCCAAGAAGTTTTGAAGATCTTTTGCATACTATTCATGATGAAGCCAGAAAGCCTCAAAATGCCTTGGATGGTGGTAAAAAAAAAAAGCCTACTTGGATTTGTATCCAGAATTAGTGGGGTGTGGTCTTACTTAATTCATTTTAACTTAAGTCAACTTAATCTAAAATGGTTTTAGATCTTTTTCACCTAGAACCAATTTCATTTGAAAGCCAATATTATATAGGTGTAATAATCCATTTGAAACAAAATTTTTTTATCATGTTATTATATTTCTATAAAATTTTCTTTTTTAATGTTTAAAAAAGAAAAATTCATAAAAAATTAATAGTATTATAAAAATTTTACAATCAATGGATTATTTCACCTAAATAATATTGACTTTCAAATAAAATTGGTTTCAAGTAAAAAAGATGTAAACATAAAAATAAGTTGTTTTGAATTAAGTTGGTTTAAATGAAAACGAATTGGCCAATGTTGAATGCTAAGGTTTATCAACATGGAATCCTAAATCAAGTCAAACCATTTTGAGGTTGCATAGGCATTATCAAGGACCTTTAATACCAAATCATCACCATTATGAAAGTTAGACAACGTGAAGTGAGGTCCATTTGATGGGAGTTGAACCAAGCCTAGGGTGTCCAGGAAGGATTGGAGAAATTCTACCTTAAGGAAGATATGAGCATTCTTCCATGTTTTCTCAAACTTAGCTATAACTTGGTTAAGGTCACCAATTAGAATAATTTGGCCTTGAATACCTATTAGCTATGAGCATTCTACCTTAAGGAAGATATGAGCATTCTTCCATGTTTTCTCAAACTTAGCTATAACTTGGTTAAGGTCACCAATTAGAATAATTTGGCCTTGAATACCTATTAGGACATTCAAGATGGTGTCCCAAGTTTGACCATGGAATTAGGCCTTTGACTTACCGTACACATAGCCAATGTACCAACAACGTCCTCGTTCATCCCAAATATACATCAAAATAAAATGGTCATTGGTTAAAAAAAGTTGGCCAGTACAACAGAAGAAGTGCCATCCTAGCCAAAGACCACTGCTTCGACCATTTGTGTCAACTATGACATGCTGGTCATAACCTAAGTAATTTAGTGTAGAATTTGCATTAGCAGAATCTATCTATGTTTCGATAAGAAATAAAAGATCAAGTTGATGACATCGAACCAGCAATTGAAGGTGATAAACTGCCATGCCCCAACCTAAACCTTGGCAGTTGAAGCTCATAATCCTAATGGTGACTGCGGGGTTTGTTGAGGAACAAACCCCAAAAAATCTCTATCCCAAGTTAAAGTTAAGACTAGTATTATCTGAAAGATCAAAAAATTGGAAAGAAGGCTCAACCACAAAAGAAAGTTTCTGTCCTATGGGGCATGAAATAGAATTATCTAATGTGCAACTATCTTCATTAGCTAAAGTAACCCAAGTTGCCAAAGTCGGCAGACAAGCCAATTGAAGTCATTTGAAATTTAGGAAATCAACTTGGTTCTCATATTCAGCCTTACAATCAAGTCTGGTTTGCTTCAGAGTCTTAAGGGGAATATTAAAATAGGTTGGTAGGCAAGACAGGGAGTACGACTTCACTGCTTTTTCCTTTCTTAAGCTTTCCTTGAGCAATATCTAGCTTTTTTAAGACAAAAAAACACCTAGACCAAAGTGCATAGGCATCATCAAATTTAGAAGTGTGAGTTTTGACATTTTTGGGATGTGCAAGAGGTGTAGTGACTTATGCCTTTTCCATCTGGGAATAATAAAATTGTCATCAAGCATAAAGTGGCATCTTTTTTTAGCTTGATAACAAATAGGAACTCCACTAGCTTTAGCAACATTAGTAAGATAGCAACCAACATTCTACAATACCTTTCTATTCAGAACATTCACTTGGTTATTTCCTATTTGAACCTATATAGAAGAACAGCTTGAAGCATTCAATTGTTGTTTAGGTGCAAGGTTAGATTCATGGAGAAAAAGGATCTGAGTCACTATGACATAAATGTTTCAAACTACTGTTTAGAGATTCATCTTCTTCTCTTATGCATTTACTAGAATGAATGTTGCTCAAATTAAAATGGACCAAATCACTATCAAATTCACCGCTTTCCTTCAAAGTAAATGGAGCACTAACTAAATTCATTACAGCTCTCGCTAGGTTGCTTTGATTTACGATTGACATTTGGGACTCCATAAAGGGCTCCAAGATTGTACTTACTTGATTTGGACCTTATATACATAAATTTGATTGTATTGAGAAGACATTACTACCATGGGTTATGACAACTGAGGCATATAGTTTATAAACTTCCTACCCAATACTGTAGCCTTAATATCAATTACACCCTTATATTGGCACATCTCAATTGGATTTGTAAGACGAAAATTGGTTATCTCTTGATCATAAAATTGCCTTGACCTAATTAGCAGTTAGACATGGATTGACCCATTTGCCTACAACCCTTACATATCTTAAAAATTTGTTCATATCTCAGTTAGATCTAGGTATTAGTTACAAGCCTATTTGACAAGGAAACCCCAGACACAAAGGTGATGTAATATGTAGAGAAATCTTGAATCGAAGATACCTCCATTGATTAGGTAAGTGAGAGCTCATATCAATGTCCTTAATGGTACCCAATTGACTACCAATGAGATTAGCAGTTTCAGTCGTCATAAGTACAACTAGCAAATTATAGGCTTTTACCCACACAGATGCATACTAGAAATTATGGTCATCATAGGATAACTCAGGTTGAAAAATTCTTGATATAATAAAAGCTCCATCAATATTCCAACTAGCATGTGCATAACACATCATCAAATCTTTCCAAGAAGCAAATTTGATTATAAACCTGTTAACACCAACCATACCCAACACAGAAGCAAATCTTGAAGGCTTCCAATTCTGATCTATATGCCTATGGATTAAAGAAGCAGAGAACTGGTGTCAATCAATGATTTTAGTTAAACAATGTTTGCGCCATTCAACATTAACGATCTCTAATTGATGGATGTTGTAGTTACAAATGGAAAATAGAAACCCCAGAGACAACTGGTAGCATCTGATAGATCTTAATAGCCAGCAAGCAACGCAAGTAAAAGTCCAAAATAACATAAATAATCCAACAACTCAAAATATAGAGCATTAAAAAACCAAAATAGAGACCATGCTAGAGAATTAATTCTGAACAAGATAAAAATTAGCAAGAAAACCAAGTTGGGCATAACTGATGGTTTACCAACAAACAATAAGGGGCAAAATAGTCAACCAGAACTTGGATATGGTAGAATTAAAGAGGCAGACAAAAAATGGCGTTACCTTGGCTTGATTTGTCTTGAATCTTGCTAACTGTTCAACATATAAAGGGGAAATTGTAGTAAGATAAAACAATGAAGGGGATAAGACTAGAAAACTATGATACATAGCTTCTCTATATTGCAAGAAATCACAAAGCCAAAAAGCAGGTTTGAACTCCAAGCACAGCAACAATAAAGCAAAAAAAAAGCTGAGATGCTAACTAGTTGGAAATTTGAAAAAGATTAGAAAGGATGAATAGTTAGGGTTTTATAAGATTTGGGAGGAAAATGCAAAAAAGCTGTGAAAATGCTAAAAGATGGAAATACTATGGATTAGGTGACGAAAGCAACAACGATTAAAACAACAAAGGTGATAAACTGAAGTAGGGACAAGGGTTGGAAATTCCCTAGCAAAAAAAGAGAGCTCAGCTAACCGAGAGAAAAATACGGCAATTATCTAAGTAATTGAGTTGGTTTCTCGAATTTATTTTGCGTGTTTGTAGCACATAATAATCACTTTAAAGGGATTTAAAGTTAAGTATTATCATTAAATTAATTGAATGGGAAATGCTTTTAATTATTTTCAGTCATCTATGAAAAATATATTAATTGTTGCTTGAAAGTTATTTAAGTAGAGTGTGATACACATTATTGTAGTGATAGCCGAAGGACTATCTCCTCTCCCAGTGAGTACTTCCTGCCGAAAGTATGATCAGGAAGCCTGGCGTCACCCGAAAGAGACACCATCACTGACCTCGGAAGGAACGAAGCCAAGCACCCCGAACTTGGAACTTCGGCAAGAACGCCAGGGATCGCAAAGATGGTGCCGGCTCCCTCGGGGGACCGAACGGATCACCTTCGGATGCAGAGAATTAGCTATCGCAAACAGAAGGGAATCACCCTGAAGGTGGAAACTCCGAACAAGGGAACCCCCCAAAAGCACGAGCATAACTCCCGAAAAAGGGCGACCGTGTCAAAGAACGACCTCGCCCAGAGGACCTCGGGAGTACGGCATGAGCATTTAAGGAGCCTCTGACATGCCGCCCACAGATGCTACGTGTCACCTCAAACGGCGATTTGACACGCCGACGCCGTCCAGGTCTTGTCATGATCTGTCTCAGTTCAGGACTCAAGGAACCTGTCACTGGCTACTCGCCCCCTACGCCCAGAAACTCAGAGAACATCCGACCGAACACGTGTCGTCATCTGAACGGGCTGGGCTTCTCTATAAATACCAAGGAACAGACCCTGGCAAACGGTTCGACTCCTCCTCCTCGAGAAAATACAGGCAAGCCCACTAAAAACTTTAGTGCTTCCCCCTTACCTTCTCAGGAAACTGACTTGGGCGTCGGAGGCTCCTCCCCGGAAAAGTATCCCGAGGACCTCCTATGTCGTGCCCTAAACTGCCCCTGACCCATCCGGGCCCAATTATCTAAAACATGCAGCGGAAGTTTAATTAAACCGAAGGGACTTTTATTACTCACTAAGACTTATGGGCACGAACCCCAGGATACTTACTGGTACTAGCTTGTTATGTTCTTATTAAAGGTTTAAGTTTAAGTGCTCTTGGAAACAAACTAGCACCTATGTGGATTTCATGTGTTCATTTTCATGGTATTTACCAAGCTTTAGCCAAGATTATGCATGGCATCCAAAATACCAACTTAAGTTTGAAAACTTATTTTCATGCATATGCTTTGCATGCTTATGTGTTTTGGTGTTTACTAGTGCACATAATCACTTAATGCCTTTAGATGCAACTAATGCTTAGGCATATATTAATTCACGTACGTGCACTTGAATTCCTTATTAGCCAATCTTTACACATGCATCCAATTTCATGCTTCTCCAAGTTTATTTGCATGTTTTTCTTTGAGTGCGCATACAAAGCCAAACATAGCATGCTTTCAACATAAACATGGGCTTATGGGCCTTTTCCATACTTAACATGCATATGGCCCAAAATTAACCAAGAACATATTCAAATTTTCTAATTTCTTATTTAAGCCCAAAACATGCATTTAAGCCCAATTTATACATGCTTCCGATTTTCATGAAAATCATACTTCCATAAAACATGCATGGGCCTTGGTAAGTCCACCAAGCAATAAAAACACCCAAAGTGTCCATAGTCCATATTACAAGCCCAAAATACTAAGTTTGGCCAAATTTTAGCTAAGTCCATAAATTTGGTCATTTAACTAAGACCAACTATTACATGCTTAAAAGCAAGCCATAATCCAAAGAACACAAATCCACCTTAAGACGTTGTTCCCACAGTTTCTAGACTCGTAGTCCTGCACACAAAGTCCACATTTTATTAACTTGATTTTCAAGCAACTAAAGGTAAATACTTAGAATAAATTGAGCAAATAGTATTTACATACTCAACCTCAACACCACAGAAAGAGTACTTAGGACTCTTAGCTCAATCTTTCGAGCACACTTTTTCCTACAAAGGTAGAGTAGGGCGGGTGAGATTTAAATCTCAATAAGGATTCCGTATGGCTTCCAAAGCCTAACATATGGCCTTTATGGCCTAACATATGCCAAGAATGTAATGGCAATAAATATTCCAAAAATCCTGCAAAGAAAACATAAAGACAAAGAAAACACAAAGATACATGTATATACAATAATAATCGAAATCGGGGGTTAGCATGCACAACAAATTCATAGAAGCACACATACACACGCCACTTAACACCTTGATTTACAGAAGGGCAGCAAGCATCCCTCAAGTTTTATTTCATTAATTTCACATACTTTTCATTTTCGGAGATCTCACTTAGCATAGGAATTTAAGGTGGCCTACTTAAATCCTAGCCCATAATGCTTGCTTACTTAACTTAGCTCATGAGCGATACAGAATTGCCGAAGCAATAATTTAACTTATGCCCTCTTAGCACACCTAGGATCATATGGTTCTTTGACCATCACCTAGGGGCCCAAATACTCAAAGAGTATAGGAATCCTTACCAATACCGAAAGCTTCTTAGAAGCTTGTTTTCCTTCGATTTCCTCGCTTGTTGGTTTCTAGAAATGATTTTCTAGCACAAGAACCAAAATGGCCAAATAAATTAGTAATCCATAAAATACCAAGAACACTTGGTAATTATCTTAAAGAAATCAAAATACCAAGAATACTTGGTTCACACTTACGAAACCTCGACTAGGAGGTGAGACCGAATTTTGTGTGCTTGATGTTCTTCAAATTTTCTTCTTGATTCTTCCTCCCAATGAGCTTAGAAGCTCATATACATAAACAACTCCTTGAGAAGAGTTCAAAACCTCTAAGAAATGAAGATGGCCGAATTTCTCTCCTTAGTTTTCTTTGAATCTTTTACTTGATTCTTGCTCTTTGGGTGTTTAGAGCATGAATTCCACCAAGAACACTTGGTTTTAATTTATGGAAGGGTGATTTCTAGTGATGGCAGAATTTTTGGAGGAAGGAGAAGAGTTAGAAATGTTCTTGGAGAGAAGAACAAGTGTTGGCCAAAACTAGAGAGAAGGGAGAGAGAGTTTGTAGAGAGAGATTGAAGAAAGAGAGTGAAATGGCTTGAATGAGGTGAGATGAGTGAAGAAATGTATTTTGTTGAATGGGGGAGTGTATGTACGGTTATGGGTGTTCAAAATGGGTGAGAATAATGCCTTAGTGGAGTAATAATTCAAATGGGAAGTGGGAGACAAAGTGGGGGGACAAATTGGAAGAGTTGGTGAAGTTAAATGATGAAGTGGTGAAGGTGGGGGACAAAGGTGAGTGGAGGTGTGGGTGGAGGTGGAGGTGGCATAAAATATATTATTTTGAATGGACATGGCTAGCCATGGCATCCAAGGCCATGAAAATGGGTCAATTCCCCACTTAGTCCTCCAATCTTTTGAATTTGGGCAATTGAGCCCAACTTACAACAATTCCTTTGTTCAATTGAGTCCTTTATCTTTGAAATCCACCATTTTCACCATTATTTTTCTTGGCCTAAGCCAAGCTTAATTTCATGAATCCTTAACACTTAATTTAATGTCCCCTCACATTAATTCAGCTAAATTCCCAAATTAGGAAAATTCTTTAGCTCCCAATCCACTTACCCCGGGACCTAATCAGTTTGGATTTTCCGGGCATTACAACACTCCCCTCCTTAAGAAATTTGGTCCTCCAAATTTCCTAGGAGCTTAGGAAAGGTATCCGGATAGTTCTTAAGCATTTCAGTTTCAACCTCCCATGTTGCCTCCTCCTCAGAATGGTTAGTCCATTGGACTTTTACCATCGATATCCACTTACTCCTGAGCTTTCTAGTGTCCCCTGCCAATAACCGAATTGGTTCTTCCTCATATGTAAGATCTTGGGTAATGGGCACACTAGTGACATGTACCACTTGTTTAGGGTCGGAGACACACTTCTTCAACAAGCTTACATGAAATGTGTCATGTACATGTCCCAGCTCAGGTGGTAGTTCTAACTTGTAGGCTACATTTCCTACTCTTGCGAGTATTAGGTATGGTCCTACATACCTCGGGGCTAATTTTCCCCGCTTACCAAACCTCATTACTCCCTTCATGGGAGATACTTTCAACCACACTTGGTCTCCTGCCTGGAACTCCAGGTCTCTTCTTTTCTTGAGGTTGGCATATGATTCTTGCCTATTGTTGGCAGCCTTAATCCTTTCCTGGATTAGCTTAACTTTCCCAGTAGTCTCTCTTATGAGTTCTGGGCCAATTTCCAACTTATCACCTGGCTCATGCCAGCAGTGTGGAGTTATGCATCTCCTTCCATATAGTGCCTCATAAGGTGCCATGCCAATCACTGAGTGATGACTATTATTGTACGAAAACTCCACTAAAGGCAAGTGTTTATCCCATTCTCCTTGGAAGTCAATAATACAACACCTCAACATATCTTCCAAGGTTTGAATGGTTCTTTCAGTCTGTCCGTCCGTTTGAGGATGGTATGCGGAACTGAATTTTAACTTAGTGCCCATGGCATGGTGCAAGGACTTCCAGAATCTGGAAACAAATCTTGGGTCTCGATCTGAGACAATGTCGTCTGGTACACCATGTAGCCTTACTATCTCCTTAACATATTGTTGGGCTAACTTCTCCAAGGAGTCTGTAAGGTTTATGGGCAAGAAGTGGGCTGCCTTAGTCAATCTGTCCACTATGACCCAGATTGTATTACTCTTTCTTCGGGTCAGTGGCAAACCCACTACAAAGTCCATGGATATGGATCCCCATTTCCTTTCTGGTATAGGTAAGCTCTGTAATTTTCCACCAGGTCTCTGGTGTTCCACTTTGACTTGCTGACAAGTCATACACTTAGCCACAGAAGCACCAATCTCCTGCTTCATATATGGCCACCAGAAATGGGATCTCAAATTCTTATACATTTTCTGAGCTCCAGGATGCATACTCATTAAGCTGGAGTGGGCTTCTTCTAGGATTTGTTGCCTGATTCCATTCCTATTTGGCACATAAATCCTATTCTGGAAATATAATATTCCATCCTTAAAGGAAAATCCTTGATACAATTTCCCTCGTTTTTGCCCAGAGATCCTGGGAATCTCCTCATCTTGAAGCTGAGCTTCCTGAATTAGGTCTTTCCATTCAGACCTAATAGTTAGGACCTTTACTTGGTCCATCTCCCAGTGTTTCCATTCCTGGGCCAATTCAGATAAACTGAGTACCTCTGCCTTAGTAGGCTCTCCAGTGGCTTTGAGTATTCCCGTGTACTTCCTACTGAGAGCATCAGCTACCACATTGGCCTTCCCGGCCATATACTCGATGACGCACTCAAAATCTTTTAGGTACTCAAGCCATCTTCTTTGCCTCATGTTCAGGTCCTTTTGTGTAAACAAGTACCTTAGACTCTTATGGTCTGTGAAGACTTGGAATCTGCCTCCAAGTAGGTAGTGCCTCCACTGCTTCAGAGCAAAGATCACTGCCGCTAACTCCAGATCATGAACTGGATAATTCTTCTCATGAGGCCTTAATTGTCTTGACCCATAGGCTATTGCTTGCTTCCCTTGCATTAAGACACAGCCCAGCCCAACCCGAGAAGCATCAGTGTAAACTATATACTCCTTAGTAGGGTCTGGTAGAACCAGTATTGGGGCTGTAGTCAATCTTTCCTTAAGTTCTTGGAAGCTAGCCTCACATTGCTCACTCCACTCAAACTTTTGGTCCTTTCTTGTCAATTGAGTGAGCGGAGCTGCTAGTACAGAAAACTTGGGCACGAATCTCCTGTAGTAGCCAGCAAGTCCTAGGAAGCTTCTTATGTCCCTCACAGTCTGAGGTTGCTTCCATTCCAAGACAGCTTTGATTTTCTCGGGATCAACAGCTAATCCATGCTCATTGATCACATGTCCGAGAAACCCAATTTCCTTAGCCCAGAATTGGCACTTACTTAGTTTGCCATATAACTCATGTTCCTTTAACAGGCTTAGCACCCTTCTCAGGTGCTCCTTATGGGCTTCTTCATCCTTTGAGTACACTAATATGTCATCGATAAATACCACAACAAAGTGGTCCAAATAAGCCTTGAACACTCTTTGCATGAGGTCCATGAAAAAGGCTGGCGCATTTGTGAGCCCAAATGGCATCACTGTGTACTCAAAGTGACCATATTTGGTTCTGAAAGCTGTCTTTGGGACATCTTCTTCCCTGACTCTCAGCTGGAAGTATCCAGATCTGAGGTCTATTTTGGAAAAGACCTTAGCTCCTTTTAACTGATCAAATAGATCCTCGATCCTTGGGAGGGGGTACTTATTCTTAATGGTTAGTGCATTGAGCTTCCTGTAATCGATGCACAACCTAAGGGTTCCATCTTTCTTCTTCACAAAAAGTACAGGTGCTCCCCAAGGAGATGTACTTGGCCTTATGAAACCCTTCTCAAGCAACTCATCCAGTTGCTTCTTTAGTTCCATCATTTCAAGAATAGCCATCCTGTAAGGAGCAATAGATGCTGGTGCAGCTCCTGGCACCAATTTGATCTCAAACTCAACCTCTCTTGCAGGAGGGAGTCCTGGGAGATCAGTGGGGAACACTTCAGGGAATTCTCTTGCTATGGGTATTTTACCCAGCTCTATTTCAACTTCAGTTCCATTTAACCCTAGGTATTCACCTTTTATTATTAGGGGTTTGTGTTCCACCACTTTCAAAAGATGTTCTAGGACTAACCTAGAAGATTTTTTCAAAGATTGAGGTTTGTGTCCAGGCAGATAAAGTTGCCTGGCATGGCAGTCTATGACTACACGGTTGGTACTAAGCCAGTTCATACCTAGTATGATATCATATCCATTAGTATCCAAGATTATTAGGTCGGCTCTAAGCTCTAGCTCACCTAACCTAAGCATGCAATCTTTTACCATATGGTATGTTATCAAGACCTCGTTCCCGGCAGTTTTAACCAGGTACATTTTATCCGTATTGCATACTTCTAGGTTCATATCTTTAACTAGCTTAGAGGATACTATAGATAAAGATGCACCAGTATCAAATAAAACTGATACCTCATAACCATTAATAATAATGGTACCTGCAAGAGTTTGCCTGACCAGCCTGGCCTGGTCCATTTCTTCTTCATCGTCCCTAGCTCTGTCGTCCTCTGGGTCCTCTCGTGCTTTTCTCGAACTCTCAATCTGGAATACTCTTCCAGCAGCTTGAGCTTGTTTATTCCTGCCCTGGGGCATGCTAGGGCCCTGGTCCCTCCTCGGTGGTGGAGGTATATTGGGCCTCTTTATGGGCAATTGTCTATGTGCCCATCTGTTATTGAACCCTCCCGGGGTCCTCTGATCTTCTCCCTTGGCAGGGCAGTCTTTTACCCAGTGATCCTGGGCGCCGCATTTTAGGCATCCGGAAGTGAGCCTGTAGCATGGCTTTTGGCCATGGAACTTACCACACGTTTCACATTGTGGCCCATAGGGGGCTGTGGCCTTCATTCTCTTATCCATTCTTGGCTCATATGCCAAGCTTTCTTTTCCTCTCTTTTTAGAGGGCTTTTGTAGTCTACTGGTACTTCCGGAGCCAATCATGAATTGTCCCCTGAACTCTTGCTCTAGGGCCATAGCCTTCTGTACAATGTCGTGGTATTTGTTGGCTCCTACTGCTCTGAGTATTTGCCTCAGCTCTGGCCTAAGTCCTCGAAGGAACCTCTTGGCCTTTATATCCTCTCGATCATCGTACTGTGGTGCATATCTTATGAGGTTACTGAACCTCTGTTCATATTCTAGTACGGAGAGCTCTTTCTGCTCAAGCAGGTCAAACTCAACCTGCTTTTGGTCTTTCTGTGCTTCACCGATGTATTGTTGATGAAACACTTGTTCAAATTCGGGCCATCTCATTGCTCTTCTCCTTTGAGCAGGCCGCCTAGCATTTTTGCTAGCATATGTCCTATGGACTGCTCTCCACCATAACTCAGCATTTCCTTCTAGTTTGAAGGTTGCCAGTAAGACCTTCTGAGAAGCGGAAACCTCCATTCTCTCAAAGATCTTTTCGATCTGGTTTTTCCAGAATTCTGCTTCATCTGGGTTACAGCTTCCTTTAAATACTGGAGGTTTTAGGGCAAGGAACCCCTCTAATTGGCCTTCTCTTAGGCCCCCAGCATTATCAATATTGGGCCTCCCTCTTTGCGCCCTCACTGCCCTGGTGGTGGCAGTGAGTTGGGTAGGTCCATCAATATCCTCCATGTCCAGCTCTTCTGCATCTGGACTTTCTTCCTCTTCTTCTCTTAATTCTTGTTGGATCTCAGATCTTATTCTTCTTGCTCGTGGGTTTCTTCTTTCTTCATCCTCATCATCGCCATTCTCACTAGCTTGATCATCGAGTACAGGTTCTTTTCCTGGCCTCCTTCTCATTGGTGGCTCTCTTTGCTGCCCAGCAGGCTCTGGGACTTGGGCTTGACCCCTTGCCAGGATCTGCATGCTAGCTGCTAATTGGGCCATATTGGCCTGCATAGCTTCCATCATTGCTTCCATTCTTGCTTCTCTTCTTTCTTGGGCATTAATGCTAGGCCCAGTAACATTAGCCCTGATGGGCTCATAAGGCCTGACTTGGGCCTCTGGCACAAAGCCAGCATTTTCATTCCCTTGATGGGAATTTTCATTTCCATTTCGGCCTCGGTTCATATTTCTGGTTCTCATCCTACAATTAACAACAAGCAAGGCACACAATTGCTCAATATTCATAAATATTCATTAGTGGACTTAACCTATGTGGGAACAAGTCTATACTAAGAATCATAGACCAAAACTTTGGTCCTTCAGAGCAAACTTGCTCTGATACCAAGCTGTCGTGCCCTAAACTGCCCCTGACCCATCCGGGCCCAATTATCTAAAACATGCAGCGGAAGTTTAATTAAACCGAAGGGACTTTTATTACTCACTAAGACTTATGGGCACGAACCCCAGGATACTTACTGGTACTAGCTTGTTATGTTCTTATTAAAGGTTTAAGTTTAAGTGCTCTTGGAAACAAACTAGCACCTATGTGGATTTCATGTGTTCATTTTCATGGTATTTACCAAGCTTTAGCCAAGATTATGCATGGCATCCAAAATACCAACTTAAGTTTGAAAACTTATTTTCATGCATATGCTTTGCATGCTTATGTGTTTTGGTGTTTACTAGTGCACATAATCACTTAATGCCTTTAGATGCAACTAATGCTTAGGCATATATTAATTCACGTACGTGCACTTGAATTCCTTATTAGCCAATCTTTACACATGCATCCAATTTCATGCTTCTCCAAGTTTATTTGCATGTTTTTCTTTGAGTGCGCATACAAAGCCAAACATAGCATGCTTTCAACATAAACATGGGCTTATGGGCCTTTTCCATACTTAACATGCATATGGCCCAAAATTAACCAAGAACATATTCAAATTTTCTAATTTCTTATTTAAGCCCAAAACATGCATTTAAGCCCAATTTATACATGCTTCCGATTTTCATGAAAATCATACTTCCATAAAACATGCATGGGCCTTGGTAAGTCCACCAAGCAATAAAAACACCCAAAGTGTCCATAGTCCATATTACAAGCCCAAAATACTAAGTTTGGCCAAATTTTAGCTAAGTCCATAAATTTGGTCATTTAACTAAGACCAACTATTACATGCTTAAAAGCAAGCCATAATCCAAAGAACACAAATCCACCTTAAGACGTTGTTCCCACAGTTTCTAGACTCGTAGTCCTGCACACAAAGTCCACATTTTATTAACTTGATTTTCAAGCAACTAAAGGTAAATACTTAGAATAAATTGAGCAAATAGTATTTACATACTCAACCTCAACACCACAGAAAGAGTACTTAGGACTCTTAGCTCAATCTTTCGAGCACACTTTTTCCTACAAAGGTAGAGTAGGGCGGGTGAGATTTAAATCTCAATAAGGATTCCGTATGGCTTCCAAAGCCTAACATATGGCCTTTATGGCCTAACATATGCCAAGAATGTAATGGCAATAAATATTCCAAAAATCCTGCAAAGAAAACATAAAGACAAAGAAAACACAAAGATACATGTATATACAATAATAATCGAAATCGGGGGTTAGCATGCACAACAAATTCATAGAAGCACACATACACACGCCACTTAACACCTTGATTTACAGAAGGGCAGCAAGCATCCCTCAAGTTTTATTTCATTAATTTCACATACTTTTCATTTTCGGAGATCTCACTTAGCATAGGAATTTAAGGTGGCCTACTTAAATCCTAGCCCATAATGCTTGCTTACTTAACTTAGCTCATGAGCGATACAGAATTGCCGAAGCAATAATTTAACTTATGCCCTCTTAGCACACCTAGGATCATATGGTTCTTTGACCATCACCTAGGGGCCCGAATACTCAAAGAGTATAGGAATCCTTACCAATACCGAAAGCTTCTTAGAAGCTTGTTTTCCTTCGATTTCCTCGCTTGTTGGTTTCTAGAAATGATTTTCTAGCACAAGAACCAAAATGGCCAAATAAATTAGTAATCCATAAAATACCAAGAACACTTGGTAATTATCTTAAAGAAATCAAAATACCAAGAATACTTGGTTCACACTTACGAAACCTCGACTAGGAGGTGAGACCGAATTTTGTGTGCTTGATGTTCTTCAAATTTTCTTCTTGATTCTTCCTCCCAATGAGCTTAGAAGCTCATATACATAAACAACTCCTTGAGAAGAGTTCAAAACCTCTAAGAAATGAAGATGGCCGAATTTCTCTCCTTAGTTTTCTTTGAATCTTTTACTTGATTCTTGCTCTTTGGGTGTTTAGAGCATGAATTCCACCAAGAACACTTGGTTTTAATTTATGGAAGGGTGATTTCTAGTGATGGCAGAATTTTTGGAGGAAGGAGAAGAGTTAGAAATGTTCTTGGAGAGAAGAACAAGTGTTGGCCAAAACTAGAGAGAAGGGAGAGAGAGTTTGTAGAGAGAGATTGAAGAAAGAGAGTGAAATGGCTTGAATGAGGTGAGATGAGTGAAGAAATGTATTTTGTTGAATGGGGGAGTGTATGTACGGTTATGGGTGTTCAAAATGGGTGAGAATAATGCCTTAGTGGAGTAATAATTCAAATGGGAAGTGGGAGACAAAGTGGGGGGACAAATTGGAAGAGTTGGTGAAGTTAAATGATGAAGTGGTGAAGGTGGGGGACAAAGGTGAGTGGAGGTGTGGGTGGAGGTGGAGGTGGCATAAAATATATTATTTTGAATGGACATGGCTAGCCATGGCATCCAAGGCCATGAAAATGGGTCAATTCCCCACTTAGTCCTCCAATCTTTTGAATTTGGGCAATTGAGCCCAACTTACAACAATTCCTTTGTTCAATTGAGTCCTTTATCTTTGAAATCCACCATTTTCACCATTATTTTTCTTGGCCTAAGCCAAGCTTAATTTCATGAATCCTTAACACTTAATTTAATGTCCCCTCACATTAATTCAGCTAAATTCCCAAATTAGGAAAATTCTTTAGCTCCCAATCCACTTACCCCGGGACCTAATCAGTTTGGATTTTCCGGGCATTACATCCTAACCCTCTTCTCTGAGCTTTTCAGGCACATTCCCCTGGGAAACCTCAACTCCAGACGCTCTCCCTCACAGGAGGTCATCCCGGAAGTCACCATGCCTTCCAGTGAAGATGTCTCAGGGCATCATTTGGCACCGTCTGTGGGAAAGCATCCTCTGGTCGCCGTCGTTGAGACTCGGCGTTCTAAGGACAAGGGACTCCCGAGGTCCCCGTCCGCACCTGAAGTCCAACCGGCCACTGAAAAAGCCCTCCCAGGGACTTCCACGCCCGAGGAAGAGTGTCCACTGGTCATAACCATGAGCTTTCTGCGCGACTTTCAACGTTCTGTTGTGGCTGAAATGACACAACAGATAGACCAAAGGTGGCCGCAACAAGCTCAAGCCCAAAGGCCTCCTTCGCCAGCACACCTTCGGGAAAAAAGTCCCAAACCAACCCTCGGGGCACGGCTCGCGGGACAAGCGGGGTCAAGATGACCCAAAATCACACACAGGAGGAGCCAGTCACCTGAGGCGAGGTCCCCATCCCCTCAGCGCCGAACTCACTCTCCGAAGAGGCACCGACAATCTCCCATCCTAGAAGAAGAACCTAGCGCCACAATCCTTATGAAGAAGATATTGGCGAGGTTGGACAGAGTGGAGAAACAGGTGGCCCGCAAACCCTGTCTAGGCTAGGTTGTCTGGAACCTTTTGTGGGGATGAGTCCTCATTCACCCAAGATGTAGTTGAGGCAGCCATGCCAAGTGATTTTAGAGTACCTCGACTAAAAACTTATGATGGCCGTACTGATCCACAAGCCCATCTGACCAAGTACAGACGCAGCATGATGATGCACGGTGCCGACGACACTACCTTGTGCAAATGTTTCGAGGTCACTCTCACTGGGCCAGCAACAGCCTGGTATAATTCATTGGCCCCAGGAACCATCACGGAGTTCCAGGAGTTATCCACAGCCTTCACGCAGCAGTTTATCGGAAGTCGGCCAACGGCGAAGATGCCGATTCAGATGTTCGACATAACGCAAAGAATTGGAGAAACCATCCGCGACTATGTCGAGAGATTTAACAGAAAGGCCTTGAGTGTCCCAGACTTTCGGCCCGAAGTACGCATCCTCGCGATGACACGGGGCCTTCGGAGGGACTCACAGCTGTTTTACGAATTCTCCAAGGACCCCCCGGACACGCTGGGCGAATTTTACCGAAGGGCCGAACAGCACATGACAGCCGAAGAACTGAGAATGGGCGGACCGAAGTCCGATCACACCCGGGCCGAAGGGTCCAGCCAGCAAACCTGATATCCCACCGAACAGGCAGGCCGACCTCGGAGAACGTGAGGAAGGAAACTCCCCATTTTCACACCCTTAAACACCACATGGACCAACATCCTCATGACAATGGAAAGGCAGCGAACTCAGGTTCAGCGGCCACAGGCCATGACCACCGACAACAGAAAGAATATGAAGAAGTTCTGCCAGTTTCATCACGACCACGGCCACGACACTGAAGACTGCTTCCAATTGAAAAAGCATATAGAGTCGCTGATAAAACAGGGCCAACTTCGGTGTTATCTATGCATGCCTTCCCTGAAAGGGAGAAAAGAGGAGGAAGGAAAGGCAGAAGATGAGGACTACGACTCCAACAGGCGGAGAAACCGAAGTCTGAAAAGGCGCCCCCCACCTCCAGCGGGAATCATACAAACAATTACGACAGGACTGCCATCCTCAGAAAGAAAGAGGAAGGCCAGAGAAATAGCAGTCATGGAGTATCAAAGTCCAACAAAAAAGCTAACCCGAAAGGATGGTTCCGTCGTCATTTTTCCCTATGACGACCCATTATTGATCATGGCGAGAATAGGAAACTGGGACGTCAAGAGAGTGCTGCTTGACGACGGATCAAATGCCGATGTCCTGTTTTCACACTTGCTGCCGAGGTTGGGTGTATCTAGCAGCGACCTCAAGCCCGTCACCTTGCCTACCTTCGGGGTAGGTCCGTCTGAACTGCCCGTCCTCGGATGGATCGATCTCCTTTTGATGCTGAAAGGGACTTCGGTGATTGGGACAGCAGAGTTGTACGCCTCCACAATGGCAAGGTTCATCGTTATGGATGTCCCTTCATCGTACAACGCCATCCTTGGAAGACAGACACAGGGAAACCTGCACATTCGCCCTGATGTCAAGTACTTAACCGTCACTTTTGCCGCCAAGGATGGAGATGCGGAAATCTTAATAGATCAAGGCGAAGTAAGGAAGGTGTTCGTCAAAACACGAAAGGCTCCAGCAAACAACTTCGCGCAAGCTGCGGAAGCAAAAGCACCAAAAAAGGGCGAGGTAGAGAATCCCGCGAAGGCGGAAATGGAAGAAGTATAACTTGTCCCAGGCCAAAATACCCGAATAGGGAAAAACTTAGCCGAAGGTGACAAGGAAAAGCTTGTATCTTTTCTATTGACAAATAAAGATCTGTTTGCCTATTCGCCGAAAGACATGCCAGGGGTAAACCCTGACATAATTCAACATAGCCTCAAAGTAAGTCCGGAAGCAAAGCCTGTCCGGCAAAAGAAGCGAGGCATCTCAGTTCATAAAAGTAACTTTGTCAAAATCAAAGTTCAACGACTGTTAGAAGCCGATGTCATCAAGGAGGTCAAGTACCCTGAATGGTTAAGCAATGTGGTAGTTGCCACAAAAGAAGGAAGCGGCAAACTCTGGATGTGCATCGACTTTAGAAACTTGAACGATGCTTGCCCGAAAGATTCATACCCTCTCCCACCGATAGACCAATTGGTAGACTCAACTGCCGAATACGGGCTCCTAACTTTCTTAGACGCCTTCAGTGGGTATCATCAAATAAGGATGAACCCTGAAGATGAAGAAAAAACCGCCTTCATCACCGAACGAGGAACATACTGCTACATCAGGATGCCCTTCGGGCTTAAAAACGCGAGAGCCACCTACCAGAGGTTGATGAGCAAGGTCTTTAACGACCAAATAGGGAGAAACATGGAAGTATATGTGGACGACATGATAGTGAAAAGCAAACTGCCTGGCGACCACGTCGCAGATCTAAAGGAAACTTTCCACCAGCTCAGAGCCTTCGGGATCCGCCTTAATCCCGAAAAGTGCATCTTCGGAGTAACCTCGGAAAAGTTCCTTGGGTACATGGTATCAGAAAGAGGCATTGATGCCAACCCAGAAAAAATTAAGGCTCTACTCGGGTTCCGAACTCCTTCCACAATAAAAGATGTGCAGAGGCTCACCGGAAGGATAACCTCCCTCAGTAGGTTTATTTCCAGATATGGTGACCGGTGTCGACCATTCTTCAAAGTCCTCACTAAGGAAGCAAAAAAGGAGGACAACCTCGGGAGTAATGACCATCATTGGGGTAAAGACTGCCAAAAGGCCTGGGAGGAACTCAAAATCTACTTAGCCGGTTTGCCCACTTTGCGGCAACCTTGCGAGGGAGAGCCCCTCATGTTATACCTCGCCGTCCCAGAAAAAGCCGTAAGCTCCGAAGCAGTCTACCTTTGCGCGATGTCATGAGAAAAGTTGATCATTCGGGAAGGCTTTCCAAATGGTGCATAGTGCTTGGCGAACACAACATCACTTATGAACCTTGAAAAGCCATAAAAGCTCAAGCTCTGGCAGACTTCATTGCCAAAGTACCCACCACCGAAGATAGCCATCCAGATCCAAGCGAAGGTGAGCCAGAGTGGACTTTGTACGTCGACGGAGCCTCGGGGTCCGAACACCAGGGAGCTGGGGTAATTATCAGAGGTCCCGAAGGCCTTGAAGTAATGAAGGCTATTAAGTTCAGCTTTAACGTCACCAACAATGTGGCTGAGTATGAAGCCCTCATAGCAGGATTGCGCCTAGCCAGAAGAATTGGTGTGCGAAATCTAAAAGCCCACAGTGACTCCCAGCTAGTAGTTCGGCAAACGGAAGAAGACTATGGGGCGAAGGACCCAATCTTGGCAAAATATCACGAACTGGTGACAAAGCTCATTCGAGAGTTCGACACCATACGGATCGAAAACGTACCTCGACGGGATAACGCCGAAGCAGACTGCTTGTCGAAGTCAACAACATATATCGAGGTACTAAGACGCCCGAGCATTGAAGTACTGAGCATAGTAACTCCAGAAAAAGGCTGGAAAGACCCGATAAAAAGGTATCTTGCGAACAACGCGCTTCCCGAAGACCCCATCAAGGCTGCAAAAGTGCGAAGACGTTCCGGGCGATTCTTCCTAATAGGCGAAGAACTGTATCGGCAAGGATATGCAAATCCTTTACAGAGGTGTGTTGGCGAAGAGGATACTGAAATGATCCTTGAAGAACTCTACGAAGGCGCTTGTGGTTCACACATTGGAACCGACGCACTGGCGGCAGTAATACTACGCCAAGGATACTTTTGGCCTACCCTAAGAAAGGACGCTAGGCAGTTCATCTGAAAATGTGGTAACTGCCAAAAACACGCAAATATCCAGAGGACACCCTCGGAAATGGTGACTTCGGCTAACTATCCCTGGCCTTTCGCAGTCTGGGGCATAGACCTCATAGGACCACTCCTAACAGCGCCTGGAGGCGTGAAATTCTGCGTAGTAGCAGTAGATTGTTTCTCCAAATGGGTCGAGGCGGAACCGTTGGCTACTATCT
This sequence comes from Aquilaria yunnanensis, assembly GCA_039654915.1. Lineage (NCBI taxonomy): Eukaryota > Viridiplantae > Streptophyta > Magnoliopsida > Malvales > Thymelaeaceae > Aquilaria > Aquilaria yunnanensis. Next base: position 1,095,677 of record CM077595.1, read on the forward strand.
CGGCAAAAGAAGTGCAGAAGTTCATATGGAAGAACATCGTATGCAGATTTGGCATACCAAGGGTACTAGTAGCTGATAATGGATCCCAGTTTATAGACAAATGGTTCCAGGAATTTATCAGTGACCTCGGAACAAAAATGCACTTCGCCCCAGTAGCTCACCCTCAAAGCAATGGGCAGGTAGAAGTATCTAACAGGACCATAAAAGATGGTCTGAAAAAGAGGCTGGGGGAAGCAAAAGGGAAATGGCCAGGAGAGCTCCAAAGTGTACTATGGAGCTACCGAACAACACCCCGAAGAGCAACAGGGGAAACGCCTTTTTCACTCGTTTTCGGTACAGAGGCCATCATCCCAATCGAGGTAGTGCAACCATCAATCCGAGTACAAGTTTTTGATGAAAGTAGAAATGACCTCGGCCTAAGAACCAAGCTCGACCTCGTCGGCGAACACAGAGAAATAGTGGAGCTGAGAAGAAAAGCTTTTCAGCAGAAAGTGGCCACGGCTATAAACTTGCGTGCCAGGCCAAAAGGAATAAAGAAATGAGACCTCGTTCTCCGAAAGGCTGAATTTGCACCTCGTAGGGCATCCTACTGGGTATTTCACACGAACTGGGAAGGTCTCTATCTGATCCTTGCCGAAGTACGAAAAGGGATGTACAAGCTCGGCGATTCCGAAGGTATAGAATTAAAAAATACGTGGCATTCGGACGCCTTGAGAAAATTCTATACTTAGGATCTCGGCGAAGAACATTGTGCTGCACAAGTTGGAAAAATTCTCTAAGTACGAAAGTTTCTTAGCCAAAAAGTCTTAAGCATAAGAGGTGCAAATTCCGCAAAAGTGGCCGACCAGATAAGGTTTTCCGAAGTCTCTTGAGCGAACGTGTTCGGGACAATGGAGAAAACCTGGCAAAAGACTTAGCCAAAATTCTTGGGCATAAGTTGTACAAGTCAAGATTTCGCGAAGAAGGTCGCCATGCTAAGTGCAGATAAGGTTTTCCGAAGTCTCTTGAGCGAATGAGTTCGGGACAAAGGGAAACGAAAAATCTCGCAAAGATACTTAGCCAAATTTTTTAAAAAAGTCTTTTATTAAGATAAATTTGCTTACAAAGAAGGAAGATTGCCAGAAGAAGAAGTACTAAAGAGAAGGAAAATAAGGCAAAGGGCCCTAGAACAAACTAAGGATTCTCGGCGTCCCAGGAGCTACCAGCTCCTGCGTCCTTTTCCACAACCTTCGGCGCCGAAAACGAAGGGGGCAAGTTCAGATGCTCAATCTTGGACCAAGACCACCGAGGCCCCTCGGGAATGTTCAGAGCCTCCAAAAAAGAAAGGTCCAGGTCTGGGAACCTTTGAAGAACTTGATACCGAGCGAGGCAAAACCCGTCCTGAAAACCAACTTTGGTCATCTGGTCGGATTTGTCCTTCTCGACATCGAGGTCTTCAAGGTCTTCCTTCAGATCCACGACCTTCTTCTTCAGTGCCATCATCTTCTTCTTCTCCGGCTCCTTCTTCAAAGACTCGACCTCAGCTTGAAGCGTGGCCTTCTCTTCAAGCACCTTCACCAGGAGAGCCTCAGATTCTGACTTCTCCTTTTGAACTGCCTCGTTCGCCGAAATCAGCTCCACCACCTGGGAGCTGAGGTCAGAAATCTTCTGGGAGGAGTCCTTCAAAAGTTCTTCCTTTTCCTTTAGGAACTCCTCCCGAACGGCAGCAACCTCCTTTTCTGCAGCTTGAGCCAGCTGCGCGTTCTGTGTGGCCAGTTCCGAGCACTTGGCCTTATATTGGTCCACGGTGCCTAAGGCCGAGGCTCGGAACAGCGCCTGCCTCACCACCCGAACTATGAGGAAACCGGTGTACCTCAGCAGCTGCAGAGAAACAAAGACAAAGTTAGTAAGGCAAAGAAGAAGAGGCAGACATTTAGAGGAAATCAAAAGGAAAAACACAAAGGCAAGAGGCGTACCTGGGCAGCGTGCTCAGAGACCTTCGCGGCAAGGGAGTCATCGTCAGGGTGAGCCTCCGCGATGGCCTTGAAGGAGGCCTCGGTAAGCACCCCATTTGAGATCTCCTTAGCCATTTGCTGGCAGTCTCCGGAGTACAAATTCATGTCCTCCATAAACGTCCAGAAAGGCTCATTCGGGACCTTCCCCTTCGGGATATGGGCATCCCGAAGGGCCCGCTTTCGGGCGTGCTCGGCCACCCAACCCGGAGATGATATCTCCCATGCATGGCAAAAACAAAAAATTGGTCAAGGCAAGAAAATCTCAAAGCCCACAAAAAGGAAGGCACCACAGTTTGTTAGAAAAACAAACCTGCCGGCACCTCGGCAACGTCGTCATCAGAAGCCCGAGCCTCATCGGTAGAAATCCCCTTGCCCTTGCTTTTACGTCACTCTTCGGCAGAAGGGGCCTCTACCAAAGCATCTAGAAGAGTCGCCGAAGGAGTGGGACTCTGAGCAGTGAGGTCAGCAACAACCTCGGCCAGCGGGACAGCAGCAGCCTCGGGTTCTTCGCCCACCTCCTCGGGAATCTCTGGGAGAGGAGGGGCCGCATCCTTCTTCGCCCGTTTGCCCACAGATGGCCCAGCCCTAGACGTTTTCCGTCTTCGGGAGATGGCCTTCTTCGTCTGCTCACCTTTCTCGGATTGCCCGAGGAAAAGCGATTTGTAGAAGGCAGCAGTGTCGTCGCCCATCTCTGAAAAGGAAAGAAGACATCAGTGTGAGTCCAGGGTGAAAATATAGAAAAGGGATTTGGAGATAACTTACTTTCATAAAAACTTTCGTAAGATTCTTCCTTCCGAAGAAGCTTCACCAGCCAAGAGTCTTTCCCGCCAATGGCAGGAGCCGGCATCTCAAGGTCCGTCTTGTGCTCCTTTACCACCTTTAGCTCCCGAAGGACTTCTTCGGTCATCAACTTCCAGTTAATGGGAAAGGGGTAAAGAGGGCGCGAAGGGACCTCGGAATCCCAGTCGGAGACTGCTCGGATCCGTCTGTCGAAGTCCGCGAAGATAGGTGCCAACTTGGGAGTCAGCAATATCCTCGGGTCAACGACGTCCATCTCCAGCTTTCCCCGAGCCCATTTGGTCGGAACATACGACCAGGCCTCCTCCTTCTTCAGAAAAAAGAACTTTTGTTGCCACCCTCGCCAGCTTTCCTTGTTGGCAAAAGTGAACTTATATTTTTTGCTCCCTGATCCCCGAGGTAGCATAAAGTAGAAGCCACCCTTTCGGGACCACGAAGAGCTTATAGTACTGCAGAAAAAGAATGAAGTGGGGTTTTATTTTGAAAACGCCACACATACAAAGAAAGGCGTTGAAGTAGCAGTACGAGTTCGGTGGAAGTTGGTTTATGGCAATGCCATGGAAATCGCAAAACTCGCAAACCATCTTCGGCGGAGGGTACCGAAGTCCGGCCTTCAGCTGGGCTCGGCAAACGGTAACCTCGTCACTACGGTTTGAAAAACTGAATTGGTCAGAACGTGGCAATCTCGTAGTGGCATAGGAGGGAAGGAAGAACTTCTTCTTCCATTTCTCTAGTTTTGCAGGAGTTGTGCAACAAGGGTGAGAAAGAAGAAGCTGCCAGCTCTCGGGGATAGACATGATTGGCTGAAAATTGAGTTCGGAAAAAGGCAAAAAATGAGTTCGGAAAAGCTTGAAAAAGCAAAAATCAGAGGACTCTGGAGATCAAAAACCCACCGAATGATTTGCCAAAATTTGGATTTGAAAACGCCGTCATGAAAGGTGGCCGGAAAAAACCCCGTTAAACAACATCGCCGCGAAAAGCAAGGAAGAACGCAGGAGCACTTGAAAGACAGAGGAGAGCAAAAAGAGAAGCAAAAGGGGTTATGAAGGAACAAAAGTATATATAGGCCGAGGGGGGATAAGCGAAACGGCGTCATAAATGTTGCACGAAGGCAAGGTGTCGCCATAACTGCTTACTAAGCATAAAAAGGCACGCCCACTGTAACCGATGCAACCCCAGCCAATAAAAAACTGCCACGTGTCAGCCATCGCGCCAAAAGGGGGACACGCCTTCTGACAGACGGCACGCCGCTCCAGACTGACACGTCTGGTTACGAGATGCGACGTTTCACAGACCTACAAAAGTAAAGAAGTAGGTTACCCCGGGGACACCAAAAGACGGGCTATGTTTGAACAATCCGTGTCTTCGGACAAAAGGTGCACCTTCGGCAAGAGTGCTATACCCAAGGCCCCGAAGTACTCCCTTTGAAAGCTGCCAAACCGAAGTTCCCACTTCGGCTTTCTGGAGGGGGGCTTATGATAGCCGAAGGACTATCTCCTCTCCCAATGCATACTTCCTGCCGAAAGTATGATCAGGAAGCTTGGCGTCACCCGAAAGAGACACCATCACTGACATCGGAAGGAACGAAGCCAAGCACCTCGAACTTGGAACTTCGGCAAGAACGCCAGGGATAGCAAAAATGGTGCCGGCTCCCTCGGGGGACTGAACGGATCGCCTTCGGATGCAGAGAATTAGCTATCGCAAACAGAAGGGAATCACCTCGAAGGTGGAACCTCCGAACAAGGGAACCCCCCAAAAGCACGAGCATAACTCCCGAAGAAGGGCGACCGTGTCAAAGAACGACCTCGCCCAGAGGACCTCGGGAGTACGGCATGAGCATTTAAGGAGGCTCTGACATGCCGCCCACAGACGCTACGTGTCACCTCAAACGGCGATTTGACACGCCGACGTCGTCCAGGTCTTATCACGACCTGTCTCGGTTCAGGACTCAAGGAACCTGTCACCGGCTACTCGCCCCCTACGCCCATAAACTCAGAGAACATCCGACCGAACACGTGTCGTCATCTGAACGGGCTGGGTTTCTCTATAAATACCAAGGAACAGACCCTGGCAAATGGTTCGACTCCTCCTCCTCGAGAAAATACAGGCAAGCCCACTAAAAACTCTAGTGCTTCCCCCTTACCTTCTCAGGAAACTGACTTGGGCGTCGGAGGCTCCTCCCCGGAAAAGTACCCCGGGGACCTCCTAACCCTCTTCTCTGAGCTTTTCAGGCACATTCCCCTGGGAAACCTCAACTCCAGACGCTCTCCCTCACAGGAAGTCCTCCTGGAAGTCACCATGCCTTCCAGTGAAGATGTCTCAGGGCATCATGTAGTACAATCTTTCTAATAATGTCTAAGTTCCATCAAAATTCTTCTCATCTAGATAGCTTGAGAAGTGTAACTAGCTACAATCATAAACTCAACTTTAGTTGGTGAAAAGGTAACTATAAGTTGCCTCATTGAAGACCAAGCTACAGTACCTAAATTCATAAAAAATATATATCCTAAAGTACTCTTCCTATCCTCTATGTCTTTAGCATAGTCACTATCTGTAAAGGATATGAAATCACCTTGCTTTCCCTTTTTACATTTAATTTCATAATTCACTATCCTCTTCATATACCTTAAAGCTCTTTTGGCTACTTGCAAATGAAGCTCAGTAAGTCTAGCGATGTACCTGCTAATCAGACTAACAATAAATATCGTATCTGGCCAAGTAGTAATTAGATACATAAGGCTACCCACCATCTGCTTGAAATAAGTTTCATCCACTATGATCCCATGAACATCTTTGGATATCTTAAAACCTGGAACAATTGGACTGGTTATTGACTTGTTATCCATCATTCCAAACCTCTTCAAAACCTCTAGAAGACATCTTCTTTGACAAATATAAATACTATTAGGATTTTGAAGGACTTTAATACTAAGAAAAAATCTCATTCTTCTTAGGTATGTTATGTCAAACTTTCTCATTATCAAATTTTTAAAGTTAGACATCAAAATTTCATCATTACCAGTGAAAAGTAAATTATCGACATATGCACTTACACTCAAAATTTTACCTCTCTTGCTTTTTTTAGTGAATAATGTTTGTTTACTATTGCATCTCTGGAAGCCCTTACTCATGAAATGTGCCTCAATCCTACTAAACTGTTTGATTAGAAAGCAACATAGAAATTTACTCATGAAATGTGCCTCAATCACAACTATTTCCTTAACTAACTGCTCATATCTTGTCTCCACAAGATTGTAGTATTCTTTGGACCTTAAAAAAATTCTCCATCAACATGCTCCAATGACCATAATGACCATGAAACCATGGTATACTAGGCTAGACAAAACTTCCATTGCCTTTACTTACCATATCCTTTGCTTCTAAAAGTCACTCGAAAGGCTGTAGCTTTGTTTTATCAGGCTCAGTATGACCTCTAATACCAATTTGTTAATAAAACTTGATTAACAAGATGCTCAAGGTGATCGAAGCTCATAAACAAATCTAATGAATGACATCTTATTGATCAAGCAAATAGGCTGAAATAAACTTACAGGAGAAACCTAATAGAAACATAATTAGTAAATGTAAATTTAATCAAACACGTAAACCTAATTACCTAGGATTACTTGTATGCATACTGAAGTCCTATGTAAACTCAAACTTAGAATAATAACTTAGAGAGTCCTATATGGATTTTACTCTTTATAGTTATAATGTGATACTATAGAGTACTATATCTTAGAGTAAATTATATTTTACTCTTCTGTGTCCTGACATTTAAGTACTATTTATAAATGTCCCATTATCTCCTCAGCCCCAGGCCAGCAAATATCTCACTTTACTAGTTAAGATAAAAATAAAATGTCTATGTTACCCCTTTATTTCACTTGTTTTTAGCTAAGTGCCTAAAAATCTAGATCCATCTTCCTAACTTAACCTTTTATCCTCCAAACTGCAAGTCTACCTTCCTCAATGGCTTGTGAGGAAATTTTCTCGCTTTTTCTTTCCTTTAGGAAGATATTAATGAAAGCTCTTATCGTTGCCTTGATCTCCACTACCATCTCATTCTATGTCGTTGAGCTTTCATAGACCCATTCCTTGCCATAGCCAAAAACTCCAAACATAATTATCTTGTAACATGTTCTCCTCAAGCTTAACCGAAAAATCACAACTAAACTTAACTTATCTTTTTGTCTAAAATTAGAAATTCCAGCAAACAGTACTATAGATTTCCCACAAGCTGAAGCCGGAGAAAGTTCATAGTCGCAACTAAAAATTTTTGCAACTATTTAGCATTGCAACATTGCCAGATCACTCACCGTTAATACATATTGTGACAGCAGCTGTCAGAAATTACAATGGCTAAATGTTGCAGAGCTGGTTATTGCAATTACTTCGGCATCATCATGACTCTAGTTTATTGTGACAGTTAACTATCACTAATCATAAGATTTTTTTGATTACTTGATCTGTTTAATACTTGTTGCGATGGCCTTACTACTTAAAGGATACATTGCATTTGCAATGGTAAACCATAAAAAAATGGCAAAAGCTCAAGCTTTTGCTTTGTATGATCATAAATAGCTTAGATGTTGGCACACTCTGCTCTTAGGTGACTCAACTCGTTGCCTAATCATTAAAAAAAAAAACAATGTGCTAAATGGGCGAACAAAAAATGTTGATGAATTCAACAAGCTTTAGCAGTCCAACCAAACCTTGAAAAACAATTTGCATGAAGCTGTTAAGGTGCTCTTTGACTTGCTGTAAAATTTGGATTTGTCAGATTGGATTTGTATAAAGATAGGATATAGTTATCCTGTAATACGCTTTAGGCTTGATGTTTCAAGAAGCCTATCACATTCAGCCTTTTCCTATATTAATAGTTAGCCTATGTCAATGTATACACTATCATACGTACCACACTTTCCTTTTGCTATTTTTGTTATTCAGAATTTCTATACTACTAAAGTTGATGGCATTTTTAATAGATAAGGAAATAAAGGGATATCACTATCTCCACAGTAGGGAAAAGTCCTTGCTATTTGGGTTAAAGTGCAAAGACTACTTTTCCTTCTCTAAATGTAAGATCAATCAATGAAAAGCTTGATGAATGAACAACTTGTTGTATCAAAGAAAATGATGTCATAACCATAATAATAATAATAATAATAATAATAATAATAATAATAATAATAATAATAATAATAATAATAATTACTAACAAAAACTTTATGACAATAGTACTATTATCCAACTCTAACACTTGCCATGATTTTAATTTATGTGTTATTTTGTTTGCTTTCCTAAATATCCTAAAGATACCCCAAGTTTTCTCTTTAACCAAATATAAGATTATTATCTTTCAAGTTGTTTTTTCACTTTTATACTTGAATCAATTAATTAATATCCATTTTCAATTTGCTACTTGAGTACATGGTTTAACTTCTCACTTGTCTCTTTCATCATTATCATCGTCTTCATCTTTATGTGCTCTGAACCTTCTTTCATTATACAGAGGAGTGCCATTAGTACAAAAATCAATATGAGCAAGAAATTTGACCCAGGCATTGTAACAAGAATTATAGCAGATGATTAAAAGAACAATTTTATGTTAATAGAGGTATACACATACTTAAGAAGTATGGGATGTACAATGAGTGTTAGATAATTGATGTAGATGCTTGGTACAAAGCCATATATAAAAAAAAACCATATTTGTCTAGCTAATTGCAGAAAATTGGAAAAGGTGACACCTGTGACACGATAGAAAAATTTCAACATGATGACCCTAATTGAGATGATGTAGCAGAAACGCAGAAAAGAAAATGAGGTATCAAAAATGAAGCATGGAAGATTATCAATAAGAGGCAACACCTGATTAGCTTGAAAAAAAAGTCAGTTAAACCAATAATGTAATATAAGTTGTTAAATTTCTAAATTATCTACAAGGAGAAAGAAGATAAAAATTCAGTAGAGAATGGGCACAAGAAAGACTGAAATGTAAAAAGAATGGGAAAGAAAATTGCAAAAGAAATATGGGAAAATCACAAAAACCCCCTGAGGTTGACATATAGTTTTGTACTCATTGCTTTTGTTTCAAATACCTATATTTACCTCCTTTAAAAATTAACATACCTACACATACCCTCTTACAATGTTAACGTCATCATTCATTGTTAACATAGAAAGAGAAAAATACTTGATGGCCAGGGGCCTCATCGTTTATAGTCATGGTGACTGGTGGAGAGACTTCTGGGAGGAAGAACACCTGGTGGAACGGATAGCCCCAAGGAGAGTGCCTGAAAGCTCAGAAACAAAGGGTTAGGAGGCCCCCGGAGTGTTTTTCCGGGGGGGGGGAGCCTCCGACGCCCAAGTCAGTGGTGGCTGAGAAAAGGCAGAGGAAATAGCACAAAGGGCTGAAGAATCTCGCCTGGTAGTTTTCTCAGAGTGGGGGCAGTGTTTGGCCAACCAACCAGCCTCCTGCCAAGTATTAATTCCTGGTATTTATAGGAGTGCCTAGCCCGTTCAGATCACGACACGTGTTCGGTCGGATGTTCCCTGAGTTTCTGGGCGTAGGAGACAGATAACTGGTAGCAGGTTGTCCTGAGCCACGTGCTGAGATGGGCCATGATGTGATTCTGATGGCGTCCGTATGTCAGAGCGCCTATTCAGGCGACTTTATGACGTCTGTGAAAGGACATGTCAGAGGCTTCTTTAAATGCTTCCATAAATGCTCCTGCCGTACTCCCGAGGTCCCTGGGTGAGCTCGTCCTCTAGTTCGGACAGAGCCTCTTCGGGAAACAAGCCCTCAGTTCGGGGGTTCCCAGTTTCAGGGAGTTCCGCCTTCGGGGATATCATGTTCGGCTCGCTATGTCTGGTGCCGCTTTTCCGAAGGCGATATGTTCACAACCTTGGGGGGCGAGTAGTGTCCTCGGGGTTTCCTGGCGTGCGGGGCTCGGAGCTCTTCGGCTATCTCCCGAGGTGCCTGATTGCACCTTTTCTCGGGTAGCGCCAGCTTCTTCTGGCCATCATTGTGGCAGGGAGTTCGGCCAGATAGAGGCGATAACGTTTGGCTATCACATGCCCCCTTTGGAAAGCCGAAGTGAAGACTTCGGTTTTGCATCTTTTTTCGAGGTTGTGTATGGGAGTTTCTTTGGAAGCTTAACCTGTTCCGAGGATGCGCCTTTTGCCCGAAGATCATGGGCTCTTCGGCCTTGGCCTGTTCTTTGGTGTCTTCGAGGCGGAGCCTGTGCCGAAGATACACCTCTTGCCCGAAGGTCATGGGCTGTTCGGCCATAGCCTGTTTCTTGGCGTCCTCGAGGTGGCCTGCTCTTTGTTTCTGCAGGTCTGTTTGGCCAAGCGTGTCAGTCTGAGTGGCGCGTCCCAGTTTTCCAGGGATGTCAGAAGACATGCCCCAGCTTGCAAGGGACGTTTGGAGGACGTGTCCCCCATTTTCGCGCAGCGGTTGACACGTGGTGCTTTGCCATTGGAGGAGAGTCACGTCGGTTACAGAGGACGCGCCTTTTCAGGTGCAGAGAGCAGTTACGGCGACGGTTCGCCTCCAAAGGGTACTTATGAGGATGTTTCGGTTACCCACGTCTGGCTTATAAATAGCCCACTCCATCATAAGTTCCTTTTGCTTTCTCTTCTGCTTTGCCCCTGTTCTTGCACTTTCTTGCTTTCTGTGGCGGAGCTACCTTAATCAGAGCTTTTTTCCAGCCAGCTTTCACGACGGCGTCCTCAGATGTTGGCAAATCTTTCGGTGGGTTTTTGTTTTTCAGAGCGCTTTGATCCCTGTGTTCTTTTGAGTTTTTCTCTGGAAATTGTTTTCTTCCATTTTCAAACTCATTTTTATGTCGAAAATGCCCATTCCCGAGAGCTGGCAGCCTCTTTTAGCCCATCCTTGTTGCACCACCCCTGAAAAGTTAGAGAGGTGGAAGAAAAAATTCTTTCTTCCCTCTTACGCCATTACTAGGCTGCCTCGTTCTAGCCATTATGCTTTTTCAAACCACAGTAAGGAGGTTACCGTCTTCCGAGCCCAGCTGAAGGCCGGTCTTCGGTATCCCCCCCCGAAGATGGTGTGCGAGTTCTGCAAATTTCATGGCATTGCTGTGAACCAGCTTCCCCCGAACTCGTTCTGCTATTTTAACGCCTACCTCTGCATGTGTGGCGTCTTCGGGATAGAACCCAATTTCAGAATCTTTATGCAGTATTACAAGCTCTCTGTGGTCCCGAAGGGTGGCTTCTATTTCATACTACCTCGGGGATCCGGGAGCAAGAAATTCATGTTCACCTTCGCCACTAAAGATAGCTGGTGGGGGTGGCAACAGAAGTTTTTCTTCATGAAGGTGGACGAGGCCTGGTCGTACGTTCCGACCAAATGGGCTTAGGGAACACTGGATGTGGACGTTGCTGATCCGAGGATGCTGCTGACCCCAGAGTTAGCTCCCTTGTTCGCGGATTTCGACGCCCGCATTCGGGCTGTCTCTGATTGGGATCCCGAGGTCGTTCCGCTCGCCCTTTACCCTTTTCCAATCAACTGGAGGTTGATGACCGAAGAGGTCCTTCGGGAGCTAAAGGTGGTAAAGGAGCACGAGACTGACCTCGGGATGCCAGCTCCTGCCATCGCCGGGAAGGATTCCTGGTTGGTCAAGCTTCTTAAGGAGGAAATTTCTTTCGAAGCGCTTGCCGAAAGTGAGTTATCTTCTACTCCTTTACTGTTCTTTCCTCGGACTTACGCTGATGTTTCTCTCCTTTTTTAGAGATGGGCGACGCGACTGCCGCCTATTACAAGTCCCTTTTGACCGGCCAAGTGGAGAAGGGCGATCAGACGAACAAGGCGTCTTCCCGAAGGCGGAAGTCTACTGGCGCGGGACCTTCGAGGAAACGGGCAAAGAGAGCTGCCCAGGCTCCTTTAGAGGAAAATCCCGAGGAGACTGCCGAGGAGCCTGGGGCAGCCGAGATTCCGGAGTCTGAGGCTGCTGCTTCCGAGGTCCCTTCTACCGACGTCCCTCCTCAGAGTCTTACCGCGTCACAGGCCCTCCTTGATGTAGTGGTAGAAGTACCTTCTGCCGAGGAGCGGCGCAAGCGGAAGGGCAAGAGCATTTCGGCCGAGGACTCCGAGGACGATGTTGTCGAGGTTCCGCCAGGTTTGTTTCCAGACAAAGTGTACTTCCTTTGTTTTTTCTGGATTGGCTTCTTTGGCTTTAATCTCCTTCTCATTCTTATCACGCAGGGGAGTTGACTACCCTTGGCTGGGTGGCCGATCATGCTCGGAAACGAGCTCTTCGGGATGCCAAAATCCCGCAAGGGAAGATACCCAAGGAGCCTTTTTGGACGTTCACGAAGGACATGAATATGTACTCCGAGGACGCTCCTCAAATGGCTAAGGAAATTTCGAAGGGGGTGCTCACCGAGGCCTCTTTCAAGGCTATAGCGGCGGCCCACCCGGGGGATAACACCCTCGCCGCAAAGATCACCAAGCATGCTGCTCAGTTATATCCTTCACAGCTCTTTCCCTTCAATTTTCTCCTAAGTGTTTGGCTCTTACTGACCTTGCGTTTATTTTTTGCAGCTGATGGGGTACACCGCCTTTCTCCAAGTTCGGGTGGCCAGGGAGGTTGCTTTTCGAACTTTGGCCACTCGAACCATGAATGAGACGAGGACCGCACTCGCGGAGTCGGTCGTAAAAAACCAGCAGCTGAAAGAGGCTGCTGAGAAAGAAGTAGTTGCCCTTCGGGAGGAGTTCCGGAAGGAAAAAGAAGAACTTCAAAAGGACTCCTCCAAGAAGATCGCTGACCTCGGTGACCAAATAAAGGGGATGCTCGCCGCCAACGAAGATCTTCTCCAGCACAAGGCTGGTTCTGACGGCCGTATAGTGTCGTTGACGTGTGATAATAACGCTCTCCGGGCCGAGGTCGAGTCGTTAAAGAAGGAGCCGAAGGGGGAGGAGCGGATAAAGGCGCTGGAGGAGGAGGTCGAGGATCTGAAGGACGAGCTCGACGACCTCGAGCTTGAGAAGAACAAGTCTGATCAGATGAGCAAGGTCGCGTTCCAGGACGGCTTCTGCCTTGCTCGGCACCAGGTTCTCCAGAGGTTCCCAGATCTGGACCTCTCTTTTCTAGAGGGTCTAAACATTCCTGGGGGACCTCGGTGGAAATGGTCCAAGGCCGAACATCTGAAACTTCCTCCTTCAATTCCAGCGCCGAAGGTGGTGGAAAAGGGCGGGCAAACGAGTGGTTCTCGGGATGCCGCGAACCCTTAGGCTATTTTAGGGCCCCTTTTCCTTCCCTTCTATTTTGTAATCCTTCTTCGGGTAGTTCTTTACTGTAAAGCAGCTTTGCTTTTAATGAAGATTTTTTGGCTAAGTCTTTTCTTGCAAGTTTCTTCATTTCCATTGTCCCGAACACGTTCGCTCAAGAGACTTCGGAAAACCTGCGATTAAAGAAACTTTTTTTACCTTCCTTTGTCCCGAGTGCGCCTGCTCGAAAGACTTTCTGGAAGGCCTGAAAAATTTGACTAATGCTTTTGCATTTCCAATTTACCCCGAACATGATTGCTCAAGGGACTTCGGAAAACCTTCAGTCAAATTTTTTGTTTTTCCAGTTGTCCCGAGCATGTTTGCTCAAGGGACTTCGGAAAACCTTTCGCGAGATTTTTCACTTCCCATTTTCCAGAGCATGTTCGCTCAAGGGAGTTCGGAAAATTATCCCTGCGCTGGCTATGGCGAGTACTTCTGTGAGATTTTTGTTTTCCATCTTTCCCGAGCGAGATGGCTCAAGAGACTTCCAAAAGTCATATCTAAGCTTTATCATGGAGAGCATCTTTGCGGAATCCTGTTTTGCACAATTTCTGTACACTTTAAGAATTTTTCTCAAGGCCATTCTGTACAACATAACTCCTCCGCTTAACCTTAAGCGTAGAATTTTTTTCAAGGCGTCTGAGTGCCGAGTGTTCTTCAATTCTACGCCTTCGGCGTCGCCAAGCTTGTTTACGCCTTTTCGTACTTCGGCGAGAACCAGATAAGGTCTTTCCCAGTTTGCGCGAAGTGCGCCATGGGATGGCCTTCGGGGTGCAAAGTCGGCCTTTCGGAGAACGAGGTCTCCCTTCTTGATTTCTTTTGGCCTGGCCCGTAAGTTTACAGCCGCGGTCACTCTTTGCTGAAAAGCTTTTCTTCTCAGCTCGGCTATTTCTCTGTGTTCGGCCACAAGATTGAGATTGGTTCTCAGGCCGAGGTCATTACCACCTTCATCAAATACTTGCACCCGTACTGAAGGTTGAACTACCTCTAGTGGGATAATGGACTTCGTTCCGAAGACGAGTGAGAAAGGAGTCTCCCCTGTGGCTCTTCGGGGCGTCGTTCGGTAGCTCCATAATACACTTTGGAGTTATCCTGGCCATTTCCCCTTGGCTTCCCCTAGTCTCTTTTTCAGGCTATCTTTTATGGTCCTGTTCGATACTTCCACCTGCCCGTTGCTTTGGGGGTGAGCTACTGGGGCGAAGTGCATCTTTGTTCCGAGGTCGCTGATGAATTCTTGGAATCCTTTGTCTGTGAACTGGGATCCATTATCAGCTACTAGTACCCTCGGTATGCCAAATCTGCATACGATGTCCTTCCATAGGAACTTCTGCACTTCTTTTGCCGAGATAGTTGCTAGTGGTTCTGCCTCCACCCACTTTGAGAAATAGTCCACTGCTACAACGCAGAATTTCACGCCTCCGGGTGCTGTGGGGAGTGGCCCAATAAGGTCTATACCCCAGACTGCGAAGGGCCAAGGATAGTCTGCCGAAGTTACCATTTCCGAGGGTGTCCTCTGGATTTTTGCGTGTCTCTGGCAGCTACCACATTTCCGGACGAACTGTCTTGCGTCCTTTCTCAGGGTAGTCCAGAAGTATCCTTGGCGGAGTATCACTGCTGCCAGGGCCTCAATTCCAATGTGTGAACCACACATGCCGATATAACTCTTCGCCAATCGGGAAGAATCTTCTGGAGCGTCTTCGTAGTCTTGCAGCATCGCCGGGGTCTTCGGGGAGCAAATTCTCTGCGAGGTATCTTTTTATTGGGTCTTTCCACCCTGTTCCCGAGGTCGTCATGCTCAGCACCGAGATGCTCGAATGGTCTAGCACCTCGGTATATGTTTTTGACTTCGCCAAGCAATCTGCCTCAGTGTTATTCCACCGAGGTACATTTTCGATCCGTACGGCGTCAAACTCTTGGATGAGCTTTGCTACTAGCTCATGATATTTTGCCAAGTTTGGGTCCTTCGCCCCTTAATCTCCTGCCGTCTGCCGAACTACCAGCTGGGAATCGCTGTGAGCCTTCAAGTTTCTCACGCCAATCTTTCTGGCCAAGCGTAATCCCGCTATAGGGGCTTCATACTCAGCTACATTGTTGGTGACGTTGAAGCTGAACTTGACAGCCTTCATTACCTCCAGGCCTTCGGGGCCCCTGATAATCACTCCAGCTCCCTGGTGTTCGGACCCTGAGGCTCCGTCTACGTGCAAGGTCCATTCTGGCTCACCCTATTTTGGATCTGAGTGGCTCTCCTCAGTGGTGGGTATTTCGGCGATAAAATCTGCCAGTGCTTGAGCTTTTATGGCCTTCCGAGGCTCATACGTGATTTCGTGTTCGCCCAGCTCTATGCACCACTTGGAGAGCCTTCCCGAATGATCAACTTTCTTCATGACATCCCGTAGCGGCAGACAACTTCAGACGATGATGGGGTGAGCCTGAAAGTATGGTCGCAGCCTTCTCCCTGCAAGCACCAAGGCATATATAGCTTTTTGAAGCAAAGGGTACTTGACTTCGGCGCCATGCAGGGATTTGCTGACATAGTAGACCGGCCATTGCTTTGACCCTTCTTCTTTCACGAGGGGCTCTCCTTCCCGAGGTTGTCGCAGAGTCGGCAGGCTGGCCAGGTAGACTTTGAGTTCTTCCCCAGCCTTTTGGCAATCTTCATCCCAAGGATGATCATTTCTTCCGAGGTCGCCTTCCATTTTTGTTGCCTTTGTGAGGAATTTGATGAAAGGTCTACACCTATCTCCGTACCTGGAAATAAACCTGCTCAGAGAGGTTATTCTTCCGGTGAGTCTCTGCACATCTTTGACTGTGGCAGGAGTTCGGAACTCAAGCAGAGCCTTAATCTTCTCAGGGTTAGCGTCGATGCCTCTTTCGGATACCATGTACCCAAGGAATTTTCCCGAGGTCACCCCGAAGATGCACTTTTCAGGATTAAGGTGGATCCCGAAGACTCTGAGCTTTTGGAAGGTTTCCTCTAAATCTGCAACGTGGTAGCCAGGCAGCTTGCTCTTGACTATCATATCATCAACATACACCTCCATGTTTCTCCCCATTTGGTCTTTGAAGACCTTGTTCATCGGCCTCTAGTAGGTGGCTCCTGCATTTTTGAGCCCGAATGGCATCCTGATATAACAGTATGTTCCTCCCTCGGTGATGAAGGCAGTCTTTTCTTCATCTTCGGGGTCCATCCTTATCTGAGGGTAGCCACTGAAGGCGTCTCAGAAACTTAGGAGCCCATATTCAGCAGTTAAATCTACCAGTTGATCTATTGGCAGCAGAGGGTATGAGTCTTTCGGGCAAGTATCGTTCAAGTTTCTGAAGTCGATGCACATCCGGAGTTTGCTGCTACCTTCTTTTGTGGCGATGACCACGTTGCTTAACCATTCGGGGTACTTGACCTCCCTGATAACTTCAGCATCTAGGAGACGCTGGACTTCGGTTTTGACAAAGTTGCTTTTGTGGGCTGAGATGCTTCGTTTCTTTTGCCGGACAGGTCTTGCTTCCGGACTTACTTTGAGGCTGTGCTGTATTATGCCAGGGTTCACCCCCGGCGTATCTTTTGGCTAGTAGGCAAACAGATCTTTATTTTCCAGCAGAAAGGATACAAGTTTTTCTTTGTCACCTTCGGCCAAGCTCTTCCCTATTCGGGTAGATTGACCTGGGACAAGCTCTATTGCTTCCTTTTCTGTTTTGGCGAGATCTTCTTCTTTGCTTTTTTTTGGTGCCCTTGCCTCCATCGTTTGCGCGAGGTTGCTTGCCGGAGCTTTCTGTGCTTTTATAAACACCTTTCATACCTCGGCTTGGTCTATGAAGACCTCTGCGTCTCCACCCTTGGTAGCGAATGTGACAGTCAAGTACTTCACATCAGGGCGAATATGCAGGTTCCCCATTGTCTACCTTCCAAGGATGGCGTTGTACGAGGACGGGACATCCATGACGATGAATCTCGCCATTGTGGAGGCGTACAACTCAGCTGCTCCGTTCACCGAAGTCCCTTTCATCATCAGTCGGAGGTCGATCCATCCGAGGACGGGGAGTTCGGATGGTCCAACCCCAAAAGTGGGCGAGGTGACAGGCTTCAGTTCGCTGCTGGAGATGCCCAAGTTCGGCAGCAGGTGCGAGAATAGGACGTCAGCATTTGAGCCATCATCAAGCAACACTCTTTTGACGTCCCAGTTCCCTACTTTCGCCATAATCAGTAGCGGGTCGTCGTGGGGGAAGACGACGGTGGAGCCATCTTTGCGAGCCAGCTTCTCTGATGGACTTTGATACTCCATGACTGCAATTTCTCTGGCTTTCCGCTTTCTTTTCGAGGATGGGAGCCCCGTGGTGATGGTTTGGATAACCCCTGCTAGAGGTGGAGGGCGCCTCTTTGGACTTCTATTTCTCCGCCTATCGGAGTCATAGTCCTCATCTTCGGCCCTTTCTTCCTCTATTTTTCTGCCTTTCGGGGATGGCATCCTCAGGTATTTCCGAAGTTGGCCCTGTTTTATCAGCGACTCTATGTACTTCTTCAGCTGGAAGCAATCTTCGGTGTCATGACCGTGGTCGCGATGAAACTGGCAGAACTTCTTGGCATTCTTTTTGTTATCGGTGGTCATGGCTCTTGGTCGCCGAATCTGCGTCCCTTGCCTTTCCAGCGCCATGAGAATGTTGGTCCGTGAAGTGCTCAATGGTGTGAAACTTTGAGGTTTCCTTCCTCGCATCCTCCGAGGTCGTCCTGCGTATTCGGTAGGATGCCGAGCTTGTTGACTGGACTCTTCGGCGCGGTGGTGATCAGACTTCGGCCCAGCCATTCTTAGTTCTTCGGCCGTCATGTGCTGTTCTGCTCTTCGGTAAAATTCTCCGAGGGTCTCCGGGGGGTCCTTTGAGAACTCGTAGAACAGGTGTGAGTCTCGCCAAAGGCCTCGTGTCATGGCAAGAATGCGGATTTCGGGCCTGCAGTCTGGGACGCTCAGAGCTTCCTTGTTGAATCTTTCGACATAGTCTCGGATGGTTTCTCCATTCCTCTACTCTATGTCGAACATCTGCACAGGCATCTTTGCCGTAGGTCTGCTCCCAATGAATTGCTGTGTGAAGGCCGTGGACAACTCCTGGAACTCAGTGATGGTTCCTGAAGGCAAGGAATTGTACCACGCCGTGGCTGGCCCTGTGAGGGTGACTTCGAAGCACTTGCACATGGTAGCGTCGTCAGCACCGTGCAGTATCATGCTGCGTCTGTACTTCATCAGGTGGGCCTGTGGATCAGTACGGCCATCATAAATCTCCAACCGAGGTACTCTGAAGTCACCTGGCATGGCTGCCTCAACAACGGCCTGAATAAATGGCGAGTCATCTTCGCAGCATGTTCCCGAGAGTCTGGCCCAAACGGGTTTTCTGGCCACTTGTTTCTCCACTCTGTCCAGCCGTGCTAGTATCCTCTCCATCAGCACTGTGGCGCTAGGGCCTTCTTCAGGGAATGGAGATCGCCGGCGCCTCTTCGGGGGGTGAGTTCGGCGCTGAGGGGACAAGGACCTCGCCTCAGGCGACGAACTGCTTCGCTGTGAGACTCTCGGTTACTTGGACCCGATTTGTCCCACAGGCCGTTTCCCGAGGGCTATATTTTCTGTGGATGATTCTTCGCGAGGGTCTCCACTCCCCGAACTGCGATGTGTAGACTTGGGGCTTTTCTCCCGAGGGCGTGTCGGTGAGGGGGGTCTCTGGGCCTGTGCTTGCTGTGGCCACCTTCGGTCGATCTGCTGGGTTATTTCAGACACGACCGTACGCTGAAAGTCCCTCAAGAAGCTCATGGTGATTACCAGAGGGCGGTCTTCCTCAGGCGCAGAAGTCCCTGGGAGTGTTTGCTCAGCAGCCGGTTGTATCTCAGGCGTAGACGGGGACTTCGGGAGCCTCTTGTCCTTAGAACGCCGAGTCTCAACGACAGCGATCTCAGAGCGGGTTCCCACAGACGGCGCCAAATGATGGCCAGGGGCCTCATCGTTTATAGTCATAGCGACTGGTGGAGAGACTTCTGGGAGGAAGAACGCCTGGTGGAACGGATAGCCCCAAGGAGAGCGCCTGAAAGCTCAGAAACAAAGGGTTAGGAGGCCCCCGGAGTGTTTTTCCGGGGGGGGAGCCTCCGACGCCCAAGTCAGTGGTGGCTGAGGAAAGGCAGAGGAAATAGCACAAAGGGCTGAAGAATCTCGCCTGGTAGTTTTCTCAGAGTGGGGGCAGTGTTTGGCCAACCAACCAGCCTCCAACCAAGTATTAATTCCTGGTATTTATAGGAGGGCCTAGCCCGTTCAGATCACGACACGTGTTCGGTCGGATGTTCCCTGAGTTTCTGGGCGTAGGAGACAGATAACTGGTAGCAGGTTGTTCTGAGCCACGTGCTGAGATGGGCCATGATGTGATTCTGATGGCGTCCGTATGTCAGAGCGCCTATTCAGGCGACTTTATGACGTCTGTGAAAGGACGTGTCAGAGGCTTCCTTCAATGCTTCCATAAATGCTCCTGCCGTACTCCCGAGGTCCCAGGGTGAGCTCGTCCTCTAGTTCGGACAGAGCCTCTTCGGGAAACAAGCCCTCAGTTCAGGGGTTCCCAGTTTCAGGGAGTTCCGCCTTCGGGGATATCATGTTCAGCTCGCTATGTCTGGTGCCGCTTTTCCGAAAGCGATATGTTCACAACCTTGGGGGGCGAGTAGTGTCCTCGGGGTTTCCTGGTGTGCCGGGCTCGGAGCTCTTCGGCTATCTCCCGAGGTGCCTGATCGCACCTTTTCTCGGGTAGCGCCAGCTTCTTCTGGCCATCATTGTGGCAGGGAGTTCGGCCAGATAGAGGCGATAGCGTTTGGCTATCAATACTATTTCACCTCATAACCATTTTTCATAAAAACTTTACCCCCAAATTTTTGCATTTAACAAAAAACAACACCCCTCAACAAAAAAGAAATTAGAACAAAACCCATGAAAACAAGAATTGAAACCAAAGATTCGAGAAACTGAAATAAAAACAAAAGAGGGAAGCATGAACAAAAGTGAAATAAACTTCCCTGATCATCATCCCCTTTATTCTTTCCAAACTGAAACCTGCCTTGTTTTGCTCATTGAATTAAAGTTACAACTTTTCTTCTACCCATGAATTTATTCGAGAATCCAAGTTCCTTGATCCCTTTGTCATCTTCCCCTTCCATTTTGACCTTTCCTCTGTAATGCCTCTTGATGTACTTTGGTCCAGGGCCAACTTAGGACCATTAATTAAGTTAGGATTTAGTGGTTCCACTCTTAGTTACAGTTGGTTAAGTCAATACTTGTGTGAATTAAAACTTGCATGCTGCTAGTTCATTACCCTGACATATGCAATAAGCAAGCTTAACTTCAGCAATTCATGAGTTATAAAGAATAAACCAATGCATATTTTGGGATAGCATAATAAAAAGTATGAATTTAAAACTGAAAACCGAAATTATAAAATAAGTTTACTTAAACTTCAAGTATCAATTTTCTGTACAAGCCACTAACTTTTGTACTTCCAAAAACAACAATAAGTGTAATATATACACTAAGGTCTAGCAAAATAGTTCATACTAGAGGTTACTAGGTACACAAGTTCCAACATATATACACAAAGACCTTGTTTAAGAACTCAAATTGATATTTCGCACTTGAGGTTATGGCTTCCAAAGTGAGAACCCAACTTCCTTGCGTACTTAGCCCACAACTAAATCAAACACTTAGTTAGCATATAAAATTAGCTAACCAAACTGACTTAGAATCAACAATGATTCAAGTTACTAAGTACTTGCAATTAGAACTTTCTTAGCAACCTGCTCATTGGTTGCTAGGATTCACACTAACGAAATCTGCACAATGTGACATTTTAAATGGGTGAGAACTAGAAAATTCTCAGTAAGGGATAAATCTTGCAAAACAAAATTTTAGGACACACAAATATTTATAACGATATATAAATGTTTCTTGATTTGAGCTTAAAACATTTTGAGATCTTAACTAATGGCCAGTAGTTGAGTCCTATAGTGGGGACCTATCCTCAACCTAGTCCTAACTTACAAGACATTAGCCTTGTCTAAAAAAGCTTAGCATGCGTCCTTTTTTTTCTTGTCACATTGTATAGGAGTTTAATTTAACTTGATGGTTTAACTTACTAAGTTAAGTAACTTAGTTAGGGTACCTTTATTGTTTAGGGCCCCTTTTAGGCACTTAATGCCCCAAATGCTCTTAATTCCTCATTATATAACTTAGACCTTAAGCTTTTACTTAACCATCACTTAACTCCTTAACAGATGCATTTTTATAGACTTAGGAGTGGTTTAAAACCTAACCAAAGGTTCCAAACATCTTTGAACTTTCTGGGCTTCCAAACCGATGCATTAGGACTCTATTAAGACTTTTCTAATTTGGGGAAGCAAGCATGTTGGTACTATATCATTGACGGCTAGAACCCTCGAATCTTGGAACATGGCCTCAATGCTGCATCATTGGCACTGGCACCGCTGATGCCCTGAGACATCTTCACTGGGAGGCATGGTGACTTTCGGGAGGACTTCCTGTGAGGGAGAGCGTCTGGAGTTAAGGTTTCCCAGGGGAATGTGCCTGAAAAGCTCAGAGAAGAAGGTTAGGAGGTCCCCAGGGTGCTTTTCCGGGGAGGAGCCTCCAACGCCCAAATCAGTTTCCTGAGAAGGTAAGGAGGAAGCACTAGAGTTTTCAGTGGGCTTGCCTGTATTTTCTCGAGGAGGAGGAGTCGAACCGTTTGCCAGGGTCTGTTCCCTGGTATTTATAGAGAAGCCCAGCCCGTTCAGATGATGACACGTGTTCGGTCGGATGTTCTCTGAGTTTCTGGGCGTAGGGGGCTAGTAGCCGGTGACAGGCTCCTTGAGTCTTGAACCGAGACAGGTCGTGACAAGACCTGGATGGCGTCGGCGTGTCAAATCACCATTTGAGGTGACATGTAGCGTCTATGGGCGACATGTTAGAGGCTCCTTAAATGCTTATACCGTACTCTCGAAGTCCCTAGACGACGTCGCCCTCTGACGCGGACGGTGCCTCTTCGGGAAATGTGCCCGTAGTTCGAGGAGTTCCCTGATTCAGGGTTCTGCCTTCGGGGAGATCCTCTTCGGCTTTGCAATAGCTGATTCTCCATCTCCGAAGGCGATATATTTAGTACCTCGGGGGGCTAATAATATCCTCGCGTTCCCTGACGCTCCGAGTTCAGGTCAGATAGAGGCGATAGCCTTTCGGCTATCACATGCCCCCCTTTGTAAAGCCGAAGTTGAGACTTCGGTTTGTAGTCTTTCCGAGGATGCTCTTTCGGAGTTTTTAGGGAGTAAAACCTGTGCGGAAGATACACCTTTTGCCTGAAGATATGGGCTGTTCGGCTATGGCCTGTCTTTTGGTGTCTTCGAGGCAACTTACTTCTTTCCTTTTTTCTTTTGCAGGTCTGTGCAACGTCGCGTCTCATGGCCAAGCGTGTCAGTCTGGAGCAGCGTGTCCCAGTTTTTTAGGGGTGTCAGAAGGCGCGTCCTCTATTTTGACATGGTGGCTAACACGTGGCACACTGTCATTAGAGGAGAGTCGCGTCGGTTACAGAGGGCGCGTCTTTTCAGACGCAGGGAACAGTTATGGGTACTGTTCGCCTTCAAGGGGTACTTATGACGCCGGTTCGTCTACCCACCTTCGGCCTATATATAGCCCATTCCATCATAAGTTCCTTTTTTGGTTTTGCTTCTGCTCTTTTCCCTGCTTGCAACTGTTGTTTCCCCTGCTTTCCTCGGCGGTGCTGTTTGATAGAGTTTTTTCCGGCAATCTTACACGACGGCGACTTCGAACCCAAATTTTGGCAAGTCATTTGGTGGGTTTTTGATTTCCAGAATCCTCTGATTTTTAGAGTATTTTCGGAAGTTGTTTTCTTTCCTTTTTTCAAACTCGTTTCTCAACCAACATGCCTGTTCCCGAGAGCTGGCAACCCCTTTTGTCTCACCCTTGCTGCACCACCCCCAAAAAACTAGCAAAATGGAAGAAAAAGTTCTTTCTTCCTTCGTATGCCGTTACGAGGTTGCCACGTTCTGACCAATTTTGCTTTTCGAACCGTAGTAATGAGGTTACTGTTTTCCAAGCCCAACTGAAGGCCGGACTTCGGTACCCTCCTCCGAAGATGATTTGTGACTTCTGCCAATTCCATGGCATTGCCGTAAATCAACTTCCGCCGAACTCGTACTGTTATTTTAACGCCTTCATCTGCATGTGTGGCGTCTTCGGGATAGAACCCACTTTGTTATTTTTATGTAGTACTACAAGCTTTTCGTGGTCCCGAAGGGTGGCTTTTATTTCATGCTACCTCGGGGATCCGGGAGTAAAAAATATATGTTCACCTTTGCCACCAAGGACAGCTGGCGAGGGTGGCAACAAAAATTTTTCTTTCTGAAGATGGAGGAGGCCTGGTCGCATGTTCCGACCAAATGGGCTCAGGGAAAGCTGGAGATTGACGTCGTAGATCCGAAGATAATGCTAACTCCGGAGTTGGCTTCTGTCTTCGTGGACTTCGACGGACGTATTCGGGCTGTCTCTGACTTGGGTCCCGACGTCTCCTCGCGCTCTCTCTACCCCTTCCCTATTAATTGAAGGTTAATGACAGAGGAGTTTCTTCGGGAGCTAGGGGTAGTAAAGGAGCACAAGACTGACCTCGAGATTCCAGCTCCTGCCATCGCTGGGAAAGATTCTTGGTTGGTGAAACTCCTTCGGGGGGAAGCTACTTTCAAAATTTTCTTCGAGAGTAAGTTATCTCTGGCTCCCTTTGTTATGGTTTTCATCTTGGACTTACGCTGATATCTTCTTTCTTTTCCAGAGATGGGCGACGGCATTGCTGCCTTCTACAAATCCTTTTTCACTGGCCAAGTTGAGAAGGGTGAGCAGACAAAGAAGGCTGCTTCCCAAAGGTGAAAAATGTCTGGGGCAGGGCCATCTGTGGCCAAACGGGCGAAGAAGGATGCGCCCCCTCCTCTCCCAGAGATTCCCGAGGAGGTGGGCAAAGAGCCGAGGTCGAGTCTTTAAAGAAGGAGCCGGAGAAGAAGAAGATGAAGGCGCTGAAGAAGAAGGTCGCAGATCTGAAGGAGGACCTTGAAGACCTCGGTGTCGAGAAGGAAAAATCCGACCAGATGACCAAAGTTGGTTTTCAGGACGGGTTTTGCCTTGCTTGGCATCAAGTTCTTCGAAGGTTCCCAGATTTGGACCTTTCTTTTTTTGAGGCTCTGAACATTCCCGAGGGGCCTCGGTGGTCTTGGTCCAAGATCGAGCATCTGAACCTGCCCCATTCGCTTTCGGTGCCGAAGGTTGTAGAGAAGGACGCTGGAGCTGGTGGCTCCCGGGACGCCGAGAATCCTTAGTTTGTTCTAGGGCCCTTTTCCTTATTTCCCTTCTCTTTTGTACTTCTTCTTCTGGCAACCTCCCTTCTTTGTATGCAAATTTATCTTAATAAAAGACTTTTTTAGAAAATTTGGCTAAGTATCTTTGCGAGATTTTTTGTTTCCCTTTGTCCCGAACTCATTTGCTCAAGAGACTTCGGAAAACCTTATCTACGCTTAGCAAGGCGACCTTCTTCACGAAATCTTGACCTGTATAACTTATGCCCGAGAATTTTGGCTAAGTCTTTTGCCAGGTTTTCTCCATTGTCCCGAACACGTTTGCTCAAGAGACTTCGGAAAACCTTATTTGGTCGGCTAGTTTTTCGGAATTTGCACTTCTTATGCTTAAGACTTTTTGGCTAAGAAACTTTTGTACTTAGAGAATTTTTCTAACTTGTACAGCACAATCTTATTCGCCGAAATCCTAAGTATAGAATTTTCTCAAGGCGTCCGAATGCCATGTATTTTTTAATTCTATACCTTCGGAATCGCCGAGCTTGTACACCCCTTTTCGTACTTTGGCAAGGATCAGATAGGGACCTTCCCAGTTCGCGTGAAATACTCCGTGGGATGGCCTACGAGGTGCAAATTCAGCCTTTCGGAGAACGAGGTCTCATTTCTTTATTCCTTTTGGCCTGGCACGTAAGTTTATAGCCGTGGCCACTCTCTGCTGAAAAGCTTTTCTTCTTAGCTCCGCTATTTCTCTATGTTCGCCGACGAGGTTGAGCTTGGTTCTTAGGCCGAGGTCATTTATACTTTCATCAAAAACCTGTACTCGGATTGATGGTTGCACTACCTCGATTGGGATGATGGCCTCTGTACCGAAAACGAGTGAAAAAGGCATTTCCCCTGTGGCTCTTCGGGGTGTTGTTCGGTAGCTCCACAGTACACTTTGGAGCTCTCCTAGCCATTTCCCTTTTGATTCCCCCAGCCTCTTTTTCAGACCATCTTTTATGGTCCTGTTAGATACTTCTACCTGCCCATTGCTTTGGGGGTGAGCTACTGGGGCGAAGTGCATTTTTGTTCCTAGGTCACTGATAAATTCCTGGAACCCTTTGTCTATAAACTGGGATCCATTATCAGCTACTAGTACCCTTGGTATGCCAAATCTGCATACGATGTTCTTCCATACGAACTTCTGCACTTCTTTTGCCGAGATAGTAGCCAATGGTTCCGCCTCAACCCATTTGGAGAAATAGTCTACTGCTACTACGCAGAATTTCACGCCTCCAGGCGCTGTTGGGAGTGGTCCTATGAGGTCTATGCCCCAGACTGCGAAAGGCCAGGGATAGTTAGCCGAAGTCACCATTTTCGTGGGTGTCTTCTGGATATTTACGTGTTTTTGGCAGTTACCACATTTTCGGACGAACTGCCTAGCATCCTTTCTCAGGGTAGGCCAAAAGTATCCTTGGCGCAGTATCACTGCCGCCAGGGCGTCGGTTTTAATGTGTGAACCACAAGCGCCTTCGTGGACTTCTTCGAGGATCATTTCAGTATCCTCTTCGCCAACACACCTTTGTAAGGGATTTGCATATCCCTGCCGATACAGTTCTTCGCCTATTAGGAAGAATCACCCAAGCGTCTTTGCACTTTTGCAGCCTCGATGGGGTCTTCGTGGAGCGCGTTGTTCACAAGATACCTTTTTATCGGGTCTTTCCAGCCTTTTTTCGAAGTTACTATACTCAGTACTTCAATGCTCGGGCGGATTAGTACCTCGGTGTATGTTTTTGACTTCGACAAGCAGTCTGCTTCGGCGTTATCCCGTCGAGGTACGTTTTCGATCCGTCTGGTGTCGAACTCTCGGATGAGTTTTGTCACCAGTTCGTGATATTTTGCCAATATTGGGTCCTTTGCCCCATAGTCTCCTGCTGTTTGCCGAACTACTAGCTGGCAATCGTTGTGGGCTTTTAGATTTCGCACGCCAATTCTTTTGGCTAGGCGCAATCCTACTATGAAGGCTTCATACTCAGCCACATTGTTGGTGACGTTAAAGCTGAACTTAATAACCTTCATTACTTCAAGGCCTTCAGGACCTCTGATAATTACCCCAGCTCCCTGGTGTTCGGACCTCGAGGCTCCGTCGACGTACAAAGTCCACTCTGGCTCACCTTCGCTTGGATTTGGATGGCTATCTTCGGTGGTGGGTACTTCGGCAATGAAGTGTGCCAGAGCTTGAGCTTTTTATGGCTTTTCGAGGTTCATAACTGATGTCGTGTTCGCCAAGCTCTATACACCATTTGGAAAGCCTTCTCGAATGATCAACTTTTCTCATGACATCGCGCAGAGGTAGACTGCTTCGGACGATGATAGGGTGAGCCTGAAAATATGGTCGCAGCCTTCTTCCTGCTAGCACCAAGGCATATATAGCTTTTTGCAACAGAAGGTACCTGACTTCGGCGCCATGCAGGGACTTGCTTACGTAGTAGACTGGCCATTGCTTCGCCCCCTCTTCTTTCACAAGGACCGAGCTTACGGCTTTTTCTGTGATGGCGAGGTATAACACGAGGGGCTTTCCCTCGCGAGGTTACCGTAAAGTGGGTAGACCGGCTAAGTAGATTTTGAGTTGTTCCCAGGCCTTTTGGCAGTCTTCACCCCAAGGATGGTCATTACTCCCGAGGTTGTCCTCCTTTTTTGCTACCTTAGTGAGGACTTTGAAGAATGGTCGACACCGGTCTCCATATCTGGAAATAAACCTGCTGAGGGAGGTTATCCTCCCGGTGACCCTTTGCACGTCTTTTATTGTGGCAGGAGTCCAGAACTCGAGTAGAGCCTTAATTTTTTCTGGGTTGGCATCAATGCTTCTTTCTGATACCATGTACCAAAGGAACTTTCCCGAGGTCACTCCGAAGATGCATTTTTCGGGATTAAGGCGGATCCCAAAGGCTCTGAGCTGGTGGAAAGTTTCCTTTAGATCTGCGACATGGTCGCCAGGCAATTTGCTTTTGACTATCATGTTGTCCACATATACTTCCATGTTTCTCCCTATTTGGTCGTTGAAGACCTTGCTCATCAACCTCTGGTAGGTGGCTCCTGCGTTTTTGAGACCGAAGGGCATCCTGATGTAGCAGTATGTTCCTCCCTCGGTGATGAAGGCGGTTTTTTCTTCATCTTCAGGGTCCATCCTTATTTGATGATACCCACTGAAGGCGTCTAGGAAGGTTAGGAACCCGTATTCGGCAGTTGAGTCTACCAATTGGTCTATCGGTGGGAGAGGGTATGAATCTTTCGGGCAAGCGTCGTTCAAGTTTTTGAAGTCGATGCACATTCGGAGTTTGCCGCTTTCTTCTTTTGTGGCAACTACCACATTGCTTAACCATTCAGGGTACTTGACCTCCCTGATGACATCGGCTTCTAACAGTCGTTGGACTTCGGTTTTGACAAAGTTACTTTTATGAACCGAGATGCCCCGCTTCTTTTGCTGGACAGGCTTTGCTTCCAGACTTGCTTTGAGGCTATGTTGAATTATGTCAGGGTTTACCCCTGGCATGTCTTTCGGCGAGTAGGCAAACAGATCTTTATTTGTCAGTAGAAAAGATACAAGTTTTTCCTTGTCATCTTCGGCCAAGTTTTTCCCTATTCGGGTATTTTGGCCTGGGACAAGTTCTACTTCTTCCATTTCCGCCTTCGCGGGATTCTCTGCCTCGCCTTTTTTTGGTGCTTTTGCTTCCACAGCTTGCGCAAAGTTGTTTGCTGGTGCCTTTCGTGTCTTAACGAACACCTTCCTTACTTCGCCTTGATCTATGAAGATTTTCGCATCTCCATCCTTGGCGGTGAAAGTGACGGTTAAGTATTTGACATCAGGGCAAATGTGCAGGTTTCCCTGTGTCTGTCTTCCAAGGATGGTGTTGTACGATGAAGGGACATCCATAATGATGAACCTTGCCATTGTGGAGGCGTACAACTCTGCTGTCCCAATCACCGAAGTCTCTTTCAGCATCAAGGGGAGATCGATCCATCCGAGGACGGGCAGCTTGGACGGATCTACCCCGAAGGTAGGTGAGGTGACAGGCTTGAGGTCGCTGCTAGATACACCCAACCTCGGCAGCAAGTGTGAAAACAGGATGTCGGCATTTGATCCGTCGTCAAGCAGCACTCTCTTGATGTCCCAGTTTCCTATTCTCGCCATGATCAATAATGGGTCATCATGGGGAAAAATGACAGCGGAACCATCCTTTCGGGCCAGTTTTTTTGTTGGACTTTGATACTCCATGACTGCTATTTCTCTGGCCTTCCTTTTTCTTTCCGAGGATGGCAGTCCCGTCGTAATTGTTTGTATGATTCCCGCTGGAGGCGGGGGGCGCCTTTTCAGACTTCAGTTTCTCCGCCTGTCAGAGTCATAGTCCTCATCTTCTGCCTTTCCTTCCTCCTTTTTTCTCCCTTTCGGGGAAGGCATGCACAGATAACGCCGAAGTTGGCCCTGTTTTATCAGTGACTCCATATACTTTTTCAATTGGAAGCAGTCTTCGGTGTCGTGGCCGTTGTCGCGATGAAACTGGCAGAACTTCTTCATATTCTTTCTGTTGTCGGCAGTCATGGCCCGTGGCCGCTGAACCTAAGATCCCTGCCTTTCCAATGTCATGAGGATGTTGGTCCTTGTGGTGTTCAGGGGTGTGAAAATGGGGAGTTTCCTTCCTCATGTTCTCCGAGGTCGGCCTGCCTGTTCGGTGGGATATCGGGTTTGCTGGCTGGATCCTTCAGCCCGGGTGTGATCGAACTTCGGTCCGCCCATTCTCAGTTCTTCGGCTGTCATGTGCTGTTCGGCCTTTCGGTAAAATTCGCCGAGCGTGCCCGGGGGGTCTTTGGAGAATTCGTAAAACAGCTACGAGTCCCTCCGCAGGCCTCGTGTCATCACGAGGATGTGTACTTCGGGCCAAAAGTCTGGGACACTTAAGGCCTCTCTGTTAAATCTCTCGACATAGTCGCGGATGGTCTCTCCAATTCTTTGCGCTATGTCGAACATCTGAACCGGCATCTTTGCAGTTGGCCGACTTCCGATAAACTGCTGCGTGAAGGCTGTGGATAACTCCTGGAACTCCGTGATGGTTCCTGGGGCCAATGAGTTATACCAGGCTATTGCTGGCCCAGTGAGAGTGACCTCGAAGCATTTGCACAGGGTAGTGTCGTCGGCACCGTGCATCATCATGCTGCGTCTGTACTTGGTAAGATGGGCCTGTGGATCAGTACGGCCATCATAAGTTTCCAGCCGAGGTACCCTGAAATCACCTGGCATGGCTGCCTCAACTACATCTTGGGTGAATGGGGACTCATCCTTTCAAAAGGTTCCAGACAGCCTAGCCCAGACGGGTTTGCGGGCCACCTGTTTCTCTACTCTGTCCAACCTCGCCAATATCTTCTCCATAAGGATCATGGCGCTAGGTTCTTCTTCTGGTAGGGGAGATTGTCGGTGCCTCTTCGGAGAGTGAGTTCGGCGCTGAGGGGATGGGGACCTCGCCTCAGGTGACTTGCTCCTCCTGTGTGTGATTTTGGGTCGTCTTGACCCCGCTTGTCCTGCGAGCCGTGCCCCAAGGGGCATGTTTTCTATTGAAGACTCCTCTCGTGGGTCTCCGCATCCCGAA
Organism: Aquilaria yunnanensis; assembly: GCA_039654915.1. NCBI lineage: Eukaryota > Viridiplantae > Streptophyta > Magnoliopsida > Malvales > Thymelaeaceae > Aquilaria > Aquilaria yunnanensis. Next base: position 1,125,737 of record CM077595.1, read on the forward strand.
CTACGATGGGTTGGTTTGGGACTTTTTTCCTGAGGGTGTGCCGGCGAAGGAGGCCTTTGGGCTTGAGCTTGTTGCGGCCACCTTCGGTCTATCTGTTGTGTCATTTCAGCCACAACAGAACGTTGAAAGTCGTGCAGAAAGCTCATGGTTATGACCAGAAGGCGCTCTTCCTCAGGCGTGGAAGTCCTTGGGAAGGCTTGCTCAGTGGCCGGTTGGACTTCAGGTGCGGACGGGGACCTTGGGAGTCCCTTGTCCTTAGAACGCCGAGTCTCAACGTTGGCAACCCGAGGATGGTTTCCCACAGACGGCGCCAAATGATGCCCTGAGACATCTTCACTGGAAGACATGGTGACTTCCAAGAGGACTTCCTATGAGGGAGAGCGTCTGGAGTTGAGGTTTCCCAGGGGAATGTGCCTGAAAAGCTCAGAGAAGAAGGTTAGGAGGTCCCTAGGGTGCTTTTCCGGGGAGGAGCCTCCGACGCCCAAGTCAGTTTCCTGAGAAGGTAAGGGGGAAGCACTAGAGTTTTCAGTAGGTTTGCCTGTATTTTCTCGAGGAGGAGGAGTCGAACCGTTTGCCAGGGTCTGTTCCCTGGTATTTATAGAGAAGCCCAGCCCGTTCAGATGACGACACGTGTTCGGTCGGATGTTCTCTGAGTTTCTGGGCGTAGGGGGTGAGTAGCCAGTGACAGGTTCCTTGAGTCTTGAACCAAGACAGGTCGTGACAAGACCTGGACGGCGTCGGCGTGTCAAATCGCCGTTTGAGGTGACATGTAGCGTCTGTGGGCGACATGTCAGAGGCTCCTTAAATGCTCATACCGTACTCCCGAAGTCCCTGGATGAGGTCACCTTCTAACGCGGAAGGTGCCCCTTCGGGAAATGTGCCCGTAGTTCGGGGAGTTCCCTGATTCAGAGTTCCGCCTTCGGGGAGATCCTCTTCGGCTTTGCAATAGCTGATTCTCCATCTCCGAAGGCGATCTGTTTAGTACCTCGGGGGGGCTAATAATATCCTCGCGTTCCCTGACGCTCCGAGTTCGGGTCAGATGGAGGCGATAGCCCTTCGGCTATCAACCGCATCGTTGGCCTGTGATTTCCAGCTCCCCTATTTTTCTCATCCTAATGCTTGCTTAGCTTCTTTTTGCCTTCAATCTTGAACCATTCACCAAACAACTCACTCCCAAACTTTCATGCATACTGGAACACATGCACATGCATCTATCAAACACTTAGAAACATCAAAATCCTTTACCAAATTTAAGATTACAAGCCACAAACTTCCTATGCACACACAAGCACACTTGCACCAAATCTTTGCAAATCAATGTAACCTTGGTTCTAGCCTAGAAAAATCAATTGCTCAAGCTTAAAAAACTTGGAATATGATCATATTATGAGCAAATGGCATGAAAATAATATCCACACATCCTTACCCTACTCTTGAAACTCAAACAACAACACTTGGACCATTTTAGTACAATCACACTTATAGCTTGCTATTTAACCTTCACAAGCCAAAATCAGGCATTGGCATCAATCACACAACACACCCCTCAACTCAAATCAAATAATTAGAACTTACCAAGAAGGAAAATGTGATTCCTTGTTCCCTTAAGCTTAATTAAGCTATTTACTTCAAGAAATCACCATCTAAAGCTTCAATTTGGCAATAATTAATGAAGATAGGATTCTAGGATCATGGAGCTTGGCTGCTACATTTTTCTTGGGAGACAAAGGAGCTTAAATCAAGTTCTTCTTGTTCTTATTCTCTCCTTATTTCTCTTAGATCTCCATCTTTCTTAATTATGCCAATTGGGTCTCAAAGCCTCACAAAACCCTTTTTCCTCCACTTCACAAATGTCATATGAACTAGGAATTATAAATAATCCTAAAAAAATATTTAATTCCATATTTTAACCACATTCATGGCCTAAAATAGGGGTTTTATTAGCAAAATTACTATTTTGCCCTTATAAGTCAATTTTGCTCAAATGATCATATCCTTAATTATACACTACATTAATTCACTAATTGAACTACTTAGTGTGCATACAAAATTCTCAATCCTAAAAATTAAGATTACCTCACCAATTTTGACTTTGGTTTAGGAGAGCCTTAACATCATCTCTCTCCAACTCTTTCTGCTAGAACTCTGCATTATGTAAAGTAGTGATTTTTATTTGGAATAAAATGTTTCCACTTCACCAATGGCATCAAGGTTGATGTGGGTGCACTCACTGAGCATGCTGTCATGCAGCTTCGACTTCAATAGGCGCTCCAAGTTCGACTTCAAGCTAAGGTATTTCTTTAACTTAATGTCAGCAAGGGGTTTCTATGAGATCTTGGCTCGGTGACGTCTTCTCCTTCACTAACCTCAAATCCACCACTTTTGGCTTCAGCAAAGCCCTTCTCATTGGCAAAAAGGCTTTAACTACGTTTATCATGGCGTCATTAAGGTATTTAATGATGAATTTGATGGCTCTGACTTGGAGTTAGATGCAACTGTCAAACAACTCAACCATTTTGGATTTCAAGCACACACATTTGAGGTGTTTATCATTGTGTCAATAAGTGGGTCAGTTTCAATTCAGAAAGAAAATGGGAGATAATGATTTGGGAACTTGAGGTAGGCCAAAACGTGATGAAGAAGGCAAGGAGGGTGGATTTAGATATGAGATCCTTGAATCGAAGTTTTGGCAGTGGTGAGGAAAAAGTAAGGATGAGAGCTTTTGGTGGCAGTGAGAACCTAGATGATGCCGGTCAGCATCTTCGTGGAGTGACATTGAGACTTGTAGAGGGACTTCTTGAGAGGGAGATCGCCCGAATGCCAGATTGCCCAGGGGAGCGTGCCTGAAAAGCTCAGAAGAGGGGATCAGAAGGTCCTCGGGGTGTGTTTCCAGGGAGGAGCCTCCGATGCCCAAGTCAGTGTCCTGAAAGAAAATAGGGGAGGAGCACTGAAAAGTAGAAAGGCCTTGCCTGTTTGTGTTTTCTCAAGGAAAGGAGTCTGCTCAAGGATCCATCCTTTGCCCAGGTTTATTTCCTGGTATTTATAGGAGTATTCAGCCCGTTCAGATCATGACACGTGTTCGGTCAGATCTTTCCTGAATTTTTGGGCGTAGGGGACAAGTAGCCGGTGGCAGGTTTCTTGAGCCTTGAACCGAGACAGGTCATGATGGGACCTGGATGGTGTCGGTGTGTCAGACCGCCGTTTGGGGCAGCCTGTAACGTCTGTGGGCGACATGTCAGAGGCTCCTTAAATGCTCATGTCGTACTCCCGAAGTCCCTGGACGAGGTCGTCCTCTAGCGCGGACGATGCCCCATCGGGAAATATGCCCGTAGTTTGGGGAATTCCCTGATTCAAGGTTCGGCCTTCGGAGAGATCCTCTTCGGCTTGCAATAGCTGATTCTCCATCTCCGAAGGCGATCTGTTTAGTACCTCGAGGGGGCTAATAGTATCCTCATGTTCCCTGACGCTCCGAGTTCAGGTCAGATAGAGGCAATAACCCTTCGGCTATCACATGCCCCCCCTTTGGAAAGCCGAAGTGGAGACTTCGGTTTGTAGTCTTTCCGAGGATGCTCTTTGGGGGTTTTTAGGGAGTAAAACCTGTGCCGAAGGTACACCTTTTTCGGGCACAGAGAGCAGTTATAGCGACTGTTTGCCTTCAAGGGGTACTTATGACGCCGGTTCGTCTACCCACCTTCGGCCTATATATAGCCCATTCCATCATAAGTTCCTTTTTTGGTTTTGCTTATGCTCTTTTCCCTGCTTGCAACTGTTTTTTTCTCTGCTTTCCGTGGCGGTGTTGTCTGACAGAGTTTTTTCCGGCGATCTTTCACGACGGCGGCTTCAAACCCAGATTTTGGCAAGTCATTTGGTGGGTTTTTTATTTCTAGAATCCTCTGATTTTTAGAGTTTTTTCGGAAGTTGTTTTCTTTCTTTTTCCGAACTCATTTTTCAGCCAACATGCCTGTTCCCGAGAGCTGGCAACCCCTTTTGTCTTACCCTTGCTGCACCACCCTAAAAAAACTAGAAAGATGGAAGAAAAAGTTCTTTCTTCCTTCGTATGCCGTTACGAGGTTGCCACGTTCTGACCAATTTTTCTTTTCGAACCGTAGTAATGAGGTTACCGTTTTTCGAGCCCAACTGAAGGCCGGACTTCGGTACCCTCTTCCGAAGATGATTTGCGACTTCTGCCAATTCCATGGCATTGCCGTAAATCAACTTCCGCCGAACTCGTACTGCTATTTTAACGCCTTCATTTGCATGTGTGGCATATTCGGGATAGAACCCCACTTTGTTATTTTTATGCAGTACTACAAGCTTTTCGTGGTCCCGAAGGGTGGCTTTTATTTTATGCTACCTCGGGGATCTGGGAGCAAAAAATATATGTTCACCTTTGCCATTAAGGACAGCTGGCGAGGGTGGCAACAAAAATTTTTCTTTCTGAAGATGGAGGAGGCCTGGTCGCATGTTCCGACCAAGTGGGCTCGGGGAAAGCTAGAGATGGACGTCGTCGATCCGAAGATAATGCTAACCCCGGAGTTGGCTCTTGTCTTTGCGGACTTCGACGGACGTATCCACGCTGTCTCGGACTGGGGTCCCGAGGTCTCCTCGCGCTCTCTCTACCCCTTCCCCATTAATTGGAGGTTAATGACCGAGGAGGTTCTTCGGGAGCTAGGGGTAGTGAAGGAGCACAAGACTGACCTCGAGATGCCAGCTCCTGCCATCGTCGGGAAGGATTCTTGGTTGGTGAAACTCCTTCGGGGGGAAGTTACTTTCAAAACTTTCTTCGAGAGTAAGTTATCTCTGGTTCCCTTTGTTATGGTTTTCATCTTGGACTTACGCTGATATCTTCTTTCTTTTCCAGAGATGAACGACGGCATTGCTGCCTTCTACAAATCCCTTTTCACTGGCCAAGTTGAGAAGGGTGAGCAAACAAAGAAGGCTGCTTCTTGAAGGTGGAAAGCGACTGGGGCTGGGCCTTCGGCCAAACGGGCGAAGAAGACTATTCCCCATCCTCATCCAAAAATTCTTGAGGAGGTAAGCGAGGAGCTCGAGGTTGCTGCCATTCCGCCGCCCGAGGTCGATGCCGACGTCCCCCCGACCGACGTCCCTCCTCGGAGCCCTACCTCATCGCAGGCCCTTCTAGATGCCGTGGTAAAGGTTTCTTCTGCCGAGGAGCGGCGTAAACGCAAAGGCAAGGGGATCCCCACTGAGGAGGCCCCGGACTCTAGCGATGGCATCGTCGAGGTGCCGCCAGGTTCGCTTTCTCAGGCAAAGTGTGATGTCTTTACTTTTTGAATTTTGGGATGTACTTGTCTTGACCAACTTCTTGTTTTTGCCGTGCAGGGGAGTCACTTACTCCGAGTTGGGCGGCCGAACACGCTTGGAAGCGAGCCCTCCGTGATGCTAAAGTCCCACAAGGGAAGATCCCGAAGGAGCCTTTCTGGTCGTTTACGGAGGACATGAATTTGTAGTCCGGAGACTGCCAGCAAATGGCCAAAGAGATCTCGAAGGGGATGTTGACTAAGGCCTCCTTTAGGGCCATTGTGGAAGCTCATCCGGGCGATGACTCCCTCGCTGCGAAGGTTTCCGAGCACGCTGCCCAGGTATGCTTCACGCCTATCTTTTTTCCCTTCAATTTTTTCTAAGTGTTTGGCTTTCTCTTTGTCTTACTGACCTCGCCTTTATTCCTTTGCAGCTGCTGGGGTACGCCGGCTACCTCAGAGCTCCGGTAGCCAGGCAGACGGCATTCCGAGCCTCGGCCTTAGAGGCTATTGAAAAAACTAAGGCCATGTGTTCGGAATTGGCTACCAAGAACCTGTAGCTGGCTGATGCCGCAGAGAAGGAGGTTGCTGCCCTTCGGGGGGAAAAAGAAGAACTTTTGAAGGACTCTTCCCAGAAGATTTCTGACCTCGACTCCCAGATGGCGGAGCTGATTTCGGCAAACGAGGCGCATCTAAAGGAGAAGTCGAAATCTAAGGCTTTCCTGGCGAAGGCGCTTGCTGAGAAGGCCGAGCTCCAAGCCGAGGTCGATTCTTTGAAGAAGGAGCCGAAGAAGAAGAAGATGAAGGCACTGAACAAGGAGGTCGCGGATCTGCAGATTGATCTTGAGGAACTTGAGGTCAAGAAGGACAAGTCTGACCAGATGGCCAAGTTCGCTTTCCAGGACGGGTTTTGCCTTGCTCGGCACCAAGTTCTTCAGAGGTTCCCAGATCTGGACCTCTCTTTCTTGGAGGCTCTAAACATTCCCGAGGGGCCTCGGTGGTCCTGGTCCAAGATTGAGCACCTGAACTTGCCTTCTTCTATCTCGGCGCCAAAGGCGGTGGACAAGGACGTAGGGGCTGGTGGCTCTCGGGACGCCGAGATTCCTTAGTTTGTTCTAGGACTTCTTGCCTTTTTCTTCTTCTTTTGGTACTTCTCCTTCTCTGTAAGCCGATTCACCTTAATGAAGATTTTTTTTTGGCCAAGTCTTTTTTGCGAGATGTTTCGTTCTCCCCTTTGTCCCGAACATGATCGCTCAAGGGACTTCGGAAAATCATACCTGTCCTTATTTTGGCGAGCACCTTCGCGAGATTTTTTGTTTCCCATTTTTCCCGAACGTGATCGCTCAAGGGACTTCGGGAAATTGTATCTGCATTTATTACGGCAAACGCCTTCGCGGAATTCTGGCTTGTACACTTTTTATACTTGAGAATTTTTCTAAGAAACTTCTGTACTTGGCATATTTTTCAAATTTGTACAACGCAATTGTTCCGCGAAACCTTAAGCATAGAATTTTTTCAAGGCATCTGAATGCCAGGTATTTTTTAATTCTACGCTTTCGGCGTCGCCAAGTCTGTAGATGCCTTTTCGTACTTCAGCAAGAACCAGATAAGGTCATTCCCAATTTACGCGAAGTACTCCGTGGGAGGGCCTTCGGGGTGCAAAGTCAGCCTTTCGGAGAACGAGGTCTCCTTTCTTGATTTCCTTTGGCCTGGCTCGTAGGTTTATAGCCGCGGCCACTCTTTGCCGAAAAGCTTTTCTTCTCAGCTCAGCTATTTCTCTGTGTTCGCTGACAAGGTCAAGCTTGGTTCTTAAGCCGAGGTCATTTCCACTTTCATCGAATACTTGTACTTGTATTGATGGTCGCACGACTTCGACTGGGATAATGGCCTCTGTACCGAAGACGAGTGAAAAGGGGGTCTCCCCTATGGCTCTTCGGGGTGTTGTTCGGTAACTCCATAGCACGCTTTGGAGCTCTCCCGGCCATTTCCCTTTTGCTTCCCCTAGTCTCTTTTTCAGACCATCTTTTATGGTTCTGTTAGATACTTCTACCTACCCATTGCTTTGGGGGTGAGCTACTGGGGCGAAGTGCATTTTTGTTCCGAGGTCACTGATGAATTTCTGGAATCCTTTATCTGTGAACTGGGACCCATTATTAGCTACAAGTACCCTTGGTATGCCGAATCTGCATACAATGTTTTTCATACGAACTTCTGCACTTCTTTTGCCGAGATAGTCGCTAGGGGTTCTGCCTCGACCCATTTGGAGAAATAGTCTACTGCTACCACGCAGAATTTTACGCCTCCAGGGGCTGTTGGGAGTGGCCCAATGAGGTCTATGCCCCAGACTGCGAAGGGCCAAGGATAATCAGCCGAAGTCACCAATTCCGAGGGTGTCCTCTGGATATTTGCGTGTCTTTGGCAATTACCGCATTTCCGGACGAACTGTCTAGCGTCCTTTCTCAGGGTAGGCCAAAAGTATCCTTGCCGAAGTATTACTGTTGCAAGGGTGTCGGTTCCAATGTGCGAACCATAAGCGCCTTCGTGTACTTCCTCGAGGATCATTTCAGTATCCTCTTCGCCAACACACCTCTTCAGTGGGTTTGCATATCCCTGCCGATATAATTCTTCGCCAATTAGGAAGAATCGGCTGGAGTGTCTTCGGATTTTGGCAGCTTCACTGGGGTCTTCGGGGAGCGTATTGCCGGCGAGATATCTTTTTATTGGGTCTTTCCAGCCTTTTCCCGAAGTTGATATACCCAGCACTGTGATGCTCGGGTGGTTTAGCACCTCGGTGCATGCTTTTGATTTTGCCAAGCAATCTGCCTTGGCATTATCTCGCCGAGGCACGTTTTCGATTCGTACGGTTTCGAACTCCGGGATGAGTTTGGCCACCAATTCATGGTATTTTGCCAAGGTTGGGTCCTTTGCCCCGTAGTCTCTTGCCATTTGTCGCACTACTAGCTGAGAATCGCTGTGGGCTTTCAGGTTTCTTATGCCGATTTTTCTGGCCAGGCGCAATCCTGCTATGAGGGCTTCATACTCCGCCATATTGTTGGTGACATCAAAGCCGAACTTGATAGCCTTCATCACTTCTAGGCCTTCAGGACCCCTAATGATCACGCCAGCTCCCTGGTGTTCGGACCCCGAGGCTCTGTCGACATGCAAAGTCTGCCAGTGCTTGGGCTTTTATGGCTTTCCGAGGTTCATAAGCGATGTCGTGTTCGCCAAGCTCTATACATCACTTGGATAGCCTTCCGGAATGATCAACCTTCCTCATGACATCCCAAAGTGGTAGACTACTTCGGACGATGATAGGGTGAGCCTGAAAGTATGGTCGTAGCCTTCTCCCTGCCAGCACCAAGGCGTATATAGCTTTTTGTAACAAAGGATACCTGATTTCGGCGCCATACAGGGATTTGCTTACGTAGTAGACCGGCCATTGCTTCGGCCCCTCTTCTTTCACAAGGACCGAGCTCACAACCTTTTCTATGACGGCGAGGTATAGCACAAGGGGCTCTCCCTCGCGAGGTTGTCGAAGAGTGGGCAGGCTGGCTAAGTAGATTTTGAGTTCCTCCCAGGCCTTTTGGCAGTCTTCATTCCAAGGATGATCATTATTTCCGATGTTGTTTTCCTCTTTTGTTGCCTTAGTGAGGACCTTGAAGAACGGTCGACACTTGTCTCCATACCTGGAAATAAACCTGCTAAGAGAGGTTATCCTTCTGGTGAGTCTCTGCACATCCTTTATTGTGGCAGGAGTTCGGAACTCGAGCAGAGCCTTGATTTTTTCTAGGTTAGCATCAATGCCTCTTTATGATACCATGTACCCAAGGAATTTTTCTGAGGTCACTCCGAATATGCACTTTTCGGGATTGAGACGGATCCCGAAGGCTCTGAGCTGGTGGAAAGTTTCCTTTAAATCTGCGACGTGGTCATCAGGCAGCTTGCTTTTGACTATCATATCGTTGACATACACTTCCATGTTTCTCCCTATTTGGTCGTTAAAGACCTTGCTCATCAACCTCTGGTAGGTGGCTCCTGCGTTTTTAAGCCCGAAGGGCATTCTGGCGTAGCAGTATGTTCCTCCCTCGGTGATGAAGGCGGTTTTTTCCTCATCTTCGGGGTCCATCCTTATTTGATGATACCCATTGAAGGCGTCTAAGAAACTTAGGAGCCCGTATTCGGCAGTTGAGTCTACCAATTGGTCTATCAGTGGGAGGGGGTATGAGTTTTTTGGGCAAGCATCGTTCAAGTTTCTGAAGTCGATACACATCCGGAGCTTACTGCTTCCTTCTTTTATGGTAATAACCACATTGCTCAACCATTCAGGGTATTTGACCTCCCTGACGACACCAGCGTCCAACAAGCGCTGCACTTCGGTTTTGACAAAGTTACTTTTATGAACCGAGATGCTCCGTTTCTTTTGCCGGACAGGTTTTGCCTCGGGATTAACTTTAAGGCTATGCTGTATTACGCTAGGGTTTATCCCTGGCATATCTTTCGGCGAGTAGGCAAATAGATCTTTATTTTTCAGTAGAAAAGATACAAGTTTTTTCTTTTCACCTTCGGCCAAGCTCTTCCCTATTCGGGTAGATTGACCTGGGACAAGTTCTACTGTTTCTATTTCCGCTTTCACGGGATCTCCTTCCTTGCCCTTCTCTGGTGTCTTTGCCTCCATCGTTTGTGCGAAGTTGTTTGCCAGAGCTTTTCGTGCCTTTACGAACACCTTTCTTACTTCGCCTTGATCTATGAAGATCTCTGCATCTCCATCCTTGGTGGCGAAAGTGACAGTCAAGTACTTCACATCAGGGCAAATGTGTAGATTTCCCTATGTCTGTCTCCCAAGGATAGCGTTGTACGATGAATGGACGTCCATGAAAATAAACTTCGCCATTGTGGAGGCATAGAGTTCAGCAGTCCCTTCTACCAAAGTTCCTTTCATCATCAAGGGGAGGTCGATCCAGCCGAGGACAGGTAGTTCGGACGGTCCTACCCCGAAAGTAGGCGAGGTGATGGGCTTGAGGTCGCTGCTAGTTATGACCAAGTTTGGCAGTAAATGCGAGAACAGGACGTCGGCGTTCGATCCGTCGTCGAGCAGCACTTTCTTGACGTCCCAGTTCCCTATCCTCGCCATGATCAACAGCGGATCGTCATGGGGAAAGATGACGGTGGATCCATCCCTACGGGCCAGTTTCTTTGTCGGATTCTGATATTCCATGACTGCTATTTCTCTGGCCTTCCTCTTTCTTTCCGAGGATGGGAGCCCCGTCGTGATTGTTTGTATTACTTCTGCCAGAGGTCGAGGGTGTCTCTTCGGACTTCAGTTTCTTCGCCTGTCAGAGTCATAGTCCTTATCTTCGGCCTTTTCTTCCCTTCGGGGAAGGTATCCGCAGATATCATCGAAGTTGGCCCAGTTTTATTAGCGACTCTATGTACTTCTTCAGTTGGAAGCAATCTTCGGTGTCATGGCTGTGGTTGCGATGAAATTGGCAGAACTTCTTTATGTTTTTCTTGTTATCAGCGATCATGGCCCTTGGCCGCCGAATCTACGTCCCCTGCCTTTCCATCGTCATGAGGATGTTTGTCCGTGTAGTATTCAGGGGTGTGAAAGCTGGGAGTTTCCTTCCCCGCATTCTCCGAGGTCGGCCCGCCTGTTTGGTTGGATGCCGAGTTTGCTGGTTGGGCCCTTCGGCGCGGGCGTGATCGGACTTCAGCCCAGCCATTCTTAGCTCCTCAGCGGTCATGTGCTGTTCGGCCCTTCGGTAAAATTTACCGAGGGTGTCCGGGGGCTCTTTAGAGAACTCGTAAAACAACTGCGAGTCCCTCCGAAGGCCCCGTGTCATGGCGAGAATGCGTATTTCGGGCCGTAAATCCGAGGTGCTCAAAGCTTCCCTGTTAAACCTTTCGACATAGTCACGGATGGTTTTTCCATTTCTTTGTTCTATGTCGAACATCTGTACAGGCATTTTCGCCGTTGGCCGACTTCCAATAAATTGCTGTGTGAAGGCCGTGGATAACTCCTGGAACCCCGTGATGGTTCCTGGAGCCAATGAGTTATACCATGCAGTTGCTGGTCTTGTGAGGGTGACCTCAAAACATTTGCACAAGGTAGCATCATCGGCTCCGTGCATTATCATGCTGCGTCTATACTTTGTCAGATGGGCCTGTGAGTCAGTGCGGCCATCATAGATCTCCAGCCGAGGTACCCTGAAGTCGCCTGGCATGGCTGCCTCAACTACAGTTTGGGTGAATGGGGACTCATCCTCGCAAAAGGTTCCCGACAGCCTAGCCCAGACGGGTTTGCGGGCTACCTGTTTCTCCACCCTGTCTAGTCTCGCTAGTATCCTCTCCATAAGGATCGTGGTGTTAGGCTCTTCCTCTGGGAAGGGAGATTGTCGGCGCCTCTTCGGGGAGCGAGCTCTGCGTCGAGGGGACAGGACCTCGCCTCAGGCGATGAACTCCTTCGTTGTATGACTTTGGGTCGCTTGGACCTTTGTTTGTCCCGCAGGCCGTTTCCCGAGGGGTATGTTTTCCGTAGAGGACTCTTCACGTGGGTCCCCGCTTCTCGAACTATGATGGGTCGATTTAGGGCTTTTCTCCTTATGGCGTCCTAGTGAGGGAGGCCTTTGGGCCTGAGCTTGTTGTGGCCACCTTCAGTCTATCTGCTGTGTCATCTTAGCCACGACAGAACACTAAAAGTCCCGTAGAAAGCTTATAGTAATGACTAGAGGGCGGTCTTCCTCGGGCGCAGAAGTCCCTGGGAATGTTTGCTCAGCGGCCGGTTGATCCTCAGGTGCGGATGGGGACCTTGGGAGTCCCTTGTCCTTAGAACGCCGAGTTTCAACGACGGCGACCTCAGAGCGGGTTCCCACAGACGGCGCCAAATGATGCCGGTTAGCATCTTCGTGGAGTGACATTGAGACTTGTAGAAGGACTTCTTGAGAGGGAGACCGCCTGAATGCCAAATTGCCTAGGGGAGCGTGCCTGAAAAGCTCAGAAGAGGGGGTCAGAAGGTCCCCGGGGTGTGTTTCCAGGGAGGAGCCTCCGACGCCCAAGTCAGTGTCCTGAAAGAAAATAGGGGAGGAGCACTGAAAAGTAGAAAGGCCTTGCCTGTTTGTGTTTTCTCAAGGAAAGGAGTCTAATCAAGGATCCATCCTTTGCCCAGGTTTATTTCCTGGTATTTATAGGAGTATTTAGCCTGTTCAGATCATGACACATGTTCGGTCAGATCTTTCCTGAATTTCTGGGCGTAGGGGACAAGTAGCCGGTGGCAGGTTTCTTGAGCCTTGAACCGAGACAGGTCATGATGGGACCTGGATGGCGTCAGTGTGTCAGACCGCCGTTTGAGGCGGCCTGTAACGTTTGTGGGCGACATGTCAGAGGCTCCTTAAATGCTCATTCCGTACTCCCGAAGTCCCTGGACGAGGTCGTCCTCTGGCGCGGACGATGCCCCATCGGGAAATATGCCCGTAGTTCAGGGAGTTCCCTGATTCAGGGTTCCGCCTTCGGGGAGATCCTCTTCGGCTTGCAATAGCTGATTCTCCATCTCCGAAGGCGATCTGTTTAGTACCTCGGGGGGGCTAATAGTATCCTCGTGTTCCCTGACGCTCCGAGTTCGGGTCAGATAGAGGCGATAGCCCTTCGGCTATCACTAGAGATGGTGTCTGGTTTCATGACGGCAAAGAAAAAGAAATGAGGTGGATGGATCAGGAGTTGATCGCAATAGGAAGGGATGAGTCTCATTAAAATGGGGTGGATTATTATATACAGAAGTTGGAGGGCAAATTTTTTATGGAAGAAAATAAGGAGGCCAAAATAAGCATTTTCTTTTTTCTATAGAGGGGTAAGTGTAGGTAAGTTTAGGCATGTTAATGGCATAGAGGGTAAGCATAGTTACATTAGGTTTTTGAGAGATGAAAATACAGGTATTTGAAACAATGAGGATGAAACTGTAGATTCGAGCAAATCTCAAGAGAATTTTTGTAATTTTCCCAAGAAATATTAGTTCTATCACACAGTTTCAAACATGAGTTGGTAAGCAATATTCAATGCATTTCATAGAACCAAAGTAGATGAAATTGGTGTACTACAATTTACTGGTCATCAAGATATCAATAAGAGTTCTTCTCACCCGAACATGAAATGAACATAACAAAAATTAATTTAATTATTTTTTTTAGAGAATCTAAAGCATCAATTAAAAATAACAAAAAAGGTAGTTCTGAACATTCATGTAACTGCTCTAATGCAATTCTTTCATAGTAAATTTCTAACCTCTAAAGTCACTAATTCCCAAACAGTAAAAAACATTTTTAGCATATCAATTTTTGAAACACACCACAAAGTAAGAGTTTGAATTTGCTTGTGAATGCTGCTGCTTTTAAATAATGGTTTAATTAGCTTAACTAATTAGATTAGAAGCCTAATTACTTAGTATATGATAGGATGTTCCTCAATTTCTTGGGGGAATGTCAAAATTCATTTCTATTACTTCAGCAACTTTTCTAATTAAATCCTATATCATCATGATTTTATGTTTAAGTCCTATAGCTTTGAAAGCGTTATCATTGTTAGTCCTATATTTAAGTGCCTTGACAGAAATCCTATATAGCATATAAAGAATGTTGAAAAACAAAAGGGGAGGATCAAAATTAGTCATCTAACTTGTATAATTTATCTAATTAAGTCCCATAGAAAAAAAAATAAGCCTCCTTTTCATAACTTTGGTCTTCTTGCAGATTTTAATTCAATTACAAAACTTATGATATTTTATTGTAAATCTGAATTTCAATAATAATACCCATTAATATTTTAATTCTTTTTAATAATAATTAATAGTCAATATACACAATTTTCTATTGAAATTAACTCAAAAAGCTGTTCAGAATTATCATATTGGTATTTATTCTGATAATATGAACTGGTGCAACGATAATGTATGCTCCGGTATTGTTAATAAATATTTGGACTTGACTTGTTGACAGACGACATAGGTTTAAAGAATACATTTAAATTAATATATTTTAGAATGCGTTTTGGAATGAAAGTAACATAAAAAGCTACATTATTTAAAGAATAAATATTTTTAAACTAGAATGGTTTAATAAAGAGCTCCGAACTAGGGTTAATAAATCGTCTAAAACTCTTCACCAATAATGACAACCGATAAAGGTTCACCAATATAAATCTATAATGAAACGGCAATTGGCAACCCCAGCCTACCTCACATGGCACTACCCCCATAATTACCATCCTATCCTCAATCCAATTTGTAACTCCTAAAGATGACAATTGGGTGAGTCTGGTCAGATTTAACTTAGGTCATTCAGGTTCACATTTAATTGGGTTAGCATGTATTCGGGTTTAGGTCAGGTTATTTGGATTCGGGTTAAGTAGATTTTGGGTTTGGGTTGGGTCAAGTCGGGTTTATTTGAGTTCGGATCCAATCAGGTCGGATTATCTGGTTTTAAACCAGATTCAGCTTGATTGTCGGGTTTACTAGGTTCATTGATGCATAATCCGAAATCGCTAAATTGATTCAAATTTTTTATTTAATTTTAATTAAATTTTAATTTAACTAGATACAAAAATAATATAAAATTTATGAAGATATATTAATATATAATTTATTTAATAAAATACTCTCTCTATGTCAAGTTCTTTGTAGTATTCACTCTTCAACAATTAATTTACGAATTTTTATTTTCAACATTTTAGTATATAAATGAAAATTTATTATATTAAATAATAAATAAAGACCTATAGTTTCTAAATATATACTTTTTAAATTTTTTTCTAACAAATAATCTTCCTCTGTCCCATTTTCTTTGCTCCATTTAACTTTTCTGATTAATTTGACATGAATTTATTTATATTATTGTTTATTATAAAATTAAAAAATATATTTAAAAATTTTATGTCTTGATTTATTATTCATGTATAAAATTTTTTATTTATATATTAAAATGTTGAAAGCAAAAAATCATATATTAATTGTTAAAATATAAATGATGCAAATACTTTTAGATATAAGGAGTAATATGAATAAATTCAATTTAAACTATTCAAAAAAGTCAAATATTTCAAAGAATATGGGATAGAAGAGATACTATAATTTCTAAAACCTAATTATTTTTATCTCTTTATCACTGTTTCACTAATCGTTTCCCATAGTTCTCACTCGCTTGTTTTACAACGTAAAACAGATCAATAGAATAGAAGAAACTTGTTCATATATATTAAATCATAATTTTTTAAAGTCTTTACTGACCATGTATTTTATATTGATTTAAGTTAAAATCAGGTCTTATCAGGTTTAGTCATCGAATTATTTCGGGTTCAGGTCAGGTTGGATTCGGGTTTGGGTTTCTCTCGGATTTCACTTTAGTCGATTTCGGGTTCAGTTTTAGATCATTGATTTTTCTAATCAAATCGGGTCAGGTCAACCTTTGATTCACATAAATTGGATCAGATTTTCGAATGGGATCAAATTTTGTCTAGTAATTCCCTTCATCTATATTCCTTCTCTCTAACTGCAGCACCAACGTGTCGATCGCGTTGTCCTCTACGTTAGGACCGTCAGCAGCTCTCTCCGCTGCCTGTTGCCACCATCCCATGTCCGCCTACGCCATTTTTCTTGGCTGTTGCTGACCACCAGCGACAATCATCTTTGGCGGGGTTATAGCTGCAGCGGGGGACCGATGAGGGAAACCACCCGCTCATCTTCCTCTGGATGCAGTGAAATCGAGAGAGGAGGCCTGAGTGATGGCATTTGGACAACGAGGATGGTGATGGTGGCTTGAGTTTTGTGATCCGTTGCTATGGTGGTGCGGTGGGCGATGAAGAACTAAATGACGGCGGTGGAAGGCGTGCGAAGTGCGAACGGGCAGGATCCCACCTTCGCCTTTTTTCTTTTTGAGACAAACTATGTAAACCACCTCAATTTTGTCTAAAACTTGCAGTATTTCCTTGGGTTTCAGAAAGCTACTTTTTCTTCTCTATATTGGATATTTAAATCGTATTTATATAAGATTTATTATTTTTACATTAATATATAAAAAAATGTAATATATCTATAATATTTTTGTTACATATTTTTGATCTCATTTGTACATATGTGTCATATATTTTGTATATCTCATTCACTTGTTTTATACATCAAATTTTATACATATTGTAATCTGATTTGTATATATCTCTAATTTTGACAGAGAGTGAGATTTAGTGCATTCATGCCTACTTTTTATGAGAGGCTGAACTCATAAATACTATCAAATGTATCAATAACACATTTGTTTTTTCATTTGTATATATGAAACATATTTTTTGTATAGATTTCTCACTTTTTTCGTATACCAAGTTTGTACATATTTAATATCTAACTTGTATATATCTCTAATTTAAAGGGGATATGAAATTTGATGTATTAACACTTTATTTTATACTATAAACGATAATATTGTAATATAAATATATATAAATATAAATGAATGAGTGCAGATTGCACTTATCCCAAATCGGCAACGCCTTCTGGTCGTCATTATTGTTGTTATGATCTGACAGCTTGGAGTCGCTGGAATTGGACAAGTGAGAGGCGGCCCACGTCGTTGGAGAATACTGACACCGTGATACGAGTTGCTGGTCCAAGAAGGCAATGGAGAATCACCATCTGATCCAAGCTCGTAATTATCTTTGTATGCCATGTGCTCAGGACTTAGTCACTTAGACTAAAAGAAACCAAGACTACGTTTATTTATTTAATTCTCTTCGCATGCTGTTACATTTGAACTATGTTCAAAACATGAAAATTTAGTGGCACGTACGTGTCCGTTCATATAGAAAAGGCTTGAACACATTAAGTGCTCCTTTCGTCTCAAAACTTTTGCATCATTCATTTTTTATAATTAATCTAGTATTTTTTATTTACAATATTTTAGCTTAAAAATAAAAAAAAATTATATATGAATGATAAATTAAAATATATAGTTTCTAAATATATTTTTTTTTCTAATAAATAATAATATGAATAAATTTAAGTCAAAATACTCAAAAAAGTCAAATAGAGCAAAAGTTCCGAGATGAAGTGAGTAATAGGTTATGTGACTTCTGTCCTCAAATTTGTGTATATATAAAACTTGCTTGGAACATAAGTCTTCACAAGGAAATTAACATTTACCTATTACTCATCTTCTCTTTACAGACAATTCTCTTCTGTTTGCCCATGCTTCTATAAATGAAGGAAGGCTCATTCCAACTCTTTTAGAGCAATATCAAAGAGCCTTGTGCCAACTTGTTAATTTGTTGAAATCATCTATCTTTTTTGGTCATATGGTTTCTAAAGAATAACAAGTAAGAGTGAAATAGGTACTTTATATTAAGCAAGAGTTGATAGAATATAAGTATTTGGGAATTCTAATAATATTGGGTCATAAGATAGTACATTTCTTTTGATACTTATGTGATAAAGTACAAAAGAAACTCAAGATGTGGAAGGCATAACTATTATCTCAGGTGGGTCGGGAAGTTCTATTAAAATATATTCTTTAGACAATATCTACATTTGTGATAAGTTGCCTGCTAGTCCTGAGAACAATCATTCAAAATTTACATTCCAAGATGGCAAACTTCTTCTGGAGGCACCATTCCAATCAATTAATCATTCATTGGTGCTCGTGGTCTAGTATAAGCAAATCAAAACTAGATGGTGGGAAGGCCTTTTAGGTCTTAAAGGCTTTTAAATTTGCTCTCATAGCAAACTAATGTTGGCAACTACTTCAGAATCCACAATCACTTGTTTCTAGAATGTTAAAGAACCAATATTATCCTGATATTTCTTTTTTCGAGGGCACTAATACTCCAAGCTCCTCTCATATCTGGTAGGCTATCTTGGTTGGATGTGAACTTCTTCGAAAGGGTGGACTTTGGCATGTAGGAGACAGAGCATCAATCAATATCTGGCATGATTAATGGGTGTCTTCAACCACAAATTTTGGCCTCATTACAATGGCATATCTGAATACTGAGCATTGGACAATTTTGGATCTGTTGCTTCCAGATGGTTCTCGGTGGAATCTCCAGTTACTAACTTTCATGTTTCATCTCATTGATGTTTCTAATATTATTCAGATCCCAGTTAGCTCTCATTCTATTCCAGATGTCTTCACTTGGGCAACAGAGTCAAGTAGGGTATACACAATTCGATCAGGTTATCATATACAATATGTTTTGTTACACTCATACCCAGGAGCAAGTTTCCAAAAGCAATCAAGATAGCACTCATTCTGGAAACTTTAAATTCCACCTAAATTCTAAAAATTTTGGTGGCAAGCTCTATCTGATTGGTTGCTAAATCGAGTAAATTTATGGCATCAACGAATTGTTGAGCATCGTCTTTGTCTGGTTTACAACACTATAAATGAGTCCATTGAGCAAATTCTATTTTTCTACCCATATACCTAGATGGTGCTTCAAGAACTTGACCTTCATTTGTTGTAGTTCAATTTTCCTCACATTATTGATATTTTCCAAGTAACACGAAATGCATTTATGACTCTAGAATAGCATGCTTTCTTGGTTATCGGATGGATGATCTAGAGAAATCAAAATAAATGCATTTTTTAAGAAAATTGCCAATCTGTGAAAGTGCTTGCTCGACAAGTTCAATCGTGGCTTTCTAGGAAGGGATTATCTTTGTGTACGTCTGTTATAGCCCTATAGGTATTGGACTTCAACGGTCAGGTAAAACTTGTTAAACAAGTCAAAATCCCTAGTTCAATGTCTTAATTAGTTTGAATAAGCAAATCAAGTAAATCTATTAAGGGTAAATGGTTTTTAGGTCATTTTGGCACCTAAGTGTCACCAGCGGCAAAATGATTATTTTGTACCACGAGGTGATTGATTTGGTATTTAAGCTCATAAATTATTCTTTTATACCTACATAGCAATAAACCAAAGAGTTGGACTAAATTGTCTAGTCTTACGGCACTATTAGAGCATGAGGTCTTTTTGGCAAAATTAAAAAAGTTGTACAGTTAAAGGAGAGAGAAAGGCTTTTGAAACCATTTTCAAGGGTTTGGGAGCCCATTATTCACCATCTTCTTCCTCCAAATTGGTAGCTCTCTCTTCCCTCTTAAAATCCATGGCCAAATCTTCACGTTTCCTTCATTTTTTGTAGGAATTGGAGCCCCATGAGGAAAGAAACCTACAGGAAGCTTGCTTTTGCTTGGGTTTGATGTAGGAGGCCTTGGATCACATTTTTGAGCTTGTGAGCTCTAAGTAACATTTTGTCCCTCTTGTTCTCTTGTTGTTCTTGGTTTCTTGAGTTTCTATGAGCTTGGGTCTAGTGAGAAAGAGCTTGAATTGGTGACTTATGTATTGATTTTACTTGGAATTGTAGGAATCTTTACTAGAACCCAATTTCTTGGTGTGCGTGCTTGATTTCTTGCTTGTTCTCTTTAATTGGGGTAAGGGATTTAGTTTAGATACTCTTATAATGCATGTCGTAGTTTCTTGAATGTTGGTTTCAAGTGGTTTGTGAAATATGCATTATTATGGTGAGGATTTGTTCATGGTGGACTAGTATGAGACCATGGTCTAGTAAGGCATGTTTGGAGGCTTAAGACTTGGTTAGTTTTGCATATGCATGGCCTATTATAGTAGTCATCATGAACTAGAGCTTGTCGAGGTGTGGCATGAAGGTTTGGGTGGCTTAGGATGCCCCTAAACATTCTATGGAACAAGCATCCAACTCCAGGAATCCAAGAGTTATTGCCTGAGGCACCACATTCCCATTTCCCGGTGTTGTGTCTCCAAGACCTCGACAGCATTGATATGCTATAGTGGGTTTTCCATAACTTTTCGCTCGGGTATCCAATTGATGTCATTCAAGATTTCATGCAAAGCTAAGAGGAAAGGATACAATTTCATGTTTTTACCCAAGCTTGAATCCACCTAGGTGTGACTGTATTTTGCTTCAAAGTGCGGGGCCAATGGCTGCTTAAAGGGCCTTGAGGTGGAAGGTGACCAATAGTACCTTAATACCCCCTATAGCTACTCAAAGCACTAGCTTGTTGATCAATTTTTCTTGGGTACAAAGAAAGCATGAAGGAAAGTGATCTAGAAGGAGCTTTGAGTACTAAAATAAGGCCAACATGATTATTAAGGGGGTTTAGTACCATTGGTAGTCTAGTTGAAGCCTTAAAGCTTAATACACCAATGTCAAACCTTAGTGTACCTGAAGGTTTCTTTGGAACCTAGTAAATTGAGTCCATCTATAGCAAATCTACCAAAATAGTGTGAACCAAGTAATGGTAGATAGTGGAGCACCATAAATAAAGGCTTAGTGCACTTGTGGCCTTACCAAGCTGTGACTTGAGGCACAAGTGAAAGCTTAGTGCATCCTTGATAGGTTAAATGAGTGAGGCATAGTACCATGGTTATCTAGGTGAGTTTATTAGCTCAAGACACCAAATAGAAGCCTAGTGCACCTAGTTGGGTGGAGGCTTAACACCATAATGGCCTAGGTGAGCCAATGGCTCAAGGCACTATACAAGAGCCAAGTGCACCTAATGAGTTAGTTTGAACTCAAGCAAGGAGCATCTACCATGTTCACTAGTACAACAACAAAGGGAAGGATGACAGTAAGCCAAGCCTTGCAAAGAGTGAGTTAGAGAGCAGAACTCGCTACGCATAGGGTGACATTTGTGCGAGGACTAGGATGATGAGGGGTCTCAAAGGGACCCAAATATATGTGCATAATTCAGCCCTCAAACTACATTGGGCCCACAGTAGTTTTCATATATTATATATATGAGTGTCCTTAGGTTTTTGTTTGTCAGTTTTATTTTTCTTTGCATGTACCCAAATCCCTTATTGAGAATATTTGGATTCTCACTCTCTTTAGTGTTGTTGTACATATATTATTTGTAAGGAGCTGACAACTGTTGAGGGTTGGTATGCTAGTGCATTCATGTAGGTAACCACCTAATGAGTCATTTATTGATTCTAGTTTTACCAGTTAAGTTGTTCATTGCTAACTATAGTTTTTTGTGGCCTACAAAGGCTAGTAGCACAAGAAAGGAAATAGTTGGAGTACAGATCTGAGTAGTTGCATTCAGTATACAAATGCATTCTAGTTAGCCTTCAATATCTCTAGGTCGAGTAGTATTTTAGTTACTTTTGGGCATGTGGATAGTGTTTACTTATGTAATGATGCACATGGACGATTTTTACTTGTAGAAAATACACTTATATTTTATGCTTTGGCTTGTCTTTCAAATATGTTTTAGTAAATTGTGCACAACGTTTTAGTTTCTTTTATGCTTATTACTTTAAGTAGAAGCAAGTGCATGCATGGTGCATATTAGGTTAATAACTAGATGCGTGAAAGGTTTTAAAATAGGATAAGTAAATAACTAGCCAACTGCAACTAGTAGGGAACTTTATTCCATAGTTTTTCTGAGAGGACCCCATTCGGGGTGGAGACATTATAGGCCACTATCTCGACACCTATCTCAACACCTACACAATTACTAGTACATTGGTCTCCCTGGATGGGTAATTATAGTGCAATCAATGTAAATGCTAGTTTATTTGCTAATAGTGATGCGACAGGAATAGGTGTGATTGCTTGTGATTCATCCTCTTCAATACTCTTGGTTGTCTTTCATACCTTTCCTTTTGTTCGAGGCATTGCTTATCTTGAAATGTTAGCAATTTGAAAAGGTTTGTTGGAAGCACATTCTCAAGGATGGCATGCTATTATTTTACGATCAAATTCTCAAGTGGCGATCTCTGTACTCCTGAACTATAAGAAGCCATCTTTATATGCTTATGAAGTCATACAAGATGATATTATTTCTCTGTCTAAAACTTTTGACTCTTGTACTTTTATGCATGTCCCTTATAGGACTAACTCTATAGCATATACTCTTGTTTCATTATCAAAGGGATTGTCGGATAAAGTGGAATGGAGATTACCATATCCATCTCGCCTATCCAATGCCCTTCGATCTGATCTTAAATGGAGGTTACCTATGCTTACTCTCGAAAAAAAGAAAAGACCCCTAAATGTGCAAAAAAAATAAAAACCAGATAAAAACACTAAAAAAAATTTATGCCAAAAAAAGAAGTAATTCTCTTAGCTTGTACACGAGGAGAAAATAAAAGGTAAACTCACAAATGACAAACACCCCCCCCCCCCCCCCCCCCCCCCAAACATAATCCTTTAAAAATGAGCTGTTTCCCTATGGATACGAAAAGAAAAAGAATTAGGGAAATTAGAGGTAAGTACTGAAATCAAATTAAACTGAAACATCTAAATCGTTGCGACTGAACTTGGAATCCAATTCGCAACTTAGGGAACCTAACAAATCAAGCTAGAGTCAAACATTTGCAAGGCTCTGAGTCTGATCACCCTGATCGTGTCGATTATCGGATTTGTGAACCGATCCGCGAATACCCGGGCAAAGCGTGCAATAATGCGAATCCGTCAACGGCTTCTCGACAGACGACTTGGGATAAAGATGGTTGCACTCGGACAGAACCCTACCAACCTCACCGTCCTGGAAATCTTCCAACCAAATAGCACACTCTCTGCTCCCGTAGCTACTTTCGTAGTGAACCACCTTTTTCCGGATTTGTCGAAAGCGGTGTAGGCGCCGTAGCAGCTGACGGATTCGCAAGCGCTTCCGCGCCATGCTCATCGTCACGAGACAGCCGACTTTTCAAGTAGGTGAACTCGCAGAGCCCTCCAAGGATGAAGAAGGCGATGATTATGGCCAAGCAGATGCTGAAGGGTAGATTTTCCAGCAGGCTGGAATTGGCTGGAGAAGCAAGAGGCGGCAGCGAGGACATTGTTGGTGAGGACACGAGTTTCTTTTCTTTCTTCTTTTTTTTTTTCCTTTTTAGATCATAGGTTTTTGCTGCTGCTTTTGTAGTGGTTTAATTTACTTAACTGTTGGGTTGTTGGTTCAAATTTGAAGACCTCAAGGACATGGAATAGTCATGGATTTCTCATTAATCCACTTAATATGGAAATTGTGGATATTAACCGAAAGAGTTGGGGAGATTGTTTCGCTTTGGGTTTTCGTCATGATTTTTTGTTTCATTAGGACCAAGTTTCTGGGTCATTTTATCGTAGGTTTTTCAGGATTTGGTGTGTAAGGAAGTTTAGCTTTTTGAGTGTTTATATTGCGTTTAAGCTTCTTACTTTATTTGGGTTTGACTAGATAAGCATGTTGTATTAAGATTTTAAGCGCAAGGGGTAGTTTATTGCCAACTACAGACAATATGTGAGTTTTCAAGAGTGATTAAGAGAGGTAAGAGCAAAAATCTTTTTTATAATTCTCACTATTGATATCAATGCAACTTTTTAAGCATGTTTTGGTTGTTTGGAAAGCATGTCTGGTGAGTGATTGGAAATTAATTTTTTCTTAACATTAACTAATTAAATTAGACTACTAATTATGTTATTTATCCTAATCTTAACAATCATCTCCAAATATTACGAGAAATACATAATTTTTAATTTTCTCTTTTTCTTTAAAAAAATATGGAAGCATTACATACCCATACATACCTCTCAATGAACTCTTTCATGGGGTAAGTCAAACCTATACCCCATCCCTTATGTCTATATATATTCATATTTCAATACTACCCTTCATAGCATAAAATAAGTGTGAATACATCAAATTCTGCATTTCCTCTTAAACTAAAAATATGTACAAATCAGATACCAGATATTTACAAAGTCGATTTACCAAAAAAGTAAGAGATATGTACAAATAATATATAATATATGTACAAATGAAATCATAGATAATTATGGGTTCAACATCCCATAAAAAAATAGGTGTGAATGCTTCAAATCTTGCTTGTCACTAAAATTTGATATATGTACAAACGAATTACAGATATGTATAAAACTGTATGTATAAAGCAAATGATAAATATATATAAAACATGTGTCACATATGTATAAATGAAATCAAATATATGATATACATATGTAAGTAAATAAACTTTCACATATGAATAATAATGTATTTAACATTATTTATACAATTAAGTGTATTCTTTTGTAGATATATGATTATATGTTAGTATGATTTTGTTTATCTATTTAATTACATACAGGCTTATGTGATTATATGTTTGTGTAAATCATATGACATGTGTACAAATAAAATCAGTCATATGTACAAATTCAAGTGCATATATGTACAAATAAAATGATAATCTGATCCTAAAATACCTTTTAATAGTATTTTTTATATATATTGTAATGATTTTACTCTATTGTATATATCTCCTTTTATGTTTATACATATCAAACTCATCATTTATGCGTATCTCTTATATAAAGTATATATACATATTTTTTTATATATTAGTACAAACACGAAAAACTCTTATATAAATATGATTTCAATGTTCCAATTTATAAGGGAAAAAAGTAGCTTTTCAAAGGTCAGAGAAATATTTTAATTATGTGAAAACCTAGAGGGTGTTTACATAGTTTAGCCAAAAAAAGAGGGGTCTTCGTCTTTCTAATACGATTGTCCGCCGCCATCGTTTATAGATGCTCCAGTCTGGCCGCCGTCTCACGCACCATCGTCGGACATCCAACCCTCGCCGCGCCCCATATTGCCTCGCTCAGACGGTACATCTCGCCCACGGATCGCCACCGATCTAGCCGCATCTAACTGCCAATCCACTGTCGATCGTGAACTCCCCTCACCACATCCCACCCATGGTTCGCCGCCAATCTAGCCACCAGGGCATCTGGTGTCGTTGATGCTCGCCTTTTTGGCCGCACCACCAACTCAACCAATTCAGAGCCGTTCGAAGGGAGACGAAGAGGGGTAGGACATGCCAGTAATTTTCAAAATTTAATAAGAGTATTTCCGAATTTCCACCCATATGATGTACGTGAGGTAAGATGTATATTTGAACAACACCTTTCATTATCATGGACTTGACTGTATGAGAGAATATTTCCCCTTCCATGCCAAGCAATTATTCCAACAGTAATTAAATTTCATAATCTCCCGTCTACCCCACTGAAAAAAACTAAAATAGAATCAAATTCCAAACATGGCATAAACACGAGTCAATTTTGTGGGCCTCCAAAGTCGGTGACCGTTGAGACATTGGAAATGACCAACAAGTCATCTCTCTCCTTGATCCAGTACGCATCCGGGAGATCCGAAGAGATCTCAACTTGACCCCTCATAACTTGACACAAGTTGCAGCGCGTTAATTGCGTGACAAATTTTGATTGTAGGGTTGTAGGGTTGTGACAGATATAAAAGAGCTTCAGGATTTGAATTTTACCCTCGTTACTTTCTTTAATATGTACTACCAAAGCTGGTTTAATTATTATTTTGATCTAAAAAAGTTGATATGTCCCTTTTTTGTTAATTAATAGTATACTTCATATTGTAAATTTGTATGATGTATGTGAATATCAAATTTCTAATATGTTTTTCCTATCAAATAGACCCAAAAACGAAGTCTTGATTTCAATGTATTAGTTATTTTAGGAAGAGAAGTAACCTGCATATATTTCGTCTAGCAAAGAATTTGTTTTAGCCAAAATTACCTATTAATTTCTTTATGATGAACTAGTGAGTTGTTTCTCAACACTAAAACATTGAGGAAGATGTCGACTGAAAATCTAGTTTTATCACACACTAGTAAGTCATTGGTTTAGAGTTTTTGTTTTTCAATTAGTTTATGCAATTGCAAATATAATGAAATAGAAATACGTAAAATAATTTTAAATGGAATTAATCTAATAAAATGAAAATGAAAATTAATTTAATTATAAAATAAATTTAAAGTTAATTTAAATACAAATTAATTAGGTAAGAAAAAGTATGCAATCCTACAAGAATTGACAAACAAACTTATTAGCACTAGAAACCCTAATATCGTTGCCCTGACCGTCATCTGCCTCACGCTACTCCTTAGCATTATCATAATACTAAATGCTCAAAACTATTTGCATCTCAGGTACGTAACTCTCAAGCTGAGACTCATATGCATCTACAAAGACCTGCTTGTATACACCATGCTTGTATGTCAAGTGTGATCTAGGTGGCGAGTGATAAGATCTTGATGTAGGTGGATAAGATCCTAATGGAGGTGGACAGAATGTCGGAGGTAGGTATGGTCTTAGTATTGGAGAATAAGATCCAGGGCCTTTCCTCCCAAGCCTTTAGTTATATGGCCGAAATCAATACCTAGTGGCAGGATCTCCTGAGCATACATCCTGTTGAGGCTTGTTATAAAGGACAACATAAAACTTATTAGGCAAAATTCATAGGAAGATGAAATTCAAAACAAAATATATAATTAATTACAAAGCATCCTAAACATAAAATGATATATTTCAACTCAAAATCCTTAACAAAATCACTCATGCAACATCAAAAATTACATGAAGGCTAAACAAGATTATGAAAAAAAATTAAAAAAAGATACACAAATACTCACTAATAAATAAGAGATTGGGCCAATAACAGATAAACATTGGAAGAAACACGTGTGTGTATTAGCTTCTTGACAATGAAAAGAGAGGTTGAGAGAGTTTAAATAAGAACTAGTATATTGAATGTTCGGATCTCAAGTATAAATGATTTTGAGCATTCTAACCATTGAACAACAATTGAAACTTCAATTATTGGTGTAAAAAAGTCAAGACACTCCTCAAATGGTGAGGGAATGGTCAATCACTTCAACTAAATAGTAATTTTATAATAGTCAGCAACTAAAGGGTTCAATTGTTATGCTCCTGATTATTTTCCCCCTAGCAACTAAATTCTTTAAGCACTACCCATATGAAGGTAGTAGTAAAGTGTTACCCACTTCGGGGTAGTCCAATTATGGTGTCAAAATTGTGCATTTGGACTCCTAGGATTGGTAATGTTCTGTAGGCTATCAAAACACTACCCTTAATGCATATACCCAAGTGGCCCTCTTGGGCACTATGTAAACACATGCATATTGGTCCAACCATCACACACATATTCACATTTCATGCACACCATGTCAGCAAATAAGGAAAACACTAGCACAAGTCTTAATCTTGGCTACCACATATTAGGCAATCTTGTTAAGTTCTAGTAACCAGTCACTGCACCTATAACTTCCTCTAATAAACTGTATCATTTTAGCCACATACCCCCTATTTTCTTTGCTCTATTATCAAGTAAAGACTTAGAGCAAACTAAATAATTTTGTTTTACATCAATAGCCCACCTATGGACCAAGTTATGGATTTTTTAAGTTTGTTACAAAATTCTGACCAAATGAACAGTAACTTAGCCAACTTTGCAATGTTATATCTTTGGCTACAGGGCTCCAAATTCAAAAATTCCAATTCCCAGTTCAACCTCTAGATGTTGTCTAGGAGTGGTCAAAAATTTCATATAAAGATTCCTTCTACATAGGGAGATATAAAACTCTAAGTGTAGAGTCAAAATTCTGGTCACTTTATGACCATTTTGCCCATACAAAATTTCATAAGTGTGCAAACACTTCGTTCACAAGGGGAAAGCCCTCAAAAGTTATCCCATATATGTCCATTACACATAGGAAATAAATTCCCTTGCATTTAATAACCACATGTGGCTAAAACAGAATTTACAAGTAAGCAGCCCATCATTCACATTTAGGCAGCTTTGCACTACATCACTTACATAGTCAAAACATTACTCAAATGTTCACATACTTATCTCATTTTACATACACTACATGTACATGCATACATGCACTACAAAATGGTCTTAACTCAGCTAAATATACACCCTACGTTACAGGAGTTCCTGAGATACAATGGACTCCAAAAACAAGATGTTGGACAGTTGCTACATAACACAATAAGTACCACCATTAAAAATACCAAATGTGCTCATAAAATCACCAAACTTTTCAGATCACAATTAGACATATGGAAGTTTATGTACTTGAACTTTCCAATCAAAACTCAAACCACAAATGTCAGTTTGAATAAGATCTTTTTGCTGGACCTGAAATGACAGAATTGAGGATAGTAAGTTTCATTGAGAAACTTAGTAAGGGTAACACTTGGATTCAATAGGCAATGTGACCATCATTAAAACATGCATCCAAAGACACTGAAACACAAAAACCAAAATGCATATATATAAGATATAGCAACCAAATGCAACAGCCATTCACAACCAACAAACACATGAAATGTGGCAGCAACAATATTCATTGGTTAGTCCATAAAACATGTAATAAACATAAGTAGATCACTATGGCAGCCCTCCTCAAGCATAAACTTGGCCTTAAGAGGATTTTAACACTAATTAGTACTAACTTTAGGCTCTATAAGCCCTCATTTCACTGCCATCCTTATGCACTCCACACTAGGCCACAAAACCTTCAATAAGTACACTCCCCTCACTAAGCTTGGTTCATCAAGCTCATGGCTCTCTTCCAAGCTTAGCCTTAGCTCCATGGTTGCTTGAAAATACAAAAAAAACTCATGAGAGCAAGAGAACCCTTACCAAAATAGGTAGGCCAAAAATCAAGCGTGATCCTTAAAGTACTCAAGCAATAGCTTTAGTTTATTTCCAATTGCTTCCTTTTGCCTTTAATTTCAATCAATTGCAAGTTTGAAGGTGTGGTGGCTATATAGGAAGTCTGGTTATGTACTTGGGCTGGAGGAGGCCGAAAATGGGAGAGAAATAAGTGAATTGGCTACTTAAATGGCCTTAAATGAGATTAAGGGCACAAACACGCTTAAACAAGCTTAACCTTGCTTTATGTCATTTTCCTTCTCACTAATTATGGTTTCTTTGTCTTAAACTCATTTGTACACATGTGCCCAACATTTTTTACCCATTTATTAAGCCTTGGCTGCCTCCCCCATGGTGGGATAATTCCACAATCTCACACTTTGACTTAAGTCAAATACTTGAACACCTTAAGGTTTATACTAAGACATTTAGGTCCTGAATGCTTTTAGTGTTTCCTTTGTCCAAACTCATCTTCCATAAGCAATTTGGTCCTCCAATAGCACTTTCATACCATTCATATCTTTCCCATAACTCTCCAAATCTCTTTCTTGAGAGTTTTGCAATTGAGTACCCGAATTTCCAAAACCCTACAAAAAAGTCCATAGGTTGCTTGACAAACAAGCAACCCTTAAGGATTTTCTTGGGGGCCAAGTTACCAACTTGGAACACTTTTAAGGAAGTGTTCATTATACCTTTTACCTCTCACACTTCAATCATTATGAAGAGAATTACACAATATAATGACTTTTTGACCATTATGTCACACTTGTAATTCTCCTATTTTTGTGTAGTGGTAACATAAGGTGTTTTATTTTAATTGTCAATTTCATTATTTCTTTTTTTTCAAATTTTTTTTTAATAAATATGAATTATTATTTCACTTGGGTTCTTACCTTTTTATTTTTTTCCCACTTTTTTTTTAACTTTAAAATTCCCAATTTTATGAGTTCCATGTTATTTTATAAGCAATTAGAAGCTAGGTAATATAAATTTCTATTTTACATCGATGTTTTCCATCTTGCTCTTTCATAAAAGTAAGAGGTGAAATGCTCTCAAATATTTTCAGATAATATGTAATAAGTGGGAAATCTATTGCTTATATTGTAATTAAAAAACAAAAAAAATTGGTTATTGACTAACAATAAATCTAGCTTATAAAAGATAAAGCCCAATTTAAGAAGCGTTATATTGAGACTCCAAAACATATGGACTAAAAAATCACCTCCATTGATTTTGTTTAAACCATCTTTCTGTGCCTAATACTACATCTACACATGTGTCCGTATCCATAACCAACCCAAAGGTTGTGTAACTTCGTCACTAGGGCCATCTTAAATAAAATAGAAAAATGGAAGGTACAAACGGACCCTTCTAGAATACAGGGCTGTACCTCTAACTACTTTTCACTTTAAGCCCTTAAAGTTCTTTATGTTTTACACAAAAGGATCTAAGGTTTAAAATATGCAACTAAGTTATTCTTGTAACAAACATTTTTGGCTCTGATACCTAAATGCCCAGGTAGTACATACGATATGAGAAAAACAACAAAACATAAATTATGCACAAATGTAACTAAAAAATGCACACACACATTTTATTAATTTAAAATACAAACTTATAGTTAACTACTGAAAAATAGTTCCCCACACAAAGGTGAAGAACATAGGTATGATTACAACTTGCACTGTTGAAGTAGAAGTCTAAGCTTTAACAAGATTGACACCACTATGGTACAGGTACAAGCAAATCACTTAAACACTAAATAATAAAATGCAAAGTTTGGAGGAAATAAAAAAAGCATTTAGCACATGTAATACAATAAAGAAATAGAACATTTTCAAAATGTCTTAGATTCTAGATGAGGGCTTTTTAAATAAGCAGAGGTTCTAGGCCTTAGAGATAAGCTTTATCAACACTTCACCATTGGGAGAGCAGAAGAATCTATGACCATTAGGCAGGCGGCCGGTTGCAATAATAACTCTTGCCTTAGTGAAGACTATAATAATTCTGACTAGTAGAGCAATTATTCTAAGACGACTACTTTTCCTTCTTCATTGAGTTTTGCTGTCACTTGTTTTTATTCATGTGAAAGTAAAGGCAATAAGTCAGATATGCCTTTATTGAGACTCTGCTGAGCTGTTCTTGTCATATGAAGATCCGAGGCTTTCTTGTTTCTTAAGTTGCTTTTGAGCAGACTTCAAAATTCTTCCCTTCATTACTGAAATAAGAATTTCACTATCTCTGAATTTACCTCTTTTATAAAATCTATTAAACATGATATCTAGAAAATCTTCATCTAGATTTTCCTTTTCATCAATTATATAAATTTTATCAAATCTAATGTTCTCGGACAGGTATTGATTAAGGACAAATTTGTCCTACCACTTTGATTACCAAGCACGTGCTAGACAAGGGATGAGGTGGGTATCATAATCCATTTCTTGCTTCTCATAATACTATTGCAGGATCCATGGAATATGGTTCACAACCGCAAAAAAAAAATCTAGGAATGGTACCTTTTGACCCATCTTGTAGAATTGTTCTTAGAACATATAAAATCCTCCAAAAGATTTCATGACTTCTTCTAGAAAAGAATCTCCAAATAAACCCTTTCCAAAGTACCAATTATAAAACCAATTAGGAAATTTTTTTTACTTGGCTTTGAATAAAATCATCCAAGAATGTTAATGGTCTCTGTTCTGGATGTAAAAAACTTCATCCCAAGCTTTGATATAGTCCCAATATGAGAACAACATATTCTCATGTCTTCCTTGGATCAACATTCCTTTTCTTCTAGAGGGAACTCCCTCTTCTTCAAATGTCCAAAATTTTAAGATTTTGAGGAAATTTTAATTTTTGAAATATATTTTTCTAAAGGTTTTTCATCACAACTTTTAGGATTAATGATGATTTTAGTTCTTCTTGGTTTATGTTCTAGCTCAACAAAACCAGCCTCTTGTAAAATTAATTCATAGAATAAAAGATTCTTGAGTTGCTGAAACTACCACTAAAGATTCTGGTGGTTTGGCTAGTATTTTTTTGCCAGTTCTATGACAAAAAGATGTTTCATGTCTTTATGTTCTAAAGAAATTAAACATTTATGATCAATTTTTTGATATGCCATTGGTATACCTAGATTGTGAATAGAAATTTCTTGAGACTTTTGAGATCTTTATGGATTATTCTTTTGATAATGTTCTTAGGAATTACTTTGGTAATACCTATAATTTTGCCATTCTAGGGAAGACAATGGCTCATCATTACCATTCCAAAAGTCTCTTTTCTTGGATGATTTCTCAAATTTATTTTGGGAGGAGGATTCAACTTCCTCAGGGATTTCTAGATGCACATGATGTTAAGCTAGAATTGCTCTAGTCATGTCCACATCCATTTTCATGTCCATGTCCATCATGTTCATATTGATTTCTTGGTAGATAATGTTTTTGTTTTTCTGGTTTAAATTTTTTGTCATCTTCTCTCCCCTGCAAAAATTCTCTGGTCAAGAAATTAGGCAAAGAGTTGATGTCTCCTGCAATATATTCAATATCAAAGTCAAAAGCAGATAAGATAACTTGTCATCAAGCAAAAATTTGGTTAGAATCTAAATTTTTAACATCTTTAAGCAGAACATTCTTAGTTGTTTTACAATCAACCATAATTAAAAATTTCTTGCTGAATAAATCTTCCTCAAATTTTGTAACACAAAGCATAATTGCTAAAATTTCTTTCTAAATGGTTGCATAATTCTTTTGAGCTTGGTTCTAAACTCTTGAAGTAAATTTAACCAATTGTTCCTTTTCACCAATTTTCTATTTTAATATTTCACCATAGCCAGTATCACTAGCATCCGTTTCAACAATCTCAAAAGCTTATGGATTGGGAATATTAACATAAAAAATTTCTTTTATTCTGCTTTTAATCAGTTGAACAGCTTTAATTTGTTCTTCACTTAAATCTGGAGGATTTCTCTTTAACCTATCAAATAGAGGTTTAAAATCCTTGGCAAGATCTTTATAAAAATCTATAACATAATTTAAACTTCCTAAAAATCTTTACAATTGTTTATTGCCCTTAATTTCATCAAGAAAATTATCAGCAAAACTTATTGATCTATCAATAGGCTTAATTGTTCCTTTATGAATTATATGCCCCAAAAATCTATTTTCTTTGCTAATATTACTAGTCTTGCTTCTTCTACTATCTTTACAAATTTATTCAAGTGCTTCCAATGTTGAACAATCGAATGAGAAAAGACAAGCACATCATCAATGTAAACAATAGTAAAAGAATTATAAGGATTAAAGATTTTATTCATAATTTTCAGAAATTTTGATGGGGCATTCTTCAAACCAAAAGACATGACTTTTCATTCATAATGCCCAAATAGGACATTGAATCCTGTTTTATATTTATCTTCATCTGCAATCTGGATTTGCTGATATCCTAATTTCATATCAAATTTGGAGAACACAATAGCATTACGCAGTCTAGATAAGAAATATTTCTGGTTAGGTATTAGATACCTAATCTATCTGAGAACTTTACTCAGAGGCTTATAATTGATTACCAATCTAGGCACTCCTCTTTCAATTTTTGAATTCTTAATTATGTAAAAAGTATAGCAGCTTCATGGTGAAGAACAATTTCTAATCAATTTCTTGATCAACAAATCCTTAATTTCTTTTATACAATGAGTCATTATCTTCATCCATCTGGATTGCTCAAGAGCTTATAGGAATGTTTTTCTCATTAAAGCTTGGTTCATGAAGGAGATTCACAATATATCTCTTTCTTTGCCAAAAAGTATTAGAAATATCAGCACAGATTTTATTTGCTAAGACTTCTTTAAAGTGTTCTATTTTTTGTTTTAATTCTAAATTTTCTAATTTTTCTTCAACATTCTTGTGTTTCACTTCATCTTGCAAACACATTTGAACATTTTGTTTTATTGCTAGATCTATACTAAGTTTTTCTAACAATAATCTTCTTGGTGGTTCAACAAACTCAAATTTTCTTTTCAAATTTTTTAATAGAAATTTCATTCATACTTACCTTAAAAGGCAAGATTAAGGCTAGGGATAGAGTTCCTAAAATTATTTCTTGGTTCATGTTTAAGACTGTGAAATATAATACAAATGTCTTCATTATGCACATTAACATTTGTTAGTTTAAATCTTTTAGGTAAAGTTTCTTTGTTAGCAATAGTAATCGAACCAAAAGATTTATCAAGATATTAATAAGAAAAAATACCTTCTTTATGACAGTTTTTATCAGCTCCTGAATCTACTAAGACTATTACTGTCAATTTGAATTGATTTTTTGTTAACAAAGTCACTTTATTGGCAAATCTTTGATTTGGTATAGAATAGACTTCGTTAATCCATAAAGGTTTTTCTTGATAAAAATTCATATCTTTTATTTTCTAAGCTTGTTTCTAGAACATTTTTTCCTCTCTCTGTTTTGCCTTAAAACTAAATTCTTCGACATTTTCCATGATTAATTTATATTCTAGAATATTTTGACAATATCCTTCGAAGTTTTGAAGTTCTAAAATCTCAATTATATTTCTAAGAGATTTTATTTCTATCTTAATTTCTAAAATTTAACTTTCAATTCTACTATTGTTAGTTCTGATAGCCAAATGCTATCGCCTCTATCTGGCCGAACTCCCTGCCACAATGATGGCCAGAAGAAGCTGGCGCTACCCGAGAAAAGGTGCGATTAGGCACCTCGGGAGATAGCCGAAGAGCTCCGAGCCCGGCACGCCAGGAAGCCCCGAGGACACTACTCGCCCCCCAAGGTTGTGAACATATCGCCTTCGGAAAAGCGGCACCAGACATAGCGAGCCGAACATGATATCCCCGAAGGCGGAACTCCCTGAAACTGGGAACCCCCGAACTGAGGGCTTGTTTCCCGAAGAGGCCCTGTCCGAACTAGAGGACGACCTCACCCAGGGACCTCGGGAGTACGGCAGGAGCATTTATGGAAGCATTTAAAGAAGCCTCTGACACGTCCTTTCGCAGACGTCACAAAGTCGCCTGAATAGGCGCTCTGACATACGGACGCCATCAGAATCACATCATGGCCTATCTCAACACGTGGCTCAGGACAACTTGCTACCAGTTATCTGTCTCCTACGCCCAGAAACTCAGGGAACATCCGACCGAACACGTGTCGTGATCTGAACGGGCTAGGCGCTCCTATAAATACCAGGAATTAATACTGGGCAGGAGGCTGGTTGGTTGGCCAAACACGGCTCCCACACTCTGAGAAAGCTATCAGGCGAGATCCTTCAGCCCTTTGTGCTATTTCCTTTGCCTTTTCTCAGTCACCACTGACTTGGGCGTCGGAGGCTCCCCCCCCGGAAAAACACTCCGGGGGCCTCCTAACCCTTTGTTTCTGAGCTTTCAGGCACTCCCCTTCTGGCTGTCCATTCCACTAGACGTTCTTCCTCCCAGAAGTCTCTCCACCAGTCACCATGACTATAAACGATGAGGCCCCTGGCCATCATTTGGCGCCGTCTGTGGGAACCCGCTCTGAGATCGCCGTCGTTGAGACTCGGCGTTCTAAGGACAAGGGGCTCCCGAAGTCCCCGTCCGCGCCTGAGATACAACCGGCTGCTGAGCAAACACTCCCAGGGACTTCTGCGCCTGAGGGAGACCGCCCTCTGGTAATCACCATGAGCTTCTTGAGAGACTTTCAGTGTTCGGTCGTGTCTGAAATGACCCAGCAGATCGGCCGAAGATGGCCACAGCAAGCACAGGCCCAGAGACCCCCCCCACCGACACGCCCTCGGGAGAAAAGCCCCAAGTCTACACATCGCAGTTCGGGGAGAGGAGACCCTCGCGGAGAATCATCCACAGAAAATATAGCCCTCAGGAAACGGCCTGTGGGACAAACCGGGTCCAAGCGACCGAGAGTCTCACAACGAAGCAGTTCGGCGCCTGAGGCGAGGTCCTTGTCCCCTCAGCGCCGAACTCGCCCCCCGAAGAGGCCCCGGCAATCTCCATTCCCTGAAGAAGGCCCTAGCGCCACAGTGCTGATGGAGAGGATACTAGCACGGCTGGACAGAGTGGAGAAACAAGTGGCCAGAAAACCCGTTTGGGCCAGACTCTCGGGAACAGGCTGCGAAGATGACTCGCCATTTATTCGGGCCGTTGTTGAGGCAGCCATGCCAGGTGACTTCAGAGTACCTCGGTTGGAGATTTATGATGGCCGTACTGATCCGCAGGCCCATTTGAGGAAGTACAGACGCAGCATGATAATACACGGTGCTGACGACGCTACCATGTGCAAGTGCTTCGAAATCACCCTCACAGGGCTAGCCACGGCGTGGTACAATTCCTTGCCTTTAGGAACCATCACTGAGTTCCAGGAGTTGTCCACAGCCTTCGCCCAGCAGTTCATCGGGAGCCGACCTACGGCGAAGATGCCTGTTCAGATGTTCGACATAGAGCAGGGGAATGGAGAAACCATCCGAGACTATGTCGAAAGATTCAACAGAGAAGCTCTGAGCGTACCAGACTTCAGGCCCGAAATCCGCATTCTTGCCATGACACGAGGCCTTCGTCGAGACTCACAGCTGTTCTGCGAGTTCTCAAAAGACCCCCCGCAGACCCTCGGAGAATTTTACCGAAGATCAGAACAGCACATGACCGCCGAAGAACTAAGAATGGCTGGGCCGAAGTCTGATCACCACCGCCCCGAAGAGTCCAGTCAACAAGCTCGACATCCTACCGAATACGCAGGACGACCTCGGAGGATGCGAGGAAAGAAACCTCAAAGTTTCACACCATTGAGCACTTTACGGACCAACATTCTCATGGCGCTGGAAAGGCAAGGGACGCAGATTCGGCGACCAAGGGCCATGACCGCCGACAATAAGAAGAATGCAAAGGAGTTCTGCCAGTTTCATCGCGACCACGGTCATGACACCGAAGACTGCTTCCCGCTGAAGAAGTACATAGAGTCGCTGATAAAAAACGGCCAACTTCGGAAATACCTGAGGATGCCATCCCCGAAAGACAGAAAAATGGAGGAAGAAGGGGCCGAAGATGAGGGCTACGACTCCGACAGGCGAAGAAATAGAAGTCCAAAAAAGCGCCCTCCACCTCCAGCAGGGGTTATCTAAACTATTACCACGGGGCTTCCATCCTCGGAAAGAAAGCGGAAAGCCAGAGAAATTGCAATCATGGAGTATCAAAGTCCATCAAAAAAGCTGGCTCGCAAATGTGGCTCCACCGTCGTCTTCCCCCACTACGATCCGCTACTGATTATGGCGAGAGTAGGGAACTGGGACGTCAAAAAAGTATTGCTTGATGATGGCTCAAATGCTGACGTCCTATTCTCACACCTGCTGCCGAGCTTGGGCATCTCCGGCAGCGAACTGAAGCCTGTCGCCTCGCCCACTTTTGGGGTTGGCCCATCCGAACTCCCCGTCCTCGGATAGATCGACCTCCCGCTGATGATAAAAGGGACTTCGCTGAACAAAGCAGCTGAGTTGCACGCCTCCACAATGGCGAGATTCATCGTCATGAACGCCCCGTCCTCATACAACGCCATCCTTGGAAGGCAGGCAATGGGGAACCTGCATATTCGCCCTGATGTCAAGTACTTCACTATCACATTCGCCACCAAGGATGGAGATGCAGAGGTGTTCATAGACCAACCCGAGGTAAGAAAGGTGTTCATGAAAGCACGAAAAGCTCCGGCAACAACTTCGCGCAAACAATGGAGGCAAGGGCACTAGAAAAAGGCAAAGAAGAAGATCTCGCCAAGACAGAAATTGAAGCAATAGAGCTTGTTCCAGGTCAATCTACCCGAATAGGGAAGAGCTTGGCCGAAGGTGACAAGGAAAATCTTGTATCCTTTCTGCTGGAAAATAAAGATCTGTTTGCCTACTCGCCAAAAAATATGCCGGGGGTGAACCCTGGCATAATACAGCATAGCCTCAAAGAAAGTCCGGAAGCAAGGCCTGTCCGGCAAAAGAAACGAAGCATCACAGCCCACAAAAGCAACTTTGCCAAAACCGAAGTCCAACGTCTCCTAGATGCTGAGGCTATCAGGGAGGTCAGGTACCCCGAATGGTTAAGCAACGTGGTCATCGCCACAAAAGAAGGTAGCAGCAAACTCCAGATGTGCATCGACCTCAGAAACTTGAACGATGCTTACCCGAAAGACTCATACCCTCTGCCACCGATAGATTCAACTGCTGAACATGGGCTCCTAAGTTTCCTAAACGCCTTAAGTGGCTACCATCAGATAAGGATGGACCCCGAAGATGAAGAGAAGACTGCCTTCATCACCGAGGGAGGAACATACTGCTATATCAGGATGCCATCCGGGCTCAAAAATATAGGAGCCACCTACCAGAGGCTGATGAACAAGGCCTTCAAAAGACCAAATAAGGAGAAACATGGAGGTGTATGTTGATGATATGCTAGTCAAGACCAAGCTGCCTGGCTACCGCATTGCAGATTTTAGAGGAAACCTTCCAAAAGCTCAGAGCCTCCGGGAACCGCCTTAATCCTGAGAAGTGCATCTTCGGGGAGACTTCGGGAAAATTCCTTGGGTACATGGTATCCGAAAGAGGCATCGACGATAACCCCGAGAAGATTAAGGCCCTGCTTGAATTCCGAACTCCTGGCACTGTCAAAGATGCGCAGAGATTCACCGGAAGAATAACCTCTCTGAGCAGGTTTATTGCCAGGTACGAAGATAGGTGTAGACCTTTCTCCAAAGTCCTCACAAAGGCAACAAAAATGGAAGGCGACCTTGGAAGAAATGATCATCCTTGGGATGAAGATTGCCAAAAGGCCTGGGAAGAACTCAAAGTCTACCTGGCCAGCCTGCCGGCTCTGTGACAACCTCGGGAGGGAGAGCCCATCGTACTATACCTCGCCGTCACAGAAAAAGCTGTGAGCTCGGTCCCCGTGAAGGAAGAAGGGCCAAAGCAATGACCGGTCTACTATGTCAGCAAGCCCCTGCATGGCGCCGAAGTCAGGTATCCTTTGCTTCAAAAAGCTATATACGCCTTGGTGCTTGCAGGGAGAAGGCTGCGATCATTCGGGAAGGCTCTCCAAGTGGTGCATAGAGCATGGCGAACACGAAATTACGTATGAGCCTCGAAAGGCTATAAAAGCTCAAGGCGTATTATCAGGGGCCCCGAAGGCCTAGAGGTAATAAAGGCTACCAAGTTCGGCAAACGGCAGGAGATTATGGGGCGAAGGACCCAATTTTGGGAAAATATCATGAGCTAGTAGCAAGGGTCATCCAAGATTGACGCCGTACGGATCGAAAATGTACCTCGGCGGAATAACACTGAGGCAGATTGCTTGGCGAAGTCGAAAACATATACCGAGGTGCCAGACCATCCGAGCATCTCAGTGCTGAGCATGACGACCTCGGGAACGGGATGGAAAGACCCAGTAAAAAGATAACTCGCAGAGAATTTGCTCCCCGAAGACCCCGGCGATGCTGCAAGACTGCGAAGACACTCCGAAAGCTTCTTCCTGATTGATGAAGAGTTATATCGGCAGGGATATGGGAATCCGCTACAAAGATGTGTGGATGAAAAGGATACTGAAATAGTCCTTGAAGAAGTT
Source organism: Aquilaria yunnanensis (assembly GCA_039654915.1). Taxonomy (NCBI): domain Eukaryota; kingdom Viridiplantae; phylum Streptophyta; class Magnoliopsida; order Malvales; family Thymelaeaceae; genus Aquilaria; species Aquilaria yunnanensis. The sequence goes on from CM077595.1 coordinate 1,165,154, forward strand.
CACGAAGGCATGTGTGGTTGACACATTGGAACTAATGCCCTGGCAGCGGTGATACTCCCCCAAGGATACTTCTGGCCTTCCCTGAAAAAGGACGCAAGACGCAAGACAGTTCGCCCGGAAATGTGGCAGCTGCCAGAGGCACGCGAAAAACCAGAGGACACCCTCGAAAATGGTAACTTCCGCAGACCATCCTTGGCCCTTCGCAGTCTGGGGTATAGACCTTATTGGGCCACTCCCCACAGCACCCGGAGGCATGAAATTCCGCGTGTTAGCAGTGGACTATTTCTCAAAGTGGGAGGAGGCAGAACCACTAACAACTATCTCGGCAAAAGAAGTGCAGAAGTTCCTATAGAAGAACATCGTATGCAGACTTAGCATACCGAGGGTACTAGTAGCTGATAATGGATCCCAGTGCATAGACAAATTATTCCAAAAATTCATCAGCGACCTCGGAATAAAGATGCACTTCGACCCAATAGCTCACCCCCAAAGCAACGGGCAAGTAGAAGTATCGAACAGGACCACAAATGATGGCCTGAAAAAGAGACTAGGGGAAGCCAAAGGGAAATGGCCAGGAGAACTCCAAAGTATATTATGGAGCTATCGAACGACGCCCCGAAGAGCCACAGGGGAGACCCCTTTTTCACTCGTCTTCGGAACAGAGGCCATTATCCCACTAGAGGTAGTTCAACCTTCAGTACGGGTGCAAGTATTTGATGAAGGTGGTAAGGACCTCGGCCTCAGAACCAATCTCGATCTTATGGCCGAACACAGAAAAATAGCCAAGCTGAGAAGAAAAGCTGTTCAGCGAACACGGCTGTAAAACTTACAGGCCAGGCCAAAAGAAATCAAGAAGGGAGACCTTGTTCTCCGAAAGGCCGACTTCGCACCCCGAGGGCCATCCCATGGCGTACTTCGCACAAACTGGGAAGGACCCTATCTGGTTCGCTACGAAGTATGAAAAGGCGTGTACAAGCTTGGCGACACCGAAGGCGTAGAATTGAAGAACAATTGGCACTCAAACGCCTTGAAAAAAAAAAAAAAATTCTACGCTTAAGGTTGGGCGGAGGAGTTATGTTGCACAGAATGGCCTTGAGAAAAACTCTTAAGTGTAAAGAAATTATGCAAAACAGAATTCCGCAGAGGTGCTTGCCATGATAAAGCGTAGATATGACTTTCCGAAAGTCCCTTAAGCCATCACGCTCGGGAAAGATGGAAAACAAAAATCTCGCAGAAGTACTCGCCATAGCCAGCGCAGAGATAATTTCCCGAACTCCCTTAAGCGAACATGCTCGGGAAAATGGGAAGTAAAAAATCTCGCGAAAGGTTTTCCGAAGTCCCTTGAGCAAACATGCTCGGGACAACAGGAGAAAGAAAAAATTTGACTGAAGGTTTCCGAAGTCCCTTGAGCAATCATGTTCGAAACAGAAATGCAAAAGCCTGCAAAAAGACTTAGTCAAATTTTTTCAGGTCTTCCAGAAAGTTTTACGAGCAAGCGCACTCGGGGCAAAGGAAGGTAAAAAAGTTTCTTTAATCGCAGGTTTTCCGAAGTCTCTTGAGCGAGCGTGTTCGGGACAATGGAAATGAAGAAACTCGCAAGAAAAGACTTAGCCAAAAAAAATCCTCATTAAGAGCAAAGCTGCTTTAAAATAAAGAACTGCCCGAAGAAGGATTACAGAATAAAAGGAAAGGAAAAAAGGCCCTAAAAATTGACTAAGGGTTCGTGGCATCCCGAGAGCCACTCGTCTGCCCGCCCTTTTCCATCACCTTCGGCGCTGGAATTGAAGGAGGAAGTTTCAGATGTTCGACCTTGTACCATTTCCACCGAGGTCCCCCAGGAATGTTTAGACCATCTAGAAAAGAGAGGTCCAGATCTGGGAACCTCTGGAGAACCTGGTGCCGAGCAAGGCAGAAGCCGTCCTGGAACGCGACCTTGCTCATCTGATCAGACTTGTTCTTCTCAAGCTCGAGGTCGTCAAGCTCGTCCTTCAGATCCTCGACCTCCTCCTCCAATGCCTTTATCTGCTCCTCCCCCTTCGGCTCGTTCTTCAACGATTCGACCTCGGCTCGGAGAGCGTTATTCTCACACGTCAACGACACTATACGGCCGTCAGAACCAGCCTTGTGCTGAAGAAGATCCTCATTGGCGGCGAGCATCCCCTTTATTTGGTCACCGAGGTTAGCGATCTTCCTGGAGGAGTCCTTTTGAAGTTCTTCTTTTTCCTTCCGGAACTCCTCCCGAAGGGCAGCTATTTCTTTCTCCGCAGCCTCTTTCAGCTGATGGTTCATGGCGACCGACTCTGCCAGTGCGGTCCTTGTCTCATTCATTGTTCGAGTGGCCGAGGTTCGAAAAGCAGCCTCCCTGGCCACCCGAACTCGGAGAAAGGCGGTGTACCCCATCAGCTGCAAAAAATAAACGCAAGGTCAGTAAGAACCAGAAACTTAGGAAAGAATTGAAGGGAAAGAGCTGTGAAGGATATACCTGAGCAGCATGCTCCGTAATCTTTGCGGCGAGGGTATTATCCCCCGGGTGGGCTGCCGCTATAGCCCTGAAGGAGGCCTCGGTGAGCACCCCCTTCGAAATTTCCTTGGCCATTTGAGGAACGTCCTCGGAGTACATATTCATGTCCTCCGTGAACGTCCAAAAAGGCTCCTTGGGTATCTTCCCTTGCGGGATTTTGGCATCCCGAAGAGCTCGTTTCCGAGCATGATCGGCCACCCAGCCTGGGGTAGTCAACCCCCCTGCGTGATAAGAATGAGAAGGAGATTAAAGACAAAGAAGCCAATCCAGAAAAAACAAAAGAAGTACACTTTGTCTGGAAACAAACCTGGCGGAACCTCGACAACATCGTCCTCGGAGTCCTCGACGGAAATGCCCTTACCCTTCCGCTTGCACCGCTCCTCGGCAGAAGGTACTTCTACCACTACAGCACGGAGGGCCTGTGACGCGGTAGGACTCTGAGGGGGAAGCTCGGTTGAAGGGACCTCGGAAGCAGCAGCCTCAGACGCCGGAACTTCGGCTGACCCAGGCTCCTCGGCGGTCTCCTCGGGGATTTCTTCTAGAACAGCTCTCCTTGCCCGTTTCCTCGAAGGCCCCGCGCCAATAGACTTCCGCCTTCGGGAAGACACCTTGTTCGTCTGGTCGCCCTCCTCCACTTGGCCGGTGAAAAGGGACTTGTAATAGGCGGCAGTCGCGTCGCCCATCTCTGAAAAAGGAGAGAAACATCAGCGTGAGTCCAAGGAAAGAACAGTAAAGGAGTAGAAGATAACTCATTTTCGGCAAACGTTTCGAAAGAAATTTCCTCCTTAAGAAGCTTGACCAACCAGGAATCCTTCCCGGCGATGGCAGGAGCTGGCATCCCGAGGTCAGTCTCGTGCCCCTTTACCACCTTTAGCTCCCGAAGGACCTCTTCGGTCATCAACCTCCAGTTGATTGGAAAAGGGTAAAGGGCGAGCGGAACGACCTCGGGATCCCAGTCAGAGACAGCCCGAATGCGGGCGTCAAAATCCGCGAACAAGGAAGCTAACTCTAGGGTCAGCAGCATCCTCGGATCAGCAACGTCCACATCCAGTGTTCCCTGAGCCCATTTGGTCGGAACGTACGACCAGGCCTCGTCCATCTTCATGAAGAAAAACTTCTGTTGCCACCCCCGCCAGCTATCTTAAGGTGAACATGAATTTCTTGCCCCCGGATCCCCGAGGTAGCATGAAATAGAAGCCACCCTTCGGGACCACAGAGAGCTTGTAATACTGCATAAAAATTATGAAATTGGGTTCTATCCCGAAGACGCCACACATGCAGACGTAGGCATTAAAATAGCAGAACGAGTTCGGGGGAAGCTGGTTCACAGCAATGCCATGAAATTTGCAGAACTCGCACACCATCTTCGGGGGAGGATACCGAAGACCGGCCTTCAGCTGAGCTCGGAAAACGGTAACCTCCTTACTGCGGTTTGAAAAAGCATAATGGCTAGGACGAGGCAGCCTAGTAATGGCGTAAGAGGGAAGAAAGAATTTTTTCTTCCACCTCTCTAACTTTTCAGGGGTGGTACAACAAGGATGGGCTAAAAGAGGCTGCCAGCTCTCAGGAAGGGGCATTTTCGACAGAAAACGAGTTTGAAAATGGAAGAAAACAGTTTCCAGAGAAAAACTCAAAAGAACACAGGGATCAAAGCGCTGTGAAAAACAAAAACCCACCGAAAGATTTGCCAAAATCTGAGGACGCCGTCGTGAAAGCTGGCTGGAAAAAAGCTCTGATTAAGGTAGCTCCGCCACAGAAAGCAAGAAAGTGCAAGAACAGGGGCAAAGCAGAGAGGAGAGCAGAAGAGAAAGCAAAAGGAACTTATGGTAGAGTGGGCTATTTATAAGCCAGAGATGGGTAACCGAAAAATCGTCATAAGTACCCTTTGGAGGCGAACCGTCGCCGTAACTGCTCTCTGCACCTGAAAAGGCACGCCCTCTGTAACCGACGCCACTCTCCTCCAATGGCAAAGCGCCACGTGTCAACCTCTGCGCGCAAATAGGGGACACATCCTCCAAACGTCCCTTGAAAGTTGGGACACGTCTTCTGACATCCTTGGAAAACTGGGATGAAACTGGGACGCGCCGCTCAGACTGACACGCTTGGCCAAACAGACCTGCAGAAACAAAGAGCAGGCCACCTCGAGGACGCCAAGACACAGGCTATGGCCGAACAGCCCATGACCTTCGGGCAAGAGGTGTATCTTCGGCACAGGCTCCACCTCGAAGACACCAAAGAACAGGCCAAGGCCGAAGAGCCCATGATCTTTGGGCAAAAGACGCATCCTCGGAACAGGTTAAGCTTCCAAAGAAACTCCCATACACAAACCTCGGAAAGAGATGCAAAACCGAAGTCTTCACTTCGGCTTTCCAAAGGGGGGCATGTGATAGCCAAACGCTATCGCCTCTATCTGGCCGAACTCCCTGCCACAATGATGGCCAGAAGAAGCTGGCGCTACCCGAGAAAAGGTGCGATTAGGCACCTCGGGAGATAGCCGAAGAGCTCCGAGCCCGGCACTCCAGGAAGCCCCGAGGACACTACTCGCCCCCCAAGGTTGTGAACATATCGCCTTCGGAAAAGCGGCACCAGACATAGCGAGCCGAACATGATATCCCCGAAGGCGGAACTCCCTGAAACTGGGAACCCCCGAACTGAGGGCTTGTTTCCCAAAGAGGCCCTGTCCGAACTAGAGGACGACCTCACCCAGGGACCTCGGGAGTACGGCAGGAGCATTTATGGAAGCATTTAAGGAAGCCTCTGACACGTCCTTTCGCAGACGTCACAAAGTCGCCTGAATAGGCGCTCTGACATACGGACGCCATCAGAATCACATCATGGCCCATCTCAGCACGTGGCTCAGGACAACTTGCTACCAGTTATCTGTCTCCTACGCCCAGAAACTCAGGGAACATCCGACCAAACACGTGTCGTGATCTGAACGGGCTAGGCGCTCCTATAAATACCAGGAATTAATACTGGGCAGGAGGCTGGTTGGTTGGCCAAACATGGCTCCCACACTCTGAGAAAGCTATCAGGCGAGATCCTTCAGCCCTTTGTGCTATTTCCTCTGCCTTTTCTCAGTCACCACTGACTTGGGCGTCGGAGGCTCCCCCCCCGGAAAAACACTCCGGGGGCCTCCTAACCCTTTGTTTCTGAGCTTTCAGGCACTCCCCTTCGGGCTGTCCATTCCACTAGACGTTCTTCCTCCCAGAAGTCTCTCCACCAGTCACCATGACTATAAACGATGAGGCCCCTGGCCATCAAGTTCTTTATGACTTTTTTGTACCTCATCAATTCTCTTAAGTATTTCATTCATACTATAAATTGGAAGCTTAGTTAATTCTTGGATATCAACTTTTTTTTTTTAATTTCTTTTACCCTAATTTGGTTGGTGTTCCTGCTTGCCAACTTTATGAAGATATTTAAAAAAAATTTCTTTTCTTAACTCTATATCATCAATTTATTTAACAAATTCTAGGATTCTTTCAACTTTTTTAGTAATGGCATTAATTTGAATCATATTTAATTGTAAACTATTAAATGTATTCTATAGATGACACGAATCGCAGCCACTACTAGAACCATAACTTTCTGATTCACATTCTGAACTATCTAAAAGACCAATGACATTTATTTCTTCAGAACTTTCTTCAAAAGTTATCTCTTCTTGATCTTTTTTAGGCTCACCATAACTATTTAATAGAATTTACATTAAATTTCTTTTTAAGCCTTCATTTATTTCTAAAGAGTTTATTTTTTGCCTTGTTTTACACTTGTCAGCAAAATGTCCTAGCTTACCACATTTCTACAAACCTTTTGTTGTTTTCTATGTTTTCTTCTTTTAGACCTTTTAAATGGTCCTGGATTTTGTTTTAATTTTTCAAATTGGGAGCAGAACTTACCCATATCTTTTCTTCCTGCTAATCTTTTTCCTTTTACATGTTTTTTCCACTTCATTTCATGACATATTTTTAAACCAACTTCTTTAATTTCTGCTATGATTTAACCATAGGTATAATTTTCTAGGTTGGGTGACCATTTTTTTTCTTTTTAATATGATCCATGACCAATTGACCAAAATATTTAGGCAAACCTTATATGAACTTTTACTTTTAGATTGAAGATCTACAATCCTCTATTTCATAGACTATCTTTATACCATTCTAAATCTAATAAAGTCCTACACCTCAAGTTTAACAGTAATTCTTCATTTTGTACTTTTTTTACTTGTTGCATCACCAACAAAAAGAGAATATGTACTACACAGCAAAATATTTACTATATCAGGTTCACTTGTTTGAATTAATTGGTTCCCATGTTGTACTATAAGCATTTTTCTTGCATTTTTTATTTCTTGTCTAGCATGTTCAGTTAGAAATTTTTCCCACAAGTTTTTGAACTTTTCCATGAAGCCAGTTATGATCATTTCTGCTATATCTGGGTCTGAGTTATCAACTCCTTTTCTAGCAACTATTCCAAACATAATCATATGTTGGATAATGTTTATTATTTGATATTCTGACAAACCATCTATATTCCATTCTCTTGTTGAATCTTCTTTATATTTTGCAAAAGCATAAGGCATAGAATAATTGTTTAACCTTATATCCACTAGAGATGGTTTTGAGTGACCCTAAGGATGAGGCACATTCTAAACTATTGAAAAATTTCTAATTGGACTTCTCTCCCCTATTCAGAATGAAGATGATTTAATTTTAATTTTTGATGTTTTGAATGATAAAAATCAAATAATTTTTGGATATTTGGATTTTCTCCAATAACATTTATCTGAAGACTTTTTTGTTGTTTATCCGCAGTTTCTTTTGGCTCTTCAGATCTAATTTTTAATTTAGCTATTTGATTAGCCAATCAGTAATTCTATCATTTGGTTTTAACTTGAATTCTAGAAGTTTCTTAGGAAAACTTATAGGAGACTTTGATATTTCTGGTGAAAGATTTGATTTAAAGACTAAAGTCTTTGTGAGACCAAACTTATGCTTATCCAATGATGTTTCAATTCTATTCATCTGTTTACCTATAGATTGTAGATAAAGACTTGTATAATTATTTTGTTCTATGATATTCTTGAGATTTTTTTTATTTATAGATTTTTTGGCAACCTTAAGGTTTACTTTATTAAAAGCCATAAAGGGTGAAGTAGATATTTTAATTTTTTTTCCCATTATGACTGTAGAGTTAGGGGGATGTTGAGATATGATTTCTTTTCCATCTTTAGTCTTGTATGTAGACCAAGTTTTTTCCAACACATTTAATGTAGTTTTTTCATCCAACCAACACTATGATAGAGATAAACCATTCAAAGAATTTCAAATTCCTCTTAGTTTTCATAATTTTTTTATCTAAATGGTTCCATTAACATATTTGATTGAAATCTGAAAAACTAGGATTGGGTGGTCCTATGGATACAAATTTTGTTTCCTCTTCTTGTTATCAAGAATTTTACCTTTTTTCTAAGACAACCGAGTAAATTCTATAAACAAGATATGATAGTTGTTCTATGGATTCCCTAACTCCTCTTACAAGTTTCTAATGCTTAGACTTAGACACATAAGAACATGAAGCTCTAGAGGGTTTATAAACAATTCTTGAGGGAAGCCGTTTTTGTTCCAACTCTAAAAAATCAATTTTTGTAAGTCTATCTTTAATAAATCTTATTTCAACTTCTCCATTTTCATATTTAACCATTCTTTCTAATTCTTTAGGTTTTAAAGGCTTCATGGGTTTTCATTTTGGAAAATCCATTTTTCTGGGAGATTAATATCTCTCCATTTAATTGCCTTTGGAATGACAACAGGACTTTTTTTGTGTTCGCCTTTAATAGCAAAGTTTCCCCACATGTACAAATTCTAAAGCTTTAGACTCAATTTGTATTGTCATTATTTGGTAATAAATTCTATAAACAAGAGCAAGATTTTGGGATCCTTCAAGTATATCAAAACCAGATGTCATGATATTAACATTTAAGACTTTCATGATATAAGGATCTTTCAGAGAAACAGTAAAATTTGAATCACAATTAAAATAAATTAGTCCATCACACAAACTTGATTCTATTATGCTTAACAGAGAATCAGAGAATTTATTATGTTTATAGTCTCTTAAGGCAATGAGCACAAAAATGTTTAAACCATTTCTTGTTAAAGGTTTTAAAGTAATTTGCACAAGACCAACATGCAAATAATTATAGTGATTTTCTAAATGATCCTTGATCATATATCTAAAAAATAATTCAAATTTATGGTCTTCTTCCATTATCGTAATATTTTTTGTTACTATTTTAATGACATAGGCCATTCTAAGATCAAAAGTTCCCTTTTAATAAACATCTCATTTATCCACCTTAGGAATATTCTAATTTTCTATTTTTTTTCTCAACATATTTGATTAAAATAGCTTGTGAGTTTTTTTATTTTTCTATTTTTTATTTTTCTATTCCCTATAGTTTCTTCTTCCTCTTGTCTCTTTGAACCAAACCTAGACAAAGTTATAAAGATTTTATCCATCAGTAACTATTGATCAGTACTAATACCTTAAACAACAATGCATCAACATTTTATGTGATCTTACTGCTCTTTCACTTCAACAATGGTTACGGTCACTACGCTACTTGGGTGATAGTTTGGAAAAATTTTAACAATAATCTTTAATTACTAAGGAATAAAGTATTTTGAAATTTGTCTAACTCTTAAACCAAACAAATAAGACAGAGGGTAAACTATAGGGACTAGAATGTCAAAAAGGTAAAGCTTCTGGTTACAAATTAAAGTTTTACCAAAAAGACATTTTTCTTAAGATGGACTGTTGAGATTGAGGCGGTATTGTTATAGGACACGCATTTTAGAAACTTCAGGTATAAACCATCGTTATGATTATCACATCCAAGCTGTCAAATGCCATAGATCTTCTTGTAAGGTGAGGAAAAACTACATAACATACTCTACTATCATAGTTTACAATTATTTGTAATTTTGTCATTCTTCAAAAGCCCTTCTTATTTTGTGATCTGATCACTAAAAGAAAAATGCTAGGATGGCAGAGAACTTCATATATATCAAGAGGTCATACAATGATTGGATAATATAAAAAAAAATAGGAAAAAGCAATTGGAATAAACCATTGTTTTGTTGTTCCAATTCAAGTTGTAAACTAACGTGGGCTCTTGATGGTCTCAATTAAATTGTATGGCGATTCGGTTTTAAAGCATGCCCTATAAAAATTTTGAAGAGGCAATCTAGTCTATGTTAGCCCCCCATTCTAACCCCACTTTTTGGCTAAACTCCAAGTTTATTAACAGCCTGTTTGGGAGAATTTAACGTTATTAAGTTAATATGTTTTTCCTCATCTAATAAAGACAAGATGTGGGGTCCAATTATTTTAACACATATTTGTCCCTAAAATCAAGTTTAATTACATGGCTTCTTCCTAAAATCTTTTTGTAAAACAACAGTCACCATTGTGCAATTCTCTAAGCCTTTCACATACCCCTTAACATGACATCTACTCTATCATGTTTGACACATAAACATGAAGCTTTTTCGAAGGGCAATCCAATATGATGGCCAATAAAACCATTTTCATAGACTACACAATCAATTCCTTCACCGAATCAGTCATGCAACAGATCATAAATTCATGATAGAAGGTTATGTTGATTTTTAAGCTATAAAAAAGGTGGGTTATGTAAGACGATCCTAATGGTGGAGATCGGGCCATCGATGAAGCAGTGTTTTCCGCATTGCCTTCTTTATAGCCAGTAATGATTGATGGTTGGACGATCGAACAAGTGAACTCTAATACCATAAGAGTATAATCGAGTAGATTTCCTTTTATGATTACGGTGATGATCAAATGCCCTAACATTGAATTTTGGGGTTGCGATTAAATAGGGTGTATTTGCTCTTATGAATAGCAGCTTGCAAGATGTGATGACCAGTAAGGTGAGGTTGATTTGTAGAAAATGGGCATTTTGGACTTTTAAAGAACTAGGTCACACAATACCCACTTGTGTAACTTGACACAAAATGAAAAACATGTTAACTGGGCTGAATTAAAGAGAAACAAATTGGGCCTTAATTTGTGATAGCCGAAGGGCTATCGCCTCTCTCAGTACATACATCCTGCCAATAGTATGGTCAGGAAAACTGGTGTTACCCGAAAGAGGCGATATCACGGACCTCGGAAGGAGCGAAGTCAAAATACCCCGAACTCGAAACTTCGGCTAGAACGTCAAGAATTCCAAGGATGCCACCGGCTCCCTCGGGGGACCAAACGGATTACCTTCGGAGATAAAGAACCAGCTATTTCAAGCAGGAGAGAATCTCCCTAAATGCGGAACCCCCGAACCAGGGAACTCCCCGAACTACAGGCATAATTCCCGAAGAGAGACGTCTGTGCCGAAAGACGACCTCGCCAGAGAACCTCGAGAGTACGACATGGGCATTTAAGGAGCCTTTGACATGTCGCCCAAATGTGCTACACGCCACCTTGAAAAGCGGTCTGACGTGCCGACGCCATCCAAGTCTTGTCACGACCTGTCTCGGTCCCAGACCCGAGGAGCCTACAATCGGCTACTTGTCCCCTATGCTCGAAAGTACAAATCGCATCTGATCGAACACATGTCGTGATCTGAACGAGCTAGGCACCACTATAAATACCAGGAAACAAACCCTGACCACCTCTCCCTGAGAAAATACGAACAGGCAAGACCGCCTAGCCTCTTAGTGCTCTTCCTTTATCTCCTCTCAGAACACTGACTTGGGCGTCGGAGGCTCCTCCCCGGAAAAACACTCTGGGGACCTCCTGACCTCTTTTCTTCTGAGCATTTCAGGCACATTCCTCTGGGGAACCTTTGCTCCAGACATCCTCCCTCACAAGAAGTCCCACCCGAATTCACAATATCACCCGACGAAGATGCTACCGGGCATCATTTGGCGTCGTCAGTGGGAACTTACCCTCAGGTCGCCGTTGTTGAAACTCGGCGTTCAAAGGACAAAGGACTTCCGAAGTCCTCGTTCGCGCCTGAAGCTCAACCGGCTACTGAGTAAACCCTTCTAGGGACTTCTTCGCCTGAGGAAGAGCATCCTCTAGTCACAACTATGAGTTTTCTGCGTGATTTCCAGCGCTTTATTATGGCCGAAATGACACAGCAAATAGACCAAAGATGGCCGCAACCAACGCAGGCCCAAAGGCCTTCCTCGCCAGCACTCCCTCGGGAGAAAAGCCCGAGATTAGCTTACCGGAGTTCGGGAAGTGGGGATCCGCGTGATGAGTCCTCAACGGAAAACATACCCCTCGGGGGACGACCTAAGGGGCCAGTAGGGCCTAAACGGCCTAAAATCCCACGCCCAAAGAGTTCATCGCCCGAGGCAAAGTCGCCATCCCCTCGGAGGTGAAGTCCGTCCTTAAAAAGGTGCCTGCAATCTCCCTTCCCAGAAGCCTACAAGCACCAGGAAGAAGAGCCCAGTTCCACGATCCTTGTGGAGAAAATGTTAGCGAGGTTGGAGAAGTGGAAAGATAGGTAGCTCGCAAACCAGTCTGGGCCAGGCTGTCTGAAACTTTCTGTGGGGATGAATCGCCATTCACCCGAACAGTAGTCGAGGCAGCCATGCCAAGTGACTTTCGGGTGCCTCGGCTGGAAACCTATGATGGCCGAACTGACCCACAGGCTCATCTAACTAAATACAAACGTAACATGGTGTTACACGGCGCTGATGATGCTACTTTGTACAAATGCTTTGAGGTCACCCTCGCAGGGCCCGCAACGACGTGGTATAACTCATTGGCCCCTGGAACCATCAGGGAGTTTCAGGAGCTGTCCACGGCCTTTACACAGCAGTTCATTGGAAGCCGTCCGACGGCGAAGATGCCGGTCCAGATGTTCGACATAGCGCAGAAGAACGAAGAAACCATCCGCGACTATGTCGAAAGGTTTAATGGAGATGCCTTAAGTGTTCCAGACTTTTGGCCCAAAATACGCATCCTCGCCATGACACGGGGCCTTCGGAGGGACTCACAGCTGTTCTACGAGTTTTCCAAGGACCCCAAGGACACGCTTGGCGAATTCTACTGAAGGGCCGAGCAGCACATGACAGCCGAAGAGCTGAGAATGGGTGGACCAAAGAATGATCACACCCGTCCCGAAGGGTCCGGCCAGCAAACAAAGTACTCGGCTGAACAGACAGGGCGACCTCAGAAGTTTAGGGGAAGGAAACCTCCTCCGAACTTCACACCCCTAAACACTACAAGAACCAATATCCTCATGAAAATGGAGAGGCAAGGAACCCTGATTCAGCGACCAAGGGGTATGACCGCTGACAACAAGAAGAATATGAAAAAGTTCTGCCAGTTTCATCGTGACCACGGGCACGACACTAAAGATTGCTTCCAACTAAAAAAGTATATTGAGTCGCTGATAAAACAAGGCCAACTCCGACGTTATCTGTGAATGCCTTCCCCGAAGAGAAGAAATAAGGAGGAAGGAAAGGCTGATGACGAAGAGTACGACTCCGACAAACGAAGGAACCGAAGTCCAAAGCGGCGTCTCCCGCCCCCGGCGGGAGTGATACAAACAATCACGACGGGGCTGCCATCGTTGGAAAGAAAGAGGAAAGCCAGAGAAATATCAATGATGGAATATCAAAATCCGTTGAAGAAACTAACCCAAAAGGATGGTTCCACCGTCATCTTTCCCCATGACGATCCACTGTTGGTCATGGCAATAATAGGAAATTGGGACGTTAAAAGGGTATTACTTGACGATGGATCAAACGCCGACGTCCTGTTCTCGCATCTGCTGCCGAGCTTGGGAATATCCAACACCGACCTCAAGCCCGTCGCTTTGCCAACTTTCTGGGTAGGGCCGTCCTAACTGCCTGTCCTCGGATGGATCGACCTCCCCCTGATGATGGGAGGAGGTTCGATAAACGGGACAGATGAATTATTGGCCTCCACAATGACAAGGTTCATTGTCATGGATGTCCCTTCGTCATATAACGCCATCCTTGAAAGGCAAACACAAGGAAATCTGCACATTCGCTCGAATGTAAAGTACTTAACCGTCACTTTCGCCACCAAGGATGGAGATGCGGAAATCTTTATCGATCAAGGCGAAGTAAGGAAAGTGTTCGTCAAAGCGCGAAAGGCCCTAGTAACCAACCTCGCACAAACTGTGGATACAGAGGTTTTGTCAGATGGAAGGCCAAAAGAGGGAGAGGTAGAAGATCCCGCGAAGGTAGAAATAGAAGAAGTAGAACTTATCCAAGGCCGAAGTACCCGAATAGGGAAAAACTTGGATGAAGGTGACAAGAAAAGACTTGTATCCTTTCTACTGATGAATAAAGACCTGTTTGCCTACTCGCCAAAAGATATGCCGGGGGTAGACCCTCGCATAATACAGCATAGCCTTAAAGTAAGTCCGGAAGCAAAACCTGTCCAGCAAAAGAAGCGGGGCATCTCCGTCCATAAAAATAACTTCATCAAAACCGAAGTCCAACGCTTATTAAACGCAGATGTAATCAGGGAAGTCAAGTACCCCGAATGGTTGAGCAACGTGGTTATCGCCACAAAAGAAGAGAACAGTAAGCTCCGAATGTGCATCGACTTTAGAAACTTGAATGATGCTTGCCCAAAAGATTCATATCCTCTCCCACCAATAGACTAGTTGGTAGACTCAACTGCCGAATACGGGCTCCTGAGTTTCCTAGACGCCTTCAGTGGGTATCATCAAATAAGGATGGACCCCGAAGATGAGGAGAAAGCCGCCTTCATCATCGAGGGTGGAACGTATTGTTACATCAGGATGCCCTTCAGGCTAAAAAATGCGGGAGCTACCTACCAGAGGTTGATGAGCAAGGTCTTTAAGGACCAAATAGGGAGGAACATGGAAGTTTACGTTGATGACATGATAGTCAAAAGCAAGCTGCCTTCTGACCACATCACAGATCTAAAGGAGACTTTCCACCAGCTCAGAACCTTCAGAATTTGCCTCAATCCTGAAAAATGCATCTTTGGCATAACCTCGGGAAAGTTTCTTGGGTACATGGTATCAGAAAGAGGCATTGATGCTAACCCAGAAAAAGTTAAGGCTCTGCTTGAATTCCGAACTCCCGTCACAGTGAAAGACGTGCAGAGACTCACCGGAAGGATAACCTCTCTTACCAGGTTCATTTCCAGGTATGGAGACCGGTGTCGAGCATTCTTCAAAGTCCTCACTGAGGCAGCAAAAAAGGAGAGCGACCTCGGATGTGATGATCATCCTTGGAATAAGGACTGCCAAAAGGCTTGGGAAGAACTCAAAGCCTATGTGGCCCGTCTGCCTACTCTTCGGCAACCTCGCGAGGGAGAGTCCCTCGTGTTGTACCTCGCAGTCACAGAAAAAGCAGTAAGCTCGGTCCTTGTGAAAGAGGAGGGGCTGAAGCAATGGTCGGTTTATTATGTAAGCAAGTCCCTGCACGGCGCCGAAGTCAGGTATCCCTTGCTACAAAAAGCTATATATGCCCTAGTACTGGCGGGAAGAAGACTACGGCCATATTTTCAGGCTCACCCAATCATCGTCCGAAGTAGTCTACCTCTACGGGACGTCATGAGGAAAGTTGATCATTCGGGAAGGCTTTCCAAATGGTGTCTAGAGCTGGGCGAGTACGACATTACTTATGAACCCCGGAAAGCCATAAAAGCGCAAGCTCTGGCAGACTTCATTGCCGAAATACCCATCACCGAGGACAGCCATTCGGATCCCGGCGAAGGTAAGCCAGAATGGACTTTGTACGTAGACGGAGCCTCAGGGTCTGAACAACAGGGAGCTGGGGTAATTATCAGAGACCCCGAAGGTCTAGAAGTAATGAAGGCCATCAAGTTCGGCTTTAACGTCACCAATCATATGGCTGAATACGAAGCCCTCATAGCAAGGTTACGATTGGCCAGAAAAATTGGTGTAAGAAACTTGAAAGCCCATAGTGATTCTCAGCTGGTAGTTCGACAAATAGCAGGGGACTATGGGGCGAAGGACCCGACCTTGGCAAAATACCATGAACTGGTAGCAAAGCTTATCCGGGAGTTCGACACCGTACGAATAAAAAATGTGCCTCGTCAAGATAATGTCGAGGCAGATTGCTTGGCGAAGTCGAAAACATGCACCGAGGTGCTAAACCACCCGAGCATCATAGTCCTGAGCATATTAACCTTGGGAAAAGGCTGGAAAGATCCGATAAAAAGGTATCTCACAACCAGTGAGCTCCCCAAAGACCCCAGCGAAGCGACAAAAGTGCGAAGACGTTCCGGTCGTTTCTTCCTAATCGAAGAAGAATTATATCGGCAGGGGTATGCAAATCCACAACAGAGGTGTGTAGGCGAAGAAGATACTGAAATGATCCTCGAAGAAGTTCACGAAGGCGCTTGCGGTTCGCACATTAGAACCGACGCCCTCGCAGCAGTGATACTTCGCCAAGGATACTTTTGGCCTACCTTAAGAAAAAACGCTAGGCAGTTCATCCAGAAATGTGGGAATTGCCAAAGACACACGAGTATCCAAAGGGCACCCTCAGAATTGGTAACTTCGGCTGATTATCCTTGGCCCTTCGCAGTTTGGGGCATAGACCTCATTGGGCCACTCTCGACAGCGCCTGGAGGCGTGAAGTTCTGCGTGGTCGCAGTAGATTATTTCTCCAAATGGGTTGAGGCAGAACCCTTGGCGACTATCTCGGCAAAAGATGTGCAGAAGTTCGTATGGAAGAACATTGTGTGCAGATTCGGCATACCAAGGGTGTTAGTAGCCGATAATGGATCCCAGTTTACAGACAAAAGCTTCCAAGAATTTATCAACAACCTCGGAGTAAAAATGCACTTCGCCCCAGTAGCTCACCCTCAAAACAGTGGGCAAGTAGAAGTATCTAATAGGACCATAAAAGATGGTCTAAAAAAGAGGATAGGGGAAGCGAAAGGGAAATGGCCAAGAGAGCTCCCAAGTGTGTTATGAAGCTACCGAACAACACCCCGAAGAGCCACAGGGGAAACACCTTTTTCACTTATTTTCGGTACAGAGGCCATCATCCCAATTAAGGTAGTACAACCATCCGTGCGAGTACAAGTGTTTAATGAAAGGGGAAATGACCTCGGCCTGAGAGCCAAGCTTGACCTCGACGGCGAACACAGAGAAATAGCCGAGCTGAGAAGAAAAGCTTTTTAGCCGCGGCTATAAACTTGCGCGCCAGGCCGAAAGGAATAAAGAAAGGAGACCTCGTTCTCCGAAAGGCTGAATTTGGGCCCCGAAGGCCATCCCACGGAGTATTTTGCGCAAAATGGGAAGGTCCTTATCTAGTACTTGCCGAAGTACGAAATTGAGTTTACAAGCTCGGCGATGCCGAAGGCGTAGAATTAAAAAATACATGGCATTCGGAGGACTTGAAAAAGTTCTATGCTTAGGATTTTGGTGGGAAAATTGTACAAGTTAGAAAAATTTCTAAGTACAAAAAGTTTCTTAGGAAAATTTTTCTAAGTACAGAAGCTTCTTTTCACCAGAACAGTCGTCGCCGGAAGAAAGCTTATTTACAAAGGTTATCAACCTTCTCTGAAGATTGGAGAATCACTTAAGAGAATTTCCCAAGGGTGATTCCAAGCTAAATGGCTTGACAAGTCTAGCTATGATCTTCCGAAGTCTCTTGAGCGAACGTGTTTGATGGCCGAAGTGCCATCGCCCTGATTACCGATTCACGGGGGAGGAGGCCACACACCTGACATATATGACCTCGGAAGCCCCATCGCACCGACCTCGGAAATTTGCCATATCGCCTCTCCCTCGGAAGACGAATGAACCCAATTCGGAAGAGTGGGTAACCCCGGAGAGACGGTATCACCCCGGGAAGAGGTCCCTGTTCGTCCCACTAAAAAGTAACGTCGGCCGAAGGGACTTCGGCGGAGCGATGCAGGACGTAAAGGAGCCTCTGACATGTTCGCCTGTATGCACCAGACGTTGACCTCAAGCATTCTGACAGGCCACTGTAGTCCGTGCTCTGGCACATTGAGACACGATTATCGACAAATCACTGCCCGAGAAAGCCTGCACTCGGCTGGCCCTTTTTCTGCTTAGAGGTACGGATGGCATATGTCCATACACGTGTCATAATCAGAGAGGCCTATTTTCCTCTATTTATAATAGGAAAGGCTCCTGAGAAAAGGGGGGCCAAAAGAAGACTCCAAAGGTCTAGCCTTCTCTCTCCTCTAAAAACATGCCGGAAAAGCGCCTCCGACGAGATTCTTTCCCTTCCGTGCATATCAGAGAAACCTTCCCAGCAAATCTATTTTGTGCTTACCCTTCGTCATTTAAAAGCACTGACTTGGGCGTCGGAGGCTCCTCCCCGGAAAACCACTCCGGGGGCCTCCTAACCCCTGTTTTCTCTGTTTTTCAGGTTGGACCACCTGAGGGTGTTCACTTTCTCAGGCTCTCTCCAGCCCACCGGGAACCTTCTTCGGCCACCGCCATCCATCACCGGACGGCCACGCGTGACATTCAACCATAGACCACGGCGGAAACACAAATGATGGCAAACGCGACGCCATCATATGGCACCGTCTGTGGGAACTTTTTTAGGCAGCCATGGTCAGAAACTCAGTGTGCTAAGGACAAAAGGTTCCCTGAGGCCCCCCCCCTCCGCGCCGGATAATCGCCTGGCGGTCGAACGATTAAAGTACAAGGATTTCCCATCCCGGGGATGATAATCCCCCGAACATCGCCGTGGCTTCCCTGTATAAATTCCCATGCGTTACCGTGGTCGAAATACAGCAGCAGATAAGCCAAAGATGTCCATGTGCAAATATCATGCCGAAGTCTCCTCTCTCAATCCTTTTGACGAGGGGAGTAGGAGTGACCCAAGAGCTCAGGGGGAAACAAAAAGTAGTGGATGAATACTCAAAGGACGTGCTTTCCTTCGAAACATGATGGAGGGGAAAGATAGATCCGGTGCCGTCCAGACCCCCCCGTCAGAAGAGCCCGGGCCAGAGAAAGGTTGTTGTTCCTCAAACAGCAAAACCAAGCCTGCCACCCTGAAAAGACGCTTACGCATTGATGTTAAGCGGGCAAAAGGTTATGATCCTACTCCAACGGACACACCACCACCGTCCAAAGAGGAGTCACCACCGCGCGTTGTCAGAAGGAATAGAGTAAACGCGCAAGCGCGACGAACTCCAAAGATACTGCATCGCGCGCAAGTCTAAGGGAGCAATATATAACCCCAAACCACTAGCAGACTATTACCGAAAATCCCAGAACCAGAAAAAAGGAAAATCCAACGAGCACCGAATATAGGTGAAATCTAAAAGAAGGAGCCCCCAGCCGAAGAAATGTCAGGCACAAAAAACACTGCGGCGCGGGAGCGGCACCTCGGAGGCCCGAGGATAGGGAAGTCACCTGAGTTAGCATATTCGGTTAACAAAGTGTTGGACCACCCAAGTTCGGCACTTGCTAGGAATATAGGACAAAGGAAGAACCCCACAAAAAGGCTTCTCCCTCACGAAGTGGTAAAGAATGCAAAAAATGCCCCGAAAAGTGGCGTCTCCCAGCAAGCCTGAAAAAATCTTCATGAGATGGCGGAAAGCACAGAAAATGCTCCAGACAGTCTTCCTTGATTGAAGAGGAAGGACATCGGTAGGGAAGCCCAGGCCCATTATAGAAAGGCATCGGCAGAAAGAGGTGCAGAACAGCGCGCGAAAAAGAGGTGCGAACAAAATTTGTCCAAAATGGGCAAAATGGGCGAAAATAGCCAAAAATGCACCAGCACCTGAAAAACTGCCTTCAGAATAGAATGCCCGAAAGACTCCCATCGGAATGAGTAACACCGAGAGACCGCCCTCAGCCCTCTACAAAAAAAGAGAGAGAAGAAGAAAGGGGGGCAAAAACGGCCCACTGTCAGCAACGCCTGAAGTATAATGCTATGAGAAAGCAGTAAAAGTACTTCATCTCGCGAGACAAGGCGCAGAACCCCTACTGATTAAGCAAGCAAAAGATATACAAAAGCCTGCCTAAAGGAACATGACGCACAAAGATGGCATATTATTGCCGGTAGCATAATGGCTTGCTTCAGTCTTTAGACGAAGGAGGCCAAAAAGTCTGCCATTGGCCCCGGAGAGAAATGACATTCCTGTCCACCAGCTCAATTCTAAAGCAACAAGCAAGTGGAGCCCTCGAATAAAATTGGGCACAAGGGGAGAAGGTCCAGAATGGTCGAGGAAATTCCTTGTGGGAATAATCAGACAAACTTCCCGAAAAACCACAAAAAATACTCGCCTGCAAAGACCAGTGCCTACTTGGAGCAATACAGCTATCAAGTAAAAAAGAGATCTCGTTCTCCGAAGGCAGACCCCCGAGGACTATCTCAGGGGAGAACTTCGGCCACCAAACTCGAGCCATTCCCCGGAGCATGAACGAGCTCAAGAAGGAAGAACGAGCTCGGGAAGAACCGAACCTGAGCTATTCCCTGAAGCATGAATAAGCCCAGAAGAAGTGTTTTCTCCGTAAAAGGTGGCCGTTAGAACGAGCTCGGGAAGAACCGAACCTGAGCTATTCCCTGAAGCATGAATAAGCCCAGGAGAAGTGTTTTCTCCGTAAAAGGTGGCCGTTAGTGCAAAATTGCGCCGAACGCCAAAAAGAGATCTCGTTCTCCGAAAGACCGAAGACAGACCCCCGAGGACTATCTCAGGGGAGAACTTCGGCCACCAAACTCGAGCCATTCCCCCGAGCATGAACGAGCTCAGGAGAGGTGTCGTCTCCGAAAAAGGTGACCATGGGCGCAAAATTCCGTCAACACCAAAAGTAGACCTCGTTCTCCGAAAGGCCAAATGCCGAATCTCGAGAATTACCTCAGAGGAGAACTTCGGCCGCTAAGGAAAAAGACCTCGCTTCCCGGTTGGTTTAACAAAAGAAAACAAGTCCGGGAAGAAGGCACGGCCAAGAAAGAAGTAGCTTCGAAATGGGAAACCAAAATCGAGCCACTCCGTAAAGTGTTAACGAGCTTTCGAGAAATGTTTTCTCCGTAAAAGGTGGCCATAGGCGCAAAAGTGCGCTGAACGCCAAAAGGAGATCTCATTCTCCGAATGGGCCAAGACAGACCCCCGAGGACTATCTTAGGGGAGAACTTCGCCCACTAAAACAACCTCGCCTGATTAAGGACGAGGTCCGAAAGAAAGAATCAGCTTGGCAGCATCAAAGGGAGAAAATTGCAGAATTCTACATTTAGAATTTCATTCCGTACTTAGAATTTTTAAGTAAAAAGGCTGCACTTAGAGAAATTTCTCTTTTCTCCTGCACAGGTTACCTGCCGAACAAGGCTAAAGCAAGCATACTCAAAGGTTACGTTTTCCCTCTCTAAAGAGAAGGGCGGCATGGCATCCATCAAAGGCAATCTAAGTGTTCGCCTGAAAAGTCTTTGATAACCGAAAAAACGAGGTCGGCCACCAGAAAAGCCAGGGAGTGGTTTCCCGAAACTCCCTTAGCCGAAAGTGGCCAGGGCAACTGGAAAAACAAAAAATGGCTCAAAGTGAAGAAATAAGGAGGAATCCATTAAAGAAAGTCTTTGATACAAGAAGGGTACAAAAAACCCTAGAATATCTAAGCATCCTCGGCAACGCGAGAAGTTCCCGCTCCCGTGTCTTTAACCGTCGCCCTCGACACAAGAAGAGGAACAGGTGGCAGGTTGAGGTGATCAGCTTTCGACCAAGCCCACCGGGGACCCGCGGGAATATCTATAGCCGAAAGAAATGAGGTCTCGAGGTCTGGATATCGTTGCAGAAATTGATGGCGAGCTAGACAAAAACCGTCCTGAAAGGACACCTTCGACATTTGGACTGCTTTGTCTCGTTCTACGTCCAGCAAGTCCGCCTCATTCTCAAGAACAACAACCTTTTTCTCGAGACCCAGGACCTCCTCTTTTAGATCGGCTATCCTCCGCACCAGTCTCTTCGCGTTCCTCCTTTTTGCCGCACTCCTCCTCAAAAAATAAACCCGAGCTTGAAGAGCCGCTTTTTCGTCAAGAGTTCTCTTCAGAAGGTCAGCTTCCATTTCTTTCTCCTTCCGAATGGTCTCATTGGCCGAAGTCAAACGCACAACCTCTTCGCCAAGGTCGTGCATTTTACAAGAAAAATCCTTCAAAAGGCCTGATTGGCCTATGAAGAACTCATCCCGGAGCAAAGACACCCTCTCCCTGGCTATGCGCATTAACTCGACATTCGCTATGTCCAAGTTAACACGGAAAAGCCTGGCCTTCTCCAGTTCACTTTCAGCTCGAGCTCGGGCAGAAGACTGCTCCGCCGCCCAAATTCGGAGGTGCTCACTATACCCCAAAAGCTGCAAAGGAGAAGGAGAAAGTCCTCAGTAAAAGCAGCATAAGGGAAGGCAGAACACTTGGGCAAGAGAGAGGAGGCCAAAAGGATCACCTGAGCGGCGCGCTCAGAAACTCTAGTGGCAAGAATGTCTCCAGAAGCGCACTCCTCGGCAACCGCCTTAGAAGAAGCCTCAGTGAGAATACCCCTCGCCATCTGGGGAGCCATCTCTTGGCAATCCCCGGAGAACAAGTTCATGTCCTCCGTGAAGGACCAAAACGGCTCCCTCGAAACTTTATCCTTTGGGAGAAGGGAGTCCCGAAGGGCCCTTCTTCGGGCATGATCAGTTATCCATACTGGGGCTGCTTGGTCCTCTGTAAAATGGAAGGGCGTAAGTCAGAAAGAGCTCCTCGAAAACACAAGTTATAAGGGAGCAAGTGCCAAAAGAGGATTCGATGTAAACCTGACGCAACCCTGGTTGTCTCCTCCAAAAAGGCCGGAGCATGCTTGCCCTTATCCTTGCGGCGCCTCCCCAGCCTTTTAGCAGTAGGACTCTTAGGCAAAGAGCCTAAAAGCTCCACCGACGAGGTAGGGCTCGACGGAGTGAAAAAGGTGACTACTCCGGCGGGCACCTCGGCTGTAGCACCAACAGCCTCAGAAGATGTTGCAGCTACTTCGGAGGGGGCAGCAACCCTGGTAGATATCGGAGTAACATCAACCATGGCGAAGGTTGCAGCCGCGTCGGTGGAACTGGTTATCACATCAGTTGAGACAGCAGCCTTGGTGGAGGCACCAATAACTTCATCGACCTCCACCACATCTTCCGAAGGTGGAGTAAGGGCTCTCTTCTTGGACTTCTTGGCCGAAGACGGTCCGCTCCCAGTAGACTTACATCTTTTGGAGCCACTTTTCTTCGCCTGTTCTCCCTTCTCTACCTGACCAAGGAAGAGACTCTTGTAGTAGTCGGCAGAATCGTAGCCATATCTGAAAAAGGGGGGAAAAACATCAGTATGAGTCCAAAAACGGTTAGCCAAAAAACTGAGAAGTTGGCAGAAGTCAAAGGAAGGCACTCACGAAAAGCCTTGCCGAAATCAGGATTCCTGGATGCCGTCGTAAAAAATCACTGGAAATCACTCCGCCGTGCAGACCGTTGCTAAAAGAAAAGCCGTCATAAATAATCACCGAAAATCGCTCCGCCGTACAGACCGTCACTGAAAGAGATGGAAAAGGCAAGAAAAAACGAGAGCAAAGGCAAGAGCAAGGAAAAAACAAATAAGAAGTCACACAGGAAAGGCTTATATAGAGCAGGGAAGGGCAATTGAAGAGGCGTCATAACTACTGCGTGGGAGTGAAAAGTCACCATAATTACTCCTCCCACGCAAAAAGATGCGCCATACCAATCGGCGCTTGCCATGTGTCGACTATCACGAAAAACTAGGGCATGTTTTCTAAAGCATGACAGTCCACTGATCTGAGACTGAAAAGACAAGATTGGAAATCTCGAAGACACCAAAAGACAGCTGTGCGACATCCGCCCGAGCAGACTACGCCCTTAAAATGGCGAAGTACCTTCCTTGCAAATGATATAAGCTGAATCCTCTGAAAGTGCTCCCGGAGGGGCTACAAACTGAAGTCACACTTCAGCTTCTCGAAGGAGGGCATGTGATGGCCGAAGTGCCATCGCCCTGATTACCGATTCACGGGGGAGGAGGCCACACACCTGACATATATGACCTCGGAAGCCCCATCGCACCGACCTCGGAAATTTGCCATATCGCCTCTCCCTCGGAAGACGAATGAACCCACTTCGGAAGAGTGGATAACCCCAGAGAGACGGTATCACCCCGAGAAGAGGTCCCTGTTCGTCCCACTAAAAAGTAACGTCGGCCGAAGGGACTTCGGCGGAGTGATGCGGGACGCAAAGGAGCCTCTGACATGTTCGCCTGTACTCACCAGACGTTGACCTCAAGCATTCTGACAGGCCACTGTAGTCCGTGCTCTGGCACATTGAGACACTATTCTCGACAAATCACTGCCCGAGAAAGCCTGCATGCGGCTGGCCCCTTTTTCTGCTTAGAGGTACGGATGGCATCTGTCCATACACGTGTCATAATCAGAGGGGCCTATTTTCCTCTATTTATAGCAGGAAAGGCTCCTGAGAAAATGGGGGCCAAAAGAAGACTCCAAAGGTCTAGCCTTCTTTCTCCTCTAAAAACATGCCGGAAAAGCGCCTCCGGCGAAATTCTTTCCCTTCCGTGCATATCAGAGAAACTTTCCCGGCAAATCTATTTTGTGCTTACCCTTCATCATTTAAAAGCATTGACTTGGGCGTCGGAGGCTCCTCCCCGGAAAACCACTCCAGGGACCTCCTAACCCCTGTTTTCTCTGTTTTTCAGGTTGGACCACCTGAGGGTGTTCACTTTCTCAGGCTCTCTCCAGCCCACCGGGAACCTTCTTCGGCCACCGCCATCCATCACCGGACGGCCACGCGAAACATTCAACCATAGACCACGGCGGAAACACAAATGATGGCAAACGCGACGCCATCAGTGTTCAGGACAATGAGAAATAAAAGATTTTGCGCAACAGACTTAGCCAAAAATTCATGAAAGAAGGAGTCTTTATTAACAAAGATGGATCTGGGTACAGACAAGGAAGCTCGCCAAAAGAAGAAGTACAAAAAAGGAGAGAAAGAAGGCAAAGGGCCCTAAAAGAGACTAAGGGACCTCGGTGTCTCGGGAGCCACCAGCTCCTGCGTCCTTGTCCACCGCCTTCGGCGCCGGAAGAGGAAAGGGCAAGTTGAGGTGCTTAATTTTTGACCAAGACCACTGAGGCCCCTCGGGGATGTTCAGGGCCGCCAAAAATGAGAGGTCCAGACCCGGAAACCTCTGCAGAACTTGATGACGAGCGAGGCAAAAGCCGTCCTGAAAACCGACCTTGGTCGCTTGGTCGGCCTTCTCCTTCACAACAACTAAGTCATCGAGCTCTTTCTCTAGGTCAGCGATCTCCTTTTTTAGTGCCTTTGTCTTCTTCTTCTTTGGCTCCTTCTTCAAAGACTCAACCTCGGCCTGGAGCGCGGCCTTCTCAGCAAGCACCTTCACCAAGAGAGCCTCAGACTCTGACTTCTCCTTCTGATATGCCTCATTTGCCGAAGTCAGCTCCACCACCTTGGAACGGAGGTCAGATATCTTTTGGGAGGAGTCCTTCAGAAGTTCCTCTTTTTCCTTTAACAACTCCTCTCGAACGGCAGCAACCTCCTTCTTTGCAGCTTGAGCCATCTCCAAATTCTTTGCGACCAAGTCGGAGCGCATGACCTTGGATTTCTCCATACAGTCTAAAGCCCAGGCTCGGAACGCCGTTTGCTTCGCTGCCCGAACCCTAAGGAGGCCGGTGTACCCCAACAGCTGCAAAGTAAGAACAAAGTTAGTAAGGCAAAAAATGAGTTAAACACTTAGAAGAAACCAAAAGGAAAACAAGGCGTGAAGTATACCTGGGCAGCATGCTCGGAAACTTTTGCAACAAGGGACTCTTCATTCAGACAAGCCTCGGAAATAGCCTTGAAAGAGGCTTCGATGAGGATCCCCTTTGAAATTTGGTTGGCCATTTGTTGGCAATCACCGGACTACAAGTTCATGTCCTCTGTAAACGACTAGAAAGGCTCCCTTGGGATCTTCCCATTCGGGATATGGGAATCCCGAAGGGCCTGTTTCCGGGCGTGCTCGGCCACCCACCCCGCAGATGGTACCTCCTCTGCACGGCAAGGCAAGAAACTTGTTAAGGCAAGCAATTCTCAAAGTTCAAAAAATAAAAATACTGCAACTTGTCCAAAAAATGAACCTGGCTGCACCTCGGTGACATCATTGTCAGCGTCCCAGACCTCCTCGGCAGAAATTTCCTTGCCTTTTCCCTTCCGGCGCTCCTCGGCATAAGGGACTTCCACCAAGGCGTCCAGAAGAGCCGTCGAAGAAATGGGACTCCGAAAAAGGGCGATAGCAGCAACCTTGGTCGGTGGGGCAACAGCAGCGTCAGGCTCTTCGCGCGCCTCCTCGGGAATTTCCGGGTGAGGAGGAAGCGCGTCTTTCTTCGCCCGTTTTGCAGATGATGGCCCTGCCCCAAACGATTTCCGCCTTTGGGAGACGACCTTCTTTGTTTGCTCCCCCTTCTTGGCTTGACCGAGGAAGAGCGCCTTGTAGTAAGCAGCGGACTCGTCGCCCACCTCTGAAACAGAAGGAAAACATCAGTGTGAGTCTAAGATGTATCTATAACAAAAAACTTTTGAGATAACTTACGCTCACAAAAGGTCTCGTAAGTAACCTCCTCCCGAATGAGTTTTACCATCCAGAAGTCTTTCCCTGCGATGGCAAGAGCCGGCATCTCGAGGTCCGTCTTGTGCTCCTTCACTACCCCTATCTCCCGAAGGACCTCCTTGGTCATCAGTTTCCACATGATGGGGAAGGGGTAGAGGGAGCGTGAAGGGACCTCGGAGTCCTAGTCTGAGACTGCCCGGATCCGTCTGTCGAAGTCCGCGAACCTGGCCGCCAACTCAGGGGTCAGCAGCCTCTTTGGGTCTACAACATCAGTCTCCAGCCTCCCCGAAGCCCACTCGGTCGGAACGTACGACCAGGCCTCCTCCATCTTCAGAAAAAAGAATTTTTCTTGCCACCCTCGCCAACTGTCCTTAGTGGCGAAGGTGAACATATACTTTTTGCTCCCTGATCCTCGAGGCAGCATGAAGTAAAAGCCACCATTCGGGACCGTATAGAGCTTATAGTACTGCATAAAAAGAATGAAATGGGTT
Organism: Aquilaria yunnanensis; assembly: GCA_039654915.1. Lineage (NCBI taxonomy): Eukaryota > Viridiplantae > Streptophyta > Magnoliopsida > Malvales > Thymelaeaceae > Aquilaria > Aquilaria yunnanensis. The sequence goes on from CM077595.1 coordinate 1,191,799, forward strand.
ATATTTTGAAAACGCCGCATATGCAAAGGAAGGCGTTAAAATAGCAGTACGTGTTCGGGGGAAGTTGATTTACGGCAATGCCATGAAATTGGCAAAAGTCGCAAATCACCCTCGAGGGAGAAAACCGAAGTCCGGCCTTCAGTTGGGCGCGAAAAATGGTAACCTCATTTCGGCAGTTCATAAAATTGACCACCTAAGGGCCAGGAAGTCTGGTGATGGCGTAAGAAGGAAGAAAAAACTTTTTGGTCCATCTTTCTAATTTTTCTGAAGAAGTATAGCAAGTATGATTGAGAAGAGGAAGCCAGCTCTCTGGGATGGGGGAAACAGACATAAGAGGAGTTGGCGAAGACATTTTCAAAGAAAAAAGGACTTCGGGGGACGAAAAACTGACTTCGGGAAAGCTTTCAGAAAAGCAAAAGAGCACAGAAAATCAAAGGATTTTGAGAGTCAAAACCCACCAAACGCTTTGCCAAAATCTAAGTTCGGAGTCGCCGTCATAAAAGGTGGCCGGAAATCACCTGAGAAAAAGCACCGCCGCGAAAAACACAAAAACAGTTGAGAGCAGGGGAAGAGCAAAAGCAGAACAAAAGGAACTTATGATGGAACAGGCTATATATAGGCCGAAGGCGGATAGGCGAACCGGCGTCATAAGTACTCCACGAAGGCGAACAGTCGCCATAACTGCTCCCTGCGTCCAAAAAGGCACGCCTGCCATAACCGATGCAGTCCCCTCCAATGATAGCGTGCCACGTGTCAGCCGTCGCGCCAAACAAGGGACACGCCTTCTGACACCCCTACCCCCGGACGCGCCGCTCCAGACTGACACGCTTGGTTATGAGACACGATGTTGCGTAGACCTGCAAAAGGAAAGAAGTGGGCTACCTCGAAGGCACCAAAAGACAGGCTATGGTCGAACAGCCTATGTCTTCGGATAAAAGGGTGCATCTTCGGCACAGGTATTACACCCAAGAGCCCTGAAGGGTGCCCTCAGAAAGCCTACAAACCGAAGTTTTCTCTTCAGCCTCTCGAAGGGGGGCATGTGATAGCCGAAAGGCTATCGCCTCTCTCAGTACATACATCCTGCCAATAGTATGGTCAGGAAAACTGGCGTTACCCGAAAGAGGCGATATCACGGACCTCGGAAGGAGCGAAGTCAAAATACGCCGAACTTGAGACTTCGGCTAGAACGTCAAGAATTCCAAGGATGCCACCGGCTCCCTCGGGGGACCAAATGGATTACCTTCGGAGATAAAGAACCAGCTATTTCAAGCAGGAGATAATCTCCCCGAAGGCGGAACCCCCGAACCAAGGAACTCCCCGAACTATAGGCATAATTCCCGAAGAGGGGCGTCTGTGCCGAAAGACGACCTCGCCGGAAAACCTCGGGAGTACGACATGGGCATTTAAGGAGCCTTTGACATGTCGCCTAAATGTGCTACACGCCGCCTTGAAAAGCGGTCTGACGCGCCGACGCCGTCCAAGTCTTGTCACGACCTATCTCGGTCCCAGACCCGAAGAGCCTACAATCGGCTACTTGTCCCTTACGCTTGGAAGTACGGATCGCATCTGACCGAACACGTGTCGTGATCTAAATGAGCTAGGCACCACTATAAATACCAAGAAACAAACCCTGACCCCCTCTCCCTAAGAAAATACGAACAGGCAAGACCACCTAGCCTCTTAGTGCTCTTCCTTTATCTCCTCTCAGAACACTGACTTGGGCGTCGGAGGCTCCTCCCCGGAAAAACACTCCGGGGACCTCCTGACCTCTTTTCTTCTGAGCATTTCAGGCACATTCCTCTGGGGAACCTTTGCTCTAGACGTCCTCCCTCACAGGAAGTCCCTCCCGAAGTCACAATGTCACCCGACGAAGATGCTACCGGGCATCAATTTGTAACTCTTTAGGTATGTGTTTTGGATTACTTAGAGTATTCTCTATTATAGCCCTCATGCTAGGAAACTCGATTAAGGAGTATAAATTGATAAATCCCTAGTTTAAAACCTTATTTTAAGTTTACTTAGCAAGGTCAAATAAGTATAAAATGATAAATCCCTAGTTTAACACCTTATTTTAAGTTTACTTAGCAAGGTCAAGTGAGTTGTTTAAGGTTTACTAGGTTTCGAGGAGTCTATGACATCAAAATAGGTATAAGGGTAAAGTGGTAATTTTACATCCTAAGGTTTCGAGCTGAGCCTTGAGTGTCAAAAACATGTTTTAAACTCAATCCTTACTTAGCACCCCAAATTTTCTCTTAGTGTTGAAGGTTTGACTAAGTTTTTATCAAGGTTACTATTTTGAGAATGAGGCTTTTTGACAACTTAATAAAACTATGAGGGTTTATAGGTTAAAGGGCTTTATAAACTTGGTGGCTTTTGCTGTCACTATTCACTATCTTCTTCTTCAAACCCGAGCTTAACCTTTCCCCTTTCATTTTTTCTTTAATTTCTTTTCAAATTAAAGAATGCTTGGTGAAAATTAAAGATTTCATGGGTGTATAAGCAATGGGTAGCTCATTTCAAGGAGTTTTCATGCATTAGACGCTTGTTTTCATGTTTTCTTTTTTGTTAATTGGTTTGTTCATGAGGTAACCTCAATTACTTGAAGTTTTCTTGTTTGTTTAGCATTTTGATGCCTAATCTTTGCTTATTTAGTTTTGTTCTGATGCCATGCGCCTTTGATTTCTTGGAACCTAGGTAAAACCTTAGTGGAGCCATATTTTTTATGATGCAATGCTTGATCTTTGCTTGTAGCTTGGAATAAAGGTAAAGAATTTAAGGGTTCAAGTGTAATTGGTGCTATTCATAGCTTATTTGCCTGTAAAATTCAAGTAGTTGGATGAATAGCAATAGTTGGTGGGTTGTGTTAATCATGGTGGACTAATGTTGTTGCCCTAGTTAATGTGGTGTTTTGATGCATCATAAGCTTGGTAGGAATGGTGTATTGTGGCCTAGTGCATAGGTTGTTGTGAAAACAAGAGTTTAATAATTTATAACCCTTTATCACTCACAAGCGTATGATGGATTTCGTTGTGTGCTAGAATGAGGAAGGGTATTGATGCCCAGCGGCATCTTCGTTCGAAGACATCGTGACTTCGAGAGGGACTTCCTGAGAGGGAGAACGTATGGAGCCTAGATTTCCTAGGGGAGTGTGCCTGTAAAACTCGTAAAAAAGGGTTAGGAGGTCCCCGGGATCTTTTTCCGGGGAGGAGCCTCCAACGCCCAAGTCAGTGTCCTAAGAGGTGAAAGAAAGGGAGCACTAAGAGGTTTAGTGGCCTTGCCTGTTTGTATTTTCTCAGGGGGAGAGGGTCGGATTGGGATCCCTTTGCCAGGGCCTGTTCCCTAGTATTTATAGGAGTTCCCAGCCCGTTCAGATCATGACACGTTTTCGGTCGGATGTTTTTTGTGTTTCCGGGCGGAGGGGACAAGTAGCCATTTGCAGGCTCCTTGAGCCTTAAGCCGAGACAGGTCGTGACAAGACCTGGACGGCATCGGCGTGTCAAACCACCGTTTGGGGCGGCGTGTAACGCCTATGGGCGACATGTCAGAGGCTCCTTAAATGCTCATGCCGTACTCCCGAGGTCCTCTGGGCGAGGTCGTTCTTTGGTACGGATGACCTTCTTCGGTAGTTATGCTTTGTAGTTGATGTGCAATTGGGAGAGTAGCTCAATAGTTTTACATTTATAACCCCAAATCACCCGCAAGTGTACGGTTTTGACGAGTAGTACAAGGCAAATAGGGGTATCGTCCCAAGAGACTTTTGTGATTTTTATCTAAGAAAGAGAGTTAATTACTTAAACTACCGAACGACGAGTACAACGGATTCAAGTAACAAGAGGATGATATCACAAGTGAAGCTAATAAAAAGACTAACTAGAAGGTAAAGCAATTACTAAAACGGAAACTTGTTGAGAAGGCTAAGAGAAAGAAACTATCTTCCTAGGATTCCATTACTCTAACCTTGCTACCCATGATGAACGCCTCTTTTAAGTGGACTTATAATGTGTGGTGAAGAAATTCATAACTCAAAAACGTCTTTCTCAAGATTAGTTCTTGCTTACCTAAGAATTAAACCTGACTTCCTCAAGCCCAAGTGTTAACTCTAGGTAGATTACGCCCGGATCTCTGTTTGACACCTAATGAACTCAAAGATTACCTCTAATCCCAGATGTCCACTATACTTCTTTCTTTCTTCCACTCAACTATAAACCTCTCTCAAGGTCTAGATGAATTAAAATGATGTGAGAAGGCCTTACCCACATAACAAATAACACAAGAAATAAGTAACACAAGTAGTCCACAATCATCAATATAAACTCAAATCCATGAAGTAACAAGGTAGAATAATGTCATCCTAGAAAGATATTAAAGAACTACTCACGATCCATCAAGTAAATCCACAAACTAAACATGAACAAAGTATCCTATGAAATACAACTGAAGAGAAAGAGAAGAAGAAGAGAAGAAAATCAGTGAAGCCCTTAGAATACTAAGTTTCCGTGGTGGAAACCTCCTTCTCCAAGCTCCAAGCTTCCTTCAATGGAGTTCCAAGGAAGAGAAGAACTAGAATGGTTGAGAGTGTGTTGTGTTTTCCTCCCCCCCTGGCTCTTCTCACGAGCTCCAATTTATAGGCCAAGAGGAATGAAAGGAATCCCATGTGCTTCTTGCCGTGAGAACCGTCAATTGTTAAGATTAATGGCCCAGATTTAGTCTTGGCGACGCGTCGCCACAATTTCTTCAGTCTGGCGACGCGTCGCCAATTTGGCGACTTTCTGGCGACGCGTCGCCAGAACTAAAAAACCTTGTTTTAACGTTGGCGACGCGTCGCCAATTTGGCGTTCATTCTGGCGACGCGTCGCCAGAACATAATTGAGCAAATCTTGCTCAGCACAACTCCGCTACAATTCCGCTGCGTCGCCAGATCATAATTGAGCAAATCTTGCTCAACACAACTCCGCTACAAAGCAATCCAGCTTTCATCCACTTTTCACACACCAACGAATCTGCGGACAATAATAAAAACGAGAGAAAAACAAAAGATAAAAAGGAGAATTTGTAATAAACAGTAATCAAAGACGCCAAAAAATACATAACTTTGACAATGGAATTATACGCTTAACAAACTCCCCCAAACTTAAACCTAAGCTAGTCCCTAGCGTCCTTTCATAGAAAAATTGAATCAAAACAAACAGAGAAACTACAATGGCAGCCACATGTTACACCTGAGCATAAAAGATTCACAAGCTCAACTTCAAAAGAAGGAATGATGATTAAGGAAACAAAAGTGCTGCTCGTTAAGGTAGAACTCTTAGTGGAGTGATTTCCAGAATTTAAATTCAAATCCAGCTAAAAGAGTTACGCCATGTATTTGACACTTACACTATGTTCCTTTCCATAAACTTGCATAAAAAGATCCAACATTCCCATCCATAAACTTTTATGGAGAGTTGTATGACACACAAAGCTTAACTGGTCTTTCAACAGGGTCTTGACAGGATTAGGCTACTTAAGGAGAAACCGGGTAACGGCTTTCTAAATGGGGCCAGTGAGGTGGAGGGAATTACTCAAGGGCTTAAAAGAATCGACCAAATTGAACAAGTACCAATCCATCCTTCACTAACCCATAGCCAATATTAACAACTTACTAAATCCTTTTCATGTATTTCGCCGTTGGGCAAGTGTATAAACAGGAGCTCTGCCTATACCCAAGCTACTAACTTAATACAATCCAAGGTGTTTTTCTTTTTTTTTTTTTTTTTTTTTTAAACATACTCATGTCTTCAAGCATCTTTTCGAGCTGTGATCGACTCTTGCCTTAGGAGAAGACCCCAACCTACTTTGATACAGTAAAACAGCGGAGTAGTAGACTTTATTACAATTTTTTTTTTTTTTTTTTTAAATAAAACCTCCATACTTGCCAACATTTCCCACTTTATTCAATTTGATACTGACTTTTCTAAGCCCGAGATATACCTTTTTCACCTCAGCTATGAACAAAGGGTATAATTCAAATAAGCGCGCAAAGCGAGGGCAAAGTAGTCAAAAGATAATGAATTTAAGCACAAAAGGCTTCGTTGCAAGAAAGCATGATGAGATTTGGCAATTTAATGGAACAGTTCCTCCTATAAAACCAAACAAACTTCGAGAGCATACAATTATTATGGGTTGTTAGGTCCATAATCAACTTCAGGAAAGGAACACATTGTGCAAGTATTAACAATGAACGCGTTATAATACAACTCCCAAGCTCAATGTATCACACCCTTAAGACTTTACCAACAATAAAAACTGACTTTCCAAAATCATCAAAACTTCAAGAGAGTAAAACTGGCAATCACATCCAATCAAGTGCAACAATGGCTTCCATTGGAATCTTAAAAAAAAATTAGACACTCTAAAATGCAATCTGAAAAGAAAAGAAAAACATAAACAAACAAACATAATTCGAGAGGACCGAATTTCAGAAAGCGCTAATCCATCAGAATGCGTCTCAAGTGTGACCCTTACTCAGGCCATTCTTGATGAATTAATTTTTAATCTCTCGATCGTTAAATTCTGATTCTAAAGAGTAACTCGATAACATCAACCACAAACACAAAACAACATCAAAATACTTAAAATAAATCCGAAACGAAAAAACTAACATCATCAAAAGTAGCAAATCAAGAAAGATTATCCAAACTCCCCCCCAAACTTGAAATAAACATTGTCCTCAATGATTAAAATTTATTGAATTTCATACCCGGGGGCGGGAGTTCCCGCCCCGACTAATCCTCGCCCATGTCATCCTGGCCAGAAGATCCGCCAGCTGGAGGGAAGGAAGAGGGGCCCTCTGATGGATCACGCGGTGTGCTGAAATGAGGATAATATGGCGGTGGGTGGTACGAGGGATGTGGCATGTACCAAGGGTATGCTGAAGGGTGGAATTGCGGCGGAATCGGGTTGAATGGTGGATACTCAGGAGGAAGGCCCTGCTGCTGCTGCTGGTGACCCCAGCGTACCTGTCCAGAGAGCGATTCTTGATTACCTGCTAAAAGGGAGAAGCCCTCACGCGTCTCCCTCGCGAAAGTGGCAAAAGATCCACCAATCGACTCAAACCGGGCCATAGACTCCTGATGCTGCTCCTTCATGAGAATGTGTAGCTTATTCAGTGCTACAGCCAAAGATGCGGGAGTCGCGGTAGCAGGATCAATCAGCTGATCAGGAGCTCCACCTAAATCCTCGGGACCCAAAAAATGCTCCTGAAACTGCTCTTCCTGTTGCTGCTCTTCTTCTTCCTCAGCCTCCTGCTCCAGGTCTTGAGCGACATCTGCTTCTTCCTCATCTGATGCTCCTCCCTGGGCTTCCTCTACCGCCGCGCTGAGCTTGTCAATAGAAATTGGTCTGGCTGCCAGATATATTTGTGGGGCTTCCTCAATATTAACTCCAGCTCTTATTAGCAAAGAAGTGATCAAGTGAGGAAAAGGCAGATTCCCTCGCTTTGACTGGGCCGCCCTGACGATATGCTTGTATATTATGGAGCCGACGTCTATCTGAATATCAGCAGCAATGTTGTACAGAAATCCCAGGCGATCTGCAGTGACCTCCCTCACATGGGTGGTAGGGGCAAGTCTAGAAGATATGAAGTAGTTCCACGCCTTCATCTCTGGCGGGAGTTCTGCATTGCTGAAGTAGAGCTTCCTATGTGTCTGATCCCGGCTCAAGGTCCAGTTGACCGGGTGCCCACAGACTATCTCCGCCATTTGCTCCAAAGTGATTTCTTTCACTGGCCCTCCAATCAACGGATTAATCTGTAACAGATTATTGATGGAATCTGCACTGTAATTGATAGTCTTGGATCTCACATGAGTGAAACGAGTCCGACGGTTGAGGTAGTACTGTCCCATCAGGTTTGCATAAAACTCCATGATCAGAAAGTTTGGGACCCTGGCCTGTGAGTGAGAGACCCAATGCTGCCAACCTCGCCTTTCCACAACTCTCAGAATTTCCTCATTCTCCCTTTTGGAGAAATCAAACCCTCTTTCTGGAGTGAACTTCCTGTTAGTGAACCCCTCATAGTATTTGCTTGCTCGAGCTGACACAAAGCGGCCCTTGTCATAAGGAGGTTCAGGAGCCTCCTCACGCGCCCTTTTTCCTTGTCCTTTCTGCTTCAAAGAGTGCTCTGGAACTGATTTGCGCGGCATTTTTCCTGTAAAATTACACAATTCCAGATTAACTTGATTCTCAAGAAAACTAATTGGCACTAAAATTCTAAATGCTAAACAAGAGTAGAGTGTAATTAAGTAACAAATACTTGCCCAACCATAAATCTGAATGAAAATCCAAGTTAGAACATTAGGAAAAGATGTCATGAACATGCTATCCAATGAATTTGCATTTTAGTCCATACCAACTTCGTGCTCTCGGTACATGAGGAAAAACTGTTTCCGGGTGCAAACTCACGAATCAAACTTGTACTATGCAACACCTATATGCAGTTTACAACAAGAATTGAAGCAAACTAACAACACATGAAGCTACATTGTGGTGCAAAGTACCTATAGAGGAATTTCAACTTTAAATTTCTGGAAACATATAAACTCAAAATTGAAGCATTCTAGAGCAAATTGGCAACGATTCATTGTTGACCCATTCATTATTCGAAGAAAAGATAAGTTCCGAATCAACAAAACATCATGAACACGCATGAACAAGAATCTACCATGAAAATTCGTGGCTAAACTTGGAGGAAAAATCCAAACTATGAATTCCAGACCAAACTGACATTCCATTGCAAAAATCAATCCCCAGACATCCATATAATCAATAATGATCCTAGACAAGGCAAAAATCCATGAAGACTAATGACAATATTCAATTTTCGGATTCTCCAAGCATAAACAAATCATGGGCAAAAACATATCACAAGGAGGAAATAGAGAGGGATAGGATGAAGAAAACTTACTTGTTTCGGATTTTGCTATGAAAAATCAACTAGGAATTCGAGCCGTTATGTGCACGGAAGAGTTAGGGTTTAGTATTTGAGAGAGTACTTGAGTAGAAGATGAAGTTGGAAGTGAAACGGAGTGAAAAATTTGAGTTTAAAACTGATTCTCTGGTGTTGGCGACGCGTCGCCAATTCAGAACGAGAATTGGCGCCGCGGCGCCAAAGAACAAACTCTCTGTGAACTTTTGGGCAATTGGCGACGCGTCGCCACAATTTCTTCAGTCTGGCGACGCGTCGCCAGACTTGCGTTTTGACCCAAATTCTTCATAAATTTGCAATTTAATCCCTAGTTTAAAATTTGCTCACTTACCTCTTCTAAACTCAAGACTTTATACCTTCTATCTTGAACAAACCTAGTCTCCCTTGACTTCTTTTCTTCCAATGGCTCTTCCAAACCTACAATAACACAATAAAACAACAAAATGCCTTAAAATGGTCTAGAAAACACCACCTAATTAAGGAAATAAAAATACAACATAATGAAAATCGGGTTGCCTCCCGACAAGCGCTTGGTTTTACGCCTTCAGCCAGGCGCCTGTAACAAGCTGTCAAGCGGAAATGTCGGCCAAAATGACTTGGCCAATGTGTCTGAGTTCATCTCCATAGTAAGCCTTCACTCTTTGTCCATTGACTTTAAAAATATTTCCGTCTTGAGCTTTTAGCTCCACTGCTCCATATGGTTGAACTTTCACCACCTCAAATGGACCCGACCACTTAGATTTCAACTTTCCAGGGAAAAGTCTCAATCTTGAATTGAAAAGTAGCACCTTTTGTCCCGGTTGGAAATCCTTCTTTACAAGCATCTTGTCATGCCACTGCTTCGTCCGCTCTTTGTAAATTCTTGCGTTCTCATAAGCTTCAAGGCGGATTTCATCCAGTTCATCCAGTTGAAAGGCTCTCTTTTCTTGAGAGCTCTTCAAATCAAAGTTCATTTTCTTTACCGCCCAATAGGATTTATGCTCCAGCTCTACTGGTAGATGGCAGGCTTTTCCAAACACAAGACGGTATGGAGACATTCCGATTGGTGTCTTAAAAGCTGTCCTGTATGCCCAAAGTGCATCACTCAACTTTTGTGACCAATCCTTACGATTAATGCTTACCGTCTTCTCCAAGATCTTCTTGATTTCCCTATTTGAAATTTCGGCTTGACCATTCGTTTGAGGGTGATAAGGAAGTGACACTTTATGTCGTACCCCGTACTTTGCTAGAGCTTGTGCCAGTGTTTTGTTGATGAAGTGAGATCCCTCATCTGAGATAATAGCTCTAGGTGTCCCAAACCTTGCAAAAATATTCCTTTGCAGGAACTTGACAACCACATTAGCATCACAAGAAGGGGTGGCAATGGCTTCCACCCACTTAGAGACATAATCAACTGAAAGTAAGATATAATGATTGCCAAAAGAAGGGGGGAAAGGGCCCATAAAATCCATGCCCCATAAATCAAACACTTCTACCTCTAGAATATTTTGCAAAGGCATTTCATCTTTCCTAGAGATATTACCTAATCTTTGGCACCTATCACATGTTTTGACAAAGGTATATGCATCCTTAAATAAAGAAGGCCAAAAATAACCAGTTTGCAATACCTTATTTGCCGTCTTGGAAGGCCCAAAGTGTCCACCGCATGGTGAAGAGTGACAATGGTAAAGGATATCCTTCACTTCATCATTTGCTATGCACCTTCTGATGATTTGATCAGCACACCGGCGGAAAAGGAATGGTTCATCCCAAAGATAGTGCTTGACACTGGCTTGAAACCTCTTCTTTTCTTGATACGACAAGTTTGGTGGCAAAACTCCACAAGCCAGATAATTCACAAAGTCCGCATACCATGGGATCTTACTCTCCACCTGGAAAAGACTTTCATCAGGAAAATATTCCTGGATCGGTCTCTCCAAGGGTTGTTCTTGACTTTCCAATCTAGACAAATGATCAGCCACAAGGTTCTCGCTTCCTTTCTTGTCCTTAATCTCCAAATCAAATTCTTGAAGCAAAAGAATCCACCTTATTAGTCTGGGTTTAGCATCTTTTTTGGTAAACAAATACCTGATTGCTGCATGATCGGTGTGAACCACAACTTTAGATCCCACAATGTAAGATCTAAATTTATCAACAGCATAGACCACCGCTAAAAGCTCCTTCTCTGTCGTGGTGTAATTTTGTTGCGCTCCATCTAAGGTCTTGCTAGCATAATAAATTACTCGAAAAATTCTTTCATTCCGTTGTCCCAATACTGCTCCCACAGCAAAATCACTAGCATCACACATGATCTCAAATGGTTCCTCCCAGTTGGGAGCTACCACCACAGGTGCACTTACCAATTTCTCCTTCAAGATCTTGAATGCTTCCAAACATTTATCATCAAAATGAAAAGTTGCATCCTTCTCAAGCAAATTGCACAAAGGCTTAGCAATCTTAGAGAAATCCTTTATGTACCTCCGGTAGAAACCGGCATGTCCCAAAAAGCTCCTTACCCCCTTCACATTGGATGGAGGTGGCAATTTTTGAATAGCCACAATTTTAGCTTTATCCACCTCCATGCCTTGAGAAGAAATTCTATGCCCAAGCACTATTCCAGAACTGACCATGAAGTGACATTTTTCCCAATTCAGAGCTAGATTAGTCTTTTGGCATCTCTTCAAGACAAGGGATAAGTTATTCAAACATGCATCAAAAGAATCACCAAAGACAGAAAAATCATCCATAAATACCTCCATGCACTTTTCCACCATGTCAGAAAATGTGGCCATCATACATCGTTGGAAGGTCGCCGGTGCATTGCAAAGTCCAAATGGCATTCTCCGAAATGCATATGTACCCCAAGGACTAGTGAAGGTAGTCTTCTCTTGATCTTCCGGTGATATCACAATTTGGTTGTAGCCTGAATAACCATCCAAGAAGCAATAGAACTTATGTTCCGCCAACCTATCAAGAATTTGATCAATGAAAGGAAGAGGGAAATGATCTTTCCGAGTCGCCTTGTTGAGCTTCCGATAATCAAAACATACTCTCCACTTGGTAACCAGTCGAGTTGCGAGCCATTCATTATTGTTGTTGCCCATAACAGTTGTACCTCCCTTTTTGGGCACCACTTGAACTGGGCTCACCCAATGGGAATCTGAGATTGGATAAATAATACCGGCATTTAGCAACTTCACAATTTCTTCCTTAACCACTTCCTTCATCTTTGGATTCAACCTTCTTTGAGCTTCGATGGAAGGCTTGAAATCATCTTCCATAAGAATTTTGTGCATGCAAATTTCTGGGCTAATTCCTTTGATGTCAGAGATAGACCAAGCTATTGCCCCTCTATGCTCCCTCAAAACTCGAATCAATTTTTCTTCCTCCAAGGTAGTCAATGTAGAAGAGATAATTACCGGAAGGGTCCCTTCGTTGCCAAGATAGACATACTTGAGGTCTTTCGGTAATGGCTTTAACTCCAACTCTGGCTCCTTCTCAAGATCACAAAATAAAAGTTGTTCTACCATCTTTCTTGGAGCTAGCAACTTCACACAAGAATCAAGAGTACCCAGAGTGCTCATTACTTCATAATCTTCCTCACCACATGAACTTCCAATAATAAGTGCTCTTTCAATGGGGTCCTCAATAAGCAATGACTCTTTCTTTTCTTCCATACAAGAATCAATCACATCAACCATAAAGCATTTGGGCACCTCATTATCAATAGATTTCATAGCTTGAGCAAGATTGAAAGTAATTTCCTGATCATTGGCTCTCAAAGTAAGATTACCTTTTTCCACATCTATCACTGCTTTCCCGGTAGCAAGGAATGGTCTCCCAAGTATGATTGGCATATTTTGGTCTTCTTCCATGTCCAGTACTACAAAATCAGCAGGGAATATGAACTGACCCACTTTGACTAACACATCCTCCAACACTCCTCGCGGAAAGGTGAATGATCTATCTGCCAATTGAAGACAAATCGAAGAAGGCTTCACCTCTCCAAGACCAAGGCTTTTGCAAACAGATAGTGGCATCAAATTAATACTAGCTCCAAGATCACATAACGCCTTATCACAATGGAAAGACCCAATGTCTAAAGGGATAGTAAAACTCCCTGGATCTTTGAGTTTTTGAGGCATCTTTCTTTGAATGACAGCACTTGCTTCTTCTCTCATCAAAATGAGCTCGTTGTCCAAGAACTTCCTCTTTTTGGTAATCAACTCCTTGAGAAATTTGGCATAGGAAGGCATTTGATTGAGTGCTTCCAAAAAAGGAATGTTGATCTCCAATTTCTTGAAAATTTCAAGAAATCTCATAAATTGAGTGTCCTCCTTCTTAGGCTTGAACCTTTGGGGGTATGGGAGAGTAGGAATGTGCTTTGGAGCTTCCCCCTGCATGGGCATATTTTTTGCCTCTTCCTTTGATTGAACTTCCTCAACACTTGGTGATGATGCTTGAATATCATCAACACTTTCTGGTAGAGTGGGTCCTTGGAGAGTATATTCTTCTTGAGTGGGTGGTTCCTTGGATTGTGTCACCACCTTTTTCCCACTTCTGAGAGTAACAGCTTGGCAAGACTCCTTTGGATTAATATCTGTATCGCTGGGTATGAATTTACCTTTTTGGAGTTGTCTCATAGATGTGGCTAGTTGACCCATTTGTGTTTCCAGATTTTTGATTGATGCTTGAGTGTTGGCTTGCATAGTCTTCATCTCATCTTCCAATGCACCAATCTTCTTATTTTGTCCACTAGCCATCCCCCTTACTTCATGCATGAATTCTCCCATCATTCCCTTCATGAAATCTTTTAGAGAAGCTTCTGATTCTTTAGAAGACTCACCTGGTGGTTGCAGAGCACCTTTTGGATTTGAGTAACTGAAACCTTCATGTTGGCGATTCCTTGGAAAGAAATTTCCTGCTCCTTGCTTAGGTGGGTACAGATTCCGATATCCCAGAAAATTCACATCTTCTAATTCATCCACATCCTCACTAGCCATAGCTTGTTGCACTTTCATCCTATCTTGATTTTTTGATAGTTTGGATACCATGCTAGTGAGTGCAGAAAGTTGTGCTTGGACAGATGTGTCTTTATCCACTTCATATAATCCATTTCCTTTCCTTGGGATCCTTTTTCCGTTCAGCTCAAGACTTTTGGCCATATTGTTTAATAACTCAAAGCATTCCTCCACATCTTTCAACAATAAGAAACCACCGGCGGCGGCATCAACTTGCAATCGAGTATTTAAACTCAATCCATTGTAAAAGAGATGAAGTTGGTGAGCTTGATCAATATCATGAGTTGGAACACTTTTCACCATTTTCTTGAAACGTACCCATGCTTCTGCAAGTGATTCCCACTCATTTTGCCTAAACGCCAAGAGTTGATTTTTAAGCTCAAAGGCTTTTTGAGAGGGGAAAAATCTCCGAATAAATGCATCATATAAATCTTGCCAAGTATGAACCGATGTAGGCTCCAAATTTTCAAACCATTCCGATGCTTCATCCACAAGAGAAAATGGGAAAAGTCTCATTCTTTTTGCATCTTCACTCACACCTTCCAAATCAAAGGTATCGCATAGACGAACAAATCTTTTGATATGGTTGTTGGGATCTTCATCAAGAGCTCCTCCGAATGGATGTGCTTCAACTAATTGAAGAACATGGCTAGGAATCATGAAAGCTCTTCCTCGAAGCGGTGCCGGTCTGATCATATTATCTTGGTCCTCCACCCGTTGAGGGCGAAAGTAATCAAGCACCGGTCTTCCTCTTCTTCTTCTATAGCCATTTCTGTTGTCCATCACCTCTTCAACTCCATTGGGATCCACAACATTGACATCCCCTTCTTCTTCATGGTGCCTCATGTTGCCTTCTTGATTGCCTTCCATATTAATGGAATTAGAAGTACTAGAATAACCTTCCTCAAGTCCTCTGTTTCTTGAACGAAGTTCCCTCAAGCTTCTTTCAATTTCCGGATCAAATGGCACTAAGTGAGAACAAGAACTTCGGGTCATGCACTAGGTGTACCTTCAATTGAAAAAGAAAATTGCATCAACTGTAATGACAAAAATTAAGCAAATAAAAGTAACCAACTTTCATAAAGATAAAAATCAATAAAAGTCCCCGGCAACGGCGCCAAAAACTTTGATGTGCAATTGGGAGAGTAGCTCAATAGTTTTACATTTATAACCCCAAATCACCCGCAAGTGTACGGTTTTGACGAGTAGTACAAGGCAAATAGGGGTATCGTCCCAAGAGACTTTTGTGATTTTTATCTAAGAAAGAGAGTTAATTACTTAAACTACCGAACGACGAGTACAACGGATTCAAGTAACAAGAGGATGATATCACAAGTGAAGCTAATAAAAAGACTAACTAGAAGGTAAAGCAATTACTAAAACGGAAACTTGTTGAGAAGGCTAAGAGAAAGAAACTATCTTCCTAGGATTCCATTACTCTAACCTTGCTACCCATGATGAACGCCTCTTTTAAGTGGACTTATAATGTGTGGTGAAGAAATTCATAACTCAAAAACGTCTTTCTCAAGATTAGTTCTTGCTTACCTAAGAATTAAACCTGACTTCCTCAAGCCCAAGTGTTAACTCTAGGTAGATTACGCCCGGATCTCTGTTTGACACCTAATGAACTCAAAGATTACCTCTAATCCCAGATGTCCACTATACTTCTTTCTTTCTTCCACTCAACTATAAACCTCTCTCAAGGTCTAGATGAATTAAAATGATGTGAGAAGGCCTTACCCACATAACAAATAACACAAGAAATAAGTAACACAAGTAGTCCACAATCATCAATATAAACTCAAATCCATGAAGTAACAAGGTAGAATAATGTCATCCTAGAAAGATATTAAAGAACTACTCACGATCCATCAAGTAAATCCACAAACTAAACATGAACAAAGTATCCTATGAAATACAACTGAAGAGAAAGAGAAGAAGAAGAGAAGAAAATCAGTGAAGCCCTTAGAATACTAAGTTTCCGTGGTGGAAACCTCCTTCTCCAAGCTCCAAGCTTCCTTCAATGGAGTTCCAAGGAAGAGAAGAACTAGAATGGTTGAGAGTGTGTTGTGTTTTCCTCCCCCCCTGGCTCTTCTCACGAGCTCCAATTTATAGGCCAAGAGGAATGAAAGGAATCCCATGTGCTTCTTGCCGTGAGAACCGTCAATTGCTAAGATTAATGGCCCAGATTTAGTCTTGGCGACGCGTCGCCACAATTTCTTCAATCTGGCGACGCGTCGCCAATTTGGCGACTTTCTGGCGACGCGTCGCCAGAACTAAAAAACCTTGTTTTAACGTTGGCGACGCGTCGCCAATTTGGCGTTCATTCTGGCGACGCGTCGCCAGAACATAATTGAGCAAATCTTGCTCAGCACAACTCCGCTACAATTCCGCTGCGTCGCCAGATCATAATTGAGCAAATCTTGCTCAACACAACTCCGCTACAAAGCAATCCAGCTTTCATCCACTTTTCACACACCAACGAATCTGCGGACAATAATAAAAATGAGAGAAAAACAAAAGATAAAAAGGAGAATTTGTAATAAACAGTAATCAAAGACGCCAAAAAATACATAACTTTGACAATGGAATTATACGCTTAACAGTAGTTCGGGAAGTCCCCTAGTTCGAGGGTTCCGCCTTCGGGGAAGTTCTGTCCTGCTTGCAATAGCTAATTCTTTATCCCCGAAGGCGATCCACTTGGTCCCCCGAGGGAGCCGGCGATACCTTTGAAACTCCTAGCGTATTAGCCGAAGTCCCGACTTCATGGTATCTGACTTCGCTCCTTCCGAGGTCAGTGATAGTGCCTCTTTTGGATGACACCAGGCTTCCCGACCATGTTTTCGTTAGGAAGTATGTACTGAGAAAGGCAATAGCCCTTCGGCTATCAGGTATCGTCCAAAGGGATTATGTGATTTTACCAAGGAATAAATATTAGTTATCTAAACTAGTTGACTATTAGAGTGAAAGCACTAATTAAAGCCTAAGTTTAAATGGTGAATCAAGTGATTAAGGAATACGGACAAGAACAAAGGACTTCTCTAATTAACTAATTAACTCAAAGGTGGGAAGCTAAATTAACAATCAAATTACTAAAATAAATTAAACTAAGTGGTTAAAGAAGGAAAGTCATCTTCTTAGGAATCCTCCCTATTTCTTATTACCCAAGTCTTTGGAGCCCTAGAATATTTACCCTCTTTTATGTGATGTAGGAGTCTAAAGTCCAAAAACTCACTTTCTCAAGCCAAGTCATTGCTTACCTAGGAACAAACAAGGCATTTCTCAATCTCTTGCTTTAATCCAAGGTAGTGTAGTCCAAGAACCTCATTTTTAATCACCTAATGAACCTATAAGTTACCTTTAACCTACAAAATTCATTACACCTCACTCCTTTTTTCCATCCATCTTTTTTCTCTCTCAAGAGCAAAGTGAAATTTGTGAGTGTGTGAAGTGGCCAATCATTCACACAAGCATTAAGCACAAAGATGGGTGACACAAAGAGATTAATATCCATAAGAAATCAACAAAGATCCATTAAATAGCAAGAAATAGATGTATTATCCTAGAGAGATGCAGTAATCTACTCATAAACCATCATTTCTCTAAAAAATAAACCTATAAACAAATAATTCATAAAAATCCACTAAATAAGAAAAGGAAAAGAAGAAACCCAAGATGGATTCTAGTAGTCTAAGTTTCCTTGACTCTTAGTCTCCTTCTTCAAGCTTCTAACCTTCTCCAATGGTGGTAGTCCAAGAAGAGATGAGAAGAAGAGTGTGCAAATGTTGATTCCCCTTTCCTCATTTCCTTTAGCTCTTTATATTCCAGGGCCTCCACCTTCCTTTTTCTGGTTCCCAAACCTTAAAGGTATAGAAATCCCTCCTCCAAGGACAACTACTCAGGTGGGAAGGCATGGGGGACCATCAAAACACAAGGTTCAGGCGAAACAGGGAAAGCGTTGGTGACGTGTCATTAATGGGTCGAGTTTATGGTGACACGTCACTAATTGGACAAAATTGGCAGCGTGTTTGCAACGTTGGTGACGTGTTACCAATGCTTTATTTCTTCTGCATCAATTTTGCATGCCCAAGTTTCATATCTCCCAATCTTGCTCCAAACTGCTACATTCACAACGCCATCCAACCTATAGAGAGCCAAGCAAAATAAGAAAATACTAAGAGGGAATGGAAGATATGCAAGCAATTTGTGGTTAAAGTTGCCAAAAAATCAACCTCTTGACCGTTAAATTATGCGCCTAACATATGTACATGCAGGTTTGAGGCAATTGGAGGCATCCCTAAGGCCGTTATGAGGCACTGAAAGCTCCCAAAGTGCCTAGAAGGCATAATCATGAATTTTCTAGGCATGAACGGTTAGGGATGTATCACCTAGCCCTCGTGTCAAAAATTAAAGAGTTTTGTACTATGGAGACTCATTGCCAAGGGTTGGCGACGCATCCCCACAAGTAAAATACTTGGACCTGCCAGCTTTGACACCCTTGTAGTATTTCCTTAGGTGTCAGACTAAAGTTATTCAAGGTTCCATGCAAAGCTAAAATGAAGAGCTATGAGTTTAAAGATTTCCCAAGGCCTAAATCAACAATGGTTTGGATGTATTTTAGTTACAAAATAAGAAAAAAGCTAGGTTAATTGGCCACAATAGAGCTTCATTAGTCGGGTGTAAGGTGTAGTACCATTGGGAGCCTAGCCAGACTTTTAGGTTTAAGGTCCTGATGCAAGAACCTTAGTGCACTAAGGGGGATTCCAAGAAACCTAATGAATGAGCCCAACCATGGTCAATGTTATTCCACTTGGGTAAACTAAGTAACGATGGATAAGCTCATGGCTTGAGTGAAGGTTTAGTACACTTGTAGCCTAGAAAAGGTACTTAAGGCACAAATAAGAACCTAGTACACTTTTGGTAAGGTTTTGAGGTAAAAGCTTACTACACAAGTGACTTCAGCAAGTCTAAGAACTTGAGGCACTATGTGGAGGCTTAGTACACCTAGTGAGTTCCTTGGAAGTCAAGTAAGGTGCATCCACCATGTTCATCTAGACAACATAATGGAGGTTGAAACTAGTGATGAACTTCACTAGTTAAGCTAGTAAGTAATGCTCGCTAGTAGATAAGGCTTTGTCTTATAACTTAAGGACTAGGTTGAGGACAAGTCCCATGAGACTAAAACATTATGCGCTTAGGTTTAGCCTCACACTATATGAGCTTATAGTAGATTACATATACATATATATGTGTTGTCCTTAGTGTTTTTCCTTATAGGTTGAAGATCTCTTTCTGAGAATTATAGGATTTTCACTCCTTTAGCTTCATGTTGTGCAGATATAAATGTTGTTGAACCTAACAATCATTGAGGGTTCTCATGGTAGCTTTCACTAAAGGTATATTGCTGTGTGAATCCTCGAGATTTTAAATTATTTGGCTACTTAATAGAGTTATCACTGTACTAACTATAGTCTTTTTGGCCATAGAGGCTAGTAAGCAAGTAGAGGACTCTTAAGGCTTGCCACTATGATTTTTCATCTAAAGTGAGAGCTAGTTGATTAGATCTCAATAGTACAAGTTTTGTATATGCATGATGTATGGTAGTGGTTATGGACTCTAAGTGATCTCCAATGTGTATGAATAGAGTTGTGGACTTTAGGGTTGCCTTTGGGTGTAGGGCATAGTCTTCTTCAGTTTGGATACCCACACGCAGTTAAGTATGTGTAGGATTATGTTGGTGCTATAATGGTTTTATAAAATGCTTAGGCTATATAAATGTTTTATAAATTTATACTTGCCTAAGTAAAAGCAAAGCTTGTATGCATGATTGCACTTCTAGGTTAAATAACTAGTAGCATAAAGTTTTAACAAGGGTGAACATGATTAATTAGCTAACTGTAACCAGGATGATGCTTGTTCTTATAGGTTTCCTAGGCAGGGCCATGGATAGTCGTGCCAGTTGGTATCAATGGCCGGTTCATCATCATTGGAGGCTAGGAACTGAGATCTAAGTTATGATCTATGTGCTAAGGTAGTTAGTATTAACCAACATCTGTGAATTGTTGTCTGGCTGTGGTTGCATGTTGTAATAGTGAAAACTAGGTCAAGTATGCTTTGGGATGCTAGGGGTCTGGGAATGAATCTTAGCAGTCTAGTGTCGCAATATTAGGGTAGGAGGTTTGGTTTACTTCAAGGATAGACAATGCCTTAAAGTAGATAGTTAGGATGTGAACACCATCATAGGAAATTGTTTTGGAACCTCGAACATGAGGTAGGGTATATGATCCGTATGACTAGGAGGATATGAAAATCTCCAGGGTGGGGAGTGCTATCAAATTAGGTGGATTACTCCCAAAGTTTCAAAAGTTGAACCCACTAATGTGGATAGGTTAGGCTACCCAAAAAAAGTTAAAGATATGAAATGGTAGGGTAGAGGTCAGTTCATCCAACCTAGTAGAAGTATGGGAAACCCGCCCATATTGCCAAAGTCGACTAGAGATAGAGGAACAAGAACCAATCATTTAGGAGAGGAACTTAAGCCAATGAGCAAAAAGTGCATGGCTCTTAGGCTGCACCCAAGAGTTATTACCAACGGTCTAAATGGCTATTGGACTAGTGTCATATTTGAGGTCGATTAAGTTAAGACTAGCCTAGGAAATTTTATCCCTAATAGTATTTGCCATATGGAGTTGACCTAATATATTGGAGCGGTAGTTCAAACTTAGCTTCAACTAGTCAAATGGTTGAAGTAGACAGCCATCAACTGAATGCGACAAGTAGCCGTAGTGAACTTGCAGGCAGTGAGTAGCTAATGCGAGGTAAGCTCTTACTCCTTCACTAGTAGCTTGGTTGATTGCTTGGTAATTTCTGGCATTAGTTACTGGCATCGTTTTATTTGGCTTGTTGGGTAGAACAACTGAACGGGGCTAAGAGTAAGTCGAGTGCATTAGGACCCCTTGAATGCACTAGGTATTAGGGCAACACCCAGAACCCTAGAACCCATGGGCTAATGTAAGAACCCACATAAGTAGAGGCTCAAATTCCTTAGACTGGAAATATTCTATGGTTCCATAGGTTATATTCTTACATAAGTTAGTTCAGTCGGCCTAGTTGGTAAGGAATGACTGGCTAGTTGAATGAATGAGTTCCTTAGAAAGGCAAAGCACCAAAGCAGGTTAATCAAATGCCGAGAATATAAGTAGGTAAGTTTTAATTTTTATTTTTTACCATAGAATGAAGCAGGTAACCACAAAAGAAATCATGGAGTAAGGAACTTGTTTGGGAGTAAACAGATGCATAGGCTTGTTCATCCATTAGTTGTATACCTTAGGGTAGAGCCAATAGGAATAGAGTCATTGCTAGGATTTGGCTTGACTGTCAGAAGGTAGGAAGAGAACGGCAAACAATAAGGTTGACTGACATAGATTAGGGGATAGCTGGATTACTTATGCCATCATCCTGGGGTTAAGTGGAGTCAAAGACCATTGAAAATGGCTTGTGAAATAAGAGAGACTTGACTGGTAAAGTTAGTCGAGTAGGAAAAAGGACTAAGTCCTGAGTAGAATCGAAGAAG
Source organism: Aquilaria yunnanensis (assembly GCA_039654915.1). Lineage (NCBI taxonomy): Eukaryota > Viridiplantae > Streptophyta > Magnoliopsida > Malvales > Thymelaeaceae > Aquilaria > Aquilaria yunnanensis. The sequence goes on from CM077595.1 coordinate 1,213,334, forward strand.
TTATAGGGATCACATGTTGCTTTAAGTTAATGCCAGTATCTTAGTAAAACATTAAATTGCCAGGTCGAGAATGACCAAGAGGTGCCAAAAAAAGGAAGTTTTGCCTTAACCCTTCGAGCCAGTGGTTGGGGAGTGCTCGTGAAGAAGAATTCACAATGACCAGTCGAGAAGCAACTCAGAAGTAGCCAAAGTGAGAAATAATCTCTCACTTAGTTTAGCAAACTACTTAGTAGTTAGCTGCTAGGTCTAGTATAGGTGTGGTTGTGCTCAAGAATTGTATAATAACTCTGGTAGTTGTTTCGTTCACTGAAGTAAAGGGAAGTTGAGAATTATAACCCAAGTTAAAATAGGTTTTGGTTAAGATATCTTTAAGCCTAAAGTTAGAGCATTTTATTGGACCTTAGTGCCTTGTAAATGAAGGGCTAATGATTTGCGAGATTGGTTAAAAGCTAGCAAGTATGCTCATAACTCTAAGGGGAAAGAACTAGTCCTAAAGTGCACAGTTTGGTGCATTAAGCGAAGTTGTATTGAATGAGCCACATGAGTAAATTACCATGGCTAACCACCTCCTGATAATTTAACTGAAATGATGGTGAAGTTAGTTCTCCTACCGATCAAATGAGTTGTTGGGCTAAAGCCGCTAGTGCATCATCACGATAGGAAGTCAACACGGTGTAATTATGGTATGGTAGTAAGCATGAAAGTGGAGATAATTCCTTGTAACCATGGGTTAAGAAAAAAATAGTTGTCAATGAATTGCTTGATGGTAGTTAGAGGTAGGAGACTTAAAACGAAGTTAAGAGTCAAGTAAGACAAGAGGCAAATTGAAGCCTAGTAAATAGGTCGAGGTGTCTAGTTGGCAACAAAGCCAAGGACACCTTGGTTGCCCTAAGATCCAGTAGTAACTTGTGACTTGGCTCAAGGCCCATAGATTCTTCGGGCACGAGTAAACATGTGTGGTCGGGAAGTAAGTGTACTAAGGATGTACCCGATGAATTACTCAGGCGTGCATAGTATGTTAAGCTCTAAGTGCAAAGAAGTGAAACGACTTAATATGTAGGCTTCGGGTACCTAAGATACTCCGAGTGGGGTAACTGAAGCATCAAAACCTTCAGCTTGGATAGCATATCAATAGCTTAATCATCGAGTGCGGGGGGACCTAACCTAAAAGAGAACGGACAAGGCCCAAGGGCTGCTAGCTGCTTGGAGGTCTTGACACTCATGTTAGGGAGGTCTTCTCAAGTAGGTATGTAGGTGTAAGAGACTTTAGAGTAGCGGGGGTAGTAGGATCATAGTGCTCAAGTAATGCATGGGTACCATGCCCAGTGCACTAGTATGCCTAATGCATAGGGGCTATCCGAGGGGAGGGTTAGAAGACTTGTACTCTAGGGTATGCCTAGACTTATAACTATCTATAGTTTTCTCATTTGGAAGAGGCCTTAAGTATCATGGAGCTTGGAGCGAAGTATGCCTAGGATGATAGTGGTGTATATAGTAAGGCCATAGTACACTAATGAACCCATTTAGTCTAATGATCGCTAGTGGTCGTTGGATACTAAACTACCGTGATGAGCAATTATTGTAATGGTTAATGGACAGGCTTTGCACTTGTTAAGCTAGCTTACACTAAATGGGTTTGGATAGGGCATTGGGTGTCGAACCTAAAGCATCACTTTTAAGTGTGAATGTTAATAGACAAGTTTAACTCATTAAGTTAGCTTGCACTAGTAGGTTCAGGCATAGAGGAGAAAAAAAAGGAAGTTGACTACGTCTAGACTTTCTATAAGTAACTAGTAGTGTGAGGTTAGCGGACAATTTTTGAAAGCTTGTTAAGTTATCTTATGCAAGGCTGCACAAGTACAAAGTTGTTGTTAAAAAGTTGTCGTCCATGGATTCATTGGGATAGGTTGAGCCATTGAGTTTTCTTCAATAGTGTTGTGTGCTGAGGGTAATCAAGAGGTAGTCAAAGGACCATACCATAGTATTCAAGAATGGAATTGCATTGAGATACTTTGGGCTGCATAAGATCAAGCAAAGATTGGGAAAACAATTAGGCAGTTTTTAGTTTGTTGAGTGGCTGTAAGCACAAAGTATGGCACTAGCCATAATACCTATACAAGACAGGACCCAATTCAAGTGCCCGAGGGCATTAGCTAAGTGAGTCAGGCAGTTCAGTGCCAAAAAGGTTGTTATGGAATTGACTCCATTTGGTAGGTATGTTTAGCATATGTTGGCACAGTATCCTAGGATTCTATCTCCAAAGTGGGGAGATTGAATTTAGAGAACCAAATTCTCCAAGGTATGAAGAATGTTAGAACCCTCTTAGTGGGAAACTCGATTAAAGAGTATAAATTGATAAATCCCTAGTTTAAAATCTTATTTGTAAGTTTACTTAGCAAAGTCAAGTAAGTTGTTCAAGGTTTACTAGGTTCCGAGGAGCATGTGGCATCAAAAGAGGTCTGAGGGCAAAATGGTAATCTTGTATCTTGAGGTGTCAAGTCCACTACTAAGTGTAAAAAATGTGTTTTGAACTCAATCCTTTCTTAGCACCCAAAATTTTCACTAAGTGTTGAAGGTTTAACTAAGTTTTGACCAAGGTTACAGTTTTGGGAAAGCGGCCTTTTGACAACTTAATGAAAGTTTGGGGGTTTATAGGTTAAAAGGCTTTATAAACTTGGTAAAGGTGGTTTTGGCTGCCACTATTCACTCTTTTCCTCTTTAAACAAGAGCTCAACCTTTCCCTCTTCATTTCTTCTACAATTCCTTCTCAAATTCAAAAATTCTTGGGGAAAAATAAAGGTTTCATGGGTGTATAAGGAATGGGTAGCTTATTTCAAAGAGTTTTCATACATTGGAAGCTTGTTTTCACATTTTCTTGCTTGGTGCTTGGTTTGTTCATGAGGAAACCTCAATTCTTTGAAGATTTCTTGTTTGTTTAGCCTTTTAATGCATAGGCTTTGCTTTTTTGGTCTTGTTTTGATGCCATGTACCTTTGATTGCTTGGAACCTAGGTAAAACCTTAATGGAGCCATATTTTTTGTGATGGAATGCTTGATGTTTGCTTGTAGCTTGCAATAGAGGTAAGGGATTTAAGGTTTCAAGTGTAATTGATGCTATTCATAGCTTGTTTGCTTGTTAAATTCAAGTAGTTTGATGAATGGTATTAGTTGGTGGGTTATGTTGATCATGGCAGACTGGTATTGTTGCCTTGCTTACTGTGGTGTTTTGATGCATCATAAGCTTGGTAAGAATGATTTATTATGGCCTAATGCATGTGTGCATTCAGGTTTAAGGCAATTGGAGGCATCCTTATGGCCATTGAAAAGTATTGGAAGCCCCCAAAGTGCCTATGGGGTGTAGTCTTGAATTTTCTAGGCACGAAGGGTTGGGGATGCATCACCAAGCCCTTGTGTCAGGAACTAGAGAGTTTTATATTGTGGCGATGAGTCACCAACCCTTAAGCAAAATGCCTAAATCCACTAGCTTCAACATTGTTGTAGTATTTTAGCTATAACTTTTTACTTGGGTGTCGGATCAAGGTGATTTAAGATTTCACACAAAGCTAAGATAAAGAGCTATAAGTCTAAAGTTTTCCTTAGGCCTGAAACAATTGTGGTTTGGCTGTGTTTTAGTTACAAAATCAAGGGAAAGCTAGGTTAATTGGACATAATAAAACAACATTAGTCGGGTGTAAGGTTTAGTATCATCAGGAGCCTAGCCAAGCTTTTGGGTTTAAGGTCTTGATGCGGGAACCTTAGTGCACCTACAGGGATTCCAAGAAACCTAGTGAATAAGTCCAACCATGGTCAATGCTATTCCATTAAGGTGAACTACGTAATGGTGGATAGGTGTATGCCTTGAGTGAAGGTTTAATCACTTGTAGCCTATGTAAGGTTACTATAGGTACAAGTGAAAACCTAGTGCACTCTTAGTAAGGTTTTGAGGTAAAAGCTTAGTACACAAGTGACCTAGACAAGTTTAAGGACTTGAAGCACTATGTGGAGGCTTAGTACACCTAGTGAGCTCTTTGGAACTCAAGCAAGTTGCATCCACCATGTTCACCTATACAACATAAGGAAGGTTGAAACTAATGTTGAACTTCACTAGTTAAGCTAGTAAGCAATGCTTGTTACTAGATAATGCTTTGCTTTATAGCTTAAAGACTAGGTAAAGGACAAGTCCCAAGAGATTGAAAAACTATGTGCTTAGGTTTAGCCTCATACTATATGAGCTCGCATAGATTATATATACATATATATGTGTTGTCCTTAGTGTTTTTCCTTGCAGGTTGAAGATCTCTTACTAAGAATCATAAGATTCTTACTCCCTTAGTTTCATGTTGTGTAGATATAGATGTTGTTGAACCCAACTATCATTGAGGGTTGTCGTGGTAGCTTCCATTAGAGGTATATTGCTATGTGAATCCTTAAGTTTCTATATTATTTGGCTACTTAATAGTTAAGTTGTTACTGTACTAACTATAGTCTTCTTGGCCATAGAGGCTAGTAAGCACGTAGAAGACTCTTGAGCCTTGCCTCCAGGATTTTTCATCTAAGGTGGGAGCTAGTTGATTAGATCTCAGTAGTACAAGTTTTGTATAGGCATGATGTATGGTAGTGGTTATGAACTCTAAGTTTTGTATATGTATGAAGCTATGGACTATAAGGTTGCGTTTGGGCGTAGAGTATAGTCTTCTTTGGTTTGGATGCCCACATGTGGTTAATTATGTGTAGAATTATGATGACACTATGATGGTTTTGTATGTTTTGACTCTTTGAACATTGATTTTATGGAAAATGCTTAGGCTATGTAAATGTTTTATGGATTTCTACTTGCCCAAGTCAAAGTAATGCTTGCATGCGTGATTGCATTTCAACGTTAACTAACTAGTAGCATGAAGTTTTAACAAGGGTGCACATGATTAATTAGCCAGTTGCAACCAGCATGAGACTTGTTCTCATAGGTTTCCTAGGCAGGGCCATGGGTGGCCGTGTCATTCTCTATTTGGTGAGTAAAGATAAATCTTCTTGAGATATAAGATATTCAAATGTGACATCTGTAAAGTAAGTTTTTCTATACATAAGGCATTAGGTCAAACATAAGATCTATTATTTAAACTTTAAAGTGTTTGAGTCTTTTGCGCTTAGACCAACTCATATTGGTATTAACACTTTAGCATATTAAGCACTCCTAACAAGGCATGCTCCGAATATGAAGATTAGAAATTAATTTTTTATGGATGCACAACCAAATGTATGAAGTAGGCATACCTAAGGTTCTTGAGTAGCCCAATGTACTATCAAACTTAACAATAGGAAAATATAGACAAAGTGGGCATCCTAGAACAAAAGATCGGGAGGGCAACAATAAGGAAGCCTGCTTGCATCAATGATGAAATGGTAAAAAAAACAAATAATTTAAAATGTATGGACTGACTTGAAATAATATGAAACATATCGAGAGCATTATGAAAATCAACCCCTTCATCTCATATAAGATTTTAGTAAACTCATCTATAGCGCCTAAGCTTTTACTATTGTACAGTTTTGGATCCCAATCTCAGAATATTGCTTAGAACATCCCTACATCTTATAATTGTTTCATTATGAACTTTCCGTTAATTTGAGTTGTTCAGTTGGATGGAAAAAAAAAGTTGAAAACCTAGTTTTAGTCGTTGAACATTTTTTCTTTATCTTAGAAATTTTGAAACTTTTTCATCTAACAATTAAACCACCATTTTCATAATCCGCTAAACCAACGTTCCTCTGGCCACCATCGTTCGTGAAAGACACCGATGGGTGACTCGATTTTGTAGTGTTAAGACCGTACAACAATAGCCTTACAGATTGAGGACTTGATTTCGCTTATATTGGTTTAATTTTTTGTTCAAATCAGATTTGGATTTTTGAAATTGTTCATAAACCCTAACATTATTTTTTGAATTGAAAAAGATTGATTTCTTTGTGTTCATCAACCTCAGGGGGCAAAACCTCTCTTTTCCCATCGCCATTTGGCAGCGTCTTGCTTCAACGGAGTGGAGGGGAGAAAGAGAAAGTCGAGACCTCCATTTTTCTCCAGCAAGCACGAATTCGCATGGTAAAATGACGACTCACTCGCTTTTGATTTCCACCATCCTAATCCGTGCAAACAAAGCTCTCTACACCTCCATCTTCATGCACCACTTAATCCGATCCACTAAAGAATCGATTCGGTGCACGCTCTCAGCTTGGTGTCCATCCCCATGCGTGTCTCCAAGTAATTGAATTACACGCTATAAAAGAAAAGCAAATCAATGAACCACCCTACATAAGTACACGAATTCATATTCGCTTCCACCTCCACCACCACCATCATCGCCGGATTCATTTTCTTGAACACTTTCATTAGATCTTCCAAGCAATCCAACCATCATGCGAATAGGTGCAAGGTTTCTAGTAGCGGTGAATTTCGCTGGCAGAGATTGATTTGTGTTGATGATTCTGCCTTTATTAGCTTTCGGACCAAGCCCAGCTTCTCCAAGTCTTTTCCCTTGTCTCTTTCAATATTTCGGCCGAAGAAAACACGAGTTTGGCAACCACTGAACAGAAGACTGTCCAGTTGCAAAGATAGGAAAGTTTCAAGGTTTCTAAGAAAAAAATAAAATGTTCAGGGGTTAAAACTAAGTTTTCACTTTTTTCCATCCAACTTAATGCGTCAAGTTAATGGAATGCGCAAAACAGAATATTTAAACAAGGTTGGGAACATTCTATGTAAGGTTTTGAGATTAGGGTCTGAAATGGTACAATAATAAAAAGTTAAGGCCACAGATGCAATTTACTCTATAAGATTGCCTACGTTCTTGTAGTTGTAGATTTCGCTCGTCTCTGCTTCATCGCTTTCAGCACCAACGACCAGTCCATACGATCACAATCGCTCATGGCTCGCAAGTTCTTCGTTGGCGGCAACTGGAAATGCGTATGTTATGTCTCTCTCTATCGTCTTGATCCATCTCTCTCGTCGACTATGTCTTCAATTTCTCGGTTCTGATCTTTCGTCAAATCGGATCTCGTCGTGCCTTGGTTATGAGATCTGAATGTTTCTGTTTCTTCTTTACCAGTTCTCTTCGTTTCGATTGTTTTTCAGAATATTATTTTGATTGTTTGGTAATCGTGATTTCGATTTCGATGCTGTTGCAGAATGGGACAACTGAGGAGGTGAAAAAGATTGTGACCACTTTGAATGAAGCTGAAATTCCTCCTGAGGATGTTGTTGGTAATTTAGCTTTCCAGTAGACGAAATTATTTGTTGCTAGCCTCTGTGTGTGTGTGTGTGTGTGTGTGTTTTGGTTGCTTCCGGCTTATTCAGTTGCTTTTGGTTTGTTGTCAATCACTATACAGAGGTTGTTGTGAGTCCTCCCTTTGTGTTTCTTCCCTTTGTGAAGAGTTTATTGCGTTCGGATGTCCAAGTTTCTGCTCAGAATTGTTGGGCTCGCAAAGGTGGTGCTTTCACAGGAGAAATTAGGTAATTGCCTGGTTGAATTGTAATTTGAAAAGCTTATTGGATTCTAGCGTTTTGGAGATTGTTATTAGTTTTCTCTCTTTAATTCTTCTTATTCACTGATTGTCAAGCAGTCAATTCATGATCCTGAACCCATTCGCAAACTTCTCTTTGTTTTACCTTATCAGAGTTTGATGTCTGCTATTCTTATTTTGTTTTTGACAGTGCTGAGATGCTCATTAACTTGAACGTTCCCTGGGTTATCCTTGGTCACTCTGAGAGGAGGTCTCTCCTGAATGAGTCTAATGAGGTATGCAACATTGCATTCTCATCAATGCTTGAACTCTCTAATGATTTCAATTCTTTTTCTCCAGCTGCTATGTTTAACATCATTTAATCTACTCTACAATAATTCATGCAGTTTGTTGCAGACAAAGTTGCATATGCACTCTCTCAAGGCCTCAAAGTGATTGCCTGTGTTGGAGAGACTCTTAAACAGCGAGAATCAGGCTCAACAATGGATGTAGTCGCTGCACAAACAAAAGCTATTGCTGGTAAATTTCTTTGAAACAACAGTAAATCCCTACTGTTATGCTCTCAAGTGAATGTTTTGTGAAAGTGTATGGATTTCTTTTTCCTTTAGTACATGCATTTGAAACTTATAGGACCTTATGCATGCTAGTTACATCAGTTATTGCTCATTCTCAGATAAAGTATCAAATTGGGCTAATGTGGTTTTGGCTTATGAACCTGTTTGGGCCATTGGTACGGGGAAGGTTGCAACACCTGCTCAAGCTCAAGAAGTAAGCTCTTCCTCAACAATATTTCGGTTAATAAATCTGTGCTGTTAATAGCAAACAATTTTTCTTTCATCTTTAAGTCCATGCCTTGTTATCATGTGCCTATCTTCTCTTTACATCACATATCAACTCATGTTAGTCCTGCTGACACATGAGAATTATCAGCCCGCTGACCCTTGAAATGCACACTTTGATATTGTTGTCTTGGCATTAATGTCTCATTTCAGTGTTCTATGTAAGCAGCAATCAGTGTCTGAACTCGTCATGTGGCAGGACCTAATCCCTGATAGGGAGCCTTCACATCAATTGTTTCTGTTGCTGTAGTAGATGGTGAATATAGCATGTATATGTTGGTTGCAAGTTGCAAGTGCATGCTGCAGTGATGAGGAGCATCTCTGAACTGAGTCGTCTTTAATACTTCTTCCTTCACTCATCTCCATCATAATCATACTGCACCTTAATCCCAATTTGTCAAAAGTCATGTTGGCACATCCAAGCAAAAGCAAAGTGGCAATGTCTAATGTTGAATGATCTTCCTAATGATCTCTCTTGTAGTCTTGTGAATTAATGATGAGATGAAATTCCACTAATCATTATGATGGTGAGCTTTCTCCTTCAATGCATCTCGCACTTGCATATGATCATATGTTCCTTTATCATCCTGGCTCATCTGTTATGTAGACAAGCTTGCTTGTTTGTGCACTGGTCCTGTTGCCGTTTCATTGCATATGGAGCCTCCATAAGTATATGTTTGACCTTTCTCTTTAGCAGTTGATATATCTCCACTTCTATCTTTGACACAAATTTGATTCCTTTGTCTAGGTCCATGCTGAATTGAGGAAATGGCTTCGTAACAATGTCAGTGCCGAAGTTGCTGCCTCAACAAGAATTATCTATGGAGGTTTTTTTTTCTCTTTTCAATGCCCTTATTCTGGTTTATAGAATGAAACCTATGAGACATGCGTTTCTGTTAATGGATGAACCTCATGCATAGACCTTTGAAGGAGTGTGAATCTCTTTGGATTTAGAAGCTGTTAGGAGCAAGTGATGCCATACAAGTATAAAAAGCTGCTTCCCTTGTACTGCATCAGCAGGAGAGAGAATTAATTTTAAGTCACTTCCCCCAACAATTAGTATTAAGTGTTGCTACTGGTTTCATGATGAGTAATTTACTCCAATTTGCGTCACTAAATACACTATGATCAAATTCTTGAGTTACAATAACATGTAGGATCTGTGAATGGAGCAAACTGCAAAGAACTGGCTGGAGAACCAGATGTTGATGGATTTTTGGTTGGTGGAGCTTCCCTCAAGGTTGGTCTCGCTAAGTTCTCCTATTTCCTCTAGTTCTTCCAGTCCATTTGATTACTTGTCAGCCACCGGGTAACTAATTCTTGTTCTGCATTTCCTTGCATGCTCCATCAGCCGGAGTTCGTTGACATCATCAAGTCTGCCACCGTGAACAAGAATGCTTGAAGTTCTGGACTGATGGGTTTAGAAGCTTTATCATTTAGTAGGGGCTCAGAAAGCAGGTTATGAAACTTATAATTTTGTTGTCGGCATCTGATGTCTGAATTTTCTAAGTGAAATAAGTGGGATTTGCTTTTGCTGTGCATCTAGTGATCATCTTCAGAAGCTTGGTGTAAAAACTAAGACTTATAGACATTGCCGTAAACTTTGGAATGAAGAATCATAACATCCGTTTTCCACCTAACAGCCCCTTTTGCTTCTACCCCTTAACTCAGCAACCAATAATGAACAACTGTAGGACCCATTTTGCAATTAGTATTCTAGAGTCAGCTGATCAGATGATTTCTTCTAACTAGTAGAAACAAAGTTTTTGGGGCATTACATTAGAATTTCATTTCTCACTAGATACCCATGAACCAGAGTGTTTTTTTTAATTATTTATTTATTTAAGAAGCGGCATCTGTAACGCAATCTGCCTTTGTGATTGTGCATCTGGTTCTAGGTGACGCTTCATCTGTTTTGCATATTTATGAGTTGCATTTGCCAGTGCATTAAATTAAAAACTGGAGCGCAGAAGCACCATTTCCAAACTAGCTATTCGGACCATCACAAGCCCTGTTAATCAAGTTTGAACAAAAACTGATTTCTAAACTTTTGAGACCCATCAGTAGGAATTTACAATCAAACTTATAAACAAAGATACACGAGTAAACGAAGTCATGTATAAGACCTTTTGAGTTTGTTCCTGTGACCAAGTGAAGCGGGAAAGTTGAGTTCCAAAAGACCATATGGCCACCGTTGAAGTCACACTGACCGCTACTTGGTTCTTGGGAGGGGGCCAGCCTAAAAAACTAGGTAAAAGGAGAACGATAAAAGAAGAAAAAATCCAGAGAATAAAACAATGCTATACCCCACAAACTACATGATCCAGAACTATACTTGAGCTCGGCTGTTGCATTGAGGAAACGAATCAGTGCAACTCGAATTGAGAACCCCAAAATTCAGAAGCAAAAAATGAGAACATGTCACCTGTAAGAATCAGATTTGCTCTCCTAACTATGCAGCGAGATCAAACGCGCACCTACAAAAACATTACTTGACGATAGTGTTGCTAGTTGACAGGGATGTAAATGCAGCTGTCCAGTCTTCTCTTGTAGATTTGGCTACTTTTTCATTCCCAATCAGAGCATCCCAAGAGTCAGCAGAACTATCGGCTAGCACCCAGCTGACCTCCTCTGGTGCATTTGCAAAATCAAACTTCGGAGTTGTTTTCTTCGTGCCAGACTTCTTTTGCTTGTTGCCAGTCGAGCTCCTTGAATTCTGCAAATAACAAGACGTGTTTTTACAAGGATCAGCAAGCCTTCAAGACCTAAAGTCTGTAGCTTTTGATGTGAAAAAAGGAAAAGTTATTTGACTTACATCCTTTTCAGTGTCTGCATTCTCACTTTTCCTTTTCTTAGGCAATGCCCCATTTTCTAAAAAGTAAAGCACTTCTTTCCTCGAACGAAACCGGCGGCCAGAAGTGGGATCAAAGTAGTACTGCAACAACAAAGATGAAAATGATTAGCCAACACTAGAATCCTCTACATGAAAATGAACCATCAAAATAATATCCTACATATAATGTCCTGCATATCAAGAGGACAACAGTCATATTTTCCTCTTCACAACATTGGAGTGAAATCCAAATAGATTCTAGGCAGAAGCAAATGATTAACGCACAACAATGAAAGATCACCCAATTGAACCAAGAACAATGGCATACTACCAAATTGTCTACATGAGGAATATCAAACAAAAAGTTACGAGAGTTGAAAACTTTAAACACAACCAGATGTCCTTGAATGCAAGTTGAATACGGTGCCATCCAAACAGAGGTTCTACTCCTGGATGCAATCATTTAACTAATATCTTCACATATCATACTCCATCAACAAGTAATAGTTGCATTAAAAAGAAGGAAAGTATACCACTTTAAAGCCTACTTCAAGTCATACATGTACACACACTCACACACTGTCATATTCACCGTAGTATATCAACTGAAGAAATGGAACAGCAAATAAAATCTACACTCCTACTTCACCTCAAGTTTGACGAAGACCGGAAGGGAAAACTAAGATGGTAGCCACTTGTTTGCCCGAGCAAAAGAGGAATTTGACTTCATCAAACTAACCCAGAGGCATAACATACCAGCTTTCAGCATGTACTGGCCCATTCCTACATACCACAGTAACAGCAATTACAAAGATTCCCTTCCTTATAACTACTTTAAAACTCCCCCAAGGAAAATTGCATGTACCACAAAATAAGTAGAGCTCGGGATACAAAGACGGGCAGTTGAAAAAACCTAGGATGAGGTCAAAAGGGTCGTCCTATAGAATTTCCCGTCCCACTTAAGAGGCAAGTACTTATCTAGTAAAACTTCAAAGCCACCTCTCCATTTTATCCAACCAACTTCAATTTAGTGATTGGCATCTTGTTCAATATCCTCCTCCCAATGGAAAATTGAGCCTAAGCAGTTGAAAGAATCACTGAGAAAGTTTCTCAGTTTCAAGCAAAACCATATCACAATCCTTAGTGGTATGTTGACTGAGCCATCTACTTTGTCTTAGATCTACATTTACTAACTCTAAAGCCTTTATATTCTAAAACATTGTTCACACTTCTAACAAATGGTTAAGGCCCCTCTTACTTCTTTTGATTAGTACTATGCCATCCATGGATAGCGTACACCATAGAACTTCATCTTGGACATTACATTTCTAGTTAGCTAATCTATCACTACGGTAAAAAAGGTTTAAATCAGAGGCTTTAAATCCATCACAACAAAAACTCCCAAAAGGTAAAAACCAGCAAAACTGCAACCAACGTGGCATTCAGAGACCATATCGGACAAATATAGGAAGAAAAGTATACAACTCTTCTTCACAATATACCGAAAATTAAAGAGCTAAACACAATTTCAGCCACTAAAAATGATCATAGCTTCCACAGGACAACACCTATGTTTTGTTCTTTTAACAGAAAGGAAAGTAAAAAGCAAGGAATGAAAATGTTTCCTTTTTGAACCAAACACATGTAACCTGAGACTCCAAATCTCTATGTACTCCATATGAAACTCACATGACGGAAAAAATTTAACAGAAACAAACAAAAACAAAAACAAAAACTGAAGGACTAGCGCATTAACCTTATCAACCGATCCCGCCGTCGCGCCGGAGGCCCGAACCCTATCTTCAACCACCCAACCTGGCGGCAACCAACTATCTCCTGGTGGCGGAACGCGGCGGCGACTCTTCGGCTCAGCTGAAGTTGCGGGGCTATCGGCAACACGAGACGGCGTCTCGGAACCGACGCCTCCATGAGCGGCTCCGTTCCGCACCTGAGAACGCTCGGCGGAGCGGAAGACTTCGTTGGAGGTTCGGTCATTCGCATCGATGAAGGATCCAGATTTGAGGAGCGGGTCGGGAGGGGAATTGGCGGCCATGGAATCCGGGTCGGGAGGATGATTTGGGCTCGCAGAAGTCGTCAATCAGGGAGTGGCAAATGGCGTGTTATTGATCGATTTTACGTGAAACTCTACTTGTTTCAGCGACAAAACGCTGCCGTTCAATCTTTTGGCGGTCTTTATGTATGGGTAAAGTCCACTGGAGTACCTTAACTTTTATTTTTGTCTCAAATGGGTACCCTACCTTAACATTTTTCCCAAGAAATACCTGATTTCTTGATGTGCATTCCACCCATATACTTTTCGTTGATTTTACCGTTAAGTTTGATGAAAATTGATGATGTGGTATTAAATAACATTAAAATAAAGTTTTAATTACAATTTTGGTCCTCAAACCTTTCTAATTACTAATTCTAAATCATAAACTTTTAAATCCACTCTTCCTAGCCTAAATCTATTCTTCCTCCTCCTCCTCCGCCCGCCCCTCACCTTTCAATTCTCACAATATTCTCCAACTACCCAACCAACCTGCCCGCAGCTTACTGTTTCAACAACACTCGTAATAAATCCGAGTGTCACCACTACTAAAGGAAGCGGTTTCTAGATTGGTATCATTGTTGTCGCAAATGAAGTTTTCTGGGTCTGTGGTGGAGCAAATAGTTGTGGTTGTTGAGGTTAGCCAAAGATGCGCTCGGCAACGCTATCGGAGGAGTTGATTTATCCTCGTCTAGCTGATTCACGACCATAGATATGGCCGGCCACCACCCTAGATGAATTTGTTTGCCCAGAAGGCATCAGTTGTCGGTGGAGCATATTGTTTAACACAAAGCGCGCATCATCATAGAAGTCAAAAGTTGCGATCCCATGGCCATTTGCACTTCTCCACCCGAGCAACCAGTGTTCGTTCTCCGCCAAAGAAGCACCTAGTCAATCGATGGTTTCAGAGGGAACGTAAATGTTCAATAAGGCCAAAGGGAAGATCAAAGAGACACGATGATAGTTTCCACGACAAAGCTCGTTCGAGTCCTTGCAATTGAGCGAGAATTAGAAATGAGGGTTAGGGTGGAGGATAGAGAGATAAGCAAGAATTGTAGCAATCTTTGACACAAATCATCATGAAGTTCACGATGCAAAGAAGAGGGTAGGCATTAGTGAGAGATGATGAATTGGTTGAATCGCCAATGGTGACCGTCAAAGGAGAGGTAGGCAATGCCAGCGATGAATTGGCGGGCACCGAGGTGGCTCTATAGGTGGTCAGTAGGTTCTGGCATGGCAGCAAGAAAGAAAGGTTAGGGTTTTTGGGGGATTGCATCAGATGAGGGAGAGTAGAATGAGTTTTAGTTAAAGTTTAATGGTTAGAATTAGTGGGTGGAAAACTTTGAGAACTAAAGTTGTTGTTTTAAATTTATTTTAGTTTTATTTAATATCATGTCAGCATGTTCTGTTTGATTTAATAGCAAAATCAATAGAAAGTATCTGGGTGTAATACATATCAAGAGATTAAGTATCTCCCTGGGACAAATATTAAGATGGGGTACCCGTTTAGGACAAGAATAAAAGTTAAGGTACCCCTGGTGAACTTTACCTATACTATACCCCATGAATTATAAATATACCATATAATATACCATGTTGCATATCATTTCAAATTTTACAAAAAATGTATTATATATTAGAAAATTATTTTAAGATGGAATGCATTAGAGATAATTTTCTTTACACTTTTTTTGTGCATTTTGATTATTTCATTATAATTTCCATATGAATAAAATACATGTAAAATGTAATATTTTTTCATATGGACACACATAAAAAAAAAAAAAGAAAATATATAGAAAAAAATAATTTATTAATAGATAAGAAAAAAATAAAATATAATCTAATAATAACAATACAATTTCTAATACCATATTGAGTTTCTAAATGAACTCAAAGTATGATACATTTTGTTCGTATAAATTTCGCATGTAAAAATTACATCTTGAAATTAATTGCGGCACAAATTACAACATTGAAATTTGACATAGAGATTTTGGGGGATCAACTCTTTAGCATCCTTCTCATGTATGCAATCTTCTGATTAACACTTCGAGTTTTTAATGGAGACGCTAACGGCTTCTTCAAGAACAGGAATTCTAGAATTTGTCTTACACGAACACGAACTAATGTTCCTGTCATTTCTTTTGATTTAGGACTTTTCATCGTACTCTTTGGACTTGAGGGTTTCTAGTAATATTCATTACTTTCCTTGAAATTTGACTTGAAGTAGTACAAAAACGAATCTTTCACATTCTCCGTTGTTCCTACCAGATCTAAAATTGAACTCGATGCAGCACCATCACACATTCTTCGCATTCCTCACGATGTTCTTCAAATCATCTTGAAATTGAGATTTGATTTTTCTTAAATTTGATTTCTTCTCTCGTTGAGCATTTGTACTTGATCGGTTCGAAGAGCTGGAGAGAACTTGTTATAGAAAAAATTTTCTTCTCCCTAGCTATGCTTCTCCAATTTGTTGTTTTTTTCTCACTCTTGGCCTAGGAGCTATTTATAGGTATAGAGAGGAGGTGGTTTGGTTCAAAAAAAACCACATGTAATAATGATTACTTAATTATCTCTTATATTTATCTCAAGAGAAAATTTATATGATAATTATCTTTTCTTAGTTATCCTAATTATTTATCTTAAAAGGATAATTAATGGAATATTCTAGACAATTCTAAAAAGTTCCCACCATGCGCGTTTTTTTGCCCCTCATTTGTTTTGAGCTTTTCTTGAAATCCATTAGCCCAAATTGGATTTTTGTCCAAGTGACATAATGGGTCTTTATTTGGGGCATTCGGTTATGTATTTTCTGACTTAAAAAATGAAGCTTCTTGGACTTGTAATCTCTAAGTTTAATGGACTTTTGAATTTTGGATATTAATTTTGAAATGAATTAGACAATTTAAATTGGGTTTCATTTAATTTTGACCCAATAAAATTTTGATGTCTACAAATACCCCCTCCAAATTATTTATTTATATACACTTTTGTGGTGTAATAAATAAAATAATCTTGAACTCTTTTTTTTAAAAAAAAAATTAGCAGAAGTTGAATATGGACAATATGTCCGTTTCCAATTTGGGTGGAATGGAAATTCCTTGTGTAGCAAGAAAGAATTTACTTGCATAAAAATTCCTTCGTCTCCCTTCAGATCCTTACCCCAATTTGTGTATGGTTCGGCTACTCATGCTAATTTGTGTAGGAATCATATCAACCTTGCTTAATTTTGTCTATTCCGCCACAAATCAAACTGAACTTCTTCGACAATTAAAAGTTGAATTTACCTTCAATTTTGACTAATGCTTAAGCCAAGAGTAGAATTCCAACTCCATTAGAATTTAATCTTCAAGTTCACTTGGATGTTACAGACTCAATCGAATCAAACCAGCGGCTGGTATAAATTTAATACCAATTTTACATCAACTCTTCCCCAAAGTATGGATCAAACAAGCTCAAACCCCATCCCTATTTGACCAAGGTATCTTCTTTTCTCCCAGATTCGTTCTTCTTCCTTTTCTTTTTTTTTTTTTTTTAATCTAGGCATGTGAAAGCTTTTGTTTACTTGTTTTCTTCTTGCCATTGCGTGTCTGTTCCATTTTCTTCGCATTTTGTACTTCTCCCAAGCCTTTTTCTTTTTTTCTTTAGGCTTTGTTTTGTCTCCATGCATAAATTTCTTTTGGAACCAGTAGTTGCCACGTTTATGAAACCTTTTAATGAGAACATTTTTTTTGCAGGTCCTTTTTTTTTTTTTTTCCTCCTCTTTCCCACTCGTGCATCTTTAAGCTTTTGCTGATGATTTTTCAATGTTTTGTCTTCAAATGCATAAAGCAGCAAAGCTTTTGGAGAGGCTACTGTGGTGCAATCTTCCACACGACGAACTTTGGACTTTCGAACCTACCTTTTTTTTTTTTAATGAATTTTCTTAAGCTTGCAAACAATTGTATTGCCATGTCTCAGAATTTTCTTTTCTTTTTTTTTTTTCTTGTCTAGGCTTGCAATTTTTCGGTCCTTCACAAGAGTGTAATTTCTTGACTTGCTTAGGTTCGTAGCTTGCAAACATTGTAGGTAACTAAGGGCTTATGTATAAATCCTCTCCAAACTTTGATTTTGAAATTTTTGGTCTCTCTGGATCTAGACGGCATAGATGGACCTTTTAGGTTTTAAGGTAAATCCTTCCAGGTTTTAAAACATATATTTTCAGCCTTATTTTTGTGCCTCTATTTGAATTACAGACCTCCTATGTCATTTTGTTGCGGAGCGATCACTGTTGCTTTTGTTGCTACATCAAGTTTCTTTTACGAGTAAGATATGTTATTGCAAAATGGCTGGCTTGAAAGTACACTCATAAGTTGTGTCAGCTTCTAAGCCTATGAAAATTAATTGGATTGCTGAATCTAGAGATGGTAAATATTTAATACTTTCGAAGGCAATCGTGAAACCATGTTCTGGAAGAAATGTCAGTCCACTTAAGCTTGTCGTTCGCTATCCTTTTATTAGTTCCTATACTGTGGAGCACCTAGACTGAGCTAATGAATCAAGAGTGTCGAGGCTTAGTTAGCATCCCTTGGAAAAGGATATGGCTCCCGGAGATGTCATCTTTCCCTATCATTGACCGTTTTTGTGCTTTCCTCTATCCATGTGAATGCTCATGATATTCTAAGTCTGCATGTTGCAAAGCTTATTTCCTGTCATCAACTGAAGTAGAACTCTTAGCTTAATTCAAGGGCTAAGATTCAATATTTGCAAGGTTTCAAGGAATGTCCTATAGCTTTGGAGCTTCAACTAGTGCAAGGACAAGCAACTTTTCTGAAGTTTCAACCTCCACAACTTTGATCCGTGGTCCAAATTTGCAGCTTGGCATCAAAGCTTTATATTTACAACTTTTCACTTCAAAAGTTGATGGCTTTCAATTTTTTCTCTTTTTAAGTCCTCACCTTGTTGACATTGGCTCCAACCTTGAGAAGAATACTTCAATTCATGACAAAGGATTATTATTTGTTGATTTAGTCATTCACAGTTTACACTCATGTCGGCTATAAGTATTACACTTTTTTTTATGATTTCGCTGTACACAGTTTATACTCATGTGGATCATGAGTATTACATTTTTTTTTTATGATTCTGCCAAACACAATTTATACTTGTGCATGCCAGAAGTATTATATTTTTTTTTTAGGATTTCACCATACCTAGTTTATACTAGTGCAAGCTAGCTGTATTATTTTTTTTTTAAATTTTTTTTTGTTTTGTCATATAGTTTAGGCTTTTGGACAAGAGCATACCCGAGTCTTTACACATAGAACTTCTTCAGCAACTTTCTGTTAATAGGGCCAATCCTGAAGCCATCCTCGTCCACTACTTTATAAGTGCCATTGGTGTATACTTAGGTCACCATGTACGGCCCATCCCACTTTGACATGAACTTTCCTCTAGAACGCTTCGTCATGATGATTGGTCTTCTAATGGCTAACACCAATCCTCAACTTGAAATGTCCTCAGGCATACCTTCTTGTTAAAAGCTTTTGCCATACGAGCTTGATATCACTCTAATCGTTGTTGAGCTTCAAGTCTCTTCTCATCTAACACATCTAACTCCTCTAGCTGCAACTTGGCGTTCTCCTCGTTGGTTAATTCTTTTTGCAGAGTTATCCTTAAGGAATGGATTTGGCATTCTGGCAAGAAAACCGCTTTGACACCATAAGCCAAGGCATATGGAGTTGTTTGTGTGGGGGTCCAATGTGTCATCCAATATGCCCAATGGGCTTCTGCAACTTTCTCATACAAATCTCTCTTTAATCCTGAAATGGCTTTTTTCAAAATGTTGTACAACGTCTGGTCAAAGGTTTTGGCAAATCCATTTACTACAACGTTGCACATAGATGAGTTATGTTAGACAAACTTGAACCTGGCATAAAATTTCTCCATCAATTTGTTAAAGAATGGCTATCTTTTGTTGGTGATAATGTAGCGGGGGACACCATATCAGTTGATGGTATTTACTTTGATGAACTCCACCACATTCTACTTCTTGACTTCCTTCAACAGGATAGCTTTCGCCCATTTTGAGAAATAATAAATGACAGCCAAGATGAACAAGTGGCTAGTGAATAACTTAGGAGTGATTGGTCCTACAATATTAAGTCCCCATGCATCAAAAGGCCAATAAGCCATTACGGGGGTGTAAAGGCTCTTTAGGTTAATAAATAAGGTTGACATGAAACTGACCAGCTTGGCAATTTCTTGGCATAGCTAATGCAATCCTTCACCATAGTTAGGCAATATTACCCATCTTTTGATATCATGGTAAAGCTTTGGTCCAGATTGATGAACTCCACAAATTCCAGAATAAGTTTCTTATACAACTTGGCTAGCTTCTTCATCACTTAGGCATTTAGGGAGGACACCTTCAATAGAGTGGCAATAGAAAACTTCCCTAAAGTGGATGAACATTGGTGCTCTTCGATAAATATCAACTTAGCGGTAAGGTTTTTTAGGTAGGTTGCCATGTTTCAGGTAATTAATAAACATTTGTCATCAATCCTATTTTGGTTTACTAATAAAGATAGTATGACTACTTCCATATTTCTCAACTGACATTTGTGGACTGAGGCTTCTTTTATAGTTGAATTTGCTAGAATGGCTGCTAAGTTGACTAAGGCATTAGCATATCAATTGTGCCCCTGAGTGACATGATGGATGCTTACTTGATTTAACCGTTCAAGCAAGTACCCTACATACTTGAAGTAATAGAGTAGCTCAGGTTTTTGGACATCATATTCTTAGAGAAGTCTTGGAGTCCCTAAAGATCTCAAATTATTGGATTTGCATGTTGTTAGCTACTTCTAATCCAATTAGCAAGGCTTGGTACTCCATGACATTTTTTTAGCACTTCTCAAATAAGCTAAAGGAATACGACATAGCTTCATTGTAAGGAAAGTCGAACACCACACCAACCCCTGCTCTATATTCTTAAGATGCACCATCGAAGAACATCTTCCAGGACGTGATGACTTGTGCAAAGAGAACTTCCTCATTCGGTAAGTCTTCTGAGAGTTCCCATTCTGCCGGTATCAAGTGATAAGCCAAGAAATTTGCCAATGTTTGTCCTTTGATTTCCTTTTGTAGGATGAATACTATGTCAAACTCGAATAACAAAAGAGCCCATTTAGCCAATCTTCCAAAAAGCACTGGTCTCAACATCAAGTACTTCAATGGACCAACCTTTGACACCAGATAGACTACATGGGCTAGCATATAAGGCCTTAGCTTCTTTGTAACAAAGATTAGCACAAGGCAGATCTTTTCAATAGGGAAATAGTTATCCTTTGTCCCCACTAGCCTTTAACTCAAGTGATTGGGTGCATTTTTCTTCCCCTTTTCATATTGTTAAGTGAGAAGCACACTCAAGGAGTGTCCGTAGGCGATTATGTACAATATTAGGGGCTTGCATTGAATTGGGGCAGTAAGAATGTGTGGATAAAATAGATAGTTCTTTATACTTTAAAATGTATTTCTATAGGTGTCATCCCAGATAAAAAGCACATCCTTTTTTAAAAGCCTTCTAAACTGATGACACCATCCTACAAGATTGGAGATAAACCGCCTTATATACACTAATCTTCCTTGTAAGCTTTTAAGCTCGCGGGTGTCACTTGGTTTAGGCATTTTCAAAATTACATTTATCTTTAATTGGTTCACCTCGATGCCACAATGACGGATGATGATTCCTATGAATTTTTCAGAAGTAACGACTAAAGCGCACTTGAGATGATTCATCTTTAGTTGGTATTTGCGAAATCGATCAAAGATATCATGCAAGTCTTTCAGGTGTTCTTTCCTACTCTTCATTTTCACCACTAAGTCATCAACGTAACGTTCTACTTTCATATGCAACATGTCATCAAAGATTCTTTGCATCACCTATTGGTAAGTTGTACCTGTATTTTTTAGTCCAAATGGCATGACTTTGTAACAATAGATCCCTTTCAGAATACAAAAGACTATGAGTTACTCATCTTTTAGATCTACGTAGATTTGGTTATAATTAAAGAAACCATCCATGAAAGACAGGGCTTCATGTCCCATTATCACATCAACAATTAATTCTGTTATGGGCAAGGGAAAGTCATCTTTTGGGCAAGCTAGATTCAGGTCTGGAAAGTCTATACATATTCTTATTTGAAATCCATATGGGGTACTTAACTTCTCAAATAAAACCAACATCGATAAACTTATCCACTTCAGCTTCAATTTATAGAATAAGTTCTGGTTGAAATCTCCATTAAGCCTATTTGACGGGGCATGAGCCATGCTTTACAGCGAGTCGATGGACAACAATCTTCAGATCTTGTGAACCTGCCTTTCTTAATTGATTGGATGGGTTGATGAAATAATAAGGGCTAAAGCATACTTAAGATAAGATGCATAATTTATGATGAAGCCATGCATTTCTTTGGAGTAGCAACAAATCATCTAAGGCTTCCCAGCATCATCTTGCACATTTCTAATATGGCAGCACACTTTTCCTGCATTTCTCTGCTACAACCCAATAATGAAAGCCGCACCTCATTCCCAGGTATGTTCATGGCAGAAGCATCCTATGTGTTGTATGTCATGCTCAAAACCTATCCCATGAGTTTCGGGATGCTAACATGCCTTACACTCGAAGAAATAAAATTCCCTATAACATAAAAGGCTACAAATATTGCAAAGAAATCTAGATAACCATAACTTATAGTCCAAACTTATTACTTGTTTTGGGCATTAAGTGATAGGGTAACTACAACTTAAAATCTTCATACATAATATCTCTAACTTTATGGTGTACAATTAGCTTTAATGCTATCTCAAACCTTGAGCTATTATAGTCACTAGCTAACCTTATGTTTTTTGCTATCTGCATGAGTAGGAAAATATGTGGTAAGCACGAATGCCTAGTAAGTAGCAGGTTGTTCACTATTCCATAAAATATAAAAATAGTTTATACAATTTATATAACATAGAGATCAAGCAGAAATCAATTTTATTGGAAATATAATAAATTGAAAGGCCTTAAACAAAAAATAATTATTTAGAGTATCATAAAACAAATATTAATCAGAATATATAATAAGCATATAAATAAGTTAGAATATTCATTTGTAGAATAGCCATATTCTTGGTGTTCTGAAACGTTTAACCTTGAGCTGCAGTTGAACCTATTAGGGAGCAAATTGAATTTGACATGCATCAGGAGTGGAAGGAGCCAAGGCTATGAATGGTCTCCTGATACAGCTTCCCAACTTCAGCAGCTATGTTCAAAGCTTTGCAATTGATTTGAATGGGAATAGAAAAAATTAATGAAATATATTCGTTTAATTTGATTTATGAATCATTAGCATCTGAATTCAGAGGACATTATTATGCATCATAGGATTAATGGTTTTCAATTTAATCCTAATGCCTCATGTATTTTTTCCAATCTCTATATATGAAAATAACTATTATCATCAATAACTTGGCCAAGAAGTGGTGTAGATTTTGAGGTGGAGAGATTGGGAGGGGAAGGGCAATATTGGAAAAAAGTGAAAAACAAAACCATTTATTGAAGTCCATGCCATATTGAAGTGGAGGAAAAATAACTGGATGAGAGGAGTATTAATTTGATAACATATATGTACTAATCAAATTATAGATATGTATAAACTCGATGTATAAAAAGTGTAAGGTAAATGTACAAAATCTTGTGAGATATATATACATATATATATATATATCACAATGTACATTTCATATACTATGTATTAACAAGTTTCTAAATAGCATTTTTTACATACATTCAAATGAGATTACACATATATATTTTCATGTTTATATAATTGTATTTATGTATTGACTTTTATATATATATATATATATATATATATATATATATATATATATATATATATATATATATATATATATATATATATATATATATATATATATATATATATATATATATATATCCAATTCATTGTTTCTGCACATCACTCTCCTAGTTTTTGAAAGTGTTTTTTTTAATAAATTAAACCATTACTTTTTTGTTATTTTTTGTTAAACTTTATAATTGAGGATAACGAAGATATTTTTGTTTTGGAAAAAAGAACCCAAAACTAAAATCATCATGTTTTTCATGAAACCATCGTGCCCAAGGTTATTAATATTGGATATTACTTAAAATCGATTTTCATTTTGCATGAATCATGAATCGTAAAATCAAATCAAATTATAAGATTTTACTAAAATCTTTTAAAAAATATAGAAAAATATAACTAGGTCATAAACATTAAAACTTAACAGTTTTAAGTTTTTTTTTATCAAAATAGTAATGATTGTTAAATCACATATAAATTTGTAATTTTTTTACCAAATTGGTTAGTGATAGCTATTGATATATAAGAATATGTTTGAAAGTCAATGCTCATGTTGTAATGGAAGGAATTAATAAATATAATTAAAAATGATATGGGTATTAAATTTATGAATTCAAATAAGAATTTTAGATAAATCATTTTAAGTTACACCCTCTATCCCATATCTATTGAATGATTTGGTTTGACATGAAAATTAAGAAATTGAAAAATGGTTATGTTTTTTTTTTTTCACTTTTACCCTCAATTGTTTTGCACATAAACTGATAGGGTTGAGAAAAGTAAATATTGAAATGATAGTTTGAAAGGTGATTTGATAAAGTAATTTACTAAATATGAAAATATTACAAAGATTTGAAATTGAATTAAATAGAATATGTTGCAATAGTTTTGGGATGGAGGAATTATTTTTTATCAATAATTACTTATAATCATAATTAAATATCTAACAAGTTGTTACTATTATAGAAAAATATAGATTATGAAACAAAAAGATATACTCTGCCCGTTTCATAAAAACTGACCCTTTTACAATTTACAATAATTAATTTGTGATTTTATTTATTTTAAAATTTATTATAAAAATATGAATAGTTTATATGAAAATGAAACTTTAAGGATTACAGTTTTTAAATATCATTATTAAGATTTTTTTTTCAATACATATTAATATAAATATGTTTAAGTTAAATTTCATTAAAAAAAGGTAAAAGGGTTAATCAATATGAAACGAAGGGAGTATATAATATCAATTGCACAAAATCATATATGCTAACATAAGGTTTTGTTAGTTTTTAGCAAAATAATTTAAGTCCATCACTTCTATCTATATTGTAATAATTGACTAATAAATATTTATCTTGATTTAAAATTAAATAATTTCAATCAAACACAAAACTCTATTTTTTTTTCAACTAATAGTATGAAATCTTAAAATCCTTAAGATTCTAAATATTTTAGGAGATGAATCAGGAATTTACAAGATTCTACTCAAACTAAGATTTTACCTTGAATCGAATTATTTTTCTTATTATGAATTGTAAAATAGTAAATCACTTTGTAAGTTATTGAACTTATATATTTGGTAAATAATCATATATTTGTCTACGTACAATTTATAGTTAATAGTTGTTTAGCATTCTAGGAATAGTTATGCTAGCATGTTAGTAATGTCTAAAAATAAATTGTGGGATGTAATTGTGTATTCTGAAAAATCTTAAAAAAATAATAATATATTTATCAAATTAAGAAAAGACAACTATACGCTAAATAAGCTAATATTGGCAGGCCTTTTGTGATTTTCCCTTAAAAGGACAACAAGAAGCCGATGCACTCAGCCATGTCAACGGGCACACCATATTCTTTCGCGATATGGTGCTTCATGGCCAGCCTGTGTCTTCTTGCACTCATCTTCTTGATTTTATCTTGACTTTATGAAAGAAGAAACCTTTTTATCCGGTTATGTCGGTAAGCCTTTTCGTTCCTTAGAGCATTTAACAACTTTGTATACAATAAAAAATAGGATAACAAATTAACGAACAGCTCGAGCTCGACTTGAGTTTAGCTCAATTTGATACCATTCAAACTATTTTAAGTTAAAATTTGAATAAAATTTTAAATATAGCTCTATTTACTTATTACTTAACTTGACTTAACTTTGTTTTAGCTTCTTCCATTGATTTAAGCGAACTAGTCGATTTCAATTAGTTTAAAGCTTGTTTATGTTCTTTTCAATCCAAATATAAATAAAATATCAAACTCAATAATTATTTAAAGCAAAACATAATAAGTTTATTCTTTGGTTTGACTCAACTTATTTTCAGCCTGAATGAAAGTTATGTTAAAGTAACTATTGGATTTAAAAACTTATTCATTAAAATTTTACTTTGTTAACTGTTAGATTAATTGAAAATTTCTAATACCTTTACCTAGTAAAAGCATTTTCATAGATAAGTTTAAGTAGTTTAAATTTTATGGGATAAGTTAGAACAAAACTTACGAATTAGATCAAGTTGAATTTCTTTTTCATGATCTTTATGATCAAAATATAAAATCTGATAATTACATTGATTATATTTACAATAAATAAAGAAATTATCGAATGATATGAAGAGTGTAGGCTTTTCCGCCAATGTAAACGGATTGTTACTTTTTTTTACACCAAATGAAAGGGTATACTTACCCTTTTTCAGGAGAAGAAAGAGAGATTTAGCAGTATTTGGATCACCCGAGGAAGGTTTTCATGCTAGTCATTAAACATAGAGCTAATTGTATAGGCCCAGTGGGCTAACGTTAGTATCCACTTACTCTATTCGGGCCTCGAAAGAAAGCCGAAGGCAAGCGCTTTTTGTGTTCCAAAAAATAATTGAACATAAATGAGGACCTGGCATCTGGAACTCTAAACATAAAAACTGGGCTCCATCACACAAAAATTCTGAATTAAAAAAAAATAGGTACACGCAAAAATTCTCAAAATCCAATCACCACATATATCCAAGGTGGTGAATATTGTTACCATTAGGTATACCGCATCATTAATTTTTAAAATATACCGTATGATATACTTTATCATATACTATTGTCATTTTCGTAAAAATATAAATATTAGAATATTATTTTAAGATGACATATTTGTTCAATAATTTATTTTTACACATTTTATATGTATTCTAATTTTTCTCATCATAATTTATCAAATATAAATAAAATAAATATGATAAAAGATATTTTTTACTACAAAAAAAATAAAAAAATGTTATATATAGAGTAAAATAAATAATACTAAAAAAAATAATTTATTGATATAAAAGAAAAATAATAATAATTTAATAATAACAATACATTTTTTAATATCACATTAAGTTCCTAGGTGGCTCAGAGTATGACGCTTCTTTCCTAATTTGTTATGTAGAAGCAACATATTCATCCGACATCGTGAAATTTTGGTTTTGAGTCAAGAAATTCTACAAGTAAAAGTAATATTCAGTTGATGTAACATGTATCAGAAATCCAATTGAGGGATATTGTTTAACACCATGTTGTGGCTGAAAAATGTGATAATTGTCACTGAATAGCTTATTGAAAAAGATTGGAGCTAATGATGATGAACCTTCAATAAAAAATGATAGCATTTGTTATGGATATCCATATAATCCATATACCATGGAGCCATTATCACTTATTGAACTCATGTTGGGACCTTCAAGCTGCTACTATCCATTAAATTTTTATATTAACTAAGAAAAGTAACAAAAAAAAATCAAAGTGTATGTTTATTTTATGATATGTGTATTATTTATATTTATGATATTTTGATGTAAAATGAAAAAATAAAAAAAAATTTAGGAAAAAAATAAAATATCGAGATACGCATCACACGGCATTTGCGGTATAACGTAAATTTTTTTGACAAAATACATATAAAAAATGAGTGGTACACGAAATACTGTACGGTAAAATAATAAAATGTGAAAACTTTTTGAACTGCGTACCACGTACCTGCAGTAAAATTGTATACCGTGGTATTTAAGACTATGCATATATCATACATTAGCATAGCAGTTTATTAACCAAAAAATTGGAGGGTTTCTTTGCTAAAACACAACCATATGGCCCTTTTATATTGTGGTTGCGATTTGTGTGGAGTTTTGAGTTAGGGTAGCTGCGTTTTTTTTGGGTATCATCTCCTAATAATGATCAAAAGCCTGTTAATTAGTTGGCTGGGGATAGGTTGCTTCTAACCAAAGCATCTATCCCCCGACCGAATCACTAGTTTGAAACATGCTCCTCTTCTTGACTCCCTACTAGCACTCTTGCTCTTCAGGTCCCCGCTCTCTCTCTCTCTCTCTCTCTCTCTCTCTCTCCACATGATTTGATTTTGTCTCTTTTCCACCAATAGTCGGCCCACCACCGTCTGACACTGTCTTCAACATCAATAACTTCCCCTAGGTCAGCTTTTCTCTTCATTTCCTTTGTTTTTTCAGTTTCGTTCTTGTGTTTGGTTTCTCAGAGAATGGAAGCAAGTTAAATGCATGTCCTTCTTTTTTTCTTTATTTTGCTTTATGGGAAAATAAATTTGAAGGGTGTTGCTTTACTTCTTTCCTCGTCTGTTTTTACTATATGATTAGTATTAGTGATAACAAGAGCCTTTTGGTCTAGAGCAATTACTTGTATAAAAAGGAACATGAGCAAACTACAAAGAGAACAGGTACAACAACATGATATGATAGAACAAGTTTATTCAACAATACAACAAAAATAATTTGACAAAGAGTAACTACTTGAGGCATAGCAAGCAGTTATTATATATCAAACAAAATAGATAAATCTTATCATAAATTAGAAAAATTAGACCATGAAACAACTATATTTAGAAAAAATAGCAAGAATCTGACAAGGAACAACTGCTACAGGTATAATAAGCAGTTATTAAATATTAAAAGAAACAAACATATTTTGTCTTGGAAAAAAAAATTAGACCATGAAATAACTATATTTGGCAAAAGAATATGAAGAATTTGATGTGGAACAAATACTATACGTAAAACAAGTAATTTTTAAATATCAAATGAAATAGATATATTTTGTCATGGAACTTAGACCATGGAACAATTATATTGAGCAAAATAACAAGAAGAATCAAGGTAGAACAACTATTACATGCATAATAAGTAGTTATTAAATATAAAAAACAACAAACATATTTTGTCATGAAATAACAAGATTAGATAATAGAACAACTATATTTTGTAAGAGAAAATGAAGAATCTAACAAAGAATAACTATTACAGACATAACAAACAGTTATTAATCACCAAAAGAAACAAATAAATTGCTAGGGAATAACAAGATGAGATAATAGAAGAACTATATTCAACAAGGGGATATGAATCATTTGATTAATAACAACTATTACGGGTATAGTAAGTAAACATTAAATAGCAGAAGGAATAGTGGACTACTAGAGAATAGTAATTTGCATCAATAGAACAATGAAATTTAATTAGAGAACAAGAACAATCTGACAAAGAATAGCTTCAATATAGTGATTTGTTGTGGCACAGTGGCATTATTGTAATTTTGTAGGAAATTTGGACACACCATGTAATAAGGAGTTGTAGCAAAATAACATTGTTATAATTTATAAAAACTTAAGGTATGATAACAGTTTCATAAATAATGGGATGTTGGAATGTAACTGTTGAACTTAGGTGCATGATGCAGTTATTCTAATTAGTTTGTTGATTGTTTACATGTTCAAACCTGAAACTCATGCCAATGACATTAAGATTCATTGATGGTAAAGATAGTAATTCTCAATGGTAACACTAAAAGCTAGTGTTATGGGTTTTACACAACTAAAAGACTGGAATTGTCTCCAATAATTGGAAAGACCAATCCATAGAGGTCTTTTTGGTAACCAGAAAGGGAAATGAAAAAAAAATGTACAACTAAGAGAGAGTAAACCTAAGAGCTGAAGATGTCAACCAATGGGCTTATTGAATGCCAGATCAAAGGATAATCCATGGAGGTTGATGACCTTTAACCACACCATTCTATTGTCATAACCAATGGGCTTATCGTTTTGGAACTATTGATAATATTGCAATATTTGTTCTTTGTGACTAAATTGAATATTTAAACCAAATTCAAGGTCTAAGGAAGTAAAACAACAAATATAAAATTTAAACTATCTGATAATCATCTTTCAGTAAATTTAAATTGCTAATTTTTTTTAATAGTTAATAAATAGTTTGACGTACCAGTTTTTTTCTCTCCATAAAAGATAAATTTATTTTAGGAATAAATCTGACAAATTTTACCAATCTTAATTTTATATTTATGGTTAAATGGCTTTCTTAGACATCCAATTTGGTTTAAATGTTTAGTTTTGTCACGAAAGGTGAATATTGCAATAATATCAATAATTTCAGGATGATGGTATAATAATTCATAGATTGAGGATCGATATGCAACATAGACAATAATTCCAAGATGTTCTAGTATTTACCCCTAGATGAATGTTAAGTCTCTCCCTTAACCTAACCATAACAAGTGTAAAGTGATTCCACCCATTGAAAGTGCTATATAGGCATAAAGGAGAAGACCCTAGAGTAGGTGCTCATTGTATTCTTATTGGGAAAAAAAATCATCAATCATCTGTCACGTGTAGTGAAATAACAAACATAATCAAGCAAACATATACAAATTTAACGTAATTCAACTCTTAACTAGTCTACATTCATAGAATGAGATAAATCCATTTAAACAAAATCAAAGATTACAGTAAAGGTATGTCTTTAGTACTCAAGTGACTTATGGGTCTCTTACATACTACTGATAACCCTATATCTTACCATCACATAATTGCAAAATGTGATAATTACAAAAGTATTCTCGTTTTAGCCCTTTCTGCCCTTTGAACCTCTCCACTATCCTGAAACCCTCACATTCTACCTCTTCACAATAATTGATTTTTTTTTTCATATTCAAAACCTTAACACAATAAGTCTTTTTATGCATTACTTATAAACATAAATCACATTAAAATAAAAAGCTAAATCCTAAACGAAAACCTAAACCCAATCCTAAAATAAATTGGATTGCCAACAAGTTCAAGTCATCTTCATCTTTGAATTTGAGTCAATCAGCATAATAATATTCTTGTTGTGTATCACGATGGATTAATAAAATCAGATATTTGGTTTTTATCGGATTTAATTTTTGTATTTTACAATCTCATTTATGATCATGTTATGTTAAAATTAATTTTAGACCAACTTCTCAAAAAGACAAAGGGGCTCCCCAAACTATATTTACAAATAGTAGCACTATTTAAAAGCTAATAATATAATCAAATTAATATATTTTATTGTCTCATATTCTTAATCGCGTCTCATATCATACCATATATAAGCGGAAAATTGTCTTATTACACAGACCCTTTTGCGGTGGAGGAGAACATGGAAGAGTATCATAATTAAAGAAAGTACGCTACATAAAAGACGGTCGGCCGGCCCTATAGTATAACTTTATGGAAAGATGCTACAAACATGTTTTACCAAATCTTCCGACCGTATGAAGTGAATGAAAATTATAGCATGCATAATATTGTTGTGTCCTTTTTTTAATAGTAATTTAGTTTAAATCATTTAAAAATTATTTATTAAATCATTTAATAAGAGAAAACTAATACTCTATATTTTTATGTAATGATTTTCAATTCACAAAACATTAGTAATATGTTTATTATTGAAGAGATAACCAGCACATGTAACTTGATCTTACTTCTATGTTTGAGCTTGTAGTTGACGATCGATCACCCTTTCTGAATATAATAATGAGAGGTGGTTAAGCTGGTCGTTGAGGTAGTTGATCTGTCCATCAAAAAATATTGCAGGCACATTACGGATTAATATTGTTGTAAAGAGTGGTATGGAAAATAATATTTCCTCAATTTCAAGTTATTTGCAACAATCATTATTAAGCAATTAATTTATAATTTTTTATTTTTAACATTTTAGTATATAAATAAAAAATATTTATATATAAATTATAAATAAAAAATTATACTAGTAGTTCCTAAATAAAAAGCTTTTTCATAAATCATAATATGAATAAATTCAAGTCAAATGATTCAAAAAAAGTCAAATGCTTCAAAATATATGAGGTGAATAGAGTATCAATTAATTAGGCGCGTTCTTAGTGCCTGTCAAAATAAAAGTTTGTTGTACTAGTTTAGAAGTTTCTGGTAACTTATTTTTGTCTAGGAGTAAATTTTGTAATTACTATTAGAGTTTTAAATAATTTATTTAATGGAGGAGATGGAACCACCAAAGATAAATGTTAAAAACTTTCATGAGATAGCATTTTCAAAACTCTAATAATAATTACCGACGCTAATATCAAACGAGACTTTAAACTTTCGTGAGTGAACAAAGAAAAGGCAAGATAGTAAATTTATATAAACAGCATGGCCTATTGTCGATGGAATTGTGGGCCTTGTGGCTCCAACTAGACGGAATATGATACTCCCTTCGTCCCATAAATTTTGATACATTTGACTTTTTATTGTATTTTGAGTCACTTTTATTCATATTATTGTTTGTTAAAAAAAATAAAAATATATTTAGAAACTACATATCTTGAATTATCATTCATATACAAAGATTTTATATTTATATATTAAAATGTTGAAAATAAAAAATCATAAATTAATTACCAAAAATAAATGGAGCAAAACTTTTGGGATGGAGGGAGTATAAATTATTAGTATAATACATATTAGACTTAGCCTCCATCAAATTAAAATATTAAAAAAGTTATATTCTATCCATCCCTAAATAAATTATGAATGTTGAAAATTATAAATGTCTAAATAAATAAGTATATTATTTTTTAAAAAAAATTTACCACTGGAAAATAATATAGTTACTTTTGAATTCATCTGGAAATTTAGACAATGATTACATTAATTATTAATTTTGGAAGCATAGTGCAAAACTATGTCTGATAATACATATCTTTTTCTTTTAGGCCAAAATGTACATTTGGTCCTTCAACTTTGCTCACTTAGGCAGGTTAGTACTTTAACTTTGACTTTGCAACTTAGTCCTTCAACTTTGAAAAATTGAGCGAGTTAATCTCTCATTGCACGAAATGATGGGCGGTGTTAATCTTTCTCCCCCTTGCTACCACCTACCAAATATCTTTTCTATCGGATTCAGCCTTGCCCCTCACTATCAGCCTCTTCTCCATCAAATCCGGCCTCGGCTCTCGTTGTCGGCCTCTTCTTCATTAACTCTAACATCGCCCCATCAACCTTTACTCCTCCCTTACCCTAGTTGTTGGCCTCTTCTACTCCATTTCCCATACCATTGACCTATTGTCCTCCTTGCCCCTACATTCGACCTCTTCTTCTCCCTTGCTGTTAGCCATTTGTGTCTTTTTCATCAAATCTATTGCCCCTCGCCAATCACAGCTAGATCCAGAATCACTATAACACGAATTCCAATTTGCGACTGAAAATCGCAATTGAAATTTAGTCACTAAGCAGTCGGAAGTAAAAAGGTGCATGTTTTATTGCGACTGATAGGCGATTGAAAGTTTCAATCGCCCACATATTAGTTGCTAAGTAGTCGGAAATAAAAAATGTGCACTTTTTATTACAACTAATAAGTTGTTTTTCAATCAGAAACTTTTTATAGATTTGACTATAGTCGTCCTTCAGCCGAAGTTCAGTTGCTCTAGCTACTTCCCTTCTTATTTACTTGGTTGTCTCTCATCTCTTTCAACTTCCCTTCTACTTCCCTTCAACTTCATCCCTTCTTCTTCACCTTGCTAGTCCACCTTGCCCTTCCTTTTCACTGTCTGCCCCTTTGTCCACCTCTTTCGTCCGCCTTACTCATCATCGTCACTTCATCATCCATCGTTGCCCATCCACCTCACCTCTTTGGCCTCATTGCTGTCACCTCCTCGGCTTGCTCATGGTTCCTCGCCGTGGCCTTATCGGCCTCTGCCTCAACTTCAACTCCATCTGACTTAGTCTCCTCTTTGGCCTTGCCATCGCCCACCTCAGTCTCTTTCTCAACCTCGCCACTTTCCACCTCCGCCTTGTTGGCTTGTTACCATTTGCCTCGACCTCCTCCGCCTTGACCTCGGCCTTCTTTGTCTTAGTCTCCTCAGCCTCCTCTACCTTATCCACCTCGATCTTTTCTAAATCTGCATTTTGAAATTGTGAATTTTGAAATTTTTGAACTATCATTGTTGTATTGAAAATTTTGAATTGTTCTCTGGATTTATTTTTTGAATTTTGTTTTTTTTAATGTTATATTTTGGTATGTATGCTAAATTTTATATTAATGTAAATTTTTTTATTTAAATTTTAATTTCATTATTTGATTATTTGATTATTAATATTTAAAATAAGATAATATTCAAATCAATTTAATGAAAGTATTAATTAAATAACAAATGAAATAAATAATGAATTAAATTAAATAATATTAATTAAACATTAATTATATTAAATAACAATATATTTTTTTAAAAAAAAATTATTGTATCAACTGACTATGGCAGTCGCTAATATAGCAATTGAACTAGTTAGTCGCAACCCATAATGTTCTTGACTAATTTTTTACTGAAGATTTTAGTCACTTTTTGTAGTCGAGATTTAGTCACAATTAAATTGCGACTTGAAAAAATGCGACTGCTATCCATAGTAGCAAAGTAGTCGCTTCTGGTTAATATCGCAACTAGAACACGACTGGACTTTTAGTCACAATTTTGCATCTGTTTTGTAGTGAATTAATAGTCATTGTCATCATTAGATTGTTTTTGTCCTTTTTCACCAAACTTCATCATTACACATAGGAGCCTCACCACCACCACTCTCCCCTCAATACCAACCTCCTTTCTTTACTCGCCTTTCTTCTACTCTAGGCCACTCCACTTCACCACCCAATGCACGACAAGTAGCCCCTCACCAACATCGTGTAGGTCACATGACTCTTCATGTGCTCTTTCAGTCAACCAAGAGACCAAGTCGCATAATTTTTCAAATTTTAAAGACTAAGTTGCATAGTTTATCAAATTTGGAGGACTAAGTCATACTGAGTCAAAGTTGGAGGACCAATTTGTGTGAATTGACAAAGTTGGAGGACCAACGGTGCATTTAGGCATTTTTTTACCAACTAACAGTACACATTTCGAGCAAGTTTTTGGCAACTCAAAGACTTAAAACCCTAATCCAAGTTTACACGCTTTCTCCCTTTTACTTCAAAACATCTCTATATGTATGACAAGAGGTAGGGCTTCACTTGAAGCTTTGGCAATCGCCATAGGTAGAGATGGCTGGTGGGCCGACCTGGCCCAAGTTCGATCGGCCTAGGATTGGGTTAGGATTCTTGGACTTGGGCATGGCGCACCTAAAGGCAGGTTGGGTCTGGGCCGAGGTAGGGCGGGTTCAAGCTGGGCTGAGTTTCCTGATTTGTGAAAAAAAGAATGTTTTAACATGTTTCAAAATATTATTTGAGTGCAATTTGATCAAACATGTTTTTATTTGAGGAAAAAAATTACCGTTGCTATAAATTTTATTAGTGAAAAAGCCGAACAACACTTATATCATTTGAAATGTGTCTTACACTTGAAAATGGCTAAACCTTCCAGAAAAAAATGGGAAAGCAAAACTTCAAATCTGTGCTTTACAGCATAATTAGATCAATTACAGTTTAAAATTGTAATGAAAAACATACAATCTACTCTTGTGACTTGTCATCGAAGGGGACCTCATCATCTGAGCCCTTCATATCTTGATTATTTAGAGTAACAAAAGCTCAATCCCGATTGCGAACGCAAACCTCAACAGTTTCAAGTGTGAGCTTTACCCATTTCTTTGAGATGACCTTTTTCTCCCTACTAAAGACAGCCTCAGAGGTAATGATAGAGACTTAAACTGTCAAGATCTTTTGCGCCAATATGGACAAGATTGAAAATCTTCCTCTATTGTTTTTCCGCCACTCAAGGATATATTCCTCATTATTTTCAAATGAAGTGTAGAGATAATCATCTCATTTTGCCAACCCCAGGTTTGTGGGTCTTGGTTGTTTGAGAAAATGTGTCATCGAGTTAAATCTTGATAATGAGAAAGAGATGGAATATCGAGCATGTATTGGATCGGATGACCTAACCTTATCAGAATGCTTAATGAAGCAGAGTTTGTATAACTCTCTTAAATTATGGTTAGCTTCAGTAGAAATAGCAAGTGTAGAAACTTGTGGCTGTCCTAAATATGTATGATAGTATGCTTTTAACAATTGCAGACAACCAGTGATTTTAACACTGGGATCTAATTCACATGCAATGAGATAAATTGGTGGGATTTCTTGAAAATAGTCAAGTCATTTCTTTTGGATTGCTTCAACAGTTGGTTATAAAAGTTTATTGTCTTTGTATTGGTTGAAAACATAGATGATGTTTATAATATATAACATTGCTCGGTGCACGGTTGGATAATTAACCCTAGAGAAAAAGTTTGTTGTCTCGTAAAGATATCTAAGTAACTTAACTAACTTAAAATATTTTTCCCAAACCTTGTTGGTTAGCCATTCAGCTTGTACTCTTAAGTTCACAAACAGAGTTGAAAGATTTGCCCATGATTGAGTATCATTTAACATTTCAAATGTTTAGTTCCATCGAGTGGGGCAATTTATTTTAAACATTTTCCAAGAAAAATTCACCCAATTTCCTATACAAAACATTTTAAAATCACGAACCAATCTGGTCCTTGTTTTAACAAAAGTAAACCATTCTAAATTGGCCCGATTTTGTTTTGCAATTGTTGTAAACCATTTTGAATACAAAAATTCAAAATGTGACACACGCAACGAAGATGGAAAAATTTTATATCAAGTGGTGGTTTTATTCTTTTTATCAATTCTCTCACCACCAAATCATTGTTTGAAGTATTATTAAAAGAAATGTACAAAACTTTATTGGTAACAAAAAAATTTTCGCTGACTTTCAATGATGTAGTTAAAAATATTCCAAACTATACGATCAGATTCCATACATTTAAAAGTAATGATTCATCATCATCTAGCCAATGAGCAATGATAAAATAGTAATTTTGTCATATTTAAGATGTCTACATATCACATATAAAAGACAGAGAATGATGAAAGGCAAAAAAAAAAAAAAAATGCTTGTAAATCACTTCTCCTAGCTTCATACAATTTAAAGCTTTATCTCCTAGCCATTTGCCTAGATGTAGTTTTATAAGCAAGATTTAGAGTTTCTTAGATAAATCTTTCTAATTGTTCATCCTTGCTTGTTTAAAAGGTTTTTCCATAATCATGATCCAATTAATTAGACCCTATTTAGCAGTTTTTAGGCTGTATCAAAAAATACCCTAACTTCTGGAGGTCCCAACGCCCGTTAATTGTATTTATCCACCGGAAGTGCCAACCAGATTTCTATGGACTTTGCTTAAGTGTTGGGTAAGAATGCCCATCCTAGAATTCAACTTGTGGGCAAACTTGTTCCCACAATATTTGCACTTGGCGTACCTCATGTCATTTTTCCAAAGTTGCTTGAAATGCTCCCAAATGGATGCCTTCAAATTGTCGGATTTGCTTAGGGTTGCCTTGGGTTATATGCTTTATGGTATTGGTTGGGAACCCTCAGCGTTAACTTGGGTTGGTGGAATCTCCTCGATGCCATCATCGGAGA
Source organism: Aquilaria yunnanensis (assembly GCA_039654915.1). Lineage (NCBI taxonomy): Eukaryota > Viridiplantae > Streptophyta > Magnoliopsida > Malvales > Thymelaeaceae > Aquilaria > Aquilaria yunnanensis. The sequence goes on from CM077595.1 coordinate 1,250,200, forward strand.
GTTGATCATTGGCACCCAACTCGTAGTTCATCATGTTAATATTGGTGTCGTCATCAGCAACCTCTTGGATATGAGGGCCTCAGCTTTTGCAAAATAGATGGCCACAGAAAAATGAGTCAACCCTAGTGCCCGATGAGGAGTTAGTGACACCCTTACACTTGCCGGTGTTCTTCCCGCGTAAAGCCATGATTACGAAAATAATTGTAGATGAAGAGAAAATTAGAAGGAGGTTAAGAAAATATTAGTGTAGGATTAAGAACATTTAAGAGAGCTAATAAAGAGAATGAGAGAATATTGTAAATTGAGATTGGAGAAGAGAGCTTTGGTGTGAGAAAGTGTGAAGGGGGAGCCTGCATATTTATAGGAGAGAAAAAAATGTTGTTTCCCTAAAAAGCCTTAAAAAACTAGTCGTTAATAGTTATTGGGTGGGGATAAAAAAGTTTGCGGCCTAAGAAAATATTATGGAGCCATGAGAGGGGCAGGTTGATATTTTACCTTTTTTTCTTGAATTTTTTACAGTTGAATGGGCAGGTAAAAAAAGTCAACCCAGCCCAACCCAGTCAAGTTGTTGGGTCCGTCTAGTCTAGTCCAGGTTAACTGGTTATGTGGGCCGGTTCATTCCAAAATGGGTTTCATTATTCTCTCAGACCCATACTCACCCCGTCTTCCTCTGAGCCTGATCCATGCTAGGCCGTGCTCAGGTTTGACCGAGCTAGTCTGAGTTTCTACCACTTAGCACAAGTAAGTAGTATACCGTTCAATATACTACAATATTTAATTTCATGCGATTGGTCTTCTATTGGTAAGCAGCATTTAAGTACCAACCATTGAAAGTCTTAATTGAAATAGTGACACACCCTAACGTAGGGATGAGATAATCATTTTTTCTCCTAAATGTTTTTATAGAAAAACATGAAAAGTCTGGGGATTGCGTAAAAGCTAAAACTAATAAGTGATGAGGAGAGGCATGCAAAGGTTAAAGAAAGCGGAAGGCATAATTTTAGTAGGGAAATATGCATGGCATGGTCCCTGCTGCATGCCCAATGCCTTGTGAAAGACCAAGCAAGCCTCTGATTGATGATGCTCGCATGCAAACCCATCCCTCTCTTTATTCCTAAAAAAAAAAAAGAAAATCTAAATAAAAACAAAATGACTATTTTACAAGTGAGAAAAGGTAAACAAAACCATAATCTAGACTTTGTGAAAATTAAAACAAGTACAATATTACTTTTTTATGCGACGGAAATACTGCCTTCGTCCCTACTTGCTTGCAAAATTAGGAGGGGGCTCGTGACACGAACTAACGGACAGTCTAATTTTCTTTATATTATCTCCACATTTGTCTCCTTGAAAATACATTATACTAGTAACCTAACTATCACTTTTCAAACTTTAGCAATTTGCTTGAAAATTATATCAAAGTTTAAGGTCACTTTGTAACTTTTTGAAAAATAGAAGAATTAAATGCAACTTTTAAGAAATATAAGGACCAAAGTATAATTTCTTGAAAATTTTTAACAAATAATGGTAATATGGTAAGATTACCTAATATTTAAATGTTATGACAGTTGAAACTAATAACTTATTACAATAAATATGGAATGGACAGCAGTATATATACTGTAATATACTTTCGATTCCATCAGTTAACCAGTACAGTTGCCTGACAGGGAGGTGGACTGTTTAGTCAACCGGTTTTAAAACCCTCATGCTCTTGTCTCTGCCCAAAAGTCCCAGTGTTCCAGAAAATCAGTTAGTCAGGTAGCCTTTTTGTAACCCATTTCCTTAACATTTTGCTGCATGTGGCCCTTTGCCCTTCCGTGCTTTACTCATATAATAATTTTGTATAGATTATGTAAGATGGCCAACTAATTCTATTTTATTTTATTTTTTGACCCAGAACTTACCGGTTTCAGAAGTGTTAGAAATCTAATGGATCAGCACCCTCATTGTTTGGCCAATGATAAACTGGGAAGAGTAGCCCAACTCATGACTAGTTCTCATGGGCAAATCAGGGTAATCTAAGCACAACACTTAAGTCGGTCACTCAAACCCAATTAGATGAAGAAGCCAGGTACAAGCCATCGGCAAATGAGTGGAGGCTCAAATTTGGAAACTTCAGCTTGAGGAGACAATACCTAGCCACTGTGCCGTTGCTCACAGGGGCTTAATGTGCAAATAACTTTATAAAAAATTAGATCTATAAATTTATGTGACAAATATTTAAAGACTATGTAAGGTCTACTGAGATACCTCGTGTTTTACAGTTAATGTGAATGACATTTTTATTAGAAAAAAAGTATGCTAGTTACTTTTAGGATAATTTAAATTCGAGCCAATAGCACACGCAAATTTTACTTGTTGAAGAATTTGGTATATGTTTAAGTATGTAAATAATTTCTTATAGCCCTATCACTATTAGTGGTATAGTTCAATGATTTGGTTTTAATTTAGGCGCGTACTTGCTTTTCTTGCATTGCTTTGAAATGCCAAAGAGTTCTTTGTACATATTCTTTTTTTTAATGACATTTACATTTTTTATCACCATAGCAGAAAATATTGTTAATTACGTCAGTAGGAAGCTAAAGAATACAAGTTAGAACTAGCTAGTACAATGCCATTATTCCAAAAGCCTAGTGAACACTAAATACACTCTAGGGGAAGGGAGAACCAATCTTGACATGATATTTGCCTATTCCAAAGGGCAAAAAAAAAAACAAAGAGGATGTTTCTACATATTAAAATGTTATTTCCTTAACTTGAAGCAATTGTTCTTTGGCCTAAAGCCCCTTTTGCCCCCTGAATTTTGTCAACTTGGACCTTTTACCCCTTAAACTTTGACTTGGTTCGACTTACCCCTCAAACTTTGTAAACTAGCACCTTTTGCCCCTTCAGCCTAGTTAAATGGAGAATATGTACTAAAATAAAAATAAAAATAAAGCTGAAGGACTAACTAAATTATTTTTCCAATGGTTGAACATTGTAAGTAAATAATAAGCATAAATGCTTCAGTTTCATATTTAAGATTACTCAGCTTTCCCTTGCTTTCGCATATAAGTTTGTGTTAAGGCCTCTAATTGTTTACTCATAAGAGTTAATAATTGGAAAATTAATTTAGTTACCCCTTCAACTTTTCTTTTATTTTCATTTTAGTACACATTTTTCATTTAATTGGACCAAGGGGGTGAAAGGTCCCAGTTTGTAAAGTTTGAGGGGTGAGTTAAACCGAGTCAAAATTTAGAGGGTAAAAGCTCTGAGTTAACAAAGTTCAAGGGGCAAAAGGGGCTTTAAGCCTTGTTCTTTTAAGAGGATAACAAGTTAAAAAATAATATAGTTCACTGTGAATACATGAGGTACATAATAGTAGTACATTTTGACTATAGTTTAAAGCAAACTAGCTTATGATGTTTCACCATCCATAACGTAAACAAACCGTGTATATATTCCTATATCCTATGAATAGTATATGGAGAGTTGTATGCATGTTTTTTAAATTTGTACCATACCGGCCATACCTGTATTGGGCCAAAAATGGTATATGGGACATCCGAAACAAAGGATGTTCTTTGTACCGGTTAGTACCAGGTGTACTGACTAACTTGGCTTGTACCGGTTGTACTGCTCAGTACGGTTAAATATAAGATTTTATTTTTCATTTTTTAGTTTTTTGATATTTTTAGGTAAAATATATTATAAGTATGTGAAAATAATTAGTTACAAAACAAACATTTACTATGTGAAAATTTATACTTTTATTTTTTCATACCTTAAAATTATAGTTTTAATATATATAGTAGAATATTTATATAAGAAAACTTTTAATTAATATACATATATATAACCTACACTTCACACTTTTACAATCTTAAACTTTTTGTATGTTCTATGTGTTGATGTGTTATATTTATATGTATTTTATTTTCATATATGTCTATATACCTAAAATATTTAAAACTAGTATACACAAGATAATACAATACGGTACTTAGTACTGTATTGTACAGTACCATTTAAAAAAATGGTACACTATTTGATATTAGATTTAAAATCTTAGTTGTATGGTATCCCCTAACAAGTAAAGAGATAACAGAATTTTTAAGCTTTTTCACATGCCTTGTCATTGAAGAACTTAAGTCTCCAAATATTTTGAAGTACTTACACATATTTTGACGAAATTGCCGTAGTAATTTGTAATTATACTAGATTAGTAAGGTCCAAACATGGAAGGAAGATAAGAAAAACGAAGTCAATCCTTTAAATGAGTTTTTTCTTCTCTCTTTCCTTCATCTCAATTTTAGTGAGAAAATTATAAAATCAAAATTAAAATAAATGAATAGAGTATTTTTTTTTTTTTACAAAAAGATATTGTTGAAGTGTTTATTTGGTTGTTTTATACTACCAGTTTTTGAATAATATAGTAGCATTGTTAGATAGATCAATAAAATCTCTCAAAATTGGACCAATTAATCAGATGACGTGCAGAAAAGTAGGTTTTTTTTCCTGCATTATGATTTTTTTTATACTGTTTAGTTTTCTATTTACATATTTTAATATTAGGTAGTCACATGAAAAATTGAAGGACAACTAAAGATGGTGGGAGCAGATTAACTTGTCCCTATTGATCACAAGCTTTGGCTTCCCACATGCTTACTCCTGCAACCAGAATCCCTAGCCCCAGCTTTATTACCAGTTTGCCACTCTAGCTTTCAAATTTCAATCATCAATATGTGACAAGGCATGTGAAATGATCCTTTAAGTAGTGATCATATCCTTATTTGAACTACCCCAGCATGAATTATTTTCTTCTGGCCCAAAACCAAATTCACATTTAGATGCTTCTAGGATTTTTATATAAAGAAAATTGTACAAATGTATTGAAATTGTTACATTTGGCAATAAAATCCCCATTAACTTGTACAAAATTTGTTTCATCATTTAATTAAATCTACTTGAAGAGGTTACCGAAAAGTTTATATTCGTAATTCAAAAGCTGATATTAGACAGTTATTTTGAATTAACAAATCTTACGAGAGGTAAGAACGTTTACAAATATATACACTAAAAGAGAAGATGTCATAGATTAAGAATAAAAATGAAACAAAATTAAAGGGTAAGCGCACTGTGTAGAAATTACGCTCTTCCTTTAATCGTACAGAAGGTGTAATTAAGTTCTAATTCAATTATACCCCAAAATCTCGATCCAAAACATTCACCAGCTAAAGTAGTAGACGACTTCAAATAATTGCATTTCTGCCAGTAGTGAAGGCTAGATTGACGAATCAATATGATTATGGTAGACCATATCATTATTAAGCATTTAGGTAGCGATCTGACAGCAAACTATCAATGAAATTGGTGAATTGTATTTTTGGGTGCTGGTTTGGACTTGGATTAGGATAACTACACTCGAACGTAATATTAGAAAGTTTTGAAATTGTGTTCTTGAGGAAAGCCATCTGACAGATCAAATTAGCTATCCAAAACTAGTCGAAATAGCTACAGAAAAATAGGATTTTCATATGTGCCTTTAATTTTTACATGGTATTTAGAGGCTCTATTATTAGAAAGTGTAATTAATAAGAGACTCTATTCTTTGTGGAATTCCTTTCTTATTAAATATCTTCCTTTTGATTATGGTTGATATAGAGCAAAACCCCCCAACAGACCAGGTCATAATAATAGGTTCAAACTGCCTAGTTCTAACATAGTATTAAGATAAAAAGTGACTTAAGCGTCAATTTATATTAACTTAAATCAACTGACTTATTTTTTATTTTTATATTTTTTTTACCTGAAATTAATTGTATTTAAAATTTAATATTATATAAATACAATAATGCATTAAAAAGGAAAAATTCATAAAATTTAGTAAATTTAAAAAAAATTGTATTTTCAATGGATTATTGCAACTACATAATATTTTATTTTAATTAAAATTAATTCTAAAAAAAAATGACTTAAGAATAAAAATAAGTCATTTTGAAGTCAATTGATTCAAAATGACTTATTTTTATTTTTTTACCTAAAACTAATTTTATTTAAAGGCCAATATTATGTAGGTATAATAATTCATTTAAAATATAATTTTTATAATCTTACTAATTTTTTTTCTTTTTTTTTCTAGTTTTAGGCTTTAAAAAGAAAATTTACAAATATTTGGTAACATCATAAAAATTTACTTTCAAATGAATTATTATATCTATATAATATTAAATTTTAAATAAAACTAATTTCAGATAAAAAAGATATAAGAAAATTATCTTGAATTAAGTTAATTTAAATTAAAACGAATTATCAATAAAGCTGTTGGTTGTAGAATGGGACTACTTATACTGGCCTACATCAAAGAAAATTCAAAGCTATTATTTGGCAGAGACAGCAGGAACAGACGAATGGTCGGTGAGAGAAACCAAATGTTCTCACCTAAAGAGAGTCCCCTTAGTAATTCCTTTGAAACAATGTTAAAGATGAATTGTTTTCGCAAATACTCAAAATTATTTCGCACATGGGCTTTTCTTAATTTAGACTTTATATGATTACATCGGGAAAAAAAAAGGAAAGTATTTCCGGTTCATAGCACTAAGTTACACATCTTCCTCCTATGTTTGGTGCTATATATGTACATTCTTACACCCAAGGTTTGGAAGCTTACTTTTATCCTTCTACATTTTAATTTTCTGAAATACTACTGCTGTCTAGTTTAATTAGAATTGTAAACGTTAGGTTTCCTAATTTGGAAATAAAAGTCCAACCAGCACTAAACCTTAGAGATAAATTGTACGTTCACCCTAAGTTTTGTTAAAAAATGCAATTTACTCTCTCTTAGTTTGAAGACCTATACTTCATCTATGAAATTGTACTGTCATTGACACTATTCAAGAAAAATTAATAATAAAAAATTTGCATGTTTTTCAGGAAAAATATGTTCATCTTGCACGTTCTTATGTTTAGTTAATGGATAAACTAAATTAAATTTTTGGTACATGGATAAACTAAAATGTTAATTTAAAGGGAAATGAGTAAGTGAGGATCAGTGACCGCCGTGGACAAGCACAAACTATTTGATCACGCCCATGGTGGCATTAGAGAGTGTAATATTGCATAGGCACAATGATCATGAACTATTACGGTAATCAGATTGTAATTTAAAATATGCTGCTCCACACTTATACTTTTTAATTATTTACTGTTTTGTTATTTCTTTGTTTGGCTAACAGCTTTTTGAGAATGTGGTGAAGCCTAGCGACCTTTGAAAGTTGAATCGGCCAGTGATCCTGAAGTAGCACACCGAGACTCACTTCTTTCAAAGGGATTATCCTCAACTTTGAGGATTCGGCCAAAAAAGTATGGCGATTCAAGTACTCATACTGGAACAATAAGAAATTCAGTGGGCAGGAGATGGCACCACTAAAAAACATGGATTTTTCAACGGTCAAATTTTCAATAGTTAAACTGTTGGAAATTTTCAACACAATAAGCCATTGGAAAAAAGTCAGTTGAATTTCCAATGGCTTAGCTGTTGGAAAGTTTCAACGTGAGGCTGTTCGAAATTCTTGACTTAGAAATTTCCAATAAAGGCCATTGAAAAATGGTGATATTGAACAAATAAATTTTACAATTTTAGAAAGTAAAGAAATATTTTGAAAATATTTTGTCATAAATAATAATAATAATAATAATACTAATAATAATTCCTTGCCTTCGTCCACCCTCTTTCTCCCTAACCTAGCCATTCACCTTACCGTTCCACTGTTCTCCCTCCTCGGCCTTGCAATTCCTTGCCCTCGTCTACCATCGCCATTTGTCTGGTCATCCTTTCGCTTGTTCATCATTGCCCAGTCGTCCAATTCCTCATCTAAATGTCCGCTGCCTTGGCCGATCGTTCGCCTCCTCACAGGATCATGCAAAGCCTCGCCTAAATGTTTGGTGCCTTCGCCAATCGTCCAGCTCCTTGCCTGAATGTCTGCTGCCTTGGCCAATTGTCCGTCTCCTCAGTGTAGATCTAATTTTGGAAACTTTTCCTTTGTGTAGATATGATGATTAATGTTGTACAAATTGTTGTTTACATCTAATTTGAATTTTTGGTTAATTTCTAATGAATTTGTGTGAATTCCTTATGAATATTTGTGAATATGATGAATTTGTGAATATTTTGATTTTTTTTTAATATTTTGAATTTAAGTTAGTGAAAATATTTTTGTGAATTTAAGTATCTATGAATACATATTTTTTGTGAATTTAAGTTTGTGAATACATATTTTTGTGCATTTGAGTAAGAATTTAATTTTTGTAAATACCTATATAAAATATATTATTTTAGTAAACATAAATATAATTTTAATAATATATAATATAGCTATTTACATATATTTTTATTTTTTAAAAATGGGTTTCCAACGACCAAGCTGTTGAAAATTTCTATCGGCTTGAGTTGTTGCAATTTTTCCAATGGCCTAAGCTATTGGCATATTTTCAAAGGCCAAGTTGTTGGAAAACCGTTCAACTGTTGGAAATTATTCTATGAGTTAAGGCCGTTGGAAATTTTAACAACTCATACTCCAACGGCCTGATAATTGAGAATACTAATGGGCATTTCTCTTAGCTGTTGGAATTTTTTTTTTCAACGCATGGTTTACAAACACATCATTTTCCAATGGTCTCGTGTTGGAAAACTTGGTTTTCAATGTGATGCTTGTTGGAAGGCCGTTGGAAATCAATGTTTTTTTAGTAGTGTGACTCATGAAGGAAAGGAATCTAGAGCCAATTCATGGAGGAAAAGTCTGGCAATTCCAATACTCATATGCATAGAAAAAAGTTTGGAATAGCTTTGTGAAGGAAAAGAATCTGAAAGCTGGCAAAATCATGAGCTTCTAGAGGTTGAACAAGTAGGAGATGCAGTTGCATATCGATTCCTAGTACCTTAAGAGATCCAAGAAGGGAAACCCAGGTAGAGGAAGCTTGAGCGCAGCAATATGAGTGGTCCTATCGGAGTTGAGGAATCAGAGACCTAGGAGCGAGGGTGCCTATGGTTCCTTTGGTTCAAGTCCATTGAATTTCCTTTAGCCCAAACAAAATCATAGAACTTTTTTTTTTTTTTTTTGAAAAAAAGCCAAAAAGAACATCACAAAACTCCATAAAAGCAAGAAAAAAAATTATTTGAATTTAATTCTTACTGATTTTTGTATGGAGTTTTGTGATGAAAAAGTTGTTTCCTTTAGTAAAAAATGTTCTTTAACTTATATAAATTCATTGTTGTGTAATATATTGTTCATTTTGTAAAAAAATGTTGTTCCATGAATAATGATACTCATTTCAGTAAAAAATGTTGTTATATTCATATAAATGTATTGTTCCATGATATGTTTCTCACTTTGTAAGAAATATTATTTCATAAATAATGTTATTTCATTGAGTAGAAAATAGTATTTCATGCATAAAAATGCGATGTTATATAAAATCTTGTTCTTTTTGAAAAAAAAAATTGTTTATAAATAATTTTGTTTCTTTTAGTAAGAAATATTGTTCAATTGATGCAAATTTTATGTTTTTTAAAATGTTGCTCATTTTGTAAGAAATACTTTTTATAAATAATATTATTCAATTTAATAAGAAATGTTGTTCTATTAAAATAAAATTGTTGTTTTGCAAAATGCTATTTATTTAATAAAAATATTGTTCTACACTTGTTGACAGTCTTATAAAACATGTTATTCATTTTGTAAGGATTGCTAGTTAAGATGCAATGACATTTTTGTAAACAAGACTAAAATAAATAAAGCGCACTACATTAGGTGTAGCATGGCATGTAGGTACTTTTTAAAATATCCATTCATTTCATTATATGGGGTAAAATTTAAATTTGGTCCCTAGCTTTAAGAATCATCTTAAAATAGTCCCTTAACTTTTTCTTATCCTCTTAAAGTCTCATAACTCAACTAATATGTTCTATTTCAGTCTATATTGTCAGTTCTGGCATTATTTTTTTTTTATGAACTTTGCCTACGTGGCACTTGCTACCTTTATTGTGGGTCCCAAACTGCCATGTGGATGACAATACTAGAAGAATAATAAACTTTAAGTTAAAATTGACATAAACAATAATCATAAGGACTTCAATTGTAAATCAACCTAAAATCATCTTCTTTCTTTTTCACCAAATTTTAATCTTTGATTCCACCAAGCTCCTCAAAATTTGATGTGCCATAGGTGAATTCTAATAACGCCTATACTGCATGTCATCGTTGATGGTTATAGCTAACCTAAGGGTGAATTGCTAATCAAATCCTTTTCTCATAAGTTGGTTTGCACACTGTCATTGATGGTTCCCAAGGGTAGCACATGGATGATGATGTCGCAGTCGTTGATCGGCTGAGCCATCTGGATCTGGTTGTCAACATCGTCAAGACAAAGCCATCCCTCTCCCAGATTTCACCACATATGCATTACTAGCTTAGCCGTCACAACCGAATTGTAGTCTGCCAAGAAGCACATCCTCGTTCTTGTGTTCGACCAGATATGGAGCCTTAAGACCTAGCAAAATCCAAGCAGGTGTGTGGAAATTATTGAGGCCATCGAGTTCATGGCCGAACACTAAAGGGGCTCATTGGCTGCAAGATGGTGGCAAATGTAGATGGCAAGTGGTGAAGAATTAGGGAAGAGGATAAAAGTTGAGTTAATCACCCTTTAAGTCCTTAAAATATGCATTTATGTCAATTATAGCATGATACTTATTATTTTTTCAGTTTTTGTCATTTATAGTTATGAAAGAGAATGTCATGTGACAGTTTGGTTGTCATGTTGGCAAATTGCATAAAAAAAAATAATGCCAAAACTGATGATAGAGACTAAAATAAGACATGTTAGTTGAGTTAGTGGACTTTAAATGGACAAAAAAAAGTTGAGGGATCACTTTAGAACAATTCTTGAAGTTAGAGGACCAAAATTTGGATTTTACCCTCATTATATGCGAGGCTTCACACAGCAACAGGCACCAACTGTATGTGCTCTCGCTATACCGAACCCCACACTTCGAAAGCGTGTCATAGGAACTGGGGTACTACCAACTGCAACAATTTCCTTATTCTAAGCAAAGAAAAAAAAATTAACAACTCGTCAAAAATTGGACCAAAAGAAATAAAGAAAAAGACAAGAATAAAGCGCAATATATATATATATATATATATATATATATATATATATATATATATATATATATATATATATATATATATTGCCATCTTTGACAATGCATGCAAACCGTAAAGTTTGAAAAACATATTTGCCTTACGAATTAGATAGATAGATAGATATATAACCTATGTTTATGGATTAAAACCTAACCTTTCTGTTATGGATTAAAAACTAACCTTTCTAACGTTCAAAAAGTGGAAAAACAATTATCCGTTCAACATTGCTTCATCATTATTTGATGGACTTGTTATTACTCTTTTTAATTTCAAATAAATATGGTTCATTGATAAAGATGAAGTTCATTTGGGATTTGAAGGTCCATTTAGATGGATGACATGAGATGGATGACATGAGATATGTTTGTCATTATAAAAAGTAATAAAAAACTATCACATACCAATCTAATTATATATAAATATATATATTGATGATGCACTAACCTTGATGTAGAGTTTTGATGCTAGGGAATGAGTTTCTTAACATGAATATGCCTTGGACAAAAAAATTTGGAAACCTGCAGAAGATACTCTGACACTTAAGTCAATAGAATTTCTAATAAATGTGCGAACACAAAAGAAAATGTTCTCATATCAACTATATGGTATTAAATGCCGCTATATAAGCTCTTTGGGATTTTGTGTCGTACGAGTTTCAAATTGTTGGATGAGATACATATTTCTTAGATTATTTGATCTTGGACACTTGTATCTTTATGGGTCCAATCTTACACCGCATAGAGCTATTATGCCTGATCGGGCTTTATCAGACTTAAAACTTTTGATGAGCTTTATAACCCAAAAGCAACGTTGGGCCCAAAATCTTTGGGTGTGGTTATCACCTACACACACACACACAAATTTAAATGAGTATTCTCTAATTTCCATTCTCAAATTGCTAACACAATTTCATGTGTTCCTTTTCAATTTTTTTAAATGCCACAGTAACCTTAGTTACTGTTTGGCTAATAGAACTGCTGACATAACACTTCACACCGTTTATTTCAATAACTAAACCGACACTTATCAAACCTTAGTTACATATTTGAAATTTTTTTAAAAAAATTGAGGATTATTTTTGTCACATCCCACACAGGCCCTAGCTTGTGCCCTCTCAGTACCACTCACCAATTTACCCAAGATTCCTTTGATTAAACTTCAATCCGGGTGTTAATAACTTCCTAGTATTTAAGTTTTATTTTCTAAAGCTGAGAGCTGGGATATGTCCCAGGAGGCTTATGAATTATTTAGAACAACAACCTGCAGCTTAAGTAGGGCCCAACCTCTAACTTGCCACACAAGCAAGGCATACACTTAATATGTTAAGTGTCTAGGATGTGTGCTTGTCAAGTGTGCTACTTTAATGAATGACAACCAAGAAGCCCACATCTCTATAGTTTGAAAAATCAAGTTTCCATGCACATGTACACTCGGCCAAACACAATAACTCAAGAGATTTCTTCATGAAACATAACCATAAGCTCATAAACTTAACATAACTTGGCACATAAGCATCCATCATATGTACATACAATCCATGTACAAGCAAGGCTATATATATACACACAAAATAGCCTAAATACCAGCATCACTAGCGTGGAAACATACCAAGGATGCTATAAGCCCAAAGTAGCCAAGGTTAAGTTTACAAGCCATATACCCTAGTTTCTTAAAAGAAACCTAAGTGTACAGAACAACAGCACACTCCACAAAACTAACCCAAACATACAAATCATAACCAGGGTCCAAGTCCACACATCCTTCCTGTACCTAGACTGATCCCACAACTACAAAAGCCTGCAAACTTAGAATATAAGTTTCAGCCTTAAGCCATAAGACTTGTAATGTAAGTATTCAAGCCAAGATTCAGTTGGCACATACCTCGAGCAAATAGTGTACTAACTAGCACACAAACTAGCAACTCAAGCAAACTACTCAAGCTGTATATCCTTTCCTGAAACAAAAATGTATGAGCAATGAGTAACAATTACTCAGTAGGGATTCACAAACGACCATATAAGGTCTATTTAGTTAAGTTCAATGACTTAACCTCCACAAGCTTACTAGTCCTGCAAGAAAGACATGAAGACATGGAAACCACACAAAAAAAAATACCACAATATATAATCATCATAAACCATCCATATATGAGTTAGCATGCACAAACAAACAACCAAGCACACAGAACTCACACACACACCACAAGGTACATTCGGCCATATTCACTAGCATGTGTCCATGTGCACTTTGGCACTTCCACTTTCACAACTTCACTCCCATTCCACTAGAGCTCCAAATTCACTAGCGAGTTGGCCTCCTTCACTAGGAATTTTAACACATGCCATTACCTTGACTAGCTAGCCAATTTACACACAACTGTATCTCCTCAATATGCCCATCTAGCAAGCTAAGATCATATAGCATTATATAACCATCACTTAGCTGCCATAATTACTTGTTCATGGAAAAGTACCAAGAAAACAAGTAAAAGTGAAAATCCTACCTCAAAATCAAAGCTTGACCTCTCGGTTGCTCGAGTGACTAAGGTCGAAGCTCAAATATATTGCCTAACACAATAAGCTTTCAATTAGCTAGCATAATCACTTGTTCATGGAATATTACCAGGAAAAACAAGTGATCATGAACCTTACCTCCTTAATCCAAGCTTGATTTCTCTTCCAAGCTTCAACTTCACCAATAGTACGGCAAGAACTCTAAGCTTCGCTCAATCATGCTTTGAAGCCTTTTTTGTTTTCTTAGCCAACTAGCCTAAATACGTACAAACTGAAACCTGAAGCCTTTTGTTTCTTTCGGCTAATTAGCCTAAACGCTTTGAAACCTTTTGTTTTCTCTTGATTCTCGGCCAACAACAAATGAAATCCAAATAAAACGAAGGCAAGCCACATTAATGAGCATATGGCAGACGAGTCCACACGTTCAACAAGCAGCCGTGAAAGAAAATGGATTTCTGAACGCATTAATTAGCATTTGGCAACCGATTACACATGTCCTACAAATTGGTTCAATGCCAACATTGGTCCCTAAGTATTTTACATGGGGCAATTTCCCCCCTCAAGTCTCCATGTGCACACTTTAGTCACTAGAATGTAGGATCATTTCGGCTCCATTCTTAACTCATGGCTCAAATTGCCAAGCTTTCATTAACATGGCCTAACATGATAATTAACCCATGACCCATTTTAGCATTTTACCATTTTAATTACCCTTATAAAATTGGTACGGTGGAAGACCGCATTATGACCGGCCATTTCAGTCAACATAATTTGGTCTAATTCCACCTTTGTCCATGCACCTAATTGCATGGTGCATTTTCACCCTTCAAGTTCCCATAGTTTCATTTACACCACTAACTCATGTGCACATTGTAGTCCTCCAACCTTATTTTTTTATGCCAAAAACATCATGGCCAAATTTTCCCATGCACAATTAAACCAAACTTTCTCAGGTTTACACCTACACCCTCATCCTTATTTTCAATCAAGTCCCTCATATTTTAAATTGGTGTTTCCCTATATTCTTGGCCTAAGCCAAGTATTTAAGGGATGGTCCTAACACTAGGTGTGCTCTAAACACCCTCTGCATTACGTCCATAAAGAATGCGGGTGCATTAGTAAGCCCAAATGGCATTACTGTATATTCAAAGTGTCCATACCTAGTCCTGAAAGCAGTCTTAGGTATGTCCTCCTCCCCCACTCTGAGCTGGAAATATCCAGATCTCAAATCTATTTTGGAGAACACTTTGGCTCCCTTCAACTGATCAAACAAATCTTCTATTCTTGGGAGAGGATATTTGTTCTTTATGGTTAATGCATTTAGCTTTCTGTAATCAATACAGAGCCTAAGGTTAAAGTATAGCCTAGACTTGTTCCCAAATAGGATTGCATAAGACTTGTATTATTGGATATATATGAATAGCTGCATTTTAAAGTGCAGGATGAGAACAAGAGGCAGGGATAGAGAATCCCTGACGCAAACAGGGGATGGAACAGCCCATCCAAGAGATGATATGTGTACCGAAGTGCCTGAGATATAGGCAGGTGTTATTGAGCATGATGTGGCCGAAGAGCCAAATGCAGGACTTACATTACCTGTACCTGGACCACCTGGACCCAGCAAGGACGGGCCAGCCAGGATAGAAGCAATGATGGAGTCATTACAGATGACTATGTTACAGATTGTAGAGAGAATGAGATTCTTGGCTAGAGGCCAACCTCCAATACATGAAAACCCAGAACAGATGGGAGCAGAAGGAAACTTTGAAGCAGAAGATAGAAGAAGAAGGAGAACGCCTGGCAAAGAGCCAGTGAATCATGATCAGCATAGTAATAATGGAGGCAATCAGGAAAGAGATGAGGGTGATGAGGAGAGAAGACATCCCAGGGCCAGAAGGGTGAGATCAGAGGTTAGACAAGAACCCAGGACAGAGGAAGAGGATGAGGAGAGCTCAGACATTGAGGAGCTAGATGCATATATTTACTTAAGGGATACTGAGCATCCTGCAGAAAGCACAACAAGAGGGAGAAATTACAGGGATAGAACTAGTAGTATAGAAAGAAAGGGAGAGAGGTCCAGAAGAGGTGGACTTAAGGAGGGCCAGCTAGAAGGGTTCCTGGCACTAAAACCTCCAGTATTCAGGGGCGGCTGTGACCCGGATGAGGCTGAGTCCTGGGTATACCAGGTTGAGAAAATTTTTGAAAGGATGGAAGTCACATCTACTCATAAAGTACTGCTAGCCACTTTCAAGCTAGAAGGAAATGCTGAACTTTGGTGGAGGGCAGTACAAAGAAACTATCAGGAAAGGAATCAGAGGAGACCACCAGCTAGGAGGAGATCTATGAGATGGGCAGATTTTCAGCAGGTTTTCGACCAGCAATATGTCAGTGAAGCTCAGAAAGATCAGAAACAGGTGGAGTTTGATCAGCTGGAATAGGGGGATCTCACTGTTCTGGAATATGAACAAAGATTTAGCAGTCTGATCAGATATGCCCCACAGTATGAGGGACAGGAAGAATTGAGAACCAAGAGGTTTATAAAAGGCTTAAGGCCTGAGCTGAGACAGATTCTCATAGCAGTAGGGACTAGAGACTACTATTCAGTGATGCAGAGTGCCATTGCAATGGAGCAGGAATTTAAAGAACAAACCAGGAGTGGAACTGGTAGTGGGAGTGGTCCCCAAAAAGGGACACAGAAAAGACCCAGAGAAGAGGTAGAAGCTAGTGGAAGAAGAAAAAGAAGTAAGAAAGAGAAGGGACCACAGCAGTATGGTCCACAATGCCACACTTGTGGGAAATTCCAAGGCAATAAGCCATGCTTCAAAACTGTTGCTGGATGCCACAAGTGTGGGGCACCAGATCATTGGGTGAGAGATTGCCCAAAGAGGGGAGATGAGAGGAAATTTCTGGGAAGGTTTAATCCCAGAGGGCAAGGTGGCCAGCAATTACCTATGCCTCAATTAAGGCCCAATCAGCCCATTGTAGGAGGGAAGCAGGTACAAAGGACCCCTCAGGAGCAGAGAAGGCCTAATGCACCTCCAGGACGAGTATTTCAGCTGGAGTCATCCAGAAGAATGCAGAGAGCATCAGAGGCCGAAGAGGCAGGTAGAGAAACTAGTCAGCAAAGGACTAGTAGAAGAGCCTTAAAGGGTACTATTTACCTTAATGGTTATTTAGTATCTGCATTATTTGATAATGGAGCTTCCTTATCTGTGATTTCAAATAGCTTGGTTAAGACCATGAATTTGGAAGTAAAGTACACAACAAACATGTACTTAGTTAAAACTGCTGGTAATGAAGTTCTATTCACATATCATATGGTTGAAAACTGTGAAATCCAGATAGACAAGCTGATTTTAGTATTTGTTGGAAGAATAAACTCAACCCCCACCTCACCAGAAACCTGTGATTTCCCTTGGGTTTTCAGAGCCGGTGCCGCCGGTTATCCCTCTCTCTTGACCTCCACCAACGAGCGATTCAGACCCAGAAACCGTTCCTGAAGTCTTTGCTTTTGGAAGCAGGGGCGATGCTCTTCTATGGCTTCCCCATGAACTCCACTGAGGGCTTAATGATGTAGTGGAGGCGTTCAGGTTCGAGGAGTTCCCATACATGGGCAGCAATGCTCCCAGGGTCAAGCGGGTGGGCCGTGTGTTCCCCTTTGTTCCTCTTTTTCAGTTGATTGAAGCGTAGGCAGCAAATTTTATGTAACGTTTAGTTGTAGAAAATTTTCCTATTTCTCTTTTTTAAATTTTCTTTGATGAAAGTTTGAGTGTATAACATGTTTTAAGGATATGGAAAACTTTATTTTCTAAACTTTGGAAAATTCATGTGTTAAAATGGAAAACATCTAAAACAAAATTTTCTATTTTATAACATGAGTTTTCTAAAATTTAGAAAATAAGGTTTTCCACATTCTTAAAGCTAGTTATGCACTCAAATTTCTATTAAAAAAAATTTAGAAAAGAAAAATAAGAAAAATCTTTACATCCAAACACCACCTTAATCTCTCCATTCCCAAAAAAATATTGCCAACTAGATTTTTGTCCGTATACTAATCACTCCTCTCGACGCTCGACGGAGCTCTTGGTTTCGACCTTATCAAATTAGTGGAAGATCTCCGTGCCAATTACTGAATTCAGGTCCATTTTCTCCTCGTAATTTGCTTTAAATCATTGGCCAGGGGGAAGAAACAATTTTTTTAAAATTGAATTTCATATGGAACAGATTTCCCCAACCTTTCTTGATTTTTCTTAGAGTTTCGCTAGCATTCGTGAATATTTGTGTATTTTGCTAACAGAATCTGGAAATCAATTTTTTAAGTTGTCATTCGAATTAGAAGAAAGGCATAAAAATCACACCTAATGTATGAGTGCTGTTGATGATCTCACAAGAACACGGCATTTATGAGCCAGATTCGACAATGGCAATGAGTTTCTGGTGGTTGTTTCCTCAGTATGTTCTGTACCGGCTCTGTGACGTTTTTACGATGCTTGGTCTTCAGGAGGTTTTCTATGGCTAGGTCTTGAAAGGGCTACGGAGTCTGGGTGTGTCCCTAATAAGTGTGGGAAGCTTTTTAAGCAACATTCTGGTTTCCATCATCGATGAAGCAAGAAGTAGTGATGGTGGAGACAGCTGGTTGGACAATAATCTCAGCCGAGCAAATAACGCCTTTAATTCACAAGAATGAAATGTTAGGGTTCTTCAATTGCTTAGGTTAAAACCATCTACATTTTGGAAATGGAATGCAAAAACAAAAGAAAAAGCCAAGTGTGTAAATTTGGATTGGAATTGGAATGCAATTAAAAGTACCCATTGAATTTTGGAATTGGAATGCAATTGAAAGCCATCATTTTTGGTTGCCATATATAATATTACACAGAAGTCACTCTACAACCAAATTAAGGATTAATAGAAGTTAACCATAGTATGAGTTTCCGTAATTGTGGACACAAAAATAGTATAAAAAGCTACATTTGTCACATTTTATCAACACAATTCAAATAAAAGTCATTAGACAATTTCTCACTTTGAACATCATTTCTATTTGCTATATTTGTTTGCTTAAGAGAATCCTTAACCAATTGAAGCTCTTTGATGCAATTTTTAGCACAGATCAAGTGGGCTTAACAATGTTTCTAAAGTTTATTGAGATCCATGTTGATGATACAGACAAAAAGTGCACAAAGCCACAGTGAATCCTCTAGATGCAAAGACAAGAGTTGATAGAGTCCTTTATCACAGCAATAAAAGTTTTGTAAGAACTGTACTCTTTCAAAATCATTAGCTTTAATTTCACTGCAAAAACCCATGTAGAAAGTAAGCTTATAGAAGTAAAACAAATGAATGCAAGCATGCTTCACCAATTGAGATTAATGGAGAAGAATGATGAATTTCTCAAGGAAAAAATGCCTATCTTCTAAAGCCATTAAAATTTTTACGTTAAATTATATGTTTCTTCTTTGCGTGTATTTTATATGTTAAAGAATTGTTTATCAAATTAATTTATTAATAATGAGTTTCCTTTAATTTTTATTAGATTGAGAATTCTGAAGGTAAACTAATTAAATATAATATCAAAAATGGAAGATGTAAACGGGATGGATGAGTGCAACTATTTTGTGTGTGAGATTCTAACACATATTGCCCCTAATTCAAAAGGAGATTCGTGTTTGGCTAGGGATGACAACGGGGCGGATCGGGCACGGAGCCACCGTACCTGCCACCCGCCCGCGAAGCTTGACGGATGAGAAATGACGCCCGTGCCCACCACCCGCGGGTCACGGGCATCCTATGGATTATCCACTAACAAATTGAGTCAACCGCAACAATAGATCAACGGTCGGAGCAACGTGAGTCGGCATGGCAGGGGAACTAAGGCGGAGGTTATGGGTGGATCCAAGGAAAGACGAAGCAGATGGGATGAGAGGGCAGTTGCAAGAGGTGGAGAAACGGCTGGGACGGAGGTGGCAGCGAAAGAAATGGTGGCCGCCATTGATGTCGACCTAGAAGCTTGAGAGAGAGGAATGGTGGAAGGGAATGGCGGAGGAGCGAAAACAGGGGAGCATAAATTTGGGCAGACGAAACAGGCGAAGAAAGAACAGATGATGGTTAAAAAATAAGGAATAAGCGGCGGTGGCAGGAGGTTTTAGAGTTATATGGTTATTAAATTACACTTTAGTCATTTGACTTATTTATTTGTTTCATTTTAGTCTTTTATTTTGACAAGTTACAATTAAGTCATCAACAAACAAAGGAAAATTGTGGCGGGTTGCGGGTGTGACGGATTTACCCATGGATTCATATCAAAATCCATGACGGGTACACGGGTGCAATTTTCATCAAATATCCGCAATTTGTGGGTCGGGTATCCGCGGGTTACGGATTTTACCCTACCCATTGCCATCGCTATGTTTGGCATTCACGATTTCCTAAAATGTTTAGCACCAGTACCTCGCAGCAGCAAAGTTCATGATTAAGTATTTCAGTTATCTTTTGTAGAACAACTTACTTGTTAGAATGAATAAATAATTGGAAGATAACCTTAATACAAAGTTGGAAATTTTAGAGTGAGGAAATGACACCAAAGCAACTCTTATTGACATTGATTTGAAATGATTTAACATTGTGAAATCAATCAGTTAATATTATTAGCTGAAGAATTATCCTTGGGACAATTGTGAAATAAACCTCTTATCTAATGTATCGTATTTCTATCATTTACATCAACATATGCATTTTTTTTTTTTTTTTGTGGAAGCAAAGGCTCTATCTTTTTAAGTTGAGTTTTTTTCTAAATTGCAGTCACTTGAAATAAAAAAAAATCTACAAGTTTTATTTTTTCATTCCTAATAATGACATTATAATATATATGTTTACCACATTATAATAGTTTAAACAATAAGATAATTGTGAATTGTAACAATATAGCAGAAACACATATAAGGTAAATGAATCATACTAAATTAATCTTGTATTAATAGTAATATATTTAGTATCCCGACCAAAATTGTTTTCAAGTTAGTTAACACAAATTGTAGTTATAGCTAACAAAGCAAATAAAGATGAATCAATTGCTCTTATTGGAGATGAGAACACAATCCCCCAATTTAAGCAAATATGTTATAATGTGATTATGATGCAGTTATTATGACTATAAAACACCAAAAGTGTGTGCTTTGTCATGTGCATATCGTTCTTTTCTTGCATCCTCATGATAAAATAAATTATCTTGATTCGTTAGATTAATATGTTTCAATAGAGTTACTTGGAAAGGGTAGAAATCCTATTGCATATGCAGCCTGTTATAGCCCTTCTAGCAGAATGTTCTGCGAGTAAGGTAAGTTCGTAAATCCTTAACTTAAATATCTTAATTAAAGGTGAATTAGTAGAATCAAGTAAGTTGTTTAAGTGTTAGTTGGTTCCGAATGGTTTATGGCACTAGCTTTTCCTGGGGGTGAAACAATCATTTTGCACCTTAGAGGGTCGGGAGGAGTCTCAGGAGTTAAAATCATGTTTTTATTAAAACCAAAACCCTAGTTAATCAATATTTTACCAAGTGTTAAACCTATGGTTACTATTTGGGGAAAGGGTAATTTTGTAAGTTTTAAAAAAGTTTGAGGATGAGGGGCTTTATGGTTATTTAAACTTGTTGGGAAGGGATTTTTAATATTATTCTCACATTCTTCTAACTCAAATTTGCAGCCCTCGCTTCCCCTCTCCATCTTTTGCTCAATCCACTTCAATTTCTTGGTTTTTTGGCCAAATTGGAAGCTTTTCTTGGTGCCCAAGTGGATGGAACCTTGCCTTACTCTTGTTTTGTGATTTTAAAGCTTTAATGGGCATTTTCTTACTTGGGCTCCCATTTGTGCATATGGTAAGCTTCAACCTTTGATGATTTCATGTTTCTTGAGTTGTTTTGAGTTTGGGACTTGTTCGGTTAGTGTTGAATTAGTGCCATAAGCCTTGTTTTACTTTGGAACCTAGAAAAAACTTAGTGGAACCTTTGAGCATGGAATGCGTGGGTTGGAGATGCTTAATTGTTGCTAATTCTTGTGCAACTGTGGTAAGGGATTTACAATTTATGTTTATTTCATGTCATTCATAGCTTGCTTGTGCTAGAATTGAAGTAGTTTTGTAAATGGAAATAATTGGTTGATGGTGAAGAACATGGTGGATAAGTAAGGTTTTGATGGTTTGTGTGGTATTTGTGGACACCATAGGATTGGTTTAAATGGTGCATTGTGGCCTAATGCATGTGTACATGCAAGTTTGAGGCAATTGGAGGCTTTCTTAGGGCCATTGGGAGGCATTGGAAGTCCCTAAGGTGCCTACGGGGCGTAATCTTGAATTTATGGACACGAAGAGCTGAGGATGCGTGACCAAGGGTTAAGGACATGTTGCCAAGTCTTTCATGTTAGCACCAGAAAGTTTTGTGCTATGGTGACACATCCCTAAGTGTTTACGATGCGTCCCTATAGGCAAAATGCCTGGACTAGCCAACTTCAATACTCTTGTAATATTTTGACTATAATTTTTTACTCAGGTATCCAATTAAGGCGATTTAAGATTCCATGTGAAGCTACAAAGAAGGGCTACTATTTCCATGCATTCCCAAGCATGAATTGGTTTAAGCTTGGCTGGGTTTTCATTTCAAATGAGAGAAAATCTATTATAATTGGCCAAAATAAAGCACCACTAGTCGAGTGAAGGGTTTAGCATCATCGGGAGCATAGTTGGGCCTTCGAGTTTAAGAACTCGTTATGGGAACCCTAGTGCACCTAGGAGGGTTCCTTAGAACCTAAAAATTATGGGTCCAACCATGACATTTACTACTCCACTAGGGTGAACCAAGCAATAATGGATAGGTTTGCCATATGTGCTTTAAGTGAAGATTTGGTGCACTTGTAGCCTAGGCAAGGTTACTTGAGGCACAAGTGAGAACCTAGTGCACTCTTGGTAAGATTTTGAGGTGAAAGCTTAGCACACAAGTGACCTAAGAAAGTCTAAGAACTTGAGGCACTATGTGGAGGCTTAGTATGCATAGTGAATTCCTTGGAACTCAAGTAGGGTACATCCACCATGTTCACGTACATAAAAATTAAGGGAAGGTTATTTAGTGAGCTTAGCTCACTAGGACGTTAGCATGCTAAGGCTTGGTAGAAGTAAGTAAAGGGCCAAAACTCATTATGTATGGCGTGACATCTGTGCAAGGGCTAGGAAAAAGAGGCGTCCCATGAGACTCGAATATATGTGCATGTGTTAGCCCTAAGACTGCAAGCACACACAGTAGACTTCATATATTATATATGTGTGTGTGTTTTCAAGAACTTTCTTGCAGGTTGAAGGATCCCTCACTAAGAATATTTGATTCTCACTTTTTTAGTGTTTATTGTGTAGATTTTGGGTGTCGTTGAGCTGGCAACCATGGAGGGTTGTTGAGCTAAGCTCATAAACAGATATTTTATTTATTTGAATCATTGTGATTCTAGTTTTGTAGTTCACTTATGGGTTACATTGTTTTGCTAACTACAATTGTTTATTTGGCCGGCATTGGCTAGTAAAACACACGGGAGAGCTTTTAGGCTTGCTACCAGGAGTTGCTCCAATGTGGACGGTAAGTCATAGATCTCAGTAGTGTAGTTCAGTGTATAGTTTTCATACGCTAGTTTGCCTTCAATGTTCATGAATAAGTACTATATTCTAGAGTCACTCTTGAGTATGAGCATAGTCTACTTTTGTATGGATGCTTTCACACGATTGATTATGTATAGTTAAATTCACATATACTTTGTATGCTTTAACTACTCTAAGACTTGGATTTTAGTGAAAAGCCCGGGTAATATTTTATGGATTATGATTTATGTTTAGCTTTTATAACTTGTTTTGTTATTTAAGTCAAAGCATTACTCATGCATGGTTGCATATTAGGTTAATTAATTAGATGCATGAAAGTTTTAACTAGTGTGCATGTAATGAATTAGCCAATCATGTCTAATATGGGGCATGTTCCCATAGGTTTCCTGGGTATGGCCACAAAGGGTCGTGCCACAACTATTGCTAGCTATATGATGCATGACCCATGTAGATCAACCAACTAAAGGTCACTTTATATGGTGAGTGGAATGTGCAAAAAGATATACCCATGTCCATTTCATTCTAAAACATTTATTGGTATTGAAGAATTTCCATTGTATAGATGCATGAAGGCATTCATCAACTATGATTACAAAAAATGTAATCGAGCTTGACAACCAATTAGTTGTTCCACATAATGTTGATTTGTTCATAAAGCATGATTATCACATTAAATTGGAGAAAATAAATCATGGTAAGTGTGTAAACTACTTGTGTAAATACATGCATAAGGGGACTAATAAGTCGATTGTTGTGATCGAAGGAGTTTGTGGTCAATATGCTGAATTAAAAAAATATTTGGATTATAGGTATATTTTTGCATCTGACGCATAATGAAGAATTTTATATTTATGATATTCACAAATATGATCCACCAGTTGAACGGTTGTCATTTCACTTACTTGGTAAGCAAAATGTTGTGTTCCTTAAAGGTGCAGACATCAATAAAGTATTGCAAAGAAAATGAGGTAATGTTACTAAGTCTAAAGCTTGGATGCATTACAATTTGAATGCTTTAAAAGCACAACAACTTACATATTTAGAGTTTCCAATAAATTAATGTTTGGAATGGACAATTAAAGGAATGAAAAAAGCATCCAAGGGAGAGGTGTGTGTAGGCTCTCTTATGTGTATTTGAATTTTAATGAAAAATATTACCTTCAAATGTTATTAAACATGCAACGAGACTCACATCTTATGAGGCCCAAGATATAGTTCGAGGGTTGTGTATCCAATGTTTAAAGAGACATGTCTTGCATTAGGTTTGCTTGAAGGTGATACAGAAGGGCATGAGGCATTATGTGAAGATTTAGAGTAAGCAATGGGCAGCCAACTACGAAACCTGAGATGTTTCTATTCATGTTTACTATGGACCCAATAACTAGTGTTGGAGCAAGTGCAACAAAGAGGATGGTGAATTGATTATATTAAAAAATTTGACAAAATCAAATTTTACAATCAAATTCACTCAGCTAAAAATCAAGAACAAGTCAAGTAATGATAAGTACAAATGAAGCAAGTAAATAAAATAGAATGAGAAAATGATGTCACTGGATTTATAGAAGTTCAACTCCATCAATCGGAGTCTGCATCCTCTTTCAAGCTTTCCAACTTGAAAGTTCCTCCACTATTTCTTGATCAAGATTATAATTGTGTTTTCTTTAAGGTTTACACTTAATCAATCCTCAGTTTTTTCTAATGCTAACTAGAAACCACTTTCTAATTTTCTTCAATGCTTACTAAAAAATACTTCCTAGTTTTCTTCAATGACCACTAGGAAACACTTCACACTCAAGATATTCTAATACTTGAAGTGTTTACAAGCTCAAAAGCTCTCACAATAGTGGTATTGCTAGATATATAAGTGAATGCACAAATCTTGGCTATTTTATCAAATGATGAACACTTTAATGATAAATCTTTAATTCAATGGCCAAGTCCTATGAACAAGATGTTTTTCCATGTATTTATACTACTTTGACAACTAAAGAGACATTACAATTTGCAAAGTAGCTGGAATATTAGACAAGGCTCTACAGAATTTGCTAGCTGTCACTTTGTCTTTTGTGCAGGAATCTGAAATTTATCATAACAAACTTTGGGCTTAACATATGAAACTTTGAATTCACCCTTCACTATTCTTTAATGGCTAGTTTTGACTTATAAAGATGAACTAAAGTGTACAGGTGTTATCCTCTATTTCATCCAGTAGGGTTTTGAAATTTGGGCTTCATTTGAGTCAATCAAGAGAAAATTTGCAACATTTAAATCTTCAGTTAACATGTTAATATGAGTTTAATAGGTTAATAGGTATAAAAAAAATTTGACATCAGCTCCAGGTTTTGAATTAAATTAAGTTTAACTTATTAAAACTCTATCCTTGAACCAAAATTCATCTTATTTGAACCCAAATTTGATTAGATCGAAACTCTTTCAAATTACACATTTTTAACTCACTCTAAAAATTAAAGTTACATAATACAATTCATTTTTTTTATATTGAGATAACACATTCAAAGCTTCCAATTAAAAATACACTTGGTTAAAACTTGTGAAACTTTGATGCTAGAACTTTAAACTACAAATTAATTTTGTAATCATCAAAATTCAAGTTACATTCATTGAAACAAATCAAACAGCTAATCTGATAGCATCAACGTATCTAGACTTACAATTGAAATGGTAGTATGCTTTCACCAAAGAATGATATAGTTGATCTTGTAAACAATCGCCTTATGAATGAATTGTCTAGGGACATCATCACATTCTTGAGTATAGATGGTATATATTTCCTACATTTGAGAATGCTAATGCCCACAATTTATTATATCTAGTGCAGTACCTGAACACTTTGAAGTTTTCAGAATTTCCAAATTATATTCTGAAACTAAAGGTCCATACCCCCATTATCCTAATAAGGAACTCAAATCAAGCGAGTCAGCTATGCAATGGAACTAGACTTATAGTTACCTGGTTAGGTAAAAGATTTATTAAAGTTTGGCTACTGACTTGTAGCAATGCATGCATGTGTTTTCTCATTCTAATTTTTGAAATGGTTCATGCTGATACTCAACTATCCTTTAATCTTTCGCATCGGTAATTTCTTGTAAAAGCCATAATTTGTGATGATAATAGATAATAGTCAAGGATAAATATTCAAACATATTTAATGATAATGTCTGATATTACTCTCTGGTTCCTCTTTTGTTTTTAGCCGAAGGAAAACTGGTTTTATATACTAATTTTCCCTTTCAACGATCTTATTTTATTCTAGTTTATTTGAGAACCCCTAATCAGCTTCAATCAATATTTTTTCGCTAGCATCCAACTTTTATACGTTCTTGGCACTTTTTAGAGCTCTTAATAAAAGAAAAAGAGTCATGCATGTGTGACATGACACAACTCGCAGGAAAGAAATGGAAGTCCAGATCCTAATTGCTCTTAGATTTCCCTCTAATAATTCAAATGTATGATTTCTATGTATTCATCTTTTCTTGGTTTTCAAAGGTTTTAGTTATTAGCAATAATTTTTTACATTCATGTAAACGGCTTTCTGAATTTAAATAGATTTACTGTAATATTGAATCTACATTGAACATGATACAAATGGGTTGATGTGGAACTAGTACTATCATTTAGTGACTTGACAAAAGGTGGGATCATGTTAATGAAATAGTTCTTGGTAATGCTTATTACAGTTATATATCACAACTGTCAATTTTAATGCCAATAAAAAGTTCCTAACAATTTTATCTATAGCAATGGAATCTTTACTTATTTTGTCCCATAAATTTTCTCTTTCTTCTTTTTTTTTTTTTTATGTCTTAAAGTATGTGTTATTTGTACATTGTTACATTTTTTTTCCAAAATTTACTTTTCCTACTATAAAGTCCTTGAATTATATATTAATCCTACTTGTTGTAATTATATTATTTCAGAAAGTGTGAGTTTGAAAAAAACATACCACATCAATATTTAAACTGGTGTTAAAAAAATATATTGATTTTACTACGGTAATAGAAGTAAGGTAGAAATATCAAATTTTTTGACATTAATGTTTTGGATAAGGAGCAGATATGCCACTATTTTTTTTTTTTTTTGTCTAATATTTCACTAATGTTTTAAAATGGCCTAAATATACCAATACTGGTTAGAAAGTAATATAAAATAGTTAAAATAGAAAATTTTGAAAATCTTGGAGTTATTATGCATATTTAAAAAAAATATCATGATCTTTGAGATTTTTTCCAAAATAAGATTTGATATTCACTTTCAATGCTTCAGCCTTGTTGCTGTCTTCGTCACTAGTGCCTCAACCCTGTCACTGCCCTCCTTATGTTTCTGCTATCTAATACTATCGCCAACATTCAAGAGAGAGAAAAAGGGAGAGTCTAATTATAAAAAATCTTTGAAGTTTGTTAAAATTTACAATATTACCCCAAAATTTCAAAATTTGTTATCTTTCACATTTTTTGTTAGCTTTTTAATGTTTTCCGTTAGCTTTTTAATGAATAATGACATATCTACTCTTAATTTAAAACTTTAGTGGTATATCCTACCCATTTTAAAACATTAATGGAAGATTGAAAAAAAAATTATAATGACAAATTCACTCCCAACCCAATACATTAGTGACAAATTTTTTATTTCTACGTATGAGCAACAAACTTCAAATTTTATACGCTTAACCGGCTACCCCGCCAAAGCCCGTTGCATGTTTTAAGTTGGGAAGTTAGGACGGTAAAAGGTTTTTTTTTTCAAATAAAGATAGTATATTTTCCATCAATCACAAAGTTAAACTTGGCCTACAACGTGCGTGTCTTAGTCAGTCGAAATTTTGAACTAGTTTTTAACTAAAGGAAATCTAATTAGTATAGTTGTGCAAAGAAAAAAAAGGAAAATACTCCAAAGGTTCCATTTAAATTACATTTTCACCCTTATTGTTGGAAATATACTCTTACGTCCCACTTTTCTTTAGATAAACAATCGTGTAATGTTAACATCTGAACTTCAAATTCAATCTATTTAGTAACTTTTTCAATAGATTTAAATTGTCTTGTAATTTTTTTGACAATAAATGAATAATTTAAACTACCAATGTTTTTCTCCCTCTAAGCATAGACTTCTATTCGATAGTCTCAAAAAAAAAATCGGATAAGTAAGATTAGCTTTCCAAATCTTGAGGTAAAAGTGTAATTAGCATATCAAACCTTGGGGGAAAGTATAATTGACCCAAGCAGAAAGCCAGAAACTATTCTTCTTGAATTTTCTAACATAACTCTAGCACGTAAGCTTCATTTTGGCGGAACCTGAGCATTTACGTTCTTTATAATTCTCAGGTCAATGAAAGGGACGAAGGTCAAAGAACTGATAATGTTAAACATTGTCTTCTCTTTCAAAGATCCGGATGCCAAACAGCCCAGATTAAAAAGAAGAGGTGGAAATCGTCAAATCGAGCATCTTTTAAAAAGTAAGGAGCATTAAAAAATGAATAGGTATATATATTTTTTTAAAGGATAATCGAACAGGTTGCTAGCTACTTACAAACGGGTAACGGATGAAAGGATATGCAGGAGGGGGAGGAAAAGTAGAAAAAAGTTGAAGAAAAAGTTAAAATCGGGACGGCTAGCGTAAGAAAAGTAATCCCGCGCCTACGAGGTGTTTCTGTCGGTATCCGGTCTCAAGATAAGTAGCCAATTATGAGGAAATAATACATATAGGATAGAAAGATGTTAAATATACTAATAACTAGTAGATATCAAAATTATGATACTATTACAAAGAAATTAACTCACGCATATCATATTTTGATATGATAAGAAAAGTAATCTCAAGGGAGGACTAAAAGCCAATCGTAATGGCCTGATCATTAACCATCTATTTTTCATTGATGATTGTTTGATTTTTTTTCCACTCATCTAATCTAGCATTTTAGTTTATTCAAAATGTTTTACATTTGTATTAGATCACGGCTGGTCAAGAGATCAATTTTTTAAAGTCAAAATGGTTTTTAGGCCGTAATGTGCCAAGCAATTTGGTCTAAGAATTTTATAACATTCTGTCATTCGAGGTTAGTTCTAGTATTTTGAATTACTTGGGGACTCTTTTTTTATAAAGATTTGTCAAAATCCTCCTTTTTCAGTTTTTAGTGGATAAAATTTCTTCGCACCTAACTAACTGGAAGTAGAAGATGCTAAATAATGCAGGCAGACTTACATTAATTAACTCTACATTAACTTCCTTGCCTGTTTACATTATGTCCTTTTTCGAAGTTTCTGTCACGATTTTAGATAAGATTTTTTCAAAGTTCATTCGATTTTGGTGGTAGGAAGCTCTAGATAGATAGGGCATTTCTTTCAAGCAGAAAAGTCTTCTGATGTTGCTCAAATGGATGGCCTAGGGATCTAGTATATAAGATTATTCGATCAAACCCTTTTGGCCAAAACTTTTTAGAGAATATTTGCTGGGAACCATAATAAGCTAGTTTATTGAGTTTTAATTGCAAAATATGATAACTCCCAATCCATTTGGTCTTCCATGAAGAAAAGTAACATCATTCTCATTTAAAGAAGTTCACTCTGTAGGCACAGTCTTACTGGTTAAGCCTGTACATGGAGTATTGGGGATGGTTCCTCAGTTTGGGTGTGGCATGACCCCTTGATTCCTGGTATATCTCCAAATTTTTTCAGGGTTGTGTGTCTAGCTTTTCATGCCAATAAGAATCTAAAAGTTTTAGAGCTCTCATTAGGCCATGATTATTCTCAGAATAGGGAGTTACTAGATACTTTATTTGCAGTTCAAATCAGGGATCTCATTTTATCAGTCCTAGCCCTTTAGTTAACTCTGGATTTGATAAAGTTCTTTGGGAAGCAAACTTTCAAGTCAATACACGACAAAGGAAGGACATGTTTTTCATCTTTTCAAGAATGCTAATCCAATTAGAGTAATGGAAATGAATAGTCACGAGCTCTCTCAAGATCCTTAGTTTTTAAGTGTTGCTAAGCGGCTATGAGGCTCATGTCTCCCTAAAAAACATAAATTGTTCATTTGGAAATGTCTTTTTGGATAACTTATGTGTAGCAACTAATCTTGCTTCTCATGGAGGATTCATAAATCCTTACTGCCTTAGATGTAATTCTCAAGAAGAAACCTTTCTATGCCTATTTTGGGAATGTCGAGGCTTAAAGGAAATTTGGGGTTTGTTTTGTGTTAATCCTTTAAGCTCCAATATTTTTAATTTTGAAGATTGGCTTCTAAGCCTTCTAGCTTCCCAAAATAAATGGAATTTGGATTTGTTTCGCTTTCTAGCTATTACCCTATGGACCATCTGGTTGGGGCAGAATAGGGTAGTCTTTTGTAATTCTAGTTTAAAGTTTTAGCCCTTAACTCTTGGCATAATGATCCTATCTAGCAACTTCATTCTATTAGATCTTACCTTTTCCTACTCTTTTGTATTCAGGGCAAACCTTCCAAACTCCCTTTGTCAAGTATGTGGTAAGCATAAATGGGACAGGCTTCTTGGTGTTGAATCAGATTATGCCAATGTTTTGTTATTTTTTTTCTATAGAAATAAAACCCTTTGAATCCCCGTCTTTGTAGAAAGAATTTTTTTTTAAATTCCCTATAAAAACAAATTTTGTGAATGAAAAAATTTTTAAAACTGCCCAATAGGCCTTATTTTTCCTAAGATTTGTACGAATACACTTTTTTGCTACAAAAATATGCCTTTTGAACCGCCATTAGAAAAAAAAAAAACTTTTAAATCCTTTTTGGTGGATTGCACTTGGCAAAGATCTTTGGGTTTTGGTGTTACAGCGTGGCTTTGGATAGGAACTGATGCCCCTCCAAGATACCAAGATGGCTATGTCTAGTAAGATTGTTCATCAACACTTGATTAACGATGACAACCAATTTATCTAATATTACTATTTTTTTCTGATTGTTCACAGGTTCTGGCACCTTTGAGAGGAATGATTACCCCCAATGATCTCTCCTCAAGTTTCATAAACTCCCTCATGTGGTTAATTGAGTCCTTGGATCGTTGTATGACGGTGGTAGTATCTTCGCAACATATGACTCTTGCCCATGAAGCTGTAGCTTCTTTACTATCTTTTTTTACTATCTATGTATTTTTTTTCTAATTACCAAAAAAAAAAATGATACTGCAATTTTACAAAATTTGTTAGCATAAATTTTTGTATGGTTAGTATCACTTTATAGGATATATAACTAAATAGTAAAACTTATTGAGGACTAAATACATCATGATAACTACACTCAATGAAAGAATATAAGTACTTGTAAGTGAACCTATGCATAATTTTTACCATAAATTGGTGCTAGTCAAACAATGATTGGACAAGTATGCGGGATCATGTATGAAAATACATATATACTTCACTTATTGGTGGTTGTGTACTCTTTCCAATATGTCTAAGTAATCTAATAATACTAGAGCTGTAAAGATATCTACAGAGTGTTTTTTTTATGATGGATATTCATTCCATTAACCATAAGACATATGACATCAATAAACTAGAATAATAAATTGAAGTTCAATAGAGACAATAAGCTCTAAGTTTTGCATTTCGACATCTCTAAGATATCATAAATGAAAGAAATCTTTCGTGAATAACATGATTCATGCTTGTAGATCGAGAGGAAACTTAAAAAAACAACACAAAACCAACATAAACACTAAAGAAAACACTAACATAAAATTGGACAACAACCCCAACATTGGGTTGGATGAACTAACACATGGACCTAACACTAGAGGTGAAATGAAAATTGACAATTCAATCTGAATCACTCCAAAAATGGCATTGAGATGTCGAATAGGCACTAGGCCACCATTGATTCCTTGAAAACAAGCACTGGTTGAGGTCGATCCCATTTTTCATTGCAAGGTTTCAATCAATCCAAAGTCCTCAGTTGTGTTTAGTAAACTGGGCGCTTTTTGTCCTCTCCCTCACCATCGGGCTCTTGCCTACTGTTGGATCTATGTCTTCCTCCACCCTACGGCTAGATTTGTCAAAATCCCAAAATTGTTGACGTTTTTCCTAGCAGATTAATTACCACTCTTAACTACGACAACAATTACAAACACTATCACTAGAATCACCACTCTCTACACATTGGTTCTTAAATGAAAAGAAGAGTAAGAAGAAACAAAAAGAAGAAGAGAAATTGGCCGTGATCCGGTCTACGGTTGGATCCATGCACCAAGAGTGGTTTCCTCTCAATCTTCAGCGACAAATGAAAAAGAGGGACATAGAGAGATTAATAATGACACACCTTTCAGTTGTTAATCTCAAATGTCTGCAAAGTTATTTTGTAGTGGTGATTTGACAAACAGTAATTGATACAAAATTTTATGTAGTCTACCAATTTAAGTTTAATTTATATAACAATTATTTAGCGATTATAATTTTAG
This sequence comes from Aquilaria yunnanensis, assembly GCA_039654915.1. Lineage (NCBI taxonomy): Eukaryota > Viridiplantae > Streptophyta > Magnoliopsida > Malvales > Thymelaeaceae > Aquilaria > Aquilaria yunnanensis. The sequence continues at coordinate 1,282,968 of CM077595.1, forward strand.
AAGCACACACATGATTGATTGTAACATTCTATGGTGTGCACATCCTTATTTTATACTAAAAAAATGTTAAAGAAACTAACATTAGTATATAAAAATTTTACTTAATTCTATTGTTACTACATAATTAGATGAAGAAAAGTTTTAGACACTAATCCAACTATGCTACATAACATTTTATAAAGGGTAAATATTTTCAGTTGTCCTTAAACTATGCCCAAGTTGATTATTTATCCCCAAACTATCATGTGTTGCATCACTCGTCATAAAACTATTTAATTGTTGTTATTTCGTCCTGCCGTAAACTAAATTGTTAAATATGGACGGAAAAGTGCTACCACATCAGCAGCCACATCATTTTTTCATGCCACATTAACAGTCACGTCATTTTTCCATCTATATTTAACAATTTAGTTGACGATATGATGAAATAGCAACAATTAAATAGTTTCAAGACGAGTGGTGCAACACATGATAGTTTGAGGACGAATAAGCAACTTGGGCATAGTTTTTGGACAACTGAAAATATTTACCATTTTATAAATTTTAGTACCAACTCCCACAGTCCCATTCTAGCCCTTCGTCATTGGATGCCCGCCAGCTCTTTCCGTGTCCTCCACTTGCTTCTTTGAAATCTTGTATGCTCGGGTTTGACTTTGAGTTGGATATCGCAATATATCCATTTTGGAAAAAATAATGAATAAACCACTAATGTTTTGAACCTAGCTCGAATCGGCCACTAATGTTTTTGCTCGGCTGAATAAACCACTAACATTATTTAAAATAACAAAATAAACTACAAATGTTTCCAAGTATGCCAATTTACCCACTTGGCTCTTGAAATATTACAAAACTCCATCATTAATTTTTTAAAAGTAACAAAATAGCTCTGCTTGGTTTAAAATAATTCAAATATGCTACCTTCACCATTTATAAAATTCAATAACCCATTCCGTAATTATATTTTTCAGGTGTAGTCTATTTATTGCTACTTCTAGCTCCTTCAAAGTGTACCATCTCTGTTGCCCAAGACGAGATGCCTCTTACCCTACACTGTCACTCTCGAATGATATCTCGCTCATATTAGTGTTTAATTTAAGATTATGATGCAATATAAAACAGAGTAAGAAGAGGAACATCGTAGCCACTATCAGTAAGTTTAGGAGGATCTCAATAACTACCACAAAACAGAGTTTGAAAATCAATGTTAGCTTCAAAAAGGTGGTTCAATGTTAGATTAATAAATTTCAGAGGCGTTATGAGAAGAAGTATAAAATGTAGGGACTAAATTTGGCATTTTATGCTAAGATTCCGTTAGAATTAACGGTAAAATTTACAAGAGTGGCCATTTTGAGCCGACTAAAAAACGTTAGTGATTTATTTTGCCAAAAAAAAAATTAGTGGGTGAATTGGACCAGCACAAAAATGTTAGTGGTTTATTAGTTATTTTTGCCAATTTTTGATACACAGCCCAACTATTTTTTAACATTTATTTAATTTAATACTAGTACTAGTATTCACGTCTTACTACTACTCCATCAAATTTAAAATTATTACTGTATATTTTAGTTTAGGTGATTTCAAATCTTTATAATATTTTTATATTTAATAAATTTGTTTATCATACTATTCTTTAAAACTATCTTTTTAATATCTACTCTTTTTTTTTCAAACTTTTTGATTTGCGTGTGAAAAGTTAACAGCAAAAGTAGAAATAATATATAAACTTTTTCAATTTTCTTAATCTTCGTGTCAGATTAAATGGTTCAATAGATACAGAACAAAAATAGTATTATAGAAAGATTAGTTCGATGAGGTATTGCTCCTCAGAACAGTTGCTACAGTGTTAGTCTGGCTTAGGTGCTCTTATAGGGTTGGTTTTACGGATGTTAACAAATATTTTCCTCAACAAATATCCTATCATATCCTACCCGGAAAGTGAGATCTTTTTTTATAATTACATGGATTTGGAGCAGGTTTGGATTTTTTTTTTTGTACCTACTAGATGTAGGTAGGATGCTGGTTTAGATTTATTCGCTTCATATACACCCCCCAACACATACATATAAGGGCAATGTAGTAATTTAACAAAACAATTGGCTTCATTACTTACAATCTCAAATAAGTTTCTTTGTTGCCTAGGTAAAGCTTGGTGGAATCCTACCATTTTCTTCGAAAAGTTATATGCTTGTAGTTATACTATTACTTAATGTGTGTTCATTTTATTGATTTAATTTGGCCAATTTGTCAGCTCTATAAGCACGTTTAAGTTACCAAATTGTTGCAATTGATCATGTGTTTTTTGTTATTGATACGATTTATTTTAAAAGATCAATTTTAATACTTGTTATTATGTTATTCTATTGTAAAATTATTATTTTTTATTATAGTACTATGTAGCAGATAAATGGCTTTTATTTAATCTTACCCGCCTTAAAATGGATAGAATATATATTCAAATTTTAAAACCAATAGATGGTGGATAAGATATGGATTGAGTATCGAACATGATGAATGTGATGTGTAATTAGTGTTCTCCTAGTCTCCTACCCTCATCTTATCCATTGTGATTGTTGGTTGGTCTTACTAATTGGGCTTTTTTTGGTGTCTTTGTTATTATTTGATGTCCGCTTTCCCACTTAGTCTTTGTGTATTTGCAGATTAAATATTACATTTTTTTTATTTTTAGTAATTTATTGTCTGAAACTAATTTTATTTGAAAATTAATAATCTATCAACCTAATAATAATTATAAATATTTTTGTAGCTCACTAATAAAACAAAAATCAAATGAATATACTTAATTTTTAAAAATATTTTAATAATATTTTTTGAACTTTTAAAATATATAATTTTAATTGATATAAACGTTGATGGAATAATCACTAAAAATGAGAATAATGCATTGAATAGTAAATAAACACAGCTTGTAATCTTGTCCTAGTAGAAGACCTCAGATTTTAAACATGTGTTTAGCCTTTGATGGAATTTCCTCATGTGTAAACATGAATGGCAAAAATACTTTATTTTTTAGAACTTCAATAATTTAAATCTTGTATAAATATCGGATCGATTACAATTAATGGCAACGAATCTTCATTTTCAATAAAAAGAAAATCTTCATTGAAGAAAATCAAAAACAGCCAGTTGGTTTGACGTCTTATTCATAAAAGAAGGAGAAAATCACTTCCATGCTCTTGATATTTACTCGAACCTATACAGCTATACTTTCCTCCCCTCTTTTTCGAATACCTATGCTTACCTGCCTCAATTGCCGGCTCTGTCCTTCTTCCTGTTAACATTATTGACCCAAATATTCTAAACAACCTTAAATATTTCAAAATTGTGAGGATAAATCCTATACTAATTTGTCTCTTCATTGTCGTTAAACAATTAGATTTAGTGACTAGAGCTAAACCGAAAAAAGAAAAACTACAACAATAGGTCTAAAAATTACACTTAATACCATGGTTATTAAAGTCTAGATTTGAGTCTTAGAAACTTATGTTTATACAATTCTGAAAACAAAAAACGTTTTAAGTCTTAATAGAAACTTATATGTAAGTAGAAATGGGCAAATTTTCAAATTTAATCTTAGAAACTTTATGATTTTATATTTCTATATTATTATGTAAGATTTACCGATAATCTTCACTTCCGCATAGGGGCTTTAGAGTGAGAAGCTCTCTTCTCTCTCTAAATTTTAGGATTTCAAAATAAGATTTGATGTAGAAATTCAAATTTTAATTATGTAGAAAAAATCTTTCATTATTCTTATTGAATGTGGAAAAATGAGAACATGGCAAGAATTGTCAAAAATGGTCATCGGTATTGGAGTTCAATTGATCTTATGAGGGAAGAAATTGAGTGGTTTATCTTTAGTTGGAAGGAAAGTAGAGGGTGTTTTAGATGCAAGGGGAAAAAGAAGGTTTGGCATTTAGACGGGCGGGATTTGTCATTATCATTCAAGGAAGATTCCAATGGAAGATTTCTTGAATTGGCCAAACTGAAAAATCCAATCATTCAAGCATCATAATCTTGAAAGATGTTAAATCACAGCAATGACATCACTTTATGCAATTGATGGAATCTATGGTAGACACAGGATGGTATGATGGCAAGAGTGATTGTGGGTGCAGTAGAAAAAGCGTATCACATCCAAAGGCTATCTATTCAGCGATGAGGGTATCAGTAGTGCGGAGGGTTTTGACTATAGACCTGTTTAGTGTCGGTACTAGATTAAAGAGACTATTGGAGAAAGTTTAAGTTGATGAGGCAGTTCAACTTTGGCAGAAGTGAGGTATGGTGGTGAAAAATTATCCGCGTCAGAGAAGGCAGCAAGGGTGGTGGAGAATCATCTAAAAGGATCGACATTTCATCATCAAGGAATCTCAACAATGATGCGTGACGGTCAGGTGTAGGAGAAAGGATAGTTATCGAAAAGGCTAATGGGGTACCTGTCTCTTTTCAAGGTATAATTAGGCTGAGAGAGGCAACAGATTGCTTCTCTTCTAATGACAGTGATTTGGAAATTACAATGGTTAGGTGTGGCAACGTCGGGTTTTCGGGAGTCGCCACCAATCGGTTTCACCTAGGTCGATTGGTCGCCTTAAAATTGGTCTGCGAGAGTTCGGGGATCGGGAGTACGGTTACGTTAAAACAACTTTGTTAAAACGCCCAAAAATTGGCACCTTAGTTGATTTTAATTTTGTTTTGCTTTGCTTTTAAATAATTCTCAGTTAATTTTCAAAATTAGAAATTTTAACTGGATTAGTCGAAATGTGGATTTTTAAATTAATTAATTTGTATGAAATTTTATACTTCCGAACCATGGACTCTGCCGAGTCATTTGGACACGGAAGATTTGATTCCGAACCATGGACTCTGCCGAGTCATTTGGACACGGAATTTGGTGAAATTTTAAATAATTTAATCCATATTGTAAACATGGATTTTTATCTTTGTATTTATTTAATTTATTTATTTTAAAAAGTTTGATATTTTCCAAACCGTAGATCCTGCCGGATCATCCGGATATGGAAATTGATTTATCGTAATTATTTAATTCTTATTATTATGAAATTAATTTTTAAATGGTAATTCTTTTTATTTATGAATGATTTTTAATACTAACTAAAAATTTATCTTTATATTTTTACTTCTTTTTTTACTTTCTTTCTTTTTCTTCTTTTTTACTTATTTTACTTTTTTTTTTTTTTAAATTTCTTTTAATTTCTTTTCTTTTCTTTCTTTTTTTATTCTTTTCTTTCTTTCTTTTCTTTTTCTTTTTCTTTCTTTTATCTTTCTTTTCTTTTTCTTATCTTTCCTTTCTTTTCTTTATCTTATCTTTCTTTTATTTTTCTTTCTTATTTTTCTTTTATTTTTCTTGTCTTTTCTTTCTTTCTTTTCTTTTTCTTATCTTTTCTTTTATTTTTTTTATCTTTCTTTTCTTTCTTATCTTTCTTTTATTTTTCTTTCTTATCTTTCTTTTATTTTTCTTTCTTATCTTTCTTTTATTTTTCTTATCTTTCTTTTTTTTTCTTGTTTACTTTTTTTGTTTTCTTGTTTAATGAAAGATATTTATTATTTTAAAGGATTACTCAATTTATAAAAAAAAAAAATAATAATTAATTTTTATTTAATAAGAAGTTAATTTAAAAGAGTTTAAAAATAAAAATTTTGATCATGGTACGGGGCGTTGTTACTCAGCCAGACCCTCTTCACCAGGTGAAGCAGCTCAAAAGCGGGCACGAGACAGTTTCCAGCCAATATACCATGAACTAAAAATTTTTATTTTTTTTTTATTATTTTTTTATTATTTTTTTTTATTAAGAGAACCAAAAATTTTAAACAAAAGAAGAAAAGTTTTGATATTTATTTAATTTATTTTGGAATAAAAGATTATTTAACCGAAAACTTATATGTATTTTAAAACAAAAGTCTTGATATTTTTATTTTTATATTCTTCTTTGTTTGATGAAAGATTTTTTTTTTTAATTTTAATTTATATTTCTGAAAATATATCTAATCAATAAGTCAAAAATATTTAAGAGAAAATTCAATTATTTTTGTTTTATTTTGTATTATTTTGAAATTATTTGATTAAGATTTTTATAAAAGAAACAAAAAGTTATATAATTTAATAAGTAAAATATTACTGAATAAAATATTAACCCAAAATTTTTACGCTTTTTATTCTTTTTATTAATAAAAAAAACTAAAAAAAAATTATATATTGATAGATAATTAATATATTAGTCTAAAGTTTTTTTTTTTTATTTTTTTATAAAGAAAAAATTTATTTATATATTTTATTTAAAAATATTTCCGAGCCATGAATCCTGGCGGATCATTTGGTCATGGAGTTTTAATTTTTTTTTATTTCATTAATTATTAATTTTAAAGATGTATTAAAAGAATGATTTTATGTTTATTTATTTATTTATTTTATTTTTGAATTATTTCATTATGTTTGTTTATTAAAAGGAATAAAAACTTTGTTTCAAAATAAAAAAAAGTAATTTTTATTAGCCTTTAGAAAATTATTCACGTAAAATTCCTTTTTTTATCTTTTAATCATAAAAAAAATTCAATTAATAAAGTGGGGCTTTTTGGCCATCCACTTTAATAACACAATAATAATAAAAGTTAGCACAATTAATATAGTTAGATTAGTTGGATTAGTTAGTTAATAACAATAAAAAAGGTTAGTAAAAGTTAGATTAAATTAATTAACAACAATAATAAAAATTAGCCAAGTTTAATTAAATTAATTGTTAACAACAATAATAAAAAGTTAGTCAAGTTAATTAAATTAATTAATTAACAACAATAATAAAAAGTTAGCCAAGTTAATTAAATTAATTAATTAACAACAATAAAAAGTTAGCCAAGTTAATTAAATTAATTAATTAACAACAATAATAAAAAGTTAGTCAAATTAATTAATTGTTAATTAACAAAGTTAATTAAATTAATAATAATATCAATAATAAAAGTTAGTAAGTTAGTTGTTAGTTGTTAGTTGTTAAAAACAACAATAAAGAAAGGGTTAGTAATAAACAAATAATAAACAAACAAGTAAAAATTAAAAAGGTTAGTAATTAATTCTGCAAGAACAAAAGAAAAAGTTAGTGACCAAAGTGAAAGAAGTTGAAAAGATGAAAGATTAAATTTGAATTTTACCTAGAAGTTGAAATTTTTGAATTTTCTGGGTACGCAGGCGCGACGCAGCAGAGAGGGGCAGGGGGGTGGGGCTGCTGGCGTGGCGGCACGGGGCAGGGGCGACGGCGGCGCTACGGCGGGGCGGTGTGAGCGGCGGGGCGGCGAGGCGACGGGGCGGCTTGGCGGCTGGGGAGAGGAAACGAACGGCGGAGGAGGACGGCGGCGTCACGGCGAGATGGGCGGCGGGACGGCAAGGTGGAAGGACGGCGGCGGCGCGAGGGAGAGGGACGGCGGCGGCGAACGGCGTAGGGCGGCGGCGGCGGGCAGCGAGGGGCACGGCGGAGAGAGAGAGAGAGAGAGAGAGAGAGGGAACAGCAGTGAAAAAAAAAAAATTGGCTTTCTGGGGAAGAAGGGAAGAGGGCTGGGGCTAAGGGCTGTAATTTTCTCTTTTTTTAAAACGGAGCTCTAAGTTTTTTTGCTATTTTTTTCTGTGTTCAGCACAAAATTTGGGGGGCTATTTATAGAGGAAGTTTAGCTGAACTGTTGATGGATAAATTAATAAAAAATTTCAAACTTATCTCTTAAATTGGTAAAATGACAATTTTAGTCCTTTACGTCTCTCAGCCTCTGGATAAGTTCCTGAAGCTTCTGATTTTGACAATTTTGTCGTTTTCTGTCAATTTGAGCCAAAAACGTCGGCAGGCTCAAAATTTTATGTGACAAACTGCCAAATGCTCCTGGAACTTTCAGAATTTGTCAATTTTGCCTGAAACTTCTTAATTTTGTCATTTTTACCTCAAACTTTTAAATTTTGTCATTTTTATGGAGTTTTCTTTTTTTCTTTCAAACATACACATATACACACATATATCAAATCTTCACAAAACAAAACAAAAAAAAATATATATATATATTTTAAACTAATTAAAAAATTTAGTAATAATAATAACAATAATAATAATAATAATACATTTTTTTTTATTTAATTTTTTTTATTTAATTTTTTTTAAAATTATTTTAATAGCCGGACGAAATTGGGTGTCAACAGCTGCCCCCCTTTGCATGCTTCATGGGACATGATGTATGCAAAGTTAGTTACCAAATTTCGTCCAGCTTAGCTAGGCATTGAAAACCTTCTCGCCGCCTAAACTCTGAGGTTTAAGGAAAGGTCCTTAGAACCTCTAACGATAGGAAAGGTTCTATCGTTGTAAGATGGACTGAATGATTGATTGTTTGTTTGAGGTTTAAGGAAAGGTCCTTAGAACCTCTAACGATAGGAAAGGTTCTATCGTTGTAAGATGGACTGAATGATTGATTGTTTGTTTGAGGTTTAAGGAAAGGTCCTTAGAACCTCTAACGATAGGAAAGGTTCTATCGTTGTAAGATGGACTGAATGATTGATTGTTTGTTTGAGGTTTAAGGAAAGGTCCTTAGAACCCCTAACGATAGGAAAGGTTCTATCGTTGTAAGATGGACTGAATGATTGATTGTTTGTTTGAGGTTAAGGAAAGATCCTTAGAACCTCTAACGATAGGAAAGGTTCTATCGTTGTAAGATGGACTGAATGATTGATTGTTTGTTTGAGGTTTAAGGAAAGGTCCTTAGAACCTCTAACGATAGGAAAGGTTCTATCGTTGTAAGATGGACTGAATGATTGATTGTTTGTTTGAGGTTTAAGGAAAGGTCCTTGGAACCTCTAACGATAGGAAAGGTTCTATCGTTGTAAGATGGACTGAATGATTGATTGTTTGTTTGAGGTTTAAGGAAAGGTCCTTGGAACCTCTAACGATAGGAAAGGTTCTATCGTTGTAAGATGGACTGAATGATTGATTGTTTGTTTGAGGTTTAAGGAAAGGTCCTTAGAACCTCTAACGATAGGAAAGGTTCTATCGTTGTAAGATGGACTGAATGATTGATTGTTTGTTTGAGGTTAAGGAAAGGTCCTTAGAACCTCTAACGATAGGAAAGGTTCTATCGTTGTAAGATGGACTGAATGATTGATTGTTTGTTTGAGGTTTAAGGAAAGGTCCTTGGAACCTCTAACGATAGGAAAGGTTCTATCGTTGTAAGATGGACTGAATGATTGATTGTTTGTTTGAGGTTTAAGGAAAGGTCTTTGGAACCTCTAACGATAGGAAAGGTTCTATCGTTGTAAGATGGACTGAATGATTGATTGTTTGTTTGAGGTTTAAGGAAAGGTCCTTGGAACCTCTAACGATAGGAAAGGTTCTATCGTTGTAAGATGGACTGAATGATTGATTGTTTGTTTGAGGTTTAAGGAAAGGTCCTTAGAACCCCTAACGATAGGAAAGGTTCTATCGTTGTAAGATGGACTGAATGATTGATTGTTTGTTTGAGGTTTAAGGAAAGGTCCTTAGAACCCCTAACGATAGGAAAGGTTCTATCGTTGTAAGATGGACTGAATGATTGATTGTTTGTTTGAGGTTAAGGAAAGATCCTTAGAACCTCTAACGATAGGAAAGGTTCTATCGTTGTAAGATGGACTGAATGATTGATTGTTTGTTTGAGGTTTAAGGAAAGGTCCTTAGAACCTCTAACGATAGGAAAGGTTCTATCGTTGTAAGATGGACTGAATGATTGATTGTTTGTTTGAGGTTTAAGGAAAGGTCCTTGGAACCTCTAACGATAGGAAAGGTTCTATCGTTGTAAGATGGACTGAATGATTGATTGTTTGTTTGAGGTTTAAGGAAAGGTCCTTGGAACCTCTAACGATAGGAAAGGTTCTATCGTTGTAAGATGGACTGAATGATTGATTGTTTGTTTGAGGTTTAAGGAAAGGTCCTTAGAACCTCTAACGATAGGAAAGGTTCTATCGTTGTAAGATGGACTGAATGATTGATTGTTTGTTTGAGGTTTAAGGAAAGGTCCTTGGAACCTCTAACGATAGGAAAGGTTCTATCGTTGTAAGATGGACTGAATGATTGATTGTTTGTTTGAGGTTTAAGGAAAGGTCCTTGGAACCTCTAACGATAGGAAAGGTTCTATCGTTGTAAGATGGACTGAATGATTGATCTCGAGGCAAAGGTTCCATCCTTAAAACCCCGATGATGAAAATTGGTTGTTTTCGAGGCAAAGGTTCCTTCCTTAAAACCCCGATGATGAAAATTGATTGTTTTTGAGGCAAAGGTTCCATCCTTTAAACCCCGATGATGAAAATTGATTGTTTTCGAGGCAAAGGTTTCATCCTTAAAACCCCGATGATGAAAATTGATTGTTTTCGAGGCAAAGGTTCCATCCTTAAAACCCCGATGATGAAAATTGATTGTTTTCGAGGGAAAGGTTCCATCCTTAAAACCCCGATGATGAAAATTGATTTTAAGGCTAAGGAGCTTTCCTTAGGACCTCGAGCGAAATTTATATGAAAGCAATTGAAATTGGAATAATTTTCTTCGAAAGTGTGAATTTTCATAATAGGTGAGTGCAAAAATTTAAACTTCGATAAGATGAGTGAATCTTGATGATGACAATAACACTGACAAATTATGTAAAGGGAACGGATGTTTGGAATCAATATCCAAGGTTCATCTAATATTTTCTTCAGTAAATATAGATTCCCTTGTGAGATATGTCATCCAAATAAGGTTAAAGCTTAACTACCCCAAAATGTTATGCCTAGTAGACCTAATAGGATGCGTCTCAAGAGTAATAAAAATTACTCTTTACTCAGCCATTCCAACCTAAAGGCATTGTCCCATGGTTTTAATATCAGCATGGACGAAACTATCTTATAAGAAAAGAAATTCCTTGAAAAGAAAAACTGAAACGCGAAAGAAAATGCTGATAATAAAACTAAAGGACAAGAAAAACGGATCAGATCGCTTCTTTCTTCCACAATACTTCAACAGGGTGAGTAGAGGACCATTATGGGAGTGAACTGGTCGGGAAAGACTGTCGTGTCCAGTCTATCTGAATCATTGCTGGATCTGGTTCAGGAACAAAAGCTTGTATTTTATCTAGCAATTCTTCAGCAGTTGTTGCGGATATTATGATTCGCCGTGCCACTCTTGATATGAAATTCTTCTGCATAGCATAATCCATAAAAGCTATCAGACCTGTAAAGAAATTGTTAACATTTAAAAGCCCAATGGGTTTCTTATGCAAATTAAGTTGGGCCATGGAAGCAATTTGAAAGACTTCTCCCAACGTGCCAAAACCACCTGGTAGAGCGATAAAAGCATCAGCATTTAAAAGCATTTGTAACACACGCTCTTGCAAATTTTTAACCACTAATTCTTCTCCAATCGTACCCCCAGAAACAAATTTCAAAGGTCCAGGGATGATGCCCAAAACTTGACTTCCTCCTAAAGATGCTGCTGATGCTACACCTCCCATTAATCCGACACTACCTCCTCCATAAACTAAATGTATTTTTCGCTCAGCTAATACTCTACCCAAATGGTTGGCTGCCTTTAAATACTCTTCATCTTTTCCAGGAAAAGCCCCAGAAAATACACAAATACTTCGGGATTTACGAGTTGGGGTTTTCTCCATTCCTATCCTTATCCTTGTGAGAAAAGAGGATATATTTATAGAGATGAAGAGATAAGGCAATAATTTTATTTTCAAGAGTGGATACATTATTGCCAGCTATACACAGTAGTCACGAGTATGACTCTGGTCAGGTATGGGTACACTATCGTTAAAAGAGGAGGAAAATTTTCAAAATAGCCGCTAGCATGTACAGTAGTCACTACTGTAGCTTACGTCTGGAGTAGGTATGTGATTGTTGGAAGGGAAGGAAAATTTCAAAAGTGGCAGCTATATACAGTAGTCCGTGTCAGGAGTGGGTACATTATTGCCAAAGGGGAGGAAAATTTCAAAAGCGACAGCTAGCACGTACAGTAATCGTAACTATGGCTCATGTCAGGAGTGGATACATTATCGCTGAAAGGGGAGGAAAATTTCAAAAGCGACAGCTAGTACGTACAGTAATCGTGACTTTGGTTCACGTCAGGAGTGGATACATTATTACCAAAAGGGGAGGAAAATTTCAAAAGCGACAGCTAGTACGTACAGTAATCGTGACTTTGGTTCACGTCAGGAGTGGATACATTATTACCAAAAGGGGAGGAAAATTTCAAAAGCGACAGCTAGCACGTACAGTAATCGTGACTTTGATCCTCGTCTTCCACTGGCTTTGCGTCCAGTAATGGCTTCAATGCTTTCTATGAATCGGTGATTTGCATCTCATCTAGCTTTCTCACAAACTGGCAAACAGGGTCGTTTAGGGTCAGATTCCCAAGACTGTAACGATCTCGTTCTTTTTGGAAAATTATCCATAATCCAACAACCTCAAATTGCACTATTCCACAAGAATGCGCTTCAAGAACCTCTCGAATATCTTCTAGAGATTCCTTACGCAAGCCATTCTTAATGAATCTTATTCTATCATTACGATTTCTGGTGATCACTCCTGGAGCACGACATTTATTGCCGCAAATCCACCATCCACAATTATGACAAACGCCTAGCCTCTTTGCTCTTCTTTTTTTGGCATAAGCGCTTTTACCAAAGCCGGGCATACGGGGAAAGAACGCTTCGGGAACTTCACCAGCTGAACGAACCTTAGCTTCAATTAGCCACCGCACATTATCAGGAATGCCTTTGTGCATAAATACTCTGAATCGTTCACATCTAGCTTGATAAATCTTTTTAAGAACATTTATTGGGAAGGAAGGAAAATACTTTCGTAGGGCGGAAAGAGAAGACTCCATTGATGAAGGAGGCAAAGAAAGAAATTAGTGATTGTAGGAAACGAACATAACTAACACATATTTATAGTGACGAAAGGGATAATGCGTTTATTACACTTACAGAAGCAAGTACATTATTGTCAAAAGAAAAGACAAATGACAGCTTATATGTACAGCAATCATGACTGTGGCTCTCATCTTCCACTGATTTATGTCTAGTAACGGCTTCAATGCCTTCTATAAGTCGGGGATTTGCTTCCCATCCAGTTTTCTCACAAACTGGCAAACAGGGTCATTAAAAGTTAGATTTCCAAGACTGTAACGATCCTGTTCTTTACGGAAAGTCCACCATAAATCCATAATTTCCCATTGCACTATTTCACAAGAATGTGTTTCAAAAGTTAATAGGATATCATCCAAAGATTCCTTACGCAGGCCATTCTTGATGAATTTTCTTTTATCTTCATGATTTCTGGAGATGTATCCTAAAAAGCGACATTTAGTATTACAATTCCATCGTCCACATTTATGACAGACACCAAGCCTCTTTGCTCTTCGCTTTTTGGCATAAGCGCTTTTACCAAAGCCGGGCATACGGGGAAAGAACGCTTCTGGAACTTCACCAGCTGAACGAACCTTAGCTTCAATTAGCCACCGCACATTGTCAGGAATGCCTTTGTGCATAAAGACTCTAATCCTTTCACATCTAGCTTGGTAAATCATTTTAAGAACATTTATTGGGATGGAAGGAAAGTATTTTCGCATGGCGGAAAGAGTAGAATCCATTGATAAAAGAAGAATTTGAGAGAAGAGATGAAGAAATCAGTTATTGTAGGAAACTGAGAGTCAGAGAGTATTGCATCCGCTACTTAACCGGAAAGAAGAACACGCATTTATAGCGATGAAAGGATAACGTGTTAATTACGCTTACAGGAACAAGTATATTAAAAGAAAAGACAAATGACAGCTTATATGTACAGGAATCATGACCGTGGCTCTCATCTTCCCCTGATTTATGTCCAGTAATGGCTTCAATGCCATCTATAAGTCGGGGATTTGCTTCCCATCCAGTTTTCTTACAAACTGACAAACAGGATCGTTTAAAGTCACATTCCCAAGACTGTAACGGTTTCGTTCTTTATGGTAAGTCCTCCATAAACTGATAATTTCACCTTGCACTTTTCCACAAGAATGCGTTTCAAGAGTCTCTCGGATATCTTCCAGAGATTCCTTACGCAGGCCATTCTTAATGAATTTTCTTTTATCTTCACGATTTATGGAGATGTATCCTAAAGAGCGACATTTAGTAATACAATTCCATCGTCCACATTTATAACACACGCCTAGTCTCTTTGCTCTTCGCCTTTTGGCATAACGGCTTTTACCTAAACCGGGCATGCGGGGCATAAATGCATCTGGAACTTCACCCGCCAGACGGACCTTAGGATCAATTATCCACTGCACATTATCGGGAATGCCTTTGCGTGTAAAAACTCTGATTCTTTCACATCTAGCAAGGTAGATCTTTTTAAGGACTTTTATTGGAAAGGAAGGAAAGTATTTTCGCAGTGCAGAAAGAGTAGAATCCATTGATGAGAGAAGAATTTGAGAGAAGAGGGAAATGAATCAGTTATTGAAGGAAACTTAGATAACCGACTGGAAGAACATGCATTTATAGCGATGAAATGGATAACGTGTCGATTACACTTACGGGAGCAAATACATTATTAAAAGAAAAATGGAAAATTTTAAATATGATAAATTGTATGTACAGTGATTGTGACTGTGGCTCACATCTCCCACTGGTTTTACGTCCAGTAACGGGATTAATGGCTTCTATGAGTCGAGGATTTGCTTCCCATCCAGTTTTCTTACAAGCTGACAAATAGGGTCGTTTAATGTCAGATTCCCGGGACTGTATCGTTCTCGTTCTTCATGAAAAATGCTCCATAAATCGAGAAGTTCACGTTGCACAGATCCACAAGAATGCGTCTCAAGAGTCAATTGGAGATCATCCAATGAGTCCTTACTCAGGCCATTCTTAATGAATCGTATTTTATCTTCTCGATTATCAGAGATCATCCCTAAAGAACGACATTTAGTATTACAGGTCCAGCGTCCGCATTTATGACAAACGCCTAGTCTCCTCGCTCTTCGTTTTTTGGCATAAGAGCTTTTGCCTACACCAGGCATGTGAGACACAAATGCCTCTGGGATTTCACCTGCCAGACGAACCTTAGCTTCAATTAACCACCGCACATCTTCAGGGATTCCTTTATGCATCAGAGCTCTTAATCGTTCACAGCGAACTTGGTAGATCTTTTTGAGGATGTTCATTGGGAGAGAAGGAAAATATTTTCGCAAGGCAGAAAAAGTAGGATCCATTTTCTAGGAGAAAGTAAAAGAAAGGAGGGAGGAAATGATCAGTTATTATGGGCAACTGAGAGAACCGACTTGAGAGTCACGGAGTACCGTATCCGCCGCTTAACCGGAAAAGTGAATCCTACTTTATTTTGATGTGATAGATATTCCATCCAGCTGACGTCGATTCAGTCCTTGATTATTGAATCCATTGTCCGCTTTTGACGAATTTTCAACGACAATATTTCTTGATGTCTGCCTTATCTTTGACGATAGCTATCACTCATCCTGGATGCTGCTAAGCTGGCATCAATTCTGTTCTTTTAGGTGTAGCCTCAATTGCCAGGCTTTTGACGATATTGTATGCTTTATCCTTGGATTCCTGATGGGGCTGGGTCCAGCGTATTAGCTATGCGTCCAATTAGTAAGAGCTGATGTCATTAAGATCTCAGCTTATACTGCTGCAATCATGCTGCGGACATGCTTTTCATTTGATCCTTGTTATGTAAAAGCCATGCATGCATGATGTGAAATGCATGAATGCAAGGCATGTGTAACTGATGTTTTTTTTTTTTTTAATCTAGCTCTTCATGTCTTTGCTTTACTTTACTGGATCTTCTTTGTGATTTCCTTCTCGGACTATTATTGAATCTCTTTATGCTTTCCAGCTGTTGTCCATTGTCTCAAAAGCCCAACTCTGTTCAAAAATCCTCTTTCCTTGCCTTATTTTTGAATTTTGACCTCAATTTTCTTTAATGCCCGCCTCATATTTTATGCTTCTCTGGATAATTGTCCCTGTTGAAATATTCGTGAGCATGATTTTTTCCTGCTGACATAGACATGTTAAGACTTCTGAAATGATCATTCAGGCTACCACCAAGGCTATCTCCCAAAGATTTGTTACTCCTTCTTCTTTGTTAGCCTATGTTCTGTGCTGCTCGCAAAGCAGGACCTCAATCTTACCTGTTTTAATTCACAAAGCTTATCAAAGTAATCTACGGTCTTTGTTTTTTTCTAAGTTTTAATTATTACTATTCTTCCTTCAAAAGTCACAATTTATTGCACACTTAAGGCTAGTAGGAATGTGAGATTTGAAGGAAAAGAACTGGATAGAAGCGACTTTAGCATTTTGAACGTGAGAATCTAAGGTAAGTTAAAGAGAATTGGCTTTTATTTATGGGTAAAAGAATATGAAAATCTTGGGTACAGATAGATAATGAAAGTGTAAGGGAAGAAAGCTCTCTTTGACAACTTTGATCAAATAAACTTTGGTAACCCTGTATCCACTTCTCCCCTTCTGTTCGAAAATTTCTTCATTATGCAAAGTATTTCTTTACTGCATCCGAATTTACTGGCTTCGGTAATTCTCGTCCATCCATTTCTGTCAGAATTAGTGCCCCTCCTGAAAATGCTTTCTTCACGACATATGGCCCGTCATAATTTGGTGTCCATTTTCCTCTTGAATCATGTTGCATGGGTAAAATTTTCTTGAGCACTATGTCACCTTCGTGAAATTGTCGTGGGCGAACCTTTTTGTTGTAAGCACGAATCATCCTTCTTTGATAAAGTTGCCCATGGCAGAGGGCTATCATTCTTCTTTCATCAATTAGATTTAATTGCTCGTATCTAGCTTTGACCCATTCTGCTTCTCCTAATTGAGTATCCATTAGTACCCTTAATGAAGGAATTTCAACTTCGATAGGCAATACAGCCTCCATACCGTATACCAGAGAAAAAGGTGTTGCTCCAGTAGAAGTACGGGTAGAAGTTCTATAAGCATGCAGTGCAAAAGGTAACATCTCATGCCAGTCCTTGTAAGTGACGATCATCTTTTCAACAATTCTCTTGATATTTTTATTGGCCGCTTCTACTGCACCATTCATCATCGGTCGATAAGGTGCTGAATTGAGATGCTTGATTTTGAATTGCCGGCACAAAGTCTGCATCATTGCATTATTCAGGTTCGTGGCATTGTCTGAGATGATACACTCTGGCGGTCCATAGCGACAAATGATTTCTTTCTTAATGAACCGGCATACCACCTTTTGAGTTACGCTTGCATAAGACACAGCTTCTACCCATTTAGTAAAGTAGTCAATTGCAACTAGGATGAATTTGTGACCATTGGAAGCTTTAGGGGTAATTGCTCCAATAACATCGATTCCCCACATGGCAAAAGGCCAAGGTATTGCTGTTACATTAAGAGGAACAGGTGGAGCTTGGATCTTGTTGGCATATATTTGGCATTTGTGACATTTTCTTACGTGATTGACGCAATCACTTTCCAATGTGAGCCAATAGTAACCAGCCCTCATTATTTGTCTTGCCATAGTATGACCACTAGTGTGTGCTCCACATATTCCAGAATGAACTTCTTCCATGATCTTTCGTGCTTCATGAGTATCTACACAGCGAAGTAGCATCGAGTCTGGGGTTTTCTTGTAAAGTATGTCTAGGTTTAAAAGAAAACCCATTGACAATCTTCGTAGAAATTTCTTGTCATTTTCTGATACTTCTGGTGGATATACTCTTTCTTGGAGGTATTTCTTGATATCGTGATACCAAGGCTTTCCATCCAATTCTTCTTCGATGCTCATGCAATAAGCTGGAGAATCTATTATTCTCATCTCGAACACAGGAGTATGCTCGGGGTCACTGATCTTGTACATAGCAGCCAAAGTAGCTAAAGCATCCGGTATTTGATTATCTTCCCTTGGAAGATGATGAAAGCTTATACTGTTGAATTTTCGAGCCAAGTCTAGTATGAGCTTTTGGTAAGGGATCAATTTTGAATCCCTTGTCTCCCATTCTCCGTTGATTTGATATATGACTAATGCGGAATCCCCATAAACTCGGAGATCTCGCACTTTCAATTCCAGTGCCATTTGGAGTCCCATAGCACATGCCTCATACTCTACTATATTGTTGGTACAAGGAAATGTAATTTTTGCTGTAAGAGGGAATTGCTCTCCACTTGGAGAGATGAGTATGGCTCCAATCCCTTGTCCCAAAGCATTAGATGCTCCATCGAATGCCATTTTCCATGTTTCATCATCTTTAGAGACTTCCTGTTCTATCGTCATTATATCTCCATCAGGAAACTCCATTTTCATTGGCTCATAATCATCCAATGCTCTATCAGCCAGATATTCAGCAATCACACTCCCTTTTACAGCCTTTTGGGTGACATACTGTATGTCGTATTCAGACAACAGCATTTGCCATTTTGCGATCCTGCCTGATAAAGCTGGTTTCTCAAAAATGTACTTAATGGGATCAGTCTTGGAGATTAGCAATGTGGTGTTGTTGAGCATGTAGTGTCGTAGTCGGTGTGCTACCCATGCAAGGGCACAACAGGACTTTTCTACTATTGAGTATTTCGCTTCATATGTGGTAAGCTTCTTGCTCAAATAGTAAATTGCGTGCTCTTTCTTGCCTGTCTCATCACGTTGACCCAATACGGATCCTAATGAAGAATCCTGTATGGATAAATATAGAATCAACGATTCTCCAGATCGGGGTGGTACCAAGACTGGTGGATTTGATAGATATTGCTTGATTTTCTCGAATGCTTCTTGGCATTCGTTATTCCACTCGATCGGATTGTTCTTCTTCAGTGATTTGAAAAGAGGTTCACACTTGGATGTCAATTGTGAAATGAACCTTGCTATGAAGTTGATTCTGCCCAGAAAACTTCTTACTTGTTTTGGAGTCTTCGGGGGTTGCATTTCTTGTATTGCTTTGACTTTACTCGGGTCAACTCGAATCCCATCCTTGCTGACCATGAAACCCAATAACTTTCCTGAAGAGGCTCCAAAAATACATTTGGCAGGATTCAACTTCAGTTGATATTTGCGAAGTCTATCGAATAGTTTTCTTAGCACTTTTAGATGCCCCTTAGCAGTGAAAGTTTTGGCGATCATGTCGTCTACATATACTTCAATTTCTTTATGCATCATGTCATGGAATAATGCAACCATGGCTCTTTGATATGTAGCACCAGCATTCTTTAACCCAAAAGGCATCACCTTGTAGTAGAAGGTACCCCAAAGGGTTATAAAGGCAGTTTTTATCATATCATCTGGATCAAGTTTGATTTGATTGTATCCAGAGAAGCCATCCATGAAGGAAAAATAGGAGTTTCCTGCGGTATTATCCACCAGCGTATCAATGTGAGGAAGTGGGAAGTTATCTTTAGGACTGGCTTCGTTCAATGGCCGGTAGTCCTGACAAACTCTTAGTTTCCCGCTTTCTTTCTTTTCGACTGGAACAATGTTAACCACCCATTCTGTATATTCAGCGACCCCAAGGAATCCTGCATCCCACAGCTTTCGAATCTCATCTTTCACTCTTAAGATTAGATCCGGCTTTAATCTTCGTAACTTTTGTCTGACAGGCTTCGCTCCAGGTTTCAAGGGTATTTTGTGTAGTACTATGTCTGAGCTTAAGCCAGGCATATCTTGGTATGACCAAGCAAACACATCCACATATTCTTTCAATAAATGGACTAATTCTTCTTTTTCTTCAGGAGGGAATAAAGTGCCAATCTTGACTTCTTTTACATCCTGACTGTCTCCCAGGTTGAATACCTCAGTTGGTTCTTGACTTGTTGCTCTTTCTTTTTCATCTCGCTCAATCATTTTTAATAGCTCAGGAGATACTTGAAGATCTTCGTCATCCGAGTCGGTAGTGTTTACAGGATTATCAAAGTTCATTCTTTCATTGTCATCAAAGAGAGTTTTGGGTCTGCATTATCCAGAGAGAAAAGAAAGAGAAGAAAAAAAAAATGGCACGAATGAGATGGATGCAAACTGGTACTTTATTTACAATGTGCATAAATCACAACTTTATTGGAATAAAAAGCAATAACTAAAAGGTTCACTTAAACAAAGACTACACCCTATTGATTGAACCTTTCTTTATGAGGTTTTTACTATTAGATTACTTTGGAAAGCTTTCGATTATAACAGGCAGTTCTATCGCCTCCCAATTGTTCAGCACATCCCGTGGGCCACAAGGTTGAACAAGCTCCTCCTCTTCAGGTGAATCGCTGATGATTGCCTGAATAGAAAGACTTTCAAAAGACTTGTTGATGTTGATAGTCAGCTTGCCTTCATTGTCATTTTTTGGAATGAGACCACCACTCACGAACGTTTCGGTGATTTCAGGGATATCCAGATTTCTTTCCTGGAGAGGATGCCCCGTTAATCGTGCAATCCTCTTTTCTCTCTTTTCAGCTATTGCCTTCATTTTATCATGTCTTGTCGGTGTGAAGCCTAGGCCGTATTTCCCTTCATTTGTGGTGATTTTCAATGGTTCTGTGATTCCTTGTAAATCTTGTCCCAGTCCTAACCCCGGTGAGTATCCTCCTTTTATCATGAGTTTGGCAACCATGCGACTTGTTTTAGAGATGCTAGGAATGGGTTCTTCTCCATATTCGCTGACATAAGCAGCATTGACAATCTCAAAAGACCTGAAGGAACAATCAGGTATATTTTCATTGACTTCGACATATTGAGCATCCGCAGGTCTTGATAGCAGGATGTCTTCTTCAGCGAAGACCGTGATTATCTTTCCTTCAATAATGAATTTCATTTTCTGGTGTAATGAAGAAGGAATTGCTCCGGCCATATGGATCCATGGTCTTCCCAGCAGGCAGGTATAAGATGGACAAATATCCATGACTTGGAATGTGATGTGGAAAAGACAGGGACCAATCCCTATTGGTAGCTCTATTTCTCCAACAACATCTCTCTTCGTTCCGTCAAATGCTCGAACAACAATATGACTGTTGTTGAGGTATGATGGGTCTAAACCAATCTTATGTAAGGTTTCGAGTGGCATTACATTTAGAGCTGACCCATTGTCGATAAGAACTCTGGCCATAATCCGATCTTTGTATTTAATCGAAATATGCAGAGCCTTAGAGTGACCCCTTCCTTCTGCTGGTATCTCATCGTCAGTGAATGTGATGAGATTTTGTGCCGTGATGTTGTTGACAAGGTGGTCAAAGTTGTTCACGGAGATATCTTGTTCAACATAAGCCTTATTTAGGACTTTGAGAAGAGCTTCTCGATGGGCATCAGAACTTAAGAGTAATGAAAGTATGGAGATCTTTGCTGGCAGACGGTTCAACTGCTCCACGATACTGTATTCACTTTGCTTTATGAGTTTGAGAAACTCAGTAGCTTGTTCATCTGTTACTGCTCGAGGCATCTCTTGCTCTTTAGATGTGTTAATAGGTCCATTTGCTGGATCCGTAACATTCTTCTCTTGTTGGAGCTTGTTCATTTGCTCGGGAGAATAACACCGACCGCTTCTAGTCATGCCCCCAACTTCTAACGGAGTTGATGTGATGTTAGAAGTATAGCCATAGTTCCATGGAACAGTTTTGTCTGATTTGTACGGGAATGGCTTTGGAACTTGAATTCTTAAAGGCTTGAGAGCAGATTTTGATATTGGAATGACTAGTGGTCTTGGCATGATATTGACTTCTTGTTCTTTAATTATCACATTCACGTCATCCTCTTTATCTGACATAAAAACGATGATTTGGGAGGAGTCCATAAGACTTTGTAGACTTTTACGGAATTCTGGGCATTCTTGGATAGAATGACTCTTACTGTTATGAAAGTTGCACCACTCCTCATCCTCGACTTCTTTATTTCCAGAAGACTTTCCTATGATAATCCCTTCTTTCACAAGGCATGAATATACATGCTTAAGAGGGGTTATGATATCATTGACTGTTTTCTTCATCGGCCAGTATTCTTCCATCATATTGACTGGTTTGGCTTGATGAGGAGGCAATGGATTATGAGTGACGTTTGGTTCATCGGAAAAGTCCAACCACTTTGACTCAATTAATTGTTGGACTATACGCTTCAATGCTATGCAATTTTCCAGTCCGTGGCCCACGGTACCATCATGATATGGGCAATTTATGTTAGGGTCATACCACCTTGGATACGGGGGTTCCAATGGCCTTGTAGGGATTGGGCGAATAAGTTGACTTTCGATGAGTTTTGGATACAGCTCAGTGTAAGTCATGGGAATTGGTGCGAAGATTTCTCTTGGTCTTGGTGCAGGTACTGGAGGAGTTGGAACAGGTGGCCGTAACTGATTAGGTCTGTTGGGAGGATAATTGTTGGGTCTATTGGGAAGATAATCATTGGGCCTATTGAGAGGATAATCATTGGGCCTATTGGTAGGATAATAATTGGGCTTATTGGCAGAATAGGATAGGCGAGGTCCGGTGGCCACAGTGCCCACGAAGGGAATCCCTCTTCCTCTTCCTATTTGTTGTATTTCTTCATCTTTTCTTCTGGAAGGTCCTCCTCTTTTCATAGGATCGCTAAAGGATTCAGTAATCTTCCCAGTCCTGATACCATGCTTGATCCTTTCTCCAGACATTACTACGTCGGAGAAGTTAGTTGCCGCATTGCCAATAAGTTTGTCATAATATGGGTATTTCAGTGTCTGGACAAATAAAGTGACCATTTCTCTTTCTGTCATGGGTGGCTGAACCTGTGCAGCTAAGTCCCTCCACCGCTGCGCATATTCCTTGAAAGTTTCTGGCTTTTTCTTCTCCATGTTTTGGAGAGTTTGGCGATCCGGAGCCAAGTCCATAACGTGTTTATAGTTGCCGATGAAGGCCTGAGCAAGGTCATTCCAAGTTTTTATGTTCCTTGGACCTTGGCTTAGATACCACTGTAATGCTGATTTTGTGAGACTTTCCTGAAAAAGTGCGATCCACACCTTTTCATCTTTTGTAAGTGGTTGTAGTCTCCTTAGGAACAATGTGATGTGAGTGATGGGATCACTCGTTCCATCGTATTTCACAAAATCTGGCACCTTAAAATCTGAAGGGATTACGACATCTGGCACTAAGCAGAGGTCATCTACCGAGAGAGATCCGAATATAGTGCCTCCTTCAATGGCTCGCAGTCGCTTTTCTATTGTTTCGAGTTTTTGAGATTCTGCTTCTTCTTTTGGTAATGTCTTCTTCTCTTCCTGTACAGTGTCTTGTTTCAGGTGAACACTAGCAGACGGTCCTGATTCTTGAAACAGGTTTTCTTGGACTGAGACTCGTTGCGGGGTGAATCCCGGGGGATAAGTGGGATCTTGCACTTCTTTGATGGGGACTTGAGTTGCTTTCCCTTTGATTAATTCCATCAATTGTCTCATCTGTTCTGACATACTTTCAATCTTGGACTCCATCTCCATGAGACGTCCTTCGGCTTGTTCTGCCATTAATCTTGTTTGGAGTCGAGTTGAATATCGGTGTTGAGGTCCAATTTTACCCTTTTAAAGGAATATTTATTTTATTAGATTCTATGTGTGTATGATTGATGTGATGGATGCATGCATGAATATTGTAAATACTTGGTGAAAGAAAAACTATAATGGAATTTCTCAATTACATTCAGCAAAAGGTTTGTTTAAAAGAAACGACCCAAAGTACAATACTGCTTTCTGGCCTTAGATATGAACTCCATCATTCTTTGAACATTTACTGATGGAGTAGGACAGCTCAGTTCTTCTAACTCCTTGGCTTCTTCGCCCATTAGTTGGGCTTGTTCTGTAACTTTTCTGACTTCTACCAAAAATGTTTGCAATTGATCTTGAGAAAATCTGTATTGATCTTCCCAGTATCTGACTCTCATCTCTTTTTGATCGGTTTCATCAACCAATTGGGAGATGACTTGTTTTTGGTATTCAACTTTCTCTTCGAGGAGTTGTGTTTTGTGACCGAGCTGTTGCATGTCAAGGAGCATCCTCTTGTTCTTCTCCTTTTCTTCCTCTAGTTCTTTCTCCAACTCTCTTTTCGCCAATTTTCTGATGACCTCTTCAGATAGAACTATTCCTTCCTTCCGGTTATTTCTCCATTCATAATAAGCAGTGGGAGAAATAATAGGCCCCGACTTCAATATGAAAATTCTTTTCCACGCAACTGAAATACCCATTGCGAGCTTATTTGAATTTGGATCTTCGTGTGAAAATTCCAACTTACTCAGATTATGCGTCATGGGTATAAATTGCATAGACCCAAATTGTTTTCATACTTGAGCTGGGGCATAACTTGTTCCTCCCCATATACCTAAGAGAGGAACCCACGGGCAATTGCCGCAACGGTAGACAACGCGGGTGGAGGTAGACCAGGGGGCTCTCCATTCAATTTGGAATTCGGTGATGTTCTTGAAATAATCAACCCATGCTTCCTTGCTGTCGTGATGAATGGTTTCACTTTTCAAAAAGGCTTCGATTGGGATGAAGTCCTTTGAAAAGCGATTTCCAAAATGTTGCTTCTCACAAGGAAGGTGGCTTTTGATCCAAATGTTGAGGAGATGTGAACATCCTATGAATTTGCCCCCTCTTTGGCGACAAAAGTTTAATGCCCTGATAGTTTCACATAATATTACTGAGGTCGGATTTATTTGAGCATTGCAGATTTGCTCAAATAGTGTAATGATGTCTCCTTCAATGAATCCGACGATTCTTGGGAAGACTACCAGGCCATATATCGCCAAGGCGAAAAGCTTGCGTCGTTGATTTTTCTGAGGGAGAACGTGACTTAATTGTTTTAAGTCGATCCAACTGATAAATTTTCGAGATCCCTTTGTTGCAAACTTGGTTTGAAGACTGGAAGCTGGCATATCCAATAATTTTGCTAGGGCTCGATGAGGCTCCGTTCTTCTATCATGTTGATAAGTCTCGATTGGATAGTCGGAGGACCAACCCAAGAGGCTGTTGTATTCTTCAATGGTTGGAACCAGATCCATCTTATCGAAAGAAAAGCATCGATAAAATGGATCCCAAAATTGTATTAGAGCCCGGACAAGTGATGCATCAACGGTAACCTTTAGTAGGCAAGTGATGTGACCATATTTTGCCGTAAAAGCTTCCCGATCAGTAGAATTCCAACTATTCCAGACTTGCAATAATTCCGTGGTGTCGTTCTGATTTATCCGGACCGATACCTGGTCCTTAAGCTGTACGTGAGAATGGGATGTCAGAGCATCTCCGTGAAGCTTTTGAACCGTTTCGGAATATTCCATAGCTTCAGGCTGAGTTTCGATTACCGTGTCATTCCATGATCCAGTAACAGCCGTGGGAAGATAATCGAGAATATCCATGATAATAGTTCTTTCACCAAATACTTATCTTTAATGATGAAATGTATATGCCGGAAAAATAAGGAAAAATAGAGTTAGTAAAAAAAATAACACATAGGATCATACAAACATATAGATAAAACAAAACCTATGGAAATGGGAACCGAGGTATGGGAAATTCTTAATGGCTGGTTCTAAGGTGGAGTAAGGAATTCTACATGCAGAAGGTGGTTTATCAAAAAGGCAAGGGATAGTTCCCGAATCCCGTCACTGAATCATAGTGACGGCCCGATTCCTTACCCTCTAGGGTTTATGTAAGGAATGGATTAATTCGAGTCGTAGCTTTTCGTGGGCCCATGCAGAGACTAACCGTCTCAGAAGGCAATACACTACTTTGCTACTTTGAAACCGGTGAAGGCTTGGAGACCGTGGCCTCACAAGGACAGCAACACCAATTCCGCTTAGAAAGAATCGTGTTTGATTTAAGGAAGCTCGGGTATAGAGCTTCATTTTGTGAATGCATTATGCATGTTTACTTAAGTAAATATAATATATAAATCCACATAATAGTAAAGCAAAGTAAATAAAAACAAATCAACTTTAGGCTCGACTCACTAACGTCGAGTCCCCAGTGGAGTCGCCAAGCTGTGGCAACGTCGGGTTTTCGGGAGTCGCCACCAATCGGTTTCACCTAGGTCGATTGGTCGCCTTAAAATTGGTCTGCGAGAGTTCGGGGATCGGGAGTACGGTTACGTTAAAACAACTTTGTTAAAACGCCCAAAAATTGGCACCTTAGTTGATTTTAATTTTGTTTTGCTTTGCTTTTAAATAATTCTCAGTTAATTTTCAAAATTAGAAATTTTAACTGGATTAGTCGAAATGTGGATTTTTAAATTAATTAATTTGTATGAAATTTTATACTTCCGAACCATGGACTCTGCCGAGTCATTTGGACACGGAAGATTTGATTCCGAACCATGGACTCTGCCGAGTCATTTGGACACGGAATTTGGTGAAATTTTAAATAATTTAATCCATATTGTAAACATGGATTTTTATCTTTGTATTTATTTAATTTATTTATTTTAAAAAGTTTGATATTTTCCAAACCGTAGATCCTGCCGGATCATCCGGATATGGAAATTGATTTATCGTAATTATTTAATTCTTATTATTATGAAATTAATTTTTAAATGGTAATTCTTTTTATTTATGAATGATTTTTAATACTAACTAAAAATTTATCTTTATATTTTTACTTCTTTTTTTACTTTCTTTCTTTTTCTTCTTTTTTACTTATTTTACTTTTTTTTTTTTTTTAAATTTCTTTTAATTTCTTTTCTTTTCTTTCTTTTTTTATTCTTTTCTTTCTTTCTTTTCTTTTTCTTTTTCTTTCTTTTATCTTTCTTTTCTTTTTCTTATCTTTCCTTTCTTTTCTTTATCTTATCTTTCTTTTATTTTTCTTTCTTATTTTTCTTTTATTTTTCTTGTCTTTTCTTTCTTTCTTTTCTTTTTCTTATCTTTTCTTTTATTTTTTTTATCTTTCTTTTCTTTCTTATCTTTCTTTTATTTTTCTTTCTTATCTTTCTTTTATTTTTCTTTCTTATCTTTCTTTTATTTTTCTTATCTTTCTTTTTTTTTCTTGTTTACTTTTTTTGTTTTCTTGTTTAATGAAAGATATTTATTATTTTAAAGGATTACTCAATTTATAATAAAAAAAATAATAATTAATTTTTATTTAATAAGAAGTTAATTTAAAAGAGTTTAAAAATAAAAATTTTGATCATGGTACGGGGCGTTGTTACTCAGCCAGACCCTCTTCACCAGGTGAAGCAGCTCAAAAGCGGGCACGAGACAGTTTCCAGCCAATATACCATGAACTAAAAATTTTTATTTATTTTTTTATTATTTTTTTATTATTTTTTTTTTATTAAGAGAACCAAAAATTTTAAACAAAAGAAGAAAAGTTTTGATATTTATTTAATTTATTTTGGAATAAAAGATTATTTAACCGAAAACTTATATGTATTTTAAAACAAAAGTCTTGATATTTTTATTTTTATATTCTTCTTTGTTTGATGAAAGATTTTTTTTTTTAATTTTAATTTATATTTCTGAAAATATATCTAATCAATAAGTCAAAAATATTTAAGAGAAAATTCAATTATTTTTGTTTTATTTTGTATTATTTTGAAATTATTTGATTAAGATTTTTATAAAAGAAACAAAAAGTTATATAATTTAATAAGTAAAATATTACTGAATAAAATATTAACCCAAAATTTTTACGCTTTTTATTCTTTTTATTAATAAAAAAAACTAAAAAAAAATTATATATTGATAGATAATTAATATATTAGTCTAAAGTTTTTTTTTTTTATTTTTTTATAAAGAAAAAATTTATTTATATATTTTATTTAAAAATATTTCCGAGCCATGAATCCTGGCGGATCATTTGGTCATGGAGTTTTAATTTTTTTTTATTTCATTAATTATTAATTTTAAAGATGTATTAAAAGAATGATTTTATGTTTATTTATTTATTTATTTTATTTTTGAATTATTTCATTATGTTTGTTTATTAAAAGGAATAAAAACTTTGTTTCAAAATAAAAAAAAAGTAATTTTTATTAGCCTTTAGAAAATTATTCACGTAAAATTCCTTTTTTTATCTTTTAATCATAAAAAAAATTCAATTAATAAAGTGGGGCTTTTTGGCCATCCACTTTAATAACACAATAATAATAAAAGTTAGCACAATTAATATAGTTAGATTAGTTGGATTAGTTAGTTAATAACAATAAAAAAGGTTAGTAAAAGTTAGATTAAATTAATTAACAACAATAATAAAAATTAGCCAAGTTTAATTAAATTAATTGTTAACAACAATAATAAAAAGTTAGTCAAGTTAATTAAATTAATTAATTAACAACAATAATAAAAAGTTAGCCAAGTTAATTAAATTAATTAATTAACAACAATAAAAAGTTAGCCAAGTTAATTAAATTAATTAATTAACAACAATAATAAAAAGTTAGTCAAATTAATTAATTGTTAATTAACAAAGTTAATTAAATTAATAATAATATCAATAATAAAAGTTAGTAAGTTAGTTGTTAGTTGTTAGTTGTTAAAAACAACAATAAAGAAAGGGTTAGTAATAAACAAATAATAAACAAACAAGTAAAAATTAAAAAGGTTAGTAATTAATTCTGCAAGAACAAAAGAAAAAGTTAGTGACCAAAGTGAAAGAAGTTGAAAAGATGAAAGATTAAATTTGAATTTTACCTAGAAGTTGAAATTTTTGAATTTTCTGGGTACGCAGGCGCGACGCAGCAGAGAGGGGCAGGGGGGTGGGGCTGCTGGCGTGGCGGCACGGGGCAGGGGCGACGGCGGCGCTACGGCGGGGCGGTGTGAGCGGCGGGGTGGCGAGGCGACGGGGCGGCTTGGCGGCTGGGGAGAGGAAACGAACGGCGGAGGAGGACGGCGGCGTCACGGCGAGATGGGCGGCGGGACGGCAAGGTGGAAGGACGGCGGCGGCGCGAGGGAGAGGGACGGCGGCGGCGAACGGCGTAAGGCGGCGGCGGCGGGCAGCGAGGGGCACGGCGGAGAGAGAGAGAGAGAGAGAGAGAGAGGGAACAGCAGTGAAAAAAAAAAAATTGGCTTTCTGGGGAAGAAGGGAAGAGGGCTGGGGCTAAGGGCTGTAATTTTCTCTTTTTTTAAAACGGAGCTCTAAGTTTTTTTGCTATTTTTTTCTGTGTTCAGCACAAAATTTGGGGGGCTATTTATAGAGGAAGTTTAGCTGAACTGTTGATGGATAAATTAATAAAAAATTTCAAACTTATCTCTTAAATTGGTAAAATGACAATTTTAGTCCTTTACGTCTCTCAGCCTCTGGATAAGTTCCTGAAGCTTCTGATTTTGACAATTTTGTCGTTTTCTGTCAATTTGAGCCAAAAACGTCGGCAGGCTCAAAATTTTATGTGACAAACTGCCAAATGCTCCTGGAACTTTCAGAATTTGTCAATTTTGCCTGAAACTTCTTAATTTTGTCATTTTTACCTCAAACTTTTAAATTTTGTCATTTTTATGGAGTTTTCTTTTTTTCTTTCAAACATACACATATACACACATATATCAAATCTTCACAAAACAAAACAAAAAAAATATATATATATATATTTTAAACTAATTAAAAAATTTAGTAATAATAATAACAATAATAATAATAATAATACATTTTTTTTATTTAATTTTTTTTAAAATTATTTTAATGGCCGGACGAAATTGGGTGTCAACATTAGGGCTTCTTCTTTGCCTTATGGAGTGGCCTAGATTGTTAGGCTTGATCTAGCTAGGAAAGAAAATGTTCCCCCAATTGAATTATTTAGGTCAAATTTGTAGAATCTAGTGGGCCTCTTTATTTTAATGAAGGGATTAATATTAGGAATGGTGATTTATCTAGCTAACATATGTAGAGGTTTCTTGTGTTGAAAATATTGGAAGTAAAATACTCAAATTTTTTGAGGAGTCATTGGAAATGTGTGAGGAGCTTGTATTGGGAATTTAGGAGAAGTTTGACGAGATAAAAGATCACAAAGAATGAAGGAAAAAGGTGGTTTTTTCAAACAAAAAATTTGGTGTTGAAAAATGAATTGAGAAGATTAGAATGAAGGATTAAGTCATCGGAAATGAGCCTTAGGAACCAACAACTTTTTTTTATTTGTCACCAATATAGGAATGCTCTAAGGGTTCTGGGCTATGGTTTTATAAGTGGGCTATGTGTTGGTCTTGGGTTATACATTTTTGGCCTCTAGGATAAAATTATTTTAATTTATTGGGATGCTATGCTTTTGTAAGCTTTTGTTTGAGTTAGGCTTTCAGGGTTTTTGGGTTGTTCACTACATCATCTTCTTCTCTAAGATGATGATTGTAGTTCTTTTTTTTTAATTTAGTAAAATCTTTCATTGCCGATAAAAAAGTTTGATTTACTAAAATTGAGTTTTAAAAATGATGGCAACCAAAAATATATAAATCTACTACCCAATTCAATCTTTATATAATCAAATTCAATCTCCTGTTTTTTTTTCTCTTGGGCTCTTTGTGCTGCTTGATTGCTCTTTTCAACTATGACTTGGGTAAATTGATTATCAAATTTATGTAGGTGTGGTTACAGATGAAGAAAATACAATGATTATACAAATATTTACATAAATGAGTTTGATTTCTCAAATAATGGAATGATAGTAGAAGAAAATAAAGATATGAATTTTGAAAATATTAATATTGATTTGGTCATGATATTTTATGTGTTTGATTAGATGACAAAAGTAGAAGATGTAGATATAAACTCTAAAAATATGAAATGTGGATTATAGAACTTGTTTTTCTTGTACTGTGAGTTTATGGCAAGACATTTTTTTATGGTATTGTTTTGGTAAGTGAAAATGTTGTATAACATAAACTATCTAAGATAATTTAAATGTTCAACAACCTTTTTTTTTTAAAAAAATACTACTTCTTCTACTTCACAAAAACTGACATTTTTACTATTCATAATAATTAATTTATGATTTTATTTCTTTCAAAATTTATAACAAAAATATAAAAATTTTATAAGAAAATGAAACTTTAAAGATTATAGTTTCTAAATATATTTTTTAAAATGTTTTTCAATACATATTATATGAATATAGTGAAGTTAAACTTTATTCAAAAAAGGTATAAGGGCCAACTAATACGAAACTAAGGGAGTATGATTATACAACTTTTTATGACTTTACACATATGAAAAACCAGAACAAGAATAGCTCTAGGTAGAAATCCAACTTTGATAACTCATCCAATTTTTACTATCATTATGACCCTCATCAAAGTTGAGTTCGTAATTGGAGGTATCAGTGTGAAAGTAGATAAAGGAGCATTGGCAACATCGGTGCCTAACCTAGTGGATGAAGTTGTTGCACTTGTTTTTTGAAAACTCAAATAAATTGGGCCAAGCGTTCAATGATGCCCTCTTGCCCTGTCCTAGACTTGAGTGGTGATGCTGGGGTAGAGGCGACACAAAGAGTCCTACAATGCTGGTTGTGGTTGAACAAGGGGATGTTTAAAGTGTTCCCATTATTGACCTATTAGACGGTCAAAGACAACATGGATGAGGAAGGGATTGCTGAAACAAATCCTTACTTTTTACATTTTTTGATCGATTTGTGTGGTCTTTTGGGGGAACAAATTAATTTTTTGGTGAAACAAATTTTCCTACTCTTTTGATCATAGATTTGCTTCTGTCGAGCCCATTAATTTGTTTGATTGCTTATAATTTGAATAAAATTTTGAATTTGGTGTGAGGTTGGTTGTGAGTTTGTGAAGGTGTCAATGGGTTTTTTATCCTAGTAGTGTTGAAGGGTTGGTTAGGAGTCTGGGATTTGGTGGTATTAGCGAAGGCGAGGATAAATATAAGATAGCTGCATCTAGTGGTGGTGTTGAAGTTGCATCTAGTGGTGGTGTTGATGCCAATGAGGGAACGAGGCAAGGGCGGCACAAGAGAAGGTAGCACTGTTCAAGTGATTAAATCAATGCGAGAAAGCGGCAGGGGTAGGTGCCAAAAAAGGTAGCACTGTTGGACCGATTAAGAGCCAATTCTTTTTAACTTAAATCAACTTAATTTAAAATAATTTATTTTATTTTTAAATGATTTTTACTTGGAACCAATTTCATTTAAAAGTCAATATTATGTAGATATAATAATCTATTTGAAACTAAAATTTCATGATGTTATTAAATTTTTATAATTTCTTTTATTTCTAGGAATTAAAAATGAAAAATTCATAAAAATTTAATAAGTTTGTAAAAATTATATTTTCAAGGCCAAAATCTATTTTGGTCCCTCAAACTATAATGACTCAGTCATTTTAGTCCCTTCAATTTAGTGTGAGCTGACTTAGTCATTCAACAATATTATGGTGTGTAGTGTGGTCCTTTTCCATTAGGTGACATTAACACTGTCTGATGAGTAACTTAGTCACTCATATTCTATTAACACCATCTGAAATAAATTAATTTGAAATATTTGGTAATTGAAAGTTGAGGTTGAGACCAAAGCCCCCAAATGTTCTAAATCAAATCCCTAGACTCAGAGATTAGAATCCCTAACTATTTAAATATTCTCTGGCAAAAGGGGCTTAATCAGTAATGCCAACTATAGATTTAATGTTGTCTAGTAGTGTTGGGCGACAAAGTAAGTGTAATAATGATGGTATCCTTATCTGCAATTGTGGCATGCCGACTAGGATTTTTTAAGCAAAGCGTGATAATGAGAACTATGGCAAAAGATTCTATAGACGCTGAAGGTACAAGGTAAAGTTGTTGATTTCCTTTCTGGTAATCAATGTGTATGATTATGTCTGAGTTGTGTAGTTGATTAAGAAACAATGGGGTACAGTTGAAGCCTCGGTGCTAATTTGAGTGGGATACCCCTGATATTGCACACATGCAAGAGGTGGTAAGCAAATTATTATTAATGGAGAAAGCACTGGAAACTAAAGTTTCAAAGTTAAAAAGCTGAACATATTAAAATGGAATAGTTCTTCAAATCAAGTTGAAATCTTCCATTGGACATGTCAAGTGAGTTAGGTGCAATTGCAAAGAAGGTGGATGAGCTGTAGGATTATGCTATTGTAATTCGTAAGTTTTTTGGGTTGTAGTGGTTGGTCTGTTTTTTGGTCTATGTAACAGGTTATGTAAGTGACTGAGTGTGTAGTGCCATATATACTTGTTTTTTTATGTATGACAAATGATTGTAAGGTCCAAGTGAACTTATTCATATGTTTTATAATGCAATATGCCATTGAATTGAGATTTGAAACTGAGTTGTATGAAGAACTACATAATGACATTCCCATACTACATTACAAAATTAATGTCCATTACAGAATCCATTAACAGTTGCATAATTCCATTTGGTCTTTATGTGGATTATAACTGCATTCACCAAGACAAATATCCAGTAACAATACTTGGCTAATATCACTGCCATATTCATTATCCAAGCATTAAACACAAAATACCAATTAGTAGAGTCTCAGCACTAAATTGTACACAGTAATTTCATCTTTTATCAAACACAATCCGTTTAGGTGCCTGTAAAAAAATTGAACATCAAAAAAGCTTTCAGTCACTGGGTATAGGGCATTGTGGCAGAGGCAGTGTATGTGCCTTGGAACTTCATTTTTTTTCTTATTTCCATAAGAAACAACTTTCCCTTAGCTTGCATTAGCAAGTGATTGAGATTTTATGGCCTGTAGTTTCAGTAAGAAGAAACATGTTAGTAAGAAATGAATGACTAATTGACTTTACAAGGTTAAACAATTTCTTACATCTTTGCTTTTGCATGTCTGTTGGTTGAGATCATTTGCATGACAAATCCTACAATACATCACCCTACCATAATGTGACAATTTTCCTTTTTCCTTTATTTGGTTCATTCCTTCCCTTCCTCCATGATTTGTTTGGCCTACCTAGTATTGAACTTGCCTGAGAAAGCAGGATCTCTCCAAGACCAGAGTCTTCCTAGAATTCTTCGCTGACCATTAGCTGAATAGAGTACTTGTAGGCATTTTCAAACATAGACTTACTTTACCAATGACTAAAATATGGTTGTAAGTCCTCTTGTTTAACCATGATGGCACTTATTGCATGAGAGCAAGGTATTCCCAAGACCTTCTAGCTATTAAAACTACAAGTTTTGGCTCTAAGTTTTATAGTGTGTTGATTTTTTCCTTGTATCACATGATATCCATCATTTCCATTCCATTTGGTCTTCCATTTGTAACTGTTAGCAGAGTTCTCAGCAAGAATATCCCTTATGTTCTTCCTATACTCACTCTTGCATTTAGACACAAACTTCTTCTTATGAACCATCCTTTTCATTGTATGCTTTATAATTTCCTCTAACATTAAAATGATAGGTTTACTTCTTGCACCAATTAACACAAAATTAAAATCCTCAGTACTATTATTTCTTAAGCTTATTAAGTTTCTTTTATGATTAAAACTCATTTCCAGCCTTAACTACTGCATAGAAAGTCAGTTTTAGATGCTCACTTCTAAAATTTTGGTACCAATTACAGTAAACATGTTGTGCCTAGACTTTATGATCAACCAATGGCAACAATTCTCCTACTGCATTCAATAAGCCCTAAAAAGTCGACCAAACCAGAACAAATTTAAGTGAGTGAAGAAAGGGAACATTAACAATACCAATAAAGATTAAGAAAACATACTTAGTGTATAATGATTACCTTATGTTGGTCAGACATAAAGCAACATGTACCTCTATTTCCAGCCTCAATGTCATCTTTTAGGTGCTCTAAAAACCATGTCTTTAATGAAATGGATTCAATCTCCACAACTGCCCAAGCCTAGGGATATATTTGGTTGTTAGCATCCTTCAGATTCATAGTCAATAACTAGCCCTTTACCACCCCTTTCAAAAAGCACCCGTCTCGTCTCACAAATTTTCTACAACCTTCATGGAATCCCTGCTTTAAGGTAGCCAAACAAACATACATTCTTTTGAAAAAGAAAAAAAATAAAAGGCATCTTGGACCTCTATGCTCTACCTTAATGTCCACTCTACTTCCTAGATTTGATGCCAATAAAGCTTTGGCATAGTCATTCAGTTTCTTGTATTCATGATTTACATTTCTCTCTAACTTCTTCATCACCCTTACTTTTGCTCTTTTACACTGGTCTTTAGTAACTTCAATCTGTAACTAACTTTTTACAGTTTCTACAATATAGGTTAGCTTGATTCCATGATGAGCATATATCATGCACTCAAATGGCTTAGCAATCCAAAAAACATTTCCCCTAGATATCTTGAAAACCTTAGAGCATGTGTGTGTCAACACAAGTGTCTTGATTGGAAAATACTTCATCCCCCTATGTTCATCAACAGAAGCCATCCGTCCACACTTCTCATCCCTACATCTCACCTTCACACTAGTGGAATTATTCTTTAGAAACCTCTAGTCTCTTTTTTCATTCACAGCATACTTTTTCAAAGCTTTTTTGAATTGCCTATGATCTGTAAATGACTGTCCTATAAAGAACTTAATTTATTTTGCATTTTCCTCAAACTATGGAAACCTTATAAGTCTTTTTCTCAAAACTCTAGTATCATTTTCCTTACTCTTAAAGTCTAAACCCCTTACATCTGAATTCTCCAACCCATTCACATCCCCATCCTCTTCACTGTCCTCATCTGCACCTTCTTTTTCTTTAATCGAGTCCTTAGTCAAGTTTACTCCATCAGTGCTGCCCACCTTGGACTTAAAGTGTTGTCTCATACTTGTAATACCAGCCCTTATATCTTTATTAGGGTTGGGATCTAGAGTCTCATTAATGCTATCTAGCCTGATGTCATGCTCTTCCTCAAATCCAAGAGAATCATCCTCACTATTGGCACTATCTTCCTCACTGTCCTTTTCTCTATCCTCTTCCTCATAGCTATCTTTAATGATGTCATTTAAGTCCCCAACAGCCTCACCTACCACTTCACACATTTTCAGTACATTACTCTGCCCTACTTCACTTCCTCTGTTAGCCTACTTACTCTTTTTCCTCAACCAAGCCTCTGTGTGTTCAACATACAGGTCCATCTTGCCCCCACGGATGTCATATGAAAACATATCTAAAATACTTGTATCATCACGTATGACCCTTAACCCATTAGCAAGTGATACATCCCACTCTCTGTAATAAATGGCTTTGATATCACCATCAGTGAACCCATATTCTTTCAATACATCTGTGAAGGACCAGTAACAAACCAACTATATCTATTGTTGTTGATTCAACGGTACAATTCAAGTACTACATAAATGAGTTTCTAATCAATGTCCCACCAAAATGCAGCCTAAATGTCATGTTATCACTCATCTACACAATATCAAAACAATACCATCTAAGAATGAATCACATTTGATTTACACACATACAACCAAAGCTAACAAAAAAACAAAGTCTTGCTACTCAAATTTTAATGGCCTCTGTTAGTTTGCATCACATTTGTTTTAAATAAAAATCATTACTAATTTTGCTATGATAATATTGAAACCATAGTTCAAAACCCAAAACTTGCTCCACCACCACAAGATAAAGAATGAAATGTAAAACCCCATCATACATAGAAAACCCCATCACATTTTTCCTGTAATATGTACCGAACAACTTAATAATAATAATAATAATAATAACAACAACAACAATAATAATAATATCAATATATCTCCAAAGTGGATTCCTTTATTTTTGTCCCATCCTTCTACGACACACACCCACCCAACTCTTCGTTACTCATTCACCTTTATCGAGCAAGCTCAATAAAAATTCTCCAATGGTCCCTTCAATTTGTTGAATCTCGATGATTATGTCTATGGTGAAGTGACATATTCTTGTCAAATAAAAGTATGAACGGTCTCATTTTGTTTTGTCTGTTGTCTTCTCTCTTCTCACTTCTCACTTCTCTTTTTTCTTTACCTTTTGAGATGTTAGACATAGGAACACGTCTTGTATTCCCGCCTCAAAGCCATCTCTGTCTAATTTCTACTGACATTATACCTTTCCTTCTAATTTTCGATGATCGTTTATAACATGTGATCACACTTGAAGGAGCTTATGAGTCCAAGGTTTTATGTGCACCAACCTAAATAGTATAGGGACTGGGTCACCTTGGGCCAAGGTATAGGAACTCTTCTGAATGATTCACTATAGTTTGAGGGACCAAAAGAGATTTTGACCTAATTTCAATGGATTATTTTGCCTATACAATAATGGCTTTTAAACAAAAATAATTTTGGATAAAAAAAGATATAAAAATAAAAATAGGTCATTTTAAATTAAGTTGACTTATATTAAAACAAATTAGCTCTAAAAGTTGATGAGTCAATATGCAAAATTTAAGAAAGTTAAGCTTCAAGCTAATAAGTTGGGGATAAACATGTAGGCTTGAATAAACCTTTCGGAGTTTTTGTAACTTTTCTAAAATAATTGTTTAGAGTAAGAGTATATATGAAGAAAAAAGTTGGAGCGGTAGTATTGGATTATTTATATCAAAAGGGCCAATGAATATCTCCGTACATGCTTGAAGCAATTTAAGAGTTGGCTGGAAAAACTAAACATCATAATATGTATTTTGGATTTTAATCAGGAAAAAGGAATAGAATGTTGGGAGAGTTATTAAAAATGGAAATGCCTAAGAATACAATTTCAGTATAAAATTAATTTATTTTAGAGAAATTTAAAATGCATGTGTGCAAAAGTATATTTTTATAAATAAAAAAAAAATCTTACTTGAATGTTTCTTACCATACTTGAGATTGCCTGAAATTGGAAAAAATGTCTCAATATTTTTTAATTTTATGTGAACTAATATTCAAACATTTCGTTTAATAATCAAAGTTTTGAAGTCCTTACTGGTTGAAGATTCAATTTCTTCACTTCCTACACTTAAAGTATTTGCTTTAATGACACTTTCTACATACATGAGGATCTTTAAGCTCAAGCCTAGGAAAAAGTAGCATTTGGGTTCACCAGAATCCGACCCGATTTTTAAAAGTAAAATCGAGTTGGTTCGGGTCAAACCTGAATCAACCCAAATTAACTCGATTCTTTATTTCTAATTATTTCTCTACCCAATCACTAACTACTTCTCAACCTAATCTCTAACTATTTACTAGTCCAAGCCCAAGCCAACTACATACTTAACTATTTCTAATCCTAACCCTAGCACACTTTCTTCCCTCCCTCTTATATGTCCTCCTTTTGCCTTTGCTTGTCTGCCATCCGCCATTTGCCTCCTTTCCTCCACACTGCCCACCTGCTGCCCTCGCCCATTGTGTCATCCATCACCACCGCGTTGTCCCTTTCCGTCGCACTCCTTCTCGTCGCCCCCACCCATCACACCATCCTTTGGCGTCGTTTGCGCTGACCTCATTCGCCTATCACTTTATCTTAAGCCTCTGCCCTTTGGTTTGTCCGTCCACGGCCATTTGTAAGTTATTGTCATCCCTCAGTTCGCCATTCACAAGTTGGCATCATCCATTTTCCACGGCTTCACCACTTCAAATCGTGGTCAGTCAACAAGGAGATGGCGGAGGAGATGAGAATAGAGATGAAACGGCAGCAACCGGCAGTGGGGTGTCGGGTGAACCCAAAACACGACCTCATTTTTTTTTTTGTTAGGGTCGGTTCTGGTTGGAATTTTCAGATTATGAAAGACTTCTAACCAATTCGTTTTAACTTAAGTCAACTAACTTATTTTTACTTTTATATTTCTTTTGCCCAAAACAAATTTCATTTAAAAGCCAATATTATGTAGATGCAATAATCTATTTGAAAGTAATTTTTTATGATGTTTTTAATTTTTTTATAAATTTTTCTTGTTTAATGCCTTAAACTAGAAAAATTTATAAAAATTTAGTAAGATTATAAAAATTATATTTATAATGAATTATTATGGCTACATAATATTACTTTTTAATTAAAATTAATTTTAAATAAAAAAATATATAAAAATAAAAATAAATTATTTTAAAACCAATTAACCTAAGTTAATACAAACTGGTTATTCATTTTTTCGGATTCTGGCTCGAACCTGACCGATACAACTTTCACCCTTTTTCAAGCCTAGGCTCTCATATGTCTGATAAAAACTGAATACCAGCGCCAGAAGGGGGGAAAAAGTGAAAAAAATTCGTGAATGTTTTTTTTCCTAGCCTCTCATACGTCTGATAAAAACTGAATACCAGCGCCAGAAGAAAAAAAAAGTGAAAAAAAAATTCGTGAATGTCTTTTTCCTAGCCTCTCATACGTCTGATAAAAACTGAATACCAGCGCCAGAAGAAAAAAAAAGTGAAAAAAAAATTCGTGAATGTCTTTTTCCTAGCCTCTCATACGTCTGATAAAAACTGAATACCAGCCCCAGAAGAAAAAAAAAGTGAAAAAAAAATTCGTGAATGTCTTTTTCCTAGCCTCTCATACGTCTGATAAAAACTGAATACCAGCCCCAGAAGAAAAAAAAATGAAAAAAATTCGTGAATGTCTTTTTTCTTCCAAAAAATGTGCCCCTGTGGCTGTAGCCCCATCACCCTCCTCTTTAAGTACCCAACTCACTCTGCCTTCCACCCTCAACAAGTCCCTGCTCTCCTCTCTCTCTCTCTCTCTCTAGAGAAAAAGCTTGTGCTTAGCCTGCTGGTGTGAAAAAAAAAAAAAGCAGCGCAAGCACAAAAATGGGTCTCCTCAGCGTGCTCTGCATTTTGACAATTACGTCCTTAATGTGGGTGTGTGAAGCCAGAATCCCTGGTGTCTACAATGGTGGTGCTTGGGCAACTGCTCATGCCACCTTCTATGGTGGCTCCGATGCTTCTGGCACCATGGGTACATTTTTATCTTTCTCTCTATTTCTCAAAGTTCTGTACTTTTTGATTCTGATCCTGCAGTTTTTGTGCATTTTGATCTTATGTTACAGAGTTTCAAACTTTGTAGTCAGAATGTAGTTTCTACCGTTGCCAAAAGAGTATCTTTTTCATAATGTAGTCGCAAAGGTCAATACTTTTTCCAATTTGGACTGGGTTTTTGCAATATATTCTGCAGAATCCATTTTCCAAGTTGCAAGAACAAAATCCTTTTAGTGATGTAGTAATAAAGGTCAAAACTTTTTCCAAATAGGAAAAAAACCCAGTTGAGATTCTCACATTTTATACGCAATTCAAGCACTAATGAGCGAAATTTTGCAAATTGGTGTTGAAATCTGTTGGCAGGAGGAGCTTGTGGCTATGGGAATCTGTACAGCCAAGGGTACGGCGTGAACACGGCGGCGCTGAGCACTGCGCTGTTCAACAACGGGCTGAGCTGCGGCGCGTGCTTCGAGATCAAGTGCGCCGATGACCCCAAGTGGTGCCACTCCGGCAGCCCCTCCATCCTGGTGACGGCAACCAACTTCTGCCCGCCCAACTACGCCCTCCCCAGTGATAATGGCGGCTGGTGTAACCCTCCTCGCCCCCACTTCGACCTCGCCATGCCCATGTTTCTCAAGATCGCAGAGTACCGCGCCGGAATTGTCCCCGTCGCCTACCGCCGGTAACACTTTTTCTAATTCTCATTTGCAATTGATTAAAGTAGAATTACGCTTAGATATCACTTAAATGTATTAGAATTCACATTTATACGTGTAAATGTTTTTAAAGAAATAAGTAAATTTCCATATGTAAAATCAAATAAAAATATGCTTAGTAAATACAAGTATTTCTGTAATTTTATAAAGTATAATAAATGTTATAATTATTTTTTAGTAATGTTTTGTGCTGCAGTGTGTAGTGAGCGTCAAACATTCCTCCCAAGAAGCACGGTCTTCTATGACTCTTACAAACTTCTTCCCACTAACAAGAAAAAAGGAAAAAAAACAAGAGTCAAATAAATTTTTTTTAATATTTTCTTTTTCCTACTTATTGACCATTTTGTGCTCCATTCCAACAATCATACTCCGCGATCCACGCTACCAGTGCTTATCCCAATTCCAAAACTGACTCAGGAGTTTGAAACTATTTACGCAGGGTGCCATGCCGGAAGAGAGGCGGGATAAGGTTCACGATTAACGGTTTCCGTTACTTCAACCTGGTTCTGATCACCAACGTCGCGGGTGCAGGGGACATCGTGAGGGCGAGCGTGAAGGGCTCCGGGACTAATTGGATGCCGATGAGCCGCAACTGGGGTCAGAATTGGCAGTCAAACGCCGTCCTGGTTGGTCAGTCAGTCTCTTTCCGCGTCACAGGTAGTGACCGTCGCACGTCCACCTCCTGGAACATCGTCCCTTCTAACTGGCAGTTCGGTCAAACTTTCTCCGGCAAGAACTTCCGAGTTTAGTCTGATCTTGTCCCACGTTAACCCACCCAAAAAGTAAAAAAAGAAAAAAAAAATCGAAGCTTCCGCCTACTTACATTTCCATTTTTACCCTTTCCACTGGCGCTACGCCAGTTCTTTTTTCGACCATTTAGGTTATGTGGTGGTTGGACTGTAGATTGTAGAGCATGTGATGACAGGTGGTGGTGGCCGGTGGGTGTCTTCAGAGACAGTAATAGGAGATTAGGGGTTAAATTGAAAGGTGTAGGGAATTGGTCGGAGAAAATGGAAAAAGCAAGCAACTTTTTCTTTTTCTGACATTTTGATTGGTGTGGTGTGAGAAAGTTAGGTGTATGGTTTGGCTGAGGCGGCTGCACAAAAGGGTTGTAGCCCGCAGCCTTGGACAATGCTAGGGTTTTTATGGTATTGTTGGTACTCGTTACTTGGTAGTGATATGTATGATGGGAGTAATATGATGAGAAGTGTGTTTTCTAGTAACCTTTACTACTTCAATGGAAATCTATCTGTTATGGTTTGATTGTGATTCTTCTACCTTTCTCCCTTTCGTGATGTTTTCTTCAAATCGACTTAATTTTTTTTTTTTTTTCGTGGGGATGGGGCAACAAGACTTATTCACATGAGAATATATCGGTTGGCTTCACTATAATGAGGTTGATATTCATACAGCGGCATATACGCTTAGTTTTACGATTTGGACCTTGGTCATTAGGTCAAATCCTATTAGCTTCTTTGTTGTCATATAACAACTTTGTCATAACTTTTGTAATTAGTGTAAGAGTTGTAAATAATTTATTATCACTAAAGATTAAATCGTTGAACTGAAAGCTAAAAGTTATTCTTAGATAATTTTTTTAAAACTTTAACACTAATATCTAATGAGCCCAACATGTTAGGATGTTAATAGAGTTTCTTGATTCGCTTTGACAATCATCT
This sequence comes from Aquilaria yunnanensis, assembly GCA_039654915.1. Lineage (NCBI taxonomy): Eukaryota > Viridiplantae > Streptophyta > Magnoliopsida > Malvales > Thymelaeaceae > Aquilaria > Aquilaria yunnanensis. The sequence continues at coordinate 1,325,173 of CM077595.1, forward strand.
CTAAAAGTACTACTCCATCCACTTCATATTAATTGGCAATTTTACATTTTTTTATTGAAGTTTGACAAAAATATATTTATATTAATATGTATAAAAAAAATTCTTAAAAATGATATTTAGAAACTATAATCTTTAAAGTTTCATTGTCATAAAAAATATTTATATTTTTATAATAAAATTTAAAAGAAATAAAATTATAAATTAATTGCTATGAATAGTAAAAGGGTTAATTTTTATGAAACGAATGAATTATCATTTTTTCTAACGAACTTGATGTTCATTGAGTTTTTGGAATTTGCTTTCATGAGTGTTTCTCAAATCACTATCATTTTTCTTATAAGAATGTGAATTCATTCATAGCATTTAATTGTTGTGGTTCAAGTGTTTTTTTTCGCCGCGGGGGTATATCTTTGGTGTTGAGTAAAGCTGATACCTTCAATTGTAACTTTTGTGATACCCAAGCAAACGTCTCATCTGCCTTCTCTACTAAATTATTGACAATATTTTGAAGCATTCAAACTTGTTGGATTAGATGGCGGTTCAATTTTATCAAATTGAGTGCAAGCATTCCTAGCAGTCATCCATCCTTCAAATGCCAGGTGTTGACACCCAATTTCGTCCGGCCTTTTTTTTTAAAAAAAAAAAAAAAAAAATTTAAAATTTTAAAAAAAAACTAATTAAAAAAAAATTATTATTATTATTATTATTATTGCTAAAAAATTTTAATTATGTTAATTAGTTTAAAATATATTTTTATTTTTGAGAAGATTTGATTTAAAATAATATATGTGTGAATATGTATGTGTTTGGAATAAAAATAAAATTTCAGAAAAAAATGACAAAAAAATTAAAAGTTTGAGGTAAAAATGACAAAATTGAGAAGTTTCGGATAAAATTGACAAATTCTGAAAGTTTCAGGAGCTTTGGGTAATTTTTTCGCGTCAATTTTGGGCCTAAACGGACGTTTCTAGCCCAAATTGACAGAAAACGTTAAAATTGTCAAAATCAGAAGCTTCTGAGCTTATCCAGAGCTGGAGTAACGTAAAGGACTGAAACTGTCATTTTACCAATTTAAAAGATAAGTTTGATATTTTTTATTAATTTATCCGTCCACAGTTCAGCTAAGCTCCTTCTATAAATACCCCCCCAAATTCAGTGCTGAACACACAGAAAATCAGAGAAAAAAGTTCAGAGCTCCGTTTTAAAAATAGAGAAAATTACAGCCTTATTCCCTAGCCTCTCCTCCTTCTGCCAGAAAGTCTCAAAATTTTATTTTTCTACGATTTGACCATCTCTTTCGTTTGATCTCCTTCGTTGTTCTCTCTCTCTCTCCTCTCGTTTTCTCTCTCTTTCTCCTCCTGCCGCCGTGCTGCCTAGCCCACGCCCCGCCGTCGCCGTCACTTCCCTGCCGTCGCCCCGGCCGTCCCACGCCGCCGTCGTCCCGCCGCCGCCGTCCTTTTTCTTTTTTCCTCCTCCTTTCTCCTCGCCTCGCGCCGTCCACCGCCTCCACCGTCACGCTGCCGTCGCTCCGGCCGTCCCGCGCCGCCGTACCCCCCTCCGCCTCGCCACCCCGCACCCGTGCCGCCGCGCCAGCGCCGCCAGCCCAACCCCCTGCCCCTCGCGCGCGTCGTTTTCCTGTTTCCAGAAATTCAAATTTTAATTTGAAGGGTACAACTCTCATTTAATCCTTCATCTTTTCAATTTCTTTCACTTTAGTCACTAACCTTTTATTTTGTTCTTGCAGAATTAATTACTAACCTTTTTAATTTTTACTTGTTTGTTTATTATTTGTTTATTACTAACCCTTCTTTTATTGTTGTTATTAACAACTAACAACTAACAACTAACTTACTAACTTTTTTATTGTTGTTAATTAATTAATTTAATTAACTTGGTTAATTAACTTAATTAACTTGGCTAACTCTTTTATTATTGTTGTTAATTAATTAACTTAATTAAACTTGGCTAACTTTTATTATTGTTGTTAACAATTAATTTAATTAAACTTGGCTAATTTTTATTATTGTTGTTAATTAATTTAATCTAACTTTTACTAACCTTTTTTATTGTTATTAACTAACTAATCCAACTAATCTAACTATATTAATTGTGCTAACTTTTATTATTATTGTGTTATTAAAGTGGATGGCCAAAAAGCCCCACTTTATTAATTGAATTTTTTTATGATTAAAAGATAAAAAAAGGAATTTTATGTGAATAATTTTCTAAAGGCTAATAAAAATTACTTTTTTTTATTTTGAAACAAAGTTTTTATTCCTTTTAATAAACAAACATAATGAAATAATTCAAAAATAAAATAAATAAATAAATAAACATAAAATCATTATTTTAATACATCTTTAAAATTAATAATTAATGAAATAAAAAAAAAATTAAAACTCCATGACCAAATGATCCGCCAGGATCCATGGCTCGGAAATATTTTTAAATAAAATATATAAATAACTTTTTTCTTTATAAAAAATAAAAACTTTAGACTAATATATTAATTATCTATTAATATATAATTTTTTTAGTTTTATTTATTAATAAAAAGAATAAAAAGCGTAAAATTTTGGGTTAATATTTTTCAGTAATATTTTATTTATTTCTTTTAAAATATAACTTTTTTTTAGTTTTCTTTATTAATAAAAAGAATAAAAAGAGTAAATTTTGAGTTAATATTTTTCAATAATATTTTATTTATTTCTTTTAAAATATAATTTTTTTTTTAGTTTTTCTTTATTAATAAAAAGAAGGAAAGGAATAAAAATTTTGGGTTAATATTTTATTTAAGTAATATTTTGCTTATTAAAAGATATAACTTTTTGTTTCCTTTATAAAAATCTTAATCAAATAATTTCAAAATAATACAAAATAAAACAAAAAATAATTGAATTTTCTCTTAAATATTTTTGACTTATTGATTAGATATATTTTCAGAAATATAAATTAAAATTAAAAAAAAAATCTTTCATCAAACAAAGAAGAATATAAAAAAATAAAAATATCAAGACTTTTGTTTTAAAATACATATAAGTTTTCAGTTAAATAATCTTTTATTCCAAAATAAATTAAATAAATATCAAAAATTTTCTTCTTTTGTTTAAAATATACATATAAATTTTTGATTCTCTTAATAAAACAATTACTTTTGGTTAATCTTTTATAAAAAAAAAATAATAAAAAAATAAAAAAAAATAATAATAAAAAAATAAAAAAATTTTAGTTCATGGTATATTGGCTGGAAACTGTCTCGTGCCCGCTTTTGAGCTGCTTCACCTGGTGAAGAGGGTCTGGCTGAGTAACAACGCCCCGTACCATGATCAAAATTTTTATTTTTAAACTCTTTAATTCTTTTAAATTAACTTCTTATTAAATAAAAATTAATTATTATTTTTTTTTTAATTATTTTATAAATTGAGTAATCCTTTAAAATAATAAATATCTTTCATTAAACAAGAAAACAAAAAAAGTAAACAAAAAAAAAAAGAAAGAAAAGACAAGAAAAATAAAAGAAAGATAAGATAAAAATAAAAGAAAGAAATAAAAGGTAAAAAAAGAAAGAAATAAAAGAAAAGATAAGAAAAATAAAAGAAAAGATAAAGAAAGATAAAAGAAAAAAAAAAAAAAAAAAAAGAAAGATAAGATAAAGATAAAGAAAGATAAAAGAAAGAAAATTAAAAAAAAAAAAGAAAGTAAAAATAAATAAATAAAAAAGAAAAAGAAAGAAAGTTAAAAAAAAAAGATAAATTTTTAATTTGTATTAAAAATCATTCATGAACAAAATTATCATTTAAAAATTAATTTCATGATAATAAGAATTAAATAATTACGATAAATTAAATCAATTTCTATATCCGGATGATCCGGCAGGATCTACGGTTTGAAAAATATTAAACTTTTTTTTTAAAAAAAATAAATAAATAAATTAAATAAAAAGATAAAAATCCATATTTTTACAATATGGATAAAATTGTTTAAAATTTCACCAAAATTCCGTGTCCAAATGACTCGGCAGAGTCCATGGTTCGGAATCAAAATCTTCCGTGTCCAAATGACTCGGCAGAGTCCATGGTTCGGAAGTATAAAATTTTACCCGAATTAATTACCAAAATCCACATTTTTGACTAATTCAGTTAAAATATCTAAATTAACTGAAAATTTTTAAAAAGCAAAGTAAAACAAAATTAAAATCAACTAAGGTGCCAATTTTGGGCGCTATAACAATATTGTTTTAGCGTAACCGTACTCCCGATTCCCGAACTCTCGCAGACCAATTTTAAGGTGACCAATCGACCTAAGTAAACCGATTGGTGGCGACTCCAGAAAACCCGACGTTGCCACAGCTTGGCGACTCCACTGGGGATCCAATATTAGTGAGTCGAGCTTAAAGTTGATTTGTTTTGATTTACTTTGCTTTACTATTATGTGGATTTATATATTATATTTACTTAAGTAAACATGCATAATGCATTCACAAAATGAAGCTCTATACCCGAGCTTCCTTAAATCAAACACGATTCTTTCTAAGCGGAATTGGTGTTGCTGTCCTTGTGAGGCCACGGTCTCCAAGCCTTCACCGGTTTCAAAGTAGCAAAGTAGTGTATTGCCTTCTGAGACGGTTAGTCTCTGCATGGGCCCACGAAAAGCTACGACTCGAATTAATCCATTCCTTACATAAACCCTAGAGGGTAAGGAATCGGGCCGTCACTATGATTTAGTGACGGGATTCGGGAACTATCCCTTGCCTTTTTGATAAACCACCTTCTGCATATAGAATTCCTTACTTTACCTTAGAACCAGCCATTAAGAATTTTCTATACCTCGGTTCCCATTTCCATAGGTTTTGTTTTATCTATATGTTTGTATGATCTTATGTGTTACCTTTTTACTAACTCTGTTTTTCCTTATTTTTCCGGCATACACATTTCATCATTAAAGATAAATATTTGGTGAAAGAACCATTATCATGGATATTCTCGATTATCTTCCCACGGCTGTTACTGCATCATGGAATGACACTGTAATCGAAACTCAGCCTGAAGCTATGGAATATTCCGAAACAGCTCAAAAGCTTCACGGAGATGCTCTGACATCCCACTCTCACATACAGCTTAAGGACCAGGTATCGGTCCGGATAAATCAGAACGACACCACGGAATTATTGCAAGTCTGGAATAGTTGGAATTCTGCTGATCGGGAAGCTTTTACGGCAAAATATGGTCACATCACTTGCCTACTAAAGGTTACCGTTGATGCATCACTTGTCCGGGCTCTAATACAATTTTGGGATCCATTTTATCGATGCTTTTCTTTCGATAAGATGGATCTGGTTCCAACCATTGAAGAATACAACAGCCTCTTGGGTTGGTCCTCCGACTATCCAATCGAGACTTATCAACATGATAGAAGAACGGAGCCTCATCGAGCCCTAGCAAAATTATTGGACATGCCAGCTTCCAGTCTTCAACCCAAATTTGCAACAAAAGGGTGTCGGAAATTTATCAGCTGGACCGATCTAAAACAACTAAGTCACACCCTCCCTCAGAAGAATCAACGACGCAAGTTGTTCGCCTTGGCAATATATGGCCTGGTAGTCTTCCCAAGAATTGTCGGATTTATTGAAGGAGACGTCATCACATTATTTGAGCAAGTCTGCAATGCCCAAGTAAATCCGACCTCAGTGATATTATGTGAAACTATCAGGGCATTAAACTTTTGTCGCCAAAGAGGAGGCAAATTCATAGGATGTTCACATCTCCTCAACGTTTGGATCAAAAGCCACCTTCCTTGTGAGAAGCAACATTTTGGAAATCGCTTTTCAAAGGACTTCATCCCAATTGAAGCCTTTTTGAAAAGTGAAACCACTAATCATGATAGCAAGGAAGCATGGGTTGACTACTTCAAGAACATCAGCGAATTCCAAATTGAATGGAGAGCACCCTGGTCCACCACCACCCGCATAGTTTACCGTTGCGGCAATTGCCCGTGGGTTCCTCTCTTAGGCATATCGGGAGGAACAAGCTATGCTCCAGCCCAAGTACGTAAACAATTTGGGTCCATGCAATTTATACCCATGACACATAACCTGAGCAAGTTGGAGTTTTCACATGAAGATCCAAATTCAAATAAGCTTGCAATGGGTATTTCAGTTGCATGGAAAAGACTTTTCATATTAAAGTCAGGCCCTATTATTTCTCCTACTGCGTATTATGAATGGAGAAATAATCGGAAAGAAGGAATAGTTCTTCCCGAAGAGGTCATCAGAAAATTGGCAAAAAGAGAGTTGGAGAAAGAGCTAGAGGAAGAAAAGGAGAAGAACAAAAAGATGCTCTTCGACATACAACAGCTCAGTCACAAAACACAACTTCTCGAAGAAAAGATCGAAAGCCAAAAACAAGTCATCACCGAATTAGTTGATGAAACCGATCAAACAGAGATGAGAGCAAGATATTGGGAAGATCAATACAGATTTTCTCAAGAACAGCTTCAAATATTTTTGGCAGAAGTCAGAAAAGTGACTGAGCAAGCCCAACTAATGGGCGAAGAAGCCAAGGAGTTAGAAGAATTGAGCTGCCCTACTCCATCGGTGAATATTCAAAAAATGATGGAGTTTATTTCAAAGGCCAGAAAGCAATACTGTACTTTGGGCCGTTTCTTTTGAAAATAATAAGCTTTTGGTGAATGTAATTGAGAAATTCCACTATAATTCTTCTTTCACCAAGTATTTACAATATTCATGCATGCATCCATCACATCAATCATACACACATAGAATCTAATAAAATAAATATTTCCTTTAGAAGGGGTAAAATTGGACCTCAACACCGATATTCAACTCGACTCCAAACAAGATTAATGGCAGAACAAGCCGAAGGACGTCTCATGGAGATGGAGTCCAAGATTGAAAGTATGTCAGAACAGATGAAACAATTGATGGAATTAATCAAAGGGAAAGCAACTCAAGTCCCCATCAAAGAAGTACAAGATCCCACTTATCCCCCGGGATTCACCCCGCAACGAGTCTCAGTCCAAGAAAACCTGTTTCAAGAATCAGGACCCTCTGCTAGTGTTCACCTGAAACAAGACACTGTACAGGAAGAGAAGAAGACATTACCAAAAGATGAAGCAGAATCTCAAAAAATCGAGACAATAGAGAAAAGACTGAGAGCCATTGAAGGAGGCACTATATTCGGATCCCTTTCAGTGGATGACCTCTGCTTAGTGCCAGACGTCGTAATCCCTTCAGATTTTAAGGTGCCAGATTTCGTAAAATACGATGGAACGAGTGATCCCATCACTCACATCACTTTGTTTCTCAGAAGACTACAACCACTTACCAAAGATGAGAAGGTGTGGATCGCACTTTTTCAGGAAAGTCTCACAAAATCAGCATTACAGTGGTATCTAAGCCAAGGTCCAAGAAACATAAAAACTTGGAATGACCTTGCTCAGGCCTTCATCGGCAACTATAAACATGTTATGGACTTAGCTCCGGATCGCCAAACTCTCCAAAACATGGAGAAGAAAAAAACAGAAACTTTTAAGGAATACGCCCAACGATGGAGGGACTTAGCTGCACAAGTACAGCCACCCATGACAGAAAGAGAAATGGTCACTTTGTTTGTCCAGACACTGAAATACCCATATTATGACAAACTTATTGGCAATGCGGCAACTAACTTCTCCGACGTAGTCATGTCTGGAGAAAGGATCGAGCATGGTATCAGGACCGGGAAGATTACTGAGTCCTTTAGTGATCCTATGAAAAGAGGAGGACCATCCAGAAGAAAAGATGAAGAAATACAACAAATCGGACGAGGAAGAGGGATTCCCCTCGTGGGTACCGTGGCTACCGGACCTCGCCTATCCTATTCTGCCAACAGGCCCAATTATTATCCTACCAATAGGCCCAATGATTATCCTCCAAATAGGCCCAGTGATTATCTTCCCAATAGACCCAACAATTATCCTCTCAACAGGCCTAATCAGTTACGACCACCTGTTCCGACTCCTCCAATGCCTGCACCAAGACCAAGAGAAATTTTCGCACCGATTCCCATGACTTATACTGAGTTATATCCAAAACTCATCCAGAGCCAACTCATTCACCCAATTCCCACAAGGCCATTCGAACCCCCATATCCAACATGGTATGACCCTAAACTAAATTGCCCATATCATGATGGTGCCGTGGGCCACGGACTCGAAAATTGCATAGCATTGAAGCGTATAGTCCAACAATTAATTGAGTCAAAGTGGTTGGACTTTTCCGATGAACCAAACGTCACTCATAATCCATTGCCTCCTCATCAAGCCAAACCAGTCAATATGGTGGAAGAATACTGGCCGATGAAGAAAACAGTCAATGATATCATAACCCCTCTTAAGCATGTATATTCATGCCTTGTGAAAGAAGGGATTATCATAGGAAAGTCTTCTGGAAATAAAGAAGTCGAGCATGAGGAATGGTGCAACTTTCATAACAGTAAGAGTCATTCTATCCAAGAATGCCCAGAATTCCGTAAAAGTCTACAAAGTCTCATGGACTCCTCCCAAATCATCGTTTTTATGTCAGATAAAGAGGATGACGTGAATGTGATAATTAAAGAACAAGAAGTCAATATCATGCCAAGGCCACTAGTCATTCCAATCTCAAAATCTGCTCTCAAGCCTTTAAGAATTCAAGTTCCAAAGCCATTCCCGTACAAATCAGACAAAACTGTTCCATGGAACTATGGCTATACTTCTAACATCACATCAACTCCGTTAGAAGTTGGGGGCATGACTAGAAGTGGTCGGTGTTATTCTCCCGAGCAAATGAACAAGCTCCAACAAGAGAAGAATGTTACGGATCCAGCAAATGGACCTATTAACACATCTAAAGAGCAAGAGATGCCTCGAGCAGTAACAGATGAACAAGCTACTGAGTTTCTCAAACTCATAAAGCAAAGTGAATACAGCATCGTGGAGCAGTTGAACCGTCTGCCAGCAAAGATCTCCATACTTTCATTGCTCTTAAGTTCTGATGCCCATCGAGAAGCTCTTCTCAAAGTCCTGAATAAGGCTTATGTTGAACAAGATATCTCCGTGAACAACTTTGACCACCTTGTCAACAACATCACGGCACAAAATCTCATCACATTCACTGACGATGAGATACCAGCAGAAGGAAGGGGTCACTCTAAGGCTCTACATATTTCGATTAAATACAAAGATCGGATTATGGCTAGAGTTCTGATCGACAATGGATCAGCTCTAAATGTAATGCCATTAGAAACTTTACATAAGATCGGTTTAGACCCATCACACCTCAACAACAGTCATATTGTTGTTCGAGCATTTGACGGAACAAAGAGAGATGTGGTTGGAGAAATAGAGCTACCAATTGGGATTGGTCCCTGTCTTTTCCATATCACATTCCAAGTCATGGACATTTCTCCATCTTATACTTGTCTACTGGGAAGACCATGGATCCATATGGCTGGAGCAATTCCTTCCTCATTACATCAAAAAATGAAATTCATCATTGAAGGAAAGATAATCACAGTCTTTGCTGAAGAAGACATTCTGCTATCTAGACCTGCGGATGCTCAATATGTTGAGGTCAATGAAAATATACCTGATTGCTCCTTCAGGTCTTTTGAGATTGTCAATGCTGCTTATGTCAGTGAATATGGAGAAGAACCCATTCCTAACATCTCTAAAACAAGTCGCATGGTCGCCAAACTCATGATAAAAGGAGGATACTCACCGGGGTTAGGTTTGGGACAAGATTTACAAGGAATCCCAGAGCCATTGAAAATATCCGCAAATGAAGGGAAATACGGCCTAGGCTTCACACCGACAAGACATGATAAAATGAAGGCAATAGCTGAAAAAAGAGAAAAGAGGATTGCACGATTAACAGGGCATCCTCTCCAGGAAAGAAATCTGGATATCCCTGAAATCACCGAAACGTTCGTGAGTGGTGGTCTCATTCCGAAAAATGACAATGAAGGCAAGCTGACTATCAACATCAACAAGTCTTTTGAAAGTCTTTCTATTCAGGCAATCATCAGCGATTCACCTGAAGAGGAGGAGCTCATTCAACCTTGTGGCCCACGGGATGTGCTGAACAATTGGGAGGCGATAGAACTGCCTGTTATAATCGAAAGCTTTCCAAAGTAATCTAATAGTAAAAACCTCCTAAAGAAAGGTTCAATCAATAGGGTGTAGTCTTTGTTTAAGTGAACCTTTTAGTTATTGCTTTTTATTCCAATAAAGTTGTGATTTATGCACATTGTAAATAAAGTACCAGTTTGCATCCATCTCATTCGTGCCATTTTTTTTCTCTTCTCTTTCTTTTCTCTCTGGATAATGCAGACCCAAAACTCTCTTTGATGACAATGAAAGAATGAACTTTGATAATCCTGTAAACACTACCGACTCGGACGACGAAGATCTTCAAGTATCTCCTGAGCTATTAAAAATGATTGAGCGAGATGAAAAAGAAAGAGCAACAAGTCAAGAACCAACTGAGGTATTCAACCTGGGAGACAGTCAGGATGTAAAAGAAGTCAAGATTGGCACTTTATTCCCTCCTGAAGAAAAAGAAGAATTAGTCCATTTATTGAAAGAATATGTGGATGTATTCGCTTGGTCATACCAAGATATGCCTGGCTTAAGCTCAGACATAGTACTACACAAAATACCTTTGAAGCCTGGGGCGAAGCCTGTCAGACAGAAGTTACGAAGACTAAAGCCGGAGTTAATCTTAAGAGTAAAAGACGAGATTCGAAAGCTGTGGGATGCAGGATTTCTTGGGGTCGCTGAATATACAGAATGGGTGGTTAACATTGTCCCAGTCGAAAAGAAAGAAAGTGGGAAACTAAGAGTTTGTCAGGACTACCGGCCTTTGAACGAAGCCAGTCCTAAAGATAACTTCCCACTTCCTCATATTGATACACTGGTGGATAATACCGCAGGAAACTCCTACTTTTCCTTCATGGATGGTTTTTCTGGATACAATCAAATCAAACTTGATCCAGATGACATGATAAAAACTGCTTTTATTACCCTTTGGGGTACCTTCTACTATAAGGTGATGCCTTTCGGGTTAAAGAATGCTGGTGCTACATATCAAAGAGCCATGGTCACGTTGTTCCATGACATGATGCATAAAGAAATTGAAGTATATGTGGACGACATGATCGCCAAAACTTTCACTGCTGGGGGGCATCTAAAAGTGCTAAGAAAACTATTCGATAGACTTCGCAAATATCAATTGAAGTTGAATCCTGCCAAATGTACTTTTGGAGCCTCTTCAGGAAAGTTATTGGGTTTCATAGTCAGCAAGGACGGGATTCGAGTTGACCCGAGTAAAGTCAAAGCGATACAAGAAATGCAACCCCCGAAGACTCCAAAACAAGTAAGAAGTTTTCTGGGTAGAATCAACTTCATATCAAGGTTCATATCACAATTGACGTCCAAGTGTGAACCGCTTTTCAAATCACTAAAGAAGAACAATCCGATTGAGTGGAATAACGAATGCCAAGAAGCATTCGAGAAAATCAAACGTTATCTATCAAATCCACCAGTCTTGATACCACCTCGATCCGGAGAACCATTGATTCTATATTTATCCATACAGGATTCTTCATTAGGATCCGTATTGGGTCAACGTGATGAGACAAGCAAGAAGGAGCATGCAATTTACTATTTGAGCAAAAAGCTTACCACATATGAAGCTAAATACTCAATAGTAGAAAAGTCCTGTTGTGCCCTTGCATGGGTAGCACATCGACTACGACACTACATGCTCAACAACACAACATTACTGATCTCCAAGACTGACCCCATTAAGTACATTTTCGAGAAACCCGCTTTATCAGGCAGGATTGCAAAATGGCAAATGCTGTTATCTGAATACGACATACAGTATGTCACCCAAAAGGCCGTAAAAGGAAGTGTGATCGCTGAATATCTGGCTGATAGAGCATTGGAGGATTACGAGCCCATGAGAATGGACTTTCCTGATGGAGATATAATGACTATAGAACAGGAAGTCGATGAAGAAAATGAAACATGGAAAATGGCATTCGATGGAGCATCTAATGCTTTGGGACAAGGGATTGGAGCTATACTCATCTCTCCAAGCGGAAAACAGTTTCCCCTCACAGCAAAAATTACATTTCCTTGTACCAACAATATAGTAGAGTATGAAGCATGTGCTATGGGACTCCAAATGGCATTGGATTTGAAAGTGCGAGATCTCCGAGTCTATGGGGATTCCGCATTAGTCATATATCAAATCAATGGAGAATGGGAGACAAGAGATTCAAAATTAATCCCTTACCAAAAGCTTATACTAGACATGACTCGAAGATTTAACAGTATAAGTTTCCATCATCTTCCAAGGGAAGATAATCAAATCCCAGACGCTTTAGCTACTTTGGCTGCTATGTACAAGATAAGCGACCCTGAGCATACTCCTGTGTTCGAGATGAAAATAATAGATTCTCCAGCTTATTGCATGAGCATCGAAGAAGAATTGGATGGAAAGCCTTGGTATCATGATATCAAGAAATACCTCCAAGAACGAACATATCCACTAGAAGCATCAGAAAATGACAAGAAATTTCTACGAAGATTGTCAATGGGTTTTCTTTTAAACCTAGACATACTCTACAAGAAAACCCCAGACTCGATGCTACTTCGCTGTGTAGATACTCATGAAGCACGAAAGATCATGGAAGAAGTTCATTCTGGAATATGTGGAGCACACACTAGTGGTCATACCATGGCAAGACAAATAATGAGAGCTGGCTACTATTGGCTCACATTGGAAAGTGATTGTATTAATCACGTGAGAAAATGTCACAAATGTCAAATATATGCCAACAAGATCCAAGCTCCACCCACCCCTCTTAATGTAACAGCAATACCTTGGCCTTTTGCCATGTGGGGAATTGACGTCATTGGAGCCATTACCCCTAAAGCTTCCAATGGTCACAAATTCATCCTAGTGGCAATTGACTACTTCACTAAATGGGTAGAAGCTATGTCATATGCAAGTGTGACTCAAAAGGTGGTATGCCGGTTCATTAAGAAAGAAATCATTTGTCGTTATGGGCCGCCGGAATGTATCATCTCAGACAATGCCACGAACCTGAACAATGCAATGATGCAGACTTTGTGCCGGCAGTTCAAAATCAAACATCTCAATTCGGCACCTTATCGACCAATGATGAATGGTGCAGTAGAAGCGGCCAATAAAAATATCAAGAGAATTGTTGAAAAGATGATCGTCACTTACAAGGACTGGCATGAGATGTTACCTTTTGCACTACATGCTTATAGAACTTCTACCCGTACTTCTACTGGAGCAACGCCTTTTTCTCTGGTATACGGTATGGAGGCTGTATTGCCCATCGAAGTTGAAATACCTTCATTAAGGGTACTAATGGATACTCAATTAAGAGAAGCAGAATGGGTCAAAGCTAGATACGAGCAATTAAATCTAATTGATGAAAGAAGAATGATAGCCCTCTGCCATGGGCAACTTTATCAAAGAAGGATAATTCGTTCTTACAACAAAAAGGTTCGCCCACGACAATTTCACGATGGTGACATAGTGCTCAAGAAAATTTTACCCATGCAACATGATTCAAGAGGAAAATGGACACCAAATTATGACGGGCCATATGTCGTGAAGAAAGCATTTTCAGGAGGGGCACTAATTCTGACAGAAATGGATGGACGAGAATTACCGAAGCCAGTAAATTCGGATGCAGTAAAGAAATACTTTGCATAATGAAGAAATTTTCAAACAGAAGGGGAGAAGTGGATACAGGGTTACCAAAGTTTATTTGATCAAAGTTGTCAAAGAGAGCTTTCTTCTCTTACACTTTCATTATCTATCTGTACCCAAGATTTTCATATTACTCATAAATAAAAAGCCAATTTTCTTTAACTTACCTTAGATTCTCACGTTCAAAATGCTAAAGTCGCTTCTATCCAGTTCTTTTCCTTCAAATCTCACATTCTTACTAGCCTTAAGTGTGCAATAAATTATGACTTTTGAAGGAAGAATAGTAATAATTAAAACTTAGAAAAAACAAAGACCGTAGATTACTTTGATAAGCTTTATGAATTAAAACAGGTAAGATTGAGGTCCTGCTTTGCGAGCGGCACAGAACATAGGCTAACAAAGAAGAAGGAGTAACAAATCTTTGGGAGATAGCCTTGGTGGTAGCCTGAATGATCGCTTCAGAAGTCTTAACACGTCCATGTCAGCAAGAAAGAATCATACTCACGAATATCTCAACAGGGACAATTATCCAGAGAGGCATAAAGTACGAGGCGGACATTAAGGAAATTAAAGCCAAAATTTAAGAACAAATCAAGGAAAGAAGATTTTTGAAAAGAGTTAGGCTTTTGAGACAATGGACAATAGCTGGAAAGCGAGACAATGAACAACAGCTGGAAAGCAAGACAATGAACAACAGCTGGAAAGTGAAACAATGGACAACAGTTGGAAAGCATAAAGAGATTCAACGATAGAAGGCAATTACAAAGAGGATCCAGTAAAGCAAAGATATAAAAAAATAATAAATCCATCAGTTACACATGCTCTGCATTCATGCATTTCACATCATGCATGCATGGCATACAGAACAAGGATCAAATGGGAAGCGTATCCACCGCACAGTCACAGCAGTATAAGCTGACGTCTCAGTGACATCCGTTTTTACCAATCTACCGCTGGATGCACAGCTGATATAGTGGACCCAGCCCCATCAGCAATTCAAGGATAAAGTAGACAATATTGTCAAAATCCTGGTAATCAATTCAATAATCGAGGCTACACCGGGATGGACAGAATTGATGCCAGCTTAGCAGTATCCAAGATAAGAAATAGCTATGGTCAAAGATAAGCGTGGATATCGAGAAATATTGTCGTCGAAAGCAGACAATGGATTCAATAATCGAGGACTGGATCAATGTCATGCCTGATGAGATATCAAAGATAAGAAATATCTATGATACTAAAATAAAGTAGGATCCACTTTTCCGGTTAAACGGCGGATACGGTACTCCGTGACTCTCAAGTCGGTTCTCTCAGTTGCCCATAATAACTGATTCCTTCACCCCTTCTTTCTTTTACTCCCTCCTAGAAAATGGATCCTACTTTTTCCGCCTTGCGAAAGTATTTCCCTTCTCTCCCAATGAACATCCTAAAAAAGATCTACCAAGTTCGCTGTGAACGATTAAGAGCTCTGATGCATAAAGGAATCCCTGAAGATGTGCGGTGGTTAATTGAAGCTAAGGTTCGTCTGGCAGGTGAAATCCCAGAGGCATTTGTGTCTTACATGCCTGGTGTTGGCAAAAGTTCTTATGCCAGAAAAAGAAGAGCGAAAAGATTACAAGTCTGCCATAAATGTGGTAGGTGGACTTGTAAGACTAGGTGTCGTTCTTTAGGAATGATCTCCAATAATCGAGAAGATAAAATACGGTTCATCAAGAATGGCTTGAGTAAGGACTCATTGGATGATATCCAATTGACTCTTGAGACGCATTCTTGTGGATCTGTGCAACGTGAAATTCTTGATTTATGGAGTATTTTTCATGAAGAACGAGACCGTTACAGTCCCGGGAATCTGACTTTAAACGACCCTGTTTGCCGGCTTGTAAGAAAGCTAGATGGGAAGCAGATCCTCGACTCATAGAAGCCGTTAATGCCGTTACTGGACGTAAAACCAGTGGAAGATGTAAGCCACAGTCACAATTACTGTACATACAGTTTGTTATATTTGGAAAAATTTGCATTTTCTTTTGACAGATGTACATGCTCCCCTAAGTGTAATCGACACGTTATCCCTTTTCATCACTATAAATGCGTGTTCTTCCTTCTGATTAAACAACAGATAAGATACCCCGTGACTTCTAAAGTCGATTATTCCAGTTTCCTGCAATAACTGATTCATTTCCCTCTTCTCTCAAATTCTTCTCTCATCAATGGATTCTACTCTTTCTGTACTGCGAAAATACTTTCCTTCCCTCCCACTAAAAGTCCTTAAAAAGATCTACCTTGCTAGATGTGAAAGAATCAGAGTTTTTACACGCAAAGGCATTCCCGACAATGTGCAGTGGATAATTGAAGCTAAGGTCCGTTTGGCGGGTGAAGTTCCAGATGCATTTATGCCCCGCATGCCCGGTTTAGGTAAAAGCCGTTATGCCAAAAGGCGAAGAGCAAAGAGACTAGGCGTGTGTTATAAATGTGGGCGATGGAATTGTAATACTAAATGTCGCTCTTTAGGATACATCTCCATAAATCGTGAAGATAAAAGAAAATTCATTAAGAATGGCCTGCGTAAGGAGTCTCTGAAAGATATCCGAGAGACTCTTGAAACGCATTCTTGTGGAAAAGTGCAAGGTGAAATTATCGGTTTATGGAGGACTTACCATAAAGAACGAAACCGTTACAGTCTTGGGAATGTGATTTTAAACGACCCCGTTTGTCAGTTTGTAAGAAAACTAGATGGGAAGCAAATCCCCGACTTATAGAAGGCATTGAAGCCATTACTGGACATGAATTAGTGGAAGATGAGAGCCACAGTCATGATTGCTGTACATATAAGCTGTCATTTGTCTTTTCTTTTGGCAATAATGTACTTACTTCCGTAAGTGTAATAAACGCATTATCCTTTCATCACTATAAATGCGTGTTCTTCCTTCTGGATACGGTACTCCATAACTCCCAAATTCAGTTATTTCCATTTCCTACAATCACTAATTTCTTTCTTTTTCTCTTAAATGCCTCATTCATCAATGGAGCCTTCTCTTTCCGCTCTACGAAAATATTTCCCTTCTTTCCCAATAAATGTTCTTAAAAAGGTTTATCAAGCTAGATGTGAACGATTCCGACTATTTATGCACAAAGGCATTCCTGATAATGTGCGGTGGCTAATCGAAGCTAAAGTTCGTTCGGCTGGTGAAGTTCCAGATGCGTTCTTTCCCCGTATGCCCGGCTTTGGTAAAAGCGTTTATGCCAAAAAGAGAAGAGCAAAGAGGCTAGGCGTCTGTCACAATTGTGGATGGTGGATTTGCGGCAATAAATGTCGTTCTCCAGGAGTGATCACCAGAAATCGTAATGATAGAATAAAATTCATCAAGAATGGCTTGCGTAAGGAATCTCTGGAAGATATCCGAGAGGTTCTTGAAGCGCATTCTTGCGGAATAGTGCAATTTGAGGTTGTTGGATTATGGATAATTCTCCAAAAAGAACGAGAACGTTACAGTCTTGGGAATCTGACCCTAAACGACCCTGTTTGCCAGTTTGTGAAAAAGCTAGATGAGATGCAAATCACTGATTCATAGAAAGCATTGAAGCCGTTACTGGACGCAAAGCCAGTAGAAGACGGAACAAGGTCACGATTACTGTACGTGCTAGCTGTCGCTTTTGAAATTTTCCTCCCCTTTTGGTAATAATGTATCCACTCCTGACATGAACCAAAGTCACGACTACTATACATGCTAGCAGCTATTTTGAAAATTTTCCTCCTCTTTTAACGATAGTGTACCCATACCTGACCAGAGTCATACCCGTGACTACTATGAATAGCTGGCAATAATGTATCCATTCTTGAAAAATAAAATTATTGCCTTATCTCTTCATCTCTATAAATATATCCTCTTTTCTCACAAGGGTAAGGATAGGAATGGAGAAAACCCCAACTCGTAAATCCCGAAGTATTTGTGTATTTTCTGGGGCTTTTCCTGGAAAAGATGAAGAGTATTTAAAAGCAGCCAACCATTTGGGTAGAGTATTAGCTGAGCGAAAAATACATTTAGTTTATGGAGGAGGTAGTGTCGGATTAATGGGAGGTGTAGCATCAGCAGCATCTCTAGGAGGAAGTCAAGTTCTGGGCATTATCCCTGGACCTCTGAAATTTATTTCTGGGGGCACGATTGGAGAAGAATTAGTGGTTAAAAATTTACAAGAGCGTGTGTTACAAATGCTTTTAAATGCTGATGCTTTTATCGCTCTACCAGGTGGTTTTGGCACATTGGGAGAAGTCTTTCAAATTGCTTCCATGGCCCAACTTAATTTGCATAAGAAACCCATTGGGCTTTTAAATGTTAACAATTTCTTTACAGGTCTGATAGCTTTTATGGATTATGCTATGCAGAAGAATTTTATATCAAGAGTGGCACGGCGAATCATAATATCCGCAACAACTGCTGAAGAATTGCTAGATAAAATACAAGCTTTTGTTCCTGAACCAGATCCAGCAATGATTCAGATAGACTGGACGCGACAGTCTTTCCCGAACAGTTCAATCCCATAATAGTCCTCTACTAACCCTGTTGAAATATTGTGGAAGAAGAAGTGATCCGATCCGTTTTGCTTGTCCTTTAGTTTTATTATCAGCATTTTCTTTCGTGTTTTAGTTTTTCTTTCAGGGAATTTCTTTTTTTATCTTATAAGATAGTCTCGTCCATGCTGATATTAAAACCATAGGACAATGCCTTTAGGTTGGAATGGCTGAGTAAAGAGTAATTTTTATTGCTCTTGAGACGCATCCTATTAGGTCTACTAGGCATAACATTTTAGGATAGTTAAGCTTCAACCTTATTTGGATGACATATCTCTCAAGCGAATCTATATTTACTAAAGAAAATATTAGATGAACCTTGGATATTGATTCCAAACATCCGTTCCCTTTACATAATTTGTTAGCGATATTGTCATCATCAAGATTCACTCATTTTATCGAAGTCTAAAATTTCGCACTCGCCTATTATGCAAATTCACACTTTCGAAGAAAATTATTCCAATTCTAATTGCTTTCATATAAATTTCGCTCGAGGTTCAAGGAGATTTCCTTAACCTCATTCCATCAATTTTCCTTCAAACGATAGGAGAGTTCCTATCGTCGAGGTTCTAAGGTAGGGCCCTTAACCTCAAAATCATCAATTTTCCTTCAAATGATAGGAGAGTTCCTATCGTCGAGGTTCTAAGGTAGGACCCTTAACCTCAAAATCATCAATTTTCCTTCAAACGATAGGAGAGTTCCTGTCGTCGAGGTTCTAAGGTAGGACCCTTAACCTCATTCAAACAATTTTCTTTCAAACGATAGGAGAGTTCCTGTCGTCGAGGTTCTAAGGTAGGACCCTTAACCTCAAAATCATCAATTTTCCTTCAAACGATAGGAGAGTTCCTATCGTCGAGGTTCTAAGGTAGGACCCTTAACCTCAAAATCATCAATTTTCCTTCAAACGATAGGAGAGTTCCTGTCGTCGAGGTTCTAAGGTAGGACCCTTAACCTCATTCAAACAATTTTCCTTCAAACGATAGGAGAGTTCCTGTCGTCGAGGTTCTAAGGTAGGACCCTTAACCTCAAAATCATCAATTTTCCTTCAAACGATAGGAGAGTTCCTATCGTCGAGGTTCTAAGGTAGGACCCTTAACCTCAAAATCATCAATTTTCCTTCAAACGATAGGAGAGTTCCTATCGTCGAGGTTCTAAGGTAGGGCCCTTAACCTCAAAATCATCAATTTTCCTTCAAACGATAGGAGAGTTCCTATCATCGAGGTTCTAAGGTAGGACCCTTAACCTCAAAATCATCAATTTTCCTTCAAACGATAGGAGAGTTCCTATCGTCGAGGTTCTAAGGTAGGACCCTTAACCTCAAAATCATCAATTTTACTTCAAACGATAGGAGAGTTCCTATCGTCGAGGTTCTAAGGTAGGACCCTTAACCTCAAAATTATCAAATTTTCCCTTCAACGATAGGAGAGTTCTTATCGCAGAGGCTCTAAAAAATTTTTCCTTAACCACATAGTTTAGGCGGCGAAAAGGTTCTCAATGGCTAGCTAAGACGGACGAAATTTGGTAACTACTTTGCATACATCATGTCCCATGAAGCATGCAAAGGGGGGCAGCTGTTGACACCCAATTTCGTCCGGCCTTTTTTTTTAAAAAAAAAAAAAAAAATTTAAAATTTTAAAAAAAAACTAATTAAAAAAAAATTATTATTATTATTATTATTATTGCTAAAAAATTTTAATTATGTTAATTAGTTTAAAATATATTTTTATTTTTGAGAAGATTTGATTTAAAATAATATATGTGTGAATATGTATGTGTTTGGAATAAAAATAAAATTTCAGAAAAAAATGACAAAAAAATTAAAAGTTTGAGGTAAAAATGACAAAATTGAGAAGTTTCGGATAAAATTGACAAATTCTGAAAGTTTCAGGAGCTTTGGGTAATTTTTTCGCGTCAATTTTGGGCCTAAACGGACGTTTCTAGCCCAAATTGACAGAAAACGTTAAAATTGTCAAAATCAGAAGCTTCTGAGCTTATCCAGAGCTGGAGTAACGTAAAGGACTGAAACTGTCATTTTACCAATTTAAAAGATAAGTTTGATATTTTTTATTAATTTATCCGTCCACAGTTCAGCTAAGCTCCTTCTATAAATACCCCCCCAAATTCAGTGCTGAACACACAGAAAATCAGAGAAAAAAGTTCAGAGCTCCGTTTTAAAAATAGAGAAAATTACAGCCTTATTCCCTAGCCTCTCCTCCTTCTGCCAGAAAGTCTCAAAATTTTATTTTTCTACGATTTGACCATCTCTTTCGTTTGATCTCCTTCGTTGTTCTCTCTCTCTCTCCTCTCGTTTTCTCTCTCTTTCTCCTCCTGCCGCCGTGCTGCCTAGCCCACGCCCCGCCGTCGCCGTCACTTCCCTGCCGTCGCCCCGGCCGTCCCACGCCGCCGTCGTCCCGCCGCCGCCGTCCTTTTTCTTTTTTCCTCCTCCTTTCTCCTCGCCTCGCGCCGTCCACCGCCTCCACCGTCACGCTGCCGTCGCTCCGGCCGTCCCGCGCCGCCGTACCCCCCTCCGCCTCGCCACCCCGCACCCGTGCCGCCGCGCCAGCGCCGCCAGCCCAACCCCCTGCCCCTCGCGCGCGTCGTTTTCCTGTTTCCAGAAATTCAAATTTTAATTTGAAGGGTACAACTCTCATTTAATCCTTCATCTTTTCAATTTCTTTCACTTTAGTCACTAACCTTTTATTTTGTTCTTGCAGAATTAATTACTAACCTTTTTAATTTTTACTTGTTTGTTTATTATTTGTTTATTACTAACCCTTCTTTTATTGTTGTTATTAACAACTAACAACTAACAACTAACTTACTAACTTTTTTATTGTTGTTAATTAATTAATTTAATTAACTTGGTTAATTAACTTAATTAACTTGGCTAACTCTTTTATTATTGTTGTTAATTAATTAACTTAATTAAACTTGGCTAACTTTTATTATTGTTGTTAACAATTAATTTAATTAAACTTGGCTAATTTTTATTATTGTTGTTAATTAATTTAATCTAACTTTTACTAACCTTTTTTATTGTTATTAACTAACTAATCCAACTAATCTAACTATATTAATTGTGCTAACTTTTATTATTATTGTGTTATTAAAGTGGATGGCCAAAAAGCCCCACTTTATTAATTGAATTTTTTTATGATTAAAAGATAAAAAAAGGAATTTTATGTGAATAATTTTCTAAAGGCTAATAAAAATTACTTTTTTTTATTTTGAAACAAAGTTTTTATTCCTTTTAATAAACAAACATAATGAAATAATTCAAAAATAAAATAAATAAATAAATAAACATAAAATCATTATTTTAATACATCTTTAAAATTAATAATTAATGAAATAAAAAAAAAATTAAAACTCCATGACCAAATGATCCGCCAGGATCCATGGCTCGGAAATATTTTTAAATAAAATATATAAATAACTTTTTTCTTTATAAAAAATAAAAACTTTAGACTAATATATTAATTATCTATTAATATATAATTTTTTTAGTTTTATTTATTAATAAAAAGAATAAAAAGCGTAAAATTTTGGGTTAATATTTTTCAGTAATATTTTATTTATTTCTTTTAAAATATAACTTTTTTTTAGTTTTCTTTATTAATAAAAAGAATAAAAAGAGTAAATTTTGAGTTAATATTTTTCAATAATATTTTATTTATTTCTTTTAAAATATAATTTTTTTTTTAGTTTTTCTTTATTAATAAAAAGAAGGAAAGGAATAAAAATTTTGGGTTAATATTTTATTTAAGTAATATTTTGCTTATTAAAAGATATAACTTTTTGTTTCCTTTATAAAAATCTTAATCAAATAATTTCAAAATAATACAAAATAAAACAAAAAATAATTGAATTTTCTCTTAAATATTTTTGACTTATTGATTAGATATATTTTCAGAAATATAAATTAAAATTAAAAAAAAAATCTTTCATCAAACAAAGAAGAATATAAAAAAATAAAAATATCAAGACTTTTGTTTTAAAATACATATAAGTTTTCAGTTAAATAATCTTTTATTCCAAAATAAATTAAATAAATATCAAAAATTTTCTTCTTTTGTTTAAAATATACATATAAATTTTTGATTCTCTTAATAAAACAATTACTTTTGGTTAATCTTTTATAAAAAAAAAATAATAAAAAAATAAAAAAAAATAATAATAAAAAAATAAAAAAATTTTAGTTCATGGTATATTGGCTGGAAACTGTCTCGTGCCCGCTTTTGAGCTGCTTCACCTGGTGAAGAGGGTCTGGCTGAGTAACAACGCCCCGTACCATGATCAAAATTTTTATTTTTAAACTCTTTAATTCTTTTAAATTAACTTCTTATTAAATAAAAATTAATTATTATTTTTTTTTTAATTATTTTATAAATTGAGTAATCCTTTAAAATAATAAATATCTTTCATTAAACAAGAAAACAAAAAAAGTAAACAAAAAAAAAAAGAAAGAAAAGACAAGAAAAATAAAAGAAAGATAAGATAAAAATAAAAGAAAGAAATAAAAGATAAAAAAAGAAAGAAATAAAAGAAAAGATAAGAAAAATAAAAGAAAAGATAAAGAAAGATAAAAGAAAAAAAAAAAAAAAAAAAAGAAAGATAAGATAAAGATAAAGAAAGATAAAAGAAAGAAAATTAAAAAAAAAAAAGAAAGTAAAAATAAATAAATAAAAAAGAAAAAGAAAGAAAGTTAAAAAAAAAAGATAAATTTTTAATTTGTATTAAAAATCATTCATGAACAAAATTATCATTTAAAAATTAATTTCATGATAATAAGAATTAAATAATTACGATAAATTAAATCAATTTCTATATCCGGATGATCCGGCAGGATCTACGGTTTGGAAAATATTAAACTTTTTTTTTAAAAAAAATAAATAAATAAATTAAATAAAAAGATAAAAATCCATATTTTTACAATATGGATAAAATTGTTTAAAATTTCACCAAAATTCCGTGTCCAAATGACTCGGCAGAGTCCATGGTTCGGAATCAAAATCTTCCGTGTCCAAATGACTCGGCAGAGTCCATGGTTCGGAAGTATAAAATTTTACCCGAATTAATTACCAAAATCCACATTTTTGACTAATTCAGTTAAAATATCTAAATTAACTGAAAATTTTTAAAAAGCAAAGTAAAACAAAATTAAAATCAACTAAGGTGCCAATTTTGGGCGCTATAACAATATTGTTTTAGCGTAACCGTACTCCCGATTCCCGAACTCTCGCAGACCAATTTTAAGGTGACCAATCGACCTAAGTAAACCGATTGGTGGCGACTCCAGAAAACCCGACGTTGCCACACCAGGAAAAATGCTTCAACTTTAGTACATGACATGAAGAACGGTTGATGAAGTTTCCTGACTTGTTGCATTTAATTAGCTCCGTTTCTTTTCAATATCATTCATGTTCTTTGTTCATCCTATAAAAAAATAAAAAAAAAATAAAAAAACTATATAGGAGAAGATAAAGACCAAAAACTACATGCTTTTAGTGGCAAACCCTGTTGATAAAGCTAAGTGCTCTTCTTCCCATTTGGCAAGCGTATGTTGATTGGTCGTCTTTGATTGGGTTAATCGACTCTTGAGGAATCTTCCAAAAAAATTCCTCTCCAAAAAACAACGCGAAAGAAATTTTATATATAAATGTCAGATCACATTTACTTGATTACATTAATAAATTGAAATAAAATTCGTATATAAATCTTAGATTACATTCACTTCATTGCATTAAATTGAAATTTAAGTAAAGTGGGTTAAATATTGGTTGTTAGATTTCATTCTTGATAAAGTATCTTTATTTTTCAACATCTAGATAAATGCATTTTGTTTGAAACGTGATATTTTCAAAACAAAAATGTTGAGTAATCCTTGACCAGAGAATGCATGAGCTGGATACCTAAAATACGATTCCAACATTACAACCTAGATTGTAGGATGGGTCTCCACGGGCCTCTATATTGATGCATCTTTTTTGGGAGTATCTATCCTGGACCTTCCTTGAGCACTCATTTTCATAAAGCATCCATGATTGGTAAACCAAATAGTAACGAATGGTAATAACCAAATACTCCCTCCTCCTTGCCTTGAATGATTGCAACACTCGCTTGGATATGGAGATTTAATAGAAAAAAAAATCTGAGAAAATGTCTTGACTAAATTGTCACTTCAATCTTTGGTGACTTATTTGGAAATTTTATCAAAATATAAGCATCATTTTGTAAAATTTTAAAAAATATGAGAACTAAACTGAAATTTTTTTAAAAAAATGTGTAACCAAATTAGAATTGTTTTGTTTCTTGTTTCTATTTTTGAAAAGACGACGAATATGTTATAATTTCAAAGTAAATGTTGAAATGAATGTAATATTGTAATTTATTTAAAAAATCATAGCTAACGTAGGAAAAAAAATACAAAATTATAACGGAGAGGTAGCAGTTTAGTACAAAAATAAAGAACTTATAATGAAGGATTTGTATCCCAATGAAAGTCCATGTATCAACTATAAAATCTATATAAACTTGTCTTTAATTTCCATTTTGTCAACTTCCTCCCACCATTGCTCTAGCTAGAAACATCAATTTAAGGTAGGTAACAAATAAGTATGACCTTGTTTGACATTTGCACAAAACTGTCATTTTTAATGTTCACAACAATTAATATATAATTTTATTTCTTTTAAAATTTATCATAAAAATATGAAATTCTTATATGAAAAGAAGCTTTAAATATTACAGTTTCTAAATAAATAATTTATAAAAGTGAAAATTACCAGAACTCCCTTTAGGTTTGTCCTAACATATATTTATATTTGTTCTTTTCTAAAAACATATATTTAACCCCCCTCAAGTACTAGCATTGTTATAAAAGTAAACGGTCAATGACTTACAAAATTTACAATTTTTACTTCAATTTTCTTACTTAAAAACTCTAAGAATCCAAGCCTTTTAGTTAGACTAAATTTGACCTTGCCTTCCTAAAAACTTCTTCATTTCCATCTAAGAATGATTAATAGAAAGCGAGGATAAGCTGTCACTGATTGGAGTGGCATGGTAGGTGCAGCCTAGGGAATAGCGTCCTTCGACTCGTTGTCCCCAAACACGGCTATTACTTGCTCCTACATGGCTCGGCCATGTGACATCAATGGCTTATGATCATGAGGAATGATCCTTCCAATAGTGATTCATTGTCATACAACAGCAGAGCAAGGTGTGGTTATCACTATTAAAGGATTGGTGGTTCTAGTGGTTCCACTCCTACTAAACAATTTAGCAGGAATAGCCCTTCATTTCATCAAATGAACTTAAGGTTATAGAATCTAGAAACCTTAGACTCGTATGAGGCTTGTTTGGATCTAACAAAAGCAAAATGAAGCCCCAAAAAAGTGGGGCTATCAATCCACATTTCATGGTCTTTGAAACTCACCCATTTTTATCATGACTTTCATGGACAGTGATGGTTGAAAAGCATTGAAGGTGGTGTAGCCTTGAGGAGGTCTTTTTGTTCATTGAACCAAATGACCAACTTCAACTAGGCCAAGGATTGGCTTTCAAGATTGTTTAAGAGGGCAATAGAATTGTACCCAATTTGCTAAGAAAATCCATTTCTAAATGCAGTGATGCTGGTGAAAAAAGGCTAAGTAAGGAAGGAGGCTAGCTTGTCACATGTAGAAGTTTAGAGGGCAAAGTTTCTAAGAACACAAGGTAGAAGGGCAAAAGTTGAGTTTTTCTTGTTTTTTTATCTAAATAAGCAGCCATAAGGGTTATAATTCAAGATGCAAAATGTAGGTATTTCAAAAAGATAAGATGCAAGTGAAGGTTAAGGCAAACCTTAAGGTTTTTTCTTTGTAAAAAGCTATTTAAACTATTTATAAATGACTATCTAAAAATAACTCTTAGCTTTTTATTTTATGAATTTAATATCCTTCATCAATAGATTATGTAAAACTTTAATACCAATCACTAAAATTATTGGCCAATTTTGTCATAGTGAAAAAGTTACTAGCTTGCTTGTTAGGATTCAACGACATTTTTAAAGGTAGTAGCAAATATATGTCAAAATGAAAATATTATTAGTGAATTTAACTGTAAAAAAATATAGTGGTCAATAGCCACTATGATAAATCAATAAAGGTATTCTTTCTGCCCCTATCATGGCATAATCTCTAATATCTTCTTGGCCAATTTCATTGTTCAGATGCTATCTGTTGGTCTCAATCATGACAAATTTTCCCACAATTGACTGAAAGATGGCTAAACTACAATCAAAGACAATGTTAGAGATTTAGGAGTTATGTTCTAAAGCTTAAGTCAATATGGGCTTGAATAGAATATATGGAGCTTAGTGAAAGTTGTTTAGTATGTCCTCTTATTGTCATGAAAAAGACCTATTATAGGCCTCGAGGCATGGAGGTCATGGGGGCAAACTCCCCTCATTACATGGTGAATTTCGTGATTGTGGGGATCACCTCATTGACTTGAGCTAATTGTCCTAACTATCAACTCGTAACTTGCTAACCCACAAGCCAATCATCCTCCAAGCCAAATCTATGAGTAAATTTCCAATGCGCCTTCTATGGACATAGACCATAACCCATTATGGTATCAGTTTCCATTCTGGTAACTTTCTCTGACAATTGCGCTTGCTAGAAACATCAATTTATGGGTAAAAGATAAGCATGCTTTTATTTTACATTAGTATTAAAGTTTATAAAAGTGAAAATTATTAAAACTCCACTTAGGTTTGTCTTTACATGTATTTCTTTACTTTACGTTTTGGAAACATATAATTAACCCATCAAATACAACCGCCATTACAAAACTAAACCGTTAAATAGTCAAACATTAAGGAATTTACAACTTATACCTCAACTTTTGCATTTAAAAACTATAATAATCCAAGACTTCTACTTATACTAATCTTACCCCAACCCTCCTATAAAAAGTTCTTCATTTCCTTCTATGAATAATTAATAAAAAACAGGGACAAGCTATCACCGCTTGGAGTGGCATGGCAACCTAGGGCGCAGTGTCCCTAGACCCATTGTCCTTAAACATGGTAGTTACCTACAACAGCATCACTTGGCCTTATGACATTGATGGCTTATGATTGCCAGGAACAATCCTTCTAATGGTGATTAATCATCATACAACGACAGACGAAGGTGATCCTGGCTACTAGAGGATTAGTGGTCCAAGTGGTTCACTCCCACTAAACAATTTTGTAAAAGTAGCCCTTAATTTCATCAAATGAACTTAGGGTTATAAAATTATTCCAAAAACCCTAGACTTGTTTGAGGCTTGGTTGGATCTAACCAAAGCAAAATTAAACCCGAAAACCATGGGATTTCAATCCACATTTCATGGTCTCAAAAACTCTCCATTTTTTTGTGACTTTCATGGATAGTAATGTCTGAAGAATGTTAGGGGAGGTGTAGCCATGGGAATTTCTTTTGTTCATTGAACAACATGACCAATTTCAAGTAGGCCACAAATCGTCTTTCAAGATTGTTGAAGAGGGCAACAATTTGTCGAGAAAATCCATTTTTGAATATAGCGTTGTTGGTGGAAGAAAGTTAGGTGACAAAGGACACTAGTTTCTAAGATGTAGAAGTCTACGGTGCAAGGTTTCTAAGAACACAAGGTATGAGGGCAAAAGATGGGTTTCCCTGCTTTTTTGTCTAAACAAGCAGCCATATTGAATACGTTTCAAGATGCAAGGAATAGGTATTTCAAAAAGAGAGGATGATAGTGAAGGATAGACCAAACCTTAGGGTGTTTTTATATTTATCCCTTTATAAAAAGCTAGCTAAACTCTTTATAAAAAAATTATATAAAAATAGCTTTTAACTTTTAATTTTAGCAATTTAATCTCCAACATGCATGTAAAATTTTAATGCTAATAACTAAATTTTTTCCCAAAAGGGAACCTGATTCCCACTTCTATAAGATTACACTAGATGTCTCTTTTGCAAATTAAAAACCTTTTAATTTTTATCAGCTACAAAAAGGTTTACTACTGATCGTAACAAGTAAAAATTGAATATAGAAATGCATATAAGATCATATTGAAATTGAATTTAAGTTACCTACTGACGAATGGATTGTTACATCATCCATACAAAATGACAGTCACATCAATTAGTAGGAAAAAAATTACTATAAAACTTAGCCGTGCACATGCCTTTTGTTTGCGGACTTAGAGGAGTGGTGATATGAGACAAAAGTGATAATTTGATAAGACGCGCAATTAGTTTCAAATTAGGCTAATTAATTACAAAGATGGACCCCCTGCTATGCTATAGTAGCCTCCTACAAATATCCGGTTACAATTTCAAATAATTCTAATATGCTTCAAAAGCATTTCTAATACATTTTTCCGAACATTTATGAGGGATAAAAACATAAAAGAAAAAATTATGTATTTTAAGAAAAATATTGTATGAACACGTTATATAAATAAAAGGATATTGATTGGCTCACAATTCATAATAACTATGATATATCATGGCCAATTGATCACTGTGAAGCAACTCCGTACTAGTCAATAATTTATGATGACTCATAATATAATGACTTTCGGTCATCAAAGACAGGATGTGAGTTTATTTGCAATTAACTTAATATTTTGTTTAGATAATTAATTAAGAAAATAAGAGAGGAGAGTGAAGCATAAAACATAAAAGGAAGCTTATCATCCTCTCAATTTGAGGGAATTAAAAAATTGAATGTGTAGAAGCATATGGAGGGATAAAAGTGTTCCTTCATCCTCCTTCCTTTCTATTTTTTTTTTTTAATCAAACAAGGGAGGGAAGATAAATGTCCCTTCTCTTTTTCTATTTCCCTTAATCCAAACAAGCAGTCATAGATGATAGGATATCCCATAACAATTTTAAAGAAAAAAAGAAAATGACAAGAAAATGAGAAAGACATCTGTAGGTGGCAGCCTAATAACTTCGCATTCAAATTGTCCGGCCACCAATTTGAGTTTGACTCTAACCGGCACATTATACATCATTTTCAGCTGATTGCAGCTTGCAACCCTCTAAATTTTAAAAAAGTAGATAAATTCTCTTCAAACTTTGCTCTATAGCCTCTCATACCTAACTCTTTATCTCAAAAATACTTCTCAATATTAAAAGAAAAAAGGGAAACTTACAATTACCCCTAAGGTATGTCCTAATCTACAGTTTACCTCATTCTATTTTGAAAAACCTACATTTTGTCCTCTGTGTTTTTTACATTGTTTGATAACAATTTCTAAAACTGTATTTAAACTATACAATAATCATCTTCCAGTAATTTCAATCTGTTTAATATTTTTTTTATAGTTAATAGATATTTTAAATTATCAATTTTTTCTTTATGTAAATGTATTTTTCTCCCTACACTTATATATCAATATTTTTTAAAGATTGGTTGCCTGTGAAAAAAATATCAAAAATCTTGAAATTACTATAATATTATTATCAGACAGTTTAAGTTAGAGTTTTAGAAGTTGTTGTCAGACACTACAAAACAAATAGAGGGTAAAGTGCAGGTTTTTAAAAATAGAGGGGGAAAAGCTTTGGTTAGACCAAACCACATGATTGTTTTTGTAATTTTCCCAAACCAAAAGCAAAAAACTGAGAAAGGCTAGTATGGCCTACAGGCCTAGGGCTTCGGTTGTGCATTTTACGATGAAGTGAATTGATTCTTTGGATTCCCAATCCAAAGTGGGCTTAGGATTCCTTTCACAAATTTGATCTTGCTTTTCCTGCCTCCTAAATTTCGTGGGCCTTTGGGGGTGTTGAAATCGGTTTATTCAGATTTCAAGTACTGATCTGAATCAGGAACCGTGAATCATGTTTTTGTTTTTTTCTTAGGAAAAAGAAAGAAATTTATTGAAGATAAATGATCGGTTACAAATACCTGTTTTATTTTTTTTTCTTTTTGGGAGTAAATTTCGTTTTGTTAATAAAAACTAGGCAAAAATAATTAATAGACCACTAATGCTTTAGACCCTGTTCGAATTGGCCACTATGGTTTCTTTTCGGCCGAATAAACCACTAATATTATTCAAATAGGCCAATTTACTCACTCAACTCTTGAAATATTACAAAACTTCATCATTAACTTTTTAAAATTAACAAAATAACTTCACTTGATTTAAAACAATTCAAATAGGCTACCTTTACCATTTATAAAATTTAATAACTACCTTCCACAATTACATTTTCTACTAATGTTTTTTTTCGGCCGAATAAACTACTAATGTTATTCAAATAGGCAAATTTGCCCACTCGTTGAAATATTACAAAACTCCATCATTAACTTTTTAAAATTAACAAAATAACTTCACATGGTTTAAAACAATTTAAATAGGCTACTTCCACCATTTATAAAATTTCATAACCACCTTCCACAATTACATTTTTTGGACACAATCTATTCTTTGCCGCTTTTAGCTCCTTCAAAGTATATAATCTCCATTGCCCAAGATGGGATGCCTCCAACCCTACATTGTCACTCCCGAACGATGTCTCGCTCATATTAGTACTTAACACAAGATTATGATGCCATATGAGGCAGAGTAAGAGGAGGAATATCGTGGCTACTACCAGCAAGTTCAGGAGGATCTTAATTATTACCTATAAACAGAGTCCAAATATCGATGTTTGGTTTCAAGAAGGTGATTCAAATGTTAGATTAATAAAATTGAGAGGCGTTGGGAGCATAAGTATAAAATGTAGGGACTAAACTTGGTATTTTATGTTAAGAGTCCATTAGATTTAATGGAAAAAGTTATAAGAGTGGCCGATTTAAGCCGACTCAAAAATATCAGTGGTTTATTTGACAAAAAAAAAAAATACATTCGTGTATGAATTGGGCCAGTACAAAAATCTTAGTGGTTTATTCGTTATTTTTGCCTAAAAACTAATCTACTCGAAGTATAGCTACCCATCAAAGCACAAATCTATACTTGAGACACAATTGGGTCTAATCTCGCCTAGGTGAATATTTCTTAAGATCTTGACAGTTTTAAAAAGGGAAAATTACCAAAAATCCCCTGATGTATACCCTAACCCACACTTGTGTCCTTCCTGTCTTAAATACCTACACCTACCCTTGAAAATTTAACTCTATAAATCACCATTATGACCAAAAAAAAAAAGTGTCTACTTTTTCCCTCCTAGTTTTCTTCTCTGAAATTTTTTCCGCACCAACTTGTAGATTTAACGATCTTTGGATTCACAGACCCATGTGTGAGGCAAAGGAAGAAAATTTAATGGATCAAAGCGACGATTCAACACCAACCAACCCATTCATGAAATCCTGCTGCCATGGCACTTCTTGGAAACTTGGGTCAATCCACTTGATTGAAAAATCCGTTTCTAGGAGACAAAGGAATGAATCATGCGAGATCTTTCCAGGAGAAGGTGAAGATAGGAACGATGGGCGAAGCTGAAGATAAATGTGGCGGGCAAAGGCAGAGATAGGTGCGATAGGCTATCATAGAGATAGAAATCAGATCTTGGAACTGGGATGGTCGAAGATGAAGCGAGTCTGGGAGTGGCAAACCCAAGGCTAATAGGCTCCGGCTCCAGCTCCGACAAACCTAATGATAACCAACTCAAACTCCAGGACCGCCAAAGAGTTGAGGTCCAAGCCGAGGATGACGAATTCTCTGACAACTTCCAGATGGATGGCCTTCGAGTGGTGGATTTAAAAGCCGAGGGTCAAAGGCATGGAATGAGCAAGAATTAATTGGAGAGAGGAGCAATTAATGAGTGACTGATGGATTTGAAATGAAAATGAAAAGAAATAGGTGAGAGTTGAAATGAAAAAAGACAATTTTGGGGAGATGTGGTAGAGATGGGAGCCGAGTCAACCTGACATAAGACCGGACTAGACTGGCCGGTCGTCAAGGAGGATTGAGATTGGACCGGCCCTAGGCAAGGCTGTCTTGAGTGGGGTGGGGCAAGTTTGGAGGTTTTTTATTTTTATTTTTTAAAATTAAAAAAATAATTAATTTTATATGTAATAAATATTTTTAAGAAAAAAAACACCACTTCCGGTGTAAGTTTTATTGAGTAAAAAAACCAACGACACTAAAAAATAATCGGAACAGGCCTTACATTTTGAAATGGTAAAAATATTCTGAAAATGATAAAAAACAAAAACCTATGATCTGTGCTTAACAGCATAATCAGATCAAATATAAATTACATATATGATTGAAAAAAAAAATTTCAAGTCTCGGTATCAGATATTACCTCATCATCCAAACCCTTTTGGTCTTGCTGCCGGAGTGCTACAAGACCCCAATATCGGTTGTACACACATACTTCTACTGCCTCGGGTGTCAAACTTGATCGTTTCTCCGATATCACTTGTTTTCTTGCACTAAACACTACCTCGGATGATACGGTGAAGACTGGAATGGCAAAAATCTCCTGTGCGATTATTGATAAGATCGGAAACCTTGATCTCTTTTGTTTTCATCACTCCAATATGTTGACGTCGCTTGACTCAAATGATGTTTTGAGATAGTCATCGACCTTAGCTAATCCGGATATCATCGATCATGGTCGTTTGAGCAGTTGAAGGGCTGGGTTGAATCTTGATGAGATTGATCTCATTGGAGACTTAGTTTAAGGAGCTTCGGATATTACCTTATCCAAATGTCACTCACAATATAATTTGTATAAAGAATGCAAGTACTCGGAAGCAATAGCAGACATAGCCAAAACATTTATATGAGATTTTTCTAAATAAATATGAAAAATTCCTTCAAGCAATGTTGTTGTGCCCGTTAATTTGATATATGGGCCAAGTAAAAAAACAACTAAAAGATATGTGGAATGTTTTCGAAATACTAAAGCCATTTAGCCTACATGGCTTCGACAGTCGGCTTTAACAACTCATCATCTTTAAACTGATGTAAAGCATATGTAATATTCACTAAATGAAGCAAAACTTAATGAATGATTGGGTAGTTAATACCAAAGAAAAATTCAGTAGCCTCATAAAAAAACTTAAGCAATTCACCAGTTTTAGAACATTTTTCCCAAACTTCAGTCGTAAGAAATTCAAAACCCATTTTTAAGTTCATGAAATGCGTTAACAAATTTGCATATGAGAATGCATCTTACAACATCAAATATGTGGAGTCCCAGCGGATTGGGCAATCTAATTTAAACCATTTACAATAATTTTTTTTTATTTTCAAAATAAAAGCTTTTAAATTCACAAAACACAGCAGGTCTTGATTTCAAATACGTCAATGAGTTCTGAATAGGCAGAATTTTATTTTGGAGAACTTCTAAACCCTTTTATACACAAAGGTTCAAAATATGACACATACATCTAATGTGAAAGAATGCACCGTTGAAATGTGGTTTTAATATTTGACTCAAAAGGTGAATGATAACATAATTGTTTAAAACATTTATCAAATGAAATGCACAGGACTTTATCAGCACAAAAATAATCATGTAAAGTTTCTAAGATGTAATTGAATATGTGATAACCAGTATGATCCGTTTCAATGACCCTAAATGACAAAATTTGTTTTTGCATAATCAAATCAGAATCAATCCAATGAAAAATAACACAATAAAATAATTGACCTATAGGTGATGTCCATATATCAGAAGTGAATGTCATACATTGATCAAAAGCAGAAAAATAGGTTGGCAAATCTGATGTTCTGGCTTCAAATAATGTAAAGATTTTTTTCCTAGCAGTTTTTCTAGACACTTTTTTAAATGCAGGATTTAATTGTGATTTTATCCAAGATTCTAGGTGCACATCTTCAGCTTGTGAAAAAGGTTTTTCGGTAAGCATTATCCAATTATCATGTATTCTCTACAAGATTGTTGGTTAAAACGAAATATACCTGGCTCGCTAGCGCCGGTTGTAGACCCAAGTTGTGTTTGTCATCTAGAACTAGTCCCGGCATTGGGAAGGACATTAGGATGTTAATTTTCAATATGTCATTTCAGCGTTCCAGTGCCAGAATTCTTTTTATGCACCAATTTTTTTCCCCAATGTTTGCATTTTCCGTATCTCGACTCCCCTTCGTGTATGAGCTCATAATGCTCTCAAACCCAAGCAGTTAGTCTTGAGAATTTACCTTATCTTTTGGTTTTCTCCACGACGGGTCCATGACTTGTCGGCATTGGTTTTGTTGACGGATCTCTGGCCCCCATCGCATCCAACTCTTCAACTTCATCATTCGATAATTAATCATCTAGAACCAAATTGTAATTCGTCATATCGATTCCGGCATCATCGTTGTGCAACTCTTCAATTGAGATGCCTTTATTGACGGGTCGAGAACAGTAACGAAACAAGCCTCGGAGGCCAGTGGTATGGGAAGATGAACTCTTTGTCAACTTGTCATTTCCTCTTAAAGTCATAAGTCACGAACTAATAGTAGTGATTAATGTAAAATTAAGAGTAGATTATGAAGATATTAAGGGGAGATTAGTAAGAAATTTGGAAGAGATTAAGGAAAAGGCTGGAATGCTTGAGAGAATATAGTAGATGAAGAAAAGAGATTGAGTGATGGTGTGAGGATAGAGTGAAAATGGTATTGGTATTTATACAAGAGGGCCAAAAATTATTTGGACCAAAAAGTCCATAAAATTTAGTTGTTGAGAGGGGTGAAAATGGAATTTTAAGGTCCAAAATGGGGTAGAAAACATATTCAGCCCATATTTTTGCATGTTTTTTTCGGGCCATGCTGGGGCGGGTTTGACAAGGTTGATGAGGGTTTGACTTGTAGGCCAGTCCCAGTTTGAGCCGAGTTGAACCGGCCTATGTTCTACCTTTAATTGGGAAGGATGAAGGAGATGGGGTGTAAATTTTGGGGGCAAAGTTATTGAGTGAAGAAGTTTAGGAGGACAAAACTCATTTTGCCTTTTTTTTTTTTTCTTAATAGTCATTAAGGGAGTTAGCTTTAGAGGGACATAAGTGTATGTATTTAAAAGATGGAGGATACAAGTGTAAGTTAAGGTATACTTTAGGGGGGTCTAGTAGTTTTCTCTTTCAAAAGAAGGTCTTGAGATTCTACCAGAGTTCGTGCAAGCTCAAGATTGTATTTTGCGCTCTATTTGAGATCTTTCTCTTCACAAAGTTCAGTGAAGTAATCGAAATAAAATATGAAACATAATCTAATTGCAAATGAAGTTAAACTTAAAACATTTCTTGATTGTTCAAAATTAGCCATTTTTTTCGTACCATGTATAAGGGTTGTTAATCTTGGAAGGCCTTTTTTTTTTACCAGCCAAAAGAAAATTGGACAATTGGTATGTGATAAGAGCCATTTCAAAAAAAAAATGGCACATTTTATACCATTCATCTAAATGGACTCTTGAATATAAGACAAATTGATATATATAAATTACTCAAATTTATTATAATTTTAAAAAGTAATGATAATCTGTATCCTAATTAAGGCCCCAAATTTTTATAAAGAATACAACATAACAAAAATAAAAAAAAATTAAAGACAAGGGAGTACATTAGTATAATTTTAATCTATAGTGGGGCTAGCTTGGGAGGTGTTGAACCATAATGGATCAAGGCCAACAACTTAGCACTAATCTCTAGGTCTTCAGATTTAAAGTGGAGGTTGATATATAGGTAGGTGGCAGGGCCTTGGTTTGGTTAGGCTAGGACATGGCTTGAGTTAGGGTGGGTTGGGTTTGGACCAAGTTGGACCGTGCTTAAACTGGGACCTAGCCTATTTTGTTTAAAAAATAAATTTAATAAATTTGTAGAAGCATTTTTTATATGAGAAAACATCACCATCAGTGTAAATCATATTAATTAAACATTCCAACTACACTTTCAATAATTAGAACATGCTTCACATGAAATAATAACAAAACTTTCCAACAAAAAAGAAAACAACCATAAAAAACCTAGAATTTGTAGTTGACAACATAGTTAGACCAATTACAAACTAAAAATGAAAATGAAAAAAAAAAAAAAGAATCATTCCTTGTCCTCGATTAGCTCATCATAGTTGGAGCTTTTAAGATGTTTGTCCTGTTTTTGTATGGTAACAAGTTACAAGACTCCAACCACGATTAAAGGCACAAACCTCAATCACCTCTGGTGTCAACCTTGCCTGTTTCTATAATATAACTCTTTTTCCTACTTTGAAAGTTGACTTGAAAATAAGATGTTAAATACGGTTACCGCTAAATATACCGCACCCTGAATTTTTAAGGTATACAGCATGACATACTGTGCCACATACCGTTACCATTATCACAAAAAATAAATGTTAGAATATTATTTTTAGATGACATGATTTGTTTAATAATTTATTTTTGCACATTCTATATGTATTCTAATTTTTCTCATTATAATTTGTCAGATATAAATAAAATATATATGATAGAAGATATTTTTTTAATACAAAAAACATAAAAAAAATGTTATATATGGAACAAAATAAATAATACTAAAAAAATAATTTATTGATATAAGAGAAAAAAATATTTTAATAGTAACAATACATTTTCTAATACCACATTGAGTTCTTAGGTAGCTTAAAGTATGACGCTTCTTTCCTAGCTTGCTCTATAAAAGCAACATATTCATCCCATGTCATGGAATTTTGGTTTTAAGTTAAAAAATTATGTAAATGAGAGTAATATTTAGTTGGAGTAAAATGCACCAGAAATTCAATTGGAGGATATTGTTCAACATCATGTTGTGGCTGAAAAATGTGATGATTGTCACCAAATAAATTATTAAAAAAGATTAGGGCCGATGATGATGAACATTCGGTTAAAGATTATGGCATTTGTTGTGGATATCCATATGATCCATACATCATGGAGCTATTATCACCAATTGAATTCATGTTGGGGCTACTTGAATTTTCTTCAATGTTCATCGTTATTAAGTCAAATTGACTCTCAAAGTCATAGTTTCTATAATTTTTCACTTTTTTGGCCATTGCCTTATGTCCTCATCTTCTTGATCCATGATCATCATCTTGTGTAGTATGTGAAAAATTAGCTTCACATGAAAAATGACTCATATAGCCAGTAGAACTTTGTCTTCTATTATCTTTAGACATAAAACTTCCTTTGGTATTAGAAGTTCTAGAAAAACTTTTATCTCCACTGTCACAGTAATAACCCGTATTTCCTTTTATCATTGTCATCATCATTGTCATTGTTGCCACTATCATCGTCATCATCATCATATTCACCTGTAATATCGTTGGAACGAGGAGCAAACCCTGGTGGATAAAATGGAGAAGCATTTCTAGTTTTATCAGAAGATTCAGATAAACCAACCTCTTCATTCATTAAATGATCAACATCAATACCCATTTCTTGAGCATACTATCTAACTCATGGATTTGGATTTCCTTTATTATCATCCAAATGTGTTGGATGTATCCACTGAAAAAGTGAATATTCATCTTCATCACCAAGCTCAATCGATATATTAAGAAGATTTAACTGATCATCCTCGCTATCTTTCTCTTCCATGACTGTCATATCTCTAAGACGAAGTTTCATGTTGTAATAGTAAAAGACAAGATTTCGTAGACTTGTATGAGCCAATCGATTTCATTGTTTGGTATGAATTAATGTAAATGTGCTCCAATTTCACTCACAAGCTGAAGAGGATGTCGTTTGAGATAATATGCATAAAGCAAACTTTCTCAAAGTTGGTGTACTAGTCCTATATAATTCCTACCAATCAACTGCAATCATATAATAAAAGTCTTATTAATACAATATATTAAAGTTAAATTGAAAAAATTTTAGTAAAATGTTGTTTACATTTATTAATAAAATGTCACTAATTTATATTAACTTGGTTTCAGCTTTTGTCTTGATGATATTGCATATGCAGCTTCAAATAACTTTCTTGCTTCTCTATATATCATTATTTGTTTTAATAGAAAAAATCATCAACAAAAAGAATCTAAAAAATAAATAACATATTATATAAAATGAGATCCCATGGCACCTCATTTCTAAATGATCCAATTTTTGAAGAATGTAGATCTAAAACTGAAAAAACTTCATGGATAACATTTAAAAAATATAGATTATCTCCTACACCCTTCTGATAGTGATACTTGGGATTCAGAAAATGGGCTAAAATAACATTTATAAAATTATATTAGTTAGTATTTCATGATAAGACAATTACAATCATTACCTTTTAAAAAATATAAAAAGTAATATAAAGGTTATTTGTTGCATGAAGTGGATGCGCTAATGTTTTATTCCATCGTTCCTCAATGATTTTCAGCACCCAATTTACAAATCAAATAAGACTTATATGTTCTTTTATAAGCTGAATCGATTCAAACACATAACTCATGGTTGGCCATACTTCATTATCAATAATTCAAAGTATTCTATATAATGGTTCATAAATCTGACAAACTCTTTTAACTTGATCCAAAAAAGAGTGAGTTAAGATTAAAGTCTCTACATACATTCCAATTGTAATTTGACTTAACTGGTGAGTATTCCATTGATTTGATGTAAAAAATTCTTTTAGTCCTGCACTTTTCTTCAATAAGTAATCAAGTGCAATGTAATTCGTAGTAAATCTAGTGGCACCAGGGCGAATGATATCATCTTTGTAAAATGTTCTCATCTACTATAGGAGCCAACCATGGTTGTATATAAAATTTGTGATTTTTCTTCCATCCTCAATGACTTTTTTCACAGTATCTTTCCTTGCAATTACTTCAAACACCAGATCAATACAGTGTGCTGCACATGGGGTCCAATATAGATTGTATTTTGTCATCAATTTTTTGTTGGCTTTTACGTATACACTCTTGTTGTCTGTTACCACTTGCACAACACTTTCTTTGCCAACTTTTTGTACAACCTCATTCATCAAATCATAAATATATCTGTGATCTTTGATTCTATTAGAAGCATCAACTGATCTTAAAAATATAGTGCTTCCCTTAAAGTATACCATGAAATTGATGATGGAT
The DNA here is from genome assembly GCA_039654915.1 of Aquilaria yunnanensis. NCBI lineage: Eukaryota > Viridiplantae > Streptophyta > Magnoliopsida > Malvales > Thymelaeaceae > Aquilaria > Aquilaria yunnanensis. Next base: position 1,364,533 of record CM077595.1, read on the forward strand.
AGTTTTGTTGGCTCAGTCTAACCATCACACATAATGGTACAACCATATGTTTTCCACTTTTCTTTTACCTCATTCACATATCTATGCATCTTAGCTACCTCCATGTTAAGATACTTTGTTCTAATTTCATAAGATGATGGAGGTAAAAATCTTTTTCCAGCCATTTGAATTCCTGTCATCATATTTCTAAAATGATGTGACTTTGCTTTTTCTGCTGGTACATTATTATATATAAAAAATTTGGCAATCATGCGCCTCATGCCTTCTCTCAATGACTTGCTTTTCAAATATTCTCCAACACCTTTTTGTTTTGCACCTATAGATTTGTAATGATAAGCCACTGGTAGAGCATAAGTTGATGATTCTTTAATGCTTTGGCTACGTTTGAACATAGAAAAAATTTTAGAGCTTTGATTACTACTACTTCCATGACCACTTTGATACCTTGTATTTTGCTGCCTTTCCCAATAGGATCTCTATAATTTACGAACTGCTTGCCTGTATGTAGCTCTTTCATTATATGGAATATCATGAGGGTACGAAAAATCATCATCACTGTCATCATCTTCTATGTTAACTGATATTCGCCCCATCACACCAGATCTCAACTCTACTCTAATGTCCTCTATTTATTGGGATTTTTCCATTTTATTGCTTTCATACCGAGACAATATAGCTATTATTTATTTTTTAACCTCTGGCGGGACTTGCTCACATGGTTTACAATTTCTAGATGCATCAACACTGACTAAATGTCTCTTCAAACGTGTAATTCCACCACCTTTCATAATATGCCCACAATATTTGTAAATTGTGCCATTTATTGTACCAGGAATAGGATCTCCATGATCCCACTCAGTATTTTTTGATCATCTTGGCATTTTATAATATGCAAAAAAAAAAAAGCTTCCCTAAAAATTAAACAACAATACAAATTTTAATTGAGAAAAGAATGTAAAAGAAAGGATAAAATAAATAAATAAAATATTGTGTCAAGAGTAAAAGCTTAAAAAAATTTCCCTAAAAATTAAACAACAATATGAACTTTAATTGAGAAAAGAATATAAAAAGAAAGGATAAAAAAGAATAAATAAAAAAGTGTGTCAAGCATAAAGTCTTCACATACCTTCCAACTTGGGAATGAATTCTTTATTCTAAGCTAAGTAATATTGTTGGATTGTCTAACAAAAAGCTCCAGATGTTGTAAAAATCAAAGATTTTATTTACTAAACGGGTGTGTTGAGACTTCAATGTCTCAGAAACTTGAGAGACTTGGAGATGTTGTGTTCAGAGGACTAGGCTCTCTATTTTATTTTAGAAACAAAAGTAGAACCAAACAAAAATGTGAAAAGAAATAAAGAAGCAATAATGCATGTGAGGTAAAAGAGTACGAAAAGTTAGAAAAAAAAAGTAAAGAAAAAAATAAATAAAATTAAAGTTGGAAAGAAATAATCATATAAAGTTACTTGGTCAAACATCTACTCAAGGGTAATAATGCATGTGAGGTAAAAGAGTACAAAAAGTAACTATGAATTTGAAAAAAAAAAAAGAGGGAGATAGAAACAAAAGTTGTGAGTCTACGACTAGCTGACCACACATCCATTAATTTTGCATATACTTTGCATATACTACAAATATAAATAATACAGTTCATTAATTTTTTATATTAATTAAGAAAATTAAGAAAATTAAAAGTAAATGTTTATTTTATTTTATGATATGTGTATTATTTATATTTTAATGTTTTATATTTTTATGATATTTTGATGTAAAAAAAAATATTTATGAAAAAAAAATACCGTGGTACGCACTACATGGTATTTGCTGTATACAGCGATTTATTTGACAAAAAACATACAAAAAGTGTGTGGTATGTGGTATACTATAAAATACTACGATATACCGTACGGTAAAATGACAAAACATGAAAACATTTGTACCATGTACTTGCAGTAAGCGGTATACCGTGCTATTTAATTCAGTGCATGAAAGTAATGGTTGAGACTGATACAACTAAAATCTCTTAGGAAATGATTACCAATATGGGAAATATGTCCATCTTATTCTTCCACTATTCCAAAATGTCCATCTCACTTTGCTCAAATGAAGTGAGGAGACAATCATCAAATTCAACCAACCTTGTGGTAACAAATTGGGGCTGTTTCAGGGGTAAGGCAACAGTATTAAAACGTAATGATGATGCTAGTGTTGAAACATGGCTTGGCTAAGGCATTACTAATCTTGCCTTATCTAAATGGCACATACAATATAATTTGTATATCTTACGCAATTGCTAGTCAACAGTAGTAGATAAAACAAGAATTTGAACATGGCTTGCTCGAAGAATGCATGCTAATAAGCCTCAAGTAATTGATTTGTACCCAAAATCTTTATATTTTGGTCAAGTTTATATGCAACTAAAAAGATTAGGGGGAATGTCTTGAAAATATGTGTGCCACTTTATTTTCATGGCTTCAATAGTTGGTTCAAAAAATGTATCATCTTTGTACTGATGGATAACATAAATAATGTTTACAAAGTATTGTAAAATCTTATGCACAATTGGGCAGTAAATACTAAAGAAAAACACAATTGCTTCTTTGAAATACTCGGCAACTTACTTAATTTGAAACATTTCTTTCACATGGTGTCGATTAAAGCTTATAAACCTGTTTTCAAATTTATAAAGAGTGTAAAAAATGTAGCATACGCATATGTGTTGGTCACCATTTCAAAAATTAAGTTCCACCATGTGGGACAATCCAATTTAAATCTTTTCCAACTAAAACTTATGTTATTTTCAATACAAAAAGCTTTAAGGTCACAAGACATTTTGGTCCTTGTTTTAAAAAAATGTTATGCATTGTTTAACATACAAATTCAATATGTGGCATAAACACAATCATGGAAAAATACACCTTCTAAAGGCAATTTCAACTCTTTTTTCAATTTTCACATTATGAAATTATTGTTGGAAACTTTGTTAAATAAGATAAATAAAACTTTTTCCACACAAAACAATTCACTAGGGATGAAAGTATAACCTGCGGCTTTATTTCCTACTCAAACCCATTCCAAAATTGTCATATTCTGATTGATTTTGATAGTAGAATTAGTGTAATATGACCAAACCTAATGGTGGAATGCAAAAATTGCTTCGGTTCAACCCCAACTTGACTAACTCAATTTTTCATGATCCCCCCACATTGTTTCCTTGAACTTCTGTGCTGTCTCAACATCTTCGAATTCAAATCAAGCAAATTGATAGAGACCGTGTTCGTGAGTATGTTAAGTGTTATATTGAAAGCCATTTTACCTATATATTAACAACATAACTCACTTTAAACACAGCTTGAGAACTCTTAAGAAGTTGTTAAATCCTTTATCAGCAGAGATCTGAGATTCTTATTAGAGTCAACCTTTAGTTTGGGAGGTGAAAAATATAAGAATTGCAGAGTTTTTTTAGGGCTCTCCATAGTAGCGAAATGGGTATCCAGGGCAAGGTGACCAAGGGCTTGAATTGAATGGCATCGATGGTCCAGTTAAAGAACATGAGGTAGTGCTTCCATATAACTTCTTTAGCTAAGCTTGGTTGCATACGAAATAACCACTGTGCTTAAGCTAACTAACTTTAAATTGATTATAGGGCCATAGATCTTGGTGAGCTAGATTGGATAAACATAAATAGGGTTTGTCCTCGATATTGAGAAAGTTCCCAATAATGAGAAGTTGACGAAGACCGGGCAGAGGTAAAAGTAATTGACTGGAGTTTGAGGTTGAATGGTGAAGACAAAAAAAGAAGAAAGTAAAGAGAAAGGAGATGAGGCAAGTTAGGAACAAGTTCATGCTTGCTTATTTTGTGCGAAGTCTTCAATCCCTATTTTTCCTTTGTTTTTTTTTATAGGCTGGTAGAAATGAGGAAATCAGGCCAATTTGATTTGCTTTAACTTGAACTTAAGCTTTTTGTGTCTAGGTCAAATCGGGCTAGCTGTTTAATCAGGTCACGTTCACGTTATGTGATAGGGAGAAGAGTAGGTGTAATTCAGGTTAGGTTTAACCCGAACCTAACATTTTTTGCTTGACTTTCACCCCTTAAATTCACATAGAGTATCCAAAATGCTTGAAAAGTTGTTCAACCTAGTATGATTTGATTCCATGCACTTGAATGCAATTATGCTTTTTTGAATTATTCTATTATTATCAATCCAATATGCAGTAATACAATAATAACCCTAGCCTATAGAAGATGTCTACATGTTACTTATAAATGAAAGACAATAATTTAGAGTAGAAAAATATATATATAAATTAGATTTTTTAGATTCAAGTAGTTTAAAACTCTCTCCTTGAACAGTTTTGCTAGACGTCTTTTTATAAGTCGAATTCAAGTTTTCAACAATAAAAGTTCAAAAATATTGATCCTTAGCTTGTCTAAACAGTTTCTCAGTAAGCATAATCCAATTAATTAAACAATGTGTACAAGTTTTATAGTTATATACAAAAATATCTAGTTCACCAGTGTCTCGAATCCCGTCAGTTGTGTTTGTGTAGTAGAACTCCCAGCTGCACTAGGAATGAGATCTTTACAGACATTCTCTATATGGCATTTCAACGCTCCCATCCCGGAGTTGAGTTTATTAGCCAACTTCTTATTGCATTGTTTGTACTTTGCGAAACTTGCTACAGCTTCCCACACAATGTTGTTGTGCTCCCACACTTAAGATGAATTCTTCCCGGATCTACCTTATGGATGCTCGGGATGTTGGCTTTTTTATGCGAGTTGTGACCCATCTTCTCCATCCAGGGCGATTGCCAGCACCTCATCCACATCAACATTATCATCGGAAAGTTGTTGCTTAAGCCCTACATCAATATTTGCCACATCGATGTTGTCATCATCAACATCATCTCAGATGTGGAAACCTTTGGTCGGGCTAATGATGCTAAACCGGTACAGGATGAGGAGCCCTCCACACCCTTACTAGCATTCCTTCTTGAAGCCATTAGTCAAGATGAGTGAGACATTAAGAAGAGATTAACTAGAAATTAAGAGATTAGATGAGAGCTAGAAATAAATTGGAGAAAATATTGTAGATGTAGAAGAGCGACTGTAGATATTGGCATGGGGAAGAGTGGAAATGAGGTTCTCTAACTTATAGGAGAACCAATTTTTTATTTTCCCCAAATTGCCCTAAAAAAAGCTGTTAGGGACTTTTCTGTAATTTCGCTCTATATTTTTTTAAAATTTTGGGCACCTCACTCGACTCTCCAACTGCAAGCCCCGGCCCAGGCACGGACAAATTGGACCAACCCGTGCCTAGGCACAGGTTTCAATCAGTCTTTAGGCCGGTCAGGGCCCGCTTTATGTGCCAGCATCCCAGGTATATTATGCGAAGGATTTGTGCTACTTTAGTGAAGACGAATGTTCTTTGGTTGCTTTCTACAAGCTTGCAGATGATTCTCTCGGCGGGTAGACATGTAGAGAATTCCCCTTGACCTACCAGAATTGCTTTTTTGCTTTTTGTTTTTGTTTTTGTTTTTGTTTCTTTTTTTCTTTTTCTTCCCCATTGTACCAAACAAACAAAAAAAAAAAACTACAGCGTTAAAATCTTGTAGAACATTTTATAAATTAATTAACCAATTTCTTTAAACATGTTTGACATTATTATGATTGTATATGTGATAAGTACCTCTGGACCTTGACACCAAAACTGGGGCAATTTTGGGTCAAGACATCCTGTTTAAAAAAAGCACAAAGTACACTAGAATCCCCTGAACTTTTTCAACTCGTACGAGTTGGTCCTTAAACTTTAAATCGGTCTAAGAAGCCCTTTAACTTTGTAACTTTTGACCCCTTTTTTAATGGCTTAAATACATCAAGAGCTATCAAACTTTTACAACTCATTTAAGTTGGTCATCAAACTAGAACTTGGATTGTGCTAGACCCTAAATTTTACAATAAATAATAAGCATCATTAAAATTAATGAAAATTAATTAAAATTCATTATAAATTAAATTAAAATTGATTTCTTAGGTTGAGCAAATAAAATTTATTAAAATTAATTAATTCATAAAAAAAATATTTTTCAAGTGCTTATAAGGTAAATATAGAATTAGCTATAAAATGATATTGGTCCAAGGAAAAAAATAAAAATAGTGTATTATCTATAATAAGAAAATAAGATAATACAAAAAAAAATGTGTTTGATAAAAAAATATGGAAAAAAAACTTTGCAACAAAGTTTCACCAGTGACCAACTTTTATTCCATCCATCATAATGGTATACTTAGAAAAATGTAAATTATCACCCATAGTATAAAATGTAAGTTTTTTATTTGTACTTCTATTTAATTTTACTTTACTTTTATTTTCCCACTCTCTTTCCAGTGTTTATCATAAAATATAATTTTACTTTACACCCCATGAATAAATACAGAATAAAATAGCCCATGAATAAGTTTCTATTCATAAGCTTATTAATAACTAATAATTATTACAAGTCATGTGAATTATGACAAATATTCTTTTCTTTTTATTTTTTCTCTGTTGCTGTGATATTAGGCCAATTCATCCACAAAGTTGATTTACAATAGGAACTAAACCAAAGAGGCTTTAATTAATTTTTATGAGTTAACTAATTTCATAAATTTTTTATTTACCAAACCTAAAAAAATCAATTTTAATTAATTTATAATTAATTTTGAATAATTTTAATTAATTTTTATAATACTTATTGTTTATTTTAAAATTTAAGGCCTAGTGCAGTCGAAGTTCTAGTTTAATAACCAACTTAAATGAGTTGTAAAATTTGAGGGCTTTTCATATATTTAAGCTATTAAAAAAAATGAGTCAAGTCAACAAGTTGGACTAATACATACAAAGTTGCAAAGTTGGAGGGCTTCTGCTTACTGATTTAAAGTTTGAGGACCAACTCATGTGAGCTGGAAAAGTTCAGGGCCTCTAGTGTACTTCGGCCTTAAAAAAATGTGTCAATAGAAAAAACAAACAGCTGGACCAAAATTCCATCAGGTTTTTCCCTAAGTTGGGCTTTTGGGGCCGCAGAAGGAGAAACGCAAAAGAGCAAAAATTTAAAAATAAAAACCAGAAGAGCTACCTTGAACATAAGGTTTCAACATTATTCGCCGTCTGTGGGAATCGAACCCACGACCACATGGTTAAAAGCCATGCGCTCTACCGGCTGAGCTAAGACGGCTAGCGCTATTCCGGCAATATTTTTAAATATTTTTAAATTTTTGTTTTCTTGCCCAGCTAACCGTCTTCTTCTTGGTACCGCAAGGTCCGAAACATGGGAGCACTGATATAATAGGTCAGGCTAATCCCCTCGTTGGTTAATAAAATAAATTGGATCGGCAAGTAATAGCAATACTACTCTTTGTTCTATAATATAACATCTGATCTTAATAAAATTAGGAATGGGTATAAAACGTTTACCTACTTTATAAAACAATCAATTGCTATTCGACAAAATAAATAAATTATTCATGACCCACTCCACTTGCTTATGGATTGATACTGAGCCCCGCATTATCTAACTTATGGATATTTAATCTATGATATTTTGGTAGATAATTAAAAAAAAAACTTTTTTCTAGCTATTTCAAAGACTATTTTTTTATACTAACGAGGAATGCACAAAAAGTGTTTTCAATATGTAATTTCTTTCTCAATTTTTATTTTTCTTCCATATAAAAATGTTTACTTTTATTAATTTATATAAGAATTTCTCATGTAATAAATGTTTTTATAGTGATCTAACCAAGCCGACTCCCAGTGCAAAAAATTCAAATGTGAAAAGCAAATTCTAACGACTATTGTTGAAAAAACTCTAACCCGGAGATTCAATCACAAAAGGTAACATCAGACAACAACTTGAAAAAAGCAGCAAAAAGGAAATTAACAATAAAATCTTAAGAGGACTGTATAACAAACAAACAAACAAAGCAACCAGAGAGTACCAAATCAGAACCATGCAATCAAATGTTAATTCATGAGATTGTATGGCCAGATTTAGTGCAAAGAGGGTAACAGAAACAGGTTTCCTGGGAATATGAATAATTAAGAGAAGACACTTCATAAACTATTGTTATAAGTTTATAGAGCAAAAACTAATAACATAACTTTGCATTGTTGGAAACAAGTTTTGCCAACACACCTCATCATCTTCTTACACTGCTGCAAGCAATCCTTGATGAATAATGGTAGTTCAACATTATGGCCACTTTCAGGGATGGACCATAAACCTAAAACTTTCCTCAGCACAAGTACCTTTGTCAATACAAGAAAAATATGCAGAGGAAAACAAATATAGATCTCACAAGAAGAAGTAAATCTCATTATTGAACTTTATGTTGTTCTGAGGAATAGGTAGAAATCACACTAACAAAATGAAAAGAAAGCGAAAAAAATAATAAAATAAAATTCCTTCCATCGGCTAGAACAGGCACATTAGCTGGGAAATGGAGACAAACTAAAAAAGCATAAGGCAAGCAATGAAAGGACCTGAGAAACAAGTGCCCAGGCAATCAATCAGTTGGCTATAGAGTCAAGAAAATTACAACAAAAATGAACAGGGAAATTGAACTGCCAATTCACAGATCAAACGAATCAAATCGCCAATCAAATAATTTTTGAAAAAAAAAATTAACAGCGATCCATAAGAACTAGTCGAATCTAGCAAGCCGAGAAGTATCGAGAGCCAAAAAAAAAAATTGAAAGAAGAACGTGTCATCTTGTTGCTTCTAGAGATCCGAAGTCGGTCCGGTCCTGCGCTGGTTCCTTCCATCTGTACAGGCTGCTTTCCTGAATCGGCCGTGAACAACGAATAGCTATTCAAATTCAATCTATTTGTTCACTTTGTAGGAGACTGAACTGTGTTATTCTTCCCATGCTTCATGGAGCTCCGCTTTTTAAAATATCATAGGTTGATCATAATGCTCCATTCTAACTAAAAACGATGGATAATTAAAATGACTCACTCTGACGGAGCAGGTCAGACTGAAGCGGAGCTCCATGCTCATCCTTAAGTAAAACTATAAGCGACATCGTATATTGCTTTATGCAAAGTCATTTTATGTAAGAATATGATATAAATTTTTATATTTTAGTGGACAAAAAGTTTTTGTCCGAAATATCAGAATAACGATTTTTTCCTTTTCTATTTCATTTTGGTTTTCTTTTTGTTCAATATCAATTAAGCCTGTTTAGTATTAACATTAACGATTAACGTTAAAGTTTTGAAAAAAGCCATTCAATAGTAGTTTGTAGTTTTTAACTTCAGCATTTTCATCTTAACTGTTAAATAAACTATCTAAAACTCTAATACTAATCGTAAAAGTTGTTCCCAAACATGCCTTAATTGCTATGATATACACTTACGTGCACATTCTCTTTCAATAAGAGTGTCAACATATTTATTTACGTCTTCACCATCCTGTAGGCGTAGCCTCAGTGTCAGGCAGGTTTGAAGCAAGACGATCCTCCCAAGATTAGCAATAAATTGTCAAATGCATCTTGATATTCTTTAAGTTTAATTTTGTGAAACAAATTATTCGATTTTTAACTTTTTAAGGTAATCCTATAATAGACTCATTCCGTAAATTTATACTTGTAAAGCACTTCTAAATTCTGATTATTAAAAGAAAGACTTATTAATATAACATGATAATAAACTTCCTTATCCTAACATTATTTTCTTTGATAATGTTAGATTAGTCTTCAAATTAGAGATCTTTACCATCTAAACATCTGCAGTTCCCAGGAAAGGGGTGCGATGACTAGCAAGGGGCTGTTGACAGGATTTTTCTCTGTATAAGCTGGTAACGATGCCAGTCATTTTGTGTTGCTGACTTCTTGTTGTGTGCTAAAGTCGAGCGAGTAGTGTAGAAGGAAAGAACATCGTTGTGTTTTCTTCTTCTGCCTGGGTTTCATGATGGAGTGGGAGAACGGCTGAGAATGATCGTTTAATTGTTCAAAAGGCGGGTCAATTTGTTCAGAGTGCAAAAATTAGTGGCTTCCTTTTTATGTTTCCATTACCCAAGTATCTTTCAAAAATGAAAACATTAGTAGTGAATTTAACTGTAAACAAATTATATAGTAATCAAGTTTATCTCTATTGCCATATATTATATGTGAATTCAAGTAATAACTTATTGATTTAAACCACTGTGACACAATCCAGTACAGTATTCACATAATACATTCCAAACACCAAAGTCCAAACACTAGGAGAATCGCTTGTTTTGGTGGGGAGTACAAGCAGATATTATTGTTGCTTCCAAATGCAGACTTCTCAATGATGTCCGCATATTGAATCATAATTTGACATTACACGAAAAAGATATGCTAGCTCTAGGGAAAGTCCTAAAAATCTTATAAACTTTTCAATACGAAACTGACATAATAGATAATGAACCAATACTTAATTATGTGCTTGTATTACCCATTTAAATTCAAAATAGTCTATTGTTTGAAATAGCGTAACTATAGCTTGCTTGCGAGGTTAAAAGTCAAATAGTGTTTTGATATTTTTTGTAAAAAGATTAAAAGATACGACATCCTAAAATTGCATGAAAAAAGGTTAAATGACCAAGTAATTGGGGAAAAATAGAGTAATTAAAATTATTAGATAATTTTAGAAGCATTACTTCTTCAGTCTTATATTGTTTGAAATATTTTACTTTTTTTTTTGTTAACTTAAGTTTGACTTAAATTTATTCATATTATTATTTATTAAAAAATAAAAAATATATATATTTAGAAATTATAGGTCTTCATTTATCATTTATATATAAAGATTTTTCATTTATATGGTAAAATGTTAAAAATAAAAATCATAAATTAATTATTGTAAATAAAGAATATTGCAAAGAATTTAGGACGTATATAGGGAGTATTAAGCAGTTTGGATTTGCTGTGAGATAAGTACTATAATTTTAATTTGGAATTTGAAAAGTTAATGTTAGGTAGTGTTAAAAAGATGTTATACAAAGTATAATTTCAAACTATAATTAACCGGTTAGAAATATTGTTTAATAAGAAAATCAATTTATAGAATTTTTTATATATGTAACATTAACCGTACTATAGCACTAATACTCCACATTATCCAGTGACGAGAACAGTTCAATATATTTTTTTTGTTGTATGACTTCAAATCTATTAAGTAAGTGTTTCGTGTTATCGTCCATACTTAAACTTGCGATTATACGAATATCTTAGGGTGTTGCTTACTTGGGCTTTGTTTAAATATTGAAAAAATACTCCACCGTAATTTTCAATGTTAAAGCTTTAGAGCTATCTCAACTGTTCATAAATCATTTCAACATCTAATGCTAGACTTAAACGTTATGATTAAACAAACCCTTACTCATCCTCTTCCAATTTATGTCTAGTTTTTCCGGTTTATATATTTGTATAACTGATTTTCTCTAATCTGGGCCAGACTCAAGCTTAGCTTCTTTGGCCCAAACTCGTACGGGACGGCTCACTCGGCTGGTACACAGTTACCCATCTGCCGGTTCGGTTGTCGGGGGTGGGACCTTCGGTACTGTCCGATTCCTACAGTTCTCTGAGTCGCCCTCGTGAAGTGAAAGAAAAGAATCCCCTTCTTGACTCAGCAGCGCGACAAAAGACAAAACCATGAAAATTAAATCACAAAACAACAACCAGAAAACGAAAAACGAACGCAAACTGAAACCTGCCCTGTTTTCCTCATCGAATTAAATTACTAAATTTTGTTCTACCCATTAATTTATTCTAGAAACCAAGTTCGTTGATCCCTCTCTCACCTTCCCCTTCCATTTTGACCCTCCTATCTCCATCTCCCGCTGCAAGAACTCTGCATTTTGTAAAGTATCGATTTTGGTCCGGAATGAAGTGTTTCCACTTCACCAACGGCGAAAGGAGGGATGAAGGCAGCGACGGCGTCAGTGTCGGCGTCGTCTCGAGGGTGGCGTCGAGAGTGACGTGGACGCGTTCGCTGAGCGTGGCATCAAGCAGCGTCGACTTCACCAGGCGCTCCGAGTTCGACTCCGAGTCGAAGGATTTCTCTGACTCAGCATCGGCAACGGGTTTCTATGAGTTCTTGGCTCAGCGACGCTCTAACGATCTCAAAGTGTTCTCCTTCGCCGACCTCAAATCCGCCACCCGGGGCTTCAGCAGAGCCCTTCTCATCGGCGAGGGGGGCTTCGGCTGCGTTTTTCACGGCGTCGTCAAGGTCTCTGACGGTGAATCCGACGGCTCTGAGTCGGATTTGGATGTCGCCGTCAAACAGCTCAATCGTCTCGGCTTCCAGGCACGCACATTTATCCTTTTTGCCCCTTTCTGGTTATGTAAATTACCAATTTTCTTACTTCCCCATTGTCTGCTTGTCGTTCTGTTTGACTTTGTGGTTCTGTCTCTGATTTTCCCGTGAAAAAGTTCGGATTTTTGTTCGTTTACTTGACCCATTGGTCAAAGCTTGAAGCTAAAGTTAGGTTTTTGGTTTCTTTTGAATTGTAGGGCAATTGATGGCGTTTACTTGGATGTCCATCGATTTTTGTTAGTGTATTGTGCTCCAGGCTAGGGTTTAATCTAATAGGGTTTGTTTCTGTTTTGTTGCATTCTAGTGTTTCAGGGGCATAAAGAATGGATCAATGAAGTGAACTTTCTGGGTGTGGTGAACCACCCGAATCTCGTGAGGCTGGTGGGATATTGTGCGGAGGATGATGAGAGAGGGATTCAGCGGCTTTTGGTCTATGAGCTAATGAAGAACAAGAGCTTGGAAGATCATTTGTTGGTTCGAGTTTTGTCACCATTGCCTTGGATGACAAGACTGAGAATTGCACTGGATGCAGCACGGGGATTAGCTTACTTGCATGAAGAAATGGAGTTTCAGGTATAGAACTATGCTATATTTTGCCGACTTTTTTATCTTTATGGCTCAGGGGTAGCCAAATAGGTAGGGAAGAGGTGACTTTTAGTGCTATGATTTGAACTTCATTTTCCGTTGCCATATCGGAGTTTTTTCCTCAAGAGAACCAATGGGAAACGGAATCAAGTTTTATTTGCAACTTGCACTGATATAGTAAGATGATGCTCTTCTTATTAGGGGCTGAGAGGTTTATAGCTTATAGGTAGTCTGTTGATGTTCAAACTGTGCTCTGCTCGACCAGTTCTTTGTTTTTTTTTTTTATCTTGCACAAATCTTACTGTGGTGGCTTGGACTAGTTTTCTCAATTTCAATGTTTCAACAATTGGTGCAGCTGATATTTCGAGATTTTAAGACATCAAACATTTTATTAGATGAGGACTTCAATGCCAAGCTCTCAGACTTTGGACTTGCCAGGCAGGGACCTCCTGAAGGACTTGGCCACGTTTCCACAGTGGTGAGTTCAATTATTTCAGTATAATCTGAATAAGCGTATTTGCCTTTTGGGGTTTAGCTGTAAGTCCTTCCCTTTTTTCATTTTTCTTTATATTTTGGGCGAAAAGAAAGATTGAGAGAGGAAATGGTGATATCTTGTGCTTAGCACATTGAAGTTTTGTTTTTCTTTCAAATTGTTCATTAAGGTCGTGGGCACAGTGGGTTATGCGGCACCAGAGTATGTGCAAACTGGCAGATTAACTGCAAAGAGTGATGTTTGGAGCTTCGGTGTTGTTCTGTACGAGCTCATCACTGGAAGGCGAGCGGTTGAGAGAAATCTACCCCGAAGCGAGCAAAAGCTCATAGAATGGGTGAGACCTTATGTGTCAGACTCTAAGAAATTTCACCTCATTGTAGATCCCAGACTTGAAGGGCTGTACTGCATGAAATCCGCTCAGAAACTGGCATCTTTAGCAAGCAAATGTTTATCGAAAAATCCGAAAGCTCGTCCAAAAATGAGCGAGGTGGTTGGGATGCTCGAAGACCTTATTAGTGAGACTTCATATCCAAATGAAGGGGCACCTCAGTGTATTACTATGATTGAACCTGATGAAGTTAAGGAAGAAAGTGAGGTAGAAACTGAAACGGAATCTACCAAACAAGGCAACAATTATCTGAAGAAGGTTCTCGAGATCAAGGAAATGGTTAGTCTCAGAAACAAGTCACTTGGGAAGTTAGATTGGCGAAATTGGACTCCGGGGTCTATAAGGTCTAGGTGACAAGCTCCAGCATTGCTTTTGGGGACAGATGAATGCGTATCCTTCTATTTATATAGTAAACATGAATATAATCATGCCTATAATTCCTTTGAAAAGGAGAATATTTGATATCTCCAATTCAATTTTTTGCTTGCAACCTTGGAATTTAGGTGTAAATATAGGTTGTAACGGGAAGCTGCCCAAGTTGTTCATACCGGCGGTCATTTTTTCAAATTATGAAGCTGAACTTGGTATGTGATTATTGTTTGGGTTTATTATAGTTACCTCTAATTTTAAGTGATATTACAATTACTCCAAAGGTTAAAAATCTACACTTACCTGATGTTTTTTAAATGCTGTTAGTTAAAGATTAGTTAAAATTACCGTTAACCTTATTGACTTTAAGCTGGTTTACAATTTCACCCAGAACTTTAGAATTCTACAAATTTTTTATATTTTCCTTCCCCTTCTCGTCTCTATATTCATTCTCCGTCACCTCCACCTTGACCTCATCCATCTTCACTGCCTTCCTGCCACCTTATCTAACCTTGCCCTCTTGCTCTGTCACCTCCTTCCCCACCTCCTTCCCTGCTTCAGAATTCTTCGTGACGGTTGGGACTAAGATGCAAGAAAGGTTCAAGTTGAGTGAATTCTAGAATATTTTTCCAGGAACTCAAAATAACAACGCTCATCCCAACTCGCCTTCAACCCCTATCACTGCCAGTCTGCCACTACCATACAGAGCCTAGTCGCCATAACCCCTGAAGCAGTTATTAGCACACCACTGCAACCTCGCCCGATTCAACTCACCGCCGTTTTCGCAGAAGATTAAAGGAGAGCCACACCGTCCCTCTTCCCTGCTCATCATCGGACGCTGCTAACTTCCACGTCGTCACCGTTGCTATCTCCTATCTGCCACCCCAAACACTTTCTAGGCACCACCACTCACAACTTGAGGCCTTGTGTACCACCGCCACTGCCCATCCCCATCGATTTTGACAAACCTAGTTCAGCTCATCGCCCGATGGTTCCCGCCGCTCTTCTCTTCACCCATCGTCCAATCGTTCCCACCACTCTTCTCCTCGCCCATTGTCTGATTGTCCTCCCCTCGCCCATCATCCAATCGTTCCCGTCGCTCCTCTCCTTGCCCATCGTTCAATCGTCCTCTCCTCGCCCATGGTACAATCATTCCCATTGCTCTTCTTCGTGCCCATTGTTCGATCGTCCTCGCCCATCGTTCCTGCCGCTCCTCTCCTCGCCTCCTTCCCTCCAGCCGCTGCCTCTACTCACGTCGTTTCACATACATACAACCTTGGATCAGACAACGAGGAGTGAAATGTAGTGGGACGGTGGTCATGAAGGCTGCGGCGAGTATGGGAGAGTAAGGGTTTGAGAAGCAGGTCTGTTCTTTGAATTTTACGAAAGTGGGAAGATAAGTATGAAGAATTTGTCCAAAAATACATTAATAGGAAAATGTAGATTTTTGAAGTTTTGGGTATAATTCTAAATCACACTAAATTTAAGAAGACCGGTTGTAGTTTTCATTAATAGCTGATTGACGGCATTAGAAAAATAAGATGTAAGTATAGATTTTCAAACATTGGAAAGCAAATATAATCACATAAAATTTAGGGAGACAATTGAAAAAAAAGCTTTACTATTTTGGGTTCGATTCTTATCAAGCTAACTATATAAGAAAGGAATGAGTGCCAAGTTCGAGCTTTGGATCTCCTGAAATATTCAAAGATGTCTTACAATTAATTTAGGGCGAATTTCAAAAAACCCCCTGAGGTTTAGTGAATACTTCACTTACCCCCTCCTGTTTGGAAATTCTCCCCTTTACCCCCTTAGGTTTAGGGCGAATTTCAAAAAACCCCCTGAGGTTTAGTGAATACTTCACTTACCCCCCCTCCTGTTTGGAAATTCTCCACTTTACCCCCTTAAGTTTAATAAATCCTTCACTTACCCCCTTCCATAATATTTTAAATAATTTTAATTTACTTACAATGCTCAATTATTATTTAATTAAAATTATAGACTTTCTAGAATTGTAAATTTTTATAGTAATAAATCACATAAATACTAAAATGAATACTTAAAATAAAAATAAAATCTATTTATATGAACATTTATATACTGGTATATGAACATTAATGCTCTTGTCAAGTATGGATGCTGCATTTACTTAGTCTAATTGCCCAATAATTATTGTATAATTAGTATAAAATTTAAATTATTAATTTTTCTTTACTTAAAGAAAGAAATTCTTTTTTCTATTATTGATGAACATTTCACTTAGGTGAAATTTAAAAAAGTTGACAATTACAATAGAAAGAAGGTGTAGAAACCTTACTAAGTATTTAAGGGCAAGATTATTTTATAGTAGTTTTAATGTATTGTTGTACATTATTCTTATATAAAATTATTATCTACTTTATTTCAAAAAAACATTATTATTTACTCAAATTACCTATTTACCGTGATTTACATTTTAAGATGTCCAAAATTGCCTAGAAAGTCACATAAATATTTTAAAATTATTTTTTAAACGTATTAAAGTGTAGGGTTTTAATAAATTAATATTTTTTAGCAAAATAATCACTTTATATAAGAATGATGAAAAAATGATCTAATTCTAAGATTTACTTTAATTAACTTACGTATTGTTCATTTTATATACATATAATCAAAATAATTATTATATTATAGACATGTAAAACTTCCTTAAAAAATAAAAGTGTATGATGTAATAAGAAAAAGTATCTAAATTAATATATAAAACTATCAATTATATGTTGCAATAAGTAAAAGTATCATTTTTGCATCATATTATATAGAGTGATTATTTGTCTAAAATTATTAATCTATTAAAATTTTACACTTTAATATGTTTAAAAAATAATTTTAGAATATTTTTATGACTCTCCAGGTAGTTTTAGACTTTTTAAAATGTAAAGGTCAGTAAATTAAAATTTTTATTAAATAATAATTTTTTTTGAAATAAAGTAAATAATAATTTTATATAAGAATAATGTACAACAATACATTAAAACTAATGCAAAATAATCTCGTCCTTAAATACTTAGTAAGGTTTCTACACCCTCTTTTTATCACAACTGTCACCTTTTTGAAATTTCACCTAGGTGAAATATTCATCAATAATAGAAAATTTAAATTTTCTAGTAATTATACAATAATTATTGGAAAATTATATTAAGTAAATACAGTATCCAAATTTGACAAGGGCATTATTGTTCATATACCAGTATGTAAAAGTTCATATAAATAGATTTTATTTTTTTAAGTATTCATTTTAATATTTACATGTTTTATTACTGTAAAAATCTACAATTCTGTAAAGACTATAATTTTAATTAAATAATAATTGAGCATTGTAAGTAAATTAAAATTATTTACAATATTATGGAATGGGGTAAGTGAAGGATCTATTAAACTTAAGGGGGTAAAGTGGAGAATTTCCAAACAGGAGGGGGTAAGTGAAGTATTCACTAAACCTCACAGGGTTTTTTGAAATTCGCCCTAAACCTGAGGGGTAAAGGGGAGAATTTCCAAACAGGAGGGGGTAAGTGAAGTATTCACTAAACCTCAGGGGGTCTTTTGAAATTCACCCATTAATTTATTTTAATTTAAATTAACTACTTTATTTTTATTCTTACATTTTTTTTACCTGAAACTAATTTTATTTAAAAGCTAATATTATGTAAATGCAATAATCTATTTGAAAGTAAGTTTTCATAATGTTATTAATTTTTTATGAATTTTTATTTTTTAATATCTAAAACTAGAAAATTTCATAAAAAATTTAATAAGATTACAAAAATTATATTTTTAATAAATTATTGCTCATACATAATGTTGACATTTAATTAAAATTAGTTTAAAATAAAAAGATATAAAAATAAAAATAAATTATTTAAAATTTAATTAACTTAAATTAAAACAAACCAGTTATTATGTAGTGATTTTGTCCAATTTTCACTAACATGTAAGTCGCAGCAAGTATAAAAGGTGGAAAGCGCAGTGGGTCCAGTAAGTGGGCTTAAGTTTAATTGCCAGCCTAACAACTGACGCTTGGTTTCTTTCCCCTTATGCTTTTGAATTCAAGCTTTTAAATCTCGTACTGTTTTTTTTAATAATATGATATAATATTGATATAGTATTATCATGTTTTGGATATACTGATCATATATTATATATATTGTATATACATATGAACATATAGAATATATCAGCTACCGAAGGTATATACGTTTAAAGTACATATAATATGTATTTAAATTTTTTTTAAATATAAATATATATTTATAAATTAAAAAATATAATTTTAAGGGGTATAGAAGAAATAAAAATATAAAATTCTTTCAATATAAAAAGGATTTTTTTATACAACTATTCAATTAAACATAACAATTATACATTTACTTAAAAATATTAAAAACTAAAAATAAAAATAAAAAATGAATTTTCTAATCTCATTTTATTTTTTTCATCTTATACCATTTTTTACCGATATGGTCGATATGGTACGAGATTTAAAACTATACTTTTGATTGATGAATTGGGATGGCTAGAAGAAATTGGCTACTTTTATAGGATAAATCTCGAAAGCTTCAAGGACTTCCTCCATGACAAAATTACAGAAATACCTCAACCTCCTTTGTACTTGTGCCTTCGATTTCAACTTTCTGTAGCACACGGTATTATCTAAAAAATCAATTTTTATTTATTTATTGTTGTTATACTTTGAATCATCTACAAATTACAAATTATGAGGTAAGGAAGTTCAAGTGTTCGATGATAAGATGCCAGTATTTTTGGCATTTAATGAGGCTTGAACCATGAATCTTAGGCTGGAGATAACTTTTGTGCACTTAGAAATTATTATTAAAACAAGTACTTTAAATATTTACATTTTTTCCCTCATAAAAGTTCATTCTCAATAACTGTATGTTGTACGTTATCAACTAATGAAATACAACATTGAGGAGTATGGACGTTTAACTCAATTGTAGGCCTTACATGTTTTTTAGTTCCATTGATACCGTAACACAAAGAAATCTTCCTTGAATGTCCTAAATATATCTAATATTCAAGTCTACAGACTGAAAGAGATATACTAAAAACACAAAGAGACTAACCAACCAACACATTGTTGGACTATTAAAGTAACACAAATTGGATCAATAAACCATTTAAGAATCTAACTTGGATGATGATCTGAAAAAATGAAAAAATAAAATAAAATGACATTACCACTTTTTGCACTCCATTCGGTCACAATTTTTCTCGTAATCACCAATTATAAAATAGACTAAAAATATCTATTCATTGTAAAAATACTCTTATTGTCGGTACTAAAGAAGTTTTATGGAGGATTAGGAAGAAAACTATAAAAGATATAAGAGATGAAGAGTTGTTGTATCAACGTTTTTTTTTTTTAAGGAGTTGCTACCAATCAATTTTGACTAGATCGATAGGATACCTGTTATAGTTTATGAGAGATTCTAAGATCATGAATCGGTTACTCTAAAATAACCTTATTATAGTACCCAAAAATTTGTACCATAGGATTCGGTTTTATCGTTCCTAAATATTTATTTCTTAACCTAATCATTGATTGGAATAATTTTATGAATTTTATTTAATTATGTTTAATTTTCTTTTTAATTCCAAACCGTGAATTTTAACAGACCAACCGGATATGAAATCTTAGACGTTCTTAAATTCTATGGACTTTATCAAATCCAGAAGCATTTTACTCAAAACCATGAGTTTTATCAGACTAATCAGATTCAAACAAATAATCCACCTCGAGATTTTATCAAATCCACTAAGAACAGATTTCCAAAAATTTATTGAATATTTAAAAGTTACTTAACCAATGAATTATGCATGTTACTATTAAATGCATTATGAGAATTAAAATTAAACTATTTTAAAAAAAATAAATAAGAATAAATAAGAAAATAAACAAACCAAATCTGAATCCCATATTGCTCCCCAACAGAGAAGGTTAACCGGGTCGGATGAAGCTAGAAACAGGTCGGGTTCGCTGCTCTGAAACGGATCTCCTTCGATTTTGTGTTCTTCGGCGTTGCTTGGGCGATTGGCGGCCTGAGATTTGCTCTGGCAGAGACGTGCGACCTGCAGCAGGGATGAACGGTGGCCGGTGGCGTCGAGAACGACGGGACAGGGGGAGGGGGACGATGGCGATGGCGCTTGGGCTTCGCTGGATCGGCGACGGGAACGGCGCTGGGAGTGGCACCTGGGCACGGTTGCGCGACGTCGAGGGAGCAGGGACGGCTGGCGGCGGTGGAGCCTGCGGTGGCTGGAACGGCAGGGGAGAGGTTGGAGGCGTTGGCCAGCAGAGGGGAGCAACCAGGGACAGCAATCAAGGGAAGAAGGCTAGGGTTTTTGGGTAAGGGCTGCGAAAAACCAGGGTCTAGGCTGCAGTTTTATCTTTTTTTAAGAGCTCAGGGTTGCGAAATCTTCCCACTTTTCTGAAACAATAACCCATATTTATACTAGATGGGTTGAAAACGTGACTAACTAGGTTTTTCAAGTTTAAAACTCAACCAAGTTCTGAAGAGTTTAGGACATAATTTGGTAAAAATATCAGTTTTAGTCCAGCAACTCTTTTAGGCTACTGATCATCTGTAGGGGTGTTCATCCAAGCCGTATAACCCGTAAATCCGGCTGATCCGAACCGAAACTAACCGCAAGGGATGAGAGTTGGGTTGGGTAGTAAAAACATAAACCCGATGAGTTATGCAGTGCGGGTTGGGTTTTAAAATTGAAACCCGTAAAACCCGCCCCGACCCGCTTAATTGGCAAATAGCATTACTCAGTACTTACCGTCTCACGCCCAGTCAGGCAGTCACTCAAATCCCAAATCGGTACAAAATCGAAAATCCCTAGCTGCTCTCTAGTCTCTACATCTACTGCTCCAGTGCTCCAGTCCTCATGACCTCGTCTGAGTCCGACCTTCTGCTGCTCATCCGGCTATTGAAGTGAATCCGACCTCCGACATTTGCTGCTCTGCATCGCTCCAACTATGCTGCTTCTGCCTTCTAGTGTTTCTACTTCTGCTGTTTCTACTCTGCTACTTCTACTGCTGACGTGAATCCGGTGGCTTCTTCCTCTATCGCTCCGGCTATGCTGCTCTACTGACGTGAATCCCGGCGACGAGGACCAGCAATTTGATGTGAATCCCGGCGTCGTCCCTGTCAACAATCAACAGTCCCGGCAAATGCTGCCTCACTCTGCTTTTGAAGTGAATCCGATGGTCTTCTTCCTCCATCACTCTGGCTATGCTGATTCTGGTGCTTCTACTTCTACTGTTTCTACTCTGCTACTTCTGCTGCTAACATGAATCCCGCCCCGACGTCGTCCGTGTCAACAATCCAGTGGCCTTTTTCCTCTCGGTGAGTTCAATAATCAATATCTCCTTTCCTGCTCTACCAGTCTACCTTACTTATTTCTGCCTTCTTTTTGTATATTTAGAAAAACTTATAGAATGACAAGATGATTATCATTAAAATTATATGTAGCTTCCTTGCCAATCCCAAGTTTGAAAAGGAAAAGAAAAATTGATATATGGCTTGAGATATGTCATTTTGGATAAAAATTATTGTCTTACAGGTGAATGTAAAAAACCGTTCATACCGAACCGACCCTAACCGATTTTCATGAGGGTTGGTTTTTTATATAATTTTGAAGTATACAGGTAGGGTCGGGTAGTGAAATGTAAAATCCGGTCAATGATGCGGGTAGGGTCGGGTTGAGCACAAACCCGGTCCTACCCACCCCGCGAACACCCCTAATCATCTGGTTCCCATCTTTATGTAAAATTACAATTTAGCCCAACTTTTGACTGATTTTTCAAATTAGCCCAAAGCATCGTAAAAATGACCAAATTTTTCTAAGATTTCAGGATTTTGCCAGATTTACTTCAAACTTTCAATTTTAACAAATTTGTCTCAAACTTTCTAATTTTAACAGATTTTTCTAAAAATCCTCGATTTCCACCTAAACTTTTTCCTTTTGTCTAAATTGACCCTACAAGACCTTTAGGACTCCAAATTAGCACCTAAACTAAATTAGTTCCCATTTTAACACTAGATGACCATTTTAAACTCCTAGAATTAATAAAATAAAAAAATACCAAATTGCCCCTACAAAATAAAATACTCCCCAAAACTGACTTTTCCTAACCTAGAACTCAACAAAATTTAGTACCCGGATAAAATTGGGTGACAATAGTGGTTGAGAATAATCAAATGAAATAACAATGATAAATTAATCAGCTGGGTTTAGATTCATAACCAAGTCTAGCCATATTTACGGAGAATAAAGGAGAACCATAGGGATTAGAAAGAAGTTGCGGCTAGGGTTGCAAAACAAAATCCAAACCGAAAGATACTTCAAATATCTAGTTTTTCATTTGAGTGAATTACATGCACTTACAGTTGATCGATATTATACTTTCAACGGTTTCAATTTCAAGATTTTCACACGATTCCACTCATCATTTTTGTCATATTATCATTAGCTAACCATTTAAAACATTCCCTAACAACGCATTACAAAACCATGAGAAAAATGTACTTTAAACTAAACCTGAAGGGGTGGTATTTAATTTACACCATCTTAATTCTTATTGTCCCAAACAAAAAACTTCCACTGCACAAAATTTAAGCATATTTTTTCGTTCACAAAATCAAAGGATATTGTATTGCATCATGGTGTGACCAAAAGACTTCTCATATTAGTTCCTAGTGTTAGAGAGTATATTCCTCTTACAGGCCAGCTTTTCAATTGTGCTTAGCTTGATTCCAAATACACCAGGTGATAACATCAGAAAAAAAAAAAAGCCTGTTTATAGATAAACGCCGTGGCTGGGAATAAGAAAGCAGAGAACTCTTCTCAAGCGTAAAGTGGTGAAGCAGATGGTCTAGGATATGCAGTTGAGCTCTTTCTACGGTTTACATCATCTGCACTTCGTCGACGAACCCTCTGCATTTGTTTTTCATTACTCTGCGCAACCCCGGATTCTTTGGCTTCATGGAGCTCCTCCAACACTCTTACCACCTCAGTCATGGTAGGCCTGAACCTGGACTCCAATGACAGGCATCGCAATGCAAGGGTAGATGCCTTGAAAGCTTCTTCAATGGCATATTGACCTTGAAGGCGGCTATCTAAGACTCGGAATATCTTGCGTTTGTTAGCCAGGTAAGGTTTTGCCCATTCAACAAGATTGTGTTCTCCAGATGGCCGATTTTTATCAACTGCCCTTCGCCCAGAAAGCATTTCTAGTAGCACAACACCAAAACTGTAGACATCGCTCTTGGCAGTCAAATGACCTGCAGTAGGAGAAAAAAGAAACATGATTTTGTCTCTGAGCAGTCAACTTATTATTTCTCATGTAATCCAACATTTGTTTTGACAAACACCAGAATGCACCTAAGTTTAATCACATAAATAATAAAACAAGTTTAATCACATAAATAATAAAACAAGTACATATAACAACTGTTCAAATTCTATTTGGAAGCATCTCGCCATGTTAATTAATCACGCACCAAATTGTAAGTTCCCATGCTTATTTTACTTCATTCTCTCATTAGTCAACAGAAATTTACCAGTGGCCAGGTACTCAGGGGCAGCATACCCATAAGTTCCCATGATCCTGGTAGAGACATGACTTTTATCACCTGTTGGTCCGTCCTTCGCTAACCCAAAATCAGAAAGTTTTGCATTGTAGTTCTGCAGTTACATGAACATAATGAGAAATCATGAAATCAGCTAATAAGTATAAAGAGATATACAGTAATCATCAAACAAATTCATATCCAAGAAATAGCTCAGCAGTATGCTCAAAAGTCACATACCGAATCAATCAACACATTTGAAGTCTTCAAGTCCCGGTATATCACTTTTATTTCAGCACTATGTAGGAAGGCAAGGCCCATTGCAGCACCAAGAGCAACCTTCAAACGTAGGCTCCAAGAGAGAGGTTGGAAATATGACCCTCCTGTCAAGGCCACAAGGTGTTCAATAACAGGAAATTACTCACGTCCAAACAAAGCTTAAGGAAGGATCTACTCACTCCTGAACAAGTGGTTGTCTAAGCTGCCTCGAGGCATGAATTCATACACCAAGAGGCGGTGTTCATCCTCCACGCAATACCCGATCAATTTTACAAGATGAGGATGAGAGAGTTGCCCCAGATAATTAACTTCTGCCTGCAACACCAAATACAGGACAAAACTCATCCCAAATTGCCAATAGAATAAACACAACAAATACCAAAACACCTAACTAAGGTTCTTATATGAAATGGGCAACTTCAATATCTCGAAAAACTCAACGAGCATGGCACTGCTTATCGCAGGCAACCAACTAGCCTAACAAATTAAAACACTATCCAGTTAATAGAAAAGAGAAGCAAACAGAGAATAACGTTGCATATTGATGATCATCAACTTACCAACCATTCCTTGTGACCTTGGTAACTTTCTGGGTTAAGTCTTTTTACAGCAATGACCATTCCAGTCCCTGGCTTGGCAGCAGCAAATGAGTTCTCATCAATCCAGCCTTTAAAGACTGAACCAAAGCCACCCTCTCCTAAAACACTATCTGGACGGAAATTCCTGGTTGCCATTTTCAGATCCAAAAAGGTGAAAGTTTTCAAATTCTGAGACTGCAAAATCTCACCCTCACTACGGGGAGTTAATGGCACTGAAGCTGATGACATTTTGCTACTGGTACTACCATTAACATCCCCATCTGTGCTTACATACTTTGGGCTTGCGCCTGCATACATCAGGTGTCCAGTATAGAGACAATTAGTGTGTAACATGATTACAAGTTGTATGAGAAAAATCTAACCAGGGCAAGTCTCTTTCTTCAAGCTGCTGAGCCTAAAGAGCTTTTCATACAACTGCTGTTCCCTCTTGCTTAGGCTTGCTTGTCTGATTACTGAATTCTAACAATCTTCTAATGACCAAAACAAGAAACCTGAATGCTGCTTTCGTCTTTTTGAAGTTTTTCCTTTAATAAATAGCCAGCTTTTCCAGCCAATAACTGGGAACTTAAAAAGTTATTCTTTAACACTAACTCTGATAGTGTTTTGCTAAGCAATTGATAAGAAAATTTTACTAATTCTGAACAAGCTACACCTACAAAGTTACAAAACAATCCATTAAAATCCAAGAACACCTGCCACTATGATACTTAGCATTACCCAGGTCTGGGCGCCAATTCCACCATTGTATACAAGCGGAGGAAGCAGACCATGGAAAAAAATAAAATAAATAGAATACATTTCTGAGGAAAAATTACCTGTGTTAAGTGGACTCTCAGCTTTGATTCTGGCACTTAAACACACCCCCATCAGATCAACCCCTCAAAAAATTATACACTTTTTCTTCCACTTCCCTTATCTGCACTGCAAATCAGAAAGAAGCACACAAAAAGGAAATGTTAAAAGATGACACTAAGTTCAACTCAACTGCTAAAAGAAGCAGATCAAAATTTGGATATCAAACTTCTTCCTTTCTCTACAAAAGAAGAAAGCCTAACCACACTAAAGAATTGAACTTTATGAGCAACCTGACACTATCAACTTAGCACAATCCCTTAACGAGGAGAGAGAGAGAGAGAGAGAGAGAGAGAGAGAGATCCAATCAAACAAACCTCTTGATGAAACCCCAGCGCCCACTTAAGAAACTATGCAGAAAAAGAGAGAAAATAATTGAGGAAGATACAGGACAAGCAACGAGAAGATGGGTTTTTGCTATAGAATCAAGTACCAACTAGTAGCGGGTAAATTTACTAATTCTTGCCAGTTGCCACCACTTGCAGGGGGGAAGGAGAGAGAGAGAGAGAGAGAGAGAGGGAGAGAGGACATAAGGGGATTTGCTTTGGAGGATGGTTGGGTGTCTTGCATTAATGGCGGTCGGTCCCGCCTTCAAGCCTTCCCAACTTTTTTTTGGTAAAGAAAAGCCCTTCCAATGAAGCGTCGTTGCGTTGTTTCCGTGCAGCTTTTAATTAAAAAGGTGGAGCCTTTGCCTTAGTTTTTGTTTGTGACAAAGAAAATCGAAACATCCTAAGAAAAAAAAGGGTCAAACATTTGCGAGGGGGAGGGGGAGGAAGGGCGAGAAGATAAGCTTTGCTTGTACAGTTGTGTTTCAAATGGATGGTGAACCATTTTCAGCCGTTGGATTCTTCTTTCGGTCGTTTTCGTTCGGGGAACGTCCTCTCCACGCCATGAACAGTGATGGCTCGTAAGCCTTACTTAGTGCAGATGGCTACCGGACAACCGTTCGGCTCACCCAAAAAATTTGTTTTCTTCTTCAGATTGAAAATATACATTTTATCCATCTAAAATTAGATAAATATAGTCTTTGTAAAAATTTAATTAGTATTAATTCGTTAATTTTAAGGAACATCCCCCCACACTCTCTCTCGTCTCTCTGTTTTTCTAAGAGGAACATTCCCCTGCATTCTTAATTCTTAAACAATGTATTTTTTCTTTCAAATTTTTGTTTCTTCTTCGGCAAATTTGATATCATTTCACTTGAATAATAATTTTTTTAAAAATAATTAATTTCATAGAAAATATTAATTTTTCAAAGTAAAACAGAAAAATTATCAAATTTATATTTTTTTAATATCTATTAAAAGTTTTCAAGACTTCTTAGATTAGTAAATATTATACAAGTTTTGTGAAAATTAGATATTTATCAAGATAAAAAAAATTAAACATTTTTTAAAAATTTCACCAACTGAAGTTAGCCATGTGACAAAAGAAATTACTAAGAAAAATAATTATGTTATGATCCACAATGTTATTTTTACATCATATAGAATCAATGCAAGGTTCTTTGAACCTGCACATTCTAATAGAATCATAAAGGTGATCATAGTAAAGAGCAATGAATTATCTTTAACTTAGTTAAGCTGCAGCATTAAATTTAAGAGTCCAATTATTATGCAGAAGCTAGGAAACTGTCAAGGTGACACAGATAATTTTTCTTTAATTCATGCTTAATATTCGATATGCATGGTTCCAATAGTAGTGCAAAAGGGATAAAGCTATTCTAGTTCTAGGCAAATTGAACACAAAGTGGCAATTCATGGAAATTGCAAAATATGCAATAAATTTCTTGAGCAATCTTGCAAGCACCCAACTTGTCAGCTTTTTCTTGTCAATTTCATGTACCAGATTGAAAACACATAATAGCCATAATCTTGTAAAAAATAAATAAATAAAGCTGTAGGCAACTTTGAAGTAAACTTAATTTGCTAATATAAATAAGAAATTTTAAGCCAAGAAAAAAGATCAAGGGAAAGGAGCTGAAAATTATCTATAATCAAATTGTTTTCCACTTGTTGCCACAATAACTTCGTTTAAAAAAAATTATACTCCACTTTACTAGCTCAATTTCCTTAAAATGAAATTCAAATTGGTGACAATGAAGGATTCTAAAATTAGAAAAAAAAAATGAAGGTCAAAGGCTAAAGAGAAAGCAAGAACTTACTAACCTATAACATGAAGCATACTGAACCTGTACAATTTACCTAGCTCTTTTCACCATGACAAAGCAACCTATGAATTCCTATTTTGAACTGTAATTGTAGCATCACTTTGAATTTCATTAGTCCCAATCAATTTTAGTCCTAAAGTTGAAAGCTTTTATCAAGAAAGCACAATAAGCTCAATCTAGGTCTAGAAATAAACTCATTTTTGGACATTCATTCTTTGAGATGAAGCTTCTATAATAATAAATTAGTTGAGCATGACACAAATAATCTAGCTTAGACACAATTGGCAAACACACTACCAACACCTTGTTTCTAAAGTGTCGATTATTTCCATAACATTCACTAAAAAAAGGGTGAAAATATTGAATAATTATGATGCATATATCTAACATTCTAAAAGGCAAGATCAAATACCATCCATATGCACACTACTAAAATTTACCTATTTTCCAACAAGCAAATTACTAATGCATTAGGTCGTTGCTAAAAATAAATTTAAAATTTACCAATGGTCAAACACATTGATAATTTTCCAAACCATTGATAGTTACTAACTGTCTAAACCGTTGGTAATTTTCACTACTAAATTTTGGTGATTTTCCAACTAACGATTTACTAATAGCCAGATTGTTCGTTTGTAAACGTTACCAACACATTAATAGTCAAGTTGTTGATAACTTTCCAATTGCTTAAACTATTGGTAATTACCAACATGAATAGCCGTTGGTAGGTCTTAAGCTATTAAAAAGTGAAAAGAAAGGACTATTCTAAAAGAATTATGGAAAATTTAGGACTAAAGTAGATTTTTTCCTTTATTTCAATATATATATATATATATCACATATCATATATCATAATAATTTATCATGTATAATGTATCATAATAATAATAATAATAATAATAATAATAATGATTATTATTATTATTATTACTATTATAGTAATATATTAATTATAAACATTTTATTATTATATTTAATGTATGTATGTATCATATTATATTAATGTATCATATGTATCATAATTATATATAACGAATAAGCCACTAATGTTTTCAAATTAGCCGTTAGCCGATTAACCTACAAATGTTTTTTTTTTACCAAATAAACTACTAACATTTCTGAGTTGACTCAAATCGCTCACTCTCATAACTTTAACTATTAAGTCTTAACGGATTGTCAGCGTAAAATGCCAAATTTAATCCCTATCTTTTTTCCTTCCACTCCCAAAACCTCGAGAGTTTATGGATCTAACATTTTAACCACAGTCTCCACTTTATTTTTTTAGCACCCATTTGCCGAAGTTAACGAGCTCACATTTCTAGTTATCACCACCACAATCACAATGTTCACTCATAACTCATTCTCATCAACCCCAACACCACCTATAGGCTCACATTTTACTTTACTGTCACCACAATCACAACATTTACAGTCTTTTTATGGAATGCTTGAGTTATTGTACTAACCCTAAGGGTAGTGATAACAGTACTAATGAGTCTCAAGTAGACATGAGAAAGATGAAGCAGATGAGGATGCAGCTTACGAGCTCGAGTTGTTCTTCTATTCAGAAAGATGGTGACGCAAGCGAGATTGCCACCAGATCTAGTGATGGTGGGACGATAGTAACCTATTTGGATTATTTTAAATCAAATGGATCTATTTTGTCCATTTTAAAAAGATAATCATGAAATTTTGTAATATTTCAAAACTGAATGGCTAATTTGGGCAATTTGGATAATGTTGTGGTTTTTTTCAGCCGGAAAAAAACATTAGTGGTTTATTTGTTATTTTTGCCTAAACCCCATATATATATATATATTGGTTCGGATATTGGCACATTTATTAAGAGTTCTATAAAAGTATTTTTTACAAGTTAAGGTGTTAAGAAGTTATGAAGCCATTTAAATGTAAAGAAAGCATAATTTTGTTTTAATTATTATCTGTGCTATTATTTTTGTGAAATCATTATTGAAGAAACTTTGTATATTAGCATTATTCTCTAAATTCTTCACGATATAATATTTACTTGATATATATTTTTCTTTTTTATAGAAAATTTAGTGTATAAGTTTTATAATTTTTTTTTGTAGAAAGCATTATAGATATATATTAGTTTACTACTCCTAGTACTATATACTCCCTCCGTCCCATAAACTTTGATACATTTAACTTTTTGTTATATTTTGACTCAATTTTATTCATATTATTATTTATTAAAAAAATTAAAAAAAATATATTTAGAAACTACATATCTTAAATTATCATTCATATACAAAAATTTTATATTTATATATTAAAATGTTAAAAATAAAAAAATTATAAATTAATTACCGAAAACAAATGAAGTAAAATTTTTAAGACGGATAAAGTATATCATAATCAAATTGTATGATAATTTACTGAAAAATATTACTATTTCCTATTGCTATTGGGCCAACCTGCCCAAATCAGACATAACCTAACCCTAAATATATAAACCTGACCATCCTAACGCTCTTATCTGCCTTTCATCTTTCATCCTTCGCCTTCTCATCTGCTGATCTTTCTTTGCCGCTCTTCGGCCCTCATCCGTCTGTCTCTCTCACTTCTCTCACCGTTTTGTTGTTGTTCACTTTTCCCTTCACAGTTCGCCTCCCTCGGCCGCTCCTCCGCCATTAGCATCTCCCTCGTTTGAATCTCCTCTCTGATCGCCCTTGCATCTCCCTCGTTTGAATCTCCTCTCTGATCGCCCTTGCTTCTCCCTCGTTTGAATCTCTTCTCTGATCGCCCTTTCTCCTCTTCGTCGTTCGCTGTCATTCATTATTGCTCGCTATTCGCCTCCCTCGACTGCTTCTCCGCTATTCGCATCTCTTCTCCAGTCGCCCTTTCTCCTCCTCATCATTCACTGCCGTTCATTACCCTTCACTGTTTGCTACTCCTCGCGGCTATTGGTTTCTCATCGCCATCCGCCTTGCTCCTCGTTGTTTGCCTTTTCTCCTCGCTCCTCGGCCCACTGCTTTTGCAGATCTGGTTTTTTGGCTCCTTGGTCCTCCTCACTTCATGCCTCGCCATTTGTTTCTTGCCGTTGGCTTCTCCTTCCCTTGCCAATTTGATTTTGGTGCAGATATGATTTGATGGTGCTGATCTGACTTTTGTGAAGGAATCTGATTTTGAAATTTTTGTGAATTTTTTAATTTTGATGGTGCCAATCTGATTTTGGTTTTTCTGAATTTGCTTTCTTATTTGTTATTTTTTGTTAATTGTTGAATTCCAAATTTTTTTTTAATTATTAATTGTTAATTGTTGCTAATTGTTATTTTTGAATTTTTGTTCATATTTTCCCATCTAAATTGTTTAGTGTTTTTTTGAAATTTTTGTGAATTTTTAATTTTTTATGAATTTCAGTAAATTTTAGTTAAACATAAAATATAATTTCAGCAAATATAACTTTAGTTATATAATTTATTTTTACTAATAAAATATTAGTTATATTATTTTACAAAATATAATTTTTAGTGAAAATAACATATAATTTTGCTAAATATAATTTTGTTAATGTTGTTAATATAATTTTTTTCAGTTTTGTCAATATTAATTTTTAATTTTTGATACATTAATTTAGTAAAATTTAATAGAAATTTCAATATTAATGATTTTAATTTTTTTTAAAAAATAAATTATAGTTTCTAACGGTTCTGCGTTGGAAACTACTTTAATTTTTTTAAAATTTCAAGAGAATTATTAACAATAGAATGTGTTGGAAATATTGTCAATGGTCAAATATATTGGTATTTACTAGCAGCCTAAACCGTTGGTAACTTATTAATGTTAAACGTATTGGTATATACCAACGGCCTAGTACGTTGGTAAAAGTTAAACAATTGGTAAAAAGTATATCAACTTAAACCGTTAGTAATTTCTATTAGGCTTTTTTCCAATGGTTACATTTTAGAAATTAGTAGCCGCTTAGTATTCAACCATTGGTAACAAATTTTCTAATGTAATGATTACCAATGGCCTTAAGTTGGTAATTTTGAAATTATCAATGCTGGATAGTTGGTAATAACCATTAGTAAATGCCATTTTTTTAGTAGTCACATTATGTCATGTACTAGATTGTCATAAGCTTATGCATTCATGGCATTTCTTTTTAATTATAAATTTCTATCAGAGCATTGTATAACTTGGTAATTTAAAACATGAAAAATTTCAAAGCTGTAATCCAACTATAATGGAAATATAGTTAAAAATCATGGGGGCAAGTCAAACCCTTTTCATTTCCATTAAACAAATGTCAGGTACATTATATGACAAACCAACTTTTTAGCCTATGCACATAACGTGCTACATAGTCATACTAAGCACTTTGGACTCAAAAGTCCATAATCCAGGACTTGGTATTTAATACCCTATTCGAGAAAGAGATAAATTTCTATAAATTTATTCAACTTCAACTTAGTAAAACTACATTAGCAACCTTATTTATCCACAAAAATGGTAACCATGAGAGGGGGTGAGTTTCTAATGAAACTCGGTAAAGGACAACAATAACTGGTAAAATCTGAAATCAATTTAATAGCAATATTACCTCAACTTTTAAGCCAAAATAAACAAAGCAACACAACCAAGTACATAAAAGATATTATCTAACTCAATTTAGCATAACATTACTAAAATTAATGCTCAATCTTAGGCAATAGCCGAAGTTTAGTTCCTACATCCAAGGAAAAAGAAAAGAATTGAACAATATCACAATTAAAAGATATATTCAGGATAATGACAATTAGCAACACCCAACCACAACAACCCATCTATGCACAAGCACAACCAGAATGCAATGCATGAGTACAACCAATAAAAGTAAACCATACAGTCTCTTTGGACCGATCCTTAATTCCTTAAAAATCCAACAAGGTATCCCTAATTTCTTAAGGACCCAACAAGCCAACCCTTTTCTATCTAAGCAATAATTTACCTAACATAGAGCTCAACTCATATAGATAGAGATAGACCTAAATGTATATGGCCACATAGTACATTTTGGATAGCACCAATCTTTCAGATTGT
This sequence comes from Aquilaria yunnanensis, assembly GCA_039654915.1. NCBI lineage: Eukaryota > Viridiplantae > Streptophyta > Magnoliopsida > Malvales > Thymelaeaceae > Aquilaria > Aquilaria yunnanensis. The sequence goes on from CM077595.1 coordinate 1,397,273, forward strand.
TTGCTTATCATCTTGATTCCTATAATAAATCAAGACTATAGGCACATAGCCTTACTGGTACCATTAATAAAACATAGCAACCAAGTATTCAAGAATCATAAATAAAACAAATCAACATAATAACTGACACATATATATACATATATACAGCCATCTGGCCTAATCACTTTTACCATTGGTTGCCAATTATATTTCCAGCACAATAGCCTTAGAATTCCATCATAATTCCAACACCACAGCCTTAGAATTCCAGCAATAAAGTCATAAACAAAGCAAAATTTTCAAGTTATAGGATTGCCCTTTACCTCTTTCTAGCAATAAATGGTTCTGCCCAGACCTTGTTGCTGAAAATCCACAATACGACCTCAGTCCTCAAGAAACCTTCCCCATTTGTGTAAACCAGGTCATTTTCCTATCAAACCCTTTACTAGGAAATCTCCTTAAGCTAACTGAGCCTTCCCCTGTTACCATAAGCCATGATTCCTAGCAATTTAGCTGAAACAAAACTGTAAGGAAATTAAAATTTCACAAACTTGGAGCATGTAGTAATAAACTGAGAGCCTGTCCTTTTAGATGCTTTCATGGCCGGCCCTTTCTCTCTTCTCTCACACTGAATGCTTTTGAATTTGGGTTTTTGTTGGTTTTTGCTTCAAAGACGCCTGGTTCTTAGTTCAGACAGAAAAGAGAGCCTGACATCTACTAGTTTATTTGTATGAGTAGGGCTCAATTTTTCTTTCAATCCTTCATGTTCTCTATTTCGTTCAGTTGTGTCTCGAGTTTTCACTTTTGTCTCTTTTTCTCCTCATGCAACTCTTTCATAATTTCTTCTTTAATTATTTAACTCTGCCCTCAACTAAAAAATTCCCTAGCAATTAAACCCATGTTTCACCAATTAGTCCAAAAATTCTTTTTTTCTTTATAATTTTGTCCTTAACTTCATAGTTTCTTCCAATTCAGCACTCAAGCCTAACTTCCTTGACAACTTAGCCCCTTGCTTCACAATTCTATCCATAAACAATAATTTTCTTATATGAGTTTAGCCCCTGGCCTTTGAAACTTTTCATGAGTTTTATAGAAATGACTAACCGTTGGGTCTATTCAAATCAGGGGCATGACACATTAAATGTTACTGTATTTAGAAAAAGACTACACATGAAGGCTTCTCAAATCTTTTAGGAGATGATGTTGCAATTAAACCATGTTTCATGTCAGGTAGTGGAAAATATAGGAAAGAAAAGCAATATAAAATGCTAAGTAAGAGAAATGCACATCTCATTTCCTAAGTACTAACCCTTTGTTTGGAACTTACAGAAGTAATAGTTTAAAGTAACTTATGGAATATTAATAATATTTGAATAAATGAAAAACACTCTAGGGAGAAAAAATAATAATAAGAGCAACAAAATTGAACATCATCCTAACGTTTTACTCCAATTTTATATACAAGTTAAGATATCATATTTGAGGCACAAAGAAATGAGAGTGAGTGGATAAAATATTACCTATCCTTTGAAGGCAATAAAATTAGTTTGTCAAGATCTTTACATCACTTGTCTGTTAGGAAAAAAATTACAGTGTTATATAGTCTCTAAAGGCTAAACAAATGGTACACTCTTGATGTAACCTAAGAGGAAAAATCTTAGAGAATTTCAATATCAAATAAAAAGCAAAATGAACCAAACAAACTAAATAAAAGTTATCAAGTCAATAAAACAAATAGCTATTAAGAATTGGATAAAAAAAAAGGCAATAAAAGCAAAACATTATCTAACAAATTTAACTATTGTATTAACAAAATATTAATCTTATTTTTTTAAATGTGATATATAAATAAACAATTCCTCCTTCTATACCCCTACTTCATCATCAAAACCAATTCTTAAAGGAAAAATACAATTGTAAGCTATACATACGTTTTTGAATAATGGTCTCCTACAATAGGGCATCCATAGAAACTTTATTTTTTAAATATTTTTGGAGACAATAAGAGAAACCATAATGTGATCATTTTCTTTTTATAAAGTCCATAAAAAGGTTTATGGAAGTCAGGAACCTGTTAAGTAGCATATCTCTGAATAATACACATTTTCAAAGCATAATAATTTGGAAACTCAGAGTTGTTTGATCAATGTTAATGTAACTCTAGCTAAAGCAAAATCAATGGTTGCTCTTATTGGTTATAAATAAGGTGTTAGCCTTTTCATATATTTAGGTATGCCAGTTGGAATTTTAATGAAGAATGCATCCACTTGGTTAGTAATTGTAGAAAAATGCATCCACTTGGTTAGTAATTGTAGAAAAATTAAAAGCATGGCCAGTAGATTGGAAGTCTAAAACTATGTCATCTAGGCTTGTTTAATTATTCTTAAGTCAAGCCTTTCTTGTTTGCCTCTATAGTTCTTGTTATTGTTTCGTTGCTTGAAGAGTGTACTGAAAAAACTTGAGAGTATTAGAAAAAAATTTTATGGGGTGGTTTTGGGGAGTGTAGAAAAATTATCTAGGTTTCGTGGACTATAGTGTTATCTGATGTTAAAAAAATAAGGTTTTGAGCTTGGGTAGTTTAGAAGGGAAAAACTTAGCTCTCTTGTCTAAGTGGTGGTGGAGATTTAAGTTAGAGAAATATGCTTTATAAAGAAAAGTTATTGTGTATTTGTACAATGTGGAATACCAGAAGCTTGAAAGACAAAGAATACTAGGCAATCACACTTGCTTTCATTCTATTAGCTCTTAGAACTTACAGTGTACAATATGATAAGTGTTTACATGGTAGTGATAAATACAAGATAATATAGTGATAAATACACGTGATGATAAATGCATGTGAGGATAATATTATTTATCCTAAATATGCCCCCACAAGATGGCGGTTCCATCCCTGATGCCAATTTTGGAGCAAAGTAGTTGGAATCGTTATCCGAATAGTGGTTTGGTAAAAAGGTCCACCAGTTGATTTTCTACTAGAACATAATGGATTGGGAGGGCTCTAGAGGCAATTCTCTCACATACAAAATAAAAGTCGATTACCAAGTGTTTCATTTGAGAGTGGAACACAGGATTTATGCAAATGTAAATTGCACCTACATTGTCACATAGAAGGGATGGAAGAGTAACTGATCAAATACCAAGTTCATGGAAAAGAGAGTTGATCCAGTCAATTTCACATGTGGCCAGAGCAATAGAACCGTACTCTACTTCAGTGGAGGAGTGCCACAGTATGTTGTCGCTTGGGCCACCAGGAAATGAGAGTGTCTCCAAGAAAGACGATGTCGGCTAAAGTGGGGAGATGAGAGTCAATGTCTCCTGCCAATCAGAGTCCAGGTAAGCTATTAACTAAAGAGAGACTTGATAGCCGAAGGGCTTTTGCCTCTCCCAGTACGTACTTCCCACCGAAGTTGTGTTCGGGAAGCCTGGCGTAGCCCGAAAAGAAGCACTGTCATTGACCTCGGCAGGAGCGAAGTCGAGCACCACGAAGTCAGGACTTCGGCTAATACGCCAGGAAATCCAAAGGTATTGCCGGCTCCTTCGGGGGACCAAACGGATCATCTTCGGGGCAGAGGCCTAGCCCTTACAAGCAGGAGAGAATCCTCTGAAGGCAGAACCACCGAACTAAAGGACTCCCCGAACTACGAGCATAACTCCCGAAGAAGGGCATACATACCAAAGGACGACCTCGCCTAGAGGACTTCGGGAGTACGGCATGAGCATTTAAGGAGCCTCTGACATGTCGCCCACAGACGTTACATGCCGCCCCAAATGGCGGTCTGACACGCCGACGCCGTCCAGGTCTTGTCACGACCTGTCTCGGTTCAAGGCTCAAGGAGCTTGCCACCGGCTACTTGTCCCCTACGCCCAGAAACTCAGAGAACATCCGACCGAACACGTGTCGTCATCTGAACGGGCTGGACACTCCTATAAATACCAGGGAACAGACCCTGGCAAACGGTTCGACTCCTCCTCCTTGAGAAAACACAAACAGGCAAGGCCACTAAACTTCCTAGTGCTCCCCCTCTTTCACCTCTCAGGACATTGACTAGGGTGTCGGAGGCTCATCCCCGGAAAAACACCCCGGGGACCTCCTAACTCTTTTCTGAGTATTTTCAGGCACACTGCCCTGGGAAACTTGAGCTCCAGACGTTCTCCCCCTCAGGAAGTCCCTCCTGGAGTCACAATGTCTTCCAATGAAGATGCCGCCGGGCATCAAGACTGACTTACAAATTGATGTTATTTGGAATGGAGTGGCCTTCAGATATTGAAGGAAACATTTGAGGGTGGTCCAATAGGGTGCAATTGGCCAATGCATGAACTAAGATAACTTGTTTATGGTGAATGCCACATCTGGTTGAGTAAAGGAAAGATACTGAAGGGCTAGAACTATCTGGCGAAAAATAGAGGCATCAGTTGGGATCATTGTGGCTATCAATGTGAACTGAGAGAGAAAAGGACTACGGTGTTGCAATAGCCTTGGCACCAATCATTTTTGCCCTGTCTAACAAGTCAGCAATGTATTTATGTTGGGACAGGAACACACGATCCTGAGTTGTGCCAACTTCAATCCCTAAAAAGTAGTTAAGAGAGCCCAAGTCTTTAATTGAAAACCTTGATGAGAATGAGGCAATAAAATTTGAAACAAATCGAGGGTGACTTCTAGCAATAATTATATCATCTATGTAGACAAGCACATAGGTCATTTGAGTACCATAGAGATGCACAAATAAAGAAGCATAAGCTTGAGACTTGGAAAAGCCACTAAAAGAGAGAAACTTGGTTAGAGATATGTACTAAGCCCATGGAGATTTATTGAGGTTGTAGATCAATTTCCTGAGCCGGCAAATATGGTCTGGGGGCTCTTCGTGCATAAAAATCAGTGGTTGTTGCATGAAGATCTCATCATGGAGCTCGCCTTGGAGAAATGCGTTATTTATGTCCAACTAGTTAATATTTTAGCCACAAGAGATAGCAATGGTGAGAACTAACCAGATTGTAGCTGGTTTAACAACTGGACTGAAGGTGTCACCATAGTCAATGCCTGGTTGTTGGTGAAACCCTTTCACTACAAGTTGTGCCTTGTAGCGCTAAATACTTCCATTAGGATTACGTTTGATGCAAAATACCTACTTACAGCCAACAATGTTGTGGGTTGAGGTTGGTGTGACTAGTTCCCAAGTGTGATTTTGAAGGAGACATTATACTATTTGGCCATGGCATGTCACCACTTGGGATATTGCTAAGCTTTAGTGACACAGGTTGGTTTAAGGGTGTCAAGAAAAGGTTGGGTGTATAGGTGATGGAGGTGAGGGTTCTGTGAAGGAGAAGGTGTCGGCTGTGAGAGTATGAGGGGTGGGTAGAGATGTGATGGAGTGGTTGTGGTTGGTTGTAGAACCAGTAGAAGAATTGGGTGAAGTAGGTATGTCAAAAATATTGGTTAGCTGAGATTGGATAAAGGTTGGAGAAAAGGTAGGTTGGGAGTTAAACTTTAGTGGAATTTAAAGGTAGCTCATAGGTGGACTGAATGTATAGGTGGCTTGACTAGGACTTTCACAATTGTTGGGGTGTTGAGAATGAGTTTGAAACGGAAAGACTTTCATCAAAAGTAACATGGCGAGAAATGATGATGGCGTCGTTCAGTTGTGGTGTTGTGTTGAGGAGTGTAAGAAGGATAAATAAGGTTAGTGATGCTGTGTGTTTGAATAAAGGTTTTAAGGGCAATGAATCCGCCCCTGCCACTTGTATAAAGCATAGTAATAAAAACTTGAAAAAAGTTTTCAACAAGAACCTTAAATTTTTGAAAAATTATAGAGACTTAGTGATCAACAAATGAAACATAATATTTGAATCCATCAATGTAAGTGATTGAGGCAGGACCCCAACATTTGCATGAAGAATTTCTAAATGACGATGACTTTGAATGGATACGACACCAAATGGAAGTCGATGGCTTTTATTATAGTGACATGAATTTTATGAAGAATGTAAACAACCTGAAAAAGGTAGTTTAAATTGACGAGAGACAAAACTCTGAATAGAACTTGAAGGGTGGCCAAGATGACAATGCCATGTTTTTTACAAAGCTTTGACACTGGAGAGAGTAGTGGGTGATGGAGAGATAATGGTAGTAAGAAGAGTATACAGGCCATATTTACTTGGTCCACTTGTGAGTACCCCCTTGGTGTCAAGATCCTTGACATGAAAATAAGAGGCAAAAAGTTCAGTTTAAGGCATTATTAGAAGCACAAAACTTGGAGGTTGAAATTTGATTTTGTTTTAATTGAAGAACATAGAGCATGTCATATAATAGGAAGTTTGTATGAGTAAGAGTGGTTAAGTGTGTGGTACTAGAATGAGATATTTTCAAACCTTGTCCATTGCCAATGATGAGTTCATCTGTACCATTATAGTCCTTATTGATGCTTAAATTGGCAAGATCCGGAGTGGCATGATGGCTGGCCCTAAAGTCAATCACCCAGCTTCGAGCAAGTTGCTGAGAAGCAATATGAACCCGAGGTGATGGTGAAGGATTTTGGGCAATCGGTTGAATATGCTAGCAAATGTTTACTGTGTGACCTAGTTTGTTACAATATTGGCACCGTAGGATTTCATCAGTCATGGAACTTGGTAGGAAGGTGCATGTTCTTAGTTGAGCATTGTGATTGCCACGACTGTTGTTGTAGTTGTTCATCTTGAAGAAGTGATTATTGCCTTGAGGTCGCGGTAATAAACCATCTTCTTCTATCCCTATCTTTAAGCAACATTAACAATGAAAATAGAGGTGTCATCAGTTATTTTAAGTTTCTGAAGAAAAATCTCATAACCAAGCAACTTATCATGCAATTCAGTAAAAGAAATAGGTGTATCCTAAGCATGTATGGTGGGAGAGATTTGCTTATTCACTTCCAAGACCATCAAGTACATAGAGTACCAAGTCATCATCACGAAGTGGCTTGTGAACCATCGCTAGTTCATCAGCAGTGGTTTTGATAAGATGAAGGTAGTCTGAGATTGATTTTTTGGCCTTAGGAGTTTAAAGTTTTTCTTTCAGAGACATGATTCGTGATTTAGACTTGTTGGTGAATAGTGTTTGGATTTACACCCATGCTGATTGTGAGGTAGTGGCTATTGTAATGAGAGCTAGGACCACTTCAAAAGTTGATGAGAAGATCGCATTGAGGAGAAGTTAGTCTTGGCACTTCCAGAATTGATACTGTGGATTTGGTGCAATTGTTTCACCGTCTTTGGTTGTTGGAAGAGGTGCAGACATGGTGCCGTCAACATAGCTAGTAAGATTAAAGTCTTCAAGCACTTGTGTGAGCTTTATGGCTTTGATAACAGAGGCTTGAGAGACAAAGAATATAGAGCAATCACACTTGCTTTTTTCCATTAGTTCTCATAACTTACAGTGTACAACGTGATAAGTGTTTACACAGTAGTGATAAATACAAGATAATGTAGTGATAAATACATGTAATGATGGATGCATGCGAGGATAATATTATTTATCCTTAATATGGAAGGCCAATTGGGGAATAGTTTGTTGTCATCAATTTCGGGGGATATTATGAGTGTTTCGTCTGCATTACCGGAGAAAGTTATAAACTTAAGGGAATGTTTCACTTGGAGAGTAGGTAATGGTGAGGGGGCAGATTTTGGTTTGATGTGTGGGTTGGAAAAGATAAATTGTGCCTTAAATTCCCTAAAGTGTTTAGGCCGTCTTCAAACAAGGAGTGCAAAGTGGTTGAGATGGGGAATTGGAAGAGAGATAGGCAGTGGTCTCCAAGAGGGCATGAGGTACAAATGATATGAACTGCAAAACTTATTATCTTATGTCTTTTTCAATAGGAATGCAGCAGACAAATTGATTTGAACCTGGTCAACCAATGGAGATTTTTCTTTGAAATCACTACACAAGGTGCTTGATGGTCAAATAGTCATGGATGGTCAGCCGATTTTGGAGTTCAAGTGGAAGGCTGCACATGAACACATTCTTACAAGAAACAAATTGGCTTTCAATGGTGTTTCATTTATTAACACTAGTTGTTCATTTTGTAAACAATCTTAAGAAGAAGTTGATCATGTTCTTGTTGCTTATAGCGTGGCAATTCTAGTTTGATCTGTAATCCATATAAGGTGGGGAGGAAATATTTCCAGCATCTTGTCTGTTTCTCAGCTATTTATGCACACTCCTTTCACAGTGAACAATTCAGCTTTAGGAAAGGTATGACATGCCACAGTAAAAAATACACTTAGAGCTCTGTGGTTGGCGAAGAACAACCTAGTGTTTAAAAACAAACCTTTTAACCATTTGGAAGTTATTTCTTTGATTAAATCTCTTTCATTTTTTTAGATTACCAAGAAATCCAGGAAGCTTCTCTACTCATTTAATGGTGCTTATGAATCATGTTCTGCCTATGTAATTTGCTTTAAAGATGGGTTGTTTAGATTTGTCTCGAATTCACTATTTCTGTATCATTGCTATCTACTTGCTAGTATTTTTTTCTTAATAAAATTTTAATTTTACTGATTAAAAAGAGCCTAAAAACTCAAAAAATGGCCAAAGACAATATGTGTGTTTCAAGAAGTTAATGAAAACTCAACCAAGAACAAAAAAGAATAATTTTTTTTTCTAGCGAAGAAAAAAATTACACATGAAATTAGTATAATGTAAACTAAAGCTACCATACAAGACACAAAAGTGAAGAAGTTCAAACTTTCTCCATCAATGGTCCAAATCCAGTTGTCGAAGACCATATAGGACACCAAATGCATTCGTAGTTAAAGTCCCACCATTATTAGGAAGCTCTTTCTTAATTACAACAAATAAAGTGTGTGGATGACAATGAGGCAAATCGGGCATGAGAACTCTATCTACCATCTGTGTCTGTGAGTTTTTGCTTACCTGCAAAAAGGTTGGCATCCACCAGCAAGTAAAATTTTTTACACATGCCTGTCACCTACTGGTAATCCTTACCCATATGATTCCTCCGCCAAAAATTTTCATTTTCAATTTTCACGAGCACATTCAATCCAATAATAGTAACTTTGACTCATTATAAACATTCTTCTTCACATAAAATTCACGTATTTCTGGCATACCTTCTGCACATAAAATTCATACACATTAAGAAATGGAAAAAATCAAAGCTAACTTCCTTTGATCTTTAAGTACTAGGAACCACTCATCACCTATTGTAGCATTTATAGCATACATCCATTTATCCACCAAATCCTTCCACCCATTGCAATTTAAAAATTTGGTATAGGTAGAAGAATAAAATGCATAGACAATAATTGGTTTACTTGTTACTTGAGGCAAACCAATAGCTTTAAGTCAAAGAGCTAAACACAAGGAAACAAAAATCATACTTGATCAAATTCTGCAAATCGAGACCTTATATAAAAAAATCTAAATCTCACCATTTCTAAAGATTGCATTGGCAAAGTCATTGAGTGAAGGAAAACCTAATTTGAGTAGGCACTGAAACGAAGCATGTTCTAGGGTTTTAAGAACATGAAGATGGACTATTTATACGTTGAGTGGTGAGATAGTGGCTTGATATTGGGTTACACATTTCTTGAGTATGACAGAGCAGATTTATCTGTCACGGATATCCCAAACGCTTCACTCGTCCATACCTGCTAGATGAGTGTATTTTGTTAACTATATCCATCTCGTTAAGAGTATTTTTACTCATTTACCTGCTTATTACAAAATGGTATCTGCAATTAATGAATTTCACCCGCCTATGTGTCATCCCCAATAACATGTCCTTTAGATGCTGTAAGTCACGAATGGCAATTACTATATTCTATAAAATGTTTCGAGTATTTTCAAAATTTGATGGTTTCCCATCTTATTCCATCTACTTAGGATAATCATTTGAGAGTGAATTTTCAGAAGCACCTATTTATAAGCTGGTGGAGAAAATTATCCTCAGATGGAGCCATGGAGATGCCTCACCTATAGCAATAGATAAATTTTTTCAATTAATTAAATTCAACCATTAATCTACAAGTCACTACTTGGATTTCACAAGCAGAGCAACAAATGTTCACCTTATCTTCCCTGTGACAAACATGAGTGAGCATGAGCATAGTAGGCAACCTCATCATTTTTGGATGTAAAACATTTTCTCTCGATCACAGTAAGGTTGATCCAGATCTATATTCTTGTCTCTCTCATTTAACCAATGTTTTAAGGATGACATAATTTTGCTAGTTGTGGAATCAATTCTGATGAAATGAAGCAAGTAACATGTAAGGCAGGTGTCGTAAGTAAGTAGTAATGTGGGAGTCAAAGCCACAACATATTCAGAAATGACTAACACCACATTTAAGGGTGTAATTGTTACTTGACATATTATGGGGACGAAAATGCTAAGAACAAAAACTTTAGGGACTGAAAAACTATAAAACAACTCTGTTTTGTTTGCACTTTTTTCCAAAATAGTTACCCACCCAACTATTCTTTGAGTTTTAGAATGTCCCCAGAACTTTAGAAAGAGCCGATTGCATCTGTAAAAAGTAATTAAAAAAAAAAGTCACTATCCATGAACAGTAATTTTATGCCTTTTAGAACAGTAATTTTATGCCTTTTAGAAGTAAATAGTAACGAGCCCTTAAATTGTTGTTAGATGTATAGCTGATGTGCAAAAGGCTTTAGCGAGGCTTGGGAATGAGAAGCCAAGCTTTCATTATTATTATTATTATTATTTTCAGAAAAACAAGGATAACAAGAAACAAAATGGCCAAGCTCATCTTACCTAGAATCATATACTACATTTCTTTTTTTTTTTTCTGTGAAGTTATTACTTAGGAATATAACATGCTGCTGAAAGAGGACCAATTACTAAATCCCAAGACTTTCCCCGTTTTGCATTATGGGCTAGAAATATGGAATGGCGAATTGGGCAGTAAACTTCAAAATTTCTGACCATCCAACCTATCAACTTTTCTTTTTCCTTAAACTATGCCCATTAATCATTAACTTTCAAAATGTAGCTACATTATGAACCTATAAATGGAGCAACACATCTTAGAAGTTGCTTAAATATTATAAAAGATTTATTGTAATTTTAACAAAAAAATAAAGAAGCCTTATAGCAAAGGGTAATAGTCTTTAGTTTGATAAAGCCTAATATACCACAACTTCTAATCTAGGTGCATAAAATGTTAACAAGAAACTCAAAGTGATCATTTTAGAGTTGATACTAGAAGATTTGCACACAATCGATTAAAGTTTACTTTTGTTACTAACATTTCAGATATGTCAATTCAGCACCTTAGTGCCCTCAAACCAAAAAAACTTGATCAACTGTTGGCAAGCATATGGGAATTGAAAAAAGCTCAACAGGCTGATAGTAGAAAACTTGAAAGTTTGATGCCATTTTGGAATTTAGCTACCTAATACCATGAATTTCCTATCCTACGAGTTTTTTCTTAGGCAAATTTATGTCATTTTGGATCTAATTTATAATTTAATTTTCATTGTTTTTTTTAATTAGAAACCATAAACTAAAAGGTAAAGGAGCAAAGAATGTACAATTTGGTGTGTTGCTCAATGGCGGATCTAGAATATTTTAAAAGTGGAGTCCATATATAAGCCTAAATTATAATCAATATGAAAATTTAAATTGGTGGAAAGCTAAATTTTAAACTACAATACAATAACCTAAAGAGAATATGTCTTCTATAACCACGCTCTTATAAATTTTCGAGTACGAAAAAGAATATGACCATCTAAATAAAAATTCTTTGAGTTAATTACTAATTGTATACGTAGAAATAAATATTATTTTGAGCAACCTTTAATTTTAATTTTAAGTAAGTTATTCAATTTTATTTATTTTCAAAATAAAGTACTTTTATAGTTACTAAATATATGTGCTTTACATTTAAATTTAAATTGACTAGGATGGTCTCCCACTTATCAAGGTGGACTGCCTATAATACTATTTCTATTTTTTTAGAATAAAATAATTCAAACATAGAAGTTTTATTTTTTCACAATAAAAACAAGTAGAAAATGACTTATTGCTGTGATGACACCGGCACTTCTATTAGAAATAAACATGGTTTATTTGAAGTTTTGAGCTTATCTTGATTTGTGAAGTTTAATGACTATAGACTAACTCGTAATTTGTGGGATAACTAAACCAATTATGTAAAGTACAAGAACTAATGTTGTATTTAAGCCACTGTTTTAAGATAAGAAAGAAGAATGAAAAAAAAATTGTAAGGAGCGATTTAAATTTTTGTTTCAATAATTTTCTATAAAGATATTAATGTATTTTTTTTTTATTCCTAGATTTTCATTTGAAAGAATAGGGTCAAATAACAAATTAAAATGGGGCACATACTTAATTTTAGGTACATTTTACTAACATTTTTTTAAATAAAAGTGGGGACCGTGGACACCACTTTAGTCCACATGAATCCACCCTCGATGTTGCTACTACTTTTTCTCTGGGAATGATTATGGCCAAGCATCGAGGAAGAGACTCTAGTGTTGATGTAATTTGCTAAACCATGTGCAACATACATGGCACCAAAGGAATAGATCCTCACAATGCATGCAAAAATTGGACATAATCTGACACAAAAATAGTATTAGGAATACATAGATTACATATTGTCTTGCCAGCTTCTAGAAGTCCTTTGAGCTCAACTTCCAACACTGAGGAGCAAAAGGGGATAAAAGCTTCCGTAGTGAGGTTTAAGCTATCCATCGACTTCTTGTCAAACCCAAGTTGCGGCATCTAAAACAAAAATTTTTAGAGAATGAAGCATTGATTGTAACTTACTGGTTTCCCAAGTATGGCATAAAGGGTGTGGTGTGTTGGAGAAAGGCTAAAGGTATTTTGCTTGATATTCACGAGATGTAAGAATTTGTTGGATAAGGTCATCTCATCTTGCTATAATTGATTGGGTATGAAATAAAGCATTATAGAATGCACATTCATTTTTGCCTAACCAAATGAGCCAGAGTGTAGAGATCAAACATGTGAACCACTCAAAATGTCACTTTTCTTTAGCACCAAGTAAATCAAATAGTCATTCCTCAAAGGTAGGAAACCTTATCGTTGATGGTTCTGCACAGGAATTTGCCCAAACCTCTTATGAACCTTGACATTCTCAAAATAGATGAAAGGCAATTTCATGATGTACTTGACATCTTGAACAAATAGGATTTGATAACCCACCATGAGAAGCTAGATTGTTGGCTATTAAAAAGCATTTAGTAAACATTTCCACAAGGAAACTTTGAATTTTTTAGGCTCATTGAAAGCCCACATCTTTTTTAGGATAAGGGAGAATTTTAGATGTGGGGCAAGAGTTAATGAATTGGCAGTAGAGTTAAAAAGAATGGCTAATTGTTTTTAGAGTTCTAAACTATAACCCTGTTTGGTAGTAAATGTTCCTGAGCTATTTCCTAGCTGGATAACCGAGTTTTGTTTACTTATAGTAAAGGAGCATGGGATTTAAAGATTTGGTCAACAATACGATCTAGAAAATTCTGTTGAAGAGCTATTGTTGACCATATTTGGTTTATAATGTCCATCACATCTAAAACCTTTAAATCGGCATTGTGAGCATTAGGATACACAGGCGTTAAAGGCTAAGAAGGTTTGAATCCTAGAATCTAAGCATCTTCCTATATTTTTATAGACTTACCATTTCCTATAACCCATTGATGATGATCATTGACTGATTCTCTACCATGAATAAGACTTTTATAAAAGTGGAGGTATTGGGAGTAGCTTTCACTTTCCATATGGATTGTGAATGACCATATTTTGGCATCAACAAGTGAACCACTAGTCTATCTGGGTTGCCTATAAAGAGTCGCCAAAAAGTTTTTGCAAGGAAGGACTGATTAAATAAATATATATATTTGATCTTAAGGCCTCCAAGCCCTTTTGGGAGCTTGACAATTCCTTGATGTTTCATATGGATACCCTATTTGTCATGCGAGCCTAACAATTAAAACTTGATAAATTACTTGGACATGGAATCAACCATTGTCACCGTTACTTTGAAAAGAGACATTGTATAGATTGGAATTGAAAAGATGGTGGACTAAATCAAGGTTAACTGTCCAGCATTGTTGAGCAATTTCAATTTCTAGCTTTCTAAGCATTGCTTCACCTTATCAGTAAAGAATTGAAAGAAAGAATACTTACTGAGATCCTGACAAAAAGTTAGGCCAAGATAGTTTAGGATACTAGTATTGATCTGAAAGGGCAATAATTGGCATGCTTTATCTTGAACAAATGCCAAAACATTGACACTAAATATCTATTCAGACTTTTAAAAATTATTGTCCTATCTAGCAGCAACTAAGTAGAAACCACATCTATTTTAGATGAATTAGTGCACCTAGATAAAAACTGTCATTTCACATAATTAATTTTCATTCAAGTTCTACATTATATATAGGGGTGAAAGTATAACCTACAACCCGATTTTTGACCCAAACTCAAACTGAAAAAAGTGGGTTCGGATCGAGTTTAAGGGAGAAAAAGATGCATTTTAGCCTGACCCGATATTTTGTGACTGAAGTCAGGTTAGGGTCGGCCCCAAATTCAACAAACCCGAAATAATATAATGTGAAAGATTTGAGATAGATAGTACTGAGAATGTAAGATTATAAATAGATGGGATTTAAGTGGCAGGCGGAGGATAGGTAAATGATTAGGAGTGTAATTAGCCCTTTTTTTTTTTAATTTTTTTCTCCAACGCTAGGTTCTATTCCTATGCTCTTTAGTTTTTGTTGATTCTGTGTATTAAAAAAAATCACTCACGCCGTTTTTCATCTTCTTTGTTTTGCCTCTCTCCTTCGTCTCTTGACTTTTCTCTCAGCCTCCTTTCTCTTCCTCCTCCCTTGTCTTCTCAGCATCCTTGGCATCTCCATTGTTGTTTCCATTCCTTGCATCCTCATCATCCGACGCCATTCTCAATGTCATGCGACGCTATTTCTCACCTCATCATTCAACGATATTCCTTACCTCTTCATCATTCCTTTTTCCTTATTGTTTGACACAATTTTTGTTTCTCACCTACCCGTTGTCCGCCACCATTTTTATCATCCACCACCCTTCTTGTTGACTGACACACTTCCTTGTTACCTATTGTTGTCATCGTCCGTCGTGTAGTCGTCTCACCCACGATCCGTCGCATGAATCATGAGAATCGAATAAACCCGATTTAATACCAACCCGGATTTGATTAAATCAGGTTCAAGTCAAGTTAATTTTTGTATTTATTCGGGTCAATTTCAGGTTACATAAAAAGGAGAAGAGTATGCATATTCTGGGTCAGGTTTTGACCCGAACCCGAAATTTCGACCTTACTTTCACCCCTAGTTATACAAGAGATATATTACATTTTACTTCAATAAGTGAATTTAGGTAAAATGAACCCAAAAGAAAAGTTGATATTTGAACCATTAATTGGACAGAACAAAATTTTAGTACTTAATAAATTTCTTTTGGATATAATTGAAGCCCTTCTCATACTTCAAATCTTGAATCAGTCCAAATGTGAATTGGAACTTTGGACGTTTCCAATTGGGATTTTGCTAATTATTTTTTTGCCGCCAATTTGACGACAGAAGCAGTTTATCATAAAGGGGGCCCTCTGAATAAATTGGAAAATTTTTGTTTCTTTCTTCATGGATTTTCTTTGATACCTAAATATATTAATGTAGATAAAAATATTTTAAGTATAAGATCTTGAATCTGATTTAAATTTTTATATATGGGAACTATTCATTTAAAAGAATCTACTTTAGCATATGACAGTACTTTAAGAAAATTAACATACCGGATAATGGATGCTCCAAAATGCACCTAAACAATTAAATTAGATCGTGCATAAATCATTCACCTTTCACGCCGAGAGATGGTTCTGGGAGGTGATTTGATTAATTAAAAGATTTAGTATAGGAGGATTTTTTAACTGGAAAGTAAAGGGCTTGGACACTTTAATGTGATCAAGATAGCTTTTAGAAAACAGCTGTTTTGCTTGTAGGCAATGTCATCCCCCCTCCCGTCTTGATCCATGTTGGATTTTCAAATGAGCGTATTTTCTCATCGTCTTAGACAACTCTTTCATTTTCGTCATTAAGCTCGAGCTCAACGAGATAAGTTACTGTACAAATCTAGTGAAATAAAAGATTAATTGTAACATTTGAAATTTTAGAAATCTATGTTTAAGTTTCAATGGTAGATCCATGGAGCTTAAAACTGCAGGTAAATGGTATGTGGTATAAATATTTTTACATTTTGTCATTTTATCGTGTGGTATATTGCGGTATTTTACATACCGCTCATTTTTTTATATATATTTTATCCAAAAAGCCGTGGTATAGTATAAATATCACGAGGTGCATACTGTTGTAATTTTTTTTTTGTGGATGCGTGCGAGATTTTTATTTTTTGTCATTTTACACCAAAATATCATAAATATATAAAAAAAATTAAAATATAATTAATACACATATCATAAATTAAATATTTACTTTTATTCTTTTGGTTACTTTTCTTAGTTAACATAAAAATTTAATAGTTACTTTGAGCCACCTAGAAACTTAATGTGGCATTAGAAAATGTATTGGTATTATTAAATTATTATTTTTTCTCTTATATCAATAAATTGTTTCTTTCTAAGTATTATTTATTTTTCTCTATATATATAGCATTTTTAAATATTTTTTGTATTAAGAAATATCTTTTATCATATATATTTTATTTATATTTGACAAATTATGATGAAAAAAATTAGAATACATATAAAATGTATAAAAAAAATTATTGAATTTATGCCATCTTAAAATAATATTCTAACATTTTTTTTATGAAAACGGTAATAGTATATAGCTTGGTATATCATGAAATATGCCTAAAAAATTTAGGGTGCAGTATACCTTGTGATAATAGTATTTAACACCTAAGGTAGATGTAGTTCTCACATTGGATTATGTTATTTCAACTAGGAGTTGATTAAAACTTTTAAAACAGGAGGGTCATATGTGTAATAATGATCTAAATCTAAGGAAATTTGGTGTATATTCAATCTTGAAATATGCCATACAATGACTTGATGATTAATGATAGGACTGAAATCCGATTAAATTAAAACATTGTAGCCTAGAGAAGGTACTAACCTTAGACTTCATTTGTCTCATAATAGATTAAATGTGTCTCTGGACACGGAGATTAATGTGTTTGTGTAGTAAAAGTTTAAATAATGAATAAATTTTTTTTTTGTTTTATTCGATGAGAGTTTAAATTAATATTAAAAAAAATTTTATTAAATTTTATGTAGTGAGAATTTAAATGAGAATAGTAAAATAAATTAGAAGTTGAAAATTTTCTAAAATAAAAAATATTTTATTTTTTTTTAAAAATTTTTAAAAAATATATTTTATTCTTTTTGGGACGGAGGATTATCTTATACCTTGACCCATGGGCGCCTTGAACTCAAGCTACCCAGCCCTTTTAAGACCGAACTCTAGTACCTCAAGTTGTCATGATTTTTCTGTCATAGTTCAATCTGTTCAATTGGTTGAATTGACGATCCATTGTTCTTTTGCATGTGTTTATATAAATGTTGAGTGATATGACAAAAATGAAAAAAAAATGATTAAAATGAAATTTTATACATAAAGACCAATTTTACATTTTATCTAAAATATTAAATTACAAATCCTAATATAAATAAATTCTCTTTTCCATTTCCACTTCACCATGCTTCTCGCTGCTTCCCTTCATACTTCTTTGTCTTCCATCTTATTTTTTTGTTTTCTTTCTTCTTTCTCCCCCCCTCTTTCTCTCTCTCTCTCTCTCTCTACCATTACTCTCTTTTTTCAGTTTTCTTCTTATTCGGCTTTCTTCTTCTTTCTTTTATTTTCTCATTTATATATTTTCTTGCTCCTCCTCTTTGTTGAGTCTTCTTCTACTTTTCATCCTTTTGTCTTCTTTTTCTTTTTTTTTTCCTCTCTTCTTCTGTTTCTACAATTCCTCAAATAATTGTTTTTAAATTGTTGGTTTAACCGTTAACTGGTTCAACGTTTTTAAACGGTTTTTTTCTGATTTTGATCTGTTTTGTTTATTAAATACAAAATGGACTGATAAACTGGATCGACGGGGTGACCATTTCGTGGTTGAATCAACAGATCCATCCCGGTAACACTGAGCTATCCCAATGAAGACTTGGCCAACTCATACCCTTATATCATACGTTCCTCTTTCCCCCCCTTTTTTTACGGATACATGCTTAATTATATGGTTAAGTTCATTGTTTTGCTTAATCAAGTCAAACAAGTTAGTATATAGGTGGAGCGGTTGACATGACACAACAGCCGTCGGTCCTCCAAAGTCAAACCCTATGCCCATGTGCTTCTTGATAGAAATACTAGTAGTCAATTTTAAGACCAATTCTTCAACTTCATGGTAGTTTAACTTTGAGACCAATTCTTCAAGTTCATGTAATAATATTAGGGTAAAATCCACCGGGGGTCACCTAGCTTATTTTTTTGTCCTAAACGGGTACCTTATCTTCAAATTGTCCTACCGAGGTACCTTACCTCTTATCGCGTGTCCTATCTGGGTACTTTCCGTTGATTCCATCGTTAAGTCTCACGGAAATTGCTGACCTGGCATTAATTAATGCTACAATAAATGTAAAATAATAACTGTGGACCCTAAGCTTTTCTAATAACTAATTCTAACCCTTAAACTTCCACCAAAATCATTTTAGCCACCGTCAACCTCTGTTGCCCACCATCCCCGTCCGCCATTCGCGATTCCAGCCATTCCTTATTTGCAATCCCAGTTGCTAACCGTTCCAGTAATTCTTGTCAGTCGTCATCGATTTGTTGGCCACTGTTCGTGATTCCAGCTGATTTGAAGCAGAGCTCCTTGCTTTTGTTTGGCGAGGCCCGATTCTAAAACCCCATCGCCTTCCCCGTCCGCCATTGGCGATTCCAGCCATTAACTATATCTCTTCCTTTTTTTCTTCTTTGATTGTTTCTTGGCTTCAAAGATAGCTTATCTTTTCTGGGTAGAAATCAAAATCGTACTTTTTGTGTGTGATTTTTCTTCTTGTGCGAAAACCCAAAAAATTTCGGCGTGATTGACTCCAGATGTCGGCGGTCAACGGGGACTCTGAGGCGTTCGAGGAGGTGGATCCGACCGGCCGGTACGGTCGCTAGAACGAGCTCCTGGGGAGCGGCGCCGTGAAGAAAGTGTACAGAGCCTTCGACCAGGAGGAGGGAATAGAAGTGGCGTGGAAGTTGGAACCAGGTGAAGCTCCGGTATTTCTGCAACGATCGGGCGATGATCGACCGCCTCGGTTCGGAGGTCCGGTTGCTGCGAAGCTTGAAGAACAAGAACATCATCCGATTGTTCCATGTGTGGAAGGACCAGGAACATGACACGCTCAACTTCATCATCGAGGTCTGCACTTCTGAGAATCTGAGGGAGTACCGGAAGAAGCACAAGCACGTCTCGATGAAGGCCGTCAAGAAATGGTCGCGTCAGATTTTGAAGGGCTTGGATTATCTGCACACCCATGAGCCCTGTGTCATTCATAGAGACCTCAATTGCAGCAACATCTTCGTCAATGGAAACACAGGACAGGTATCCATTATTCCGTATTTTATCAATACAAATTCATGGATTCTGTTCTGTAAATTGGGGTTGAAGGTCTTTGTGGTTGAACAGGTGAAGATTGGTGACCTGGGTCTGGCTGCAATTGTGGGTAAAAACCACTCGGCTCACTCTGTTCTGGGCACTCCGGAGTTCATGGCGCCGGAGCTCTACGAGGAGCACTACACAGAACTTTCTGCAGCGCTTCCAACTGCTTCCCGGACAGCCTCGCGGCGAAGCCGAACAATGCGTCCTCGTAAGAGTGGAGGAGCTGCGGAGGCTTGCCATCTTTTTCTGACTGATATTCTTGTTGCTGCTGAGAAAGCCGGTGCACGGAATGGAGCACGGCGTGGTGCAGTTGCTTGGAGGTGGCGGCTGCCTGGTACGAGGCTCGGAGCTTCGTCTTGTCCATGTGGACTATATAGGTCATCCATTTTCCCGAAGAAATGGGAGTTTCGCTGACAAGTAAAAGAATTAATACTGGTAGTAGCCCAGACACTGCTCTGAACCGACACATGGTTGTGAATAATCGGAGGATGGTGGGCGATGTAGAGGTCGAGGGCGGCTGGGATGGTGGTCGACAGAGGAAGAGGTTGACGGTGGCTAAAATGATTTTGGTGGAAGTTTAAGGGTTAGAATTAGTTATTAGAAAAGTTTAGGGTCCAAAGTTATTATTTTACGTTTATTGTAGCATTAATTAATGCCACGTCAGCAATTTCCGTGAGACTTAACGATGGAATCAACGGAAAGTACCCAGATAGGACACGCGATAAGAGGTAAGGTACCTTGGTAGGACAATTTGAAGGTAAGGTACCCGTTTATGACAAAAAAATAAGCTAGGTGACCCCCGGTGGATTTTACCCAATAATATTACTCCATTTCTTAATTTTGTTTCGTTTTCAGTGACATCTGTCGTTGACTTTATAGTGGAGATTTTCGTCCATAATTTTTGTTTTCTTTTTACCAATACGAATAATTAACTAAATTCCACTTGTGTTGAAAAATTAGAAGAGAAGCATACACCCACAAAAACCTGTTTCCAGGGTTTGACAAAAAATGCACGGACCGTGCAAGAACAGACGGACGTTCACAAAACAAAAAAAAAAAAAAAAAAATAGACGGCGCCTCAACATGTCCACATTCCACACCACAAACCTTCAATAAACTATAATGGCTACACATCAACTATGTTGAAGTTCCTATTTAATTAACTTTTTGTTGCCACACCTATTTAATTAATTCGGTAGTAAAAAAACTTTAGATCGTTAAAGTTTATACGTTTTTGCTTTTATTTACTTTCTTCCTTTTTGGAATCTGTCATTTTAAAACAAATACTCGATATGTTAAAAAAACGTGTAATTTTATGCCGGATAACAGATATGCCAAGAGTAAAATACGGTATGTATTGTAGTGTCTTTTGACCTATCAAGTTAAACTTTTGACAACAAGTCTAAACGCATAACTCAAGATTTCATAAACTTCGTGGATTTTATTGATTCAAAACTCTATAATATTATAGCTAGGTTTGGTGTTGAATCTTAACCCTTCACTATACATAAAACTAGGTATACTTTTAACCACTGTATCATGTATTGGTGTTGAACCTTAACTCTTCGCTAGGGTGAGGAGGATTAAAGAAAGGAAAAGATCATACCTCCCAATTTGTATCCCAATTAGCCCAATCAGATAATCTCCTACGAAAAAAGGGTGTAAATCCCGAAATGTTTATTGAACTTTCATAGTATGCATGTCAGTCCATCCAACTTCTCTCCAAGTTTATCTACTCATCGAACTTCAAAAATTATCTTTATTAGAGCATCAAGTGTCTTAGCTAAAAAAATCCTAAAATTGTGGAACAAAATTGTACCTTTTCCAAATCTAAATACTCACAGAGGAGTAGTGCATAATTAAGACGTTTTTTCTTTCAGCAACTAAGTAATTAGTAAAACTAAAAAAATCATGGCTTTCGATTTTGTATTCGTGCTACTCTATTTGTTAGTTTTTTATATAAAATGAAATTACATTTTGATCCATGGTTTCTGAAATTGTTTCATATAATGCACTCAATGGCCTAGAATGAACGTAATTTTAAAAGTTTAATGGCTGGCTAGGCTTTAAGAAAAGCTTGATGGGTTGATGGACATGTTTGTAAAGGTGCAACGACCATTATGGGATTTAAGCTAGCAAAAAACATTTTGCATAAGCAGCTTTGGGCTAAGCCCATATTCAATTGAAGGTACTGGTGTCTCGAGCATGGACCCATCTATGGTTTCCATTTACACAATCTTTTATTTTTTTCTTAAAAGAATATGACAAAATTGTTGGGTGATAAGTCAATTGTTTTTTGTTAGGGCTAACTGACATAATTCTTTTATCTTGAATTGATGCTACTGTTTTGACCCTCAACTGCTACTTTTATTCTCACTTTTATAATATTTTTACTAATTTTTTTTTTAAAAATAACATTTTCCCATTTTCATAATACTTTGGGCCACTTATGTTTGAAGTTCTACCTTGTGACATGTTTTTTTCCTCCAAATATTGCAACACTGAAGGATATGTTCGAAGATAGATATAGATAAGGATAAGTGTTTTATAAGTATTATACTTGTAATTATCCTGTAACTGTTAACATCCAATTTCGTCCGGCTTAAAAATAAAAAAAATTAATTAAATTAAAAATTAAAACTTAAAAAATATATATATACATATATACATATATTATTTTAGGGGTATTTTTATTCTAAATATGTGTGTATAAAAAAAAATTGATTAAATTAATTAAAAAACTAAAAATTAAAATATTATTAGTTAATTTTTATTTAAAAAAAAAAAAGGTGGCTCTTGAGAGGCTTTGGGAGGCTTCTCCCTTCTTCTTTTTCTAGTTAAAAGAGAAGCCCCTGGGCTCCAGCGAGAGGCGAGAGCCGTCCATCTTTCTCTCTTCTCCCTCCACCTGCTCCCTTCTCGATTCTTCTTCCCTTTCTACATAAACAACTCCTCTCCTCTCGTCTGAGAGAGATAGAGAGGAACACACAAATCTCTCATGCTCCACCTCTCTCTCAAAACGGACAACTCTCTCTCTGTCGATCCTCCCAGAGCTCTCTGATTCTCAACTCTCTCCTTCTCCTCGGCTCGAAGGAGCTCCACTCATCGCTGCTCTAATCCCTCTCCCTCGCCTTGTCCCTGTCACCTCTGCCCTCCGTCTTGCTCACCAACCCTCTCCTCTCAGCCTAGTCACTGCCGCCAGCCGCCGCCACACCTTCTCCCGGCCGCACATCGCCCTGTCGCTCTGGAGTCACGACAATCCCCGACGTAACACGCTGAACGAGCAGAGCCTGACGCCATCGCCATCACTCGCTCTTCAACCCGCCGTTCCACTCGTTTTCTCTCTGACGTAACCCTCTGACGTCTCCATTCGACGCTCCAGTCGCCGCCCCTGTCACGACCACACGCTGCTTGCTACACCGCCGCGCCTAGCACCCCCTCTTGCCGTCGTACCTCCCTCCAAGCCTCCCTCCTCCCGTCGCGATCTTCGCGACGCTGCCACTGCGCCTCCTCCCCTGCCGCGTCGCGTCTCCGAGCACACCGGCGCCCTTCCCTGCTATCCGAGCACGCCGCCGCGTCTTCTCTGCCGTCTGAGCACGCCGACGCGCTCCCCTGCCTTAACCACCATCACCTCGTCGCTTGAACGTTGAAGACGAACCAGGAAGAAGACGAAGATGAAAACTCGCCTGTTACGCGTCTTTCGTTATTTTGACCGAGTCAAAGATTTTCTGTTTTTGTATAATCCTCGTTTAGCCCTTTTGATTTCCTGTTTTGTTCATACAAGTCACTAACATCCTTTTATTTTACAGATTAGTCACTGACGGCGGGATTTTTATTGATTTTTTTTATTGTTTTGTTTTATTTATTCTGCCTGTTTGAGTTTTGCATTAACTTTAACTATTAAATTTATATGAAATATGACTTATATGTTTTACTTTCATGTTGTCTGTTTTGTTTTATTTTGATTATTTTCTTTTTATTTGTTCTCTTTATTTACTCATCGGTTGATTTATTTACTTACTTACTTGACTATCTATTTTATTTATTTACTTACTTCTTTATTTATTTACTTTCTTTGATTTCTTTCTTTGTTTTGTTTGATTTGTCATCTATAAAATTTAATCATTAAATCTATATAGGCTTGTCACTCGGAATGTTTAACTCATTTTTATATTCTCTTATTCTTATAATTGTGATTTAGATCTCATAATGCATCTTGAAAACAACAAATATTAATAGTGTATAAAAATAATTAGTAAATTAATTGCTCATGTATGCTTACTTTTCTCATCATCTAGGAATTAAGAAAAGATTTAATAAGAGTATTTTATAACACTTGGCAAATTTCAAAGACCCGTCCTTGATGGTTTGATAAAATCTTAAAACGATTATTCGTCCATATCCAGATGGTTCGGTTAGAATCCATGGTTTGGATATTAATTGATTTTATTTAAAGTAAACAAAAATAAAAATAAAAATTAAATAACGAAACCCAGATCGCAAACCGACCCGTTATCGACCCGGATCTGATTTGAAAGTCCATAATTTTGGTATAATTCTAATTTTTGCCCCTGGATTTATTTGATTTGTCTAATTGAGACTTTAATGTTGTTTTGATTTGTAATTTAGTCATTAATTCACTTATTACCTATTATGCTTTTGTTTGTTCAGCTAATTAAAGGCATAAATTAACTTAGGAATTGATATTAAGCTTAATTATATGATTAGATTATATAGGTAATTTTAATAAATAATTTGTCCTCGGATTTATTTGATTTGTTCATCTGAGACTTTAAGGATGTTTTGACTTACAATTTGGCCACTTATGTTTATTTTCTTTTATGTCTTTGTTTGTTCATTTAATTAAGAGCATGAATAAACTTAAAGAATTAGTATTAAACATAATTGTATGATTTGATTAGATAAATATTTTTAATAATTAATTTGCCCCTGGTCTTATTTGATTTGCATATTTGAGACTCTAATATTGTTCTGATTTACAAATTGGTCATTGCTTTACTTATGATTTTCTTTTATAGTTTTGCTTGGTTTATTAAAATCATTAATTACCTTAGAAATTAATATTAAGTATAATTAGATTAGATAAACCTTTTTTAATAAGTAATCTAAAATAGTTTAACGTAATAAAAAATCACACTCAGGAAAATTCAGGCTGCGTGTGCTATTTAATAATTAATTAAATAATTAATTTTTAAATTAAATTCCATATCCGGATGATCAGGCAGGATCTACGGTTTGGAAATATCAACCTTTTTTTAAAAAAATATATATAAATTAAATAAAAAGATAAAAATCCATATTTTTACAATATAGATAAAATTATTTAAAATTTCACCAAATTCCGTGTCCGGGTGACTCGGCAGAGTCCATGGTTCGGAATCAAATCTTCCGTGTCCAAATGACTCGGCAGAGTCCATGGTTCGGAAGTATAAAATTCTATACAAATTAACTTAAAAATCCACATCCGATTAATTCAGTTAAAAATTCTAGATTGAAAATTAACTGAAATTTATTTAAAAGCAAAGCGAAACAAAATTAAAATCAACTAAGGTGCCAATTTTGGGCGCTATAACAATATTGTTGTGGCAACGTGCGGGCCGTTTTCGGGAGTCGCCACCAATCGGTTTACCTAGGTCGATTGGTCACCTTAAAATATGGTCTGCGAGAGTTCGGGGATCGGGAGTACGGTTACGCTAAAACAACTTTGTTATAGCGCCCAAAATTGGCACCTTAGTTGATTTTAATTTTGTTTTGCTTTGCTTTTAAAAACATTTTCAGTTAATTTTCAAAACTGAAAATTTTAACTGAATTAATCGGATATGGATTTTTGATAATTAATTTGTATAGAATTCTATACTTCCGAACCATGGACTCTGCCGAGTCATTTGGACACGGAAGATTTGATTCCGAACCATGGACTCTGCCGAGTCATTTGGATACGGAATTTGATGAAGCTTTAATCAATTTAATCCATATCGAAAATATGGATTTTTTATCTTTTTATTTAATTTATTTAGATTAATATTTTTCCAAACCATAGATCCTGCTGGATCATCCGGATATGGAAATTAATTTAATTTATAGTTAATTATATAATTCTTATTTATTATAGAATTAATTTTAGTTTAATTACTAAATTATAAATTTTTATTTTTATTTATGAAATTTTAGAGTTTTTGTTAATGATCTTTAATGTTAACTAATTTAAAAAAATTTTGTTTATTTCTTTTTTTTATATATTTTTTTTACTTCTTTTCTTTCTTTCTTTTTATCATTATTTTTTTTGTTTACTTTTCTTTTTTGTTTTCTTGTTTAATGAAAGATATTTATTATTTTATTTAAATAATTACTCAATTTATAAAGGAACCAAAAATAAATTTTTAAAATATTTAATATCAAAATTACTTAAAGAAATTAAAGAGTTAAAAAAAATCTTGACATTTATTTTATGTTTATTCTGTAAAAATAAATTAATCAAGGTTTTATCTAAAGAAAACAAAATATTTATATATTCTTTTTATTTAATAAAATAAATTATTTAATCAAGATCTTATTTATTTAATAAAGAAAACAAAATAAAAGAAAAAGAATTTAAAATTTTATTTGATAAAAGGTGAACCAAAAAGTAATTATTTAATCAAAATTTTATTTATTTAATAAAGAAACCAAAAATTTATATGTATATTTCATAAATTAAAGAAAAATCTTAATATTTTTATTTGTTTTATTTGATAAAAGATTAACCAAAAGTGATTATTTAATTTATAGGTTAAAAAAATACATCTAATTAATAAATCCAAAATATCTAAAGAGAATTTAATTCTTTTGAATTTATTTTATTTTTTTTGGCTAGCTTTTTTTTATTTTGTTCAATAAAGAAATAAAAAGTTATATTTTAAAAGAAATAAGTAAAATACAAAGATTTAATTTTCATATACTTCTTTTATTAAACAGGTTTTGTTTTTATTTTTATTTTTTTAAAATTTTTATTATTTTACTGAATTAAAGTAATTATTAAAATTAATTTTTTTTTTTTAAAAATATTTTATTTTAAAAAAATATTTTTATTCTCCAAAGCATTGGATCCTGGCCGGTCATTTGGACATGGAGTTTAATTTTTATTTAATTTTATTTTAGTTATTAAATTAATTATTAAATGGCATATACAAACTGAATTTTTTCTAAGTATGATTTTTTTTATTACGTCAAAACTAATTTTAGATTAATTATTAAAAATAAATTTGTCTAATCTAATCATATAATTATGCTTGACATTAATTTCTGAACTAATCCATAACTTTAATAATCCAAACAAAACTAAAAAAAAAAGTAAAACAATGGCTAATTTGTAAATCAGAACAATATTAGAGTCTCAAATATACAAATCACATAAGACTAGGGGCAAATTATGTATTAAAAATATTTATCTAACCAAATCATACGATTATACTTAGTAATAATTCTTTAAGTTTATTCATACTCTTAATTAAATGAACAAACAAAGACATAAAAGAGAATAAACATTAATGGCCAAATTGCAATTCAAAACAACCTTAAAGTCTCAGACGAACAAATCAAATAAATCCGAGGATCAATTATCTATTAAAATTACCTATCTAACCTAATCATATAATTAAGTTTAATGACAATTTCTAAGTTAGTTTATGCGTTTAATTATTTGAACAAACAAAACACAAAATAAAGAACATAAGTAAATCAGAGATCAAGTTGTAAATCAAAACAAACTTAAAGTTTCAAATGAGCAAATCAGATAAATCCGAAGACAAATTATTTATTTAAATTATTTATATAAGCTAATCATATAGTTAAACTTAATGTTAATTGGTAAGTGAATTTTACACCTTTAATTAACTGAATAAACAAAAACATAAAAAAAGGAAAATAAACATCAGTGACTAAATTATAAGTCAAAACAAACTTAAAGTCTCAGATAAATCAAATAAATCTAGGGATTTAACTAGGATTAAGCCAAAATTAGACTTTCAGGTCAGATTTGGATCAACAACAGATCGATTTGCGAGCTAGGTTTCATTATTTAATTTTAATTTTTGTTTACTTTAAACAATTTTAAATTGATATCCAAACCATGGATTCTAACCGAATCATCTGGACATTGATTTTGATAATCGATCTTATGTCAGATTTTCCAATAATTTATATGTTACTTAACCAAAAATTTGGTACACATTAGATGCACTAATAGAATTAAAATTAAACTATTCTAAAAATAAGGATAAATAAATAAATAAATAAACATATCAAATCACAATCCTATGTTGTTCTCCTATATCAATTTAATAATCAAGTTTAATATAAGACCGAACCAACAATAATAAAGGAAACAAAGAAAAGTACAAACGAATAAAAATCTTGCTGTCAAGGGTTAATCTGCAAAAAGAAAAGAGTTAATGACTTAAATGGATAAAATAAAGAAAACTAGGGTCTAAACCAGAATTTTACCAACAAAAAAAAGTTTTGACTTAGTCAAAACTGAAAACGCGTCTGCGTCTCCTTCGTCAGTAGCTAGGGGCGTTGCGACAGGAGCAGAGGGAGCTGGGCGACGCGGCGGGCTAGGGGAGACAGCAGGAGGCTGGCGGCAGAGGGGGAGCCTGGGGCGAGAGCAGACGGAGGCGACTCGGCTAGGAAGACGAGGCTGGGCCGGCGACGCGACGGCAAGGGAGACGTGCGAGAGTGGAGCAGCGTGGCGCGAGGAGGGACAGTAGACGTGGGAGCAGTGGCGACGCAGCGGCGACGCGGTGGTTGCTGGGTGACGGGGAAGGCGTCGGAGAGGGGAAGCAGCGACCAGAGGAGATGGCAGCGCGGCCAGCAGGGGAGAAGCGAGGTACGAGAAAGAGAGGAAAGGAAGAGAGTGAGCGGTTGTGTGTGAGGGAGAGGTGAGAGATGTGTAGGCTGTGAGAGAGAGAGACTAGAACGTCTAGGAGAGTGAGAGAATGGCCAGAGAGAAGTAGAGATGAGAGAGAGAGTTGTTGCGTGAGAGAAAGAGAAAACCTTGTGAGCAGATAAGGAGGGGGGGAAGAAGCTTCTGGAGAGCGTGCCGGGAGGTTCAACTGGGGGAGAATTTTTTAGTTTTAGTTTTAATTAATTAATTTTTTTTTAAAAAATAACTAATTAATTAATTAATACTAGAATTTTTTATACACATATATAGATTAATTGATTTTATACACAGATATAAATAAAAAAAAATTAATTAATTGATTCCGATTGTCTGCCATCTTCGTCTATCCCACTCTCAACACCATTTTAAAGCTAATCCTACAAAATAAAATGCCTCCCATAACCTAAAGTTTTTTTTTTTTAATAATAATAATAATTAATAAAAAAAATTTACGGGTCGGACGAATTTGGGTGTCAACAATTGTTTTAGCGTAACCGTACTCCCGATCCCCGAACTCTCGCAGACCATATTTTAAGGTATCCAATCGACCTGAGCGAAAACCGATTGGTGGCGACTCTCGAAAATGAACCGCACGTTGCCACAGTAACCTTTCTTGAGTCTTAAGTCTGTGTATATGTATGCAAGTTATGAATGAAACTGCAAGCAATTGAAAAGCAATTCAGGCTTTTTTTCATGGTATCAGAGCCGAACCTAATACTCCCACAAACACAAAGAATACTCATGGCTTCGTCAAGAATGACAGGATCAAGTGACGAGGGTTCTGATGGAGCGATGCATTTCAACAACCAAGTGAAATCTGTGGATGTGATGTCGCCATATTACATACATGCTTCAGACAATCCAGGATAGATCTATGTCAGTGAACTCCTCAATGATGGAAATTATGGGGAGTGGATGAATG
Organism: Aquilaria yunnanensis; assembly: GCA_039654915.1. Taxonomy (NCBI): domain Eukaryota; kingdom Viridiplantae; phylum Streptophyta; class Magnoliopsida; order Malvales; family Thymelaeaceae; genus Aquilaria; species Aquilaria yunnanensis. The sequence continues at coordinate 1,426,824 of CM077595.1, forward strand.
ACATGAGCAATGTCCTCTTTGCCAAGAACAAGTTCGGGTTCGTCGATGGAACAATTCCTAAACCACCAGCAGACTCGCACGATGTGGGATTGTGGATGCGTTGCGACGCGATGATCAAAGGATGGCTAAAGAGTTCAATGGATAAGGAGGTCCGAAGCAGTGTGCGATATGCCAAGAGTGCTCAAGAAATTTGGGAAGACCTTGGAGAAAGGTTTGGCAAGGTGAATGCGCCGAGAGCCTATGAGCTAAGGCGTGCAGTAGCTCTCCTGAAACAGGAGAAGCTTTCCTTGTCAGCATATTATACGAAACTCAAGGGCCTTTGGGATGAGATGCATTCAATCTCACCTTGGCCAAGATGCACCTGTGGTGGATGCACATGTGACATTCAAAAGCAATTAAGGGAGGTGAAAGACAGAGACCAGATGTATGACTTTCTGATGGGTTTGGACGAGGCTTTTGGGACAATCAAGACACAAGTTCTCAGCATGAGGCCAACTCTGAGCCTTGGTACCGTCTACCACCTGATTGCGGAAGATGAACAACAAAAGCAGATTTCGACTATGAGCAACCCAAAGATAGAAGCAGTAGCATTCCAAGTGCAGGGAGCCCGAGGCAGCAAAGATAAAGATGGCCAAAGAAGTGAGAGGAAAGATAGACTGAAATGTGAGCACTGTAACAAGTTGGGACATGTAAAAGAAGAATGTTTTGAGATAATAGGCTACCCACCAGGATGGAACAAAGGAAAACGCGAAAAGAAAGAAGGACCTTGGATAAACAAGAAAGATGGTTCGAAGGTGGCTCAGGTCGGCGCAAATGGCAGCCCCATTTCAGGCTTAACACAAGCACAGTATGATCGCCTACTCCAATTCCTCGGTCGTGACGGTGAGACGCCAAAACCTGAAGGTCAAGCACCTCCCACCGTTAACATGGCTGGTAAGATCAATTTTACAAAACCTTGGATAATTGATTCGGGTGCAACAGAACATATAACATGCAATGGCGAGTTGCTTGATGAAGTACGACAAGAAGTGGAACAGCAACCAGTCCAAATACCAAATGGTGAAAGTGTGACAGTTAAAGGCATGGGAAAGTTGTGCTTACCGAATGGGATGAGAGTTGACAATGTGTTGAATATCCCAAGTTTCAAATGCAATCTTCTATCCGTCAGTAAATTGACAAAAGAGTTTAATTGTGCACTAACGTTTGTATCGGATATGTGTGTGATGTAGGACTTACCTACGAGGAACCTGATTGGAGTGGGTAGGCAGTGCGATGGATTATACCTGTTGGAGCCAATGCATGGAGGAGTAGCATTATCAGCAACAGGATCCAAGGAAGTAGAAATTTGGCACCAAAGATTGGGTCATGCTTCAGAAGCAAAAGTCAAAACAATTCAATTTCTTTCCAATAAGGTTGAAAGTAGTAAGATTGAACATTGTGATTCTTGTATTTGGGCAAAACAGACTAGAGTTCCTTTTCCTAAAAGTGAAATAAAAACTACAGCTTGTTTTGATTTGATACATTGTGACATATGGGGAGGTTACAAAGTAGCATCTTTGTCAGGTGGACATTATCTTCTCACAATAGTGGATGATTTTAGTAGGGGAGTTTGGGTATATATAATGAAACATAAATCTGATGTGAGTCACTACTTGCCCATGTTCTTAAATATGGTTGAAACGCAGTTTGGAAAGAAAGTAAAGCAAATAAGGGCAGACAATGGAGGGGAGTTTCAGTCACGCCACATGCAAGCTTACTATGAGGAACATGGCATAGTGATACAGACGACATGTGTTCATACCCCCCAGCAAAATGGTGTAGTCGAACGAAAGCACAGACACATATTAGAGATAGCACGAGCATTAAGATTCCATGCTAATTTGCCAATCAAGTTTTGGGGGGAATGTGTGCTTATGGCTGTTTACATCATAAATAGATTGCCATCAAAGGTAATTGGCAACAAAACTCCTTACGAAATTCTGTTACAAAGAAGACCAAGCTACAGCCACTTGAAGGTTCTTGGATGCCTCGCATATGTCCATGAAAAGTCAAGAGAAGATAAATTCAGTGAAAGAGGGAAGCGTCACGTTTTCATAGGCTATCCCAAGGGGTACAGACTCTATGACACCGAAAGTGGGAAAGTTTGCACTTCAAGAGATGTAATATTTTTTGAAAGCAAATATCCATATGGAAAGGGGGAGTGTAAGCCTTCAACTGAGAGGGCAGTGACACAGCGAGCCGATCCATACTGGGATGAAGATCACATGGTTCTTTCACGAAACGATGAACAGCACTTTGACATATACAACGAGCCGCAACATGGAGAAGAATAAGCCATGGAAGAACCAGTTATTGTGCCTGAACAAGAAAGTTCAACTAGCAGAATTGAGACATGGCGTACTCAACGAGTTAAGCAGCTGCCAAAACAATTTGAGGGATTTGAGGTTAACCTGCCACCATCTATCGCACAAGTGCAACTTACCCCTCCAGCAGGCAACTCCGTGGTATATCCTTTATCACAAATCACAATATATCTCTTATAAAAAAATTTCGCACTCACATAAAGCTTTTTTGTCGGCCATCACTTCACTTGATGAGCCAAAGACTTTCTCTCAAGCAGCAAAACATGATCACTGGAGGGAAGCCATGAAGATGGAGATCGAAGCTCTTGAGAAGAATGAAACTTGGACATTAGAACAGTTGCCGGTCGGAAAGAATGTAGTGGATTCCAAGTGGGTATACAAGATCAAATTCAAACCCAATGGAGAAGTGGAACGCTACAAAGCAAGGTTAGTGGCGAGAGGATTCATACAAGTGGAGGGGATTGACTTCCACGAGACTTTTGCACCAGTTGCAAAGCTTGTTACAGTCCGAACATTACTAGCAGTAGCTGCCAAGAGAAGATGGGAAATTCACCAACTTGACGTTAATAATGCGTTTCTTCATGGAGACTTGGATGAAGAAGTCTACATGAAGATACCATAAGGGTTTGCAAAGGAGGGTGAAACAAGAGTATGTAAATTGAAAAGGTCATTGTATGGCCTGAAGCAAGCATCAAGAAACTGGTATCGAAAGTTCACTGAAGCATTAACTGAGATTGGCTTCCAGCAATCCAAAGCTGATCACTCCATGTTCACGTACAAGAAAGAAGGAATTTTCATAGTGGCGCTGATCTATGTGGATGATGTAATACTCACAGGCAATGATGGTGAGGAGATAACAAGAGTGAAGAGGTACTTGGATGATAAATTCAGCATAAAGGACCTTGGACCCCTGAAATACTTCTTGGGCATTGAAGTGGCGCATACAAAATAAGGCATTGTTCTCAGTTAGCGTAAGTATACGCTGGATGTCTTAAAGGTGTCTCGAATGGAGGCCTGTCGGCCCAGCACATTCCCCATGGAACAAAAATGCAAGCTAAGGGCTGATGGTGGTGGACCATTAGTCGATGGGGGCAAGGTATAGAAGACTGGTTGGACGTTTACTCTACTTGACAGTCACCAGACCAGACATTGTGTTTGCAGTAAACATGTTAAGTCATTTTGTAGCAGCACCACGACGAGCTCATATGGATGCAGCAGAAAGAGTTTTGAGATACTTAAAGTCGGCACCGGGACAAGGAATTTTATTGAAGGCTGATGGTGATTTGACTTTAGAAGCATACAGTGATGCAGATTGGGGAGGATGTCAGATGACAAGGCGTTCATGTACTAGCTACTTCATTACTGTAGAAGGTTCACCAATCTCCTGGAGAACCAAAAAGCATACAGTGGTAGCTAAGTCCTCAGGTGAAGCAGAGTATAGGTCAATGGCAACAACGGTTAGTGAAATTTTGTGGTTAAGGTGGCTGCTGAAAGAACTGAAAGCACCACAAACAGAGCCAACCACTTTATTTTGTGACAACGAGGCCGCTCTACATATAGCAATGAACCCCGTATTCCATGAACGAACAAAACATGTTGAAATGGACTGTTACTTCGTCAGGGAACGAGTTCAATCGAGGGAGATATCACCAAAGAAAGTTTGGACTGGTGCACAGCTTGTTGACTTGTTCACCAAACCATTGGGGAAGGACAGCTTCAAATGTCTGCTTGACAAGTTGGGCATTACTAACCTACATGCGCCAACTTGAGGGGGAGTGAAGGATATGTTCGAAGATAGATATAGATAAGGATAAGTGTTTTATAAGTATTATACGTATTATACTTGTAATTATCCTGCAACCTTTCTTGAGTCTGAAGTCTGTGTATATGTACGCAAGTTATGAATGAAACTGCAAGCAATTAAAAAGCAATTCAGGCTTTTCTTCAAACACGGCCCAAACCTTGGGCCTCAAAGTCAAATGGAAGCATTGGCTAGAAATTCGACTACGAAAACAAACCCTTACCTTGCTATCCACGGTCCTAAGAGCAGTGGAGGTCCAGTAATTCTGAGGAGTAGGCTTCTTTTTTTTTTTCCCTTTTTGTAACCATCTTTGGAACTTCTCCAATCCCTTTGAAGTTAACCACACCGAGTCCAAGTTCTCATATACTTCTAAAGTAATCAAGTTCCACAGTCGCCAATTTTTTTGCTAACTCGGCGACTACAATAAATTTGCTCTATTTCACGGACGCTCATGTGTTGTAATCAACCAAGAATTGGGAAAAGTCTTAATTTTATGAGTTATAAAAGTGAGATAGAGATGCCGGAGCTATAGGACTCAGGGGCATTTAGCTGATGTTGGCTGTGTTTTAGATTAGGTGCTGGTTCGGTGTGATGGTTTTGGCACATGTGTGAGAGAGAGAGAGAGAGAGAGAGAGAGAGAGTCCTAGTGGAATAAGTCTTATGTGCACCTAGCACACATCATGCACAATTTTTTTTTTTTTAAATTTGTATGTATTTTTTTTATTGAATATATTATTTCATAAATGCTTTCTATTTTTTTACATTGATTTTTTTTAGTTTCTATATATTCTCTTTAATATGTGGTTTATTCTTATCTTTCTATTGTTGTATTATCAAATAATACATGTTCATTTGTGCAAGACTAGCTAATCATTATTAGCTATTTGTCCAACCTATATTCATTTATAAAAGAACATCTATGTAGTTTAGAAGAACATATAGTTAGTGAAAAATAACATATTCAATGTTCTATTTGTTCTTAAATTATTGGTTTTCATGCTTTTTTTTAGTTCATATATATTCTTTTATACATTTTTATTTGTTCTTTTCAATTCCTATATTTTCTCTTATTCTATTATTTTTCAATAACTATATGTTCTTTTATGAATTGCTCTTTATTATTTTTTTTTATAAATCTGTTATTTTCAGTTCTATCACTTCTTTTTTAGTTCTATATGTTTTTTTCATTTTTGTTCATTTTTAGTTCTGGTATGTTCTTTTATTATTAAATGTTTTTTTTTTAGTTCAACTAATTATTTTTTCTTTTATTAGTTGATAAATTTCACAAATAAAATGAAGGAAAAAAAGAAAACTAAAAATATAACAAATAAAGTTATAAAAAAAGATAAGATGAGAAAATGGGAAGAGAAAAAGAACAAAACAACAGATTGAAAAGGGAAAGGAAAGAAAAAATGAAAAAATAAAACTAGAAAAAGGAAATTTAAAAAAAAAAAGAAAAAGTAAGTTAGAAAAAGTAAAATATGAAAGAAAAGAGAATAATACGCAAAATTTTAAAAATGAATAAAATGAGAAAATAAAAGTAAAATAATAATACTGTTATAAAAGTAAAAAATGGAACAAAAAGGAAAAAAAGGAAAAAAAATAAAGAAAACACAAAAGAGGTTGGTGAGAATCGAACCCAAGCCGATCCACACATTCCTCAGCACCAGTAGCTATTCCACCAAACTCGAAAATTAGCCATAAAAGAGAAAAAACTGTTATAAGAGTTTGTATTTGCTTGCACCCTTACACTTGGTGCACGTAAGATTTAGTCCTAACCTCCTAAGTGGAGAGACTTACAGCTGCTCCAATGGCAAAATTAACATAAGTAACAAATCCTTTTAGGCCTAAAGTCATTTTCAGCCCTCAAACAAGCCAGTCCTGGACACTTAACTCCCTCAACTTGAATTCAGTCAAACTTGTACCTTGAACTTGCAAACACGGGGCACTTTAGCCTTTTTGGCCCTATGTGTATATCACATGAGCTACTTGCTCTTAACGCTGCTTGCTCTTGTTTATAAATCGTCAATTTTGTTCTGGAAAACAAAACAGCCATCTTTCTCAGCCACTTTCACTTATCTGCTTCTTTCCTTTGCCCAGTCTAATTTCCATCTCAAATCCTTCTAATCAAATGATCATTGTCATGCCTTGCACGGGTCCACCATTAGACACCATGGCCACACTTGAGTGCCTCAAGTAGCAACATCATCTCATCTACGGCCATTAAGGATTCAATTTCCATCTGGGGGAGCTTTTTAAGCTTCATTCAGGTCATCCAAGAAAGTCACGAAGGTTGCAATTGGCTTTAATATTGAATGAATCATCATTAATTTTCTAGCTATTTTGGATGATTCAACATTTGGATTCTAATGGAAAGGCAAGCCAAATTTCTTAGGGTGGAAAATTGCTAACAAAGCATTCAATTTGGTAGTAAGAATGGGCCAACCAAGAGAGCACAAATCTAGAAAAGCAACAAGAAACTGGAAGACACTATAATCACAAATAAGTAGCAATCTAGATTCAAAATAGTGAAGTGATACCTAGAGCCAAAGAATTCCTAAAGTCAGCCCATAATGATCAATCTAGCAAAGCGGTGGCATTCAAATAAAAAAGGTATAAACTAATGGTTTTAAGTAGTTAAAATGGGAACTGGAAATCAATAACTTTGAAAGATTTATTTGTTAGAATTAATAAAAGAGAATAAAAAGTTAAGCTTATAACTTGAACGATTTTGAAGGAATTTGAACAACACTGAGGAAATTTAAATTGAGAGAGGAAGAAACCTTTTTGATAATGAAAGTTGGGAATTTTGTAAAACACGATGCATGTTCTAGCTTGTTGCCTTGCTCATTTCTTTCCTAAATTTATGTTGTTAATTTGGCATTAAACTTGCCAAATTTCTTTTGGAAAAAAGTGAAACAGAACAAATCTAGCTTGCCCTTTTGTTGTAGTTGAGACTAGGTCTCTACTTTCTTTGAATCCACTCCAACCAAGTAATAAAAATTGGAGGCACACCTTAAGATCATAGCTCTCTTTGAATTTGAATTCAAAATAACAATTGAGAGCTATGATCTTAAGGTGTTTTTTGGATTGGAAAAAGGGAGGATGAACAATGTTATTTAGGAATCTAAAGTCAATGTCAAAATGAGTTGCATTTAGAAGCAATTTTCTGAGCACTATGGTGACATAGGAAGCCAAGAAGATAACCTAAGATGTGCCTACAATTCAAGAAACAGATAGAAGCAAGCAGCTTTAAGAACAAATAGCTTACGTGATGCGCACATGGGGTTAAAAAGGCCAAAGTGTCCCGTGCTTGCAAGTTCAAGGGGTGAGTTTGATCGGTCCAAAGAGGGTTAAATGTCCAAGTCTAGGAAGTTTGAGAGTTAAAAATGACTTTAGGCCATCCTTTTGCTATTTAGCAAGTTTAATCAATTCATCCACATTGCTATAAGAAACGTATGCCCACCCTAGTAGACCATATGTATGTATGTTGCTAATTTGGTGAGTTATCTATTAGTCATTAAGTAAATACAACAATTACTCTTCTCAAGATAAAATATTATATAATAGGTAAATTCCACCAGGGTTCCCTTAACTTATTTTCATCTCCTAAATGTGTATCCTACCTTAAATTTGTCCTATTAAAGTACAATACCTTATTTTCTCATCTTAATTGAGTCATTTCCATTAGTTTCAATGTTAAATCAAATGAAAATTGCTAACGTGACAGTAATTAACATTAAAATAAATGTAAAACAATAATTTTAGTCTTCAAACTTTTTCAATGAATAATTTTAAAACTTAAATTTTTAAATTTACTATTTGCTCCCCTAATCTTATTGAATTCTTCTTCCAAATCTCATCTAATTCTTCCACCACATCTCATTTGATTCTTCTTCTAAATCTCGTCCAATTCTTTTTTCAAATTGTACCTCTAAAATGATTGGTTTCAATTCTTTACAATTTTGTAGTAAAGTGTTAGGAGTTGCCACCAATCAGTTTCACCTATGCTGATTGGATATCTGTTATAGTCTACGAGAGATTTTAAAATCGTAAGTTGGTTAAGCTAAAGTAATCTTATTGAAGCACCAAAAAATTGATACCGTGGGGATTTGATTTTTTTTCTCTTCCTAAATTTTTGTTTCTTTTAATGTTTAACCTTTGATAAAATGATTTTATGAATTTTATTTAATTATTTTTAATTTCTAATTTAATTCCAAAACGTGAATCTTATTAGACCAACAGGATATGGAATCCTAGATATCTTTGAAATCTCGTGACTTTACCAAATTCATAAAGAATTTGAAAAGAACATTTTGTTCAAAACCGTGAGTCTTATTAGACCAATCGGATATGAAATTCTAAATATCCTTAAAATCTTGAGACTTTACCAAATCCACAAAAAATTTTAAAAAAACATCTTGCTCAAGCTGTGAGCCTTATCAAACCAATCGAATTTAAATGAATAATCCACCCCTAGATTTTATCAAATCTAAATAGAATAAATTCTTGAAAATTTATTATGTATTTTCAACTTTAAGATGCATTTTGAGGTAAAAATTAAACTATTCTAAAAAACAAAGAAGCGACAAATAAATATCATATATTGTATCATTATGTAAATTTAATAGCTAAGTTTAACGCATGACCAAATAAACAAAGAACAATAAGAAAAACTTGTTGTCAGTAACCAATCTATAAAAGAGAAAAGTGTTAGTGACTTATACGAACTAAAGAAAAAGGTCATCGACTAAAAAGTAGTTATACTAAAAAGGATGGTTGACTGGAGTGAAGGAGAACCTGAAACTAGCTGGGTGGAAGCGGGTCTCCTTCGACTCTTCATTCACCAGTAGCGAAAGATGGAGCAGCAAGCCGGGTTTTGCTATGGCAGGGGTGGTGACCTTGAAGGACCAAGGAACGATGACGATGACACTCGGGCTTCGTTGAATTGGCGATGGCGATCGACAACTAGAGCATACGGAAAACGAGGACAGCGTGTTGAGCGTGGCACGAAAAAAGGGTGGCGGGCTAGGGGGCGTTAGCCGTGACTAGGCTAATCTATGGAGGCGTCGGGCAACAGAGAAGATGTTTTAGGGGTGTTGGTGTGAAAGGCAGAAGTTTAGGGTTTCTCGGGAGATGGGTAGTGAGGTAAGGGACTAAAGCTGTAGTTTGACTTTTTAGTCAATACCTTAGGTTTCTGTGAATCTTCTAGATTTTTCTCTCCTTTCTTCCCTCAAATGGTGATCCCTATTTATACTAAAGGAGTTGCAGGCAAGATTGGAACAAATTGGAGAGATCAAATCTCATCTATATCAATTTTGAAGTGATTTGAATCTATTAGGATTTTATCTATACAAAATAGTCATCCAAGTCCAATAAAACTCTTAGGCTTTTGTTCCAGTCCCCATTTTTATAATTTACCCAACACTTCATGAAGCTATCAAATTAGCTCAGAATTTTATGAAAATCGCCAGATTTTGCCTAGAATTTCACAAATATGCCAGATTTGTCTTTAACTCTTAGCAGTTGATAGATTTGCCCCAAAATTTACCTTTTTACCTTAAAATTTTCTAAAATCTCTCAATTCACGCCCAAACTCCATCATTTTTACCTAAACTGACCCTAAAAGATCTTTAAGAACCTAAATTAGTACCTAAAACAAATTAATTCTTATTTCTACCCTAGATGACCATTCTAAATTCTTAAAAATTTATAACACAAAATGATAGCATGATCTAACTGCATCAAATCCTACCAACTTTCTAAGCCATAAAATGACAAAACCGACCTACATGTTCTATAAAATGACCAAATTACCCATGAAAATAAAATGGCCCCTAAACTAAATTTTCTAACATAAAACTAAATAAAAATTAGCGTCCAGATAAAATTAGGTGTCAACAACTACCCCCATTTACGTGTTTTATAGAACATGATGCATGCAAAGTCATTACCAGATTTTGTATAGTCTTTCATTGGGACAATGTGAACCTTCCTAATATAAAAAATCTTGAGAAGAAAAATGTTCTTCTCCTCTCCTTTGAGGTTAAGGAACCTTCCTTATTACCTCTACAATAGGAATTTTCATATCTTTGAAGAATTTAAGGACAAAAACTTTTTTTCGCCTTATCTATCAGGCCTAAGAACTCTTTTAGCCTTTCGCAATAAGAACATTCTTATTGCTTCCAAACCGAAGAGGAAAACTCTTTCCTCTTTTCTTGATGGGTTAAGGTAGAAACCTTTCTATGGAAGAGAGAAACTCATCTTTCATTTCTTTTACCTTTGACAGAGAACTCTCTTTTACCATGATTTAAGAGGTAGAAAACCTTCTATTTACCACCTCTTATTACCTTTGAGGTAGAGAACCCTACCTTTTTACCACTTATAAATTTCTTTGAGATAGAGTACCATAACTCTTTACCATATCTGATGATCCTTGAGGCAGAGAACTCTGTCTTTTTGCCACCCCTAAATTTCTTTGAGATAGAGAATCATGTTTATTTACCACATCTAATGGCCTTTGAGGTAGAGAACCACATTTAAATTCCTTTGAGGTAAAGAACTCTATCTCTTTACCACCTCTAATGTCCTTTAAGGTAGAGTATCATGCCTCTTTACTACTTTTATTATCCATTGATGTAGAGAACTTTGTCTATTTGCCACTTTTAATGTCCTTTCAGGTAGAACACTCTAACTTTTTACCACATCTAATGCCTTTTGAGGTAGAGAACCCTTTCATGCCTTTTTGTGTATGAAATATTTAGAAGAACTCGGTTTTACCTTGTAATTATTATGACAAAGAAAATTTCATTCTTTTTGCAAACTTCAATTTTGCCTTTCTTTAAAAAGTAATGAGGTAGAAAAGTCTTTTTCATTTAAAACGTTGGTTATGAGAAAGAGAATTTCATTCTCTTTGAAACCTCAATTTAGAGTTTCTTTAAATATGATGAGGCAGAGAAACTCTTATCTTTTAAAACTTTGGTTTGACCCAAGTTACGAGGAAGATAATTTCATTCTCTTTGAAACCTCAGTTTAGCTTTTCTTTGAATATGACTAGGTAGAGAAACTTTTCTTATCTAAAACCATGGTTTGACCCAAATGACGAGAAAAAGAATTTCATTTTCGTTAAAACCTCAGTTTAGCTTTTTTTAAAATATGATCAGGTAGAGAAACTCTCATTTTCTAAAACCTTGGTTTGACCCAATTGATAAGGAAGAAAATTACATTCTCTTTGAAACCTCTGTTTTGCCTTGTAGTGAGATTAAAGAACCTTCCTTGTTATCTCAAATAAAAATTTACAAGAAAGCAAACAAACTTAGAATAATTCCATCAAAAGTGTGAATTTTAAAATATGTGAATCTCAAACTTCAAATTCCACAAAATGGGTACATTTCAATAAAGCCAAAGATTCTACAAAATAAATGAATCTTAAGAGTGAAAATTTTCACAAAATGAGTAAATATCAAGAAAACTGAAGATTTCACAAAATGAATAAATCTTAAAAATAAGAAGTTTCACAACATGAGTGAATTTCAAGACAATTGAAGATTTCACAAAATTTGTAAATCTTAATGGTAAGAAATTTCACAGAATGAGTGAATTTAAAAAAGGCCAAAGATTCCACAAAATGTGTGAATCATCAAAGTGAAAAATTATAATCTTAAAAGTAAGAAATTCTACAAAACAAGCGAATTTTAAGAAAGCTGAAAATTTCACAAAATGAGTAAATCTTAAGAGTGAGAAATTTCATAAAATGAGTGAATTTCTCAAATGAAACTTGTTTTATAAAAAACTGTAATAGTTGAAAGTGTCTAGAGATGGCTTAAAAGTACTTTCAAAAACATCTTGAAATGATCTTTGGGAAAAATGCCTTAAGGAAACAATTTTTTGAAAATGACTTTGATATGATGATGATATAATAACTTATGGATATCAACCTCTAAAAAAATAAGCCATGGTTTTTTTTATAGTGAAAACTTACTTCGATTTTGATTTTTGAAAACTCCTTATTGAATGTTCATGTTAGTGTCATTTGGTCATACTTTAATGAACCCCATCTCGAATTGTTGCTCCCCTTGAGAATTGAACCATTTCTTGGTAACCAAGCTCTGTTGTGCATCATAATACCTCTAATTCATGCCTCTTAAGTGATTCCTTTTTAGAGATCCTTATGGATATTCCTTAAACTTGCCTTTACAAGACCTATCTTTAAAACTGTTTTAAAGGAATATGAATTGTACATGATGGTCATGTTACCTATGATGAATGACTCATAATTTTGAATAAAAGTGAGAACCTCAATAGCATAGATTTTATGAAAGATGCATGAGAGATGACCAACTCCTCCCTTAGATTTAAGTTTACCTCCATTAGCCTCTATTTTAAAATTGTTATGATTTCTTACCTCTCATTGGGCCTTATAATCCAAGAATGTCTTTGTTTCTTTTGTGACCATGGTGGTACTCGCTGCTTAACGCTACATAGAATGTCTAAGAAATGCCTTTTTTCAAGAAGAATTTTAGGTCTTTTCCTCATTTTTGACCCTTACACATTAATAAATAATGGTTTCACCTTAAAAAAAAAACTTTCATCAATTTGTAAAGATTGAAAAAATAACTTACGATTTGTGTATTTAATTAAAATTTTCTATTATTCTCTCCCTTTCTAACTCAAAGATGTAAAATGCACAAGGTGAAAGGTAGAAACAAGCTTTAAGATGATGATGATCTTTATGTAGATGAAGTAGAATAGTATTGATAGGCAAATACTTTGTTGAAGAAAGTCAAGCTTGAATGGTGTAAAAAAGAAAGGTCAAGTTTGAACAGTGTAAAAGAAGGGCATTTTAACGTCATCAATTAACAGATCTGATTGTCTTGAAAAACTGGATAGCTATAACCTCAAAATTACCATCACTTTTAGAAAATTAGACCTCATTTATTGCCCCAAACTCTCGTAATTTGCATGTAAACTAGCTTTGAAGGTTATGTTTATCTTCTCAACTACTTTTATAGGTTTTTAGTCTAGAATTTGTAGCTCACTTTTTTTTTCTTTTTTCTTTTCATTCATTTTCTTTCTTTTTCTCTAACTTTTGCCTAGGTAATGTTGGACATTAACAACCTAGCAAGCCTTTATCTTTTTTCATTCATTCATTTTTTTTCTTTTTATGATCCACAGTTTTGATAACTTGAAAACATCGCTATTCACTTCATGTGGTGTTCAATTAAAGAAGACTTAAGTGAGGCATTTACAAGTGACATATATTACTCATACTTGCTCTTAATCTTTTATTTCTTTTGAGTTTCCCTTTTTTCCTTTTGATAGAAGGGAGAGATTTTTTCCTTTTAGGAGTTTGTGTTGTGAAAATTTGAGAGCCTTTTTTGTGTTGAGCATTAATGGAATACTATGAAAGCCATTTAAGGTCATGAGGATTACGTTCTCCAAAACCTAACCAAAAACCTCCTATGGTGATGTTGATATCCTTTGTGGACTTCCTTTCACCTCTATATAATAAAAGTTGTGGGGCAACATTTAAGATCGTTCTTACTAAATTTGGTAGCATTTTCAAAATCACCGTCATCAAATCTCCCTTAAATTTCATTTCCACCTATGGGTTGCAATGTTATATTTGTGTTTATTTATGAAAGAAAGTATAATGGCAAGAAAGGTGAAATGGATGGTATAATGGCAAAAATTGTGAAATGAATGGAAAATGTGGGTTTTTATTGAAAGACAGTGAAATGTACACGTTAATTCTATTTATTGTAAAAGAAAAGAATGACAGATGTTTATTTAATAAAGACTACACCCTAGATCATTGGCTAAGTCTAGGAGATTTTTACTATTAGGTTCCTTTGACAAGCTCTCAAAGATACAGGTCCACTTGAAGGATTCCTTATTATTCACAAATGTGTGTAGACCTTTAGATTGGATTTAGCTAAAAAATTCTTCTCAAAGAGATGCCTTTCCCGTCTATAAAAAGGGCATAGAAACTTCCCTTATCCAAGCATTGTATGAGGTCTCCTTGAAGATCACATTTGCCTTGTTCCATTGTGGTGTACTAACTTTGGATGAAAATTTGACACCTTAAATGAAGTGATCATTTCATAGTATGAATGCATGAAAGTGATGAGTGATGTATGCATGCAATGAATGAGCTTGATTATATGCTATCATGAAACTTCAAAACGTGTTGTTGACAGCAAAGTTAAGAGTGAGTATAGCTTGATATATGATTTTGATGCATAAAAAAAATTACTTGAGAAAACAAAATAACAAAAAAAGAATAAAATTAGTAACAAGTTAGAATACAATTAACATAGGCAATCAACATATGAGCTAAAATAAGAAAAGAAATTAGAACCATGAAAAAAAACATAAAAAGAACAAGTAAAAAGCGCACAAATCAAAGCAACAAAAATGGTCTAATGACAAAAGAGTTAGTAACATTGGTATAGTAACATAAAATAATAAGATTGGTATTATAATGTAGAACAAGTTATGAGAACAATGAAGCAAATTAACTAAACAATGCGTGTCTTGTTATGAAAATCTTAGTGGAGGGATCTACAATCATTATATGCATATGTGGTTTTTTGAAACAAAGGTATGGGTTGTTTCTTGAATCCCTTTTACTAAGTACTAAGTCCCATTGGACTAGAAAAAGGCTAAATTCTCCACCCACAAAGGTTACGTGAGGAAGGATTAATTCAAATTGTAGCTTTCATGGTACCATGGGGTAGCTATTGCTACACTCGGGCAACATTACTTACTACTACGAATTATAGAAAGTGCAGAGAGTATTATCTCATACAACTAGTATAGCTTGAGTATTGTTGTAAAACTTTGTTGAAGTGAGCTTGGGAATTTAGCTTAATGTGCATGCCAAAGTGTGTATGTGTGTGTTAGGACTTATAAAAAATAAAAAAAAAAATAACACATCAAATCAATAAGTAAGAAACAAACAAATAAAGAAAAAAGAAAAATTGAAAAAGAAACAAACAAATAAAGAAAAAAGAAAAATTGAACCCTTTTATGGCTAGACTAGTCCCCAGTGGAGTTGTTAAGCTGTAGCAACGGTTTAGGAGTCGCTACTAATCAGTTTCGTCTAGGTCGATTGGATACCTATTATGGTTTGCGAGAGATTCTAAGATTGTCAGTCGGTTATGCTAAAATAACCTTATTATAGCGAGAAAAAATTGGTACCATAGGGGTTTGATTTTATCTCTTCCTAAATTTTTGTTTCTTTTAATGCTTAACCTTTAATAAATATTTTTATGAATTTTATTTAGTTATGTTTAATTTTTAATTTAATTTCAAACCGTGAATCTTACCAGACCAACCGGATATAGATTTCTAGACATTCTTGAAATCTTAAGACTTTATCAAATCCACCAAGAATTTAAAATGAACATCTTGTTTTAAACCGCAAGTCTCATCAAACCAACTGGATATGGAACCCTAGATGTTCTTGAAATCTCAGAACTTTTCCAAATCCATTACGAATTTGACAGAAACATCTTGTTAAACCGTGAGTCTTTTTAAACAAATCAGATTCAAACGAATAATCTGCCTTTGGATTTTATCAAATATACAAAAAACGGATTCTTGAAAATTTATTATGTATTTTCTAATTTAAGATTCATTTTAAGATAAAAATCAAATTATTCTGAAAAATAGAAAAGAGATAAATAAACACCCCTAAATTGAATTATTATGCAAATTTAACAGCTAAGTTTAACATATGGCCAAACAAATAAATAAACAAAGAACAATAAAAAAAGCTTATTGTCAGTGACCAATTTGCAAAAGAGAAAAGTGTTAGTGACTTATACGAACTAAAGAAAACAGGTTAGCGACTAAACAGTAATTATACTAAAAAAAGATGGTTGACTAGAGTTAATGGGAACCTGAAATGGGCAAGGTCATGAGTTTAGAAGCAAGTCTTCTTCTACTCTTTGTTCACCGGCAACGAGAAATGGAGCGGCAGGGCGGGCTTTGCTGTGGCGGAGGTGGTGGCCTTAAAGGACCAAAGAAAGATGGCGATGGCGCTCAGGCTTCACTGAATTGACAAAGGCAAACATCTATCAGAGTGTACAGAAAACAGGGATAGCACATCGAGCATTGAGCAAAAAAAGGGGCATTGATGATGACTAGGTTAACCTTTGGAGGCTTCGGGCAATAGAGAAGACGTTCCATGGGTGGTGGCAAAAAAGGGAGAACTTTAGGGTTTTTCAGGGGATGAGTAGCGGGATAAGGGACTAAAGCTATAATTTGACCTTTTTTTTTTCAAGAGCTTAGGTTTCTGTGAATTTTCCAACGTTTTCTCTCTCTTCTTCCCTTAAATGGTGATCCATATTCAAAGTAAGGGAGTTGTAAGTGAGAATAAAACAAATCGGAGAGATTAAATCTCATCCAAATCAATTTTTAAGTGATTTGAATCTATTAGGATATTATTTAGGCAAAATAGTCATCCAAGTCCAACAAAACTCTTACGCTTTTATTCTAGTCACCATTCTCATGCAAAATTTCAATTTTACCTAATACTTGATAGAGCTATCAAATTAGCTCAGAACTTTATGAAAATTGCCAAATTTTGCCCAGAATTTAACAAATAGGCCAAATTTGTCTTAAACTCTTGAAAGTTGATAAATTTGCCCAAAAATTTGTAAAAATGTCTCAATTCACACCCAAACTCCCTTCTTTGTACCTATATTGACTCCAAAACATCTTTTAGGCCATAAATTAATTTCTATTTTTACCCTAGATGACCATTCTAAATTTTAAAAAATTTATAACACAAAATGACAACATGATCTAAATGCACAAAATCTTACCAACTTTTTAAGTTATAAAATAACAAAACTAACTCACATGTTTTATAAAATGACCAAATAACCACTAAAAATAAAAATACCTCATAAACTAATTTTTCTAACCTATAACTAAAAAACTTAAAGCCCAGAGAAAGTTGAGTGCCAACACCGTCTAACAAGAAATAACTCACTAACCAAGCAAAATCTTAAAAAAATGAAAATAAAAAAAAATCAACTTTTTTTTCATGTAACTAGTAGCTAGGGATGGCAATTGGGTGAGTTGGGTCAGGTTTGGGTCAGGTCATTCAGGTTCAGGTTTAATCGGATTAACATATATTCAGGTCCAGGTCGGGTTATTTGAGTTTAGGTTGATTTCAGGTTGAATAGATTTCGGGTTTGGGTTGGGTCAGGCCGGGTTTATTTGGGTTCAGATATAATCAGTTCGGGTCATTAGGTTCTAGACCAGATTCAGTTTGATTGTCAGGTTTACTTGGTTCACTGGTGTATAAGTCGAAATCGCTAAATTGATTCAAATTTTTTATTTTATTTTGATTAAAATTTAATTTAACTAGACATAAAAATAATATAAAATTTATGAAGATATATTAATATATAGTTTATTTAATAAAATACTCTCTCCATGTCAAGTTGTTTGTAATATTCACTATTCAACAATTAATCTATGATTTTTTATTTTCAAAATTTTAGTATATAAATGAAAAATGATTATATTAAATAATAAATAAAGACCTATGGTTTCTAAATATATACTTTTTAAATTTTTTTCTAACAAATAATCTCCCACCGTCCCATTTTCTTTGCTCTATTTAACTTTTTTGACATAAATTTATTTATATTATTATTTATTAAAAAATTAAAAATATATATTTTTAAAAAATAGGTCTTAATTTATTATTCATGTATAAAATTATTATTTATATATTAAAATGTTGAAAAAAAATTATATATTAATTATTAAAATATGAATGGTGTAAAAAATTGAGATATAATGAGTAACATGAATAAATTTAATTCAAACTATTCAAAAAAGTCAAATATTTCAAAGAATATGAAACAGAAAGAGTACTATAATTTTTAAAATCTAATTATTTTTATCTTTCTATCACCGTTTCACGAATCATTTCTCATAGTTCTTATTCGTTCACTTTACCACTAAAAACAGATTAGCAGAATAGAAGAAACTCATTCACATATATTAAATCATAATTTTTCTAAATTTTTTACCGACTATATATTTTATATTGATTTAAGTTAAAATCGAGTTTTGTCGGGTTCAATCATTAGGTCATTTTAGGTTCGGGTCAGGGTTTTCTCGGGTTTCACTTTAGTTGGGTTTGGGTTCAAGTTGGGTTGGGAACAATTGGATTCAAATCATTAACTTTTCTGATCAAATCGAGTTAGTTTGGGTTTAAGTTAGGGTAGATTAGATCAGGTCTTTGGGCCAGGTCAAATTTTACCATCTCTACTAGTATCTCCATCTCCCCCATGGCATTGCCTCCTACTCTTCCACTGCTTCTCACCTTCCCCTTCACCATAGCCAAGTATGCCCATTCTTCCTTTCTCAACAACATCAAGCCAGCATCTCAGATTGCAGATCTGACCATATAGAGGTGGTGACAAGGCAGAGGCAGAGGTGATCTTGGATTGTTTGACACGATTCATGACATATCAGGGTTTCAACTTTCTCCTGGATGTCTCTATGCTTCCCTCTCCAGTAATCAAATAGCGACTTAGTGTTCACATCCAGCATAGCCCTCTTGCAAGCTACCATATGGAGTTGAGAGCTGCCGCTCTGCAGAGGGGATGGGTTGAGGTACAACAGAGCCACCGCAAATGGCGGCGTAGCAAGAAGGGCAAATCACTGTTCAAATTCAAATTCAGTCCCCCAATCTCATTGGCCCTAACTTTAAGCGCCAAGAAATCGAGGGGCCGATCGTGGTTGCTCCTTTATTGGTTCGTTCATAGACAACACGTCACGTCCTGGCACATGTGGTCTGGGTCACTGAGCAAGCACCAGCATGCTAGCTACAAAGCCACCTGAGAATGAGTAGTGGTAGAGGATAAGAGAATCGGATTGATGGGCTGCAGCAAATTTAGGAGTAGAGAGAATTGGACGGATGAGCTGAAGCAAATCGGACGGAGAACTAAGGAATTGGTGAAATTGGTGAATTCGGGAAAGGCGTGGATAGTTGATTTAGAATTTTAAGGTGAGAGCTATTAATTTTTTAGAGGACTAAAATTAATATTTTAAATTTATTTTAATCTTAATTAATATTACATTAGTAATTTTTATTTGAATTAATGATGAAATTGATGGAAATGATTCAATTAGGATGCGATAAATGAGGTAGAGTAGTTTAATAGGATAACTTTAAGATAAAGAACCCATTTAAAATAAAAAAATAAGCTAAGGGACCTGAAATAGAGTTTACCTGTATATATCATATGGCCAATTGACATTTTCTTTGAGTAGATGTCTAAAATTGGCTATGCGAGAAGTTGATAGTTTGTAAATAGCATTTTTTTTATTCGCTTAATTTTGAATTGTGTAACATATGTGGGTAAAAATAGATAATTTCATTAGTAAAAAGAAATTGTATAAAAGTACTTAGATCCTCATATATCCAAAATGAATAAATAACTATGTTTTCACTATCTCAATCACCCACATGAAGAATAAAAATATCAAATATTATTTGACATCTTTCAGATATCGAGAAATAGTCAAATAACTCCTCATTCACTACGATTTACAGATACAAATAAATACTTCTGCTGATAACTCTAACAAAAACAAACCCTTTTTATCCTGAAAAAAAAGGTGAATAAAACTAAATTACATGGATGAATAAGACAAAAATTTTAGAACAAATAGAGTTTATGGTAATTTCACCAGATTTCATGCTATTTCATGCAAAATTTTGTCTATCGCTAGTATACGGTACACAATGCAAAAGTGTTGTACTTTGTTATTTTTTATGTAAAATATGTGCAGTATTTCATGTGGTATATACCTCAGTATGCATTTTATTGGGAAGCACTTCTAACTTAATTCTTTTTATCGTTTTACATTAACGTACCATATATAAACATATAAATAATAAAATATAATGAGTACGCATCTTTTGGCAAAAATATTAATTTTTTTTTATTTACACAATAAATTTAATTGGATACTCTGAAGCTGCAGCTATATGGACAATGAGCGGTGTGTAGGCCAGTATGGATGGTCAAGGAACGCCCCCATAGTTATCTGAGAGCTGTAGAAATTTTTGGTTATTCTAGATTTGAAAATAAAGATGTATTTGCAAGGTACTTGATTCATAATGCTTGAGAAAATAACTCTTGATCCTCCCTGAGCAGAGGCATAGGATGCTAATTTTCTAAGCAGAGGCATGTGGCATTCCTAACCTGAGCGCCAAGTTGTTATTTATAAATTTGATTGCTGTACAAAAACTAAAAATAAAAAATATTATAAATTTGATTATTCTGTGTGGCCAAAGAAACTAAAAATAAAAAATATTGTAAATTTGATTATTCTGTGTGGCCAAAGAGTGTTATTGTAATAATAGCATTTGACTCTAAATCGTTGCACCTTAATAAGAAAAAAAAACGTTGTCTTCGAAGAACAAGCTATGATGAATGTGTAGATATCAAAATTTTATTGGGTCAGAATTAAATTAAAGTCAATTTAAATTATTTAGAGCATTTCAAAATTTATGTTCAAAATTCAAAATTCCATTGAATTTGGAAATTGTATGTCCAAAAAGTCTAATTTTTAGAGTCCGAAAAAATACTACCAAAGGCTCCAAACGAAGCCCCATTGTGTCGCTTGGACCAAAATCCATTTTGGGCTAGTGGATTTCAAGAAAGGCTCAAAACCCAAATGATAGGCAAAATACGCACATGGTGGGAATTTTCTACAATTATGTTGAATATTCCATTAATTAAACCTTTAAAATAACTAATTAGGATAATTAAGAAAAAATAATTATCATATTAATTATCTCTTGAGATAAATATAAGAGATAATTAAGTGATAATTATCACAAGTGGTTTTCTTGAACCAAACCATATCATTTCTATACCTATAAATAGTCCTTAGGCCAAGGGTGAGAAAAAACAACAAATTAGAGAAGCAAAATCAAGGAGAAGAAAAATTTCTCTACAAGAAGTGCTCTCCAACTCTTCTAACCAATCAAGTACAAATGTCTGACGAGAGGAGAAATCAAATTCAAGGAAAATCCAATCCTAGTTTCAAGGTCAGATTTGAAGTATGCAGTGAAGAACGTGAAGAATGCGCGATGGTGCTGCATCTAGTTCAAGTTTAGATTCAATAGGAGTGGCGGAGAACGTGAAGGATTCGTTTCTGTGTTGCATCTAGTCAAACTCCAAGAAAAGCAGTGAGAAAATGGTTGATATTGCTGGAAGCCCCTAAGTCCAAGGAGTGTGACAAAAAGTCTCAAACCGAAAAGGGTAGCAGGAACATCAATTCGTATTCATGTAAAACAAATTTTAGAGTTTGTGTTCGTGAAGAAGCCTTTCGCGTTTCCATGAAAAGCTCAAGGCATTAATTAGACGATTGTGCATGTGAAAAGCACGATAGAGAGTTAATCCCCCAAAATCTTTGTGTCAGATTTCAATTTTTTAATTTGTGCTGCAATTAATTTTAAGGTGTAATTTTTACACACAAAATTTGTGCGTACAAATTTCTGGTGACTCCATTAGGAAAATTCTCTATCTATAATCTTTCGCATCGTGAAAACTTTAAAAAAACTTAAGTGAAGATCATGAAACCTTGAAGAGCTGCTGTCAACATTAGGAAATCTATGACAATAGAAAAGGAAGTCGCATTGGTCAATTATGCAAAAGCTTATACAGAAGGATTTCAATTGGCATCTTCGTTAATGAAATTTTCTTGTAAATGTAAGAAAGGAGAATTTGCTATGAAGAAGCAAAAAGTTCAACCAACAAAGGCGAGATCTAGTCATTCAAACTACTCTATTCTTTGAAACAGGAACAAAAAAGTAGAAGTTTCTATTGAAAAGATGGGGATTCATTCATCTTCCAAGACATTGCTAAAGAAGGCCATCACAAGTAAAGAGTCTAGATCAAGATCTGTGACTTTCCCAAGGAAAAGGTGGGTTGATTGCTCCTCATCCTTGGATTCGAAGCTGTAGGCCTTGGTTGCAAATTCTGGAAATTTCAAAGATCATCTTAAACTAATGGTGTTTTTTATTGAAAGGTTGACGGCTAAACTTGAAGATGCCGTTGGGCTATTAACCCCTAAAGTTCTAACAATTTGATGTCAAAGGCAACTTGAAACAACATGTAGCTTACTTCATTGAAACTTGTGGTAACGCTAGGACTTATGGTGATCTTAGGGTGAAACTATTTGTTCGATCATTTAAAGGAGTTGCTTTTGCGTAATACATGGATATCTTTACTAGATCGATTAATGGATGGAACAACTCAAAAGGTAGTTCTTGTCATGATTCCACAGCATGAAAAGGACAGTCAGCCTCCTAGAGTTGGCAATAATCAAACAAAAGAAGGATGAGCTAGTGACAGAGTACATAGAGCGATGAAGAGCCAACATCCTTAACTGTAAGAAGAGGATAAGTGAAGCCTCCTTCATTAATATGTATGTGTAAGGGATGCATTGGGGAATTCTCTGCAACTTGAAAGGAAATGTGCCGTACTTGTTCGAAGAACTCGCAACAAGAACCCGTGGCTTGGATATCCAAATTGCAAGGCATGAAAGCTATGTTTTGAGCAATTCCTCTTAAAAGAAGGGTGGCAAAAAAGA
Source organism: Aquilaria yunnanensis (assembly GCA_039654915.1). NCBI lineage: Eukaryota > Viridiplantae > Streptophyta > Magnoliopsida > Malvales > Thymelaeaceae > Aquilaria > Aquilaria yunnanensis. Next base: position 1,449,630 of record CM077595.1, read on the forward strand.
CAAGGAAGAAAAGGCTAAGAAGGTGAAGGAGACCATGGTAGTTGCTACAACTTTAATGAAGATCTCTAAAGGAAGCTCGAATCCTGAAAACAAATCTTCGAAGAGCCAACCAAATATGAAGAAAATGATGGCACTCAAAGAGCTTGAAGCCAAAAAGTATCCATTTGTCGATTATAATTTGTCAATAATCTTGGACAAGTAATTAGAAAGTAACTTGATAGAGTTGCCAAACCCAAAAAAGCTAGAGGAGGTTGAAGAGTGGATGACCCTATGTCTTATCGATTCCATGACATCATTAGCCATCTTATTGAAAAGTGCTTTGTGTTAAAGGATCTCATCATGTGACTAAAAAAAGAATGGCACATCAAGTTTGATGACTTTGAATAGCCATTGGTCACAAATGTTGCTGAGATATGCTTTGAAACGGTCTCCTTTGACTTTGTGGAAAAACTTGAAGATAAAACTAAAACATCTACTCAAGACTTTAGAAAAGAAGAAAAGATACTTGAAGTACCTGCACATGGTCTAAAAAATGCTACCTCAGTGAAATTTGAGGTAGCTGAGGAGATGACGACTATTTATACATACCCCGGGAATACTCTAATGACCCGAACACCCCAAGCTTCTATGAAGTCATGTTTGATGACTTAGATACATAGGAATCTTCATCTGAGTTAGAAAGCAAAGTCAGTGATAGATGGTCAACATTCATAAGTAATAAAGAAAAATATGATTGGATGAGAAAGGTAAGCATCCCAAGTCCTTCAAGAGTGTTCAACCTAATGAGCTACTAAGCTGAAAAGCTAATTGGGTAGAGAGATCTAATAAGTTATAATTCATCTAATAAGTGAAAGAATGAATGGACAACTGTAAGAGGTCAAAGATGAAAGAGGAATCAACCACCACACCATTCTTTGCTAGAGGCTCCAAAAGGCAGAGTGCAGGAAATGTTGAACAAGCGTGACTCTATAAGAATGTGTCATTAAATGCCTAGAAAAGTTTGGAGACTACCGTATCTGATGGATGTAGAACCACCATAGGTGGTTAGGAGGTCTATGGCACTACTTGATTACTTCCCAAAATCATACTTTACAAAACATAATGTGGAAGTAAATATCATAAACATTCATGGAGATATTAAATCAAGCAGTAGCCAAGAAGGACTCAACAAAGTAAACATCAAAGAGGAAGTTGACTTGATAAAGGCTGGCATCATCTCAAAACTCAAAGGCTTCCTTACAACCATGATCATGAATGAAGCTTTCAAGCTACCACAAGATGTTCGGCTAGCCTTGCTTTAAGTGCTCGTTGGCCTAAGAGCATATAAAAAGAAAGATGTTTCATGAAAGAGCAAATGATAAGAGTGTCACATTCATGGCTACCATCTCTTTTGATGAAGAAGACTTGTAGTTGGGGCATCGCCAACATAATTGGCCTATTTACGTGAGTGGATATATTCATGAACATCAGGTTTGAACAATCTTAATTGATGGTGGCTTCGCCAATAATATCATACTCATTCCAACTATGAAGAAAATTTGATTATCTACAAAGGATCTTTTGAGTATAAAGTTAGTCATCCAAGGCTTTAACCAAAAAAGGCAATACTCTGCAGTGAAATTCACAACTTACAAGATAAGAGAGTTGAAGACCTCTACCTTGTTCTATGTTATTGATGCAAGTACTTCATATGACTTGCTGCTTAGATGAACTTGGATGCATGAAAATGAAGTTGTACCATCAATTTGGCATCAATGCTTTAAGTATATTGATAGCAATAAAAGTATCATGTGTGTCATGGCAAAAATCACCCCTTTTGATATTGAGGAAACTCATTTTGCTAATAAAAAGTTTTACCTAAAGGACAACCAAGACACGAAGCCCAAGGCTTTCCCCATAATACTTCTTAAACTGAAAAGCACTAGAGAGAATGTCCCTACTTCAACCGGTAAAGAAAAAAGCCTGAGTACTAGAAGAAGATTTGGTCCTACTGATTTCTTTAGTCTTTAAGTTGGCCATAATTGATGGACCTACAAAGAAAATGAAAGAATTTCAAAGTTTGAAAGAAAATGCATGGTTTGGTCCCAAGGTTGAAAAATTGTTTCAAAAGATAGGATATAACAAAGTTAAACCCTGATAACTTGATGATTTGGATGCGATCCTCGAAAAGAGGCAACTTGGAAGAAGGCACAGTTTAGGATATCAACCTTTTGACCCTATAAGGATCAAGATAAAGAATACGTCATGTAACCCAGTGATGATCCAAATCTATGAGTATGATGAAGACCAAGTAGAGCCGTAGGTTAACCAAGAGAATAAAGAAACTCGCGAGAATGTTCGAGTCTTTGTATTCAAGCACTTGGGACCAAAATCTCTTACCAGTAATACACAAAAAAAACCTTTTTTTTTTGCACGGCTTGGACCAAATGGAATTCCTTTGAAAGCACAAGCAAAGACCAAATACTAAAAGCAAATGAGACAAAGGCGTTGGTGCCAAGCTTCTCACTAAGATGATGATCCTTAAGAGGAAGTATCCTTGTGCAATAATGTCATATTTGAAAAGTGATATCAAGAAAAGTCAAGCATAGAAGAAGCACTAGATGAAACTAAACCAAGCTCGGCACCTAAAACTTTTGAGGAAGGGAGGCAAACAACCATTGATGAACTGAATGAATTAAACTTAGAGACATCGAATTATACAAAGCCAATGTTTGTGAGTGCCCTGTTGAGTCCTAAAGCGGAGGTAAGATACTTTTAGTTATTGAAAGAATATGACAATGTCTTTGCATGGTCCTATAAAGAGATGCCCAAATCATAAACATCAGTATATGACTAGTTCTGATTATAATTTGAAGCGAAGCCTGTAAAAATGAGTCTATTGGAACAAGAATTTTGAGCACCCATGTAACAAGAATTTATTTGAACCTACAGTAGGATAAGGGATATTACATGAATAAAAGATTTAGCTTCAAAATGGTATATTCATTCCAGTACACTAGTGAATGCAAAATAGTACTTGAAATAATGAAATAAGAATATTGGATCGTCACTCAACATCATTGCCATTTTCCAATTACAAGTATGAAGGGTAAAGCAGTGTGAAATCAACCAGTATTCCTACATTCCTCAAATGGATTTGTATGCTATTTGATATTTAACATCCTGCCATGTTCATTTGATAGGATCTAACATTTGTTTGCAGTTTGCGTTCAACAATATTTTTTACACACTATGTGTATATGACAGATAAATTAAGAAATGTTATACTTACTCTGGATTGCAGATGGAAAGGTCCTGAATGAAATATTCTCTGTATATCTATTCATTATACATCATACCAAACAAATATTCATCATACTCTTAGCATGGGTGTAAATTAACAAAATACTGAAACTATTTTTTAACTAACCCTCAATAGGTCCCACTATTTTTCAAATTAAAAATGAATCCATGTAAAGGCTTTAGAGTACTGGAGGTCACTTCCCTCTACTCTTAGCCTCAACGTATCACAAATTCCCGAGAAAGAATAAGGAGTTTGTAATAGAAACATTCACATCTTGTTTACAATGAAATGGAAACATTCACAACTTGTTTGGAATGGAAACATTTACAACTTGTTTAAAATGGAATGGAAACATTTATAACTTATTTAGATTAAAATGGAAACATTCACAACTTATTTAGAATGAAATGGAAACATTCACAACTAGTTGGAAATAAAAACACTTACAACTTGTTTAGATTAAAATGAAAATATTTAGGGGAATGAAGAAGGATAATGTATCATTAGGATGGGTACTGAGATTCTTCAAATGGTTTCATTTTACAAATCCCACAATTTATAAGGCTCAATCTCTCCTATGGAACCCAATTTGCCCAACTTCACCTCCCTAATCCTTCTAATCAAATCATAGCAGATGGCAAATAGCCACTTGTCACAGAAGCAACAATAGAAGCAGTAGGCCAGAAATCTTGGCCAGATATTTTCACTTGACGAAATCTGCCCTAACTCTCCACTATCCTTCGGAGGTTTGCGATCTCGTGAATACACTCAAATGCCAACCGGAGGTGGACTAATTGGCCATCAATCCAGTGCCATAGAAGCCTTGCAGCCTGTCAATAGCTAATTGAAGTTGGCTAGGACTCAAACGGCTATCACCGAATGAGCCTTACTGACAACATTCAATGGACAGATCGGAGGTAGACTAATCGGCCTTCAATATAATGTTACCAGAGCCTTGCATGCTGACTGCAATGAAATAACATAGGAGTGGACTGGGATTCAAATGGCTATCACCTAACTTGGAGTCCTCAGATAGACCGAAATGTGGAGCCTTACCGATAGGATTCGACAGACAAAATGAAGGTAGACTTACTAGCCCTTAATCGAGCGTCACCGAAGCCTTGCAAGCTATCTATAACCAAACAACACTAGAGTTGATGAAGATCTAAATGACTATCACTAAAGGAAGAGTCTATGGACAGACTGAAAGTGGAGCCTTACAGATCCACAGCGATCCACAGCCAAACGGGTAACTTATAATACTTTAATCTAATTATATATTTCAAATATGTAAATTAGTTTATTATAATAACATAATTCCATTACTAATCTTCCAATCCATCTTGTAGGAAAGGCTGCCAAATCTAAATCCTATAGCCAATGTAAGAAAGTATTGTAGTAACCGGAGACTTTGCACGTTTTTTGGAAAAATTGATTCAAATCAATGTTGTATTGTTGTTTGAAAAGTAAATCAATGCTTATGATAAAAGCTAGAAAAGGAAAAAGATGGTGAATTAAGTTGACTGTGGTTGAGTGTGTGAACTTGAAGGCCGAGCTTGAAAAGATTATGGGTGAGGGTTATTTGTGGAAAAAAGGCAAAGTGTTACACACAAAAGGGAAAAAAGATGACTAAGAGCTGACAAGGAAGGGGAACAAGCAACCCTGCAAACTCAGGGGAACTGGCAAGAAAAAAGATCTTAAACGAAATAAGAAATAATAGCCCAAGGAAAAATAAAATGCCAAACAAAACAAAGTATTAACTTATATCAAATGAAAAACTTGAAGGAAGCAAATATAAGTGTAGGGGGCGGGGGAGGGGGAAATGAAATAGTATGATAACTATAAACAGTGGGATGATTGCAAAAATGACCTCCCCTTAATAAGAAAAATAGAGGATATTTATAGAGGAGTCAGACACATAAGATTGCTCCACATGTCCTTAGATCAACGATGGTGAAAAGTGTAACAGTCATTTTTTAATAATGAGTTTTTATTGTTGGATTATGGGTCTACCGGGTTAGTTAGAAATTCCAATAGGTCTTGCTCCAAGCCCATCAAGCCAAAACCCCTTAAAATCATCTCTTTATGATATTAGACTAAAATTCCTACCTAAAATTTTAAATCCCATAGCGTCTAATCTAGAACAATAAAATAGTCAATAAAATTTTTCAATAAATAATAAATAAGTAGAAAAATATAAGACTATCAAATTACACCACTACATTTTGCCCTACTGCATTAAAAGCATGAAATGATTCATATATATGAAAGATATAATATAGATGTTATCGTTTCATTGTTACATAGATGTGAAATAACTTCAGTAATTCCATGAGTAGTAGCTGAAACCTGCATCATTATAAATTAAAGAAGTAAAATTTAAGATCTTGCAATTTAATTTTGTTAGTATAATATTTATAGATATAAATAACAAATCACAGTATAAAGGGAAAGCAAATAACATTAATTGAAGAAGAATCATTAAAAGCCATTTTTTTCACTTATCTAATTATCTTGCTTATTTGGCCAACAAGATTAAACCCATAAAAGAAAGGAAAGAAATCTTTCTTCTTTATTGGCCACACAATATAAAAGGAGGGGCAAACATCTTTCTTTCAACCCTTATCTTCAATCTCCTTCTCCAGTTTTCTTTCTTGGCCCATTTCTTTGTTTTCTAACTTACTAGCCAAGCAAGGTTCGTCTTTTCATTGGTGCATTATATCACGAATTTGGGACTCACGAGGTAAACTTTGATTAAAAACTAATTTTTCTTTCTGATCTTTTTTCTTTTTCTTTCTTTTTTTTTCTTTTTTGCAAAAGCTTGAAATAAGGAAACATTTTAGCATAAAATAATTAAAACAATAGTTAGGCATGCAATAGTGTACAATGTTAGGCATAATTATTAAACTTCCCACTTTTCATGAATTTATAATGCATCAAAAATTTATATTTTGTACTTATTTGATTATAGATATCACCATGGTTCAATTCAAAGAGGAAAAGTCACATACCCAATTAGGCAAAAAGAAAAGAGAGATGAGCAAAGAAGCATGGAAAAATCTGCCCAAACCACTTGCTCATCGTAATGGGCATTTGCCACTACCAATAGATGAAACAAACTGGATTGATCTAATGTTTCTTAAAGATAACTTCTGGCTTGACTGAAAGAATAAGAAAGACATTCTACCTCCAAGCCCTTGAAAATTTGTGATACAAGATAGTCTAGACCACCTAAATTCACTTTGGCAAAGTCAATGTTATGATTAAAGAATAAAAGAAAACAAGTACCTCTCTCGACTACCAGGTTTGGTGTGCTAGATAGATATATTACCGGTTAGTTAGAATTAGTTGATAAGATTCTCCACAACAAAAAGTCCTACGATATTTTGAAAAATGCCTATATTGTTCATGCCATTAGAATATTGTGGGATTTGAATTTTCAGCTTTCGAAGAACATTTCAATATGGATGAATCTCTTCATGAGGTGGAGTACTGATACTTATGCCTTTGCCATAACCTAGGGAGAATTCACACCAACTTTAAAAGATGTAAAAGTTCTCTTGGCCTTGAGTAGTCTTGGTGCAGCAGTCATGTTAGATGATTTGACCGATGATGAAGCATGCCTTTATGGGAGCTTAATAGAGGATGCTAATGAAGCCAAAAAGGCAACAAAGACTAGGGCTAAATTCTGCCCTTATGACATACGGCTAAATTTTAACTTCAGGTAGCCAAATACTGATGGTTCTATAATTCCCGGAGAATGGGTGAATTATGGTTACAAATTAGAAGGCTTTCTTGCATTATGGGTATGTAAATTTCTTCTATCTGGCACTACTGAAGATGAAGTTTCTGCTAAAGGCTTTTTTCTTGCCATCAGATTAGCACAAGGAAGAAAATTGGCACTCAATCTATTGTATTTAGGCTCTTTATATAGGAGACTTGATGAGTACTCGCATACCGTGTCTCATATGCACCCCATTTTCTATGAAATTTTTAATAATAGATACAATTATACCCCTTCCAATTATTTTAACAAACTCTTAATTTTCATAACATGCAAAGGAATAACAATTTACCTTAAAAAATACAAAAAAATGGGTGTCAGATTCTCTCTATAAATGATTTTCTGAAGCTAAAAGTCCTAAATTTGCTTTTAAATTTTCAGATATTTTCCCATGTAAATCTTGAACATTTTTCATCACTCTATTTTCTCTTCAAACATATGAAAAAATTAAGGAGCTAATCAAGCACAAAATAAAGTCAATGTGTTAATAAGGAAGAAAAGCATAACTTTAAGGGGTAAATGAGACTTTGCCTTTTAAATTCTATAGGGAATACATACCTCACCATTTATTTCCATAGAGAAATGCAACTTGCATTCTTTTATTTAGTTCGTATGTGTTTGTTATCTGATATGTTATTTTATAGGTACAGTTTGTTCTTTTATAATTTACTCTTTGCTCGTTTTGAGTTTCTATATGTTCTCCCTAATATTTGGTTTGTTCTCATTTTTACATTATTTCTTCATAAAAAAATTATTTATATTTTTTTAAATTTTGGATTGATTATTACTTGCTCTTTGTTTAACATACATTCATCTATAAAGGATACCTGTGTAGTTTAAAAGAATATATATTTAGTGCAAAAGAACATATTCAATGTTATTATGTTTGTTCTTTTAACATTACTGGTTCGCATGCTCTTTTGTTTATGTTTGTTGTACATTCTAATTTTTTTTATGAATTTTTTTCTTTCTTTTTTAAATCCATTCTTTTTTAGTTCCTATGTATTCTTTTATATATTATTATTTTTTCTTTTACAAGTCTATTTTTTTTAGTTTCTATATGTTTTTTTTTATTTCTGTTCTTTTTTTAGTTTCTATGTGTTTTTTCATGCAATACAGTTTATTTTTTTATAAATATTTTCTTTTTTAGTTCCTATATATTCTTTTATTTTTTTTCATCTTTTAGTTCCTATATGTTCTTTTATTTTTTTATTTTCAGTTCTATATGTTCTTTTATTATTAACTGTTCATTCCTTTTGCTCAACTAGTTGGTTATTATTTTATTAATTGACAAATTTGAAAAAAAAAATGAAGGAAATAAGACTAGAAACAAAATAGAAAACAAGGTTAAACAAAAAAAAAAGATGGAAAATGAAAAAAAAATGGAAAAGTGAAAAAAGAAAGAAAATAAAGAAAAAAAATTATAAAAGGAAAACAAAATGAAAAAATGAAAATAAAACAAAATGAAATGAAAAAAATTAGGAAAAGGAAAAGCAAAAAATAAAACTAAAAAAGGAACAAAAGAAGGAATAAAAAACAATAAAAAGTGAAAAAAAAAATTGGGAAAAAAAGGGGGAAGAAGAAAAAATTTAAAAAAAAAAATAAGTTGGGATAAAGACACCTTAGTAGAGTATTGGGCCTGAGTCAAGTCGCGAACATGCAATGCACTAACCACTTCAACAAGCCTAACACGTACCTTGAAATTGACAAAACTAATACTTATATCAATGTGTGTCCTGATGCACTCATGTACCTGCAGTGGCACATAAGTTTGATCCATAATTTTATAACTCTAGTTGAAGCTATTCAACCAATAATAGAAAAGTAGATGCTAAATTTGGGTATATTATTCATACTCTCTTCTAAAAATCATATTTGTAAGTTTTATTATATTTGTATAGGAAACCTGATCCGATTTATAAAATTCTTGGATCTTATTGAGTAACGGATGTGACCAAATTGAGGAATTGGATTTAGGTGGCCTGGGTGAGGACTTGGCACTAGAACAAGCTGGTAATGTCGGAGTCTTGCATCTCCCATGTCTTCTCTTTCTTCCTACCAATCTAATCCTAGGTGAAACCTATAAAACGAGTCCAATCTGGTTTTCAGTCAGTTTCTAGTAATACTAGTATAGAGTATTTAATGTAGATAGTAGAATTGGAATAAGTAGCTGAGCAAGGTTTATTCCAAATATATTATAACATTAAGATCTTTAGAGGAGTCATGTGAGGAGTTGCCATCAAATATTAAAACCTACATGGTCTAGTGGTCATGTCATGTGCAATATAAAGTATCAAGAGTCCAACTAGGCACCTATTCTGGTAATCAAAGTTTCCCTCGAGTAGAACAATGATTTTGTTTATAATATAGGTCTTGTGATAGGTCATGATCGTTTTTGAATTCTTGGTCTTGTTCTATTTGTGTTCTGTAATACTGAGCCCATACTTGTAATCTGACCAATTAGTATCACCACTAACGAATAGGAAGCAAGTTTCTTGTTTCCTTAACATCTTTCTCGAAAATCATTTGCTTCATGATTGGAAATGGTAATCCTTGGCCACATAGATCGTTACACAATCATTTGTTTTGTGGTCTATGACTTTTGCTTCATGTGTTGATTAAACATGTATTTGATTTTGAAATGTTACTGCTAAGCAATTGAGCGAACTGTAGAACCCTCTGCAACGCAAATCCCATCTTGCGCTTCTTCCCATCTTTTCTCCTTCAATGTGGACTGTTACCCTTTTGATGACACTAACTGTTTCCCGTTCATTTGTTTACCGGGAAGTCTCTAAAGAAACACAAGAATTAAGTGAAACAGCCAGATTCACACAATTGAAAGACAACTTAATAATGTTTGTAAACAACCAGGATTAAATATTGTCAAATCCAAGACTAGCACAGACTATTAAAAACGAAAATCACATAATCTAATGGTAGTAATAAAGTCATAGAAATTCAAGCAATTTTGGAAGCTCTAAGATTTGCAACAACAAACAATATTCATCATTATACGATTCTAATAAATTGTTTGTAGGGCTTTCTTCAGATCTCAAACTACACTCCAACTAACCTTGAGATCAGAGAGGAGATCAGGACCATCCATGGGCTTGTAGTTTAGTTTGAAAGGCTCACCCTGATGACAGTTCACCTTAAGGCCACCTTAGAGGCTTATTTACACTCGTCTTCTATTGTGTAGTCATTTCTTTTCATTCTATGTAACCCAAAAAACAAAGGAGTAACAAAGAAAAATAAGTTCTTGTTTATATGAATCTTTCTTGAGATCTGCCTTCTCATGTTCCTTATTTGATTTGAAGTGTTAAATTCAAGCTAAAAGCTACAGTTACATGGTCTTAGTTCAAGTGTTTGTTGAATTTGAGGTCATAGGTCTTGCAATTTTCCCACTGAAGAGTTGAGAGTATTGTAGGAAGAACCACCCTCTGAAATAGCAAATTCCATCTTCTCCTTCAGATCACTTGCTTTTTGCCTATTCTCTTCTCCTTCGGTGCTGGCCATTAGCCTTCTAATGACTGTTTCTATTTCCTCTATATTCCCTATACTTTTTAGTTCTAATCCAACTTTCCAGACATGGCTAATACACCTCGCATTGACCTCTTGATCAGCAAAACATGGTTTGCATATATGATTGGGACCCCTTCATGTATACTCTCCAAGGTTGAATTCCACCCACAATGGCTTAAGAATCCTCCAACAGCCTCATGTGCCAATACTTCCTTGGACGAATTCTTGGAAGCCTTCAGGCAATGATTCAATCCATTTTTAGCCCCCAACTGAACCGGGCTGAATCACCCACATAAAAGCCTGCTTCTTGTTGGCGGCTCAGACCCGAAAACGGTACAGCCTGGTGTCTCAACCAATTAACTCGGCCAATCTTATAACAGAAGTTTCTTTTTGGATGGTAGAATAAAATTTTTTTCATTCAGAAGCCACACCAAATTTCATATAAGTAATTAGGAAGTAATAAAATTTATAATATCTTAAGAAAGAAAAAAAGAAACCATTTCTTTTTCCTTGATGAGAGGCTGCAAAAACAAGTTATAAAGCATAAGAAAAGGAGAGAAGAAATTGTGGTAGGTTCGGCTAAGATTTTTCTAAAAGTTATTGATGACAGTAGTTATTTTTATATATTAGAGATTGGAAAAAATACCCGAGGCATTAGAATTAAATTCAAAACCATTAATCCTATGATGCATAAGAATGTCCTCTGAATTCAGATGCTAATGATTCATAAATCAAATTAAATGAATATATTTCCTTAATTTTATCTATTCCCATTCAAATCAATCGCAAAGCTTTGAACATAGCTGCTGAAGCTGGGAAGCTGTATCAGCAGACCATTCATAGCCTTGGCTCCTCCCATTCCTGATGCATGTCAAATTCAATTTGCTCCCTAATAGGTTCGACTGCATCCAAAGATTAAACGTATCAGAACACCAAGAATAGTCGGCAGACGTCAAGAATATTAACAGTTCAATTTCATTTCCTAATGGCGTTGAAAGTCTTAAACAAGTACAAAAGCTGGTAAAAGGTTAGTTACCTCACAATAAGCTGGTTCCTTGCAGGTCCACTTAGAAACTGGGCAAGTCACATAGTGACACCATGAGCAGTGATCCTTCAGGTTTTTCCCCTGAAGGAGTAGTGTTAGCCCAACGATGTACCTGTACATCAAAAACATAAAGCACAATTCAAGATCAGAAATCCTTTGATAGAGGAAGATGAACATGGTGGCTTTGATCAATGCATTTGGAACTTTCTATATTGAGTTAGCATGGTGTCAAGATTGATGAGAAAACTAACTCCACCAAATGAATCTTTTTTTTTTTTTTGGGTCAAAATGGATGGATCAACCATATAATAGTGGATGATCTTAATCTAGATACTCCGTAAGTTCCCAAGAAACTTACCCAGCAATCAATATGATCGCGGAGAGGACCCATAGTATATACTGGTATTTCTTGTGCTTAGGCTTTTGTGAGACTGCAATATATCCAGGAGGAATTTTTTTCTTGCTAATGTATCCAAACTGAGGTCGGATAAGAAACACAAAACCAAGTAAAAAGCCAGAGAGAAATCCCCCAATATGAGCAAAGTTGTCCACGTGTGGAAGAATCCCAACAGCCAAATTTAGTAGGATAATGAAAAGAAGAGTCAATAATGCTGCCAACTGCAACCAAATATGCAACTGTTAGATAATTGGCACTGAAAGCAACTGTGGAAGATGCAAAACAGCAGAGCAATTACACTTTACCTTGTTTGCATATATAGTCCAGTTTGTGATGAGCTCTGAAAGCATGCTCCCGAGCAAACCGAAAAGTGCACCAGAAGCACCAACTGATATACCAGTCTGGATAAAAAGAGCTGACATTAAACTCCCACCAAAACCAGAAATGACATAAAGCAATCCAATTCTTACTGCAGAAGAACAAACCACAGATAAATCAGAATACTAAACCACCAAAAAGAAAGATGATTTTTTGATAAGCTAGTTTTGTAGTCATCTTCTTGTTACTCACATGATACAGACATATGAAACCAACATCACAACCATGAGAATGAGAGTGGAAAAGTTTAAATACTTTGAGGTGCCCAGGCCCAAACATACAGTAACCATGACATGTGAGATTATGTAGTGATCGCTAAATCATGTGCTGAACTAATATTAGATTCATGGAATTAGACATTACCAAAACCAAATTCTTGTTCAAGTCGAATCCCTATGAATATAAGACTTAGCATATTGGAGAGAACATGGAAAACCCCAGCATGTAACCATATGCAAGTAAGCAAGCGCCATATTTGATGTCCATGAGCTATTTCAGACACTTCCAGAGCACCCATTTTTAGCAATCTGAGCAAGTAAACAAATACAAGGACATTAGATATAAAACTTATCTCACTACACAAATCATACTCTTTAGATATGTACGACTAATATGTACACCACTACACCTTGACCAAGGTAATGAAGTGTATTCAAAAGCATCCAACAAATTTATAACAAGTGTCGGGCATCAATTGACTCCATTAAAAATGAAGATGAGAACTGACCAGAAACCTTGCCTGCATAAAATCTAACTTGTTCGATAAGGTAGTTGAAATCTCAAGCGAACACAAGCCATCAAGAAGATTGGCAAGATTAACATGGGATTTATAACTTGAAATCTCAAACGAACGCAATCCATATAATTCGTAGCAAAGAACCCGCAAATTCAATATCACAGGTAAATTAATCCCTACATTCCCTAACATTAACAAAACTCGCAAAAGTTTCATTCTCACAGGTCAATCACCAGAGAAGTAACAATCTGACAACAACCAACCATACTCATTGTTTTCATGTTCCAAGCAAACTACATTAACACAGACAAATGAAGGGCATGTTAATCGAGAGGAGTAAGGAACTTTTAGCATTTCTCTCACAACTTGTACAATCTCTAACTAATAGTTAATTCAGAAAGTAAGATCATTAATCGATCAATAACACATGCAAGCAAACAATGCTCTAAGAAGCAGGACACTTACGTCGCGGCCGAAGGACCGAGAAGAGGGTTCTCCTTCAAGGGCTGGAAAGAGAACCTTCCCAAGAAAGTGAACACACACCTTGGCGAATTCTTTGGGCAATTGTTTATGTACATCGCCACCATGAACAGAAAAATATTGGCCACCAGAAATGTAGGCACCAACCATGGGACCCAACTCCTGAATGGCCTAAAATCAATAAGCTCTTCGGGCCGCGGAGGCGGTCGTTGCCGTCTCCGGCGATGACGTCGCGGGGAAGACGACTGTGCTATGTTCTGCCTCTCGGAATCAACCTCTGGATCCACCACCTTAACCTCCGGCCCAGAATCTAAATCCCTCCCCATTAAGGGGAAACAAAGAACAAAACTTCACTCGTTAATTACGTTTAAAAGATCATCTTTCTTACGGTTCGGGAATCAGAAAGAGAAGAACGCAAATGGGGTTCTCTGCAAAACGTGGATAAAAGTTCGGTAGAACTTGGAGGCCTGGTTTGTTTGTTTAGTCGGACAGATTTCTGTTTTCGTTTGTTAAGGAAGAACAGAAAAATTTCATCAACTTTCTGTCTGCAAGTGTAAGAAGAAGGTATTAATCAAGAAAAGGCCCTTAATTTGTTTATGGTTTGACTGGCTGGCATTAACAGCTTAAATTCTTTTTGAAACCATCAATCACTCGAACTTTTCAAAGCGGACATCTTCTAGTTTACCACCTTTTTCCATGTCGAAAGAGGGAAATTAAGCTTCAAGTCCCCTGGCTCTTTAAATTGACACATTATTTCCCAAGTATTTTGTTTATGTTCAATACGTGTTAGTTGTGACTGATACGCAACATATTTTCTCTTGAATAGAAAATATTTAATAGTAATAGAAATCTTATTTAAACTACGATTTTTAAAACTGGGATTCCACAAGAAATCATTTTTTGGTTTATATGAATCATTGTCATAGAATTAATCAGAATTGTAATTGTAATTGTATAATCTGCTCAAATTGATTTTCTTATTTCAAATCTTAAAATCATAATATTCTAATATTGGAATTGAAAATTTAACAATCTTGATTTAAACAGTAAATTTATAATTATATTATTTAATAATTACTATACAATTTTAAATTATCTATTTTTTATTTTTTATTTTAATAATAAAATTAATCATTTTGACACATAATTTAGTAATACAAAAGTTAGAAAGTACATGTAGCATTATCCATGAAAAAGTGAGAAGATAGCCAATACGAATGTATTTGATTCAAGGATTTTAACGATCAGAATTGTTTGGGAAGTCAAAATTTCTATAATAATGTGTTTGGCTATATTTAGAAAATAATTCGCCAACATTCTTACTCTTTAAATATTATTCACTTTTTTATATTTTTTTTCCATAATATATATATATATATATATTGTGAAATACCAGGGCGGGTGCATAATCCATTAATCAAGTCACCCAACCACACTTGCAAAGAATGATTTAGAAGCCTGCATCACAAAAATGGTAAAAACTGAATCGAAACAAAAATGAAACAAAAACCTAGCTCCCCTGCTACATAACATAATCATTTTCTTTTCCGGAATTGCTTTAGGTTATGTAAGGTATGAATTCGTAAAATATCTAATATTGTTTTAAAGAAAATGAGAATGTAACCAAATGAACTTTCAGATATTCACAATTAGATTCTAAACTTTTCAAAAAGATTTTCAATCGAGTTTTGAACATTTCGGAAAAAACACAATTTTGGTTGCTAAACTTTGTAAAAATTTACAAAATAGGCCACAAACTTCTATAGAATTTGAAAATAAGTCATTAAAATTTGAAAAGTTACTCTACTTAAAGTTTAAAGAAAGTAACAAATTAACTCAACCAAACAAGAAAAAAGTTACTTTCTTCTAGGTTTCACAACGGGGTGGATCAATACAGGTACCCCCTATCCACTATCTATGTCTGCTAGTTTTTACTAAGGCATATCCACTAATAAGTGAAATTTCTCACTCGTACTCATCACTTGTAAGTTTGTACCCACATGATTCCTCCACCAAAATTATGCTCTTTATGTATTCAAGGTTTATTACTTTACAAACGGCTACTGCTATGCAGTAATTTTAATTTTACTATTGTTATGTGATCAAAGAGGTGGCCCCAATGAACACAAGCTTATCAAAGGTCAAGAAGGGTATTTTTAATGGAGCGGGTATGAAAAATAGTTTAAATTGCTCACTTGGTGTGTATGATGGGTGGATGAAGTAGATTTATATGTCATGGATACCCTAAACTCGTCACTCACACATATCTCCCAAACAGTGTATACTTTGTTACCAATGTTCATCTCATTAGGGGCATTTTTACCTATTTATCTACCCATTATATATGGGATCCATGGTTAACAGATTCTCCCTACCCATCTTCCATCCTTACTTTTTTTCTTCATCGTGAGGTGTGAATCCAAACATGAGAAAGTTATAATCTTAATTTTATGGATTATCATGTAATTCAATAAATTTTGGCAAAATAATTTCAATGGATTTTAATTTCCCAACAATTTTACCAAAAGTTTTGGGAATCATACAATCATTATATTCTTTTTTTAGTAGCTGTATGTTGTACCTGGTGTAATTTGCAACTCCCTTAGCTTTCGTCTTGTTTACAAAAAATGTCATTGCATCTTCAATAATACTTCCTCCATCTCATAAGTTTTGCTACATTTTCCTTTTTGGGTAGTCCCAAAACTTTGCTCAATTTCCTTTTTTAGTAACTTTTTCATATTCCATTTACCATTATACCCACATTAATACATCCATCTTTCCTTCACAAACCCAACTTCCTCTTTTTTTCTTTCTCCCTTTCTCACTCCTCAATGAGCTTTTGCCCCTCATCAACCAGACGTGCTGGCTGATGCAAACGAAGACGGCATTCGGCGGATGGGTTACAAGGGAGCAATGCAATGTGGAGTTGAATCGAGGAGGGGACATGAATCGAGGACGAAGGTGACTGGGCCGATGCGAATCACGGCCGAAGGCGAAAAGGCGACATGAATTAAGATCGGAGGTAGAAAGGTGACGCGATGACATGGAGAAGCGATGCGAATAGAGATCGGAGGCGGATAGGGGATACGAATCATGGCCGGAATGAAAGGACGGCGACGCAATTAAAGACAGACGGATGACGGACGAACGGACGAACATATGATGGACCGATGACGAACGAACGAACGAACAACAAACGGATGATGGACAGACGACGAACGAACAGGTGACAAAATAGACGGATAGGCAGACGCAAGAAGAAGAGATAGTGAAGGGGTAAAAGTATAAATTGCTGAATTTTTCTTAAAGCACACGCAAAAGCAAATGGAGCAATCTTTCCCGGACGAAGGGAGTATATTTTACAAAATGAACAATACTTCTTATAGGATTATCATCACACCTTGAACAAACATATCTTATGAAATGAATAACATATTTTTATGAATGAAACAATACTTCTTACTGAAATGAACAACATTATTTATAGAACACTATTTCTTATAAAGTGAACAACATATTACAGAGCAGCACTTTTAACTGAAAGGAATAATATTATCTACAAAAAAAAAAAATTTACGAAGTAAAAAACATATTACAGCAAAACATATTTGTATGAATGAAATAATACTTTTTATTGAAAAGAACAACATTACTTACAAAATAACATTTCTTATGAAGTAAACAATATATTATATAACATGACATTTGTATAAAATATAACAACACTTCTTACTGGAAGAAATAGTATTATTTATGAAACAATATTTTTTATGATGTGAATAGCATATTATAGAACAATAAATTTATATGAATGGAACAATATTTACAGAATGAAATAACATTATTTATAGAAAAAAATTCATACATTTATAATAAAAACTATAAATTATATGTCTGGTAATTAAAATCGCCTGTCAGATGGTCTCAATTTTGTTAAGCAGATGTATTTTCATTAAAAAAAAAAAATTGCTGCCTCTTGGGCAAGTATATGATGATGACTTTGCCTTCCAATTTTTTATTTATCAAATTTAGGCTGCTTTAAAGATACTTCAAACCATGAAGAGCCCAATGGTAAACTTTTTTACTTTAGTCAGAGTTCTCCGAGCAGTGCCCGAAACAAAACAAGAAGCATCTGAACCATAAGAAGGCCAAAGTTTCTCTACCAATAAATTGAAATGTGATAAAATTCGTTTAAATCTCCAAGTCACAGGAAAAAGGTGACTGTATGAGATATTTGGTAAGTCGAACAAAAGCAATTAAGCTATGCAAAGGACAGTAACTCTTCGCTGAAGGAACAATACAAATTCTTCACCCATCAAAGTCCAACTAAAACAACATGGTAATCTGGCAAGAGTAAATTCGCCAATTGGATATATTCAAGAACAACATGGGTTGGGGGAAAAGCTCCAATGAAAGTCTAGAAAACGAGTAAGTCTTACAAGAACTTGGCTAATGTCATGTGCCACCTCTAGAAAATTTAAGATTTGTCATTTTGACCCCACCTCTTGTATAATAGTCAATCAGCTTGACACATTACAATAGTTATATTATTTCTGCAATAACAAGACAAGCTTCTGTGACTAGTTAGCATGTCTGTCTAAAGTCATAGACTCGTGAGTTCAACTCTTACTATAGACAAACTTTTAGTTTAATTTTTTTTTTTCTTCCTAGTTTTTTTTTTTGTTTTGTACTTTTTCACATGTTTTTTGTTTTCTTTTTCAGTTTTCCTTGCACCTTATTGTTCTTTGTTTTATTTTTTCAGTTTTATGTTTTTATTGTCATTTTCTTGCCTTCTTTAAGTTGTTCCCTATCTTTATTTTTTGTATTATTTTCAATTTTTTTGTTGTTTGTTTTCTTCATAAATATGTTTTTTTTTTCAGTCCCTATATGTTCTTTTGTTGTTGTTCTTTTCCATTTCTTGTATGTACTTTTATACATTATTGTTTGTTCTTTTATAAATTTATTCTTTTTTAGTTTCTATATGTTTTTTTTATGTTCCTTTTTAGATTCTTGTATGTTCTTTTATATATTGTTATTTATTCTTTTATAAATCTATTTTTTTTTCAATCCCTATATATTCTTTTGTTTATGTTTTTTTTTCAGTTTCTATATGTTTTTTATGCATTGTTGTTTATTCTTATATAAATTTATTCTTTTTCAGTTCATATTGTTCTTTTATTTCTATTTTTTTTTAGTTCATATAAGTTCATTTATAATTTTTTTTTTCAATTGGTATATGTTCTTTTATGAATTGTTATGTGTTCTCTTTCAATTGCTATAGTTCTACTTGATGCCTGGTTTGTTCTCATGTTTCCATTATTCTGTAAGCAAAAGCAAATAGTATTAATCTTTTCTTTCTATTCTTTTCTAGTTCCTACATGTTCTCTTATAATTACTGTTTGTTCTTTTTTAGTTTCTATATGTTCTTTTATTCTTTGACATTTTTTATTTTCCTTGAACTACATTTTTTTTGCACATAATTAAAATAAAAAATGAAATTGAGTAAGAATTTACAAAAAAAAAAAAAACTAGAAAAGACAATAAGATTGAAAAGATAAAAGAAAGATGCAAAAAAGTTAAAAATGAAAACGAACCTGAAGAAGCAAAAATTTTAAAAAGAAAAGACAAACAAAAAAATATTTCTATAGAAGCGAAACAATTGGGGATATAAAAAGAGGAGCAAGAGCAAAAGTGGAAAGCCAAGGATTACCCTCTAACCTGTGTCCTCCATTTTTAAAACACAATTACCAATTGATCCACCAAATGTTAGATGATGCATCAAAAACATGAAACTATAAATCTTTATTTATCATTTATATATAAATTTATTTCAATTATATATTAAAATGTTGAAAATAAAAAATCATAGATTAATTGTTGAATAGTAAATGTTGCAAAGAACTTTGGATGAAGAGAATAATAATTAGTTAACATCTAAAATACTCCCAATGTCCTAGGTTTCCATCCTAGGTTTTCTATTCTGTTTGCCATTTTGGGTCATTCAAAATTATTTGCACAAATTTTTTAAGTAAATTTTACCAAGTAACATTACAATTACACCCCCCATTCTCCTTTCTACCTTGGTTTGAAAGATTCTCGCGTATTATCTGTTTATCTGATTTTGTTTGTTTTATTTGGTACTTCTCTAATCTCCACTGGCCACCATAGGTATGGTCACCAATCCATCTATTCTGTTCTCAGGATATTAGATCTCGTTGTTCCTAGAATGGTCGTGAACTCATTTCCTTGCCTAATCTAAGGTTGTATGCAAATCGGCATGAGTTGAGGTAATGTAATGGCTAGAGGGAAGGAGGCGAAGAAAGGAGATAGGAGCATTAAGGAGGTCGGGGAAGTAGGAATGATGGGCAACAGGTGATCGGATGATGAGTTCAAGTTCACGGTGATGAGATCAAAGCATTGAGAAGATCAAGGCAGTGGGAATGATGGGTAATGGGCAATCATACAATGAGTTCAAGATCGCGGCAAAAAGATAAAAATGTTGAGGAGGTCGGGGTAGCAGGAACGATGGTCGACCGGCAATTAGACCATGAGTTCAATACTAGAGTATTGAGGAGGCCAGGGCTGTAGGTGGCTGCGACAATGGATGACAGGCAATCAGATGATGAGTTCAAGGTGGAGGGATGAGCCCAAGGAAGGATGTGATAGAGGTGATGGAATGAGCAACGGATCGAGACTAGGGAATGAAAAAAGAGGCAATGGAGCTGGCGAATAGTGTCAAGTGAGGGCGAAGGCGACAGATGTGGTTGCCTGTGGCTACAGAACAAGGTGGATCAAACAGTGGCATACGAGGAAGGAGTAATGAGGACCGGGGGTAAATTTGTCTAAAAATACATTAATGGGAAATTTGGTATTTTTCCTATGCAAAATAATATTTTAAATGTTTATTAATTATTAAAAAATACCAAGTAACTTGAGATTAATATAACATAGTTACCAAATAGCTTAAATTAGAATTTCTAGAGTTGCTGTCAGATAATATGAAAAAGCAAGAAGGAAAATGTAGATTTCTATAGTTTTGGGTGTAATTATAAACCAGACTAAATTTAATGAAGCTAGCTGCAATTTTGACCAACAGCTAATTGATGACATTAAAAAAACAAGAGGGTGAGTGTAAGTTTTCAAACCTCTGAGAGAACAAGTGTAATATCACCTAAAATTCATGAAATGACTATAAAAAAAACCCCAAAGCCAAACATAACCTAGTAGAAGCTGCAATTTCACAATTTTCCTTAGGTATCTCAAACCACAAGCAAACAGATAAACAAAATTCAACCAACTATTGGTCATAAAGTAAAGTAATCTTTTACATAAGTCAAGATTTGAATGTTGATCAACCACATAATATGATAGTTTACATACCACTTGGGTTAAGACCTAATTGACAATGTTTTGCATGTTCATATACTTATAAATACAATTACCATCATGTTAGGGGGCCGACTCATTTGAAGATGAAGTCAAGATATATATGAAATCATGGTCATGTCTTAACAAAAGAAACAAAAAAAAAATTTGAAATTAAGGAATATAAGAATCACTTTTAATCATGCAAGCATTTCTTTCTTCCGCTTTTATGCATAAACTTAGGATAAATGTTTACTTGAGTACACAATCCACTCAAGTAAATTGCTCATGACAAGTTACATATATAGGCTGGAAATTGAAAATTGTGTACACATAAGATAAATTGTTACTTGAGTACACCATGCACTCAAGTAAATATTTATTTAAGTAATACATGAACACACATTTATTTATTTTACACATCACTTTATTCAAGTAACAATTTTCTTCACCTTAACAAATTGAAAAATAGAGTTTCTTATGAGGAAAGAAGGTTGGTGAAACGCGGTTGACATTGGTGAAAGGAGATGAGACACAAGTAAGAAGCGAGGAGGCGATGGAGTAGGTAGACAACGTCATGCGGGGTGAAGGTGGCAGATGTGGTTACCGAACAAGGTGGATCCAGCAGTGGCATAAGAGGAAGAAAAAATGAGAACCAGGGGTAAAATTGTCTAAAAACATATTAATGGGAAATTTGGTATTTTTTCCATGAAAATAATATTTTAAATGTTTATAATTATTAAAATTACAAGGTAATTTGATATTAATATAACATAGTAACCATATAGCTTGAATTAAAATTCCTAAAGCTGTTGCCATATAATATGAAAAAAGTAAGAGGGAAAGTGTAGATTTATATAGCTTTAGGTGTAATTGTAAACCAAACTAAATTCAATGAGGCTAGTTGCAATTTTGAACAATGGCTAATTGATGATGTTAAAAAAATGAAAGGGTGAGTAACACATGAACACACATTTATTTATTTTACAAATCAGTTTATTCAAGTAACAATTTCCTTTACATTAACAAATTGAAAAAGAGAGTTTCTTATAAGGAAAGGAGGTTTGGTGAAAGGCTGTTGACGTTGGTAGCTTGGAGTACTATTTCAAGAAGTACATGATCCAACAGTTCTAAGGTCAAGTAAACCAATCACCTCATTTGATGGCCTTAAGTCAAAGCACAAAATTCCAAAAATCTATGTAAAGTTATTATGAGATCATTCCCTTGATATTGACATTCTTGCTATAATTCCAACTTACTTGAGTATCAGAGAATCTTTTGTAGGTGTCCATGTTTTTTTCTCCTAAGGCATACTCTTGTGAAGACCAAACTCTCATTAGTTGAGTTTTTTTTTTTCTGTAATCAGAACCATCTATATAAGGTATAAAAGTTAGGGGGTATATATGTGTAAGAGAATGGAGAGAACGCTTGTATTTTCAGGACTCGAAAGACACCATGACCAATATTAAGATATTATATTAGGAAATAATGGAGGTTGAAATTTGACTCTTTGACCTTCTCTATATTCCTCTGGCTCTTCAGTCATTAGACCAAAGTACTAAGATATTATCAATTAAGTTAAAAGTAAAAGAGAATGAGATGGATATTTTGTGAATGACCATAACTAGTTAGTAGTGCTACTATGGGAATTTTCATATAACAAAATGCTTTCACTAGTAGGTAATGAATAGAAAGATAATTGTGTGAACCATTGAAATCATACTAGCTCGGAGCTAGGTGAATCCACCTCATTGATTTTTGTTTAATTAAAAGTTTTATACATGCACACATTTGCAATTAAGATTTTTTATGGTTTTTTTTATGTAATCAGAAGTATCTATACAAGTATAATGATAGAATATATATTATAGTTAAGAAAAATGGGACTTGCTTGCTTTTTCCAGAACCCTAAAAGCTACTAAACCAATATAATTGATATTTTATAGGAAATTTGATAAAGCCATGATTCAAATTGCCACGGCACTGGGCTGGTCAGGCTCACCAGTACCGGACAATTGACCTCGAGCCCAGGGGATACTTCCGCCCGCCTGGCACTCTATCCAATCGGCCCAGTGGGTACGTAGGCCCAAAGGCACCGCAACCCCGTATTGTCCTTTCTGGCACGGGAGTCGAACTCCCGCTCTCAAGGTTTTACTCTTCCCTAGGGAAGACGCGTCTGGCTCGAGGTCAATTGTCCGGCACTGGTGAGCCTGACCAGCCCAGTGCCGTGACACAAACCCTCTTAACTTCCCCCTTGTATCCTAAATCTCAATCACTTAACCTAATACTTTAGAATTTTTTCACACGCTTAGAGTCAAACGTACAGTCTTTTAACTAACCATACTCCCTTACCAAACGACTCTAGGCATTTCTGAGAATTTACCCTTCAAATCTTTGGGTTACAGTGCAGCATGCCCCTATATCAACAGTCACTGAAATTGACTAAATTATTTTGTTGGCTTATATGTTTCTAGGAAAATAATCAGTTTTTAATTTTGATTATTTAATCCTACTAATAACCTATACCATGAAGTTGCTTTGCTTTATCAATTGCCCCACACGTTAAAATTTTTGGCTCCAACCCATTTGAATGTTAATTTTTCACACATATTACAAGTTTCTTTAGTGCTATTGCAAAATATATTGAACCAAGAAATCAGTTTCTGTCAGGAATCCTTTGGTTTCAAACAATTCTTTTGCAATAGCTCGCAGATAAAACCTTGTCGAAATGGAAAGAAAAAAACATACAAACTGTATACATTGTCCTCCTCAGAAACAACAGAGGAAAATAAAATAGCAAAAAAGGGAAAAAGGAAAATAAAATAGTTAATTAGAAAAAGAAATAAGAAATGGACAGCAAAAAAATTCGCTCTATTCGTGACCCAACGTTTTCTTCGATCATGCTAAGGCCTTGCAGCCGTACGATGTAGAAAATTCATCCACTTGTCCAAAATCTGGGATGTCACATGACGCTAGTGGGTCTCAGAGCAACAGAGAACAGGTCTTCAGGAAACTCATGCGACCGGCTCTAGCCGGTAATTTTATCATCTTGCCGGTAGGTCCGGTGACTAAGGGGTCAATGATATAAAGAACTGGGGTTTAAGCAAACGTTTTGGGTGGTTTCCAGAGGGTTTTGGAGGATGGGGATCAGATAGAAATAAGAAAGTAGTAAACAAAGAAAATGGGTAGAGTTTAGGATTGCGAAAGATTTCATATTTCATCTGTTTTCCGTTCTATTTTTTCATCGGGAAAATATGGGTTAGTAAAAAGGAAGATACTGGTTTGGTGGGGGGAGAATTCTGAATGGTTTTTGTCTGGGTATTGTTTCAGCTCCGATCTTACATTTTCCGCAACTTTCGCAATAATTCGCGGTTTGAGACAAAATTCGTTGCCTAGAGGTGAGAAAGTCTTGTTCTTGTTGATTCTTGCTCGCGAATTGTTCGAAACTTTTTATCTTTCTCGGGATTTTCTGGTCCGGGACGGGGGTTTGGTGGACTAGTGCGTTTGTTTGCCCAGAAATGGTGGGGAAAGTGAAGCTCACCAAGCGAAAGTTTTTGTCTTGGGAAGAAAGTTTTGGCCAGAATTGTTACGTGTTCTGAAAATGTTCCTTTTTCTTTCCTCTTCCAGTCAGCGTTTCCAATTTTCTGCATAAAATTTCATCTGACTTGAGTTTGTTTTAAGATTCGTGAATAGTTTTACCTTCTGTTCTCAAATATGCTTGATCTGGATCTTGACGCCGGCAATTGGAAGCTTTGCTTTTCACTTTTATTTTTGGGCTGGAAGGTGCAAGAGATTATGGTGAAATTTTGAATTTTCTTTCACTATCTTTCCTTCTAATTTTTCTGTTCCGTCTTTTACAACTAGATTTTGATGCATAAGCGCACACCTTTGCTTATTTCCAACAGCTTAGGTTAAAATTTGGATGTTTGTTCTTCTTGCTTTCATTTTTTTGGTAATTATTCCGTAGAGGGTTTGAATTTATTTCATTTGACAAACATCTGTTTGTGTGATTTTCTGCTAAAAATATTTGTAATTAGATCCTGTGGGATTTACAGAATTTATGCATTGATCTTTTGCTTTTCTTTTTGTCAAGAGATGGAATCCGATGCCTGTATTTTGGTTGAAATTTTAAGGATTATCAATATTTTTCCTATTGACTCCTTGGATAATGGGTTTGTAGCCGAACAGGGTTCTGTTATTTTTTTATGTTTGTTTACAAGTTTCAAATTATCTTGCTTCAGCGATATCATCTTAGGCTTCATGGTACCATGTCTTTATTGTATATTGAGTTTCATGCCTAAAAGTTGTTGACATACTGCTGTTCTCATCCTTCTTTTCAGGTCTTATTCTGTGGTATTTGAACTCGGTTGTGTTGCAAGTCATATCGTCATGAGAATGGACTCACTGGTACTGGTCTGTAGCTGATAATCACACTTCTCGTGTTATGTTTTTCAAGATATGGTGTTGCTGAAGCAGGAAAATCATGGAGTTAATGGCTATCAGCTGCCTGCCACTCCACGAGCAGCCAGATCATCCAGGGTAATTTATTCTATCTTGATTGCGTTGTATTATGTCAATACGCATTCCATTGTCCTTCTTTCTGATTTTTATCTGTGTGTAATCTATTGTTTCAATTTTTTTCAGAAAAGGTGTCCTTTCAAGAAGAGATTTGAAGACAATAGAATGTGTGCATTTGACTTACTGGCTTCTGTTGCCAGGAAGTTATTGCACGAGAATGGAAGATCAACTCCTCCGAATATATCAAGTGAAGAAAATTGTAATGTTGCTGTAAAAGGTACTCTTAAAAGGGACAGGCGGGATGAAAGTCAATCATTAAAGTTTGAAACATGTGATCAAGGAAGTCACAAGCATCTAGTTGTTGACTCTGAGCTTTCTTCACAAGCTCTTGATAGGAATAATAGTGCTCCAGAACCACCGAGTTTTGGTAACAGTTCCCATTCTGATTGTTCAGAAGGGTATGATGATCACATGTTGGTAGGTGGTGAAGTAAAAACTGAAGTGGGGAGCTTTCTCTGTAAGGTAGAGGTTGGCCCCTCTGTGTCTAGAGGACCTGTCTGTTTCAACAAATCAGAGGATGAAAATAAAGGATTAAAAAATGAAGATGAGGATATGGCTCGTAAGGTTCTGATGGTTGAGCAAGTTAATTTGTGCCATAGAGAGGAGACGATTGTTTGGGATGAGAAGTCTCAAGCACAAATTAGTTCAGACTGTAGTGCCAATGCAGCTACTTGCAGGGCCCACAGTCCCCACAGATGTGTTTCTGCTATTCAGTTTGATGATGTAAATTTTGTTAGTAGAGATGATGACGAAAACTTTTTAGGGTGTACTCACCCTAGTGCCACAAAGAAGTCGCTTCAACCAGGACCACGAATTGGAGATCGGAGAATAAGGAAGATACTGGCTTCTAAATACTGGAAAGTATCTCCAAAGTTGAACAAGGTCTCTCTTTCGAGCTCTGGTAAGCGGTTACTGTAAAAAGTTTGAATTTTCTAGCTTTAGGAAGAAGCTTGAACTGGCAATTTGATTTGATTTTGTTTTCTCGCGTACTTGCAGATGAGGCTTTTAATCCTCCTTGTTGCGAAAGGAATAGTGGGTGGAAACGTTTAAGATCAGAAAGGAATTTTCCTATCAAGAAGCGGAAGTCTTTCCACTATAGCTCTGTGTCAAGTTCTGGGGATGGAATTATTAGTGACGGCACATCTAATTCACCTGAGAAGGACATAAATGAAGAAGCTTCTGCTTCATATCTGAAGCTTCACAGAGGTTATTTTCCTACTTGCATTGGTGTTAATTGTATTGATTGTTTTTGTCTTTTGCTTTTGGAGTTCCCTTAGCGATCCTAAATTTTTATGCAGTCTCTGGGGCAACCTCCTCGGTAGCCAAAAAAGGTACATCAATCAATGGCAGAGATTCTCATGGCATTGATAGCTTTAGCGTTGGTCATCATATTTCTGTTTGGGCTTTTCTGATTTCTGATGTTTGAGGGGTTCTCATGCATGCACAACCTATTTTTTATACTCAGTGAAACTCAGAATCAAATCGTTCAAGGTGCCTGAGCTTTTTGTTGAAATTCCAGAAACAGCTACTGTTGGTTCATTGAAGGTATAATGTTGTTCTCTGAGCATTTTGATGCTATTCGGAATGTGGTTCAGTGGTGGTTGGTGTTAGAACACAAGAACAGTAAGAGGTGGTTGGTATTTGATTTTGTTCCAGTTTATCATTCTGGGTAATATGGGAAACTGGTATTCACCCACCTTGATTCTTCACGAGCTTTCATTGAAATCATTTGAACTGCTTCTATTTTGCTTAACATTTCACGTATCTTCTGATGCATTCTTCCAAACCAGGTGTCTGAAACATCAATTTATTTTAGATGTCTAAGCAGTTAAGTTGCTTGCTCTTAGTGTATTCTAATGATTCAGGACTTTTCTGCAGAACACTGTTGTGGATGCTCTGTCGACAATACTTGGAGGTGGATTAGGTATTGGCGTACTTCTGCATGGGAAGAAGGTTAAAGATGACAACAAAACTTTACTGCAAACTGGAATCTCTCGAGGCAATCAACTGGATTCTTTGGGTTTTAGCCTGGAGCCCAGCTCTTTCCGGACTTCCCAATGTTCAAACCCGGTGAAATCTTCATCAATGCTTTCTCATGAGGTTCCTCAACCTCTAAATAGGTTTGGAAAATGTGCTAACTTTTGATGATAAAGGTTTTCTTTTGATTCTTGGTTTCTATTATTGTAGGGTAATCTGGTGATTTAAGGTTTTTGTTGAATTTTTTAGAGAAGTAAGATTCATGCTCCTTTTCTTCAGGATACCAGCAAATCGCAGTGTAATCCATGGGAAAACATCTGTTACCACGGAGGAGCAACAAGTGCCTGATTTGATCAACTTTAGTGAAAGAGTTCATGAAAATGCATTCGCTCCCGATATGTCAAGTAACAAATGTGCCGCTGACTCTAAAGCACTGGTTGCTGTACCAGCCATGAGTCTTGAGGCACTAGCTGTGGTTCCGGCTCACCGGAAGCACAAGCAAGCTGAGTTTGCTCAGCGCCGAATTCGTCGACCTTTCTCTGTTGCTGAAGTTGAAGCCCTGGTTCAAGCAGTTGAGAAAATTGGAACTGGCAGGTATGCTAAAAAATCCCCACCAAGCCTTGAAAACTTTCTTGCACGGTACAATTGGCCGGAACCCGGCTGGGTTTTGGCATGAAGCATTACTTCTTCCTAGCCATGATAGGCTTGTCTGTGCGTATATTATTCCCTTTTTTCTTGCATATGCATAGATCTAGTTGTGAAAGATGGTGTTGGATGTGATATACTGAATCAGGTAACCTTACCTGGTTGACAGAAGTGCTGCGACAGCTAGGAATGAATAGTTTTCTTTATCTGCTGTCTGCAGGTGGCGCGATGTAAAAGTGAGCGCATTTGATGATGCCAAGCATCGCACTTATGTTGACTTGAAGGTATATTTCGTTTCGAGAACGGAATTAGTTACCTTTTTTCTGATCTTACAGATGCTAAGGGCTTCTGTTGGTTCAGGACAAGTGGAAAACATTAGTGCACACGGCAAGAATCTCCCCTCAGCAGAGGAGGGGAGAGCCTGTTCCTCAGGAGCTCTTGGACCGGGTGCTAAGAGCACACGCATATTGGTCTGAGCAGCAGGCAAAGCAACAGCTCAAGCAGCAGTCTGAGACACGCCTTCTCCTTTAGGAGCTCCTTAACATATGCAATCGAACCGCTTGACGTGATTATATACCGGTTTAGGGAAGGATTCTCGTTCTCTGACTGATTCCTTGTGCAGTTCTAAGTTGTGATAATGTAAAAAGTATGACATGGAAGAAGAGATAGTGTACTATGGTCTCATGTAATATTCTCACCAGCCCTTTGCCTGAATTCTTTTCCTGGCCAGAGGCTTGTAACTTTGTAAATGGTTCTTGATTGAATAAGAGCTCGCTGACGGGAGTTTCACAAGCTTTTTGTCATTTCCTCTTGTCAATCTCTCTCTAATTTTTTTCCTAAAATAGAAATGTGATTAGGGTTTAGGGATCAGAACTAGGAGCTGTTAAATATTGATGGGATCTTACCGGATCACATGCATCTGCATTTCTCAGTGTTTATTTCAAGTGATTTCAGAGAATTATTCGTTTTCAAGAAAGCCTATAAATGAGGCACATGTTTTCAGGTATCTCCCTCTCAAAAAATAAATTTGGCTCGTTCAGATCCTATCCAGGTCTACGCTTTTGCTCCCTTTCTCCTTTTTTCTTTTTCTTTTATTTCTAAAATCAGGTTTTTTAACTAGATTCTAACCATGTGCCTGGAAATTGTCATTTGTAGCAATCACATTCATGTTGCTACTACATAATAATAATAATAATAAAGGTTTTAAGGAATCTTCTAACAGCCCTTCTATTAAATATAATAATAATAATAACACAGCATAATATTATTGATGACAAATTAGTCAAATACTATGATATTATCACAAGCTTTTGCCATATGGCTAAAGGTTTAAGGGAATATGAGTAGGCCTGTTTAGACTCTCATTTCCCCATTTCCTACATCATGCCGTACAAAATTAATCTAGTTGTCATTCTGATCCTAAAAAAGCTGGTATGTTCACTTTTTCTAATTACAATAATAGTATCTTTTTCTCTTATAACTTATAATGATGCTTTTGAATAAAAATAAAAAAAAATACTGATATTTTACTTCAAAGAAAAAAACTCAAGTATGCTATTTAAATTTAAAACGAAATATTTGGTACTTTCTACATAAATTTGGGATAAGTAGCATCACTATTTCTTTTTTATACATGGTTTCCATTTACAAACAAGTCGAAGACAATTTTTGCTTGAAGTGGGATTGGAAGATCTTCCCAGTAAAAAGTTGTAACCCATGGTCAGACTTAAAGAAGAAAAAAAATTTCTTGTTCTCTTCTTTTCTTTTTTTAAACTTACATTTTTTTACGTGGAGTTATACTTGCCAAGTTGCAAGCTTATTTGGAAATTAGGGGAAAATGCTTCGAATTGTTTAATTCTTTGATTTTTTTTCTACACAGTTGTTCTCTTGATCCGTTTATAAGAATACAAAGGGTAAATGGTGATGAATAATATAGATCCACTTCTATTCATCACCATTCTCACTTATCTACTACGAGATTGTATCTCTCAATCTATTTGTAGAAAAGATAAAGGGCAAATGGTAATGAACAATATAAAAGCACTTCTATTCATCATCCTTCTCATTTATCTTTTTCTACTAATAAATTAAAAAAATACAATCTCCTAAAACTGCGTGAAAAATCTAACAATAATACAGCTTGTTAATAAAATTTATACCTGGTTCCCTATAATCTAAAGAAAAATAGAACCGTCAAAGGAAAGCATTTTATTATGTATACTTATTTTGTTTAACCTAGGTTTACTACCCAACAAATTGAAAAGGTGGCCTTCTTCAATTCATTAGATGGATTATGATTAGCTAAGAGACCACCACTCCCAAATAGAACTCATTAAATGTCACTCGTTTTGAATCTTCATATTGAGATGTTTCTGGAAAGGTGACTTAATATTAGTTTTTGTGTAACACTTATTTTATGACAGCTTACAGACATGATAATGTAATCTGGGTCATTTAAGTCTAAATAATAGTGTTTATTATACACTTTTAATTGTTTAAATTGCATTGTCACATCTGTCATCTATCACATTACAATTTTTCTTGTTATAGTTACCAATTCCTTAAAGCTACTTGTTTGATATTGAATTTGGATTTGATCTCAGAACTTCGGCTTTGACAAAAAAAAAATATCAGTTAAGTGATCTGGTTGTCCGAAAGGAGCTCAATTCGAAGATTAGAAATTTAGATGACCAGCATCTGAAGGGATATTCTATTGATTGGGCAATTAGGGCATTAAAGTTCCTAAAAAATGTTGCACTCGGTCCCCATCGTGGAAAGTTTTGTGCATTATGGAAGGAAAATTATGTTGTAACAGATAAATAAATGCATGGGATTCTTGCATTTGTGGCTATAATTTGATGGATTGTTTTCGTCACTCTGTCACACTTTAACGCTCTCTTCATGGATTCCTCAATATATATATATATTTTTTAAAAACAATTTTAGGCTTTAGCCATAAGTTTGTGGACAAAATTGGAGGGACATTTGAGCTCTCACGCAGGGATGCAAGTAACTTTCAAACCTCTGGCTTTGGGTCCCAAATTAAAGAATGGGCGTTCACTTATTGCTTTTTTTTTTAATGTGAAAAACTTTTTCTTTTTTGAAATAAGAAGCATTTTTACAATGTACCAAGTTAGAAAGTACAACATATTTAAGAAAAATAAGGAAATATTTATTTTTTAAAAACCTGAAAAATAACCAAATCATCATTTAGTGGTATTTTTTACTGGAAAATGATCCATCATATGGGGACGTTTATTTATTTATGAAGGAGGAAGCAAAGCAGCTAATAGATGTTAGAGCCTAAAATCTTCATCAAGACTTGCACGAGAGCCAGACTCAAATTTCCACATATGGCTACAGAATTAATGTTCTGCTGGGAGAGCCAAGAGAGTTCGGGTTTCAACATTAGATATTTGGAATATATTTTATTGTAAACAGTCTCAAATTTTTATAATATTTTTATATTTAATATGTTACTTGAGCCTATTATTATTCAAACTATCATTCTAATATTTAATTTTTAATATTTTTATTAATTTATATACAAAAAACATAAAAGCGGGAACAATACACAAACATCTCTTAATTTCTTTATCAAACCAAAATATTCAACTGGACCGAAAGAGTATTAATTGAACACAATAACTAAAAATTAGACTAAAATTTTTATTGAAACATTATGTCAAGATTAACTGTTCAACGTTTATTTTGAAAAATTGTGTATCAGCATTTTCATTCGAAGGATAAATTTTTTATTTATCAATCCAAACCATTCGTTTTTCTTGTCACAACATTATCCGTTTGCACAAATTTGTCTTATCACTCGAATTGACTACTCATACTTCGTGTTCATCCTTAACGTATGTCGTTATCAAACAAAACTTTAACTTGTCACCCTCTTTTCCTTTTTTTGGGTAATCTTGTCACTCTCTTGTTGTGTACACATCCACTTATCCTAAGAATGGTTTAGAGAAAGCTTGCAAATTACATAATTGGTTTTTAATTTGGATGATCAAGTTTAACAATTTAAGGGTATATCTAGGGAACTTAATTAATCATTTTTTTTATTATAAAAAAATATGACAAACGTCATCTTATAAATCAATGACATAAAACTCTAACAAACAATAAAGGCATAATGCTGGCTACTAAAAGGACTACTCATCCCTATGATACGCCGACATCAAATGAGAGGAAAAAAGTCAGATCAAGTCAAACATTTTATGTAAACTATAATAGATTTACGGTAAACTCTATCTGTTGTCTCTAAATCATATCTCATGCTGCTTAATCGTCCCAAAACTATTAAGTGTTGCATAAATCATCCTCAAACTATTTAATTGTTGTTATTTTGTTACCATTAAGGATAGATAGAAAAATGACACAACTGTTTATGTGGCTTTGAAAATTGAGTGGCTACTGATGTTGAGTCACTTTTCCATTCATCCTTAATAGTGTTATAGGCAACAAGACAATATAACAACAATTAAAGAGTTTGGGACGATTAATACAATACTTGATAGTTTTAGGACGATTAAGTAACAAGAGATATAATTTAGGGACGACAAATGGAGTTTACCCATAGATTTGGGATAATAACTCACAAATAATTTGAAAAAAAAAATCTAAATAGGGATTGAACTCTATTTGACTAATTGACCAACACTTGATTACAAACTATCCAAGCACAAAATGTGGATGATAACTCAAACAAACAAAAAAGTAAAAGGATATTATCACTTGATCTATTATTTGGAAACATCTCACTCATCTATATTTCATTGTTTTTTGTGCTCCACTTAATTCATTGACATTAAAATAGATCATTTGGGTCTATTCTCTAAAGAGCGTCGGATAAACTAGTTAACACTCATGCTAATGGTAATAAAAGAATTTTGTGGAAGAGAACAAAGAAGAAAAAATTGTGGGAAAAAAAAAGGCAAGTATGGTTAATTAGGTGGAATAACAGCTATAAATCAACCAACTGAACTTAGATTGGTATCCAAACTTGACGGAAGACATAGAGAAGAGAGGAGAAGTCAATATAGAGAAGAAAGGAGGGGAGCGGCAGTTAGGGTAGGAAGAGAGTGTTTATTTATCTAACAATCACTTAAATCATAATAATTTTTTTACAAATTAATAAATTTTTATGAGTTTTTTTTCATTATTCAACATAAAACAGAAAAAGCAGATAAAAAATACTTGCTATATGTGCAAAAAAAAAAATTTAAGAGTAATATTTTGGCTTCTTAAAGTGTATGATGTTAATTAGTATACAATTTAAATAAATAACCACTACACATAAAAAGTATAGTATCAATGTTACTTTGCTACTCGCTTGTCCCATAACATATGTTACTTTTTCAACTTTTTTGTGTTCTAAAATATGTTTAACATTTCGGTATTTATGCATCTGATTTCAAATGTGCTCTAACCCTTCTCAATGCCGGTCCTTATTATAATAATGTTTTCAGTAAATGATAATCTTGGAATATATATATATATATATAAAAGTTGGATTCTAGCATTAAATGCTAGCAATAAATATACTAAATGAGTAAATTTTATGGATAATCTCTTAACTTTAACTATTGTACTGTTTTAATCCCTAACTCACTAATCATTTTGTTTTGGTCCTAAATTTATTAAAATCGTTTCACTTAGGCTCCTTGATAAATAGAATCACATATTATACTTCCACAAAATCTTTACTCTAATTTTTATATCTTAAAGATCATTTCCTCAATCACATATTATACTCTATAAAAATTATTTGAATTTCTAGAGTTATTATATACCAGCTAAGTAAATTTCATGAATATTCTCTTAATTTTAAATATCATACTTTTTTAGTGTCTAATCTATTAACCATTCTATTTAGGTCCTAAACCCATTAAAAATGTTTCACTTTAATCCCTTGCCAAATGGAATCACACATTATACTTCTACAAAATATTCATTGTAACTTTTACTTCCTTAAAAATCAGTTCCTAATTACCTATTATACTCTATAAATGGAAATCAAATTTCTAGAGTCATTAGTATAATTTTTAATGATAAATAAAAGTAAACAATGTTTTAATTAAAATTTTATTTTTATTTATTCCATTTTATGTAATCAATATTTTTTAGTATTTCTTCACCTATGTAATATAGATTGAATGAATTTTTGGTATTTTCAAACATCACATATGTAGGGCAAGAATGAAAATACAATATCATCTAGGAATCCCTAATACATGTATTCAATATATATTTAACGAACAAGAAAAGTAAATGTCAAACTACAAAAGTTATTCTAATATTTCCTAAATGGTAAGATAAATCTAATCATCAAACTATAAAGATTATCCTACTATTTCATGAATGTCAAGATTGATAACTAAAATGCTACAAATCCCTAGATGCATGCATAATAAGTAATGAAGTCTTATTGCCAAAGTAAAAAAAAAAAAAAATTCTCTTTTCCAGATAATTTATCCCTATAAGGTAGTATAAAAGCTACTAATCATCGTATCTTTCATTTAAAGAGAGTTGAATACTTTTGTTCACTCCTATAACACTTCTTCATTAACACTTTCTTTTTGAGATTTTTTTTTCTCCCAAATAGAATGCCCCAAAATTGTTATTCTAAACAGAAATTCAAAGAAACAATAAAGTTACATTTCTTTAAATGAGGATGTCAACAGGTTGGATTTGGGTTAGATGAAGGTATTTCTATATCCTACTCGTGACCTTGAAGGCTATACTCGCATCCTACTCATCACCCGTCGAGTGGACAATTTTTACATTTATATTTTATCCATTTTTTGATAGGTTGGGTCGGGTAAAACTCATCCACCCATCACACCTCTACAACCATAATTTTATTGAGTCATGTTAAAAACATTCATTATACCTTATTTATTAAAGAACCCATGCTTGTTTTTTATTCCATATAACTTATCTATTATATATTTTTATCACATAACTAATACTAATATGTTATACACACAAACACACACACACACACACACACATATATATGGGTCAGATGTGGGGCGGGTGAACCCTAAACCCGTATCCTACCCAAACCTGTCGGCTGGTGAAAAAAAACCCACATCCAACCCAAACCTGATCAATTGCTAAAAAAACCCAACTCATCTGATTGGATACAACCAAATGCCCGTCAGATTTGACATCCATTGACATCCCTATTCAAACACTTTATCCTCTCATTCTCAACCACAAACAACTTGAATATTAACAATTGCTCTTGATTCAGTCAAGCTGAAAATAGTCCTTAAATTTGTATTTCCTGAATCAAAAGAGATAATTTTAATGCCAACAATAGCCTTTATTTTAATTTGATGTTATCTGTTACACTTTTGTATAGGACATTCTTTGCTTCTTTCTTACTTAGTTTTAGCCTTTTCATCATGAATACAATGTAAAGATGTTCTTTTATTTCCATTATGTCAGTTTATAAATCAGTAATCAACGGATGCTATAGAGAAAATGATTAAAAAAAATCCACTAACTCAAGTCTCCTATTTTGGTTTTCATAAATTTCCCACCACAATGCGTCTTCACATTTTTATTTTTTCACAAATAAAGCTAATTTTTACCATCTCTTTATAAAACATATTAATATATAAAATAATTGTCTTCTCTGTATATGTGATGGTTTTAAAAGAATATAAAATTTATGTTGCTCAAAAATCACTTTACTTTATAATAAGCAGTAATTAATTATTAAGATAGACTTTGCAATCAAGTAAACATAAACTATTAAAACATTAAAAAAAAATACTAGCCCAATGCATCACAAGGGCGTGTTAAACTAGTGTACTTGTATGACATAATATATATTGTTAATGCATGATTATTTATTAGATTTAAGTCAATTTTTGTGAATATTCACTGTTGTCGTACTTATTATTTCATCTCACAATTGGTGTGTGTGTGTGTACTGTCTTTGAAATTACACAAAATTACATTGAACATTCATGTGAACGGAAAAAAAAAAAAAAAGGGCTTTTATCACGAGTGAGAATGCCCCATTATTAACAAAAACAACAAAATGTTAATTCAATAAAATTGGGCCAACATAGGCCTAAAGAGAAGCCTTCTAATCAACTAGGACTAATTTCATTGCTTACTGGTTCGAATTATTGGGCGTGCTACGGGAAACCAAGACAAAAGATATTATTATTATTATTATTATTATTATTATTATTATTATTATTATTATTATTATTATTATTATTTCCTCTTGCTCGTATAAGGCTAGGATTTTTTATGGTATTACTAAAAGGTAATTGCAACCCATTAAGTCTTGCAATCTCTCTCTTTTTCTATATTTGAAGTCAACTATTACGTAAGAGAAATAAAGTCCGTTGCACTCATCAGTGAGATGAGAAATTTAAAATGTACATTGAAGGAGTTGGGACTTAAATTTTATCTTATTTTTTTCATAATCAGAAAAAATCGATGAGAAAAACAAGAACTGGTTTAGAAAATATGAGGTATAAAACGCCCGGCGCATTGCGGTGGTCAAATAATACCACAACATCAAGTATAAATAAAATAAAGTGTAATTGAGAAACATATTCATTTTGATTTGATACTTGCATTAAAATTTAGAACCCATGTTAATCGTATCATACATAACATAAGGGAGATACAGAGGGAAGAGAATCATAATAGTTGTATGGACAACTCATTTTTCAAGCAATATGCATAATATTCAACATGCACAACTTATATAGATATCTTACATGAATGGTTTGATTGCTTATTTGAAATAACAAAAACTTGTGGAAAGATTCAAACATATGAAGGAATCAATTATTAATAATGAAAAAGACATAATTAAAACACAAAATTGTATTTAATTTATGTTAATCAATTAATGATTTAACCATTAATATAGTAAAGGTAAAAAGAAAAGAAAATAAATAAATTGACTAAAGCGAAATCAATTGAAATCATAAGAAATGGACAGATCATAGTGACTAAAGTTTTGTTTTAGAAAACAATAATGAAGAAAAGTAACAAAAGTAGTTTGGGGACCAAGAGAGAAAATGAAAAAAAACTTTAGGTATTAAGAGTTTAATAATTTACTTAATAAAAGTTAAAAAAAATTATTTTACTAAAAAACAAACAAATCATAGTAACTAATATTTTACTTTAGAAAATAATACATAAAAAAAACGTAACCAATAGATCAAACAAAAATACTATAGTTAAGTAGTTATTAAGTTCAGAGACCAAAATGCCAAATCAATCAAACTCAGGATATAAGATGGGAAATAAAAACAATGCACCAAGTGAAACATGAAAAAAAATGATGCAAAGAAATGTACTTCACCAAAAAGAAACATGAAAAAAAATAAAACTGGGACAATATCGAAATAGGCCATAAAAAAGCTATTATCTTTGAAAATCTGATCAATTTTCCAAAAGAAGCAATTTCATTAAAAAAAATGTCAGGTGAAAAAATGCGAGCAACCAAGCCCAACACCAATGGGTAAAAAGGGAAAGATACTATAGATTATTGTTCAATGAATAGTACCCACCAGATGGTAATTAGAATAAAAAAAAATAACCAAGTGATTAAACAAAAATACTATAGTCAAGTAGCAATTAAGTTCAGGGACTAAAACACCAAACTGATCAAACTCAAGATCTAAGATGAGAAATGGAAACAATGTAGGGATTGGAAACGTGTTTCACAAAAAAAAAAGTGAAACAAAATGAAAGTGAGAAAATAGTAAGATAGGCCTTAACAAAGCTACTGTCTTTCGAAAATCTGACTAAGCTTCCAAAATAAGCAATTGTGTTAAAAGAAAACGTTAGGTGAAAGAGCGACACACAACACAATCCAACACCAAGGGGTAAAAAGGGAAAGACACTGTAAATTACTGTTCAGTGAAAAGTACCCACCATATGGTAATTAGAACATAGTATAATATAACTAAGTTATAAGCGAGTTGAACTTTGTTGCAGCCTTGCAGGGAACCACCATAATTGTAATCCATGACACTTTAAATATAATGTTGCAGATGTTCATCACAATATTGTTAATCTCTTTGCTTGATTTCTCTACTTTTGTGATGACCTTCAGAGCCTGAGCATAGAGGTTTAATTTAAAATTCATCTTTGAAACTTGTATACTTCAACTATTGTGGCAAAGGCTAGAGAAAGGCTTAGGATATGTTGGTCACTTGCATCAGTAGGTAATACTAGTTAAAATAACGTATTTATTGGGTTTTAGAGCTAGATCTTTTGTCTTGAAGTCTCAGCCTAAGTGATTGAGGCTTAAGACATCAATGTGGAGGTTAAGAGTTCAAACCCTGCTTTCACAAAACTTCTTATAAAATGTTAGTTATACTGGTTCAGTGGCTTTTCAGATCTTGGAAAAGTAGACATTTTCTAATTCCCTTAACTATATGGTACTTCATACTCTTATATTTGTATAGACGTTTCTGAATACCGAAAGAGAAAAAAAAAACTAGATCTTTTTCTCATTTTGTTCAGAAAGCGAAATAATGTAAGGCAAGCAAGAAACAAAAATTCTAGACAAATATTGTTCTGTCTCAAAATGTAATTTGACGCCAATCACATATGTTGATTCTTGCATTGAGTTATAGTAGTCCTTTTTAGTCTTTGCCTAGTATGAAGCCCATGGATGGGGCCTAGTTCCATTGTTTACCACTAATCCAGCCGTACAGAAATGAGGAATCAAGCACAATTTGTCATAGCATATATGTCTTTTTCGTGTTAGCTCATTTCCACCCGCCCCTTTAAGACAGACTAGCTAAGGAAAAAAAATTTCATACTTTACAAAAAAAAATTTGACTCAAGACTTATTGCTAAGCAGAATAACTGTTAAATAACATCCGGTCTAAAATAATTAAAAAATTGATCTGTCTTTTTCGTTCTAGTATTTGTTTTCCATTTTCTTTTTCTTTTCGTTTTGACTAGTCGACTTTTCAAGTTGGAGGTGCTTGTTTCTCAAGTTTCCGGGGTCACCCCTAACCCGAGGGCCCAAGGCTGTTGACCGACGAATAAAGAGTGGCCTGGTACTATTGATAATTAGCAGAACAAAAAATTCATAGTAGTAGTCTACTACTTTACATGGGAGTAAAGAAGCAAAGTCAAACAAATTTCTTGTTCCCCAAGTCTCCAAACGTATTACAATAACAAAGATTATGACAAATATACGCTCTCCCCGAAAACCTAAAGAAAATCTTTTAAAGAAAATAAGCCAAGGAAAAGGCAAAATCTCTTGTTTGAGAGAAAATATTGGCCCTAAGCTTTCACGTTTATTTCCATTTGGCCCTTGACCTTACGGGAGGAGAACCTAAGAACTACTAGCAAATTATGCATCTAGCATTAGAGTTGCAACTGATCTGATGCCCCCAACACAAGAAAAGTTGAGGGCACAAACACTATGGCCCCACCTTATCACGAGTGTGAAATTAAAACTATAAAAAATATGTGTCTTTTGGTACAATAAAAAATGTCTTTTTACAAAACACGGGGACCAATTTAGAAAAACAAAATCATTTCCACATCCTCCGTCAGTTTCTGCTGTGCTTAGGTGCGGACAAAACAAGTCAACCGCAGCCACGGAAGGTGGTTCTGAAACAGGGACTACTTGTGTCGTTTGACTGTTATAAGCCGTCGACGCGTCTATCGAGGATCGCCCTTTTAATGATCCCTGCTCTTTTCCTTTCTCATTACAGACACTGAAATATGCGAGGCGGAAAGGTCTTGTTTTGTCGCTTCACTGGATAGTTTCTTCGGAAGGTACACATGGGTTCTTCTGTCCCTAACGTTCTGGTGTTCTGTTAGGTTGCTTTCTTTGCATTTGGTGTGAAAAAGTTACCAGTTTTTTTTTTTTTTTTGAGTTTTCAGTTAGGGGTTTGATGAAATTTCAGAGATCAGTAAGAGGATTTTTCTTCCATGGTTAGCTAGCTTATCCGTTTGTCATCTAGGTTGAGCTTCTGTTTGTTGCAAGCTTAGATTTCTGGGTTTGTTTTGTTTCTTGTCGTTTGTTAGCTCTTGCTCCTTTGTTTGTGATCATGGATCCAAACTTCAATGGATTCTCTGATTATACAAATGGGTTTAGACTTGAGGATGACATTATTTTACCCTATTCAGACCAGAACCCTAGCCTCAAGTTCAA
This sequence comes from Aquilaria yunnanensis, assembly GCA_039654915.1. Lineage (NCBI taxonomy): Eukaryota > Viridiplantae > Streptophyta > Magnoliopsida > Malvales > Thymelaeaceae > Aquilaria > Aquilaria yunnanensis. Next base: position 1,489,998 of record CM077595.1, read on the forward strand.
TATCCCTTCTCCAGATTTTAGTTTTATAGATAGATCGTTTAGTTCAACTCAAATAGAGACCAGTAGTGTTACCCGATCCCTTATGGTAAGCCCTTCTAGTGACTACCTTTCTGCATCTACTGGCTGGAGTCCGGAAGGAGAGTCTTCATCACCTTCAGATGATAGTGAATCATCAGATCCGGTTCTCAAGTACATAAGCCAAATGCTTTTGGAAGAGAACATGGAGGACATACCCCATATGTTTAATGACTCGTTCGCTCTCCATGATACTGAAAGATCTCTGTATGAAGTGCTTGGCGAGATCCATAGTCCGGAAGTTAGTCAGCCCCAACATGTTGTGAGCCTAAATAAGGAGAGTCCTGAGAGTAATTTTTCTAGTGGTTATGATCATGGCAGTGCCACCAGCAGCACTCTTAGTGGAAGCAGTGGCTTTGTTAACCAACAGTGGACTAATGACGTTGTAGCATATGAAACCCCACATTTGTTTCAAGCTCCTCAACCGATTGAGCATCCTCTGCGTGACTCGCAAGAGGCAAGTTTACAAGTTCCTGCCAATTCGATGAGTGACTTGAATAATGTGGGCAATGGTTTGATTAAACCCTCTGTATCCGAGCTTCTGCTTCAGAATATGTTGAGCAATGAAGAGTCTATGTTACAATTTAAGAAAGGTTTTGAGGAAGGAAGCAAGTTTCTTCCTAGCAATAACCGGCTCATTATTGATCTGATAAGTGGAACACTTGATGCAGAGAAGAAGGAAGAAGATTCACAAATTGTGGTAAAGGTGGAGAATAATGAATGGGATCACTCACTAGATGTGTCAAGGGGTAGAAGGCATCATGAAAGAGAGGATACAGACATACAAGAAGAAAGGAGAAGCAAGCAATCTGCAACTTACGTAGACGAAAGCGAACTTTCGGAGATGTTTGATAAGGTGCTGCTTTGTGTTAACACCGAAGCTTTGAAAGGGTGCTTGAAGAAACCCATGGATGAGAATGGAGAATCACAAAATCCCAGTGGCACAAAAACTCGTGGAAGAAAACAGAACAGGAATAAAGAAATGGTGGATTTGAGGTCTCTCCTGGTTCTCTCTGCACAAGCTGTTTCAATCAATGATCGTAGGACTGCTACTGAGCTACTAAAGCAGATTAAAGAGCACTCTTCACCTTCTGGGGATGGCTGTCAGAGACTTGCTCATTTCTTTGCAAATGCCCTTGAGGCACGCTTAGATGGCAGGGGATCTGGAATCCAGAATTTTTTTGCTTCCCCTGATTCCCAGAAGACTACGGTTGCTGACATATTGAAAGCTTACAAGAGTTATCTTGCAACTTGCCCATTTAAGAAGCTTGCAATTGCCTTTGCAAACAAAACTATATGCAAAATGGCGACGAAGGCAACAACTCTTCATATAGTAGATTTTGGTATCATGTACGGTTTCCAGTGGCCAATCCTTATCCAGCATCTCTCAACACGAGCGGGTGGGCCTCCCAGGTTACGCATTACTGGAATAGACATTCCACTGCCTGGCTTCAGGCCACTAGGGAGAATCGAGGAGACAGGACGTCGGTTGGCACGATACTGTGAGAGGTTTAAAGTGCCCTTTGAGTACAATGCGATAGCAGCCAAGAATTGGGAAAGTATTAAGATAGAAGACCTCAAGATTGATAGCAGTGAAATGCTCGCTGTGAATTGTCTTTATCATTTTAAGAATCTACTTGATGAAACAGCTGAAGAGGAGGGTCCAAGAGATGCTGTCCTGAAATTAATTCAGAAAATGAACCCTAGAATATTTGTTCATGCTGTTATCAATGGATCCTATAATGCTCCCTTTTTCGTCACAAGGTTCAGGGAGGCACTCTTCTATTTCTCTGCACTGTTTGATATGTTTGATGCTACCATGCACCGTGAAGAACCAGGTAGACTCATGTATGAGAAAGAATTTTATGGCCGAGCAGTAATGAATGTTGTGGCCTGTGAAGGTGTAGGGAGGTATGAGAGGCCAGAAACATACAAACAATGGCAGGTACGGACAGTGAGGGCAGGTTTCAAGCAGATGCCGTTGGATCAAGAACTGGTGGAGATATTAAAGGGCAAATTGAAGGCTTGGTACCACAAAGATTTTGTAATGGATGAAGACAACTACTGGTTGCTGCAAGGTTGGAAGGGCAGGATTCTTTGCGCTTCTTCCTGCTGGGTGCCTGCATAGGCATCTTCACTCGTTTCGTTGGAAGCTTAGGCAAGGTATTTCTGTGTGATCCTTCCGTGAATCATGACCAATTTGACAGGTGACTTCAGCAGTAGGCTTTCACTGGTCAAGGCATGTCGGCCTTTTGGAGCTTCTTGGTTACTTGGCAGCTCCGTGCTTTGTACTACATGGTTGAATGTGTATTTGGTTAGAGATATAGAGGTAAGAGGATGTAATAGATGTCTATTCTTGAAATCTTATAGCTGTGCCCAATCTGCTATTGTTAATTTAGAATGAAACTTTGTTAAGGTTCAGCAGATTGTTATGGTAAATTACCTTCTTATTGCTAAGTAGGTGATCAATGTATTTGCTTTTGTTATTTGTGCCCTTTTTTGCACCTGTATTATCCTTCAGCTAGCAAATGACGATTGATCTCCTAGAGGTACGGTTGAGCTCAGAATCGGGACCCTTCCGAAGTGTTTTTTTGCTTAAGATGACCGAATTACTTCTACTCAGTTGTTGAACTCATTTTGTGTTATTTTTTCTCTCATCAGTAATTTTTTTTTTTTAAAATCTATTAATTATGGGAAAAAATCTATTGCCTCAGTCCCATATTCTTTGCATCATTTGATTTTTTTTATATAATTTGATTTGAATTTATTTATATTAGTATTTATTAGAAAAAATTTTAAAAAAATATATTTAGAAACTATATATCTTGATTTATCATTATTATATAAAAGTCCTTCATTTATATACTAAAATGTTGAAAATAAAAAATTATAAATTAATTGCTGAAAAGTGAATAATGCAAAAAATATGAGACTTGGGGAGTATTAGTTAGTATTAGAATTTTTAGCTATCTAAGATAACTTTTAACATTTAAGTTCAATGGTTTGATCTCCATTATTAATAAATTATCTAAAATTCTAAAATTAATTATAAAAATTGTTCCTGTTTCCAAATAGATGATAAAAAAATCACTTTCTAGTAGTCAAGTTTACGATTTCTATGCTGGTTGGTTTTTTAATTTTTATTTTTTCAACTCATCTGAACTGCGACTCGACTGGATGTGAACAAAAATTGGAAGGGTCTATTCTTTTCAAAATTACGATACACGTTTAACAGTACTTTCAACAGGCATGGAAGTACTTTCTGCCTCCTCTATCATTCTCATCATTTCTGGTCCTGGACCAAATTGGCAAGTGTTTCTTATCTGTGACATTGGAATTGTTTTCACTCTCTCTCCAACACACACACACACATACACATACTATGCACCGGCAAAACTAAATTGTGAACTTGGCTGCCGTCTCATGGACAAACCTCTAAATTCATGCATGCTCCAAGTAATTAATCTAAACTAGCTTAAGTAAGAAATGAGGTTCATGGCGCTCGCATGTTGTAGTAGTTCAATTCATGTCAATATTAAATATGAATATAAACAGTGGTGATTATTAACGAAGGAAAAAAGTTTCATAAAAATAAAAATAAAAAAGTTAAGTAAAGTTTTGGAACTAAGAGAGCAAAAAAAAAAAAAAAGATTTTATATAGAGATAAACAATAGTGACTAAAATTTTGTTTTAGAAGAGATAAATAATATGAAAAAGTTAATAATATAAGACAAATAGTAGAATTTCAATGGCAAAAAATGGCGACTAAAATGGTCTTTAAGCCAAGAGAGAAAATGTAAAGATTTCTGGAATTAAAAGCTTAACCATCAACTTAATCAAAAAGAAGAAAATAAATGAAAACATTGGCTAAAATGAATTAGTTCGAACTATACCAAAAAGTAGACAACTCATATTGACTAAAATTTTGTTCAAAAAAACAATAATAAAAAACCAACAAAAAAAGTCTAAATGAAATCACTATGATTGATTAAAAAAATAAAAGAAATAAACCATGGTTATAAAGATTTTACTTTATAAGACAATAAATAAAAAAATAAATTTGAATTGATTATCATAAATTTATTGATGATAATTATTTATTTATTTATTATTAAAAATTATTACAAAAAATATCCACTACAATTTGTGAGTTACCAAACCTCTCCATTTATTCTCTTAGTCTCCAATTTTAAACCAGAACAATTCCAAAAATAGAAAAATCATAATGATTAAAGTTTCATTTTAGAAAACAACAACGAAGAAATTCAATAAACAAAAGTTAGGATTAAGACAAAAAAAATTGGAAAAACTTTAGGTAGTAAGGATTTAACAATTCACTTAATAAAGATAAAAAATGGATTAAATAAAAAATAAACAAATTATGATCACCAATGTCTTACTTTAAAAGATAGTGCATAAAACAACAATAAAAAAAGCTTGGGTAATAGGAGAGCAAATAGAATATCTAGTTAAATAGTTATAAAATTAGGGAACCAAAATCTAACATGGACGTAACTCAATAAAATGGAAAGATTAAAAACTTAGGAATTGGAGCCATGTCTTTTTTTTTTTTAATTTTGACTCTCTTATTTTTTTTTTCTTTTTTCAGATGCGATTTACTCAAAATCTAATTTTTAATATTGATAAAAAAAATTATTTAGAAATTACTTTCAATTTTAAAAATTGTAGATCAAATTACTTTATTAAACTACAGAGTTTGAAGTAAATAATTGCTACTATAAAATTTAATCATTGATAATGATAAAAAAATGACTGAAATACAAAACTATGTTTAATATATATTAATCAATTAACAGTCTAATCACTAACTTAACAAAGATTAAAAAAAGTAAAAAAAACTGACTAAAGCCGAATCAAGTAGAACCAGATCAAAAGTAGACAGATTATAATGATTAAAGTTTCATTTTAAAAAACAAGAATAAAGAAAATCAATAAAAAAATGTTAGGATGAAGACAAAAAAAAAATTTAGATATTAAGGATTTAAAAATTGACTTAACAAAGATAAAAAATTATTTAATTAAAAAATAAATAAATTATAGTCTCCAATGTCTCACTCTGAAAGATAGTACATAAAACAACAACAACAACAAAAAATACTTGAGACTAAGAGAGCAAAGAGAAGATCTGGCTAAATAGCTATAAAGTTCAGGGACCAAAATGTAAAACAAACATAACTTTGAATCTAAAATGAAAAAGTTAGAAAGTTAGAGACCGAAACTGCATTTTAACTTAAACAAAACGTGAAACGGACTGAAACAAAAAAAAAATTGCAACACAATCCCTTAGAAAGTAGAGTGCTTTGTGAAAAAATGGATCAAACTTCAAAATGGAGCAAATCACATTATGTTAAAAGCAAAAAAAAGAATTAGAACTATCTATCTACAATAAAAACTATTGATGAACAGTAAAAATACCTTTTTCTTTTAGAATATAGTATAATTAATAACGTAATACAATTAAACACTTACAACATGTCTCTTCACCTTAGCTCGAGCAGTAAGGGCTCAGCCCTATTGTAGAGATTGTCAAAGTTTAAAACACCACCCCCCTCCTTAACTCCTCAAAAACCCCCAACTTTAGTAGTATAGAAATTTGGAGTAAAAAAAAATATTTACCTCTCTTCATGGTAACAGTCTTCAATGTGGTGAATGGTAGGGGAAAAGTTGCTTGGTTTGTTTGTTTTTGTTTTTGTTTTTTTGTCTTTTTGGGGGAAAAATTTAAGGGCATGTTTATTTGATTTCATGACACTGAATTTTTATTCTTTTCTATGATCTTACTCAATGTGGTCCCAAGGAGAACTAGATTATGGAAAAAAATTTATGATTACTAAGTTTCAGATTAAGTTTGAGTAAATCAGCTAAACTTATTCACCAGTATCTGTTTTGTCAATGGAAATTAAAGAAAAAGACAAAGACACGTATTATTATACTATTTTATAAAGATGAACATGGTTACTATTGGATGAATATTGGCAATTGTTTTGGGCTAGTTGAACTCAGTTGGTTTTGGGTCATGGTTCAGCAATTTTTATTTTTTTTTTGCTTTCAACTTTTCTTTTTATTTGCTTTTTTTAGGATGCGATTTGCTCTTTTTTTAGTTTTATCTCATTTCGTAAGGTGCATCATTCTTTGAGGGCCTAAGTTGCAATTTTCTTGATTTTCATCTGTCCCACCTTTTTTTTCGGGTTAAAACGCGATTTCATTCCCTAACTTTCTAATTGTTTTCTTTTTTGGGCGTAAGTTACGTCCCTATTACATTTTAGTCCCTGAATTTTATAACTATTTAATTAAATCTCCTATTTGTTCTCTTAGCCCCCAAGTTTTTCTTTTTGTTGTTTTTTATGTACTATCTTTTATAGTAGGACATTGGTGACCATAGTTTGTTTATTTTTTTAGTTAAAATTTGTTTATTTTTTAGTTAAACCATTTTTTTATCTTCATTAAGTCAATTGTTAAATCCTTAATGCCTAAAGTTTTTCCATTTTTTTTGTCTTAATCCTAATTTTTTTTATTGATTTTCTTTAGTGTTGTTTTCTAAAATGAAGCTTTAATCATTATTTCTATCATTGTTCTTTCATTATTGCTTATTAAGATGTATAACATTAATTATTTATTTCAAGCTTTATAATTTAATAAAGCAATTTGTTCCATAATTGTTAAATTTGAGAGTAAATTTTTATAAATAAATTTTTCATCGATATTATAAATTAGATTTTGTGTTAATAGGAGATGAAAATTTTTATTGAATTGTTTTTAATTAACAGACAAAATATGCATTGTTTCAAAGCACGTAACATATTTTGTGTCGCACCATTATTGTTAAAATTTATTACAAAAAATATCCACTATAATGTGTGGGTCACCAAACCTCTCTATTTATTCTCTTGATCTCTAATTTTTTTTGTCATTTTTTTATTATCTTCTAAAGCAAATATTGGTAACCATAATTTGTTTTTCTTATATTTCTAGTAGTAGCATTTTTTACTCCAGCCTCAACCTAGTAGGGTGTGAATATTATTTTGTTCTAAAATTACAATGGCTGAAACTTGAAAGCATATATTTTTTTTTATATCAAATATCTACGTCTTTTCAAAAATTTACGTAATGATCATATAAACCGTCGCAACGCGCGACCTCTATACACTTCGTACTATATTCTAAAGAATGAATGGATTTACTGTTCATTTACAATATATGAACAATAAATATTTTTCCTTTTTTTTGTGGCTTTTGACTTTTTTTTTATTTTTTGGCATTTTTCGGATGCAATTTGCTTTTTTATTAATTTGATCCTCTTTTAGCAAGACGTTGGCCTTTGTGAGGGCCAATGTTGCAATTTTCTCGGTTTTAATTCTGTTTCACGTTTATTTCAGTAAAAAGATAGTTTCAGTCCCTAATTTTCTAGGTTTTCCATTTTAGTCCCTGAGTTATATCCGTGTTACATTTTGGTCCCTAAATGTTATAATTATTGAATTAGATCTTCTATTTGCTCTTTTGATCCTTAAATTTTTTTTGTTGTTTTATGTACTATATTCTAAAGTAAGACATTGGTGATCATAATTTATTTATTTTTTAGTTAAACCATTTTTTATCTTTATCAATTCAATTATTTCTCTCTTTGTATTTATAAAACAAAAAAAAACTAGGGTTGTATTTAAGAAAAATAGAACTAGGCTAAAAGTAGGCTAATTATAATAATTAATGTAAATACATCTTCATTTAGCTATTCTGTGTAGTTACAATTATCTATACTTGGATTTTTTTTAATGTCAAAGTATGCCTTAACTTTTTATATTGTTTTATCAATGACTTACATTATTACACAGGTTTCCACATACCTTGGTTACTTCTAGAAAAGACCAGTGTTTGTACCATTAATCTATGGTGAATTTTATTGTATTTTAACAGTACCTCTTTTTTTCCCCCCTTTTCTTGGATGCTATTAACTCTTTTTCTCAATTTGATCCCCTTTTCATGTGACACTCGCCTTTTCGAGAACATGTGTTGCAATTTTCCATTTTTAGTCTGTTTCATGTTTTGTTTTGGTTAAAACTTGATTTCAATCCCTGAATTTTCACTCTTTCTGAAGTTAGCCTCCAAGTTTTGTCCGTGTTCCATTTTGGTCCTCAAATTTAATAAATATTGAACCATATTTTTTCTATTTGATCTCTTTGTCACCAAACTATTTTTGTTGTTTTTTATATATTATCTTTTAAACTAAGACATTAGTCACCATAATTTGTTTATTTTTTCATTAAATCATTTTTTACTTTATTAAATCAATTATTAAACCTTTAATACATAAAATTTTTCCAGTTTTTATCTTGGTCCAAATTTTTTTTATTATTTTTCTTTATTATTGCTTTCTGAAATAAAATTTTAATAATTATAATTTGCCTACTTTTAACTATGGTTCTAGTTGATTTGGCTTAAGTCAATTTTTTTATTTTCTTTTTATTTTTATTAAGTTAATAGTTAAACCATTAATTGATTAATATAAGTTAAATACGGTTTTATATTTTAGTCATTTTTTCATTATTGATGATTGAATTTTGCTTCATCAATTTACTTTAAGGTCTATAGTTTAATAAAATAATTTGGTCAATAATTACTTAAATTTAAAGTAAAATTGTCAAGATAATTTTTTTATTAATATTAAAAATTAGAGTTTGAATTAATAGGAGATGAAAAATGTTAGTAAATTCTTTTTTAATAACAAAGAAAATATATATAGACTCAAAGCACACACAATTTTTTATTTCATGGTATTATATTTTGATCACAACTAATTATTTTAATGATAAGAATATAATGTAAAGAGATCCTTACTCAAAATTAAAATAAAATAAAATTTTAGTTAATTAATATAAATTTATAAATAAAAATTTTAATTATTTATAATAAAAATTTAATTTATTATAAAAATTTATCTTCAATAATGTGAGCGTCATCAAACCTCGTATTTTACTAAACACATATGGATGTCCCTTTCGAAAGTGGAGCCTTGAGCTGGGCAGCCTCTCCAGTTGCGTCAAACAAGTGACCTTTTCTATTCTGGAGGCTATAAAAAAAAATTTATTGTTGGCCCACTCCAATTATTCTATTCTATTCTATTCAATCAACATTTGTCTTGTTGCTTGATCCACAATCATGTAATTAAAACCACCTCTCTATTATTACTACGAACCCTTAGTTCCCCTGATTTTCTTGCACCCAGGTGCATTGCAGGAAGACATAACCATTTTTTTTTTTTGTAAAAAAAACAATAGGTTACAAAAAAATTTAAGGGGAATCAAACTCCTTACACAATATTTCCAACTTTTTCTAATAGGTTTTCCGAAAAGTCTACAACCAGAAACATTGTTTTTAAAACTAAGCAGGCCCAAACACCCTACCTAAAGTTGATACGTATTTTCAACTATCTACAAAAAGTCTTGTAAAAAGAGTGGGAAGATAGTTGGATATGGACGGTTGAGGAATCAAGTCACGTAAATATATCCAACTTGCACAACCTATCATGTGCATGGTAGAACATTGTTCAGGTTCCATCAGACGTGCTTGAATTTGTCTTGACTGGTCATAAGGTGGACTCTGATTCAGGTGATCAACAGATCACCAACTCCAATACTTGTCTCGATCCTTCAACAATATACTTTGCTAGTATCGGTTTTCTAATGCCCGCTATACGATTATAGGGCTCCCTATTTTTTTTTTTGGTGCTGCTGCCATGGATGCCACTTTCCAAGACTCCTCAGGCTCCATGGACAGATTCAACTTCTGTACTGTCTCAAAACCAGACAATTCAGATGAGATATCCGGTGACAGTTTCAACTACAGCAGTTCAGTTGATCTACACAATCTGTGTCCTACCGGTGATTCGGCTTCCTCTTGCTCCAGCTCGAATTCGGGTGTGGATTCTCTATTCTACATCCAGAATGACTTTGCACACGCCGTTCTGGAGTACATAAACAATACCCTTATGGAGGAAGAGGTGGAGGGTAAACCCTGCATGTTCCAGGACTGCATAGCCCTCCAGGCCACGGAGAAGTCCTTGTACGAAACCCTCTTTGAGCCATCATCAGATGACTCTAACAGCGGTTTGAGCTTATGCAGTCACCAGAAGCAGCCTCTTGAGCCTTTCAATGCTGACTGGTTTAAGGCTCCGGAGCCAGAAGAGGGGCAAGAAACATGGACTGGAAGAAAAAACCATCAGCGCGAAGATGGTGATGCCTTGGAAGGACAGAGACGCAGCAAGCACACTGCCATTTCGAGCGTTGAAGAGTTTGAGGAGTGTGATGTGTTCAAGGAGATCTTCACCAGCAAAGGTGTGGACGATGAGTCCTATCAATGCCCTCTCTTCGACGCGTCCTTGAAGGAGACGATTAAGAAGTTGCAGGAAAATGGGCAACTGAAAGTGTCTAGCGGTAGGAAGACGCGTGCAAAGAATCGGGGAGATGGAAGAGAAATGGTAGATTTGTGGACTCTCCTGATGCAGTGCGCACAAGCTATTTCCAGTGGAGATCAAAAGAGTGGAAACGAGCTTTTGGCGCAGATCAGGCAACACTCTTCTCCCTTTGGTGATGGGGATGAGAGACTGGCACACTATTTCGCCAATGGTCTTGAGGCACGCTTAACTGGCTCCTTCGACTGCTGCATATCGAGCAATCGTATATCAGCTGCTGATATCTTAAGGTCATACAAAGTTTATGTCACAGCTTGCCCTTTCAGGAGGATAACAAATGCGTTTGGGAATAGGACAATCGCGAAGCTTTCACAGCAAGCTACCAGGCTGCACATTATTGATTTTGGCATTAGCTATGGCTTCCAATGGCCCTGCCTCATCCACCGCCTTTCCACTAGGCCAGGTGGACCTCCCAAGCTTCGGATTACAGGGATCGACCTCCCCCAGCAGGGGTTTCGACCTGCAGAAAGGATCGAAGCAACAATGAGACGCTTGAAAAGATGTTGCGAAACTGTTGATGTCCCATTTGAGTACAGTGCCATAGCAAAGAGATGGGAGACCATCCAGCTCGAGGATCTTGATCTGAGAGGTGATGAGCTAGTAGTAGTCAACTGCATGTACCGGTTAAGACACCTGCCGGATGATGCAGTTGTGTTGTCCAGCCCCAGGGACACAGTCCTAAAACTGATCAGGAGAATCAATCCGGACATGTTCATCCACGGCATTGTCAATGGAACCTACAATGTCCCATTCTTCGCCACCCGTTTCAAGGAGGCGCTCTTCCACTTCTCCACATTGTTTGACATCTTGGAGGAGAACCTCCCCCGAGAAGATGAGCAGAGGCTGCTTCTAGAGAAAGAAATGTTCGGGAGGGATGCCATAAGCGTTGTGGCGTGCGAAGGGCTGGAGAGGTTCGACAGGCCTGAGACATACAGGCAGTGGCAGAGGAGGAACCACAAAGCTGGTTTTGTGCAGCTGCCCCTGGAGCAATCGATCATCGACCGAGTAAGGGATATGGTGAAATCGGATTACAATAAGAAGTTCTTTGTAGATGTGGATCGTCAGTGGATGCTTCAGGGTTGGAAGGGACGAGTAGTTCATGCCATTTCCTGCTGGAAACCTGTGTGATGATTCATTGAACTATCCTATATCTTATTTCTGGCAGCAGATATTATAATGCACAAGTTGTTCTGTTATGTCTCTTTCTCTTCTGTTTTGCTCAAAATCAGTCTCTATTAATATTACTGGCAAAAAACCACTTGCAGATTTTTTATTGTAAAAAAACTGATTGTCTTCAGAAAATTGATACAAGTTGTTGGCAGTAGATCTCTTGCTCTTAGTTTGTGTCAGTTTGAAGCGCCGCCAAAACCACTAACAACAATTGACGGAAATAAAATTCACTAATTTTACCAGATAGCTTAAGTTTCAACGTACAATTTACCATCTCGTACAAAAAGTTTGAAAGTACCGTGAACCAAGTGCATCTCTATACTCCATTACTAACACATTATTTGAAAAACTGTTGACGCATGTAGAATAGCATTTTATAAAACAGTAAATTTGTTTGAATGAAATAATTTTTCTTATCAAATAATACAACATTATTTCTTAAAGAGTACTTCGTTATGAAATAAATAAAACAATATTTATTATTAAATGAAATAACATTATTTACAAAACAACATTTCTTACAAAATGTGCCGTAATTTATGAAACAACACATTTGTTGAAATGAAACAATATTTATTATTAAAAGGAACAACAACAAATCAATGTTCTTTAGTTGATATTATTGTTTATTTTATCTAGTTTGTTGTTCATTTAGTTGAAATTATTGTTTCAACTTGATATTATTGTTCTTTTGGTTAATATTGTTGTTTTCTCACAATTGTTTATTTGGTCAATATTATTGCTCATTCAGTCAAGACTGTTGTTCCTTCTGTTGAGTTGTTCCATTTACAAGTTTACAGTTTAGTTGATATTACTAATCTCTGGATGATATTGTTGTTAGTATATCAAAATTACAAAACTACTGCATGATATTCATAACATTCTTAAATCTATAAACTAATATAACTCGAACTTTTTTCTTTAACAAGTTAGAAGCTAAAGGGTTCTAACATTTGATTTTGTTCGATATCTATTTACCGGAGAAGCTCAAATAAATTAAAAGTTTTGACGATGACGCTACAAATTTTGTTATATCATATGCATTTCACACCTACCCCCATTGAACGCATGACCCTGCAATCAAATGCAGGTTCTTTCTAGTCTATACCTACCGATTAAGGTATCATATTCATCATCATCAATTGTTTAGTTCCACAACGTATAGTCTGGTATTGAAACGATATAGTTCCGTATATGTTGTTCGAGTAATATTATGTCTTTCATTTAGTTGAGATCAAATTTATTTTTCATTTTAATTCAAATTACATAAATTCAGAGTTTTTAGCATAAATATTTTTTTCTTACAAAATAATGCTTCATCCTAATTTTAATGAGTCAAATAGTAATTTCATAAACCAACAACAGCATAAAATCCTAAAGGATAACACTTGCCACTAAAAGACTACTACTGAATGAAAGGAAGAGAATCGAATCAAACCGAACTTCCGAGTAAATTAGAATAAATCTAAAATAGAAAACTTACAAATAATCAAAACAAAACCCAAACCAAGTTGACGATAACCATACAGTGTTGGAAACAACCAAACATTAAAGGTCTGAAAAATATTATCTATACTTATAAAAAATATATATAAATACAGCTTTTATTCTATGTAATCAATTTCATATCATAGGAATACTCTAATTGAAAATCTATCATGTGAGAATCTTGAATTGCTCTTACATGAAATTAAACCAGCAAAATCCAAATCTAGCCGGAAACAGTTGTTGAGAGTAGGATAGAGCTTTAGGTTTCAAGTATATTTGAATAATTGAACATGTTTACACGTAAATATGTCACTAGCAATTTCAAGATTCCATTGTACATGGTTTATAAATATATGCCACATTCTGCATATATCAGTTCCATACATGCATATCATCTTATATGGAAATATCTCTATTACACGGGAATCACGGTTGAGAGCATTTCTTTCTTGTCCTATATGGTTGAGGATATTCTAAAAATTTCTTTACAAGCTCTCTTAGGGCCTAAGCAATTTGACGGACTCAAATATTTCCGTGCAATTGTTAAAAGAAAACAAAAACCTAGGATTATTACATTTGTTACGCAAATCATTGAAAGGAGTGATTGGTGGGTGGGGCTGGGGACAAGTTTTTTATGACCAAAAGACAGATTTCATCAATACCAGCCAGTGAATTCCTGTATTCATTTCAAAATTTCTAGTAACCAATAAAAATTCATCAATACTACGAGGAAGAGTAACGCTTCTTCCATATGGCAGAATTAAGCCATCGTTCATCCAGAAGACGTTTTTATTTGCTCCATTGATTAAGTCTCAAGGCAAAAAAAACACCACAAAATTAGAACTTCACTCTGTACATTATACACTGGAATAGTTAAGTAAATGGACTGAAAACAAAATAAAGGGATTCACTTGCTATATTCTATAGTTGCAAGTGGAAACCAGGAGCATGCTTCCAAGTAGCAGTTCTAGCAATCCACAAGCCAGCAGCCGATGGACACAGGGCAAGCTCTAACAACAAAATCTATTCCAAATACATCCTTTTACATTCTCAAACTAGTTCAGACACAAGAATAACACATGAGATCCTCAGGAGCTAGCAAGGCCAGCACCCAAGATCTCATGCTTAATGAGCACTGAAAAGCTAAAAGAAATAGCAGCCAGAAAAAGAGGGAGGAGATAAAGGAAGATCTAGGTCACCAGGAAATCAGATTAAAGGATGTGGCTTTTAAAAATTTCTCTTTTAGAAAGGAAGAACACAAGAACGTACATGTCAAACAGAAAGGAAATAAATAATCTAAGTAAATTCAGGATGTAAAATGTGATTCCTCTCCTAAGCTTACCCTTTACGAGGCTTTGGGGGCTTGAGAACATTCCAATCGAATTTCTCACGCTTTGCCTGTTTCTTTGAGGACTTACCACTGTTTTTCTGTGGTTCAACACTTTGAGCAATTTTTGGTGATTTATTTGGATAATCTGGCTCTGAGACCACATCAGACTGTTTTCTTTTAAGATCTTCATTTGTACTTTCATCATGCTCAGACACACTAGAACACTCAGCTCCATCATTTGAAGAACCATTCTCTCTGCCGGCAAAGTAAGAAATTATATCACACTATTCATGCATTTAGGCTTAAAAACATTTACTTACTAGGATCAATTCTACAATGTAATGGAAGAATCAGACTAAATACAATAGTCTGGAATCTAGAAACACGCTAAAGGACCATTCTAGAAGGGTTGCATATAAAAAAACATGAATTTCTATCTTCAAGTTCCAAATTATATAAAATAAAATAAGATGAAAGAGTTGAATTGCTCCAAATCTCATGTCTTGGATGAAAGTCTGTCACGCAAACACACACACACAATATAACTTGGTGCAAGTGCAAGTAGTATGTGCCAACCAGATGTGAAGAAAAGATTCAAACACAAACTCGCGAACATGTGTCTTGGGAACTAAACTAATTCTCATGCATCAATTTACAAAAACCATCAGAAGGAAAGTTAAAATTAATCTTTGACTATGTCATGCATATGGCAGATGATAGCTGCAAATCATGTAGAAAAGAGAGCAACAATATACTTTCATGCGCAAACAAATGCAATGTGAATAAACTTTTTCCTTCTCTCAGCAGACTTGCAGAACTAACGCAACTATGGAGAAAACGTTAAGCACCCACCTAGGTGAAATTCCTACAGAGGAAGCTTGAGGCTGATGATCGTTGGCTGCTTGTTGGTTAAGTTTCTATCAAGATAAGTTCAGATAAGTAAAAGCCAGCAGAGGAGAACAGAAATTGAATTCTGCAGAAAAGACTCGCAGGCCACTTGACCTTTATACTCACATCAATAAAGGGATTGAAACTTCGGAATGACATGCGACCAACAATAGCTCCTGGCTGAGGATCTCCTTCCATAATGATGACACTACAAATATCAAGAGCAATAATTCAATGAAACCAGTAAATAACTTTGAAAACATACAGCAACATTCTTCCACATAATTTGAAGTAATCCACGAAGATAATTATGCATTGATGACAAACTCTGGAAAACCGCTAGAAACCAACAGAAACAAATTACATGGCATAACATAAATCCAGAAGAAAAACAAGGCTAAGTAATGACATTGCATGAAATTTGAATATTTTAAATAAATGTAGGAAGAAAATAGGTACCACTTCTTACTAACAGTAAGACTGCTGTCAACTTTGACATCTTCTTTCTTAACTTTCTCTTCTTTCTGAGCTGCTCTTTGCATAAACTATAACAATATTTGAACACACAAAAAAGTGAGCTAATAAGCTATAAAGCCAGCAGATCATTCCCAAATTACAATTAGAAAGCAAACGAAAAGAAAAAAAATAAGTAAGTTGCCCACCACAATTTTTTTCTTAAAAAAACACACAAAATTTAAACCAGATGCAACAAGATTGAGAATACCCAGAAATATTAAACCAGAAACAAGCTCAAACGCTAAATGGGCATCGAAAAATCGACGAAAAAGGGAAGCAAGTTCGTGTTCCGAAGTTCTTACCTTCAAATTCCTCAAAGTACTAGAAAGTTCCCGCTTCGCCATTGGAGCATAAGACACAAAGGAATAAGCAAAGGTTAGAGTGAATTACTCGCGCTTACTCGCCTTTGCAACTGGCAGAGGAAAAGCAAAATTTGGGATCGTTACAGAGGAAGACCAGAAGACGAAAGCCAGGGTTTTGTACATTTGTTCAAAACGACCCCAAACTTTGTCAAGAAAATAAATTCAGCGAATTTAAATTTGGGCTTCAGGCCCGGAACTCGCCGTAAACCACTATCGGGTCGGGTCCAGGCATGTGTTAATAAGGAGGAAAAAACTATTTTTATCCCTCAAACTCGAATGACTCAAAAATTTAACCCCGAACATCAACTTGGTCAAACACGTCTCTCAGCATCTTTTTTCTCCCCAAAAAGAGTAGTAAGAAAATCTATATAAACCATTAAAGCACAAGAGGAGACACGCATCCCTTTCTTGATGGGTTAATGATGATGTTGATCCTCAGGTTTTGGAATCGGTTGTTTAGGGGGGATTGTGCTCTAACTATTTGCAAGTGAATATGTGCTACGACGAAGCCACGTGTGCTCATGTCATGATTGTGGTGTAACCTAGCAGTGACCAGTGCATCTGTTCTGCTTTTTCATCCAGACATATAATTTGATTTTACTGAGTAGCTCTAAAAATATATTAAAAATAATATATGTTAAATCATTAAACCACAAAAAATGGTGATCAAACCACCAAATTCGTACTGGCAAAAAAAAAACTACCAAATTCTTAAGATAAAAAGCACACTAGTCATCTTAAATTTACAACAGTTGCCAAGACAAATAAAATAGGGAAAAAAGAAAAAGAAACATCGGTGAAAAATTCTCTTATGCTAAAGTCAGAATCCTGTACTAAAAAAATTACAAATCGAGCAGTAAAGAGGAGATTCCATGGTTATTCATCTAATGAAGAAGAGCCAAAAAAATGTACAAACCTCAGAACGAGTCTGATAAAATCTCAAGTGGGTACAACCTGAGGCTCTAGTGGCGCAGAGCCAGATCTATCATCTTCCGCAGTGCAAGTCTCAGGAGGTTGTAGACTCTGATTTTCTTCTTCTTGGAATCCTTGCTTGAACCTATCATAGTTCGTGAGCTCGGCTGGTTTGAACGGTCGCTCACCCAAGACTCGAACAAGGTCTTCTTGGTGAAGGACTTCTTTCTCCAAGAGCAATTCAGCGACCTTCGCCACCTGCTCTTTACGTTCTTCAACAAGTTGGACTGTTCTTTTATATGCTTTGGTCACCCACTCGCGCACTTCGGCATCTATGATTGCCCCCATCTTATTGCTGTAGGGTTTCAACATCTCAAAACCATCATCCCTTTGAGGGAATGAGAGCAGACCCACCTTCTCACTGAAACCATATACAGCCACCTGGGCGTAGGTCATCTTAGTCACCTTTTCCAAGTCATTTTGTGCTCCAGTTGATATCTTTCCCAGCAGAACCTGACTCATTAAGAAAGGGGACCAAACATGTGAATCAGAAGTTGAAGTCGGTACAGGAGGGACAACTGAAGTCTGTACAGGATAAATGATGAGAATCTCTACTTTTAAGCATTCCAAATTCATACAATCTTGATCAAGAGACATATTTTACCTGTTCAGCGGCGCGACCACCAAGAGTCATACATGTCATATCAAAAAGCTGTTCCTTCGTCATGAGAAGGTTTTCATTTGGCACATACTGGGCAAAACCAAGAGCTGCTGTGCCACGAGGAACAATTGTCACTTTCAGGAGGGGTTCCGCGTGTTCTAGGAACCAACCAGTGACCGCATGACCTGATTCATGGTAAGCAACAGTCTTCCGCTCGAGCTTGCTTATTACCTGTTGAATATAGAACTCGCATCATTAAATCAGTCTTCTGCCAGGGTACAGCATCAATAAAAGACATAAATTAGACAGCTGACACAAAAGAATAGATTAATTGTTCAGAAACCCTATCAATTGCCCCATGTACAACAGAAAAGGAAAAACGAGAACCAGAGCTTTCCCCCCTTAGCGCCATCTATATAACTGAATATGTCATAAAACTCTACCAAAAGTGATGTCGAAACAGTTTTAACAGAAACTTCCATAGAGTAAGAAGGGTGTAAGTTACCTTGTTTTTCTTCTCCAGACCACCAATGACCCGGTCTATAGCTGCCTCAAAATGGTCCATAGTAACCTGTGTCCATTCACCCCTTGCAGCAATTAAAGCAGCTTCATTACAAACATTTGCAATATCAGCTCCTGCAAAACCAGGTGTGAGGGCAGCAAGCCTTTGAGAGTAGTATGATGGATCATGATCAAGTTTAATCTTTTTCAAGTATATCCGAAATATCTGTTCACGGCCTTTAATATCTGGTTTATCAAGTGTTATCTGTCGATCAAATCGGCCAGGCCTCAATAAAGCTTTGTCCAATATATCAGGCCTGTTAGTACCAGCAAGCACAACTACTCCAGATGTTGTTCCAAAACCATCCATTTCTACCAGCAACTGATTGAGTGTACTTTCACGTTCATCATTACCACCTGAGAAACCTCCACGACCCCTTGCTCTACCAATTGCGTCAATTTCATCAATAAAAATTATACTAGGAGAGCACTGCCTTGCTTCCTGGAACAAGTTTCTCACCCTTGATGGTCCAACACCAACAAACATCTCCATAAAATCTGAACCGGATATAGACAAGAAGGGTACACCAGACTCCCCAGCTGTTGCTTTTGCTAGGAGAGTCTTTCCTGTTCCAGGAGGACCAACCAACAAAGCACCTTTGGGAATTTTTGCACCTAGTTCCTCGTATTTCTTTGGGTTCTTGAGAAAGTGCACGAATTCCATGATCTCTTGTTTTGCCTCATCACATCCAGCAACATCTTTGAAAAATACCTGGATTGACCAGAAACAGCAAAAGCAACATACCTAAATTACACTAATATCTTTGATTTAGCAAAGAATATGAAATGCAACATAGTAAAATACATAAAAACAGAAACCTGACCTTATTCTTGGAATTCTTATCAACTTTGGTAACATGGGCTTTGCCTATATTGAAAATTCCACGGGCACCCTTCCCAGCACCTCCACCAACACCAAATCCACTTTGCATTCTTCGCCCCATATACATGAGACTCCCCAAAAGTAATAGAGTTGGGGCAAACCTCATTAACTCCTGGTACCAAACCATTTCAGAAACATATCTCACTGGAACATAATCATGTGGGTCAATGCCCATAGCTTCTTGGGCTTCTTCCAGTTTCTCCTCAAAAGATTCAACACTTCCAATATTGAAGTAGTACTTATACTGACCACCCTGGCCCTTCGCAGCTGTGTCACTAGAAGGCCCTTGGACAATGTCATCGCTTTTTTTATCATGAGGCGTGCTCCTGACGTACACTTTAGCAACTGATTTATTAGATACATCTATATGGTCAACTAAACCAGGTTCCAGAACCTTATTCTTGAATTCTTGGAAACTAATCTGTCAGAAGAGAAACGCAGGCAATTAGTTCAGGCTAGATATGGACAGGTTTGTTGCAATGGAAAGGTAATACTGATAGGGAAGAAAAGAGCAAAGTTCATGGATTCCAGCAGAATCATCCAAGGAAATGTCAAGCAATTAGCTAAAACTGATACAATACGATGACTAGATGCAGTAAAAAAAACACATGATGATTCCCTGCATGCCACTCGATGTCACTGTCACATGTACCACAGATATTGCAAGGAAAGCAAGCAGCATGCTACTTATCCGCTCAACAGCTTTTCCCCAAAAACTGCCCAATGTGTATGTCCAGTAGATGGTTTCCATCTTCTGGGCAAACTTGTTATTTCATTTCATCCCATTGCTTACAAGTAACTCAACAATATGATTACCAACAAAATAGGGGCAGCATAGGTTGGTGAAGATAATAATACCAAGACAGAGAATTCATGCACTAGAAAGAGAATCAACTGATAGAGAAATAGGGAAACAAAAAGACAGCATATCACCAGCCTAACTATATTTCAATGATGTACTCATAGTCAACAAGCTTGTCACTTGCAAAAATATTAAAGCAAGCTGAAATGCAAAGCCTTAAAAAATGCAGAGGCAAAGAAAGATCCCTACCTGTTGCTCTTCATGAGAACCCAAAGGGGAAAATGAAAGAAACAGTGCAATCACCATTATAGAGGTAATCAAGTTTTGGAAAAGGTTTGTGAAATTTTCTTGATAACTTCCCTTCTCACCTGTGTCAGATTCCTCTGAAAATGGATAGAAAAGTTGGATAAGCATGGTTTCAGACTACAGAATCTATAGTCCAAAAGCAGTAAAAGTGATGAAAATGGCATCACAATGACAACAAATAAATAGAGCAAGTGCCTAATCAAATGATGTAAAGACCCAGGTTTTGAAAAGCGTAAGGAAGCGCAGAGGGTCCTGAAGCTCAAGCTCAAGGCGCAAAAAAAAAACACACAAGTTTTAATAAATAAAGTGCAAGAGCTTTACAAGTATCTTTATTCTTCAGTTCCTAGACCCATATATAAATTCAAAACAGATCTTATGTATACCATTAATAATGATGATGATGATTATAAGAACAAAAATAATATAATTGTAGCCTGTAGGTATACAGGAAGAAGCAATTTATGTTGCTTATCTTCTGTTGACTTTCTTATAGTTGCACCGCCCCAGGTCAGGGTTGCCTGATTTAGAAAGAGGTCACTTTGAAACATGAAAAACTTTAAAGCCAATAATAAAAAAAAAAAGTGAAGACAAGAGGGAAAGAATATGGAGTATAACATAAATAGAGAAAAAAATAGCAGAAAGAGAAGAAGAAGAAGGGATCTGTTGAAAGGAAAAGATGTCATCATTGCAGTTTGTGGCCACAAATAGTACTTTTTACTTACCTTTTTCTGCGACTTTTCTTTGTGTTCAATTTCCAAGGGAAACTATAATGTATTTTGACTGGTAGAATTTAATGGTGGCCCCATATGCATTCAATCTCATTAGAACCCCAATTTTCTATCAGGCACAAGCCTAGTGCCTCAATGAATTCTTCAACTCATGCGCTTTAACTACCAGGCCTTGCCTTACCCATTACAAGCGTTAGGCCTGTGGCGCTCTGCGCCTTGTGCCTTAACCGTGCCACAAGTGCGCTTTCCAAAACACTGATAGAGAATATCAAACCTAAGATCTTCCGAGGAAAGAGCATCTCAATATTTACATCCTTAAGTACATGCTCGCACATGCTCACACAGACACATTATTTTCTAGTTTTTCATGATAACAACACTGCTACCTAATTCCAAATATTCTCCATAACAGACATGATGCGATTTTTCTTATTTGACTTGTTCAGTTCAACAAAACGAAGTGGCAGCAAGTACTCACCTTTGGACTGAGATTTTTGCTCATCCTGCTTTGGGGCTTCCTTTTTCTCCTTAGGATAGAAGTTCTCATAATCTGCAGATAGCCAGAAATAAGAGAAGAATACAACCACATGAATAGGAGCACACATTGATATATCAAAGCATTAACAAAGATGACCCTAGTGGGGATCTCATAAACAAAATTATATTGCATTTGTCATCATTTCTTGCTCTTGAAGGACGTAGAAAATGATCAATTCCAAGTCAAACTCAAAATGGCTAACTAGAATATGCCATATCAAATGAAACAAATACCAACATTTTGTTTTGAAGTCTTACGGACCAAAGGCCAAACAGCAATAAGCCAAAAAAACTTACCATTAGTTTATAATCTAAACAAAAAAAGGCAAAGGAAAAAACACAACTTTAACCCGCCTAAGAACGACTCAGCTTTTTTGGATGATATCCTATCATTTGCACGAGGAGATCAGTGTTCAGTGAAGGCTCTATGGCAGGTTGTGAATCAATTTCCTTGCATTTCAGGCCTTAATCCTAGCCCCACAAAGATTAAAATCTACTCTGACAGGATGAGCCAAGAAGCCGGGACAGTTATCATCTCTCAGTTGAAATTTCAGGCTCCAACTATTCCTTTGCACTATCTGGTTCCCTATAGGTGCTTCTAGACTGAAGGTCTTTGATTACCATGAGCTGATTGATAAAATTAATGCCAAAATAGGTGCTTGGAGCTCTAAACTCCTTTCTCATGCTGGTAAATTGCAACTAGTCAGATCTGTTCTGTTCAGCAGTCAAATATATTGGGCTCCTATTTTCATTTTACCAGCTTCAGTGATCAGGCAAGTGGAGGAGGCCAAACGCAGGTTGTTCCCAAGGGGGAAGAAAAGATCAGCTATCTCAGGAAAAGGTAACTCTTCCTAGAAATAAAGGGGGGCTTGGACTAAAACAGTTATGTTTCTGGAATCAAGCTTTGATTCTTAAGTTTTTCTGGGCTATATCACAAAAGACAGATTCTTTGGGGATTAAGTGGCTCAATAGCTATTATCTGAAATCTTTGGGTTGTTACTTGTTAGTCTGTCTGTAAGTCTCCATCTGATTCATGGGTATGGCAAAACATGTTGAAGCTTTGAGACAGCTTATGCGTAAAGATGGGGCCCTCTCATTTCGAGCAATCTCTTAGCTCTTTTCAGAGTGAAAAAACAAAAAAGAATTTAATATAAAAAACTAAGGTTCTGTTTTTTTCGCGTAAAAAAATTCGAAAAAACTAGTTAATTCAAAAATGACGGCGGTGATAAAAGACGAATGGTACTTGGTTTTTTGAATTATATTAGACGAATGGTACTTGATTTTTTGAATTATATTGTCCCGGTCACCGCCGTCATTTTTGAATTAACTGGTTTTTTCAAATTTGTTTACGCGAAAAAAACAGAACCTAAGGGCCGTAGGTCAGAAAAGCCGATGGTGGAATCAGTACTGTCACTCATTAGAAGTTCCTAGACATAAATTCACTGGTTGGAAAGCAATGCTTGGTGGATGCCTAACACATGACAAGTTGCAGATGTGGGGAAACTCTTTCCCAAAAAGATGTTTTTCATGTGGAAATGCAGAAGAAAGCTTGGACTATTTGTTCTTTAATTGCTCATTCTCTTTGCAGCTATGAGATCAGGTCAGAGCATGGATAGATAACAGAGGTAACTGAATGAGACTGGATAAAGTTTTTTGGTGGTTTACTAATCACATGAAAGGCAAATATATGTTGAACCGCCTGAGAAGAGCAGCCCTCCTCGCAGCAATATATTATATATGGCTCTAGAGAATCAGAGACGTTTCATAGATATCACCCGAGCAGCTGAAGAAATCTTCACAAGAATATTATGCTCGACTTATGTAATAGATTTTGAAATTGTATAGGCTTGACCGTTTACTTCTAGTGCTCTTAAAAGCCTGTTCTTGTGGACGCCCTGGGTATGCCCATAATTTTTTTTCTGGAAATGAAACCTCATTTGCCATTTGTAAAAGGAAAAAAATTAAAAAAACAACACACGACTCTAAACTCTTAACCAGGAAAAACTGACTACATGAAATTAAAACTTAAAAAAAAAATTGAATTTACTTACTCTTCTTCTTCTTCGGAGCTTCACTGGAGAAGAACCGGCGAAACTTAGGGTTCGCAAGAAGATAATTAAACTCGGATAAATAGCGTCTGGAGGCTAACTCCTTTCTAGTACCAATAGAAGCTAAATATCCTCTCAGAAACCCTAACCCACCCTCAATTCGCTCCCCATATCCACCCTTTCCTGACAGGACAGCCCATCCGACTCCACCGCCACCATTGCCACAGTCATACAAAATCTGCTACGACAAAGTAACAGAAGACCACAATCAAAACAGAAACTTCAAACAAACCAAAATGACTGATACAGAAACTGAACTTACCCTTGAACGAGAAGATCGCGGGAACGAACGGGATAGCTTAGAAAAGATCATTATCAGTATCAACAAATCGAATAAGAAAACAATCGGTACAGAAATGGGGGTCGAGAAATTTTTAGAAATGTCAGAAGAACAAAAACTTTATTGTTGCTGACGCTTATTATTAAGAAGGTTTTTTTGGGGATCGAGATATTTGCTGGCCAGTGAGCACAGGGAGGCCTTTCTTTATCTGGGACAAACCTATGAACACGATGAGGCGAAGTCAGCTGAAGCTTGGCAGTCGTTTTTTGTCCAAGTCGGCCTGTTGCACAAGACAGCTTCGGCGAACACAGATTTGTAGTTGGGATTTGGGAAAAGATATTAGTATGTCCTAAAATTTTTATATTTTTTACCAATCTAGTCCTTAAATTTATGGAGTTGCCAAAATAAGCTTAAAACTGTGAAGTTGTTAGTTCTATTAATTCTAAGGATGTCTCGCCAACTGTCTGACAGAAAAGCTGAGATGGCACTTTAACGGACATTAATTTCTTGAGTTCTAAAATTAGGCCAAAATACTTTTTCAGCTCCTGAACTCGGCTAACCAAGATATTTAGCCCCCAAAACTTCAACTCAGGCTAACTTAGCCCTTAAACTTGCATAGATGAGTCAGTCAACCTCTTTGACTGACCTTCGTGCATCACGTGATGGGCCATAAGCAAACACTGTTTGCCTCCATCTATGTAGCCAAAAGAACCACTTGGACCAGGCACCAGCCCTCCCCAACCTCGAGTAGCAAGCCCTCACCATTGTCTATGTTGTTATAGCCTTCCTAGTGGAATGCTCAGTAAGCTAGGTAAATTCATAAATTCCTAGTTTAAATGCCTTAATTAAAAGTGAATTAGGAAGATCAAGTAAGTTATTCAAGGGTTAGTTGATTCCGAGTGGTTTATGGCACTAGGCTTGCCCGAGGGCAAAATAATCATTTTGCACCTTGGAAGGTCGAGACTCGTCCCGGGAGTAAAAATGATGTTTTTAAACCCAATGCCTAAGTTAGCAAAGTTTGCCAAAGTTTTTAATTACCTAGTTACTATTGGAAGGTGGGGTAAATTTGCAAAACTTATAAACATTTGGGGAGGGATATGTTTGTTGGTTATTAAACTTGTTAGAAGGATTAGGTTGCCACTATTCACCCAATTTTGGTTCCAAAATTCGCAGTTCTCTCTTTCTCCCTTTATCTCCTCCTCAAATCATCACAAACCCATGATTTCTAGATGAAATTGGAAGGTTTTCTTGGTGCCCAAGTGGATGAACGCTTGCTTTGCACTTGTTTTCTTGGTTTGAAGCTTCTTGGGGCATTTTTCTTGCTTGGGCATAGTGTGTGCATGAGGTATGGCTTTGATCATTGATTTTTCATGTTTCTTGAGCTCATTTAAGCTTGGGTCTTGTTGGGTTAGTGTTGATTTAGTGCCATATACATTTTTTATGCCTTGGAACCTAGGAAACCTAGAAGAGCCTTTGGAATTGGAAATTATTGGCTTATGGTGCTTGATGCTTGCTAGTTCTTGTGTAATTGAGGTAAGAGATTTATGATTCATGTGTATTTAATGCCATTCATAATTTGCTTGTGGTAGAATTCAAGTAGTTTTTTGAATGGTATTGGTTAGTGGATGGTGATGAACATGTTGGACTAGTGACATTTTAATGACTTGTGTGATGTTTATGGATACCATAGGATTGGTTTGAATGGTGCATTGTGGCCCAGTGCATGTGTACATGCAGGTTTAAGGTAAATGGGGCATTCTTATGGCCTTTGGGAGGCATTGGAAGCCCCCAAAGAGCCTTAGGCAAGTAAAAGAAAGTTCAAGCTTCAGCGCTTGGCACTGTAGTGCCCGAGACCCTATTTGGAGCCCGAAGAGAAATGCCTTTTGATGCCTCAACACCGGTTCTAGCCCCTAGGCGCCAGCACTCAACAACATTGATATGTTGTAGTACTTTCGTCATAACTTTTTGCTCAGGTGTCCGATTGAAGCAATTCAAGTTTCCACGTGAAGCTAAGAGATAGTACTATCATTTTCATGCCTTGCCTAAGCTTGAATATGCCTAGGTTTTTCTTTATTTATTTTGAAAGTAAGGGTATTTTTTGCCACATTAGAGCACCATTAGTCAAGTGAATGGTTTCGGACCATCAGGAGCCTAGTTGAACCTTTGGGTTTGAGGATCCAATGTGGAAACCTTAATGCACCTAGATGGATTCCAAAGAACCTAGGGAATGAGTCCAACCATGGTCATTGCCACTCCACTAGGGTGAACCAAGTAATGGTGGATAGGTATATGCCTTGAGTGAAGATTTAGTGCACTTGTAGCCTAAGCAAGGTTACTAGAGGTGCAAGTGAAAGCCTAGTGCACTATTGGTAAGGGTTTAAGGTGGAAGCTTATTACACAAGTAACCTAGGCAAGTCTAAGGACTTAAGGTACGATGTGGAGGCTTAATACACTTAGTGAGTTCCTTGGAACGTAAGCAAGGTACATCCACCATGTTCACCTGCACAACAACCAAGAGAAGGTTAAACTTATTGTGTTAGTAAGCTAAGGCTTACTAGGAGCGAGTTAGGGGTCAAAACTCGCTAAGCATGGAGTGACACTCATGAGAGGACTAGGATGAGAAAAGGTCCCAATGAACCTAAATATATGTGCATATGTTAGACCCTCAAATTGCAAGCGCACGTAATAGAATTCATATATATTTTATATATGTTTGTGCCCAATATTTTTCTTGCAAGTTGAATGATCCCTTACTGAAAATCATTGATTCTTACTCCCTTAGTCTTTGTTGTGCAGATATGTTTTGTGAGGCTGACAACCATTAAGGGTTGTTGAGTTAGGCTCACGAGCAGGTATATTGTTTATTTGAATCTTTATGATTCTAGTTTGTGGTTTAGTTGTTGGTTGTGTTATAATACTAACTACAGTTGTCTTTTGGCCGACAGAGGCTAGTGAAGCACAAAGAAGGGCTTTCACGGCTTGTCATTGGGAGTTTACTCTAAGGTGGAAACTTAGTTATGGATCTCACTAGAGTTGTTCAGTGTATAGTTTCTATACACTAGTTTGCCTTCAATGTTCATGTATGAGTAATGTACTTTAGAGTCGCTATTGGGTTTGACTATAGTCTACTTTTGCTTGAATATTCACATGCAGTTGATTATGTATAATTAACCACATAAATGCTTTGTATGCTTTGACAATTTTGATATTCGATTTTAATGAAATGCCATGGCAATGTTTTATGGTTTTATTACCTATTTAATCATTCAAGTCAAAGCATTTACCCATGCATGACTACATAGTAGGCTAATTAACTAAAAGCATGAAGGTTTTAACTAGTGTGCACGTAATCAATTAGCCAATAACGACTAGTGTGGGACAAGTTCCCATATGCTTCATGGGCAAGCCCATGAAGGGTCATGTCATATGCAGTGACAACTATGTTTTGACCATGTATACTTTAGTTACATTCTTGCCCAAATCCTTGTTGGAGCAATTAAAAATAGTGGCTAATTTCTACTTCCTAGTTACTGGGATTTTGTCCTTGGTGTTACCAATTGAAGAAGTCACATTCATGATTCAACCCAACCTGTGTCATTCAACTTTCATGGTAGCCCAGGTAGTGTCATTCTGATTCTTTTAATTTTTTGTAGAATCATTCTAATTCTCTTAATTTTTGTACTTCAATGAATATGTATTTGTGTATATGTTAAAGTCGAAGTTGATTTTTTTGGTTAAACATATAATTTTCTGTATTTTTTTTCTTTGCACCAACTAATTTTTGCTTAATGCTTCTTCTTCTTGATCTTTGAAACTTTAGTCCATGGTGGCTCTGGCTTCTTACTCATCAGCTCCATAATTCCTTTGATTATTGTCATTAGTTTGACTTTGGTGAAAGAGGATATTGAAGATTGGCTTCAAAATTAAGCAACATGTTTGGGTTTTTTATTTGTTTAATTTTGGATGGATTCCCTGATTGTTGGTTTAGATTTTTTTTGTTGTGGTTTTACTTTTTTCTCATTACTAATTGAAGACTAGAATGCGATGATTGTTTTTCTTTTCTTCTAAAAAAATAATCAAAGGAATTATGCTTGAGCAATTGATGTGGTTCTTTGGAGCATTTAAAGCCCGGAAATTAAGGCAGTAGAGGATGGTGGTGGCTTGAGGAAGATGACAGTATATTTGTGAAGTTTCTAAAAATAGGATAAATTGGTGAAAGATAAGAAAGTTTGGGATATACTCTATAATTTGTCTTCTCTTGTACAACAAAATTATGGATTTATTCCCCATAGTTCATTCAAGTTATAATTCTGACCTTAAAGATTCATATGTGTCACTTAACTATAGAGGACGAACGGTGTTACGCTTTTCAAAATTACGTGATAACATATGTGAGTCAAAGGGGTTGACTGACCCACTTTACCAAGTTCAGGGGCTAAGTTTGTCCAAGTTTAAGTTCAAGGGATTAAGTGTCCTGGTTAACCGAGTTCAATGGTTGAAGAGGTATTTTGGCCCTAAAATTACTCACGTTGCCAAATGAATCCAACAGTAAAACTGTCAACTCTATTAGTCATAAAAAGAAAAGGCAAAATTAATTAGGCTCTTAGCAATAGAAATAATGCATTGTTAGCTACATTATAGGTGCAAGAGCAAACAATTCTCTATGTTGTCTTGCAAAACAATACCTATTTTTTATTCACTTACTTTGCAGAGTATTTTTTCATAGAGCAGCATATATCATTGCTCAATGTCAACGTGTAGCACGAGTTAGAGTATATTTAAAAAAATTAATTCAATACACTACATGGATGCATATAAAAATGATAAAAATATAACTAATACATATATTTTGACATAAATATTAAAGTCGGCCTATTAAACAAGACAGCCTCAGAGAATAGAGTTTTATAGTTGGGATTTTGGGAAAAGATATTAATCAACCCTAAAATTTTTATATATTTTACCCACTTAGTCCTAAAATTCATGAACTTGACAAAGTAGTCCTAAAACTATGAAATTGTTAGCTCTATCAGTTCTAATTTAGATATCTTGTTAGCCATTCGAAAGAAAAGCTGAGATGGCAATTAACGGACATTAATTTCTCAAGTCCCAAAATTACTCAAGTTGTCAAACAAGTCCAATGATAAAACCATTAACTCTGCTAGTCTAAAAAGAAAAAAAAATCAATTAGGCTTTTATCAATAAAGATAATGCATTGCTAATTACATTATAGGTGCAAAAGTGAACAATTCTCTAGGTTGTCTAGCAAAACAATACCTATTTTCTATTTACTTGCCTTGCAAAGTATTCTTTCATATAACTACACATATCATCGCTTAATGTGGGCATGTACCACAGGGTTAGAGGATTTTTTAAAAAAAAAATTACATCAATGCACTACAAGTATGCATATAAAAATGAAAAAAATATATAACTAATACATATATTTTGACTCAAATATAGATTTTATTTATTTAAATATGAATTTTAATTGGTAAATAAAGTTAACATGATTTAGAATTGAAAATTGTTATATATATATTCCATTTTTTATGTTTTTGTACAAAAATATTACTTTGATATATTCCATCCGTACCATATTCTTTAAAATATTTGACTTTTTTTTGAATAGTTTGACTTTAATTTATTCATATTATTGTTTGTTAGAAAAAAAATCAAAAAAATATATTTAGAAACTATAAATTTTTATTTATCATTTATATATAAAGATTTTTCATTTATATATTACAATGTTGGAAATAAAAAATCATAGACTAATTGTTGAGTAGTGAATATACTTTTTCAAGAATATCAAACTTGAGCAACAAATATGACATTTTCCCAGTAGTCACCTAAAAAAAGAAGAAAAGGAAAAAAAGGAAAAGAAGAAAAAAAGCAAATTGTGCTTCATAAAAAATCAATTTAATAGAAAGGTGATAAGAGACTCCTCACTAAGGTTGAAAACCCGCAAAAACGGGCAACTTAAGTAAAAATTAAAAGGAACCCTTTCTAAGTTGAAAACCCGTAAGGGCGACTTGGGCAAAGGTTGAGATAACAAGAAAAAAAGAAAGGAAAAGGTGACTAATGGGCATCATCTTTCAAATCAATAATGTGCTCTCAAAATGGAATTTAAGTCTCTGAACATCAATGTAAGCTTGCATAAAAAAGTAACTCAAGAAAGAGTAATTAAAAGTACAAGTCATTTAAAAAAAGCTCTATTCTGTTGATTATGAGGCCTTGCAACAAAGGTTGAATTCAATGGTTAGTCTCAACAATTCTAAATATCTTTTCAACTACGCCCATAGAGGTCAATCAAGATGATCAAGTGCAATAGATGCTCACAATCGAAGTCTATGCCTCATGAGAAGTATATCATAAGGGGCATGTTTGGGTCTTTGAGCTTGTTTATCCCGTTATTTCTTCACTCTCACCCAAGGCCATGTTACAACCCTATGGAAAGTCCACACTTGATGATAGACTTGCTTTTGTGTGGATTGCCTTTATTAAAAGAAACATTAATCTCTTAACTATTTTACTTGTGTTTGGCTACAACACATTCTCTTATAGTTCACTAGTTCCTATACTTTATGTTGTGGAAGTTTTATGGTTCTAAGTTACTTAAAGGTCTTTCTTATTCTAAAATTTAACTCGATTAAATAAAACCTTACAACCATCACCCTTATCAGAGCACCTAATTATAATACTACACCTTTATTTGAACCCCTTTAAATAAAAAAAATCTTTATCAAGTCATTCCAATGAGACACTTGTAGTAAAAAACCTTTGAATCAACATCAAGACATTTATGCCAAGAAGTTCAACCCTCAAATTCACATCCAAGGACTCCTCTGATCAAAGGAGAGCATAGCTATTTTCATTTGGTAAAAGCAAAAGGTAGAGCACACAAGAATCCACTTACTAAATTAAGCATTCTACAAGGCCAAAGTTTTAGCTCAAGTTTACACGTGGGGGGATGACAATGTTAGGCCAAGTTATCTTTCAAAAGATCTAAGACATCCAAAATTCCTCACACGGCTACAATTTGTGCAGCTAAGCATGCACACTAAGGCAATTCACTCGCTCAAGGTCAAACAATCATAGAACCCCATGGATTGGGCCATTGACATCTAAAATAAAAGAAAGCCCCAAAATCAAATAATGTCAAATGCATAAAGTCTAGTTTCATTTTTAGGGGCATATCATGCAACATGCCACTTCATTAATCTTAAGGTTCTTTCAATAGGCATTAGCCATAAAACCTTATAATAGGAACTTATTTTAAAGGTTCATCATAAGCCCTTCTGATTAGGCAACCACTTCTCCTTAATGCCATCCATATAGGCATTTATTTTGAAGCCCTTATTGTAGGCACCCATTTGTAAGCCCTACAAGTTAGGCAACCCATCTTTAAGCCCTTCGAATAGGCACCTTTCATTAAGACCTATCAATATACACTTTTCTCTAAGCCCTACGCACTAGGCACATCTCCTTAAGCCCCACTAGTTAAGCACTCACCTCTTTGAGCCATACGAGTTTGGTACCTATATAGGTATTCTTCTCTGAGCCCTACAGTTAAGCACCTATAAGGTGAAGCCCTCATCAACCTTCTTGCTTGACCCATAAAAACCCTTCACTTAACATGTGAGAATCCTTTTTACTTGACTGGAAAAAGTCCCTTACTTGACCCATGAGGTTTTTATTTTTCTCACTTAACCCATTAGAATTTTTCTTGCTTAACCCATAAGAATCTCTCACTTGAACCCATGAGAATTCTTCTTGCTTGACCTGCAAAAATCCCTTATTTGACCTATGAGGCTTCCTTATTTTCTCACTTGACCTATGAGAATTTTTTTTGCTTGACATGCAAGAATACCTCGCTTGACCCATGAGGTTTTTATCTTATCTCACTTGACCCATGATAATCCTTCTTACTTGACCCACAAGAATCCCTCACTTAACTCGTGAAGCTTCTATCTTATCTCACTTAACTTGTGAGAATCCTTTTTGCTTGACTCATGAGAATCCATCACTTGAGCCATAGGGCCTACTTCTTATCTCAGTTGACACGTGAGAATCATTTTTTCTTGGCCCCACGAAAATCCCTCACTTGACCCTGTGAGGTCTTTAACTTTCTTGTTTGACTCACAAGAATTTCTATAAACTTTCGAGATAAATTAAACCGCTTTCAAAAACCTTGGGCATAATTAGACCATTCCTGTTAACCTTTGAGACAATCAGACCTCTGTCGATGACTTTCAAAATAATTAGACCCATATCAAAAACCTTAAGGATGATCAGACTGCTCCCGTCAACCTTCAAGACAATCAGACCATTCTCAGTGACCTGCAAGACAATCAGACCATTATAAAAAAAAATTATGGGACAATCAGGCTGCTCCCATCAATCTCCAAAATAATCAGATCATTTTCGAAAAACCTTTGGGATAATCAGATCATTCCCATCAATCTCTGAGACAATCAAACTACTTCCGGTGACCTTTGAGACAATCAAACTATTCTCAGTAACCTTCAAGACAATTAGACCGTTCTTGAAAACCTTAGAGATAATCAGACCATTCTTTTAAGGCAACCTGACTACCTTTACCAAAAGAGACATGCATGGCAAACTAACCACGTTCGTCTGCCTCACCACTTCACCAATCATTTTAAATTAATCTTTTTTATTTTAGCTTTTCGTTCCAGTTTATTTGTTGTTAGGGCAAAATGAATATTTTTGACATCAACCCATTTTTATTCTCTAAAAGTGAGCTAATGGAGGGAGGCAAGTTGTTAACACTTACTTTAACCTTCATTTAGGCATCTTAGGTTAGATTAGGTAAATATTGGTTATTTAGTGTCTAGGGGCATTTTAGTCCTTTTACATCTAAAATTGTTTGTTATGTCTTAGTTTTTTTTAGTCATTAAATTTTTTTAAATCTTAATTAGGTTGTTTTTATATTTTAGTGTCAAATTTGAGGCATTTGGTTAATTTGGGTTAAAATTGTGCTTAATTGTGAAATTCGGGTAAATCTGGTGAAATCTATGCTTTAATTTAAAGTTGGTTCTTAATTGATCAATTTGTAGAAGTTTGGGCTTTAATTAAAATTTATAGGAAATTTTGGCTATAATTGAAAATCTTGCAAAGTTTTGGATTTAATTGATAAATTTATAAACTCTTTGTGCTCAATTAAATATTCTCTAAGTAGTTTGGGCTTAACTGATAATTCTATATCAGTTTGGGCTAAGTTAAAAGTTAAGAGAGAATTAGGGACTAAACATTAATTATTGGATTTCCTATTATTCTAGCTTGATTTGATTAAGATTCTATGATTGAATGATTTTCTAGGGCTTTAAGGACTTGACTACATATAAATATTCTTTAAAATACTGAGCTTGGGGGTTGAAAACTCAAAGCTAGGTCAAAAAATTCAAAACCATAAGCTGCAAGCTAGAAAACAAAAAACTACGGCCCTAGCACCTAATTTTTCAGTCCCAGCCCCCAGAAACCCTAGACTCTTCCCTGTGCCGTTGCTGCCCTCAAGCTCTATCGTAACCTCCAGCTGCCACACCAACCACCTCACACCACCATCAAAAACCCTTCAACACTGCCCCCGAGCGTCGCCCGACCGCCAGCGATGTTCAATCAAGAAGAAGAGTCTCGCGGCACAAGCCCTCGCCATTGGACCCGTCACCCCCACCATCACCAACTGCTGCACCTGCTCCCGAAGGCCGCTCAAGTCACCGCCTGGATAGCCCAGCCTTCCGATCATCCAACAACCGTCACTGTGAGGAGAATCGAAGACGAACCCGCTGTGCAATCCGTTTTGCTACCCAAACCCAACCGTACACAATTTTTTATAAAACCTTGCCTTTTTCCTTCATCTTTTCTATTTTATTAGTTTAAGTCACTTCTGTTTTGTCTGTGGGTTTGTCATTGGAATTTATAGCTTTATTTTGTTACAACTTAGTCATTGACAGAACTTATTTCTTTGTGTTTTTGGACCTTTTTTAGTCAATCTCGCTAACAATTTATATGTTTTCTTGGGTTTGGCCAATTTTAACCAATTTTAAGTCAATTTAAATTTATTTTTTATTTTATTTTATCTATTTGTTTTAATAATGTTGTATACTTATATAGTCTTGTTATCTTTATGCATCTTTTTCTAATAATTGCTTCACTAATATTTTTCATGCAAGATTAGTATCCAGGTCAATTGAGTCCTTTTAGAATTTTATTTCATGTTTTATTTCTATTTTAGTTCTTATTTTTGTTTATTTTAATTTTATTCTCATTATTTAGTGCTGACATGATTTTATTTTCTTTTTTTTATCTAGAGTCTTTGTTGGGTTTTTTTAGACTACACATAAAATACCATCTTTGCTCCAAAACAACCCCAACCATCCTCAACACCAAATTCCACACCACAAGGCCATCTGATAGCCTTTGTTGCAGTACTTCACTGACCATACAAGTAAGCACCTAACTAGTCACCTAAGTTTCTCATTCATATAGGAGCGAACTACGTAAGCTTTGATCTCGTGTCACACTTGGGAACATAGGATGCTTGGGAGTTTAACCTAAGTTCAAGCCTAATAACTAAAATCAGTCATCTCTCTCTTGTTTGACATTTGATACATGCATGCTTTTTTATGATACTAACAATTGGTTTTCGCTTATTTTAAACTTGTTTTAGGCGAGTTGGGTGCCTAACACCTTCCCAACTTGTACATGATCCCCGATCCCAAAATCTGTTGTTTTTGCGCAAAATTTAACTTTTCATTGATTTGGAGTCAAATTAGGTTTTTCCTTGGTTTTTATCTATTTTTCAAACTTAAGTGGCAACTTTATTTTTTACTAAACCCTAACTTGAGAATCCTCATGAGGTTGTGCCAATAATTCCACCTGTATCCAAGGGGTCGTTGAGGTTAAGGCCACTCATAAATATCCCAGCCTTAATAGGATTAAGAACCTTGATTAATGATTACTAGTGTAATGATTTCGATATAGTACCAATGATGCCTATATTAGCATTTTGTCTAAAAATCTTATCTACATTCCAAAATCTCACCTATTGTAACACTAAAGTTGCTACAAATTCCATAGATAATATCATTAATCAATCTTTTTAAACAATAGTATGTGGCTTAACATAGGACTAATTAAGGTTTGAAAAGTGTCAGTTTAGTCATTGAAATAAACAATGTTAAGTGTCATGTCAGCATTTCCATTAGCCAAACAAGTTTTAGGACTAAGAGAGTTGACAGTTTATAGGATTCTTTTTGGTAACTCGAGTAATTCTAAGACTCACTTGGTAAAATTTAAAAAGTTATAGGACTAAAATGTCCTTTTCCCCATAATTTAACATCCATTAAGTGCCACATTAACTTTTTCATGAGACATCTAAATTAGGGCTAACATAGCTAGCAATTTTATTATTTTAGGATTACTTTAGCAAGTTGATAAATTTAAGGACTAAGTTTACAAAATGTGAAAAATTTTAGGACTAAGATCTTTTCCCTGATATTTTTCCACAAAAAATAAGAAGAATAGAAGATGGGTAAAATGCACTATTGATCCCAAACCTTTAATACGTATTGCACATTGATCCCCAACCTTCATTTTACTGCAAATCAGTCCCAAATCTTTATACTTCATTGCATATTCGTCCTTAGTCTTAGGCAAGCATAGAAACTCAATTTATAGAGAAGAAAAACTGATTGTTTAAACTGTTCATTAACTGTTAAGGAATTATAGCATGGTTTGCATTTATGGGAAAATAATTATCAAACAGTTTCAATTGGAATTTTAAAAATTGATATTAGATAATTCATAAGGAGATAAGATATTAGTCAGTCCTAAAACTTTATACGTTTTACCATAGTCTTAAAACTCACTACTGCCAAAGGAGTAGGGATGACAGTGAGTAGGGTGAAATTCGTAACCCGCGGATACCCGGCTGACGGATTACGTATATTTTATGAAAATTGCACCCATCTACCCGTCATGATTTTTTATTTTACCCCGTGGGTAAAACTACCATACCCACAACCCGCTACAAGTTTCCTTTGTTTGTGAATGGCTTATTTGTAACTTTTCAAAATAATAGGACTAACATGAAACAAATATGTAATTTAAGTGATTAAAGTGTGAATTAACAAATAATATAAACCAAACCCCGTCGAAGATCAGAGCGGTACTAACGCATCCGAAGTCGCTCAAAAAAATCTCACTTACACCAAGTGTGGATTTCTCTTCCCTTAAATCGGCCGGATCTCCTGTCTCCGCTCCGTCTTCCAGCCGGATTCTTTCGCCTTGGATGAGTTACCGTGTCAGATCAGCTCCGCGATATCCCTGCAAAGCTTGCTGCCAGCATTCAACTCCGCGTAGCATCAATTTTACTCCCTGTCGCCGTTTGCCTCTCGTCTTCATCTTTCTTTGGCCGAGCCTAGTCAACGCTTCATCTTATCTTCTTTTTCTTCTCCCCATTGCTGCTGGTGACCTTCTGTCGCTGCATTTCTTCGCCATCATTTGGATGAGGGAAAACGAGTGCCGCTGGAGCCAACGAGTGCGCAGTGGAAGCCGGAGTCATGAGATTCAAGTAAAGGTTCAAGAATGGATGGATTTTTATGTAGGAAAACAATGTCAGAAGCCAATAAGGTAGTTGGCTGAGATGATTCCAGGGAGCTGAGAGCGACAGAAGAACTCCAGCGCGCTTTACAGCAGTTTTGTGGGCAATTCGCGGGGTGCCTGTGATCCGCGGGTGACAGGCACGGGCATTTTTTGTTGCCCGTCAGGTTTGGCGAGCGGGTGGCGGATATGGTGGCTCCACGCCTGATCAGTCCGTTTACCATCCCTACAAAGGAGTCCTAAACCTATTAAATCATTTTATTAGTCCTAATTTGGATGTCTTACTAAGTGGCAAATTGATAAGCTAAAATGGCACATAATTGACGTTTAAATGCTAACTTATTGACTCTTTTTTATCTGATTAGTAATTTTAGAGGTTAAATTGTTAAAAAAGAAAAACAATAGTGTTGAAAGTACTTATTTTTCTACTTGTCATCTTCTTCACCCTATTACCTACTATCTCACTTGTTCTAGCCTACAAGCTCACCCATTTTCTGTTTATATATTGCTCCCAAGCTTTTCTTACTACGCCAATCTAAATGCGAATTTAAATGCCAAGTATTATGAGAAGTAAAAGGGTCAGATGAAAAGGGCCCACTGTGACACTGGACGAGCTGGTGATGTATGCAGATGGAGAGGGCCATGGCTATTGACATGATGAAGAAGAAATCTTCTCATCTTCTTCCTGGGTCTCTTCTCCCTCCTTAACTTCTTCCTTTTCCTCCTCAAATCCTTCTACATCACCTTCCTCTACTACCCAAACCCTTCATAGACTATGGTTCTTATGCCTTTGTCACTAACGGAATCAACTTGGCCTTCGCCCGCTATTTCACCCACTAAGGTCTCCACCTTATCCTCGTCAGCCAAAACTGTACCAAGCTCCACTCTGTCGTTGCCCAAATCCAAAAAGACTACCCCCAACACAAAAACCAAAACTGTGGTCATCGACTTCTCTACCACTAATTTGTTAGAATGGATGACGGTAATCAAAGAGGTTGTCATTTATATTGGGTCTGGCACCACCATTGTGATGTCTTCCCATCCTAACACCATAATTTCTACTCTCGTAAGTCCATGCAGAACCCGCCAACTACATAATAAGTGGGGTGACAAAGATCACAATGGGGAAATGGGCAATTTTATTACTCTTGTTTGTCATTTTAAACATTTCAATCCCTAAAGTTACCAATCAAATAAAAAAGGTCAACAAGTTAGCATTTAAATAATTATTATGTGCTACCTCAACTTTTCCATCTATCACCTAGTGAGACATCCAAATTATAACAACAGATTTAACGATTTCATAGTTTTATGACTACTTTGGTAGTCAATGAGTTTTAGGACTAAGTTGATAAAACATGAAAAGTTTTAGGATTGACTAATATCTTATCTCATTTGTGAAAGTTAATGAATTCAAACTGTTTGGTTGTCTTCCAATAAATTCAAATTATATCATAATTTTCCCATATTTAATGTACAATTTAAACTATCAAATTTTTTCTCTATAAATTAAGTTTATGTGCCTATGGCTAGGGACCAATATGTAATGAATAGTAAAAATCCGGGACCAATTTGTAAATAAATGAAGGTTAGGGACCAACTTACAACGAGAATTAAAGGTTTGGGAACATTGGTGCTATTTACCTAATAGAAGATAAACGCGATTTGAACTAAAGCCTGACTAGGCAAACTCAAAAGTTTTTTTTGTAAGCCTTAAATCTAGGCTAGACTATACCACTCATAAGCAATTCTTTGTTGATCCCAGGCTTTAGTTTCTTTTGTCTTTTTTATCTAAAGGCACTTTTGGCTATAGAATTTGGTGACCTAAACAATTTACCCCCTGAATATCAAACTCGGTCAAACTAGCCCCCTCAACTTGCAAAAATAATGGACTTTAGCGTTTTTTATTCTCATGCTCATCACGTGATGGTAGCAAAATTAATGCTACTTCTCAGCATTACAATAAACAAGTGAAAATGTGAGAATCAGAGATAAAAATAGAGCTCCAAAAATAAAAGAAAATGTAAGACTATCAGTTGATACCCTAAATTGTCCAGGTCACTCAAATTCAAGGCCAAAAAGTGACATTGCCTTTAGCCTTTTCATTAGCCAAACCTCTGTCGAGCTCATGGCCATATTTTGTTTCTTTAAGTGTTAGTATCAGCTATAGTTACCTTATCTCCACCACCATCATGTATGAATATGCCAACAAGAAGACTCACATGGGCTTCATTGACCAAAACTTAGCCATCCAAGGATTTAAAATTGTGGCCAATAGAATTATTGCTCTCATCGTTTCCAATGTTTTTTTATCATGCCTTCCTTGCCCCATCATACTTTGTTGACCTTACAACATCCATGGTGCTATAAATGAGACTATGTTTAGGGCATAATTCTTATGTTCGGTGTGGCACTAGCTATTTTGACTTATTGCTGGCGAAGGAAAATGCCTGAAACAACCCACACAATGCTTATGGCATGGAATGCCAAGCAAATCGTCAAAGACATGTCGAATGTGCTATAAGTAAGTCTTATCGCCAAAAAAGAAAAACAGTGAACTTTAGAGTCCAACTTCTACAAACTTCTTGGAAATAGCTTATGCGCAAGCACGACCTCTACTTACTTAACACAAGCATCTATCGGCTATTGCTAAACAATATCTACTAAAATACAACATCTTCCAGAAAGACATTTTTCAATGCGATCAAGCGATACCCAAAAGCTGCAATGTAATTCACAAGCTTTACATAGTGGCCAAAAGTAGACCCTAATCGCCCTCTGTGGCACCATTCCTAGGTACTGGTTAATGGTGGCTTTCATTGATTACTTTAGCAGATTTATGATCCAATTGATGAACTTTTTCTTCATGACCATCTTCATGTTCTCTCTGGCCTTCCCTTACAACCAACAAAGTAGTTTTTTACTTGATTTAGTGTTTCAACCAACAATCCCACATTTTTCCCATTTTTTGAAACTTTATTTTATCTATGATTCTCACCTCTTCATTTGTCCATCATAACAACGAAAAGCAGTGTTAGGTTTCTTATTGTCACGTGATGAGCTTAAGGGTGGAAAAGGGCAAAGTGCATTATTCTTGCAAGTTGAGAAGGCCAATCGAACCAAGTTGTTCAGGGGGGTAAATTGTCTAAGTTACCTAAGTTTAAAAGACAAAATTGCCTTTAGGCCTTTCTTTTTTTATTTTTCCATAATAGAAACAAGTTTGTTGATAGCATAATTTTGATTCTCAGGTCTTTCTAGCCACCTCTATACAATGAAACAAAATTAAATACATATCAGTTTAAGATCTTTCAAGTGTTGTAATGAAATAATTTATGGTACAATTTAAGAAAATGAGGGAACCTAAATAAAATGTAATAAAATATTATTTAAAGGATGATTTAAATTTTATTTCTTATTTTTGGATAAAATACATAATTAGTCCTAAATATTTAATTTTCATTGCAAATTGGTCCTCAACCTTTATTTTATTTCACATCGATCCCAAATTCCAGAACTTTCAAAAATCAAGTGCTATAGAGTTTTTTTTGTTCGTAATTGTTCCAGCTTTTTATGTCAAATTTTATCTTTTAAGCAATCTAGATTAAAGAACATTTCCCTATATTGCCAAATGTTCTAGTGGCTAGCTATTTTTACCCACGCATACTCAAATTGTCTTTATTTCCAAATAAAACAAGCTTTGACAAAGTATTACAAAGCCAACAAAGAAAACAAGTATTCAATTAGGCCTAAGGTGCATCAACAAAAATCAAACTCATGGTTAGGACTAAGGGACAACTTTGTTAAAATTAATGCGAATGAGGCTTGGGATTCTTCCAACAATTTTGGCTATGGTGCCATGATTAGAAACCACAATCCAAACCTAATTGTTACTGATGGTAAATGTTTTCTTACTCTTAATGCCTATATAGCAGAAATAGTTATAGTTTATGAAAGCATGGAAAAAATTGTCCAGCTTAAGCTACCTTAAGCAATCATTGAATCAAATTATGAGGATGTTATTGAATATGTTCAAAACAAATCATCTGACTAGTAACTCTATCCCACTCTCCATGATATTTAAAAGACCATATCCAGGTTTTCCAACTACAACTTTGCTTTTATCTCAAAGGAAGTAAACAAGTATACCAACTTTATCAAGTATACCAACTTTATTGCTAGGCATTGTAAACAGACAATGAAATTTTCTGATGGACAAACAGTCCCTCATCCTCCTTGCTTGAGCTTTTTCAAGCAAATAATATATACAAACCTCCTTAACGTTCCTTAATAAAAACTCATTTTCTTATGATCAAACAAAACTATTCTAAACATTTAATCTAACAACGACTTGAAAGAAGACATCAAGCTAAGCAAAGTTAAGATAGTTTACTACATTTCTTTCGTAGATAGCAATCTCTATAATATTTTTGTAAGATTTGAAGAGTAAGTTAATACTTGAAGATACAAGGAAAGAGATACCCAGATCATCAAATTCACGGTTATGAGCTGCAAGTTGAAGTTTTAATTCTCTCCGATGTCCCATTGTTGCAAAATCTATTAATGGTGGTATATACAAACACAACTTCATATGTCTTAACAAGCCACTGGCAACTACAGTAAGAGCCCAATTTTGAGTTCAAAATTGTTGACAAATAGCATACATCCTAAGGCTTGTAACCACTACAAAGACTCCCACTAATAGCCACCGTTATATGTAAGGAGAAGCGGAAGACATGACAATTACAATAGATTACACATCCCCGAGTCCCAATAAAAAAATATGAAAATTTTTGAAACCTTGAGACCCAAAATAAATAATACTATCATATATTTGTAATATGGCTTTACAATTACATCTATAGCATGTAAACTATGAAGACACTATTCATATAAGCATACATGCATATGAAAAGGAAGTTGAAGGGAAAACCACCACTTTTGCTTATATGTCACAAAATTATAAACCATGGATTTTATTCTTTTTTATGAATATCGAGATTTATATTACAAATAATTAGAAATTTAGGAATTCAACAATTGTAAAACTTTCTTTATTTAACAATTTTTTCAGATTACGTCCATAAAACAAAAATGAATTAAAAAATAAAAATAATTAAATTGTCATTTTAAACAAAATTTTATTAAAAATGACATCCTTGAATTTACAAAGTATGTACTAGAAAGTTTGGTGACATTTGATGAAAGTTTAAGATCATGAATAACAAAAGAACTTCTAAGCATTGGTTAGAAATGTAAATTGGGAATGATGAAGTAAAAAATGATTAAATGGAATTTATGGGAGAAAATGATAGCAGAGACTCAAATATTACCTATGATGAGAAAGACAAGTAAATTAGTATTAACCAATCGAGCTGTATGACTGCACTGATATAGATTATAGGAACAAAAGCAGTTAGAAAAAAAAAGGTCAACAATACACCACATTTAAACAGGTTGAACTATTGTAACAAGACAACTATGTCATAGTAGGTTACTTAAGAATAAATCTTGTAAATTTATCTTACAACCTCAATTCCTACGGTATTTTGAATGCATGAAAATTGTTATAAGTATCAATATTGGGTACAAACCAAGTCTAATCAATATACTATCATAAAGTAATTCAACTTGCATATATTTAAGCATGGGCATATCAACCATGCGTCTTAAAACTCTAATTCTAAAGAAAAAAAAATATAAATGGGTATTTCAACAGGATATGGATTACTAATTAAACAAAAATAAAAAACAAAAACAAATAGAAACATGTTAACAAACAAAAGAATAAAAGTTCAAACAACTGTCTTTTAGCTTGCCACCATTCACACATTCAAACAAACCTAGAAACACTTAAGAAATCAAAAAATTTCATGCAAAAAACTACCCTTAAAATAAATTTGGAAAAAAAATGAAGATGAATCCCAAAAAACCCAAGAGATATCATCATATTTACATCAATTGTGAATGTTAAAAATATCATATCGGTAGAGTCATAGGTTAACTATTAAATCTTGGGTGACACTTCAAAATATTGGCCACGGTGCTAAAGTTTATATTGTTACTAATAAATAGTACTTAACACAAGAGGATAAACATCATATTTTATAACTAAAACACTTTAAACTATAAAGGTCAACTTCAAGCTCAAGAATTGCTTCAGATTATCAAAATATAAGTACATACTAATTAATTTATGAAGAAATGATACTAATTGGACCAACCAATAATTACGATGACAATTCAATAGCATGAACCATAAAGTTATGGGTTTCAATTTAATTCAACATGCTGAGGACACAAACAGTAAGAATATCATCACATATGTTTTTGTGACAATGCAAATGATAACTTTTTCATTATAATAGAACTATCATAACCATGATGAAAAATTAAAAAACTCATTAATAGTCATAAGTAAATTTTCACAAATTGAGAAACATGAAAAAAAAAACATAGTTTTCTAATGAATTCACCAAGCAAAATTTATTCAAAAAAAAGGGGCTTGGCTTTGAACTTTGAATTATAAATTTTTTAATTTTATTGGTATTTTACTTGATAGCAATGCAATCCTTAAGCACCTAGGAATTCACTAACATTAGCGTACCAACCTACAGATTTCTATATATATAGAACGTTATAATATCTCTGTCTCTATGAACTAATTGTAAATAGAATGCCATGTATGTCTTCTTTGCAAAAGCGTTAATACGGTGATACTTAGTAAAAAAAAAATACATGTACTTGAATCAAATGTAAATTGAGCAAGAACAAGAAACCAAATGGAAGAACGCAAATCAATCACCAACAACCATATTAATTTCAATAGTTTATTTCATAGATTAATTGCAAAATTACCAAGCAGAG
Organism: Aquilaria yunnanensis; assembly: GCA_039654915.1. Lineage (NCBI taxonomy): Eukaryota > Viridiplantae > Streptophyta > Magnoliopsida > Malvales > Thymelaeaceae > Aquilaria > Aquilaria yunnanensis. The sequence goes on from CM077595.1 coordinate 1,533,579, forward strand.
TACCTATATTCTCCAATTCTAGAAAGAATCTCATTGAACAACATCCCCAAATATAGAACCACTTAACCTTTATCACTTTCTACTACCCAAAACCTATGGCCTCTAAGCAAAATGAAGGGAAGAAAAAAATACTAGAACAAAACTAGAAGAACATATAAAGAAGGTGAATATAAAATGTGAAAACTTACAAGAAAAAAGATCATCCAACACTTCAGATATTCAATCTTTAGTTTTGTATGGCTAGAGCAAGAGACATGAAAATGGGGAAAACAATTATTAGAAATTGAAATGGCGGCTGCCTTGTAAAAAAATGGGGAACAAGTGGTCATCTCCATTAATTGGCAATACTAACTAACCAGTAATAAATCACTGAAGAGTGGGGAGAGCTTTAAAGGTGCATATGTGGACAAAAATGCAATTATGTCATGTTGATGATGTTAAAATTTGATTGATTTGATCTATTCTATGAACCTTAAAGTTTAGGTCATGTGGCAAAGTGATTAATTAAGCGAATTACTCTTACCTTTCCTTTTATCATTAGATTTAGGATATCTCAACGAAACGTTATTCATTAAAAATCTACTTACACTCAATAACATATAGGGAAAAGAATACTATCATAAATATAACTTAGCATACTTTTTTATTTCAATTCTAAAAATTTTTAATTTTCTATCTCAGTCCTAAAATCCTACAAAATATATTAATTGTTGGTCTTAATTGAAACAACGTTCATTTCAGAACTTAATTAGCACTAACATTATTAATGTAGAGGCTGACCTAACAATTGTTGGACACTTTGATAACCGAGAGTAGGAAAAATGAAGTTCTTTTTTACTTTGACTTTTATTTTGTCAATAGCAACAAACGTGACTCATCGATTCATTTTCCAACACATCCTTAATTGCAAAATTGTCTTGGATTTTGAACTTCTTTGAAAATGGTTAAAGTAGTATTTTTTGCTCTATTTTTTTATGTCTGGGGGTCTTTTAGGAAACTCAATCTCCCATTTGTATCCCTTAGATTGTCCAATCCTTAAACCTTCAACTTCTTGAATGCTAGGATCAACTAGTAAGAGACATTGATGGTCTATGTCTTCAAGATGGATTTGTCGGGACTTAAAAAGAATGAAGTAAATATAGAGGTGGAGAATGACCACCTGCTGCAAATTAGTGAGGGGAGAAAGATTAAGAAAGATGACAAAAATGACACTTGGTATTGTGTCAGTTGTAGCCACGACAAGTTCCTGTGAAGATTTCAACTTCTAAATGCAAAAATGGAGGAGATTAAGCTGAAAATGGGTAATGGAGTACCTACTATGATCATTTCTAAAGCTGTGGTATAGAAGTTCAACGTTAAGACCATTGAGATCTCGGATTGAAATCAAGTAATTTCATGGTAAACATAAACATTCATTTTGCCAATAGCCTATGATTATAAGAATTTATAAGGTTAGAAACAAACCGAATGAAAATGAACATATCTTATTTGTGTTTGGTTAACTTTAAACAAAAACAAATATGAATAATCAATGAACACATCTTCTCGGTTCATGTTTGTTTGTTTATAAATATACTTGTTTATATTTGTTCATATTCAATTGTTAACAATGACACTATTGTGTGCCAAACAAACTAAACAGATGAATGTATTCGTGGACACTATTAATTAAACATATTTACAATAAATATGAATAAATGCATTCATGAACAATATAAACAAACATAAATGAATAAATGAATATTAGGAATAAACAAACTTATAAAAATAAATAAATGAGTAAACAAATAAAAAAATGGATAAATAAATAAATGAACATTAACTGAGTTATTTGTGAATAAGAACAAAGGAACAACACTTTGTTCATTTAACTTAAACAAACATAAAATTTTGTTTGTGTTTATTAGTTTAACTAAATAAATGAATATAAACAAATTATTTTTGAAGAGTGAACCAAACATTATATTTGTTTATAATATTAAGAATTTATAATGGCTTGGCTTGTTAATGGTAGTTGTTTGTGGGTTGTTATCTTGCTTTTGATCTGTTGGTTTTGCTTTATTGTGTTTTTTAGTTGTCGATCTTGTCCATATAATCTAATTAGTTGCTAACAATAAATTTCCTATTTATTTAATTTTTCTGATCTTGAAATCATTTGCTTTGTGGATTTCTTTATTTGATTGAAAAAAACCTCTAACTCAATTTGTATGTTGTTGAAAGATCAAAACAAAAAAAAAAAGGGTAAATGAGATACAATTTCGTAGATGACTAAACTCATTCCTAAGTTCCCATGTGGATAAAATTTGCATTTTTTTTTTTACTGCAGAATTTGCAATTCTAACTAGCAACTATCTAAAGAGCCATTAATACAAAAAATTGTCTTCTCTATCATGTAATAAGGGTAAATTAGGCCCACAAACCACCATTGTCGAGGCTTCAAGGCTTGAACTTTTTTATCACTTTTCAAGGTTACAAAGCATGAGTGTGTGAGAGATACAACCATTTAGTACCAAGTAAGCTATAAAGTTAACATCATTTCAACTAGGACTAAAATAAAAAGTATGATAAGTTATAGGATTGACAATGCTCTTTTTGTTGAAGATTTTAATAGAAATTATTTTATTATTTTATTTTGATAGTATGGGTTTTTATTCAATTAAACAAAAAAGATATTGGTTTGACTTTAAAAGTACCTATCATTTTAAAAAAATTTATTTTGAAATTCTTGAATAAATTTTCACATCAAAAAAAATTATTTGTTGACTTTTTATGTTCAAGTATAAATTTTGCTATTACTCTTCATTTTTTTATTTCATTCTTTTAAATGCATGAAGTTGTTTATAATAGATGAATGGCTGGGGCAATATACCCGATCCTACCTACCAATAATTGAGTAGGATATGGATGAAAAAAAATTAATTTTACTTGTTATTTATAATGAGCAGAATATAGATAAAATATTTAGTATGCTTGTAGGATATAAGAGTACATTACCTTAATCTTATATGACTAAGTGACATTAGGATTGTAAACAAATAGGGCTTTTGGTGAATTCACCAATGGTTCAACAAAAAATCTTTTATATTTATTCATTTTAAATGGACAAGTACAATAAAAAAATTTTAGTTAGTCTGTTTAAATTGAATGAACATAAACGATTACACTGTTCATTTATTTTTATTCATGAAAAACTAAATTATGATTTTTTATGTTTGTTGATTTATTGTTTGTTTGTTTATTATTTGTGTATTTATTTGTTCATAGCTACTTTTTATTTATTAACATTCATTATTTATATTTATTAATTTTGATATGTATTTCCATTTTGAATATTATCAAATTTTTGTTACCTTGTCTTTTTTATCTATATGTTGTGAATGTCTATGTAATTGTTCGTTAGTTGTTGGTTCATTTGTGTTTATGTTCAATTATTTGATTGTTTATGTTATTTGTGAACATGTTTTTTTATAATATTAGTAAATGTGTGTTTGAGAACACAACATGAATGAACAAATACCACTAATTTTCATATAAATGAATATAATAAAAAAATAATATTCATGTTCCGTAATAGATAACTAAATGAATACAAACAACGTCCATTTATATTCATTCTAATAGCAAAACTATTAACTAGATCAGTTGGACCAAACCTCCTGAGTATTAGCTCGAGTAAACCAGGACCAGAGTACTTACAACAAAAGACATTGTTAAAGCCCCTAAGTATATCTCCACGGAAAACCTTTTAATGCTAAAGTTACCACTCTAAAAAGTGGGCAAAGTAGCTATAAAGGTGGAGTTTTTTTAATGTACCTCTAGTATGCCTGAGGGTCTTCTTTTATTGACTAAGGTGGCAACTGTGTTCTTTTATAAGTTTAACTAATGAAGGATTGTGTTCCATGTAAGGATCTTTTCTTATTAAATGCTCTTTTGATTAAGATTCTTCCTTGATTAAGATTCCAATAAAACCAATCTTCTGTGGGAATTAGGTCAAATCAGTTGGCTCAACCTACTTTGACTAAATATTATATCAACATCTCTCCCCTAAAAAAAAAAAAAAAAGACATAGGCTCCTACTTTTTTTAGGCCCATTAACGAAGTAACAGCTCTTGTAAAATAAAACGATGCTTGTGCAATTTTCATCATGTCGACACATCGGCAAGTTTCAAGATAGTTAAAGGTCACTTACCTGTCACTATTCACTCATTTTAGTCCACCATCATGATAGTGGGTTGACAGTTATCAAGATGTGGGAGATAAATAGACATCATTGGTTATAAATACATTTTCCTTTCACATGTCTATTTTAACTGCTTTACCATTCTTGTTAAAACATTTTCAAACTCTTGATTTTCTTTTACATTCTCTTTTTTGCTCGTTTGCTGCTCGCTGATGCTTCATCTATCCATATTCACCACCATACTTTTTGTTAAAACTCATACTTTCAAGGTAATTCACTTCTATTATTGTTTTTCTTTTACTTTCTCACCATTTTACCTTAACCTAGTGGCCTGTTGTCATTCCCCTACACTAACTAATGGTGGTTTTTACTAGATTCATGTAAATGGCTCACAAATTTGCCATGAGGAAGGCGGTCACTAGTGCCAAGCCATAATTAGGTTGTAGGAACATTACAGGAACCACCGTATGAGGCATAGAAAAAAAATTTGGGCGGTCACTTGTGGCTGGATGAGATGGCAATGATTGCCAATGCGCTGAGTATGGTGCCCATAGTCATCGCCACCAAACCTAACTAGCGCTGAGCATGGGTCAAGATTTACAAACCCACTTATGATCACTAAGCCCATGCCCTAAAAAAGAACTACATTAACATCTACCCTATCAAACTTAAAGTTAACCTCTATTTTCCTCTACACCCCCTTATTAGCCAACAATGAGAATTCAATCAATTCCCTCATCCCAGCTCGCCCTTAATTCTTTCATCCATCTTAACATCTTCATCTTTGCCTGCCATATAGCAGGGGTCACCCTCATTCTTAAAGCATTCATTCTCTTTTATACCATAATCATAGCCTCGAGTTTAATCTTTCTCTACTTGGTCCCAACCCCTATAGGAGGCAATTGATCATTTACCTTCTTCATAGGCAAGCACTGTGGGGGGAGGTGGAAGGATCATTTCCTATTCACCTAATGAACCTATCTCTCTCAACATGAGCTTCATAAGTAACCTTCCATGATTAAGTACTCAGAAGACGAGGTGATGTACCTCAGGTTACTATCCTGGTTGGAAGGGATCTTAATGAATACGCACTTCAAAAAGCTATTTCCATTTTCCTACCAACAGTTTGATAAAATGACTTTACAATTTGTGAGGATAAGTTGAGCTCACTTAAGCTATTTTGGACCCTGAGTTAAAAGTTACATTGGAAGTCTCAGGAGGACATGAGTTTGAGCAGAACCGCAGAATTGAATTTCCCTTCACTTGGATTTATTACCATCGTTTGTCATAAATCCTAATAAAAAAAATAAAAGAACCCAAGAAAAAATATAGGTCAGGAACAAACAGAATTTTTCATGTTGCAATTATGGAATTAAATATCTTGGTATACTATATGGCAAGGTAAGCGGTACGTGGTATAAATGTTTTCACATTTTATCATTTTTTCATATGAAATACCTTTGTATATCACAGTGTTTTACATACTAGTAACTTTTTATGTACATTTTGTCAAAAAACTACAGTATACCGCAAATATCATGATGTATGTACTGTGATATTCTTTTTTTTGCAGACTTGTGTGAGATATTTTTTTTGTTATTTTACATCAAAATGTCATGCATAAATATATAAAATATTAAAATATAATTAATACACATATTTTAACATAAATATTATTGTATTTTTTGGTCACATTTTCTTTTACGTTTGCTTTTTTTTTTTTGTATTAGAAAATGTATTGTTACTATTAAAATATTGTTTCTTTTTTTTTTTTGTTTTCTCTTGTATCAATAAATTAGCTTTTTTGCTAATTAATATTTATTTTGATCTATATGCAATATTTTTTTATGTTTTTTTGTATACAAAAATCTTTTATCACATAGTAGTATATTTTATTTATATTTGAAAAATTATGATGATAAAAATTAAAATACATATAATGATGTAAAAAAATTATTTAATTTATTTTATCTTAAAATAATAATCTAACATTTATTTTTCTAAAAAGTTTGTAATTATATGTAATGTGGTATACTGTAAGGTATACTTTAAAAATATAAAATATGGTATATTTAGCGGTAACGGTATTTATTAACTTGGTAGTAGTGATGCATTTTACAAAGGCAATCAAGGTGTTTACAATAAAAATTGTTTACTTTTTTTTCTGAAAAAGAAAATTTTGGATCGGGCACAAAAAAGATTTACACTTCATCCCAACCCAGCAGTTACACTAGTGGCACTGTAATTGCAGGCAAACGCTAAGAAGCGGCAGCGAATCTAAGGGCTGACGTGTCAGTTTCGGATTCCGTTTTCAGAACACGAGCAAAACAAACATCATTATCTTCCCCCAAAATTTCCCCTGCATCAGTCGGTTATCGCTTGGTCAATCACCCCTAATTTTCAGGAATTTATATAAAGTTCTTTTTTTTTTTTTTTTCTAAACATGCAGTTTTTTTTCCCCAAGTAACCCATATCCAGTTGCTCTCGGGAATGGAATTAAAGGAAAATTAAAACAAAAGCAATGATTTTTATTTCTTTCTCTCTCCTGCAATTGTAACAAAACCCTAAAAGGGTTCTTGTAAGAACTAATCGCCGAAAAATTGATCTCAGTCGTCCATCACTTTCTATATCTTGGAGTCTTCCTTTCTCTTCTCTGATCTTAAGTACACAGTTCTGTCCTCTCAAAGGCACGTTCTTTTTCCTTCCCCAGTTCGCTTCTTCATCCTAGCTGTTTTTGGTTTTGGGTTGTTGTTGCTGGTTTTAGTTCCTAGAAACATGGTGCGCTTTTTTGGCCTCACCAACTCATGATTTCCAATTTGGGATAGTAGTTGCTTAGAATCTTAATTGTACAGTGTTCTACTTGATAATACTGAGTTTGGATTGTTTCTGGATGAGGATGGAGCTGTTATAAGTGTTCGCGATTGAATTTTTTGATGATATTGAGTTTAAAGCTAGCAGCTTGAACTTGTAAATAGCTTTTAGGTGTGTCGACTTTGAAAGTTCCCTTTTTGGGTTCGGCGTTTGATTATAGCTTCTGAGTGCCGATCAATTTTTGATTCTGTAGAAGGTTAATGATCGATTAGAGATTGTGAGAATGTTATCTGAAGTGGGTAGGAGGCCGATGATCGGAGGAAACGATGGGTCCTTCGGAGATGATCTGGAGAAAGAGATGGGTTTGTTGCTTCGTGAACAGCGTAGTAGGCAAGAGGCTGATGATCTTGAACGTGAGCTGAACTTGTATAGGAGTGGTTCTGCACCTCCGACCGTGCAGGGTTCACTTAGTGCTGTTGGTGGATTGTTCGGTAGTAGCAATACCGCTGGCAGTAACGCCTTCTCAGGCTTTTCTGGTACTAACAGTGGAAATGGGTTTGTGTCAGAGGAGGAGCTTAGGTCTGATCCAGCATATCATTCTTACTATTACTCTAATGTGAACTTGAATCCAAGACTTCCTCCTCCTCTGCTGTCAAAGGAGGATTGGAAGTTTGCACAGAGATTGAAAGGCGGAAACTCTGTCATAGGTGGTATTGGAGATGGGAGGAAAGCAACTAAGACTGAGAATGGTACAGGTAGGTCTTTGTTTTCAATGCCACCAGGGTTTGATGGCAGAAAACAGGAGAGTGATTCTGGGGCTGAAAAAGGGCGTCGCTCAGCGGATTGGGGTGGTGGTGGACTTGTTGGATTACCTGGTGTGGGCCTTGGAAGCAAACAGAAAAGCCTTGCCGAAATTATTCAGGTGATTAACGGTTTCACGATTATTCATTCGTTCAAAGGTTCTTGAATTTGATTGGTATATGCTCTCTAAGCTTTTGAAGCTTGAATACTGTTGGAGTCTTTGCTGGTGGAGTTGCTCCAATGATCCAATCTTTTCTTTCTGTCATGTACACGTGTTTGAAATTCAGAGGTTGGAAACTGTTCTCCCGACTTCACCCGCTGTTTTAAGAACCTCTTCTGACATTTTTTCCAAGTGTTACAACCGTGTATACTTCCGGTCATCTGTGTTTTTCTGAATGACAAGTTCTGGTCCTATGAATATACTATGTGAGGATAATTGAAAATTTGTGACTGGTAGATGATGGTTGTTTTTGTTATGTACTGTCTTTCCTCTTCCTTATGCTTCACTTTCCACTTTGTTACTTTGCCATGTTGTGGAACTAGACTATACAATTGGTATGCATTGTTCTTGGAAGTGGACATCATAGCTAAAACCAAATTTTCTCCCTGTTATGGGGCACTGAATTCAGGCTTCTGATTTCACATGAACCAGATAAATAGGGCCATGGACATTTTAGAGTAGTTTACAGATAAAAGCTTGACTTGCTGCATCTATCCCTGTTTGTTGTGAATTAGTAATGGATCTGGATTATCTAATGGCTGTTCTTTTTTAAGTCCCCGTTGTGAACTATTGTTTTACACTTGTCACTTGGCATTGCTGGCAATGGTTCAAAATTTATTATTATTATTATTATTATTAGTATTATTGTTATTATTATTATTATTATTATTATTACATAAAATAATATGAGAGCAGTTAATTTTAAGATTAGATGCTTCTTATTTGATGGTTGGCAGACTGCATGTTTTATCGACTTTGACACAATCAGCTTGGTCCTATGATTTGTTCATCCAATCTGTTTGTTTTCCATGTGAATTATAAGAATTCAAAATTTCCTGCTTTTCTACTGTTTCTGACATGCAATATCTGTTTAGGATGACTTGGGACGAGCAACTCCGGTCTCAGGAAATCCATCTCGCCCTGCTAGTTGTAATGCGTTTGATGAGAACTTTGAGAATTTAGGTGTTGCCGAAGCTGATCTGGCTCAGTTGCACCGTGAATTAGCATCCTCTGAGAATCTTATGTCAAGTGCAAGTGGCCAGGGTTCTTCTGTCCATTCTATTGGAACATCATCTTCATATACCTATGCTGCTGCACTTGGGGCTTCTTTGTCTAGAAGTAACACTCCTGATCCACAACTTGTGGCTAGGGCTCCTAGTCCTTGCCCTACACCTATTGGAGGGGGCAGGACTGTTGGCGCAGATAAGAAAGGTGTTAATGGTTCAAGTTCCTTTAGTGGTGCTTCTTCTGGTTCTAATGAATCTTCTGACTTGGTTGCTGCATTATCAGGCATGAACTTGTCATCAAATGGTATGATAGATGATGATAATCATTTGCAATCACAAATTGGCCAAGATGCAGAAAATAACCAGAACTATTTGTTTAACATTCATGATCAAACTCATATCAAGCAACGTGCTTACTTAAAGAAATCTGAGTCTGGGCATTTACATATGCCTCCAGGAAAGACCAGTGGGAGCCTGGCAGACATGAAAAACACATCCTTGCTTGCTGATCGGCAAGCTGAACTACAAAAATCTGCTGTCCTTTCTAACAGTCCTTACTTGAAGGGTTCTCCTACATCAACTCTTAATGGTGCTGGTGGTTTACCAGGTCAATATCAGCATTCTGATAGTAACAGCTCAACATTGGCGAAAAACTATGGTTTAGGTGGCTATTCCTTGAATCCTGTGTTGGCCTCTGTGGTGGCCAATCAACTTGGGGCTGGTAATTTGCCACCACTGTATGAAAATGTTGCCGCTTCAGCTATGGCTGTTCCAGGGATGGACTCTAGGGTTCTTGGAGGAGGTTTGGTTTCTGGGCAAAATATATCAGCTGCTGGATCAGAATCACACAACCTTGGCAGGATGGGAAGTTCAGTGGGTGGGAATGCTCTTCAATCACCTTTTATTGACCCAATGTATCTTCAGTATCTTAGAACATCTGAGTATGCTGCACAGCTTGCAGCACTTAATGATCCTTCAGTGGACAGGAGCATATTAGGTAGTTCATATGTGCTTGAACTTCAGAAAGCTTATCTTGCACTGCTATCTCCTCAGAAGTCTCAGTATGGTGTGCCAGGGGGAGGAAAATCTGGCAGTTCTAATCTTCATGGTTATTACGGAACTCCAACTTTTGGTATTGGTATGTCATATCCTGGCAGCCCCTTGGCGAGTGCTGCTATTCCAAACTCTCCCGGTGGCCCTGGTAGTCCATTGAGACATAATGACTTAAACAAGCGCTTTCCTTCTGGCATGAGGAACTTTACTGGTGGTGTCACAGGTTCCTGGCATTTAGATGGTGGATATAACCTGGATGACTGCTTTGCTTCTTCTCTTCTTGAAGAGTTCAAGAGCAACAAAACCAAATGTTTTGAGCTTGCTGAAATTGCTGGTCATGTTGTTGAGTTCAGGTGTTTAATTTTATATTAGTCATCTGATCTATATGAAGCTCTTAATCTAATATATATATATATATATATATATATATATATAATCTAACATGTACTTCATATTATGTTCGTGAGCAGTGCGGATCAGTATGGTAGCCGATTCATCCAACAGAAACTCGAAACAGCTACAACAGAGGAAAAAAATATGGTTTATCAGGAAATCATGCCTCAAGCTCTTGCTTTGATGACAGATGTATTTGGTAACTATGTCATTCAGAAGGTACTTCTTTTAGGATGTTCTTGATTTTATTGTATTGGATGCTATTTGCTGGACCATTGGATATAGATCCAATTTGTCAATTTTTTGATTTCTTAGAATTTATTTTTTCCAATTGTTCATATTGATGTTCACTTCTTTTTGCAGTTCTTTGAGCATGGACTTTCAGCTCAGAGAAGAGAACTTGCTGTAAAGCTTTTCAGTCATGTTTTGTCTCTAAGCCTTCAGATGTATGGTTGTCGAGTGATCCAAAAGGTTGGATTATATGTATTTCTGCACTTACCCATGGACTTACCACTATTTGATTTATTCAAACAATCTACACAATTGCAGTTTAGATGATGGTTGCGCCAAATAAGCTCTATATTCATGCTCCTTTTTGTTTGGAACAAATAATTATGCTGATTCTAGTTCATATCTTTAGCCAAATATCTTCTACCCGATTGTTTTTTTAACTTAAAATTTTAAGCGGTTTGCTTTCCATTGTTTTGATTCTGATTACTGTTTAATGTTCCAGGCAATAGAGGTGGTTGACTTGGACCAGAAGATCAATATGGTCGAGGAGCTGGATGGTCATGTTATGCGTTGTGTTCGCGATCAGAATGGTAACCATGTGATTCAGAAGTGTATTGAATGTGTTCCTGAGGAGAACATTCAGTTCATAGTCACAACATTCTTTGATCAAGTTGTTACACTGTCAACACATCCATACGGGTGTCGTGTGATACAGGTTGGGATAAGTTTATTAGTTTCTCTGCTACTATTAAAGTCTTGACTTTCTGATGAAATCCGCTCCTTTTTATAGATTTCATGGCTTTGACATTCTTGCATTTTGCAGAGAATCTTGGAGCACTGCAAAGACCCAAAGACACAAGATAAAGTAATGGATGAGATATTAGGATCTGTCAGCATGCTGGCACAGGATCAATATGGAAATTATGTTGTCCAGGTTCCTAATTTTTTAAATCCCGTGGAAGTCTTGTTATGTTGCTACTGTGGTAGAGCTGTTAGTTTGAAATTTGAATTTGGAGAAGGTTCTGTCCCTGTTACTTTTATGTTGGAAAGGGTGTCTGATTTATTTATTTATTATTTTTTGGCTTTAACTGCTTATTTTGTGCCACTGCAATGTTTTCCCTCCATGTTTGTATGCAATTCTACTGATGAATTGAAATTGTCTAACAGCATGTTCTGGAACATGGAAAGCCACATGAGCGCTCGATTATAATCAAGGAACTAGCTGGAAAGATTGTTCAGATGAGTCAGCAAAAGTTTGCATCAAATGTTGTTGAGAAGTGCTTAACTTTTGGCAGTCCCACTGAACGTCAGCTGCTAGTTACTGAGATGCTTGGTTCTACAGATGAAAATGAGCCACTTCAGGTATGTTTGTTTCATATTCATTCATGAGCATTGGTTAAGACTATGTTAAGTTCTAACTTGAGGTCTGGAATATGTTGCTGGGTGAATAGTTGGATCTTTAGTTTCCATTTTCTTTTATTTTAATCTTTGTGGATTTATTTAAACTGCCAAAAACTAGTGAATTCAATGCCCTCTCAGGTGAATTCTTTTTTTATTTGGGCAAAGCAACTCAATATAAGAATAGAATCTGATTGGTTCACTGGTTTCTTAAGAGTTTGTTTTTCTTTTTCCTAAAGAAAATCCTTAATTTTCTTATTCTTCGACTCGAAAACATTACCTGACCATTCTCATAATTCATCATCATGCTCACTTCAACTCCTTCTGTTGTCATTGTATTTTTTTAGTTTTAATCACTCATACGGACTTCCTAGGAGTTTAGATTAATAAGATGTACTATATCATGTATTATGAACAATATACCCTGTGCCCTTTTATGGTCTGAAAATTATGTGAGATCCAAAAAATACCTATTGGTATTGGGAAAGATAAAACTTTATGTAACTTGACCAAAGTCTTGGCCTTAAAACCAAAAGTGATATTGTTGTTATTTATTTTCAGTATTGGAGTAGATTTTGGCATTAAATCGCAGAGGTGGTTACCTACATGTGCATCAATAGTAGATCTTTTTCATCCCTTGTAGCATGCAAAAAATGAGAATTTTATGCCTTCAAGTGGTGATACTTATGTTCACTTGAATATTATAGATGCCAATTTATCTTTAGGAAATTCATTTTCCTGAAATCAATTTTTTGTTGTGTTTTCTTTAATATTTCCTCAAAAAAGTGTCACATGGTAACCTGACTTTACTCTTTTCATGAAGCCATTTTTAGATTCTCTTACAGCATTAAGAAAATTAAGAAGCCATCTATTTCTGTTGTCTGGTGAATTGGGATGCAAACCAGTATTATTTTCTCCTAACGACTGTTATTGGTTCATACAGGCCATGATGAAAGATCAGTTTGCGAACTATGTTGTGCAGAAAGTACTAGAGACATGTGACGATCAACAGCGTGAGCTGATCCTTTCCCGAATCAAAGTACATTTAAATGCTTTGAAGAAGTACACCTATGGAAAACATATTGTTGCACGTGTAGAGAAACTTGTTGCTGCTGGAGGTACTGATTCCGCGCTTCTAGTAGTTCAAAATGAATGGAATTTGATGGCAATTATGTGTTCTAGTAGTGCAAATGTCTACACATCATTTCCAGGGAGGCTGCCAGATCAGCAGTTCTGGTGGTAGACCTGATTTCATGTGATTTTGCTTGCCATGGCATGAGTTTTCGTGTGCATCATTAAACCTCTGTGTTTCCATGCCACCCCTTTAGAAATGGAATGCGTTTTATGACCCCATGCCTGAAATCCAAACAATACTTCATTCGCAACATGCTGTTCTGAATATGCATCTACTTAATGTTATGAAGTGACGAAAACTCATGGGAATGCATCGGGTATCTGTATTTGCTTCCTTTTTTCCATCAGTAGTTTAGATATCATTCAGGGGTAATTGTTAGCTAGGAACCAAAGTTAACAGATAGGAAAGAGTATGGGACAGGTGACTTGAGTAAGGCTGAGGCATATGCACTTTTCTTGTTGTGCTAACTGTTGTTCTTAAAAGAAGATTTGCATGTATAACTTCTGTTGCATCAGTTCACCTTCCTCGTGCACCATTGGATAGCAGCATTAGATGTGGAAACATGTCGGAACTTTGACCCCAAAATCCTGACATGTTTGATATTTCTCTTCTTGGTTGCAGAAAGGAGAATTGCCCAACAATCTCCACACCCAGTTGCATAGTCAGCATAGGAAGTTCTGTACAGCTAACTGAGGCTTAGTATGAGCATCGTCTCATCCAGTCTAGTTCCCGTATCTACTAGAGCTATGGTTCTTCTGCCTATCTTTTTTAGACAGGTGAGTGGGCCTTGTGAAAATAAAAGTTGTTGCTTGTACTGGAAGAAACTGTACATTGTGTAGCTTTAAGGTTTCCAACAGATAGATTTTCTAGCAAGAAATCAGGTTCAGATGTCTGATGCCCTCCCACTGCAGAGGAAAGATAAAAAAGGGACTATACGAGAGCTTTATAATTTAAGGTGTAAAGAGATTTCAATGGTGTGGTAGTTTACGTCCATTGTACAAAATGTTCCCATGTGGGGAGAATTTCATGTTTAGTTGAGGCCAGGGATTTTTTGTTCCTTCTAATCAATGTGATGTTTAATTGACATTTTCTTCTTCAAATGCACCCATTCCTTTCAATATTGGCTCGTTATTTATTGCGTAAATTGTAAAACTGGTTCTAACCATGCACGAAATTGTACTTGTATGTAGTTAGGGATGAGAAATAATCGAACTCGAAAATTTTCTGCCTAAACCCAAATTGAAATTGCCACTTAATATGCTAATGTGGGCCCTGCCCAGTGCCCTGCTAAGGAAATCTCGCTGCAGATGCTCAATTTCATCAAGCTTACCCACCTTGAAAGCAAACCCAAACCCAAGTGCTGCTAGTCACTCCTGAGGGTGAAAGTTTAGAGTTTTGGATCAGATTTGGGCCTAAATCTGAAAATTTTGGAATCATTCCCAGGCTCCAATGTCTAACTTGACCCTACTTGATTTGGGCATCAAATCCGAATTGACTCTAACACGAAAAATTGTATTAGGATCAGGTTAGGTCGATTTAGCCTGACATCTAGCGGTACCTTTAACTCTCCTCCGTTGAACAACACATAATTGACAGGATCTACCTTCAAATAACGACTTCTTAAAATTTCCAAATGAGATTTCATTGACAAAATCACACTTTCCTGGGAAGGATTTGTTCACTAACTTCACGTTGATATCATCAGAGGAGGTAGAGGAGAAGTTCGGCCACTAGTCTTTGGAGGTGGTTAGGCAGGGATCGACAGCAGGGCGTTGAGAAGGAGATTGACCTCTCGTTCATGTGTTGAGGAAGGGATTGACAGCTAGGTGATGATAATGGGTAGAGGATGACTTGTGAGGTGTAATGGTGTGGCCACGTTTAGGAGGAGATTAAGGGTAGGGCAATGACGATGAGCAAGGAGGAGGGCAAGGGGGCTGTGGAGGAGGTTGAGGACGGGGTGACAGTGATGGGCATAGAAGGCAAAGCTAAGGTCTGAGAGTGAGGGAGGAGGAGATCGTGCAATGGTGCGAAGATCGAGTCTGTTTCTGTGCATGAGTCGATGAATGTGAGAGTGTGACTTAGAGTGGGTTAGGGCTTGTGGATTGGGTTGGGCTTGGTTTAAGATGAGCTGAGCGAGTGTTTAATAGTTTGGGTCATTCCAAATTAATTTAGTTTGGACCCGAACTAACCCATTTTTTTTTTCTCTTTTAAAGCGGTTTGGGTAAATCTAAACTACATTTTTCCAATCTCTGACCCCACCCTTACCTGACATTTCAGGTTAGGTTTTAGGCCGGATTTTGGGTTCAGGGTTATTTGGTTTCACCGCTAGTCGCTCCAGCTAGACATTGCAGCTGCTTTGAGTTACATCTCATCCTTTCCGTTTGATGTTGCCTTGTCATGTCGTAATTACGCCTAGCATGTCAACACCGTTGTTGGTTTGAAGATGACGATGACGATAGATGGTTTTCACGGTTCAGGTCTATAGACTTTCCGATGGGTGACGAAGTCGTTGAAGCTTTGGGCGGAGTGGAAGAAGAGGCTATGATGGAGGGAGGTGGGATTTTGGCCGCTCTGGCAGATGGGATAAGGGATTTTAGTATATATGTTTACAATTAGTGTTGGTTTAGTTGCTTTTTGGAATCTGAACAAGAGGAAGTTCCTCCTTCAATATATTATAGCAAGCATGTCGTAATAATACTATAACTTTATAATAGTTGATGGCGAGCATGAAAAAAAATATTCATTGAAAATGATTGTGTTAGTAAGAAAATAGTAACTAAAATAAAGAAATTGTAATATTCGTTATAAAAAAAATGAAGACAATACTAAAAAGTAAAAAAAAAAAAAAAGCCCGTTTATCATCATATAATGAAAAAGAAAAAAAAAGAAAGAGTTGTGATGCATCTCATAAAAGTGGATACCCAAGAGAAAATCAACGGTTTGAGACTTTGAGCAAAAAAGGAGGAAAACTACAAACCCCCCTGAGGTTTGGAAAAATCGACGATTGTGTCCTCACTCTTTTAAAAACTTACACTTATCCCCAGAGAAGTTAACACCGTTATTCACTATTACCCAGAAGAAAAAAGGAAAACTATATGACTTTGCCATCTTACCTTTCTTCCTTAAAATCTTTGCCCCCCGATTACTAAAACCCTTTCAAATAAAGCCAATTATTCTGGAAAAAAAAAAAAAAAGAAAATCAAACCAATTTGGAATTTCTTTTTCTCCGATCTACAGGTGCAATGCCAGAAAAAGCGTCCATGTCTGTTAGTGACCCACTATCCTTTGGAGTGCACCAGTGCACAATAGTCGCCGTTCTCCCCTTTGCCGGCTTCAAATCCACCAACCTCAAATACACCGTTCAATTGGCCTATTCTCAAATCCGTCGACCTCAAATCCCTAGTTCAATTGGCCACCGTCCCACTCTAAGATTCTCTCAGATGAATCGGGTTCAATCGTCCATTCTCTCAAATCAATCGCAGCTTCGAAGAATCGGGTTCAGATGATCGGCTTCAATAAATCGCGGCTTCGATGAGGCGCATCCATTCTCTCTTTGTCATGGTTTGCCGATGATTGGCAAGGGCATGGTGGGGATCATGGCTCGGCGGTGATGGATTCGGCGAAGAAGGAGTCGTCGGGGAGGTCAATTGCAGGGAGAGCATCGACTTCAAACGGTGAAGGAGAGGCCGCCTCAACCCAGGCCGCTACTATTGGAATCACTGTCGGATGTTCCCTCTGTTGCCACTGCTATTGGGATCGCCGTCAGAGGTTCCCTCACTCTCAGTCATCGCCACCTCTATATCTCTCTCTGCCCTCAGCCGCCTCTATCTCTCTATCTACCCTCAACCATCGCCTCGTGAATCCATCGATTTCGCTCAACTGGAGGCTTCTCTTCATCGATTTCACTCAATTGGAGACTTTGAATCTGCTCTCATCACAAACAAGGACGCCAGAGAGAAGGCGGGGAGAGAGTTGCTTTGAGTGGTTGGGAAACCAAAATCCATAGGTTTCTATTTTTGTTTTGATTTTGTTCTTCTTTGTATTCTTATTTTTCTTTAGATACAAAAGACGTTGGGGTAAAGTTTTTATGGAAGAATGTTGGGAGGGCTAAGTCAGGTATTTTTCCTTTTCTATAGTGATGGTCATTAATAATTTTCAGGAGGTAAGTGTAGGTTTTGAAATATTGAGGTAACAATCATAGGTTT
The DNA here is from genome assembly GCA_039654915.1 of Aquilaria yunnanensis. Classification (NCBI taxonomy): domain Eukaryota; kingdom Viridiplantae; phylum Streptophyta; class Magnoliopsida; order Malvales; family Thymelaeaceae; genus Aquilaria; species Aquilaria yunnanensis. The sequence continues at coordinate 1,551,013 of CM077595.1, forward strand.
TGCTCAATCTTATGGAGGGTTTTTTTGTAATTTTTTCAAAAAATAAAAATAAAAAAAGTGTATATATATAAACTGACTGAACTGAATCCTTAGTGCGGCGGTGTTTGTCTCACATTCTACCTTAAGCTAAAAACGACCTATAAAGTCTAAACACCCCACTCACACGTTGTCAGCAAGGAGAATGGGATGTTCAATCTGAACCCAAATTGCTTTTTATTTTGGTTCGGCTTTGATTGGGTTGAAGGCTTAAAGCTTGAATTTAGGTCTCTCTGGGCTTGGTAATGGAGAGTTGCAGACAATCTACAAAATTTCAAGTTGAGTAGATAAATGTTTTATAATCTTATTACTGCTTCATACAGTCAAATTGTCACATCAACTAGTCTTATTACTAGTTTAGATAATTATTTTATAGTAAATTTTATATTCAAAATTTAACGCAAAGCATGAGGTTATAACAGCTGTATAATACACTATTTGAAATGGGAAGTGATCTTGAGGGAAGTAAAAATTAGAATGATTTTGTGAAAGTCTGAGAGCCAATTCGTTTTAACTCAAGTCAATTGACTTATTTTTATTTTTATATCTTTTTTACCTGAAATTAATTTTATTTGAAAGCCAGTATTATATAGATGTAATAATCCATTTGAAAGTAATTTTTTATAAATTTTTTTAATACCTTAAACTATAAAAATTTATTAAAATGTAGTAAGATTATAAAAATTGTATTTTCAATTTATTATTGTAGCTACATAACATTGGCGTTTAATTAAAATTAATTCCAAATAAAAAAAAGAAATAAGAATAAAAAAAAAATCATTTTGAAGTCAATTGACTTAAGTTGAAATGAATTTGGTGTAAGAACCAATTCGTTTTAACTTAAATCAACAGACTTATTTTTACTTTTATATGTTTTTTTTACCTGAAACCAAATTTATTTGAAAGTCAATATTATGTAGATATAATAATCTATTTGAAAATAAATTTTTATGATGTTATTAAATTTTTATAAAATTTTCTTTTTTAATGCCTTAAATTAAAAAAATTCATAAAAATTTAGTAAGATTACAAAAATTGAATTTTCAATAAATTATTACAGCTAAATAATATTGACTTTTAATTAAAATTAGTTATAGGTAAAAAAAATATAAAAATAAAAATAAGTCAATTTACTTAAGTTAAAATCAATTAAGTGTAATATAGCTATAACAATTGGAAAAACATATCTAATCAGGTGATTTTTTTTTCCTTTTTTTAGTCGCTTTGTTCGTAATAAATTAGCAACTGGGTAAATAAAAGACATAAAATAGTATGGATAAAACATTTTAAATGAAATGAAATTAGAAAGTGAGTGTCATGAGCCTCGTGGCTCATAATTAATGTGTAGAGAGGATGGTGGCTCTGTGAGGGCTAGTTTGGCCACTTCAAAAACCTTCCTTTCCAATTTGTTTTAAGTCCGATTCTTGTATTTCACGAATTTGATAAACTAACATATATTTTTTTATTTTAAAATTGTTATTATTTCTCCTAGATTGGAACTATATGATTTTCTAGAAAACGAAGGAGAAGAGAAAGAAAATAGAATAATGTAATGGATTTAATTAGCCTAAATTACCTAGCCATAGCATGCATTGAAGAAGAAAGTGCGAAGGAAAGAGGAAAGATGACCATGAACGAATTTATACTTCTGTTTATACGTATTTTCAAACGAATTTAAACACTATACATGCATAAACACAATGAAAATGATGAATTTCAGGAAAAAAAAATGTTAATAGCGAATATGAGGTGGAATTCATTGGCCTTTTTTTTTTTAATAAGAAAATGGTATACACTAATTAAACTATAGTGTTAAATACCGCGGTATAACGTTTATTGTAGGTATGTAGTACACAGTACAAATATTTTCACATTTTATTATTTTACTGCGTGGTATACCATAAAATATGGTAGTATACTATATACCATTCACTTTTTGTATGTATTTTATTAAAATATCGTAGTATACCATAAATATCACATAATACGTACTGTTGTATTTTATTTTTTTGCACTTTTTTTTTCACTTTACATTAAAAATATCATAAAATATTAAAAATATAAATAATACACATCATAAAATAAACATTTAATTTAATTTAATTTTTTTACTTTTCTTAATTAATATAAAAATGTAATTGATAGTAGTAGCTTGAAGGTCCTTGTGGTATTGCACAATATCTCCTAATTGGATTTTTAATGCATGCTACCCCAACTGAATATCTTCTATCATATATATTTTATTATATTGGACAAATTATGATGAGAAAAATTAGAATACATATAAAATGTGTAAAAATAATTATTAAATAAATTATTTCATCTTAAAATATTATTATAACATTTATTTTTTTATGAAAACGATAACAGTATGTGGCATAATATACCATGTGGTATACTTTAAAAATTCAGGGTACGGTATACCTAGAGGTAACAGTATTTAACACCTTAAATAAAACAAATTTTGAAATGGAATGGATCAGCGCCAATAACAACATAATCAATTTTATTTATTGTCATAACTCAGCTATATTTTTCATTAGACCATAACTTTCCTATATCTAGCATAAGACCATTTTCAGCGGAAGCTCTCAATATTTAATTATTATTCTATGGTAGGTCTTAATCTAATGGTTGTATTGTTCTGGTTCTAAACCTATTCAAAAGGTTTTGTTTTGATCTTGAATCTACTAAAATTGTTCCATTTAGGTTCATTAGATGAAATCTATCAACTAAGAATTAGTTAAGAATTAAAATGACTAGGTTTTCCTATATGTAAATTGACCATATTCCATTAAGTAATAAAAAATAAATTTAAATTCTTCATTAATAGCTAAAAAATTGCCTTGTTTAAATTTATTAAAAAAAAGTTGTTGTAAAGTTTAAATCAAGATTTCAAAAATCTATGCCAAATCATTAGTTTGAGGTAGTGGACTCTATTTGGCAATGGACTAAAATATGACATTCTTAATAAGTTTAAGATTGAAACAACATTGTTAATAGGTTATGGTCCTTATGGACTAAACAATAGTACAATACAATACTTAAAGTTTAGAGATTATCCATGAAATTTTGCTTGTCTAGCATACTTATTGCTAGTACCTAACTTAAAAAACTAATTTAAATTCTCCACTAATAATAAAAAAATGTCCTGTTTAAATTTATTGAAAAATAGTTGTTGGGAAGTTTAAATTAGAATTTATGTTGAACAATTAGTTTGAGCTAACATATTCAATTTGGTATGGGACTAAAATTAAACATTTTTAATAGGTTTAGAACAAAAAAAAATATTAGTAGGTTAGGAACTAAACAGTACAATACCTATTTTGTTTTTCTTAACCTACAAACTATTAGTAGGTTAGGGTCTATTTGTGAATTTACATATCAAGTGTGTGTATACATATATATGAGGTCGGTCTTGATTGAATTAATATAAATGAAAGTTATTGAATACTAATTAGGGCAATATATGATAACTTTCAAGTTGAGTGGACCTTGGGCTGAAAGCCCTTCCAACTTCCAAGCTTCAAGTTGAAGCAATTTGTGACCATTTATAGGTCAATTTGGCATAAATTTAAAGGTGTAGGAGGCATTTGAGAATTTCTTATAGTTTTTAATATAATTTCTTTAAAATTTTGTGTGAATAATAATATAAATAAATTAAATTCAAATATGAAACATAGAATTTGAGACAAAGTTAGTATTTGTTATTTCATCCGTCCCATATTCTTTGCATCATTCACTTTTCAGTAATTAATCTATGATTTTTTATTTTTAACATTTTAATATATAAATGAAGAATTTTTATATAAGAATAATAAATAAAGACATATAGTTTTTAAATATATTTTTTTAAATAAATACTAATATGAATAAATTCAAATCAAACAAAGTGATAATATCAAATAGTGCAAATAATATGAGACGGAGAGAGTATGTTTTAAGGGATAAATCAAGATTTTATCATCTGTCTTTTTTTTTGGCCCCTCTGCCCTTATACTCAGCTGCAGTTTGGGGAGATATTTTGTGTATAGTACCTTCATTAACTTTTGCTCCCAAGAAATAGCAGCTTTGGAAGGCTTGGAGAGCACCAAAAATTTTGGCACAAAGATGGCAAAAAATCTAATAAGAAGAAAATCCAACAAGAAGATGCCAAAAGTACCAACGAAAACAGAAAAGTTCAAGAGTGGCAGTCCAGATATTAGCCTAGATTTCACTTGAGAGATTAACACTTCAAAATAATGTTGTGTGCCTAACCTAATGCGTAACATTATTTTCTTCAATACATAAAAGAGGCTAACAGGGGAGGGAGATTTGGAGTTTAAAGCTAAATAACTAATGCGTAATACACTAGTAACAGAGGAAAATTTATAGTAGTAATTGTTTTTAGTAGAATTTGACTAAACAAGATTTCATAAAAATTTGATTAATTGTATAGTTTTTTTTATACACATGAATGTGATAGCAGATATTTATTTATTTAGCCATTCAGTAATTTTTTTTCTTTGATTTGAAGTAATTCAATGTGAAGTAAAAATAATAATAATACTACCATGTCAACTCTAGAAAGTACTCTTCATCATCAATTAAAACGTAGCTACTTTGATGATCAGTTAATGTATCTATTTTTTGGTTAGTGGCAGTGCAACCAAAGGCTAACGTGTCAGTTGCAGATTCCTGTTTTGGAACACGAGGAAAACAAACATTATTATCTTACCCTAAGGTCCCTCGACTTTACAAACTCAGACGTGTTAGTCCTTTAGCTTTGAATCATGATGACTTAGTCCTCAAACTTTGACAAACTATATGATTTAATCCTCAAACTTTGATAAACCACGCGACTTGGTCCTTTGATTGACAAAAAAAAATGCATGGATATGCACATGACTTAGACAACGTTGGTGAGGCACTAACATGGAGAACGAGATGCAATGTTTGGTGACTAGGTGAAGATTGCTTCTACTTCTGATTTCTTGTGCCAATTAAATCTCAGACTCATTGAATTAGTGTATAGTTAGATTACTATGTTTTTTCATTCCAATTGGTCTCGAATTGAAGAAGAGAGAAGTTTCATAATTTTGAGGATCTCAAAACCCTTGCATAATTGCGACTGACAAAACTGCTCATCGGATCAACGGAGAAGGAAACTTTCAGATTTCATCATTGTGACCACGGACGCACTATTGCTCATTGCCTCCTCCTCCTACAGCAAATGGCATTCGTGGTGCGAGAGTCGACACCACAGTAGACCACATTGAAGATTTCATGGAGTAATGCGGTGTCAAAAAAGGCATTTTATAATCAGACTTGTTAGTGGTGATTGGCGATGGACTGTGAATGGGTCAAGGACATGAGATCAGGCGTCAGTTTGGTGAGTCTAGATATTGATCTTTTTGGATATTTAAAGAAAACCTTGTGTGGGTTTTGCTAGTTCAACCAAATGAAACATGGAGGTCTTTTTGATTTTAACTTAGAGCTTCCAAATTTTTGGGTTTTTCCCAATAATCATTGATCTTAGCCTCCATCACTTAGATTTCCTTTTCACCCCCCCCCCCCTTTAGTGCTTTACTGAAAATTGTTTGAAATTGTCCCATCTCCTCCACTGTCTTGTTTCAAATCAACTATGTCTTTAATAAAATAACTCTAATTAGGGGTGAGTATTATTCAAATAAAACCAAAAATACTGATTATATTCAGATAAAGTGGTTCAGTTTCCTTTCTAGTTCGGTTGGTTCGGATTGAAATCGAATTTTATATTTGGTTGTCGGATCAGTTATTGGATTATACACTTAAAATAGAGTAAATCAAATAAACAAATAAGAATAAATATTTTACCATTATTCATAATATATATATAAAGTTTTTTCTTGCTAATTTTTATCATTATCTATATTGACCATATATATATATAAAATTAGGCCAAAGTACACTAAAAGCCCTTGAACTTTCTCTACTCATACGAGTTGGCCCTTCAATTTTAACTTGGTCTGTAGAAACCCTTTAACTTTGCAACTCTGTATGTTTTAGTCCAACTCATTGATTTGACTTCTTTTTTTAATGGCTTAAATACATCAAGAACCATCAAACTTGACAACTTATCTAAGTTGGTCATCAAACTAGAACTTTGACTGCACTAGGCCATAAATTTTACAATAAATAATAAAGATCATTAAAATTGATGAAAATTAATTAAAATTAATTTTTTAGATTGAGTAAAGAATTTTTTTTTAAATTAATTAATTCATAAAAAATATTTTTTAGGTGCTTATAAGGTAAATATAGAATTAGCTATAAAATAATATTGGTCCTAGATAAAAAAATAAAAATAAAATAAAAATAATGTATTATCTATAATGAGAAAACAATATAATACAAAAAATATGTTTGATAAAAAAATATGAAACAAAAAATTTGTGACAAAGTTTGACCAATAACCACCTTTTATTTCATCCACCATAATAATGGTATACCTAAAAAAAATGTAAATGACCACCTATAGTATAAAATGTATTTTTTTATTTGTACTTCTATTTAATTTTACTTTGCTTTAATTTTCCAGCTCTCCGGTGCTTAGCATAAAATATAATTTTACTTTACACACCATGAACAAATGCAAAATAAAAGAGCCCATGAACAAGTTTCTATTCACAACTTTATTAATAACTAATAATTATTACAAGTCATACGAATTATGCAAGTATTCTTTTCTTTTTATTTTTTCTTTGTTGTCCTAATATTAGGTTAGTTCATCCACAAACTAGATATACAGTAAGGACTAAACCAAAGAGACTTTAATTAATTTTTATGAATTAACTAATTCATAATTTTTTTCTTCACCGAACCTAAAAAAATAAATTTTAATTAGGTGATAATTAATTTTAATTAAATTTATGATACTCATTGTTTATTTAAGGCCTAGTATAGTCGAAGTTCTAGTTTGATGGCAAACTTAAATGAGTTATTAAATTTGAGAGCTCTTCATATATTTAACCCATTAAAAAAATGAGTAAAGTCAACAAGTTCGACTAATACATACTAAGTTGCAAAGTTAGGGGGCTTTTGCCAACTGAGTTAAAGCTTGAGGACCAACTCATGTGAGTTGGGAAAGTTCAGGGGCCTCTAGTGTACTTTTGCTATAAAATTATTTCCTACTAATTTTGGACAATATGTACCTTTCTTTAATTTTGGGTATGAGAGGTAAAAAATTTAATATGTATTTTTTATTTATTTATTATGTGTATAGGTTTTAGAGAGAGAACCGAATAAACAGAAATATAATTTAGACGATTCGGATTAATCTTGACATGTGATTCGGACAACTCAGATACACTTTGTAAAAATAAAAAATCAATCGTATCATTATGTTTAGATTGATTTCAAACTGAACTAACTGAATGCTCACTCTTAGCCCCAATTAACGTCATTTGCCTTTTTATCTATCAAAGACTAAGTTGTCATATTTATCAAAATTAAGAAATTAAGTCACACTAAGTCATATTTGAAGGACTAACTTATTTGAGTTAACAAAGTTGAGAGACTAACTGCCCATTTTCGCCTATTATCTTCACCCAAAACTTCCCCTACATCAGTCCGTTATCACTTGGTCAATCACCCCTAATTTTCAGGAATTTAAATACAAAATCTTTTTCTTGTTTCTTTATGAAAAAAGCTACTAAAATTTATGAAATACCCAGCTCCTGGGGAAAAGAATAAAGAAAAATTAAAAGCAAAGCAACGATTTTCATTTACCCTACTGCCTGTCACCGTCTTTATTCTCCTTCCTTAAATTGTAGTAACAAAAACCCTAAAAGGGTTCTACATAAGAACCAATCGCCGCAAGTTTGATCTCAGTCGTTAACTTTGGGTCTTTCTTCCTCTCTTTGATCAAGCACAGTTTTGTGTTTCTCAAGACACTTTTTTTTCCAAGTCCCCCAGTTCTGTTCCTTATCCTGGCTGTTTTGCTTGTTCCTTAAAACATGGTGCGCTTGTGTTGCCTCTGTAATTTATGAATTCCATTTTTTATTATGGTTTCCGGAACTTAATTGTATAGTGTCCTACTTGATTATAGTGGGGTTGGATTGTTGCTGATTGACGATGGAGCTGTTATAACTACATTCGATTAAGTCATCTTTATGTTTCTGAGCTTAAAGTTAGCACCGTCTACTTGTAAATAAGGGATTTCAGGTGTATCGGCTTTGCAAGTTCCTTTTTTAGGTCGGTTTAGGGTTCAGGGTTTGATTATTGTTTCGGGGTAGCGATCAGTTTTGGATTTTGGAAAGCAGTTAATGATCAATTAGAGATTTTGAAAATGTTATCTGAATTGGGTAGGAGGCCGATGATTGGAGGAAATGATGGGTCCTTCGGGGATGATCTGGATAAAGAGATAGGATTACTGCTTCGTGAACAGCGTAGTAGACAAGAGGCTGATGATCTCGAACGTGAGCTGAACTTGTACAGGAGCGGCTCTGCACCTCCAACTGTGCAGGGTTCACTCAGTGCGGTTGGTGGGCTGTTTGGAGGCAGCAGCACAGCTGGCAGTAAGGCCTTTTCTGGCTTTTCTGGAGCTAGTAATGGAAATTGTTTTGTGTCCGAGGAGGAACTTAGGTCTGATCCAGCGTATCATTCTTACTATTACTCTAATGTGAACCTGAATCCAAGGCTTCCTCCGCCTTTGCTGTCAAAGGAGGATTGGAAGTATACACAGAGATTGAAAGGGGGAAATGCTGTTGTTGGTGGGATCGGAGATGGGAGGAAAGTTAGTAAGGCTGATAATGGTGGAGCTAGGTCGTTGTTTTCCATGCCACCTGGGTTTGAGGGCAGAAAACAAGAGAGTGAAGGTGGGGTTGAGAAAGTGCGTCGCTCAGCTGATTGGGGTGGTGATGGGCTCATTGGGTTGTCAGGTATAGGATTAGGGAGCAAACAGAAAGGCCTTGCTGACATTTTTCAGGTGATTATTTATTTTTTGCTGAATCTGTTGGTTAAAACATTGTTGATTCTGTATGATATATGCTTTCATGCATATAAGAGTTTGAATATTCAAGCGTAAGTGGAGTATGATGTAATCTGTTGGTTTGTTAATTGTTGTGTTTTCTGTTTAGCATGTTGTGAACTTCTAGCCTAATTCTTTTAACTTGTTTGAAAACCGAGAGTTGCAAATAATATATTCCTGCTGTCAGTAATTTAGGTGCTGAAATTCCCATGATTTTTCAATGAATGTTAGTGGTAGCTGTGTTGCAGTGATTTCTTCCATTTGGAAAAATTTCTATGGTTTATAGTCCTCTGTCATATTGCCATGATGTTGCATGAGTAAGGTAGTTACTATTTTTCTGGTATTCGGGCATTATTTGTTGGATGGTTTTTGTGGCCCCCCGTTTCTCTGTTGCTGAAATCATGCATGACGAGCCAAACATTGACCAGATCAATGGAGGTAACAATATTTTTAGAACAACTATTCAGCAATAACTATAAAATTTGCTTTAAACTTGACTCACTTGTCCACTACACTCGTTCTCCTTACAGACAAGCTTCGTATATTCATGCTCACTTGTCAAATGAGATTGCTTAAGTGGGTTCAAGATTTCTTAGCTTTCCTTCTGTGGACGTCTTGCTTTATTCTCATACTTGAGAAAGGTCCCTAGATACTTGGTGGTTTTAATATTACCCATGTTCCATATATGTTTGTCTGTTAACAGACTGATGTTGTCTTCAACATCAACTGTCATTTTTCATCCCATAATCTTTAGTTGGTATCAGAGTTCTGATGAATTTTTTATTGCATATTGATAAAGTTGTTTAATATGTGGAGTATATGTAGTCAATTGGTTTTGCTGTTTTGCAATTTTTAACTTTCAATGTGTTCAGGATGACTTGGGGCGTGCAACTCTGGTCACAGGAAATCCATCACGTCCTGCTAGTCGTAATGCATTCGATGAAAACTTTGAGAACTTAGGTGTTGCTGAAGCTGATCTGGCTCAATTGCACCAAGAACTAGCTTCCTCTGATTCTCTAACGTCAAATGGTGGACAGGGTTCAGCTGTACATTCTATTGGACCACCATCTTCATATACATATGCCGCGGCAGTAGGTGCTTCTTTGTCTAGGAGTAACACTCCTGACCCGCAGCTTGTGGCTAGGGCTCCTAGTCCATGCCCTACACCCATTGGAGGAGGCAGGATTGGTGCCTCGGAGAAGAGAGGTATTAAGAGTCCTAGCACTTTCAGTGGCATTTCTTCCAGTACTAATGAATCTCCTGAGTTGGTTGCAGCATTATCAGGAATGAATATGTCATCAAATGGTGATAACCATTTGCCATCCAAAATTGAGCAGGACATAGAAAGTCGTCAGAACTTTTTATTTAGTCTTCAAGATGATCAAAGTCATGTCAAGCAACAAGCTTATCTGAAGAAATTGGAATCTGGGCATTTACATATGCCCTCAGGTAAGACTAGTGGGGGTCTCTCAGACATGAGAGGTCCATGCTTGCTGGCAGATAGGCAAGCTGAACTGCAGAAATCTGCTGTCTCTTCTAACAGTTCTTACTTAAAGGGTTCTCCTATGTCAACACTTAATGGCACAGGTGGTTTATCTGCTCAATATCAGCATGCTGATAATAACAGTTCAACATTTGGGATCTATGGTTTGGGTGGCTATCCCGTGAATCCTGCTATGGCTTCTATGGTGGCCAATCAACTGGGGGCTGGTAATCTGCCACCATTGTATGAAAATGTTGCTGCTTCAGCTATGGCTGTTCCCGGGATGGATACTAGGTTGCTTGGAGGAGGTTTGGCTTCAGGGCAAAACATGTCAGCTGCTGGATCAGAATCATACAACCTTGGTAGAACTGGAACTTCTGTTGGTGGGAGTGCACTTCAAGCACCTTTTATTGACCCAATGTATCTTCAGTATCTTAGGACCTCTGAATATGCTGCACAACTTGCAGCACTTAATGATCCTTCAATGGACAGGAACTTATTAGGTAATTCATACACGAACAACCTGCTTGCATATCTCTCACTGTTATCTCCTCAGAAGTCCCAGTATAATGTGCCATTGGGAGGTAAATCAGGTGCTTCTAATCTTCATGGTTACTATGGGAGTCCAACATTTGGCATTGGCATGTCATATCCTGGAAGCCCTTTGGCAAGCCCTGTTATTCCAACATCTCCTGGTGGACCTGGTAGCCCTCTGAGACATAATGAGTTAAACATGTGTTTTCCTTCTGGAATGAGGAATGTAACTGGTGGTGTGATGGGATCCTGGCATTTAGATGGTGGCTATAACTTGGATGAAAGCTTTCCATCTTCACTTCTTGAAGAGTTTAAGAGCAACAAAACCAAATGTTTTGAGCTTTCTGAAATTGCGGGCCATGTTGTTGAGTTCAGGTATTTGTGTTGTAAGTAGCTGCTCGATATGTTGTTGTGCTCTTGATAATTTTTTTTTTGTTTTATGTTTATTTGCAGTGCTGATCAGTATGGTAGCCGATTCATCCAACAAAAACTTGAAACTGCTACCATAGAGGAAAAGAATATGGTTTATCAGGAAATCATGCCTCAAGCTCTTGCCTTGATGACTGACGTATTTGGAAACTATGTTGTTCAGAAGGTCTTTTTTTTTCTTTTAAAAAATAATCGCATCTGTTATGAATTGCACTTGGATGCCTTTGATTGGAGCTGGTCTTTGAGATTGTATTTTTTGGATGTAGTTTTTTGAGCATGGACTTTCTGCCCAGAGAAGGGAACTTGCAGGGAAACTTTTTGGTCACGTTCTAACGCTTAGCCTTCAGATGTATGGTTGTCGGGTGATCCAGAAGGTAAACTTATCAATTTTTCTGCTCTTAGATGCTTACCTGTTATCAATAATTGGTCTGATGTAAAAAAATTTGCCCTGTGACTTCGGAGATTAGGATTACGAATTGATTTCCCTGCTACTTATTGCGAGGGTTGGTTTTCTGTCACATATCTTACATTCTTGAGTTGCTTTGTTATTCATTCTCTGCATTCCAAGTTTTATGCTCTTTTGTTTGGGTTAGCACTCATGCTTGTGTTAGGAGCTCAGTGAGTTCAGTTTTTGTTCTCTGAACCCTATCATTGGTGTTGATTATTATATATCAGGCCATAGAAGTTGTTGATTTGGACCAGAAGATCAAAATGGTTGGAGAGCTTGATGGTCATGTTATGCGTTGTGTTCGTGATCAGAATGGGAACCATGTAATTCAGAAGTGTATTGAATGTGTTCCTGAAGAGAACATTCAATTCATAGTCACAACTTTCTTTGATCAAGTTGTTACTCTCTCAACACATCCATATGGATGCAGAGTAATACAGGTTGGTTCAGTTTATTTTTTTCTGTGCTCCTTTTCAATTCCTTTTGTCAGCACAAAAAAATGTGTGCTCTAGAGTTCTAATATCCTTTGCCCATGCCAGAGAATCTTGGAGCACTGCAGGGACCCAAAGACACAGGATAAAGTTATGGATGAGATACTAGGATCTGTCAGCATGTTGGCACAAGATCAGTATGGAAATTATGTTGTCCAGGTCCCAATTTTTTCTCTGGAGCTACTCTTATGTTACTCGTGTATTGCTACGCTAGAGGAATGGCTTGGATTAGATAATCTGTGTGATCTCGTTTTTGTTGCTCTCCTAGTTTTTTGACTTTTTTTGTGCCAATGGATATGAGGGGATTCTTAATTTTGAGATAAGGTACACACACACACAGAGTGAGAGGATGGGGAAGGAACTTCAAAAGAGAACATAAGGACTATAGGATTAGTGCACCTGTATACACAGAGTCAGAGCATGGGGAAGGAACTTCAAAAGGGAACATAAGGACTATAGGATTAGTGCACCTGTATACACACAGTCAGAGCATGGGGAAGGAACTTCAAAAGGGAACATAAGGACTATAGGATTAATGCACCTGTTGGTACCTATGAACCATGGCACACACACACACACACACACACACACACAGAGTGAGCGGATGGGGAAGGAACTTCAAAAGAGAACATAAGGACTATAGGATTAGTGCACCTGTATACACAGAGTCAGAGCATGGGGAAGGAACTTCAAAAGGGAACATAAGGACTATAGGATTAGTGCACCTGTTGGTACCTATGAACCATGGCACACATGGCATTTCCCTTTTCCAAAGGTGTATAACTTCTACTAAAGAAGATTTATTTTTTTATGAAAAAGTATCATTCCAAGAGAGCATTGTTAACGTAGTCTTAAATGTGAGCTTGCATTATATCTGTATCATCACTTGTCAAACAGTATTCCTTTCCTGGAGATTTTCTTTTCTACATCCATGTTCTTTTGAGCAAGCATTTTTTGGGCATTCTTAGAATTCAGATTATCTGTAAATTTTACTGTTTTCTTTATGTTTCTGCTGGCGGCACACACCTGAAGTAGATATTTAAAAATTTATGATCATCCCATTTGCATATTATTATGTAGAAATTAGATTAAGGGAGAATACAAGGAGAGGTGGTCTTCTGTTGCCACTCCGTTTTACTTTTGTGCGTGATATGAATACTTGATTAATAGCATTTGATATTAGTATTGGTTGTGTGGGGGGTCTGTTTTGTTTGATGATTGCCTGTAATTTTACCATTAGCTGGATGCTATTGACAGCATGTACTGGAACATGGAAAGCCTCATGAACGGTCGATCATTATCAAAGAATTAGCAGGAAAGATTGTTCAGATGAGTCAGCAAAAGTTTGCATCAAATGTTGTGGAAAAGTGTTTAACTTTTGGTGGTCCCACTGAACGTGAGCTACTGGTGAATGAGATGCTGGGTTCTACTGATGAAAATGAGCCGCTTCAGGTATGATTGGTGTTATATTTACTTTTCAAGCTCCGATAATTATGTTGTAAGTGTTCCTTTTCCATTGGAACAAACATGTACAAAGCCATATCACATGCTACTTTGAACTGGAACTTATTTGCTGTGCTTTGGCAAGAACATTCTGCAGCATTGAACTGAAGTCAGGGTCATTTATGCTCTTCTAGTCTCTGAAACTGTATACTTGTTTAAGTATGGAAGTATCACAGAACTTTGGGAGTTACATGTTTTTCTGATCTTTTATATTGCTTTTAAAGTTTGGGTTCACTAATGTAATAGCACAAGCATGAGGCCTGACAAATGTGTGCAGAATGAATCATCGTTAACATGTGGTTTTCTTCCATTTTAGACCTTGCCTCTTGTATTTGTACAACTACTGCATACTTGAAAATGCTGCTTCCACACATATTTTTAAGTTATACTTGTTATAAGGCTTAAGAAGCTGTTCAGAAATGTTTGGGTCTCTTGAAGGATAAGAATTTTCTCAAATGGGACACTTATATTGTACTTTCCTTACTGTTCCATTCATCTCCACAGGTATTACTGGATAAGAACGTCGTGGTAAGTGTTTTTTTTTGGGGGGGGGGGGGGGGGGGGGGGTTTAGTTTTTTTTTTCAGTTCAGGATTTTGATGATTTTAAGGAAATCTATCTGGTATATCAGCGAACTAAGCTATTTACAGATCTTGAGTATGGTATTTAAGAATCAGGAGGCTGTTTATGTTCTGTTTTCTGGCAGTGGTTATGCATTGCTGCTACTAAAACTTGTTATTGTTTCATCAAGGCCATGATGAAGGATCAGTTCGCAAATTATGTTGTACAAAAAGTCTTGGAGACTTGTGATGATCAACAGCGTGAGCTGATCCTCACCCGCATAAAAGTCCATTTAAATGCTTTGAAGAAGTACACGTACGGAAAACACATTGTTGCACGTGTAGAGAAACTCGTTGCTGCTGGAGGTAATGATTCTTTCTGATAAATTTCCTATTAATTTTTTTTTCCTGATCAGAGGCTGCCGGATAAGCTGTTTTGATATGTTGCCATGGAACTGATAACATTTGATTAGCCGTGTGGTTATGTTTTTGATACATCAGTGGTTGTAGTTTAGGTTTATGCATGCATGCTATCTACCACTTAACCTCACTTCTATTCTTGCAGTTGCATGTTGTCCTCTTGCGAATATAAATATCCTTATTAGATTAAAGAGGAATTGGATTAGATTTCATCTGATATTTTGTCAGAAACCCGAAGCTAACCATCAAGATTGCCTGTTAGATGGCTTACCATGGGAAATCTAAGGAATTCTCACTTTCTCTGCCTGCATTAGTTGATGGAAATTTGTCAAAAGCTTTGATAACATTAGAATTCTGGTATGTTCTGGTGGTTGCAGAAAGGAGAATTGCTGCTCAATCTCCACACCCAGCTGCATAATGGGCATAGGAAGTTGTCTGTACAGCTAACTGAGGCATAGTATGAGCACTGTCTCGTACGGTGTAGTTTCGTATCTACTAGAGCCATGGTTCTCCCTATCTTTTTAAGACAGGTTAGAGAGCCTTGTGAGAATAAAAGAAGTTTGTTGCCGGTACCGGGTACTCTGTACATGGTGTAGCTTAAAAGTTTTCCAGAGATAGATGTAAGAATGAGGTTCGGATCTGCGACGCCCTCCCACTGCAGAGGAACGGAGAGAATGACCATACGCGCTTTCCAACTGTGTAAAGAGGAAAATATATAACGGTGAGGTAGTTTGAGTTGAGTGTACAAAATGTTTCCATGTGGAGAGAGGTTCATGCTTAGGCAAGGCCAGAGGTTTTTGTTCCTATTAATCTATGCATGTTTAAAGGGATTACATGATCTTTCAAAAGCAGTCTTTCTTCTTTTTCTCTGTATCTTGTTAATTGTGTGCGCGTTTGTGTATTCTTCTGTAAATGCAAACATTTTAAATTTTATTTCGGATGGTGTACTATTTTTCTAATGATACGGTAGAATATTAGCATTGGTATCGTATTAGTGTGGAGGTACCAGTTTTAAATAATTTAAGTGCGTGTGCATATACACACATAATCATACACCTGTAGATGTTCGCTAAATTTGAGATTGCAGAAGTGTAAATTGTATGGTATATGTAGATTAATTAAGATTTTTTTCTTATAAAGTATTTTATTATATAACAATGCCAAGTTTTTGCTCTGCCACTTTTTTTACTTAAGTTTTACATAAATTTATTTATATTTATATTTATTAAAAAAACTTAAAAACTATGTCTTGTAATTTCTAAATATATATTTTTAAAAAATATTAGTAAATAATGTTGATAAATTTAACTCAAGTTTAAGTAAAAAAACACTAAAAGAAATAAGGGAAAATTACAATTTACCCCTTGAGGCTTAGGTGGAATTACATTTTACCTTACCTGTTTTAGAAATATACATTTTGCTTCTTGTCTGTTTAATAAAGTCTGAAAATAATTTTTGAAATCTTAATTTAGTCATTACGATAGTCATCTTCTAGTAATTTCAATCTGTATGGTATTTTTTTTTACAGTAAATGAACATTTTAAATTATCACTTTTTTCTTTCTGTATTTTTTTTTCCAGTTTTTAAAACAGTATTTTTAAATATCAATTAATTATAAAAAAATACCATACATATTCAAATTATTTGAAGATAACTACTGTATAGTTTAAATTAAGATTTTAAAAGTTATTGTGGAATTGTATTAAAAAGGCAGGGGGCAAAGTGTATATTTCTAAAACAATAGGGGTAAAGTGCAATTTCACCTAAACCTTAGGGGGAAAAATGTAATTTACCCAATAAATAACGCACAAATTTTCTTTCAAATATTAGTAAATGTTTGGGGTACATTGCACCCGTGGCCCCTAACCTTTTATTATTGTTTTATTTTGTTCCCTAACCTCAAAACCTCGCATGGGACGACATTAATCTCAATTTTTTTGTTCCATTTTAGACTTTTGGAGGACGGAAAGTGTTAAAAATAACGGAAATGACCACGTGGCATGCCACCTTGGGGCATATGCCCAAAATTGGCCAAATCAGACATTTTTGGCCTATGTTACAAAAAAAAGAAAGAAATTTAAGGCTTGTACAGGGTTAGCTCACATCTATCCTTCCTCTTCCCTCCCCTGCCGCCTCCAACCCTCCTTTGCCTTCTTCGGCCTTGGCTGATTGTTGCCTGATTTTCTCCGATTCCATCCCCTGATTTTGTTCGATTCCAACCCTCGATTTTGGCCACGGGTGCAATTTACCCAAATACTTTGCTAGGTTGACGGTGGGAGACGGGTATGGTTGCAAATCTAACTTCAATTTGCTGGCCAAACGACTAAACGGAGGATGACAGTTGCTTGGGCTTCAGTGGCGGCGTTGTGAAATGGGTATAACCAAGAGTTGTGGAGGCAGTCAGCGAACCGGAAGCAGCCGAGATGAACGCGAATCATCCTTCCCCTCTTCTCCCTCGACTTGGCACGGACGGCAGAGGGGTAAAATCTAGCATGTGTGGTGCAACGTTGGGCGGACTGAGGGTAGCCAACTAGGAGGGCTGATGGCGGCAGATGGAGGCTGGAAGGCATTAGAACGTCACGCAATAGGAGGAGGCAAGGAAAGGCTGGAGCGACGGAGGAGGGAGGACAATGGAGAGATATGGGCTAATTCTGTATAGGCCCTAAGTTTCTTCATTTTTTGTAACATAAACCCTAAATGCCTGATGTGGCCAATTGTGCGCATCTATAGTTGGTGATTAATTGTGCCACGTGAGCAACTACCCCAAGTTGGCATATCATGTAGTCATTTCTGTTATTCTAACACTTTCTGTCAGCTAAAGGTCTAAAATGAAATAAAAAATTGAGATTGTGGACATCCCATGCGAAGTTTTGAGGTTAGGGTCCAAAATAGGATAATTATAAAAGGTTAGGGGCCACGGGTGCAATTTACACGCAAATGTTTGTTATAAAATTGGGGGAAAATTACAATTACCCCTGAGGTTTGGTGAAACCTGCAATTGCCTCCTTGCTGTTTCAAAACCCTACAATTGTCCCCTTGACAAGTTAACTCCGTTAAAGACCGTTAAGGAAAAAAAGGAAGAACTCGTTTATTCAATTTTACATCGAACAAGCTGCCCAAATTCAAGGGTCTGCTCATCCATCCGTTTACAATCCACGGCACCCTTTTGATACCTTCTTCAGTGCTATCTGGTAGGGGTGAGCATGGGTTGGGTAAACCCGAAACTGAAACCGAACCATCCCCATTGGATTGGGTTGGGTTGGGTAAAAATTGATCATGGTTCTCGGGTTGGTTCCACATATAGGAGAACCGATGGTTTTTGGGTTGGTTCTGGTTCCATATGAAACCAACCCGAGATGGAACCGAACTCAAGATATATATATATATATATATATATATATATATATATATATATATATATATATATATATATAAAATAAAAATTGTAGTATTACTAATATATCTACACACACACACACACACACACACACACACACACATATTTCTTTGAAGTATTATGATGGTTATTTTGAATTTTTATATTAAACTCTTAAACTGATGTTCCAAATTGAAACAGTATGGAAGTTGTGGGATCATTTACGAAATTTCTTCAGATTCACTTAAATCATTTTGCTTCATAAACCCACCACTCCTAAGTCATT
This sequence comes from Aquilaria yunnanensis, assembly GCA_039654915.1. Lineage (NCBI taxonomy): Eukaryota > Viridiplantae > Streptophyta > Magnoliopsida > Malvales > Thymelaeaceae > Aquilaria > Aquilaria yunnanensis. The sequence continues at coordinate 1,569,566 of CM077595.1, forward strand.
TTGCTTTCGATCTTTTATTCCAGACTACTCTTTACGACACAATTATGATTTTTTTTCATTTGAGTCATGCAAAATTAAAAATTTATGACATTGACATATTTTAGGTTTTGATATTGAAGAAGATGGTCTTAAAGGCTTAGTTTTCTATATTGAATGTCACACCAATATTAGAATTACTGGAATGAAGTAAACTAGTTGAGATAAAAGATGCCCCACAAGCAACTCTTTTGAGCCAATTTGTAAGAACAATATTTTAAACTCTTTTAAATGTATCTAAGTACTTATATTTAAATATTAATTTAATTGTATATTATGTTGAATATGTCATAAAACTGATTATGGATTTAGATTTATTGAATTTTGGTGTTGTTATAGGTATATGGTATAAACCGAAAAACCCGAGAAACCCAAAACCATGGTTCTGGTTCTATTCGGTTCTCGGTTCTGGGTTGGGTAGAAAAATTTTGGAACCGAGGCCATTTTGGGTTGGTTCGGTTCCACCATAAAACCGAACCAACCCGATCCATGCTCACCCCTACTATCTGGGTTCGCTCTCTATCTGTTCACAATCCCGCTACAATCCACGATTCACTCTCCGATGAAGATCCGGGTTCGAAAACGGTGCAGACGAGTCACTCTCGCCACGGAATCACCGACGTCTGTCGTTCACCTGGGTTTCGATTCGCCAAGAGACTATTCGTTCTCCGACTCACTTCTTCTCCTCTGGTCGCCCTATCGTTTTCCTCTGCCCATCTCTTCTTCGCACCCGTTTTCGATTTCCAGGTTCCAATTCGTGCTAAATGCGAAATCGTGCGACTGCTACTCCTCTCTCTACGCCCTCCTCCGTCCACCTGGGAATCGCCGTCTCTTCCCTTGAATCCGCCCCGACCCGATGTCTCCTCCTCCTCGCCCCCACCGTCGTTCCCACTCTTGGCGCAATTCGAGATTCCATCAACGTTCGGGCGAGAGAGAAGTGGAGACCTCTGAGGATTCATGGATTCGCATCGGTCACTGGTGGGACGAGGGTTCGTGGGTTGGGCGACTGTCATCTGAGTGATTTCCTGGCGAATCGAGGCTGGGCGCGATTGCTAGGCGAATTGAGGCGATTCACGGCTTCCGAGGCCCGATTCAACAACCAACCAGCCGCCGCCGTACTCAATCGGAGAAGGCCGTGTGCGGTTAAGCGGAGTAGAGAGAGATGTTGAAATTGGGGGGCAAAGTTTAAACGGAAGAATGTAAAATAGAGTTATTCCTTTTTTTTTTTTTTCCTGCCTTAACAGTGCTTAACGATGTTAAAGGTCAAGTGGGGCAATTGTAGGTTTCAAGAAACCTCATGGGGGTTATTGTAACTTTTTGTAAAATTAATCATTTACATGTACATATGATACATTTTAGTTTGAGCTATACTGAGGCAGTATGATCGATAGGCATGGGATGTATGAGACACCTAGCATCGCCGGGTGCAGAAGATAACCTTTGTTTTAACTGTCTCGTACCATTTTACCGCTAATACTTGAACATTCACCTGCACTGGTTTAGTGTGGATGACATTTAAAACTATGGTAAACGCTCTGGGCAGTCTTGGGTCTTATTGTCCATCCAAGCTATATGATCTAGGTAGCAATCAGGCATCTCAAGCCTTCATAGGGAAGCACACATCTGGTAGGTACACAACCCAGAAAGAGCTTGTGTATGCTTAAGGTCAAAGGGCATTGTTGACCCCCAAACTTATGCAAAATGGATGAATCAGTTCCTCAACTCGGACTCAGTTAAAAGATGCCCCTGAACTTGCAATAATAAGGAGATGTAGTGCCATGCTCTAAACCACCCCCACCCCATGCATTTATATGCCAATTAGCAGGTTTAATAACTTAGATGTCCATTTAGAACTTTCAGGTGGCTTAGGATATAACACCAGGATATTTAGCTTAAATTTTAACTTACGAGCTGTTTGGGTGAAGTTAACTCGCCCACATTCACACGTTAGTTTCAAGTTTCTTTTGTCCAGTTATGGGGACCACGCTCAAGCTGTCTATTTTGCCCCTCAAGTTATGGCTTATTGCATGCCATTGCCACATCCTTTCCCCCACCTATTGTCACATGTTAACTGGTCCCAAGTCCAACCACCTAGCGAACTTGAACAACACCACACCACTGTATATTACCAATGGAGCATGATGATCGTGGAGACAAGTTACAGTACTAACAATAGTGGCAATGTGTGGCTAGTTTATTGTTGAGCTCCCAATGAATTTTGCGCTTCATTTTGTCATTGTCACTAGCATTGGAGTTTGAGTCTTTCGTTGTCAATTTTTGCTTGACTGCAGCCTAAAACAAGAATCTAAAGCTCACCAAACAACTGCCATGAGTTTACTTAGCCTGAAACTTGCGTCAATTGACCACCGTTGCCAATAAAACGCTGCCACAGTTGGGGACCCAGAAGTCCTTCACCTAAACCAGCACCACCATAGGTTTCGGGCAAGGTAGCCCTAATCAATTTGATGAAACAAGGTGATTGAAACAGGGGAATCTTATTTGAGTCCTAGATGACATCAAATTGCAAAGTTGTCTTCCTCAAATAGCCAATTTGACCGAAAACAAAAGAAATAAAAGAAAACCACTTCACCTTTCAAGAAAATCTCAAAGCTTAAATTTTTACACCAAAATGAATATGTTTTGGAAAATCTAAAGCTACTTTTAATCGAATTCTCAAATGGGTGAAGAATCCATGGAAATCCATGGTTTTGTTCTTTTGGATGTGATTGTGGTTTTTGGATTGGCTTTTGCGGCGACTAAAATTAGTAGCTGATTCCTTTGGCCTCTTTACATCGCCCCTCAAGGAATCATGTTTTCGGTTCTCTATTGGTCCAGCTTCACTTTAACAATGATTTGTGTGAGCTCCATTTTTGCTTCTGGCTATAATACCAGTAACTGGTATATAGGAGATGAAGTTCGACTGGCTTAAACGTAATTTCATGTTCTTTTGATGGCAAACTTTTTTGGGTCCCACACATCAGTTACCTCACCCAACTAAAATGTGTTAACAAACTCATATTAACGTTAAATGAACTGGCCTTTAGTTTCTCGATTTCAATCAAGAAATAGCAAAAATTTATTTGGTCAATTAAATGTTGTCTATTTTGTGCAAAAAATTCAAGTTAAGCTAGTTTTATATGTATCTTGAAGGCAAAAAATGAGAGAAGTCCAAATTGGATTGTCAAAATATGCCATATACGAAAGTTATGCCATGGTGCATAGGGTGCACATACAAGTCTCTTGGTAGGCCTACCTTCGGGCCTACTAGGTGAACCACAGGGCACATGCTTAAGTAAACATATAGCCATCTTATTTGCATGCCAAGATGATTAGTGCATGACTTACATTACCAAAATTACAAGGTACAAAGCCAAGTTCAGGCCAACATACTTAGGTGTCTCGGTAGGCCTACTTTAGGGCCTCATATGCACATCCGAGACACATTCACCCATACACTTCTAGTTTTACATATCATTCTTTTGTACACTCATTTACAAAGTCTCTAGCTTTCGTAGGCCGTAAAACCCAAATGCAGCTAGTCTTACATCAGCCATAAGAAATTACAACATAAACACTTAAGTTAACATATTGAGCATTGTTAGGCTACCATTAGTCTTAGGCATTCGAGACATATCTGAAAATTCACACACTTCTACAAGCTGTTACGTACACAACTAATCCTCAATTTCAATCCCTGAGATATGAAGAAACAGGGCATGAGTACATTGTACTCAGTAAGAGCCCAAAATGGCACTAAGTGTCTACAATGCCTTAAGCATTGTGCACAACATATACATAATACATTCCCAAGCTAAAACCTGCAAAGTAAGACACAAAAGACAAGCCACAGATATAGGAAAATATACTAATAACATAACATAGGGTCAGCACATGCATCCAAACAAAAATGTACACAAAACACACACACCACAACACACAGCTAACAAGCCTAGGGTATAACAAGCATTTCATAGCATTTTGTTCATTTTATTAGTTCAATTTACATTATGTCACTTTAAAACATAAATCTCTAGACCTTGTACAAGCTTGGCCAAACTTGAAACAATGCCCTAATGCTTGCCTTAACATAATCTAGCTAGAACATAACACCTAGTCTTTTCGGCACCCTAGCCTCTATTTAGCTCTAGGTTCCCTTGGCTTTAAGCCATCTCCTAGGGCTCTTCTTCCTTAAGAACACACATAATCAAAGCTGAAATTCAAGGGAAGAAATTATTTGGAACCCTTACCATAAAAAATAGGTGCTACACATAGAACTTGGCTCAGTTTTGATAAGACTTCACTACCTCGCAGTTGAAGCAAGCCTTTTTACCCTTTTTGCACTTGGATTCCACATCTCCTCCTCTAGGATATTTTCATAGCTACCATGAACATTTAGCACAAATTTTTGCCTATCCAAACCCACTGAAAGTCTGCCTAAATGCAGCTCAATTTTGGCTAAGAGGTAGGGGCGGTGGAAGGGGACAAATTTGGGTAGGTTAGGTATACTAGTTTTGGCTTAACCTTTCAATTATGACAGTTAACTTATGGCTTGCTTAATTAACCAACTTAACTCAGTTTCCTCTCCATTTCCAACACCCACATTAGGTTCTAATTCAGACACTTAAGTCCTCAAATTCTAACACAAACACATAGGCACCTTAAGTACACTTTGATTTTCTTTGCCTTTCTTAGCCATTTTCCTTAGTTTTCTTAGCCTTAGGCCTCATTTCTAACTAAGACTCAAGCCCTTCAAGTTACCTGAAAGGTATCTCTACCTTAAACCTCTTATATGCATCTGTACACACATGTGCACACTAGCACCACTAGTACCACTTTCTGTAGACCCGATTAAATCATCTTACTTTGTCATGCTTCCCATAACCTTTTACTCTTATTTTCATTGACTTGTAAGTTATTTCATGTATATCCCATGTCCTATACAAGCCATATGCATGACATTTAGTCCAACATATGGACGGAAGAAGTGCGTGTGTTTCACAAAATGAATGGCCTTTTTTATTCTCATTTTCATTTCTAGGCACAATTTGCTTATCCCACTGATGCAAATGATACATTAATGTGCTGTTTTTTAAAAACATATTTTCCATGCATAATAAATTATTGTGCTACAAAGTGGGTGAAGATACCATTTAATAATTAGTACTGCGAAATTATTCTCATACATTTATAATAGTTAAAACACTATCTTACATTTAAAGAAAATTTTCCATTTTTCACCTCATTAACATTATATTTACAAAATGGACATAAATTTTCCTAGGATAAATTTTGATGAGTGAGTTTACTTGATTTATCTCACTTTTTCTGTAGTACCTTTGCAAGAGGACATCGACTATACTAAAAAGATAGAAATTGATAGTATAAGAGAAACTACTACTATGAGCAAATAATAGGAGTCAAATAAAAGATTTGCCCCTAAAAGTTACAGTTAGTAACAAATTAAATATTTATCTTTACATCTAAAAATATCTACATTTGTTGCTTTTTAGACCTTTTCAAAACATAAAGGAAAAATAGAAAAACATGAAAGTGCTGACATATCTTTATTGATTTACTCTAAAATGTATGAGTGTCTATCGACCAAAAATTTTTTAGATACATTAGTCACCCTTAATATTTAGTTAATTCATATTGGAAGTAAATAATAGGGGTTAAATCAAAACTTGCTCCTAAAATGTACATTTAGCAGCAAATTCAATAGTTATCTTTACACTTATCAAATTTTGCATCACACATACATCAATGTTTTATGGACAATAGGTTTTCATATTACTAGCATTAATTTTTCAATCCAAAAAGATTACTTCACCTATTCACGTTAAAGTTTTGATAAATTTGACAACTAGACTAACTATTAAAATCAGATCAACTTATTACAATTAGCTAGGGGCTTCAATTCCTTTATTAAGTATAATTGTAAACTTTCATGAAAAAATGAAAACATATGCTTGAACTATAATTGCTCCAGTCTAAATAACTGAAGCCCTTAACTAATTGATGCCATTTGTTTGTGAAGCAAACTCACGCTTCTTCAGCCCATTTTTGACTAAGTTACCCAATTATTATAAGTTAGGGGGCTTCTCTTTATTGAGTCCAAGTTAAAGGATTGACTTGTCCGTTTCATGCAAGTTTGGGGGGCCAACAACACCCTTTGGCCTATACTCGAGGTTTACATTAAATAAAAAGTATATCTAAACCGATTTGTATAGCTTAAATACCCCTTAGAAACTCAAAGTGTTCATTTGGAAGTGTGTTTAGATAGAATGTAGCAGGTCCCATTAACTTTTTAGTTGAACCCACTTCATTAGACTATTTGTATGACCGGAGATTGAAAGCTTATTTAAAGGCTAAATTCCATCAGGGTACCTATCTTATTTTTTTGCTCTAAATGGATACCAGTTCTTTATTTTTGTCCTATCAAATTATATAAACCTATATAACGTGTCTTAATGAGATGCTTTCCATCAATTTGACCATTAAATTGAATGAAAAATGCTGAAATGACATTAAGTAGCACTAAAATAAATTTAAAATAACAACTTTGGTGTTCAAGTTTTTTCAATCACTAATTCTGATCCTTAAAGTTTCAAAAATCAATTTTTTTCTCCCTCACCTGATCCAGCCTTGCAAAACCTTGACTTCTCACTCAATCTACTGCCATAGCCGTCATCGCCATCGTCCAACTCAGCCCACCAGCAATGCAAAAATGAGAAGGGGAAGGCTGTTCTCTGGCTGCCTTGTGGCCTATCTGCCTTTCAACCCAACCCAGCCTGCCTCAATTCACCTTGATTCGTTGCCCTATCCGCCTCTCAACCTAACCCAATCCATTTAGCTACTATTGTCGCCCACCTTGATTCACTACTCTCAGTTCCCAATTTTGACGCGACATGAGGGAAGGAAGGAGGAAGGTGAGGGAAGCACATCGAGAACAATGACAACGAGCTCACCAATGATTGTAATGCATTTGATTCATCTAAAAAATGACTTGGAAGATGTGATTCTAATGGAATTGCTCAACCGAGGGGGATCTTTGAATATGCTCAGTACCTTGGGATTTTGGGATTTGGAAAGGGACTGCGGCTTGTGGGTTTGCTTGATGTCAAAGAATTGCTAGGGTGGCTTTGGAAGGCAGTTGGTGGTGGTTGTTGAGTTGGATCAAGTGAGGGAGAGCAGAATGATTTTAGTGGAAGTTTAAGGGTTAGAATTAGAATTGAAAATGCTCGAGGACCGAAGTTATTATTTTAAATTTATTTTCGTGTTATTTAATGTCATGTCAGCATTTTTCATTTAATTTAACGGTCAATTTGACGGAAAGTACCCCATTGAAATCTGCTATATAAGTTTATGTAATTTAATAAGAAAAAAGTAAATAATTAATACTCATTTAGGGAAAAAAAACAAGATAAAAAATCTAATAAAAGTGTTGAACCAACAATCAAAGCCTTGTGCATCCCTATATAGGTCCAATATAGCCTACTAACGGAGAGAGGATAAGCACTAAAAGGGCCCCATGGAATTAGACTTACTTGAACATGAGAGTGTCTTTTGGAGATAGCCACATTATTACCTTATTAGTTATTGGGGCACAAGCCCAGCTCACTAGTATTGAGACCCGTTATTAAGGTTAAGGATTGTGCAGCTGGGCACGTGAGTAAATTTTAGGGACCAAGTGGGCAGAAATGTAAAATTCAGAGGCCTGTAGACAACTTTTATCTTTTCAATGTTTACATTAGTTGTTGATGGTTGCAGCCTGCGCAGGCAGCAACTGGTGCTGCTGCGATTGTTTATAGTGACGTAAACTGCTGCTGCTGCTGCTGCAATGTCTTCACATTCATAGGGTAAAGCACACGTTTTTAAAATTAAGGGTGCATATTGAGATTCAGAACTAATACATCTAAAAAATTCAACATCTTCTGAAGCATTGCGACTGTTGAGCGACAATTTTGTAGTTCTATGACCAAACATGAATAACACGGCATACAGTTTGAAGACAATCTGTTCTATAATCCAGAGTTCGATACAACGACAAAAGAAACTACAGTAACAGATTAGGTAGCTCGCTTTGGTCATACACAGGCTTCCACGAGCACGAAGCATTGTCCGAATACCAGCAACAGAATTAATAAACAAGGGAATCTAAAGAGGAAGCCAAAATGTGCAAGCACTACGAGAAATTTTGGATTTTCATACACCTCTCGAGTAGGAAAACCATTCTAGGGCCAAAAACGCTCTTTACTTATGTACAATAGGCGAACAGTTGAAGGGAAGTGCTAAAGACGCAATATCATCCCCTCCCTCCACCTTTCATTTCAGTAAATAACTTATAAAAAATAATAATAATAGAAACACTAATGCATTTGTAGTCTTGCTCGCTGGAGCAACTGCAACTTTACGACAAATTGATGTGCCTAAGAAAATTAGAACTCGAACTCTCCCGTTGCCTACAAAAGCAAAGTATTTTCATGAAATTCTCGAAGCTGAGCACTGAGACAACATCACAAGAAAACACATTTAGAAGAATACTACTATTCGACTTCATTTTTACCCAAGAAGACCGTACCTTGTTAAAGAGTATATCCTTATTGTTCATGTGCATGATGCCATCCTTAAGGGTGCATTTCCAGCGGCTCTTCGTACGGGTGACCTACCCACATAAACAGAATACCTTGCTTTGTCAATAAGGTAAATTGTTCACAGAGCTACTCAGAAAAAGGGAGTGCTAGTTTCTACAAGGAGTATACCTTGTCAAACTGAGCTAAGACTAGATGCTGCGTGTTCAGCTCATCTCCCTGGTCCACATCATCCAAGTCATCGTCATCATCATTTTCATTTAGTGGCTCATCTTCATCATCATCCACAGCATCATTTTGAGGAGCAACAGCAGGGGTCGGTGCTTGAAGTTCTGAAAAGGAAAGACATCTATCGACATCAATGCTCATTTGCACGTATCTTTGAGCAAAGCAATGTATGCATGTGCATGGGGCAAATATGGGAGAAGATACAAGAGGGAGAGAGAGACACACACACAGGAGGGGGGAGGGAGGGAGGGAGGGAGGGAGGGAGGTTACCTGGTGCTGGAGTGTTCACCAAATTGTAATCCTCCTGGACAGGCCCTTGATAATTGTAAATCTACAAAAGAGCAGGAAATTTAACCACAACCAAAAAGTGCAATGAGCATACACCCCCCGCAAAAAAAAAGGTCCAAAGAGCAAACAAAATTTCCAAAAATAAGTCTAATACATGAAAAATGTACAAAATCTAAACAATCCCAGAGATGGATTTTGTGGGTCACATTATAAATGTGCTTATTTTGTTGGAATATAAACTTCATCTACATAGCCAAGTTTGCTACACCAAATCTGGGTTTTATTCAAATATTCTACTTAAATTTAAGTAGAAACTGTTGCAAATTGTGTCTAATCCATGCCATGATCTCATCAAATAATACCTCTGGTACAAACAATGAATTTAATATTTGGGCATCCATAGCCACTATCTGAAGGGTCATGCTGTGAGTGGGGCTATTCCCAAATCAAGATGCTCTTGGTGTTGGAATGATCTCGTTGCTGCTAGGAAAGGGCTAGAGAACACTCAGCACTGGAATGTTATAAAGAACATTCAGCAGGATTCTACTGGTACTTGGTACACGTTGCTGACCAATGGTCAGAAAGTCCCACAGCATTGCAATTGTTTGGGGGATCATTCCATGTACCCAAAAATTCACTCATCACAAAGTTGGTCATGTTGGATAAGGTCAGGTTAAGGGAAATATTGTTTGCTGATGGATTGGTTCAAGGTGATACATCTTTGCAGATTTATGAGAAGTGAGAACAACAAGATCTGTTTTTCAATTGCTTAGATCTGAGTGAAGATTGGGAAGAAATATGCATCTGTAGATGGCCGTTTGTTCATAGATCATGGAGTGTTAGAATCTAATGGTTCAACGAAGTTGTTATGGGGAAGAAAGGGGAAGTTTGGATGAAGAAGGCTATGTTTGGAGCAACCATCTTCTCATATTCATGTTTCTTCCCTTCCTAAAAATGCATCTATCCTACCAAGCAAGAGAACAGAACAAAAAAATTTCCCCCATTTCCATCCCAAGAAACAAAGCCTTACAGACCAAAATTGAAATCCCAGAAACACATGTTCAATTGGTGCACTCACCCTGTCCTTGGCTGCATGGATTCAGCTTGGTGACAAAGTTCCATAAAGGTTAAGAGTTCAATTAGATTGTGAGATAGAAGAGAATAGAAAGAGAAGAAATATTCAATGTGCGCACCAAACTTGCAAGCACATGTCAAGGCCAATGGACAAGGGATCTAAACATATGATGATGGAAAGAGCAGTAATTCTTACGACAAGGCCAAGTTTTAGTTTTCTTTTGCACCATCTACTAGAGAAAAAGACATCACAGCGTAAATATCATTTGAACTGTACAAAAATAACGCCACATGATAGCACTGAGTATTGGATACTTGATTGGAAGCACTAATACTGTAAGTAACTCACATTGGGAGTAGAGAGCATGTCATCATATGGATCAGGGATTGGCCCATCCATTTGAGGAATTTTCAGAACTGTCTTTTCCATTTGTGGTACTATCTCTCTCTTTCCAGTGCCTCCCAAATCATGCCGACTAGTAGAATGAACTGCATGGTTTACCTGAGAGGCCAGAAGTTGTATAAGTGGCTACCATAAAATTAAATACAATTAATAAGACAGTAGCACACAGGTGCAAGTGCTTTCTCTTAATCATGGAAGTCTAGAAAAAATTAGAGAACACAAATCAATCGTTGCTATTAAAAGCTCTAACTTCAATCCCCAAAATTAAATTTCTACAAAATGTATACTTGTCACTTTCAAAGGGTAAAAACTGTAATGCACATTATGTAGCAGTCATCTGTAGTAATTTAACTTTGAAAACCATGCCCTGAAAAGACAATATACATCATACACTTAACCACAATGCATACGCAAACGTTGTCTTTCCTTTTCATGTATAACATATATATCATGTTTCTCACTACCATAATTTTTTTCAGACGTTTTGTCACAATTTTTTTTCTCTTTAAATTTGCAATAGCTTACAGCATAAATTGTAAAGTAAAAGCAGTGGAGAAAAGAGGATCCAGAAAAGCAAACCAAACCAAACTATCAAGAGAAGAAGTAATTACTCCTAACAAGGATCAAACTCAAGGTTCAAATGAGAACTCTGTGCAGTGTCCCATATATTCAGCATCCAATCTAAATCAAAATTTTGTTGGCCAGGATAATAGGTCTCTCAGAAAGTCACAACCATAAATATGGCCCAAAACGACTGCATATGATAGGTTCCTCAGAATGAACTTGCTTGCAATTATTAAAGAGTATAACAACATTGACAACATATACTCAAACCTTGTCTTCTGACACTTCATCCCACATTCTATTTTTTTTTTCCAGCTTTTCGATAATCCCGTATGTGCAACTGATTGAATGGTAAGGAAACAGAGAAAGCATATTACTTGGATCTTCATGTGACTATAGATACGAGAAAAGAAAAATTAATACGTAAAAAACTATACTTTGAAAAGAAGATATGTAAAGGGAAGTGAGTTTCGTGTCAGTTCAAATGCTCTCTCTCTCTCTCTCCCTCTTCTCTGTGTGTGTGTGTGTGTGTGTGTGTGTGTGAACTAGAATTTGTTAAATTATCCATACATAGGAACTAAGTAGAAGTTTTGAAACATGGCTATCTATGAAAACAATTTTCCCTTTTACATAGCAGAAAAACAGAAGTATAAAGAAAAAGGTAGGAAATTCTCCTCCCATCTCATATAATCAATACAAATGTCAGCTAGGGTGGAACAAACAAGGAAGAGAGCGAGTGATAAGAGGGATTGGCTTTTGAGAAAACTCTGGTAATCTAATGCATCTCACTGTTAATTGTGTAGAAGCTTAGATGGTAGGTTGAGAATAAATTCTGCAAACGACAGTCTTCAGACAAAGATCTTAAAGAATTTAAGCCCTACATACACTAACAGCTTTCAAGGCATACCCACAGTCCAAGGTTTTTAAAAGTGGTCTGTCAGCCGATCAATAATTGAAGGATGAGCAATTTTCACCATGTGAAATGTGATTATTAAGGAAAACATAGGTGGATTGTTAAATTAGAATTCTTCAGAAATGGATAATGGTGATAGCCTGCCCCAGAACCAAAAGTTCCAACATATTCTCTTTGCTCATAAGCTAAATTCTAATATTCCCTTGCATTGGGCCCAAAGCCATATTTTCTTATGGTCCCAGGATCTGGTTATGTTCATGGGATTGGATTAAGGCTAATCAGAGAGAAGCCTAAGACCTCTAAGGCTCTTCAAAGGGAACCCTCTGATCTTGACGGCTTGTTGGAGAGAACCTTGAATTGGTTAAAACTTCCCCCATCATATTTTCATTCATCCAATATATAACATGCATACAACCACTTCCTCCACCTTAATAGTGGATACGGATAACTTCCTAACTCCTAGTAACTTAGAAACTTCTACTAACTCCTAATAATTCTTCTAATAACTTGCACCCAAATTAAAGAGCAATAAAACAACTAATTAATTATGCTGACATGTTGTGTTGCTGGGCACACAACTTATTCATTTGACAGTTGACCAAAATAAAAAAATGTCCTATCAATACAAGCTGATAAAAAGGACGCTACCACAGAAAAAGGGAAAACATACACATAGCTTCAGACTTTGAATTAATTCTGGAGGTTTTAACCAGATACCAGAAGTCCTCTAAAAGAGACAGACAAACATGTCGGAACAAGGTTGTTAGTGTCACAGAGAAAAGCATAATGCATTTTATTATGTTTTGCATTTTTAACATCTACTTTATAACATATCAAGGTGTTCAACACAGAAATTTTTACAGCAGTCTGCAGACTCATAAGAGTGTTTACCTCACTTCTCCCTAAATTTTGACACCCCATTACATGAAGAAACAGGCCAGCAAGGTAGGATAGCAGATATATACACTAAAAGACCCAGACAATCACCAGTCAAGAACAAAGTTCAGAACATAACTATTTAACAGAACAAGACTTATACCAAGAATAGGTTGGAAAAATATGCTTTAGTTAACACATTCAGGGTGCGAAGGGTTGCTTCCAGCAAGTATCAGCTAGTAACAAACTATGAGATTTAATGGATGTCACTGAAAACTGGCTAAGTAAAATTATTTACTAACCGCTGGCATTGAAATATCAGATATAGCATCTGCAGATCCATCTTGCTGAGGTATATATCCACCATTCTGAAACCGACTAGGAAAATCCTCACGTTTTCGTTTTCCAGGAGGCATCATTAAGAAATCCTGACAATCATGAAAGTTCTTATATCTTGGGAATAATCTTATAGGAACAAAACTGAAGAGCCAACCACTAGTTTAAAATACTGCAAAAGAATGGTTTCTCCTTGAACCCTTTATAGGAAAGTTCAGGCTAGCAAGAGTTACCTGAGCTGGGGGCTGGCGAGAGCCTCCTCTGTCTCCTTCATCCCTCCCTTCCACATAAGCTAAACAAAGACGGTTCAATTAGCAGCTTACAACAACAGTTGAAACGAAAACATTACTTATAGACACAACACTCACCAACGTTGACATCAACACCAAGTGGGGTCCTTGCATTTGGCCAGGGGGAAGGAGATTGCTGTTGTGAGAAAACCAAAATAAAGTTAGATAAGATCTGAACCACGCCCCTCCATCAAGGAGAACATGCTAAAAAAAACAGCAGAACTAGAATGCAGCTACTGGAGCAGGGATTACCATATAAGGGCTTGGCCTTACACCTTTTATATCAGAATTCCCACCACCATCACTTGCAGGAGTGGGATAGTCACTCGCTCCAGTAGAAATGTTATAACCCGAATTGTCCACGCTTCCTGGCAGTGGAGTTGGAGCTGGAGTTTGCAACGGTGTCTATATCGCACAACACAAAAATTCAACTCAAGGCAGTTAAAAGCCAACTTCCTTACACACACAAACAAACGACTTGACAAGCACTTACAGGAGGAAACAATATCTCAGCCGTAGGGGTCTCGTACTCCTCGGTTTGTTCGTACGGCACATTGAGATCGTGCACGGGGGTAGGCCCACCAGGCACTGGCTGCTTCTGACCCGAATTCCTCTCGATCGGACCCAATAAAACCCCCGCTTGCATCATCTTCATCTCCCAAATCTAGCCAATTTTCCACAAAAGTCCAAACAAAACCCTAATCCCATCAGATCAAGGGTAACTAGATTACAAACCAAGAACAATCAACACATAAACCCTTTCACTAATCCAACCCCAGAAGCTTCAAAACTAATTCCAAAAGCTGAACAACGCGACGAGGGAAAGAAAATTACTCCTTGCAGCTCATTAAGAACACTCTCGCCGGGTCCGCCATTGCCAATGAACTCATCGCGAACCTTGCTGATAACGTCCTCGATGACGTGTATGTACACCGAGCTCGTTGTCGACGTAGCCATCACCTTTCCACGGAACCGAGCTCTTCCTCCTGTCGAAATCGGTAGTTACAATAACAAAAGAGAGAGAGAGAGAGAGAGAGAGAGAGAGAGAGAGAAAGAGAATTCCCAAAAAAGTTATCAAGGAAATTCAGTAGGGAACGAAACTGAGCACGAGTAAAGTCGAAGCTTGGTCGTTGATCGATTCGATGACGGGTGCTGATGGATTTGCAGAATCGGAGACTTGAAAGGGGACAGAGAGAGAGAGAGAGGACGAGAAAGGGAAACTAAGAGGAATGTAAATAGGTTTGCATCCGATAAAAGGGCCAGCACCACGTGGCGAGATCTGAAGAGGCTACAAGATGTTTTATTTTTGTTTCGGATAAATCCGAAATTGGCCATCAAACGTTTACGTTTCTGTTCATCAGATCAGCCCACCAATTTTTTTTTTCCACCGCCTATTAAGCCTTTAAAATTGTCCCCACCTTTTGCCTGATTAAGTGAAAATAATATTTTTATAAAAAAAAGGTGAAAATAATACTTCTGCCGCACCATATTCTCTGCACCATTCATTTTTTAGCAATTAATCTATAATTTTTTATTTTCAACATTTTGGTATATAAATAAAGAACCTTTATATAAGAATGATAAATCAAGACATATAGTTTTTAAATATATATTTTTTTAAAAAAAATTTCTAAAAAATACTAATATGAATAAATTCAAGTCAAACTATGTGAAAAAGTCAAATGGTGTAAAGAATATGGGACAGAAGTAGCATTTTTTAGAATCATTTTTTAACATAAATGAACTAGAACAATTATGCTGCATGCTGTGAAAAAATTGGGCAAAAGAGGCAAATCTCCCTTTCAATTTTTTACAATAGTGGACATCACCCACTAAAGTTTTTTTGTAGTAAAATAACCATTAATGTTTTCATCGGTTAGGATATTGACCACTATGATGTATAACAAAAGAGTCATCGTTGGTGTTAACGGACTATCAAATTATGGAATATTCATTGAAACTTGGCACTAGCATGAACAATTGAGTAAAACGACATGCCACAACACCAAAACAACTGAAGTAGAGGAGGATGAAAGAATTTAAACATAATGGAGATCAAAGATTGAATTGGAAACTAGGATTTTGATTAAGGTTGTGTTTGGACGAAGGATTTCATTAATCTAAGGCAGGATCTGCAAAATTCTTATTGATGCAAGAAGTGATGGCTTCATCTATGAGTTTATCGGCAAGATCTCATGAAAGTAGCAAACGTAAAGGATTGAATGACATTAGAATGTACAGGTGTGGGTTGAGAGTGCCCATTGTGATATCTTGGACGGATAAAATTCTAGGACATTGGTTCTATGGATGTCAAAATTGGATGGTAAGTAAATTTTATATATTTTCATTCAATCTTACTTGGTTGGATTAAATGTAGTTCAAGTAATGGATTCTTAGCTGGTTTGATTACTTGCTATCGGACGGTAATCACTATGATTATTTTGATTAATATGACTCAAAATTTCCAAGTCAAGCTACATTTGTAATTAAGCAGCTGATGAGTAAAAAACAAGCACTTCAACATGATAATAAAGTGTTGAGAGAATGCAACCTATCATTGCAAGCTAATATGAGGGTTAAGAAAAAGAAGTTTATGTTAATCAAACAAAGAAAGGCTGAGATGAAGGCTCATATAGGGGCATTGGTTGATGAGAATAAGGCATTGAAGCTACAGGCAAGGGAGCTCAAATTGAAGCTTAAGAAGTAAAGGGTATTGGCTAAAGAAAATGAATCTTTGAAGTTGTAAGTAAGGGAGCTCAAATTGAAGCTAGAGGAACAAAGAAAAAGGCAAAATTCATGATGTTGTAACAAGGAAGGGGGTTTGTTTATGTCGGCAGTCATTACACTAGTTAGTTTATTTATGTTGGTGGTCATTATGTAACCATATGTAGTGCTATGGAGTAGCGGCTGCTATTTATAGTGGTTTGTTGTATTGTAGTTCAAAAATGATCAGTGACATATGTTGGTACGATGTACCTATGTCTTTTTATGAAATAGGAAACTTTGTATTGATGTGTATTACTAGAATATTAGCTGTTAAGTATCATGGAACAAGTCTGTGCATGAAACATAATGAGCATGGGATTAGTAGGGATTCAATTAAATTCAACAGGATCATTTGTTTCAGTAATATACACAACAAAATGGGTTTGCAACATTGTTTGAGTATTGTCCTTATATAAAAATAAGACAATCCATCTTAAACTAGCTTTTGACTACTAGTTACAGCATAAAAGTAGTAGCAACAACAAAACAGATCTTGACTTAGTCCTTCTATTATATAAACCCCACAGAAGTACTAACAACACCCTAATTCCCTTTTGTTGAAGGTTGCATCCTCTTAAATTGTGCACCAATGTGCCAGAACTTGTTCCTAATTAGGGGATCTAGTAGGGTGATAGGAATCATAACTGATTGTTGGGATTCCAATTAGGTGGCATACACATGGTGTGCAATATTTATGCCACTTGAACCTATACAAAGCATATTGTGAGAATAAATTAACCAGAATTTGGTCCATAGAACAAATCAAACTAGAATTCAGACCACAATCAATACATTTGCGCATCCATAAACATAAAAATTGTGTCTTGAATAATTGAATTAGCAACTTCACTCTTACTAATGCTAATATCATCATCGGGTGGAATCAAGGTCCCTTGCATTAGCATTTCAGAATTAGGTTTGATCACATGTAAAAGAACACAACACAGACTTATTACCTTAATTTAACAACTTAGGCAATATTGTGAAGGTAAATGTAATTTGAGACTATAGTTGGCTTCTCTAACAACATTGGTTTTTACTTCATGAAATTGACGAGTTTTCTTTGAAGGTAATTTATTTGATCTGGACTACCCTTCATTGTCCTTGTTTTTCATCTCATCATTATCTAAGTCATCATTGCCATTCTCATCATCCATCTCTATAAAATCATCATCTTTATCATTATTAGTGGAAGACTCCTTAGCCAAGCTCTCCCTGGCTACTCATAACTTCTCATCAAAATCATATCTCACATTTGTTTCCTTACTGGTCACTCCTTATGCATGATGCTCAATGTACATAGTACCGCATTCTCATCCCGTTGTCTGCTTTACAAAATCAAGTGCACTACCCTCATCATACAAGAGTTTAATGTTATCTTTTCTTTCTTAAACCTCCTAAATTCAATTGATAATATACTTATGCTACATTCCCTATTTTTAATTACTCAATCCATTTCATAATCTGATCATACTGCATGAAGTACTATTGAGATACAATATTTTTTCCCTCCCTAACTTTGTATCTAAATGGTGAATCCTTAACTTCCTATTATAGTGGAATGAATAACAAACACACCAATTATCTCACCATCCATCATATTGAATTTTAAGAAAACAATACCAGTGGATTGGTCATTAACTACTATGTAATAGACCAAAATCAATTTTTCTGTTAAGCTTTAGTTAGGGATCTACAAAGATAGCTACCCAATCTCATAGATAACATTACCAAATATGAAATCCTGTGCAAAATCAAGAAAAAACTAATTCACTACTCCATATTACTTGTAAACAGTTCAGATTCTTCAATTGATAGCCACTTTTAACAATTCTCTGTGAAAGTTCATGTTTGCCTGTTTTCTCTGTTCTTCGACAAAACTAGCTCATTTCTTTACCAATTTTGCACAAAATGAGTCCAGCACAGAGCCAGATGCATGTTTAAAATATGGGGGTCCATGGACCCTATTTTTCTACAAAAATGTTGATAAGAGATATATAATTAAGTAATTTAAATCTTTTAAATTTTTTAATGGACTCCCATAGTTTTATAATATATATTACGACATAATTATATGTCTCTCTTACCTTACAAACTGTTAGACCCCAACTCACCCCTACCCTATTGTATCTAAAGGGTTAATCAAGATTTTAGTCTCCTAGGGTTAATTAGAGCATAGCAACCAGGATGCTTACTTTAAGTTTCAGGTGCTAGCAAGGCAATACTTATGTAAAATTTATTAATTGATCCATTATATGAGGAATCATTAAGTTTAAAGTTTAATGTGTTAAACTTGTGAATGCATTTTGGTAGCCCTTGTGTCTATTGAGTGTGTAAGAGGGGCGTATTAATGTACCTTAGTAAGTGTGTGTGCTTGTGCTTGAAAAGCTTACCTTTGGGCACTAGGAGTGTGATCAAGGTACATGTATAGTTTAGGTGCTAGGGTGCCTTGAGGGCTTACTGAGTGTGCATTAATGGCATGTGTGCACTTGTGTCTGTGTATGCATTGGTGTGCCCAGGAGGGCTTACATTAGGTCCTCCTAAGGTGCTCACCAAGTTTCATTAAACATGCATTCTAGATCATACTTTATGTCATTGTAGTACAGAACATAGCTATCATGCATGCACCACTTATGCTCATTTCACTTAGTGCCTTAGAAGGCCTAGTTACAAACCTACTATGTACTAGTAAGACACATGTGGATTCTAAGTCCCTAGGCCTGCACTATATACATACATTTACAAGTTCAAAATTTGGCATTTTAAGGCTTACATGGCCATAATACACATATACCAAAAGTAGGGCTACCTATGTAGCATGCATGTTACACAACATAGGCTAAACAGTTTCAATGCCCATTGACACTCGAACCTCCATTTTTAGTTGGCACTTAGGCAAAACCCTTTTCATAAACTTTCTAGTCTTTATAAACACTAAGATAAATCCAAATGTAGTCAATCTTACAATAGCCATTAAAGCCTACAATTCATAAAATATTAGTTCATAACATGAACCTTTCAAGTTTTTCTTCCATAAACCAATTTAATCGAGCCATACCACTTTATACATAAATCTTAACAGAGGTTTCTTAGCATTTGCTACTCCACCTTTTTTTTTAAATGGGTAAAAACAAGGAATAAGCACATTTGTACTCAATAAGGGTTCAATACGGCACTTAGTACCTATAATGTTCAAAACATTGTCATATACATAAACATGTAATTTCTCCTTCAAGTATCTGTAACCAAAGACAAAGAAGACACAAGAAAGCACAGAATAATATAATACAAGATAACTATATACATACTATGGGGGTTAGCACACGCATCCAACAAAGAAGCATGCAAAACACACACACACCATATACATGATTTTCCATTTAGGACTTAGCAAGCATTTCTTTCATTCAATTAAGCATGTGATCACTTTGATTTTAGTCAAGTTAACATAGAGCTCTAGGTAAATGAACGGTTTGGCCATACTTGATCAAGAACCTTAATGCTTTCCATATATAGGCTAGCTAGCTTACCATAGTGCCTTAGCACACTTAGCCCATTTTCATAGCTCCGAGGATCATTTGGCCTTACCCATCACCTAGGGTAGCCTTATTCCCATAAAATTCAGGGTAAATGAGCTTAAATTAAACCCTTACCTTGCTTAAAATTGGCAGCTCAATGGCAAGAACTCTTCAACATGCCTAACACACCACCGTGAACCTACCCATGGGCTGCCATGCTCGGTTTAGCCTTCATTGCTCCTAGCTTTCCCTTTGGTCACTTTTAGGAATTTTGTCCAATTTTTTTTGAGGTTGGTAGCTATTGTAAATGTCTTGGAAGCTGCCTTTAGTTGGACTAAATGTCCAAGTAGTGGAGGGTAAGGCCGGTTGGCTTGGCGGCTAAGAATTTTGACTAAGTCTTGGCCTTAACTTCCCTTAAATCCTTTAGGTACTTTAAATTATTTAATTAATTTGTTCAACTCTCTTGGTGGGGCAATTTAAGCACCCACTTATACTTTTATTCAGCCATTTAGGGCATTAAACTTTCATATGCACCTATAAACCTTTTAGGTGCACCCGAGAGCCCCCTAGTGCACATAATGGTGCTCATCACTTTTCTTATGTGCCCTTCACCTCTTTTTGACTTGCATTGCAATCCTCATCTTCATTTTAACATTAAGCATCAATCCCACAAAATTTCTCCTAAGGCACTTGGCTTTAAAGCCTTTACATTCACATGGGTGCACACAAGGGTGTGCCTGATAGCCACCTTGTGCCTCCTTTTTTATGCCCCTTAGTGGCCCAAAGTTTCTTGGCCATACTTTTCTCATTTTGAATCCTTATTCCAAAACCTATAGTGGCATTTAGTTTTGGCCATTTTTAGTTTACAAAGATGGCGCTTTTCTTCTTGTCCCCATTTATATGCACTTAAAGCACCCGTAGGCACCCTATTGGGCACATAACCTTATATGCCTCCTGTATTCACATCTATGACTTGTATCACTTATCTGTACAACTTAGGTACATTTTATATACATTTTAATTACAGCCTATGGCCTATACAAGTCATAGGCATAACACGAACGATAAAAAATAAGTCAGTCTTTCATTTATGCTAACAATTAGAATAATGGAAAAAATCCTATATTTGCCCTTTAATTTTCACACATTTCCCTATCTAGGCCTTGAACTTTTTTTGCCACTCATTTTTATCTTTTTTTTATAGGTTTTTTTTTCTAATTCAAAAGAAAATTTGTGAAGTAAGATAAAGTTAATAAATTAAGTGAAAAGTCTATATAGGGACAAAAAAGATGTTTTTGTCTCTTACATTATATACAATAAAAATATCTTTTCATAGTTTATATATTTTTTTAGCCATTCAATTAACGATAAAAAAATGTTAATTAGAGCATTTTTCAAATTTTCTTATAAAAAATATTTTCATCATTACATTATTGTATATGCAAATTTATAAGCTTTATTATTTAATGTTAGAATTTAATAGTTATATATGTATACAGACCCCCATTTTTTAAAATTCTGGATCCACCACTAGTTCAGCACGTGAAAGGTCATTGTTTTTACACATCCTTCTAGCCCATTTTGTGTTTATTTACCACTTAAGGACAAAAATTGCCACATTTGTGTCCACATAGGAGAGCCATGTTCCCAAACTTTGCCATATTATTGAATACCATGGAAAAATTAATGGTGGTGAGCTAAATCTACTTAAAAGATGACATTGATTGCCCATTTAACTATAAAAAATACTCCCTCCATCTTAAGTTTTCTGCTCCATTTGTCATTTTGGGCCGTCCCAAATTTTCTGCACCATTTCCATTTTCAGTAAGTTTTACCAAATAATTTTACAATTATGCCCATCTCTTTCCATGCAACTCTGTTCATTTTGTTTTGTTTTGCTTTTTCGATTTCCTTGCTGGCCATGGTTAGCATGGTCACAGCCGGCAACTAGACGGATGGTGAGTTTGAGATTAACGTGAAGAGGTTGGGGTGGTCGGTAGCGAGGGACGATGGGCGATGGGGGTGACAAATCAATGAGGGTGAAAGAGAAAGGAGCGACAGATCGAGGCTGGCGAGGAGGAAGAATGATTGATTGAGGTCGACAAGGAGAAAAGAATGATGAATTGAGGTTGATAAGGAGAAAGGAGCAGCAAATCAAGGCCGGCTAAGAGAAATGAGCGACAAAGTGAGGCCATCAAAGAGAAAGGGGTGACGAATCGATGTCAGCAAGGAGAAAGGAGAAACAAGCGATGAATCGAGATTGGCATAGTTGACAAAGGTATGGCGGTGTTCCATCACTAGGTCAGTGATGGTGCTGAGGGTAGAGATGGTGATGCGAAGAAAAGCAGATGATGGATTTGGGGCTCGGCGTGTACCAGATAGGGGAGGAGAGAGATGCGAAACCAAGGGTAAAATTGAAAAAAGATATATATTCTCATCATTTCTTAATTTCTATGCCAAACACAATTGGAGCAAAAAACCTGGGACGGAGGAAGTACATGATGGGCAATCTACCTATTTTGACAAGTTGAATAGGGGATTTGCCCCTTTTGCCAAAAAAATATGGTATAAACTTATATTGCTCTCACTGTGAATTTAAGGCAAAAGTTAAGGTATCAAAATCACAAAGTGTCCCAAGGATAATGGTTACTTAGTAAATTGATACTCTCTGTCCTGACCAATTTGCTCTATTTCAATTTATAGGCATAATAAAAAATTTTACTTTTGTCCTCATGTTTCTAATTCCACCCTTTTCTGTTAGTTGTCTCTCTCCACCTTCAATCGTTTCATCTCCAACTGCTTTCCTAATCACTCGAACCCTTCTATCCCTCTATCGTCCCAACTTTCTCGTTGTCGCTCTGAGCCTCGAACCAACTTCCCTGATGCCCCAACCTCCTTGATGCGTCAATCTCCTCGCCCTGACAAGTTAACGTTGGTGTTATACTACCTTCTTCAATAACAACATCTTGTAGCTCTGATATTTGAAGTAAACAGAATAGATCATCTAAACACTATACCCATTGTGGTGCAAAGGGACACATTCAAAGTCGATGTTATGACCTAATTAGATACCTTAAATGGTAAGACCCTTCAAAGGCTCATTAAAGCTACAACAACAACAACAACAATAACAACAACAACAACAACAACATTATATTTCTACCACCATAACTAAACCATCTCTACAAAATGTTGCTGCCTTAAATACCTGTTTGAATCTACTGGATAAGTCTTTTGATAATTCTGCTGCTATTGATTTTTATGCACGGATTATTGATTCTGGATTAAATGATAATATGTTTTTTTACACCACATCCATGTCTAAATTAAAACCATCTGAAAAATCTGTTGTGTCTGCAGCCAATGGTATTAAGGCCAATGTTATAGTAAAGGTTCATTTTCTTTAGATAAACTTATATTTTGTTCTTATAGTTCCATCCCTTAATTTCAATCTGATCTTTGTTTCTAAAATTACTACCTCCTTGAATTGTATCATAATTTTTTTGCCTAACTATTGTGTTTTTAAGGACCTCAAGACAAGAAGGATGATTTGGTGTGGTACTATAAAACAGAAGCTCTATTATCATGATCGAGCTTAAGTGCATTGGCACAGTCAATATTTGCTACTAGTTCATCTTTTACTTCTGATATTTAGTTGTGGCATAAAAGCCTTAGACATGCTTCATTTGGATATTTAAAATATTTGTTTCCAAACTTATTTTCAAAAACATCTGCACTATTGTTCAAGTGTAAAACTTGTGAATTAGCAAAAAGTTTTCCTTTTTCAATAAGTTTGAACAAAAGTTCTTTGTTATTTATGCTTGTGCATTCTGATGTTTGGGGTCTTAAAAAAATTGCAATTTTTATTTTATCTTGATTTTTTGTTTTTATCATTGATGATTATAATCGCATGACTTAGGTGTGTTTGATGAAGATAAAATATGTTACACCTTATACTCTATATTTATGATTTTTTTTATTAATTAAGGAAAATTATTCTTAATATCAGTTAAGCTTTCGAAGCTTTAGAAAAGATCCAAGGAAAGAACTAAAAAGGTTCTATTGTGAGGCTTAAAGTGTAGGATTAATTTAAGAAATTTTAGTTATTAAATGAACTTAAGTGTGCCTTAAGTCAGCAAGGAATCAATGATTTTGATAGTCATAATGGAAGTTCTTAGATTTAATTGATTAAAGTATAAAAGTTTAGGTAGTTAAAGTTAAAGGTTCAGGTCTGATTAGGCTTTTGGGGTTAAGAGTATAAGTTTAGAAAGTTTAGGGAGTAAACTAGAATTAGGCCATGAACTTGGAACTATTATCTCTCACTAGCAGCTCCAGCTATCTTATTCAATTTCTTTTCTTCCAATTTGGTAAGAAACTAGATTAGGCAAAGTTTCTTCAAGGAATTACTAGTCATTGGTTTAGAAAAACATCACAAAAACATCATAGATTTGTAATAAATTAAGAAGGCCAAATAGATAATGAGTAGCTTAAGACTGGGGTTACTGTCATTTTTACGCCCAAGAAGTCATGATGGCACTTCATTGTTATCCAGGGGTAGCAGTAACCAAATGGTAAGGAAATTGATCCTGTGTTGCCTAATTGAATCAAATTAGAGATCTGATAAAGAAATTTCATTGGGCAATATAAAAATTGTCTTGGGTTTATGACTAATGATGACTAGAATGAGTGTTCTTCAAGAATTAGAATAAGAATTGAGCTTTATTGCTTTTGATTGAGCCTTGTTGGCTTCTGAACTAGCTAGATATGTGTAGTGTAGCTACTGCACAAGTTTTGGATTCTTAATTTTTGTTAACTCGTGATTGGAGCTCAAAGTCTAATGATGGAAAACTAGTTGATAAACACTATCTGAGTGTTTTTTTTCACTACACTTACTGAGATTTCTTGTGAATCTTATCCTATTTCTATTTATTGTTTAGGAGAAACATCAGAAGTTGGTAACTAGCAAAAGAGAGGCTTTAGCTAGTAAACCAGACCCTAGAGAGGTAAAGTTAGTCGTATAAATTCTTTCGTATGTTAATGTTCTAAAGTTAGTAGAATTTGGTGATATTGGTATTGTATTTTTTCTTTCTGGTGCCTTTATAGGTTTACTTATGAAGGATAAATGTGTGCATGTGTTAAAAAATTTTATTTATGCTACTGACCATATAAGCAAGGTGGACTTAGCGATAAGCTATCTTTTGAGCCTAAAGGCTTTTGTGTATATATATTGTATATAGTTTAAAAGTAGCGCCTTGAACTGCATAGAAAATTGTGGTTTTTAGATTTAGAAGTGTTGCCAAGGACATAGAACCCTTGAATGTAATAAATTGATTTTGACCATGTGAATACAAGTTCTATTTCTAGACTTGCTTGATCAACTTATTGTCTTATTGTCATTTTATTACAAAGTGTGGTTTAATGGCAAAAATGAGATATAATGTAAAGAATTTTTATTTGATGATTGCTATAGTTTTTTTTCTTTTAATGTTTTGCAGCTTATCTACAAAGCTTCAATTGAAACTATGCTGTAAAACTCGAAGTCAACCACAAAGTCAAAGCATTTCTTAGCTGTTAAGTTATTTTATGTAAAACTTAGATTTAGGTGCTTACACTTCAGATTTCTGCAAAGTTCTACAATTTTAGTGTTCCAACATGTTCTTATGCATATTGAGGTCTATTAGTTGACTGACTTACCTCCCTAGTTTCTAAAGGTTAAAGGCAATTCATTAGTCAAAGATACATATTTCTAGCAAATATGCAACTTTTTTTCATTAGTTTAGTTACAGGTCATAAATTGTCTTCTATTTCCTAGAATTAAGAAATTGTTATAATGCTCAAATTTGTTTTTAATTAACTCACTTACACTTGGGACCTATATTTAAATTGTATTAGGGTGACTTAACAAAAAAAGATGTTTGCTCACTATTTAAACATTTTCATTCAATGGCTGTCCCTTAATATAAAACCTTCATTGAAGTTTCTTGTATTGACAATGAAGGAGAATTTGTTGATCATGAAGTGAAGTAATTCTTACATATTCATGGAATCATTCATTAAACTATCTGTCCCTATTCCCCTTAACAAAATAGGGTTGTAAAAAGAAAAAACTGACACTTTTGAAAATTGTTCAAGCCATGTAGTTTGAAGACAATATGCCCATTCATTATTGGGGAGAATCACTTACTACATCTTATTTGATAAATTGGATTCCCTTCCATAGCTTAGACTTTAATACCCAACTTGAAACACTAAATTGTGGCTTGACGTCACCATCAATTTGAAATCTGCATTCAAAATTTTTTGGTTGCACCGCATTTGTCCACATACCAAATCATGCCCATGATAATTCCAACCTCATGAACTTTATGCATTTTTGTCAAATATGGTTTTCACTAGAAAAGGTATGGTATTCTACCAACCAACTTGCAAGTTATGTACCATGAATGCCCAATCCTATAAACATCAAATGTATTTTCCTATAGCCTTGACTGTAAGTTAGGGATAGAGAAGTATTGACTTGAAGTCCCTTTGCTAGGGGTGAAACTTTTTTACTTTAACCCAAAACTCGACTTGAAACCCAATATATAGGTTCGGGTCAGTGTATAGAATAACTGACATTTAGGTTGATTAAACCTAAATTGATTTTAAGAAGTAAAAATCGGGTTGGGTCGGGTCAAACCCGACTTCAACCCAATTAATCCAAAACCAAGGTGCACTACCTATTTAAGCCCAATTACCTACCTCAGCCCATTACTTCTCCTAACCCTAAAATCCCCCAATCTACTCCTCAGTCGTTAGTCAAAACGAACTCTCAAGTCTCACCAATGCGTCTATGTCTTCCAGTCTATCCCTAACCCTGCCACCTACCAATCGCCCTCCAGCCCTTCCCTAGCCTTGCCACCCTTCCCCCGCCCTCCCTCGGCTTGCCTCTTGAGGCCCTCCTTTGCCTCGCACTATCCTCCCCCGTTGCTCTTTTGGTTGTCGTTGTTCCAATTTTGACTTACCACTGTTGTCCTCTAATCCTTCATTGTCGTCCTTTAGTCCATTGTCCTCTGGTTCGTGCTTGTCATCAATGCACCACCAGATTGTCGTCGTCACCCAGTTGAACACACGCATGTATATGTCAATCTTTTACGAGCCTGGTGCACATACTCAAATCATCTTATGGCCGTTCATCTTCATTGCTGTCAATATGGTCAATCACCATTGTTTTGATCAGTGTCGGATGAGGTGAACAAAGGGCAGATGAGCTGGCAGAAGAAGTGGTTTGAAATGTAGGTTGAACCCGATCCAATTTAATCTAAACCATTATTTTCAGGTTAGGGTCGGTTCATATTCTCTCTCTATTTTGGGTCGATTAGGGTTGGAATTTCTGAATTATGAAAAACTCAATTTTTTCTCGGGTTCCAACTCGAACCTGACCCGAAACTTGAAACTTTCACCCTTTTCCTTTGCCATCAAAATGAGAATGTAAGCCACATTTTACTTGAACCACCAAAACCTGAATCAACAGAACCCAAACTTGAACATGAACCAGTAAAACTAAAAAATGTACCACATGAACAGATGGATACAGCCACTAAATTAATAACATTAAACTTGAACCATGTGATCAAAATAATAAAGCTGAACCAAATATACTATAATAGTAATTGTATTCTTCACTTGATGCTTTTATTCCACAAGAGTCATCTTCACAAGTTAAGTCTCAGGTAAATCTTGAACTTTCACTTTGAATACTTCCAAGGCATACTTCAAGAGGAGTTTCAAAACTTAGTTATGAAGTTGTACTTGATTATACTCCTAAATACCTAATAAATAATTATGTATCTTACCATAGGTTATCAAAAGCATGTGAATCATTTACAAATCAGTTATCAACTGTACATATTTCTAATAGTGTGCAAGAAGCCTTAAAAGATTCTAGGTAGAAAGATGTAATGAACAAAAAGATAAAGTTCCTTCAAAATAATGCAGCGTGAAAGGTGGTTGATTTACTTGATGAAAAGAACCTGTTGGATGTTGATAAATATTTACAATTAAATACAAAGCTGATGGATGTAATGAAATATAGAAAGCTTGACTGGTTGCTAAAGGGTACAATCAAACATATAAGATTGATTATGTAGATACTTTTGCACCAATCACCAAAATAAATATTGTACATGTTCTCTTATCTTAGCTTTGAATCTTGATTAGCCACTAGACTAATTCAATGTAAAGAATGTATTCTAGGTGGGGATATGTAAGAGAAAGTATACATGGAATTGTTTACAGGATGTAGGTTATAAGTAGAAAGAAGTAAACAAGTATGTAGATTGTGAAAATCGTTGCATGGGTTAAAGCAGGCACTAAGAGCTTGGTTCGGTGGACTTAAAAAGTTTAATGAAGGCATTTGGGTATCAATAAAGTAGTTTTAATCCTAGTCTCATCATAAAACAAAATGAAGGGAAGCTTATAACATTTATTATATATGTTGATGATATGATTGTGATAGGGAAAAATGTTGCTGAAATAATAGCCTTGTAAACCTATCTTTTTAAGGAATTTGAATGAAAGATAAAAATATTTTCTAGGAATTGAGGTGTTACGATGTAAAAAATGTATATTCCTGTCATAACAAAAATATACAATGAATTTACTAAAGAAAGTTGGCATGTTAGCTTGCAAACCCAATGATACACTTGTTATTGAAAATGCCAAGTTGGGTATATTTTTGGACTAGATTTCTACAAATAAATAATAATATTAAAGGCTGGTGGGACAGTTGATGTATCTTGCACATACTAGACTTAATATAGCATACTCTCTAAGTGTTGTTAACTAATATATGCACTCCCCAAGTGTAGAGCATACAAAGGTTGTACTACTTGCAATATTTGAAGTTCATCTTTAGTAAACAGACTGTGTTCACTAAAGGAGCTAACTTATCTATTAAAGGCTATACCAATGGAAATTTGGCCCATTTGATTGACGATAGGTGTTCAACTGTAAGACGCTTGACACTTGTTGGGGGAAATTTTGTTACATGGTGAAGAAAAAAAATAAAAAATTATAGCTAGATCCAATGCGGGAAACTGAATATAGATGTCTGGTTAAAGAAGTATGTGAGTTATCATGGATTAAAAATTTATAGCAGAAACTCAAAGTTTATAAAGTTATGTTGCAATAACAACACTGCATGTGACATAGCTCATAATCTCGTTTGACATGATCATACAGAGCATATGGAGATTGATAGACATTTTAGTAAATAACATTTAGAAGCAAAAATAATTGAAGTTCCATATGTTTGATTTGAAGATCAACTTACAGATATTCTTACTAAGATAATATCAAGCAAAGTCTTCCACCAAACTTAAGGCTTTAGACAAGTTGGGTATGCAAACATCTATACACTAACTAGAAGGGGAATGTAGAAGACTACATCGTCATCTCTTAATTAGTAGTGATTGTATTTCTGTAATTACCTACTCTAATTATGTATATTTATCTTTTCTATTCTTACCATATAAACTTTAGGATCAAGTTGTTCACAAGTTTATAAAAGGTCATGTACTTGACATACAACATATGAAATATACAAAAATTTTCCCTCAAATCTTCATTAAAAAAAAGCAATAAAATAAAAAAAGAAGAAAATGCCATTGTCTTTGAGTTTGCTATCATCAGAGAACAATGCTTTCAATACCAGTAAGACAATCAGGGCTTCAAGCAACCTGTGCCTGAGACCGACATTAGAGCTGAATGGTCTGGTGGGAGTTTAGGTTTGCCTTTAGTTAATATATGTTACTGCCACCACTACTCGCTTGCATCTTGACCTTGATCGGAATGAAATGGATAAATCGAACCATATGTAGAGGTGAAATAATAGTAATTAGATTCCATTAATTATCTGAGCTGATTATGTTTGTTTAGATATGCAACCAAACAATCAAATTATAGAAAAATCAATTTCAGGGGGAAAAAAAGTTGAGAAGAATTAATCATTTAGTAAAATATTTTTTAACTCAAAACATTTGTACAAAGTATAAGGGTTAGAAGGAATTTATAGTTAAGGGAATGAGGAATGCTTGCTAGTTTGAATCTCAAAAGACAACTAAAAGTAGAACTAGGACATTTTAGGGGGGGGGGGGGGGGAGATAAGGAGGTGGGGTTTGACCCTGACCTGCCCAGTGTTCCTTTAATAATTGCACTGGGAAGCTGGGGAGCTTGAGAACATATGGTGAGAATTTGAAATTGTAGATAAAGATAAAAGGAAGAGATAAGATAGTTCCCGGGTGGGGGAGAAAATTAATAATATAAAATAGAAAAAAAAAATGCTAAAATACTCTTATAGATTAACGAACCTACACTTTATCCATTCTTTTTGAAAACTCACACCTTACCTTCTTCATCTTTCACATTATCCTATAGGAACTTCTGAAAGATAATTTAAATAGCATGATAATCATTTTTTTATTAATTTCAATCTCTCTAATATTTTTTTCATAGTTAATATTTATTCCAAATTATTAATTTTTCTCTATATAGATGCAAAATAATGTTTTTTAAATGTTAGTTAATCTTACCAAAATGTCAAACAACTTGAAATAACATAGTTACTAAACGGTTTAAATTAAAATATCAGAAATTGTTGTTGGATAATGTAAAAAAAGTTTGAAACAAAGTGCAGATTTTCAAAATTAAAGAAATAAAAAAGCAGGTTAGCCAAAACCAAGGCAGTTCTATAATCCCACCTAGCTCTTCAATTATTGATGATGCCAATAGCTTTAACGGCCACGGTTGACATAATCAAAGGAGAACAATCTCACCCAACTCGATCATTGACTACTTCTTAGTGTAGTTTAGAGATGGCAGAGCTCTTGCATCTGGATATCTCCTCCACTTACTACTAACTTGAAGCTTCCAACCTAAGCATCAATAGACCAAACCACTACTAAAAAATGGACATTTACCAATGATTATTACTAACAGTCTTGTGTTGATAATTTCAAGATTACCAACTTGAGACCGTTGGTAGTAGGTAGTTGGTAATTAATAAGTTGGAAATTTTTTCACCAACGGCTGAGTACTAAGCCATTGGTACTTTTCAATATTTATCCATTGAAAAAATGACAGATGCAAATAACCAGCAATCTAAATCCAAATGCTTTTTACTAATAGTTTAACTTTTGCCAACATATTAGGTCGTTGGTACCTACTAATACATTTGATCATTGATAAATTATCGTTTATACCAACGTGTTTTACTATTGGTAATATCTTCAACGTGCAAGATTGTTAGTAATTGTCTTGAAATTTGGTAAAAAAAAATAATTAAGCGAGCCGTTGGAAACTACCTTTTATTTAGAAAACATAAATAAAAAAATAAAATAATTAATATTGAAATTTCCATGAATTTTACTAAATACTAACCGAACACTATTACAAAAATTCACAATCAAAATCACAAATATATTTAAAAAATTATTTACTCAAAATATATTGTCTATTTATTGAAAATCACAAAATTGAGAAAAATAACAGAAATAAAAAAAAGTCAAATTTAACAAAAATTCTAAAACGCTAGATTTCAACAATTCACAAAAAAAATTAACAATTAACAAAAATTCAGAAATAACAATTAGCAACAATTAACAAAACTTTAGAGTTCAAAAAATTAACAAAAAGTAACAAAAGTCATCAGAACATATTCAAAATTCTAATTCAATCCAAAATCGAATTCAAAATTCAAAACAAATCATATCTGCATCCATCCAAAATTGAAAACAAGTCCCAAATTCAAAATCAATTTCAAAT
Source organism: Aquilaria yunnanensis (assembly GCA_039654915.1). NCBI lineage: Eukaryota > Viridiplantae > Streptophyta > Magnoliopsida > Malvales > Thymelaeaceae > Aquilaria > Aquilaria yunnanensis. The sequence continues at coordinate 1,601,251 of CM077595.1, forward strand.
TCAAAACAAATCCCAAACTCAACCCAAAATTAGAACAAATTCGAAATTAAAAACAAATTCCAAATTCAACCCAAAACAAAAACAAATCCGAAATTCAACCTAAATTCAAAAAAAAAAACAAAACAAAACAAAACAAAACAAAACAAAATCCGAAATTCAAAATCAGGACAAATTTGAAATCCAAAACAAACACAAAATTCAAAACAAATTATATCTGCCTGAAAATAAAAATCAGATATGTTCGAAATTCAAAACAAAACCAAAATCTGAAATTCAAAACAACCAAAAATTCAAAACAAATCCGCAATTCAAAACAAACCCAAAATTCAAAATAAAATGCCCGAAATTAAAAATCAGCTTCATCAGATGAGACAAGGAGAGTGAGGAGAGGGACGAGGAGAGGAGGACGAGGGACTTGGAAAGCGACGCAGAACTGAGAAAGTTGTGTGTCAGCGGCGGACAGAGGAGAAGGCGGCGTGCGAGGCGAGGCAAGTGAGGAGACGGTGACGACCGACGTGCAAGGGAGAATGGCGGACGACGAGGGCCATTGGTGAACGATAACGGTGGAGGACGACGGAAGGAGAGGCGGATGACAAGGGAGAACGGTGAGGGAGGACGAGGGCTAACGGCAAAAGATGAGAGGGGCGGAGAAGGGAGGACGGAGGGAGAACGACGAGGGAGGATGAGAGGGATGAAAGATTAGAGCCGCAAAGGATAAGAGACATGAGAGGAATGAGAGTTGAGAGATGTGTTGGACTTTTTGTATGGTTAGGTTAGGGTTTTTATGGATTTTTTGTTTTGGGCTTTTATGTATGGTAATATGGGCTTTAATGTATAAGGGAATAATAATAATAATAATAATAATTATATATGTCACACCATCACACCGTATCTACAATCAAACACCAAATGATATATTATAATATATATTATGATATATTTGTATGTATAACTATGTTCATATATATGTTCATGTACATTATAAATATGTTCATAAATATGTATATTATTATTATTATTGTTTATAATAAAATATTTTATTATTGAAATGGAGGGAAAATTTCACTTTGGTCCCATATTTCTCATGACAGTTTCAAAATGGTCATTCTTTTTCAATTTCTAACAGCTTAATCCTTACCTACGGTTCCTTACTTTGCTAAGCACCAACAGTTTAAACAATTAAAAATTTACCAATGAGCAGACCGTTGATAAAATAGCCGTTGGCAATTGGCTAAATTTTAGTGGTGAATGACATTCAAAAGGCCTGAGCGTTACAGTGGTCATATAATGTTACAATATTAAGTAAAATAATAATGAAGAAAAGAAATAAAAATAGTTTGGGGACCCAGAGAGAAAATGTAAAAACCTTATGCATTAAGGGTTTAACAATTAATTCAGGAAAAGTTAAGAAAAAAAAAACTTTATTTTACTAAAAAACTAAATAAACCATGATGACTAAAGTTTTAGTTTAGAAAACAACACCCCATAAAAAAAAAAATAAAAAGAACTAAGAGGTTAAACAAAAACACTATAATTAAGTAGTTATTAAGTTTAGAGTCCAAAACGTCAAACTGATCAAACTCAGGGTCTGATATGGGAAACAAAAACAATACAAAGACTGAAAACGCGTTTCACAAAAAAAAAACTGCGAAACAAAATGAAAATGGAAGAATGGCAAGACTGACTTTCAAAAAACTATCGTCTTTAAAAAATCTAATTAAACTTTTAAAAAAAGCAATCACATAAAAATAAAATTAGGTGAAAGAGTAGAAACAATCCAGCTCAAAATTAAAGGGTAAAAATAAAAAAATATTATAATTTACTGTAGATTTAAACAATAACCCAAACAGGTTTTAGAATATAGTAATAGTAGTAGCATAACAAGAGAGACAAAATTAAATTAAACCTGATTCGCAGCAACTAACCTAGCTGAAGTAGTCCTTCAAGAATCTTCCAAAGAGCTCTGAAACCCCATTTTCGCTCCAAGACAGCCCAACTACGCCGTACATTCTCCCTCCTCAATTCTGACGGCGATCCGATCCGAGTTCCCCATCTGCCGAAAGCTGGCTATCCGTCGCTTGGTTCGATTCTAAATCGATCCCAAAGGAGAGCGGTTAGGGATAAGATGGTCATCACCAACGTCGGTGGTCCAGTAGAACAGAGGTAAATGGTAGGCATGGGCTGGGATGGGGTTACCCTTGGAGCAAATCAAGAATCTAAACAACCCGCGCTGGAGAAGATCTGGCCGCTCCCATTTAAATGAATTTTCTTTTTCGGAACAGCAAAGCAAAGGTTATATTAGAAAAAGAGAGAAGAGTTTTACAGCTTATAGCTGGAGCAGAGAAGGCTGAACCAAGAGAACTAAGACAGTTAGCAGAGCTACATGAATCAATTCTGTACATTCTGCAGTAAAGGATCAAGCATGCCTCCATTCGTACAATGAGCAGTGAAGCTTATTTCTCCTGTTAAATAACCCAGAGAACATGTCATGAGGATGGAAAGACTTGGAGTTGAATATGAGGTTTCTAGCTCGCTCTTCATATTCCCCATGCAGTAATATATAGCCATTGCTTATTCAGAGGGAAGCATGGACGAGGCTTCCAAGAACAAAAAAAGAAATAACCAGCAGATGAATCCCCAGCACAGAGGGAGCAGTAACTCCAGAAAGTAAGCAAGAAATTTGCTTATTCGATCAAGCATCCTTGTCTTTGAAGCAACAATAGCACATCGTAACACCTAGTACATCTGTCTCACAATATCCGTAGATTGCATCCTGTCCAACACGGCAATCCTCATCACACTTGTCTTCACCATCCTCCTCACACTGTCCATTTGGCGCTTTATCAATACATGATTCATGCCCGGTTCCTGTTAAAAGGTGCCGAAACGAAGGCATTAATTTAGAGGTGCAGAAGTGGGATTTGTATTAATTGTACATATATATATATATATATATATATATATATAGCTCACTAACTTACCGGGGTCGTCTGTATAGCAACATTGGCACATCCTAACACCTAGAAAATCTGGAGGATCACAATATCCGTAGAGTGCATCCCTGTTCACACGGCAATCGGAATCACACCGTTCTTCAGCAGATTCATCATCATCACATTGTCCATTTGAATCTCTGCTAGCAGGAGGACACTGTGACATGATTCCTATATAAAACCAAAAGAAGATCGATATATGGGAGCCTTCCCTGCGCGCGCTGTACAAAATACTTCTAGCCTAGGGGCGGCTACAACCCAGGAACGGGCAATACTAGTCTGGTCCTAATCGTGGTAGTATCAGAAAACAAAAAAATATATAGAGGTACGGATTGGTAACTTACTGGAAATGCAACAGAAGCTGAGGAGCAGGACAATTGTGGCAATAAGAAGAGACGACCTGGCCGCCATATCGTAGCCAAAACCGGCTAATCTGCTCGTTGCCGCCGATATAGACTTTTGTTGTTAATTTGGCTCTATGATCGATTAATTAGGAAAACCAATAACAACTATATAGAACAAAAGAGAAGATGGCAGTTTCCTCAAGCTTATTTTCACCCCTTAATTCAAATGTAGACAAAAAAATTAATTGGGTTTAAAAATTTCAAACTCTTTTTGTTTGCCTAGAACAATAAGATACATTTAAAAAAAAAATCATATTAAGAACACGTATAAGACACGCTCTTTACAACTGGTAATAGAAAGTTTAGTCTGCCTATTCACATAAAATGCCAATTTCGTCAAGGGTATTTTCGCCCCTTGGAACGAATGCAGACAAATTGATCGATTTTAAGAATTTATAACTCATTTTTTGTTTGGCTAGAATGATAAAGTACATTTTATTAAAAAAAACCAATATTAAGAACACATATAAGACAGTTTTACAGCCGGCAACAGAAAGTTTGGCTTGCCTATTTACACAAGACGGCAATTTCGTTAAAGTTATTTTCGTCATTGGGTTGAATGTAGACAAATTGATTGATTTTAAGAATTTATGACTAATTTTTTGTTTGCCTAGAACAATAATATACATTTCATATTAAAAATACGAATAAGACACATTTTACAACTGGTAATAGAAAGTGTACTCTGCCTATTCACACAAGACGACAATATCCTCAAGGTTATTTTCGCCCGCCTTGGGTCGAAAGTAGACAGATTAATTGATTTTAAGAACTTTTAACTCATTTGTTTGCTAGAACAATAAAATACATTTCATAAAAAGCAATATTAAGGACACGTATAATACACGCTTTTTATTACCCGTAAAAGAGAATTTAGCCTTATTCGTATGAGGCGGCAATTTCCTCAAGGTTATTTTCGCCCATTGGGTAGAATGTAGACAAATTAATTGATTTTAAGAATTTTTAACTCTGTTTTTTTTTTTTTTTTGCCTAGAACAATAAAATACATTTCATAAAAAACATGATTAAGAACATCTATAAGACGCACTATTTGCAACTGGTAATAGGAAGTTTAGCGTGGCTGCTCACATAAGATGCGACAATTTCCTCAAGGTCATCTTTGCCTCTTAATTGGGTCGAATTTAGAAAAATTAATTGGATTTAAGAATTTCTAACTCACTTTTATTTGCCAAGAGCAATAAAATATATTCCATAAAAAAAATATTAAGAACACGTATACGACACGTTAAAAAAAACCGGTAATTAATAGAATGTATCTAGCTTGCCTATTTACATAAGACGACAATTTTCTCAAGGTTATTTTCGCCCATTGGTCTAATGTAGTCCAATTGATTGATTTTACGAATTTGTGACTCATTCTTTTGTTTGCCTCAAACAATAAAATACGTATAAGACACGCTTTTGAGAATCGGTAATAGAATGATGAGCATACAGAAATAAAAATAAATAAATATGTTAAATTCAAGATAAACTTGGTAAAGAAGGCATGAGAAAGAAAATCATAAATGAAAAAGGCGCAATATATACTCCCTACGTCTCATTAAGCTTGCACCATAGTTTAGCACGACCCTTTAGTCACTTTGTTGCCTCCTTTCACTACTAAAAAAATCTATTTTTCTAATGGGTAAATTATCAACTCCCAGACTATTGGCAATTACTAATGCGTTAGACCATTGGTAAAAAAATTTAAAATTTACCAATAGTCAAACGCATCAGTAATTTACTAACAGTTTAACACGTTAGCAATTTACCTATTTTCCAACAAGCAAATTACCAACAGTTAGACCATTGATAATTACCAACACGTTAGATTGTTGGTAATTACTATCACGTTAGACTATTGGTAACAATTACTAATGGTGAAGCTGTTGGTAACTTTCCAATGACTTAAGCCGTTGGTAATTACCAATGCGAATAGCTGTTGGTAAGTTTTAAGTCATTAGAAAGTGAAAGGAAGGGACCATTTTGAAACAATTATGAAAAATTTGGGACTAAAGTTGAATTTTTTCTCTATTTCACATACAAAACCATCTCTCTCTCTCTCTCTCTCTCTCTCTCTCTCTCTCTCTCTCTCTATATATATATATATATATATATATATAAAGTAATGGTATATTTTTATGAAAAATGCTAAATAAAATGATTTGGTAAATTTAGTTTTTTTTTTTGTTTCGTATCATTGGATTCAAAAATTAATCAATCAATTCAAATAGAACTTTTTATCTTTTATTTCCAAAAATATATTAATACATTAATATTGATAGGGAACGAGTTGGACCTAAAAATTTAGATTGAGTTCGTTTCACTTTAATAATGATGTATTATTGCCAGTTATTTGAAAGTTTATATATATATATATATATGTAATGTATCATATACATTATCTCACACACACACATATAATCATCACTTGTATAATTATTTTATTAAATACCTAATTTTTTATGAAGTTTTGTAATTTACTAAACACAAAAAAAAATTGATAAAAAAGTTACTTACATTTTATAAAAAAATAATCATACAATTTGGACAAATGATTTCAATAAATATATATCATAAATATGTGTGTATGTGTGTGTGTGTGAGCCAAATCTCTCTTATAGGATCGTTAAAAGAAGATTTTACAAGCGCAGAAGAAAAGAGATAGGACTAAGAAAAGTAGAAAAGAAAGCCTGCCTTGGCATTACAGATTATTACTTATTTATACTACTGCAGAGGCAGACTTGAAATGTCTTCAAATCTGTGCTTATGTCATGGATGACGTCTTCTGAGAATTATTAAAGCCATTGGTAATGGAACCTGCCAGGGAATTTGAATTATTAAGTCGACTAATGTCGGTCATTATTTGTGAGTCTTCTTTTGAGTGCAAGGTGATGTCATGAATGATGTCAGTCTTTTGTTGCTTCTTTCTTTGATGCTTCCCTTTTGCATGACTATGGAGTCTCAAGTGACCACCCAACGCTTGTCCTGAATGGAAAAATATCTGGCAGATTGAACATGAATACCTTCAAATGTTATAGTGATTATAAAACATTATAAGGCTAATTGCATCTTCTTCAGCTTCTTTTGCTGCTCTAGATAATTAGGATTTTGGGGTCATAGTGAGAACCATAGCTTTTGTTTTTGATGTAGTCTGTTGAACCTAGAATGATTCTATTTATACCATCTTGGGCAACTTCTTTGCTAATGAGTAATCATTATTATCTCTTGAAGATCTCCCGATAAAGTTAAGTAATCTGCTTTAGGTAGTACCAACGGTCTTCTTCAGATAAGAACTAGTTACAAATAGAGACATATGGAGTTAATTGATTAAACATTTTTATGATTCCCTTATCTGATTAATGAAGGAGATTCTTGAGCCACAAATCTTCTTAAGGTCTCTAATAAAAAAATTGTTGAAAGAAATCACCTAATGTCTTCCCTCGAATTCTTTCAGGCATTATTTCTAAAAATTTTATTCAAATATCAAATGGGTCTTAAGCATATTGAATATTATAATAATCTTCTTCTTTTTTGGAAAAACCTGAAGTAGATGGAGATTTCATCTTAACATCTTCATTTGTTTATGAATCAGTATCAAATTGTGATGCCAAATCTTTAATCATCTTCTTATATTCTTGTTTTGATGTTGAAGCCAAAAGCTAAGCTTGAAATTGGGATTTCTTGGTTAAAAAGTCTAAATGTTCAACAAAAAAATTGTAATCTATGCTAATATTGGTTGGTTTTTAATATATTGAATCATTGATTTTGAATTTGCTTTAGTCTGGTCATATTTTTCCCACCATTTGATTTTAATTTCTCTGGACAATTGGGTTAATCCAATTTCATTTTGGCCTGGAGCGAATGTCCAGGCCATAATCCAAGGAATATTGAAGGTAATTTGAAAATTTAGGAGTTTGTCTGGGTTAATTTGGAATCTAAATTTTTTTTTAGATACTCATTAAGCCTGAGTTTAATTGAGTCTGGAAGGGCTTTAATGGTAAAACCAAAATAGTTTCCACCAGTTAATGAACCAACTAGGAAATTTATGCTATAAATTTCTATGGAAAAAGAAAAACCAAGAATGGATATAATTTTTCATATAAAAGGTGTTATACCAGACATTAATGTAGTTATAGTAATTGAAAGAAGAGGGGTTCGAAGGAACTGAAAATCCTTTGTAACTATAGATAGATTGGCCCCAGTCAGAAGGACTCAAGACTTGATCTATTCTACATTTTGAATAATTAATTTTAGAAGAATTTTTCTCATCATAAATATGAGCCAGATCAATTGATTATGTATCTTCTAAAATTAGTTCATAAAAATTTCTTATTTTCAAATGATGTTATGGGATAAACATAAATCCTTTTGGAAAAACATTTTGTATCTGTAGAATTTTATTTCTAGAAAAATCTTGCTCGTAGAGCAGGATTGGAAACTTTTGATTCTTTGTAAAATAAATAGGTTTAGTATTTTGATTTTGTGATGATGATGAACCTTTGTCTTTAGACAAGGTTAATTTTAAGTCACTCTTAGCAGCACTAAGATAATTTGAGGGAGCTATCTTTGATTCAAGGGTTTCTGGGGGATAAAATAACAAAGGAGTTTTTAGTTATTTTCTTTTGGTGAGGAGATGAGGGTTTAGAAGTCATGATTTAGTGTGGATTTTTAAGTCTTTCCCCACAAGAAGTCGTAAGATAAAAAATCAGGAAGATTATTTGAAATTCCTTTAATATGTTCTATGTCGAAATCAAAATTACTTGATAAAGTTTGCCATTTGGCAAAGATTTGTTTTGAAACTAAATTCTTAACTTCCTTTTCTAATATCTCTTCGGTAGATTTGCAATCAATTTCAAGAAGAAATTTTTTCAAATATAAATCATCTTCAAATTTTAAAATACATAGAGCAATTGAAAGTATTTCCTTTTTGACAGTACTATAATTACTTTGAGCTTCATTCCAAAATCCTGAATGAAATCTAACTAGATTTTCTTTAGTTTGGTTCAGAAGGCTTTTTTTTTTTCTACTTTTCTTAGTCCTATCCCTTTTCTCCTACACTTGTAAAATCTTCTTTTAACGATCTAGTTGTGTCTCAAACTAAAATGAAGCTATTCCAAACAAAGATAAGATTCCTTGGTCATGAAATTAATCAAGGAATGATTACACCAATTTATAGATCATTAGAATTTACAACTAAATTTCTAGATAAAATTAAAGATAAAAATAAACTTTAGTGATTTTTAGGATATCTAAATTATGTATCAGACTTCTTTAAAGATGTAAAAATTATTTGCAAACCTCTTTATCAAAGACTAAAGAAAAAGCCTCTAGCATGGTCTGAAGAACATACTCAGTGTATTAAACACAATTAAAGAAAAAATTAAAAGTCTCATTTCTCTAAGTCTTTCTCATCCAGATGCTTTTCTCATAGTAAAGACAGATCCGTCAGATATAGGATATGGTGGAATTTTAAAATAAAGACTTCCGAACCAAATTAAAGGGCCAGCTCATTTCAATCAAGAAGTATGTATCTTTGGAAGTGTGTATCTTTAAGTATATATTTGTTTAATAAAGAATTTTTAGTGTGTTTTATCTAATCATTTTTCAAGTTCATTAATAGAATCTATTTTATAAGTTTATTTTGCAAAGCTTTTAATTAATTATTTTGAGCATCTTAGGACATTGGTAAGCCAAGTTAAAGTGTTGGTCAGCCATATTTAAGCTAAAGATAGGCGTTCAGGTGGTCCCACTTAGGTGTTCCCAGCAAATAATTAATTTATAAGCCTAGTAAAATAGCCCTATAAAAGAAGATTTTATTAAAAATGATAAAATGAATAGATTAGCATGACTGTTTTCCTTTAAAGATTCAAATCCTCAGTTTCCTGTAGAAACTCAAGATGAAAGCCTTAATTCAACAAAATTTAATATTGCTCAAATTGAAAATTAATTACATAATTGGTTTATTCCTAAGCAAGATCCTAACAAGATTTATAGAGTAGGAAGTTTTGAATTTCACACAGATTATTCAATTAAACAAACAGAACAAATTATTCCTTTAAATAATGATTTTGAAGTAATTAGACTACTTTCTCCTATAGCAATCGAAGAACATAGAAAGAAAAAATATAAATATATGCACATTGGAATGGTTCAAGTGGCTGTTAACCTATTATTCAGATTAGGATTAGATATACCAATCATTATGTGTTTAAGAGATGCTAGACACTTATTTCAAAATTCATTACTTGCTATGGGAGAATCAAATCTAGCTAATGGTTCAATTTATTTTAATTATTTTCCAAGCTTTTTTGTTTCTTTATTTGATCCACATGTTTTAGAAACCTTAATGCTTATAGTCAAAACAAAGAATATGGATGTAGCAATAAATACAAAATCGATTTGTATAGTTTATGTTGTTTATTATAAAATTATGTTTACCATAGTAGACCCAAAAGCAAAAATACCTTTGATTAAAGATGAAACTATAATATTTGAAGCAAATACTCAAAATACTTTCATTCATACACCTAAAAACTTAAGTGGAATGAAATTTCAAAATCCAAGAAATAGGATCCAAATAATATAGGTCTTCACCAACCGTTAGAGAATATGTCTCAAAGAGCTTTAATTTTTGAGCAAGCAGATGATTCATTTAATATTGATTTTTTAAATTATTTTCCACAAACAAGATTTAGTCAATTTGAAAATTCTAGAACTTCAACAAGCAGAACAAAACAATGTCCAAAAAGTAATTTACCAAGATCTCCAAGCCTTCCAAGAAATCTAGTAAATTATTCAGATCCAATAACTCTAAATTTCAATACTCCCATAATAATTCCAAAACAAAATATTTATCCATCAAAAACATTTTCTCAGAATAATCTATTTGTCCCGGCTGATTTATTACAAGTTGATTTTTCAAATCAAGTTCTAAAGGGAATCTATAATATTCCTGATATTCCAGAGTCTTCAAATAAAAAAGATGTTTTAAACAAACAACATCTTGATAATCAAAATAATTCCCCACAAATATCTCCAACACCTTCCTAAATGGAATTTTATTAAGCTATTAACATGATTACTGAATCCAAAATAGATAAAGAAGCCTTGAAAATCGACTATTTTGAGGAAGCTAATAAAGAAAAATAAGAATGGTTTTTGAATAACTTTGAAAGCCCAAAAAGAGTATAAATCAGAGAATTATGGTATGCAAACATGAGATCCCTAAAGACTAATATTCCATTTTTTTACCTGGTTCCTTATCTATTGTTAAAAAATATGATATAAGTTATCTTTTTCAAATATAAACCCTATAAATTGGACTACTCAAGACTGGAATACGGTAAATCATGGTAAGATAATATTAGTTCACCCCCCAGAAAAATCTTTTGTTTTTAAATCAAAAGATGTTTTATTAATGGCTTCTTGTTTAAGGAAACTTCTTGAGTTGATGAAGAACAACCAACTCAAAAGAAATATATAAATAAAAGTAAAACCGACAATAATTACACTAATCAATCTTTAATTTTTATAGCTAAACAGATAGATAGAATTGAGACAGTCGTCAATGACATCAAAGAAAATAAAGTAACAACTGTCGCTACTCCTAAACCCACGTTCTTTGGTAAAGAATCCATTTTTTCTAATGATGATAAGCAAGAAAGCAAAAGTAAAATTATGCTACCTTGGTTCAAACCCTATGAAATTGATAGTAGTATAAAAATAGAAAATCAGAGAACACTTTTGAAAAAGATAAATGAGCAATTGAAAAATTTAAAAATAGAAAGTAAACCGTCTACCTCAAATTCAATTAATATGATATTTGTAGAAAATGAAAGAAATGCTTTAGAGCAGCAATTTCAAGATGAACCAAACAAAGTAAATAAAATTAAAAATCCAGGACTAAGGAAAACATACTTTTCAAAAAATTATTATGCTAGGTCTTCACCTCTAGATATGTAATATGAAGAACCAACTTATCCAAATATTACATATGATGGGGAAGGAATAACTATATGGAATATAGACGGGTTAATAGAATACCAAATTTTATATGTAATTTATCAAATGAGTATGGCGGCCTCTGCCTATAGACTATTTGGTCAATCAAAACGCCAAACAACAGTTTTTTTAATTGGAGGGTTTACGGGACAACTAAGAGGATGGTGGTACTTTTGTATAAATGACAATATTAAAAAACAAGTTCTAAGTAGCACAAAGACAGAAATCAGAGAATAATATGGTGTTGGGTATTGAAATTTCATAAACTCAAGTAAAATGACCTTCCTTAAAAACCTTCTTAAGAATGAGATGAAAACAAATTGAAAAAAATTAAGGGAAATTAGAATTATATATATTATCAGCCAGTATAATTACATCAACGAAGGACAAGTACTACTACCATTATCAGAAATAAATATATTTAGGATTCGTATGAAAATGAGTTAGAGTCCAACAATAAATTCAAAATCTTCATGTAAGGTTTGGGCCATATGTGTATTACTCTTTTATTGTTAGTAAAAAAATGCCATCACAAGATTGATCCAAGCGCATGACATTCAAATTCCATGGAAGTTAGAAATCGCAATCGGGAAAAACAAATTTAAACAAGTCTCTTGTGGAGTCTTTTTTAGGGATGGTAGACAGGTGAGAAAAATCCCCATATCCGTATGTGATAAATGGATAGAGATGTAAAAATATCCATAATATAAGTAAAATATATTCATTTGGTGAGTACGGATGGATGACAGGTTTAGGGTATTTATGACGGATATATCCGTCATACTAATGAAGTTAAAATACCTTATACCCTTTTTAAATCTTTAACCCTGAGGCCATTCCTCTTCGTCTCCTCACCTCCAATCTTGTTTTTTATTGTAGGTTAAACTGGTTTTAAATATTATGTTAATTCAAAAAGAAGCAAGAGTGATCAAAATGAGATATTATTGTTTCACGGAGAGGCCATGTGGCCAAAATTGAAAGTGGGCATCTAGTTGCATTGTAATTACATGGATTGCCACCATTTGCTTTTTGTTTCTCCACCACTCTTTATTACAAAACTATAATCCATCCTTACCATTTCTCTGCAAAATGGGAGCAGTGTAGCAATCCCCCCCCCCCCCCCCCCACATTGTTCATCGGTCCAAGCTATACATCGGATATCCACCCGTGATAGTTAGTACCTAACGAACGGAACATCTTCTGGCAGATGTTGTTTTTGGTGTTCTATCTGTGATGTTTCTATAGACAGAAAACAATGAAGTGCAAAATTTTCCTAGCTTGGACTCGTGCTTGACCTGCATTGTTGTCATCCCTAGTCTTTTTGTGGCTACTTTGAATTTGTTTACCTAATCCAGGATTGTTTTCTGACTGCTTGGGCTCAATCAATCCTGTCTCATTTGACCATTGATATAGCTTTTATTTGATGGATCTCCGCTCCCTTTTATGTTCTTGTTAGAGAAACTCAGAGCAAGTGAAGGGGTTGTCAAGTTAGAAATGCTTTTAGTTTTGGACTTTTTGTCTCCTATCCTGTCCTCAATCACTAAAATTTATTGTTGGTGTTTTTAAATAATATATCGACTGGATTTTGGTTTCCCTTTTGATTTCTTAAAATGGGTGTTCCTTCTTGTTGCTAGTCATAACCCATGAGCTGCGTTATAATATTTTCAATGGCTTGATGTATAAAGAAAGGAAGGGATCTTTACAAATAACGTGTAACATGTGTACAAATGAGATCACAGATATGTTTTCAATAGTATGTAAGGGTTCAACCTCCCATTAAAAAATAAATGTAAATGCATCAAATCTCATTTTTGATTAAAATTAGAAATATGTGGAAATTGGATAACAGACAAGTATGAAACTTGATGCAAAAATCAAGTGATGGGTATGTATAAAATATGTGACATATAAGTATAAAAATGAGATTGCAAAATTGTTACTAATATATTTTTTTTTTTTGTAAAAAATGATTTCTTCCACTTCACTTTTTACATGTGTACCTATAATTAAAAATTTTAGCTTAAAAATAAATTTGGGGTAAGATTAGGTAAAAAGGACAAGGGCAGCGTTTCTTCAATTAAGGATGGGATGATGAAGTGAGAACGGCGGTGGCTTGGGCTCTGACGGCAATGACGTAGATATTTTTCATGTGCGCTGACAGATCATGACGATGTAGGATTAGAAACCGGAACACGAAGGTAGGACGAGGCCGTACATCGATTGCTCATCCTCGATTTGGTGTCGCCAATGGCTAATGGCACCATGGACATTACTAGAAAAAAGCGATTTAGCGACGACCATTAACAACGTCTTACCGTCTCTACACAAGACATAGCGACGACACACCGTCGCTAAATGGTCAGTTGTTAATTTACTCGCCGCTAATTTATTAATGACAGCTAAACGTCGCTACCCAGACCGTCACTAATTTTCCAGTAGTTCATTGGCTGATACATTAGCGACCTTTTGCCGTCGTTAGTTAGTGACGCGTAGTCCTCGCTAGTTAGTGACTGGTAACCGTCGCTAGTTAGTGACTCGTACCCGTCGCTAGTTAGTGACTCGTAACCGTCGCTAGTTAATGACTTATAGCCATCCCTAGTTAGTGACGCATAATTGTTGCTAGTTAGTGACTCGTAACTGTCGCTAATTAGTGTAGTTAGTGACTCATAACCGTCGCTAGTTTGTGACACTTGCCGTCCCTAATTACTGCATACAATTGTATTCCCTAAACCTCTACCGTACGTGTCCATTCTATATAATCGAAACACAAAACTTGCTCCTAGTTAGTGACGCTTATCCGTCGCTAGATAGTGATATGTAACCGTCGCTAGTTAGTGACGTATAAACGTTGGTAGTTGTTATAATTAGTAATGCATAAACGTCGGTAGTTGTTATAATTAGTGACGCATAAACGTTGGTAGTTGTTATAATTAGTGACGCATAACCGTCGCTACTTACGGTTAGTGACGCGTAGCCATCGCTAGTTAGTGACGCGTTGCCGTCGCTAGTTAGTGATACATGACCGTCGCTAATGTTTGCTAAAAAATTTAATCAGCAATTCTCCTCTATACGTGTTCATTCCATACAACTCAAACACAAAACTTGTTCCTAATAATCCAATGTTATGTTAAACACGTCCAAAAATCATAAACATAACAATTGATATTTAGAATGCATATACAGGTTTATTTGAATTTGAATTCGTTATTGAAACCCATCAATTATATAGATGTTTATTTTATGGTGGCTGCTTGTTTTTCCAACTACTCGATACTAGAATTCATAACCTCTATGTTATATAATTTCAGACGTCTCTCTGTCCGACTTAAACCCATCATTTTATTTTTTAATTGAAACTTGACCTTTTTCTTATTATTACCAATTAGTGTATCTGTTTATTATGCAAATTTAATTTAATCTAACCATATCACATCATTTCCCTTTTTTGTTAAATTATAATATAATACTATAATTTACTTTTAAAAAATGTAACGTAGTTGGGGACATTTTTACATATTCAATCCAAACTGACGACACTTGAAATATTTTTCTTTCACACTTAAATAATGCCATATAGCGTAGCATTATAGGATCAGTAAAGCATGCTATAAAATGATGCTATAATTTTTAAGCATCAAACTGTTCTAAGTTCCCTTGCATTCAATAGTTTTTTAATCTAAACGCTTACACAATATTTGTTATCTCTCTACCCAAACAAGAAGGGTACTCCTACATCTGATGGTAGATGTACATGTGATCGAAACTAGCTAACTATACGTTTAATCACTACAGCAAAAAAATAAAGACACTTACATTTGGTATTAGATATACAAGAAGCAACAATTTTGGTATGTACTGCCCAAAACCACCTTGTACCACAGGTAAAGTAAGTCGCTTCAATTCACTGCAACAATAGAAGTTCACTAATCAACATATGCTCAACTTTTTCTCCATAAAAGACAAAAAGGAATCAGGAGGACGGAAGGCACATTACCTTACTTCTCTATACAGTCTTAACAGCAGTATCTGCAATTTTGTGTCCCTGTACTTCTACTGAAGTTGCTGTACATACACGGATAAAACATTTCACCGACGGTCATAACTGAAATATGCTTCATTCGATCAACGTAAAAGCCCTAAAACAGAACTTCCTTATCCTAAATAACTATCTGTTCAACCTAATTAAATTAAATATTGTGAACTGAAAGACAAATATTGGTAGGATTTAATATACAACATGCTTCATATATAAAATGAAATAGGTTTTAAAGTCATGACCAACTGTTAAATGATACTGATGGGAGTGCTTCCTTTGAAGTAGTTAGAATTGAACATGAATGAGAATGTAGCTATTGAGTATGAATGAAATGGTTAAAAAAGTTGAGCTTAATAGGGGTACAACGAACTCTAGTTTGCTGGGAAAATGTAGAATTATACTTTGCTGGTTGTTTTAAAATCAGAAATTAAACTAGATGATTTTACTGATCCTATCAGCTTGGGCAGAAGATTCTGAGATGCTATAGTGAGAAGTGATATGAAGTCTGAGACTTTTTGAGAATACCAGGAAGCTGAACGTTTGACTGAGGCAATGAGTATCAAAGCCTTATTTGGTTAAAAAAAAAATTAAAAAGGATTCCTTCAAATTATTTTGGACTTGTAGGAATCTGGAATTTACAAGTCCAGAAAGTTAAAGATGTTGTTGAAATACCAAAGACTCCAATCTCTTGACAGATTCATTAGTGCATTTGACTGAAGATTTGACTTTGAGTTACAAGAAGAGATATGAGGTTAAATTTTGCAGACGTCAATTTTTTTACATTATGAAAGTGCTCAAGTCTTAAAAATAGAGGTTAACCTAGAACAGTTTGTGTTTTCTCTGAATCGGACTTTAATTAATTCGGAGCATTATTGATAAACCAGAGTGTTATTGGTGAAGAATCATCAAACAAGGATGTATGGCTAAAGATTGACCAAGTATTTGACTTTGAGATGGAATCATCAAACAGAGATGAATTTTTTATCAAAGTCCAAAACAGTAATTAAAACTTCATGGGACAAGGAAGTTGAAAGTCAGAGGGCATGGTGAACTAGCTTAAGAACTAGCTTTTTATTCAGAATATGAAGCCTAATTTTATTCATGAATGGTATTGTTGTGATCCTAAATATCACCACTTCCCCATATGACGTAATCTTTGGCAGTTAGTAACTTGTTAATCACAGAAGAATATTGACAGAAGTTGGCTTCATTAATTTGGTTTCTTTTTAACTTTTCAGCACTGACAAACAAATACATGTAACAACCCAACAGGCAACAATGGCATCGTAACTCATAATCAACAAGATACTCACATCAACAAAAGCAGTATCCAACATATGTGATGTTGATCTTTACTGGAACTCCACTTAAAGAACCTCCAAGACTATAAATAGCACTGGAGCCGAGCACATCCACCAGTATCCCTATAGCCCTACCATGCAAGAAGTTTCCAGTGTTCTTACCAAGCAAAGAAGTAATAAAACCGCAAGTTAGATTATTTTGAACTAGAGAGAAACATATCATTAGGAACTAGATGTTTATCCACAATTTGTCCCTTTCTTTTCCTTACAAGAATAACTTGTTTTTACAAGAAATTAAGACACATCCAATAATTTTATTTCCTTGAACCACTAAACATCCAGCTGGGGCACAAAAGATAAATGGGGATTACTTTTTATAGTCGCCACTAAAATTTCCAGTTTTCTTTGTAATTCAACAACCTCCAACAAAATCCAAGCACCAAGCTTTAGGCATCTTTGATTCATTTTAATTGAAAGAAGATGTTCAATGTCAATAACAAAGTCAGTAAGGATTATAATAAACAGAAATGAAATACAATGAGCAATATATTATAATGGATGGTGCAAGTAAGGATAGTTACGATAAAATATTATAATAAAAACTATGTAAAAAATATAAAAAAGAAACTAATAATTGCAACTATTTCTTTTCAACAATATAATTGAAATAAGAGTTATTTAAGTTAAAACTAGGTATTATGACTTACGTGGTACGCACGTATATAATTACTAGTTTAGAAAAAGTATAGTAATACTCGTCTGACGCTCAATCTGAAAATCTATATTTATTGCGCTAATGCTTAGACTCTTGTACTTGTCTATTCATTCCAGGTGACAGACTTGCATCTTTTGTTTATGTTCCATGTGAAGTGATGAAGCAAAGGATGCAGGTTCAAGGTACAAGAACATCTTGGGGCTCTATTGCAATAAAAAATACAATGCCTGCAACGTCTGCTTCATAAATTTATGGCTATTACACAGGAATGTTTCAAGCTGGCTGTTCAATATGGAAAAAGCAAAGGGTCAAAAGGATTATATGCTGGGTAAGATTACTAGTCATGGAATCTGTTGAAGGGCATTTATTCTTGCACATACATTCAGATACCTAGATATTGACAAGGATTCATGTATACGGAGTCATGCTTAGATTTGCTCATTCCTATGTCTAATCCAGTGATTTGTTAAGGCTTGATGTATACAAGACTACAACATAATGTATATAAACCAAACTCAGGACAAGTAGTATTGCTGGATAGGGTTTTTGATATTGGATCCATTTATGCTACCCCAAGAGATACCATAACCATGGAAGGTTGGGTGATAAACTGAAAAAAGAATAGAAAAGAAGAAATTAGCAGAATCAGATATTTGTTTTAGATATTTGTACATGATAAGTGTGATTACAGAAAAAAGAAGCCATGGAACTCAAGATGGCCTCTTAAGATCAAGGTTACTACTAAGACAACTTACAAAACTGGGTGCTCTTCAAACTCTGGGGGAATGACTTCTAAACTGAGGTCTAAAGTGATGAACAAGTTTCTTATAACCTATAGAAGTATACTGCTATGTTTGGTTGGATTTGGAGCTGTAGAAATAAAAATGACATCCTAAGATTCTAAGCTCAAGCTATAAATCTGTCGGAAAACAGGTTTGGGATGATGACATGGATTTGAGGGTTTTGCGTGTTTGTGGCTATTACATTGAGGTCTAAATTGCTGTGAGAAGGTTATGAAGTAGTCCCTGGACATTTGCAGCAAGAGGAAGAAATCTAGACCCAATTTGGTGGCTGCCAGTAAGAAAAATCAGCATGAGAGCTTAATTGAGCAAGTTTGACCCAACTGTTGACTTTGAGCTTGGAAAAGCTTTTGAAGCTTAGTTTTTTCAGTTATGATCTCATGGTAAATTATAACTTGTTGAGAAATTTTTTCCATGAAAACTTCCTGGTTATGAAGGAAGTGCTATAAAAGACAGGAAATCAGCAATGTTGAGAATGTATTATGGAGATTTTTGGGGCATATCTTGAATTAAGCTTTCGAATTGGAGTATTTAATTGCTGAAAATTTTCTGATAACTATAGAAAGGTGTTTCTATAGTTTGAACCTAAAATTTCAAATGGAGCTTAAAATGACCCTTTCAAGTGCAAGCTTCTAACTCTTCAATTAGGGGCTATCTACTAAAGTTTTTAGATTCAAATGAGTTTCATAATGGGAATAAATCATGTCTACACTATTAAGCTGATGATTGTGGAAATTAAAGAATGACTTCGAAATCAAAAGGTGTAAGTGAGTTGAAATCTTTGTTGACAGATTTATTAAACAGAAAATTGGAGACCAAATGGAGGGCTTCTGAAGTTGATATATGACTGGCAGGAGAGGTGAAAGGAATCATTAAATTGGAGCATTGACCGAAAGATCACAGCATATACAGGTGCTAAGCTCAATGCCAGAGTTAAAACTTGAGAATGACTGAAAGGTAAACTTGAAACTATTGCTTGTTGATGGAGGTTTGACCTACTGGTTGACTTACAACTCAAGAGCGTTTTCGAAGTAGAGTCTTGGGGAATAAATTTCAATGGCTATATAAAACTGGTTTGAGTACTCTCTGAAGTTAAATTGTTGGAACTGAGCTGAGAAACTCTGATTCTTTCGCTGGTTCATTAAAGTTGACCAAGATCTTGACTTCAAACCAGAAACATCAGAAAAATGAGGAACTTCACAGAAAGCTTGAAGCATTAATTAAGGCTTGACTAAATTGTGAACACAGGAAGTTAAGCCACAGAAAGGTCATAAACTTGACTTGTGTCTTGACCTCAAGGACTGACTTTTGAAGCAAGTTACTGGTTTATGGTGAAGACAAGATAATAAACTACTTGAAACATAAAGTTGAATGTGTAACAAGTCTGAAATGCAAGAGTTTGGCAATGTCTGAGGTTCTACAAGCATTTGTAAAGCTGGGGGAAGCAATAATGAAGACTGCTGCATCTTAAGCTCAGTTGTTTCCTTTGACAAACAGATTGACTTTGAGCTAGAGATGTCAGGATGGCCTGAAATTTTATGAACAAGTCAGCATGGCCAAAAAAGACTTGTTTAGAGAGTTAGAACAAATGAACGACCTGAAACTTGAAAAAAAAATGAAGAAAAGGTTCTTTATTAGGCGAAGTAACTTAGAAAGATGCTGTAAAGCAAACTAAGAAAGGAAGACAAAACCAAATGCAGTAGCGAAAAAAATATATATATATATAAAATGAAGATTGACTCGAAGAAATATAAAGTGGTTTGGTTCAGAAATAGCTGCAGGGGGATATACTGTGGTGTATTGCAGGATTGTCACCTTTGAATTCCAGGCTTACTTTGAGCTAGAATGGTTTATTTGGCTTGAATCTTTGCGAATAAGTCCTTATGTGTAAAAGTGACTTGTGCAGGTGCTTATACCCAAGCTAAGACTCAAAACCCGGATGGATAAAGACTGGTTTGATGACAGGGCAGAATAGTTCTGCCATGAAATGAAAAAGGTTCATAGAATGGTTCTTGAACCAAGAGTAATCCAGGAGGCAAGAAATTACGGAATTAAAAAGAAAGAATGAAAAAATTGCTGGCTAAAGGAAGAAGGGACAAAAAGACATACAGCTATTCAAGAAGGAAAAATAATAAGCTGGAAGTTATTTTTCCAGGTTTGACCAGAAGGATGCAGAAGAATCACATTAGAAACCAAGGAAGGCTTTGTGATTTCTAGATGGCCAGATATTGGCAGGAAAAAGAAAGAGGTAAGCACAGGCAGCCTGTGACACACCTAGAGGTAATTTCTGATCAAACTATCGTATGATATTCTAAACAAACAAAGCAAATGAGGACATTCTGAATGTCTTGTACACTAGCCAGTGACAAATATGAAGGAGTGATTTAAGTAGATATGACCTAAGCAAGTATTAAAGGAACTGAAGGTTATGGTATTGCTTTCCTGATTGATAAGTAAAAGAAAATTTGTAATGTTGTGGTACTAAAGCCTATTTGAAGAAGTAGAACTTTATTAGTCACATAGAGAAAATTGTGTCTTTTATTAGAAATTGAAATTTTTTAGACTGCACTACTTATAAACTTTCCTCATTGACTTTGCAGATGCAACATTTCAGAAAAGATAGGGCCTAGTTTCTAAACTTGAATTCTCCAAGTCTGCAGGTCATAGTAACTTTGAAAACTCTCCTCATTCACTTTGTAGATACTGGTCCATGCTTGCGAGGGATGTGCCGTTCGCTGGCCTTATGGTACAGTATATTATTTTCTTAATTCAGCAGTGCAATATGGTAATTACTTGGCATATTCTAATAACAAGACTCAATAAGTAGCCGAGCTTTGTTTTCATAACATCTATAGGTTGCTATCCTCCAGTGCAGCCAATCCCATATTACCACCATTTTTTTTTCTCATAAGGCCTTTTGTAGTGAGTGCATGCATCAGTTCGGCTTGTGTCAGTTTAGGAAGTTATAGCTGTTTTTTCCAACCCATTTCCATTGATACTTTTGATATTTCACCTAGTTTATTATCAATTAATAAGTGGGTTTAAGATTTAGCAGGCTTCTTGTTAGTAACATTGAGATATCAGATACATTGATACGTATATAACCAATTAAATTTACATAAAAATTAGACAGCAAACAAATTTCCTCAATCCATCCGTATGAACACATAAACCCCTTTTGTAAATGGTTATGAAAATTAACTAGCTACGAAATGGACAACAGAAAGAACCTTACTATGTAAGCGTTGAAATCGAAGATGACAAATGAAGGATCTGAAATGAACACTGGCGCACCAACAGATGGAGCTAATTAACAAGTTCACACCACCAGATAAATGTCCGAAACTAGCAACGCACAAAAAAAAAAAATCAAAATGCAAGTCAAGTGAAACCCTAATTTCAACAGACGATGTGAACTGAAACTGAGCCCTAAATCGATGTGAAATGAAAGTGAAAGAGAGATTTACCTGAGAAACAAGACAATCGTCACCCATTTTCTAGTGGTGGGGAGGACCGATTATGCTGATTGGGGGTGACGCAGCAGAGATATGTCTCTGTCTTGAAATTATGGGCGATTCGCGTCGCGTCTGTGAGGCTGCGGAAGGGGAGGCATGAAAGACAGGGGCGTTCGACCAGAGCTGCCAATTTAGGCTGGGGAAGGGGAGGCAGAGGAGATTGGAGAAGAGGTTCGAAATGGGAGAAGAGTAGTCAGTGCGAAGAAGAGGTTCAAAATGGGAGAAGAGTAGTTAGTGCGAAGAAAACAAGCAACGCACAGGAACTAAACAAGAGAGAACACATGGCGCGTTAAAGGAGTCAATAAGTAACTGTATAGCGACGACTTAAAGTCGCTTAGGACTAGCGACTAATGACCCTGGCTAGTCTAAACAAGGAGATTATAAAATAGTAATAAATGGTTAAGCCTCATATGACAATAAATCAATAGTCCATTAATTTTATTTTCATATAGATATATATATTTGTTGTTAATTACTACTAAAAATATTTAGAGATTTGTATGCTGAATTAATCAAATTAAAAATTATAATTATACAATTAAACATGTTACATAAAAAATAATAACTGGTTTTGTTGAAGTAGATGTAACATAAACAATAAGTAAAATAAAATGTGAAAAATTTGAGGTCACATTATAAAGATTAAATAATCGGCCACGAGTGAAGGCTATCAGTCGCTAATTATTAACGACTGCTAACAATAGCTAAATCACCACGGTCAAACCGTCAGTAATAACCATAACTACATGACCAATGTCAGGCAGCGGCTCATCACCCTCAACTAAACTTTAATTCAACTTTAAGATCCATATCTCCACTACAGTAAATATATTAAAAAAATATATTTACGTTAAAATAGATGACAATTTAATATAAAAAATGACTAACACATGAGAACTATTACCATTTTTTGGAATTTTGTTAACTTTAGCGACAGTTAACCGTCACTAAATTAGCGATAGTAAGGCATCATTAAAATTAGCGACGATTAACTGTCACTAAATTAGCGACGATTACCCGTCACTAAATTAGCGACGGTAAGCCGTCACAAAATTTAGTGGAGCAGAAGAAAATTAAAGTTATTGCATAGCGATGGCTGTGTGTCGCTTAAAACTACCCACTAATTGCCCTCTATAGGTGTGAACATATTACTATTACTACTAACCCAAAATGACATAATAAAATATTAATAAGTGCTTAAGTCTCATGTAACAATAAATCAACTCAAATGAATTTAAGTTTCATTAAATAGATTTTTTGTTCATTACTAAAAAAATATGGAGATATGTTTGTATGCTGAATTAATGAAATTAAAAATTTTAATTATACAATTAAACTAGTGACATTTAAAATGATAACTGGTTTTGTTGAACTAGATTCTACAATGGTGAACAATAAGTAAAATAAAATGTCAAAAATTTGAGGTCACATGATAAAGATTAAATAACCAGAGTTAAATTATCGAGGTCAAACCGTCACTAATAACCATAACTAATATAGCGAAGGTTGCGCGTCACTAAATTTAGCGACGGTTAACCATCACTAACATCCAATTTGTTTTAACTTAAGTCAACTTAATCTAAAATAATTTATTTTTAGTTTTAAATCTTTTTCACCTAGAACCAATTTAATTTGAAAGCCAATATTATATAGGTGTAATAATCTATTTGAAACAAAATTTTTATTATGTTATTAAATTTCTATGAAATTTTCTTTTTTAATGTTTAAAAAAGAAAAATTCATAAAAAATAATAGTATTATAAACATTTTACAATCAATGGATTATTTCACCTAAATAATATTGAATTTCAAATAAAATTGGTTTCAAGTAAAAAAAATATAAGCATAAAAATAAGTTAGTTTGAATTAAGTTGGCTTAAGTTAAAACAAATTGGCCCTAAATTAGCGACGGTAGGCCGTCACTAACTTTTAGCGACGGCTAACTGTCACTAATTAGCGACGGTTAGTCGTCATTAAATTTAGTGACTGGTCACCGTCACTAAACTTAGCGACGACTAACCGTCAGCCGTCACTAAAATTTAGCGACGGACAGCCGTTGCTAATTGTTCACCGAACTATTAGCGACTATTTACCGTCGTTAATTAGCGACAGTTTTGGCCGTCGCTAATTCAACTGTCGCTAAATGCCGTTTTTCTTGTAGTGGGAATAGACATGGGATGAGGTTAGATGATGAAAGCAGGATAGAGCAGCTGGTGAAGAGAGTTGGGATGATGGCGGTAGAATGGTGCATCTGACGGTGGTTGTGTGCGAGAAGAGGCAGCAATAGATGACATAATTGAGATTTTTTATTTTTAATGAGGGTAAAAGAGTAATTATAGTGGCATAACATACATAAGGTAGAGAGCATATCAGACTCTTCCTTTCCTTCAATGTTGTGTCATTTTTTTGAAAAGTATAGGAAAAAAATTGTCATTTTTTTCAAAAAAAGAAATGAAATAAAGACTATATTGTACTTTTAAATGAGAGTTGAAATAATGTTATAATGGTAAATTGATTGCAAAAATCTTACCAAATCTAAAAATGGTGCAAGGACTAATGTGAAATTGAGGGAGTGATATTTACACCGAATTCATTTTAACATAACTTAACTTAATCTAAAATGACTTATTTTTACATTTTTTTTGTCAAAACTAAATTCATTTGATAGCTAATATTATCTAGATTTAATAACTCATTGAAAATAATTTTATTAATTTTTATATATTTTTATTTTCTAATGATTGTAAAAAATTATAAAAATTTAATAACATCATAAAGATTTTACTTTCAATATATTGTTATAACTACATGATATATATAGGCTTTCAAATGAAATCTATTGAAGTAAAAAAATGTAAAAAATAAAAATAAGTTATTTTGGATTAAGTTTGCTTAAGTTGAAATAAATTGATTTTTAATATTCAAGTTGGGGTAACAATACTATTGATCCCAAACCTCTAATTCTCATTGCAAATTAGTTCCCAGCCATCATTTTATTGCTAATTGGTCTCAAAGCCTTTATAATTCATTGAACATTGGTCCTTAGTCTTAAGCAGGCACAAGATGTCAATTTACAGGAAAAACTTATAGTTTAACTTGTTAAGTAACTATTAGAAAATTATGAAAAAATTTGAATTTATAGAAGAACATTTATCGAGCAGTTTAAATTAGAATTTAAAAAATTAGTGTCAGATAATTTGTGAGAGTTAATGAATTTAAATTATTTGGTGGTTGTTTTCCAATAAATTTAAATTGTACCATAATTTTCTCATAGTAAATGAAAAAAATTTAAATTATCAGTTTTGCTTCTTTATAAATTGACTTTTTGTGTCTGACTAGGACTATAAATTAATATACGATGAATTATAAAGGTTTGAGATCAATTTAAACAAAATGAAGTTAGGGTCTAATTTGCAATATGAATTAAAAGTTTGGGGTCATTAGTGCTATTTACTTGGTCAATTTGCAAAGGGAGAATGTTTGAGTCAACAAACTTCAGGGGTGCAAATAGGGGGTTTAAACGAACAAAGTGTTCGACATACCATTTGGCGGGAGTTTGTTTATATTCATTTATTTAGTTAAATGAACGAATACGAATATATTTTTCTGTTCAATTAGTTAAATAAACAAATACAAATAAGGTTTTATTCGTTTATTTATGTTCATAAACAGTTCAGTTATTGTTTATTTATGGTTATTTATTTATTAGTTACTTTATGCCCGTTTGTTTATTTATTTATATATTTGTTCTACATTTACTATTTTATATTTTTTATATATCATATATTTTTATTAGTGTTCATCTACTCCGCACATACATGCATGATTATACCACAATCTCCCATAAACTAGTCTATTGTTTTTGTTCCCTCTAACCAAATTAGTCATTTCACTTACAACTTAAATCTGTTGCCGCACGAAGTTAAACCCCATAGACCTAATCTATAATTTCTACCATGCTTGCCTATTTTCCCATTGATTATTGTTAGACTCGTTTCAATTCAGATTGATGGCAGTTATCAGCTTCATTTGTTCGTGAAAAAAAAAAAAAGAAATACCATCGGTCAAAAAAGTTACAGAAGAAATCCAGCCAATGGCGTAGCTCAGCTCTTGAATCATCGACGAAGCTAAGCTTTAATGGCACCGGCGCTACGAGTCGCGAATCAAAGTACAACAACGTACCTCACATTCAACTCACGAACTTCTTAGCATCATTTTTAGACGGCAAAACAAAATTTTAATTAACAAGAAGCAGAGAAAGACAGAACAAAGTATAGTTCTTGCACCTGGAGATCTCCAATTACAACCACCGCAAAGCTTCAAACCTAAGCATCAATGGAACGAAACACCTCGGAGACAGAAAGCCGGCTCGCAGCTATTAATTGATTTGCTGCTGACCTGATCCTATGCTTGGTTGAATTTAAATCCCAGAGGCGGTGAAGGACAAGATGATGACGACAGTAGTTTCCCTTTCACCGAAGCAAGAAAACAAGAGAACGTCTCGCCTCGTTTACTGCTATCCGCTACGGCCAGTATATTTCCAACAGCAAGCCAGATGGAAATTTGATAAACAGAACTCGCCCGTCGGAAACGGTTTCCTGTGGGTAAAGCGGGAAGAAGACACAAAGCATGCAGGTTTAGCAATTCCAGAAAGCAGTAGAACGACATGATGAAGATGTAAGAAATGATCATTTTCCGATGGCGTCCATCAAATATCCTTGTCTTTCATGCAACAATTGCACATCGTAAAACCCAGTAGATCCTCTTTACAATATCCGTAGCTTGCGCCCCAGTTATCATAGCAATCGGAATTACAGGATTCTTCATCGAAATCATCATCGCATGCCCGATTTGGTTCTTCCTTTATGCATCCTCCAGACGTGATTTCTGGAAAAGAAAAACAAGAAGAACGGATTTTAGATACATAGTTGTAGAAGCATGATTTGGTTCATCTTTCTTGGATGGAAGCATTCGTTAGCAACATACTGGTGAAGATGGTACAGAAGATGAGGAAGACAACTGTAGCAATAAGAAGGGACTTTGCCGCCATGTCCAAGCTGAAGCAGTTAATCCCTTTTGCCAATAAATTACCAGTTTACTTTGTGATCACTGATCAATTGGAAAAACCAATAGCACCTTGTATATATATAATAACATATTTCACTCTTTTTTTTGCCCTGATTCTTAATTGGCCTCAAGTTGTTGGCAGAGCAAAAGAGAAGACGAAGATTTCCTCATGGTTATTGTCACCACGTCATCGAATGTAGACAAATTGTTGATGTAAGAATTTGCCTTTAAATATAACTACATTCTACAACAATAAAATACACATCTAGGACATGTATAAGACACACCTTTTACAAGTTGAGATAGAAAGTTCTGCCCATGTTATGCACACGGAAATATTAACTACCGATGTAAATTTATAACAAAAGATACAACCAAATAATATTAATTGATTGATTAAAATGATGCAAAAACAATGTAATTAATGACCATTACCAAATCGCCCGGCCTTCTGTCTCTCCAACCATCCCCATTCCATCATTTCTGTCCCTTTGTTTTATTGCTTCTTTTTAAGGATCCATTTGACAAGTTTCGACGAGTGTGGCATTTGCCAACTCCATTGCGGACCACCCAGCCTCTCTGACAGGAGTGCTAAATTGAAGTCCATCTCTGGAACGGCAATTTCCTGCATCTATATTTAAGGTGCTTAATATAAATGTCTCCCTTCTATATTTGTTTACTTTCTTCGTAAATCTTTTTTGGCCGACTAAAGAAGAATAATGGGCATTAATTATTAGGACAAAGTTATGAATATGAATATAATATCATAAGAATAAGATGAAAAAATCATCTCTTTATTTCACTGCCATTGTTGATGTGTTATTGTTTGAATTGGACTGGTCTCATCATTATCGCTACCGCTCCATCAATAGGAATGTCCAAAAGTGCCTGAAAAAATTGATTGGAGTTGTACAAATTGAAAACGATCAGCAAACCTGAATATCTGAAACCTAAATACTTGATGCCTATCGATTTGGTTTCGATTTCCAGAACTCAAAACTCGTAGCTCAGATGACCCGACTCATACATTATATAATATAGAGCACATGCAACATGCGTTACCTGATCCTACCTCAAATAATTTTAGTTAGTCTTCATACATCCTAGTTACATCGGATCCTAGTTTAAAATCCTAGGCTCTGTTTAGTTCCAAAAAATGTTTTTTTTTTGGAAAATTTCTGAAAATTAGAAAATAGAAAAAACATGTTTAATAGATAATTTTCTTTTTCACTTTTCTTAGAAAATAGTGATCTATTTTTTGAAGATATGGAAAACATTATTTTTGTTGTTTTCTCGGTTTTCCAACCTCTCTCTCTCATGTCTCTCTTTCTCTCTCAAAACTTACGGATCTCTTGATCTCCACTCATTCTGTCCTCGCCACATCTCGCTTTCCACCGCCATTCAACCAATCTCCCTATCACTACCGTCCGACTAGCATCGTCAAACTCCTCTAACGCTACTCGACAGGCCTCTATCTAATCGACTTCTCAGGATCTCTAAATCCTCTCCTCTCTCCTTTGATTACAAGTGACTGAGCTACTCTTGGGGAATGAAGCGATCCTAGGGAAGCAATAGCAACGACATCGGAGCTCTAGGATTACGGAATTAGCGGCGAAAAGTAAAATGTTGACAGTGTTGGAAATGCTGGTGCATATAGGGATATGAAAACTGGGAGCCTAAGTGGCAAAGAGCAAACAGGTGGGGGCTGGCTTTGTGAATTTTGCGTTTTGCTTTTGAAGTTGATACTCGATAGACTTAGGAATATATTCTATTATTGGTACAAACTTTTCTTCAACTTTCAACTAAAGTATCAAACTTTTCCAATGTATTGTATATGTATATAATCATATTTATTTGCTTTAAAACAACTAACCATGTTTCCTAAAACATACCTTGAAAAATTGTACATAAAAAATAAAAATAGATAACAGAAAATGAAAAGGAATAATGTTTTGTACATCCAAACGCAGCACTCATACCAAAATATACTACTCAATTTTTGTCCATTTTCAAAGTGAAACCGTACGTACAAACTCTCCAATGGAGCGGCTCTCATCTCTTGCTCGTAGATTGTTTGTAGTTGTCAATCCTCATTCATCACTAGCCACCTGTCACAGTAGTTGGTCTATGGCCTCTTGATGCTTGGGCTATTTTCTCTCTTGGGCTATCAACACTACTGCTCAAACTTCTACGTCTTAACCTCTCTTGTCACCATTCCTTGCAAGATCTAAGGATGGAACTAGAATTACTAGTTTTTGTCTTCTATTCAACTGCTTGTCTCAACAACTTTTTGGGGGATTAAATCGATGAAAAAGGGCTACGAGAATGGGCCAATTTTTTTGTTTCCTACATTATAGGTTTACATTCATTATTTTTGAGCTTTAGTTCTAGACGTGAGTTTATTTTTGGCTAAGGCTGTATGGTTGGATTATGGCTTAAAGTCCATTTTTTAGGCTGTTTGGGTTGTGAGTTTTTTTTTTGTTTGGATTTTGTGATTGAATTATGTCTTTCTTCGGCTTTTTTAAGATCTTGAGTTCTTTGAATTGTATGGTACTTCACATCATCATTTTTCTCTTTAGATGATGCTTGTATCTTTTTTTTTTCTTTTACTTTTAATAAAAAACTTCTTGCCCAATAAGAAACTGTCTAATTAGATATCAAAAAGTGTCTAAACTAAAATTTAAAAATGTTTGAGCCAATAGATAAATAATTTATTCTCTTCAAAGTAACTATATGAAACAATAAAAAATGTCTAAATAAATGTATAAAAGTGTCTAAAGAAAAATTAAAAAATGCTAAAGTAATATACAAATAATTTGTTTCCTTCATAAATAAATGTTTGTGTAAATAATAAAAAAGAAGTGTCTAAATGAGATGTCTAAAAGGACAAGGCAAAGTGTTTTAATGAAATTGCAAAAGTGTCTTAACAAATGAACAAAAATGTAAATTAATATGTAAACTCAAATAATTTGCAAAAATATGAGAGAAGGTTTGGTTGAAGAACTTGAAATAGCAGAAGAAGTGCCGGTTGTTGTGGGATACTCCACCGGCCAGATCTCATTGTGTAGGCCACTTTGTTGCAAGCCCTAGCGGCTTCCTCCGACATATTAAAAGTCACAAGTGAGGCCGCCGCAATAGAAGATCTTGAAATCACAGCGATGGAGCGGAGATCGAAGATCAGGAACCATCATTGTTAGAGTCGGAGTTGGAGTCATCAGCGAAGATTCCATATAGAATGCCGTCATTCGTCTACGAGCACTTTTCGTTCTGCTTCCAGTAGTAGAACTTGCAACCTATCCATTGTTCATCCTCGAAATCATTCTTCATCCCAAATCTCTCTATCTCTTGATAGTCATCCATCTCAAGAGAACAAAGATTGGAGTGGCTTGAAGTGAGAGGTCGGCAGGCCAGCGACAAGAGATGAAAGAGCGGCTAGCCGGCGGTGATTAGTAGAATAAAAATGCTAGAAGGGCTATGATGATGAGAGAAAGAGAGAACTTTTTTGAGAAGGGTAATTTTAGGGGTAAAATTGTAAAATTAACTATTATGTCTAATTAGATATATTTCAATGATATCCATATTAGTTATTATCACCACTTCATTGAATATAGACAAATTGATTGATGTAAGAATGGGTTAATTACAATTTACTTCATAAGGTTGAGGTGAAATTACATTTTGCTCCTTCATATTTTAGAAATATACACTTTTCCCCTTTATATAATCCGATAATAGCTTTTGAAATCTTAATTTAGACTGCACGATAATCATCTTCAAGTAATTTCAATCTGTATAGAAATTTTTTTACAATTAATTGACTTTTAAAAAATACTGTTTTAAAAATTGAAAAAAATATAGAAAAAGAAAAATAATAATTTAAAAAATTCATTAGCTGTAAAAAAAGAATCTTACAGATTGAAATTATTGAAAAAAAATCACGGTAATGTCTAAATTTAGATTTTAAAAGTTACCGTTGGATTATATTAAAAAAGCATGAGCAAAGTGTACTATCATTTAAACCTCGGGAGGTAAATTATAATTATCCCATGTAAGAATTTGTCTTCAAGGAACTAATCCTGGTAACCTTTCTTTCTTGCCATTCTATGCAAGAAACTAAGAATCAAACTAGAATTACTAGTTTTTGTCTTCCATTTAATGGCTTCTTGCTTAACTTCATCTTGAAGATTTTGCCTTGAATTCTACCAATACATAGGCTGGTTATAGGTTTAGAAAAACCATGGTAATTTGTTGGGGGAGAATGCAAGACATTTATTACTATTGCATGACAAGAAGTAGCTTATTGGTAGCTACTGAAATTTTTTCCCATGTTCACGTGAGATTGATTAGCAAATGTTGCATGGCTTGGTGTGAAGAAAGGCAAGGATCAGCTGAAGACTCCTTGGACATCTTTTTACCATTTGGCAAAATTCTCATTCTCAATTAATACAAGTAGCTAGCACTGTTCTTCACTATAGTAAAAGTAATTGGTCTCTAAGCTCTATAAATAGAGCTGATTAATTTGGCCAAAATCAATTCATTCGAAGCTTTTGAGCTTGTAGCGAAACTTGAAGTTTTTGTTTCTTTAAGCTTGTATCAAAATGCTCTTTGAGTAATTGAGTGTAGTTGGGTGTTGTGGGAAATTTGACTGCTCTTGTATAGTTTTTTTTTTCCCGTTATTGAATTATTTTGTTGCTTCTACCAGTTGACATAGGTCTCTCAACCAAACCACGTAAATATCGTATGGAATTTTTTCTTTCTTAATTTCTCACTACCACTCTCTCTTTAAGCTTTCATTGTGTCCTCATCACAAAAATTGGTATTAGAGCTATCAATGTTTTTAATTAAGGAGCTTGTTCACCAAAAGAGCTTGAAGAAGTCCCCGAAAGGTTGATGCAGAATGCGGAAGAACACCAAAAAGGGCAGGGGATTCAAAAAAGTATGATGCAAAGAAGAAGGAATAGTTGACAAGAAAGAGAAGTAGCAGATGAATCTTCAGCTAACAAGACCAATTTTCCCTAAATTTAGGTGGGAATTTATGGCCATCTTTAGCTCGATCGGAAGCCATCATCGTCCAGGTGAAGTTTCACCAGTCCCATCGCTTACTCGATTGGAAGGTATATCTATTGCTCAATATCATTTTGAACATCTATGTTTCAACTTCCCAAGATTACGTGTTTGTGCCAGTTTGGGTCTAAATTTTTTTATTTTTGTACAATATGATCATCCATTGTAGTTAAAGAGGAACCATAATAGCTGTCCGGGTCCCAGTAAAATCTTTAAGACCATCATGTTAGCATTTCCATTGAAATTAATGAAGACATTGATGGAAGGACTGCAATTAGGACACGATATACTAGCCAAAGAACTTTATGAGGACAAAGTTGAGATAAAAGAGACTACTTTAGGATAATCATGAAAGTAAGAGGACTATATACGGATTTTTCCTAATTAGTGATATATTGAAATCATAATCATTTTCTATAAATGTTACTTTTTTGTGATATAATTTCTCAAAAATTTTAGTGACTCCAAACCTTCCTTTCCATTCATGTAATTGAAGTCTTTTTCTCAAGTAAACAAAAAAAAAAATGCAAGTCAAAATTAGGTGATGTAGCTAATCGAATTAAAAAGCACATGTTCAGAAGATGTTACTCAAGTATAGGGAACCAGACAAAAGGAATACTTTTCTTACATAGAAACCAAGTAGGTTTCACTCATGGTGAAAAAAAAAAACAGTAAAGGCAACTATACTGTACCACCAACAATAGGGTCGATGGATACTATAGAACATGCCAATCCAGAGGAAATGACCCCAGATAAATGAGCAAACTTTGTTGGTATTATCTAAAAATCTAGGGTGCAGTTTGGATGACTTTAAGGTGGCTATCTATGTGTTTTCAGTTATGGACCAACTTAATCTTGCAAAAATTGAATATGCCTTTGAAACTTAACACTAGTTACGACGATTTGAATGCTTAATTTATGGAGTTTAGGGGCTATTTTGTCTTTTTAAGAACCAGGCCATTCGCGAACTTATCTGGAACCTAAAATGCTAATCACCCTTCTTAAAGCAATCTAAACTGCTTCTAAATTGAAAAACAGTGGTTGGAGGATCAACAATTAGGTAGATAATAGATAAGGGTCACAAAGGACAAATGTAGAGATGGAAGATGATCAGATTGTCTTATTTGACAGTTTCAATTCATTAGCATTCATCATACGTATGTGACATCAAGTTTTCTAATTCTAATTTAAATTGTTTGATAAATGTATTCCAATAAATTCAAATTGTGTTATGCTTTTTAATAGGTAGCAGACTATTTAAATTATCAATTTTCCTCTCTGTAAGTAGGGTATCTATGTTAACTCATTCTTACATGAGGTTAAAGATGACTATGCAATGAATTATAATGGTTTGACATTAATTTACAAAGAAAAGGAGGTTAAGGACCGATTTGTAATGAAAATTAAAGGATAGGGACCAATAGTTCTATTTACCCATTATTCATTATTTTTAAAAGAAAAAAAAATGCAATCTACTAGATTTTTTTTTTGTACTCAAAAACTCTAGGGGCGGTTTAATATACATTAATTAAATTAAAAAGCCAACTGTTGCGGTTGTGTCAAAATGAGGGCAATGGGGCAGGGAAGAAAAAGCCTTGGTCAGTTAACGTAATTACATAAAATGCCACTCATTAATGAATTTCAATCTTAGGCCCTATTCTCTTCTCACATTTGGACGATCGATTGGAAGACTGCCTCCTTCAGCTTCCAGCTACAGCGCCTTATCTGAAGCACCCTCTGCTGTCTGCCGCCCTCCAGTACTTCCTCTAGCTATCCCTGTTTGTTCTCCATCATCGCATCCCTACCGTTCTCCACCTTTCGTGGTCTGATTCTTCATCGTTCGCCTTTCTTGCTCCCACCACATCTTCCTCTCAGCCTTTTCTGCTTTGATTCTATGCTTTGTTCATTGATCTCGCCGACAAGTTAGTCTTGGTGGAGGGCATATCAGGTTTTTAATAAGGGGATCTCCACCGTTCTCTGTCTTTCATGGTGCCTTCCAGCATCAAATCCTGTCCTTAGAGGTCGAATCCAGCATCGAATCTGGTCCATAGAATCACAAATCGATCGATTGGGTTCAATCTGGTCCACTGCTGCACTTCCCTTCTGTGCATCTCCGAGCATTAATCGATTGATTGGGTTTAAAGTGGCATTTCATTGTAAATAACTCAAAACTCAAGCCGCATTTTGAACACATCAAGTTCAAATCATTGTGACCCACAAATTATCTAATCTGACACATAATTAATTGAACCTTATTAATGCGGTTAATTTGAGATAAACTGCCCCCTAATCTAGATGTTTAAGGGTCTTAGGATGGGAGAGGGGGAGAGAAGACCCGAACCGAAACCAAGGGGTTGCATGACTCAATGTTCCTTGCACTTTCACTAGTTAAGCCGGCTGTGCGGCAGAGTCTACTAGATTCAAATAGTTACCTTCACCTGCTGAATTAGCCCGTCGCATTTGTGTCTGGTTTACGGAGAGGAGCACTCCAAACGTCGGGGATCCTTCTGAAATTGTTGAAAATATAGAGCTAATATGTTAAAAGCATGCTAAGGTTTGGTACTTATAGGCTAATTAACGAAAAGACAACCGTTTGCTAACGGAACTAGTTCGCCGTTTTGACTAGAAGAACCTGTCGTTGATCGCTGGGGACGGAGGAGAAAGAAGGAAACTCGAGAGGGAAAGCGAAAGAATTGATCGGCGATTAACTGCTCCGTTGGGCCATGGAGGGACGTCACGCATCTCTTGGACGGCGGACGGTTCGATTCGCCATCTTCGCCAAACATCAATCATCTGAACGTTTTGCTTTGTTCGAAATCAGAAAATCTGCTGTTTATAACTTGTGTAATTCGCTGGGTTTTGTTCGTTTCAGTTGGAGGAGATTCGTCAGAAAAGAGCCGCTGAGAGAATTAACAAAGTCTTATCGGGATCAGATCTGAGCCGAAGTCCGAGCAAAGGTATCCTCGTCGATTTCTTTTTCTCCTACTAAATATGATTTTTTTTCTGTTTTTCCTTTATTCGATTCACGAATATGTTTTTCTAATAGATGTTTCGTCAATGAAGAAATCGGAGAGCGGGAATCGACTTTCCGAGGTATTTTTTTATCTGATCTGTTCTTATCAGTTTGAATCATGTGGCTTATGTTTGATAATTTGACGCAACTTATTTGTTAACCAATAGCTTCTGAAATTTATGTATTAGCATATTAGATTGTATGAATACTCAATTTTTACTCAATGGCTAATGTAGGCTGATGTTAGTGGATTAGTATCACAACTAAAAGATTTACAGAGGAAAAATGCCGAATTGGAGGAAAACAACAAGATATTGTCCTTGAAGGTATAAAAATATGCTGCCATTTCGCGCATTATACTTTTTGCTGAGGACTAGGAGCTGATGGAGTTTTTGCTTTCCTTTTCATTTGGTACCAGCTCCAAAAGGAGGAGACTGAAAATGAGAAACTGAAGGCACGCTTAAATGGACTTGTAAGTGAATGTACTCTGGTCCTTTTAGTCTTTCCACTGAATGCTTGTGTTCATATCTTATTAAAGAGCTCTAGTTATGACTAGATGTTGTGTTTAATTCTTGTGATAATTGGTGTTAATCTTAATTGGGTGCTTTTCTTTTTCTTTTTTTCCCCTCTTTTTTCTTTGGCGCACACTTCTGTGCTTCATGCTTTAATATACAAGTTAAAGACACATTTGATTGGATTTAAGGCTTTGTTAAGTTGGGTGCACCTCATTCTCTGTAGTGGATTTATGTTCTGAGGATTGAAGTGTCATGGACCTAGTATACATTCTTGTAGGGAAAAATCCAACTTGAGGAATTTTTTATTCTCTGACCAGTGGTCCTAATCTATATTCACATGGTGATTCTTCACCATTTTAATTTAGGAACAAACCACAGTACCTTCTTTGAGAAAAGCTCTTAAGGATGTTGCAATCGAGAAAGATGCTGCTGTTGTTGCACGGGTATATCTGGTTTTTTGCTTCTAACCTTTTCGATTTGCCATTGCTGCATCTCACTGCTTCACTCTCAGCTAACATTTTAGTATAGGAGGATCTTGCAGCTCAGCTTCGTTCTCTTAAGAAACGTCTCAGAGAAGCAGAAGAAGAACAATACCGAGTATGAAAGTAGTTTCAATCTTTCAGAATAGCAAAGCAACATAAACTGTGTTATAATCTGTTCCATTCCTTGCATTAGGCTGAGGAAGATGCAGCATCATTGAGAGCAGAACTGAACTTGGTGCAGCAGCAAGCACTTGGGGGTGCAGTAGGTGGAATAAGCTCCACGGGAAATTCTCCTGATCAAATCCGAGCATTAGAAGAGGAGATAGCTGGTTTGAAATCTGAAATACAGGTGCCTTTTGTCTATTTATGGAGTTGTATTAATCCTTGAGCATATATTTGTGATCTCTTACTGTCATTTTGCTGCTCACAGAAAGTAACCCGTTTGAAGAACCAAGAACAAGAACAATTAGCCGAAGAGAGAACCCGTGTTTCTGCTCTCATATCTGAGAAACAAGACTTGGAAGAAAAACTTGCTGTGATGTCTAAGAATATTCCAGGTGCATGTGAAATATTTCATACTTGAATGTTGAATCTTTTCTTTTAGAATATTTTGTTATCAACCAACTCATCTGGTAGCAATTTTTGTACCCACACCTTATCTGATCATTTGCTTTTCTTATTTCCATTTTTTGGTGAAAATTAGTCCTTGTTTGATTGATAAATCCTTCAGGCATGTTATTCTGGAAATTTTCACTGCTGAAGATTTTTTAGTATTTAAACTTTGATACTAGATGACTATTGTGTCTTCATTGTATATGTTAGACATATCATACTCCAAGAGTTTTAGATTGTTATCTTATGTTAGTGCTTATCTGATGCTAACTCTACTTATACCTGCTATGCAATTTGACGTCTGGATAGACCTGTTTGATGATCAACTGTATATAGCATATCTTTTTTACTCATTAAATCACCTCTTGGGTTGGATATGCCATTCACATCCATGTCTCAGTTATGCTCATTTTATATTTTATTTACATGTTTCACTGCTTGATGCTTGGTCACGTGTAGCATGGTTGGTCTTGCTGTAGTTTTATGCTGTTTCCCTTTTAGCTTGATACATACATGTCTGTGAAGTAAAACTGTTTTGTGCCTCCATTACATCCAGCTCACTTAATTCTATTCGCAGCTCCTCATTGAACTTCACCGTCATATGGATATAAGCCCAAATTCTTGAGCCCGTTAAAAATTGGTTTTTGTTTCTCAATGCTCTATATTTTCTGTAACACTGGTTTTATCATGATTTTCCTGTATTTTCTTTTACTGATTTGACTTTATGTAATGCAGATGAAGCCTCAGAGAACACAACCATCAAGGAATATTCTGCAGTAAGTGAATATGTCTGTTTTTTTTGCTGTGAACTTTTGAGAGTTTTGGTGACTGATGATGGCTAATAATTAGTTGTAAATTCTATAAACTACCTAATAAAGATTTAAGAGGTGATTTGGTTTGACATTTCTGTTGGTGTTGTTTAGGGCATTTTAGTGAATGCCAGTACTATGTGGGCAACCTTTTCCATCGTCTGATAAATGGGCCTAACTAATGATCAGCAGCTACACTATAACATAAACATCCCGTTGAGTTTCACCTATCTGTACTTTAATTTTGATCATGGAAATGAGATCATCATCATCATCTGATTATCATGCCTTTTGTGTTGCTTTCTTTCCTTTTTCCTCATGTGGTAATGGATCGTTAAATGGATGTCTCGTAGGAGCAAAAGGAAAGACTTGAGAAGCAGATGCATGATATGGCTGTGATGGTGGAGAGACTGGAAAGTAGCAGACAGAAACTTCTAATGGAGGTTAGTCTATAGTTATGGTTGTCTTGAACTATTGTTTGTTGAATGCCGAATGAAAATTTTTATCTTAGGCTAACTTGCTTCATGACTTTTTGACAGATTGATAGTCAATCATCTGAGATAGAGAGGCTATTTGAAGAGAACTCGAGTCTTTCATCCTCTTATCAAGAAGCAATAAAAATGGCAAGCCAATGGGAGAACCAGGTAATAATGTGTCACTGAAGGTTTTTATATTCCTAAACCATGATCAGGTAGGTCTGGATGGGAGTGAGCATTATTTGGATAAAACCGGAAAAATAGATTGCATTTGAATAAAATGGTTTAGTTATTTTTTTGAATTCGGTTGGTTCGGTTCAAAACTAGATTTCATGTTCTGTTATCGGATTGGTTGTTGGTTGCTATACTTGAAACTGAATAAATTGAATAGTAATAAATATTTTACTATTATCCATATTAACCCTATACATATAAAGCTATTTCCCTCTGATTTTGAACTATATATTGTTGACCCTTTTTAAATTTTGGGTGTGAGATGCAAAATTTTGAATATCTATCGTATTTTCTATTTACAATATGCTTAGGTTTTATAAAAAAAAACCAAATAGACTGATATGTAATTTGGGCCGTTATGGATTGGTTCTGACATGCAATTTGGACGGTTTGGATACATCTGTAAAAACTGAAAATCAATTAGATCATTGTGTTCGGATGGTTTGAAACCAAACCAACTGAATGCTCAGCCCTTGGTTTGGGACTCTGGAATTTAGGAGTTTAAATGGCCGTTGGACTTCTGTCAGGCTGCACACTGAGCTAGGTTATCTTGTTATTGCTTGCGATAATATCTTGGCAGGCTAGATTGTGGTTGTTTTCTGGGTCAACATGTGACCAAGTCAGTGGGCCTCCAGGTCAATTTACGATCTTGAATACCTTCATGTGGGCCCACTTACTTATGGGCCACTTTTGAGATGGAAATCATGCCAGTGGGTGCCATTGTACCTAGTTCCTGTCTTTAACGTCAAATTTCCACAATTTGCACAGGTAAAAGGCTGCCTCAAGCAAAATGAAGAGCTCCGTGTTGTTTTAGATAAGTTGAGAATGGAACAGGCGAGTCCACCATTCATAAATAGTAAGGAAATCCCTGGACACTCATTGGAACCGCAAAAGGATGAATCCACAGAACTCAGTACGCAAGCTAATGCATCTGAAATCATCTTCCTCAAGGTTAGCATTCAAGAGCATATCCATAGTTTGTTAGCATATTCTCAAATCTATATGCTAAATGCTGACACCGATCAAGTGTAACCAGAAAAGCTGTCTCATCAAATTTCATAGAAATGCAACAATAATCTCTTTCTTAGATCTACTGCTCCATCTAATACCAAGCTTTTGATTTTCCCTCTGTGCAGGCTGAAATTGCAAAAGAACAGAGCAGAGCAGAGTCACTTTCGGCCGAAGTCCTGCAGCTTTCAGCACGTCTCCAACAAGCAACTCAGGCTTATAATGGCCTCACACGCTTGTAAGATAGTCATCCTCTCTCTCACCTGTTAGCTGAACTTATCATCTGAGACCCCATGTTTAATTTTGTTTCCGACATTACAGGTACAGGCCAGTGCTTCGAAACATTGAAAACAGTCTCCTCAAAATGAAGCAAGATGGCCCTGTAGTCCAGTGAATGCAATCGGTCGCTTTTATGGAGTTCCTCGGCTTCAGGTGGTTATGATTCTTTTTATTTTAATGGTGAAACATTTAGTAACCCTGCTAACATGGTTAAATTTTTTTCTTTTAATTTGTTAGTAGTATCTTTGAGTGTATTTCTGTAGTAAATATAGTTTTGGTAACGAATACATTCCAAATGACAAAATATACACTTTGTTTTTTTGGTACCGTGGATAGAAAAAAAGAAAAAAGAAACTAATAGACAAATAATTAATGTATTTAGATACACTAGATTCTATAATAATGTGAATAATTTTCACGCTTTGGTGACTAGTAAGTCGCATAAGATTTATTTTGGTACGTAAGTCTCATAAGATGAAAATCAAAGGAAGTAAAGCTATTTTACTAAAATTGGCAAAAATAAAATAAAATAAAACCATCAATGGCTTGGCTCAAATTGATCACTATGTTTTTTGATTGAAATATACCACTCATGTTTTTAAAATGGCCTAATTAGCCACTGTATCTTGAATTCAGCGGTCAATTAAACATTAAGGACGAGTTCGTATGCATGGTGGGGCCTATGGGTTAGTTGGAAGGGTTTTAAGTTTCTGAATATTGCCAGGGTTGTCATTAATATGGGTCTGTTTCAGTGTGTATGCCCAGCTTGTCACCACTCTTTCTCCTCTCATTCGCGTGTAGCAGTCCCAAGATGGTCAACAGCTCCCATCGCAACCTGCGGGCTTGATTCCACGGCAGCCCCTCTATACGCAGTCCATCCGCCAGCCTCTTTGTCAGATTCGGTGTTGCTATTGCCGGATTGACTTGTGTGCCTACAGGCAGTACCAATTGAACAGTTTTCAACCTCTCTAGCTATCTCGCGGCGTCCGTTGCCGCCCTGTTACGTCGGGGTGGTTTCCTCCTGCTGCCACATTATTTTGTTCCCCAGTTGTTTCCTTCTTCCAATTTAACCTTCGTTCCCCTCCCATCAACCATTCACTGCAGGAATATTGCACAATTGTTTAGCAGTTGTTCGAGAAAATTTGGTTCACTGAGGATGTATTCTTTCAATGGTTTTGGACACCCGTGACATTATTTATTGTTCCCAATTGTTGTCATTCTTCTAATTTAACCACTGTAGATGTCCATTTCGGT
Source organism: Aquilaria yunnanensis (assembly GCA_039654915.1). Taxonomy (NCBI): domain Eukaryota; kingdom Viridiplantae; phylum Streptophyta; class Magnoliopsida; order Malvales; family Thymelaeaceae; genus Aquilaria; species Aquilaria yunnanensis. The sequence continues at coordinate 1,641,832 of CM077595.1, forward strand.
TTGTGCATTGACAGTAATCTAAGATTTGTTTGCAATTTGCCCCTTGTAGTGCCTTTAAGATGTGGATAAGTAAATGATATGTTTTCCTCTTTTCAATGATCATTGTTGTTCGTTTAAAATATATTGTCAATTATTATGAGTTGTCTGAGATGTACATAGTCTTGCATTTAACAAGATATTTATATCCTTTTCATTATAGAAAATGCATCGGAGGTAAAAATAGTTGTGATTCATGGGATGAGAGGAGAAAGAGGGGTGACATGCTACAGATAAAAACATATCTAATGACAACCCATGTAATATTCAGTAACTTAAAACCCTTTGAACCAATCCACAGGGCCCCGCCCCACCATGCATACGGACCAATAGTGGGAGTCCATTAATCACCAATTAAACGCAAATGAACTCGTAATAAATTGTTGCTTTGATGCCGCATAGTGAAAAAGTGCTCTCAGAATGTGTTTATTTAATTTCTACATATTAATTTCTTCACCATTATCTAGTTATCCAGTTTTTATCTAATCCTAACCGGTATTCATTTTACTCAAATTATTATTATGCATAACATTGTTTAGAGAATACATTCATTTCTCATAGAAAAATTCTCGTGATTTACCAAAAAAATGGTAAATTTGACCCATGATATATTTGAGTTGGAAAAAATAATAGCGGTTGTTTTGGGCTAAAATACAAACAATGCTAGACTTACATAATAGAAGAAAGATGTATTTTAAAAAGATGATGGCTCAATAACAGTAATGCTAGTATGAACGCTTTTTCTGTCTTACAAAAATTGTTTTTTTTTTAAAACTATTTTTAGTAATTAATTCATGATTTTTTATTTTTTAAAATTTCTTATAAAATATAAAATTTTTATATGAAAATAATACCTTAAAGGCTATAATTTATAAATATAATTTTTAAAATTTTTTTATAGCATAAATTAATATGAATATATTTAAATCAAACTCTAATAAAAATAGATAAATATCCAAGTTTTGTCAAACAGACAGCTATATTATTGTGCACATTGAATGCAATAAGTTCCATGAAAATGACAACATGACATGATCGGTGATGCTCCCCTGCCTACAGTTGTTTTTCTTTAAAAAAAAGGGGGGGGGGGGAGGGAATACAAGAGGTGAAGTTACCAATCAAGTGATTGGTGTTGCTCGCCCTAGAGCTTGGGGTTGCGTTTCCCTTTGCTTTACCTTCTTTATTTTATCCTCTTAAACCCAAATTATTTTCTCCCAAAAAAAAAAAAAAGAAAAGAAATAGAAACAGAAGAAGGATAACTACTGCAGATAGCTGATGTTATCGAGTACCGATCATCACGCTGTCGACACATTTTGGCTGCTTCTTGGAGGATTGTTCTTGTAAAGAAGCTAAGCTAACGAATAGAGTTTTGTTTTTGTAACCGTAGGGAAATTAACGTAAGCAGCCAAAAACAAGAAAGGCTGGTGGTGATATTGCCGATCGCGATGAGACATTTGAGACACATTTCTATTGGATGTTTGTTTTTGTAGAGAGGCCTGGTGATAGGGTTATGGTTTATCACCGCAGGGAAACTTGTAAGCAGCCAAAAAGACAAGCGAATAATATGATTTGCGTTTCTCGCCCTACACCTAGAGCTGGCTGCCTTGATTGATTAGCTTAGGCTGTGGTTTTGTTTTGCCTTGTTTTCTTCTCCTTCTCTTCCCATCATGCATCCCAAGAAACAAAAACGGGAGAGGGAAAAAAGGGACAAAAGACAGGTGTTCCTGTTACCAGTCCTGACTTGATTTCTTCGAGAACCATTCGGCTGCTTCTTGCAGGTAATTTTATAAAGTAGGCTAATTTATCTAACATTTGCATATGCACAGGGATCTCAATGGTGTTAAGTTTGGGGAAGTTAAAGTTATTCTCAAATCCTACCCGTAAAATAAAAGTTCTACTCAAATTCTCCCTACAATCTGTAGTGGATACAGTTTTTTTGCCCAAACTCTTTCCATGTTGGGATGAATAGGGTTAGGCATTATAATCACAATACTCACACAAATACTTTGCATAACAAAAAATTCACTCAATTAAACACATAATTATACAAATATAATTAGTCTAAAACATCCATTAGGCTATATTAAACAGTAAGCATAGAAACCGAAAATGCAAAATGGCATCAAGGTCATTAACACCTAGTGCCGATTCCATAATTTAGTACCATAATAAAGCACTTCCTATAAAGGTATAATAAAGCACCTCTCTTCCATTTTCATTGTAAGAAGATGAATTAGCCTCTGGATGTGCCATAGATATGTTCAAATCAATATGATTAACCGAAAAAAGAATAGAAACAGTTTTTGCATAAGACGTCCTCTCTGGTTTTTGGTTAATTTTTTTCAGGAATCTGAACAACGAATTTCAACAATAAAAGGTGCACCTCGACGAAGGAAAACATGTATAATATACAACTAGTTCTATACCTGTCGTAGGGACAGAAATTTTTTTCTAAAAAACATTAAAGTAAAAAAATTATTATACGAATGGGAATTGAATTAATGTAGACAAAGTCAATTTTAATTCTTATTCTTTATTCATATATGAAAACTGATTGACAATTTTTCAAACGTAATTAGAGATAGTTAGAAAACATTTAAAAAACATTTTATATAAATATCACTTAATTTCACATCTTTTGTTACAGTTTTTTTGCCATTTATTAAAATGTTAACTTAAAAACATAATTTATTATGATATTTAATTTTTCACTTGAAGTTTAAGTGATTTTTAAAAAGTGGAAATAATAATTACATTTTTTTATAAATTAAAATAACTGAAATAAAATTAAAAAAAAGGTTAATTATTGTTTTAAAAAATAAAATATTTAATGAGCTTACTACTCCTAGAACACCTTCTCTACTTTCTTTTCTCCTTTCCTTTAGTATACCACTACCAATTCACCACTTCAATTAAAAGAAAACTACTTGCGTTATTTTTTATTTATAGATAAATAAATTCAAATTACAAATTATGGAAGTGTCGAAACATTAGGTGAAATGGGCAGCCACTTGATATAATTTGATTATGGTCAAAATGTAAATTTGGAATGTAATAAAAATTGTATCAACAAATTAAGGGATAAAATTGGGTTTCATATTTGAAGTGACACTCAATTAACCCATTAATTAAATTTATAATTACTAAAGCACCCCCAGCTTTTGCTTTATGATATATACAATAGATATTTGTAAGATGGTAAACTACACTTGTAACTGTACATAAGTAATGAAAACTAACTAAAATGAATATGAACAGTATGAATCGGACCTTGGAGACAGTAGCTTTGGCTGCTGCAAAATATGCTAAATAAAGTAATGATAAATTTTAAATTTTCCTCCTAGAGAGAGATGTGCAAAATGAGAGGGGGGGGGGGGGGGGCGGAGCCAGAAAAAATTATCAGTGAGGCAATAGGTAATTCTTTTATAATACGCAGCTATAAAATTTAAAACCTATGGGGTCAAGTTATAAATTTTATTAAAAATATAATACTAAATATGTAATTTTTTTAGAATTTTTAAAATTCAGTGGGGGCAACTTAAGCGTGGCTCTGCCATTGTTGATGGGTCGAACCTTGGGGACAATAGCTTTGGTTGCTACTTCTTGCTGCGGAGGCATTTGATGCAGCTTCGGGTGCTGCTTCTTGCTGCTGCTTTGTAGCAAATGACAAGATTGGGATTCAATATGTAGCCCAATGAAGGTTGGCAGTCGTCTCACGACATTGCCTCTGTGCATTTAACACTGCTAGTGGTCATCGTTGTAAACACATCATCAAATGACGCCTTCATCATCGCATGGTCGGATTGTCTAAATTAAGTAAAAGAACCCTAAAGTCGCCAATCCTTCATACACAAAAATTGAAACCAGTATTAAAATTGAACCCTTTAGAAAGGAGTTTAAAGGGCTATCTAGAAATGTCTTTAAGAGTATGTAGATGTGTCTAAAACACTATATAAATGTGTTAAAAGACTAGAAAGATGCAAAAGCCACTGATCTTAAACTAAGTTTAGAGATGTGTTTAATGGACTATTGAGATGTATCTTAATGATTGCCTAGATGTGTCTAAAGTACTTTATAAATATGTCTAAAGAAATATAAAGATGCCAAAAAACCACCTACATAAACCCATGTCAGAGATGTGTTTGAAGGATGATAGATATTTATCTTAAGGACTATAGAGATGTATCTAATGGGGTATGGAAATGTCAAAAAGTCACTGGCCTCCTATAGAGATATGTCTATAGGTAAAGATATGTCTACATCACTATCAAGATTTGTTTACATCTTCACTTTGATAATTTGTTATCCATATATGATTAATGTTATACTCCCTCCATCACATTTTGGATGATGAATTTCTTTATACACGAAGATTAAGATGTGTTTAATTTATATTCTTCTTTCCATTTTTACCCTCAAAGCTAAAATAAAAAAAATCTTGTTTTTGGATTTTGTATAGTGAAAGTTTAAATGTGGATTAGATAAAAAAATATTCATTTTTAGGTTTTATACAAAGGGAGTTTAAATTAGTGTAGTAAGATAGCTTAGATATTAAAATCTTTTCAGAAAGAGAAACATATCATTTTTTTTTTGGACAACTCAAAAAGAAATACTTGTTATCCTTTTTTTATAAAAGGAAACTTAGATGTTATTTCAAACATATCTGCCCATTGATTTAGGCCTTTTTTTAGTATTATTTCAGACACATCTTGATTTTTTTATTGCTTGTGATTCTGTATGCCATTTGTGCTTGTAAAGTGTATAGACACATCAACATGTTAGTTCATATACATTTGGCATACATTTTAGACACTTCAAGAAATTTTTTCAGACACATCTTGCTATTTTAATGAATTCAAATACGCAAAAAGAGAAAGACAAATTAAGTACATATTATTTTAGACACTTTTACATATTGATTTATATAATTTTACATATTATTTTAGACACTTTTATATATTGTCTTAGGTTAAAAAATGAAAATTTTCCATTAAATTATAAAGGGTAGAATAATTTTTCCATTAAACTCTTTTTATAAGCAAATTTGCCATTAACTTTTTTGTTGTATGTAATTTTGTCATTGGCCGTCAAATAGTAGAAATATTCTGTTGGTTCCAAAAACATTTCAAGGCACAACTCTTAAATTAATCTTTAAAAGTTTTCTATTTAACTGATAGTCACTCAAACATTTCATAACACCTAAATAAGTTAAAACTTTGTGTTTAACCATGTACCCCCATTGTTAAGCCTTCTTGTTTTCACCTTCTTCATTATCATGGAATAACCCTCCATTGTCATAGCCATTGACCCTTTATTCTAAAATTATAGTGCCTCTAGATTTAGTCCTAATTATATCAATCGAACACTATTTAATCAGAGTTTGTTCTAAGTAACTTTTTTGAAAGCGTTGCCAGGATGTATGGAGGAGTGGAGGTAACACCGAATCACTGATGGCGGAAAAGGTGAAAGGTTGCGAAGGGTATATGAGTTTGCTAAAGTGAAGATGATGATGAAAATGATAAATTCAAAAACTTGGGGGCCAAGTGTTAGGTAAAAGAAACTTGGATGAAATTTACATTTTTCTAATTTTTGTTACATTTTACAGGTTAAGCAATTTTAACGGCCAATGACAGATTTACTCTTAAAAAAAATATTGATGGCAAATTTACACCTTTTAAAAAGATTAATGGTAAATTTCCCCCAAAAAAAACTTTAGTGGAAAAATTACTCTGCCCCCTATACTAATGAAAAATTTGTCTCTTTTGCCTATTGTCTTAATTAGCTAATTTTGCATATTGTTTTTGCAAACAATTCAATGGCAAAAATGAGGGAAAAGTGGCCTAGTGCCGACATCAGGACAGTGTAGTGCCGACATCAGGACAGTGGTGACTAAGAAGACCTAGAGGGAACGAGTGGCACAATCTTGAGGTGGCGACTAGTGTGATCTAGCGAGCAACGATGGTAAGATTCTAAGGTGAGCAACAGTGCAATTCAAAGGCAAGTGGCAATCTAGAAATGAGCGACAATGGTGTTATATAGAGATGAGTAACAATGGCATGATCTAGAAGTGCGCGACAGTGGAGTGATTTGAAGGCGAACAATGATGGTGCAATCTGAAGGCGAGCCATGACAACGTGATCTAGAGCCAAACAACAATGACGCAATCCAAAGACAAACAATGACAAAGCGATTCAAAAGAGATGATCTGCATAGAAGCCCCAATCTATAGATGATGACTGGTATTGTAGGAAGAGGAAGATGGAAAGCATCAATGGTGGGACAAAGTTTCTAGAGGAAGACTTAGAAATTGTAATTGATTTAGATTCCTTAACAATAGGAATAGTGAAAAAAAAAAATTATTGTACAAAATTTCTTCCAAAATGTTATAATCATTTCTTTGATATTAATATCGTTAAGAGTTCCACCTAGTGGTAGACGTCTACCTAGGTGAACGTGAGACTTTTTCCATTGCAGTAACGTTAAGCTAATGCCGGCCAGGAGATCCCATACCAAAGACATGGCTTCAAATGTCGTGGAAGTTGGAACTCACGGTTATAGGGCACAAAAATCTAAGAGTTTTTTCCTAGCAACGACAGTTGTAAATCCTATTTTCCATAATAGGAGTTATTTGTTATTATTTACCTAATAAGGACCATTTTATTTCTAAGTTCTAACGTCATATTAACCAAAAAAAGTTGACAGAATGTTAATTAAAGTCCGAAACTTGTACTTACTCCATATTTTACTATGTATAGTAATTCATCTACGATTTTATTTTATTTTTAAAATTTATCATAAAAATATAAATTTTTTAAATGAAAATAAAAATTTAAAGATTATAGTTTTTAAATATATTTTTTAATAATTTTTTAGTACACATTAATATGAATATATTTAAGTCAAACTTTAGATATAAAAGGTAAAAAGACGAATTAAAACAAGGCAAATGTAGTAATAAAAGATCAAATAAGTCACTTTTTTTACTTTTCCTTTATATAATCATTCTATATTATCAAATACTTTGTTATAAAACATTACTAAAACTTCTAAAGTATTTTGTTTTTGAAAGTAACTTTTTATAAATTATTTTGAATCTTTTTTCTAAACGATATTCTTTTCAATAAAAAAAATTCCTTTTAAGTATTTTTAAGATCTAATCTTTTAAATAATATAAAATATCTAAAATAATATTTGAAGTAGGACACAAACACTCATGGAATAAGTTGTAAAATTAAATATCTTGTTTGGGAATACAAGTCTAATTTCATCTTTAACAAATTATTCACGGTGTATAAGAGAGTTTAGAGAAAGGCCTATGACCACCTTTTGGTGTGTTAGCTCACAAGTATGAACATTAATATTGTAGATTTAGCACAGGTTTAATTCAATTCTTACACCTTTATCAAAATTGAGATGGGTTTAGTTAAGCCCTTATCATCTTCATGATTAAGAATGTTTCTATGCTGTAAAGCCCATGAAGATTTATATTTTTATATATATTAAGTAGTTAATCCCAAGGTTGTTAAAATGGCAATTATGATCGTAGAATCGTACGATCCTACGATCCTAACATAGAAAACCTTATCAAAACGTTATAGGATCGAAGGCATGATAGGATCGTAGTAAGATCGTGACTAGGATCGTAGAATTGTAGGATCGAAAAATCCTATCAATCCTACCCGGTTATTGATTTTTATTGGGGGTAAATTACATGGATGGTTCCTAACATTTGATTTTCATTCTATTTTCATCTCTAGTTTATTAAATGTTCTCTTTAAATCCTAAACCTATTAAAAACATCCTATTTTGGTTCTAAATTCATTAAAAACATTTCATTTTGATCCCCAATTTGACGAAATTTGTTAACTTAAGGTAGCTGTCTAATACAAACTTTTTAAAGCATAATTTAAATTATTTAGTAACTGTATTACTATAAATTATATATATATATATATATATATATATATATATATATATATATATATATATAATGTAATAATAATAATAATATTTTTTACAATTAATGGATATTCAAATTATCAGTTTTTTCTATCTGTAAGTTGAACTTATTTCATCAAGAAAAAAAAAATTACTAGTTTTAAATTATTTACATACTGTAAAAAAATTATTATACATTTTAAATGTATTAGAAGTCAATTATTGATATTTAAATTATGGGCATTGTACTCTTTTCTATTTGTCAATAATGTGTTTGTTCATGAATTTTTTTCAGACTTGTATTAATTATTTTATTGATTATGTTGATGTATACTCTATTAAAGTTTGAATTTTGCTTGTATTGTATCAATAATTAGGTTTTACCATTACTATGACAATAAAATTTTACTTGAGTTTTTAATATAATTGGTCTTTTACATAAACTATATTATTTAGACAAGAAATTTTAAGTTTTTTGTAGGATTTTACAATCTACAATCCGATTTTACGATCCCGATCTTGCACAGCAAAAAACGATCCTTGGTAGGATCCCGATCTTAACAACCTTGGTTAATCCCCTATTAGGATGGTAGTAGCATCTTAATGTTAAATATATATAGTTCACTGAAGTTTATGTGCATTTAAAAATAGTTAACAACTGCAAATATTATAAAATAATATAATAGTATATGATAATTTATATTAAAATTAGTACTATATGACTTAATTTGGTCTAGAGATCATAACTTACATATAAGTATCCTAGTTGGGGAGGGTTCAAGTAAGGTCATGCCTAGAATTTTTAGTTAGATGTGTTGGGAGAGTATATGTGCTAAAAAATTTTTGAAAACATTTTTTTTTTTAAATTGTTATAAGGATAAAGGCCTTAATGCGGGCTCATTAACGTGCTTTCTAATACCACTTGCGCGAGAACCGATTTTGCAAAACACATCGATAGTCCTAAAGTTTACACTAATTTCCATTTGAACCTATGTATAATTTATTAAGAGTCGAGGGCATTTTTCAAATTTAGGCCAATTAAAGCAGGCCGAACATGCTGTAATTTTTATTTCAAAATATTTATTTTCTCTCAGAAGCAAATATCGGCACAAGTTGACACACCCTATTTGAAGAAATTAAATTACAACTATTATGAAGATGATATGATTATATTCTTTTCGGTAAGAGAAATTACACATTCTAATTTCTGGGATAAAAATATTGTTGCCTAAAAGTTAAACTTAGCATTTTTTCCTTGTAAATGTGGTTATTTTTTCAGCTTATGGCAACTCTAAATGCCATCATAAGAATGTAAAGTAGGAGGCGTTTCCTTTCCCTTATGTAACCTATAATTCGTTAGTAATAAAATTAAACTTTTTTCTCAAGCAAGCTTACAGTATGAGGTAAATCTTTTTTAACGTTCTTATTTTTCTAATGTTCCAAAAAATGTTCTTGTTTTTATTAATTCTAGAATTTTATATTATTCAAAAGATTATATGTTAAGTTATTTCAAATAACTTACAAAATCTTTGTGAATCATAATTTTTAATTTTTCTAATAAAATAAATAATATATATTTATGAAAAGTATTTGCTTAGAAAATATTATCCAAGTGTTCCTTGATATTATAATACCCCTTTTTTGTTATAAAATATCACAAAAACAAAAATCAAGGAGCCCCGGACGCTCGTTTGATAAATAAATTAGAACTACCCCCATTGGGAATAATGATCTGAAACTGCCCATGTTAGAGAACAACTCTAAATCTAAGGACCTCTTTTGTCTTGCCCGTTAGGTCGGAAGGCAATCTGAATTTGTCCGAGTGATCCAAGAAAGGTCCGACCTTTCGTTCCATTTATTGAACTCCGTCAGCCCCATTTCAGTCGGTTATCTGTAGCTCCTGATTAATGGAGTTAACCCTCCATTTTCTTGTTTCTTGAGAGAAGAACCCTAGTGCGAGTCAGTGGCTTGTCAAGTTGAAGACTTTCTCAGTTAAAGACTGTCTCATCCTATTCTCAGGTACTACAATTTGTTATTGGTGTTCTCTGATATCTGCGGTTGTTTCTGGATTTGGGTTCCTCTTTTGATTTCTGGAAAAATGTTTGTTTCTGGGTACTGCTCAGTCTTGACTCATGAGTTGTTTGATCACTTCTATTGGTTGCTAATGGAATCCGAACCAATTCCTGCCCAGTTGGTGTCTCTGCGGGTTCATGTTTCTCTGTCTAGTTAGGTCCACTCATATGCCGTGGATTTAAGTTTGTGGAAATTGGTCTGTTTGGAACTGATGGTAGAAGTTTTTGCTATTTGACATATCTTGAAGAAAAGAAGAGCCTGTTTGGCTTCACCCCTGCATGTTTATCAGTCTTGTTCTTGGCATGTCGAATCAAGGAAACATCTGAAGAAAGCAAGTGGCTATTTGGTTTTGGATGAAAAGTTATCAATCTGTAGTCTAATGCTCAAAGCCTGAGAATCAATACCCATTTTGGTATTCATATCATTATATGTCTTCGTTACTTAGTTCACCACCTTATGTGCAGATGGCAGACGAGGAGGTCTCCATCTTGGGATCACAGGATCAGAAAGTCGTTGACATGCCATCAGTTTCGGAAAGAGAAGATGTCATTTTAATCACACAACAGTCCCCATGCTGCTCTCTTTCTTCCTTCTCCGAGCAGGGGAATAGCAGTCTGGAACCAAAGCAAAAGCTAAGCTCAGCAACTAAACTTTTCGTACTGATCATTTTCTCCACTCTAGTCATGGCGGTGGAGATTGTTGGTGGTGTGAAAGCCAATAGCCTAGCGATCTTAACTGATGCAGCCCACTTGATGAGTGATGTTGCTGGATTTTCCATCTCCCTTTTTGCCATCTGGGCTTCTTCTTGGAATGCAACATCACGCCAATCCTTTGGGTACAGTCGTCTTGAAGTTCTGGGTGCCCTCTTCTCTGTGCAACTGATATGGTTGACATCTGGCTTCTTAACTTATGAAGCGATTGGGAGAATCCTTCGCAAAAGTTCAAAGATAAATGGAGCACTTATGTTTGGAATTGCTGCATTCGGCTTTATTATCAATTTAATCATGGTTTTGTGGTTGGGGCATGACCATGCCCATCATGCATGCGGAGCTGAACACCATGATCATGCCCACCATGATCACACTCATCATATGCATGGAAGCGAACACCATGCTCCTGCCCATGCTCATCACGTGTGTGGAGGTGAACACCATGATCACAATCATGTTTATGAGAGAGAGTTATCCTGTTTGCCAGGTGAAGAAGAGGAGGCTAACTTGATGTCAAATAATTCAACAACACAAAAGATGTTGAACATAAATCTACAAGGGGCTTATCTGCACATCATAAGTGACCTCATTCAGTCTATAGGGGTGATGATAGCTGGAGCCATAATATGGGCAAAACCAAGGTGGTTGGTAATTGATCTAGCCTGCACCCTCATCTTCTCTGCTTTTGCTTTGAGTACTACCTTACCGATGCTCAGAGACATTTTCACTATATTGATGGAAAGAACACCTAAAGAGATAAACGTTGATTTGCTTGAGCACGGCTTGAACCAAATAGAGGGGGTTCAAAGTGTCCATGACCTACATGTGTGGGCCATAACAGTAGGGAAAACTGTATTATCATGCCATGTAATATCCAAACCTGGAGTGAACAGCAACCAATTGCTTAGGAAGATCCAGGAATTTTGTGAAAGAAGACACAAAGTTCGTCATATAACAATTCAGATCGAACAACAATTGTCCTCCAAAGAAGTGCTTTAAACGTCAACTTGGTCTTGTCTTCAATTCTTCATAGCTTTGCTGAAGGGGAATGAACCAAAAGTTGTTCAGTTTTACTTCTTCATCTTATATGCAGAATCATACTGAAAGGCTTTAAGAGTTATGGAAGAAAAAACAGTACTTTAGGATAAATTTGATGAAATATGCTTTGACCAGCCCTCTGACTCGCATCTTCAGAGCTGCACATATTGCACACACTTGTAAGTTTGTCATTGAATAAGGACTCAACTATAGAAGTTCAATATTAAGAGAATCAATGAGAATATGGAATGCCCCAGGGTTTGAGGGACAGATGTTTTTTCATCTTCGTTTTTCAAATTTCCACGATGAGACTGCTGTAATAGTCATTTACAAAGTAATAGTACTTTCATGGTAGTAGTTCTATTCTAGAATAGCTTGAACCGATTGAAAGTTGAAATCTTGTTTCAACAAGTTGAGAGACCGAATTCCCATAAGTCAGCATCGTTTCGATTTGGAAGGAGCAGAATGAGAAATGGCTCAATATAAAAAGCATACCTCCCACTATCAAACAACAATGGTGATTGAAATGTCGCAAGCTTCTTTATCACTCCTCAATGAAGTGAAATATATTCTACAAATCTGTCTGCCAAAACTCATAAATTGGAGGGGAAGTGCCAATTTAAACAAAAGGGAGAGGCACCCAAAAAAATGGAGGGAAAAAGGGTCCTCCTTGGTAGAAAATTTGTTCTTTTGCTGCTTCAAGCAGAGCAACATCCTTTCTTCACATTCCCTGATGCATCAGCAACATTAATGGTGGTACCTTGGCCAGGCAAGGCGGTATTTGCTGCTTCCTGGGCTGCTAATGCTTTTTTGCTGATGATGTGGTAAATCTCGCTCAAGATAGTTTGAAATGCTTTCTCAACATTAGTTGCCTCAAGGGCCGATGTCTCTAGAAATGAGAGACCTTCTTTCTCGGCCAAGGACTGACCATCCCCCTCAGCGACAGCTCTCAAATGGTTCAAGTCAGATTTATTTCCAGCCATCATGATGACAATGTTTGAATCTGCATGATCCCTCAGTTCACGTAGCCATCTTTGAACATTATCAAAGGTTTGCCTCTTGGTTATGTCATACACAAGGAGTGCACCAACAGCTCCTCTGTAGTAAGCGCTTGTAATAGCTCTATATCTCTCTTGACCAGCGGTGTCCCAAATCTGTGCCTTAACTGTTTTTCCTTCCACCTGTATCACTTGAAAACTAAACCTTAGTCTAGTTGGAACTTCTTGGCTCACATTCTCATCCAATGGCAACCAACAATCATTGACATGACCAAGAACCAACAGTGACAGCCTAGCAATCACATAAGTTATTCAATAAAATAAACCATGTCCTTTCCACAACATTTAGATCTAATAAGCATTTCATCAGTCCATGAATGAGACCATGAGGAAAAAATATGAACTCCAAAGTGTGATGAACAGAATAACACCCAAGTCACATCTCAGACGGGTTATTTGTCCCTAATCCATCTGATTCTTTTGTGGATTTTAAACAGAAAGAAGTTCATAAAAAAAACCAATTCCAGTGGAAATGAATCATAACTTTTTGTTTCGATTAAAATGACAGAAGAATCATAACAATGAATGAACACTTGCCTTCATTTTCGCACTCATATCATACTGCAGTTTGTTCAATTACATTTTCTTAGGCTCATTTGGCTTCTAAATAAACTATAAAAAATTTTGCAATTCGATGCAGTTCGATGCAATTACACTGAACTCGTCTTGAAATAAAAAAAAATTTATTCATTTGGCTAATTCGTATTAGAGAAACAAGAAATCACATGAAGCAGCAGCGATACAATTAACAGAATGCCATCTGGGAGCTTTTTCAGCCCCTAACTATTGTGGAAATGGCAAAGTGAGAAAACCAACAACCCCAACACACACTTCATCATTATCAGCGAAATCAAAACTGTTCCACCCAAAACAACCGCTCACAACATAACCAATTAAAATAAATCAAGAAATGTTACCGAGATCACAAGCATCAAGAAAAGTACTGTAAAACCAAGGTAATGAACGAAGGAAAACCTGAAGCGTTCGAGTAGCAAACTCGACGCCGATGGTGGATTTGGACTCCAAACAGAATTCGTTCCGGGTGAACCTGGAGAGGATGTTAGATTTTCCGACGCCGGAGTCGCCGATCAACACGATCTTGAAGAGGTAATCGTACTCGTGATCCACTCGGTGTGCCATTTCCTCTCCTCTCTCTCAAATCTTCCAGATCCAAAAAAACATTGAAACAGATCGATCCCAGAAACAAACAAACAAACAAACACAGAATTTCAAACACTGAATCGTGAAGACTAACTTTGATCGAGAAGAGAAAATTCGTACAATTTAACCGATAATCCCGAGCTTTTTCCCCTCGGAGAAGTTGCAAGGATATTTTCCCCCTTCTTTTTTTTGGAAGAAGAGGTTCGAAGAGGCAGCGAATCGCAGGAATCGGGAAATTTTTGACAATTTTCTTTCGGAAGAAGATTTTTGACAATTTTGGTGGAGGGAGAACTGCACCATTGGTCCCTATCTTTACGTATTGTAACAAAGTAGTCCCTAAACAAACAAATATTTAAACTAGATCCTCAAATGATGGGTTTTTTTTTTTTTTGTTGCAATGTTACAGAAATTGCTACAAGAGATATTATCTTACAAAGTCTACCCTATAGTCTAATCCATCTTACCTAAACCCACTATTTGATGGAGAAACTTCTTTTACAGGTCAAAGATTTGAACTTGCTCAGATCATGCTATTGTTTGCATATGATCTGTCAAAGTGAGAAAGTACTACTACTTGGCATCCTAATTAACCTCATAGTTGCACACATCAGAGGCTAGTAGGCCCTCAATGTTTACTTTAGTAATAATCCATTTTTGCCTTCTTAGTTGACCTTCCAACTACCTTTAACATCCCCTATACTTTACCATGCTCATTCCTACAAAGTGAACGAAATTTAAATTCATTCCTACAAAATAACTGGAAAAAATTACTAGCAATCAACATAAATATCTAGACAAGCTCGACTCTCTATTTGTACATGTCACACATAATACCATTTGGTAGAGGGCCATTGCTAATGGTCTTTTGTTAAAAGATGATATTATTTCCCTGCTTCTCTCTTTATACTCTTTCCTTTATTTCCTATTTCCTTACGTGTACATATGTAGGATTCTAGTATCACATTTGCATATCTTTTAGGATCACTCAAACTCTTGTAATACTTTAGTCTCATTTGAAATTAGCATTAGGGTCTAAAAACACTATCTAAGGGTAGCTCATAGTTTTTAGCTTTAGCCATTCAATATCTACCATTAATAATTCATCAAAAACTGTAATGCAAATTCTAAAAAGCTCTCCCCTAATGGACTTTTCTATAAAGTTGATTCTTAAGTGAATTTAGATATGGCTTACGAAACACAACAAGTTTCCATCATATCAGAAAAGTCTCCAATCCAAAACACACAACCTAAACCAGAGATCTTGTTGTTTGACCAACATGCGAGATGATAATAAGAAACCCTCCACTAGCACTAGTTAAAATCCAAGACCACTGATGATCCTTATTTTCTCTACTTTCTTTGTGTTTACGATAACTTAGGCACAGTTTTGGTCACATGTCTCCTCCAACAAGAAAATCATTATACATGGTGTAGAGCCATGCTAAATGCCCTTTAAGTGAAGAACAAGACAGATTTTGTGGATGGATTTCTTCCATGACTTGATGATGAAAAGACCATAGATATGTATGGGAAAAATATAACTTTTTGGTGATTTCCTGGATTTTTAATGCTTATCACCCTAATTGCGAAACAATGTCATTTATAACAACACGACCAGTAAGATGCGGATGGACCTTCAAGAGAGATTTTCACAAGGAAATGCACCAAGGATTTATGAGTTGAAGTGAGAAATCTTGGGCAAAATATGACTATGGTAACATACTACCCAAAATTGAAGCTTTATGCGACAATTGACCACCAATTCTAATATACGTCAGTGCAAGTATGTTGCAACTAGATGTGGCAATTGGGTGGGTCGGGTCAGGTTTGGGTCAAGTTATTCGGGTTTATGTTTAATCGAGTTAGCATGTATTCGGGTCCAGGTCGGGATTTTGTTCTGGTTGATTTTGGGTTAACTAGATTTCGGGTTCAAGTTGGGTTAGGCTAGGTTTATTTGGGTTCAAATCCAATCAGGTCGGGTTATCGGTTCTTAAATCAGATCCAACTTTATTATTGGGTTTACTCGGTTCACTGATGCATAAGCCGAAATCACTAAATCAATTCAATTTTTTTATTTAATTTTGATTAAAATTTAATTTAACTAAACATAAAAAATAATATAAAATTTATGAAGATATATTAATATATAATTTATTTAATAAAATACTGCCTCTGTATCAAGTTCTTTATAATATTCACTATTTAGCAATTAATCTATGATTTTTTATTTTCAACATTTTAATATATAAATGAAAAATGATTATATTAAACAATAAATAATGATCTATAGTTTCTAAATATATATACTTTTTAAATTTTTTTCTAACAAATAATCTCCATCCATTTTATTTTCTTTACTCTATTTAACTTTTCTAACTAGTTTGACCTAAATTTATTTATATTATTATTTATTAAAAAATTAAAAAATGTATTTAAAAATTATAGTTCTTGATTTATCATTCATGTATAAAATTTTTTATTTATATATTAAAATGTTGAAAAAATTATATATTAATTGTTAAAATATGAATTGTGCAAATAATTTGAGATGTAGGAGTGATATGAATAAATTCAATTCAAACAATTCAAAAAAGTCAAATATTTTAAAGAATATGAGACAGAAGAGGTACTATAATTTTTAAATCTTAATTATTTATATCTCTCTATCACCGTTTCACTAATCATTTCCCATAACTTTCACTTGCTTACTCTACAATGCAAAACAACTCAACAGAATAGAAGAAACTCATTCACATATATTAAATTATAAATTTTCTAAAGTCTTTACCGACCATATATTTTATATTGATTTAAGTTAAAATCGGGTCTTATCGGGTTTAGTTATCGGATCATTTCAGGTTTGGGTCAGGTCGGGTTTGGGTTTAGGTTTTCTCGGGTTTTACTTCAATCGGGTTCGGGTTCAGGTTCAGGTCGAGTTAGGTATAGTCGGGTTTGGGTCGTTGACTTTTCTGGTCAAATCAGATCAGGTTGGGCTTGGGTTCGGGTTGGTTGGCTCAGGTCTTCAGGTTGGGTCAAATTTTGCTATCTTAGTTGCAACAAATGAGCTCCTATCTTAAAAGGAAAGTGAGTTATATTGCTTTGTTATGGAATAAAGTGTGATAGATTCAGTGTTATCAAGTCTTGAATGCTCAATATCTCCCAAATCTTAACAAGGCATACACATTTGTTATAAAAGGAAATTGATAGCAAATTGTTGCCATTGAGTAAAGTTCTTTTGGAGATGTTGCTGCCTTTGCTGTCAAGCTAACAAAGGGCCGAGAGTTTTGTCCAATAAGGACGAAGAACAAAAGAAAGACTTGATGTACAAATTATGGGAAGATGGAGCACTTATCAGACATTTGTTTCAAAATTGTGGGATATCTTGATGGTGGTAAAAAAGAGAGAGAGAGGGAGAGAAAAAGAAAGAAACAGAACTCAAATAAGCAAACTCAAAGATATAACAAATATTTTTTTAAATAATGTTGGTGTTTTGACAAGGATTCGAGTGTTGGCAGTTAAACATTACCCATGAGCAATACAACCAGTTTATGTCTCTGTTGTCTAGCCAAAACAATTGTGAAATCTTTGCTTGTAAGATGTCTAATGGCTCTTTTGGTTGGAGCATTGGCAGTGGTGCATTAGAACACATGACTTCATGTCAAACCTTATTTCATTGTAGCTCAACAAGTTATGTCATTAATACCTATTTGACTACCAAATAGAAATAGTTTAAGAGTTCATTCTTATGGTTGAACTTGTTTATCTCCTTATGTGTAATTACATAATGTGTAGTTGCCATCATTTACTTACAATCTTTTTTCTACTAGCAAATTGACCAAAGCCTTGAATTGCTCAATAGCCTTCTACTAAACTCTTATGTGACATAAGACCTAATGTTGAAGAAGATGATTGGCATGGGTAAAAGAAGTGATGCCTTGTACTAAGTTAGGTAATTTAACGCACTTGTGGAAGCCAGTGTCAATACCAAAAGCTCCATTGTCAATTGGCATAGATATCTAGGTCATGTGACTTTTGAAAATTTGCCTATTTTCCCCAAATTCCATGGTTTGTCTCATAGAAACCTAAATAAATATTGTGATTCTTATCATTAAGCAAAGCAAACTAGAAAATCATTTCCTTTAAGCATAATTTTCAATAAATATTGTTTTGATCTTTTACATGTTGATACTAGGCCACTTATAACACTTTTACCTAGGGCATATAACTTTCTAACCATTGTTGATCATCTTAGTTGTTGTACATGGTTCTATTGTTGAAGAACAAGTTGGAAGCAACTAAACAATTCACCAATTTTTACACTATGATAAAAACCCAATTCAGAAAAAGTTTACTTTAAGTTTAAATTAATAATGCTCAAGAGTTTGTTGTAGGTCCTATGAGTGGTTTCCTTCAGCAACATTGCATAATTCTCTAAAGTTCATGTACAAACACACCACAATAAAATAAGGTGGTAGAACGAAAACATTACCATTTACTAGAGATTGAAATAACACTTTGATTTCAATCCAGCTTAGCTTTCAAGTTTTGGGGAAAATGTGTTTTAACAGCCATGTACCTCATTAACTATACACCTCTCCCAAATCTAGAAAGCAAAAGCCTATATGAAGTTATTTCTCTAAATCACTATCACTTGATCATCTTCATGTGTTTGGCCGCCTCTATGTTTTTCAATATAGGGCAAAATACAAGTTCAAGCCTTATTCAAGGCATTGTATTTTTGTTGGCTATGTGTCAATTCAGAAATGTTATAAAGTGTTTCATCAATAAACTCATGAAATTTTTGTTTCACATCATCTAGTTTTTTTATTAAGATATTTTTCCAGTTAAGTTTTTCCAATGAACCAGTTAACAAACCTAAGATTATGACTGAAATTCAGAATAATAATAAAGAACCCTATTTTAGAACCAACCAATCTTTCTAAAGTGTATTTAACGCCAAAAGTAAGGAACAAAAACACCTCTTCTTGAATCCACTAACCCTAAAATTGTTCAACAAGAGTTAGAAGGTAGACCTCTATGTGGCCATTGGCCGCCATCTTACCTCAATGACTATGTGCATGAGCTACCAAGAGTTAACAAGCTATCACCACCTGTGCCAAATCAAGCTTATCTAGGTAAACCATATCCCTTACTTTTTCGACTATCTTATTCTTGGTTTACCTTTGGCCATAAAGCTTTTTTTCTAGATCTTTCATCATTTCAAAGGCCCAAAACCTAGTATTAAGCTAGTAAAGATGCTTGATGGTGTGAAGCCTAAAGTAGGAACTTAAGGCACTTACAGAAAAATAAGAGCTTCAACTTCAAAGAAGTTGTCATCAAACAAGAAACTCATTAGTTCAAAATGGGTTTATAAAGTTAAATGCAAGAGTAATGGAAGCATTAAAGGGTTTAAGGCTTGTCTCATTGCAAATGGGTTTAGCTAAGCCGAAACCATGGACTAAAATGAAACATTTTCACTAGGTATCAAACTTACAACAATTTGATGGTTACCGAGAATCACTACTGTAAAGAATTAGTAGTTGTAGCCACTTAATGTTCACAAAGCTTTCTTAGAATGAGACTTAACTGAAAAAATGTAATTGTGGCCTTTACCTAGTTGCATGAAAGAGAAAGATAATCTCATATTGCAAATTGAAAAACTCATTTCATTAACTTCAATCAGCTCCACAGCAATGGTTTAAAAAGATTTCTGATGTTTTACTTTAGTTTGATTTTATCCATTTTGGGTTAATTACTCTTTGTTCCCTAAAAATTTGGAAATTTCATTACTATTGTTCTTATTTATATTGATGATATGATAATTGCAGGTAATATCTCGAAGAAAATTGAGTACCTAAAGGCTTATTTACTTGATAAGTTCTATATCAAAGACTTAGGGAAGTTAAAATACTTTCTTGGTATAGAATTGGCTTGGAATTCTGCAGGAATCTTTCTTTCTTACAGGAAATATACTACTAACTTGTTCAAGGAAATAAGAATGCTTAGGTGTAAGCCGACATCATTTCTCATTCAGCAGCAATATCTACTTAGTTCTACTAACAGTTTGACACTTAAGGATATTGAACATTTTCAAAGGTTAATTGCAAAACTTACATATTTTATGATAACTAGACCCAACACCACTTATCTGGTGAATCTTTTTAGTTTTAGTTTATATAGAATCCATGTTCTATACATTACAATGCTATTAGACATATGCTTTGTTATTTGAAGAAAGAATTTGGGCAAGACTTGTTCTTTTCAGCCAAAGAAAGTCTTGGCATACATGCATATTGTGATGCTTGTCCCAAAATAAGGAGATCAATTACAAGTTATTTAACCAAACTTGGAAATGCATTAATTTCATGGAAGTATAAAAAACAATAAACTATTTTTCATTCTTGAGAAGAAGCTGAGTATCATTGCATGGCCAATGGCACAATTTAGCTCATTTGGCTCAAAACTTTACTTGGAGATCTTACAATTCATCAAAGGGAACCTATGTAGCTCTAATGGGATAATTACACAACCTTGAAAATTGCAAATAATCCAGTATTTCATGAACACAAAAAGTATATTGAAATTGATTGTTATTTTATCATGATAATGTTCATGCCAAGGAAGTTACTACACGACATGTCTCAATCAAACTACAGTTAGCAGATTTCTTGACTAAGGCAATGGGTCATGAACAGTTTGAGTTCTTAATGCATAAGTTGGGCATCTACAATCCCCATGCCCTAACTTGAGGGGGAGTGTTAAAAAATGGTATTCTATTTTTAATTCTCTTTATAATCATTCTTTTATTTCATGTTTCCTTGCATGTGCATATCTTCTAGGATTCTAGGTGATCTTGAACTATTGTAATAATTGTATAAAGTTGATTTTTACGTGAATACAAATATAGCTTGTGGAGCATGACAAGTTTTCACCCTGTGGATTCTCTTTTCCCCCTTTACTTTAATAGGTGGTTCACGTGTGTGTTAAGTTTTGTGTGCAAGATTGAGGAAGCATGAGCATTAGGATGACTAGACCCTTAATGTGAGAACACATTTCTGCACAATGGTTTAACTTTGAATTAATTGGCTACCATTGTAAAATTCTTAACATGTCTTATTAATTTGTTTTCTAAGTTTGTTTAAATTGGTTCATTCCTTGTTCATATTTTATGATTTTTTTAGAAAGGAAAGTCAAGGAAGTCTATTTGTGTGTAGTCATGCTACCATGTGCAGAGAAAAGAAACTAATGTGAGACATACGTTTGGTTAATGGGACAAGAGGAAAGTAGAAAGTGGGTTTTTGCTTATATGGCTCATGCTGCTTTAAGTGTTTATTAATCAAACTGTATATGTATACAATGGTTTATGTAATACTTTCATCATTATAATTAACTAGTACTACCTTTGTCTTACATTCATTACCCCATATACATGGTCAACCACATTACTTGCAAAAGGAGCATGAAGATGCCTCCATCTTGGCATAGAGGGTTAGGGAGGCATTTAATTCCCTAACAGCCATCATGATGTTCTCCTTGTGGTCTATAAATGGGACAATAACCAAATTTCATCAACTAAAATTTGTGGACTAATAATCTTGGTTCTAGTTGTGGTGGCAGAATTTGTTAGGAGGTAGAAATCAAATAGCATTGCAATTTTTACTAATGTAATTATTGCTAGATATTGCACATCTTTTTTTGTAGTTTGGGCTTCATCTTGAAGTTCTTTGCGCTTTTTTAACTGTACATCTTTTTTCTAGTTTGGGATGCAGCTTGATCATGCTCATTATGAATTTGGATGGGAACCCCATGATCACAATTTTTTAATGACTATGAAGTTGAACATAAATCTATAAAGGGCTTATTTACACATCATAACCAATCTCTTTCAGTTTGGTAGAATGATTTTTGGTAGAGTCATTCTATACGCAAAACCCAGTTGTTTAGTTGTTGATCGTGTTTGCACCATTCATCATTTCACTCCATCTCCATTCTTGCATTTTCACCTTACCAATGTTCAGAAACATTTATTTTATACTAATGGAAAGGATACAGGAAGAGATACACATGGATAAGTTTAAGCATGGGTTGGACGAGATTGAAAGAGTCCAAGATATTCACATGACCTACATGTTTGTGTGCTAACAATGGGAAATTTGTTTTATCATGCCATGTAATAGCCAAACATGAAGTGAACAACAATGAATTGCATAAGGAGATCCAAGAATTTTGTGAAAAGAATATTACAAAGTTCGCATATATCACATAAAACAATTTGATAAAGTACCCATTCTTATCTCAAAAATTGTTTTGTGGAAAAGATTGATGAGAGTGTATTTTCTTTTATTTTTAGTTTTTTATTTTATGCTCCTAGAATCCATGATGCACTAGACAAATAATATACAAAAAATGAGATACTAGTTGAAACACTAAGGTCTTGATTGGGAATAAATTCTCTAATTAATATTAGAGTTTTAGATAATTTATTAACGATTGAGATCAAACTATTAAAATTAAAAGCTAAAAGCTACAATTGAATTTTTTTTTAAAAAAACTTTAATACTAACCGCTAATGTTAATTTCAAACTAAGCCTAATTCAACAAGTTGACACTTGATAGATCTAATTTCCATATCTGGCATAGTTTCAAATTTGGATGGAGTAGAATCAGAAATGGTGCAATAAAAAAAGGTTTCCCATTATCAAATAATGGTTGAAATGTCACAACCTTCTTTATCGCAACCCTGTGAAGTGCAAAAGATATTCTACAAATTTGTCTACCTGCCAAAATTCATAAGATGGAGGCAACATGAAATTTTGAACAGGAGAAGGCACAAAAAGAAAAAAAGAAATGAAGGAAAGAGAATCCTGCTTTTTAGAAAGTCTGTTGCTTAACTAAAGTATAGCATTAAGTAGAGCAACATGCTTTCTTTGCATTCCCTGATGCATCGGCAACATTAATGGCGATACCTTGGCTAGGTAATGCAGTGTTTGCTGCTTCCTGGGCTGCCAATGCTTTTTTGCTTATGACGTGGTAGATGTCGTTCAAGATCGTTTGAAATGCTTTCTCAACGTTAGTTGCCTCAAGAGCTGATGTCTCCAGGAATGAAAGTCCTTCTCTCTCGGCCAAGGATTGACCATCCGCCTCAGCAACAGCTCTCAGATGATTCAAGTCCGACTTATTTCCGGCCATCATGATGACAATGTTAGAATCTGCATGATCCCTCAGCTCGCGTAGCCATCTTTGGACATTCTCAAAGGTTTGCCTCTTGGTGATGTCATACACAAGAAGTGCACCCACAGCTCCTCTGTAGTAAGCACTAGTAATCGCTCTGTATCTTTCTTGACCAGCTGTGTCCCAAATTTGTGCCTTGACCGTTTTTCCTTCCAACTATATCATTCGAAATCTTAAACCTTAGTCTAGTTGGAATTTGTGCCTCACATTGTAATTGAATACCCAAAAACAATTATTGATATGGCCAATAACAATGACAGCCTACCAATGCCACAAGCTATTCAATAAAATAAAGCATGTCCTTTTCACACATCCAGATCTAATGACGATTTGTGAGCACCTAAATTGAAGGCCATAACAAAAATAAATTCACTTGAAGGATTATAAACAGACGAACAGAGTAAAATCTCATATGGGTATCGGTTATTTTATTCCTAATCCACCTGATTTCATCAGTTGATTAATAAAACAACGAAGAAATGCATACAGAAGTAAACTCCTTCTGCGGGCAATCAATCAAAACCTTTTTGGTTGCAATCAGAAGAATCACACTGCCTTTCTTTCAGAATAAAACTACCAAAAATTGGAGTTGGATGCAATATGGTCGGCTAACCATATCTTTAAACCAGCAAAAGTTTCATTTACCTAATTCCTCCTAGCGAAACAAGCAATCACTTGAAACTGCAGCAATACAGTTATCAGATCAACATGCCATTTCTCAGCTTTTACAGCAAGTAACTATTCCGGGCATGACAAAAACAAGAAAACCAGCAACACCAACAAAAATATCATCATCATCGTCGAAGTCAAATCTACCCCCAAGCAACACCAACCATCTCCTTACGACGTAACCAATAAAAGAAAATTGCAAACATCAGCCAAATGACAAGCATCCAAACCAGAACCGTGAAACAAACGAAAAGAAAGAGCGAAACCTGTAGAGTCCGAGTGGCGAACTCCACGCCGATGGTGGATTTGGACTCTAAACAGAATTCGTTCCTGGTGAACCTGGAGAGAATGTTGGATTTCCCGACGCCGGAGTCGCCGATCAACACGATCTTGAAGAGATAATCGTACTCGTGATCCACTCTGTGCGCCATTTCCCCTCCTCCTCTCTTTCAGACCTTTAAAGATAAAAAAAAAATGAAACAGATCGGTCACGGAAACAAACAAACACGGCCAATTCGAACCTTGAATCGTGAACAGCCACCTTGATCGAGAAGAGAAAATTTCTTATAATTCGAAGCCGAATGGATCTTCCCGAACTCTGTTTCTCAGGAGAGGAATTGCAGGGATTTTGTTCTTTTTCGTTTCTTTTCTACTTTATGTTGAAGATGAGGCAGCCAATCGGGGGAAACGGAAGATTTTTGATAATTTTGATGAAACGAATATATATGATCAGAGATTTGAGGCAACGACGTAGTTTTCTGGTAGGGACAAAAAACTGACAAATTTGTCAGGCTGGCACCTGCTGTGGTTGCGACCAATATTGGGTGGCATGTTACTGATGCTCTCGTGTGGCAGTTTTCAAAAATTTTTAACGGAAAATCACAAAACCCCCTGTGCGATTGGCCTAACAAATGCTTTTTCCATCATTTTTTAAAACTTACATTTTATCATTTTTTTTAAATTATCAATTTTATCTTTGTAAATACTCCATAATATAATATCTTTTAAATGCTAAATAGATGTAAAAAATATCAAGACAGTTTGAAATTATTAAAATATAGTTAGCACTTAATTATAATTAATTATGATTTTAAAAGTTATTATCAAATCTATATTTTTAAAAATAATAGAGGTAAAGTATAGGTTAGTGCAATTACTAGATAAGCGGATTTTATGCTCTCCTGTTTTTCTAGCGCTTAAATGTCAAGGTAGTCATCAAGATTTCTTATATTGGTTAGTTAAGTCAGTGAAAATTTAAGAAGGACCATCGTACAGTGGCCGTCCGTCCAATCGATGAGCATAACCATGGCTATTATTTCTTTTTTCTTTTTCAGTACAATTGAAGCATTCTTTAGTTGATATGTGAAAATTAATCTCGTCAAATACTATTATATACGAAAATGGAGATCTCTTTCAAACGAGTTTGTCTCATACACAGGAACGAACACAGTTGCTTAAATTATTTAAGCCTTTCCTACTTAGAGCAACTTCAATTGATACTATCCCATGATAGTTATATACTCCCTTCTCCCAATTGTCCAGACACAAGTTACCTTTTTTTTTTTTTAACTCAAATTTGATTTAAATTTATTTGTTACTATTTGTTTTATCAGAATATTATATTTCAAACCTACATGTTTCATTTATTCTCAGTTCTAAAAGTTTCAGATGTACACATCAAAACTTAATATATATATATATTAACTAAGTATTCTAAACAGTAAATGTATCAAAAAATTTAGGGCCAATTCGTTTCGTCTAAAGTCAACTGACTTTTTTTAACTTTTTCATCTTTTTTACGTGAAACCAATTTCATTTGAAAGTCAATGTTATGTAAATGCAATAATCAATTTAAAAGTAAATTTTTAGGATGTTGTTAAATTTTTATGAATTTTTCTTTTTTAATACTTGAAACTAGAAAAATTCATAAAAATTTAGTAAGATTATAAAAATTATATTTTTAATTGATTATTGTAGCTATATAATATTGGCTTTTAATTAAAATTAGTTTCAAGTAAAAAAAATGTAAAAATAAAAAAAAAGTCATTTTGTAGTCAATTGGCTAAAGTTGAAACGAATTGGCCCTTAGAACAGGTTGAGTCTACTCTGTATGAGCAGATGGGCACTTGGAGCATAGTGGCGTCTAAGAAGACACGGTTAAGCAAGCCATTGTGGTTCCACACCAAGTTTCGGCAGCAACTATGCTTCATAGCTACATTGGGGCAGGAAGGAGCCGTCGCCGCCTAGATTTTTAAAATTTTTTTATTAGTATGTAATATGATAAAAATTGTAAAAATATTAAAGTTAGGTTATTATTTGTAAATTATAAAATTAACTATGGATTTTTGCATATTAACATTAACAAGAATTAGAAACATGCAGATCGCGATTCGCAAACCAACTAGCCCCTCCTAAATCCGACGCTTCATCCTTTTGTTGTTTAGTGATGACGACCACGAGCTCTTCGATTTAGCTTGCTAGTGGTGACCCAACTAGCTTGAACTTCTTCTCCCCATTGCTGACAACATAAGCTTCATTCTGTCCATCTCCACCTCCGACTTCGCGTCTAAGTTTTTGGAGAAAGCGCTCGCACATCCGGCAGCCGAGTCACGATAGAGGTTGGGTATTTTCTCAATTTTCCTTTGTTTTCCTTTAATTCTTTGTCTTTTTTATCAATTGCTCACTCAAATTTGTAAATAAAGTGTACTAAATCAATCAATAATGAAGGTAAGATCCTATGTTTCCAGTTCTGGTTTTATAGCTCCTTTGTTCTTGAAATTAAAATTTCATTGTTCAACAGCTTGTTCACTATTTTGTTTAAGAAATGAGAATTAGGGAACATTGCGTATTGTGCTTAACATTCATGTGATTGACTTATTTGCATATGTTATTGGAGAACAAGTGAAGAAACATAGACAAAAGTTAGTATTAATTACAAGCAAATTTATCATTATAATTTTTTTGCATAATTTTAGGATGATTTAAATCCAATTGCCTTGTGATTCCCAAATCATCATGATAAAAATTTTCTTTTCATTGTTGTTCTTGTCCGATTTTTCATAATAAATAGAAGAGTAAGTTTGAGAATATTTGTTGTTGTTCTTAAATAAATTAGTTGAAGGATATAGAAATTTCTCGTATTTTATGATTGTAGAGACTTTCAGTTTGGATTCTATATTTGATAATTTTAGGGATTTGAAGGAACACCGTTTTAAATTTTGAACTAAATTATTATAGACATTCAAATTTCATAAGTTTATGTATTACATTATTTAATGTTTTGTATTATTGATCATAAACATATACTTGTTAACAATCCGCCAACACTCACGCTTTCGTCTCCCCCCTGACAGGATTCCTGGCTACATCCCTAGCTTCCACTTCCAGCAATATAATTCTTGGAACATGTCTTTTTACAGGCAAATGAAGTCCCCTAACCACCGTTTAAGATGAGGGTTTTTTATTTTTATACCAAGAAGCTTTATGAGAGAAGAGTTAAAAATTTAATATAACCAATTCTACGCCGCACTTCATCCAATTTTAACCTGCTCATTGAATATAAAGGGGAGCAATCTCTTATAAGAGTTAGTAGAATTTTAATTTTGACCAACCACATGATTTTGGTTGATCATTATTCAGTTTAAACTGAAAAAATAAAAAAAGGGGGAATTTTTTGAATATTTGGATTGGTCAATTTGATATGTCAGTTTAGTTTTGGTTGAAATTGAATGATAAAAATTTTGGATTCAATTCGGTTTTGGTTCAGGTATTGGCTCTAAATTAACTGAAATTTTTATTATTAGTTTGGTCCGTAAGTTCAGTTTCCGGTGCATTTCAGATGTCGGAGCCCAACCATTTGTGGCCACAGAAGGGCCTTCACGGTGGTGCCCAGCAAGTTTTCTTATGCTGGTGCTCGCCACAACTAATGTGTATTTGTACGCTAGTCAGAGCCTTTACAAGCAGGAGTTCATACTTGGGAGCCATGTATGATGCTAGTGAGCTTGTCGATCGAAGACGGGTCCTGAACTTGAAATCCACGGTCAGAGAGAACCATTGCTTGCCTGTTGGTCCACGAATTTTTATGAAAGAGCCATGAACTCGAACCTGGGCAAGAGTCTTGTGCATGCGCATGCACCAAGCAAATTAGAGGAAGGCACTGAGCCCCCATCATCCGAGCTAACTCAGTTCTGGGTTTCGAGCTCAGTCCGCCTCGCCCAAACTTGCTCGGGTATTGACGAGTTTAAAGGTGAAAGCTTTCTCAAATACAAGTTTGAATTTTCTTAGATTTGCTTGTTCCGAGCTAAGATTTGAAATTAGAGCTCCACTTTTTCACTTCAATCTGTTTTGGTGAGAGCTTTGTCAACTCCAGAGGGCTCAATAGCATATCTAATGACCAAGGCATGCTAAATAGCCCATTCATTTTGGTTAATTCAGTTTAGAATCGAATTGAATCAAAATATTTCAATTCTATTTAAGTTTAGTTTCAAAGGCTAATTTGATCTATTCAATATCTTATCCTCCAAAGTTAAAAATTGAATAGATTAACTAATTTGATTCGATTTAAATCGAATAAAATGAATGCTTACCCCTGCACATGACATGGCAGCAGTTTTCATATCATTTGGGCTAAAACCTAATTGACACTGTTTAAGATATTTGGGCATTGTTTCATAGTAAGAAATAATGGAGACTCATGCTCTAACGATACATATGTTGTAATAAAAAACACAAAAGTATATTGGGTACAAGGAAAGGAACAGGAGATGCTCGAACCTAGAATAAGTGGGTGGAAAGTAGCAAACACCTAAAAATATTGTTTGCACTTGCTTTCCTTTATAATATTGTGATTGTTGAAATCAACTTACGAGTAAATATGCAAACAACAATATGATAAATTGTGTGTGATTTTAAGTATTGTAACTGCCTTAGAAAATTAAAATTACTGAAAGTTATGATCTCAAGAAAACAAAATTTGTTAGGCCTAAAATCACTTCTTACACTCGCACAACTGAGCCCCTTAACTATACGTGCACTACAAGAAAACAAGGCATTTGAGTCAGAAAAAAATGTAGGGAAACCGTAGAAAATAGTCATTTCTCACAATTAAAATCATCGGACAAAACCGTAGGAAAAAGTAGTATCGGAAATAAAAACCGTTGGATAAACGTAAAATAGTCCTACGCTTTTATGATGTCCGTGGACCCCATTATATCCGACAGTTTTGAGATGCATTAACTCCTACAGTTTCCTGACAAAACTATTTCCTACGGTTTTGTGACCCCTTTGTCCTACGGTTTTGTGACGTCAATGTCCTACGGTTTTGTGACCCCTTTGTCCTACGGTTTTGTGACGTCAATATCCTATGTTTTTGTGACTCCTTTGTCCTACGTTTTTGTGACACCTCATTTCCTACGGTTTTATGACTTTAATATCTCCTACGGTTTTCTGTCATTAATATTGGTCCTACGATTTTGTGACAATTTAAAGATTTTAGTAAATTAATTTATAAACAAAATAAAAACATATTATATTGCATTATATAATAATAATAATAAAACAAAAATTATTATTATTATTATTATTATTATTATTATTATGTTAATATTTTATTATTATTATCATTATTATTATTATTATATAACAATTGATCAAAGTAGTCAATAAATTTATTATACATAAAAGTAATCAAATTTTACAGGAAAAAGTTAATTACAAAGAACTGAAGGTCTAATATAAAATCAATGGGATGCAGTGTCGGGCTGATCATCGTCATCTCACTGGCTACGATTGTCGTCATGATGCTGAGTGAAGGATTCGGTCCGTAGGTCGTCTGAGAGCGCCGATGCAGGTATAATCCCCTTCTAGATCAACCTGTTAAGCATGGAGCTCATTGCAGCATCGGTCTCTCGCTGAACCTGAGTGCGAACGTCTGCCTGTATGCGTAAAATCACTCCATAGCTGGGTGTTCTCAGCCCTCAGCTGAACAATCTCCTCCGAATCAGTACGTGGAGCCTAAAAATTTTTGTAAGTAGCAATTAGCAATGTAAAAGTGATAAAAATAATTAATAAAGTTAAATATGAATGAAAAATACCCGATTTGGTCCAAAGGTCTGGGGATCAGAGAGTCGGCGCGGAACACCCGGTAGTCGGCCTTTTTTTGGCGGGCCTCGTACCTCGCTCCATACCTCTGCATCGAACTGCGGGTGGTCATCCGAATTCTGGTATTTTTCTTGAATCCGCTAGACATATCCATCCTACAAGAAAAAGAAATTAGAGTTAGTAAGACAAATATTATATTTTTAAAACATTGTTTATAGTGGTAAATGAACATTTATTACCTGCAGCTGCTGTGAAATCGGATCGATGGGCTGACCGGTCTTCTTCCGTCTATGAGTATGAGACCACCACTCATCAAATGATGGCTCAACTCCATCTCGGGCTTTTGTCTGCACAATTTTAGATATCATTAAAAATTTAAGTAATTAATAAATCATAAAAAAATTATAATGTATGGAAGGTCCAAGTTGGTACCATACGATCCCAGTGCATCTTGCCTAGGATTGAGCCCATCGTGTGCTTTGGAACAAGGCCTGAGCTATCCGCTATGTGCTTGGCATGGGAACCAACCTCCGATAGCTTCTTCCATCTCTCCTGCTCCCACTGGTCACATAACTGATTCCATACCTGCTGACTGTAGCAAGGTGGAACATGTGGCCGTAGTAAATTGTAGTTAGGGTTGGTGAAGAAGTCGGGGATCTTCTGAATCGCGACGGACCTCCAATGATAGACGCGGTTTCGCACAGACCGCAAACAGTAGTCAAACACAATTCGGCGGATGGGGCCGAAGTCTCTGGGGTCCTATCTATAGTTGTTATGCAATTTGACAAAGAAGAAAAAAAAATGATGAATTAGTCCATATACAAACTATTGTTTAAAAATGTATAACAACCAATTACCTCTAACGTGGTTACGTGCTCCTCTCGTGCAGCTCGAGATGCATGTGACCAAGCTATACAACTTTCGTCCCACAACCTTACATGAATAGAGGCTACGGTGGAATGAATAGAGTCATCAGTGAGTAAGCTGTAACAAATGATGATTATAGTAAGATATATATATAAAGTGATGTAACTAAGAACAATGTATAATTATATCATAATTAATTTTGTAAGAGTCAGTAACACTTACTCTCGAGGGACGATCAGCGAATGGTCCTACGGAGGTGGAGGTGGTGGTAAGACAACTACCCGTGGGCCTCGCCTTCTAGGTAATAGGGCCCCATCAGCTGGCTGCGCGTCATGTGTGACGGCTGGGCCGCCAGTGGCCGGGTGCTACTGATGCTGACACGGGTGTAGGCCAGGTAGATGATGAATGGATATATCAAACTCATCTGGATCAAGGAATGAATTAGGATCAACATCCCATGTGGGCTGCCAGATCCCTGTATGCTGGTACTGAAAGGACCCGGATATTCCGCTCATATCCGGGTAATATGCATCAGTCTGCGTGTCTCGAAACTGCTGAAATGCGGAGCTCGATGCGCCAAATGTCTGAGGCACATAAGGTCGTGGGACCAGAGTAAATGGCAGCTGGGTCTGTGGCACCGGTGTCTGAGCCTGTGTATGTGGCAACAGGGTCTCTGGCACCTGGGTCTAAGTCTCAGTCTGTGACACCTATGTAGGTGTCACAACAGGGTGTCGTCAACCCCGATTACGTCGCAGATCATGTACGTCCTTGGCCGGGCCTTTGCCCGAGCCAGACTGTCTGGGGCGAACCATCCTAAAATTAAAGTTTAACATGTTTATTACCTATATATGTAATACTAAATTACCATTATGTCACAGTCTTTTATTTATAAATGACCATTACTACACTAACATTTACTTATTAAATTTCATTATTTTAGTAATCTCATTAAATTTTAAATTGCCATCATTTCAATAACATTTGTGCAATAACACTTTTTAAAATTATCAATTATTCGATATATACTTATTTATAAAATAAAATTATTAAACTACCATTACCTGATTATACTAACATTACTGAAGTAACATTGTTGTTCTAACTTGAACTGCTTACACTAACATTATTGAAGTGATAACAATATTACTCTAACATTATTGATGTCACAGTTTTTTATATTAACCACATATATTGTAACATGCTTTTGTACAAATAGAACTTACCAGTATTACATAATATTTATAACTAACCACATACATATTACTAACACCATATCTAAAATTACCTAAAACATATAATATAAAAACTGGCTTTGAAAAATATAACATGCAATACATGCATTATATATGTAAACAACAACTATATATAATAACAAACATTAATTATCTATGAAAAACTACTTAAAAATTAAAAATACCTAGTTTAAGTAGCTCTGGAGGGGATTTTGGGAGTGGGTTTGGAAGAGGGCATCGTAGAATAGATGAATGGAGTGGTGAAACTGAAGAACTCCCACGAATTTAAAGGGAAAATCTGGCGATTAAGCTACCTACTTGACCTACGATTTTCCTGCAGTTTTTAAAACTATAGGAAAAACGTAGCAAATGTTCCTACGGTTTTCTTACGAAAAATATGAAATGCCTGAAAAGCGTAGGAAAAGAAAAACTTAAAATTCCCGCCATTAATTGGTTTCCCGCCTTCCTTCCTACGGTTTTGCTACTTAATTCTCCTACGGTTTTATGACATCTACCTTTTTCTATAGTTTTGCTACTTAATTGAAATGTTGAATCAAAACCGTCGAATAGCGCGCTGCCCTAGGTGATTATGGTCCTACATGTTTCCTGTGCTTTTTTATATGTGTGAAAACCGTTAGTCCTTTCCTACACTTTTCTACATACTTTAGCCATTATCTCAAAACCGTCGCACATCACATTGTCCTAGGTAACTTAAAACCGTCGGACAGAGGGAATATCAAATATATATATATATATATATATATATATATATAATTTATAATGTGTATTTAAATGAACTAATTACTATATATGTTTGGAAGTTAATTATTTAACTTTTTTTAGTTGATGAATAAATGAAAATATTTATATTTGGAAATTAAATTTTTAGATTTAATGTATATGGTCAGATTGAATCTCCCAAATTTATTAACATTATTATTATTTTTGTAATAGCATGCAATAATTTTTTGTGAGAAAAAAAATTGATATATTCATTTCAACGACACAGGTAATTAGATATGTGATGATTAAATTTCATAAATTTTTTTTCTTTTCTGTCCAAAACATAAATGCAATCAAAGTTATATTACGATTTCAAATAACACATGCAGATGTTTTGAACAAGTACACTTAATCAAACATCATCGCCTTCATCTGACTCTAAACTATCGAGCGATGCTTCATCATCTGATGTATCCCCATCGGCTTCTGTGACCTCGATGTTCTGATCCATGTGTTGGACGATTTCAGGATAACACATTGTATCGAGAAGTATGTTAATCTCATCAAGGCTAATGCCATCAGTTGTTACCATTGGTACTTCACTTGAAATCATTTCTTGGAACGGCTCATCTGTGGTTTCTAACACACATGTTTGCTCATCAAACATTTCCTCATTGTCCTCAGATCGAATACTAAAATTATTCGATGAACAATCGATGAATGCTCGTGGCTTCGTCTTAACCACCGGCCACCACTGATGAAGAGTCTTGTTCGGGTACTCACAGTAGTAAATTTGTTGAGCCTGTGTCGCAAAATTAAACGGCTCAGGTGGTGATAATCTAGACTTCCATTTAATGTCAACAACACTAGTACCTGCGCAACTTCGAACACCACGTGTCGGATCAAACCAAGTACATTTGAACAGCGTCATGACTTCATACCTACTCTCGTGGTACTTAATACGTATAATCTCATCAATAAGGCCATAAAAATCATACCCACTGGATCCCCATGTCTCACCCTTCACGCAAACACCATAATTTTGTGTCGTTTTGTCTTTGCCGTAGGATTGTGTGTGGAAACGAAAACCATTCACAATACATCCATTGTATGAAGTAGCCACTCGAATAGGACCACGGGCTAATTGCACAATACGATGATCTAATTTATCCTTGAAACGGTTAACCTGAAAATATAAAGTTAATATAATAACATAATTGCACAGTATATTCAAACAGAACACAATTAGGAACATAAAAATTATCACGCCATGATACTCACGTATGATGAGAACCATTCAGTCAAACGTTGATCTTGATAACTTTGTAATTCAATTTCACCTAATTGGGGAAATCTTGTTGATATATAAGAATCAAAGTGCCTGAAATGATAACTAGTCAATAATGAATTAAAGCAAGCAGATTGATATAAAAACCCTCACAGTTGTTTACATATATGTCACCCGACAATTGGTATAATCTCATTGCAATTGCGCAAAGTGTAGATATGCATTTGATGTTTCTCAGTGGGATCAAGGAAGCGTTGTCGCCCGCAGTTGGGTATGTTACAACATCTTGTATTGAAGATAGATAACAATTGACCCTCGACATCAGCCACAGGAATATCAATATCATCATTTCGTGGGATCCTGTTTAACCGTGTAGGAATATTTACTTCAAAGTAATGGTTACAAAATGTAGACATTTCCTGGACCAAGTACGCTTCCACAATTGATCCTTCAATTGCAGCTTTATTTCTAGCCTCTCGCTTCAATGACCGCATTAGTCTACCAAGTTAAAAAAATATAACAATTAATGACATATAATATGCGAAAATTATTGACATATAATATATGAAAATTATTGACAGAAATATGAATGCAAATTAAAAAATTACCTTTCAAATGGATACATCCATCAAAATTGAACTGGACCACACAACTTTGCCTCATGAGGGAGGTGGATAACAAGATGTTCCATCGAATCAAAAAAGGCAAGAGGGAATATCTTTTCTAGCTTACATATGGTAACCACTATATTCCGCTCCAACTGTTGTATGTCATCAAATCGAATCCTACTTGTGCATAAGGTTCTGAAAAATGAGCAAAACTCAGAAATCGTCTCTCATATAAGACCTGACATATACCCACGTAAGGCAATAGGAAGCAACCTCTGCATTAACACATGACAATCGTGACTCTTGAAGTTATAGAATTTACTGTCACTCAAGTTAACCGTACGGCCTAAGTTCGATGCATACCCATCAGACATTTTTATCGTTCTCAGCCACAGAGTAACTTCTCTTATATGTTCCCGACTCAACGTATAAGATGCTTTTGGTTTTACACATTTCCCCCTAATATTTCGTAAATGTAGTTCACGCCGCATTTTTTTTAACTCCTGAAGCGAAAGGCGAGAATTGGAGTTATCTTTTGTTTTCCCACATATATCCATAACAATATTAAAAATATTCTCGAAATAATTTTTTTCAATATGCATGACGTCCAAATTATGGCGAACTAGCAAATGGTTCGAGTACGGTAACTCCCAGAATATACTCCGCTTTAACCAATTATGCCACTCTCCAAACCCCGCAACTCGGTGTTTATCATATGAAGAGCCAAACGGAGGAAAACAATACCCAACCAACATAGCATGTATTTCCTCACCTGACTTATATGGACTAGCCAGCACTAACCTTCTTCCCTGGGATGAACGATGTTGCATTCGAACGGAATGTGTGATTATGCGGTAAAAAAACCCTGTGACAATCAAACCAACATGGCTTTCTGCATTTCTTCAACATAAATGTGTCAATTTCATCCATGCAATCTGGGCACGCAAGCTTACCATGGGTACTCCAACCTGAAAGGTTTCCTAGTGCAGAAAAATCATTAATTTTTCATAATAAACATGCCTTCATAAGAAAATTTTGTTGTCGATAACTGTCCCATGTAACAACCCATTCCGACCATAAAGTTTTGAGCTCCTTAATCAATGATCGTAAAAATACATCAATGTTTCGTCCTGGTGTTCTAGGACCAGGAATTAGGAGAGTCATAAAAATGAAGGGTTCTTTCATACACAATTCTGGCGGAAGATTGTAAACAACTAGGGATGGCAAAATCGGACTCAACCCGATGAGCTGGACCAACCCACCTGAACCCAAGCCCGACCTGACCCGATTTGACTAAAAAAGTCAACAACCTGAACCTGACTGTGCCCAACCCGACCTGAACCCGAACCCGATTAAAGGGAAACCCGAGCCCAAATGACCCGAGCATGAATTGACCCAAACACGAGACTGACCTGACCTGAACCCTTAGATGACCCGATAACTAAACCCGATAATACCTGATTTTAACCCTCACCCTAAACCTTAACTTTCCTCTTTCATTATTTCCATATTAAGTCAGTCCTAAATATGGAGGTTTCCATGTTTAGTATCTTCCATTTTTTGAGTCTTTCATATTCAATATGTCTTATATTTAGAAATGGTAACTTCCGTTATTAGTAACTTTCATTTTTTGGTATTTCCATATTTAATAAGTCTCATATTTGGAGATGAGATTTTCATATTTAGTAGTTTCATTTCTTTTTTTAAGATATTCATGTTTAATAATTTTCATATTTTGAGAAAGGATTTCCATATTTAGTAACTTCTATTTTTTTAGGACTTCTATATATTATAAGTATCTTATTTGGGGAAAAAACATCCATATTTAGTGAATCCTAAATTTGAATTTTTCCAACAGAAGTAATTTTTATATTTAGTAAGTTTAATGATCTTAATAGGCAATTATTAAAATTACAACATTCACCCCTAAACTTTTAAGTATAATGCAATAAAGTACCTAAATTTTAAAAAATTTTATTTTAGTCACCCATAATAATTACAACATGGATCTTAAATTTTTTGAAATCATTGCACTTTCACCCAAAATTTTTTAAAATTTACAATTGAGTCACTGATAATGAACTTGATTTGCATTTCGTTGTAATTTCAAAGAAAAATCATTGAAACATAAGCATAACAAAATTGTCGTTGTGTATGTCTGAGTAATAGTTGGGTGAAGATCTGAATAATCTGTACAATAATAGTTAAAGGGTATGAGTTTAGAAAAAAAATCAAACATTACTATCAATGTTAAATTACTTAAATATGTACTAAACTATAATGAAGAAGATTTTTATGAATATTTTAATTAAATATACTAAAAAATAAAATTTAAATTTAAATTAAATCATACAAAAAAGTAAATTATTTGATTTAAATTTTTAAAAAAATTGAATAGATTTAATCGTTTTGACTTCACACCAATAACCGACATGAACACAAAAGTTGACCCGAAATTGACCCGAAAGCTGACCTGAAGTTACCCGAGACTAAAATTACCCGACCTGAAGTGAACCTGAACCCAAATAAACCTGGCCCAACCCAAGCCGAACCCGAAATCAACCCGAACCTAAATGACATGACCTGAACCCGACCTGGACCCGAATTCATGCTAACCTGAGTAGACCCGAACCTGAATGACCTGACCTAAACCTGACCTGACCCACCCAATTGCCATCCCTATAAACAACTATAAAGATTGGTCATATCGTGTATGTTCCACCAACAACATTATTCGGGTTAAATCCATCAGTACATAATCCGAGCCTAACATTTCTAATTTCATTAGCGAGTGATGAGAATGTTCGATCTATGTGACGCCACGCTTCAGACTGACATGGATGACCCATACTTCCATCATTGCATGATTTATTATAAGCATGCCAAGTCATATGAGTCGCTATTTTTGATGACATGTACAAGCGCTTCAACCTGCTGGTTATTGGTAGATACCGTAACAATTTTTTTGGAATCAACGTCTTTCTTCCGGAGGTTACTCTTTCTTTATATCTACTGCTTCCACATTCACGACAATGTGTTAATTTCTCATCTTCCCGATAGAATAGTATACAGTTATTCTCACATGTATGAATTTTTATATATGGCAACCTAAGTCCTTTTGTGAGTTGTTTCGCATCATATAGGGTGGATGAGAGTCTATTACTTTCAAGCAACATTTCTTTCATAAGCTCCAGTACTCTATCGAAACAACGATCTGTCATATTAAACTTACTTTTGCAACTTAGCAATTGGGTCATTGCAGACAATCGTGTTTGTTTAGTACACCCATCCCACAACGGTGCATTTGTATCATCCAACAAATTATAAAATTGTTGTGCGGTCGGATTAGGTAACCCCTCTCTCATTTCAGACACATCGAACACATTATCATTATTATCACTACCATTATCAGCTTCTTCGACATCAACATCGATAAACTCTTCATCCACCAACATTCTTTCACTATTTCCAGATCCTACATTCGATGATAACGGACCCATTGATTCACATACCATCTGTTCATACGCATTTACACTAATTGATTCCCCACTTATCTCTCCATATAACTGCGATGGAAAATAGCTACGGGCCATACTAAAATTGTGCAGATTGCTATCATATTGTTCATTGTGACAGTGCCATATGTAATAGTTTGACGTAAATCCATATCAAAACAAATGCTCTCTCACTTTCAGCTCTGTTCTATAAAATCTGTTATTACATTTACGACAAGGGCATTTAATCATTTTTAACTCCTCCCCACTACATGTAAATTGTAAAAACTCATTAATACCAGCCATAAATGCAAAATTCATATATCCATCTGTATCTGTCCTCTGGTACATCCACTCATGTCCATTAGCAGTCATTTTGGTTCCCTTGTAAAATAGACAGTAAAAGCACTCAACATAAATATGTAATAAATTTATTACATTTCATATAATATAAATATAATGAAAATTTAAATGAATTACTTATATATGTCATGCATACATGTCAACCTTCCATAACTAAACTACTTAGCTACTCCATTAAGGTAAGGGCGCTACTCCATTGAAAGTTGTATAAGCAGTAAACCATTTTAACTGTTCCATGTTAGTAGCATTTTATGTAAATTTTAGCAGCATTTCTCTTCAGTTCCCGTTCACAGTGTTTCTCAATAATATCAACTTATTGAGAAACACACGACGGGAACAATTTGGAAAATATTCTACCAAATTTCACAAACTGCTACTACGACAGGAACACATTAACTGAAATACTGATTATACAAATTTCAACTGTCCAACTTGGACAATCCATGATTATGTTAATTACAAATATAACTTAATCCAATACATTTTGTTTGCCAACAATCTGAATCGGACCAATATTATATTTGTCATCAACACAATCATAGATGGAGAATCTAATGTATAATAAATAAATATTTATTATGCAACAACATGCTGTGATAAGTCAGCTACCTAAAACAAGATAAGTATATCTTATAAAAAATAAATAATTACCATTTAAATCACTAACCTCTAAAGGCAGTTACCTAAAACAACATAAGTATATCTTATAAAAATAAATAATTTACATTTAAATCACTAATCTCTAAATTAATTTTAAATACCTCTATTGAGCTGAAGGAGATGTTGAAGCGGAAGTGAAAATGGATGTCGAAATTGTGGCTAGGACAAGCCAAAGAAGAGGGGGTGGGAGGTATTTATAGGCAAAATATGTAGCAATATCATAGGTATATATGAAAAGTTAAACTGCAAGAATAGTGTAGGAAATTTGTAGTAACTAACGTCAAAAAAATGTAGGAAAAATAAACTGTAAGAAAATTGAAGGATTAAAATTCCTACATTTTAAAGACACCCATTCTTTTTATGTCTCAAAACCGTAGGAGAAAAAAATGCAGGAAAAGCGTCGGCTACTATATCCGACGTTTTTCCTACATATATGGTCCCTACCATTTAATTCGCATCAAAACCGTTGGAATATTTGGCGTCATTATTTCCCGCCACCTTACTCTGACAATTGTCCTACGCTTTTTTGTGTCAGAAATTTATTGCATGAAAACCATCGGACATAATATTTCGTCTGACGGTTTTCCTGCGAATAATTTTCCTACGTTTTTTTTGTAGGAAATTGTCGTAGCAAATACTCCTCATCCTTGTAGTGGTGTCATATGAGTGCAATATGCACTTATTAAAGTATCGTAGTTAGAACTCTATGCTTTGTGAAATAGGATATTTAGCTCGTAAAGTTCAAAACATGGGACAAATAACCCTTGAGCAGTAAGCTTTACCACCATGCAAAATAGGGTTCACAATCCAAAACAGTTCCAGATTGTATTAGCCTTCCAAAATACCACCTACAAGGTGGTGAACACCATTAGCCTCTTTTTCTCCATTAATAACATGATAAACATCTCTAATAAGCTTCAAAGTTGTGAAAATCCTAACTCGCGACTCTTAGAGTTTCAAGATACAATTAAGTGTCATTATACTGAATTGATTTATTCTAGTTAAGGGCTTTTGAATTTCATCTAGTTTGTTTGGTGATTCCTATACTTGAAGAATCTTGCCCAAAAAAATTGCTATGGACCTATAGGCCTATAAGGCCCACAAAAGCTACAGCCTTATAAGCTCATGAACTTGACGACCCTACTGCGGCCTAAAAGCACAACATCCAAGAGAGGATAAGTTCAAAGTGGCCTTACCAGGTTAGATAATCTAAGTTCTGAATACTTAAACAGATGTGTTGATCCAATGGTGTCTAAACAAGGGGCATATACTCAAAAGCCTATCTAAAGGCTGTTTGTGACATTTCATCCAAAATAATAGTAGAAAATGGGTTTTTATTATAGAATAGGAACACTTGGATTACGGGTTCCACTTACCAAAATGAAACATTATTAGGTTAGGTCGCAATAGGCAGAGCACATGATTCAAGGTTAAGTAAAGATTAAAAAAAAAAAAGGAAAAACTCACCGCTTTTTTTTTTATACTAAAACACCACTTTTAATTTAAGATTATTCTCGATAAATATCATTTTAGGTGGACCAAATTTTAGAATGGTCCTTTGGGCTTTGGATTAGTTATTATATTATAGACCTATGTCTAATTATACATACTAATTTATCCATAATTTCCTCATATATAACTCATAATCTAGCAAAAAAATTGACTAATTTGTTTTTAGACCAAAACTCACATTCACCCTTAAAACCCTATCTTTGTCGCCGCTTCTACCGCTGATGCAGCTACTATATTCTCCGATAAATTGTCACCGCTTCCAAATTTTGCCGTTATCATTTGCCTTTAGATCTCGCAACCACTTGCCTTCAGATTGCATCATCACTCACCGCCCTTTACTTCTGAACCATGTTGCCGCTCGCATCCAGATCTTGCACCGTCAATTATCTCCAGATGTCAACATCGTTGCTTGCCGGACAGCGTCGACCGTTGCCACCGAGTCGCGTCGCTCATTGCTTTCAAACCACAAAAGTGTTTGCAATAAAATGTAAATATGTCTAATATAGTATGTGGAACTGTCTGCAAAGTAATATAATTATAATGTGAAATTAAAAGTATTCAAAGCTATAAGAATAAGTGTCTAATTGAATATTGTAAAATGTCTAAAGCAATATGTAAAAATGTCTGAACAAAAAATGTCTAAATCAACGTGTGAACAATTTGTTATCTTCAGAAAATAATTATTTGAAATAATAAAAAAAAGTGTCTAAAGCTAGAAGAATAAGTATCTGATTGAATATTGAAAAATGTCTAAAAAAAATATATAAAAGTATCTGAACCAACTTGTGAACAATTTGTTATCTTCAAAAAATAACGGTTCGAAAATAATAAAAAAAGTATTTGAATAAATATGTAAAAGTATCTAAACAATATATAGATAAATAAAAGTGTATGAATTAATGAATAAAGAAGTGTCTAAATAGATATCTAAAAATGTTTAAAGTAAAATACAAAAGTGTCTTAACAATAACTAATAAAATAAAATTTATTTTGTTTATTGGGAAAACAAATCCCAAATAGTCCAAGCCTGAGCACAAATAAGCTCAAGCCTGACTCGATAAATTAATGATACTATTTGAGCTCAAGCTTGATAAGAAACGGTACCACAATTCAAGCTTAAGCTCGACCCAAATCCTAATAAGCTTGACAACATCAACCCTAAATGTAACTTTTAAGCCTTAGACACTTATATGCAAGTATGACATAACTTTAGGGGGTAATTTTAATTATTTCCATTTATAATGCTCATTTGTAAAAATTGGGTAACTGAAATTTTAAAACTTGAGGGACCATGTGTACTCATAGACTAACTTTAGAGGGAATTACTGTAGTTAAACATATTTTTTGTAGGACTCATTAGGTTTTATAAGCTCACAGGCCAAATAGCACTATGTTCGAGCTTGACTCGTTAAGATATTAAGCCCTTATTTTGGTTCATGTTCAAGCTCGATAAAGCTCGACTCAGAAAATTCCAAATCAAGCTTGAGCTTAAGCTACTGATAAAGGTCTGACTCGTTTACACCTTAAGCTTGATAACCTGCTTTTTTTAAAGAAGAAAAAAGATGTGCTAAGCTGAACTTAGTTGTCTTCGCTTATACCCCACCCAATATTAGTTGGATTGGTCAAGGGCCATATACTTTATAGTCTAGGCCCATCTCAATATCAACCTGTAGCAACGTGTTTTTTAGGAGTCACCACTAATCAGTTTCACCTAAGCCGATTGGATACCTGTTATG
The DNA here is from genome assembly GCA_039654915.1 of Aquilaria yunnanensis. NCBI lineage: Eukaryota > Viridiplantae > Streptophyta > Magnoliopsida > Malvales > Thymelaeaceae > Aquilaria > Aquilaria yunnanensis. The sequence continues at coordinate 1,684,328 of CM077595.1, forward strand.
GTCTGCGAGAGATTCTAAGATCGTGAGTCGGTTACGCTAAAATAACCTTATTAAAGCGCCCGAAAATCGGTACCATTGGGTTCAGTTTTATCTTTTCCTAACTATTTATTTCTTGACCTAATCTTTAATTTAGAGTGATTTTTTATGAATTTTGTTTAATTTAATTCCAAACCGTGAATCTTATCAGACCAACCGGATATGGAATCCTAGATGTCCTTGAAATTTTGAGACTTTATCAAATCCGCCAAGAATTTGAAAGGAACATCTTGTTCTAAGCCATGAGTCTTACCAGACCAATCGGATTCGAACGAATAATCCGTTTTAGGATTTTATCAAATTACCAAGAATGAATTCCAAAAAATTTAAATGTTGCTTAACCAATAATTTGTGCACATTAGATGCATTACGAGAATTAAAATTAAACTATTCTAAAAAAAATAAACACACCAAATCAAAATCCCATGTTGTTCTCCTATTTCAATTTAATAACTATATTCAATGCAAGGCCAATCAACAATAACCAAGAAGACAAAGAAAGCAACAAACAATAAAAGTTTACTGTCAGTGACTAATCTGCAAAACAAAAAGAAAAAAAGGTTAGTGACCTAAGTGAACAAAATAAAAAGACCAGGGGACTAAACAGTGGTTATATATATAAAACAGAACAAAAAACAACAAAAAAAAAAGATTGCTGGGTCGGGTCGCAACTTTGGCTGGCGGTAGCAGCTGGGGAGACCACAAGTCGATGCAGGAAGGCCTCCGGAGACGGCGGCGCTAGGTCGGACCACGAAAGGGGGCGACGATAGAGCATGGAAGATGGGCGACGCTGGCAGCGGCTTGGTGTGATGGACGGCGAGGGAGCTGCAGACGGTGTGGATGGAGGGAGGCGGAAACGCGACTACTTGGTTCTGGCGCTGACGGTGACGAATGACGCACGGGCGGCTGCGCGAGACGAGGAAGCGAGGGTTAGAGGTGGAGCTGTGACCGGCGGGGGTGTGGATGAAAGGAGGAAGGTGGAGCGTCGGGAGGAAATAAGGAAGATGGAGCGTCGGCGGAGAGAGGGAGACAGGGGTTGCGGTGGCCTGGGAAAGAGGTTAAGGTTTTTTTGGGCAAAGGCTGCCAGAAACCAGGGACTTGAGGCTGCAGTTTTACCTTTTCCCGATGGGAGCTTAGGGTTTCGTATTTTCTGCCCCCCTTTTCATCAATTAATGGCACATACTTATACTAAGAGTGGCTAGGCGAGATTAATTAGGTTTTACAGAGTTTAAACTTGATCCAAATTCAATTTGAGGGGATTAGGATATAATCTAGTAAAGTATCAGTTTAAGTCCAACAAAACTCTCAAGCTGCTGGTCTTGCCCCAAATTTCGTGTGAATTCCGATTTAACCCTAAAACTTTAAAGATTTGTCAATTGAGTCCAAAGCTGCCCAAAATTTTCCAGATTTCCTTAAAATTTTAGGATCTTATCAGATTTGCCTAGAACTTCAGGATTTTTTTCAGATTTTCCTCAAACTTTCCAATTTTGACAGATTTATCTCAAATTTTCCAATTTTGATAGATTGACCCCAAACTTTCAAATTTTGCTCAAAGCCTTCTAAAAAATCCCAAATTTCCTCCAAAACTTTCCTTTTTACCTAAATTGACCCTACAAAACTATTTGGAATCCAAATTAGTGCCTAAAATAAATTAATTCCTATTTCTACCTTAGATGACCACTTAAAATTTCTAAAGATTTGTAAACCAAAATAACAATGTAACCTAAATGTGACCAGACCAATTAACTATGCAAAACCCTAAAATGACAGAAATGACCCAAACTCCTAACAAATGACCAATTAGTCCTTAAAATGAAAATGCCCCCTAAACTAATTTTTATAACCTAAAACTTAAGTAAAAAGTCAGTGCTCGGACAAAATTGGGTATTAACAGCTGCCCCTATTTGCATGTCTCATAGAATATGACGCATGTAAATCCGTTGCCAAATTTTGTCCAGCCTTCTATTTGGACAATGAGAACCCACTTATTGCTAAAAACTTGAGGAGAAAAAGTCCTCCCATTTGAGGTTAAGGAACCTTTATTGTTATCTCAACGATAAGAACCTTCCTATTATCGATGAATTTAAGAAGGAAAACTCTTTCCTCCTTGTCTATCAGGCTTAGGAACTCTCCTAACCTTTTATAATAAGAACTTTCTTATCGCTTCCAAACCTAAGAGGAAAACTTTTTCCTATTTTCTTGAGGGATTAAGAAACCTTCCTCACCTTTAGCTCTTTAGAAACCTTTCTATGGAAGAGAGAAACTCTTCTCTCATTCTTTTTAACTTCGGTAGAGAAATCTCTCTCATCATGGTCTAAGAGGTAAAGAACCTCTCTTTACTACCTCTTGTTGATTTAGAGGTAGAGAACATTGTCTCTTTACAACCTCTAAATTTCTTGGAGGGAGAGCACCCTGACCCTTTACCACCTTCAAATTCCTTTGAGGTAGAACACCCTGACTCTTTACCACATCTATTTTACCTTAAGGTAGAGCATCCTGACTCTTTACCACCTCTAATGACTCTTAAGGTAGAACACCCTGACTCTTTACCACTTTTGATGACTTTTGAGGTAGAGAACTCTGTCTCTTTACTATCTCAAAATTCCTTTAAGGTAGAGCACCCTAACTCTTTACCACCTCTAAATTTTCCTGAGGTAAAGCACCCTAACTCTTTACCACCTCAGTGACTTTTGAGGTAGAGCATCCTTTTCATTTAGAACCTCGGTTTGTTGCAAGTTACAAGGTAGAGAATTGCCTTCTCTTTGGAACCTCAGTTTAACTTTTCTTTAAATGTGACGAGGTAGATAAACCCTTTTCATTTAGAACCCTGGTTTGTCCCAAGTTACGAGGTAGAGAATTGCCATCTCTTCGGAACCTCGGTTTATTTTTTTTTTAAATGTGATGAGGTAGAGAAACCTTTCTCATTTAAAACCTTAGTTTGTCCCAAGTTACGAGGTAGAGATTGCCATCTCTTTGGAACCTCGATTTAACTTTTCTTTAAATGTGACAAGGTAGGGAAACCTTTCTCGTTTAAAACCTCGGTTTGTCCCAAATTACGAGGTAGAGAATTATCTTCTCTTTGAAACCTAGGTTTAACTCAAATTACGTTTGATCTCAATTTGTGTGAACTTACCTGGACCGTAAAACTTCCTTCACTTGAATGATATTGAGAAGTTGTAGCCTCTAACTCTTGGCAGATGTGAAGTGATTTGAAACACTCCCTCTTTTCCCCTTGTGTAAAATGTCTCCCCCTTGATGTTCTTGGACTAAATTCTTCTTTTGATGCCTGCACCAAGCTTCATTGAAACCTGCTTATGATAAAAGCATGATGGAAATGATGTGATGATGCTCATGATGCATGTTTCTCAATCTTTGCATTTTTAAAATGACTTCGATGAAAGCTATGATGCATAAGTGAATTCCACATTTCCTTCAACATTACCTTTTATGATTCTTTTGCTTGAGCTATTTCGAACTCCTTCTTACCTTACCATGGATTTGATACTATCTGAAGGCTCAACTTTCAATCTCTTATTGTCCCCTACCTTTTTTTGTGGCCGTGCCAGCGCTTGCTCATCCCTATGTTATCGTATGATTGCCCTTCCTTGAACTCAAGTTCTGATCCCCAGTAGAGTTGTCAAGCTGTAGCAACATGTTTTTTTAGGAGTCACCACCAATCAGTTTCACCTAGGCCGATTGGATACTTGTTATAGTCTGCGAGATATTCTAAGATCGTGAGTTGGTTATGCTAAAATAACCTTATTAAAGCGCCAAAAAATTGGTACCATTGGTTTCAGTTTTATCTTTTCCTAACTATTTATTTCTTGACCTAATCTTTAATTTATAGTTATTTTTTATGAATTTTGTTTAATTTAATTTCAAACCGTGAATCTTATCAGACCAACCGAATATGGAATCCTAGATGTCCTTGAAATCTTGAGACTTTATCAAATCTACCAAGAATTTGAAAGAAACATCTTGTTCTAAGCCGTGAGTTTTACCAGACCAATCGGGTTCGAACGAATTCCAAAAAATTTAGGATTTTATCAAATCACCAAGAACGGATTCCCAAAAATTTAAATGTTGCTTAACCAATACTTTGTGCACATTAGATGCATTATGAAAACTAAAATTAAACTATTCTAAAAAAAATAAACACACAAAATCAAAATCCCATGTTGTTCTTCTGTTTCAATTTAATAACTATATTTAATGCAAGGACAATCAACAATAACCAAGAAGATAAAGTGATGCCCTTCCGCATCTTCGTTGTGCAACATGATGAGCCGGAGGCAGGGACTTCCGGTGAGGGAACGCCTGGATGAGAGGTCTCCGGTGGGAGGAGGGCTGCAAGGGCTCAGAAAAGCAAGGGTTGGAGTTCCCCGGAGTATTTTCTGGGGGAGGAACCTCCGATACCTAAGTCAGTGCTTGGAAATGGAGAATAAGTAGGGAGTGGAGAGGTTTTCCCTTTTTTGAGTCGGATCCCCTTACCTGGGGCGTTTCCCGAATATTTATAGGTAAGTGTACATGAGAAGTCCGTTTGCTAGAGCCTGCCCAGATCATGACACGTGTTTGGTCGGATGTGGTCCGTACCTCGGGAGAGAGGGGCCTTTAGCCGACCATAGGTCATCTGGTTAGGAGCTTAGGGCGGCATGTCAAAGCATGTCCGAGGGCGGCATGTTGGGGACCGTACGAGGGCGGCATGTCAGAGGCTCCTCAGTTATTTTGTCGTACGCCCACATGACCTTTTCGGGGGACCGAATTCCTTCGGAGTGCTGAGCTCATTCGGGGAGGTGAGCTCCTTTGGAGGGAGGTCCCTTGTTTGCACAAGGCACATTTGGTTGGGCTCTCCCAAGGTCAGGCTTGGGTACCTGATGATTGTACTTCATGCGCGCGCCCCGAGGGTGGCCCAAACAGTATGCAAATGTGGTTTTAGGCACGTGAGGTCGGCGCGAGGTCACCCTCGGGGAGGGTGGTGACTCCTTCTGTCCGAAGTTGGCCCTTGGGTTTCTTGATGGTAGCGCTTATCCGGCTTGTCCGAGGGTGTTGCGGCCATTTCTTTGCCGCAGTTTTGTCGTGTCTGTTTTGACCAGAGGTGGTGCGCTGGCCAGGGGAGGGGCGCACACGCGGAGTCCTTTAGGGGGCGATAGCCCTTCGGCTATCACAAAGAAAGCAACAAACAATAAAAGTTTACTGTCAGTGACTAATCTACAAAACAAAAAGAAACAAAGGTTAGTGACCTAAGTGAACAAAATAAAAAGACCAGCGGACTAAACAGTGGTTATATATATATAACAGAACAAAAAAAAAAGATTGCTGGGTCGGGTCGTAACTTTGGCTGGCAGTAGTAGTTGAGGAGATCACAAGCCGATGCGGGAAGGCCTCCGAAGACGGCGGCGCTAGGTCGGACCACGAAAGGGGGCGACGATGGAGTGTGGACGGTGGGCGACACTGGCAGCGGCTTGGTGCGATGGACGGCGAGGGAGCGGCAGATGGTGTGGATGGAGGGAGGTGGAAACGTGACTACTTGGTTCTGGCGTTGACGGCAACGGATGACACACGGGCGACTGCGCGAGATGAAGAAGCGAGGGTTAGAGGTGGTCCTGTGATCAGCGGGGCTGTGGATGAAAGGAGGAAGGTGGAGCGTCAGGAGGGAATAAGAAAGATGGAGCGTCGGCGGAGAGAGGGAGACAGGTGTTACGATGGCTTGGGAAAGAGGTTAGGGTTTTTTTGGGCAGGGGCTGTGAGAAACCAGGGACTTGAGGCTGCAGTTTTACCTTTTCCCGATGGGAGCTTAGGGTTTTGTATTTTCTGCCCCATTGTCTATTATGCTTCTTTGCTGGCAGTGCTTTTCTTGCACTTCGTAGAGACTACTTTGCCCCCTTGAATATGGTGTCTATGTGGATGAAAGTATCATTTCCCTTTGATTTATAAAGATCATGCATTTCTAGAGCTTCGTGATGGCACTCGATCTTGAATTTCTCTTACAAGAACCAAAAATTTAGGATTTTATCAAATCACCAAGAACGGATTCCCAAAAATTTAAATGTTGCTTAACCAATACTTTGTGCACATTAGATGCATTATGAAAACTAAAATTAAACTATTCTAAAAAAAATAAACACACAAAATCAAAATCCCATGTTGTTCTTCTGTTTCAATTTAATAACTATATTTAATGCAAGGACAATCAACAATAACCAAGAAGATAAAGTGATGCCCTTCCGCATCTTCGTTGTGCAACATGATGAGCCGGAGGCAGGGACTTCCGATGAGGGAACGCCTGGATGAGAGGTCTCCGGTGGGAGGAGGGCTGCAAGGGCTCAGAAAAGCAAGGGTTGGAGTTCCCCGGAGTATTTTCTGGGGGAGGAACCTCCGATACCTAAGTCAGTGCTTGGAAATGGAGAATAAGTAGGGAGTGGAGAGGTTTTCCCTTTTTTGAGTCGGATCCCCTTACCTGGGGCGTTTCCCGAATATTTATAGGTAAGTGTACATGAGAAGTCCGTTTGCTAGAGCCTGCCCAGATCATGACACGTGTTTGGTCGGATGTGGTCCGTACCTCGGGAGAGAGGGGCCTTTAGCCGACCATAGGTCATCTGGTTAGGAGCTTAGGGCGGCATGTCAAAGCATGTCCGAGGGCGGCATGTTGGGGACCGTACGAGGGCGGCATGTCAGAGGCTCCTCAGTTATTTTGTCGTACGCCCACATGACCTTTTCGGGGGACCGAATTCCTTCGGAGTGCTGAGCTCATTCGGGGAGGTGAGCTCCTTTGGAGGGAGGTCCCTTGTTTGCACAAGGCACATTTGGTTGGGCTCTCCCAAGGTCAGGCTTGGGTACCTGATGATTGTACTTCATGCGCGCGCCCCGAGGGTGGCCCAAACAGTATGCAAATGTGGTTTTAGGCACGTGAGGTCGGCGCGAGGTCACCCTCGGGGAGGGTGGTGACTCCTTCTGTCCGAAGTTGGCCCTTGGGTTTCTTGATGGTAGCGCTTATCCGGCTTGTCCGAGGGTGTTGCGGCCATTTCTTTGCCGCAGTTTTGTCGTGTCTGTTTTGACCAGAGGTGGTGCGCTGGCCAGGGGAGGGGCGCACACGCGGAGTCCTTTAGGGGGCGATAGCCCTTCGGCTATCACAAAGAAAGCAACAAACAATAAAAGTTTACTGTCAGTGACTAATCTACAAAACAAAAAGAAACAAAGGTTAGTGACCTAAGTGAACAAAATAAAAAGACCAGCGGACTAAACAGTGGTTATATATATATAACAGAACAAAAAAAAAAAGATTGCTGGGTCGGGTCGCAACTTTGGCTGGCAGTAGTAGTTGAGGAGATCACAAGCCGATGCGGGAAGGCCTCCGAAGACGGCGGCGCTAGGTCGGACCACGAAAGGGGGCGACGATGGAGTGTGGACGGTGGGCGACACTGGCAGCGGCTTGGTGCGATGGACGGCGAGGGAGCGGCAGATGGTGTGGATGGAGGGAGGTGGAAACGTGACTACTTGGTTCTGGCGTTGACGGCAACGGATGACACACGGGCGACTGCACGAGATGAAGAAGCGAGGGTTAGAGGTGGTCCTGTGATCAGCGGGGCTGTGGATGAAAGGAGGAAGGTGGAGCGTCAGGAGGGAATAAGAAAGATGGAGCGTCGGCGGAGAGAGGGAGACAGGTGTTACGATGGCTTGGGAAAGAGGTTAGGGTTTTTTTGGGCAGGGGCTGTGAGAAACCAGGGACTTGAGGCTGCAGTTTTACCTTTTCCCGATGGGAGCTTAGGGTTTTGTATTTTCTGCCCCATTGTCTATTATGCTTCTTTGCTGGCAGTGCTTTTCTTGCACTTCGTAGAGACTACTTTGCCCCCTTGAATATGGTGTCTATGTGGATGAAAGTATCATTTCCCTTTGATTTATAAAGATCATGCATTTCTAGAGCTTCGTGATGGCACTCGATCTTGAATTTCTCTTACAAGAACCACATATTCTTAAAGAAAGTCTCAAGCTATCTCTTCACTTTTAAGTCCACACACATTGATGAATAATGGTTTGGCCTTAAAGAAAAACTTTCATCGATTTGCAGAGCCTGACAAAATAACTTACGGTCTTTGTTTTTGATTAAAATGTCCTGTTATTCTTCCTTTTTCCAACTCAAAGACATAACATGTACAAGGCAAAAAGGTAGAAACAAGTTTCATAATGATAGTCTTTTAACTGAATGAGAATGATATCGAGAGGTAAATGTTAGGTTGAGGAAAGTTAAGTTTGAGTGGTGTGAAAGAAGGGTCTTTTAATGTCACTTGTGAGCAGATCTGATTGCCTTGAAAAACTTAATAGCGACGACCTCAAACTTACTACTTTTTTCAGAAAGTTAGACCTCATCTGTTGCCCCCCAACTCTCGTAATCTGTATGTATGCTTGCTTTGAAGGTTGCTTTTATCTTCTAAACCGCCTTTGCAGGTTTTCAGTCTAAAATCCATAGCTCACTTTTCTTTTTCCTCTTTTTTTTTTTTCATTTATTTTCCTTCATTTGCTTTAACTTGAGCCTTTTTTTTTTCTTTTATGAGCTATGATTGTGACGTGCTCGATAGCCTTCTTGAAGTAAGATGACTCAAGTGGCCTTACTTGCTCGTGCTTGCTCTTAGTCTTTTCTTTCTTTTGAATTTTCCTTAGTTGCCTTTTGATGGAAGGGATGAACTTTTTTCCTTTTTGGAATCTATGTTCTGGAGAACTGATAACCTTTTCTTGTGTTGAGCATTTATGAGAATTGGGATGCCACCCAAGCCATTTAATATGAGAGCTACCTTCTTTGGAAGCTAACCAAAGACTTATTGCAAGGGTGCTGATAACCACTGCGAACTTCTTTTTGAGAGTTGAGGTACAACATTTAAGATCATTCTTACTAGATTTGGCAGTACTTTCAAGATCACTACCATCAAATCTCCCTTAATTTTCATTTCCACCCACGAGTAGTATTGTTTACGAAATAAAGTGTGATGGCAATAATGGATGGTGTAATGGAAAAGAGTGAGAGATAGATGTAAAAATGGAATTTTTGGTAAAAAGTGGTAGAATGCACACATTACATCTTTTTATTGGACATGAAAAGAATAATAGGTGTCTATTTAACAAAGACTACACCCTAGATTCTGAACTAAATCTAGGAGATTTTTACTATTAAATTACTTTGGCAAGCTCTCAAAGATACAAGTTTACTCAAAGGATTCCCTGTCATTCAAAAGTGTGTGAACTGCCAGGTTGGATCTAACTTGGAGCCCTTCCAAAATCAATGTAATTCCAACTCAGAATCTTCACTTTCAATTACCAATCACCTCGGGATCTAGCAATTTGGAATCGATCAACTGTTGAACCTTGAGTTTCAGTACCACACAATTTTCAGTTGAATGCCCAATTGAGCCTATATGGTCATTACATTTGGAATTTGGGTCATACCAACTTGAGTAGCTTTCTTCCCATGAGTGGTACGTGGTACTGATGAGGGAGCCTTGAAGATTACCTCCTCAATAGGACATCATTTCACCTGTAATGTGAGTGGTGTTGGACCATAGAACTTGGAGATGATGTTTTGGATGGCTCCGCTTCTTTCATTGCAAGATCCCCCAATTGAAGAATTGATCAGCTTTCCTGTTTTGATTCCAAATTTGATCCTTTCTCCAGATAATATCATATCTGAAAAGCTACTCGGAGTGTTCCCAACTAGTTTTTCATAAAATGGTCCATTCAGTGTTTGGATAAACAGGGTGATCAGTTCTCTTTCTATCATAGGTGGTTGAACTTGTGTGGCTAAGTCTTTCCACCTTTGTGCGTACTCCTTAAAGGTTTCTTGTTTCTTCTTCTCCATATTCTGAAGAGTTTGGCGATCATGAGCCAAGTCTATAACATGCTTGTAATTGTTGATGAAAACTTAAGCGAGGTCATTCCACGTCTTGATGTTTTTCGGACCTTGACTAAAATACCACTATAACGCAGATTTTGCAAGGCTCTCTTGGAAAAGAGCCACCCATACCTTTTCATCCTTTGTGAGGGGTTGTAGCTTTCTTAGAAAAAGTGTTATATGAGTGACAGGACAACTTGTCCCATCGTATTTCACAAACTCTGGTATCTTGAAGTCTGAGGAAATCACAACATCTGGCACCAAGCAAAGATTGTCCACTGACAGGGATCCGAATAAAGTGCCACCTTTAATGGCCCGAAGTCTTTTCTCTATGGTCTCGAGTTTTTGAGTATCATCTTCTTCTTTAAGCAGCTGCTTTTTTTCTTAAAAAATTGGATTGTGCCTTAAATGAATCTCATCAGATGGGCCTGAGTCGTGAAAGAGCTTCTCTTGAACTGAGACCCGTTGTTGAGTGAATCCGGGAGGGTAGGTCGGATCTTGTGGGTCTTTGATGGAGGTTTGCACCGCCTTCCCCTTAATCAGCTCCATTAGATGATTCATTTGTTCAACCATGCCCTCTATCTCTGACTCGATGTCAGTGAGACGTGCTTCGACTCATTCCGCCATGAGCCTTGTTTGCAGCCAAGTTGGATATCGATGTTGAGTACCAATCTTTTACTTTTTTTTTTAAAATGAGATTCTTTTTATTAGACCTATATGCACGTGATTGACGTAACACATGCATGCAATGAGTGAGCTTGATTGTCTACTATTGTGGACTTCAAGATTTCTTGTTGACATAAGAAAGACAATAGTTAGTATAGTTTGATGCGTGATTTTGATGCATGAAGGGAAAAGTATGCTTGAAAAATAATCAAATCAACAAATGAAAAATGAGATTAGTAACAAGTTAGAATAGAATTGATATGGAGAAATAATATATGAGCCACTAGAGTTGTAAAGAGAGAAACCATATGATCGAAGCAATAAAAAATGGTCAAATGACAAAAGAGTTAGCAACACTAGTGTAGAAGCACAAGCTAGTTACGAAAATAATGAAGCGAGTCAACTAAACAATATGTGTTTTGCTATGGAAGTCATTGTTGATAGATTTATGGCTGCTATATATGTAGGTAGTTTTTGAAAGAAAGGTTATAGGTTGGTTCTTGAATCCCTTTTGCTATGTCCTATTGGACTAGAAAAGGCCCAATTTCTCACCCACAAGGGTTACATTAGGAAGGATTAATTCGAGTCGTAGTTTTCATGGTCCCATTGGTGATTATCGTCACACCCAAACAACACTACTTACTACTATGGATTAGAGAAAGCACGGAGACTATTGTCTCACACAACTAGCCTACCCCGGGTGTTTTGCAAAATTTGGTTGGAGTGAGCTTGGGTATTGAGCTCATTATGCATGCTGAGGTGTGTGTGTGTAACAACCTAAAAAAAATACACAACACATCGCATCAATATGTTAAGAAACAAAAAAGAAAGAAAAAGAGCAAAACTAAACCCTTTTTATGGCTAGACTCGCCCCTAGTGGAGTCGCCAAGCCATAGCAACGTGTTTTTTAAGAGTTGCCACCAATCAGTTTCACCTAGGCCGATTGAATACCTATTATGGTCTGCGAGAGATTCTAAGATCGTGAGTCGGTTACGCTAAAATAACTTTATTAAAGCGCCCGAAAATCGGTACCATTGGGTTCAGTTTTATCTTTTCCTAACTATTTATTTCTTGACCTAATCTTTAATTTAGAGTGATTTTTTATGAATTTTGTTTAATTTAATTCCAAACCGTAAATCTTATTAGATCAACCGAATATGGAATCCTAAATGTCCTTGAAATCTTGAGACTTTATCAAATCCACCAAGAATTTGAAAGGAACATCTTGTTCTAAGCCATGAGTCTTACCAAACCAATCGGATTCGAACGAATAATCCGTCTTAGGATTTTATCAAATTACCAAGAACGGATTCCAAAAAATTTAAATGTTGCTTAACCAATAATTTGTGCACATTAGATGCATTACGAGAATTAAAATTAAACTATTCTAAAAAAAATAAACACACCAAATCAAAATCCCATGTTGTTCTCCTATTTCAATTTAATAACTATATTCAATGCAAGGCCAATCAACCAAGAAGACAAAGAAAGCAACAAACAATAAAAGTTTATTGTCAGTGACTAATCTGCAAAACAAAAAGAAACAAAGGTTAGTGACCTAAGTGAACAAAATAAAAAGACCAGTGGACTAAACAGTGGTTATATATATAAAACAGAACAAAAAAAAAAAAAGATTGCTGGGCCGGGTAGCGACTTTGAGTGGCGGTAGCAGCTGAGGAGACCACAAGCCGATGCAGGAAGGCCTCTGGAGACGGCGGCGCTAGGTTGGACCATGAAAGGGGGTGACGATAGAGAGTGGACGGTGGGCGACGCTGGCGGCGGCTTGGTGCGATGGACGGCGAGGGAGCTGCAAACATTGTGGGTGGAGGGAGGCGGAGACGTGACTCCCTGGTTCTGGAGTTGACGGCAACGGATGACACACGGGCGGCTGTGCGAGACGAGGAAGTGAGGGTTAGAGGTGGAGTTGTAACCGGCGGAGCTGTGGATGAAAGGAGGAAGGTGGAGCGTCGGGAGGGAATAAGGAAGATGGAGCGTCGGCGAAGAGAGAGAGACAGGGGTTGCAGTGGCCTGGGAAAGGGGTTAGGGTTTTTTTGGCCAGGGGCTGTGAGAAACCAGGTACTTGAGGCTGCAGTTTTACCTTTTCCCAATGGGAGCTTAAGGTTTCGTATTTTCTGCCCCCCTTTTCATCAATTAATGGCCTATACTTATACTAACTAGGCGAGATTAGCTAGGTTTTACAGAGTTTAAACTTGATCCAAATTCAATTTGAGGGGATTAAGATATAATCTGGTAAAGTATCAGTTTAAGTCTAACAAAACTTTCAAGCTGCTGATCTTGCCCCAAATTTTGTGTGAATTCCAATTTACCCCCAAAAGTTTAAAGATTTGTCAATTGAGCCCAAAGCTTCCCAAAATTTTCCAGATTTCCTTAAAATTTTAGGATTTTATCAGATTTGCCTAGAACTTCAGGATTTTTTCAGATTTTCCCCAAACTTTCCAATTTTGACAGATTTATATCAAATTTTCTAGTTTTGACAAATTGACCCCAAACTTTCAAATTTTGCTCAAAGCCTTCTAAAAAATCCCCAATTTCCTCCCAAACTTTCCTTTTTACCTAAATTGACCCTACAAAACTATTTGGAATCCAAATTAGTGCCTAAACTAAATTAATTCCTATTTCTACCCTAGATGACCACTTAAAATTCCTAAAGATTTGTAGACCAAAATAACAATGTAACCTAAATGTGACCAAACCAACTAACTATGCAAAACCCTAAACCCAAACTCCTAACAAATGACCAATTAGTCCATAAAAATGAAAATACCCCCTAAACTAAATTTCCTAACCTAAAACTTAAGTAAAAAGTCAGTGCCCGAACAAAATTGGGTATCAACACAGCCCAATTTTGTTGAAATGTGACCTCTAACAAGAAAAATGTTGGAAGTGGAAGTATGGTAAAATAGTAGAAGAGTTTGACACTACTATGGGGTTTGGAATAATTTATTACAGGAAAATGAGTTGATTATTACCTGTTACCATCATAGACACATAACCACTGTTAGATAAGTAAACCTTATACCCATCTATTTCCACTATTTGGCAATAATCACACAGTTATGATGAATGCAACCCTTACCATTTGAAGCTGGTTATGCTAAAGAGACAATGACCATAAAAGGATAATTTGTGATAAGTTGATATCATTGTTTGCATCATTTATGTGTTTAATAGCTGAAATTGTTACAAAGTGTTCTATAGAGTAGAGATTAAGCTTGTCTTAGGTTCTGTTTGGTGAGGGGAAAAAAGCGGCATAGTTACTTTTCCTATTTTATTTGAGTAGGTAAAAAATTGAAGAGAATAAGGATGAAAAGCCACTCTCATCTCTCCATTTACTCAATTAATTCAATTTTATAATATGATAAGCCTTCCTCAATTTTCATGCTTCACTCTTTTCTCCATTTCCTTCCCTTCTCTCTATGAATTATCTAAACAAAGCATTAAACTTTCAAAGGCCGGCGTGAAAAGCACGTGAGCACAAAAGCAAGATGAAATATCCTCTGACGGACGTCGTCGGACTCGGCAATAAGAGAGATTAGAGAAGCAATCTCAATTCTCAAATTCTCAATCGGCTGTCGAATTCTCAATTAGAACTGGTTTTGTTTCTCAGCAGGAGTGCGACGAAGCGACCCATCGAGGAAGATGAAGAAAGAAGACACCGTGAAGCTGATAAGCGCCGAAGGCTTCGAGTTCGTAATCGACAAGGAAGCCGCCATGGTCTCCCAGACCATTCGGAACATGCTCACTTCTCCAGGTCTTTCTTTGTCCTTTTCTGTTTCAATCTGAATTGGGTTGTGGGATTTCGAATTCTTTTGGAAATTTTAGGGTTCGATCAGATTTTCAGGTCTCTAGAGTTCAATTGGCACCAATCATGTTCTTTTTTCTAGATTTTTTTTTTATTTTTCGCTTTTTATTTTTGGAATTAATAATTTTGATGGTCGGGGTTCCTGAAATGAATGATCTGTTATTCGTTGGTGTGACTAAAGGTGGATTTGCGGAGACGGAGCATGGGGAAGTGAGATTCCCTGAAATAAGCACAGTCATTCTTGAGAAGATCTGCCAATATTTCTATTGGTCTCTCCAATATGCCAGGTCGTCATCAAACTTGGGACTACTTAGTTGTCTTACAGTGTCGATATGATTGTTTAGGGAGCTAACGTCTGTTTTCTGGGAGTGCCTGATTCATTGTTAGCTCTTGTCATTGTACTATTATTTCGTTTCTTTTGTGGACGCGGCATGGTTTTGATGCATGCAATAGGGTCTTTTGATATAACCATTCTCACCTTAAACGCTTGGAAGACTGGATGAATTGGTCAAATGTTTGGAGTGGTATGCGAAGGTTATGCAGATCATCTTGTTTCACATCCTAAGAATACGTGATGCTCACTTCTTCTATTAATGTGGCCAAAAAGGTTTACTTTCTGTTTTGTAATATGAGTCATCAGCTTACCTGAGATGCTTTGATCGTGGTGCATTTTTATCGAAGATCTGGCATGTAGCATTTAGTTGAGTGGTTATTCTTTGTTCAAAATCAACATTACTTGTAGTTGTATTCCATTACCATTTGTTAGAGTACATAGCAACAATCTCTAGCGAACGTATTCTTAGATTCATGAATCAGAAGCACTGTTTATTTATTTATTTCTCGTGCTTTCTTAGTTATATACGAGCTCATTTTGATTTGCTACTCACCGATGAGAATTTGGCTTTTGTTCAGGGGTAAGGAGACTGAGTTCCATATTGAGCCTGAGTTGACTTTAGAGTTGATGATGGCTGCTAACTATCTTCACACTTGATCAGTTTAATTACTGCTTGGATGGCAAAAGACCCCTTCAGAATTTAGAGTTCTTTAGTCATTTTTCAAGACCAGGTGGCAAATTCCAAATCTCTTATGTTCTTCCCCCTTTACCTTCTTCCCTCTAGTTTTATCACAATTCCTTGCTAGTTTTACTGAAACAAAAGTCTGCTGTATCACACAACAGTGGAGCTACTTTACAGAACTATTGTATGAGTACATGGGCCTATCCAAAGACATTGCGAAGGATTTGGGATCACTATGATCCATAAGTTTCGTGGTCTGGCAAGTGGTCTGTTTGCCTCCTTGTTTTAGCTTTGATTCTTGGGGACTTGGTCATTCAAGAGTAATTGTAATCTTTGCTTGACACATAGTTGTTGTTGTAAAGGAGAGCTTTTGATGACTTGGGTATCATCAGTCCTAACCATGGTCTGTTCTGCATAAGTCAGTTGAGTGATTGATGTTATATCGGTTAGACCAAACGTTGCTTTGTACTGTAATTAAGACTTCCATACATATTAGAAATGCTTAGTTGGTTGGTTGCTTTGCTTATGAGTCTATAACATTGCATGTTGCTATTAAAAGTGGTTCCCTCGACAAAGCAACTCATTTCTTGTGTTGCCGCGGTTGATATCATCCTTACCTTAAATGTACTGTTGTCACATGAGTCAGTTTAGTGACTGGTGTTAAATCTGTTTTACTTTTCTTGCCAAGGCTCTCCCTAACTGATAGAAAGAACAAACGAGAATTGATCGCTTGATTGTTGCAAAGATGTAACAGTTATTTTTTCTTTCCCTTTTTTTTTTCCTAAGAATATTTCGTATCAAGCTTCAGCTATGAGACCTCAGCAGTGCCTTCTATGATCTGATCATATGATTTGCTGATGTTCACAAGAGGTTGCAGATGCATATTTGTCACAAAAAAGTGCCACCATAACTGTCTCAATGGGGCACCATTTGCAAATGAAACACCTCCAGCAAATTAATCTTCTAGCTAGTATTATTCTGTACCAATTGAGGAAAAAAAACACATTAATTTTTGCAACCAAAATTAAAAACCAAATGATCCAAAGATAAAAATAAATTCTAAGTTTTGCAAAACTTCAACAATATTCCAGAAAAATAAGAGGGAGAACCAGATAACACCGAGCTTGCAACGATGTTGATTCTTCCGCAGAATCGAAAAAATTCGATTTTCTCAAATATCACAAACCAGCCTATCGGTTTGCATATCACTCTAAGTGTCTATGTATGTATATATGCTGTAGTGGCAAAATTTGGTAATTTTGTATTTGTTTATTTATTTTTTATTTTCCAACCAACCCAATAGACTCAGAAAAAAATGACCATTACATTTTTCACCACTATTGATCTAAGGACACTTGCGCAATCCTGTGCATGTGACTCTTCTATAAATAGCTTCTACTCTCTTTGTTGAAAGGAATCTTAGGAAGTTATTCTTCAACTCTTCCATCATTTAGAGCTCTTCTGTTATTTTATTTCCCCCCACACTCAAATTTACTTTCACTAGGCTTTCATTGGATATAAGTTCATACTTTGTTGTGTTTGACATTTTATTTTGCTTGGGCTATCATTTCTTATTTCGCCTAAGGCCTCTTCTCTTGCCAATCCCTCTGAGTTTGCCGAGTTGCTTGCTTCTTCTCCCTGTAAATTCCTAATCATCATTTTTCCCCTTCATGTATAACAGTTTGCTCTCTTCCACAAATAACTCTCACTCACATATACTATAATACATACCTCTATCATGTTGTAATTCTAATCCTAATCCTTTCAAATCAAACCAAAAAAGTTTATTCAATGTGCCTTAAGGACCACATTTTTCAATTCAGAGTTTACTTGATTGCGGTTAGCACGATAGACGCGTTACATGCCCTTTAACTTTTGTCTAGCATGGGTTAAGTCATTGAAGCCACGATTTAGACTAATGAGAATATCTTTTAGCATCTGGGAGACTAAAAACAAAGTATGGTGGGGAAATTGTACTAGTCCAGTTAAGTTTTAACGAAATGGAGGTCGATGACTAATTTGCAAAAGAATGGAGGTTGGGGACCAAATTTGTCATGGGGATTAAAGGTTTGGTACAGGTTGTGCTTTTTACACCCATTTATCACTTTCATCTCACCAGGCGCCGTTATTCCTTTCGTTCCTGGCTCGGTCCGTCTTATCAGTTCTAAGTTCTAATCCCTTGCCGTCGAATTCCTCGGCCTTTAGAAATGCAAAACCACTGCCCCTCCCGGACGATTCAGACGAAAATCAGCGACTAACCGTTGCTCGCTTGACCGGCTCAGAGCCGACGTTTCCAAGTTGTGTGCCGGGATTCCGTCAAAAAAACCTTCGTCATTCTGATTCTCCCCCATTCAATGGCGTTTCGCGCCTTTTCAGCGTCGAAATTCTCAAACCTAACTTTCCTGCTTCTCAGAAATCTTGCGACGAGACCCATACCAAGGTCCGCAGTTCTTCTGAGACCCAAAACCACAACTCTGAATCCTGATCTGAGCAAACCCTTTTCTGGGTTTCGGCAATACCATGATGGGCGGCCAAGGGGCCCGCTTTGGAGAGGGAAGAAGCTGATTGGAAAAGAAGCGCTTTTTGTGATCTTGGGTCTGAAGAGGTTTAAGGACGACGATGAAAAGCTTCAGAAATTTATCAAGACCCATGTCTTCAGATTGCTGAAGATGGAAATGGTTGCTGTTCTCTGTGAGCTTGAGCGACAAGAGGAGACATCTCTCGCTGTTAAGGTAACACCACTTCATTTATTCTAAATGTTTTGGCGTGAAACTTTGAACTCAATTGGTAGGTCGTAGTCCTTGGTATTGTGCTTTTACTGCCCATCAAATGGGTCTTCTTTGTGTTTGATAAAATGCTTGAGAGAGTGTTCTTCGTATGCCCGAGAATCTTGGAGTCTGTGATAAGATGTTGGATTAACTTGATTTCAGGTGTTTGAGGTGATTCAAAAGCAGGTGTGGTATCAGCCAGACGTCTACCTGTACAAGGATTTGATTATTTCATTGGCAAGAAGTAAGAAAATGGATGAGGCAATGAAACTATGGGAAAGTATGAGAAAGGAAGATCTGTTTCCTGATTCGCAAACGTACACCGAAGTCATTAGGGGATTCTTGAGGGATGGCTCTCCAGCAGATGCTATGAATGTCTATGAGGATATGTTGCAGTCTCCCGATCCCCCCGAGGAGTTGCCATTCAGGATTTTGTTGAAGGGACTCTTGCCACATCCTCTGTTGAGAAACAAAGTTAAGAAAGATTTCGAGGAAATCTTCCCTGAAAAGCATGCTTATGATCCTCCCGAAGAAATCTTTGGTAGATTATGAGGCATTCACACTTTATTGTGGATGCCAGTCCTCTCCTGTTCTAACCCAAGTGAGCTACTAAGCTATCTTAAGTTCTCAAAAAATTTCTGGTTAGCACTTATCAGTTTGATCGGTTCGATACTTCTACAAGCTACATGATTGATCTCTTAACACTTCACACACATTTTCTAACGGTTGCTGCTGAATTGTGATCGGGGAGCAAAGCGTGGCAAGGATGTACTGCATCTCTCTGAATAAAAGCTAGCCTTCGTTGCTATATGTCTGTTTGTTGGCTGGATATAACCCCATTGTAATTAATTGAACATCAAGGCATGGCAGTTTTCACCGGTGACTATACTTTTGTCTCTAGATTCCTAGTTCTTGAGCTCAAGAACAATCCTGTTTAAAGGAGATATAATGAGTCTTAGCATATTTAGACAAACCATCTTATTCTTGGTGAGTGGTATGTGATACTATTTCAAGGTTTTTATAGCTATGTCTGGATTTAGCGTCTGAGTTTGAAATAACTTTACGAATTGTACATATAACTTTGCCTAACTTTCGGCTCTCAAAACTACCATTAAGTAACTTTTTCAGCATCTAACACTAATTGCTAATGTTTGGATCAGATAGAGCTCTACAAAAACAAATGGCAGGAGTTTGCTCGAAATTTGGCAATGATAAATATCGACCCTAACTCCATGTGTTTATTTGCTCGAAAGAGGCTTGGTGATTTCTTTTCTGTGGAGAATCTGGATTGCCTGCGACAATGCTGTGTTCAAATTTGGAATGTTTTATAGCAGCTCTGATCAGTTGAAACCATTAGACCAGCCCAGTTGATGAGGAAGCGTTACTAAACTCCCCCAATTCAGTTTCTCCTCCTTTTATATGATGATAGGTCCAATCCTGATACTCAAGGTTTCGCCCCCCAATCTTCTTGCAGCACTTCCTTGTTGCTCCTAGAGTAACTGTGGAAGCTACCCATAATCTAGTCATCTATATCCTCCACTCCTAACACTATTTTTTCTTTTTTGTCTCCCATCGCTTTTGTATGATTTAGAGTAAGAAAAAGAAAAGCAAACAAACAAACAAACAAAAAGAAAGAAGCTTTTGTAATTAACAATGTACGTTCTGATTTTTTTTTTAAAAAAAAAAAAAAGAAAGAAAGAAAGAAAGAAAAAGAAACGATATGCGTTCTAAATCCTAAAAAATGGTCTCCTAACTTTCGCAAAGTTATGTTGCACAGAAAGAAATGCTCTGATTGTTTATTACGCTTGAATCTCTAATTCTCAAGGACATATAAGATAAGATTCAAAGAGCTTCGGCTTATTAGATATAGTAAACTGAAAACAACTCATTCATACCCTTTCCATGAGCCGATAGATCAGACCACATGTAATTGATTTTCTGTTGATATATAAGACAGAGTCTTCTAATATAGAATATCGAAGGATTATCAGACAATTTATAACTTATACAACGAGGGAGTGACAACAACGTGGGCGTGCCGGAGTGGTTATCGGGCATGACTAGAAATCATGTGGGCTTTGCCCGCGCAGGTTCGAATCCTGCCGCTCACGGTTTTAATTTTTTCTACCCCAATTCTCTCTTCGCTTGTGCTCCCCTAGGCCCTAGGGAGCTGCCATCCTACAGACATTCACTCGACGCTGTGTTCTTAAATTCAGGATCGTGCATCTTATGTTAGATTGCTCCACCCGCCCCCTCAACAACTTTTGAATTATGCTATATTATGAATGTATAGAAAAAAAAAAATCTTTGTTCTTATTTTTCTTTCATTTTTGGGTGGGAACTGATTGTAAACTCGCAAAGGATTTTAAAATATAGTAAGGAGCACACGAGTTCTTAGGCTATTGAAGGGAGCACTTAGCCCAACAAGCTAATTGGGCTTGTGTTAAAAAGCTTAGCAATGGACATAGTCTTATCAACTTTTTTTTTTGTTATGTATAAAAAAATTGTTTGTGTGCATTTTACATAATTCTAAATGGATGTGTTGATTGACTATTATTGGATCATGAAATTAATGATAAACTAATTAAAAATTTTCATATTAATATCTAAAATAGTATTTTTTTTAAAAAAAATATGTATGTTTAGCATTACTATTTTTTATTAAAAAAACTCTGGATGCATTTCTTTTTCTCGTCTTTTGCTCTTTTAATTTTATCTGTTCATTTGCTTCGATCTGGGCGCTATTAAGAACAAATGGAAAGCAACATAATGTGAAGCACGACAAATAAAATGGAGAAAAGAGAGGCCGAGTCAGGGGCAATTGCGTCAACTTGGCAATGAGGTAAAAGACTGTCAACAAAACAAATAATAATTTTTCTTGTTCATGATTTCAATATTCCGATTAAATTAAATCCACATGCTAATTATACTCTTTCTTTGAAAAATATGAGAAAGACTTGGTTGTATTGCTTTCACACTTTACGAACTTGCATTACATGCCTTATAGATACAACAAATGACAAAAACATAAATACATAAGAAGCAAAATTTTTTGGTGGGAGCATAAAAAGTAATCTCCTATACAAAATTTTCCATATCTCCCATACATGACTTGAATGTGTCGCACGTTTACTTAAAAGCTACTTCTCGTAACATTTCCCCTCAAGTTGGAGTATGGAAGAATGAAAGATCAAGCTTGCTTAATTATACTGCTAAATTGATCACATCTAAGAGCCTTTGTGAAAATGTCCATAGGTTGCAATTGTGTTGGAATATGACTTGTGAGCAACTCTTTTGACTTGACTTGTGCTTGGATGAAATGATAATCCATTTCAAATATCCTCATGATAAACTAGATTCGCAGCTATATGTGAAATGGCTTGATTGTCGCAAAACAATTGCATTGCCTATGAATGATTTATATAGTCAGGTCTTGAAGTAGCCTTGAGCTGCAAAAGCTCATTAGTTGCTACTGCCATTGAGCGATTCCCAACTTCAATTGAAGAGCAACTAACCATTGGTTGTTTCTTTGTCCTCCATAAGACTTAGAGTGGTACCAAGCCTAGTACAGTATAGTGTCCAATTATAGATCTCCTAATTGTTAGGCAAGCTCTTCAATCAACGTTACAAAACCTTTTAGTGGTAGGCTATTATTGTATGGAAACACCAAACCTTGTGCTAGTGTGCCTTTAATATAGTGTAATTACTTGATATGCTTAGGGATGGCAAAATCGGACCCGACCCGATTACCTGGCCCAACCCACCCGAACTCAAGCCCGACCTGACCCGATTTGACTAAAAAAGTCAACGACCTGAACCCAACTGTGCCCAACCCGACCTGAACCCGAACCCGAACCCGAATCCGATTAAAGGGAAACCCAAGAAAGTCCGAACCCGAAATGACCTGAGCCTGAATTGACCGGAATCCGAAATGACCCAAACCCGAGACTGACCTAACCTGAACCCGAGATGACCCGATAACTAAACCCGACAAGACCCGATTTTAACCCTCACCCTAAACCTTAATTTTCTTTTTTCATTATTTTCCATTTCTTGAGACTTTCATATTTAGTATGTCTTATATTTAGGAATGGTGACTTCCGTTATTGGTAACTTCCATTTTTTGGTACTTCCATATTTAGTAAGTCTCATTTTTAGAGATAAGACTTTCATATTTAGTAGTTTCATTTTATTTTTTAAGATATTCATGTTTAATAATTTTCATATTTTGAGAAAGGGGTTCCATATTTAGTAACTTGTATTTTTTTAGGACTTCTATATATTGCAAGTATCTTATTTGGGGAAAAAAGATCCATATTTAGTGAATCCCATATTTAGTGAATCCCATATTTGGATTTTTCCAACATAAGTAATTTTTATATTTAGTAAGTTTAATGATCTTAATAGGCAATTATTAAAATTACAATATTCATCCCTAAACTTTTAAGTATAGTGCAATAACGTACCTAAATTTTAAAAAATTTTATTTTAATCACCCATAATAATTACAACATGGATCCTAAAATTTTTGAAATCTTTGCACTTTCACTTGAAATTTTTCAAATTTTGCAATTTAGTCACTGATAATTAACTTGATTTGCATTTCGTTGTAATTTCAAAGAAAATTCATTAAAACATAAGCATAACAAAATTGTCATTATGTATGTCTAAGTGATAGCTGGGTGAAGATCTGAATAATCTGTACAATGATAGTTAAAGCTTATGGGTTTAGAAAAACAATCAAATATTATTAACAATATTAAATTACTTAAATATGTACTAAACTATAATGAAGAAGATTTTTATGAATAGTTTAATTAAATATACTAAAAAATGAAAATTTAATTTAAATTAAATCACACAAAAAATTGAATTATTTGATTTAAATTTTTAAAAAATTGAATCGATTCAATCGTTTTGACTTCACATCAATAACCCACGTGAACACAAAGGTTGACCCGAAAGCTGGCCTGAAGTTACCCGAGACTAAAATTAACCCGACCTGAAGTGAACCCGAACCCAAATAAACCCGGCCCAACCCA
This sequence comes from Aquilaria yunnanensis, assembly GCA_039654915.1. Taxonomy (NCBI): domain Eukaryota; kingdom Viridiplantae; phylum Streptophyta; class Magnoliopsida; order Malvales; family Thymelaeaceae; genus Aquilaria; species Aquilaria yunnanensis. Next base: position 1,707,556 of record CM077595.1, read on the forward strand.
ACACGAACCCGAAATCAACTCAACCCGAACCCAAATGACCTGACCTGAACCCGACCTGGACCCGAATTCATGCTAACCCAACTAGACCCGAACCTGAATGACCTGACCCAAACCTGACCCGACCCACCCAATTGCCATCCCTAGATAGGCTACATTAAAATGATCTTCGTTAGGCTACTGCATGTACTAATTAAGAACATTCATTGCATATGTGATGTTGGGTTGAGTTATTGAAAAATAGAGCAACCTCTCTACCATAATACATCCTGGGATCAAACAAGGATGCTACAATGTACTTCTCAAGTTGGTGCTGTTGCATGATTGGTACTGTTCCAATTAAACTAGAATCTACAAAATATCAAATGCATATTTTCTTTGATTTAATGATATCCATTCCTTACTACAAGCACCTTGCACGCCCAAAAAGTATTTCAAGGGTCTAAGATCTTTAAGACGGAACCATTAATGGAGGAAGTTCTTAAGCTTTCGGCAACATGTGGAGTTATTGCCTACAACCACCATATCATCAACATAGATAATAATGGCAAGGAACACTTCATCCTGCTTCAAAACAAATAATGACTTATGAGCTGAGATTGCGCAAAACCATAATCTCTAATGCCATATGTATCTTGGTAAACTATTCATGAAAGGCTTGTTTCAAGCCATACAAAGACTTCATTAATTGGCAAACATGCTTGTCATCGCTCTTAAGATAGCCAAATGGTGGCTTCATATAGGTTTTTTCATGTAAATCTATATGCACAAAGGCATTGTTTACATCAAGTTAGTCTAGTTCCTATCGTTTTGCTACTACTACGGAAAGTAGACATCTAACAGTAGTTAGTTTCGCAACTAGGGCAAAAGTTCCATTATAGTCTATGCCTTCCACTTGTGTATACATTTTAGCCACAAATCTAGCTTTATATTGTTTTATAGAACCATCTAACTTGTGTTTAACCTTGTAGATCCACATACAATCAATCATTTTCTACCATATGAAAATGTTTCGAGGTCCCATTTGTGATTGGTCTTAAGTGCTTCTACCTCTACTTATATAGTAAAGCACCAATGTAAGTTTTCTCTTGTTGTCGAGTAGGATTTCTGCTTTCCACTTGTTTTGCTGCAAGAAAGATTTGAAGTTTTTGGGGAAAAAAAAACTTATGAGTAAGCAATGGAGATATGAGATAGGGTGTACCTAAAGAAATAAGATCGGAGTGGGTTTTTCTTCCATGCAAGTGATATTCATACTCATACAAATGGGATAACAAACGCCTTTCATGCACACTTTTATTACATGCACTAAAAAGCAATATTGCAGCTTTAGTTAAAGCACAAATGAAACAATTTTTGCTAATCTCTTGGGTATCTATATGGGATAATTTATCAATAGCACCTAACCGATCATGTAAATAATGCTCAAGTCTTTGGTGCCACAAGGTACCATCGTTCTCTCCCTTGCTAGTCACATAAGCCACTTTCTTCTATTCTTCCCTATCAATGTAGTAAAATCCACCTTTTTATTGCGAAGTCTGGACTGCAAAAGCTCCAGCAAGCTCAATTCCATTAAATTGCGTCAAACTTATTTATTTTTCTTACGCCACCACTATGGCATATACTTGATTTAGTGATGACAAAGGTTCTGTAGCAAGGATATAAGACATTATGGAGTCTAGGGCACCAAAAACTGATGAGTACACTATTTTTTCTTATCTTCCTTTCACTCCTTTTGAGCAACATAGGTACACAGTGGTGGGCAAGTGTAAGTGCTCAACTCATCATAATATCCCTTGAGCTTTGTGCATTATGTAACAACATGAAAGGGCCCCTACCTGGTTACACGATGTTCCTCCTCAGTTCATGAGCTTTTAGTTCATTGGTGTGTCTATTCATTTTTTACAAATCATGCCAAGGTTCAAAAGCCATGTTACAATAGGCAATAGAGTCATGGAATTTTGCACTAAAGTAGTTCGTCAACCAAGATATCGCCAGTCCATCACACTTACTCTACGCCAAGACCTCCAGTGTGTTACCCACTAGTTTGGGTAAAGTGTTGTCGACAAACTAGACCTTGTTTATATTACACAGCATGTTCAAAATAACTCATCTTTATCTATCATAACTATATTCATTTAGCAACACAGGAACAAGTAGTGTAGTGGTGTAATCTACAGATGTGAGGAAGTAAGATGACATAGGATCTTGGAAAAGTGAGGCGGCAGTAGAATGAATTTGGACTTTCAGATAGTTGTTTTCAATTGGTAGGTTAGTGTTATCTATCAACATGCTTAATTAGAGAACAAAACAAAGCTCAAGGTAGCAGATCACTACTTTGATACCATGAAAAAAATATAGGAAAGACTTGGCTGTATTGCTTTCACACTTTACAAACTTATGTTACATGCATTTATGGATACTATTAGTGTTGTGCATAAAAGCTAATCATGAAATTAATATATTTTCATATTGAGTCATAATATTTTATTGTGGCATTATTCCAGTAATTATGTTTGTTGTTTGGTTCTGCATAACATAATCAAACATAATTATAACTTTAGAATAAAGTATTCTTAAATGTTCCTGGTTTAGTATTATCGTGGAGAAAGTTACAATAATACATAAAGATTAGCATATTTGGTGACTAATATGAGATATGTAGTGTACATAGGGGTATAAGTTAGAGAACTTGTGTACTGGACTGACCCACCATAAGAACACTACATGAATTGTTATAAAAATGTTATGAGTGATTCTCATAACAATCATGGTATATATAATCCTTTGACAAAAAATCATCAAGGCTCCCTACATGTGAGTCACATAGTTTGATACTTCCCCTTGTTGCTTGTAACTGAGTGAACATGAAGGTGGTTATTGAGTATATCACATATCATGCAAAGAGATTTGTATAATCAAAATGAGATTTATCTCTCATATATAACGGAGTGATATCATCGGGCCTCTTGATTAAGTAAGGTTGAGGAAATGTATAGCCATACACGGATAAGTTGATATAAGATATTAATGTCATCAATTTAAATCAGTCTACTTGGGGAATCAAGAAACTAAAAATTGAGCTACATAAGAATGATACATTTTATGTCTCGTGCTCGATTTTGATATCCATTGACAAAGAGACAATGACAGATATGAATAATAATCATAGAGGTTTAGTTAAATTGCCAACTTTCTTATCACTTGGATAGCATTGATGTGTCACTACTAAAAAAACTGATTTTACCAACTGTCGTTACCAAAGGTTGTAAGTTAAAAATTGTCGGTTTTCCAACTTTCAGCAGTTGGTAAAAAGAAGTTGCTATACACGCATTGGAAGTTTGTTACCAATAGTCTAGCTTGAAACAATTGGAAAATTCCAACTTTAAACAGTTGGTAAAAGCAACAGTTAGTATTTCTAAATGTTTCAATAATTGTGACTAGCAAATTTTACCAATTATTTTAACAGTTGAAAATTTACCAACTGTTTGAAAAAATGGTAAGTTACCAACTATTTGAGTAGTTGGAAACTGCTAAATTTACCAAATATTTAAGCAGTTAATAACTTACCAACTAGTTGAGCAGTTGGAATGTTACTAACTGTTTGAGCAGTTAGTAACTTACCAACTGTTAAAAATGTTTAGATGTTACCAATAGCTTTAATAGTTGGTAAAGTTTGATTATATTTAGTTACCAATTGCCCCAGCAGTTGGTAACCAATTTCTTTTTAATTCACTATTTTGCACTTTTTTTATCTACAAATTTAAATATGAATGCAACACATCACAAATTAAATATGACCCAAAACAACAGAAATCACATTTATTAAAAATCACACACAACTAATATATCATACTAATAAAGTCTCATTAAGGTCATGCTCCACGCATACAGCCTACAACAAGTTTTGAAAAATAGAAATGAAAATACTCAAAAGTCCATACATCTAGGATTAGAATGACCTTGTACCTTGTGCACTATGAAGTTAGATTGACCCCAACTCCACATCATCATTTGATTCAGAGTCATCATCGTAGTGTGTTATCGGTGGAGGCTAAGGACAAGGCAGCTTCAGGGATCAACATATTATCTCTAACTAAGCTTGGGTAGCCTTCATTTGAGCCCTATTCGCCTTTATTTAAGCTTGCTGCCTGTTTTTTTTTAAACTGCTCCAACTTCTTATCATAGGGAGTTAAATTTCTTGCATTTTGCTTTGTCACAACACGCTAAACGTGTTTGTTGAACTTAAGTGTTTGTGTTACATTTGTTGATGGTAGGCCTCTACCAAATTTGGGGCGTTGACATCTAGGAATTGCACACTGCGCTGATCTAAGCCTGAACACAATCCCTCTTTTTCTTCCTCTTGCCATAGAACTAAATATGGTTGCCTTATCAATCTCTGCTGCATTTCCTGGATCATCCCCTTATTGTGTTTGCTCCTCAATCTTTGCCGTTACCCTCACCTAGACAAAACAATAGAATGAGAAGCTAATATATCCCATCAAACAATACAGGACAATCAGCTCAAGATGGATTGATGGTTCAATGAACGGCTCCCTATGGGCCTTCTAGTTGAATTAAAAAGGAATGAACCTCCACTTGTACAGATAAACTCTAATTTCATCACACTCTTTAAATCACAAATTTTTACACTTCATACATAGACACCGAATGTTTTCACCGTTCATGCTCTCAGGGTGGCTACAAGCAAATGTTATAAAGGCTTTACCTCGTTCTCCCACTCATCTGTGTATCCTATTCGACCTAGAAAGAAATGATTCCTATACATCTAACTACGGTCTGAATCCATTATGTTGAATATAAGAATGTGTATTCCATTAAGTAAGCACATTGATTTATTTATTTATTAGATCTAAAATTAAAATAATTAATTAAAAAATTAAACTAAACAAATCAAATTCCAATGGACGAATAATATGTTTGAAGCAAATATATATATATAGGTGTTCTTGACAAAATCCCTAATTTAATACATTGAAAACTCAAGCAACAAATACCGTCTAAATATTTTAAAACTCCATGTGCGCATATATTTTCTCACCAAAACACAACAGACAACATCTAATTCTAAACCTAAACCCCTACAAATATTTCCGGCTCCTCCAATTAAGCTTCAATACATGAATATAAACATATATATTCAACCGCCAACGACATTGATGGATTTCTTTTGAAATCCAAATTTTCAAAAATTAATTATGAAAGGAACAAAAATCAAATTAAGATTCGATTGGAGATGGAAAAACCTACAGATATTAAAAACAACAAAATGAAAACACTCACCTAACCGGTAACCAAAAACAAATGTAGCCATGAAAGTCTAAGGAATCAGGTGATTTCCAGCGCACATAATGTAGGGGAAAAAATAAAATTGCAAACTTACCTCCACTTGCAAGAACAACGAATGGAAGACAATACCATACCTAAATCTATTCCAATAAAAGTAAAGAGAGATAAAAAGAATCAAGCTCAACATCCCATTAAACACAAACAACCAGACAGCGCCAAATTAAATGCTTAGCAAAATAGGAGAAGTGCTTCAAATACCTTTAATTCGGCCAGGTAGCACCATATCTAGCCAAGGAAGGAAGCAATGTGGCTAGGTGTGAGCTAGAATGGCAGCAATGGCGTCGCCGAGGCCGCTAGCAAAGAGAGCTTGCGAACAGGCTGGAGGCTCCTCTTTTGAGCAGCTCGGCCAACTAGCAGGTGGGGTGAGGTATTTATTTTTAATTACCAACTGTCAAACAGTTGGAAAACCTTAGTCTAACTGCACCGTTTCAATTATATAATTACCAACTGCTAAAGAAGTTGGAAAACAGTCCACAATAGTCAACTATACCTGTTCATAAATATACCAATTGTTAAGCAGTTGGCAATTTAAAAAATACGAACCAACGGCAGAGCAAGTTAATAACTACAAACTGCTAGAAAACATGTGTTTTGGAATTAATGTGTTTTTTAGTTATGTATTGCTAGATACTGCTCATTGTTTATGATCAAATATGATTTATAATCATTGCTAATATGATAGGAGCCTATAGGATCGCACATTTAGAGTCAATTGGATTATCTGAGTAAATATGCTAAATTATTTGGTCTTGGTTTCATAATTATTTTAGAGTAACTATTGGCATAATAGTTGAGCCATTGTTAAATCTTAAATTAGGCCTAATTAGATTAGGGTTATGAAACTTATTTGGCTTGCGAGTTTTGCTTTATTATATATATGTTATATAGTGTTGATTTCGTGGCTGCCTCCCTACGACGGAATTTAGAAAGGGTTCTGAAAATCTCTAGCCATACTCTCATTTGGTTTTTTCTTAAAAGGCGCAAATTAGCATTGCGAACACAAGAAGAATGCTTTTATCAAAACCTGGAGGAGGTGTTGTGATTTGAGATATTCGTGTAAATATCGTAGAGAGTTTGAATACGTCAATTGTTTAAATTTGGTGATTCAACTCAATAGTTGAGTGAAAGATCTCAACCTATTAAGTATAAAAATTTTAAATACCCAATTTACCTAATTTCACGTGGATCCTTAAAGGGTTTCGATTAATTCCACTATGTTGTTTAGCTCCAAAAATCCTATAGATACAACAAATGAAAGAAAGATAAATACATAAGAAGCAAAATTATCTGGTGGAGGCTCAAAGGTAAATCTAGCATACAAACTCTTTCTTATCCCCTATGCGTGGCTTGTGTGTGTTGCACGAAGCTACTTATAACATTCTTGTGTATCATGAGGAGCGTCTCAGCATAAAAATACAAAATTTGGCTACATTCCTATGTCTGAAGAGCCTTGGCTTATTTATCATTTACAGCCAATTACACTTTTCTCATGAGTTTTGCTACTAATTACACTTATACCTTTCAAGTTTAGAAACCTATACTTTTTTACCTCTTTTCTTTTTCAATACAATACTATTCGATGTCACTTTTCAAATTATAGTTTAAACAGTTCAATAATTATCTTTTTGTAATTGATGGAAAATTTTAAATTATCATTTTTTATTCTTTGTGAATGGAACAATTTTTTTGGGTGGCAGAGCGATGAAGTTGTTTGATACATTTATAACATCATAATGTGTTTTTTATATAATAGCCCAAAATTTCACTTTTTAAAAAAAAAAAAATTAAAGTACTAAGATAGGAGAACTAAATTGCAGATTTGGATAATAATGGAAGGTCATTCTGCTGGTTTAAAATGTAAAAAATTAAAGTATGTTGTGCATTATTGATGCAAATATCCTTAGCTTCTGAAAGTTAGATTAATATCCCATAAATTTTTTTGGGCTAGGGAATGTCATCCCTTTAATTTTCTTTTCCTTCATTCTTCTTTGGAAGTAAGAGGTAAAAGTAGGTTTCCAAACTTGAAAGGTGCAAGTGTAATTAGTACCAAATTAAAATGAGGAGAAAAGTGTAATTGAGCCTAAATAATAAATAAGCCAGGGCTCTTCATCAGACAAAGGAATGTAGCCAAACTTGTTCTTTTATGCTGAGACGCTCCTCATTATACACAAGCATGCTGACAAATTGCTAGCTATAATTTGTCATGGTTTAATTTTATATAAATTTTGAGCGCTTGTCTAGGAGTTGCTGCATCAAAGCTGCATGCCCTTAGTTTTTATCTGAGACAAAGATGGCAAAGTAGTTTGCACTTTGCAGGGTTGGATCCCTTCAGCTTGAATGTGTTTGGAGTAAGCTTGACACTTAAAAACTGAAAAAGTTAAAACTGATAGGCATTTGATTTGATCAATAGGGAAGGAGGGCAACTATGAGCAGTTTTAGAGGGAGCATAGTAGATGCTAAGATTTGGTGAGTAGAGGAAACTGATCTCGGTGAACAAGTGGAAAAAAAAGGATTCTTTTATCAAAGCTTTCGAGACACTTCAGAAGAAAGTGTGCATATAGGTGTTTGTTGTTACAATCTTCAAGCACCTAAAAGCATATTGCTTGGAGTAATAGGAAAGCAGAGTCATGGTGGCGGCAGAAAGCGAAATGGAAGTCATTAAGTACAGATCAACATGCAGATGGAGCAACTGATTACTTGCGCTCCTTGAATATTCCTGGTTGTACTGGATCTTGAGAGGTCTTTAACCAAGTTTCAGGCCAAAAGTTGGCTAAAGGATGACAGGCAATTTCTGAAGGTCACGATGTAAATCAAAGAGAAAATCAGATTCCAGAACTTTGAAAGTATACAAAAGTCGATGTATCTGCCTTTCGTTGGTTGATCAAGTCACTCAGCCTATTTGTCCATGTCAAGTGACAGAAGTGTAAACAACTTCTCCATTCCCTGAGGTTTGGATCCTTTCGGGGCAAATAACTTTGTGCAAAAGAGTAAGGGATAAGAATCCTAGGAGAAGAATAAAAATTTCAGAAACTTTGACTGGTGTGTCAACTGTAATTTACCTTCAATATAGCAACTTGCTGCATAATCTGCTTAGGACTCTTCTTTCGTCTGAAACCTTGAGCAAAATATCCCGGAATGTCTTCATTCTTCCTGTTTCACTTATATTCAGGTAGTAGAACAGACACAAATTGAGGTAGAAACTCACATCACATTTCTTTGATACCAGTCTACGAAGTCAGTAGTTTCATCCTTAAAGAAAACAATGCCAAAGGCAAAAGGCAAATACATTCTATCATTAAGTTGAAGTATGCGTCTGGAATCAATAATGTTAAGCTAATGGTTGCCCACATTGGCAGTACCCCTTGCTACTGTCCATTTCACTTGATATGCAAAGAAACAATCTTTCATAAGCGGCTGCCATTTTAGTTGCAGTGAACAGTTTCAAGCCTCTGTCCCTAGCAGCCTTGCCTTTCTTCTCCAACAATTGCTTTCCATCATGCCAAACGCTATGGAGAGCTTTCTTCAAGGAATCCACTGTAGGTGGAAACATGTACCCAATCTCTGGTCCAACAATTATAGAGCCTGCAATACTGGCTAGCCTTGTCGCCATCACTGGCTTCCCTGTGAGCATTGCTTCTAAGAGGGTATGATCCAATCCCTGAGCTCGCAGAGTTGGATTCACAAAAATATCTATTGCATTGTAGAAACTTGCCAGCTGAGGTTGATCCAGAGGGCCTAAAACATGAATATTGGTCCCAAGATCTCGGTATCTAGGACCCCATGGTCCATCACCAGCAACAAGGACGATCACACTTTCTTGAAATCTACTATTCTCGTTAAACATTTGCTTCAATGCTTCAAAAATTAATGGATGCCCTTTATCCTTAACCAACCTTCCAGCCAATCCCAAAACTAGTGATCTGCTCTCCAAGATGCCAAATTTCTGCTTAAATGCCTTACCTTGAGCAACATCTGGCTTAAAAATCTCCCCATCGACACCGTTTATGATAACATGGACTCGCTCTTCAGGGATCATGTAAATCCTTTTGAGGACATCTCCTGCATGATCACTAGTGGCAACATGGTGGGCATATCTTGGGAAGAACTTTACCTCTTCGACAACCTTCATTGCTCTCTCGGACAACCCATGTGCCCTTGGCTGCTCAGTAGTCCTCAGTAACTCTTGAATGATGTCAGAGTGAATGGTCTCGTAAGCAATTCCATGCCAGCTAACTGCTAGTTTAGTCAAGTCCTTTGCCCGAGTATGCATGAGCCCAACACTTTCCGTGTGAACGACATCAAACGGTCTCCCAGTTGAGTTTTCAGTTTGAAATTGCTTCCAGACTGTAGTCTGATCTAGATAGCCGCCAGCTGTTGGCTTCGAGAGGTGAAAAAACAGATTGCTGAACAGATAATCTGGGAAAGAGGAATTCTCAGGATTAGTGGTGAAAACGTGAAGCTCATGGCCTCTTTTGGCAAGGGCAAGGTGCAGGGTCAAGGCATGCCTTTCAAGACCCCCAGCATGAGATCTGTGAGGCCACTTCTTAACGAAGACAGCTATTTTAAGAATCTCCGGAGTGGCATCAGAGGGGAAGGACAGGCTGTTCCAAGCAGAAGGAAATGTAAGAAGGTTAATTTGCTGGCTTTGGCCTTGGATCATGATCTGGTCTAACGAATAGATTGAACCAGAATAGTGGCACCAGTAAAGGAATGAGAGAAATGAGATTGCAGAAAGAGTGAGCAAAATATAGCAGAAAGGTCGGAATCGAAAGATAATAAGCTGACGCTTTGCCATGAATGTGTAACACAATGTAACAACAGGAAAGCAACAGTTTTCTCTTTTGCAATCTCAAGCCTCAGTTAAAGGCAATATTATAGTACTAGTGCACCTGAACTGCACATGGGGCTCTTGCATTATCTTAGATTACCCTTCCCGGATGCCTCTCTTCAAGACCAGAGAACTCCACTTTTCAAGCAAAAACTCCATTGACTTAAAGAAAGTCGTTTTCCTTCTACTTGTTGCATCGAAGTTTCAAAACTGAATCTAAATATCACCACCTCCCCTAATTTTCTGCAGTCCAGTGCATGAAATTGTAGACCCCCAGAAGCACTCATTTCTATGGCACCATTGGATAATAACTACTATGATTAGCATTACACTTTTGGATAAACCTAATAATAGAAAAAGCCATTTCAATACTAACAGCCAATTCCTTAGATTTTGACAACATTCACCAAGAAGTTGCAACCAAACCTTTCAATTTCCCATGTTTAGCGAGTAAATGCATAAAGAGCAAGACCCAGATATATTATCAGACCAAGGGGAACAAGAACAACCAGTGGACCAACAGCAGCAAAGCTATGCAAATTCCCACAAGCCAAACTTCCCAACTTGATCTGAACCAACTCCACCAAAGCCACCATCAAGAACCCGCACCCGGAAACTGACCCGAACCCGGAAACTAGAATCCCCAATCGCAGCGCTGACAGGTTCACCCGCACGAGGCTCGCGTGGACTCCTCCCATTACCCCTTCCGCCTTCCCGCTGACGTCAGTGATCTTTATCCCCTGCTTGAGGGCGCAGGCGATGAGGCTGGAGAAGAGGAAGCAGCTGAAGGAGTAGACGTGGCAGGCGATGAGATTTTCGGCAACGTCCACGCCGGCGGCACAGGAGGAGGAGGGGTCGATGAGGGTGGCAGAAGCTGCGGCGGTGGGGTACCAGGTGAGGCCGAGGAACAAGGCGAAGGTGAAGAGGGAGTTGACGTTGACGATGCCGTCCAAGGCCATGATGTGGATGGTTGTGATGCTCGGGTTTTGGCGGGAAACAGAGGACATTGCAGTGAGATTGTTGCAGCAGAGAAGGGAAATGTTCGAAAATCAAAATTTTTTCGCTGTCAATAAACGGTTTTAGGGTTTTTTTATTTGTTGGATCAGTTTGGGGATCGGAAGAGAGGAAAGAATTTGGACTTGGGAAGAGCTTTGGGATTGAAACCCTAGCGTAGATTGTGCGGCAAGCAAAGGTTCTGCTTGCTTCCGTGCGAAGCAAAAGGCAAGAATCTGGAACGTTAAAACAACAAATACTTGAAACTCCAATTGGAGTCGATGGACACAGGAAAAACGTTTTATGGTCTATTTGGTATATCCACGAGAGTTTAATGGTCATTCCGAAAATTAAGCCGAATTTATTTTTTTAAAACTAAAAAATTCGCCGTTGCCGGGGATCGAACCCGGGTCGTCCGCGTGACAGGCGGAAATACTTACCACTATACTACAACGACATGGCTGCGATTGCCGTCGAGTAACTGTTTTTAAAAGATCACAATCTCATTTTGATGATTATGCACTCTCTCAAGAAGTGTTCTGTTAATATTTCTTTTCCCAAATATTTTGTTTCATAAAAAAATCATATAATTAAAAATTTAAATTTATGAAATTTATATGCAAACTTAAAAATTTTTGGTTGTGAAATATACGATCAAATCTTACCTAATAGTGTTATCTTCAAAATCTTATAAAATCTCACATCTTTAAAACTCAAATATAAGATCAATCGAAAAAAATAAAAGTTTAAAGGTACAAACTTGTTACCCAAAACATAACATAAATAAATCTAAAGATTTTTAGCAATGGAATATATCGTCAATCATGAAGATGCACAATTGGCTAATTTCGGCAGCTACATGACCCGTTATTTTCAATGAATTTAATTTATATTTAATGTAAGGTTGTCAAGGGCAAAAAGTGCGCCAAGGCACTATACCCTTTATAAATTTTTTGCACTACATTTTATTTATTAACATACATTTTTAAAGAACTTTCACATCATACTTTATTGTCACATTGTTATAATATTAGTATTCTATTATCTATTTTCTTTTTAATTAGCAAAAAGAAAAGTTTTAAGTGATTAATAATTATTTTTCTACATCATAGACATTGTAAAAAGCATTTGCCAAAAATTTTATTATTATTCAAATGATGTAAAATTACCACATATTATTATTAGGATAAATTGCATTAAAAGTCCATAACCTTTATTTCTTGTTATAAATCCAAACCAAACCTATTTTTTGTGTGCTTGATAATCTCAAACTTCTACTAAGAATTGTAAATTGATTTTTTTTTGTTATATTTAACCAAAATTTATAGAAATTAGATCATTGTCCTACATTTTGCTAATTTTTTTTTACAAACTTAGCTATTAATTTTTTTTTTCTATTTAGATAAAACTTCTATATGTTTAACTTATATGTGGTGAAAATTTGATTGAAACTCCTAGCGATTAAAAAAGAGAACAAACTTAATAAATGTTCAAAATAATTGAAACAATCAACCAATAAATAAGAAATTAAGGATCGATTCTGCATCCTCAATCCCAGATTCCTATGTACGCTACTGTGTGTCTGCTGGGCCTTTCACAACACTGATTTCACATAATTTAATTGTTTCCCAATTACATGATGATTCTCCAACAAACTTAATTATAATATAGAATATTTGTAGAATGTTCCGAACTGTGCCGACAACTTTTTTGCTAGAAAAAAGGATTGTTCCCGTTTGTTTCACTATCGACAAATACGTAAGTAGTGATACACACATCTAAGTTGATGGAAATTACCCAAAGCATGAGAAGCAATAACAAAACAAAAAATTCATCTAAATTACCAAAGTCATTGGCCATAAACTTAACCACGACAAAGTTAGATAAAGATGATTTCATGTACAAATGCACAAACTAAACTAAAATAGCCTAATTTGTAGGGAAAAACAAAGAGCATGACAACTAATCACGAGGAAGTAAAGCTATTTGGAAGATGGGTGAGGCCTTTTAGTTGGAGGGTTAAAGTGGCCACAAACTTAAAGGGCATACCCTACAAGTTCATGGAAGAGGACTTGCAAAACAGAAGCAACCGAAGCTCTTGTTGGGTACAATCCGATGCACAAGAAAATTCCAGTGCTCGTGCACAATGGGAAATCCGGTTGTAGAGTCGTTCCGTATTCTAGAGTACATCAACGAGACATGGAATAGTCATCACCCTCTTATCCTTCCCCTGGATCCCTGTGATAGAGCTCGAGCTTGCTCTTCTTGGCCAAAATGATTGGTAACCAGATAACTTTTAAATCCATTCATACTATTTTTGTTCCTATTAGACAATTTGTGAACTTACATGATGAAACGCAATCATCTCCCTTCCCTTAACCTAGAGCTTGATCATGAAATTCACCCTAGGGAACATGGTATTATTACCAAAAGTTTTTACCTACTAAACTAATGTCGATGACAACTTTTAGAATATGTCATACTTTCATTGGAGATGTCGATTCACAATGTCCAATTGGGTTTATTTTGACTGACTTGTCTTTGGGATATTTTGAGGCGAGAAGGCTTTAAATATCAATTACAAAAAATTCATGTCATGTTCTTGGTATGTCATTAATTGTTTCCTTAGGTCATGCCGTATGTGGTTTCACAATGAGGTCCACTACTAGAAAAACCGCATTTAGCGACGGTCATTAGCGACGGCTGGCCGTCGCTAAACATGATATAGTGATGGCACACCGTTGCTAAAATGCCATCGCTAATTCACTCGCTACTAATTTTCTAGTGACGGTTACCGTCGCTAATTAGCGATAATTAAACGTCGCAAAACAGGCCGTCACAAATTTTCCGGTAACGGTGTCTGCCGGCGTTATGCGTCGCTACTTAGTGACGCGTAACCGTCGCTAGTTAGTGACGCATAGACGTTGCTAGTTAGTGACGCATAGACGTTGCTAGTTAGTGACGCATAACCGTCGCTAGTTAGTGCTAGTTAGTGACGCATAGCCGTCGCTAGTTAGTGACGCATAGACGTTGCTAGTTAGTGACGTGTAGCCGTCGCTAATTAGTGACTCATAACCGTCGCTAGTTAGTGCCAGTTAGTGTTGGATTTGTTCCAAAGAAATCTTTAATTTTGATGATGACAAGTGATTTGTGTTAATATTTTTAATCTCACTTTTTTGGTTAAAATAAAGTTAATTGAACTTATGCTTATTTTCCAAGTGTGTCAAGTGATTATCTCAAAAAAATAGGTTTTAAGAATATTGAGGAAAATTTTCTTTTGAAAAGAAACTAGTTTGAATCAAGTTTGATCTCCAAATGACAAGTGTTTTTGAGTTGTTTTAAGTTTAATCCATTAAAGTCACAGTTTAACAGGTATCTCTTTCACCCAAGTTTGACTTGCTCCCAAGGTTATACGTTTAACACGTTAAACTGGGTTAATTCGAAGGTTAAGTTTCCTGTGATTTTTCAAGCTTCAGCTGACGCATTAAAACTCTTGGGTTCAAATGTTTAAAGTGGCGCGTTTTCAGCCAAAATTTCAAATAGAGCTCGGGCGAATCAGAAGACGCCACCTGTACACGTTTGCCGCGCATTAAATGCTCTGTCTCCAGCTGCTTTTGACCGTTGAAGAGAGAAGTCGAGTTTAACCTGTTAAACTCAGGACTTAATGCGAAATCTGAGAATGCTGCGTTTTTCGCATAAAACAGAGCAACGGCTCTCCAAATTTTAAGGAAACTTTTCAGGCATATCCAGCAGGCTTTCAACGGTCTAATAGCTTCCTAAAGAGTATATTTACACTAAGAAACATGTTGAAAACCTAACTTGGCAACTAAAAGAAAGAATCCTCCATCAAAGAGCTTAAATTAGAAAAGTTGCCAAGAACTTGTGCTTGTGCTTTCATTGGCTTATCTAGCATTGTTTGCTTAGATTTTACCTTGTAACCATGAATTGTTGAGCTTGTCTTGAGTGGTTGAGTGATTTCTTTGTAAGGGAAAAAGGGTTAGAAGGGTTTCTAGTTAGCCTTTGGCAAAACTAGTGAGAGGTGAAGGTAGAAGGATCTACCAAAGTGTTGTATGCCCTTGAAGGCTATTGTGTATCATTGTGTTTCATAGTAGAGAAGAAAACTCTCAAGTGGTGAGCTTGAGGAGAGGAGTAGGCTTTCAAGAGGAGAGTTCGAACCTCTATAAAAATTATTTTGCCCAAGTTTCTTCTTCTCTCTACATACTTGAGCTTTGGTGGGTGTTTTATGCAACTTGTTTTGGTTGAACTTGCTTGTTTTCAAAACTACTTTAAAGATAGCTTTCAAAGCAAATTCTAGGTGGATTGTGGTAGTCATTTTCTGAGTAAAATAGAGTTAATCATTGTTCCTCAAATTGAATTTGAGTTTGGGGTTTCAAGAATTCACTTGTGCTTTATTTTTGGAACCAAACCAATTCACCCCCCCTCTTGGTTGCACTTGGGCCAACAGTTAGTGACGCGTAGCCGTCGCTAGTTAGTGACGCATAACCATCACTAGTTAGTGCCAGTTAGTGACGCGTGGCCATCGCTAGTAAGTGTCGCATAACCGTCACTAGTTAGTGACGCATAACCGTCACTAGTTAGTGACTCGTAGCCATCGCTAGTTAGTGTAGTTAGTGACGCGTAGACGTCGCTAGATAGTAACGCGTATTCGTCGCTAGTTAGTGACGCATAGCCATTACTAGTTAGTGAGTTAGTACGCATAGCCTTCGCTAGTTAGTATAGCAATTTTTGACTTAAATTGAGGTGATTACGGAATGGAATTCAAGTTCTAAGTTTGTCGCATTGGATTCGAATAACTTGTTTTTGCAATATTGTCATCGATTTCACACAAATGCAACAACTAGGGTATTGAAGTATTTTTCATTAATACAAAACATGATTAACATAATGTCATGTCATGTCATTCGACAATTAAAATACATAAGGTTATAATTTCCTTTACAAAATAAAAACTGAGCTCAAATTCATCGTACCGCAGGATCGAGCAAAAGATTCTTCAGGCAAGATCATGAAAACAACAATGAACCTCCCCTTCCCTCAATCTACAAGAAGATAAACATTTTAATCAGCCAAAGGAACATAAATTTATTAAATAAAAAAAAAGTAAATTCAACTCTAAGTTAAGATTTTATGGAAGAAAAATTAATGAGCAAATAGACTCAAATAAACAAAGAATGCTAAATGGAGACAAGATTAATAACACAACAAGGCAAAATAATTGTAGATTTATATAGATGAAAGTTTCAATGAACAAGGGAAAACTTCTAAATGGGTTCAAAGAACTCCTCAACCATAACAAGCCATAAACTTCTGCAATAGGCAAACAGTCAAATTTAATAGTAACAAGCACTATAAGACAGAGCAAACAACCTTCCATTCCGAAACAAACATTGGGCCTCGAAGTAAAAACAGTTGCAAAGAGTCGAAAGCTGTCTACTGCTCTAACTTCCTGCAGAAGTCACAAAAAGTCCATTGGTAATTCAAAATTACTAATTCTTACTGTAAAATACAAAACAAACAAAAAAACTCCAAAAAACATGCATCAACTCTGAATTAAAAAATAAAATACTTTTATCTCAGACCATACAAAGTGACAAGGACGGAAAGAGACTCAAACCAAAAAAAGTACACACACAATGTGAGGCAGGAGAAAGATTCTATATTAATTCTTAGTTGTCTTACAATGTAGAAAACATAAAGAGAAAAGTAGGTGGCTCAAATGGGCAAAGCCAAGAACCCTGTTAGTATCAATGTCACAGGAAGTTGTAAGCTCAAATTCTCTACATCCAGACATTAGTCAATTTTGTAAACAAGAGGAATTTCCCTCATACAGCCATAAAAACAAACCCAAACATGTTTGAACACTCTCAAGACATGTAAATAAAAGGTTTGACACCCAATCACTTTGCCTTTCAGTACAAAAGTTGTATTCGCAACCGTACTTTTGTTTCACAAACCAGCATTTCATACAGATTACGACTTCCAACGAATCTGAACATAAAAAAGTGTGGCAACGTCGGGTTTTCTGGAGTCGCCACCAATCGGTTTCACCTAGGTCGATTGGTCACCTAAAATATGGTCTGCGAGAGTTCGGGGGTTCGGGAGTACGGTTACGTTAAAACAATTTTGTTAAAACGCCCAAAAATTGGCACCTTAGTTGATTTTAATTTTGTTTTACTTTGCTTTTAAAACTTTTCAGTTAATTTAGATATTTTAACTGAATTAGTCGAAAATGTGGATTTTGGTAATTTATTTGGATAAAATTTGATACTTCCGAACCATGGACTCTGCCGAGTCATTTGGACACGGAAGATTTTGATTCCGAACCATGGACTCTGCCGAGTCATTTGGACACGGAATTTGGTGAAATTTTAAACAATTTTATCCATATTGTAAAAATATGGATTTTTATTTCTTTATTTAATTTATTTATTAAAAAAAGTTTGATATTTTCTAAACCGTAGATCCTGCCGGATCATCCGGATATGGAAATTGATTTAATTTATTATAATTATTTAATTCTTATTATTATGGAATTAATTTTTAAATGGTAATTCTTTTTGTTTATGAATGATTTTTAAATCTAACTAAAAATTTATTTTCATATTTTTACTTCTTTTTTTACTTTCTTTCTTTTTTTTTTTTCTTTTTTAATTTTCTTTTAATTTCTTTTTTTTCTTCTTTCTTATTCTTTTCTTTCTTTCTTTTCTTTTTTTTTCTTTTTTTTTCTTTTATCTTTCTTTTATTTTTCTTATCTGATTTTTCTTGTTTAATGAAGGATATTTATTATTTAAAAAATAATTAATTTTTATTTAATAAGAAGTTAATTTAAAGGAATCAAAGGGTTTAAAAAAATAAAAATCTTTGATCATGGTACGGGGCGTTGTTACTCAGCCAGACCCTCTTCACCAGGTGAAGCAGCTCAAAAGCGGGCACGAGACAGTTTCCAGCCAATATACCATGAATTAAAAAAAATATTTTTGACTTAACAACATGGTTCAGATTTATTTTACATATATATATTTTTTTATGGCTAATTTCTTTAAATGAAATGAGTTTAACCATAAAATAAAGAAAAATTAAATAACAAT
Source organism: Aquilaria yunnanensis (assembly GCA_039654915.1). Classification (NCBI taxonomy): domain Eukaryota; kingdom Viridiplantae; phylum Streptophyta; class Magnoliopsida; order Malvales; family Thymelaeaceae; genus Aquilaria; species Aquilaria yunnanensis. The sequence continues at coordinate 1,725,850 of CM077595.1, forward strand.
AAATAAAGCGGAGGTTTTCTTCTTTTTTTTTTTAATTTTAATTTATATCTCTGAAAATATATCTAATTAATAAGTCTAAAATATTTAATAGAAATTCAATTATTTTTTTTATTTATTTTTTTGTTATTTTTGAAATCATTTGTCTAAGATTTTTATAAAGGAAACAAAAAGTTATATCTTTTCATTATTTTAAAAGAAATAAGTAAAATATTACTGAATAAAATATTAACCCAAAATTTTTATTCTTTTTATTAATAAAGAAAACTAAAATAAAATTATTTTATTATTTTAATAAATAAGTAATATATTAGTCCCAAAATTTTATTTTTAATAAAGAAAAGTTTATTTATATACTTTATTTAAAAATATTTCCAAGCCATGGATCCTGGCGGATCATTTGGTCATGGATTTTTAATTTTTGTTAAATTTTAATTATTTAATTAGTTATTAATTTTAATTGGATTTTTCTTGAATTTTTATTTTAAATATCATTATTAAAAAAAATATTTAAAAAGAATTGATTTAATCATGTTTGTTTATTAATTTTAACAAAAAAGTTAACTTTGTTATCTTTAAAGAAATAATAAAAAATGTATTCCAAAATAAAAATAATTGGCTTTTAAATTTTTATTAGCCTTAATAATTAATTACAAAAGAATCTTCTTTTAGTTTTTTTTATTTATGGGTAAAAGGTGAATTAAATAAATTAAATTATATAAAGAAAAATTAATAAAGTGGGGGTTTTTGGCCATCCACTTGAAAAAAATAATAAATGTTAGCAAAATTAAATTAAATTAATTATTAACAATAATAATAAAAGTTAATTAAGTCAAAAATAATAAAAGTTAGCCAAATTAATTAAGTTAATTAATTAACAACAATAAATAAAAGTTAGCCAAGTTTAATTAAGTTAATTAATTAACAACAATAATAAAAGTTAGCCAAGTTTAATTAAGTTAATTAATTAACAACAATAATAAAAGTTTGCCAAGTTTAATTAAGTTAATTAATTAACAACAATAATAAAAGTTTGCCAAGTTTAATTAAGTTAATTAATTAACGACAATAAATAAAAGTTAGTCAAGTTTAATTAAGTTAATTAATTAACAACAATAAATAAAAGTTAGCCAAGTTTAATTAAGTTAATTAATTAACAACAATAATAAAAGTTAGCCAAGTTTAATTAAGTTAATTAATTAACAACAATAAATAAAAGTTAGCCAAGTTTAATTAAGTTAATTAATTAACAACAATAAATAAAAGTTAGCCAAGTTTAATTAAGTTAATTAATTACAACAAAAATTAAAGTTAGACAATTTAATTAATTATTAACAACAATAATAATAAAGGTTAGTAAAAATTAGCAAGTTAGTTGTTAGTTGCTAATAACAAAAAAAAAAAAGGTTAGTAATAATAACAATAATAAACAAATAAATAAACAAGTAAAAAAAAAATAAATGAGTTAGTTAATTAATTTTCTGCAAAGACAAAATAAAAAGGTTAGTGACCTAATAGAAAGAAATTGAAAAGATGAAGGACTGAAAGGAGGTTTTACCCTTAAAAATTAAAATTGAATCTGGAGAAAGAATCAGAGGCGACGCGAGGGAGGAGGGGGGGTGACGGGGCTGGGCAGGCGGAGGCGGCGAGGGCGCAGGGCGGCCGGGCGACGGCGACGAGGGCGCGGGGCGACGGCGGCGAGGGTAACGGCGGCCGGGACGATGGCGGCGAGGGAGCGGGGCGACGGCGGCAGGACGGCTGGGTGCGGCGGCGTGAGACGGAAGGACTGCTGGGCGCGGCGGCGGAACGGCAACGACGGCGGCGACGGCGACGGCGTAGGAGCGACGGCGACGGCGAGACGGCGGCGGCAGGGCGACGGCAGCGGGATAGGACGGCGACAGAAAAAGAAAGAAAGAGAAAACGGAGGAAGAAGGTAGTCGAAACGTAAGAAAAAATAATTTTGGGACTGTTTTGGCAGAGGGAGGAGAGGCTAGGACTAAGGCTTCTATTTTCTCTTTTTTAAAACGGAGCTCTGAACTTTTTTCTCTGATTTTCTATATGTTCAGCACTGAATTTGGGGGGGTATTTATAGAAGGAGCTTAGCTGAACTGTGGACGGATAAATTAATAAAAAATATCAAACTTATCTTTTAAATTGGTAAAATGACAGTTTCAGTCCTTTACGTTACTCCAGCTCTGGATAAGCTCAGAAGCTTCTGATTTTGACAATTTTAACGTTTTCTGTCAATTTGGGCTAGAAACGTCCGTTTAGGCCCAAAATTGACGCGAAAAATTACCCAAAGCTCCTGAAACTTTCAGAATTTGTCAATTTTGTCCGAAACTTCTCAATTTTGTCATTTTTACCTCAAACTTTTAATTTTTTTGTCATTTTTTTCTGAAATTTTATTTTTATTTCAAACACATACATATTCACACATATATTATTTTAAATCAAATCTTCTCAAAATAAAAATATATTTTAAACTAATTAACATAATTAAAATTTTTTAGCAATAATAATAATAATAATAATAATTTTTTAATTAGTTTTTTTTTAAATTTTTAAAAAAAAGGCTGGACGAAATTGGGTGTCAACAGCTGCCCCCCTTTGCATGCTTCATGGGACATGATGTATGCAAAGTAGTTACCAAATTTCGTCCGTCTTAGCTAGCCATTGAGAACCTTCTCGCCGCCTAAACTATGTGGTTAAGGAAAATTTTTTTTAGAGCCTCTGCGATTAGAACTCTCCTATCGTTGAAGGGAAAATTTGATAATTTTGAGGTTAAGGGTCCTACCTTAGAACCTCGACGATAGGAACTCTCCTATCGTTTGAAGTAAAATTGATTGTTTTGAGGTTAAGGGTCCTACCTTAGAACCTCGACGATAGGAACTCTCCTATCGTTTGAAGGAAAATTGATGATTTTGAGGTTAAGGGTCCTACCTTAGAACCTCGACGATAGGAACTCTCCTATCGTTTGAAGTAAAATTGATTGTTTTGAGGTTAAGGGTCCTACCTTAGAACCTCGACGATAGGAACTCTCCTATCGTAGGAAAATTGATGATTTTGAGGTTAAGGGTCCTACCTTAGAACCTCGACGATAGGAACTCTCCTATCGTTTGAAGTAAAATTGATTGTTTTGAGGTTAAGGGTCCTACCTTAGAACCTCGACGATAGGAACTCTCCTATCGTTTGAAGGAAAATTGATGATTTTGAGGTTAAGGGTCCTACCTTAGAACCTCGACGATAGGAACTCTCCTATCGCTTGAAGGAAAATTGATGATTTTGAGGTTAAGGGTCCTACCTTAGAACCTCGACGATAGGAACTCTCCTATCGTTTGAAGGAAAATTGATGATTTTGAGGTTAAGGGCCCTACCTTAGAACCTCGACGATAGGAACTCTCCTATCGTTTGAAGGAAAATTGATGATTTTGAGGTTAAGGGCCCTACCTTAGAACCTCGACGATAGGAACTCTCCTATCGTTTGAAGTAAAATTGATGATTTTGAGGTTAAGGGTCCTACCTTAGAACCTCGACGATAGGAACTCTCCTATCGTTTGAAGGAAAATTGATGATTTTGAGGTTAAGGGCCCTACCTTAGAACCTCAATGATAGGAACTCTCCTATCGTTTGAAGTAAAATTGATTGTTTTGAGGTTAAGGGTCCTACCTTAGAACCTCGACGATAGGAACTCTCCTATCGTTTGAAGGAAAATTGATGATTTTGAGGTTAAGGGCCCTACCTTAGAACCTCAATGATAGGAACTCTCCTATCGTTTGAAGGAAAATTGATGATTTTGAGGTTAAGGGCCCTACCTTAGAACCTCGACGATAGGAACTCTCCTATCGTTTGAAGGAAAATTGTTTGAATGAGGTTAAGGGTCCTACCTTAGAACCTCGACGATAGGAACTCTCCTATCGTTTGAAGGAAAATTGATGATTTTGAGGTTAAGGGCCCTACCTTAGAACCTCGACGATAGGAACTCTCCTATCGTTTGAAGGAAAATTGATGATTTTGAGGTTAAGGGTCCTACCTTAGAACCTCGACGATAGGAACTCTCCTATCGTTTGAAGGAAAATTGTTTGAATGAGGTTAAGGGTCCTACCTTAGAACCTCGACGATAAGAACTCTCCTATCGTTTGAAGGAAAATTGATGATTTTGAGGTTAAGGGCCCTACCTTAGAACCTCGACGATAGGAACTCTCCTATCGTTTGAAGGAAAATTGATGATTTTGAGGTTAAGGGTCCTACCTTAGAACCTCGACGATAGGAACTCTCCTATCGTTTGAAGGAAAATTGATGATTTTGAGGTTAAGGGCCCTACCTTAGAACCTCGACGATAGGAACTCTCCTATCGTTTGAAGGAAAATTGATTGTTTTGAGGTTAAGGGTCCTACCTTAGAACCTTGACGATAGGAACTCTCCTATCGTTTGAAGGAAAATTGATGATTTTGAGGTTAAGGGTCCTACCTTAGAACCTCGACGATAGGAACTCTCCTATCGTTTGAAGAAAAATTGATGATTTTGAGGTTAAGGAAAATTCTTTTAACCTCAACGATAGGAACTTTCCTATCATTTGAAAATTTGATTGAATGAGGTTAAGGAACTCTCCTTGAACCTCGAGCGAAATTTATATGAAAGCAATTAAAATTGGAATAATTTTCTTCGAAAGTGTGAATTTGCATAATAGGCGAGTGCGAAACTTTAGACTTCGATAAAATGAGTGAATCTTGATGATGACAATATCGCTAACAAATTATGTAAAGGGAACGGATGTTTGGAATCAATATCCAAGGTTCATCTAATATTTTCTTTAGTAAATATAGATTCGCTTGAGAGATATGTCATCCAAATAAGGTTGAAGCTTAACTATCCCAAAATGTTATGCCTAGTAGACCTAATAGGATGCGTCTCAAGAGCAATAAAAATTACTCTTTACTCAGCCATTCCAACCTAAAGGCATTGTCCTATGGTTTTAATATCAGCATGGACGAAACTATCTTATAAGATAAAAAAAAAGAAATTCCCTAAAAGAAAAACTAGAACACGAAAGAAAATGCTGATAATAAAACTAAAGGACAAGCAAAACGGATCGGATCACTTCTTCTTCCACAATACTTCAACAGGGTGAGTAGAGGACCATTATGGGAGTGAATTGGTCGGGAAAGACTGTCGTGTCCAGTCTATCTGAATCATTGCTGGATCTGGTTCAGGAACAAAAGCTTGTATTTTATCTAACAATTCTTCAGCAGTTGTTGCGGATATTATGATTCGCCGTGCTACTCTTGATATGAAATTCTTCTGCATAGCATAATCCATAAAAGCTATCAGACCTGTAAAGAAATTGTTAACATTTAAAAGCCCAATGGGTTTCTTATGCAAATTAAGTTGGGCCATGGAAGCAATTTGAAAGACTTCTCCCAATGTGCCAAAACCACCTGGTAGAGCGATAAAAGCATCAGCATTTAAAAGCATTTGTAACACACGCTCTTGCAAATTTTTAACCACTAATTCTTCTCCAATCGTGCCCCCAGAAATAAATTTCAGAGGTCCAGGGATAATGCCCAGAACTTGACTTCCTCCTAGAGATGCTGCTGATGCTACACCTCCCATTAATCCGACACTACCTCCTCCATAAACTAAATGTATTTTTCGCTCAGCTAATACTCTACCCAAATGGTTGGCTGCTTTTAAATACTCTTCATCTTTTCCAGGAAAAGCCCCAGAAAATACACAAATACTTCGGGATTTACGAGTTGGGGTTTTCTCCATTCCTATCCTTACCCTTGTGAGAAAAGATGATATATTTATAGAGATGAAGAGATAAGGCAATAATTTTATTTTTCAAGAATGGATACATTATTGCCAGCTATTCATAGTAGTCACGGGTATGACTCTGGTCAGGTATGGGTACACTATCGTTAAAAGAGGAGGAAAATTTTCAAAATAGCTGGTAACATATACAGTAGTCGCGACTGTAGCTTATGTCAGGAGTAGGTACATGATTGTCGGATGAGAAGGAAAATTTCAAAAGTGGCAGGTATATACAGTAGTCATAATTATAGCTCATGTCAGGAGTGGGTACATTATGGGAGGAAAATTTCAAAAGCGTCAGCTAGCATGTACAGTATCGTGACTATGGCTTATGTCAAGAGTGGATACATTATCGCTGAAAGAGGAGGAAAATTTCAAAAGCGACAGCTAGCACGTACAGTAATCGTGACTTTGGTTCATGTCAGGAGTGGATATATTATTACCAAAAGGGGAGGAAAATTTCAAAAGCGACAGCTAGCACGTACAGTAATCGTGACCTTGTTCCGTCTTCTACTGGCTTTGCGTCTAGTAACGGCTTCAATGCTTTCTATGAATCGGTGATTTGCATCTCATCTAGCTTTTTCACAAACTGGCAAACAGGGTCGTTTAGGGTCAGATTCCCAAGACTGTAACGTTCTCGTTCTTTTTGGAGAATTATCCATAATCCAACAACCTCAAATTGCACTATTCCGCAAGAATGCGCTTCAAGAACCTCTCGAATATCTTCTAGAGATTCTTTACACAAGCCATTCTTAATGAATCTTATTCTATCATTACGATTTCTGGTGATCACTCCTGGAGAACGACATTTAGCACCGCAAATCCACCATCCACAATTGTGACAGACGCCTAGCCTCTTTGCTCTTCTCTTTTTGGCATAAGCGCTTTTACCAAAGCCGGGCATACGGGGAAAGAACGCATCTGGAACTTCACCAGCCGAACGAACTTTAGCTTCGATTAGCCATCGCACATTATCAGGAATGCCTTTGTGCATAAATAGTCGGAATCGTTCACATCTAGCTTGATAAACCTTTTTAAGAACATTTATTGGGAAAGAAGGGAAATATTTTCGTAGAGCGGAAAGAGAAGGCTCCATTGATGAATGAGGCATTTAAGAGAAAAAGAAAGAAATTAGTGATTGTAGGAAACGGAAATAACTGACTTTGGGAGTTATGGAGTACCGTATCCAGAAGGAAGAACACGTATTTATAGTGATGAAAGGATAATGCGTTTATTACACTTACAGAAGTAAGTACATTATTGCCAAAAGAAAAGAAAAATGACAGCTTATATGTACAGCAATCATGACCGTGACTCTCATCTTCCACTGATTCATGTCCAGTAATGGCTTCAATGTCTTCTATAAGTTGGGGATTTGCTTTCCATCCAGTTTTCTTACAAACTGACAAACAGGGTCGTTTAAAATCACATTCCCAAGACTGTAACGGTTTCGTTCTTTATGGTAAGTCCTCCATAAACCGATAATTTCACCTTACACTTTTCCACAAGAATGAGTTTCAAGAGTTTCTCGGATATCTTCCAGAGACTCCTTACGCAGGCCATTCTTAATGAATTTTCTTTTATCTTCACGATTTATGGAGATGTATCCTAAAGAGCGACATTTAGTATTACAATTCCATCGCCCACATTTATAACACACGCCTAGTCTCTTTGCTCTTCGCCTTTTGGCATAACGGCTTTTACCTAAACCGGGCATGCGGGGCATAAATGCATCTGGAACTTCACCCGCCATACGGACCTTAGCTTCAATTATCCACTGCACATTATCGGGAATGCCTTTGCATGTAAAAACTCTGATTCTTTCACATCTAGCAAGGTAGATCTTTTTAAGGACTTTTAGTGCGAGGGAAGGAAAGTATTTTCGCAGTACAGAAAGAGTAGAATCCATTGATGAGAGAAGAATTTGAGAGAAGAGGGAAATGAATCAGTTATTGCAGGAAACTGGAATAACCGACTTTAGAAGTCACGGGGTATCTTATCTGTTGTTTAATCAGAAGGAAGAACACGCATTTATAGTGATGAAAAGGGATAACGTGTCGATTACACTTAGGGGAGCATGTACATCTGTCAAAAGAAAATGCAAATTTTTCCAAATATAACAAACTGTATATACAGTAATTGTGACTGTGGCTCACATCTTCCACTGGTTTTACGTCCAGTAACGGCATTAACTGCTTCTATGAGTCGAGGATCTGCTTCCCATCTAGCTTTCTTACAAGCCGGCAAACAGGGTCGTTTAAAGTCAAATTCCCGGGACTGTAACGGTCTCGTTCTTCATGAAAAATACTCCATAAATCAAGAATTTCACGTTGCACAGATCCACAAGAATGCGTCTCAAGAGTCAATTGGATATCATCCAATGAGTCCTTACTCAAGCCATTCTTGATGAACCGTATTTTATCTTCTCGATTATTGGAGATCATTCCTAAAGAACGACACCTAGTCTTACAAGTCCACCTACCACATTTATGGCAGACTTGTAATCTTTTCGCTCTTCTTTTTCTGGCATAAGAACTTTTGCCAACACCAGGCATGTAAGATGCAAATGTCTCTGGGATTTCACCTGCCAGACGAACCTTAGCTTCGATTAACCACTGTACATCTTCAGGTATTCCTTTGTGCATCAGAGCTCTTAATCGTTCACAGCGAACTCGGTAGATCTTTTTTAGGATGTTCATTGGGAGAGAAGGGAAATACTTTCGCAAGGCGGAAAAAGTAGGATCCATTTTCTAGGAGGAAGTAAAAGAAAGAAGGGGTGAAGGAATCAGTTATTATGGGCAACTGAGAGAACCGACTTGAGAGTCACGGAGTACCGTATCCGCCGTTTAACCGGAAAAGTGGATCCTACTTTATTTTAGTATCATAGATATTTCTTATCTTTGATATCTCATCAGGCATGACATTGATCCAGTCCTTGATTATTGAATCCATTGTTTGCTTTCGACGACAATATTTCTCGATATCCGCGCTTATCTTTGACCATAGCTATTTCTTATCTTGGATACCGCTAAGCTGGCGTCAATTCTGTCCATCCTGGTGTAGCCTCGATTATTGAATTGATTACCAGGATTTTGACAATATTGTCTACTTTATCCTTGAATTGCTGATGGGGCTGGGTCCACTATATCAGCTGTGCATCCAGCGGTAGATTGGTAAAAACGGATGTCACTGAGACGTCAGCTTATACTGCTGTGACTGTGCGGTGGATACGCTTCCCATTTGATCCTTGTTCTGTATGCCATGCATGCATGATGTGAAATGCATGAATGCAGAGCATGTGTAACTGATGGATTTATTTTTTTATATCTTTGCTTTACTGGATCCTCTTTGTAATTGCCTTCTATCGTTGAATCTCTTTATACTTTCCAACTGTTGTCCATTGTTTCGCTTTCCAGCTGTTGTTCATTGTCTCGCTTTCCAGCTGTTGTTCATTGTCTCGCTTTCCAGCTATTGTCCATTGTCTCAAAAGCCTAACTCTTTTCAAAAATCTTCTTTCCTTGATTTGTTCTTAAATTTTGGCTTCAATTTCCTTAATGTCCGCCTCGTACTTTATGCCTCTCTGGATAATTGTCCCTGTTGAGATATTCGTGAGTATGATTCTTTCTTGCTGACATGGACGTGTTAAGACTTCTGAAGCAATCATTCAGGCTACCACCAAGGCTATCTCCCAAAGATTTGTTACTCCTTCTTCTTTGTTAGCCTATGTTCTGTGCCGCTCGCAAAGCAGGACCTCAATCTTACCTGTTTTAATTCATAAAGCTTATCAAAGTAATCTACGGTCTTTGTTTTTTCTAAGTTTTAATTATTACTATTCTTCCTTCAAAAGTCATAATTTATTGCACACTTAAGGCTAGTAGGAATGTGAGATTTGAAGGAAAAGAACTGGATAGAAGCGACTTTAGCATTTTGAACGTGAGAATCTAAGGTAAGTTAAAGAAAATTGGCTTTTTATTTATGGGTAATATGAAAATCTTGGGTACAGATAGATAATGAAAGTGTAAGAGAAGAAAGCTCTCTTTGACAACTTTGATCAAATAAACTTTGGTAACCCTGTATCCACTTCTCCCCTTCTGTTTGAAAATTTCTTCATTATGCAAAGTATTTCTTTACTGCATCCGAATTTACTGGATTCGGTAATTCTCGTCCATCCATTTCTGTCAGAATTAGTGCCCCTCCTGAAAATGCTTTCTTCACGACATATGGCCCGTCATAATTTGGTGTCCATTTTCCTCTTGAATCATGTTGCATGGGTAAAATTTTCTTGAGCACTATGTTACCCTCGTGAAATTGTCGTGGGCGAACCTTTTTGTTGTAAGAACGAATCATCCTTCTTTGATAAAGTTGCCCATGGCAGAGGGCTATCATTCTTCTTTCATCAATTAGATTTAATTGCCCGTATCTAGCTTTGACCCATTCTGCTTCTCTTAATTGAGTATCCATTAGTACTCTTAATGAAGGAATTTCAACTTCGATGGGCAATACAGCCTCCATACCGTATACCAGAGAAAAAGGTGTTGCTCCAGTAGAAGTACGGGTAGAAGTTCTATAAGCATGTAGTGCAAAAGGTAACATCTCATGCCAGTCCTTGTAAGTGACGATCATCTTTTCAACAATTCTCTTGATATTTTTATTGGCCGCTTCTACTGCACCATTCATCATTGGTCGATAAGGTGCCGAATTGAGATGTTTGATTTTGAACTGCCGGCACAAAGTCTGCATCATTGCATTGTTCAGGTTCGTGGCATTGTCTGAGATGATACATTCCGGCGGCCCATAGCGACAAATGATTTCTTTCTTAATGAACCGGCATACCACCTTTTGAGTCACACTTGCATATGACATAGCTTCTACCCATTTAGTGAAGTAGTCAATTGCCACTAGGATGAATTTGTGACCATTGGAAGCTTTAGGGGTAATGGCTCCAATGACGTCAATTCCCCACATGGCAAAAGGCCAAGGTATTGCTGTTACATTAAGAAGGGTGGGTGGAGCTTGGATCTTGTTGGCATATATTTGACATTTGTGACATTTTCTCACATGATTAATACAATCACTTTCCAATGTGAGCCAATAGTAGCCAGCCCTCATTATTTGTCTTGCCATGGTATGACCACTAGTGTGTGCTCCACATATTCCAGAATGAACTTCTTCCATGATCTTTCGTGCTTCATGAGTATTTACACAGCGAAGTAGCATCGAGTCTGGGGTTTTCTTGTAGAGTATGTCTAGGTTTAAAAGAAAACCCATTGACAATCTTCGTAGAAATTTCTTGTCATTTTCTGATGCTTCTAGTGGATATGTTCGTTCTTGGAGGTATTTCTTGATATCATGATACCAAGGCTTTCCATCCAATTCTTCTTCGATGCTCATGCAATAAGCTGGAGAATCTATTATTTTCATCTCGAACACAGGAGTATGCTCAGGGTCGCTTATCTTGTACATAGCAGCCAAAGTAGCTAAAGCGTCTGGGATTTGATTATCTTCCCTTGGAAGATGATGGAAACTTATACTGTTAAATCTTCGAGTCATGTCTATTATAAGCTTTTGGTAAGGGATTAATTTTGAATCTCTTGTCTCCCATTCTCCATTGATTTGATATATGACTAATGCGGAATCCCCATAGACTCGGAGATCTCGTACTTTCAAATCCAATGCCATTTGGAGTCCCATAGCACATGCTTCATACTCTACTATATTGTTGGTACAAGGAAATGTAATTTTTGCTGTGAGGGGAAACTGCTCTCCGCTTGGAGAGATGAGTATAGCTCCGATCCCTTGTCCCAAAGCATTAGATGCTCCATCGAATGCCATTTTCCATGTTTCATTTTCTTCATCGACTTCCTGTTCTATTGTCATTATATCTCCATCAGGAAAGTCCATTCTCATGGGCTCATAATCCTCCAATGCTCTATCAGCCAGATATTCAGCGATCACACTTCCTTTTACGGCCTTTTGGGTGACATACTGTATGTCGTATTCAGATAACAGCATTTGCCATTTTGCAATCCTGCCTGATAAAGCGGGTTTCTCGAAAATGTACTTAATGGGATCAGTCTTGGAGATCAGCAATGTTGTGTTGTTGAGCATGTAGTGTCGTAGTCGATGTGCTACCCATGCAAGGGCACAACAGGACTTTTCTACTATTGAGTATTTAGCTTCATATGTGGTAAGCTTTTTGCTCAAATAGTAAATTGCATGCTCCTTCTTGCTTGTCTCATCACGTTGACCCAATACGGATCCTAATGAAGAATCCTGTATGGATAAATATAGAATCAACGGTTCTCCGGATCAAGGTGGTATCAAGACTGGTGGATTTGATAGATATCGTTTGATTTTCTCGAACGCTTCTTGGCATTTGTTATTCCACTCAATCGGATTGTTCTTCTTTAGTGATTTGAAAAGCGGTTCACACTTGGACGTCAATTATGATATGAACCTTGCTATGAAGTTGATTCTACCCAGAAAACTTCTTACTTGTTTTGGAGTCTTCGGGGGTTGCATTTCTTGTATCGCTTTGACTTTACTCGGGTCAACTTGAATCCCGTCCTTGCTGACCATGAAACCCAATAACTTTCCTGAAGAGGCTCCAAAAGTACATTTGGCAGGATTCAACTTCAATTGATATTTGCGAAGTCTATCGAATAGTTTTCTTAGCACTTTTAGATGCCCCCCAGCAGTGAAAGTTTTGGCGATCATGTCGTCCACATATACTTCAATTTCTTTATGCATCATGTCATGGAACAACGTGACCATGGCTCTTTGATATGTAGCACCAGCATTCTTTAACCCGAAAGGCATCACCTTATAGTAGAAGGTACCCCAAAGGATAATAAAAGCAGTTTTTATCATGTCATCTGGATCAAGTTTGATTTGATTGTATCCAGAAAAACCATCCATGAAGGAAAAGTATGAGTTTCATGCGGTATTATCCACCAGTGTATCAATATGAGGAAGTGGGAAGTTATCTTTAGGACTGGCTTCGTTCAAAGGCCGGTAGTCCTGACAAACTCTTAGTTTCCCACTTTCTTTCTTTTCGACTGGGACAATGTTAACCACCCATTCTGTATATTCAGTGACCCCAAGGAATCCTGCATCCCACAGCTTTCGAATCTCGTCTTTTACTCTTAAGATTAACTCCGGCTTTAATCTTCGTAACTTCTGTCTGACAGGCTTTGCCCCAGGCTTCAAGGGTATTTTGTGTAGTACTATGTCTGAGCTTAAGCCGGGCATATCTTGGTATGACCAAGCGAATACATCCACATATTCTTTCAATAAATGGACTAATTCTTCTTTTTCTTCAAGAGGGAATAAAGTGCCAATCTTGACTTCTTTTACATCCTGACTATCTCCCAGGTTGAATACCTCAGTTGGTTCTTGACTTGTATCTCTTTCTTTTTCATCTCGCTCAATCATTTTTAATAGCTCAGGAGATACTTGAAGATCTTCGTCATCCGAGTCGGTAGTGTTTACAGGATTATCAAAGTTCATTCTTTCATTGTCATCAAAGAGAGTTTTGGGTCTGCATTATCCAGAGAGAAAAGAAAGAGAAAAAAAATGGCACGAATGAGATGGATGCAAACTGGTACTTAATTTACAATGTGCATAAATCACAACTTTATTGGAATAAAAAGCAATAACTAAAAGGTTCACTTAAACAAAGACTACACCCTATTGATTGAACCTTTCTTTAGGAGGTTTTTACTATTAGATTACTTTGGAAAGCTTTCAATTATAACAGGCAGTTCTATCGCCTCCCAATTGTTCAGCACATCCCGTGGGCCACAAGGTTGAACGAGCTCCTCCTCTTCAGGTGAATCGCTGATGATTGCCTGAATAGAAAGACTTTCAAAAGACTTGTTGATGTTGATAGTCAGCTTGCCTTCATTGTCATTTTGCGGAATGAGACCACCACTCACGAACGTTTCGGTGATTTCAGGGATATCCAGATTTCTTTCCTGGAGAGGATGCCCTGTTAATCGTGCAATCCTCTTTTCTCTCTTTTCAGCTATTGCCTTCATTTTATCATGTCTTGTCGGTGTGAAGCCTAGGCCGTATTTCCCTTCATTTGCGGATATTTTCAATGGCTCTGGGATTCCTTGTAAATCTTGTCCCAAACCTAACCCCGGTGAGTATCCTCCTTTTATCATGAGTTTGGCGACCATGCGACTTGTTTTAGAGATGTTAGGAACGGGTTCTTCTCCATATTCACTGACATAAGCAGCATTGACAATCTCAAAAGACCTGAAGGAGCAATCAGGTATATTTTCATTGACCTCAACATATTGAGCATCCGCAGGTCTAGATAGCAGAATGTCTTCTTCAGCAAAGACTGTGATTATCTTTCCTTCAATGATGAATTTCATTTTTTGATGTAATAAGGAAGGAATTGCTCCAGCCATATGGATCCATGGTCTTCCCAGCAGACAAGTATAAGATGGAGAAATGTCCATGACTTGGAATGTGATATGGAAAAGACAGGGACCAATCCCAATTGGTAGCTCTATTTCTCCAACCACATCTCTCTTTGTTCCGTCAAATGCTCGAACAACAATATGACTGTTGTTGAGGTGTGATGGGTCTAAACCGATCTTATGTAAAGTTTCTAATGGCATTACATTTAGAGCTGATCCATTGTCGATCAGAACTCTAGCCATAATCCGATCTTTGTATTTAATCGAAATATGTAGAGCCTTAGAGTGACCCCTTCCTTCTGCTGGTATCTCATCGTCAGTGAATGTGATGAGATTTTATGCCGTGATGTTGTTGACAAGGTGGTCAAAGTTGTTCACGGAGATATCTTGTTCAACATAAGCCTTATTCAGGACTTTGAGAAGAGCTTCTCGATGGGCATCAGAACTTAAGAGCAATGAAAGTATGGAGATCTTTGCTGGCAGACGGTTCAACTGCTCCACGATGCTGTATTCACTTTGCTTTATGAGTTTGAGAAACTCAGTAGCTTGTTCATCTATTACTGCTCGAGGCATCTCTTGCTCTTTAGATGTGTTAATAGGTCCATTTGCTGGATCCGTAACATTCTTCTCTTGTTGGAGCTTGTTCATTTGCTCGGGAGAATAACACCGACCGCTTCTAGTCATGCCCCCAACTTCTAACGGAGTTGATGTGATGTTAGAAGTATAGCCATAGTTCCATGGAACAGTTTTGTCTGATTTGTACGGGAATGGCTTTGGAACTTGAATTCTTAAAGGCTTGAGAGCAGATTTTGAGATTGGAATGACTAGTGGTCTTGGCATGATATTGACTTCTTGTTCTTTAATTATCACATTCACGTCATCCTCTTTATCTGACATAAAAACGATGATTTGGGAGGAGTCCATGAGACTTTGTAGACTTTTACGGAATTCTGGGCATTCTTGGATAGAATGACTCTTACTGTTATGAAAGTTGCACCATTCCTCATGCTCGACTTCTTTATTTCCAGAAGACTTTCCTATGATAATCCCTTCTTTCACAAGGCATGAATATACATGCTTAAGAGGGGTTATGATATCATTGACTGTTTTCTTCATCGGCCAGTATTCTTCCATCATATTGACTGGTTTGACTTGATGAGGAGGCAATGGATTATGAGTGATGTTTGGTTCATCGGAAAAGTCCAACCACTTTGACTCAATTAATTGTTGGACTATACGCTTCAATGCTATGCAATTTTCGAGTCCGTGGCCCACGGCACCATCATGATATGGGCAATTTAGTTTAGGGTCATACCATGTTGGATATGGGGGTTCGAATGGCCTTGTGGGAATTGGGTGAATGAGTTGGCTCTGGATGAGTTTTGGATATAACTCAGTATAAGTCATGGGAATCGGTGCGAAAATTTCTCTTGGTCTTGGTGCAGGCATTGGAGGAGTCGGAACAGGTGGCCGTAACTGATTAGGCCTGTTGAGAGGATAATTGTTGGGTCTATTGGGAAGATAATCACTGGGCCTATTTGGAGGATAATCATTGGGCCTATTGGTAGGATAATAATTGGGCTTGTTGGCAGAATAGGATAGGCGAGGTCCGGTAGCCACGGTACCCACGAGGGGAATCCCTCTTCCTCGTCCGATTTGTTGTATTTCTTCATCTTTTCTTCTGGATGGTCCTCCTCTTTTCATAGGATCACTAAAGGACTCAGTAATCTTCCCGGTCCTGATACCATGCTCGATCCTTTCTCCAGACATGACTACGTCGGAGAAGTTAGTTGCCGCATTGCCAATAAGTTTGTCATAATATGGGTATTTCAGTGTCTGGACAAACAAAGTGACCATTTCTCTTTCTGTCATGGGTGGCTGAACCTGTGCAGCTAAGTCCCTCCACCGCTGTGCATATTCCTTGAAAGTTTCTGGCTTTTTCTTCTCCATGTTTTGGAGAGTTTGGCGATCCGGAGCCAAGTCCATAACATGTTTATAGTTGCCGATGAATGCCTGAGCAAGGTCATTCCAAGTTTTTATGTTCCTTGGACCTTGGCTTAGATACCACTGTAATGCTGATTTTGTGAGACTTTCCTGAAAAAGTGCGATCCACACCTTTTCATCTTTTGTGAGTGGTTGTAGTCTCCTTAGGAACAATGTGATGTGAGTGATGGGATCACTCGTTCCATCGTATTTCATGAAATCTGGCACCTTAAAATCTGAAGGGATTACGACGTCTGGCACTAAGCAGAGGTCATCCACTGAAAGGGATCCGAATATAGTGCCTCCTTCAATGGCTCTCAGTCTTTTCTCTATTGTCTCAATTTTTTGAGATTCTGCTTCATCTTTTGGTAATGTCTTCTTCTCTTCCTGTACAGTGTCTTGTTTCAGGTGAACACTAGTAGAGGGTCCTGATTCTTGAAACAGGTTTTCTTGGACTGAGACTCGTTGCGGGGTGAATCCCGGGGGATAAGTGGGATCTTGTACTTCTTTGATGGGGACTTGAGTTGCTTTCCCTTTGATTAATTCCATCAATTGTCTCATCTGTTCTGACATACTTTCAATCTTGGACTCCATCTCCATGAGACGTCCTTCGGCTTGTTCTGCCATTAATCTTGTTTGGAGTCGAGTTGAATATCGGTGTTGAGGTTCAATTTTACCCTTTTAAAGGAATATTTATTTTATTAGATTCTATGTGTGTATGATTGATGTGATGGATGCATGCATGAATATTGTAAATACTTGGTGAAAGAAGAACTATAATGGAATTTCTCAATTACATTCAGCAAAGGTTTGTTTAAAAGAAACGACCCAAAGTACAATACTGCTTTCTGGCCTTAGATATGAACTCCATCATTCTTTGAACATTTACTGATGGAGTAGGACAGCTCAGTTCTTCTAACTCCTTGGCTTCTTCGCCCATTAGTTGGGCTTGTTCTGTGACTTTTCTGACTTCTACCAAAAATGTTTGCAATTGATCTTGAGAAAATCTGTATTGATCTTCCCAGTATCTGACTCTCATCTCTTTTTGATCGGTTTCATCAACCAATTGGGAGATGACTTGTTTTTGGTATTCAACTTTCTCTTCGAGGAGTTGTGTTTTGTGACCGAGCTGTTGCATGTCAAGGAGCATCCTCTTGTTCTTCTCCTTTTCTTCCTCTAGTTCTTTCTCCAACTCTCTTTTCGCCAATTTTCTGATGACCTCTTCAGGTAGAACTATTCCTTCCTTCCGGTTATTTCTCCATTCATAATAAGCAGTGGGAGAAATAATAGGCCCCGACTTCAATATGAAAATTCTTTTCCACGCAACTGAAATACCCATTGCGAGCTTATTTGAATTTGGATCTTCGTGTGAAAATTCCAACTTACTCAGATTATGCGTCATGGGTATAAATTGCATGGACCCAAATTGTTTTCGTACTTGAGCTGGGGCATAACTTGTTCCTCCCCATATACCTAAGAGAGGAACCCACGGGCAATTACCGCAACGGTAGACAACGCGAGTGGAGATGGACCAGGGGGCTCTCCATTCAACTTGTAATTCAGTGATGTTCCTGAAGTAGTCAACCCATGCTTCCTTGCTGTCGTGATGAATGGTTTCACTTTTCAAAAAGGCTTCGATTGGGATGAAGTCCTTTGAAAAGCGATTTCCGAAGTGTTGCTTATCACAAGGAAGGTGGCTTTTGATCCAAATATAGAGAAGATGCGAACATCCCATGAATTTGCCCCCTCTTTGGCGACAGAAGTTTAATGCCCTGATGGTTTCACATAATATTACTGAAGTCGGATTTATTTGAGCATTGCAGATTTGCTCAAATAGTGTAATGATGTCTCCTTCAATGAATCCGACGATTCTTGGGAAGACTACCAGGCCATATATCGCCAAGGCGAAAAGCTTGCGTCGTTGATTTTTCTGAGGGAGAACGTGACTTAATTGTTTTAAGTCGATCCAACTGATAAATTTTCGAGATCCTTTTATTGCAAACTTGGTTTGAAGACTGGAAGCTGGCATATCCAGTAATTTTGCCAGGGCTCGATGAGGCTCCGTTCTTCTGTCGTGTTGATACGTCTCGATTGGATAGTCGGAGGACCAACCCAAGAGGCTGTTGTATTCTTCAATGGTTGGAACCAGATCCATCTTGTCGAAAGAAAAGCATCGATAAAATGGATCCCAAAATTGTATTAGAGCCCGGACAAGTGATGCATCAATGGTAACTTTTAGTAGGCAAGCGATGTGACCATATTTTGCCGTAAAAGCTTCCCGATCAGCAGAGTTCCAACTATTCCAGACTTGCAATAATTCCGTGGTGTCGTTCTGATTTATCCGGACCGATACCTGGTCCTTAAGCTGTACGTGAGAGTGGGATGTCAGAGCATCTCCGTGAAGCTTTTGAGCCGTTTCGGAATATTCCATAGCTTCAGGCTGAGTCTCAATTACCGTGTCATTCCATGATCCAGTAACAGCCGTGGGAAGATAATCGAGAATATCCATGATAATAGTTCTTTCACCAAATACTTATCTTTAATGATGAAATGTATATGCCGGAAAAATAAGAAAAAATAGAGTTAGTAAAAAAATAACACATAGGATCAAACATATAGATAAAACAAAACCTATGGAAATGGGAACCGAGGTATGGGAAATTCTTAATGGCTGGTTCTAAGGTAGAGTAAGGAATTCTACATGCAGAAGGTTGTTTATCAAAAAGGCAAGGGATAGTTCCCGAATCCCGTCACTGAATCATAGTGACGGCCCGATTCCTTACCCTCTAGGGTTTATGTAAGGAATGGATTAATTCGAGTCGTAGCTTTTCGTGGGCCCATGCAGAGACTAACCGTCTCAGAAGGCAATACACTACTTTGCTACTTTGAAACCGGTGAAGGCTTGGAGACCGTGGCCTCACAAGGACAGCAACACCAATTCCGCTTAGAAAGAATCGTGTTTGATTTAAGGAAGCTCGGGTATAGAGCTTCATATTGTGAATGCATAATGCATATTTTTGCTAAGTAAATATAGCATATAAAAATCCACATAATAAGCAAAGTAAATCAAAACAAATCAACTTTAGGTTCGACTCACTAACGTCATCTCCCCAGTGGAGTCGCCAAGCTGTGGCAACGTCGGGTTTTCTGGAGTCGCCACCAATCGGTTTCACCTAGGTCGATTGGTCACCTAAAATATGGTCTGCGAGAGTTCGGGGGTTCGGGAGTACGGTTATGTTAAAACAACTTTGTTAAAACGCCCAAAAATTGGCACCTTAGTTGATTTTAATTTTGTTTTACTTTGCTTTTAAAACTTTTCAGTTAATTTAGATATTTTAACTGAATTAGTCGAAAATGTGGATTTTGGTAATTTATTTGGATAAAATTTGATACTTCCGAACCATGGACTCTGCCGAGTCATTTGGACACGGAAGATTTTGATTCCGAACCATGGACTCTGCCGAGTCATTTGGACACGGAATTTGGTGAAATTTTAAACAATTTTATCCATATTGTAAAAATATGGATTTTTATTTCTTTATTTAATTTATTTATTAAAAAAAGTTTGATATTTTCCAAACCGTAGATCCTGCCGGATCATCCGGATATGGAAATTGATTTAATTTATTATAATTATTTAATTCTTATTATTATGGAATTAATTTTTAAATGGTAATTCTTTTTGTTTATGAATGATTTTTAAATCTAACTAAAAATTTATTTTCATATTTTTACTTCATTTTTTACTTTCTTTTTTTTTTTTTTTCTTTTTTAATTTTCTTTAATTTCTTTTTTTTCTTCTTTCTTATTCTTTTCTTTCTTTCTTTTCTTTTTTTTTCTTTTTTTTTTCTTTTATCTTTCTTTTATTTTTCTTATCTGATTTTTCTTGTTTAATGAAGGATATTTATTATTTAAAAAATAATTAATTTTTATTTAATAAGAAGTTAATTTAAAGGAATCAAAGGGGTTTAAAAAAATAAAAATCTTTGATCATGGTACGGAGCGTTGTTACTCAGCCAGACCCTCTTCACCAGGTGAAGCAGCTCAAAAGCGGGCACGAGATAGTTTCCAGCCAATATACCATTAATTAAAAAAAATATTTTTGACTTAACAACATGGTTCAGATTTATTTTACATATATATATTTTTTTATGGCTAATTTATTTAAATGAAATGAGTTTAACCATAAAATAAAGAAAAATTAAATAACAATAAATAAAGCGGAGGTTTTCTTCTTGTTTTTTTTTAATTTTAATTTATATCTCTGAAAATATATCTAATTAATAAGTCTAAAATATTTAAGAGAAATTCAATTATTTTTTTTATTTATTTTTTTGTTATTTTTGAAATCATTTGTCTAAGATTTTTATAAAGGAAACAAAAAGTTATATCTTTTCATTATTTTAAAAGAAATAAGTAAAATATTACTGAATAAAATATTAACTCAAAATTTTTATTCTTTTTATTCTTTTTATTAATAAAGAAAACTAAAATAAAATTATTTTATTATTTTAATAAATAATTAATATATTAGTCCCAAAATTTTATTTTTAATAAAGAAAAGTTTATTTATATACTTTATTTAAAAATATTTCCAAGCCATGGATCCTGGCGGATCATTTGGTCATGGATTTTTAATTTTTGTTAAATTTTAATTATTTAATTAGTTATTAATTTTAATTGGATTTTTCTTGAATTTTTATTTTAAATATCATTATTAAAAAAAATATTTAAAAAGAATTGATTTAATCATGTTTGTTTATTAATTTTAACAAAAAAGTTAACTTTGTTATCTTTAAAGAAATAATAAAAAATGTATTCCAAAATAAAAATAATTGGCTTTTAAATTTTTATTAGCCTTAATAATTAATTACAAAAGAATCTTCTTTTAGTTTTTTTTATTTATGGGTAAAAGGTGAATTAAATAAATTAAATTATATAAATAAAAATTAATAAAGTGGGGCTTTTTGGCCATCCACTTGAAAAAAATAATAAATGTTAGCAAAATTTAATTAAATTAATTATTAACAATAATAATAAAAGTTAATTAAGTCAAAAATAATAAAAGTTAGCCAAATTAATTAAGTTAATTAATTAACAACAATAAATAAAAGTTAGCCAAGTTTAATTAAGTTAATTAATTAACAACAATAATAAAAGTTTGCCAAGTTTAATTAAGTTAATTAATTAACAACAATAATAAAAGTTTGCCAAGTTTAATTAAGTTAATTAATTAACGACAATAAATAAAAGTTAGTCAAGTTTAATTAAGTTAATTAATTAACAACAATAAATAAAAGTTAGCCAGGTTTAATTAAGTTAATTAATTAACAACAATAATAAAAGTTAGCCAGGTTTAATTAAGTTAATTAATTAACAACAATAATAAAAGTTAGCCAAGTTTAATTAAGTTAATTAATTAACAACAATAAATAAAAGTTAGCCAAGTTTAATTAAGTTAATTAATTAACAACAATAAATAAAAGTTAGCCAAGTTTAATTAAGTTAATTAATTAACAACAATAAATAAAAGTTAGCCAAGTTTAATTAAGTTAATTAATTACAACAAAAATAAAAGTTAGACAATTTAATTAATTATTAACAACAATAATAATAAAGGTTAGTAAAAATTAGCAAGTTAGTTGTTAGTTGCTAATAACAAAAAAAAAAAAGGTTAGTAATAATAACAATAATAAACAAATAAATAAACAAGTAAAAAAAAAATAAATGAGTTAGTTAATTAATTTTCTGCAAAGACAAAATAAAAAGGTTAGTGACCTAATAGAAAGAAATTGAAAAGATGAAGGACTGAAAGGAGGTTTTACCCTTAAAAATTAAAATTGAATCTGGAGAAAGAATCAGAGGCGACGCGAGGGAGGAGGGGGGGTGACAGGGCTGGGCAGGCGGAGGCGACGAGGGCGCAGGGCGGCCCGGCGACGGCGACGAGGGCGCGGGGCGACGGCGGCGAGGGTAACGGCGGCCGGGACGACGGCGGCGAAGGAGCGGGGCGACGGCGGCAGGACGGCTGGGTGCGGCGGCGCGAGACGGCAGGACTGCTGGGCGCGGCGGCGGAACGGCAGCGATGGCGGCGACGGCGACGGCGACGGCGTAGGAGCGACGGCGACGGCGAGACGGCGGCGGCAGGGCGACGACAGCGGGATAGGACGGCGACAGAAAAAGAAAAAAAGAGAAAACGGAGGAAGAAGGTAGTCGAAACGTAAGAAAAAATAATTTTGGGACTGTTTTGGCAGAGGGAGGAGAGGCTAGGACTAAGGCTTCTATTTTCTCTTTTTTAAAACAGAGCTCTGAACTTTTTTCTCTGATTTTCTATATGTTCAGCACTGAATTTTGGGGGGGTATTTATAGAAGGAGCTTAGCTGAACTGTGGACGGATAAATTAATAAAAAATATCAAACTTATCTTTTAAATTGGTAAAATGACAGTTTCAGTCCTTTACGTTACTCCAGCTCTGGATAAGCTCAGAAGCTTCTGATTTTGACAATTTTAACGTTTTCTGTCAATTTGGGCTAGAAACGTCCGTTTAGGCCCAAAATTGACGCGAAAAATTACCCAAAGCTCCTGAAACTTTCAGAATTTGTCAATTTTGTCCGAAACTTCTCAATTTTGTCATTTTTACCTCAAACTTTTAATTTTTTTGTCATTTTTTTCTGAAATTTTATTTTTATTTCAAACACATACATATTCACACATATTATTTTAAATCAAATCTTCTCAAAATAAAAATATATTTTAAACTAATTAACATAATTAAAATTTTTTAGCAATAATAATAATAATAATAATAATAATTTTTTAATTAATTTTTTTTTAAATTTTTAAAAAAAAGGCCGGACGAAATTGGGTGTCAACAAAAAGAATCAAAAACTTCAATCACAGAATGAAGCTTCCTAGGTTCTAAACACATTCAAAGGTTACATAAAGAGCATGTCCACAAGATTCTTTTCATGTGTAAAAGTAACAAATTTTAGTAAAACAAATGCAATACAATAGAAAACTAGAGACAACCCAGGAAGGCAAAGTGAGAATAGCATATAGATTACATATTATCAGTTGGTCTGACTGACGAATTGAAGCATTTTGTCAACTTTGAAGCTACAGCTCGCTTATCAGGAAATCTGAACATCCATATATAGCATTTTGTCAATTTTTGAATTAAATATATTTATTGTTAATTACTACTAAAAATATTTAGAGATTAGTATGCTAAATTAATTAAATTAAAAATTATAATGACTAACACATGAGAACTATTATTGTTTTTTGAAATTTTGTTAACTTTAGCAACGGTTAACAGTCACTAAATTAGCGACGGTAAGTCGTCACTAAAATTAGCGACGATTAACCGTCACTAAATTTTCGACTAGCACTATCTATAATTTAGTGACGGTTAGCCTTCGCTAAATTAGTGAGGGCAAGCCGTCACTAAATGATAATATTAAATTACTTTAATAAATAATAAAATATTAAGAGATTTGTAATCCGAATTAATCAAATTAAAATTTATAATTATACAATTAAACAAGTGGCATATAAAAGGATAAGTGATTTCGCTGAGGTAAAATAAAAAATAAGTAAAATAAAGATCAAATAATGGCAAACTAGTGAAGCTATCAGTTGCTAATTATTAGCGACTGATAATAATGGTAAATCATTTGAAATTCAAGAAATTTTCACTTTCATTTAGATTATTTGTTAATAACTCAAAAAAATATTTAGAGATTTGTATGCTTAATTAATCAAATTAAAAATTATAATTATACAATTATAATGTTAGCGACGCATAACCGTCACTAAATTAGCGACTTCAAGCCGTCACTAAAATTTAGTGATGCATAAACGTCAAATGTCACTAAATTAGCGACAGTTAGCCGTCACTAAATTTAGTGACGCATAATCGTCACTAATGTTAGCGACGAATAACCGTCACTAAATTAGCGACTTTAAGCCGTCACTAAAATTTAGTGACGCATAACCATCACTAAATTAGCGACTTTAAGCCGTCACTAAAATTTAGTGACCCATAACCGTTACTAAATTAGCGACTTTAAGCCATCAGTAACTTTACTGACGCATAACCGTCACTTATTTAGCGAAGATAACCAACCACAAACTATAGTGACGTTTAACATTCACTAAATTTGCAACAGTAAATTGGCACGTAGAACCCGGTGAAACTTTAGCAACGGATATCAGACCCTACATAGCAGCAACAAACTAATTGGGTTGAAAAGTCTGCAGAAGTTAAACTATGTAAATAAAATTCGTATAATCTTAAAATTGTTTCGTGAGAAAAAAAATATCTACAATTTAAATACATTTGTATTTTATCAACTGAAATAATTTATGTTGTGTGAGAATTTGAGACGTAACACAATTTTAATTTATAATATTTACATTTTTCTGGTAGTGTATTCAAAAGCAATTATTTATTTTCAATGAGATAACAATTTATCATAAAAAATGACAGCCACATGGGAACCCAAACTTTTTTTTTTATTTTTTTTAGTTTAGTGACGGCCAACCGTCACT
Organism: Aquilaria yunnanensis; assembly: GCA_039654915.1. Classification (NCBI taxonomy): domain Eukaryota; kingdom Viridiplantae; phylum Streptophyta; class Magnoliopsida; order Malvales; family Thymelaeaceae; genus Aquilaria; species Aquilaria yunnanensis. The sequence continues at coordinate 1,750,623 of CM077595.1, forward strand.
AAATTAGCAACGGTACGCAGTCGCTAATTTTAGCGACGGCCAACCGTCACCAAGTTAGCAACGGTACGCCGTCGCTAACTTTAGCGACTAACAGCCGTTGCTAAAGTCTCACCAGAATATTACCGATAATTAACGACGGTTTTTTGCCGTTGCTAATTAAACCGTCGCTAAGTGTGGTTTTTCTTGCAGTGGTCGCGGGGGCACTTGTCTCCACTAAATTCTTGGAAACTTTAGGTTAATATATGTTCAAAGTTGGTAAGTATAAGTTCTTATTTAACGATCTATCCCTTTAAATTTTTTGGATATTCTAGAACTGTAGGATACTCATGAAAACATATACTAAATTTGGGTCTTTAATATATCGTTTATTCTATAATTGACTGATATTTAGCAAATTGAGAACATTACTCATAAGTTGACCATAAATATTGTGATTGTTGCCTAACAAATTCACTGATTTTCATGCATTCACTTGCTTCATGTCTTCTTACTTTGCCAAACCCCCTTAATAGTTCTTACTTTAGTGTTTTTTTTCAGAGGTTAATTGTATTATTTTTTATTTATTTGCATAAGCTATAATTTTATTTTTTATTTAATTTTTATCAAGCGTTGAATTTTTAGTGTTACTTTATCAATTTATTTATATGTTTTCTTAACTCAAAATTATATTTTGAGATAATTACAAGAAAATGATATTGTAAGTTTATTGTATACCTCACTTCTTCCTCCTTAGTTAATCCTTTTGATTGCACAGAAAAGAATCCTCTTGTACTTAATACTCCATATGTTAATCCTTATATATTTGCTCTTGTTTTCTAATTAATGTCACAATCATTATTTAAAACATTTCTTTTAAAGGCCCCCAACCACTAAAATATTTTACATCGCTCACATAATTATCAAGTTGCAAGTTCCACAATTCCTTTTTTGGTAAAATCCACTAAAGGTCCTTTAACTTATTTTTTTGTCCCAAATTGGTACCATACCTTAATATTGTCCTATTGAAGTTCTTTTACCTCATATTGCACGTTAAATTAAGTCTTTTCCATCAATTAGACCGTTAAATCAAGCGGAAATTGTTGGTATGACATTAATTAACATTAAAATAAGTGTAAAACAACAATTTTGATCCTTTTAACTTTTACTCTCAACAATTTTAAGCCTTAAACTTATATCTTCTTCCAATGACTCACAAACCTCCCCTATCTTTGGCCGCCAAACCACCACCCACCTTGTCATCCTTCCTTCATCGTCCATAGCCTCTTACTTTCTGGTACTTATTCTAGCAAAAACAAGAAAACAGAAGCAACAAAACTAAAAGAAAAAAAAAAAGAAAAAAAAAACTAAGCTCCCCAAAGGCCAGTGATTCCATGTCCAGCACCTCTCTCCAACCCTCCACCATCTGCCAAGCATCGAATTTGACTCTTCAACTCTATGTTTGAAGAAAAAATCAAACTTGAAATTTATTCTAATTTTCTCCAAAAACCCTACTAAAATCTCAATAATTTTTTAAATCAAAACTCAAGCAATGATACCAACAAATATCTTGGCATCAGAACAAATGAGATGTGAAATCTGCAACTGAATTCAATAAAATACAATTAAACCCACAAACAAATCCCATACCATAAATCAGCTCAAATCTAAAAACTCATAGGCATTCAATGTCTGCTCCATCCCTCTTTTATGCCAGAAACTCATGTGGTGGACCAATCGTCCACCTCATTGTCAGTTGACCAATCAACAACGGTGCCAAGAGAGACTTGGAAATTGCTATGGTAGCCGATTAGGGGGTGGTTAAGGGAACCTAGGCATTATGGATCCCAGAGATTGAGGAGCCAATAATGAGGAAGGTGGTGGGAGGTGGAGGGGAAACAGGGAATCCTCGTGCTCTCCTTCCAAATCTGGTGAGCCTCGAATATGGCGAAGGATCGCGAATTCGATTTTGAAAAAACCACCATCGACCCAATTGAAAGATCCATTATCACAGACCCTATTCTCCAGGCCTCAACGTTTTTAGGTCTCTCCATGACATCAATTACTGGGTCACAAGGCAGATAAATGGGCATGGTGGGGGAAAATATTGAATTGGCTTGATGTGATATGCTTCTGGGTGGCGGAAGATCACAAGAGTGGATGTAGTGTTGATGAAGATTGTAGAAGCGAAGTGAGAGAGGCAAAATTGATGAAGATAGGGTTTAGAAATTTCCAAGTTAGTGGAAAAGTTAGATTTAGAAGCTTTAGTTTAAAATTTTTGATTTAAAAACTTAGAGGATTATAATTGTTATTTTAAGATTATTTTAATCTTAATTAATACCACATTAGCATTTTTTGTCTGATTTAATGACCTAACTAACAAAAAGGATTCAATTAAATGTATGATATGAGGTAAAGGACTTCGGTAGGATAATATTAAGGAAATGCGCCAATTTGAGACAAAAAAAATAAACTAATGGACCCCCGGTGGATTTTATTCATTTTTTTTGTTATAAATAAATAATTTTATATTTATATTATTTATTAAAAATAAAAAATACCATTTAATTGCTTTTATCTCATACTATAATATATTAACGATTGGTAAATACCTCATAAAATATAATATTTTTAGAACACATCTAAAATAAAATTAAAACAATTCTAATGGAATTGAAAAAAATAAACTCGAAAAACAAAGAACAAACAAGCCTATTAATTATGAGTCTGAGTCAATGCAATTTTAAGCAAAAGAAATATCTATGTTATCAAAAGAACAAAAATACATGGTTTGTAGTTATACATATAATTAGTGTATTTATATGTCATTTAGATACAAATTGAAACAAAAATTAATCTCAATATCAACTATGTTAAGAATATTCATTTTTTTTAATAAATGAAATATGAAACTTGCCTCCATATGATAGTAATTTATTGAGCTTATCGCTGAGTTACACCAATGGCAAGGAAGTCAGGCTAGGCAATTAGGAGGAAGAGGGAAAAGACAATTGAACAAATTCCTAAGCTCATATGGGGGCTAGAGGAAGAAGTGAAAAGGAAGAACTTCTTCGAACTCTTGGGGGTGACAAAATGGGGACATTTGGTCATAATAGCACTTGTTATAACATTACGGATTGAATTGGCGTAGCAATCCTTGCTAGGAACATGAATTGTTTAGAAAAACAAGTTTCTAGCTTTGATTGAATGGACCAAACACTTGCAAACAATTGAGGCCTTAGATATGAATGAAGTTAGAAAAGAAAAATAAAACCAATACATTAGGAATTTAGGGTTAACGAGAAGCCTCCAATGTGCCTCTTAATTAATTCACATATGTATTTATTTTATTTGCGCACTTCTATTAATTGAATATTCACTTGGTGAATTGTGCAATATTAGTTGGTAGAGATCTTTTGTACTAAAATTAAATTGTATTTTAACTTCACTAAAAAAAGGTTAAGAGAAATGAGAGAACTATCTCATTTTTAATCCCACTAGACCATTGGTATTCCATGAATTAAAATATGTATATTTTCTTCTAATTTAATGTAGCCATATGCGGATCACATATAAAGATGGAATTGTAATAAAATTGAACTGCCGCCTACTATGTACTATCTTAGTTAACAATTACTATTTAAGTAGCTTTGTTAATAGAGTCTAATTATGGACAAAACTTTTTGGAAAATAATATTAGCATGCTGTGGGTTACAATCCAAATAAGTCCAATCCACTATTAAACAAAGGCTTAGGTATGCAATTGTATTGTGGCTTAGAGTATCATTATGTTAGTTGGATGATCTTTTGACCTATCACACAATCATATAAGTTAGAGTTTATCAGTTTAGGGGACACAGCTAATTATCACATTTTTTCATGGCTTTCAGAAGGAAGCTCTCCTCATAGCACAAATCACAGAGACAACATTTCATGTTACCATTTTGATGAAGGGGCAAATCTGTAGAGTGCTAAAGACACGCTTGATCCCATTGAAAGAGCATAGGGCAAAGGCTAAAATAAAGGCACGTGCATTTCATCAACAATTAGCTAATAGTGAAATCCAAGGACATCATTGTTAAGAATCACATTTGCTTAAAACTCTAAGGCATTTAGAATGGAAACATGCTCATAGGGTATTCTGAATGAAATGATTAGAGCTACATGAGGATATTGAACAGGCCGAAAAGAGGTGCCTTTATCCTCAAAGAACTCAATAGAAGGGTTCTTAAAAAAACTTATCATGTAGACAACTCTGAAATGCTATTCTTAAAAGAGCAATATAGAAAGTCCACAAGTAAAGTTTGTCCTTTATCTTAGTATTGCTTTCATACATGTTGTCATCCTCTTCTATTAGTCCATGCACTAACAGACCAGCATACCGAGTAAGGGCCTTAAAAACTGTAGGTACCATGTCACAAAGATGGTGCAAAACAATACATCATAAAGATAAGCAATATATAAATATTCAACAAGTTATTATCAAAAATTTTTCTAATATTGTCATTCACAGAAAAGCCAAAAACAACTACCAGGATAAATGCAACATCTAGTAGAACAAATCGGGCCTGAAGGTGGCATAAAGGCCAATTGTGCAATCTAAAAAAAGACTCGCTTGGCAAAAAGTACAAAATCTCCTATTGGGATGAATGGCAATACCAAGCCAAACATAAGGAAAAATTTTGCCCCTAGTGATCTGGGGGCAATCTCCACTACAAACACGAAGAAGCCTTTTGGTGTTAGCTAGCTCCCCCTTTAGCACCCTAGATCTTTATCTTTCTTGTGATAAGTAGGCGGTCACCTTTTGGATACATAAGAATATATTATGACACAACAAAATGGCTTGAAAGAAAAGCCCAAATGAAAAGACTTCTAAGGGTACAAAGGGATTTTTATTTGAAGGCTTTATACCGTAGCCTTTTGAAGGGCTTCAACGGCAGCCTCAGGATCATTGAGGCCTAAGAATTTGGTAAACACCCTATCCCTTTCCAAGTTCAGTACCTTAGAGCCACTAATGCCATAACATCATTCTAAAAAATGGATTCATCGTTTTGAAAAACACACCTAAAATCTTTGCCTGGAGCCAATAGAGGTGTTCAATCGCCTCTCATTAATGGCATAAGAGGAAAGGAAAAGGCAAAAGGGTTGACCCAGAAAATACATAAAGATATCAAACCTAAAGTATTGATAAAGATCGTATAACTTGAAAATTCTAGAAAGAATATCACATGCTTAGCTATTTCTCAGGAAATTTGGTATAGCATTTACCAAAGGCTATTGCCCGCATCTCTACATAACCTCTTCCTTTCTCATTATTGGTCCTTACCATCTCTCACAAAAAGGAAATGAAAATAAAAAATTTACCAAAATAAAAGGGGGTTACTTTAATCTCAAAACTCTGGTAAAGAAAAATAATCATGAAGTAGTCATTTATAAGTGTGATGAAAGTACAAAAGACAAGGAGCTATCTTATTGATTCAAAGACATAGGAAACTGCAAAGTAACCAAACTCAAGACCATCATGCAAACCCACTTATCAAGGCTCAATCCCTAAAAAATCAGTTTAATTACATGTCAAGCCGTTTACACACATGCTAAAGGATAAGTATATTTACTTCACACTATCATTATGCGTTTTACTTGGGTAAAATCTACCGGGGGTATCCTAGCTTTTATTCTTGCCCCAAACTAGTACTAATATTTGAATTTGTCTTATTTAACTACCTAACCTAGCCTATGTTAAATGTTTCAATTGGGTACTTTTTATTGATTACATCGTTAAGTTTAATGGAAATTGCTAACATGGCATTAATTAGGGGTGAGCATGGGTTGGGTTGGTTCGGTTTTATGGTGGAACCAAACCAACCCGAAATGGCCTCCGTTCCAAAAGTTTTCTACCCAACCCAAGAACCGAGAATCGAACAGAACCAGAACCATGGTTCTGGGTTTTTCGGTTCTGGTTCTCAGGTTTTTCGGTTTATACCATATACCTATAACAACACCAAAATTCAATAAATTTACATCCATAATCAGTTTTATGACATATTCAACATAATATACAATTAAATTAATATTTAAATATATGTACTTGGATACATTTAAAAGAGTTTAAAATGTTGTTCTTACAAAAATGGTTCAAAAAAGTTGCTTTTGGGGCATATTTCATCTCAACTAGTTTACTTCATTCTAGTAATTCCAATATTGGTATGACATTCAATATGAAAAACTGAGCCTTTAAGACCATCTTCTTCAGTATCAAAACCTAAAATATATTGATGTCATGAATTTTTAATTTTGCATGACTTATAAATGAAAAAAATATCATAATTGTATCGTAAAGAGTAGTCTAGAATGAAAGATCGAAAGCAAAATGACCTATGAGTGGTGGGTCTATGAAGCAAAGTGATTTAAGTGAATATAGAGAAATTTCGTAAATGATCCCACAACTTCCATACTATTTCAATTTGGAACATCAGTTTAATAGTTTAATATAAAAACACAAAATGACCATCATAATACTTCAAAGAAATATGTGTGTGTGTGTATGAATATATTAGTAATACTATAATTTTTATTATATAATTATATATATATCTCAGGTTTGGTTCCACCTAGGGTTTGTTTCATATGGAACCAGAACTAACTCAAAAACCGTCGGTTCTCCTATATGTGGAACCAACCCACAAACCATGATCAATTTTTACCTTACCCAACCCAACCCAATGGGGGTGGTTCAGGTTGGGTTTCGGGTTTACCCAACCCATATTCACCTTTAGCATTAATTAATGCTATAATAAACTTAAAAAAACAACTTTGGACCCTAAACTTTTCCAACAACTAATTCTAATCCCAAAATGTACATATCTAACACCTAAACCACCACGTTTATCGATGCCCCAACCCCAATCTGACTAGGCTCATTTACCTAACCCCATCAACAATTAGAATTGGCACTGCCGCTAGAAAGTAACAAATTGAGAAGTTTGCTCGATTGATGTCTCCACTCCCCTCACCACCCAGCTCCGACAGCGATTTGTGCTCGATCGACCCAACCCAGCCCCGGCATCTACCACAGCGATTCTGATGTTTGCCCTTGTCAACCCCAGGGCGTTGTTTGGAGATGAAAGCGATCAGCCTTTGTTATGAGCTCGTCAATGAGGATGGAAGCGACGAGTAGCGACAACGAAGGGTTTGGGGGAACAATCGGCCTTTTCTATGGCCTTTTCTATGCCACGATGATTCCAATGTCTGGCCGAGCAGTGATGACAAAGGGTGTGGAAAACGGGGGCCCATAGGACAATGAAATGATAAGAGTGGAGAGAGGTGTCGATTTGGTGGAGGTGACTGGCGACGGTGAGAAGCTAGTTGGAAAAGTTTAGGGTTTGAATTTTTTTCAAATCCCAGTACATGACCCAACAAAAAAAAATGGCTTAAGTGTTAGATCTGTAAATTTAGGGATTAGAATTAGTGGTTGGAAAAGTTTATGATCCAAAGTTGTTATTTTAAGTTTATTGTAGTACTAATTAATGTCATGTCAGCATTTTCCGTTAGACTTAATGATAGAATTAATGGAAAGTACCCGATTGAAACGTTTAACATAGGTTAGGCAGTTCAATATGACAAATTCAAAGATTAGGTACCAGTTTGGGACAAGAATAAAAGCTAGGATACCACCAATGAATTTTACCCCATTTTACTTAATAGCTTTCTATTACTTAAATAGCACACTATCATAAGCACCCAGTCTTTCTTCTCCAGGCACCTTCAGTGGGAACGTCATTCACATGCTAGTTACCTCTCAGATTGCAAGTTCACAAGAAAAACTCCTTGGAATATAGGAACCCTTCTTAGTCACCATGCTCACCTTCACATTCCAACATTCTGAATGGCTTTTGATTCCATATTGGGCTAAGTCACAAACCAGCTACTAGCCTAATATATTAACAGCATTATGTAGCCCGTTAGATCAACCAGTGTCATTACAAACATGGCCCTGCATGCTAGGTCCATCCTAATATGCTATTCAAAACTGCAAGCAGATTGTACACCAAACAGTCACATATTATCTTCCGTGATCTTCTCTGCAACTTTCATACCTTGGGGATTCCCTTTAATTTCCGTGATCTTTGAGAACCTTTCACGTTACTTTCCTTAACCACCGTTAGTGCTCAAGCTATAAAAGGTCATTGCATGAGCTTAGGTAGCTATATTCAAAGTTCAATCATTACCATACAATCACATTATTGCTCTCATATTTTCTCTCCCCAGTAAATGCCCTGCTTCGTAGGGCTATTTCTAAAACACATACCCCATAGGTCTTTAATATTGTCTTTTCTCACAAGATTTCCGGCACTCTCTATGTTAACATTTCATGGTCATCATTTTAGATATCCATATCCTAATAATAAAATTTCACAATTGAAATTTCGCATCTCCAATATTCCTCAATCTTTCTTTAATTTAGAAGTGCGGCATTTCAACCAGATTCAGAATAGATAGATTACTTAAGATTCAGATTTAGTTTATCAATTAAAAATAAATAAAATAGAACAAGAGATATTCATAACTATCATTCCCTTCTTGACGGAGACGAAAGAACTGAGCTGGGAGAGTATGAATTTTTTTAATTTTATTTTATATTTTTTCCTGAAAGTCAAAACTCAAAATTGGAGATTCCTTCATTCTTTTAAAATCTTTAAATTGAAAGGAAATCGAACCCATCAGTTGAATTCTTGCTGCATCCATATTATATGATTCCGCTTGGTTTGGAATTAGCTTTAAAATATTATGAGATAACTGTAAGTAGTTCTTCTTCTTGTTCTTTTTTTATATTTTTTCTAATTAAAATAGGGAAGATGATCAATCAAAGAGGAAGAAACAGTAAATAGAAAATAGTAATAAACAAGCAAATGAAATAGGGATAGATGATCATTAGTTTGCGCTTAAACATGAGTAATTAACTGTAGAAGTCCAAACTCAAAACTACCTTTTGTTTCAAGTTGGTTCATGAACTAAGAAACATTACGAATTGCTCCATGAACTATTTATCTACCAGTGATACTGCCCCCAGCTTCCCACCGTCAGGCTGACTCAGCCATAGATGGAAGCATTTTTTTTATTATTCATGTTTGCCAGTAAATTTTTCAAAATAAGTTATCAGTGATGATTTTAATATATAATGATTATTTTTTATCTTATATATCAATTGAAATTTTGTACTTAAATAAGTTCAAACTGTACTTGAACAAATTTTTTTAAAGTAAGATATTTTCTACTAATTATTTTTCTTTTTTTTGTTGGATATAGGGAAAAATTCATAAAAATTAATTAGTTTCTTAAAAAATTATATTCAAGTGATTGTTAGTTATATAGAATATTAATTTTTAAATGATACTTGTTCTAGATAATAAAAACTAAATAAAATTATATTGTGAGGTTTTAGCCGAAGCTACGCTTTCGTTCTCCTGTTTAGGATACCTAAACTTACCCTTGATCCATATCTCTATCTAGGGGTGTCAGCAAACCGAGCCTTAATTGAGTTATTTGAGCTCGAGCTTGAAATTACCGTTAACGAACCCAAGCCTTTTGAACTTCGAGTACGAACTTAAGTCAATTATTCTATTTAAAGCCCTTATCAAATTGAGCCCAAACATGTTAGTGTTAGGTTCGATAGGTTTTCGAGCTTATCGAACCCTATATAATATTAATATAAATATTAAAAGGCCAAAATGCACATATGGTCCTCCAACTTGGCAAACTCGAGCGAGTTAGTCTTTTTTGTTTGAATTAGTGCGATTTAGTCCTCTAACTTTACAGATTAAGCATGCTAGTCCTTAAAATTCGTTAAACTAAATGATTTAGTCCATTTCTAACGAAAAGTGTCCAGCTTAGAAACGTTGTGACTTAATGCTATCCGTTCAAAAGCATCCATGTTACCTGCTCAAAAGCTAGCCCTACAAGCAATGGTGGCTTATTAAGCATGAGCAAATGACCTCTATTTGTGGTCCTGATCACTTCTGACTCCTCCGGAATCACTTCCAACAATGCTAATCCCATCATTTCTTGCACATCAAGCACAAATAATCTATTAAATCCAGGTCAGGAACCGGGTTACAATCTGGGTTCCGCTCGATTCTCTCCATCGGCAGCTCAACGATGGTGGAGGCAGGGTGACTTTGTTGAGACGACGGTGCAGAGACAACCGGAAGAGGCGTATGGTGGCAGGGGACGTGGATTGAGGCGGGTGATTGGTCGAATCGTTGGTGCTAGCACTCGGGCTCTCTTTTGGTTTGCGTCACGGGCAGTGGCAACATGATCAGTGGCTGGAAGCTTGGAGGCTGAGGCAAGGATGAAGTCTGGAGACCCTTTGTCCCACGATTTCAGCCCAGAAACCAACCAAATCAATGTTTTCGTACCGAAACCCATTGGCAGCTTCGATCTAGGCTTCGAAATGCAAAGTAGCTTCGATTCATCGAGGAGCCAAACTTTACGAGGAGCAGGATACGATAGAGATGGGCCAGATTTGACAAAGATGTGACAGATGCGTTGGAGATGGTCAGCATGTGGTGGCGACTGGCGAGGGGAAGAGAGACAGTGTCAGGAGAGGGAGAAGAAAGGAAAACGAAGATGGCCCACGCCACCACATCAGCAAAAATTTTAACACTGTCTAGCTTGCTATCCATTTTGGACAAACTTGCTAATTTTTTCAAAGTTGAAGGACTAACTCGTACTGAGTCAAAGATAAAAGATTAACTTGTTAGAGTTGGTAAAGTTAAAAGACCATATGCACATTTTGGCCATATTAAATTATATAATTAATAATTAATATAAAGTAAAAACCTAAAAACTAAAAATGAAACACGTTCTGCTACCCCTACTAGCAGAAACTTTCTCATATAAGCCCCTAGGATTATCAGCCGCCTCTTCACTCAAGTCGCTCCGCTCCTCGACGGTGTCACAATGGGCATTCATGATTTGGCTCCAGTAGATGATTTGTTCAAATCTCTCCATCTACAATTCACTCATCCCTTCAATGTACACAATTTGTATATACCTCCCATCCATGATTGATTCAGTGCCTCTACAGTGGCTGTAGTCTCCCCCAACCACCGATTAAGCTTGTTCACAATTTCCTCAATGTAGTGTCACCGCTGATTAAACCCGTCCGTTGATTCGCCCAGGAGCTTTGAATCCAGCAACCTTTGCCACCAGTACGCCACCTACACATGACAAAATGGCCTCCCTTCGTTGCCAAACTAGTCGCAGGACCACTGGTGCGTGTTGAATTTAGTGTTTCCCTCATTCGAGCCACTTGAACGTTCGAATTGAGCTCAAACATCATCTTGAGCCGAACTCAAACATCATTTCCCCGAGCTCAAGAGCTTTAGGCTCGGCTCTGCTTGATAACACCCCTACCTCTATTTGTCAAATTATTGCTACTTCGTATTTTAATGCTCCATTTGACCTTCAAATTGTTAAAATGGTGCATATTTATTCCAAAAGTCTAAAATGTGCCATTATTCCGGCAATTCCTCCTCCTCCTCCGACCCTTCTTCTTCCTCCTTCAGTTTCTCTCGCCCTCTCTCTGGTTCCTCCTTCTCCTCCTTCGACCCCTCTTATTTCTCCTTTAATTTCTCTCCCTCTCTCTGACTTTGTCCTTCAACAATTCATTCCGAAGTGAGCTCCTACATTCCAATTTGCATTTTTGGGTAGCAAAACCAAAATGCCATGAGTATTAATCAAACCCTACCACCCCCAAATTAAACACCAAGTCCGATGTTGACCTTGCAACAGAAGAGCATCACCTTTGCAACCCAACCTGTTCCCCGAATTCTAACTTCATTTCAATGCAGGACTAGCCTTCGTCCTTGAATCGAAAGGTTTGAATAAGGAATAAAATATTATCCGATTGTACTGACACTACTAAGAAAACCGTTTTTTCCAACGGAATCTCTTCCAACAGTTTAACCATTGGAAAATATCCAACGGTTTAACCGTTGGAAAATATCCAACGGCCTTGGCTGTTGGAGCTAAGGGAAAAATATTTCCAACGGCTTAACCGTTGGAGAAATTAACAAATTAAAAACAGCACAATTTCCAACGGCTAAAGCCGTTGGAAAACAAATTTACTCAAAGCAACGTTTTAAGTAATTGCTAAAATTAATACTGTTTGAGTTTTCCAACGGCTTAAGCCGTTGGAAAGTAATTACCATAAACGCGGCATTTTGGAAATTTTAATTAACTGAGACTGTTGATAATTTTCCAACGGCCTAAAGCCGTTGGAAATTAAGTGAGTAAAGCACACCGTTTTGAAAGCTTCTAAAAGTGTCACTGTTCATTAATTTAAATGGTTAATGCACCGTTTAACTAATTGGTTTCCAATGGCCTTGGCCGTTGGAAAATATAAATTTAAATCCCCCCTCCCCCCCTCCAGGCCCTTCCCAGTTCGTCGTCTCCAGCTGTTCTTCATCTTTTTCTGCGCTCTTCCTCTGCAGCTACAACCCACATGCACACACAGCACCTTCGTTTCGTCTCCCAGGGCCAAATTAAGATTCATCGACGCCAGCATTGTTGGATCTGGTGGTCTAACTCATCGATCTGTTGGTAAGTTTCTGGGTTTTTTTATTTCATTTTCCGTTTCGTCTGATTTTTTTTTTTTCGATTTTCATGGTTTGATGTTTAATAATGGTAATGGGTGGAATATTTTACTTATTCTAGAAGATTGAAAACAAGAATAAACGCATTTGAAGGAAGGATTTGAGGTATTTTCGTTTAATATGCCATTTTGTAAATTTTTAAAAAAAAAATTCTGAAAAATGGTTGAAATATGGATTATGTAATGGTAATTTGGTTTGAAATATGTGAAATGTTTGTGATTTTTAGTTGTTGATGGTTGGATGTGAAGATTTGAGGTTACCCATTAGAATTTTAAATTTCTGGCAATTTTGTTAATTTTTTTATTAGTTTCGGGATTAATTCCAAATAGTACATTGTTAGTTTAAATGAGTATGTTTAATTGGATTTATTTTTATAATTTTTTAAGTTTTGGAATTAATATAAAGGTTCAAAGTAGTTATATTTAAGTAAATTTTTTTGATTAATTTTGACCCTTAATAAAATATCTGTGAATAATAAAAATAATAATAACAATAAAAATAATAATAGTAGTAGTAAGAATGATAATAATAGTAATAACAGTAATTAAATTAAAAATTATTATACTAAGAGTAGTAGTAGAATAATAATAATAAGAATAATAATAATAATAATTGTAATAATAATTATTAAAATAATAATTATTTTACAAAGATAAGTACTAAAATAATAATAATAATAATAATAGTAATTTAATTAATTATTATTATACTAACAGTAGTACTTAAATAATAATAATAATAATAATTAAAATAATTATTATTATAGTAAGAGTAGTATAATAATAATAATACTAATAATTAAAATAATTATTATCATAGTAAGAGTAGTAATAAAATAATAGTAATAATACTAATAATAATAATAATTTAAATAATAATTATTATTTGAAGAGAAATATGAAAATAATAATTATTTTAATAATAATAATAATAATAATAATAATAATAATAATAATAATAATAATTACTATTATACTAAGAGTGGTACTAATAATAATAATAATAATAATAATAATAATAATAAACCCGACAAGAGTAGTAATAATTATCTATACTATGGATGGAATGCCTTCTTATGTTATGTATATTTTGGAGTTATTAATATTTGGTGTTGAATTTGCTCTCGGATTTGATGTGCATAATAAGCATGACACATAAAAAACTATGTTTTCAAAATTTGAAAGATGTGGGCTTCTTGGTTGACATGCATTAGAATGCCACACTTGTTGAACTCACACACCCTAAACACTTAAGTATAAAAGTGTCTATGCCTTGCCTTACCGATCCATAAAGAAGTAAACCACTATAGCTGTGTTAGAGGTACCTAGATGATAGTTCTTAGAAGTATAGATAAGTAGTAGTAAAAATATTAATTTTAATTGAGTGAAATATTAATGCATGCCATTAATAATAATATGTTGGCTATTAATATATAATTTCCATTGGTAGGACTCCGTGGAACAAGAACGTAGTTGGATGTATAGTAGTCGTTATTTACCTGGGCGAGTTGGGTACAAGGAGGAGTGGGAGATAGGGGTTGAGCAGTTCATAATATTTGCTTGTAGTAATCCAGGTCATATGGATGGAAACAAAATACGTTGCCCATGTAAGAGATGTAAAAATTTGAGGTTTAAGGATTGTGATGATGTTAGAGTGCATCTATATAAATGAGGATTCATGTCTTATTACACTAACTGGACAGCTCATGGGAAACCGTTTAAGGACCCGTCTAATCAGCCGTTTGATAATTGTGGTTGGTATGAGCATGCTGAGTGTAGTTCACATGTAAACCCATATGCTCTAATGATATTTGATGCAGTTGAACCAAGTTCCCATCAGAATTTTACTGAAGGTGATAAACAACCTAATGAAGGTTTTAGACGGTTTTCTAATTTATTGTATTCGGCAACTACACCTCTTTGGGATGGATGTGAGACGCATTCTGAGCTATCTGCTGCAGTTCGTTTGTTAAACCTTAAAGCAGAATATCATATACCAAGATGGTGTTATGATGGTATTGCGGCCTTGATGAAAGAGACACAGCCAAGTGATAGGCTGACAGCAAGATGCCGTCGAATTGGTATGAGACGAAGAAATTAGTTTCACAACTCGGTCTTGCGCATCTAAAAATTGATGCTTGTGTTAATGACTGCATGTTGTTTTGGAATAATGATAAAGAAGTGTCATATTGCACATTTTATGGTGAATCTCGGTTTAAGCCGAGAAAATGTGGACAGGGTAAAGATAGAGCAAGAAAGACCATGCACCATTTACCACTAACTCCTCGCCTTCAGCGACTATATGCTTCACTTTCAACTGCATAGCACATGAGATGGCACAGTGAGCATCGATCCGAGCCAAATGTTTTAAAACATCCTTCAGATGGGGGAGCATGGAAACATTTTGATTCAACGTACCCATGGTTTGCCGCAGAGCCCCGAAATGTTCGCCTTGGTGTATGTTCTAATGGTTTTGTTCCGTTTGGAACCTCTGGTAAACAATATTCATGTTGGCCGGTCATCGTTACTTCGTATAATTTGCCACCGTGGATGTGTATGAAGAAACCGTATATGTTTTTGACTTCATTGATACCAGGCCCTCGGAGTCCACGTCAGAATATTGATGTCTATTTACAACCTCTTATTCATGAATTGAAGTAGTTGTGGGAAGATGGTGTCCAAACATGGGATGTTTAACTTAAACAAAATTTTCAGCTCCGTGCTTCAGTTTTGTGGACCATAAATGACTTCCCGGCTTATGAGATGTTGTCGGGATGGATGACTCATGGGAAGTTATCTTGTCCTGTTTGCATGGAGCATAGTAAAGCCTTCCAGCTTAAGCACGGGAGGAAAACCTCCTTCTTTGATTGTCATCGACAATTTCTCGAGTTGGATCACCCATATAGAAGAAACAGAGTTGCCTTTAAGAAAGGAAAAATTGAGAAATCATTGCCTTCTGAGTGTCTTCCGCCTGAAACAATATTTGAACGTATCTCAAATTTGCCATCTGTAGTTCAGAATGAAGAGGTTTTAACCATACCAGGTTATGGTAGAACTCATAATTGGTCAAAACGAAGTATTTTCTGGGAGTTGCCTTACTGGAAGAATAATTTAATCAACCACCATAATTTAGATGTGATGCATATAGAGAAGAATGTGTTTGACAATATATGGAATACAGTGATGGATGTAAGGAATAAAACTAAGGACAACGTGAAGGCTCGTAAGGACATTGAGATGTTGTGTAGTCGATCAGAGCTAAATTTAATTCCTCAAGCTGACGGTCGAGCATTCAAACCCAAAGCAACTTTTACACTAAACACACATCAAAGATCTGATGTGCTCAATTGGGTTAAAACACTTAGACTCCCAGACGGCTATGCATCGAACATTGGGAGGTGTGTTGACAGTAATGTAAGTCATATGTCTGGTATGAAAAGTCATGATTGTCATGTAATGATGCAGAGGCTCCTCCCAATAGCCCTTGAAGTGATACCTGAAAATATATGGAAACCGTTGACTAAGTTAAGTCAATTCTTCCGTGATTTATGCTCTCCACAGTTAGATGTGAATCACATGGTCGAGTTAGAAGCAAATATTCCTGTCATACTCTGCAAGTTGGAAAGAATTTTTCCACCTGCTTTTTTCGATTCGATGGAACATTTGCCGGTTCACCTACCTTACGAAGCCAAGGTTAGAGGACCTGTTCAATATAGGTGGATTTACAAGTTTAAGCGTTGTATGCATGACCTAAAAATGAAGGTATCAAATAAGGCTCATGTTGAGGGTTCAATTTGTGAAGCGTATCTAATTGAGGAGGCCTCAACATTTTGCTCTCATTACTTTGAATCTCATATTCCACATATGGCAACTAAAGTACCTCGTAATGATGATGGTGAACAAAGACAATATGATGAATCGGTGTGGTCTATCTTTAGATACTCGGGTCGTCCATATGGTGTCTCAAGATATCAATATCTTGATGACAATGAACTGAGGATTGCTACTGCATATGTCTTACTAAATTGTAAGGAGGTGAAGTCGTACCTCGAGTAAGTGCCATAAAATATATTTCCTTTATATATTCTACTGTAATAATAATACTTTTTTTTCTTTATACACTTTAATCATCTAGGTTTATGCTCCAACGACCTCTATGTATATATTATAGTTTGTTTGTTGACGAAGTGCGTATGCATGCACCAAATATAGCAATGTCAGACCTGGATGTCTACATTGAGAATAACTTTGCAACATTGCTTAAAAACTATGTAAGTTACCTACACTTAAATTTTAGCCATATTTTGCTTCTTAAGGGAAATACATATTCATAAAATTTATTATATGTAACTAGGTGAATGATGTGCGGAACAATACCACGGACCGCTTCTTGTGGGATGTTGGGTGCAGGCCATCACGTCGTGTTGAGACTTGGCCTGTTTATTTCATAAATGGGTACAAGTTCCACATTAGTGACTGGGGTCGCGACAAAGCAACATTTAACAGTGGCGTATGTATAAGGACTTTAGGATCAAGTGAGGTTGAATATGATTTTTATGGGGTGTTAGAAGAAATCATTCAACTCGAATATCCTGGATGGCCACAGAAAAATGTTGTATTGTTTGGGTGTGCATGGTTTGACCCTACTCTAGATTGTGGCACTCGGATTCATAAACAATATGGTTTAGTTAAGGTTCGTGATGGTCGCCGATATGGGAAGTTTGGCCTTTTCATTCTTACCTCCCAAGCTGATCAAGTTTATTACACCCCTTACCCAACAAAGTAACGTGCAAAAACAAGGTGGTTAGCCGTTTTGAAAATCAAACCTAGACGCATCGTTCATTATAATGTTAATGACGTCGATGATGCATTTTAGGAAGAATTTGAAGGTGGCGTGAACAATCCACCCATAATTATGGATGATCCAATCGACAATTTAGCTGAAACAGGAGTGGGGGAAATTGTAGAGGATGACATGCCAATCAGGGAAAAAACTTTGGAACGTGACGATGAATCTGAGGAAGAGGAGGCCCTTGAAGCAAGTGATGAAGAAGATGAATTTGAATCTGGGGATACTGATAATAGCGATTCAGAGGCACAATCTGAGGACGATGACGTCCATTGACTGTCATGTTAACGTGCAATTACTTATAAAATGTAATGTGAACGTGGAATAACTTATAATAATAATAATACTACGTCTAAATTGACTGTGATAGGTGCAGTTGCAAGAGCAATACTATTCCCCATAATTTGCATTTGTAAAATGTTATATGGTTTTGAATAAAATTGCAGATGCCACCTAAAGGAGATGCAACGTATACAAATTGCCCAGGGAAAGGCCTATTTCAACTGTTCAAAGAAGCGTTAGTAGAACCAATTGCCAAACATGAAAGGGTAGGTCAATCGCATTCCCAACATTCAGCTTTGCGTCCCATAATAGAAGAAGATGTTCTTCCACATCCTACCCCTCGTACAGATGATATTCGCATCCCTCCGCTCGCCCGTAGTGTTAGTCGATCTACTCCGGCACCTATACCTTCAGGCGATGGAGGAAATTCCATTGGTCAGTCAGCGGTATCCGAAGCCCCGATTCAGGGTCGCTTACGGATTAGACCTCACGGTAACACGTAAGTAATGTATCATTTTAAACAATAATAGGTTATGTTACATGCAGTACATTTACTTTCAATGAAAACAATATTTATTGTGTTGGAACATGCATTCCATGTAGCTTCCTTCCATCAAAAGCAACACAGTTGGTGACTAGATGCTTCACCACACACTTCAAGAGACATCAGGCTTGGACAAGCGCAAGCCCAACAGATATTCAGGCCTGGTGGCGCGTATTTGAGGTTTGCACTTTGGTTTCACATTTTCAGCTTTACAAATCATGTAGATAACTATTAGGCTACTTATATTTTATTTTATTTCTAGGGATTATGTGAGTGGGATGCAGCCCACCATAATGAGTCTATCGCGTTTGGCATATGATGGCGGCTAATCATTACCGATCGACGCTAGGTGACATTCGCCGCGAGAAAAATCTTGCGAAACGGCGAGCACAGGCATCATTTATGACCGACGCACAGTATGCAGAAATGGAGGAATGGTGGGCTTCAGCGGAGTTTCAGGAGAAATTGTCGAGGAGTAAAACAATACGAGCATCATCATCGCAGTCGTCTAACTCCACTGGTGGATACAGTGCTACTTATGTAGGAGGCTCTGTTTCAATTACTGAACACCGATAGCGAATGGTAAAAGTTATGAACCTCTTTTACACATAATTAAACTTATTTATGGTGTAATAACATTATTCTTACTAACAACTAATGTAGCGTGAAAAAGATCCGGAGAAAAGGGACCCTGGCTTGTTCAAGGTCATGCAGCAAACTCATAAGAAAAAAAGCGGGGAATACATCAACAGGCAGACTGAAGAAGTGGCGATAATAATCATGTTATATAAAATTACCTTTTTACATACCAATAAGTAACGACTTACTAATAAACGAATTTTTACCCTTATGAAGGCAAAGGTAACTGCTGAGATCGACGAACAAATGCAACAAATGGAAGAGGAAAGAGTCACACATGACATTGATGAGGTTGCGATAATGAGTGCAGCTGCTGGTGGAAGGAAGAAAGGACGTGTATTTGGTCTTGGATCAGAACAACATGTTGTGCTTGGACGACGATGACCAGGGAATACTCCTAGAGCACATGTTGATGTCACTCAGACGCTGGAGTTCACTGAACAAGCTGAGCGAGTGGTAGCGGAGCATACCGCACAACAAGCATCATATTATGAGCGAAAGTTAGAGCGCCTGAAGAGGAGACAACGAGCTGAGCTGGAGTACATATGTCAACGAGTTGGAATTCCTCCACCGCACATCCTGACAATGATATTGATGCCTCGGGATCTGATGAAAACTAAATCAGGTATATCACTTTACTTTGTGTGTTTATCAACAAACAAACACCTATTAGGTAAATGGAACTATGTAATTTCAATTATGTATGTTTTTATGTGGATTTATAACTATATTTGTGTCATGATGTTGTAATTTCAATTGTGTATGTTTTTATGTGGATATATAACTATATTTATGTCATGATTTTGTAATTTCAATTGTGTATGTTTTTATTGAGATTTACAACTGCATTTATGTACGTGCTTCAGTTCAGTATTTGATTATATACGATATAATAATTCTGAACCGCCTAAGCCGTTTGACGTTTAAAGAAAAGCAATGGAAATAGAACGGGAACATAGAAAATATACAAAACCTAATTTCCAACGGCCAAGGCAGTTGGAAAGCCAAATTTCCAATTTCCAACGGCCAAAGCAGTTGGAAAGCCAAATTTCCAATTTCCAACGGCCAAGGCAGCTGGAAATTGGAAAATAATTTAAAAAAAGACAGTCGTTGGAAATTTTTCAACAGCTCTAATTCCAACATCTGACAATTGGAAATTCCAACGGCTCCAATCTGGGTCGTTGGATTATAGACTTCCAACGGATGGATTTCCAACGGCTTCGAGTTGGAAATTTCAGAATTTCCAACGGCCAGCAGTTGGAAATGACCGTTGGAAATTGGCTTTTTTTTAGTAGTGTGACTAAATGTCCATCAATTGATACTTACTCTTCTGTATGCTTTCCGAAGACTATGATGGGTGAGGAAAGAAGAAGCTGAGTGTGGATCTAAACGAGGCATTAAGCCATCCGGAGAAGCAGAAGGAAGAGACCTTCAAAGCCCAGACTATCGCTAGCGTAATTAACAGCGGAAGGCGGCGGAAATCGAACATGAAGCCATCACCCTTTGATTTGGCATCACTAGTGGTTGGCAATACCTGAGAAATGTGACGTGGGGCGAAGTGGGATAGCGGCAGCTGGCTGGAGTTTCCGAAGGTGGCAGATCAATGGATAGACAGGGGTTGGCCTGTGGGGTAGCCGGGAGACTCGGTAGTGTGTTAGCTTTTAGAAGTTTGGGTATAGACTTACACAGTTTTGAAAAATGTAAGTGTCAAATGGAACTTTAAAACACAAACTAGTACTTCTTCCGTCCCATATTCTTTTCACCATTTGACTTTTTCACATAGTTTGACTTGAATTTATTCATATTAGTATTTATTAGAAAAAATTTTAAAAAAATATATTTAGAAATTATATGTCTTAATTTATCATTTTTATATAAAATTTTTTCATTTATATACTAAAATGTTGAAAATAAAAAATTATAGATTAATTGATGAAAGTGAATGGTGCAAAGAATATGAGACGGAGAAAGTACTTAACATATAAGCTAACGGAGGTAATGGTCTAGGTCATCCAGGAAGTAAAAGTAGGTACCCCAAAATAAAGGAGATGAAGGTGTAAGTTTAACTAAATCTTAAGGGTTTTCCCTGAAAAAAAACAAAAATGATAATAATGGATTAATTTTTAATGGATAAAGAAAAAAAGTTTCATTTACTTGTTTTATTTATGGGTAAATTTAATTTATGGTTCCTAACTTTTTTGCGTCATCCTAAACAGGTTCCTAACTTTTATTTTTGTCGTTTTAAATTCCCTAACCTCCATATTTTTGTCCAATTATGGTCTTTCTGTCATTTTTAGGGTTAACTTTGACAGAATTTTTATGAAAACTGACAACATTGGTCCTACATTTTCTTGTTCCTACTCAAATTACCCTCACGCTAATAAATTTGTCACTATAACCATCATCTCCCCCTCTCTCCTTTTCTCACAATCTCTGGCTGTCACAATCTTAGTCCATTTACCTAAAATCACATCTTTGTATCCTCATCCCTATTTGCTACCTGAAGTCGGCCAATTTACCACTACATTTGTCCAAGTTTGCTCAAGATCAATCTAGATATCTTAATTACAGTTGTGATTTGGAGGAAGAAGGTCTCCAGAGAAGAAGGTAACATTGTTGACTACCATAACCATCAAACGGTTGATTTGGAGGAAGAAGGTATCCAGAAAAGCAATACCTTCGCTTCTCGAACCATAAATATAACCTATGTTATAGTGACAAGCGCCGTCGATGTAGTCGTAGTGGTAGTCGAGGCCTTGGCAAAGAGGGTGGCTGCAGGGAAGAGGATAGTAGGGAAAAGAAGCATCCTACGAGTATTTGGGGATCTTTTGCTGAAAGCAATTGATGCAGGGTTCACACTGTGTCTAGGTAAGCCCACTGCCAATGTCCATATACAGCAAAATGACGGCAGGATCCCTGCCCAGTTTCACTTCAACTGCGAAGTAAAATTGCTCTTGCGACACTGACAGACGGATCATTTCAGAGCCCAAGGAGTTGGAGTTCCGAGCTTGGTCCATGGAGGATTTGATCATCTGGTCGAGACGTTCATGGTGGGTGAGATTAAGCGGGAAGAAAGGGAAATGTAGGGAGTAACTTGGGATGAGTTTGATGCTAAAACCAAGACTGGTTTGAAGCAGAAGGTTGGAGTTGAGAAAGTATTAGGAGGCAAAGAATGTTTGCTACAGTTTGGATCACCATTTTTTGGATGACTTGTTGGTGAAGAAAGTTGAATCTTGTCCAGAATATTTATAATGGTTTCGGTGTTTCTGACATGAATTTTGGAATCTATTTGTGTGCATGGTGGATTTTTCCTCGCCATTTTCAGAATTTTCGACAAGTTTGGAAAAGAAATGATATATATGAGATTGATTCAGTTTTCGGTAATGAATTTATGTCTGCTATTCAATTTCATAATTAGGGCTAATTTGAGAACTTTTTATGCTAAATTTGTTCCATAAAGATAGTTGCCATTTCAGAATTATGTTGAAGCTCTAGTCAGATGTTAATTTGAAATTATGGTTTAATTAAGGTTTCATCTGGTTGAAATTAGTTTCCATTTTTTTATTATCCAACGTAAAAAATAAAAAGATAAATCATAAAACATATATGCTTTTGTAAAAAAGAAAAAAAAAATCACAAGTGTATTTAAGATATCTGAAAAATATTTTTCCTATTTTACCACTACATTTTTTGTCGTTCCTATCATTCAATTCAATGAGCGGATGGAACTGGGTTAATGGGTTCGGGTTATGAAGACAGATTTGGATTTTAAATTTGAACTTCAATAATTCTTTATTTGTGTTTTATCTATATTGATCTTAAGCGAATTTGGACAAATGTAGTGGTAAATTGGCCGACTTCGGGTAGCAAATGAGGATGAGGATACAAGGATGTAATTTTAGGTAAATAGGCTGAGATCGTGGCAGCCGAAGATTGTGAGAAAAGGAGAGAGGAAGAGATGATGATTATAGTGAAAATTTTATTACCGTGAGAGTAATTTGAGTATGAATAAGAAAATGTAGGACCAATGTTATTGTTTTCATAAAAATTCTGTTAAAGTTAACCCTGAAAATGACAAAATGACCACGATTTGACAAAAATATGAAAGTGAAAGACTTTAAGATGATAAAATAAATGTTAGGGATCCATTTAGGATGACATAAAAAGGTTAGGGACCATAAATGAAATATACCCTTTTATTTAGCCTCCAAACTTTCTGAGTCAACAACCATTTAACTTAGGTTCTGACTCCCGATGGCTAAGGGCTGTAAGTGTCGCATCATGGAGCCGCCACAGCCCAGCTTTACAATTTCCAAATTCCAAGGCTCGAAGTGGTCCCCTCGCACGCACCAAGCACAGTATGTGACCATGAGTGAGCAATTTTACAGAGGAATTCTGGGAACTAATAAACAAATGAATTCCAAGAGCTATATATAGCCTTTTCACCAAGGCATCCCTCGTCTTTTTACCCTAATAAGATCAGCCAACATATATAAAATTAGAGAGTGATATGATTTTGCTTTGAAGGTCAAAACCTTCCCAAAGCTAAAATTTTAAGTTTATAGGTTAGGGATATTAAATAAAATTTCCAAAACCAAAAAAAAAAAAAAAATAGGTTGGGTAAAAGGTTGAAGCATTTAGATGTGGAGTTATGATAGATATAAGAGTGCAAGTTCTAGTTGGAGGGGATTACGATGGGACAAAACATTCAACCAACCATGCTTTTAGGTTATGAACTGATGGTGATGAAAAAAGAACACCTAACCAAAATGAACGTAGCAAATAAAGCTATATTTTGGTGGATGCATGAGTGTCCGTGCTGACAAGAGTATTAACATAAAGTTGGTTTGATTATTCTTTAAATCTAAAAAAAAAAAATTGGTATTCTAATTCTCTTATTTAAAATATTAATATCTCTTATCTTATATGCTTGTAAGCATATTTCTGAATACCAAAAACAAAAGAAATCATAACAAAAGATAAATTGATAGATGTTTTAGTGTTAAAATAATAATTAAATTCGTCCCAACCCTCTTATGGGACACCTGCGGCCCCCTTTCCTTCTACATGGTCTCCCCTCCTGAATGGCATATAAAGATTAATGCCAATGCTGCTACCTCTTTCTCTTTGAAATAGAGCCCCCTGTTGAACTTCTTTTTAAAGATGACGAAGCTACCTCTATTCATATATTTTCAATTTCCTTTGCCATTGCCAATTAAGTGGACTGATTAGGTGACTTTAGTGGAGGCATTGGCTATCTTGTATGCACTCCCAGAGGCTATGGCGCAAGGGGTTTAGCAATTCATTGTTGAATTTGATGCTAAAGTTCTGATTGCTTTTGCATGTTTGGTGTGGTTCTGGATGACATCAGACAACTAACTTCATTTTCTATTTTTCACTCTTTTCTTTATATTCCATGCTCTTTGAACTCAGTTGCTCATTTTGTTGTCCATATTGGGCTGTTACCCGTTGATCATATTTGTTGGCCTCACCCATACCCGTTGTGGTTAGACTCCACTCTTTATGAGCAATTTTAAATGCATTCCTCTTTAAAAAAAAAAAAAAAAAAAAGGAAAATGAGAGTTGTGCTTTCTTGGGTATTATCTTTATGACAAAATCTTGCCGTGTTTAAAGCTTCTGAATGCACTTGCCACGAATCTAAGGGAAGTAAAACATGCACGGAACGTCACCTAATTAATTAGAATTAAATATATAGTTGTTGACTGATAAATTAATGAATTTTTTTTTTCTAAGAAACTTGCGTTCGCACGTGCTAACTTAGTTGCAGTTGTGTCCATAGCTCAAGAATTGGAACAAGCTTAAGCGACACAACCTGTGCATATTTTACACCTCTGGACATGTAACAATCTAAAGTAACATTGACTGTAGAAAAATATGCAAGTTTATCAGAAGTCAGTCAAGTGACAACGGCTTCTCAGCACTTACATTGTTATGTGTCCAATTTGACAAATTGGTGAAACAAGGAACCAGTCAAAGTAGAAGAGACTATATATATGTCTTATGCATTACAGATTAGGGCTTAAATTTGAACTTAAGAACAAAATTTTTGTCTTTTTCAATAACATGTAGAAGCTTGATGGGAGACAGGTGTAAGATATATAATGTATATATGACCTAGTCCACACCACATCCGCAAACTCATTTAACCTAAACTTACCTAAGAATTTTTTTTTTTATATGAGTCAGGATCTGAATCCTAATTAGCTGCATGACGCAAAGAATGGCAGATGATAGCACCTAATCACCAACAGAAACAAAACCTTTAAAGAACGAAAGCGTAATTTCTGCCCTCACCGAATCCATTCCGTCACAAGCGGGCGAATTTGTTGACTAATGGAAGGCACAAGAAAATTAGAGAAGGAACAACTAGAACCTTACAAAAAAATTAGACCTAGCTACGGTGACCTTCATTTGCTGTGGTCCTGCAATTTAACATCGGTCCTATAGTATATTTGCGTACAAGACGGCATGTTCACAATAATTTCATATATATCGAGTTCAAGTTTAGTTCCTAATTCGAACCTTAAGCTATTCACATCAAAACAGAATTGAATTTAATTAATTCATTATGGTTAATACTTGTTTTATGCTTTGTAATCTGAAGACAGATTGAATCACTTTCTCGTTAATTGCGACTGGCCATGGTTTTTTGGTTTTAGCTAAAAGCCTATACCATAAACGTTCAACAAGCAAATACAGAAGCTCACTATTGTTTCCAACACAATTAATTGAGTATAAAAATGAAGAAAAGTTGCCGGCTTTGTTTGCTCTTTTAAAAAAAAAAAAATTGCCAACAAAATGTTTTATTAGAAAACAACTATGAGGCAGAGTTGTTCTCTCACCTCCATAAGTAGGTTGCCAGCAAAGAACACCTCCCAAGCAGCATGTCAGAATCCAAGTCGCTCAGCACTCCTTACAAAAGCCAAGCATCTAGAAGTAATCGGATTTCAGTTCAAATCTGTTGGGTTTCATGAAACAGACACTTCATTCTCTAAATTTTTCTATAGTAAATTCGCATCCTTTATACTTATAATGATTTTATATTAAAAAAAACCTCTGAGAAAGAGTTACAATACATCAAAAGAATTGCTGACACAACCCAAACAACAGGCGGTCACCTAGGTTCGAAGATAAGTGACTTTGCACTCCCCATAAACCATGCAATGTATGAATGATTAAATTCCAACTCAAACCCTCTACATTTTGTGCGGCAGGTACTTCACCTCAAACTTTTCCACAATAAATTATAATACATCTTAATTGTAATTATTCTAAATAAAAAAAAAACAAATAAGTGCCTGAAGCAAGAATACGATAAAGTAACTACAAAAATGGGGGAAAAAAACCAGGTCGTCACGGTTTAGTTGTATCAGAACATCTGAGTGGAACTGTGGAACAATGATTCCACTTGTGGGTATGGAACCTATGGCTATGGGTGGGATGCAACATCTCGGTTGTCATTATTTTACACATAGATAAAACTAATAAAAGAAAGTTAGACATTAACTAATACAATATCTAATTCCAAGAAGAATTAATTCAACTTATTTTACTCATTCTATATAAAAAATAATAATAAATATATTTTTTTTGGACTGTGTGAAGTTGAATTGCTTCTCTTTTTAAAAAGTTTTTAAAATTTAATATACTTTAATATCATAATTTAAACTCTCACTGCATAAATTTTTAAAAAATATATTTTCTTTTCTAATCCTCATTCAAGCTCTCACTAAAAAAAATAAACAGTAGCTAGTTCTTAAAAAATTTTAGTCTCAGAGTAAAAAAATGAAAAAAAAAAAACAAAAACAACATAAGTTACACATTTTTTAACTTGTGTACCTAGAGAATCGATTCAAAAGAGATGAAGGAGTATCTATTTTAAAAAATAAAAAAAGATTACAAACATACTCACATTAACCAAATATTGTAAAACAATCACAACTTCACTATTCGTTTAACAGTGAGGCAAAAAACCTACAATAACCAGCCAACAAGATGCAGAAAACAGAAAAAGGAAAAAGTTGAAAAGAGGTCCCTAATATATTGTAATTTGCCTTTTGTACCCTCAGACTTCCCTTGCTGACAATTGACCCCCAATTTGGGATATTTATGTCCTCAAAACATTATTTTTTGCCTTACAGGGCGTCCTCAAATGCAGTTTTATATTTGCATCAATCTTTCCTTTATTTTCTTGTCCAAAGTAAGGGTCTTTATACCTTTTCGTTGTTGATAATCAGATTTTATAGGATAGCTTGAGTTATTCTTTTTGGAAACTCTATGGTTAATCAAGCAATTTGCTTTATGATTATTTAAATTGATCATCAATCGTCTTAAAATAAATTTATCCTCGATAGTAAATACTGGAATATGAGTTGACAAAACGTGAAAAAAATTTTGGTGAATTGCTTTTTTATGAGGAAAAAAAACATAGATGGTACCAAAGCATGTATAACTTTCTTTTAATTAATTATCTTAACGATTATAAACGTGACATAGAGAAAGACGAATGTACAACTGAATTAAAGTGAAATTTTAATTAAAACTACAGATTTATGGTTAGAACTTGTTTATTATTGATTGTGAGATTTTTTAATATTATATTTATTGACATAACACCCGTTGCAATGCTCGCAGCAATAAATCTCGTATCTACTATATATGCAAAAAAGACAATAAAATGAAACTTATAAAAAGACAATTAAACAAGCAAATATACAAGCTCAGCGTGATTTGTTCACTTCATTCTAAAAAAATCTTAAATTCAAATTGATAATTTAAACAAATCATCACTTTATATAAAAATAATACACAATTAAAATTAATACAAAATGATATGCCTGAGATGTTGTCCTCCATTCTCCCTTTTCATCACATACAAATTATATATATATATAACTATCTAAACTGTTCTACCCAAGTTGATGTTACTGATCCGTGGTAGAAAATTCAAACTTTTAGCTCTGAAGAGACCTATAAATTAAAATTTTAATATTGATTAAAAAAAAGAAAAACACAACTGTTTCTGATTTAGTTAGGTCTAAACTTATCAGGACGTGACAACAACATTGTGGATCCAATTAAGAAAAAAATAAGAGCGGCCTAACTAGCTATAGGTCCAATATTTCGTATCCATTTCAACAACAATAGAATATCAGTTGCTTCGTTAACCTCTCTTTGTTGGAGAGCACACACAACCGGAACCCTAACGAATGGCAGGTCGATACCTGTAAATTAAGAGCTGGAAAGAATGAAGAAGAATGATCATAGGTTCAACAACTATTAATTATATGTTGTTGTAATATTTCTAAATTTAATATTCTCAACAATATATTATGTCGTAATTTGTTTATTTCTTTAGTATTTTTTTCATCCAGAATATTCTTCACCTGACAATAAACTTACACCGCTCTCATATGAGTCTTTTTTTTTTTTTTTTGCCTCCCATAAAAATATGCCCAATCGGAAAAAAGCGTTAATTAATTTCCATGAGCTTAATGCATTCCAAAGTATTTTTTATTCATATTAAAGTGCTTGATTAGACTCCATCTACATTATTTAATATGTTTGAACTTTTTCTATTTAGACTTGCCCTCGTTCTTGGAGTTTTGTCTATCACAAAGTAGATTTAAGTAGTATCAGAATATTCTCGATCGTTCCCTCCATGAGCTCAAGATCTTGGTACTTTGGAAATGATCATGACCTATTTTTATTAGAAACTTGGATGTGAGATATGCGTGGATTTTGAGCTAATTACTTAATTAATTAGCAACCAAATCAAAATTTGTACTTCAGATCAAATATTTAACTGAAATATCATAATTTTACGAAAATCAGCTGGTTGTATTTTTTTTTTATTTCGAAAGTAATGTTTCTTAATTTAATTCTTCTTTAATTTATCAAAAGCAGAATTCGTTGTTGCTTTATTGCCCTTGTCCATGTCCAAACCATCCATTTAGGTTCGAGAACAAAGTCTGGTACGACGTAAGACCTATTACCTATATATGATTTTAATTCAAGGAATCTCGTCAGTAGTGAGAATTAAAACAACAGTGATTTAATTAATACGGAGCTTAAAATTGTTTTGTGAATAGAGTTAATAGATGTTAGGATTCGGGAGAGCTTTGGACAATTTAGATTTCTGTGTTAATGAAAACCATGGAGAAATGATTTATGTAAGCATAATAACCAACCCTCCCCACCCCCTTTCGGGTTTCTGCCCTCACCCCATACGGTCCTCTTGTTTTTTTCTTTTAAGAAATAAAAGCTACCAAAACGTCACGTTTCCATCCAAAAGGTTTTTGAATTCCTTGCTCATTTTAATCGGATATAACAAAAAAATAATTGCTTGCAATGAAAAATATCCTTTTTCTTATTATGATTGATTTGTTTGTACGAATTCAATATCATTTGAATATTAAGATTGATTTAATTGTTGTTAAAATATTTGGTTGATCTAGTTATTATTAATATATATACATGCATGCGCACACTTCAAGTGTGCATCCTGAATTATATCAGCTACTTTCTATTTTGATGTGTCCGAAAATTATGAACCATTTTTTCTACGAAAGCAATAAATAGTCATTTCATTTCCTATATTGTCCTAAAAAAGTTAATGTTTTATATGCAAATACAATAAATGCTTTTGTGAGGGTAATGTTTGCAAAGGTATTAAAAAGTCAAAAATTACCATAAATTGTGTGAAAAAACAAATAGGTTATAGAAATTGAGACAAGGGAAATATGTTGTATGTATGTATGTATATGAATAACATTTGTTCACTAGATTCTACTAGTGTTATTCCCCACATAACGATCATTGTTTTCTTATGCCACAATTGTTGTTTATTTCATAATGGTTCTTGTTTCATATAATGTTGTTTCTTTCAATAATGAAGGTTATCCTGTTTATAAGAATTTGTTAAAATGTTGTTATAAATATCTTATAATTAGTATGTTATTAATAAAATGTGATGAAATGCTACTATATATATAAGCAATATTTGTTTTCTACGTTCTCTCACATTTGCATTCACATACGTTGTTGTTTTTTTAGTAAAAAACGTTGTTCCATTCATAAAAATTTATTTTTTTGTAAAATGTTAATTTAGATGCAGTGATATATGGATTAGTAAAGGTGTTTACAATGGTCAACTTGCACAATATAGCTACTCATTTATGAAACTAGTCACTCATAAAGAAATATTTCTTAGAAACTGTAAATACTATTTTAGGCACCTATAAAAAATATTAGACTCTTTAAAAATTTTATACAATGTTCAAGATGTTTCATAGTGTTATAGTGTTTAATACTATCTCAAATACCACCTAATACCATTTTGTTTTAGTTGTTTTAATTTGATATTGAAAATCAGTTATAAGATACAAGTTCTGAAAAAAGGTGATCTAACGACCAAGGGTGAGGCTTCAAGGGGCTTGAACATATTACTAGATCCTAACCAAAAAATAACTTTGACCTATTTAAAAACTTACGATTGTAACGATTGCTTTGGTGATTTAGAAAAGGCTTCTGATTTATTATATAATTCGAAAGTGTATATGTTCTAGTTTATTTTTGGGGGGTTTATTAAGAATGAATTGTTCCAGTATCTATTTGGAAGTCAGAGTTGTATTTTCTATTTTTATTCATAATATTTATTTTTTCTGTTAAAAAAAGTACCTAATACCATTTTATGATTATATGCTTGTATCAATCATGGAAAGGGTGAAACCCACCAGGGATCTTTTCGCTTATTTTTTTGTTCCAAATAAGTATAATATCTTAAGGTTGTCCTATTGAAGTCTATTATCTCATATTGTGTATCCCAACTATATATTTTTTGTTAATTTCACCGTTAAGTTGGATGAAAAATGCTAACGTGGCATTGTTTAATACTAAAAGAAATGCAAAATAACAAATTTAGTTCCTAAATTTTTTCAATCAATAATTTTATCATTTATACTTCAGCATCTACTGAGCACTCTTTAACTTTGCTCTTCTGCTGAGCACGACGCCAGTAGTACCCCTGCCACGAACTCCATTGTCCTAGAGCAGCACCCTCGCCATGATTCCAGTGACCTCCGCTCATTGGCAAAAAAATTTATGCTGTTTAATTTCTATTAACTTTGGCCAGGGCGAGTGTCAGTAAGGCAATGATAATGAAGGTGAATTGATCTCTCTAGTAAAAGATTTTCAAGAATTGAATCCAATGAATCGAACCTAGAAATCAAACCTTCAACATGAATTCAACCTGAAAATCGAACCTTCAACATGAATCCAACTGGAAATCAAACACAAATCCGATGGAGCAGTTGATTTTGTCAGAGTTAGGAGACATCATTTGTAGCTGCCATCAATTTTGTCGAATCTAGTGTCATTTTCCAGTATTGCTTCATTGTCACCTCTCTGTGATTGTATCGTCTCCTCACTCGCTCACCTCGACTCTTTGCGATTGGGACATTTGCTCACCTTGCCGGCAACTAAGAGAGAAACTAAGAAGAGAAAGAAGAGAGAAACCAGGGTGGTGACTTGCCGAAATGGGAACAATGGTGAGAGGAAGATGGGTTAGATTGAATCTGAGACTTAAAAATTTTGAGAGTTAAAATGATTGATTGGAAAAAATTGAAGCACCAAAATTATAATATTAAATTTATTTTTAATGTTAATTAATGCCACAATAGTAAAATTCGTCTGTTTTGATGGTGACATGAATGGAAAATACTTAATTAAAACATACAATATGAAGTATAGTACTTTGGTAGAATAGCCTTAAGGTATGGTACTTATTTGGGACAAAAAAAAAATAATGGACCCCTAATGAATTTTTCCTAGTGTGGAAATATATGCTTCAAAAAGGAGTAAATTCTATCTGTGGCCCTTAACATTTTATTATTGTCCTATTTTGGACCTCAACCTTAAAATCTTGCATGGGAAGTCTTCGACCTTAATTTTTTATTTTATTTTAGACCTTTGGAGGATGAAAAATGTTAAAATTGACGGACCTAACCATGTGACATGCCAACATGGGACGAGTTGCCACAGTGGCTTAATAAAAAAAGAAAGAAAACTAATAAAAAATGAAAAAAAAAATAGATCGGCCAAAAATCTTCACGCCTTCTCGCTGCTGCAATTGTTCGTCTCCGACGAAATCGAAAGTGAAAGAGGTGAAATCGAGGCTTGTACATTGTCTTCATCTCTGACAAGGTTAGTAGGTGAAATCTAAGGGTGGGAGATACGGGAATGGAAGGGGAATTCACAATGATGAGAGATTTGCGACAGCAGGAGTTTCACAATGGTAGGAGATTTGCAAATGGCAGACAACAAAAGAATGGAAGAAGGGGTGGAAGCAGATTCGCGATGGCAGAAGATTCGCAAACTGCTTTTAAAGGATACAGAAAAGGATTGCAAAGGTGGAGGCTCGTTTGGTCGACGGAGGCTAAGAAGATTGGAGGACAGAAATGGAGGGGATTGGCTGCTCGTTCGATTGCTCAATTTTGGTGTGAGCGGACGGGGGAGTCAGTGGGTAACGGTGGAAGAGTCAGCGGGGATTGGCGAACAGAGGTGGGAGACAATTTCTTTCTCTTTTTTATTATTTTTCTTTTTTCATATTTTCTTTTTTATTAGTTTTCTTTCTTTCCACGTCATTATTCGAGTTGATTCATTGCACCACGAGGCCAATTGTCCCACACCAATGCGCCATGTGGCCAATTTCGTTAATTTTGACATTTTTCATCTTTCAAATGTCTAAATAGAATAAAAAATTAATGTTGAAAACTTCCCATACAAGGTTTTAAGATTGGGGTCCAAAATGGGACAAAAATAAAATGTTAAGGGCCACGGATACAATTTAACCCTTCAAGAATAATCTACGTGGAGTTCATTTGAAAATTGGGTTAATTACAATTTACCATTTAGGTTTAGGTAAAATTACACTTTGCCCCTCATATTTAGAAAATATATACTTTACTCCCTATCTTTTTAATACAATCTAACAAAAACTTCTGAAATCTTAATTTAGACTGCACAGTTGTCATTTTCAATCAATTTTAATCTAATATAATATTTTTTGATAATTAATTGACATTTAAAAAATACTTTTTTAAAACCTGAAAGAAATACAGAAAGAAAAAACTGATAATTTAAAATGTCTATTAACTATAAAAAAAATATCATACATATTAAAATTACTAAAACATAGCTATCATAGTATCTAAATTAAAATTTCAAAAACTACCATCAGACTATATTAAAAGCTCAGGGGTAAAGTATATATTTCTAAAATAGAAGGGATAAAGTGTAATTTTATCTAAACCTTAGGAGATAAACTGTAATTATCCCTTGAAAATTCAAACAACACATGCATATATTTCTCTATGGAATCTTCAATTTTGAGTGCTTTCTAGTATCATGTATTACGTATACGTATAGATTCTTTCAAATCATTAAAGCTGCAACTATTACGATTAGAAATGTTTCATTGACCCCAAGAGATAAATATGAAACTATTTGACATCTGATTATTTAAACTTATCTAGTTTTCTGAAAAAATACCACTATTATCTTATTACCTACAACTGAATTGTAGTGATATAACTATTCATTGGAAAATATAAATCATATCAGGCATTAAAGGTTCATTTAGATGCGGAAAATATTTTCTATTTTTATTTTTCAAATTTACAACAAAAAAAGGTTGAATAACATGCATATTTAAATATCTAAAAATCTTTTGACTTCTCAAATTCAAAATAGTATCTTTATAAACACAAACCATCTTCTTTATGCATCTCTGAGGGTATGTTTAGTAATAATGTCAGAGATAAACATAAAAAAAGGATAAAAAAAAACTATCTAATAATAATCTTAATACTAATGTTTGAAACCCATCAACGTAAATAGGTAAATATTTGAAAACTTTTAGGTGGTGTTTGGATGTGAAAATTTTTCTTATTTTTCTTTTCTAAATTTTCTTTGATAGAAGTTTGAGTGCATAGGTAGTTTTAATGATTTAGAAAACCTTGTTTTCTAAATTTTAGAAAACTCATGTTATACAATAGAAAACTTTGTTTTAAATATTTTCCATTTTAACACATGAATTTTCCAAAGTTTAGAAAACAGAGTTTTCCATATCCTTAAAACATGTTATACACTCAAACTCTCATCAAAGAAAATTTAAAAAAGAGAAATGATAAAATTTTCTACAACTAAACGCCACGTTAGCTTAGCCGTTTCTAAATAATTTTACCTGTATCTTATTACGAATCACAAAAGCAACTCTCCATTGGAGCCATCGTAGCGACGGGGACCGGAAGTTTTGGACTCCAAGAGCCAACTATTAGAGGTCATAGAAAAAAACAAGGGACCACATAGACGCTGATGGACGGCCTCACCTAGCACTCTGTCCCGTAGCCCCATCTTTCTATAAAATCATCTCCGTCTCTCTGTTTCTTTAAACCGTTGTTTTGTTCCTCACAGCCTCAGCTTCATCAATCAATCTCCTCTGCTCCCCCTGTTGTATCTTGTCCACCAAGCAACCTCAATCAATAACTGCGCCAATCATTCGCTGTGGAGACCTCCCGAGCTCTTGAACCATGGCGGTTGACCAGGACAAGTGTGAGGCCTTGCTTTCCTCTCGGTTTGTTGCCGAACAAGACCCGGCTGACGTTATCCGTGCATCGACCGTCACCGGCGGCTGGCCCATCTGCCCAAACGCGTCTTTTCTGTCGCTTAGTTCAGAGTTTAGCTCGCCGGCCGAATCTGAGCAGGCCTCCAGCAGCTCCGGGACAGGGGAAGACGAGGACGACGATGATTACATTGCTGAGTTGACCCACCGGATGGCTCAATACATGCTTCAAGACGAGGAGAAACATGAAAATGTAATTGCTTTATGGGTTTTAAGCTTTTGGGATTTTCCTTTTCGTTGGAAAGTTATGATTTTTATGGCTTTTTTTTTTTTTCCTTTTTGCTTCTTTTGTGGGGGGTTTTTACAGACATGGAGTCTGTCTGGTTCGCCTCAATCGACCCTCTGGTCTCCTCTGGGTTCGGACCAGGAGAGTCCGACGGGGCCTTCTAGAGAACCCTCGCCGCCTCTTGGGATTGAGAACTTTGAGAGGACAAAGAAGACTGATGAAGAAAGAGCCGTCAACAAACCCACTACTTCTGTCCCAATAACGATTGGGAATTCAAATGCTACTTTTCAATCCAAACAGGCCCTTATTGATTACCAAATCCGTGCTAGTCAGGTTCATCATCATTACCCTTAATCAATCAACTAATTAGTTAATTCATCTCTAGTTATTGCTAACTTGGATGTTATTTTGTGGGCAGTATTACAGGCTCAAACAAGAAAAGGCTATTAAACAGGTGGGGGAAGAGCAAACAGGGGACCAATACCAGAGCAAAGTGAGAGAGTTTGTGAAAGTCAACAAATGTCAGAAAGTTGCAAGCGGCAACAACTTGCATGCTCTGCACCAGAAACAGAGGAATCAGCAGTCGGCTGGCTCTGATCTAAGAGCTGTTTTTCTTAATGCCCCTGGTTCTAAGAACAATTCTTGTGGAACTGGTGTGTTCTTGCCTCGTGGAGTTGGCACGTCTCAAGAGCCACGAAATAAACAAGGTAACAATCTCTGTTACTTCATCGCTCAGGTCATGTTTATTTGATCTGATCGAAGTATGTTCACTGAGATCAGAAAAAGAATTAAAGGAAGGAGATAGAAATACGATACTTATTTGTGATGTTGAACTCTCAACATATTCAGTTGATTGAGGAAGGTTCTAAGACCAAATGTTTGTGTCTTGCTTGGGTGACTCCAAATAGGTGTCTAGGTTCAATTAGCTTGGTGCATCAAATTAGGGTCTGACGTCCCTTTTTGGTGCTTTGGCTTGCTCCTGGAGAAAGAGAACTGAAATGCTTCCTCTTGTCCACTATGATCTCTGGTTGGTGTTTGGGTGAAGGGTTGGTTTGGTTTGGTGGGTTGGTTAGTGGAAGTAGTAACTGGTAAGTGGACCATCAGTTATCTGCAGGGTTTGTTCCTATTTCAAGATCCAAAGACGAAAGATTCCTTTTGCATCAACTAATGTTCTGACTATTTGCTTCTGTCCAAGAGTTTGATAGATTATTAGGAATCTTCTCATGTGGTCCACTTGGTAATTGTCTGTTTGCATGTTGTTTTAAGAGGGAATTATGGACAAGGAGAAGAAAAAATAAAATCCCATTTTCAGAAGCTTTTAATTTTGACATTCATAATATCTAATAAAATTATTATTGGGGTTTGTGTTAACAAAATTGTATTCCTGATTTGGTCAGGATGTTCCACAGTCCTTATACCTGCAAGGGTGGTTCAAGCCCTAAAGCTCCACTTTGAGAAGATGGGTGTTCCATCAAGACTTGATGGTAGTTTTCCTCCGCAACATGGTACCTAACTCATCCTCCTAAAGTGACCTTAAAAAGAAAACGAAAGAAAAATGTATGAATGCTTGTTTATCATCTAATACAAGTTGTCTGCATAATTTGTGAATAATATGGTAATATACCAAAATCTCTTGAAAAAGTGTCCCATCAACTTTTAGAATTGCTTTCTTACAGATGCTTTTGGGAGTGGGAGGCACAACCGCAACATTGGTACCTATTCACAGCAAAAGCGCCAGGTGAGGACGGCGC
This sequence comes from Aquilaria yunnanensis, assembly GCA_039654915.1. Taxonomy (NCBI): domain Eukaryota; kingdom Viridiplantae; phylum Streptophyta; class Magnoliopsida; order Malvales; family Thymelaeaceae; genus Aquilaria; species Aquilaria yunnanensis. The sequence goes on from CM077595.1 coordinate 1,787,248, forward strand.
CGGCCACGAAACGCCAAGAGATAAGTCTTCCTCATGAGTGGACATATTAAGAGCTCCACTCCAATCTCATAAGCACATGTTCAACCTCATGATGACACGTGTTGGTTGCCTACTTGCGGTCCATTTTTTTTTTTACAAAAAAAAATTTTACGAATAGGTGTGACGAGTGAATTGATTGCAGAACTCTTACAACTGTTCGTAAAATATAGCTTTGTAAAATAAAGTAGTGACTTTGTATTGGAAATAAGCCTGCTCTTGCTTTTGGGAAAGAAGTTGGGATGAGTCAGAGTTGCTCCAAAGCAGAAGAATAAAGTGAGGAAAAGATTGATCAGATTAGGGAATCTAATAGGAGAGTAGGACAAATCATTCCTTACTGTTGAAGCAATTAAAGAATTAGCTACAAATTAGTTGCAGGGATTGAATTTGTATTTTCTTTTGGCATCTAGCTAGAATAATCCCAAGGATGTCTCTTTGTAAAAAGTTTCTTGTAATATAAACTATGCTTTCCAGCAGTTTTGAATAAAAAATAGCTTGATCAAATATGTGGTCATCGCAAACACAATCACGCATGCAATTGAAACACAAACGCTCATAACACAAGATTTTTACGTTGTTTGATTTCTCCACAATAAACATACATTTACAACCTTTCTAGGCAATTAATTCCACTGTTGAGGACAATAGATTGCACGTATACAAAATAATGAGAGTAGAAGGATCTCTTGAATACTCTCACATCATATATGACTCTCTCTTGTAGCACTTATGTGTCTCCCTATAAAAAAAGCTATTCCTCGGCCAACATCTCATCTTATGTAATATCGTTCCTTACCAAGAACAAGCCTGAGCCACCTCACATTTTCTCTTCAACAATCACTACTAAATAATCCACATTTTCCAACTGCCTTATTTCCAACGGCTAGGCAATTAGAAATTTTCAACTGCCAAAACCGTTGGAAGGAACATAAAACTTTTTTCAACGGCCTAGCAGTTGGAATTTTAAGACATTAAATTTATATAATATTTCCAACGGCTGTAGCCGTTGGAAAAACTGAGAAAATAATGGCATTTTTCCCTAATTTTATATATATTTTAGTTCCAACGGCTGTAGCCGTTGGAAAATCTGCATATGAGTTACAATTAATTTGTTTGATATATTCATAATATTTCCAACGGCTTTAGCCGTTGGAAAATGTAAAACTGACGGGATTTATTTGCAAATTATATATATAATATTTCCAACGACTACAGCCGTTGGCAAATAGGTAATAAGTTATATTTAATGTGTTTTGTTCTATATAATGTTTCCAACGGCTATAACCGTTGGAAAGGAGTTAATTTGTTTTTTAAAATCGGATAATTTTTCCAACGGCTATAACCTTTGGAAAGGAGTTAATTTGTTTTTTAAAATCGGATAATTTTTCCAACGGCTAAAGCCGTTGGAAATGATAGTTTGTTGAACTAAGGGTTAAATTGTTCCAACGGCCTTAGCTGTTGGAAATTTATCACACATCTTCCAACGGTCTGAACAGTTGGAAATTCATTTAATTAAACGGTGCATTTTGGAAATTTTTTTCCAACGGCTAAGGCCGTTGGAAATTGCGAATTTAAATTCCCCCCCACCTGGCGTGTCGTCTTTTTCCTGCGTTTCTTCTCCAGTTTCGTCTCTCTCGTCTCTGTAATTTTTCTTCCTCCCACACGCACACACAACACCTTCGTTTGTTCAATTAAGGGGTTAATCAACTTCCTGGAGCTTATTTTGACGTGGATCTGGTCTCATTTTTCTTGATCTGTAGGTTAGTTTGGATTTTTTTTTTCTTCAATTTTTTTTTGCGGTTTTGCGTTCTTTGCTGTTGTTTGTTGACTAATGGGTTTTGATTTTGCTTATTGTAGCTGATTTGAAGCTATTTCAAGGCATTTGAAGCAAGTAATCTGTCGGATTTGAGGTAAGTTTTTTTAATTCGAATTTTTAATTTTTTTTCTAAAAATTAGTTAAAATCGGGATTATTTCATGGTAATTTGGTTTGAAATATGTGATTAGTATGTGATTTGTAGTTGTTGATGGTTGGATGTGAAGTATTTGGGTTACCCATTATAATTTAACATTTTTTTCCATTTTCTTACTTTTTTTATTAATTTCGAGATTAATTAAAAAATAAAAAATACTTAGTTTTAAGTAAATTGTTTAGGAAGTATATTTATGTGTGAAATTAGTTAGTATAATTAAAAATAGTTAATAATTAGTTTTAAGTAAATTGCTTAGGTAGTATATTTATGTGTAAAATTAGTTAGTATATTTAAAAGTAATATTTAATTAGTGATATTTAAAATTAGTTAGTGATCTGAAAGCAGTTTTCATTTTTAAAAATATGAAATCTTTTGTTGATTGTCAATTGTTTAGGTAATACATATTGTTAGTGTGTATAATGTTTAATTTGAATCATTCTTACAATGTTTTCATAATTGGAATTAATATAAACGTACAAAATATTTGTATTTAAGTAAGTGTAGTTAATTAAGTTTTCCCTTGAATAATAATATATGTCAATAATAATAATAATAGTAATAATATATAATACTTCAAAGAATAATTATTATTGTAAGAGTTGTAGTAAAGTCACAGTAAGATTAATAATAAATATTATCATTATTATTATTATTTAAATTGATTAATAAACTACGAGTAATAATAAATCTAATAATAATAATAATAATAATACTAATAATAATAGTAATAATATATTATTAGTGAAAGAATAAATATTATTGTAAGAGTAGTACTAAAGTAATAGTAATAGTAATAATAATGATAATTATTATTACAGTAATAATAAATCCAATAAGAGTAACTAATAATAATAATAATAATAATAATAATAATTATTATTATTATTATTATTATTATTATTATTATTATTATTATAATATTAACAATAGTATAGTTAGTAGCACTAGTAAATGTAATAATAATAATTATTATTATAATAATTATAAAAATAATTAATCCAATAAGAGTAATAATAATTATAATAATAATTATTGGTACAAAGAAAATAGTAATTATGGAGGTTTTATTGTTAATACTATTATTATTTGCATAATAAATCCAATAAGACTAATAATAATAAATCCAATAATAATAATTATTATTATTATTATTTTTCAACTGGCCAGCCTCATTTCCAATGGCTGAGGCAGTTGGAAAATATGGAAATTCTCCAACTGCTGAGGCAGTTGGAACACAAAAAAAATAAATAAATCACTACAGCCGTAGGAAATTCTCCAACTGCTTATTTTCCAACGGCTGACAGTTGGAAATTCCAACTGCTAAAACCTGGGCCGTTGAAAGTAAAATTTCCAACGAAAGGATTTCCAACTGCCTTATTTCCAATTGCCAGCCGTTGGAAACATAAAATTTCCAACGGCCAGCAGTTGGAAATGGCAGTTGGAAAAACAGGTTTTTTTAGTAGTGAATTTTTCTTTCACCCCAATTTTCCCGCCGGTACATTGAGCTGAAGAATGAAGTTATAGGGGTCAATTGCGTTTTATTATTAACACATTTTATTGGTCGCTGCATTCACTCTCTATCGTGTTGAGGCCTCAAGTCCTCCGATTCTTCAACTTTAACTTTAACTACAACTCCCCACTTCTTTAATTTGAGCTACAAATCTCCAATATGTATATGTTTGATTAATACGTCTTGCGATTTGTACAATCTGACAACCAAAAAGGATTCAGTGATAGATCCAAAACTCTTTCAAATGGGGGTACATCTATATGTATACATAAATGTTAAATACTAAGACTTCATAATGAAATTTATAAATTTGCTTATATGCTCCAAGGGTAAAAAAATATATATCATTACAATTGTTCTCAATGAGTTTTCATAGCTTGAAAAAATCTCACAATTATATCATTGTTAATATTGTCAAATACATTGTTTTCAATATATGTCACTAAATAATTATTCAAAAATTTATCACTTATTTTATTTAGCAAATTGGTCTTTATCAACTTCATTGCTGAAAATGCCCACTTCACAGTTGATATTGTCACAGGTAAAATCAGTACTAGCTTCAAAAGAAAATATATTAGAAGATAAATAATATGCTTCTTCATTTTCACCATCTTCTTTACAAGGTCTTCAAATTTTTTTAAATTAATAAGCCTGTCATCTTCAAGCACATCTATAATATAATTCCTAAGTTAATATCTAAATATTATAAGTTTCACCGCAAGAGACTTCACCGGATAAAATTCAGTTATTCTCTGTAACTTTTCCTTATCAAATGCATGGAAACACTTAACAACCAGCGAAGATGCAATTGGATTGCAATTTGCGAATTGCGATTTGCGAGAATCAAAGAAGCGGCGAAGAGAACAGATTTTTGTTTCTTAAAAAGGCATAACTTCCTTTTGAACTCCTACACTTATTTTGTTTTACCATTTGAGCACATAACTTTATGTTGTGCTAAAATTGTCCTTAAAGTATCTGATATATTTGAAGAGAAATAAGTGAGACAATAAAATATTTGATACCTAACAGAAATGAACATGAAAATTTAGTGCTTGAGATAGGGCTTTGACCAATAAACAAATGATGGAAAACAAAAAAAAGTAGTCCACGAATTGTTTTTTCTAGGCAGAAAAATCCATTTTTTAATTTTTTTTCATCCCAGTATATGATATGAAGGGTAAGGAGTCCATTACAAATTTAAAGTGAGTCCAACTAAAAAATTATATACCACTTATTAATGTTTTTTTTTTAATAAAAAAACAAGTCCTTGGACCCCATATTTACCAATTGCATCCGCGCCTGAAACGATTGCTAACGACATTCCCTGTGATACATATATAGCAAACTGGACCAGTGCCTCACTGGCTCACTGACATCCATGCAAAAGATATATATACCAAAAATAAAAAGAACTAAATTCTTCCAAATTAGTAGGACACTATAGTACTATGGAGCCCATACTTGGTTGAAAGCTATAATCAATCAATAGGCCAATTTATTAATTATACTAATTACTTCTATAAGAAAAGGGATACAATATTGAAGATTGTTCATTAATGATTAAATCAAAATTAATAAAATTGTAATTGTTCAAAGATGTCAAAGAACAATCCGGGAAAGAGAAAATGCTAGCAATCAGAAAAACCCTAACATAAAGATCGAAGGTCTGGCCTTGTGATTAACCGAGAAGCGGAGCCCAATCATTAGACGGAAAAAGTTGGGACCAACAAGGTAAAAGTCGAGATATTTTTGGGGGTGGGGGTGGAACTGAAAGGGGGAGCTTTCATTTTTCTTTTTGGGCAAAATCTACTGAAGGTCCCTTAACTTATTTTTTTTATCTCAAATGAGTACCCTTTATTAAGATTGTCTATCACAGGGACCTCCATTACACGTGTCCCAATTGAGTACTTTTCATTCATTTTATTATTAAATTGAACAGAAATTGATGATGTGACATTAATTAAGAATAAAAGAAATAATAAATGATAATTTTAGTCCTCAAATTTTTCTAATCAAGAATTTTGGCCCCCAAATTTTGCACGCTGTCGTTCCTCTCTAATCTCTCTCGTTCTCTGTCTGTCTCTCTCTCTCTCTCCGAACTCATCTACAACTTCAAATGCCAGAATCGACACCAACCAACGAGCTCAGGGCCGGAGTCTATTCGTGACCCCGACGGCTGTTCATGACCCTCGCCGAATCTCCAAAGTTTGTTCCCTACCCCGACGTCTGTTCACGACCTTTGTTGGCTCTTCGTTCGCGTCTGTTCGCCGGATCTTCGATTGTCGGATCTCCCTTTCTGGACCATCATTAGTGATTCAAAACAACGATTTCCGAGCCATCATCACAAACTCAAATCATCGCCAACCTAGATCATCGCCTCGTCATCTGCCAATCCCTAAACCACCAACCCGAATCGTCGCCTCGTCATCGGTGACTTGCGGCCACCCCCGAATCTGTCGCCCTCTCCTCCAATCTTAAATCCATCGCCCGCCCCTCCACCCAAATCCTTCGACTCACTCTCTCCAAGAATTCGCTCTCCTTCGCCGGTATGAGGAACAAATCGATGGCCGGAGAAATCGATGGCCGCCTTAAAATGATACCATATTCTCCAGATCCGAAAAATCAATGGCTAGAGAAATCGACTCCAGATTCGAGATAGGGAGAGAAGAAATCAATGGCTAGAGAAATTGACGCTAGATCCGCGAAATCAAGTCCCGACTCTTCTGGTTTGTTGATGTTCTTGCGTCTAGGAGGTTAAAATCAAAAGTTTGTGCTCATTCTGAGATTCAGGAAGTTTGGAAGGATTAAAATGATTGATTGAAAAAATTTTGGACTAAAATTATTATTTTATATTTATTTTAATATTAATTAATGCTATGTCAACAAATTCTGTCCGATTTAAAGATCTAATTAACGGAAAATACCTAATTGAACGTGAAGTATAAGGTAGGGTATTTTAATAAAATAATATTAATATAAGATATTCATTTGAGAAAAAAATAAGTTAAGAGACCTGGTAGATTATTTTTTTTTTCCTGTTGGGAATTAGAAGTTGGTGCCTAACCATTAAGCCAAAGTGACAGGGATAGAGTGCGGAGAATTTGAGAATATAAAAAAGCGATCGTTATCTTAGTATGGCTAAGCAAGGGCTAGCGCTTGAGCATATAATATTGATCATGCTCTTAGTCATATCCATTTCATATAAAGCCGCAAGGGGAGTAAATTCAAGAGCAAGACCTAGCGTGCACATTGACGTAAAACTTATATATAGTTAAAAGCGTGCGAGAGCATTTTGATGTAGAAATTGTAAAGTTTTTTTTTCTCCTTCTTCTTTTTTGATAGACATTCAAAACCTGAAAATGATGATTTATAAACCGTAAGTGAAAAATGGTTATCATGGATTATTTTTCAGTGATCGGAAAAACTAGTTCCCAAAAGCATGGATGGGATTAAGCAATATCATTTACTTATTAAGTTTTTGCCTTTAGGTATAAATAGTATTATTGCAAACAGATTAATTTCAACCACACCACACATTGGACCAACAGATCTGCCTCACAGCTCTTAAAATCCAAACAACACATCAAAAGAGCGGAGAAGGTAATATATATTAACATAAGTTAAGTTTCAAATGAGTACCTCAGTTACTAGTTGGGCACATTTGGAAATGTTAAGGGGTTAGTCTGTCGCACAAAACAGTTCAGTGGCTAGGTGCAAGTAAACGTTTAAAATTCATGGCAGGGGCGTAGCCAGAAATTCCACTTGGGGGGGACGGGGGACGTGATGTGAAATGGGTTATTAGTATATATAAATTTACAATCACTAATAGAAAATACTAAATAATATTATATATAGACATATAAAATTTAAAAGTGTATAATAACTAAGTTTATTTCAAAAGTTTACAACTCAAAATTCATTAGACAGTTTACATATATAGACACATTGAATTCAAAAATTTATAATAATAAAGTTCAATTTATAGAGTAAAAATAGTTATTTGAATTTTCTATTAATTATAAAAAAATATTATACAAATTAAATTTATTTTATAGCACTTACCGGATAGTCCAAATTATGATCTAAAAAGTTGTTATCAGACAAATACTTTGAGTTAATAAATTTCATGCAATGAAACCAAAATGAAACATTTTTTATAAATTTAGGACTAAAACAAAATGTTTTTAATATGTTTGTAACCAAAACAGAATGTTTAATAGGATATGGACTAAAAGGAAATAATAATTAAAGAGTAAGAACTATCACGTAATTTATTCAATAAGAAAATGACTGTGACCTTAAATGGATAAAATATACTAGAGCCCCTTATTAATTATAAAACTTATAGATAGGTACCTAAATTTAATTTTTCTACAATTGTATCACACATCCAAGTACCCAATAAAATTTTTTAAAATTTTAGGGGGGGCGGCTGCCCCCTCCCGCCCCTGAATAGATATGCCCCTGGTTCACGGGGCAACGGTAGCACTTTTGCCTGGTAAGAAGTCTTATTTTTGGCAAACAAGTTAAAATTCATAGTAATACACACACACACACACACAAATTCATATATATTATACTCAGAAACATAAAAAACAAGTCAATGGAAAAGGGGAGCAGCTAGTTCATGGCCTTGAGAGACATGCTCTCAAGAAAATATCACCATTGAGCAGTGAGTGAGTTTCTCCATTTGCATTAGAGCTTCTTGAAACAAACTGACTAGAGTAGGGCTAAGCGAGATGTTACCACGAAGCACAGCAAGTACCTGCGAACAATCAATGAGCACAATGATAATCCAAAGATCAAGCCTTTGAGCTGTCTGAATACTTCCGGAAAGAGCCGAAGTAAGAGCCGATGCTTCTATCTGCAAAGCTAATAAGCAATCAAGTAATAAATGACCTTTCTTCAGACAAGGGTGGGCATTTATACTCATCCAAAGCCAAGCGGCTGCCCCCGTCGCACAAGAACTACGCCAAACACTATCAATAATGAATACATCCAAAGTAGCAAAAATGTATAACAACTTTTGAGTTCCCTAAGTCTGATAGAGCGGATATGAAGAGTTGAATAGAAAGGAGGAATATTAATTTTTTTTGGTACCATTAGCTATTGGAAAGTTTTGAATGCACTATAACTTTCCCGCCCCATAATAGGTGACTGAGGAAATTTGCTAAATTATTAAGGCTTTGGAAAATAGATGCTAGGAAATGGCCTCATTTTAATATAGCTAGTAGCTTAGCAAGTAGATTCGACTTGAATGTGAACTAGGCACAACTGTTTATCTTATTCTCAATAGGAAAGGAGAAAAAAACCACTAGTGTCTTGAATTATATGTATGCACACTATTAGGTAATTAGTTATAATCCATTTCTTATATAAAATTTTTAAGAGAATATTTCTTGCATTCTAACTGAAGCAAAAGCAAACTTTTTTATTTTTAGAATTATATAATGTATGTTACAATACTATAAAATGAATGCAAAATAGTAACTGAAAATAATGACTAACTTTCAATTGTTAGGTGTTTCAGTCGTTAATCAGTCGGAATTAAAGACGTTCACTTTTTATTGTGACTGATGAGCAACTGAAAGTTTTAGTCGCATAAATATTAGTCACATTTTAGTTGAAAATGTTTAAGAGATTTGACTGTAGTTGCCCTTTAGTCACTTTTTTAGAAGTTTTGGGTTTTTAGGTTTAGATTTTTTTAGAGTTTAGGATATGTGTATTAGGATTTTTTTTTGTTTTAGGGTTTGGATTTTTTTTTTTAGGATTTAGGGATATAGAATAAGGATTTATGGTTTTTGAAGGATTAAGGGTATTGAATATAGATTTAGGGTTTGAGATTTTTCTTTAGCGTTTAAGGTTTGAAATTAGCACATGGTTAGGGGTATTAATTGAATCAATTTAATATTAGGGTTTAAGGATTTATTTTAGGATTAATTTAGAGCTTTTTATGATTAATTAAGGTTTGAGAATTTTTTTAGGGTTTAAGGATATATATAGAATTAAGATGGTTTAAGGGCATTTAATTAAGTATTAGGGTATGGAAATTTAGGGTATGGAATTTGCATTTAGGGTTTAGGATTTAGGGTTAAAGGTATATAGAGATTAAGTTTAGGGTTTAGGGTTTAGGGTTTGGGGTATAAATTATGTTTAGCATTTAGGATTCAATTAGGTTTTGTATTTAGGGTTTTGGGTTTAATTAGAGTTTTGGGTTTGCTTAAGGTTTAGGATTTAATTAGGCTTTGTATTTAGGGTTTAGGTTTTAGGGTTAATGGCAGTTAGGTTTAGGGTCTATGGTTTAATTAATAGGGTTTATATTTAGGGTTTAATTAGAATTTAGGTTATAATTAGGGTTTGTATTTAGGATTTAGGGTATAATTAGGGTTTAGGGTTTAGGGTTTAGGGTTTGTGTTTAAGGTATAGAGTTTAGAATTAATGGTTGTTACGGTTAGGGTTTAAGGTTTTAGGGTTTTAGGGTTTAAGGTTTAAGGTTTAGGGCTTAGGTTTTAGGATTGATAGTTGTTAGGGTTAGGGTTTAGGGTTTGATTAATAAGGTTTGTGTATTTAGGGTTTAGGGTTAGTAGTAGTTAGGTTTAAGGTTTAGGGTTTAATTAGGGTTTGTATATAGGGTTTGCGGTATACTTCGAGTTTAGGGTTTGATTGGGGTTTGTATTTTAGGGCTTAAAGTTTAGATTTTGATTAGAGTTTGTGTTAAATGTTTAAGGTTTAGGGGTATGGAATTAATTAGAGTTTATGATTTAATTATGGTTTAGGATTTAGGGTTTAAGGTTTTTGTGTATGTATGTAGTTAGGGTTTGCATCTGTTTTAGGGTTTAATTATGGTTTCGGGTTTAGGGTTTTAAGGTTTGTATCTAAGGTTTAGGGGTTAGGGTTAATTTGTATAATTAGGTTTAAGATTTACAATTTAGGAATATAGAATTAGGGTTTGGGGTTTTAGGGTCTTAAGGTATTTAGAGTTTTAAGTCTTAGGATTTAATTAAGGTTTTAAGGGTTAATTTAGGGTTTGCATGTTTAGAGTCTAATTAATTATTAGGATATGAAAATTGTTCTTATGATTCTTACTTCCCTGTATATGATACAATTTCCTTATTAATTTTAATTTTTGAAATTATGTATATGAAGAAAATTTCATGAAGTTATATATATTTATGATTGTACCATATATGTAATTATATTCATGTTTGTACACGCACACACATATTTATGATTGTACTATATATATAATTATATTCATATATGCATATATTTATATTTGTATTATATATATATATATATATAAAGTAAAAAAACTAGAAAAATGATTAATAGAGCAACTGAATTCGACTAAATTTTGACTGCATTCATGGCTTTTATGATTGAACTGTGACTACAACTCGACTGAACCTCAACTGACATTTTTCAGTTACTCCAGGTACTTCCTTTCTACTTTCATTTTCCTTTACCCAGTTGTCTCTCATTTCAACCTCCTTACTTTCATCTTATTCTTGTCTCTCACTTTACCTCTCATCTCTGTTTGCCGGTCCACCACTCCCATCCACATCATCGTCCATTCACCTTGCTAGTCCGCTGTCCACCTCGGCTGTTTCTCACCTCACCAAGCTGTTCGTGTCACCGTTTCTCTCCTCGCCCGTCCACCTAGCCTCCACGTCCTCCTCGTCGTCACCTCCCTAGCCTTGTCGCTGTCTGACTCGGTCACCTCCTTAGCCTGGCCGTCATTGCCTCTATCTCTTCCGCCTTCGCCTTGGCCTCACCATCATCATCTGGTCTCCTCCACCTCAACCTCGGCCTTGCCATTGTCTCCTCCGCATCGCCCTTAGCCTCCTTCGCCTCCCCCTCAGCTTCCTTCGCCTCTAGATTTGAGTTTTTTTGAATTGTGATTTTTGAATTTTATGAATTTTATATTTGGGGATGTATGTTGACTTTTATAGTAATCTAAATTTATTTTATTTAAATTTTAATTTCATTATTTGAATATTTTGTTATTAATAATAATTTAAATAAGTTAATATTGATACAAATTTAATGTAACTATCAATTAAATAAAAAATGAAATAAATAACCAGTTAGATTATATAATGTTAATTAAATAACCATTATATTAAATTAAAATATATTTTGTCTTAAAAAAACACTATTAATGAAGCTACTGAACATGACAGTCACTATATTAGCGACTGAACTGGTCAATTGCAAGGTTTATGACCACTCATAAAATTCATGACTGATTCTTAACTGAAATATTCAGTTTGTTTTTACAGTTGAGATTCAGTCACAAACTAATTGCAACTTGGAAAAATGCGACTGCAATTATTAGTCGCAAAGCAGTCACCTATATCCAATATTACAACTGAATTGCGAGTAAACTTTTAATTGCGATTTGGAATCTATATTGTAGTGCAAGTAAAAGATTTTTGAGGAAGAAGATATATATATATATATATTCCTGGATAAGGGGTGCGAGAATCATATAATGTAAACTCTTACAAAAGCATATTGTACTATTTAATAACAATGTGAAAGCTATTTGTAGAGAATTTAGTATACTTGTGTGGTATCATATCTTCGTGGCATTACAAGTTAATGTAGCTTTAATTGTTATAAGTAAATCATACTTTGGTTACAATTTAGTTATGAAATATAAGTAATAAACGACTAATTTGTGAAAACATACCATATGTCAATTGCCCCATATATATATTGTAAAGTGTGTAAACGCATATAAATAAGAGTTTAGATTGCTGATGGCATATGTGTTCCCAATGTTGACAGTTGTTCTTGTATAGTAGCTAGCTAATTTGTCCAGAATAAGCAGGCCAAAGTTTGTTTTTATTTGTAAGATTAATTTGCAGCTTCTCGTCTATGCTTTGATTCTTAACTACTAAAAAGGACTTGGGTGGGTGTGAAATGGGATTTAGGAAATTAGGATTGTGATTAAGGCCGGTTAATTTGGATGCATCGATAATCATGTGAAGGAATTTTGTCGCTTGTTTTATTTTTTATATGTGATTTTACGTTCTTAAAATTTATATATATCTCTTCGTATATGGTTTGAGCTGAGTTGTGATTTGTGTGGAACCTTTTGCCGCCTCGTTTTTTCAATTTATTTCCCTCCTTGTCTCTTTGTCTGTCGATTCCGGAGCATGGATGTATCTATTGGGTACCAATTTATTCAAATTAAACTAATCAACCTTTCTTAAGAGGAGTTAAACGCCTTACTACTAATTGGATTAACAGATGTTGGTATCTATTGCCCTTTTAATTCTCTATATTATATATGGTTTGTCTATAATGAAAGACGTATTGATCTTCTTCATGTTAACTTTTGTTTTTAAAAAAAAAAAAATTGATTTATGCGTGACTTGATTAATGTTTTTTTTTTAATGCCAAATATACGCAATTGTTAGATTTAAAATTTTAAAGTTTCTAATTATTGTTTCCAGGAATTAAAAAAAAATAAATAATTTTAGTAAAACTAAGTCAAGTTAAATTTCAGAAAGTTCAAAGAGTGAAAATCATTTTATGAGAGTGGGAGCAAGTACGTGCTTCGGTGAGTCCGCATGTAATTATCCAATGAAGTGCATGTTTTTATATTACGTGGTTTGAGACTGACCGAGAAATCTAGATTTCGATGGGAATAATTTATATGGGAAATAAATAAGAATTCTTAATCAGAGTTTCTCCTTCTTCTTTTTCCCTTTTAATGGTAACAAGAGAATACAATTAGGTTTACATTGCCATTTGTAGACCTCGACATTTGTGGGCTACAATTGATGCTTATCCTGTTCCGGCGAATAAGCACGAATACCTCATGGCACTCACGCCATTGTCTTGCTCGCTTGTGACGGGCCCTATTACTCATGTCATTAGCTACCGACGCTAAATTCCAATCTCTGGGACTGGGGGGCTGGCAAGTTGAAGGGTCCTCTCCTCTACTCGATTCTATAAATACACGTCCATTTCCTTGGAGCTAATCAGGTCACTAAAAGTTGAAGAATGGAAACTCCAAAAGCAGTTCTTACATTCATCTCTGTCCTCGCCTTGCTCGGCGTCTCATCCAGTGCTGGACATCAAAGGCCATCCCATCGTCGCAGGCACTGATTACTACATACTCTCTGTCATCATTGGACAGAGAATTTGTCGTCCCTTTCTCCTTCTTTTTCCCTTTTAATGGTAACAAGAGAATACAATCAGATTTTAAACTATTTTCTCACTGAGTCGTGCCATTTGGATTTCATTGGTATATCTACTCTGCTCTACAGTATCTTTACCATCAGTATCATCATCACTACATTTTTTAGAATCAAAACCAAAATTCTCATCAGCCAAAAGTCAAAACTTAAATCACTTATTGCATGTCTTATTATATAACGTACACAAACCTAACGTAACATATATAACTCGAAGACAAGGCTAACAGCTCAACCATCGACTAGCACTCCAGCAACCAAAGCTAAGCTAGTTACTAAATTGTCAAGAAAATATTGAATTATTAATTTGTAGCTAATTAATTATTCTCTAGCTAATTAAGTATATATATCAAATCAACAAATACTGAATATTTTTTTTCCTATCATCAATTATTCTCATCTCTTGCCTCCACACAACTCTGTGAATTTCTATTGCTCTTTCTCAAATAATCATTATTTAGATTTGCTGATTTAGATGCATTGTTTCTCTCTTTCTCTCTCTCTCTCTCTCTCTCACCTTTTTTTTTTTTCCAGAAATGTCTATAAAGGCCAAGAAGCCAAGCACCATAAATTCAACTTTATCACACTTTACAACAATATACGCTACAACTTTACCTTAAAGAGCACTAATAAAGGTACATGGTATCAGAACAACACATTCAGCAGACCAAAGATGTGGAACATCCGTATCCAAATTGAAAATCACAAACTTTTTTTTATGAAAGAAGAGAATTTATTAAAAACACAACAAAACAAGAGAACAGAAGGTTATATGATACAAGAACAACACAAGCAGGACAAGCACGATATTCCAACCATCAACTGCAGTAAGACAGAAGTATACTCACCCCCAGAAAATCACAAACTTATCGAAACACTAAATAGAAAGAAAGAGCAAGATCAGTCACTCTCATGTTTGATCTTCAAGATATTCAGTGATTGGGAAAGGATAAGTTTTCGATGAAAACATGGTAAGGATTAATAAAAATTTAAGCCTACATTCACAAACAGAATTAAACATGTTAAAAAAAAATTAATAATAAGAGTTCTCAGTAAGCAAGAATTAATTAATGATGTTTCACTGATGCCACAATTTATTAGCACTTCTTCACCATAACTCGTCACATAAATCAAGAATATAGTTCATGAATGAACCCAATATACATAAACAAACGCGCAGGATCACCAACCTTTCGGTTAACCATACATAATCCTAGCTAGAAATGAAATAGCAGAAGCAAAACCAGCAGCACGAGGCAATTTAATTAGCTGCAATAAATAGAATATCTGAAAAGAATTAAAATTTAGGAAGAATGACTTACTGCTGCTGTTGAATCGAAAGCTTCCATCGTGATGTTGTCCTCCATATCTTGATTTTTTTCTTCTAATTTTAGGGTTTGCTCCTCCCTTACGCTGTCTTTTAACAGAAGCATTAAGTGCCCTTTTTTTTCATGCTTCCTGCTAGAAATTCCCGTCAAATTTCATGAGTACGATTGGAACTTTGAAACCATAATGCTCAAATTGTGTTTAATATGCTGGGGGTAGAGCTTATCAAAATTAGTGTTGAGGAACTATTGCGGGCTCAACTTCCGCGATCCCAAAAATAAGAGTTTTATAGATGTCAAATAAGAGTCAGCATATATCTAAGACAATGTTTGGCATTCTAAATGTCTTTACGTACCAAAGGGCCATAGTGTGACACAAAAAAAAGTTTAGAAGTTATTAGGAGCATAACATTTAAGTTATATCAAACATTTAATTCCTAAATAATCTTACAACTTGATGGTCTGACTCATGATTCTAATACTAGTGGTTATGATTTTGACACGGCTCAAATTGTTTTCGTGATTTCTTTCATTCTACGATTAAAGTCATGATTTTTATTTGTGATAGCGTTAGTATTTTCCTTTTTTTTTTTTTCTAATGACTATAGAAAGGTGGAAATTGTATTCCCAAACCTTTCGTGTTAAAATCTAACATTTTCTTTTGTTTTTTTTCCCCATCCTCTAATTGCAACGTGAATTGGCAGCATTTTTGGGTCTTGGCAAATAGATCCTGAGGACTGAAATGAGTTGGACTATTGATTGCTGGGCCATCAATTTTACGAACAAGCCCAACGGCAATAAGCCCATTGTTGTAGGCAACATGTCGAAAACCTTACGTTGGCTCTCAAACTTTTCAGCATGTCTTATAAATCTCTTAAAAATTAAAAATATTAATAATTATCACGATATTCATTTTTTTCGTTAGATGATAAAAAAAAGTAAACCATAATCAATTAATAAAATAAAATGAAAACCCGTCGTGCAGCACATTTTTTTTTGTAAAAGAAGTTCATCAAATTTTCAATAATAAGTTGGTTGCTTTTAACATGTTATTCTTGCCTCCTGTGCAACATAGCCACTTAAATTATGGAAATTCAGCTAATAAAAAAAGTTAGTGTTCTTGGCCTTAAAAAAGGTTTTTAGTTGAGAACCAAAAAGACTTCTTTTCACTTTTAACAAAAGTTTGTAATCACGGAAGCAATTTGATCTGAGTAGAACGGGGCTCATGTAATTTAACAAGAAATTATATGTTCGATTCAAAGCCTTGTGTACCTCCATCTCGTAAGGCTTGTCATTTTTACAATTCATAACAATTAATTCATAATTTTCTCTTTTTTTAAAAAAAAAATTTCTTATACAATTATAAACTTTTTATTTGAAAATAGTATCTTAAAAACTCTAGTTTATAAATATATTTTTGAAGGATTTTTTACAATAAAAATTAATATAAATATGTTTAAGTTAAACTTTAGTAAAAAACAAAAGATAAAATGGTTAATCTTTATGAAACGGATGAAGTATTTAAAACAAAAGATACTCTTTGTTGCATCCAAAACAACAAAAACACAAAAGGGTGAGTGTTTGAATGGTGTTTGCAGAGAATAATTTGTGGCGAGGCACAATCTGTCTTGTTTCGGCGATAATTAGGACTCCACAATCAATCTTAGCCATTAAAACCCCAAACCAATCCCACAGAACAAGCATCTATATCCTTCTGAATTTCTGTACTACAGAATCCACACATTTGATACGAACTTCTACTTCTCTTGTACGATCAAATTCAACTCCATTTAACCCTCAGCCCTTAGCTTTCCTCTCTCAAATCCTTCAAAACCTGCCAGAGAGAAACTAAGTGATCAGCTAGGTCTATGGATGGCATGAAAGGCATGGGGGCCATGTCATCCCCACCCCCATCATCATCATCAACAGACATGCATGGCCAGAAGAGGAAGAAGATGATGATGATGCACATGACATTCTTCTGGAGCGACAAGACCGAGATACTCTTCTCGGGCTGGCCTGGAACCCGACCCGGAATGTATACCATCGCCTTGATCTCTGTCTTTGTCCTCGCCTTCGTCGTCGAGCTCCTCTCGCATACCCGCCTAGTTAATGACGGTGGTTCTGGCAGCGTCGCGGCCGGTCTACTCCGGACCCTTGTGCACGCCTTGAGGGTAGGGCTCGCTTATCTGGTGATGCTCGCGGTTATGTCGTTCAACGGTGGCGTCTTTCTGGCGGCAGTTGCGGGTCATACGTTCGGGTTTTTGTTGTTCGGAAGTAAGATCCTTCGGAGTAAATCGTCATCTCTTTTGTCGGAGAAAACTTCCAATGACCTTCGCTTCAGTTCAACAACAGTGTAGAAGAATTCGGATCTAGAGTCCAGACTGTTGTGTGTGTGTTTTAATTAGCTTTTGTTTTTCTTTAAAAAAATTTTATTTTTTATTTTCAAGTTCTTTTCCTCTATAATAAAAAAAATAAGAAATATTTGTGAATTACAAATTAAGCTGTTTAGATGAAATGAATTTTTTGTTTAATGTAACTTTATCATGTATATGCACATACAACTTATGAAAAATGTTGCGTTAACTGTTAGAGACACTACAGTACCATAATTATAACTTATTGAAGCAAATAGATAGCTCATCCTTTCAGAATATGATAATCATAATTAGCTATTCAAGTTCTAAAACTTAAAGAGCCTTACAGATAGACAATGTCTTTATCATATTTTTTATATAGGATTTGGGATGTTAAAATATATAGTATATGGTACCTTAATAAATGGAAAAACTTAACTGAGGAAATCTCTCATACCATCTGATCATTTCAGCGATGGGGTTTGGATTTAGGGGCTAAGTTAGTACTAATATATATCTTTTCAATTTTAATTTAAGAGGACCAACTATAAAAATAACAACATCTTGTATATGATACTAATAATTTATACACGTAAATCAATGAAAATGGAAAAAAAGTGACTATGGAAAACATAAATGTTAAAATGATAGTTTAAAAGTAATATCATAAAGTAATTAATTAAACATGGAAATACTACAAAAAAAAATTGAGACAATCTATAACAATAAATATTACAAAAAATATAAAACGGAGAGAGTATTATGTACTATACCAAACACGTGAGAGACAAAATGGTAAGGAACTCTACTAACTCTAAGCAAGGTTTTAGATTCAAGTAATGTGAGAAGCAGATTTTAGGAGAACTTTTTGTAAATGGAGTCTGATCTGGCCAACTTTAGAGTAATTAAGGCCCAATGCAGTTACAAATACCCGTGGTGATTAAAAAAATCTCACGGGGGGAGGAGGAGGAGGAGATGGATCCACTAACTTCTACCCACTGGTTCCAATTACAAATAAATGACCAAATCCTAAACGCACTCTCAACAAGTGAAAGGAGGGAGATCAGGAGGCTACTGATCATCAGTTTGTGACTTCCTAAACACACCATACCAATCACCAGGAACCCAACAGCATATATATCCAGAAACAGCTGCTACAAAATCCCCAACATAAAATGACATAACAGCAAGCATCACCAAATAAGCTAAAGCAAGTCACTGTACATGGCAGTCCGGAGAACCCTGCGCCAACTTCGTCGGAGCTCAGCCGGCTTAATCTAGCATGCAAAAGCCATTCCACAGCCACGCACAACACGGACACGATGATTAGCATTAGAATTTAGGAGAGAAAGGCCTCCCCTGGCCACCCTCGGAATCGAATGTCCGTCGTCATTCCCCGGGAAAATGTAGTTTTCATGTTTTTCCGTATTCAACCTTAAGCTAGCTAGTTGATTGGCTTATTAACTTTTAGTACTGATGTTGAGGCCTAGGTGACAAGAAAGAGCTTGTGGTTCTAACTGATCGTACCGAAGGGCTGTTGATTTTTCTCTCCCATGCACTACCATTTTCTTCCGTGTAGTGCCGGCTAGGGTGCGTTCATTAGCTATGATTAGATTTTAACTGAGATATGAAACCGCCATAAGGATTTAGTTCAGTTTTTCACATGCATAAATGCGACAGTACTACTTTTGTAAATGATATCTTTATTCTTCAACCCAAAATGAGCATTGTTAACATCTTAGCATTTTCTTCTTTTTTCTATATTTTTATCATAACCATTTTTTAATATGTTTTATAGAGGAACAATCATACCTATTTTTTTTTACAGTTTTACTTATGAAGAAATAAATTGACTGTTGAACTTAACTAATTAGAAATATACACTTTTGGCCTTGTTTGTCACTCATGGTCTTAGAGAAGCCGAAACCATAATAAATTGACATGAAATTATTTATCCAATTGGAGTGATCTATCTAGCACTGAGATTTAAGAATATCCACCAGGTATATATACACCATTTAACACCGTTAGATTAGCTAACAGCTCCATGTTATCTACCTTTGAAAAAAAAAAAAAAAAAGGAAACACGCAAAGAATAGGAGATCAATTTGGTTAGCACTACTAAAAAAAGGCCTTTTTTCAATGACTAAGGCATTGGAAAATTCCAACACAATGAGCTATTGGAAAAGGGGAGATGAATTTCTAACGGTTTGGCTATTGGAAAATTTGAAGACCATAGTTTTCAACGGCCTAATTGTTTGAAATTTCTTATGCATTGAGCAACTGGAAACTAGCCTGTTAGGAATTTCAAAAATTCAATTTCCAAATCAAAGGCCGTTAGAAATAATAGGCTATTGGAATATGGAATGAATTTTACAATTTTAGAAAATAAAATTGTATTTTGGAAATATTTTGTTATAAATGATGATGATGATGATGAAGATAATAATAATAATAATACACACACACATTATTAGAAATAAAAATAATTATAATATGTATATTTATATTACATTGATATTTATATTTATATATATTCATAATGATATATTTATATATGTTTATTTAATGTATATATATTTGTATCTATCGATATATATATATATATGTTCATAATGATATATTTATCATATTTACTATACAATTTTAGAAATTAAAGTAGTATTTTAAAAATATTTTGTTAGAATAATAATAATATACATATTCATGAAAATATATATGAACATATTAATATGTATAAATATATCATAATATATATTTACAATAATATATGTTAATACGTATAAATATATATCATAATATATATATTATAATATATCGTTGGTGTTTGAATGTAGATCCGGTTGAGTAATGGTGTGATTTATACATATTTTTGTAATATATCATATAGATCATATGTATCATGTACATATATGTCACACACATATATGATGTATACATCATATATATGTATTTATATATCATATCATATATATATATATATATATGAACATATTATTATTATTATTATCATTATTATCATTATTATTATTATTATTATTATTATTATTATTATATAGTGTTTATATATCACACACACATATTTATATTTATATATCATATACATCATATAAAAACCCATAAAAACCCTAACCAAACCTATATAAAATCCTTAACCTTAACCCTCCTCGCTCTCTACCCTAACCTATAATAATAATAATAATAATAATAATAATAATAATAATAATAATAATAATATATCTTTTATTTCAAACAATAATAATAATAATATTTATATTTATATTTACATATATTCATATTAATAGATTTATATATATTTATATTTTTGTAACATGTTTATATATATATATATGTATGTATGTACGTATGTATGTTTGTAAATCATATATAAAATATTTATCATATTTATTTTAAAATTTTAGAAAGTAAGGTAGTATTTTGAAAATAATTTGTTATAAACAATGACAATAATAATAATAATGCATTTACATAGATAGTTTATTAGAAATAAAAATAATAATATGTATATTTATATTATATTGATCTGTGTGTGTGTGTGTGTGTGTGTGTGTGTGTGTGTGTGTGTGTGTGTGTGTGTGTGTTATCATATATATCATATAAAAGCCCACAAAAACTCATAAAAGTCCAACTCATCAAAACTCTAACCTAACCCATATAAAAACTGTTATCTTTTAACCCTCCCCATTATCTGCCTTAACCTTGCCGCCTCCTCACTTCTCCCTCTCATCTATCATCTCTCATTCTAGACCAAGCTTTCTCTTATCCCTCTACTGCCATACCTCAACCCTCGCCTTTACTGGGCTTGCCTTACCTTAACCGTTTGGCCACCGTTTTCCCTCATCACCTTCACTCAGCTCGTCTTTCATTCTCGGCCAACCTCGTCGTTCTACTATTCTCCCTCCTCGGCCTTGTGATTCTTCGCCCTTGTCCACCGTCACCATTCGTCCGATTGCCCCTTCGCCCGTTCGTCGTTGCCCAATCGCCCACCTCATTGCCTGAATGTCTGCCGCTTTGGTCGATTGTCCACCTCCTCGCCCAATCGTCCAACTCTTCACCTGAATGTCTATCTCCTTGGCTGATCATCCACCTCCTTGCCAAATCATTCGCCTTGCTCGATCGTTTGTCTTTCCAGTGTATATCTGATTTTTGAAATTTTTCCTTTGTTTAGATTTGATGATTATTTGTCAATTTCTAATGAATATTTATTATTTTGATGAATTTTTGAAATTTTTTTGAATATTTTGAATTTAAGTTTATGAGAATATTTTTGTGAATTTAAGTTTCTGATTATATTTTTTTTGTGAATTTTGGTTTGTGAATACGTATTTTTTTGTGAATTTAAGTTTGTGAATATATATTTTTATGAATTTGAGTATATTTTTAATTTTGGTAAGTATAATATAGTAATTTATTTTTTTATCTTTTTAAAAAGCGTTTTCAACAGCCAAACTGTTGGAATTTTCCATCAACTAAGTTGTTGAAAATTTTCCAATAGTCTAAGTCATTGGCATTTTTCCAATGGTCAAGCTGTTGGGCCACCATTCAGCCGTTGAAAATTATTCTAAAAAGTTAGGCCGTTGGAAATTCTAACAGCTCATATTCCGACAACCTGATCGTTGGAAATACCAACTGACAATTCATTGGGCCATTGGAAAATTTTTGTCTAATGTACCATTTACCAACGCGGCAATTACTAATGACCTTGCATTGGAAAACCAAGTTTTCCAATATGAAGCCCGTTGGAAACCAACATTTTTTTCAATAGTGTAGTTACCTAATTTGAGTCAGATTCCATACAATCACTCCCCAAACCCATCGCTACCCTAATCCTAGGAGTAGGCATTGGGTAAACTCGAAACTCAACCCAAACCAACCCCATTAATTTAGGTTGGGTTAGGTAAAAATAGTCCATGGTTCCTAGGTTAGTTCTACATATACAATAATCGACGGTTTTTGGGTTGGTTCTGGTTCGGTTCTAGTTCTGGTTTCATATGAAATCAACCCGATGTGAAACCAAACCTGAGGTATATATATAATTATATAATAAAAATTATAGTATTACTAATATATCCATATATATGTGTATTTCTTTGAAGAATTATGATGATCATATTGTGTTTTTATATTAAACCCTTAAACTAATGTCACAAATTTCTCCATATTCACTTGAAACACTTCGTTTCCTAAACCGATTACTCCTGAGTTATTTTGCTTCAATCTCTTTACTCTAGCCTACTCTCTACAACACAATCCTCATATTTTTTTTCATTTATGAGCCATGTAAAATTGAAAATTCATGACATCAACATATTTCAGGTTTTGATATTGAAGAATATAGTCTTAAAGGGTCAACTTTTCATGTTGAATGTTGTGTGAATGTTGAAATTATTGGCGAGAAGTAAACTGATTCTAATGAAAGATATTTCATAAGCAACTCTTTTGAACCATTTTGGTAACAATATTTTAAACTTTTATGAATATGTCTAAGTACATGTATTTAAATGTTTATTTAATTGTATATTATGATGAATATTTCATAAACTGGTTATCAATATAATTTTATTAAAATTTGGTGTTGTTATAGGTATACGGTATAAACCGAAAAACTTAGAACCATGGTTATGGTTTTGTTCAGTTTTCGGTTCTTGGGCTGGGTAGAAAAATTTTAGAACTGATGTCATTTTGGGTTGATTCAGTTCCACTATAACACCGAACCAACCCGAACCATGCTCATCCCTACCTAATCCCATGGTTGAACCCACTCACCATTCCTTTCATCTCTCGCCGAACCCCTAACATCTTCAACCAAAATTAAAGAGTGAACAGCGTCATGTGCATATCCTTTTCATCGGTTATCGCTGCTATAGCAAGCAAAGTCCGGGGGGCATTTCACGGGTTCTGGAGGTGTGCTATCAGCAACGATGAAGGCAGAGTAATAAGGTAAATTTTCAAACAAGATTAGTCTGATGGTGGGGGGGTTTTTTTCCAGTGGTTTTGGGGAGGGTTTTGTGATATTTGTGGGAGTCCATTGTATAGCAGTACCATCGAATTGTATGGTTTGGGAAGAGGATTATGCATCTAATGTATGTTGGTTTTGTGTGGGTTTGTTAGATTCAAATTTATGGGTTAAATGATGAAGGATGTGCAGTTTTGGGAGTGAGATGTACGGTTCTAAGCATGCAATGTATACTATTGGGGCATTTGTTGGATTAGGACAAAGTAGCAACCAATGTATTTCAGAATAATATGTTTATGTTTCAATTTTATACATTGCAGGTATCAAGGTGAGATGGGATTGTTTTATTTAGGTAGTTTGATATTATTTGGATGGATGCTCTGTGGGTTTGGTTTTGGTGATAATCTATGGTTGTTATAGTCTATTGACTATGCTTACCCAGAGTAATATGTATTCGTTATAGTTTAATATAGTAGGGATTTATGCTTGTTTTGTGTTCTAAGTATATTATGTAATGTACCACCAGTGTAATGTATTGAGTTGTGGTTGATTCAAGAAAGACGTAATGGTTGATTTTTAGTTGTTTTGATACATCTGTAGTATGGTTTAGTATGTTAGAGGTGCAGAATGATACATATGAGGTTTAGAATGATACATCTATAGTAAGATACATATAAGGTGTAGGACGATACATTGGATATAGTATGTAACTGAATAGTTAATGTATTGAACGAAGTGAGTTATGTATGGAACTAGAGCATAAATGTAATATATAAAGTAATACATCTATGGTTCAATTTAATACATATGCTAACTATGCATTATCTCCTTGTCCCGCATCGCCACGATACATTCACTTCTTCATCTTCAACGGCATCACTTCCTACAATAGCTTCAAATTCATGTCATGTCCACATGATTAAAAAATAGCATAAAGGTACATATCAACTTAGAAAAATTACCTTCAAAATTGCCTTCCTTATTGCCATCCCAGCCAACTCCAACATTTAACCTGCCATTACCACCCTTATCAAGCACGCATTTATCTTCCCCAACGTCTTTCTCGTGGTGAGAATCAACGATAAAATCTTCAACTGGTGGAGTTAGTTTAAATCTATAGTCATATTATGACAATTATGGTGGAATTGGGAAGAAAAATAAACAGAATAATTTTAGAAAAAGAATGATGAAACGGGCAGACTTTGAATTTAAATATATTAAATGGTTGCGCTTAAATTGGTATAAATAATTACAAAATTAATTACTTTGATAAATGGTAAATACTAATGCTTATAAAAAAAGTAGTTGACTTACCCAATCTATAAAAACTTCCTTTTTTACTCCCAATAAATGGCTCCTAAACATCTGTTACTCAGGTGTACATCTACCTAGTGAATTTGCATCTAGTAACGATAGATCGATTAGATTTATCTGTTTTCAAGATCAGTTCATGCAATCGTAAGTGGAAATAAAAGTTAACCTTGGTGTGTAAAACATATGGTGTAGGACATATGTGTACTACATATATATCATGGATTTTGTAGTACAAATAATTGTTGGAGCACCCCAAGGGGACAATATTGAAGGGTAAAAAAAACATATTGGGTGCGATGGTTTGGGTCACACTCACACTACCATTAGGGCACAATCACTTGCCCAAAAATAGGCCCAATTACAAGAAATTTCCAAAATGTATTCGAAGTGCTATACATATTTCTCATCTTATGTGAAATATCTTTGGAATGAATATTGCAAAAGTGCACCCTCTTCCCCGTGAAGTGATACGACTAGTGTCTCAGACAAGGTCTTGTCAGGTTGCTTAGTGATGAACACTGGCTTCTTGAAGGGAAAAAAAAGTTCCACATAGTTGGTTAATTTTGGGGAAATGATTGTTTAACCTAAGCCACTAAAATGTAGTTAGCCTCTTGAATCTCAATGAACTCATTGTAATCGATGGTTCAAATAAGTTCATCACAATAATTGACCATCAAACTATCGGTTGCTTAATTTTATTCATGAAATGTGTAATATTTTACTGATGTACTATTAAGAAGCTCTAGCTGTAGCTTTAAATATTCGAGGCTAGTCTTCACATGTTTATACACTTTGCTCTACATATTCTACTTGTAACAAAGCACCTGGAGTTGTAAATATTTATTCTATTGAAGTCAGCAAGTGGATATTTATGGGGATAAAAAGCGAAAATGCCAAACAAATTGATTGAATCAGTTATTTGATTATTTGATTTGGATTAATGCTAAGTCAAATTTTATGTTTGATTATCATATTAGTTTATCAATTTCTAAACTTTGAAATAAAACAAATAGAACTAATAGATTGAAGTATAGTAATACGATAGTTGACCATTGTCCCTATCAACCGTGTGTCCGTGTGTGTGTGTGTGTGTGTGTGTGTGTGTGTCATTTTTCTTCAAGTCTTGATATGTTATGAATCATCTTTTAACTTTGGGCATGAAATGTGTAATTATAAATTCTATTTTTTCAATTACTATAATACTTAGGTCCAACTATTAAAGTAGAACCGAATTTCAAAAATCAAATAAATTGAAATGTATTCAAATGATTTTATTCTAACATACAATTTGGTTTGTTTGAGACAATTTTGTAGAACAAAAAATTAATCGAATTGTTACGTTTATAGTGATTCTAAATCAAATCAATTGAATGGATACCACTAAAAATCAATTTTATATACGCAAATCCAGCTAGCTTCTTATGTTCTTACCATTTCTGTTGCATTTTCATTTGAATGGTTCATTTCTTGAATATGAAAAAACAAAAAAAAAGTAGCAAATCGAAGAATTGTTCAATATTGGGATAGACAACAGGCAAGCCAAAAATAAGGAAGAGACATAAAAGACTTGGGAGGATTAAGACGCCGCAAGGTTAATCCTTTGCCATGAACATAGATTCTGTTGGCCCAAGTACAATCAAGGGGGGATGAATTGGTTGCTTTAAAAACTTTAGCAAAATCAAATTTTATAACCGAATTCACTCAACCAAAAATCAAGAACAAATCAAGTAATGCTAAGCACAAATAAAGCAAATAAATAAATGAGCATAAAGAAAAGAATGCACCGGGATTTATAGGATTCAACTTCACCAACTGGAATCTACGTCCTCTCCTTAAACTTGCCCACTTAAGTGTTCCTCCATTATCTATTGATTAATAATACAATGACGTTTTCTTCGAGGTTCATATCCAACTAAACATTAGTTTTCTTTAAAGGTAACTAGAAACCACTTCCTAGTTTTTTTCAAGGATCACTAGGAACCTCCCTTCACATAAGAGATTATAAAGTTTGAAGTGTTTCAAACTCCCAGGCTTACACAATAGCACTCTTTACTAGATATACAAGCGAAAGCACAAATCATGGCTCTTTTCTCAAATGATAAACACTTTGATGAGTATTTGATGATGAATCTTTGATCTTGTGCCCAAAAGTTGTCTCCATGATGTTTCTCCATGAATTTATACTCCTTTAGAGGCCAAAAAGTTATTTAAGAACCGTTAGGAATGTAAGAAAAGTCTTCAAGAATGCAAGTGATCGTTGCTGTCAAATTTGATAGAAAAAATGCCTCTGTCGCCCAATTTCACCTAGATGAAAAAAAAAAAATTTACTCGATTAAAATTCCAGTTTTGTATTGTCACCTAAGGTTTGAACTCCAATGGCTAGATTGCTCATTAATGACATATCAGCACTTGGTCCATGTGGCTGGCTGAGTTAGTATGATTTTAAAAAGAATTTTCAAATATTTTTGCAACTGGAGATTCAAGAGCAAGTCTGGACTAAAGCTTTCACCTGGTTGAAAATTTTCACTTTAGTATTTTTTTGTTCCAGAACGAAGAACGACTAGGACTCAAAAAATAGCTCCAATTTCAATAGGTTGAAAGTTTTTACCCTGTTGAAACGGCACCTCCAAGATTTTTTAACTTCCAAACTTCTAAATTTCAACATTGATTTCTTTCAATGAATTTCTTCTTCCACAAACAATACTGGGAACACTTCAAGGAACTTGAGAAGTACTTTAAACAATTTGAGAAGTAGTTCAAACAACTTGAGAAACAATAAAAATAATCTTAAAAAATGTAAATTTGTTTAATTACCTTGCACACTATAAAATAAACACATTAGTCCTCATAAATTTTTTGTTATCATCAAAATTCTAAGTTAATTGATTGGAAGAAATCCAACATATTCTTCAATGTCTAAACCATTGACCAATCTGGACAAAGCATCTGTAGCTCTATTGTGCTTTTCCTTTCCAGTATTCAATGATGTAATCATATCCCATAAGCTTTGTAAGCCACTTCTCCTGAGTTGGAGTAGCTATTTTTTTCTCCAACAAATATTTCAAACTTTGATGATTAGTTTTAATAGTAAACTAAGCTCCTAAAATGTAGTGCCTCCACTTTTGCATAGCATATACTTTGGCCAACAGTTCTTTTTCATAAACAAACAAGGTTTGCTCTCTGGCAATTAACACTTTACTGAGATAAGCAATGGGTCTGCCTTATTGTTAGGGGTGTAAGTTATGTCCCTAAACTCAAATCCAAACCCGTTTTAGGGTTTGGGTCTGGTTAGGAAAGGAAAAATCATGAATTTGGGTTGGTCTGATCTGATCCATTTTTAAAACTTAAAAATCGATTTTAGGTCAGGTTGACTCGAAAATATCCAACCCGACCATATTTTTTTGCTTACTACAAGTTAGGCCCATTACTCATCCACCACCCAATTCTATATTTATATTACATAGACCATAAGCAAAGCTTAACCCAGATAGGCAACCTAATTCCATTTTCCAACCCCAAAATGCCAACCCAATATCCTAATTCCTATTTTCCTAAATTCCAATTTTCTATCTAACCCAGTTATGAGTTACCCAAACCAGCAAACCCTAGTTACCTTCCCTGTTCGTAATCGTTCCTATCCGGCCGTTATCCCGATTCTGCTATTCGTGCTTCTACTCCCCATATGTAATGGCAACGACAGTGCAAAATAAAGCGTCATTTGCCAACGACCTTTGCTGTGACGTCATTCTACCTCCATTCCTCAGATAAAATGACAGTGGCAATGCAAAATGAGGTGCCATTTGCCAGTGACCCCTGCTGTGATGTCGTCCGGCCTCTATCCCACAGACCACTGATCCTCTCCTCACAAAGTTGCAACCGTCATCCCTGACCATCATCAAAGATTTGGAGCAGCAAAGGTTTGGGCTTTAAAACTCTGTACTTCTTACTAAAATGCAATTGTTTTTCTAATTTTGTGACAGCCTTTAGTTTTAATTAGGCTTTAATTAATGCTACGATCTCAAGTATAGGTTATGTCATGTCTCCAATGCCGAGTCTTATTAGTTATTATGCTTGCATTAGGATTATGCTTTATGTGCTCAAAGACATAGCCCGCTATCTGGTTTAGATCAAATTGTATAAATAAGCATAAGAGTTTGAAACAATGAGAGCTATGTGAGCGGATAAGCTTTGACTTCATGTGCCAGTGCTCCTAACTTACCAACTGATGTCTACCCATCATTTTCCTTTAACCTTAAAATGACAAACAAATCAAGGTTTAAGTCGGCACATACCTTCTTTCATTATAACTAGGCATATATCTGTTGCTGAATATGGTAACTCAAATTTTAAACCTTGTCATTTTTAAATTTTCATATGGCCATCAATACTGATGGTGATGTTAATGATGGAAAAAGTTTGGAAAATGTATAAGTGAGGGAAACACCAACAACTACAACCGCAATAGAAGGAGGTAAGTCATGCTCCAACGAGTAAAAGTAAGAAGATAAGAAAGAGAGCTGGCTATTGGAATCACATCGAATTTATTAATGGCACCAACCAAACAAAATGTAAATGCATTCATTGTGGTGAAATTTACCTTTGTGATCCTAATAAGCATGAGACAAGTAATCTAAGAAACCATTATGAGTATAAGTGTAAGGCTCAAAATGATCCAAAACAAGCAACCATTAATTTGAATAAGGGTATTGATGGGGATTTTCTTATGAGTAATTGGAAGTTTGATATAAAGTCTTGTAGGACTGTATTGGCCCATATGGTTATTGTTTATGAGTTGCCTTTTCGATTTGTTGAGGGAGGTGGCTTTAAAGCATTTTGCAATGTTGTCCAACCTAAGCTTCAATTGGCATCTAGAATTACTATTGCCAGAGATTGTTATGAGTTATTTGTTGCTCAAAAAGAAAAATTGAGCAAATTCTTAAAGTTTAATGCTAAAAAAATTTTAATAACAACTAACACATGGACTTCTCTTCAAAGAATTAACTACATGTGTGTGACTACTCATTTCATTGGCAATGATTGGAAATTACAAAAGAGAATCTTGAGTTTCTGTCCAATTTATAATCATAAGGGTGAAGCAATTGGAAAGGTAATTGAAAAATCCTTAGGTTCATAAAGAATAGAAAATTTGATGACCATTACTATGGATAATGCTAGTTCAAATGATGCAGCTATTGTTTTCTTGAGGAGAAAAATGAGTAATAGCCTTAGGTTGATTAGTGTTCTGAAGGGGAGCTAAATTCGTATGAGGTGTGTGGCTCATATAATGAATTTGGTTGTAAATAATGGTCTTAAGCTTGCTTCCGATTCCATTGTCCATGTGCGCAATGCTGTGAGATATGTTAGACAATCTGCAGCATAATTACTAAATTTTAAAGGTGCATTGTTGAGGAAAAAATTCAGGCAAAAAGTTTATTATGTCTTGATGTTCCTACTGGTGAAATTCAACATATCTGATGCTTGGGAAAGCTTTGAAATTTCAAAAAGCATTTGTTTTTTATGAGGATCAAGATCTTTTTTATATGAGTGAACTTAGGGAGGGGGAAGTTTGGGAAAACATGAAAATGAGAATTAGGACAATGTTAGTTCAGTAACAACATTGCTTAATGCTTTCTATGATCTTACATTGCATGTCTTTGGATCTTATTATGTAACTACAAATACTTACTTCAATGAGATAAGTAATGTTGATATGTTATTGCAGGTTTGGAGTATATGTCTAGATAAGGGTTTTACTTCTATGTCCTTCAAAATGAGAGAGAAATGTGAAAAATATTGGAGGGGATCTTGAAAAGATAAACTTGATGATTTTCATTGTTGTTGTGCTTGATCCAATAAGTAAAATGGAATATACTGGGGATAAACTTTTTGCGAAGGTGAAAGTAACACTTACGCAATTATTTGATTAGTACAAGTCAACTTACTCTACTCCAAACAACTAGCCAAGCAAAAATGATGAAGGTGGCAGTTCTAATGTAATAGACTTGAAAGATCAAGGACCATCAATGTTAAAGACAATCTTGATGAATCAAATCAGGCAAATCAAAGTTGTAAGTGGTCTTGAATAAAAAAAGTTGGATTAGTATCTCGATGAGAACTTGGAAGATTGTGTTGAGGACTTCAATGTTCTTGAGTGGTGAATGGGTCAATAGCACTAGGTTTCCCATACTTTCTTTCGTTACACGTGATGTGTTTGCTATTCCAGTGTCCACTGTTGCTTCAGCTACATAGATTGTTAATTAAACAAGATGTCTTCAATTACAATTCTAGAAAGCTAAAATAAAAATGAAAAAGACAACAAAGATTGAAACTTAATAGCATAACATAACCGCATAGCAATGGGGTGCAACAGAAGCATTAGTGCATCACCATCCTTTCTACCCGTTTCCTCCTATTGGGTCCAATAACACTGAAGCATTAGTCACAACCTTCAAGAAAAATAAGTAAACAATCAAATACAGGTGTATGCCATAATAAAAATTATAAGTGAAACCTTTGCAACAATAGTCATAACTCATCAATACAAATACAATGCTGAAGCTAAGCAATATCAATGGTCCCTAAATTTGGGGAGGGGGGGAGAACAAAATAAACAAATCATAAATTCAATGGAACAAAATTTTACATGTTAATATCACACCATTAACAAAATTAAGCTCACATTGATCAAGCTTTTCAATTTCTTGCAACTATTCTTCGATATTGACATGTTTTTTCTTCCCTGAAGCTCTTAGCCAATCTTGTGCACAAACAAATTGCAAGTTGCTTTTAGACTACTCATTGGTTGTCTGTAACATTCAGGTTCGTTAGATTGCATTCATATAAAGACTAGGTGTTAGCAAAGCATATCTTGGCAATTGGTTATCCCTCTTTTGAAGTTTTCATGGGCTCTTATAATGTTTGTCAAAGAAGGTTTTTGATGTTAGGTTTGATAACCTTGGCCTTAAGGTAGATTTGACTGTTAATCTTCAGGCCTGTTGTTACCTTGGACTTAATATCTAATACTTTATTCTAATTATATATTTTAAATGTAAATTAGTTTATTATAGTAATATAATTCTATTACTAATCTTCCAATCCATCTTGTAGGAAAAGTCGCCAAATCTAAATCCTATAGGTAATGTAAGAAGGTATTGCAACAATAGGAGATTTTGCATGGTTTTTTTTTGGAAAAATTAAATTAAATCAATGTTAATGTCAGAAGCTGGAAGAGGAAAAAGATGCTGCATTAAGTCGACTGTGAGCTGAGTGTGCCAACATAAAGACCAAGCTTGAGAAGGCTGAGGGTGACGGTTATTTATGGAAAAGGGAAAAATGTTGCACATGAAAGGGAAATGAGGTGATTAGAAGTCGGCAGGGAGGAGGAGGAGCAATCAACCTTATGAACTCAAGGGAATTGGTTAGAGAAAAAAATCCTAAGCAAAATAAGAAATAATAACCTAGGCAAAAATAAAATGCCATGTGAAATAAAGTATTAACTTTATTAAAAAAAAAAAGTATGGTGGAAGCAAATATGAGTGTGGGGGGAGGAAATGAAATAGCGTGAAAACTATAAAATCTAAATGGTGGGATGATTGTAAAAATGACCTCCCATAAACAAGGAAAGTAGAGGTTATTTATAGCAAGCCAGGCATATATGATTGCGCCATATGTCTTTAGATTAATAGTGGTGAAAAGTGTAACGGTCATTTTTTAGTAATGGTTATTTTTTTTAGGATTCTGGGTCTACCGGGTCGGTTGAAAATTACAATGGGCTTTGCTCCGAGCCCATTAAGTCAAAACCCCTTGAAATCATCCACTTATAATGTTGGACTAAAATTCTTATCTAAAATTTTAAGTCTGACATCATTTTTTCAATAAATAATAAATAAGTAAACAAGTATAAAATTATTAAATTTCACAACTATATTTTGCCCCGCTGCATATGAAGCATAAAATGATTTATATGTATGAAAAATATAATATAGATGTTACCGTTTGATTGCTGTAAGGACATGAAATAGTTTTAGTAATTCCATGAGTAATGGTTGAAACCTGCATTAATATAAATTAAAGGAGCAAAATCCAAGATCTTTCAATATATTCAGTGTTATGATTAAAGAATGAAAGAAAATAAGTACCTTCCTCAACCACCAAACTTAGTATGCCAGATAGATATGTTGTTAGTTGGTAGGAATAAGTCGACAAAATTCTTCACAACAAGAAGTACTATGACATTTTGAAAGATGCCTATATCGTTCATGCCATCAGAATATCACAAATTAGAATTGACGCGTTTCCAAGAAAGTTTCAATATGGAAGAATCTCTTTGTGAAGTAAAATACTAATATTCATACCTTCATCACAGCCTGGGGGGAATTCACACCAACTTTAAACAATGTAAAAGTTCTCTTGGCCTTGAATACTATTGGCACATAAGTCATGTTAAACGATTTGACAAATGATGGAACACACCTTTACAAAAGCTTAATGGAGGATGTTAGTGAGGCCAAGGAAGCAGCAAAAATTGGGGCCAAATTCTGCCTTTATGACACATGACTGAATTTTTTACTTCGGGCAGTCAGATATTGACCATTCTATAATTATTGGAGAAGAGACAAAATTATGGTTACAAATTAGAAGTCTTTCTTACATTCTGGATATGTAAATTTCTTCTGCCTGACACTGCTGAAGCTGAAGTTTCTAAAAAGGCTTTCTTCTCACCATCAGATTAGCACAAGGAAGAAAATTGGCAGTCAGCTCATTGTACCTGGGGCCTTTATATAGGAGACTTGATGAGTAGTCGCTTGCCGCATCTCATATACACCTCATTTTCTATGAAATTTTTAATCATAGATACATTTGTATCCCCTCTAATTCTTTTAACGAACTCTTAATTTTCATAATATGTAATGGAATAACAAAATGAGTTTCCCTTACCTCAAAAAAATATGAAAAATGGGCGGTAGATTCTCCCTATAAATGATTTTTTGAAGGTAAAAGTCCTAAATTTTCTTTTAAATTTTCATATACTTTCTCATTTAGATCTTGAACATTTTTCATCACTCTTTTTTCTCTTCAAACATATGAAAAAATTAAGGAGCTAGTCAGGCACAAAATAAAGTCAATGTGTCAATAAGGAAGAAAAGCATAACTTTAAGGGGTAAATGAGACTTTGCCTTTTTAATTATATAAGGAATACATATCTCACCATTTATTTCCATAGAGAAATGCAACTTGTATTCTTTTATTCAGTTTGTATGTGTTTTTTTTATCCGACATGTGATTTTATAGGTACTGTTTGTTTTTTAATATATTACTCTTTATTCGTTTTGAGTTTCTATATATTCTCCTTGATCTTTGGTCTATTCTCATTTTTACATTGTTTTTTCAAAAAAAAAAAATTATTTTGGATTGATTATTACTTACTCTTTGTCAAACATAAATTCATATGTAAAAGAACATCTATGTCATTTAAAAGGACATATTCTATGTTCTTTATGTTTGTTCTTATAATATTACTGGATTTCATGCTCTTTTGTTTAAATTCTTTGTCCCTTCTAATATTTTTTTTTTGTGAATTGTTATTTTTTTAAAAAAAAAATTTCAGTTCGTATATGTTTTTTTGCTTATGTTTTGTTTAAGTTCCCATGTATTATTTTATGTATTGCTATTTTTTCTTTTATAAGTCTGTTTGTTAAGTTCCTATATGTTTTTTTTTTGTTTCTGTTCTTTTTTAGTTTTTATATATTTTTTCATGCATTATAGTTTGTTCTTTTATAAATCTTTTCTTTTTCAATTCTTATATATTCTTTTGTTTTTGTTCTCTTTTAGTTCCTATATGTTCTTTTATTTTTGTCATTTCAGTTCTATATATTCTTTTATTATTAACTATTCAATCTTTTTTATCCCAACTAGTTCATTATTATTTTATTCATTGACAAATTTGAAAAAAGATGAAGGAAATAAGACTAGAAACAGAATAGCAGACAAAGTTAGACACAAAAAAGATGGAAAATGGAAAAAAAAAAAGCAAAAAAAATGGAAAAGAGAGAGAAAAAATAAAATAAAAAACTAGAAAGGAAAATAAAATAAAAAATGAAAAAAACATGAAATGAAAAAAACTAGGAAAAGGAAAAGCGAAAATAAAACTAAAAAGGGAACGGAAGAAGAAAAAAAGAAATAATAAAAAATTATAAAATTGGAAAGAAAAAAAAAAAAAGCGTGAGAAGAAAAAATGGAAAAAACAAGTTAGGATGAAGACACCTTAGTAAGGTATTGGACCTGAGTCCGGTCATCAACATGCAATGCACTAACCACTCCACCAAGACCAGAACCTTGCTTAAAACTGAAAAAACTAATACTTGTATTAATGCATATCTTGATGCACTCATGCGCCTGCCATGACACACAATTTTGATCCATAATTTTATAAATCTTGTTGAAGCTATTTAACGAATAATAGAAAAATATATGCTAAATTTAACTATATTATTCATATTCTCTTCTAAAAATCATATTTGTAAGTTTTATTATATTTATATATGTAACCTGATCTTATTTGTAAAATTCTTGAATCCTATTGAGTAAAGGATGTGACCAAACTGAAGAATTGGGTTTAGGTGACCTGGGTGGGAACTTGGCACTAGAACAAGCTGGTGATGCCAGAGTATTGCATCTTCCATGTCTTCTCCTTCTTTTTGCCAATCCAATCCTAGGTGAAGCCTGTGAAATGAGTCCAATCTCATTTTCAGTCTGGTAATATTAATATAGAGTATAGAATGTAGATAGTAGAATTAGAATAAGTAGATGAGCAAGGTCTATTCCATATATATTATTACACTAAGATCTTTAGAGAAGTCACGTGAAGAGCTACCGTCAAATTTTGGAACCTACATTGTCTAGTGGTCATGTCATGTACAGTGTAAAGTATCAAGAGTCCAACTAGGGCACTTATTCTGGTAATCAAAGTTCCCCTCAACTACAGCCATGATTTTGTTTATAATATAGGTCTTGTGATGGGTGATGGTTGTTCTTGAATTCTTGGTTTTGTTTTGTTTGTATTCTGTAATATTGAGCTATGTATCTATAATCTGACTAATTAATATCATCACTAATGAACAGGAAGCAAGTTTCTTGTTTCCTTAATGTCTTTCTCGAAAATCATTCACTTCCTGTTGCATAATCATTTGTTCTGAGGCCTGTGACTTTTGCTTCAAGTGTTAATTAAACATGTATTTGATTTTGCAACGTTATTGCTAAGTAGTTGAGAGAACCATAAGAAAAGCCACCCTCTACAACTCAATTTCCATCTTACTATTGGTCTCATCTCTTCTCCTTCAATGTGGACTGTTACCCTTCTGATGACAGTACCTATTTCCCATTCATCTATTTACCGGGAAGTCACTAAAGAAACACAAGAATTAAGTGAAACAGGCAGATTCACACAATCGAAAGACAACTTAATAATGTTTGTAAACAACTATGATTGCATACTATCAAATCCAACACTAGCACAGAATGGAAATCACATAATCTAATGGTAGTAATAAAGTCACAGAAATTCAAGCAATTCTGGAAGCTCTATGATTTGCAATAGCAAACAATATTTGTCATTGTACGATTCTAACAGATTGTTTGCAGGGCTTTCTTCAGATCTCGGACTACACTCCAACTAACCTTAAGATCAGATAGGAGATCAGGACCATCCGTGGACTTACAGTTAAGTTTGAAAGGCTCACCCTGATGAAGGTTAACCTCAAGGCCACCTTAGACGCTTATTTACATTTATCTAGTCAGTTCTTTTCATTCTATGTAACAAAAAAAAAAAAAAAGGAGTAATAAAGAAAAATAAGTTCTTGTTTATATGAATCTTTCTTGAGATCTTCCTTCTCATGTTCCTTATTTGATTGCAAGTGTTAAATTCAAGCTAAAATCTACTGTCACATAGTCTTAGTTCAAATGTTGGTTGAATTTGAGGTCATAGGTCTTCAGTTTTCCCGTTAAAGAGTTGAGAGAATTGTAGGATGAGCCACCCTCTGAAATAGCAAATTCCATCTTTTTCTTCAGATCACTTGCTTTTTGCCTGATCTCTTCTCCTTCGGTGCTGGCCATTAGCCTTCTGATGACTGTTTCTATTTCCTCTCTATTCACTTTGCTTTTTAGTTCTAATCCAGCCTTCCAAACATGGCTAATATACCTTGCATTGACCTTTTGATCACCAAAACATGGTTTGCATATCATTGGGACCCCCTCATATATACTTTCCAAGGTTGAATTCCATCCACAATGGCTTAAGAATCCTCCAACA
This sequence comes from Aquilaria yunnanensis, assembly GCA_039654915.1. NCBI lineage: Eukaryota > Viridiplantae > Streptophyta > Magnoliopsida > Malvales > Thymelaeaceae > Aquilaria > Aquilaria yunnanensis. The sequence goes on from CM077595.1 coordinate 1,824,259, forward strand.
GCCTCATGCGCCAATACTTCTTTCTGGGGTGCCCATTTCATGAGGTGCCCTCTTCCTCGGACGGATTCTTGGAAGCTTTCAGGCAATGATTCAATCCATTTTGAGCCCTCAACTGAACCGGGCCGAATCACCCACAGGAAAGCCTGCTTGCTGTTGGCTAATCCCCATGCCATTTCAGTTAGCTCTTGCTCTTCCATGGTAACTACGCTTCCCATGCTTACATATAAAACTGAGTTTCTCGCTTGCTTGTTGAGCCACTCGATGCAGGTTGAATCGTCCTTCAGTATGCCAGGAGAAGAGCTTGCAGTGAATTTGTGCAAGGGACCAATTGCAAAAATTGGAATCTGACTTTCTTCCCTGAGCCTTTTCAGCAAGTGCTCTTCAAGGCAGCTCGTGGTGTTCAGTATGATGGCTGAGGAATTTCTTGATTTGGTTGTCTCGGTTACCAATCTCAAATAATATTCTAGTGTCTCAATGGTAAATGGAAGATCCATGTACCTAAGAGCCTGATCTCCAGGAATCAAGTCCTCTGAATTGGAAGCTGCAACCAAAAGCCAAGCATATACAGTTATCAAGTTAAAGAATAGCTTAGCTTAATATCATTTTTTCCTTTTCAATTTAGTTGTTTATAGTTAGTAGTGCTTGATAAGTTGAAAGTTATTCTGCAGTCAGCTGGTTATATTCATTGGATCAACCTGGGAGCATTAGCTGATCTGGTGTTGTCTAAACTTCCCATTCTCAACTCGTTTATTGTTTGTTCAGGTCAATTTGATCTCACTGTATCCACTATTACTATTTGATAAGCATAAAATTTTTTGTGAATCAAGTTTTAGGGAAGTGTTGATAATACACTACATATCCTGGACCTTGGCTGAGTTGACAAAGTCATAATCTTGCACCCTAAACTTTTCTTGACACCTCCAACTGGAAAAATTGTCACTACTCTTAGACATGAAAGATTTAAATTTAATGCTTCTGGACAGCACATAGGAAGCATCTGCTATGAACATACCTGGGAATGGGATGCGGCCTTCATGATTGAGTTGGAGGAGAGAAATGCGGGAGAAGTGTGCGGCCACACTAGAAGTGCGCAATATGATGGTTGGAAGCCTTAGATGATTTGCTGCTGCTCCAGAGAAATACATGGCTTCGTCATAAATGATGCAGCTGATCTTAGAGTCTGGCCCTTGTCGTTTCATCAGCTCATCCAAGCAACTGAGAAAGGCAGGTTCGCAATTCACATTAAGCATCAGTATATGACCAAACAGTGCAGCAAGGGAAGTTGAAGTCTGCATATCTGATAAGTCCAGTGGTATTTCAAGAAAATTGAAATCCGGGTGGTGTGAAGGATCAGGAGGGTTGACTTGGAGGTGAGCAACTGTGATCGAAAATCCCTTCCCGTAAAGGATGTGACCGAGCTGAAGCATCGGTGTTAGATGGCCTTGGAACGGAGCTGGTACTAGAACAACCTGGTGGCATCTGAGTCCTACGTCTTCCATGCCGTTTGCTTCGTTTTCCTGTGGTGGCATAGAGACCAGTATGATTCTTTGGAAGCCTATTGAAACGGGTGAATCTTTGGACTGGCTCTTGTAATTCAATATTCTGCAATTCTTGGATCTGCTGCCGCTTGGCTTTGTCTTATTGAGGAAATGTAGCATCCAGATGTAACAAGAAAAGGAATCATGTGGGAAGCAGGTTAAAATATTTAAAACTGGCTCGGACTGGATAATATATATATATATATATATTCAACAATAGGTGGCTAGTCAAATGTTGAGAAGAAGCAGGGGAAGGTCTTGACTTAATTTCAGATTGATTACTTAAAGCTACATTGAGTCCCATCCTATCCAGCAAATGCCTACTTGCTGCTCCAATTCACCTGTATTTTGATCTGCTTGTTCTAATGCAATGGCTCTATGTTCCAGGTGCACTAGTCAACCTGAGTGGAACATTGCTTTTACGTCCCTTCTGGTTCCTCTGATGTGACGATCGGTTTCACGGAACAATGCAACCGAGGAAAGGCAAAGTTATAATTCGTGGTAGGCGTGAACATAAGAGCTAGCAGTCCCTTGGTAGAGATATGTATAGCTGGTAAGTCAAATGGTGCTCGAAGAGGACGGTTTTCTGGATGCGTGGCTGGAAGGAACAACAGGGTTGAGGTGAAAGTGACAAAATTTGCTTCCATCAGGGTGCAGCGAAATCAATGCTGTTGTTGCTAGACTGCTAGTGGGAGAATGATCAGCCACTCAACTTATTATAGACGCCAATTTTCTTCTTCCGGCTATTTATGTATACTTGTTATTGTTATATTATACAACTGAAAGCTTCTACTCTAACAACTAATTATGAGACGTTCTGCCTCCAATTCATACCGCCACTACACAAAAACTTTCCAGACATAATAAACATATATATATATTTTACTCAACAACATTATAAAGTACTTAATATTTAGGAGTTAAAAGGAAAAGAGATAGAAGAGGTGGGTGAAAGGACAATAGGCATTTTGTTGACATACAGTAACAAAACGTTGAGCCAGAATGATCAATACTCGGCTTGGTCCATGAAGATGTCCATAACAAGGAAAAAGATAAACCGTCCAAAAAGGCCACTTAAGTCTTGTGGTTTGCATGATAAATAGGGGTGAGGATGGGTTGGGTAAACCCGAAACCGAAACCAAACTCCCCCCCCACATTGGGTTGGGTTGGGTTGGGTAAAAATTGATCATGGTTCTCGGGTTGGTTCCACATATAGGAGAACCGACGGTTTTTGGGTTGGTTCTGATTCTATATGGAACCAACCCAAGGTGGAACCAAACCCGAGATATATATATAATTATATAATAAAAATTATAGTATTACTAATATATCCACACACACACACACATATATTTCTTTGAAGTATTATGATGGTTATTTTGTGTTTTTATATTAAACTCTTAAACTGATGTTCCAAAGTTGTGAGATCATTTACGAAATTTCTCCATATTTACTTAAATCACTTTGCTTCATAGACCCACCACTCCTAAGTCATTTTGCTTTCGATCTTTCATTCCAGACTACTTTTTACGACACAATTATGATATTTTTTTCATTTGACTCATGCAAAATTAAAAATTTATGACATCAACATATTTTAGGTTTTGATACTGAAAAAGATGGTCTTAAAGACTCAATTTTCCGTATTGAATGTCATACCAATATTGGAATTACTGGAATGAAGTAAACTAGTTGAGATAAAAGATACCCCACAAGCAACTCTTTTGAACCATTTTTGTAAGAATAACATTTTAAACTCTTTTGAATGTATCTAAGTATATATATTTAAATATTAATTTAATTGTATATTATGTTGAATATGTTATAAAACTGATTGTGGATGTAGATTTATTGAATTTTAGTGTTGTTATAGGTATATGGTATAAACCGAAAAACCCGAGAACCAGAACCGAGAAACCCAAAACCATGGTTCTAGTTCTGTTCGGTTCTCAGTTCTGGGTTGGGTAGAAAAATTTTGAAACCGAAGCCATTTCGGGTTGGTTTGGTCCACCATAAAACCGAACCGAACCAACCCAGCCCATGCTCACCCCTAATGACATATCCCCAAAATTTTCTGTCTGCCAATCAACCCCAAAATCACACTAACCATTTTTCAAGTTTCATAATTTACCTTGGGGGAAGGAAGAACACATTTAGTCTTAAAACTTTCCAAAAAGGCCACTTAAGTCTTGTGTTTCGCATGACAGATCCCCAAAATTTTCTGTCTGCCAATCAACCCCAAAATCACACTAACCATTTTTTAAGTTTCATAATTTACCTTGGGGGAAGAACACATTTAGTCTTAAAACTTTCCAAAAAGGTCACTTAAGTCTTGTGGTTTGCATGACAGATCCCCAAAATTTTCGGTCTGCCAATCAACCCCAAAATCACACTAACCATTTTTAAAGTTTCATAAATTAGCTTGGGGGAAGAACACATTTAGTCTTAAAACTCTGCAAGTTTCTATTTAAAAACTAAAACTTTTAAAACATATAAAAAGTTAATCGTAAACTATTAATCACCTATTTTATTGTTAATTTTAGGACTAATTGTTTACAAGTTTTGTAAATTTTAAGACTCAAATAAAATTCATAAAGTTTCAAGACTTAAATAAAAAAATTGTAGAAAAATTAAAACTGAAAGTGATCTTTCCCTCTCCTACTCGAAATTTTTTTTAGAAGTAAGAATTTCTCATATTCTTTTAATATTTGTTTGAGAATTTTTTATATTTTTCAAATTTATTAAGTGGGTAAAAAAGGAAAGGAACACAAACAGCCAGCAGAAGGCTAATGGGTGGTGGAGGATCAGAAACGAGAGAAGGGGCTACCGAATTGAAGAAGATGGAAGTTTTTACGTTGAACAGTGTGGCAGGAAGATTCCAATATCATATCACAAGTTCAAGCGCTACATGAAGCAGTCAGTTACTACTTACTAGACACAACATCTCTGCCGCTCTTGGCTTGGATTAACATTTTCTACCAAAAAATAAAATTCAGAAAGCAAGTGATTTGAAGAAAGACGTGAAGTAAACAACAACCTTATTTTTTCTTCATTACTGGTAATATTGACTAGTCAGATTACAGGTACAAGACCTAGAACTGCAGATGACCAACCAACAACCAAACATTTCGAACACGACCACGCAAAACCCATATTATTAACAAGCCAGACTCGGCTTCCCTAAAACCCCCCATACTATTTAACAGAAGCACCATTGACGAGCACGAGAATCCCATTGAATTACTTGATTTCAGCCGGCGATCTCAATGGACTTGATGTCGGGCTTCTTCACCGCCGCTTTGGGAACAGTCACAGTAAGTACTCCGTTCTCCATTGCTGCCTTGATCTCGTGCATCTTGACGTCCTCCGGCAGGCGGAACCTCCGCATGAACTTGCCCGAGCTGCGCTCGACGCGGTGCCAGCTGTCGTTCTTGTCCTCCTTCTCGATCTGCCTCTCCCCGCTGATCTGAAGCACGCGGTCGTCCTCCACCTCCACCTTCACTTCCTCCTTCTTGAGCCCCGGCAGGTCCGCCTTGAAGACGTGCGCCTCCGGCGTCTCCCTCCAGTCGATTCGGGCGTTGACGAAGGCAGAGGTTTCGGGACTGGACGAGCTGAGGGACCAAGATGGGTAATTGAAGTCCCTGAAGGGGTCCCAGACGTCGAGAGAGAAGGGGTCGAAGACGTTGCTCCTGCGGTTCCCGAAGAAGCTCGGAATCAGAGACATTTTTGCTGTGGAGATTGCTTAGCGAAAAAATTTGCAGGGAAGTTTTTGTCCTATCTATCAGATGCTTAGTGAGATTGAAGAGAAGATGATGATATATAAAGGAGTAAAGTAGGATGATTCGAGTAAAAGGAAGAATTTTCTTGACAAAAAAAAAAACGAATAATCTTTATCTGGAACGTTCTGAAGCCATCCCATTTTTGTGATGTATCTGTTTCTAGGATTTTCTCGGCAAAACAACAAAGGTCAATGGGCGTAACGAGAATCTACATGAGAACCCTGTTAATGGGGTTGTAATTGTATTGTTTTCTTCGCGGGACTGAATCGAAATAAAATTCCCACTTTTTTATTTTATCATGATTTTTGTAATTATTTTTAGAAGTAATTTATTTCCTTAATTTAGAAGTTTTTGTTTGATTTTATTATGCTCAATAGAATCTTTGTTAATTATGGTATTAAGTAGGCTTTTTTTTAATAGGTTTTATATTAAAAAAAGATATCAAATAGGATTAGATTTCTTAGGTTAATTAGGATAGCTTTTCCTATTTTAGTTATGTTAATTAGAGTCTTATTAATCATGATATAAAGTAGAATTTTTCTAGTAATCTTATATTAAATTTCCTATTTTATTCAATCTCGTAAGCTTAATAGCTTTTAGGTTTTAATGAGACCTTATATAAAGGCCATCCACATGTGACATAAAGGACCAACTTTTGTTCATTGAAACATTGAGATTTCTCTCTAAACTTTGAGTTTTTAGATTTAAACTTACTATTTTATCTTATGGTTAGACGTATTATTTCTTAACAATTGACACAATTGTAGAAGCATCAATTCTTAAATGTTGATCATGGGACTGAGACCTAAGTTCGCTAGATCAACAGGTGTATTGAAAGCTTATGAGCAACAAATGGATCGCAGATAGCAATGTTTTATTGAATGTTTTGTAGATTAATTTGATGCCTCAAAGTTATTGTGCAAACATGAACAATAGGTTGCAAGTTAAGGATGTTCCTCATGATTGATCTATTAGAAGACCCATTCCTGTGCATAAGTATAAGCCTCAAGCTTATATTGAAGAAGAGTCATCGAACGAAGTTGACTATCCCATTGAGCAAAGATGGCATACAAAGGATTATGAATTGGGCGAAGATGATTATCTCGTTGAACATAGATGGCAAACTAAAGTGTCCCCACTAAAAAGGATATCCCTTACATTGATAGAAATTTAGATATTGAAAATTTTCTAGATTGGATCACAAATGTTGATAAAATTTTCGAGTATAACATAACACCAGAAAGCAAAAAGGTGCAATATGTTGCTTGGAGACTAAAGGGGAGAACAATTACTTGGTGAGAAGATTGTAAGTGTAAAAGTATCATCAGGAGAAATATCCAATTAAAACGTGAAATTGAATTAAGCTGTTGATGCTGGAATCTTTATTCCTTTGGAATATGAGGAAATTTTATTCTATTGGTACCAACAACATCATCAAGGTAAATAGGCCAATTGCCCTTACAAAAATTATAGTGGAGGCAATTACATAACATCTAGTGAAGAGAGGAAATTAATTTAGAAGCCGTTACATGTAGTGATCCATGTAAAGAGAATGAGAAAGATTATTTGCGAGCTGAATGAAGGTGATGAAGACTTAAGAAAGCATGGAGCAAGATGAGCACGTTCTTGATGATGAGGATGTCAAGGACAGGTGACTTATAAAAATCCAGCAGTGCAAAAGAGAGATGAGAATGAAAGAGTTGCATTTAAAGCAAGGATCAACTTCAATTTTAAGAGAAGAAGTTAAGTCAATTGAACTATTTATCAATGAGCATCTTTGCAAACCAAAACTCATTTTATTGGATTTTCTTCATGATGAAAACTTTCTATCAAACCAAAATATGTTTTGTGTTTGGATAAATTTAGGAGTTATCATGACTTAAAATTCAAGAAACATGAAGGGAGTTTGTTGTGCTCCACGTATTCATTTACATGGTATGGAAGAATTCAATTTCAATCAAGAAACTTGATAACAAGCTTTTTTCAAGGGATGAGAATGATGTGGGCAAGGAATTTTGTACTTTATTATTTTAACCTAATTTTCGCAATTACTTGTAAGGCTATTTTATTTCATTAGTATAAGAGTTATTTTTTGGTTTTGTGATGTTAATTAGAGTTCTTATTAATTATGGTATCAAGTAAGATTTTTCTAGAAATCCTATATTGGGAAAAGATATCAATTAGGATTAGATTTCCCGGTTAAAGTTAATTCTGGTAGCTTTTCCTATTTTATTTGATATTGTAAGCCTAATAGCTTTTAAGTTTAATGAAGCCTTATACAAAGGCAATGTTTTTGTATGCTCCCTACCATATGTGCGTCCTACCCCTATAATTACCCTTATGCACTCAACCCTATTTTCTAATATCCACCATATCCCTTCACTGCTAATCGCACCACCACTCGTCTAAGTAGATTTGTCACCGTCAGCCGCCCCCTCCGTTTCCACCATCCCACGTGGGCTTGCATCATCATTTTTCTAGGTGTCGCCAGTGTAATAACCCAAGTTCAAAACCGGTCAACAAAACATCTGCTCATACCACATAGATTATCCTTTGTAAAAAGAATAAATGCTTGGTACTCATACTCTGAAACTTGAGCCTATATATCCACATAAAGCTACTCCCACTTCTCCTATGTAGAATATGAGGGTACTACAAACTCCTCCCTATGTACCCAACATCCTTGCTGTGGTCACTCGGATTACGATCTCCTGGACCAGTAACCTTTGTCTCTTGGACCACTAACCTTTCTAATCGAATTACTTGGCCTCTGACCAAATAACCTCTCTAATCCAAAATCAGCCCCATTAGATAATGCATGTACACACCCAATATGTCACACCATCGCGGTTCCAAGTTAGGTCTAATACCATCTATAATGACTCATGTCCAGAACCGATTAACAAAATATCTGCCCACACCTCATCGACATAAAGCTTCTCATAGTTCTCCCATTTGGTATATAGTTGTGTTACAAACTCCCTTCTTATATACCCAACATCTTTATTGGGGTTACTCGGATTACTTGGTCGCCCAAACTAGTAATCTCTTTAATTAGATTACTTGACTCCTAGTCAAATAACCTCTCTAATATAGGATCAGCCCAATAGACGATGCATGTGCACCCAGCATGCCACATCTTCGTGGTCTTGAGTTGGCTCTAATACATCTGTAATGACTCAAATCCAAAATCAGTTAACAGAACACCTATTCACACTACAAGGACTATCATTTAGGTGCTTATACTTTGGAACTTGAGCCTATATATTTATATAAAACTTCCAACATTTTTCCCATGTGAAATATGAGGTGTTATAGCTAGCCGTCAATGACAGTGGTGGTGGACTAGGTCATGGTAGCAGTGATGTGATTCATGTCAAAAACCACCAACTCCTTTTCCTTTAAATGCTGTGAAATTGAGAAAGGATCCGCACATGCAGCTCGAGGATGATAAATTTAAGGCAACGACAACATTTGGATATTAGGACAATAAATTGTTCTAATTAATTCTTTTTTGCATCGAAAACACGTGTAATTAATGTCTTCCTTCAATTATATAAACATATAAACGAATAAAATCATTTCTATAAATAATGCCACATGTAAATACAAGAATGTTTCTACATATGTGCAAATATATTTATTCATTGTCTATATATATTCAAAAAGTGGTAATTTGGCCTATAGATTTGTACATATATTAAAAAAAATGGTAATTCGATTATAAAAGTAATGAATTTTCAGTACGTTAACATTTTTTTTCTGATATTTTTCTTGTCCAATAAAATGAAAGGCAATTTAAGAATTTCTCTATAGATTCTACAAATATGTATAACATGATATATGTCTATCCATCATTTTTTTTGTACATCAAATTGATATATATTTGTCATTCGATTTGTATGTTTTTATTATTTTGGCAGAAAGCACAATTTGACGCACTAATACATGTTTTTAGAATGAAGGATTAAAATTAAAGATACAATCGAATATGCCAATAACAGATCAATGATCTCGTTTGCACATGTCTCATATCCTTTCTGCACTAATCTAGTAATCTTATACATATTTGTAATCTAATTTGTCCATATCTCAATTTTTTTTAAGAAGCTATTTAAAGTTTTTGCATCTATTTTATGTTATGAATAATAGTAATGAAATATAAATATATATAAATATAAGGAGTAGAGTATATATTAGACTTACCCTTCTATAAAGACCATGTATATGTGATGCGAAGGGGTAACTTTTGGTTAATAAATTTATTGAGATTTTTTCTCTAAACTTTGGTTTCTAAATTTAAAGTCACTGTGACAAAAAGGTACTCAATCACACAAAAATTGTTTGGACTCTTTAGTTCTAGATATTAGTTTTTCTTGATTTTCTGAATATATATAAGTTCTTAGTTTTCCCTTTTTTGAATATATGTGTGTTATTTTTAATTTAGAAAATGTTCATTTTTATTATTTTCTTCTTTCACCTAAAATCAATGTCATTTAAAAGCTTCCACACCATTTACCAAAAAATCACTTGAATAAATTTTTTATAAAACAATTAATTTTTTAATCTCTATATTCAACTTAAGAAAATAAAATCTAATAAAATAGCTATTTTTGAAAAAAAATATCTTAAAATTACATTTTGAGCTTCCTAAATTGCAAATATTTCAATTATTGTATAAGTTAAGTAAAAAATAACGATAAAATTAAAAATAATGTACTAAATAACTCATTATATTCGCTCAAACACAACAGTAACGAAATCATTTTACATGTGACAGATTATCATTGAAATAAAATTATTTACCCAGCTAGCACGGTAACCCTCTCCAAAACCATGATTATTAGATAATATTATGGTTTTTTTTTTACTTTTTGTTCCAAGTAAATTATTCTTATTCTTTTTACATTATCAGGTTAACTGATGCTCCCTCCCCCCCCCCCCCCCCCCCAAAAAAAAAAAAAAAAAGCTCTGCTACTGTTTCAAGTTTATAAGTCCGTAAAAAATAATAACAATAATCTTAACACAGAATGTTCAAGGGAAAAATAACAAGGACGCGCAATCTAATAGTTAAAGAACCATGGCCAAAGAAAGATTGGCTAAGTCAAAACAAAAGCAAAGCCTAGATATATTAACATTAATTGTATTTGTACAAGGAACAAGCAAAATTAACTCACAAGTAAACTTAGCCGAAAAAAAATTGAAAGAAGAAGGAAAGAAAACCTAATCATTTCTTCCTAATAATTAAAACAGAATCAAAATCAGGAATCGTCCAAGACGCGGTGCTCGAGGGCTCCCAGAATAACGAAAGGGTGTGGGCCGAGACAAGACGACCGCCTTTCACGTTATTCTATCTATACAAAGCAGATTAAAACATTTGGAAACAAGAAGCGTTAGCATTTCCAGATTATGCAGACATACAAACAACCATCTTAGCCAGGATCCAACTCTTTTTTTCAGTATGATCGGGCTCTGCAAAGCTACAACCTAGAGAACCCATTAAGCTAGCAAAAGCACTCAACAAATCTCTCTCTCTCTCTCTCTCTCTCTCTCTCCACCCCCTTGTTTATGAGTACCATGTTTGCACATGCATAAAGGGGAGGCCCGGACCCAACATTTCTACAAAGCAGGGGGCACAACAAATTATTTCTTGAATTATAATCCTTACAAGGAGATTATACCAATTTTAAAGACCAGCCATTTATTCTTGCAATTCAAGGACTACAACTGAGATTCCACCATTTTAGGGAGCCCATGCCCCAAGCTTATGCCTGCCCCACTCTAGGCCCGCTCCTGCATGAACGCGTTTCTTTAAAAGAACCAGAAACTGTTTCCCTAAAGTTGAGTTACGGTCCGGGCCACTTAGCAGTAAATACTACTAATGTTGGTTCATTTTCCTCCATGTCCTGAGAAAGCAAATATTTTCCCTTCCACTTAAATATATAATAACTCCTAACTTTGTACTTTATAAAATGCTTCTAATTACTAAAAAACCAAAGTTGAGCTACAGCTGAACGATCATATTTTCCAATTATACTTGTACACCATATTTGGCATTATTTAGAACAGAAGCCAAAGTTAGAGAATGCAACACGTAATTTGTAAGAAACTCGAGAGTTCATTTTACACCATCTATTTTCTTATTACATGGCGTTAGTTCGAATAATCTTAGCTCCAGTTGTTGTTCCTTGCATAAAAAAACAAGCCCATATAACGCCACCAAAAGGGTGAAAAAGGAATACTACTTGATAATCACAACCACAATACATTCAACTTGAGCTTCTATTGCCCTTAACCAAGATGACAACAAATCAGTGATCTCATTTGGCTAAGCCACTGAAAACCCCTGCCTTACCCTTAGGGTTCTAACATCAAGTCCTGTTGTTCTTACCAACCAGCCAGGCTAAGGATGATCAAGATCGAATACTACCCACCTAAAACAAAAAAATACCAATTATGGAGGACAACATTTCTCCCAAATGTGGCTTCTAACTTAGTTGCTGGTTCAAAAAGAAAAAACTAACACTATGTTATCTTGGTCTCCGCATACTAAAAATGCTGCTACATGTATTGGAAGCAAATTTGGGATTGTCCAAGAATTTTTTATGGTCACAGTACAGATCAAGGATTATCAAAGTATGCTGGACAGTCAATGGGATCACATGCAAGAGATACTGAGTTCATTTTGCTAAGCATCTAAAACAAATACCACAAATTCTCCAACGAGGCTTTACGTGCAAAATTGCTAGATCTTAACAAATAACCAGAGTAATTACAGGGAATAAATGGCTACAACTTTCAAAAGTCTGAAGTAGAACAGAATCGATGAAGGATATGTGATATTCTGATTTGGAGGCAGGTAGCATTCTAGATTCCCAGAGCAATTCTATGTTTAAACATCTAGAAAATATGTGAAGCGCTACATTTTCCATATCCCCTCCAATTCCTCAATGACTTTCCTGAAGAACTTTCTATAATAAACTAACGTCTCCATAATCGACTATCAAAAACATATTGATTCCTAATGGCCTCCACTTCATAGATTTGTGGAATTAGTACAACATTGAGGTCCTTTTGCGGCACTGCATAAAGACTTTCTAAGCTGTCAAACAATGTTCAGCTAAATTTAACAGTGTGATATCCCAATCTGTTCAAAGAAACTGCCCGACCTAAACTGATGCAACCTGGACAAGATCTACCTTTTTGTATTTTATTACTATCTTCAACATTTATTTATGATTCTTTTTTTCTTAGATTAAGAGTTATTTGGGGTTCTATTTAAAGTCTGAGTTAGTATAAGTATCAACTAGGAATTTTCTTGAATCTTTTACTTGGGAAAAATTCAATAAAGATTTAGCTTCCTAGCTAGAGTCAATTAGGATTGTACTTATTTAGATTATTTTCCTGTTTTGCTTTTCATTCTATATTTAGACTTTTCTTAGGATATCAATACTTATTCTATTTAGGTTCATGTAGTGAGCCTAGTAGAAGTTCTGAGTGGGAGACTTAAGGCAAAGTATACAAGGCTTTGCATGCGCCAAACATGTAGACATTTCATTAATAGTTTCCAAGGCTGAAGCCTTTTGTGCCAGACCTTAGCTTGTTGTGTAGAAAATTGAGTCAATTATTCATGCTTCCGGCATGTTAAATACCCGGCAGCTAAAACTTATGCCACAAGTAAGCAATAACTGAAACAAATTAGCCAGATGAGCAGGTTTAATTCTAACAGATCATTACAGGCAGAAGAAAATAAAGAAAATAGCTAAAAGTGGGAAAAGAAAATTAAAGGAAATGCTGATATATACAGCTACTGCCCTAAAATGACGGAAACTCAAACTTCTGAAACGTTGCCCCCAAGTAAATCCATCTAAACATTTCATAGCGTGTAAGGCCTTTTCCTGCCTCAGGTAATGGGAGGATCAGAAGTTTATTTTAAAGAGGCAAAGTGTCAACGGCAATCCTAAAGCAAATGTGTTTTTGAGTGCTAATCTAGTGACTACTAAAAGTGCCTAAGCCAAGTGTTATTGAACCATGTTCTGAATATGACCACTTCTTTTTCTTCAGCCTTTTTTTGGTATATCATGTTCTCAAAATAACTTGGTCTATATCATTCAAAACCACATCATATGCAACTACATGCATAATTCTTCATTCTTGTTTTAACTGAACTATCAAGAAATCACAATTATATTGCAATGTGGTAAAGTAGATATGTCCTTAGCCACTAGATTTGCTTCCACTAAATTATTCAAACTCCATCTTGAACAAGAAAAGCTAAAACAGGAGTATGCTTTTATCTCACATCTCCTAAAGCAGAACCACTTTATCTAATTTCTAATGGTTGATGACCACCTGTCCAGCTACTCTATATTTATATTTTTAGAAGGAAAACGAAAATAAACATCTCAGCATCTGAGTGATAAACGCGTATAATCCGCTAGAAATGAATAAACTTCAAAAAAGGAAAAAAAAAATAGCACTATAACTACCATATTATAGCAGTCTTACCACATCTAAAAAAGGATGACAGTAAATCTTTCCCGTGGAGTCTCAGCCACAATTCTTCTCCTCCGCCCACAAAGGATAGGTTGAATCGAAAAAATCTATTGGAAGAAAAGTGGAAAGAAAGCCACCAAGACAAAAATCAACTCTCACAAACATGAAAAGATCGAATAGTGATGCATTTAGACCGCAAGTTTACAGAAAGATAATTGGTCGAAGGAATAAAGCACTAATTTCAGATACTAATTCAGAAAGGAACCCCTTTGCAATCTACCTATGCCCAAAGGAAACAGAATCTGGTAATTTTGTGAATCCTACATCAACAGCACATGAAACGTGCTACTTAAGTTCTAGAATCTTCTCATTCAGCTACACCAGAACCTAGATGATAGATATAACCCATTTTAAAAGGCAACAGAGACACCACGTAAAACCTTGGCAACCTTCACTTTGTGCTTCAGCCATTAATAAACTGAGTATCTCTAATTAGCTTGAGTCCTTTCAAATTCATGCACTCCAAAGAATGTTACAAGCTTCTCGCTTCTTGGCTCATTCAATGGGGGATATGCACCAGTTTCTTATTCACTTAAAGAGGTGCTATGCCTTAGATTGTTATTTCCTTGATGGGGTTGTATCATATACATAATTTCCTAGTATATCTAGCTACCAAAAGCAGCATATACCCTTTCTAAACAATGACAATAAATGGCATACCCAAAATCATCAGGAAAATACACCTCAGCACCAAAAATCTATGGCCATGACAAGCCTTGGGTAAACTAATGGTACAACCACCATGCTAGTCCAGTTTTTACCACTCTGAAGTTTCAACCAACTAAAGGGGGGAAAAAAAAGAAAGAAGTATTCTATCATAAAAAAATATGTTCGAAGTATTCTATCATAAAAAAAATATGTTCATTCTCTAATTATAAAAAAGAAAAAGTATATAGTATAAATCAAACGCCCCATATATAGAAAGGGGGGGAAATGTAAATCCAGCAATTAAAATAAATCAACTCCATGAGCATATCTCGTCTATTCTTTTGATTAGACAACAATAAGCAGGGCATATTTCCATCCAACCGTTAATGTCAGCTGTAAAGAACATCATTATTCCATGAAAGGTTGAAACAATTTTTTTTATAGTCACATAATGCGCGTATCAGTTAACGATCAGAATTCCACTCACAAAACCAACCATGATAATGGTCTGGGAGTCACAGCTATCAAAGCATACCAAAAGTGAATAAAGTAAAATAATGTGTTTTCTAAATTTCATAACACCATCAGTTGTCATTTTTCTGCTCACAAATCATTCCCAGCATGGATTAATTAGAAATAAGTGACTCCTCAACAGTAACCAGAAGATATGATATGATCTGACAACTCCAATCACTACATACTACATTTTGCAGGTCAAAATAAATGCCATTTCTTGAGGAAACATGTTAAAACAAAAACCAGTAAACTTAACTGCCACTAACTCCAGTTCCAAAAACCATCTTCAAGTTACATGGCACCAACCTGAAATGATAAGACCAGCATGAACAATCCAGAGGTAGGAACTAGAAAGGGAAGACCAAGTCATATATCTCAATCACTAGGAGTATAATACCAAGTGATTTCAGCTCAAGCCAGCAAGGAAACAACCACAGCAGAATTTACAACCTAACACATTATGCACCTCAATGCTTACTTCCACGTCCATCAAAACCGGTGTTTCTCAACTTCTTTGCATCATTTGCTACAGAGCGATCACTGGGGTTTCTGTATCATACCCAAAGAAAAGCATGAGTGCCAGTTCTTCACACAAGCATTTTAAGTTAGAAAAATAAAGAGTACAAAAGCAAAAAAAAAAGTATCCTTACAGCTTCTGTTTCTTTGAATTCTGCTTAATGGATGCAACCATGTCCATGGCCATCTTCTGGTGCTCTCTTGTTTGCGAGTGCAGGTCCAAGCCCTCAACTGTTTCACAGTCCACTTTACAAATGCGGCACCATCCCGTGCTTGTTGGTTTCCTCTTTCTCATACTTTCGAAGGAATCCATATCACCCTGAAACAAGCAGCATCAAGAGAAGGGAGAAGTGTTAAAAGAATCTTCAAATCCCAGATGCATCGCAAAGATTCACGGAGATCTAAAAAAAGGATGTGACATAGCTTGGATAGGGAAAAGAGGACAGAATGACTTAACTCCAAAAACTCTGTTATCATTTGCAAACCCTTGGAGAGAAAAGCTGCTTCTAAAACCAGGCTCACCTAGCCGGGAATGACGAATATCCCCGGGCCTTGTAAACTCTCCTATCCGCTCATGGCTTGAGAAAGGGCCAAAACCAGCTGCTTCTCTGTAGCGCAAATCAGGAGGCAAACTACGAGGATCCATAAAGTCCCCTCTCCTTAAGTGGTTAGGAGGAAGGTCACGTCCCATCAACTCAGCCATGTGGAAATTATCAGGACCCTCAAACTCAACTCTGTGCGCACCTGGAAACCTACCAAATCTATGTTCTCTGTTATCAATTTCATCCCCAGGATGGCCCCTAAATGGAGGAGACAAGCCAGGATAATCTCCACCAGGACTTCTAGATGCAAAATTGTCCATGTGACGCCTGCCAAATCCAGGAACTGATCCAACAAAATCACGTCTCCCAATGGGATCATCATGAAGCCCGACTAATCTTTCTCCTGCATCATTAGGAGGCAGCCTGGCAACTGAATTGTAGGGAGGAAAATTTCTTGAAAACCCTGAATGATCAAAATTAGGCCCATGAGGTCCCTTATCAAGGGAACTTGCTGAATAGTAGCTTCCAAATTTGGACAGAGGCTCAGCATCCACATGAGGTGGCCTAGGGAACCTCTGATGATCTCCATCAACTGGTCCCTGTCCACTAACATGTCGACCAGAGTTCATAGGAAATCGATCCATTTGCTCATCATGGACAGTATTTATCCTGTTATTCCTAAAGCCCTGCACTGGTGCAGAATCAAAGCTTGGATCACCATTTAATCTGGTCATCATATTTGAGTTCATACCAGAATCAGATCCATACGGTGCACCATGTGAATCAAGCGAAGTAAAGCGTGGCATTCCCAAGGTCGGTCTTCCAATTGATTCACCTTGAGATATTCTTGGAGCACCTGAATAAGGACCCTGACTAAAAGGTCCCTGAGGTGGGTAATTATTTGGCCCCATCCCATAAGGACCAGGAGGTAAATTTTCAGGCAAAGCAGTATGCCCAGGGCCCTGAGGCCTGAGCTGACTGGGTCGAAGTCCTGGTGTTTGTGCATGCACAGGAGGCCCAGATGGAGGACCTTGAAAGATTCCAGGTGCAGGAGGCCTTTGTTGGAAAGGATTAGATACATAATGACTTGGCATATGCTTATGCCTTTCAGGACGAAATTGAGATTCTTTGAAATCACTGGGCCCACGCTCTTTTGGAGTAACCTGTGCATGAGATTGGACTTGATCATGATTCAACTTTCTGCCATGCTCTTCACTTTTCTCCTTATCATGCAATGGAGGCATTCTCATCAAAGAACCACCATTGCTTTCTTTACCTTCTGAGACAGAGTTCTCAGTTTTCCTACTATCAAATTGGGAAACATCCGTCCGTTCCTCAATGATCTTTTCCTCAGCAGCCTTCTCATTCACACTCACCACATAAAACTCAGATTCAGTCTTTACTGTTTTTGAAGATTCAGAAACATCCTTCAAAGAAATATCAACCCCACCACTATCTCCAACCTCACCTGGGACTTTATTATTAATAGGCTTTATATCTGCTTCAGATTTCACACCCACCTCACTTTTATCCCTACTAATAATAGAAGAATCACCATCTATCCCTACTACATGTTTGTCAGTGAGTTTATCACCTGAAACCTCAGACATTGACTGTATAGGGGGTTGGTTAGCATGCAATTGCTTTGACTTAACTTCCACAGTTGTATGTGTGAATGGAAGTGATTGCATTCCATGGTTCTGCATCGACGGCCTTGGCATGTTATATTGTGATGGATGGGGCCGCACAGCATGAGCTGACGCAACATTCTGGGTTGGCTGCTGATAGGCATGAGAATGCTGCTGTAAGGAGTGAGGTGTACCAAGGGGGCGCAAATGGGACTGCACTGGCAGATGCTGTTGCACCAAAGGCATATGCTGAGACATTTGGTTCTGAATAGGGACAACGAGTTGGCCTGAAAGAGGTTGTTGCACATATGGTTGTAATGTGGCTGCTTGTGCCTGCTGCATTGTTCCTAGCTGCTGGACCGGAAGACCAGACTGAAGAGCATTAGGATGAACTTGCTGCTGTACCACAGTGCCAGGAGAAGGCAACAGAGGAGGATTCTGCTGGTTAGCTGTTGGTGCATGAGATTGCAGTGGGTGCATCTGAGGATGCTGAGGATGGTGAGGGCTCTGGATTTGAGCTTGATGTGGCAACTGTGAATGATAGCCACCTTGAGGGTGCATGGGCAGGGGATGCTGAACTCCCCCTAACTGAATTAGGGGTCGAGGCTGAGGCTGTAGTTGTGGCTGTGGCTGTGGATAAGATAGGTTGCCTGTCACAGCATGGGCTGAAGGATGCTGCAAAGTTAAACTAGTGTTCAAGGGTTGATTAGGTTGAGAAGCAAGAGGCTGGGACTGTGGCTGAATATGTGGTTGAGTAACTGCCTGTGAATGCAATTGAGTTTGAGGCTGTTGTAAAATTGGTCCCTGAGCTTGTTGCACCTGGAGGTGAGGTTGCTGAAACTGAGGCTGGGTCTGAACCTGAGGCAGCATCTGACCCTGAGTGTAAGGATGACTTTGGGATGATGCTTGTGCCTGACTCTGGGATGAAATTTGAGAAGTTGCCAGGTAGGAGTTAGGTTGCTGCTGCTGATTGATATGTGCCACATTCTGAGATTGAGCAGCCATATTTGTCAGAGCAGGTGAATACAACTGAGGCTGCCCAAGGCTCTGTTGTTGTGGCTGGGCTTGCGGATGGGCCTGGGGCTGGGGCTGGGGCTGCACTTGAGCCTGAACCTGTGGTTGAGGTTGTTGCTGCGACTGCACATACACCTGCTGCTGAGCTGCCACTGTTGACCCATGGACCTGTTGATTCTGCTGAGGGAACTGCTGAACCACTTGTTGTTGATAGGGGTAGTATTGCTGATAATATGCATCATAGTTTGTATACTGCTGATAATACTGCTGATACTGCTGTTGATACCACTGGTCTGTACTCACTACAGCAGCTGGAGCTGTTACCTGAGCCTGGGAATTCAAGTTTGCTACTTGGCCAACAGCTTGCCCAGAAGCAGAATTTGCATTAGATTGGGGAGTTTGTGCCTGCGATGCAGCTGTTCCTGTCTGGGGGGCGCTATGGGTCTGATCACCTGTAGTTGTGGAGGTTGCGGTAGCAGCCTGCGCACTCCCAGCCTGCTGGGCTTGCGGCACACCCTGCCAACAACAGAATGAATTAGAACATATTACATTAAAGTACCCACACCAACTTCTATTATAGTACTGCCTCCTTCCCAGAAGAAAAATCTTCCATGTTACTCTACCAGTAAGGAAGCACACATTCTCTAGAACTTAATGTTTTCAACTCTTATCAAAATAAACGTTTCACATTAGAATCCAAACTCTTTATCAACTTTCAAGAAATAACGAATCTTTCTATTGCTATTGCTAAAAGACTCCATTTTCAGAGAGGAAAATGAAGCAGTAAATTATTTTGTAAACTTACAGGACAATTCTGCGCATGTTCCTGAACTTGACGATGCACAATCTGAATGCCACACCTATTACACACAACAGGAGAATTGCCAAAAGCACATCCAGAACAATGTACCAAACATTCAGATAGAGTGCCTTGCCATGTACACCCACTCCTATGGTACAAGCAATGGACAGTAATTGTCGAAATAGTTTCAGCTAGTGCTTTATTCGACTCCACCAAAGGCTGCCATTCAAAGAAAAGACATTTCAATAAACTGAACCATCATCCAATGCATACAATCATACAATTATCACTGGCAGAAGACATACCTTGGAATCTGCTTCAGTCACTAAGTAACCATCATAGGGGCAAGCCTTCGTAGTGCTAACAACGTATGTCAAACATGGCTTACAATACAAGTGTGTGCACTGTGACTGAAGAGCCTCATTTGGCAAAACAAGCAATCGACATACCGGACAGAAATATTCACCAGCTAGGGATTGAATGTTTAATATACATTCGTTATCAAACCCCATTTTGGTGAGTCGCGCTCACCTGAACACCTGCACGCATCAAACCTATCAAATTCTCAGTTATCAGACACAGAGATCCGCCCCATTTAGGGTTTCAGCGTCAAGAGTACCTGAATTCATACGAAGCAACCAACCCAGGAAACAAAAACACCCAAGCAGAGAAATTTTCAGTGAAGCGACAAGGAGGACAAATACCTGAACAAACAGAACCCAGGGAGAAATCGTTGTTATCTCGGTCGTGAAAGGAACGATTTTTTGCTAAAGTTCATCCGAATCGGCCAACAGATAAAAGAGGTTCGGATTGGATTGATTTAAGGAAGATAAGTTTGGTTCGATTGATTCTACGGCCGTCGGAGCGGTGGCGGTGAGAGGAGGCACAGGTTCGGGGCTGTTACACCTAGTTCGGAACTCCTTACAGGGTGAAAACTGTTACGGGCTGCAATTGCAAAATGGTAGGGTTAGTCGGGATGTTATACTTGGCCTAAAGGGCCTTTTGGCCCCTGAATTATATTGACTCAGACCATTTACCCCCTGAAACATGACTCGGGCCGAATCGCCCCTTAAATTTTGTAATTTGGGACCTTTTACCCCCTAAGCCCATTAACATTAGTCAAACGCCGTCATGTGAGGGGAGTTTCTGATAGATATGAGTGTTTGCGTTTGGTCAGGACCGAATTGAAAAAGAAGGGAAAGAAAAGGAAGTAATTATGCATTGGCCCATTTAAACGATGAATTAAAAACGGGAGGCAAGGCAAAATCGGCGAAGCGAGAACAGAGCGCTGCGAACAGAGCGACGCGACAACGATGAGCAGCACTGCCTCCACCGGATCTTCAAGGTCTATTGTAAGGATGAGACATCGTGACGAAGATCACCCTTGCTAATTTCACTGCCTCAAGGTGACTTGGCAGTTGCCAAGTGGAATGATTCAAACCGAGGCTCTGTTAAGTCAATTGCTTCTTCATCCGTGACACGAAGACTCCTACCATTTGATGTCAAAAGGATAAGCCTATTTGGTAAATCCTACTGTAAATCCTACTGTATAGCCCATATGATTGTTTATCTCTTCTTAATTCACTCACACATAATAAAGGCATGTTTGTTTTTTCGGTTCACTAGCACAATGTCAACACAAAATTACCGTCCATGGATATATATATACTACTGTGTATAAAATGGCATAGACGATTCAACCCATTATTTATGAAAATAGAGCAAGAAGATTCACTGCCCGATTAATATTCAAATCGCATGGAAGATGAGGACAAGGAAGACCAATAAAGTTACTTTTACCTTCGTCAGACAAGGAAGACCAAGAAAGTTTAAGAATCTTCAAATCGCATGGAATCTCGAGAGACGAGGTCCCCCACCAGATGCTTTTGTCGCTTGAATGCTCCTAGATTACCTTTCTTTTTTTTTCCCCTGCAGAAACATACTTACTGCCGCGAAACGTTAAACATTTCTCGCCTGAATGCTCCAGCCCCAACTTTCGGTTTTAATTGGCCAAACTCTTAATTAGTTCTTTTCTATTTTTTTTTTTTTCATTCTAGTCCTCACAAAATGCTAACATTCATTCCCGTCAAAAGTCCCCCCCCCCCCCCGGTGATTGGCATGTGACTTACTTAAATGACTCAAGGGGTGAAAGGTCCCATATTTCAAAGTTTAAGGGACGAGTTAGCCCGAGTCACATTTCAGGGGCCAAAAGGTCCGAGTTATTATATTTCAGGGGGCAAAGTGTCCTTTAGGCCTGTTATACTTTTTTTCTAGTAACTAAAATAATTCTATATTTTGGGTAAATGAAAATAATTCTATTTTCATTAAAAGAATATATTTTGACAATTTGAATGCATCAAACGTGTCGGGTAAACATGTAGGCGCTAACGTGGCATACTTGTTTGATAAGGTCCATTGCACAACCTGCTCCTAATCACACCTCAAATGTTCCTAAAGATGTTATTTATGGACTCTTGTTAAAACTTTCTCTTCCCTAAATTGCACAAACGTCTTCATATCCACAATTACCTGTTGTTGCTAGGGGTGATAACAAATCGAGCATTTATTGAACTATTCGAGTTCGAGCTTAAATTCATCATTAACAAACCGAGCTTATCAAATTTTGAACTTAAGCCCAAGCCAATCTTGAGATTTGAATATCTTATCGAATCGAGCTTGAACTTATCAGTGTTCAATTTGATAGGTTTTCAAGCCTATTGAAACTTATATAATATTAATATAAATGTGTTTAATTTGTTTATTAAAGTCATTAAATATCATTAAGTAATACTAAATATAATTACTTTTTCAAAACGAGCTCTTCAAGCTCAAGCTTGAGTATATCCAATCGATCTCAAACTGAGCTTATGCATCGAGCTCTTTAACCAGTTTTTCGAACCTTTCAAATATTCGAATCAAGCTCAAGCTTCATCCCGAGCTAAACTCGAGCATTATTTCTTTAAGCTCGTCAAGCCCGAGCCCGAGCACCCCTTAAAGTAAAACAAACTCAACTCGAGCTCGAGAGGATCGGGCTCGAGCTCAGCTCGGCCTTACTTGCTGTAATATAATTTATCTACTACCCAGCTTACCCCTGCTGTGAGCTTACCCACAGCCCCATCTACCAAATCCTACACCACATGCCTCATCCCGCGGCCCATTTAGCATCACCCTCTGTACGCTTGACCACACAATCCATCCATGCCACCAACCTTCCTCCATCCACTAGCTGCCTTAAGCCATGTCAAGCAGATGCTTAAAGCTTGACCACTACTACCCACATCTCACTCAATCTCATCTCATCACACTGCTCTTCCAAGCAAGCCTCTTTTGCTCCTCACTTTTGTTAGGTGCTGGATCATCATATGTTTTTTGTATTGCAATTTGACTCAAAATCTTGAGTGGTTGGATAGTATTTTGTGTCGTTCCTTTGTTTTTCTAAACTATTTGTCTCTTAAGTGATAGATAATTGGCAGTTTCAATAGTTGGGAATTAATCGACTAATAATATTAAAGATATTGAGAAGATTTTGACTGAGGGCTAACTTGTAAATAAGGCCAATTTTAGAGGCAATTGATAAAGTGATTTGTGTGATGAACCCTACCAACTAGGTTTAACGTGTTAATCACGTTTACTCGCAACAAAATGACTTTAAGCTTTTTCAATGTGTTGCATATGTTTTTACAATATTAACATTAGAAGGTGCCCTGTGATATATGTCAGCTACAGTATAACCCTAAATTAGGTAAATTGCATGATTAGACCCTAATTTTTAATTATTGTTCTAGTTTAAACCCCAACCTCCAAAATGCACGTTTTGCCTCCCTAACTTTATTAAAACTTTTCATTTAGACCTTTGTGTGATGGAAGTTGTTAGTTCAAATGGAAAACTCCGCGTTAACATGGTATTATAGGGAAAAATGCTAAGTTTGGCGCCTGAGACCTTGTCTCTTTAACAAAAAACCTTAAAAAATTTAAATCGAACATTAAAGCCCCTTCCTCATCTCAACCCCATTCTCACCGCTGTCCCTTTTTGGTCTTCCCCTCCCTACCACAGTCACTCTCCCTTCCTTCCCTTTTGGCCTCCTTCCCTTTCGAGTCTATTGTCACTATCTCTTCCTTCCCTCTTGGCCTCCATTCCCTCCCTCTTGGGCCCCCTTCCTCTCCCCACCATTGTCACTCTCCATTTTCCTCCCTCTCAGCCCCTCTTCTTCTCCTCGCTACCATTGTTCTCCCTTCCCTCCCTCTCTGCCCCTTTCCTTCCCCTCCTGCCATCGCTCTCACTTCCCTCATTCTCAGCCGCACCCGATTTGCCCATCCCTCTTGTCACGATTTCCCGATTCATTCACCCTTCCCTCCATTCGCTCAGTTGATTCGCTTCCTCTTTTACATCTTCGATGTTAATCCACCAAACCTGATGTTTGTCCATCAATCTATCAAACTAGATGTCAATTCGCTTTCACCCCCATCCCTGACATCAATCTTGGCCTTCGATTCTGGTTATAGTCATTTGAGGATCTTGTCTGTCCCTTTGTGGCGTGGTGCAACTGTTGGTGGCCATTGATGTCACTAGGGCGCTTACAGGACAAGCCGAAAAGATAGAAGACCATAGGAAAGAAAGGCCAAATAGGGGAAGGGTTTTTGTTAAATTTATATTTTTAAAAAATTATTTATTAAATGGAAAAAATTTCAAGGGTTAAAGTTGGCATTTTTCCTACAATGCTATGTTGATGTGGCATTTTCTGTCAGAACTAACGAATTATGTCACCTAAAGGTCTAAAATGAAATATTTAAACAAGGTTAAGAAATCTAAACATACAAGTTGAAGGTTAGGGTTAAAACTAGAACAATAATTAAAGGTTAAGGTCCAATTGTGCAATTTACCCAACCCTAATTATAGGAGTAATATTTTTTCTTTTTCTTTGCGTGGCACACGCCAATAAAGTTAGTATCATGCCTACTTAATTACTTATTGAATAATGATCTAAAATATGTTAACAAATTTTCCCAATTTTCCAAATTAAAATGGATAAATATTAAAAAATAATTACTTTATCAACAAAATTTAGAAGTGCATTACACTTTTAAAGTATTAACTTTCAAATGAATAGAATATTCTAATGAGATTTGTGTGCTCTGTAAATCATATATTTTTTAATGTGAATTCCCGAAGCAAGCTTGGAAGAGAATCTATGAATGGCTTAACATCAAAGTTGCAGCAAATGCAATTTCCTTTGGATGGTTTAGAAGAAGATCAAGGAGTAAGCATATCTCTTGTGTAATCAAAAGAATGATTGTTATGGTGATGATATACCATCAAGAAATAAATCTAGAGTTTGTTTTGATGACATGGAAATATACTTGGAGAATGATCTATAAACTCTCAAAACTAAGGGTGAAACTAGGCTCGAGCTTAGCCCCTTTGTTGTTCGGCACTACATGAGTTCAAGCTTAAATTGCTTAAGCCCAATTTTTTAGACTTGAGCTTAGCTCAATGAGGGCTCGAGTTAGGCCCGAAAGCTCTTCAAGCTTGAATGACACATATAAATTTTTAGTATTTGAATTATAACTTAAATGAAAGATAAAGACTGAAACCATATTTTTTACATAGATAACAAAAGAAAGAAAAATAATAGATCCTATCTCCAAACTTCTAATCTTTTGTCGCTCTACCCTGATTTCATAAACTTCATAAATAAATCATCTTCTTCCTCAAGACAAACGAATAAACTAAAGAATGAATAAGAGAAAGCCCAAATCAGCCACATGATTCAAACCACAACAGCACTACAATCAGAGAAAACAACAACAAGGAATAAACGAAAAATAAAAAATCTAGAAATATGAAAAACATGAACCAACCTTTTTGCACCCGATACAAGCAGTGTCGTCTTTATCATCGATAGAGAAAGGGTTTCAAATCAAAATAGATAATGAAATCATCGATGGTCATGAAGGGTAAAGCTTCGGACGATTGTGATTTAAAGGGCAGTTCTGAGGAAGAGAAGACGAGAAGGTTGTGAAGTGTGGAAGCTGAAGGTTTTTAGGCTTGATTGGGGCTGCTGTTGGACGTTGGGACACCAGGTAACAAGGCTAAAGATGTCGCCAAGTAAGCAAGGCTAGTTCCTGGTTAGTGACAATCGTCATTGATTAGTGATGGCCAATTGGGTGTTCCCTAAGGTTGGATTTAGTCGAGGCTGACAAAAGGACTAAGGCATGGGATAAAGAGAGTAAGCATAAACTTAGGGCTTATAAGGTATGATGGGAAAAGGTCCAAAGAGATAAAAGGTAAGGTCCGCGAGCTTATTAGGCCAAGTTTCATCAAGCTCAAGCTCAGTTCTAAATGAGTTTGAGCTTATTTTTTGGATCGAACTCGAATAGAGCTCAAACTCTACTATGCTCGACTTGAAAATCCTCAACTTGAGCTTAAGCTTGAACTACCAGAAAAAGACCCGACTCCTATTCATCCCTACTCAAAAACTTGTATAAAAAGTAATAAATGGATTAAAAAGATTGTATAGCCTCGGGTGTACACTTAAGTGAAATTTTGTACTAATAAATTCATCAATATGAAGAATATCCATCTTTGTAGGTAAAAAAATCATTAGAATATTGGAAAATGATATTGATATGGTAATGTTGGTCATTCAATTAACATGATACCTACTAGTTTTGTAAAAAGCGAATATTTTGTAAAAAACTCTCTTTTTTTACCATTAAATTAAAAAATATATAGTGAATTTAGATGAGATGGTTAGGGTGAAACTTCACGGAAGGTTTCCACCATTTTTTTTCCAAAGTTGTATGCTTGTAATTATAATACTGTTAAATGCATGCTAATTTCACTAATTTGATTTGGGCAAATTCTTTACTATTTGTTAGTGACTAAGCCAAATTTCTGTTTTTATTATTGATATTATTTATTTAGAAGATTAATTTTAATGTTTTTTTATTATGGTACGTTGCTGTAGAATTATTGTTTGTTATTATGATAGTATGTCGTGTGTAAATGAGTTTTACTTGATCTCGCCCACCTTTAAATAGATAATATATGAATATTAAAATTGTAAAATCGATAAATAGTAGATAAGATACGAATTGAGTATCTAACACGATGGATAAGATACAGGTTTAGCGTTATTCCACCACATCCTATATATTTTCATCC
Source organism: Aquilaria yunnanensis (assembly GCA_039654915.1). Classification (NCBI taxonomy): domain Eukaryota; kingdom Viridiplantae; phylum Streptophyta; class Magnoliopsida; order Malvales; family Thymelaeaceae; genus Aquilaria; species Aquilaria yunnanensis. The sequence goes on from CM077595.1 coordinate 1,850,963, forward strand.
TTAAATATAATTGACATGAATAAATTTCTACTTGGACAAAAGATCAATTGAATATCATTTTCTTGAGAATAAATCAAATTAAATAACATCTTAGTCACACAAAATTATGGTATGAAAAAAAAAAACATGTTAAGATGGATTTTTTGGTGTTTGTCCAACTTAAGCTACCCATAGAACCTATTGCCCCAAACTAAACCAAATCGATGACAATGAGGGATTTATGCGGGCTAGGGTTAGGTTAGGTAGTGAAAAGCATAATCTTGTCTGCCATACATATAAGTCAATTTGGTTAGTAAATAAAAAAACTCAGTTAATCCGTATTGACCTACTTCTAATCTCCAATTTCTAATCCTTAATTCTCAATCCCTAAGCAATATATAAGTGTCATGTTCAAGGACATCTAGATAGCCATTAGTTCATCGTAGCTAGCTTCTTCTTTTAAGGATAGGTAATATATTTCAGGATAATTATTGCTTGTTGCTTCCAAAAATTTTTGGATTTTGAGGACATAAATTTTGTTTTGTTGGTCTATAACTGTTTTGAAAGATGTACTTATACCTCCTTAAAAAAAACAACTAAGTAATATAACTACTTCAAACACAAAGCTTGTGAGCTAGAAAGGGAGAAAAAGATGACTAGTATTGTAGTTTTCATTTTAGTTTGTCTCATTTTAATGACATAAATCAACTAGTATTGGTTACTTGTTATATGCTTAATCTGGTTTCTTTTAATTATCATTTCAGCACTAAATCAACTTTAAATTTTAATTAAAATAAAATAGAAAATTTGTTGTTTGCATGTTGTAGATGATTGATTTAGGAGCATAATACAATACTTATGAAGTTTTTTGGTTGAGATGTTTTTCGTGGAAATTACATTTTGGAGTTAATTATTGTGTTTTACCTATTTATTACTGTATTGGATAAAAACATTTTGGAGTTAATTTTTGTAGAAATTATAATTATTGTCTTACAGGAGATTATAGAAACTCAGTCATACCAAACCGATGCGATTTTTTTTTCATTGCCTTTTAGGGTATGCGAACAGGGTTAATTGATGAATTGAGCAACTCAGTCAATACTGTGGGAAAGAACCAAGTTGAGACGAAACTTGGAACTCGATCAAACCTGTCCCATGAACACCTGAGATAGATTTGATTTAGCTAAAGTTCATTTTTTTTTCTTTTTCAGTAATGAAAGTTCACTTTTATACATTTAATCAAATTAAATGGATTGTATTATTCGCGGGTCAAAGTTTGGGTTAAGACAACCTGTGGGTAAGGCTAGAAAATGGGCCTAAGGCTTGGTCTTATTTACATCCCGTTGCCACTGGTTACTGTTGGTTGAAGATTCTTTCCTCTCTCTCACTTAGACAAAGCCTTTCAAACAATCCATCCTAAGGAGCTACTCCCGGTGGTGAATCCGGGCATCTACCACGGTTTTGAACTCACCGGCATCCGTTGGCCTCAAATCCGGTTATATCCTACCGAATCCACTTCTCCTAAGCTTCATCAACAAGATTGACCTCATATTAGAAAAATCAAACTTGGTGTCAGAACAAAACAAATTCAAATTAGAAAAAAATGACTTTATATCATTTGCACAGGCAAAGGAATCATTTGCCTGGTAGAAGCTTGACTGACAGAAGCCGATGGTGGTGCCGGTAGCTGACCAAATATGATGGGTACAACGATTGGCTAATCAGGAACTCTTGTGGAAAAGTCAGGCCGGTGACAAAGTGGGCAATGAAGCTACAAATTGACGGAGGCGGCCATTTTTTTATGTGAAACAGATGCGGAGGTGCCTTCGACGGTAAAGTAAGAAAGGGGAGAGAGAATTGATGTTTTCTGCCTAAAAAGCATGTCATGGCATATTATGTGTATAAAGTTCTACTTCTTTTTCTGCCCACCCACGAGCCTCTTTGACCATTAAAACCCATTTGCCTCATTAATCTATTTACAGGTTGTTCATTTAGCATTAACACACACACATTAATACATTACCTGAGTCAAACGTGTGAATCTTATCTAACTGGGTCTCAATGGAATTAGAAATCACCCTGATTATGTTAATATTTATAGTCATACCCACTGAAGGTTCCACATGACAACTTCTACCAAGTACATCGCCAACCTTTATGGCACGGCTATCAGAAGACCTAATGGCCAGATCCAACCTTTCTAGCCTCACCACCTACTCTCGCACCTGCATTGCTTCTTGCCCTTCCTGATTTCAACTGAGCCCACTCCGGCCGCCCCTACTCTTCTTCTCGCCCTTCTAGATTTCAACCCTCCTACTTCGGCCGCCCTTCCTTTTCTTCTCATGCTCGCCTTTCCAATTTCAACGACTGCCCCTTCTCTTCTTCTCCCACTCTAGCAGCCCCTCCTCTTCTTCTCGCGCACGCCATTCCTGATTTCAATGACAACCCCCTATCTTATCTGACCCACTTCGGTTGTCCCTTCTCTTATTCTCACACTTGCCTTTTATCCGAACAAGGAGCATGGGACAGCGGGAGGTTGGACGGAAGAGATTTGATTGAATGGCAAAATAGGAGTGGAGTGGGTAGAGTAAGGGGCAGACGAAGCTGGTAGAGCTAGGTCTAATGTTAACTAGGTTGACTGTAATTACATATAGATTTAAGGGTAACTGTCAAATAATTCAAAAGTAGATCATAAGCTAGACTCAATAACTGTTTGATTTGCTTGTATTAAATCTAAACGAATTGGGCTGGCAAACGATTGCGAACCCTCGTAAACTTGAAAACCGAACAACAGCCACATTTGAAAGTCACTCCAAATGCAACTAGCCCCTGGGCCTCCACTATTCTGCAGCATCTCCCACGAATGGGTGCCAACCAAGGGAAACTTGACGAGCTCGTACTTGTCTCATGTCTGCGTCTTGGGAGGCGAAATAGCACTGCTCTCTGAGAGCGCCGTGGAGAACCAAAGAATAACGTGTGATTGATTCATGGCGTGGTCGGGATGAAATAAGAGCTCTTGATGAGGAAGCACCAGGGTCAGCAGACGCAGGTCTGTCGAACAAGGCACTGCACAGGAAGCTTTCGAAAGATTAATAGGGTTTGAGAAATTAGGAGAGTTTTCCTACGATTTGGACCAATTAGACAAGATCCACAAACAAATCCCCGTCTTCGGAACTTTGTGTTTACTACAACAATATCCTCCATCTTCTCACTCCTTTCAAATTATTCCCCAGGCCAGACTTAATTTTGGGAATTTAAATATTGAATCAGTCTCGCTGAAGAGCCCAGCAGAGCAGTCACCATCTTGGACCTTCCTTTCAACGCCACCCCATTTGGTGTGAGTCCATATGGAATCGTAGTTGAGTGTTATTTTATTTCCTATTTCCTTTTCTTCGTAATAGCATACCAGAAATCAACCGCCTTTGATGGTTTCACTTCTCTTTGAAGATTCTTTTCGTGTCTATATACCGATTCCTGGAAGTCAATCATTTGAGGTTTTAGGAAAATCCCTCGTACGGGCTTATGAGGTAACCATCTCTCTCTCTCTTTCTCTTGTTTCTCCTCTTGTTTCTGATTAGATTGAATGATGGGGATGATTCTTTCAGCGAATTAAGTAATCTGACATGATCACAGTGAACTTCTCTTGCCTAGAAGCTTTAGATGCTTTCTTTGGTAGAATAAAATTTAATATACCTGATTGATTATGCTTACTGCAGATTACCAAAAAAATTATATTGCAGATTTTCTTGGATATTTGTTAGTTACTCATAAGGTAAGAAACAAAACTGGATTGACTCTGGTGATTTGGTGTCATTAAGGTAATGGGCAGAACTGACTAGGTTGCTTGGTGGCTTCATGATGGGGTATATTCCACTTGCAAGAGTTTGGTTATCGATATGGCTGGTGTTCTTGCTGCAAGTTGGTGTACTGGTTCACTCGGATTCCAACTATTTGATTGGACTTGGAAGCTATGACATAACTGGACCTGCTGCAAATGTTAACATGATGGGATATGCTAACTCAGAACAGATTGCTTCTGGAATTCACCTTCGCTTGCGAGCTCGCACATTTATTGTGGCAGAGCCCCAAGGGAAACGGGTTGTGTTCATTAACATTGATGCTTGCATGGCTTCACAAGTAGTGACACTTAAAGTGATTGAACGACTGAGAGCAAGGTAGTTGTTTTTCTGAATTATGTGCCTTGAACTTTGTTATATGATTGGGCCCAAGTGTTGTGTTTTTTAGTGTAGCAGATCCAGATGTAAAGCTCCTAATATGTTCTTTTCCGTTTTCCACCCATTGCCAAAATCCTTGCTTATTGACAGGTATGGTGACTTGTACACTGAAAAGAATGTCGCAATCAGTGGTATTCATACTCATGCTGGTCCAGGAGGTTACCTCCAATATGTGGTTTATATTATAACATCTCTTGGATTTGTACGCCAGTCTTTTGATGCCCTTGTAGATGGCATTGAACAAAGTATCATACAAGCTCATGAAAATCTAAGACCGGGATCAATATTTGTAAATAAGGGTGAGGGAAGAAATTTACTTGCTTCAATCTATACTTGTTTTGGGAACATATCCTGTTGTTGTTGGGTTTTATACTTTTGATCCATAAATTAGTGTCAATTTTCTTTGTGTTATATTCATGTTTCCATATTCTTTGGTGCACATTTGTTAATATGCTACAGAGAACTTATTTACATTCAAGATTTTTCTATTTCACATTTGACAGGCGAGTTATTCAATGCTAGCATCAATCGTAGTCCTAGTGCCTATCTCAATAACCCTGATGCAGAGCGCCAGAAATACAAGTATGACGTAGATAAAGAAATGACTCTTTTGAAGTTTATAGATGACCAGTGGGGCCCAGTTGGCAGCTTTAACTGGTTTGCTACTCATGGTACATCAATGAGTCGCACAAACACATTGATAAGTGGTGATAATAAGGGTACGGCAGCGAGACTTATGGAAGACTGGTTTGAGCAGAATGCTAGTGTAAGTTGGCCTCTCAGGGAATTTGTGGATGATGAAATTCCTCGAAGGACCTCAAACATAATCCCCAACATGCGAAAGCACCGTAAGTTCTTTACTGTTTGGAAATAAGCCACAGACTGGTAAGTAGTTTTCTAAATAACTGAATCAAAGATTTACCAGCTGGTTATGATTATGGTATTCATTGAACAGGTTGAATATGAAACCATAGTATGAGGGTCCAACTGAATGTTTTGCTTTCATACATGAAGCAGTTGCTTCACTGCTCGCTGATGATAGTACCTGAACTTTTTCATAGCTGTGTAGTACAAAACAAAACTCTCCTTTAATATTCTTATTCAAATAAAGAAAAAAAAGCTCTAAATGTCATTTATTATCCATGTACAAAAGTATGTTTCTAGAGCTAGTATCTTGCCACTGCTTCACTGGTTATGAAACACATTTGGTTTGGCCGTGGCTGGGTTATATTCTGGTGCAACAATTTAGTCTAAGCATTTATCTTTTCTTTTGTTTTATTTTAGCTGGTTCATGAATTAGTTTCAACTAATAGTAATGAAGCATAACATGTAGTTCTGCTGTTGCTTGTGCTGCTTGGGCTGTACACTTGTCTATTTATCGTTAAACAACCTACAAGCAATGATAATAAAAGATAAAAACCAATGGTCGGCTAAATGTTTAAAGCTTCTGGCTGTTGCCCCAAGGAGTAGATCCCCAGTCCCCCCTAGGCGGTGCTTATATGAACCAAAAAGGAAAAACAAATAAAAGATGGAATCGTTCTCTTAAAAGGAAGAACCCAAAATAAAAAATAAAGTAAAATTAAAAACTATAGATGGAATGATAGTCTGACATTTTTTATTCAGACCATGAATTGCTGGAGATTGCTGCATCTTTCCATTCTGTTCCTGGAAAACCTGCAACAAGAGCACTGAGTGCTTCAAGACGTGTCAGAGGTGCTCATAGGCAATCGGGGATACCTGCATTTGTTTCTGCATTTTGTCAGACTAACTGTGGTGATGTTAGCCCCAATGTGCTTGGAGCATTCTGTATTGACAGTGGCCTTCCTTGTGATTTCAACCACAGTACTTGCAGTGGAAAAAATGAACTGTGCTATGGTCAAGGACCAGGGTATGTGTTATTGTTCTCATCATTCATTTACCAATTACATAATATTAGTGATTGAGTGAATGAGTGAGTGGGTGTGTGTGTGTGTGTGTGTGAGAGAGAGAGAGAGAGAGAGAGAGTGACTTGTGCATGTTTCTGGTAAGACTGAACAAATGTCATGCTCAACTTGGCAGTGCTGATGAATTTGAGAGCACATTCATTATTGGAGAGAGGCAGTTTAAAAAAGCAGTGGATCTTTTCAACTGTGCCTCTGAAAAGTTAGAAGGAAAGGTTGATTATCTACATACCTACGTGGATTTCTCGCAGCTTGAAGTGACTATTCCCAAACAAGGAAGAGGGTCTGTGGTTGTAAAGACTTGCCCTGCTGCTATGGGATTTGCATTCGCTGCCGGAACTACTGATGGTCCAGGAGCCTTTGACTTCAAACAAGGTGATGATAAGGTAATGGTTCATTGTGTGTTTTGCACTCTAGGGCTACTCGCTTTGCTTGATTTAGAATATAGTCATCCATCTTCAGGGAAATGCATTCTGGAGGCTGGTTCGCAACTTACTCAAGACACCAGATAGGAAACAAATTGAGTGCCAGCATCCAAAACCAATCCTACTGGATACAGGCGAAATGAAGAAGCCTTATGAATGGGCGGTAGGTTCCCATCATCATTATATATTTAAAGTTTATTTTCCTTGGATGAAAATATTGGAATGGTGGAAGCATGGATGCCTTATACGTTGTATTGACCAATGCTGCATATCACTCGTTTGTGCATGCAACTGGTTTTTTCATTACTATGTGAGCAAATCATCTGTACCAGGAATAATTGCTGATGGAATTAGGGTGCGGTTAACAAAAATTGTTTTCTAATACTCGAGCAAAGCATAGAAGTTCTGAAGCCAAGTTTAGTCTAGCTATCTTTGCTAGTTAACGGGCACAAGGCATTGGCTAGCTCTCTTATTGGGCTATAACTGACCTGACTAAGCAACCATTGTGAGATTGTGCTTCTGTATTTTTTCCCCCTTTCCTGTTAAACAGATTGGTCCCTATGTTCTATTTGTTTTTAGTGTCATAGTTTGTCCCTTCTGTGATAGGCATTTCAGGATTTTCTTGAAACATGGTTAATGTTTCTGGTTGGCTTCCCTCCTTTCTCTACCATCTAATTTATTATTTTTGCTTTTGGTTGTTTTTAGAGTCTTATATGTTTATTTTGCGAGTGATATACTTGAGTGGTTCTCTTCTATCTGATTATTTTCTTGTGGCGTGTTACTCTCTTTGATATTTTTTTTTTCATCTAACACTCTTTTGGGAACTTTTTATTTTTTGTGATCTGACAGCCTTCCATACTTCCAATCCAAATCCTACGCATCGGCCAACTGGTCATTCTCTGTGTACCTGGAGGTAGTTGCTTTTCTGATCTTCCTTTTGTATTTCCATATGAGGATTAAAAAAACCGTTTTTTTTTTCTTTTTGTTTAATCTTACAACTTTTCACTTCAACTTCGACCCTAGATAAGGTGAGATACCCTTTAATCTTTTATTGCTGTAATAGATTCTAAATCATGGTCAGATCAGGTTGGTGAAGTTTGGCTTTTACGTTCTGGTGGTATCATCTTATTTCTTGAATTTCCCTAGCTCCTTACTTAAATTTGGTATCATGTGGAGAATCATTTAGCCATCCATTGTTGAGCTTGATATTTATTTTCTAACATTAATCGAAATGGGGAAAGGGTACGTGTAGACCTAAACTTGGGCAGAAAGAGTCCAAAAGGATCTCTCTTTAAGAGCTTATGGAGGAACTGGCCAATGAGTACAATGGAGAAAGAATTCATGTAGCTGATGCCAATTCAACCTGCTGTAGGGCATTGAAAAGCTGATTTGGGTGTTTCATTTTGCATTCAGTCCAAAAATTTTGATTTTATTGCTCGTCCAACATTGCTACTCATGCATACCCTTCAACTTTTGGCCAGTATTATCGACCATTTATGTGTACCCCATCAAAATACAATCATTTCTAACTTCTATATCGGATGTGAACCTTGGAGCTTAAACAGGCAAATTACTTCCATTTTTACTTGGTTTTATGAGTTTCAACAATGTGCAGCTCCTCCACCCTTTATAATTTTTTTGTGATTTTTTGAATATTCGGTGATTTTTTTAAGTTGCTTCTGCAGCAAATGTCTTGCTCTGTGCATTTAGAACATGAGTCATCACAATTTTGTTTCTAACAGAATTCACAACGATGGCTGGGAGGCGTCTTCGTGATGCTGTGAAAACAGTGCTCACAACCAGTGGAAATGGAGAATTCAATAGCGGCACTCATGTTATCATAGCTGGGTTGTCTAATACATACTCACAGTATGTTACTACCTTTGAGGAGTACCAGGTGCAAAGATACGAGGTCAGTACATGCTAGGCAGTAAACATGCATCAAATTCAAAACTAATATATCTAGATGCCTGTAGAGTCTGTTTTTTAGCAGAGGCAGGCACATCATTGAGTGCATTTAGAGATTATGCAACTTGATTAGAATACATGTCCTTGAATATGAAGAGCAACCGTAAACATATATGATCTAGGAGCAATTATGAGATTTCGGCAATAGGCTTGGGTCTGTCAGATGATAATTATCAGTCAGTTATGAAGAAAAGAAAATGCCAGCTCTACAGTTCTGAATTTGTTTCATGCTTCTCAGGGTGCCTCCACACTGTATGGTCCTCACACCCTCAGTGCGTACATTCAACAGTTTAAGAAACTTGCTAGTGCTTTAGTTAGGAACCAGCCTGTTGAAACTGGGCCCCAACCTCCCAATTTTCTAGAGAAGCAGATATGTCTGGTTCCTCCAGTCGTGATGGACTCTACTCCTTCTGGTGTTAATTTTGGTGATTGTTTTGCCGATGTTCCTCTTAACTCCAGCTTCAAGAGGGGCAACTTGGTGACTGTTACCTTCTGGTCAGCTTGCCCCCGGAATGATCTATTGACAGAAGGGACATATGCCGTTGTTGAGATTCTCCATGGTAAAGATAACTGGGTTCCACTTCATGATGATGACGACCTCTGCCTTCGTTTTAAGTGGTCAAGACCTTCAAAGCTAAGTCGCCGAAGCCATGCTACAATAGAATGGAGGATCCCTGAGTCGGCAACTCCAGGAGTGTACAGAATAAGGCACTTTGGAGCTTCAAAGAGCTTCATGGGTTCCCCTAAGCATTTCACTGGTTCATCTAGTGCCTTTGTAATTACATGAGATTACAAATGATTATGTATATCATCTTAAACGGAATGTGGTGTTTTACTTCTGTATATGCTCAATAATAGACTTCTTGTTGCATATGTAACAAGTATGCATCTGAATGTTAACTTTTATGCATCATTTCTGCGAAATCTGTTATCCCGCTCTGCTTGTTTTAAGCAGTTTCAAGTATTTTCTTTTTGTCCACAATACTACTTGGCAACACAAGGATCAGACATCAGTCATTTTGTAACTTATATCTATGGAGGGCATTTGCCCCATACCCAATCAGAACCATCAAGAGATGAGGGACACTTGTGTGGCAACTGTCCATGACAAAGCAAAACCTTAAGTGCCAAAATCAGATTGGATTGAATGCTAATTTTTAGCTCCTTGCAGCCAAAGCCTCACAAGAGGCTCTCTGTCAGCACGGAAAGGATCCTATATCCAAATGGAAAACGAAGTGTACAAGAGCAACAGTTCAAACTTCAAGTTAACAAATGAATATTAAAAGCCAGCACAGCATCTACTACCATACAAATGGAAAAACGACCTCTTTGAGTCAAGACTCACCTACCCAATGCGTAGATGAGAGCGTATTTTAAAAATTCACACAGCATTAGAAATAGAAGCCATAGGCTTACAAAAATCCCACATAACAAAAGAAAAGGGACTTATATCCTGGTCGTTAAACTTGAGGCTTAGTTTCTTCCTCATCCTCTTCAATCTTTGGAGCCAAGTAAAACCTAATGTAACCCATCTCAGCAATCTTGTACTCAACTACAACTGGTAACTCAGAGGACAGGCTGATAGTAACTGTGCTGGACAGTGGAGTTGCCTTGGTGAAGGAGTTCATATATCTCAATGCAAATGTCAAGGACACTGGCTCATTCATCTCTATAATTGTAGCCTCTTCGGGCTGCAAATAGTTACCAAGAAGGAAACAAGAATTAAGACAATCACTTACAGCAATGCATCTGCTTCTGATACAATCCCAGGAAATAAAAAGCCCTTTTGTCAACTACTTACTTTGTCAACAGTAGTATTCTGCCTGACTACAATATTAGCCGTTCCAATATCACCTCTGGTAGAGAACTTCACACCCTCCTTTGTGACAGAGATAACAACTGGAACATATCAAACCATAAGTAACATTCACTATTGCACACATAACATTAATGTGAGCAAAAGGCTAGGGAAACAGAAGGAACAACAAATCTAATGAATAAATTTCAGAAGGGAAACATTTATAGACTGACCAGTGTCACCAATACTAGCGAGATCTTTACAAATCCTTGCAAATTCAGCAGAAGGCATCCTAACAATTGCCTGGTATTCAGCCTCTGGAATCCCTAGATGCTCGCTGTCAATATCCATCAGCTTCATCTCAAAATCTGCAATCTTATCTTGAGCTGCAACCCACAAATACAGAGTAAAGAAACGAACTAAGCAAGTTAAACAGAAGAAAACCTTCTTACCCCTGAACCAGAGACCCTAATCATAAACTCGAACAGAACTCGAAGACTGCTAAAACCCTAATCTAAGTGGAACTAAAGGTAGAGCCAAAACCCGTAGAACTCACTAGGGCTCTCGAACATGAAGGTGACGACGTCGCTCCCGTCATCAGCCTTGATGGTGACGATGTCATCATTTCCAGCACACCGAAGCATCTTGGACATGTTGTTGAGATTCATCCCCATGGAGATGTTTCTATCGCAGCGATAGTGTTCAAAACCCTCCGATCGGAGCAAGAGAGCCACCAGCGCGACGTGGCTAGAATCCATCGCCTGCAGCGAGAACCCAGTCGCCGAGCAGTCGAAGTTGGCGTCGTTCACCAGCTCCTTTATCGCTTCCATGACCTTCTTAAGAAGAGAACCCTGAACCAGCCTGAGCTCAAGCATCTTCGCGGTTGATTGAACGGAACGTTGAGAATCAAAATTTAGGACTTAGGGTTTGGGCGGGCTTCGGGGGGCAGCAGAAGGGTTTATAGGTTATATAGAGGGGCTAGGATCGGAGTGAAAATGATTCGAATTCCAAATTTTCGGGGTTTAAGTGGCGGGATTTGGAATTTTGGAGGGGGAAATGTTTCCCGCCATTTGAATTTCACGGCTCACTGGTTACTCCATTACTTGCCGGTCCGTAAACTAATTAATTTCTCATAATATCTCCTCATTTGGATTTCTATTGTTTAACCTAAAAAACTAAGAAATGTCATGTTCTTTCCTAACTTTTTTCTTGTTGCACGTAAGTTCATGTCAAATCATGAAACTGAACATGTTGCCATTAATTCATAGATTAATTTTATTTCACGTTGTATACCATAACAAATACATAAACAAAAAAAAAAGTAAACTCAAAGAAAAAAAAGAGGTTTTTTAAAGTGATGTGATTAAAACTTTGAATTATTTGGAAGGCTAAGTGAAGAAACAAAGTATGTCAAAGCCTTATAATGGAATTAACCAGAAATTGCAAGACATGTGTCACAATTGTAGGTATAAAGTGAAACAAAACCAAAACAATGAAGATGTGTGTGTGTGTGTGTGTGTTGACACAATATTATCCAGTTTTCTAATAGTATTTAAATCTTTTTAGCTATATAGAATATTCAATTAACAAAAAAATGGATCTAAATAATATGAAAAATGAAATGTAAACAATTTTACCTTGATACCATATTGGGCCCAAGTTAAAGGGCGATAAGATATACCAGCCCAACACATTAATGATGTCACTTAGCATGTTAGGCCAAAGCAAGGTTCACCCCACATTTTAACAATTAGAGCATTATATATAAGCACCTTCATATCAAGCCAACAAAGGCCCATTGTAACCCATAATTTCGTGTGTGTCATCTTTGAAAAAATCACCTTAATGTTTGAAATCACAACCTTCACCAATGTGACACCTTATAATTATGGATGATCTCTTATGATCTCCTTTGTAACTTCCCTATCCTAATGATTCTATGAAATCTTAACCAATGTCTTTCACGATTCAAGTGTTCTCCCATGATCCATACATATCATGCATGATCTAGACTAGTTCTCCATCACCTTCCCCCTAAATCTTTCCATAATCTACCATGATCTTCTTTATGATTCTTTCAACTTCCCATAACTACCAAAACTCCATACCCATAAAAAGGCCATTGCTCAACCAAACCAGGTAAGCTGATGTTCGTTTTAACTTACTCATTTCCTTTCCATCATTCATGGTTTAACATTATTTTAAGCGGAGGGCCTTCTTAGAAGATACTCTCCCTGAAGGCTTTATAAGACCGTATTTGCTTACATGTCCCTTTTGGGCATTCCAGTAAGTTTCCAAGTCATTCAACTAGAAGATGATATCATTTTTGCTATCAATTACACCATTTATGAAATGAAGATGTGAACTTCAAAATTGAGGTTTCTGGAGGGGGGGGAAGGAAAAACCCACTAGCAACCTCCAAATTTTTACCCTCTATAGTTTATCACCCATTTTTGTAAATCTAACTTAAATACCCCCAAAACAACTCTTTATTGTTTAACACTCAAATTTGGCTATCAATGATGTCATATATGGGAAAATGAAGATGTGATTTTCAATATAGAGGTTAATGAAGGAAAAGAGAAAAGCCTCTCTGGCAGTTATTGATTTTCCAATTTATATTATTTAATACCCAACTTTTCAAATATGTCATGAACACCCCTAAAACAACAATTGGACATCCTAAGCACCAATTCACCGCTGTCATTCACTTCAATATGCTATCATTGCTCCATTTTGCACTACGCCCACCTTTTCTAAGCATTGTCTGCCATTGGCAACACCAAAACAATGAAGGCCATTATTTGCCGAATCATGAAGTAGGAAGAGGTTAAAGGGTCGTGACTTGTTTATCCTTGAATTTCACTATATCCTTACCTAAGACCTAGCCATCTGTCTCGAGATGGTGGCATAAATAATAGAAGAAATAGAGAAAGCTGAAAATGATTTGTGATCCCTAGCCCTATCATCTTACAATTGCCTCTAACTGCACTTTTTATTATGTTGAATGCTTCGATCATAGTGATGATCTCTCTTCATGATGATTTGGTTAGACGAGATCTATCATCCCGCTCAGTGCCCATGAAGTAATAACTAAATTACCAACCCGGGCCTTTTGTAGCCTCGATATGGAAATATCACTAAGCAAAACCCTTGAAATAAGTGCCCATGGCAGGGACCAAATGTTTCCTTCATGAACACCTTAGCAAGGGCCCCTTATTATCCTTTATAGATGTCCTTGGTAAAGATCTAGTCTATCTTCAATTGACACCCTTAGCAAGGAACTTTCATTATCCTTTATATGAATTCCCATGAGTGTTCTCTAAAGGGACCTAGTATTCTCTTTGCAAGTGCCACTCACAAGGCTTCTTAGCTTTTTACAGCTACATTGTCGGTTTTTTACTTCCACAAGGCTTCATAACCTTCTGCAAATACATCATCAACTTCTACCTTGTAAAAAACTCTAAGCTAATGACAAGTATCTTGTCCCTCTTATCATTGTAACTTTATTGCCCTCGACAAGTACCTAGTCAACCTTTTCAATGCTATTAGCTTTTATTCAAAATGTTGTCTGCTTTTAACTATTTGTAAAGCTTATCCTTTCCACATTCACCCATAGTAAAGATCTCTCTTATTACATCAATATACTCAGGGGCCTTCACAAACATCCCCAGCAAAAACTTGGTATTCCTTCTATATATATCTTTGGTAGGAATCTTGTTTATAAATAAGGTACCATTTACCTTCCAAGTTCATAAATAAACTCCTTCAAAATACAGGGATGTTTTGCTCACTATGCTTACCCTTAGATTCTGACTATCTAAAGGGTTTTTTTATAACATATTAGGTCCAAGTTAAAGCCTGGCAGGATATGTCAGCCCAACATGCTAATGGCACCATTTAGCACATTAGACCAAAGTAAGGTTCATCTCATATTATAAAGGTTATAGCCTTACTTACAAGCACTATTTTATTGGGCCATTATAAGCTTTTTGTGGCATACAATACTAAAAAAATCACCCCAAAATTAAGGGATATAACCTCAGCTAATAGCAATAAGATCGTGCCCTACGGTTATGGATGATTTTTAGCAATCTCTTCCGAAACTTCTTTATCCTTAAGATTTTTTTAAATCTTAACCAATATCTTTCATGATTTAAGCAATTCTATAATGATCCACAATAATCCATAATCCTTTCAAATATCTCCATGATTTTTCCATGATTCTTTTAACTTTGTATAGTTATTATAACTCTTTAGCTATAAAAAGATAATTATTTGACTAACCCTGGTACATTGAAGTTGTCTCCAAATCATTAATTTTCTCTTCATCCACTATCATTCAACATTTGAGCATTGGAAGACCCTTCTATAAAAACACTTTCCCCGAGGGCCTTATAACATTATCTTTACTTGCAAGTCCTATTAAGTACTCATTAAGCTTCCAAATTAAGTCAATAATCCAGCTAGATGACAATAGCACTTTAGCTATCATACCTTGTATGGTGTGAAAACCCTATATGCCATATGTGATAATTGCATGATTACTAATATGTATGTATATATGACTCATAAGTTATAAAACTAAAGCATATAGTGTTTATCCTCTTTCCTAAATAATAACATGTGTAGTATGGCCAAGTATTCTGAGGATCAATTTTAGACTTGAGGTAGTAGTAATAGAGCTGATTTGGTTCCATGGTGGTATAGACTGTACATCTGATTTTGAGTAAATTAAGGCCCAATTATGTTATGTTTGTTCTAATTATGATACCTTATATCTCACATGGGAATTTATGATTTATAAAGTGTCTATATAACTTTGAGCTTATTTTTTTCATTTGGGATATCTCATTTTGGTGTAGATAGGTTTTCTGTTGACTAGTTATAAAAAACCCTTCTAGTATAGGTATGTCCATTGACTATTTATAGACTTGGGTCATCAAATATGGTTAGCTTATTTAAATATAAATTACATATCTTTGATATTAATTTATTTTAATGGTGAGATTATACAAAAAAACTATAAATTTTAAATTTATTTTTATACATGTTAACACTAAAAAATGAAATGGAGATGACCTTATTCAAAACCTATCCCACTAATATCATGCTTTTAATTTCAATATATTTATTGGGCCTACAGACCATTCCACCCATAAACTTTGCCAACTCGAACCTTTTATCCATTAAACTTTGACTCAGGTTCACACTCACCTCAAACTTTGAAAATTGGTACATTTTATTCTCTTAATCCATTTAAATGACATTTTTTAAAGTTATATAGGATCGAAACAAAGACAAGATAGAAGGTGAAAGGCTAGCTAACTATTTGACTTTGATTTTTACATATTTCAACTATCTACTTTAATCTCCTCAATGTGAGCAATACATGAAACCACCAACTCTGTATAATCTACATGAACCAACTAGCATTCTATACTGAAATATGATTCATTTAATTCTAGTACTCAATTCATTTACAAAATTAAAAGTTTATGTGGGAAAAATAGCTAGTTAATATTTCATCTTTTGTTTTATCTTCCTTTTGGTCCTTATATGACCTAAACAACTATTTAAGTGAGCCAAGAAGGTAAAATGTACCAATTTCTAAAGTTTAAGGGTCAAGTGGAGTCGAGTCAAAGTTCATGGGGTAAAAGGTTTAAGTTGGCAAAGTTAAAGGGATAAAAGGGGTTTAGGCCATATTTATTAAATGGCAATTGTATTGCACATATAACTTTATCATGGAGAAGAAGACATTACTGAAGTTACACTATTTGTTTTATTCTCATGCAGTAATTATATGACTGTTAAGTATGACCTTTTTGTCAAATATGTTGATTTTTCATTAACTTTGACCTTTATTTTTAAGCTTATGATTCCATAATTTTTTTATTTTGTTATTTTGGTTGTTTATTTTGTGGGTAGAAGGAGATGAAGGAAACAACGAGTAGGAATAAGAGCAAGTGAGATAGAGGTTGGTGCACAAAATGGTCAATGACACTATTCACAATGTTTTTGGTGTTGGTAGTTTCTAAAGGCCCAACACCAAGTGCCAGGAAAACCCCATCAAGCCATGTTTCCAAATACACAAAAAATTGTGGTCCTTTTCCTTGTATTTCAAATTCTAACTTGTAATTAGTCTAAGGTCTTAGAGCCAATTTATTTTAACTTAAATTAACTTAATCCAAAATGAAATATTTTTATTTTTATATTTTTTTTACCTCGAGCTAATTTTATTTGAAATTTAATATTATGTAGATATGATAATCCATTTTAAATTAAATTTCATGATGTTATTAAATTTTTATAAATTTTTTAGTTTTTAAATCTAGAAAAAATCATAAAAATTTAAGAACATTATAAAAATTTTATTTTGAATGGATTATTGCACCTACATAATATTTCCATTTAAATAAATTTTTTTGGGTAAAAATATATAAAAATAAATAATTTTGGATTAAGCTGAAACAAATTGGCTCTTAATCTTATTAAAAGTTGGGACCCAATGCCTCAAATCTTATATGGATTGGGGGATCCAGATCTAGAAAGGGGGCTTAGTTCATCTCATTTTCCAATGTTCTTTTGTTTTTTTTTTTATTTTATAGGTTTTTCATATAGCTAGGTTTAGTTTTCTTCCTACAAAAATCTCCACTACCATCATTGTTCTTCATTGTCATCAAGGAAGGATTTTGAAGCTTGAGGGAGGAGAGTCCATGGATTATAAGGGCCAACTTGCTAATCCACCTCTCAAAGCTCAATTTTTTAGGTTTCGTTCACCTTTCTCCTTATACTTTTACTATATTTTAGTGTGATTTTTTAGGGGCTTTACATATATGTGTAGATATAATCTAGTTCCTAGGATGTATTAACTTTGCGTTTGAGTTTTTATGTTTAATTGATATGGTATTTGCCTAAAAACTCTCTATTAACTCTTACAACTAAAAAAGCTAGTTTTTTCAAAAGGCAAATTACCAACTGCCTGACCATTGGTAATTATCAAACGTTAGGCCGTTAGTAAAAAAAATTTAAATTTATCAATGGCCAAACGCGTTGGTAGTTTACCAATGGTCCAACATGTTGGTAATTTACTAATAGTCCAACGTGTTGGTATATCAATTATTTTCTAACGGTCAAATTACCAACACGTCCATGCTTTGGTATTATTATTATTATTATTATTATTATTATTATTATTATTATTATTATAAATATAGTACTTATTATTGTTATTATTTATTAAAAATATAATAATATATATTTAAAATATATCATATATATTATAATGTATATATGATAATAATCATATATAAAATATCATATTTTAAAAAGTAAAGAAATATTTTTTAAACATTTTAATAATAATAATAATATTATTAATATTAATATTAATATTAATATTAATATTAATAAAGGCCTCTATTCGCTTCTTGGATCATATTCGTATAGACTTTACAAAATCAAAATTATCAATTGAATTAAGAATGATTAACATTCTTAGAATGACTAATAATAATGTATCATATGTACTTAAAACATATCATATATATACATTAAATATATGATACATACATACATACATAAAATAATACACACATACATATCATATGTACTTAAAACATATCATATATATACATTAAATATATGATACATTGATACATTAAATAATGTATCATATGTATATATTTTTATATATATTCATATTGATGTTGATAATTATATCCTTTTTCATATAATATTTATATTTAAATATATAAGTATTTGAAAATTATTTGTTATAAATTATTTATTTTAAAAAAATACAGTTTTAAAATTTTAGAAAGTAAAATAATTTTTTTAAAACATTTTTAAAAAATAATAATTATAATTTAAAATATGTATTATCATAATAATAATGATGATGATGATGATGATGATTTAATGTATCATATATAATAATGTGTACTTAAAATATGTCATATATATACATTAAATATATCATAAATATATACATTAAAATTTACAATTCATATAAAAACCCATAACCTTAACCTATCCACCAAAAAAAAAAAAAAAACCCCTAACCTTAACTTAGTTGTATAAAAACCTCAACTATCCCTCTCTTATTTCCACTCCCCCATTTCTCTACCGTTTCTTGCGTCTCAGTCTCTTTGCCTTCGCCTTTTATCCTCTCCTCCCTCTCTGCAGAAATTCAGCTGCCTAGCCTTACGCCTCGCTCACCGCCCAGCCTCCTCGCTCGCCTTCCTGCCCAAGCGTTCTGCATCACTTGACATTTAGGCCTTCCTCCAAAATTGCCATCCTCCTCTGATTCACCTTGCCCCCACAACCATTGATCTACTTAGTTGTTGATCTAGTTGACCATTGATCTCCTCGGCCGTTTGTTCTCCTAGGCCGTTGCTCGTCTTTGTCGGTCGTTCACCTTGCCTTAGTTATCATTCATCTCAGTCGTCATCTCACTCGTTTTCTTTACCAGCATGTTTTCCCTTCATCTGATCCAGCAAATTGAAGTCATCTCTGATAAAGTTCAAGGTCATATCACTATGAATCTTAACTATGATTTTTGGATTTTGTTAATTGCATTAAGTTTGACCTGTTTGGGTGTGATTATCGACTGATTTTTGCAGATCTGATTTGGGCATTAGAAGTGGAACGGTGAAATCAGGCCATATAATTCTAGATTTAATTGAATTTTTAGGGATAATGGGTGTAGATCTAATAAAATTATTAGGATTTTAAATTTTTTGTTTTTCTATTATTGTGCAGATCTAATGTAATTTTTGTGATATTGAATTTTTGTAATATTGAATTATATCAATTTATTCTGAATTTTTGAATTTTTTTATTAATTTTAATTTTTTTTTAATTTTGGTAAGCTTTTATTTTCAGTAATTTTTTTTCAATTTTTTGAATTTTGGTTATTTATTGGGAAATTATATACTTCATCCGTCCCATATTTTTTTCATTACATTTCTTTTTGGGTTGTCCCAAAATCTTTGCATCATTTTTTTTAGTAAGTTTTCCTAAACAATTTTACAATTATACCCTTCCCCATCTACTCTTTTCTTTTCTGTTTTGAACATTGCTATATTTCTCCGATCCCCTTATTTACCACCAGCATGGTTACTGCCAATTGGGGCGTGGGTGACAGGGCGATGAACAACGGGGTACATTGGAAGCGAGAGGTGATAAGGAGGTCGAAGACCCATTGGAGGCGAGATTAGAGCGAGGAGATTGAAGACCCGTCGAAGGTGAGATCGAAGTGAGAAGTCGAGATCGATGCGACTGGTAAGGAGATAAAGTCGTTGATTATCGCGATAAAGGATTTGCAGGCGGTGACATCGAGGACAAAAGCAAGCAAGGTGATCGACAATGGGAATTGACACATCGGGGTCGAAATCGACACGACAACAAACGAATGGTAGCTGGCCGGCAGGGATTGGGGTAGCGAATCGTTTGACGTTACAAGAGGGCAAAGTTGTCCAAAACATGCAAAATGTTACTCACCTAAAAAACTATGCAAAGTTAAATGGTGTAGTCAATGCAGGACGGAGGAAGTATTCTTTTAAATTTTTTACTGAATTTTTAGTTAATATAATGCATAATTTTAATATTAATTACTTTAATTTTTTTAAAACAAAATTTCAATTTCCAATGGCTTCTAGTTGGTACATACGAATTGTTTACCAATGCGGATACACATTGGTAATTACCAACGTGCGTTCATGTTGGTAAATGTTTTCAACCGTTGGAAAGTAAATCCGGTGCACGACCATTGATAATTACCAATGGACATAATACTAACGCGAACGCATTGAAAATTACCAATGGCTTAAATTTTGCACGTTGGTAATTGAATTTCCAATGAGTGATTTACTAACGTATATTTACCAATGGCTACGCATTAAAAATTTAGAATTACCAACGAGTAGCCGTTGGAAATACATGTTGGTAAATGTCAAAATTTTAGTAGTGTCTTGATACTTGTTTCTTTCTCTTAGATAAATTGTTGGTTTGTTGATTTATGCATAACTAATAAACTTATTTTAGATCTAAGTATAACTTGAAACAGGCAAAAATCTACTTGCCTTTATTTAGTTTGAACATAACACAATACATTGGATCTGGTGGACATTTATTTTGACTTGAACTTGCGTATACCAACCAGCCATAGACCCATCTCTTCTACCAATTTGGATAACTAAACTCCCAATAACTTGGCTACATCTGGTTTCATTGCAACAATAAGTAGGTTATAAATTCAAATCTAGAAAATTGCTTTGTTTAGTACTATTTTTCAACAATAAGACATGTCTATCAAACATCCTTAGAAGCCCTTCATCACCCGATTCACATTCTTTTGAGTGTAGAAAGTGAAAAGGAACTAATCATCCTCCATCACATCCACATATAACAACATTTTTCAACGACCTCCAAATAGATTTCAGTGTTGCAAATATCGCCTGATTATTAAATGGTTTAACGGTCCTTAAAAATCTGATTGAGAACAATTGCAACAAATCTCCCTCATTATCAACTCCAATATCCTTCTCTAACACCACTTGTTCTCTCTTCGTCAAGGACAAATTTTGCCATGACTCCTCCAACTACTCCATCCATCCTTCCAGCAAACCTATGCACCCTACCCTTAAAAGAAATGCGGGACCAAAGAATAAACTAAAAAAACACTAGAGAGAATAGACACTCTCAGTCGTAGGGACATTTCAAAAAGCAGCGATCAATTTTTTATTTCTCTTCCTACACATTATCATATTATAATTTATCATTTTTAAATAAAAAGAACAATGCATTGCATTTTATAGGACTTCTCAAACTATGAGTGAGCAAAATTTCTGTTATATTCAAAATAACCAAATAATTGAAAAAAATTAGTTTTCTATAAGGTGTGATTTTGGTTTTCGGTTATAACTAAAAAATTAATGTACAAGTTTGGTTCAGTTTTTGATTTACTTCAATTAAAATTTAGTTAACCAAACAAAATTGATTTTTTTTCTACTAGTATTTATGTTTGAAATTTGGAATGGATTATGTATAGGATGTATGTTTACTATGTATATGTATATAATGTTTGGATTTGAAAAGGATAATGAATGTTTGCTATATAACTAAAATGTGTGTTTAGATTTAAATATGAGATGAACATTTGGGGTTTCTAATATGTATGTACATAATTTGGTCTTCCTCATTGAAAATTGAAAAATATATTTTTTTTATTTCAGTTTTCAATTATTTTAGGTTTTCCATACAGTTCAATTTACTCAGTTATTAATACATAAACCTGAAAACTGAACAAATTCAATTATTTAATTTGGGTTCAAACCGAAAAATTTGATTCATCACCCCCATCTCAAACCACGTTTGACATTATGTCGTTACACACGGATACTTTGCCCTGAAACTCTGCCTCAGTTTTATATTTCCATCCACATTTAAAAGCTTTCCACTTAAGCGAATTAGCCCCTCTTTTGCATGGGGTTGAACATATCACTAAGTAATGGCTATTGAGTAAACTTTAAAAGAGAATACGTAAATTGTGGTCTAATAATGAAGACAATGATTAAAGTACCTGGCAACTTTTCATAGTTGACTCATGTGTTTATTTTATTGGCATCCTTAGGCACTACGTTGGAGGCAGTGGCAGAGCCGCGATTCAAGTGAGTGGGGCAATTATTTTGGTAAAATTACATATTTAGTACTCCCTCCGTCCCATATTCTTTGTACCATTTGACTTTTTGGGCTAGTTTGATTTGAATTTTTTTATATTATTGATTGTTAGAAAAAAATTAAAAAATATATATTTAGAAACTATAGGTCTTGATTTATCATTCACATATAAAAGTTTTTCATTTATATGTTAAAATGTCTAAAATAAAAAATCATAGATTAATTGGTAAAACGTGAATGGTGCAAAGAATATGGGACGGAGGGAGTATTATATATTTAATAAAATTTGTAAATTGATTCAATAAGTTTTAAAATTTATAACTATGTATTATAAAAGAATTATCTATTACCTCCACTTGTAAATTTTTCTGGTTCCGCCCTTAGTTTGGAGGTGGATCCATGTGAAAATATTTCAAAGACAACACTTGTTTGTCACCCTAAATTTCGACGGGTTGTTTTCGTAAACTCTATCATGCAGTTGTTCCTTCCCAACAATTTAATTAAGAATTATGTGTCTTCTAGAAAAAAATATATATGAAAATGGAATAGTATTTTCAGCTAATATTTGTTAAAAAAAATTTTTAGTATTTTTCATATAATATTTAAATTATACATTAATCGACATTCTATAATTTAAAAATTTTTAATTTTTTTTTTCAAAATTTTCTTAACAAAGTTAAGCACTTTTCTAATTAATTTTTATTTTTTTATGCTGTGCAAAGGAAATTCATAAAAAGTTAATGAATTTTAAAGAACTAATGTTTAAGTAATTATTAAGTATATAATATAGAGTACTAATTTTTAAATCAAATCGGCTTTAAAATAAAAAAAGAAGTTAAAAATGATAATAGTGCATCATTTGTAGTATAAAATGAACCAAAATTGCAATTTTGTCCTTATGCATGTGGGGCGAAATATAAAATGAACAACTTAAATAAGTATTAGGGAAAAACCAAAATCAAATAAACCGGTAACTATTGCGTTGCTTTTGAGGAACGTATAGAGCGATCAACTGCTACCGAAACTACTCCACGTGAAACAAACGAAACGGAGTGGCCATCACTAAACTAATCGAGGACGAAGATGGCAAGGAATGAAAACCCCAGTCGCTCAGCCTTCAATGGCTGCCACTGAACCCCCATTTTCTTGTCAATTCCTCCTCCCATTCTCATAAAACCTTCCCCTTCGTCTCCTCCTCCTTCCTGTACTCGGTGAGCCGAAATTCACCTACATTTGTTGTATGCTCAGCTGCCAAATCGGAGCTACCCATTTTTCATCCGGAGCTTCCAATGGCGGATCTCAAGATTTCATTTGCTGAAACGTTTCTTTGCAGTGCCTTCGCTGCCTGTTTCGCTGAGGTAATCACGATCTGTGGAAATTCTTAGATTGGCTCTTTGAAGCTTAATGCTTGTTCTTCTCTGGGATTTCATTTTTGTTGTTTGATGAGGGAAATAGGATGAGAAGAATAAGTGGTCTGAGGAAAGCAGCTACTTTCTTGTATTTCATTGGAAAATGGTCTCTCGATTCTTTCCGAAGTTTCTTAGTGTGTGTCTAAAAGCATCAAGGACTTTCATGTAGATTCGAACTCCGGTTAAAAGTAGTTTTCTTTAGGTGGCTATGATCTAATCTTGCCTTCACTGGGAGGAGGCAGCTTGCGAAAACTGGAAACTCGTAGGATATCCGCAACAAAGGTTGTGTAGGCATCGTTTGAGGATAACTTTTATTGATTAGTGTTTCAGTTTGAGATAACTTATGCGCAGTTGAGATAGGTTCTTCAATCCAACAGTAAAAGGTACGGAAGGATAACTTTTACCATCCTCTGATACTAATTGCTAATGTTGTCGCTAAATATAGCTATGGTTCAATAGCGTGCTTTAGAATTTAGAAAGGAGTGCAACATCTCTGATCCGGGGTTAATTTGTCAAAGTTTAAGATGAGATGACTTAACTAAAGATGATAAAGACATACCATAACATTGCTGGATGTAGCTCTGTGACTCCAGCATATAACTTGATACACAACTTGCTGATATATCTGTGTTATTGAGTCAATGGTGAAGTCACGTAAAACATGTCTCTAATCTGTTTGAGTGGATTGGCACTCTCATTTCATTCTTGATTCAATTTCTGCATTACCTTGCAGTTCTTTACCATCCCTTTGGACACTGCTAAAGTGAGGCTTCAACTTCAGAAGAGAGCAGCAGGTGATGGCCTCAGCTTACCTAAGTACAGGGGCTTGTGGAGCACCATGACCACTATTGCTCGGGAAGAAGGTGTTTCAGCACTTTGGAAAGGCATAATTGCTGGTTTGCATCGTCAGTGCATTTATGGAGGTTTAAGGATTGGATTATACGAACCTGTGAGATTATGATGAATAGTATGCGTTATTTTTGGGTGCCTTCAGCACTGAATTAACAGAAATGCATGGCCCTCACAGGTTAAAACAATTTTAGTTGGAAGTGAGTATGTTGGAGATATTCCTCTGTACCAGAAAATTCTTGCAGCTCTGTTGACAGGTGAGTATATCTATTCCTTGTTACTGGTTTGTGAAAGTGCATGTTATCATGTCCTCAAATGTCAAAGTCTTGATAATTTATTGCTTGAGATTTGTAAAGAAATGCTGCTTTCGCTGAACTCCTAACAATAAATGATTCTCCTAACAGGTGCTCTAGCCATTGCAGTTGCTAATCCAACTGATCTTGTCAAAGTTAGGCTTCAAGCTGAAGGCAAAACATCAGTTGGGGGCCCTAGGCGTTATTATGGGACGCTTGATGCTTATTACACAATAGTTCGACAAGTTAGTTATCTTGGACTGTACTTTTGTTGCTCTTGGTACTTCAGTTTATTGAACAATTAATTTTGGTAATCAGGAAGGACTGGGGGCCTTGTGGACTGGACTTGGTCCCAATATAGCACGAAATGCTATTGTAAATGCTGCTGAGTTAGCAAGTTATGATCAAGTAAAAGAGGTAAAAAACTAAATAGTTTGTAGTTACTTGTGGTTGGCTGTAGAAGTTCTACATTTATGTTTACAATGTGGCTAGTGCAATTTTCCCATGATGACTCATCTACTTTTGAAACTTTGCAGACAATTCTGAGAATTCCAGGATTCACTGACAATGTTCTGACTCATCTTCTAGCTGGTCTGGGTGCAGGTTTCTTCGCTGTGTGTATTGGTTCTCCCATTGATGTGGTAGGCACTTTCACTGAACTTCTCCATCCAATAAAGAGGTTAAAAAAAAGTTGATCAACAATTATCTTTTTCTCTTATGGCAATGTTCAACTTGTTGCTTTTAAAGTTGACAAATTTTTCTGTTTATGCAAATAACTACCACGAGAATCTTCTATAGAAACCATTTTTTCAGTTTTTGAAGAACAGTTAGAGGCTACAACACTGATGAAGTCAGTTTTTATTTTGGTACCGCTTCTGCTACATTCTAGGTCAAATCAAGAATGATGGGAGACACAGCCTTCAAAAATACCCTGGATTGCTTTGTGAAGACCATGAACAATGAAGTAATGTCTGTTCTTTTCAATTTATCTCATCTTTCCGTGATAGTTAGTATCATTGGGATGGTCAAAAGTTTAGCTCAGATGCATAACTCTGTTACAGAAAAAAAAATATTAGTAGCTGTTTTAGTAAATCTTTCTCAATCTCATTAATTTGTCCAATGAAGGTGATTTTGTTATTCAAAAACAAATGGCACTTGATTATTTTGGCATTTACTGTTGCAATAAGAAAGGAAAAATTTTGGTGCTTGTTGCGTTGCAGTAATTGCAATTTCCTTCTGTGGAAATTTTTTTTTCTTCTGCTTTAATATGGGAAGGAACTACCATCATCATAGAAACTTTCATTTGCAAGCAATCACTGTCATATCTCACTCACTTGTGATGCATTGCAGGGGTTTTCTGCTTTTTACAAAGGCTTTCTTCCCAATTTTGTGAGGCTGGGATCTTGGAATGCGGTTATGTTTTTAACCCTTGAGCAAGTAAGAGTTTGAAGTGTTTGTTCAATATACATCAGTACTTTCGGCAACCGTTATTTGACTCGTCTGATATCATATCTTGAAACTGGCATTTTCCTCTGTGGTGTTTCAAATGCTCCAATATGATGTTTTTCCATTTACAACTCGGAGTTTGTGGGTGCAATTTCTGCAGTCATATCCTCAATTCTGATGATGTCTTTGCAACTTCTTTTTAAAAATTTTATGACCCCGGGATGTTTGAAAATGGACGACTAAATGGCTAAGGTGAAGTTTGGAATACTGAGCCTGTGTTATCCCATCAATTCCACTTATCATTTATTTTAATCTCTAGTTTCTTCACGCACATGTTGTCAGTAATTGTTGTGACTTTCATTTCAACTAGACTTCAGTCTGTGAATTCTAACACAGTTTTGTCATCTTGATGGAAGGCCAAGAGGTTTTTTCTAAGAGAAGTAATTTACGATTAATTGCGGCTGCACAAGGAAATTGGCTCTCCTTTTGCTGGTTGATTGCTTCTACAAGCCCTTGAGACTCATAAAGAACACAGACAAGGAAGCTCTGATTTTATCTTCTTCAAAATTCTTTCATAGACATGAAACAGTTTACCTTTCGTAACAATACTGAAGAACCTGAAATCTAGATCTTTGTTGGGATATTACCATACCCTTCTGCCGGAGGAAGTCAGCATGTTTTTACCACGTTTTAGGAATGTATCTTAAACCTACTTCCAACGGGTACACTCTCATGGTGTTTATTCCAGAACTCAGACATTGGGGTTTAGTCATTTTGATTGTTATGCCAGTTGTTAATATGTGCTGGATACAGAGATATTGTATTGGACTGCAAGTTTGATGTATCATTTCAATGATCAGGCAGCTATATACTATGATAAACTGAACGTTGTGTTCTTTGTGTGTATTCTGTTGGTGAATGAATGCTGTGTGAAGTTTCCCTTGCTCTGTAAACAAATTCATTAACCCCTTACTTTACCGATGAAAGCGACTCGCTATGAAGATACAGAAGTGATTTCGGGGTTTCAGCTTAGCCTCTGAGCCGTTTGATTGAAATACTAGAGTTATCCGTGTTTAAGTTGCTTGCAGGTACAAACTACTTGCCTAGTGATCTAATAACATTTGCTTTATTCTCATGTCCCGCAAACAACATAAGTAGATGACGGGTGCATGAGAAAGACATATCATTCAGCCTCTGGATACTAGGTAAACCCTAGCCTTAATGATCGATCCACTCCCGAGCTTGAAACCAGGGCTAACCGGAAAACCCACAATCTGACCTGCCGGCACTTTCCCACCAGAGAACTTGATGACACTCTCCATAAACTGTGGATGAAAATCAGCTCCTCTACTTGTCTCGAACTGGCATGGTACTGGATCGAGTGAAAATGCCAGCAAGTGCAGCAACCAGACGGCCTTTGCCAACCCTAAGAACTCACCATAAAACTGACTTCTTGGGTGCTGCCCAGCTGACACTTGGCTGTGCTGGTCCAGGTTCCCAAACAAGGACTCCTCCATCTTTGGGTGCATTATAGCAAGGTACTTCTTGGAACAGAACTTGCCAAAGTTACATGAAGGCAATATCCCGAGAAGCTCCATAGGATCCATAGCCTTCATGTCCCGGTACTGTGTGAAGCAGTCTCGCCGGTACTGCTCTGGGTTGAGAAGTGAGGAGAGGCTGCCATCCATGTAGAAAGTCTCGTGGTCAAACCCTTGAAAGATTTTGCGCAGAATGTATGACTCAAGTGCATACTTGGCGTGATGGTTCACAATTACAGATGGAGTGATAGCAGCGAGGGAGTCGCTGGTGGCAGACGCAGCTTCTATGGAACGGACCGCAGCTGCGATATCCCAGCGGGCAGCACGCATGAGTGTGAGGAGGAGGGAAGTGAATGACTTTGATGTTTCTTTCACCTGACTCATTGTTGTCTCAAACAACTCCGGAGTTGCTGCTGCTGATAGGACTGTAGCCAGAAAGACATGAGTAAAGATTAGGGGAGGCAAGCAAATGAACAACAAGAAGAAATATAAGGATTTTTGTGGAATTCCTTTCAATTTGAAGTTTTTTTTTTTTTTTGGAATTTTCATATATTAATCAAATTCTTACAGAATATCCCTACTCGAATAAATTCCAGACTTCTAAATGTAAACCCCAGTTCATAAAAAAATTGTAATTCCCAGAAAAAGGAAAACATTTGAAGTGCATTGTTCATAGGGATCATGACTTAAGGGAAAAAAAAAGAATCTGTTTGACCTGAAATTGGTATCAATTCCAAAAATTTTATAACTACTAAAGAATGGATCCTTTTAGGGTACAATAAAATTTTGATATGCATACAAATTCAACTACCTATATCTGGATTTTTCAACAGAACGCACCATCTCAAGTTAAAGTCATAAGAGACAACAGAGTCCTCAGCAAGTCCCTTAACAAACTAATCCCAAAATTCCACGACAATATAAGGGCAATAACCTAGGCTTATTTGGCATTAGTGTCATTAACCAGCATTAATATCTTTCTAATCATTCTTTTGCTTGTAGATTAATCATTCACCAAATTACCTAATTTCCCTTTTAAGCTCTAAAAAAATTGAAAACCATCCCAGCTAAAATGATCGTAAAACCTGCTGTGACCAAACCCGAATCTAATCCAACCCGCCCCGAACTACCATTTGTAATTCTCTATTTGATACGTATTTAGATGGAGCAAAAATGGTTGCTTAAAAAAGGTAAAGCAAAGACTTGAAAATTTGAAAAAAGCGAAAATTAAAGTACCTTGACCACAGCTGACTTTCTTTCTGGAAATCGACCTGCCTTTCTGAAGCGTTCCTCCTGTCGTCGTAGAAGGCGAAGAAGAAACGTTCTTCAGCTTCTCCGTCAAGTTCTCGATCTCCGCCTCCTTCGCCTTCAACTCCCTTTTCAGCTCCTCCACCGCCGCCTCATATGGCGCCACCACCTCCCTCACCGCCCCTTCCCTCCATCTTCCGCCTCCTCGGCTGCCAACCCGCGTCTCCCTTCTGAACCTCTCCCTCAGAACCCCCAGACGCCGGAACTCCCCCACCACGGCCACGTCCGCCGCTCTCATCCTCTCCGGGTCCCAAGGCGAATGCGCGTCCTGCATCCTCGCGTAGGCCCGCTTCAGCACCGCCACTGCCTCGAACACCTCCTCCATTAGACCCACCGGCTCCGGCGACGGCACCGCCTTGATCTCACTTTTGAAGCCGATTCCGAGGCTCGGTCTCTCGACTCTCTCGTCGTCCTCGCTGGAAATGTCCTCGTCGGAGGCGTACGACGCTCGATCCACGGCTTCTTCGAGGGCTTCCCGACGGCCGGCGGCGAGTGGGTGGAGGAGGCAAGAGGCTGCCACGCGGTGTACCAGATCCGAGAAGTTGGAGACCTTGGTTGCCATTTCCAATCTCTTCTTCACTTGAGACGCTTCGTTTCTGCAGGGAATGGCAGGGAGAGAAGCGCGAGTAGATGTACTAAGAAACTCCGTTCTGGACTAATTGTGACTTCATTTAAAGTTGCAATTTCTTTTATTGAAAATTTATTTGTGCTAGCAAGTGTTGCATGTCTCATGCCTGTGATACTCCTGTAAGATTTTCTTAATATCGGGTTTTTGCCTAGATTGTTTTGGTATTTCTAAAGTCATAAAAAATTATAAGTTCTATAAAAAGATTTTTTTAAAAATGAAAAAAATATAATTATTTATATTATATCATAAAGTTCATATTACATAATATTTTTATTTACTAATAATTTAACATTATAAAAAAAGTGTCATGCCATAAACATATAATATAAGAAAAATAAGTTTTAAAATCCACAATTTATAATGAGAAGTTAAAAAATCTCAATCTTCTAATTATAGAACATATGGAGTTTCATAACCAATAGCAATATCAATATTATCATCTTTAAAGTTCCTATATTCATTTTCTTCTCTTGTCATGTTATTATTTGAGAGACCAAACCCATTCATGTAAATACTTGTACTATCATTGGCATTTTCTTCACCCATATTCACATATACATGAGTTAGATAACTAAGGTTATCAAAGTCATAGTGAAGAAAAACAATCAAGTGACACAGAACGACTAAGGAAAAAAACAAGAGATAATTTATGTTTTATTTTTTTGTTATCGTTATTTTTATTTGTTTTAACCCTAAATGCGTTGGATTTGATTGTTCAAATATTGAGTTGCGTATTGGATTTATATATTTTTGGCTTGTGATCATTTTTAGCCTAATTTTAGTAAATTTAGCCAAATAATGTAGAAACGTAAAATCGTAAAGTTTCTAAGTTTCTAAAATTAAAGTCGAAACTCTATCCATTTCTACCAACATATAAATTTCTATCAAGACTTGAGACATTTTTTGTTTTTAGAGTTGTAAAAATGTAAGTTTTTAAGACTTGACATTTTTATAACTCAAGTCGGGATTTTAATAACTATACTTAATATAATTAGTTAAAAGTGAAAAAAAAAATACATTATCATCTAAAGGGAAAACTACCAAATTTTCCATTGATGCTTGGCTTGTAGACAGAATTTCTCATTAAAGTTTTCATTGATGCCAGTATTGGCAATGATGTTATAGTATCGAGTTAGACATATCACTAATGGTACAATTTGAGACAAAATATGGTACTAACTGTTAAAAAACTAACAAGAAAAATAAAAAGTGATAGATTTTGAAATCCTAGACTACTAATATAATTTTTAAAACTTTAGAAAATTTATATAATTTATTTCCATTGACAGCACCTCCATCACTAGTGATAGATTTAGCGGTAATGACTGTGGTGGCAACGAGAGCTCACCAATGATCCCCTTCCTTCTCTCCTTCTTCTCCCTCAACTTGGCAAAGAATAAAACCCAAAAAATTGACTCTGATTCTCACTTCATAATCTTCTTCGAGAAATTCGGTTCACCAGCATCGGCTATGTCTCCATCTCTGCTTCTCCTTCCATGAATGCCTCCAGTCCTGACCCTAACGGCCTTAGCTTCTTTCCTCATCCCCAAAGAGGTTCTTCTCCAAGTCCTTTTCTAGATATAGCAAACCCTCATTTTTTGCATCCTTGATTTGCACTACAATAAATGTCTCTCTACCTTCAGTGAGCTCTCCCCGCCATTGCATTCACCACCACAACATCTACTACTAATGACAGAAGTATGGAAGGAAAGGGGACAAAAACACGCAAGGAGAGCTTCTAGGCTTTATATTTGTAAAACAAAATTAGTATTCTAAAAGGAAAAGAAAACCAGATGAAAAGATTTGATGATTTTTTAATATCTGCTATTAAGTCTTTTGCTCTTTTATATGGAAAAAAAAATTCAAATAACGCCACTAAATTTAGACTTTATTTTGGGAAATGATAGGCACTTTTATTACTAAGTACGCACTTAATTAGTTTGCATTACTATTAAGAATACCCCTTTTTTGGTATTAAAAAATATCAGTACAAGTATGGGTTAATTGCATTCCTGGCTTCTAACAGTTAATTATTGATCTATTTTAACTCGATTTATTGTATAGAAAATCCCTTTAAGTATTTTTTTTTGGATCTTTTGTTAAAGTATTAAGTTTGAGTAAAAAAATATAAAAAATTAGTTTTAGCCCCTAAAAAATATTATTTTTACCTTAAAGATCTTAAAACTTTCACGTCTAACAATTGAACCATCATCCCCACAAGGGCCACAACTCACCACATTCATATCCCTCTCCGGTGACTATTATTCATGAAAATTACTAATGGATAACTCGGTTTTGTAGTGCTAAGTTTAGAGAACAATAATCCTATGGCTTGAGGACTCGATTTTACATTGTTTGATTGAGTTCTTAATTCGAAATAAATCTGGGTCTTTAAAATTGTTCATGAATCTTAATTTTAATTTTGAAATTAAATGTTGTGTGTGCAAAATTGACTAAAGGGAATGGTTTCTTTGTGTAGATAGGCCTTTAAATGGTAAAACCCCTCTCGTTTCATCGCCATTTGACTCGATTGTATTGCTGAAAGCATTGCGATTCGTGGAAGGGCCACCGGGCTGGAATGGTGGCAGCCGGCCACGCAGACTGCCCCGTTTAGGTCGTTGGTACCCCGTCGGCCTTGCTGCCCAGGCCGGCACTGGCAGAAGGCCCAAATCATTTTGGCAAAGGAGGCAGGGCTCGTCGGCGCTGATACGGGAAGAAGATGGCTCCATCACCCTGTGCCGCCACCGCCGCCTAGCCAGAGCACCCAAGAGTGCCCCAATGGTAGTAGACTAGGAGACGGCGCCGCCCTTCCCATCGGCACTTGCCCTCGAAGTTTGTCCACGCCTCTCAAGAACCCCTCCTCTTTACTACTCCGAAATCCAACTCCAAAGATTACAAACACCAATCAATTGACTTTACCATGTTTATCAGGATTGGTTCTGAGACAATAAAGGAATGAAAAAAAAAGCTGTGCAATGGATGGCAGCCGAGAGGAGAAAGGGAGAGATATTCGGTTGAGACGTGTAATAGGGAGAGAAAGATGGGCGGGTTGTGGAGATGATGGTTCCGTTGTTATATGTGAAAGTTCAATGTATCTAAGGTAAAAATAAAAATTTTAAGGTTTAAAACTAATTTTTCATTTTTTTTGTTAAACTTAGCACCTCAAGTTAATAAAAGATTCCAAATAGAACACTTAAACAAGGATAGGGAGTTTCTATGCAAAAAATCGAGGTTAAAGTCCAAAATAGAACAATAATTAAAATTAGGAGCCATAGATGCAATTAACCCATGCAATTATATAAAGAAAGAGGTATAATTGGGGGAATGCTAGTTTTTTTTTAGACAGAGAAAGCAACTAAATCAGTTTTTCATTACATTGTATATGAAAGTAAGGAGGCTAGAGTTAGTGGTGCACAGTGAGCCGGGTCGGGACCGGCCCAGCTTGGGACCGGCATGCATCAAGCCCGGCCTAGGATCTGTCAAACCTGACTCGGTACGGGCCCGTATAGAATTCGGACAAACAAGGGGGCGGTTGCGGGCCAGAAGGAGGAGAGGGGGAGAAGTGGGCTCGGCACGACTCAGGCAGAATTTGGGCCCTACACGGATCAGGACCGGCACGCCAATGCGCAACGGTCGACAGACTCCTAACGGCTCCAGAATTCAAAAAAAAAAAAAAAAAAGGAAAATGACAAAGTTAGTTCCTGTAACGCCCTGCTGACTAGTGTTGCATAGTGGGTCGTACCGGCTCGGGACCAGACCGGACCGGCCGGGCCCAGTCCTATGGAAGTTGGGCCCGGGCACGACTCAGGCTGACACGTGCCGGGTTCGTGCCGGGCTTGACGCAGTCCCGTGCCAAGCTAGGGCGAATCTGAGCAGGCCCATATAATTTTTAATTTTAAATTTGTAATTTTTATTTTTATTTTTATTTTTAGTTTTAATTTTTAATTTTTAATTTTAGTTAAGTGTTAAAAGGCCTTTTATATGAATACATACCTTGGGGGCCTCTAATGTTATTTTCTTTTGTAGGATTCTTAATGTTCTCCATGTTAACTTTGTGTCGATTTTTTGTGATAATTAACATATTATTATTATACATAATTTGAGAAAATAATTACTACCTGGAAAAAATAATTTTGAATACCTTTTTAAAATGTACACCAAATTAATAAATTCTTTAGTATTTTTAGAAAATAATATCTCCAAATATCACATAATTTAAAATCAATTGGCAAAACCTATGCTATTTTGTAAAAAAAATAAAAAGAAGAATAGGAGGAAGAATGAAAATGAAAACATTCTTAGGATTAAGTCCTAAAATTCTCCCTCCAAGCCGGTATCTTGTTGACAAATTGGCATTGAAGCCTACTATTTATTGTAGCATACTAAAGTTCAAATCTTGGCTTGTATGAGAAAATTTTCCTCTTTACAACCAAAGGGTAAGCTTTAACTGGGTGGAGTAGGATCTAAAGTAGACTTATTAATGGGATTATTTTTTGTAATTCTCTATTACATTGTAATTCTAAGTACAAAAATATTTTTTTTTTGTTTTGTATAAAGAGAATTTAAATAAGAGTGATAAGATAAATTAGAGATTAAAAATGTTCTAAAAAGGGAAACAACTCATCCATTTTAGGAAAATCCGTATAATTTTTAATTTTAAATTTGTAAGTTTTATTTCTATTTTTAGTTTTAGTTTTAATTTTTAATTTTTAATTTTTAATTTTTAATTTTTAGTTTTTAATTTTAAGTTTAATTTCATTTTATATTTTTAGAAATTGATATTAAAACAAAATTTTTATAACTACTTGTTTTAAGAGTTAAACACCACCACCTGTGTGAAATTTTATTAATTTTAAAGCCAAACGACATCTACATACCATAGAATGGGCTTTACATGACTCAATAGCGAAATGTTCCATAAACATAAATGCAAAATAAAAGCTACGATCTGTGCTAAACAGTAAAATCAAATCAACTACAAAGTAAGTAAATAATGAGCAAGCTGTGGATTTAAGCATCTATCTCATCGGGATTTTCCTCGTCGGAACTCTTGTGGTCTTGTAATCTTAAAGCTTCAAGACCCCAATCACGGTTACATATACAAACTTCAACTGCATCTGGTGATAACTTTGCATGTTTATCTGAAATTACACGCTTCCCAGCGTTGAAAGCGGACTTAGATGTAACGGTTGAGATGGGAACAACTAGAACTTCTTTGGCAATGATAGAGAGTATTGGAAATTTGTTGCTTCTTGTTTTCCACCATTCTAGAATGTCGGTCTCACTATTCTCCCAAATTAAGTTGAAGTATGCGTCCACTTCAGTAAAACAAGATGCTGCAGCACAGGACCGTTTGAGAAGTTGTTCAACCGGATTGAATGATGATGAACCCGACAATGATGAAGACCCGATGGTAAAGGAAGTAGTGTTCGCAATCTTATCCTTATGTCGGTCGATATAAATCTTAAATAACTCTCACAAGTGCTCATCAATAGAAGCAGTTATAGTATAAACAGAAATATGTGTCATTTCTAAGAAACTATAATAACCCTCAAGTAGCTGTTGCGTACCCATGATTCTTATGGTCTGGTCTAGTGCAGATGTAAGTAAGTAGATCGGGGGTATAGTACTGAAATATAAAATTCATTTCTCTTTCATGGCTTTAATTGTGTCTTTTAAGAACTCGTCATTTTTGTATTGGTTAAAAACCCATGCAATGTTGACCATATGCATTAAGACTTTGTGCGATGTAGGATAGTATACACCGGAGCAAAAAATAGTGGCATTATAAAAATATCGCAACACAGCAGCCAATTTTGATAGTTTATCCCACATCTCTTGTTTCAAAATCGTTTTCTTTTCTCTGACATTTATAAAACATGTCATGTGTGCAGCAAATGACATCACATCCATCAACATCTCGTAAGTCGAGTTCCATCAGGTAGGACAATCAAGTTTAAAACGCTTCCAACTAAAATCGAGGTCATTTTCGAGACAATATTGCTTAAACTCTTTAAAAACTTTGGTCCTTGACTTAAAATAATGGATTGCCCATCTAATTGGAGTAATTTCATTACTCAAAACTTGAAGACCTTTTTGAACAGCTAAGTTTAAAATATGACATACACACCTAATATGAAAAAATGCGACATCACGGACAGGTTCTAGTGATTCCTTCAATGTCTTAGCCGCGACATTGTTGTTTGATGCATTATCAAATGTTATGCTAAAAACCTTGTCATGACAAAAAAATTCTTTTAAAGTTTCTGAAATTACTTCGAATATGTTCCAATCAATATGATCGACCTCTATCCACTTAAATGCAAATGATACGTTTTTGAGTGACCCAACTATCATCAATCAAATGTGCAGTTATACAATAATAATTTTGTCTTAGTTGTGAAGTCCACATGTCACTAGTGAATGAGATAGAATGATCAAAAGCAGAGAAGTATACTTGTAAGTTTGATTTACCAGCTTTATAAATTTTAAATGCCTCTCTCCTAGCAGTAGTACTAGATGTTCTTTTAAAAGCAGGGTTTAAGTATGATATAATCCATTTTTCCATGTGTCTATCTTTCAATTGTGTAAATGGTTTTTCAGCTAACATCATCCATTCTACCGTGCATTCTCTACAATCTTTTTGATTAAATTTAAAAATACTTGATCCGCCAGCAGTACTTGCAAGATGTGTCTAATCGCCGGTTCTAGTAGCTGCATCTGGATATAAATTTGGATACTTATATTCCATGTGACGTCTCAGTGTTCTTGTGCCAGAATTCTTCTTGTGCGCGAGCTTTTGCTTGCAATGTTTGTAATGTGCGAACCTCGCATTGTTTCCATGACTATCCTTCTAAAAAACTTGGTCAAAATGCTCCCAAACCCATGCGGTGAGCCTCAACGTCTTACCTTTGTGGCGGAAGTTCGGGTTGATGGCTTGTCGGGGTTTGTTGAGAACCATCTCCTCCACCAACATTCCCTGCCACCATTGGCTCCACTTCCTCAACGTCATCGTCAGAAAGTTGATCGTAGAGCCCCAAGTCGTATTGACTCATATCGAATTGCTCGTCATTGTCAGTTTGTTGGATATGAGTCCCACGGGTCGCCGGTCGGGAAAGGCCACGGAAAAATGACCTCAAACCGGTGCGGGATGAAGAGCTTAAGGCATTTTCCTTTCCTTTTGATGCCATTTGTGTGAGAAAAAATTGAGCAGATCACGAGTTTCGAAAGTAATTGAGGATTGATTGAGAAAAAATGAAAAAAATAATATTGAGTGCTTCAAAGAAATGAGAGAATGTATTAGTAGAGAACGAGAGATTGCTAAGATTGGTGTAAAGAAATGGTCGAAATGGCCTCCCTATTTATAGGGGAAGTCCTTTTTTTTTTTTTGATTAAAAAGCCCATAGAAAATAGTTGTTGGGGGGGGGGGGGGGGGGAAGTAATTTCTGGGGTCAAAAAACTGCTGCTAGCCATTAGAGGGACTAAATGTGCAATTTCCCCATTTTTTTAAAAATTTTTTCGGAGCCGTTGGAGCAGGTGACCGTTGGCGCCGCCACCGGTCTCGTGCCGAGCCCAATATTGAATTGGGCCGTGCCGAGCCCACTTCACTTCCCTTCCTCTTTAGGGCCCGTAAATGGCCCACTATTTGCCGAATTTCTACCTGGCTCGTGCCATGCCGGGTTTGACAGGTCATGGGCAGTGCTTGACACGTGCCGGTCCCGTTTTGGGCCGATCCCAACCCGGCCCAATGTTCACCTCTACTGCTGACGTTATTTGATCCCTTGAATTCCTTTTTTGCCCTTTAACAACTATATGCTAAGGGCTTTTTAGTCCAAAAAAAAAAAAAAAAAGCATTCCCCTATAAATAGGGAGGCCATTTCCACCAATTTTTCACACTAATCTTAGCAATCTCTCATTCTCTACTAATACATTATCTCATTTTTTTGAAGCTCTCAATCTTTTTTATTTATTTATTCTTAATCATTCCTTAATTACTTTCGAAGCTTGTGATCTTCTCAATTTATTCTCACACAAATGACATCAAGAGGAAAGGGAAAGGTCTCAAGCTTTTCATCCCGCACCGGTTTGAGGTCTTCTTTTTTTTGTGGCCTTTCCCGACCGGCGACCCGTGGGGCTCAAATCCAACAAACTGACGATGATGAGCAATTTGATATGAGTCAATACGACTTGGGCCTCGACGATCAACTTTCTGATGATGACGTTGAGGAGGTGAAGCCAACGGCATCAAAGAATGTTGGTGGAGGAGATGGTTCTCAACAAACCCCGACAAGCCATCAACCCGAACTTCCACCACAAGGTAACAAGAAGAACTCTGGCACAGGAACACTGAGATGTCACATGGAACATAAGCATCCGAATTTATGTCCAGATGCAGCTGCTAGTAACGGCGGTCAGACACAGCTTGCAAGTATTACCGGTGGATCAGGTATTTTTAGATTTAATCAAAAAGATTGTAGAGAAGGCATGGTAGAATGAATGATGTTAACTGAAAAACCATTTACACAATCGGAAGATAAGCACATGAAAAAATGGATTAAATCACAATTAAACCCTGCTTTTAAAAGAATATCTAGAACTACTGCTAGGAGGGAGACATTTAAAATTTATGAAGCTGGTAAATCAAACTTACAAGTATACTTCTCTGCTTTTGATCATTCTATCTTATTCATTAGTGATATGTGGACTTCACCACTAGGACAAAATTATTATTGTATAACTGCACGTTGGATTGATGATAGTTGGGTCATTCAAAAACATATTATTGCATTTAAGTGGATGGAGGTCGATCATATTGGTTGGAACATATTCCAAGCAATTTCAGAAAGTTTAAAAGAATTTTTTTGTCATGATAAGGTTTTTAGCATAACATTTGATAATGCATCAAATAACGATGTCGCGGCTGAGACATTGAAGGAATCAGTAGAACCTGTCCGTGATGCCGCATTTTTTCATATTAGATGTATATGTCATATTTTAAACTTAGCTGTCGAAAAAGGTCTTTAAGTTTTGAGTACTGAAATTACTCCAATTAGGTGGGCAATCCATTATTTTAAATCAATGATCAAAGTTTTTAAAGAGTTTAAGCAATATTGTCTGGAAAATGGCCTCGATTTTAGTTGAAAATGTTTTAAACTTGATTGCCCTACCTGATGGAACTCGACTTACGAGATGTTGATGAATGTGATGCCATTTGCTACACACATGACATGTTTTATAAATGTCAAAGAAAGAAAACGATTTTGAAACAAGAGATGTGAGATAAACTATTAAAATTGGCTGCTGTGCTGCGATATTTTTATGATGCCATTGTTTTTTGCTCCGGTATATACTATCCCACATCGCACAAAGTTTTAATGCATATGGTCAACATTGCATGGGTTTTTAACCAATACAAAGATGACGAGTTCTTAAAAGACACAATTAAGGCCATGAAAGACAAATAGATTTTATATTTCAGTACTATACCCCCGATCTATTTACTTGCATCTGCACTAGACCCAACCGTCAGAATCACAGGTACACAGCAGGTACTTGAGGGTTATTATAGTTAGAAATGACACATATTTTTGTTCATGTTATAACTCCCATTATTGATGAGCACTTGTGAGAGTTATTTAAGATTTATGCCGATCGGCATAAGGATAAGGTTGCAAACATTACTTCCTCTACCATTGGGTGTTCATCATTGTCGGGCTCATCATCATTCAATCCGGCTGAACAACTCTTTAAATGGCCCTATGCTGCAGTATCCAGCCTTAATGAAGTGGATGTATATCTCAACTTGATTTGGGAGAATAATGAGACCGACATTCTAAAATGGAGGAAAGTAAGAAACAACAAATTTCCAATACTCTCCCTCATTGCCAAAGAAGTTCTAGCTGTTCTCGTCTCAACCGTTGCATTTGAGTCCACTTTCACGCTAGGAAGCGTGTAATTTCAGAGAAACGCGCAAGGTTATCAGCAGATGCAGTTGAAGTTTGTATATGCAACCGTGATTGGGGTCTTGCAGCTTTAAGATTACAAGACCACAAGAGTTCTGATGAGGAAAACCCTGATGAGATAGATGCTTAAATTCACAGCATGCTAATTATTTTCTTACTTTGTATTTGATCTGATTTTGCTGTTTAGCACAGATCGTAACTTTTATTTTACATTTACTTTTATGGAACATTTTGCTATTGAGTCATGTAAAACCCGTTCCATGTTATATAAGTGCCGTTTGGCTTTAAAATTAATAAAATTTCATACCGGTGGTGGTGTTTTACTCTTAAAACAAGTAGTTTTAAAAAATTTTGTTTTAAGATCAATTTTTAAAAATATAAAATGAAATTAAAATTAAAATTAAAAATTAAAACTAAAATTGAAAATTGAAAATTAAAAATTAAATTGACAATTGCGGGCCTAGGACCGGATTCGGCCCAGGATCGGCACGCCTCAACCTGGGTCATGCCCGGGCCCAAGAAACACAGGACCAGGCTGTGCCGGTTTGGGCCATCCCACTGTGCATCACTAGCTAGAGTTAAACACCCTTAGATATAAATTTTTGTCAATTAAGTTTTTTTTTCCTAACTTGGATGAATATATTCTAAAAATTAAACGCTTACATTTTTAATACTAATTTTTTATTTAAACCACTTATATATTTGGTAAAAGTTTTACTGTCTTGATTTCTAATTAGTTTTCTCTATGAGTTTGCAAGCAGATTTAGAAAAAAAAAAAGTTCTGTTAGTGCCTTTTATATAAGTCAAATGGTTAATATTAGTGTTTGTTTTTAAACTTTTTAAAGTGGGTCATGATTTTAGAAATGGCATTGCATACCTTCCGTGATTGTCATGTTGCTAGGAGCAGGAGGATCTGGAGTGCCCAGGAGTTGGAGTTTGTGGTGGATGAGGGGAGCTCAGTAGCTGAATGGGTATGAGCCTCTCGATCACTGATGCATTGAGAGAGAAAGAGAGAGAGAGAGAGAGAGAGAGACTTCCCTAAATTTGAAATGGTGAGAGTACTAAAGTAAAAATGCTTTATAGTAACAATTTTTCTTATAACTTTTTACCTTTGTTATTATTATTATTATTTGTTTGTTTCAAATTCTGAACTAAAGAAATGACATATATAAATTCATTGATTATTTGGGAAAATTTGACTAACACGTCAGCCTGTCCCCTTTTTCCTAAACTTTGTAACTCTTTTACGTTTTTGCAGTCACCTAAATTCGGCATTGTCTTTTTAATTAAAGTTATATTAATTAAAGTTATATTAGTATGAAGACATATTTAATGTCTGTATGAACTTTATATTATTTTTGGAAAATATATACTTCAATCAATTAAATTAATTTATTGCAACAAACATAATTTTGAGTTAATTTTTTTTTTGAATCAGAGTTATATTAATATTAAGACACTAAAATAGGAAAGACTACATTACTATATCCTAGAGTCGTTTCGGGTAAATTCTACTACGATTGTTTGCCTCCGGAAAACTGACAGGGTCAGCCTAACGACAAAGGTTTGAACTTAAGGCTGGAGTAGACGTTTTTACAAGCTCCCTATCCCATCTACAACATATTCATTCTCCATAATAGCGTTAACTTATAAGATGATCCCATGTAAAAAGAAAAACAGTTGTTCTTCGAACCCTGAAGAAACCGAGCACTGTCCTGATTTCATTCCAAAGTTCAGATATTATATGATTTGAGTAGTAAGCTTTCAGGCTTTAGTTAGGACAAAACAAAAATCAGCTGAGAAACAAGGATTGCTATTCTGAAATCACCTAACAAGCGTGTCCGGCAGCAAAAGCAAAAGTTTAACCATGAAAACTCAGGAGACGAGTATTCTCTATCTGTTAATCAAAGAAGAGTATTTCTACAACAGAGACCCAAAATTCTAAACAAGCTCAAAACTGGGATGTTCCCTGCAGATTCGCGAGCTATCATGGCTTCTCAAGGGTGTCATCTTGTTAGGAGAATACCTGAGACTCCCATTCTGCACCAGAACCTTCTCCTTTCTTTCCTTGCTACGATTTTCTTTCATCTCTCGAGTTCCCATCCGGTGGATGCTTATACTCTCATCACAAGATATCCTTGCGCCAACATCTCGATCACTTGGCATAAGTTTCTCACATACGACATCAATGTACCCGTCGCAAGATTTCCTCGTGCCAACATATCCATTGCTTTTCATAAGCTTCTCACGAATGGGGGAACCAGCATTTGAGGATGTATCAAGAACCATCCTCCTCGGCTTCTCAAAAGGCTCTGCTGGACTTCCAGCACTGCCCACCATCCTCAGCTTCTCCTTTCTCCCCTTGCTATAATAGTCTGAATTCATCTCTCGAGTCCCTGTCCAGTGAATGCACCCGTCACAAGATTTCCTCGCGCCAATGTATCTATTGCTTGGCGCATTTAGCTTCTTACACATCCCATCAATATATCCATCGCAAGATTTCCTTGAGCCAACATATCCATTGCTCTTCATAATCTTCTCACAAACAGGGGCACTAAAATTCGAGCATACATTGATAACCATCGTCCTTGGCTTCTGCAAAGGCTCTGCTGGACTTCCACCACTGCCCACCATTCTCAGCTTCTGTAAAGCCTCCACATTTCGCTCATTATACTTACATTTCTTCTTCTCATTCTTATCTCCTTTAGCAATCATCCGCAGCTTCTGCAATGATTCTGCCAGCGTCCCATTACCCACAATGCGTTTACTCCCCCCATCTTCTCCATCTCCTTCTCCTCCTGCATCAAGCATTCGCAGTTTCTGCAAACACTCAACAAGTGATCCGTGACCTGCAAAACCTTCATCATCACGGACTCCTCCATGACCTGTAGAACCTTCACCATCATGGCTTTCATATCTATCACTCACATTTCTCAACATCCCATTCCGGGCTTCACCAGCATTAGTTTTAGCACCCTTGTCTTCCATTACAAGTTGCTTATCCTTTCGCCTTGGCCTGAAACCAGACAGGCTCAACACTTTTTTCCACTGCCATGACGACTTCTTCTGGCTAAAACCCTTTGGGCTACCCCCATTGGCAACTGCATCATCATCCTTGTTGCCATATTGCACACTCTTCAATACAAAATCTTTGAGAGAAGATCGATTCGAATCCATCAATTCCTTCGATGAAAATGATTTCACCTCACTAGAATTCACCCAACTCATCCTCCTGACAGACCCCGACCGACAAAAACTCCTCCTTTGTCTCTGCAGGTCAACAGAACCGCCATAACAATCCCCAGTTTGAGCACATTCACCTAAGTTGTCTCTCCATCTCTCCTCTGCAACAGCCACGTTATCATCATTATTATCCAAAACAACCATCTGGGTATTTCTTGGATCGGTCTTCCCAATCAAATACCCATCCCAAGAAGCCCTCGGCTCGGCGAAAGAAAACCGTGGATCGGATAAAGATAAATGCCCTATATCCAGTGAAAATCTCGGATCAGCGTCGCATGATCGCCTCCCAAATGCGTACTCAGCAACCTCTGCTATTGCCTCTCTGATATGCCTCGATTTCGGCCCCTCGATTTGCAAGAAACCGTAGCCACCCTGCTCGTTCTTTTTCCTCTGTTTTGTCGTCCATTGCCTTAACTGGCTGGTGAAAACCGAAGCCGCTGCCCACAAAGACCTTGAAGATTTGTTCTTGCCCAGCTCGAGATCGATGAACTCCTTCATCGTCTTCGACTCTTCCGCTTCTTCCTCGTCTTCAAGATACTGCAAGTGCAGTGCTTTGGAAGTGAAAGGAAGGCCATTTGGATGAGGGTTCTCTATTTGGCAATGACAGTCCCTGCCAGTTCTCACCTCGCAAGATTTGCGGCTGGGCTCCGACGTGGAGACAGAGGAAGGGTGGTGGCCGCCGGAGCAGGAGCAGGAGCTGGAGCGGCGCAGTTGGGCCGCAGCGGAGGAAGTGGCAGCGAATTGGTTTTGGATGCCGTGAAGACGCTCGCGGAGGCATGACGCGCATAAGTCGGTGGTGGTTTGTGCAGTTGGGTGGCGGCTGCAGGTGGAGAGCCGCCGCTTCTGGCGGCTGCGATGGTGGTGGGGCAGAGTCATGGCTCGAGAAATGTAGCAACAGCTAACCTCATTTTAGAGAGTTGCGAGTGGGGCTACTGACCAGTGGGCAGCTCACTGAACTTGGGAAAGGAGGCGCTGGAATCTCGATAAACCCTTTTGTCGCGTCGCTGTTCTAAAGATTCTTCCAGCCAAAAACAGGCAATCCAGCGCCACCGCCATTGTTACTCCCCAGATTGCCCTGGAGCCCAATTGTGCATCCATTCCCCAACGCTCACCGTACCATCCGGCTACAGGCCCAATGCTTGAGAATTGCGTTCTAAACTTCTAGCTTCTATCTGGAGCCATAATCCGCACTTGACCCGACCCAGAACCCATGGAATATATATAGGCCAAAAGGCCCTTTACCCCCTGAACTTTATCAACTCGGACTTTTAACGCCCTAAACTATGACTCGGTACCAGTCGCCCCTTGAATTATGCAAAATAGGACCTTTTACCCCTTAATGAATCACGTGATGGGACGTACACCTGATATCACGTGCTTCATTAAACTGAGTCCAGGGGGTAAAAGGTCCCGTTTAACAAAGTTTAAGGGCCAATTAGTACTGAGTCAAAGTTTAAGGGATTAAAGATCTGAGTTGATAAAGTCCAGGGGCCAAA
Organism: Aquilaria yunnanensis; assembly: GCA_039654915.1. NCBI lineage: Eukaryota > Viridiplantae > Streptophyta > Magnoliopsida > Malvales > Thymelaeaceae > Aquilaria > Aquilaria yunnanensis. The sequence goes on from CM077595.1 coordinate 1,895,162, forward strand.
AGGGCCTTTTGGCCAATCTATATATGCCATCCATTTGTCCACTGGATGGCCGATCCTCTTCTGTTCAAAATGTTAGTGGCAGTTTTGCAGTAAATTTGATTTATCAACGGCAGATTTATGTTGGCAAAAAAAATAATGAGAAAATTGCCAATTTGATAAGTTTTGGGTGGCAAATTTTCTAAGTTATCCATTCTTCAATAGAATCATGCTTTTCTATGAACTTTTTTTCCCCGGTAAGGATCTTATTTATTTACTTGTTTTCATTTGTCATTTCAAATTATGTGTAGATCAACTCATAATTCCTTTTCCTGACTCTAGGGGACCATAAACTGAAGTTTAAGTATAAATAGATTCAGGGATATGAGAGGAAAAGATGGGTCATATGAAAAAAGGTCTGTCCAGCTCATTTTGACATCTAGAGAATAAATTTAATAATAAACATATAAACATATGAAAAAAGATCTGTCAATCTCTTTTTGACATCTAGAGAATAAATTTAATGATAAAACCTTAAATATAATCAATGATGTAATTTGAAAAGGGTTAATTACAATTTGTCCCTTGAGAATTAGATGAAATTACACTTTACTCCCCTTATTTTAAATATATACACTTTACCCCCTGAATTTTTAATACAGTCCAATAGCAACTTCTGAAATCTTTATTTAGATTGTATGATTGTTATTTTTAAATAATTTCAATCTGTAAAGTACTTTTCTTATAATTAATTGACATTTAAAAAATACTGTTATAAAAACTGAAATAAATACAGAAAGAAAAAATTGATAATTTAAAATGTTTATTAACTATAAAAAAAATCATACATATTGAAATTAGTGAAAGATGACCATCATAATGTATAAATTAAGACATCAAAAGTTGCTGTTGGACTATATTAAAAAGGCAGAGTCCAGTGTAGATTTTTGAGATAAAAGGGAACAGAATATAATTTCTCCTAAACCTCAGAGACAAATTGTAATTATCTTATCCAAAACAAAATGAAATTAGGGGGGCATAATTCAAAATTGATTCCATCTTTCGGTCTTTTTGATGACATTTTGTTTTCTTGGCCTAAAGTAATAAAATTATTATCACCAAAAGGTATTGATATATTGAATAAAAATAGTTCTATCAAAATTTTGAACAAATTTGGCGCAAAAAAATCAATTAAGGGGTCTCTTTTTGCCCATTCAAAGTTGGAGGAGTTAGTCGTACCAAGAAGTCGAGTTTAAGGGTTATATCGCATATTGCACTTTACTTCTCCTTCCCCAATCCCTACAGACCTTCGAAGCTTCAAAGCAATTAAGAAAAAAGCCCGCACATTTCATTGGAGTTTTATTTTGATTATGCATTAGAACATATTATAATAACTAAAGAGCTAAGGCTCTGTTTTTTACGTGTATTTGATGTTTCAAAAATGAGTTAATTCAAAAAAATAGGCGGGCTTAACAGGAAGCCGGGTAAGAGGAGCGGGTTGGGTCAAAGGTGTCAGTTAGGAGACTTGGGCAGAAGTTGTGTGGAATTTACAACGTTGCCACTAACATAATTCGTAAGTCCCCGTATCGTCTTCCAGCGCCATTCATCTTCCCCAAACCTCTCTGCTCCTCCGCCTCCACTCCAGCGCTGCCGTCTTCCCAGTGTGTCGGTCATTCGTGGAAAGAAACAAATCAGGTCCGATTGCTCATCGTCGGATCTCTCGGCCGCCATTCGTCTTCCCCAAACGTATTTGCTTCTCCGCGTCCACTACAGCGCAGCCGTCTTCCCCGTGTGTTGGACCGTCATGGAAAGAAAAAGAGCAGGTCCGATCATGCGTCTCGTCTCTCCCTCTTCGAGTTCCCGTCTTCCATTTCTGGTGAACGTCGCTGGTCACTCCCTCCTGCTCAACCCGAAGCGAAGTAAGTAGACGCTTCTAACAATACGCTTTCTCCCATCTTCATTCCTCTCCTATTTTGATTAATTCGACAATAATCATTGATTCCCATACGCTTCTGATCTGCAACTCTGCCTCTGGTTCACTAATTTCCCCCGGAATCAAACGGAACGAGTCTGTGCTATTTTCTTCCTTCCCTTACTCATATATGTAAGTCTTTTGTTTCCTTACTGTTACTTTGAATGGGATGCCGATTGGATTGTCTACTTATGTCAATGTCATTTACTTGAATCAATTATGGGTGAAAGTGGAACGGAAATTAGTTGTTAGTTAGCATCAGAAAATACTTGCTGAAAAAAAAATTGGAGCTCATCGATGAAACTTGATGTTGCTCGTGTGATGGTTCTTCTCATATTTCCTTTTCTTGAGTTTTTGTTTTCCTGGTTGAGCAAGAATTTGAGCTTGATGTTCCCATATCATGTTGCGTATATGTCATTGATGTACCACTGAGCAATTGCAATAACGGAACCAATTATTGGCCATTTCATTGGGAAATACACTGAAATTATAAACATGATTTTTTAATGTTCTTTTTTATACTTGATTAGATCATCAGTTTGTGTTTGTCGTCCGCGTTTGTTCATTCTGGGATTTTTGGAATTACATTGTCACTGTTGCAATCTTAAAACTATAGCTTCCTGAAATTGTAATGGTAAATGTATAAGTTCCACAGTTTGTGAGCTATGTCAATGCGTTTAACTTCCTAGTTGTAATCTGTCATTCTAGTTATGAAACAGAATTGATTAATGGAAGTATGTGACTACTTCAGTTGTGAGTGTTCATTCTCTTACGATGAGCTTTTTAGGGGGTTTTTTCATTTCCATAGTTAACAGTTATTTTAGGATTTTATTAGGTTAAATGATTCTCAGTTGTTTGCAATATTAATTAGGATTAATAGTCCTAAAGACTCTAGCAGAGATTTGGTATTCCTAATAATTTTTCTGGGGTCTGTTTAATTCTTCCTAGGATTGATCCACTAAGGGCTCCCGATCAAGTCTTGTTAGGAATGAGTGGCCTTTACTAACATAAAAAAAAAAAAAAGTAGCCTCTACCAATGCCACTAGATTGCTATGCTTATTGGAGCCTGATAGTGGTGTTGACTATAAAGGAGTAGTGTTCAATCAAGCTAGGTAGAATGTTCCTACTTTTATTAATAAATTTCAGTGAATTTTCTCTCTTTCAAGGCTTTACCTTTTTATCTCAAAAATTTATGTTGGAAGCTGTCCAAACCACCACCTGCCTCTGTTATTGTGTTTAGCCCTTTTTGTTGCTTGTTCCTTCTAATATTTTGTAAGATAGTGTATTTTGCTTTTCGGTGTGATTATGATGGGGCAATTGTGTTGTCAATTTGTTGTTTCCCATGTTTTGCTGATGTGAGCAGTAACTAGAATGACTAAAATCAATCCCATTCATATCAGTGACTTCTCATACTCTAAATCCTAACTCGATGATATTATTCGAAGTAGTTGATCAGCAAACCTTCCTGTGGTTTTGTACCTTACCCTCAGGGATGGATAATCTTCCTTATCCTTAAACCAACTCAACTTTCTTGTTTAAGCACTGCTCATTTGATTTCCCAATGCCAGAAATTTGTTTTCTGTTTTTTACGTCATGTGGCTCTTGATTCCATTGCAATGTACTTAATGAGGTTGCTGTGGTTTCAGGACTCTGTGTGCTAAACAGAAAAGATAAAAAAAATCTGTTTATCTGTTTATTTTTTTTCAAATTTTCCTTTTAACAGCTTTTGATGTTTTTGTTTTAAGTGGTCAACTTAGCATATCTCTCACTGATAATCTTCCTTTTTAAATTGCAAAAAAATTTCTGTACTATGCTTGTGAAAGGCAAGTATAACATATCGAGGCCAGAATTTATACAAAACGGCAGACCAACTGTTCTTGAAAAGATGAGACGCTCAAACTATAAAAGACAAGTAGTAGAGTTTAAAGGGGTACTACAGAACACAGAAGTCATTGTGATCAAGTTATGGCTGATATTAGTTCTTGCTGTTATGGCACTGGTGTCAGTCCCTCGAATGTTGTAAATAGCTTGTTGTGAGGCGATTATTTTAGGCGTACATGTAGTTTTGGTTGACAATTATGTTTGTTTTTCATTCTTAAATGAGCTGTTACGGATCAGATTGTACATGGATTTGAGATAATGTTCACTATTGCCAATTATGTTTGTACATGGAATTAACTGAATTATCTGATTTATACATTCACTGTTATCAAAGCAACGGCGTGTAGATAGAAACTGATGTTAAATGATTAAATCAGTTCTGTCCCATAAATAGGTCTACATGTCCACATTACATAATGCAAAGATGCTGATACTTATATGGAAACCACAGCATATGGGGTTTAACACACTCTGTGCATTGTTCTCATTTCTTATTAAAAAGTAGGTCTGTCAGCTAAAGCTGTGTTGTCCTTGTCCGCGTGACTGTTGCCGTCGCATCCTTTTCCCTTGATTAGAGGTTCATGCAATTTCATCCCTAAGGTGAGCCATTACGTTCCCACCCAAATGCAACTCATCACAAGGTAGTGAATTATCTGTTCCCACATCATGCTGCGTATACCTCCCCTGCAGTGCACTTGTAATATATTCATCATCAGCATTGTAGTTTCGAATAAAGTTGTGCAACGCAGCAGTGGCAACAACTAATTTGACCTGAACTGTTGCATCAAATTCATGCATCAGTATCAGAATTTTCCATTTCTTCTTCCAAACCCCTATTGTTCTCTCTATGATATTTCGCAATGATGCATGATAGTAATTAAACTCCTGCTCCATTCCCATCGGTGGTCTACCGTTAAAGTCTGACGGATGATATGGAGCTGTCCTATATGGAGCCAAAAAGCCAGGGGTGTTTGCATATCCGGAATCCACTAGATAGTATTTCCCTGGATAAGTGGGAAATAAACACTTTTATTATGTGAAGATATATATAAAACAATGACAAAAAATGGTAGTATTACTAGAGCACAAATTATGGCAATAGTTATGAACATGTACCTTGTAGTGGAAATGGGAATCCAGAGTCGAGTTGCCCATACTATTTCGTAGAACAGCCATGTCGTGTTGCGACCCGGGTGTGCCAGCATACACATGGGTGAACTTTATGTCCCAATCACACATGACAAGAACGTTTTGCGTCGGCTCTCCCTTTCGGCCAATGTAGTAGTGACGTAGATCTTCGGATTCAATTATAGCAGGAATGTGCGTTCCGTCAAGAGCCCCTATGGCATTATAAAACGGCTGGCATCTTGCCACCACATATTCCGAAGCAGTAGACAATGTTGAAGTGGATGGTCTTATAACATCCTCTGCCAATTTACATACAGCGTCCAAAACAACTTTGTACCACACATTTATTGTTGACGCCGAATGTTCGTACCAGCGACCAAGTCTGCGTTGTGTGTCTTCATGCCCGCACAAGCTGAGGAAAATTGCCAATGCCTCATGTGTAGTCATGCTATTTGATCCATGAAACCCGTAATGTTGAACTAAGGTATTATGCAACTCCCAAAAAACAAGGCACAGTCATTTGATATTCATCAAAAAAATCATCAGGCATTTCTGTTAATTTCCAGAACAATTGTTCCCCTGTTTGAATGGGTTCTCTATTTGTTTGTCGCTCTGATTGTGAACTGCCGGATCCATTCAAGCAGTTCACAATCAGAGCGATAAACAAAGAGAGAACCTATTCAAACAGGGAAACAGTTGTTCTGGAAATTAACAGAAAGGCCTGATGATTTTTTTGATGAATATCGAATGACTGTGCCTTGTTTTTTGGGAGTTGCATAATACCTTAGTTCAACATTACGGGTTTCATGGATCAAATAGCATGACTACACATGAGGCATTGGCAATTTTCCTCAGCTTGTGCGGGCATGGAGACACACAACGCAGACTTGGTCGCTGGTACGAACATTCGGCGTCAACAATAAATGTGTGGTACAAAGTTGTTTTGGATGCTGTATGTAAATTGGCAGAGGACGTTATAAGACCATCCACTTCAACATTGTCTACTGCTTCGGAATATGTGGTGGCAAGATGCCAGCCGTTTTATAATGCCATAGGGGCTCTTGACGGAACGCACATACCTGCTATAGTTGAATCCGAAGATCTACGTCACTACTACATTGGCCGAAAGGGAAAGCCGACACAAAACGTTCTTGTCGTGTGTGATTGGGACATAAAGTTCACCCATGTGTATGCTGGCACACCCGGGTCGCAACACGACATGGCTGTTCTACGAAATAGTATGGGCAACTCGACTCTGGATTCCCATTTCCACCACAAGGTACATGTTCATAACTATTGCCATAATTTGTGCTTTGGTAATACTACCATTTTTTGTCATTGTTTTATATATATCTTCACATAATAAAAGTGTTTATTTCCCACTTATCCAGGGAAATACTATCTAGTGGATTCCGGATACGCAAACACCCCTGGCTTTTTGGCTCCATATAGGACAGCTTCATATCATCCGTCAGACTTTAACGGTAGACCACCGATGGGAATGGAGCAGGAGTTTAATTACTATCATGCATCGTTGCGAAATATCATAGAGAGAACAATAGGGGTTTGGAAGAAGAAATGGAAAATTCTGAGACTGATGCATGAATTTGATGCAACAGTTCAGGTCAAATTAGTTGTTGCCACTGCTGCGTTGCACAACTTTATTCGAAACTACAATGCTGATGATGAATATATTACAAGTGCACTGCAGGGGAGGTATACGCAGCATGATGTGGGAACAGATAATTCACTACCTTCTGATGAGTTGCATTTGGGTGGGAACGTAATGGCTCACGTTAGGGATGAAATTGCACGAACCCTTAATTAAGGGAGAAGGATGCGACGACAACAGTCACGCGGACAAGGACAACACAGCTTTAGCTGACAGACCCACTTTTTAATAAGAAATGAGAACAATGCTCAGAGTGTGTTAAATCCCATATTCTGTGGTTTCCATATAAGTATCAGCATCTTTGCATTATGTAATGTGGACATGTATACCTATTTATGGGACAGAACTGATTTAATCATTTAACATCAGTTTCTATCTACACGCCATTGCTTTGATAACAGTGAATGTATAAATAAGATAATTCAGTCAATTCCATATACAAACATAATTGGCAATAGTGAACATTATCTCAAATCCATGTACAATCTGTTCCGTAACAGCTCATTTAAGAATGACAAACAAACATAATTGTCAACCAAAACTACATGCACGCCTAAAATAACCGCCTCACAACAAGCCATTTACAACATTCGAGGGACTGACACCAGTGCCATAACAGCAAAAACTAATATCAGCCATAACTTGATCACAATGACTTCTGTGTTCTGTAGTACCCCTTTAAACTCTACTACCTGTCTTTTATAGTTTGAGCGTCTCATCTTTTCAAGAACGGTTGGTCTGCCGTTTTGTATAAATTTTGGTCTCGATATGTTATACTTGCCTTTCACAAGCATAGTACAGAAATTTTTTTGCAATTTAAAAAGGAAGATTATCAGTGAGAGATATGCTAAGTTGACCACTTAAAATAAAAACATCAAAAGCTGTTAAAAGGAAAATTTGAAAAGAAATAAACAGATAAACAGATTTTTTTTTTTATCTTTCCTGTTTAGCACATAGAGTCCTGAAACCACAGTAACCTCATTAAGTACATTGCAATGGAATCAAGAGCCACATGACGTAAAAAACAAAAAACAAATTTCTGGCATTGGGAAATCAAATGAGCAGTGCTTAAACAAGAAAGTTGAGCTGGTTTAAGGATAAGGAAGATTATCCATCCCTGAGGGTAAGGTACAAAACCACAGGAAGGTTTGCAGATCAACTACTTCGAATAAGATCATTGAGTTGGGATTCAGAGTATGAGAAGTCACTGATATGAATGAGATTGATTTTAGTCATTCTAGTTACTACTCACATCAGCAAAACATGGGAAACAACAAATTGACAACACAATTGCCCCATCATAATCACACCGAAAAGCAAAATACAAGTACTATCTTACAACATATTAGAAGGAACAAGCAACGAAAAGGGCTAAACACAAGAACAGAGGCAGGTGGTGGTTTGGACAGCTTCCAACATAAATTTTTGAGATAAAAAGGTAAAGCCTTGAAAGAGAGAAAATTCACTGAAATTTATTAATAAAAGTAGGAACATTCTACCTGGCTTGATTGAACACTACTCCTTTAGAGTCAACACCACTATCAGGCTCCAATAAGCATAGCAATCTAGTGGCATTGGTAGAGGCTACTTTTTTTTTTTTGGATGTTAGTAAAGGCCACTCATTCCTAACAAGACTTGATCGGGAGCCCTTAGTGGATCAATCCTAGGAAGAATTAAACAGACCCTAGAAAAATTATTAGGAATACCAAGTCTCTGCTAGAGTCCATAGGACTATTAATCCTAATTAATATTGCAAACAACTGAGAATCATTTAACCTAATAAAATCCTAAAATAACTGTTAACTATGGAAATGAAAAAAAACCCCTAAAAAGCTTATCGTAAGAGAATAAACACTCACAACTGAAGTAGTCACATACTTCCATTAATCAATTCTGTTTCATAACTAGAATGACAGATTATAACTAGGAAATTAAACGCATTGACATAGCTCACAAACTGTGGAACTTATACATTTACCATTACAATTTCAGGAAGCTATAGTTTTAAGATTGCAACAGTGACAATGTAATTCCAAAAATTCCAGAATGAACAATCGCGGATGACGAACACAAACTGATGATCTAATCAAGTATAAAAAAGAACATTAAAAAATCATGTTTATAATTCCAGTTTGTTTCCCAATGAAATGGCCAATAATTGGTTCCGCTATTGCAATTGCTCAGTGGTACAGCAATGACATATACGCAACATGATATGGGAACATCAAGCTCAAATTCTTGCTCAACCAGGAAAACAAAAACTCAAGAAAAGGAAATATGAGAAGAATCATCACACGAGCAACATCAAGTTTCATCGATGAGCTCCAATTTTTTTTTCAGCAAGTATTTTCTGATGCTAACTAACAACTAATTTCCGTTCCACTTTCACCCATAATTGATTCAAGTAAATGACATTGACATAAGTAGACAATCCAATCGGCATCCCATTCAAGGTAACAGTAAGGAAACAAAAGACTTACATATATGAGTAAGGGAAGGAAGAAAATAGCACAGACTCGTTCCGTTTGATTCCGGGGGAAATTAGTGAACCAGAGGCAGAGTTGCAGATCAAAAGCGTATGGGAATCAATGATTATTGTCGAATTAATCAAAATAGGAGAGGAATGAAGATGGGAGAAAGCAGAAGAAAGCGTATTGTTAGAAGCGTCTACTTACTTCGCTTCGGGTTGAGCAGGAAGGAGTGACCCGCGACGTTCACCAGAAATGGAAGACGGGAACTCGAAGAGGGAGAGACGAGAAGCATGATCGGACTTGCTCTTTTTCTTTCCATGACGGTCCAACACACGGGGAAGACGGCTGCGCTGTAGTGGACGCGGAGGAGCAGATACGTTTGGGGAAGACGAATGGCAGCCGAGAGATCCGACGATGAGCAATCGGACCTGATCTGTTTCTTTCCACGAAGGACCGATACACTGGGAAGACGGCAGCGCTGGAGTGGAGGCGGAGGAGCAAAGAGGTTTGGGGAAGACGAATGGCGCTGGAAGACGATACGGGGACTTACGAATTATGTTAGTGGCAACGTTGTAAATTCCACACAACTTCAGCCCAAGTCTCATAACCGACACCTTTGACCCAACCCGCTCCCCTTACCCGACTTCCTGTTAAGCCCGCCTGTTTTTTTGAATTAAGTCATTTTTGAAACGTCAAATACACGTAAAAAACAGTAAGCTTTTAGTGTACCTTTTGCAACAGTGCATTTATTTTTTTATTTTTTAGGCAACATATGTTTTGAGCATTTGGCTCATTAGAAACCAAACAAAATGCGTAATTATAACAAAAGCCCTCTATTGTGTATGATGATATCATGTGACCCTCAAACGTTGAAATCATGTGTTTTTTTATTATGTCCCAATAGACACAAAACATGTCCTAAACTTTAATACCTAATTCGTTTTAACTTAAGTTAACTTAATATAAAATGATTTATTTTTACTTTTAAATATTTTTCGCCTAGAACTAAATTCATTTGAAAGCCAATATTATATAGGTGTAATAATCCATTTGAAACAAAATTTTTATCATGTTATCAAATTTCTATGAAATTTTCTTTTTTTAATATTTAAAAATAAATCATAAAGAATTAATAGTATTATAAAAATTTTACAATCAATGGATTATTTCACCTAAATAATATTTATTTTCAAATAAAATTGGTTTCAAGTAAAATAGATGTAAACATAAAACTAAGTTATTTTGAATTAAGTTTGCTTAAATTAAAACGAATTGGCTCTAAGTTTTATTATTTTAAGCCCTCGAAATTTCATAAGCAACCATCAAAGCCTAGATTTGTACTAAAATCTCAAATCCACTGCCTTTGTCTTTGTGCGGTAAGTTTTCTATATTTAAAAATTTGGCTACCAACAACTTTCAAATATTCTAATTTTTAAAAACTCTTGAATTGATCATCATCACAACTGTCTTTTTTATGTGTTTTTTCTGTAAATGTAATCAGTATGAAAATTTTAAATCTTTTTTTATCAACTCACAACGAAGTGCGGGCTGATTACTAGTACATGCTAAGAGTCCACAACATATATATCTATCCCATATCATATGCTGCAACACATGGCCAATTACAAAGTAATAAGTAAAGCAATATCAGATTCCCCTTAGTTTCCTCTCGATATCCCATAATACGTAAAGAAAGCATAAATGTTAACAAAAACAAAATAATGCAGCATGAGCAATAAAATACAGAATAATTTGCATTAAAAGGCTACCAAATCAGGAACGGGAGGGGGCGTAGGTAATGCTTTCTGCGTAATGATAGCATAATCAAATGTGGCCTTCAGTCACAAACAAACTGTAGAGACAGACAGATTATCTTTCAGACTCCAAGCATGACAGACTATAGTCGCATGGAAAACTGGATACATACAAGCAGCATACTGACAATGTCCAATAACAGTGAAGGCATTTGAAGCTCACCAGATTCACGACGCTTTTCCTGCAGTGTTCACTGTCATGTACTTTGGAGGTTCAAATTCTTTCCTCCCTCTGAAAATATAGAAGGGTAAGTAGGAATCAGATCAAACTGTAAAGATCATATGTTAGTAACAATTTCTCTTGTCATATAACGACCTAAAAATATATACCTACATAAAGATTCCAAAGAAGGCTCCCTCACACAAATATCTGTACAAAAAGCATGGACTTGGGTTTAGAATGATTACTAAGTGCATGACATATAGAATCTAATAGGATCACAGATTCACTTGCACAACAAAAAAAAAGAGAGCTGATTAATGCCTGTTTTTTCCATTCAGGAAGATAGAGGGCTGTGGCAATACACAAATAAATGAAAGCAACATGAACCTCTTCAACTCAAGCAATTGTTTTAACTGATAAGCAATTTTTATAGCAAGGGCTGTCTTTCTAAGTGCATATTCAACCATATCTCAAGGGTCAAGGCACCTAGATTTTTTAGTTCAGCAGTTCGCTCATCAGTGTGTGCAATAAAGCAGAGTGTGTGCAATCCCAGAATGCGATTTCTTTGAATCTTCTCATAAAAGCTATCTGGTCTCCATGTTTTAGTAAAAAAAGGACATGGAAATTACCTCTCCATAACAATAGAGTTGTAGTCCACATACACTAATTGCATTCATTACTGACACATTATGAACCACCTTGACTTCAACTCCCAACTTCTTAGCTCTGACAACAAGATCACTATGTGTTGTAGCTCTGCATTCCAAATCATACAGTAAATAAAAACAATTACATGAACTAAACACAAATGCAAAACTTCTTCTGAGGTTCCATTCACGGCTAACCGTACACACAGACAATCTCCACCTAAGAAGATCAAACTGCCAACCTGATATGAAATAGTCATTGACATTCACTAAGTTGTTGTAGTGCAGCCCACCTAGATATGTCTATAACTGCAACCTAAAATCTCAGAAGAACTAACAATCAACTGATCCTACATTCCACACACAAAATCAGTTCCAGTTCCACCAATTTAATAGCTACAAAACAAAAATCTAAAACCAAAGAATAAGAGAATCTTATTGTACCCAAAAGGGTCTCCAACAACAGGAAACCCAACATCACGCTCGAGGGTCTCGGAGAGAATCACATCAGCTTTCTCTTCCACCGTTTCTCTATCTGCAAGGGTAATATCTTTCCCGTAAAGCTTCTCCTGTAGACAAACCAAACAGAACCCAAATAAGACTAACAAAAAGCACACACGAACTTTTAGCTAAATTGAAGTGAATGAAAGGTTGGAGAAGACAAACAAACATACCAATCTCTTCCCCCCAGCCCTTTCCTTTCATGTTAAATTCTTCTTAAATTTTGGTAGATAAAGACCTTTGATAAGTCAGATACAAATTCCCAGCCTCTTCATCCACATCTTTTCTTGCTGTAGGATTCATCAGAGCCATTGATTACCATTTGCAATGTACTTAATCCAATAACCTACCACAAAAACACAATTCAAGAACTGAAAATCTCACTAAAACCAATTCAAGATCAATAATAACATTACACAAATTTTGTGTTTTGAACACATATAGAGGCTAAAAACTTTGAATCCCCAAAATTGAAATGCAACATATTCAATATTGATGCTTCAAATTCATGACTAACTTATACAACCATGAAGCTGTCCTGGTATTATTAGACTAACAAAAATTTTGAAAAAAAATACTCATTCACGTTCAGGAAACTAATACCACTAAACAAAGCATTGCTTCAACTTTTCTTTACTGATTTAACAGACAAAGCAAAGCTCTATCGGCATTTAATTCAAAGAAACTTGATCTAGGTAAGTTAGTCATATAAGTAATCACCACTTGGATTGTACTAATTCATTTACAAAAGTGCATTGGTGATAGCATCCTATGCTGCTTCACCAAGTTCATACCTTAATTGTCTCAGCTTCTCATCATTATCATCATCATCATCGATTATTTCCTGTTCATTACACAAAATTAAAACTTGTTATGTCGGTGGCCAAGAATTAAGCCCACGAAGAATAGAAATCCAAGCGGTCTTTCTGGCTCAGTTCCACCCATATCCCTCTTACCTGTTCAATGTCGATCATTCGATGTTACTGGCTCAATTCCACCCATGTTTCTTTTCTTCTCGCTATTTTATGTTTCCTTTAACTTGGCTCACTCTTGCTCTTGTTCCCGTTCCCCGGCCACCCAAACCCAATGCCCGCCATTCGATTCCGTTGCTCCCTTCCCTTTTCCACCGCGTCCGGTTGCTGTCATCCTTCTTTCAGCATAAAATGCGCCTCCCCGCACTCACTCATCTCCATCAACAGCATCTCGTTCGCTCTTCTCCTCTTTGACCCCAACTCCACCTCCCCCGTTCTCTTCCCTCAAACTTTCTCGGACCCTCGCCGCCGCTGATCGATCTTCCAACTGTTCTGTCTCGATTCCTGATCAAACTCGATAGTGATGATTCCGACAACTGGCTAAAAGATGAGAACGAAAATCCCATCTGTTTGTTCGCTGGGGCTTTCGTCGGAGTCTCAAGCGTTTGGCCGATCATTGCTGGTTTTCACCGATTCGAGGAAACAGCATATTTGGACAAATGTTTTTTTGGTATATAGGTTTAGACAAATTTGGTAAAAACGGCACCAAGGAATACAAAACGACATCGCCTATGAGGCAAATGTGCCTAAACGGCTAAACCCGGGGACCATTTCATATGATGAAAACGTTTGGGATAAAAAGGATAAATATAACATAAATGAGGACCGAAATAGAGTTTACCCTTCTAGTGGGAAAAAGCCAAAAACCCTATGGATTTTAATGGGTATAAAGAATTTGTTCATAGAAACCGAGGAAAGCCGGTCATGGAGGAGTTGGTGAAACAATTCCTGGAGCAGCAAGATGAAGAATCCGAGATCGTTTCCCACCTCAATATTCCCCCCCGACCAGCTGGGTCGTCGAGCTTCTACGAGGATTTCGCTTTGCGCGGAATTCGGGTCGACCGGGTCGAACCCGGGATGGTTTTCTGCACTTTCAAAGTTCCTCCTCGACTTACTGTAAGATCTGAAAAACCCATTTCCCAATTCGATTTTGGGAAATGATTTATCAACGTTCTCAGTTCAGCCCTTTGAAATCATTTTCTGGGTCGTGGATGGTTTCCTGTGGTGTAGGATAAGGACGGCAATTTGGCTTCGGGTGCCATTGCAAACCTCGTTGATGAGGTTGGTGATGCAGTGATTCGTGTCGAGGGTCAACCTATGAATGTTTCGGTGGACATGTCGATTTGCTTTCTCGGAAAGGCAAAGGCTAATGTAAGTGAAACTTCGAGTTGAGACATTGTCCTTCTGTTTTGTTTTGTTTGGTTTATTGTTCAAGGTTCTTTCCAGTCTTTCGGTATGATCTTTAATGTCTGAGACATGCCTTTTGGATTTGCAGGATGAGTTAGAGATAGTATCAAGAGCTTTGGGACAAAGAGGAGGTTATAAAGGGACAAGCATTCTTGTTAGGAATAAGGCAACTGGAGAGCTGATTGCTGAAGGTCGACATTCTTTGTTCGGTAAACATGCTAGTAAACTCTAGTTTGTTTCCGGCTTGTAGTAAGAGGTCCCCCGCAAGATCCTTCCAGGGTTATACTGGAATCATGCCTGTAGTTAGTTGCTTTGGTTCAGCTCTGTTATTCTAATGTATTGTGCCTCAAGTTTCTGTCATAATTCTAAAAGCATGTGCATTTCTATACCTTCTATTCAGTCTTTATTGCTCCTCCATCTCAAAGAGAAACATCTAACTTTTATATCCCAAAATGAAAGGCACCAACATATATTTGTCATGGTTTCCAACTTAGTCATGGTATGCAAATTAAATCAACTAGAGAGGCACTAACCAGATAAGCTGACATGAAAATGGGATAAAGGAGTGGAGGGGAAACTCACAGTTGAAATGATTATCTGGCATAAAATCCTTAAAGTTAGTGAAAATGAGAAAACCACCATTCTTTTTAATGGAAGAGTATTATTCTTGTGTTGTTGTTGTCTTGCAAAAGTTGATTTGGCAATATTAATCAATCCAGCCTTGGTGACAACCTCATCTGTTGCCTCTTATAGACAGTGGATAATAATACTTGGAGCTGGTGTGCCCAAGTCTGAGCTTCACTACCTCTTCAAGAGGGTTTTGCTGTGTCAGTGCCATGAGTCTTGCGCAACAATGTGTTGTTCTTTTCTTTTACATGAATTTGCATTTATTTGGCAAGACCTGATGCAAGGAACTATTGTGCTGAGTGTTATCAGAAAGAAAGAAAGAGGGAAAAAAAGAGGAATTATTGTGCTGAGGAATGCTGCAATTCCTCGGTAATATGGCAAAGTTTTGATACTTCAGCTCAGGGATTGTTCAGTTTTGTGTTTTTTCTGTTATCATGTGATTTTGGTGTGGGCCTTTGTGCTATTTTGCCGCCTTCTTTTGTTTTCTTCCGCTTTGCTGCCTCGTCCTATAGCCCATTTTTTTTTCAGTTCAGTTTTTACCATTTAATTTCAGAACAAATTTATTGAATTTTGGTTTACAAAGAAATGCTCTTATAGTGCCACTAACCTCAAGGTTTTGGTGTGCCTGATGATCTTCAGGTTTTAAGACAAGCAAAACTCAGACGTTTAATTGGACAATGGGACAGGGTTTAAATTGGTTTCGTTGTGATTGTATTGGGTGATAATCACTTGAATGCTTTTGGAAACCCTTTTTAACGTTTGTTCCTATTTGGTGATCGCTCTTAAATGCTGTTAATTATTTGGCAAACTTGATGATGTGGCAGGAACTAATTATTCATGTCTTTGATTTCCATGGATAACAACTTATGTTAATGTTTTCCTCACCTGATGTTGCAGTCACTTTATCCTTTGGAGTGCTTGAAACTTCATTTCACTACAAACATGGAAAATTACTGCTGAAACTGCATTTTGCATTTTAATGAATTCAGATCATCACTCTGAGAGAAGTCTCAAAGAAGCTTTACTTTTTATTTACATTTAACTGTGCCCATTTACTGAATTACATCTATAAGTATGGTTCTTATTCATGAAGATAAAGTGATGAAGATTCCTATGCACTGCATTACCTGTATGCTGCATTATTGGGAGAGAGTAATGAGATTTACAGTTACATCAGCCAGCAGAATTGCAGCTAACCTACAATCAGCGGAGAGTGCCCACTGGTGTTTTGTATGTGTACCGCTTAGAAATCAGAAGATAAGCTCCCAGGTTTAGCACACTCATGGCCATCAAAAGCCAGAAGTAGTGAAGGTGCCCGTAGTTTAAGTTGTCTGGTATCCAACCCAGTTTTCCGTTTCTGGTAATAATGCTTGTGACAGTTGTAAGTGACAGGGCGTAGCAAAAACTTCGCATTGCATCAGGTGCTTGTTCATAGAAAAACTCCAGCTGACCAATGAATGTGAAAACCTCTGCACATCCTATGAGGGAATATTGTGGAACCTGCCAGAATCGGCATTTCCTTAAGCTCATGGTAGTTGTGCCTTCTTACCATCCGAAGTCTTATGTGTTCGAGAATGGCTGCAGCCACCATGGCGAATATGGAGGTAAAGAGGCCAATGCCTATGAGTTGGAGCTGAGTTAGCCCAGTCTTGTGGCCGGTGAATTTTCTTGTCACTGGGACTATGATTCTGTCATAAACAGGAACACAGAAGATGACACTTGCTAAGATTATTGGTCTTAAATAGAAGCTCTATAAAGTCATAAATACTTGAAAGGGGTGTGCAAAACAATATCAGTTTGTTTGAAGACCTAAAGCCTGACAAAATCCTGTTGTAGACGTATTTGGAATATTTAGAATTTGAAATTGGTCTGCACATTTACATACTTCACATAGACTGTTTTCCAAATTCAAAATTGATTCTGATACCAACCTAAAGTCTTCCGTGTGGTCAAAATATTAGTGGCAGTTTTGCAGTAAATTTGATTTATCAACGGCAGACAGATTTAGGTTCGCAAAAGAATAGCGATAAATTTGCCCGTTTGATAAGTTTTGGGTGGCAAATTTTCTAATTTATCCATTCTTCAATTGAATCACTTAATTCGATATTGCTCCGATAAAATCATGCTTTTCTATGACCTTTGTACCCCGGGTGAGCATATTATTTATTTATTTTTCATTTTTCATTTCAAATTATGTGTAAATCAACTCCTAACTCTTTTCTTTTCCTGACTCTAGGTATCCTAATGTGAAGTTTAAGTAGAGAAATAAATAGATCTGGGACTATGAGAGGAAAAGATGGGTCATATGGAAAAAGGTCTGTTAATCTCTATTTGACATCTGGAAAATAAATTTTAATGATAAAACCTAATGATGTTATAATTCGAAAAAAATGAAATTAGGGGGACACAATTCAAAATTGATTCAAGCTTTAGTAATAAATCCTGCACTTTAACCTAGAAAATGTTCCCTTTTTCCGTCTTTTGGATGTCAGTGTGTTTCATTGGTCTCATTGAATAAAACTATTATCACAAGTAGATATTGATATACTGAATTAAAGTAGTTCTATCAAAATTTTGAACAAATTTGGTGCAAAAAAAAAGCAATTAATTGTTTCAGGGGTCTCTCCTTGCCCTTTCAAAGTTGGAGGACTTAGTTTAGTCGCACCAAGAAGTGTAGTTTAAGTGTTTTGACAAACTAGTTTACATACCAGTATTGTATCAAACTTTCTTTTATTTTGACACATTATAAATGAGTATTTATTAAATGTATCTAAATATTATTAACACAAATGTTATCATTAAACTAACAACAACAATAATATCCTTTACTTGATTTGATTCTCCTTTGTTCTAAATAAGCTCACTATAACAATGTCCAAAACAATTAAATATAATTTTTGAAATATTAAGTATTGGAAAATAGAAACACAATTATGCTTTCCAAAATTTAAAAATATACATTTGCGAAAGTTAAATATCATGAATACCTGCGACTATTGCATTCATGGTAGTGCTTATCAAATGATTGCGGAGTTCCATACTAATAAAGCAAACAAAATGATTTATTTTATAAATGACAATTTTTCATGTTAATTTTTATTTTATATTAATAATACTCACATTGCTTCAAGGCATATAAAGTCTTGTGATGATATGTGCCCAGTTTTCCTTAGTGCAGGAAAAGGTCATCAATTATATAACTGTCACCATTAGTACAAAAATTTGGTTCATTACTTATGTCATGACATATATATAAGTTAAATTTCAATATAATATCAACAATAATGAAAAATATAAATTTTATCTAAGGAAAATCAAAATATTGTGAATATTTAAAATAATGACACAAATATAATATAAATATAAGTTTATGTGCTCGACATTGCCACGAGATTTGAAGTTATATTAAGCTTGAGCATTGAACACTTATTTTTTTTTCAAAAAAAAAAAGCCAATATGATATGTGTAGGTGTTCCATCAACTGGCTCTAGACTTGGTTGTAACAATAATAAAATTTTTTTATGTAATTTATTTAATTATAGGTACATATGTATTCCATTTATCCCATATTATTTAAATTATTTGACTTTTTCAAATAGTTTGACTTGAATTTACTCATATTATTGTTTATTAGAAAAAAAATATATAAAGAATATATTTAGAAACTATAGGTGTTTATTTATCATTTATATATAAAGGATTTTCATTTATATATTAATATTTTAAAAATAAAAAAATCATAAATTAATTACTGAATAGTGAACATTGCAAAAAAAATTTAGACAGAGGGAACACATTTTAAACCGGTCCCACTTTTTTGTATTTGAATTTAATTTGCCCCAATAAAATTTTAGTTGTGTCCATAAAAACCGGAGTTAATTGCGTCTGTGATCCGTAATATTTTATTATTGTCATATTTTGAACATTAACTTCAAAACCTTATATGGAAAGTTATCAACCTCAATTTTTTTGTTCAATTTTAGACATTTGAAAGATGGAAAGCGTTAAAATTAACAGAACTAGCCACATGGCATGCCAGCGTGTACGGTTTACTACATGGTGCAATAATCAATTGCTGGTGATGACATAAAAAGGAAGAAAAATAATAAAAATATAAAAATATATTAAAAAAAACAAAATAATAGAAAAAAGGAAAGAAAACACATCATCGGCAGCCTCTTCTCTTAGCCCATCTTCACTGTCTCTTCTCCTGCCTCTTTGCGCACTTCTATCAGCGGCTTACAACATGCGGTGAAGAAAAGAATTCAGACCACTTTAAAGACCTCAGCCTTCTAGCCATCTAGAAAAGAAAATAATTTGGGGATTCTATCATTTTGGCTTTGAAATTTCTAAATTGGTGCTTCTAGGGTTTCTAGGACACGATCAGATTATTTGGTGTGCTCTTGTTCAAAACAAGCTGATAAAGCAAATCAAAGGACCCATTTGAAGCGACATCGAAGGAGCAAAAAGAATCACCACATGATTCCCATGTAATTTCCTTTGCATTTACTTCCCTTGATTTTTAACTTCGTTGCATATCGTTATATCTGCTGTATCTAAAATTTGTGGCCGTTCTCGATGAGTTGTGTTTTCCAAAAAAGTGAAAGCAAATCCGAAAGTAAAATCCCTGAACCCATAATATTCTTATTTTTTTTATTAAACCATTAGAGCATCTCCAACAGCTTCCCCATTTTGCAGTTTTTCTCTGTTTTGGGGAATATGAAGCCATTTTTTACTCCAACAGTTTCCCCATCCTATTCTCTAAAATGGGGAATGAGATGAAAGAGAAGATCTCATTCCCTATTTTTGCAGAAACTCCAAAAATTTTTGGGGAATGAAAAATAACATTCTCTCTTTTTTGTAAAGGTTATCCCATTTATTATTCACAACAATTAATTCATAATTTTATTTTCTTCAAAATTTCTAATAGAAATATAAACTTTTTATATGAAAATGGTATCTTAAAGACTCTATTTTATAAATTTTTTTTTTTACAAAAAAATATAGTACAAATTAATATGAATATTTTTAAGTCAGACTTTAGTTAAAAAAGTTAAAATAGTTATTTTTTGTGAAATAAAGGTAGTAAATTTTTATATTTTGCACAATATTTAATTATCAACAATTATTTCATTTTTTTTTTCAAAATTTTTTATATAATTATAATTTTTTTTATGAAAATTGAACCTAAAGACTATTTTATAAACATAATTTTTAAAATTTTTTATAATATAAATTAATATAAATATATTTAAGTCAAATTTTAGTAAAAAAGGTAAAAGAGTCATTCTTTGTAAAATGAAAGGAGTACTTTTTTTACATTTTTAATAATATTTAATTATACAATAATTAATCTAGTCATTAATTTGAATTTGCTTTAAATCCATAATATTTAATTGCTATGTAATAAATAAAAAATTATACAAAATAGGGAAGCTGTTGGAGTTTGAGCAAAAAAATTATAGAGATTTTACTTTTTGCTTCCCCATCTTTATAAAAATTTTGGGGAAGCTGTTGGAGATGCTCTTAAATTCATTTGATGCCATTTTGTGAATGTGTTTTCTCAAATTTTTTGGTACGGGAATTAAATTTCAAATGGGCCATGCATTTTAAAGTTTTGAGTTTAAGTTATATGGGCCCAAATGCTTTTCAAATATTTTCATCCCCTCTTGGGCCTCAATGTAAAGCCTTTTTGATAAGATATTTATTCCATCAAAACCCATGGGCTAAGTTTCTCATTTGGGCCACACCTCATTAAATAGACCTGTCCGGAATTTAAATTTCAATTGGTCCCTGCATTTTAAACGTTTCTGTGTTTAAGTGATATGGGCCCAATAGATATACAGAAAATTTCCTTCCTTATTGAGCCCAAAATTTAAAGCCTTTTTGATAAATTTTTTGTCATCTTTCTCCAAATGGGCTAAGTTTCCCATTTGGGCCACACCCCATTAAACAGCCCAAATATTTATTACTTATCTTACAGACATTTAAATAGGCCGGATAATTCCATTGTGCTCTTCTGGTCCATCAGGTCCTGTACCAACCGGAAAATCTCTAACTCCAATCCCTTCGACTCTTTATGTTGCTTGTTTCATATTTTGTCTCATCTGGGATATTGAAGAACATATTAGAATCATCCTTGTCGGTCTAATTCACTTTTGCCTTAAATTGCAATAGAAAATATACTTTGTTAGTCGAAAAGTAGTGAAATGTCTACAATGGAAAAGAAACGACAATATGAACTTTTACACGCCAAGTTTGCCTTCAAGTGAAATTTTTTTTACCTCAGTGTATAATTTTTTGCCCTAAGAACTTGCAGTGTTTCATTTTCGTTCTCCAAACCACTGAGCCGCACAATTAGAGTGGTGTTTGCATGCAGGATTAAATAATAGCATTTTGCTACAATAAAAAATAAATTTTGGGTTTTGTGCAGTGAAAGATTGAGTGGATATTAAAAAAGAATTTTTATTGGGTTTTGTATAAAATGATTATTTAATTGTTTAAATTTTTTCAAAAGAGGAAACGTTTTAACCTTTTAGGATATTCAAAAAAGGAATATGTTTAAAGTAAACTGGGACGGCGGGAGTATATTTTATTGTCCATGTCACATTTATATATGAAGTGTGTTAAGTGAAAAGTCATACATACAGTAAAGTGTATCCTGTTTTTATAATATATATATTAGATATTACAATATTTCATGAATTTTTTTTATTTTTTATTTTTTACTAAACAAAAAATTGTATAAAAAAATATCATGAACTAAGGTGATGTAAATAAAGTATTTTATACAAATTTAAATTCAAAGCATTACAAAAAGTTAGAATAAGTATAAAAAAACAAATGTGGCAAAAAAAAAAAAGACTAATGTAGTATATATTTGTATAATTTTGAACATTTTATAGTAAAACAATAACATATGACTTAAAGTATATGTTTTTTAAGTAGTATTACGATTTTATATCATGATTTATGTGCATTTATAATGTAGATTACAAGAAAAATGTACCACTTCTTCGGACCTGTTTTTGTCCCCGGCCCATACTATTTTATGTACAAAAACAGAACTGGATTTGAAGTTTAACCAAATTACAATTTTGTCTTAACACTTGCAAACGGTCACCAGTTTCAGCACAAAAAACGAGAAAGGCGTGCAGCAAAATGGAGCGAAGGAGAAGACGCAAAGCCATCATCAGTGATCATATTTGAATTGCATTTTACTTCTCCTTCCCCGCAGACCTTCGAACCTTCAAAGCAAACTGTTCATAGAAACCGAGGAAAGCCGGTCATGGAGGAGAGGGTGAAACAATTCCTGGAGCAGCAAGATGACGAACCCGAAATCGTTCCCCACCTCAATATTCCCCCCCGCCCAAGCTTAGCCAGGTCGTTGAGCTTCTACGAGGATTTCGCTTTGCGCGGAATTCGGGTTGACCGGGTCGAACCCGGGATGGTTTTCTGCACTTTCAAGGTTCCTCCTCGGCTTACTGTAAGATCTCCAAAACCTATTTCCCAATTCGATTTTGGTAAATGATTTATCACCGTTCTCAGTTCAGCCTTTTGAAACCATTTTCTGGGTCGTGGATGGTTTCCCTGTGGTGTAGGATAAGGACGGCAACTTGGCTTCGGGTGCCATTGCAAACCTCATTGATGAGGTTGGTGGTGCAGTGATTCATGTCGAGGGTCAACTTAGGAATGTTTCGGTGGACATGTCGATTTGCTTTCTCGGGAACGCAAAAGCAAATGTAAGTGAAACTTCGAGTTGAGACATTGACCTCTGTTTTGTTATGTTTGTGTTATTGTTAAAGGTTCTTTCCAGTCTTTTCGCATATCTTTAGACATGCCCTTTGGATTTGCAGGATGAGTTAGAGATAGTATCAAGAGCTTTGGGACAAAGAGGAGGTTGTAAAGGGACAAGCATTCTTGTCAGGAATAAGGCAACTGGAGAGCTGATTGCTGAAGGTCGACATTCGTTGTTCGGTAAACATGCTAGTAAACTCTAGTTTGTTTCTGACTTGCAGTAAGAAGTCCCCTGCAAGATCCTTCCAGGGTTACACTGGGATCATGCCTGTAGTTAGTTGCTCTGTTTCAGCTCTGTTATTCTAATGTATTGTACCTCAAGTTTCTGTCATAATCCTAAAAGCATATGCACTTCGTCTAAACCTTCTATTCAGTGTTGAGTAAATTTTATTTATAGTCCCTAACCTTTACTTATTGTTTCCTTTTAGTTCATAACCTATTGAATATTCTGTTTTAATCCTAAACTTATTAAAATGTTTCTTTTTAGTCCTAAATCTATTGAAAATGTTTCATTTTGGTCCCAATTTGATGAAATTTATTAAATCAAAGTATTTGTCTAATAAGAACTTTTTATATCATAATTTAAACTATTCAGGAACTATCTTACAGTAAATTTAATCTGTATAATAATGTTTTTATGATTATTGAAAAATTCAAATCACTTTTTTTTTCTCCCTATAAATTAAAATTATTTCATTAAAAAAGAAAAATTATTACTTTAAATTGTCTATTTATTGTAAAAAATTATTAAACTGTTTAAATTTATTGGAAGACAATTACCGAATACTTAAATTAAAATTTTAAAAACTTGTATCAGACAATTATTCTAAGTTAACGAATTTCATTTAGTGAGGGACCAAAATGAAACAATTTTAATAGGTTTAGGATCAAAACAGAACATTCAATAGGTTAAGAACTAAAAGCAAATAATGACTAAAGGTTAGGAACTATTTATGCAATTTACTCATTTAGTCTTTAACTCTTTATTGCTCCTCCATCTCAAAGAGAAAGACGTCTAAGTTTTATATTCCAAAATGAAAGGCACCAGCATATATTTGTCATATAGTTATGGCATTTGTTGGATTTGTTCGAAACAATTAACTAGAATTTTGATGATTGCAAAACTTTTATGAAGGTTTAATGTATTTATTTTGGTCTGTAAGATAATTAGACAAATTTACATGTTGCTGGATGAAGTTTAATATCTTAAAATAAGTTGAGAAGTGAAAATTTGGAAGTTATGCAAAGTTAAGGTGCAGGGGAAGGAAAAACAACAAGTTGAAAATGTTGGACTAATTGTTTTTTGAGTTTATTTTTACACCTCAGACATTAAGCTTCAGGAGACTTTAAAGAAACAGGTTAAAATGAATCAATCGGTTGAATTCTAGAAGCAAAACGTACGAGTTACTAGAAGTAAAGAACAACCGGTTAAAATGGTCCAACAGGTCAAAAATTGCCAGAAAAGCCTTGCGTGTGAAAATATCATCCAAAAATCTTCAAAAATTCAATTTAAACTAGTTTCATAACCCAACTAACAAACGAGATATTAGTTCATGCGAGAATGTGTCTTTTACTCAATGTATATAAAGGATCTTTAAAAAAGTTTTGGAAATAAAATGCAATTCATTGAATATTACTCCATGTGAGAAGACTTGTGACTTATGTAAAGTAAGAATAATCTATTTTCAGAAATTCAACAACAACATCACAATCTTCTACAAGTTTGATCATGTTAAAATAGAGATTGTGAGTTAAATGTATAACCATTTAGATGTTTAATAAAGTTTACTTAGAAGATGGGCACATGGAGTTTAAAAAATAGTAAGCTGAGAGAAAAAATAACAACTATTCATGTGTTGCAATTATGTTGCATGTAAATTCAAGATGCAAATTTGAAGGATGATTATTTTGAAGTTCTAACCCGTGGGAAGATTAAGTTACAAATATAGAAGGTAAGAATATGAGTTAAATAGTGGAAAGTGTAATTTAAATATAGTACTTGCAATATATATATAATTTCAACTTCAATAATTCATGTGTTTGTAAGGATGAAATTTAACCAGAAGTATGATATAAAGTGCTTGGCTACTTGTAATATAGTGATAAGGATTAACAGGATGACAAAAGGGAAGTTGATTTGTGTTTTGAGAAAAAATTAGTTTTGCCCAAACATGATAAAAAATTACTTTAATGGGCGACAAAATGTTGGACTAAGCAGCAAAAGAAATGTGACCCAGCATAAAAGGACAAAAAAAAAATAGATAAGTAAAAACAAGTGGGCCAAAAAAATTAAACCAAATATTTTTTTGTATCAAAAAAATTAAAGCTACCAATGATATTGAACAAATTGTAATAGCCTAAAAAGTATTTAATCTTAGCCCAAGAACCAAAATTAAATTTGGCTCAAAGTTTTAAAACAGGTGGCCCTTCTATTTAAAAAAAAAAAAAGAATTTAAATGATACGAGTGATGTAAACGAACAATGGAGAGAAAATTAAGAATAGCACTTAAAGATTTGGGGCTAACGTGATAGGCCCATAAGAGTACGAGGACTAAAGAGTGTAATTTGGTCCAAAAAGGCGATAAATAAGAAGGTTTCTCCAAACCCTAGCTATTGTCTTATATTCTCCAAACACTGATTCTTGTCTAGTCTAGGGAAGTCAGCCCGTGGTCATTTCTGCTTGTCATTTTTACCTTTCTTTAGCAGAGGCCCGACCAATAGGGCGAATAAACTTGGCCAAATTTTTTTTCTTTTAATCTTTTTATTTTCCATCCTCCATGTGTTTCTTGTGAACGTTTTCCTCAAAAAACAAATTGGTTTTGTAGATCTATGTTTAAACCTTCAGATGAGTCTTTATCTTTTTTCTGTTTTCATCAAATCTGTTACGATAGGTTGCCTCTTGCACTTGGCCACCGAGTGTTTTCATTCACTGGTGGTGGGGCCACCTGAACTGCAGAAATGACTCCTAATCTACTTTTACAGGCGATTGTCGCCATCCCTTTCATCTTACGATGGCAGTGGTACCCTATAGTGCAAAATGAAGCTGTTTTCTTTTTCTGTACAAACCATGTGTTCTTTTTTTCTTTCTTTTTGTTTTAGATGTACAAACTATTCATTTCACACAAATCTAGGTATAACTTTTCTACTTTTGTACTATATTACCCTCGATCGATGACGCATGCGTCACTGACCTGTGGTTTTTGTATGCCACCGCTGGCAAAAATCATTGGCCAAAAGCCGAAGAGTCAAACTTTCCTCTATTCATCCGAACCTGGTTTTCATTATCTTATCAATACACACATTGTAAATTTTTAACATTTCTTCAGATTTAGGTTAAAATTTTAAAATCCTAAAAACGTATTTTTGTTTTGGTTATATCTGCCAACTGGTACAGTTGTGTCTTATACAAACGGTCCGTGAAGGATAAACACCATATTTGTTCCACCCCTAAGTCCTTTTCGACTATTTTGTGACACTCTCATTCATAAGTTCAATGATTTTAATCGAGCATAACAAAAAATAAGGTGACTATTTGAATTATGTATCACTTTGACTTTAGTATATTTTTCGAAGTGTCATGCTACTCTTCTGGTCAATTAAATTTCTTTATTTTTTTTTAAAAAAAACTTAGGAAGGAGAACCAGTTTGGTGATAAGCCATAACATAAGGCTTCCATCGTGGCAAGAAGGTATGTTTTTCTAACTTAACCATTTAGTTTTACTGTATATGGAAGCCTGGTCATGATAATGAACTTATTCTTTTTTTTTTATCTATTAATTAAGAACTTGTTTTCATTTATAAAGTATTATAAAGTCTAGCAACTGACAAGTTTTATGAGTTTAGTATTTTAGTAAACTTATCCACTAAGATCAATTTTCTTTATCAAACAATTTTAAATGGTGTAGAAAAAATGCAATGTGGTTTTTGAAATTGCATAACTTGGATTAAATAAAAAAACACGTATATAAAAACAATGGTAATGAGGCACAATTGTTCAACGAGGGCATCTAGTTTGATAAAAAAAAAGAAAAAGGTAAATTAGCATGCCATTAGGCCAAATAAAAGTTAAAAAAAAAAAAGACAAATAAAAACAAACCAAATAAAGCAAATGTCCTCATAGAAATAAAATATAAAGACCCTTAGTTGTAGAGATCATTCCTTGTAGGGGAAATTTACAATTATCCTTTTGGTTTACCCTAACCTACAGTTTACCTTCTTTATTTTTAAAAACCTACACTTTGTCTCTTAATTCTTTTATACTGTTCGATAATAACTTCTAAAAATATAAATAAAATTGTATGATGGTCATCTTTCAGTAATGTAGGTTTCTCCAATATTTTTTAATGGCAAAAATATCAAATTTGTCACTAATGTTTTGGGTTAGGAGTGGATATGCCACTATAGTTGTTTTTTGCCTGATCTTTCACTAATGTTTTAAAATGAGCCAAATATGCTACTAAAGTTTCAAATTAAGAGTGGATATGACACTGATCGTTAAAAATATAACAAAAAAACATTAAAAAGCTAACAAAAAAATGCTAAAAATAATAAGTTTTTAAATTTTAGGGTGATAATGTAAGTTTTAACAAACTTTAAAGAGGCTTTGTAATTAGGCTCTCTCTCTCTCTTTTTTTTTTTTTCTCTCTCTCGAATGCTGGCGAGGAGATTAGTCAATAAAGACAGAGGGAGGGCGTTGATGAGGTTGGGGCGCTGGTAACAGAGACAACAATAGGGTTGAAGCACTGATGACAAAGATCAGACCCTCTTTTGTCAAAATCTCAAAGGTCTTAATATTTTTTGAAAGATGCATAACAATCCCAATATTTCAAAACCTGTTATTTTTACCATTTTTTGTTATTTTCTAACCGACAGTGACATATTCGCCCCGTTTTAAAACAATAATGGAAGATTGAGAAAAAAAAACTATAGTGGCATATCCGTTCCGTACCCGAAACATTAGTGAAAATTTTGATATTTCTACCTTTTTTTTATTGTTAATTAACATTTTAAATTATCACATTTTCGTTTCTGTAGATGCATTTTTCTTCTTGTAAATGCATATAAGTATTTTTTAAAGATCGGTTAGCAATTAAAAAATGTCAAAAATATTAAAATTACTAAAATACGGTTATAAGATAGTTTAATTTAAGTTTTCAAAAGTTGTTATCGGACACTATAAAGAAAGTAGGGGTTAAAGTGTAGGTTTTTGAAAATATAGTGGATAAAGTGTAGATTACATCAAACCACATGGGTGATTTGTAATTTTCCCTTCCTTGAAGTTTTACTTTTAGAAGAGTCAGTCTCGACATTTGCCCTATTCTCATGTGCAACCAGCCATTATTTGAAAGCAACAACATTAGCCTTTTTACTCTCCAATCTTGTTCAAATTTTTGCATGCTGGCTTGGTTGAATTGAACCAATTGTATCTTATAATTTTGGTTTAAAAATCAAGAGTAAAAGATGCATTGATATTGAAAAAATAATTCATATATGAGTCAAAGAAAATAAGATCACTTTGCACTTTCACTATTTTAACATTTTAAATTTTAAGTTGCATCATTCTAACAAAAGTTCTCTTTTATTTTCTAAAACACATAAGAACTATGTTAACTAAAAATGAGGGAATATATAAGCAGAAGGTAACCTGGTTACATCATATTAAGAAATATGGAACCTGGGTTTTTTGGTAGACTTGATCCAAGTTGTGCATTTTGAGAATTAAGGATTAGAGAATAGAACTTGCTGGCTTTTCTTCATTGCATTAAATTTTCTTCCTCAGTTAAGCATCCTTAAACCAAATCTCTGTCCTCATCGAAATGAATCCTCAAAAAGGGTCGGGTTGCGTTTTCCTTGTCGCATTTAATGTGTGCATAATAAAATGTTTAAAAGGAGATTAACATGTATTATTGCATTCTAAAAAATATTTGCTGGTTCTAACAATTCATAACACATTACCTTGTAGATAAAGGATGCTCACAGATGCAAATCAAGAAGGCCAACCTTCTGGTACTTGCTTCAGTCTTCATTTGATAGGGTTTTTAGTCCGTGGTTCCATCTTCAATCTTCTATGCACAGTATGATTTGGGTGAGGAAATGGATATGTGGAAAAGGAGAAAGTAAATTAGTGGAGAGATTTATGCTCATGTTATGTAATTGTAATTTGAGTAATGGAGTGATGTAGGTGGGGAAGTTTATCAGCATGGGGAAGAAGGGGAAGGGGACATTAAAATAAAAATAAAAATTTTTAACTGGCTTCTAGTAGAACAATGAACAATGAAGCTTCTAGTAGAAGATAATAATTTTTAAAAATTTGAAAAGAACATATCTGTATTGAAAAAATAGATGCCTAAATTGTTTTAGAAAACGTGATATGAGAGTTGTAGTAGTTAAAAGAGGATGAAGTATGAGAGAATGTGCTCTATTGGCTAAACCGCCAATTTTGAATAAAGTATTAAAAAATTGCTTTCCATAAAAGAAAGTATAAAAAATTGCTATGTGTTGATACACCAAATGGTGTGGTAAAATTGTAAATATATATTATTGTGGGTAAAGTCAAACAAACAACAAATCATAACAGGACACATGTGCTTTTTCAAGGGCAAATATGGAAGCCACCACATGTTGTTTTCTTATGCTTTCAAAATTCCATATAGTGGCATGATAACTTTTTCAAGATTTTTCAGATTTATGAAATGATAGTAGTGTCAGGGATCATGCTTATATATATATATATTGATGCCAATTCAAATCAATACATGGATTTCACACTAGCCTAGTTGGAATTTTAGATGTTGGAGGGAGTTCACTTTTTGGTCTAAGACTCAGTTTCCAACAGGTTAAAAATACTAGACAGAAGCAGAAGGCTATCAAATTTGACAGTAATAGTCACTAAATTTTTTGGAAGCTTTTCTAACTTTCCCAATAGCTCTGCAACGTCTCTTTGGCTCCCAAATGAATATAAATTCATGGAGAAACACTTTAGAAACAACTCTTGGCAATTCAAGTGAAGAAGCATCATAAAATCCAAGAAAAAGCCTACTTTGATAAATTCATGAGTGTTCCTGTACTTTCACTTTTATATCTAACAGGAGTGTTATTGTGTGAAGTTATGAGCTTGTAAACACTTCAACCATAAAATCTCTTGAGTGTGGAGTGATTTTTAGTGAGCTTTGAATAAACTTATGTTAGTGGAGTTAAATCTCTTTAAATCCCGGTGCACTTTTTTTTCCCCTTATCCTCTTTTTTTTAATTGCTTTATTTGTGCTTAGCATTACTTAATTTGTTTTTTATCTTTAGTTGAGCGAATTTGATTGTAAAATTTAATTTTGCTAATTTTTTTTAAAGCAACTAATTCACCCCCTTTTGGTTGCATTTAGGCCAATAATTTGTATTGGAGCTTAGTGATCTTTGTTTTCAAAACCTTACAGTTTTAAAATCTAAAAATCTATGGCAACCTTACGTGATAACATGAGTTCTATCTTTCCACCTCATTTGAGTTTTGGAAACTTGAACTTGCGGAAAGAAAGAATAAAAATTTTTATTCAAGCAAATGATTTTGAGCTTTGGAAAATAGTTGAAGAGTGGTTAAAAAGTTTTGATATGAGATCATGTACTCTAAATGCTAAAGCAATGCATATTCTTTATTTTTCTATGTGTAATGAAACACTTGAAGGTTTTTTAGATTGTAACTCTGTTAATAAAATTTGGGAAAGACTTGCTTTGGTAGATAAAAAGAGAAGTCAAACCATGGAAAAGAGAAGGACAATCAAAATTGTATTAGAGACAAGAAAAGAAAGAAAAAGAAGAAGAAAAATAAAATGGGATGCAATAAGAAGAATAGAAAATTCATGGTAGTGGCATGAAGTGCTAGTGATTTATGTTCAAGTCAAAGTGAAAATACTTCAACATCAAGTGATGAAGCTAACTTGTGTTTCATGCCAAAAGAGGAAAATGAGATAATAAGTATTTACTCTAGCAACTCATCATCTTCATTATGTTCATCTAGTTGTTCATATGAAGAATCACTAGATGCTTTTCATAAGCGTTTTAAAAAATTCAAAAGACTTGCAAAAAGAGCTGATGAATTCAAGGTTTTAAATGCTTCTTTAACGAAAAAAATAGATGGCTTGAAAAAGGAAAACTTGGATATTAGCTTATCCTTCAGACAAGAAATTGATGAATTGAAAAAGGATAATTTTGATCTTAGTCAATCTTTATCTAAATTTATCAAAAGTAAAGAAAAACTTGATTTGTTACTTGGGGCTCAAAAGGAAGTCTATGACAAAAAGGAATAGATTTTTTGATGCATATATATCATCATCTAGTCAATTTGTAACATGTTATATTTGTGGTAGAAAAAGACATTATTCTTATAAATGAACGCTTAGAAAAGGAAAAAAATTTGTTGGTTACAAATTGATATGGGCTCTTAAAGGGACCAAAATTGTTTAAGCCAACATTCATAGACTCAAAGAAATTTTGGTACGAAAAATCGAAGCTTGAAATCTCATGTAGGATATTAGAGCATGCAGCAAAAATTGGAAGAATATTATAAAGCTTTAAGTATAAGAAAATTGGGGACTTGGAGTATAATAACAAATTATTAAGATTCGAGCTCAATTTTGATAATATTTTTTATTGTTGATTTTCATTGGTTAATGGTGATTGTTGATGCATTGAATCATTTGGTTGTAGTATGTTGTTTTCTTGATGAGTATAAGTTAATCATTATTCTTAAAAGATATGTGATATGTTTGATGTTATCATGATTATTGTGGATTTGTTTCAACATTTTGCTGATATGATCTTATGATTATAATGCTATGTTGCTATTCTGTTAATTGATATTTGATTATTTTTTTGATTTGAAAAGAGGAAGAAATGTTTTTATATGTTTGAAGTAAGAAGAAGCATGTTTCCTTGTAGAAGTATATTAGAATTTGTTTTCCTTGATTAAAAGGGAGCTTGTTGAATGTTTTGGTAATTTTATTTGAAATTTTTCATGATTTATGTTGATGATCTATATATTAAATTGAAGAATATTTTATGAAAAGGGGAGAAACATTGTTTATACTAATTATTTGGATGTTATATATACTTTTTGAAAGGTTATTTTGTCATCATAAAAAAAAGGAGAATGTTGGATTTGTTCCGATCAATTAACTAGAATTTTAAAGAGAGCAAAACATTTATGAAGGTTTAATGTGTTTATTTTGATGTGTAAGGTAATTAGATAAATTTTTACATTGCTGGATGAAGTTTAATGTCTTAAAATAAGTTGAGAAGTGAAAATTTGGAAGTAGTTCAAAGCTAAGGTGTAGGGGAAGAAAAAACAATGAGTTGAAAAAGTCCAACCAATTGTTTTCTAAGTTTATTATCGCACTTCAGATGTTTTAGCTTTAGGAGGCTTCAAAGCAACAGGTTGGAATGAACCAACCAGTTGAATTTTGGAGGCAGAATATACCATAGCTACTGGAAGTGAAGAACAATTTGTTGAAATGGTCCAACAGGTTGGAAATTGCCAAAAAAAGCCATGCACATGAAAAAATTGTCCAAACATCTTCAAAAATTTAAATTAAATTGATGCCAACTCAGACAAACACGAAGATTTCACACTAACTCAGTCAAATTTCCAACTGTCAGAGAAAAGTCTACTTTTTGGTTTGAGACTCGGTTTTCAGCAGGTTGAAAATTTAAAACCCGTTGAAAACGTTGGACAGAAGCAACAAACTATCAAATTTAATTGTAACAGTCACCAGATTTCTTAAAAGCTTTTTTGAGCTTCCCAACATTTGTTCAATGTCTCTTTGGAGCTCAAATGAGAACAAATTCATGGAGAAAATACTTTAGAAACAACTCTTAGCAATTCAAGTGAAGAATCATCATAAAATCCAAGAGGAAAAGCCTACTTTGATAAATTCATGAGTGTTCTTGTACTTTCACTTATATATATAGTAATAGTGCTATTGTGTAAACTTATGAGATTGTAAACACGTCAACCTTCAAATCTATTAAGTGTGGAGTGGTTTCTAGTTTATCTTGGAGAAAACTAGATTTTGATTGGGTATAAATCTTGAAAAAAATACTATTATAATCTTAATAAAAAAATAATGGAGTAATTCTCAAGTGGCAAGTTTGAGGAAAGGATGTAGACTCTGATTAGTGGAGTTAAACCTCTATAAATCCCAGTACACTATTTTCCTTATTTTTCTTCATTTACTTGCTTTATTAGTAGGGCCGTAGCTAGAAATTCAACTTGGGGGGGGGGGGGGGGGAGAGGGGCGTGACGTGAAACGAGTTGTTAGCATGTATAAATTTACAATCACTAATAGAAAATACTAAATAAGTATTATATATAGATATATAAAATTTGAAAGTTTATAATAACTAAGTTTATTTCAGAAGTTTACAAGCCAAAATTCATTAGACAGTTTACATATATAGACACATTGAATTCAAAAATTTATAACAATTAAGCTCAATTTATAGAGTAAAAATAGTTATTTGAATTTTCTATTAATTATAAAAAAATATTATACAAATTAAATTGATTTTATAGCACTTACCGGATAGTCCAAATTATGATCTAAAAAATTATTATCAGACAAATACTTTGAGTTAACAAATTTTATGCAATGGAACCAAAATGAGACATTTTTTATAGATTTAGGACTAAAACAAAATGTTTTTAATATGTTTGGAACCAAAACAGAATGCTTAATAGGATAGGGACTAAAATGAAATAATAATTAAAGATTAGGGACTATCGTGCAATTTACTCAACAAGACCTTAAATGGATGAAATATACTAGAGCCCCTTATTAATTATAAAACTTATAGATAGGTACCTAACTTTAATTTTTCTACAATTATATCATATATCCAAGTACCAATAAATTTTTTTAAAATTTTAGGGGGGTGGCCGCCCCCTCCCGCCTCTAAGAAGATATGTCCTTGTTTATTAGTGTTTAGCATTACTTGATTTGTTCTTCATCTTTGGTTGAGTGAATTTGGTTGTAAAATTTGATTTTATCAAATTTTTTTTAAAGCAACTAATTCACTCTCTCTTGATTGCACTTGAGCCAACAATATGCAAATTAATCTACTGAGAGGCACTAACCATGTAAGCAGACATGCCCATGGGAAAAAAGAGTGGAGGGGAAACTCAGACTTGAAATGATTATTCAGCGCAAAATCCTTAAGAGTTATTGAAAGTGAGAAAACCATCATTCTTTTTAATGGGAGTATTATTCTTGTGCTGTTGTCTTGCAAAAGTTGATTTGGCAATGTTAATCAACACAGCCTTGGTGACAACTTCATCCGTTGCCTCTTATAGACGGTGGATAATAATACATGAAGCGGGTGTGCCCAAGTCTCAGCTTCATTACCTCTTCAAGAGGGTTTTGCTGTGTGTCTTGCGCAAAAATGTGTCGTTCTTTCCTTTTACATGAATTTACATCACTAAGATGGTTCTCAGCATTTATTTGGCAAGACCTGATGCAAGAACCTATCGTTCTGAGTGTTACCAGAAAGAATGAGAGGGGGAAAAAGAGCTATTGTGCTGAGTAATGCTGCAATTCCTTTGTAATATGGCAGAGTTCTGATCACTTCTGGTCGGGGATTGTTCATTTTTTTATTTTTTCTGGAATCATGTGATTCGGGGGTGTGTCTTTGTGCTGTTTTGCCTTCTCGTTTTGTTTTCCTTCCCTTTGCTGCTTCTTCCTATAGCTCATTGTTTTTTTTTTTTTTTCAGATTCTATTGTTACCGTTTAATTTTTAAAAAAAATTTGCTGAAATTTGGTTTACAAAGAAATGCTCTTATAGTGCCACTAACCTCAAGATTTTGGTGTGCCTGATGATCTTGAAGTTTTAAGACAAGCAAAACACAGAAGTTTAATTGGACAATGGGACAGGGTTTAAATTGGTTTCGTTGTGATTGTTCGGGGTGATAACTGATAATCACTTAAACAACACAGAAGAAATGCTTTTGGCAAACTTGATGATGCGGTAGGAACTAATTATTCAAGTCTTTGATTTCCATGAATAACAACTTTTATTAATGTGATCCTAACCTGATGTTGCAGTCACTTTCTCCTTTGGAGTGCTTGAAACTTCATTTCACTACAAACATGGAATATTACTGCTGAAACTCCATTTTACATTTTAATGAATTCAGATCATCACTTTGAGAGAAGTCTCAAAGAAGCTTTAACTTTGATTTACATTTAACTGTGCCCATTTGCTGAATTACATCTAAAAGTATGGTTCTAACTCATTAAGATAAAGTGATGAAGACTCCTATGCGCTGCATTACATGTATGCTGCATTATTGGGAGACAATAATGTGATTTAAAGTTACATCAGCCACCGGTGTTTTGTAAGTGTACCACTTAGCAATCAGAAGATAAGCTCCCAGGTTTAGCACACTCATGGCCATCAAAAGCCAGAAGAAGTAGTGAAGGTGCCCGTAGTTTAAGTTGTCTGGTATCCAGCCCGGTTTTCCGTTTCTGGTACTAACGCTTGTGACAATAGTCACAAGTAGAGAGCTCAGATAGTTGCCCAATGCAACAGTTGTAAGTGACAGGGCGGAGCAAAAACTTCGCATTGCATCAGGTGCTTGTTCATAGAAAAACTCCAGCTGACCAATGAATGTGAAAACCTCTGCACATCCTATGAGGAAATACTGTGGAACCTGCCAGAATATTGACATTGGCATTTCTTTAAGCTCATAGTAGTTGTGCCTTCTTATCATCCGAAGTCTTACGAGTTCGAGAATGGCTGCAGCCACCATGGCGAATATGGAAATAAAGAGGCCAATGCCAATGCGTTGGAGCTGAGTTAGCCCATTCTTGTGGCCGGTGAATTTTCTTGTCACTGGGACCATGATTCTGTCATAAACGGGAACCCAGAAGATGACACTTAGAGTGTCAAATATTGAGAGTGATGCTGGTGGGATCCTGAAGCTGGAGTTACCTACCCTAGTATCCATCCGCTCTCCTTGTAGCACAAATAAGCTACCCATCTGACTGTAGACAGCTGCAAAGATGATCCCTGTTGCCCATATGGGGAGCAAACGAACCATAGCTTTCAGCTCTTCTACTTGGGTCACCGTGCAGAGTCGCCATTGATCTGTTGAGCCCTTTATATGATCTGATCGAGTTTCCACTGCAGCCTTATCGAAGAAGCTGAAATATGCAGCATGAGATTATTGGCCTTAAATACGAGCTCTACATAGTCATAAATACATGATAGAGAAGTGCAGAACAATATCAGCTTGAAGACCTAAAGTAAAGGCTGACAAAATCAGGTTGCAGAAGTCTTTGGGATATTTAGAGTTTGAAATTGGTCCGCACAATTACATACTTCAAATAGACTGTTTTCCAAATTCAAGATTGATCGCGATACCAACCTAAAGTCTTCCGTGTGCTCAAGCTTGCGGCTTCCCTTTATATTGGATTCTGCATCAGCAGTCTCATAAAGGAGAGATTTATCTGCAGGTACTTTGATTCTGTATTTCCTGATGGAAGCAGTGAGCACCTGACACATGCGCGTGAGAGGGCTGCCACCTGGTATTTGGTACCTGTACAAACGAGTACCAGAGAAGAAACTAACTACAGCTATCGCCATGGCAATTGCAGGTATCCCGAAACCCCATCCCCAGCTCACATTGTTCTGCACCCACACCAGCACGGAAGCAGCAATAAGGGCACCTAAATTTATTGAGAGATAGAACCAGTTGAAGAAAGAACTCTTGTGCTTCTTCTCAGATTCTTCAGTGTCATCAAACTGATCAGCTCCATAGGATGAGACGCAAGACTTGATCCCTCCTGTCCCAAGTGCTACCATGTAAAGTGCCAGAAAGCAAACTGCACTTTGTGTCTCTGTTGGGTTGCAATCATTTCCCGCATAACATCTTGGCCTGATGCCTTTTACTGAAGCAGACAGCGACAAGAGTGTCATTCCCTGTGTCAGATTATAATCTCAAGCATGCATCAGTTAGACCATCTCGGATCCCGAAAGGGAAGCTGAAACAAGACAGACAGCAGCAGGAAAACATGCTGAGGCTCTTACAAGGACATAAACAACGGAGAAACAGGCAATAGTCCAGTAACGTCCCAGATAAGAATCTGCAAGAAACGCTCCAATCAAAGGTGTGATGTAACAAGTTCCACCCCAGTTCTGGTTATTTCTAGCGGCAACAGCGCTGTGCTGGTTTAGCCTATGCTTAAAGTAAATCACCAAGTTCGTGCTCATGCCATAGTAGGCCAGCCTCTCACAGAATTCGTTCCCTATCAGCACAACAAGACATCAAATGGTGAGAACCAACTTTAGCTTCTGAATATGTACTTCACCTGTTCTGACTATTACAGCACGCAAGTTACCTATGATGAAGGGGCAAGCCTTCCATGTTCCAGTTTTCTTCTTGTTGGCTGGTTTCCCCAAGTAATCAAGTGTCCCGTCTTTCGTGTAGATATCTTCTTCTGCCATTTGAGCTCTGGCTCAAGAAAGAAGGGCAAGAAAACTCAATATGATGAGTTAAAAGGTTAATCAGTAGGTTAATCAGTGTGAGCTCTGGCTGACATAGAAGTATGGCCAACTTTGCTCTACTCTGTAGCTCTTCTGTTTCTATCCGAATGAGATTTTCTTTTTAGTGAGATCTGTCACTATGCTTTGATTACGGACAGCGGTACAGGCAAGAACGAAGACTTTGCTGCCATCGTGCTGTGCCACAAAAGTCTGACAAGATAACTAGCGCCAAGTCTGTCAATTTATAACCTCACTGTTTACAATAATTAATCTACAATTTTTTATTTTTAATTATTTAATATATATATATATATATATATATATATATTTATAATTTATAATTATATTTTTTAAAATTTTTTTCTAATAAATAATAATATAAATAAATTTAAATTAAACTTAAGTAAAAATGTGAAATGGTTAAAAAAAAATATGAGGCCGAGCTATAGCCTTTTTGTGCTACTGTAGTGTATACATTTACACTCAGTTCATTTTAACTTAAGTTAATTAACTTCAAAATGACTTATTTTTATACTTATATCTTTTTTATTAGAAATTAATTTTAATTAAAAGCCAATATTGTGTAGTTACAATAATCCATTGAAAATACAATTTTTGTAATTTTACTAAATTTTTATGAATTGTTTTAGTTTAAGGTATTAAAAAAAATAAAAAATTCATAAAAATTTAACAACGTTATAAAATTTATTTTCAAATAAATTATTGTATCTACATAATATTCACTTTCAAATAAAATTAATTTTAAATAAATAAAAAATATAAAAATAAAAATAAGTTAGTTGACATAAGTTAAAATAAATTGATCCTTACTATTTGATCCTTGCACTATAATTTATGCTCTCATTCTCATACTATTTGATCCTTATTTTTTATTAACGAAGTCTCAATTTATTTCTCTTTCCTTGAAAAAAAGTTATGATTGTAATTCATTTGTTTGTTTTCCCCCTTAGAAACATGTTAAAAACAAAGCTGAAGATATACTTCAAGAAAATTAGTTTTTAGGACAGATGAAGTTTTTAATATCCTTAATTAAGATAATTTGTTGATAATTTATTTGAACTAGTTACATAAAAATAAAAGGGTAATTTACAGTTTTACAGTTGTCTTTAGTTGATATTATAGTTGCCTCTAAGATTTGAAAATTTACACTTGTCTCCATTTTTTTTACATTGTCCAGAAAATTTTTTTAAATCCTAATTTAAATTGTATGGCTTGTTATACTTTAGTAATTTTACTCTGTTTGATTTTTTAATAGTTAATGAACACTTCAAACTATCATTTTTTTCTTTTATGTAAATGTAAAATAATATTTTTTTAAAACGTCAAATAAATATAGAAAAATACTAAACAAACTAAACTTACTAGAAAACACCTGTTGCACAGTCTAAATATAGATTTCATAAGTTTTTAATTTTCCGGATAATATAAAAAAGTGGGAGAAAGTGTATATTTTTAAACCTAGCTAACTGCAATATTCATGAATGTTAAGGGCAAATGATTTCATGAGAAGTGGTAGTGTGAACCAAATAATTGGTGATTGCACGTGCTTTAAATTCTTTGTAAAAATTGACAATTATATATAACTAAAAGAAGAGTTGAAATATAGTGTTCATCTACAATCCATGGCCTTGTTAACAATTCTAAGGCAAAAAAATATTTTTTTGGTGAGAATTGAGTATATAAATATGTGATTTGAAGGAGATATTGTTATCATATATAAAGAGAGAAATGCGGGCTTGCTCGGGACTTAGGGGATAATTAGACCAGATCAAATGACATTTTGTAGGATTGGCAAAGGGAGAATCGAATCCCGCCAGCCTGATCCCCCCTCAAGCCAACCAAGCTGGCGGTTGAGAACAAAAAACAAACATCTTTTGAATAATTTATGGAGATTTTTTACAGTTATCTTAGATGTTGGGCGATAATACACTTGTTCCTCATGTTTAAAAATATATATTTATCTTTTTTTTTTTAACATAATCTGTCGATTGTTAATTAAAATTATAGTTACCTTTCCTATATATTTAGAAATATAACTTTTCCTTTAACTATTTTCTTTTTCACTTTCTAACATCAATTTTTTAAATCCTAATTTAAATTTTGTTATGTAATTTCAAATTATTTGGTATTTTTAACTATCAATTGACATTTAAAATGTGATTTTTACATTTATAAAAGAAAAAAATAATAATTTAAAATATTTTTTAACTGTAAAGAATTATACATCCAATAAATGTTCATTTATAGGAAGATAATAATTAGATTATTTAAATTAAGATTTCAAAATTTATTGTATAATAATGAAAAAAATAAGGGTGAAAGTGTAAATTTTCAAACGTCAGAAATATAATTATAATATATATAACTTGACTAATGATGGACTAACTATATTTTAAAGGGTTAATTACAATTTGCTCCTTGAGGTTTAGGTGAAATTACGATTTGTCCCATCCTGTTATACACTTTACCTTCTACCTTTTTAATATAGTCTAACAGCAATTTCTCAAATCTTATTTTACATTGTACAGTTGCCATCTTTAAGTAATTTAAATCTATATGGCATTTTTTTAATAATTAATTGAATTTAAAAAAATATTATTTTAAAAGCTGAAAGAAATAAAAAAAGAATAAACTGATAATTTAAAATATTCATTAATTGTAAAAAAAACCATATAAATTGAAATTACTAGAAGATAACTACCGCAATATTTAAATTAAAATTTTAAAAATTACTATCAGATTGTATTAAAAATGCATCGGATAAAGTGTATATTTCTGAAACATGAGAAGACAAGGCAAATTGTAATTATCCCTAGGAGATAAATAGTATATTTTCAAACATACTAAGTGTAATATAAAAAAATTCAGAAATAGCGGTAAAAGACTCTAATTTATGTTAGCGGTAAGGTCCTCGGACTGGACTCATGCTTGGCTCACTCCTTAAAACAATGATCTTTTATACGCCACTAGTTGCCTCGAAACTAGAAGGCTCTTTGCATTAAAAAGAAAGCAAATTGAAAAACAACGATCATTTATATGTAGACTATACTGATCCTAGGTTATGTAATACGGAAGCTTCTTTTGCTATGTCCTCAGGAATGAAACTTGTTGCGGGCTCTTCCGCTGCTAATCCTAGACCATCTCTGTCAACTAAGGGGAAAGCTCTTATGATGTAGTTTTCTCTGTTTTGTGAAATCTTTTTTCCATAAAAAAATTAAAGTGAATTTGTTTTAACTTAAGTTAATTGACTTATTTATATTTTTACATCTTTTTTACTTAAAATTAATTTAATTTGTAAATCAATATTATTTAGATGCAATAATCCATTTGAAAGTAATTTTTTACAATACTTTTAAATTTTTATAAATTTTTTTAATGCTTTAAATTAGAAAAATTCATAAAATTTTAGTAAGATTATAAACAATATATTTTCAATGAATTATTGCAGCTATATAATATTAGCTTTTAATTAAAATTATTTTTAGGTTAAAAAAGTATAAAAATAAAAATAAGTCAATTGATTTAAGTTAAAACGAATTGGGTGTAAGAAACTAAGAGGCTCTTAAAGACATGGTACAAGATATTAATAGTCCTAACTACATTTAATTTGATAAATTTGATAGCAAAGTGAATCATATATATAATAAAGCCTAAATATATGCAAGTCTATGGATTATACAATGGAAGAAAATAAACATATAGAGTCAACGATGTTATAATAGGATAATAAATCAATATTTGATGTCGTCTTATATCAACATCCCTCAAACTCAAGGTGGTATCATTGATGACAACTTGATTTGGACATAGGATCTTGAAATCACCCAAGAAGATGAGTCTTTGTAAGATGTCGGTACTTTGGTTCTCTGAAAAGATAGATATCAGCTTGATAGTCATGAACAATGTGTAGTAGAATAAATTACAATAATTTTCTATGTGCTTAGTCTGTTCATAAAAGAAGTCATTGCGAGCAATTTTGATTGCCCTTCGATTGTCACAATGAAAAGATGTTACAAAGGGGTGATGGACTCTCATATCTTCCAATAACCGATAAAGCCAAATAATCTTATATGTATATCAGCAAAAGCCCAATACTCAGATTCAGTGCTAGAGTGAGCCATGATAGACTTCTTCTTATTCATCCAAGAAATAAGAGACTCCCTTAGAAAAAAACAATTATCGGTGGTTGAAATAAGATCAGTATGATAGCTTTCCTAATTAGTGTCGTAGCATCTTACAAAAACCAAATATGAATGTATGGAGAAAAATAACCCATGAAAGAGAGCGCCTTTGGTGTAACAGAGGATATGAAGAATTACTAAATAGTGAAAAAAGCTAGGGGCGACCATGAAGTGGCTAACTACATGGATAACATAAGCAATATTTGGGCAAGACACAATAAGATAAACCAAACTCCTAACAAGTTGTTGATAGAGAGTAAGATTAGTTAAAAGAGTCCCACTAAGTGAAGTTAACTTAATATTGGGCTTGAGTGGGGTTGAAGTAGTTTTACCATCTGTGAGACTGACTGGAGCAAGCAGATCAAAGGCATATTTCCCTTCAGATAGATAACAACCTTTAGAATTTGAAGAAACTTCAAGGCGAATAAAGTGATAAATGGTCCAAGAGCACAACATTTCAAATTGCTGGTTGAGATATTGTCTTAACTCAAACATACAAGCCACATCATCACTTACAATAATTATATCATTCACATAAAGAAAAAGAAGAACAATATCATGATCCATGTGTCGAATGAACAGAGCAAAACTATGTGGACTTGAACAGAACCCAAATTGAGTAATAATGGCATTGAATTTCGTAAACCAAGCCCTTGAGGCTTGTATGAGTCTATATAGAGCTCAATGAAATTTACATACCTTGTGAAGAGGGTGAGAATACATCTTGATGGATGTTTTAATAAACCTCTTCCAAAAGATTACTATTGTAAAAACATTTTTGACATCCATTTGAAAATTTTCACATGCCACTATTTTATGGCTGCAATGGACAACAACC
Organism: Aquilaria yunnanensis; assembly: GCA_039654915.1. Taxonomy (NCBI): domain Eukaryota; kingdom Viridiplantae; phylum Streptophyta; class Magnoliopsida; order Malvales; family Thymelaeaceae; genus Aquilaria; species Aquilaria yunnanensis. Next base: position 1,937,596 of record CM077595.1, read on the forward strand.
TCCAAAAAGAAGTCACTCTGGTAATAGGAGCAAAAGTTTCTTAATAGTTGATGTCATATTCTTGATTATATCATTTTGCTACTAAACATGCCTTATAGCATTCCACTAAGCCATCTGACCATGTCTTAGCTTTGTTAAAACCATTTTACACCAGATTGGAGTTTTGTTTTATCAATCAATATTCAAGTATGAGTATTCTCCAAGGCATGGATTTCTTCTTGCATAGCTTGCTGAAGGCAGGTCAGTACTAGCCTCATGATAAGATTGGGGTTCATGCAAATTGACAATGATAGAAAGCGATGGTAATCATTAAGATGATGATGGTTCCCTTACCCAAGTGGAACATTGAATTGGTAGAGCTGGTGGAGATTCAAAATCAGTAGATGTTAGAACAGATTCTTAAGAAGCAGATGTAGTTTCAATAAGAGAGTACTGAAGCTCATTCAAACTATCAACTTCGGGGAAAAACTCAGCAACGGGTTCATGAGATAGAGTAATATGCGTTGGTTGAAATTTGGATAAGGAAAAACAAAACAAATTATTTTTCTAAAAGGTGACATGATGAGAAAGTTGTAATCAGGTTGCCATTGGGTCCCAACAGACTACACTTATAACCTTTGTGCTCAGTTCCATATCCAAGGAAGCAATAGAGAAGAGCACGAGATTCTAATTTATTATGTTCATAAGGTTGGAAAAGAACAAAACAAGAACAACCAAAAGGTTTAAGAGCAAAGTGATTAAGGGGCCTACCAAATAAACGTTCTAAAGCTGACTAATTGTTGAGGATGTGAATTGGGAGTTGATTAACGGTATACAACATTTAGAGCTGCTTCTCCCCAGTATTTTTTCGGACAAGTAGCAGAGATTAGAAGAGCTTAAACAATATCTTAACTATGATGGTGTTTTTGTTCAGTTCTTCCATTTTGCTGGGAGGTGTTAGGACAGGAACTTTAGACCATAGTGCCTTGTTTTCCGAGGAGCTAAACAAGAGAAGAATCTTTATATTCCATAGTATATATTACCAGTTTTCAATAATTTCAATTGTGCCAAAAAATTGGGTTTTGATTATGGTGGCAAGCTTAATGTAGATTTGTGGTAGTTCAAATCTTTGCTTCAAGAAATAAATTCGGGTGAAATGAGAATAATTATATATTAATAAAACACAACACAATCTCAATAACACGGATATATCATGTAGGCAAGGGACCATAAACTTCATAGTGAATAAAGGCAAAAGGAATGTCAGACACAGAATTACTAGTTGGAAAGGATAAAGTAGGCTGTTTAGCTCATTAACAATGCAAGCAATCAAAGGACTTAAATTTATAGAACCAATAAGACCTTGAGAGATTATTAGAGGATGAAGTTTACCTGCTGAAGCATGGTGAAGTCAAAGATGCCATTGATATAAAGGAGAAACAGATGTTATGGCAACAAAAACACCTGCTTGTGTGCTCAAATAATCCCTCAAATTTGCTCCCAGTTTTGAGAATTTTCCTGCCTACAGATCCTGAACCTGACAGTTAGAGGAAGAAAATGTTGAGTTCCGAACAAGTGATGTTTCAAGTAAATTAAGATTAAGAGTTTATACATCTAAGTTGTGGGTGACTATCATTTTGGTGCCATTAGCAATCTATATAAACGGAATGAGGGGTCTGGTGTTTTAGTAGGCATGATAAAGGAATTTGAAGTCATATGATTACAATGAGCAAAATAAAAGAACCAAGATGAAGTACCAGGTGTGACAGAGACAGACAATGTAATATGAGATAAAGATTTGGAAGATAAACCTGCTTAAGTAGAGTAACAAGATGGTGGGACTAGCAAATTCTTCTTTGGTAGCAATAGTTAAAGAAGAAACTTCAGTCTTTGATTGGTGATGATGACAATATTCTATTTGTTATACAATTCTAATTAACATTAGGGCATATCAGTAGGGTATACATGAAACTAGCTTGTTAGCATTTTCCATTGACTGGCTCTCGTCTGTGCCAATAAGTGCTTGCCATGTAGAATTATTGAAAACAGTGATCGAAGACTCACACGCATTTGCGCCTGGCAGCTTTTGATGGCGCTACTTTCAGCTTCTTTTGAAACAGACCGGCCCCTATAATTTGATTCAGGATATATTTAAGGGTGGTTTGTTTTTTTATTAATGAGAGTGATTATAGATTTGACATGTGGTATATTTTTTTATTTTTAATAAGTTAATTGTAAAATTTTATATATGATTTATCGAATATATCCCTGATTTTCCGATGTAATATAAATGTGATACATAGCAGTTAAAGTCATAATTTTTTACTTATATTTAAATTTTAAATTTAAATAGATAAATACAAGATTAAATTTAGATTAATCCTGTAAAATGAAATCACTGAAAACCCTAAGTTGGATTTTTCTTTCCATATAAAATTAAAGTTAGTGTATATGTTAAGCACACAACTATATAAAACGTACAAATTACTTCTAACATTGTGTAAAGTAGCATTTGTATAAAGTAATTTTCTAGGTAGTGTTTTAGTTAATTGGGAACATGTCCGTAATAAAGTAAAAAGATATTTCTAGGATTATAAGTAGGATTATTTTTTACATATATCCAATAACTTTTTAAATCAAATAATAACTAATAAGTTTAACAAAATATATGTTTAAGACTTTAAGACTTTTTTTTGTCATCTCAAAAAAATAATTTTTTTAATATTAAATGCTGGTCCAGCAAAAATTCGCCCACAAAAGAAGAGAATAGTTAAACATTTTGAGCTGAAAACCAAAAAAATAAAAACCAATAATTATAGTGTGAGTGTAACCGTCCGTTGCCTACATATTTGAAGAACAAACAAATGGATTAACTTTATAAAAGGTCTATTAACGGTGGCAGTTTCTTTACTTGTACTCATATTTTGGTATCAGGTATTGAACCCCTCAATTTGCAGTATATTGATTAATGAAGAACTTTTTTAAAATTAATTTTTTCTTGATATTGAAAATAGTAATATGAGTAGAAAAAAAATAACAATTTTTTTTCTGTAATATGATTATTTGTACTTAGTTTTTTTTTCTATTTTAATATTTGCTATATCACTTTAGACCCTCTGAACTTGCATTTCTAATATCTTATTTTTCGGTTGTATACTTTTACCTTTTTGCAAGGATTTTTCATACCAGAGTAAATTTGATCTATGACATATGACACACTATTAATTTAGAATTTTGAAAGTTTTGCTTGATTTGAGGTAAAATAATTTCTGATAAAATGATATTTAATTATGGTAATATTATGTTATCTTATATATAGAAAAATTTCTAAACCATTTACTATAGAATTAAAATAATTACTATAATAATATAATAATATTATACATTGCCACTACTGGATATGCATGATTGTATGTTAACAATTAATTTTTTAAGATATACATTAAGATGGTCCGTAATCCGACTGTCAGAAATCGATTTTTTTTAAGATAAAAACCTATCCACCCAATTGAATTTGTACGATTTTCTCTCTTAACCCTTATAATTTTTAATATAATATATTGTGAGTGTAAAATAAATATAAAAATTTGCATATCCAAACATGAATAGAAAATAAAAAAGCCATACCAAAAGTTCAGCATTTACGTGGATCAAATTCATTTTTTTTTTATAATTATTAAACTACAACAATTTCATTAGTATACATGTACTTTAGAGGAAATTAAGGTTAAAATTAATATTAAATTCAACATGATTTGTTATGATTGTTTTTAAACCAAACGGGTTAATATCATAATAAATAAAAAGTCAAATAAATCATTACTATTTGATAAAAATATTTGCAAAATTTTCATTTTCTCATGTTTTTTAAAGATGCAAAGTTGCCTAAAAATTTGATAAAAATTTCAAACAAATAATTAATATTCGAAAACTAATAGTTTAGTCATTACATTTTTTATAGGAGAAATATTGAAAAAAAAATATAACATCTTGATCTCTCCGTCAAATAAAATACTTTAAAGGTTTTGGATTGAAGAAAGTAGTAATTTTTATATTTATTTTTTAGCAAAAATTTCCAGTGTGTTTATGGTACTGTTTAAATTATTGATTGGATGATAATAACCTTTTAATAATATTTTTATAATATTTAAATATATATTTTTTTTGATATTCAATATAACTTAAAATTTTGAAGCAATGTAGAGTATATAAACTAATTTACTTGATATTTTAGTGAATATATTGATGAGATTCGTAGTATGTATGTATGTATGGATTCCTGTGTATATAATTATATCATCCACCCAAACGTGCAGGTTCAACAGATACACCTACGTTTAACTTGCTTCCATTTTTCGAGAAACCAAACACATGTATTTGACTTGCTTTCATTTTTCGAGAAACCAACACAAGAAAGAAACTGAAAAAGCAAAGCAAAGGAGGAGAAGAGCTAAATCAGGGGAAGTTATCAACATTAAAGACAGTGCAAGATGGCGGCGAGTCGGCCACTAGAGGGAGGAGACAGAATCGGATCAGGTGAGGGAGGGAACAAGAGAGGGAGAGAGAGGATTTGAAAATATATTTATAATAGTATGAAAGTGTAGAAATATTGAACGGCATTTTTGCCTATAAAGTTTAGTCTATTATAATACTCTAAAAAACATATTATTATAATTTAATTATTTTAAGATCTGTTTTCCGTAGTTAACTAGGTTTGCTGCACCCCTAATTTCTAAAGCTTGCGAGTTTAAACTTGTTTGGTTTAATTTAGCCACCAATAGCTAAAGTCTTCAAAACACACCTACCTTTCAATCCCTTTATCCCTATTAATTTGAGACCTTATATTTTATTATACTACACTTTTTAATGTGAGATTGTTGGAAAGGTTCATTGGACTATTCAAGGGCCATGTGCATTTGTCCGTTGAAAAATCGTATTCTTTACAATTGAGCATATTAGATACTAGCTTTTTTAAGATTTAAACTTGTGCATTAAATATAAAATTACATGTTTATCAATCTTTGAGGTGTTAAAGTTTAATATTTGCAACAAACTTCTCTTCTATTTCATATTATTATTATTAAACAATACCTTTAGCACAAAATTTTATAAATTTTATTACCCTTTAAATTCAATGAAATATTTTTATAAACACTTAAAAGTGCAATTTAACATGTTAGAAACATTAATAAGAAAATATTTTATTTATCTATTTAATTAGTGTCGTATATTCAACATGAAATAAAAAAAATAAAGATATAAGGTGCCCCATCAAAATTAACCCAAATATAATATGCAATTTGTTTGCTTTCTAACTTACATAAAATATTCTATTAAAATATACAATTAACAATGAAAATAATCTCCTTCAATATCCATAATTTATGTGAACTAAATTTTTTTCTTAAAATCTTGACAATTCTCTTTTCATTTTGAACAATTAAAAATGTTTTAATTTACCCACTTGGTACAATTCGTTAACCCAACAAAAAATGTTACATAATAAGTGCCTACATTGTACATAATAACTATTTCATAAATAAGAAAATTGATAATGCAAAATTTTATTTAATTGTACAAAAATTATTTCCCGTTTTAAATTTCTTACAGAGAAATTATTAGACAATTTAAAATAATTTAAAAAATTGATGTTATGTCAACACAATTACTTTAAGTTAATAAATTTCATCAAATTGAGGACTAATTTGGAATATTTTAAAAATTTAGAACCAAAAGAGAATACTTAATAGGTTAAGAATGATAATGATTCATAAATTAAATGTTAGAGACTATCTACAAAATTTGTCATATTCTTTATGGTACCATTTTTTTTAACTTGGATAAAATATACTAATAGTGTATGTTTTGTTTCAAGTAAATAGTTAACATTAAGTTGTAATTTTTATATCAATGTTGTGCGTTTCTTTTCTATCTTTTCATTTCTGTTTATGCCTATTTTGTTTTTTTTAGTAAATTTATTAAAAATTTTAATGTTTGAAATATATAGCTTTTATTTAATCAGTTATATTTTTAATATTTAAAATATTAAATAAATTTGTATTAATTACGTACAGTTTATTTACGTTTGAAGAACATGTCATTAACTAGTGTGTTTACACACTTTTCTAATTCTTTTGTTCTATATTTTCTTTCAATCTCCAAGTTGAATTAACCAAAAGTTGCCTTAGCGTGATGGTGCCGGTGTCCTGGTCTGTTCCCGCACTCCGCTCATATACACCCTTGTCCAAAACTTAAAAAATGCAGAAGTCTCCTAGTATGTTATTTTGCTCGCTCAGAACTGGAAGTGTGAACATAATAATTTTAATTCTTGAGTGCTTTAAATTCTTTCCACAAATCGACAATTTATCACCCCACCAAGGAAAACGATTATTAGGGTCCTAGCAATGGACACATTTGTCTCGTTAGATTTGTTCCATTCGCCTGCCCCATCATCCTCGACTCATATTGCAAGTTGTTTCTGTGACTATTGGAATCTTATGACCCGACTTAAATTTGGTTGGTCTCTTCTACAGTTGGCAAGTTTTTGGTTCTTTGTTGCCTTCCCAACGTGACTTTTGGCTATAGCTTCATTTGGGAACAAAATCAACGTTTAATGTTGGAGGTTGAAAAAGTCATCCATCAATAGCTTTTAGTATTAGAGGTTTGAAAAAATTATTACAATCGTTGATAATTTATTCTAGCTACTAACGCTAATTTTAAATGTTATTCCTAAGTGAAGCCTGCATGTAAAAGTAGTACTTAGGCATTAAAAAAGTTGTTCAACTTTTGCTTCTTGACCCAAATAAGCCCCTCATCTGCAAGTGTCATTTTGAAGCCTGGAACTTAAGCTTTGCTATTAACTTGAACTAAATCCCCATTTCCTCAAATTGCAAATCTTCCAACTTTGAGAGAGAAATTATTTTGGTAGTCTAAGTTCTGAATTGGCAATTTTAGTTCTTTGTTGCCAGTGTCTTTACAGTTAGCCAGGCGCTATTATGATGATAAACTTGAATCTGTCTATACAATTGGCTAGTATTATCGGGACATATCAGTCGCCTGAAGATGTGGCAGGCCTGCACTAGTGGAGAACTTGAGCCACCTCTTTTTCTCAACATGCTTGAGAGAAGGCTGCATCACAAGGCCAACCACAATTGCAACACCTCCTGCTGCTGCAACCTTCCACGTAGAGAGAGCCAACACGAAGCCGATCAATATGGTCGGAGGAACGCACATTAGAATTGATCCAAGGGTTCCCACAGGTATCCTATAAGGCCGAGTAGCAGCTGGCATTTTCATCCTTAGTCTCACAAAAGCAACAAACTCAAGAATCATGGCAATACAGTACAAGAAGTTCTCTGCAGCCACAACTTCTTGGAAGTTAAGCCATGAAAGTAGAATGACACCAGAAGCCGAGAACATAATCCCGACCAAAGGGGTTCCATGCCTAGACCTCTTGCCAAAAAACTCAGGCAGCATTCCTCGATCGGCCATACCAACAAGCTGGAAAGAATCACTGCTCATCTCAGCAAGGAACATCCCCACGTTTGACACTGCCGCGGCTGCTTGTATCCACCCTTGCAGCCACACTCCTCCAACCATTTTGGCAATGTCTGAGAAGTACCCATCAGTCCACAACTCGCGGTGGAGTGGAACAGCACCAATACCCATTATAAGAGGGAACAAGTACCCGGAAACAACCATAACCAGCGCATAGAACAGAGCTCTCGGCATAGTCCTAGTCGGGTTCTCCACCTCACCAGCAAGTGTACTAACAGAATCCCAATAGTTCAAATTCCAAAACAAAGTGTTCAGGTACAAATTCCAGTCTACTCCATGGAAATTCAAAACCAACCATCTTGAAGGCATCAACTTTGGAATTGCAACAAACCCCAGCACCAGAAAAGGCAGAATAGAAAAAACACCTAAAACAACAGCAACCCAACCCACAACAGCTAAGCCTCTATAGTTCATGTAAGTGAGCCCTAGAGTGAGAGCCAAAGCAGTTACCGTTCTTGGCCAGCCCCCATCTAAAGCAGGCACAGAAGACTTCAAGTAGTCAAGGAAAAGAAGAGGGTATAGAGCATTATCAATAACGCCACTCACCCACTTCATCCAGCCTTGTTGGAACCCCCAAAAGGGGCCTAAAGCAGCAGCTACCCAAACAACATAGCCACCATTTTCAGGAAACATGGTGCCCATCTCTGCAGTGATCAGAGCCTCAGGGACACTCCAAATCAGAGGAAAGAACAAGAAACCCAGGATTGCCAGAAGCGGGCCACCGGCTTGGACGCTGTCCTCGATCCCAAAAGGGCCTCCGGAGACCTCATAAAAAATCAGGAAAATTAAGGGTAAAATTGACAACTTTTTGAAGCTGTGTAGCCTTGGGGTGGAGGAGAGAGGCTCTTCAATATTCAAATTTTGAGTGGAACCAGTTTCCTCGATGGCTTCCTTTGCATCTGCTCCAGGAGCTTCTTCTTGCCTGTTTTGTGAGTGGCTTGATTGCTGCATTACGAAACAAGGGGATTGGGTTGGAGGAATAGTAAAAATCCTCAACGACTCGAATGGAGAAATCTGGCAGTTCAACCCAATTCATGAGCAGCACAGAGTCATCAGAGCAACGGGGGTAGAAAGCTTCTTGCTGACTTGTGGTTGTCCAGACTCCGGATGGTATCGGTTTTGCAGCTTCAAATTGTCGGGTGATGGCCTGTAAATCTGACAAAATCTTGGCGAAAGTGGAAAATTAGGACAAGATAAAATAATTGTGTACCAAAAAGAAACAAAATTTGTTTTATCAATAATGCACGAAGATTTGTGAACTATTGCAAAACCAATTTTTATTTACTAAAAAGATTCATTCCTAATTTGTTTTTATCAATAATGCATTTCTGGATATATATGATCGTAAAATACCGCATGAGTTACAAAAGATTTTACGAAAATAAAATTATAGCAAATTATGATTGAGTTCTTTAAATTTAAGTGTATCATATCCATAATTCTATTATTCTTAGAGACTATCGCTTGTCATTTATTTATGTAACTATTTTTTGTAGATTCATTTGTAATTGTAGCTCTAATATTGTTTATACTTCTTTCTAAAATGATTTTCCTTTTGTAGATGGCCAAAATACTCCTTCAAGCTTGAGCTCAGCTAATTAGGATGCTTATCTCCTTGAATTTTAACGCTGGCCAACTCACCCCCCTAATTTGGTTAAGTAGGTCAGGCAATCCATTGGACTAATTCGTGCCTTTGGTGGTAGAAGTGGTGGACGTGGAACTAGAGGAAGCATCAATTACAGCCGAAGAGATGATTGAAGAAGACTCGTAGATCAGACATCCACCTTGTTAGCCTTTTTAATGGAAGAAGATAAAGCAGCAGTCATAGTGTTACGGAAATGGAGCATAGAGAAGAGGACGCATGAAGACAACAAGAGGGTAATGCTGCCACATTTGGTGGCAGCAGCGACCTCGAGACATTGGTAGTGCAAGCTGTGACATTGCCAAGTTTGGTATTGCTTAAATTGATAATTGTACTAGTGAAAATCCCATCGACGAGGAAAATTTTCATTTCCAATTCTTGAGGTTGTGGTAGATTAAGTCAGAGAAGATTATCAATGTTGGCATCCTAAAATCAAAATCAATTACTTATACAAAAACCAATCAGATGCATTAAGCAAACCGTGGATCTAGAGATAGAGCTATTGAATTCCAAGCTATTCCTATCTTAACGAAATGCTCTTTGATGTCGATCCGGTGGAAAGGATTTTTTCCTATTTTCTAGACGGCCAAAATTGAATCAGACTCTAGAAACAACTTTTAAGGATTTTTTCTTGTTGCCTTCTTCAAATTTTTTCACTTTTGTCACTCTCAACATATGACACCATCCTAAGTTCCTAACTGACCTACTTGAAGTTTGCACTTCACTATTTCACTTGATCTTTATCAATATTAAAAGACCAGCACTATTTTTTATAGGGATTTATATCTCTATGTGTCATGCTTTTGAAATCATCATCACTTTCATTGTCAAAGTCTTCAGCTCGGTACTCATCCTCTTCAAATGATGACTTCCCTCTTCTTGTCCTACTCAAAGGTTTGTGTTTTTTAGCAAGTTTTGGCTTATGACCGTCTTTGTTCCACTACTTCAGTTGGAATCGAAGACCGCCTTTGTCCCACTACTTCAGCGGGAATTAGAGTTGGAGTTAAGAGCAATGGTGAACGATGCTAATGGATTGCAAACAAAGGCAAACGATGTTAATTGTCCTGCATCACTTAACAGGCATAGGTCAGTCAAAGGGGTTGGTTAACCTATTTAAGCAAGTTTAAAGACTAAGTTAGGCTAAATTAAAATTCTAATGAGGTAAATGTCTCAGTCTACCGAGTTTAGGGGCTGAAGAGTATTTTGGCCTTGTAGATATTAAAGATGGAATTGTTTCATATACTTTCAACCTTAAGTATGTCCTATCCCAATAATTACTCTTTTACCTCTAATCCAATTAACTAATTCCCACCATATCTTTTTCCTTTCCCTTTTGTTAATATCTCCGACTGCCGACCCGACAGCAAGCCCATGATGCTGCTAAACTCATAGTGCCACTGATTGTTTGAGCTCATTGACTAGAGTTTTATGGCAAGACTAGAATTGTTCGCCAAAGCATACTCCGAATTCGCCAAAACATCCTCACCGTCGTGGTCATGTTTTCTCTCATTTTCGCCCTCTGTCTCCTATCATCGTTGTGGCCACGTTCTCTTTCCTTTTGCTTCTAAAGGTTAAGGGAGAATGCTAGGGGCGACACAATGTTTAGAGGTTAGGCCAATGGTGGTTAGCGATGTTTGGAGGCTAAGGGCAGCAACGATATCAAGTCTCGTGAAGCTTGAGACCATTCCCCTTCCTTTTTTGGGTCAAATTATTTAAACCACCTCAATTTTATTTAAAACTTGCATTATTGTTCTAGGATTCAAAAAGCTACTTTTTCCTCCTAATATTCGAATCGTATTTATATAAAACTTCTTACATTTACTAATATATGAACAAAAGCAATATATCTATAATATATCTGTAACATGTCTCTAATCTCATTTGTACATTTATGTCACATATTTTATACATAATTATCACTTGCTTTATGTATCAAGTTTTACACATATTTGTCATCTGATTTGTACATAACTCCAACTTTGGCGAAAACAGATATTTGACGTATTCACACATGTTTTTTTTATAAAAGATTGAACTCATATGTACAAATAAATATATTGGTAACATATATGTGATCTTATTTGTACAGATCTTTCAGCTTTTTCATACATTGAATTTGTACATATCTAGTATTTGATCTGTATATATTTTTAATTTTGAGAGAGATACAAAATTTGATTTGTTCACATTTATTTTATGTTATAAAAGGTGGTATTAAAATACATATATATATAAACATAAAAGGTAATGTGTACATTAGACTTACTCACTAAAGATGTTATGCCACATTAACAAAGTGTGTAAGTTTATCATGATTATCCTTAATCAAAAGATTGTAACAAATATTTAGTCCAAATGAGAATATAAAATAGCATCACTCATTTTTTTGGCGTAATAATTTTCAAATGCATCAATCGGATGGATGGAATATTTATAACTACTTTAATTTACTATATAAGAAAGTATAAGTGCCTTAACTATTTGTTAGGTATAAGGTAAATTCCATCATTCGTCCCTAAACCATATTCAATGTTACTTATTCGTCCTTAAACTATCAAATGTTACTTAATCATCCCAAAACTATATCTAGTGTTGTTTAGTCGTCCTGTCATCTATCATATTGTTAAAGATGGATAGAAAAGTAATGTTACTTTAATAATCATGTCATTTTTTCATGTCATATTAGCAGCGAAGTTATTTTTCCATCCATTTTTAATGGCTGTGACAAACGACAGAACGATTAAACAATACTGGATATGGTTTATAAATGATTAAGCAATAGTTGATAGTTTATAGATGAATAAACAATATTGGATATAATTTAGAGACGATCAGTGGAGTCTACCCTTAGGTATATTTTGTGCCGGATATGTAAAATAAAACTAATGAAAATAGTAAAAAATATTGAAGACCATATAATGATTATTAATAGTAGTTTGCTTATTATTTTCTTTTTGCTACTCCGAAGTATTATTGCAAATTTACAAAGGACGAAAGTATTAGTATTATTTTAGTTAAAATGAAAGAGAATGCCATTCTTTTAAATTGGGAAAATTACAAAAACCCCCATTGAGATGTTGCAAAACTTACACTTCTATCATTCTTGTTTCAAATACTTACAGTTACCCCGTTTGAAAGTTAATTCCGTCATTTACCATTAGCAAAAAAAAAAAAAAAGGAAAAATAGCTGACTTTGCTCTCCTTGCCTTAATCCATAGAAACTCTATCCCCAACTTTTGCATCTAGACAAAAACACAACCCATTAAACAAAACAAAGAACTATATTCAATCTCTCGACTCTCCCGCGCAGATCCAGGAGGGCAAATCCAAATAGTCTGAGAGAAAGAAAGGGGGAAGGAGGATGAAACATGGGGAACCAGAACAACAATCATCTTACAACAACAATCATCCGAAAACAACAAACGAATTCGTTAACTAGAAAACTACAATAATCTAAAAATGAATTTGTTAACCAGAACAATCAGAACAATCGAATTCGGACCAAAACAACCAGAACAAATGAATTCGAACTAGAACAATCAAAACAAACAAATATGTTAACCAAACAATCAGAACAAATGAATTCGAATCAAAACAATAATCCAAGACCAGAACAATCCAAACAAACGAATTTAGTTGCCCACCATTCAGACAAGGTTGAGCTAGGTGATGGCGAGGATGTTAGCAAGAAGATGACGTTGGGGTTCCTCTTGGGTCCTATGGTCGCGCTCTCTTACTTCGCCTTCCTCGATCGAGACCTCAACCACTGTGGCTAGGCCGGCGATTTGATTTGAGAGGGTGGCAAGTCGATGCTTCATCCAATCGAATTTGAGAGTGAGAAATGAACAGGGAGAAATAGGCCAACTGAACCATCATCTGATCGGGACTATGAGGAGGAATTGGCCAACTGAAGCGATGGAGGCGACAGAGGGGTTCAATGGGTGATGGCAAAGAGAGAGGGGTGGCGATGGTGAGGGCAGGGAGGGAGACGGATGCAATGGTGGGGGTAGAGAAACAGTGGGGATTGAAGAATGGTTAATTAATTTTTTTTTTTTCAGATTTATTGGTTTTATTTAAACGGATTTAGTTGTTAGGGAACAAATTTTTTAAAAATGTAGGTTAAAAGGGTAAATTCAGTCATTTTCCTCTTTTTGTATTAACAGTGAATGATGTAGTTAATTTGATAGGGGTACAAGTGTAGGTATTTAAAACAGTGAGGGTAAAACTGTAAGTTGCACCAAACCACATGGGGGTTCACAATTTTCTTTTCAAGATTTAAAAGGCAACCAAACCAATTTAATTGTGGTATAATTACAAGATGTGTATGTCACTACAAACTATGAGACCGCTCCTCACTTATTTGATTACATTGCAAAGTATGTAATAACTTTAGTGCCCTACTTTGTTATAAGCTTTTGTTTTCTTAGTATCCTGAATGTGAATAAGTTTAAATAATTTTGAAGTAGTCATTTGTCCATAAAAATATTGGCTGTATAAAATTATTCAAACTGTTGGAAGCAACGCAAAATAATTAAACAAGAAAAAGAATTCCATAAATTTCTTGTGTGTAGGGTAATAACTTTAAAAATTCCATTAACAATAAAGTTATATCTTCAATACCTGATAACTTTGCTTGAAGAATTGAAGATGTAAGAATTAGGATGAAGATAAAGGACTGTTCAAGTAATTACATGTAGAGTAATACTAATAAGTTCGAAAAAACGTTTAGAAAAATGTAGATAAATCATGTAGAATATTTTTTTAAAAAAACTCCGACTTAGATGTAAAAATTTGCAAATAAATTTATTTTGTGGTAACGGGTATTAAGTATTCGAGTAACCGAGTCAATAAGTAATTTATGAGTATCTAGTTCTAATGGAACTGAAACTTGCCGAGCCCAAGGTCGAATACTTTTTCAGGCCACAAAGCGAACTTGGGCCTATACAAGCCAGCCCAACGTTGCCGTCAATTTAGTGAAATAAGCTCAAATTAGCCACTATGTTTGTGAAAATGGTGTCCAATTCGCCCTTCTGTATCAATTGAATACATTTTCTTCACTCTACTGCTTTAAAGGGTTTGATTCGGTCACAAATTTTACTAAAATTAAAAAAATAATTCAAAAATTTCAGTTTTTCCAAAATTTGTCTTCACAGAAACTAAGACCCAATTCGTTTAAAAAAAAAATGTTAAAGGGTTCATCCAAAAGTAAGCAGATTGTGAATAGAAAAGAAATAGTTGCGAATCGAGAGCTAAAATGATTAGAGAGTAGAATAAATTAAACACAACACTAGAAAAAGGTTCCTAGAAAGGAGGTTTTTTATTATACATAAAATTGGGGATGTTCCTTCTCATATGGAGAAATCAAAGCCGAAAAAAGTCTCATGAGCCGGCGAGTGTTTTATTACCCACCAAGGTAGTGGTGCTTCCAAATGCCTCTCTTAGATTAGGGTTCTATTTGAGGGTTTGTTTTCTAGTGGCTTTTTGGGGGGGGGGGGGGGGGGGGTGTGTTCTATGTTCTTCTCTGAGATGATGTTTGTATCTTTTTAATTTTAATAAAATTTTCATTGTAGGTAAAAAAAGACTGACTTTTTTTAATTTAAATCAACTTAATCCAAAATAACTTATTTTTATTTTTATGTATTTTTTTTGTGGAACCAATTTCATTTGAAAAATAATATTATGTGGGTGTAATAAGCCATTAAAAATATAATTTTATAATATTATTAAATTTTTATAAATTTTCATTTTTAATGCGTAAAAAAATAGAATTTTATAAAAATTTATTGATATCATAAAAATTTACTTTTGATTGGATTATTACACATAA
This sequence comes from Aquilaria yunnanensis, assembly GCA_039654915.1. NCBI lineage: Eukaryota > Viridiplantae > Streptophyta > Magnoliopsida > Malvales > Thymelaeaceae > Aquilaria > Aquilaria yunnanensis. The sequence continues at coordinate 1,952,601 of CM077595.1, forward strand.
ATAATTTTTCAAACAAATTGGTTCTAAACAAAAAAAATGTAGACATAAAAATAATTTATTTTAGATTAACTTGATTTAAGTTAAAATAAATTGGATATAAAATGTAACGTGAAAATAATGTTCTCGATTAAACATACAAATTTTGACAACTATGTACTGGTAGGACTGTCTCTATAATTACACCTATATAATGGTGAAAATCAAACGATTGCCATTTGAAGTTTGAACCACTTAAGAGGATGCCTAAATCTTTTTGTGCTTCCTGTTTTAAATGTTTATTAATTTTCGAAATACGAATTTAAAATGTGGATTGTAAACTATGTTAATGGTGCTTGAAAATATGTTGGTAGGTTTTATTAAAATATGTCCAGAAATATACAGAATAACAAAATATCCTACCAATTAGCTGAGCATATAGCCTCTTGGAAACTGAGAAATTAAGCATTCGGCCTAGCTAGTAGTTAAAGTCTCTAGTTGAACCGTTAATATCTGATGATAATTATTAAACTTGTAAAGGTCTTCAGTACTTCATATATATGTATTGTCTTAAAATAGGAATATAGAACTTTGTTAATTACTTTTAATTACTCGTCTATCTCCTTCTAAACTCTTTTCTAATTCGCATTTTCGCTTTACATGTATGCGCTATTAAATCTCAACCAAATTTGGCCGATATAGAAATAAGGGGAAATCAAGTGGTTGTTAAAACAAATTAAGCCCACATCAATTAAGTATTTTTTTTAATTGGGAATCATTACATGTAAAAGAAATGAGAATTTACTATAGAAAAGTTTAAAAGATAAGATATCTACCGCACAAAATCTATCAGGTTTGGGACGTAATTTTGACTAACTTTAAATCACTTTAATTTTGGTGGGAAGTGCGGTACCACTTAAACCCTGACTTGCTAGGTAGAAGGTATTTTTTACTTCCAACCCACGAGGTAGGGATGAGAGGACCAATTAAGTATTCTAATCACTACCTATAAAACAGAAGCAAGGAATTTTCTAGATGTGGAATTAACTTAAGCTTATGCAAGTCATGCAAGAAAACTGAAGTTGTTTGGACCAAAGACTTGTGGCCTCCACGTGTAGAAAGTTCAAGAAAATTGCGTAAAAGGTCCATAACTTTTAACTATTGTTCTATTTTAATCCATAACCTATTAATTATTTTGTTTTGGTTCTAAATGCATTAAAAAATTTTATTTTGGTTCCTATTGAACAAAACTTGTTAAATCAAAGTATTTTTCTAACAATAAATTTTTATATAATAATTTAAATTATGCAATAACTATCTTACAATAAATTTAATTTATATCATAATTTTTTATAATTAATTGACTATTCAAATTACTTTTTTTTCTCACTAAAAATTGAACTTATTTTATTTAGGAAGAAAAAATACTTCTCTAAATTGTCTATTGATTGCCAAAAAATTATTAAATAGTTTAAATTTACTTAAAGGTAGTTATCAAATATTTAAATTAAAATTTTAAAAATTTTTATCAGACAATTATTCTTAGTTAGAGATGACAATTGCGCAAGTCGGGTTGGATTTGGGTCAATCATTTAAGTTTAGATTTAATCGGATTAGCATCAATTCGAATTCAGGTCGCATTATTTGGATTCGGGTTGAGTAGATTTCGGGTTTTAGTTTAATTCAGATCTTATCAATTTCAGTCTCAGTTAACTTTAGGTCAGGTTATTTGGGTTTCAGGTCAAAGTCAGGTTGACTTTAAGGTTCAATCGGGTTGCCAATGCATAAGCTAAAATGATTAAATCGATTTAATTTTTTATTTAGATTTTGTTAAACTTTAAATTAAAGTATTTGATTTTTTATGCAGAGATTTGAAAAGTGTAAAGACCCATGTTGTAATTTTTATGAGTGACTAAAATGAAACTTTTAAAATTTATGTATCTCATAACAAAAAAATTACAAGACATAAAAATAATATAAACAATTAATTTAACTAAATAAAAATATATTAATATATAATTATTTTAATAAAATACCTAATAATTCAAAACTTTGCAAATTCAATTCGTGAAACTATAAAGTTTTCCTCTCTCTCGCAGCCGGCAGTTGCCCATTTTAGTTTCGTGTTTCACTAACTCTTACACTCGTCACCGGTCGCCTCGCCTTGCTTTGCAAATCACAACACAAAACAAAACAAGCAGAAGAAATGAAACCCTGCCGCCCGGGAAGCCCACTGCCGCTGTCACCGCTAGCCATACCCAGCCGTCTTTTTTCTTTTGCAATTCACGCACCGTCAAGTACATCATATCTCTCTGTAACTATAAGTGCCACCGGTTTTCCTACTTTCTTTTTTGTTTCCTTGATTTGGGGGAAATTTTGATTGGGGAAGCAAAGAGAGGCTTATAAATACGGCATTGTTCCACTAAGTTAACAATAAGATTCAGAGTTTTTTGTACAACAAAATGTAAAATCGATACCAATAATAACCTCCTGCCTACACTCTATTAAATCGATACCAACAATAACCAGTTTTTGTCCACTAAGTCTATAATAATCTCCTGGGTACACTCTATAAAATTGATACCAACAATCAATAATGTTCAACATGTAAAAAATCCGTACAAGCTTAAAATTTATATGTCACGCTTGAGACGGAGAACAAAAAACTGCAGTCATGGATGCTAGAATTTTCTTACTTCTTGATGACCACATAGCTACATCATATTGTTGATACTTAATTTTGTCTGAGCACTAATTTTAGTTTAGTTATAGGTTAGAAAAAGTTAGTTTAAGAGCATTTTTTGTTTTCTAGGGGCAATTTTGTCATTCTTAGGACATATGGGTCAACTCAGTCATTTTTGGAATTCAAGAAGTTGGTAGGATTAGACGCATTTAAATTATAATGTCACTTCGAGTTATAATTTTTTAGGTATTTAGAATCATTATTTAGGGTCAAAATAGGAATTAATTTAGTTTAGATATTAATTTGGAGCCCTAAAGATCGTTTGAGGTTAGTGTAAACAAAATGAAAGAGTTTGTGTGTAAATTGGAGGTTTTTAGAAAGTTCTAAGAAAAATTAGAAACTTTGAGGCAAATCTACTAACTCTTAAGAGTATGAGGTACATTTGAAAATTTTGTGAAATTTTGGGCAAAATTTGGCTATCTCATAAAGTCATGAGCTAATTCGATAAATTTTGAAAAGATTTCACTAACTAGCATTATTTTAGCAACTCATAGGATTCGCAAAATACAAATATTTGAAAGCAAGCAGTTCAAACTTCGTCATTAGCCTTTTTGCTTGAGACTTTTAACATGGTATATTGTTGCTATACTCTTTTTCATTTTAATGTTTTATTTGGCTGGAGAGCTTGATATTGGAATGGGTTGTTATGTTGTTTCAGGGTTCATATTATTGTCCGTGATTGTAGACTTTTAAGGTTTTGAATGAGAAATAATGTTTTAAGTAATTCGAGCTCGAGCCTATACAAACTTTATGAAATTAAACCACCTCAAACCCATGTGAGCTTTACTAGTAGTTTGAATTAAAATTTTATGTATATTTTGGCGTTGCTACCAAATGTTGAAGGCAACTAATGATGATAGATACTAAAATAGATTCTTCATATTATAAATAATTGAAGTTTGATTTAGTAACTTTATATGACCATGTTGAAATAATTTCTTTCCGATTAAGATTGTCAAATTAAGCTAATTACTATTGGTGAGATTATCAAATTTGAAAATACTGAAAATTATTAAGACCTCTTAACCAATAAATCGTGGAAGACCCCTAAACAATCCAAGACAAATTATTTTATTAATTTATTCTTCAAATTTCATAAGATACCTAAACAAAAAATATTTTTAGAGTACTTTTGAATTTCTTAAATTGCATGGTTATAATTAATGTACAATTTAGTTAAATAATCAATATATAAAAAATCATGAATTTTTAAATACCTACCGACCATATATTTTATGTTTATTTGGGTTAAAATCATATATTTTCAGGTTTAGGTCAGGTTAGTCACAAGTTCGGGCCAATTCAGATTCAGTCCAATTTAAGTTATGGTTATTTCAGGGTTTCGGTTTTGGATTTTTTCGAGTTTCACTCTAATGGAATGCATGTTTAGATCAAGTCGGGTACAACCAAGTTCAGGTCATATGCTTTTCTGGTCAAATCGAGTCAAATCAGGTTTGTGTTTGGATGGGTCAGTCCAGGTTTTTTGGTCAGATCAAATTTTACCGCCCTTATTCTTAGTTAATAAATTTTATTTGGTGAGAAATCAAAATAACATAATTTTAATAGGTTAAGAATCAAAACAGAACATTCAATATATTATGGACTAAAACAGAATGATAATTAAAGTTTAAGAACCATTCATAAAATCTACTCTAGAAAGTTCTATGCCAATAAACAATTATTCATTTAAATAATAATTTATCATCAATTTTTTTCTGCATGTATATACCCAAATAAATTTATAAAAATAAAGTTTATAAATTTATATGATAAACATATATTGAAGAGATTAATATATGTTATTAAATAATTCTTATTTAAAACTCCCTTCATTCAATGTTATTTTCTCTGTTTTACTCTTTTTTTACTTGAATTTATTAATTCCCTCTGTCCTATATATAGAGAATAAAATGTTTCTCTAGATACGGATATTAAAGTGTATATAATTTATGATATTTTTTTTATTTTGCCTCTAAAACAAAAAATTTATAAAAAAATTCTATTCAGGTTTTATGTAATGAGAGTTTAGCTAAAGATTAAGGTTTTTTTGAGTTTTGTGTATAAGTTTAAATGATGATTAAAAAAAAGAAAAGATTCTATTTTAAGTTTTGTGTAATGAAAACTTAAATGAAGATTAAAAATATAAAAGATTTCTTATTGGATTATGTGTAGTGTGAGTTTCAATGAGAATAATAAAGTAAATTGAATGTTAAAAAGTTTCTAAAAAGAGAAAGGTTTCAATCTTTTTAGACAGTCATAATACATTTTATCATTTTTTGGACAGAGAGAGTCTATTATATTTGATAGAAATTTTTTTTAAAAAATATATATTTAGAAACTATATAAGTCTCCATTTATTATTTATTTATAAAAAATTTACATTTATATATCAAAATTTGGAGATAAAAAATTATGGATTAATTGATATGAATAGTGAATGATCGAAAAAACTTGAGATAAAATTAATATATTATTTGTATAAATATTCGTAACTAAATTTATATTATTCTCATCAAACTACGACTTTGGATGGAGCGTTGAGACCTATTTAGCTCCCAGGTTGTTGCATATTTGCCTTAGTAAAACAACAATCTCGTTGTTGGTCAGTCTATATATGTGTCTAACAAAACATGGTATACGAAAAGCACGTAGAAAAATAAAATATTAATTACACGAACATCTTGACACTGATATACTTAGAATTCAAGGAAATGGAAGATGGGAAAACCCGTACAAACGTGACAAAAAATACTAAAAGATAAAGAATCTCACCATAAAATCTCTTTTCTATTATGCATTTTCTAGACTTTTTAATTATACTCCGGGTGCAATATAATTTACAATAAAGAAACAAAGGGAAGAAGAAATTAACTTGAGGTTTTTGCTTCCATGGAGGCCGGCCTTATGCGCTAGCGCTTATTTGCAACTCTTGTATACGCATTATGACTTTGGGTTGTTGTTGGTAGCTATTCGGGTTAGATTTCAAATGCACGTTAGACTTGTACAATATGTGTTGGCCAACCCTTGCATGCTCAAACGTACATTATTATTTTATGTATATTCATAATATTACAAGATTATGGGTGCAAAGCACATAATTATATCTCATAGTCTAGAGACTCATCCACTAATACAAACGAATTCAATCTTATATATAGTTCTAATAATATGAGCTAAATCGTATTTTGTAATTGGGGTTTTAATTAGTTGTCTAAACTAATGAAAGAATATATCAAATGTATCATTTTACATTTCATTGGTGGATAAGTTAGAAAATTAACTACATAATGTAGCAAGCTAGTTCATACACTTTTTAGGGATTATTGTTTGATAAAGAAAAATATAAGACGACCACAGCGATCGAAAATGATCAACCGTAATTTTGTTTTAAATTTATAGACTACATGCAATGATTAGGGGGCCAAATCAACGTAACTAATTCCACAAATGGCATTTATCTACTTAGACAAGATTAGATTAGATGAGCAGCCTCCCGACCACCCTTAAAAAGAAAAAGAGAGTAAGTTTTAGAAACTGCACTGTAAAAGGTGAGCTTTGGGAAATGCCAATCTTGGTCCCTGACCTTTCTGAAATGTCTCATTCTTGGGCTACTCAACTCTTGTCGTGGTCATCCACCAACCGTTTTACTTTGTATTTGCTTCTCGAAGGAATATTGTTTCTTACCAATCACCCTCACTTGTTATAAAATATAGAAAAGTTTCCCGTCAATTTTATTCTCTTAATTTAATGAAACGTTCTATTCATTCTGATAGCTCTATATATACTCAATGCAACCGCTTTTTGATGTGTACATCTTGATTTTGATCAAGAATTTTCATCCATATTTCATGGCCGATTTCATTTATTTATAGTTGTTAAGTCGCTACCAATTCCATGGCAGGAACAATTAGAAGCGAACCATAGTTATTCATGTGTGAAAGCCACAACAATCTCATTGCACAAATTGATAGAAATCTTAATAAAATTGTTATAAGTGAATTGTGATGATGGTGATGTAATTAATCATAACCATTCACTATTATGATGGTCCATCAACTGATCACAAATTAAATATCCCATTCTTACAATTCAAGATGCCAATTTATTTTCAGGACTTTATCATATCCTTACTACAGACATTTTTCAACTTATTTATCGACTGTCTTTAGTCAATTGAGATGAACTGTATGTAGATATCGAAGTGAAAGTTTAGGGTTTAAATGACATCACACTCTAAAAATATCTAACATCTAGAAGTAACCAAATTACAATAGTTTATAGTTTCTCTACTTATAATGATTTTTTTTAAAAGAAATAAAAAATTATAAAAAAAATCAACCCTTATTAATTTTTGCATTCTTTGATAGAATATCAGAAAGTATTTCTACTTGAGATTCTAAAAATGATCCGAATCCAAGATATACTGTTCATAAATGTATATTGATTAACTACAAATACACTTTATGCAACTTGACCAATCATCAGATGCTTGACTAAGCTAGATTAATTAGTTTTAATAACAATAAAAAAAAAATGGTAAACGATTAATGACGTAATTTAGAAAGTGGTGGAGACGAATCAGAGTAGAATATGCCCGTGGGTTCAGTTGGGCTAGAAAAGCCGATATGATCATCAACTTGAGAAAGTAACTAGGTTGGGAAATTAAAATTAAAAGAAACTGTGAATTGATCAATTAATTAATTAAAGTAAAGAGGCTGGGCAACCCAATGTGATTAGTAAGTCATTAGTGTAGTTAAACGTTAGCTGAGGATCTGTTGTACTTTACCCCAGTTACGGTTGGAGACCAAACTTTCTGACAAACCCATCTGGTCCTTTCCAACAGCCAGCAAGGCCAGCCCAGCCGTAAACCCTCTATAGCTTGGCTTCGAAATTTGTCATCTTTAGTTTGATTGGTAACTACTACTTTGTGTACTGCACAAGAAAAGAAAACATGAAAACAGAAATTATAATATATGTAATCTTTTGGGTTGCCTCTTTTTTTTTTTTTTCTTCTCTCTAAATGTTTTTGCCCTTTCCATCGGGTACTGTGGTTGCTTCTTTTCTTGATGGTTCCTTCCTTCTCACCTAACTGGCAAAAACGACATGGCAGCAGCGCTTGCAACTTTATAAGTGTCTTTGGGTTTGGTCCAGCAGCGAGCTAAAGATTCTTACTTGGAGCAAGGGCCAAGATCTAGCTAATTATATAACCTAGTAACAGAGTTTGTGGCTCTTTAAGCAGGAAGAGATTGAAATGGTCATGGAGATGGGAAGTTTGAACGTTTTGGCACTAAGGTTCTTGATGCTTCTGGCTTGCTTGTTTCCTGCTTCTGTCCACTGCATGGTCCGACATTATAAGTTTAATGTAAGTACTGCTCAGACCTGGTTCTATTTTTCGGTCTTTTATGGCGTCTTTATGTTTGGTTTTACGTATTAGTAGAAGTGTCCATAGTAGTCAAAGAAATTGTTTCCATAATACTGTATTGGTGGAGAAAAAAACTATACTGGCAATCCCTAGAATGATTATACTTTAATGTTGAAGTTGGAAACTTTACATGCTATAATAGATTATCTATAATCATTGATAATCCTAAATCTTGTCCTTCAGTTAATCAAATGTTCATTTTTTTAAAATCTCGCTCACAACACAACCCATGTCTATTTATCGACTATGATCAAATATTAGGATCATATTAGAACACAAGATTGCAAACTGTCTCCACCTAAGCTGAATTTTTATGTTTTGGAAAACTTTATTTGGGCTATTCTTTCTCATACTCCGTGATTTTTTATGGTTGGAAGAGATATATAAACCGGTTGAAGGTTAGCTTTATTTTTTAGTTTTTTTGATTTTTTGCATGCATAAATCATACTTGCAAATTGCATAGATTACCTTTCTTGAAAAGTCTCAATTTGTCACCTTTTTCTGTTTTTGTACTCCTACTCGTTTTCTTAATGATTGATTTTGCAAGTTGACCCACGTCTAATCATCATTATTGTCTTAATCTCATCATGCGCTGATTAATTTTGCTTCGGTCGGGGGTTTCCATCATTTCTGATCAACAAACGTCTGTCTTGATCTTGTCATTTCTTCCCCCTATATAAGTTAGTCTCTAAACCCTATGAAGAAAAAAATTAGCTAGTGTACGCACATACAAATTAACTTATATGTGTTATTTTCTTAACGTTAATTAGTGTTTGTTGATCAAACTTTGAAATTAAGTGATGAACACCGAGGGAGGGTGGTGCAGGTGGTGATGGCTAACTACACCCGGGCGTGCTCAAGTAAGCCAATCGTGACGGTGAACGGAAGGTTTCCAGGCCCCACCGTCGAGGCTAGGGAGGACGACACCGTGCTCGTCAAAGTCGTCAACCATGTCTCTTACAATCTTAGCATCCACTGGTGATTAATTAATTATTACTGTTTAGTCATTACCCCTAATCATGTGTAACTGTAAATAGTAAATTGAAATATTGAACTCGCATTTTAACAATCAATTGAATTTAAAATATCCATAGCTATTTGAAACATTTACTTTTATACAAAATCAATTCTTGTAAAAATTTCTAGTAAATTTATTATGCACTTAATTTTGTAATGTGAGAGACACATTATGAGCCATTAGATCAAATTGCAACCTTCCTAGACACATTATGAGCCATTAGATCAAAGTCTTATTACACATAGTTGTGATTGATCTATAAATTTTTAAATGTATTTTGTCAAAATGAGACAGGCATGGAATAAAGCAGTTGAGAACGGGGTGGGCAGATGGACCGGCATATATAACACAATGTCCAATCCAACCAGGGCAGAGTTATGTTTACAACTTCACCATCACAGGGCAAAGAGGAACTCTTCTTTGGCATGCTCACATTTTGTGGCTTAGAGCCACTGTTCATGGCGCCATTGTCATCTTGCCCAAGCCTCAAGTCCCTTACCCTTTCCCTAAACCCGACAAAGAAGAGATTGTCATTTTAGGTAAACACGGGCTACGTATCTTTACAAATTAATAAATCATGAACTTTAACGTAACTTACATTAACAACAAATTAAAGCCCGACTTCTGTATGTTGTTATTTAGTTATGAAGTCATATGGTATATATATGATTATTTTAAGTGGAAGTTACTGGGCATTTGTATTGGTCGTTGACCATTTTACCTCCATGCATACGTGTGTATTTGTATATATACAGGTGAATGGTGGAAATCAGATGTTGAAGCTGTTATTAACGAAGCCATGAAATCTGGCTCGGCTCCTAATGTGTCTGATGCTCACACCATCAACGGCCATCCTGGCCCTCTCATCAGATGCCCCTCAAGTAAGATCAGTGTCTCATTAATTCTTCAATGATCACACCAACTACAAAGCAAGATGATGATGATAAAATGATATACCCTATCCGTCTCATATTCTTTGAAATATTTGACTTTCTTAATTAGTTTGACTTAAATTTATTCATATTATTATTTGTTAGAAATTTTCTTTAAAACATATTTAGAAACTATAAATTTTCATTTATCATTTATATATAAAAATTTTTATTTATATACTAAAATGTTTAAAATAAAAAAATTATGGATTAATTGATGAATAGTGAATATTATAAAAAACTTGGAATGGATGGAGTATGTGAATTCATGTTCTACTCTTTCTTTAGACTTGTTGCTTTCAACATAGGAGATTAAGCATTTCAAAATTCCACAATAATTTTAGAGAATTTTTCTCAGGGTATTATAAAATTCTAGCATAAATTGATAAAATACATAACTACCAATTAAATTATTCTACAGAGAATTTTATAAAATTTTAGTACAAAGTTATTAGTTAATACATATCTAGCACTATTCAATTTTAAAAGTTAGTATTATATACTTTACTCAAATAAAATAGTAATAAAATATCGGCTAAACTACACTACTGATTTGAGGTTTAATTGAAATTACGCATTTTCTTCTAATTTCAAAATGTGAACTTACAAACAAAAAAAAAAAAAAAAAAAGGAAGTGTACACTTACCCCTTACTCCTTTTGATGGTGCCTGCCAGAATTACTGTTCCGAAATCCAAGGGGATAAATGCAGATTTTGAAACTAAAAGAAACAAATGTAAATTCAATAAAACCTCAGAGGTCATTGCCATATATATGGATGAATTCACGGTTTTGTCCCGCATTCACGGTTTTGTCCCGCATACGCAGGTGGGTTCACCCTGACGGTCCGACCCGGAAAGAACTACATGCTCCGAATCATCAACGCCGCGCTCAACGAAGAGCTCTTCTTCAAGATCGCCAACCACCAATTCACGGTGGTCGAAGTCGACGCCACCTACGTCAAGCCCTTCCAGACCGATACCGTTGTCCTCGCCCCCGGCCAGACTACCAACGTCCTCCTCAATGCCCACCTCACCGCCGGCAAATTCATGGTCGCCGCCTCCCCATTCATGGACACCCCCATCATCGCCGTTGATAATGCCACCGCCATCGCTACCCTTCACTATACCGGAACGCTCTCCTCCACGTCGACCACTCTCACGGCCCCTCCGCCGCGCAACGCCACCAAGATCGCCACCAACTTCGCCCAGTCCCTCCGGAGTCTGAATTCCCGCGAGTACCCAGCTCTCGTCCCGCAGGTGATCGACCACGAAGTTCTCCTCACGATCAGCCTTGGCATCAACCCATGCCCAGCGTGTCCCGGCGGCTCGCGCGTCGTGGCAGCGATGAACAATATTACATTCCTGATGCCGACAGTCGCGCTCCTTCAGGCCCATTTCTTCAACACCAAAGGGGTCTTCACCGACGACTTCCCCGCGCATCCTCCGATGCCCTACAATTATACGGGGAGCCAACCGGCGAATTTTCGAACGATGAGCGGGACCAGGCTTTACCGGCTGGTGTACAACTCAACGGTGCAGGTGGTTCTGCAAGATACGGGGATGATCGCGCCGGAGAATCACCCGATCCATTTACATGGCTTCAATTTCTTCGAGGTGGGTCGCGGGGTGAGGAATTTCGACCCAAATAAGGATCCGAAAAATTTCAATCTCGTCGATCCCGTTGAGAGGAACACCATCTCTGTTCCGTCTGGAGGCTGGACGGCAATCAGATTCAGGGCGGATAATCCAGGTATTTACCTTGTGGTCCTTAACCTATTTCATATATTTTATCTAAGTATATGAGATTTGTTTCGTGTTACAATAGGTGTTTGGTTCATGCATTGCCATTTGGAGGTGCACACGACATGGGGGCTGAAGATGGCGTTTGTTGTGGACAATGGGAAAGGACCAAATGAATCTGTTATTCCTCCCCCCGCTGATCTTCCAAAATGTTAGAGAAAAGCACAAAGAAACTAGGACGCTTTTATACTTAGCTTTTTGTAGAGAAGCTACTAATTGAATATTACTATAAAATCTTTTTTTCTCCTTTATGATGTGCGGCTTTGGGTTTTCCTGGTTTCTTGCAGTGATTTATTATTACTACATCCGTTTTATATTCTTTACATTATTTAATTTTTTTATATAGTTAGATTTGAATTTTTTTATATTAGTATTTATTGAAAAAAATTAAAAAAATATATATTTAGAAACTATATGTTTTGATTTATCATTCTTATATAAAAGTTTTTCATTTATATACTAAAATGTTGAAAATAAAAAATCATAAATTAATTACTTAAAAGTGAATGATGCTAAGAATATGGGACGGAGGGTCATTTTCATGCCTAGAACGGCCTTTCCTTAACCATGGCTGACATGTAATCTTCTCATGGTGCCACCTCCCAACATTTACACTAATCTACCAACTTTATCTTCATATGTGGCGTTAATTATACTTTATGCATGGCCTCATATTCGGCCTTTCACTAATTAATATACCATATATTACAAATTTAGACATTCACGAGTTTTATGATATCTGCGTATTGCGGCGGTTCAATCTATGTTAACATTAAATAAATATAAAAATGGTGATCATTGATAAGGAAAAAAATTCATAAAAAATAAAAAAAAGTAAGAATCGAGATTTAAAAAAAATAAGATAAAGTTTTGGGGTAAAAAGAACAAACAAAAAAATTGTAAGTATCAAGAGATAAACCTTAGTGGTTAAATTTTTCTTTTAGAAAAGAGAAATAACATGAAAAAGTTGATAAAATAAGACAAAAAATGAGATTTCAGTGACAAAAAATGGGGTTTAATGATTTGTGCAAAAAAAAAGGGCAAAAAAATGGTCTTTAGACTAAGAGAACAAAAGTAAAGATTTCAGAAATTAAAGGCTTAATCATCAACTTAATAAAAAAAAATAAATGAAAATATTAACTAAAAAAAATTAGCTCAAACTATATAAAAAAATAGACAACTCTTATATAGTGATTAAAGTTTTTTTTTAAAAAACAATAATAAAAAACCCAACAAAAAAAGGTTAAATGAAGTCATTATGGTTGATTAGAAAAAGAAAAGAAACAAACAATGGTTTCCAAGATTTTTCTTTAGCAGAAAATAAATAAAAAAGAACCAAAAAATTAGTGGCCAAAAGAACAAATGAAAAAATCCTAGTTATTAAGTTTTAGGATTAAAATGACCAACGAACAAAAATTAAGGACTACAATGGAAAAATATATAAATTCATATACTAAAAATGCGTTAGATAAAAACGAAACGTGAAATAGAGCGAAATTATTAAATGTCACAAGCCTTCATGAAAGTGATTTCTATGTGGAAAAAAGATTGATTTTAAAAAAAATCAATCACATAAAAAAAACAGTAAAACACAAAAGCAAAAAAGGAACACAATGTTCATATACAATCATTTTCATTGTAGATAAACATAAAAAAAAAATACATCCTATTTTAGAATATAGTGAAGTTTTGATAACCACACCTTATAGTTGGTATTTTTTTCAATAAATTTAGCATGAAAATAATTTTTATAATAAGAAATTAAAATTTTCTCACCAATAGATTCATATTAGGTATTTTTTTCAATAAATTTCGCATGAAAATAAATTTTAATAATAAGAAATTAAAAATTTCTCACCAACAGATTCATATTAATCAATTAAAATTTTGGTTTATTTCAATTTTTAACTTAGGCTCTATTTATATTATATTCTTATCATTAAAATGATTAGTTATGATTGAAATTGTACGTGATTCAAAAAGATATATATTGCTTATGTTATAAAAAATAATTTACTAAAATTTTTCATGCCCTATTAACTCAAAATCCAATTTTCAATATCAATGAAAAATTTATCCAAAAAAATTCACCTTTAATTTCAATAATAATGGATTATATTATTTTAGTAAACCATAGACCTTAAAGTAAATCATTAGTGCTATAAAAATTAATCATCAATAATAAAAAAATGACCAAAACATGAAATTTATTTAATTTATGTTAATCAATTAATGATTTAACTATTAACTTAATAAAGATAAAAAGAAAAAAAATTATTAAAGTTGAATAAACCATAACCATAGTCAAAAGTTGGTAAACTATAATGATTAAAGTTTCATTTCAGAAAACAATAATAAAGAAATATTAAAAAAAAGTTTACATCAAGAGAAAAAATAGAAAACTTTAGGTATTAAGGTTTAATAATTTTCTTAATAAAGTTAAAAAAATGATTCTGGCATTTATAATGTAAGATAACATTACACAATATACATGCAATAAGTTTTTCTAAAATTTTACATATTAATGAATCAGTGGTAAAATGGAACATTTTAAGAACAAAACACCTATACATAATAAAAATTGTGCATTATTTTAACTAATCAAAACTCATAATCAAATTCATGTAAAGCACTTGTGCATTATGTAAATTGTACATATATTTCAATTCATCAAAACTTTGAATTTAACCTATCTAACTAAACCTTTGAATAAAACCATGTAAAATAAAAAGCTTTTGGTATTTAATATGGTTAATGAAGGCATGTCTCTCATTTTCTTTTAAGAATCAATCATTTTAAATCTAAACAAACCATATTTTATTTTTCTCTAAAATTTTCTAATAGATTGAAAAAGTTGAGGACTATTATAGTAGAATTGTTATATAGAACCAAAAGTGGATTTGACCATTCAACCTGTTAAGTTAAAAAAAAAAAAAAAAGGAAACCGCGTGGGTGGGTTGCCATAAATTGGACAAAAATTTCAGTCTCTGTATTTTTGGTTCTGGAAAGTAGTGGTCCCCAATTATTATTATCTGGTGATCTTACCATCGTCGAAGAAATAAGTCTTCATCCTATCTCGTGATAGAAGGTGAAAGTTGGGGATCATTCTGGCAGGCTTGAAATATTTAAGTACTAAAATAAAGGTTTGACCATAAAACCTGGAAAGGCAAAAAAAAAAAAATACAGGCGAAAGGGGTTACTATTGATGAATAGTAAAACCCATTTCATCTTTAGAATATAGCATAATTGATCCACAATTATAGCATAAATAGCATAAAGTAAGAAATAATGACAACCAATTCCAATTGTCATTCCATAATTTCAGCCCATACATATCACTATTATGTAACTTAATTTGAAAAATTGATGTCTTTTCTTTTTTATTTTTCTCTATATATATTAAATATAGCAACGTGTTTTTTAGGAGTCGCCATCAATCAGTTTCGTGATTGGATATTTGTTATGGTTTATAAGAGATTCTGAAATCGTGAGTCGATTACGCTAAAATAACCTTATTATAGTGCCTGAAAAATGGTACCACGGGGTTCGATTTTATCTTTTCCTAAATTTTTATTTCTTAACCTAATCTTTGATTGAAATAATTTTAATGAACTTTATTTAATTATGTTTAATTAATTAATTTTTATTCTAAACCGTGAATCTTACCAGAACAACCAGATATAGAATCTTAGACATCCTTGAAATCTTAGGATTTTATTAAATCTATCAAGAATTTGAATGGAGCGTCTTGTTCGAACCGTGAATCTCATCTGACTAATTAGATTCAAATGAATAATTTACGTCAGGATTTTATCAAATCCACCAATAATAGATCTTTGAAACTTGTTAGGTATTTTATGATTATCTTAATTTGATTTCTTCCCAATTTCTAAAAATAAGGTAAAATACATTATCTAGCATAACAAATAACTCTTATGTGTTAGCAATTTTAAGATGCATTATGAGAACTAAATAAAGAAAACAAAATCAAACTATCTTAAGATTAAAAGAAAATAAAGATAAACAAAGAGATAAAAATTAAAAAAACTAAAATCCTAGGTTATATCCCTATGTGAATTTAATGGTTGAATTTAATGCATGGTCAAGAAAATAAATAAATAAAGAAAACAAAGAAAGAATGGAAAGAAAAAATAAACATCCGAAAGCTTGCTGTTGTTGACTAATCTGCAAAAAAAAAGAGAGTTGGTGATTCATACGAATGAAATAAAAAGATCAAGGGGCTAATCAAGAGTTTTACCAAATAGAGATATGTATGGGTTGAATCCGGGTGGGTAGCGGGTCAGAAACGGGTCGCGATGGGATCCTCTTCAATTCTTCACTTGCAGGCGGCGAGGGGAGGAGAAGGTGTCTGGGATCTGCCGGTCGACGATGTGCAACCTCAGGGGCGGCGGAGAAGGTGGACGGAGGAGCTGGAGGCCGGAGAATAGAAGATTGGAGCGGCGGGGCGGAGCGATCTTCCGCCGATTGGGCTGGAATGGCTGCGAGAGGGAGGCTGGGGACGGTGGCACAGGGTTGGACGGGGTAATGGAGGCTGGTTGGGGTTGGACGGAGTAATGGAGGCCGGAGATGGTTGCAGAGTCCTGGGGGGTGGCGGCCGTGACTGGGAAAGTTTAGGGTTTGGGTGAAGGGTTGCGAGAAAGTAGAGGCTTAGGCTGCAGTTTTCTTTTTTTTTTTTTCAGCTAGGAGCTTAGGGTTGTGAATTTATCCTCTTTTTCCTTCAAGTGGTGACCCATATTTATACTAGAAGAGGTTAGGCGAGATTAACTAGGTTTTTTTGAAGTTTAAGCTCATCCAAGTTCAATTTGAAGAGGTTAGGATATAATTTGGACAACATATCAGTTTCCGTCCAAAATCTCTCTTAGGATACTGATCTGGTCCCCATTTTTATACGAAAGTGCAATTTGGCCCAATTTTTGCCTGATTTGTCAAGTTAGCCTAAGGCTTTGTAAAATGACCAGATTTTCCCAGAATTTCATGATTTTGCCAGATTTACCCCAAGTTTTCGAATTTTAACAGATTTGCCTCAATTTTTTCAATTTTGAGGATTTGCCTCAAACTTTCCAATTTTGCCTAGAATCTTCCAAAAAATCCTTGGTTTCCACCCAAACTTTCTTTTTGCCCAAATTGACCCTACAAAACTCTTAGGACTCCAAATTAATACCTAAACTAAATTAACTCCTATTTAAACCCTAGATGAACATTTTAAATTCCTAAGAATGAATAACACAAAAAAAGACCAAGTTGCCCCCTACAAAACAAAATGCTCCTAAACGAACTTCTCCTAAATTAGAAGTAAGATAAAAAAATTGCACTCAGATAAAATTTGGTGTCAATTCATTAATCCACATTTATAGCATAAATTGCATAAAGTAAGAAATACTGACAACCAATTCCAATTGTCATTCCATAATTTCAGCCCATACATTTCACTATTATGTAACTTAATTTGAAAAATTCATATCTTTCCTTTTACATTTTTCTCTATATATATTAACACATGTTATAATCTTACAAAACCTACAAAAATGTAAGCATCTCTCATCTTTTCATTTAGAAAAATCATATTTTTCAAGATTAAAATTATACATGATTCTCTGTCATTGATTTCTTGGATGTGGGCTGCTATGATTTGCCAAGATTAAAATTATACATGATTCTTTGTCATTAATGTCTTGGATTTAAGCTACTTCTTTTTCTTCTTCTTCCCTTTCTCTCTCTTTCTCTATTTACATGTATGTATGTATTCTTTTATTTTAATAATTTATTTTAATTGACACAATATTATTGTGTAGTGATACATTTTTAGTCATATGAAATTCTCATTTTGCATGTTTTCAAAATTTGAATCATGACATTTTGTCTTTTGGATTGCAATTCAAACTAAAATTTATCCATATTTCTGAATCTTCTTTTAAAAAATATTAATTTTTCATCATTTTCATATTTAAGGACAAACTTAAAAGCTATGTCATGAAAGATGCAAAGATTGGATAAAGATATGGAGACGAGTTGATGGGAGACAAGAAAAAAAGAGAAAAAAAACTATATGCTATATATTATATGTTAATTTCTTATTTATATTTGATAATATGTTAATTTTCTATTTTTTATATCTCTTAAGTTTTATTTTCATTATTATAAATTCTTATTATTTTAATTATACTATTTATTAATTTTAACATATGATAAATATAATTATGTAAATCCCATAAGTGTATAATAGTCATGTTGTCACCATAAAAGACATTTTTCTTGCATACTTTTTCTTTTACTAATCAATATCAAGATTTTAAAATTTTGTTACAGAAAATGTCCATCTTAATACTTTTAGGAACAAAATTTTCATTATTCCTTTGCCTTCCTTATGATCTCTCACACACATTAACATATTTAAAATAGATTTTATAGCATATTTCCTCACATAAATGTGCATATTAACTTCAGAAAAAAAATCTCCAAAATTCTTCACATATAATGCAATTAGTGAGGAAACATTAATTTCAACGACAATATCATAAAATTTAATATTTATTCTAAAATCTTCATACCATTACTCTATTATAAAATTTAATAGGTAAGAATTTTTATGTAAGAAGAATAATTTGTTCATGAGGAAACATTTTATTATCTAAAATAAAAGGACTGCATCAATTAGAACATATTTTCATAAAAAAAAAAACACTTAATTTTTCAAATAATTATAAATCTGAATCACTTTCTAAAATAAATGGAAACATCAACATTAATTGTTTTTAAAATAAAATCAAATTGACATTTATTAACATTTAATTCATTTAAAAAATATAGAAAATCCTTTAACACTTACCAAAACTATTTTTATTATTCTCAATGATAAAAGGCATTATTTATTTATTCAATTGTAAAGGCTTAAATTCAGTTTAAAATTCTTGTATGATTTTTAAAATTGTGTTTTTTTATTGAACCAATGTATCAAATTAATGCTAGAATTTTTTTTTTGTTTTAAATTAGTTTGGTCAACTATGCATTAAGAAAAAAAAAAGTAAGCTGCAGTATGATGTGTCTTAATATTATTACTTTTATTATATCTTAGACTTCTTTCATTCCTATTATAAATTTTTCTGTATATATTAGTATACATTGAAAGCAAAATATAAACTAACAGACAATAATGGACATGCTCTTTGTTCCATTTTTCTCTTTTCATTCAATATTTTGATGTTTTTTTGTGGTGTGCTTGGTTACTGTTAATTTTTTTCTTATCATTTATTTTGTTAATTGTTATTACAATTTTCATTTTTAATTTATAAATATATGTTACATTAGATGGTATTATTATTATTTTCATCACTTAATCACATTTATTTATTGAAAATACATGACACTCGATTGGAGCTTTTCTATTTTAACTTAAAATTATAACTTTCCTCCATGACCTTCATTATTTTTTCTTTAAAACTTTTTCTTAAAAAATTAGTAATTAAAGAAATAAGCTAGCACTATATTAAGGGTTAATTAATATGGGCTAACACTATATCAAGAAGATGGTCAAACATAAAATGTAATAAAAAAATTAAGGTCAGGTTAAGGTTTTTAGGTTAAGTCATTTTGGTGAGCAAGCCAAATTTTTTATTTCTATTTGTTAATTATAAATAATATTAGTTTACAATTTTATTATCAATATTCAATGCCTAGCTAAGTATTTATACTCATAATCATCTAGCTGAAAATTCAACTTCTCCTTTACACACACACACACACACACACACTGTATTTTTCTATATATTTTATGTATGTTTTAAAAAAGTATGTATGTCTACAAATAATTAATAAATAAAATTTTAAAATAAAGTAACACAAAAAAATTTACATCAGATTATGAATTTATTTTTAGATAAAAGAAAAAATTTTAGGCAGTAAAATTAATTAAATATGTAACCTCCCCTAAGCTTTGTAGGTAGGGTCGAGTTAGAATGGCCTGGTTCAGGAAAAGTAGGAGCAACAGAGTAATTTTATCATCCCTATTGATAGCCAAGCTCAACTAATTATACTTAATATTATATTTAATTTATGTTATACTAAAGTCTACTATTTAAAAATCTGGATGTAGTAATATTCATTTTCTTAATATGTTGTTATAAAGTATAAGGGGTAATTTACTGGTTTTTTAAAATTTGAGGGGTATATGAGACAAAATTGACAATTCGAGGGAGTGGTAGTTGGGTTCATGTCCCTTGATGGTAGTTGCGCTAGAGGGCTAATACTATCCTGTAACTAATCCTTAAAATACCTATACTTATCTTTTTATTTTTCTTATTTTTCTTATACATGTTTTAGTAGCTTAAAACTCTATAACAAATCTGTCTTTTTCTTGTGTTTTGGGTAAAATTAGTTAAACTTATAACCTCTTTAAAACTTTGTAGATAAGGTCAAGTTCAGGCCGCCGGGTTCTAGTAGGGTATGAGCAGTAGAATTATTTTTGTTATCTTTATTGGTAAAGGCAAGCTAGGCATGTTGTACTTAGTCTTATATCTAATTTATCTTATACTAAAGCCTATTATTTGACTACCTCGATATGTGGCTATACTCCTTCTCCTAATAAGTCATTGTAAGGTATGTGTGGTAACTTACCTGTTTCTCAAAACTTATAGAAATATGAGATACAATTGATAGTTTAGGGGAGTGCAGTGAGAGTCAGTATCCCCTAGCAACATTAGGGAGCTAGGACCATGCTCTTGGAACCAATGCTAAAATACTCATACTCATATTTTATATACTATCTCTATCCCATTTTAGTTGAAACATTTGTCTAGGCACGGAGATTAAGGTGTATGTAATTTGTGTTATTTTTTTATATAGTAAAAGTTTAAATAATGATTAAAAAAGAAAAGATTTTTTTTTTTGGTTTTGTGCAGTGAGAGATTGAGTGGAGTTTAAAAAAAAGAGTATTTATTGGGTTTCGTGTAAAATGATAATTTAATTGTTTAAACTTTTCCAAAAGAGTAAACGTTTCAACCTTTTGGGACTTCCCAAAAAAGAATACGTTTCAAGTAAATTGGGACGGATGAAATATTTTTTTATTTTTCTTATATATATTTTAGCAGCCTGACACACCATAGTAAATTTATTCTTCTTGCATATATATTTTTTTCACTCTTCAATTCAAAAATTTGTAAACAATGCATAAAAATAAAATTTTGTCTCACCTCACACTAACGTCTAAAATATACTTAAGGATTTGTTAACTATAATGTCTTACATAATTATCTTAATCTAGACATTATATAATTTCCTATTTGATATATGTTCTATTAATACTATGAACTATATAAAAAATTAAAATAATATGCAGTATTAGTAGAATATTGTATTCATTTTGAATATGATTTCTTACTAATTTACCTAATAACACATGATTATTAATTGTATAATCATGCATTTTTATTTAAACTATTGCATATACTATTAAGATACATATTACTACCACTTTATTTTACTGTAAAGTGTTCATGTTGGTGAATAATAGTTTTACCTATTATTTTATTTAAAATTGTCATTATATTATTTATTATTTCTAACATTTTTTATTCTCATGGCAATACCAAATATTTAAATTATTTTTTTTGTACTCATACACTTTGAATTTTAAACTCATCTATATTTTATCTGCAATTTAATCCCAAGGTAATGCTGGGTATTAAATCTAGTTCTATGTATAAAAGATGTTTATACTTGTGCATAGTATAGAACTTCTTACGCAACATAGAAAAAAACATATCTTATGTCTTTGTGCCCCATCTTTCATGAAATTATTATCACTTCCCTTTTTTTTTTTTTGTAAAAGCCATAGATGTTGTGCCATAGAAGTATATTAAATATATGTTCTCATAATTACCCTTCACCAAAAAAAATAATTTGGACATATTGAACTTAGACAATTAAGCATGGTAATACTACTCAGTACCATGACTTCCTAGTGAAAAATGGGTTTTTTTTTCTTCCACCCATTGGTTTTACTAAATGAAAATTATAATAAATTTCAAGGAAAAGGCATGAAATATTTGAAAATGCCATATCCATTGATTGTTTAAATAAATTTAACTCAAGTGTTAAAAAATTATAATAAAGTTTGATGAAAGATACTTGTAGAAACTCTCAAACTTAAATGTAATGAATAAATAGATTTAAAATGTCACAATGGTTAAAAACATGAGGAGTAAATAAAAGCAGCGAAGGACAATCTAACAACTTCTAGAAACTCTCAAACTTTAAATGTAATGAATAAATAGATTTAAAATGTGACAATGGTTAAAAACATGAGGAGTAAATAAAAGAAGTGAAGAACAATCTAACTTAGATTGTCCTTCGCTTTTTTTATTTACAAAAAAAAAAAAAAGGCTGCATGTCAAGAACTTAATCAAAAGGCGTGAAGGGTAAAAGACAAGGAAAAACTACAAAGAAAATACTTTATCGTCCCAAAAGTTTTGCTTCATTTATTTTTTGTAATTAATTTATAATTTTTTATTTTTAACATTTTAATATATAAATAAAAAAATCTTTGTACATGAATAATAATTTAAGATATATAGTTTCTAAATATACTTTTTTTATTTTTTTTAATAAATAATAATATGAATAAAATTAAGTCAAAATACAATAAAAAGTCAAATGTATTAAAACTTATAGGATAGAGGGAGTATTAAAAAAAAAAAAAGAGAAATAGGTGATGGGAAAACCCCAGAATAATCTGTTTCTTACTCTTAATTAACTCCATCCAGTCATATTCAATAAGTAATAATTTTTCCTGGTCGAACATTTTGAATGAAAAATCGGGTATTTCACAATTATCCTCTAGGTTAGTATTACGCACAAACATCTATGATATTTAAAAATATATACTTTTTTCCGTTTTCTTTCCACTATCTAAAAACAAGTTCTAAAATTCTAGTTTTTTGTTTTTATGGAATCTAAAATTCTAGTTTTGACCTCATAATATTTATATTAAAGTAGTTTTAAGTTGGATTTTTTTACAGATAACTGACATTTAAAAAATATAATTTTATATTTACATAGAAGAAACATGGTAACTTAAAATATCTATTTGCTCTAAAAAAATTTCAGGATAAATTAAAATTACTATTAGATAATTACTGGACCATAAAAGTAAGAATTCAGAAATTGCTGTCTAAGAGTTTTAAAAAAATAATAGTGGAAAATGTAGATTTCTAAACTAAAAAAATGTAAATGTAATATCAACTTAAGCTCATGAATAACTGTAGATTATCCTACAAAAATTAATGAAGATTGATTGAGCTAGAGTTTGGAAAAATAAATTGTTGGGAAAATTTTCACAATCACTCGTCACACGCAGCGGAATAAAAATACGATCAAGCAAGTATACACAAATTTAACGTGGTTCGGCTCTTAACTAACCTACATCCATGGATGAGAGAAAACCACTCAAATAAAATACATAGATTACAGCAAAAGTATGCTCTTAGTACTCACGCTAGCCTATGGATCATCTACATACTACTGATAATCTCAATATTTTGTCCTCATACAATTATAAGATATGAAAATCACAAAAAAATTCTCATCCTAGGCCTCTGGTCTCCGGACCTCTTATCCCTCTTAAAACCCTCACATCTTGCCTCTTTATCACATTGGCTTTTTTCTTATATCTAAACTATAACACAACAAGTCTTTTTATAAGCTACACACAAACTTAAACCATATCAATATAGGAAAATTAAATCCCAAATAAATAAGAAAACTAAAATCAAATCCTAAACAAAATTAAAATCTTTAACCTTCTTGAATTTGAGCCAACATACCCAACAATCTCCACCTTGGCTCAAATTTTTCACCATAAATATAAACGTCATGAACACATGATCACGATCACAAACACGAATTTCATGAATGTCATTAAAACACAAACATAGCAACGAACACAAACGACTATGAACAACACGGACATGACTACGAACAACACGGACATGACTACGAACGATAAACACCACCAAGACACGAATAATAAAGAACCGAAACAACCACAAACCGAACATTAATGACATCAACACACATGAATAAAATCTTCAATCTTCAAACTTGTACCGAGCCGTCGGTACCACGCTGCAACCACTGTCAAATATTCCAAGGACAATTCCCTAGGGCTCCACCAAATAATTCAAACATTGTATCATGTCAAGTATGGAACTATATGTTTCACCATGCTGTGAATACACGACAAGCTCCACCATGCCAAGAACGCATCACAAGCTCTACTATGCCATGACCAAACCGCAAGCTCTGATACTATTTGTTAGGAAAAATTTCACAATCACCTGTCACGTTTAGCGGAATAAAAACACGATTAAACAAGCATACATAAATTTAAAGTTGGTCGGCTCTTAACTACCCTATATCCATGAACGAGAGAAAACTACTCGAACAAAATATAGAAATTAGAGCAAAGATATGCCCTTAGTACTCATGCTGACCTATAAATCCCTTACACACTACTGATAATCTCAATATCTTACCCTCACATAATTACAATATATGAGAATCATAAAAAGCTTTTTGTCCTAATCCTCTGGCCTTCGGATCTCTCCTCTCTATTTGGAATCCTCACATCTTGACTCTTCAATATATTAGTTTTTTTTCTCATACTTAAACCCTAACACAACAAATTTTTTTATAGGTCACATACAAACTCAAACCATATTAAAATAGGAAAAGTATATCCCAAATAAATTGAAAAACTAAAACCAAATCTTAAACAAAATTAAAATATTTAATCCTCTCGAATTTGAGCCAGCATATCTAACATAAATTAATAATTGGAGCATCATTTCTCTCTTTACATCGATTAACATAAAAAATCGTTGTCCCGGAACTGGGGCAGCGACACCCGCAGCTTCTTCCACCCTACTCGTAAAGCTTATGGGTTATGACTGAAAAAGAAAAAAAAAACAACAAATGGTTATTTTGCTTATGTTTTTTTTTTTTTTGGCTTATGTTTTTGGGATAATAAAATATATTATGGGAATCTGGGTAAGCTTAAGGTTGGCATTTGCAGGAACTTAATTGATAGTGCGTAATATTATTTATTTCCAATTGTATTTCTTGTTTTCTAGAATTTTTTATTTAGAAATAAAATTATTTGGTGGCTAATATTATATTTACTTAATAATCCATTAAATTTTATTTTTTGTAAAAAAAATATTTTATGAATTTTTCCTTGTCTAGCTTAAAAAATCAATAAAAATACTTTTACAAAAATATTTTAAATTTAATTTTTGACACTTTTAAAATATAAAATTTCATTGGATACACAAGTTGAGCAACAAATCATTATATATAAAAATAATTACTTGATAATAATCTCTTAGGAAAGTTGATCATCTTTTCAGGAAATGTAATAATTGTCATCGATAAAAAGAAGAGACATGCCGACAATTATTGATGTTTCCTAAAAAGATAGTGACTTTCCTAACAATGGCCTGCTAATTAAATTGCCTTGTGTGTCATGAAAAAACTAATGATATGTTTATCATGAGAAGATATGTAGTCAATTATGTAATTATCTCCTAGTTTTCCTTGTTTATCTCCTAGTTACTTATCCTATTGAAACTCATCCTTGTACCATTATTTATGTACGTAAATGACAATGAGAAAGTAAGCCAAGCAAGCCATTTTTGGCAGCATTCATTCTCTTTTCTTTATGGTATCAGAGCTGAACCTGACTTTCTTAAATTGCAAGTAGTAGCGTGGCTTAAGCGTCAACCAAAGGATGACAAGTAACGACGTCCAAGATGGGGTGATAGCCACGAGCAACCAATGGAGAAACATAGATGCGATGTCGTCATACTACATACATGCCTCGGACAGCCCTGGGCAAATCTACGTCAGTGAACTCCTCAACGATGGAAACTACGGGGAATGGGTGAATGACATGAGCAATGCCCTATTCGCCAAGAACAAGGCAGGTTTCGTTGACGAGACAATCCCAAGGCCACCATTAAACTCGCCAGACCTAAGCCACTGGATGCGCTGCGACGCCATGGTCAAAGGGTGGTTGAAGAGTTCAATGGATAAAGAAGTTCGAAGCAGCATACGGTATGCGAAGACTGCCCAAGAGATTTGGCAAGATCTTGAAGAGAGATTTAGGAAAGGGAATGCGCCAAGAGCTTATGAGCTAAGGCGTGCCATAGCCCTCCAAAGGCAAGAGAAGCTTTCAGTTTTGGCCTACTACACAAAGTTAAAAGGCTTATGGGATGAAGTGCAGTCCATTTCACCTTGGCCAAAGTGCACCTGTGAGGGTTGTGCATGCGACGTTCAGAAGCAACTGACGGAGATGAGAGGCAAAGAGCAACTGTATGACTTACTCATGGGTTTGGATGATACATTCAACACTGTCAAGACGCAAATCCTCAGCACAAAGCCCATCCTCAGCCTTGGCAACGCCTACTGCCTAGTTGCTCAGGATGAGCAGTAGAGGCAAGTCTTGGCAGCATACAAACCAGTGACAGAAGCAGCAGCTTTCCAGGCACAAGGGAGCCGTGATGCCAAGGCGGTGAAAGACCAAAGGGCAGAGAAGAAGGATAAGCCAAGGTGCGACCACTGCCATAAGTTGGGACACTTGGAGGAAGAATGCTTTGAAATAATAGGCTACCCGCCGGGATGGAACAAGGGAAGACGCGACAAGAAAAGTGGAGCATGGACTAATAAGAAAGATGGTCCAAAGGCGGCCCAAGTGGGCATGAGCAGCAGCCCCATACCAGGTCTGACGCAGGCTCAATATGATCGCTTACTACAATGTCTTGGCCAGGAAGGTAAGACGCCAAAGGCAGAAGGACACACAGCACCAGTGGTCAACATGGCTGGTAAGATAAATTTCATAAAACCATGGATAATTGATTCAGGTGCAACTGAACATATTACGTGCAATGGTGAAGTACTCGAAACAAAGCAAGAAGAGAAAGAACAGAGACCGGTGAAAATACCAACTGGAGAAAGCGTGCTAGTCAAGGGAACAAGAGAACTATACTTGCCAAACGGAATAAGAGTTGATCACGTCTTGAATATTCCTGACTTTAAGTGCAACCTCCTTTCAGTTAGCAAATTAACAAAAGAGCTAAACTGTGCATTAATTTTCGTGGCCGACCTTTGTGTAATGCAGGACTTACCTACGAGGAACCTGATTGGAGTGGGTAGGCAATGCGATGGGCTATATCTCCTTGAGCCAGTGCGAGGTGAAGGTGTGGCAATGACAGTAACCAAGATAGATGATATGGAAGTCTGGCATCAAAGTCTGGGTCACGCATTAGAGAGGAAACTCAAGATGATGGAGTCAAGCTTTGAACAAGTTAGAGGTAGTAAACTTGAGCATTGTGATTCTTGTATTCGAGCTAAGCAGACTAGACTGCCTTTTCCTAAAAGTGAAATAAAGAGTACTGCATGTTTCGATTTAATACATTGCGACATATGGGGAGGCTATAAGACAGCGTCTTTATCAGGGGCACACTATTTTCTCACCATAGTTGATGATTTCAGTTGAGAAGTTTGGATTTATCTAATGAAGCATAAATCTGAAGTGAGCCATTATTTTCCTGTGTTTTTAAAAATGGTTGAGACCCAATTCGAAAGAAGAGTGAAGCAGATAAGAGTAAACAATGGTATGGAGTTTCGATCACATCTCATGCAAAGACTATATGATGAGCAAGGCATAGTCTTACAAACCACATGCATCTATACTCCTCAACAGAATGGCATAGTTGAGCGGAAACATAGACATATATTGGAAATTGCACGCACATTGAGGTTCCATACTAGTCTACCAATAGATTTCTGGGGAGAATGCGTGCTCACGGCAGTCTACATAATAAATAGATTACCGTCCACAGCAATCGACAACAAAACACCTCATGAAATTTTATTGGGAAGGAAACCAAACTACACTCATTTGAGAACCTTTGGATGTCTTGCATATGCTTACAAAAAAAGGAGAGAGGACAAATTTAGCAAAAGGGGGAGACCCTATGTCTTCATTGGGTATCCCAGTGGGCAAAAGGGATATAAACTCTATGGCTTAAAAAGTGGAAAAGTTCACGTGTCAAGAGATGTTGTGTTCTTAGAGAATGAATATCCTTAGAAGAAGCAGGAGGACGATGCAGTGAACCAGGAGGGAATAAGGCAAGAGATGAGAATATCCTATGATCAAGATCAAGAGTATGGAGAGTGCCCACAAGAAGATGAAGGGCACAAAGCTCCCCAAAGGGAAGCAGTCCCTGAGGCGAGCACTGAAGAGGACGCCTCGGCATATGGCAATAGGACAGAGATCAAGACAAGACACAGTCAGCGAATCAAAAAGCCCTCGAAGCGTCTTGAAGGATATGAAGTTGATTTGCCACCCTCCATCAAGCAGTCGCAACAGCCTATCCCTCTGACAGGTAACTCCGTGGTGTACCCTCTCTCGCACTTTGTTGGTTATGATAAGTTTTCACGATCACATAAGGCTTTTTTGTCGGCCATCACTAAAGACGATGAGCCAAAGACGTTTTCTCAGGCAGTGAAGGATGAACGTTGGAGAGAAGCCATGCGAAAGGAGATAGAAGCACTGGAGAGAAATGAAACATGGACTCTTGAGCATTTGCCACCAGGAAAGAATGCAGTGGACTCTAAATGGGTTTACAAAATCAAGTTCAAGCCAAATGGTGAGGTAGAACGCTACAAAGCGCGCCTCGTTGCCAAAGGATTCACACAAATTGAGGGCATTGATTTCCATGAAACATATGCGCCAGTCGCGAAACTCGTCACTGTTCGAACCTTATTAGCGGTAGCAGCTAAGAGAAATTGGAAAGTCCACCAACTTGACGTAAACAACACTTTCCTTCATGATGATTTGGAAGAAGAAGTTTACATGCGTATTCCGCAAGGGTTCGCAAGGAATGAAGAGACGAGAGTATGTCGTTTGAGAAAATCATTATATGGAATCAGACAAGCGTCGAGGAACTGGTACCAGAAATTCACGAAGGCGCTGACTGAGCTAGACTTCCAACAATCAAAAGCGGACCACTCCTTGCTCATATACAAAAGAGGTGAGAATTTCGCCGTAGCATTAATATATGTGGACGACGTGATCTTGGCAGGGAATGACAGCAAGAAAATGGAAGAAGTGAATAAGCTCTTGAATGAAAGGTTCATCATAAAAGACTTGGGAGACTTGAAATATTTTCTGGGCATAGAGGTGGCACGATCGGAGCAGGGTATTGCCCTTAGCCAACGAAAATATACGCTGGACATCCTGAAAGAAGCTCGGATGGAGGCTTGCCGTCCCAGTGCATTCCCTATGGAACAAAATTGCAAGTTCAAACCTGACGACAGTGGAACGCTTGTTGATGCAGCAAGGTACCGGAGGTTAGTTGGGCGGCTGCTGTATCTAACAGTCACGAGACCGGACATAGTGTTTGCAGTTAATGTCTTGAGTTAGTTCGTAGCAGCACCACGACAAGCGCACATGGACGCCGCAGAAAGAGTCCTAAGGTACCTAAAG
This sequence comes from Aquilaria yunnanensis, assembly GCA_039654915.1. Lineage (NCBI taxonomy): Eukaryota > Viridiplantae > Streptophyta > Magnoliopsida > Malvales > Thymelaeaceae > Aquilaria > Aquilaria yunnanensis. The sequence continues at coordinate 1,982,055 of CM077595.1, forward strand.
TCAGCTCCTGGACAAGGTATTCTGTTGAAAGCCTATGGTGATTTGAAACTTGAAGCATATAGCGATGCTGACTGGGGAGGTTGTCAGGCAACGTGAAGATCTTGCACTGGCTACTTCATCACGCTAGGTGGATCACCAATTTCGTGGAAGACTAAGAAGCAAACTGTCGTGGCAAAATCATCAGCGGAGGCAGAGTACAGGGCAATGGCCACAACAGTTAGTGAAATATTATGGCTGCGATGGTTAATGAAGGAGTTGCATGCACCACAGGAAGGGCCAATTGTATTATTTTGTGACAACCAAGCAGCTTTGCATATAACAATGAATCCAGTAATTCATGAAAGGACGGAACATGTGGAGATGGATTGTTACTTTGTTAGAGAACGGGTACAATCACAAGAAATACAGCCAATGAAAATCTGGACTAAAGCACAGATTGCCGACTTGTTTACCAAGGCATTAGGCAAGAATGCTTTTGAATCTTTATTGAGCAAGTTGGGCATGATAAACTTACATGCGCCAACTTGAGGGGGAGTGAAGAAACTAATGATATGTTTATCATGAGAAGATATGTAGTCAACTATGTAATTATCTCCTAGTTTTCCTAGTTTATCTCCTAGTTACTTATCCTATTGAAACTCATCCTTGTACCATTATTTATGTACGTAAATGACAATGAAAAAGTAAGCCAAGCAAGCCATTTTTGGCAGCAATCATTCTCTTTTCTTCATGTCATATGGCCAAAAACATTAGTTTAAGGATAATTTTTTTTATAGATAAGTTGTTATATATGTTTATACACATTATAAAATGGAGGATAGTCATGATAATTAGATTTTTATCATTCATTTACAAGATCTATTTTATGACGTGTCATAAAATGGAAAGCAGCTCAAATCTGGTTGGCTTGATTGTCATCTATTATATAATCATAACCCTTATAAAATACTTCCATTAGAAATAAAAATTGTTTTCTTGTTTGTGGCAAATGGGGCAAATCTACCGCCCATGTTTGCATTATAATGCAAATCACTTATTATCTTTTTTTTTTGTGCATTTAAATATGTTATCTAACTTCATTTTTTAGGAATATTGACTACTAAGGTTTGAGACCAAGACAAATTAGTCAATAGGAAAACTAACATTCGGAATAATCCGTTATCTTATGTAATATTTTGTGAAATGTTGTGATGATGTGATTGATTGAAACAGTAGATTACACAATTCATTCCTGAACCATATGCTCTTATTTATACTGATCCCTGAACTAAAAAATAAAGTATAAAAACCATATCTCTCATTGGATAGTCCTAGACTGCCATATCCAGTTTGAGGGCAACCTCGATACTACTGCTTACGTCACCCTTCCTGACCCAAATCCAACTGTATGTCTTAGTTAGAGTAACTATCTGGTACCTGTAAACAGTTACTTAAGCAATTAAAAAAGGTAATCCAAACCAACAGTTTGGCACAAACACGATGCCTTAAAAATACCAAAAGCAAATAAACAAAGAAAAGAGATTATGAAAATTTCCTGAGTGGAACAAGCAAAGGGATTGAATCAAGAATTCCATTGATGAACACAAGAAGTATTCTAGAAGTCATCAAATAAATACAAAAATTTGCCGCTATTAAGGTATTCTCTTTCTTTCCCTGCAGAAGAAGTTTCAATTTGTGGATGAAGTTCTTAATGTCATTGGCATAGTTGCTTTAGGATTCTGGGTTTTGTTGATACATATTAAGACATGATTGCTATCAGAGGAAGTATTTAAATAACTTTGTTGATAAGGATTGTTAAGTAACTCTTTTTGGGTATGTAATTGGAAAGTTTTCTAACTTAAGAGTAATGTACCAGGATGTTCAAACGTAAATGTGTGGCGGCACCTGTGGGGAGAGAGAAGGACGTGAGGAAAAGGTTGGTGTAAAAGAGAAAAAAAAAAAAGTTTAGGGGCTAGGCTAGGACAAATTAGCCACAAAGTGTCACGTATTTGTCTAACGTGGACAATGTAATGGTGGTAGGCTAATTGGCAAAAAAGATAGCATTGATGATGGATTTAACTATAATAGTGGTTGATCTGTCTATTTTTGCAAACATAGGTGGGAGATTTGCCCATTTTGCTAGGGGTCATTCATGATGTAGTTTCATGCGATTTTTACTCAAACCCATAACCGTATCATATAGTAAATGGTTTCACAATTTGAAAATCATAACCGTATCACTTCATATGCAAACTCCAAAAAAAACACATATTACATAAATAATGTTTGGTTGTAATTCAGTAGCGGTTTTTCATGTCACAAATTCATCATACTAAATGAAAATAAATTAATCTAAGTACATAACATACACCTAACTACTTCATCTGTTTCACATTAATTGACACTTTTATATTTTTTTATTAAAGTTTGACTTAAACATATTCATATTAATATTTATTGAAAAAATTCTTAAAAATTATATTTAGAAATTATAATCTTTAAACTTTCATTTTCATATAAAATATTCATATTTTTATAATAAATTTTGAAAGAAATAAAATTATAAATTAATTACCGTGAATGGTAAAAGAGTCAGTTTTTGTGAAACGGATAGAGTATAACAATAAAGATGAAAAATACAATTCAATCCATAAATCAACACATATAAAAAACCAAAATCTCAAAGAACAAATTTAGTCAAATTTATCATCCTAGATCCAAATAAGCTATAAGATTGGCAAATAACATAACCTCAACTACAACCAATAACAAAACAAATCTTGAAAGAAATAAGATACAACCATATGGTTGCACGAACCCTAGAATAAGCTTTAAAGGAGTTGTTGCTTGTTCCTGACAAAAACAAATGTGTTGGTTCACAATATGAACTGTAGAAACTTGAAATTTAAAATAGGATTGGCTTATGTGAGGACTTATAGGTTTAGAGTGTATTTGATCTTAGTCGGGCTGGTGCGGTTTTTACTAGTTATGATCTTAAAAAAATCATAGTCACACCATATAATATTCAGTTTTAATATTTCTAACTTCTAATTGTAACTGAAACTATATAAAATTGTATACCATTTTGTTTGATGTAGATCAGTTTGTTCGGTTTTACGGGTTAATAGGTCTCGGTGAACACCCCTACATTTTGCGTTGTTTTTTAATCTGCCCATAAGCATGTACAAGTACAGGGTATTATATGATACTTATCAAAAGTTGGGAGGATTATGCAACCTGTTTGTTGAACCCTGAAGGACGTCGAGCTCGAGCCACAATGGGCAGCGGTTATGCCCTATCGTGCTCGGTAAGCCTCAAACCTAACTCTAGAGCTGGGAATGTCTGAGACTCAGCCAACCAGCAGGTGTTTGCAAGCAAATTTTGATTTTAGAATTATCACATTTTCCTTTACATATGTTAAATTGATAAAGCCTAAATTTTTCTAATTATTATTAGGTGCTGAAGTAGAATACTCTTATGTATATGTATGTATATGTATGTCTATACACACACACACACACACGTATATATATTCTAGAGTATCCAAACCTGGCCTTTCATTTAAGCAATCAATACCTAATAGGATTGGTATAATGCCTCTGTTCAAAACAGGGGAAAAAAAAATTAGAAAATGCAATTTTTTTTTCTTTGTGCAAGACTTGCATTAGTAGCTATATTGGATCCAGACTAATTCAAATAAACTCGAATTGGATTCTGTTCTGGGAGAAAGTTCACAAAACTTAGTCAGAACTTTGTCTAACTAATTTTGAACTCGTCACTGTTCGCTTCAAGAGCATTTGACAAAAAAGAAGGTTACTTAGAAATTTGGGAAAATATGCAAATTTACTATTGATGTATTAGCCATGGAATGATTTTTCCATAAAACTTTTTTTTTTGTTTCAAATTTACTGTCAATCTTTTTTTTTTTTTTGTAGCAATTTTACTACTGTTCCTTAGAAATGCTAATGGTAAATTTGTGATGAAAAAAAATATTGATGACAAACTTGCTCCATGGCTAAAATGATAGTGATAAAACTGCTTAAATAGAAAAAGATGGATAGTAAATTTGAGATGAAAAAAAATTCAACAGAAAATTACGTTATACCAAATACATTAGTGGTAGAAATTCGGATGCTTTGACATGCATTTTGATGGATCTACTTTTGAGCCCAAATGTAATAAAATTCGAGAAGGAATGGCGTTCGGCCGGTGAGCTTTGTTTCCTGCTAAAATTTGGGCCAGTTCCATGGGAAAAGCAAAAAATTAATTAAGATCAATTCTATTAAAAAAAAAAAACAAGACTAGGACCACAACAACAATTCATCGTCATTTTGTTTATGTACACCAAAATGATTTATCATTTATTTATTTTTTTTTCAGAATTAGTAGTTCTCAGGAATCCATCATGCGTTTCATTGTAGATCAATCAATGAAAATACAAATCTTTCATACCGATTACATTTACAGATAAAAAAAATGTTAAAAAATTTATAAATGATTACACCAAAACTAAGACATGATCAACTAAGATGTTTTAAAAAATTGAAATTTTTTTAAACTTATTTGTGACCAATTTGACAAATGAAAAACATTGGCATAAGAGTAAGGTAGTGACTTTAGCAAGGAAGTTCGGGGCAGGGGGGGACACAGAAGCCCAAATTTTAGGACATCTTTGGTGATTATTGAAGTAGTAACAAAATTATTTCATTTCGAAGTTTGAGGATAAATATATATTATTATCAGCAATTGAGGACAATTGAATAGTCTAAAAGGGGCTAAGCCCAAAAGGGTATAACATAGGAAGCTTTTGAATAGTTCCGGGCTAGTAAGGGAAAAAAACAGGCTGAGAGCAAAAGATGTACCATAGAAGGCTAAGAAAGGGAAAGATGGGCTGAGTACTATAGCAGGCTAGTAAGGGGGAAAAAATGGGCTGAGCCGGGAAAAACACAATGTTAATAATTGAGTTAATGTTCCTAATGTCAACATTAAAGCTTGCTGCTTTAGTTAATATAATTCTTATATTCTCCTTAAATAAGTTTTTGGGTTCTAAGTCTTCTAAATAAAATAAATAGACATGCAAAGAACTTTTATCTCTAAAGTGAAACCATCCAGTTCAGTCTACATTAATTCTGATCTAATTAAAAAAAAACTTCCAAATACAGGGGATATAGAAAAATATTTTAAATTTTAAAAAATAAAACTGTTGTAATGTAAACCTCGAGAGTAGAGAAATTAAAAATCGCTCCGGTACAATGCGATGATGTATATGTAACATTGGGCGATTGTTTTGTTCGGTTGTCTCAAGTTGCATGCGAGCATTTTTGAGGCATAGATGCGCATGGCTGTTCTTGGGGCATCAATCCCATGCCTTTAGATCCCCATCGAAACATATAAAATAATCGCCTTATATATATATATATATATATAAAGCAAAATAATAAATTAAATATTCCAACAGTACTTCTGACTTTTGGGAAAGAAAGAGTGATAAATGGATCTTTCCTTTAATGGAAACAAGTTGGTGGGGGTGGAGGTTTCAATTTCCATTTCCTATTTCTGACACACTCGAAAAAAATAATCGTTTTTTATGCTTTTCTTTTTCTTTATTTGTTTGTCCATCTTCCCCAATCTGTCACTATAAGCCTATCTCCATATAGAACAAAAAAATAGAAATACTAAATGTACCAAGAATTCAACAAAGTGGTTATCTAAATAATTTGATTTGTTAAATTTATAGTTAACAATTTAGTAAAAATAATTAATCCATGTAGATGGCGGGTTCCTTTTGCTTAAAACTTGAAAGTTAGATTCATGTTTTAATTTTTCCTAGTAGTTAAAGGACAAATTTGCCTAGTTTTCCATGTTAGCGGATTAAGTTATATTGAATCAAAGTTGAAAAATCAACTTATGTGAGTTGATAAAATTAAAAAACTAACCCCATACTATAAAACCATGTCTCGCTTCTACTTTTTATTAAATTGAAATTGTTAAATGAGACATCCATTAAATAGCTTCTGTATCTTAAGCAACATTTACTTCAAAATCCCGAAAGATATCACATCTATTGTCGTACAAAAGCTTTATCATACAACATGTAATGCAATGCATATATATATATATATATATATATATATTAAAAGGTAAAGTGTGATTTGCAAAAGTATAAAGTTTCAAACCACTCCTTTTAAACGGAAAATGCTATACATACTGAACAGTTGTACAACATCTTGCAAAAATTTATGTAATAGATTGAGTGATTAATGGTAAATATGTCTCGATCAGGAATCTTGAAAGACATTTAATGTTCCTACCTGATCTTCAATCCATGCAACCCAATCTTAGCCCCTTTATTTGTCCTCTCAGCAGCTTGTAGAGCTCAGTCAGCGCTATTGCTCTTCAGACCAACAATTTGGCTACAAATTAATACCTTCTCAATGTCCAACCATTTGGCCACAAATGACCTGAGAGCTAGAAGCAACCCAATTCACATGAAAGTTGCTGTTCAAATAAGACTTCAAGTACAGCTAAAACTTACACGTGCATAATTTCACTCTTTTTTTCGAAAAAAAAAATTAGAATCATATATAGTTGAGGTATTGACTATTGAGTCTTGAGAGCAAAGAAAGATTATAATTAATTGCTGAGAGAAACTTAATAAAATACATTTCAACCAGTCATCCACCTCAGGGTTATTGGGGTAAACCAAAGCAACACACACTTTTAAGTTCACCATTAAAGTTCAACTTCAAATGTGTAATATATCACTCTTAGAAAAACCAAAAGGGCGGCTGGAAAGCGATGGAGGATGAATTCTTTTGGGCGTTGATGAATAATGGCAACAGCAATGATTTGGTAATCAGAGCGCCCCAATTATAAAGGATTAAGGGTACCTTTATAACTTTAAAGGCCAGTTTGTCCCTCAAATTAAAGTAACCATAGAGCAATAAAAGAGATACCTTCTCCAATTACAAGTCACTCGCATCGCTCTACTCTACGACTAGGAGGACCTAAGCTCGAGGCCCACTTGACTAGAAGCCAGCCGAACAAATTATGGGCTAATTTTCATGCCAGAGTGCCCAAAATGCCCCTTTCACGTGCTTATGTTTATTGCGATTGGCCAAGGGTACGAAGGGCAAAAACGATGTTCTGGAAGAGTATCGAGGTTGAAACTGTTGATGGGCTGTGAAGAAGTTGGTCATCTCAGCTTAGGAGGGGACCGATACTGTTCAGTTGGGAACTGGGAAGCGTCATTTTTCCTTTTCTGTTTTTTGCTAACATTTATCTTCGGGTTGAAATTTGGTTAAAATTACATTTACTTTCGAGATTTTTAGAGTCTCCTTATTTTTTTAACCTAACATTATTGGTAGTAATTGAACAGAAAATAATGCCAATAAAAAGCTTTGATTCAAGTTGTTGCACAAAAACAATATGCCGCTAAATCTGTAGATTTAAGCTGTCGAATAATTACCTAATAGTTGTGCGTGTGTCAATCTAAATAAAAGATTTTGACTAGCATCTTTTTCCTAGATGGCGCTACTGCCCAAGAAGCCAAATTAGATCATCATAAAGAATTGAATGTTTAACTTGAAAACTGCAACATTTGATAAAACTTTATAATGATTAAAGTTTCATTTGAAAATAACGTTTAAAATTAGAGTCAGATGTTAGAATAAATTATTAATAGCTACGATAGTTTTTCCTAACCTCTAATGATAAAAAATTACAGTTAGATAACATTTTCAATCTCTAACGTTAAACATTGTCATTGTACCCAAACGGAACTAAGCAATACTTGCAGCTTGAGGGTCAAAAACTAACAAGATGAATAGTTTCAGGGACATGTTGTGCCATTTGCCCAAGAAGGTTTCAAGAGGTATGAACGACATTTCAATGACAAAAAGGTTTGGGCAAAAACTCCACGGGCTGGATTATATATAGAATTGATAGGGGCAAAAACACATGATTTGAATCAAAACTTGAGAGCTCTCAAGCCTTGTCTCACAAGAAAGGAAGCCAAGAGTCTTCCCAAAACGTAGCCCTCGAGCATGAGCGAGGTTATTCGTATTAAGCAAGTCCAGGAGAACAGACCAAAAAGCATTAGTATTGGACCCAAATTACTCCTCAAAACTGTGAAATTGTGAATATTCGACTCTTCAACCATCTCTGAGCTCTGATAATTCTGTTGATCTTTTTGTCACCTTAGAAAAGGTTTTTTTTTTGGGCCCGGTGGGGGGGGGGGGGGGGACTCAATGTGCACAAAATAGTCTTGTAACAAAAATTAAAACCAATTTTTTTTAAAGAAATATACTAATTGGCTGATAATAAGACTATTTGAGAAAAAAAAAAAAAAGTAGCGTCGTCACAAAATGAGCTTTAAATTTGCATGTCAAATTGGTGCACAAACAAATCCAGGTGTCATGAATCAAGTTGTTTAATTAGTCGAATTATGCACACTATTATAAAATAATGTTAAAAAATTTGTATGAAATTAAAATAATGCATTTTGATTTTAAAAGATAGAATAATCTTAAATTACGTAAAAAGATAAATATATCAAACAAATTGGGACAGAAGTGGAATTGATTATCAGTTTTCCTCTATTTAAATACAAAACAGTATTTTTACCTAGTTGTTGTTTGAAAAAGCAAGGGGCAAAAAGCATGTTTATAAATCATATGGGTAAAGTTGTAGTTAATAGAAAATATGAGCAGTAAATGTGCAGTCCGCCCTTCTTTCTTTGAGCAAAGCTTGTCATTCGTTGCTAACCTTGGATTTATAATTATATTGGTCCGTTCTAATAGTAAAACATATTACTACATCTGTAAAAAGACATATTACTAAAAATTGACTATTTCTTTGTTCTCTGATAACAAGAAGGATGTAACCAATCATTGTTTCTTTTCACTCTTTGAGTTATATATATATATAATAAATTTCAAGTAAAACTTTTTTTTTGGTAGTTTAATTGTAACTTTGTAAGCTTTACTTTTTTAGTACGTTGTGTCTTAAAAAAATGACACTTTCCTCCAACTTTTACAAAATTTAATAATGTTATACTCCTACTGCACAAGGACACATACTTCCCAAGCTTCCCCTAATTATTTCCTCCAGCCAGACATATGATGACACTGGTTGTAGTAGTGCAGGACAGGTGACCTGCTATGATTTAGCATTCCCTGCCAAACCCAGTTTATTTTTCAATAATTGAATAAATAAAGTTTAGAGGGTTTTCCTTATAAAATTATTCCATCTATTATAAAGAAGCAACAAATTTTAAAGATTTTTTTTTATAATATTATAAAACACATGATGATATGTATATTTATATTAGTTTGGTTCTCGGTGCAGTTTGGTTAAGGAGTGCATGCGCCTCATTCGTAGCCGAGATTCCAATCTGTTTGTAAGTTTCGGTGTCTCTTCTCTCTCTCTTATATTCAAATGGCTCTAGTCTATGACAAATATCATATGCCGCCTTATAAGAGAAATAACTAAGAGCAATTAAAAGGGTAACTAATTTTCAGTCGCTCATATGTGGGTTCACATATAAAAAGTAACTGAAGGTCAACTGAAATTAGTCAGTTGTCACATATTCAATCACCCATTAATCACTTTTTATAAATTTTTTTTTTCATCAATTACTTTTTAATCGCTTATTTTAAAAAGTTTCACCATCGATCATTTTTTAATTTTTAGTCGTCTCATTTAGCCGCTCTTACACCTAAAAAACATGCCCCATCTCCTTCTTCCTCTTTTCTTCTTCTCCTTCTCCTTCTTTTTGTTCTTCTCTTCTTCCTTGGTCTGTTTCTTTTTGTCTTTCTCTTCTTTATTCTCTTCCTTCTTTTTTTCTTCCCCCCTTTCTTCTCTTCCTTCTCTCTCTTTCTCTTATTTCTTATTTTTCTTCTCATCCTCTTTGCCACTCACTTCACCACTCTTTTGATCCTCCTTGCCTTTCTCTTCATTTCCTTGAGCATCCTAATCCACTTCCCAGCTCAGCTCATGCATCACTTCTTCATCTTTCATTTCCTCTTTTATCTTCTCTACTGTTTCATTTCCTTTTTCATTTCCTTGTCTAACTCATGCCTTTTTCTTCAAATTAATATTTTCATTTCCTCTATTGCTTCATTCTTGCCCTTTCATTTTCTCTACTTGTTTCAGGTTTAGGGTAATTACATTGTATTAAATTCACTTTTATATTAATGATATATTATTTTTATTTCAAATATTTGTTTTCATGGAATTATCAAGCCATTTTAAATAATTATAATAATGAATATCATTTTAATTTTGATATCTGTTAATCAATATTTAAGAAATATATTCAAGATGAGTGATTGAACATTTCAGTTGCTATTTGAGTGACTAAATGCTTCAGTGACTCATTTAACAAGGCGCTATAAATAGAGCGATTGTTTTTGTTAGTCTCTGCTTCTAGTCGCCCCTTAGTCCCTCATAGGAGAGCAACTATGGTTTTTACCATTGGCTTTTTCAATCCTACTTCAGTCACTCGGAGTGGTTAAAAGTGATTGTTTTTTCAGTCACCTTTTAGCTTTTATCTTATAGTAACATGATCTTATAGTAAGGGGTGGGGTATCTCACTCTTTTCAATATTGCTTATAATTATAAGTAATGTATACTTTCTAAAGTATTTTAGAAAATTAAAGAGTTTGTATATAAAATTATAAATAAAAAAAATTAAAGTAAAATAATGCTAGTTTTAACTTGTAAAAAATTATGCTTTCATTAATATCAGAAGAACCTAAGAAAACATTGAGAGAGCGACTGAGATCATTAGTTTGGGGCTTCGATTCGGAGAAATGGTATACGAGTATAAACGACAAGGAATTTAACAGAGTGATAGAGAGGGTGTCAACTCCATTCTTCTTCACAAATTTCACGAATTTCTTCAGTTCTTTTATTTTTTTTAACAATATTTCTTTAACTTCTATTTTTTATTATTGATTTTAAAGAATTTTATGCTAAAATTATAATATTCTCTTTTTATTTATTTATTTTTATTTGGGGTTGTTGGACTCATACTTATAACCAACAAATAAATTGATTGAGATAAATACTTAGTATTTTTTTTTTATTTCTTAAGTCCAAACCCTCTAATTAACTAAAAAATACTGACTTCGACCTAACGTGATCCGGTTGGCTTCAAGCTCTAGTAAGTTCTAATTTGTTAAAAAAAAAAAAAAAGTGGGTTAAATGGCAGTTATCTCTAGCTGGTTTTTCTCATAAAGCTTCTAATTACATCAAAATACAAAAGGGTAATTTACAATCATCCATTTAAAAAACTCATGAACTTAGATTAATATTATATTTACACATTTGAGATCTAAAAATCCATAATTTCCCACATGGGTTCTTTTTTGCATTGTCTGATAGGTCTAGTTAGTAGTTTTTAAAATCATAATTTAATCTGTCCAGTAACCATTTACTAATAATTTTAATATATTCATCATTTTTATAGTTAATAGATATTTTAAATTATAAATTTTAATTTTTGTACATGTAAAATAATATATTTTTTATAATGTCAATAAGCTGTAAAAAAACTAAAAATATAGTTACTAGATTGTTTAAATTAAAATTTTAAATTTTATTGTTGGGTAATATAAAAAAATAGGAAAAATTGTAAATTTTCAAACCTCAAACGTTAATGTAATACCACCGTAGAATACCCATAAGAAATTTGCCCTTCAAGATGACTAAGCTCTGTTTGGTATTAGCGTCAGAGTTTTGAAAAAGCTATCTAAGGGTAGCTTTTAGCTTCAGCGTTTTCGTCACAACTTTTAAATAAATTATTTAAAACTCTAATACTGATTACAAAAGTTGTTCCTAAACGGGGCCTAAGTAAAATTGTTACCAGCGTTAAAAAATCTTCCAACAATTTTTTACACATAAAAGATACTACAATTCTAGGACATTCTTATGCGGTGATATTGAATGCTCTATATACCAAAATAGTTTACGCATTTATATTTTCGTAATTATTAAGAATGATACGTCAGATAGATATTGTAAGTATTCTCTCTACCCAAAATCTCTACTGTAGTTTACTCCCTCCGTCCCATAAATTTTGATACATTTAATTTTTTATTATATTTTGATTCAATTTTATTCATATTATTATTTGTTAAAAAAATAAAAAATATATATATTTAGAAACTACATATCTTGAATTATCATTCACATACAAAGATTTTGTATTTATATATTAAAATATTGAAAGTAAAAAATTATAGATTAATTGTCAAAAATAAATGGAGCAAAACTTTTGGGACGGAGGGAGTAGTTTTTTTTACTTAAATTTAACTTGAAAATATTTATATTTTTATTTGATACTTTTTTTTAAAAAATTATATTTCAAAACTAATATATAAGTTTTATAGTTTCTAATTTTTTTTAACAAATAATAATATTAATAAATTTGAGTCAAACTTGAGTAAAAAAATTTAAAATAGAGTAGAGAAATTGGGACCGATTACATCTTGACCAAATCACATAATTATAATGATAAAATTATTCTGGGTTGGTAAACTTAATGACACATGTTAAAATTGAAAAAAAAGCATAAATATAAAAGTTTGTCATATTCAATTTGGGAATTAACAAAAGAAAGTATATTTTTAATGATTTGGAGAGAATATATTATTAAGTTTCAATATTTACGTATGACATGTAAACTTGCATACCTCTCATGGCACTATGCATAGGCATTGGAAGAAAGAAATAAAAAATGCTTTACAATGATATGGTTTGGCCAATATTTGAGATGAAAAAGGTTAAAGCAATAAACTTTCATAAAATAGTTTTGCTATTTATTTAATACAATAAACAGAATGCTTGATTATAATAGTATGAACTTTTTCCTTGAGTTGCAGCATCCACAGACCCAGTAGCCTCCAATCACAACTCACCACCTTCCAACTCTGCCTCTCTCTCTCTCTCTCTCTCTCTCTGTCTCTCTTTCTCTCATCGCTTCTCTCTTATAAATTTTCACTTCCCTGTTCTCCGTTTGGTTCTGCTTTTCCTTCAAGATTTCAGCAAGAGCAAGATTTAGATTTTCCATTAGAAGCTTGGTGGTTTTGATTTCCAGCTGATTTTCTCTTTCGTCTCTTTGTTTCAATAACACTACTCTCCCTTTCTTTCTCTTTTTCTTTGTTGCTCTCAGCCCTCAAAGAAACAGAGAAAAAAGAAAAGAAAGAGGACAACTTTTCCCTGCTTTTTCTTACAGTTTCCCTGTTCATCTCTGTGTTTTCCCACTTGGTTTCCCAATCCGTTTCTATCTTTTTGGTTCTCTTTGCTTCGTCCACCAGTTTCCTCCTCAGATTCTCAGCTTCTTTTCCCCCCCTTTTTGGGTTATATTTGCCACAGTTGGAAAATCTAGGTGCTTGGAAGCTAGTCTTCACTGATTCTCTAAAGTTGTTTCCTGTCCCAATTTCCCATTTTTTACTTCTGGATATTTACCCTTTTTACCAGATTCTGCTGGGAATCTTTGAAAGTTTCTAGCTTTGATTTCGATTATAGGGTTAGGGTTCTATCTTGGTGTTGAATTTTGTTTATATCTAGCTTAGAAAAGGGTTTTTGATCATCTCCATTTTGTTCTGCCACCGCTTTTGAAAGGTGGGTCTTTTTTAGATTCCTCAGGGTCATGCCTCCACGCAAAAAGGTATGTGCGATTCCTCTGAAATCCCTTCTTGATTTAACGTTGATATTCTTTTAACTTTTCTTGCATTCACACTACCACTCCTCTGCATTTGTCTGCTTTTTCCTTCCACTATTGCTCTGTTCATGTTCTAAGGAGATAAATTTCATCCCCAAATACCAACTCAACAACTCATGATATTTACCGCCTTTCCTTTCATTTAGTTTGAATTAAATCTCATCTTTTAATTGCCAGTGTTGGTGAAGTTGATGTTATGAAGTGGGAAATGGAAATTCTGTCGCCAACACCTTATCTCCCAAGCAACAGTTGGCTGCTTGAAGAGGGCAGGACCACAAAATGGACCCCTGCTGAGAACAAGTTGTTTGAAAACGCTCTGGCGGTCTACGACAAGGATACACCGGACCGGTGGCAGAAAGTGGCAGCGATGATACCAGGGAAGACGGTGAGTGATGTGATGAAGCAGTATAGGGAGTTGGAAGTTGATGTTGGGAGGATAGAAGCAGGATTGATTCCAATTCCTGGATATGGTGCTGCACCATTCACATTGGAGTGGCTGGACAGCCATGGCTATGATGGATTCAGGCCGGCTTATGGAGTTCCTGGGAAGAGGTCTTTGTCTGGTAGGCCTGCTGAGCAAGAGAGAAAGAAAGGTGTTCCCTGGACAGAAGAGGAGCACAAGTAAAGGCATTCGAACTTTTTCCTTTTCCTGATTGGTATCTGTTATGGTGGATCTTTGTGTTATTTGATTCAATTAGTTGAAAATTTTGATGATTTTAGGACTTCATGTTTGCACACTTATGTGTTTGATGTTGTGATATTGCATATGTTGATTGAACAGTTAATTAATGTTATGAACTTGTACATCTAAGCTCCAATATGATGATGATGATATTGGCATATGAATTATTCCTTTTGCGGGGTTATCTAGTTCAGCTAATTTAAGCATGAAGAGTTTATATATGGTGTATGCATATGTATATATTTTGCTGTTTAGTTCTTTTGAATTGATGAAGATGTTTTGGTGTTCATCACACAGATTGTTCTTGATGGGTCTGAAGAAGTATGGCAAGGGAGACTGGAGGAACATCTCGCGCAATTACGTTATCACCAGAACGCCCACTCAAGTGGCTAGTCATGCACAAAAGTACTTCATTAGGCAGCTTTCAGGAGGCAAGGACAAGAGAAGAGCTAGCATTCATGACATAACCACGGTCAATCTTGATGAAACGAGAACACAATCCCCTGACAGTAACAGCAGGCCTTCCCCTGAACAATCCGGTTTGGTACCTCAACAGCCTTCGTGTGCTTCGGCACCTAGAACACATTTTCTGTGGAGTAATCCGAGCAATGGGGCAGCTAACCCTTTCGGTCCGGGTGGTGGCAACGTGTTCCCCTCGTATGGTGTTCACCCTTTTGGACTAAAAGTGCAGGGGCAGAATGAACATAGAGGTGCAGCCTATGAATCTATCTTTGGATCACAAAATCTGGCTTTCCAGATGCAATCTACGCAGCACCACCGTCACGGTTGAGATTATTGTATCTGTTTCCTCTCTGGGTGGATGCACGTACCTTCTTTCAGTAAAGTAGCATATCCATGTTTGTGGTTTTCCTGGTTTCTTATGTATGTGATTGAGAGCTACAGTTAGCCAGATATTTGAATGGGAGATAAAGATTGGCCTTTGCTAGCAACTTCAAACACAAATGCAGCAGACACACTTCGTCGGTGAAAAGTTGGAACTCAAGGGTCTGTTGGAGAATTGAACCAAGGAACCAAACATCGAGAATCTTTCAACAAGAAAAAAACACAGGAGCACATAATAGTGTCTTGATAGGAAGAAAATCAATCACTTGTGTCGGCTTAGCCTCCATAAGTTGGATTGTCACTAAAAAGAGTTGACGATGACTTCATTTTCACCAGTTTGTGAAAATTTGGTCTGTGGAAACAGAAAATGTAAAATGAACATCCAATCTGATGGAGATCCGTTTCCTTCAATCATTTGAATATGATGTTTAACTCGATAAAATATAGGGTTTTTACAGTTACCCATAAACTTTAAGTAATATTATATTTGCTTCTCTAAGGTTTGAAAATCTACATTTTCCCCATCTGTTTTTTTAACGCTGTCAGTCATCCGTCAGTCAAAATTACAACAAACAAATTTGAATTTAGTTTGATTTACAATTATACCCAAAACTTTATAAATCTACAATTTTTCAAGATTGTCCTTCCTCTCCTCATCTCTTCACTTCCATTCACCTCTACCACCACTTCGACCTATCCATCTCTGATCCTTCTCGCATCCTTATATGACGTCTACTTCAGCTCTAATACCCTCTCCTTAAACCTCCTCGCTAGCGCTCTAGAGGCCCTTGACACTGACCTTATGGTTGCTACATTAAGACTTGCCCAGACTAAGGCCACTAACTTGGGGTTTCTCATCTCCACTCTCCTCGCTAGCACCACCTATGCCGTTGACCATGGGATGCTCTAGACATGTCAAGATTGCAATAGTTATGCCGCCTCCCAGCTTTTGGCCACCAACAATAAGTTCAACTCCGATTTCTATTACGCCACCTTGGAAGATGTCAATGCGGCAACCAATATCACCTGGAAATGCAAATATGAAGCCTAGGAGTCATTCTTGGTTAAGCTCAACTCTGCTTTCCTCAGGCTTTGTGAAATTTGCATTGTTTCTGTTAAGTTTTTCAATCTCAAAGATTTGAATTTGCTTCTTGACTAAGAGCTGTATAAGTCATCTATGTAAGTCTTACTAGGAAAAAGATCTGTTCATATATGAAAGTAATAAAACAAACACGTAACAATGATATCAATATAAAAAATTATAAAGTTCATCAAATTTTCTAGAAGTTTGTAAAACACTCCTGCCCATATTAGTGGAAAACGCAATATGAGCATCTAATTATTTGAATTAAATTATTAGCAATAAATTTTTTTATTTAATTTTTTATTTGTCCCATCTTATTCTAATTATTAACAATATAATATTTGGTTCCAATTATTTGCCTCCAATTTTGAATAGAGTTTATGGAGTCAAATATTTTATTTGATTCATTTTGTTTGTCTTCAATGTATATTAATTAGTAACAAATATAATATATGCTTCTAAGTTTTTGTCTCAAATTTTGAATATAGCTATTGGAGACAAATGTGCTATTTGCCCCATTATATTTGCCTCAAAAGCTAGTTTCTCATGTAGTGAATTCAAAATAAAATAAAATAATTAAAATGAGAAATGTTGAAAAATAATTTATTTTGAAAACACGAGGTAAAACAATATTGCT
This sequence comes from Aquilaria yunnanensis, assembly GCA_039654915.1. Taxonomy (NCBI): domain Eukaryota; kingdom Viridiplantae; phylum Streptophyta; class Magnoliopsida; order Malvales; family Thymelaeaceae; genus Aquilaria; species Aquilaria yunnanensis. The sequence goes on from CM077595.1 coordinate 1,999,009, forward strand.
ACATGTGTGACAATGATCTTAATAAATGAGTTATTAGTAATTATTTTGATATATAGAGATTAGTCACTTAACTTGAATAATATCGATTGAAACTTTATATTTAAAAAGGTTGAAAAAGTTTTTTTTTTAACACTTTTTGAAAAATCTTGGTATTTTCTCCTGATTTTTCTTTTTCTTAGTTGGCTACAAAAAAAATTATTTTCTAAAAACATTATTCAAGTGATTATTAATTAGATATATTATTTTCTAAAAACATTATTCAAGTTATTATTAATTAGATATTTAAATAATATAGTTCTAGATGAAAAAAATAAATTAAAGCAACTGGAGGCATTGAAGCGTTGACCTTCATCTTCTTTCTTTAGATTTACATCGAGCTAGGGAAAGATAGGTGAAGTGAATTTGGGTGAGTCTGAATGGGTTAAGTTGAGGAGAACAAGTCATTTTAGGGATGAGGCTGGGGAAGGAGGTGGTGGAGCAAGAAGACATGTCGAATAAGGAGGCAGTAGAGATGGATAGGGTTGAAGTGGCAGTAGTAAAGAATAGAAATAAAGAGACAAGAAGGGGAAAAACAATCTTAAAAAATTGTAGATTTCAAAAGTTTTGGGTATAATTATAAACTATGTTAAATTCAAGGTGGTTGGTTGTAATTTTGATTGACTGCTAACTCAATACGTTAAAAAAGTAGGAGATAAGTGTAGATTTTTAAACCTTATGGGAGGTAAGTGTAATTACCTAAATTTCAGCGAATAACTGTAAAAAACCATAAAATATTCTCTGTTTTACAAAGGTTAACTATTTTACCTTTTTTTACTAAAATTTGACTTAAATATATTCATATTAATTTGTATTGTAAAAAACTTTAAAAAAACATATTTATAAATTAGAGCCTTTAAGGTACTATTTTTCATATAAAAAGTTTATATTTGTATAAGAAATTTTAAAAGATAAAATTTATGAATTAATTGCTGTGAATAGTAAAGAGAACAAACTTTAAGAAATGGAGGTACTATATATGTTTTGTTTAAAAAATATTCGTCAGATGCAAGTACTATATCAGTTCATGGTTTACCTACCTAAATAGTAAATACAAATGTCCTTCAATATTTTTAATTTTGAAACTTTTTAAAATTCATCATATTCTTATAGCACTAAATTTTCACATTGGGAAAAAAATATTTGTTGGTTTTGAATTCAGATAAGAGACAACTACATTATACAAGTATTTTACTTGAACATATTTCACATGGGCTATACTTACTTACGTGTATCATTAACATTTACGAAATGCAATTGTATATTAAAAATTTATGACCTGGAATAATCTTTTTCCAAGATCAGTGAATGCTATTCCACAACTAACACGTATGTGGCTTCGCCCTTGCATTTACTGGGTCTTAATCGTTTATTTTTCGGAATAAGCTTGGAAAAGTTGTTCTAACTTATTAATTTATATAGTATATAGTTTTGCTGCTTTATAATTTCATTTGCCAAACGCCTAAAGAATATTTTAGAGATGTATATAAGGGAAGAAAGGAGACCCCAAATGGCCCAGCTAGTTGACTCATGAGCTTTACCTTGAAACCTTAGTCGAGGATGATTCTGCATTCCACTATCATAATAAGCATCATATTCTCCAATTCCTTTTGCAGGCCAGTTTTCCTCCATTTGATTTTCTTTTCTTTTCTTTTTAAAAAAACTTTTTCCCAAATTTTGTCTATTCAATATCTGTGAATCTAAATCTAGTGATGATAGTGAAAATGAGGTGGAAAAAGCTGCTTGTTACCATCTCTTTCACCAAATCGAGTGACCTAAAATTCCCTTTAGCTCGGGCTTCGAAAGAAATATACTAGGTGTTTAAAAAATATTGTAATTTTATTGTTGATTTCATGGTTTTCTTCTTCTCAATCTTGAATATGTGACCTTGTGTTGACACCCAATTTCGTCCGGCCATTAAAATAATTTTAAAAAAAATTAAATAAAAAAAATTAAATAAAAAAAAATGTATTATTATTATTATTGTTATTATTATTACTAAATTTTTTTTAATTAGTTTAAAATATATATATTTTTTTAAGATTTGATATATGTGTGTATATGTGTATGTTTGAAAGAAAAAAAGAAAACTCCATAAAAATGACAAAATTTAAAAGTTTGAGGTAAAAATGACAAAATTAAGAAGTTTCAGGCAAAATTGACAAATTCTGAAAGTTCCAGGAGCATTTGGCAGTTTGTCACATAAAATTTTGAGCCTGCCGACGTTTTTGGCTCAAATTGACAGAAAACGACAAAATTGTCAAAATCAGAAGCTTCAGGAACTTATCCAGAGGCTGAGAGACGTAAAGGACTAAAATTGTCATTTTACCAATTAAAGAGATAAGTTTGAAATTTTTTATTAATTTATCCATCAACAGTTCAGCTAAACTTCCTCTATAAATAGCCCCCCAAATTTTGTGCTGAACACAGAAAAAAATAGAAAAAAAACTTAGAGCTCCGTTTCAAAAAAAAGAGAAAATTACAGCCCTTAGCCCCAGACCTCTTCCCTTCTTCCCCAGAAAGCCAAATTTTTTTTCACTGCTGTTCCCTCTCTCTCTCTCTCTCTCTCTCTCTCTCTCTCTCCGCCGTGCCCCTCGCCGCCCGCCGCCGCCGCCCCTGCCCGGCGCCACCCCTGCCCGCCGCCGCGTCGCCCCTGCCCGCCGCCGGCCCCCCCCCCCCCCGTGCCCCACGCCGTCGCCCCCTGCCCCTGGCCGTGCCGCCAGCTGCCCCTTCCCTTCCCCCCCTCGCGCCGTCGTCGTTCTCATTTCCTGGGATTCAAAATTCAAAACTAAAAGGGTAAACCCTTGTTTCACCCATCATCTTTTCAATTTCTTTCTATTAGGTCACTAACCTTTTTATTTTGTCTTTGCAGAAAATTAATTAACTAACTCATTTATTTTTTTTACTTGTTTATTTATTTGTTTATTATTGTTATTATTACTAACCTTTTTTTTTTTGTTATTAGCAACTAACAACTAACTTGCTAATTTTTACTAACCTTTATTATTATTGTTGTTAATAATTAATTAAATTGTCTAACTTTTATTTTTGTTGTAATTAATTAACTTAATTAAACTTGGCTAACTTTTATTTTTGTTGTAATTAATTAACTTAATTAAACTTGGCTAACTTTTATTTATTGTTGTTAATTAATTAACTTAATTAAACTTGGCTAATTTTTATTTATTGTTGTTAATTAATTAACTTAATTAAACTTGGCTAATTTTTATTTATTGTTGTTAATTAATTAACTTAATTAAACTTGGCTAACTTTTATTTATTGTTGTTAATTAATTAACTTAATTAAACTTGGTTAATTTTTATTTATTGTTGTTAATTAATTAACTTAATTAAACTTGGCTAACTTTTATTATTGTTGTTAATTAATTAAATTAATTAAATTGTCTAACTTTTATTTTTGTTGTAATTAATTAACTTAATTAACTTGACTAACTTTTTATTATTGTTGTTAACCATTAATTTAATTAAACTTGGCTAATTTTTATTATTGTTGTTAATTAATTTAATCTAACTTTTACTAACCTTTTTTATTGTTATTAACTAACTAATCCAACTAATCTAACTATATTAATTGTGCTAACTTTTATTATTATTGTGTTATTAAAGTGGATGGCCAAAAAGCCCCACTTTATTAATTGAATTTTTTTTATGATTAAAAGATAAAAAAAGGAATTTTATGTGAATAATTTTCTAAAGGCTAATAAAAATTACTTTTTTTTTATTTTGAAACAAAGTTTTTATTCCTTTTAATAAACAAACATAATGAAATAATTCAAAAATAAAATAAATAAATAAATAAACATAAAACCATTCTTTTAATACATCTTTAAAATTAATAATTAATGAAATAAAAAAATTTAATTAAAACTCCATGACCAAATGATCCGCCAGGATCCATGGCTCGGAAATATTTTTAAAATAAAATATATAAATAAATTTTTTTTTCTTTATAAAAAATAAAAAAAAAAACTTTAGACTAATATATTAATTATCTATTAATATATAATTTTTTTTAGTTTTCTTTATTAAAAAGAATAAAAAGCGTAAAATTTTTGAGTTAATATTTTTCAATAATATTTTATTTATTTCTTTTAAAAATATAATTTTATTTTAGTTTTCTTTATTAATAAAAAGAATGAAAAGAATAAAAATTTTGGGTTAATATTTTATTCAGTAATATTTTACTTATTAAAAGATATAACTTTTTGTTTCCTTTATAAAAATCTTAATCAAATAATTTCAAAATAATACAAAATAAAACAAAAATAATTGAATTTTCTCTTAAATATTTTTGACTTATTGATTAGATATATTTTCAGAAATATAAATTAAAATTAAAAAAAAATCTTTCATCAAACAAAGAAGAATATAAAAATAAAAATATCAAGACTTTTGTTTTAAAATACATATAAGTTTTCGGTTAAATAATCTTTTATTCCAAAAATAAATTAAATAAATATCAAAACTTTTCTTCTTTTGTTTAAAATTTTTGATTCTCTTAATAAAAAAAAATAATAATAAAAAAATAATAAAAAATAAAAATAAAAATAAAAATTTTTTTTAGTTCATGGTATATTGGCTGGAAACTGTCTCGTGCCCGCTTTTGAGCTGCTTCACCTGGTGAAGAGGGTCTGGCTGAGTAACAACGCCCCGTACCATGATCAAAATTTTTATTTTTAAACTCTTTAATTCTTTTAAATTAACTTCTTATTAAATAAAAATTAATTATTATTTTTTTTAATTCTTTTATAAATTGAGTAATCCTTTAAAATAATAAATATCTTTCATTAAACAAGAAAAACAAAAAAAGTAAACAAGAAAAAAAAGAAAGATAAGAAAAATAAAAGAAAGATAAGAAACAAAAATAAAAGAAAGATAAGAAAGAAAAGAAAGATAAAAAAAATATAAAAGAAAAGATAAGATAAGAAAAGAAAGAAAGAAAAGACAAGAAAAATAAAAGAAAGATAAGAAAGAAAAATAAAAGAAAGATAAGATAAAGAAAAAAAGGAAATATAAGAAAAAGAAAAGAAAGATAAAAGAAAGAAAAAGAAAAAGCAAAGAAAGAAAGAAAAGAATAAAAAAGAAAGAAAAGAAAAGAAATTAAAAGAAATTAAAAAAGAAGTAAAAATAAGTAAAAAAAGAAGAAAAAGAAAGAAAGTAAAAAAAAAGTAAAAAATATAAAGATAAATTTTTTAGTTAGTATTAAAAATCATTCATAAACAAAAAGAATTACCATTTAAAAATTAATTTCATAATAATAAGAATTAAATAATTACGATAAATCAATTTCCATATCCGGATGATCCGGTAGGATCTACGGTTTGGAAAATATCAAACTTTTTAAAATAAACAAATTAAATAAACAGATAAAAATCCATATTTTTACAATATGGATAAAATTGTTTAAAATTTCACCAAATTCCGTGTCCAAATGACTCGGCAGAGTCCATGGTTCGGAATCAAAATCTTCCGTGTCCAAATGACTCGGCAGAGTCCATGGTTCGGAATCAAAATCTTCCGTGTCCAAATGACTCGGCAGAGTCCATGGTTCGGAATCAAAATCTTCCGTGTCCAAATGACTCGGCAGAGTCCATGGTTCGGAAGTATAAAATTCTATACAAATTAATTTCCAAAAATCCGCATTCAACTAATTCAGTTAAAATTTCTAGTTTGAAAATTAACTGAATTTTTTTAAAGCAAAGTAAAACAAAATTAAAATCAACTAAGGTGCCAATTTTGGGCGCTATAACAATATTGTTTTAGCGTAACCGTACTCCCGATCCCCGAACTCTCGCAGACCATATTTTAAGGTATCCAATCGACCTGAGCGAAAACCGATTGGTGGCGACTCCAGAAAACCCGACGTTGCCACACCTTGGCGACTCCGCTGGGGAGTCGACGTTAGTGAGTCAAGCCTAAAGTTGATTTGTTTTTATTTACTTTGCTTTACTATTATGTGGATTTATATATTATATTTACTTAAGTAAACATGCATAATGCATTCACAAAATGAAGCTCTATACCCGAGCTTCCTTAAATCAAACACGATTCTTTCTAAGCGGAATTGGTGTTGCTGTCCTTGTGAGGCCACGGTCTCCAAGCCTTCACCGGTTTCAAAGTAGCAAAGTAGTGTATTGCCTTCTGAGACGGTTAGTCTCTGCATGGGCCCACGAAAAGCTACGACTCGAATTAATCCATTCCTTACATAAACCCTAGAGGGTAAGGAATCGGGCCGTCACTATGATTCAGTGACGGGATTCGGGAACTATCCCTTGCCTTTTTGATAAACCACCTTCTGCATGTAGAATTCCTTACTCCACCTTAGAACCAGCCATTAAGAATTTCCCATACCTCGGTTCCCATTTCCATAGGTTTTGTTTTATCTATATGTTTGTATGATCCTATGTGTTATTTTTTTACTAACTCTATTTTTCCTTATTTTTCCGGCATATACATTTCATCATTAAAGATAAGTATTTGGTGAAAGAACTATTATCATGGATATTCTCGATTATCTTCCCACGGCTGTTACTGGATCATGGAATGACACGGTAATCGAAACTCAGCCTGAAGCTATGGAATATTCCGAAACGGCTCAAAAGCTTCACGGAGATGCTCTGACATCCCATTCTCACGTACAGCTTAAGGACCAGGTATCGGTCCGGATAAATCAGAACGACACCACGGAATTATTGCAAGTCTGGAATAGTTGGAATTCTGCTGATCGGGAAGCTTTTACGGCAAAATATGGTCACATCACTTGCCTACTAAAGGTTACCGTTGATGCATCACTTGTCCGGGCTCTAATACAATTTTGGGATCCATTTTATCGATGCTTTTCTTTCGATAAGATGGATCTGGTTCCAACCATTGAAGAATACAACAGCCTCTTGGGTTGGTCCTCCGACTATCCAATTGAGACTTATCAACATGATAGAAGAACGGAGCCTCATCGAGCCCTAGCAAAATTATTGGATATGCCAGCTTCCAGTCTTCAAACCAAGTTTGCAACAAAAGGATCTCGAAAATTTATCAGTTGGATCGACTTAAAACAATTAAGTCACGTTCTCCCTCAGAAAAATCAACGACGCAAGCTTTTCGCCTTGGCGATATATGGCCTGGTAGTCTTCCCAAGAATCGTCGGATTCATTGAAGGAGACATCATTACACTATTTGAGCAAATCTGCAATGCTCAAATAAATCCGACCTCAGTAATATTATGTGAAACTATTAGGGCATTAAACTTTTGTCGCCAAAGAGGGGGCAAATTCATAGGATGTTCACATCTCCTCAACATTTGGATCAAAAGCCACCTTCCTTGTGAGAAGCAACATTTTGGAAATCGCTTTTCAAAGGACTTCATCCCAATCGAAGCCTTTTTGAAAAGTGAAACCATTCATCACGACAGCAAGGAAGCATGGGTTGATTATTTCAAGAACATCACCGAATTCCAAATTGAATGGAGAGCCCCCTGGTCTACCTCCACCCGCGTTGTCTATCGATGCGGCAATTGCCCGTGGGTTCCTCTCTTAGGTATATGGGGAGGAACAAGTTATGCCCCAGCTCAAGTACGAAAACAATTTGGGTCCATGCAATTTATACCCATGACGCATAATCTGAGTAAGTTGGAATTTTCACACGAAGATCCAAATTCAAATAAGCTCGCAATGGGTATTTCAGTTGCGTGGAAAAGAATTTTCATATTGAAGTCGGGGCCTATTATTTCTCCCACTGCTTATTATGAATGGAGAAATAACCGGAAGGAAGGAATAGTTCTATCTGAAGAGGTCATCAGAAAATTGGCGAAAAGAGAGTTGGAGAAAGAACTAGAGGAAGAAAAGGAGAAGAACAAGAGGATGCTCCTTGACATGCAACAGCTCGGTCACAAAACACAACTCCTCGAAGAGAAAGTTGAATACCAAAAACAAGTCATCTCCCAATTGGTTGATGAAACCGATCAAAAAGAGATGAGAGTCAGATACTGGGAAGATCAATACAGATTTTCTCAAGATCAATTGCAAACATTTTTGGTAGAAGTCAGAAAAGTTACAGAACAAGCCCAACTAATGGGCGAAGAAGCCAAGGAGTTAGAAGAACTGAGCTGTCCTACTCCATCAGTAAATGTTCAAAGAATGATGGAGTTCATATCTAAGGCCAGAAAGCAGTATTGTACTTTGGGTCGTTTCTTTTAAACAAACCTTTTGCTGAATGTAATTGAGAAATTCCATTATAGTTCTTCTTTCACCAAGTATTTACAATATTCATGCATGCATCCATCACATCAATCATACACACATAGAATCTAATAAAATAAATATTCCTTTAAAAGGGTAAAATTGGACCTCAACACCGATATTCAACTCGACTCCAAACAAGATTAATGGCAGAACAAGCCGAAGGACGTCTCATGGAGATGGAGTCCAAGATTGAAAGTATGTCAGAACAGATGAGACAATTGATGGAATTAATCAAAGGGAAAGCAACTCAAGTCCCCATCAAAGAAGTGCAAGATCCCACTTATCCCCCGGGATTCACCCCGCAACGAGTCTCAGTCCAAGAAAACCTGTTTCAAGAATCAGGACCGTCTGCTAGTGTTCACCTGAAACAAGACACTGTACAGGAAGAGAAGAAGACATTACCAAAAGAAGAAGCAGAATCTCAAAAACTCGAAACAATAGAAAAGCGACTGCGAGCCATTGAAGGAGGCACTATATTCGGATCTCTCTCGGTAGATGACCTCTGCTTAGTGCCAGATGTCGTAATCCCTTCAGATTTTAAGGTGCCAGATTTCGTGAAATACGATGGAACGAGTGATCCTATCACTCACATCACATTGTTCCTAAGGAGACTACAACCACTTACAAAAGATGAAAAGGTGTGGATCGCACTTTTTCAGGAAAGTCTCACAAAATCAGCATTACAGTGGTATCTAAGCCAAGGTCCAAGGAACATAAAAACTTGGAATGACCTTGCTCAGGCCTTCATCGGCAACTATAAACACGTTATGGACTTGGCTCCGGATCGCCAAACTCTCCAAAACATGGAGAAGAAAAAGCTAGAAACTTTCAAGGAATATGCGCAGCGGTGGAGGGACTTAGCTGCACAGGTTCAGCCACCCATGACAGAAAGAGAAATGGTCACTTTGTTTGTCCAGACACTGAAATACCCATATTATGACAAACTTATTGGCAATGCGGCAACTAACTTCTCCGACGTAGTAATGTCTGGAGAAAGGATCGAGCATGGTATCAGGACTGGGAAGATTACTGAATCCTTTAGCGATCCTATGAAAAGAGGAGGACCTTCCAGAAGAAAAGATGAAGAAATACAACAAATAGGAAGAGGAAGAGGGATTCCCTTCGTGGGCACTGTGGCCACCGGACCTCGCCTATCCTATTCTGCCAATAAGCCCAATTATTATCCTACCAATAGGCCCAATGATTATCCTCTCAATAGGCCCAATGATTATCTTCCCAATAGACCCAACAATTATCCTCCCAACAGACCTAATCAGTTACGGCCACCTGTTCCAACTCCTCCAGTACCTGCACCAAGACCAAGAGAAATCTTCGCACCAATTCCCATGACTTACACTGAGCTGTATCCAAAACTCATCGAAAGTCAACTTATTCGCCCAATCCCTACAAGGCCATTGGAACCCCCGTATCCAAGGTGGTATGACCCTAACATAAATTGCCCATATCATGATGGTACCGTGGGCCACGGACTGGAAAATTGCATAGCATTGAAGCGTATAGTCCAACAATTAATTGAGTCAAAGTGGTTGGACTTTTCCGATGAACCAAACGTCACTCATAATCCATTGCCTCCTCATCAAGCCAAACCAGTCAATATGATGGAAGAATACTGGCCGATGAAGAAAACAGTCAATGATATCATAACCCCTCTTAAGCATGTATATTCATGCCTTGTGAAAGAAGGGATTATCATAGGAAAGTCTTCTGGAAATAAAGAAGTCGAGGATGAGGAGTGGTGCAACTTTCATAACAGTAAGAGTCATTCTATCCAAGAATGCCCAGAATTCCGTAAAAGTCTACAAAGTCTTATGGACTCCTCCCAAATCATCGTTTTTATGTCAGATAAAGAGGATGACGTGAATGTGATAATTAAAGAACAAGAAGTCAATATCATGCCAAGACCACTAGTCATTCCAATATCAAAATCTGCTCTCAAGCCTTTAAGAATTCAAGTTCCAAAGCCATTCCCGTATAAATCAGACAAAACTGTTCCATGGAACTATGGCTATACTTCTAACATCACATCAACTCCGTTAGAAGTTGGGGGCATGACTAGAAGCGGTCGGTGTTATTCTCCCGAGCAAATGAACAAGCTCCAACAAGAGAAGAATGTTACGGATCCAGCAAATGGACCTATTAACACATCTAAAGAGCAAGAGATGCCTCGAGCAGTAACAGATGAACAAGCTACTGAGTTTCTCAAACTCATAAAGCAAAGTGAATACAGTATCGTGGAGCAGTTGAACCGTCTGCCAGCAAAGATCTCCATACTTTCATTACTCTTAAGTTCTGATGCCCATCGAGAAGCTCTTCTCAAAGTCCTGAATAAGGCTTATGTTGAACAAGATATCTCCGTGAACAACTTTGACCACCTTGTCAACAACATCACGGCACAAAATCTCATCACATTCACTGACGATGAGATACCAGCAGAAGGAAGGGGTCACTCTAAGGCTCTGCATATTTCGATTAAATACAAAGATCGGATTATGGCCAGAGTTCTTATCGACAATGGGTCAGCTCTAAATGTAATGCCACTCGAAACCTTACATAAGATTGGTTTAGACCCATCATACCTCAACAACAGTCATATTGTTGTTCGAGCATTTGACGGAACGAAGAGAGATGTTGTTGGAGAAATAGAGCTACCAATAGGGATTGGTCCCTGTCTTTTCCACATCACATTCCAAGTCATGGATATTTGTCCATCTTATACCTGCCTGCTGGGAAGACCATGGATCCATATGGCCGGAGCAATTCCTTCTTCATTACACCAGAAAATGAAATTCATTATTGAAGGAAAGATAATCACGGTCTTCGCTGAAGAAGACATCCTGCTATCAAGACCTGCGGATGCTCAATATGTCGAAGTCAATGAAAATATACCTGATTGCTCCTTCAGGTCTTTTGAGATTGTCAATGCTGCTTATGTCAGCGAATATGGAGAAGAACCCATTCCTAGCATCTCTAAAACAAGTCGCATGGTTGCCAAACTCATGATAAAAGGAGGATACTCACCGGGGTTAGGACTGGGACAAGATTTACAAGGAATCACAGAACCAGTGAAAATCACCACAAATGAAGGGAAATACGGCCTAGGCTTCACACCGACAAGACATGATAAAATGAAGGCAATAGCTGAAAAGAGAGAAAAGAGGATTGCACGATTAACGGGGCATCCTCTCCAGGAAAGAAATCTGGATATCCCTGAAATCACCGAAACGTTCGTGAGTGGTGGTCTCATTCCAAAAAATGACAATGAAGGCAAGCTGACTATCAACATCAACAAGTCTTTTGAAAGTCTTTCTATTCAGGCAATCATCAGCGATTCACCTGAAGAGGAGGAGCTTGTTCAACCTTGTGGCCCACGGGATGTGCTGAACAATTGGGAGGCGATAGAACTGCCTGTTATAATCGAAAGCTTTCCAAAGTAATCTAATAGTAAAAACCTCCTAAAGAAAGGTTCAATCAATAGGGTGTAGTCTTTGTTTAAGTGAACCTTTTAGTTATTGCTTTTTATTCCAATAAAGTTGTGATTTATGCACATTGTAAATAAAGTACCAGTTTGCATCCATCTCATTCGTGCCATTTTTTTTTTTTCTTCTCTTTCTTTTCTCTCTGGATAATGCAGACCCAAAACTCTCTTTGATGACAATGAAAGAATGAACTTTGATAATCCTGTAAACACTACCGACTCGGATGACGAAGATCTTCAAGTATCTCCTGAGCTATTAAAAATGATTGAGCGAGATGAAAAAGAAAGAGCAACAAGTCAAGAACCAACTGAGGTATTCAACCTGGGAGACAGTCAGGATGTAAAAGAAGTCAAGATTGGCACTTTATTCCCTCCTGAAGAAAAAGAAGAATTAGTCCATTTATTGAAAGAATATGTGGATGTGTTTGCTTGGTCATACCAAGATATGCCTGGCTTAAGCTCAGACATAGTACTACACAAAATACCCTTGAAACCTGGGGCGAAGCCTGTCAGACAAAAATTACGAAGATTAAAGCCGGATCTAATCTTAAGAGTGAAAGATGAGATTCGAAAGCTGTGGGATGCAGGATTCCTTGGGGTCGCTGAATATACAGAATGGGTGGTTAACATTGTTCCAGTCGAAAAGAAAGAAAGCGGGAAACTAAGAGTTTGTCAGGACTACCGGCCATTGAACGAAGCCAGTCCTAAAGATAACTTCCCACTTCCTCACATTGATACGCTGGTGGATAATACCGCAGGAAACTCCTATTTTTCCTTCATGGATGGCTTCTCTGGATACAATCAAATCAAACTTGATCCAGATGATATGATAAAAACTGCCTTTATAACCCTTTGGGGTACCTTCTACTACAAGGTGATGCCTTTTGGGTTAAAGAATGCTGGTGCTACATATCAAAGAGCCATGGTTGCATTATTCCATGACATGATGCATAAAGAAATTGAAGTATATGTAGACGACATGATCGCCAAAACTTTCACTGCTAAGGGGCATCTAAAAGTGCTAAGAAAACTATTCGATAGACTTCGCAAATATCAACTGAAGTTGAATCCTGCCAAATGTATTTTTGGAGCCTCTTCAGGAAAGTTATTGGGTTTCATGGTCAGCAAGGATGGGATTCGAGTTGACCCGAGTAAAGTCAAAGCAATACAAGAAATGCAACCCCCGAAGACTCCAAAACAAGTAAGAAGTTTCCTGGGCAGAATCAACTTCATAGCAAGGTTCATTTCACAATTGACATCCAAGTGTGAACCTCTTTTCAAATCACTGAAGAAGAACAATCCGATCGAGTGGAATAACGAATGCCAAGAAGCATTCGAGAAAATCAAGCAATATCTATCAAATCCACCAGTCTTGGTACCACCCCGATCTGGAGAATCGTTGATTCTATATTTATCCATACAGGATTCTTCATTAGGATCCGTATTGGGTCAACGTGATGAGACAGGCAAGAAAGAGCACGCAATTTACTATTTGAGCAAGAAGCTTACCACATATGAAGCGAAATACTCAATAGTAGAAAAGTCCTGTTGTGCCCTTGCATGGGTAGCACACCGACTACGACACTACATGCTCAACAACACCACATTGCTAATCTCCAAGACTGATCCCATTAAGTACATTTTTGAGAAACCAGCTTTATCAGGCAGGATCGCAAAATGGCAAATGCTGTTGTCTGAATACGACATACAGTATGTCACCCAAAAGGCTGTAAAAGGGAGTGTGATTGCTGAATATCTGGCTGATAGAGCATTGGATGATTATGAGCCAATGAAAATGGAGTTTCCTGATGGAGATATAATGACGATAGAACAGGAAGTCTCTAAAGATGATGAAACATGGAAAATGGCATTCGATGGAGCATCTAATGCTTTGGGACAAGGGATTGGAGCCATACTCATCTCTCCAAGTGGAGAGCAATTCCCTCTTACAGCAAAAATTACATTTCCTTGTACCAACAATATAGTAGAGTATGAGGCATGTGCTATGGGACTCCAAATGGCACTGGAATTGAAAGTGCGAGATCTCCGAGTTTATGGGGATTCCGCATTAGTCATATATCAAATCAACGGAGAATGGGAGACAAGGGATTCAAAATTGATCCCTTACCAAAAGCTCATACTAGACTTGGCTCGAAAATTCAACAGTATAAGCTTCCATCATCTTCCAAGGGAAGATAATCAAATACCGGATGCTTTAGCTACTTTGGCTGCTATGTACAAGATCAGTGACCCCGAGCATACTCCTGTGTTCGAGATGAGAATAATAGATTCTCCAGCTTATTGCATGAGCATCGAAGAAGAATTGGATGGAAAGCCTTGGTATCACGATATCAAGAAATACCTCCAAGAAAGAGTATATCCACCAGAAGTATCAGAAAATGACAAGAAATTTCTACGAAGATTGTCAATGGGTTTTCTTTTAAACCTAGACATACTTTACAAGAAAACCCCAGACTCAATGCTACTTCGCTGTGTAGATACTCATGAAGCACGAAAGATCATGGAAGAAGTTCATTCTGGAATATGTGGAGCACACACTAGTGGTCATACTATGGCAAGACAAATAATGAGGGCTGGTTACTATTGGCTCACATTGGAAAGTGATTGCGTCAATCACGTAAGAAAATGTCACAAATGCCAAATATATGCCAACAAGATCCAAGCTCCACCTGTTCCTCTTAATGTAACAGCAATACCTTGGCCTTTTGCCATGTGGGGAATCGATGTTATTGGAGCGATTACCCCTAAAGCTTCCAATGGTCACAAATTCATCCTAGTTGCAATTGACTACTTTACTAAATGGGTAGAAGCTGTGTCTTATGCAAGCGTAACTCAAAAGGTGGTATGCCGGTTCATTAAGAAAGAAATCATTTGTCGCTATGGACCGCCAGAGTGTATCATCTCAGACAATGCCACGAACCTGAATAATGCAATGATGCAGACTTTGTGCCAGCAATTCAAAATCAAGCATCTCAATTCAGCACCTTATCGACCGATGATGAATGGTGCAGTAGAAGCGGCCAATAAAAATATCAAGAGAATTGTTGAAAAGATGATCGTCACTTACAAGGACTGGCATGAGATGTTACCTTTTGCACTACATGCTTATAGAACTTCTACCCGTACTTCTACTGGAGCAACACCTTTTTCTCTGGTATACGGTATGGAGGCTGTATTGCCCATCGAAGTTGAAATTCCTTCATTAAGGGTACTAATGGATAC
Source organism: Aquilaria yunnanensis (assembly GCA_039654915.1). Classification (NCBI taxonomy): domain Eukaryota; kingdom Viridiplantae; phylum Streptophyta; class Magnoliopsida; order Malvales; family Thymelaeaceae; genus Aquilaria; species Aquilaria yunnanensis. Next base: position 2,014,042 of record CM077595.1, read on the forward strand.
TCAATTAGGAGAAGCAGAATGGGTCAAAGCTAGATACGAGCAATTAAATCTAATTGATGAAAGAAGAATGATAGCCCTCTGCCATGGGCAACTTTATCAAAGAAGGATGATTCGTGCTTACAACAAAAAGGTTCGCCCACGACAATTTCACGAAGGTGACATAGTGCTCAAGAAAATTTTACCCATGCAACATGATTCAAGAGGAAAATGGACACCAAATTATGACGGGCCATATGTCGTGAAGAAAGCATTTTCAGGAGGGGCACTAATTCTGACAGAAATGGATGGACGAGAATTACCGAAGCCAGTAAATTCGGATGCAGTAAAGAAATACTTTGCATAATGAAGAAATTTTCGAACAGAAGGGGAGAAGTGGATACAGGGTTACCAAAGTTTATTTGATCAAAGTTGTCAAAGAGAGCTTTCTTCCCTTACACTTTCATTATCTATCTGTACCCAAGATTTTCATATTCTTTTACCCATAAATAAAAGCCAATTCTCTTTAACTTACCTTAGATTCTCACGTTCAAAATGCTAAAGTCGCTTCTATCCAGTTCTTTTCCTTCAAATCTCACATTCCTACTAGCCTTAAGTGTGCAATAAATTGTGACTTTTGAAGGAAGAATAGTAATAATTAAAACTTAGAAAAAAACAAAGACCGTAGATTACTTTGATAAGCTTTGTGAATTAAAACAGGTAAGATTGAGGTCCTGCTTTGCGAGCAGCACAGAACATAGGCTAACAAAGAAGAAGGAGTAACAAATCTTTGGGAGATAGCCTTGGTGGTAGCCTGAATGATCATTTCAGAAGTCTTAACATGTCTATGTCAGCAGGAAAGAATCATGCTCACGAATATTTCAACAGGGACAATTATCCAGAGAAGCATAAAATATGAGGCGGGCATTAAAGAAAATTGAGGTCAAAATTCAAAAATAAGGCAAGGAAAGAGGATTTTTGAACAGAGTTGGGCTTTTGAGACAATGGACAACAGCTGGAAAGCATAAAGAGATTCAATAATAGTCCGAGAAGGAAATCACAAAGAAGATCCAATAAAGTAAAGCAAAGACATGAAGAGCTAGATTCAAAAAAAAAAAAAAAAAACATCAATTACACATGCCTTGCATTCATGCATTTCACATCATGCATGCATGGCTTTTACATAACAGGGATCAAATGAAAAGCATGTCCGCAGCATGATTGCAGCAGTATAAGCTGAGATCTTAATGACATCAGCTCTTACTAATTGGACGCATAGCTAATACGCTGGACCCAGCCCCATCAGGAATCCAAGGATAAAGCATACAATATCGTCAAAAGCCTGGCAATTGAGGCTACACCTAAAAGAACAGAATTGATGCCAGCTTAGCAGCATCCAAGATGAGTGATAGCTATCGTCAAAGATAAGGCAGACATCAAGAAATATTGTCGTTGAAAATTCGTCAAAAGCGGACAATGGATTCAATAATCAAGGACTGAATCGACGTCAGCTGGATGGAATATCTATCACATCAAAATAAAGTAGGATTCACTTTTCCGGTTAAGCGGCGGATACGGTACTCCGTGACTCTCAAGTCGGTTCTCTCAGTTGCCCATAATAACTGATCATTTCCTCCCTCCTTTCTTTTACTTTCTCCTAGAAAATGGATCCTACTTTTTCTGCTTTGCGAAAATATTTTCCTTCTCTCCCAATGAACATCCTCAAAAAGATCTACCAAGTTCGCTGTGAACGATTAAGAGCTCTGATGCATAAAGGAATCCCTGAAGATGTGCGGTGGTTAATTGAAGCTAAGGTTCGTCTGGCAGGTGAAATCCCAGAGGCATTTGTGTCTCACATGCCTGGTGTAGGCAAAAGCTCTTATGCCAAAAAACGAAGAGCGAGGAGACTAGGCGTCTGTCATAAATGCGGACGCTGGACCTGTAATACTAAATGTCGTTCTTTAGGGATGATCTCTGATAATCGAGAAGATAAAATACGATTCATTAAGAATGGCCTGAGTAAGGACTCATTGGATGATCTCCAATTGACTCTTGAGACGCATTCTTGTGGATCCATGCAACGTGAACTTCTCGATTTATGGAGCATTTTTCATGAAGAACGAGAACGATACAGTCCCGGGAATCTGACATTAAACGACCCTATTTGTCAGCTTGTAAGAAAACTGGATGGGAAGCAAATCCTCGACTCATAGAAGCCATTAATCCCGTTACTGGACGTAAAACCAGTGGAAGATGTGAGCCACAGTCACAATCACTGTACATACAATTTATCATATTTAAAATTTTCCATTTTTCTTTTAATAATGTATTTGCTCCCGTAAGTGTAACCGACACGTTATCCATTTCATCGCTATAAATGCATGTTCTTCCAGTCGGTTATCTAAGTTTCCTTCAATAACTGATTCATTTCCCTCTTCTCTCAAATTCTTCTCTCATCAATGGATTCTACTCTTTCTGCACTGCGAAAATACTTTCCTTCCTTTCCAATAAAAGTCCTTAAAAAGATCTACCTTGCTAGATGTGAAAGAATCAGAGTTTTTACACGCAAAGGCATTCCCGATAATGTGCAGTGGATAATTGAAGCTAAGGTCCGTCTGGCGGGTGAAGTTCCAGATGCATTTATGCCCCGCATGCCCGGTTTAGGTAAAAGCCGTTATGCCAAAAGGCGAAGAGCAAAGAGACTAGGCGTGTGTTATAAATGTGGGCGATGGAATTGTATTACTAAATGTCGCTCTTTAGGATACATCTCCATAAATCGTGAAGATAAAAGAAAATTCATTAAGAATGGCCTGCGTAAGGAATCTCTGGAAGATATCCGAGAGACTCTTGAAACGCATTCTTGTGGAAAAGTGCAAGGTGAAATTATCAGTTTATGGAGGACTTACCATAAAGAACGAAACCGTTACAGTCTTGGGAATGTGACTTTAAACGATCCTGTTTGTCAGTTTGTAAGAAAACTGGATGGGAAGCAAATCCCCGACTTATAGATGGCATTGAAGCCATTACTGGACATAAATCAGGGGAAGATGAGAGCCACGGTCATGATTCCTGTACATATAAGCTGTCATTTGTCTTTTCTTTTAATATACTTGTTCCTGTAAGCGTAATTAACACGTTATCCTTTCATCGCTATAAATGCGTGTTCTTCTTTCCGGTTAAGTAGCGGATGCAATACTCTCTGACTCTCAGTTTCCTACAATAACTGATTTCTTCATCTCTTCTCTCAAATTCTTCTTTTATCAATGGATTCTACTCTTTCCGCCATGCGAAAATACTTTCCTTCCATCCCAATAAATGTTCTTAAAATGATTTACCAAGCTAGATGTGAAAGGATTAGAGTCTTTATGCACAAAGGCATTCCTGACAATGTGCGGTGGCTAATTGAAGCTAAGGTTCGTTCAGCTGGTGAAGTTCCAGAAGCGTTCTTTCCCCGTATGCCCGGCTTTGGTAAAAGCGCTTATGCCAAAAAGCGAAGAGCAAAGAGGCTTGGTGTCTGTCATAAATGTGGACGATGGAATTGTAATACTAAATGTCGCTTTTTAGGATACATCTCCAGAAATCATGAAGATAAAAGAAAATTCATCAAGAATGGCCTGCGTAAGGAATCTTTGGATGATATCCTATTAACTTTTGAAACACATTCTTGTGAAATAGTGCAATGGGAAATTATGGATTTATGGTGGACTTTCCGTAAAGAACAGGATCGTTACAGTCTTGGAAATCTAACTTTTAATGACCCTGTTTGCCAGTTTGTGAGAAAACTGGATGGGAAGCAAATCCCCGACTTATAGAAGGCATTGAAGCCGTTACTAGACATAAATCAGTGGAAGATGAGAGCCACAGTCATGATTGCTGTACATATAAGCTGTCATTTGTCTTTTCTTTTGATAATAATGTACTTGCTTCTGTAAGTGTAATAAACGCATTATCCCTTTCGTCACTATAAATATGTGTTAGTTATGTTCGTTTCCTACAATCACTAATTTCTTTCTTTGCCTCCTTCATCAATGGAGTCTTCTCTTTCCGCCCTACGAAAGTATTTTCCTTCCTTCCCAATAAATGTTCTTAAAAAGATTTATCAAGCTAGATGTGAACGATTCAGAGTATTTATGCACAAAGGCATTCCTGATAATGTGCGGTGGCTAATTGAAGCTAAGGTTCGTTCAGCTGGTGAAGTTCCCGAAGCGTTCTTTCCCCGTATGCCCGGCTTTGGTAAAAGCGCTTATGCCAAAAAAAGAAGAGCAAAGAGGCTAGGCGTTTGTCATAATTGTGGATGGTGGATCTGCGGCAATAAATGTCGTGCTCCAGGAGTGATCACCAGAAATCGTAATGATAGAATAAGATTCATTAAGAATGGCTTGCGTAAGGAATCTCTAGAAGATATTCGAGAGGTTCTTGAAGCGCATTCTTGTGGAATAGTGCAATTTGAGGTTGTTGGATTATGGATAATTTTCCAAAAAGAACGAGATCGTTACAGTCTTGGGAATCTGACCCTAAACGACCCTGTTTGCCAGTTTGTGAGAAAGCTAGATGAGATGCAAATCACCGATTCATAGAAAGCATTGAAGCCATTACTGGACGCAAAGCCAGTGGAAGACGAGGATCAAAGTCACGATTACTGTACGTGCTAGCTGTCGCTTTTGAAATTTTCCTCCCCTTTTGGTAATAATGTATCCACTCCTGACGTGAACCAAAGTCACGATTACTGTACGTGCTAGCTGTCGCTTTTGAAATTTTCCTCCCCTTTCGGCGATAATGTATCCATTCCTGACATAAACCAAAGTCACGATTACTGTACGTGCTAGCTGTCGCTTTTGAAATTTTCCTCCCCTTTCGGCGATAATGTATCCACTCCTGACATGAGCCATAGTCACGATACTGTACGTGCTAGCTGTCGCTTTTGAAATTTTCCTCCCCTTTGGCAATAATGTACCCACTCTTGACACGGACTACTGTATATAGCTGCCACTTTTGAAATTTTCCTTCCCTTCCAACAATCACATACCTACTCCTGACGTAAGCTACAGTAGTGACTACTGTACATGCTAGCAGCTATTTTGAAAATTTTCCTCCTCTTTTAACGATAGTGTACCCATACCTGACCAGAGTCATACTCGTGACTACTGTGTATAGCTGGCAATAATGTATCCACTCTTGAAAATAAAATTATTGCCTTATCTCTTCATCTCTATAAATATATCCTCTTTTCTCACAAGGATAAGGATAGGAATGGAGAAAACCCCAACTCGTAAATCTCGAAGTATTTGTGTATTTTCTGGGGCTTTTCCTGGAAAAGATGAAGAGTATTTAAAGGCAGCCAACCATTTGGGTAGAGTATTAGCTGAGCGAAAAATACATTTAGTTTATGGAGGAGGTAGTGTCGGATTAATGGGAGGTGTAGCATCAGCAGCATCTTTAGGAGGAAGTCAAGTTTTGGGCATCATCCCTGGACCTTTGAAATTTGTTTCTGGGGGCACGATTGGAGAAGAATTAGTGGTTAAAAATTTGCAAGAGCGTGTGTTACAAATGCTTTTAAATGCTGATGCTTTTATCGCTCTACCAGGTGGTTTTGGCACGTTGGGAGAAGTCTTTCAAATTGCTTCCATGGCCCAACTTAATTTGCATAAGAAACCCATTGGGCTTTTAAATGTTAACAATTTCTTTACAGGTCTGATAGCTTTTATGGATTATGCTATGCAGAAGAATTTCATATCAAGAGTGGCACGGCGAATCATAATATCCGCAACAACTGCTGAAGAATTGCTAGATAAAATACAAGCTTTTGTTCCTGAACCAGATCCAGCAATGATTCAGATAGACTGGACACGACAGTCTTTTCCGACCAGTTCACTCCCATAATGGTCCTCTACTCACCCTGTTGAAGTATTGTGGAAGAAAGAAGCGATTTGATCCGTTTTTCTTGTCCTTTAGTTTTATTATCAGCATTTTCTTTCGCGTTTCAGTTTTTCTTTTCAAGGAATTTCTTTTCTTATAAGATAGTTTCGTCCATGCTGATATTAAAACCATGGGACAATGCCTTTAAGTTGGAATGGCTGAGTAAAGAGTAATTTTTATTACTCTTGAGACGCATCCTATTAGGTCTACTAGGCATAACATTTTGGGGTAGTTAAGCTTTAACCTTATTTGGATGACATATCTCACAAGGGAATCTATATTTACTGAAGAAAATATTAGATGAACCTTGGATATTGATTCCAAACATCCGTTCCCTTTACATAATTTGTCAATGTTATTGTCATCATCAAGATTCACTCATCTTATCGAAGTTTAAATTTTTGCACTCACCTATTATGAAAATTCACACTTTCGAAGAAAATTATTCCAATTTCAATTGCTTTCATATAAATTTCGCTCGAGGTCCTAAGGAAAGCTCCTTAGCCTCAAAATCAATTTTCATCATCGAGGTTTTAAGGATGGAACCTTTGCCTCGAAAACAATCAATTTTCATCATCGGGGTTTTAAGGAAGGAACCTTTGCCTCGAAAACAACCAATTTTCATCATCGGGGTTTTAAGGATGGAACCTTTGCCTCGAGATCAATCATTCAGTCCATCTTACAACGATAGAACATTTCCTATCGTTAGAGGTTCCAAGGACCTTTCCTTAAACCTCAAACAAACAATCAATCATTCAGTCCATCTTACAACGATAGAACCTTTCCTATCGTTAGAGGTTCTAAGGACCTTTCCTTAAACCTCAAACAAACAATCAATCATTCAGTCCATCTTACAACGATAGAACCTTTCCTATCGTTAGAGGTTCTAAGGATCTTTCCTTAACCTCAAACAAACAATCAATCATTCAGTCCATCTTACAACGATAGAACCTTTCCTATCGTTAGAGGTTCTAAGGACCTTTCCTTAAACCTCAAACAAACAATCAATCATTCAGTCCATCTTACAACGATAGAACCTTTCCTATCGTTAGGGGTTCTAAGGACCTTTCCTTAAACCTCAAACAAACAATCAATCATTCAGTCCATCTTACAACGATAGAACCTTTCCTATCGTTAGGGGTTCTAAGGACCTTTCCTTAAACCTCAAACAAACAATCAATCATTCAGTCCATCTTACAACGATAGAACCTTTCCTATCGTTAGAGGTTCTAAGGACCTTTCCTTAAACCTCAAACAAACAATCAATCATTCAGTCCATCTTACAACGATAGAACCTTTCCTATCGTTAGAGGTTCCAAGGACCTTTCCTTAAACCTCAAACAAACAATCAATCATTCAGTCCATCTTACAACGATAGAACCTTTCCTATCGTTAGAGGTTCCAAGGACCTTTCCTTAAACCTCAAACAAACAATCAATCATTCAGTCCATCTTACAACGATAGAACCTTTCCTATCGTTAGAGGTTCTAAGGACCTTTCCTTAACCTCAAACAAACAATCAATCATTCAGTCCATCTTACAACGATAGAACCTTTCCTATCGTTAGAGGTTCTAAGGACCTTTCCTTTAACCTCAAACAAACAATCAATCATTCAGTCCATTTTACAACGATAGAACCTTTCCTATCGTTAGAGGTTCTAAGGACCTTTCCTTAAACCTCAAACAAACAATCAATCATTCAGTCCATCTTACAACGATAGAACCTTTCCTATCGTTAGAGGTTCCAAGGACCTTTCCTTAAACCTCAAACAAACAATCAATCATTCAGTCCATCTTACAACGATAGAACCTTTCCTATCGTTAGAGGTTCCAAGGACCTTTCCTTAAACCTCAAACAAACAATCAATCATTCAGTCCATCTTACAACGATAGAACCTTTCCTATCGTTAGAGGTTCCAAGGACCTTTCCTTAAACCTCAAACAAACAATCAATCATTCAGTCCATCTTACAACGATAGAACCTTTCCTATCGTTAGAGGTTCTAAGGACCTTTCCTTAAACCTCAAACAAACAATCAATCATTCAGTCCATCTTACAACGATAGAACCTTTCCTATCGTTAGAGGTTCTAAGGACCTTTCCTTAAACCTCAAACAAACAATCAATCATTCAGTCCATCTTACAACGATAGAACCTTTCCTATCGTTAGAGGTTCTAAGGACCTTTCCTTAAACCTCAAACAAACAATCAATCATTCAGTCCATCTTACAACGATAGAACCTTTCCTATCGTTAGAGGTTCTAAGGATCTTTCCTTAACCTCAAACAAACAATCAATCATTCAGTCCATCTTACAACGATAGAACCTTTCCTATCGTTAGGGGTTCTAAGGACCTTTCCTTAAACCTCAAACAAACAATCAATCATTCAGTCCATCTTACAACGATAGAACCTTTCCTATCGTTAGGGGTTCTAAGGACCTTTCCTTAAACCTCAAACAAACAATCAATCATTCAGTCCATCTTACAACGATAGAACCTTTCCTATCGTTAGAGGTTCTAAGGACCTTTCCTTAAACCTCAGAGTTTAGGCGGCGAGAAGGTTTTCAATGCCTAGCTAAGCTGGACGAAATTTGGTAACTAACTTTGCATACATCATGTCCCATGAAGCATGCAAAGGGGGGCAGCTGTTGACACCCAATTTCGTCCGGCCATTAAAATAATTTTAAAAAAAATTAAATAAAAAAAATTAAATAAAAAAAAATGTATTATTATTATTATTGTTATTATTATTACTAAATTTTTTTTAATTAGTTTAAAATATATATATTTTTTTAAGATTTGATATATGTGTGTATATGTGTATGTTTGAAAGAAAAAAAGAAAACTCCATAAAAATGACAAAATTTAAAAGTTTGAGGTAAAAATGACAAAATTAAGAAGTTTCAGGCAAAATTGACAAATTCTGAAAGTTCCAGGAGCATTTGGCAGTTTGTCACATAAAATTTTGAGCCTGCCGACGTTTTTGGCTCAAATTGACAGAAAACGACAAAATTGTCAAAATCAGAAGCTTCAGGAACTTATCCAGAGGCTGAGAGACGTAAAGGACTAAAATTGTCATTTTACCAATTTAAGAGATAAGTTTGAAATTTTTTATTAATTTATCCATCAACAGTTCAGCTAAACTTCCTCTATAAATAGCCCCCCAAATTTTGTGCTGAACACAGAAAAAAATAGAAAAAAAACTTAGAGCTCCGTTTCAAAAAAAAGAGAAAATTACAGCCCTTAGCCCCAGACCTCTTCCCTTCTTCCCCAGAAAGCCAAATTTTTTTTCACTGCTGTTCCCTCTCTCTCTCTCTCTCTCTCTCTCTCTCTCTCTCCGCCGTGCCCCTCGCCGCCCGCCGCCGCCGCCCCTGCCCGCCGCCGCGTCGCCCCTGCCCGCCGCCGGCCCCCCCCCCCCCCGTGCCCCACGCCGTCGCCCCCTGCCCCTGGCCGTGCCGCCAGCTGCCCCTTCCCTTCCCCCCCTCGCGCCGTCGTCGTTCTCATTTCCTGGGATTCAAAATTCAAAACTAAAAGGGTAAACCCTTGTTTCACCCATCATCTTTTCAATTTCTTTCTATTAGGTCACTAACCTTTTTATTTTGTCTTTGCAGAAAATTAATTAACTAACTCATTTATTTTTTTTACTTGTTTATTTATTTGTTTATTATTGTTATTATTACTAACCTTTTTTTTTTTGTTATTAGCAACTAACAACTAACTTGCTAATTTTTACTAACCTTTATTATTATTGTTGTTAATAATTAATTAAATTGTCTAACTTTTATTTTTGTTGTAATTAATTAACTTAATTAAACTTGGCTAACTTTTATTTTTGTTGTAATTAATTAACTTAATTAAACTTGGCTAACTTTTATTTATTGTTGTTAATTAATTAACTTAATTAAACTTGGCTAATTTTTATTTATTGTTGTTAATTAATTAACTTAATTAAACTTGGCTAATTTTTATTTATTGTTGTTAATTAATTAACTTAATTAAACTTGGCTAACTTTTATTTATTGTTGTTAATTAATTAACTTAATTAAACTTGGTTAATTTTTATTTATTGTTGTTAATTAATTAACTTAATTAAACTTGGCTAACTTTTATTATTGTTGTTAATTAATTAAATTAATTAAATTGTCTAACTTTTATTTTTGTTGTAATTAATTAACTTAATTAACTTGACTAACTTTTTATTATTGTTGTTAACCATTAATTTAATTAAACTTGGCTAATTTTTATTATTGTTGTTAATTAATTTAATCTAACTTTTACTAACCTTTTTTATTGTTATTAACTAACTAATCCAACTAATCTAACTATATTAATTGTGCTAACTTTTATTATTATTGTGTTATTAAAGTGGATGGCCAAAAAGCCCCACTTTATTAATTGAATTTTTTTTATGATTAAAAGATAAAAAAAGGAATTTTATGTGAATAATTTTCTAAAGGCTAATAAAAATTACTTTTTTTTTATTTTGAAACAAAGTTTTTATTCCTTTTAATAAACAAACATAATGAAATAATTCAAAAATAAAATAAATAAATAAATAAACATAAAACCATTCTTTTAATACATCTTTAAAATTAATAATTAATGAAATAAAAAAATTTAATTAAAACTCCATGACCAAATGATCCGCCAGGATCCATGGCTCGGAAATATTTTTAAAATAAAATATATAAATAAATTTTTTTTTCTTTATAAAAAATAAAAAAAAAAACTTTAGACTAATATATTAATTATCTATTAATATATAATTTTTTTTAGTTTTCTTTATTAAAAAGAATAAAAAGCGTAAAATTTTTGAGTTAATATTTTTCAATAATATTTTATTTATTTCTTTTAAAAATATAATTTTTTTTTAGTTTTCTTTATTAATAAAAAGAATGAAAAGAATAAAAATTTTGGGTTAATATTTTATTCAGTAATATTTTACTTATTAAAAGATATAACTTTTTGTTTCCTTTATAAAAATCTTAATCAAATAATTTCAAAATAATACAAAATAAAACAAAAATAATTGAATTTTCTCTTAAATATTTTTGACTTATTGATTAGATATATTTTCAGAAATATAAATTAAAATTAAAAAAAAATCTTTCATCAAACAAAGAAGAATATAAAAATAAAAATATCAAGACTTTTGTTTTAAAATACATATAAGTTTTCGGTTAAATAATCTTTTATTCCAAAAATAAATTAAATAAATATCAAAACTTTTCTTCTTTTGTTTAAAATTTTTGATTCTCTTAATAAAAAAAAATAATAATAAAAAAATAATAAAAAATAAAAATAAAAATAAAAATTTTTTTTAGTTCATGGTATATTGGCTGGAAACTGTCTCGTGCCCGCTTTTGAGCTGCTTCACCTGGTGAAGAGGGTCTGGCTGAGTAACAACGCCCCGTACCATGATCAAAATTTTTATTTTTAAACTCTTTAATTCTTTTAAATTAACTTCTTATTAAATAAAAATTAATTATTATTTTTTTTAATTCTTTTATAAATTGAGTAATCCTTTAAAATAATAAATATCTTTCATTAAACAAGAAAAACAAAAAAAGTAAACAAGAAAAAAAAGAAAGATAAGAAAAATAAAAGAAAGATAAGAAACAAAAATAAAAGAAAGATAAGAAAGAAAAGAAAGATAAAAAAAATATAAAAGAAAAGATAAGATAAGAAAAGAAAGAAAGAAAAGACAAGAAAAATAAAAGAAAGATAAGAAAGAAAAATAAAAGAAAGATAAGATAAAGAAAAAAAGGAAATATAAGAAAAAGAAAAGAAAGATAAAAGAAAGAAAAAGAAAAAGCAAAGAAAGAAAGAAAAGAATAAAAAAGAAAGAAAAGAAAAGAAATTAAAAGAAATTAAAAAAGAAGTAAAAATAAGTAAAAAAAGAAGAAAAAGAAAGAAAGTAAAAAAAAAGTAAAAAATATAAAGATAAATTTTTTAGTTAGTATTAAAAATCATTCATAAACAAAAAGAATTACCATTTAAAAATTAATTTCATAATAATAAGAATTAAATAATTACGATAAATCAATTTCCATATCCGGATGATCCGGTAGGATCTACGGTTTGGAAAATATCAAACTTTTTAAAATAAACAAATTAAATAAACAGATAAAAATCCATATTTTTACAATATGGATAAAATTGTTTAAAATTTCACCAAATTCCGTGTCCAAATGACTCGGCAGAGTCCATGGTTCGGAATCAAAATCTTCCGTGTCCAAATGACTCGGCAGAGTCCATGGTTCGGAATCAAAATCTTCCGTGTCCAAATGACTCGGCAGAGTCCATGGTTCGGAATCAAAATCTTCCGTGTCCAAATGACTCGGCAGAGTCCATGGTTCGGAAGTATAAAATTCTATACAAATTAATTTCCAAAAATCCGCATTCAACTAATTCAGTTAAAATTTCTAGTTTGAAAATTAACTGAATTTTTTTAAAGCAAAGTAAAACAAAATTAAAATCAACTAAGGTGCCAATTTTGGGCGCTATAACAATATTGTTTTAGCGTAACCGTACTCCCGATCCCCGAACTCTCGCAGACCATATTTTAAGGTATCCAATCGACCTGAGCGAAAACCGATTGGTGGCGACTCCAGAAAACCCGACGTTGCCACACCTTGTAATTTGAAAACCTTGGTTTACTTATAAATTGTATCGGAAGCAAGGTTTAAGTATTATATTATTATTAAAAAGTTAGTTGGAATTAAATTCAAAGAAAGGGCAAATTCTTGATGATTCGTATTCTCATAATATGCCAAATACTGAGTTCTTAATATTCTTATTAGTGAATAATAATAATAATAATAATAATAATAATAATAATAATACAAACAGCAATGATAATGAGGATGATCTTGATAATAATAACAACAATAAATTTAAATTAGTTGTTTTATTAATGAGGATGATCTTGATGATAATACAACAATATGTACTAATAATATATCAACCCCTACTGTTATTTAGGGTTTGGCTCTGCTTTTTACAGGCGCATGTCATAGTATAAATTACTAGCTAGAGCAAGTAAAATTGGGATTAATTACTAGTTGATTACTGAGATTTATTATTGCTATGTTTTTATATTTTATTTTTACTTTTTTGGAATCTATTATTCCAAAAAGAAATTATATATGCACTGAGATTGTTTGGACGACTCTCCACCACGGTCTTCAACAGTTAAACCAACTAATTATTACGCATTTCTGTTCAAGCATGCCAAAGCACACAATTTCCCGTTGATTTTTGGTTGATCATCATTTGAGCCATTTTTCAGCCAAAAGACAAATAGTAAAAACACGCTAAAATAATATGATGCATATATATGTTGCACCATTTTCTTGTCATCTCCTTTTCTCTTGAGTTTTGTTTTTCTTCTCTTTTGGCTTCTTCTATTTTGTTCAATAGTAGTACAGTTAGCATCTTCAATATCACTAGTTTTCGCATAATCATTCATAAAAAAGAGCCTCTACCCACCCATGTCCACTTCCGCTAGGTATATTCTATTCTATATACCCCACTTATCAAGTATAAAAAAGTTTTTTTTTTTTCTAGAAAAGTGCCCTCAAGTAGAAACATTTTTACTATGTTAGAAAGAAAGTCACACGCAGTGATGCTTGTATAAAATCATAGACCTATATAAAAAAAATGGCAAAGAGTGATTTAATGCTAAAAAGAATTAAAAGAATTCCTAACATCTATGATTCACAAGAATAATCAGGTAATAAATATCCAAAAAGCTTTTTTCTTTTTCTGTAAAAATATAATCTTTTCACTGCAATGCAAACCAAATCTAAAAGCAAAATTTTTTTGTTTCTCTAAACCATATTTCTATTTGTTTCTAAAAGTTTTAGACATGAATCGTTGTCCTCAATTAGAGTCCATCAAGAAAAGCCTATACTACTAACCACCCATGTCCACTTCCACAGAGTATATTCAAACCCACTTATCAAGATTCGTTTTTGGCTTAATTCACCATTTTCACTAAGGTTTACTACTACATATACACTTTTACCCCATAAGTTTGAAACTATAGCTGTTTCCTACCTTTTGCCAAATATTATTAATTGCTAACATATAAATTTTTAAATTCTGATCCGAATTACCAACCTATTAAGTAACTATGTTTTGGTATATTTAAATGCTCTAATAATAGCCTAAAAATTAATAAACACTTTTAAGTTATCATTTTTCATTTAAATTTCAATTACTAACATCAATTTTTTAAATACAAAAGTTTTAAAATTTCTCACTAATATTTTGGGTTGGAACCAAATCTATCAGTAAAGTTTTTTAGGTCTCAAATCCTTATTAATGTTTTAAAATAGTTTAAATTATTTACTAATGTTTCAAAATTAGCTCAAACTAACCATTAACCATTAAAAAGGCTAATGGAAAAAGGGAAAAGGTAGCAGGTTTTGAAATCTTAGGGTGATAATGTAACTTTTAATAAATTTTGAGAACTTTGGGTAATTTATCATTCAATCTAATTTGTGTAAAAAATATCAACATTTTTGGAATATTTGAACTATAATTGGAAATACAATATTCCTCTTTGCCATTTTCTCTTCCCTCCTATTGGTCCCTTCTATTTTTTATTCTTCTTCTCATCTTTTTTTCTTCTTCCTTTTTTCCTTCTTTTTTTTTTTCCTCATAAACCATTTTTCTCAATTTCTTAGCTCATCAGATTCAATCAAATCACTTTTTAGTTCTTCAATTTTTTTCCCCAATTTGTGAGTGGTTAAAGAACCACACCATACACGATTGGGTTATCAGGAAAAAATTTATAATGTACTATATACAAATTAGTTAGATCAAGAAAAAAAATTAAGCAATTCTCTTCAACAATTTTTAAATCCTACATAAAAATATACCACGCTTGATGTTTGATGAAATTAAAAAAAAAAAAAAGAAAGAACAAATGAAAACTGGAAAGCAATGAAGATAAGGTCGTCAAACTAAGATTGCATAGTGGAGAAGGGAAAGAAAATAATGATGAATTTATGTAAAAAAAATTAAGAAAATATAATTAATTATAACAGATAATACAAACAATAAAATTAGTCATGATTTTCATGGATCTATATACAAAAAAAAATCTCAAGAAGCAATAATTAAATGATAAAGTAAGAAAAAGTAAAGTAAAACATAAAAATGCAAAAAAAGTTAAAGGAATTTGGTAAAATTTTGATTGATTACCGTTTACAACTCCAAAAAAGAATTAATAGTCTAATACAATATGAAAATATAGTAAAATTTTATTGTAATAATTTCTTATTTCTAGAATATATTTACTTTTCCCCCAAAATTTTAAAATTTTTTGTTTTGTTGCAATGACTTCTAAAGTCCATATCTCAGTTCTGAGAAGTCAAAATTATTTTGATGTTAATTATAGTTCAAATCATTTCCCAAACTTTCTTCTTCCATCTCTAATTCTTTCCCTTCTTTTTTACTTTTAGTAAGTCTGATTTTCCAAACTAAAATTGTTGATATAGTTGACATTAATTTTATAGCTGTTTTTTATTACGACTCTGCAATATATATAAAACTTAACATCGTTTCTTTATATAAAGTTGGTTCCTTTAATCTGGGGTTTGATAGTGATATTTGCAATCTTGGGGACCAAGATGGCATTGTTCATTTGCAAGAACCTACCATCTATAGTTATTTTTAAAAGTTGCAACAAAATTAAGGAAAATAACATAAATATTTGACCATTGATGAATCCAATATATTACCTAAAATTAGATTCAATTAACTTTTCGAATAGTTGAAATTTTTTCATAAATAGTTTTTCAACTAATTATTAAAAAAACACTCGAAAAGGGAAAAAAATATATGGGAGGACAAAGTCTCGAAGCTTGAATAATTAAGTAAAAAAAAAAATTTCTTTTTGGTAGAAAAATAACAAAAGTTCATGTTGTATGGTCATCTCTTTTTAATAAGGTATACAATAGAGAAAAATGTTAATGTCAACTAAAACAAAAAATTATATATACCCACTATATTATAGGCAATTTTATAATATGAATGCTATTGTTTCCAATAAACAAAGATGTAATAAAGGTACCTAATTAAGCCAGAAGTATTACATATTGTCGTGTAGTTACGGTTAAATGATTTACCATTCAAATTAATTAATACAGTAATTAATGCTCAAATTTGCTACTTAAATTAATTTAGCAAGGTAGTCAATGCTTAAATATTCGGCCTCCCATTTAGCTTTAGTTAACACTTAAAGCACAAAATTATAGGTTAAACATCAACATTTTTGGATTAAAAGTCAAATTTGGGTCAAAATCGAGAGGAACATAGATTGGATATTTTTTGGATTATATTACAAATTTAGGGGTAATTGTCATTTATGATATAAAAATTGATGTGGCATTCAGTCAGGCTTCAATAAAGTGTATAATTACTAAAATCTCCTATGCTTCCCCTTTACAATAATATAATAGATTACCAATTAAATTTTTGAAGAAACTAACACTAACTACTGCTTGTAAGCTTAATCAAATAATTATGGGAAATAAATTCTCCTAGAGTAATTGATCATCTTGGAATCCATTTTGAGCTTGTTCGCTATCCACATAGACCTTTTACCAATTCATTATAGATGAAATTACCCAATAAAAAAATCTTTCCCCCAAGGCAAATTTATTTAACCCCTCTAATATTGAATAATAATTTCTTGTCCACCCAAAATTAAAGGCTTTTAAGTTTCTTATGGTCTATTCATCCCTTAGAAACTTGAAGCTATCATTCCTCAAACGATTCTAACATAGTTTGTCTTTTTCTTTTGAGACAAATATCTTCTCCTGAAGATCAATTTACATCAAGAAATAAACTCATGAACAAATGTCTTAACAATCAAGCATGAGAGCAAGCCAAACAATAAATTCAATAAATAGTATAGTATTCAAGCAAACAATCATCAAGGCATCATCCAAGATTCACAATCACTATAGAAGATAGAAAAATCTAGTCTAATAGCATATTTGAAACAAAACTAACAACAAAATTAAAATCCATACTCAATCTAGAAAATAGAGAAAGAAAAGTAGGAAAAAGTAGAAGAATTTTTTGTTGGAGCTTTTTGATCATCCCATGATAAATTGCACAAATTGCTGCTCTTGCTCACTTGTTTTTTCTACTCATCCCTTCTTTAATTTCTTGTAGACACCATTCTCCACGTCACCAGCTTGCTGCTTTTATATAAGCTGCTCCTTGACCAATTTTGCCCAAATTTTCAATATTGTCATGCTAAAAATTTGGTGTTGCACCACTAGTTGACAGTGCTTCCCACTTGCCTTCTTGATTTCAATGGTATCACCACACCAGGTTTTGGTGTGGCTACACCAACTTCTAGCTTTCATGCTTCTTTGATGCAAGTTTTTGGTATGCCTTGAGGTTCAAGAATATGCCGCTAATTGCAATTTTCTCCTCAACCTACACCAAGACACCAAAATTATGCTAGAAGACAGTAAAACTTTTAATTCGTCAATCTCAATTATGGGGTTAAAACAACACTTTTCTTATATTTATCAGTTTAAGATTTTTATATAGAAGTGTTTCATTAACGCTTTTTCTATTGCCTATAATCTAGCCATTCATAAGGGTCTATCTAATCATATTTGTTTATGATGTCACTCAAACGTTGAATAATCAATACATTTATTTTGGAATTGCTTTGGGACAGCTCAAGTTTGGGGTAACTTCTGCACTTGATGTTCCAATGATCATTGTTCCTCTAATGAAAGCTGGCTTCCTGAAATCCTACTCTCCCAAGTACTACAAAATTTTGAGTGGATGACTTATCTATTCTTCTACCTATAGGCAATATGGTTAAGAAAAAATGAATGTTTTTTTCTGTCATGCTTCATTCCATAACGACTCCATCATTGCAAGAACAGATGTCCTATTGCAATGACTTATAGTGGCTATAAATATAGAAACCTTCACCTTCTTCTTTATATAGCACCAAATTTGCCATGTTAATTTTAGGGGTTAGGACATAAGTAGTTTAATTTAGTCTTCATAAAATCTAGCTATCATTATTGCTGATGGCACCTAGTATCCATCGACTCAGCTAGGTGTGGCAGTTTCGGTATGGATAGGTATTAATGCACCTCCTTTGCACAAAAGACATTTCATCATCCATTGCTCCCCCGCACATTAAAAGTAGGATTGACAGCTATCTTAGGAGAGCGTGTTAGATAAACTTCTCCCTTTAACCTCTAGGATATCACAATTTTATCTAATTGTTCTCAAGCTTTTACTACTTTTAGAGGATCCTTGGTTTTCAGTTTGTCGACAGTAAGTCTAGTCAAGCAGGCTACATGACAAACATAGACTTTTACTCGCTGCTTGGTAGTGATCATCCTTCATGAGTATGTTTCTTCATCTCACGACTTGGCTTCTTCTCTATTTACTTAATCTCGGGCATTTGTTTCTGACCACCAGAAAAGAATAAAAAAAGAGAGAAAAAAAAAAAAGAAAAGGAAGAAAGAATTGTTCTTTTATGTAAAAGTCATTTAACATGAATAAACCTAAGTACTTGGATTTGATAGTCAATGAAAATAGCTTTAGCAAGCTTTTTTTGAAGTATTTGTATCTTTTCACTTATTAACTCTTAAACCTTATAAATTTATAATAGGATTCTTAATAATCTATCTGTCATATATTCTTTGAAATATTTGAGTTTGACGTAGGGATTAAAAAAAAAGAAAAAAATTTGTATATTGTTTTCACTTTTGCTCATCACTTTTTGAACGTAAATCAAGAAAAAAAGAAAATATAAATGTTTAAATGGATAGTTTGAACTTTGAAGAGTAATATGGTAAAATAGTTTATTAAATATGAAAATGTTATAAAGATTTAGTAAGACAAAAAATAGTAGATGTTACAAGTAATGTAGACAAAGAGAGTTTTTGTGTGTATATTAAAAAAAGAAGTTTGTGCTCTATTCATACAATAATTGTTTATAAGTACTTCATCTATTCTAACAATAAGCAAGACATGAAATTGTATGAAAATTGTAGCATAAATTGTATTATAATATGCTCGTCGGCCATATAATATGTCTTTCCCCCCCCCCCCCATTTTTTGGGGTTAAATTGTGGATGTTGTTGCCATTCTCTAAATAAGAAATTACAACAACAACTGCTTATGATTTTTTTTCCTATAAAACATCTCAACATTTATGCCTTGGCTGTTTTCTACATCTTGTTCAATCACAGTTATTCTTGTAGCTACCAATTTCGGAATATACCACCTGGATTTATTCATTATAAAGATCAGATGAACCAAACAATACTCCTACCAACGGTAGTAAAGGGCTTTTGTGGAGTAGGTGGAAGAAAGCAGTGGAATGGTATAAAAGATTAGGGGATTAAGGATAATTGGGTGGAATAAAAATGATGCATCAACTGGCCATACCTAGATTAGTTTCCTAGCCTGGTTTGATTCACATAGAATAAAGGAGAAAAATGATGAGGATTTGAGAGAAGTTGCAACTAGTCCTCAATAGTGGAAAAGATAACACTTATGAACTTGACACAATGAGAATGACACACTTGGAAAAATTCAAAAAATATTTAATTATGGAAAAGTGAAACATGTTTAAAGACCAAACAATTGATGCTACCCAATTGTGCTTCAACCTACAAAGCAAAAGGCCCACTAAAGGCACATGTTTGGGCCTATATAGAAGAAGCCTATTGATAGCAAATTAACTGGTTGACCATTAAGGAAGCTAGGAACACGTCCTAGAGGGATCCTCTAAATCACGAGAAGAATCACACAAATAGGGGACCTCTCCTTTATGATCACGAGGATTGGAGTCCCATAAGAGGAAAATTCATGAAGAGGGATGTACATTCTGAACTTTAGCCTATAATTGTCATTAAGCTAGACACTTCTCTTAAACCATTATTAATTTAAGTATCAGAAATTCTTCTTCAACACACACAACTCCAGGACCCCAACCCTACGTTTAATTACAGGTCCATACATTTTCGAGGGTTTTGAATATCACACCAAGTTCATTATAACCTTAATGGTCGGAAGCAACTTACCCTTTTTCATTGTTTTGATTTTTTTTTTAATTTGTGTGGGATATTAGACGCTTACCCAAATAAGTTATAAGGAATCCTCAGTTGGCTATAGCCTTAATGAGAATTTGATAGAATTCAGTTACCATCAGCTATTCTTATACCTCGAATAAAATTTTTTCACAATTCAATTACAAAATGTATTATATGAAAACGAGCTCTAGAATTATTCAAGTTACAATTGGTTGAAGTAATCCTACATTTTAGGTAGAAATATCAAATTTACTACAAATATTTTGAGTAGATAGCGGATATGCCACTATAGTTTTTTTTTTCCCAATCCCCTACGAATGTTTTTAAATGGGCTAAATATGCCACTGCCGGTTAGAAAAATAACTGAAAATGGTAAAAATATCAAATTTTGAAATCTTGGGGTTATTACTCATTTTTCAAAAAAATCAGGACTTTTGAGATTTTTGCCAAAAGATGGTCTGACCGCTGTCATCAGTGCTTCAGCCCTGTTGCTGTCTCCATCACCAGCTCCTTAACCCTATCACTGCCCTCCCCCCCTCTCTACTGTTTAATCTCCTCGCTGGCATTATTGAGAGAGAGAGAGAGAGAGAGAGAGAGAGAGAGAGAGAGAGAGTTTAATTATAAAAAGTCTTTGAAGTTTGTTAAAACTTGCATTATCACCCTAAAATTTCAAAACTTGTTATTTTTAATGTTTTTTATTGGCTTTTTAGCGTTTTCCACTAGATTTTTAACGGTCAATGACATATCCACTCTTAATTTGAAATTTCAGTAGTATATCAAGCCTATTTTAAAACATTAGTGAGAGATTGGGTCCAAAAAAATTATAATGGTATAACTGCTTCCAACCCAAAACTTTAATGGCAAACTTGATACTTTTGCCTTTATTTTTATTTGACATTGGTAAAATAATTTCTCTACTAAGTAACAGAAGACAATTTGCAGGAGCCATGTAAATGCTAGCTATTATTACATCATGGACCACAATTTGTTTCTTGTGGTCGCATGAGTTGACATCCAAAGTGGTTGATTCATTGCACCTCAATTTTGCTTCCATACAATTTTCTATTTTTTGTGTTTATGTTTTGTAGCAATCATGTCTGTTCAGTTCTCTCTTCCAAGTAACAACGGTGTCTTTTAACCGCTTGTCGACGATTTTGTAACTCATCTAATTTAACCGCTTGTATTTTCTGAAGAATCTGAACTTACCCCTCCTAAATTTTTCTTAATTCAATCTCTCACTTCGAGTTAAAAATGAAAACTTCATACATCTCTAAGACGAAGGAGAAAAAGGCAGTGAAGGACATGCCAAATCATTACTATTTTACAGTCACGTTCTCGACATAGTTCACCAAATGTTCGAAGAAATGTCTCAAAGAACTCTATCAGGCATAGTTTGACTTTGAAGTTCTTCAGATATGGCATAATTCAACTTATCCTGTGATGGGATTAGGGCAAGGCGTACCAGTCGACAGGTATCTAAGAGCAGAAAGGAAACTTCACCCTTGTTCAGACGTCTGATAGATTTTCTCTGTTCCTCTCCGAACAGCTTGAAATCAATTCATTCGAAATATGTTTGTGACTATAATACTTGGACAAACAGGACTCATTGTTGAAATTTGCTAACAGACATTTGAACTGTTGTTGACTTTTGAATCTACAAAAAAAAAAAATAAATAATTGAAAGGGGCAATGGAACATCAAAATTCGTTATCAACCTGCTGTCTCTTGCTGCAGAAGAAATCCTTTCCCTAATGGGTGCTTCAGAATCCAATCGGGTTCATGTTTTCATATTTACAACTTCATATTAATTTACAAGAAAGACTTCAGATTTTTGTTTTGTGGATGCACCATCTTATTCTGCAACTATTCACCTATCATCTACCTCTATGTTCATGGCAGTGGCTTCACTTTGATTTTTATGTGGCACTTGTATTGTTGCTGGATTTATCAGCAGTAGTTTCATCTTCTAGTAGGCATTCTGCTTTCTTCAGGATCTCTCCGCCTTGATTTTGATTTGAACTATTTTTTTCTTCTTCCAGTTTTGACAGGCCAGTTTCATCTTCCTTGTCAGCTGGCCTTCCAAATTCATGTTTTGTATCTCTGGCTGATGAATCAGTGGCAGATCTAGATGGTTCAACAACTTCCTGGACCTGGGACTCTCCACTTTTGAGATAGTTCAAGTCCTTGTTGGTCATCTGACTGGATTCATTCCCTTGACCAGCGTTTTCATTTTCTCCTGCCTCCGGCCTCTGATAAGGGCAATCAAAATGGCTTCATTTTGGTGAGGAAGGATGTTCATTTGACATGTGCAGGGTTTATTGAATTAAGTACAAATGTTCATTGAGAATCTAGATGGCTATAAAGAGGGAATTGACTTAACTTGCGGCTCAAGAAACCTAGTGTATGAAACAGCTAGTGTCATAATAATAAACTTTTATTGCTTTGTATTGGTCTTATAGACTTATCAAAATGGGTAATTCAGATTTTTGGTCAACTAGAAAACGGATAGCTTTGTTCTACAAATTATTACCTGTTTCAGCATTGTAGTTCTTTCTTCTTCTATTTCAAATTTTCTCATATCAGCTTCTATTTCCATTGCTCTTTCGGATTTTGAGACATGTTCTCGCTTCTCACTGACATTTTGATCTCTTATGTTATTGATGGTGTTAACTTCATGAATCACTTCTCCAGAAGAACTTTCCTGCATAATGTACAGGAAACAAGCTACTTGTTCAGCTGCTTATATGAAAAAGTGCTTCATTGCCAGTTACTAAAACAGACGAAGAAAAATTTGTAAAATGGTGAACAAAAGGCAAACACTATAAACTAAAATTGAAAAGATGCACACATAAAACACATGCAAGTCTTAATTTACATTACTATGTTTCTATATGCATTACCTTTGCACTAGACGTAGCATTTTCTGCATTTTCTTCTCCTGGTTTCGACAGATTTGTGCCGACTTTGCCTTGGGTCTTATTTTCAGATTCTTTTGTAGTAGGATTGGCAGAATTAGAATTGCTTGTTCCCAATTCATCATGGGTGGATGAATGAGAAACTGAATTAGTAATTAGCTGCTGTGTCTCTTGTTGCTCGTATGAAGTCAAATGCTTGTGAGGTTCCTTGTTCAGCAAATTACTTTGTGATAGATTCTCAGAATCAGAATCCAGCACATCCATTTGTGTCGGTTGCTCAAAATTTATTTCAGACATTTGACGTGCTAAAACATCATTCAGCAACACAGATGTCGGCGATGTTAATGAACCTGAACTTGCTGTCCGTTGTTCAATCAAAAGTCCATGAGGTACATTGGAAGGACTACTTTGTATAACATTCCGCAGATCTCCTGTTTCGAAGTCTGTCCTTGAATCGACTTGACTTTGAACTGCTTCAGGTACCTCCTCAACATTATGCTCAGTCAGATTTCCTGTTTGCCCAGCAACATCTGTAATGAACACTGAAGTTTGCTTTGGATCTCTTGTTTCTTCTGGCTCACAATTAGTATTATGTTTATGAGACATTTCATAGTTTTCAACAGAATGCTGATTTTGTCCCAATTCAATCACTTGTTTCTTAGGCAAGACTTGGATTCCGTCATCTTTGTCTGATGTGCTCACTTCTCCTTGAAACATTGGCTCCTCCACATCATAAATAACATCAGGCTCCACTGGTGGCTTCACTTGAGGATTAGATGATTCCTGTTTGATAGGGGAAAACAAGGTATCAGTAAACCTTGATGTTCTGGAAAAGATTATCTGACAAAATGAAGGATAAATAGAAGCTGTTAGCGAGGCATTTAAGTCAAGGTTCGTTTTTAACATCCCAGTTTTTCCTGTGACAGTTACTCAACCAAACTAACCTCTTGCTTATCAGGATAACCTTCAGGAGATAAATTAAGTTGCAGTGTCTCTTGCTTGGCATCTTCACTTGCTTGACCAATGACAGATGGATGCTTCTGATCACCTTTGTTTGTGTGGCTTGCTGTAGAAGGTAAAGTAGTTCCATGCAAATTTTTCCTGGCCTCTTCTGATTGTGTTGAAGTTGCAGATGCCTCCTCATGCTTCTCATTTAAACCTGATGACCCTGCATCCATACTATTCTCCTTGTCGATTTCATCCTGTTCGTTACTCTTCAATTCATTTCTTTGTCTCCACATAGCACCTTGACGGGCAATGGCCCTTTCAATATCCTCATCACATACCTGTGGAGTTTCATCAGTTGGTGAAGCAGTTTCATCAATTGTCAATGGAGGTGAACCAATGTCTGAGAATTCAACTTGCAAGTCTGAGGCAATAGATTGACTATGAGTATGCCAAGCTACCCTATTTTTGAAAAACATGTGATCCTCAGATCTATTTCTCTCAATAGCAGCTGGGCTCCAGTCCTGCACAATTCTGTTCATAGATGTACCTTTAGGCGGAGTTGAGAGACTTAAGACCTTTTGCACATGATCGCTAAGAACTTGGGGAAATCTCTTCTTTTCATCCATTATTATTGATGATCCATCAGAGTCTGAAGACGATGAAGAGCATGACCCATTGTCATTCATCGACTCTGTCTCAATCCTTTCGGCAGCTTCATTGCCTATCTGTGCCTCCAGGTCCTCCTGACTACTTTCCATTTTTTCTGATTGAATTTCAGGTGTGATGCTCCCACTTCCAATATCCTTTTCTTTTCTGATTTTTGCTTCTTCCTCTTCTACTTGATCGTTTACCATCTCAGGATTTGGCACCTCTTTAGGACTGGGACTTTCCAGCGCAGCAAGAGGTCTAGGACTTCCAACAGCAAGGGAAGTGCTTTCTTGATGATTGGTATTATCTGCAGGGCATCGCGAACACCTATGTTCTTAATGTTCTAAAACAGGACTTGTATGAATCAATGCATTAACTAAAGAAACGAAGAAATTTATTGGATATGTTTCTTACACGGAAACTGTGTGGCTTACCCATCATTTTTTTATCTCTAGCATATTCAAGCTCCTGCAGAAAACTCTTGTTAACAAATGAACCAGCAGCTAGTTGTGGGCCCAGTGAGTCTTGCCTGTGTTCAAATTGGTAACAAGTCCCAGACCGGAAGCTCTCATGCCTGCACAAGAACATATCTTTCTGGTTTGCTGCCATGAACTCTTGGTGGAAACTATCTCCGGTCAGATTGGGTTTCTCTTCTTGAGGTTCATATGGGAGGTCAAACGGGTTCTGCCCCGGCAGCAATACTGAAGGGGCAGAACCAGGCATCTGCGGCACTGCTCCATTAGAATTATTTGAACCATCAAATGGGCTGACTCTTGCTGTTGAAACCAGAGCCATTTGGGTTGGGTGGATGCTCTCCTGCCCCATAAGGGTCTTCTCAACTGCCAACCTGAACAACTTCCTTGCTCTTCTTCTCGCCATTAGAGACTCCAGTCGTTTGTTTCTTTCCAACTCTGAGAGCCCAAGATCCATGAGATTTTGCTCATCATCCTTTGTCCATGCCACTGCTTTATTGTTATGTCTAAACTCGCTCGGTTCTTCCTCGTCATCTGTGCTTTCTATAGTTTCCTTTTGATATCCACCCGAATTAGGAATTTCCACAGACTCTCCTGCAGATGTATCACAGGGCGCAGGATGAGGATTTTGATCCACATGCAGTGAAGAACTCTGTCCATGATGGGGTAGCCTTTCTTCCTCCTCAAGCAACCTATGCTTTTCCTCTAACAAACCAGCTCCACTGATGAAACCATCAAATGGAGAGGCAGAAGCAAGCCAGTCACCCTTCCTTTCAAGCTTATTGACTTCTGTATCCAATTCTATGTTCTCATTCCTACGATTCCTCCTCACACTTTTTTGTGCCCGTAAGCCCTTTTCACTCTTGGTCACCAGAATATCCTTAACCTTGGCGCGTGGTTTCTCGTTCTCTGTTTTCGCCATAGCTTCTACCTCATTCTTGTCATGTTTCTTGGCAAAACTCAAACGGTAAGATTGAATGAAAACAGCAGTGCAGATAAGGACTGGAGAAGAAAACACCAGGAAGTAGAAAACTAAAGGGACATACAAATACAAGAGGAGAAAAATGAAGAAAACCCCAGAAGCATATGGGTACTCTTTTGCAAATTTGCAAAGAGCTACCATAGAACACCTAATGGTTTTCCAAACGAAAACTTGAATGCCCTTCTTATCTACAGTCATCCTACTACTTAGCTGAGACATGATGTATCAAGATTTCATAATAAAACAAATGGATCTGAAACAACGTGAAGATTAGATTATTAGATTTCTTGTTACAATTTCTTTTCTTTTCTTTTCTTTTCTTTTTCTTTTTCTTTTTTTTTTTTTTCGGTTTTTGCCCTACAAAAATTGTGAGAAAGTTTGAGAAATTCCTGGAGATGAATTTCTTGTGCCAGGGAAAGGTGGATAGAGTTTTTGGCTTGAACCAAGAAAATTGTGGACGAGAGAATTCACATCTTCAGAGGAGCCTATTTTGGTGTGAAATCTTAATATAAGATCCTGCAAGTTAGGCATGCATTTCACTGTTTGTTTCTCTTCATTCCGTTGCTCATGGCTATGTATAGAAAACAATAATAATAGTACATGTGCATGGTTGATGGCGGTTATTGTTGCCGTCAACATATTGGTGAATTCTTATATTAACATCTATTATGGTACTTAGAATAAAATAAAATAAAAACTTGCTATGGCCAATATGGGTGGCCAAACCTGATTAGTAGGAGGACATTATCAAAATTTTATTTCCATTTAAGCCTAAACTTTTGATGCTTATAGACCTGTCCTATCAAATAAGATCATGAACCTTGTAATTGAAATAGTTTTTTTGTTTCTGCAAAATTGGCGTCAGACTTTTAGCGTTATCTAAATTATCAAAATTTTAGGAATT
Organism: Aquilaria yunnanensis; assembly: GCA_039654915.1. NCBI lineage: Eukaryota > Viridiplantae > Streptophyta > Magnoliopsida > Malvales > Thymelaeaceae > Aquilaria > Aquilaria yunnanensis. Next base: position 2,040,903 of record CM077595.1, read on the forward strand.
TTTACAATAGGAATTGAGAGAGAGAGAGAGAGAGAGAGTTTACAGCCAGGGGAAGACATTGCTTCTGTTATATATGCCTTCAACTCTTAATCATGAGGTTTGGAACAGCTTTGAATTTGGAGATTTGATTATATTTGTCAAAGTCTCGATTCTTCCGTACCTTTACTGTAGAAAACAAGAATTACCATATTAACAAATATTACACTTTTTGTTTAGCTCGTAATTAAACGTTTTCAAGCACATTCTTATTTAATTTAATTAAGGATAAAATATTGAACAGCTTAAATATTATATAAATGTCAAAGTTTTAAAGTTGTTATCGAAGAATGGTCCATAATCTTGAATTTCAATTTTATGCCAATGACAATTATCACCCTATCACAACACTATACAGTTTTTTTTTTGTTTTTTATGCTTCGCGTTTCATAGAAGGGTCTCTTTTACGAATGGATGATAAAGAGGCAGGCTCGTATTTTGCTGTGATTATGGGTATGGGTACTGATTCCTTCTTAAAATGTCTTGCATCGCACAGATGGACGGATTCGAGTTCCATATGGATAGATTTTCTCAGCACCCAAAAAACAAAAAGGGAAAAAAGGTAAAAGTATTTTTCTAGTATTAATTTCATACGTGCATTGCACCTTGCAAGTAAGAAGATATTATGAAAGATAAGCATCAAAATTCAAAATTTTTAAATGAAGCACATATCTAGGTATGTGATGTCTAATAGAGGAAGCATCTTTTGTTTCTTTAGAGGAAAAAATATCAAATTTACCACTAATGTTTTGGGTTTGGACTAAATTTGAAATTTGCCACAAAAGTTTTTTTTGTCCCAAATTTCCATTAATGTTTCAAAATGAGTGCAAATTGGTTACTAGCAGTTAAAAGTTGCTGATTTTGAAATTCAAGATAATAATATCACTTTTAATAAATTTTAAGGACTTTAAAGTCATTTATCCTTTTATTTAACAGACTCTGATCTACCTTCACCAGTACTTCCAATGTGTCCATCACCTTAAACACCTTCATTGCCAATGCAATTCATCCTCACTGGAACTGTACTAGGAAACAAAAACTTGTTTTTAGTTCGATTAAGAGGATGAAAAGAAATTTGGTCGATGGTCGGGGCGTCAGAAGGAGCTTGAACCGATTGCACAAGGTCAGTGGGCTGATGCGGTAGGGTGAGGCTTAGGATAGGCTGTGATTGCATCACCAAGGAGAACAGTGAATTGGTAAGGATTGGCTTAGATGTATAGGGGTTAGGATGAGCATACGTCCATGGTTTGTAGGGAAAGGTGGTAAAAGAATACGAAGATTGACAATGAAGATCGTTGGCAATGGAGGTGTCAGAGGCGACATGTGCAATGAACATGCTGTTGAAGGTAGAGTAAAGTCTATTAAAGGAAGAATGATAAATTGCTTAAAAACCTTAAAATTTATTAAAAGTTACCTTATTACCCTAAAAATTTTAAAAACCTACAACTATTAATGGTTAGTAGCTAATTTGAGCTAATTTTGAAACATTAGTGGTAATTTGGGGCAAAGAAAAACTTTAGTGGCAGAATTGATCCCAATCCAAAACATTAGCTGCAAATTTAAGACTTTTGCCTTTTTTTTAAATGACATCTATACAATTGAAGATTTGATTGTATTCTTTCTTGTGAGAGATTTAATTAACACACACACTCATACATACATACATGTGTGTGTGTGTGTGTGTGAGAGTGTGTGTGTGTGTTATTTGCTAATTCTTATTGAAACAACTATTTGAAAAGTTCAATAGCTATTTGAGTATTCTTTTAGATGTTTGAAGACAAATATACTATGGCATTTGAAATTCACTATAAGGGAAATATATAAAAATGAATGAAAACTGCGACTAAATTTCAATTACTAGTTAGTTGCTCCAAGGCTCTCTTAATTTCCTCCTTCTATTCTTTCTCCAAGCTTCTCTTGTTTTCATCACTTCCTTCGATTCTTTCTTCAAGTGTCTCTCCCTTCTATTCTCTCTCCAAGCCTCTCACATTTCCATCTCCAAGCCTCTCTCCCTTCTGTCTCCAACTCCCGATTTCGCTTGTCTTCCTCACCAATCAGGTCTTAGGTTGAGTAAGATTTTTCAAAGAAGTGTCTTGGTTCTTAGTTCTCTGGTTTAATAAGATTTTTTTGGAACCATCACTATTTCAGGATGATTTGCTTCCACCAAAAAACCAAAGCAATGGAACCCATGCTCACCCCTACCCCTTGGGTGTATATATTGGAATTATGCCAATTTGTAAGTTTTTGACCACACAAACAAGACAATTGATTAAGAAAAGCCACTTAGATTCTACGATAGCAATTTCGTGGAAAGTTAATACTGGCAAGGTGAATTTTCAAACCGATCATGGATAGAGAGGTATGTAAATGTGTGAAAATTTAGTTGATGAAGATCTTAAAAGCTAGGAGCGAAGGGCTTAAACCTTGAATGAGAGGGTAAAAGGCTCAATGTCCTACCATAGCACCAAAATATGGGGATAGTTTTGAAAAGTAAGGGACAACTATTATTAACTTTAGCAGATCTTTTGAGATATCTTAGACTCGTAGGACGAACTATAAAACATGCATCGATATTAATCCCTTACCAGAAATACATATATAATGGAAGCAAAGTAGCAAGATTGCAAACAACCAAAAAAAGTCATTTTTCTTTTCTTTAGTGAGGAAACCAGATTCCATAATAAAAAAAAAAAAAGCTGCATCCTGAACTTGAAATTCTATATCAATTGGATAAACTAGTAGCCACCTCTAAAAATGAGAAACTTCAAAAGTTAAATGCGCCCCTTGGGCAATGCCCTTGGAACCTATAAAACGTGCATTAGTAATTAGTTGCATGAAAGATGTAGATAATGGAGTGAAAAGAACAGTGGCGGACTACCCTTGGGGCACAGGGTGCAGCTGCCCCCCCCCCCCCCCCCAAATTTGGAAAGGTTTAGATAATAGGTACTTAATTGGTCAATTCAAAAGAAATTAGGGGTGAAATGTACATTCTTGGCCCCCACCCCTCGAAAATGATGGAAGAATATAAAAATGAGGGGGTAGTAAGGTAGACTCTAAAGAAAGTAGGGACCAAATGAGTAATTATTCCCTCTAGCTTAACATGGCCTAAATGCAACATTAGTCCTCTAACTTTTTCAACTCGTATGAGTTGTTCCCTTATCTTTGAATTAGTATGACTTAGTTTCAATCTCCAGCTTTGCCTCACTGTAATGTTATCAGTCTTCTCCGGGCTCACCCCTTGAACCAAAAATCCTAATTCCGCCAATGGAAAAGAGTAACATAATTAGAAACTTCAAGAAGAATCATTGAATGAAAAATCTTCATCAGACAATTCTTCCTTGAACTAATTATTAGTCCAAGAACAATTTAATAGGGCTTAAAACTACCAAACTAGGAATGAACATCAACAAACAATTGATAAAGACATACAAAAATCTTCAACCCTTAAAAGAAATGTAGAGTTGAGGGTGTAGGCTAGAAAAGAACCTAAAAAAAAACAAGATATCTCTTTTTATTACTCTTAGATGAAATGAAAGCTTAGTTAAAATGAAAAGTACAATTATATTTATTTTACTTCTTTATTTTCTTGTTTTTTTTTTCTTCTTCATCTTTTTCACATTAGAAACTTTTAATGTTTCCGCACTACCATGAAGCTTCACAATAGTTAGGAAAAAAATGGTTGCCTCAAATTCATCAGGAACACCTTCAACCACAACTTCCCTAACACTGTTCGTCTTGATATCATACCACACAAGTGCTTCTCCACCAACAGCCAAAAGAACTTTTGCACTGCTCTTGGACATAACAACCAAGTAACTCAAAGACCATTCAATTTGTGACTGCCCAATTCTAAGTAACTTAGACCAAGAACCCTAGTTTCCAGACTCCTCCATCACCTACACATCAACATAAGTATTCTTGTAAGTGCAACTTAAACAAAGTTGATTCTCTAGCTCAAAAAATTATCACTAGCACAACTAATATCTCTTGCCTGCTTCATGATTCTTTTTTCAGTGTACACTCTGGGTTGTATAAAGCTTCTCGAAATCAACTTTATCACGCACTTTCCATAAATGCCACAAAGTTGACAAAAAGAAAATAGTTTAAGAAATGTTTTGTTTTTTAAGATATTGTAGCAGCATACTATTTGGCACCATGGTTTGAGAGCTCTAAGCTTGAAAAAGTTGGTTATCCACTAATAAGATATTCTACTTCAAATTATCGGTGGAGGATTCATTCCACTTTTTGAGTAATGGGACCACTTGATTATATTTGGAAGTAACTTGATACATTTGCCCCGATCCTAAAAGACCATGCCAATTTAATAATATTTTCATACTTTGGATACCACATCCAAAAAGCTTCTAAGCAACAGGGGTAATGGTAAAAGGTGTAGATTGGTTTAGTATTTAGGAGTAAGGGTGCATGATTTGAATGCTAAGTGGCTAAATTTATAAGCTAAACATCAGGATTTAAATTTAGCCATGTCTCATTATAAAATTCCTTTGTCCAATACTTAAAAAATAGAGTTTTTTTTCCTGCTGAAAGTTGGTCTTGGTAAACTAGGGACCTTCACATGGTAGATAAAGCTTATATGTGCAATAAATTAATGAAGGTACTTTATCCCAAAAAGATAAGAAGTCTGTTTTCCTATCTTTTCATATGAAAAAAAAAACTTGATTAAAATCACCTATTAAATACAACGGCCCATTATGTTTATAAAGGATAGCTATGACATTATTCTAATTAACCTATCATTATGGAACAAATAGGTGATCATAGGTGCAAGCTAGAGACCATGAGTTGCATAAATCATCTTTACTTTGACAAAGTATTAGGTGCGGATCCTTATAAAGAACTGAGCAAATGACATATGAAGACTAGCCCAACAAAAAAACTACCCCTATGGTTAATCGTATTAACAAAATCAAAGTTTGAGTAACCTATAGCAGCTAACTTACTAGGAACTTCAAAACTATGGAGTTTAGAATCCATGTCACAAGTCATATTAGGTTTATAATGAGTAACAAGAGACATCAGATGATGAATTGCTACTAGATGACCTAAATTGCGATAGTTAAATCTTTTAAACTTCATGGCTAATTGGGGGTTTGATTTGGATCTAAACCCAAAAGTGCCTACCCTACAACCATAGTCCAAGTAGAAATGCTTATTGGATTGCATAAGATAGCTCATACTGTAACAAAAAAACTTCGATCAATTGTTGAGGCTCTGTCAATCTCCAAGGATCTAGTGGTTTAAGCCAAGTACATTTAGACATGGAGCTTAACATGTTTAGGGATTTCACTAGAAAAAAAATTGCCAACTTCATTTCTATTATGCTTGCAACTAGATACATAGTTGGTGGAGCAAGCATTTCACACGTTTTCCATAATGCAGGGAAAAGGTAAATGATATATTTTTGGATATTTTTTTGGCCACTTCCTTCAGTATAACATCTGAATGTTTGTTGTTTTAATTCCCCTCCTTGTAGTTGTTCATCAAACCTAAAATCCTTATATTTTTTTATGTTTTTTGTCTAGCCCATTAGGTTATAAATGTTGTTCAGAAAGAAAGCCCTGGGTATTATCAAAAGACCTCTTATGTGAAGTAAAAAAGAAACGATAGAGGCTTTATTTCATCTTGCTCAGTGAAAAAATTAGTGGTAAGATCATCAAGTTATCCTATTTGCTCCTTATAGCATTTATCATCAAACGTGTCTTTCTTTGAACACTTTAGGTTTAGTTCCTTTGGGACTGTACCAATATTATTGTTATATGTCCCATAAAAAGAACATGAATGCCTTTTTTCTTGAAAAGAAGACAGAGTTTATAGGCTTAGCATCAACAAGTTTAAGTAAGGCATCATTGTCCTCAAACATAAAATTGTACTTGATGGCCCTGTAGCAATGTGTTTTTAGGAGTTGTTACTAATCAGTTTCACTTTGGCCAATTAGATACATGTTATGATTTATGAGAGATTATATGATCGTGAGTCAGTTATGCTAAAATAACTTTTTTATAATGCCTAAAAATTGGTACCATAGAGGTTTGGTTTTATCATTTTCCTAAATTTTTGCTTCCTTACCTAATTATTGATAAAATAGTTTTAATGAATTTTATTTAATTTCAAACTGTAAATCTTACCAAAACCAATTGGATATGGAATCCTAGATGTCCTTGGGATCTCGGGATTTTATCAAATCCACCCAAAAATTTGAAATGAACATCTTGTTCAAAGCCGTAAGTCTTATTAGATCAATCGGATTTGAGTGAATAATCTGCTTCAAGATTTTATCAAATTCACTAAGAACATATTCTCAAAAAAATCTGTTGAGCATTTTAAAATTTCCTTCATTTGATTTCTTTCTAATTTCAAAAAGAGAAGCTTGACGGATCATGTATGGGCGAAAACAGGTTGGCTTCACGAGTTGTGATTCAGATCTTCACTCTTCCTATTCGATTCAATGTTCTCTGGCAATGAGAGAAGGACAGCGGGGGTTGGACTTTAGCGGCGACAATGCGGGCAGCTTCAATTTAGTGAGTATGGGCTACCAGTGGTAACGATTCAGTAGAACAGGTTGATTTTGGGAATCCGAACGAGTTTCACGCTATTAAATTAGCATGCACCAATATCGGATTGCAGAAATAATCACACGAGCGCCTTGTTTTCAAAATTCCACAAATGCATAATTCTCCAAGCTTTACACGCTCAAATTCCTTTTCACCCGGTTGCACTATTCGTGATTTTTCTACTAAAGAAAATCTCACATATGTCTATGTGTTGTTGTTGTTGTTATCAATGCATAACAACTCCTTTTATAGGCAAATCCAGGTAGATTTTAGAATATTGCGTGAGACTATTGGGATCTCTTAATCCTGTCAAATTAGTCCCTAACTAATTTATTGTTTACAAGTCAGTACAACATTTTACACGATCTTATAAAATCTCCCAAGAGTTCAGAGATAATTCACAAAGTACCCATTTTATTTTATTCCGTTCACCGTCTAATATTGTTGCTCATAATCCGGACTAGACCAACCACATCTAAATCGTGGCATTGTTAATGCGGAATTAAATATGTGCATGTCTCTTCAAGTTTATTCGGATTCTAAACAATTTAGAAAAATATTTATAAAATCTATATATAGTATATATATAATTTTATATAGAAAATAATATTTCCAAAACAATATTTTTTTAAATCGGCCACGTGGATTTCTTAATCCAAAAAACCAAGATACATAATCACAATATTCACTCTTATTTTAAGAGCAGTGAATTCCATGTTGAATAATCATGAACTTAACATGTTAACATTTATGTAATCCAATATGTCCAAGTATAGCCTATATTAGACATCATTGGTTGACACATCAAAATCACATAATGTATACATTTAAATTTATATTATTCTCAAGTCTACGGAATAAATAATATTTACTCTTTCTCAATAGTTAAAGGTCTAAGACTAATCGATTTCATCCTGTTCAAATATTTATCTCCATAAATATTCACATACACATTAGGAATCAATATTCCAGTGATTGAGATAAATTACTTTATCTCATATAGGAATATCATATGTGCAATCTTTTATGAGTAATTAACCCATGTATATACTCATAGATTGTGAACACCTTTTAAAGAACTATAAAGATAAATCAAGTCCCATGTAGCATGATCTCCATCATCTATCAATCCATATATAATACAGTTCTATGGGTTTATCATAGAAGAGATAAGAAGAATTACACAACTTTATTAAAACAATAACAAAGTTTAAGTTGGCTTCGATGAGCACAATAAATCTTTCAGTTGAATGGGAGCCGAATCGTGAGCTTCTTTTGTCGTCGGTTTGGCACAGACGACGAGGACAGTAGCATGACGTTAGTGGCTAGTGCGGCTTAGGAATGACAAAATGAGGTACATCTGAGAAATGGTTTAACGGCGACTTTTGGCGGTGGTTAGGAATCAGGCAGCGAGCTGGAAGCGCCGAGGGGCAGCAACTGCGCTTGGGAAGAACTTAGAGTCCCAAGGAGGAAGGATGGTGAAATAGGGGGTTAAAATTGCATTTCCCTATTTTCTTGAAGCAGCTCAGGGTTTTGTAAATTTCTCGGCCTTTTCTTCTATTTTTCTCTCAAATAGTCCTTTGATTGAATCACCTTTTTAGTCTGTACTCTTTGGATCATTTAGGTAGGAAGAAATGAGTGTGTCTTCCGTAATACTCATTTTGATCCCTGATCTTTGATATCCCAAAAAGACATTATTATGCAGCAAATCTCATCATTTAGAGACTTCTTGCCAGCTCAAAGAGTCTTTTATGTAGATCCTCCTCATAAACATTGCCACACATGGGGATCTAGGAAACTGATGGCCCATACAGAAATCCTACTATTTTTGTGGTGGATGGTGTCTAGCCTAGAGCTTCAGGTCCGAAAGTAGCTACTTGGATCTGGATGAAAATTAATACCCCTTATGACTCTCATCAAAGGCAATGCCAGCTAAGTTACGCCTCAGCTTCGGAAGTAGAGCTAGAAGATATATTTAGGTCTATTAGTATGTTAAGGGGTTTCTCATTGCAATATATCACTATACTTTTCAATTTCTTATAGGTCCTGGATGTTTTACATGATCAGAAGGCATTAGACTGAAGAGTGGTAAGGTTAGTAGTCCGAGTTGTTGATGCAATGAAGAAGTTTGATCAATGTTCATTTATTATAGTTTTATGACATTATGTTTCTCCACATTACAATCTAGCAATATCTCTATTCCCTTGATCTTCTTTCCTGATTTTGATTATAAAAAAAAAACAGTGTAAAATATTTCATTTTTAAGGGTAAGTACTTTTTCTAATCAATGGGTAAAATATCATTTCAACCAAAACTTAAGAGATTTTAGAAATTTACAATAATACTAGAACATGAAAATACGAAACTCATCCAAGGCTTCTTTTCTTTTTCCAAAAATATACACTCGCCTCTCAAATATAAGTATTTTTTGCCCATTTTATTAGTAAATGACATCAACTTTTTAGTTTTTTAATTTAACTTGTCTAAAATTTGTCTTCTAATAAATTTAAATCATCTACCAATAATTTAACAGTTAACGAATAAGTTAAACTCTTAATTTTTTCATTTATTTAAATGTAAATATATTTTTTTTGTTACTACTATCAATGAATACAACTTGGAGGAGCACAATGTAGGTTTCTGTTAGGAAAGAGGAGCAAAATTTTCATTCTCCTCCGGAGTAAATTACAGTCGTGACCCCTAACATTTTACTATTATACCGTTTTGGACCTTATCCTATAATTTTTTTCATAGGACGCCCCTAACCTCCCTAAAGTATGTCATTTTGGACCTTTGATAAACAAAAACAATTAATGTAGATGGAAAATGCCACCATGGCACTATGGGCAATCCACCACGAATGCACAGTACTCAGCTACTAATGATGACGTAGAAAAAAATGATAAAAAATGGGGGAAAAAATATAGATATTTCCAGTGGCGGACCCAGGATTTTAGACTCGGGGAGCTAAAGGCAAAGCAGAGGTGAGACGAGCAACGATTAAAACCTAAGAAAAAAAATTATTTAAATAATTATTTATAAAAATTAAATTTTATAAAAAGTTATTTAAATAATTATTAGGTGTATATGGTATTAAAATAATATCTATTCTAAATAAAAATTAGTAAAATAATTACTTTATTTTGATTAATCATCACTGAAATAGCCTAGAGGGGAGAGAGAGACATAGAGATGTTGAAAGAGAATGGTTTGGGATGAATATGCAATATTTCAGATGTTAGGTATAAATTTGCAATGAAAAGTAAAGGTTTAGCACTGTTTACGCTATTTACCCTTTTATATTCTTCAGCCAGTTTGGAGGGATAAAACAGACAACTGGTCCTTAATTTCTTCCAAAATGGCCAACCTAGTACCTTATATTTAAAAACTCACAAAAGTCTCGGGTGGCAGTGTTTGGGATGGATATGCAATGTTTCAGAGGTTAGGTGAAAATTTGTGATGAAAAGTAAAGATTTAGAACTGTTTTCTGTATTTAACCTTTTATATTCTTCAGCCAGTTTGGGGGCGAAAAACACTTAACAGGTCCTTAGTTTCTCACAAAATGGCTAACTTAATACCTTATATTGGAAAAATTACAAAATTTTCGGTGGTGCAGGGGGGCGGTGGTTCCGCCCCTGGATCTTTCCTTCCTCCTCCCTCCCCCACTGCCTTCGGGCCATCTACCATCTCTGCCACCGCTAACTGCCTCCCTCGTCTCGCCAATCTCTCCCATCCCCTCCGTCCCACTGTCTCTTCCATCTCTCCCATCTTCACCTTAGGCCGCCCAATTCCTTCATCCCCTCCTCCTGGCGACAGACGATCCAGCAAATTTAGGGGCCAATTGGACTAGGCACGGAGAGCAAAGTCGAGGGGGAGGGCGAGCCGAGTCAAGAAAGGGGGAGGGCTCAACGGAGCGCCTCGGGATTGATCTCGCCGGAGCACAAGGGCTCGACCGAATATAGCGACTGGCGGTGGCGAACGAATCGACGATGAGCCACGGCTGCGTGAGCAGGGAATCGATGATTCTGGTATGTTATGGTGGCATTTTTCGTCCACATAAACTCCAAAATAGTACTCTTTTAGGATGTAAGAGACATTCTATGTAAAAACATGTATGATGTGGTCTAAATGATATAATAATAAAAGGTTAAGGCCAATGGTGGAATTTAATTTATTGTAAGTTGCCCGTATTAGATTTAGTGTAAGGAGGACAAACCGAAATCGAACCGACCCGCGCTGTTCGTCTTGCTGAGACGGGCCACCAGGGAGCTAGAGCTGCTGGTTTCTGTGACCCAACAAACCTGCATCGATGACTAAAACTGATGAAACAATGGCGAGCGGCGAGACTCAAATCTATCACGAAAAACAACGCCTTCAATTTTGCCTCTTGCACACCCTTAACAATCTTTTCCAGGTATCTGTTCTCTTTCTTGTCATTCTGTTCAAATCCTTCGTTGAAACCCATCAATTTGATCTGATCTCGCATGATTTCGGTCAATTTCTTGAATTAATTACTATCCAATCGGTGAAATTTCATGTGGAGTGGGTTTCCTTTTTTTTTTTTTTTTCTTTTCCTTCTTTTATTTCCTCTTTCTGGGTAAATGAAATTTGATTTGAGCGTATGCAACTATATATTCTGTTATGGTTCAGAAGAAGGACGCTTTCAATCGTGCAAGCTTGAATCAAATAGCTGAGAAACTCGTTGTAGATTATCCCAACAAGGAAGCTTGGACGCCTTTGTCTATGCTCTTCAAGGCTCACCATAACGTGTTGACTGGGAACTATGACATAAATGTTCTGATTTCTGCCCTTGAAGACAAAGGGAAGACTGTTGTTTGGCACGACCGTCGAAATGGTGCCTCTTCGATTGAACTTGACGATGAGTCTGAGGGGACTCTGATGGGTATTGTGCTTAACGTTCCGGTTAGACGGTATGCAGGGCTTTGGAGAAGTAGGCATTGGATTGCAGTTAGGAAAATCAGTGGGGTTTGGTATAATTTGGATAGTGATCTTGCCACACCGCAGGCATTTAAGGATGCTGATAAAGTTAGGGAGTTCTTGGATTATATCAGTGGTATTGGTGGGGAGATTTTGCTGGTCAGGAATGTTGTGTCATAAGTTTGAATTGAATTCAAGAAGCAAGTGTACATGCTTAGGTTTCTGACCAATACAACAACAGTTGTCCATCTATATGTAAAGTGTTGTTTATGTGTGTCCTGGAATTTGGAAGACAGATAATGGAGACTGCAGTTCATCTGTATCCTCTGGAATCAGGGATATTACTCCTTAAGTAATGCTTTGCTAGATGTTCTAGTTTAGTTATTGGATGATCTGGAAAATACTTGAGCTGGATATTATGGGAATTTTCACCTCAGTATACTCTCAAGTTGCCAAAATCCATTAGAAGGGTAACTGATGATAAATTTCAGATGAATGATGGCGTTCCTCTTCTTGTTTTCCATATCTTTCTTGTTGTTCAGGGTACCATTTTCTACTCTTGTTCAGGAGAAATACCTCCCAATGGTTCATTTTGGAGTTCTGTGTCAATTCAATTCACTTTATCAGACACTGTGCAAGTAGATGAATAGACGGTTTTATACATTTTGTTGTAGTGTGTAATGGTGAAATCTTGCAGACCACATTTGCATAATCCCTCTGGTCTGTGAAGTTCACTTTCAGCGACTAGCTTCTCAAGTGAGTGCAGCACTTGCAACCGGTATGCTTGGTCATCGAAATATCATGATATGCATGACTCTGACGAAGGGCATGCTTGAAATCAAGTACTTTGATGCGCCAGACAAACCAAGATAATCAATCCTCAGAACAGCGGGCATAATTCTTGGTATGCCTTCTGCATTTTTGTCTCTATGATCTACTATCTCCATGTGCTAAATTCTATGCTTATTGCTGTTGATCACCAGAAATTTGCTTGACAGAATTTATGCCACTTTATTACCTTTTGCTCTGAGATGCCATTTACACCTTGATTTCCCTAATGCTGAAGCCAAGTTTTCAGTATGAAAATGTTGAGCTTACACTATGCTTGCTATACATTTCCTTGAATTGCGTTTTATTTGCCCCATTAGAGCTGATTTGCCATACTAGGTGCTTGAAATCCAACAATTATAAGTGAGATCTGTAAAACGCAGGTTAAAAAGATTCCTATGCTAAATGCTGGCTAGCCTTTTGCCTCCATTCCCTTTTTTTTTTCATAGATGTATTTTATCTGTATAATTTTGTGTATTATTGTATTTTTGCAAAGGAAATCTAAATATTATTTTAGGACATTGTACGGCATAAAATACAACCGTCAAAGAACTGGTGAATTGAAAAAAATATATATAAGTCACTTTTTTTCGCGCCAGAGAATGTGGTCCGCTGCTCCGCAAAAGAGTTGAATGCGCATGAATGCAATCGGAGAAATTAGGATTAGGAGGGGAGACTGGAAGGAAGGAACGCACACAACTTAAACTCATTTATTAGAAGATAGCTACCTAATTGTTTAAATTCATTTATTCTAAGTAACAATCTGACATTAAATTCTTAAGTTCTAATTTATTTTCATTAAATTCAATTTATAGTATATCTTTTCACAATTAGTGAATGATATACATTATCAGTTTTTTTCATCTGAATATTGGGTTTTTCATGTTAATTTATAGCCAATTTATTTTAATTTAAGTCAACTTAATCCAAAATAGTTTTTTTTTCCTGAAATTAATTTTATTTAAAAGACAATATTATATAGGTGTAATAATACATTGAAAATACAATTTTTATAATCTTATTAAGTTTTTATGAATTTTTATTTTTTAATTTCTAAAATAGAAAAATTCATAAAAATTTAATAGCATCATGAAAATATACTTTTAAATAGATTATTATATCAACATAATATTGGTTTTAAAATAAAATTAGTTCTGGGTAAAAAATATGTAAAAATAAAAATAAATTATTTTAAATTAAGTTAACTTAATTTAAAATGAATTGGCTGTTAGTTTTGTGTAAAAACTAGAAATCAATATACATTGAATTATAAAAGTTTGAGACTAATATTATAAAAAATGGAGATTAATGACCACATTATAAAGGTTTTATCTTTGGCATCAATTGCTAGTGGTCATGAGTGGAAAGAACTTCAGAAATTTTAAATCTAGGGGGCTTAGGGGTCAATGGAGAGCCTTGTATATTGAAAATGAACACTTAAAGAGGTCTCATCTTTAGTGGATGATCATACCTTGAAGAGATTGGTATCACCTACTGAAATAGAATGCTCCGGCATATATGTATATATGCATCATGAAGGTTTAGCAACAATGGGGTAGTACAAAAGAAAAGGCACTAATATATGAAATTTTTGTATTATACAATTATATATTGAATAAAAGTAGCAATATAGACTAACAATTACTATAAATAATCAAATATACTTTTTCGGTCCCCCTTTGGTAGCCACATTAGTTGAAGACACAAAAATTAAAATTTGCAAAAGTTTTTCCATTTTTTCTTTTTTGCTTCATGAAAATGTTAATTTTAAATTGTTACTTTTGAATTTTTACTATACCATTTAAAATTTTTTATCAAAGTTTAAGGGTCACGTAGCAGCTTGTGAATAACATAAGGACTAAGAAAAACTTTTCAAAATATATGTATTTGAACTAAATTAAATTTTTTTTGAGAAAATAGAAATTATATTATGATCTTAAAATGAATGTTGAAATGAGGTTGATGTTATAATTACTCTGGCATGGAAGAAGTATAATATAGGTAATCTTCCAACTTTATTTCGTGACAAAAAAATTAGAAATATATATGCTATTATTGGCTTTAAGATTCATATATAATTAACTGGTTTAGTAGTAGTACGAGTCATATCTATTAGCTCCTCGTGTGCACACTTTGAAGGAGTACCCCACCCCGCACAATCTTCATACAATGATAGTCCATTTCCATTGGTGGGCTGAAGACAAGAATCTGGCTAATTTATTATCCATGGCTTTGATTTTTCATTGTTTTTAGTAAATCCACTTCGATTTGGTAAAATAACAGTTAGAAACTGCATGTTTTCTAGGAGTGAATCTTTTAAATCAATAATTCCATCCAAAACTTCATTCTGGTGATAAAGACAGTTCTAACCCAATCCAATTTTACGTCTAACATTTTCCAAGAAATTCAAAAATATATTATTCTTGTTTCAAAAATCATCATCGCCAATGAATGGCAAATTTTAGAAACAAAAAACTTTCATCATCAATATCATCTTAAGGAAATTATTTTAACTTGGTCAAACTATTGTATATGAAAAAAGTTCATTTGAAAGAGGCTCCTGGCCCTAACAATACTTTAAAGAGATTATTGTTTATATATGAGAGGGAGAATTAATGGGAATAGCCAGGATTAGAAGGAGAGAAAAAAGAAAAAATACGTTGGGAATACGTTCTATCATATTGCTATATGTATATTAAAACTTTAATCTCCAGACCACGTATCACTAGATCAGCTCATGATTAGCCTAATTAATATCTTTCACTACTTTAGTTTGCGCTCTCTCTTGCTCAATACTCCGCCACCCACTGATGATGATCACATCAACCACAAGCCTTCTTTTTCTAAGACAAACATAAAATAAAAAAAATGGATTTGGTTCAGGTTTTAAAAAAGAAATACAAAAACGAGTTTATAAAATAAAAGTTGTTTCCAAACAAAATTAGGATTACAGAATTTTGGATTAGCAAAAGGTACAAAAAAATCACTAATCTTTTCGCCTTAACGTATATCATTCGTCGTTTTTTTTATAGTTAAATTGTCCACTAACGTTCGCAATTGGGTAAAATCTAATAACTATTGTTTTGAAAAATAGGCAAATTAGTTACTTGCACAACTTATAGAGAGAATATTCTGTTTTCTCTATAATATTTCATTTTGTTAATACCATATAATTACTATCCTTCTGAGTAAATTATAAAATCTATTTCCGAACTATTTAATTCATGCACATATGCCTCTAAACTAGAAATTATGCATGAATAACTATCTTCTCCTAAATTGTCACTTTCCTTCATTCTCTTCTCTTTGGGTTCTTTGATTCTCCCTCCCTCATCCCCCCACTAAGGCGAGATCCAGGCACTAGAAGCAAAAGCCAAGCATCGAATTTCATCTAAAGATTTGAAACTATGCCCATGCTTTAACCGCACATTTTCCCTCAAGCAAGCCCAGAGGCTCGATTTGTCACTGGCGACAGCATTGATCAGCACGGGAGGAAGATGGAGAAGCTGTGCCTTACTGTAAAACTTCATCTTTAGTGAGCTCGAATTTTTTGATACTGTATCGTAGAACTTCGTTATCGAAGACGAGGAAGAAAAGGTAGGCGAAGGACTGAAGGAAGATCTCCTCAAAAGGCCGGATGACGTTGATAGGGACAGTGGGGAAGAGTTGGATGGCGAGCTAGCAATCGAGCATGGAGTAGCTGGAATCAGCATTATTTGGATTAGTTGTGTCAAGATCATCACTAGTGAGGGAGCGGATGAGGAAATTGAAAATGTAGCACTAGTGTGGCAACGTCGGGTTTTCGGGAGTCGCCACCAATCAGTTTACCTAGGTCGATTGGTCACCTTAAATATTGGTCTACGAGAGTTCGGGGGTTCGGGAGTACGGTTACGTTAAAACAACTTTGTTAAAACGCCCAAAAATTGGCACCTTAGTTGATTTTAATTTTGTTTCGCTTTGCTTTTAAATAAATTTCAGTTAATTTTCAATCTAGAATTTTTAACTGAATTAATCGGATGTGGATTTTTGGTAATTAATTTGTATAGAATTTTATACTTCCGAACCATGGACTCTGCCGAGTCATTTGGACACGGAATTTGGTGAAAATTTTAATCCATATCGTAAAAATATGGATTTTTATCTTTTTATTTAATTTATTTATTTTGAAAGTTTGATATTTTCCAAACCATAGATCCTGCTGGATCATCCGGATATGGAAATTACTTTAATTAATTGTTAGTTATATAATTATTATTTTTATGGAATTTATTATTACTAATTTTTAAGTCTTTTGTTTTTAGATTTATTAATAATCTAAAAAATTTATTTTTTATTCTTTATATTTTCTTTTCTTTTCTTTCTTTTCTTTCTTTCTTTTCTTTCTTTTTGATTTTATCTTTCTTTTAGTTTTATTTTTCCTTTCTTTTCTTTTCTTTTCTTTTTCTTTTCTTTCTTTTCTTTCTTTCTTTTCTTTTTTTTTATCTTTTCTTTTTCTTTTCTTTCTTTTCTTTCTTTCTTTTCTTTTTTTATCTTTTTCTTATCTTTCTTATCTTTTTCTTATCTTTCTTTTAGTTTTTTTTTTTAGTGAAAGTTATTTATTATTTAAATAATTATTCAATTTATAAAAGAAAAATAAAAATAATTGGCTTTTTAAAAAAATTATTTTTATTAGGCTTAATAATTAATTAAAAATAATCTTCTTTTAATTTTCATTTATTTATTTAAGTAAGGGTAAAGGTGAATTAAATTAAAAAAAATTATATAAAGGAAAATTAATAATAATAAAGTGGGGCTTTTTGGCCATCCACTTTAAAAATAAATAATAATAAAGGTTAGCAAAGTTAATTAAATTAATTAATAATAATAAAAATTAGCCAAGTTTAATTAAATTAATTGATTAACAACAATAATAAAAAGTTAGTCAAGTTAATTAAATTAATTGATTAACAACAATAATAAAAAGTTAGTCAAGTTAATTAAATTAATTGATTAACAACAATAATAAAAAGTTAGTCAAGTTAATTAAATTAATTAATTAACAACAATAATAAAAAGTTAGTCAAGTTAATTAAATTAATTAATTAACAACAATAAAAGTTAGCCAAGTTAATTAATTAATTAACAAAAATAATAAAAAGTTAGACAAGTTAATTAAATTAATTAACAACAATAATAAAAAGTTAGCCAAGTTAATTAAATTAATTAATTAACAACAATAATAAAAAGTTAGCCAAGTTAATTAAATTAATTAATTAACAACAATAATAAAAAGTTAGCCAAATTAATTAAATTAATTAACAACAATAAATAAAAAGTTAGCCAAATTAATTAAATTAATTAATTAACAACAATAATAAAAAGCTAGCCAAGTTAATTAAATTAATTAATTAACAACAATAATAAAAGTTAGCCAAGTTAATTAAATTAATTAATTAACAACAATAATAAAAGTTAATTAATTGTTAACAACAATTATAAAAGTTAGTAATAATGCAAAAATTAAAAGGTTAGTAACAATAATAGTATTAAAAGTTAGTTGTTAGTAAGTTAATAACAACAATAAAAAAAAGGGGTTAGTAATAAACAAATAATAAACAAGTAAAAATTAAAAGGGTTAGTAATTAATTCTGCAAGAATAAAATACAAAGTTAGTGACCAAAGTGAAAGAAATTGAAAAGATGAAGGATTAAATGAGAGTTATACCCTTGATTTTAAATTCTGAATTCTGAGAAACGGAAACAGAGGACGCGCGATAGGGGGAAGAAGATGGCTTAATCGTCAAAATGAAAATTTTTGAGATTTTCTGAGGAAAGGAAGGAGAGCTAGGGACTAAGGCTGTAATTTTTTCTATTTTAAAAACGGAGCTCTAAGCTTTTCTTTCTATTTTTCTCTGTGTTCAGCACAAAATTTGGGGGGCTATTTATAGAGGAAGTTTAGCTGAACTGTTGATGGATAAATTAATAAAAAATTTCAAACTTATCTCTTAAATTGGTAAAATGACAATTTTAGTCCTTTACGTCTCTCAACCTCTGGATAAGTTCCTGAAGCTTCTGATTTTGACAATTTTGTCGTTTTCTGTCAATTTGGGCCAGAAACGTCGGCAGGCTCAAAATTTTATGTGACAAACTACTAAATGCTCCTGGAACTTTCAGAACTTGTCAATTTTTCCTGAAACTTCTTAATTTTCTCATTTTTACCTCAAACTTTTAAATTTTGCCATTTTTTTTGGAGTTTTCTTTTTTTCTTTCAAATACACATATATATCATTTTAAATCAAATATTCACAAAACAAAAATGTATTTTAAGCTAATTAAAATTTTTGGTAATAATAATAATTTTTTTTTATTTAATTTCTTTTATTTAATTTCTTTTAAAATTTTTTTTTATGGTCGGACGAAATTGGGTGTCAACAGCTGCCCCCCTTTGCATGCTTCATGGGACATGATGTATGCAAAGTTAGTTACCAAATTTCGTCCGGCTTAGCTAGGCATTGAAAATCTTCTCGCCGCCTAAATCCTGAGGTTAAGGAACTCTCCTTAGAATCCCGGCGATAGGAGCTCTCCTATCGTTGAAGGAAAATTGATTGTTTCTGAGGCAAAGGTTCCATCCTTAAAACCCCGATGATGAAAATTGATTGTTTTCGAGGCAAAGGTTCCATCCTTAAAACCTCGGATTGATTGATTGATCTCGAGGCAAAGGTTCCATCCTTAAAACCCCGGATTGATTGATTGATGTCGAGGCAAAGGTTCCATCCTTAAAACCTCGAATTGATTGATTGATCCCGAGGCAAAGGTTTCATCCTTAAAACCTCTGATTGATTGATTGATTTCGAGGCAAAGGTTTCATCCTTAAAACCTCAGATTGATTGGTTGATTTCGAGGCAAAGGTTCCATCCTTAAAACCTCGGATTGATTGATTGATGTCGAGGTAAAGGTTCCATCCTTAAAGCCTCGAATTGATTGATTGATCTCGAGGCAAAGGTTCCATCCTTAAAACCTCGGATTGATTGATTGATTTCGAGGCAAAGGTTCCATCCTTAAAACCTCGGATTGATTGATTGATGTCGAGGTAAAGGTTCCATCCTTAAAACCTCGAATTGATTGATTGATCTCGAGGCAAAGGTTCCATCCTTAAAACCTCGGATTGATTGATTGATGTCGAGGCAAAGGTTCCATCCTTAAAACCTCGGATTGATTGATTGATGTCGAGGTAAAGGTTCCATCCTTAAAACCTCGGATTGATTGATTGATGTCGAGGTAAAGGTTCCATCCTTAAAACCCCGATGATGAAAATTGATTGTTTTCGAGGCAAAGGTTCCATCCTTAAAACCCCGATGATGAAAATTGATTGTTTTCGAGGCAAAGGTTCCATCCTTAAAACCTCGGATTGATTGATTGATCTCGAGGCAAAGGTTCCATCCTTAAAACCTCGGATTGATTGATTGATGTCGAGGCAAAGGTTCCATCCTTAAAACCCCGGATTGATTGATTGATCTGGAGGCAAAGGTTTCATCCTTAAAACCCCGGATTGATTGATTGATCTCGAGGCAAAGGTTCCATCCTTAAAACCCCGAATTGATTGATTGATCTCGAGGCAAAGGTTCCATCCTTAAAACCCCGGATTGATTGATTGATCTCGAGGCAAAGGTTCCATCCTTAAAACCCCGGATTGATTGATTGATGTCGAGGCAAAGGTTCCATCCTTAAAACCCCGGATTGATTGATTGATGTCGAGGCAAAGGTTCCATCCTTAAAACCTCGAATTGATTGATTGATCTCGAGGCAAAGGTTCCATCCTTAAAACCCCGGATTGATTGATTGATGTCGAGGCAAAGGTTCCATCCTTAAAACCTCGAATTGATTGATTGATGTCGAGGCAAAGGTTCCATCCTTAAAACCTCGGATTGATAATTGATCTCGAGGCAAAGGTTCCATCCTTAAAACCCCGGATTGATTGATTGATGTCGAGGCAAAGGTTCCATCCTTAAAACCTCGACGATTGATTGAGTTCGAGGTAAAGGTTCCATCCTTAAAACCTCGGATTGATAATTGATTGTTTTCGAGGCAAAGGTTCCATCCTTAAAACCTCGATGATGAAAATTGATTGTTTTCGAGACAAAGGTTCCATCCTTAAAACCCCGATGATGAAAATTGGTTGTTTTCGAGGCAAAGGTTCCATCCTTAAAACCTCGGATTGATAATTGATTGTTTTCGAGGCAAAGATTCCATCCTTAAAACCTCGATGATGAAAATTGATTATTTTCGAGGCAAAGGTTCCATCCTTAAAACCCCGATGATGAAAATTGATTATTTTCGAGGCAAAGGTTCCATCCTTAAAACCCCGATGATGAAAATTGATTTTGAGGCTAAGGAGCTTTCCTTAGGACCTCGAGCGAAATTTATATGAAAGCAATTGAAATTGGAATAATTTTCTTCGAAAGTGTGAATTTTCATAATAGGCGAGCGCAAAGAATTAGGCTTCGATAAAACGAGTGAATCTTGATGATGACAATAACACTGACAAATTATGTAAAGGAAACGGATGTTTGGAATCAATATTCAAGGTTCATCTAATATTTTCTTCAGTAAATATAGATTCTCTTGTGAGATATGTCATCCAAATAAGGTTAAAGCTTAACTACCCCAAAATGTTATGCCTAGTAGACCTAATAGGATGCGTCTCAAGAGTAATAAAAATTACTCTTTACTCAGCCATTCCAACCTAAAGGCATTGTCCCATGGTTTTAATATCAGCATGGACGAAACTATCTTATAAGATAACGAAATTCCC
Organism: Aquilaria yunnanensis; assembly: GCA_039654915.1. NCBI lineage: Eukaryota > Viridiplantae > Streptophyta > Magnoliopsida > Malvales > Thymelaeaceae > Aquilaria > Aquilaria yunnanensis. Next base: position 2,062,067 of record CM077595.1, read on the forward strand.
TGAAAATAAAAACTGAAATACGAAAGAAAATGCTGATAATTAAAACTAAAGGACAAGAAAAACGGATCAGATCGCTTCTTTCTTCCACAATACTTCAACAGGGTGAGTAGAGGACCATTATGGGAGTGAACTGGTCGGGAAAGACTGTCGTGTCCAGTCTATCTGAATCATTGCTGGATCTGGTTCAGGAACAAAAGCTTGTATTTTATCTAGCAATTCTTCAGCAGTTGTTGCGGATATTATGATTCGCCGTGCCACTTTTGATATGAAATTCTTCTGCATAGCATAATCCATAAAAGCTATCAGACCTGTAAAGAAATTGTTAACATTCAAAAGCCCAATGGGTTTCTTATGCAAATTGAGTTGGGCCATGGAAGCAATTTGGAAGACTTCTCCCAATGTGCCAAAACCACCTGGTAGAGCGATAAAAGCATCAGCATTTAAAAGCATTTGTAACACATGCTCTTGCAAATTTTTAACCACTAATTCTTCTCCAATCGTGCCCCCAGAAACAAATTTCAAAGGTCCAGGGATGATGCCCAAAACTTGACTTCCTCCTAAAGATGCTGCTGATGCTACACCTCCCATTAATCCGACACTACCTCATCCATAAACTAAATGTATTTTTCGCTCAGCTAATACTCTACCCAAATGGTTGGCTGCCTTTAAATATTCTTCATCTTTTCCAGGAAAAGCCCCAGAAAATACACAAATACTTCGGGATTTACGAGTTGAGGTTTTCTCCATTCCTATCTTTACTCTTGTGAGAAAAGATGATATATTTATAGAGATGAAGAGAGAAGGCAATAATTTTATTTTCAAGAATGGATACATTATTGCCAGCTATTCACAGTAGTCACGAATATGACTCTGGTCAGGTATGGGTACACTATCGTTAAAAGAGGAGGAAAATTTTCAAAATAGCTGCTAGCATGTACAGTAGTCACTACTGTAGCTTACGTCAAGAGTAGGTACGTGATTGTTGGAAGAGAAGGAAAATTTCAAAAGTGGCAGCTATATACAGTAGTCTGTGTCAGGAGTGGGTACATTATTGCCAAAGGGGAGGAAAATTTCAAAAGCGACAGCTAGCACGTACAGTATCGTGACTATGGCTCATGTCAGGAGTGGATACATTATCGCCGAAAGGGGAGGAAAATTTCAAAAGCGACAGCTAGCACGTACAGTAATCGTGACTTTGGTTCATGTCAGGAATGGATACATTATCGCCGAAAGGGGAGGAAAATTTCAAAAGCGACAGCTAGCACGTACAGTAATCGTGACTTTGGTTCATGTCAGGAGTGGATACATTATTACCAAAAGGGGATGAAAATTTCAAAAGCAACAGGTAGCACGTACAGTAATCGTGACCTTGTTCCGTCTTCTACTGGCTTTGCGTCCAGTAACGGCTTCAATGCTTTCTATGAATCGGTGATTTGCATCTCATCTAGCTTTTTCACAAACTGGCAAACAAGGTCGTTTAGGGTTAGATTCCCAAGACTGTAACGTTCTCGTTCTTTTTGGAGAATTATCCATAATCCAACAACCTCAAATTGCACTATTCCGTAAGAATGCGCTTCAAGAACCTCTCGGATATCTTCTAGAGATTCCTTACGCAAGCCATTCTTAATGAATCTTATTCTATCATTACGATTTCTGGTGATCACTCCTGGAGAACGACATTTATTGCCGCAAATCCACCATCCACAATTATGACAAACGCCTAGCCTCTTTGCTCTTCTTTTTTTGACATAAGCGCTTTTACCAAAGCCGGGCATACGGGGAAAGAACACTTCTGGAACTTCACCAGCTGAACGAACCTTAGCTTCAATTAGCCACCGCACATTATCAGGAATGCCTTTGTGCATAAATACTCTGAATCGTTCACATCTAGCTTGATAAATCTTTTTAAGAACATTTATTAGGAAGGAAGGAAAATACTTTCGTAGGGCGGAAAGAGAAGACTCCATTGATGAAGGAGGCAAAGAAAGAAATTAGTGATTGTAGGAAACGAAAATAACTAACACATATTTATAGTGATGAAAGGGATAATGCGTTAATTACACTTACAGAAGCAAGTACATTATTGTCAAAAGAAAAGACAAATGACAGCTTATATGTACAGGAATCATGACCGTGGCTCTCATCTTCCCCTGATTTATGTCCAGTAATGGCTTCAATGCCTTCTATAAGTCGGGGATTTGCTTCCCATCCAGTTTTCTTACAAACTGACAAACAGGATCGTTTAAAGTCACATTCCCAAGACTGTAACGGTTTCGTTCTTTATGGTAAGTCCTCCATAAACTGATAATTTCACCTTGCACTTTTCCACAAGAATGCGTTTCAAGAGTTTCTCGGATATCTTCCAGAGATTCCTTACGCAGGCCATTCTTAATGAATTTTCTTTTATCTTCACGATTTATGGAGATGTATCCTAAAGAGCGACATTTAGTAATACAATTCCATCGCCCACATTTATAACACACGCCTAGTCTCTTTGCTCTTCGCCTTTTGGCATAACGGCTTTTACCTAAACCGGGCATGCGGGGCATAAATGCATCTGGAACTTCACCTGCCAAACGGACCTTAGCTTCAATTATCCACTGCACATTATCGGGAATGCCTTTGCGTGTAAAAACTCTGATTCTTTCACATCTAGCAAGGTAGATCTTTTTAAGGACTTTTATTGGAAGGGAAGGAAAGTATTTTCGCAGTGCAGAAAGAGTAGAATCCATTGATGAGAGAAGAATTTGAGAGAAGAGGGAAATGAATCAGTTATTGTAGGAGACTGGAATAACCGACTTTAGAAGTCACGAGGTATCTTATCCGCTGCTTAATCAGAAGGAAGAACACGCATTTATAGTGATGAAATGGATAACGTGTCGATTACACTTACGGGAGTAAATACATTATTAAAAGAAAAATGGAAAATTTTAAATATGATAAATTGTATGTACAGTGATTGTGACTGTGGCTCACATCTTCCACTGGTTTTACGTCCAGTAACGGGATTAACGGCTTCTATGAGTCGAGGATTTGCTTCCCATCCAGTTTTCTTACAAGCTGACAAACAGGGTCATTTACAGTCAGATTCCCGGGACTGTAACGGTTTCGTTCTTCATGAAAAATGCTCCATAAACCAAGAAGTTCACGTTGCACAGATTCACAAGAATGCGTCTCAAGAGTCAATTGGATATCATCCAACGAGTCCTTACTCAAGCCATTCTTAATGAATCGTATTTTATCTTCTCGATTATCAGAGATCATCCCTAAAGAACGACATTTAGTATTACAAGTCCACCGTCCACATTTATGGCAGACTTGTAACCTTTTCGCTCTTCGCTTTTTGGCATAAGAGCTTTTGCCTATACCAGGCATGTGAGACACAAATGCCTCTGGGATTTCACCTGCCAGACGAACCTTGGCTTCGATTAACCACCGCACATCTTCAGGGATTCCTTTGTGCATTAGAACTCTTAATCGTTCACAGCGAACTTGGTAGATCTTTTTGAGAATGTTCATTGGGAGAGAAGGAAAATATTTTCGTAAGATAGAAATAGTAGGATCCATTTTCTAGAGGGAAGTAAAAGAAAGAAGAGAGGAAAGAATCAGTTATTATGGGCAATTAAGAGAACCGACTTGAGAGTCACGGAATACCGTATCCGCCGCTTAACTGGAAAAGTGGATCCTACTTTATTTTGATGTGAATGATATTTCTTATCTTTGATATTCCATCCAGCTGACGTCGATCGAGTCCTTGATTATTGAATCTTTTGTCCGCTTTTGACAAAGTTTCAACGACAATATTTCTTGATGTCTGCCTTATCTTTGACCACAGTTATCTCTTATCTTGGATGCTGCTAAGCTAGCATCAATCCTGTCCTTTCAGGTGTAGCCTCGATTATTGAATCAATTGCCAGGCTTTTGATAATATTGTCTACTTTATATATATATATATATATATTTTATATCTGCCTTATCCTTGGCTATAGCTATCTCTTATCTTGGATACTACTAGCTGGCATCAATCCTATCCTTCCAGGTATAGCCTCGATTATTGAATCGGTAGCCAAGCTTTTGACAATATTGTCTACTTTATCCTTGAATTCCTGATGCGGGTTGGTCCCGTATATTAGCTGTGTATCCAGTGATAGATTGATAAGAGCTGATGACATTAAGATCTCAGCTTATATTGCTGTAACTGTGCTGTGAATGTGATTCCCGTTTGGTCCTTGTTATGTAAAGGCTATGTATGCATGATATGAAATGCATGAATGCAGAGCATGTGTAACTAATGGCTTTTTTTGTATGGATCTAGTTCTTTATGTCTTTGTTTTATTGGATCCTCTTTGTGATGGCCTTCTTGGACTATCATTGAATCTCTTTATGCTTTCCAGCTTTTATTCGCTGCCTCAAAAGCCCAACTCTTTTCAAAATTCCCTTTCTTTGACTTGTTCTTGAATTTTGGCCTCAATTTCTTTAAAGTTCGCTCGCCTCATACTTTATATCTCTTCAAATACTCATCCCTTGTCATGGATTTCATACTATCAAAGGCTTAACTTTCAATGTTTCATTGTCCCTTTTCTTGTGGCTGTGTCGACACTTGTTTACCCCCATGTTACAGTCCGAATGATTGCTCTTCCTTAGACTCAGGTTCTGATCCATAAGACTTGCCCCCTTGTCTATTGAGCTTCTTTCTTGGCAGTACTCTTCTTACGCTTAGTAGAGACTACTTTGCCCCCCTGAATATGGTGTTTATGTGGAAATAGATATCATCTCGCCTTTGATTTAACAGAAGGTTGAGCATTTCTAGACCTTTGTGATGGTCCTTGATCATGAATTTCTCTTACAAGAACCACATCTTCTTAAAGAAAGTCTCAAGCTATCTCCTCACTTTTAAGTCTACATACATTAATGAATAATGGTTTGGCCTTAAAGAAAAACTTTCATCAATTTGCAAAGCTTGACAAAGTAATTTACGGTCTTTATTTTTAATTAAAATATCCTGCCACTCTTCCCTTTCCAACTCGAAGACATAAACTGTGCAAGGCAATAAGGTATAAACATGATTCACAAGGATAGCCTTTTAGCTGAATGAGGATAATATCGAGAGGTAAATGTTAGGTGTGAGGGAAATTAAGTTTAAATGTTTTTGCTGCAGTCTTTTAGCTGAATGAGAATAATATTAAGAGGTAAATATTAGGTCTAAGTAAAGTTAAGTTTGAGTGGTGTGAAAGAAGGGTATTTTAATACTACTCGTGAGCAGTATTAAATAAGGTAGAAACATGATTCACAATGATAGTCTTTTAACTGAATGAGGATGTTAGGTCTGAGGAAAGTTAAGTTTAAGTGGTGTGGGAGAAAGGTCTTTTAATACTACTCGTGAGCAAATTTGATTATGGTGAAAAACTCAATAGTGATGACCTCAACTTGCCACTCTTTCCAGAAAGTTAGACCTCATCTATTGCCCCCCAACTATTGTGATCTTTTATGCATGCTTGGTTTGAAAGTTGCTTTTGTCTTCTAGACCGCCTTTGCAGGTTTTCAGTCTAGAATCCATAGCTCACTTTTTTTCTTTTTTCTTTTTTTTTTCTTTTGCTCTAGTTTGAGCCCTTTTTCCTTTTTTTTTTTTTTGTGAGCTATGGTGATGACATACTTAATAACTCTCTTGAAGTGAGATGACTCAAGTGGCCTTGCTTGCTCGTGCTTGTTCTCAGTTCTTTTTGGTTTTGAATTTTCCCTTGTTGGCTTTTTGGTGGAAGGGATGAACTTTTTCCCTTTTTTTTTTTTGGAGTTTGTGTTATGGAGAACCGAGATCATAGCCTTCTTGAAGTGAAATGACTCAAGTGGCTTTATTTGCTTCTCAGTCTCTCTTTTTTTTTTTGGATTTTTTTTTGTTTGGATTTTCTCTTTAATGGCTTTTGATGGAAGGGAGGAACTTCTTTCCTTTGTTGGAATTTGTGTTGTGGAAAACTGAGAATTTTTTTTTGTATTGAGCATTTGTGAGAATTGGGAGGCCACTGAAGTCATTTAATATGAGAGCTAACTTCTTTGGAAGTTAATCCCGGACTTCTTGCAAGGATGTTGATAACCACTGTGAATTTTTTTTAAGAGTTGGGGTGCAACATATGAAATCATTCTTGCTAGATTTAGTAGTACTTTCCAGATCACCACTATCAAATCTCCCTTAACTTTTTATTTTCACCCACGAGTAGTATCATTTAGAAAGCAAAGTATGATGGCAATAATAGTTAGTGCAATGGCAAAGATTGAGAGATAGAGGTAAAAATGAAATTTTTGGTAAAAAGTGGTAGAATGTGTAGGTGTAATAATTGAATTAAAAAGTGGTAGAATGCACACATAACATCTTTTTGTTGGAGAACAAAAAGAATTACCGGTTGTCAAAAAGTAAAGTGTGATGACAATAATGGATAGTATAATGGCAAAGAGTGTAAAAATGGAAAGTAGTAGAATGCACGCATTACATCTTTTTGTTGTACCAGAAAGAATACCAGGTGTCCATCTAACAAAGACTACACCCTAGATTCTGGACTAAATCTAGGAGATTTTTACTATTAGATTACTTTTGCAAGCTTTCAAAGATACAAGTTTATTCAAAGGATTCCCTATCATTCGAAAATGTATGCGGACTGTTAGGTTAGATCTGACTTAGAGGCCTTCCAAAGTCAATGTAATTCTAGCTCGAAATCTTCACTTTTCAATTATCAATCACATCGGGCCTAGCAACTTGGACTTGGTTTTGCTTGATGAGGCGGCAATGGATTGTGGGTGACATTTGGCTCATCGGAAAAGTCCAACCACTTTGACTCGATTAATTGTTGAACTATACGCTTCAATGCCATGCAGTTTTCCAAGCCATGGCCTGGAACGCCATCATGATATGGGCAGGTAATGTTAGGGTCATACCACCTTGGATATGGGGGTTTGAATGGCTTTGTAGGAATTGGACGGATAAATTGTCTTTCGATGAGTTTTGGGTATAACTCAGTATAAGTCATGGAAATTGGTGTGAAAACTTCTCTTGGTCTTGGTGCAGGTACTGGAGGAGTAGGAGCAGGTGGCCATGACTGATTAGGTCTGTTAAAAAGATAATTGTTGGGCCTATTTGGAAGATAATTATTGGGCCTATTCAGAGGATAATCATTGGGCCTATTTGGAAGGTAATTATCGGGCCCATTGGCAAAATAGGATAGGCGAGGTCCGATAGCCACAGTATCCACGAGGGGAATCTTTCTTCCGCGTCCTTTTTGTTGTACTTCGTCATCTTTTCTTCTGGATGGTCCTCCTCTTTTCATAGGATTATTAAAGGATTCAGCAATATTCCCAGTCCTAATCTCATGCTCGATTCTTTCTCCAGACATGACAATGTTAGAAAAATTAGTTGCCGAATTGCCAATGAGTTCGTCATAATATAGGTACTTCAGTGTCTGGACAAACAAAGTGACCATTTCTCTTTCTGTCATGGGTGGCTGAACTTGTGCTTCTTGAATTGCTTTCGCCTTGATTAGCTCGATCAATTGTCTCATTTGTTCGGCCATACTTTCTATCTTGGACTTTATGTTTATGAGACGTCCTTCGATTTGTTCTGCCATTAATCTTGTTTGGAGCCGAGTTGAATATCGGTGTTGAGGTCCAATTTTACCTTTTTAAAGGAATATTTATTTTATTAGATTCTATGCGTATATGATTGATGTGATGGATGCATGCAATGAGATTATGTTTTTATCAAAATTTATATGCACGTGATTGATGTAATGGAATGCATGCAATGAGATTATTTTTATCAGATTTTATATGCGTGTGATTGATGTAATGGATGCATGCAATATAAAGTGAGATTATGTTTTTATCAGACTTTATATGCACGTGATTAATGTAATGGAATGCATGCAATGAGATTATTTTTATCAGATTTTATATGCATGTGATTAATGTAATGAAATGCATGCAATGAGATTATTTTTATCAGATTTTATATGCGTGTGATTGATGTAATGGAATGCATGCAATGAGATTATTTTTATCATACTTTATATGCACGTGATTAATGTAATGGAATGCATGCAATGAGTGAGTTTGCTTATCCATTATCGTAGAACTTCAAAACTTTTAGTTGTCATTATAAAGACCAAAAAGTTAGCATAATTTGATGCGTGGTTTTGATGCATGAAGAATAATTGCACAAGAAAGATAAGGTTATTAATAAGTTAAATAGCAATTAACAACTCATGAAGTATTATGGATAAACAAGTTAAAACCATACGAAGAAAAGTGTAGAGTAACAACACAGCATAACAAGGATATGCTTATGGCGTTGGTAAAATGGTAGAAATTCTATGGTCAGTTCTATGGTCAAGTGAGGAGTTCTATATGCATAAGGTGGCTTATCAAAAAGGCAAGGGATAGTTCCCGAATCCCGTCACTAAATCACAGTGACGGCCCGATTCCTTACCCTCTAGGGTTAATGTAAGGAATGGATTAATTCGAGTCGTAGCTTTTCGTGGGCCCATGCAGAGACTAACCGTCTCAGAAGGCAATACACTACTTTGCTACTTTGAAACCGGTGAAGGCTTGGAGACCGTGGTCTCACAAGGACAGCAACACCAATTTCGCTTAGAAAGAATCGTGTTTGATTTAAGGAAGCTCGGGTATAGAGCTTCATTTTGTGAATGCATTATGCATGTTTACTTAAGTAAATATAATATATAAATCCACATAATAGTAAAGCAAAGTAAATCAAAACAAATCAACTTTAGGCTCGACTCACTAACGTGGAGTCCCCAGTGGAGTCGCCAAGCTGTGGCAACGTCGGGTTTTCGGGAGTCGCCACCAATCAGTTTACCTAGGTCGATTGGTCACCTTAAATATTGGTCTACGAGAGTTCGGGGGTTCGAGAGTACGGTTACGTTAAAACAACTTTGTTAAAACGCCCAAAAATTGGCACCTTAGTTGATTTTAATTTTGTTTCGCTTTGCTTTTAAATAAATTTCAGTTAATTTTCAATCTAGAATTTTTAACTGAATTAATCGGATGTGGATTTTTGGTAATTAATTTGTATAGAATTTTATACTTCCGAACCATGGACTCTGCCGAGTCATTTGGACACGGAATTTGGTGAAAATTTTAATCCATATCGTAAAAATATGGATTTTTATCTTTTTATTTAATTTATTTATTTTGAAAGTTTGATATTTTCCAAACCATAGATCCTGCTGGATCATCCGGATATGGAAATTACTTTAATTAATTGTTAGTTATATAATTATTATTTTTATGGAATTTATTATTACTAATTTTTAAGTCTTTTGTTTTTAGATTTATTAATAATCTAAAAAAATTTATTTTTTATTCTTTATATTTTCTTTTCTTTTCTTTCTTTTCTTTCTTTCTTTTCTTTCTTTTAGATTTTATCTTTCTTTTAGTTTTATTTTTCCTTTCTTTTCTTTTCTTTTCTTTTTCTTTTCTTTCTTTTCTTTCTTTCTTTTCTTTTTTTTTATCTTTTCTTTTTCTTTTCTTTCTTTTCTTTCTTTCTTTTCTTTTTTTATCTTTTTCTTATCTTTCTTATCTTTTTCTTATCTTTCTTTTAGTTTTTTTTTTTAGTGAAAGTTATTTATTATTTAAATAATTATTCAATTTATAAAAGAAAAATAAAAATAATTGGCTTTTTAAAAAAATTATTTTTATTAGGCTTAATAATTAATTAAAAATAATCTTCTTTTAATTTTCATTTATTTATTTAAGTAAGGGTAAAGGTGAATTAAATTAAAAAAAATTATATAAAGGAAAATTAATAATAATAAAGTGGGGCTTTTTGGCCATCCACTTTAAAAATAAATAATAATAAAGGTTAGCAAAGTTAATTAAATTAATTAATAATAATAAAAATTAGCCAAGTTTAATTAAATTAATTGATTAACAACAATAATAAAAAGTTAGTCAAGTTAATTAAATTAATTGATTAACAACAATAATAAAAAGTTAGTCAAGTTAATTAAATTAATTGATTAACAACAATAATAAAAAGTTAGTCAAGTTAATTAAATTAATTAATTAACAACAATAATAAAAAGTTAGTCAAGTTAATTAATTAATTAACAACAATAATAAAAAGTTAGTCAAGTTAATTAAATTAATTAATTAACAACAATAAAAGTTAGCCAAGTTAATTAATTAATTAACAAAAATAATAAAAAGTTAGACAAGTTAATTAAATTAATTAACAACAATAATAAAAAGTTAGCCAAGTTAATTAAATTAATTAATTAACAACAATAATAAAAAGTTAGCCAAGTTAATTAAATTAATTAATTAACAACAATAATAAAAAGTTAGCCAAATTAATTAAATTAATTAACAACAATAAATAAAAAGTTAGCCAAATTAATTAAATTAATTAACAACAATAAATAAAAAGTTAGCCAAATTAATTAAATTAATTAATTAACAACAATAATAAAAAGCTAGCCAAGTTAATTAAATTAATTAATTAACAACAATAATAAAAGTTAGCCAAGTTAATTAAATTAATTAATTAACAACAATAATAAAAGTTAATTAATTGTTAACAACAATTATAAAAGTTAGTAATAATGCAAAAATTAAAAGGTTAGTAACAATAATAGTATTAAAAGTTAGTTGTTAGTAAGTTAATAACAACAATAAAAAAAAGGGGTTAGTAATAAACAAATAATAAACAAGTAAAAATTAAAAGGGTTAGTAATTAATTCTGCAAGAATAAAATACAAAGTTAGTGACCAAAGTGAAAGAAATTGAAAAGATGAAGGATTAAATGAGAGTTATACCCTTGATTTTAAATTCTGAATTCTGAGAAACGGAAACAGAGGACGCGCGATAGGGGGAAGAAGATGGCTTAATCGTCAAAATGAAAATTTTTGAGATTTTCTGAGGAAAGGAAGGAGAGCTAGGGACTAAGGCTGTAATTTTTTCTATTTTAAAAACGGAGCTCTAAGCTTTTCTTTCTATTTTTCTCTGTGTTCAGCACAAAATTTGGGGGGCTATTTATAGAGGAAGTTTAGCTGAACTGTTGATGGATAAATTAATAAAAAATTTCAAACTTATCTCTTAAATTGGTAAAATGACAATTTTAGTCCTTTACGTCTCTCAACCTCTGGATAAGTTCCTGAAGCTTCTGATTTTGACAATTTTGTCGTTTTCTGTCAATTTGGGCCAGAAACGTCGGCAGGCTCAAAATTTTATGTGACAAACTACTAAATGCTCCTGAAACTTTCAGAACTTGTCAATTTTGCCTGAAACTTCTTAATTTTGTCATTTTTACCTCAAACTTTTAAATTTTGCCATTTTTTTTGGAGTTTTCTTTTTTTCTTTCAAATACACATATATATCATTTTAAATCAAATATTCACAAAACAAAAATGTATTTTAAGCTAATTAAAATTTTTGGTAATAATAATAAATTTTTTTTATTTAATTTCTTTTGTTTAATTTCTTTTAAAATTTTTTTTTATGGTCGGACGAAATTGAGTGTCAACAACTAGAAAAGGAAAAGTTTGAAATTGGAGAAAGTTTGAGCAGTATTTGTAATATGAGATAAAAGTTTGAGTTGTATTTAACTGTAAAAAAAAAAATAATAAATAATTTATATTGACACGAAATGATTAGTAGTTTATTTAGTCCTTCTGGCCTTTCGGATTCGTGCAACGTCAAGTCGGGTGCAAAGCAATCGGGATCAACTTGCTTGTACCGGTTCAGACACGAAAACCAATTTGCCAAACCAACCATCCTTACCGGTCTGGGACTCTGGTCTTCTCAATAGGATCTGTATTTATAAGCCTCACTCCCGTTGCTTCAACCAAAATTTGACAAACATGTCTACCAAGGACACTAAACACCAGATTGATCAAAGCGGAATCATCAAGAAATCGAGCGCCTTCGAGGACACAGGCGACATGCGTTCGGCCGGCAGGAGTTGCCGATACTTCTCATGCATGAAAACAGAGTTCTTGCCGGCAAGATTTCTCAGGCAAGCTAGCACCAAAATGGCAAAGGGACTAAAAGTTTTTTTCACAGGGAAAACAGCTCCCAAGCCTTCTCCTGCAACAGCTGGACGGCCTAAACCTGGCGTTAATCTGGCTGATTCTCCAAGAATCGAAGCCATTGAAGACTGCATTGAGTTCATCAACTCTTCTTCTTCCCTTGCAAGATCCAACTCTGTCTCTGCCAATTAATTTCTTCTGTTTTATTTGTCTTTGAAAGGAGTGTATCTGGTGCACCGATATTCTATTAATAATAGTTTTTATGAGAGATCTTCTTCTAATCAGATATGGTATTGAAACCTGTATAGCTAAGAAGACGGAACAGCTTAGAAGTTGTCTCTCCTGTTTCAGTTTATGTACTGAAAATTTCTTCTGCAGTAAAGTATCTAACTTGTTCGGGGCGGTCAAATTTATTTTTACTGCTCGTTGGTCATAAAACAGTTGACATCTGTAACCTTTATGGTAAAGTTTTGTCATTATTTATATGGCCTTCATGTTTTTCTGTGTCCCAAAGATGTCTTTAGCTAACAAAATTCATAGTTTTTTTTTTTTTTTTTTTGTAGGATTGCCCTGACCTTTGCACCGACATCGGGGTGGATAGAAGGGGGACAAAGAGTACCAAAATTAAATGACTGGGGCTCAAATTTAAAAAAATTTCTGCTAAGCTCTCACATCCTGTCAATCCTCTACCGCAGCACAAGGGGTAAGTCTAACGTACCCTCTGCTTCTTATGTCTAAACAAACACAAACGCACACATGCATTTTAATATTATTTTTCATAGCAAAAAATAAATATAAACACATTAAATCTCATATTTTTAAAAAATTGAAGATATGTACACGACAGACACTAGGTATATACACACGTGATGTACAAAAAACAGTGAGAAATCTGAACAAATAATGTGTGATATATGTATAAATGAAATCACAGATATGCTACAGGTTTAACATCCAATAATAAAAATATGTGTGAATACGTCAAATCTTATTTCTCGCCAAAATTAGACATATGTACAAATAAAATTACACATATATAGAAAACTCGATGTATGAAATAAGTGATGAATATGTACAAAAAAATGTGCTAAATATGTATAAATAAGATCAAGGATATGTTACAGATATATTCAATTGTATGTACAAGATTTGTATTTTGTGTAAATGAAATGAAAATTAAGATAAAAATTTAATTAATAGTAATACAATAGTGATATGTACAAATCAGATATTAGATATTTATGAACTTGATATACAAATAAGTTTAGAATATGTATAAATTAAACAACTGGTATGTATATTTATTATAAAAGATTTATATAAATTATATGAGACATTTGTACAAATAAAATTATGATAATTGTAATTATATGACACACACACACACACATATAATTTCCGATTACGTATTATTTTCACTTGTGCACGTGTACGTTTCTAAAACATTATGGGTTCATTTGAAAAAAAATAAAAATATGAGGGATAAAAAAAGGATTTGACCAAAATCCTTTTTTCTATCCCTTTCTACACGAACAGAAGTGTGAGGAAGACTGCTGCTGCAGCTGTCTATCATCCGGGCTCATTGCCGTCTCGCATTTCCCGACGTCGCCAGATGACATCAATGCCAAATCAACGTCCATCAACCCCTGCCTTTGGCCCATCGAAGCTGTTGCTATTGATCCTTATGTTCTACCATCCAGCTAGCATGCTCAAGCCATCGATATCAGAATTGTGGGAGGGAGAGAACCTCTACCAAACTTGGAAATTAATGTTCACCCTTAGCTTAGGGCCGGTTCATTTCCCATTAATGGGATTAATGGGTTAATGAAAAAAGGCGGTCAAAAGGGGGCATAGGGAGGGAAACTAAAAGGGCGGGACTTGGGAGAAATGACTCTATTGTGCCACTGCATCTCATAAGTAATAAGATCTCTCTCCCCTTTCTAGCTTCATCTTCTGCCATTGCGTTATTAATGCTGCCCACTGTGTCAGACCGAAAGCCCATAGTAGGAATCTCGGTCGTCCGCTTAGCTTGTCTTCAAACTGAACTCAGCCAATTGGTTGTCCCTAGATTGGAAGATCTTTGCTGTTGTGTATCCTTTGTTGATGACACCGATGTTTTGATTCTGCAAACCGCCGTCAAACGTCACCCCTGTCTATGCAAAATAGGCTGACCAGCCCTGGTATCTATCTAATCTAGTTGTCTCTTTGAGAATCGTCTCGATAACCGCATGGGACAAACGGTGGATGAAAATCGTGCTAGAATCGATGGATTCGGCAGTAGGCTAAACGAGTCCGAGGTGTCGAGAAGGCGGCGGAGTTAGAGCATGCTGGGTGGAGGCTGGGTGTCAGCACGGTAAGGGTGAGGATTGGCGTGTGAGGGAGAACTATCTGGTGGCCGAATTTGCTTAACCCGCGTGTTAACCCGACCCAACTAGTAAAAAATAAGACCTCATTAAAGCCATTAAATTTAAACGAACTGCTCCTTAAAAATAAACAAGCCGATCCAAATTCCGTTGAAGTCCCTTTCCAGAGCTTCAGCGTCCCAGACGTTTTTGAATCTTACGAAACCAAACTTATTGGGTTCTTTTCCTGGCAACATACACATCAACAAACACAATCGTATCTCTGAAAAACGGACCATAAATCTCTTGCTTCCCAGCTATATATCCGGAAAGATCGAGAAGAAGTACTTAAGTTGACGTAACCCGATCGATCCACCACTCTGCAGAAATCCCTCTTGCTAGCGTTGCCCCAGCCATTCTTCTTCGATCTCAACCTAAGCCCCTGATGGATGGTCTTTTCTCTCTGGAAAGCTCGCTCTCTCAAATCTCTTCTCCTTTACCCCACCCTCCCCGTATAAGATAAACACTCCGGTATTCTTCAAAGAAAAGGAAGAAAAAAAAAGGTGAAAAATCGTTTAATGTATACTAGAATTTGAAATTCATAGATTCAATGTGTTGGCCAAATAATGGATTTTTTTCAATTTCAGAAATTTTGGAATGCTTGATTTTAAAATTCTAGCATTTTTTAATTACAAGAATTTATAAGTGATTCCATCTTTATATTTTATTATGGTGATATTAAAACAACATATATATGTTCATACCAATATCTATAAACATTTTTCATACTGTTGAAGATAGATAATCATAAAATGATAGATAATTGTTCATACAAACTGATATATTTTTTCAAATGTCACTTCTATATCACTACAAGGATGAGGATTATTTGCTACGAAAATTTCCTACGAAAAAAAGCGTGGGAAAATTATTCACAGAAAAACCGTCGGACAAAATCTTATGTCCGACGGTTTTCATTCAATAAATTTCTGACACAAAAAAGCGTAGGATAAATGTCAGAGTAAGATGGCGGGAAATAATGGCGCCAATTAGTCCGACGGTTTTGAGGCGAATGGGACCACATATGTAGGAAAAGCGTCGGACACGTTATCCGACGCTTTTCCTGCATTTTTTTTTCCTACGGTTTTGAGACAAAACTATCCGACGCTTTTCCTTCATTTTTTTTCCTACGGTTTTGAGACAAAAAAAGAGTGAGTGTCTTAAAAATGTAGGAATTTTAATCCTGCAATTTTCCTACAGTTTCTTTTTCCTACATTTTTTAACGTTAGTTACTACAACTTTCCTACATTATTCTTGCAGTTTAACTTTTCATATATACCTACGATATTGCTACAAATTTTGGCTATAAATACCTCCCCCTTCTCTTCTCCAACTCGTCCCAACAACAATTTCTACATCAAATTTCACTTCCGCTTCAACATCTTCTTCAGCTCAATAGAGGTATTTATAAGTAATTTATAGATTAGTAATTTATCTGTTAATTATTTATTTGTTATAAGATATACTTATGTTGTTTTAGGTAGCTAACTTTAGAGGTTAGTGATTTAAATGGTAATTATTTATTTTTTATGAGATATACTTATGTTGTTTTAGGTAGCTGACTTATCACAGCATGTAGTTGCATAATATAAGTATTTATTTATTATACCTTAGATTCTCCATCCATGATTGTGTTGATGACAAATATAATATTGGTCAAATTCAGATTGTTGGCAAACAAGATGTATTGGATTAAGTTATATTTGTAATTAACATAATTATGGATTGTCCAAGTTGGACAGTTGAAACTTGTATAAGCAGTATTTCAGTTAATGTGTTCCTGTCGTAATAGCAATATGTGAAATTTGGTAGAGTATTTCCTAAATTGTTCCCGTCGTGTGTTTCTCAATAAGTTGATATTATTGAGAAACACTGTGAACGGGAACTGAAGGGAAATGCTGTCGAAATTTACATAAAATGCTACTAACATAGAACAGTTAAAATGATTTACTGCTTATACAACTTTCAATTAAGTAGGGCCCTTACCTTAATGGAGTAGCTAGGTAGTTCAGTTATATAAGGTTGACATGTGTGCATGACATATATAAGTAATTCATTTATATTTTCATTATATTTATATTATATAAAATGTAATAAATATATTATGTATTTATGTTGAGGGTTTTTACTGTCTATTTTACAAGGGAAACAAATTGGCTGCTAATGGACGTGAGTGGATGTACCAGAGGACAGATACAGATGGATATATGAATTCTGCATTTATGGCTGGTGTTAATGAGTTTCTACAGTTTGCATTTAGTGGGAAGGAGTCAGAAATGATTAAATGCCCTTGTCGTAAATGTAATAACAGATTTTATCGAATAGAGCTGAAAGTGAGAGGGCATTTGTTTCGATATGGATTTACGCCAAACTATTACATATGGCACTGTCACAATGAACAATATGATAGCAATCTGCACAATTTTAATATGGCCCGTAGCTATTTTCCATCACAGTTATATGGAGGGACAAGTGGAGAATCAAGTAGTGTAAATGCATATGAAAAGATGGTATGTGAATCAATGGGTCCGTTATCATCGAATTTAGGATCTGAAAATAGTGAAAGAATGTTGGTGGAGGAAGAGTTTATCGATGCTGATGTCGAAGAACCTGATAATGGCAGTGATAATAATGATAATGTCTTCGATATGTCTGAAATGATAGAGGGGTTACCTAATCCGACCACACAACAATTTTATAATTTGTTGGATAATGCAAATGCACCATTGTGGGATGGATGCACTAAACAAACACGATTGTCTGCAATGACTCAATTGTTAAGTTGCAAAAGTGAGTTTAATATGACAGATCGTTGTTTCGATAGAGTACTGGAGCTTATGAAAGAAATATTGCCTGAAAGTAATAGACTCCCATCCACCCTATGTGATGCGAAACAACTCACAAAAAGACTTGGGTTGCCATATATAAAAATTCATGCATGTGAGAATAACTGTATGCTATTCTATCGGGAAGATGAGAAATTAACACATTGTCGTGAATGTGGAAACAGTAGATATAAAGAAAGAGTAACCTTCGGAAGGAAGACGTTGATTCCGAAAAAATTGTTACGGTATCTACCAATAACAAGCAGGTTGAAGCGCTTGTACATGTCATCAAAAACAGCGACTCACATGACTTGGCATGCTTATAATAAATCATGCAATGATGGAAGTATGGGTCATCCATTTCAGTCTGAAGCGTGGCGTCACGTAGATCGAACATTCCCATCATTCGCCGATGAAATTAGAAATGTTAGGCTCGGATTGTGTACCGATGGCTTTAACCCGAATAATGTTGTTGGTGGAACATACACGATATGGCCAATCTTTATAGTTGTTTACAATCTTCCGCTAGAACTGTGTATGAAAGAACCCTTCATCTTTATGACTCTCCTAATTCCTGGTCCTAGAGCACCAGGACGCAACATTGATGTATTCTTACGACCATTGATTAAGGAGCTCAAAACTTTATGGTCGGAAAGGGTTGTTACATGGGACAGTTGTCGACAACAAAATTTTCTTATGAAGGCATGTTTATTATGGACAATTAATGATTTTCCTGCACTAGGAAACCTTTTAGGTTGGAGTGCCCATGGTAAGCTAGCGTGTCCATATTGGATGGATGAAATTGACACATTTATGTTGAAAAAATGCAGAAAGCCATGTTGGTTTGATTGTCACAGGGTTTTTTTATCGCATAATCACACATTCTGTTCGAATGTAATATCGTTCATCCCAGGGAAGAAGGTTAATGCTGTCGCTAGTCCATATAAGTCAAGTGAGGAAATACATGCTATGTTGGTTGGGTATTGTTTTCCTCCGTTTGGCTCTTCATATAATAAACACTGAGTTGCGGGGTTTGGAGAGTGGCATAATTGGTTAAAGCGGAGTATATTCTGCGAGTTGCCGTACTTGAAGCATTTGCTAGTTCGCCATAATTTGGACGTCATGCATATTGAAAAAAATTGTTTCGAGAATATTTTTAATATTGTTATGGATATACGTGAGAAAACAAAAGATAACTCCAATTTTTGCCTTTCGCTTCAGGAGTTAAAAAATATGCGGCGTGAACTATATTTATGAAATATTAGGGGAAAATGTGTAAAACCAAAAGTATCTTATACGTTGAGTCGAGAACATATAAGAGATGTTACTCTGTGGCTGAGAACGATAAAGATGCCTGATGGGTATGCCTCGAACTTGGGCCGTACTGTTAACTTGAGTGATGGTACATTCTATAACTTCAAGAGTCATGATTGTCATGTGTTAATGCAGAGGTTGCTTCCTATTGCATTACGTGGGTGTATGTCAGGTCCTATATGGGAGACGATTTCTGAATTTTGTTCATTTTTCAGAACCTTATGCACAAGTAGGATTCGATTTGATAACATACAACAGTTGGAGCGGAATATAGTGATTACCATATGTAAGCTAGAAAAGATATTCCCTCCTGCCTTTTTTTATTTGATGGAACATCTTGTTATTCACCTCCCTCATGAGGCAAAATTGTGTGGTCTAGTTCAATTTCGATGGATGTATCCATTTGAAAGGTAATTTTTTAATCTGCATTCATATTTCTGTCAACAATTTTCATATATTATATGTCAATAATTTTCGCATATTACATGTCATTAATTGTTATATTTTTTTAACTTGACAGACTAATGCGGTCATTGAAGCGAAACGCAAGAAATAAAGCTGCAATTGAATGATTAATTGTGGAAGCGTACTTGGTCTAGGAAATGTCTACATTCTGTAGTCATTACTTTGAAGTAAATATTCCTACACGGTTAAACAGGGTCCCACGAAATGATGATATTGCTATTCCTGTGGCTGATGTCGAGGGTCAATTGTTATCTATCTTCAATACAAGATGTCGTAACATACCCAACTACGGGCGACAACGCTTACTTGATCCCACTGAGAAACATCAAATGCATATCTACACTTTGCGCAACTGCAATGAGATTATACCGATTGTCAGGTAACATATATGTAAACAACTGTGAGGGTTTTTATATCAATCTGATTGCTTTAATTCATTATTGACTAGTTATCATTTCAAGCACTTTGACTATTATATATCAATAAGATTTCCCCAAATAGGTGAAAGTGAATTACAAAGTTATCGAGATCAGCATTTGACCGAATGGTTCTCATTATACGTGAGTTTCATGGCATGATAATTTTTATGTTCCTAATTGTATTCTGTTTGAATATACTGTGCAATTATGTTATTATATTAACTTGATATTTTCAGGTTAACCGTTTCAAGGATAAATTAGATCCTCGTATTGTACAATTAGCCTGTGGTCCTATTCGAGTGGCCGTTTCATACAATGGATGTATTGTGAATGGTTTTCGTTTCCACACACAATCCTACGACAAAGACAAAACGACACAGAATTATGGTGTTTGCGTGAAGGGTGAGACATGGGGATCCAATGGGTATGATTTTTATGGCCTTATTGATGAGATTATACGTATTGAGTACCACGGGAGTGGGTATGAAGTTATGACGCTGTTCAAATGTACTTGGTTTGATCCGACACGTGGTGTTCGAAGTTGCGCATGTACTGGTGTTGTTGACGTTAAAAGGAAGTCAAGATTATCATCACCTGAGCTGTTTATCTTTGCGACACAAGCTCAACAAGTTTACTACTGTGAGTACCCTAACAAGGCACTTCATCAGTGATGGCCGGTGGTTAAGACGAAGCCACGAGCTTTCATCGATTGTTCATCAAATAATTTAAATATTCGATCTGACGAGAATGAGGAAATGTCTGATGAGCAAACATGTCGGTTAGAAACCACAAATGAGCCGTTCCAAGAAATGATTTCAAGTGAAGTACTAATGGAAACAATTGATGGCATTGCCCTTGATGAGATTAACATACTTTTCGATAGAACATCTGTTCCTGAAATCGTCCAACACTTGGATGAGAACATTGAGGTCACAGAAGCCGATGGGGATACATCAGATGATGAAGCATCGCTCGATAGTTTTGAGTCAGATGAAGGCGATGATGTTTGATTAAGTGTAATTGTTTAAAACATTTGCATGTTTTATTTGAAATCGTAATATAACTTTTAATGCATTTATGTTTGTGAATGGTTAAGAAAAAAAATTTATGAAATTTAATCATCACATATCTAATTACCTGTGTCGTTGAAATGAAAATAATTAACTTTTTTCCCACAAAAAATTATTACATGCTATTAAAAAAATAATAATAATGTTAGTAAATGGGTAAAATTCACCGGGGGTTACTTCATTTATTTTTTTGTCCTCAACGGGTACCTTACCGGTTCAAACAAATTGTCCTAGCAAGGTACATTACCTTTTATTATCGCGTGTCCTATTTAACTACTTCCCGTTAATTTCAGAGTTATATCTACTAGAAATTGTTTACCTCGAATAAAAAATGAGGTATGAGGTTGATGAATCGAGAGACGATGAAATTTCTAGGTGATGGTCAGAGAGCAAAATGAGGTGGTAGTGAAGTGTAGCAGAGTCGATAATGAGGAGAGGGATGAAAGAGATCATGACAAAAGTTTAGGGTTAGATTTATAATGTTAGGGTTTAGAATTGTTGATAGAAAAAAATTAAAGGACCATAAGTGTTATTTTATAATTTATTTCAAAAGTTTTAATACAAAAACGTAAGCAATTAAAGTTAGATATAACTCTGAAATTAATGGAAAGTAGTCAAACAGGACACACGATAAGAGGTAAGGTACCTCGGTAGGACAATTTGAAGGTAAAGTACCCGTTTAGGACAAAAACATAAGCTAGGTCACCCACGGTGGATTTTACCCGTTAATAAATTTGGGAGATTCAATCTGACCATACACATTAAATCTACATATTTAATTTCCAAAATATAAATATTTTCGTTTATTCATCAATTAAAAAAAGTGTAATAATTAACTCCTCCAGCCATATAATTAGTTTATATATAAATACATTATAAATTATATATATATATATTTGATATTCACTCTGTCCGACGGTTTTAAGTTAGTAATTAATAAGGGTAGGAAAGATGTAGGACCATAATCACTAATCACCTAGGGTAGCGCGTTGTCCGACGGTTTTGAGTCAACATTTAAAAAATCGTAGGAAATATGTAGGACCATAATCACCTAGGGTAGCGCGTTGTCCGACGGTTTTGAGTCAACATTTAAAAAATCGTAGGAAATATGTAGGACCATAATCACCTAGGGTAGTGCGTTGTCCGACGGTTTTAAGTCAACATTTAAAAAATCGTAGGAAATATGTAGGGCCATAATCACCTAGGGTACCGCGTTATTCGACGATTTTGAGTTAATGTTTCAGTTAAGTAGTAAAACTGTAAGAAAAATAGATGTCATAAAAGCGTAGAAGTAAAGTAGCAAAACCATAGGAGGTTCGTTGGAACAAAGGCGGGAAACCAATTACTGGCGTGAAATTCCAATTTTTAGTTTCCTACGCTTTTCATGCATTTTATATTTTTCGTAGGAAAACCGTAGGAAACGTTGCTATGGTTTTCCTACATTTTAAAAAAATGTAGGAAAATCGTAGGTCAAATTGGTAGCTAAATCGACAGACTTCCCCTTTAAGTTCGTGGGAGTTCTTTAGTTTTCACCACTCCATTCCTTTATTTCTGCGACAAACTTTTCCAAACCCACTCCCCAAATCTCCCCCAGAGCTATTTAAACTAGGTAATTTTTATTTTTAAGTACTTTTTCATATATAATTAATGTTTGTTATTACATATAGTTGTTGTTTACATATATATATAATGCATGTATTGAAGGTTAAATTTTAAGAAGCTAGTTTTTATATTATATGTTTTAGGTAATTTTATATATGGTGTTAGTAATGAATATATATGTGGTTAGTTATATGGTGTTAGTAATTAATATGTATGTGGTTAGGTACAACAATAATTTTTTATGTAATAATGGTTACTTCTATTTGTACAACAGCATGTTACTATATATGTGGTTAATATAAAAAGCTATAGATTCAATAATGTTAGAGTAATATTATTATCACTTTAATAATGTTAGTGTAAGAAGTGCAAGTTACAACAATAATGTTACTTCAATAATGTAAGTATAATCAAATAATGCTAGTTTAATAATTTAATTTTATAAATAAGTATATATTGAATAATTGGCAATTTTAAAAAGTGTTACTGCACAAATGGTATTCAAATGACTGCAATTTCAAAATTAATGAGTTTACTAAAATAATGAAATTTAAGATGTAAATGTTAGTGACGTAATGGTAATTTAGTATTACATATATATGTAATAAACATGTTAAATTTTAATTTTAAGATGGTTCACCCCAGACAGTCTAGCTCGGGCAAAGCCCCGGCAAAAGACATACGTCGGGGTCGATGACAGCCTGCTGTGACACCTACACAGGTGTCACAGATTGAGACTTAGACCCAGCTCCCAGATACCCAGGCTCAGACATCGGTGCCACAAACCCAGCTGCCATATACTCCGGTGCCATGACCTCATGTGCCACAGATGTTTGGCGCATCGAGCTCCGCATTTCAGCAGTTTCGAGACACGCAGATTGATGCGTATTACCCGAATATGAGCGAAATATCCGGGTCATTTCAGTACCAGCAGGCAGGGATCGGGCAGCTCACATAGGATGTCGATCCTAACTCATTCCTTGATCCAGATGAGCTCGGTATATCCACTCATCATCTACCCGGCCTACACTCGAGTCAGCAGCAGCAGCAGCCGCCTCAGCAGGGCCAGGTCACTGGAGGCCCAGCGGTAACACCTGATGCGCAGCCAACTGCTGGGGCCCCATTACCTAGAGGGCGAGGCCCACGGCTAGTTGATTTACCACCACCTCCACCTCCGCAGGACCGTCCGCTCATCGTCCATCGAGAGTAAGTATTACTGACTGTTACAAAGATAATTTTGAAATAATTATACGTTGTTCTTAGTTACATCAGTTTATATATATATCTTACTATAATCATCATTTGTTACAGCTTACTCACTGATGACTCTGTTCGTTCCACCATAGCCTCTATTCATGTGAGGTTGTGGGACGAAAGTTCTATAGATTGGTCACATGCATCTCGAGCTGCACGAGAGGAGCACGTAACCACGTTAGAGGTAATTGGTTGTAATACATTTTTAAACAAGACTTTGTATATGGACTAATTCATAATTTTGTTTCTTCTTTCTCAAATTGCAAAATTACTATATATGGGACCCTAAAGACTTCGGCGCCATCCGCTGAATTGTCTTCAACTACTGTTCGAGGTCCGTGCGAAACCGCGTCTATCATTGGAGGTCCGTCGCGATACAGAAGATCCCCCACTTCTTCGACAGCCCTGACTACAATTTACTGCGGCCACATGTTCCACCCTGCTATAGTCAGCAGGTGTGGAATCAGTTGTGTGACCAGTGGGAGCAGGAGCAATGGAAAAAGCTATTGGAGATGGGTTCCCATGCCAAGCACATAGCCGATACCTCAGGCCTTGTTCCGAATCACACGATGGGCTCAATCCCAGGCGAAATGCACTGGGATCGTATGGTACCAACTTGGACCTTCCATACATTATAAATTTTTTATGATTTATTAATTACTTAAATTTTTAATGATATCTAAAATTGTGCAGACAAAAGCAAATGATGGAGTTAAGCCATCATTTGATGAGTGGTGGTCTCATACTCATAGGCGGAAGAAGACCGGGCAAGCCATCGATTTGATTTCACAGCAGCTACAGGTAATAAATATTCATTTACCACTATAAACAATGTTTTAAAAGTATAATATTTGTCTTACTAACTCTAATTTCTTTTCCTTGTAGGATGGATATGCTCAGCGGATTCAACAAAAATACCAGAATCCGGATAACCGCCCGCAGTTCGATGCAGACATATGGAGCGAGGTACGATGCCCACTAAAAAAAGCCGACTACCTGGTGTTCCACGTCGACTCGCTGATCCCCAGACCTTTGGACTACATCGGGTATTTTTCATTCGTATTTAACTTTATTAATTATTTTTATCACTTTTACATTGCTAATTGCTACTCACAAAATTTTTTAGGCTCCACGTGCTGATTCAGCTGAGATTGCTCAGCTGAGGGCTGAGAACAACCAGCTACGGAGTGATTTTACGCGGTTACAGGCCGACGTTCGCACTCAGGTTCAGCGAGAGACCGAGGCTGCAATGAGCGCCATGCTTAACAAGTTGATCCAGCAGGGGATTATACCTGCATCGGCGCTCTCAGACGAGCTACGGACCAGATCCTCCACTCAGCATCATGACGATGACCGTAGCCGGCGAGATGACGGTGATCAGCCCGGCACTGCATCTCATTGATTTTATTTTAGACCTTCAGTTTTTTGTAATTAACTTTTTCCTGTAAAATTTGATTACTTTTATGTATAGTAAATCTATTGACTACTTTGATCCATTGTTATATAATAATAATAAAAATAATAATAACAATAATAACAATAAAATATTCACATAATAATAATAATAATAATAATAATAATAATAATTTTTGTTTTATTATTATTATTATATAATGCAATATAATATGTTTTTAATTCGTGTATAAATTAATTTAATAAAATCTTTAAATTGTCACAAAATCGTAGGAATAATATTTATGACAGAAAACCATCACAAAAACGTAGGACAAACAAAGGGGTCAGAAAACCGTAGGACAAGGGGTGTCATAAAACCGTAGGACAAAGGGGTGTTAGAAAAGCGTAGGACAAATGGTGTCAGAAAAGCGTAAGAAAAGGGGTGTCAGAAAAGCGTAGGACAAATAGTGTCAGAAAGCGTAGGACAATTGGTGTCAGAAAAGCGTAGGAGTTAATGCCTCTCAAAACCGTCGGATAAAATGGGGTCCACAGCCATCATAAAAGCGTAGGGGTGTTTTACGGTAATCCGACGGTTTTTATTTCCGACACTATTTTTTCCTACGGTTTTGACCGACAATTTTAATTGTAGGAAATACCTATTTCCTACGGTTTTCCTACATTTTTTCCCGACTAAAATGCTCTGTTTTCTTGTAGTGTATTACTGCATAAAATCAATGCCTTTTTCCATATGGTGCTGTAGTTGCCTTGCCTACCATGTACTTGCTTTTACGAAATGATAAAATATATGGCTAAACCTTATGCATAAAAACAATTAGGCTTAAACATATACCAAAAGTTGGTTCAGGAAGGAATTGTGTGTGCATAGTGGCGGACCCAGGGTTTGAGGCTCGGGGGGCTAGGGACTAGGGGCTAGGCAGATGTGAGACGAGTGACGACCCAAACCTAACAGAAAAAAAATTATTTATAGAAATTAAATTTTATAAATGATTATTTAAATAATTATTAGGTGTATATAGTATTAAAGTAATATCTATTTTAAATAAAATTATTAAAATAATTACTTTGTTTTGATTAATCATCACTTAAGCAGATTAGAGGAAAGAGAGAGATAGAGACAAAGAGATGTTGAGAGAGGATGGCTTGGAATGGATATGAAATATTTCAAAGGTTAGGGGAAAATTCGCAATTAAAGGTAAAGATTTATCACTCTTGGTGCTATTTACCCTTTGTATGTTCTTCAACCATATTGGGGGGCCAAAATTCTCACCTGGTTTTTAATTTTACAGAAAATAGCCAAGTTAGTACCTCATATTTACAAATTTCCGAAATTTTCTGAGGGCAGCAGCACCCCCCTGCCCCGTGGTGGTTCCGCCACATCTGGTCACGTAAGGATGCATGACATGTTTAGGGAGTTATTCATGTCAAGGATATATGAACGACACATTCTTATTGTTACAGTAGTTCTAATAGATTAAACCGGAAGTCCATTGACTTGGTGGAGCGATAACTGATACAAAGCCCAAAAGACAAATGGCACTGCCCCTGGATCTTGATCTTGTCCAGTTTTGTTTTTAATTCTTGGCAAGCGCCGGGGCCCATGGGCATGTGGTTAGTCTTGCAGTTGGCTCCAATTTCTTTCCTTCCATTTACTCATTTTAATTTCCTTTAGTAACATATTAGCGAGACACTGGCAAAAAAGAAACAAAAAACAAAAAAAAAAAAAAAAAAAAAACAAAAACGAAAACAAAAACAGGGGAAAAAAAAACACACAACATTTCAAACACATTAGCGATTTAGAATGACTAGCTAAGACAGAAGAGGATACCAAAAGTGAGGGAGTAATGGCTTTTAAAAAAAGGGACAAGGTAATAGTTATAACCTATCATTAAGCATTGCAAATTGTTGACACCCAATTTCGTCCGACCATAAAAAATTTTAAAAGAAATTAAATAAAAAAAAATTATTATTATTTTTATTATTATTATTATTACTAAAAATTTTAATTAGTTTAAAATACATTTTTTTTTTGTGAAGATTTGATTTAAAATGATATATGTGTGTATTTGAAAGAAAAAAAGAAAACTCCAAAAAAATGGCAAAATTTAAAAGTTTGAGGTAAAAATGACAACATTAAGAAGTTTCGGGAAAAATTGACAAATTCTGAAAGTTCCAGGAGCATTTGGTAGTTTGTCACATAAAATTTTGGGCCTGCCGACGTTTCTGGCGCAAATTGACAGAAAACGACAAAATTGTCAAAATCAGAAGCTTCAGGAACTTATCCAGAGGCTGAGAGACGTAAAGGACTAAAATTGTCATTTTACCAATTTAAAAGATAAGTTTGAAATTTTTTATTAATTTATCCATCAACAGTTCAGCCAAACTTCCTCTATAAATAGCCCCCCCAAATTTTGTGCTGAACACACAGAAAAAAATAGAAAGAAAAGCTTAGAGCTCCGTTTTTTAAAATAGAAAAAATTACAGCCTTAGTCCCTAGCTCTCCTTCCTTTCCTCAGAAAATCTCAAAACTTTTCATTTTGACGATTAAGCCATCTTCTTCCCCCCCCGCGCGCCCTCTGTTTCCATTTCTCAGAATTCAGAATTTAAAATCAAGGGTACAACTCTCATTTAATCCTTCATCTTTTCAATTTCTTTCACTTTGGTCACTAACTTTGTATTTTATTCTTGCAGAATTAATTACTAACCCTTTTAATTTTTACTTGTTTGTTTATTATTTGTTTATTACTAACCCCTTTTTTTATTGTTGTTATTAACTTACTAACAACTAACTTTTAATACTATTATTGTTACTAACCTTTTAATTTTTGCATTATTACTAACTTTTATAATTGTTGTTAACAATTAATTAACTTTTATTATTGTTGTTAATTAATTAATTTAATTAACTTGGCTAACTTTTATTATTGTTGTTAATTAATTAATTTAATTAACTTGGCTAGCTTTTTATTATTTTTGTTAATTAATTAATTTAATTAATTTGGCTAACTTTTTATTTATTGTTGTTAATTAATTTAATTAATTTGGCTAACTTTTTATTATCGTTGTTAATTAATTAATTTAATTAATTTGGCTAACTTTTTATTATTGTCGATAATTAATTAATTTAATTAACTTGGCTAACTTTTTATTATTGTTGTTAATTAATTAATTTAATTAACTTGACTAACTTTTTATTATTGTTGTTTAACAATTAATTTAATTAACTTTGCTAACATTTATTATTATTTTTAAAGTGGATGGTCAAAAAGCCCCACTTTATTATTATTAATTTTTTTTTTCTTTATATAATTTTTTATTTAATTCACCTTTACCCTTTACTAATTAATAAATAAATGAAAATTAAAAGAAGATTATTTTGTAATTAATTATTAAGGCTAATAAAAATTATTTTTAAAAAAAGCCAATTATTTTTATTTTTATATACATGTTTTTAATTCTTTAAAGATAACAAAAAGTTAAAATTAATTTTAATAGTTATTTTTATCCAGTAAAAATAATAAAAAAATAAAAATAAAACCTGTTTAAAAAAAATACATGAAAATTAAGACTTTATATTTTACTGATTTATTTAAAATATAACTTTTAAATCCACTAAAATAATAAATATTTTTCATTAAACAAGAAAACAAAAAGAAAACTAAAACAAGATAAGAAAAAGATAAGAAAGACAAGAAAAAGAAAAGAAAAGAAAGATAAGAAAGAAAGAAAAGAAATAAAAGAAAGAAAGAAAAGAAAGAAAAGAAAAAGAAAAGATAAAAAAAGAAAAGAAAGAAAGCAAAGAAAGAAAAGAAAAAGAAAAGAAAAGAAAAGAAAGAAAAGAAAGGAAAAATAAAACTAAAAGAAAGATAAAATCAAAAAGAAAGATAAAGAAAGAAGGAAAAGAATAATAAAATATAAAAAGAAATAAGAAAGATCTTTTAAAGATCATTAACAAAAAATCTAAAATTTTAAAAGACTTACAAAAATAGTAATTAAAATAACAATTACTTCCATTAAAATAAAAAAATCCATATTTACAATATGGATTAAATTGTTTAAATTTCACCAAATTCCGTGTCCAAATGACTCGACAGAGTCCATGGTTCGGAATAAAAATCTTCCGTGTCCAAATGATTCGGCAGAGTCCATGGTTCGGAAGTATAAAATTCTATATAAATTAATTACCAAAAATCCACATTTCGACTAATCCAGTTAAAATTTCTAATTTTAAAAATTAACTGAGAATTATTTAAAAGCAAAGCAAAACAAAATTAAAATCAACTAAGGTGCCAATTTTTGGGCGTTTTAACAAAGTTGTTTTAACGTAACCGTACTCCCGATCCCCGAACTCTCGCAGACCAATTTTAAGGTGACCAATCGACCTAAGAAAACTGATTGGTGGCGACTCCCGAAAACCCGACGTTGCCACAGCTTGGCGACTCTGCTGGGGACTCGACGTTAGTGAGTCGAGCCTAAAGTTGATTTGTTTTAATTTACTTTGCTTATTATGTGGATTTTTATATGCTATATTTACTTAGCGAAAACATGCATTATGCATTCACAATATGAAGCTCTATACCCGAGCTTACTTAAATCGAACACGATTCTTTCTAAGCGGAATTGGTGTTGTTGTCCTTGTGAGGCCATGGTCTCCAAGCCTTCACCGGTTTCAAAGTAGCAAAGTAGTGTATTGCCTTCTGAGACGGTTAGTCTCTGCATGGGCCCACGAAAAGCTACGACTCGAATTAATCCATTCCTTACATAAACCCTAGAGGGTAAGGAATCGAGCCGTCACTATAATTTAGTGACGGGATTCGGGAACTATCCCTTGCCTTTTTGATAAGCCACCTTATGCATATAGAACTCCCCACTTAACCATAGAACTGACCATAGTATTCCTCCCATTTACCAACGCCATAAGCATATCCTTGTTATGCTGTGTTGTTGCTCTACACTTTTATTTTCGTATTTATGGTTTTAACTCATTTTTCCATAATAGTTCATGAGTTGTTAATTGCTATTTAAGTTATTAATAAACTTATCTTTCTTTTGTTATACTTCTGTTTTGTGCAAATATTCTTCATGCATCAAAACCACGCATCAAACTATGCTAACTTTTTGGTCTTTTTAATAACAACTAAAAGTCTTGAAGTTCCATGATAGTGGATAATCAAATTCACTCATCGCATACATCCATTACATTAATCACGTGCATACAAAGTCTGATAAAAACATAATCTCATTGCATACATCCATTACATTAATCACGTGCATATAAAGTCTGATAAAAACATAATCTCATTGCATACATCCATTACATTAATCACGTGCATACAAAGTCTGATAAAAACATAATCTCATTTTTCCTACATGCATCCATTGCATCAATCACATACACATAGGATCTAATAAAATATACCTTACTTTTAAAAGGATAAAATTGGACCTCGACACTGATATTCAACTCGGCTCCAAATAAGATTAATGACAGAACAAATCGAAGGACGTCTCATAAAGATAGAGTCCAAGATAGAAAGTATGGCCGAACAAATGAGACAATTGATCGAGCTAATCAAGGCGAAAGCAATTCAAGAAGCACAAGTTCAGCCACCCATGACAGAAAGAGAAATGGTCACTTTGTTTGTCCAGACACTGAAGTACCTATATTTTGACGAACTCATTGGCAATTCGGCAACTAATTTTTCTAACATTGTCATGTCTGGAGAAAGAATCGAGCATGAGATTAGGACTGGGAATATTGCTGAATCCTTTAATAATCCTATGAAAAGAGGAGGACCATCCAAAAGAAAAGATGACGAAGTGCAACAAATAGGACGCGGAAGAAGGATTCCCCTCGTGGATACTGTGGCTATCGGACCTCGCCTATCCTATTTTGCCAATGGGCCCGATAATTACCTTCCAAATAGGCCCAATGATTATCCTCTGAATAGGCCCAATAATTATCCTCCAAATAGGCCCAATGATTATCCTTCCAATAGGCCCAACAATTATCCTTTTAACAGACCTAATCAGTCATGGCCACCTGCTCCTACTCCTCCAGTACCTGCACCAAGACCAAGAGAAGTTTTCACACCAATTTCCATGACTTATACTGAGTTATACCCAAAACTCATCGAAAGACAATTTATCCGTCCAATTCCTACAAAGCCATTCAAACCCCCATATCCAAGGTGGTATGACCCTAACATTACCTGCCCATATCATGATGGCGTTCCAGGCCATGGCTTGGAAAACTGCATGGCATTGAAGCGTATAGTTCAACAATTAATTGAGTCAAAGTGGTTGGACTTTTCCGATGAGCCAAATGTCACCCACAATCCATTGCCGCCTTATCAAGCAAAACCAAGTCCAAGTTGCTAGGCCCGATGTGATTGATAATTGAAAAGTGAAGATTTCGAGCTAGAATTACATTGACTTTGGAAGGCCTCCAAGTCAGATCTGACCTAACAGTCCGCATACATTTTCGAATGACAGGGAATCCTTTGAATAAACTTGTATCTTTGAAAGCTTGCAAAAGTAATCTAATAGTAAAAATCTCCTAGATTTAGTCCAGAATCTAGGGTGTAGTCTTTGTTAGATGAACACCTGGTATTCTTTCTGGTACAACAAAAAGATGTAATACGTGCATTCTACTACTTTCCATTTTTACACTCTTTGCCATTATACTATCCATTATTGTCATCACACTTTACTTTTTGACAACCGGTAATTCTTTTTGTTCTCCAACAAAAAGATGTTATGTGTGCATTCTACCACTTTTTAATTCAATTATTACACCTACACATTCTACCACTTTTTACCAAAAATTTCATTTTTACCTCTATCTCTCAATCTTTGCCATTGCACTAACTATTATTGCCATCATACTTTGCTTTCTAAATGATACTACTCGTGGGTGAAAATAAAAAGTTAAGGGAGATTTGATAGTGGTGATCTGGAAAGTACTACTAAATCTAGCAAGAATGATTTCATATGTTGCACCCCAACTCTTAAAAAAAAAATTCACAGTGGTTATCAACATCCTTGCAAGAAGTCCGGGATTAACTTCCAAAGAAGTTAGCTCTCATATTAAATGACTTCAGTGGCCTCACAATTCTCACAAATGCTCAATACAAAAAAAAAATTCTCAGTTTTCCACAACACAAATGCCAACAAAGGAAAGAAGTTCCTCCCTTCTATCAAAAGCCATTAAAGGGAAAATCCAAAACAAAAAAAAAAACTGAGAGCAAGCACAAGCAAGCAAGGCCACTTGAGTCATCTCACTTCAAGAGGGCTATGTTCTCAGTTCTTTGGCAACACAAACTCCGAAAAGAGAAATTCATCCCTTCCATCAAAAGACAACAAGGGAAAATTCAAAACCAAAAAGGACTGAGAACAAGCACGAGCAAGCAAGGCCACTTAAGTCATCTCACTTCAAGAGAGTTATCAAGTATGTCATCACCATAGCTCACAAAAAAACAAAAAAAAAAAGAAGAAAAAGGGCTCAAACTAGAGCAAAAGAAAAAAAAGAAAACAAGTGAGTTATGGATTCTAAACTGAAAACCTGCAAAGGCGGTCTAGAAGACAAAAGCAACCCTCAAACCAAGCGTACATAAAGATCACAATAGTTGGGGGGCAACAGATGAGGTCTAACTTTCTGGAAAGAGTGGCAAGTTTGAGGTCATCACTATTGAGTTTTTCATCATAATCAAATTTGCTCCCGAGTAGTATTAAAAGACCCTTCTTTCAAACCACTTAAACTTAACTTTCCTCAGACTTATCATCCTCATTCAGTTTAAAGACTATCATTGTGAATCATGTTTCTACCTTATTTAATACTGCTCCCGAGTAGTATTAAAAGACCATTCTTTTACACCACTCAAACTTAACTTCCCTCACACCTAACATTTACCTCTCGATATCATCCTCATTCAGCTAAAAGGCTATCCTTGTCAATCATGTTTATACCTTATTGCCTTGCACAGTTTATGTCTTCGAGTTGGAAAGGGAAGAGTGGCAGGATATTTTAATTAAAAATAAAGACCGTAAATTACTTTGTCAAGCTTTACAAATCGATGAAAGTTTTTCTTTAAGGCCAAACCGTTATTCATTAATGTGTGTAGACTTAAAAGTGAGGAGATAGCTTGAGTCTTTCTTTAATAAGATGTGGTTCTTGTAAGAGAAATTTACGATCAAGTGCCATCACAAAGGTCTAGAAATGCTCGACCTTCTGTTAAGGCGAGGTGATACCTTTTATCCGCATAAACACCATGTTCAAGGGGGCAAAGTAGTCTCTACTAAGCGTAAGAGGAGTACTGCCAAGAAAGAAACTCAACAGACAATGGGGCAAGTCTTATGGATCAAAACCTGAGCTCAAGGAAGAGCAATCATTCAGACTATAACTTGGGAATAAGTAAGTGTCGGCACGGCCACAAGAAAATGGGCAAAGAGACATTGGAAGATAAGCCTTTGATGGTATCAAATCCATGAAAATGGATGAGTACCCGAAAGAGATATAAATTATGAAGCGGGCCAACTTTAAAGAAATTGAGGCCAAAAATTCAAGAACAAGTCAAAAAAAATGGGATTTTGAAAAGGGTTGGGCTTTTGAGGCAGCGAACAAAAGCTGGAAAGCATAAAGAGATTCAATGATAGTCCAAGAAGGCCATCACAAAGAAGATCCAGTAAAGCAAAGACATGAAGGACCAGATCCATAAAAAAAAAAAAACCATTAGTTACACATGCTCTGCATTCATGCATTTCATATCATGCATACATAGCCTTTACATAACAAGGACCAAACGGGAATCACATTCACAGCACAGTTACAGCAATATAAGCTGAGATCTCAATAACATCAGCTCTTACCAATCTATCACTGGATACACAGCTAATATGCGGGACCAACCCGCATCAGGAATTCAAGGATAAAGTAGACAATATTGTCAAAAGCCTGGCAATTGATTCAATAATTGAGGCTACACCTGGAAGGATAAGATTGATGCCAGCTTAGCAGCATCCAAGATAAGAGATAGCTGTGGTCAAAGATAAGGCAGACATCAAGAAATATTGTCGTTGAAACTTTGTCAAAAGCGGACAATGGATTCAATAATCGAGAACTGGATCAATGTCAGCTCAATGGAATATCCAAGATAAAAAATATCTATCACATCAAAATGAAGTAGGATCTACTTTTCCGGTTAAGCGGCGGATACGGTACTCCGTGACTCTCAAGTCGGTTCTCTCAGTTGCCCATAATAACTAATTCTTTCCTCTCTTCTTTCTTTTACTTCCCTCTAGAAAATGGATCCTACTCTTTCTGTCTTACGAAAATATTTTCCTTCTCTCCCAACGAACATTCTCAAAAAGATCTACCAAGTTCGCTGTGAACGATTAAGAGTTCTGATGCACAAAGGAATCCCTGAAGATGTGCGGTGGTTAATCGAAGCCAAGGTTCGTCTGGCAGGTGAAATCCCAGAGGCATTTGTGTCTCACATGCCTGGTATAGGCAAAAGCTCTTATGCCAAAAAGTGAAGAGCGAAAAGGTTACAAGTCTGCCATAAATGTGGACGGTGGACTTGTAATACTAAATGTCGTTCTTTAGGGATGCTCTCTGATAATCGAGAAGATAAAATACGATTCATTAAGAATGGCCTAAGTAAGGACTCGTTGGATGATATCCAATTGACTCTTGAGACGCATTCTTGTGGATCTGTGCAACGTGAACTACTTGGTTTGTGGAGCATTTTTCATGAAGAACGAAACCGTTACAGTCCCGGGAATCTGACTGTAAATGACCCTGTTTGCCAGCTTGTAAGAAAACTGGATGGGAAGCAAATCCTCGACTCATAGAAGCCGTTAATGCCGTTACTGGACGAAAAACCAGTGGAAGATGTGAGCCACAGTCACAATTACTGTACATACAGTTTGTTATATTTGGAAAAGTTTGCATTTTCTTTTGACAGATGTACACGCTCCCCTAAGTGTAATCGACACGTTATCCCTTTTCATCACTATAAATGCGTGTTCTTCCTTCTGATTAAGCAGCGGATAAGATACCCCGTGACTTCTAAAGTCGGTTATTCCAGTCTCCTACAATAACTGATTCATTTCCCTCTTCTCTCAAATTCTTCTCTCATCAATGGATTCTACTCTTTCTGCACTGCGAAAATACTTTCCTTCCCTTCCAATAAATGTTCTTAAAAAGATTTATCAAGCTAGATGTGAACGATTCAGACTATTTATGCACAAAGGCATTCCTGATAATGTGCGGTGGCTAATTGAAGCTAAGGGTCGTTCAGCTGGTGAAGTTCCAGAAGCGTTCTTTCCCCGTATGCCCGGCTTTGGTAAAAGCGTTTATGCCAAAAAGCGAAGAGCAAAGAGGCTAGGTGTCTGTCATAAATGTGGACGATGGAATTGTAATACTAAATGTCGCTCTTTAGGATACATCTCCAGAAATCATGAAGATAAAAGAAAATTCATCAAGAATGGCCTGCGTAAGGAATCTTTGGATGATATCCTATTAACTTTTGAAACACATTCTTGTGAAATAGTGCAATGGGAAATTATGGATTTATGGTGGACTTTCCGTAAAGAACAGGATCGTTACAGTCTTGGAAATCTAACTTTTAATGACCCTGTTTGCCAGTTTGTGAGAAAACTAGATGGGAAGCAAATCCCCGACTTATAGAAGGCATTGAAGCCGTTACTAGACATAAACTAGTGGAAGATGAGAGCCACAGTCATGATTGCTGTACATATAAGCTGTCATTTGTCTTTTCTTTTGACAATAATGTACTTGCTTCTGTAAGTGTAATTAACGCATTATCCCTTTCATCACTATAAATATGTGTTAGTTATTTTCGTTTCCTACAATCACTAATTTCTTTCTTTGCCTCCTTTATCAATGGAGTCTTCTCTTTCCGCCCTACGAAAGTATTTTCCTTCCTTCCCAATAAATGTTCTTAAAAAGATTTATCAAGCTAGATGTGAACGATTCAGAGTATTTATGCACAAAGGCATTCCTGATAATGTGCGGTGGCTAATTGAAGCTAAGGTTCGTTCAGCTGGTGAAATTCCAGAAGCGTTCTTTCCTCGTATGCCCGGCTTTGGTAAAAGCGCTTATGCCAAAAAAAGAAGAGCAAAGAGGCTAGGCGTTTGTCATAATTGTGGATGGTGGATTTGCGGCAATAAATGTCGTTCTCCAGGAGTGATCACCAGAAATCGTAATGATTGAATAAGATTCATTAAGAATGGCTTGCGTAAGGAATCTCTAGAAGATATCCGAGAGGTTCTTGAAGCGCATTCTTGCGGAATAGTGCAATTTGAGGTTGTTGGATTTTGGATAATTCTCCAAAAAGAACGAGAACGTTACAGTCTTGGGAATCTGACCCTAAACGATCCTGTTTGCCAGTTTGTGAAAAAGCTAGATGAGATGCAAATCCCCGATTCGTAAAAGGCATTGAAGCCGTCCCTGGACGTAAAACCAGTAGAAAACGTGAACTACGGTCATGACTACTGTACAGGCTAGTTGTCACTTTTTAAAATTTTTCCTTCTCTTCTGACAAATGATGTACCTGCTCCTGACACTGTACAGGCTAGTTGTAGTTTTTGAAAATTTTCCTTCTATTCCAAGAATAATGTACCTATTCCTGACGTGAGCAACAGTCACGACTACTATACATGCCAGCTGTCGCTTTTGAAATTTTCCTCCCCTTTTTGTAATAATGTATCCACTCCTGACGTGAACCAAAGTCACGATTACTGTACGTGCTAGCTGTCGCTTTTGAAATTTTCCTCCCCTTTTGGTAATAATGTATCCACTCCTGACGTGAACCAAAGTCACGATTACTGTACGTGCTAGCTGTCGCTTTTGAAATTTTCCTCCCCTTTTGGTAATAATGTATCCACTCCTGACGTGAACCAAAGTCACGATTACTGTACATGCTAGCTGTCGCTTTTGAAATTATCCTCCCAATAATGTACCCACTCCTGACATGAGATACAGTTATGACTACTGTATATAGCAGCTACTTTTAAAATTTTCCTTCTCTTCCAACAATCACGTACCTACTCCTGACGTAAGCTACAGTAGTGACTACTGTGTATGCTAGTTGCTTTTGAAATTTTCCTCCTCTTTTAACGATAGTGTACCCATACCTGACCAGAGTCATACTTGTGACTACTGTGAATAGCTGGCAATAATGTATCCATTCTTGAAAATAAAATTATTACTTTATCTTTTCATCTCTATAAATATATCCTCTTTTCTTCTTTTCTCACATGGGTAAGGATAGG
Organism: Aquilaria yunnanensis; assembly: GCA_039654915.1. Taxonomy (NCBI): domain Eukaryota; kingdom Viridiplantae; phylum Streptophyta; class Magnoliopsida; order Malvales; family Thymelaeaceae; genus Aquilaria; species Aquilaria yunnanensis. The sequence goes on from CM077595.1 coordinate 2,099,160, forward strand.
AATGGAGAAAACCTCCACTCGTAAATCCCGAAGTATTTGTGTATTTTCTGGAGCTTTTCCTGGAGAAGATGAAGAGTACTTAAAGGCAGCCAACCATTTGGGTAGTGTATTAGCTGAGCGAAAAATACACTTAGTTTATGGAGGAGGTAGTGTCGGATTAATGGGAGCTGTAGCATCAGCAGCATCTTTAGGAGGAAGCCAGGTTCTGGGTATTATCCCTGCATCTCTGAAATCGGTTTCTGGGGGCACAATTGGAGAAGAGCTAGTGGTTAAAAATCTGCAAGAGCGTTTGTTACAAATGCTTTTTAATGCTGATGCTTTTATCGCTCTACCAGGTGGCTTTGGCACATTAGGAGAAGTCTTCCAAATCGCTTCCATGGCCCAACTTAATTTGCATCAAAAACCCATTGGGCTGTTAAATGTTAACTATTTCTTCGCAGGTCTATTATCTTTTATGAATCGTGCTGTGAAGCAGAAGTTTATCCCTGAGGTGGCACGACGAATCATAATATCCGCAACAACTGCTGAAGAATTGCTAGATAAAATGGAAGCTTTTGTTCCTGAACCAGATCCAGCAATGATCCAAATAGACTGGACACGACAGTCTTTCCCGACCAGTTCACTCCCATAATTGTCCTTTACCCGGCCTGTTGAAGCATTGTGGAAGAAGAAGTGATCTGATCCGTTTTTCTTGTCCTTTCGTTTTAATTATCAGCATTTTCTTTCGTATTTCAGTTTTTCTTTTCAGGGAATTTCGTTATCTTATAAGATAGTTTCGTCCATGCTGATATTAAAACCATGGGACAATGCCTTTAGGTTGGAATGGCTGAGTAAAGAGTAATTTTTATTACTCTTGAGACGCATCCTATTAGGTCTACTAGGCATAACATTTTGGGGTAGTTAAGCTTTAACCTTATTTGGATGACATATATCACAAGGGAATCTATATTTACTGAAGAAAATATTAGATGAACCTTGGATATTGATTCCAAACATCCGTTCCCTTTACATAATTTGTCAGTGTTATTGTCAACATCAAGATTCACTCATCTTATCGAAGTTTAAATTTTTGCACTCACCTATTATGAAAATTCACACTTTCGAAGAAAATTATTCCAATTTCAATTGCTTTCATATAAATTTCGCTCGAGGTCCTAAGGAAAGCTCCTTAGCCTCAAAATCAATTTTCATCATCGGGGTTTTAAGGATGGAACCTTTGCCTCGAAAACAATCAATTTTCATCATCGGGGTTTTAAGGATGGAACCTTTGCCTCGAAAACAATCAATTTTCATCATCGGGGTTTTAAGGATGGAACCTTTGCCTCGAAAATAATCAATTTCCTATCGTCGAGGTTTTAAGGATGGAACCTTTGCCTCGAAAACAATCAATTTTCATCATCGGGGTTTTAAGGATGGAACCTTTGCCTCGAAAACAATCAATTTTCATCAATCCGAGGTTTTAAGGATGGAACCTTTGCCTCGAAAACAATCAATTTTCATCATCGGGGTTTTAAGGATGGAACCTTTGCCTCGAAAATAATCAATTTTCATCATCGAGGTTTTAAGGATGGAACCTTTACCTCGACATCAATCAATCAATCCGAGGTTTTAAGGATGGAACCTTTGCCTCGAAAACAATCAATTTTCATCATCGGGGTTTTAAAGATGGAACCTTTGCCTCGAAAACAATCAATTTTCATCATCGGGGTTTTAAGGATGGAACCTTTGCCTCGAAATCAATCAATCAATCCGAGGTTTTAAGGATGGAACCTTTGCCTCGAGATCAATCAATCAATTCGAGGTTTTAAAGATGGAACCTTTACCTCGACATCAATCAATCAATCCGAGGTTTTAAGGATGAAACCTTTGCCTCAAAATCAATCAATCAATCCGAGGTTTTAAGGATGGAACCTTTGCCTCGAGATCAATCAATCAATTCGAGGTTTTAAGGATGGAACCTTTACCTCGACATCAATCAATCAATCCGAGGTTTTAAGGATGGAACCTTTGCCTCGAAATCAATCAATCAATCCGAGGTTTTAAGGATGGAACCTTTGCCTCGAGATCAATCAATCAATTCGAGGTTTTAAGGATAGAACCTTTACCTCGACATCAATCAATCAATCCGAGGTTTTAAGGATGGAACCTTTGTCTCGAGATCAATCAATCAATTCGAGGTTTTAAGGATGGAACCTTTACCTCGACATCAATCAATCAATCCGAGGTTTTAAGGATGGAACCTTTGTCTCGACATCAATCAATCAATTCGAGGCTTTAAGGATGGAACCTTTACCTCGACATCAATCAATCAATCCGAGGTTTTAAGGATGGAACCTTTGCCTCGAAATCAACCAATCAATCTGAGGTTTTAAGGATGGAACCTTTGCCTCGAAATCAATCAATTAATCTGAGGTTTTAAGGATGAAATCTTTGCCTCGAGATCAATCAATCAATTCAAGGTTTTAAGGATGGAACCTTTGCCTCGAAATCAATCAATCAATTCGAGGTTTTAAGGATGGAACCTTTGCTTCGAAATCAATCAATCAATCCGAGGTTTTAAGGATGGAACCTTTGCCTCAGAAACAATCAATTTTCCTTCAACGATAGGAGAGCTCCTATCGCCGGGGTTCTAAGGAGAGTTCCTTAACCTCAGGATTTAGGCGGCGAAAAGGTTTTCAATGCCTAGCTAAGCCGGACGAAATTTGGTAACGACTTTGCATACATCATGTCTCATGAAGCATGCAAAGGGGGGCAGCTGTTGACACCCAATTTCGTCCGACCATAAAAAATTTTAAAAGAAATTAAATAAAAAAAAATTATTATTTTTATTATTATTATTATTACTAAAAATTTTAATTAGTTTAAAATACATTTTTTTTTTTGTGAAGATTTGATTTAAAATGATATATGTGTGTATTTGAAAGAAAAAAAGAAAACTCCAAAAAAATGGCAAAATTTAAAAGTTTGAGGTAAAAATGACAACATTAAGAAGTTTCGGGAAAAATTGACAAATTCTGAAAGTTCCAGGAGCATTTGGTAGTTTGTCACATAAAATTTTGGGCCTGCCGACGTTTCTAGCGCAAATTGACAGAAAACGACAAAATTGTCAAAATCAGAAGCTTCAGGAACTTATCCAGAGGCTGAGAGACGTAAAGGACTAAAATTGTCATTTTACCAATTTAAAAGATAAGTTTGAAATTTTTTATTAATTTATCCATCAACAGTTCAGCCAAACTTCCTATATAAATAGCCCCCCAAATTTTGTGCTGAACACACAGAAAAAAATAGAAAGAAAAGCTTAGAGCTCCGTTTTTTAAAATAGAAAAAATTACAGCCTTAGTCCCTAGCTCTCCTTCCTTTCCTCAGAAAATCTCAAAACTTTTCATTTTGACGATTAAGCCATCTTCTTCCCCCCCCCCCCGCGCGCCTTCTGTTTCCATTTCTCAGAATTCAGAATTTAAAATCAAGGGTACAACTCTCATTTAATCCTTCATCTTTTCAATTTCTTTCACTTTGGTCACTAACTTTGTATTTTATTCTTGCAGAATTAATTACTAACCCTTTTAATTTTTACTTGTTTGTTTATTATTTGTTTATTACTAACCCCTTTTTTTATTGTTGTTATTAACTTACTAACAACTAACTTTTAATACTATTATTGTTACTAACCTTTTAATTTTTGCATTATTACTAACTTTTATAATTGTTGTTAACAATTAATTAACTTTTATTATTGTTGTTAATTAATTAATTTAATTAACTTGGCTAACTTTTATTATTGTTGTTAATTAATTAATTTAATTAACTTGGCTAGCTTTTTATTATTTTTGTTAATTAATTAATTTAATTAATTTGGCTAACTTTTTATTTATTGTTGTTAATTAATTTAATTAATTTGGCTAACTTTTTATTTATTGTTGTTAATTAATTTAATTAATTTGGCTAACTTTTTATTATCGTTGTTAATTAATTAATTTAATTAATTTGGCTAACTTTTTATTATTGTCGATAATTAATTAATTTAATTAACTTGGCTAACTTTTTATTATTGTTGTTAATTAATTAATTTAATTAACTTGACTAACTTTTTATTATTGTTGTTTAACAATTAATTTAATTAACTTTGCTAACATTTATTATTATTTTTAAAGTGGATGGTCAAAAAGCCCCACTTTATTATTATTAATTTTTTTTTTCTTTATATAATTTTTTATTTAATTCACCTTTACCCTTTACTAATTAATAAATAAATGAAAATTAAAAGAAGATTATTTTGTAATTAATTATTAAGGCTAATAAAAATTATTTTTAAAAAAAGCCAATTATTTTTATTTTTATATACATGTTTTTAATTCTTTAAAGATAACAAAAAGTTAAAATTAATTTTAATAGTTATTTTTATCCAGTAAAAATAATAAAAAAATAAAAATAAAACCTGTTTAAAAAAAATACATGAAAATTAAGACTTTATATTTTACTGATTTATTTAAAATATAACTTTTAAATCCACTAAAATAATAAATATTTTTCATTAAACAAGAAAACAAAAAGAAAACTAAAACAAGATAAGAAAAAGATAAGAAAGACAAGAAAAAGAAAAGAAAAGAAAGATAAGAAAGAAAGAAAAGAAAGAAAAGAAAGAAAGAAAAGAAAGAAAAGAAAAAGAAAAGATAAAAAAAGAAAAGAAAGAAAGCAAAGAAAGAAAAGAAAAAGAAAAGAAAAGAAAAGAAAGAAAAGAAAGGAAAAATAAAACTAAAAGAAAGATAAAATCAAAAAGAAAGATAAAGAAAGAAGGAAAAGAATAATAAAATATAAAAAGAAATAAGAAAGATCTTTTAAAGATCATTAACAAAAAATCTAAAATTTTAAAAGACTTACAAAAATAGTAATTAAAATAACAATTACTTCCATTAAAATAAAAAAATCCATATTTACAATATGGATTAAATTGTTTAAATTTCACCAAATTCCGTGTCCAAATGACTCGACAGAGTCCATGGTTCGGAATAAAAATCTTCCGTGTCCAAATGATTCGGCAGAGTCCATGGTTCGGAAGTATAAAATTCTATATAAATTAATTACCAAAAATCCACATTTCGACTAATCCAGTTAAAATTTCTAATTTTGAAAATTAACTGAGAATTATTTAAAAGCAAAGCAAAACAAAATTAAAATCAACTAAGGTGCCAATTTTTGGGCGTTTTAACAAAGTTGTTTTAACGTAACCGTACTCCCGATCCCCGAACTCTCGCAGACCAATTTTAAGGTGACCAATCGACCTAAGAAAACTGATTGGTGGCGACTCCCGAAAACCCGACGTTGCCACACAAATATAGGGCACCTCTCAATTAACTATTATACTATAGACCTATGTCTAATTAAACATACTAATCTATCCTTAATTCTCCTGTATATAACCTACAAACCAGTATAAAAAAATTGATTAATTTGTCCTTTAACTAAAACTCACACTCATATTCAAAAAACCTACCTCGTTATTGTCTCCGCATTTGTCGCCATTGTCACTGTTGCCACCGCCTCCTTTAACGAACCGCCACCACCTCTAGATCTTGATGTCATCATCCACTTCCAGATCTCGAAGCCGCTAGTCTCTGGATCTCATCATCAGTCACTTCCCCTCACCTCCAGATCGCGTTGCTGCTGCCATCACCACCCCTAGATCTTGTCGTTATCATCCGCTTCCATATCTCACAGCTACTAGCCTTTACATCTCATCATCAATCACTACCTCTCACCTCCAAAACGCGTCGCTACTCACATCCGGATCTTGCACCGTCGATCACCTCCAAATCTTGGTGCTATTGCTTGCCGGATCGCACCAATTGTTGTCTCTGAGTCACGTTGCTTGTTACTTCCAAACCAAAAAAGTGTCTACAATAAAATGTAAATATGTCTAATATGGTATGTGAAAATGTCTGTAAAATAATATAAAAATAATTTATTATAATGTAAAACTAAAAATGTCTGAAACTATAAGAAAAAATGTCTGATTGAATATTAAAAAATATCTAAAGAAATATATAAAATGTCTAAACAAAAAATGTCTAAATCAACTTGTGAGCAATTTGTTATCTTCCAAAAATAATTATTTGAAAATAATAAAAAAAAGTGTTTAAAGCTATAAGAATAAGTGTTTAATTGAATATTGAAAAATGTCTAAAGAAATATGTAAAAGTGTCTAAACAAAAAAAGTTTGAATCAACTTGTGAACAATTTATTATATTCAGAAATAACTGTTTGAAATAATAAAAAAAGTGTCTGTACAAATAATAAAAAATATCTTATTAAATATTGAAAAATATCTAAAGAAATATGTAAAAGTGTTTAATTAAATAACTTATGAACAATTTGTTATCTTTAGAAAATAAGTGTTTAAAATAATTAAAAAAAGTGTATGACAAAGTATGTAAAAGTGTTTAAATAAAAATGTAAAAATGTCTAAATATTTAAATAAGTATTTAAATAAAGGTATATAATTCAATGAATAAGAAAATATACAAATAAATATTTAAAAATATCTAAAATATAACCCAAAAATGTCTAAACAATAACGAACAAAAAAAATTATTTATCTTTTGGAAAACAAAATGAGTCTCTCATCTGCCTGTTTTCCCTCTCATCCCTTTCATCTCATTACTTCCCCGCCGCCCTCCCTCCACAGCGGGCGGCCCTCCCCCCACAGCCCGTTTGCCTCGCCAGTCCAATTCTCTCAACGGCAGTGGCGTTAAGGCTATCAAAGGGCTGGGCTTTAACGGCAACAGCAGGGGCGACCTTCGAACAAGCTAGCCGCGAGCAGTAGTGGAAGATGGGAAGAAGGGAGCAGGGCGGCTGTGGGGCTCACTCCCTTCTCCTTTCATTTTTAGTGCCGCCGACGGCAGGGGACAGTGGTGGACGGTGGGGAAGGCAAAGAGGAGCAACTAATGCTGGCTGGGAGCAGTGGCAACAGCGGGATCGGCGGCTGGAGGCAATGGAGGCGTTTGGAGGGTGACGGAGATAGTGGGTAAAGTTTAGGGTTTGGGGGGGCAGGTAGCCAAAAATTGGGGACCTAGGCTGATGTTTGGCCATTTTTGCTCACAAGAGCTTGGGTTTTGAATTTTCTTTTCCTTTTTTTATTTATTGACAGGAACCGCAAGAAAGCATTTAATGCAAAAATCTTAATCAAATTAGGTTAGAATCTTAGAAAATCTAATATTTATAGATTTAGTCATTAGCCTAATTGGAGCCACCAAATCTAGCCCAAATTAGTATGGAAACTTCAACTAAGTCTAGAATTCTCTTGAATTGTCAATTGAGCCCAAAACTTTGAAAGTTTTATCTACTTGGCAAAAAAAAACTTTGCAAAATCAACAGATTTTCCCAAAACATACAAAATTGCCAACTTGGCCCTCAAATTTTCTATTTTCCCCAAAATGACTAAATTACCCTTAGTTGACCCTGAGAAAAATTACTTCTAAACTAATTTTGACTAAATTTATCAAATCTAGACCTAAAAATAAAATTAACACCTAGATAAAATTGGATGTCAACAATAGATAATAGCTTAAGTAACAGCTCAAACCTAATTGCCTGTCTTGTAAAATAAAATTCAAATAGAAACACAAAAGTATATCAGTTTATTGCTAGTTCTTTTATTATGCACATATGTCTAATCAGACATAGTAACCCATCCCTTAATTTTCTATATATAAGAAATAAATCATAAAAAAAATTGACAAAAATACCCTTAGTTAAATTATTCTTCTCTACAAAAACTCTAGCTTACTACTACCGTCTCCTCCAGCACTAGCGCCGGTGCTGCCACCGAACTGTCATACATCATGATCTCGCAGTATACGTTATATTTCATGTTCAAAACAATGAAAAGTGTCTGAATGGATATCGAAAAGTGTCTAAAGAAATATTTAGAAGTGTCTAACCAATACGTAGACAATTTACTCTCTTAAAAAATAACTAATTTAAATAATAAAAAAGTGTCTGAATGAATGTGTAAAAGTGTCTAAAGAAATATTTAAAAGTGTCTGATCAATACGTAGACAATTTAACCTTTTAAAAAATAACTAATTGAAATAATAAAAATGTCTGAATAAATGTGTAAAAGTGTCTAAAAAAAAGTGACAACATGTCTAAAGCAATACACAAACAATTTATTTTCATGATAAAAAAAAATATGAAATAATAAAAGAAGTGTCCAAATAGAAATTTAAAAATGTTTAAATCAATACTTGAAAGTGTCTAAATAATCATTTTTGGTCTGTCGCCCATCTCGCCTCATCTCCCATCGTCTACCTCGCCTCCTGTCGCTTCTCTCTTTCTTCTCCTCCGATCGACCTTCGCTGCGTTTGGATCTACCTCCACTGTAGTCGGTTCTTCTTTCTCTTTCTCGGATCAACGCTTTCGCTCCTGGATTTGCTTTGCCGCAACTGCTTCCTCGTTCTCCTCCTTCGGCCACCACTCCATGCTTCACCTCTGCCTCCGCCTCCTCCAATCATTGCTCTTGGCATCATTTGCCGCAACCGCTTTCTTGTTCTCCACCTTCAGTCGCCACTCTTGGCTTCGCCTCAGCCTTTTCCAGTTGCTGCTCTTAGCTTCATGTCCTCCAATCACCGCTCCTAGCGTTGCCTCTACTCTGATCGCTCCGATCCTAGCTCATCACATCATCACCGTGGCATTGTTCTCATTGAGTCGTCGGATATCAGGCTCATTGCGTCGTTGTTGTCAGCTCAAATCGGCTCGATGCCATCGCCACTGCACCATCCAACCGACACCACCTCTGTAAATCTGGAGGACCTTTCATCTTCTCCCAAAAACTTGCCTCAAAACTCAACGGTTGCTAGAGAGATAAGAATAAGGAGAAATTTTTTACAAATAGAGGGGGTAAAATTGTAAAATTAGTATTATATCTAATTAGGCATATGTGTATTCTATCCATTGTAGTTTATTGTCCTTTGTCTCTATTTTAACGAGAATCATGAATATCGCAATGGAATTTTTGTAACTTTCATTTGGTACTGCAAAATAGCACATTGTGGTTCTGAGTATACGTTTTCCTTTTTAGCCCAAAAAAGGTGTATCAAGATCAATTTTTACTTCTGCGTATTTATGGGGGAAAAAAAGATCAAATTTTACACCAAATTTAGGATTTTTCTTTCCGTAAAATCTTAGGTACGTCCAGTTTATACTTGAACTGGCACACAAAGTTATCATAACGTTAATTTAACATAAAAACTATACCCTGAAACCTTTAGTGGACAGATTATAATCTCTTTTCACAGTGAGCATTAAGCACATCTTATGCCGCCATTGAGCTCAATCATGAATTGCAGTGTCCATAAAATTAAGACCTGATCTAACAAATTTTCACACTTGAAATTTTATTTGCACTACTAAAAAAATATGATTTTCCAACTGCCATTTCCAACTGCCAGCCGTTGGAAATGGACTGTTTCCAACGGCTGGCCGTTGGAAAATAGTCAGTTGGAAAATCATTCGTTGGAAGCTAATTTTCCAACTGCCCAGGAGTGAGCAGTTGGAAATTCCAACTGTCAGCCGTTGGAAAAAAAGCAGTTGGAGAATTTCCAACGGCTTTATTAATTTTTTTTTTTTTTTTGGTTTCCAACTGCCTGAGCAGTTGGAAAAATTTCCAACGGCCTGAGCAGTTGGAAATTTTTAAGCCATTGGAAAATTTTCCAACGGCCTAGGCAGTTGGAAAAATTTCCAACTGCTCAGACAAAATGTGACAGTTGGAAATTTTTGAAGCCATTGGAAAAATTTCCAACTGCCCAGGCCGTTGGAAAATGTGTAATATTCCAACAGCCACAGCAGTTGGAAAATTTTCCAGATTTTTTTTTTTTAGCTTCGAAATATTTTTTTATTTATATTATTTATCTCTATACTGTCCATTTCCAATCGAATGTATTATTTAAACGTTAACCTCGTATTATGCGGATACTGATATCGTTTGTAGTTAATTTTTTAAACTCGCAAAATTTCATAAATTTTAATTACTAAGTGAATGTGTGTTAAAACAAACATACAGAATCCTTAAACTTACTAAGCCAAGTTGGAAATTTACTACTAAATCCACATGAGCATGATATACCAGTAGAGTTTAAATTACATGCTTTCATAATCGAACTAAGTGAATGTTTGTCTATAAATACATATAGTAGCATGATATACCTGATCTATGCGTCATCCGATCCGGAGTCATCATCATCATCATCATCTGCAGGTGGTGCGGGGGGGGGAATGCCAAGTGAATTGCATATGTGGGATATGTCAGATCGTTGTCTCCTCCTCAGACGTTCTAGCTTCCGCTCATAATATGATGCTTGCTGTGCAGTTTGCTCCGCTACGACTCGCTGTACTTGTTCAGCGAACTCCGGAGTCTGCATCACATCAACATGTGCTGCATGAGTAAGCCCTGGTCGCCGTCGTCCAGGCACGACATGTTGTTCTGATCCAAGCCCAAATACACGCCCTTTCTTCCTGCCCCCAGCAGCGGCACTTATGATCGCAACCTCATCTATGTCAGGTGCGCCACCTGAATCATCCGTTTGCTGCGTTGCTTCCTCGATCTCAGCAGCTACTATTGCCTGCATATAACAGTACAGAAAAGTCTTTAGTAACAAGATCAGAAATTATACTTAAGCATTATGTAACTATTACTTACCGCAAGTTCTTCAGTACGCCTGTTAACGTAATCCCCGCTCTTTTTCTTATGCGTTTGCTGCATCACCTTGAACAATCCTGGGTCCCTCTTCTCCGGATCTTTATCACGCTACATTTGAAACATAGTCACATTAATTGATTGCCCAAATAAAGTTACATGAATTATGTGTAAAAGATTATGAATATTTTACCATTCGTTCTCGGTGTTCAGTAATGGAAACCGAACCTCCTGCATATGTAGCACTGCATGCACCTGTGGAGTTAGATGACTCCGATGATGATGCTCGTATCGTCTTACCCCTTGCCGATTGCTCGTTAAACTCCGCGGTGTCCCACCATGCTTCCATTTCTGCATACTGCGCGTCGGTCATAAAAGATGCCCTTGCTCGGCGTTTCTCCGGATTCTTTTCTCGGCGGATGTCCCCCAGCGTTTGTCGGTAATGAGCAGCCGCCAACATATGCCAGATGCGGTAGACCTCATTATGGTGGGCTGCATCCCACTCACATAATCCCTGCACGTTATGAACGAAATAAACTTACCTAAAAAGGATCTATAGATTCAAACATATATAGATAAAGGCGAAATAATTATAACAAGTATCTAACCTCAAATACGCGCCACCACGCCTGAATATCTGCTGGACTCGCGCTCGTCCAGTTATGATGTCCCCTGAAGTGTGTGGTGAAGCATCTAGTGACCAACCTTGTTGCTCGTGATGGAAGGAAGCTACATGAAGTGGATGTTTCACAGAATTCATGAAATTAGTCTTACTGCGACTTCAGATACTACATGTTAAATAAACTAATTTGGTACAAGCGGGTGCATTACTTACGTGTTCCCGTGAGGTACTATCCGTAAACGAGACTGCAGGGAGGCTTGGGATACCGTGTTCTGACCATGTGAACTCCCACCATCCGGTGAGACTACAGGGGTCGGGATAGACCGACTACCACTGCCACGTCTCGGACCAATGTGAATACCACCTGTGGGAGGGTGAGGATGATGAACAGGTGTTTGTTCTGTTGATGGCTGTGCATCCAAATCATGGGAGTGTGATTGGCGTGCCCGCTCATGTCTACCTATTGGTTCAGCTAAAACTTCTTTCATTTGCTGAAATAGCCCTTTCCCTGGGCGACGTGTATATGTTTGATCTCCTTTTGGTGGCATCTACATTATTATGAAATCCCATACAAAAGTTTACATAACGTAAATTCAAACATTGAAATAAAACTTGCTCAATCATATTGTAGGCACCAGGTTAAAGTTTCAGTTGCTCTTTACATATATATTAAAAGTTAATTACTAAACGAGAATATTACATAATACAATAACATATGCACGTTTACATTATTCTGAGTTTCCAAGTTCATCTGAATTTGATTTCTCTGATTCGCCACTATCAGTATCCCCTGATTCAAAATCATTTTCGTCATCACTTCCTTCAAGGGACTCCTCATTTTCAGAGAAGTCGTCATCTCCCAAAGTTTCATCCCTCAATGCCATGTCTTCCTCCACAGCTTCCCATACACCTGTTTCAGCTAAATTGTCGATTGGGTCATCCATAATTATGGGAGAACTGTTCACCCCGGCCTGCAATTCTTCCTGATATGCATCTTCGACATCAGCTACATCATTATGAATAATGCGTCTAGGTTTGATTTTCAACACCACCAACCAACCCGTTTTGTCACGTGACTTTGTGGGATAATGAGTGTAGTAAACTTGATCAGCTTGGGCAGCAAGAATGAACGGGTCAAACTTCCCATATCGACGACCATCACAAACCTCAACTATCCCATATTGTTGGTGAACCCGAATGCCACGATTTGGAGTAGGGTCAAACCAAGCACACTTAAACAATACTACTTTTTTATGTGGCCACCCAGGATATTCCAGTTGAATGATTTCTTCTAACACCCCATAAAAATCACATTCAACCTCACTCGATCCTGAAGTCCTAATACATACTCCACTGTTAAATGTTGCTTTGTCGCGACCCCAGTCGCTAATGTGGAACTTGTACCCATTTATGAAGTAAACAGGCCAACTCTCAACACGACGAGATGGCCCGCATGCAACATCCCACAAGAAGCGGTCCGTGATCGTGTTTCTTACATCATTCACCTAGTTTCAAACAGTCATAATATCAATATGTATTTTTGTTATTTATCAAAATATGGGTAATTTGAAGTGTAAGTAACTTACATAGTTTCTAAGCCATGTCTCAAAGTGATTCTCAATGTAGACATCCAGGTCTGCCATCTGTATATTGGGTGCATGCATACGCACCTCATCAACGAACAAACTACAAGATGGCATAAGATTATAATTAGAGCATAAACTGGATGAGGTTAGTAGAAAAGAATAAAAGTTTTGTTTCAGAGAAACATGTGTGGGATATGGGATGGGTATTGATTCACTTACTCGAGGTACGGCTTCACCTCCTTACAATTCAGTAAGACATATGCAGCTGCGACCCTCAATTCATTGTCATCAAGATAGCGATACCTTGATGCCCCATATGGTCGACCCGGGTATCTAAATATAGACCACACCGATTCATCAAATGGTCCTTCGCCCCCATCATCATTACGAGGTACTCGAGTAGCCATATGTGGGATATGGGATTCAAAGTAGTGAGAGCAAAATGTAGAGGTCTCCTCAATTAGATATGCTTCACAAATTGAACCCTCTACATGAGCCTTATTTGAAACCTTCATTTTGAGGTCATGCATACAACGCTCAAACTTGTACATCCACCTATATTGAACGGGGCCTCCAACTCTTGCTTCGTAAGGTAGGTGAACCGGCAAATGTTCCATTGAGTCGAAAAACGCCGGTGGGAAAATTCTTTCCAACTTACAAAGTATGACAGGTATATTTGCTTCCAACTCGACCATGTGATTCACATCTAACTCTGGGGAGCATAAATCTCGGAAGAATTGGCTTAACTCGGTCAACGGTTTCCATATATTATCAGGCATTGCTTCAAGTGCAATTGGGAGGAGCCTCTGCATCATCACATGACAGTCATGGCTTTTCATACCCGACAGTTGACTTACGTTACTGTCGACACACCTCGCAAGGTTCGATGCATACCCGTCTGGGAGTCTAAGTGTTTTAACCCAAGTAAGCACATCAGTTCTGTGGTCTCTGTTGAGTGCAAATGTGGCTTTAGGTTTAACTGCTCGGCCATCACCCTGAGGAATTAAATGTAGCTCTGATCGGCTGCAGAGAATCTCAATGTCTTTACGAGCCTTGACGTTGTCCTTAGTTTTATTGGTCACATCCATCACTGTATTCCATATATTGTCAAACACATTCTTCTCTATATGCATAACATCCAAATTATGGCGGATCAAATTAGTCTTCCAATACGGTAGCTCCCAGAAAATGCTTCGTTTTGTCCAATTATGGGTTCTGCCATAACCTGGTATGGTTACAACCTGTCCATTGCGAACTACAGAAGGAAAATGTGAGATACGTTCAAATACTGCTGCTGGTGGTAAACGCTCAGGAGGCAACGATTTCTCAACTTTTCCTCTCTTAAAGGAGACTCTGTTCCTTCTGTATGGGTGATCCAACTCTAGAAATTGTCGATGACAATCGAAGAATGAGGTTTTCCTTCCATGCTCAAGTTGGAAAGCTTTACTATATTCCATGCAAATAGGGCACGATAACCTCCCATGAGTCATCCATCCGGACAACATCCCATATGCCGGGAAGTCATTTATGGTCCACAAAACCGAAGCCCGGAGCTGAAAATTTTGTTTCAGTGAAATATCCCATGTTTCCACCCCATCCTCCCATAGCTGCTTCAATTCATGAATAAGTGGTTGTAAATAGACATCAATATTCTGACGTGGACTCCGAGGGCCAGGTATCAATGCAGTCAAAAACATATATGGCTTCTTCATACACATCCACGGAGGCAAATTATAGGGAGTAACAATGACAGGCCAACATGAGTATTGTTTACCTGAGTACCCGAAAGGCGTAAACCCATCAGAACAAACTCCAAGGCGAACATTTCGGGGCTCCGCCGCAAACCACGGGTACGTGGAATCAAAATGTTTCCATGCTTCCCCATCTGAAGGATGTTTTAAAACATTTGGGTCGGATCGATGCTCACTGTGCCACCGCATGTGCTCTGCAGTTGAGAGTGAAGCATATAGTCGCTGAAGCCGAGGAGTGAGTGGTAAATAGTGCATAGTCTTCCTCGCTCTATCCTTACCTCGCCCATTTGTTCTCGGCTTAAACCGAGATTCACCACAAAACTTGCATTCTGAAGCATCTTCATCAGTATTCCAAAACAACATGCAGTCGTTTACACAACCATCAATTTTAAGGTGGGCAAGACCTAGTTGTGAAACTAATTTCTTCGTCTCATACCAATTGGATGGCATCTTACTGTCACTTGGCTGCGTCTCTTTCATCAACGCTGCAATACCATCATAACACCCTCTTGGTATATGATATTCTGCTTTTAGGTTTAACAACCGAACTGCAGCAGAAAGCTCAGAATGATTCTCACATCCATCCCAAAGAGGTGTACTAGCGGAGTTCAGTAAATCAGAAAACCTTCTAAAACCTTCATTAGGTTGTTGATCCTGTTCAGTGGAATTCTGATGCATACTTGGACCCGCTGCATCAAATATCATTTGAGCATATGGGTTTACATTTGAACTGAACTCAGAATGCTCATACAAATCAGAATGATGAAACGGCTGCTGCGGAGGCTCTGTAAATGCCTCCCCATGAGCTGTCCAGTTTGTGTAATGAGCCATGAAACCCACTTTGTATAGATGCACTCTAACGTCATCACAATCCTTAAACTTCAAATTTTTACACCTCCTACACGGGCAACGTATTTTGTTGCCATCCATGTGAGCTGGGTTACTACAGGCAAATGTTATGAACTGCTCAATCCCTGTCTCCCACTCCTCTGTGTACCCAACTCGGCCAGGTAAATAACGACTACTATACATCCAACTACGGTCCATGAAGTCCTACCAATAGATTATTTTGTTGAGTTAATCTAAACCATGTCATTTAAAACACACAAACTGTAATGACTACGTGACGGTTTACGTAAGGTTACCAGCATAGTTGGAATTATTATTCTGGTTTAGGAAATAAACGCAATAGGAAGGAAATAATAATATTCTTTCCATATAAGTATTATTATAATTATAAAAATAATTACAATTTCGTGTACTATTACTTTACTACTACTCATACAAACTGCAGTATTAGTACAATTATGAAATATTATGGTTATAGTTGTCAATAATTATTATTATTATTATTATTATTCTGTTTATAATAGTAGTTGTAATTTTTAATTGTCTTATTGGATTTATTATTGGTATACTAATAATAATAATTATGATATATTATGGTTAATATTATAATTAAGATTATGACTATTATTATAATTATTATTATTGTTATTATAATTAGTATTCTGTTTATTATTATTATCACTATTATTATTAATATTATTATTATTATTATTATACTTTTTATTATACTTAGTATTATTATTATTTTTATTATTATTATTATTATTCTGTTTATAATAATGGGTATAATTTTTATTTGTCTTATTGGATTTATTAATGGTATACTAATAATAAAAATTAATAGTATTACTACTATTACTTTACTACTAATCTTGCCATCATATGTATTGTTTCAAATATAAGTTATTATTACTACAAATAATAATATTATTATAATTGATATTACTCGTATTCGATTAATTAGATCAGAAATAATAATACTAATTCATAATATTATTTTTACTATGACTTTACTACTACATTTATAATCCCATATATTATTCTTCGTAAGATTATTAATATTGACATATATTATTTTTGGAGGTCAATTTATTTCACTAGATATATTTTGAACAATTTATATTAATGCCAATAATGAAAACATTGTAATCAAAATTCCAAAATAACCATTCTACGTTGTAACAAAATATATAACCCAAACAATTTACTTCACACTAATTATTTGTAACTAATTGCACACATAAATATACTACATAAATAATTTAAATAAAACTAATTATTTGTAGCTAATTGCACACATAATTATACTACATAAATTGTACTACATAAATAATTTAAATAAATTGCCTAACTAATTGCACACATAATTATACAACATAACAAATTTAAATTAAACTAATTATTTCTAATTTTGTAACAATTTCCGAAATAAAAAAAAATAGTTAGAAAATCCAAAAAAATGTACAATTACAATGGGTACCCCAAATACTTCACATTCCACCATCAACATCTACATCTCAAATAGTAATCACATATTTCAACCCAAATAAGCATGAAAAATTCGGATTTAAACTAATTAATAGGGAAAAAAATTAAACTTTCGGATTAAGTAAAAACTAACCTCAAATCCGTAATACAAGTTGCTTCAAATGGCTGGGAATAGGTTCGAATCACCTATGTTTTGCAAGAAATTGAAACCCAGAGTAAAAAAAAAAAACGCATCATCCGAAAAAAAAAAAATTGAAAAGTCTCTAAAATAACGTACTAACCACCAAATCGAGCAAATTGAGGTCAGATCCACGTTAAAATCAGCTTCACGACGTTGATAAACCCCTTAATCGAGACAAGAAACGTGCTGTGTGTGCGTGTGAAGGATTTGTAGTGAGAGAGAGGAGCACAGCGTAAGGGAGAGAAAGCTGGAGGAAGAAGACGAGTCCGCTGCGAGGGGGGGGGGACTTTTTAAAAGTAATTTTCCAACGGCTTAAGCCGTTGGAAAAAAATTTCAAAACTCAGCGTTTCATAAAATGAATTTCCAACGGCTAAAACCGTTGGAACTAATTTTTTTGTTCTTTTACACATTTTCCAACGGCTGTAGCCGTTGGGAATTTCATCTAAATTTTGTTTATTTCCCATTTTTTTGTTATTTTACATTTTCCAACGGCTTTAGCCGTTGGAAACAATTTTTTTTTATTATTTCACGGCTGTAAATTAAAATTCTTTGTCTTGTCCCATTTCCAACGGCTATAACCGTTGGAAAATAACTATTTGTTGTTTTCTTCTCTGTCCCAGTTATTGAAATCATTTTGGATATAATTTTCTTGAATTTTGTGAAGATGTAGCTTATTTTACATATAATTTTAAGAACGTTTGTAAATATGTTGCTTATTTTATGAAACTTTGTAGACATACTATATTATATATACCAAAATTTATATATTTTACGCAAAAGATCCATATTTATATATTTATATATTATATTATGTTTATATATCTAAATTTTAAGAAAGTTTGGTAATATGATATATTATGTAAATTTATATATTTAACTTAACTATATCTTTTTTTTCCTTTCAGCCGTTGCAAATATCATCTATATCTACATTTGTATAATTAACATTCAAAAATCTATAATTAATATAACTTATATAATTTAACCAACAAAATCAATATTAATTTTTTTTTCCTGGGTTTTCCAACGGCTTCAACCGTTGGAAATATTATATATGAATACATTTATATAATCGACGCAAAAAAATCTAGATTTTCCACATTATCCAACGGTGTTAGCGGTTGGAAATATTATTTATGTTATTATTTATAGAATTTACTAGGTAAATCCACATTTTCGAACAGTTGTAGCGGTTGAAAATATTATATATGTCTACATTTATATAATTTCTGCACAAAACGCTTTATTTTCCAAAGTTTCCAACGGTCTTAGCCGTTGGAAATATTATATATGTCTACATTTATATAATTTCGACACAAAATTCTTTATTTTCCAAAGTTTCCAACGGTCTTAGCCGTTGGAAATATTATATATGTCTACATTTATATAATTTCGACACAAAATTCTTTATTTTCCAAATTTTCCAACGGTCTTAGCCGTTGGAAATATTATTTATGTTATTATTTATAGAATTTACTAGGTAAATCCACATTTTCCAACGGTTTTAGCCGTTGGAAATATTATATATGTCTACATTTATATAATTTCTGCAACAAAATTCTTTATTTTGCAAAGTTTCCAACGGTCTTAGCCGTTGGAAATATTATATTATCTAGATTTATATAATTTTGGAAAAAACTCCATATTTCCTCCATTTTCCAACGGCTTAAGCCGTTGGAAATACCATATATATTATGTAAATTAAATACTCTAAAAGTTTCCAACGGTCTTAGCCGTTGGAAATATTATATATTATCTAGATTTATATAATTTTGGAAAACACTCCATATTTCCTCCATTTTCCAACGGCTTAAGCCGTTGGAAATACCAAATATATTATGTAAATTAAATACTCTAAAACTTCCAACTGCTAGGCAGTTGGAAAAAATTTTCTCCTCGTTCCAACGGTTTTGGCAGTTGGAAATTTCCAACTGCTTGACCGTTGGAAATGAGGGCAGTTGGAAATAAAGGAATTTTTAGTAGTGTTGATTATAAAATTTGTAAGTAGATTTAATATGAATAAACACAAAAATCTAAGTTTGGCGACCAGTAGAACTACCTTTCATTTCCTTACCTTTTAAAGCCTTGTAATATGACTACATATACTAGAAAAAATCTTCCAGAAAAAAATAAATAGAGGGGAAAATAGTGTAACTTACAAAAACAAACCCCTAAGGTTTGGTTGAATATATAACCTACCCCATTAAGTTTCAAAACCTACACTTTACTCCTTTGATTTGATCAATTTTTTATAGTACATTAACTTTTGAAATTACAATTTAAAAAGTCTAATATAAATAGTTTAAGATCAAACTTTAATTTTCAGATACAAAAAGGAAAATTTTCCCATATTAATGCGAATAGAAGTATAGCATTGGATGTAAAATGTGAGTTTTCAAAATAGAAAGATACAAACTGTATATTTTGTAATTATCTGGAAAAAAGAAAGAAAGAAAGAAAGAGAAAGAACAGGAAAAAGAGGAGCAGCAAAAGCCTAGAATGAAGGAGGCATAGAAATAGTTCGTTGTGACGCTGACCTTTCTTGGCTGTCCGACAACAATAATGCAAAGCACTGCAAAAAAGTCTAAGATCCCATCTATGTACGCCCCCACCCAGCAAAGCAATTATAATCCCTCTAATGAACTCAGCAAGGAAGGTGGAAGACCTCTCTACTCCTACTTCTTTTGTGGGTCACATGGAGAAGAAAGCTATTCGACTCCTCTTTAAAAGCCATCAAACCATGGATAAATATATAGAAGCTTTAAGCTTTTTGAACCCCACTTGTGGGACAGTTAATTAAGTTCAGAAAATTAAGGTCCAGGTTGACATAATAATGGCTGAGATTACTCAGCCAAGCCAACCGTGACAATAAGTCACGAATTGACTGAAGCAACACAGTCCAAAAGTAAGGTTCCATGAACGTTGTTGTTAAAGCTGCGTAAATAAACCAGCAGTTGTCGGTTCAAAGTAACGAAGAGCTTGATTTCCTTTAAGAATGATCTCGATTTCGTGTCTTGTAAATGGAGCAAACAGATGGTATAACATCTTGTATTATAGTGTAGGTGTAAATGGTCTGTTATGGATTAGAGATGATGATCACACTTGTAAATATTTTTGCTTCTTTTTCCAGTAATCAAAAGGAGAAAAAATAATGTATAACAGAACTTATAATATGAAGTAAGTATGATATGTGTCCTACCCTTCATAGTATTAAATACCCTTTATAGTATAAAATATGTGTAAATGTTTCAAATTTTGATTGCAGCCAACATTAGAGATATGTGTATATAAATTATATAAAAAATATGTATGAGTTCAATGTATAAACAAAGTGATGAATATATAAAATCATATCATGTGAGGTACATGTGAAAAATAAATCGCAGAACTATTGTTGATATATTCAATCGTATATACTGGGCTCAACCATTCATCCTAGAAACAAGTCTAAATGCTTCAAAACACTTTTCCCCCTAAAATCAGAAATATGTACTAATTGAGTGATAAACATATATAAATAAGATGTACAAAAAAATGAGAAATTTGTATAGATCATTTGAGATATATGTACAAATAAGATTATGAAAACGCTTATTGACGCGTTGAATTACATATATGAGTTCAATCATTCTAAGACTTTCACCAAACAAGTTTGAATATGTCAAAATTAAATTAAAAAGACTGAAAATTAAAGTGTGAAATTTTAATAGAAAATGTTTGTACATATGACTTATACTACACTAATGACTAGTATAACTATGAATAAATAGATACGTAAATATGTATAAAATATTAAAGTTTATATATGAAAAGCGATATGAAGGTAAAACATTTGTACAAATTTTGTAAGACATATATACAATTAATATTTTGAAACAAATGTTTTCTTAATAAACTTTATTCTTGTATATTAAGGTAATCAATGAAGGATCCCTACCATTTCCTAATACATACAAATGTAAAAAGAGAAATGTATAATTAGATACATTGGTATAAAAATTATTTCCAATACTGTTGTACATATGGGAAATACGGGTAAATAATGTGTACAAATTAGTTATGTGTCACTAGTAAAAATATAATTAATGCTTTGCAGAAATATTTTGTTTATAATAAGTTGAATTTCTTCCATTTTTGGATATGTCCAAATTACGTTAAACATAAGCACAACTTTGGTTACTATTATGTGAAACTAATTTCTTTGTACTCGATCGGTATATCTTTTCGTACATGTAATGATAAAATATACATTACTTTGTGTATATAAAAAAGTTTGGACTAAAATTGAATGAGTTAAAAAAATGAGCGTTAGAATAGAATTAATTACGCTTTTACTTCGCTTTGTTTTCAATCAGGCATAATTTCTGGAATTAAAGGTGTCGAGGGAACATCCAGAAAAAATGTGAGAGGTGCCAAATTCCAGGACAGATCCAAAAACATCCACGAATTATAAGCCTTGCAGCAAGCAGCCTGCCAATGAGTAGCGGTGAACACTTCCCCGACCGAACTGCAGGCAACCGTCATTTTCGTGTTTCAAAAAAATTACTCAGGACAAAAGATAAATGTCGGCCGAGCAAAAAACACAAGATTTTGCGAAAAAAAAATTATTAGTAACCAAAACTGCCAAAAAAAAAATTTATTAAACCGGAGCGAAATAAACTGAAAACTGTGTGCTGGCTTGTTGTTCATCCAAGTTTTACGGTGATTTGATTTTTGTGTTGTCATTACCATGTCAAAACAAAATTTAATCTGCTTTCGATAAACTGGCATCATCGATAAATCTTTCCTAAAACGACCAAGACAGAGCGAATAATTGGACAAATGCACGTTGAACTCCAGAACAAAACAAAATCGTTTACGGTTAATTCCACCTTTTCCCCTGAGCTTTTGCACAATTTACTCTATTGTCCCTCTGTCGCTAGCAATGACTTTTCATCCAAGTTAGTTTCTTTACATTGTCTGACTCTTACTTACATTATTCAATTCCTACCTAAACTAATCAATAACTAATTGTCAGTAAATTTAGATTATTAAGAATATTTGAAAAATTAATAAAAAATTTAAATCATCAGTTTTTTCAATTTAAATTGACCATAACATTTTCCTACCGGTGTTAAAGAATAAGGGTAATCGTATTAATGCATATTAAGGGTAATTAACCCAGAGTACCCGATCCACAAAAACAGAGTTAAGTAAAGGTTAAGTTGCAGTACGCCAAAGTTTGATGTTAATTACAATTTCATGTAAACTTGCTCTTGGCTCCCTCATTTCTACGCAACCTAATATCAATTTTTAAAATTTTAATTTATCTTTGGGTAAGTAATAAAAAATCACTCCAGGTTTAATATAGCTTGGCCTTCACAGTTTTAGAAACGTAAATTTAATGTCCCAAATATGCACTTTACTTACACTAAGCTACTAACATCATCATTTATAATTATAATTTAAACTATCCAATAACTGTTTTTCACTAAATTTAAAGTATAAAAAATTTCTCTAGTTACATGTAATGTATTGTGTATAACAAGGCTACAGCTTAAAAAACTTGTAGGGTTTTGCAAAAGTTAGGAGCAAACTAAACTTTCATCAAACCTCGTTATTATTATTATTATTATTATTTTGTAATTTAAACTTGAACCGTTTGATAATCCGTAACTCTCTTTACATAGGTTTAAATTATCTAATATTTTTTTATATCTAATATAGAAAATAGAAATTATCAATTTTGATAAAGCTTAGGTAGTCTCTAGTCTCTACCAGCGTAAAAGAGTATTAAAGTTTGCTAGAAGTATATTTTAAAAAAAAAAAAAGTTTGCTAGAAGTAAGTGTAACTTCCCATAAAATAAATTTATGTTGATTTTTTTTCACCACTTTATTATTATTATTATTATTATTTTGTAATTTAAACTTGAACCGTTTGATAATCCGTAACTCTCTTTACATAGGTTTAAATTATCTAATATTTTTTTATATCTAATATAGAAAATAGAAATTATCAATTTTGATAAAGCTTAGGTAGTCTCTAGTCTCTACCAGCGTAAAAGAGTATTAAAGTTTGCTAGAAGTATATTTTAAAAAAAAAAAAAAGTTTGCTAGAAGTAAGTGTAACTTCCCATAAAATAAATTTATGTTGATTTTTTTTCACCACTTTATTCTTTCATCTTCTACTTTACATTATTCCTTTCCTTTTCTGCCTTCATCATCCCCTCCATTTTTCCCTCTCCAAACTTCTACCTTCCCTCCAAGCAAAACAGACACATTCATGGACCACATCTAACCACTGCACTACTAGAGCTGAACCAAAACTCAAACTCCCGCTAATGGCGGAGCCAAGTCCAAGCATCATCTCCTGTTTCTCCAAATTCCTCTCCTTGCTCCTCCTCTTCCTCCACCTCGGCTGCTTCTTTTTCTCTTCCAAACCTTCCAACAAACCAAACAAAAAAGCCAAATTCCAGAAACCTTTTTCCTCTCCTCTCTCCTTCCTCAAACGAATTTTCTCTTCTTGCAAATACGTAAGCTCGCCAACGCCTACTCTCACCTCCGCCAGAAACTCCCAACAATACATCGTTTCCATGATACCGCCTGCAGACCATTTATCGGACGAAAACCCACTCGGCTGGCCCTGCTCTGAATCCGACATGTCCACCGGATTCTTCGTCCTCCGAAATGACATCTTCACCTGTTCGATTTGCGGCGAGATTTTTCCGAAATCCCAGTTGCTCGAGCAGCACCAATTGACCAAACACGCGGTGTCAGAGCTTGTCGACGGCGATTCGGGCAAGAATGTGGTTCGGATCATATTCAAAATGGGTTGGTGTGACGTGTCGAAGACCCCGGAAATCCGCCGGATTCTGAAGATTCACAACAGCCCAAAGATCCTGTCAAGGTTCGAGGACTACCGGGAATTCGTGAAGTCCAAAGCGGCTCGGGCTTGGCGGCGAGACGAGCGATGCGCCGCCGACGGCAACGAGCTGCTGAGGTTCTATTGTTCGATGTTCATGTGCAACTTGGGACTCGACGGGAGCTCTGGCGTCTGTGGGCAGCAGTATTGCTCTGTCTGCGGCATCATCAAATCGGGATTCTCGCCGAAGATCGACGGGATCGCGACGTTGTCAACAGGGTGGAGGGCCCACGCGGCGGTGCCGGAGGAGGTGGAGGAGGAGTTCGGGTTCATGAACGTGAAGCGGGCGATGCTGGTGTGCCGGGTGGTGGCAGGTCGGATCGCGTCGGATTCAGAGGCCGGGGAGGTGGAGAAGGAGGACGGCGGTTTCGATTCGGTGCTGGTGAGGAATGGGACAGACGGCGCCGATGAGGAGGAGCTTATCGTGTTCAATCCCAGGGCTGTGCTTCCATGCTTTGTCATCGTGTACACGGTCTAATGGTGGGATCGGCCGTGGGGAGTTACGTTTCCCTTTTTTTTTTTTATTTTACTTTTTCTTTTTCTTTTGGCTTTTAGATACTGTGAGTAACTTAACTGGCTGTTTGTCACCCAAAGCTTTTTCCATTTTGCTTCACCTGTTGGTGGTGGGAGTACGAATGAGTGATTCACCATAGTGTGATTTTGATTACTTCTTGTTATTTAAATTATAAGAATCCGAAGATCAAATAATACATCTATACAATCCCTCGGAGTCGTGAGATAGGTGGTAGCCCTCATAAACAACACAATTACTTCGTCAGAGTACATAAACAACTTGAAAGAAGAAGCTAAAAACTTCATAATTCATGTCATCCAGGACAACACCAAAAATGATGAAAAGAATAACCCTATGATGAGGTACGTAACCTAACAATATATAAGAAGTGAATCCAATTCAACATCGATTCTAGACTAGCCAGGAGCAAAAGCTTCTTGCAATGCTTGTTACCGCTAAAGTCTTATCATGTAACACATATTTGACATAACGATATCTATAAGAGGTCATACACGATATATGCCAACTACTATCTCATATAGGTATGTCAGTGGGCCAGGTTTATGGAGGATATAGTGATTCCTAAATTCTACCCGTAACATAAAAGTTTTACATAAAACTTTCTCACAACCCATAACGGATAGGATTTATTTACCCAAACTTTCATCGCATTAGGGACTTAGGGTGGATAGGGTCTAGTATTGTATCCACATAAGTGTCACATGACATAAAATTGAAACTAAATAAAGCATGACATGCTTGAATAATACAAAATAACACAAAACAGAATAGCCCAGTCATATAATTGAGAATTTTAGGGTTTACCGTATTAGAATTATATTACATATTTGGGTTATATAAGACTATAATTGAGTATATATGTATAGTATATATATAATATTTTAGATACTTATATACTATATATAATATGCAGCTAAGGTACAGGCCGAGTTCGGGGAGAGTAGACCCCTAAACCCACACCCTCCTCGTACCCGGAAAGCACAAAAAAAAAAAATACCCGAAACTAACCCAAACTCATCCAATTGAAAAAAAACATCTACCTATCGAGTGGGATGGGATAGGATACCCATATGTAATGGTATAAAATGACATCCATAATCTCATACCACTAAACCAAGTTAAGCCGAAAGAGCAGAATTAAAAAAAGCAGCATTAACATTAGCTTTAAGTCAACAAACTGTGGCTTTTGCAGGCAAAAATCCATATTTGGACCAGACAAACTGGCCCCAGGAGACAAAAACCACCCAAGCTCATCCTTCCAAGTCTTAGTTGATTGAGCAAGGATCATAAACACGCTGATTTTTGTTCCACCAAAGCAAATATCCTAAAATTAAAAAAAAATATATCCACATGACAATATTTTGCTTAGAACAAAGAAAGGGTGATACTCATTCATGCTAAATTGTACTTCTTTTTTCCTTTTCCATTTTACTGGTGACAAAAGTGCACGGTTAAGTTGGTTTTTTCTGGCCTATCAGATTTTTGTGTTCATAAGATGTGTTAATACCTAGTTTTGCAAGGTATTAAAATCTAGGGGACAACATGGAGCCTTTTGAAAATTTTTGGGTAAAACTGCCAACTCCCAAAAGTTTGAGGTAAAACTAAAAAATTTGTAAAATTCTGGGCTTGATATGATGATTTTATAAAAGTTTGGGCTAATTTGACAAATTCATGAAATATTGGGTTAAATTACAGGTTTGTGTAAAATTGGTGATTAAAACAACAGCTAAGAGTTTTTATGAACCTGTAGTGGTGTTTCAGCCAGATTGCATCCTAAGAGATTCAAACCTCTTTAAATTTGATCTGGATGAGGTTTAATCTCTCTAATTCATGTTAATCAAATTGATAATTCCTTTAGAATAAATAGGGTCACCGTTCAAAAAAAAAAAAAGAGAGAAAAGCTAAGAAATTAGCAAAATACTAAGGTGGCATTCGGAAGTGGAAAACAATTTTTATTTTCCTTTTCTGCTTTTTGTTTTTATTTTTCATGTACAATTTTCTAAAATGTTTTTCAAAAAACATGTTTAATTATTTCTACAAGAAAACAATTTCCTGGAAATGAAAATTTTAAAAACATGTTTAGTTGAGAAAATTTTCTTCACAACAAAATTATATATTTTTATGTTGGTAAAACATTCAAATGCAATGTTCGTATAAAAAACAAACATGTTCATTTGACTAACAAAGCTATGTTAGTCATAATATTTTTTACGGTATAATATAGTTCCAACGAGAATATTATAATAGTAAATATGACTAAATACACTAAAGTCAATGTCTATGAAATTTGCCAACGTAAAAATTGATAAACATGCTTATAGCCAGATTTGCAGCCATAAAACTGTCCATAAATTAGAAAAAGGAGAAACTGCATTCAGTCGATTGTCTTGCCAACATCCTCTATAGAAATCTTAAACTTCTCCACTTGCCTCCGCGACCCCTCAAGTGTCACCTCTATTGCCCGATGGCTCCAACCTCCATACACTGCCTCTAGCCGACAACCCAGCCGCCATCCAAACAGGCCACATTTCCTATATCTAATTTAGTGTGCCTTTCCTAACCATTTCGTTCACCTAAGAAAATCATTTACCCATATTTGGTGGAAGTTATTTCCTTCCACAAAAGTGTTGATTCAATCAGAAGTTAAGAAAATAAACCTAAAGCAGTCAAATAAACTTGAGGAAAAATAATGAATAAACCACTAATATTTCTGAGTTTGCCTGAATTGACCACTAATGTTTTTTCGATGTGAAATAAACCATTGATTTTTTAAGATCAATTCAAATATGTTGTCAATTGTTAACTTGTGAATATACTGTTTTAAATGGAGAATATTCCATCAAATATGGATGATGTGGAAAAAAAGTCTACCCTATTAGTCCTAAAATTTTTGACATTAGTCCTATAACTTTGCATATTTCATGCATATGAACATAAATACACAAATTCACACAAATTATAAATCTTTATTATAATTTATATATGTTTGTTGTTTTTATTTTGTTGACGTTTTCAAGGAGTATGGTTCAAAGAACTTTAAAAAATACCATAGAAGCCAAATTGCTCCTAGGGATCTCCGCTACCACCATTCATTGAAATCACTGATGGATGGCTCAGTGTTATAGTATTTAGGTTGGATAACAATAACCTTATTGCTTGAGTGCTATATTTCACTTTGTTTGGTTCAATTTAGGATCGAATCATATTTGGGTTTCTGAAATTGTTTATAAACCATAACTTTACGTTTGAAATTAAATACTTTGTGTGTTAAATTAATAAGTGTGAATGATTCATTTGTTATCAGCTACTTTTCAAGAGTAAAACCCCCACTAGTTCTATTATTGTTTGACATATTTTGGGTCATTGGTGAGAGTCACCGTGAATTATGGAGGATGCAAATTTGGAAAAGCCATGGGGATGGTGCCAATGAGGTCACCGGTCCCCTTGCAGCCTAGCCGCCCCAGCCCATGGTGGCAACAAATCACCCTTTGAGAAGGGCTGCTGATTGTCTATATCATCTACTAACAGAGTAGATGTTGCTAAAAATATAAGACTTATAGAAAAAATGTGATACTATAGGATTGAAATAGAAAAGTTAGTGAATTTTTAGGACTGAAAACTAATTATTATTAATGGTAGTGGGTAATTCGGACTAACTCAAAAACATCAATGGTTTATTTGACTCAAAAAAACAATAATGGGCTGCCTCATAAATTTAAGTAGTTTATTTGTTATTTTTTCTGATAAACTTGACACATTTTCTTTATGTGGATTCAAAAATTACCTTTTGGAAATAGAACTGGGTATTTGGATTCGGTCCCAATTAGCCTGAGACATTTTGATGGGCGAGCACGCTTATGCAGGATAATGGATTTATAATTTCGGTTAGTGGACTGACCCGCTGGGCCTAACGAACAACAGGGACAACAATAGGCAAAGTCTTGAGACAACTAAAAAGTACTCCATTTAACATGATTTAACAACACAGTAAGAACATCATAGCATGTTTTTGTAAATTTTGAATCTCTTACTTTCTAGTTTTGTAAACCAGCAAGGAAGGGTTAAATTTAATTCTCTACTATAACTCTTTAAGTTCTAGGTATCACCTTTTCTACTCCCATAAAATATAACCTACAACTATTTGAATAACAGTCACGCTTTGTTGTGGCTTCATTTCGAGTGTCGACGTGATGCAGCAATTTATGGTTTGGAGCAAATAGGGTATGGGTTGTTCGGGCTAAATGGGGTTCTGGTACTCCAGGGACCGTAAGCAAAGGTTTACGAAGAACAAAAAGTCTTCATTTCTAGACTTTTGTCACCGAAATGGCCCATTTATCAAATGAGAAAGTTTGAGGACCATATGGATGAATACCAAAATGTTTAGGACTGCAATGGCCATTATCTAAAAAAAAGAAAAAGAAAAGAGATATGGGGCGTTTGAATAGTATGCAATAAACAGTAAATCAGCCCACACACTTTTATATATAGGAAGAATGTCGGAAAAATGAAAAATAAATCAAATTGATCGTAGAAGTTTCTTGTTATAGTTTCTTGTTATTTACGATAATTTTCAGTTTTCTTTAATCTCAAAAGCATAAGGATAAAATACTTCCACACCACACGTTACACTCTTACTTTTATTATATTTATAAAACTACCACCACATCTTAAATAACATATTTATTTTGAATGAACAATACATCATAGAATAATATATTTACCTGGAGGGAATAATATTTCTCAATGAATCAAATAATATTATTTACCAAACTGTCAACGTACCTTGAATAACACATTTATCTGAAGAGAATAACACTTTACAGAATAGCACATTTGTTTAAAGGGAAAAAAATTTCTTAATGAATCAAACAATATTATTTATGAATAGTAATTTTTTCAAAATTAACAATATTTTACATAACACTACATTTGTAAGAATAAAACAACACTTTTTACTGAAAGGAACAACATCATTTATGAACAGCATATCGTACAAAATGAATATTATATTATAGAACTGTACATTTGTCTTAATCAGACAACATTATTTACGAACAATATTTACATTATTTACATACACCTCGCTTTCATATTTTTTACAAAAATATCATTACACTTGAACAACACATCATACTAAAATGAACAACATTTTTTGTTAAACAGAACAACATATTACAACACTTCTTACTATTCATAAATAATGTTTCATTTAGTAAAAATGTTATTTTATTCATACAAATGTAATGTTCTCTTATATGTTATTCATTTAATAAGATGTGTTGTTCTATAATATATTGTTGATAATTTAATAGTAATTGTGCATTTACTGTTTGAAAATACTGAGATACAAATTAATGTTCAGTTTAGTATATGTGGTGTTCTTTTTACAGGAAGGTGTTGTTCAACGTAATAATGTTCATTTCATAAGATATATTACTCAAGACACGATGACTGTCTTATATGAGTGATGTTTATTTCTCTATTTGTGTTGTTTAAGACGTGATGATAATTTTGTAAATACTGCAAAAATACATGTATAGCGCATAAATTAGGTTTATCGTATAACTACTCATTTCAAAATATGTCTCTTTTCCGTACTTATATGCTGTTTTACAATTTACTCTTTCTCTAATATAAAACCCATAAAAAATCATTGTTGTAATGATAGTTTTGAATCATGGCAATCTTGAAGAAATATACCCCTCACACACACACAGATATGAAACATCATTTATCATTTTTATAAAAGAAAAAAAAAAGCACAAGGAACTGTATTTTGTAAGACAGAGGAAGGGTATTTTTTAACTTACATCATATATGCCATTGATAAAGTTATGGGCTATGTAAGCCTTCCAACCCAAAATATTTGCTACATTTGATTGTTTATAAATATTATTAATTTTCTGCAACATGAACACATTAGTCATGTTTATTGAACATCACCCTTTAACAATAGATATAATTACAAGTTATAACAATGAACATTCTTAAACTTTATATAATGAACATGATATATTTGAAAGGATATACATAATTAGAAAAATTGATAAACATTTCGAACTGGAAGTCGTAGTAAATATTTTAAATGTTGAAACCAAAACTTTTGGAGTAAATTCGGACTTCATCAGGCGATGAGGGTTAAGGAAATGGAGAAAATTACCTCTATTTGTGTAACTAAACTAGGCTCATTCTGATGGTAATAGAAAAAAAACTGACATACCCCCGGTCTATCCCATCTTTAAATCTACTCTCCGCTTCAAAACCTATTCATCTGAACCAACATGAAAAAAACAAAAAGTAAGTAAAAAAAAAAAAAAGAAAGCAAAAGGAAAGGGCGGGGGGGTAAAAACTCTTCATTTCAGCCAAGCCGTCTACAACCGAACCCCCAAAGAAATCACATTATAATCCTAGAACAAGCCGGCGGCCCAAAGCCTTTCGCACGCAATTGGGCCTAGTTACCTTTCAATTTTTTTGCAGAAGCATTAACTTTTTGCATCCAGATTCTTTACTTCACTCTATAAGGTTTTTTCTTGGGGTTATTTTTTTCTGTTCGAAACAGTGTTCAAGTTCAACATTACTCTGAAACCTACCAAACAAAAAAAAAAAAAACAACAGAAAAGGGAAAAAAAAAAACATCATGGGAAAAAATGTTACTGTTCAGGGTTCTCTGTGATGACTGATGAGATAGGATCTTATGTAACGCATGAGGCCCAAGCGGCGGGACTACACCATGGTATGAATTATATATGTTACTAGGCAACTATCCGCGCTTTGCTGCGAGTGTGGCCTAGTACTTATTTTAATGTAAAAGTATAGTTACGGATGTTGCTTAATAATAAATGTTAGTTAAGATAGAGGAATAGTAAATGACAAAAAATAAAAAAAGATAAACAATAAAATAAAATAAAACATTAGGTAAATTTGGTATAATTTTTTTAGTACTTACCATAAATAAAAATTATCCCAAAAGATGTAACATATTCATGACACATATATTGTAAGAAAAATAATGTGAATAAGAAAAGAGCATCCATGGTAATGATGATTCAAGCTTAATAATTATGTCTCCATGGAATAAGAATTTGCCACCTAATCTCTTTTATTCCTTGTAACACAAAGTCGATGGTCTTCACCCTATATAATTTTCACACCGAGAGCCTCGACCGACAGCAGATAAATTTATGAAAGTCTTAATATAAATTACTCCAATAAAGAGGTATTTAACATCTCATCACTCCCCAAATTTTTCTCCATTACAAAAATATCGATATCGAATCACACAGCAACAACACAATAAAAGAGAAGCAACTATGAACATATCCTTTTATACCACAATACTAACCCCCCTATAACTCCAACGCCGAGACGGACGGAAAAAAAACAACCCCAAAGGTGGTGAGTTTTAATAAGAGTAATATTACAACAATTGAAGGATAAATGACTTAACTGGAAAATCAACACAAATGGAAGGTTCCTCGGCAAATTAATTCAGCTTCATAAGAATAGATTTCCCCATTGTACTACAGGTCTAAATGTAAATTTCCAGACAATAGATACTACTCCACCATAGCTACAAAAGATGGAGGACCAACATCATCATTAACCCATCAACAAAGGGACACGTGTCACACCCTCCTTCTCCTCTTCCACAAAGTCGATGGTCTTCACCCTATATAACTTTCACACTGAGAGCCTCGACCGACAGCAGATAAATTTATGAAGGTCTGAATATAAATTACTCCAATAAAGAGGTATTTAACATCTCATCACTCCCCAAATTTTTCTCCATTACAAAAATATCGATATCAAATCACACAGCAACAACATAATAAAAGAGAAGCAACTATGAACATATCCTTTTATACCACAATACTAACCCCCCTACAGCTCCAACACCGAGACGGACGGAAAAAAAACAACCCCAAAGGTGGTGAGTTTTAATAAGAGTAATATTACAACAATTGAAGGATAAATGACTTAACTGGAAAATCAGCACAAATGGAAGGTTCCCCGGCAAATTAATTCAGCTTCATAAGAATAGATTTCCCTAGGGGTGGAAACGAGCCGAGCCATTTATCAAACAGTTCGGGCTCGAGCTCGGTTTTTTTCTTATCAAGCCGAGCCTAACGAGCCTCGAGCCGAGCTTCGAGCCGTAAGATAAGTTCGAATCCTTAACGAGCCGAGCTTCGAGCCAGGTAGTGTTCGGGTCGAATCCTTATCGAGCCTAACGAGCCTGGTAAGAAAATTAATATAATACTCCTTCTATCCCAAATTCTTTGTACCATTCACTTTTTAGCAATTAATCTATGATTTTTTTATTTTCAACATTTTAGCATATAAATGAAAAACCTTTATATATGAATGCTAAATCGAGATCTATGTGTTTCTCAAAACGAGCTCGATTCGAGCTTCGAGCCTATCGAGCTACCGAGCTGAACTCGAACTTTTTCGAGCCGAGCTTCGAGCCTTATTTTCCAAGCTCGTTGAGCTCGAGCCGAGCTTCGAGCCGAGCCAGTTCTTAACGAGCCGAGCTTCGAGCCGAGCCAGTTCTTAACGAGCCGAGCTTCGAGCCTATGGGTGTTCGGGCTCGGCTCGGCTCATTTCCACCCCTAGATTTCCCCATTGTACTACAGGTCCAAATGTAAATTTCCAGACAATAGATACTACTCCACCATAGCTACAAAAGATGGAGGACCAACATCGTCATTAACCCACCAACAAAGGGACACGTGTCACACCCTCCTTCTCCTCTTCCACTTTAATGTTTATATGTGTCTTTTCTTTTTTGAAGAAACCCTGAGTTCACCATTTGTCACTGAGATGGCCAGGTGAGCTTTGTACCATGATGGACTGTAAGTTTGGCGAGATTTTTATATATATTTTTATTGTTACTTTTTCTGATGGTTCGTGCTGTGAATTAGTATATAATCTGTGTTTGTCTAAACTTTTGGAACAACCAGTTCGTATTTCGTTTTTGTGTTATGAAGGGAATGCGTTTTGACTTTCAAAAGAGTTTAACTGAGTTTGTGGTTGAACGAACTTAGGTCATTGAACTGTTGTGTTCTTTTCTACTGTTTTGTCATCTCACGCCCTCCCCTTGCTCGTAAACCCATTGCCCGACCAAGTTTCCGAACCTGGAGGCAGCAACAAACCAGATCCACCCAAATCCCTTCCCGTCCACCATGCCAGCAACCCCTCCCACCTGAGGGTGTCGTGATCAGCTACCAATGTTGCCGATTAGAAGTTTTGTCATCAACTAATGGCTGGACAAAGACCCAGTCAGCGATCGATGTCCCCCTGAAGAGTAGACGGGACGGATCTGCTGCCTAGGGGGCCATCATGTAGCGGAATGGCGCTGGCTGCGGGAAGGCACTAAGGCTGCGCACATGGAACAGCGGCCAGTCATCTAGGCTGCACATGAAGTCGATTCGCACATAGAGCAAAGACGCGTTTTAACCAGTGGCAAGAACTTGTAGTTTTTTTGAACTTCATGACCGATTTCACTTTAACTGTTAAGTGGGTCAAGAACAAAAAGGACACAATTACTTGTCCCCGCACATTTGGTGCAATGATAGGACATTGATCCTTTCGCTCTCTAATTAGGGTTTAAGCTCTCCTCTAATCATCTTTTCCTTTATAACTTCTAAATATTATTTTATAATACTTCTAAGTACAAAAAAAATAAAACTAACATAAACCTAGGGCCAGTTCATTTCAGGAGCTCCTATTTATGTTAACACATTAAGTGAGACATTTGGAAATATTTAATTAAATGAGTTTGAAACTCCCCAAAAAACTTATAAATATTTAGGATTTTTTATAGTTACCTCCCTAAACTTAAGGTGATATTACACTTGCCTTTAAAATTTAAAAATCTATAGCTACCCCATACTTTTTTAATGTCGTCAATCAAAAGTACAACAAACCATCTTGAACTTAGTTTGGTTTACAATTATACTCAAAACTTTAGAAATTTACAATTTTTCAAGATTGTCCTTCCCCTAATCGTCTCTCCACTTCCATTCACCTTTGCCTCAACTTCGACCCATCCATCTTTGCCCCTCCTTGCCTCCTTATGCGACATCTCCTTTTGCTCCAATACCTTCTCCTCCAACCCCCTTGCCAGTGCTCCTTAGGCTCTCGACAATGACAGTTGCTGCATTAAGACTTACCCAGATCAAGGCTACTAACTGGGGGCTCCCTCATCTCCATTCTCCTCACCAGTGCCACCCACGCATCCTATAGTGGGATGCTCCAAGCATATTGAGACTACAACAATTATGCTGGCTCCCAACTTTTGGTCACCAACAATGAGTTCAACTCTGATTCTTACGACGCCACCATGGAGTTTTCCTTTTCTTAGCTGGCTACAAAAAAAATTATTTTCTAAAAACATTATTCAAGTGATTGTTAATTAGATATATTATTTTTTGAAAACATTATTCAAGTGATTATTAATTAGATATTTAAATGATATAGTTCTAGATAAACAAAAATCAATCAAAGCAATTAGAGGTATTGAAACATTGGCTTTCTCTTTCTCTTCTCTCATTCAATTTGAATCAACCCACAATAGGACAGGTGAGATGAATCTGGGTGACTCTGAATGGGTTGACGCAAGGAGGACAAGTGATTTTGGGAATGAGGTTGAGGCAGGAGACAGTGGAGCATGAAGGCAAGGTCGGATAAGGAGGCAGGGAGGTAGTGGAGATAGATGGGGTTGAAGTGGCAATAGTAATGACACGATCCCCGTGCCCCTGCCCGGGATACCCTGTGAGCGTTTGTCTCACGGTGGATTGTAATTGGCTAGCTGGTTATGTGTGTGGATTAAATCCAATGCTACTAGTTGATTAACCTAGAAATGCAATATGTATGCACTTATGCTTTGACTTGGTTTATTAAAACCATAAAACATTTAAACATTTAGACATTTAGCCGGCTAAGTAAAATTCTATATAAATAAATACAAAATGCCAAAGCATAGCAAAATCAACCTTTGAGTGATTAACTACACATACACCGCTCGTGAAAGCATTTATACATAAGTAACTAATGCTCTCACCCAGAGAACAATCCCCTGAGTCAAGGACTCTTTATAACATAAATACTGGAGGCAAAATAAAGTACTGTATCAAAATACAAGACTTTGCTGAGATCTTTTACCCTAGCTCCCACTTTGGACTCCTGTCCCAGTGGCGAGTCTCACAAGTCCTTTGCCAAGTGCTACTAGGCTCTGCAGCCAAAAGAAGAAGCAAGTTAGTACCACAGCCTGACCAACAGACCAATTAAACACTTAAGCAGGCTAGAAACTTAAAGTTTCTCAACTACCGTACCTTTACAGACAAAAAGGTACTACCGTGATAATCCTCAGTGATTATCCGGTCCTGCTACTCCAGACTCTGCATAACAAACAGGGAGTGAGAATTCAACATTCTCAGTAAGGGTCTTCAATGTACCTGCAAGAAAAAGCTAGGACTCTGGCTGCGAGCTCACACAGCATGAGGGTACTAGTCATATATATATATACTAGGCCGGTAGACCTCTCCTCAAGTAGTCCTCTGTATCAGGCCAAGTGCAATCACTTAGCAACCTGACACATATACAGGCCAAGCGCAATCACTTAGCAACCTGACATATAGGCCAAGCGCTATCACTTAGCAACCTATCATATGGCTCAAGGGCGAACCTTAGCAAGCCTCATTCAAACATAGAACCTCTCACCTAGTTGTTATGCAGGGGAATTTATGACGGGACTGGTAGACTAGGCCGCAGGGCCTCTTTGATGTAAACTAGATGAACAAGGTTTCGCCTCGGGGCCTCGTGGCTACCGCACGGCTAGGCCGACGAGGGTTCTAAACCTCTCACCTGAGCTATTGATAGCTAATTAAGTTCAATTGCAACATTTGTTTCCTTACTTGTTGCCTAAGCAACTTACTTACCTCAAACAGTTCAAGAAAACTCATACTTCCGGTGGGACTTTCGGAAGTTTCGGAGTACCATCGGGATCCTCGGACCCTTAGGCACGTTCCGAGCCTTCCGTAGTCTCGGTCGGGTCAACGCAGCAAAAAGTCAAACCCTCCATTTTTAGGTGTTGGCGCCGCGTCGCCAAAGGCAAAAAGGAATTGGCGACGCGTCGCCAGCGAACAAACGTTCTGTGACTGAAAATTGAATTGGCGACGCGTCGCCAATTTTCGGGCCAATTGGCGCCGCGTCGCCGGCCATTTGCTGCTTCGAACTTTGGCAACCAAATACATATAGCAAACATGCATCAAAAGTTACCAAATTTCATACACATGAAGTACGTGTTGCAAGGAACAAAACCAACTATCAAAGCCAAACTATGATGCATTAGAAACATCAAACCAATCCTTCGAATTTAGCTAGTCCATCATAATTCCCAAAAACGTTTCTTCACACCATAACCAAAAATTACTCAACTTTCTCAATTCATTTCAATCCAAAAGCAATCCAACAACTTAAAAACACTTTCTCCCTTACCTTAACACCAAGAACAAGCAAGAATTCGAACCCTTCCTCTTCCAAACAAGCTTCCAAAGTTCTACACAATTTCAAACCAAAACAAAGCTCCTAAACGTCAAAAACAACTCTTCCAACCAAAACCCAAGCTTCCAATCAATCAAATAACACGAATTCAATCAAGAACATGAATCATACCTCGTTCAAAAACAGGGGATGGAGAAAAACACTCTTCCACGCCTCAAAAACATGGATTCAAGCTTGAAAATCACTTCTCCAAGCTTGAACACTTCAAACCACACCTTTTGGCACCAAAAGCTTTTGATTCCAAGCTTAATTTGAGAGAAAAATGGAGTTGAGAAGCTGGAAAACGGGTTATGGCAGCCCAAACCCCTCTTCCCTCTTCTTAAACCCCACTTAACCCCTCAAACCACCAAGGTTTCAAGTTTTGTACAATTAGGTCCCCCATCTTTGTAACTTGACAGTTCTTGATTAAATTCTTGTCTTTTTGTTGAGTTTGAGTTAAGGTTAAAATTTAAGTTCTAAAAATTCATTTTAAAACACTCGGGACTCGTCCCGGCCACTCAGGGTGCAAAATTACCATTTTGCCCCTGAACTTAGTTCAGAGCTTTATTCTTGTCGGAACTTAGTGAACTTTGGCAAACTTCTTAATTCTTGCTAGGCAAACTTAAATTAAACTTCTACACTAAATTCTAAAGTCCTTACCTCCCTCTAGAAGGGCCGTAACATTCTCCCCTCCTTCTGGAATTTGGTCCCCCAAATTCCGCTGCAACTCTGGAAAAACACCAGGATATCTTTTCAGCATATCCTGCTCCGTCTCCCAGGTAGCTTCCTCCTCACTATGGTTAGACCAAAGGATCTTAACCATCGGAATCCACTTAGTCCGCAGTTTCTTGACTTGCCTATCCAAAATCTGAACTGGTTTCTCTTCATAAGTCAAGTCCTCCTGAATGGGTATCACTGAAGGATTTACTACCTGTCCGGGCTCAACTGTGCACTTCCTGAGTAAACTAACGTGAAACACATTATGCACTTGAGAAAGGTTAGGCGGTAAAGCCAACCGATAAGCAACTTTCCCAACTTTCTCTAACACTTCATACGGTCCAATGAACCTTGGAGCTAACTTGCCCCTCTGTCCAAAATGACTAACTCCTCTCATGGGCGACACTTTCAGAAGTACTTTGTCACCAACCTCAAAACTCAATTCTCTTCTTCTTCTGTTTGCATACTTAGTCTGTCTGTCATTAGCTGTCTTGATTCTCTGCTGAATCAACTTAATCTTAGCTGTAGTGTCAGCTATGATCTCAGGTCCAACGACCACTCTGTCTGTCGGATCTGCCCAACAATGAGGTGTCATACATCGTCTCCCATACAAAGCTTCATAGGGCGCCATTCCAATAACAGATTGATGACTGTTATTATAGGCAAACTCGATCAGTGGTAAGTGCTGATCCCAATCACCTCTGAAATCAATGACACACATGCGTAGCATGTCCTCCAAAGTCTGAATCACCCTCTCTGACTGTCCGTCAGTCTGTGGATGAAAAGCAGTACTGAGGCTAACTTTACTGCCCAATGCTTCCTGAAAAGCATTCCAAAACCGTGATGTAAATCGTGGATCTCTGTCTGATATGATCTGATCCGGTATCCCATGGAGTCTCACAATCTCCCTGAGATATAACTGAGCCAACCTCTCCAATGTATAGGTGACTCTGATCGGTATAAAGTGTGCCGACTTCGTCAATCTGTCAACCACTACCCAAATAGCATCATGCTGACTCCGGGTGGTCGGTAACCCCACTAGGAAATCCATAGTAACGGATCCCCACTTCCTCACTGGTAGAGATAAACTCTGAAGTGTGCCTGCTGGTTTCTGGTGTTCAGCTTTCACCACCTGACATGTCAAACACTTTGCCACATGTCCTCGTACATCTCTCTTCAGTCCTGGCCACCAAAAATGTGTTTTCAGATCTTGATACATCTTACTAACACCAGGGTGAATACTCAATGTGCTGCTATGTGCCTCCTGTAGGACTTGCTGCCTAAGTCCCTCAACATTCGACACATAGAGTCGATCACCATAATGCAGTATTCCATCTTTGTACTTGAACTCTTTCTTCAAAGCACCAGTCTTAGCTTCACCTGAAATCTTCTTCAACAATGGATCTTTCAACTGAGCTTCTCTGACTCTGGCTAACCAAGCCGTCTGAATCTCCAAAACGTAGACTAAGGATTTTTCTCGACTTTGCCATAATTCATGCAAAGCTAAGAAACAATCCTTCAATGCTCCTTCTGAAGAATCTGTAGTCTGATCCTTGGACAAGATCACTCCTGTGTACTTCCGGCTCAAAGCATCTGCTACCACGTTCCCTTTACCAACACAATACTCGATCGAACAATCATAGTCTTTAATGTACTCAATCCATCGCCGCTGTCTTATGTTCAGATCCTTCTGAGTAAACAAATACTTCAAACTCTTGTGATCAGTGAAGATTCTGAACGATCTTCCCATCAAATAATGTCTCCATAATTTCAGTGCAAAGATCACTGCTGCAAGCTCAAGATCATGAACAGGGTAGTTCAACTCATTAGGCCTCAACTGTCTCGAACCATAAGCAATCACCTGACTGTCCTGATGTAGAACACAACCTAAACCTGAACCTGACGCATCAGTATAAACTGTAAAGGCTCTATCCGGGTCTGGTAACACAAGTATGGGTGCACTGGTCAACTTTTCCTTCAGCTTCATGTAGGCTTCTTCACACTTCGGTGTCCACTCAAATTTCTGAGCTTTCCTGGTCAATGCTGTCAACGGCGTAGCTATCATAGAGAATTTCTCTATGAAGCGTCTGTAGTAACCTGCTAGACCCAAGAAACTCCTGACCTCTGTAACTGTAGTCGGTCTCCTCCAATCAACCACTGCTTGAACCTTTTCAGGATCAACTGACAAACCTTGAGCACTGATAATATGCCCCAAAAACTGAATCCTCTCGGACCAAAACTCACACTTAGAAAATTTTGCATAGTACTGATTATCCTTCAGCACTTGCAAAACCGTTCTAAGGTGCTCCTCATGCTCTGCTATAGACTGTGAATAGATCAGAATATCATCGATGAAGACCTCAACAAACTGATCCAGAAATGGCTTAAAGATCCGATTCATAGCTTCCATAAACACTGCTGGAGCATTAGTCACACCAAAAGGCATAACCGTATACTCATAATGTCCGTACCTTGTCCTGAAGGCAGTCTTCGGAATGTCTTCCTCCTTAACTCTGATCTGAAAATACCCAGACCGAAGATCAATCCTGGAAAATACTCTCGCTCCTCTGAGTCTGTCAAACAAATCATCAATTCTAGGAAGTGGATACTTATTCTTAACTGTCACTGCATTCAACTTCCTGTAATCGATGCACAACCTAAAAGTTCCATCTTTCTTCTTCACAAATAATACTGGAGCTCCCCACGGTGATACACTCGGTCTTATGAAACCTTTCCCTAGCAGTTCCTCCAACTGCTTCTTCAACTCATCCATCTCAGGAGCCGACATCCTATAAGGTGGTACTGAAATAGGCTCAACCCTTGGTTGCAGATGGATAGCAAACTCAGTATCCCTCCTAGGTGGTAACCCAGGTAACTCCACTGGAAACACCTCAGGAAACTGATTAGCTACAGGAATGCTCCCCAATTCCTCCTCTATAGCTACTCCATTCAACGAGTAATACTCCTCTTCACCAACTACAGGGATGGTATCCACAAGTCTAAGGTGTAAACTCTTAGCACTAGATGCCAACCCTCCTGTGCAAGTCACTCTAGCTCCCTGAGCATCAATGATGTCAACTGAGTGATTCTCACAGTTAATTTGTGCCTTGTGCTTACTCAACCAATCCATTCCTAGCACCAGGTCATATGATTTCAACTCAATCACCCACAACTCACAACAAAAGTCATGATCACCTAACTGCAAAGGATACCTAGTAACCACTTCATTGGTCACAATAAAACCTCTCCCTGCAGTCCTGATGAGTCTCAACTCACCCGCAATTTCACGCTGTAAACTATGCTTATCTACCAAGGCAGAAGATATCACTGAAAGAGTAGCTCCCGTATCGAAAAGCACTCTAACACTACTGCTCAGAAAAGTAAAATTACCTCGTACAGCTGGCGGTTCTCTAGC
Source organism: Aquilaria yunnanensis (assembly GCA_039654915.1). Lineage (NCBI taxonomy): Eukaryota > Viridiplantae > Streptophyta > Magnoliopsida > Malvales > Thymelaeaceae > Aquilaria > Aquilaria yunnanensis. The sequence continues at coordinate 2,140,438 of CM077595.1, forward strand.
CGCCTGGTTCGTCAAAGCGAAGACTCTTGGGTTCACTGCTGCAGCAACTACTCCAGGCCGGTTCCCAATGGCAAGCGGTACTGGAGGTAAAGCCCGAGATGGACCTGTAACTGAACGAACTCTTGGGCAATCCCTGGCCCAATGCCCTCTCTGACCACAGACATTACAAATATCTGTGCCCAGTATACATGGTCTTTCACCATGGAACCTTCTGCACCTAGGACACACACCTGTCCTCCTCCTCTTAGATGGATCCTGGTTCCCTACCATTGGTCGCTTTCCAGCACTTTTCCCCAAGTTAGATGGCCCAGCTTCCACCTTTTTCATAGGTGCCCTGGAATCCTCGAATTCCCTTTCCAATGCCAATGCCTTCTGAACCATCTGGCGATAACTCCTGATGTCAACTGTCGCCATATACCTCCTGAAAATAGGCTTCAGGCCCTGGGAAAACTTCTTGGCTTTCAGCTCGTCATTACCCAACATATATGGAGCATACCGGATAAGTGAGTTGTAGCGCTGCTCATACTCTCGTACTGACATCTCCCCCTGTGTCAGATTCTCAAACTGGATCCTCCTCTGATCCTGTGCAGCTTCACTAATGTACTCCTGTCTGAACTTCTTTTCGAAGTCTGACCACTTGAGCACCTTTTTCTTGTGCTCTGGGCGAGTGCCATTACTCTCCCTCAGCAACTCCATCACATCATCCCACCAAAGACTGGCTCTCCCTCCCAGAAAGAAAGGTACTAGAACCATCCTCTGCTCTGTCTCATAACCACCACAAGTAAAGAGGCGGTTCATAACAGACAACCAATCCTCTGCTCTATCAGGATCTCCTGTCCCGTCGAAGCTAGGTGGATCAACTGTCTTGAACTTCTCTAACAGTCTCATCTGATGTGGAGTGTCTCCCCTCCTTGGAGCCTCCATCATCTCTGGTTCCTCAACCTCCTCAAGAACTTGATTTCTAGGTTCCTGAGCTCTAGGCACTTGCTGTTGCTCAGCATGCCTCTCCTGTTCCTGTTGTGGCTCAACTTCCTCCTGCACAACACCTCTGTCCCCATAATCTCTGAACATCTCTGTTACAAGAGTGTTCATACCCTGTGCCACCTGAGACATAGTCTCAGTCAAACCCTGTAGCACTCTGGATATCTCATCCAACCTCGCCACAACTGGGTCACTAGAACCTTCACCAGGTTCCCTAGTCCCCCTCGAAGTTCCAGACCTCGTATCAACCATGATAACCTGCAACCACAGCCAGACAACATTTCCCCAGATGTTGGTCAGTACTAACTTCCTAGCACTTGGACTTTACTACTAGATCTCAGTCTAAGCCTCCAATATCCATGAAATAAAACCCTTAGCTCTGATACCAAAAACACTGACACGATCCCCGTGCCCCTGCCCGGGATACCCTGTGAGCGTTTGTCTCACGGTGGATTGTAATTGGCTAGCTGGTTATGTGTGTGGATTAAATCCAATGCTACTAGTTGATTAACCTAGAAATGCAATATGTATGCACTTATGCTTTGACTTGGTTTATTAAAACCATAAAACATTTAAACATTTAGACATTTAGCCGGCTAAGTAAAATTCTATATAAATAAATACAAAATGCCAAAGCATAGCAAAATCAACCTTTGAGTGATTAACTACACATACACCGCTCGTGAAAGCATTTATACATAAGTAACTAATGCTCTCACCCAGAGAACAATCCCCTGAGTCAAGGACTCTTTATAACATAAATACTGGAGGCAAAATAAAGTACTGTATCAAAATACAAGACTTTGCTGAGATCTTTTACCCTAGCTCCCACTTTGGACTCCTGTCCCAGTGGCGAGTCTCACAAGTCCTTTGCCAAGTGCTACTAGGCTCTGCAGCCAAAAGAAGAAGCAAGTTAGTACCACAGCCTGACCAACAGACCAATTAAACACTTAAGCAGGCTAGAAACTTAAAGTTTCTCAACTACCGTACCTTTACAGACAAAAAGGTACTACCGTGATAATCCTCAGTGATTATCCGGTCCTGCTACTCCAGACTCTGCATAACAAACAGGGAGTGAGAATTCAACATTCTCAGTAAGGGTCTTCAATGTACCTGCAAGAAAAAGCTAGGACTCTGGCTGCGAGCTCACACAGCATGAGGGTACTAGTCATATATATATATACTAGGCCGGTAGACCTCTCCTCAAGTAGTCCTCTGTATCAGGCCAAGTGCAATCACTTAGCAACCTGACACATATACAGGCCAAGCGCAATCACTTAGCAACCTGACATATAGGCCAAGCGCTATCACTTAGCAACCTATCATATGGCTCAAGGGCGAACCTTAGCAAGCCTCATTCAAACATAGAACCTCTCACCTAGTTGTTATGCAGGGGAATTTATGACGGGACTGGTAGACTAGGCCGCAGGGCCTCTTTGATGTAAACTAGATGAACAAGGTTTCGCCTCGGGGCCTCGTGGCTACCGCACGGCTAGGCCGACGAGGGTTCTAAACCTCTCACCTGAGCTATTGATAGCTAATTAAGTTCAATTGCAACATTTGTTTCCTTACTTGTTGCCTAAGCAACTTACTTACCTCAAACAGTTCAAGAAAACTCATACTTCCGGTGGGACTTTCGGAAGTTTCGGAGTACCATCGGGATCCTCGGACCCTTAGGCACGTTCCGAGCCTTCCGTAGTCTCGGTCGGGTCAACGCAGCAAAAAGTCAAACCCTCCATTTTTAGGTGTTGGCGCCGCGTCGCCAAAGGCAAAAAGGAATTGGCGACGCGTCGCCAGCGAACAAACGTTCTGTGACTGAAAATTGAATTGGCGACGCGTCGCCAATTTTCGGGCCAATTGGCGCCGCGTCGCCAATTCTGCAGAAATGCAGAATTCGGCCATTTGCTGCTTCGAACTTTGGCAACCAAATACATATAGCAAACATGCATCAAAAGTTACCAAATTTCATACACATGAAGTACGTGTTGCAAGGAACAAAACCAACTATCAAAGCCAAACTATGATGCATTAGAAACATCAAACCAATCCTTCAAATTTAGCTAGTCCATCATAATTCCCAAAAACGTTTCTTCACACCATAACCAAAAATTACTCAACTTTCTCAATTCATTTCAATCCAAAAGCAATCCAACAACTTAAAAACACTTTCTCCCTTACCTTAACACCAAGAACAAGCAAGAATTCGAACCCTTCCTCTTCCAAACAAGCTTCCAAAGTTCTACACAATTTCAAACCAAAACAAAGCTCCTAAACGTCAAAAACAACTCTTCCAACCAAAACCCAAGCTTCCAATCAATCAAATAACACGAATTCAATCAAGAACATGAATCATACCTCGTTCAAAAACAGGGGATGGAGAAAAACACTCTTCCACGCCTCAAAAACATGGATTCAAGCTTGAAAATCACTTCTCCAAGCTTGAACACTTCAAACCACACCTTTTGGCACCAAAAGCTTTTGATTCCAAGCTTAATTTGAGAGAAAAATGGAGTTGAGAAGCTGGAAAACGGGTTATGGTAGCCCAAACCCCTCTTCCCTCTTCTTAAACCCCACTTAACCCCTCAAACCACCAAGGTTTCAAGTTTTGTACAATTAGGTCCCCCATCTTTGTAACTTGACAGTTCTTGATTAAATTCTTGTCTTTTTGTTGAGTTTGAGTTAAGGTTAAAAGTTAAGTTCTAAAAATTCATTTTAAAACACTCGGGACTCGTCCCGGCCACTCAGGGTGCAAAATTACCATTTTGCCCCTGAACTTAGTTCAGAGCTTTATTCTTGTCGGAACTTAGTGAACTTTGGCAAACTTCTTAATTCTTGCTAGGAAAACTTAAATTAAACTTCTACACTAAATTCTAAAGTCCTTACCTCCCTCTAGAAGGGCCGTAACAAGTAAAGAATAGAAAAAAGGGGGAGGAAAAGGGAAATAGTGTTCTTGGAAAATTGTAGATTTCAAAAGTTTTTGGTATAATTGTAAACCGGGCTTAATTCAAGGTGGCTAGTTGTAATTTTGACTGACGGCTGACTGACAGCATTAAAAAAGTATAAGGGGCAAATGTAGATTTTCAAACTTCAAGAGGCAAGTGTAATATCACCTAAAGTTCAAAAAGATAATTGTAAAAAACCCAAATATTTATGGTTAGCCCAATTGAATACTTTGTCCCCAGCTTTGCCCTGTCCCTCATTTCCGCCCACTCCTGCCGCACAACGAGACCTGTCCCTGCGCTGCCAAAGCATGTTTGTCACTCGATCTCCCAATAAGGCCTCCACCTTCACCATGTGCTAGCGATGCCAACGTCATCCTCCTTTTTCATGACAAGTCTACCTTTATCCGAACAATTATAGTATGATCTATGTTATGATTCAAACCTGAATATAATCCATCGCTCCCCTGTTCAATTCATTTGTCTCAAAATTTGATCGGGATAAATTTGACTAGGATTTTCTGTTAGGTGGTGGACCTAATTAGGAGAGCAATTCCCCTAGCTATCTTAATCTCACCACTGCAATTGATTGTATAAGAGATGAATAAACTGTAGTAGCAGTAGGCAAAGATCATGTTTTGGCGCATAACCAAGCTGAGGAGTTGAATGTCAACCCTTTTTCTGTCTTCGTCATCAAGTGAGGACCAACGGTGGTGGCGTGGGTAGGTTAGAAGACTGGGTGAGATTAACTTGAGACTGTTAGAAGCCATAATTTCACTTAAATTGGAGGTAAATTTTTTTTTTAACTGAACAGCAGGTCAAACATTTGATTGGATAACAAGTTAATGTGGACAGGATTTTGCAAACCAAATTGACCTTTAACTAAACATGTCGAAGACTATCTCCGCCCCAAGATGTTTGCTTTTTTTTTGTTTTTATGTACCTCAAATATTTGTCATTTTTGCTATACATACAACTTAAGAATTTTGTTCTTTCCTTTAAGTGGCCTATCGATATGAAGGTGTTCTGATGCAGGAGTGAAGAAATGAGCAAATTTGGACTAGATATATATCAAGCTTATGATTTGATCGAAACTCACTTCTGAAATATGCATTGTTAGGCCTTTTTTTGTTTCTTCCAAAATTAGTACAATCATGTCTAAATCTTCATTCAGATTCAAAAGTAATTATGCTATTTTTTATGAATAACTTTTCCAAAAAAAAAATATGTAAAATATTTATGTGTCTCAACATTCATAATTTTTACAAAAAACTGAAAAGTGCTAAATATTTTAAATACATGACAGTTTAAAGAATATTTTAGTGTAAAAAGTGTCATAGATGTTTCGATGACGAAGCCTCGACTACGTCTATGATTTCTTAGTCCATGTTGGCCGAAGGGTCTGGAGTCGTCGTGTTTCAAATTATTGAGTTCGTGGTTGCTTTATCACTAGATATGATTATGTGTACATTGATCTTTCACTTTCTTTAGGGGAAGAAAGAAAAAAGGTTTGCCTGCCCACTAAGAGTAGTACGAGGGCAGGTAGTTTGATCTTTCACATTCTTTCGCACGTGTTAGCTTGTAATCGCATGTTTCCACCGCCAATCGTCCGAGGGAGTTGCTGTTGCCAATTCTACTCACCAGTACTCTGATCAAGCCCATCAGGACATTATTATTTTATAGCCAGTAATATTTATTATGGCGAAATCTATCTTCAGAACTCTAGTAAATTCAATTCATTGTAGAGTTCATGAATCTACCCAACGAAAAAGGTTGTTCGGTCAAACAGGTCTAAATTAATAAGCTAGCGCGCGAGCGCACGTACACACACACACACACACAGAATCAAGTGTTACAAGGAACTAATAGTTAAGGGAATGGGAGAAAGGAAGACTCGAACTCAGTTAGGGGTTTGACCGATTTTTACTTAGTTAGGAGGTTTAGGAATTAAAAATTATGTAATTTATTGGTAATATATTGGATAAAAAACTACATAACAGTGCCACTATATGAAGACTATGTTTACATATATGAGCATATATATACAATAGTATGAAGAAATATTTATTTTGCTATTGGCATACGTGTTATTTAGTAATATACAAATAATTAGCTATAATTTTGATCATTTGTCTACAGTTGTATGAACAACTATATGTCTTGGTATGAACGATATGCGTCTTAATATAACTAAATAACAAGCATAATATAAGAGTACTTTATATGAGCAAATCTCTAAGAAATTGAGTCACTTAAGAATTTTCCTTTTAAGTATAGCTATAGATGTCTGATTAATGTTGTTATCAGATAATTAAGGTTGCTGTCTCATTTGCATGAGAATACTATTGCCCTGTTTAACATTATTATTAGCGAGTAGCATTAGAGTTGTGAAAAAAAATTTTAAGAATAGTTTTTAACTTTTAATGTTAGCAATCACTACTAAAATATCACGCTTTTCCAACTGTTAATTTACCAACGGCTACGCAGTTGGTATTTACCAACGCGTAGAACCGTTGGTAATTATTTTCCAACGTGCACGCGTTGGTGAGGGTTTCAAAAAAATTTGACTATTTTTTTTGTATTTTTCCAACGTGCAAACCGTTGGTAATTACCAACGGTCTTAGCCGTTGGTAAAATTCCAACTTCCCAGCAGTTGGTAAATTTTTTTTTTTTTAAATGGTGATTTACCAACGGCTAGCCGTTGGTAAATATTTTCCAACATGCGCGCGTTGGTGAGGGCTTCAAAAAAATTTTACAGTTTATTTTTTCCAACGTGCAAACCGTTGGTAATTACCAACGGTCTTAGCCGTTGGTAAAATTCCAACTTCCAGCAGTTGGTATTTTTTTTTTTTTTTTTTAACTTTACCAACGGCTTGAGCCGTTGGAAGATTTTTTTTTTTTTTTTTTTTTTTACCAACGGCTTTAGCCGTTGGAAGATTTTTAATTTAAACGCTCCGTTTTGATTTCAGATTTCACCCCAGCGCCGCGACATGGTTTTAATTATTGAAACGGTGCGTTTTTTATTTCTGTTTTTTAAACCCCCCCCCCCCCCCAGACCCCGCGACTCGTCTTCTTCTTCTTCTTCTTCTTCTTCTTCTTCTTCTTCTTCTTCTGTGCTTCTCGACGTCTCTGTCTCCCTCTGCAAAATTGATCCACACGCACACACAGCACGTTCGTTTGAAGACCAAGGGGTGAAATTGCTTCGTTGAGCTTAGTAAAACGTGGATCTGGTCTTCATTTCGTTGATCTGTAGGTTAGTGTGAATATTTTTCAATTTTTTTTTTCGAATTTCTTTCGGTTGTTTGTTGATAATGGGTTTTGATTTTCGTTGTTGTAGCTGATTTGAAGCTATTTGGAGGTATTTGAAGCAACTGAAGTCGGATTTGAGGTATGTTTGTTTAGAACGTATTTTTAATTTATTTATTTTCTGAAAATTAGTTAATATTCTGATTATTTCATTGTATTTTGGAGTAAAATTTGTGAAATATTTGTGATTTATTGTTGTTGATGGTTGGATGTTCTCTATTTCGGTGCCCCATTATAATTTAACATTTATGTCCAATTTATTAGTTTTTTCTGAATTTTCGGATTAAAAAAAAATAGAAAATAATTACTTTTAAGTAAAATGTGTGGGTAATATATGTATATGTCAAAATATTGAGTTTAATTAAAAATAGTGAAAAAAATTTTGTCTGTTAATTGATTAGGTGGTATATTTAATATTTGTGTAAAATTAGTTTCTATATTTAGATATAATAAATAAGTACTTTGGAAGTAAATTATTTAGGTTGTATATTTATGTGTGAAATTATTTAGTTTAATTTAAAATAGTTAATAATAAGTTGTAAGTAAATTGATTAGGTAGTTTATTTAATTGTTGTGTAAAATTACTATGTAAGTAATCTACACTTAAATTTAGTTAAGTGTATTACTAAATAATAATATTATACATATATTTATGAACATTTGTAAAGAAAAACAAATACATAAACATCTATAAGCATAAATTTAAAAAATATGTTCAAAATATGTTTTCAACATTATTTTTCTAGGGAAATGAAAAAATTTCAATTTAATAATACCTTAAACTAAAATAACTTTAGATGTGGGTGATTGAATATCAAGTCATTTATGGCAAGAAAAATGAATTGTGAGAAAAGATAAAGAAAAAAGATGACTCCAATTTGATTAGCTTTAGATATTAAATATAACATGACTTGTTATTTATATGGAAAATTATAATAAAAGAGAGTATAGAATAGTTTAATAGTTCATTATGGTTGTTTAAGATCCAATTTGTTGAATCTGGAAGGGATTGTGTTTAAATAAATGCTAGTGATTTTATACAATTATTACTACCACCCCAGGTTATAAAAAAAATGTGTTTCAAGTCGTACCAAGAATGCATTTTATGGTAAAAACTTATAGGAATGTGACTTCACAAATTGAATCATAAAAACTAATAGATCTCATGACTTCACCATACTACAGCCAAGGCAAAACTTTTGACTTTGGGTTAAAGAGTCCTCTCAACTCTAAGGCCCAAATGGTTACTAGATTGTGATGAACGGAAGCCTAACTATTTTGTAAGCTTCAACTCTTTGCTTCTTCTTCTAAATAGCCCATATCTGATTAAAGCAGTAGGTGAATAGACTCTTACCTTTTCCTTCTTCACTAGCTTCTTTTCGTGTCATGACTTAGGCACCTATCACCTATGCAGAAACAACATTATTCTTCTTTCCTTTAGATCCCCCCACAGCTATTCTTACAAGCAAAAACCATATAATATATAAATATGAAAAGGATATGAAAAAGAAAGTATATTTTACATGCAAGATGTAAAATGAAAAAATATTGTAACAATTAAAGTTGTTGGATAGGAAAGTAGGAGATAATAGTAAGGACATATAACAGCTCAGAAATGCATAAAGTAAACCAATCACAAAACTCATTTTCCCTTTCAACTCCTAAGGAAGAAACAGTATTCTTATTCCTAATTTTTATATATTCCAAAATTTCTTTTGCTTTGTTATTGTAAAAGGTTATCAGCTTTTGATCTTTGCACAGTCTTTATGAGTAAGAATTATATTATTTTACCTAGCCTTCACTAGGAATTTGGTAGGGTAAGAATCTAATGTATTTGTTTAGAACATATTTTTAATTTTTTTTATTTTCCAAAAAATAGGTAATATTCCGATTATTTCATGGTATTTCGTAGTAAAATTTGTGAAATATTGGTGATGTATTGTTGTTGATGGTTGGATTTGAACTAGTTGGGTTACCCATTATAATTTAACATTTATGTACATTTTCTTAGTTTTTTTTTAATTTTGGGATTAAATTAGAAATACAAAATAATTACTTTTAAGTAAAATGTGTGGGTAATATATGTATATGTCAAAATATTGAGTTTAATTAAAAATTGTGAAAAATTAGTTGTAAGTTAATTGATTAGGTAGTATATTTAATATTTCTGTAAAATTAGTTTGTATACTTTGTGGATAATAAATAATTTGGTTGGAAGTAAATTATTTAGGTTGTATATTTATCTGTGAAATTATTTAGTTTAATTTCAAATAGTATGGCAAGTTGGTTGAGGTAAGTTATTAAATTTTTTTAATTATCCGAATTAATTCTTTTTTTGGGAAAGAATATGTGTTTATTTATTTATGTTGTACTTAAAATTTTAGTATTATGACTGTTCACTCTACATTTTTCTGGTGATTTAGTTCGGTCTTTCCCATTTATTTTGTGTTAATTAATTTTTGATTAATTGTAAATTTAGTGATGTCATTAATATTTTTTTCTTCGTAGTAATTATCTTGGATAAAATTAGATTGTGGGATAATTTCTGTATGGATAAAATAACAAACAAAGCAGTACAGAAGATGATGGCGGAGGAGAATGCGCGAAGGGATGCGGAGTACGAGAGGAAGCTCGAGAGGATTCAGAGGAGACAGAGAGCAGAGATGGAGGCTCAAAGAGCTGCATTGGAGGCAAACCGGGCTCAGTTGGAGATTATTTGTCGTTCGCTAAACCTTCCATGCCCGCCGGCACAACCAGTTCCACATTATCCTGATGACTCGGAGTCAGAGGATGAGGAGATAGTCAGGACTCCGTGATGGGCGTCATCAACAGGTTAGCGCATTTCTGTAGTTCTTGTATTAGAGCATGGCAACATAATTATTTTTAGACCTAAATCAGACTGACTTGATATTTATGAAATGTGTAAGCCGTTGAATGTTGAATGCTTTCTTTCAGACATATCTGTTATTACTTTAATTATGCTGTAGTTGAGAATATTTTATTTCAATTACGTTGGCATAGTTGTGTAATGTTTATTGCTGAGTAAAGCCGGGCGTACTTTTGAATTGGTAATTTACTTTTGAATGTGGATTGAAACGGGGAAAAATACGAAAGAACCGAAACCTGGAATGTTTAATATACATAATGAACGCGCAAATGTGAAACCAACTTTCGTGAAGGGTCAGTACCAACGGCTTTATAACAGCACCGTTACCAACTTCCGCCAGTTGGTAATTACCAACTGCCAAGTTACCAACTGTTGACAGTTGGTAACCCATTTACCAACGCGCAGCAGTTGGTAAACTACCAACTGCTGCACGTTGGTAAATGGGTTACCAACTGCTGGCAGTTGGTAACTTACCAACTGCCAGCAGTTGGTAACCCATTTACCAACGTGCAGCAGTTGGTAACTATAACTACGCGATGAAAACCGAGTCCTTTAAATGACCGTTGGTAATTACCAACGTGTACACGTTGGAATTTACCAACGTGTTATTAGTTGCGCGTTGGTAAAAATTTTTCCAATGTATTGAATACCAACTGCCATTTACCAACGTGTAGCAGTTGGTAAATTTGCACGTTAGTAAATGGCAGTTGGTAAAGTCGGTGATTTTAGTAGTGAATGTGATCTTTACCGTTAATAAATTATCAAAAACTCTAGTATCAATAACAAAAACTATTTCCAAATGAAACTTATATCACGAAACCAGTTAAAATTCAAATACTCATAATATGAACTTGAAGATTTCCCCTTTAAATATTCAATAGGTGGGTTAAGTGTAGGTACTCTAAATTATAGTTTCACTATCAACGAAACAAGTCCGAAGTGGTATTATTAATAAGTTCACTGTTTGTGTGGCTAGGTGGTCGTGACTTGTGAAAGCATGGGAAAGGATTGGTAGGCAAGCTTAATTAAAGAGTCTAGATACATCAATTCATGGGTCATCTAGCGTCTCTTTGTTCTTGGGCAAACTCGATCCAAGGAATTAATTTAGGTGAGAAAGAAAGAGAGAGGCCCATAAGATGTCACATGAAGTGAACATGATACTACTATTATTAATGCAATATGGGGACGTCAAATTGTGAAGTAGAAGAAAATTGAGAAAAATGGTGAAAGCAAAAGTTAAAAATTCTACCTAATCAATGCTTGGTTTCTATATATGAATGGGAACCACGACAAGCGGAAGAAACCTAATTTTGAATGGCTTTCGATTTGGAGTTCGGGACACATGCATGTGGGTGCTCCTATTTCTGTCAATTTTCTTACTTGGTTGATACTATAGCCACAAGTTTTACACTTTGCTTGCTTTTTCTGTTTCGTTTATGTAAAGAAATGAAGAAAAAAAAGTCTTTGGCCGATTGTTGTGCAGCTTTTCCCCCCTTCTACTTTAAGTGTTTTCCTTTTATTTTCCTCATGGGTGTAACTTTAAGAAGGAAAATTTTGTTTAATAAAAAAAATCCACATGGTTAATTAAATAAAGAGGAAGATCAGGAGCCATGGGGAAGGACCTTGCTTTATCGACTAATTAAGGGGTTACACTTTGAAAAGGTAGAGATATTAGGATAATAATTTCCCGAGATTGTCTCAACATCGCACCAATATTGTCACAAATTAAAGGCCTATATAAACAATTGTTAGAAATGAAAGAGAGATGTAGAATTGGAATCATTTCCATCCCTATTGGACTTACATTTCTTGGAAGTTAAAACATTACCTTGCTCTCCCCCAAGGTTTTATCCTTGGACCTTAGCTCAAATTTTCTATATTGTAGGATTACTATCATCAGAGCACTCTCATTCCTTGGACAGGTCATCAAAGCAGCCTTGGTAGTTTTGCATCATTATCATTTTATAAATTGGTGCAGTCTCTACACTTATTACCTATTGATTTTGGGTTGCAAGATGGCTTCAAAACAGAGATTGGTCGTTGTCATAACTCATGTGACAAAAGTTGCCTCCCATGAACATGCAATTGACTTTGGATTGGAATCATATTATGAGTTTGATAGAATTTGTTTGGGTTTTGGATAATATATCACAACCAAGTGACCATAACCATATAGCCTTTATTTTTCCTTCATACTTCAACACAAACTGACTAGGGTTCCATTTTGATGACAATGTTGAAGGTTAAAGCTAACATCAATGTTTTGATCCAGTAATAGCTTTTACTCTAAAAAAATTTAGAAAATTAATCTTTGCCATGAAAATTTACCAAAACTTTTAATTAATGTTAATTATAAAAATTGTTTCCAATTAAAATCTAAATAGTAAATAGAACGAATGGATGACTACGTAGGCTCCCTTGAAGTCCGTCACATATTTACGATGATCTCAATCAAATGAGCTCTGCGGGTTACTTTGGCATAATAATGGTGTTAGTGTTTTTCTTTGTAAGTTGTTTGATTATAAGTTGATTATGTCCTACCACAGGTAAAGATTAGATTTTTCAGGTGAGAATATAAAATTTTTCTAAATTTAAATGTAACTATATGTATGAAATTTTATTATCCTTATTAAGATAGACATAATTTTTTTTTATCTAAGATTTCTTGATATGTGATAGCCACATCGGCCTTCAACTACTCTAAAATTAAGTTAGGTCAAATCACATTCTTTTTGTACTATATATAATAATTAAAGGCATCCTTCATCCCCGCTTCGCTATGGGTTTTTGTTAGACACATGTTAGTCTTGATTTGAAGTGTATCTTTATTAGCATTTTTATCAGTCACTTGATGCATCATTAAAGGCCTTAACAGTAAAAGAGCAATGAGAATGAGCTAGTGTGAAAGCATTTGTGTTAAAATATAAGAAGTTCATTTTAAAAATCTTGTAATATTTTTTACATATAAAGTATTTATAAATCTTATTTCCTAATCAATAAATTTTAATACCATTAATTGAAAAATAAAACCTACAAATGCCATCAAATTTTCAAAAAATTATATAAGATTTTCTTTAAATTTTAAGGTATGTAAAAATATTAATTTCCAATTAATGATATTTTATACCATAAATTGAGAATTAATATTTATAAAATACTTTCTAATTTAAATGCTTGATTAGAGTTTTTTAAATTTCAAGGCATGTGGAAATCTTAATTCTCAGTCAATGGTATTTTATATCCTGAGTTGGAAATTAAGATTTATAAATACTTTAAATTTTAAAAAATCCTTATAACTTAATTCATATTTAAGCTTCATTTTCTACATCTCTCATCAACGATACGGAGCCAAATAATTCGAAACAGAAGGTAAATATGCCTGAAACGGGAACTGTTCATTAGATGGAAAAATTTAGGGAACAAAAGAATAGAAGTAAAATATATATGAAGCGGGAAAGGGATTTATCTATTCAATAGGAGAAGGAAAAAAAAAAAAAGGATGATTGAACTACTATTCAATGAACAATAAAAGAACCTAGGCTGTTTAATATGTAGTAAGAATTTCGAATTACTCTCTGCAAAAAGACACGCAAAAAAGGTGTCTTTATTTGTTCCCGAAATCTATAGTGCTAGCTTGGCGTTCAAAGACTCAAAAGAAAGATACTAAACAAGAAAATACCTTGTATTGGTTTCAAAAACTCCTGAGATATAATCATATATTAACGAATTAGGAGACAGAAAAAAAAAAAAGAAAAAAAGAAAAAAAAAACAAACAAACGAACAAGAACAAACAAAAGAAAACAAAGCACTAATTACACTTCACACTGCTTTCAGAAAAAAGGAGAAACAAAGGTCCAAAAGGTAAGGCACTAGGTGAAAATCAACATCCCTCCAATCCCAATTCCCCCAATTCCGGTTCTGATTCATCCAATTCCCCATTACCCTGGATCTATCGATCCAGCACCAGACACAAGGCTCGTGTTAATCACTTTCCATATATTGTTGCCAGTTGCCACCTCCTCAATCCCCTCCTCCGCCACATGCCTCCCAGCTTCTTCCAAAGTTCTGAATTCCCCCCACCAATCCCAATAACATTAGAAGCACAAGACGACGTCGACGACGCCAACTTCCAATTTAAAAAAGAAAAAAAAGAAATTAAACAAACAAATTCTACACATTGGAATTGGAGTTTAGAATTTTGGTTTAGTGGGCTATTCCTATTTACGTAAATATGTTATGGATACCTCTAACGTGTTTCCCTTTCTTTTCCTCCAAAACAAAAAATTCAGTGCTTTTTTTTTCCTGAGCTGCTACTAGCTTAGGTCTCTTGTGCTGTGTTGGTAGAGCTGAGGGGGAAGCACGTGTCGTCGCCGCCGGTGTTCCAGAGGAAATGGGCGTAATTAGCTGCGTAGAAAGAGTTGGTCGGCTCCGCCGAAATGGCCTCTAGGAATGCCTCCTCTGCCGCCCACAGATCGTTACGCGCCCTCCACAGGAAGCTCGCGTACTTGCTCAGCGCCTCCGCGTCTGGCGGATTCACCGCCACCGCCTTCTTGAAGTATTCCTCTGCTCTGTTTTTTTCCCATTCAACAAAGCCACAACTATTTCAGCCTTCCGTTACTCAAATCTCTCAACTTTTTAAAACAAAGTAATAAAACAACGTATATTTTTTTTCTATTAACCGCTATTTATGCATGCCTATAACATTGACATGTATACCATACAAAATTTTCGTATACCTGTTATTTTAGTACGTTCAATCTTCATAATTAATTGAGTTTCTATTATTAAATGTCTCTATAGAGAAAAGTATACAAACTTATGTGTCAAATAGTTGCTAGATAATATAAAATTAAATAGTCATTACATACGATTTTACTTCAATCATAGTCTACTACTATTACCAGCATTTCTTATTCTATAGTGAAAAAAAAAAAAGTGTGTTCCACTTGGTGAAAATATTTGTAGGTTCTAGCATTATTAGTTTTTTCATAAAAGCTTGCAATCGCATGCAATACTGAATCTGGTGGGAAAAAGATAACATTTCCAGTTCAAAGGAAGCAACCAAAAACTCTACCACATATTCCTCTATCAAAGAAAATCAACCTAAAACCTTTTCCCCTGTACGAGCAAACGACACCGTTGATAATTCTAAAACTCCAACAAAATATTGATATTGTACTCCAAGTACTCCACACTCTCCCCCCCACCCTGGTCATTCAAAATCATAAACACACGTACAGAATTGATCCAAAACGTAAAATATCGGACTAAATTGGCAAAAACAAGAAGAATATTTTAAATTTGTTTGGATTCGATACCTGTCGTAATCATGCGCGACGAGGTAGAGGAATTGAGCGTAATTGGCCAGAAGCAAAGCGTTGTTCGGATCCTGGGACAACCCCGTTTGGTAAACAAGCTCTGTCTGGAGGTAATCGGCGTAGTTGTCGACCTCGATTTTCGCGCTCACCGGCGAGACGAATCGCTGCATTGTCTCGTGATCGAGAGACTCGTTTTTTAATGATACTTCCATCTCTTCAGCTTCTTCGACTACAGAGTTCCAGAGTTTCAATTCTTCCTCTCCCGTGACTTGCCGGGAAGTCGACTCTGTTTCTCTCGTCGATCCAACTGAAGACAATTGCGATGCGCCGTCGGGAACAACGGTACTGAATTGGTCTGCCCTCTCGGACCAACCATCCCCCTCGGTTCCACTGGCGGCGGGTCGAATCTTCCCCCCGCCGCCGCCGTTGTTGCTGCCGATGGAAGTGGTTTTCCCGCCGGAGGAAGACGAGAGCAAGAACGTCTTGACTGCCGACGAGTCGAACGTTTGATGGGTCTGGTCTTGGACTTCGACGACCGCTTCGTACGTGGCCGGTGGAGGCGAGGCCGCGAAGGCAGCGCCGCTACCCATCGAATAAACAGAGTAATTAGCCAACAAGATCATGACGTACACCATTAAAGTGGGTGTGTGAGAAAACACTTGCTGAAACAACCAGACGAAGGAAGCGTCCATTTCTTTCTGAACCCTGACGAGAATTCCTTGCAAATCTTCGTAGAAAAGCAATTCTCGCATTTGTAAAGCGTAGCTCTGAAGCTCTCGGATTATGAAAACCATGGAGGAAAACGCCTTCTTCACAGAGCAATAAGCCGATTCCCCTGCTGCTCTGAAGCCCTCCTGCCATCGGAGTTTCCGCTTTATTAACCGGAGTGAAAGGGGAAGGTCGACACTGTTTGCTTTACGTTCGATGATAGCCGGAATTATTTCCTCGGGGCTCTCCCATTCCGGGGAGTCTTTCTGGATTTCTGTCCATGAGAGCTGGCTCTGTTTCTGGAAGCTGTTATTCCTGGATTTCGACGATTCGTCTTCCAACGAATCGGAGGCTCGACTGCTTATGAGGCTGCCTGAGTTTTCATCAGATAGCTGAAATCCCAAAGCTAAATCATGGATTTTCTTGGAGAATTCCTCGTCCGAGAAGGATTCTAAATTGCCGCTACATACTCGCTTCAGGGTCTTCGATCTGGGCTTCAAAATATCGCAAGATCGGGACCTGAAGAGACGGGACGATGATGGATTTCCAAACACGGCGGAGGGGTCCAGCCGGTGGACGAAGCGGCAAAGGAGAGCGCTGTCACTGCGACCAAATCGGCGAAGGGAAGGGGAAGAGGCGACGGCGGCGACAGTATGTGAATGGGAAACAATTGGCTGGGTCAAGTGGAAACATGTAGCGGCAGAAGGTTTCACCACCATTTCTCGGAAGCCGGTGATGAAATTGATCGAAATCAAAATAAGATGAGTGACCTTTTCGTAAGAAATAAAAATTTATTGGTAGCTTTAAGTAAAAGTTGGAATCTGTACAAATTTCCTCGAATGGGAAAAGAATAGCCTTGCCTCGGCCTTTATTCGGTTCCCTTAATACCCAACAACAGATCAAAACCAAGGTAATTTCGCCGGTAAATCACCGGAACCGAAGAAAATTTAAAGCTTTGGTTGATCGGCGAGAGGAGAGGCAGGGAGCGAAGCTTATCGAGACGAGGGGGTGGGCGGTGTGCGTAATATATGCGCGCACGAGCACGAGAGCGAGAGGTCTGGAAAATATCTGACAGATAGTGCCGGTGGCAGTGGGGGTCATAAATAGAGTGGAAAGTATAATGGTCCGTACAATGTGGGCTACTAGTAGAGACGGTTGCCAGTGGAGCCAGTGGGTTTAGCGAGTTTTTTATTATTGTTATTTTCATATTTCCTGCGGGTTTTTGGTTTTTCTGTTTTCTGGGGTGGATCCGGGTCACATGCCTCCATGCGAGGGGTTCCACTCCTGATCGGCTTCCACCGTACGCCACGTGTCCCGAACGACCCACGACTTTGCCTCTTCAAAACGTCGTCGTTTTATTTGCTCTCATACACGTGTATGGATCATTTGTTTAATTTATTTTTACATGTAATTCACTTTTCATTAGTCAATGACCCAATGCAAATTAGCTCTTAAGCAATTTACTTTCAAGAATATATTTTTTAATAGAAAGAACATATCCATTGTTGAAAAAAATATATAACTTCATGATTTGAATATATCTTAGTTTATTAAACTATATAAACCCTTGGATTATCATGAATCCACATATCATCAACAAGCAATATACGATCATGACTCCAAGACCGGAGTCACTAAGTCAAGTCAGTGTGATATAAAAAAATAACTCAGATTCGACTCGAACTCAACTAAGTATAAAGTCCATGTGTATCTTATTCATTAATATAAGTGCAAGCAAATCATTAGACTAGATAGTCATTTCAAATCATGTTTGATTTACACATTATTTGGATTAGTTTGACTTATTTTAGCCATACAAAACTTTTTTCTCTTGACCTAAATAATAGTTTGAACTCGACTCAAGGTCGACTTAAGGCTACTTCGAATAGCTTGCCACTCAACTCTCCTGATATCTAAAAAACGCACATTCTCTCTCTTTCTAACTTCACCAACTCCAAGTTTTAGACTAGAGAGTCTGTGTGTCCTTTCTAATTAGAGCAAAGCAGCTCGATCGCCGCCCTAATCTCTCTCCTCCTCCGTCGTGGATTGAAGTACTGTTACCTGTATATGTGCCATTACAGCCGCATCAAGCTCTAGCATTGGTCAGCCTGATTTGTCTTATTCTACCCTTCACAAACCAAGAAAGGTATGCCCGTTACTCATTTTGGTGTGTAAAGCCCCCACTCAAAAACAGTTTCATGACCAAATAAAAGGCACATACTAAGCTTGTTGGGAACATGAAGGCAAGGTGAGCAATGCTAGAGCTGAAGTCGAGTTGTTCAATTAAATCAGGACTAGGCTGAAGGTGGACAAAAGGCGGACGAAAAGATAAAAGACCAAAATGAAAAAGAAATGGAGGTTTCACCTGGGAAGAGTCACATGGTGGAAAGAATAGTGTAGGAACCAGCTGTTGTCTGAGAGAGAGAGAGTAAAGTTAAGACTCACTTATAAAAGATACATGAGACATACAAAATTACAAGTGGGCAATGGCAAACTTGTTATTTTCACAAACCAAATAGTGAATGTTAAAATAAGTATGGCCACTTCCCTAAGTAGTGTAAAATAATTCATAACTGAAAATGAATTGAGCCAATCCAAATTGGCTCTTAATTTACAACTCATTTATGAATTAGTAGTTATTATGTACAACTATGTTAAATTATAGGCTAGGGCTTTTAGTTTTCTTGTTTTTACAAACAAGGACCTAAGGTTTTAAAACATCAAACAGCAAAACAACAATTCTTAGCTCTGATGCCAAAATGCCCAGGCACATTCAATTAAAGCATAAATTTAAGCACAATCATGAACTAAAAGTGCATCCATAAAGTTTATTAACTTAAAATTCAAACTTACAAAGAACTAATGAAAACTAGTTTACCATACAAAGACAAGGAACACTAAAATGATTACAAGCTTGAACTATTAAAGTAGAGATTCGAACTTTAACAATATTGACACTACTATAATACAAGTACAAGCACACCACTTAAGTATTAAGTAATAAAACACAAATTTTAGTGGAATGAAAGGCGTCTAGCATATGAACTAAAAAAGATATATGCTAATTTTTTAATACACAAACTTTGGATGGTGACCCCTCTTTTATAGGCAGAAGTTTTTAGCCTTGATGATAGGGCTCAGCTACTCTTCACCAATCAGAGTAAAGGAGAATATGGGACCACTAGTTAGTGTCCGGATGGTGCTCCATTATGTTGGTGGATCTGGGTAGTTGGCAGGTGCTTGTCTACTTTTCATTCTTGTTGGTATCTACCGACACTGTCTTTAATCACATGGAAATCAAGGCACCTAGTCAGAGATGCCTATATTGTGTCATTACAAAGTCATTCTTGTTGGATGAGGATCCGATACTTTTTTGGCAATTTTGAACCAATTGTTTCTAGGCAGATTTTAGAATTCTTTCATTCATCACAAAGATAGGAATTTAATTATCCCTGAATTGTCCTCTTTGATAGAATCGGTTAAGCATGACATCCAGGAAGTCCTCGTCTAGGTTTTCTTTTTTACCAATTAAATCAATTTTATTAAATCTGATATTCTTGGGCAAATATTGGTTAATGATACATTTATCCTACCATTTTGTTTCCTAAATTCATTCTAAACAATGAGTAAAGTGAGTGTCATAATCCGCTTCTTGTTTTTCATAGTGTCATTGAAGGATCCAAGGAATATGGTTCATGACCACAAAAAAGAAATCTTGGAATAACACTTTTTTATTTTTCTCGAGAAATTATTCTTGGAACATGCAGAATCCTTCAAAAGATTTTATGACTTATTTTGGGAAAGAGTCTCTGAACAAATCATTTTCATAGTATCAGTTATAAAACCAGTTCTGAAATTTCCTTTGCTTGGTCTTGAATAAAATCATCTATAAATGTTGATGGTCTCCGTTTTGATTATGGAAGACTTCATCCAAAGCCTTGATATAGTCTCAATATGAGAATAACATATTTTCATATTTTTCTTTGGTTAATATTCTTTTTCTTTCAGATGGAACTTATCATTCTTCAAATGTCCAAAATTTTAATATTTTAAATTTCAAAAATTCTAATTTTTGAAATATGTTTTTTTGAAGGTTCATTGTCACCACTTTTAAGATTAATAGTGATCTTACTTCTTTTACGTTTATGTTCTATTTCAACAGAACCAGTTTCCTATAATATTAATTCAAAGAATAGGGGCTTCTTGAATAACTGGAATTGTCACTGGGGATTCTGGTGGTCAAACTAGTAGTTTTTGCTAGTTCTATAATTAAAAGATGCTTAAAGTTTTTATATTCTAGGGAAATTAAGTATTTCATTTCTATTTCTTAAAATACAATTGATATATCCAAACTATGCATAAAAATTTACTGAGGCTTTGAAAGCCTTAAAGAAATATTCTTCTGTTTAATTTCTTAAGAATTTCCAAAGAAATTCCTATATGTTCTTCTTTCTTGGGAAGACAATAGTTCATCATTACCAAGGCAAAAAAAAATTTCTTGAATGGTTCTCCATCAGATTTTATCTTTTTCTGAATTAATTCTTTGGAGGGTTTTCCTTATTCTTCAGGATTTTCTAAATGGACATGATACTGAGCTAGAAGAGCCATGGTTAATTCTATCTTAATTTCCAAACAACTTTCTATTTCTATCATATTCTCATCGGATTCTTAACAAAGAATAGCTTTATTTTTCTAGTTCAAATTCTTTATCATCTCCTCTCCTTTGCAAAAATTCTTTGGTCAAGAAATTAGACAGAGAGTTGGTTTCTTCCACAATATATTTAATATCAAAATCAAAAGCAGATAAAATGGCTTGCCAAAGAGCAAAATTTTGATTAGAAACTAAAATTTTAACCTATTTTTCTGCTTTACAATCAACTCTAATTAAGAATTTTTTATTGAGAAGATTTTCCTTAAATTTTGTGATAGAAAGAACAGTTGTCAAAAATTCCTTCTTAATAGTGGCATAATTTTTTTGGGTTTGATTCCAAACCCCTGAAGTAAATCTTACCAATTGTTATTTATTATCAATTTTATGTTTTAATATTCCACCATAGCCAATATCACTGGCATCTGTTTCTACAATTTTAAAAGGTTCTAGGTTGAGAAAATTAACACAAGGAATTTTTTTATTCTTTTTTTAATTAGCTAGGTAGCTTTAATTTGTTCTATACTTCAGTCAGGAAAATTCTTTTTTAACCTATCAAAAAGAGGTTTACAATTCTTAGTAAGATCTTTATAAAAATCTATAACATAATTTAAACTTTTCAAAAATCTCTGTAATTGTTTCTTATACTTAATTTCATTAGGAAACTTATTAGCAAAACTTATTGATCTATCAATAAGCTTAATTGTTCCTTTGTGAATTATATGGCCCAAAAATCTAATTCTAGTTTAGAACAATTCCATTTTCTTTGCTGATACTACCAATTCCGCATCTTCTACTGTTTTTACAAATTTGTTCAATTGCTTCCAATATTGATTACTCGATTAAGAAAACACAATCACACCATCAATGTAAACACTAGTAAAAGAATTATAAGGATTAAAAAATTTATTCATAATTTTCTGAAATATATATGTAGCATTTTTCAACCCAAAATACATGACATTCCACTTATAATGGCCAAATGAGACATTAAAACCTGTTTTATATTTATCTTTTTCAATAATCTGAATTTGTTAATATCCTAACTTCATATCAAATTTTGAGAATATCATAGCATTATGACGTCTAGATAACAAATCTTTCTTGCTAGGTATTGGATACCTGATCTATCTAAGAACTTTGTTTAGAGGCTTTTAGTTCATTACCAGTCTTGGTACTCTCATTTCAATTTTTGAATTCGTAATTACATAGAAAGTGGACCTCCATGGTGAAGAACTATTTTTAATCAATTTCTTATCCAACAAAATTTGGATTTCTTTTCTACAGTAGGTCATTAATTTTTCATTCATTTGGATTGCTTTAGACCTTGTAGGAATAGTTTTCTCATTAAAGTCTGGTTCATAAAGGAGATTCACAATGTGTTTCTTTCTTTGCCAAAAGGTATTGGGAATATCAGCACTGACTTTGTTGACTAAAACTTTCTTGAAGTATTTTTTTCTTTGCTTGAATTCTTGATCTTCCAATTTTTCTTCAACGCTCTTGTGTTTTACTTCTTCTTATAAACACATAAGAACATTATATTTTTTTCTTAAATCTATACTGAGTTCTTCTAGTAATGATCTTCTAGGTGGTTGAGTAAATTCAAAAGTAATTTTCTTTCCAAATTTCTTGGTACAAATTTCATTTATACCTACCTTAAAAGCATGATTACAGCTAGGAATGGAGTTCCTAAAATTATTTTTTGATTCATGTTTAAAACTGTAAAATATTGTTTAATATAGATATCTTCATTGAACACATTAACATTTGTCAGTTTAAACCTTATTGGTATAGTTTCGTTGTTGGCTACAGTAATAGATCCAAAGGACTTATCAAGATATTGGTAGAGAATAATACCTTATTTAATACAGTTTCTATCAGCTCCTGAATTTACTAAGGCTATTGCTGTTAATTTGAATTGATTTTCTATTAGCAAAGTCATTCTACTAGTAAATTTTTGGTTTGACATATAATAGACTTCATTAATTTGTAAAGGTTTTTCGTGGAAATATTCTATTTTTAAGTCTTTATTTTCTTGGCTCTTTTCTGGAATATTTTTCTCTCTTTCTTTCTATTTTCTTTAAACCTAAATTCTTCTATATCTTCCATAACTAGTTCATCTTCTGGAGAGATCTTGAGAATATCCCTTACAATTTTGAAGTTCTAAAATCTCAATTCTATTCATGAGAGATTTTATTTCTATATTTATTTCTGAAATTTCACCTTTCAATTATGCTATTGTAGGTTCTTTATGACTTTTTTGTTCCTCGTTTATTCTCTTAAGGATTTCATTTAAACTATAAACAAGAGGTTTGGTTAATTCTTGCATATCAACTTTTTAAAAAAAAAAAATTCTTTTCCTTAATTTGTTTGATTTTCTTGCTTACCAACTTCATCAAGATATTTAAATAAAATTTCCTTTCTTAATTCTATATTATCAATTTATTTAGCAATTTCTAGGATTCTCTCATTTTATTCAATAACGGCATTAACCTGAATCAAATTTAATTGCAGACTATCAAATATGTTTTGTAGTTGGCAAAAATCACATTTACAATTTGAACCATAACTTTCTAATTCAAATTCTGAACTATTTGAGAAACCAATTATATTTATTTCTTTAGCACTTTTAGAAGTTATTTTTCCCTGGACTTATTCGGGCTCACTATCATTATTTAACAAAATTTGCATTAAACTCTTTTTTAAGCCTTCATCTATTTCTAAAAAGTTTATTTTTGTATTGTTTTGCACTTATTAGCAAAATGTCTTTGTTTTCCACATTCCCAGCAAACCCTTTGATCTGTTCTAGATTTTCTCTTTCTAAATCTTTTATAGGGTCCTGGCTTCTTTTCTGATGTTTCAAATCTTCTCTCTTATATTTTTTATTGAATTTATGCTTCTTTTGTTTTATAGGCTCATATTCAAAGTATGATCTTAGGATATCATAACCTAACTGTTAGTAGAATCTACCCATTTCTATTCTTCCTACTAATTTTTCTCTTTTCACATGTTTTTTCCACTTCATTTTATGACACATTTTTAAACCAACTTATTTAATTTCTGCTATAATTTGACCATAAGTATAACTTTCTAAATTAGGATGACCTTAATTTTTCTCTTGGATATGATCCATAACTAATTGACTAAAATGTTTGGATAATCCTTGTATGAAATTTTCTTTCCAAATGGAGGACCTATAATCCTGTCTTTCGTAGACTCTAGTAAGGAAAGTATCCTTATACCATTCTAAGTCTGGTGAAGTCCTACATCTCAGATTTAACAACAATTCACCATTTCTATTTTCTTTACTTACTACATCACCGACAAAATAAGAATAAATAGTACACAGCAAAGTATTTACAACACAAGTTCACTTGTTTGGATTAATTGGTTTCCATGTTATACTGTAAGTATCTTTCTTGCATTTTTTATTTATTGTCTACCTTATTCAATTAGACACTTTTCCCATTAGTTTCTTAACTGACCTGAAAAACCAGTTATGGTCATTTCAACTATATCTGGGTCTGAATTCTCAACTCTTTTTCTAGCAGCTATCCCAAATATAGTTATATGTTGGATAATGTTTATTGTTCCCTCTATCCCATTTTCTTTGCTCCATTTGACTATTTTGGCTAGTTTGATTTGAATTTATTCATATTATTGTTTGTTAGAAAAAAAAATAAAAAGATACATATTTAAAAACTATAGGTCTTG
Source organism: Aquilaria yunnanensis (assembly GCA_039654915.1). Classification (NCBI taxonomy): domain Eukaryota; kingdom Viridiplantae; phylum Streptophyta; class Magnoliopsida; order Malvales; family Thymelaeaceae; genus Aquilaria; species Aquilaria yunnanensis. The sequence continues at coordinate 2,164,939 of CM077595.1, forward strand.
ATTTATTATTCATATATAAAGATTTTTCATTTATATGCTAAATTTTTGAAAATAAAGAATCGTAGATTAATTGTTGAAAAATGAATGGTATAAAGAATTTGGGATAAAAGAAGTATTTGATATGCTGACAAACCATCTATATTTCATTCTCTTATTGAATCTCCTTTATATTATGCAAAATAATTTGGCTTAGAATAATTATTTAATCTTAAATCGATTGAAGATGGTTTTGTTGAATCATAAGTATGAGGCATGTTTCAAACTTTTGACACATTTCTAATTGAACCTCTTCTGCCCCTTTAGAACGAAGACAATTTAATTTTGAAGTTTCATAATCTGGGTGGTGAGAATCAATAAATTCTTGGATGTTTGAATTTTCTCCTATAACATTTATTTGAAGACCCTTTTGTTTTTATGTCTATAGTCTCATTTGGTTCTTCAGACCTAATTGTTAGTTTAGTTATTTGATCAGTTAAATTATTTATTCTATTATTTGGTTTTAATTTGAATTCTTGAAGTTATTTAGGAAACTTTATTAGGGATTTTGATGTTTCTGACAAAGGTTCTAATTTAAAAATTGAGGCCTTTTGTGAAACCAAACTTATGCTTATCCAAAACTGTTTTAATTCTATTAATTTATTTACCTATAGATTGCAGGTAAAGATTTGTATAATTATTCTGTTTCATGATATTTTGGAGATGCTTCTTATCAACAGGTTTCTTAGCAGTTTTAGGGTTTTCTATGTCAAAACCTTTGAAGGGTGAAGCAAATGTTTTGGTTTCTTCTCTCATTATGACTGTAGTATTTGGAGGATGTGGGGATGTAATTTCTTTTCTATCTTCAGTTTTATATGTAGACCAAGTTTCTTCCAACACATCTAATGTAGTTTATTCATCCAACACTATGGCTACGATAAACTATTCAAAGAATTTCAAATTCTTCTTAATTCTCATTATTCTTTTATACCAAAGGTGTTTAATCTCTTTTCTGTCTTCCTTGGTATAAGTATCAAAAAGCCATTTTCTTTTAATCTTATTAGCCTTTGACAAAAAATCTTCATTTAAACTTAGAGGGTTAAACATAAATGGTTCTATTAAAACATTTAATTAAAAATATGAAAAACTAGGATTGGGAGAGCCTATAGATAGAAATTTTGTTTCTTCTTCTTATTGTCCAGAATTTTGACCTTTTTCTAGGAAATTTGGATCAATTTTAGAAACAGGATGTAAAACTTGTTCCATGGATTCTCTAACTCCTCTTACAAGTTTCTCATGTTTAGACTCCGGAACGTAAGAGCATAAAGCTCTAGAGGGTTTGTAAGTAATTCTTGAGGGAAGCCTTTTTTGTTCTAATTCTGAAAATTTAATTTTTGTAATTCAATTTTTGCTAAATTTTATTTCAACTTCGCCATTTTTGTATTAAATAATTCTTTATAATTCTTGAGGTTTCAAAGGTTTCATGAGTTTTTCATTCTGGAAAATCTATTTTTCTAGAAGCTTAATGTTTTTCCATTTAATTGGTTTTGGAATGACAACATGACTTTTTTCTGTATTAGTTTTTAATAACAAAGCGTCTCCTTACATATCAAATTCTAAAGCCTTAGGCTCAATTTGTGTTACCAAAGCAAGATTCTGGGATCCTTTTAGCATATCAAAACCAATTGTTATAATATTTACAGTTAAGACTTTCACAATATGATGATCTTTTAAAGAAACAGTGAAGTTTTGATTACAATTAAAATAAATTGGTCCATCATACAAACTTAATTCCACAATGATTGGCAGAGAATCAAAGAATTTATTATGTTTATAATTTCTTAAGGCAATTATCACAGAAGTGTTCAAACCATTTCTTGTTAAAGGTTTTAAAGCAATTTGCACAAGTCTAACATACAAGTAGTTATAGTGATTTTCTAAATGATCTTTGATTATATATTTTGAAAATAATTTAAATTTATGATCTTATTCCATTATTGGGACAATCTTTTCTACCATTTTAATGGTATAAGTCATTTTGAGATCAAAAGTTCTTTTTTGATAATTATCTCATTTATCCATTTTAGGAATATTCCAATTTCCTAATTTCTTTTCAACATCTTTGATTAATATAGCTTGTGAGTTCTTCATTTTTCTATTCCCCATAATTTCTTCTTCCTCTTGTCTCTTTGAAGCAGACATAGTCAAATTTTTAAAGATTTTACCCATTAGTAAGTATTAATTAGTGTTAATATCTTTATTATCTATCAATATTTTACACAATTTTACTGCTTTTCCACTTCAACAATGAGTCTTACGGTTGCTATGCGACTTTGGTGATAGTTTGAAAAGATTTTAATAATAATCTTTAATTACTAGTAGGAGAAAAACTTTAAAAATTTGATTAATTCTTGAATCAAAGAAACAAAATAGAAAACAAAATTTAGGGACTAGAATGCTTAAAACCCGAAAGTTTGGTGTGAGTGTATGGCATACACCTAGTGTACATAAAAATTAGCCTTTATGAATTACTTATTTCCTTTTTAATATAATTTTAAATGAATTATTATGCTCAATACTCATTCAAGTGAAACTTGATTTATTAGTATTTAATTTGGCTAGGTTTAATTTTAGTGTCAAGTCCATATGTTTAAATAAGGAAGGGTTTTGCTATATACACCACCAAAATACCACTTGAGTTGGTGATTTTCTATTGGCACACGTAGACCAATGAAAAATTTTTCTTTCTTTTTCCAAATTTGACCTTATATTTGCGGTTACAATTAAAAAATTATAATGTAATAGATGACAGACATGACAATACATTGTGAATTGTTGAAAGCATGAGATTAGCATTGAGTTTCAAACTAGAATGACTCAAATTATGCTATCACATTTATGGTCTGTCATATAATTGGAACTCGTTACAATTCCCCGTCCAATGTAAAGTTCCCTTTGCTGAAACTTGTCTAGTCATTCTAATTGCCATCTTAAGCTACTTTTGCATTAGTTTGCCTCTCTCTGCCTCGACCAATACGGTCTTGTTAATTGAATTTTAGTTGCTAGGTCCCAATTTTGTCTATCTATTTTTTATATTTTCTTTGTTATTTACCTGAGTCAGTTATTCTTGATGGTGATAACACCATGGAACATTTGGCATCTCAAGGGTTGTTAATATTGATGACCAATAAAAAAAATAGAACTATGGTTTGGCGAGCCAGTTGCACCCCTTGACAATCATGACAAGACCTTTGGCAATGGTCCGCCCAAATCACAATATTGTTGAGCCTAATTGCAACTCCACCTCTATCATCAGCTACTTTTAATTGACCACTTGTATCAAGGATCTTCAAAAGGAAAAAGTCTTAAATTTTTCACTAATACTTAGACGCGTGCTCATATCTACCACTATAGTTTTTTTAGGCCTAATCCTTCATTAATGTTTCAAAATGGCCTCAAATTAGCTACTGACCAGGGATGGAGCCAGGATTTTAAGTTAGGGGGCTTGAACTTCATTTTGAAAATTTTAAAGCATCAATAAGTAGATGTATTTCCATAATCCAAAAAGAAAAAAAAATAAAAATAACTTAAAATCTATTAAAATGCTATGTTTATAGGTTATATACTTCCAAAATAGCAAGTAAAATTTACTAAATCTTAGTTTTTATCCATATAATAAATCGATGATCATAAGTTTCAAATTCATATCAAATCACTAGCTTCCCTGTCAGTGGAAAGTTAGTTATTTTATTATACATGTATACATGTTTGATTAATATCACATAACAAATAAAAAAATAATATCTTGTGCATCTTGAGGTTGGTTCTTTCAATGCACAAAAATCATCTATTATTTTCTCTGTTGAAAAGGTCTCAGCAATCGTTCTCTCAATATAAATAATCAAGTGATTATTAAGAAAATCATCACTCATGCTACTACAAAGTTTTATTTTCATAATTTTCATTGCTAAAAAGACTCATTCCATTGTTACAGTTGAAATAGAAAGAGTTAATATAAGGCGAATCAATCTGTCCACTAAATGTTAAATTTCTGACTTTTTTGTTTCCTTTAGTCCTCTACACAATTTAGCAATTGTAGATACATTTTTCAACTGTGGATGATAAGGCACATCAAGCAATTATAAAATTAATTGTTTGATGTTGGACTTTTTCTATATTTCTCACACAAATCAACTACATGCATGTATGTATAATTTTAATGAGATAGAGAAAATTATTACCATTTTACATCTATACTTATTAAAATTATTTTTATGTTTATAATTAAAAAGTTAGGGGCCACAAGAGAGATAATGTGACTTTTTTGCTTTTATTTTTACATATACATACATACAATACATATAATTTGTAAAAAATGTGGGAGGGTCGGGCACCCCCCAGCTCCTTGTTCTTTCCGCCACTGCCACCGACTGTCAAAAGTTGCATGTTTTGTAATTTCAAGGTGATAATATAACGTTTAACAAAATGTAAAGACTTTAAATAATTTATCATTTTTTTAATAAAATCCAGCACCCACCCCTTATAGGAATAAATGGCTGTTAGAGGACCTCCATTAAGAAATCCCATCTTATACCTTTGAAAAATATATGCTTTTTTTATCTCCGCCGCCCCCTTCAGGAATCCTAATTGCTTCATTGGTTTCATCTCTAGTAACCGCTTGATCAAATCCATCAACACTGTTGGTGGACCTTTGAACTATGGATGCTTTATTAGAATGTTGCGGAACATCTCCTTCTTATTCTTTCCCTTAAAAGGTGATGTTTTGTAAAGCATCTCGTAGGTCAACAAGTCGAGGGCCCACCAATCGACAGCGAACTCATGGCCTTCATCTCTTACGACCTCCAGTGCTACGTACTCCTCTGTCCCAATGAATGAGTGGGATCATTCACCGTCGTCAAAGCTAAGTTTCTGATGACTCATTGAGCTAACACGAGCTGATTTCACCTTCTTGATTAGAGCCTTGAAATTTAGACTTTTATGATTATCTAGTAGAATTAGGATCCATCAGGGTCAAGTTACGGTGATATTTCCGTCAGGCCATTGGCTCACAAAATGATAGCACAGTTGGCGAGGCGTGGGGGGTGGTGCGAGTGTTGGATTCTATTAAGGAAAAAATTATAAATTTCTTAAAATCTTTAAAATTTATTAAATGTTACATTATTACCCTAAAATTATAAAACTTGTGACTTTTAACGGTCAGTGACCAGTTTAAACTCTTTTTAAAATATTAGTAGGAGATTGGACAAAAAATAAAAAAAAACTATAGTTGCTGATATGAGTTCACACATAAATATTAGTTGTAAATTTGATACTTTTGTCATCTTCAAAAATTATTAATGATCTTAAATTTGGTTGGAAAATGATTCCTAGTTTTGAGCTAGGGACTCCAGGCAGAATATTTTGTTTTGCTTAAGCGAAAAGAAGGACAGAGGATATGTTTGGTAGGATACGAAAATTTAAGGCTTTCATTTGGACAGAAGTGTAAAATACTTTAGGATGTGTTTTTTGCGGTGATGTTTGCCGGTGGCCAAAGCATTTCCGAATAATTAAGGGTATTGGCCATTCCGTAATAAGAAAAAGAATAATATCACCTTTGGATTAAAACTGAAATGTATGTATGAAAAGGCCAATTCTTGTGTGCGCCAGGCGCACATGTGCGCTTGGCTTATTTACATCCATGCCATTTGACAGTCGGCTGGCTTATTTACATCCATGCCATTATGACCTATTTACTCTTTTTCTGTTTTTTTTCTTTTTTGGGTCGTTTCTTGTTAGTTAGTTGCTCTGCTTCTTCTTCTACTCCGTTTCTTCTCTAGCTTTGTCTCGCAATTTTCGCGTTCCATCGATCGTTCTTAGGTGTGTATTAGTTGCTCTGCTTCTTCTTCTAATCCATTTCTTCTTCTAACTTTGTCTCGCGAGTTTCGGGTTGCATCGATCGTTCTTCGGTGTGGATTTCGATCTTAGTTTCTTTTCTGTGCCGTTGAAGGACAAGTTTCGGAACTCTTGTTTTGATTGAGGTGTTTGCTTGTGGTCGGTAATGGATCTAGATCTGAATGTTTCTCCTGCTCTGTCGTCCGACATTATTTGCTCTGTTAACTTAGGTACGAACGTTATTTGGATTGTCTTTTCATGTTTGATATTTATTTGTGTTTTTTAATGCTTTTTAAATGTTTGCCTCAGTTTCTGGTGATTTAGGTTGTGGATTAGATGTTCGGTCTTTGATATCTGCTGTTGAGGGATCTGATTTGGGTGCATTGTCCAATTCTCTGGCGATTTCATGTGGTATTCATGTTGAAGGTACATGTTCTTTTTTATATTTGTATTTGTTCTTTTTAAGAATACTATTTGTTCTTTCTAATAATACTGTTTGTTCTTGGCTATTTTAGACATTGTTATTTTTTTGTTTTTTATATTGGTTTTATATATATGCTTTTTGGTCTGGGGTGTTTGCTTTTTATGAGTTAGCCTTCATTTTTTTATGGTTTACAGTCTGTTGTCTTTACGGAACTGATGTTTTGGGCTTTTATGTTCTTTTCTTCATTAGTATTTGTACCTTTCTACATAACTGTTTGTACCTTTATGTTTTAGACCTTGTTCTTTTATGCTACATAGTTTGTTCTTTTAAAAATGCATATGTTCTTTTATGTGTTAGACTTTTTTATTTTTGCATGTTGTATATGCTCTTATAATGGAACTGCATGTAGGTTATTCTGAAGATGATGGATTTGAACGGATTGATATGACTGGTATGGAGTTTGGCGGTGAGAATGAAGCATATGAGTATTACAGGAAGCATGGTCTTAGCCATGGTTTTGATGTAAGGAAGACTAGGCTCCGTCGTCGGGTAGATGGTTCTTGTTGTGGAAGGGAGTTTTGCTGTTCTTGTGCTGGTGAAAAACATAGTTCTGTGATTGATGGGAGTCATGAAAGAGCCAGTTTTCGTTCTAATTACAGGGCATTTGTGAGGTTTAAAATTGATATGAGTGGTACTTGGAAGTGTGATAGACATGATAGGCAGCATAGTCATCCATTTGTTCCACAACATCAGACTCATTTTTTGCATGCTGCGAGGCATATAGATGATAGTAAGAAGAATATGTTGATGTCTTTCATGCAAATTGGTATTCGAGCTATAGATGCATTCAGGATAATGTACCAAGAATGTGGAGGTATTGAGTCTGTTGGGTTTACGAAGAGGGATTTATACAATTTTTTTACTCGTGAAAAGTCAATTCAGATTGGGAGTGCTGATGCGCAGTCATTGCTTGATTGTTTTAAAGAAAGATATGTTTGTGATGGCAATTTTTACTATCAATATCAAGTTGTTGACGGTCGTTTGGGTAATTTTATATGGAGAGATTCACGTATGTATGAAGATTATCAGTGCTTTGGTGATGTTGTTGTTTTTGATACAACATACAGAACAAATATGTATGGTCTCATATGTGCCCCCTTTGTTGGAGAGAATAATCACAGGCAGATTGTTATTTTTTGTTGTGGCTTCTTGATCAACGAGCAGAAGGAGACTTTTGGGTGGTTGTTTGATCAATTTTTGGAGAGTATGGGAGGTGTTCAGCCATCAACTTTTATGACAGACCAAGATGCTGCCATTATGTTTGCTACTAAGAGACATTTGCCTGGTTCTAAACATAGGTTGTGCCTGTGGCATATTTCACAGAATGCACGAAAACATTTGGGGTGGTTAATGAACAGCAACAAAGAGTTTTCTAGAGCTTTGTGCCTGTGTTTTTATAGTTGTATTACTGTTCAGGAGTTTATTGAAAGGTGGTCAAATATGATAGAGACTGAGGTTGGTGAAGATTTTCGTAACCGAGGGTCATTGAGTGTGAAATTTCGTTGTTCGCTTTTGATGCATGCTGCTGAGGTATATACATTTCGTATCTATAAAGAGTTTGAGGATGAGCTTGAGATTGGTTCTTTTGCTGATTACAAGTTGGTGTTTTTGAGTATGAAGTTGCAAATCAAGATTCTGAATGACGTTACTGCATGGTGTCTTTCAGAAACAGTGATTCAATTAAGGTAAATTGTTCATGCAGGCATTTTGAGGAGATGGGGGTGGTTTTGTTTGCATATCTTCAGAATTTTTAATGTGAGAAATGTTACAACAATTCCTACTGCGTATATTGTGAGAAGATGGACAAAGAATGCTAGAGCTGGTAAGCGTATTGATAGTATGGGTGGTGGAACTAATGTGAAGTTTGTTAGCATGTTTTGGAGAAACAAGTTGATGAAAGATATATATGATGTTGTGATTTCATGTCAAGAAATTGAGGAGGCGAGGCATTTATGTGAACAATGGGTCACAGATTTGAGTATAAAGGTGAGTGTTTGTTTGAGTTCTAACCAAGCGATGGGTCCTAGCAGCAGTTGTGTGTCTGGGGTTGATGAGACTGGAATACAAAATCCGTTGCCTGTTAGGACAAAGGGCCGCAGCAAGAAGCGTATTCAGAGTTATGTTGCAGTTGAAGAAGTCAAAGAAGTAGTTTCATATATTTCTGTTATTTTATGGTTAGAAATTTATTCTTTCATGGGGAACTGTTTGTTCCTCTATGAAATTTTATATGATTCCCTACAGAGGACTAACATTTTTATACAAGTGTTATGAATATGTAGTGTCAGGTAAAAGTACAAACAGGTTCTGATATAAGAACAAAGAGTTGCATCGGAATGAACAGTTGTTCTGATGTAAGAACAAAGAGTTACGGTGAAAAGAACAAACATAAAAGAATAAAAGAACAAAGAGTTATAGCGAAAAGAACAAAGAGTTACAGTGAAAAGAATAAACATAAAAGAACAACGAGTTACAGTGAAAAGAACATACATAAAAGAACAAAAGAACAAAGAGTTAAAAATAAAAGAACAATGAGTTACATTGAAAAGAACATACATAAAAGAACAAAAGAACATAGAGTTACAGAGAAAAGAACAAAGAATTACAGTGAAAAGAACAAACATACCCTTCTAAAAGAACAAACACGTAACGACAAAAGAACAAACGTTCCTTTCCAAAAGAACAAAGAGTGGTTTTGAAATGAAGAAAAACAAAAGAACAAAAGTTCAAACAGTCACTCATAAAAAACAGACAAACAGTGCCTTGTAGCATAGAAGGTAACATGAATGAACAAAAACTTCATTGCCAAAAGGATAATAATTTCTTTGATATTCATATTTTCTTCACAGAATAATATATACAATCTGTATAGAAACAACCAGTGTAGATCCAAAAACCTTATACAAAAGTATAACAGTTGACCTAAGAGTTTGTTTCTCTACTGTCCTATGGCGCTAAGAACAATATTCCTTTTGCTGTTGTGCTCCGAAAGGAGAAGTTCCGCTGCAATCTTGATGCGATGAATCTTCATTATGTCATTTGGTCCCAAGTCAGAATGAAACTGCTTACCCTCATAAAGTTCCAAATGCCTACATGTGAAAATTCCGCAGTCAACTGCGTTCAATATATATTCATCTTTCCTGCCAGCTTTATGCATGACTTCCTTCCAAATTAGCTTCACATTTGAGTGTTTGAAGACTGTTACTGGATGCTTGAGTTTGACATTGTTTTCGACAAAGTAGGAGTTGAATATTAACATCTGAAACAAAAAGAAAAGAAACCATCCAATGAGTCACAGTTTTTAATACAGTAGTTATATAGTAGAAGGAACAAACATTGATATAATAGGTACAACCAACAGAATATAAAACAACAAGTGATACAACAAATAACTAAGAGAGAATTCTAAAAGAACAAACAGTAACACGTAAAAGTACAGAAAATAACATGGAAAAGAACAAACACTAACACGTAAAAGAATAAACAAGAAGAAATAAAGAAGACTAAAAGAACAAACAGTAACATGCACATATGGTCAAAGTACAGACAAGAACGTGCAAAAGAACAAAGAGTAACATGTAAGAGAATAAAAAAGCTAAAAAAAAGGATTCTAAAAGAATAAATAGTAACACAAGAAATTATATGTACATATCTTTCAGAATAAAAGAACAAGAGGCAGCACATAAAAGAACAGATAGATTGACCAGAGATTGAGCGATTTACGAGTGCACTTCTTATTTTCCCGTATCTTGCTTCAACTGGTTGCAGGTTGTCAATTGACCTGACTTTTCTTGCATTCATATCAAACACTATAATGAAGAAGTGTTCGTGCTGGATGACAGGAAAGAAAATCTACATCAAAGTAAAATTATATCAAATATTAGACACTAACATAAGTGGAATAAACATAAAAAATAAATTCTACCAGTTCATATTGTTCCAGTGGTCGTAAATTCTGGCTTGCAGTCCAGTTTTTCAAAGTTTCAATTCCCGCTAGTTTAATCTCGTCAACAACAACTTTTTCCTTCTTCTTTTCCTTTGTCCCATTATCCAGGATATTCAGGGCAGTGAACTTGTGGAAATGAGCAGAGCGACACGGAAGAAAAAGCACCAACATGCAAAAGGACAGACAGAAGCATAAAAAAGAATGAACAGTAACGTAAAAAAGAACAAACAATAACATGCAAAAAAAAAATGAATTAGAGCAGTGGTTTGGGATTACTGATAAGAAAGGAGTGATGAAAGCCCTTTTACTGTGAGGACTCTGGTTTTCCTTCATGTTTAGCAGGGCTATCCACACTTGTACAATTTGTACTTCAACGTAACCTTCACCAATTAATGTTGCAAGTATGTCCGTTGGAACCGAATTATCAGAAATTTGAATCAAACTTGAACTGCAGATTATAAATCACAAGCAATTTATACAAGGGACTAAAAGAACAAACACGCACTTTTAAAAGAACAAACAAGGCTTTCTAAAAGAACAAACACAAGGTTTTCTAAAAGAACAAACACAAACTGAGAAAAAACAAATACGCAGTTCTAAAAGAACACACAAGGTTTTCTAAAAGAACAAACACCAATGGACAAAAGAACAAACAAAACTGTAAGGTTTTCAGTAAATTTGCAGGAATAATACCTCATTGAAAGTGCCTTTTCCACAGCTCTAATTTCAAGGTCTGTAAGGTTTTCAGTAGGTGCATGTGCAGCATACTTTCGGATGAATTCATTCTGAATGAAGCTGATGTCTCTGGTAGGCATGGTAGCTTCCTCTGGTTCTTTGGTTTGTTCATTCAAAGTATTTGGTGGAGGCCTCAATATTGGGAGCTCAGTCAGGAGTTTTGATATGGGAGAGTTTGGAACAGCATTATCAGTTTGAGAGTCCGACAGCAATGTGAAGTCTGGTATTTCATCCAAGTAACTCACAGGTTCTGCAAAGAAAATGTAGAATATCATTTTTAATGCAAAAAAGAAAACAATCATTAACAAAATTAATAGTGAGAGAATATAAGCTTACTCTTATTTGTCTTTTCTTGTTTCTTGGTCTGAATAGCAATCGATTCTTCATGTACAAATGGTAAAAGAACAATTAGTAACTCATAAAACAACAAAAAGTAACTCATAAAAGAACTTACGAGAACATACCAGCTGGTTGGCCTCCAAGAATTGATTCATGTTGTTCTTTCAAAATATTACTGTGATGATCATGTTCCTCCAGATCATCAAAACGTAAATCACCTTCATCTTCATGTACATATGGTAAAAGAACAATTAGCCACACATAAAAAAACAAAGAGTAACACATAAAAGAACAAAAAGTAACACATAAAAGAAAGAACAAGAAAAAAAGAACATACCAGCTCGTTCGTGTTGTGTTTGACCTCTTTTTCCTTCATGGCATGTATGAAGTGATTCATGTTGTTCATTACCAGACTTGCGTGAAAAGAGGAACGTAATCCTCTGTTTTTTTGCATGTTTTTCTTCAACGGGGTTTTCCAGAGCTTTGTCAACTCCTTGCTCCCCTGGTTGCTCTGCCTGTGATTCATGCTGTGCTTCATTGCCTCCTTGCTCCCCTGGTTGCTCTGCCTGTGGTTCATGTTGTGCTTCCTTGCCACCTTGCTTCCCTGGTTGCTGCAAATCATCATCATCATCACTGTCATGATGATCTTGCTGCAAATCATCAGAACATAAATCATCTGCACTTATCTGCTCATCCTCTTCTTCCCCATCATCATGAAACCCTCCTTTACGCACGCTCTCACAGCTGTGTCTCTGTGGTTGTGTGAATTGTTCTCTTGCACGCTCCCACAGCTGTGTCAACTCATGAATTTGGTTGAGGGCAGTTGAACTGAACTGAGAGTCAGATGGCCCTTCTTGTGCAGATGTCCTCATTGCCATGTATTCAGCAATGGTTGTTGTCTGATCAGGGTAGGCATCCATGGCATCTTTCATGGCCTTAAACAAATCCTGATTGGCATCCGCAGCCCTCTTTGCATGCTGTAACACAGCATCAATAAGTTCCTTAAATCTTTCAAGCTCTTGCGAGGCCGATTCTCCCTGTGCATTTTCCTCAGCCTCTCTAGATGTGTTTTGTAAGTTTTCCAACCATTTTTGTCTGACAGTAGCAACCAGTGTATCATCCGCCACCTAAACATAAAAAACAATGGTAATGAACAAAGAGTAACATGTAAAATTACAGACAAGAACGTGGAAAAGAACAAACATTGATATAAAAGGTACAACCAACAGAATATAAAACAACAAGTGATAAAACAAATAACAAACAGATAATTTTAAAAGAACAAAAAGTAACATGTAAAAGTACAGACAGGAACGTGGAAAAGAACAAACACTACCATATAAAAGAATAAACAAGAACAAATAAAGAAGCCTAAAAGAACAAACAGTAACATGTACATAAGGTCAAAGTACAGACAAGAACGTGCAAAAGACCAAACAAGTAAGAGAATAAACAAGCACAAAAAAAGGATTCTAAAAGAACAAACAGTAATGTGTAAAAGAACAAAAGAGAACAAAAAAGAAGAAAGAGTGTCACCTTTCCCAGTCCAAAGGAACCTGCAGCTTTTTCTTGGTTGATTCTTTGGATGATCAATTTGTTGTCCCATCCAGACACTCTTGGTATCTGCCTAGCAACAGTTGGTTGTCCCTTCATCCAAAATCTGTCAAAGTATAGTTGCTGTGGATGAACTTTTTAGAATTAGTTAGTTGTAACAATAGCGACCTAACAATGTTATGACATGATAAGAGGAATACCTGAAGTAGAAGTGTGCATCCACCAATGTTGGCCATTGAACTTTTCTGCTTGTATTTTTCTACTGATGAAACAAGAGAATCAATCAAGTACTGAGCCCAGTTCATATTCTTGACAAATGACAAATCCTCTGTTGCTTTCACAACTTTCCATGTGCAGTCATTTGCTTTTGCTGTTGGAGCAATCAAATGTGTAACAACAAAGACAATAAAGTTCATCTTGAAATTGTCCCCTCCCTCAATGTCCTGAAGAATTGCTTCCCTTAGTTGCCTCGGGTGTGGGGATTTGCCACCAAATTGCTGCGCCCAAGAAGCAAATAAGGGGGCTCGATCAGAGTTTGGTGTGAAGAACGTGTCATATGTTGGCACAATTATCTGCCCAAAGGGTATCCCAAACAATACATGGGCATCAGCAGCGTCAATCTCAATCTCCCTCTTGTTTGGAATACATAGACTCGAAGAGTTGCAGTCAAAGGCGGAGATTAAAAATGTCATCAGCTCCTGCCTAATAGTGATCCCGGGAAGATGGAAAAGCTTTTCAAACCCAAGCTCCACAACAGCATTTTTCTGGTCAGGGTTGTTTGATATTATTTGCATAAGCTCATGAACTTGCAATGCAGAGCACCTGGGTGTAACAGATGACCTGCAAACAATGAAAAAAAAAAGAACAAACACTTGAGTACAAAAGAACCAGCAATACCTTCTAAAGGAACAAACAGGCACTTCTAAAGGAACAAACAGGCACTTCTAAAAGAACCAAAGGAACAAACAGGCCAGTTGTAAGAAAAAAAGAACCAACAATGCCTTCTAAAGGAACAAACAGGCACTTCTAAAAGAACAAACACACAAAAGAAAAAACAGGGTTGTTGTAAGAACAAAAGAACCAACAATAGCTTCTAATGGAACAAACAGGCACTTCTAACAGAACAAACATACAAAAGAAAAAAACAGGCCTGTTGTAAGAACAAAAGAACAAACAATCCCTTCTAAATGAACAAACAAGCAGTTCTAAAAGAACAAACACACAAAAGAACAAACAGGCCTGTTGTAAGCACAAGAGAACCAACAATGCCTTCTAAAGGAACAAACAGCCAGTTCTAAAAGAACAAACACAGAAAAGAACAAACAGGCCTGTTGTAAGAACAAAAGAACCAACAATGCCTTCTAAAGGAACAAACAGGCACTTCTAAAAGAATAAAAACACAAAAGAACAAACAGGGTTGCTGTAAGAACAAAAGAACCAACAATGGCTTCTAATGGAACAAACAGACACTTCTAACAGAACAAACACACAAAAAAAAAAAAAACAGGCCTGTTGTAAGCTCAAAAGAACCAACAATGAATTCTAAAGGAACAAACAGACAGTTCTAAAAGAACAAAGACACAAAAGAACAAACAGGGCTGCTGTAAGAACAAAAGAACCAACAATGGCTTCTAATGGAACAAACAGGCACTTCTAACAGAACAAACACACAAAAAAAAAAAAAAATAGACCTGTTGTAAGCACAAAAGAACCAACAATGCCTTCTAAAGGAACAAACAGCCAGTTCTAAAAGAACAAACACACAAAAGAACAAACAGGTCTGTTGTAAGCACAAAAGAACCAACAATGCCTTCTAAAGGAACAAACAGCCAGTTCTAAAAGAACAAACACACAAAAGAACCAAGAATGCCTTCTAAAGGAACAAACAGGCACTTCTAAAAGAACAAACACACAAAATAACATACAGGCCTGTTGCAAGCATAAAAGAACCAACAATGCCTTCCAAAGGAACAAACAAGCACTTCGAAAAGGACAAACACACAAAAGAACAAACAGGCACTTTAAGAAAACACGAGATCTAAGACGCACAAACCTCCTCAAAAGAACAAACACATTCACATTTGAAGAACATAGAGGAACATACGGATACCGTTAAAAGAACAAAAAAGAGAGATACCTTTGATTCTTGATTTCTTTTGACTTCTTTCCAATTTTTTTACTCCTCGTAGATTCTTGTAGTTCGTCTTTTGCAGCCGGTCTGATTTTCTTTTGTTTTTCTTGTTCCCCTTATTCAGAAGGTTTTCTCTTTTTTGTCGCTCTGATTATCGACTTTCTGCAGGGATTAAATACGTTTATGGTGCGAAAGAACGACAAACAATGGAAGATGCAACAGGTTAGATGTACTTACAGTTGCTCACTAAGCGTTTCTTCTTCCTACGATGTCATCATCGTTGTTTATCGTCGGCTTGTTTTTTCACGACCGAAATTTAGTGGCTAGGGCAGAGATTCTCTCCGGCGTTTCAACGGAAAACCGAGTGTTGTGGCTGAATGGAACAGTATGCAACGATTCGTCGACGACGGAACAGAAGCTTCTCGGAGAAGTTGAAATGTATCGGTTTTCGCGCTCAGATATTTATTAGATGGCATGAGATGTAATTTCGGAAAATTTGGACGCGGTGGCACGCCCGTAATTTCATAGAAATTGTAGCACGTTTGCCGAATGTTAGTTTCTAATAGGTAGGGGTTTAAGTGACAATAGTTATATAGTAGAGGGTAGGCTTATGGCATAAGCCAGGCTTATGCAATCAGTACTCGTATGAAAAAGATGAAAATTTAGCAACCATGGACTTCGTACATAACAGATTCTCTATTAATTAAAACTCTTTCCATTACTTTCCTATTTGTCAAAATGAAATATCTCTCGACTTAAGAAATTCCATATCCAAGATAAGAAATAAAGACTTTCTAGAGAAATTAGCCAATTGATTTAGGTCAACTAAAAGTATATAATCTATCCCCACAACATTTCAATCAAGAATTTTGATTTGTATTATCGTCATCATCTATTTCCACAAAATGGTTCAACATACGCGTTTAATCAGGAAGTGGTGTTCTCAATCAGCTTAAAATGCTATGGTGCCTTCAACTTGTTATCTTTTAAATTTGACCATCTAAAATATCACTCCAAAAATAAAGTATTGAATCCCAACAAGGCCATTAGGTTTCACAAATATGTCAATAAGCTCATCAAACTTTTGTTTAACTCCATCTACTTATTAGACATTTAAAATATGCTAGCAGTCCATTCAGCGTCATTAACTGAAAGAATTAGAAAAGTTGTATCAAAAGAAATGTTGTTAAAAACGTGATCTGATGAATTGTACACTAGCGCAGACTTACAATTGTGATATAGAGAATCATGTCAAAATATGATAGGATCGATGATATAATAGGATTGAAGTAAGATTGCGATAAAGATTATAAGATTAGTAGAATCAAAAGATCCTATCAATCCTGTTGATATTGATATCTTTTCAGTATACTTCTATTTCACCCCAAATTTATCAAGTTTAACTGAATGACCCAAGTTTGGTAGCCCAATAGTTGGTATTGCCTAGGTTTCGATTTGTGACTTATTCAATTCAATTTAAGAGAGAAAAGGAAACAAAAATCAAAAATCAAAAGCTCTAGAAAGCGAAGTAAACCAAGAAAAAAAAAAAAGGCTGCCGGAGATGAAGTAAACGAAAAAACAAACTCCAGCTTGTTCGTTTATAATTTGTTTGTTTATCAGTAAATACATTGTATTTTCTTTTATTTATTAATAATGTGTTCATTTATGAGTTAAACTTTCAAACTTATGTTCGTTATGTTGATTCATTCTTTATTAAAGATTTAGCTTTACCTGTCTTGTAGCAATACTTGTGTTGTATCATTATTATATCTGTCTTATTTTAGATGATGTGTTTTTTTTTTACATGAAGATTAAGATATTTTAATAGTTCTTAAACATTTAAAAAATAAAGCTATCGGCTCATTGATATATTATATATTTATCATTTCTTGTGATTGATTTAGGGTTTAGTATTAGAATTTTCCTATAACTATTTCTTATAATATAATTTTATGCGTGTGTGGATATATATATATATATATGTGTGTGTGTGTGTGTGTGTGTGTGTGTGTATGTAGGAGATAGAGAAAGAGCTCTGTGTGTTTTACACATGGGGTTTAAAATTTTAGTATCCTTTTTATTTAATATATAAATATTCAGGCCAGTTTTTTTTCTGTTTCTTAGCCAATTAATTTTTTTTTGAACTCTTCAAGAATGAAAAGGACAAATTAAAATATCTTAATCGAAGCTAAAGAGGTGAGGAACCGACGGTCGAAAATCAAAAGTAGCAGAAAGGGGAAGCCGCGACTGGTCCAACCTGGCTTACATAAACATCATCAAGATAAAGAGACGGCAACTGGTGATGGCAACATCGAAAACAGAATCAACGGCTCTTATTTCACCGTCCAGATCTTTTCAAAGGGTCGGGATTATTTTATTTTTCCTCTTATTTTTCTTCTGTTTTTGTTTTTCGTTTTTCTCTGTCATAACTCATAAGAGTATATTCTTGTCCTGGTTCGTACCAAAATCTTTCGAGGTCTGATTATTATGGTTGGTATTAATTGATTTGTTTATGATATCTTTTGACTGTTGGATAGAAAATGTTTGAGTGAGAGTGAGAGTGAGAGTGGGGGTACGCACGACACTAAAAGAGTGACAATTCAATGTTATAGTGTGCAATTAATTAGAGAGTGATTCTTTATCCCTTTTAATTACAAATCC
This sequence comes from Aquilaria yunnanensis, assembly GCA_039654915.1. Classification (NCBI taxonomy): domain Eukaryota; kingdom Viridiplantae; phylum Streptophyta; class Magnoliopsida; order Malvales; family Thymelaeaceae; genus Aquilaria; species Aquilaria yunnanensis. The sequence goes on from CM077595.1 coordinate 2,182,654, forward strand.
CATCTGAATGCAATTGCAAATTATCTTTTTTATTTTCTAAAATTTATAATTTTCTTCAAAAAAATAATTATATCTTTACATTGTTTTATTTTAATTTTTTAAATAAAATAATGTAGAGAAATAACAATTGTCGTTCAATAAATTCAAACTATAAAATAGTGTTTTAGTTTGTCTTCCCTACTACTTGAAGATCGTTCCTCCTAGACACTATTAGCAAAGAGAAGTAGCATATATTCACTTGCTCTTTAGTTTCAAGTTTCAACAACTGCCTACCTCTATACGTATCAAGCTCAATGTTCTGTCTATTCGAGGTGAGCTAATTTTTTTCGCTACTTTAGTTTCTTTAGGTTCTTATCGTAATTTGGTACCACAGTAGGAGATAAAAAGTCCAACGAGAATTTGAGAAAGTTTGATTTAATTGGCTACTCCATTGTCTGTAAAGTAATTGGACCTCAGAATTAATAGATCATGTTCTTCTTCTAAGTTCAGTGATTAAAGGTATATTGTCATTCAAGAGTGAAATAGTACATATACTCACTTTTTGTTGTTTGGATTTGGGACTGAAGTTTCTTAAGTTTAATATTCAAATTAATGTACAAAGTTAATTTATGGTTGGCCCTTAATTAATGTTTCGACTAGCAATCAATTAAGTGAACAATTTATGAAAGAAACAATTATTTATAGAACAAAATCCTCGGGTACATAATTGGAAAGTGTGGCAACGTAGGGTTTTCGGGAGTCGCCACCAATCAGTTTTCTTAGGTCGATTGGTCACCTTAAAATTGGTCTGCGAGAGTTCGGGGATCGGGAGTACGGTTACGTTAAAACAACTTTGTTAAAACGCCAAAAAATTGGCACCTTAGTTGATTTTAATTTTGTTTTGCTTTGCTTTTAAATAATTCTCAGTTAATTTTCAAAATTAGAAATTTTAACTGGATTAGTCGAAATGTGGATTTTTAAATTAATTAATTTGTATGAAATTTTATACTTCCGAACCATGGACTCTGCCGAGTCATTTGGACACGGAAGATTTTTGATTCCGAACCATGGACTCTGCCGAGTCATTTGGACACGGAATTTGGTGAACTTTTAAATAATTTAATCCATATTGTAAATATGGATTTTTATCTTTTTTTTTATTTAATTTATTTAATTAAAAGGGTGATATTTTTTTTAAACCGCAGATCCTGACGGATCATCCGGATATGTAAGTTGATTTAATTTATAGTTAATTATTTAATTCTTATTTTTATGGAATTAATTATTAGTTTAATTACTAATTCGTAATTCTTTTTGTTATAGAATTTTTAGATTCATTAATAATCTAAAAATTTTTATTTTCTATATTTTTCTTTCTTTTCTTTCTTTTCCTTCTTATCTTTCTTATCTTATCTTATCTTTCTTATCTTTATTATCTTTTTCTTATCTTTCTTATCTTTTTCTTATCTTGTTTTAATTTTCTTTTTGTTTTCTTGTTTAATGAAAAATATTTATTATTTTAGTGGATTTAAAAGTTATATTTTAAATAAATCAGTAAAATATAAAGTCTTAATTTTCATGTATTTTTTTTAAACAGGTTTTATTTTTATTTTTTTATTATTTTTACTGGATAAAAATAACTATTAAAATTAATTTTAACTTTTTGTTATCTTTAAAGAATTAAAAACATGTATATAAAAATAAAAATAATTGGCTTTTTTTAAAAATAATTTTTATTAGCCTTAATAATTAATTACAAAATAATCTTCTTTTAATTTTCATTTATTTATTAATTAGTAAAGGGTAAAGGTGAATTAAATAAAAAAATTATATAAAGAAAAAAAATTAATAATAATAAAGTGGGGCTTTTTGGCCATCCACTTTAAAAATAATAATAAATGTTAGCAAAGTTAATTAAATTAATTGTTAAACAACAATAATAAAAAGTTAGTCAAGTTGATTAAATTAATTAATTAACCACAATAATAAAAAGTTAGCCAAGTTAATTAAATTAATTAATTAACAACAGTAAAAAGTTAGCCAAGTTAATTAAATTAATTAATTAACAACAATAATAAAAAGTTAGCCAAATTAATTAAATTAATTAACAACAATAAATAAAAAGTTAGCCAAATTAATTAAATTAATTAATTAACAAAAATAATAAAAAGCTAGCCAAGTTAATTAAATTAATTAATTGACAACAATAATAAAAGTTAGCCAAGTTAATTAAATTAATTAATTAACAACAATAATAAAAGTTAATTAATTGTTAACAACAATTATAAAAGTTAGTAATAATGCAAAAATTAAAAGGTTAGTAACAATAATAGTATTAAAAGTTAGTTGTTAGTAAGTTAATAACAACAATAAAAAAAGGGGTTAGTAATAAACAAATAATAAACAAAACAAGTAAAAATTAAAAGGGTTAGTAATTAATTCTGCAAGAATAAAATACAAAGTTAGTGACCAAAGTGAAAGAAATTGAAAAGATGAAGGATTAAATGAGAGTTGTACCCTTGATTTTAAATTCTGAATTCTGAGAAATGGAAACAGAGGGCGCGGGGGGGGGGGGAAGAAGATGGCTTAATCGTCAAAGTGAAAAGTTTTGAGATTTTCTGAGGAAAGGAAGGAGAGCTAGGGACTAAGGCTGTAATTTTTTCTATTTTAAAAACGGAGCTCTAAGCTTTTCTTTCTATTTTTCTCTGTGTTCAGCACAAAATTTGGGGGGCTATTTATAGAGGAAGTTTGGCTGAACTGTTGATGGATAAATTAATAAAAAATTTCAAACTTATCTTTTAAATTGGTAAAATGACAATTTTAGTCCTTTACGTCTCTCAGCCTCAGGATAAGTTCCTGAAGCTTCTGATTTTGACAATTTTGTCGTTTTCTGTCAATTTGAGCCAAAAACGTCGGCAGGCTCAAAATTTTATGTGACAAACTACCAAATGCTCCTGGAACTTTTAGAATTTGTCAATTTTTTCCGAAACTTCTCAATTTTGTCATTTTTACCTCAAACTTTTAATTTTTTGTCATTTTTTTCATGAAATTTTATTTTATTTCAAACATACACATATTCACACATATATCATTTTAAATCAAATTTTCACAAAACAAAAATATATTTTAAACTAATTAAATTTTTTTTTAATAATAATAGTAATATATTTTTTTTAAATTAATTTTTTTTAATAAAATTTTTTTCAAAATTTTAAAACACCCGGACGAAATTGGGTGTCAACAGCTGCCCCCCTTTGCATGCTTCATGAGACATGATGTATGCAAAGTCGTTACCAAATTTCGTCCGGCTTAGGTAGGCATTGAGAATGTTCTCGCCGCCCAAACAGTAAGGTTTAAGGAAAGGTCCTTAAAACCTCTAACGATAGGAAAGCTCCTATTGTTGTAAGATGGACTGATTGATTGATTATTTGTTTGAGGTTAAGGAAAGGTCCTTAGAACCTCTAACGATAGGAAAGCTCCTATCGTTGTAAGATGGACTGATGGATTGATTGTTTGTTTTAGGTTAAGGAAATGTCCTTAGAACCTCTAACGATAGGAAAGCTCCTATCGTTGTAAGATGGACTGATTGATTGATTATTTGTTTTCGAGGCAAAGGTTCCATCCTTAAAACCTCGGATTGATTGATTGATCTCGAGGCAAAGGTTCCATCCTTAAAACCCCGGATTGATTGATTGATATCGAGGCAAAGGTTCCATCCTTAAAACCTCGAATTGATTGATTGATGTCGAGGCAAAGGTTCCATCCTTAAAACCTCGGATTGATAATTGATCTCGAGGCAAAGGTTCCATCCTTAAAACCCCGGATTGATTGATTGATCTCGAGGCAAAGGTTCCATCCTCAAAACCCCGGATTGATTGATTGATGTCGAGGCAAAGGTTCCATCCTTAAAACCTCGAATTGATTGATTGATGTCGAGGTAAAGGTTCCATCCTTAAAGCCTCGAATTGATTGATTGTTTTCGAGGCAAAGGTTCCATCCTTAAAACCTTGATGATGAAAATTGATTATTTTCGAGGCAAAGGTTCCATCCTTAAAACACCGATGATGAAAATTGATTGTTTTCGAGCCAAAGGTTCCATCCTTAAAACCCCGAATTGATGAAAATTGATTGTTTTCGAGGCAAAGGTTCCATCCTTAAAACCCCGATGATGAAAATTGATTCTTTTCAAGGCAAAGGTTCCATCCTTAAAACCCCGATGATGAAAATTGATTATTTTCGAGGCAAAGGTTCCATCCTTACAACCCCGATGAAAATTGATTGTTTTCGAGTCAAAGGTTCCATCCTTAAAACCCCGATGATGAAAATTGATTATTTTCGAGGCAAAGGTTCCATCCTTAAAACCCCGATGATGAAAATTGATTGTTTTCGAGGCAAAGGTTCCATCCTTAAAACCCCGAATTGATGAAAATTGATTGTTTTCGAAGCAAAGGTTCCATCCTTAAAACCTCGATGATGAAAATTGATTCTTTTCAAGGCAAAGGTTCCATCCTTAAAACCCTGATGATGAAAATTGATTATTTTCGAGGCAAAGGTTCCATCCTTACAACCCTGATGAAAATTGATTGTTTTCGAGGCAAAGGTTCCATCCTTAAAACCCCGATGATGAAAATTGATTGTTTTCGAGGCAAAGGTTCCATCCTTAAAACCCCGATGATGAAAATTGATTATTTTCGAGGCAAAGGTTCCATCCTTAAAACCCCGATGATGAAAATTGATTGTTTTCGAGGCAAAGGTTCCATCCTTAAAACCCCGATGATGAAAATTGATTATTTTCGAGGCAAAGGTTCCATCCTTAAAACCCCGATGATGAAAATTGATTTTGAGGCTAAGGAGCTTTCCTTAGGACCTCGAGCGAAATTTATATAAAAGCAATTGAAATTGGAATAATTTTCTTCGAAAGTGTGAATTTTCATAATTGGCGAGCGCAAAGAATTAGGCTTCGATAAAACGAGTGAATCTTGATGATGACAATAACACTGACAAATTATGTAAATGGAGTGGATGTTTGGAATCAATATTCAAGGTTCATCTAATATTTTCTTCAGTAAATATAGATTCCCTTGTGAGATATGTCATCCGAATAAGGTTAAAGCTTAACTACCCCAAAATGTTATGCCTAGTAGACCTAATAGGATGCGTCTCAAGAGTAATAAAAATTACTCTTTACTCAGCCATTCCAACCTAAAGGCATTGTCGCATGGTTTTAATATCAGCATGGACGAAACTATCTTATAAAAAGAAATTTCCTGAAAAGAAAAACTGAAATGCGAAAGAAAATGCTGATAATAAAACTAAAGGACAAGAAAAACGGATCAGATCGCTTCTTTCTTCCACAATACTTCAACAGGGTGAGTAGAGGACCATTATGGGAGTGAACTGGTCGGGAAAGACTGTCGTGTCCAGTCTATCTGAATCATTGCTGGATCTGGTTCAGGAACAAAAGCTTGTATTTTATCTAGCAATTCTTCAGCAGTTGTTGCGGATATTATGATTCGCCGTGCCACTCTTGATATGAAATTCTTCTGCATAGCATAATCCATAAAAGCTATCAGACCTGTAAAGAAATTGTTAACATTCAAAAGCCCAATGGGTTTCTTATGCAAATTAAGTTGGGCCATGGAAGCAATTTGAAAGACTTCTCCCAATGTGCCAAAACCACCTGGTAGAGCGATAAAAGCATCAGCATTTAAAAGCATTTGTAACACACGCTCTTGCAAATTTTTAACCACTAATTCTTCTCCAATCGTGCCCCCAGAAATAAATTTCAGAGGTCCAGGGATAATACCCAGAACTTGACTTCCTCCTAGAGATGCTGCTGATGCTACACCTCCCATTAATCCGACACTACCTCCTCCATAAACTAAATGTATTTTTCGCTCAGCTAATACTCTACCCAAATGGTTGGCTGCCTTTAAATACTCTTCATCTTTTCCAGGAAAAGCCCCAGAAAATACACAAATACTTCGGGATTTACGAGTTGGGGTTTTCTCCATTCCTATCCTTATCCTTGTGAGAAAAGAGGATATATTTATAGAGATGAAGAGATAAGGCAATAATTTTATTTTCAAGAGTGGATACATTATTGCCAGCTATACACAGTAGTCACGAGTATGACTCTGGTCAGGTATGGGTACACTATCGTTAAAAGAGGAGGAAAATTTTCAAAATAGCTGCTAGCATGTACAGTAGTCACTACTGTAGCTTACGTCAGGAGTAAGTACGTGATTGTTGGAAGAGAAGGAAAATTTCAAAAGTGGCAGCTATATACAGTAGTCCGTGTCAGGAGTGGGTACATTATTGCCAAAGGGGAGGAAAATTTCAAAAGCGACAGCTAACACGTACAGTAATCGTGACTATGGCTCATGTCAGGAGTGGATACATTATCGCTGAAAGGGGAGGAAAATTTCAAAAGCGACAGCTAGTACGTACAGTAATCGTGACTTTGATCCTCGTCTTCCACTGGCTTTGCGTCCAGTAATGGCTTCAATGCTTTCTATGAATCGGTGATTTGCATCTCATCTAGCTTTCTCACAAACTGGCAAACAGGGTCATTTAGGGTCAGATTCCCAAGACTGTAACGATCTCGTTCTTTTTGGAAAATTATCCATAATCCAACAACCTCAAATTGCACTATTCCGCAAGAATGCGCTTCAAGAACCTCTCGAATATCTTCTAGAGATTCCTTACGCAAGCCATTCTTAATGAATCTTATTTTATCATTACGATTTCTGGTGATCACTCCTGGAGAACGACATTTATTGCCGCAAATCCACCATCCACAATTATGACAAACGCCTAGCCTCTTTGCTCTTCTTTTTTTGGCATAAGCGCTTTTACCAAAGCCGGGCATACGGGGAAAGAACGCTTCTGGAACTTCACCAGCTGAACGAACCTTAGCTTCAATTAGCCACCGCACATTATCAGGAATGCCTTTGTGCATAAATACTCTGAATCGTTCACATCTAGCTTGATAAATCTTTTTAAGAACATTTATTGGGAAGGAAGGAAAATACTTTCGTAGGGCGGAAAGAGAAGACTCCATTGATAAAGGAGGCAAAGAAAGAAATTAGTGATTGTAGGAAACGAAAATAACTAACACATATTTATAGTGATGAAAGGGATAATGTGTTAATTACAATTACAAAAGCAAGTACATTATTGTCAAAAGAAAAGACAAATGACAGCTTATATGTACAGCAATCATGACTGTGGCTCTCATCTTCCACTAGTTTATGTCTAGTAACGGCTTCAATGCCTTCTATAAGTCGGGGATTTGCTTCCCATCCAGTTTTCTCACAAACTGGCAAACAGGGTCATTAAAAGTTAGATTTCCAAGACTGTAACGATCCTGTTCTTTACGGAAAGTCCACCATAAATCCATAATTTCCCATTGCACTATTTCACAAGAATGTGTTTCAAAAGTTAATAGGATATCATCCAAAGATTCCTTACGCAGGCCATTCTTGATGAATTTTCTTTTATCTTCATGATTTCTGGAGATGTATCCTAAAAAGTGACATTTAGTATTACAATTCCATCGTCCACATTTATGACAGACACCTAGCCTCTTTGCTCTTCGCTTTTTGGCATAAGCGCTTTTACCAAAGCCGGGCATACGGGGAAAGAACGCTTCTGGAACTTCACCAGCTGAACGAACCTTAGCTTCAATTAGCCACCGCACATTATCAGGAATGCCTTTGTGCATAAAAACTCTGATTCTTTCACATCTAGCAAGGTAGATCTTTTTAAGGACTTTTATTGGAAGAGAAGGAAAGTATTTTCGCAGGGTAGAAAGAGTAGAATCTATTGATGAGAGAAGAATTTGAGAGATGATGGAAAGGAATTAGTTATTGAAGGAAACTTAGATAACCGACTGGAAAAACATGCATTTATAGCGATGAAATGGATAACGTGTCGATTACACTTAGGAGAGCATGTACATCTGTCAAAAGAAAATGCAAACTTTTCCAAATATAACAAACTGTATGTACAGTAATTGTGACTGTGGCTCACATCTTCCACTGGTTTTACGTCCAATAACGGCATTAACGGCTTCTATGAGTCGAGGATTTGCTTCCCATCCAGTTTTCTTACAAGCTGGCAAACAGGGTCATTTACAGTCAGATTCCCGGGACTGTAACGGTTTCGTTCTTTATGAAAAATGCTCCATAAACCAAGAAGTTCACGTTGCACAGATCCACAAGAATGCGTCTCAAGAGTCAATTGGATATCATCCAACGAGTCCTTACTCAGGCCATTCTTAATGAATCGTATTTTATCTTCTCAATTATCAGAGATCATCCCTAAAGAACGACATTTAGTATTACAAGTCCACCGTCCACATTTATGGCAGACTTGTAACCTTTTCGCTCTTCGCTTTTTGGCATAAGAGCTTTTGCCTATACCAGGCATGTGAGACACAAATGCCTCTGGGATTTCACTTGCCAGACGAACCTTGGCTTCGATTAACCACCGCACATCTTCAGGGATTCCTTTGTGCATCAGAACTCTTAATCGTTCACAGCGAACTTGGTAGATCTTTTTGAGAATGTTCATTGGGAGAGAAGGAAAATATTTTCGTAAGACAGAAAGAGTAGGATCCATTTTCTAGAGGGAAGTAAAAGAAAGAAGAGAGGAAAGAATCAGTTATTATGGGCAACTGAGAGAACCGACTTGAGAGTCACGGAGTACCGTATCCGCCGTTTAACCGGAAAAGTGGATCCTACTTTATTTTGGTATCATAGATATTTCTTATCTTTGATATCTCGTAAGGCATGACATTGATCCAGTCCTTGACTATTGAATCCATTGTCCGCTTTTGACAAATTTTCAACGACAATATTTCTTGATGTCTGCCTTATCTTTGACCACAGCTATCTCTTATCTTAGATGCTGCTAAGTTGGCATCAATCTTGTCCTTCCAGGTGTAGCCACGATTATTGAATCAATTGCCAGGCTTTTGACAATATTGTCTACTTTATCCTTTTTGATATCTGCCTTATCCTTGGCTATAGCTATCTCTTATCTTGGATACTACTAGCTGGCGTCAATCCTATCCTTCCAGGTGTAGTCTCGATTATTGAATCAATTGCCAGGCTTTTGACATATTGTCTACCTTATCCTTGAATTCCTGATGCGGGTTGGTCCCGCATATTAGCTGTGTATCCAGTGATAGATTGGTAAGAGCTGATATTATTGAGATCTCAGCTTATACTGCTGTGACGGTGCGGTGGATGTGTTTCCCATTTGATTCCTATCGTGTAAAAATCATGCATGCATGATGTGAAATGCATGAATGCAAAGCATGTGTAATTGATGGTTTTTTTTTTTTATTTTTATTTTTATTTATATTTATTTTTTTATTTTTTATTTTTTTTGGATTGATCTAGTTCTTCATATCTTTGCTTTACTGGATCCTCTTTATAATTGCCTTCTTGGACTATCATTGAATCTCTTTATGCTTTCCAGCTTTTGTTCACTGCCTCAAAAGCCCAACTCTTTTCAAAATCCCCTTTCTTTGACTTGTTCTTGAATTTTGGCCTCAATTTCTTTAAAGTTGGCCCGCCTCATAATTTATATCTCTTTCGGGTACTCATCCATTGTCATGGATTTGATACCATCAAAGGCTTTACTTTCAATGTCTGCTTTGCCCATTTTCTTCTGGCCGTGCCGACACTTGTTTACCCCCATGTTACAGTCCGAATGATTGCTCTTCCTTAGACTCAGGTTCTGATCCATAAGACTTGCCCCATTGTCTATTGAGCTTCTTTCTTGGCAGTACTTTTCTTGCGCTTAGTAGAGACTACTTTGCCCCCTTGATTATGGTGTTTATGTGGAAAGAGATATCATCTCGCCTTTGATTTAACAGAAGGTTGAGGATTTCTAGACCTTTGTGATGGCACTTGATCGTAAATTTCTCTTACAAGAACCACATCTTATTAAAGAAAGACTCAAGCTATCTCCTTACTTTTAAGTCTACATACATTAATGAATAATGGTTTGGCCTTAAAGAAAAACTTTCATCAATTTTCAAAGCTTGACAAAGTAATTTACGGTCTTTGTTTTCAATTAAAATGTCCTGCCATTCTTCCCTTTCCAACTCGAAGACATAAACTGTGCAAGGCAATAAGGTAGGAACATGATTCACAATAATAGCCTTTTAACTGAATGAGGATGATATCGAGAGGTAAATGTTAGGTGTGAGGAAAGTTAAGTTTGAATGTTTTTTTTTTGTGGCAGTCTTTTAGCTGAATGAGAATAATATTAAGAGGTAAATATTAGGTCTGAGTAAAGTTAAGTTTGAGTGGTGTGAAAGAAGGGTCTTTTAATACTACTCGTGAGCAAATTTGATTATGGTAAAAAACTCAAAAGTGATGACCTCAAACTTGCCACTCTTTCCAGAAAGTTAGACCTCATCTGTTGCCCCCCAACTATTGTGATCTTTATGCATGCTTGGTTTGAGGGTTGCTTTTGTGTTCTAAACCGCCTTTGCAGGTTTTCAGTCTAGAATCCATAGCTCACTTTTTTTCTTTCTTTTTTTTTTTTCTAGTTTGAGCCCTTTTTCCTCTTTTTTTTTTTTGTTTTTTTATTTTTTTGTGTGAGCTATGGTGATAACATACTTGATAACTCTCTTGAAGTGAGATGACTCAAGTGGCCTTGCTTGCTCGTGCTTGTTCTCAGTTCTTTTTGGTTTTGAATTTTCCCTTGTTGGCTTTTTGGTGGAAGGGATGAACTTTTTCCTTTTCGGAGTTTTTGTTACAGAGAACCGAGATCATAGCCTTCTTGAAATGAGATGATTCAAGTGGCCTTACTTGCTTGTGTTTGCTCTCAGTCTCGCTTTTTTTGGTTTTGAATTTTCCCTTGTTGGCTTTTTGATGGAAGGGATGAACTTTTTCCCTTTTTTTTTTTTGGAGTTTGTGTTATGGAGAACCGAGATCATAGCCTTCTTGAAGTAAGATGACTCAAGTGGCTTTATTTGCTTCTCAGTCTCTTTTTTTTTTTTGGATTTTTTTTTGTTTGGATTTTCTCTTTAATGGCTTTTGATGGAAGGGAGGAACTTCTTTCCTTTGTTGGAATTTGTGTTGTGGAAAACTGAGAATTTTTTTTTTGTATTGAGCATTTGTGAGAATTGGGAGGCCACTGAAGTCATTTAATATGAGAGCTAACTTCTTTGGAAGTTAATCCCGGACTCCTTGCAAGGATGTTGATAACCACTGTGAATTCTTTTTGAGGGTTGAGGTGCAACATATGAAATCCTTCTTACTAGATTTGGCAGCACTTTCAAGATCATTACTATCAAATTTTCCTTAACTTTTTATTTTCACTCACGAGTAGTATCATTTAGAAAGCAAAGTATGATAGCAATAATGGATAGTATAATGGAAAGGAGTGAGAGATGGATGTAAAAACAGAATTTTTGGTAAGAAGTGATAGAATGTGTAGGTGTAATAATTGAATTTTTGGTAAAAATTGGTACAATATGTAGATGTAATAATGGAATTAAAAAGTGGTATAATGTACACGTAACATCTTTTTGTTAGAGAACAAAAAGAATTACCAGTTGTCAAAAAGTAAAGTGTGATGGCAATAATAGATAGTATAATAGCAAAGAGTGTAAAAATGGAAAGTAGTAGAATGCACGCATTACATCTTTTTGTTGTACCAGAAAGAATACCAGGTGTCCATCTAACAAAGACTACACCCTAGATTCTGGACTAAATCTAGGAGATTTTTACTATTAGATTACTTTTGCAAGCTTTCAAAGATACAAGTTTATTCAAAGGATTCCCTGTCATTCGAAAATGTATGCGGACTGTTAGGTCAGATCTGACTTGGAGCCCTTCCAAAATCAATGTAATTCCAGCTCAAAATCTTCACTTTCAATTACCAATCACATCGGGCCTAGCAGCTTGACCTCGATTTTGTTTGATTTGTAGAGGAATGGCCTTGGGACTTGACGGCTTAAGAGTAAGTTTTGAGATTGGTATAGCATTGACTTCTTGTTCTTTAATGATCACATTCACATCATCATAAAAACGATAAGTTGGGATGAGTCTATGAGTCTTTGCAGATTCTTACGGAATTCTGAACATTCTTGGATAGAATGACTCTTACTGTCATGAAAGTTGCACCATTCCTCATCTTCAACTTCTTCATGTCCAAAAGAAGGTTTTCCCATGATAATCCCTTCTTTCACAAGGCATGAATATACATGCTTAAGAGGGGTTATGATATCATTGACTGACTTTTTCATCAGCCGGTGTTCTTCTATCATATTGACTGGTTTTTCTTGATGAGGCGGCAATGGATTGTGAGTGACGTTCGGTTCATCGGAAAAGTCCAACCACTTTGATTCGATTAATTGTTGGACTATACGTTTCAATGCTGTGCAATTTTCCAAGCCATGGCCTGGAACGCCATCATGATATGGGCAAGTTATGTTGGGGTCATACCACGTTGGATATGGGGGTCCAAATGGATTTGTAGGAATTGGACGGATAAGTTGACTTTCTATGAGTTTTGGATACAACTCAGTGTAAGTCATGGGAATTGGTGCAAAAACTTCTTTTGGTCTTCGTGTGGGTACTGGAGGAGTCGGAACAGGTGGCCGTAACTGATTAGGCCTGTTGAGAGGATAATTGTTGGGCCTATTGGGAGGATAATCATTAGGCCTATTGGAAGGATAATCATTGGGCATATTGGGAGGATAGTCATTGGGCCTATTGGTAGGATAATAATTGGGCCTTTTAGCAGAATAGGATAGGCGAGGACCGGTAGCCACAGTACCTACGAGGGGAATCCCTCTTTCGCGTCCTATTTGTTGTACTTCTTCATCTTTTGTTCTGGATGGTCCTCCTCTTTTCATAGGATCATTAAAGGACTCAGCAATCTTCCCAGTCCTAATCCCATGCTCGATCCTTTCTCCAGACATGACAACATCGGAGAAATTAGTTGCCGAATTGCCGATGAGTTTGTCATAATATGGGTATTTCAGTGTCTGGACAAACAAAGTAACCATTTCTTTTTCTGTCATGGGTGGCTGAACTTGTGCAGCTAAGTCCCTCCACCGTTGGGCATATTCCTTGAAAGTTTCTGGCTTTTTCTTCTCCATGTTTTGGAGAGTTTGGCGATCCGGAGCCAAGTCCATAACATGTTTATAGTTGCCGATGAAGGCCTGAGCAAGGTCATTCCAAGTTTTGATGTTTCTTGGTCCTTGACTTAGATACCACTGCAATGCTGATTTTGTGAGACTTTCCTGAAAAAGTGCAATCCACACCTTTTCATCTTTTGTGAGTGGTTGTAGTCTCCTTAGGAACAGTGTGATGTGAGTGATGGGATCACTCGTTCCATCGTATTTTACGAAATCCGGTACTTTAAAGTCCGAAGGGATTATGACGTCTGGCACTAAGCAGAGGTCATCCACTGAGAGAGATCCGAATATATTACCTCCTTCAATGGCTCGCAGTCTCTTCTCTATTGTTTCGAGCTTTTGAGATTCTGCTTCTTCTTTTGGTAATATATTCTTCTCTTCATGTACAGTATCTTGTTTCAGGTGAACACTAGCAGACGGTCCTGATTCTTGCAACAGGTTTTCTTGGACTGAGACTCGTTGCGGGGTGAATCCCGGGGGATAAGTGGGATCTTGTACTTCTTTGATGGGGACTTGAGTTGCTTTCCCTTTGATTAATTCCATCAATTGTCTCATCTGTTCTGACATACTTTCAATCTTGGACTCCATCTCCATGAGACGTCCTTCGGCTTGTTCTGCCATTAATCTTGTTTGGAGTCGAGTTGAATATCGGTGTTAAGGTCCAATTTTACCTTTTTAAAGGAATATTTATTTTATTAGATTCTATGCGTATATGATTGATGTGATGGATGCATGCAATGAGATTATGTTTTTATCAAAATTTATATGCACGTGATTGATGTAATGGAATGCATGCAATGAGATTATTTTTATCAGATTTTATATGCGTGTGATTGATGTAATGGATGCATGCAATATAAAGTGAGATTATGTTTTTATCAGACTTTATATGCACGTGATTAATGTAATGGAATGCATGCAATGAGATTATTTTTATCAGACTTTATATGCACGTGATTAATGTAATGGAATGCATGCAATGAGTGAGTTTGCTTATCCATTATCGTAGAACTTCAAAACTTTTAGTTGTCATTATAAAGACCAAAAAGTTAGCATAATTTGATGCGTGGTTTTGATGCATGAAGAATAATTGCACAAGAAAGATAAGGTTATTAATAAGTTAAATAGCAATTAACAACTCATGAAGTATTATGGAAAAATGAATTAAAACCATAAATATAAGACACGAAGAAAATAAAAGTGTAGAGCAACAACATAGCATAACAAGGACGTGCTTATGGCGTTGGTAAAATGGTAGAAATTCTATGGTCAGTTCTATGGTTAAGTGAGGAGTTCTATATGCATAAGGTAGCTTACCAAAAAGGCAAGGGATAGTTCCCGAATCCCGTCACTAAATCATAGTGACGGCCCGATTCCTTACCCTCTAGGGTTAATGTAAGGAATGGATTAATTCGAGTCGTAGCTTTTCGTGGGCCCATGCAGAGACTAACCGTCTCAGAAGGCAATACACTACTTTGCTACTTTGAAACCGGTGAAGGCTTGGAGACCGTGGCCTCACAAGGACAGCAACACCAATTCCGCTTAGAAAGAATCGTGTTTGATTTAAGGAAGCTCGGGTATAGAGCTTCATATTGTGAATGCATTATGCATGTTTAGAATAAGTAAATATAACATATAAATCCACATAATAAGCAAAGTAAATCAAAACAAATCAACTTTAGGCTCGACTCACTAACGTGGAGTCCCCAGTGGAGTCGCCAAGCTGTGGCAACGTCGGGTTTTCAGGAGTCGCCACCAATCAGTTTTCTTAGGTCGATTGGTCACCTTAAAATTGGTCTGCGAGAGTTCGGGGATCGGGAGTACGGTTACGTTAAAACAACTTTGTTAAAACGCCAAAAAATTGGCACCTTAGTTGATTTTAATTTTGTTTTGCTTTGCTTTTAAATAATTCTCAGTTAATTTTCAAAATTAGAAATTTTAACTGGATTAGTCGAAATGTGGATTTTTAAATTAATTAATTTGTATGAAATTTTATACTTCCGAACCATGGACTCTGCCGAGTCATTTGGACACGGAAGATTTTTGATTCCGAACCATGGACTCTGCCGAGTCATTTGGACACGGAATTTGGTGAACTTTTAAATAATTTAATCCATATTGTAAATATGGATTTTTATCTTTTTTTTTATTTAATTTATTTAATTAAAAGGGTGATATTTTTTTTAAACCGCAGATCCTGACGGATCATCCGGATATGTAAGTTGATTTAATTTATAGTTAATTATTTAATTCTTATTTTTATGGAATTAATTATTAGTTTAATTACTAATTCGTAATTCTTTTTGTTATAGAATTTTTAGATTCATTAATAATCTAAAAATTTTTATTTTCTATATTTTTCTTTCTTTTCTTTCTTTTCCTTCTTATCTTTCTTATCTTATCTTATCTTTCTTATCTTTATTATCTTTTTCTTATCTTTCTTATCTTTTTCTTATCTTGTTTTAATTTTCTTTTTGTTTTCTTGTTTAATGAAAAATATTTATTATTTTAGTGGATTTAAAAGTTATATTTTAAATAAATCAGTAAAATATAAAGTCTTAATTTTCATGTATTTTTTTTAAACAGGTTTTATTTTTATTTTTTTATTATTTTTACTGGATAAAAATAACTATTAAAATTAATTTTAACTTTTTGTTATCTTTAAAGAATTAAAAACATGTATATAAAAATAAAAATAATTGGCTTTTTTTAAAAATAATTTTTATTAGCCTTAATAATTAATTACAAAATAATCTTCTTTTAATTTTCATTTATTTATTAATTAGTAAAGGGTAAAGGTGAATTAAATAAAAAAATTATATAAAGAAAAAAAATTAATAATAATAAAGTGGGGCTTTTTGGCCATCCACTTTAAAAATAATAATAAATGTTAGCAAAGTTAATTAAATTAATTGTTAAACAACAATAATAAAAAGTTAGTCAAGTTGATTAAATTAATTAATTAACCACAATAATAAAAAGTTAGCCAAGTTAATTAAATTAATTAATTAACAACAGTAAAAAGTTAGCCAAGTTAATTAAATTAATTAATTAACAACAATAATAAAAAGTTAGCCAAATTAATTAAATTAATTAACAACAATAAATAAAAAGTTAGCCAAATTAATTAAATTAATTAATTAACAAAAATAATAAAAAGCTAGCCAAGTTAATTAAATTAATTAATTGACAACAATAATAAAAGTTAGCCAAGTTAATTAAATTAATTAATTAACAACAATAATAAAAGTTAATTAATTGTTAACAACAATTATAAAAGTTAGTAATAATGCAAAAATTAAAAGGTTAGTAACAATAATAGTATTAAAAGTTAGTTGTTAGTAAGTTAATAACAACAATAAAAAAAGGGGTTAGTAATAAACAAATAATAAACAAACAAGTAAAAATTAAAAGGGTTAGTAATTAATTCTGCAAGAATAAAATATAAAGTTAGTGACCAAAGTGAAAGAAATTGAAAAGATGAAGGATTAAATGAGAGTTGTACCCTTGATTTTAAATTCTGAATTCTGAGAAATGGAAACAGAGGGCGCGGGGGGGGGAAGAAGATGGCTTAATCGTCAAAGTGAAAAGTTTTGAGATTTTCTGAGGAAAGGAAGGAGAGCTAGGGACTAAGGCTGTAATTTTTTCTATTTTAAAAACGGAGCTCTAAGCTTTTCTTTCTATTTTTCTCTGTGTTCAGCACAAAATTTGGGGGGCTATTTATAGAGGAAGTTTGGCTGAACTGTTGATGGATAAATTAATAAAAAATTTCAAACTTATCTTTTAAATTGGTAAAATGACAATTTTAGTCCTTTACGTCTCTCAGCCTCAGGATAAGTTCCTGAAGCTTCTGATTTTGACAATTTTGTCGTTTTCTGTCAATTTGAGCCAAAAACGTCGGCAGGCTCAAAATTTTATGTGACAAACTACCAAATGCTCCTGGAACTTTTAGAATTTGTCAATTTTTTCCGAAACTTCTCAATTTTGTCATTTTTACCTCAAACTTTTAATTTTTTGTCATTTTTTTCATGAAATTTTATTTTATTTCAAACATACACATATTCACACATATATCATTTTAAATCAAATTTTCACAAAACAAAAATATATTTTAAACTAATTAAATTTTTTTTAATAATAATAGTAATATTTTTTTTTAAATTAATTTTTTTTAATAAAATTTTTTTCAAAATTTTAAAACACCCGGACGAAATTGGGTGTTAACAGAAAGATAAAGTACTTTCCAATAATATAAGATATTTTACACCAACATAATAAAAATAATAAATTAATTTTAAACCACGGTGAAAGAGAGCTTTTTAACTTATCAAAAATATAGTCGCTCAAATCACAATATACATGATTGAATTATGAGTTTGAAAAGAGAAATATAAATACTTGGGTCTATCATTTCCTAAAGTTTATTTGACAGAAACTAAAAATTATTGAAGTTCTTTTGGTGAAATTGATGATAAATGAAAACAATAGTAGCCTAAAAACTAAAATTAGTTTTAGTGCGAGAATAGTAGACGACAGCTGTTGATGTATACGGTGCTAAACAGAACCAAATAGCTTACATAAGAGTAAGACAAGCAGTGACTATATACTAAAAACAAAAGGTCAAATTAGTGACAGTTATTGGAGGTACATTAAGAAGAAAGCACCATTTACGAAGTTGAATATTTTTTATTTTTCCTTTGGTATTAAGAAGTAGTCTTATAATTATATATAAAAGAACAGAAGAGGTATTAGCTATAGTATTCTAAGTAATTGTAATTTTTTTGAGAATCGAAAGATAACTAAATCAGTTTTATATGATATTTTTTTTAAAATGAGAGAGGAAGAACTAGAGTTTAACCTTGAACTAATGTCTTCAGTACTTTAGCCATGAAGCTAAACTTCGCTCTATATGAAGGTGAATATTGAAAAGGAATAACTGCACTT
This sequence comes from Aquilaria yunnanensis, assembly GCA_039654915.1. Taxonomy (NCBI): domain Eukaryota; kingdom Viridiplantae; phylum Streptophyta; class Magnoliopsida; order Malvales; family Thymelaeaceae; genus Aquilaria; species Aquilaria yunnanensis. The sequence goes on from CM077595.1 coordinate 2,200,748, forward strand.
CATGAGAACTATAAACCATAGCCGACATCGACGTTATATGGTTGCTCTCTGTGATGGTTGGTGATCATCACACATTTGTCAACGTATAAATTCCCCTTCATAACCCTCTTTTCTCATATTTGATTTAAAAAAAAAAACAAATATATGTGGTTTGATTTTTACATTAGCCTAGCTACATACAGCTTCTCTTTTTTGCGATAATGTGACGCATTAATGTTAGAGGGTGAGATTAGTATTAGAAACATAGTCATAACCTTTCATAAAACATGGTTTCAAACTTGTAATTAATTATAACCACTAGTACCATAGAAAGCCATATAAAAAAATTCCGGGAAACAATTAGTCGGCAACTAATTGAAGCTTCACAGAGCGATAAGGGCGACTAACTCTAACATATATGTATATCGGTTATTCATTCTTAAGGTGGGGCCTACGATTCAAATTTTCCTGGTGGAACAAAATCTGACCATATTTCTCATTAGATGTCCTTTACTTCCTCATCACTTGTAACTTATGAAAATTGATTAATTGGGAGAACAATTAACTTACGTGTAGTTTTTTTTTTTAAATTCTCTTTTGTGTCAACGGCCTCTAAAAGCTAGCATAATTTGATTAGAAAATACATGCACAGAATCATTTTACAAGGCTTTTAAAAGAGTAAATATAGAATCATTGCTTCAGTTTGCAGCATGCATGAATTTATTGTAAGTTAAAATAAAACAATAATTTACAGTATTTTAATTTATTCAAAGTATTGCATTTGGTGTTGATTTTTCGTCTCCAAGTAACAAAAGAAATTGAAGAATTACAAGTGTCATTAATGAAAAGTTCAATATATTATGTAAATGAGATAAATATATAATTAAAACGTTACCTTTCACACAATCCCATTGTTGGCAAATAAAAAATATTAAGAAAATTAGAAGAATTGGGAAAATAAAAAACTCCCCCAAACTGTAGTGCTCATTTGGAAAATGCATCTGAATGTAAACATGAGGGAAACATAGGCCCATTGATTACCGATATATCTCAAATAATATGGTACGGACCTGTCAAGTTGGTGGCACCATCAGGTGCAGGTGGAGCTCGTTGGTTAGCCATGGGGTTCGTATTTAGTGGAGGTGAAACTCGAACCTAACAGATGTCCAAGTTTCAAACGATCGAATTGTTGAAAAGTGGTCCAAAAAGGCCATCCAATCCCTTTTCAATACCTGCTTGATCAATTGCATGTGCAAGAACCCAAAGCGAAGTAAATGTCCTGTAAAATTTGGTGTTCAACTGGTTCTAATATTATTTCTATACAGTAGTGTAGCTTTGTACAGGTAGGCAACAGGGAGGAGGAGATCAGTACAAGAGTCCTAACTCCTAAGTTACGAAAGTGGCCGTAGACTTAACACAATGGCTAAGACACAAGAGACATTGTAGGGATGTCTAGATTTCAACTCCAATTTTTCAATTTTCCTATATAATGTCATGTAAAATTGATTTAATTGCCTTCTGGATAAAACAAAATTTGACCTTTCTTTTTCTTAATCACAATAATTGTACCTCATTTCTTATATATATATACTGATGCTTATCAATAAAAAAAAAAAAAAAGAGACAACTACGGAAGGACTCAGCTATACCTAGTTACAATATAAAAGCACGCGAAAAGAATGCTTTAGCTTGTAAACATCGCAACATGTCCCATGTTTCTTTAAGGTTAGCTGCTCAATTATATACACTTGTAAATTTGGCACATGGAACACGTTTTTCATATCATCATAAAGCAAATTCCTTTTTCCTAACTAATTTTATATAAGCGTAATAATAAGACCATTCCAAGCACTGACAATAAATAGATCTTTTTGCTAAAGATATGACTGGTGGACTACTTCATTTAAAAGCCCTATGTGTGTCCTACCAAGTAGCTCGCTTGTCAAAAGAGGACATGCGGCTCCGAAGGCAAACCGAGTTCAATCCCTGCCATTAATCTTAGCTCTGTTAATTTAATAAAACATCAAAATACAGTTTGATATCCCTTCTCAGTATATAAAAAAAAGGACATACACACACACACATGCACACTTTATTTGACACTGCCAAACACAAACAATATCTGTGACTTCTATATATTGAAAACACCATTTTGTGAGTAAAAAAGACACCTTAAGTAAGAGATAGTGAGTTATCTCTCTGTCATATATTATTATGTGGTAAAATTCATCACACTTTATTTTTTGATGTAAAATATCCATCTTTCTTAGTATGCATTTTCTTGCTTTCACAAAATTCAAGGAGGTTAAATCAAAATTATTATTTATGTATTAGGTACATGACCACTACCAGAAAAAATCAATTTAGTGACCGTTTTTAGCAATGGTTAACCGTAACTATTTTGGATTTAGCGACGACTAATAAGTTTGTTTCTAATTTATTCGCTACTAATTTCTTAGTAATGGCTACCGTCATAAATTAGCAACTTTAAACCATTGCAATATTGACGATCACTTATTTATTGGTACCAGTGAGCTGCCCGAGATTTAGCAACAGCTGGTGGTCGCTACGTAGCGACAGTTAGCTATCACTAAATTAGTGACAGTTGTTTACCCCTAATTAGCGATGCATGGTTGTTGCTAGTTAGTGACGCATAACCTTCACTAGTTAGTAATGTATGACCGTCGCTAGTTAGTGATAATTTGTGACTTATAACCATTGCTAGTTTGCAACTCTTGGCCACCACTATTTCGTCACCAGACCTCCACCATATGCATCTATTCCATACAGCTCCAACAACTAGAAGCAAAACTAGTTCCCATTAATCCAAAATGCCATACACTTCCAAAAACCATAAACATAAGTTGTTCCCATTAATCCGAAATAATTTACACATAAACATAGCAGTTGACATTTATAACACATACAGTGTCAGAATGTATTTTGGCAAATGTACAATCTTAATAATAGTAATACAAGAACATGTGAGGCAATACTGCCCTGATGTCACTCAGTTTGGTGACAAATAGTACCTAACTATCAGACTCTGGTGTAGCTGGTGGAGTTTTCCCAATTGCTTGCCATAGGGATGTCATCTGATCTTGGTGTTTGCGTTTCATCTGTGCAACAACAGAAATCAATTAAAGGCTAAATTACAGTTATAGGTTGGTTACCAAGACAACATTAGACTTGTGATGATATGAAATAGGCTGTTATTTTGACATCCATGTGATGCGTGATTAAAAGAAATAACTAAGGGCTAATTCGTTTGAGCTAAAGTCAACTAACTTTTTTTAACTTTTACATCTTTTTTATTTGAAACCAATTTTATTTGAAAGCCAATGTTATGTAGATACAATAATCAATTTGAAAGTAAATTTTTAGGATGTTGTTAAATTTTTATGAATTTTTCTTTTTTAAGGCTTGAAACTAGAAAAATTCATAAAAATTTAGTAAGATTATAAAAATTGTATTTTCAATTGATTATTATAACTACATAACATTGGCTTTTAATTAAAATTAGTTTCAAGTAAAAAAGATATAAAAATAAAAATAAGTCATTTTATAGTCAATTGACTAAAGTTAAAACGAATTGGGTGTAAAATTTTCTTTTGGTTTGAATATTTAGTTGAATTTTCATCTAGAGACATCCAATGAGATACATACCTTATTTGCAATTTCAACAAACAGATATTCATCGCAAAAAGGTGCCATATGGATCTTACATCATAACACAAACTATGATCAGTTGTCAATAACAGCAATGTCCTGCTCCAAGATAGCAGCTTTCAAATTAGAGGCAAATAAGAATTCTAGATTCAATAGAAAAACATTAACAACCAAAGGATCAACAGCACCTAATTACTATATCAAGACAGTAATTTTGTTATGGATTCAAAAGCCTAACAAAGTGTTGGTAGAACTACTACTAAAATAAACATAACTAGTTAAGAATTCATTGCAAATTAAATGTAAAAAGATATGCCTAAGTCTACTTCCTAATTGTTGGAAACATCTTTTCTTTTGGGACAAGAAACTGGTCTCTCACAATAACATAGGATTCCAACATTCTCCCATTGACTAGTAAGGTACCTGAAAGTGAGAATTCATGCAAATCATCAGGCCTCCATATGAACTTTGGTGTAAAGGAAGCAAAACAAAAACCTAACATTCTTATTCATTACAACAATTTGCTCTATACTTCATTTTCATTCTCCATATCAATTTAAGTGTAAAGGAAACAAAAGTAGATTAACAAATGTAGGGGAATAACAATGCTAAACATAAATTCATAGCACAAACCAATTAGGATCCAATAAAGAGAATTAGAATTAGAGACTGCAGCTGGACACTTTTTACCTGGATGTAACTAGCTCCGAATAAAGAACCATTACCTAGTTGAAATTGTGACCTATAGTTCTTATGGCAATGCAACTTTTGGGGCATTGTCATCAAACCTAATATCAAACAAATCCAAACTAGATTTCTTAGTGAAATAAAACAAAAAATTGACATCCAGTAACCCATTTGAGATTCCCTATTGAATGAATTGCTTTCCATCAAATACCTAAGTGTAAAACTTCTCAAGTGCAATTTCGCCTACATTCTCTAATGACAATCCTCTAGGTCAAACTAACCTTTGGCCAAAATGAACATATGGTTTTACAGTCATTCTGTTAGGGTTCTTATGACTATACTGCAATATGGGCTATTGCCTAGCCCTCTCCCCCATCAATTCCACATCGAAATGCCTCCCCAATTACCTACCCACGATCATCTACATTGAAGATCTTCCTGGCCCTATGTTGGATAAAAAAAATAACCACCACTTTTCCTAACATAAGAATCATAAGGCAAATACTCCACGACGCGAAAATCCAAATTAGCCTACATATCTAATGACAAGAAAATCGCACATTTCAAGCTCCAATCCTTAGGGGTTCTCAAATTCCCGACAGCCAAAACTTGTCATCCATTGATCTCGACCATTTTCTTTAATGAATCCAATGGGTAATTCAAAACAGAGACGACAATCCATTATTCAGAGTAGAAATTCACGTAGGGAGAGGCTTTATCGAAGATGACCTTAATCGAATTTCAGTTGATTTGAGGGAGAGACAAGGACTTGATTGAGTGCTGGGACGGAGACTGGAGCTAGAGGAGGGAGGCAGTGTTAGTGGAGTTGTAGAGGTAGAAGACGCTAGCGATAGTGGCAATGAGGCATAGGACAGTGATGAATTCTATTTTTTCTTCATTAGGAAGACAGTCGCGTCTAGAAAAGATTAAGGGAATTTTAATTCAAAATAGGATGGCGTGGTGCGGCAATTACCATCACTCAATTGAACACAAATCGAAGAAAAATTGAAGAGAAGTCAACAACAAATCAAAGAAAAATTGAAGATGAATCCCTAACTGGTCAAGCAGATTGGAACTTCCCAGTGCTTCTCAGGCCACTGTCGAGTGTGCAAAAAAGATCAATTCACTGCCATGATCACAATAGCCTCTCTAATTTTGAAATCCCCATCCAAGGTCTTCAAGGGCATGGCAATCACAGTAGTTGTTTTTATGAAAGGAAGCAGCGTTCTATTTGGCAACAAAGAAGGCAGATAGGGTTTACAACTTTCTTAACCAACCGTTGCTTGAAGATAGGAGTTAATCTAGTGGGAGCCGTCACTACTCATTAGCACTACCTAAAACTTGGCTCTAGCCATCAATTTTAAATTTTTTTCATTTATGTTTTATAAAAAAATTACAAATTTTATTTAAGGTTCTTCCTATATACAAATAACTACTATTGTAATTACTGATCAACAAATTAATATTCCTAAGGCCTGGGGAAAAAAATCAGTTAAAATTCAAGAGATTTTCACTTATCTTTTTTCTTTTCTAGAAAAATAATTGAGATAAATAAAATTTTTAACCTAAATTATAATCTATATTTTTTTCCGTAAACAAATAGATGCATTGATCCATATATCTGAATTAGAAAAAAAAAACCATAAAAGTTGGAACTGATCTATATTAGTGACGGCTACGTGTCGCAAAATCTGGATGACATTTAGTAAAGGCTAACCGTCACTAATATTTAATTTTAGCGAGGGTAAATCATCACTAAATTTAGCGACGACTAACCGTCATTAAATTAACGAGGGTAAGCTGTCACTAAATTTAGCGACTTCTAACCGTTACTAGATTATTGAGAGTAAACTGTCACTAAATTTAGCGACGGTTAGCTGTCAGTAAGTTAGCAAGGGCAAACATTCACTAACTATGGCTATGATTTAGTGACGACTTCGCCAACTTAGTGAGGGCAAGTCGTCACTAACTTTGGCCATAAGTTAGTGACAGCTAGCCTTCACTAGTCTATGACCAATTAGCAAGGGCAAGCAATCACTACCTCTAGCCATCACTTTTAAAACTTTATTCGTTTATTTTTAAAAAACTAACTGAGATAATAAATTTTTTAAACCATAAAATAAAATTTTATCCTAAATTATAATTTTTTTTATGCACACATGGATCCATCGATCCATACATTTTCATTAGAAAAGAAACAAAAAATAATTGGAATTTATCATTATTGAAACAAATGAAAAGAAAATTGAATAAAAATCTCATCAAAAGCGAGTCACAGTTAGTCGTCACTACTCTTTAGAATATTACCAAGGGCAAGTTGTATGTAATTTTTGAGATATTATCGAAGGTGGACTGTTACTAATTTTTTGGATTTAGCAAGGGTAAGCAATCACTAAATTTAGCGATGGTTAATCGTCACTAAATTAGTGACAGTAAGCCGTTACTAAAATTTATTGACTGACAATCGTCACTAAACTTTCATCAGACTTTTAGCAACTATTTGCTATCGCTAATTAACGACTATTTTTAGCCGTCGTTAATTAAACTGTCACTAAATGACATTTTTCTAGTAGTGGGCACTAAACATTCGGGAATTATTGTCTATGTTGTGTATTCATCTTTAAATTATAAATTGTTACACCACCATCCTTGAACTATTAACATTATCACAATATTCATCCCTTGTAACTAAATTGAATCTTTAAAACAAATTGGAGGTTTAAGAAAGTAATTCAACCAAAAATTTAAAATCAAGATTGACAGAAATTGTCTAATTTCTTCCCAGAATAAAGTCTATTTTGCATCATAGAACGAAAAAATTGGAAATCATTTTTCTTGGAAAGCAACAAAAATAAGAATTTGTATATAATATAATCATACAAAATAAAAAATCATTTTTTTGTAAAATATACTATATAGAAAATAATATAGCACCAAACTAAAATAGGAATCTAAAATCTTCTCAATTCAAATCACATGGAGTAATAGTCTTCGACAGTTAGCTGAAGTAGCAACTGCACATAGACATTTGGCCTAAAGACTAGAGTTCGTGTAGCACCGCACTCGAACAATACTAGACATCCAGAAGTCGTCAAATTACAGCTAGAGTCCTTTAATTAAGATTTCAAGTGTAGACACTTTACCTCTTAACTAATTTCCAATAAATATAGTACATTCTAATCCTTGTGCTTGTAATGATGCTAAGTATAAGAGAAAATTGGAGTAATCTTACTTAATCTTCAGCACATACTTAAGGTAAAAAGTTTTGATTCTAATTTTTCTTCATGAGAATATGTAGTAAATTTCAATTTCATCATGTAATTAATGATGTTGGAAATTTCAGGCATCGTTGAGAAGCTAGAAGGCTGAAAATACATACTACTCTCTCGCTCTCAATATTAATTGTCACATTTTTGTTTTGGGATTTTTCAAACTATTGCAACATTTATCAAAACAAATATATTTCTATTTATTTTTACCTAGCTAATATAAAAAATATTATGAATTATGGTAATGTAAATAGAGTATTTAATACAGATTTATAATTAAAATAATTAATGTGTTCCAGCGCAAAATTGTGTTCAGGTTCTGGTTGCTTGTTTTTTTGGCAGCATTTTGGTTTTATTCATGTCCAGCTGCTTGCTAGACTGATCAATAAAATTCATTTCATTTCTGATAAAAAAATAAGTGTTCCAGTGGAACAAATTAAAATGTAAATTCAATTATGTAAAAGAAAAGCAATGCTTCAATCCTTCTTCTTTCTCTACAAAAAAAATATATATCATGAAATTTCTAGTGTTAAAAAAAAAAAGGATAGCAATTATCAAGTCAAATTAGGGCAGATGAGAAATATCGTCGAGACGTTCGCCATTGTTTGGAGCTCGGAGACGGAACGATATCAAAGGCTAGGAAGATAAAACGTCGTCGTGTGGGGTCTGGAGAGGGTAACGAAATGGGTACATACAAGGACTAATAGACGACGATGCCACGCTAATTACCTTATCTCCCCATCTAACTCCTCTCTTCCACATGATCCTGCTCTCCCACCCCCAAGGAAATCGCAAACCCTTTGGCTTATAATTTTTGTGATATCGATGCTTCTGTATCTTTCCAAGTCCTCCACATCTCGCAATTTGATTCCATTTTGTTATTCGCCCAAACGACTTTTCTAGCCCTTCAAATAGCACCGCCATTTTTATATGTCCGTTTCTGCTTGGTCATGTTTCGAAGAGCTATCAAAATCTGAAACAGAACTTTTTGTTAGTGTGATTAAAGCTGCATTCCTAAATACCCCACTTTCCATTGAGCAGTCAATATAATTATTAAAAGAAGATGATATATTAATTGTAAGTAGCAGAATAGCTTTACTGTTATGATTTATTTAGATCCCCGTTTGAACATCAAGTATCTTTACCGATTGAAGTAGTCAATAGATTTTCTCGCTGTCATATTAGACTAATTAAGTGATTAACACTTTAAGGTGGGGAAATTTTTGTTAATGATAATTGCATGGTTGATTAGCTACAAATAGAAAACAAATAGGCAAGAACAAAAGGAGAAGATATTTAGGTAACGTGGGAGTTAAAAAAGCATCTAAGTTTGTTGTAGTGGTCCTATTGATCATCTTGATGGAAAGGGCCGTCTTCTCCGACCATGTATTTGATACGGGGTCCATATCCTTTGTTTGAATTACCTTCAACTCTAGCTAGCTCTAGATAGAGTTATCCCAGCAATAAGACTAAGAGACACCCTCCCAGTCCAATCGACCACTCCTCGCCACCTTTGGCCATTTAAGTCCATACAAAATATAAATTCCAAAGCTACGGCATCGATTATTGTTAGCTTGTGAACCTTCACGTTCTTTTTTTTTTTTTTTTTGCCTGTTAATTTCAAGTTTGAAAGCTATTGTTCGGTGTTAATTGAATAATATTTCATAATATATTTAAATTTTATAGTATTAACTTGCAAATACAATTGGTTCTCAATAAAAAAACTATGTAAAATAAAAAAAAATTTAAATTAATCCAACTTAATACTAAATGAATTGGTTTGAGTTAACTTTATTATTAATTTGAGTGTAAATGTATGTTGTTGTCCAATAAAGGTTTGTGGACTCAAAAGATGGTGGAGGATATATAAGAGAAATCTGCAAATAAAGGCAGAGTTAGAGGCCCCTAAAGTTATGTGTAGTGAAAGTCCTTTAATGTTAAGTCAACAAAGGATTGAGACGAAGCCCACCGAAGATTTAGAAAAGTAATGCATATGGGTTTTCCATAAATTACTGTCTACAGGACCACATCTTGTTAGCTAAGGTAAGAGTTTTTCTTTGACCTGATATGTGATCCTCTAAGTAGGAGATTTTAAAAAAAGATGAGCATTCAGTTTAAACCGGATTGAATTAGTCAGTTTATTTTATTTTCGGTTTTAGATTATAAGAAACCAAATAAACCGTATTGATGTCTAAAATAGAACTCAAAATAAATTGAAATGTTTTAGTCAAATTGGATCCAACTGAAATAAGCAAAAAAAAAAAAAAAACTTGGGATTCATAATAAAGATGTAACAAAAATTTAGATAATGAAGAAGAAAAGTGATAGAGAAAATAAGAAACATAAATAGATAATAAAAAAATAAATGCATAAATATTTTTAAAATATAAGCAGATAAACATAATAAAGAAAACACCTTATAAAAATGAAAGAAAATATTGGTAAGATATTTTTGAGGAAAGGAATTAGAAGTAGATATCAAACAAACATATTAGTAAATAAATTTTAGATATTATTTTAAAAATAAATAAAAAATTGAATTTAAATACTATTCAGTAAATAAAATATTAATTAGTGTTTAGATTACGAATTTGTGCGTGGTTGAATTGCACGGTTCTTAGATCTTTATGGCTAAAAGGAGCAACTCGGCCCACCATCTCAACAATCTAAGCGATGGGGTTTACAATTTAGGGGTAAGTGTAGGTTTCAAAAATAAGTATGGGTTAGCATAGGTTATGTTAATCCTTAGGGGGTGGGTTACAAATTTTCCAGTAATATTTCAATTATTTCATCGAAATAAGTGAGTGGCCTAGTCTAACTAATCCAAACCATAGCCAGTATTTACCTCATTCGATATCAGCCAAACCTAACCTGAACTGAGAAACTGATTTGTCCGAACAAGATTTATTATTATTATTTTTTTTTTGGTTTTTGTTTTAAACGGAAGAGTGAGCGTACATATATATTTTCAAATTTTTAAAGCATGTGCAAAAAAAACCATATTGCTACACATCCTACTTTCGTATCGACTATGAAGTTTTTTTTGCTTTCTCTTTTACAAGTCAAAGTGCCTGCTCAGTGCTGGGTTCCAACTATATATATATATATATATACTAATGAGTCACTGGATGGGCAACTGTTGGGTGTTCCACGGTGAAATGAAGAGGGTGCACCTTTAGTAGTTTATTTGTTTTTTTTTTTCAATTCACATAGACCATAAAATTGGTGAATGCTAAGATAAATTCTCGGTGTTATATACGCTGTTGAAATTTTAGCATTATGCATAATTGTTGGAGACTTTGAGTTTGGTGATCAGCTGTCTGTAACTGCTCAAATGAAGGCCAAGACACAGTAAATCATTGAGGAAGGATTTTTCTTTCATGTTTGGATCAAAATTAAGGCTACCCGGCCAGTATTGCTAGAAAAAGCTGTATGCTTGATGTTTGGATAGTATTAATCGTGGAACTCCTCTGACTCGATCGATTAGCCGATGATATGAAACGGTCCCAAACAACTTAAAACAGATGACGGAAATAAGATCGATGCTGCCGGAGGGGGAACTGACATCGCTGAAGTCGATTTGAACCAGGTCATATTCATATATAGTGCTGCTATAGATCAGGGCTTCGCCCCATGCATGTGAGGTTGAACTCTCAGGCTGCAGGTACTTGGCGAAAGAGAGACAGAGATGGAGTAACGTAAGAATGACGTTATAAGAGGTTGCGATTGTGAAGGAAAGTGTCAGCTCTTAAGTGAGCTATTACCCACTTTGGGGTAATCAAATTATGATGTCAAAATTGTGTATTTAGACTTCTAAGATTGATAATGTTCTGTAGGCTATCAGAACACTACTCTTAGTGTGCATACCCAAGTGGCCATCTTGGGCATTACGTAAACACATGCATATTAGTCCAATCATTACACACATATTCACATTTCATATATACCATGACAGCAAAGGAGAAAAACACTAACACAATTCTTAATCTTAGCTACCGCACATTAAGCATTCTTGTTAAGTTCTAGTGACTAGCCACTGCATCTGTAACTTCCACTAATAAACTATATCATTCTAGTCATGTATCACCATGTTTTCTTTGCTTCATTATCAAGTAGAGACTTAGAACAAACCAAAGAATTTTTTTTTTACATCAATAGCCCACCGATGGATCAAGTTGTGGATTTTTTAAATTGGTTACAAAATTATGACCAAATAACAGTAACTTAGCCAATTTTGTAACATCATATTTTTCGTTACAGAGCTCCAAATTCATAAATTTCAAATCTCAGTTCAACCTTTATATGTTCTATAGTGTGGTCAAAATATTTCATACAAATATTCCTTCTATACAGGGAGATATAAAACTTTAAGTGTAAAGTCAAATTTCTAGTCACTTTATGACCATTTTACGCATATAAAATTTCATAAGTGTGCAAACACTTTATTCATAAGGGGAAAGCCCTCTAAAGCTATCCCATATATGTCCATTACACATAGGAATTACATTCCCTCGCTTTTAACAACTTTATGTGGCCAAAACAGAATTTACAAGTAAGCAGCTCATCATTCACACTTAGGCAGCTTTGCACTACATCACTTACATAGCCAAAACATTATTCAAATGTTCACATACTTGTCTCATTTTACATACACTACATGTGTATGTATGCATGCGCTACACAATGATCTTAACTCAGCTAAGTACATACCCTAAGTTATAGGAGTGCCTGAGACACAATAGACTCTAGAATAGGATGCTGGATAGCTGCTACATAACACAATAAGTACCACCATTAAAAATACCAAATGTGCTTCTGAAATCACTACAATTTTCAGATCACACCTAGACATTTGGAAGTTCATGTACCTGAAATTTCAGATCAAAACTCAAACCACAAATGTTAGTTTGAATGTGATTTTTCTGCTGGACATGAAATGACAGAATTGAAGGGAGTAAGTTTTATTGAGAAACTTAGTAAAGATAGCACTTGGATTTAGTAGGCAATGTGACCATCATTAAAACTTATATCAAAAGACACTAAAATACAAAAATCACAATGCAAATCTCTAATATATAGTAATCAAATGCAGCAGCCATTCATAATCAACAAACACATGAAATGCAGCAGCAACAATAACCATAGATTAGTCCATAAAACACATAATAAACATAACCAAATTACTATGATAGCCCTCCTCAAGCTAATGCTTGGTTTTAGGAGGATTTTAACACTAGTTAGTACTAACTTTTGGACTCTAGAAACCCAAAAATTTGCTGCCATCATTATGCACTTCACACTAGGTCACAAAACCTTTAATAAGTGCACTCTCCTCACTAAGTTTGGTTAATTAAGCTCATGACTCTCTTTCGAGCTTGGCCCTAGCTCCATGGATGTTTGAAAATACAGTAAACAATCCATGGTAGCAAGAAATCCCTTACCTTAATAGGTATGTTGAAATTGGAACTTAATCCTATGTGCACTTAAGCAATAACACTAAATAGCTTCTAATTGTGCTTCCTTGACTTCAATTGCAAGTAGTTTTGAATTTGAAGGTATGGTGGCTATGGAGGAAGTGTGGTTGTGTTCTTAGGCTGGAGGAGGACGAAAATGAGAGAGAGATAAGTGATTTGGCCACTTAAATGACCTTAAATGAGCTCAAGGGCACAAAACACACTTAATAAGCTTAACCTTGCTTTATGTCATTTTCCTTCTCACTAATTATGATTTCTTTGTCTTAAACTTATTGGTACACATTTGCCCAACATTTTTTACTACTTATCAAGTCTTAACTGCCTCCCCCATGGTGGGATAACCCCACAATTCCACCATTTGACTGAAGTCAAAAGTTTGAACACTTTAAGGTTTACACTAAGACATTTAGGTTCTTAATGCCTTTAGTGTTTTCTTTGTTCAAACTTATCTTCCATGAGCAATTTGGTCCTCCAATAGCACATCCATACCATTCATATCCTTCCCATAACTCTCTACGTCTCTTTTTTGAGAGTTTTACAATTGAGTACCCGAATTTCCAAAACCTTATAAAAAAATTCATAGATTGCTTGACAAACAAGTAATCCTTAAGGCTTTTCTTGGGGGCCAAGTTACCAACTTGGAACACTTTTAAGAATGTGTTGATCATGTCTTTTACCCCCTACACTTCAATCACTATAGTGAGAATTACACAATATAATGATTTTTTAACCATTATGCTAAACATGTAATTCTCCTATTTTTATAAGGTGATAACATGAGTGATGTATGAATTGGTGCAGTGGTTTGAGCTAGTGAGTTAGCTCTCTTTTCTTTCTTCTGCTCTCTTTGTAGCTTTGTTTTGTTTTATGGTGCTTAGTATCTTACTTGATCAATATTTTTTAAAATTTTGTACAAGAGTAGTAGGCTCTTGCAAATGGAAAATTAGATAATGACAAACTATTATTATGACAAATACATTACCTTCCATTTGATCAGGGTGCATGACATGAAGCTTTTCAATTGGATGGATGTCAATGTGTCTGTCATATTGATGACAACTACCTTATCTTTGTCATTTGCAAATTTCTTTACATGAATAGAATCTTTTTTTTTTTAGGTTGGGTGTTTGGAGTTCCAGCATACTTTGTTTTTCTATATGAATTACAATTTTTAGGTGACGAATTGTAGAATTTTTTTAGGATCCAACAATTTATAATTTGAGCTTACATGTAACATTCACACAATGAAATATGATTTAAGATGAGATCCCGATCATAACAAGCATGTCTTAACTCAACCTAATACAATTTTGAATTTTATAGTAACGGGATACTTGAATTTAATGATGGTGTAGGGTAACATCAAAACATTCTTTGATAGTTTAGGGACTTGTCTGATCCCTTTACCGAATTAAAAGCGCGGGAGCAAAATTTCATGCGCTTGACATTTCCCGCCTAAAACATATCTCTTTTTCCTTTTTTGTTTTTTTCTTCTTTTCCTTTAAAGGATTCCCTGTCGTACTTAACCCCCCTCCCACCCAAAATTGCACATAGGTTGAATTGAACGTTGATTCCATCTCGCGCAATTGCTTCAATCTAGACTCTGAAACGGTACAGCGGTTTCGGAATCTAAACAATGCCGTCGATTGCCGGCCGGCATTCGTCTCCGATCAAGGAAATTGCGAGCGTCAAGTCGGAGAAGACCGGCGTGGTCACCAGATCCAACAGTGATTACGTTCCTCAAAAGCGTAAACTGAGATCGGATGCTGCGGCGGCAGCGACGGGGGGGAGACCTGTCTCTACTCCGGTTAAGAGGAAATCTCCTCGCCGATTGTCGAGTTCAAACCCGACCGGTGCTTCAAAGGTCCGCTGTTTCCATCTCTCAAACTTTTGTGAATTCGATTTTGTATAATCGTTATTCTTCACATTGATTTGGTGGAGAACCCATGTTTAACTTGAGACCGTGTTGGGCTTTCCGCGAATTAATAAACCGTAAGTTCCTCACTGATCTACTTATAGGGAATCGAACCAGAACCTAGCGAGCCACCTGTTGCTAACGCTGCTAAATCACCGAGGAAATTACTTAATTATACCAATGCGAAACCGAGTTGGAATCCGAGAGGTAAGGCTAAGTATCTACTGTTTCTTACTAGCAATATCTTTTCAGTTGGTGCTAACTTTTTTATGGTTGTGAATTATGTTCAGATGCGGAACAAATGAGATCGGTGAGGGAAGTCCTGCATGTATCAACAGCACCAGCAGCTGCTATTTGCCGTGAAGAGGAGCAGGAAAAAGTTCTGGACTTCTGTAAAGAATGTGTGGAACAGGAGAAAGCTAGGAGTTTGTATGTTGCTGGATGTCCCGGAACGGGTAAATCATTGTCAGTTGAGAAGGTGAAGCTGCAAGTGGTGAATTGGGCTAAAGAGGTAGCTCAATTGTTCCCTGTCCGTTTTGCTTCTCTGAAAAATGATTTCTTTTTTTATAGCTCCTTTTGTCAGTGCTATCTATGATTTACAAATGATAGGATTGTCTGTTTGTCTTCCTGATTTTAAGTTTTTAATCTTTTTCTTTGAACTGATGCACTTCTGATATTAGGTGGACTTCTTATTTTTCAAATACTTGTTCTAACGGTTGCCTTTTTCACTATGCTAGGTGGGTTTAGAGGTACCTGATGTGCTACTTATGAACTGTACTTCTTTGG
This sequence comes from Aquilaria yunnanensis, assembly GCA_039654915.1. NCBI lineage: Eukaryota > Viridiplantae > Streptophyta > Magnoliopsida > Malvales > Thymelaeaceae > Aquilaria > Aquilaria yunnanensis. The sequence continues at coordinate 2,216,527 of CM077595.1, forward strand.
CAAGAACATCTGAGATTTTCATCAAGGTAATTTTCTGCAATATGCTTCTACATTTCTTCACTTGAACATACAGTCCTGCTTAGGCTTACCCCTTTAACGGCTTGGCAGATGCTAGCTGTGCATCATCCAAATAAGAAACTCAGTGGGACAACTTCACCGTTGCAGCACTTGCAGACCTTATATTCTCAAAGGCAGCAGTCCTCTAGTTGCAAGATGATGTAAGAAATGTGGGTTACACTAGTTGCACAGCAATTCGTGTTTCACACACTACATCTGGGAGGAGACTTTTTCCAAGTCATCTAACTCCAGAGGTTCAAAAGAAGTGTATTAACTGAAGTTCTCATTTTCCAGGTTACTAGTTGCAGACGAGTTGGATTATTTAATAACAAAGGACAAGGGCATCCTTCATGATCTTTTTATGCTTACTACATTCCCATTCTCAAAGTGTATATTAATAGGTATTACTGAAAGTGCGGTAATCTAAGTTTCACTTCATTTCTTTTCCTCATGGATTTGTTTTGGCCCAAAGCAGTGCAAACTCATTCATGTTCATTCACTTTCTAAGGAATAGCTAATTCCATTGATCTGGCTGATCGTTTTCTCCCAAGGCTTCAATCATCAAATTGTAAGTTCATTATCTGGTTACGTTGACCGTAAATTTAATCAAATTTCTTTTATACAATGCTATAGTTTTCTTGTCCAATCCTCTTCATGGGGTATCCTTTAACTGGCTATACAGACTTGGAAAACTTATAATCTTGCCACCTTTCTTTTTAGACTACCAGCTTAGGTTTGGTATTTTGAGATGAAAGTTTTGTGAAACAAATAGCTTATCAGAAGTGTTAATGTGTTTTTCCTTTTTTTTCTTTTTATTTTTATGTTTTGATTTTCCGTTGTTCTTTGAGTTTGCAACTGTAATAAGATTTTTATAGCTCACAGTTGCTGCCTAACTAAGATTTTGATTGCCCATTTTCCTCTATTCGCATGAATTTCTAGGTCCAGAGTGAAAATTGCTTTCACATTTCAAAAAGAAAATGCTTTATAATTTACTGTTTGTTTACGTTATGTGGTGGTTGCCACTTGCAATGATAAAATTTGGATGCATGATGGTCATAATAGTTGAATCATTTTACTGTTTGTCTCCGTTATAGGCAAACCTATGGTAATAACCTTCAGGGCCTACTCAAAAGAGCAGATTCTTAGAATTCTACTGGAGAGGCTGATGGTAATACCTACCGTTTCTGTTTAATTCTTCAACTATATCTTTTGATATCTTGATCCATTTAGACGTCTGTTTGTGATGATAGTTGCTCTATCACCGCAGGCACTTCCTTTCACGGTATTCCAAATGCAAGCACTTGAACTCTGCGCCAGAGTATGTCTTAGCTATTTACTTTAATTATCTTCGATTGGTATTTCTTTTTTCCTTCTTTCCTCGATGTTTATTGTTTTCTACAATTCTGGAATATTACAGAAAGTTGCAGCTGCATCTGGAGATATGCGGAAAGCTCTTTGCATTTGCAGGTAAGCATGCCATTGTAACAGAAATTGCTTGATGTTCTGTAACCTGAACTTGTTAAGAGTCTTAGAAGAGAAGTTCAAAAAGATGAATGAGCTCTAAAGTTTATTTTGTTCTATCATAGCTTTGCATCTAGTGGCATTGCATTCTAAATTTTTAAGAACATGTATTTGAAGCAATCCATAATGCTATGAAAAAGGGAAACTTGGTGGTCCTTAATGGCACGTTTGACCAGAAAAAAATTGTTTTACTGTTACTAGAGGAGGCACTTGATCATTGCGTAATGACTTAAATTTCTAAGTTCTGCTCCAGGAGCGCAGTGGAGATGCTAGAAGCAGAATTGAGAGATTCTGAATGCGGCCTGAATATGTCTTCATCAGAAGGGAAGCCCATAGATCAACAGGTGACTGCCCCACTTAATTTACCATAAACACAAAAATATGGTCCGAGTGTTCATCACCGGCCTAAGTTTAAGCTTGTTCTTGGTTAAGAAATATGGTAGCTTGAGGATTTTAATAGCGAGTAAATTGAATCTAATTTATTTGCCTAAAAACCTCAGTTCAATGATGTTTCCTATGTGTTCTTTTAGCTGTTTTAAATCTTGAGAATATGTCAGGTGAGGATTGACCACATGGCTGTAGCATTGTCAAAGACATTTAGATCACCCATTGTGGACACAATACGATCTCTTCCACAGCATCAACAAGTAAGTGTGACCAGGCGAAGATTAACTATTCAATCATTTTCAGAGCTCAATGGAACTGCCAGTAATCAATGTTCCTTTTAGTTAAAATCTGTAATAATTTTATTAGAGCAAGAACAATGCTAGATGATTGATAATACTTTTATCTGACTTCCCTTATCTTGTATGGCTTGGCTGCAGATTGCACTTTGCTCTGCTGTAAAATTTTTCCGTGGAGGAAAGAAGGATACAACTTTAGGGGAGGTGGGTTGCTTTGCACAATTGGACGAACAAATGAATTTCAAAAGATTGAGTTTGCATATTGATTTTAATGTTTTCTTATATGTTGCAGCTAAATAGATCTTACATGGATTTATGTAGATCAGCACAGATACCAGCAGCTGGATTTTCTGAATTTTTAAGTATGTGCAGAGTGCTGAATGATCAGGTAAACAAAGAATGTTGTCAATATTTAGTAATCTCCTGTTTGTTACATATCGTGCAAGACTAATGGCTTTTCCTTTGTACAAATCTCATAAACAGGGTCTGCTCAAACTAGGCCAGTCTCGGGAAGACAGGTTGAGGAGAGTGAACCTAAAAGTAGATGAATCGGATGTCACCTTTGCATTGCAGGTATAGCCTCATTGGTCAACACCCGTAATATCCTTAGTCTCCCAGTTTAAGAAGATTGATCTTGGCTGTATCAATAACGCTTCCGAATTTTATGAAGCAGGGAGTTCGTTTCTTCAGAAGTTGCCTTCAGTGATTTCTTTTATTTCATAGGAGTATTGTTCAAAAACAAAACCCAGATTAAGGGCTGGACGTGGAGCGGCATCATATATCATACAATGTGGTATGCTGCTAGCTAATTTCACTCTCATAAAACGTTTCACAGCTTAATTCTGCATTCCTAGTATGTTGAGTGCTTGTTCATGTCAAGTCATTCAGAATATGCTGTACACCATGGTTCTTTTGGTCTGTGTTAGCCATGTTTAACTGGTACACAGCAATTAGTAACTAGGTGATTGAATTGATGTGCAAAATGTCAAAGGATGAGGCCTTAGCCTAATAGTTATGAGTAGATCCTAGCTTTTTGGATAGTTGCAGTGAAAACAAAATTTGATTGGTTGAATTGATAAAATTTTGAAATACTAATGTAATAATAAAAGGCTGTAATTTGCATCTAGCTTCTAGTTGAGGTTATTAGCTTTCTCCTAATAAAAGGCTGTAATGTAAGAGCCTATAGGTTTTTGCTTGTGTTGGTGCATATTTCATTTTCTTTTTCTTTTTTTTTTTTTGGTTCTTTAGATCTTTTTTCTTTCTTGTAGGGTTTTTTCTTGCAAGTCTAATGATCCTAAATTTCGTCTAAATTTCTAAGGCATGTACATGGGCGGTTGAGATGGTTGTGAGACACAGTTTTGGGAGGAAAATCAAGCGGCTTTGGCGGAGATAGAAATCTGCGACTACAGAAGTAGGAGTAGGACTGAGTAGAGATTCGCGTCGAAAACACATCAAATTTTCGGAGCCACAAACTTCTTCCCCGATTATTTATTGTAAATTTAAAATTTTCAGGTATCTCGTTATTTATTTCTTTTTTTTAGAAAAAAAAAAAAAAACAGAAATTTCCATCTTTCTACGGGGGCAATTCTACCCACCAGGTACGGGTGCTGCCTAGTCTCACTCGTCCAATTCATGCTAGTTTCTTACACCTCAAGTTCAGTCTTGTTAGAAGTTTATTTTAGTCTTTGAAGTTTATGTTTTGGTACTGTTTCTTTGAATTAAGGTCGTCAAGACCGGATTCTATTTTATATCATTTTTTATCATGTAAAATTGTAATCGTAAGATTGAATTGTGGATTGTAAGATCTTATCAAAATTTAAAATTTTCTACCTAAATAATAAATAATATAGTTCATGTAAAAAATTAATTATGTTAAATGCCCATGTAAATTTTAAATGCCATAATGATGTGAAAATTTTTATTTTTATTTTCTATTTTTTTGTTTGACATTTGATCAGCCTTTTTCATGTATTGGAACTTGACAAAAAGAAAAAAAAATAAGTACTAATTAATAGGAGAGAGAGTAACCTTGACCAGCCTTTTTTTCTTTCCACTTTTGACTAGTTGTTCATCTCCCATCTCCTTCTCTGTAGACTCTAATCTTATTACTCCTTTCTTGTTCCCTCTCTGTCGCTCATCATCCTTTCTCTTTCTCTTTCTCTGTTTGTCTCTTGACCTTTCTCTTTGTCTCCTACCAGCTGTTCTTTCTCATCTTATTTCCTTTCTCCATCTCTCTTGCAACTTTTGATGACTTCCAAAGATCTAGAGTTTCTTTTTGGAGATGGGAGTCTTCTGGCCTCGTCTGGGACAACAAGTTTTTCTCGAGAAAGGCTGACGGTGATGGTGCAAGATGAGTGAGGGACGGTTGTAGCAGCTAACTAGGATTGGTGGAATCTTCCTTTCCTATGATTTTATGATTTTGAATGTGATCTCATCATAATGCTGCTATGGCATCAATCCCACTACAATTCAAATAGGTTTTCTGGATTCAAATTGTAGAATCGTGCGATCTTACAATCTAGATCACATTTTTAACAACTTTGCTTTGAACTGCTAGTTTGTCAAATTTCAAGGATTTCATTCTTAAGCAATTAAAATTTTTTTATAGTTATCTTCTTGAACTTTGTGTCATATTACGCTTACTCTGACATTTGGAAATGTACACATATCATCAATCAATAATTTGTCAAAATTATAGTTATCCTCTCTTAATATAAGCCAATATTACAATCATATCTTGAGATTTGGAAATATGTTATTTTCCTCTTGCTCTTTTCTTTTCATGCTTTCTGGTAGGCATTGTTAGAATCTTAATTTAAATTGTATGGTGTCTATATCATATGATTTCAAGTTATCTTGTATTTTTTTGACAAATTAATTGACAATTGAAAAAATCTCCCTTCATCCCATATTGTATGTAGGGGTGTAAGTAGTTGGCCCTAACCCGAAACCTGACCCTGTTTTACGGGTTAGGGTCAGGTTAAAGAGATGAATAAGGGCTATTCGGGTCAACCCGAACCCGACCCGTTCAAAAGGTCATAAATTGGTTTGGTTCGGCTAGAATCCGAATCCAACCCGAACCCAAATAAGTGTTATTTAAAAATATTGGCCCTTGGCAAATGTAATGTCTAATGTGTATGTGTTGGATTAACTTATGACTATTTTGTGTTATGAAGTTGCTTTTAGGTTATAGAATGTGCATTTTTAGATTAACTTATGAAGTTGCTTTTAGCTAATGTGTTGGATTCTTGATATATGTGCGTGTATTTTTTTTACACCTTTCCGAGCTTCAGACCTGACTGAACTCGACTTAATCTGATTTTTTTTTGGATTAAGGTTGGTTCGGGTTTCAAATTTCGGATGGCTAGATTGGTTGTAAATTTCGAGTCCCGACCCTAACCCGAAAATTACACCCCTAATTGTATGCACCATTTTAGTTTTTAGGTCATCTCAAATTTTTTGCATAATTTTCTTTTTAGTAGATTTTACCAAGTAAGTTTACTATTAAACCCTTCTTTTTTACCTTTTCCCCCATTTTTTTTTTGGCTTTTGGATTTTTTCCCCTCAAGTTGAATCCCATCAATAGAGCCACCAACGTCACCGCCCTATGCGAGAAGCTCAAGTAGCCCTTGTTGTACAACGTACCAACCTTCCCAGTGTTGATGCCTTTATCTCAACTGCTGAACCTGACAAGAAACTGCCGCTAGTTATTGCTAACACCATTCTGTCGATTTTTATCGTCGAGTATGCATCAACAGAAAGTTAACTATTAAAAAATATTACACAAGTTGTAAAAATGTTGTCTAATAAGTGTCTATTTATTGGAAGACAGTTATCAGATAATTTATATTAATGTTTCAAAAGTTGTTATCCTAGGGCATGACACAACAAGCCCCTTGGTGCTCCTTTTTCACCCATTTTATGCCCTTTTGCCACAAATTTTCTTAGCTGTGGCCAAATCCCCTTAGTCTCACCCATCACTTAGTACCATGAGTTAAAATAACTTACAGATGCATTCATTGAGCTTCTTAACACAAAAATGGAGAAACACAAGATTGAAAAAGCTTTATTCACCAAGAACAATTCTGGTTTCTTAAGTTTTCCAAGCTTGGTCCCTTAAAAAATAATCACCACAATATTTATGTCAAGCAAGGTTTTAAATCTTGTATCAAATATTGTATCGTATTTTTTAATGGTATGGTATAATTTTAGGTACTGGTATCATATTGGTGGTACGTCTCTGATGTATCAGTTTATAATAAATTTTATACATATATGAAAATCACATATATAGAAATATAACATATTAACATATACGATATACCAACATATTGAAAGTCATAATATTCAACTTATATGGTCTTAAGTAGCACCAAAAAATTCTTGTAAAGTTGTATAGACTTAGGTGACTTAAAGTAGAAGTGTAAAAACATTTATTTATAAAATGTATAGGGATGAAAACATCATGAAAATAGTTTAATTAAATTAATATTTTTATTAAATTTATGTACGTAAAGTCATAGATTACATATTTTGTATAAATTGATTAAAAATTATATGTTACTTTTATTTGAAAAATATTACCTCTATAAAAAAATTACCATTATAAACTACTAGTAATTTTTTATTTTTAACAATTCTTTATATATATTTGATTGAAATCTAAAAGGAAAAAGTTAGATAAAATATTCTATAAAAAAATAAGGTAAAATCTTACCCACCAATTAATTTTTTATATTATCCCATTGATGGTCTCACTTCCCCACTTTGACTGTTCATTTCTTATCTCATTGATTGTCTCTAATTCTTTTTCTTCCCCTCCCACCAACCATTTACTTCTTTTTATCCCATTTTGACCTTCGTTCTCATCTCTCTCCCTATGTCTTTTTCTTTTGCTGGACTCTCACTCTCTCATATATTTCACTCTATCTTTCTCTTTCTCGCTTTGCCTCTCTTTTCCGTCTCTCTCTACCTTTTTGCCTTTCATCACTCTCACTCTCTTTCTCTTTCTCCCCTGTTCTTTTTTCACCGTCCTCATCTTTCTTTCTCTCTCTTTCTCCTCTATTCTTTATTCTCTGTCCTCATCTCCCTTGTTGTTCCTTCACTAGATTGAATGCATATACTGATTAGGAACTAGTACAAATTGAGATTGGTACACATAACAAAACAAGACCATTCTTTCTCATACCGTTTTGGCTTCGATACTGAAACATACTGGTCATACTTGTCAGTACGGTACGAAATTCAAAACTCTGATGTCAAGATCATTTCTAACTTATTAACAACTTAAGAATTGACCAATAACTTAAAAGAAACTTACCTCTAGGTTTTGACTCAAACCCTTAATGAACCTCAAAGAACTCTTCCTATGCACCAAAACACACCAAATGCTAGCTTAAGGCTTGTTGTGCTACCTTTGGATCTTCAAAATCTACCAATTCTTGGGTTAAAATTGAGTGGGATGCTAGGGAGGAAGGGAGGGCTATGAAATTGGTTCAAAGAAGGAGAATAACACTGTTTTCCCTTTTCCTATTCATTATAAATATCTCAACCAATCCCACCCACTTCTCTTCCTTTAAGCTAGCTTAAGCTAATGAACCTTAATTTGTCATTTCTTTAGCTTTCAAGCCATATCACTTAGCTTCTAATAAGAGTGACATAGGAAGGGAGAGCTATGAAATTGGTTCAAAGAAGGAGAATAACACTGTTTTCCCTTTTCCTATTCATTATAAATATCTCAACCAATCCCACCCACTTTTTTTCCTTTAAGCTAGCTTAAGCTAATGAACCTTAATTTGTCATTTCTTTAGCTTTCAAGCCATATCACTTAGCTTCTAATAAGAGAGACATAGGCTAATCAAGCCATTAAAAGCCTTTAATCATAATAGCCCACACCTTTCTTATTTGGTGCAATTAAGCAACTAATAGTTGTTTGCCTATTCTGACTTTTTGCAGGTATTAATTATTAATTGTTAAAGTTAGTACTATAGTCACATAGTTTAGTGTGGCAATTATAAAGTTTATGTCCCACAACAATCTTGGACTAATGAACACAAAGAGGGCTACCTAGACGAGTTCATACAGTATTGGCAAATAAGGCAAATACCTCACTCAACTTTTCATGATAGACAGATTATCCATCATTGTATTTTTGTAGTTAAATCGGTTACTAATACTCCCTCCGTCTCACAAAAGTTGGCCTTCTTTCCATTTTTGGATGTCTCAAAAAAGGTGACCTCTTTCTTTTTAAAGCAAACTTCCACCCTCTACTTTCCTAAACTACCTCAACAATTACATATGCCATCCACTTTTTTTTTCAACTTTTTGACTACAGTACAGTAAAGCTGATTCATCTGTCCCTATCTCGGTGTCCCCGTCCCAATCCCACACGCTAACGGTATTATTGTGCCAGCTCTCTTAACTTCAACTTAATCTTTACTCTTAAACGGGAATTGGGAAAAACAGGCAAGATCCGTCAAATAAACCTAAAAAAAATTATTCTCTTAACACTTTGATTTGCCGCTAGCCCGTCATTAATTTCTTTTTTGTCCTGGTCTGCAATCAGAACCTCGAGCTTTGAAAAAGTGGGTTGCTTTTCTTTTCCCACTTCTCACTCAGTCCCTCTGCTTGCTCTGCTCTGCTCAGCCAGTAGAGCTAGCAGTAGCAACAATGTCCTCATTCCTTCCTTCCTCTGCTCCTCTCTCCCTCGTGTCTCTCATCTTCATCCCATATATCTCCGCCACCGGCTCCCCCACCTCGCAGCGGGCTAAAATCGCCCAAGGCTACCGTCTCATCTCCATCGAAGAGCTCCCAGATGGCGGCTTCCTCAGTCCCCTCCAAGGCAAGAACAAGAACAGCATTTACGGTCCCGACATCCCCATCTTGCAGCTCTTCGTCAAGTGAGTTTTTATTGGCTCCCTTTTTCAGCTCCAACGAATTATATTTATACACATCATTTCATTGTTGGTGACTTCCGTTCCGTTTGGTTTTACAGGCATAAGACGGAGGATCGCTTGAGGGTTCACATCACCGATGCCTAGAATCAACAATGGGAGGTTCCGTTTAACCTTCTCCCGAGAGAGAAACTGCCGGCGTCAAATCAAGCCGTCGGAGGATTACCCAAGAGTCCAATTAAGGGTTCGGATATTTCCGGCTCGGAATTCATCTTCAGCTACAAGACCAACCTGTTCGGGTGTGCAGTAAAATGGAAGTCTAACGGCCAAACCTTCTTCAACCCCAGCGCCAGCAGCTCCGACCTGTTCGGGCAAATGGTGTTCAAGGACCAATACCTAGAGATCTCGACGAGCCTGCCCAATACCCAAAGATCTCCAAGGACCAATACCCTTTTCAACGTTCCGCACGCTTAATTGGCTGTGCTGCTAAAGTTCCGCCGAACGTCAAACGGTCAAATGAGAATTAAGTCAAACGGATCCCGTTTGGTTTTCCCAATTTCCGTTTAAGAGCAAGATTAAGTTGAAGTTAAGACAGGTGGCATAATAATAGCGTGTGAGACAGGGACGAGACACGGAGACTGGGGACAGACGAATCGGCTTCACAGTACAATAGGGCTTTCTCCGTTAATTTCGAGAATGAGACCAAGACCGAAGACTTACAGACCATTTCTTTCAACTTTTCGACAACAGTACACTCTGTCTTCGACTTTTAAGTTTTCCACCGCCTGAATAAGGAAGCTGCGGCCTTCAAAATTGGTTGCCGAGATCAAGCAAGCCGCCGACCTATTGTCCGAGATCGAGGAAGTTGCCTACGATGTTGAAGATGTCTTCGGCTCTATTGTCCTCAAATTCCTATCAGGCCTTCTGGCATTTATCCAAAAATGGATCAGAGAGAGTTCTTATCGGAACCGGTAATGAGAGTATTAAAATTATTGTTAATTGTTCTGTGTTTTTTTTTTCAGTTTTAGTTTGATATTTTCTCATGATTATGCCTGTCGTCTCTTATGCCACCTTTTATGACCTAAGTGATGCTAGTTTGTTGGTGAAATTTTTTGAAGGGAGGAAGGATCTTGTGATGGATCTTGTGAAGGAGATGCTCTATTCTGATCCTAAAGATCAAATTTCTGCATTCAAAGTCTTAAGTAAGCAACATGTCTCTTAATGATTTCGTAGTCATAGGACTTATGGATTTACTATCTGTAACACTCAATTTGATTTTGCTCAAGTATGCATAACTAATGACAGCCTCATCAACAGAAGCTTTGGCTCATTTTATTTAGCTACTTAAGTTGCACGAATAGTTTCTTAGGTCATCATTAATTGGAATGACTTTTCTTCTATATTTGCAATTTAGATCATCCATGGATGCAGGATGATGGAGATGCATCAGATAAGCCTATTGATGTTGCCGTATTAACTAGAATGAAGCAATTCAGGGCAATGAACAAACTCAAAAATTTGTTTTGAAGGTGAGGATATCTAATCTTGTCTAGAATATATATTTGAATATCTAAAAGGAAGAAGAAAACCTCATAAAATAAAAGTCAGAATCTAAGATCTACTTTTCTCAGCTTGTAGTAATTGTTAAAATTGTGTTCTTTTTTTTAGGTAATTGCTAAAAATTTATCTGAGGAAGAAATCAAAGGTTTGAAAGTAATGTTCAAGTCTTTGGACACAGATAACAGCGAAACTATCACCTTTGATGAGTTAAAAGCTGGCCTTCCAAAACTTGGTACAAAGCTTTCTAAGTCTGATGTGTGGCAATTGATGGAAACGGTAAATACCACTATGTTTTGTTCCTTGCTTTCTTTCTCTTATCACTTTTATGGAACGTTTTGTATGTTGTTGATCGCAACTTTCTTTTCCTTGTTCAACATCTTCACTGCTGATATATTTTGGTACCATGGTTCTGGTCTAATTTATCTGCATGGAGCCTATAGGAGTTATGACTGCTTTTTAGATCAAAGTATTTAGAATGAAAAAGATTGCTAAATGGTTAAATAACATCAAACACTTGCTCATGAAGTCAAATCTGCATTAGCAGGTTTGGCAAGTTGAATTTGTGAATGTGCATGTGGGTTTTATTGGGTATCGAACTATGATGCAGAGGATTTTTTAGCAATTTTTGTGGTAAATGTCTTTTTGATTGGATAAGACCATTATAGCTATATTGTCTTATGCCCATGTGTGCCATGCTTTGGCCTATTTTGACGCAAATTAAGTTGCATTTTTAAATGCTACAAAAATCTCATGAATAGATTCATCATCTAAATGCAGCAAACTGAGTAACATTTGAACTGTTACTACTATTTAAGCCACTTAAAAGAATCAGCTGCATGTTTAGGGTACTTGAAATTTTTATTGTCAGCTTGTGCAGCAGAGTAAAAGGTTTATTCCCAATAAAATGAAGTGAGGAGCATATCTAAGTGAACTTGTGAATTGAAATTATCACTAATATGATAAACATAGGATTAATATACAAGTTATACATACTGATATCTCATTGCAATACCTTTGCTCTACAAAAGTACAAAAGAAAACCATCTTCCTTCTATGGTGTGGCAATTCATTTTTATCCCATTAGTCAACATTTCTCCATCCAACAAAATGTAGGGAGCAGCCTCTATGGTGATTTATTCACACTTCAGTATGTCAAAACAGATCTCAAAAAGAGCTAAATTGGAACCCAAAAAAGATCTCATCAGTAGCATCATTGTTGCAAGAATACCTCTGCTGCTTCGATCACACCTAGTTCACAAAGAAATTGCTTAGGTAGATTGCCTTCCCTTTGCAGCCTATTTTTATTTTGATGGGGGATCTTATACTTATTACAACCATAAACTTTCAACACTTCCTTCATGCACATTTGTAAAGTAATGAACACATAATCTAATTTTTCAGCTGGATATTCATTAAATGATTTTTCCACAGCAAAGACCAATTCATCAGTATCTCTTGCGGCCTCTTGATATTGAAGTGACTGTATAGCTCTAAAAAATCCCAAGTCTAGCACATTTAAGTCCGGACTGTTTGGAAGTTGTGAAACTAGTTGAATGTTTAGACCATTTGCAATCGCAGCTTCATATACTCTATGATCATTGACATCTACATGTGGTTTGGCATTATCTTGTTGGAGAAACATTGTCCTCATCAAAGAGGAGTTTGGCAAATTTTTTCAAATCACAGGTAGGATTTTTTGAATCAAACATGATCTGATCACTTCTTTGGTGACTGATAAAATTGGTTTGGTCTCTAGAATTCCAGCAGCTTTGTTTTTGCTATTCCTCTTCACTGGTTCTTTATAAATGAAAGGAAATATTCCAATTTTACCTGAGAATTCTTGTCCTGTTACAGGATCAAATCGAGGACGAGCAACCGCGGCCAAGAACATTACCTTGGTTATGAATCTTTTGCTCCTACACGTTCTCAGTGGCTCTTCCTCTTCAGGCAAGAGATAGTATTTCTCGGATTCCTTAGTCAGGTAAAACCCCTTCTCATCGATATGAATAAAATTATACATATCAAGAAACATAGGACCCTGCAAAGAAGAAGCTCTGTTTATCATGGACAGACAAAATTGAACTCTTGCCTTCTTGTTTTGTTCTAAAAGATAAGGTTTTATGGCATTTTAGTGTCTCCTGATGAGTCCTTCTTTAATTCTTCGATGCAAGGTTTTATGGAATTTCCACAACATGGCTGAGATCAAGTTCTTTCCGCTTCCTGCCGACTTTCCTGACCTTTTTTGTTGATACGTCAATTGGAATGCCATTTTAATACAGAGCCTCACAATTCTCCATAATCTTCTAATGGTACGTATAGAAAATAAAAATTCTGAAGCAGCTGCAGTTAGAGAACCACGCTTTATCTTCCTATTTTGACTTTTAGCCATTAAAAACTCACAAATGTATTGTCTTTCTTGATTGCTCAGCTCTTTATGGACTCTTGATGGGTTTGACGTATTCATTGGTAGAGAAGTTTCCATGGTTCAGATGAGAAGAATGAATACTGATGCATGCGATTCGGTGTCGCAAACAGAGAAAACAGGGGACCAATGCTTTTTTGAGGAATTTTGTTCAAAGTGGACTTTTGTTTTTTAATAGAAATGTAAAGAATCCTTTACTTAATCTACAACCGTTATTTTTGGCGCGCATGTCCTTAATTTTTGTTGTTTGAGTTACCCGCCCAATTAAATTATAGGGTTTCACGTGTGTCTGATGATATGTTGGCGCCTTTTTATGTCAAATATCAATAACAGTTTGCCGCCTTTTGAAAGGTAGAAGAGGGTAGATTCGGAACTATGATACAAATGCCTACTTGCCTTAAAGTTTGTGCATTTTGAAAGAGGCCATCTATTTAGAAACAGAGGGAGTATTATCTTTTGAGTAGATGTAGGCCACTGTCATTATTTTTTGTCCAATTGTATAATGATTTAGAATATTTTGATGCTATGGTAATATATGTGACATGCATACATGGTAAACTGTATAAAAAAAAAAAAAAGATAAAATAGCTAACTTTTAGTGCCTGAACTTTTATCCAACATTACAAATTCTCCTAAATTTTTTTTCCCTCTCTTCGACTATTCTCTTCCTTCTTCCCCTGTCTCCAATTAGGCCAATTCTTGTGTGCGCCAGGCGCACAACATCCGTGCCATTTGACAGTCGGCTGGCTTATTTACATCCATGCCATTATGACCTATTTACTCTTTTTCTGTTTTTTTCTTTTTTGGGTCGTTTCTTGTTAGTTAGTTGCTCTGCTTCTTCTTCTACTCCGTTTCTTCTCTAGCTTTGTCTCGCAATTTTCGCGTTCCATCGATCGTTCTTAGGTGTGTATTAGTTGCTCTGCTTCTTCTTCTAATCCGTTTCTTCTTCTAACTTTGTCTCGCGAGTTTCGGGTTGCATCGATCGTTCTTCGGTGTGGATTTCGATCTTAGTTTCTTTTTTGTGCCGTTGAAGGACAAGTTTCGGAACTCTTGTTTTGATGGAGGTGTTTGCTTGTGGTCGGTAATGGATCTAGATCTGAATGTTTCTCCTGCTTTGTCGTCCGACATTATTTGCTCTGTTAACTTAGGTACGAACGTTATTTGGATTGCCTTTTCATGTTTGATATTTATTTGTGTTTTTTAATGTTTTTTAAATGTTTGCCTCAGTTTCTGGTGATTTAGGTTGTGGATTAGATGTTCGGTCTTTGATATCTGCTGTTGAGGGATCTGATTTGGGTGCATTGTCCAATTCTCTGGCGATTTCATGTGGTATTCATGTTGAAGGTACATGTTCTTTTTTATATTTGTATTTGTTCTTTTTAAGAATACTGTTTGTTCTTTCTAATAATACTGTTTGTTCTTGGCTATTTTAGACATTGTAATTTTTTTGTTTTTTATATTGGTTTTATATATATGCTTTTTGGTCTAGGGCGTTTGCTTTTTATGAGTTAGCCTTCATTTTTTTATGGTTCACAGTCTGTTGTCTTTACGGAACTGATGTTTTGGGCTTTTATGTTCTTTTCTTCATTAGTATTTGTACCTTTCTACAGAACTGTTTGTACCTTTGTGTTTTAGACCTTGTTCTTTTATGCTACATAGTTTGTTCTTTTAAAAATGCATATGTTCTTTTATGTGTTAGACTTTTTTATTTTTGCATGTTGTATATGCTCTTATAATGGAGCTAGGGATTTTAGGAGTAAAATTTTGTGTTGATTGGAAGAAGATGGTTATTTCACTCTATTGTTTAGTTTAGGGTTTAGTGTGTATAAGAGAATATACTTCAGGAACGATGTTTGTAACTTATCAATTCAATAAGCTATGTCATCAACTCCGTTGATGGAATATTCTAAATTTTGATGGTTTTGTCAGTTAACACAAAAAATGACTCATTTGTCTACATCACAAACTTTACTGGTTAGCATCAAAGCCCACAAAACCTAAATTTGTTTTTTTAATTATAAAAAAACTTCAGTAATTAATATCCGCTGGAACTAAAAATTGAGCAGTCTACTTTCCCTTTTGCCATATAGTATTTGTACCGAAGGTACTTATAGTGAGCCTATGTACTAGAGTAGGGGTGGAAATGAGTCGAGCCGAGCCCGAACACCCCTAAGCTCGAAGCTCGGCTCATTTAGAATTGGCTCAGCTCGAAGCTCGACTCGAGTTCGACAAGCTCGAAAAAATGGGCTCAAAGCTCGGCTCGAAAAAGTTTGAATTTGGCTTAATAAGCTCGAATCGGGCTCGATAAGCTCGAAGCTCGAATTGATGTTAAAATTTTCAAAACAAACAAAAACCAAAACTGACCCATCTCTCTTCTCCTCTCCTCGTGTTCATCCAGAACATGTTCTAAAAACCTGTCGAATTTCTTGCTCAGATTCTTCATCCTCTTTATGTTCCCCTGCAAATCCAGAAACCTGACCCATGGAATCAAATCGCCGATGTCCAGAACCCCCATTAAGCAAGAAAAGCTCATCCAACACCCATGGAATCAAATCGCCGATGTCCAGAACCCCCATTAAGCAAGAAAAGCTCATCCAACATCTCTTTGAACTCCTCCGGCGTCACGATCTCGCTCTCGTCGGACGACTCCGTGTACTTCTTCCCCAGAACCATCCGGCCGATCACGTTCAGGCCCAGATTCAAGAGGTGATCTTTGACGATGATGGATTTTGGGGAGGATTTGAAGAGATCGAATGGGAAAAGTTTCAATTCTTGTCTTCTGATGTACTCATAGAACTCAAGTCGCTTGGCGCTGAAGAGTTTGAGGAGGCACATACGGCGAGCCTACTGCCAGTATGGGTCGTATGGAGACCAGGTGATGTTGGAGCAGTTGTAGGTGGTATACTTGCCCGCAACAGTTTTTGGCCGGCCAATGAAGATGACGTCATGAGTTTTGAGGATGGCTTTGGTGTCGTCAACGGAAGAGGCGATAAGGACGAGAAGGAGCCAAAGTGGAGTGTCACGAAGAGGCAAGGCGCAGGGCAGGCCCGACAAGGTTCACGGGAATGTCGGGCTCGGGACTCGGGAAGCGAAGGGCACAAGAACTTTGGTCTGGTGGTGGCGACTGGCGAACAAGATTAGGGATTTAAGGGTAAGTAAATTATATTATATATTTTTTTTACTAGGCTCATTAAGCTCAATAAGTATTCGAGTCGAACACTGTCCGGCTCGAAGCTCGGCTCGTTAAATATTCGAGCTTATCTAATAGCTCGAAGCTCGGTTCGAGGCTCGTTAAGCTCGGCTCGAAAAGAAAAAAATCGAGCTCGAACCCGAACCGTTTGATAAGCGGCTTGGCTCGTTTCCACCCCTATACTAGACCTTGTACAAATGTGTACCCTATACATACATATATACATATTGTCGTGCCCACACTTGCCCCTGGCCCATTCGGGCCCGATTACTTAAACAATACAGCGGAAGTCTTATTTCACAAAAGGGGCATTTAAAAATATTATTATTATTATTGCAACTTAAGGGCACGAACCCCAGGGTACTTACCGGTACTAGCTCGTTAACTATTTACTTTTAGGGTTTTATTGCTCTCAGAAACAAGCTAGCACACCTATGTGGAATTTAGTGTTCATTTCATGATCTTTATCATGCTTAGCCAAGTACATGCATGGCAACCAAAACACCATATTCATATTTACAAGTCATAAAAATGGTGTTATATTGAAAATAAACATAATCACTTAAATAGCCAGGATACCCAAAAGCATGATACATGGCAAATAATTCATAAGTCCATAGAACACATTCCACCTTAATAGACCTTGTTCCCACAAATTTCTAGACTCCTCAAGCCTGCACAAGGAAGTCCACAACATTAGCTTGTTTCACAAGCAATCCATAACACTTAAGACACTTAGAATATTGAGCAACATATGTACAAACCTCTACTATGTGAAAGAGTATTTATTACTCTTGACCGTAATGCTTTTCTATAGCTCCTTCACCTACAAAAGTAGAGTAGGGCGGGTGAGTTATAAAACTCAATAAGGAATCCAATGGCATCCAATGCCTAACTTAGTGAGGTATTTTCTTATGGCTTTCAAAGCCAACTTATGGCCTCTAAGGCTTAACATATGGCTTCCAAAGCCTAACTTATGCCAAGAACGTAATGGCAATTATTCCATAAACCTGCAAAGAAAACACTAAGACAAAGAAAACACAAAGCATGTAGAAATAACAATAATAATAATAATTGGGGTCAGCATGCACAATCAATTCATAGAAGCACACAACACAACACACCACATAACACAATTCTGTATGGGCAAAGCAAGCATTAGCATATTCAATATCACACAATATCGGTCGACCATTTCTTATACCATACTGAGTACTCCTTAGCTTGGGAATCGAGTTGGCCAAACTCGATGCCAAGACCTAAATGCTTGCACTTAACTTAACTCATGAGTAACCATAGTTGCCGAAACAACGATACTTAGCCCACTATGCACTATGTGCCCGAATACTCACAAAGTGAGTATGAGAAAATCCTCACACAGAGTTGCCGAAGCAACAAAACAACTTAGCCCTGCATGCACACCTAGGATCACATGGTTCTTTGACCATCACCTAGGGGCACTAATACTCACAAACAAGATCATGGAGATACACCATGCAATAAAGTGACTATAGGAATCCTTACCATAATTTTTGTAACCTCTTGTTGCTTAACCCTTTGCTTTTCCTTGCTTGTTGTTGGTAGAACTTGTTTTTCCCTTAATGGACCTCAACTTAAGGAGGTAAGGCCCATTTTAGCCTTTCTTTGACTTAGGCCCAATTTTCTGTGAACTCAGGCCTACATTGGCCTTTTTTCCTGGAAATCCAGGCCCAACTTAATCATTTCCAGAATTCTGGCCCACTTGGCCTGTTCTGGAATTCTGGCCCAACTTGGCCCCTTAATAACTTAGGCCCAACTTAGCTTTCTTAGTACTTAGGCCCAAAATGACCTTAGGACCACTTAGGCCCAAAATGAACTTAGGAGCCACATAAGCCCAATTTTACCTTTTCAGGATTTTTAGCCCAATTTAGCCATTAGGCCCATATTAACCTTTTCAGGATTTAGCCCATTTGCCAATAATGCCATTATGGCCCATTTGGCCAAAATTACCCAAAACTTTGGGTTTTCACTTAAGAACCTAAAGAACAATTGTTGACAGAATTGTCCTTGATTTCTTCTTTGCCATTTTAGTCCCATATTTCCATTATGAACACATTTGCCACCAAGAACACTTGGTTAACACACATCCACCAAAATGGCACTTATGGCCGAATATGCTTTCCATTTCTTCTTTATGATTTTTGCTTCACAAGTCTTCTAGGAGCTCAAAATATGCCAAGAACACTTGGCTCCACATGGCTAACATGCCAAGGCATCAAAACAACAACAAGGCCGAAAATTCCATTGCTTTCAAAACTCTTCTTTTTACATCCATCTTTTGGAACTTGTCTTAAACATACATAAGAGCTTGTTTAGTACCAAGAACACTTGGTTTAAGCTCAAACATGCCAAGATACATACATGGCCGAATCTTCACCTTGTTTTCTTTCCATCCTTCACTTGTTTTTCTTGCTTAAAATGACCACAAAAGCTCACAAGTACCAAGAACACTTGGTTTAGAGCTTTGAAATGCCAAGAATGTTCATGGCCGAAACTTTCTTCATGCTTGAAGCCTTCATTTGATCTTTGCTTTGTTGGCTTCCAACACCTCATAAACACCAAGAACACTTGGTTAAACATCCATAAAGCTCAAGATATGAACATGGCCGAATATTCAAGAAACATGATTTTTTCTTCAATCTTTGCTTGATTTCTTGCTTTCCATGGCTTAAAATCTCCATGCATGCCATGAAATCCTTGTGTAAAGCTCAAGAACATCAAGAACACAAGATGGCCGAATATATTAGTGAGCAAGATCTTACTTTTCTAAGCTCAAAAATACATCAAAACACCAAGAAAGCTTGGATTACTTACAACATTCAATTGGCCGAAATTTAAGCTTGTTCTTCCTTGATTTTCTTGCTTCTCATGGCTTAGAAATGCCATGCATGTAAGGGGCTCTTGAGTTGAGCTCAAGAACACCATTTTCTCACCAAGGCCGAAACTTCACAAGCATTTCTTCATGGGTTTTCTTTGATTTCTCACTTGGTTCTTGGTCTAGATGTGTTTAGGAGCTTGAAAGCTTCAAGAAAATGTGTTTACATGTGTAAGGGAGTGTGATTTTAGCCATGGCCGAAAGTTAGAAGGGAGGAAGAAGATGATGAGCTTGAAGAAATGCCATGGCCGAATGGTTTGTGTTCTAGAGAGAAGGGAGAGCATTTTGGCTTTAGAGAGAGAGAAAGATATGTGTGAAATGAAAATGAAATGAAATGGAGAGCATATGGCCGGTTATGCCTTGCTAAATGAGGGGAAATGGCATTCAAATGCCATCCAAATGCATGTCAAATGCGTTTCCATGATGTGGCAGCCAATTGCTCATAAATGAAGGGGAAATGAAATCAAAATGCATATCAAATGCATATTTTAGGAGGATGGCCGGCCTTTGATTTCAAAATGGGGGAGAAATAGTCAAATTGCCATATAAAATAGTCCATGGACAAAAGCTAGTGGGGGAATAATTTATTCATAGTGGAATGTGTAGTGGGAGACATAGTAAAGGTAAAAGAATAGTGGAAGGGGTAAGGTGGGGGACAAGGTTGAGTGGGGGATGTAGGAGGGTTTTAAAATAGTGTGAGTGGAGACAAGCATGGGCCAAGGTAATGTATTATATGTGTGAGTGGGAGACATGTATAGTGGAGGGAATAAAATATTGGTGAGTGGAGGATGTAGGAGGATTTAAATTGGTGAGTGGAGGGATGATGTGGCATTTTTTTATTGCCAATATGCAAGGGTGGCAGCCATGGCTTGTATTGCCATAAAAATTGGTCAAATTCCACTCTTAGTCCTCCATCTTTCTTCAATCCTTTCAATTGAGTCCTCCCACAAACTTTTCCTTTGTGCAATTGAGTCCCTCAACTTTATATTCCACAATTTTCATCACTAACACTCTTGGTCTAAACCAAGCATAATTCTCAGAGTGTCCAACACTCATTAATGCCCATTCCATAAATAAATTCCAACTCTCCACGATTAAATTTCCAAGTTTCCAGATTAGGAAACTTTTTCTGTCACTAATCCGCTTAACCCGGGAATTAATCTTTTATGATTTTCCGGGTATAACAATACTCCCCACCTTAAGAAATTAGGTCCTCCAATTATTTGAATTTGGGCAATTGAGCCCAACCTACAAAAATTCCCTTGTTCAATTGAGTCCCTCACTTTTGAAGTACTTCATTTTCACCACTAATTTTCTTGGCCAAGGCCAAGCTTAATTTGTATGAATGTCCAACACTTAATTTAATGTCCCCTCACATTAATTACACTTAATTCCCAAATAAAAAAAATTTCTTTGCTCCAATTCACTTACCCCGGGACTTAATCACTTCGGATAGTCCGGGCATTACACATATATAGGAGTAGAGTCTGCCTTTAGTAAACTAAACATTTGTAAAATAAAATAACTTGTTCTTGTATATATTGGATAACTTTTATGTGTATAAAATGATGTTCTTCCACTTTGGTTCTAGTTTTGCTTTTGATTAAGTGCAGTTCTTCCATGCTTATAAATGTGTTAAAATTTTAACATGGGACAAAAGTGACTTATGCACAATGTACTGCTAGTCCTACGCTAGAAAACTTGGCATATGCATGGTTTCATGTACCATAAGTAACCTCATAGCATAAGAAAAAGTATGGGAATTAAACTCCTGGATGGCTAACAAAGCCATATATCCTTGGGAGCTACTCCTAATTAGGGTAGTGTAGGTTCAAGGGGTAGGTGTATCCTGTAGATGTTACGGCCCTTCTAGAGGGAGGTAAGGACTTTAGAATTTAGTTTAGAAGTTTAATTTAAGTTTGCCTAGCAAGAATTAAGAAGTTTGCCAAAGTTCACTAAGTTCCGACAAGAATAAAGCTCTGAACTAAGTTCAGGGGCAAAATGGTAATTTTGCACCCTGAATGGCCGGGACGAGTCCCGAGTGTTTTAAAATGAATTTTTAGAACTTAACTTTTAACCTTAACTCAAACTCAACAAATAGACAAGAATTTAATCAAGAACTGTCAAGTTACAAAGATGGGGGACCTAATTGTACAAAACTTGAAACCTTGGTGGTTTGAGGGGTTAAGTGGGGTTTAAGAAGAGGGAAGAAGGGTTTGGAGCTCCATAACCCGTTTTCCAGCTTCTCAACTCCATTTCTCTCTCAAATTAAGCTTGGAATCAAAAGCTTTTGGTGCCAAAAGGTGTGGTTTGAAGTGTTCAAGCTTGGAGAAGTGATTTTCAAGCTTGAATCCATGTTTTTGAAGCTTGGAGAGGCGTTTTTCTCCATCCCCTGTTTTTGAACGAGGTATGAGTTATGTTCTTGATTGAATTCGTGTTATTTGATTGATTGGAAGCTTGGGTTTTGGTTGGAAGAGGTGTTTTTGATGTTTAGGAGCTTTGTTTTGGTTTGAATTTGTGTAGAACTTTGGAAGCTTATTTGGAAGAGGAAGGGTTCGAATTCTTGCTTGTTCTTGGTGTTAAGGTAAGGGAGAAAGTGTTTTTAAGTGGTTGGATTGCTTTTGGATTGAAATGGATTGAGAAAGTTGAGTAATTTTTGGTTATGGTATGAAGAAACGTTTTGGGAATTATGATGGACTAGCTAAATTCGAAGGGTTGGTTTGATGCTTCTAATGCATCATAGTTTGGCTTTGATAGTTGGTTTTGTTCCTTGCAACATGTACTTCATGTGTATGAAATTTGGTAACTTTTGATGCATGTTTGCTATATGTATTTGGTTGCCAAAGTTCGTAGCAGCAATCGGCCAAATTCTGCATTTCTGCAGAATTGGCGACGCGGCGCCAATTGGCCCGAAAATTGGCGACGCGTCGCCAATTCATTTTTCAGTCACAGAACGTTTGTTCGTTGGCGACGCGTCGCCAATTCCTTTTTTTGCCTTTGGCGACGCGGCGCCAACACCTAAAAATGGAGGGTTTGACTTTTTGCTGCGTTGACCCGACCGAGACTACGGAAGGCTCGGAACGTGCCTAAGGGTCCGAGGATCCTGATGGTACTCCGAAACTTCCGAAAGTCCCACCGGAAGTATGAGTTTTCTTGAACTGTTTGAGGTAAGTAAGTTGCTTAGGCAACAAGTAAGGAAACAAATGTTGCAATTGAACTTAATTAGCTATCAATAGCTCAGGTGAAAGGTTTAGAACCCTTGTCGGCCTAGCCGTGCCGGAGCCACGAGGCCACGAGGCGAAACCTTGTTCATCTAGTTTACATCAAAGAGGCCCTGCGGCCTAGTCTACAAGTCCCATCATAAATTCCCCTGCATAACAACTAGGTGAGAGGTTCTATGTTTGAATGAGGCTTGCTAAGGTTCGCCCTTGAGCCATATGATAGGTTGCTAAGTGATAGCGCTTGGCCTATATTTCAGGTTGCTAAGTGTTGGCGCTTGGCCTGTATATGTGTCAGGTTGCTAAGTGAGTGCACTTGGCCTGATACAGAGGACTACTTGAGGAGAGGTCTACCGGCCTAGTATATATATATATGACTAGTACCCTCATGCTGTGTGAGCTCGCAGCCAGAGTCCTAGTAATTTTTCTTGCAGGTACATCGAAGACCCTTACTGAGAATGTTGAATTCTCACTCCCTGTTTGTTATGCAGAGCCTGGAGTAGCAGGACCGGATAATCACTGAGGATTATCACGGTAGTACCTTTTTGTCTGTAAAGGTACGGTAGTTGAGAAACTTTAAGTTTCTAGCCTGCTTAAGTGTTTAATTGGTCTGTTGGTCAGGCTGTGGTACTAACTTGCTTCTTCCTTTGGCTGCAGAGCCTAGTAGCACTTGGCAAAGGACTTGTGAGACTCGCCACTGGGACAGGAGTCCAAAGTGGGAGCTAGGGTAAAAGATCTCAGCAAAGTCTTGTATTTTGATACAGTACTTTATTTTGCCTCCAGTATTTATGTTATAAAGAGTCCTTGACTCAGGGGATTGTTCTCTGGGTGAGAGCATTAGTTACTTATGTATAAATGCTTTCACGAGCGGTGTATGTGTAGTTAATCACTCAAAAGTTGATTTTGATATGCTTTGGCATTTTGTATTTATTTATATAGAATTTTACTTAGCCGGCTAAATGTCTAAATGATTAAATGTTTTATGGTTTTAATAAACCAAGTCAAAGCATAAGTGCATAAATATTGCATTTCTAGGTTAATCAACTAGTAGCATTGGATTTAATCCACACACATAACCAGCTAGCCAATTACAATCCACCGTGAGACAAACGCTCACAGGGTATCCCGGGCAGGGGCACGGGGATCGTGTCAGCATTTTTGGTATCAGAGCTAAGGGTTTTATTTCATGGATATTGGAGGCTTAGACTGAGATCTAGTAGTAAAGTCCAAGTGCTAGGAAGTTAGTACTGACCAACATCTGGGGAAATGTTGTCTGGCTGTGGTTGTAGGTTATTATGGTTGATACGAGGTCTGGAACTTCGAGGGGGACTAGGGAACCTGGTGAAGGTTCTAGTGACCCAGTTGTGGCGAGGTTGGATGAGATATCCAGAGTGCTACAGGGTTTGACTGAGACTATGTCTCAGGTGGCACAGGGTATGAACACTCTTGTAACAGAGATGTTCAGAGATTATGGGGACAGAGGTGTTGTCCAGGAGGAAGTTGAGCCACAACAGGAACAGGAGAGGCATGCTGAACAACAGCAAGTGCCTAGAGCTCAGGAACCTAGAAATCAAGTTCTTGAGGAGGTTGAGGAACCAGAGATGATGGAGGCTCCAAGGAGGGGAGACACTCCACATCAGATGAGACTGTTAGAGAAGTTTAAGACAGTTGATCCACCTAGCTTTGATGGGACGGGAGATCCTGACAGAGCAGAGGATTGGTTGTCTGTTATGAACCGCCTCTTTACTTGTGGTGGTTATGAGACAGAGCAGAGGATGGTTCTAGTACCTTTCTTTCTGAGAGGGAGAGCCAGTCTTTGGTGGGACGATGTGATGGAGTTATTGAGGGAGAGTAACGGCACTCGCCCAGAGCACAAGAAAAAGGTGCTCAAGTGGTCAGACTTCGAAAAGAAGTTTAGACAGGAGTATATCAGTGAAGCTGCACAGGATCAGAGGAGGATCCAGTTTGAGAATCTGACACAGGGAGAGATGTCAGTACGAGAGTATGAGCAGCGATACAATTCACTTATCCGGTATGCTCCATACATGTTGGGTAATGAGGAGTTGAAAGCCAAGAAGTTTTCCCAGGGCCTGAAGCCTATTTTCAGGAGGTATATGGTGACAGTTGACATCAGGAGTTATCGCCAGATGGTTCAGAAGGCATTGGCATTGGAAAGGGAATTCGAGGATTCCAGAGCACCTGTGAAAAAGGTGGAAGCTGGGCCATCTAACTTGGGAAAAAGTGCTGGAAAGCGACCAATGGTAGGGAACCAGGATCCATCTAAGAGGAGGAGGACAGGTGTGTGTCCTAGGTGCAGACGGTTCCATGGTGGAAGACCATGTACACTGGGCACAGATATTTGTAATGTCTGTGGTCAGAGAGGGCATTGGGCCAGGGACTGCCCAAGAGTTCGTTCAGTTACAGGTCCATCTCGGGTTCTACCTCCAGTACCGCTTGCCATTGGGAACCGGCCTGGAGTAGTTGCTGCAGCAGTGAACCCAAGAGTCTTCGCTTTGACGAACCAGGCGGCCAGAGAACCGCCAGCTGTTCGAGGTAATTTTACTTTTCTGAGCAGTAGTGTTAGAGTGCTTTTCGATACGGGAGCTACTCTTTCAGTGATATCTTCTGCCTTGGTAGATAAGCATAGTTTACAGCGTGAAATTGCGGGTGAGTTGAGACTCATCAGGACTGCAGGGAGAGGTTTTATTGTGACCAATGAAGTGGTTACTAGGTATCCTTTGCAGTTGGGTGATCATGACTTTTGTTGTGAGTTGTGGGTGATTGAGTTGAAATCATATGACCTGGTGCTAGGAATGGATTGGTTGAGTAAGCACAAGGCACAAATTAACTGTGCGAATCACTCAGTTGACATCATTGATGCTCAAGGAGCTAGAGTGACTTGCACGGGAGGGTTGGCATCTAGTGCTAAGAGTTTACACCTTAGACTTGTAGATACCATCCCTGTAGTGGGTGAAGAGGAGTATTACTCGTTGAATGGAGTAGCTATAGAGGAGGAATTGGGGAGCATTCCTGTAGCTAATCAGTTTCCTGAGGTGTTTCCAGTGGAGTTACCTGGGTTACCGCCTAGGAGGGATACTGAGTTTGCTATCCATCTGCAACCAGGGGTTGAGCCTATTTCAGTACCACCTTATAGGATGTCGGCTCCTGAGATGGATGAGTTGAAGAAGCAGTTGGAGGAACTGCTAGGGAAAGGTTTCATAAGACCGAGTGTATCACCGTGGGGAGCTCCAGTGTTATTTGTGAAGAAGAAGGATGGAACTTTCAGGTTGTGCATCGATTACAGGAAGTTGAATGCAGTGACAGTTAAGAATAAGTATCCACTTCCTAGAATTGATGATTTGTTTGATAGACTCAGAGGAGCGAGAGTGTTTTCCAGGATTGATCTTCGGTCTGGGTATTTTCAGATCAGAGTTAGGGAGGAAGACATTCCGAAGACTGCCTTCAGGACAAGGTACGGGCATTATGAGTATACGGTTATGCCTTTTGGTGTGACTAATGCTCCAGCAGTGTTTATGGAAGCTATGAATCGGATCTTTAAGCCATTTCTGGATCAGTTTGTTGAGGTCTTCATTGATGATATTCTGATCTATTCACAGTCTACAGCAGAGCATGAGGAGCACCTTAGAACGGTTTTGCAAGTGCTGAAGGATAATCAGTACTATGCAAAATTTTCTAAGTGTGAGTTTTGGTCCGAGAGGATTCAGTTTTTGGGGCATATTATCAGTGCTCAAGGTTTGTCAGTTGATCCTGAAAAGGTTCAAGCAGTGGTTGATTGGAAGAGACCGACTACAGTTACAGAGGTTAGGAGTTTCTTGGGTCTAGCAGGTTACTACAGACGCTTCATAGAGAAATTCTCTGTGATAGCTACGCCGTTGACAGCATTGACCAGGAAAGCTCAGAAATTTGAGTGGACACCGAAGTGTGAAGAAGCCTACATGAAGCTGAAGGAAAAGTTGACCAGTGCACCCATACTTGTGTTACCAGACCCGGACAGAGCCTTTACAGTTTATACTGATGCGTCAGGTTCAGGTTTGGGTTGTGTTCTACATCAGGACAGTCAGGTGATTGCTTATGGTTCGAGACAGCTGAGGCCTAATGAGCTGAACTACCCTGTTCATGATCTTGAGCTTGCAGCAGTGATCTTTGCACTGAAATTATGGAGACATTATTTGATGGGAAGATCGTTCAGAATCTTCACTGATCACAAGAGTTTGAAGTATTTGTTTACTCAGAAGGATCTGAACATGAGACAGCGGCGATGGATTGAGTACATTAAAGACTATGATTGTTCGATCGAGTATTGTGCGGGTAAAGGGAACGTGGTAGCAGATGCTTTGAGCCGGAAGTACACAGGAGTGATCTTGTCCAAGGATCAGGCTACAGATTCTTCAGAAGGAGCATTGAAGGATTGTTTCTTAACTTTGCATGAATTATGGCAAAGTCGAGAAAAATCCTTAGTCTACGTTTTGGAGATTCAGACGGCTTGGTTAGCCAAAGTCAGAGAAGCTCAGTTGAAAGATCCATTGTTGAAGAAGATTTCAGGTGAAGCTAAGACTGGTGCTTTGAAGAAAGAGTTCAAGTACAAAGATGGAATACTGCATTATGGTGATCGACTCTATGTGTCGAATGTTGAGGGACTTAGGCAGCAAGTCCTACAGGAGGCACATAGCAGTACATTGAGTATTCACCCTGGTGTTAGTAAGATGTATCAAGATCTGAAGACACATTTTTGGTGGCCAGGACTGAAGAGAGATGTACGAGGACATGTGGCAAAGTGTTTGACATGTCAGGTGGTGAAAGCTGAACACCAGAAACCAGCAGGCACACTTCAGAGTTTATCTTTACCAGTGAGGAAGTGGGGATCCGTTACTATGGATTTCCTAGTGGGGTTACCGACCACCCGGAGTCAACATGATGCTATTTGGGTAGTGGTTGACAGATTGACGAAGTCGGCACACTTTATACCGATCAGAGTCACCTATACATTGGAGAGGTTGGCTCAGTTATATCTCAGGGAGATTGTGAGACTCCATGGGATACCGGATCAGATCATATCAGACAGAGATCCACGATTTACATCACGGTTTTGGAATGCTTTTCAGGAAGCATTGGGCAGCAAAGTTAGCCTCAGTACCGCTTTTCATCCACAGACTGACGGACAGTCAGAGAGGGTGATTCAGACTTTGGAGGACATGCTACGCATGTGTGTCATTGATTTCAGAGGTGATTGGGATCAGCACTTACCACTGATCGAGTTTGCCTATAATAACAGTCATCAATCTGTTATTGGAATGGCGCCCTATGAAGCTTTGTATGGGAGACGATGTATGACACCTCATTGTTGGGCAGATCCAACAGACAGAGTGGTTATTGGACCTGAGATCATAGCTGACACTACAGCTAAGATTAAGTTGATTCAGCAGAGAATCAAGACAGCTAATGACAGACAGACTAAGTATGCAAACAGAAGAAGAAGAGAATTGAGTTTTGAGGTTGGTGACAAAGTACTTCTGAAAGTGTCGCCCATGAGAGGAGTTAGTCGTTTTGGACAGAGGGGCAAGTTAGCTCCAAGGTTCATTGGACCTTATGAAGTGTTAGAGAAAGTTGGGAAAGTTGCTTATCGGTTGGCTTTACCGCCTAACCTTTCTCAAGTGCATAATGTGTTTCACGTTAGTTTACTCAGGAAGTGCACAGTTGAGCCCGGACAGGTAGTAAATCCTTCAGTGATACCCATTCAGGAGGACTTGACTTATGAAGAGAAACCAGTTCAGATTTTGGATAGGCAAGTCAAGAAACTGCGGACTAAGTGGATTCCGATGGTTAAGATCCTTTGGTCTAACCATAGTGAGGAGGAAGCTACCTGGGAGACAGAGCAGGATATGCTGAAAAGATATCCTGGTGTTTTTCCAGAGTTGCAACGGAATTTGGGGGACCAAATTCCAGAAGGAGGGGAGAATGTTACGGCCCTTCTAGAGGGAGGTAAGGACTTTAGAATTTAGTTTAGAAGTTTAATTTAAGTTTGCCTAGCAAGAATTAAGAAGTTTGCCAAAGTTCACTAAGTTCCGACAAGAATAAAGCTCTGAACTAAGTTCAGGGGCAAAATGGTAATTTTGCACCCTGAATGGCCGGGACGAGTCCCGAGTGTTTTAAAATGAATTTTTAGAACTTAACTTTTAACCTTAACTCAAACTCAACAAATAGACAAGAATTTAATCAAGAACTGTCAAGTTACAAAGATGGGGGACCTAATTGTACAAAACTTGAAACCTTGGTGGTTTGAGGGGTTAAGTGGGGTTTAAGAAGAGGGAAGAAGGGTTTGGAGCTCCATAACCCGTTTTCCAGCTTCTCAACTCCATTTCTCTCTCAAATTAAGCTTGGAATCAAAAGCTTTTGGTGCCAAAAGGTGTGGTTTGAAGTGTTCAAGCTTGGAGAAGTGATTTTCAAGCTTGAATCCATGTTTTTGAAGCTTGGAGAGGCGTTTTTCTCCATCCCCTGTTTTTGAACGAGGTATGAGTTATGTTCTTGATTGAATTCGTGTTATTTGATTGATTGGAAGCTTGGGTTTTGGTTGGAAGAGGTGTTTTTGATGTTTAGGAGCTTTGTTTTGGTTTGAATTTGTGTAGAACTTTGGAAGCTTATTTGGAAGAGGAAGGGTTCGAATTCTTGCTTGTTCTTGGTGTTAAGGTAAGGGAGAAAGTGTTTTTAAGTGGTTGGATTGCTTTTGGATTGAAATGGATTGAGAAAGTTGAGTAATTTTTGGTTATGGTATGAAGAAACGTTTTGGGAATTATGATGGACTAGCTAAATTCGAAGGGTTGGTTTGATGCTTCTAATGCATCATAGTTTGGCTTTGATAGTTGGTTTTGTTCCTTGCAACATGTACTTCATGTGTATGAAATTTGGTAACTTTTGATGCATGTTTGCTATATGTATTTGGTTGCCAAAGTTCGTAGCAGCAATCGGCCAAATTCTGCATTTCTGCAGAATTGGCGACGCGGCGCCAATTGGCCCGAAAATTGGCGACGCGTCGCCAATTCATTTTTCAGTCACAGAACGTTTGTTCGTTGGCGACGCGTCGCCAATTCCTTTTTTTGCCTTTGGCGACGCGGCGCCAACACCTAAAAATGGAGGGTTTGACTTTTTGCTGCGTTGACCCGACCGAGACTACGGAAGGCTCGGAACGTGCCTAAGGGTCCGAGGATCCTGATGGTACTCCGAAACTTCCGAAAGTCCCACCGGAAGTATGAGTTTTCTTGAACTGTTTGAGGTAAGTAAGTTGCTTAGGCAACAAGTAAGGAAACAAATGTTGCAATTGAACTTAATTAGCTATCAATAGCTCAGGTGAAAGGTTTAGAACCCTTGTCGGCCTAGCCGTGCCGGAGCCACGAGGCCACGAGGCGAAACCTTGTTCATCTAGTTTACATCAAAGAGGCCCTGCGGCCTAGTCTACAAGTCCCATCATAAATTCCCCTGCATAACAACTAGGTGAGAGGTTCTATGTTTGAATGAGGCTTGCTAAGGTTCGCCCTTGAGCCATATGATAGGTTGCTAAGTGATAGCGCTTGGCCTATATTTCAGGTTGCTAAGTGTTGGCGCTTGGCCTGTATATGTGTCAGGTTGCTAAGTGAGTGCACTTGGCCTGATACAGAGGACTACTTGAGGAGAGGTCTACCGGCCTAGTATATATATATATGACTAGTACCCTCATGCTGTGTGAGCTCGCAGCCAGAGTCCTAGTAATTTTTCTTGCAGGTACATCGAAGACCCTTACTGAGAATGTTGAATTCTCACTCCCTGTTTGTTATGCAGAGCCTGGAGTAGCAGGACCGGATAATCACTGAGGATTATCACGGTAGTACCTTTTTGTCTGTAAAGGTACGGTAGTTGAGAAACTTTAAGTTTCTAGCCTGCTTAAGTGTTTAATTGGTCTGTTGGTCAGGCTGTGGTACTAACTTGCTTCTTCCTTTGGCTGCAGAGCCTAGTAGCACTTGGCAAAGGACTTGTGAGACTCGCCACTGGGACAGGAGTCCAAAGTGGGAGCTAGGGTAAAAGATCTCAGCAAAGTCTTGTATTTTGATACAGTACTTTATTTTGCCTCCAGTATTTATGTTATAAAGAGTCCTTGACTCAGGGGATTGTTCTCTGGGTGAGAGCATTAGTTACTTATGTATAAATGCTTTCACGAGCGGTGTATGTGTAGTTAATCACTCAAAAGTTGATTTTGATATGCTTTGGCATTTTGTATTTATTTATATAGAATTTTACTTAGCCGGCTAAATGTCTAAATGATTAAATGTTTTATGGTTTTAATAAACCAAGTCAAAGCATAAGTGCATACATATTGCATTTCTAGGTTAATCAACTAGTAGCATTGGATTTAATCCACACACATAACCAGCTAGCCAATTACAATCCACCGTGAGACAAACGCTCACAGGGTATCCCGGGCAGGGGCACGGGGATCGTGTCAGTAGAGCTATCTTCTTGTCCCCCAAATTTGATGCATGGAAAGGAAGTCTAGGAATATCGCCACCACCTCAAAAAGAGGCTGGTGGCGACTACCTTTCTTTGAGTAGTAACAAAATTTGGTTGATTATATTATCTGGGAGATTATTGATAGCAACATCATGCATCCTAGTCAAACCATATTCTACAGCTACACTTCAACACTGCTCTTAACAATAAATCACAGTATATTTATTTTTGAATGACAAAGAAATTTATTAATAAAAGAAAGGTATAAAAAGTTCTAGCCAAGAGCTAGGAAACACAAGGGTCTAAAATAAAACCTCCCGAAATCTTGTCATCCCTACCTCTTAAGCCCCCACTTCCTTCCCCAGGAAAACCCCAATAATCACCACTAATCCTTGATTCCTCATTCTAATCTTCTCAATTCATTCTTCAAGTCGAGTCTTTCCCACAAGAACCAAACTTTTTATATCTCTTTTTCCCACTCTTAAGAGTCTTTAAATGATCATATGTTTTAATGTGGCAACGTCGGGTTTTCTGGAATCGCCACCAATCTGTTTCACCTAGGTCAATTGGTCACCTCAAAATTGGTTTGCGAGAGTTCGGGGATTCGGGAGTACGGTTACGTTAAAACAATTTTGTTAAAACGCCCAAAAATTGGTACCATAGTTGATTTCAATTTTGTTTTGCTTTGCTTTAAAAAAATATTTAGTTAACTTTCAAACAAGAAATTTTAACTGAATTAATCGGATGTGGATTTTTAAATTAATACCGGTTTAAAAATCTTTAGTAATTAATTTGTATAAAAATTTGATATTTTCGAACCATGGACTCTGCCGAGTCACCCGGACACGGAAGTTTTAATTCCGAACCATGGACTCTGCCGAGTCACCCGGACACGAAATTTGATGAAATTTTAAATAATTTAATCCATATCGTAAAATATGGATTTTTATCTTTATATTTATTTTTATTCAATTTAAAAAAAATTGATATTTTCCAAACTGTAGATCCTGCCGGATCATCCGGATATGGAAATTGATTTTTAATTAATTGTTTATTTAATGAATTTTAGTCATAATTTTTATTGGATTTTATTATTATTTTATTATTTTTCTTGAATTTTTAATTATTATTACTTTAAAAATATATTTAAAAAAAATAGAATTGATTTTTTGTTGTATCTTTAGAATTATTCAATTATGATTTTTTAATAATTTTAATAAAAGGTTAATTTTTTTAAAGAAATAAAAATTGATGTTTCAAAATAATGAAGATTTGAAATAATGAAGGATGGGGATTTTTGGAAAATATTTTTTGATAGCCTTAAAAATGAAGAAAGTTAATTATTCACATAAAAACTTCTTTTTTTTTCATTTATAATTAGTTATTATTTACTTATTTATTTTATTTATTATTAAATAAGTGAAATAAATTTTATCATAAAGTAAAATTTTGGCATAAAGGAAAATTAAATAAAGTAAAGTAAAGGGGATTTTTTTTTAGTTTAGACATCCATAAAAAAATGCATAAAATAACACATGTAAATAAATAAAGGGAAAACATATAAAGTAAATAAAAGAATATTAAAGAATAAATAAATAAAGTGGGGCTTTTTGACCTTCCAGTTTTAAAAATTAAATAACATATTCAAACAAATAAATAAACAAATAAAAAGCACATAAAGTAAATAAAGGAAAGTTAAAGATCAATAAATAGTAAGCAAATAAATAAAGTGGGGCTTTTTGGCCATCCACTAAAAAATAAATAAATAGGAGGTATAACCTTCCATGAATAATAATAATAATAATAATAATAATAATAATAATGATAGTAATAATAATAATAATAATAATAATAATAAAGGTTAGCAAAGTTAGCAAAGTTAGTTGTTAATAACAATAAAAATAAAAGTTGGATTAGTTGTTAATAACAATAATAAAAAGGGGTTAGTAATAATAACAATAATAAACAAATAAATAAACAAATAAAAGAGTTAGTAATTAATTCTACAAGAACAAAATAAAAGGTTAGTGACCAAAGTGAAAGATATTGAAAAGATGAAGGACTAAAAGGAGTTTTACCCTTAAAGTTAAAATTTGAATTCTCAGGAAAGAAAACGCGACGCGGGCGCAGGGGCAGGGGGGTGGGGCTGCTGGGGGCGACGGCAGGCCAGGCGAAGGGGCGGCGAGGCAACGGCGGCGCGGGAGCACGGCGGAGGCGGCATGAGGAGGAAAAAAAAAAAGGACTGCCGGAGGAGGAAACGCAGAGCGGACGGCGACGGTGACAGCGACGGCAACGGCGGGGGAGGCGACGGCGATGGCGTGGGGGTGACGGCGATGGCGGGGAGCGACGGCGACGAAGGGACGGCGGGATAACTGGAGAGAAACGGCGGGGGGAACGGCGAAAACGGAAGAAAAAGAAAAACGAAGAAGATGGTCAAAACATAAGAAGCAAAAGTTTGGGACTTTCTAGGCAGAGGGAGGAGAGGCTATGGACTAAGGCTGTAATTTTTACGTTTTTTGAAACAGAGCTCTAAGGTTTCTTTGTATTTTTTTCTATGTTTAGCCTCAAATTTGAAGGCTTATTTATAGAGGAAGTTTGGCTGAACTGTTGATGTATAAATTAATAAAAAATTTCAAACTTATATTTTAAATTGGTAAAATGACAATTTCAGTCCTTTACGTTTCCCAGGCTTTGGATAAGCTTCAGAAGCTTCTGATTTTGACAATTTTGTCATTTTCTGTTAATTTGGGCCAGAAACGTCCGTTTATGCCCAAAATTGACGCGAAAAATTGCCCAAAGCTCCTGGAACTTTCAGAATTTGTCAATTTTTCTCAAAAATTCTCAATTTTGTCATTTTTACCCCAAACTTTTTAATTTTGTCATTTTTATGGAGTTTTCTTTTTTTCTTTCAAACATACACATATACACACATATATCATTTTAAATCAAATTCTGACAAAACAAAAATGTATTTTAAACTAATTAACTTAATTAAAATTTTTCAGTAATAATAATAATAATAAAATATATTATTTTTTATTTTTTATTTTTAGTTTAATTAATTTTTAGTTTAATTTTTTTAATGGTCGGATAAAATTGGGTGTCAACATTTAAGAACCAACCCTTCACACCCATCAAAAGAGACTCCTAATAATTTGCTAACTTTATTAATCTGCGTCTTCACTCGAGAAGATTTTGCCATAAATATAAGATCCCTTTGCCCTAGTGCACCTCTTATATCATCCATCTCTGTGCAAGACAACATGTTAGTCCTTC
Organism: Aquilaria yunnanensis; assembly: GCA_039654915.1. Lineage (NCBI taxonomy): Eukaryota > Viridiplantae > Streptophyta > Magnoliopsida > Malvales > Thymelaeaceae > Aquilaria > Aquilaria yunnanensis. The sequence continues at coordinate 2,250,757 of CM077595.1, forward strand.
TAAAGCTCTACCTAACACAATTTGTGGACTCGAAATCTTTCAATTCTGAGGATTTTAAAGGTCATTCAAAACTCCCCTAATCCTGACCCCCCGCTTATCCATTGATTTTAAAATTGGAGGCACCCAAGAAAATTAAGAATAATTAGTAATATCTATTTTTCCCGCCACCAAATCTAACTTATTCTTGCTAGCACCCATACTAAACAAATCAAACTCACTATTCTCTATAATTTGTGGCCCATTAGAAATATTTAAAACTCCAATCTCTAGCCCACCATGTCCAACATCAGGCCTACTAGATTTCTTAATCAATTCAAGCTCCATTCTACTATTCTCCAGAACCAAACCCAACTCAAAATCAGCAACCCTAATTTCATTAGTTATGGACTGCCACCGCCATGCCTCCCTGGTTCAGCTCTTGACTTTCTGTTACCTTTTTCCTCATTCTTAGTACACTTAACAGATCGCCCATCATGCACCTCCTTTCTATATTTACCGCCACAATTCTTTTGAACCCATACCTTAATTTGTTATCTCGCCCACTGTCCCTACACTTGCCTTCATCGATCTGCTTCTCTTGCCTAAGTCACTTACAGCCTCCACTCTGAAATCCAGCACTGCTTTGCAACAAGGGCTAAAAATTTGAGTCATCTGCTAGTGCCCTCAACCCGCCACAGCTACTCCATTATCTCTGCTTTTCCCCAAGATCTTGTTTTTTCCTTCTCCATTCCTTCCACCACCACCGCTGCATAGGATTTTCTTAATGAACCCTTGACAGTCTTCACCGTGAGCCTTGATCCTAATTTGCAGCAGGGGCAGAAAAAATTGAGGAGAAAATTCTTCATCAGCCTCCACCAAAACACCATTTCTGGGAACGATTGATGAACGACCACACAAAAAATCCTTCTTCGAATTGAAAATTGCATTGCTAAACGACCACCACCCCTCTACCGTTTTGCCATCTGGAATTATGATTCCCCTCTTCCAGGCGCCCTTCCAAGCCACTAATTGTAGAAAACGTCTAGCTTTGTTCTTTCTCAACCCAAATTCTAGTCTTCCATTCTGGATTGTGAGATTTCTATGCCATGAATTTTCACCTTCCTCGAACCAGAACTCCTTCCACACTTTAATCCACCATTTGAACTCCCCTTCCTGCAAGACTAAGGTGGACCGCTTATGCCTCCCTAACTTAGAAATCTGCAACGAATTTTAACCCCCTAGTTCTTGACGGAAACAAAGGACCGCTTTTGCCCAATAGCCACCCACAAACCGTTATTGAAGCAGATGATCCACAGAGGGATGGCTACAGGGGCCGGCACAAAGCCGGAGCTAGCCAAAGAAAGCTGAAACGCTGACAAGAACGAAACAGCAAAATTTGAATTTTTAAATCACTTGCGCTTTTATGATCCACAATATAAAAAGGCCAAAAGGCGCATATGGTCCCTTAACTTTTCCAAATCTAACGAGCTAGTCCTTTAACTTTAAATCAGTACAAGTTAGTCCCTCAACTTTGAAAAAGTTAGCAAGTTAGTCCAAAATGGATGGCAGGCCAGACGGTGTTAAAATTTTTGCTAACGTGGCATGGGCCATCGCCGTATCTACCTCATATCCATGAATTCGGCCTCATCTCCATCGAATCCAACCCCATCACCTGAAAGATTTGTTGTGCTCATCAAAGCCAACTTATCTCCTACTGTGATAAACCCATAAGAACTATATTATATATGAATTGATGGATGATGGAGATCATGCCACATGAGACTTAATTCATATTTGTAGTTCTTTAAAAGGTGTTCACAATCTATGAGTATATACATGGGTTGATTACTCATAAAAGATTGCACATATGACATTACTATATGAGATAGAGTGATTTGTCTCAATCACTGGAATATTGATTCCTAATGTGTATGTGGATATTTATGGAGATAAATATTTGAACAGGACCAAATCAATTGCTCTTAAACCTTCAACTGTTGAGAAAGAGTAAATGTTATTTATTCCGTAGACTTGAGAATAATATGAATTTAAATGTATACTTTATGTGATTTTGATATGTCAACCAATGATGCCTACTATAGGATATACTTGGACATGTTGGATCACATAAATGTAACATGTTAAGTTCATGATTATTCAACATAGAATTCACCGCTCTTGAAATAAGAATGAATATTGTGGAGTAAGTCTCTTGGTTTTTCGGATTAAGAAATCCACGTGGTCAATTTAAAAAAATATTGTTTTGGAAATATTATTTTCTATATATAAAATTATATATATGGTATATATAGATTTTATAAATGTTTTTCTAAATTATTTAGAGTCCGAATAAACTTGAAGAGACGTGCACATATTTAATTCCGTATTGACAGTACCACGTTTTGGATGTGGTTGGTCTAGTCCGGATTATGTGCAACAATATTGGACGGTGAACGGAATAGAATAAAATGGGTACTTGTGAATTGTCTTTGAAATCCTGGGAGATTTTATAAGGTCGTATAATATGTTGTACTGACTTGTAAACAATAAATTAGTTGGGACTAATTTGACAGGATTAAGAGATCCTAAGGGTCCCACGCCACATTCTGAACTCTACCCAGTTTAACTTCTGAAATAAGTTGTACTTTAGCTTCTGAGAGAAGCTATGTACTTGACTTCTAAGAGAAGTTGTACTTTAGTTTCTGAGAGAAGCTATTGTACTTTTTGCCTATAAAAAGAGTTGTTGTGCATTATTGAAAATAAGATGGATGATGGAAACAGAAACATAGAAACAATAATAGTACAAACACTCATATAGTGCAACGGGTGGAGAAGGAATTCGAGCGTGTTAAGCTTGGAGAATTCTGCGTTTGTGGAATTTCGAAAACAAGGTACCCGTGTGATTATTTCTACAATCCGATCCTGGTGCATGCTAATTTAATAGCGTGAAACTCGTTCGGATTCCCAACAGTGGTATCAGAGCATGTTTATGATTGTGGAATAATTTTTTGTGTGTTTTTCACGAATTTAATTTCTTGATTTTCGTGTATTGTTCATGCGATGAACACAAACACACAAAACCCACACGGATCTGAATCCTTGCTTGTTTTGAATGTTATTGTTGTTTTCGATGTTACTGGATTTTTGTTGAGAACAAGAATACTCCGAAAACAACTCTGTTTTTGAGAAAAAGAAGATCTGGTTGAGTTTTTGGAACTAACCAAAATTGCCCGTTTTGATCCCGATGCTCCCCGGCCACCACCGTCCGTGAAAGTCGTTGACGGATGACTCGGTTTTGAAGTATCAAGGCCGAAGGTCAATAACCCCATGGTTTGGAGGCTTGATTTCGCTTCAATCGGATTGAATTTTGATTCGTTTCGAATCTGGGTTTATGAAAAGTTCAAGAACCCTAACATTTATTTTTGAAATTAAATGTTGTGTGTGTGAAATTGATCAAAAGGAATTGTTCCATTGTGATCATCAGCCTTTAAGGAACAAAACCCATATATTTTTGTTGCCGTTTGACGGCGATTGCGTTGCCGGATTTTTTTAGAAAACAATCGTGACTGTCGCGACTTCACTGTGCTGAAACGACGGTTGTCGGGCCGTGGGACAATGCCGGCAGGGCCGCCGGTCTCCTGGGAGGCAGCGCCGCCCCAGTCGACGGCGATTGGAGGCTGGCCGGAGGTGTGACAGCTGCTGCCGGCGGCGGGGGAAGGGAGCTCCTGCTGCTGCTGGTGCGCTGCGACGAAGGAGAATAGGAGAGGGGGCTGGTGGGCTTTGCATAAGCAGGCCCATTAGCTGGAACAAGTCCAACAATCCAATAAAAAAAAAAAAAGGGTTTTCGGGCCTATTTTTGAAAAAGGCCCAATTGGGCCATTTCTTTAAAAACGTTTTATTGGCCCATAAGCATTTGTTTACTTATTTATTCCAAGTTCCCAATTTATTTATTAATTTCAGAAATTAAATATTTTGAATATTTATTTTTCTGGAATGATTTATTTCTGAATAATTGGATGCTTTATTCAGTGGGAGCTTATTTGCATGATTATTTCATTTATTGAAATTTTGCAAATATGGATGAATGCATGATAATTGCTTGAATTAATTATTGAGAATTATTATGTATGCTTGTGCAAGTGTTGCAATATATTTTACAGTTATGGTGATAATTGTGAAAATGAATTTGTGTTTTGAATTGTTCAAAATATAAAATAAATTCCCTCAGTATTTAAATATCAAGTGTGAGAGATAGAAAATTATATCTTTAGAAGATTAATTTTCTAAAGGCTTTCCATTGTCGTAAATAATGAGTATGAATATTGTTGACTTAGTTTGATACCAAAAGGAGATGACTAGGTTGATGATAATTTGTGCTTATTGATTTACTTTATGGTGATAATGGATGTGTTATAGCCAAGTGGGGGCTTAATTAAAATGATTTAGTTTCTCACAGCAATATAATACATCTAGACAATGGGTGTACACTTGACTAAAGAGATATGCCGATCTAAAATGGATGGCGGGTATATTGTCTTTAGAAGCCAAAATTAAAAACAAGAATCTTATAAATGTTATAAGATAAATATAGCATGATATTTGCTTCATTATTGTTAGATTAATGCCAAAAGGAGTAGTCTTGCAATTAAATGAAGTTCTTGTTTTTCTAATTGCTCATATGTGATATGTTATGGTCATGAGGGTGAATTTGAATGCAATTAGTACTTTCTTGTATATGATACATTTAAAGAAAATATTGATTTTCTCCGCTATGCCTTATGTATTTTGTTTGTGTGTTCTTTTATAGAATCATGAACAACATTAATCCTCAGTTTGCTAAGAATCTGGAAGAGAATCGCCTTAATGGGGCAAACTATTGTGATTGGAAGAGAAACCTTGACATTGCGCTCACTGCAGGGAAGTTGGCACATGTTTTGAACGAGTTGCCACCTATACTTCCCCCTCTTGATGATGATCATAAAGAGGAAAAGAAAGCATATGATGTTTGGCATGAGCATGATTCCTTGGCTAAGTGATATATCTTGGCATCTCTCGAGAATAGGCTCCAGCAGCAGTATGAAAAGATGCCAACTGCTAAGGAAATTATGAATAGCCTAAAAGAGATGTTTGAGATACAGAATCGTTCTGCTAGGATGAATGCCATGCAAGGGCTTATGTCCACCAAAATGGTTGAGGGAACACCTATTCATGATCATGTGATGACCATGATTGGGTATATCAATGTGTTGGATTCCCTTGGCGCTGAGATGGACCATACGACCAAGATAGACATTATCTTGTGCTCGTTGCCTAAGTCATTCAATAACTTTGTTTTGAACTTTCATATGAATGACAAGGTAGTGACACTTCCTGAACTGCGCAATATGTTGCAAAGAGCGGAAGAGTTGCTTAAGAAGGATAAGCCCATCATGGTCATGGAAGGACAGTCCTCCACGACCAGGCGCAAGAATAACAAAAAGAACAAGGGTAAGAACCCTCTTCAAGTTAGGAATGAGCCTAAAAAGAAGGGGAAGGACAAGTCCAGAGATGAATGTCATTTCTGTGGAAAGAAAGGTCACTGGAAGCGTAATTGTAAACATTACATTGCTACAGTGAACAAGAAACCATCAGATGGTAAGTCTTCTGTCTTTATCATTGAGACAAACTTAATGCATGGAATTACGAATTCCTGGTGTCTTGATTCCGGGGAAACCACTCATGTGTGTAACACATGGCAGGGGTTCCAGGAAACAAGAAGGCTGAGTGAAGGAGAGATCTCATTGTTGATGGGATCAGATGCAAGAGTTGCAGCCATATCTTTAGGAACTTTTAAATTAGTTCTTTTAGATGGAACCGCTCTTTATTTGAAAGATTGTCTTTATGTGCCGCAAGTTAGGAGAAATTTGATTTCTATTTCGAAATTGGATGATATGGGATATTCATTCCTATTTCGTAGTAAAGTTACGATTAAATTTCGTAACAAATTTGTGGCAAGTGGTTTAAAAAATTATGGTCTTTACTTCTTGCATACCCTTCATGAAAGCAACATGAATGTTGAATCTGAACCATATGATGGGAATGGTTCAACAAAGCGAAAAAGGGAAGAGATAGTTCCCATTTATCTTTGGCATTTGAGACTTGGTCATATTAACGCCAAAAGAATTCAAAGGTTGGTTAAGGATGGTCCTTTGAGTTTCTTAACATTAGAAACTTATCCAACCTGTGAATCTTGCGTTCAGGGAAAGATGACCAGATTACCTTTTTTTGGAAAAGGTGAAAGAAGCTCAAATGTATTAGATCTCATATATACTGATGTATGTGGACCTATGAACCACATGGGAAGAGGTGGTATCTATTATTTCATTGCTTTCACTGATGACTTTTCTAGATACGGGTACATCTACCTGTTACATCATAAATCGGAAGCCTTTGAAAAGTTCAAAGAATTTCGAAATGAAGTTGAGAAACAAAAAGGTAAAAGTATCAAGTGTCTTCGCTCCGATAGAGGAGGCGAGTACCTCTCTGATGAGTTCAGAGGTTATCTTAAAGATAATGGAATTCTCTCACAATTGACACCATCGGGAACACCACAACTCAATGGTGTTTCTGAGAGAAGAAATCGTACCTTATTGGATATGGTGCGCTCAATGATAAACATGGCCGATCTGCCAGTGTCTTTTTGGGGATATGCGTTAGAGACCGCTGTCTATCTGTTGAATAGAGTTCCAACTAAATCGGTCCCAAAAACTCCATACGAGTTATGGACTAACAAAAGACCGAGTGTGAGACACTTGAAAATTTGGGGCTGTCCTGCACATGTCAGGAAGCAAAAATTTTCAAAGTTGGAATCTAGAACAGAAAGATGCCTATTTGTAGGATACCCAAAAGACACTATGGGTTATTATTTTTATAATCCAAATGAACAAAAGGTGTTCATTAGTAGAGATGCGGTCTTCTTGGAAGAAGATTTTGTGGTTGACTCTAGGAAAGATAATGGGATTATCTTACAAGAGTTAACTGAAACATCTGATAGTACTGCTTCTGATGATAGTACTCGAGTTGATATTCCTTTAGAGCCTATTCGAAGAAGTTCAAGGATCATTCATCCGCCTCAAAGGTTGACACTTCTGAATGAATCATTCATGATGATTTCAGAAGATTGCGAACAAGATCCTAGAACATATGAGGAGGCAATGAAGGATATTGACAGGGATAGATGGATTGATGCTATGAATTCAGAAATGGATTCTATGCATAAGAATCAGGTCTGGACTCTCGTAGATCCACCAATCAATATTAAGACTATTGGTTGTAAATGGATTTATAAGAGAAAACGAGGACCTGATGGAAAGGTGGAAACCTTTAAAGCAAGATTAGTGGCAAAGGGGTATAATCAAAAGGAAGGAATTGATTATGAGGAAACCTTTTCGCCAGTGGTCATGCTTAAATCCATCAGAATTCTGTTAGCCGTAGCTGCATACTATGACTACGAGATATGGCAGATGGATGTAAAAACTGCCTTCTTGAATGGGTATCTTGATGAAGATATATATATGAACCAACCTGCAGGATTTGTATCTAGTGGGGAGGAACTATCAGTATGTAAGCTGAATAGGTCCATTTATGGACTTAAACAGGCTTCCAGAAGTTGGAACATCCGTTTTGATGAGACAGTTAAACAATTTGGCTTCTCACAAAATCCGGATGAAGCTTGTGTCTATAAGAAGACACAAGGGAGTGCTATCACATTCCTTGTCCTATATGTTGATGATATTCTACTCATTGGGAATGATGTAGAAATGTTATCAGCAGTGAAGCTATGGTTGTCCACTCATTTTTCTATGAAGGATTTGGGTGAGGCATCATATGTCCTTGGTCTTAAGCTCTATAGAGATAGAAGCCGAAGATTGTTGGGGTTATCTCAATCTACTTACATTGATAAGATCGTGGCTAAGTACAACATGCAAGATTCCAAGAAAGGCTTCGTGCCTTCTCGACATGGAATCATCCTTTCCGAAAAGATGTCTCCTAAGACTGATGAGGAATTGGATAAAATGAAACGCTGCCCTTATGCTTCTGCGGTTGGCAGCATCATGTATGCAATGTTGTGTACTAGGCCCGATATAGCACAAGCAGTGAGTGTTGTAAGTAGGTACCAATCCAACCCTGGGGAAGGTCATTGGACCGCTGTTAAGCATATTTTGAAATATCTTAACAGGACAAAGCATTATTGCTTAGTCTATGGTGGTGGTTCATTGGAAGTAAAAGGATATGTTGATTCTGACTTCCAATCTGATCCAGATGATGGTAAATCGAATTCTGGATTCGTTTATGGACTAAATAGTGGGGCTTTCAGTTGGAGGAGCTTTAAGCAAAGTACTGTAGCTGACTCTACAACTGAAGCCGAATACATTGCCGCTTCTGAAGCAGCAAAAGAGGCTGTTTGGATCAAGAAGTTCATTCAGGAACTTGGAGTTGTTCCAAACATAGAATCTCCAATTACTCTGTACTGTGATAACACTGGGGCTGTTGCTCAAGTCAAAGAGCCCCGTGCTCATCAACGCATGAAGCACGTACAGAGGAAATTTCACTTGATAAGAAAAATTGTCAAAAGAGGAGATGTAAGCATCATAAAGATTGCTTCAGCGGAGAACGTGGCAGACCCACTGACTAAACCTTTATCTCAAAAGGTTTTTGAGAAACATGTAAATGAAATGGGTCTTAGAATAGTTGCTGATTGGCTTTGAATCGCAAGTGAGAGATTGAAAGATTTGTTGTGCTCATCAAAGCCAACTTATCTCTTACTGTGATAAACCCATAAGAACTATATTATATATGAATTGATGGATGATGGAGATCATGCCACATGAGACTTAATTCATATTTGTAGTTCTTTAAAAGGTGTTCACAATCTATGAGTATATACATGAGTTGATTACTCATAAAAGATTGCACATATGACATTACTACATGAGATAGAGTGATTTGTCTCAATCACTGGAATATTGATTCCTAATGTATATGTGGATATTTATGGAGATAAATATTTGAACAGGACCAAATCAATTGCTCTTAGACCTTCAACTGTTGAGAAAGAGTAAATGTTATTTATTCCGTAGACTTGAGAATAATATGAATTTAAATGTATACTTTATGTGATTTTGATATGTCAACCAATGATGCCTACTATAGGATATACTTGGACATGTTGGATCACATAAATGTAACATGTTAAGTTCATGATTATTCAACATAGAATTCACCGCTCTTGAAATAAGAGTGAATATTGTGGAGTAAGTCTCTTGGTTTTTCGGATTAAGAAATCCACGTGGTCAATTTAGAAAAATATTGTTTTGGAAATATTATTTTCTATATATAAAATTATATATATGGTATATATAGATTTTATAAATGTTTTTCTAAATTGTTTAGAGTCCGAATAAACTTGAAGAGACGTGCACATATTTAATTCCGTATTGACAGTACCACGTTTTGGATGTGGTTGGTCTAGTCCGGATTATGTGCAACAATATTGGACGGTGAACGGAATAGAATAAAATAGGTACTTGTGAATTGTCTTTGAAATCCTGGGAGATTTTACAAGGTCGTATAATATGTTGTACTGACTTGTAAACAATAAATTAGTTGGGACTAATTTGACAGGATTAAGAGATCCCAAGGGTCCCACGCCACATTCTGAACTCTACCCAGTTTAACTTCTGAAATAAGTTGTACTTTAGCTTCTGAGAGAAGCTATGTACTTGACTTCTAAGAGAAGTTGTACTTTAGCTTCTGAGAGAAGCTATTGTACTTTTTGCCTATAAAAAGAGTAGTTGTGTATTATTGAAAATAAGATGGATGATGGAAACAGAAACATAGAAACAATAATAGTACAAACACTCATATAGTGCAACGGATGGAGAAGGAATTCGAGCGTGTTAAGCGTGGAGAATTCTGCGTTTGTGGAATTTCAAAAACAAGGTACCCGTGTGATTATTTCTACAATCTGATCCTGGTGCATGCTAATTTAATAGCGTGAAACTCGTTCGGATTCCCAACATCACCATCAAATCCAACCCCATCACCGTCAAATCTAGCCCCTCGTCGAATCTGGAACAGTTTCAACATTCAACTTCTAACAACTTGGTGAGACGGGGAGTGCAAGGACGGCAGGCATCGGGTGAGACGACGGTCGGACGAGTAAGGAGAGTGAGGAGACAGCAAGCATTGGGTGAGACGACGACCAGGCAAACGAGGACTGCAGACGAGGAGAGCAAGCGAAGGCAGTGGATGAGGAGGGATGGTGGAGGTGGGCAGACGAGGAGGGATGGGAGAAGCGGGCGGGCAACGAGGGAGGAGAGGGTAAAAAGAGAGAAGAGATGAGGGAAGAGGGATGGGGGAGGCGAGCAAACGAGGAGGGATGAGGGAAGCTGGCTAGCGACGAGGGAGGAGAGAAAAAGGGATGAGGGAGGCGGGCAGACGAGGAGAGGTTGGGGAAGCAGGCGATGAGGGAAGAAAGAGGGCGAGGAGAGATCAGAGATGAGAGAGGAAGGATGAAGGTGAGGAGAAATGAGAGAGGGATGGGATGGGGGAGGCAGGCAGACAAGGAGGTATGGGGGAAGCAGTCGAGTGATGAGGGAGGAGAGAGGAGGGAGGATGGAGAGGAGAGATTAGAGAGGAGGGATGAGGGCGATGAAGGAGGAGAGATGAGAGAGGAAGGATGAGGGTGAGGAGAGATGAGAGAAGGATAAGGATGGCGTCAGTCACAGGCGAACATATGACGCTTTTTGTTTAGTTTAGTGAAGTTGAGGGACTAACATGCTTAATTTGGAAAGTTAGAGGACTAACTCGCACTAAGTAAAAAAAAAAGGATTAACTCGCTCAAGTTTGCCAAGTTGGAGGACCATATGTGCATTTCGGCCTATAAAAAATGCTAGTCACTGCCTATCAATGTAATATTATAACAAACGAAATTAGGTCTAGACTTAAAAGCATACCGACCTTTAGCTAGACGGGTAGGGTGCCAAGCTCTTGTCCTATGCTGGAAAAATTCAGCTCGTACAATTTATGATTCAGAGCGCCGATACACATTGGCCTTCCATCCGTTTTTGTTTTGCCAATGGCTGTTTCCTATGGGGGTAAAGAAACCAAGAAGAGAGTATCTGTCGGCTGGAAGAAGATCACGATTCCGGAGGGAGACATATCACTCCCCTAGATCAAACATAAAACATAAATTGAGCGATCCATATCAAAATTCTGGCTACAAATGATAGAAAAATTTAAAGGTCGGAACTAGCAACCACTCCCCTGGATCAAACATAAAACATGGAATAGCGATCAGGTTTTGGACGTGTAAGAAATATCGAAAGAGAAATTAAAGATATTTTATTCCATAAGGGAAATTAGGTGGATACATGTAGCTAGATCGAACAGCAATACCAGTATCATCAACAAGTGCTAAACTAGTGTACGTGTGCATGCATATACATAAATGATATTGCGATAATCCTTCAAGACACAAAATTGTGTCTCGCGATATCAGCACAGCATGACGATGGTATGCTAAGTTTAAAAGAATGAAGTAAAAAAGGAATAAAAATAAACTTGCTGCATATATATAGTCGTAGTAGATACACAAAACATCTGGAAATAACCAAGATGATTTATTGTTGATTCTTAATTAGTTTTTAGTGTTCACATCCTAATACAACTACTTAGTAAATTTGATAGGGAAATCAACAAAATGATGCCATCAATCGCCAAGTCTGAGATGCACTTAACGTGCATCCCCATTAACCTGCCCTTAGCTTAATGAGAGAAATAAAGTTTTAATGGGGATAAATCAACACTTACATTGGGGGATAATTTATCGCAACCTTCTGCTTTTAACTTTCTTTCTTCTTTTAAAAAAAAAAAAAAATTTAACCTGATAAATTTTGCGCTAGCTGCGTATTTCGTGTTTCAACTTCGTTAATAAAAAAATGCAGCCATGTTTTACCACCGAGTCGCTTTTTGATGTATTTCTTGTTGTGTATTAAAAAATCATACGTGTGTTCCAGCCTCTAGCAATGCTCTATTACAAAATAACACTTGTTCACATTAATTCATAAGTTAACTGTATATTTTTTCCCGTTTGACGCGCGTAAATTCTATGTGCAGATAAATAAACCCATCAGAGAAAATGTACGGGTGAGTTTCACTAAAACGCCGCCTACGCGGACACTACCTATCGAACGAATGAAGAAGAATTGAGCTCCAGCCCAGAAACGGCGATATAGCCTACTCTTAGCCCAGCCGACATGAGAAGGGACCGAACCAGCAAATTTGCAGTAATTACTCATAGTAGCTGGGTGATGGAACAGAACTTCAGCAGCTGGGAAATCATGTCGCCCAAAACATCCTTACTTGAAACCTAAAATCCGTGGGATCATGCATGACTAATAGCTACCCAAAATCTGAACTAAACCCTAAGCGAAGATATCACCAAGAAGAGCAACATCATCCTCTGAGTCCTCCGCCGGCTCCTCTTTCCTCTCTTCGTTTGCGCCAGAAGCAGCTGGTTCAGCAGCTGCAGCCACAGGAGCAGCAGCAGCAGCAACCGCAAACTTGCTTGGATCCTAAGATTAGTTGCAATGTCAAAACAGTTGACCGAGAAGAGAATACCTTAAAAAGATAATATTATGTACGGGATCAAACACCAACCTTCAGATATTCCTTAACTTTCTCAGCCTGCTCAAAAGTGTATTCGGTTGCCACTGACAGAGAAAGGGCATTCTTGTATGCATTGATTAGCATGTGGGGTGCTGCAGCAAGAGTTGGGAACGAAACAGCCAATGAGAGAGAAGTCACCATGGAAAGTCCACTAGCAAACTTCGCCACAAGATCATCCTCTGAGAGGTCCAGCACCTCAGGACTGAAGACAGATCCATTGTCATAGACACAGACAACAACCAGACCATAAGAGAATGGCCTGATTCCTAGCTTCGAGAGAAGAGTAGCCTCGGATGAGCCCACTTTGTCACCCTTTTTAATGAGTTCCACAGGGGTAAGAATTTCCACAGTGCCTTTGTTGATCTTGGTGGGAATGTTAAGCACCTGAAACAAGACAATTACTAGGGCTGAGATTGCAAAGAGGAAAAGGGAGCTTGAGAAAAATATATTTAGTTACATACCTGGAAGAAATTAGTCTGAGATGGATCAAGCCCAGTGTTGCCTGGTGGAACGACAACATCAATAGGTGCAACAAGTCCTACACGGGCAGGTGCCCCAACCTGTTTACAAAAAGGCAAACCAAAATAGAGGGAAGCCATCAATCAAATAGTTCAAATGAAGATTGTACTAATTTTCCTCTAAGTGCCAGTAAAAGAAAAGCTTGGTTTAGGATAGGCACATTCAGGTGAAAGGGGGTAATTTAACCGTCCAATGGGAAGTCATGGATAGATCCACGGGGCCCACCCATTTGGACGGTGAGGATCTGTTCATGACTCTCACACACACAAACAAACTCTATGGATGGCACATCTACAAATCAAACACAAAGATAGACATCAACCTGGGGTTTCAATTCCAAATGAATTGCTTTGAAAAGGTGAGACCCAAACCAGAAAGCGTTCAACCAATGGTAGCACATGACAAGAAAAAGGAAATTAGCACCATACAAATGTTGCAAGCAAAGGTTTGTTTCGAGTACAATTAAAAAAATGAAAAAATGACCTTAGTAATAAAGAAATCCCTTAAATGACACAGGACACAAAGAGAATGTCACCGAGCTGCAGATAAGTCCGAACAAGTCATGTCCCCCAACAAACATACCAACATTATTTATTGACCAGGGCCCAAAAAAGAAAATACGGAAAAGGAGATTATACCTTGTACTTGGCCACTTCTTCCCGGACTTCCTTCAAATCACCCTTCGTGAAGATCAAGCCCACGTTGCCCTGGTAAACAAATCAACATCAGTCGATGTTCTAAAACCCTAGAAATCTCGAAACCTCAGAACCAAACAGTTTAATTATCCAAAATCCACGAAACCCATGGGCATAATTGAGTGAAACGAGGCAAGGAAACCCATAAATTCACAAAAAAAAAAAAATCATAATAAGCACGATCTAACAAAAGCCGAAACCAAAACAAAGAAAAGTTGCTAAAAAAAGGAGATAGGAGACTAGAAGATTACAACAAGCAAGGGGATCAGGTTCCGAATAGCCTCGTTGTTAGTTTTCTTGGCGTGGATCTTGATGGAGCGCTTCATCATGGTGTTCTTCCCCATGAGAATGACAGAGTCGCCGCGGAGGGCGCTCCGGATCTTCTGTAGCTGGTTAGAGCCGACATTGTCGGCGCCGACGACCAGAATCTGGGAGTAGTCGTCGAGCAGACGGCAGAGCTTCTCGTCGTACTGCTCCTTCTTGGTCGCCTTGGGCGTGGATTTTCTGAACACCATTTTTATATCAGCTGAAGAAGAAACCCTTGTGATTTACGAAGGAACCCTAGAACGCTGGCAGTGAAGGCGAAGAAGTGGTGATGCATGGTAAGGTATTTATATGTATCATTGGGCACGTTGGTTTGGTTCCCCCCTTTTTATTGGGCTTCGAGTTGGTGGGTCAAATGGGCCCACTTGATTGCTTTTCGGTCTAATAGTTCCAATATTCAGAACCTTTAATTGGATGGAGTTGGATAAATTCATTTTACAGATGGACAGAATGATCTCAGTTTTAATTTGTACATAGTAATGACATACTATTAGATACTTGAGGACTTCTAATTGACGATAGGTCTACAAAGAGTAGTGATGAAACCGATCGATGGCTTTAATCAGTGTAAATGGATGAATTATACCTTGGAATTGTGAAGATGTTTGTTTAGCTTTGTGATGTAGGCTTGCAACAAGTGGCATATTAAGAGAGATGAAAGTAAGAACATCCATCTCTATTCATTCCTCCATAAATGAATGGACTGATGAATGGGGGCTATTGTTAAATTTCATATTCAAAATGAAGAAAAGCTCCTGGATATAATTAAAATTTTATTTTAAATAGAAATAATTATAATTTGTTGCTTGAGATTTATGTGAAATTACATTTTACTTCCTTTTATTTCAAAAATCCACACTTTGCCTCCAACCTTTTTATTACAATCTGACAGCAACTTCTAAAATTTTAATTTAAATATTACGGTAGTAATTTTTCAGTGATTTTAATCTACATGACATTTTTTTTACATTTAATAGATATTTTAAATTATCAGTTTTTTTGTATTTTTTCAGTTTTTAAAATAGTATTTTTTAAATGTCAATTAATTTGTGAAAAAAATACTATACAAATTGAAATTATTTAAAGATAACAACCATACAATTTAAATTAAGATTTCAGAAGTTACTATTGGACTGTATTAAAAATGTAGATGGTAAATTGTATATTTTTTAAATAGGATGGGCAAAATATAATTTCATCTAAACCTTAAAGGGCAAATTGTAGTTAACCCTTTTAAATGAGAGGTTGTGTTGCTAGGCATGTTTAAAAGAGGTTGATAGCCACTTTAGGATATAAGACATTTTCTTATGGAAGACTATGAGCATCAAACTTATTGTTTCATATCTTAACTAAAAAGAGAGTTGTGTAAACCTAAGAGACATAGAGGGTGTGATTTTCATAACCTGAATAAGGCGTGATGATATGTATATGTGAATTGAGGCAATTGTCACTATTGAATTTCAGGAAAAAAGTATATAATTGATGAATGATATTATTATGTAACAGTTTCAAACTATGAAACTTCGTCATTAGTGATTATAAATGTGAAAATATTTTATTAATAATATATTTTATTGCCTCCATTAACATAATTTTCTAACTTCGCCCTACTGAATCCTTAATATTTTCTTTTTCTTTTTTGTTTAGCAATCAGAAGCATCTTACTAGTAGATTACAAGGTTGAGATATTTATATTTAAGGATATAAGGAAATGTATGCTTTTTCGGGACTCAAAGAGCACTAAAACCAGTGTAAACGACATTTGTTAAAAGGAAGTGGTATGGTAGAGGCAGAAGCTGAACCTACGACTTTTCTTTCCACCCTGGATGTTCGGCCCTTTACCACTTTACCCAAGCAACTGGAGACTAATGTTTTCAAATTGACCCTATCAGTGAAACAATTATGGTGTCTAACAATATCCAAATTATTTGGTGCCTACTCGAGTATTAAAAGAAAGGTAGTACCTCAATCTAACTTTTTACATGCTTATATAGGGGTAGCTCCCTTATATTTTTAGTGTAGTTTGATTTTGGGCTAACTTGTTCTAGCATTTAAGGAGTTTGGTGAGTATAGGATGATTGATAGGTTTTTGTGTAGCTTGATAATTGTGTTTATTATGCTTCTTTGCTCAAATCGATGACTAAACCAATACTTAAAATAGAGTAGTTATTGTGAATGATCTTATTGATGAAGAGAGGAGAGTATGGCACAAAAAGGATTTGCATGCACTCTTTTCATCCTCGAGATGTTTTTCATATTATGCGAATTTATTTAGGATTTGATTCATAGACTAGATAAATTTATTTGGGGAATAACGAATAATAGTGAATATATGGTGAAGTTGGCATATCATTTAGCAAGAGAACATATTGAGGCTTCCATATAAGGATACAAAATTTTGGTCATGGCTATGCAATTTGTCTTTGTCTCATCGGTTATTAAATTTGCTGCCAAGTTCTAATGCATTACCATCAAGGAATCATATATGATGGCGTGCTATGAATATTGAGTTTACATCTATGTGTGTTGTGTGCAGAGACTTCACCTCACTTATTAATGGGTCAATGTATGCATTACAAGAGAAATATATATGAGCAACTAAAAATTACGATTGAATTTCAATCGCAACTAACTTCAATTGTTGTTTAATCACTTTGTCATGGGCCATGAGTAAGGAGTGACTAACTAGCCACTATAAAATTCGAATCAATTACTCCACTCAAATATGGCCTAAAATTTGAATATTTTAGTTTTAAATTATCTCTCTTTCCCCACCTTTATCTCCGATCTGCTCTTTTTCTTTCTCCTTACTTTTATATCCAAGCTCATTTTTCTCTCCTGCTTGTTTCTTCTAATCTCCTTTCTTTCTCTTGCTTATTTTCTTCCAATCGCCTCTCTTTCCTCTGTCTTCAACCAAAGTAGCCTCCCTCTCATTCACAGGTGAAAAGCTCCACATGTAGAGCCTCCATTTGATTTACCTCAGATACAATCTTGATTTACAAAGTGACCTAGTTTTGGCTTAAATCTAACTTGGATTTGCAAATTTGGGCTTCTCTACCCTTTGATTCCTCGTTTTTCTTTTCAATTTTTGTTTGGTTTTGACAAAATTCACAGTAATCAAAGGTAAAAAATTTGGCTTCAACTACAGCATGTGTGTGCATGTCGAGCCCCTAAGAATGCGGTGTCAATTTATCCAGGGCCAATATCCCGGCGTTTGTGTGTGTATGTCAAGCAATATTGGCTAACGACGGCATCCCAGCGTTAATTCATCAAGCCCTATAAATGAAATTAAAGGGAATAAAATTTTGAAATAAAAGAAATTAAATGAAATAAAATTTAAAAAATGAAATAGAATTTTGAAATAAAAGGAGTGAATAAACTATTCAATCACTCATTAGTTGCTCTTGACTAGTGTCTAAGTTTATTATGATTCAAATTTTTCAGTCGCTGTTTAGTGGCTCAAAACCATTAATTGTGACTGGATATTTAGTCATTTTTCTACTTTTATCTGATAGTGATGAAAATTATTGAATTCTCATAATCTGCATTTGTCATCAGAAATTTTTCATTGTACTTTTCAAAAAGACTTTCGAAGCTATGGTGAAACCGGAACATGAAATTATTTTGATTTTGTTGGTTTTTTATCCTAGGCTGCGTTGGTCATGTCATTTTTTAAGATAATGAATAAGTGTCGCTTTGACATATATATATGCCTTGAATACAAATCAGAAGTGTAATTGCAAAAATAGGAAGCACCGAAAATACAGAGGACGACACGGGTCACTGTTGTAGGCCCCCTTATTCTTCCTTGGTCAACAATGTACTATGGCAAGGTTGGTCCAAATGGCATCCCTTATCCTCCTTCCCTTATTTCAATTTGCGTAATTTGGCGAGATCAAGATGATAAGAGGCCCTAATAACTTGGGCTTTGTTAAAGGTAATGATGATGACTTGGGATCGAGTAGTTAGCATCTAGTGATGGTGGATGATGGCTTGAATGCTTGATCGCAACTGAAATAGGTTAGTGGCAATAACCTAACTTGATAATCTAAAAAATTAAGTAATGGGTTAACTTGTCTAAAGTGCAAATGTTAGTGATTTAATGTTAATTTACCAAGGGTTTTTTAATGGCCTTAGAAGATTTCATAGCAGCTTGATTTTCATTCGTTAAAAAACATTAATGGCAGATTTAATTATTAAGGGTAAATAATACCTATCATCCTTTAACTAATACCCATGTGCCCATGTTGTTGATTCATCTCGAAACTATAAAATATTATACTGTTCATCCTCTAACTAGGAAAATGTTATGTTGTTCGTCATACTGTTAACTGCAACCATTAAAATAGATGGAAAAAAGTGAAAAACTAGTTTTAACTTTTGCAAAATTTTCCATTTACCTTAGAAACCTAAAAAATTTTACATTTTACAATCAAACTACCTTTTTATAACCGTCTCCCTCCTCCCATTAATTTTTATTTCTTATTTTTTTTAATATAGGATTAATCCCATGTAGCTAATAATTATTTGAAAGAAATAAATAATGTAACATTGTCATTTTTAATTTATGCTTTACATTTTACAAAATAAGCTTACATAGAGCTAATGGAGCCCTTGTTCAACTCCGTTGTCGTCTTGCCTTTCCAACAGCTCATTTTACCAACTTATGCTTTGAACCCTAACTGCCAACTACTCACCTCTTTTGCTCTGCTACCCATATTCTGTCTTGTTTTTCCTTCCCCATGACTTACCTTCCTAGCCAACTTTTTGAATTCCATTACGTGTGTCAATGGGAGGCAATGAAGAGAAGATAAGTGGAGGTGGCGGGTAAAGCAGAGTATGACAGCATGTGAAAGGCAATGGAAGATAAAGGTGAAGATGCATGCCCTTGGGAAGCTCATCCTTGGCGCCAACAAGATGAACACCACTCAAATGCAGCAAGTGGCTTCCAAGTATGTCAAATTCCTCCAGGCCTAACTTGCTCTTCTTCAACAAATCACTGCCTTTCATCACTAGGCAAGTAACTTTATTAACAACGCACTTATTTTTTAATTTTTTTTGCTTCTCAGACAAAATACTAGCTACTTACACATGTATATGTGTGTGTTTCGTAAAAATTTAAAACTCTATTTATAGACAGATTCGTTCATATACAATTGGACAGATTCATTCATTTACAATGGAGAATATGGTTTGATTGTGAGATGTAAAATTTTTGAAGTTTCTAAAGCGAATGAAAATTTTTTCAGGGGTTAAAACTAGTTTTCACGGTTTTTCTATCCATTTTAATTGTTGTAGTTAACGGTAAGATGAATAGTATAACATTTTCATGATTAGAGGACAAATGATATAATATTTTGTAGTTTGGGGATGAATCTGCAATATAGACCTTAGTTCAAAGATGATAAGTGCCCTTTACCCAATTATAAAAAATTATAGTGATTGATTTTTACTATGGCATAAGTAACAAATTTTTACCTTTAAACCGAACATACTTTAGATGACCGAGGTGCACCTTTTTTTATTCCAAAATTAGTAGTTTGATGATTAAAATTTAAAATAGAGTGTAATGTTTTAATGTGCAAAGGTTGATAATTGCTAAACTCCATCAATAATTTGCCCTTAATGCAAAGCCCTTACAAGACTATTATTTAACTGAAGACTTTGGATATTGTTTAATTATCTTAAAAAAATAAAGAAAGAAAGTTGTTTATTATACTCAGAATTTTTATAAGTGCAAGAGTGCAATAATTTATAATAAAGCTAATGGGTGAAGTATTTGTCATAAGAAATCCTGAAGGACTCTGGCCGTAATATGACCACTTCTAAGTATTTGGTATTTTGCATGGGTGAGCGTTGATTAGGTACAACCATAAGGTTACTCAACTCAATAAGAGTATCTCCAACAGTTTTCCAATAATTTCTACAAAATGGGGAAGTAAAAACTAAAATCTCCATAATTTTTTTGTTCAAACTCCAACAGTTTTCCTATTTTGTAGAATTTTTCATTAATTATAGAACAATTAAATGCTAAATATTTAAAGAAAATTTAAATTAATGACTATTTTAATTATTCCAATAATTAAATATTCTATATTTAAAAAAATTCAAAATATTTTATAGTTTGTTCTTTCTCGTTTATGCATAAGTGGGTGCTGATTTGGCATATCATAGGTGACTTTATTACAAAAATAATTGATTACTAAACAAACAAAAAGTAATAAACATGAAAAATTATTGATTTTTTCATTCCCCAAAATTTTCGGCATTTCTACAAATATAAGGAACGAAATCTTCTCTCTTATCTCATTCTTTATTTTAGAGAATGAGATGAGGCATTTGTTGAACTGAAAAAGGGCTACATATTCTCCAAAATAGAGAAAATTTATAAAATATGGAAGTTGTTGGAAATACTCTGGTGGGTTAGGTTGATTTAGGTAAAAACTGATTATGGTTCTTAGGGTTGGTTCCACCCCTAGAAAGCTATTAGTTTTTGAGTTGGTTTCAGTTCCATATGGAAGCAACCCAATGTGGAATTAAGTCAGGGTATACGTATTAATTTATTATAAAATTTATGATTCTACATATATAATTATTTATTAAAAATTATATTGCAGGCTTTTTTAGTTTTTTAGCTCCAAACTTAATCCTAATTTTGTATATTGTTGTCGGGTAAGAGTTATGGATGTAATTTTATTAGATTTTGGTATTATTATTGATATATTACATAAACTCAAAACTTAGAACCATGACTCTGGTTTTATTCGGCTCTTAAGTTAGATAAGAAAGTTTTGAAATTGAGCTTATTTTAAGTTAGTTCAGTTCCACAAAAAAATCACATCAATCTAAATCAACCCAAACCATGCTTATCAATATTATTTTTTGAAAAGTACAAAAAAACCCCTTGATGTTTATTTGAACCTACAATTTTGTCTTTTCTGTTTCAAATATCTATACTTACCCTATGTCATGTTAACACCGTTATTTATTGTTACTATAAAAATGAGAAAAATACCAGGCTTTGCCCTTATAACCTTTTTCCTTAAGAACTTTAACCCCAGCTACTAAAACCCATTTAATTCAAACCAATTAATCTGAAAAAAAAAAAAAAGAAATCAACCAACATAATCAAATAGACAAGCATCTTGGCATGATAATCAAACAAATATCAAACAAAGTAGGCTTAAGTGTACGATTGGTCTTCAAACTTTGTGGAATTAGACAGTTTGGTCTTTTATCTATGGCTTGGTTCGATTTGGTCCTCTAACTTTGTTTAGTAGCACAATCTAGTCCAAAAGGACATGTAGAGTCGCATGTGAGCATTTTTACTGTTAAATTTATACTTTTTGGGGCACCTGGAAGATGACAGAGATGACATTGAAGGAACCAAGATGACATAAAAGGTTGACCAAGAATATTGGATTCCATTATAGAGAGTTGACCTTACAGAGCAGCATTATAAATGCATTATAATAACTATCATCCACTATAATTCCTATCCTAGAGATCACTTGATAGGGCTTTTGAATAATCGAAACATTTACCAACAATTCACATCTAAGAAGCAGTTTCTTCTTTACCATCAAGTGCATTACCCTTTCAATCACACTTGTACCTTTCTATCTATAGGCACCATCAAGAATTGAATTACAGGCATTGCAACTAGGGTTAAGTCCCAAGGCACACAACTCGCTTAGTCACTCAAAAGCAGCTCCAAAATTGCCACTTTCACTAATAAAATAAATCACAATATAAAAAAAATCTTAGAACTATAAATATCCATATCTAGCAATCTAAACACCCTATCTGCTTTTCCCATTTTATAGAGCATTTCGGGCCACAAATGACCATGTTTTCTGATTTGGAGTAAACCCACTTCAAACCATAACACCATAAAAACACCAAGCTAGTCTAATCTCATTCTTGTTTTGTAAACATGAATCATAATTCAAATACGAGAAAGATGAATCACGTTTCTGATGCAAGAAATGTGAATCACAATTAAGATACGAGAAAGGTAAATGGCTAATTTAGATGCAAGAAACATGAATCGCGATTCAAACGGGGAGGATAAGAAAAAGATGAAATCTGGTATAAGGGATTTGCTTTGCAAACCATTTTTTCTCTGCTTGTTTGAACTATATGTTCTTTCCAATGTTCAGTTGATCAATCAAATTTTTAATGAACATTCAATGAGCAAGGAGAAATCACGATTTAGACAAAGAAAGGAGAAATTAGGTCAAGGGGGATCGCATTTGCTTCTCAACTTGTTCTTTGAACAAACTAATCTTATTTGCAATGGTAAAGGCTAATTTATCTCCTATTAATGCACGTTAGAGCGACGCTAGACTTTTTTGACAGAAAATGTTAAGTTCTTCTTTGGTTGGACCTAATTGTCCTAATTAGTTACCAGACTCAATTGACCAACTAATGTAGTTGGAGGACCAAATCACACTGAGTCATAGATGGAGGACTAACACGTCCGATTCTGCAAAGCTGGAGGACCATTCAGACACTTAAATCAACCAGCTAAAACTAAAGTCTCGACACCTTCGAATGCTCCGCGGTCGTGAAATTGGGTGGCCAAACCTTCCCGATGTCGCATCTCGGCATGAAATGATTATTTTCGCAGCCAATTCATCTTCCTTCATCTTTTTCACCACCACTAATTTCCCAGATTTCGCCGTCGTTGCCTTGTCCGCGGACCCCAAACTTCCATGGGAGATGAAATGGCAGTATGATAGGGGATGAAGAGGAGGGAAACAATATGAGCAGCGGCTTCAAATCGGGCTTGGATGAGGAGCGGCCTCAAACGGTGGGATGAGGGCGAATCAGAATCGGGCTTCGACGAAGAGCCGCTTCACACAGTGGCATAATGGTGAATTAGAATCGGGCTTGGATGAGCAGCGGCTTCAATCGGTGGTATGAGGGTGAATTGGAATGGAGCTTCAAATCAATGGCCAACTACGTCAAGCGACGGAACACGGCGGCCATGGGCGATTGCGAATCATGCTTCAATCGGATTTTTGCTCGTTCGAGGAACACGACGATGGAACATGGTGTATGAGGCTTCGATCAGACTTTTGCTTGTTCATCGGGCCAGCGGTGTTATCCAGGAAAGTCTCGATCGACGTCGTTGCTGAGGATGCTGGAGTTCTCGTTTGAGGTGCCATAGTCGATTTTCCAGATTCCCAGAGTCCAATTCTTAGGTTCTAGGTTCTTGGATTCCCAGATTTGCGTTCAGTGAAATTTGTTGTTGGAGATTTTTTTTCTTGTTTGGGTATGAAGCATTGATCCTGGTTTTGTTTTCTGAACTTGGAATTACGATCGATTCTGTTCTGGGTTTGACAATTGAAGAACCAATCAATTGATTGCTGGTTTAGATCTGTTATGATTTTCTGGTTAATTTTGTATTCTTTTTTTTTTGTCAGATTCGTCTCGGTTTGATTCGAACGAGTTTTAGTGGTTAGTAGCCAAAGTTTTCTAGGAGGAAGACTAGGAGGGTAAAGTCAGTCATTTTCCGATTTTCGAGTTAACAATAAGTGACGGTGTGAACTTTATAGGGGGATAATTGTAGGTATTTGAAACGTTGAAGAAAATACTGTAGGTTTGCGCAAACCTCAGGGTTTTTCTTTGTAATTTTCTCATTATTGTTGATTGCGACCCCATTCAAACTTGGGTCTTTTCCCTGAGATATTCTTTTGCAAAAAAACTCGCGAATCTGTGGCTTGTTGGTACGGTTTTATCTTTCCAGATCATCATCAAGACAGCAACTGTTTATCCGGACGACCACGACAAGACACGGAACAATGAAAACGTACAAAACAAAACCACCAAACCAAACTTCTTGCCCAAATTCAAATGCCTCGCATAAGTACTGGTATCCCGTAGGCTTCCTCGTTCTTGATCTTGTCTACTCCCGGGCCTCTCTCTGCCTATAACCCCGCCTGCAACTTCAACACAAAGGTCATATCTCTAAACGTACCCCTATGCTCTGCCTGAATTTTGATTCGACCGAAATTGAATTGTTTAAGCATTAAAGCAGTAAATGTTTTAGTGACAAACCTTTTTATTTTTCATCTTCCACTGCTTGGAAGTTGGAAGTGTGGTCTTTCAAGATTGATTCTACGGTTTAAGGCTTTTCTACTTCTCTGGTTTTCTGCGTTTTCATCTTTTTTTCTTTTTGTTTGCTTTAGTATTTGCTTGTTGGGGCATGAATTTGATTAGCTGATTGGACCGTCAATGAGCAGTGGATGTTTTAGTGACAAAGCCTTTTGATTTTTCATCTTCCGTTGCTTGAAAGAGAGGCCTTTCAAGTTGATTCTATGGTTTTAAGGCTATTCTACTTTTCCGGTTTTCTGGGTATTCCCTTTTTTGGCTTTACGAGGAGTATTTGCTTGTTGGGAGATGAATTTGATTATCTGATTGGAACATCATCGCAATCCCTTCAGCAATGGAGGAAAGATTAGTGCTTTCTACGTTCTGATTCTTTTGGACTTAAAGCAGCATATAGCTTGTGTTCGCTTGAAGTTATCGACGCAGAGCAATTCTTTTTAAATTTCTACTATGATGAGATTTCAGAGCCATAAAGTTAGGCTTGTGAATTCAATGCAAATGGTTCAGTCTAGACTTTTAGCAAGAACTCATCTGTGCCCTTTTGTGGGATGAGGGAAAAGATTGGTCCTGAGATACGGTCTTTTGATATTCTGATTGAACTCTAGTTTTTGAATCCAATGTCTGACAGTCTTATGACCACTGAAACTTGTAGTTTCTAAGTTGTATGGATTGAAGGTAGTGGCTGCAGTCACGCACAAGTGTAGCTAGTGATACTTGAGCAGTTTGATATAGAGATCGTTTTGTAGGTATGGCTACCACAAAGGTATACATAATGTAAGTTCGGGTCTCCCTTTTTAACTATCTTTAATTTTGCTTGAGTTTCAAGTTGTGCATGTTTGGCTCATAAAGAAATTTGCAGTTACTATTCATTACATGGTCATGTGGAAACAGTGGCC
This sequence comes from Aquilaria yunnanensis, assembly GCA_039654915.1. Lineage (NCBI taxonomy): Eukaryota > Viridiplantae > Streptophyta > Magnoliopsida > Malvales > Thymelaeaceae > Aquilaria > Aquilaria yunnanensis. Next base: position 2,275,997 of record CM077595.1, read on the forward strand.
AGGCAAGTTCAGCGAGGAGCTAGTGCAGTTGAAGGCGTTGAAGCAACACTGTGGCAGGTGGTTTCATCTGGATGCTTTGGACACTTCTGTGTAGGAGAAGTTGTTGTTTGACCTGACTGTGAATTTGTGATTCAACAGGTTCCTGAGACTTTGTCGAGTCTGATCCTGCAAAAGATGAAGGCGCCTCCTAAAGCCAATGATGTGCCTGAGATAAGGCCTGAACAACTGTTGGAAGCTGATGGTTTTCTCTTTGGATTCCCTTCTCGCTTTGGTGTGATGGCATCTCAGTTCAAGGCCTTCTTTGATGCAACACATCAGCTATGGGCCAGGCAAGCACTAGCTGGCAAACCTGCAGGAATCTTCTGGAGTACCGGTTTTCATGGAGGCGGTCAAGAGCTCTCTGCGTGAGTTACTTCTGCACCCCGAAACCTGTTTTCTGCCATATCAAATATCTCAAGCTTTTTGCCATCTCCTTGACTGACATTTTGATTTGTTTGCAACCTGGATTTCACTAACCTTCTTGCACCACCTTCCCTAGATAGCTGGAGTTCATGTAGCATCTTGTATTAATACATGTCGCATTAGTGTTAATTGTATTCAAGCACATCTCATGTATACATGTGTTTTTTCTTCGTATTATTTGAAGATGCTTCATGCAGGCAGTTTTTTTATCATAGTTTTTCATTGTCGGCCTTTCTTGCATATCAGGGGACAATTTCCTTGATCAGGAAGTTAACACTTTCCCAAAACAATCATTTCACTTTTATCTGCAGATTTACAGCCATAACACAGTTAGCTCACCATGGTATGATATATGTCCCTCTTGGGTACACATTTGGGAGCGGTATGTTTGAAATGAATGAAGTGAAGGGTGGCTCTCCCTATGGAGCTGGAACTTTTGCAGGCGATGGAACACGCCAACCGACAGAACTAGAACTCCAGCAGGCATTTTATCAGGGGAAATATGTTGCAGAAATGGCCAAGAAACTCAAGAGCCATTCTCCTTCTGTATAGAACACTGCTGCACAACATTTCCTCTGTCAATCTCTGTTGTTGCTGAAGTACATGCTAAAGTTACTTCATAAAGTGTAGCAGTGGGCAAAAGGCAATGGAACGGTTATTCTCTAGTTATTAGTGATTTTCTAATCCCTGTTTAGTGTTACTTTGCTATAATTATTTTCTTTTCCAGCATTATTATTATTTTTTCAGAGAGCCACTGAATAAGCTCCTAAAATATCAATAGTTCTGACAGAAGTCATAAAATAGAAGAAAGATGAAGAGAGGGAGAGCGAGAGAAATATTTTCTGTGAAGAATTTCTTCAGTGTTGCATAAGGTATAAGAGGTTAGCTTTATACTAACCATGGAGGCCAAGTTGAGTGCTGAAAGTTATTTTTGAAGAGAACGAAGCGTTGTGACCATTTCTATTAGGACATTAATCTCAAACCTAATACCAACACAAATTAATCTGTGTTGACAGAATTCGAACACTTTAAACAAAAAAATCTTGGTTCCATTCAGGGTCTAATGTATAAAAAAACTTACTCGGGAGAGATTCTGACTTCGACGCTTAAAGATGCCTCTAGGAGATTAATTTCCATATGTCGGATAGGGATATTCCTAAGTGTACCAAAAAATTGGGTGTATTACACTTATGGCTACAATACTTTTACATATGGAAAATTATTGATGTTATGGTCCACTTAGTGGAGACGCCGACACTTTTACAAAAGCATATTCACATAGATGAAGTTGTAAAATGCGATTAAAACAAAATTGTGTTTGAGATTCCCTTGAATATAAATTATCATCCAGTTGTTTGAAGATAAATTTATAGAATCCTTCATAGGTATTAACACTACTCAATAAATTAAAACTGCATAACATTCTCAAAGTTCCGTCACTGTTTGATCAGGTAACAAAAAATTCGAGGTGCAATCGAAAACTAATTCTTGTTCAGGGGTTAGCTGGATAATTTGTGAATGTTTATGGGCTAAATTTGAAATCAACCCAATTCGAACTTAACACTTGTATTTAAAAGGCTCAATACTCTGCTCCTCCAACGTCAAGTCATGGAGAATCTCTGGCGAGCAGCGACGGGTCAGGACCCGAGTCCGGACGACTACAACGGGGTCGAGTTCTGGTCCGACCCTGAACGATCCGGTTGGCTCTCCAAGCAAGGCGACTACCTCCCGACTTGGCGGCGCCGGTGGTTCGTGTTGAAGCAAGGGAAGCTGCTTTGGTTCAAGGACCCAGCCTCCGTCACCCGAGGCGCAACTCCGCGAGGCGTCATCGCCGCCAGCACCTGCCTCACTGTCAAGGGCGCCGAAGACGTCCTCCGTACTCCCGCCGCTTTCGAGGTCACCAGCCGCGAGTCAACTATGTACTTCATCGCCGATTCCGAGAAGGAGAAGGAAGAGTGGATCAATTCGATTGGCCGCTCCATTGTTCAGCACTCCCGTGCCGTCACCGATTCGGAAGTTGTCGATTACGACGGTGGCTGCCGGTGATTTTGTTCCATATGTTTTCCTTAACCTAAATTATTGTAAAATTTTAGTCCTCTCACCTCTGGGTTCGTTTAATTTTGCTCATCAGTTATTTAGTAGTACCTTCCAGCTTCTGAGATGCTTTTTTTTCAGCGTGATATATAGATTGCTTCTATGCTACTTGAATCAACAAATACTTTAATTTATCGATTTTGCTGAATTTGTTGGTATTGGGCATATGTGAATTTTGATGCATTCCTCTCATCCTGACCAGATTTTGCCGAGCTATGATCTAAGAATAGTAGATTACTCTGGTGAATAGTGATTTCTAGTAGGGATGGTGGGAGGGGACTTAAAGGTCTAATGTGTAAACGTGTTGGTTTCTAACTCTTGTTCTTTCCAAGTTGCAAGAATAGGAAGACTGGTACTGGAATTGGAGGAACATTGATCATGTTAATATGTAGTAGGCTAGAGAATTTCTTGCCCGAGCTTTGTTTTTCACACAGAGAAAAATTGGTTGCCTTTGATGAATATGTATATGGACAAAGAAGAGCAACAAGAAGGCTGGCTCTACTAGACATGGAGCTTGGACTGAAATTACTGGCAGAGATGGATGCTGCAGGGTAATCTTTTTGGTATTTACTTTTGTTGCGTTATATTCATTTCTGTTTGACCACAGAATGCGTAGCCATGCTTTTTACTACTACTTCGGCTGTTGTCACAAATTGAGTGCAAGAATTTGAGCTCGTGTGCTTTCTTGCAGCAATGGGGGTGATGATGCTGGATTGTTGCAATTACTTAGTGTTCTGCTCTGCTTCCCGTCTTCAAATTCTTGCAACTACTTCCCTTGCTCAAAATGAAACTGGCTGCTTTTCAGGGAACCGGTAATGGACCCCTTTGGGGCTCTGAACTCGTGGATAAATCTGTTTGTTATTGTCTGAATGGGCTAGAGTTTAGATACCTTAATATCTCTAAAATGCTCTTCAAGGTGAGACTCTAAACAATTTGTCAATCTGTTTAAGCCTGAAAGTAATCAGTTTGAAAAACAGGAGGCTCGAGGGTAAGATTCTGCATGGACTTCACAATTTGACAGGTCGGAAACCTGTGGGCTTCATGTCCCTGAAAATAATTCATTAGGACTTGTCCCATGTTGGGAAATTCTTGTTCAATTGCCTATTTGTCCATGGCATGGGATAGGGCTAGGCATTATCGCGAACTTTGGGAGACGATCAAAGTTTTTGTTAATCATCAGGGTTTTTCCTTCTGCTATTTACATTATCTCAACTGTCACTATTATTTTATGAGTACCAACAAGATAAATGGTGAGATTCCGTCATCTATTATCCTTGTTCTTATTAATCTCTGTGGGTTTTATATAGCAGGCAAACTTTTATGGAACGTTACCAGGTTCGTCACTAAATGCATCATTATTAGAAGCCATCAGTTTTGGTCACAACTAATCATCCAGTGGATCGGTTCCTGAGAACCTCGGAAACTTCAGGCGTCTTCAATAGTTGGAGCTTGGTGTTAATCAGCTACAAAATGAAAAGGCGGATGGTTTTTCCCTTGTGGCTTACAGATACTGCCATGAAATGTTGGCATTAAGCCGGAACACACAGAATGGAAAACCGTCTGCTTCAATTGCCAACTTTTGGACTTATCTTGAAGCATTTTTTGTTATCAGAATTCGATTTTTTTTGCAGCATTCCTGAAGAAATAATAGGGATTCTTGTCGGCTTGACTGTCTTGATTGTTAGGGCAAATTTCATAACAGCTGAAGTTTTTGCTAGCCTTGGCAAACTACGGAAGTTAACTCTTGTTCATATTAGTGAACTATGGAATACCTGGGTTAATTTATTTTTCCCCTGGGAACCACTGCCAGTTGCTTGTTTCAGGCTTGCCGGGAACAGTTGTTTTGTTAAGTCTTCGCACACCAAACAGCTATTCTTAACTTATAACATTAAGGTGGGCATTGGGCTGGACAGGGCCTAGGCCTGTATTGGCCAGGCCCGTGCACAGCCTGGGTAAAGGTGGGCTAGGCATGGGCTGTGCTGGGCTTGTGCTATGCCGGTTTTCTTTTGTTTCTTTTTTAAATATTTTTAAATTAAGTTTGGATTTTTTTTAACGCACCTCCATTGGTACAATTTTTATCAAGTAAAAAGTAGAACGATAATTACAATTGACCGAAATGTGCCTTACAAGATAAAATGGTGAAATGTTCTAAAAAAAAATTTGAAAATTGAAACCTATGATTTGTACTTAACAATATAGTCAAATAAAATACAAATTAAGAAAAAGGAGGAGGAAAAAAAATCAAGCCTCGTCATTAGATATTACCTTGTCATCGAAGCTCTTTTAGTTTTGCTTTTGAAGTGTAGCGAGACCCTAATCTCAGTTGCATACGTAGACTTCTACTGTCTCTATTGTCAATCTTACTCATTTCTCTAATATTACCCATTTTCTTACACTAAACACTGCCTCGAACACCACGGTGGAGACTAAAACTATGAGAATCTCCTAGGCGATAATTGACAATATCAAAAATCTTGATTTCTTTTGTGTTGGCACTCCAATATGTTGACATTGCTTGGCTCGAATGATGTGTTGAGGTAGTCATCTACTTCAGCTAAACCTGAAGTCATCAGTCGGGGACATTTGAGCATTTAGAAGGTTAGGTTAAATCTTGATGTGGTTGATCTCCTAGGATGCTCGGTTTGAAGGGTTTCGGATCTTACCTTATCCATATGTCTTTCACGATATAACTTGTACAAATATGTCAAGTAGTTGGAAGTAGTAGCAGTCATAGCTAAAACATTTATATGAGACATTTCTAAATAAGTATGAAAAATGTCTTCAAGCAATGTTATTATACCCATCATTTTCACATATGAATCAAAAAAAGATGCAGCTAAAAAATGAGGGGAATATTTACAAAATTTTGAAGCCACTTAACCCGTATAACTTCGAATTTGGGTTTAAAAAGCTCATAATCTTTAAACTGATGTAAAACATTTGTAATGTACACTGAATGAAGTAAAACTTGATGCATGGTGGCATAGTAAACACTAGAGAAAAATTTGATGGCCTTGTAAAAAAACTTTAGTAATTCATCTGATTTAAAACATTTGTCCCACATTTCAATTATAAGGAATTCATAATTCAACTTCATGTTTATGAAATGAGTCAACAAATTTGCACACGTATATGTATAAAGCAACATCAAATAAGTTGAGTCCTAGTGGGTTGGACAATCTAATTTAAAATGTTTCCAAGAAAATGGTTTTTAATTTTTAAAATAAAATCTTTTGAATTCACGAAATATAGTGGGTTTTAATTTCAAATACGACAATGAATTTCGAATAAGCAAAATTTTATTTTGCAAAACTTCTAAATTCTTTTGCACATATAAGTTTAAAATATGATACATACATTTAATATGAAAGAATGCACTTTTAAGCGGTGGTTTCAATTGTTGACTCAAAAGTTGAGCAGTGACATTATTGTTTGATGAATTGTCAAATGAAATACATTGGACTCTATCAGCATAGAAATATTCACGCAAAGTTTCATAGATGTAATTATAGATATGAAATATAGTATGATCAGTTCTATGATCCTAAATGATAGTATATGTTTTTGGACCACTCAATCAGAATTAATGTAATGAGCAGTCATGCAATAAAAGGATTGACCTACAGGCATTGTCCACATGTCACTTGTAATAGCAATACAATGATCAAGAGCAGAGAAATATGCTTGAAATTTTGATTTACCGGCTTTAAATAATTTGAAGTTCTCATTTCTAGCTATTTTCCTAGAAACTTTTCTAAATACATGGTTTAATTGTGATCTAATTCAAGTTTTTAAGTCCAATTAACCATGCCTTTTATGTAGTATTGTTGGTTAAATCGAAATATACCTAATCTGCAAGTGGTGCTCCTAAGGAGATTGGTGTGTTGATTTTTAGTATGGTGCTGCAATGTACTGGTGCTGGAGTTTTTCTTGTGGACCAACTTCTTGTTGTAATACTTGCATTTCCCATACCTTGAATTCTTTTCCCAAACGATGTCTACTTGCATTTCCCATACCTTGAATTCTTTTCCCAAATGATGTCATAATGCTCCCACACCTAAGCCGTTAGCCTCGAGCATTTACCTTATCCTTTTGAAGCCTCGGTGTAACATTGATGGCTCATTGACGTTGGTTGGGTCCCGTTCCTTCCACCAAAATCCGCTGGCATTGCCTATACCTCTTCAACATCATTATCCAATAATTTATAATTGAGACCCAAATTGTAATTTGTCATATCGATTTAGTCATTTTTTTAGTCGGCCGGGATCGTTGACAGAACAACCCTCTAAGGTAAGTGGTGCGGGATGATGAGCTTGTTGCAGCCTTACCCTTTCTTGTCCAAGCCAATAGGGAAAGAATAATAGGAGTGATTTATGAAATGATTAGGAAGATATTAGGAAGAGATTAGCAAAAATACTTGAGAAATTGGAGAAACTATGAGAGAACATAATAGAGGAATAATAAAGATTGTAAGTTTGGTGTGAGAATGGAGTGGAAATGACCTATCTCTTTATAGGGAAGGGCCAATTTTTTTGGACAAAAAACCCTTAAATTATAGTTATTGGGAGGGATAAAAGTATAATTATGTCAAAAAAGCTTAAAAAACCGTTGCAAGGACCTGCAATATAATTAAACCACTTTTTTTGAAATTTGGTCAGCAGACTGTTGGAGGCATTTCAAATGACTGTTAGGCATGGACTGGCTCGGCTGTGCCTGGGCCGAGTTGGGCCTAGTCCGTGTCCTGGGCCATGCCTTGGTTAATTTTCTACTCAAATTGGGCTGAGCTGGGTTTACTTGCAGTCTACTCATCCTTTAGGCCAATACACGCACTGCCCTTTGCCGAATTTCTCCTGGGCTTGTCTCAAATTGGGCTTTGATCAATCCATGTCAGGTTTGACACTGAGCCGGGCCCAGTCTTGGCTGGGTTGACCCAGTCTAATGCCCACCTCTAATAACATGCTAGTCTTAACATTTTAAAAGAATATAGTTCTCTGATGGCTTAATTTTCCTTAAATTAGTTAATAGGCTCACTGCATGAAGTAGTTGGCGACATGTAGCAACCTATTAAAACTAGATGTTTCTCATAAATAATAAATTTGATGCCATAAAGACTTCTGTCCAAGATTTCTATTTAGATATTGAAATGACTTCCTCATGACAATCAAGATCGGGCACAAAAAATAGCAACAGTTAAGCCAGCTGCAACCACTGGTGTAAAGTGTGGACCCAAGTAACTGGGTGGAGGCGGAAGCTACATGTCCTAAATAAGTGCAAGAATTTGAGCACAGGGAATGATGATGGTCATTGTTTGGAGCAGAACTCTTCAAATTGTTTGGAGCAATTGCTTGCCAGCCCGTTTGCCTTCAAGGAACCATTATTGGAACCCCTTAAGGTACTAACCTTATGGAATGATTCTATTCATTACCATGAAATCACTGATGTTTCACACTTTAATCTTGTAACTAATCAATTTGAACATCAATTAATGGGCTTGAAGTTGAGATTCTAGAGGGGGTAAACAATTTGAACACATTGGAAACTTGTAGGTGTTGTGTGGTAGACAGTAACTTAATGGGACTTATCCCTCAGTGGTTAAGAGATTCGTTTTCAGTTGCTTATTTGTCCATGGCATGAAATGATTTTTAAGGAATTATCCTTGAAGAACTTGATAGACTAACAAAGTTGATGTTATTGCAACTTCCCGCATATGAGTTATAGTGATGATTCTATAGGGTTTTGAGAGCCAAACAAATACAGTAGAATTAATCGAAACCCTCTAAGATCCAAGTGAAATAGGGTAAATCGGGTGTTTGAAGTTTTTGTACCTAATAGGTTGAGATCTTCCACCCAACTATTGAGTCGAATCACAAAAACTTGAACAGTTGACATGTTAAATCTCTCTAGGGTATCCACATGAGTCACTCGGATCAGTACATCTCCTCTAGATTGCGGTAAGAGTGTTCCTTTTGTACTTACGATATTAGCTTGTGTTCTCTAAGAAAAGATAATAAGGGAGTGGGGCTGGAAATTTTAAAAACCTTTTTTACTCTTATCCCAGGGAAGCTAAGTAAAAAATAAAACTATATAACATATATACAGTGATGCAAAACTCTCAAGCTAAATAAGTTTCATAACCTTAATCCAATTATGCCTAATTTTAGGCTTAACAATGGCTCAATTTTTTTGCCAATAATTAATCTGAAATTATCATGAAACTAAAACCAATCAATTTGACCTTATGCACTCAAATAATTCAATTAGTTGTACATGTGCTACTCTATAGGCTATTATCATGTTGTCAATGATCATAAATCCCATTTATGATAAAAAATAATGAGAGGTATCTAGCAACATATCATTGCTATCTAAGTGATAATATAGTCTATGATTCAACTAAACCTCTATGATCATTATTCGTATATGTTATTGTCTTTTTTTCCAAGATATCAAGATGGAGCATGAGACATGGAACGTGTCACCCTTGTATCGCCCAATCTATAGTTTCTTGATTCCTGAGTAAATTGACTTAAACTGATGACATTGATATTCCATATCAACTCATCCGAACATAGCCATGTATTTCTACAGTCTCCCTCAATCAAAGGGCCAAGAGATATCACTTCTGTTGTATAGGAGAAACAAATCTCATCTTGATCATATAAATCCCTCTGAATGATATGTGACATACCGAATGACCATATTCATATTCACTATATTATGAGCAAGAAGTAGAAGTATCAAAATGTGTGATTCGTATGTAGGAAATTTTGATAACCTCTGGTCAAAGGCCTACATATACCACCATTACTATGAGAATTGTTTATGAAATTCATATAACATGTAGTATTCTCATGGCGGGTCGATCCAGTACATAAATTCTCCAACTTGTACCCATATGTAGATTACAAATTTCATATTAGTCTCCACATATATTAATCTTTATGTATTATTGTAACTCATTCCACAATAATACTCGACCAGAGACATTTAAGAATACTGTTATTCTAGAGTTATAATTATGTTTAATAATGTTACGCAGAAATAAACAATAAATACAATTATTGAAATAATATCTTAATAAAATATCATAATATTCGAAATACAATAATTTCATGATTAGTTTTTGACACAACACTAGAAGATTCCTCTTGCACCAGTTACAATGTTCATGTCATTACTCCTCCATGACAAGGAACAATTAACACTGTAAAATCCCATCAGATATTGGCAATAATCAAAGTGAGTTTTTACTCGATCTTATAAGCTTCACAACCAAATGTGTCATTGTTAGAAGATACATTTCTTTAGATGGCAATCTATACCAGAAAATCAGGGAATAGGTAAGGTGTCGTTAATGCTTGGAACTCGGTATTGATCAGCTGCAAAAATGAGGATGAGGTAGCTTTTTGACTTACCGATGGCAGTAACCTTCAACTATCAACATTAAACAGGAAAAAAAATTGAATGGAGAATCAGATGCTTCAATTGCCAATTTTTCAGAGTCGATTTTCTTGGTAGAATTCCTGAAGAAATATGGATGTTTCTTGAGTTTTTATGAGTGCAACGGGGCTTATATTTGTCCTGTAGAATGTGGAGAAGCAAATTTGTATCCACATCAGGCAATGTTCAAGGCTAGTTCATCGCTTCACCAGTCGGCAGAAGTTTCATTGTCAGAACGAGTTGCATATTTTACTGATCGTTCATTGTTGCAAGCAGCATAATTTAGTGAAAGAACTGTCAAACATGGTCTAGCTGCTCTTGCAAGAGTAGAAATCTGCTGCTCAGTTGACTCCCCAACTGATCAGATAAAGATGGAAGATGTTGCGGCACAAATATGCTGAACTATAGTGGTATTTCTTGGTGAAAGATTCTGAGTCATCTCAGATGACCTGTTTGTTTCACTTGTACGGGTTCAGAAATTTCAACCGGAACTTGGAAAGCTCTCAGTCATGCTATGCAAAATAGAACATAACATGGTAGCCCGATTTCACACAAGTATGACATAAGACCTCCCATAGAATGTTGTTTCCCTTATTATTATTATAGCATAGATATTTTCAGTATCATGGGCAATTCTTGTCCATGAAAAATCTTCTAACTTCAAGACCTCAATTTTAGCCACAAATCTTTAACCCCTTTTGCACTTCGAGAATATTTCCAGGCTGGAAAGGCATTAGGGCAGAGAAGACTAGGAACACTTACGTGATTGACACTTTCTTGTGCCTCAAGTCAAGTCTTCTTCACCGTGGAAGAGGGATGCATTAGATACTTTGAGGTATGCTTATTTGCTGCATGGAAATAAAAACCCACCAAAAAATATGGAGAGAACTTTCAATTCCATGTTGTCAAAAATTCTGCTTTGTGTTCTTGCATTAAGCCTTCAAGTTCTACCGATTGCTGCCCTTTCCCAAAATGAAACTGACAAGCTTTCTTTGCTGACCTTCAAACAGCTCATAACTACAGATCCCCTCAGGATCATGAATTCCTGGAATGAGTCAGTCTACTTTTGCCACTGGAACGGGGTTTCTTGCAGCACTAGGCACGAAGGAAGGGTGATTGGGTTGGAGCTGTATGACAAGAAACTGGGTGGTTCTATAACCCCGCACATAGGCAATCTCTCTTTCCTCAGAAGTCTCGACCTTGGTACCAACAACTTGCGAGGTCAGATCCCTGAAGAAATTGGCCGACTTTTTCGACTAAGGTATTTAAACCTTAGTGATAACTCACTAGAAGGAGAAATTCCGAGAAACTTGTCATTTTGTTCCAAGTTGCAGATAATCTGTCTGATGATCAACAAGCTCTCAGCTGCTATCCCGAATGACCTAAGTCGTTTGGTGGGAACGAACAACTTGGAGTTACTTTACATTGCTGGAAATTACCTAAGCGGGGACATTCCTAGTTGGTTGGGAAATATTTCTTCACTTACAGATTTGTCTCTTTCCCAGAATAACTTGGGAGGAAGCATCCCAACTGATCTTGGAAGACTATCAAAGTTGATATTCCTACAACTCGGAGATAACAAAATTTCAGGGACGATCCCTCCCTCCATATACAATCTGTCATCACTTCAATTTCTTGAGGTAACGGTCAACAAACTAAATGGTAAGATTCCAGCAGATATCGGCATCACTCTTCCAAATCTTCTTGAGTTTGGCGTTGCAGGAAACTTTTTTCATGGAGGCATACCGGCTTCTTTAACAAATGCTTCAAAGCTACAAGCTATTGCCTTGGGTGTCAATAACTTCAGCGGTCTTGTGCCACAAAACTTTGGGAGCTTAAGGGATTTAAGTTACTTGGGGCTCGGTTATAACCGGTTGGAAAATGATGGGGACTTTAACTTTTTAGCTTCTTTAGCTAATTGCAGCAGCCTCGAAACTTTGCTACTGGCTAATAATAATTTCAAAGGTGAGCTGCCGATTTGGATCTCAAATTTATCATCTAGTCTCAAATCCTTGCAGTTGCATGACAACCAAATTTCAGGGAGCATCCCTTTAGGAATTGGGAGGTTGATAGGCCTAAATTCCTTTATCCTTTCGAGGAACTTTATTACTGGGGAAATCCCTGCAACAATTGGAAATCTTGAACGACTATCTGTTCTTGATTTAGGTTCAAATGGTATTTCTGGGCCGATTCCGTCATCAATTGGGAATATCACACAAATGCTTCAGTTAGGATTGGAAGGAAACAACTTGAGTGGAGCAATTCCTATTAGTTTTGGGAATTTTTTGCGCCTTGAGAGGCTTTCCCTAGCTGATAATAAGCTCAGTGGTAATATACCAAAAGAAGTTATGAGTTACTCCCAAGCCATTTCTCTGAGTTTCAAGCGTAACTCCCTAACAGGGCCAATTCCAGAAGTGGTTGGAAACATGAGCAACTTAGTAGATTTAGATGTCTCTTACAATAAATTTATTGCAAGAATTCCAGATGGTTTGGGAAGCTGTTTAACGTTAGAGCACGTGCAGCTTCAAGGTAATTTCCTCAATGGAAGTATCCCTTCTTCGTTTAGATCACTCAGAAGTCTCCGGATTCTTGACGTTTCCAGAAACAATTTATCGGGTCAGATTCTACCCTTCTTTCAGAATTTCACACTGCTGCAGGAACTTAACTTTTCCTTCAATGATTTCCAAGGAGAGGTTCCTAATGAGGGAGTTTTCAGAAATGTTAGTGCATTCTCAGTGATGGGAAACAAAAGGCTTTGCGGGGGCATCAAGAAATTAGGGCTTCCTCCTTGTGAGATCAAAGGCTTAAAGAAGCATAAAAAGTCTCTTGATATGAAGCTGCTGATTCCGATATTAGTTGCGAGTGTATTCATGATGATGGCAGCTCTTGTTATCTATGTTCAAGTGAGGAAAAGGAAATCCCCCAAGATCTTGGAACGACAAGATAAATATCCAAGGATATCTTACGCAGAGTTGAGTCATGCAACTGGCGGGTTCTCAGCGTCTAACTTGATCGGTGAGGGAAGTTTCGGCTCTGTGTACAGAGGAATTCTTGGTGGAGACGTCACCCCTGTGGCAGTAAAGGTTCTAAACCTTGAGGCAAAAGGAGCTACTAAAAGTTTTATGGCTGAATGCGAAACATTAAGGAACATTCGCCACCGAAACTTGATAAAAATTCTTACAGTTTGCTCCAGCTTAGACTTGAAAGGGAAGGATTTCAAGGCTATAGTTTACGAGTTCATGCAGAATGGAAGTTTAGAAGAGTGGTTGCATCCAAGCGAAGATCAAGTCATTGCAAGAAACATGAGTTTCTTACAAAGACTTAATGTAGCCATTGACACAGCTTTCGCAATGGAATATCTCCACAACCATTGTCAACCACCAGTGATTCACGGCGATCTTAAGCCGAGCAACATCCTGCTTGACCATGATATGGTTGCCCATGTTTCTGATTTTGGGTTGTCGAAATTTCAACAAGGAGCCCCTCAGGGCAATTCATCTCAGCCACAAAGCAGTTCAAGCGGAGTCAAAGGAACTCTTGGCTACGTAGCCCCAGGTATAAGCTTAATTTGCTTTCTGTTTGGGTTAGCTTTTGTAATCTGCTGCATATTAAACTTAGAATGCTGGGCAAATATATTTCAATGTGATGAATGAATTCACTTTAATTTTTTCAGAATATGGTATGGGAACCAAGCCCTCCATTGCAGGAGATGTTTATAGCTTTGGGATTTTATTGTTGGAGATGATTACAGGTAAGAGGCCAACTGATGCAGTGTTTGAGGGGAATCTGACCCTCCACCAGATCACGAACATTGCTCTGCCTGACAGAGTGACTGATATAATTGAACCATCATTGCTCCAAGAAGCGCAGTCTGCGGAAAATTGCAGAGTTAATCGAAAAGGAAGAGTTTCCATTTCAGATAGCATTGTTGCTGTAGCAAGAATTGCATTACTTTGCTCAACGGAGTCACCAAACGAACGAATGGAGATGAAAAATGTTGCTGCAGAATTAGTTGCTATCAGGGATAAATTTCAGGGCACTGTGCAGAGGCGCATAGTGAATTGAAACTTGATAAGTTGCCATTATAAGAGGCCAGGGGTTAGGTTTGGTGGTATGGGAGAAAAAGTTTAGGTCACTTAGAGCTTGTTTCCTAAGCGAGAGTATGTTTAATCTCATAAACAGTTCCATGTTTGTTTGCTCGGAGACGTTTGTTTGGACTTTACAAGTTTTTGTCTATTTGTCACCATTTCCAAAAGAAATGTACTCAGTGCTTGGATGCCATTTGGTTTGTTCAAGGGTAAAAATATCAAATAAATTACTAATGTTTTGAGACTGGATGAAATTGACCACTAATGTTTTTCTTTCGGCTGAATAAACTACTAAAATTGTTTAAAATTGCTAAATAAACCACTAACATTATTCAAATAGCCAAGTTCAGATGCTCAACTTTGAAATATTACAAAACTCTAGCCTTTGAGTACATTTGGTTTAAAACAAATCAAATAGCAGGTTTCCTCTAGCCTTCGAGAAATAAGAGTAAAAATAATGAATAAATCACTAATCTTTTTGAATTGGCCAAAATGAGTGACTAATGTTTCCAATCTAAGCACAAAGAGCAAGATGAGCAGGAGAGCCAGGGGGGGGGGGGGTGATGAGAGCAGAAGGGGAAATTTTGAAGACTAAACTTGGTATTTTACATTGAAATTCCGTTAGATTTAACATTTAAAGTTATAAGAATTACCAATTTGAATCAACTAAAAAATATTGGTGGGTTTTTTTTGTCTAAAAGAACATTAATCGGTGAATCAGGTCAACTCAGAAACATTAGTGAATTGTTCTTTATTTTTGTCGTTTGCTAAATTAGCAAACTAAGCAATAATATTTTTCAGTGAAAATACCCCTCCTCAGTCCTCTCTGTCCTCTCCTTGTTATTTGTTGCCGGGCCACCACTGTAGATTTACATATATGTTCTAACTCTTCTTTCCAGCGTTCTCTTTCAATTTATCTAATCAAAATTTTCAATATGTTTTTTTTTCTGGTAAAATAAGCTTTCATTAAAAGAAAGAAACATAAGATGTAGAAAAGCGTAAGTAAACGCACCAGAACCGTGGAACGAAATCTCCATTGCATCCACCAACTAGCAGTAGCACAAAAATCTGGACTGTACCAGGAGACTATGTTGCTTTCTATTGCTGATTAGCTCCATGCTTAGGTAAGGTGTTCACCACCACATTCCCTTCTCTATACACATGCAGCTGCACCTAAAGAACTTGACCCCTTTTCTTCAGCAAACTATGATCCAAAATTATAGGCATAAGCTCGATGAGAGCATCTTGATATAGGGATTAGAGGTTATGCAGCAACTTTTGAATCCATCTCAATTTGAAAGGGGAAAAGCATTATAATAAAGAGTTAGTTTGAGTCCCTCTCTCAAAGCCCAAAGTTCTTCTTTTAGAGAGTTAGTATATAGAGCAATTCTCCGAGGAAGTTGCTATAAACTCAACCTGTCATTTCTAGTGACACCTTCAGCAATTGACTTAAAAAGAGATATTCCTCCGTCTTAAAACTTTTACTCAATTTATTTTCAGCAATTAATCTAAAATTTTTTATTTTTAATATTTTAATATGTAAATGAAAAAATTTTATATATAAATAATAAATCAAGACATGTAGTTTTTAAATATATATTTTTTAATTTTTTTAATAACAATAATATGAATAAATTCAAGTGAAAATACGCAAAAAAAGTCAAATGAAGCATAAGTTTTAGGACGGGGAGAGCAGTTTAGAAAGGTCATCCGTATTCAATTTTAAAACAGTAGGTGTGTGGATCAACCAACAGTAATTATTCTGCTTGTGAACTGTTGACTTTTATTGGTAAAAACGATAGCAAAATACTCATCAGTCCTAATAGTAATATTTAACACAAAGGTGTCCACAGGGACAGAAGTATTTTCACAACTAGTATCGTTCCTATCAATATAAAGTTCCCAAATGCAGCAAGTAGTTAAAACATTCCACAGGATTTTCCCAAGACTGGAGGGGCTGCTATTAATACACCCCTCCGGCCCTCCCTATCAATAAGTTGTCTTCTAAATTGAGATCTGGACCAAAAACTGAACATTAAAATTTTGATCCAAGGATAAGCGGGATGAAAGAACTGATGGTACAACCAGTCATAAAGTTTTAGGAATAATATAAGCGAACTGAAGTGTAAAAGTAAAATAACTTTGGGGTTATGCAATGAGACTTATTGAGAGTGGAAGGAAGTAAAAAGAATTATTAGGCAGCCATCGAAGAAGTAAGACTAAGCTATTTTAAGATAAAAATTTAAAATGTAAGATTTGAGACCGCAAATGCATACACACACATATTAGTTTATGAGTTTGTTTGTACAAATTTTGTACTTAATTTTGCATGGTATGTTGTTTTTAAATAGATTTGTAGGCTTGAATACGGGATTTATGTTGGTTACTCTCAAATATTTCATTTTTAGGTTATAGTATATTATTAGTGAAGGCTTGCTAATAAAAAGGTCAAGTACTTTCAAACTTAAGCTTGGTTCTTTAGGATACCGGACTCACTTTTAGGCTAAAGTTTAATAAAACTCAACTTAATAAATCTCAAATCAAATTCAAGCTCTAGTTACGGGATAAAAACTCGACCGTTTACGTTCCAATGTCAAATAAAATGTACGCCAAACGTGAAAGAGGTGGAGAATCTCATAGCCATGACGATGACGAAAACGGTATTGCGTCAGCTCAGCTATTATGAGTCTCGTTCACCTTTTTTATTCTCGGTAAAACAAATAAGAATCACGTGCACTTGCTCCGGCTCGATCACAACTCCTCTATCCCCTTTTTCTCTGTGCCCTTCTTGTCCCATATCTTCTTTTTTCTGCCATGTGTCCTGTTTGATGGACGATAATGGTGCAGTATAAATGGAGATTAATGAAAACAGAGGAGTTAACTCTTTCGTAAACTTCCACCAGCCACCACCGACCCTTTCTACGTTTCCAAACTTTCTTGCTAGCAACAATTGCTACACCCATTGCCCGCCAATAACCTGACCTACACAACCAGACCACCAAAAACAGTCCTCTGCTGGTCCTTTTATTTCTCTGTCTCTGCCTCCTATCTTTTGCTTTCTGGAAATTTTTATTTTTTCAATTCAATGGCTCAACCCCATAAAATACCTCTAAGACTACCAGTATTCTCGATTCAGCACAAATAACTTTAATATAGTCAATTAAGTCATCAATGGAAATGATTTTAGAATCTTGAAGTGAGTTAGCTCATTCCAATTGATCGTTTTAAAATTATTTAGGCTGAAATGTTAGGAAATTGAACAGTAGAGAGGTTTTATGGGGTTTAGTCACTGAATTGTCAAAACTAATTGTTCAAAAATAGAGGTGACGAGAAACAGATGAGTGAGGAAGAGATGGATGAGTTAGCCACTTTTATCGTGATTTGGTGATGTGGGTCATGGTCTTGGTCGGTGGTGGTGAATCTATGGTCGACAGAAGCAAAAGCTCGAGACGGTAGTGAAGGAAAAAGGGTAAGAAGAGGGAGGTTTGTGGCGGAAAGAAAGGAAGATGGGGACGAGCTGCCGGTTATCGTCATCCCTGGTGAGTGTCAGTTCCGCTGTGGCAGAGAAAGGACTGGAAGCAGTAGAGATGAGAAGAAAAGAAGTTGCTCGGTGGCAGCATTGCGTTGTGGAGGCCAGATGAGAACGGTGGTGGCTGGTGGAGATTTAACGGAAGAGAGAGTTTCTCTGTTTCATCCCTCTCCATTTACACTAAACCGTTATTTCTCATAAACTGGACACGTGGCATCAAATTAGGATGGGAGACAGAGAAAAACGTTACAGAGAATTTGCGTTCATTCTAGCCTCTTTCTGTTAAGGACTATGAATGCAATCAATAACAATGTAATCTCTCTTACATAAGGTAGTTTTGGGTTTTTCAAAATTTTATATTAAATAAGAAATTAATTATGTTATTTTAAATAATATTTTGTAGAATTAGGACTTTCTTTTATTATTCTTATCTATAAGGTAATTGAATCAGCTATAATTTCTCTTTTTTTATGTCAAAATATTGACATTTAAATTGACATATAGAGAAAGTGAAAAACAAAAAAAAAAAGGTTTTTATTTTTAAATTTTAAATCAAATGAGTAGATAATTATGTTATTTTTTAAAATTTTTTTTCTAAGAAAATATGTTTTATCGTTCTTATCTTTAAGGAATCAAAATAGATTAACATTTGTAGGTATTTGAAACTGGGGAGGATACAAATGTAGGTTTGTCAATACTTCAAGGGCCTAGGTAATATTCCTATTTTTACAATAAGACAGATAAAATATAGATTAAGTCAAACCACATGAATTTTCCATCATTTCCTCATTTAGGTCCATAAATGAACAAAACATTCAGTGAACCGTTTGACGGAAGTTCATTCATGTTCGTTTATCAAGCTAAACAAATGAACACGGACATATGTTTATTTGTTTAAATCATTCACAAACATATTTTATATATTGTTCATAAACGCGTTTATGCTCATGTGTCGTTGTTTATAAACGAGTTCGTTTGTTTGATTCATTTATAGTTGTTCACAAACAAATATAGATAACCATTTTACACTAAATAAATGAATATGAACAAGGTTTATTTGTGTTCATATTTGTTAAAAGGCTTGTTTGTGTTCATATTTGTTAAAAACCTAAATGATTGAACACGAACAATTCTCAATTTTGTTTGTTGGGTTCATTTACGGTTTTATCCTCTATTTGTAAATTGTAATGTGTGAATATTTTGTTTAAAAAAAGGTAAAAATAACAAAAAAACCACCAACGTTTACAATGTAGGCCAATTAGCCCACTAACATTTGTTTTATGCCAAAAATCACTGATATTTCTGAGTCAAGTTGATTTACCCATTGCTATTAAAATGAAGCCCACATGGTTTTCTTTCTAGCCACATCAGATTTTGTTGGCAAAGTCAACATGCTGGTCAAAAAGCCCCCTCAACTTCTCTTGTGACTTGTCCATCGAGCCAGTTGAAGCAAAATCTAATTCCATCTCCATGGCTAACTTCTACTCCATCATTTGCTTGCAAGACTCTAATGATGCTGATTTCTTGGGCAACAAAGAGATTAGAGACCCACCCAAACCTAGGGTTGGGGATAGAGCCAATGAAGGGTCTGCGGCCATGGCATTGTAGATCTAAAGCGCCAGAGGAAAGCAAGGCAGGGCTGGAACCAGCAAAGGTTGGAGTGTTCGATGACGCACTCCTTTTGAACGACATACTTCTCGCATTACTGCTTTCTTGAATCAACAGTAGTTTTGATTGAAAACCCTAATAATCTAGAGTCTACCGACTAGCATGACTTTGCCAAGGACGCCCGCAAACACCAATTCGATGCCATTGTCAGTGTTAAAGAGTGAAGAAGATGACATGAGATTACTTTTTTATTTTTGCCACATCACAGAAGTAAATAGCCACATATTCATAATTTAACGGAATATTCTTTGTTCCCAACACTATATTTGCTTATTTAACCACCAATGGTCTATCTGGACTGAATTTAAAATATTAGTAGTTTATTTGGTGTAAAAAAAATATTAATGACCAATTTGGGCCAACCATAAGACATTAGTGATTTTTTTATTATTTTAGTCTTTAAAAAATTCTAAAAGGAAAAATGTTGAGATATTGTAGAAGCCATCCTGCCCGCAAAAATCAATTATCCTCCCCACATCCACAGAGCACCAATACATTTCTCTGTCCGAAAAGTTGATACGAACTAAACAGGATCACCATGGAGCAAGCACAAGCAGAGCTAATCTTCATTTCGGTGTCGGCCGCCGGCCACCTCATCCCCACCCTCGAATTTGCCAAGCGCCTGATCGATCAGAACGGCCGAATCTCTGTCACCGTCCTCTCCATGAAGGGTCCCTTCGCTTCCCCAGTCGATAACTTCACCAAATCCGTCGCCGATTCCCAACCCAGAATCCGACTCATCTATCTCCCCGATGTTGACCTTCCTTCTCTGGACTTCTCCATATCCGCAGAAGCTTTTATATACGCGTTCATAGAGAGCTACGTTCCTCATGTCCGGAAATTCGTTGAAGAGATTGTGTCCTCCACCAGAGTTGTTGGCTTGGTTCTTGATTTATTCTGTCTGCCCATGGTGGGTATTGCACAAGATCTGGGAATTCCGTGGTATATGTTCTTGACTTGTAATGCTGGATTCTTGGGCCTGATGCTTGGGTTGCCATCTCTGCATAGTGAGAATCAGAATGTTCTTCCGATCTCGGACCCGGTAGTCTCATTCCCGGGCTGGGTCAACCCGATTCCTGTCTCTGTTCTCCCGGGAGCTGTTTTTAACAGCTATGGAGGTTACGTCGCATATGTCAGGTTAGCACAGAGATTTAAGGATGCAAAAGGCATAATCTTGAACTCCTTTCAAGAGCTCGAGTCTTTCTCCCTTAACCATTTCGCTGAAGGCGAAAACTCTCGGATCTATCCAATTGGACCAGTACTTGACCTCAGTTTGCAGGCTCACCCGGAGCAGAATCCAGCTGAACGCGACGAGATCTTGAAATGGCTCGACGAACAGCCTCGATCGTCGGTGGTTTTCCTCTGTTTTGGAAGTATGGGAACTTTTGGAGCTCCCCAAGTGAAGGAAATCGCCATCGGGCTGGAGAAGTCCGGCTACAGGTTTCTCTGGTCACTACGCGGACCAAATGTTGGTGAAAATGTCAAAGAGAGTCTGCCAGAGGAATTCTTGGAGATGATTGGAAAGAGAGGGAAAATCTGCGGGTGGGCACCGCAGAAGCAGGTTTTGGGCCACGGGGCAGTTGGAGGGTTCGTGTCGCACTGCGGATGGAACTCGATTCTGGAGAGCTTGTGGTTCGGAGTGCCGATCGCGACATGGCCCTTGTTTGCGGAGCAGCAGCTAAACGCATTTCGAATGGTCAAGGAGCTGGGTTTGGCGGTGGAGTTGAGCCTGGATTCCAGGATGGGCGGTGAGATCGTGGCGGCAGAAAAGGTGGCAGAGGCAGTCCGCCGGGTAATGGACGGTGGTAGCGAGCTGAGGAAGAAGGTAGAGGAGATGAGTGAGAAGGCCAGGGTGGCTGTTGCGGTTGGTGGCTCGTCGCACCGCTCTGTAGGTCGTTTCATAAACGATATCTTGGGCAAGTGATACCGTTGGAACTGAAGGTGAGGCTCAGTCTGTTTGATCCCCTTCCTTTCTGTTGGATCGAAGACTTGCTGGCTGGATCCTTGGTGTAGGAGCGGACGATTTCAATGAATCCCTTTCCCCAAGACAGGGGTTGATCAATTTATAGTGACAGGTTTGTTTGGTTGTTCTTTCAGTCCACTGCACATGTGTTTGTGCTCCCTTGGAGTTTAATTTGTTTAATAAGAAAAAGGGTAAATGTCACAAATGGTCCCTAACCTTTAGTCATTATTTTCTTTTAGTTCCTAACCTATTGAATGTTCTGTTTTAATCCTAAACCTATTAAAAGGTTTTGTTTTAGTCCTAAATCTATTGAGAACGTTTCATTTTTTTCCCAATTTGATAAAATTTATTAATTCAAAATATTTATCTGATAACAGCATTTGAGATCATAATTTAAACTATTCGGTAAATGTCTTACAATAAATTTAATCTGTGAAATAATTTTTTTATAGTTAATAAAAAATTTAAGTCATTTTTTTTTCTCTTTGTAAATTGAACTTATTTTATTTAGGAAGAAAAAAATTGTTAATTTAAATTATCTATTTACTGTTAAAAAATATTAAACTATTTAAATTTACTGGAAGACAGTTACCAAATATTTAAATTAGGATTTCAAAAGTTTCTATCAGACAATTATTCTAAGTTAATGAATTTCATCTAGTAAGGGACCAAAATGAAATAATTTTAATAAATTTAAGATTAAAATGGAACATTTGATAGGTTAGTGATTAAAAGAAAATAATGATAAAAGATTAGGGACCGTTTGTGCAATTTACGCATAAGAAAAAACAACACCAAGCCCTAACTGATTTATGTGGGGATAACAATGTGTTGATGACGATAGGGTAATAATAGTGAGGACTTACCTAGTTGAGGGAGAAAGACTCGAGCTAGAGATCACATATGTCTGAAATATCTTATTAATCATTATATTTATTAGGCAATTTGTTGGCTCGATTATTAATGAGTCACCAATTCTGTCCTTTATTTTATCATACGAACGCAAATATAGTCCATGAAAAAACTCGAACGCTCAAAGTCAAATCAATAAATCGTACTCTACGTACATCAACTATATATCATGATGTTGGTGCTTTGTAAATTTGTAAGTTGGACATAAAATATTAATTATCTTATGAAAAAAAAAAAGATAAAAAAACATTGATTATCTTGATTAATAAATTCTAATTGATTTTCAAGAAAAAGTAAAATTATATATGCAACTAATATAATGCCATTCCATTAATAAACAAGTCTCAGCCGTCTATGCTTAGAAGCACCATAGAATATATATATATATATTATTATATATTATTATAATAAAAAATATATAAATATGGTACATATTTGAGTATGATATTAGGTAAAGTACACCGGCATTACTCAACTTCCTTTTCTATCATAGATATACTTGTGTTTAAAGTTGTTTTAGTGAAATACCTCAACTCTTGTTGCACGCCCTAATTTAGTACTTTTTTTTAATTATAATTATAATAAAAATGTTGACATGGCATAAAAATATTAAATTATATCTTAGAATAACAGTCTAAATCTTTTACGTTTTGGTATCAACAGTTTAAAACTCTTAAACTTTTAAACTTACTTTTTATACTCTTAGCCTCCTTTGTCTGTCCCAGGCACACCATTTATTTCTCTAAAAGTCTGGGAGATTCAGTATGATTGATGGTCCTTATAAATCAAAAAATGAAGAAATGATCAGAATTTGGGATTTATTTGTTTGGTTGGCTGTTATTTCAGTCCACTTACTGGTAACGTCTGTGTTCCCTTGGAGTTTTATTTGTTCAGCCGTACTTGAAGAGTGAAGACTTACCTAGTTACCTCAGTTTGAAAGTCGTTGTTCCTAGGCTTGGTAAAAAGGGTATCAGACTTGAGTATAATATTAGGTAAAGTACACCGGAGTCACTTAACTTCCTTTTCTATCATAGATAGGTACCTGTGTTTAAAGTTGTTTTAGCAAAGTACAACAACTCTTATTACATATCATAATTTGGTACTTTTTGCCAATTACAATTATGATGGAAAATGCTAACGTGATATAAAAATATTAAAATAAATCTTAAAATGACAGTCTAAGTCTTCTATATTTTGCTATCAACAGTTTACAAATCTTAAACTTTTAAACGTACTTTTTATACTCTTAGCCTCATCCACCTGTGCCAATCACACAATTTGTTTCTCTAAAAATCTGGGAGATTGGGCCTGATTAAGGGTCCCTAGAAATCAACAATTGAAGAAATGATCAGAATTTTAGGAATTTGGATCAAGGTTGTTAAGATCCCGATCCGGATCTTATAATCCCGCAATCTTATGATCTAACATAATAAAACCTTAAAAAAATTAATAGGATCGGTGATATGATAGGATCAAGTAAGATCCTAATTAAAATCAATAGGATCGATCCTACTTGGTATTGATTTTTTTTAGTTACTATGACAGCTCTCTAAAAATTCAGATCATGATTACTGAGTTAACATTAGTTATTTTAGTAATTTAATATACTTAGAATATTTAATGCAAGTAAATTCTTGATTTAATAAAGTATAGTAGCTTAAAGAGGACAAAATTGGTCATTTAAGGAAACCGGACCAAGAAGGGCATTTTAGTCATGTCATATAGTGACATATTTTTATTTCACGGTTGGGTAGATGATGAAAGGATATTAAATTTAAGATATCACGGCTTTTCATGATTCCCGCATAAAATTGTGACTTGACTAAATTGCCTATAAATGGTTTATGTGTAACTTTCAGAAGTATTAGGACTAAATTGAACGTACGTAAAATTTGAGGATTGGGCGTGTAATTAAGGTGAAGGAGGATTCAGACAAGGAATAATTTTGATTTTTATGAATTTTATTTAATTTTTAATTCTAAACCGGTGATCTTATCAGACCAACCGAATATGGAATAAACAATCTGTCTCAGGATTTTATCAAACCACCGAGAACGGACATCCTGAAAAATAAATGGCAAGTACTAAAAATATAAAAAAGAGCTATCTTCGTTTGATTTCTTGCTAATGTCTAGATAATGAGAAAAATAAATAAAATCTTAAGCAATTAAAGAACTAATTATTATTTATTCTAAGACACATTATGAGATCCTAAAACCAAATTGCATGATCCTAAAGTTAGTTAATAAAAAATAAAATAAAATAACTGAAGTAATTTAAGAAAATAAAATAAAATAAAAAACACACTAGGTTATGTTTTTATGAAGATTTAACGACAGCAGTTAATGAGTGACCAAAACAAATAAATAAGAAAGAAACAAAGAAAAACAGAATAAAAAAAACAAAAAAACTTGCTGTCAATGGTCAATCTGCAAAAAAAAAAAAAAAAGAAGTTAGTGACTTGTAGGAACGAAATAGAAAGTCAAGAGGGCTAAACAGGGGTTTTACCGAAAAGTTGACTGGGTCAGGAACCGGATGAAAAACGGGTCGGGTCGCGGGTATCTGGCCGGATCTCTTTCTGATTCTCCGTTTTCGTTGACGACGAAGGAGCGGCGGAGCTTGGGGGATGAGTCCGTGGCCGAAGACGGCGGAAGTAGGGGAGCGTTTGGGCACGGACGACGGCGAAGGAGGAAAGCAATAAGGAGGACGAGCGACGGCTGGGAGGCGACGCCCTGAGAGAGAGAGTTGGGGCGGCTAACGGGCGATCGGATGTAAGGTGAAGCTGGAACGGCGACGGTGAGGGGTGAGAGAACAACGGCGGAGGGAGAAGAGAGAAAGGCGGTGCGGGAGGAAGAGAGAATGGCGAGAGCAGACTAGAGGCGTCGGGCGGCGAAGATGGGAAAAACTAGGGGCGGTGGTGGCTCCGGGAAGAAGCTAGGGTTTCTGTGAGAGAAGTAGCGAAGAATCAGGGGCTGCAGAGTGCAGTTTTCTCTCTTTTTTTTTTTCGAATCAAGCTTAGGGTTTTGTTTTCTCTCCCATTTCTCTCGAAATCTGAGCCATATTTATACTAGTGTGAGCTTAAAACGTGATTAACACTGCTTTTTAGAGTTTAAAATCCATCCAAATCAAATTTGAAGTTTAGTCCAATTAGGATATAATCTGGTGAAATTACTAGTCTCAGTCCAATAAAACTCTCAATCTGCCTATTCTGCCATAAATTTCGTACGAATTTCAATTTGACCTAAAACTTTCAGGAATTATCAGATTAGCCCAAAACTTTGCAAAAATCCCCAGATTTTCCTAGAATTCCATAAAATCATCAGATTTGGCTCAAACTCTCTAAAATTGACAGATTTGCCCCAAACTTTTGAATTTTGCTCAAAACTTTCTAAAAATCCTCAGTTTCCTCCCAAAATTTCTCTTTTTGCCAAAATTGACCCCACAAGACTTTTAAGACTCCAATTTAGTACCTAAACTAAATTAACTCCTATTTCTACCCTAGATGACTACTTAAAAAAATATCAATATATCCTAATTGTGACTAGATTAACTAATTGTGCAAAAAACCTTAAAAATGATAAAAATGACCCAAATTTCTAACAAATGACCAAATAGTTCCAAAAAATGAAAATGCCCCATAAACTAATTTTCCTAATCTAAAAATTAACAAAAAATTAGTACCCGGACAAAATTGGTTGTCAATAGATAATGCTTCAAATAATGATATTGTCACTCGTCTTTTGAGTCAAAACTTAAAACCATCTCTCAACGGTGCATTCTTTCACATTAAATGCATGTGACATATTTTGAACATTTGTGTGTAAAAAGGTTTAGAAGTTCTCCAAAATGAGATTATGCCTATTCGAAACTCATTAAAATATTTGATGTCCAGATCTGTTGTTTTTCGTGAATTTAAAAGCTTTTGTATTGAAAATCAAAAACCATTTTCTTGGAAACGGTTTAAATTGGATTGCCCAACCTTTTGGAACTCGACATATTTGATATTGCAAGATGCATTACCGTATGCAAATTTGTTTTCATATTTCATGAATTTAAAAATGGGTTGTGAATTTTTTACGACTGCAGTTTTGGAGAAATGTTCCAAAACCGGTGAATTGCTTAAGTTCTTTTACGAGGCAACTAAATTTTTCTCTGATGTTTACTACCTAATCAGTCATCAAGTTTTGTTTCATTTAGTGAACATCACATATGCTTTACATTAGTTTAAAGATAATGAGTTTTTAAAACCGACTGTCGAAGCCATGCGGGCTAAGTGGCTTCAATATTTAGAAAACATTCCACCCATCTTTTTAGTTGCTTCTTTACTTGACCCATATGTCAAATTAACGGGCACAACAACATTACTTGAAGAAATTTTTCATACTTATTTAGAAATGTCTCATATAAATGTTTTGGATATGTCTGCTACTGTTTTCAAGTACTTGCATTCTTTATATAAGTTATATTGTGAGTGGCATTCGGATAAGGTAAGATCCGAAGCTCCTTAAACCGAGCCTCCAAGGAGATCAATCTCCTCAAAATTCAACCCAGCCCTCCAAATGCTCAAACGACCTCGACCGACGACATTGGGATTAGCTGAGGTCGATGACTAT
Source organism: Aquilaria yunnanensis (assembly GCA_039654915.1). Taxonomy (NCBI): domain Eukaryota; kingdom Viridiplantae; phylum Streptophyta; class Magnoliopsida; order Malvales; family Thymelaeaceae; genus Aquilaria; species Aquilaria yunnanensis. Next base: position 2,302,766 of record CM077595.1, read on the forward strand.
CTCAACACATCGTTCGAGGCAATCGACCTCGACATTTTGGAGTGGTGGAAACAAAAGAGATCAAGGTTTCCGATCTTGTCGATAATCGTACAGGAGATTCTTGCTGTTCCAGTATTGACTGTCTCATCTGAGGCAGCGTTTAGTGCCGGAAAATGGGTGATAACAAAAAAACGGTCAAGATTGACACCCGACGCGGTAGAAGTATACATGTGCAACCGATATTGGGGCCTCACAGCACTTCGGCAGCAAAACCAAAAAAGTTCGGATGAGGAGGTAATATCTGATACCGAGACTTGAATTTTTTTTTTTCAATCATACATGTAGTTTGTATTTGATCTGATTATGCTGTTCAGCATAGATCATAGGTTTCTATTATTTATCATTTCCAGAACGTTTTTGCCATTTTAAAATGTAAGGTCCATTCAAATTATTTGCAAGTGCCGTTTGATTTTTTAACTTAATAAATATATATATATATATATATATATATAAAGACCTGCCCCGGACCCAGCTTGAAACCGCCCCGCTTACAACCGGGCCTAGCCCGGTCCTCAGAACCCAGGACTAGGATCGGACGGTCCCGGGCCGGTCCTAACCAGTTCCCACCTCTAGGGGTGGGAGGTGGTGACATGTGTCCCATTAGTTAGGGTATAATTACACTTTTAGTCTTCGGTGTCTGGAACCGGTGGTGTAGGAGGTGCTATACTCTTTGTTTTTGCAAGTGTGTACGTGCTGCATTGAAGCCACGTATTCACTTTATTGTCGTTTAACTTAGTTGTAATAACAGTGGTTATTTTGTATCATCTTTTATGCCCTTTATTTTCCATATGTTTCAATCACACCCCCATTCAAGCTTGTCTATGTCGTTGACTTCTTGCCCCTTTTTCTTACCTCCAGACTTTGCGTCTTCTTGTTGTTGCGGGGTTGGAGTTGTTGTTAGTTGTTTTTAGGGTAAAATCCACTTGTCATCCTTAAACTATATTAAAAGTATCTTATTCGTCTATAAATTATCAAATATTACTTAATTATTTTTAAATTATATCCAATGTTATTTAATCATCCTACCATTTATTATACTGTTAAAGATAGATAAAAAAGTGATACCACATCAGTTTTTACGTTATTTTTCCATCCATCTTTAACATTTGTGATAGATGGTAGAACGATTAAGTAACACTTAATATAATTTAGGGTCAATTAAGTAATATTTAATAGTTTAAGGATGAATAAGCAACATTGGAAATAATTTAGGGATGACCAGTGGAGATTACCCTTATTTTTATTAGATGTTTTGTTGGGTTTCTATGAGTTGCTGTGGATGTTTGTGCCGCTTGGGAAACTTGGGGGATTTATGAGAAGATCAGATTTCCCTTTCTGGGATAATTTAGTTTAAGTTATCCATAACTCTCAACTGTTCTTTACTAGGAGGAGGAGATTAGGAGTTAACTGCTGCGATATTGAGGTGTAATTATTGTGCCTCCGGCATCATGATTACAATCCATGCTTCCTATCGATCTTCTTCCATTCTTCTTTCGAATGTGTGTGTGTCGCCTTCTTCAGTGTGCTGCGTACCAGATGTTGGTTTGCACTGGCAGGTGGATAAGCAAGGGTAAGGTGCCCATCCATCAAAGGAGCATTCTATTCGCTTCTTGTGTTTGTTGCATCGATCACTGTCTGAATCATTACATTGGGGCATTAAATTGCTGTGTTCATATAACAGTTGATCTTTCGTTTCCTTTTGCGTGACATATATATAGCTTCGTCTCGTTAGTAGTATCATGTAGGAGTGGAACGCCGAAATTGGTGATTGCCTCTGCCTCTGCCTCTGCCTCTCTATATATTATTATTATTATTTTTTATATGGCATTTGTATTTTGTGGCTTCAGGAAGACTGTATAATTTGCATTCTGTTCTGCTTGGCAGGACCTGTATTCTGAATGATTGTGAATAGAAGCGGGTAATCTTAGGAAGGGTAGTTGTCTGTTTTTATTTTTATTTTTCATTTATGCCAAAATTTCGTCTATTCTTTATTTGTTACCATCAATGTTGTTGTTGTTGTTTATTCCTATCCAGAGAACTTCTGCTCTAACATTTCGTTTTAATAGAGGTTCGTTCGATCTTTTACATTCTTTCTCCCCATTATCATTATATTTATTTCCAAAATAATGTAGCTCACATTATTACTTGTGGAGCGGTTTGTTTATTTTTGGAAACTTTTTTGGCTGAATTGTGTTGTTGTAAACTATCTTTATCTGTGCCATTGTATGCATTTGAAGTGTATGCATTACCAGACAGCAAATTACAATGCAAAAAAAAAAAAAACATAATCATCAACCCGAATTCAATTCCCCCTGCGTAGCGCGGGGATTCCCCTATATATATATATATATATATATATATATATATATATATATAAGTTTATGGGTTTTATTTTTCTACAAACTTTGTATTTAGTATAAGTTGGTCTTCTATTTCCATTTTACGTGGTATATCGTTTAAATAGATTTATAGGCTTGAATGCGGGGTTTATAGGCTCTCAAATATTTCATTTTTTTTTTGTTACAGTATCACAAAGATAACCTTAATGGCATAACTAAGAGCATATTTGTTTGTAGATCTTGCGTGGTTTCCAATGTATTTAAGCTCTAAAGTAAGATCCATTTATAAATATACAGAGTTTTAGGCAATTTGTGTTTTTCTTTTCCATATTTACCCTTCGTTGGTAGTTTAAAAATTTGAAATTAAAGAATTCTTCTACTTTGAAAATTGTGTAGAATGTTTCACGCTTAGCTAGGGGTGTAAAGGGCCAGACCAAGCTTGAGCCTAAGTTAAATGTATTACTTGGACTTGAGCCTGAATTTTGAAGTTCAAATTCAGCCCAAAAAATTGTCAAACTCAAATAAATGGTCAAAAACTTATTATATTTAATTTAAAAATTTAAACCGACAACTATTTAATTTAAAGTATTATATATATTATTATTGAAGCGCCGTTAAGCCCCTTAATAAAAGAAGCCGAATACTTTCAAATTCAAACTTGACTCTTCAAGCTATCAGGCAAGTTTAACTCAATAAAACTCAAATTGAATTTGAAATCAAGCTACCGGATACAGGCTGGACCAGTTTACACCCAGATGTCTAATAAAATATAGACCAAATGTGAAGGAGACGGACAATATCACAGACATGACGAAAACCGCATGAGATCAGCTCTTACGAATGTGGTGCACTTCTTTTATTCTTTGGTGAAACAAATAAGAATCACGTGCGCTTGCTCCCGGTCGATCACAATTATTATTCCGGCTACTCTGGCATCCGCCGGTGAAGGATTGTGAATGGAGTCAATACCTTGCAAGTCTTACATTATGTAGTTTTGGATTTTTAAAATTTTATATTAAATAAGAAAATATTAGTTCTTTTTTTTTAGAGTCAGTAAAAAATACGCCACACATAAGTGCATCATATGGGGCAAAATTTCAAAAATACCCATATTAAACATAACAATTTCTATTGTGTCCTATTCTTGACTCCCTCAACCGTAGCTCTTTGCAGGGTAAACATTATTTGGATAAAATTAAAAAAATTGATTATATTTAGATAAAATGGTTTAATTTTTTCTCTAATTTAGTTGATTTAGATAAAAACTAAATTTCATATTTGATTATCGGATTAATTATTGGATCATCTACTTAAAACTGAATAAACCGAATAGACTGAATTATAATAAATATTTTACCATTATCCATAGTAACCGTACATACATAAAGTTATTTTCTACTAATTTTTACCATTATTCATATTGACCCTACATATATAAAATTATTTTCTACTAATTTTGGACAATAAATTGTTTATTTTTCTTTAATTTTGGGTATGAGAAATAAAAATTTTAATATTTATCTTATTTTTTTCATTTATTATGTATCAAAGTCTTAGAAAGAGAACCGAATAAACCAAAATATAATTCGGACAGTTTAAATTAATTCTAAAATGTAATTAAGATAATTTAAATTAAATACACTTTGTAAAAATAAAAAAATCTACCGGATCATTATATTCGGGATGGTTCCAAACGAAACTTACCGATTGCTCTCTCCTACTCCGCTACGCTATCCGCACATTCTCGATTTGAATCGCTTCTCCGGACAACCGCCGTGCCTCTATCCTCTGTCGGGTCAATCTCCGTGACGCTCTCCTTGCCGTAGCCAAATCGTGTACTGTATGCTTTGGCACAGATCTACACGACGGAGGTCAGAGACAAAGATGCTGTAAATGGAAGAGACGTCGCAAACGGACGGCAAGAGAGCTTCAGAATCACCACTACCGATACACTGCCTTGCTCCATTGGCCCCCCTGGAAGCTAGCTGCCCTGCTGCCATTGGAGCCCAAGCTGCCACCAATCTCATTTCATCGTCACATCGTCGAATCAAAGAAACGGAGACGGAGAAATATAAAATTTTGGGCTTATTAGGTTTTGGCCCTCAATGTTCCTCCTGTTACCCAAGTTACCCCAACTTTTATTTTTAAGCTAAAATTTGTATTCTTGGTACAAATGTAAAAAATAATTTGGAAGAAGGCATAAAATTAATTGCAAAAAAAAAAAATACCAATAGTAGTTTTACGATCTCATTAATACATATGCATCACATTATTGTACATATTTGTCACTATTGTATTACTATTAATTGAATTTTTATCCTTATTTTTATTTCATTTACAAAATATAAGTCTCGTATATATAATTAAATATATCTATAATATAAATATGATCTCATTTGAACATATGTGACATATGTTTAATACATATCCATCACTTGATCCATATATTTATCTATCATCTCATTTGTACATATTTTTAATTTTGGAAGAAATGAAGCAATATATGTCACACATTATTTACACATATCTCTCACTTTCTTTGTATATCAATTTTATATATATTCAGTATCTGATTTGTATACATCTTCAATTTATAAGGGACACGAGATTTGAAGTGTTCTTATTTGATGCTTTGAATAATAGTATTAAAATGTAAATATATATAGACATAGGGGTAAAGTGTAGGTTTGAGTTACCCCTTTTTTATTGTTCTAATCAATAAGGTAACTGAATCAATTATAATTTCTCTTTTTTTTAATATAAAAAATCAACATTCAAATAGACATATAGAGAAAGTGAAAAACAAAAAACTGGTTTTTATTTTTGAATTTCAAATTAGATAAGTAGATTACCATATTATTTTTTAGATTTTTCCAGGAAGAAATATGTTTCATTGTTCCTATCTTTAAGGAATTAAAATAAAGTAACCTTTGGGTGAGCCAGGCTTATACCATGCACCATCCCTAAAAAATTCAACAATTGTCATGTCAGCCCCGCTTTTTAGAAATGAGGCAATGACGCCACTAAAATCTGGATATATTATAAAGTTTTTGTGATAGTGGACAAACACTTGCGCTTGGAGGAGTTGGTTAAACCATGGGAGTTAAAACACATGCTCTTGCATTTGAATCGCTTTGGGGATTATGCTATTTTATCTTTTTTCAGTATCTTTTTAATGTTTCTCTTGCATATTTTCATTTTTTAATTTTCTTTTTCCATCTTTTTTAAAACTTTTTCCAGTTTTATAATTTATTATCATATTTTCAGTTTTCCATTTTATTTTTTATTTTTTTATTATTTCAAGTTTTGTCACTTATTTCATTTCCAGTTTTATTCTTTTTTGTTTTTTTAATTTGCTACCTTTTTCTTCTTAGTTTTATTCCATTTTTCCTTCCCTATAGTTTTCTTATTTTAAAAGAACAAACATTAACAAAAAAAAAAAAGGAACAAACACATAGGAACTGAAAAAGAATAAACATGAATTAATAAAAGAACAAACATCTACTAACAAAAGAAAAAAGAGTTATTAATAAAAGAACAAACAATTAGTAAGTGAATAAAAAATTATTTTCTCTAAAAGAACAAGTAGGAAATGATAAAAGAACAAATTATTACTAATAAAAATACAAATAGCTACTAATAAAAAAAATAAACAATCGGTTTATCTAAAGAAATAAACATGAACTGATAAAAAGAACAAACACATATAAATAAAAGAACAATAGTTACTAATAAAAGAACAAACATCAAGTTCATCTAGAAATAAACATGATCAAAAAAAGAACAAATACATAGGAACTGAAAAATAATAAACATGAACTATAAAAGAACAAACACCTACTAATAAAAGAATAAAGAACTGCTAATAAAAGAACAAACAACTAATAAGTGAATGGAAAATTATTTTCTTGAAAAAAACAAGCAAAAATAAATTGTTGCTAATAAAAATATAAGTAGCCACTAATAAAAAAATAAACAATTAATTCATCTAAAGAAATAAATTTGAACTGATAAAAGAACAAATACATATAAATAAAAGAACAAATATCAAGTTCTTCTAGGAACAAACATGAACTACAAAAAAGAAAAAATAGAACAAGCACATAGGAACTGAAAATGAATAAACAATAACTAACAAAAGAACAAACATCTATAAACAAAAGAACAAACGCCTACTAATAAAAAAACAAAGAGATACTAACAAAAAACCAAACAACTAGTACAATAATAAAAAAAATATTTTCTATAAAAGAAAAAAAGAATGATAAAATAAAAAATTGTTACTAATAAAAATATAAATAGATATTAATAAAAAAAACAACTAATTCATCTAAAGAAATAAATATGAACTGATAAAAAAACAAATAAATATGAATAAAAGAACAAAAAAAATATGAATAAAAGAACAAAAATGTTACCAACATATTCTTTTAATGTTATCAATCAGTTCTTTTAATATTATTAATTTTTCCTTTTAATAAGATCAATCTGTTCTTTTAATATTAGCAATATTTACTTTTCAATTTGTTCATTTAATGCTATCAATTTATTCTTTTATGCATTGCTCTTGGTGTAGATCTCAAAAATAAAAAAATGAATAAAACTGAGAAAAGACAAAAAAAATAAAAAATAAAAACAGAAAGAACAAAAAAAAGAAAAAAATCAAAAGAATGAAAAGGGGGTAAGACAAAACAGTTAAATAGAAAATGATGATGCAAGGCAAAAAGGGCAGTAAGACAAAAAAATAGTTAAATAAAAACAAAAGGGAGCAAAATGACACAAAAAAAAAAAACTGGACTAAAGAAAAAGTAAGAGAAAGTTGGGGAAGACTAGTAAAAGCACAAAAAAATAAAAAATAAAAACAATTAAGAAGATGAAAAGAGAGAACAAAAAAGAGGTACAGAGAAAAAGGATGGGAAGAGAAAAAGAAAGTCGGAAAGCGAGCTAGCTTTTTTCCCAATGGCTCAAATGCATACCCTCTCATCCTAACTCCAGAGTCCAGACGAACTAACTTGTTGCGCCAAATATGCGGATATGTTTGAGACTCGCACATTTGCTATGAGTAGAAGTGCACAGATGCACCCGGCACACACAAGTCTCACTCGAATTCGTATAACGGATTAAAGAGAACATGAATTACTAATAAAAAAATAAACACATATAAATAAAACAATAAAAAGCTACTAATAAAAGTCTAAACATCGAATTCATATAAATGAACAAATATGAACTAAAAGAATAACAAATACCTACTAAGAATAAAGAAAATAACACATACATCCACAAACATATATACAGAATAAATATCAAAACACACATGTACATAGGAACATATGCATATAAAGAAAAAAAACATATACCATCACATATATTTATACATACCAAATATCAAAACTTATTATGAACATACACACATGCACAAATGAATATACACAAATAAAGAAAAGAACATACGAATGTAAAGAGCATAATACATACAATTAAAAATATCTATTCAGAACAAATTTGTATGCATATATGCATATACATGTACACATGTATGAAAAAACACATGAAAAGAATATATACAAATAAAGCAAGAAACATAAATATATAAAGTATAGCAAAAAAAATATATACACATGTATTAAAAAATATATCCATATAAAAAAAACATATACCGATAAAGGAAACAACGTATACCTCCAGAAACATATATAAAAAAATATCAAAACACACATGTATAAGGAACATACGCATGTAAAGAAAAGAAAAATAAAATGGTAGGGTAGAATGAAAAAAAAATAAAAAAAAATGAAACAGAAAAAGAAAAAAAATATTGAAAAGGACAATTTGGCTCAACTTCATGGTCTTTTATTGGGTTTTAGTTGTTCCTTTAGCTAGATTTATATTAATTGGGAAAAAAACGAAAAAAAAAAGTCACAATATACGATTTGGCCCCAAAAAAGAAAAAAATGGAAAAGGACAATTTGGTGAAAAAAACAAAAGAAAAGAAAAGGAAAAAAAAAAGTGGAAAATGTTGATTTGGCAAAAGAAACGATAAAAGCCAAAAATAAAAAAAAGGGTTACAGGACGATTCGGCAAAATTTATAAATAAAAAAAAAAGAACAAAACAAATGACGAAGTAAAAAAAGCTGGAAATAAAGACTCGAACCTATGAGGTAAGAAGCTAAAAGCAACTTAGTGTGCAACTTAGTACTCAACGACCTGACTACTCTACCAAATACAAGAATTTGTTAAATACTTACACAATTTTTATAAGTACGTTGGTTAGCCAGGCGCACATATGCGCCTAACACACATAAGATTTTTCATCAAAATATATTAACATTTGTAGGTATTTGAGAAATGTAGGTATTTGAGAAATGAGAGGATACAAGTATAAATTTGTCAATCCTGGATCTAGATAATATTTCCACTTTTTAAAATAAGATGGACCACATGATTTCTCTATCATTTCCTCATTTTGTAATGAATGAATATTTTGTATAAAATTTTTAAAAGAAAAATGTTGAGATATTCTAGAAGCCGTCGCCCAAAAAATAAATATCCCTCCCCACAGCCTGTCCTGCAAGAACCACAGGGCAATCGATTTCTCTGTCCGAAAAGTTGATACTGAATAAACCAGAGCACCATGGAGCAAGCACAGGCAGAGCTAATCTTCATTCCGTTGCCGGGAAACGGCCACCTCATCCCGATCCTCGAATTTGCCAAGCGCCTGATCGATCATGACGGCCGAATATCCGTCACCGTCCTCTCTATAAAGGGTCCCTTCGCTTCTCTCGTCGATACCTTCACCAAATCCGTTGCCGATTCCCAACCCAGAATCCGACTCATCAATCTCCCCTCTGTCGACCTTCCTTCTCTGGACTTCTCGAAATCCATAGAAGCTTTTATATACGCGTTCATAGAGAGCTACCTTCCTCATGTCCGGAAATTCCTTGAAGAGATTGTGTGCTCCACCAGAGTTGTTGGCTTGGTTCTTGATATCTTCTGTCTGCCCATGGCGGGTATTGCACAAGATCTGGGAATTCCGTGGTATATGTTCTTGACTTCTAATGCTGGATTCTTGGGCCTGATGCTTGGGTTACCATCTCTGCATAGTGAGAATCAGAATGTTCTTCCGATCTCGGATCCGGTAGTCTCATTCCCGGGCTGGGTCAACCCGATTCCAGCCTCTGTTCTCCCGGAAGCTGTTTTTAACAGCTATGGAGGTTACGTTGCATATGTCAAGCTAGCACAGAGATTTAAGGATGCAAAAGGCATAATCTTGAACACCTTTCAAGAGCTCGAGTCTTTCTCCCTTAACCATTTCGCTGAAGGCGAAAACTCTCGGATCTACCCAGTTGGACCAGTACTTGACCTCAGTTTGCAGGCTCACCCGGAGCAGAATCCAGCTCAACGCGACGAGATCTTGAAATGGCTCGACGAACAGCCTCGATCGTCGGTGGTTTTCCTCTGTTTTGGAAGTATGGGAACTTTTGGAGCTCCCCAAGTGAAGGAAATCGCCATCGGGCTGGAGAAGTCCGGCTACAGGTTTCTCTGGTCACTACGCGGACCAAATGTTGGTGAAAATGTCAAAGAGAGTCTGCCAGAGGAATTTTTGGAGAGGATTGGAAAGAGAGGGAAAATCTGCGGGTGGGCACCGCAGAAGGAGGTTTTGGGCCACGGGGCAGTTGGAGGGTTCGTGTCGCACTGCGGATGGAACTCGATTCTGGAGAGCTTGTGGTTCGGAGTGCCGATCGCGACATTGCCCTTGTATGCGGAGCAGCAGCTAAACGCATTTCGAATGGTCAAGGAGCTGGGTTTGGCGGTGGAGTTGAGCCTGGATTCCAGGATGGGCGGTGAGATCGTGGCGGCAGATACGGTGGCAGAGGCGGTCCGCCGGGTAATGGACGGTGGTAGCGAGCTGAGGAAGAAGGTAGAGGAGATGAGTGAGAAGGCTAGGGTGGCTGTTGCGGTTGGTGGCTCGTCGCACCGCTCTGTAGGTCGTTTCATAAACGATATCTTGGGCAATTGATACCGTTGGAACTGAAGGTAAGGCTCAGTCTGTTTGATCCCCTTCCTTCTGTTGGATCGAAGACTTGCTGGCTGGGTTTTTGGTGCAGGAGCGGACGATTTCAATGGATCCCTTTCCCCAAGACAGGGTTTGATCAATGTATAGTGACAGGTTTGTTTGGTTGTTCTTTCAGTCCACTCCACATCTGTCTGTGTTCTCTTGGAGTTTTATTTGTTCAATCGTACTTGAGGAGTAAAGACTTGCCTAGGTAACACCTCAGTTTGAAAGTCGTTCTTCCTAGGCTTGGTAAAACGGGTATCATATTTGAGAGGTAAATTGCGGTTATGGCCCTAACCTTTAATTATTGGACAATTTTAGATCTTAACCTTGATTTTATACATAAAAAGTCCCAAATCTTGTTTAATGTTCCATTTTTAACCTTTTGTGGATGAAAAATGATAATGTAGATGGAAAATGCCATGTGGCACGCTAAAGTGAACAATTTGTCATGTTAACACAATAAATAATAGGAGAAAATGTTAACTTTAATACCTGAAAATTTTTCTTTCAACAAATCCTTCTTAAAACATTTAATTTTAACAAAAAACTCTCCTATTTTCCCCTTTTTGGCGAACCTTTTTCTCTGTCAGCCTCCTGTCCTCTGGCTACCTTCTTCTCCTATGTCTAGCTCCCTATCCTCCTGTTGTCTGCCTCTTCTCCGGCCCACTTCCCTCTCCTCTGCAGTGAGTTCATGCCCTCCCTGGCTCGGATCAGCACACAGTCGAGCATAACTCCAAAATCTCCAGAGCAAGAAAATAATACTTCGACTCAGATCCATCCCGCAAAACCCATTTCCTTATCCAATGGAGTCCTAAAGCGCCACCATCACCACAACTCCCTGTTGGTGGTTGTGTTGTATAAGGAATGCCTCAAGAACCACATTTTGGCGGCCACGCCCTCGACGAATTTGGTGAGTTCATGCCCTCCCTGGCTTCAAAACTGTCCAACCCGACTTTCCTTAAATACGCCGCCTACGGTTGCCACCGAAATTTCCACAGACGGGAGCCTAACGACCCTTCTCCCACTGCCATCACCACTGTAATGAACAAGTACTAGCCCCATCATCGCCATCATTCACCTTCAATTTCACTAAAACCACCTCTGATTTCACTCAGGAAGTTCGACGAAGCTTTGATCTCGTTGGCCACTTCCTATTGTGAAAGTTGAAATGGCTCATTGTGATCGTTGGTCCCCTTGCGGTGCTGCTGCATAGCTACTGGTGATCGAAGAGGGGCAGAAAAGAAGGAGACGAGTCGAATAAGAGGGAGCAGGTGGAGGATGTGATAACCCTTATTTTATTAGGTAATTAATTTATTTATTTACATAATCCTTGATAAGATTACACTTGCCAGCTAAGTTTAAGTCAAGTTAATGAATCAAATAGTCCTTGGAGTTCATATAATTAAGAATCTAAGGCAAATTGACCATAAGGACAACTAGGGGCATTTTGGTAGTTTGGCATGTCAAAGGTTTTCTGATAGAGATATAATTGAGCTTCTAGAGGTGAAATGAACATCTCGATAAAACTTGAATTCAATTTAGCCAAATATTGGCCTTTTTTTGCTAAGGAAGTGAGAAAGGTCAAAATGGTAATTTTTGGGTCAAGTATGGTTAAAAAAATGATTTAGGAAGGTGAGAAATGATATTTGAAACCATGTGGTGAAATTTGGTGAAGTTTGAAGTTAAATTAACCAAATTTGAGACTTTTCTTATAAGTGAAGCTAAAAAGGGCATTTTGGTAATTTTGGTTAGTCAAACTTGGTCATACCCGAGTCAACCTTGGTCAAGGGTAGGAAAATACATTGTTGGAAGTGGAGGAAAGAAAATCTATGATTTTATGCAGATGACATTCTTTTAATCAAGGGTTATGAGGCCTAAAATGCACTTTTGCAACAAGCACCTCTTGAAAACTTTAGGGAATGAAGCAGAAAATAAGCTTTCAAAAATGTGGATGAGCCCTTATTTCCCTTGATTAAGAAGTCTAAAATACTATTAACCATGTAAAAGCCTTAATCATCTACCACTTTAATCATTTCACTCATTTTCCATCCTTATTCATCTCCAAACACACCAGCTCATTTTCTTCTCTTCCTATGCCTATTTAGCACGTCCTAAACCTTTAAACATACAGAAACTCACCAAAAAAAATGAAAAAAAATAAGAGGAAAAAAGCTTGTAAATGAGAAATCAAGGAGAGCGTGTGTTTGTTGCAAAGGAGGGCTTAGGAGTTTGGTTTTTCTCCAAGAGGTGGCCACAGTTTGGAGCTGTTTATTGAGGTGAGAAACTTCATTTTACTATAGCTGGGTTTGCTCTTCTTTAAACAACAACATTATACTCATAAAAACTCTTAGCTGTTGAGGTTAAGCTTAGTAAGAAGAAGGAGAACCATGGAGCTTTGGAAAGGAGTTTTGATTTGAGATTTTCTACTAAGGTGAGGAGTTTATTTTGGCTTATTTATGTGCAGTAAAAAACATTGCCCTTAGGCTAAAAAATGTTGATTTTTCAAGTGGTTATTTTATATTGTAGTTAAGGGACTCCAAGGGACTAAGAATGGACTCTTGGTGCTTGAAATTTGAGCTTGCAAGGTGGTGATCTACACAAGGGTAATGTGTTCTAGCCTTTCTCTCTTTGAGAAGCTTTTTCCATGTTTTAGCTTGGTAAAAGCTAGGACAAATGGTAGGGGAAAAATGGCACAGGGTGACCAATAGAGCCAAAGAAGGCTCATGTCGTACTAAGGGCGGACCTAGCTCCTAATTTTAAGCAATAGGTGGTGTCCTTAGTTCATGGGCTGTAAAATTGTGTCTGGACCAAGCCTTGGATGCTTGGTAGATGTGTGTGTGGCCGAACCTTTAAGGTTTGGCAAGCTTAAGAGAGGTGTACCTCAGTTTAGGTGTGCATGTGTTGTGACCGAGTTCAAGGGCTCGGTATGTGTGTGTGCGTGTGCGACATGGGTTTCTAGGTGTATAAATATTTTAGGGTGCCTAGGAGCATAGTGAGTTCAGTGTGCTAAGGTGCACATGGGTGTACCCAGGTGAACTTGCACCCGTGTATGTCCAACGGGCACACGAGGGTACGCCCAAGGGTGCACATGCATATGCGTCCGCGAGCTGATGGTCGTACTCAACTAGGGGGCTGCATAGACATATCTTGGGAGTGTTGGGTTGTGCCTTGGGCATGACCCACGATGGGGAGCCCAAGGCAAAACCCTAAGGCTTAAATGACACTTAGGCCCAATAAATGACTTGGGCCATAAGTAAGCATACACATGGACCTATCATGCCAATAGGCCCTGGAATGGGGCAAGATACCTCATGGGCAATATGATTCACACAAAATATAGTCAAACTCTGCTGCATACAATAAGGGAAAAAATGGACCAATTGGTGTTTTGTTTGTTTTGCTTGTTTGTTTGTTGGTATGTTTGCTTGTATGTGAAGTATTGTGAGTTATGCATTAAAAAAGGCATGATATGATGATCATTATATAATACTTTATGCCATAAGAGCTCATGGCATACTCATATAGTTTATGGGTAAGGTTCATGCATGCATGGCAATGTGTGCATATGGTCCATTACGTGTGATGTTGTTATGTATTGTTTGTTTTAGAATGCCTTACTAAGTATTTTATATATTGACCTTTATTGTTAATGTGCAAATAACATTGTCCAGGAGCTAAATAATCCACAGTGATTATTTGACACTTATTTGTTAGTTTCTTATAGGTACATTTTGCATATACTACATGTTCATTTTTTTATATGTTCCATGCACTTATGATCAAATTCTAACTTCAAATTTATTTACCTTGTACAACAAGGTAGTCGAATAAGGATTTTTTGGGTTGCTCATCGCTTGGGTTTCTCTTTCCCGGGCAAAGGTGGGCCTATTGGCCATTTGGGTCATAAATATTTTGTAGCACGGTGGTAGTGGCCAGTAGGTATTAACTTTAACTTAGCATAACTGTGGCTTGTATTATTATTATTTCGGGTTAGACTTATTAACCCACTTAGATATTATATTGCCGAAGTATTTACTTGCTATGAGTGTAGTTTTCATCCATGGTTTGACATGATATATTACTTCTGCATGCATGATCATTGAAATGTTTTCTTACATGGCCGCATATACTTTATTCATGTTTTTTTTAAATCCCACCAAACCATTATCTTAGTTTAACAAACTTAAGTATTTTATTAGAACTAAGTAAATGTTTTTCTTCACTCTCAAGTAAATACTAAACACTAGTCAAGTGGTTAGGATTTACATAATAAATCTCGGCAAAAGATCCTGGAAATGAAGAACGATTTTGGCCTAGTTAAGAGTTTAGATTAGATAGCAGAATAATTTAGCCTAATTAAGAAATTAATTAGATATTTATTAGGACGGTTCCTCACAGAGGAGAGAGAGGCAACTAGAGGAAAGGAGGCGCATGGAAGAGAGGGTTCGTCGGAGAGGGGAGGGGAGGGGAATTTTTTATTAAAATTAAATGTTTTGAAAATGAGTTGTTGAAGGAAAAGTTTTCAGGTATTAAAGTTAGCATTTTCTCCTATTATTTATTATGTCAGCGTGGCAAATCGTCCACTTTAGCGTGCCATGTGGGATTTTCCATCCACAAAAGGTTGAAAATGGAACATTTAAACAAGGTTAGGGATTTTTTATATACAAAATTGAGATTGGGGTCTAAACTGGTACAATAATTAACTGTTAGGGGCCACAAATACAATTTATCCTATATTTGAGTATAATATTAGGTAAAGCACACTGAGGTCACTTAACTTAGCATAAAAATATTAAAATAAATCTTAAAATAATAGTCTAAGTCTTCTACGTTTTGCCATCGACAGTTTAAAACTCTTAAACTTTTAAACTTACTTTTTATAATCTTAGCCTCCTCCGTCTGTCCTAGTCGTACCATTTATTTCTCTAAAAATCAGGGAGATTGGGCCTAATTGAAGGTCCCTAGAAATCAAAAACTGAAGAAATGATCAGAATTTAGGAATTTAGATCAAGGTTGTTAAGATTCCGATCCGGATCTTAGGATCTCGTAATTTTATGATCCAACATCATGAAATATTGTCAAAAAGTAATAGGATAAGTGATATGAGAGGATCAAATAGGATCCTAATTAAGATTGATAGGATCAATTCCACTTGGTATTGATTTTTGTTAGTTACATTTGTATTTTAACCCAAATTATAAAGTTTAAGTGATTGGGCCCTTGTTGCCCAAGTTGGGCTACCCAAGCTAGTGGTTATATAACTTGAATTATAAAGTAAACCTAAAAAGAAAAACAGCTAATCTCTCTTTCATTTAGGAGATAAAACTTGAAACATCAAAAATATATCCATAAGTTTGCCGTTTATTGTGTTAGTTATGTTTATTTATGAATTTTTTTAAGACTTGTGTTAGTTATTATGTTAGTTATGTTTATGTATGCCCTACTAGGGCTCAAGCTTTATTTGTACTATGACACTAATTGTATTGCATCATTGTTATGATACTTGAATTTTAGAGCTAATTCATTTTAGTTTAAGTCAACTTAATTCAAAATTATTTATTTTTATTTTTACATTTTTTTACCTGAAACTAATTTTCTTTAAAAACTAATATTATATATGTGTAATAATCCATAGAAAATATAATTTTTATATCATAATAATTTTTTATGATTTTTTTATTTTTAAGGCCTAAAAATATAAAAATTCATAAAAATTTAATAATATCATGAAAATTTATTTTCAAATGAATTATTATATCTACATAATATTGGCTTTCAAATGAATTTAGTTTTAAGGAAAAAAAAGATGTAAAAATAAAAATAAGTCATCTTGGATTAAGATGACTTAAATTAAAATGATTTGGCTCTTATTAAGTTTCTAATATAATTGATCTTCTATATGAATTATAGTATTTATTATGAGGAATTTTGATCTTTTAATATGATTTTACGATTTACGATTTGATTTTACGATTTCAATATTGCATGATGAAAAATGCTATTGGGTAGAATCCCGATCTTAATAACGTTGATTTAGATGCCCTAAAAGCTTAAACTTTTAAATAAAAAAAATAATTAGAATTTGGGGATTTAGGTGCCCAATGGTATAACTTACCTAGCTCAACCTTCTCACTTTCTTTCTTCTGCAATTTTGAGCATAGGAGATGAGCCCAAAAGAGGAATCAACTTTGGCAACGAGTTTTTCTCATCTAATTGTGAAGTAATCATCATTTCTTCCCCAATTCTCAACCCAATTAGTCCCATAAAAGGGGAAGCTTTTGAAGGTGGTGATAAAGGCTGGTCCTCTATTTCAGACTTTGTTTCTCGTCGGACCTGAGCTTTAGGACTATCTTCCCTATTATTTATTTATTTTTAGAATTCAGAAATTATGAAGCCCCTTAGCTTTGTCATGGCTTATATTTATCCCCTCATATTTTAAAAATATAATATCATCCCTTTAGATTTTTTGAAGTCTACATTGACATTTTTTTTTTGTTCACTTTGAACAATAAAAGTGCTACCATGTTTCTGTAATCTCAAAATTCAAATTTAGTCTCTTAACTATTCATTTTGTCCTAAAATGTTCTCTTAACTTTAAAAGTGGCTATTAAGGTCCCTTAACTCAAGTAGTACTTTCAATTTGAGTCTCATCCATTATTTCAATCATTATTTCTAGCACAAAATGAATATATGACACTTTACACCCTCTGCGTAGTCCCACAATGCCACATCGTATTATTTTTTATGACAATAAGTGACAAGACTGAGATAATAAAAAATCTTAGGCTAGAATTAACAAAAGAAAAACATAATTTTAAGGACTTAAAAGATTAATTATTCTCTAATCTTCTTCACACCGGTAGCATTCGTCTACAGCCATGGTAACCACCATGGCTTCGCTGTGCCATATCGACTTCTGTCGCCAGCGAGCCTCTCTTTGTTTCGATCGCCCCTTTCATTCATGCCGGTAACCTTCATTCCGCCCTTCTCTTTCACGTCACTCTCCTTCATCTCTGATTCACCAATTATTTTCCGGTTCTCTGAATCTTCTTCGATTCTCTGATTATGGCCTCTTCAAACCCCCTAGAAAAGAAGGCAGCATCATCTGTTCCCTTTGGCTCTTCAATCAACAGACTCTGGCAACCAATCTCCGTCCGGACGACAGAGTTGTGCTCATTGGCAACCAGCAACTGATCTTCATCTGAGAATCGGTGCTCTTCCTCTCCATATTGACTACAAACCACCAGTGACGCCAAAAAAAGAAAGGAGAAGATCTGTTCGTGAAAACCCTATTGCCTTTGCTGCCGCAGCCTCCAATCAACCTAACCAGCCGCCAACTCTGCTTAACAACCCCCATGGGCGACAATAAATCGAAGAAGAGAAGAGAAGATCCAAGTCTTGTGAATTTCGTTGCTTTTTGCTATCCAACAAGACAACTTTGATATTCGCAGCTGCCACATTCTTCTCCAATTTTGTTGCTTATTGCTGTTTTCGTTACTCATTGTCGGTTTCATTGCTCATCATTGATTTCATTGCTCTTCGCTCCTTTCTTTGTGAATCAAATATTCAAAGAGAGAGATGAGAGAAATTCAACAAAGAGAAAGTCTGGGAAGAAAGAAAGAAAATGTTTTGGGTTAATTTACGTTTGAAGCCTTATAATTATTTATTTTTGTCAATTTTAACTTTATTTTTTTTTTATTCTAGTATAGTCATCCACGTAATAGTTTGAGACCTATTATTGGGTAGCAAACTACCATGTAGGCATATTTCGTCCAAAATAAAGCCTAAACTAACAATAGAGATTAAAATAGGATACATTAGATGAGTTAGGAGACTTCAATAAATACTTTTATAGTTAGGAGATCATTTGATGAGTTGGGGAATTTCAATAGACATTTTTAGAGTTAGGAAACCATTTTAGGACAATAGTTAAGAGATCAAATTTGAATTTTACTCCCGAAATAAGTAGTGTTTTTTAAAGCCATTATAAAAGATTGAATTTAGTGTTTTTATGATGTCGAATTGTTATTATGATTTTGTTTTTTTGCTGTCGATCAAATAATGAAACGTTTTAGGAAAAGTTTTCGGACTTATTAGCAATACAAAAACCCATAAGTTTTAGTAAGAAAATACAGTTCACCCATTACTATTTTTTTAAAACGTATACTTTAGTCCATGATGGGAGCACTTTATTACACTATTTGTTTGATGCTAATAAAACTTGTTTAGAGAAAATATTTCAAATCCTTATTTAAGATAAGTTACATTTTGCACAATAAGGTTTGATACTATTTACAGATGTCCACATGTTTTAAAACCTACATTTAACCTTTTGTCCCATCAGATTTGTTCTTCCATATGTTAAAAAGAAAAAAAAAAGCCTTATTAGTTACTTTGTCACCTAGAACTTTTAGATCTAACAAAATGACTATTCCCTTCATTTGAAAATTTTTGCAATATTTTCATATTTAGTGAAAGTGAAAACAATACATAGATTTTTTTCCATTTTCTTAATGTTGGTATCAAACCAAATGGTCCAATAGATATGAAGCGGGAGGAGTATTTTCTTCATCAATTCATGCAAACTCATTGGAAATAGCTGGCTAGGAACTAGGTTGTGATTCCTAACTTTCTTCAATTTCTCACCACCTACTGCATCACCGCCCTCATCATTTTCCAATAATACATCTCGACCTAGCTCCCTATCGCCATCGACAACTTCAATATTTACCTTAGCACCCTTGATTTCAACCAAATCACCAACCTCACTGGCACCATCCAACCCACCATTACCTATCTTATAAGCCTAACTTTCTCCATCATAGCAGTACCTGTTGGGTTTGGTAGCTCAAATTCAAGAAAGTTAAGTATTTTGATTTTGTTTAGAATTTGATTTTAGTTTTCCTATTTGTTTAAGATTTAGTTTTTTTATTTTGATATAATTTGGGTTTGTGAGTACCTTATAAAAAGACTTATTGTGTTAAGATTTTAAGTATGAGAGAAAAGTCAATGTGGTAAAGAGGCAATATATGAAGGTTTCAAAAGGGAGGAAAGATTCGAAGGATAAAGAGGGTTAGAACGATAAGTCTTTTGTTATTTTTATATCTTGTAGTTGTGTGAAGGCAAAATTATGGAGTTATCAGTAGTGTGTAGGGAATTCATATGCGAGTATGAGTATTAAGAGCATACCTTTATTGTAATCTCTATATTTTATTTGAGTGAATTTCTCTCATCTGTGGATGTAAGCTAGTTAAAAGCTAAACCACATTAAATTTGTGTACACTTACTTGATTATGTTCCTTGTTCCGTTGCGTGTGATGGGTGATTGTGAAATTTTTCACAACAGTACTAATCTCTCCAGCCTCATTCCCGAATTCTTGTTCGAGCACAAGAATCTCACCTTCCTTAATCTTTCTTACAACAATCTTTTTGCCTTCATCCCCAACTCACTTTCTATGCTGCCCAATCTTATTGACTAGCATCTTGACCATAACAAGTTCACCAGTCTCATCCTCAATTCTTTTGGGAAGTTCACTGGAAACATTCTCAACCTAAACCTGTTGCATTTAAGTGGCACATGACCTTTCATAGGTCCTTGAAGTAGTTCTTGCGAAACTCAAACTCCAAAATGGTTGAGATTGGGTTTCATAGCTTCCCCCTTCCCACCATTGAATACCTTGTTTCTTTAATCCTACTTTTATCTTCACCTCTTGCCCCAAACCACCAGCATTACATTGCTATGCACTTCCGTCTTCCTTCAATTTTGATGGAGGAATAACTTTTTATGAGATGAATTGTTGAAATGTTTCAAAGAAAGATGAGAGAAACCAATTTTTGTAAACCAATTTGAAATTTGGAACTTATTCCAAGTCATAACTGGGTCTAAGTGAGTTGATGAGTAATGTAACTTTTTGTTAGATCTAAATGTTTTGGGAGCTTATGCTCCAAACAAAAAGGTAAAAGGGTAGAAAAAACATTCTTCCATTTTCTCTTTAATTGGTAGACTAATGGAAGAGCTGACCGGGAGGGGGTTAATAGTAGGTTTCCGAAATATATTGGGGACATTTGTAAATAGTACCAAACAGTCAAAGGCAAAATTTGGTTTGCCCTTTTTTTTAAAAAAAATCTAACTAAATATGTAATTTCTCAAGGACTTGCATAAACTTTTGAAAAATTCAAGGAAAAGAATGTAGTTTTTTAGGGACTAATTTGTAAATCTCTCAAAATTTAAGAACCGAATTAAAATATTTTAGGGGCTCTTGTGCAAATATTCAAACATATATAATATGCTTGGTTTTTACTTTCTTCAAAATGAATTTGATTATTGTAAAAAAGAAAACAAGTCGCGCATGTTTGATTATTATCAAAGATGTGGTAGCAGAGACTGTCGCCAATTGATGGACAATGGTCGCGGGTTGATTAATAAGGTAGAGGAGACGTGTGAGAAGGCTAAAGTGGGGTTGGCGGCTCCTCATTCCTCTCAGGTTGTTTCGTAAAAGAAGGCTAAAGTATCAAATGTTTGTTCAATTTGTTATCCCGAAGACCAATCTATTTTTTTTCTTAGACAGATTGCGAGCACATATATTGTGCGCCATCTTCGCGGTCCAAATTGGAAAATTTTGGATCTTTCAGAAGCATTTTTCTTATAAATGGTCGAATTAAGCATTGGGTCACTCTTCTGAAAAACATGGATTCCTCCCATTCTCTTGTAATAATGATAAGGCTAAAATGCATATTTAGTCCCTTAACTTTACTGACTAATACAAGTTAGTCATTTAACTTTGACTCAACGTGACTTAGCCCCTCAATTTTGAAAAATTGAGTGAGTTAGTACCTTGTTGTACAGAATGATGAAGTTGTTGGCCTATCCTCCCCAGCATTATTGGATCTCTTCCCCTACATCCATGACTTCCTTTTCCTACCAACTTTTTTCCTCACCAACCTTTTTTTTCCCTCACTGTTGACCTCACCTCTTCTCCCATCAGTCTTGTCTCCCTTCGGCCTCGCTTCCATAGAAGTCCTCAATGTACCAATTTGCAAACTTAGCTTCAAAATTGAGGAACTCTCTTTATAAAGTCACCAGTCGCCTCCTTGTCACCTTCAAGAATGTCCAACCTTTCAAGGTCCTTCATGGCCGTGTCTCCACCCTTTTCTAATTGGTGTAACAAAATTAAGGTCGAATTCATCTTCACCCAATTGCTAATTGTCAACAATTTCCATTGAGCCCCTACTTCTTAAGCAACCTAAAACAAAAATGAAAAAAGGGAAAAAGGAATAAGAAACTTGATCCTGCGACAAACATGAAAAAGGAATAGAAGAAGGAAGAACAACAATGATCAAATTTGATTGATTCAAGACAAGACCAAAACACATCTCAAGCACCATTGCCTTCCTCTTCTCCCCAACACTGTCATGTCGGACTCTGATTTGTCACACCACATGCTTGCAGACGAATCGACAATGGTGATTGCTCAATGATTAAAACACATTTAATCTCCAATTTTAGAGAATTTTGAAGTTTGCAATTTGTGATTTCTAACCCTAGAATGTTCTGCTAAGAAAATCAACAAACTTCCAATTTTCTAATCCACATCACCACCTCACAAACCTTGTCAAACTCACGTGCATGCTTCTTGTTCAACAAGGGGCTAACTAAGTCGCTTAATTTAGCCATGTTTGAGGACTAGGTTTTTATTAGTATTAGAGCTTGAGGACTAAATCATAATGAATCAATGTTTAAAGACCAACTCATATGAGTGTGCAAATAAAGTCTAGGGACTAACCATGCATTTATGCCTAATAATAATGCCACTCCAACAATGATAATAATAACATGAAAGTAATTGGACTTTGCCTTCAGTTGAGACCTTGCTATGTTCTATATGAATAAGCTTTCGCTAATCGCTGTTAGATACTACATATTAGCAAATTAACAATTAGGTGAGTAACATATATATATACTTGTTGGCATATTTAGAAATGGAAAAGAAAATAATTTAAAATGAAAATTTTTGTTAAAAAAAAAACATCCAACTAGAATTTACTTCAACACCGTTACGCGATTGGTTTTCAGACTCTTGATCCATTTGGCTTCTTTTAAAGTAAGTACAGTTTGATGATAACGGTGATGTAGGTAAAAAGATATCTATATACCCGTTTGAACGGAAGTCCAAAACGTGCTTGGTAACAGAGAAGCACGTAGCAGAGTCCTGCACTTAAGGCAAATGTTGATACGGAATGCACTAATTAACGGATGCAAGTCATCACTGGATGATGATCAACATGCACTTTGATGGATTCACCAAAACCTTCTTTTCTTTCCACGTACCCTATAACACAATTAATAATGTAAGTTCCCTACTTTCATCAAATTTTTTTCATACATATCATATTAATTTATTGTTTTGGTACAAGAAAAAAAAAATATTTTTCAATAAAAAAAAACAATGTCTAACTAAATGCCTATGAGGTAGAGTAGAAAATAACCCCCATTTCAATTCGGGTTTTATAAATATAAAAAAAGGATTTTGATGGAGATTACCCTCTAATGACATGATGTATCTCAACTCGTCGAGATCCAATATTACAACAGATATAATACCAAGGATCAAATATCAATACTGCACGAGAGGGGGGAAAAGGAGAAGAAGAAAAAGGAGAAGCAATATATGAATTGTCCCCACCAATATGTGCCCACTTCCACACGTCTCTCTCTCTGTCTCAAATGGAAACTCCCATAAAATCCCTATCTATCTATCTCTCTCTCTCTCTCTCTCTCTCTATATATATATATATATATATATCTCAAGTTTTTAGCTCCCCGCTTGGTTAACCTTAATTATTTCTAGTTGTAGAGATACGTCGAGCCAAAAACAATGTCGGCTTGGCTTGTAAGTGAGGTATTAAAGTGGTTCAGTATTTGGTGAGTGCATCAAGTAGCTAGGCATAGGGAAAACTTAGGAGGAAGAAAATGGTGAAGTTCGGGAAGGAGCTAGAAGCAAAGCTCATCCCGGAGTGGAAGGAGGCGTTCGTTAACTACTGGCAACTGAAGAAGGAGATAAAGAAGATGAAGCTGAAGATGATTGCCTCGAAATTTAAATCCGGTGGCATGCTTCAACCACATTCTCATCATCATGACTGGCGCTGCGGCTCCTTCTTCAACCTCGCCGGCAACCTCCTCCGCTTCTGCCGTCTCTCCAACACTACACCCCAAATCATCCACCAGGTTTTCTAGCTTCTTCTTCTCCTTCTTCTTCTGCTTCTTCTTGCGTTTATTGCTCATGCTTTGAATAGGATGGTCCCACATCAAGCACTCAAGATTTGAGTCCGTCATCACTAACAATGGCCCACTATAGAGTTATCCTTTCATTTCACTAATTTTTTATTTTTTAATATCCCCAAATTATTACTATTATGAGTTATATATATATGTGTGTGTGTATAATTAAGAACTTGTTAATGACGTCTCTGAGAAAAATGAATACTAGTACAAGAGAAAGAGCTTTTCTGTGTATTTTGAAATGGTACAATAAAAACGAGATTTCTGAAAAGAAGCTCAAATATAAGCTAGTGTTGAGATGATTGATCTGAATCGTTTGGCATTAAGCAGGTAAGGAGACGAAGCATGGAGGAAGGAGAGAAAGAAATGTATCAGACTCAACTTGTTCAATTGTTCTCAGAGGAAGACGAGGTGTGTGTGCACATGCGTATGCATGCATGCATGCAAGTATATGTATCATCATAATACAAACTAAATCTCCCTTTCTATAAATATGTTTGTGCTCGCGCATGCGTGCTTGTGTAGGTGACGTCCTTCTTCAGAAGATTGGATGGAGAAGTAAACAAGGTGAACCAGTTCTACAAGAGCAAAGAGAGGGAGTTGGTTGAGAGAGGCGAGATCCTGAACAAGCAGCTGCAAGTTTTGTTGGATATCAAACAGGTGCTTAGCGAAAGAGGAAGAAAGGCCACCAGCACAACTTTTCTTCCTCCCGCTTCATCATCTGCAAACTCCACTAGTTTATCGGGTAAGTTCTTCTTGTTTCTGTTAAAGTATTTATAGACACCTGATCACCTGTTATTAATTTGATATTTAAGTCAGGAAGAGTAATGCTAGCTTCATTAAAACTCTTGAGAAAAGGAATATGGAATATATATATATATATATATATATATATATGGAAGTATGTATTTTGATGGAAAACGAAATGAAGAGAACTAAGAAAATGTCGACGATAATTAGTCATGCGATAGGTGGTCCAATTCCTGAAAGCTACGTAAACAATCAGGATTCCTGTTTCCTTTTAGGGTTTGCTTCTCTACGTGTTTTGATTTTGAAACATGCATGACTCGCTTGCAAATGTAACAGTTGTTAGCTCCGTTTGTTATTAGCGTCAGCGATTAATGTTAGAGTTTTGAAAAAACTATATAAATGTAACTTTTAGCATTTTCTTCAGTATTTTTATCACAACTATTAAATAAATTATCCAAAATTTTAACACTAATTATAAAAACTGTTCCCAAATGGGTCGCTATTTCATTTTATGGCAGTGATTAGCGTTTAGAAATAGTGATAACTGAAAAGGCAATAATTCTATTTTGAAAAGTAACTGCCGTGAATTTACAACGTAAATTTTCAACTGTAATTGAAATATGGTTTGAAGTTAAAATACATATTTAGGGCTCCAAGTTATCTGATAGCGCGTACACTTTCCACCCTAATTTTCGCGTAATAATAGTTATTACTTTTAGATTGTCCTCAAATCATTGTTTGCTAATTAAGCTTTTTACAGTGAATTATAATAGCCTCTAATCTTACAAAAATTACAGTTTTCCCCTATATCTCTAGACAAATTTTATTTATCTTTATATTTTTCAAAAAACTCTGTATCCTAAACTTTAATAAAATTTTGAAGTGAGTTACTAAAATTGGAAAGTAGCAATTTGATCATTAGCAAGGAAAAAAAAGGAGTACATAGTAAAGAATTTTCCAAAAATTAATATTCTTTGTGCCGCAACCAAGATTTTAAGGAAATTGGGATGAATGGAATTTTTTTTTTTTTTTTTGTTAATGCAGCTTATTCAATGTCCATGAATCAATGTTTCTGGTTATTAATTTTGGAGTTGGAATCAATGAAATTTGCTAGGAATTAACTCGAAGAGTAGAGAAGAGAGGGAATTAGCATGTTGTGAAACGACGTCGCAGCTGGTGATGGCGGCGGCAATGGAGTGGAACGGAGTTAACATGGCGGCGGGGAAGTTGCAAACAGAGAAAGAGAAGCCGAAGATCAACTGCCCCATCTCGCGGCTTACGTGGGAGGGGTTGTTGAACAACCATAATAAAGAAGGTGTAGACCCCACTGATTTGGTCAACCCAAGGAAGCTCCGCTGCGCCCAAAAGATGATTAGAAGTGCTTTTGTTGACCTCTACAGAAGCCTTGCCCTCTTGAAAACTTACGGGTACGTACTGTTATTTGTTTACGTACTTTTTTTTGCCTTAAATGCCTTTTTTTTTTAAGTTAATCATTTTTTAAATTTTTATTTTCTCATAAAAATCATGGAATCACCCATTATTAATGAATTATTATTTGTGCCTGCCCAAAAATATGGATATATCAACTTATAATTAACTGGCAAAGATCGTCATGTTTCTTATTGCCCAATAAAGTATTGCAGTAAAGTACTATATATATGTCTTTATTTTATATTGTGTAAATGTATTGTATATGTAGTATAATAAACTGCGCATCTGTGGGTGTATATATATATATGCATGGTTGCTAAATATATACCCTGATATTGGATGGGCAGAGCATAATATATTGAGCATGTAATTCCCTGTTATTACCACCAACTTATAATTAAATAAGTATATAGTTTGATGGGAAGAAGTTACTGCGTTAACTCGAGTGTTTTTCCACGGGCCAGTATGTGGGGCCATGTTTTGGGTTCCATTAATGACCCTAGAAGTCCTTGTTATTACCACCAACTAAGAGACCAATGCATATCAGCTGATTTAATGGAAAATTATTCAACTTTAAGAGGTATTTATCTCCCGTACATGTATTGATTTAAAAGTCAGGGCAGCCACAAAAAACGTGTTAAAACTTACTCCCTCCCTCTTAAAACTTTTACTTAATTTATTTTTTATAATTAATTTAAAATTTTTTATTTTAAATATTTTAATACATAAATAAAAAATTTTATATGTGAATAATAAATTAAGAAATGTAGTTTTTAACTATATTTTTTTAATTTTTTTAATAAATAATAATATAAATAAATTTAAATTAAAATATAATAAAAAAATTAAATAAAACAAAAAATTTGAGAAAGAGGAAGTCCTTATTAAGGCAAACGATTCGGCCTATTTAAAATGGGCAAATTTATGTGAATATTATTATTATGTTTGAAGTGAAAAAAGTGGTGACAGTTATTGCATAGCTATTTCTGAAAGGGACTGGTGACATGTTTTTCCCCTCAAGGACCCACATTTTGTGGACAGCTGAGTCAGCACGCAAGGCATCATGGTGGCGGCTTCTATTCCAACCCCACGTCACCAAATTAATTAAAAAATAATGATTGATATCAAGTTTTGAAAAAAACAAAAAACAAAAAACAAAATAAAACATATGAGATCAAAGGTCAACCAGGAATTAATAACTTTTCCGATACAATAAACTTGTTGTTTTGTCAATCCAGCTAGACTTGACAACTTAATTGTATCAAAATGACAACTTAATGTAAGTGCATTAACATTTCCTCACCCTCATTGGAGGTGAAAGTATCTCTTTTCCTCATAATTTTTATTATCATCATATTACTCCCTCCGTTTTATAAAATATGTTTTCTTTAATAATGCACGTAAATTAAGACTTCTCAACTTTTTATTTTTTTTTAATATAAAATTATTAGTTTATTTATTTTTATATAAAGTACATATACTTATCTACTTTTTAATGGGCCCTACGTACTTTCACTCTTTAACTTTCTAAACTTTCTCTTCTTTCAATAAATAAAATATATATAAAATAATAAAAAAGTTACCTTATTTGGAAAAATAGAAATAGGGCAACTATTTTGAAACTGCCAAAAAAAGAATAGAGGCCAACTATTATGAAACGGATGGAGTAATTTTTTTGCACCATTTTTTTAAAAATTTGATTTAACTCTGTTTATATTAATATTTATTAAAAAATTTTAAAAACTTTATATTTAAAAATAAAAGTCTTATAGTTTCTAAATAAAAATTTTTAACAAATTTTAGTATAAATGAATTTGAATCAAACTTAAGTTAAAAAACTGAAATAATGTAAATAATTTGGTACGAATGGAGTAATAATTATATTAATTTCTGAATATGTATAAAAAAGTTAAACTTGTTTACTTAATATAATTTCCATGCATATACATTAATTAAATTTTATTGTGAATTATTCGATTCGAGAGTATATTGCTTCTATTTTTAGTGAAAACATCGATTTCCCTATATAAGTGACAGTGGTAATTAATGAAGTTCTAATGTATGAAAAATTTTGGCAGCTCATTGAACATGGTGGCATTTGCTAAGATACTAAAGAAGTTTGACAAGGTAAAGAGTTGGTGATGCTCAAGTCCCAGTTAATCAGTACATTGCAATTAACACAAAAAAAAAAAAATCATATAGGTCTATAAATTAAATTTGATCACCAAAATCTTGCATAATTCCTCTGTTCTCTCTGTTTTTATAGGTAAATGCTAGCTAGTAAAAAGTTTCCTTTAAACCAAAAAGATAAAATAAAACAAGATAAAATTAAACACATGCCCACCGTATATGTCAACTTTTGTTCTTTAGCAGAAGTATATAAAATGTATTCTACACATCAACACTACAGGTATCCAACCAGCAAGCTTCAGAAAGTTATTTGAAGGAAGTCAAGAGATCTCACTTCATGACCTCGGATAAGGTAAGTAATCACTGTAAATCAAACAATATTAGTATATTTGGGTGTAATTATGTATTGGTGGGTGAATCCGGTTGGGCTGCTCAACGTACCCTTTGGCCTAGCTTTTTTTTTTTTTATTTCTCATTATAAATGATAGATGTATGTGACAGAAATTTTTTGTGATACAATTTTAAGGTTTATAGACTCATGGATGAGGTGGAGACTCTTTTCACAGAACACTTTGCTAACAATGACAAGAAAATTGCCAGGAAGTTCTTAAGACCACAGCAGCAGATCAAAGATTCTCACATGGTCACTTTTCTTGCTGGTAATAATCAATCTCCAACCATACCAACTCTCTTATAGTCCTCAAAATTAAACTAAAGAATCTAATAAGAGATTAATTATAGTAATAACATTTTCTTATTTTTCAGGGTTGTTTACAGGTTGTTTTATATCATTGTTCGGTATTTATGTCGTAATGGCACATATGTCGGGAATATTTTCTTCTAACTCGGGGTCGGGGCAGGACTACATTGAAACCGTCTACCCTGTCTTCAGGTACATCCCATACATACACAAACACATGTTAATTACCCTTTTGCGAATTCAACTCTGAGTATTAATTTATTATTAACTAAACGAGCCATTTGCAGCGTTTTTGCGTTACTTAACCTGCACTTGTTCATGTATGGGTGCAACTTGTTCATGTGGATGAGGACCAGAATCAACTACGTTTTCATCTTCGAGTTCTCACCAAATACGGCCCTCCGATATATACATGTGTTTCTGATCTGTGCTACTTCCATGACTATTGTCGTTGGGGCATTGGTCATCCACCTTATTCTAAGAGCCAGAGGATTTTCTCCTAGCCATGTTGATACTATTCCTGGATTTCTCCTTCTGGTTAGTGAAATAATTACTTAATTAATTCCTTCTACACACAAACATAAAAATTTGCCCCTTTTTTGTAATATATAGTGCTTCCTAATAACTTGTACACCAATTTCAGATTTTTCTCTTATTGCTTATGTGCCCTTTTGACATCTTCTACCGGTCTACACGTTACTACTTCATTCGTATAATTCGTAATATCGTATCCTCTCCACTTTATAAGGTACAACTTAGCTTAGTTCACTGCCTGAATTTATGATTTTTTATATACTAGAATTCAAATTTTAGTTTTCTTGATTATAACTTGGGCCACCACTCAGGTACAAATGGTGGATTTTTTCATGGCTGACCAACTGACTAGCCAGGTAATTAAGATCATTAATATCCGATGCACCGGTAATGTAATTTTCCCTTGCCCCCACCATCTTGTTATTGAAGGAAGTTTTGGATTAACGAGGCATCTCACAGTATTACTTTCCATAATAGCCAAGATTGTTCCCATAACAAGGTGTTGCTGGGGAGAAAAAATTACATCACTGGTGCATAGGAAAATTACTTATTCATCTTGAATTTTATGTAGCTAGCAAACCATTTAAAATGGCTAACCTAACAATTAGTTGAGTAAACCATATAATCTTCTGTTGCTATTATAGATTTCATTGCTGAGGTATTTGGATTCAGCAGTCTGCTATTTCATGGCTGGAAGTTTCAGAACACACAAGTATGAAACATGCAATAAGGGAAAAATGTACAGGCAGCTCGCTTATGTCCTCTCCTTTTTGCCATATTACTGGCGTGCAATGCAAGTAAGCTTCCATTCACCCATTTCTTCCATTGCAAGTAACACTATAAAGCTAGCCATAGTCGATCAGCCTTGGCTCTGCTTACACTGACTATATATATGAATGTGGTCATTGCCAGTGTGCAAGAAGGTGGTTTGATGAATCGGATATGAACCATCTGGCTAATATGGGGAAGTATGTGTCCGCCATGGTAGCTGCCGGTGCAAGGCTAACTTATGCTCAGAAAAGCGACCGGGTCTGGTTCTGGATAGTCCTGCTTACTTCCATTGTGGCAACTGTTTATCAATTATATTGGGATTTTGTCAAGGACTGGGGACTTCTCAACCCTAATTCCAAAAACCCTTGGCTGAGAGATGATCTCATCCTAAAGAGCAAGTTCGTTTATTTCCTTTCCATTGTAAGTTTCTCCTTCAATGATGAAATTCTATATATATATATATACAATCTTATTTCTTTATGGAAAATACCAAGCTAACAGTCCGTTATTAATTGTGACAAAGTGATCATCTCGGCAGGCACGTTCATTTTCTTTATTAATTCATTATAAATTGTAACGTGCTAATCATAATATATGTAAAATTAACCAAAAATAAATTCAGGCATTCAATGCGGGGTTGAGAGTTGCTTGGGTAGAGGCGGTAATGCGATTTCAGATGAACTCATTTCAGTCCCATTTGCTAGACTTCTTCTTAGCTTCCCTTGAGGTGATCAGAAGGGGTCATTGGAATTTTTATAGGTATATATCAGGCACCTTCCAATATTCTTTAGATAAAAAGTGCCTAGAAATATCTTGATTAATACTTGGAAATTAACACCTTTTTGTTAAACAGATTGGAGAATGAACATTTTAACAATGTTGGGGCAGTAATTGCCGTTCCGTTGCCATTCTGCGAGAGGGACTCCGATGCGAGAGATCGATCTGCTCAACACTGTCTACATACAAACAACACTTGAAAATGTTGATTATTTATTTGTTTGTTCGTTTGTTTTATATATTTCAGCTCTTTCAATTTCTCATTCGTTAATTAGTTCCAGATATCTTCCACAAAAGTTTGAAGTGTAAATGAATGACAAATAGAATACTGATAATCTTTTGTTCCATGTAAATGTTTAATAATGAATCATTGTCCCCATAAGCTTGGATCTGCTGTTAGGGACACTGACTCCAAATCCTTATGTTGTAGGTTTCAGTCTTCTTTTTTCTTTCCTTCCTCCCTCTTGTGTATATGTAGATATATATATATATATATATATTACACATGTGCGTTGTACGTAAACTAAATACTAAGTTATATATATATATATATATATATATATATATATATTACACATGTGCGTTGTACGTAAACTAAATACTAAGTTATTTTTCACTCAAATAACTATAATTCTAATTATTTTATCTAAAATAAAAAACTGCGATGATGATTTTACTTTTTTAAGTTTAGATATATTTCTTATTAATTTTTCTATCTCTTATGCGGTAGTTTTTTTTATTACGCTTAAATGCATAATAGTACCCCAAACTTTGTCTACTTGATCACGTAAAGGCCTAAACTATGAACCGGTACAACCCAGAACTCGTACTTCTGAATTTGGGACAATTCAGTCCACAAAGATAAGTTGGTCAATCAGATGAAATCATGCATTTAGACACTATTTACCACCTTCTGACCAAGCCGATAGCCTCTGTCACATCGTCACTTGTGAAGGTACTCAAACAGTAGCAATCGGTATTTGAATACATAACTTCACTTGACGAACCAACTTACCTTCTGGACTGAATCGCCTCAAACTCAGAAGTACAAGTCCTAAGTTGTACTAGTTCATAGTTTAGACCCTTAAGTAATCCAGTAGACAAAGTTTGGGGTACTGTTCCGTATTTAAGCCTTTTTATTATAATATTTTATCATAACTATCCTCATTTGTGTCATTCATTATAATAGACAACTCATTGTATTAGATTTCCATTTAATATAAACAACAACAATAACAACAACAATAATAATAATATAATGTAGAATACGTTATAGGTAATATTTATTATAAAAAATTGATAGAATTTTTTTTATTTTTTATGGTAGAGTACTTATAAAAATACTTCTTAGTATTTTTAAAATCTAATCAAAGATGTCAAAATTTCTCTTATCAGTGTAAAATTTAAAAATGATGTTCAATATGTTAAGAAAATATCTTAATTTAATATCTTAATAGTATTATGTATTAATAAATTTTATTAAAAGTTAAGTTAGTAAATTTTATCTCAAGTTCTATGCTTTAGATTCAAAAAGCTAATTATTAAAATGGAGATATATATATATATATATATATATATATATATATATATATATATATTACTTGGCTCAAACAATTAAATAGATTTACCATTAATGTGTTATCATAAATTTGACTTTTTAAAGAAACATAGGCTAAACTTTTAATAAATTTTTTTGATGTTATATTCAAAATTGAAAATGACATAATACATGGGGGATGCTTAATAAAAAAACTCAAGTAAAAAAAAATTTATTTTAAGAAGTGTGACACAAATAGAGGTCACAATGCCAAAATATAAACTTAGTAAGTAAACACTGAGTTTTTTCAAATGCTTGTAACTATAAATAACTATATATTACTCAAAAAGCTTAATTACTCTACTCTTGATTTTTGATCAAAATACACTCACCTCCGAGGTTTCAAAATCTACACTTACCCTATATTTTATGGCCGATTCAATGTGATTGTTCCAAAAATTGAGATGAAATCGTGTATAGCTTTTTTATATTTTTGGATAATTAATGTTTACCTATTAATTTAGAAATTATACTCACATCACTGAAGTTTGAAAATTTAGTCATACCCATTGTTCTTATAATATAATTAGTCAAACATAGGAAAATAAAATCATTAAAGTAGAATAGAATCTTAGTACCTAAAAAGAAAATTAATAACTTATAATTTGAGGTTTAGCCATTTTATATATCTTTGAACTTTTTATTACATATAGATATATATGGATATCAAGTTACACTTTTAAGTTCTGATGAATACATTCCAAGTCTAAAAAGTAAATAAATTGATAAACACTATGTTTTTAGGCATGTTTCAGGTCATATAAATCAAACACATGTCTGTTACAAAATTCTAAATTGAATGGCATTTTTCAGTTTTTTGCCATAAAAAACTTATAGAAAACATTGAAAACAATCAATAATTCTTTTTTCTATTTTTCCTTTTGAAATACTAATCTTATTTTCCTAATATGAAGCCTAATAGCTTGTCATCACTTTTTTCTATTTTTTTTCTCCTTTTCATAATTTTAGTTTTTTTTTTCATTTAATAAATAGGAAATGACAGATTTGGGTATCATTAAAATGGGAAATAAAATAAAACTTAAGGATAAAAAGGTCAGCCAACATTTTTAGCATATTCATGCCTTTTATCATTGATTCAAATAGATATAATTATGAGATTTTTGAAAATTTAAAATTTCAATTAAAATACTTCATTCAAGTTTAAGAGTACAAAAAATTGATAATTTATGTTTAAGGACATATCCTAGAAATATATAATTTAATTAAGGACATATTTATTACAAAAATTTAATGTATTATGGCAATTTAAGATTTTTTTTGCCTTTAACAGTTATACTTAATATATAACTTTAAGCAAACGTACTAAAGCTAAAAAAGGACATGTGGATTGCTCTTTTTTTGTTTTTCAGAAAGTACTCATGGGATTTCTATTTTTTTTCTTTCTTTTTTAGATTCCCAGTGCTAATTATACCTCTAAAAAATATAGAACACCTAATTAATTTGAGTCTCATTAAAAAAAAATAAAACACCACATAACTTAAGGGTAAAAGAATTGATAAAAAATTTGTACTTTTGTACTTTTTCTAATACTAATAATAGAACACTACATTGCATGAAAGTATAATGTTTATAATGAAATTGAAAAAATTTGTCATTAAAAGAAGGAAATAAAATAAAAATTATGGATAAAGATGTCCAACATTTGACAGATTCATACTTTTTATGAGTTTTATCAAGTTTAAATTGTTGATTCAAATAGACATAATTAAGAGGTTTTTGAAACTTGTAAGTTCCAATTAAATACTTCATTTAAGTTTAAGAGTACAAAAAATTGATAAAATTTTATGTTTAAGGTCATGCCCAATATATATATATATTTAATTTAATTTAATTAAGGACATATTTGTTACAAAATTTTAATTTATTATGGCTATTTATGATTTTTTTTGCCATCAAAGTTTATACTTAATATATAAGTTTAAGAAATTGTATTAAAGCTAATAAAAGACATACGGCTTCCTTTTTTTTGTTTTTTAAAAACTGCACATATTATACTTCTATTTTTTCTTTATTTCCCTTTTAGATTCTTAGTGCTAATTATACCTCTAATAAATATACAATACCAAATTAATTTGGGTCTCATTAAAAAAAATAAAACATCCATAGGTTAAGAGTATAAGAGTCGATAAAAATTTTGTATCTTTCATAATTTTTCTAATATTGATAATAGGACACTACGTTGTATGAAAGTATAATCTTTATAATAAAATTAAAATTATTATAACTACTGAAAAATTAACGTGCATATAAAATAAAAACCTTAATTCTTTACTTTCTTTATGGGAAAATTAGTTGTTTGATACAATAAAAACTTTATACTCTCTCAATATATATCATAAGAATTTATTTATTCTTTCCTAGGTAGATAGTAATGTTAGGGTGAAAAATATTTATAATTAAGTTAGAAAGCCTTAACTATACTGTCAATATATGTCAAATGATTCTTGGTATATAAAACTAACTTGTAAGAAGAAAACCAAAGTATAGAACATTAACCCAAAAAAGCTTGAACCTAACCATTGAGATAAAGATTTAATTTGTTTAGCATTAAGTCAAATTAATCCAAATATATTTTTATGGCTTTTTCGTCTGAAATTAATATTATTTTTTAATTATTTTTTTAGGTTGAATAATTAAAAATTTCATAACAACTACTATAAAAATTTTATTTAATAAATTATTATAGACATATATAATTATTTTGGATAATCAACTTCAAACAATTATCTAATCTTTCTTTTTCCAAATGTATGATTTAAATCCCAATTCTTCATGTTAGAACATTCATGAATTTTTATAACTCTCTAATAAGTAAGCCAAGTCAACCGCATAGCTCTAATTCCACTTGATATTATGGAGCCAAAGTTGGTATAAATGAAGCCAATGGTGTTTAAATTCCTATAAGGCCTTCTATTGTAAAAAAAAAAAAACTCTTATTAAAAATTTTAATTTTCTCTTTGTAAATAAAATTAAAACTTTAATATATTTTTATTGTTTGTTTAATGTGTAAATAATTATCCATGAAAGGCTGTGAGCTTTAACTATTATTATTATACTCTTTCGATCACAAGTTCTTTATAACATTTCAGGTTTTTGACTTAAATTTATTTATTTTAATATTTTCAAGAAAAAAATTACAAAATTAAATTTAAAAACTACAAAATTTTACTTTTTTAAAAAAATTAAAAAACATTTTTAGTAAATATTAATATAAACAATTTTAAATCAAACTTAAGCAAAAAAATTGAAATGGTGCAAAGAACTTGAGATGAAGATAGTAGTTTGAACGGCAAGCAAAGGAAAGAGAAAACAAATTGACCCAAAACTAACGTTCAAAAGCATTTATAAAAAATTTATGGCATATTTGTCAAATTTAACTAAACTTGTGGTTAAGTAATTATTTTTTCAAAAATTAAAGCCTAAAAACAATACATGCATAATGCTACTTTGATACCACTCATAAGATTTGATTGACTCTAAAAAAATAATAAATATAAAAATAAATTAATATTATTTAGTATAGAGAAAGAGTTAATTATTAAGAATAAAAACTTATGTCCCAACTTTCAAAATGATGACCATGTGGGAAAAAATAATTCTTATAATTTTTCTAATATTTTAAAATATTTGAAAAAAATGTAAAAAAAGAGTTGCTACTAAAATTCCTTTTTATTATCATATAAGCAACTAATTCTAAGAGCTAAGATTTTTTTTTTTGTAAAATTTTTCACAATGACCTTTGCTACAATAATAATTCTTTTATTTTTTAATAGTATGTACTTGAGTCATATGTGAATTATATGATTGCTCTAATATGGACCCAATATCTAAGCTTTCAAAGTATATATTCATCTAAATAGAGAAAAGAAAATTTAATTGACAATAATTTTATATTCAAAGATATTTTTTATGGTAGAATAAACTTAGGCCGTATTTGTTAAAACTAACTAAGTTTAGTTTTCAAATTAAGTTTAGTAGTCAAAATAGTAAATTTCCTAAAAACCAAAGGCTAAATGCAATCCCTCTAATACTAACACAACTCTAATTAAATAGACAATATAAATTTTTTTTATCATTAAAAAAGTAAAAGAACTTATAATTTCAAGATAAAGGAAAAACTATTATAAAGTATTCACTTATATAATTTTTTAATATATACTTTTTATAACTCAAATTATTTTTTAATATGCAACACTTATAAATTTTCATGTGAAACTTTAGTATGAGTTTCACCACATAACAAAGTTTCACAATATATAATCATTCAAGTTGGAAAAAAAAATAATTGAAAAAAAATTATGTTCAAAAGTACCTTTTACAGCAATACAAACTTTAGCTTAAGTTTTACCATATATTAAATTTTTTGTTCAAAGAAAAAATTTAGTTATGATAGCTTTTAAAATGCTAAGTTGAAGTTTTTAAGTTTTATAAAACATTTAGCTGTACAAACTTTAGCATGAGTTTTATATTTAAGTCCTTTATTCAAATAAACGATTTGGCTATGAAAGTTTTTGGGGTAAATTGCAACCACAACCCTCAACCTTTAATTGTTGTTTCACTTCAAATCATAATATTCACTTTACTCGTAACGTATCCCTAACCTCAATAAAACGTTTCATTTTGGCTCATTTTTAGACGTAAATCGTTATCTTGGATGAAAAAAGTCATGGCAGCAGATTACTGTAAGGGAAAATGCTTGTTTTAACCCATATAAAAACCCTCTATCCAAAACAGCCTTAAAGCTTTTAAATCTAACAAAAATCTTTAAAACTTTCTCCGGCCAACCCTCTATGGCATCCCTATCTCGGCAGCCTCCCTCTCAGGTGAACCCCCTCCTTCCTTTCATCCCTTTCCAGCATCTTCTCCATGGTGAGTGTGATTAATCGACTTCTCTCTCGTAAATTGAGCCTCCCTATCTGGACGAAATCGAGCTTGGTCTTGAGTCACGACTCTCGGTCCTCTTGTACTTGCCGTTGATATCGCCATAGTATACTCACCACCAAATCACCCTCGCTCACTAGTGCCAAATCAAGATGAAGCCCAATCAAAAGAAAGTGGAATTACAGGCAAGGATGGGAGAGAGGAAGTGGGGAATAGGTGAGTGGATAAGTGAACAATGGTGAAAATGGAGGCCAAATCAAGAAGAAGCCAAATTACAGGCTAGAGATGGGAAGACAGGGTGGAAATGGAGGACGGAGATAGGGAGCCGAAGAAAGAGAAGAAGTAGGAGGGCAGTGATTTGGCGGCAAGTGCAAAAGGGCTGAAAGTCGTGGCTTAAGATTGAGCTCAATTTCGTCACAATAGAAAGGCTCGATTTACAAGAAGGAAGCCGATTAATCATACCCACAGTGTAGAAGAAGCCAGAGAAGGATGAGATGAAGGATAGGGTTCATCGGAAAGAGAGGCCGCCAAGATAGGGATGCCGGAGAGGGTTGACCGGAGAAAATTTTAAGGTTTTTTATTAGATTTAAAAGCTTTAATGCTTGTTTGGCAAAAAAAAAATTTACAGGGGTTAAAATAAGCATTTTTCCCTATAGTAATCTGTTGACGTGGCTTTATCCGTCCGAGATAACGATTTCTGTCCAAAAAAGGGCAAAAATGAAACATTTTATTGAGATTAGAAATACGTTATGAGCAAAAAGTGAAGGTTAAGGTTAGAAGTAAAACAACAATTAAAGTTGGGGGTAGTGGGTGCAATTTAGCCAAATTTTTTGGAATGATAAGTTGAAATTTTAAGTTTTATAAAATATTTACTTGAGGTATTATTTGATAGTAATATAAAATCAAGGGTGACATTCAAGTTTAAAGCAAAATAATTTTAATGGCAATTTAAGAGTTTTAGGTAAGATTAACACAAAAAAAATTGTACAGAATTAAGGGTGGGAAGGTTTGTAACAAAAAAAATATTAGTGGTAACTTAAGAGTTTCTTTTAGTGTTCTAGTCCCAATACAACTCCACTTAAATAGATAATGAAAAAATTGCGTAAGTTGAAGTTTTAAGTTTTATAAAATATTTAGTTGTACAAACTTTAGTATAAGTTTTACATTTAAGTTTTTTCTTCAAATAAAAGATTTGGCTATAAAAGTTTTTGGAATGATAAGTTGAAATTTTAAGTTTTATAAAATATTTACTTGAGGTATTAATTGATGGTAATACATAATCAAGGGTGACATGTTTGAAGCAAAATAATTTTAATGGCAATTTAAGAGTTTTATGTAAGATTAACACAAAAAATAATTGCATAAAATTAAGGGCGAGGAAGTTTGTAACAAAAAATAAAATTTAGTGGTAACTTAAAAGTTTCTTTTAGTGTTCAAGTGCTAATATAATTTCACTTAAATAGATAATGACAAAATTGTGTTTCATTAAAAGAACAAAACATCTTATAACATAAGGGCAAAAAAGTCATTCAATATTTATGCACATTCGTACTTTTTATAATATAAGATATGTGTGTGTGTGTGTGTGTGTGTGTGTGTATTCACTATTGATCTACAAAGTTTATGCATGGTCAATGTGAAAGAAATGTGGGAGGGTATGTATATATATATGTGTGTGTGTGTGTGTATGTGTCTACCAGAAAAAAAAAACAAATAGTGAATTGCTTTTGATCTATAAAGTTTATGCATGGTCGATGTGAAAGAAATGTGGGAGGGTAAGTGGATGCGTGTCTGTTATTTTTTTGTCCACTAAAATACATTTTATGTGTTTTTATGGTCTACAACGGGGAATTTGGTTAAATTGGAAATTGGATAGTTCCTTGATCCTTTAAAATTTTTTTGGCTTACTCTTCAATGCTAAAATATTTTATTGACCATCTTATCATTAAGAGGCTTTGATTCATAAAGGCTAATTTATACTGTAAGTCCTCAAAATTATGTGTTTATATCAATTTTGAACTTGAAGATTCTTATTCTTTCATTTATTGTTATAAAAAAAGAGACCATGAGGCAGTTTGGAGCTCACCATAGGGATAGAAAGTGCCACATAAATAACTTTCATC
Source organism: Aquilaria yunnanensis (assembly GCA_039654915.1). Lineage (NCBI taxonomy): Eukaryota > Viridiplantae > Streptophyta > Magnoliopsida > Malvales > Thymelaeaceae > Aquilaria > Aquilaria yunnanensis. Next base: position 2,342,197 of record CM077595.1, read on the forward strand.
TAAAATAACAAAGAAACTAGTAAAAGGAACTCATATAGAATATGATATATAAATTAAAAGACTGTAAGATGATACCAGTGGAGATAAAATACCACATTAGGATAACCGTTATAATAAGGAGTCAATATATGGATCTTACCCAAAATTATAGCAAAACAATTGTAATATGATAATTGATTTGTATTGGTTGACTAAAAGAAAAGGGTAAACATCACAAAATGTTCTAGAAGTATGCCCTTTGTTACACATTTATCCTAGAACTACAAATGGTTGCACCATTTGTATTAAAAGTATGTAATGGTTGCAATGTCTATCTTTCATCAACTCTTATTGGCGAGTGACAAGAAGCTAACTTGGTAGTGTTCATGGCATCAACCGGGAAATGGTAATTTTCATGAAACATCCTTAGATCATGCTCTATGTTGCACTTTCATCATGAAACTATATATAAAATGTTGTATCAATGGTCATAAACTATCTCTAACATTGCATCAATGATCTTCTGTCAAAATTCTCCATCATTTACTAACGGAAATCTAGGGAAATTTACATAGTTTGTCCTTAAGTTATATTTTCCATAGCATAGTACTCCTCAAAATTTAAAATTGTTAAAATCTTTCATGATAAATGAAAATATTATCACAATAAGATGAAAACTCATCAACATAAGAGTTGTTACAAATGCTTACATAAACATTGATTTTTTAGCGTACTTGGATGTTGCCTCATCTCTTATAATGATTTTCATAACAACAAATAAAAAGCAACTTAAATTTTATGATTTGTAAATTAATGGTACATATACTCATTAAATTTTTACACTTTAATGTTATAAATTAGAATAAAATACTAAAGGATAAATGTTCATTGCCTTGGATACCTAGTTTCTCTTGATTTGGTCAATGTTGATATATAGAGATCAAGAATAAAAAGAGAAAACCGCAAAATCATAGTTCAAGGATGCATTCATACCATATTTTTAGTTTGAGGAGTATTTTGCTACATAGAACATAGATATGGACAAAAACTGTATATTTCCTAGACTTCTGCTTGCAATTGACATAATTCTAACCAAGGACCATTCGTGCAATATTAGTGAGAGTTTAGGAACATCCATACTTGCAGGACAGCTTTCCATTACTCTTGAACAAAAAAGGTTGATGGAAGACACACATTGTAACAAGTGCTTACTTACATGACAAATAAAGTAATACTCCCTCCGTCTCAAGTTTTTTTGCTCCATTTTTTACTTTGGGCTGTCCCAAATTTTCTACACCATTGCTTATTTTGGTAAGTTTTATCATGCATAATAACTTATTTGCCCTCTTCAACTTTGACTTTGAAAAAGTGAAACTAATTCGATTTGCTGCAAGTCTGATCCAATTCTGTGGATGATTGATCGACGGTGGTAATCTCCCTCCTTTTCCCCTCACCCAGCCTCGCTTCTCTTTGTCGGGGCTGAGTCACCTCCGACTATAGTCTCTTTAAAGCTGTCGACTACCCCAACTACGGCAAGATCAAGGTTTTCATTAGGATTCGTCCTTCTCCGACAAGATCGAGTGTTTCATCCAAGTTCGTCCTTCTTCGATGAGATCAAGAGTTTCGTTCAAGTTCGTCCTTCTTTGATGAGATCGAGGGTTTCATCTGATTTCGTCCTTCTCTGGCAAGATCAAGAGTTTCATTTGGGTTTTTCCTTCTTTGACAATATCGAGGGTTTCGTTCGAGTTCATCCTTCTCCTGCGAGATCAGGTTTCATTTGGTTTTGTCTTCCTCCAATGAGATCGAGGGTTTTGTCCAGGTTTGTCCTTCTTCAGTGAGATCAAGGGTTTCATCCAGGTTCATCCTTTTTTGGTAAGATCGAGTGTTTTGTTTAGGTTCAACATTCTCCGACAAAATTGAGGGTTTTGTTCGGGTTCGAACTTGGCAGGGAGAAATCTCAGATGTAGCAAATGGGAAAGAGAAAGTTGGTTTGAGCAATCTTGATTCCTGAAACTGGTTCAGCGTGTAGCAAATGAGAGAGAGAAATGTGAGACTAGGGATAAAATTGAAAAAGGATACATATTTTCATTATTTCTTAATTTCTATATAAAAAAATAAATTGAGCAAAGAACCTAGGACGTAAGGAGTATTTTTTATTTTCAGAACGAATGTGTAACATAAAACATAAGACATATTTTCAAGATTTTTAGTAAAGTCTACCTAAAATAAAATGAACCTAATTCTTTTCAGTATTTAAAATAACATCTAATTATGTATATGTAAAGAATATTATTTCTCTCAAAAAAAGAAAAAAGAAAGAAAGAAAGAAAGATCAAGAAGACACATACTAGAAACAACATAAAAAACGAGCCTTTTAAAATTAGACAATAGTGAAAAACAGATTGAGAAGACAAATTCAACCTGTACCTGACAGACACATGGCAGCTTTGCCACTTGATCGGGGACCTAAACGCCGTAGATTGCGTGTGGCATTGAAGAGCATAACCTTTCAGTCTCCACCTTCAAAATTCATTTCATCCCAAGCAAGTGGCAAGCAGAGGCAGAGCTACCCCTATCAACCATGGCGACCTTAACCAACCCCATTCTCAAGATCTCGCCAGCAGCTAACCTCACCACTCGATCGCCTCATCCACAAGGTCGATCTCACATTCGCTTTCTGAGATGTTGGAGCCCTAGACCGATCAAGTTGCAAAGTTCATCTCTTTCGGTGCCCAATGTGAAGGCAAGTGTGTTACTGAAGCCGAATAGTTTGAATATTCAAATGTGTGTTACTGACAGTTTAAATGCAAGCGAATCTTGTATCAGTTTGAAGCCTTTGTTTGATGTTTTGTATTTGGTCAGAGTAGGCATTGGAGGACTTGGAGGCTGTGGCAAGTACTGAAATGCATATAACCCGTAAGTTAGATCATCCTCTTGTTCTGCTAATTCATTTCCTTTCTCATGCCAATTGTTTGATAACTGTATCAACAATTAACGCCAGAGCTCCAGGAAAACCATTCAAAACTAGTGTATTACCTCAAACTTCGATACTGATAAAATTAAGAAACTTTTGAAAAATGAGTGTTCCAATAGGAAAAAACTGTACTGCTCTGTTCCATGTCTCTGTTGGAAAGATCCATATATAGTTTTTGCTTCCTAGTATTGATTATGGGTAGCTCTTCCATTCTTGTAGAGATCCCAACGACCGTTCATATAAGATTCCAATTGCAAAAGGAGTGTTCCTTTGGAGAACAATTTTTGCTGGTTGGTGATGATCCTATTCTTGGCTCATGGAACCCTACGAGCGCCATCCCTTTAAATTGGTCAGAAGGCCACATTTGGACAGTTGAAATGGTAATAAACTAGCCTCTGAAAAGTTATATATTGATATACATTAAAAAGGACCACAGTACTTGACACAGTAGTGTGTGTTAGATCTATAATATCTTTCCTTCCTGTGTGTTTTAAATGGATCCATACATAAAATCTCATTCTGGTGGTGAATATATACTGGCCTGCTAGGATCTTCCTGTTGATCTACCAATCCAATTCAAGTTTCTACACAAGGACTGGAAAGGAGAGATACAATGGCAGCCAGGACCAGATCGAGATCTTCGAACGTGGGAAGTGAAGAACACTTTGGTCATTACTGAAGATTGGGAAGATGCTGAAATGCAGAAGATAACCGAAGAGCAAATGATGATGAGTGGAGTAACACTTGTGTCTAGTAACATTGAACAGAATCACAACTTTACTACTGCTTCGGTCATGGCTAGTACAAATATGGAGACATCGACAAACGGAGGACCTGTTCTGGTGTCTGGTTTGAGTCCTCTTCAGGTGGTTTCTTCAGCCGAAGAACCGGTTCCATGGGAGTGTGGAAATGTGGTTGCTGATCAAAACTCAATGGGCTTTTCAGCTGAGGAGTAGGAAGGTGATCATAGCCAACTGCTTCGAGTGAAGCAAGTTGGAAATCCTCAAGTAATTTTCTTTCTTTTGTTCTTTTTGTATTGTTTTTCATTTTATTCACAATTGATCTCTATATGGAGTAAAGACCTTGATGGCTGGTCATACGTAGACTAGTATGTGGTGTCCCCTAAACAACCATTTTGGTAACCTTACCCTTGTTTGTTTATGACAATAAAATAACAGCTTGATGGGTTTTCAATCCACTTATTATTATTATTATTATTATTATTATTATTATTATGGTTTGCCCTTTTTCTGAATCTTTCATTTACCAAAAAGGTGGTTGGATTTTTTTACAGTAATGATGTGTGGTTGGCCTTATAAGTACTACTCCCTCCGTCCCATTTTAATTGAAATATTTCTCTGGACATAGAGATTAAGGTATGTGTAATTTGTGTTAATTTTTTATGTAGTAAAAGTTTAAATAATAATTTAAAAAAAAATTCTTTTTTGGGTTTTGTGCAGTGAGAGATTGAGTGGATATTAAAAAAAGAGTATTTATTGGATTTTGTGTAAAAAGATTATTTAATTGTTTAAACTTTTCCAAAAGAGGAAACGTTTCAACCTTTTGGGATATCCAAAAAAAGAATATGTTTCAAGTAAATTGAGACGGAGAGAGTATTTTTTTATCTCTAAAAAGAAGATAATGATGTGGTTGAATCTCAATCAGACAATCACATATTGGGAATTAGTCACTTTAATTACTAGAAATAATCCTAATCCAAAAAAATATGGGAAGAACATACAACCAATGTTATCAAAATTGGGGTTAACTTAGAGTTATTTTAAATTTTCTAAAGTTGTAAAGTCGTAAAAATACATAGGATCATAAGATTTTACCCAAAAAAATTTAGAAAAATATGAAAAACAAAATTTACAATAATGATGTGTGGTTGCCCTTATAAGTATATTTTTTTATCTCCAAATAGAAGACAATGATGTGGTTGAATTTCAATCAGACAATCACACATCTCGGGAGCTAGTCTCTTTAATTACTAGAAATAATCCTAATCCAAAAAAATGTGGGAAGAACATAGAACCATGAACTAAAATTTGGTGGTAGATCAGTATGATCAAATCTAGTAGTGCTATTTGTTGAACGCCATATAAGCGATAAACAAACACATTGGGCTTAATGAGAACTAGATACAATTATTGTAATTTTTTTTTTTTTTACTTAAAACATAATACAATACAAGGCATTATAGGCTTAAAATGGAGAAATTGGAGATTGGGTGGATATTTTGCCTTCAAAGAGGCTTGAATTCTGGTCCTCAGGCCATGAGCAACCTTAGTGCATTTTGAAGTGGGCTTTAAGTCAAACCTTCAGGTATAGTTGTTGTAACTTGTAGCTAAAGTGTTAAATACCGTTATCACTAAGTATACCGTATCTCGAATTTTTAAGATATACAGCATGATATACCGCCCCGTATATCATTGCTATTTTTACAAAAAAATAAATGCTAGAATATTATTTTAAGATGATATAATTTGTTTAAAAATTTATTTTTACACATTTTATATGTATTCTAATTTTTATCATCATAATCTACCAAATATAAATAAAATATATATGATAAAAGATATTCAGTCGATGTAGCATGCACCAGAAATCCAATTGGAGGATATTGTTCAATATTATAGGGACCTTCAAGTTACTACCATCCATTAAATTGTTATATTAATTAAGAAAAGTAACAAAAAAATAAAAGTAAATGTTTATTTTATGATATGTGTATTATTTATATTTTGATTTATTATTTATATTTTAATTTTTTTATATATTTATTATATTTTTTATGTAAAATAAAAAAATAATAACAAAAAATAAAATACCACTTAATAAAATAACAAAACATAAAAATAATTATATCGCGCACCTATAATATACGACATACTATATAATATACCACGATATTTAATAATATGCTTGTAGCCTCTAAAAGGTCATAAGTTCCCCATAGATGCCTTTCATCATTTCTCCCGTACAAGAATGATCAAGTCTCTTTTTAATATGGTGTTCAACACAATTTCTTCTTCAATGTCTCCCCTACAGGGCACCATTTAGACCTCTGTCTTTGGTACGTTGTACGCTTCAGTGGTTGGATCATTGTTCTTTCTAGGAGCTCGAGAGTGAACTTATCTTCAGACAAGAGCATTAAGAGGAGAGAAGAAGATAAGTAGTTTCATGCACTAAGTGAAAAGGAGAGGTTAACCCTTAACAATCCCTTTTATAAGCGCATGTCGTTTTTATTGGCCTAAGTGCTTGAACAAATGTCAGTATTCTTAAAATTTTAGTTGTACTCACTTTTTATAATAAAATTTCTTTCCATTACAATCGAAATGCACTAATTGAAGTATATGCATTAAAAATCTCATCATATGCATTATCATTATAACTATATTATCCACCCAATAAATCTAGGTACTCTTTCCTCTTGTTATAATGTTTTTTTTTCTAGCTACTAAAAAAATTATAGTACTATCCACTACTGCTAATTTGCACTTTTGAATTTTTTTGAAAATTAAGCAAATTTCAACTTTTTTCTCAATATCAAGAAATTTATTTTGTGCTAACTACACAATACTACGCTTGAAAAGTTTTAGATTCAATTTATTTTAACTTGAATTAACTTAATTTAAAATAATTTTTTTTATTTTTATATATTTTTTACTCATAACCAATTTATTTGAAAAAACCAATATTATATAAATAAAATAATCCGTTTGAAAGTAAGTTTTTATAATATTATTGACAATTCATTTTAACTTAAGTCAACTTAATCCAAAATAACTTATTTTTATTTTTTAATATTTTTTTCTAGAACTAATTTTATGAAAAAGTCAATATTAAAAAAGTATAATAATTAATTGAAAATAAAAATTTTATTTTTTCCTTTTTAATGCCTAAAAATAGAAAAAAATCATAAAAATTTAATATCATCATAAAAATTTACTTTCAAATTGATTATTACATCTATACAACATTAAATTTTAAATGAAATTGATTTTGAATAACAAATATGTAAAATAAAAGAGGAGTGCTAAGAGTAAACGCTCAAGCACTCGCTTATAGGGATGGCAAAATCGGACCCGACCCGATGACCTGGCCCAACTCATCCGAACCTAAGCCCAACCTGACCTGATTTGACAAAAAAAATCAATGACCTGAACCCGACTATGCCCAACCCGACCTGAACACGAACTTGATTAAAGGGAAACCCGAGAAAATCCGAACCCAAATGACCTAAACCTGAAATACCCGAACCCGAAATGACCCAAGCCTGAATTGACCCAAACCCAAGACTGACCTAACCTGAACCCGAGATGACTTGATAACTAAACCCGACAATATCCGATTTTAACCCTTACCCTAAGCCTTAACTTTACTCTTTCATTATTTTCCATATTAAGTCGGTCCTAAATATGGAGGTTTTCATATTTAGTAACTTTCATTTTTTGAGACTTTCATATTCAGTATGTCTTATATTTAGGAATGGTGACTTCCGTTATTAGTAACTTTTATTTTTTTGGTACTTCCATATTTAGTAAGTATCATATTTGGAGATGAAACTTTTATATTTAGCAGTTTCATTTCTTTTTTTAAGATATTCATTTTTAAGAATTTTCATATTTTGAGAAATGATTTCCATATTTAGTAACTTCTATTTTTTTAAGACTTTTATATATTGCAAGTATCTTATTTGGTGAAAAACATCCATATTTAGTGAATCCCATATTTGGATTTTTCCAACAGAAGTAATTTTTATATTTAGTAAGTTTAATTATCTTAATAGATAATTATTAAAATTACAACATTTATCCCTATACTTTTAAGTATAGTGCAATAAGGTACCTAAATTTTAAAAAATTTTATTTTAGTCACCCATAATAATTACAACATGGATCCTAAAATTTTTGAAATCTTTGCACTTTCACCCAAAATTTTTTAAATTTTACAATTTAGTCATTGATAATGAACTTGATTTGTATTTCGTTGTAATTTCAAAGAAAATTCATTGAAATATAGGCATAATAAAATTATCATTGTGTATGTCTGAGTGATAGATGAGTGAAGATCTGAATAATCTGTACAATTATAATTAAAGGGTATGAATTTAGAAAAACAATCAAATATTACTAACAATGTTAAATTACTTAAATATGTACTAAACTATAATGAAGAAGATTTTTATGAATATTTTAATTAAATATACTAAAAAATAAAAAATTAATTTAAATTAAATCACACGAAAAATCAATTTATTTGATTTAAATTTTTTTAAAAAATTGAATAGATTCAATCGTTTTGACTTCACACTAATAACCTACGTAAACATAAAGGTTGACCCGAATTTGACCCGAAAATTGGCCTGAAGTTACTTGAGACTAAAAATGACCCGACCTGAAGTGAACCCGAACCCAAATAAACCCAGCCCAACCCAACCCGAACCTGAAATCAACTCAACCTCAAATCAACCCGAACCCAAATGACCTAACCTGAACCCGACTTGGACCCGAATTCATGTTAACTTGACTAGACCCGAACCTGAATGACCTGACCCAAACTTGACCCGACCTACCGAATTGTCATCCCTACTCGCTTATCAACAGATGCGAAAAAAGACAAAACCATATCATTGTTTTGTGTGAGCAATTACTGGATACTGGCCATATCCTTGGCTCCAGACTAGGGGTGGAAACGAGCCGAGCAGAGCCCGAACACCCATAGGCTCGAAGCTCGGCTCGTTAAGAACTGGCTTGGCTCAAAGCTCGGCTTGAAAAAGTTCGAGTTCAGCTCGGTAGCTCGATAGGCTCGAAGCTCGAATCGAACTCGTTTTGAGAAACACATAGATCTTGATTTAACATTCATATATAAAGGTTTTTCATTTATATGCTAAAATGTTGAAAATAAAAAATTATAGATTAATTGCTAAAAAGTAAATAGTGCAAAGAATTTAGGATAGAGGGAGTATTATATTAATTTTCTTACCAGGCTCGTTAGGCTCGATAAGGATTTGAGCCGAACACTACCTGGCTCGAAGCTTGGCTCGTTAAGGATTCAAACTTATCTTACGGCTCAAAGCTCGGCTCGAGGCTCGTTAGGCTTGGCTCGATAAGAAAAAAACCGAGCTTGAGCCCGAACTATTTGATAAACGGCTCGGCTCGTTTCCACCCCTACTCCAGACCACGTATTCTTCTTATTTAGGGGTGATCGTTCGGTTATTTCGGTTTAAACCGAACCGAAATAGTCAGTTTTGTTCGATTTTAGTTTTGGGTGGTAATAAACCGAAATAACTGAATTGGTGATAGAAACCGAATTGGAACTAAACCGAAATATTTCGGTTCGGTTCGGTTCCAACCAAATTAACTGAAAAAAAAATACTAGCTATGCACCTGTGCCTGTGTGAACTGGGAGTTTGGGAAGGGCCGGAACGCCAATTGAGAAAGAAAATGCTGCCGTTAGTACGCCCAGTCGCCCAGAAGGAGAACGCCGAGAAGGATTTGCCGCTGCGACCCGAGAGGACTAGGACAGGACAGCAGGACGGGCAAAGCAGAGGGAGAACGTGGGGGACGGGGAGTTGAGGCCGACGCCGGCGAGCTGGGGGCTGAGAGCTTGGTGCGAATGGGCGAGACGCCGAGAGGCCCGAGATCGAGAGACGACTGACGAGCAGTCGCGGAGTCGCCAGTCGAGGAGCACTGCGCAGACACTACAGAGTTGAATCAGTTGATCTATTCTCTATTAGTCTATCTATTGTGCCTATGAGGGCCGAAGCTGCGACTCAAAAGTAGCATGGGCTGACGGGATAAGGAGTTAGGCCTGAGTGAGTGTTGGGCCAAGGGTGTACAGGCCCAAAGGGGGTGAGTAACTGGGGCGGGTAGGTAACTAGGGCCTAGGGGGTAAGAGTTTGGAAAAGTGGGCTAAAGCCCAAAAAATATAATTCGGTTATTTCGGTTACCAAAATAACCGACTCCCAAAACCGAAATTGAACTGAAACCGAAATTACCTTTATTCGGTTTTCACCGAAACCGAACCGAAATACCAAAAAAACCGAACCGAATTTCTAAAATATTTCAGTTTTTTGGTTTTTTCGGTTTGGCCCGAATAGTGATCACCCCTATTCTTCTTCTTCTTTTCTCTCTCTCTTTCTCTGGTTTTTTTTAATGAGAGACCACATGTCTTTCTTTTACTGCATTTTATAACTTATCTTTTTAATGTTCTAATTTATAAATACTGGCCATCGTAATTTTTTTTTCAAACAATAATTTATTGAACTGAAAAAAGGTAAGAAGTAAAACTCCACTTACATCAATAAAAATATTTTATTTTTACCCGGTCTATAATCTTTTTATGCACTTTCTTCCTATCTTACATTTTGAATTTAAGATTGACTTCATAAATCTTATTGTAAGTTCACATAAAGGTACTAATTTATGTAGAAATATTTGATAAAATCCCTCGGTTTTTCTATTGTATTAAAAAAGTAACAATAACTAATATAGAGAAAGCTAGACTCGAACTTAATAGGTTCCAAAATTAACAATTTTTTTCTTTCGAAAAAAACTCAAAAGCTTATATACTACACACACAGAGCTTAAGGGTTCATGAGAGAATTAGCGCGTGTTATTTTAATATTGTTTTCTTTTTACCTTTGATTAATTTTTCATGTACTAAAGTTGATTTTAAAGTCTTATGAAATTTTATGTGATACAATTTGATTGATAATTGAAAATAAGCGTGACTTGTTTACTTTTTTTTTTTTTTTTGTATCCAATCATTTCCTATTACATATATTCATGGAATTTTAAATACCTTTGAGTTTTGACACATTTTCAAACTTAATTATCCTCAAAAAATGCATTTAGTATATGTCAAATATCAAACATTGTTTTGAAGATAATGTAAGAAATTGAGTAAGAAGATCATTAATTCTTCAAGAAAATGAGTCATTATTTTTAAATATTTTAAACTAGAAAGTACATACAAGTTAGAGGGGAGGAAGTATTACTTTATACAAGCTTTTACATTAGCTTTTAATACATTAATTAATTTTCTAGCTTTTACATTAGCTTTTAATACATTAATTAATTTTCTACCTTTGAAAAATATTCTTCTTTCTCTCCTTCACCTGTCTTATCTTACCTAATATCTGTAGACAATACATTTATATGTCATTTGCAAAAAAGTTTATTCAGTTAATCTTAAATTTAAGTAAGAAAAAGAAGGAAGTGTAGAGAAAAATATAAAATTGTGTAAAAATAAAATATCTTTTAACTAGTGTGAGCTTAGGTTATTTTGGTGCATCAGTAAAATATTCTTGAAAAAAATTATTACCACCGCAAAGAAACAAAATAAATGTGAGCTTAGGATCTTTTGCCACTAATTATTAGGAGTAGTAGTATTTATAAATTCGTACATAAAATAGAGAAACAAAATACATGAGAGCAAGGAAATAAGTGGTCTCAGCAGCACGAAGGATATTAACCTGTATCCGGTTTTCACTCCCACGAAACTTTGACGTGGTTTTGTTTGTTTCCGCGTTTGCTGGCAGAAGAGTGTTGAAGTGCTTGTTCCTAGCACACCTCAAAATAAAAAATACATCGTTTATTAAGTTGACCTATGTCAAAATAAATTAATATTTTTGTGAATTTTTTATTTTTAGGCATTAAAAAGAAAAAAGTTATAAATTTTAAAACATCATAAAAATAGTATATTCAAAGAATTGTTGCATCTAAGTAATATTTACTATCAAATAAAATTAATTGTGGATAAAAAAATAAAAAAATATATATATTTTTTGGATTAAGTTGAATTAAAATGAGTCGTCTTTTTATTTACGGTGGGCGCCACGCATTTGATACCTCACCCCCGATTTTAGCCGAAATTTCGAGCTGATGCGCTACTCAGGCACTTGACAAAAAATCTCGATGACCGAAAAAATATAAGACTGAAGTAACGGGCATGAACATAGGAATAGGATAACATCACGATCTGTGATGCAGGTAATTGATGTGGAGTCCATGCAATTCAGGGGTGTCATGCTTGAATTTTCCAATTATGAACTAGCAATTCAATTCAGTAGCTTTCAACACTCAGCTGTGTGGAGGTGGAGCCAAACAAAGCCGGAAAAGGGCATCATCTGGTTCTGGGTTTAGTCCCACGTGCATCAGGTCGAGTAGAGTCCAAACGAAACGATGCGATCCCCCAGGCCCCAGCTAAGGCCACAACAAGAGACTGGACTGGGGTGGGGGGGCATCAAGCAGTTGAACGAATGATGTTTGCAGCATCGGAGGGAGTAGTAAAAGCCGCCGTGAACGTGAAGGTGGTAATGAGGGTTGCCATGACGGAAAGAGTCTGAGCCATTTCTTTGGAACGAGAGGGTGAGGGATGATAAACCAATTGAGGGAGAACACTGACCAGTCAGTGGGATTAAAAACTCGAAATTTTAGCTAAAACCACGATAACGTACCAAATGCGTACTGGCCATAAAAAATGACACCAAAAAGTTCCCAGCTTAATCTAACTTAAAGCCAGCCGAAGAGGCCATTGTCTTCACCTGGCTGAGCAGAGCAGAGCAGATGAGTACACGTACAAACTTCGAGTCGGGTCCACGCCTCGTGTTTTAAGCTAAAATATTGTTCCTTTTTCGTCTGAAAGTGCTCGCCGGCTGTAGCCCCGTCTGTCGACGGGAAATGGCTCACCACCCATCGGTGTTAGCCGTCCTTTTGATTCTCAATCTTGCGATTTCGTCTTACTCGATCGGCTTTGCCAATTTGCGACAAAAGCCCAAAATCGGAGGACCCATTAAGACTCTCGTCGTCCCCGTCATGGAGAACCGTTCGTTTGACCATCTTCTCGGCTGGCTGAAGCAAACCCGACCCGAAATCGACGGGCTCAATGGCTCCGAATTCAACAGGGTCAACTCCCCAACCCAGGCTCCCCCAAGATTTCCGTCTCTGACGACGCTTTTTTCGTCGACTCGGACCCCGGGCACTCCTTCCAAGCGATCCGGGAGCAGATATTCGGGTCGAACGAGACGTCGGCGAACCCAGCCCCGATGAACGGATTTGCCCAACAAGCAGAAACCATGGGCCCCGGCATGCCCAAGGCTGTGATGAGCGGGTTCAAACCGGTTCGGTTACCGGTTTACACCGCATTGGCGAACGATTTCGCGGTTTTCGATCGGTGGTTCGCGTCGGTTCCAGCTTCGACGCAGCCGAACCGGTTCTACGTCCACTCGGCGACCTCCCATGGAGCCATGAGCAACGTAAGGAAGGACCTCGTCCATGGATTTCCCCAGAAAACCATCTTCGACTCGCTCGACGAAAACGGTCTCAGCTTCGGGATATATTACCAGAACATCCCAGCAACTCTGTTCTTCAAATCCCTCAGGAAATTAAAGCACACGGTGAAGTTCCACGACTACGCACTGAAGTTTAAGCGGCACGCGCGGCTGGGCTTGCTTCCAAATTACGCGGTGGTGTAAAGCTAATATGCAGTAATTGGCTCAAGAGTTGCCTGTATTCCCTTTATTCAGCAAAGCACAATGGCTTTATAGCCTTACAGAACTTAAACGTAAAGAAACAAACTTCCGCATGATCCTATGCTAGAATCAAGGAGCAAATATTCTGCTAACAGAAAAACGTAAATGCCTCAACAACTAAGCATTATTTGTGAACTAATTTGACTAAATCAAATATTCCTAACATATCCTCCCTTAAACTGACATCTATTTGCTGTCAGTTTAATTCAAGCGAAAATTGCAGTCCAAGAATTTTTCTGAACTTCATGAACACTTCAACACTTGATGGCTTTGTCATGATGTCTGCAACCTGCTCCTGCGTGCCACAATACTTCATCTCAATCACCCCATCTTTCACCAAGTCACGAAGAAAATGGAACCTTATGTCAATATGTTTGCTCCTTCCATGCAAAACTGGATTCTTTGAGAGCTTAATGGCAGAGTTGTTATCACAGAAGATAGTGGTGATGTTATCTTGATTGTGCCCAAGTTTTTCAAGGATTCTTCTTGTCCATATTACTTGGCACGCACATGAGGCTGCTGCTATGAATTCAGCTTCGGTTGTAGAAAGAGTCACTACTGGTTGCTTCTTGGATTGCCACGCTACTGCTCCTGAACTCAAAAGAAAGACATATCCAGATGTGCTCTTCCTATCTGTTAAATCCCCTGCATAATCGCTGTCCGAGAAAGCCATCAGCTTATCTTCTCCTCATTTCTTATAAAAGATTCCCAGTTCAATCGTTCCCTTCAAGTACCATAACACCCTCTTCGCAGCTTGTTGATGCATTTCAGTAGGTTCCTCCATATATCTGCTTATCAAGCTTACCACATACGCCAGGTCTGGTCTGGTTGCCATCAAATACATTAAACTGCCCACAATTTGTTTGTAAACAGTAGCGTCGACTCTAGTCCCTTCTTCATCCTTCTTCAGCTTGGTTCCTGGGACAATGGGATTTTTTACTGGATTGCAGCCCTCCATCTTGAATCTCTCAAGAATTTCAGTTGCATACTTCCGTTGATGTATGAAAATTCCTTTAGAACTTTGAACTACTTCCACGCCAAGAAAGTACTTCATCTTCCCTAAATCAGTCATATCAAATTCTCTTTGCATGGAATTCTTAAATCTCTCGATCATTCCATTATCATTTCCTGTAAAAATAAGATCATCCACATAAATGTTTACGATGAGATACCTTCCTTCTGCTTCAGTTTTGGTGAACAAAGTGTGTTCATTTGGGCACCTCTCAAAACCTTCATCGACAAAATGGGATTCAAGCTTGCTATACCAAGCCCGAGAAGCTTGCTTGAGTCCATACAGCGCCTTACGTAGTCTGTAGACTTTGTCCTCTTCATCTTTCACTTCATAACCTTGTGGTTGTTCAACGTATACAGTTTCTCTTAGTTCTCCATGAAGAAATGCGCTCTTCACGTCTAGTTGATAAACACTCCATCCTTTGTAGGCTGCAACGGCTAAAATTAATCTGATGGTGTCCCATCGTGCCACAGGTGCAAATACTTCGTTGTAGTCAATCCCAGCACGTTGAGTGAAACCTCTAGCCACCAAGCGCGCCTTGTATTTGCTCACCTTTCCATTTTCATCCAATTTTGTCTTAAAAATCCATTTTACCCCTATCTTTTTGGCTCCTGTTGGGAGTGTAGTCAACTCCCACGTCTTATTTTTCTCAATTGCTTTGATTTCCTGGTTCATTGCCTCCTGCCACTTGGAGCTTTTAACTGCTTCTTCAAATGTTGTTGGATCACTGCAGAGATCACAAAAAACATTCTGAGTGAGAAGTTCATTGTATGTCACCATAGCTGCAACCTCCTCTTCATTTCCTGATAGATCTCCTCCGCTGACATAGTCATCCATCCATATTGGTGGCTTTCGTATCCTCCCTCGAACTGGACTGACAGAATTTTGGTTGGTTGAAGTGCTTGAAGAAGAGGCCTGTCTTTCTTCCTCGGTTGTGTCACTATCTCCATTCCCAGCATCTCCTCTATGTATGAAATCATCCTCTTCTTCACTGTCCTCATCAGTTTCAACGCCCCAGCTCAGCTTGTCACTTGCTTCTCTTGTATCCCAGTCCCATCCTTTGTCTTCCTCAAATGCAACATCCTTACTCACAATTATTTTTCCTGCCACGGGATCATACATACGGTAACCTTTAGATTCTTCACTAAGACCAAGAAATACACACCTGAAACTCTTGTCATCTAGTTTCTGCCTCTTATGGTCAGGAATGTGCACATGTCCAACACAACCGAAAACTCTTAGGTGATCTACTGTTGGTTTGATATTGCTCCATGCTTCTTCTGGCGTTTTGTTTTTGACTGCAAGTGTTGGACATCTGTTGAGAAGATGTGTTGCCCAGTTTACAGCTTCCGGCCAAAAGCTCCTCGGGATTTCTTTGTCTGACAGCATACACCTCACCGTGTTCATGATGGTGCGGTTCCTTCGCTCAGCAACTCCGTTTTGTTGGGGGGTGAAAGCCACGGTAAGCTGCCTGGCAATTCCACTAGACTTACAAAATTCATTAAATTCCGAGGAATTGAATTCCCCACCTCTATCAGTACGCAGACAACATAGAGTATTACCACTTTCCTTCTCAACTAGGATTTTGAACCTTTGAAACACAGAAAATGCTTCTGACTTTGCACTTAGGAAATATGTCCATAGTTTCCTGCTATAGTCATCAATGAACGTGAGAATATACCTCTTTCGGCTGTTTGATTCTGGTGTTATTGGTCCGCAAATGTCCGAGTGTACCAACTGCAATTTTTGAGTAGCACGCCACAAGCTTCTCTTAGGAATACTTTCTCTATGTTGCTTGCCAACCATACATGCTGAACATATTCTTGGGGAGAACTTAAGAGTGGGCAATCCTTTCACCATTTCTTTGCATACAAGAGTTTTCAGACCTTTTTGACTTAGATGTCCAAATCTTCGATGCCACAATTCAGTTAAATTTCCATAGCTTGTGTTGAAACAAACTGCAGTCCCTTGTGTGTTCACCAAAGTTTTTAGCGAAAACATGCGATTTGCGGACATCTGGACTGTCATTATCAATCCCTTGGTGGGATGATAAATCTTGCACATATCTTGTTGAATCAGAATGGCCAAATCTTTCTCCTGCAGCTGTCCCATACTAAGCAAATTAGTTTTCAAATCAGGAACATAAAAAACTTCACTGATCACCTGAGTTACCCCTTCAATTTGGATTCTGATGTTTCCTTTCCCCTTCACAACCATTAAAGCGTTGTTTCCGAGCTTGACCTCTTGACTGAATGTTGAGTCAAGTTGTGTAAACCATTGCTTATTTCCGGTCATGTGATTACTGCAACCTGAATCAAGAAACCAAATAGCTTCTTCACTTGGCGTCTTGAGATCAATCTGA
Organism: Aquilaria yunnanensis; assembly: GCA_039654915.1. Lineage (NCBI taxonomy): Eukaryota > Viridiplantae > Streptophyta > Magnoliopsida > Malvales > Thymelaeaceae > Aquilaria > Aquilaria yunnanensis. The sequence continues at coordinate 2,359,064 of CM077595.1, forward strand.
GCCATCAACAGCATCTCCTGATCTTCCTTGCTTTCGGTAAATTGTGCATTAGTTTCCCAGTCAGGACACTCATTTTGATAGTGCCCCAACTTGTGGCAATGGAAGCATTCAACCATCGCCTTGCTCCAGGTTTGTCTGCCCCTGCCTCTACCACGTGACCAGCCACGTCTTCCTCGACCTCGTCCTCCATTATTTCTTTCATAAGTGATCTTCAAGGCTTGCTCTTCTCCAACATGAGCATTCATTCGTTGCTCATGAACCAACAAGCTACTTTGTAGCTCATCCACCGACAGTTTGTCCAGATCATTGGACTCTTCTACTGAGCATACGACATAAGCAAACTTTGACGTCATTGACCGTAAGATTTTTTCAACTATTGTCACCTGTTCGATCTTTTCTCCATGAACTTTCATCTTGTTGGCAATAGCTAGTGTCCGAGCAAAGTACTCGTCCACCCTTTCCCCTTCTTTCATTTGGAGCACTTCGAATTCCCTTCTTAAGGCCTGCAATTGAGCTCGCTTGACTCGAGTCGTTCCTTGATATTTTTGCTTCATGGAGTCCCAAATGCTTTTGGAGCTCCCTTTGTCAAGAATAGTTTCGAGAATGGTTCGATCAATGGCCTGAAACAAGTAGTTCTTCACCTTCATGTCTCTTAATTTGAGATCACTGATGGTTTTCAGCTCAGCATCTGTCAGTACCCTTTCTTCTTCCACTGGAGGAATTCCATCCTCCACCATCGGCCAGTATTCCTTGCTCCTCAGGAAATTCTCCATCAGCATGGCCCAATGATCGTAATGGCCATCAAACTTTGGTATGGCAGGTTGGACGAAGCTTCCTTCTGAGTTGGATGCCATGTTTTTCAGATCTTTTCTTTTAGGAAGACTGCAACTTCCCAGGACACAAGCAAAAACCGCTCTGATACCAATTTGTAAAGCTAATATGCAGTAATTGGCTCAAGAGTTGCCTGTATTCCCTTTATTCAGCAAAGCACAATGGCTTTATAGCCTTACAGAACTTAAACGTAAAGAAACAAACTTCCGCATGATCCTATGCTAGAATCAAGGAGCAAATATTCTGCTAACAGAAAAACGTAAATGCCTCAACAACTAAGCATTATTTGTGAACTAATTTGACTAAATCAAATATTCCTAACAGGTGGTGGAGCAGAGGTACTTCGACACGAAGAATTTCCCTGCGAACGACGATCATCCGTCGCATGACGTGGCGGAGGGGCAGAGGTTAGTGAAAGAGGTGTATGAGACACTAAGGCGAAGTCCGCAGTGGAAAGAGATGGCTTTGCTGATTACGTACGATGAACACGGCGGGTTCTATGATCATGTGCCGACTCCTGTGACCGGGGTCCCCAACCCGGACGGTATCATGGGGCCCGAACCGTATTACTTCCAGTTTGATCGGCTAGGGGTGAGGCTACCCACCATCTTGGTCTCCCCATGGATTGATAAGGGGACTGGTGAGCTTCTCTGCTTTTGATTTTTTTCCCTTTCTTTTTTCTTTTTTCCTAATATGGATTAGTTTAAGTCAATTCCATTTAGGTGGAACCTGGTGTCTGTTGATGTTACAGTTTGGTGTTCCGAATCATGCACAGCAAACTTGATGAACCTTTTTGGATTTGTTTCTTTTCTTGATGGTTTTTGCCCTTTTAGGTGAATTGATAGTGACTATTGGTGGATCTACTTTGGCCATTTTGTCAAATTATCTACATTTGAGATCTTTCTTCGTCTTGATGAAGCTCTCTGTTGTGGTTGTTTATAGTTCACAGTGGACATGAGCATAACAATGTAGCACTTGAAGCATATATTTATCCTAACAAAGATAAACCTTAAGTATCTCAGACATTAAAGAACCTGTATTCAAGTTACCTCTTCAAGTAACAGAATTGCAATAACCCACTGATGTGTTCTAGGCTTTCGCAGCACCTTTCACTCATGCATGCTCATGTTTATTGTTGTTTGGAACTATTTTTTTAGAAAACTAGAGATTCTTGCAAGTGATTCATTCTGTTATGGAACCTTTGAAATCACAGTTGTGCAGTCGGTCGTGCTGAATCTAGCTAGCAAGAAAGGATTTACTCTGAGGGAAAAAGAAATGTTAAGCATCCCCACTCCACTGGTACCAAATGCCCTGTAATGCATTTAGGAAAGCATTTCAGTGAATTACATTATCCTTCCCATGTTGATGGAAGCAGTATTACTCCAATGCATAAATACTTAATATGCAACCATGTTGGACACTTATGCACTTGAAAATTCACTAACTCATGGTCTGTCTGTCCTTCACTTGAAATATGTGGAAGAACTTGACAAAATTGATTACTTGTTTGATGCTGTTAATTGTTATACAAGTTTGAGAAATATAAGATAAAAGCAAAATAGTTTCTTGGGATCCTTCAACTTCTCTCTCATTTAGGATCATGTTGTTGCTGGATGTGAGCTCTAGGGCATCTTCTCATCCTGCTAATTCTTAGTGATGATCATGTTCCTGCTGAAGAAAATATGCTGTTCTGAATCTGAAGTAACTGCCCTTGGATTCCTTTTTTTTTTCTCTTCTTCTTCCGATGAGTGGCATTTTCTTTGATTTTGGTGTTGGATCTTCTATGGATGCGAAAACTGTATTTGTCTAGTTGATATATGATTCGTTTCAGCTTAAATTTCTTGAACCAGTTCAATGAATCCAGGTTGATAGTTCTCTGTAGATAATTGAGTTTGATATTCCAATAATGAAGGGAAAAAATTGTCATAAAACAGCTATAAGTTGTGGCCTTTGATCTTCTACCTGGCCATGGCTTTCTGTACTGAACTTGGGTTTTTGCTGTACCGAAGTTCTGTTTAATAGAAGTTACATGTTTGAATAATCATGAAACAAGTTTTTTCTATTCATGTCATTTTACCAGAGTTTTGAGTCTTTTGACTCCTTGGTGCAGTGATCCATGAGCCACAGGGTCCTATGCCTCATTCACAATTTGAGCATTCATCCATCCCTGCAACTGTCAAGAAGCTTTTCAACTTAACGTCGAACTTCTTAACGAAGAGGGATGCATGGGCTGGTACATTTGAGAAGTATTTATCTGCGTGATGCTCCCCGTAATGATTGTCCAGGTATGTTTGTTATTCGGCTCTATATTTTTGGTGAGTTGATTTTTCCTTTGCTTTTTTCCTTATAAAATTCATATATTCATCAGTCACATGAAACATCAAAATAAACCCAATTTCTGGTCTTGAATATTATGATATTCCTGGCTTTTGTCTTCAGGAAATTATAGCAAAATAAAGCGACATAAAGGCTTAAGTTCGTCCACTGTTTAGTCGCAATAGTGTGAAATTGTCAGTCACTCCACAGACATAACCATGTTTCGATTGTTTGGTTTTGCTAAATTGTGGGGATTAATGTTAGAATTAGGATTGAATGCTAGAAGGATCATGCTGAATTTAGTGCGTTTCCATTTTTCTCCTTTATCCATTACAGACATGCTAAAAAATGTACGTGTTTCATTCTTTTCTTGAAGGATAAAGTATAAATTTTACCCCTTTTCTTTTTATAAACATAAATGTCATTTCTTAGGCAAAAAAAAAAAAAAAGACTTGTCTTAACCAGAGTGGCAAAAATGGGATGACAAATAGACAGACAGGACAATGACAAACCTTGGCCTTTGATATCATTTTAAAGCTTGTAACCAAAGCTAAGTGGTGATGGGTGGATAGGCCTCACCATAATCTGAAACCCTGATAAACCCCTTAAACATGTGAAATTCTACTACATTGCAAACCACCAATGCTAGACATATATTTATTTTTATAAAAGCAGTTTTAGATATTGATGTGGCAGTTTTACAGAAGATCACACACTCATCTATTTTTAATTTCCTCTTTGACAAGATCGTGGATGGAGAGTGTGAAAAGCTGACCTCTGAATTTCGGGATTTTTTGAATACCATGCTTCAGATGACTGCAAGATAAACTAGGTTTTGAAGGTGTGTTCAATGGGTTAAAAAACCATATGAAATGTGCACTTAGTCAGCTATATGAAAAATGAATAAATTAGAAAAAGTTTCAAAGAGATAAACACTGAGATGCTATCTGTTGAATCTAATACATTAGACACCATCTGAAAAGGGCCAGAGCACCTCAGTCTATCACAGCATATTGCGGTTAGGTAAATCCTTCCCACTCTTGCGTTCAGAATATCATAAAAGAAAGAGGAGTCATTAGTGAAGCGCACAAAGCAAGCAACAAAGAGCATGAAATTTCTCAGCCCGTCAATCTGTTCTAGTAACAAGTTGAACAGCAGCAACAGCTCAAGAAAAGGAAATGGAGAAGGAGCAAAATTACTTTAGGTGGTTCAAGCAGAACATGAATCAACCACAACAAAAACGAGTTTTGTATGGAGGAGAGCAAGCTACCCTTTTGGTAGATATCCATATATTTTGTATGTCACTATTTGCTCCTTGTGAAGAGATATGTTGAGAAAAAGAGTTGGTCCTTTCCTGAACATTCTATATGCCCAAACAAAAATGGGGTTACAAAGAAAGGACATTCGCCACAGGCTTTCTACTTTTACTGTTATGATAGTCGGGTGTGTGTTCCCTTCCACTATTCCAGCACTCTCGAGCTTTGGTTTTGCTACTTTTTCTTTTAGATTGTGATATATTATCCAATATGTTTTGCTTTAGAGAGAAAGTTACTGCTTATAAACCTTGGAATCTGGGCGCAGAAACTCTTCCAGAGGTGAAATCATCACTGAGGCCTTGGGGACCGAAAGAAGATGCTAGCATCTCAGAGTTCCAGGTTGAACTGGTCCAACTTGCGTCTCAGCTCAATGGCGATTATGTTCTGAACACATACCTTGATATTGGCAAAAACATGACTGTGGGTGAGGCGAACAGATATGTCGTGGATGCAGTGAAGAGATTCCTGGGAGCTGGGAAGGCTGCTCTGAGAGCTGGAGCCAATGAGTCGGCCATTGTAGCCATGAGGTCGTCTCTTACGAGTCGCATCAAGGGAGGTGATCAGCAGAGGTACCTGAAAACCCATTGATCCTCGTAGAATTCTTGGCGAGTGCAATCTGTAAATATCAAAACTTGCTGTGTCATGTGGTTACCGTGTCCATATGCTATGTATAGCCGAGTGTGTACCAAGCGTGTCTAGTTCTCGTTAATTGTAGCAGCAAGTTTGTGATGTCAAAATGTTTCAGGGCAAAAAGAGATGCAAACCCACTGTGTGAGACTTCACTGGTCTGTGTACCACAACTATACAATGTCTTATTTATTTTCTTGTCAGATGGTTTAATATACAAAAGAGTCTTCAATCTTGCTAAAAAGGTCAAGAATCTAATGTCTTATTTCATTTAATCGAAGGCTCATACTATTTAGTTATATTGGGTTAAGCACGTCAACTTTTATTTCGGAGTTAATTACAATTTTGTCTTGAGGTTCATGTGATATTAAACTTTACGCCTTTGCCCCCTTCTATTTAAAAATTATACACCTTATTCTCTACCTTTGTACACTATCTGACAATAATTTCTGTCATCTTCTAGTAATTTGTCTGTATGGTATTTTTTTATATTTAATAGATATTTTAAATTATTAATTTTTTTTTTCTGTAAGTGCAAAACAACTATTTTAAAAGTGTAAAGTATAAGGTAGGGATAACGTGTATTTTTTTAAATCAAGAAAGGGTAATTATATAAATCTTAGGGACAAATTGTAGTTTAACCCTTTATTTCGTCCAAAAACTATTAGTAGGGACTAGATCAGTTGAAGATCTTGGGCAAACCTTATTCATGAAAACATTTCATAATTTCTTCACATTCTCTTAAAGCTCCTAAGATTTCCTATTTTGTTATAATAAAGAATAGGTTTCTACAATCATGAAAAATACTAGTTAGGTTCAAATCCTAATTTGTACTACTTAAAAAATTTCTTTCTTTCAAATAGTAAGGCAGATAGGTTTAGTTAAATTATGTAGTACTATAATATTTCAAACGCTCCAATCTTACTCTCGTAATGATTCTGAAAATAACGAAAAGACAAACATTATAACTAGATGTAACATTTTTTTCCACGAAATATCTTAGTTCGTGTGTGATGTAGCTATCATCCATTTCGTCGAACTGAGATTTGGACCGGAATTTAACTATTTACTTCTCTTTCACATTTCTTTGCGAGATTCTGTGAGAATCTTAATAAATTTGACTCTTTGCACGTACTCGAGATAAGGAATACGTATCAGAACTGAACATCACTCAACTTTTATTTTATGTGCCCACCCTGTCCCTCTCTAATTAATTGCTTCCGAACTTCCCACTGTCCAAACAAAAACACCTTAACATGTGCCTATCTTACCATGATTTGTCACAGAACTAATGGCAGAAGAAATACCTATCCTTCTTGAGTTTCTAACCCATTGAAGTAGAACTCACCAACGGTCACCAATTCTCATCTTAAGAAACGTGACCCCATTCAACTATAATATTACTATATATAACGATCTCTAATTAAAGAACACATAAGTCTCCACAAAATAATTAACCTACCATTCAAACTCCCCAATCATCAACCTCCACTCTTATAAATTCTTCTATCTCTTTGCCTCCCACCCACCCACGCACCCACTCACCCGCTTGCCTTTCTCTCCATCCATGGAGGCCTCGGTCTCGTGGGAGGAAAATGTTACCTCCTCCATCAATGCCATCTACCTTCTCTTCTCCGCCTACTTGGTCTTCGTGATGCAACTTGGTTTTGCCATGCTCTGCGCCGGCTCGGTTCGGGCCAAGAATGCCACGAACATAATGCTCACCAACGTTGTTGATGCCGTTGTGGGCAGCCTCTCCTACTACCTCTTTGGCTTTGCCTTTGCATTTGGAGACACCACCAACCCTTTCATAGGCACCGACTTCTTTGCCTTGAAAGGCATACCAGATAGCTCTTATGATTATAGTTTCTTTCTTTACCAGTGGGCTTTTGCCATAGCGGTTGCAGGGATTACCAGTGGATCCATAGCTGAGAGAACCCAGTTCAGTGCCTATCTTGCTTTCTCCTTCTTCTTGACTGGGTTTGTGTATCCGATTGTGGTGCACTGGGTTTGGTCCACTAACGGCTGGCTCAGCGCAAGTTCGAGCCACCTGCTTTTTGGGTCAGGTGCGATAGATTTTGCCGGGAGTGGTGTGGTTCATTTGGTGGGTGGAATTGCTGGGCTTTGGGGTTCCATCATCGAAGGCCCACGAGTTGGACGGTTCGATGCATTTGGCAAGCCTACTAAGATTCGTGGACACAATGCCACGCTTGTGGTTCTTGGTACCTTCCTGCTGTGGTTTGGCTGGTTTGGCTTCAATCCTGGCTCCTTTGACAAGATCCTTGTTGCTTACCCTAATACTACAGATCAAGGCAACTGGACAGCAGTTGGTCGAACAGCAGTCACAACCACGCTCGCTGGATCGACAGCTGGAATTGTTACATTATTCGGTCAACGGCTGCTTGTAGGGCACTGGGATGCACTAGATGTGTGCAACGGGGTTCTAGGGGGGTTTGTGGCCATCACGTCAGGTTGCTCGGTGGTTGAACCGTGGGCAGCTATAGTTTGCGGGTTTTTGGCTGCTTGGGTCCTGATTGGTCTCAATAAGCTAGCCCTATTGCTGAACTTTGATGACCCCCTAGAGGCTGCTCAGCTGCATGGAGGATGTGGAGCTTGGGGCTTGATCTTCACCGGCTTGTTTGCAAAGGAAGAATTCGTGATCCAAGTCTATGATTCAGGGGAGAGCGGCATGGTACGCCCCTATGGCCTGCTGATGGGTGGTGGCTGGCGCTTGCTTGGAGCCCAGGTGGTGGAGCTTCTGACAATAGTGGGATGGGTTAGTATAACAATGGGGCCTCTTTTCTATGCTCTCCATAGGCTCAGGCTCCTGAGGGTATCTGTTGATGAAGAAGTTGCAGGTCTCGACATTTCCAGTCATGGAGGGTTTGCCTACAATGCTCATCACGAAGAGAACCACCCTCGCTTCTACAGGGATTATGTGTCGCTGCAAGACCATTCGTGACAGTGGAATCAAAGGCTCATCTAGATCACTCAAAGCCGGATGCATGTTGAAATTATGAGGGCCTAGACTCCTTTTCCTCGAAAAATGCTTATAAAATGTGTGTAATTAAATAGTTGGACCCCTTTAAATTTTTTATTGGGTTCCTTTAAATTTTTCAATGAACTCCCATAATTTTTATAATATCTATAAGAACAAAAAATTATGCCCCTCTTACCTTAAGAAAGATATAAAATGAATCAATTTCTTCTTTCAACTTATAATTAGGAAAATGGGATCAGTTTTATATTGGCCATTCAACTTTCACACATTTTCCTATATAAGCTTAGAACTTTTTTGCCCACTTTTTTTTTCCCTCTAATTCAAAGGAAAAATTGTAAAACAAATTGGGCACAAGATAAAAATTGTGTGTATGAACTAAAGAAAACTTTTATCTCTTACATTATTGTTCGACCAATGACAAGAAAAATAATGTTAAATTAGAGCATTTTTCAAATTTTCTTCTAATTTTTTTATCATTAAATTATATTATAGTATATGTAAAATTATATGATTCGCTTTTTAATGTTATGGTTTAATAATTATATATACATTCAAACCCCATTTGTATGTAAAAGTTCTAGATCCGCCACTGTAGATCACACATTTTTTTTTTCCCCAAAATCTAGAACTTCAAAAGGGCAGAAAGAAATACTTGGCATATGATCCTTTTTTTCTTCTTCAGATTCCTTCACTCGTTTGGTCATTCACTCTCCAGAGAACAGAATTGAAGTATTCACAATTCCAAATGTTGAGCATGGTCCATAAATACAGAGATGCCTAGTGAAATTGATATACATGGCATTCCTGCAACCTGTACATACGCTCTCTCATCGAAAGCGGGGATCATAAGGAACAATTGCATGGTCTGGAACAACGAGAGGTAACTTATCAATGTACATGAATAGCCTACTAGAATTCTCTCTCAGAAGCAATGGTAAATCGACAATTTCATCCTTATCCGTGCATATCCACAAATCTCCTGACTTCACCCTTTTCAGGCTATTCCGACAAAAAGGGCATGACTGAGACCGGCCACGCCTATCAGTCAGTAAGACACCAATAGATGAAAACCATGAGACTTCCAAAGAAAAGAAACAGAGGGGCGGGGGCTATCTATCAGCAAACATAGAAACTTCTAAAGCCAAGGCTATGGTCAACCACCAAGAATATTTTTGTGTCAAACAAGTATTTAGGCAAAAAGTCCGGCACCCATAAGTTGTCTTCACCTAACTTTGCTATTCTTAAATCCACTTGATAGAATTAGATAAAGCTACTTACTTTTTATTTTTTATCTTTTACTTTGGATCTATATACAGGCAACTCATTATTTAACAAACTACAAAAATCTTCATGTACAACTAGCATTATCCCCGTATATTTCTAATCTATACTTAAATGGCGCAGCCCTACAAGCAGATATCAGCCCCTAAAATGTAAAGCAACAATATGTCATTTATCCTCTAGAAAGGGAAAAAAAAAATCAAAAGATAACAGTTCCAAGCATGCAGCAGCACTATTCAGCAGGAGTGACAACAAAATTCTGGAAGTCACAATCATATAATAGTTCCAAGAGGGTATAAAATCTCATAAACTCCAAGGAACCATGCACCCTGATGATAACATGATATTAATTTTCATTATCTCACGAGACCAAAAGATAAAGAGGCATCACCATAGGACAGCTGTAGAGTTTCATCCATTGAATCAAAAATTGCTTACCAGTTGCGATAACACTTCAAGCACAAGGAATGGCTGCAATTTGGCAGTACAACCATGCTGCTCATGTCAAGGCAAATGCCACACTCTTCTTCTCTTTCCAAGTCAATCTCAGAGAACTTCCCTCTTTCCAATTCATCATTCTTCTTGTACTTCTTGGAGCATAATTCCTTCTGCTTCCTGTCTTCTAATTCTGTGATGCCTCCTCGAAGTTGAAGCAGTGAAGGAAATATCACCCCTGTTTCCAGGATGTGATTTGGTTAAAATGTCATTAGAATTATAATTTCCCCAAATCTCAATAAATTCAATAGATAGCTCCACCAACAAGAAATTTGAATAATGGAAAACGATTATTTCTACCTCAACCTAAACAGATTCGTTCTCACCAAACATCCTGCATATGGCAATGTTCCTTAAATTTTTTCACTCACCATAAAATTCCCTAAGGCTGGCCTTCCTCTCATAAACAGACATAGTGGTCCTGCCATCAGCGTATGACTGAAAAAAACAAAACGCCACCAGAAATACGTGAATCATATGTAATGAAAACTTCCATCAATATCAGTAAAAGAAGATACAAGACTGAAAAGGATGCTCATATCTATCTCTCTCCATCCTTCCCTCGAAGAAAACTGGAATGCACAGAGAAAAATATACCATATAAATTAAGATTCTTAGCAACCCAAGAGCACCAGCAAGATGACAGTCAGTCCACTGGACAAGGAAGAGGAAAAACTGGGCTACTGGACTGTAGGACAATTGCATTTGAAGACGTGCTCCATCCTTCTCCCTTGGGTAATCTAGAGCCCTGCAATTAAGATAATTAGATCAGAAACAAAATACAGAGATGATAAGCAAGAACCATGTCAAGGAATAATCAGAAGTCCTCAACATTCTGTACTTGGAAACCCCAGCCCCATTGGAGGGAGAAGCAGAAACAAAGAATCAGCAAAAAAATATAAAAAGGTTTGGGCAAGTGAAACAGATCTGATTTACTGTAAGAAACCATTATATGAATATAAAAAGCTGGAAAACAAGTGTGTCAACTGATGAACTTGGTAATGACATACTTGTATAAGAAATTAACAGTAACTTACCTAGAATTTCAGCACAAGAACACACGCTAATCATTATCATTAATGATAATGATTGTAAATAATCATTACTTGTTATTTTGTATGGAACTATAGTGGTATATGACTTGGAAACAGAAAATTGACATTAAGAACTTCATACCGCCAACCCGCAGACAGTTGAGTATTAATTTGTAATATGATAATGAAGAGAATATTTCTAGCATCCATTATAAACTCCTCTACCGAGCACAACCCAGAACAATAATTATATGGGTAAAAGAAAAAAAAATCAAAAGATAAACAACTTTTCCAGGTAGGAAAATGTAGTCTGCTGATGATAAGTTATACCAAAGGAAAAGCTGTTCACATCTCTTTTGGGTTGACTTGCCTCCATTGATGTTCCAGATCACACACCTCCACCTTACTCTTGTTCAACCAAAGAATCCATACCACAAATAAAACCCCAGAGCTATTAACTCTAAACTAGTGTTGATCACCTACCATAATATGCACTAAAAACCCTTCCTCGAGAACGAAAATTTCCTTCACCCAAACACAAGAAAAAAGGAGAAAAGAAATTGGCAATGCAAAAAGCCAGCAGCCTATTCAATCCAAAATCAGACCTCAATAGTACAAAATAACAGCACTATAACAGCTAAAGCTGGCCCAGAAAATCTCTACTTCAAAGCGTAATTAACAAGAAAAAAAACCCAAAGAAAAAAATAAAAAATCGCGCTCACGCGAGAGAGAGATTACAATGTATTGGCGTGCTGGATGTCAGCTTCGAGGGCTTTGAGAGAATCCTTGAAAGAAAGCTTTCCCATGGCCGGGTATTTTCCAGAGAAACAATTCCCATCAAAGAAACGCTTTTATACAGAATCAGAAAATAGAAACCGAAGCCCTTCGAATTCTCCTACAAGATAAGATGCCTTTTTTCGTAAATGCCGACCTCGGAACCAGAGACGCAGAACTTCAACTGCGCCGGAGCCACTGCCAGTTACGAGTTTCGCTCATCTCTTTAAGCTAGGAGGCAATGGATGTTGAACTACCAATTTGCCCTTCTAAAACCAGAGAGTTCTAATCCGGAAATTATCGTCTGTGGTCAACCCCATCGGTCCGACGGGTAGACTCGGATGTTTTGGTACGTGGCGTTACTCGAATAGGCGAAGAATACGTGGGTGTGAATGTGGTGGGGACGGAGGAGAAAACCCAGGGCGGCGCTCGAGGTTTTTGCAGGGTAGAAACCGCTGCCTGTTTGGGAAATGACGAGATTGACCTCGGGGATTAGCTTATATTAGCAGACACCTACAAAAAAACATGATTAGTGGATGAGGTTAAAGTTAATTAATGAGGGTTTGGATAAGGGAATTACGCGTTCTAATCATGCTTTCCCCTTTGACTCATTTATATAATTAAATTGAAGAAACAGACAAACGGAAAAAAGAAAAGAAAAAACAATTTTCCGGATTAATCCAATTCATCTCCACTGTTGTTGAACGATCTTGCACGCACACGTTCAACTAACATTGATCGACTTTTCTGTTTTTCTCTCTCTCGTTTTATGGCAAAATAATTTAAAGCCAGTTCATTTTAATTTAAGTTAATTAATTTTAAAATAATTTATTTATATTTTATATTTTTTTATTTGAAATAAATTTTAATTAAAATTTAATATTATGTTATTGTAATAATTCATTCAAAATATAATTTTCATAATCTTACTATATTTTTATAAAGTTTTCTAATTTAAGGTATTAAAAAAATTATAAAATTTAACTAAATTATGAAAATTTACTTTCAAATTGATTATTGCATCTACATAATATTATTTTTCAATTGAAATTAGTTTAATTCAAAAAAGATATTAAAGTAAAAATAAATCAGTTGACTTAAATTAAAATGAATTGATTCTTACAATTATCACTTAATTAGAGTTTTGTGTATTATAATAAATCTAGACTTTTAAATTTTTATTTACAAAACTGAATTGTATAAATTGATGTGGTAAAATTTTGGTAGAGTAAAATGGTATTCCTCCATTTCAAATTGTTTGTAATATATTTTATTTTAAGCGTCTTAATTTTTTAAAATTTAACATTTCTATATCTAATAAATCTTTTACCGTGTGACTTTTCAGCTATCATTTAACATTCACCTTTTCACTTTTTTTTTAATTTACATGCAAAAAGTGGATAGAAGTATAAATCATACATAAGTTTTTTTCTCTTTTTAAAATTATTGTTCCTGACCCAAATATTTCAAATAACTCTACGACTAAGTTAATTTAAATCATTTAATGGCAATCTGAAATATTTCATAAATAAATTTTCTAGTTATTTTGTAACTTTAGTACTTCTTTTTTCTATAATTAGAACGATACAATATTCAATGATACAGGAGATTTGATGCTTTAGTCTACACTAATTAACTTACAAAAGTAGGAATATACATATTAGTAGCGATTACTAGAGTTTTGTAAAAGTGCGTTAGTGTACAGAGGGAAAATACTAGTATAAATCAATTACTCCTTCCGTCTCATATTCTTTGCACAATTTATTTTTTAGTAATTAATTTATAATTTTTTATTTTCAATATTTTAGTATATAAATGAAAAATTTTATATAAAAATGATAAATCAAGACATATAGTTTCTAAATATATTTTTTAAAATTTTTTTGAACAAATACTAATATAAATAAATTCAAGTCAAATTAAGTGAAAAAGTCAAACGGTGCAAAGAATATGAGACGGAGGGAATATTAGACAATTGTATTTAGTTAGTGTATGCTTGTTAAACTTTTATAGTTTTTTAGATATCTAATGCCGAAGATGTTACAAAAAAATACTACTATATGATTGTTAATTCAAGTGCAAAATTAGCAAACATGCTAGGTTGCAAAAACCTTTTATTTCATGTATTATTAATTTTTAAGAATCTCTTTAGGCAAATTAAACTCACATTTCTCATATATCGTTGTTCACTGCTTTATTTTCTTATATGTCTTTTTTATATGTAAAATAATTATTAATATTTTTTTGATAGTTTTTTATCCCACTGCAACTTCGGATGTTTAAATTAGTTGATAAATAATCAATAAGCATTTTGTTGAAAAAGACCTTCTTACAAAGGAATTAATTAATAAATAAGTATATAAGCCTAAAATTACAATAAAATGACCAATTATATATTAATCGAAACATTTTTTACATGATATATATATAATTAATTACCATTTTTTACACAAAATTCTAGGTAATCACTACTAATTTACAAGCCAAAATTTAAACATCAGCTATTCACATGATCTATATATAATTACCATTTTTTTATAAAAAAAATGGTCTTTTTATTGGTAGAATATAGGGAGATAAAGGAAAAGTTGAAAATTTGACTTTCTAATAACAACAACAACTTTTGATCAATATGTTAAAGTTTTGGTTGTTAACGAGGAAATCTTTATCCATGTTAGAAAGAAGTAATATCTATTGTAGGCAAGTGGGCTACCAGAAATTTCGAAGATGAACTTGACCGGTTAATAAAGACAAAGTTAAGGATTCCAGAGTTGTGTGTCTAACAACAACAATGCCCACAGTGCGCTATTTTTCTTTTCCGAAATGAAAGCCTACAAATACGAGAGGAGAAAAAGAAAAAGATAGTCCACAATTAGATGCAATCCATCAATTTGGTTGGAGTCTTGAACTTTTTGGATATGTATATATACTTGTGTTTTGAAGAAAAAGTAGTTGAATCAGATCCTAAAAATTTCTTTAGATAATAAAAATTAACAAGAATTAATAACCTCTCCAAGATCACTTAATAAACTAAACCGACAAAAAAATTGATCCGGAGACAACTTAAGAACATTTACAAGATCTATTTACTGGCTCCTCCACTATCTTTTGCGGTTCCTTTATTGGATAAAACAAGTAGCAAAAGTTATATAAGCTTTCATAAGAATTATCTTTTTTTTTTTTTTTAAACACACGGGATTTCGGCTATTTATCTGATATCACAGTAACAATTATTATAAGCTTCACTAGCTATATTAATAAAGGGACTTAAATCATTAACGCAATATATCTTCCGTAAGTTATTAGTTACTACAAGATTAACTACTATAGATAAAATCATTATTGTATCTTATTTTCTCCCCCCAAACCGTCGTTGCCTCTGTTGGAATGAAACCAATGCTTCTACAAACTCATCCTCCCCAAAGTCAGGCCACAACTCTGGTACAAAAAAGAGTTCCGTATATGCCAGTTGCCACAGCAAGAAGTTGCTAACTCTAAGCTCACCGCTGGTTCTGATTAACAGATCCGGATAGGGGAACTCGGTACAGTTTGTTTCGAGCTCCTGTTCGATAAGGCCCTCGTCGATGTCTTCCAGCTGAATAAGACCATCTCTCGCGTTCTGAGCAATGCTTCTACAAGCCTGGACGACGTCGTATTTCCCACTGTAGCTCACTGCCACTATGAGTTGAAGTCTTGTGTTCTCCTTGGTTCTCTCCTCTGCCTCTTTGATGAGCTTCTTCAGATAATCCGGTAGCTTCGACGAATCGCCGATGACTGATATTCTAACTCCTCCCCTGTAATATTAATTGTAACAGGAAAAAAAAAAAAAAAGATAAAACTAGAAGCTTAAACCAGTAGATTGAAAAGTATTGTCATACCGAGAACCGTATAAGTTCGCTGAATTTAACATATAATTAACCGGGGCAAACTTGGAACACAAGTAAAGGATTTCATGTCAGGTGTTGGGAGCGAATCTGGTGTTGCTTTCATTGGTATCAACCGAATTATTGCTTGTGACTATGTTGAAGTGATCTTAATTCTGCGTTACCCTTCCCATAACATGCTACAAATAATTAACTTGTCATCTAACCAATCTTGGGTAAGTTTAGCACTAAGTTTAGCTTATGTGGTGTTTATTGGAACCCTACGAGTACTTTGTACTTCCTAAAGAGTTGATAACGAACTTTGATATCCAACTGAGCTTGGTATATAGTGGATGACGAGTGAAACTTGCAAGTAAAGAAAAGGTTAGGGGGGACTTGTGTGTTCAAGAAAAATCCTTTGATACTCAACCCCCAACTCTTTTAGATAATTTTTGGAGAATAACATCGGCATGCCTTGGATTTTCAGCGAGTTCCTCTTTATAGGATTAGTGCCTTATCAGCTAGGGCAAAAGTTTTTCTTTAATTTAGGTTATGATCCCATAATTAAAGGACTCTGTCTTTTATTTGGTGGCAAGCCCCCTTTAAATGCCTTTTGTTAGCTAATGCAAAAGTTCTCCTTCAATTTAGGTTGTGATCTCGTAATTAAGGGATTTTTCTCTTATTTGGTCGCAAACCCTCTTTAAATGCGGCAATCAATTCCCATTAAAAGAGGTAATGAGCCCATCTTTAATAATCCCATGAGCTTGACCACTCCAATGGATTTACATTATGGTTGACTTGTCTTCAGCAATCCCGTGAGCTTAACTCCAATGGGTATGTGTTATAATCTCATGAACTCAACTCTAATGGGTAGGCATTATGGACCTAAGCCAAATATGGTATCAATATGTATAGGGAAATGAGTACTCTACATTTCAAAATCCTAAATTCAAATTATGTTTTCCTCATTTTGTGTGGGACATGTGGCCATTTGAGAACTGGTGGGAGCAGTGGTAGAACCAAGTTTTTCGGCTCGGAGAGGCTAGGCAGAGATGAGATGAGCGACGGCCAAAATCTAGGAGAAAAAATATTTAAATAATCATTTATAAAAATTAAATTTTATTAAAATTTTATTTAAATAATTATTAGGTGTATATAGTATTCAAATAATATCTATTCTAAATAAAAATTAGAAAAATAATTACTTTTGTTTTGATTAATCATCACTAAAGGAGTGCAGAAGAGAGAGAGACAGAGAGACGTTGAGAGAAAAACAAGTTACTTTAAGTGACGGCCAAAACCTAGAAAAAAGAAAAAGAAGAAAATATAAAAGAAAAAGGAAAAATAGTGTTAGGGGTCCCCAAACATTTATTTTTTGTTGTAAATTCATCCATAAGTTTTTAACTGTTGCATATTTATCCCAATTTGGTCACTAACCATTAGGGGTGAAAAAAAGCTGAGTTTTGTTTAGGTAGCTTGAGCTCGAGTTTTTGTTACTTGGCCCTATTCTCATCAGGTCCTTCCCTTCGTCCCACTCCCACGTCGACCCTAATCTACTCAATTGAAACCTCCATTTCTCTTCCTCAACCCCTTCTCTGGGCCACCATCCCTAATCTGCTCCATACATGTTACTAACCCAACCCGCCCCTAGGTTCCGTTCTTGGCAGCGCTCCAGGTGGCAACGACGGTCCCAAACCAAATGCCCCAAGCTGAGGCAAGATAGCACAACCGATGGCGAAACAAGGGCAAGCGGTTGCAACTCAGGTCGAGCTCCAAGTAAAAGGCGTTTGGGTGCCTCAATTTCTTTCTCCGTTCGTGTTAAATTGCTGGTCAAAACAAGTAAGGGGTGAAACAGAGGAGGCCAAACGGTGTCAAGATTCCGTGGGCCGGTCTTGACCGTGATGGATCTGTTCGAACATCGCCTCCAGCTTCCCCTTTCTTCTCCTCTGGGCTGCCATCCCAGTCGAGGCCACCTTCTGCGCCACAAAGGGGCAAGCCTGCAAGACAAATGGAGGATTTGGGGGCTGGAACAGCAGCCGGGTATTGCCATTTCAAATGATGAGGACGATTTGAAGGACAGTGACAGAGATTGGGCACGAGACGATTCGAGCGACGAAGATTCGAACGACAACGATGATGATTCGAACGACGAAGATTCAAATGATGACGATGGAAATGGGCACGAGATTGGATGATGATGAAGAGACCTAAATCAAGTGCTAGGTTCAATCACAGATTTTGCTCTACAACCAACGTATTAAGGAAGACGATGGCTCTTTTATGAAGTTTACAAACTTAGGTAGATCTGTAAAGGGTTAAAAAGTTTGGGACAGTTTTTTATCATTTTTCCTTCTCTAGTTATTTCAGTAAAAAGTTTAGGGACCAATATTTACTGAGTTGTGAGTTGTAGACCAACTCGCTCGCATTGGCAGAGTTTAGGGGTTATATGTATAGTTAGGCAAAAAAAAAACAAATAAATTAAAAGTTGACCGATTGACTTCGTGAAAATTTGATAGCTAGCCTGGCAGTAGGTAAAGTCTGACGAAAAATAAATGATGGCCTTATTCTACCAAAAATAAATGATGGCCTTATATGAGATGTCTATTTTTACTCGAGATATCTGGTACAAATAAATAGACATCCTTTACTCTTTTTTACTCTTCTTTTTTTAGTTTTCTTTTGAATCTCCTCTTTTTCTTCTCTTTCACCTTGACACAAGCCAATTCCTGCTTCTCCAATTTAAGACCCAACTTCTTTTGGGCACTATCTGGCATTTGCATTTACCACCACTCTTAAAAGCTAGACGCAATGGAAAGAAATAATCTTCTTTCTGCCTTCTAAGCCAAGCTGGGACTTGCATGTGAGTAGACGAACATCCTTATTCCATGAGAAGATTGCCCTCCCCCTCATTGAGCCCAAGTGTGAAGCTTTCGAGACTACCAAGAAGATTGCAGCATATCTCCATGGCCTCGTGAAAGACAATAGGGGAAAGAAGTTGTTTCCCTTTCCCTTGCAGTACCTAAATAAGGTGACGCTAAAGGCTGTGAGGCTAGCCACCCATGCCAAAGTAAGCCTAATCCCAAATCTGACTTTCTAGTGATATGAAAAGAAATGATAGACGCCCTCAAGGGAGGCGTTATCTTGGAGTGAGGTTATTGTATTTTTTGAGTTTTGCTCTTATGATAAGTCTTATCATACTGACCTTAATATGTTGCTGTGTTTGCAAATTTAGAGAGCATATCCATGAAAGCCCTAATAAGATGCCACACCGTGCTAGGGGCTTTTTGTGGACCAAAAAGTCCTTAGAGAAGGAGATCTCCAAGGGCTCTGATGATGATGAGACCACCCTAACCACTTTGTACACTGAAGTAAGCACCAAAGAACTCCTAGTGGCTAGACTTCCGAGCTAGTGAAGGTGGCAAACAACTCCCTCCAACCAAGTATAGGGAAGTGAGCACAGGGGCCATCATCTCATCAATCCCCATCCGAGCTATTCCTCCATCGGGGGGTTGATGTCCCCCCGATTTTGAGAAATAAGCAATTAACATCTTAGCCCCAAACACAACAGATCCTTAGTTTCCTAATTTGTAAAATACTTCTGAATATAGAAAAATTGTAGAATAATTTTTAATTAGTATAATTCAGTTTTTTTTTTTTTTTTTACAGTAATAACTTCAATATATTCATGTTCTTTTGCTATTATTTCAAGAACGTTTTATTAGCAACATACTTCTTTTTCATTAATCATAAATTCAATATTAATGTTATTTTTTACTATTATTTCAAGACCGTATTATTTAAATTTGGTTTGGTTAATTTGACTTTACAATTTGACTGAATCGAACAAAAATTAAACCAAATGTCAGCCATGTTTGTAGCTGGGAAAATTCTGAAATTAAGGAGCACTGAGAAGCGAGAAATTTGATGCCAAGAGTTGACGGCCCCATACCTGGCAAAGGAGTCGACCTCTCTCTTTAAAGCCCTCTCAAACAACCTCATCAAAAAATCAACCTCCACCTGCACTTTAACCACAGAGTTTTTACCAAAATAATTATTCCCGTTAAATCGTCTAATTTCAGGAAATTAAAAACAACTTTGGTTAAGAAGAACTTCCGTTCAGTATGGTATAGTTGTATTGTCGGTTCCAATGAGACCTTTCTCGAGGGAACATTTTTACACATAAACTTTTTTTTATAAATATCCAAACAAATTTACTAATAAAATAGTGTGTAGCAGGATTTAATTGGATGCAAAAAGAATGAGGAGAATTGTATGAATGGAAATGGAATACAAAAATTACGAACAGGGAAAAAGAAAAAGAAAATTAAATGAAAATGAAAATGAAAATTCACCTTGGGTCGAATCCAGTTATCGGCGGAGAAGGCAAAAACGCTGAGGACCTGAATCCCCCAGCGAGAGCAGAGCTCCACCATCTCCCTCAGCGACCGAACTCCCGCCTCGTGACCGGAGCCCGGCAGCAACCCCCTCTGCTTCGCCCACCTCCCGTTCCCGTCCATTATCACCGCCACGTGATTCGGCATCAGCTCCCGCCGCAGCCCCGCCGGCAACTCCACCTCCTCTTCCGCCACCGCCAGCCCGTCCTCACCGACGCCCACGGCGGCACGGCGGCGCGCAGAAGTTAAACTTAACAACCGGTGAGAAGACGAACACGGTAGGTGGTTCCCGGTGTTTGGGGCCGAGAAAATGGGACTTAACCTGGGATTTAGAGGGGCAAAACTGTTGGATGAAGGAATAGGAGCGTGGAGGGATAACATTATCGGTTAAGATCGTGCTATGGCGGGAAAATTACAGGCTTTTCTTTTTCCCCTTTCTGGATTTGGTTATCCCTGAACGATCTGATTTTCCTGCGCGAATGGAAATTCTGAAGCTTGAGTGGAAACGTGCGGTTTTTTTGCTTGTAATAAAACAAAACATAAAAAAGAAAAAGTCTAAAACTCCATTTTTTACCCCTGAACTTTCCCAAACAGACATCTTACCCCATGAACTTCGACTCAGATCAACTCGCCATAACATGGAAATTGAGACCTTTTACTGCCTTGGCACTTCATCTTTCCTTTTATCTTCATTTTGATCCTCATATAAGGCAAAGAACCAGTTCCTTATGCTTCATTTAACTAGGCTAATGGGGTAAATGTCCTGATTTGCAAAGTTGGAGAAATGAGTTAACCTGAGTCAAAATCAAAGCGAGAAAAGACCCCAACTGATAATGTTCATGAGGCACAAGGGGTTTTAGGTCAAAAGGAAAGGCCACTTCTCTATTCTGTTTCTAGTTTTCTAACTTAACAAGCTATGGTGGTGGTGACCGGTGAGTCAATAAAAAAGGCAAAAGCAGCAAATCTTTCACTAAGTTTTTCATAATAGCTGACATCATTCACTATAGTTCATTTTAGTTAAATCGTCCATTCATATTTGCGATTGAATGAAATATAATGCTATTGGTTTGAATATGGACAAATTAGCAATTTACAAGACTAATGGAGAGAATAATTTTTTAAGAATATTCTATTAATTATGTTGAATAAAAAAACCCACATAATTACCATCTTTCTAGATAAATTATACTCCCTCCATCCCAATTTACTTGAAACATATTCCTTTTTGGGATGTCCTAAAATGTTGAAACGTTTCCTCTTTTGGAAAAGTTTAAACAATTAAATAATTCTTTTACACAAAACCCAATAAAGACTCTTTTTTTAATATTCACTCAATCTTTCACTGTACAAAACCCAAAAAAGAATCTTTTCTTTTTTAATCATTATTTAAACTTTTATTACATAAAAAATTAACACAAATTACACACACCTTAATCTCCGTGCCCAGAGAAATGTTTTAACTAAAATGGGACGGAGGAAGTAACATTTATGCCCAAACTATATTCATTGATTCACATAAGGTCCTGAACTAAACAAAATAAAACAAGACAAGCAAACACCTTGGTTGATTAAGACCCAAAACCAAAAACATCAAGAAGATCTAAAGGAATCTTAGCAATAAAGCCTTGGATTGGTTGGGTCTAACATAGGAGGCAGCATCCTTTATTGCCACCACCCCCAACAGCATTAACCCTCTCGCTCATGTACCAAAACCAACATCCCAAACAAAAGCATACCCATCAACAACAAAGCAAGGTTTGATTTTTTCATGTGGCATTTTAATTTTATTCAATGACAATAGCCTCCCATGAGCAATTTAGTCCCACAAAGAGTGAATAACTAGATGGGCCTCTTTGAAAAGGAAGGAAATCCTAAAAATCAAATGGCCATTTGCTCAATTTTACATTGAATCATTAGAACAAGTATGAAACCCTTTAAAAGTTAAACCCTAAAGATTAATTAAAAAATTCATGACCCATGTTGAAACAACTAGAAGCTTGCACATCTATAGGCCACAAGTGGTGCAGAGGAAACATCCTATTGTCAAAGATTGACCGTAGCTACGGAAGGACCAGATAATTGAATGAATCTGCATAGATAAGCCAAATGTCAAAGTGTGCTGGGCATGGTGGGCTACGTAAAATTGGTGGGGATGAAGGTGGTGGGTGAAGGGAAGAAAAGTCTATTGGTGTTGGGTTTGGCGTTGGGAAGGAGAGAGAGGAGCCTGGGGAGTTCAAGGGGATGGGCAAAGTGGATCGTGAAGGATTTGACTATGAATTGGCCACCAAATCAGAGGCCTTTGACATTAGAATCTTGTACTCCACCGATGTCTGTGCCCAGCAGCTATGGTGGGAAGCTGGCCAGTGTTGGCGTCTGAGAGAAATTCAAGGAAAATAGTAATAGAAGAAAGAAGAAATAGAGTTTAAGAGGGTTTGTAATGTCGGTCAAACATTCAGTGGTTAAGTTAGGAATTTTATCTTTTTTTCTATCAAGAAAATTATCATGTGTATATGTCACGTATGTCATCACATCATCAAAATAATCCAAATCATCATACGGTTGAATGAAAGTAACAGTAGTAACCATTATTCATTGATAATGTAATGTTAATAGACGATTTAACTATAAAAAAAATTATAGTTAGTGATCTTTCTATGTCAAAAAATTCAGCAGGGGATTTAAGCAAATACCAACAAATGGGGCGAGCATAGGAACCATAAGGGCATATGAGGACCACTTTCTGTTCCATCACGCTTCACTCAATTATACAATACTAGTGAAAAGTAATTTTTGATGTATATATAACCCATTAGTGCAAGTAAATCCTGAAACAATTGAATGTACATGTGAAAGGGTATCATTTACTTTGGATATAATAATTTTGACAAGCACAGTCAGGATGTATAATCTAAGCATAAAAATATTTAGAACGTATTGCATGAATATGTACTTGTAATTAACTTTAAACAAGTTGATTGATTCTATGAAATTTATATCAGTGACTCCAACGTTGTCTGAATTAAGGCATAATATGGTTATAATAATTTTATGGGAGTACAATAAAATAGGCCGTGATAATTGTTTTTCTTATTTTTCTTGGGCAGAATAGGACACGAAAGCAATGTACTGTAAATTGAGAAGAACAGTAACTTAATGCAACTTTGAAGATTGTTAGATGTAAAACATTAACAATATCTTTAATTACTAGTAGAGGAAGAGTTGTATTTGATCGTTTGAAGAAATATTGATAAAAAATTACTATTGAAAATTGTTTGAAGTATATTACTCCATCTATTTCAAAAAAAATGGAACGTATTCTTTTTTTAGCCTCTCAAAAAGTATGAAGCATTTTTCTTTTTAAAAAGTTTGTACAATCCATTTTACCTTATTATCCTCATTCAAACTCTCATAACACAAAATTCAAAAAAAATTCTTTTATTTTTAATCTTTATTACAACTCTTACTACACAAAACCTCAAAAGAAAATTTTTTTTAATCATCATTTAAACTCCCACTATACATAATCCAAAAAAAAAATTTCTTACTTTTAGTTCAAAGGCAAAAATGATAAAAACATATCACAAACAACACACAACTTAATCTCCGTATTTAGAGAAATGTATCATCATTTATGGGATGGAGAAACTATATTTTGGGTTATACCATGTCTTTGTAAAATTCTCATATTTATTAAAATATTTTAACATATTATCCTTAAAACTATATTCTCAATATTTGCTTTTTCTATATTTCCTAATTTATGTATACAAAATAAAATATAAAAGTGGAAAGCACATATAAACTTTTCCTCATTTTTTATTCTCATGCTAAATCTAAATATTTTTAGCAATTTAGATAGAGAGAATGTTAGGAATAAAATTGAACAGTTTTTAAGGCTCAATGGCTTATGTTGGCTCAACCAAAAGATGGATCCGAAAAACTTATTTTGTTTTTTGGTACATGAGCCCAGCTATGGATGTAAATTAGTAAGACTTTTATTGGGTAGTTCGAGCTCGAGCTCAATTTAAGGCTTATCGAGCTTGATACCTTAAATGGCTGAGCTTAAGCTTGTAAATACCCAGCCCCTTTACTTCAATAATAAAATATATAATATTTTAATTATCAAGCTAATCAAAGAGTTATTGGTGTAAATTCCTAAATTAAACATAATAAATTCTGTAAAATATCCTTTAGTTAAGCCTAATTAGCTTTTGGACCGAGCTCGAGCCCCAAAATTTAGGCTCGAGCAATTGGAGCTCGAGCCTGAGTAGTACTAATAACTTAAGGGGCCGAGTTTGATCCTAATGGACTTGGGTTCAGCCCACCCCCTTTAAACTCTTAGGCCTAACAAATTCATGACTTGTACAGTTGTTTTACTCATCTAGAATGATTAAATTTATCAGTAAGTAGGCCCAACTCATTTGCAGACAAAAAACCAATATCATTTTTTTTTCAGTCAACAACAATAACAAAAAGGAAAAACTACCAAAACTCCTAAGAGATTTAATTGAATATGCACTTTTATCTCTGATATTTCAAATGCCTACGCTTATCCTTTGTAAAGTGAACACCATTATTTATCATTACCAAATAAAAGAGGAAATGCTAATTTAATCCTCTTAAATATGGGTGATCATTATTTGGTTTAAACCAAAAACCAAAAAATTTCAAAAATTTGATTTAGTTGGTTCGATAATTCAGCTTATTTTCTATCAAAACTGAATAAGGTTAATTTTGATTTTGGTTCAGTTTTCGTTGTGTGAGTTGATTTTCCGGTTACTTTCTCTTTCTTCAAAATTACATCTTAGGCTTTAGTTGGGCTGCTGCTCTTATCTTACTATTAGGTTTTAGACTTGGGTCACACTCTCTCCCTCTATCCTTAACCCCCTTATGACATCGTCTTTGTTTCTCACTTAGAGATTGTTTGTCTTACAATCACAGAGATACCCTAAACCCTAACCATATAACCATACACTCGTCATCCAGTAGTCCTTTTGCCTAAGTGCCTCATCTTAAAGTCGTGCTCATAGTTGTTGTCATCCCTCCCTCTGCTCATTTTTTAATCCCTCATTTGACTCTTAAAGCTCACTGTCAACTCCTTTCTTTCTTGTTCATGTCATTTGTCAGTGGCCTTCTTGGGATTTTGAGCTTCTTACCTCTCCCCATAGAGATCGAATTTATTCAAATGAGTGATTTCTTATTCAGCAAGTAAAAACATCGTCTTTCGGGTTAATTCCTATTTTTTTTTAGTTTGGTTCACTTTTCAAACAGTAAACAACTTCATTTTAATTATCTTATCTATAAAACTTAGCAAGTATATTTTATTTAATATACCTCCAATGGCACTCCTAAACTCCTAGTCGACTATGTGGTGTTAGATCAGAATGGGGAAATAGACTTGACAAATAAATGGTTCAAAAAGTGCTGGTAGTTGCAACTTTATTTGTTGTGTGTGAAAGCATTAGCTGTTTAGAATGTCTCACTCAATGCTAGATTAAGATATAAACCCGTGACCATAGTAGCTTCAATGCCCACTCATGTCCTGAAGTTGTACAAGCAATAAAAATTGGATTCTTGGTAGCTTAAAATGCAAGCTTAAAGTGAAGGATTTTGTTGTTGTATAACTTGCATTATTTTATCAAGTTAGAGTTTTATTATTTTTATTATTAGGAACTAAGGTATTATATAAATGAAATAATTGATGATGGATTGGTTTGAATGCTAAATTTTGTAAGTATGATGAGACTTGAGTTGTGATTGATCAGTTTTGTAGCTATGAGTGAAATGTAATTGCCTATGAAAATGGTGAAACCATTTCATGTTTATTGCTTGAGAGATTGTCTATTTAAAACTTGTGAAGTCTAATGTTTGGATTGTCTATGTAACTATTATCGGTTATGTTTATATAGTATAGACTTTTAAGTCTTAATATTTGGTTATTATGGTTTGTTTGGCTATAAACTTAAAGGTGTTTATTTATAGATCTCTAAGTTTTTATGTTCAAAATTTGGATATTTGGGTGTGTTGTTCAGTAGTAGTTGGTTACTACTTCATTACTTTGCCTTTATTTGTTTGGTTAATTCTATTAAGTTAGACAATTTGGTTTAATATCTTAAATATGGGGAGTTTTTTCTTTCTTCACAATCTTTCGGTCAATTTAGCTATATGCCGAATCGAATTGAAATGTTTTGATTCGATTTGAAGTCTGTTCTAGAGACTAATTCAGTTTTTTCTTTGTTCATAATCTTTCGTCATTGTTCATGTTTTCCACCCTAATAAGCTTTCTGTTTTAGAAACTTTGTTCTCCCAACTTATGCATCTAATGAACTTCCCCTTGGATTCATGGATCCAAATTGTGTTTTTTCCCAAAGCAAATATGCCTTTTTTTTTTCTTTTCCCACCCTCAATTCATCATTGATTTATCCTCTTCCAATTGTTGCTTCAATGCCAAATCTTCATTGAACTGCATATACGTTCAACATTAAATTTAAATGCAAGATTGGCGGAGAGAAAATGAAAAAGTGAACCCATATATGGAGCGCAGAGACATGAAAGTATGGGTCTTTAACCAACACTTTGTGTTTGGTTGAGTTAGGATCAGGACTTTTAGGATTTTAAGCCATGGGAAGAACGAGAACAAAGCTTAGGACAAAAAACTATAGAATCAAAGACTAGCTTATGAGTTTTCCTTTTTGAATGGATGGGCTTTCTTCTATTTTGATTATTCTTCCTCCCTTTATCAGCCTTTTATCCCTTCTTCATTCAACGCCCCCCCAACTCATCACCCTGACTGTTGTATTCAATTTATTGGAGTGGAAACATGAACAATGATGGTATTAAGATCAATGTACAAGTGTTTAAGTTTGCTTAGTGTTGGAGACAAGCTGCTTTAGCATGTAGATTTGAAGCCGCACGTTTCTGGTGACTTTTTTATCACCATGGCAACTTGCTTTCTCTTGAACTCAATGTGGAGGAAGGAGAGGTGTGGAGAAAAGATGAGACAAAAGCCTCTTGATTTTTATTGGCATATTGTGACATAATTATGGTAGAAAATGGATAGTCACTGCTAATGCCGAAATTGGGTTCTTGTTCCTCTTCACTCACTTGCCCTTCGCCACCTCTTTATGAACCATTTTATGTCTTCCCACTTAGTCATTGAGGAAGAGGATAACAGGGCTGGACCTAATTGAGGCGACAAGTGAGGGAGAGCATCTGGTGTGCCCAATTTGTTTATGGGTTTTTATATATATATATTTTTATGGTTTTTATGAATCATGATATGAATCAAATTTCTATTTTTTTCAATTTTTTTTATTTTTTCTGGTTTTTCCTTTACTTTTCAGGCTAATAATTGGTCGTGGTTTTAGGTGTTCTAGGCTTACAAGGAAGAAGAAGAGGAGGAACACATAAAGAAAGAGGCGAATTTGGGGGGGGGGATGGGAAGGGGTAAAGTTGAAAATGAGGTAGCTCATTAAATGCATAAGTTAGGGAGGAAATTTCTAAGAAATAATGTTAAAATAAGCATTTTGTCTTTTCTATGATAACAATCAATGTTGGTGTTAACTTTGCAAATAGTAAGTGTAGGTATTTAAAACAGTAAAAATAAAAGTGTAGGTTTAACTAAATCCTAGGGGGTTTTGGTAATAATAATAATAATAATAATAATAATAATAATAAGTTTGTAAATATTTCACTCATTTTAGGTCACGGAGAAAATCAATCCACTATTATGAATATATTACTGATAATTTTAAAGTAGATAAATAACTCACTAACTTAATAAATTAGAGAAATTACCTATGGATTAACGATAAGGGTTCTTTTTGTCCCATTTGGTATAGGTTGACATTTGAACTGTTCATGTCACTTCAAATTTTACTTGTTTTGGCTTGAATTGAACAAATATAGAATTAAAGTGTAACTTAACTTCTAACATCTTAAAATAATTTAGGCCTTTTAATTAAGAGTCAATTAATTTTAACTTAAGTAAACTTAATATAAAATAATTTACTTTTATTTTTAATTTTTTTCCCATAACCAATTTCATTTGAAAACCAAAATTATGTAAATTTAATAATCCATTTAAAAGTAAATTTTTATGATGTTATTAAATTTTTATGAATTTTTTATTTTAGGCATTAAAAGAAAAATTTATAAAATTAAATAAGATTATAAAAAAAAATTATGTTTTCAATGGATTATTGCACCTACATACAATTAGCTTTTATATAAAATTAGTTTCAGATAAAAAAAGTATAAAAATAAAAATAAATTAATTTAACTTAAGTTAAAATGAATTGGCTTTAAAAGTTCTTACTCAACAATCAAAATGAGCAAAAATGGCACTTTTGCTCTTTATGCATGACTAAACAAAACATGTTCATTTTATAACTAGTTTAAATACCCGTCGTTGACACAGGATCAAAAAAAGGGGTGAATGCAAAAGATGAACAACTAATGTACATGAAAAAAACATGTCATTGAAAGTAACAATTGCTAAATAAGAATTCATGTAATGATGGATTGAACAGTTAAGATGTTCATTCCCATCATTATAAATATTAGATAATTTAAATTAGCAAGAAATACTATAATAAGATAACAAAGTAAAAAATAAGTACATAATGTCCAGAGTAATGTAAATTGATAACAAAAAAACACGAATTGTTTTAAATATAAAAGGATGAGTTGTCAGGCAGTTTCTGAATCTTCTCATAAGCAAACCATTTTTATTTTGGAGTACCTGGGGCCATAAAGCTGGAACAACAAATTTATGTTTTATATTAGAATCATATGCATTGCATTATTAAAAGAATGTAAAAAATAGGCACCTGCTTGGAGAGTGAGGATCAACTTTGTATGGTGCGGATGGATTTGTTAAATTATAAATTGAGTGTTGTCGAAACTCTGACCTGTACATTCATGTGGAGTTCATAGTTAAATGAGATGAAGAGTTAAATAAACAAATACATAGTAATTTATATTTGCATACAGTATTCTTGCTGCTTCAATGTCCTGATTTGAGAGTATGTTGCGAGTGTTGGAAAATGGTGATCTTGCTACTCCAAGAGGACAGTGGATATCACTAGAATTAGATAATGATTCACTTTGCGAGCATTGGCCATTTGTAGTAGTAATTCCCGCACTAGACATGTATAACAATCAATTATGAATAGTGTAAGAGTACATGTAATGCAACTTGAAATGATGTTTTAGTGAAACAACCAAATACTTACCCAATATTATGACATCGTTTGAATGAAGCATTGTCAATGGCACTACAAAATATGCTGTGGTTTAAGTGGTACCATAATTAAGGTTTCACTTTCCAGGAATAACAACCATAATTAAGAAAGGATTGCACAATTGGGTTGCACAAGACCCATCCATGAATCTGATCGAAAATTAAGTTTCCACTTTCCATAAATACGTGTCAATTGTAAATGGAATGTAAAGTCAATATTAATAATCATCTATGAATACAATCGAAAATTAAGATAGAATAAGGGTTGCACAGTTGAGAAAAAATAAAGAAAACCAGCTATTAATACAGAATATTCGATTCTCAATGAAATGTAAAGTCAATATTAATAATCATCCATGAATAGAAAAAAAATTAAGACATAATTACCATAATAATCAAATTAAACAGTTAATAAAAGGCCACCAGAAGCACTTAGCATTTTCAAGCAATTACTCGATGAAAACTTTCTTTTGTGTCCTTTTTTTTTTGAAAACTTTTTTGCAATAACTGTATATTGCTCAATGAAAACTTGAAATCCAAAATTACCATTCATTAAACGTAATGGATTACCTAACATTGTTAGATAAATTTAACGGAATGGTTTCAGAAAAAAAAAAAACCGTACGGTCACTATTGATAATTCAATTAATCAAGTTATCAATTACTATAAAACCAATAAAGGAATGGGAAAATTTATGACCATGTAACCAGAAATTCAATTCGATTCTTGCAAAATTTAAGCACCTTCAATGATGTTTGTTTGTTTTAATGGAGCAGTTAAGAAAAGGAAAGCACCTTTGAGATCACTATATATATTACAACCGGTAATTAAGAAATCTAGATGAATAAAATATTCAAAGGAGCAAGTAATAAATCCATAAATCAGTAAATGCGATCTTTTTTCCAATTTTGTAGGTGCGCAAGTTTCATTCAAAAAATAAAACTCTAACTTTCAATTTTACAACATTGCAGCTTCAAAATTGTATCAAATTGGTTTTATCAAATAAAGAATGAATTTTCCAAGCAATTAATTATTATGATCGAAAATTAAGGAAAATATTGTGAGCAAAAGTTAAGGGAAAAATTCAGCACATCAAGAGTTTCTATCAACACATGTTGTCAGCTCTAGAACAATTCGATTTTAGGTACCAGCGCGCTCACTAGCTCTCAGTATTCAAGCATTTCTAAGTTTTTCAATTAATAACAAAATAATTAATGATTTGACATTAATATATATTACGTTTATTAGGGTTAAAATTTTTATTGTTGGGTTTAATTAAGATGAGCCTAAGTTATTTCCTTCGTTTTAGCTAACATCTTTTTGGGCACATAAGCTACCCATTTTTTATGATTCCCTTTTTAAAGGGATTTATTCAATTGTTATCACAAACATAATTATTGAGATAAAAAGATAATAAGAAACTTTTCCAAAACAACCTTAGTTAGCCTCAATATGGTTTGAGTTATCATGGGTGTCATCTCCACCTTATGACGGCTCGAGTTCCATGGCTGGGTCAGCTCCTTCTGCTTTGATTCCAACGAAAAGGTTATTGTATTGTTGAGGCTTGAAATAGTTCATCATATGTTTTGCGGTTTCCGCTGCTGGAGCAGAACATTGCGGGAAATCACGAATGCCAAACACGGTCCTCCTTTTGACTTGGCCCCCATTTGAAGCAGTCACAACACGTTCAAAATGGTCACCTATATCCATGTTATCTAATTCTTCCATCTTTGACATCCTCTTTTGGCCGGTTTCACGCTCCACGATCTGGGTAAAAATTATGATAAATAAAGTAACATATTCATGGCAAAAACTCGCACAAATTAATTCCCAATAAAATTTTAAAATTACAAAATTTTATAAAAAAAACTTGTACCCGCATAAGAAAATAAGCATTCTTTTCCTTTAGCATTTCAATTTCCTTCTCCAATGCCTTCACCTGCTTGAGCAAGCCTTCATTCACTTTCCTAACCTCTGTGACCTCCCGCTCGGCATGTAGTCTTGAACTAAAGTTAATGTCAATAATTTTGAAATGAAATACTTCCTACAAACCTCTGATTGCTGACATTGCCGTATTCTGCTTGCTCCTATTCTTGCAGCTCAATGGCTCACTACTAAATGAATGTTTCACTTGACCTTTCACAGGATCATCAAGGAAGAGCTCAACAAATGAAAGGAATGTTGATACACCCAGCTGATCTGTGATATAAACTGGTTCGGGAAGGTTCAATTGCTTCAGTATTCGCTTTAGCAATGAAACATAGCAAATTGAAATTATGTCCATGGTAAAGCAAAACACAAATGGGTTTGAATTAAAGTGTTTAGAAGGCTTACGGTTTTTTTAGTACCAGCATGAACTGAATAATTTATATTGACACGGATTTTGTAGATATGGTAATTACAGGAATTATGAAACTCTAATTTTTAATTGGTGTAAATTTCGGCAGTAATTAAGGAAATTTACCTCCTTTGATTGTGCAACTATCAATTTAAAGGCAAGAAATATCGATTATTTAGGAAAGTAGATTGTTGTGAATTTAATGTCTAATATTTACCTCCTTTGAATTTAAAGGCAAGAAATCCGGTTATCATTTGGTCCGTTTAAATTATTAATTATATTATTCCTCTTTCCTAATATTATAATTCACCGTGTATATTTATGCGTTCATATTTATACCTTAAATTCACCGTGTATACCTTAATATTTATGCGTTCATATTTATACCTTAATTCACCGTGCGGCTAATTTATTCCTCAATTCCTTAATTTATACCTTAATTTTTGTCAAACTTTAATGCCATGTGCACTTTAATTCCTAATTTCCTTATTTAAACCCTCATTGTTTTTTGGAATATACACGCACAAATTAATTCCAAACTTGTTTTCTGGAATTTGAACCGCAATAACTCTCAACGTTTAAATGTTGTGATTTATGGTTAAACTTCAAACCTGGTATCAATTAAGGTAAAACATCAGTTAATGGCATTAATTAAGCAACTTTCATGCCCCATATACTTACATAATACCAATTAAAGCTTTAAAAAGGTAAATCAGTCATATTAAAAAATTTGGGTATAAAATCTGCATATTTAAGTAAAAAAAAGTGCACATGGCATTCTCCCATAAACCAAATTAAGGAAAAGACCATAAGCTCCCTTACATATGTCCTGCTTTATATATATATATTAGATAGGCAAAAGGAGCAAATTTGTCAATAAATTATAGAGAATAAAGTAATTTTTCCACTAAACCTTTTTTTACAGAAAAATTTGTCATTAATGTTTTCATTGTTGGCGATTTTGCCACTAGCTATTAAATAGTAAGAATATTCCATTTATTCAGAGAATATTTCCATTGCATAACTCCTAAACTAATATCTGAAAGTTTTCTTCTTAGCCCTTAATTACTTAAATCTTTTGCAACACCTAAATGAATCAAAACTTTGTGTTTGATTACACACTCTCATTCTGAGTCTTATTGTTTTCATCTTTCTCATTGTCGTCAAGCAACCATCAACTGTTATGGTCATCAATCCTTTAATTCTAGAATTGTAGCGCATTTAGTCTCATCTACATCAATCAAACTCTATTTGATCAAAGTTTGTTTAAATGATTGTTTTTAAGAACATTACCATGATGTGTGGAAGAGTGAAGGTAACACTGGGGCAAAAATGGCGAAGAATGGTGAATAGTACAGGGGTTTGCAAGAATGAAGGCAAGGGTAAAAATAATAGATTTAGAATTTTTGTGGCTAGGGTATTAAGTAAAGAAAACTTGAAATTGAAAATTACATTTTTATCATTTTTTTCATGTTTGTCACATTAAAAAATTTTAAAGGTTGGTGACAGATTTACTCCTAATAAAAAATTTTGATGGAAAATTTATTCATAATAAAGTTTAGTGACAAAATTACTTTATTTGCTATAGTTTAGTGTAAATTTGACCTTTTTAGGGTGCTCAAATGGTTTTTCTAGTTTTTGACCAAAACTGAATAACAAAACTTATTTGATCTTCGATTTTATATACTAATAATTGAATAGACTGAATTATAAAAGAAAACCAAAATATTTGAAAATTGAAATAACTAAAAAAAAATCAGTTATTTGGTTTTCAATTAAAACAACCAAATTATATGCATATACATTTCAAATCTCAAACATCCATCACATATTTCAATCTAAAATATATATTCTAATCACATAACAAACATCTATAATCCATTCAAAATCCAAACACCACATATATATCAAGCATCTATCACATACATAATCTTTTCCAAATCTTAAACATAAATACTAGTAAAATAAAAATTTGGTTATTTTGATTTATCGAATTTTAATTGAAGTAAACCGAAACCAAACCAAAACTTACATGTCGGTTTTTGATTATAACCAAAAACCAAAATTACATCTTAAAGTGATAACCAAAAATCAATTTTTTTGTTGTTATTTGGTTATTTTGAAAATAACCGAATTTTGCTCATGTGTAGTCTCTTTTGCCTTTTCCAACAACAATTTGTGTTGTACATGCCACGTTAGCAGGCACCTTTAGTTGTGATGACCTAGATGTATGGGAAGAAAACCTCTGTGGCATATTGCCTCAAAAAATATATTATTGGATGGTTTTTTCCCTATTGGATCTAAGCTAAATGCCATATTTGCCCTTTTTCCATGATAATGGCAACAATTATTAAGTGGAGTGCAAAGGAGTTCATTCTACTTTAAGCGATGTAGATTTGAATTTTTCGACTTGAAATCAATTAATTAGACCTTACACCAAAATAATAATAATAGCAACAATAGGAACAGGAGCAATAATAATAATAATAATAATAATAATACTTCCAAATGAGTTCTGTATTGACATTGAACAACCAAAGTTTTGATTTATTGGTTAAGGCTTGTTGTTGTCACCAAAAGATTCAGAGTTTAGTCTCTTGCTCCCATTGGCCTCTTTCATATGTACTGTAAAAAAAATATTTATTAACTTCAATGCAGTGAAAGTTTGTCATTTTGATGCACCCGCATCACCACTTAGTTTTTTTTATTTGTTTGCATATATTATTTGAATACTGCTAAGTTTGATTATCATTAAATTAGACTAATCTAAAGTGACTTTTTTTTATTTTTATATTTTTTTATCCAAAATAAATATTATTTGAAAGCTAATATGCATGTAATATTATTCTTCATAATGTAACTATTTTGAACTTTTATTTAATCAACCTAAAAAATAAAAAAAACTAATAACAATTTAATACATCATAAAAATATTATTCAATGAATTATTATATTTACATAGTATTATTTTTTAAATTATAATGATTTCAGATTGAAAAGTCATAGAAATAAAATTGTTCAAATAATTGGAGTAGGCATACTTCAACGGTCCATGTAGTAAAGACTATAGTGTTAAATACTGCGGTATACCGTTTACTGCGGTATAAATGTTTTCACATTTTGTTATTTTATTGCATGATATACTAAGATATTTCATGGTATACTGCATACTACTAACTTTTTGTATGTATTTTATCAAAAAACCGTGGTATACTGCAAATACCGCATTGTACGTACTTCAGTATTTTATTTTTTGCAACTATTTTTTTTTCATTTTACATAAAAAATATCATAAATATATAAAACATTAAAATATAAACAATACACATATCATAAAATAAATGTTTACTTTTATTTATTTTTTTGTTACTTTTTTTAATTAATATAAAATTTTAATGGATAGTAGTAGGTTGAAGGTTCCTGTAGTGTTTAACAATATCCCCTAATTGAATTTTTAATGCATGTTACCCCAACTGAATATCTTCTATCATATATATTTTATTTATATTTGGTAAATTATGATGAGAAAAATGAATATATATAAAATGTGTAAAAATCAAGTATTAAACAATTATATCATCTTAAAATAATATTCTAACATTTATTTTGTTTAGAAACAGCAATAGTTTACAGCGTGGTATACCATAAGATATACCTTAAAAATTCATGATACGATATACCTAACGGTTTACGGGTATTTAACACTTTTATAAAAACCCTAGATTGGGTGATACTATCGTAACACTCGCACATTTCTCTTGTCTTGTCTTTCGTTTTCTGAAATTACATTTACGGCCCCTCAACCGTAATTTTTACTGATCCTGATCCTGAACTAGGATATCTTTCAGAGTAATACTTGTACATGAATTACAATAGTGGTATATCTCCCATCAATTTGGTTTATGTCCACGCTACATTTGTACTAATTGTTTATGAAATACAGTCATTTGTAATAATTTATTTAGTTTTAACATGTTCTTGTTATAATACATTAATTTAATATTCATTTACAATATTGTAATGACTTGTCTGATTCTGAAATACATTTCTCTTGTTTTGCATCACAGTAATTAAGCTTGATATATACTTGTTAACACCAGAATTAGATGAACAAAAATTGTTAACCATCAAAATGAGACAAGGATATCCCAAAATTAGACAAATTCATATGAATATATTTTAGAGTTAGACAAGTATATATAATAATAATAATAATATAGATGTATCTAAAAATTAGATAAATTATTATAAATGGATGTCCCCATAATTAGATAATAACAAATAAATTTAAAAACTATAAGATATATATCAAAATTAAACAAACATATCTTAAAACAACCGTATGAGGGTGGTGGACGTAGTAGTGAATGGGAGACAGACAAGGCAGGAATGGTGATTCTTCCGTCTCCTTGCTTGCTTCTATGACTGAATTGCTTCGTTTTAGTGGCATGCTGCTTCCCGGTTCTCTAGCTCTCCTCGGTGGATAGCATGCCCACGTCTTTACCCGCCATACGCAAGAAACACAATGCCCAGACTAAACCCAAAAGTTTTCAAACGTTGCCTCCGATAAAGGGTGTTTCAGTAAATTGATGCCGCGCGTGTATGTGCTCTAATCGAGGAGTTAAGTAAGTCGGCAACTTTTCAATCCTTTCCGGTCGAGTAGACGCCATTTTCTGAAACCGCGAAAACCCCGGAGTCTTCAGCAGAAGAAGCCAAGGGAACAGTTTAGTTTACCATTCCATTGGTCGCTCACGCTTCGGTTCTTGTGTTGTTTTCGTGTCGCTTTGCCGGTCTGAGTTCCCCAAAATGGCCCGTGGGACAAGGACAACAACGTTTCCGAAGGTTCTCATTCAGCGAGATACTGACTCTGAGCAGAGTACTTCTGACGAAGAGGAAGAAGAAGAAGAAGAAGAGGAGAAGGAAGTAGAAGAAGAAGAAGGCGAAGAAGAAGAAGAAGAAGGGAAGTTGAGTAATGGCAACGAGAAGTGTCTTGCTGCAGATGATGCGGACCTCAATAAGAAAGGGAAAAAGCCAATTACTATTAGTCTCAAGAAAGTCTGCAAAGTAATTGGCAGTGGTTTGATTGCAGATTTCTTGATTTATTTATTTATTTTAATCTAGGAAGTGGGGGTCATTTGCTTTTTGGATTTTCTGATTTGGATGTAGGTTTGCAAGAAGGAGGGCCATGAGGCGGGTTTCAAGGGTGCTACCTACATTGATTGCCCAATGAAGCCATGCTTCCTCTGCAAAATGCCTGGTAATCACTTTATAATATACTTCTCCTTTTGTGATTAGCTTAATGTAGGAATTCAGTTTTTGTTGGGTTGTTTATTTTTACTGGTAAATGAGTAGAACTGATGGTTAAAGGGTTGAGGTTTTTGTTGCTGGACTTTTAAGATTATCTATTCATTCCTTTTGTGCATTCCTACTTTGTGAGTGTTGGCTGTAACTTGTTCCTGATTAGAGTATCTGGCACTTATGCGCGTAATGTGTCCATTGGAAGGATGTGCTGATCGCTTGTCTGTTTCTTTGGTTTGTCAACTTAAGGTCACACCACTATGTCGTGTCCGCACAGAGTGGCTACTGCGAATGGGGTTGGGGTGGTCCTAGCACCTCATCGAAACAGACAGAATCCGGTTGAGTTTTTATTTGAGCGTCAGCTTCGTACAGCAAATCCTATGGTATGCATTTTAGAGTTGCTATGGAAATTTTCAAGTCAGTGTGACTACAGATTGAAGATTGAGCTTTTGTGAATGTGGTAGTGGAAAAAAAAAATGAAAATAAAAAAGAAAGCAACTGGAAGTGCACTCCAGAGGTTTTTGATAGAGGAACTAACTTGCTTCCTTAGTTTGCCTCATTTTTTTGCTGGATTCTCAGTGCAAGAAACTTAAAACTCTCCAGCTTTCTAAGTTACTGTTGATTATGTTTTTTCAAAGCTTTAAGAATATTTTCAATTTGGATGAGTTCTGTTCTATATATCCTTTAGGCTTTAGATGATGTTTGATGAAAGTCTGGTCTTCTTCTTCTTTTGGCTTTAACTTAGCTTGCTGGCCAGTATCACTTCATTCATTCATTTCATATGCTCTCTCCACTTGCTTTAGTGCTTACTCCTGTACACTCTTGGAAATTCATCACTCTTGTTTCCATAACAGCTGAAGACAGGAAATGTGATCCCAGATCAAGTGACTTGTGCAGCTATCAGATATCACAGCAGACGTGTGACATGTTTAGAATTCCACCCGACAAATAATAATATACTTTTATCTGGAGATAAGGTTGGTTCTATTTCTCACTCTGTTTCATTACACATATTATATGCTTTAATCTAATGCAATAGCTGTTGTGCCATTTAAATTTTTCCATCTGTCTTTGATAGTGTCTTTATCTTAATTATTTTGTCAACCTTTCGAAGAAAGGACAACTTGGAGTATGGGATTTTGCTAAAGTGCATGAAAAGACGGTTTATGGGAACATTCACTCATGTATACTCAACAATATGAGGTAAGTTCTTTCTCTTCCATCCATGTCTTTGTGAACATCGCCTGCATATGTTTGTGCTTGTTTTTGACGAGGGCTTATTTATCTCCTGTAACAAAATGCTGAATCTTGCAGATTTAGCCCTACAAATGATGGGACCATATATGCTGCATCCTCAGATGGGACAGTCAGTTGTACTGACTTTGAGACTGGACTTTCATCATCTTTAATGAATCTCAACCCTGACGGTTGGCAGGTAATAGTTATTTCTCTCTTGCTGGCGGTCCTCTGTATTTCTCAGAACTTGGTTGGCTGTATCTTCTTGTATGTGCTCATGAGAATTCCCCCCTCTATGCATCTTGAAAGTTTCTTGTCCCCGTCATGATTACTGATGCTGAAGTTTTTGCCTCAATGATCTGCAGCCAATTGGGATATTTGTTTGTCAATTTTTTGTAAGAAAGCTTCTTGAAAGAACAAAACTACATATGGTTTTGATTTAGTTGGTCTCCTCTTTTTTTTTTTTTTTTGGGGGGGGGGGGGGAGGGGAAGGAAGGAAAGAGAAGGGGTTTATTTATTTGTTTCAATTGTTTACAAGTAATTTGCAGGGCCCTGCAGTGAACACAAAGTGAACTTTTCTTTCCCCTTATACTAAAACACATTCTCTGAATCATTGTGCGTCATATAAGTTTTTAATAAGTTATTGATATCTAAAAGTTTTAAATGATCGTATTCTTTTCCTAATACATAGATTTGGCTCTAACAGAAAATCCTCGGCTTGGTTAATGAAAAATAGGAACTTATCTGTATCCATACCAGTAAAATCGGTATCAAAAATTGAGTTTTTGGTTGATGAATTAATTAATTGAATATATACAATGTTAAGCATGACTCCTGTGGATCACTGTTTAGGGGCCAAATAGCTGGAGGATGCTTTATGGCATGGATATCAACTTGGAGAAGGGTCTTGTACTTGTAGCGGATAATTTTGGTTATCTTTATCTGTGAGTATACTTTTCCTCAAATTTTCACTGGTTTTCAGGGCATAGTTTTAGATTATGGCAGAAACTATGACAAGTTGAAAGTCAGGTTATCATATGTAACCAGATGGAGCATTGTGAGTGATAAGTAGTTTACCCTACAAAAGTGTCTTTTTTTCCAAGGGAAAAAGGGGGAGTAGGGAAAGGCATGCATGGTTGTCTGTTTCTGTGAAGTATTTTATCGTATTCTCAAATCTGTTTTCACTTATGCCATTTCTAGGGTGGATACTCGCTCCAATAATCAAAGTGGGGAAGCAATTTTAATTCATAAGAAAGGAAGCAAAGTTGTTGGTCTGCACTGTAATCCTGTTCAACCAGATCTTCTGTTAACCTGTGGAAACGATCACTTTGTAAGCTTCTTAGTTATATCCTTATCTTGTTTCCTTCACATCAATTTCTACTATTACATTTTTTAGCTTTTCATCCCATAAATGTATAGTGCTGCCTGCTTTCCTCTGTGCTTTTATGTTCATATTTCCTTTCCTTTTCTTATCCTTAGGCCCGCATGTGGGATATGCGTCGGTTGAAAGAGGGATCGTCTCTCTGTGACCTCAAGCACAAACGTGTTGTTAACTCTGCATATTTCTCTCCATTTTCTGGTACAAAAATTCTTACCACTTCTCAGGATAACCGTCTGGGTGTATGGGATTCCATCTTTGGCAATTTGGATTCCCCAAGCAGGGAAATTGTGCATAGCCATGATTTCAATCGGCATCTGACACCTTTTCGTGGTGAATGGGATCCTAAGGTTAGTGATAGAGATCTCTAGCTCACTATATTTAGTTGATTTCTTTCCATATCCAGATAAATGAAATTTGTACTATGGTGCAGGATCCTTCGGAGTCACTAGCAGTTATTGGTCGTTACATTAGTGAAAACTATAATGGGACAGCCTTGCATCCAATTGATTTCATTGACATCACCACAGGGCAGCTGGTAGCTGAGGTCACAGATCCAAATATCACTACCATAACTCCTGTAAATAAACTGCACCCACGAGATGATGTCTTAGCCTCTGGTAGTTCAAGGTCAGATTTCACTCCCCGCCTTATTTTTCTTATTTCAATGTGTTTTGGGTGATCTTATATACTTACTGTTGGAATTTCATCAATATAACATGTAAACTTCTGGAATATTTTACAATGAATCTGACTGAATCCTTCTAAGCGGCGCGCGTAATGCTTCTTGAAGATGGTCAAAGCCTACCAACATTTAAGGGATCCAGCCACTCTTATCTTCGTGATTCAACTTAGATTGAATTTAATCTCGCTCCCTCAGTCCTTCACTGACTGATAGGAACTGAGTATATTCTCAAGCTCTTTCTAGATGCCCTCATTCTTAAAATTCTTTCTTATTTCATATCAGATTTTATAGGTATATGCATTAACTGGCACATACACGCATAAGCTACTTGATTAGATTCAAACATACATGTAATTGCACAATGACTAGATGCAATGATGCATGAATCTGCAGAGTGCCTAGATTCAATGCCTGAATGTCAACAATCATGCAGAAAAAGAAAGGCTACATAATTCTGTTCAAAATTAATTTAAATCGTTTCCAACACTCATGGTGGTAGGAAATAGTCGATGAACATTATGTTTGCAAATTGTAACCCTGCATATATCAGAGGGTCCCCACATTTACTAATGCTAAGAACACTGCAATTGTTTGAAGGAGAGGAAAGAAAAAGATGACGAGAATTGCTATCGCTTTTTTAAGATTTGATTCCACAACCTTAGAAATATATGTTCCCCATTCTCTAATCCTTTGGCATGGGCTGCATGGGTAACTGAAAAACCACAGTTAATGGGAGTGATCAGCTGTCTGGTTGTATTTCATATTTAATTTAAGTAATTCTGGAGTTAGAAAATTTTTTATAGAATTGAATTCTATGACTGGACAAAGCAGAACATAATTGAAACCTGAATTTTGTCCAAGATCTACCTAAATTTGAACCGTTCGCTAGTCGCATGACACATGTAGAATGTTATTGAGAAACTTATTGTAGATGTAGTACTATTTTTCTGGTTGTATTTCAGATTGTCAGGAGTTGTCTTTTCTACTTGTATGGGTTTTTCAGTAATGTGTTCTCTGGATTGACTTATCTCTTAGGTCTCTTTTCATCTGGAGGCCTAGAGGAGATGTCGAAGTTGCACAAGCTCCAGAGTCAAGGAAGATTGTTGTTTTTGGGCAAGATGAGAAAAAGCGTGACCGCAAGTCACACGGTGGTGATGAAAATGAGTCTGATGATGATGTGTTCAACCTCAAAGGGAAGAAGTACAAATCCAAAAAGCCTTTGAAGGAATCCATTAGGAGATCTCGCAAGGCAAAACGCTAGTTAATCTCAGATCAAACTACTTACGAATGATCCTGCCTTACTAGTTAATCTCAAGTCAAGCTACCAATGATCCTCAGTGGGGTAGTATTTTTGTGTCCGGAAGTTTGAGGATTTTGTGTTCTTAGCTGTAAGAGATTCTAAAGTCCTCAGCGTCCGTCTCCCCCTGGTTAGTGGCAACCTTGCGCATCACAGCTTAGTTGAGCCGGTGTTAGCATCTTGGCGGCCACGCCAAGCGTGATATTTATCCTTTTGGTTTAATGTTGTAAATACGGCAGTATGTGGCCTTGTGTTCAGTAGAATGGATGAAGCCTCTTTTGAAAGCCGTTGTCTCCACATAGCTAACAACCTTTGTACCTGGAAGACAAGACATCATAGGTGAAGCACGAAGACTTAATGTTCTTAATACAATGACTTCATGGATTGTGAAGCACAAGCTGAACGATTAAGTGTTGACTCATCGATATCCGATCGAAGCTCAAATTCTACTTTAGTTGCACTCCTTAATGAATCACATCGAAGTAAACTGATAATTGCCCCAATGTTCACTTGCTGGCTGCTTATACGCTGACGGTGCATTGATAGCAAATTACCCTCCAGTTATCTTGGTCACCATTACCCTGCCTGGCTTATGGTGTGAAATTTACAATTTGAAGTCGGAGAGAAGAAACCGGTGATGCTCTGGATGCTTCACAAGACGAGCATTACAAGTTATCAACCTCTGCTTGAAAGGTAGAACACAAGTGTGGGGAAAAAGCTGGACGTTTTTATTTTTGCTGAAATGAGTTTGTGGTGGGCTACATCTGAATTCTGAAATAAATACTGGATCTTCAAGGTGTAGGATTTCTTTCCCTTTTTTTTTTTCTTTTATGTGATTCGAGTTTCAAGGAATAAGTCTCTCATCTCTCATGAAATCTATCCAGTACAAGATTGAATCTATGGTCCTATATCTCATGCTAAATCCGAGTCTATCGGCTTTTTCTCGGCTTCCAAGCAGCTTCCCGGGGTAGCGGAAGAGAGTATCTATGAAATCCCAATTTGCCAAATCCTCCATTTTTGTCTGGACAAGTCTCTCTTTCCCCACAATCTCTTCCCACACCCTTCTCTTGTCTCCCATTTGCTTCACAAACCAGAACTCCTCATTAGGCATCACCTCACTAACCTCCACCCCTAGTTTCTTCCCGATCTCCGGCCACAACTTTTTCCAAGTAAAACCAGTCCCATTAATAGCATTGAACGCTTCTCCCTGAAAGGAAGTGCTTGGTTCTATTGCTGTTGCTGCCCAAATATGTTGTTCCGCGACCAACCTTGCATCCGAACCATCAATATAGCTCTCTTCCCAGCATTGCCTCGTGCCCCCGAACACGAAAGGAAGATTCAAGTGCTTGCAGATGGCCCCATACACGCACAAACTCCCCATGAAATTAAACAATGTCCTGCAAGAACTCCCCATCAATAATCCCGGCCTATGCACGGCAAAACCAACACTAATACCCTGCAACGTCTTGCTCAGCAGATCCTCCAGTGCGTAATAGAAGTTGCACCCGTTGCTTGCCCTCGGGGATTCTTCGTCGAAAACCCGAACATCTTCATTCGCAAGGTTCTCTAGCGACACATAGTGATGCATACCGGTCTGCAAGGAGAAATACTTCAGCTTCGGAGCAGCAGGCAGGATTGAGTTGAGGGTATTGGACAGCATCACCTTGTTCTGCTCATAACATTCCCTGCTGTTGAGAGGGAACTGGGTGGCCCAGGTGACCCAAAAGATGTGGGTCACATGACCCTTCAGCAAGGATACCTTCTCTTGTGTCTCCTTCGGATTCAATAGGTCACATTGCGTGAAACGGTAGTTGGGGTTGTGGATTGGGTTGATCTCCGGTTTTCTAGCAACCCCGTGAACAAACCAATCTGGTCTTGAGCTGAGATTTCTGGCCAGCTCTCTTCCTACAAGACCAGTGGCGCCAAAGATAATGGCAACATTTTGAGGGACAAATTGCACTTGAATTGCTTTATTGGGTTGTCTAGGCGACATTGTTCTGATGAGTTATTTTGGATGGGTTCAATGTTCAAACTTTAGACACATCGTTTTATAGAGGGAGATGAAATGAGACAAGTGGGGTTGCTTTATTGGGTTGGGACTTGGGATTTGAGCCTTTCCGGTTAAGTTAATAGGGACTTGACAATTTGAATTTTAAAGTATTATTATTATTATTATTTTAGCTGCTCAAATTACATTATAAGATTGACAAAAATATCAAATTTGTCATTAATATTTTAGGTAGGAAGCGAATATACCATTATAGTTTATTTTTTTGCTCAATCTCTCACTAATATTTTAAAATGAGCTGAATATGCCACTGTCGTTTAAAAAAATAACAGAAAATGGTAAAAATAGCAGGTTTTGAAATCTTTGAGTTATTATGCATCTTTTAAAAAAAATGAAGACCTTTGAGATTTTTTTCAAAAGAGGTTCTGATCTCTATCATCAGCGCTTCAGGCTTCAGCCTTGTTATTGTCTCCATTATTAGCACCCCAACACCATCGCTGCTCTCTCTCTATCTCCATTGTGTAACCTCCTTACTGGTATTCTTGTGAGAAAGAGAGTTTAATTACAAAAAATCTTTGAAATTTTTTAAAACTTACATTATCACTCTAAAATTTCAAAACTTGTTATTGTTAACATTTTTTGCTGGCTTTTTAACGTTTCCGTTAGATTTTTAACGGTTTGTAGCGTATTTATTCTTAATTTGAAACTTCGGTGGCATATTTGACCCATTTTAAAACATTAGTGGAGATTGGGAGCAAAAAAAAAACTATAATGACATATTTGCTCCTAACCCTAAACTTTAGTGGTAAATTTAATATTTTTACCTATAAGATATTATCACATTGTCCTATCTAAATTCACCAATTACTACAAAAGCTAAAAATATTTTATACAAATCAAGATTTAAATTTTTGCTAATAAAAAAAATAGTGGGTGTTATGTCAACGAAGCAACAAACACATCAATTTATTAATTTTGAAAGGCTAGTATATTCTAGACATTGGGTTTTAAAAATGTTGTCGTTTGGTGAGACAAGTGGAGCATTATATCTAGTATTAAAATGGCAGTAAAGTAAATTATGCGTGTCCTGTAAAATAAAATAGCGGGGATTGAATGGCTTGTCTGCCCTGCTGGCAGCCTGTGGACTGGAGGGTTTGACTCCCCGCCGTTGCCATGTTGGCCTTTCCGCTGAACTTTGATTTGTTATTTTAGAATTTTCTTTTGGTTCCCTGTACAACAAGTTTAGTTTAAATATATAACGGAATATTGGAGTTTTACTTTTAATAGAAGACGAATTTGTTTTGTTTAGTAGAGATTCCTGCTTAAGTCAGTCAGCATCTAACCGTGTCATGTTTTAACTTTAGTTAATTGATTCTAAAATATTTTTTTTATTTTTTAGAACTAATTTTAATTAAAATTTAACATTATGGAACTACAA
This sequence comes from Aquilaria yunnanensis, assembly GCA_039654915.1. Taxonomy (NCBI): domain Eukaryota; kingdom Viridiplantae; phylum Streptophyta; class Magnoliopsida; order Malvales; family Thymelaeaceae; genus Aquilaria; species Aquilaria yunnanensis. The sequence goes on from CM077595.1 coordinate 2,403,919, forward strand.
TAATCCATTAAAAATATAATTTTGGTAATTTTACTAAATTTTTATAATTTTTTTAATTTAAGGCATTAAAAAAATTCATAAAAATTTAACAATATCATGAAAAAAAAAATTCAAATGGATTATTACATCTACATAATATTGACTTTCAAATGAAATTAGTTCCAGGTAAAAAGATGTAAAATTAAAAATAAGTTAATTGACTTAAGTTAAAATGAATTAACTTTAGTCTTTAAATAAGCCGAGAACTAAAATCCACGTAACGAAATATAATTTGTGCCCTAAATAATAATACCTCAATTTACAAACTATTGGTCAAAAAGGTGCTCCTTGTGTCATTTTGTCACATTATGGGGTAAATTACACCTGTGGTCCCTAATATTTTATTATTATCCTATTTTAGATCATAACCTCAAAACCTTGTATGAGAAGTCCTCAGCCTCAATTTTTTGTTTTATTTTAGACATTTGGAGAACAAAAACTATTAAAATTGACGGAACTGGTCACAAGGCATGCCAGTGTAAATAATTTGCCACGGTGGCACAATGAATTAACTGCTATTGATGATGTGTAGAAAGAAATAACAATAATAATAAATTAAATCCAGCCTTCCACTTTCTCTTCCTCTCATCTGCCCATCATTGGCGGCTTCCACCTCCTCCTCTGCATCCTTTGACAGCCTCTCTCTGCAAAAGCACGCCACAATTGCTCCCTTTGTGACGAAATCAAAGGTTTTGATGAGGAACAAAGTCGATATTAAGGAAACGAAATCAAAGTTGAGGAAAATAAAATCAGAGTTAGGGAGGGCAAACAAAAGGACAATGGCAGGTGCACTATGCACTGCCCCTACTGCGACTCCACCTCCATCTTAGCACCAACCTCACCTCGATTTCAGCCTGATCTACCTTCGATTTTGCCTTTGCCCTATACCATAACTCACTAAATCGTCAAATCGTGAAACCAATGGGAATTGGGAAACCTATAAGAACCGTCAGCTGGCAGGGAAAATGCGATCATTTGGGGTGGCGAGCAGTTGGCTAAAATAGGCTATACGTAGATAGGGCTTCGGGCTGGGTGGCGGGAGGGCAGGAAAAGAAGGGGATTGGCGGATAAGGTGGAGGGGTGATTGATTTTGACGTGAATGGACAAGGGAAGAGTCGCACGAAAGGTGGAAGAGTCGCACGAAAAAGCTTGAGCGGTAGGGACGGTAAGGCTAATCATCGACGATGCTAAGGTTGGTGGCTGGCATTAAGTAGTGGGAGTGGCAGTCTAGGGGTGGCAACGACAGTTGAGGAGAAGTTAGGGTTTTGGGGGAGGGAAGCTGAAAAATCACAGGCTAGCTGTTGTTTTTCCTTTTATTTTTTTTTCTTCCTTTACCACATTAGTGCCACCATGGCAAATCGGCCCACGCTAACATGCCACATGGCCATTTCCATCAATTTTAACAATTTTCATTCTCTAAAGGTCTAAAATGAAATAAAAAATTGAGGTTGAGAACTTCTTATGCAAGATTTTGAGATTATGGTCCAAAATTGGACAATAATACAATATTAGGGTCCACGGGTGCAATTTACCCCACATTATGAGAGCAAACTTGATTTTAGACTCGATTCATTTTGGATTAATTACAATCTTTCCCCCTTAAAATTTAATGCTATTTTCATTTCTTATCTACCAAGGAATGGTTTTGCCAAATTTGGTGGGGTTTAGACAGGGAGAGGTCGCCCAACTAAAACAAAACCTCAAAGTATCATGATAGAGTAAGGCTATAAACGAACCAAATAAGCCATGTTTGTATTCATTCATTTAACTTTTAACGAACACGAACATGAATAATAAACGAATGCAACTTCTCTATTTTTGTTCGCTCGTTTATTAGCAAATGAATAAGAACGCGAATACGAACAATTAAAGTTGATAACTACCACCAATTTGAATTAGAGCGAGTCCAACAATGACTGATAGAGCAATAGACGATTGTGAGAGTGATTATATGTTAGAGCTATGAGGCTTGGCTTGGTACTGTAGTAAATTCACCCTGTGAGAGAAATAGCTAATTATGTTTGGGAAAACAAAGATAATATATTAATTTGAATCAGATTGAGGTATAATAATATGTGTGTGAAGTAGATGGATACTAATAAAAATACATGGTATATAAAATATATATATAATAATAAATGTACAACTAATATATAAATAAATAAATAAATAAACATAAATGAACATAAACAAATCATAACCAAATGATTTGTGAGTATAAATGAATGAATAAAACCTTGTTCCTTTTTATTCATTTAACTAATCAAATAAAAAAATTTATTCATAGTTATTTATTTAATTAAATAAATAAATATAAACAAACTCTAGCCAAACTATTTACGAACGGTAAAGCCTCTATTTGTATATACTCCAAAAGGTACCGATTTGTGCCCTGTCGCGGTTTTGAATTAGCTATGTGCTTGTAAAATCAAGGTACAGGCAGATGAAAATCTTAATTAAATTTTGATTCATGCGTTTCATGATTGGTCCAGAAACTCATGAGTCATATCAAGAACTGTCTATGATGTGATAAGATTATGACACATTCATTTTTACACATTTGAGTAAATTATGTGGATTATCTCTAATCTTTAATTTTTTTTTTCTATTTTAGTCTCTAACTTATTATTATTTTGTTTTGGTGCTAAAATTATTAAAATTGTCTTATTCTTATCTCTTACTAGATGAAATTTATTAAATTAAAATAATTATCTGACACAAATTTTTAAAATTCTAATTTAAATATTTGGTAACTGTATTCTAATAAATTTAAATTGTTTAATTATTTTGGTATATAGACAATATAAATTAGTAATTTTTTTCTTTCTGAATAAATAAGCTCAATTTATAAAGAGAAGAAAAAAATATGATTTGAATTTTTTATTAACTATAAAAATATTATTATGTGGATTAAATTTATTGTAAGACCAGTTAGTGAGTAGTTTAAATTATTATCTAAAAAGTTGTTACCAGATAAATACTTTGAGTTAACAAATTTTATCAAACAGGGACCAAAATGAAACTTTTTTAATAGGTTTAGAACTAAAATAAAAAATATTTTTAGACTAAAATGAAATGATAATTAAACATTAGGGACCATCCACACAATTTACTCAAACACATTTATTATGCCTTTCACAATAACTATAGATGAACTGAATAATGAATCATAACAAAGAAGGCGCACAGAAAGAAAGATTGAACAAAAAACATAGTAATTAGTATTGATGTAAAAGAGTTGAAATGAACGTTTGTTCATTTGTGCCGTTGCCAATTCTATTTCCCTAGTCAACGGCGTGTTCAGCTATAGTTCAACTTTAGAGTTTAGAATGCAGGTTGCTTGGTGAGTTTGCCCAGAAAGCGTACATCAATTCACGACTTCATGTGTGATTTCACATAAATCTGCGTTAAAAGTGTTGATTGAATAGGCGGAGCCAGAGAGTTAACTGGGTTGGGGTAACTTGAAAATATTGTAAAATCATTTCATTATTTATATTGCTAAATACATGGTAGAAAGTTATTCAATATTAATTAATTTCTTATTCATTCTATAAGTGATTTTGCATGATGTTCATCACAGAAAATTCTATAAGTGATTTAGAGATTTCTAAATATTTGCAGTTACAACTAATGAAATCAAATTCAACTTCGCAAGTAGCTACCTAAGGAATTTGTTCTCTTTAACATAGCTTTTTCGAACAAGTACGTACCATTCATTTTAATGAGGTGAATTTTGTTATTAGAGCATATGTTAATAAGAATAATGGGTTATCTTACTATATCAAGTGTCATAAGCTGTAGGGAAAAATTATGTGTATAATTGAGAAGGAAAATTAATTTTTACTTATCAAATGCTAAAATTAAATCATAATTTACTCATCAAATGCTAAAATTAAATCATAATGATTCAAACAATTGCCCTAAATTGAACAAAATAATCAAGTTCAAAATTTTAAAAAAGAATTAGCATGTAAAATATAATAGCACATAAAAAAGAAGGAAGTGAAATAAAATTTGCAAGATAATGTATTTGTAATTTGGGGAACATTTTCCGGAAATATAATCGATCATTTGGTGTAGTAAACTTGTAATGGTGATTAATAATGATCTAGATCCATTACTTCTTTCAACATGACAAAAAGACACAAATTACTCAATTAGGATCAAAACACATTACTGATTTTACTTAATTGACATTAAGTGGGGTGAGCACAATAATTTCAGTGAGTCATAATGAACATTTTACTCAATTTTATGAATCCCATATAAAATATTACCAAAATTCAGTGGGGTCATCTACCACACTGAAATACAAGTGGTGCCGCCCCTCGTTGATTCACATACCAACCTCCACTTCGGTACCAAGGGGGCGAATTTATGCAACTAAGCCCATGTTTGGATAGAGAGGAACCTGTAAAAGATAGAGGAGACAGTCTTCTATAATGAATATATCCAAATAAGCCTAAGTTCTCATCAACTAGTTTAAATACTCCACATTGTTATGAGATCAAAAAATTGAGAATAAAAAATAAGTTAACAATCAGTCTTTACAAGGAAAATGAACAGATGCTAATATGTTTGTTGACATTACATGGTTTGTTGAGAATAAAAAATGAATGTATACAAAATCCAAAGTATATATAAGATGAAAAACATTTTCTTACTCTACATGCCTTGGTTAAATTGTTGCAAGATTCTTTGGGTCATAATAAAAGTTGAAATGTTTGTATCCATATACTATTATGATATTGCGATTAAAGGGCAAAAACAAATAAGAAACGTAAATTCATAAAATAATTATTTTCTTAAGAGTGATTTACTTATTAAGTTTTCAAATCTATTTGATGTTTTAGTAATTAGTAAAACACTAATGTTTACTAGTTTTTAACCAGGCGATGACAACTTATTATATAAAAAACTATTGTTAATTTATTTTTTAAAAGAATATATGATAAATATCAAATATTAATTTTTAAATTTGTTAGCCGGATGCCTAACGGAGAAAAGGAGATGAAAGAACTACTCATACAAATGATGGATACTTCAGGGATCAGTTTGGAACATTTCTTAACTTAGCGAGCAGTTTTCAATAGAGGGTATCTTTTAGGGAGCAACAGTATTAGCTCCACAATAGATTACCTCCATTTGACATAATCTGGGGTTAAAATCACACCATCCTTGAACAAAACCAGTATGTTTTTCGTAACGACTACCTTTAAAAATTGGCTACTCGAGAAGCCACATCATAACGTACATATATAATTGATTTGTTGAAGTGCTTGCAATTTCAATGATGTAGAAGGTAAGATATAATAATTGGGGCATGCATGCATGTTAAGTCACCAATGGGTGGCCATTGGACTAGTTAAACTGGAGACACCATAAATGCATCTGTTTGAGATGAAGGCTACAACAGGCTGGATCAATGGTGGATCCAATTTTAAAAATACTATCTTTTGCTTCGAATTGTTGGTTTTTGGTTAGCAAAACCACCTTTTTTAGTTGGGGTACACATGAATCACTAATACCGGGCAGGCCAACCTTTTGAGACCAGACAAAACATTAGCCGCCCGGGAATTTGCTAATGAGCCGCCCTCTGTTGCTGCCTAACGTTAGGTTAGGAATCCAATCCGCCAAGAGTTTCCACTGGTATCATATGAATCCGTAGGTAATGGCCACAAAAGTTTATATATGATTTTGAATATTTTTTATTTGTTGGGAACTGGCTTATAGGGTTATTTGGTTTTCGGTGAGAAAAAAAAAAAAAAAAGTCATCTATGACGGCAAAATAAGGTATCTGGATTCTGGACCACTATTAGTTCAAGAAAACAGGTTTTAGTTAGGAAAGTTTTCTATCTAAATGAAGGCCTCATGTGGCTCGTCCGGTATAGTCAAAACGTAATGCTGTTACTAGATTCCAAAGATTTTTCACAAATAAATAAATAACCCAATGGCCAATCTTAGACCAAAAAAAAAAAAAAAACGTAGAAGTGATTGGCAAACTTTTTCTTAAGTTCTAATAGTGGGCTTATTCCTACATAAATTTCTATAAAAATCTTCTGCACTGTCTTTTTATCCATTTTGTTGTTCAAAAGATTTTGCATCTTCTTTTCCCATCTGATCAGACAGTTGATGATGTTATCCAATAGTATGATCATTCCTCATGGAAATACTCTACCAAGCAAGGATATTTATTGAAAATTGTTAAGAATTTTGCTCATCTACTTCATTCAGACAACTAGGTTGTAAGTTATCCACGTGGCCATACTTTTCATAGGCATATAAGAAGGATATGGGATTTCAATGTTCAACAAAAATTTAAAGTGTCTTTATGAAAGTGCATAATAAATGCTCTTAACAATCTACTACTAAATGGTATTTTTCCATGGCTTTGTGCTGAAAAATTGAGTTTTCCAATAAGAAGCCGTTGGAAACATGCCCGTTAGAAAAAGGCTTCTTTAGGAAAATTTTTCCAATAGTTCATTTTTTGGCTATTAGTACTTCCAACGGCCGGTAGTTGGAGAATGAGCCATTGAAAATTTCTAATTGCCTCAGCCGTTGGGAAACACACCAATGGCTCAAACTATTAGAAATTTCCAACAACCTGGTTGTTGGAAACTTTTTAGAAGAAAATAAAAAAATATAAATGATATATTTTATATATTACTAAAAAATATTTTATATTTAATTATAAGACACAAATATTTAAAAAATTATATCTTATATTTACAAAATTCAAATGTAGAAGGACAACAAAACCACAAAATTATAAAATTATAAAAATAAAAAAATCACATAAATCACATAAATTATGATAAATAAAAAAAATCATACACAAAATAGATCCACAAATATAACATAAAACACAAAAAATATAACAAAATCGCAAAATAAAACCAGATCCACAAATTTAAAAAAAAATACAAAAATTCAAAACCCAGATCTAGAAACGCAGTGGAGGGAGCAAAGTGGCTGAGTGAGGAGCCAAAGTGGCGGCGGAGCAAGGAGCCAAAGTGGCAGGAGGAGCAGGGTGGCGGAGTGAGAAGCGAAGGTGGCGGCGAGGAACAGCAAAGGGGGAGCAGATATGGTGCATAACCAATCGGCGAGTGGATCTAGTGACAATGGGGAGAATGGATGATTGGGTGATGACGATGAGAGGGAGAACGATTAGGCAACGGACAAATCTTGTGGAGACGCCAAAAGGGAGAATAGTTAGGCACGGATCTGGCAACGATTGGGCAACGACGGCGAGAAGTAAAACAGTGAGGTTAAGGTGAATGACGATTGGAGGGAGAATTGTGGCTGGACGGTTAGGGTGAGGCGGTTGAGGGAAAAGAGAGAGCTTGGTTAGGGCTAGACGGCGAAGTTAGGGTGAGGCAGCAAGAGAGAGAAGTGAGAGGGAAAAGTGAAGGCAAATATGGGTTAGGCTAGGGTTTTGATGGGCTGGGCTTTTATGGGTTCTTTTGGGCTTCTATATGATATGTGTGTGTGTGTGACATATATGTGTATCAATATAAATATCAACATAAGTACATATGAATATATCAATATGAATATATATATTTCAATATATATAAATAAATATATACATAAACATGTTACAAAAATATAAATATATACACATTAAATAAATATATTACTATTATTATTATTAGTATTAGTGTTAGTATTATTATTACGACTACTACTACTACTGCTACTATTGCTACTACTACTGCTATTACCACTATTACTACTACTACTACTATAGGTTAGAGCAGAAAGTAGGGAGGGTTAAAAGTAAAAATTTTATATAGGTTACGTTAGTGTTTTTATGGGTTGAGCTTTTATGCGATGTATCTTATATATAAATATAAATATATTAATAATAATAATAATAATAATAATAATAATAATAATAATAATAATAATAATAATAATAATAATAATACGTTCATATATGTGTGTGTGTGTGTGTGTGTGATACATATGATATATATGATATATTACAAAAATATGTATGAATCACACCATTACCCAATTGGATCTACAATCAAACACCAAATGATATATTATAATATATATTATGATATGTATTTAAATGTATTAATGTATACATTATTAGTATTATAATATACACAATATTATTATTATAGTATTTTTTAACAAAATATTTTCAGAATACTACTTTACTTTCTAAAATTATATACTCCCTCCGTCCCGTTTATTTTGTACCATTTGAGTTTTCACGTAGTTTTAGGCATTTTATTGTTTCTCACACATTTTTCAATTTTTTCCTTTCTCTTTCTACGATGAAGTCGGAGGCTGGCGACGGTGGACAAGGGTGAGGGCAAGAGGCGAGAGCGCGATGACAAAACCCACCATAACAGTCCCACCCGAGCCCCCTTCGTCCTCGATTCGTCTCTTCAATCCTGGAATCGGTTCGCCATCCTCGATTTGTGTCCATCCTCGATCGCACCGTCCTCATTTGCGTCATCAATTCATCGACGTCGATTCACATCATCCTTGATCGCAGCATCGATTCGTGTCCATCTTCATTCGCGTTGTCGATTCGCCGATGTCGATTTGCGTCGGCCTTTGATTCACCGGCATCGATTCACATCGTCTTCGATCGTACCATCCTCATTCGTGCCAGCCTCCCTGCCTCAATCCAGCCCCTCTTCGTTTTCTTCTCGTCCCTCCAACCTCAAATCAGAGCTCCATCACGCATCCATCATCGAATGTGCATCCATTGCCGATCGTGCGTTCATCGCCGCTCGTACGTCCATCGTCGATTACGAGTCCGTTGTCGATTGTGCATCTGTCGATCATACCTTCATCGATCGAGCATTTGTCGGTCGCGCCTCCGTCACCAATTACTGTGCAAGCACACCAGAGGGAGGAAGGAAGGCAGAGGCAGATTCGAAATTAGTAAGAGAGAGAGAGAGAAATCTGTTCGGATGGGAAAAAGAGATAGATGGGTTAAGTTAGGAGTATAAGGGTAAATGAAGTGTAAAAAGTTACTTAAAATGGAAATGGTGTAAAGGTTATGGGACAACCTAAAAAGGAAAATGGAGTAGAATATATGGGACAGAGGGAGTAATTAATATGATAAATATATATGATATATATACATATATATCAATATATACAAAGATATAAATATACATGTTATAATTATTTTAATTTCTAATAACACACACACACACACACACACACACACACACACACACATTATATGTACATTTATATTACTGTAACTATTATTATTATTATTATCAAAATATTTTGAAAACACAACTTTATTTTCAAAAAATTGTAAAATTCATTCCATATTTCAACAGCCTAATATTTTCAACACCTTCCCATTGGAAATTTCAAACGCAAGAATTTCCAACAGCTTCGCATTGGGAATTGTTAAAGCGAGAATTTCCAACAACGTTCACGTTGCAAATTGAATTTTTTGAAATTCCCAATGGGTTGGTTTCCAATGGCTCATTGTGTTGGAAATTAGCTGTTAGAAAATATGGTTTTCATATTTTTGCCATTGGAAATTCATCTTTATTTTTCCAATGACTTATTGCGTTGAAGTTGTTGGAAAAAGCCTTTTTTTAGTAGTGATATTTATAGACATGGAGATATTATGAGCTCTATCTGTGCTAGATGCATTACACTTATTTTGAGAATGTTCTGGATCATCTGAGGTATGAGGATCTTTTTGTGTCAATCCATTATCTTTAGGTATTTGAGTTCCAGGGATGGTTGTTTAATCTTCTAGCCTCTCAGGGTAAATGGTAGTGGGATTGGTCTTCATTCTTAGCCTCCACTTTTTGTTTTTATGGTTAGGGATAAATGAGATTTTTAGCTTCTACCTTTTGTCTATATGGCTAGGAAGAAATAAGTGTGTTTTTTGAAACATCTCTTTCCATGTTCGATCAATCATAGCTAGATGAGATGTTTGTTTTCAACAAGTCACTGTAACTGGAGACTAACTATCATGTTACATTAGGTTCACTTCTAATCCTCCTTATCATCTCTCTAGTCCTGGTGAGTGAAGAGATTTCTTACCCTTTCCACTAATCCTGAAATCTTTGTTGTTGATGGCGTTTGGCAATAGCCCTTAGGTATTGGTGCCACCGCTTAGTTATGGATGTGATCTAGTGGCCCACCTTGGATCTAGGAAGGACATTTTTGGGAGTGGTGTTTTTTTGCCTTTAAAGCTGAAATAACTGCAATGTAGAGTAGTTCAAGCCACTATTAGATTCTTAATCCCTTATATTACTATATTAATTGATTGCTCATAGGTTTTGGCTACTCTGTGAGATGATCAACATTGTATGCCACATTTGGTAAGTCTAGTTCATTAGATCATCTCATAGATAGAAAGGTTTGATTTCTGCTCAGTGGTGGTTCTGCCTTAGCAGCATGTTTATCCAACGCATAATGTGGCTACATCTCTTTTTCTTGACCTTTAGCTTTTAGATTTGATTTAAGTATCAAGAAAAAAATTCTATAAAAATGAATTCTATAAATCGAATAACTATAGCGTGCACCTTGTACAACTGGCTATTTTTCAGTTTTACACTATTTACAAAAAATGTCACCATGTCATAAACAACACATCTTACGAAATAAAATTACATAGTTTACAGGCTTGTCACTGTGTTTTGTATATGGTTTACAGGCTTGTTACAATGTTTTGAATAACATATTTCAGAATAAAAAATTTGTATAAATATAATAATACTTCTTAATAAATGGAACAACATTAGTTACAAATAGCATTTTTTATAAAATGAACAGCATACAGAATAACACATTTGTGTGAATGAAATAACACTTCATGCTGAAATGAACAACATTATTTAAAGAGCATTTTTATGAAAATAAATAAATATTATAGATTCATGGAACAACAAATTTGTTTAAATAAAATAACACTTCTTACTAAACAGAATAATATTATTTATAAAATAACATTTTTTATAAAATAAACCACATATTATAGAACAAGATAATTGTATGAATGAAGTAACACTTATTACTGAAATGAACAACATTATTCATACAACAATATTTCTTATAAAGTGAATGACATATTATAGAACAATACATTTTTATGAATAAAATAGCACTTTTTTATTGAAAAAATAGCATTATTATTTGTTACAATATTATTTACAAAACAACATTATTTATCGACCATTCTGCACAAGAAAAGTAAAGAGAAGGAAAACATGTGTTTGTTGAAGTTTCTTTTAAAATCATGTTGTCTACAATGTTTGGAGACTTCTTAAAGAGGCAAGTAAAAAAGCAGTTTCTGATATCAACAAGAAAATAAAGGAAAAACTCCATTATCAGTACAATTAATAACAACATGTCTTATAGCATCAAGGCAGATGAACAAATTGAAAAGCTCTTACATGTATTTATGGTATATTAAGATATGGAGCGAATGAATCTTCCCCATTTACCATAGGTCCCATTTTCTTTCTCATTTTTTCTTTTCTTGCCAATCATAGGCACTCACCTGACGACATCTTGTTTTTGCCCATCTAAGTTCTATCACTCCATCGCACCTTCAAATCCCCTCTATTCATAAAAAATGAGCTAAGCTCAATACATGTCCTCACATTCCCTTTATTGCCCCACTTTGATGGCAACATTTATGTGCTTAATAGAACTCTTCTCATCCTTTATCATCCTTGCAACAAATGCTTAGTCTGCCTTGACCGTAAGGCCAACTAGGATGAGAGGCTTTATCTATCGGAATTTGTGAATGATCATCCAACTTTCACTAATATTTGGAGCTCAAAGCTATGGTAGACTTTGACTATGAAAGTGAGGTAAACATTGGCCTTGGAGACAGCAGAAGTTGACAAAGATGTTGTTACTGGTTTTCTTGGTTTGGTAATTTAGGGCAAAATCAGCTTTAATAAAATGAAAGAAATTGGAGATAAATAAGAGAGGGTTTCAAGGAATATGAGGTTTAGAAGCGAGAAAAAGGGTTCATAAGAAGGAATATGACAACCGTCATTATAGTTGTGCCATGCAAAAATTAGGGAAGAAAGAAGAGGTGCAATGACAAAATTATAAATAATAGCAAAGCATGAGTATGTAGGCTAGGTGTTCGAATCCTAAGTGGTGTTGTTGCGAGGCGAGGCAAGGCTGGTATGTAGGTGACCTTTCATACACTGGGGCCCGAGTGGTGGAGAAGGTGCATGTTGTATGGATTTGTAGCACAAAAGTGCAAGTGGAGCATGCGAAGTGCTTATGGTGGGCTAAAGGAGGCGCACAAGTAGGGCTAAGATATATGTGTCTATGGTGGCACATGGTTGCTAGGCAACAGATGTGCATGCGTTCACATGCATGGAAGTGGCCCAAGGCTAGGGGCCAAGCTCATTGGGTTCATAGGCTTGTGGCTAGGCAGACTTTGTGTAGGTCGTGGTGAGACGCTACACCTTTGTATGTCAACTGTGTGTATGGGCTATGCGGTAAAGAGGAGGGTAAGGCAAGGTGGGCTTGTGTCCAACTCGTGTGTGGTAAAGGCAAGTGCAGCACACAAGGGCTTTTGTGAGAGTAGTTACATATGATTACCAACAAAGTGGTGGCTTAGAATGTGGCTCATAGGCATTCTTGTATATAGAAGGTGAGTGAGATGGTTATATGTGGCTTAGTGGCATGATACATGTTGGAGGAAACATGGGACACATGAAAAGCTTACTAGGTGGCTAGGGTATTACTAGGCGGTTAGGCCTAGTGGTGGGGATTGCTCATTGTACAATTTTGGGTATATACAAGTAGGATACTAGTATAGGAAGAAATATGATGCCAAATGTACCAAGGGAGTACTAATGGGGTGCCAATCGAAGAGTTTACAATGAAGTTGGGCTTAAAGCATAGGGCTTAAGCCTTGGGAGAGCATTTAGTTGGAGGGCTTACTTTGTGTAGCGTGTATTTGGATTATACATTATTCCTTTCTTGTGGGAATAAATGTTAGGAAGGGTTTCCATATATGTGTGCTTGTCCATGTTCGATGTTAGCTTGGTGTTGCCCTAATTGACATGGTTTTCTGATGTCTATGGAGGCTGGTTGGGTTTAGGGATAGCTCAAAGCCATCACAAGTGCACGAAATGAGTGAGGCTAGGGGCAAGTTAACCTCTAGGCTTGTGGCACTAGGACACATGTTATCCTTGGCCTTACAAATTTTAGGTATTAGGTGGTTACCAAATAACTTAAATTTAAAAAATTTTACTTTCTCCATCCAAATTTAGATGAAACGTATTCTTTTTTAGGATGTTTTAAAAAGATTGAAACGTTTCTTCTTTTAGAAAATTTTAAATAATCAATTTACCCTCTTACCTCCATTTAAACTCTTACTATACAAAACCTAATAAAGAATATTTTTTTAATCTTCACTCAATCTCTCACTGCACAAAACTCAAAAAAAAAAAATTTTTTTAAACTCTCACTATACAAAAATAAAAAAAGTAATTTTAGTTCCATGAGTAAAATTAAAAAAAAATAACATAAATTACATACACCTTAATATCAATGTATAGAGAAACGTTTCATCTATTATGGAACGAATGAAGTATATAGAATTCTACATCAATTAAGAACACAAAGGCGAAAAGTGAAAACAGTAATTTATGCAACATGGTCCTTAACAAATAGTTATTGCCCTGTTTGGATCTCCAATCTTGAAAGTGTATCATTTGGTACCCGATCTTTTCAAACATCTTGTGTAGTCCTTCATTTTAACAAAGTTCTGTTGAAGGTGATAGAAAAAGCCAAGTCTGCTCTAGTTTAGTGCATAATCAAGTAACTTTATGCATATAAGCTTAGGAGAGAAAAGAAAAAATATAAGAGAAAATGAACTTCATTTGTGGGACGAACAAATTGGTAGCCATAATTTTTTTTACCACAATACTCAACTTCTGCCGGACGAAGACCTTGGCAATTATGATTATTGGTAGTCACCTATTGTAGATGAATTTGTTTTTTCCTTTTTTTTTATTCATTCTATTTATTTATTTTTTGTTTCTTAACCTAACATGGCACGAGAATTGTTGATTATTTGACAAGACTAGTATTAATATGATTCCGACTAAATTGATATAGTTGAAAGAGTTCGCACCAAAATAGGATCGCGACTATAGAATGAGGACTATTGGTGTATTAACACAAATGTACGATCATCTGGCCATTCCAGCTGGACACTTCTAATTGGTTGCACCGTCCTAGGTTAGCGCTCAGAAATTTATTTTTAAAATGTTCATTTTTCCAGTATAAAGTGTCTAACAAATCAAATGCACGCAAAATATCTCAGCAGTGAAAGCTGTGCAGATGGCGGTGACAAAATACTTCCCAACACCCAATAGGAATTCTTCAAAGCCCCAACTGTGCCACTCCCTTCCTCATTACTGCCTGCTCTGTCACTTTCTTCCGTCACAGCCAGGAGAATAATACCCAGCGAAACCGCCATTTCCGAGTTGGCCTGTTGGCTTCTTTCTCTACCACCGGAAGACCTATAACCAAGACAAAGCTAAAAAACGTCCCACTAGCCACGACAGGTCAAACACTAACGAGATTCCGATCAGAATGAATCAAACTGATGCTGCTACATTCTGATGTGCTTTTGGCAATGGAAGAATCGAGCCCTTTCAAAGCAAAACCTTTGATTAAGAAAGAGACCAAGAACATGGGCGGCGGCGAAGACGGGAAATATGAGTCGGAAGAGGGTGACATTGAGGCTTGGGATACACTGAGCAATGGGTTTAAGCAGGTACAGGCAGTATTGGATCAGAATTCAGTGCTGATCAATCAGGTAAATGAGAATCATATGTTGAAGATCCCCGACAATCTCGCCAAGAAAGCCCGGCTGATCTGAGAGATCCACGGAAACATCTCTGAGGTTCCAAGGACTTACTCTGATTTGTCCATTAACTTCACTGACATTGTTCGCCGGCGCCGCACGGTCGGGAGCCGGAACGTGGACACAGGCAACGTCGCTTGATTCGCGTCGGTCGATTGGCATGCGTTTAATCAATTAATCAGAGTAATTTCGACAAACTTGCAGCTGCGTCTTTCGGTTCTGTTGGAGTTGGGTCAGTAAATTTGAATCCTAGTGGTGTTTGTTTTTATGACCCAATGAACTTTATGGTCATATACTGCTGCTTTCCGTGGTGTTTGTTGTTGCAAATGGTAATTTAGACAAACTATCGCCTGCGTCTTACGGTTCTGTTGGAGTTAGGTCAAGAATCTCAATCCTGCTGTTTGTTTTTATGTCCCAGTTAACTGATCTGGTTGCATGTCTCATGTTATGTATGAATCTTATTGCGCTTCTTTAAGTTAATTTTATGTGGTTGTCTATGGTGTTGATTCTTGTCAGAACCGTCTAATGATGCTTATTCTGTGTTTTCTCTATGTTTTTCCTTTCACCATTTCCTTTCTCCCCACCTTTTCTTTTTACTCTAGGGTAGCAGCTGCGGGGCTACCTTGTCTACGGTAATCTGCCCGCAGAAGAGGTACTTTTTGAAGTTTTGCTGTTTTAAATTCTGCAAATTTATCTAGTGATGGACCGCTGATAATGGGAAGCTTAAAATTATGTTCTTCCTAAGCTTAGCTTAAAATTTAGTTTGAACCAAGCAATATCTAAAGGATAGAGTGGTATGCAAATCAAACTGCCCTGCTTATTTCTGCTTAGTTTGTTAGTAAATATCTCTGCTAAGTTTCTGACCATGCAGGATTATATAGTCTTGCAGATTTGGGAATCATGTTTCTGGCTACTAACTTTTCTGTTCAGGAAATAGGTACATTTATCTATTCAAAAACATATATATAATATAGCAAACTAAACTAACTTTTCATAGTTACCAAAACCCAGCAAAAAGGATAAAATATTTTGTTCAGGCTTGCCTTGTTACTGAACATTTCTTTCCCCCATTGTAGCCTTCATCTTCTCTGATTGTGTGACAATCTATTTTAACATAAACACCTATCCTTAGCATTTTTGCATGAGTATCATTAATGTACTACTTCTCAGTACAGGTTGAACAGTCTTGAAATCATAGTTGAAGGTAGATATTTGGGTTAAAAAATGTTTTTAGCTCATCTAGTTTATGTGCATCGACTGTCGTTTTAATGAATCCTTATGAGACCAAATGTTTTAAGTCAAAATTTCAGATTGTTCAACTTTCACTGGCTATGGATCCATTTCATACATAATGCCATTTAGGTTGCCCTTTGTTTGCTATGAGGAAAGGCAGATGTGTTTAGAGCATAGTTTATCATAGTAGACGTATCTATTTGAACAGAGGGTAAGTGTCTTCACTTCTGCTGTCATAATATTCCTGATGGTTCCCGTATTCCATCATTGCGGTACAGTTGATGAGAAGTAATTGATGGCAATAGTTTGAATTCTTGGACCATGAATCATAACTTGCCTTGCTTTGGAGGGTCAGTAAGGCAGAGGAAAGGATCATCTTTAATTGGCCCCGTAAAAGTTAGTTTATTGGTTGGTCCAATGAAGCACTTCTGTGTCAGGAATGAGATTATGCGATCATATAAAGATGATGAACTTGTTTCGGTTGTCATGGTACAGGCCCACTCCCTGTAAGAGATTTGCTTAAAGAAGGGCATCTGGGGTAAAGATTTATGATTTTGGTCCTTTTGCATACTTTTTGAATGTTAATATGATCTCTAGCCATCTATTAACTTTACAAACTTCATGTCCTCAATTCAAACTTACTTGTTCGGAATTAAGAGGCGATATTGATACTCATATTATGATGCAGACCCTAAAATGTGGTGATTCTTGTTTTGGCTCTCGTGTAGTTGTTCATATGTAGTTGATGGCTTGTTTACTGCAGGTGCTTGTGTCGGATTGTTAGTTTTAACATTGCAATGAGAACCCTATGTCCCTTTTCTTGTGACATATCTGAGAATCTGATGTGTTCTTTAATTATGGTTAATTGACTTTGCTTGATCTTCGATCTGAACATGTCTTCGCTTTTTTGGTCGAAGAAATCCAAAAGGACAGGAACAGAAGCCTAACGGAATATTCTCGTCTCAGTCCTTTCCCAGACTGATTCTCTAGCATCAGTGGACTTCACACTTTTTTTTTTTCCGTCAACCTCTCATTTTCTCGCAAGAAGAAGACATTAAAATAATAATAAAAAAATAAAGATGCCTTAAGTTGAGCTGCAATACTCAATTCGGTTTAACCTAAATTACTTAACTTTAAAATGAATTATTTTTATTTTTATATCTTTTTTATCTGTAACTAATTTTAATTAAAAGTTAATATTATATGGCTGTAATAATATATTGAAAATATAATTTTTATAATCTTACTAAACTTTCATGAATTTTTCTAGTTTAAGGTGTTAAAAAAAAAAATTCATAAAAATTTAATAACATCATTAAAATTTACTTTTAAATAGATTATTGTATCTATATAATATTGACTTTAAAATGAAATTAGTTTTATACAAAAAAATGTAAGAGTAAAAATCTCATCAATTTTTTTTTTTGCACCAAATAGCATGTCTGTAATTGGTGATATTTTGAATTTTACTTGATGGTTTCTGATTGGTACAAAGTGTTTTGTGTCTACAATTTTGGGTTTGAAGAAGCATATACCCTTTTTTTTTAAAAAAAAATACAATTTTTATATTATACAGAAATAAATTCAATTCCTTCAAGACAGCAAGTGCACCTTTCTCAGACCATCTTATTTATCAGCCATCAGTATGACCACAAAAAGATCCTAACTATTTAGATCCTTAAAGTCTTCAAACGACACTGCGGGGCCATTAACTTTGCGGGAAAACTGATATTTTTCCCACAACAGTTGTCGATGGACTAATGCATTTGGCGCGTACCCTATTTTTATTGTTTCATTCATTTGTTTTTCATTTAAATGTGGCTTAAATTTATTTATATTATTATTTATAAAAAATTAGAAACAATATTTTTTCATTTATGATACGTATGGTATAGACAAGTTTTGAATATATATATCAAAATGTTGAAGAAAAAATATTATAAGTTAATTATAAGAATTTGATGGGTTCTTTAAGAAAAAGGAAGTGAGAAACAGACCATTTAAGGGATTTGATGGGTTCTTTTGCTTCCATGAAGATTTAAACATTGGATTTTAAAGTAAGGAGAATCCTGGTATGCTTCCCAATTACTATTTGGGATACAACCACGGAAGAATTAATCTTAAATATACAAACTAGCATAGTTTCTCACTACATAAACGGATTAGATGAGTGACAAATGTTCACATGAACTTTCGGAAAAAAATGTCCACATCAAACAGGAAACAAAACATGAAATACATATCAATAATTTGGTTAAAAGATCATAATAGTATTATAGACTACAAGTGCGGAAGAACTAATCTGAAACATAGAAACCATGACAGTTTTTCACTGCATAAACAAACTTAGATATAAATTGTTTGATTCAAATATACTAATAGTGCCCCAAGTATCTAAGAATTTTTTAATCATAAGCCAATATTTTGTCATCATAGTGAACCACGTATTAATATTAATTTTTTGAATTTTTCATTTAACTTATATACACATTGAAACTCAATAATTTAAAGAAGTTCAAAAATTATTTTCAAAATATTTTTTGAATAAGAATATTTTTTTTATGAAATTTCATTTTCTAAGTTTATGGAAAAGAATTGTAAAAGTTTAATTACTTTCTAGAAATTTTCATTCAAGAATATATATATTAGCTTTCAAATTATATTGGTTCTGATTTCTGAAATAAAAAATAAATAAATTTTTGGATTAAAAAATAATAGAGTTTAAGAGTTTTAGAAAATCTTTTAAACAAGTTTGAATTAAAACCAAGTTGATCGAGCACATGAATGAAAATCCAATCATCACCTGTGATCTTTTATTACAGCTGCCCTGTCAGCTATGAGGCCAACGTGCTTTTGTGTTCCTGGACTGACCCATTTCCCTCCACCTCAACCGGCGAAACACATGGCAGGAGCGGGAAGTAGGCGGGGCCGGAGGAGCAAGACGAACACATCCACGTGGTAGACGCTTATTGGGCTGCACTGGAGAGAGAAATTAGAACAAAAATGTTTCAAAAAAAGAAGAAAAACAGCAGAACCAGGTCATCATGGCTCTAGAAGAATTCAAACGACGCTAGAATTCCCTCAGAAGCCGTCGACCCTCTTCCCTCTTCCGCCGCCGACGCCGTAGTCGCCGCAGTCGCCACCTATGGGCGCCAGAAACCACCCTCCTCGCTCCCCCTCCTACGTCATCCCCTGCATCCTCGGTCTCGTCTGCCTTTCTCTTCCCGTCCTCGTCCTCCACAAGGTCATTTCACCATAATTCCATTTCTATTTCTATCGATTCCTGGCTTGGTTTCATTGCGTTCGCCTTTCTGTGTGCTGATCAATTTTTCTTTTTTGGGGTCGCTGGGGAATTTCGTCGAATAGGTGAACGACTTCGCTTCGCAGACCAAGACCGTGGTCGGCCACAACTTAGAGCCGACGCCCTGGCACATTTTCCCGCCCAAAAAGTTCGACGAAGAGAGCCAACATGCTCGCGCTTACAAGATCATCCAATGCTCGTACCTCAGCTGTGGCTACAACAGCTTCGGCTCGTCTCCGACCCGGCGGGTCAGTTCCGGGTCAGTTGGAAATGCCCAGAAGTGCCCTGCGTTCTTCAAGTTCATCTACCGGGATCTAGAGCCCTGGGCCAAGACCCGGATATCGAAGGAGCATTTGCAGGGAGCTAAGCAATTTGCGGCTTTTCGGGTCGTGATAAAGGATGGGAGACTCTACGCGGATCTTTACTACGCCTGCGTGCAGAGTAGGGTGATGTTCACTCTTTGGGGATTGCTGCAGCTGATGAAGAAGTATCCTGGGATGGTGCCTGACGTGGACTTGATGTTTGATTGTATGGACAAGCCGAACATTAACCGGACGGAACACGCCTCCTTCCCATTACCACTCTTCCGTTATTGCACCACCGCCGACCACTTCGACATCCCATTTCCAGATTGGTCTTTCTGGGGCTGGTAACAGTCACTGGACAATGTTCTTTCATCGTTCTTGAATATGAAAATGTTTTCCATGAAGAGTAAATTACAAATGTGGATTATATTGGTAGATGTATCAGATTTTTTCTGAACACTTGAACTTAAGTGAACTCTGCATTTCATTAAAACATAAAATTGTATGCATTTCTTCGTTCTCAAGAGAACTAATGCACACCATCTGATTGTATCGGCTGGTTACTGTTATGTGTAGGAATAGTTCATCTATTGATCTTGCTGTTAGGATTCAATATTAATATTCTACATTTTCAGCTGCATTGATGCTTAGTTTGATTTCTTCCGCAAGTCTTTATGGTACGCTTTATGTGCAGGCCAGAGGTAAATATATTGCCATGGGATCAGCAATTCAGAGAGATTAAGAAGGGCTCACAAAGTACAAATTGGACTATGAGAGTGCCTCTTGCATTTTGGCGAGGAAATCCCGAAGTTGCTTCTCCCATAAGAATGGAGCTGCTGCAATGTAATGACTCCAGGAAGTGGGGAGCGGAAATTTTAGTTCAGGTTTGGCTGGATTCAGTTTGTGAGAGCATGAACTTGCAGATGCGGGGTGTGATGCCTAAAACATTTGCTCGCACCTATCTTTCATATGTTCCCTAATGCCGTCTTATTGTGTTTGCAGAATTGGGTGGAAGAAGCGAAGTTTGGATTTGAGCGATCTAAATTGTCAAAGCAGTGTACTCACCGGTGAGCTCTCTTTTAGAGGGATGTTATGCAAGACTAGGACTAAAGAGTATGTAAATTGCCGCATTGTCTGAATGCTGAGGATATTTAGAATGGAAATCTTGTTGGCTAGAGAAGTTCTTTTTTACCTTCTTGCTCTAGAATTAAGAAGTTAAAATCTTTTAGAATAAAGCTTTTTTTGGCAGACTGAATAATCTCATTCGCTTAAAGACTTCAGTTTCCTAAATCGAAGGTTCAAATCATCTATTTGAAAGCTCAGAATCTGTTATGTGCACTATCAAGCTTTTGGTTTTAGATCATGCTAGTCAAAGCTTAGGGTGCTAATGATATTCAAAGTTCAAAACACTTTTGTAAGAGCTCGAAATCGGTGATATGCACTATTTAGCTTTAAGGGTTCAGTTCATGCTAACATAGCTTGAAGATGTTGACATATTTCTTAATGCAGGTATAAGATCTACGCTGAAGGCTATGCTTGGTCTGTAAGCTTAAAGTACATCTTATCCTGTGGTTCACTTGCATTTCTTATTTCTCCAAGATATGAAGATTTCTTCACCCGCGGTCTCCTTCCTACAGAAAACTACTGGCCTGTTTCTTCTGCTAATTTGTGTCCGTCCATAAAGTATGCTGTTGATTGGGGTAATAAGTTCCCAACCAAGGTATTATGAACTAACATTTCATGTTTGTTTGTTGCACACACTCTCTACCTATCCAAAATATCAAAACTATTCTTTTCTTCTGCCATAGACCCTTTTACCGTTTCCCGAGCTGAAGCTTAATGTACATGACCTCAACAGTGACTTGATGAAGCCACCAAGTACTCTTATACATTGTGGCATGTAATTGTGCTTATTTTTAGTAATGAATCCTTCTGTACTTGATGAAGCCACCAAGTACTCTTATACATTGTGGCATGTAATTGTGCTTATTTTTAGTAATGAATCCTTCTGTAGTTGATCCGTATTTATTTTGGATGAGTAGGCTCAGAAAATGGGAAAAGGAGGACAAAAGCTCATGGAGAGCTTGAGCATGGATAGGGTCTATGATTACATGCTTCACCTCCTCACAGAATATGCAAAGTTGCAAGACTTCAAGCCTATGCCACCAAGCTCTGCACAAGAAGTATGTGAAGAATCGCTGCTTTGCTTCGCAAATCCAATGCAGAGGAAATTCCTCGAAAGATCTGCAGTTGTGCTGTCGACAGATCTGCCATGTAAACTTGAGCCAGTGAGCCCTGATTTCCTCATGCAATGGTTAGAACAGAAGAGGAGAGCTGTGGAAGGCATACAGAAAGTGGAGACACAGCCTCTGCGGAGACGCATGGTATAGAATGTCGAAGATCTTGTAGCTCTGAAATAGTTCTCACCTTGTCAAATCCTTTTTCGTTTTGATCTCACAACCGTCTTCAACCTTGGGAAATATCCCGTCGTCTAAGAGTTAGAAGGATAAATGTGTATATAAATTGCTAGCAAACTTGTGTCCTAATAATTAGAACTAGGACATGTTAATGTGATAAAATTGATGTAAAGGGAGGAAAAATTATGTGGAAGGATCAATAGCTGAATGGTGATAGGCGATGTACTTTGAAAGTTGTCTCCAACACATCCTTTTACGCCATTTTTCATTTACCTTCTTCAAACTCTTTAGAAGTATCGAACATCACAGGTGTAGCATATGACTTTCAGTGAACACCAAATTCAATTGGTTAAACCTATGCAGTGAACTCTTTCCCATATTCGGGGCAAAGTCAGAATTATATCTTCAACAAGCTCAAGCTCCATTCATTTGGTGTAATCTGAACTATTTGGAAGAATGGGGTAGGACATGAGGTGAAGGTTTAGGGTTCAACTCTGGCCTCTACCCATTTATTCTATAATGTTAATATTGCTGGCTTGATAGCCTTTTAGATCCCGAAAAGTAGGCACTCCCCATCTCCTATATTATACACTACATTCTACACTTGTAGACTTATAAGGATGCTTTTGTGTATAATATATATATATACCAATTAGAAAAAAGCATAATATACCACTTAGTAAGTATAATAAGTACAATATATTGCTAGCCCACTAAGTCTATGACTCGTGTTTACAACATTGATGGCGAGGGCTGGGTGGAGATAAGACAATAGAGGATGGTAGCTATAATCACTTAATCAGTATTGAGGTTACTCGATTTTCATCTCTTACTAAATCCATTTCTTTAACTCTCACAATTATTTGCTATGTCCGTCGTGGGTGTCTACTTAGGAAGTAGGAATTTGGATTGGAATTCAGGGACTAACGAGAAGAGAGCTAAGAGAGATTAAGAAGTGGGTTAATTACAATTCAATACATTTACCTTAAGCTTTTACTTGTTGATCAGCAAATGAAAGTAAAATGATAGGATAAAGACTATATTAATATATTTATTATTCATACATCCAAAAAGTTTGAAAGTTCAAAGAATTCGTGAGGACATTTGTAAGTAAAAATAACAAATAAGGACATATTCAGATATAAAAAAATAGCTAAATGCTTATAAATTTCAGTTGGGCAATTGCCCTTATTGCCCCCAACGCGGAGCTGCCGTTAACCTGTTACACATCAACTTCGTGACAATTGTCTTCGTACATTGAATTTCTTTTTTTTTTTTCATGCTCATACACTTGTTAAATTTTCAAAAGTACGTCTAAGCCATTAAATACCATAATTGAAAAAATTCCTGAAGTTATACTAAAAGTGTAAATTTTTTAATCTAAAACTCATGAAAGAAGCATTATAGAATTAAGATATAATTTTTTTTAAATAACATTGGGAAGTAAAATTTGACGAATTTACGCTTGTTTTATTTTGTGAAGGGTAATATTAGAATATAAATATATAGATATATAAGGGGTAGGCGTAAATTTAACTGATTCATCTTCTCTAGCATATTTCTATTGTAACTTGAAATAGAATTACTTCTTCAGATTATTACTGAAAAATAATTTCTTGAGACAAAATATATTTCACTCATGCATGACTTGTTGGCTACAACCATTATTACTGTGATACAAAAAAAAATGTCATACGAAATTTTATATATTTCTAATTATAATAAAATTATTTCTCTTGAAAATATATTTCATTGATCTCATTCGATTGATTTTTACCCAGTTCGATAATTATTATTTATAAAGTAAAATTGATTTTTTTTTATATTCAAAAGCATGTTGACATGTATATAAGGAAAGAAGTATTAATAGTCTAAGTAAACAAAGAAGAATCCCAGATTTTTTGGCACCCAAAGGACAACTGAACTATCTTTTTGTGACATTTGTTAGGAAGGGGATAAGGAGGTCAGGTTCGAATCTTGACCCTCCTCATAATGTATCATAATGCTTTAGCCATTGGGCCAAAGTTGTGGTTTGGTATAACATACACTTTGCCCTCGCTATTTTAAAAAAACTATACTTTACCCCATGTTTGCTTTATAGTGTTCAACAACAACTTCTGAAATCCTAATTTAAACTGTTTAATAATAATGTTTCAGTAATTTCAAGATTTTTTAATTTTTTTTTCCGCAGCTAACCGACCTTTAAAAAATACTAATATGTATTTACAAGGAGAAAAATATATTTACAGAAAGGAAAAAAATGATAATTTAAAATGTCCATTAACTATAAAAAAATATTAGAAAGATTAAAATTACTAGAAGATGATTATCGCATAGTTTAAATACAATTTCAGAAGATGTTATCAGACAGTGTAAAAAAATAGGGGCAAAGTGTAGGTTTCTAAAAATAGAAGGGCAAACTGTAATTTAGGACATACCTTAGGGGGGTAATTGTAAGTTTCCCTACACTTTTCACCACCATTGACTTGAGGACACATGATGTAATCTTATGTGTCTAGTTCCTCTATAAATAGCATTTGCTTTTCTTATTAAAGGGAAGCCATTTTTACAATCCATTCAACATTTAGAGTTCTCATGTTATTTCATTCCATCCCTCTACACTTATATTTGCTTCCACCATGCTTCTCATTCAATATAAGTTAATACTTTGTTTTGCTTGACATTTTATTTTACCTGGGCTATTATTTTATATTTTGCATAAAATATTTTCCTTTGCCAGTCCCTTGAGTTTGCCAGGTTGCTTGCTCCTCCTCATTATATATCCCAAATCCCCAAATTTTCCCTTTATGTGTAACATTTTACCCTCTTCCATAAATAACCCTCACACATAGAATGCAACGTGGACAAGAACCATCAAGTATCTAGTTATTGACTCATCCAAACCACACATTCATACTACCAACTTCCTCTTCAAGCATCAGAATCTTCAATTGGAAAGAGTTAAAGCCGAAACAAAAAAAATCTAAAGATCTCACAGGTATTGAACAATCATGATAAAGCCCATGATGTCCAAAACATGAAACCATGCAAAGTAATCCTTATGTTTAGGGATTAGTTTGCATAAAGAATGGGTTTTACATGCCTAACAAGATCTACATCATCTTGGTCCATATCCATGATTAAATACAAAATAGTCCCAATGTGCTTTAGCAAACATGCAAGCGCAACGTAAATGTTACTGAGTTTTTAAAATGCATTTTGTCTGCTAAATCTTCAAGAACCAATGATAACACAACAACTCTCTAGAAATTGATGAGCAAAAGACTATTTGAAAGAAATCAAACAACAGACTAAGGAGAAGATTGTTCTAGTTAAATTCAGAGAAATAAAAAACACCTGAAGCCCTAAGCAGAAACCTTGGCATTCGGGCGTAGAAGACTGTTATTCATTCTTGATTTCACCTTTAGGTGATTTATGCAAAAGTTGAGTCATGGTGCTTTAGTTTTGCCAAGTGGAAGACCGAAGATCACAAGAAAAGTGGAGATAGAGGAATGTGAAAAGCACCGAGCTCTAGTTAGTTCTTGAAAAGCTTAGACTCTAAGAATCGATTTAGGGGCTGATCTTAAATTTATTGTTTCCCACCTTCAATTATCTAATCAAAATTTCATAATTCATCATACTGTGAAAAGTCGAGGGCTCTAGTTAGTAGTTAGTTCCTTTTCTATATATAAATATATCTCTGTTTTTTTTGTCATTTTGCTTGCAATCAAATTCAACATTTTGTAGAATGTGTATCAAAAAATATTTTTTGTAGAATACATTAAGATAAATTTATCTATGATAAGATATATAGGATTATTTTTCTTTTGTACTCAAAATAATTTATAAAGTATTTTAGGATATGAGAGATTATACAATAAAGTTGGGGGAAATTTTGGATGCTTCTTGAAACCATGAGGAATTCAAGTCATAATTTATAATATTTGACGCACAATGCACCTTGTTGGGAGTTGAACCCATCTGGAGGTTGTAGATGTCCGAGCTCTTTGCCATTTGGCTACCTACTATGGTGTTGTAAAACTAAGAGTTTTTCATTTATAAGCTTAATTTACTCGCAAGTGTATGGTTTCGAAAAGTAATACAAGGCAAATATGGGTATCGTCCTAAGGGATAATGAGACTTTTACCTAGAATTGAAATTTAACTACTCAAGCTGCCTAATCGATGACGGGAAAGATTCAAGTAAATAGAATGAAGTTGCCACTAGTAAAGCAATTAAAGAAGTTAAGCTAGATGGAATTACCAAGTACTAAAAGAAACTTGTCAAGTAGGCTAAAAATAAGGAAACTATCTCCCTAGGACTCCACCCCCCCTTCCTTGCTACCCAAAATAGATGTGACCCTTAAGTGGACTCCTTTTGTGTGGTGATGAGATTTATAGCTCAAAAACTTCTTTCTCAAGATAAGTTATTGGTCACCCAAAATTAAACTCAGCAATACTCAAGCTCAAATGTTAACCCTAGGTGGATTAAGCCTTAATCCCCTCTTAACACCTAATGAAATCCTAGATTACCTATAATCTACAATACCTACTATGCCCCCTTCTTCTCTTCACTCACCTATTAATCCTCTCTCAAGGACTATGTGAATTAGTAAGATGTGTGAAGGCCTTTTAACACATAACAAATAACACAAGAAAAAGAGGCAACACAAGTAGTCCTCAATCAACAACATAAACATAAATCCATTGAATAACAAGGTAGAGTAATGTCATCCTAGAGAGATACAAAAATCTATTCACTATCCATCATATGGTTCAATAAATAACCCATAAACAATGTATCAATAAAAATTCAACTAAAGAGAAAGAGAAAAGAAAAAACTCAATATAGCCCTTAGAAGACTAAGCCTCATTAACTGATGTCACATTCTCCAAGCTCTAAGATTCCTCCAATGGAGATCCCAAGAAAATCAAGAAAAGAGCAAGATGCCAAGGTAGGTGGTGGGTTCTTCTTTCCTTCTCCTATTTATATCCTAGGTCATTCTCCCCCGTATTCTTCTTCCCAAACCCTTAAAAGGGATAAGAATCCCCTGCCAAGGCCAAGTTACCAGGTTGGAGGTGTGGGGGACCATCAAAAATTTGAGTTTCGGTGAAACAGAGCATGCGTTGGTGGCGCATCGCCAATTGGGTCGAATTCTTGGCGACGTGTCGCCAAATGATAAAATCTTCACAGAACGTTAATAACGTTGGTGACGCGTTGCCAACCTTGGTTTCAACTTTAGTCGCTTCTCTTGCCCAAAACTCCGTCTCGCTCTATCCTGTTCCAATTTGCCATGTCCACAACACCATCCAACCTGTAGACAACCAATGTAAACAAGAGAAACTGAGACCAAAAGGGAAATTATATAAGTATTTAACGGTCAAAGTTGCCAAAAAGTCAACACTTTGACCGTTGATTTATGCACTTAACATATGGATTATGTAGGATTTCTTTTAAGCATATATATACAATGCGACAAAACACTACTATAAGGGTCACGCGAAAGCGTTGTCCAAGTTGTTAGAATTCAAGCCACTTGGTTACAATTTGTTAGTTATTATCTAAAATTATGAAAACCCCTATATATATATATATATATATATATATATATATATAAATACTGTTATTCCTACCTTACATAGAGAACTTGTATCAGTAATTTTGGTCGTGTGCACAATAATAAACAAATAATACTTAAAAACAATGCCACCTGGTTTTTAAAACCACTTAAAACACTAGCCAAAGTATGATAACAAAATTTAGTTAACATTAAGTTATAATTATGTGTTGTACATATTTAACTCATTTTATGTACAACCTAAAACTAACCCTTATTGCCTATAGCACTAGCATTCCAATTTAAAGATCATATTGGTGCTTTAGTACCCTAACTGAGGGAACTAGAAATATATCGAGATCTTTTTACTTAGTTTGCTACTCTTTTAGCTACTTCGAGTATAAGCTACATGACACTTTCATTGTGCCACTTAGTCTCCTAATTGAAGAAACAATTAGTTAGTAGAACAATTTGATCATAAATAAAATGTAGAACAAAAAAAAAAAGTTAATAACTAGTGAAAACCTTAGCTTAGCATCTTTCTTTTACTGCTAGGCCCAGTTATCCCTACTTATCCTTTATCTATATAATACAATTGAAAAGGAATAAAAGCCTACAATTCTTGGAAAGAGATTTAGAAAAGGGAACTTGTAAAGGAAAATAGGCAAGCATACATGCACAAACATACATACAAATATACTTACCATGTGAAAAGAATTAGGAAATATGCAACAATATATATATGTGAATGCACAATGAATGCATGATGCATATGCAACACACAATCTATAGGAACTGGTAATACTTGTTGTATTGCCAAAAATTGATTGCAAGCTCATATGGTTTAGGAACTTAGGATACTGGCCCTTGTATCCATTGTAGCACTTTACTTAGTCCATTTTTTAGGATCTTAGTCTTGACTTAAAGTAAGATGTCCTCACTGGTATTCTTGGATCATTACCCAGACACTTGCTTGGTGTCTATTACTTACTTTCCTTGTTCTTAGCTTATTGTACTGTGGTGGCTACCTTATTTTCTTTACTTTTCAAGCACCTTAGTGGCTCTCACTTATCAAGCTTGAGGCTTGATTGAGGCCCCTTCGGATCCTCCTTAGTGCTCAGAGGTCCCTAGCTTCTAACCTTGGTTCACTAGGGGTCTAAAACTCTCATTAGCCCTTCCCCTAGTACCTTTATTATATTTTAAGGCACCTAACTTCTTGGTCACTCAACTTAGCCATAAACCTTTTCCACACCTTACTACCCACTTAGTGGCCATATTCACCAAGTATAACAATTTACCAAGCTTGTCAAGCTTGGTCCAGGCCCCTTGGGGTTCAATTAGCTCCTAAGGGTCAACGTCCTCCTCTTTGGGATGCAAGGGTTCTCACCCTATAATTAGCCCTTAATGGCATTTTTTGTCCTTTCTTGAGAGCTCATTGTAGGTCATTTGAGGTTGCTGCTAGTGCTTAGGTTAAAACTCGACACTTGGGGCACTAGGATTCTAACTTCCATCAACTACCCTAAGCTTTCTTAGCTCTCAAGTTACTTGTTCAATTATCCACTGCTTCTTGTTTTCCAACTTATTAATGCATTAATCAAGTCTAAAGATGGGTTTGAGTCTTATCTTAGCTTTGCCATGACCTTAAGAACCGACAGCACTTACACACGATGTAATCTTATTGTGCCTAAGGCAATCACGCCCTATACATGTACGATGCACTTTCAAAGGTGACCAGCCTTGTTAAACTAGCGATCATAACTTTCCTTGGTGTTATCACTTTTCTAGGCGAAAACTTCGCAGTCTTTGGTGCATTATTTCACCCTTCTTCTTATCCTTGGTTTTAACCACTTGTGTTCAACTGAAACTCACCCCTAATGCATCAAACAACTTAAACGCTTTACATTACTAAAGAAAACACTTAAATCCCTTACCTCAAGCCTTGACTTACAAGATCTAGGCAAGCTTTTGCACACTATTCACCAAAGAACTCTCATGGTGTTCTTGAGGTTCCATGCTTAAATCTTTCACAATGCACAACTAACTAAGCTAGATCAAAACCAATACAAGCTACCCAAACAAGTAAAAACTATTTCTAAGCTCATGGAATAGACTTCACCTTGGATTTGAATTTTAAACCCTTGGAACACCCATAAAATGCCACAGACACCAACAATCCAGCTTGAGCTTTGTTGATCATACTTAGGGGCTTCCAAGTTCACCTTTAATTGGTAGTTTCTTGAGCTTGGGAGATTTGGGCATAGGTAGTTGAGGGGTAGGAAATGATGAATAGTGTTCATCTTCTATCATTGACCTCTGTTAAATCCATTCATTCCACCAACTATGCTATATTTATCACTTAACCTACCAACTTTCCTTGGCTTCACATCAACCATTCTTAAACTTTCCATGGCTTTTCATTTAAGACCCATGATAGTTCACTTATCCCCCTCTACTTAAAGGGGAAAAAAATGAACAGCTTGAGTTTGGCTTAAGTTTAGCTCATTTTTAACTCATTCAGGCTTGTTTGAACTTTTATTAAGCCAAGCATGAACAGAATTTCAAGATCAGTACACAATTCAAATAAAGCTCGATTTACTTATTACTCGACTTTGTTCAGCTCAATTTTAGCTTTTTCGCTTTTGAGCTCAACTTGAGCTCATCGGTTAAAAGATTTTATGGCTTATTCATATTATTTTTAATTTAAATATGAACTATCAAGCTCAATGGATATTTCAAATTGAACAATATCAGCCTACCATTTGAGTCGGCTCGACTTATTTTCAGCCCCACCTACATTTAGCTTAAGCTAATTTTACCCCTTAGCTGTCCATTTTACCCACTTAGCTCAAAACCTTTAAATATGACACTCATTAGGTCCTTCCATACTAACTTATGGTTCCAGTAAACTATAATACTTATGATCTTGACTCCTTAACTCACTTTTACACTTATAACCCTAGTTTCATTAAAATTACTTTCTTGTCACCGATTTAGGGTAAAATTTTCCAAAATGCCCCTCAGTTACCCTTAGGTGTTATTTGTGAATTAGGAATCTTCTAAACTCTTAACTTAATTTCTTTTCTTACATAATAAAACATAAATTTGAGTTCTTACTTGGAATTTACTTATCTAGCCCATTCGAGGTAGGCTATGCACTTAGAAGGCCTTTATGCACAAAATTTTACAAATAGAGTCTGAAAAGGTAACTGGTACATTAAAAGGGGACATAATATAAATTGGTATCGATGTCAAAGTTAACTATATCAGAGTTAGTCTACCGATGTTATTCAGTAACTTCCACTCTTAGTTTTTAAGTTGAGATTCAATTTTGTTTGCTAGAA
Source organism: Aquilaria yunnanensis (assembly GCA_039654915.1). NCBI lineage: Eukaryota > Viridiplantae > Streptophyta > Magnoliopsida > Malvales > Thymelaeaceae > Aquilaria > Aquilaria yunnanensis. The sequence goes on from CM077595.1 coordinate 2,434,969, forward strand.
ATTGGAAAGAGGAAGAGTTGGACATATCTTGGGAGAAATGAGCTCCAAGATAGTTCAAAATACCCTAATTAACTCAAAATAGTAAGATTTGGCATATTAGATCCCTGAGATCATTAGAAACATTATGACTGAACATTAATTCTGATTTTCTAAAGTTGACCTCTTGTCTAACTACAATTGAATAAAGTTGCAGCGTTCATTAGAGAGTTTGGATGGCTTCTTTTGTCGATCTAAAAAAAATGAGACAGTCATCTACGAAATTATAGTTAGGCCATTTCTACTTGCGCATAGACCAGGAAATGATCCTAAATATTGCAAATGCAAAAGATAACTTGAAAATACTTATGCACACAAGATAAAAAAATACAGCAAAAGTGGATTATCTTACCAAATACCTACCATCAGATTAAACCACCCCGTGGTACATCCAATCACAAGAATTACATAAAAGACAATAGAAACACATTGCATAATGAGATGAATAAGTTATTCTAGGAGTCATATAGTCCGTAAAACTTTTTCCAAAAATGACCACTAAATTTTGTCATAGGCCTTACGAATATCTAATTTAAGCACTGCCTTATGACCCCTAGGACCACTTGATGTGGGAGTATGGTTGATAGCATAGAAAATTTCATGAGCAATGGTGATATTATCCTATATATTTGTACCCGGAACAAAAAAATTATAGAATTCAGAGAGAAAAGAAGAAATGATTGGCTTCAGTTTATTTACTAGGGTTTTTACAATAACTTTGTAAAGCATGTTGCACAAATTGATTGGGCAAAATCATCCATAATTTGGGCCTCCAACTTCTTCAGACTCAAAGTGATGAATGTTCAATTGATCTGTCGAAGTAGAAGGCCTTCATTTAAAAAGAGAGAACTGCCTTAGTGACTGATTCCCTCATAATATTTCGATATTTTTTTGAAGACTATAGAGGGAACACCATATGGTCCAGGGGCTTTAAATTACCTTGATCAAACATAGCTTTTTTAACTTCCCCTTTTTTGAATGAAGTTAAGATGGATGACCTTTGCCGATCAGATAAAACCTTGGTTATAGTGGAACAAAAAACTTTTTGAGCAGATTTTCCATGAATAGGGACTTTAGTATACAGATTTACAAAAGAGGTTTGTATATGATTCCAAATCTCCTTATTCTCATAAATCCATTGGTCATAAGCCACTTTTAGAACTGATATCATGGATTCTAGTCTTTCGTTTCTAATTGCAAATTAAAAAAATCTTGAATTTTTGTGTCCTGAAGCAGGCCAATTTATTCTAGACTTTTATGCCCAAAGATTCTCTTCATTAACAAGTAAATCAATATGTTGCCTCCGAAATGAATCCATTAAAGAAGAATCATCTAGAACATTAGATGAGTCTTGGACCTAAATAAGACGTTATTCCATAGATACTATTCATTGTTAGAGATTCCTGGTGGAAGACTTGTTCTACTAACAAAGCAAAGGAACAATTTGAGAGCATTTCGACACCACTTGGAACATTTTAGACCCCTGGATCCTTAAAACCCACAAAGATTTAATAATTTTTTCACATCTTGGGTATCTTAGCTAGAATGCCTCAAATCGTCTGGGTTAATGATAAAACACTGTGACAAGATAAGAATCCAAAACTAGAAAAGCGTGATTAGATCTTTAAATGCCAAGATTAATTAGTTTGACAGTATAAGCCATCTAAATCCAATCTTCATAACATAAGGTCTTATCCAAGACTTGAAAAATTGCATTGTGATCCTGTTGTAAATTATACCAAGTAAATAGAGGCCCACTACAAGGAAGATGAAATAAGTTTAATTCTTTGATAAAGAATTGAAGAAAGTCTGCCCTAGGCAATGTTGCACATTGCATCCTATTTTTTCCATTGAGGATAAGACCTAATTAAAGTCTCCAATAAGCAGGAGAAGACCATCAAACTAGCAAAGAACCTCAAAAATATTATTCAAAGTAGTTTGTCAATGCTGAACTTCTGGGTGGCCATAAATACGAGCCAAGAACCAGGAATTATTCTTTTCATTGTCAATGGCCAAAAGAATCAAGTGAGCATCATGGTAGAGAACAAAACATGATAAATCATTCTCCAAACCTAGCCTAAAACAACATTTTTTGCCCAACTGCATCAACAAAAACAAAGCTAAAAAATCTTAGACATGAAAGCTTATCATTAGCTGATAGGCCATCTACTTTAGTTTCCATAAAAAATAATATGTTAGGCTGATTATTTCTTACTAGTTGCTTAAGATGATGAACTGCCATGGAATGGCCCAAATTGTGGCAGTTGTAACTCATAAGCCTCATGGCTGCTTGGATGTTTGATGAAGACCAAACCCAAAAAATCCATACAACTGTGGACAAGAGTTAACCACATCATAAATACGGGGTGAAAAGGTAATGCAGTTGGGATTTCGACTGACCTTCATCAACAATGGCAATTTCATCAAGTAATAAGTAGTTGTCTGCAACCAATAGATGGATGACGGATCCTGAAGCAAATTGGCTTCTTTTCATAGGATATGAGTCCACATAATTCAAGGAACCAGCTTCTTCCCAAGACCTAGGATGCTCCAAAGACAAAGAAGCTGAACAAGGTCTTGCCTATAGACAGCTAAACTTAGGGATTCTAGTAGGCCCAACTAAACGTCAAAGCGTTTTCCTCTGAATAGGAATTAAATAAGGCCTTTTCCATGCGCAGTTAGCGTCAGGAGAACCAAGATGAGACCATTTTTTAAATCTTATATCAAAATTTAAAAGAATATCGGGTGTAGTATTCATAAAGACAATATACCAACACTGCTTAAGCAACAAAAAACCTAAACTGGTTAAGGTAAGCTTGGATCTTTTTGCTTTTGCATCAGAAAAAGAATACGATGTCCCATCATAACATCTGCTTGCAAACAAATAGGTGCTAGACATAGAATCACGAGCTTGTAGAGATAAAAGCTCAAAAAAGGATTAATGTTTCTGGAACATTGACTTAATTATAATAACAAGGCTGTTAGGTCCATCAGAAAGATCCTCCCTATCCCAGCAATCGATGGTTGTAATGCGATCATGTACCCTAGGTGCAAACATTAGAGTAGTCAATTGCAGAAAAGGTTTTATTGCCCTAGTGTCAACACCATGAGGGACTTGCGAAGCACCTCTAGATTGGTGTACTATTACTACCTCACTCATGTGTAAAAACCAAATACCTAAACAATGATGATTTGGGTATCTCTCGCAATACTCACCCTAAAAAAGAACTAAATTCCAACCTCATCAAGTAACCTGGAACAATTGTAACCACTTATAGGACCAGCCTTAGTAGATTTAACATCTATCTCTTAAGTAGTGAAACACTGATTCAATTTTGGTGGACTAGTCTCAAAAGTCAAATTGGATGTAGTAGTAGCGGATGAGGAAATGCCTCCATCAGAAAGCTTTAAATATGGAGTAAATAGTTACTTTTGAGGAGGAAAAGAACACTGATTCCTAGAATGACCCATTCTTCCACACCATTTGCAAAGTTTGAACATCTACTCATACTGAAACTACACCCAAAAAGTCATTCGAGTAACTCACATAACAACCTAATGGCAATGGCCCAGAAATGTCCATTTGGATTTTGACATGAAGATATTTCCATTTATGGAGGGCTTTCTGATCTAAATCAATAGCTTCAACTGTGTCCTATTTTTCACAAAAGAAAATAAATGTAGATAAAGACAAATTCAAGTGAGATAACTTGTGTATCTGAACCCAAGTTGACGCCTTCTTGAAACAATGTTGATCATATGTGAGGGAAGGATTAAATTGTTGAATAAGAATCAAAGCACCCTCTATGTGGCATGGTGCATGGGATAGAACATTTAGCAACTCCTTCTACAATTCAAATTTAACAATAAATTGATTCTGTCTAACTTACCCGAACACTTGAATACTACCTCTTGTCTTCCAAATTTGGTTGAGTCTATGTTGAAGGAGCTGAACTGAGAACTTCCTTCTATCCTGGACTTTTAATAGTAAACAATTATGTAGGCACTGACCATTATTATCTTCAATGTCAATGCCAAAGGGGGTTAGTCAGCCCGTTTAGAGCTGGCAGGCCTCACAAGGTCATCAATGCAAATTTCAGAACCAACCGAACTAAAGCTAAAGTACAAGAGTCACATAAAAGACTCGCATTTCACCAGCACAACGCTTAACAGGAATGATTACAAAGAAATATCTGTTAGGGATTAGTAATACCTACGCAGTAGGTCAGAAGTTCACTGGACTTGTCTCAATACCCTCTAGACCAAGACAACAGCAATGAACCAGAGCAGACTTCGTGCAGTATTTGAAGCAGAAAATGAGCAAAAGACGGCCACTGCATTAACTCACAAAAAAAGCATAGTTCGGAGAGGCGAAAGGAGCAACATTTGAAGTCAATAGCAAATGTTCGGATCAGCCAGCGGACAAGGTCTCCAGAAAAACTCCAAGCAGTCTGATCAGTGGAGAGACGAAGAAAGATTAGATGAGAATAACAGAGGAACGAAACTAGGGATGAAAAATCCAACGCGAGGAAACCAGATCCAAGACGATGTTGCGGACTAATCTACCAGGTGAACGTAACAGGCGAGATTTCAAGTAATCGGCGGTGGAATGTCCGGCCGATTGACGATTTAGGGTAGAAGAAATTAGGTGCGTGTAGAGGTATGCGAAAACGCCTCTCAGAGAACGAAAGGATCTATATCTAAGCCTCTGTTTGGATACGAAGGAGGGCGTGGAAGGGGGAGGAGGCGCCCCTTCCTTTTCGCGTTTGGGTGAGAGGAAATAGGAGGTATAGTTTTATGATCAACAGTATTAACCAGATGAAGCAGCAGTGTTGTTCATCAAAAGTGAGAAGCGGCGGTCTCGACGGCGGTGACATACGCCATTCACTAGGCCCATACTTTGTTTCATGGACTAGGTTCTGGTTATTGTTTGTGTTTCTTCATCTGGTTAATAATCGTTTTAGCAATCTTTTGAATTTTGGAGTATCGTTTTAGCAGCGAGGTTGAGGCAGAGCGTACAAACATATAAGCGTACAAACTTGCACTTCTGGGTCTCGATGAGTTGGACGACCTGAGGGACGTGAGAAAAGAGTCCAAAGGTGACAAGCCGGTGGAGGATGTGGTGGAAAACATCGGACGAGTGGGCGTAGTTCAGGTGCCGAGTCGCCGAATCGAAGAGAGATAGTGCCTTGTCAAGGTTCTTCTCTGTTTTCAACAGCCCGAGGACGTGTTTCGGAGGGACAGTTTGGGGGATTCGACCATGGCATTGGCAGGAAAAATCTGGTCATTAACCATGCTCTAGTTTTAGTACTCTCACTGCTCATGTTTATAGGCGCTGGCTAGCCAGTATGGAAGAAAGAACAACCCTTAAAATACATAAACTGATGCTTAACACTTTTGTCTTCTATGGCCCCTTTTTTGGTCAGCCTGTTCTATAATTTCCTGCACACATATTTAAATATTTATAGAAAGATATTAGGGGGGGCTTAGAAAAGATTTGTTGACTGATAGATGTGCCTGTTTACTTCCTAGTACAAACTTGTTGCTGCACAAATTGTTTTTTTCCCGTTCAAAATGGCACAAGTTGATTTTAGTGTAGCTTGAAGCTTTGACTGTCTCTAATGGTGCATTGTCCAGTGATTATTATGGAATTACATGAACTCTAATGATCTTAGTTCATTGTTAAATATATGTATCTTTTAGCTGCTTTAACGTGACAGTTTATTGGGCTGCTTTCATTTTTTTTTTTCTGTCCTTTCTGTTTGGTTCATGCAATGCTTTGGAGAACAAAATTAGGCAATGCTGTTGCCTCCAACTTTTTTATAGCCAAAAATCTTGCTTTGGAGCTTGTACTTTCTACTGTTGGAATGGTTGAATTTTTCTTATTCTTATATATATATATTTTTGTTGTTTAGGTTCTTACTAGGGAGGTTATTATCAAGATTTGATCGAAAAAAATATAAGAGTAAAAGGTAAGCACTATTTATTTTTCTCCCAATTTTTTTATTTATGTATTTGGTATATATTTTTATATGTGTGTATGTGATGTATGTGTATCTATTTCATATATATTTTTATATGTATATGTGTTGTTTGTCTGAATGAAGAATGAAGTAAACAACTAATTAGGAAGTTTAATTGCATTTAAGGCTGCACGTCCCCTTCGTGAATGAATCAACATCGCTAAGCCATGTATGATAATGATGGTCTAGCACAATTATATATGAAAATGGAAAAAAAAAAAAAACCCGAGACACATATTTCCCAGTTGTCTTTTAAAAGCTTCACCCCATTATCATTTTCTTGCAAAATCTTGTTTCCCCTGTGATTAACTAATTCACTAGTTAAATAATTAACTGGTAATAATTATAATTAGAGATAGCCTGTATCTTGTATTGATGAAGAGATGTGGGTTTATTCTTCACTAGTTATTGCTTTTTTAGCCCATGTATTGTATCTTATGTTGGCTTTTTAGTAGAGCTATTACTAACTGTATTTCATATTTAGATGAACAATCATGGAAATGATACAAACTTTGTAATACTTTGGTGGGCACAAACACACCGAATAAGAATGACATATCTGTTAATGCTCATTGTTTATTGATATTACTTTAATAAACAAAAACATAGGTTGTCAATAAAAAATCATAGGATTAATTTTGAAAGAAGAGAGATAGCAAGAACTCAAGTTATGCATGACCTATTGGGTCCCACAAGCTGTGATATAGTTAGGATAAGCCCAACAACTTTCATACAGTTGTATGAATTACTCCAAACAGAAGGTAGTCTTCGACCAACAAATCATGCTAGTGTTGAAAAGTAGGTAGCCAAGACCTTGTACATATTAACCCATTATGCAAGGAATCGTGAGATGGATTTTTGGTTCAAGCGCTCTAGAGAAACAAGTCGTTATTTACATTGAGTTTTGAAAACTATTTTAGAGTTAGAGGAAAGATTCATTAGACAACCTAATGGAACTATCACTCCTCCAGAAATTGAGCAAAACAACAAATTTTATCCATATTTTAAGGTAATAATTATTTTACTTAATTGTAGTTTTCCTTCACATTTTGGTAATTACGGTTTACTTGACATTTAGTTTTCCTAACCATAAAATAATAGGATTGCATTGGGGTGATTAATGGCACACACATTTGTGCTAAAGTATTTGCTCAAGTCACTCCACGATATCGTGGAAGGAAAGATTACCCGACAATGAACGTACTACGTGTATGCTCATTTGATTTGAAGTTTACGTATGTTTTCTCAGGATGAGAGGGTACTGCATCTGACTCAAGAATTCTGAAAGATGCATTGTCTAGAGAAGACAAGCTTAAGGTTCCTGAAGGCAATTATACTAAGAATTATCAAATTACAACATTTTAATTAATTATTATTTATTAATATTTTAATTTCTAATGGGTTTATTATTTTATTTTTAGGGAAATATTTTGTTGCGGATGCTAGATTTGGGCTAAAAGCTGAATTTATCACACCTTTTGGAAGAGTCCGATATCACTTGAATGAGTTCTCAAATAATCCTCCGAGAACCATATGAGAGTTATTTAATCATTGCCATGCATCTTTACAAAATGTAATAGAATGTGCTTTTAGGGTGTTAAAAAAGAGATTCCCAATCATATCAAGTAACAATGAATCAACATATAGGGTTAAAACACATAAGTTAATTGTTTTAGTATGTTGTATTTTGCATAACTATTTGTTAAGTGTTGATTCAGATGAAAGGCTTCTAGTGGAGGTTGACCAACGAATTAGGAATCGACATCGGCATCGCTATCCTAGAGTGAACGAAGATGATGAATATAGAAGGGAGTTGGTTAGAAATTCTTTAGCTAGTGCCATGTGAATTGATTATAGTTATCGTATCTCAAATGCTTAGCATTACTTGCCTTTCATAAGATAGAACTTTTTTTAGTTGAATAATGAACATGATTGCTTGCCATGATATAGAACATTCTTTGCTTATTTAAAATCGCCCGATTGTTTCCTTATTATGACATTGATTAACTTCTTCAATTTTGTAATTAATTGTTCTTATCATGTGACTAGAATGGAAGGGGACAACTTCAGTGGTGTTGAAACTTATGGCAAAGGGAATATGGTGGTTTGGACACCTTTAATGGATGAAGCTTTGTTGTATGCCTTAATGCGTCAACAGGAGAAAGGCCTCAAGCAAAATGAAACTTTTATCTCCTAAGCCTATGACAATATTGTCATTGAGTTAAGAGAAAAAAATTGGGGAAGATGTAACTAAGGACAGGGTAAAAAATCGATGGAAAACACTGAAAAATAATTTTACAAATTGTTATGGTTTTTGGAGGAAGTGTTATGATTTTTGGAGGAATGGTTTGAGCGGATTTGCATGGAATCCTATTACCAAGCTTTAGAGTGTAGAACTTGAGGTTTGGGAAAGCCTCATTAAGGTCAATATCTTCTACTAACATGTACTGACAAAAAAATTATTTCATTTATTATTTATGTATATGAATCATTTTGAACTTGTTTTTTTGTTATTTACTTTTTCAGGAAAGACATATAGCTCGTGAATGAATGACGAAACATGTTCCCCATTATGATAAAATGCTAATGTTGTATAAGAATGATAGAACTACAGGTAATGAAAGTGGAACTGCAAAATAAGTAAGACATCGTCAAGTTTTTGAGCATACAGAGACCATTGAAGACATCAATCATCTTGTCTCTCAAAATGAAGTTAATTTGGAGAGTTCATACCCATTTGATGATACAAAATAGTCTTCCTCTCAAGCACAAGCTCATAAAAGTAAGGTTAAGAAAGCGAGGACCAATAATGATGATGAAATATTGATTAAACAAGCAACTGATAATGTTACTCAAGTCATGGAATGATGAAATTTAGTATTTGAGAAGATGATGCAGTGACTTCCAATTTCTGAAGAACAAGTCTGGTCTCTTTTAGAAGAAATATCACTTGAGCTACATGTGTTAATTAATGCATATATTCATTTGATTGCACATCCTGAAAAACCACGAGTAGTGCTGGGATGTCCTCAGGAAAGAAGGAAGGAAATTGTTATGCGATTGTTGTTCAGACATTTTGGCCCATGATAGTCTTAATTCTATATTTTAGCTACATTCAATAAGTTGGAATACTTTTATTTTGAGGGTAGAACATTTGCTATTTCTCTATGAACAATTTTAGATTTTATTACTTATCTTTTATCTAATAACTACCTACTCACATTGTAATTAGGAGAACATTTATGAAAATTTTTGGTACATTTTGTTTATTAATTTCTATTTACTTCTTTTTAACAATTTCGCTTAGTAATAAAAGTTTTCAAACAATTTTTATTACCTTGTTTAACAAATTTTACTTAAAAATCAAACATTCTACACGTTTTTTATTTTGATTAATATCTTGTTAAAATGAACGTAACATGTGTTGCTAGTCCATATGCACAAATTTTTCTATTATGGGCGATTAATCACGTTATTAGGAAAAAGAAACAACTTGAAAGGTTAAATCAGGATAAATTTGTAATAAGGAAAAAATTCATTTCATCCCATTCTTTTAATGAATATATCCAAACAAGGTAAGGTGTATATCCCTCAACTCTCTTTATTAATTCTATCCAAACAAGGTGAGGTGATGATCCCTCCCCCCCCCCCCCTTATTTTCCTTCCCCTCCCCTTAATGAATTAATCTAAACAAAATGTAAGACTCTATATTAGTTTCAGTATTGGTTGGGCAGTTCCTTTTGACCTTAGTTGAAAGTAGAGTTATGTAATGGCAAAAATATCAAAATTTTCATTAATGTTTTGAGTTGTGACCAAATCTGCTACTAAAGTTTTTTTTGTCCTAAAGTTCCACCAATGTTTTAGAATTGGCTTAAATTAGCCATTGACCATTAAAATGTGCAGGTTTTTTAAACTTCACGGTGATAATGTAACTTTTAACAAATTTTAAAATCTTTAAGTAATTTATCATTTTTTCTTTAATAGGCAATGAGTTGGGGCAGAGACATGATGGTGAGGATGAATTACATTGGTGACAGAGGTATTTAAGCCGACAGGCGAGCTGGAAGTGTTGATGAAGACGACTTGGAGTTTGTTAAAAAAAAAAAAGATAAATGACTTGAAATCCTTAAAAATTTGTTAAAAGTTGCATTATTACCCCAAAATTTCAAAATTTTCAACTTTTAATGGTTAGTGGTAAGGGTGAAAGCTTTTGACCCTAATCTGAAACCCGATCTAAAACCCAACATATAGGGTCGAGTTAGCATATGGATTAAGTAGGATTCAGGTTGACCTGAACTCGAATCAATTCTGAGAAGTGAAATCGGGTTGTTTCTGGTCAAACTCGATTTCACCTAGTTTAACCCGAAACCCATATACCAACTACCTAAGCCCACTACTTAAACCCACTACCTAAGCCCAAGCTCAACCCTCTTAATCCTAATATCCCCCAACCCCCTTCTCACGATCCCTATCCTAATTCCTAGTTGCCACTCTCAACATCCTCCAACCTTCCTTAACCTCTTCGCTACCTCTGCCCTCCTAACCCTGCAACACGCCACCCTTCCTTACCTCAAATTACGCTCATCTCGTTGTTGCCCTCCTACCGCTTTCCCTCCCTTACCTCGCACTAGTCCCATCCTCGCACCACCCTCGCAATCGGCCTACCCTCGCCTTACCTGGTGTTGCGCTTGCCTCACCCTCGCCCTTTGTCGCATGATCACTGCCCTGTTGTCATGCATGACCTCGCTCGATCACCGCCTTGTCGTCACTCAGTGCTTTATGAAGGTTCACTGTCGTCTGACTCATCCCCTGCCATTTTCACAAGCAGCCTTTCCAATTGGGTCAAAACCGATCCTACCCGACCTTAATCTATTTTTGTTGGGTCAGGGTCGATTCAGGTTTTCTCTATATTTCGGGTAAATTCAAGTTGCCATTTTCGGATTGTGAAAACGTCCATTTATTTTGGGTTTTGGTCCAAACTTGAATCAAAACTTGAAACTTTCACCCCTAATTAGTGGCTAATTTGAGCCAACTTTTAAACATTAGTGGGAATTTGGGACAAAAAAACCTTTAGTGGCAGATTTGGTCCCAAATTTGATATTTTTGCCTTATGTAATTGTTCGAGAAAGTACACTTTTAGTCCTATAATGTTTTGTGTTTTTCTAAATCATTCCTAACTATTTTTTAGTTTTTAAATGAGTCATTAACCGGAGTAGCCTCCAGTTCACCACACGAGACAAATCGACGTCGAGCCCAACAATTTCACCTTCGCTTAGCTTTTTTACGATTGAGCGCAGTTTTGCCATTTTCTAGAATAAAGCAAATATTTGAGCATCTCTACTTCACGAATACCGCATGTTTGCAACCTAAGCTTGGACAGAAATAAAGTGATGATGGGTGCCGCGATGAAGAAGATGTGTATGCCAAAGGTGGACGTGCGAGATTGGTAAGGATGGTTTTTGACCTAACAGGGATGGAGAATTTTGCTTATTGGAATACTACGATCAATGGGTACATGAGGAATTGAGTGTACCAAGATTTCATGTTCATCCAGCATTATGATGATACTTAATTCTAGCGTCATTGTGCACCAAGATTTCATGTTCATCAGTTGATCGTAATGCTTCAGGCTTGGAATTTTGGTGCGTGGTTCATGGAGAGAGGTCGAACGAAAGTTCTTCCTTTGTTTGGGACGTTTTGCTTCTGTGACTTTGTTTCTTTTCTGTAGAAAATCAAACTTGATGTGCGTTTGCCCCATAAAAAACTCTCAGACAAAAAAATCCTGTAAATTTTGATTAAAGCCAAGTTGGCTGAAATGTTTGTCAATTATTTTTCAATGTTTGATACATACAGAAGAGTCTTTCTTATAGTCTAAGAGTCCTACTTGCTATACAAGGAAATAACTAGTTTACAGGATAAGATTGTGTTTAGCTGGGAAACTCTAGCTGAAACATATGCACAGATTGCAGCTGTGGATGGTGTGAACTTTCTGAAGTAGTACAGCCTATCTCGCATCTTACCCTTGCCAATCTGTTTCCTTAAGTCCAGGTCCCGCATCACACAAGAATTTGGGAATAAAGTTATTGAGCAGTTCAAATCTCTTGCAATGCTGTTAACAGATAATAGATTGCAGTTGAAATCAGGCACATGCAACACATCCTTGAGTCGAATATATTGTAAGAGCTGATACTGCCCACATGACTGTGTACTAATACTTGTTCCATATGGCAAGCAAACAGGTGGTGAATTAGTGGATTCACAAGGATTAGTTAGTTGTAATGGTGTCATATGCTCAGAAGCCCCGCTATCGATTATCCAATTAGTGGAGCAAGTAAAAGTCTTATCGGCAATTGCTGCTACATTGTTCTGACTCTGATTATTCAACAAAGATATGAATTGTTCGTACTGAGCATGTGTAAATGAGGGTACACAGTCCGGTCCTTGTGATTCTTTGCTTGTTGTGGCCTTGTTTGCAACTATCTTCCCTTGTCTCGGTTTTGTTTGATTCTTTGGTGGTTTCTCCTTCTTCTCCCACCAATCCGGGTATCCAATAATCTAAAAACACATGGTCATTAGATGGCCAGTCTTACCACAATGATCGTAATGCATACTGTTTTTGTTGTTCTAGCTGGCTTGGCCTTTCTTGGAGGACAAGACAACACCATCATTTCGTTTGGCTACAAAGGCAGCTGCATCGGTTGATGGTTGTCGACTGAGCGCAATACTCAGTTGGCTTTCTTCCTTCACCACGCAAGCATACGCTTTGTTGAGGAATGGCAAAGGTTCCATGTTGAGAATTTGAGATTGTATTACTCCGAAATGATCATTGAGTCCCATGAGAAAGTTGTGCAGCTTCTCCTATTCTCTCGCATCCATTAATGATTTGGTTGCACCATATGTGCAAACGGCAATCTCGCTATAGGCTGTCAATTAGTCCCATAGGCCTTTCAATTTAGTGAAATATGTAACCACAGATTGATCTTGTTGCTGCATTAAAGCTATTTCCCTTCTGAGTTCACGGACTCTTGGTGCGTTCCCTTGGGAAAATCTTTCTTAAAGATCTACCCATAAGTCTCTTGCTAGGTCAACGTAAGCTACACTATCATGAAGCTCAGGACACAAGCCGTTAAATAGCCAAGAGATTACCATCAAATTGCATTTATTCCATACCTGTAAGTGATCAGAGTTTTCATCCGGTATGGGTAAGGTTCCATCAACGAACCCTAGCTTGTTTTTGACTCACAATGCATTCTGCATTGCCCAACGCCATGTGTTGTAGTTTTCTCCTCGGAGTGTGCTGCTAACAAGGACAGCCCCTGGATTATCGAAAGCATTGAGGTAATAGGGGGATGAAGGATCACTTCCAGCCAAAAAACCTGAATCAATGGACAAAGATCCTTCAATCCTTTTCAAAAAATCGCATTTTGGTGGATTGTTCGACATGGATTAGAATTCCTATTCTGATACCATGTAAATCTTGATTGAAGCCAAGTTAGCTGAAACGTTTGTCGAGTGTTTTTCAATGTTTGATACATATAGGATAGTCTTTTTTATAGTTTAAGAGTCCTACTTGTTGTACAAGGAAATAGCTAGTTTACAGGATAAGATTGTGTTTAGCTAGGAAATTCTAGCCGAAACATATGCACACGCTAATAAATCCTAAATATGGTGAGTTTGAAATCGGACTTGGATGCTTTACTGTAATCATTATCGTACTTAATTGGATGGCCTTGTTCTTGGCTCTCCCTCTCGCAAACCAAAATCACTTCATTTATTATCAGAATGAAAATCTTGAATTATGCATCAGAAATCCTTAAAGATTATTCGCAAACAATTTTTAAATTTTGGGAAAAAAAGAAAACTAAGATTTTGTCCTCTTTCATTTCACAACCATAGTCCTTTTGTCCCCTGGTTCCTCCTTTTACTTGCACTTCTCTTTACCTTTTCTCCTCTTATTGCAAGTCAATTGTTGGCCACTGATTGAAAAATAAAAAAGAAGCTAGAAGTCGCCCATAGGCCATTTTTGTGATTCGCAAATTAATTTGCAGACTCTACTTTTGTCAAACTCTTAGAGTAGAGTTGCAACATGGTTTTGATTTGCTCCATTTTATTGTTAATTTTAGAGTTCAGGAATTTGATAGATAAGCGACTGAAATGTGGAAATCTTAATGAAGCCCACCATGGACAGTGGTTGGAAACACCTGTCACGGACTTACAGTGGAGATACAGAGAAATAATAGGGATCCGCCTACATCCAAACTGACGAGTGGTTTGTTTGTTTGTTTTTTAAATGAACAGATCTAGATCGCAAATGAGTTTTATTTTATTCTCACCTGTCAAGTTTGGGTACAGATGTGTGCGGGTTTAGGTTTCATTTGCCTCATATCTGACATGCTATTACATATATGTGTATGTGTGTATGTGTGTGTGTGTAGGAAAGTTTTAAGAATAAGATACTGAAATTTGTTAATGTTGATGCATTTTTTTTGTCTATAGAGTTATATAATTGTTTTTATGCTTTGTTCAAAATAATTAATTCATAAAAAATAAGTTTAAAATTACATGAGTTTCATTTGCCAACGATAGCATGATTCTAAAAATCACATCTTTCAAAACTTTGGAGCTTATATTGAGTTTGTAAAAGTACTGTACTTAGCAGCAAATCATAAAATTAATTGTGATTTAGAAACATGTGCCTTTGTGTGTATGATGTATCTATCTAGCAATTTTATCTTTAGTTGATAAAGAAAGAAAAAGACTCTTAATATCTTTCTCTATTACTAAAGTAAAATTTTATCTTTAGCTGAGTATTTTCCTACATCATGCTAATAACTGAAGTAAAATTTTTTGTTTACTTAAGTTTGTGTTGTAGGGTACATATATATACAATATGCTACTTAAATTTGTATTTGCTCAGTCTAGTAAAAACAAAATGATGTTGAAAGCATGAGAACATTTATGGTTATGGAAGTGTAGTGGATGAACGAGTTTTACCCGACCCAACCCACTTGATAGAAAGGTAGGATATGGATATCAAAGTTACCTACCCTGATAAGTAACAGGTAGGTTATGGGTGAGACATTCAACTTAACAAATTGGCAACACATATTACATGGCTTCACTGTTATTTCCCCTTAAAAATAATCCATTATTTTCTAAGTTTTATATTTAAAATTAATATAATTTGAAAGTTAATAGTCTATCTAATTAATAATCACGTGAATAAAAAGTTTTTCAAAAATTAATTAATTTTTTATAAATTTTTTCTATACTGAACCAAGAAAACTTGAAATAAATAAAAAGTACCTTTCTTAAAAATGTTTTAAAAAAATACTTTTTTGACTTTTTAAATATATAGTTTCAATTGGCAAACAAGTTGAGTAAATAATCACCATGTATCGAAATAATCACTAATAACTCATTTTAAAAAAAAAAATCACTATGGACTTGCTTGGAAACTGAAAAAAAAAAAAAAATTTAAGAATGTGTTGACAAAATGTAAAAATATTTAGGATTGAAACTTTCTCATTAATTTTTTAATGCAAAAGTTTCAGTTCGGCTCAGATTGTCAAGAAATGCAGTAAAAATATTTATTTCTATATATAAGACTCCCTCTATCCTAAGTTCTTTGTATCATTCCAATTAATCTATAATTTTTTTATCTTCAAATTTTGGTGTACAAATGCCAAATTTTTATATATAATTGATAAATGGAGACTTATAATTTTTAAATATATATTCTTTAAAATTTTTCTTGTAAATATATTAAAAATAAATTCAAGTCAAATTTAAGTCAAAAAAATGAAACAAAAAACAAAGATTATGGGATATAGGAAGTAATTACTTGGAAACTATAAACTATACACTTTAAACAACCCAAAAAATACTTTTAAAATAATTATTGTAAAAATTAAATATTTTTTATTAATTTTTTAAGGGCTAGGCAAGAAAAAGTTTCATACAAAAATATTATTGAAGTAATTATTAGGTAAATAAAATATCAATTTTTGGACACATTTCTAATAATAAGAAATGTAGAGAGCCCTTTTCTTTTAGAAGATTACTAGAGGATTCACCTTAAGTTGCATAGAGCGGAAGTGGGAGCGGGAGAGAAAGTGAGAGCGGAAATTCATCAAAATTAAAAATATAGAAAGCGGGAACAGCTTGAAAGCAGTATATATATAGACACATACATACATACAAGAATATGAATAGAATGTTGAATCTGGTTCTTCACCACATTGCCATGAAGTTGTATCACTTCAATTAAAAACCCGAAGCCAAAACACCCTCGCAACAAGACAATTACTATCATTGAATTAGGTTCCATCTCATTTCTCATCCTATTGAACAATATGAAGACACCATCAATGTTTTCCTCACGAACATATCCACATAAAATCGTTGTTCAAGAAACCAAATTTCTATAAGAAATTTCATCGAACAGTTTATGAGTATCCCATACGCAACTGCATTTTATATAGACCTCCATAGCAGTGTTGTTGAAATACAAGTCCGATTCAAACCCAATTTCAGTGTAACACAATGGACGATTTGTTCAAGAAAAGCACCCTTGTCAATCAATAAAATAGCCTTGTTCATTATCGAGAATGTGAAGTGATCAGATTCGACACCCAACTCATCTCATCTTCCTAAAATGAAAAGGCTTAAAAAATATGACCTAATTCAACTTGAGCATTTATAACCGAATTCCATATCGTAGTACTGGGTTCTTGCAAAGAGTCAAGCACAGACACGGATGATTGAAATGCATATACAAAGATTGAGCTTGGAGGCAATGGAACCGTAATTAGTTGGATTTGAAAATACATAATTTTAGAGCGCTCTTTCACCTTCATCAGAGCACAAATTTTTGGCACTCTCACACTAAAAGCACGAGAGCGCGCTCTAGATTCATAAGCGACAATTGCTTAATCATTTTTATACAACTAAGGATTTTACCTTAGTTATGTTGTTGGAGTCATATTTTTTTTTTTATGGTTAAACTAAGAAATCAGGGACTGAATGAAAATGTATGTTTGCATAATTGGAAGGAGTTGTATGGTACCTTTGGAAGTATTTCAAACATGTAATATGGTGTCTATTTATCATGCCCTCCATTTCACAAAAGTTAACCTCTTTACTACTTACAACAATTAATTTATAATATTTTTTTTTTCAAAATTTATAATAACAATATGAACTTTTATATGAAAATGAAACTTTAAAGATTATAATTTCTAAATATCATTTTTAAGATTTTTTGCAATACATGCCAACATTGCAACCGAGGCCACATAACAAGGACTGCACTTGCCTTTAACCAATTAAACAAAAGTTAGATATCTTACTGCCCTTTCCTTTTTCCACATTCCAGATAAGTCCATCCAAATATATTAAAAGAACACAATAACACGCATTTGAACTATTGACGAAATCTCTTAGACACCACATGACAATCACTACCAGTAATATAGAAAAACCAGCAAAAGAAAAAAAGTCACATAAAAAAGTTCTGGCACAGGACATAACTGAAACTTCTCCAACTTTAGGGATCTAAACAACTCATAGTAACAATTTGAGGGCTACCAGTGACATTATATCACTAAACATAACACGCCTTGTGACGTTAACTATGGCTCACCAGCCACATATCAAACCAAACAGCTCCACACGCCAAAAATTAAAAAAAAAAAAAAAATAGGACGAAAGATCAAACCACCAGCCTCACGGCTCTTATCACCTACTCCTCACTCTCTTATACTTCAGTGTACGTATATAGATATGGATGTAGCACATGTGTCAATTATAGGCCAAAATAAACCGCCCCTAAACTCAAACCACTCTGCTAACTTGAACTCGTCACATATCACCCCTGGAACTTGGCAAAATAGGACACTTAAGTCCAACAGTTACAAAGTTAGTCACATTGCATCATGTGTCAGTGTCGCAGCTATAAGAGCCATGATATTTTACAGAACTATCAATAACGAAAGGGGCTGGGCTGCTCGGCAAAAAGAAGAAAAAAAAAAAAAAAAGCGAGTAGGCCTCGAATTTCCTTTTGTCCTCTGGGTTGCGAATCTTGACATATTTCTCCGATTTGTCTGAAAAATTTATCAAATCACAACCGAAGTCCACTTCGGGATCTCAGTAGACACGAGGAAAAGAGACTGATTGAACTCAAAGGATCGCCGAAATGGTGGCGATGGGGGCGGTGGTCGTGACGAAGTCGAGGTTGCTGCTGTAGACGGCGATGACGAGGAGATCAGAAAAATGACAGAAGCTTCCCAGTGAGCCCCTCGAATAAGCGATTGATCAGGAAAGTGGTAGACCGTTACAGAATCATATCACGTGACTAACTCCCCGTTAATTGCTGGGCTCAATAGTTCCACTTCCATCTACGGAGTCGGAGTCTGAGAGTGATGTGTGAAACGTTAAAGTTGGGGAATTATGTGTCTGAGTCGTTTAAGTTTAGGGGCTATACATTAAATTTCCTTTATCATATTACTGACGGGCCCACTTTTCCTTCCTTGCCCTCATTCCAGCTGCAGGTTGTGAAGATATCCAGGAATAAATTACACAGAGGGTTCCTAAAATTTAGTCATTGTTTTCTTTTAGTCCTTGACCTATTGAATGTTTTGTTTTGATCCTAAACCTATTATAATTGTTTCATTTTAGTTTCTCACCAAATGAAATTTATTAACTCAAAATAATTGTTTGAAAGAAATATTTGAAATTTAATTTAAATATTCAGTAACTATCTTCTAGTAAATTTAAACAGTTTAATATTTTTTTATAGTTAATAGACAATTTAAATTAATAAATTTTCCTTTCTGAATGAAATAAGATCAATTTATAGAGAGAAAAAAATGTGATTTGAATTTTTCATTAACTATAAAAAAAATTATTATACAGATTAAATTTATTGTAAGAAAATTATCGAATAGTTTACATTATTATCTAAAAAATTGTTATTAGATAAATACTTTAAGTTCACATATTTCATAAAATTGGGACTAAAATGAAATATTTTTAATAAATTTAAAACTAAAATGAAACATTTTAATAAATTTGAGACTAAAGCAAAATATTCAATATATTAGGGACTGAAAAAAAATAATGACTAAAGGTTAAGTACTATTCAAGAAATTTACTCAGACACCCGGCGAATTAAAGCAATTTATTCCCTTGCGCATTAAGTCGAAACGTCTTTTGTAATGTTCGTCGTCCCCACTAGACTTTTTTCGCAAAGAGCAACGAACATAACATGGCGAATAATTTGGTAAGTTTTCTTTTCCCAAGTTATCTTCAATAAAAGGGATTCTAGTGTCACTACCAATATTATAATTAAAATGAAAAGGCTTCTTTCATTATTCCTCATTCAATACTATTCACTTTAAGCTTAACGTATTACCTCCAAGTGCCAAGCAGAAATCTCTGCCAAGTAAATCTTTTTTTCATATATAAGATTCCGTATTGATCAGAAAAAATTCTGTGTTGAATTTATAGTTTCTTACTTAAGGTAGCTAAACTCCTTAATTCCTCGAAGAAAAATGGAAATTTTTTCATAATATATATAGAGGATCATGAAAATTTCCCCAGAACACTTTATTTTGAGGAAATTCCTTGTAGTCTTTGGATTTGCACATATTCTCGCTTTGTTCAAAAGCTATCCTCCAGAATCTAAAATCAAGGGATCAATTAACAATTCTCTGCACCCTATTTTTTTCCCCCATATATATATATAAAGAATTCCCAGCACCTAATTAAAACGGAAGGCAAAAAAGGACCAAAAATTGAAATAACATAACGATGAAGGACAACCGAAATGAAGAGGAGGGTGAGGAGAGAAGGGCCAGGGCACAGAAGCAATCTTTCAAGGTATTTCTGTGCTGGCGGCGGATATTCAAGCCGAGGACGCCGGAGCCACCACACGACATAGAGAAGCTGTTCGAGCGCTTCTCGCGGAGCGGGACGATGGCGGCGGAGGGGCTGGAGAGGTTTCTGGTGGAGGTGCAATGGGAGGAGAAGGAGGAGGCCAAGGAGCTGGCCGAAGCCATATTTGACAGCCTCAAGCACCTCAACATCTTGAAAAGAAAAGGCCTCCACTTGGAGGCATTCATGAAATATCTTCTTGGCGATCTTAATCTTGTTCTCGATCCTTCCCTTGGGGTACTCAACTTTATCAATTCTCTTTAATGACATGAAACATAATAGTTTCATGATGATACTAACAAACTTATTAATTATAACTTTCAAAAAATTATTATGTGAGTCGAACTTGTAACTCTTTTTATCTTACTAGCACGAATTCAATTAAATAATTATAAATCCGGTACTAATACCATTACCATAAGCATTTCAGAGAAGGCCTCATAGATCTCTTACATGATTTTTAAAATCTTGGTTCAAACTTAAGTGGGGTTATTTTGTTATTTATTTTTTAAAAGAAACATATTGTTTTGTTTGCAGGTACATCATGGCATGAATGCGCCTTTGGCCCATTATTTCATTTACACAGGCCACAACTCGTACTTGACGGGCAATCAAATTAGCAGTGCCAGTAGTGCTGAGCCCATCATCAAAGCCCTCAGGCGAGGCGTACGTGTCATAGAATTGGACCTCTGGCCCAGTTCCAATGGCAAGGAAGTCGAAGTTCGACATGGCGGGTATATGTTTAGATTCCAATACCTCTAACGACATCTTCTGTTAGGAAATAAGAATGTCAATGGATGTCAAATCTGATGGGCATCCATTTATATTTGATTCGATGGGTCAAGTTTTTTAAGCAATTGATCAGATTTGGGTTTAATATAGTTTTTCGTTTTTTACCCGTCATCGGATTTAGGTAAGATGTGGGTTTAGGATTTATCCACCTTACATCCGACCCATATATATATGTGTGCGTGTGTGTAAACATATAATATTAGTTATATGATGAAAATAAAAGTATAATGGATAAGTTATATAGAATTAAAAACAAACATGACTTGCTTTAATGGATAAAGTATAATAAATGTTTTTAATAGCAACAAATGTAAGATTATACATGGCATGACTCAATAAAATTGTGGTTGTATAGGTGTGGTGGGTGAATGAGTTTTACCCGACCCAACCTGTCTAAAAATAGACAGGATATGGATGTAAAAATTATTTACCCGATATGTGGATATGGGAAGGGCGTTTAAGGTCACGGGTAGGATGTGATAATACCCTCATCTAACCTAAATCTGACCCATTGACATCCCTATTAGAGAACCAGGTCCCATGGCCAGTTTCATGGTGGATAACAGTTTTCTTTCCATAAATAATTAATAAATTAAGATGGGAATTGTAGGACTTTAACTTCTGCCGTGGATCTTCACAAATGTTTGCATGCAATTAAGGGCAATGCATTTCTGGCTTCAGAGTATCCCGTTATCATAACTTTTGAAGACCACTTGAATTCACAACTTCAACAAAAGGTGGCTCAGGTGATTAATTAGTTGATTGACTAGTCAAACTTAAACTTGTAAATTAGTCCTTGATTTTTTTGTTAAACAGATTATTTAGCTAACAAAAGGTGTTAACTAAGCTTTCATTTTCATCAGATGGTGACAAGAATGTTTGGGAACATGTTGTACCGGGGTGAGTCGGATCACTTGACGGAATTTCCATCGCCAGAGCAGTTGAAGAATAGGATTCTGATTTCCACCAAACCGCCGAAGGAATATCTTGAAAGCCAGATTAGTCGGGAAGATTCTCTGGAAAATTCTAAAGGTTCTCCATGGGATGAAACTAAAGCCACTCATGCAATGGTAGGCCAGAAAATGATGCATGCTTTACAAAGATATGCACTTCAAGAAAATTAAAAGATTACACACTATTTGTTCAAATTTTAGTTTTTGAACAAACACATATAGGCAGTGTAGTGTTGTGTGAATTTTATGAATCGTATCTAATATTTAGTCATTATTTCATTTTAGTCTCTAATTAATTGAATATTTTATTTTAGTTTTGATCCTACCTAAAACATTTGTTTTAATCCTAAATCTATTGAAAATATTTCATTTTGGTCCAGTTGGGTAAAATTTTGTTAACTCAAAATATTTGTTTAATAACAAATTTTTAGATCATAATTTAAACTATCTAGTAATTGTCTTATAATAAATTTAATCTATATAATAATTTTTTTACAGTTAGTGGATAATTCATTTTTTTTTTCTCTCTGTAAATTAAATTTATTTTATTCAAGAAGAAAAGGCTAATAATTTAAATTGTCTATTTACTATAAAAAATTATTAAACCATTTAAATTTACTGGAAGACAATTACTGAATATTTAAATTAGAATTTAAAAAAATCGGATAATTATTCTGAGTTAATGAATTTCATCTGATGAGGAACCAAAATGAAACAATTTTAAGAGGTTTAGGATCAAAACAGAATATTCAATAGGTTATGGACTAAAATGAAATGATAATTAAAGCTTAGGGATTATTTGTGCAATTTACTCGTAATGTTGTAAGAGCTTGACCGAATCAGTCGGTTCTACCATGTACTATTACATTTTTTGACCTGACTATTGGCTCATTAAATATTTGGTCACAACCAATATTATTAAACTCGGCCCTGGAGTAATTAGGAGTAGCCACTGGGTCACGGGTCAACCAATTAAACTGGTTGGTTTTGGGTTAAACTCGGTAACCATGTGGAGGCTTTGGATCATGGTCCAACTAACTTAATCACTTGGGCTAGGCCGGCTTTGACAACATTGGTCAAAATCATTCAAAGCAACCTAAACCATTCAAATTGATGAACCATGATCCAGAATGATTTTTGTTTAAGATGGTAAGTGAACTTGAGACTTTTATCCGGTCCCTTCATGGTTTAGTTTTTACAACATTGCATTCATCGCACCTTACCTTACCAATAGAGAAAGGTGAAGGGTTTGGAATCTCATCATGGCCCTCATAGAAGCGAATGATGCTTAGATTGATATGATCAATATAAACACAGCTCATAAAGAATGAAGATCTAGCCTGTTCAAAGGTTGAAACTATATAAAGACCACTAGTGATTAATGTATGTTGACTTTGATGTTAATTGCTAATGTTGTTGTACAAGAAAATGGCATATGAATGAACTTCGATGTAATATTATAATGGAAAGTTTGATCAAATTTTTTATATGTATCATAGGGAGGTGCAGATGAACATTGTGAAGAGGAAGATGAGGAGAAAAATGTTCTAGAGTATAGAGAATTGATTGCGATTCATGCAGGGAAGGCGAAAGGTGGGTTGAGCAACTGGTTATATGATGATCCACAAGTAGTTAGACGCTTAAGCTTAAATGAGCAAGAGCTTGAAAATGCCACCACCTTCAAGGGAACTGAAATTGTCAGGTAAATATATTTGACATTTATATTTTTAATATATATAGAAATGACCAAGGAGGAAGTGGAGATTTAGATCTCAAACCTTATAGTGATAATAATAAGTTATTTAATTGTTAGGTTAAACTTTGCTCGTTGAATGACCTGGATTTGAATAAAAAAATTTATCGAACAAAATTAAATATATAATTTGAGTGAACAGACCAAAGTTGAATAGTCAAATTGACAAGATGTAACAAGTTTCGTCACCAACACTAGGTTTTACATCCTCTAAAAATCCGCTATTGATTTTTTACTTTGAATTTTTTTTTTTACTATTTATTTATTTATTTGTTTGTATTGAAAAAACTCATAGATTTACTCAGAGGAATTTGCTAAGAGTTTTCCCAAAGGGCACAAGGTTTGACTCATCGAACTATGACCCGTTCATTGGATGGACACATGGAGCTCAAATGGTTGCCTTCAATATGCAGGTGTGCGCATAAAAAAAAAAAATACCTTTCTTTACCAAATGTGATGAAATTGAAAAATTCAAAAGCATTATAAAAGAATATTATGGATGATAGCCAATTTTACTGACCAAGAAGCTTCTACAACTATACATAGATATGAAAGAAAGATTCTTTTACAGGGACATGGAAAGTACCTTTGGATAATGGAAGGAATGTTTAGGGCAAATGGCCAATGTGGTTATGTGAAGAAACCTGATTTTTTACTGACCAGGGGTCCTACAGATGAGGTTTTTAACCCCAAGGACATGAAAAACTTGCCGGTCAAGACAATCTTGAGGGTAATAACAGGAACATGCTTGGATTTTATCAGATTAATGCCGACAAAGTTTAATTTTGATTTTGTTCCAAAATAATTACAGGTAAAAGTCTACTTGGGGGAAGGGTGGCATCAAGATTTTCACCATACCAAGTTTGATCGCTATTCCCCACCTGATTTCTATGCAAGAGTAAGAAATCAAAGCACACCAATCATCTAATTAAGTTTACACACAAAATCCTATGATCTTATTATACTTCCATTTTTCTTCGCATATTGTTCTTACTCTAATTGCATTTTCTTGCTTCTTGTAAGAAAACCAAACTCTTCAATAATCAATATTCATTATATTTATGTATAGGTAGGGATAGCCGGTGCCCCGGATGACAATACTGAAATGAAGGAAACAGCAGTTGTAGAAGATGAATGGCTCCCGGTATGGAACCAAGAATTTGACTTCGAGCTCCGGGCTCCGGAGTTGGCTGTGCTCCGAGTAGATGTGAAGGAGTACGACACGACTGGAAGACCGGATTTCGGCGGCCAAACATGTTTGCCGCTTTCGGAGCTAAGGAAAGGCATCCGAGCAGTTCCATTGCATGACAAACATGGAGACAGGTACAAGCATGCAAGGCTTCTGATGCGCATATCTTTTGAAGCTCCCTATACTGTTTATTGAAAAACATACCCCTACATGTACTATTGTTCGCAAAACGATCAAATTTGTTTATTCTTTCCAGTTTGATGGCCCGATGATTAACCGCTTATTCCATCCCATACCCCCTTTAACTTAACTCCCGTCTGATTTAGCTTCACACCAATAGATATGAGGATAACGTGCCAGTATTGCTAACACACACTAATCTCATGTACACGGATCAAAGCATAGAGAGTATATGGAATTGGTGATGAATAATTTTGTATCAATGCCTTGTCTTCTAATACTCAAGTAAATACCAATACAGAAACCAGGAAACATAGAAGAGTTAGCTCATAAAGCCACATGAGCTAATTTCTGGACGACACAAGTTCAGGAAAATGGGGCTTTACAAGAAGTAACGACTTGTATTTGTCATTGAACAGTTAAAAGATAGGGACTATGAGTTTCGGAGACTTGAAGATAAATTTGGCGGGAAACATTTTTCAGATTCCCTGCGCTTATTTCGCATAGAAGTAGGTTTAGACTCCTGACCATCGCCAACACGAGATGGTTTACCAACAACTGCGAAGGACAATGTAGATATTACCAATACAAAGGAGTATATGAACTCAACACTATCTTCTTCCATGAATATAACAATAGGGTTACTCATGCTACAAAGAAGTCAAAATTTGTGATGCATGACGAACATAGATGAAGTAGCATCAATAATGCAAGCACTGAAAAATTATTTACTTGCAAGCAAGACAATAGCATTTTGTCACTTCCTACCTCCCAGATCGAGATTGGGTTGAGCCTCTCCCGCTAACACCTGATATCTGCTTCAGGTTGGTAAGGGCATCCTGAGCATGTCGTTTTGCATCAGGAGTTCCATGTTTGAATGCTTCCACCAAAGCTCTGACCAAGGTTTGATTAAGAGAGCAAATATGAGCAGGGCCTTCAGCTCTCAGAATCCTCTCTATAAGCCAAAGTGTCCTCTCCTGCAAAACTCCAGGATGTAGTTGTGTGAACAGATCAACTACCATGTGCATAACACCGAGTCTTGCAAGCTCATCAGCAGCTTTTTTGGAATCATTTGAAGTATCCAGTACAAGAGTAGAAAGTGCTTCCACAGCAGCAATTTGAACATTGGTGTCTTCACCTGGAAGAAGATCAACTAATGGTTTGATGCAGTTGCTCTTCAGCAAACACAGCTGACTGTTTTCATCACATGGCAAATTGTGTATGGGACAGGTGGAAGGCTCAGAAGAAGTCCTATGACACATAAAAATCATGGAAGCACAGCATCCATTGGGAGGTGGTGGTTCGAAGTCTGCATTTGCAAATGACAGGCAAGCTTCTGATAGGTTTTTCAATCCAGTAGCAGCTAGCTGTTTCGCTCGAGGTTTCGAAGGAAAAGAAAGCTGCTCACAGAAAATATTCATGAGCTGATGATCTTTGACCATGTTAAAAGTCTCGTGATCAAAGATCCTAGTTAAGTTGACTAACAGCCCAAGAAGCCCTTCTGCAAAACTTGATGTCACTCGGGACGCTCTTCCACTTGAGTCATACCTTTCACTTTTCAAACTGCTCACAATCCATTGGACGAAGCAAGCAGGCATGAGTAATTTCACTTCATCTTCTGACAGTGGTATATTAGCAAGGATGCATGCAGCATCTGATCTCTCACTCTCTGTTGATTTGTTGTCCAGTAGTTTGTCTTTCAATAAGGTGAGCTTGTTGGAAGATCTCAGCTCACGGGCTAAATCTTGGCCCGATCCTTCTGTCAGAACTTTTGTAAGCTTAAATGCATGAATTCTGTCTCCAACTTCTGTGTGTTCCAAGAATGATATTATGGTTTTTAAGCCATCATCAGAGTTCACTATATGTGTTATTACTGACTCTGCAAGATGAACAAACATGAATGAATAGCTGGATGGAAATTCCCACATGCATGTAGAGTCAATGTGTAATGTAGGTGTAGGGTCGTGTGCATTAACTGAATGGTCAGCAGAAATGAGACAGAATTACCTGCTGCTTGCGGAGAGCATGTAAGTCCACATAAAACAAGTAGAATGGCGGTTTGACATCGGGGAGATGTAACGGACAGAAGGCCCATAAGGTTCATGACAATTAACTCGCACTGCATTGAATTCCCTTTCTTGTCAACTGTAGCTAATTCCCAGCACCCAGAATTTGACACAATATTTGCAAGTATTGATGCAGATAACTCTTTCCATTCAAGTGTAGCATTGTTATTCTGGAAAAGAATATCTAAAAGAGCTGGAAGCACATCAGACTCAACGAGGATGGTTGCATTGTCATCCAAACCTGACAGGTTATACAATGCTTGCAGGCTTGGTGTTCTTCCGTTTGGGTTAGACAACAACTGAACCAGTACTTTTGCACATAGCCTTGCAATTTGTTCTTTACTATTATTTGTCAAGGTCATTCTTCCAACAATGGATGCCATCTCTATTCTAACATCATCAGGACCTATTTCAAGGAAATTCCTTGTTAAATTTCAATCTTTTGCGCATTCAGAAATAGTACTGTATTAGTACAGAGTGTACCTTGTTGGAGCCGATGAAGTAAGGGCTCAAATCTCCCTGCCGAAGCCAAAGGTTGAATGTTATCTTCCACTCCCTCTACATGTTTTAAAACCTCCTCAGCTAGATTGGCTAAAGCAGGATGTTCCGGGTTCTCTGACATGCTTGATAGTAGAACCAGTGCTCCTTTTTCGGATGCTATGTTTAAGCAGTATGCTTCATCAGTAGAGAACTCAAGTAACAACTTGACAGCAAATTCTTTTTCTTTCTCTGAACTTCCAACTAGACCATGCACAGCCAACTTAGTGATGCCCTCTTCGATCATTATTTTCTAGGGTTATTGCCCACAGCATCAGACAGCAATCATCAAGATCATCAAAAACACAAAAGATTTATTTATTTATTTATTTATTTTGTTTTTTTTTTAGGAGGAACAGACACTACCCTGATCAGGCAAAATGCACAATGAAAATGGTACCTGTTAATCATTCTGGTCTCACAACTTCATTCAATTCTGTATGTTGTATTTTTTATGCATTTGTCCAACCATTTAAACTCAACCAAGTGTCAATTCTCAGCCACGTGTGGTCCGCCAAATGAAAATTTTTTCGCCTCTGTAGTTTGTATCATAGACTCGACCAACATGATGGCATTGATCATATCTTCTGTTAAGTTTTGATTTCACTTCTCATTGCCTAAGATTAAATTTTTCACTGGACTTTGTTAACAACCCATTTAATATACCATGACAAGTACATAAAAAGCTCAAGGCTTTCCTAATTATTAATCAGAAAATACTGCATTCCTTGGATTTTAAATTTTCTTGTGCCCTAGTAAAAGCAGCCATTCTTTTGGTGTTTCGGAGTTGTAAGATCAAGAATGAACTACAGCCAATACCTTAATTATTCTATCTGGGGATGTGAGCTGGACTGGACTATAAGCTAGAACAGGGGGAAAAAAATCCGTAATCTAAGCTAGGTATACTCTAGACAGGTCCATCAATCCTAATTCCCTTGGGCAAGGGCTATTTATAACCAGTTGACAGCACTTTATGAATGATTATATCAGAAGCATTAAAGTTGGATTAAGGTCCCACAAACCATCACTGGCAGAGCAAATTCTTTCTTAAAGGCTAAGTGTGGGGACCTCTATTACCCCCATCACACAATTATCCAGCAAGGAGTAAATTGCGCAAATAGTCCCTAATCTTTAATTGAAATTTCGTTTTAGTCCCTAACCTATCTGTTTTGGTCCTAAATCTATTAAAATTATTTCATTTTGGTCCCTCACTAAATAAAATTCATTAACTCAGAATAATTGTCTAACATAGACAATTTACTCGTTTGCTAAAAATCTGGTAGTTTCTTATGAAAATAGTTCTTCCCCGTCATAGCTCTCTAATGGTACTGCTGAGTGCTGATAAAAACAAAAAGAAAAAAAAAAGAAAAAAAGAAAAAGAAAAGAAAAGTAGGTCTATGTTTACTAATACTTCCATTGAACAGGTACATAGAAAGTAGTGATAAGTGGCAAAAGCTAAAATTAAATGAATGCTCGAAAGGAGGAGTAAAGAGATTAACCTACCTTGCTTTCTTCATCCCTGGCTATGCTAAGTAAAGCCATGAGAGCTTTACTCCTGAACAGCGAACCGAGACTCTTGGAAGAACTAACAAGCAACTTAACAATAAGCTCCACAACTCCAGCATTCCTCACCTTGTACCTGTTCGAAGGATGCTCCTCCGATATCTTGTATACAATATCCAATGCTCTTTCAGCAGATTCCACATTTGCAGGCTTCTTATTCAGAAGTTCCACCGCAGATTTCACCAGAATATCATCATTCCTATTCACCCATTCCTCGATCGCCCCAGCCAGTCCTATGTTCAGCTTCATTTCCATGGACCTCAAAACACTTCCTGTCACTGGACATGTTGGCCGTCTCCCATCCTCCAAGCACCTCTCAAACCAATACTGGATGGCACTCTTCTCATACGTCTGCGAGGTCTCCAACACCACAGGCTCCTTCATCACCTCTTTTGTCAATGGACACAGAAAATTCTTAAAGGGCAAAAAGTGAGCCTCATCTTCGAGGTCTCCATTCAGAGTGGATAGTTCTAATCTGGGTAATCTGGGAACAACTGACCAATTCTCTAGGATTTTTTCTAATGAAGCTAAAATCTTTCTATCTGTTACCGAGTTCGAGTTGGGCAAGTCATCCTTGAACAACTTGATCTGCTCCGATAGCTCCTTGTGACTATCTGATTCTACTCCAAGCGCTCTCGCTAAATCCATCAAAATCGCGCTCTGTACCTCCTTCCTCGTCCCTGTCGCTTCAGCTTCCTTCTCTAACGAGACCCGAACTCTCTCTTCGTTCTCCGTAACCTAGGGAGTGAATAGGATTAGAAAAGTGTCTACAAGAGCAACCGATGGAGGGGGAGAGAGAGAGAGCAAGAAAGACTCACTGAGAAGTTTGCTTGTTTCATGTCGCGAGAGAGATCGGAAGTTTTCTTTCGGATATCAGGAACTTCGTCGTTAAGCGATGATTCAATAAGAGCAAGCCAAGAACCAATGGCGGCTGAATGTTGGCCAAGGGACGCCGCGAGGGACTTGCAGTGGATGAGGATGAAGATCTTGCTTCGTTTGCGGTACACTGCTACGGTTTCCAGAGATTTTCCGAGATCCACA
This sequence comes from Aquilaria yunnanensis, assembly GCA_039654915.1. Classification (NCBI taxonomy): domain Eukaryota; kingdom Viridiplantae; phylum Streptophyta; class Magnoliopsida; order Malvales; family Thymelaeaceae; genus Aquilaria; species Aquilaria yunnanensis. The sequence goes on from CM077595.1 coordinate 2,465,037, forward strand.
GCAATTCCTCGGAGGGCTGTGTTAACGGCGGGAGGAAGTTGGGGACGGAGGAAGTAGCGGTGGTTGAGAACCAGTCGGAGACGGGCGGCAAAGGCAGAGAAGCGGCGTGCGTTGTCGAAGTTATCGGAGGTAGAGGTGATATCGGCGAGGGACCGGTTGATGGAGTCCACCGCCGCCGTCGTTGACGGTGGTGGCGACGCCATCTTTCATCCACTTGCATTTTTTTGAGACAGATGGAGCAGATTAATGAAGAAGAGGTGTTACAATGTTGACCGCTGACTCGAGCGCAGACTTTTCAATGCTGCCTATGGGGAGATTCTAAAATGCAACCCCCGTATCGTTAGTCGTTACCCCCTCTTTTCCTGCCGTACCCAAAACTTTTAAACTTTAAACAATATAGTCCCTAAATTTTAATTTCTGTCTTATTTCTTTGATTAAAGAGTTAGTTGAACTTCTAAAGCTTTTCTCTCTTAGTAATTAAAAACTATTGTTAAAATATTTCTAAGAATATCACCTAAGTCACGTAGCAACCCTAAGACCCGAAGTTGAGTTGAAAGGATAGTAAGATTACGTAAAACGTTAACAAATATCTAGTAAAGGCTTTAACACTAATTAAACATTACTAATGGATAAAATCTTCAGAAGTTTAGTTAAGTCTTCTTCAAAGAGAGAAGAAGAAAAGGAAACTATGGGGAATAGAAGAGTAAAAAACTCATAAGCTATAATCATTGGAGACGTTAAGAAAAACTTGGGAAATTGAAATATCCCCAAGATGGATAAATGAGAAGTTTAACGAAAGGAAAATTTTGATTTTAAAATGACATATGTTATTAAGATGGTAGAAAGAACAGTTCATATAATGGAAGAGGATCACAAATTTGAATTGTTTTTAAAATACATGATTAAAGATCATCTAGAAAACCATTACAATTACCTGCTAGTTGATTTGGTACAGATCGCGCTAAAACCTTTCACAAGAAATGATTTATTGAACAAGTTTTCCATCTTGTTTATAAAATTGATCTAGTAATCTTAGAAAATGGCCAACAAGAAGAAGAAACAAAATTTGTATCCATAGGATCCCATAATCCCAACTTTTCAGATTTTCAATTAAATATTTTAATTGAATATTTTAATTTTGATCCTCAAAGTCTAAATGAAGATTATTGGTCAAAAGAAGATGAAATTAAAAGAAAATAGTTTTTAGACACGTATACCAAAGAAGAGATAAAAGAGATTAAATATCTTTGGTATAAAAGAATAATGAGAACAAAAAGAAAGTTGCAGTTTTTTGAATGGTTCATTCCTACCATTGTTTTGGACGAAGAAACAACAATTGCCATCCTAGAAGAAACTTGGTCAACATACAAGACCAAAGATGGAAAAGACATTATGGCTCCGCATCCACCAGATACTACAGCCATATTAGGAAGAGAATCCAAGACGGTAGCTACATCTTTCAAAACATTCGACACTAAAGCTCTAGATATGGTGAAGAGGTCTGTTGATAAGAAAGATCTCCAGAACATCATAGAATAGAATAATTATACAAACCTTTACCTACAGTTTATAAGTAAACAAATGAATTGAATTGAAACTGCTTTTATTACGGCCCTTCTAGTGGGAGGTAAAGACTTTAGAATTTAGTTTAGAAGTTTAATTTAAGTTTACCTAGCAAGAATTAAGAAGTTGGCCAAAGTTCACTAAGTTCCGACAAGAATAAAGCTCTGAACTAAGTTCAGGGGCAAAATGGTAATTTTGCACCCTGAGTGGCCGGGACGAGTCCTGAGTGTTTTAAAATGAATTTTTAGAACTTAATTCTTAACCTTAACTCAAACTTGACCAATAGACAGGATTTTAATCAAGAACCGTTAAGTTTAAAGATGGGGGACTAAATTGTTTAAAACTTTAAACTTTGGTGGTTTGAGGGGTTAAGTGGAGTTTAAGAAGAGGGAAGAAGGGTTTGGGCTGCCATAACCCGTTTTCCAGCTTCTCTACTCCATTTCTCTCTCAAATTGGACTTGGAATCAAGAGTTTTTGGTGCCAAAAGGAGGGGTTCAAAGTAGTAAAGCTTGGAGAAGTGTTTTGGAAGCTTGAAATCACGTTTTTGAAGCTTGGAGGGATGTTTTCTCCATCCCCTGTTTTTAAACGAGGTATGAGATTGTGTTCTTGATTAAATTCTTGGTTTTTGTTGGAATTGAAGCTTGGGTTGGTTAGAGAAGCTAGTTTTGATGTTTAGAGCTTTGTTTTTGGTTTGGTTTTATGTAGAACTTTGGGAGCTTGGTTGAGGGAGGAGATGCTTGAATTGTTGCTTGGTTCTTGGAGTTAAGGTAAGGGAGTTGTGTTTTTAAGTTCATGGAATGCCATTAGCTTGGATTTGCTTGAGAAATTCGAGTGGTTTTAGCTAAGGCATTGAGGAAACGTTTTGGTGAATTATGGTGGACTAGCGGGATTGAGAGGAATTGTTTGATGTTACAAGACATCATAGCTTAGCTTTTGATAGTTGGTTATGTTCCTTGCAACATGTACTTTGTGGGTATGAAATTTGGTAGCTTTCTATGCATATTTGATATGTGTAATTGGTTGCCAAAGTTCATAGCAGTAAAACGCGCCAATTTTGCATTTCTGCAGATTGGCGACGCGTCTCCAATTTCAGGTCGAAACCAGCGACGCATCGCCAATCCAGTAAAAAATGTCTCCGAACGTCGACAACTGTGGCGACGCGTTGCCGAGACAGCATTTGACACCCGGTTTTGTTTTCAGCATAACTTTTCGCTCGGGTGTCCGATTGAGGTGATTCAAGATTCCACTCAAAGCTAAGAGGGAGTACTATCACCTCAAGGTTTTAAAAACACTTAAATTGTCCCAGTTTTAGATTTATATTAACTCAAAGTGGAGGCAAGTTTTTAAGGAAACTGTGTTGCATTTGAACATAATTAGCTACCACTAGTTCAGGTGAGAGGTTTAGAACTCTCGTTGGCCTAGCCGTGCCGGAGCCATGAGGCCACGAGGCAAAACCTTGTTCATCTAGTCTACATCAACGAGGCCCTACGGCCTAGTCTACAAGTCCCACCATAATTCCCCTGCATAACAACTAGGTGAGAGGTTCTATGTTTGAATGAGGCTTGCTAAGGTTTGCCCTTGAGCCATATGATAGGTTGCTAATTGATAGCGCTTGGCCTATATGTCAGGTTGCTAAGTGATTGCGCTTGGCCTGTATATGATAGGTTGCTAAGTGATTGCGCTTGGCCTGTATATGATAGGTTGTTAAGTGATTGCGCTTGGCTTGTATATGTGTCAGGTTGCTAAGTGATTGCGCTTGGCCTGATACAGAGGACTACTTGAGGAGAGGTCTACGGACCTAGTATATATATATAGACTAGTACCCTCATGCTGTGTGAGCTCGCAGCCAGAGTCCTAGCTTTTTCTTGCAGGTACATCGAAGACCCTTACTGAGAATTGTTGAATTCTCACTCCCTGTTTGTTATGCAGAGTCTGGAGTAGCAGGACCGGATAATCGCTGAGGATTATCGCGGTAGTACCTTTTTGTTTGTAAAGGTACGGTGGTTGAGAAACTTTAAGTTTCTAGCTTGCTTAAGTGTTTAGTTGGTCTATTGGTCAGGTTGTGGTACTAACTTGCTTCTTCCTATGGCTGCAGAGCCTAGTAGCACTTGGCAAAGGACTTGTGAGACTCGCCACTGGGACAGGAGTCCAAAGTGGGAGCTAGGGTAAAAGATCTCAGCAAAGTCTTGTATTTTGATACAGTACTTTATTTTGCCTCCAGTATTTATGTTATAAAGAGTCCTTGACTCAGGATTGCTCTCTGGGTGAGAGCATTGGTTACTTATGTATAAATGCTTTCACGAGCGGTGTATGTGTAGTTAATCACTCAAATGTTGATTTTGATATGCTTTGGCAGTTTGTATATATATTATGCATAAATTACTCAACCGGCTAAATGTTTTATGGTTTTTTTTATAAACCAAGTCAAAGCATAAATGCATACATATTGCATTCTAGGTTAATCAACTAGTAGCATTGGATTTAATCCACACATATAACCAGCTAGCCAATTACAATCCACCGTGAGACAAACGCTCACAGGGTATCCCGGGCAGAGGCACGGGGGATCGTGTCAGTGTTTTTGGTATCAGAGCCAGGTTTTATTTCATGGATATTGGAGGCTTAGACTGAGATCTAGTAGTAAAGTCCAAGTGCTAGGAAGTTAGTACTGACCAACATCTGGGGAAATGTTGTCTGGCTGTGGTTGCAGGTTATCATGGTTAATACTAGGTCCGGAACTTCGAGGGGGACTAGAGAACCTGGTGAAGGTTCTAGTGACCCAGTTGTGGCGAGGCTGGATGAGATATCCAGAGTGCTACAGAGTTTGACAGAGACTATGTCTCAGGTGGCACAGGGCATGAACACTCTTGTAACAGAGATGTTCAGAGATTATGAGGACAGAGGTGTTGTCCAGGAGGAAGTTGAGCCACAACAAGAGCAGGAAAGGCCTGCTGAGCAACAGCAAGTGCCTAGAGCTCAGGAACCCAGAAATCAAGTTCTTGAAGAGGTTGAGGAACCAGAGATGATGGAGGCTCCAAGGAGGGGAGACACTCCACATCAGATGAGGTTGCTGGAAAAGTTCAAGACAGTTGATCCACCTAGCTTTGATGGGACGGGAGATCCTGACAGAGCAGAGGACTAGTTGTCTGTTATGAACCGACTCTTCACTTGTGGTGGCTATGAGACAGAGCAGAGGATGGTTCTAGTACCTTTCTTTCTGAGGGGGAGAGCCAATCTTTGGTGGGATGATGTGATGGAGCTGCTGAGGGAGAGTAATGGCACCCGTCCAGAGCACAAGAAAAAGGTGCTCAAGTGGACAAACTTCGAGAAGAAGTTCAGACAGGAGTATATCAGTGAAGCTGCACAGGATCAGAGGAGGATCCAGTTTGAGAATCTGACTCAGGGGGAGATGTCAGTACGGGAGTATGAGCAGCGCTACAATTCACTTATCCGGTATGCTCCATATATGTTAGGTAATGACGAGCTGAAAGCCAAGAAGTTTTCCCAGGGCCTGAAGCCTATTTTCAGGAGGTATATGGCGACAGTTGACATCAGGAGTTATCGCCAGATGGTTCAGAAGGCATTGGCATTGGAAAGGGAATTCGAGGATTCCAGAGCACCTGTGAAAAAGGTGGAAGCTGGGCCATCTAACTTGGGGAAAAGTGCTGGAAAGCGACCAATGGTGGGGAACCAGGATCCATCCAAGAGGAAGAGGACAGGTGTGTGTCCTAGGTGCAGACGGTTCCATGGTGGAAGACCATGTACTTTGGGTACAGATACTTGCAATGTCTGTGGTCAGAGAGGGCATTGGGCGAGGGATTGCCCAAGAGTTCGACCAGTTACAGGTCCGCCTCGGACTTTACCTCCAGTACCGCTTGCCATTGGGAACCGGCCTGGAGTGGTTGCTGCAACAGTGAACCCGAGAGTCTTCACTTTGACGAACCAGGCGGCCAGAGAACCGCCAGCTGTTCGAGGTAATTTTATTTTTCTGAGCAGTAGTGTTAGAGTGCTTTTCGATACGGGAGCTACTCTTTCAGTGATATCTTCTGCCTTGGTAGATAAGCATAGTTTGCAGCGTGAAATTGCGGGTGAGTTGAGACTCATCAGGACTGCAGGGAGAGGTTTTATTGTGACCAATGAAGTGGTTACTCGGTATCCTTTGCAGTTAGGTGATCATGACTTTTGTTGTGAGTTGTGGGTGATTGACTTGAAATCTTATGACCTGGTGCTGGGAATGGATTGGTTGAGTAAGCACAAGGCACAAATTAACTGTGCGAATCACTCAGTTGACATCATTGATGCTCAGGGAGCTAGAGTGACTTGCACAGGAGGGTTGGCATCTAGTGCTAAGAGTTTACATCTTAGACTTATAGATACCATCCCTGTAGTCGGTGAAGAGGAGTATTATTCGTTGAATGGAGTAGCTATAGAGGAGGAGTTGGGGAGCATTCCTGTAGCTAATCAGTTTCCTGAGGTGTTTCCAGTGGAGTTACCTGGGTTACCACCTAGGAGGGATACTGAGTTTGCTATCCATCTGCAACCAGGGGTTGAGCCTATTTCAGTACCACCTTATAGGATGTCGGCTCCTGAGATGGATGAGTTGAAGAAGCAGTTGGAGGAACTGCTAGGGAAAGGTTTCATAAGACCGAGTGTATCACCGTGGGGAGCTCCAGTGTTATTTGTGAAGAAGAAGGATGGGACTTTCAGGTTGTGCATCGATTACCGGAAGTTGAATGCAGTGACAGTTAAGAATAAATATCCACTTCCTAGAATTGATGATTTGTTTGACAGACTCAGAGGAGCGAGTGTGTTTTCCAGAATTGACCTTCGGTCTGGGTACTTTCAGATCAGAGTTAAGGAGGAAGACATTCTGAAGACTGCCTTCAGGACAAGGTACGGACATTATAAGTATACGGTTATGCCCTTCGGTGTTACTAATGCTCCAGCAGTATTTATGGAAGCTATGAATCGGATCTTTAAGCCATTTCTGGATCAGTTTGTTGAGGTCTTCATCGATGATATTCTGATCTATTCACAGTCTACAGCAGAGCATGAGGAGCACCTTAGAACGGTTTTGCAAGTGCTGAAGGATAATCCGTACTATGCAAAATTGTCTAAGTGTGAATTTTGGTCCGAGAGGATTCAGTTTTTGGGGCATATTATCAGTGCTCAAGGTTTGTCAGTTGATCCTGAAAAGGTTCAAGCAGTGGTTGATTGGAAGAGACCGATTACAGTTACAGAGGTCAGGAGTTTCTTGGGTTTAGCAGGTTACTACAGACGCTTCATAGAGAAATTCTCTGTGATAGCTACGCCGTTGACAGCATTGACCAGGAAAGCTCAGAGGTTTGAGTGGACACCGAAGTGTGAAGAAGCCTACATGAAGCTGAAGGAAAATTTGACCAGTGCACCCATACTTGTATTACCAGACCCGGACAGAGCCTTTACAGTTTATACTGATGCATCAGGTTCAGGTTTAGGTTGTGTTCTACATCAGGACAGTCAGGTGATTGCTTATGGTTCGAGACAGCTGAGGCCTAATGAGTTGAACTACCCTGTTCATGATCTTGAGCTTGCAGCAGTGATCTTTGCACTGAAATTATGGAGACATTATTTGATGGGAAGATCGTTCAGAATCTTCACTGATCACAAGAGTTTGAAGTATTTGTTTACTTAGAAGGATCTGAACATGCGACAGCGGCGATGGATTGAGTATATTAAAGACTATGATTGCTCAATCGAGTATTGTGCTGGTAAAGGGAACGTGGTAGCAGATGCTTTGAGCCGGAAGTACACAGGAGTGATCTTGTCCAAGGATCAGGCTACAGATTCTTCAGAAGGAGCATTGAAGGACTGTTTCTTAGCTTTGCATGAATTATGGAAAAGTCGAGAAAAATCCCTAGTCTACGTTTTGGAGGTTCAGACGGCTTGGTTAGCCAGAGTCAGAGAAGCTCAGTTGAAAGATCCATTGTTGAAGAAGATTTCAGGTGAAGCTAAGACTGGTGCTTTGAAGAAAGAGTTTAGATACAAAGATGGAATACTGCATTATGGTGATCGACTCTATGTATCGAATGTTGAGGGACTTAGGCAGCAAGTCTTACAGGAGGCACATAGCAGCACATTGAGTATCCACCCTGGTGTTAGTAAGATGAATCAAGATCTGAAGACACATTTTTGGTGGCCAGGACTGAAGAGAGATGTACAAGGACATGTGGAAAAGTGTTTGACATGTCAGGTGGTGAAAACTGAACACCAGAAACTAGCAGGCACGCTTCAGAGTCTATCTCTACCAGTGAGGAAGTGGGGATCCGTTACTATGGATTTCCTAGTGGGGTTACCGACCACCCGGAGTCAGCATGATGCTATTTGGGTAGTGGTTGACAGATTGACGAAGTCGGCACACTTTATACCGATCAGAGTCACCTACACATTGGAGAGGTTGGCTCAGTTATATCTTAGGGAGATTGTGAGACTCCATGGGATACCGGATCAGATCATATCAGACAGAGATCCACGATTTACATCACGGTTCTGGAATTCTTTTCAGGAAGCATTGGGCAATAAAGTTAGCCTCAGCACTGTTTTTCATCCACAGACTGATGGGCAATCCGAGAGGGTGATACAGACTTTGGAAGACACGCTACGCATGTGTGTCATTGACTTCATAGGTGATTGGGATCAGCACTTACCACTGATCGAGTTTGCCTATAATAACAGTCATCAATCTGTTATTGGAATGGCACCCTATGAAGCTTTGTATGGGAGACGGTGTATGACACCTCATTGTTGGGCAGATCCGACGGATAGAGTGGTTATTGGACCTGAGATCATAGCTGACACAACAGCTAAGATTAAGTTGATTCAGCAGAGAATCAAGACAGCTAATGACAGACAGACTAAGTATGCGAACAGAAGAAGAAGAAGAGAATTGAGTTTTGAGGTTGGTGACAAAGTACTTCTGAAGGTGTCGCCCATGAGAGGAGTTAGTCGTTTTGGACAGAGGGGCAAGTTAGCTCCAAGGTTCATTGGACCTTATGAAGTGTTAGAGAAAGTTGGGAAAGTTGCTTATCGGTTGGCTTTACCGCCTAACCTTTCTCAAGTGCATAATGTGTTTCACGTCAGTTTACTCAGGAAGTGCACAGTTGAGCCCGGACAGGTAGTAAATCCTTCAGTGATACCCATTCAGGAGGACTTGACTTATGAAGAGAAACCAGTTTAGATTTTGGATAGACAAGTTAAGAAACTGCGGACTAAGTGGATTCCGATGGTTAAGATCCTTTGGTCTAACCATAGTGAGGAGGAAGCTACCTGGGAGACGGAGTAGGATATGCTGAAAAGATATCCTGGTGTTTTTCCGGAGTTGCAGCGGAATTTGGGGGACCAAATTTCAGAAGGAGGGGAGAATGTTACGGCCCTTCTAGTGGGAGGTAAAGACTTTAGAATTTAGTTTAGAAGTTTAATTTAAGTTTACCTAGCAAGAATTAAGAAGTTGGCCAAAGTTCACTAAGTTCCGACAAGAATAAAGCTCTGAACTAAGTTCAGGGGCAAAATGATAATTTTGCACCCTGAGTGGCCGGGACGAGTCCCGAGTGTTTTAAAATGAATTTTTAGAACTTAATTCTTAACCTTAACTCAAACTTGACCAATAGACAGGATTTTAATCAAGAACCGTTAAGTTTAAAGATGGGGGACTAAATTGTTTAAAACTTTAAACTTTGGTGGTTTGAGGGGTTAAGTGGAGTTTAAGAAGAGGGAAGAAGGGTTTGGGCTGCCATAACCCATTTTCCAGCTTCTCTACTCCATTTCTCTCTCAAATTGGACTTGGAATCAAGAGTTTTTGGTGCCAAAAGGAGGGGTTCAAAGTAGTAAAGCTTGGAGAAGTGTTTTGGAAGCTTGAAATCACGTTTTTGAAGCTTGGAGGGACGTTTTCTCCATCCCCTGTTTTTAAACGAGGTATGAGATTGTGTTCTTGATTGAATTATTGGTTTTTGTTGGAATTGAAGCTTGGGTTGGTTAGAGAAGCTAGTTTTGATGTTTAGAGCTTTATTTTTGGTTTGGTTTTATGTAGAACTTTGGGAGCTTGGTTGAGGGAGGAGATGCTTGAATTGTTGCTTGGTTCTTGGAGTTAAGGTAAGGGAGTTGTGTTTTTAAGTTCATGGAATGCCATTAGCTTGGATTTGCTTGAGAAATTCGAGTGGTTTTAGCTAAGGCATTGAGGAAACGTTTTGGTGAATTATGGTGGACTAGCGGGATTGAGAGGAATTGTTTGATGTTACAAGACATCATAGCTTAGCTTTTGATAGTTGGTTATGTTCCTTGCAACATGTACTTTGTGGGTATGAAATTTGGTAGCTTTCTATGCATATTTGATATGTGTAATTGGTTGCCAAAGTTCATAGCAGTAAAACGTGCCAATTTTGCATTTCTGTAGATTGGCGACGCGTCTCCAATTTCAGGTCGAAACCAGCGACGCGTCGCCAATCCAGTAAAAAATGTCTCCGAACGTCGACAACTGTGGCGACGCGTCGCCGAGACAGCATTTGACACCCGGTTTTGTTTTCAGCATAACTTTTCGCTCGGGTGTCCGATTGAGGTGATTCAAGATTCCACTCGAAGCTAAGAGGGAGTACTATTACCTCAAGGTTTTAAAAACACTTAAATTGTCCCAGTTTTAGATTTATATTAACTCAAAGTGGAGGCAAGTTTTTAAGGAAACTGTGTTGCATTTGAACATAATTAGCTACCACTAGTTCAGGTGAGAGGTTTAGAACTTTCGTTGGCCTAGCCGTGCCAAAGCCATGAGGCCACGAGGCGAAACCTTGTTCATCTAGTCTACATCAACGAGGCCCTACGGCCTAGTCTACAAGTCCCACCATAATTCCCCTGCATAACAACTAGGTGAGAGGTTCTATGTTTGAATGAGGCTTGCTAAGGTTTGCCCTTGAGCCATATGATAGGTTGCCAAGTGATAGCGTTTGGCCTATATGTCAGGTTGCTAAGTGATTGCGCTTGGCCTGTATATGATAGGTTGCTAAGTGATTGCGCTTGGCCTGTATATGTGTCAGGTTGCTAAGTGATTGCACTTGGCCTGATACAGAGGACTACTTGAGGAGAGGTCTACGGACCTAGTATATATATATAGACTAGTACCCTCATGCTGTGTGAGCTCGCAGCCAGAGTCCTAGCTTTTTCTTGCAGGTACATCGAAGACCCTTACTGAGAATTGTTGAATTCTCACTCCCTGTTTGTTATGCAGAGTCTGGAGTAGCAGGACCGGATAATCGCTGAGGATTATCGCGGTAGTACCTTTTTGTTTGTAAAGGTACGGTGGTTGAGAAACTTTAAGTTTCTAGCTTGCTTAAGTGTTTAGTTGGTCTGTTGGTCAGGTTGTGGTACTAACTTGCTTCTTCCTATGGCTGCAGAGCTTAGTAGCACCTGGCAAAGGACTTGGGAGACTCGCCACTGGGACAGGAGTCCAAAGTGGGAGCTAGGGTAAAAGATCTCAGCAAAGTCTTGTATTTTGATACAGTACTTTATTTTGCCTCCAGTATTTATGTTATAAAGAGTCCTTGACTCAGGATTGCTCTCTGGGTGAGAGCATTGGTTACTTATGTATAAATGCTTTCACGAGCGGTGTATGTGTAGTTAATCACTCAAATGTTGATTTTGATATGCTTTGGCAGTTTGTATATATATTATGCATAAATTACTCAGCCGGCTAAATGTTTTATGGTTTTTTTTATAAACCAAGTCAAAGCATAAATGCATACATATTACTCAGCCGGCTAAATGTTTTATGGTTAATCAACTAGTAGCATTGGATTTAATCCACACACATAACCAGCTAGCCAATTACAATCCACCGTGAGACAAATGCTCACAGGGTATCCCGGGCAGAGGCATGGGGGATCGTGTCAGCTTTGGACAAACATAAATTTAGCCTTACAAAAGCTTCTGTTTTCAGACCAAAACTTTTTCCAGAAACAACAAAATCTCCGATAAGTTTTCCAAAAAAACTTCTAGAATTTAAACTAAAACCAAATGATAAAATCACCAATTTAGCTGATCAAATAGCTAAATTAATGATTAAGTCTAATGAACTTAAAGAAATTGATAAAAAACAGAAAGGTCTTCAGATTAATGTAATTGGTAAAACACCTAATATCCAAAAATTGGTTGACTCTTATCACTAAGAACACAAACCATTGTAATTAAATCACATTCATTTTGAATGGGGGAGAAGAGGTCCAATTCGAACAAATCGCGTTCGAAATGTCGCCCGTCTTTATGCTTTAACAAAACCATCTCCAATAGATATAAGACTAGACAATTATTGGGAACCTTATTCGTTCACCAAATACAAAGGAGTTTTCAATCAAAGAATGGAACATAGATGAACGGTCAGAATATCAAATCATTAATACTATCCAACATATGATTATGTTTAGAGTAACTACCAGAAAAGGAGTCGATAATACAGACCAAGAAATTGCTGAAATGCTTAAACTGGTTTCATAGGCCAGTTAAAGAATTGGTAGGATAAGTGTCTAGCTAAACAAAATAGGCAAGAAATAAGAATTGCTAGAAAAATTCTTACTGTCCAACATGAAAATCAATTAATTTAGACAAGTGATCCTGATGTTGTAAATACTTTGCTATGCAAAATTTATTCACATTTTGTTGGGACACAACAAGTAAAGAAAGCAAAAATAGTGAGTTGCTCTTAAATCTAAAATGTAGAACTCTTTCAAACCTAGAATGGTATAAGGATACTTTCTTTACGAGAGTATATGAAAGAGAAGATTGTAGATCCTCCATTTGGAAAGAAAAATTTATCTAAAGGTTACTTAAGCATTTTGGTCAACTTGTGATGGACCACATTAAAAGGAAAAGTCAAGGTTAATTAAACGGTCAATTAAACCTCGAAAAATACACTTATGGTCAAATCATGGCAAAAGCAAAAGAAGTTGGTTTAAAAATGTGTCACGAAATGAAATGGCAAAAACATGTAAAAAGAGAAAGATTAGCAGGGAGAAAAGAAATGGGAAAGTTTTGTGCTCAATTTGGTTAAGATATTCAAAGACCTTATTCTGAACATGAACTCAAGAAACAAAAGAAACATAAGCCCTATAAAAAATACAGAAGAAGAAGAAAAAAAAGATTTGAAAGATCAGAGGAGAAATCACGAACCTCAAAAAGATTCAAGAAGAAAAGGTCTAAGAAAGATCAAAAAGTTTGTTGGAAATGTGAAAAACCAGGTCACTTTGCTAATAAGTGTAAAACAAGACAAAAAATAAACTTTTTGGAAATTAATGAAAGATTAAAAAGGAGTTTAATGTAAATCTTATTAAACAAGGACAGCGAACCTAAGAAAGAAAAGGAAGAAGAAACTTCAAAGAGTTAGGAAGAAGTAAATGTGATAGGTCTCTCAGACAGCACAGGGTTTGCGTCAGAAAGTTATGGATCAAATTGTGGCTACGATTCTTGTCAATTACAAAATACTTTAAAAAAACCTTTAGTTAAACACAATTCAAATCAATATTTTTATTGAAGAAGGTGAAAGAATTTTAGAAATTGCAAGACAAATTGATGATGTGGAATTAATAAAAAAAAATTATTTAAACACCTTGATAAAGCTAACAATCAGGAAAATCAAGCTCATCAAGGAATAAAGAACTTTAAAAAAAGAGTTAATGTCAAATAATTAACTAAACCTCCTATTTACAGCTTAAATGAAATCTTGAAATGGGTAGATGAGGCTCAGAAGATTCACAAAGAACCAACAATAGCTGAACTAAAAAGAAAAATTTCAAAAGTAAAAGCTGAAATAAAATCTCTCAACAATAGCTTCATAATTTTGAAGGATACTAAAAAAATCTCTCATAAGATGAATTGGTCATGGAAGACATGGAAGAATTTGATTTCAAAGCAAAACAGAAAGGGAAAAACATCCTAAGAACAAGCTAAGAAAAAGAGGATTTTGAAATCAAAGATCCTCCAGAAAAGCATTGCAAATTAATGAAGTTTATTCCATGCTAAATCAAAAATTTACCAGTAGAATGACTTTGTTAGTAGAAAATCAATTTAAAATAACAGTAATTATTTTGGTTGATTCAAGTGTTGATCATAACTGCATTAAGGAAGGAATCATTCTGCACCAGTATTTAGACAAATCCTTTGGATCAATCACTGCTGCTAATAAAGAAACTATTCCGATAAGGTTTAAACTGACAAATGTTAATGTATGTAATGAAGACATTTGCATTAAACAACATTTCATAATTTTAAACATGAATTAAGAAATAATTTTAGGAACCTCATTCCTGGCTGCAATCATGCCTTTCAAGGTAAGTATGAATGAGATTTCTACCAAGAAATTTGGTAAGAAAATTATTTTTGAATTTGCTGAACCGCCAAAAAGATCATTACTGGAACAACTCAACATAGATCTAGGAAGAAAACAGAATATTCTGATGTGTCTCCAAGATGAAGTAAAACACAAGAGTGTTGAAGAGAAATTGGAAAATGAAGAATTAAAACAAAAAATAGAAAGTTTTAAAATAGTTTTTTTAAAAATAGTTTGCACTAATATTTCTAAATGCTTTTTGGCAAAGGAAAAAACACATTGTAAGTCTTCCCTATGAACCAAACTTCAATAAGAAAAACATCCCAACAAGGTGTAAAGTAATCCAAATGAATGAAGAACTAATGACTTATTACAGGAAGGAAATCCAAAATTTACTAGATAAAAAACTAATTAGAAATAGTTCTTCACCATGGAGTTGTTCTACCTTTTATGTGATTAAAAACTCAGAAATTGAAAGAGGAGTACCAAGATTCGTAATAAATTATAAACCCTTAAATAAGGTTTTGAGATGGATTAGGTATCTGATGCCTAACAAGAAAGATTTGTTATCAAGACTTCACAATACAGTAATATTTTTAAAATTTGATATAAAATCAGGATATTGGCAAATCTAGATTGTCGAAGAAGATAAGTACAAAACGGGATTTAATGTTCCATTTGGTCACTATGAATGGAATATTATGCTTTTTGGTTTAAAGAATGTCCCATCAGAATTTCAAAATATCATGAATGAGATTTTTAATCCTTATAATTCTTTCATTATTGTTTATATTAATAATGTGCTTGTATTTTCTCAATCAATTGATCAGCACTGGAAGCACTTACATGAGTTCATAAAAATAATTGAAAGAGCAGGATTAGTTGTGTCAGCAAAAAAAATGGAATTGTTCTAAAGAAAAATCAGATTTTTGGGCCATATAATTTTTAAAGGAACAATTAAGCCAATTGACAGATCAATTAGTTTTGCTGATAAATTTTTTGATGAAATTAAGGACAAAAAAAATTACAAAAGTTTTTGGGAAGTCTTAATTATGTTGCAAATTTTTACAACGATTTGGCTAAAGACTGTAAACCTTTATTTGATCATCTTAAAAAGAATCCTCCAAATTGGGGACAATAACAAACTAGAGCAGTTCAGGTTGTGAGGAGAAGAATTAAAGAAATTTCTTGTATTAATATTTCTAATTAATAAGCTTTTAAAATTGTTGAGACAGACGCTAGTGATATTGGCTATAGAGGAATATTAAAACAAAAAATTGGTGACAAAGAGTAATTGGTCAGACTTATTTTGGGTGTTTAGAATCAAGCCTAAAATAATTATGTCATAATTAAAAAGGAAATTCTGTCAATTGTCCTTTGTGTTACTAAATTTGAGGAAGATCTCCTCAACAAGAAATTTTTAATTCGAGTTGACTGCAAAACAACTAAAGATGTTTTGCTTAAATATGTAAAAATTTTAGCCTCTAAATAATTTTTTGCTCAATGACAAGCCATTTTATTTGTTTTTGATTTTGATATTAAATATATTGCTGGGAAAACCAACTCATTGTTTGATTTCTTGACTAGAGAATTTTTATAGGAGAGAGAAGATGACAAAGAATTTGACCCAGAAAAACAAGAATGTTCTCTATCAAGAATCCGAAGAAGGAAAAATGGAGGTGGAAACCTATTACGAAATGAACTTATAATTGACCAAGGCTCTCTTGGCCCAACATCATTTCCCTTTAGAAATTCCTAAGAAAGACGATAAGTCTTTCCAAGAGATAACTTATAAAAAGATAAAATTTGAGGGAAAACCCCCCAAGAAAAGAGAATGAAATTCTAGAAAAAATTTCTGAGAAATGAGACAAAAGAATACTTCTCAAAGGCCTATAAAGCATCAAGACATTTCTCTATACAGTTTGGGTATACTAACTGTATTCAAGGAAATTGAAAGGAAATTTTTAATTTCCCAAGAAGATAAAGGTTTTAAACATCTTTTAATCATTGAACTGATGGAAAAATATTGGCCTGACCATCAGAATCCTCAGTGGCAATTATAGCCACTCAAGAAACCTCAATTTTTTGAATTAATACTCTAAGAATCTGGTTCTATTGAAATTGAACATAAACCCAAAAGAACTAAGGTCTCCTTTAAAAATAATGATGGAGAGACCAAAGAAAATTTTATTACTGAACTGAGAATTTCCTCATTTAAAATATTAAAGGTTTGGACATTTGAAGAAAGGGGAATTCCATCTGGACGAAGAAGAATCCTGACCAGAGGGAAATACGAAAATACCCTGTACTCATACTAGGACTATATCAAAGCTTGGAATGAAGTCTTTCATATCTAGAACCAAAATGATCAACATTCTTGGATGATTTTATTCAAAACCAAGCAAAAGAAGTTCCCTAATTAGTTTCATAATTGGTACTTTGGAAAGGGCTTATACCAAGACTCTTTCCTAGAACAAGTTATGAAATCCTTTGAAGGATTCTGCATGTACCGAGAACAATTCCTTATGAAAGCTCAGCAAGTGCCATTTCCAGATTTCCATTTTGTGGTAATGAACCATATTCCTTGGATTTTCCAATGGCACTATGAAAAGCAAAAAGTGGATTACGATTCTCATTTTACCTCTTGCCTAGAACGTGTTTGGAAAGTCAAATGGTGGGACAAATGCATTCTTAACCAGTATTTACCCAAGAACGTTACTTTTGATAAAATTGATATAATTGAAGAAGAGAAAAATCCAAATGAAGATTTTTTTGGATATAATGCTTAATCGATTTTATCAAGGAGGACAGTTTAGAGATAGAAAAATCTCCATAGCTATAATGAAAGAAAGAATTCTTAAATCTGCACAAAAGCTGTTAGTCCAAAAGGGACAAGGAAGCCTCGGATCCTCATCCAACAAGAATAGCTCAATAGAACCTTAGTAGAAGTGTCAGCAGAACACAACAAAACAAAAGTAGCCAAGCCAGCTGTCCAGAATCTTTACTAGCCAACCAGCCAGCTGTGCAAGGAGTGTCGGTAGAATTATTACCCATTAGCAAAAATGATGGTGCACTAACTGGTGGTCCTAGACTCCCTTGGAACCTAATTGGAGGAAGTAGATAAGCCTTATCTTTGAAGGCTCAAAAATTCCATCTATATAAGGAGACTCCCTGCCTTAGTCTAGGCATTCGGAAATAAACTCTCTCTCTCTTGTTCATGTGTTGAACACCCTTTCTTCCACTGTAAATTAAGTACTGAATAGTGTGCTCATGTGCTGTAAATCAACTCTAGTGAAACTTGGATTTTTGGTTTATCATTTGTAATTGTGAAAAACTAGTATTCACCAGTTCTCTGAAAGTATATATATGCTTAAATAAAGTTTGAATGAATGTTTTCAGTATGTTCTGTGTTCTTCCTTGTTCTTAATCAAGTTAAAATTCATTTAATAAAAGTCACATCAAACTTGGGCTTTTCTTTGTATCAAAGCCATTGCAAAATGTTTTAAGGAATACATGGTATATTCGCTGGAAATTGTCTCATGCCCGCTTTTGAGCAGCTTCACCTGGTGAAGAGGGTCTGACTAAGCAACAACACCCTGTACAATGTTTTCAAGAAAATTGTATATTTTCAGAAGAAAGGTCCTTCTTTGCAACTTTTAAGAAAGTTTGAGTAAAAAAGAAAAGAGCCTGTAACCATATAAGCCCTATATTTTAGAACGGCCCTGCCTATGCACATGCTTGAAAAGGAAATACCGTTAATAGCCGCACCTTGTGATTTACTTCTAAACTTGCATGTTCATCACTTCATTACCAGTTCGTTAAATCAGTTTATGTTACTAACTCGCAAATTTAGAATTTTCTGAGAGAATTTATATAGTCAGATGACCTGCTCTTTTTCTTGTAATAAATACTCCATCTTCTATGTGTTCCATTTCAAATGCTAATCCAAAGTCTCTAAAATTATAGACACACTTTAGTTCGATTAATTACTAGAGAGCTCACAAAGATAGATACAATTAAATTGAAGTTTTTTTTTTCTTGCTACAGAAGGTATGCGTGTGAGAGTGTCATTTCAGCATCTTCTCAATAATACTCTACAATACTTAACAGGTAAACCTATTATAAAAGTGAATGCAGGAACAGCGACTCTTAAAGTAGGAGGATTATACCACCTAAACTATAACTATTGAAACTCAGTGATGCAATTGAACAAATAAAACGTTGATGTGTCAATTAAAGGTTAATTTAAAGCCTAGTGACCGAAAGTATGAGCTTAAATAGTCCTCTCCTCTATATGTATTGTCTTGTCTCCTAGTCAGATTGGTGCAACGATGGATCGGGCTCAGCTTTTTCTGGTTGGGTTGCCTCTGTTTCTGATGGGCAGCGATCTTGTGAGCCTCTTCACTTCGCCGCCTCCTAAACCCCACCACCACCATCACCACCATCGGCCGACGCAGAAGTCACCGATCTCCTCTGAAACCCTAGAATTCCCCGTCCAGGTACTTCTCGTTCGCTTTCTGTTTCACGAATTCGTTATCTGTTTGATCAGATTGATTCTTTTATTGACGTCTTGTTTGTTTCTCGCGTTTGAAGAAACAAGATGCTATCGGTGGAATCGGTTATGGCAGCACTGTGGAAATCAACTTCTGCACTTCGTGTTCTTATAAGTATATGCCTCATTAATTTAGCTGATCGATTGTCGTTTGGCTTCTGATATTGATTTAATTTGTTCGGATGCGTATGAATTTGAACTTTTCCTTGTTGAAATTTGTGCGTAGAGTTTACCTTTCTAGGTTGTGTTTAGCTGATGAAAGGATGCCGCAATGCATTTTCGTGCAGGAATAGTTGTGGTTATCTAAATTGTTACTAGTAAGAACATTACCATCTCCTTTTGAAAGGATTCTGCTTGTTTTAATGGATTCTGCTTGCCATATCTTTTAGGGGAAATGCTGTAACTATGAAGAAGATGTTGGAAACTGCTTTCCCAGGATTGGAGGTTATCCTTTCCAACTATCCTCCACCTTTGCCAAAGCGTATAGTAGCCAAGGTGCTGCCAGTTTTTCAAATAGGCTTCATCGGGATCATAATGGCTGGTGAACAGATATTTCCCATGCTTGGAATCACAACGCCGCCTGCGTGGTATTATTCCCTGCGTGCGAATAGATTTGGGTCGATTGCAAGTGCCTGGCTCATCGGCAATTTCCTGCAGTCTTTCCTGCAAAGTTCAGGGGCATTTGAGGTTTACTGCAACGGCGAAATGGTAAATGCATCTTTCACAGCCCAATGGATTATTTCTGCAACGGAATTCTTTTTAGTTTCTGCTCTTTGAAGTTTGATCTAACTTTCTTTTGGTATGTTCACCCAAACGCAATTAATTCCCATTTATGTCTATTTAGAAAGTTTTGTACGCTTGATACTGCATTGATTGTTTGATTCATGAGCAAATTTGCTAATAGTATTCACTAGCTCGTCTCTTTTTGGAGAAACTTTATTGAGTAACCTAGATGCTGGCCCTGTTTGGGAACAGCTTTTGTAATCAGCGTTAGAGTTTTCGATAATTTATTTAACGGTTGTGATGAAAATGCTGAAGTTAAAAGCTAAAAGCTACCATTGGATAGCTTTTTCAAAACTCTGACGCTAATGCCAAACAGGGCCGCTAATGTCTCCTTCTGTCCTAATCCTTTTTCTAACATTACCTCATTCTTATCTATACCATTAACTTTTGTAGGTTTACTCCAAACTGAAGGAAGGCAGGTTTCCAGGTGAAATTGAGTTGAAAGATCTTGTTACCAGAACATTGCCCAGGTGAAGGATCACCAACAACATTGGAGATTTATGATCTCAGTTCTGTGGGTAGCGTGAACTTTTAATTTGGACGTGACACAACAGAAACAAATTCATGTAAGCTTTTTTGAGCGCTTGCTAAGACTCAACAATGACATTATCTTTTACGTACGTAGAGACTCCTCACTTCCATTAACCAAATGCTAAACTTTTCAAGTTGTGTTCGTTGAGTCATTTGGGACAAGTTACTCCAACTCTTGGTAGCAAATTAATTTTTGTGGTCTTGGAGCTGGTTATTACGAGCTATTATATGCCCTTGGCAACATTGCTTTATTTACATGTTGTAAGTTATTTGGAGACCCGTATTTTTTTGGTTCATTAATGATATGAAAGAACAGACGCCGAGACGCGTGGATGAAAGACACTCCTTGCCTATTCGCGAATAAAGAATGACCTAAGCCCACTGGAAGGGCCTCAAAAAAGCAAAAA
This sequence comes from Aquilaria yunnanensis, assembly GCA_039654915.1. Classification (NCBI taxonomy): domain Eukaryota; kingdom Viridiplantae; phylum Streptophyta; class Magnoliopsida; order Malvales; family Thymelaeaceae; genus Aquilaria; species Aquilaria yunnanensis. The sequence goes on from CM077595.1 coordinate 2,485,216, forward strand.
TTAATCATCTATACCATAAAGTCTATTTCCTTCTCAAAGAATACGACTGACCATTCGTTTGCCCCATAATAAATCTATACGACTATTTCCTTCTCGACCACTACTTTGCCACATTGCCCCCTTAATCATCTACAGTCCGCAACGATTTGAAGTGGGTTGATCTCTATTGTAGTTGTCCAGCAAATTAACCAAGGTCAAGGAATCCAACTCCACATGATCACCGAACAGCTAAAACCACTCAATCAATTTCAACCATTCTTGCAAACCAAGAAGCTCAGCATGCACCACTAAAACATCTCCTAACATCATCTAGTAACCCCAAACCCAGTTTCCTTCACAGTCTCTGTCTCTTAACGGACCGACTGTTGCCCTGTCATCCTTCCACTCCGACCCATCTGAATTCAACTTGTAGCTTCCCGCACATGAAGGGCACCACCATACAAGGCACTACGACCTGGCAACCTGCTACACAATAGAATTTTTGTACCGAAGCAACTTAGTTGCCTACTTCACTGCTCAGTTATAATCCTCCTGGGATGACAAACAAAAAGCATTACACACCTTCCAGATCTGCCACAAGATTGACGCAACAAAGAGGACCAAGCTTAACTCACCTTCCATCGTCATAGCAACGCGAGTCTCATGCAGCCAATCATCCCATACTTGAGAAGAAACTTGGTAAGCACATCCGATGACAGCACCTCCACCCATACAGCAATACAAATCACATTTGCGAAACAAGTGATTCGAGGTCTTCCCCCTTCCTAAACAGAGGGGACACATATCATCCACCGAAATGTTTCAGTTTTCTCAGCCTTGTGCAGTATTCAACTTTTGATGAACAACTAACTAAAGCCCTTTTGCATTTGTCCTCAGTACTACCCCATAAGAAATCCCTTCTGTCGCAAACTCCTTCAAGCAACACACTGGTATGCATGACATGTGTCGGGACAGACCGTAAAAGTGATTAGGCCAACACCTTCCGCATTGCAACAGATAGTAATTTCTGTTTCCATCCAGGAAGCTCGTCTCCAACTTCTCAATAATTAGTATAACCATATGTAACCTTAGTATTATAAATGCAGTTGCCTTTTGTTCTTGCAGAAAGTGTACTTTGAGTCCTAAATTTTTTTCCTTTTTCCAAATCAGTCCTATAATTCCTCAATTTGCTAAACAAGTCCTAAAACTTATAATCGTCAACTCCATTACTCTTTTGTCAAATGAGTCCTAAAAAATTTCTTTCTAATGAAAAATGTTGATGTAGCTCTTAAGCTGTTATCTACACTGACTAAATCGACACTTTTCAAATTTTAGTGACTAACTTGAAAATTCTATCAATGTTTAGGTGGCATTTTGTAAATTTTTAAAAAATCTGAAAAACTAATTTGGAAATTTTCAAAAAACATAGGGCCTAAATTGTAAATATTTTTTTTTCAAAAATTTCAAATTTATTGTTATTTTTCAAAATTTTGGAATGAAGTAATTTAATGTTCAATGAATAAGGGCAAGGCTCCAATGTTTAAAGTAGTAAAAACTTATTGACCTACTCCACATCATTGTTGATGGATCAACAATAAAATTCATTGCAGTGGAGTGGACCTTATTAGAGTTTTGGTAGACTATGTCAACTTTAATAAACTTAAACCAATATTTCTAAGATGAGCATCATATCTTAGTCCTTACTTTACTAGAATACCGATTTGACTCACTCTAGTGGGATAGATTTTTTTTTTAATCCACTAAGATGGAGTGGAGTAGTTTTATCAACTTTTAATAGTTTAAATAATGTAGCTCTATTCTCTTTATTGAGCTCCAAATTGCTTCATTTGCAAATATGGTTAATAGGGTAAAATCCAAATTTGGTGCCCTAACTATTCAATTTGTCCTAAAATGGTCCCTTAGCTCTAAAAGTGACTATTAAAGTTTCTTAATTCAAGCAGCGCATCCAATTTGAGTCTCATCCATTTTTTTGGGTGTTATTTCTAACGAAAAATGCGTATGTGGCACTTAATACCCCTTGTTTGGTCCCATAATGTCACGTGGCATCCTCTTTCATAACAATAAGTAATAAAACTAGGAGCATAATAAATCTTAGACTATAATTAACAAAAAATATAACTTTAGGAACGTAAAGGGTTAATTAACCCAATCTTCTCTAATCTTCTCTTCTCAATGAGTGCCACCACCACCATCTCGCCACCGCCCCCTCCGCCACTGTCGCTCCCTTCCGTTTCGATATCCCATCTTAACCTGCGCCACTACTACCCTCTTCCATTTCGATCGCCCCTCCTTCAAGCCTCTCTCTGTCTCCTCGCACCCCTCTTCCCACCATCTCTACTGCCTGACATGTCACTCCGTCTTCAACCCTTTCTTGATCATCGATTCCACCACAAACATATGGATCTGTCCCTTCTACTTCCAACACAACCACTTCCCTCTTTAGTAGGCCTCTGCCTTCGATGACAACCTCCTTACCGAGATGGCCCTCTAGCATATGACGGTAGAATACCGTTCTACGTTAGGTGAGCCCTTCGGTGTCCCTCCGGTGTTTATGTTTGTGGTCAATACGTGTATTATTGAGCGGCTATTCTCGATTCGAGCGGCTATTTGATTTTTAGAGATGAAGAAAATAGTGCAGCAATAGCTAATTGATTCAAGCGGCCATTTCTATGCAATAAACAGCCCCTTCACTTTTCGCCTTTCGATTCCCAAATAATGACAAAGATGGCCGCCCAGGTTGTCCAAGTTAGGAGAAAAGATTCTGGAGATATGCATGACTTGCCCTCTTAGTAATAAGCTCTTCGGCAATGGTTGGGTTTTGTTTTAATGAAAACGACGTCACACCAGAGGTGGAGGAGAAGACCGATCATATCTCGTTAGAATTGGGGAAGATGATGTAGTTTGGGTTATTTGTGTTTTAAGTCCCCAAAATTATAATTTGTATAAGTTCGAGTCTGAATTTTCATTTCTGCATAATATGGGCATCTATTTTTAGTTAAAGATGAAGTCACGTGGTAGTGTATGTGCCACGTATGCCAAGTAAGCAAATTCCATCCAACCTAATGCCCGAATTGATTGTAGGGACCAAAATTAGGCATACTGGGGGAGTTAGGGAACTCCAATAGTCATTTTTATAGTTAAGGGATCATTTTAGGAGAAACCGAATAGTTAAGGGACCAAATTTGAATTTTATCCCTGGTTAATAGCAAGAGAGTACATAATTTTTTAGAAACCACAGTTCGACACTTGTAGTTTTTGGAAATTGTCAGTTTAGTTTCTAGATTTGTTGAAAAATTGTAAAGTGACCCTTAAATTTTAATAAAATTCTCAACTAAGTCCTTAAAGTTTCAAAAGTATCAGTTTAGTCACTAGAGATAATAGCGTTAAGTGCCACATCAACATTTTCCATCCAAAATAAAATTTTTAGGATTGACTAGACAAAATGTTACACTTTTAGGACTTTCTCTTTTCTTTTTGGATTGGAGGTCAAGAGGGATGAGGAGATTTAGCTTTGGATCTTGTGATAACAATTGTAAGTTTTAATTACCAGATCAAGACTTTGTACTTGTATATTACGATTAGACATACTCTTTTATTTTGTAGTGACACAGTGATTGCATGTAAGACTGTGAGCATCCTTGAGCTGTTTTTATTTCAGTTTTATAACTGAACATAATGAAACACTAGAAGTGAACGTCACTACAAATAAACATCTATTTGTAGTTGACTAATTTCATTACAGTTGAACATTGTGTCATTCTAGTTAGTCGTTTCAATTGTTTCAATTTCACATATTTGATGAGGTTATCCGTGATCAATGATTCTCGCTTTATTATTGATTTCAAGTATACGAGTAACTTATTTACGCCCCTATACTATACAGAATGCAAGTATATAAACGGGTGAATCCTTTTAGGTCATTTAAGTATAAAAACTTAAAAGTGGCATCCATTGTGGAAAATTTTTGGAGTATTTTTTATTTTTTCAAATTTTTTTTTTTATAAAAAGGCTTAAATGCTTAGCCTTGTTTTGAAGGTGTGGAAAACTTTATTTTCTAAACTTTCATAACTCATTGTTTAAATTAAAAAAAAAGCCTTATTTTAGATGTTTTTACTTTATCAAAATAATTTTCTCAAGTTCAGATAATAATGATTTTTATGCTTTTTTTAGAAAGTAGTAGACTCAAATTTTTATCAAAGAAAATTCAGAAAAAAATTTCATAAATAAAGTCCACCTGATATTCTCTGAAATCTTTAACGCACGGAGACAATATTCTTTTATTGGTGTAATTGTAAAATTATTAAAATGTGATATAATTGAACGGAACTAAACCGTGATGACCCAATTGAAAACTGATTAAAATCCTAGTGACTAAACTTTAACTTCAAGGAACAACGGGAGCAGGGCTCACCTGTCAGCATCTTAAACTTAAATAGTTCAATCCACAACTTTTTAGAAGTTTCGATCCGTTGCCGACTAATGGCCCAAACAAGCATGGAAGAAACTGGTAGAATTTTCTGGGTTTCTTAAATCAGACCATCAGACGGCTTTTAAGGAAAAAAATGATTTAAAACGAAATAACCAGAAGGCTCTTCTCGTTTCCCCCTCTCTAATATAAAAACACTATTATCCAGCCTTCGGTTCTCATTGTGGAAACATCAAGCAATCAAAGTTCTTTGATCACAGAACAAGCCTTCTATTCTATAACCTTTCAAAGTAGGCACCATGTCTATCATTCCAGGCATCTTTGGTGGACGGCGAACCAATGTGTTCGATCCATTCTCCCTGGACATCTGGGATCCTCTTGATGGCTACTTCAACACTGCCATCTCCAACGCCCCATCTGCAAAAGAAACAACTCAGTTTGCAAATGCGAGGATCGACTGGAAGGAAACACCCGAAGCTCATGTCTTCAGAGCTGATCTTCCAGGGCTGAAGAAGGAAGAGGTGAAGGTGGAGGTAGAAGAGGGGAACATCCTGCAGATAAGTGGGGAGAGGAGCAAGGAGCAGGAGGAGAAGAACAACAAGTGGCATCGCATTGAGAGGAGCAGCGGCAAGTTCCTAAGGAGGTTCAGGTTGCCGGAGAATGCCAAGATGGATCAGGTGAAGGCAAGCATGGAGAATGGTGTTCTGACTGTGACTGTTCCCAAGGAGGAGGTGAAGAAGCCTGAGATCAAGTCCATCGAGATATCTGGTTAAGAAATACATATGCTAAATCTACCTGATCGAAAATGTGTGGTGCATGAGTTTCTTGTGTGTTTGTGTATTTTCTGATTGGAAATGCGTGTACATCAAGAGACTTCAATGCAAGTCTCTCTGATCCTCAAGTGTGATGAATAATAAGAAGACATTTCCTAGAAAATGTTGCTTCTCAAATGAAATAGCACCATCCCAATGAAAGAACTCAACATACCTTGCAAAAAAAGTCATGGCAACAAGTGCTCGTGTCGGATCTTGATAGCTAGTTGCATCCAACAAGTCACATTGATGACTCAAATTTGCATAAACCCAACCCAGAGGGCTACTAGCAAATTATTTGTCCTGTATAGCATTTCAATTTCTATCATCGAGTGCAGATTGTCTGATTAAGCTCATTGTGGTTGTGAGCGTGATAACATCTGATCAAGCTCTTGGGAATTAAAGTTGCAAACCATGGAGGAAAACAACCAAATGTCCATAAAATTTTCTTGTAGGACATCTATTAGAAGCTTATCCTAAAATGTCAGAACCCTCTTCACATTTTGTATGATTCCTTTATCATATGAGTTTCTAAACCACTCAGAATCCTTCTTCCCTGAGCAGAACAAAACAGCGAGTGTATCATGAGTAGATCAATCCAGAAACTGAAAATGAAAGAAATTTCAAAAAGAAAAATTCACCTAATTGAGACTCGGCATGCTGCAGGAACTCTGGATACTTTCTTCAGTTCATATGGGTTAAAGGGGAAAAGGGAGATCTTAAATTTCTTATTAAAGCAAAAAGAAAGAAGATAAAGACAGGTTCCATATCCATCAACGTACCCATTCATCAGTTGTGATGTTGAAGCATATACAATATGTATGCCATATAATAAAAACTACCTGTGTGCATACGGAATACTCAAAATAAGAAGGAAGCTGTTCCTCGACAAAGAAATGGCCAGTAACTAACTAAATTTGTCACATGCAGAAAACAGAAGACAGAAGAGCATTGTGCTTTTTACCAGTGCAGCAACATGATTAGTCTACATAAAGAAGCAAAGCTAAGAAATCATCATAGAGCTAGTGTAGTGATAATAAAGGCCAGATAAAATGAAGAAACGATGTCTTGAATTTAATCTGTCGTTCAGTGGCAACTGCAAACTAGCAAGGATCTGATCAACAAAACAAGACGAGACAATCTTTTCAAATACACTTCCAATTACCGGGGGCATGATTAGAGGCTAAAACCAAAAAGGATACCAAATTCATGAACACTTTCAAACAGGTGTTAAGATACTAAGATTTGTGACAAGAAAGCAGAAAGAATAAATCTGGGAATGCTATCAGACGTAAGAAGCAGGAAATCAATATTTTTGGTGATCAGGATTGAGAGCGGTAAAAGAAGCAGGCAGGAGTAACAGGAAGACACACACTTTGAGTGCACGACATAAGAAGCTTCAGTCACAAGAAATCCAACCAAAAGGACCATGAAAAGGAGATGGTTATTGTGTCCGGCACATTACATAACATACCATTAAAAGTGGAACTTTGAGATCATACTGGACTTCATAGCTTTTGAGAATCAGAAAAAACACAGCGAAAGATTACCAATACAGTTCCCAAATGCTGAACAGTGATGGTTGAAGCCCCTTACTCGAGCTTTGCAGGTTTTGCAATATCTTATCCTCTTCAATTAGATAGAGCTCTGATAAAGAGAGCAGGGCATCGGAACGAGCATTGAGAAAACACAAAACTCAAGGCTGTCCATTGAAACAACAGCAATGCAAAAAGCAGGCATCATGGAAATGACATAAACTGAGGTGTACAGCCTCATCTTGGACTCTAAGTCCAGGTCTCTCAACAAGCTAACCCTTGCAACTGGATTCACATTTGACAAAGCCTGGATCCTTGAACATGATACTGCCATTGCATTGTAAAATGACCCAGATAGCAACAGGCCTTCTTTACAAATTAGAGAAGAGAGAGAGGGAGAGGGGGGGGGGGGGGGGGGTGTTGAGAGCCTGAATAACCCGATGACCAGCAAGATGGCCTGAAGACTGAACAAGAAATCCATAAGTCCTGAAACCGCTGCAAACAGAACAAAACTCAAATTTGCAAGCTTGCTAGAACGTCAAATGACCCAAATGAACAAAAATCATAAATGACCTTTTCGAATAGCACCCAAGTAAACGCCCCACATGAAAAGCATATTAAAGGCGACAAAAGCTGGGGCTGATCCATTAATGCCCAGAAACCTCCTGACAGACCTCCCAAAGCCCAGAAACGAAATCAGCACTGAAGCTGTTAAGGACGACGAAAATTAACCCAAAAACACTAAAAGAAAATTGCTTCAGAAAAAAAATGAAAAGAAGAAATAGATTTTAAGAAAGTGAGAGAAGTACCTGATACTGGGAGATGTAGGAAGAGGGTGGAGGTAGGGAGTGAGAGAGGAACCAGAACAAGGGCTGCTTGAGCCAGCAACACAAAGATGCAGGAAACTATGCAACGACCAAGTAGGTTCAACCACCAACTGAAGGATTCCGACTCTCCGTCCAAATGGGGTCTCTTCATCTTCGCTGATTTCGTATTTTGATGAACTAATTCTGTTCGTTCCACCCCAGCCCCCGGACCATGACGTTCTTTTCTCGAGGGACTTCCGCCACCGCCAGTTCTGCTTTTCCTCTCTCTCTCTCCCGAAAATTAAAAAGTCTTCAAAATTCTGGTTACATGGGCTTCTTTTGTTCAGACTGAAAAGAATTGGGGCAGCTCATTTCGCAGATGGGCTTCGCCCCAAAAGCACTGTGAACAATTATTCTCTACCCTCTTTCCGAACTTATAATTTGCATTTGTTTAATGAAAACACTTGCGTTATACGGGTTACTAAACTAACAAGAACATGCCTCGCTGTGCTGCCGGCGTTTTAGCAGCCACCTTTTTGTTATATTATACTACCTCCGTCCAATTTACTTGAAATAAATAATCTTTTTACACAAAATTCAACAAAGATTATTTTTTTAATGTTCACTCAATCTCTCATTACACAAAATAAAAAAAAAAATTTTTTTAATCATTATTTAAACTTTTACTACATAAAAAATTAACACAAATTACATGCACCTTAATTTCCGTGTCCAGTCAAATGTTTCATCTAATTTGAAACGGAGGTAGTATATCGTACAATACATAAACATATATAGAACACAAATACGGATAGTATATAAAATGAACGTGCCTTATGTAATTCAAAGTAACAAGAAAACAACTAGTAACGTTTGGCGTAGTAACTTCAAGACCCTTTATTATGTTAATTATAGGACCATGAAGCTGCTAAGGACTTGAATAACCTAGTTGTTACAGTTAGTTTCATCATTAAGTTAAAAGTTAAGATTTTGTTGTTATTAACAGATTTTCTACAGATTTTATGAAGTTTGTTAGCTGATTTTCAGCATTTTTGTTGCTTTCATGGTTGTATAAATTGCTACTCTATAAATCAATAAAGATGTGTGGTTTCCAACTTTCTCTTGCTTTCCATACTTGCTTTCTTACCTTAATACCCAACACATTATACGAATAATCAAAAAGACTACATAGGTATAAGGAAATATAAACAATTCAAACTAAAAAGGATAATAGTGAATCACTTAACAGTAAAAATTCATAAAAATTTACTCTCAAATATATTGTTATACCTACATAATATTGGTTTTTAAATGAAATCGGTTGTAGGTAAAAAATGTAAAAATAAAAATAAATTATTTTGGATTAAGTTAATTTAAATTAAAACAAATTTGGTTTTAAATTTAGGAGTCAATATGAGTTTCTGATACTGATATACAATGTAACTGAAGTTGACCCTAGGACTAAAAAACAATGTTGTACTTCACTCAAAAGCATGGAGTAGCATACTCACATACTATTCCACACCCAAATTGCAGTCCTACTATATGTTTACCTCTCCCAAGCCAACCAGCAAGCCTCATCAATCTAGAAGATGAAGAAGAAGATAAAGTAAAGTTGTCAATCTCCAGCTCATCCTCTGTATTCCAACCACTGTCCTACTATAGCACATCCACCATTGTCCTAAAGCAGTTAACATATAAATAAGAGGAAATCATAAAATTTTAAAAGTGTATGTGCATGTATACCTATGTATATGAGCATGTATGTGTAAAATTTTGTTTTTTTCCAGCTGAACCACGGGTCAAAGTTCATAAATGATGTCAAGTAAATCTAGAGCATGAACACAATATTTAAAAATAGCTAGGTATAAAACCAACAACCACCATTGGCTGGAAACCTGGGTATGTCCCAACCAAAGCTCTTTAAGCTGTTTAAGGACCAACTGAGAGCATCAAGTATCTACAAATGAAAATGACAAATAAAATGTGATATATAATGGTAGATCATTATAAAATAAACAGCTAGCACCTAAATCAAGCTCTTCCTATATATATTAATTTACTTCTGGATTTCAAGGTTTTAAAGAAGTTTGACTCTTCAAATATTCTAGACTAAATATAAACTCATCCTGCTGTGATGTTTAACATGTGAGCAGGTTCATGCCTTCATAATTAATGTTGATGGCCCATATAATGAAGGGAAGTTAATTGCCAAATTAATTAGATCAAACCATGTCAGAAGATGTATCAATGTTCTTCATCAACACTGTATGTCTTAGTGAAAAAGGAAGTTGTGGCATTTTTGCAGGTTTTACTGCATATCTTATATTTCCTGATCGATCGAGTGCAACTTTGTTTCAGTTGATTCCAATGAAGTCTATTAATATCTTCTTTCAAGTATCGATCGCTTCTTCTCCTGCCACTGTGCATGTAGATGTAGCTCGGCTGCAGTAGCTACAATATTACAGCAAAAGGACACTAATTAATCACAAGTTGAACAAAAAGTGAATTTTATGTACTCTCAAGTCTCAAGAATCATATTTGTGTCAGGAATCATTTCTAAAATCTTCCCGTATTTGTCCTCTTTTGGAATTAACTTTTGATTTAAAAGCCACTTTTACTTTAAGAATTCTTCCAGAACTACTTCAGTATAGGATCCCCTGCAAATTACAATGTCTATTAAGAGAGATGACTAATATCATTATAGTATAATTAGCAGCAGCACTAATTATACAACGGGAATTAACGTCATTAACACGGCTCTAAAAACTTTCAAATGAAAGATGTCACAAAAGGTAAGAAAAAATTACATAAAAAAACAAAAAGAAAAATACTGATACAATTGAAAAAAAATTAAATTGAAGTACGATGTATTAGCAATTTTAGATTGTGTTTATTTAAGCAACACCAAAGTGGATAGGGGAAAACTTTTGCAGGTTTTGAATGAGCAATTCTCGAATCTCCATCTCTTGGATTATATGAGTTGAAGAAAGGAGATCAGCGGGTTAGAAGACAAACATTTGAAGATGCTTCCTTCTCAAAGTGTCTTTATGACTCAAAACAAGGCAAATGAAATATTATAAGCTAGTCATTTATCCAAATCTAATTAAGATTAGGAAGAGACTTGCGTGCGTTTGATTTTTATGTTATCTCGGAGTATTATTTGTCTTCTTCACGCATCCCATGTAAGTTCAGACAGATATTCTGCCGGTCATGGTTTCGATTCCATGCATTTGGTTTTTTCCCTCTCTGTTTCCTTTTTCCCCTTCTTATTTTATTTTTCTTTTATATCTTATTAATTTATTTATTTATTCATGTATGTTTAATTTGTTCACCTAGTTTTATTTCTTTATTTACAAATAAAATGTAAAATAACAAATAAATGACTCCAATGAATATTAAACAAGACTAAAATGACAAATTTATGTTTACTTTTTCTTCTTTTTTATTATTTTTATTTCATTTTTTTATTATTATTTTCCTAAATTTTATCTATTTTTTTAGTTCATTTTACTAATTTTGTCAAATAATAATAAAAAAAGTAGCTTGTTGAGTCAAAAGAATAAATATTTATTGATAAAAGAATAATTTATTCTTCTAAAAGAATGGATAGATACTAATAAATGAACTTATCTACTCGTTAAAGAAAAAAATAAATAATAATAAAAAAGAATAAAAAATAAATAGTTTGTCTAAGAAAATAAATAAGAACTTATAAAAGAACAATAAATTAAGCTAGAAGAACAATATCTATCCTCTTATCAAGTTTGTTCTTTTATCAGTTTTATTTATTTTTTATCAATTCTCATTTATTCTTTTAGCATGTTTGTTCATTTATTAATACTATTTGTTCTTTTATCAATTCTTATTTATTCTTAGATTATGTTTATTTTTACTTTTCCATATTTTAAATTTTCCTTTTTTAATGAATTTTTTGAATTTTTTATTCTTTGCATAAAATATATCACATAAAAGAGTTTATTCTTTTTTTTTTATCATTTTTATTTCTTCTTTCAAATAAACTAATTATTTTTTTATCAGTTCTTTAAGAATAAATATGATAAAAAAATAAATAAGAACTAATAAAAGAATAGGTAAAACTAATAAAAGAATAAATAAAACTTATTAAAAAAAATAAAGAGAAGAAACAGAAGGGAAATAGAGAGAAGAAACAGAAAAAGTGGGATATATACTGGGACTTAAACCTATGTTTAATTTTCTAAACAAGCAGCAACCACTCCACCAAATGAAAGATACTGTCCAAGGTGCGTGCATTTATTTAGACGTATATTCAGGTATGTAGAAGTGGCATAATTGTCTGATTTCTGATAATTTTGGTTGAAATATCAGTTCTTGAATTTTATAGGGGTGGCACAGGTATTGGGCAGTTTCATATACATAAGACTTAGTCTTAAAATTAAAATTTCTCAAACTAAAGAAGGGGAAAAAAGTCTAATTCGGTTGTTATTGATAGAGGATGGACATCCCTGGAATGGGATATTGCTTATTGCATATACTCCACTTAACATGCCTGTTAAAAAATGTTTTTCATTTGAAAACAAAATAGGTAGGTGCAAAATTTTAGGAAAAAATCTAGGAAATCAAATCTCATACAAATGTTTTCCAAAAATTACTCACACCAAATCAAAGACCTAAAATCACAAACCTTAGTCTTTCTCTTACAAAACGTCATATGTCCCCCATGACAAAACGTGAACTAAGTTCTCTCAAATCGCATGACAAGATGATCAGCGGACACCCATTGATTTGCTTTACATGAGATTGCAGTGTGTTTGTACTTTACACATCAAGAACAGGTATGATTTGTGCTAACATTTGAAGGTGAGATTCGTGAAAAAAATATAGGATTTGTTTTTTTATTGCAAAATAATATAGGTTTATTAAGAATTGCTTTGAAATTTAAGATTTATGTTCCAAATTGAAGTTGTATATGTTTCATTAAGATATTTGTTGTATGTATGCTTCTGAGTTTTATATGTACAATTCTAGATTGGTAATGAACACATATATGTATATATACCTCTAGGTTTTATATGTATCCTTATAGGTTTTGTATATGTATACTTCTCAGGTTTATATGTTTGCGTCTAGGTCTGTAAAAAACACATATAATGTATGTTTTTTGGTTTGTAATAATACAAATATTTATATGTGTACTTATGGGTTTTATATGTACACTTTTGGATTTCTCTATAAATAACACAGATACAACAATTGCACGATCAAATAAGGGCAGAGCCTGAGATGCTATTGTATAAATCTAGGTTGCTACTGTATGAAATTGGTTAATATATGCTTGATATTATCTTCATATTGTATGACTTTTGAGCTTTGATAGTGCTTGAAATTGGAAAAGAATTGTTTGAAACTAAGGTATTAATTTATAAATGTAAAGTTTTGAAAGCATGAAGTTCAATGTAGGAAACCTAGTTGTGATCATATGAATTTGGGTTCTTATTGTATAAAATTGATATGTTGTGTATAAAATTGAGTTTCTATTGTATGAAGTTGGAAACCTATATCAAGAAATTAACTTCGTATTGTATAGGTATAGGAATTAAGATTTTGATGTATAAAACTGGGATTTCATGTTATATTAACTTGAAATGTTTGATGTATAAAATTAAATATCTATGAACAGAAATGGTTTCATATTGAACAAAATTGAGTTTATATTATACAAAAATGAGTTTCTGTTATACTAAATTGAATCGTCCTTATAAAGTCTAGAGCAATCTCTCCAAAAAATGAGATTGAATTCTTAATGTATTAAACCTGTAACCTATTGTACAAAATTGATTAGAAATTGAAGGGTAGTTAGTTTACGACTAATTCAATTAATTTGTCTAAATTATTTCCGGATCAATATTGGGTTACTCACAGGTCATGAAAGCCACCAGATAAGAAAACATAAATACCCTCCAAATTTATGTTATTTACAACGCCTACTAGCCTACCCACTCATTTTCCAGCTACAGTCTGAAAAATCTCTCTCACCGTTGAGTCTTACCTACCATCATCATCGAGTCACACACCGTCGATCGAAGGGTTTAGATCTAAAAAATATAAGCCTCTTAGTGGGCTAATAAGCCCCAGGAATAGGTTCTTCCAACCCCGGACAGTTGCCATCTTCTTCAGTGCAGCAACTCAAAATATAAAGAATGATGACGAGGTGAACCGAATTGTTGCCAGACTATGAAAGCCACGCCTTCATCATGCTAGATAAGAAAAGAAATTAAGGATATGGAAAAGAAGTTAACAGAAATTAGAAAGAGGGTAAGATGAGTAAAGGAAGGTAAATATGGAGGCAAGGATTGGGTAATTAGATGGTGATGGAGATGGATTTGTTGGATTAAAGGTGAATTAATGCTTCACCAAACAGAATCTTCAAGGAAAACTAATTCTAGTTCTACTTCTTAGTATGAGGCAACTTTTGGGGAAGCTCATAAGCAAAGATTGAGCAAACGATGAAAATAAGATTGGGTAATGACAGATCCGACGAATCCGAGGTAGAACATGCTTGGGTGACGATAGATTGATGGAAATAACTAAATTCGAGTTCAGGAAAGGCCGGCTGTGCTTAATCAGGTGGTGGATTCGGCGAGCATGTGTCTAAGAAGGAGGGGAAAAACAGAGCCACGGGTTTAACGAGGGGCATATGGGCATAAATAAAACCAATTTTATGCCCTAATTTCGAACCCAATCCATCAGTTCTTTTAACCCATCTTCAACCCAGCTCATACCCATGAATAATCCCACCCTATTAATGTCATTAATTTCTACCGAACTGCCTTGAATCTTTCCCATAAAATCTAGCAAAAAAATCTCCCAATATGAAACTGAATTCTTAATGTTTTTTTAAAAATAATTCTTAATTTATTTAAATTGGAAACTTATTGCAAGAGATTAATATTCAAATGTATAAAACTCTTTGAACACAATAGTTTTAGGAAAAAAGATGAATGGATAATACTTTTTTTTGAAAAAATTATCATATTTATCATATTATCGTTATTTGTTCCTTAAGGTTATCTCTTCAAAATAAATTCTAATTCAAATTGTCTAATTAAAAATATTATTTTTGATATTTTTGTTATGAAGTTTCTTTAATCTTGCTAAACTTAACTAACGGGTAAAATTCACCATGGGTCACCTAGCTTATTTTTTTGTCCTATCCGGGTACCTTACCTTTATTTTGTCCTAGCGAGATACCTTTCCTCTTATTGCGCATCCTGTTCAGCTACTTTCCGTCAAATTGATCGTTAAATTGGATGGAAAATGATGAAGTGGCATTAAATAATACTAAAATAAACTTAAAATAACAACTTCAGTTCTCAAACTATTTCAATTACTAATTCTAACCCTTAAACTTTGCCCCACAGAAATTTTGCCCCACAAACTTCTTCATCTAATAACCGAACCCTTATCCAGTTAGTCCCAGATTTGTCTCCCCGTCCTCTGTCTTCAATCCACCGTCGGCCTCCCTCCATACCTCTCCTCCTCCTCCTCCTCCACCTCCCTCCTCCGCCTCCGCCTCTATCCCCACCCCCGCAGCCCCCCCTCCTTCGCCAATCGCTCCTGCAAATCACCAGCCACAACTGCCTTCCTCTGCCTCATTCTTGCAAATCACCAGCTACAAACGCGCCTGCAAATCACTACCCACAACCTCCCTCCTCACGTCGGTAAATCGCGCTGCCAACCGCGGCGCCCCCTCATCCTCCGCCTCTCCCTCCACCTCCGTCTCTCCCTCCACCTCCGCAGCCCCCTTCCTCCTCTGCCAATCACGCCTGCAACTCACCAGCCACAACCCCCCGCTGCTCCGACTAGTGCTCCGATTCTTCATACCCAGGCGTCCAGCCAGAGACAAGGCTGAGAGCAACTTTAGCGGTCCTCTATTCGGCTAGAATCAGAAATCGGAAATCGGAATCGAAGGAGGCTGTGCCACACGATAGTGAAGAGAGAAAACGATGGTGTGGTGGCTGGGAGAAGAGGCGGCGGCGGCGGCGGCGGAGGAGGAAATCCACCTGCGGAGATCCCGAGACCTGGTTTAAGGGTTAGAATTAGTAATTGAAATAGTTTGAGGACTGAAGTTGTTATTTTAAGTTTATTTTAGTATTATTTAATGCCACTTCATCATTTTCCATCCAATTTAACGACCAATTTGACGGAAAGTAGCTGAACAGGATGCGCAATAAGAGGAAAGGTATCTCGCTAGGACAAAATAAAGGTAAGGTACCCGGATAGGACAAAAAAATAAGCTAGGTGACCCATGGTGAATTTTACCCCTTAACTAACTCATACTTACCTAAAAAGTGAAGAGCTGTTAACTTTAACTGCTTCAGTTAGTCGGTATATGTATACTATGTGTATTTCAGAATTCTCCCAAAATGTTTTCAATTTCATAATATGAGTAATGCAATATGTTTAAAGCTTTCTTAGGAGAACTCTATGTCTCATAAGTAATATTGTAGTTAGTTCCACAGAAAGTGCCACCATAAAGTGACATTCTTAATTCTACATAATTATTCCTTAAAAAATAAGTATGGATAGTTATATTTTCTAACATCTGCTACTTGTAGAAATTTTTGTACTTATGTTTAAAAAAAAATTTTGTGAGTCCTATTTTCTAATTTTAAGGAATTCAACTTTGGATATATAATTTTTTAATAATCAGTATCAACAAATAAGATATTGAGAAAGAAGGGAAGTAGTATATATACATGCCAAAGGCATAAGCTGGCGAGACACAAACTTCGGATATTAATAAGCCTTTGGACTGATAGTCACTTTGACTACATAACAACCAGATTTTGTTGTCCTATGTAGCTTAGCCATTGGTTTTGGAAGTTTATTGCCAATTTGGATTACTTTAACTTAAACACATTAACACGTTTTCTCTTCAGACATGTCCGTCCGTGGTGGGGTTAATGTTTTGTGTAACTTAATTGCGTTTGTTGTTTGATCACATTATAATATCAATGCCCTCCCAGCCAAATTTTTAAGGCCATTTGTTCAATTTCCCCGCCCACACCATTTGCCCTTGTACTACAACCTTTGCTTTTCTGTAAATGTGCGATCTCTTCAATGTAATAGCTCCCCCTAAATGCCTTCTATCTATCATATGTCTAGCATCTCTTCCTACTCTTAACTACAAGCTACTTCTATTTTTCATTCCTTTATAGGTGTATAAGCTGGGACGGGAATTATTTATATTAACGGCAGCTACGGGTGCTTAAGATCCTACAATAACATAAACAATTGTTCACAAAACAAATTCATCAACAACAAATAGATTCTCAGACTTTGTTACTACTTAATGTAAACAACAATTAGCATTTCAATATTTAAATTGATTAACGCAAGAAATATTTATATCACTTGGTTGCTTATACTTGCTTTAGATGCATAAATTGGGTCGAGTGGATATCTTTCAATTGATCATGCCCAACAACATTTCGATCACTGAAAGTGTGGAACAAGTTGATCTGATTGATCGACTGATGGGAAGTGAAGCACGCTCTTGATGGCGTCGGTGAGGGAGCCTTGTACTGCTAGAATTTTTAAAAGGGGATGACTACCAATTTGAGAGAAGATGTGTACCAAATGGCCTCTGTGCTATGATAAAAGCTAAATGGGCCATCAACTATCCTCAAATGTGTCTGGCATAAAAAACAATCCCATTTTGATGGCAATTTAACTGATGTCCCATGTTTGATAGAAGGAGGTGCAAAAAGCTACAAATGCTAAGGAAAGGTGAAAGACGCTGTGAAAGAGCAGAACATGAGATAGGCATAAAGGTATGGCAATTTTGAAATTACATCCAACTATGAGGGCAATTTAAAATGGACCCACACTCTCAATCCTCCAACTCAGGAAAAACACATTAACATCATCGAATTAACCCTAAACAAACTTGCCTTTAGAGACATGGTAATTTTGTTGTTTCTTTTGTCCTTTGACTTTTTTTTTTAAATATAATAGAACTATTTTGGGAAATGGAAAATTAGAAGACAATTCATTTAAGCTGAGGATATAATACTTATAGAGTGGGACCTACACCTATATTATGTATTTATTTGTAGTTCTGCCACCGTATCTTCTTCTTCTTTTTCCACGCCTTCTCCTTCATTCTCATTTCTAAAACCTCCAAGAATCCATTGTTGTTGTCCTACAAAACCTCCACTGAGAAAATCTCTCTTCGCTAGTGAGCTCTTTTACTTAATTTCTCCATCCACTGCCGCTCTTCCATCAATTCACTACTCCTTGCATAAGCTTATTTTTCATTACAAACAAGGTTCTTTTTCGCTCACAAAAGTGAGCTCTCTCCCTCAATTTCTCCATAGATTTGTTGCTCTCACCAAAACTTCTTCTCCACTACCTTCACTCTATCTAGACTCAGATCTAGTCATTGTTGATGACATCACCAAGTTAATGAGTAAAAAGCCTGAAAAGCATGTGCAAAAGTTACATTTGTTCAACACTCTATATCTCTCTTTTCTTCTCGTCCATGGTTGCTTGAAGAAGCCAAATTTCTATTTGGGTTTTTTTTATTTCTTATTATGCTTTAAGTTTAGTAATAAATATAGAGTGGTTCACAACCAGGGAGTCGAGCTGAGGGAAGAAGATCCCAATTTGTTAATTTAAATTTAATCTTAGATTGGTTACATGAAATTGATGTTTGTATTTTACTATTTAGTATTTACTAGTTAGTAACCAAAGAGAGTCATTTCATAAGAAATGTTATTCTGTAAATAATATTGTTTTACTTAGTAAAAATTATTTTTCAATGCATGTAAATTTGCTATTCTATAATATGTTATTCACTTTGTAATAAATGCTATTCTGTAAATAATGTTGTTTCTTTCAGCAAGAAATGTTATTTTCTTCATATAAATATGTTATTTTGTAAAATATTGTTTATTTCATAAGAAATGCCATTCATAAATGATATTGTTATATTCACATAAATTTGATATTCTGTAAAGTGTTGTTCATTTTGTAAGAAATATTATTTCATAAATATGTTGTTCCACTCAGTCAGAAATATTGTTTCATTCAAAAAAATTTGCTGTTCTATAAATTGCAGTTTCATTTTATAAGATGTGTTGCTTAAGACTTAGTGACAATCTTGTGAAATGTGTTATTCATTTCGTAAGATGTGATATTTAAGATGCGATGACATTTTTATAGATAAGATGCATTAAGTCAATAGTTCACTGCACCAAGTGCAGTGTATAGCTACTTATTCTTTTAAAATTAATGAATTTAGCGTGATCTTTTTCTCTAGGGGTCAAATCAAGTTAGGGCATGCGTTAAGACAATTCAACCTATCAGTTGGCGAATCACTATAAGAATATTTTTAAATTTCCTTCAAAGAAAGAGTAATCTTTTCTTTGATATCATTCTTTTTTATGTAAATGGAAATGCTAAAATACTATTTTTCTAAAAAATTCCAACAAAATAACTAAGACAAATAAATATTTGAACCTAAAATGTTTGCATGATCAAGTTAATTTAAATTTTCAAATAGTAATAATAACTATAGTAACAGCAACAACAATTACATGTTTTTCTTTTTTGTGGTACAAACAAGGGTATGTAATTTTTAAGACGAGGCCTTAGGCCCGTGGCATATGGCTTATGGAACCTGTTAGCTTTTGTCTTGCCGTCTTCTCATAGATTTCTCCAACTAATTGAACAATTGGGAATTTAAAAATTACAGGGACAAAACAAAGTAACAAAAGAGAAAATACAAAATACAAAAGAAAGAACAAATGCAAAAAGGTTTAGGACATGACAAGCTGACCGACGGTTTAGGATTTGTGAAGATCAAAACAGAACAATAAAAAAAAACCATGGTTGGCTACAAAAAGCATGAACAGATCATGATTGGTTACAGAAAGATTAGTCTCTCCATAACAACCTTTAACAATAGAACAAAAAGATTCTATGTGCAAAAAAAAAAAAAAAATACAAGCAACAGGTGTAATATCTTTAGTGATTTTACTACGAACTAACATTTGCTAGTTTGCCAGAAAAGGAAAAATTTCTGAGTCACAAATCATAAATTTCAAATCTTCGGCTGATAAATACATGTAGTTACGTGGCTCAGAAATTCAAACTCCCAAGGCTAACATCCAAAAATGGTCATCAAACTTTTAGGAATATGCCATTAGTTATCAAACATTTTTCGTTTACCAGGACAATCAAATTTCTCAAAATTGTGCATATTATGCTATTGGATGTTTTAACTGTACTTTTTTTAAAAACAAATTTGTAGGGCAAAAGTGCAATTTTTTTCTTCTGTCTCACAAAACTTGTCCTTTTTAACATCCATAGCAATTAATTCATGATTTTTTTTATTTTTTTATACAAATATAAACGTTTTATATGAAAATGGTACCTTAAAGACAATAGTTTATAAATATAATTTTTTAAAATTTTTTATAATACAAATTAATATAAACATATTCAAGTCAAGTTTTAATAAAAAAAAGGTAAAAGGGTCATCCTATGCTAAACGGCGGGAGCATCTAATAACTCGCATAAGGACAATTAAACATAAAAAATTAATGATGGTTTGTTGCCGAACACTAACTGCATAAGGGGAAAACAATGAGTGTTAGCTTCGGGATAAGACTCGTCCTTGTAACTGGCGAAAGCATTTACGGATTCTGGCTCTCTGGCTCTAGCATCTCCTAGAAGAAACCTAAGTTGGAAATGTTGGAGTAGACTTGGAAGAGGAAGTATGCAGGTCTTTCTCTATAAGGTATGCTGGAAATGCTACCTAACAAAAGGTTTCATTCTCTCTTTGTTTCTTTTATGTTTGTTATTTGCTTCTAATTTGGAGAAGCCTGCTGGAGGTTAATTTACAGCTGATATAGGCCATGAAGAATCTTTTGACCACTTTTCTTTTTATATAGGCATGGGTTCCTTATTTCAAATTTTTTTGATAGGTAAAGGTTTTTCTGGGTTTGAACCAAATAAAACCCTAGAAGAGAAATGAAGCATTTTAGTTTTAATTGTCATGGGTTGTGCTATACCATGGTAATTCATCACTTAAGAAGATTGATTTTGAGTAAATGGCCCCAGTTTTTATACTTAATGGAAACAAGGATGGATGTTTTTTAGTTATAAGTAAGCTTGTTGGTTTAGGGTTTAGTTTTTTTGATTTTGTAAACCTAGTAGGAAGAAAATATAGGGCTTTGGTATGATAGTCTTTAAATCTGACTTGTTTAGTTCTATAAAAATCCAAATTTGGTTCTACTTAATGTAGCAAAAATTGGCATGCATAAGTAGTTCCTTGGTTGTATCTATGAAAATCCAGCAATAAATCTTCCGCAAATGACATGGAATAATATGCTTCTTATAATCAAGCAGTACAAAGGACCTCATATGTTAATTGGAGATTTCAATTAAGTGACATCCTTGCTTGAGAAAAAAGGAAAAAAATGCTTACTCTTACCTTGTTAGAGAAAAAAGGAAAAAAATGCTTACTCTTACCCTCTTATGTAGTGGACCGACATTTACTTGGTCCAATTTCAGACAAGGTGATGAAGCGGTGTATGAACTATTGGATAAGGCCTATTGTAATGAAGGATGGTTCTATGCCTACCCGAATCCTTAGTTACTTAATTTAGCCATTTAAAGGTTTGATCATGCCTAGTTTTTTCTGGATATAACTCCACTTCATAAGTTCTATCATCGCCCTTGAAGATTTGAAACTTTCTAGTTAAGGTATGACAAATGTAAGAAAATTATAAAATCAATTCTTCTATACAATGGTAAAAAATGTTCCAAACAGCTATTAGATACTCGTAATTGGTGCTTGCATTGTCAATGGAGTAAACACTAGACTAGCTTGCTAAGGAAAGAGATTAAGAAGGTAGAAAGTCAATTTAATCAAGCTTAATCCTCTTTTGACCTTTTAAATTCCCATGAAGATATCTTAAAGTTATGTAAAAGGTATAATAACTTATTAGATGATGAGAAGTACTTATGGGCATAAAATTCTTGGGAACTCTAACACAAGGTTCTTTCATCCACTACCAAAACAAGAAGGCTTTGTTGTGAGTTTTCCAATCCTAATCCGCAAAGCACGAGATGTCTGTAGATAGGGTGAATAAGATATCATTCCCATGAGAATTGATTTGTATTGTTTGCTAATTACCATTACTTTGAGACTCACTTTAACTAAACAAACAACAATTGATGATTTAATCACTATAAAAATAACTAAGTTTACAACTCTACTTAAATTACTACTAAATAAGAACAACAAACACAATACAAATTAGGGGTTTTCTAGTGAATTAACAAAACACACTTCCTATGGTTTTTACTATTTAACTTGGTTAGCTAGTGAATTAAAGCTAATAGTTTGGTTTTTCTACTTATTGATGAAGTTAACTAATTAGGCCCTTACTCTCCCAAGTGAAAGGGTCACTCTCCTAAGCTTATACTAGAATGAACTCTCATCCGAATTACTAGTTCAAGAGATGCATTACAAGTTCAATTTACCTTCATCTAGTATCCTAGACTAGTCTCCTAACAAGCCCATGGCCACTACACTATTATCTTAATTCCAATTCTTTTTAATATTTTTCAAGAGTTTAAAAGAAATTTAAGATGCAATTGACTAAGGCTCTTAATCAATCAATACAATAATAAGCTCAAGAAGAAGAGTAAACAAGTAATGAAGGAAAATCAAAGTCAAATAGTCATTAATCCAACCAACGTAACTAATTCAAGTAGCTATAATCATAGAAAGTAGAGAAAACTACTCCATAATTAAACTAAACATAAACATAAAAATACATAATAAAGCATCTATGTCTAAATACAAGATAAAAGAAGGAAAGAAAGAACCTAATAGACTCTAAATGCTTGATTCCTTAAGGCTCCTACAAGTCTTCGAGTCCTCTAAGTCTTCTCCAAGCAAGAATCCACAAGTGCTCCCAAGGAAGATGAAGAAATGCAAGAAATGGTGATGAGAAACCTAAATCTAAGATGAAAAGATGAAGATGAAGATGAAGAATGAGTTTATTTGCTAGGTTCCAAGTTTTTCTTCTCTCGGAGATGTCCTTTTCATCCTACCAACCCATTTGGATAGAAATCCTTGGCCAATAGCAAGTTTATGTTCAAAATTGAGGTATGAAACCACTTTCCCGGGTACAAGGGAGCCTAGGCCTCAAGGAAAGGATTTTTTGGTGCCTGGCGCCTAGGCCTCCAGAGTGCATTTTTCAGGCAACCACCTTTTGAACTTTGACGTCTAGGCCTCACTCCTAAGGCCTAGGCCTCATAGTTATAAATCTGCTTTGACTTTTTCACGCTCGTTTTTCATTTCGCTCGTCCCAGTGCTATTCCAATGCTACGGTTTGCTTCTCCAATCTACAAAATGAATGATCAAAGCAAGAATCGACATAAAATGTTAAGTGGTGAGGTAGAAAATAATGGTCAAAATTGACGAAAAATCAACATGTTTGACCACAAAATTAACATTTATCAGGCTTAAATCTAGAATTTTTTTCTTTAAAGATTGAGGAAAACTCATGGATTTATGACAAGGATGCCATTCGATGGAGGATTCATTCTTATTACTATCAATTATTCAACATTTTCCCTTTTTACTATGAAGCTGCTTAAGAAGAGTTCTATTTATCTATCTCTAAGGTTTTGTCTGACCAACAGAAAACGTCTTTTTTGATCCTATTCTTTAAGGAGAAAATAAAGAATGCCACATTTGAACAAGGGAATCTTAAAGCCTTAAGGATAAAGGGCTTCTGCCTATAGTTTTTAATAATTTTTGCTATATCATGGGTGATTCTATTACATAAATAGCCTTATAATTCCTTAATTGTGGTTTTCTATTTAAACAAATTAACTGAATGTTTATAACATTGATTCCCAAGGTTTGAAGAGCTCATTGTTTTCAAGATTTCTGCCCTATTAACTTTGTAACACTCTACATAATGTGGCTGCTAAAGTTATGGTAAATCGGTTGGAACCTATAATTTCTTGTTTGGTCGCTGAATACCAGAATGTTTTTGTTTTAGGTAAAAGGATACAATGCAATATTATTATTGTCTATGAAATACTACACGTTGTTAAACACATAAATATTAGAAGCAAGCCATAAGGTTATAAGGCAGTTTTGAAGCTAGACATTAGAAAGGTGTATTACGAAATTTGGTGGTATTTTTTAGAAAAGGTTTTAAAAGTCATGCAGTTCTCAGATTCTTAGGTTGCTCTTATTATGTAATGCGTGGTTATTATTTCCTATACAATGCTAGTTAATGGTAATATAATCCAATGGTTTCCTCCTCAAGTAAAGTTAAGGCAAGAAGACTTTCTCTATTATCTTTTTATTCTATGTGCTGAAGCCCTATCCAATTACTTAGAAAAACTGCAGTTTTCTGGTGAGCTTTTTGGGTTGAAGGTTAGTTGGCATGGTCCTTCCCTTAACCAATTTTCTTTACTGATGACTACCTATTCTTCTTTTGGATTACAAATGAACCAATTCTAGCCATTAAACAAACATTATAATTATTTAAATTGGTACTAGGCCAAGAGATTAATTTCTCAAAGTCAGAATGGATATTTAGTAGTAATGTGCTAGATGCATTGATACAAGATTTTTGCAGACTTTTCCTTTTCCCAATTAACTCAAGAATCTTGAATTATCTAGGAACTGCACTCTATCAAGACCTCTCAACAACTTGGTCATTCCAATTTTTGGTTGATAAGATTTCCAAACATTTGGGTAATTGGGAGCAAAAGCAATTGGATAATGTAGGTCAATTGACTTTGATTCAATCCACTTTAACCTCACTGATTGTTTATATTATGTCCCTTTTTAAGGTTTTGGTAACACTTTCAGATAAGATTTCTAGTAAGTTTGCTAAATTTTGGTGATTGGGGGCATAGGATAAGAAAGGTTTCCACATGAAGAGTAAACACTTGATTATGTTGCCTAAATGTTTAAGAAATCTAGGCATTAAGAATATATGTTTATTTAATCAAGCATTGTTGGCTGAAACTTTCTAGAAAAAGTGTTCATTGCAAAGTATGACTCCTCTCAGTTTGTTTGGTTGGTGAAAAAAAAGAACAATTCTATTGTCATTTGACGAAATCTTTTATATGGACATAATATCCTTTCCAGTTACATTGATGGAGTATTGGCAATGACAACTTGATTTGGGTTTAGTATAACTATCAGCTTTCAGGCTTATACCCGAATGTGCTCAGGGTGATGTATCCAAGATTCTAGGATCATAAAAATCTTAAAAGTCTTAGATCTTGCAATAAGTGGTGATCAGGGATGGAATAGAGATATTCTCCAGTGCTTTTTTTTCTAGTTAGATCACTCAACTTGGTCTAAACCTTTTGACTCCATTCTTAGCTTCCAATTCAAATTGTGTTCATTGGGCTAGGAGTTCAAATGGTTGCTACTCCTCCAAGAAAGTCTATGCGTTTCAATCCCTAAATCAGACTGCTATTAATCCTATGCTGGAATACTCTAATAACTGCTTCTCTTGAGATCCTTGATTTTTCCATACAATCAAGTACCTCTCGAGGTTCCTGCCTTCCTAAAAAATTCAAGGTTTTCCTGTGGATGTGCCTGATGACTATTTTTCCAATGATGACTAATCTATTCACACATGAAGGCCTTGTCAGTCCTCATTGTTTGCAAGGCAACCTTTAGGCTGAATCTTTTTTACATCTTTTTTGGGGTTGTCAAGGTTTTACTAAAATATGGTGTAGTTTTTATATCAATCCTTTTTCATCAAGTGCCTTATCAATTGAAACTTGGTTGTTGAACTTTCTCGTATCCCTCTCAAAATGGCATGTGGATTAGCTTTTCTTTCTTGTCTGTTCTTTATGGATTATTTAGATGGCTCGAAATCAACATGTCTTCCAAAACACTATCTTTAATGTTCATTTCCTTACCTCTAGAAGGAATTTTCTTATTTAGATGCTTTTATCTTTAAAGGACCTTAAGCAGCATCTCTCTTTTTTTTATGGCCAACCAACCAAACCCACTATATCCCCCAGATATTTGTAGTTGATAAAGCGTGGCGCCTCTCTTCAAGGGACTAAAAAATGTGGATGACTTATTGAGATTGATCATTTGTCCCAAAATTGAGCAATTAAGTATCCAAGATTCCAAGTCTAGTCTAAACCCCCCCTTTTAAAGATTGTACAAGAAATAACCTATCATCAACAAAAAAAAGGTGTGAAACTGGGGGACTTAGTTGATTGATGACAACACCATGCAGGGAGTTAAACTGGGGGACTTAGCTGATTGATGGCAACACCATGTAGGGAGTCATGACACTTCACCTGTTGGAACAAGCATGATAGCCCTTTTGTGCAAAAAAAAAATATATAAGGCGACAAAAGGCACCTCTACCTAATTCCATGGGAAAGAATGAACTTGCGAGAAGAATTGCCCTTAAACATCACTGAAAAAGACTCCGAGTGTCGTGTCCAGCTTAGCTCCTGGCCCATTCAGGCCCAATTACTTAACCATGCAGTGGAATTTTATAAAAGGGGCATTTAATCCTTATCAAAACATATGGGCATGAACCCCAGGATATTACTAGTACTAGCTCATTAATGATTTACTTAAAGGTTGATGTTGTGCTCTCGGAAACAAGTTAGTACTTATGTGGAACTTGTGTGTTTATTTCAAGCCCGTTATCAAACATAGCCAAGTACATGCATGGCAACCAAAACACCAATTCAAGTTTTAGAACTTGTTTATTATGCACATGTTTTTCATAATCAAGCATAGGCTTATAAACATACTATTATGCAAATCCATCATTAACATTACTTAGGCCCAACATTCCATGTATAAGCCATTAACACATATTATGGCCGAATGTTCTTAAAGTTTATCTTTAACACAAGTTTGGTCATTTAGATAAGACCAACATCAAAGCACATGTGCAAACATGACAAACCACACAAAGAGCCAAAGAACACATTTTCCACCTTAGAGACTTTGTTCCCACAATCTAGATTCTGAGTCCTGCACATAAAGTCCACACTTATTAGCTTGATACACAAGTAACCCATAACATTCCTTGTATTTGGGCAATTGAGCCTAACCACCAAAAGTCCCTTTTTTGTTCAATTGAGTCCCTCACATTAAATTTTCATCATTTTACTTGGCCTAGCCTAAGTTTAAATTCTAAGAGTGTCCAACACTTATCATACTCCCCGATCCCACTTAATTTAGTGTCTCCCAAACTCAATGAGCTTAATTCCCAATTTAGGAAAAATTCCTAAGTCCTGAATCCTCATAGGCCAAGGCTTAATTACTTAGGATTTTGTGGGCATTACACTGAGGTTACACAACTTATAATAAGGTTAGTCCATTGGGCATGAAACTCCAAAAGAGACATTGCCCTCTGAAGGAATGACCATTCCATGAAGTCATAAACCTTACACATGTCCAATTTGAAGGTCATTGCACTTGGACAAGAACCCCACGTGTTGCTCAAGTGGAAACAAGTCTCTAGAGCTACCATAGCATTATTAGTAAATAACTAGCCCGGCACGAAAGTGCTTTGGTTTGTAGAAATCATGTCATTGATAATTGGATTTACAATATTGACTAACATTTTGGTGATAATCTTGCATAAAATATTACACAAATTGATTAGTCGAGAGTCAGACAAGGAAGTTGGATGAGACACCTTTAGAATTGCCTAATTTTTATATGCTCTCAGCCATCTATTCCTCATCCACCAGCATTATGTTTTTTGTTTAGTTTAGTTTTTTTTTTGGCAATTGATATTAGCGTAATAGATTTTAAGGTAGCTAGATGATTTTGTGTTTATTTTTCAAATTTCTTTTTGACAATTTTTAATTATGGTAATTGTCACAAAGAATCTTTTCATTCTTTATATTTTTTGTGTTTCAAACTTTGTGCATTCAAACTTTTTCACATTTTTTCATTTTTTTTTTGTATCACATAACTTTTTTTTAGAATGCTAAATGTGGTAACTATATATGTTAGTTTAATGTATTTGTTTTTTTCTTATAATAAAAATTCAATTTTGTAGATCACTATATCAATTTCATAAAATAGAAACTCAATTTGATTTTTCAAGAACCTAGTTCAGCACAATTACAACTTAGTTTCATACAATCAACACTTAGTTTCATTCAAGTGGAACCCAATTTTACACAATAGAAACTCTATACTTTTCAACATGATCTTAGTTTTATACAATAAGTAATCAGTTTTATACAATATGATTTTAATTTCATACAAATCATATCAATTTTGTACATTAGGAATTCAATTGCATATGCAAATTGTCTTCAAGCTCTATTTTCCCACCAATTGAAATACTAGGTGTATCCTCATGTTTCTCTGGATCAGAACTTATAGTTGAGTCCCTAGTTAACATTCCTCCAGACTCTTAACAAGTGCTAATCAGAACTACACTAATACATATCAATTATGTACTTATAACCATCATAAACATGCACACACTATAGAACACAGGCTACAATTTGTATGTATAGATATCAATTCTGTACCTATAACAATCACAAACATGCACATAATAGATAACATAGGCTACAATTTGAAACATGCTAATGTATATCAGTTCTGTACATATGTATACTAGTTTTATATGTATAACCATCACGTACATTAACATAATAGAAAACATAGGTGACAATCAGAGCCATACTATGGCATACCAGTTTTGTACCTATACACCTAACCACAATGCTTATGCAATCCAATTTCATTACATAGTACAAAACTGTACAAGTATAAATCAGAAACATATTAATGCATATAAGTTATGTACCTATAACCTTCACAAACATGCATATAATAAAACCATAGGTTAGTCCTATAAAACATACCACCACACCTATACAACCCTATTTCGTGCTCCGTAATTTTAGTTTCATACTAAATTAGCATAGGCAAACATCAAAGTGAAATTTAAGAAAGGATTTTAACAAGCTAACAAACATAACCAGTAACTAACTCTTGATTTATAGTTTCAGACTAACCATCCTCACATTGATACGTATACTCACAACAAACAAACACAACCTACTAATTAATTTACACTACACACTTTTATTTAGTAGCATCATAAGAAGAATCTCACACCTAAACAAAAAAAATCCATACAATGAAATCATAATAAATTTTTTACTAATACATGTATATATATTTATTAATATGTGTGTGTGTGTGTGTGTGTATGTGTGTGTGTGTGTGTATAAATTCTACAAAAACTGATCAACTTAGCTGCTGAAAAGTGAGTATATTCATCCAAAAAGTGACTACATTCAACACCCTAGCGATTGACTTGTCAGTTGCTACCTAAAACACTCAAGTGTTTTTGTGCTTAGTGATTAAATATATGAGTAAAAATATAATGGCTATATTTCCAGGAACCTTTAAACCATAGCTTTACCTGATTTAAGCACAAATAGCTCTCATCTCTCATTTCGTGAAACGGCTTTATCTTATTTTTATCTTCACTACTCTCATCTCCCTTTAATATTTTTTTTAATTTAATTATTACCATTAGTGACTTTAATTTAGCTTTGCCCAAAAGCAATTTTGTACCCAAATTTGTGGAGATGGTGGTGAGGTCGTGGGATGCTGGCAATGGTGAGCTTGGATTTAAGCAAGTTCAAGGGATGATGGAAGGGCAGGGAGGAGAAGGAGAAAAAGAGAAAGCACCAAGGGGAGGTTAAGATGTACGTATCAGATGGGAAGGGGTGCATAATGCTAGAGAGTCTTCGGCAGATGCTATGGTAGCTGGGAGAGTCAAAGTTCATTGGCGATTGCAAGTAGATGATTTACGCCTTCGATCTCAACTATAATGATGCCCTTAGCTTCATGGAGTTCACCATCATGATTCATGATGCACAAATTCCGCACCTCTTTTTTAAGATTTTTCTTTTTTTATTCAAACTTTTGTTATTATTTTTTTTAAAAAAATCAAATTGGTTATTTATTTTAATTAAGTTATTTCTTGAGCCACTGCCTTCAAACATATATTTATGTTTGTACTACAGAATTCAATATTTATGTTAATTCAATTTTAATAGTAACAATTGGATTTCAATTTAGTATTTGTTTCATTTTGATTATTCTATTATTAATAATTAAAATAAGTTAATATTCATATCAATTTACTATAAGCAATTAACAATTGGATTTAAGTAACAATTAATTCTTTTAGGAAAAAGAATGACAAAAGCAATTAAAACATTTTAGCGGCTGAATCTTTCAGTCATGACCTATATACCCTAGTGACTGAAAACTCAACTGAACATGTCAATCACTGCTTGCAGTTAAGGCGTAGTTGCTATTGTTTAGTGACTAGGGAGAATGCCACTACTCTCATCAGTCACTCTCTTGTTGTATGGGGTGGTATTTTGTGACTAAAACTCAATTAGAATGACAATGACTGTCTTGTATTTCTCTTGTAGTAGAAGTAACTTCGCCATACAACTGACTTGATGAAACTCTCTAGAGAAAGGCTTATTGTTCACTTTGTTGTGGAAAAAGACATTGTTTGAAAGCTTCCAAGGCCTACAAAAGTTAGATTTAAACTTACTCCCCAATCAAAATGTAGCTTATAAAAGCCTAAGGGGTAACCTTCTCCTCTCAATTTGGTCACTCATTGACCTGCCTTTGATTAAGAATTCTATTACTAACTTAAGTATCAAAGGTTCTTTTTATGCTCTAAGCTTGTCTTCTTTATTTTGTAAGATTCACTCTACTATCACCTACACACAAACAATTGGAAGGAAGTTAAACTACCATATTGGTACCTATATTTGGATTTTTTTAGTTCAGATGCTATTTTAGAATTTTTTTATCAATTTTCTTTAGAATGTTATAATTTTTAACCTAGGTTCAATACTATTTCCACTTTAACACTTAAGTTTAGAGACCTACTCTTACTCTCCTACTCCCTCAATTTCATATTCTTTGCACCATGTTTCTTTTTAGGTCATCCTAAATTCTTCACACAATTTTCTTATTTGATAAGTTTTATTAACTGAAATGACAATTATGCCCTTCTTTCCTAATCACCCTACAATCGAGAGCTAACCCAAATTGACAAGGAGATTGGAGGGGCCCATGGTCAGCAACTTCATCTGATGGACCCCTGAAGCAGATAATCTTGAATGTTGCCTCTGCTACGTTTTTAATTGTTGTGCTTTAACTAAAATCTCTTTTCTTGATGCAGATGCATTTTGGGATCTTGGAGAGGTTTCTTGAATTTTCAAATTTCCATTTCTAAGAAGGTCTTTTTTTGTTGTCTTTTTAATCATCTCAATCCTTATTTGATTTTGTATCCTTATGAACAATCTTTGACTGCAAGTAATAAAATCTAGACATGAATGGATGTATTCTAAGAATTTTGGCAATTGAAGAAAAGAATGGCTTCTCCATACAGGGAATCAAGGTTTTCTCTTTTTGACTAATCAGTTTGTTTGGTTCCTTTTGTTCTTACAAATGTAATGGTGGAAGAAAGAAAGACAAAAATGAAGAAGCTCCACCAAGAAGAATATCATCATATTCGTGCAAGAGTTGTCTTTTACCAAAAAGGCATTTAGGCAATCATAATTCCTTGATTGGAAAAGAACCCATATGATGAAACTTGTAATGATGAACAGATTTTGTCATATTCTAATGTTACTTTTCGATTTTATCATTTGGGTCGAGCTCTAAAAAGTTGATTTAGTGAAGGGGCCCTTAATTATTTTGGGTTAGCAAGTTGCATTTGAAATTCAAGGGGAAAAAGATAGGAAATGTGAGGGCTAGGTGTCACTAAGGGAGAGGGGGTTTGGGCTTTCGAGGAGGTTGGGTTTAGGCTTTCGAGGAAATGTGAGGATATCAGGATGACAAAAAGGTCTAGTAGAAGGTAATGAGCAGCGGAGATTGGTTGTTATGAAGTAGAGAAATGAGGAAGGGAAGGACAATGTTGGAAATAAAAGGAAAAAAGATTTCATTTTTTGGCATGCGTGCAAAACTCAATGGAGCAAATATAGCGAGATTGAAGGAATTATTTGAACTGTCACCTCATTGTCTTTTAGTAAATTAATTCTTTTAATAACAGTTTGGTAGGTAATGGAAAATTTATTTTATTACTTTTTTCAACTCTTAAATGCAAAACAATCTTTTCCATTTAGTGCTGAAAAAATAAGAGGAAAATAAAAAGTTTATAGACTTGGGGGTAAAGGTATAAATAATACCAAAGTTTGGAAGAGAGTCTAACTAAGCATTTAATTCCAATTCCATCATTTTTCTGGTGATCTTTTTCATTTTATAATTACATATTGTGAAATAAAAAAAATATGATATTTCACACTCTGCACTTCCCTCCGCTCTCCATGTATGTTTTGTTTTCTTCCTCCTTTGGGAAACGTAGATATATAAAGAGCAGAAATTTCACGAGGATCACAAAACACCCCTAAACCTTCTACTTAGTTGACTGAAAATTTAAGAGTAACAAACAATTATCGGGGCACATGTATTCATTTCCAAATTTAATTGAGAAATATTTCCTTAAATTGGGGAATTAGTATTACTGGTCCTTTGCTTTCTGCAATTAAAGACGAAGCAGAAAACAAAACAGCCGTTGGATGGGAATGAGAAACCACAACATCGACGGTGGATTGCACAGTAAAAGAAAGGTTTCATTTTTCATGAAGATTTTGTTTGATGCAGCTCAGGAGGAGACAATGGTACGACGGTTTCTTGGTGAGAAAGTATCAAGAGAAAAGCCGAGTCGCCGAGCCGTCTTTTAAGTAATGTGAAGCGATTTTCTCTCCGCAAACCCTTTTCTCCATTCTCCTCCCTTCTCGAGCTTTTACTAGCGAAACGTTTTCTCTTCTTTTTTTTTTTTTTCGCATTTCTCGAGCCCACCTGGAAAAGAAGTATCATTTCTGGGGTTCTAATGGCGGCTGAAGGAGACGACAATCTGAGGAAAAGGAAGCGTAAGAGATGTTTTGGTACCAGGAAGCTCCTCTGTAATGAGACAGTCGAGGTATTTATGGATGAAATTGGTGAAATTTATTTGCTTTTTTGGTCGAATTTCCCGAAAAAGCAAAATTTATGGTTTTCCTGGTCATTTATTTATCTTTTTGTGGGGTTTCCTCTATTTGGGTTGCTGCATTGTGCTTTTTAGATTCTAAAGTTGTTGACTTTTTTTAATCTGTTCTGTCTTTTTTACTTCAGTTTTATTCTGCGTTTGATTTTCATAATTTTTTTTTCTTGTTTTCATTTTTGGTTTCAATTGTCATTGTTCCTGTTTTAGGTATGATTTGGTTCAATTTCTGGCACGGATGCTTTCAGAAGATTGTTAATTCCTTAAATTGAAGCAAAATTTTTTGCCCTGTTTTTTTTTTTTTCTTGATGTTCATATCAAGCAATCGTCGGGAGTGTCAGAAATGGGTTCATATGAATACG
Organism: Aquilaria yunnanensis; assembly: GCA_039654915.1. Classification (NCBI taxonomy): domain Eukaryota; kingdom Viridiplantae; phylum Streptophyta; class Magnoliopsida; order Malvales; family Thymelaeaceae; genus Aquilaria; species Aquilaria yunnanensis. Next base: position 2,518,299 of record CM077595.1, read on the forward strand.
AAGTCTAATTTTTATTCGGTTTTTCCAGCCTGTCATTTGTTCGATAAATTGGCTAATTTTGCCTGGAAACTCACTGAATCAGAAATGGCCGAAATTTTTTGCAGGTGAGGAGTGAGGAAGATGGTTTTCAGGGTTCGTGGCACCAGGGTACTGTCATTGCTTCTGTTAGGCAAGTGCGGCATATAAGGTACGATCACATTCTGACCGACGATGGCTCTGAAAATCTTGTCGAGGAAGTCAAGGTTTCGCCGGCGATAAATGGAATTGCTTGTTCCGGTGGGCAAGGATCTAACCAGTACAGGATTATTAGGCCTCTGCCACCTCCACTGGAGATCAGCAAAGGTTGCCTTACTTATGGACTATGTGTAGATGTCAACTATAAGGAAGCTTGGTGGGAAGGAGTAATATTTGACCACAAAGACGGTTCGGAGAGGAGGAGGATATTCTTCCCCGAATTGGGTGACGAAATGATGGCAGGAGTAGACTCCTTAAGGGTTACGCAGGACTGGGACGAGCTTCTGGGTGTTTGGCAACTGCGTGGGACATGGTTATTTCTTCTGGTGATTGAAGAAATTGCGCGGGAGTGGTATATAGCTGCCTCTGTCAAGCAAATTTGGTATGACTTGAGGGAGAACAAGGCTTTCCAATCCATTGGAAACTGGACATATTCTAATGAAGCTGTGTGGAAAAAGTTTGTGCTGGAAGTGATAAAAGATGGTTTAAGAATTACTCTAGAGCACTTGTTTCAGGACATAGGCTTGCAGCAGTCCTCAGTACAAGAATCTAGGCCACTGCCGGAGTCTGGTACTGCAGTGGGTAATCATGATATCAATTCCCAGCCATTTACGACTCAGTGTTATGCTGTTGTACCAACTGAGCAGCTAATTGATGCTACCCAGATCATTCCAACTTCTATTGGTACTGAACCTTGTAGGAAGAGACTTGAGATGAATCAGGTAGTCTGTGTTTCAGAGGATAACAGGAATGCTACTGCTGAAGCAAATGACTTGATTCATGAAAAAGCAATGACTACATCGCCGCAGCCATTATCAGTTTTGCGTTCTACAGCAGATGTAAATTCCTCCATCCTTTCTGTAGCTTTTGATGAAGGACCCTCTTCTAGCAGCAATTCAAGTATGAACCTCTTGAAGCCTCAAAGGTCAGCTAACATGGAATCCACTCCATGGGTACCAGTTAGAATTGACATTGTTCCAGATTCTAAGCTGTGCCCTGATGCTATTCTTAACTATGCTTTTATTAATAAATTGTATTCAGGTGGTAATATACAACAGCTTGATGGCAGTTATTGGTGTTGTGATGACTTGATAAAAAATGTGAGGAAACATCTTAGACATCATGGATGGAGAATTGAGTTTAAACAAGAAACAGGTTCTCCTAGGATGAGAGTGCGGTACATCTCACCTGAAGGGAAGTGTTATCGGTCTCTTAACCAGATCTGCCAGAATCTGATAAAATCAAACAGAGAAAGTCTGTTTATGGATGATGAGGATAAACAGCAAAATCTGCTTGCTCTGACAAAAGGTTCACTGTCTTCCCCTAATGAAGAACATTACCAATATCAGGACTCAAAAGCTCTCCAGCTCATTGTTGCTTCATCTCAGTCAAAGGCTGTTGTTATTGAGCAAGAAAATTGTCCTCAGGCTGTTTATGATTGGTTTATGAATGGGTATGATGAAACCCAGAAGTGCTCATTTTCCAGGAAAGAGTTGTTAACTAAAGCAAAGAGGCATCTTTCAGCTCTTGGTTGGACAATTAGCCGTGAAACAACACCAAAGGGAAGGAGTTATTTTTGCTACACAGCCCCTAGAGGTAAAAAGTATTTTTCAGTCCGTCAGGCCTGCATAAACTGTGTAAAGGAAAGCAAAAGAGGTCCTGGAAATTCTTCTGCATGTAGAATTCTGGGCAAAACTAATGCAAAGAAGAGGCTTAGGAATCCGACCAGTATTAGGAAATCCTCTGCACCCTCTGGTGCTGGGGCTCAGAGAAGCTTGGTATTATCAGGTGTGTCTTCAGAAGTATTATCTGGAGACTCTTGCATGCCACAGTCAAGAAAGGCTGTTAAGTTCAGCAGCCTTGGAGATCAAACTAATGGGAAACTCCAAAGGAGAAGAAAGAATAATTTATCCAGTCTTGTATCTAAGATGCTGGAAAGACCAGTTAACTCATGTGCTCAAAATACTGGCCTCCAAAGAATGATGCCCAGAAAGCCATCAAAAAGACTGGTCAAATATAAAAGTAATATCAATGGACATCGACCGATCCAGATGCTACGATCAAGAAAGAAAGTCCAGGAGGTTGTAAATCCTACTTCCTCAGACTGTACTCCACGAAGTGTACTCTCTTGGCTTATTGATAGTAATGTGGTTTCACAGAAGGAAAAGGTACATTACTGCAGGAAGACAGATGGAAAGCCAATTGCAGAAGGGGAGATAACTCGTCAAGGAATTCTGTGCACGTGTTGTGAAGAAGTATACAGCCTTAGTAGCTTTGAAGCTCATGCTGGCAGCACTTGTCACAGACCAGCTGCCAATATCTTCTTGGAAGATGGCAGATCTCTGTTGGACTGCCAGATGCAAATGAAATGTAAAAGCAAGATGAAGAATTTGAGACCAAGGCACCATCAGAGGTTCAAGGAGAAGCGTCAAGAGGAGAATGACTACATTTGTTCCATTTGTCACTATGGGGGCGAATTAATTTTATGTGATCAATGTCCTTCATCATTTCACAAAGATTGCCTTGGTATTGAGGTATCTGAGCATTTTCTTGTTAGTTCATTGCTAGAAGTGTTACTTTGTTCAGTTTCTCCTTTGATGCTTTTTCTTTTTCATATATCTGAAGTCTCAATTCTTGTGTTTGTGTATACATAAAAAGGATGTTACATATTTAATTGTTTTATTCCTGTAGAATATTCCAGAGGGTGACTGGTTCTGCCCTTCGTGTCGTTGTCAAATTTGTGGTCAACGCAAGCTCAAGAAAGATGCTGAAAATATAGTGAATGAGCCTATTCTATGTTGTGGCCAGTGTGAACGCAAATGTAAGTTACTTTTGTAATTGTTCTTGTTTGCATGTTAAAATCTTGTTGGAACTTGTCCAATGAAAATCCCACGTATCTATGCAGATCATATTGACTGCTTGTTTCATAGAGGGATTGGGGCAAATTCCTGCTTAAAAGAAACTTGGTTCTGTGACAAGAAGTGTGAAGAGGTAGTTCCAATTAACTCTTTTATTTTCTAATAAAATCTAGAAAACTCATTACCACATTAGGAAAATACTAAACAAAGATCTGTTACAAGATATACAGTTTAAAGTTCTACATTCGTGAATTTGCTAATGATTGTCCCTAGGAACCATGAATGTAACCATTTCGAATTGGATTGGAACAAGGTTTCTTGCAAAGAAGTGGAACATTACTTAAGTCTACGTGGTACCTTATTGTTGAGGCAATCATATCTGCAGAATCTTTAGTTTCTCCTGTTGGGAGGAACCAACTTCTTGTTTCATTAGTTATTTTTTTATGTCTAGAAGTTTAATTTTGCGGAGAGTTGGGGAAGGCTTTTGTTTTAGAAAATACTGGATGATCATGCAACTTCAGAAGTTAATCATTGACAAATGTAGAGTTTATTATTTTACAATTTTGGAGGTTGACCTATATGACTGTTTCTTGAGTTAATCCATGAATCAGTAAGCCATTCGGATGAGTTTCCCAGTTATAGAAAGTACAGGAATAACCAATTAGAATGTTCTGTAAGTACAGCAAATATTATTTGTAAGAAATTTCAGAAGTTTCTCTCAGATCACGTAAAAAGTTGTTAGAGAATATTAGCCTGCTGTTTGAACCTCATGGAAAAACATTTTTTCAAATATGGAAGAAATAGTATAGGACTAAAGGGATATTCTACCATAATATTCTCTTGTAGGTGGTATTCTGCTTAACTTTTGTATTACATGAACGTTTGTACCAATGAAAGGCATAAGCTTTGCATATTCTGCTTCTGGCCTTAGAAGTGGGACTTTTCCTGACAGTTGTGCAACATCACAGATATTTCTGGGTCTGCATGAGCTTTTAAGAAATCCAATTGAAATCGGAGTGGACAATCTAACTTGGAGACTTGTGAAGTCAGTGAAGCCTGATGTTCATGATGTGGATGCTTTGGTCTTTGAGACTGAAAATTACAGTAAGCTCAGTGTTGCTGTTGCTGTCATGCATGAGTGTTTTGATCCTGTTAGAGAACCTCGAACCAGGAGAGATCTTGCTGAAGATATTATATTTAGTAGAGGGTAAGAATTTCTAATTTTGATTGATCCATCTTGATAACCGCAATTATTTTCAGTTTAACAGTTCTGGGAACCTGATCTGTTTCAATGAAATGAAGCAATATTATTTTTCGGATTCTGCAGTAAATTTCAGAAGCAAAATGTTCTGAAGAATTTGTAGATACTACGGTCCCCCTAATTATGAAACTCATAAATTGTGTTACAAAATAATGAATTTAGTGGTGGCAGCACACCTGATTTTCTTTTATAAGAGGTAGTACCTGAGATTTGTTCTCTTCCTTTTTCGATTTGTCAAGTCTCAGGTACACATTTTTAAAGCTTGCTTCTGCATATGCCTAATAGATATATTACTCTTGCATTAAGTATACAACATATGGATCCTCCGTGAGTACAATTCTACCTAGCTGCACCCTTGCCAAATTCATCCTTGTTTGCAGTACAACTCACTGCTATTGTTTTCTGAAACGCTTAAGTATTTTAAAAAATTAAGCTGTTCTTACATGAATAATGGTACTACATGCCTTCTACACGTGGATTATGATGCTTCTTAATAAGGCATCCAGGCCCAGTTAAGGAAATAAAGTGTCTGTCTAACACGGTTGACATTCTTTATCTAACACTTTCTTTGGACCACAAACTCAATGCTGCTAGGATGTAGCTAGTGGAATTTGACAGAAATCAAGATAAAGACAAAGTATTTATGAAGCCTGAATGAAATTTACTCCATTAAAGGAATTCTTTCTTTACGTCCAAATTGAATTTCTAGCAATCAAAGGATGCAACATCTGAAGATTATCCACATTTCTGATTGCCTCATCATCGGTTGTATAATCCATGTGTAGTTTATGTTGAATAAAGCAAGCCAGTTGGGGCTGGTGTTTGACTTTATCAGTCTACATAAGGCAACTTATGTTTTGTGTTTCATCCACATGAATTTCGAGTTTACAGTTCAGAGCTTAATCGGTTGAACTTCCGAGGGTTCTACACTGTACTCTTGGAGAGAAACGAGGAAATAATTACGGTAGCCACTGTAAGGTACGCTTCTTTATATGTGCTACTTTGGTTAGGCTTCTATTAAGGAGTTTTTCTTTACACATAGAAAAGGAACAGTGTGTTAGTCTAGTTATTCCAACTTTATAGATGTTTCTTTCTGATTATTAATTTTCAATTGGGTTTTGTCCTGTTCAAGGGTCCATGGGGAGAAGGTGGCTGAAGTACCTCTGATTGGTACTAGGTTTCAGTACCGTCGACAAGGAATGTGCCGTATTTTGATGAATGAGCTAGGAAAGGTAATTCAAAGTGTTGTGAGGATTTAGCACCACTTGGTGTCCTGCTGTTTCAACCGTGTGATTTTTGCATCAATCAACTATAGAAAGTCTAGGCTGTTACTATAGAAATAGTTGTCAGATCTGCTTCTTTCATTTAATTATGTGGCCTAGCTATTTCCGTCAGACAAGTTATATCTAAGCTGATTAATAGTTTTCTGTGCTGCTCTCTCAAATTTGGGTTCTGAATTTTCATCTCATTTAATCATAACCGTGTCTCCTACCATGGAAGGCTGGAAGCTGTTAGTCCTATGGTGATGGTTGGTCATTCTAATGGTCTCTTTCTTTTTCCTTTTTCACCTCAGAAACTAATGGAACTAGGAGTAGAACGGCTGGTATTGCCTGCTGTGCCTAGTGTACTGCATACATGGACTACTTCATTTGGGTTTTCTGAGATGACCCCTTCCGAGAGATTAAAGTTTGTAGATTGTACTTTTCTTGATTTCCAAGACACTGTTATGTGCCAGAAACTTTTACAGAAGAAACCTTCAGCGGACTTCAGACCACAAGAGGGTATGACAAATATCTGGTTCGATAGCCATGCTCACTGTCATACCACCGAGCTAATTTTCATGTTGGCACTTTTTATTTCTCAGGAACAGGCCCTAAACTTGGCAATGATGTGATTTCTGGTAATGAGAATGTTGATCTTGATGGGTCCAGTGCAGTTTCCGAAGTTTGTCATGAAGCACAAATTGATGAAAATGGAAGTGTAAATCAAGAGCAACTTGAGTATGTTTCATCTCTTACTCTTAAAAATAAATAGGGTCAGCCAGACAACTACAAGGAATGGGGAAAATCATTTTGAAGCTTCAGCTTTAGCATAGAGAACTAATGTGAATTTGTTTTTATACCATTTACATCATTCTGTCCGAGAGCTAAATATCCATTGCCCTTAGAACTTCGAAGTCTTCTACTCTGCAAAGAAAATAACCAAAAAGGTTGTTGAACACCATATACCACATCATCAAAAGTCCTGTGTTTTATTCTGTAGCAACAGACGGCCGCTCAAGATAAGAACCAATCTGAAATATGTTTCAAATTACTAGGTTTCCATGTAAACTGTGAAAAAGAAGTTGAATTCTGATCTCCTTTGGCACATGAATTTCCCTGAATTTTTCCTCTTTAAAGTATTCTTTCAAGGTTATCAGTTTTTTTCTGAAACTGAAGAGTGCTTCAACAATATCGCATAGGCATCATGCATGTTTCTCTGATGATTCAGATTTATTTACTTCCATGTTCGATGTAACTGCATATATATGTTATGCATTTTCACATTCTGTGTATTATTACCATGCCAGAGGTAGGTTAATGCATACAATTGGGAGCTTGCTGGCTGTCGTGTGCACGTATTCTTAGCATCACTGTCACTTGAACACCTCCCAAGTTAGCAGTAATGTGACAGTGTTGTGTTTCTGCTCCACTTTAAGGATGCATACTAAACAGTGACACCGACGATGTTGCTAACCAGTTTGATCTTTGAGAGTGCAGGGGCAGGCAACAGTTGAAGTGCTACAAAGTGTAAAACTATGTCCTGTTCAGTTGAGAATGGCAAGTGATAACTGTAACGAGGGTAGAGCGTTCGGTTTGTTTGCAATAAACGTAAGGGAAAACGGGTAGCTAGAGAACAGAACAAGGAATTTGCTGGCCTGGACTTGAGGAGTTCAATTGGAGGATGATTGCATTGACTTGCAAGTTAATTATTTCAGTTTTTAACTGATTTGTCGGATGCGTATGCCTCTGGAGTCCCACTTTGTCTTTCCTTTCCCTTGGTACTTGTTTGACGATAACTTATTTTTGGAAGTCCTTTGAGGGAATAACAATCGTATCACAAGTTGAGTTAGTAACCTCCTCTTTTTTTAATACTCAGTAACCTCCTTCAAATCGTTAATAAATTATCAAAAATTTTAATATTAGTTTGTATCAATCAGGGCCTTACTATGCATTTCCTTTGTAACTTACTGTTTTGTTGTAACGTATAATTGCTTGAGTTTACGATTTACTGTATTTTAGTTTGTTTCAAAGATAAATGCGCTGTTAAAGTTCACCAATACATACACAAAATGTGCAATCCATACGAAAACGCGCATACATTTATCACAACAAAAATTAAATAAATAAAATTGATAAACATATCGATGAGATGTAAATAAATTCACATTATTAAATTCAGAATTTACGGCCCAAATAAATTGAAATTTGACACACAGAAAATAATTCGATCCAAACCAAAATGATCTTTTAACTTGAAATAGAGGCACTACAAAAGAAATCGAGATAGGAGAAATGACACTTTTAATCCTGAAAAATATTTTTTAGGATGAAATTTATTTATGGTCTCTAACTTTTTATATTATCCTAACATGGTTTTTAATCTTCATTTCATCTTTTTAAAGTTTTTAATTTCTGTGTTTTTGTACTAAAGTCATTCATTAATTTTACTGTTAAAGTTAATGAATTTAAGAAAGAATACCAACTTTAGTTCTCAAATTTATTTCTCTCACTCAAAGTACCCTCAATCCTATAAATTTAACGCGCGCTCTTTCTCTCTCTCTTTTTTTATTTTTTTCTCTTTACCATCAACCTCTCTATCATTGGGCGGAGGAAGGAGCGACGGCTGGTCAATCGGAGAAGAACGATCGATTCTACTCCCACGGGAAATTGCTCACCCAATTACTGATTCAACTGGTGATCAAGAGCACCGTCACGACAAGAACGAAGCCGCTTCTGATAAGCCCAAGGAGCTGCCTTTACTTGCTGCTCACCTCCAACGATGTGTACGTCCAGGATTACACAGCTACTTAGTCTCCAAAACTAAAAGAAAAAGATCCCATGAATTGCAGAAGCAAAAGTTGATGATGGAACTCACTCTTTCCACCCGATGTTTTTGGTGTGATAAATGAAATTCGGACTCTTCGGCAAACACGAAAACGTATGCAGTAGATCCGAACCCGAATCTAAGAAATAAAAATAATAATAAAAACGAGTGCGGGATGCAAAAACCCGAACCTGACTCCTCACATTGCCAATCTTAGAGAAAACCGGATGATCCTCCACAAATTCCTGCAAATCGAGCCTCTCGTCGATGCTGGCCTCGCGATCGAGGTGGACAACGTACTGATTGCGGGGGTGGTAGAGAGCGAGGAGGGTCCGGCGGAGCCTATGGCCTTCGCCAATGGAGCTAGAGATTAACGCTCCGTTAGGTATTAGCGTCCGGGATTAGCACTAGAGCTTTAAAAAAATAATCCAATGGTAGCTTTTAATTTTTAACTTTAAAATTTTTATCTCAATGTTAAAATAAGTTATCTAAAATTCTAACGCTAATTATAAAAGTTATTCTCAAACGGAACATAAGTAGGCAAAATAGGGTGATGGAGGAAGGCTGGAGATGGGTATCCGGCTGAGCTTGGTCTTGATAGAGATAAAGGATTCGACGGCGGTGATGGAGCAATAGAAGCAAAGCCATTGAAGTTGCCATCAAAATAGTATATGGTTGATGGTACGTGGAGCGACCTAGAGGTGAGGGTTTTTTAAGCTGGTATGGCCAGCGTTGTCGGTGGTTGGTAGGGCAGAGAAGCTTGGGCAAAGGTGACGGTGAGTGGTGGTAAGAGTTAACCCAAAAGAATTAGTAGCAGATCGATGATAAAGAGTGTGTGATTTTGTTTTTCTAGGAATGGACGAGAGAGAGAGAGAAAAAAAAAAGAGAAAGTGTTACATTTATAGAATTGAGGGTGCTTTGAGTGAGAGGAAAAAAATTTGAGGACCAAAGTTGCCATTTTCCCAAAAATTTTATTAACTTTAACCGTAAAATTGCCATAAGAACCATGTTTATGACTTTAAGAAAATAAAATGAAGGTTAACGATCATATTAGGACAATGCATAAATGTTAGGGGCTATAAATGAATTTTACCATATTTCTATTTTAATTATGAAATTTTCACTATTTTAAATTTATTAGAAGATAGATACTAATTAAACAAAAATATTATTTACAAAAAGAAAAAAATTGATAATTTAAATCATGCATTCAAGTAAAAAGATTACACTACAACAGATCATATTTGCTAATTGATGGCTTTAATGAGAGAACATATTAGAAACAATTTGCTCATAAGTGGTAGGTAAATTTCAAGTCGCTTATAAGTTACAAGTGCCTCTACCTAAGCAACCAACATAAGTGATAGACCCTTATTTTGGTATAGAGACAAGGAAAGAAAAGAAAAGAAAAGAAAAGTAAGGGAAGGGAGTTAGTGATGCACAAAGGTCACCCCCTAAGCATCAACCAGCAAGTGTTTTGCTATACCTGGGGGCGGGTCTTGAAGAACTTTGACTTCTACTTTCATCTCGAACCCTAAGGTTGCTAATAGTTCCCTTGGCAAAGAACATGATCAATGCAATTAACCAACAAAAGGAAAGAGGCGATATTATCTCTTGGGATAACTAATGTCCAAAAATCAGCAACCAATTAACATCAAGAAAAAATGTGATTGGCCTCCTCCCCCTCAATCAAGCAAGAGGCACACTCCGAGGGAACCTAAATCCTTTCTTCCTCAGCCAGGCTGCTGTTGAAATACCATCTTGAAGAACTAGTCAAAGGAAGCACTTAATTTTCTCAAAGGCACAGAGACACCAAACCCAGCTAATGTCTTTACTTCTACTAACACCATCTACATCTAAAGCATAAAGATAGGTTGATTTGACCGAAAAGTTACCATTTAATTTGCCTTTCTAGAACAAACAATCCTGAACACCTTGCACAAGTAGAATTGGAAGACTTCTAATCTTCTCACATATATCATCAGGCAGGACTTGATGAATTTGCGAAAGATCCCAACCTCCAATGTCTAAAATGATGTCACTATCTGTTAGATAATGAAGATCCCAATCATTGGGTTATGAAGTTGAAGAGGACAGATGTGACATACTTCCCCAATTATCATTTTAAAGGAGAATCCTAGCATCGTCACCAACTTTCCAAAAAAGACCTCATTTAAGGATGTCTCTACAACTCAATACATTCCTCTAAGTATAGGATTCGCTACCATGTTTTTGATAGTCCATGAAGGAACCACCTCTCAAATATTTCACCTTAAACACTCAACACCATAGAAGGTCTCTATCCATAGTTAGTTTCCAACCAACACTAGCTAGAAAAGATCTATTCATAAGGGAAGCTCTTCTAAGCTTGAGACTACCATGATACTTGGTGTTAGTATTGTGCCCAAAAAGCCAATCATGAGATGATTGTATTTTTGCACATTGAGTCATGATATTTTATTGAGGCATTAATCCAGCAATTTTGTTTGTTGTTTTGTTTCTGCGTAACGTAATAAACATAATTGTAACCCTAGAATAATGATATTCTTAAACGTCCCTAGTCTAGTATTATTGTGGAGCGGGTTGCAATAATACATAATGACTAGCATATGTGGAGACTAATATGAGATATGTAGTCTACATATGGGTACAAGTTGGAGAACTTGTGTACTGGACCGACCCACCATGAGAACACTTCATGGATCGTTATATGAGTGTCATAAGTGATTCTCATAGTGATCATGGTATATGTAGTCCTTCGACCTAAGATCAGCAAGGTTCCCTACATGTGAGTCACATACTTTGATACTTTCCTTTGTTGCTCGTAACTGAGTGAACTTGAAGGAGGTCATTGGGTATGTCACATATCATGCGGAGAGATTTGTATGATCAATATGGGATTTGTCCCTCCTATGTAACGGGAGTGATATCTTTGGGCCCCTTGATAGAGTGAGACTTAGAAAATGCATGGCCATGCTCCGATGAGTTGATATATGATATCAATGTCGTCAGTTTAAGTTGGTTTACTCGGTAATCAAGAAACCAAAGATTGGGCTATACGAGAGTGACACATTCCATGTCTTGTGCTTAGTCTTGATATCTTGGACAAAGGGACAATGGCATATATCGGTGATGATCATAAAGGTTTAGTCGATTCACCGACAATCTTGTCACTTGGGTAGCAATGATGTGTTGCTAGACACCGCTCATTGCTTATGATCATAAATGTGATTTATGATCATTGCCAACATGGCAAGAGCCTATTGGGTCACACACATAGAGCTATTTGGATCATTAGAGTGCATGGGCTAATTATTTGGGTTATGGTTTCACTTTAATTTCGTATTAATAATGGGCCAAGGAGTTGAGCCATTATTAAGCCCGAAATTAAATCCTAATTGGATTAGGGCTTTGAAACCCATTAGGCCTGGAAGTTGAGTCTCATTATAAATATAACTTTTAAGTGAGAAATTCGCAGGTCTCCTTGCCCTAGCCTCCCAAAAAGGACAGCCACACTCTTCTCTTGCAATTCCTTGGAGGACGCAAGCTAGCACTGCGAGCGCAAGAGAAACGCATCTGCCGGGACGTGGTGGAAGCGTGGTGATCCCGAGAGGCTCGTGTGGATACCATAGAGAGCCTGAACACGTCAACTGTTCAGGTTTTTGTGATTCGACTCTACAGTTGAGTGAGAGATCTCAACCGAAAATTAGGTATGAAATTTTCGAACACCCGGTTTACCCCGTTTCACTTGGATCCTGGAGGGTTTCGGTTAAATTCCGCTGCGCTGTTTGGCTCCCGAAACCCAACAGTGGTATCAGAGCTACTGGTGAAACCCTAAATAGGGATTGAGTGTTGAATCGCATGATGCTATGTGTTCGATTGGTTTTCGGCCATGATTAATTAGATTGATTCATGATGCATGAAACCGGAATTCGTAATGAACATATGAGATATATGAAGAAACGACACAAATTGGTTAATGAGATTAACCCGAAATTGATAGGTATGAGATACTTATATGGATTAGGATTCTTGCAATAGTTGCAAAAACCCTAGGTTTGTTCGGATTCGGCCTGTTCGGGCACCGAATGTAAGGTATATTTGGTGGCTCGAATGGAGGAGTCTCGGGTGCCTACTTTCTCGAAATAGAAGATTTCGGGCTAAGCAATTGTAAGACAATTTTTTGCGCCGGGGGGCGCTGCCCCCCACGCCCCCCGCAAGGGCGGCTCCCCTTGACCCCGTCCGCTGACCGGCCAGCGGGACCGCTGTATGCGAAGCGCCACATAAATAAAAACTGGTTAATCAACACGCGAAAATTGGGATGCATCTTTGTTGAATGAGATTTGACATGATATGCTGATTGGTGTTTGAAGCATGGTGCATGGTTATAGCCCTTGATTGGTTGTACTTATAAATACGGCCTGCGAGTCGTGCCTTTTCTGATCACTCTCATTGTACATTCTCTTCTCACCTTACTTCCCTCGAATGTAACTCGAGGTTTCTATTATTGATGTAATGGTGCATTATGGGCTCATCCAAGGTGGTATGTCCAAGGATCATGCAAGGAGGTATGTCCAAGGAGGTGACAACAAAAAGGCAGCCAAGAAAGGAAGAGAAGGAGCTTGTGAAGACTCTTTTCTTTTCTTAGGCTTTTATGATATTCTCATTGGCTTGAGAATATCGCATAGTTTGGGCTATAACCATGTCACGTTTATTTCTTGTAAGCATGAGATGCATGTTTTATATTTGTATGTGATGCATGTATAAAACAACCGGAGATAACAAATTGGTGAGATCAAAAGAAAAATCCCTCAAACAAATATTAAGTCATTAAATGTGATGCCTTCCAAATGTTGGCACTCGTCAAGACTTTGATCAACATTAGGTGGGTTTGCCAAAGCAAAGCACCTATGTTCATCTTGGTAAGGCGCGATGGGATAATAGTGATATCCAAACTGCTAACTTTGGGTTCGACTTAACTAAGTCATCCTAATAGGATTAGGGACTTAGAGGCATAGAGTTGGGCTTAAGTTCATGAGATGAGCTTGGACAAGTGTTGTTCACCCAACTATCCAAGAGTTGCATAAGATGCAATTGGCAATGAGTTGCCTACCTAAATAGCTGTAACTTGAGAGAAAAGCCAAAGCTGACTCAGGTTGTGGTCAAATATGGATCTTGGCCCACTAGAATACCTTAGCACCGAGGTGTTCCGAAAAAATATCGAGGGTTATTATTTTGAGGAAAATAGTGGGAGTATCGTTTAATAAAAGTCCTTATCAAATGAATTAAAATACATGACTCTTACACTGCATATTTACTGTTGTAGATAACCATGGCACAAAACACATCGACACTTTCGTTGCGATCGATCCTTGAGAAGGAAAAACTGAATGGGACCAACTTTCTCAAATGGTACCGAAACTTGAGGATAGTCCTCAAACAAGAAAGAAAGGCATATGTCCTAGAGCAGCCCATTCCGAATGAGCCTGCTGCCACTGCTCCAAGAGCTGAAAGGGATGCTCACAAGAGGCATTCTGATGATGCTTTGGATGTTGCATGCCTCATGCTTATTACCATGGAATCTGAGCTTCAGAAGCAACATGAGAACATGGGGGCGTTCGATATGATCGAACATCTCAAAATGCTTTTCCAAGAGCAAGCTAGGCATGAGAGGTTTGAGACCTCTAAGGCATTGTTTCAGTGCAAGATGTCTGAGGGAAGTCCCGTGGGTCCTCATGTGCTCAAGATGATTGGGTACATTGAGAATCTTGAGAATTTGGGATTTGCTCTTCAGAAAGAGTTGGCTATTGATGTAGTCTTGCAATCGTTGCCTGAAAGCTACAGTCAGTTCGTCATGAACTATAACATGAACGACCTTGACAAGTCCCTCCCTGAATTGCTCAACATGTTGAGAACTGCTGAGCAAAACCTTAAGAAGGCTAAGCCCATTTTGATGGTTCAAAAGGGCAAGGGAAAGGGAAAAGCCAACAAGAAGAAGGATAAAGCTAATGGAAAGTCCAATGCTAGTTCTTCTTCAGCCGCACTGAAACCAAAGGGTGGTGTGGCAAAGGAAGGGGAGTGCTTCCATTGTAAGCAACCTGGACATTGGAAGCGCAACTGCAAGCTCTATCTTGAAGAACTTGCTAAGGAAAAGGGAAGTAAGACTTCCACTTCAGGTATTTTTGTTATAGAGGCTAACTTTTCTACTTCCTCATCTTGGGTATTGGATACTGGATGTGGATCTCACATTTGTGCAAATGTGCAGGATCTAAGTAGAAGTAGAAGATTGACCCGAGGTGAAGTGGACCTACGTGTTGGAAATGGAGCAAGGGTTGCTGCCTTAGCCATAGGGACTTATGTTCTCACTTTACCTAGTGGATTAGTTTTAGAATTAGACAACTGCTACTTTGTGCCTACTATTAGTAGAAATTTGATTTTTGTTTCTTGTTTGGACAAGAAAGGTTTTTCATTTATAATAGAGGACAAATGTTGTTCTATTTATTTGAATGAAATCTTTTATGGTAGTGCTCAACTTAGCAATGGGTTGTATGTTCTAGACCTTGAAGATCCAATCTATAATGTGAATACCAAGAAGGTCAGATTAAATGATTCAAACTTGACCTATCTCTGGCACTGTCGCTTGGGCCATATAAATGAGACCCGCATATCCAAGCTCCATACGGATGGACTCTTGGACTCATTTGATTTTGAATCATATGAGACATGTGAGTCATGTTTGTTGGGCAAGATGACCAAAGCCCCATTCACAGGGCAAAGTGAAAGGGCTAATGACTTACTAGGACTCATACATAGTGATGTATGTGGCCCTATGTCTACACAAGCTAGAGGAGGTTCCCAATACTTCATTACTTTCACTGATGACTTCAGCAGATATGGCTATGTGTATCTTATGAGACACAAGTCAGAATCCTTTGAAAAGTTCAAAGAATTCAAGAATGAAGTAGAGAATCAACTCGGGAAGAGTATCAAAGTGCTTCGATCAGATCGAGGTGGAGAGTACTTGGATCGAGAATTCCTTGACTATCTGAAGGAGTGTGGTATAGTATCACAACTCACTCCACCAGGTACACCTCAATGGAATGGTGTTTCTGAAAGGAGAAATCGAACTCTGTTAGACATGGTTCGCTCCATGATGAGTCAAGCTGACCTTCCCAACTCCTTTTGGGGACATGCTCTAGAGACAGCCGCTTTTACACTAAACCGAGTTCCATCTAAATCGGTTCAAAAGACACCATATGAGATATGGAGTGGGAGGCGTCCTAATTTGTCTTTTATGAAGATTTGGGGCTGTGACGCTTATGTAAAACGTCAATCCTCTAACAAACTAGGGCCCAAATCTCAAAAATGTCTTTTTGTTGGGTATCCCAAAGAAATAAAGGGTTACTATTTCTACAATCCCTCTGAGCAAAAAGTGTTTGTTGCTCGAACTGGTGTCTTTTTGGAGAAAGAGTTTATCTCTAAAGGAACTAGTGGGAGGAAAGTAGAACTTGAAGAAATTCAAGAACAACAAGGAGACATTGAACCTGAAATGGAACCTGTACAGACACCACAAGATGTTGTGGTTCAAGAGTCTGTTCCTGTAGCACAAAGCCCACGTAGGACTGGTAGGATTCGGCGTGAGCCCGAGAGATATAGATTTCTCGTGACTCACACCGGTGATGTGATGCTCATGGATCAAGATGAGCCCACAACCTACCAACAAGCTATGTCGGGGCCTGACTCTGAGAAATGGCTAGTGGCCATGAAATCCGAGATGAAATCCATGTATGAAAACCAAGTATGGACTTTGGTTGATCCACCTGAAGGGGTAAAACCCATAGGGTGCAAATGGGTTTTCAAGAAGAAAACTGACATGGATGGTAATGTGATTACCTTTAAGGGACGATTGGTCGCAAAAAGTTTCGAGCAAATTCATGGTATTGACTATGATGAAATTTTTTCACCAGTTGCTATGCTTAAATCCATCCGAATTTTGTTTGCTATTGCTGCACACTATGATTATGAGATATGGCAAATGGATGTCAAAACTGCATTCCTAAATGGAAAGCTACTTGAGGATGTGTACATGACACAGCCTGAGGGTTTTGTCACTCCTGGGAATGCCAATAAAGTGTGCAAATTGCAAAGGTCCATTTATGGACTGAAGCAAGCTTCTCGAAGTTGGAATCTTCATTTTGATGATGCAATCAAAGAGTTTGGTTTTATCAAAAATGAAGATGAACCTTGTGTCTACAAGAAGGTTAGTGGGAGCGCTATTGTCTTCTTGGTGTTGTATGTAGATGACATACTACTCATCGGGAATGACATTCCTGAGCTACAGTCTGTGAAGACTTGGCTAAGGAAATGTTTCTCTATGAAGGACTTGGGTGAAGCAGCCTATGTGTTAGGCATCAGGATCTATAGAGATAGATCTAGAAAGCTTCTTGGCCTAAGTCAAAGTACATATATTGACAAGGTGCTAAAGAGGTTTAGCATGCAAGATTCCAAGAAAGGATTCTTGCCCATGTCACATGGTATCACTCTTTCTAGATCTCAGTGTCCGAGTACAACTGAGGAGAGAGAGCGCATGAGTAAGATTCCATATGCCTCAGCAATTGGATCTATCATGTATGCCATGATATGTACTCGTCCCGATGTCTCATATGCTTTGAGCATGACGAGTAGGTACCAATCGAACCCCGGTGAAAGTCACTGGACAGCTGTTAAGAACATCCTTAAGTACTTACGAAGGACTAAGGATGCATTCTTGGTCTTTGGAGGTGAAGATGAGCTCGTTGTAAGGGGTTACACCGATGCAAGCTTCCAATCCGATAAGGATGATTTTAGATCGCAATCTGGTTATGTGTTTTGTATTGGTGGTGGTGCTGTAAGCTGGAAGAGTTCAAAGCAAGAGACAGTAGCTGACTCTACAACAGAATCTAAGTACATTGCCGCCTCTGATGCTGCGAATGAGGCAGTTTGGATTAAGAAGTTCATCACTGAACTTGGAGTGGTTCCAAGCATTGTTGACCCGATAGAGCTCTATTGTGACAACAATGGAGCAATCGCACAGGCTAAGGAACCTCGATCTCACCAGCGATCCAAACACATACTCCGACGCTATCATCTCATCAGGGAGATCATCGAGAGGGGTGATGTAAGGATATGCAGGACTTCGACAGACAGCAACATTGCTGATCCACTGACAAAGTCCCTTACGCAGCAGAAGCATGATAGCCATTCTAGATCCATCAGTATTAGATACATGGATGATTGGCTTTTAGTGCAAGTGGGAGATTGTTAGTATTGTGCCCAAAAAGTCAATCATGAGATGATTGTATTTTTGCACATTGAGTCATGATATTTTATTGAGGCATTAATCCAGCAATTTTGTTTGTTGTTTTGTTTCTGCGTAACGTAATAAACATAATTGTAACCCTAGAATAATGATATTCTTAAACGTCCCTAGTCTAGTATTATTGTGGAGCGGGTTGCAATAATACATAATGACTAGCATATGTGGAGACTAATATGAGATATGTAGTCTACATATGGGTACAAGTTGGAGAACTTGTGTACTGGACCGACCCACCATGAGAACACTTCATGGATCGTTATATGAGTGTCATAAGTGATTCTCATAGTGATCATGGTATATGTAGTCCTTCGACCTAAGATCAGCAAGGTTCCCTACATGTGAGTCACATACTTTGATACTTTCCTTTGTTGCTCGTAACTGAGTGAACTTGAAGGAGGTCATTGGGTATGTCACATATCATGCGGAGGGATTTGTATGATCAATATGGGATTTGTCCCTCCTATGTAACGGGAGTGATATCTTTGGGCCCCTTGATAGAGTGAGACTTAGAAAATGCATGGCCATGCTCCGATGAGTTGATATATGATATCAATGTCGTCAGTTTAAGTTGGTCTACTCGGTAATCAAGAAACCAAAGATTGGGCTATACGAGAGTGACACATTCCATGTCTTGTGCTTAGTCTTGATATCTTGGACAAAGGGACAATGGCATATATCAGTGATGATCATAAAGGTTTAGTCGATTCACCGACAATCTTGTCACTTGGGTAGCAATGATGTGTTGCTAGACACCGCTCATTGCTTCTGATCATAAATGTGATTTATGATCATTGCCAACATGGCAAGAGCCTATTGGGTCACACACATAGAGCTATTTGGATCATTAGAGTGCATGGGCTAATTATTTGGGTTATGGTTTCACTTTAATTTCGTATTAATAATGGGCCAAGGAGTTGAGCCATTATTAAGCCCGAAATTAAATCCTAATTGGATTAGGGCTTTGAAACCCATTAGGCCTGGAAGTTGAGTCTCACTATAAATATAACTTTTAAGTGAGAAATTCGCAGGTCTCCTTGCCCTAGCCTCCCAAAAAGGACAGCCACACTCTTCTCTTGCAATTCCTTGGAGGACGCAAGCTAGCACTGCGAGCGCAAGAGAAACGTATCTGCCGGGACGTGGTGGAAGCGTGGTGATCCCGAGAGGCTCGTGTGGATACCATAGAGAGCCTGAACACGTCAACTGTTCAGGTTTTTGTGATTCGACTCTACAGTTGAGTGAGAGATCTCAACCGAAAATTAGGTATGAAATTTTCGAACACCCGGTTTACCCCGTTTCACTTGGATCCTGGAGGGTTTCGGTTAAATTCCGCTGCGCTGTTTGGCTCCCGAAACCCAACACTTGGGTGTACAAACTTTCCACTAGCCAACTGATGACATCTTTCTTTTTTTATTTGTGCTCCCCTAAAGAAAATCAAAACATTTCTTATCTATTTTATTGCAAATACCCATTGGGATCGCTAAAAGCCGATCAATGAATTGGTCAATACGAACCGAAAAACTATTCGGTTGTTTGCTTTAGCAACCAGAAAAATGGTTGCTAGAGATCGACTAAAAACAACACATCATATGTTATTTTTAATTATATACTCCCTGTTATTTGGTTTAGTGTAAGGATTAAAAAAATTGAAAAAGTTCTATATGCTATTTTTCATTTTATCCTTAATTTTCTGCATGTAAATTGAGAATATTAGAAAGAGTAAATATTGAAATGATAAATTGAAGAGTACTAATAATTTACAGATATGAAAATGTTGTGAAGATATGATACTACCAAAAATAAAATACATTGTAATAGTTTTGGGATGGTTGAATTATAATTTTCTATTGTATTCATTTTAATGGGGTTTAGACTAAGTGGATTTTATATTTTTTAATATTATTTAATAATAATAAAAAATAAAATAATTAAAAAGTAACCATTAGGTTTTGTCGTTAATTGGTTATTAACACCTCCTTTGTCATGTTCCACACCATCTTTCTTGCATACACTATGTTCCAAATTTTTTTCTTAACTACGCAAAAATTAGTAAGAGATAGAGCAAAGTGAACAGAGATGTATTTGCAGGTAAATTTTTACATTTGCGTAATTGATATTCTCCATAAAGAATGAGAACGCAATATATATATATGTATATATAGATATAGATAAAAGCTTGATGAGGCGAGCAAAAGAATCAACACACAAGCAGCCAGATCAGCAAGCAAGAACTCAGAAGATGGTTCTCTGTGTGTGATCTATGGAAGTGTTTTTGTTTTCTTTTGTTTGCTACTCAGAATTTTTGTACAAAATAAGAATAAAAGGTTTTTAAGGAGAAAGGGAAGGGAGTGTTTCGAACAGTGACTGCAGGTGTGGCAGGGCTGCCATTTTTGTGTGTTTGTGTGGGAAGTGTTGGAGATTGAGAGTTGAGAGAGGGAAAGTATGCATCAAGTAGGGTACCTGATAAAGAGATTTACCCTTCAAGGGCTGCTATTTACTTGTTGGAATCATATGATCAGCAGCAAGAAGAGAAATATATATATGTCGCCACTTACCCTTCAAAGGCTGCTATTTACTTGGTGGAGTAGATTGGCTGCTCGGATAATGGAGGAAGAAGAAAAGAAACAGCAACACAACGCCAGGAAGGGGGTGATTTTCTTTCTACTGATCGTTTCTACTGACGTGGTTAAAAAGAAAACCATTAGGTTTTTTCGTCAATTGGCCGGTAAGTAACGACAAATAACTGACCACAACGTAGTACAAAAACAATGGACATATAGTGACAAGTTTAAGCACACAATTTTTTGGTCATTCAGTGATCGATTATTACGACAAGAGAAGCGACAAAGCATGTTTGTCACTTGTTGACCACCAACTAATTAAGCAATCAACTAATGACTAGTATTTTCTGATTGGTATTTGTTTGGTTATTTAAAGCTATATATTCAACTTTATTACCAACTACGTACTGTATTGCCCAAGTTGGCACCTTAGAGAAAGCAACCACTTTAAATGGCAGCTTCTCTTGGTCGCACTTTTTTAAATTTATTGAAAGAAAAGTATCAAACAATTGAAATTAGAATTAAGAAAAAAAATTGATGTTAAACGCTTACTATTTGTTTGTTCATTTCGATCAATCACATAAAAGAAAGTTTTAGAACTAATTATCTCGTTGCATAGTGCCAAAGTTTTCAACAAACATGTTCTATAAACATGTTAGGATTAATTTTCATCAAACATGAACAAATCACAATTAGTCAATTACTGCTCTGTATGTAATTCTCTCTTTATTTTTGCTTATTCAGCGCGTTAGTTTCTCCAACATATGTTCTATAAACATGTTCAGTTTCCAACAATTGAAATGGCTAATTTTGGAAAAGCTAGCTTATCAATTACAATTAATTACTGCTACCTAAAAGACAAGGAAGAAGTTTTCTTAAGCAAAAACAAAAGAGAAAAAAGCAAATTCCCTATAAAGAAAATTAAAGAAAAAAGTAAAGAAAATTGGAAATATATAGAAGGAACTGATTTGCATATCTATTTTCCGACAAGAAATAAACTGATAAAACTATTTGTAGCCAATTTCAAGTTCTTGTCAAACATTTTTGCGAAGCAATAGTTCCATTTCCAAACCCTCGTTTCTCATGACCATTTTAAAAAACAGCGTGGACAAGAATGAGTCTTACAAGGAGGAAAATGTGAAGGATGGGACGGAGACGGCGAAACGAATTTGTAAGTTGGCGAATAGGCAAGATCTAGTTGTTGTTGGGAGACGATATGGGTTGGAATGTGATCAAACATCGAGCCTCTCGATCGGAATGGAGCGAGTTCCCAGAACTAGGTATAATTGGAGATTTTCTTGCCTCAACAGATATCAAGTGTACGTAAGGCATCAACATTGATTTTGCAACAGCAAAATTATTATCGTGATCGTGGACAAAGGTCGCATGAAGTATATATTAAACGATAGTTAATTTATATAATTCTTCTTCCGTATCTTATTAGTTTATTATTTAATTAATTGCAGTTTCCTTGTTCGACTTGTGAAAGAAATGACATATATATATATATATATATAGTTCCCACTCTCAAGGTTTTAGTTAAGGATGACTATCACAACCTCAAGCCTCTAAGTATTGTTATCTATATATATATTAGTGCCATATGATGGGGGTACCGCCTAACTTTGGATCAGCACTCCATGACGCCAGTGGGTTATGATTCTTGAAAAAAACAAAAAATCTATCCTTTCACTTTAATTAATTTTGGATTTTATTATGCGCTAAGGCATCAATTTATAACCATAATTAATATGATTGAAACCCAAATTTAGCTCCTTAACTCCAGCAAAATGGACACATAGCCCCTCGAACAGTCGACTTAACACACGAAATCTCTTGAACGCGATAGGCTTATACACATTTGTCCATGAATTCACAAATGTAAAAAGTTGCAGCCCTTCGGCCTCTCCTTCAACAGATGCAATGAGAATGGCCTTGGCCCCTTAATCGATCCGGAAAGCCTCCTTCGTCTTCGGCAATCGCTCCTCTGACACGTCCCAAAATCGCAATTTCATCTGCGGAAATCAATCCTGGACATGGAAAAGTCGATGCTCTTACAGGGACAATTGTCCACTGGGATGATACTATTAGGGCCTTAATTTGTTAGGCTAGCCATGATCTTCAAATCCCAATCATCGGTGAGGACTAAACCATCGACATCAACCTCAATAAAAACAAGATGATGAACTTGGGATTAATTTTACGACCTAATATCTCTTGTTCTACCTTTTGAGCAAAGTAGTCACTCTCGTCACTCGATCCTTCAGAAAAAAATATTACCCATGATTCTCATTGGCGTCTAGGCTTTTCTGTCCGAGCCTACATAGTTTGGGTGGCAATTTTTCCTGAGTTGAAATTTTTGGGGTATTATTTCCGTTTTGCAGGAGTTCATACGCTATATTTGGATTGAGGCCTACATTTTCGTTTTAACAGTTTTTTCTGTCTTTTATCTACTTCACAATTGAAAAATTAATTCTATCAGTTTAAAATATATTTTTTTACTTAGTTGAATTTGAAAAGTAATAATTATATAAAATAAATGAGTCTACATTTAGTAGGGTGATATTTTTAAATATTTAATATAATTATTTACTAGGTAAGTAAAAAAGGAATTTTCACTACATAAAAACTTTTACTTCCTCTGTCCCAAATACTCATTACTCTTATGTTTTTTGTAAATAGTATTAGTGTTATGCTGGGCAACATAAGCATATAGACATTTTTACTCAATGTTATATTAGCAATTAGTAATTACAGCTATAAGCATTCATAAGTTTTACTTAATATATATAACGGAAAAGGTCTATTTTGAAGAATATGTAAAATTAGAGGCTAAGTTACAAAAATTTTGAGCTGCAAAAAAATGGCAAACATTTTGAAACATAGGTTAATGCTATGGATTTTAGTAATTCAACTTTTAAGGACCCAAAGTTATCCGGCATGCAACTAAACCAAAATAAAAAAAATAAAGAGAGAATGGCGACTTTAAGTTCTAAAAATTTACCTTTTCTAATTGGGGATAGAACCTGACAACCTTATGAACAGTTAGCTATAAATTACTTAATATTTAATGGGAAAGTTTTCCTTAATATAAAATGGAAAGGTATATTTTGAAGAATATGTAAAACTAGAGACAAAGTTAAAAACATTTTAAGATGCCAAAAAATGGCAAAAATTTTGAAACATAGGTAATACTATGGTTTTTAGTAATTCAACTCTTAAGGACCCAAAGTTATCCGCCATGCAACTAAACCAAAATAAAAAAAAAATAAAGAGAGATTGGCGACTTTGAGTTCTAAAAATTTACCTTTTCTAATTGAGCATAGAACTTGACAGCCTTAATTATAAAAATTTAGCTATAAATTACTTAATATATAATGGAAAAGGTATATTTTGAAGAATATGTAAAATTAGAGACAAAGTTACAAACATTTTAAGATGCAAAAAAATAGCAAACATTTTGAAACATTGGTAATGCTATGGTTTTTAGTAATTCAGCTTTTAAGGACCCAAAGTTATCCACCAAGCAACTAAAACCAAAATAAAAAAAAATGGGCACTTTGAGTTATAAAAATTTACCTTTCTAATTGAGCATAAAACTTTACAACCTTATAAACAGTTAGCCATAAATTACTTAATATATATATATATATATATATATGAAAAATATGTAATTATAGCAATGAGCATTCATAAGTTTTATTTAATATACAATGGAAAAGGTATATCTGAATAATACGTAAATTAGAGAAAAAAAATTACATACATTTTTAGATACAAAAAAAAAAAAGGCAAAACATTTTCAAACATAGGTAATACCATGTTTTTAGGAATTCAACTTTTAAGGACCTAAAGTTATCCACTATGCAACTAAAACCAAAATAAAATATAAAGAGAGAATAATGGCCACTTTGAGTTCTAAAAATATACCTTTCTAATTGATTATTTACAACCTTATAAACAATTAGCCATAAATTACTTAATATATAGTACAAAAGCTATATTTTCAAGAATATGTAATTACAACAATAAGCATTCATAAGTTTTACTTAATATATAATTGAAAAGGTATATCTGAAGAATATGAAAAATTAGGGAAAAGGTGAAAAAAAAAATTTTAAGATGTAAAAAAAATGGCAAACATTTTGAAACATAGGTAATACTATGGTTTTTAGTAATTCAACTTTTAAGGACCCAAAGTTATCCACCATGCTACTAAAACCAAAATAAAAAAATAAAGAGACAATGGCCACTGTAACGTCTAAAAATTTACCTTTTCTAATTGAGCATAGAACTTTACAAACTTATAAACGGTTAGCCACAAATTACTTAATATATAATGGAAAATGTATATTTTGAAGAATATGTAATTATAGCAATAAGCATTCATAAGTTTTGCTTAATACATAATGGAAAAGGTATATCTGAAGAATATATAAAATTAGAGAAAAAGTAACCAACACTTTAAGAAGCAAAAAAATGGAAAACATTTTGAAACATAGGTAATACTATGGTTTCTAGTAGTTCAAGTTTTAAGGACCAAAAATTTTCCACCATTCAACTAAAATCAAAATAAAAAATAAAGAGAGAATGGCTACTTTGACTTTTAAAAATTTACCTTTTTTAATTGAGCATAAAACTTTAAAACCTTATAAACAGTTAGCCATAAATTTGCTGGAAAGAAGTAACTGAAGAAAAATCAAATTTGCAAAAAAAAAACCTAATAATTTAAATGGTTAATTAATTGTTAAAAAATGGTGTGTAGTTAAATATACTAGAATACAATTACCATAGTATCAATTACAATTAAAAAAAGATGTCAAATACTTATTATAATTTATCCCTTTCCTCTCAATCAACCAAGGAATTAGTTTTATTCCATATATTCACAATCCACTACACCATAGTCAACCATAGGGTTAGAAAAAGTAATATCATTAGTAAGGTGTTCAATACCATTACATTGCATACATCGCAACCTGTAAATCATATGTATGCCACATGGTATATCATGTCATATACCGTTACTGATTTTTTCTGTATATATATATATATATTGACTATAATTTTTTGAGATGAAATATTATTATTATTATTATTTTGAGATGAAATAGATTAAATGTAATTTTTTTCACATTCTTACATTTATTCTAATTATTTTCATCACAATTTTCCTAATAAAATAAATGAAATGAAATGTTTTTATATAAAAACACGTAAAAAATGAAATATATATAGAACAAAATAAACATTATTCAACAAAAAAACTAATTTACTGATACATAGGACACATGATGAAAATATAAAAGTTTTCTTTTAGGTTTTGTATGTAAACTGAAATAATAAAAATTAAAATAAAATAAAATAAATAATTTTCAAATCTCAATCATGTTAACATCATTTAAAAATTAATTTTTCTTTCAAATTTTAAAAAATAAGATCAATACTTTTATCAAAATAAGTGTATCAATTATATTTTTTCATTTTATATATGTAGATATGATACTTTAATGGAAAATAAAAGAATAAGCTCACCCATGTGTGGTAGGGTATACTGCGGTAAACTGTAAAGAAATATAAAAAAAAAATACATCAATATATGAAATACCATAAAATATCATAATATACCACGTATCACATACCTGCAGTAAATAAAACACAGCAGGAAGTTTCATGATTTTACACAAAATTAAAGACCTTGACCCTAACCATATGAGACTAAAACAGACAAATGATCAAAGTTAATGATTATATCACCTCTAACAACTATTTTCCATGAACATATTAATTTAGGACTAATTGGGAAAACTCCCCAAATTTGGGTAAATTATAACTCATCATTTTTCATTTTAAAAATTTACACTTTGCCTTTTAAGGGGAAAGAGCTTTACATTTGAAAATTGATACTAAATTGTTAATTAATTGTCAAATTATTATTAGGTAGTTCAAATTACTAGAAGACCTATACTATATAATTAAACTAAAATTCAAAAAGTTAATGTCAAATAGTATAAATGAAAAAAAAAATAAAACAAATTGCTTACATTTAAGGGGTAACAAGGTTATTTTTGACCTACATGTTCTAGCGGGTATTTTTTTTCTTAAATTTATCATTAAAATAAATATCAATAAAAAAAACTAAAAAATTCTTAGCCATAAATTTATGCCAATGAATTAAAATTCTATTTTATTTTAATTTTAAGTTAGGTGTTTTTTATATCATGTTTTTATCATTCAAATGATTAGTTATGATCAAAACATAACACATGTACATGCTTTGAAATATTGAACATTTTTTTGTGTCACTAAAGAAGAATTCACTAAAAACTTTCACCTTCTATCAATTCAAATTCCAATATATTGATTAAAAATTTAGTTAGAAAAATTTGCTTTCAATTTTAACAGTTATGCACAAAACTACTTTATTAAACATTATAACTTTTGAATTAAATAACTCATTCTACGAAACTCAATTAATAAAGATTAAAAGAAAAAAATGAGCCAAAAAAATTCAAGGGCTAAGAAATGAAATAGAAAAGCTTTACGTATTCAAATTTAATGATTGGTGATGACCAATGTTTTGTTCTAGAATATAGCACATAAAAAACCAACAAAAAAAATCAAGATTGAAAGAGAATATATAAAAAGAATATAGTTAAGTAGTTATTATTTATTAAGTTTGGGACTAAAACATAACATGAATTGAACTTAGTGACTGAAACAGGTGGACGTTCAAAAAATTACAACACAGTCCCCAAGACATGATTTCTTTAAAAGAAGATGACCAAACTTAAAAAAAAGTCAATCATGTCCAACAAAAAAAGAAAAAAAAAATCAGCAATGTTGATGAACAGTGCAAAACTCACGGATTTTAACAAAAATAGTGTCATTTCAATGTTCATAGTAAAACAAGCCCCTAAGCCGCCCAATACCTCCTCAATAGTGAAAGCAAAAAAAAGATATAACTGTTCATGAACAGGAACCGAATTCAGCAATTAGTATTAAGTTATACAATAAATTATTAAAAGATTCTCATTTATAAATTTATGTAAATTAATGATATTTTTCTTTAATTTAATTTTGAGTTGAGCTCTCTTTATGTTTTTTTTTTTTATCATGAAAATGATTAGTTATGATCGAAATATAACACTGTGAAATATAACATTATACATACTTCAAAATGATGTATAATTTTTGTTATTAAAAAATAATTCACTGAAAAATTTTATCTCGTATCAACAAAAATTTTAATTTTTAATATCGATTAGAAATTTTTTTTAGAAAAATCCATTTTCAATTTTAGCAATCATAAACCAAAGTACTTTATTGAACCATAAAACTTTTGAAGTAAATAACTCATGTTAAAAAAACTCAATCATTAATAATGAAAAGATATGACCAAAACATAAAATTATGTTTAATTTATTTTAACCATTAACTTAATAGCAGTAAAAAGAAAATAAAAAAATTAGCAAAGGGTTTGATTCCAAGAGAGGAAATGGAAAAACCCTAGGTATTAAAGGTTTAACAATTGAATTAATAAAGGTAAAAAGAAAAATAAATGGTTTGGCTAAAAATTAAAAATATCATGGTGATCGATGTTTTATTTTATAAGATAATACATAAAAAATAAAAAAAAAATTGGGGACCAAAAGAGCAAATAGAAAAAATCTAGCTAAGGAGTTATTAAGTTTAGGGACCAAAACATAACATAGGTTAAATTTAGTGACTGAAATGTGAAAGAGTATAAATTCAGAGACTAAAACGCGTTTTAACCAACACGAAAAGTAAAACACACAGAAACTGGAGAAACTAAAATGCAGGACTCTAAGACTCGACGACCGGGCGAAAAGTGTACTATGTTCAAAAAGAGATGATAGCCCCCCAAAAAGGCCCAAAAAAAAAAAAGAAATGAAGCACTGTTGATAAACAGTGGCATGCATACAGTACCTGAAGTCGGCGGTTAATATTAAGTTATAATATGTGAGTTTCTAAAATAAGATGAATAAAATTCAAAATTGTAATGTCATCCAAACCTTAGGGGTGGGGAGTTTGTAATAAGCCCATTATTTTGTAATCAAAATTAACCGGCAATTTCAGAAGCTCAGGCTCAGCCCATCACTTCCACTTCTTGAACTTGCGTCCAAAAATTCTGTGTTTCCCATGCTTGAACTTTCCACGCTTCCCATGCTTGAATTTCCCATGGTGTCCATACGTAACATGACCCATATGAGAAGCTCTATGACCATATGGGTTAGTTCCATCGCCAATACGGTGAGCCCCATAGGCACCAGCAACAGGCCCAACGACTCCAGCAACAAGCGGCCCCATATGCCCTAAACATAAAACAGACGAGACATACACATCCAGAGTTCAATACAATACATCAACATAGGTCAAAAGTAGGGAAGTCGTACCTGGATGAGATGGACCATGACCAGACCTGGTGGGTATGCACCCAGAGGATACCCTGCTAGTGGGCAGCCCTGTGGAGGGTACCCTTGGGGTGGGTAGCCATGGCCAGGTGGGTAGGCATGGCTAGGAGGCGGATACCCTC
Source organism: Aquilaria yunnanensis (assembly GCA_039654915.1). Lineage (NCBI taxonomy): Eukaryota > Viridiplantae > Streptophyta > Magnoliopsida > Malvales > Thymelaeaceae > Aquilaria > Aquilaria yunnanensis. The sequence continues at coordinate 2,547,211 of CM077595.1, forward strand.
CCGGAGCTGGATAGCCACCAGGACCGGGTGGATATGCCCCGGGTGGATATCCTCCATGTCCATGATGGTGCCCATACAGCCCTTTTTCATCATGCGTATGCTTGTCTTTTCCCATCTTTTTTTAACAAGAACAAATCCTGCTCCATATGTATATAACGAAAAAAACAAATGACAAACAAGGTCTTGACAAAAATAAACTGAACCAGCTGTTACAAGATGAAACAATAATCTACAAACACAGGTAGATTTTCCAATAAGAATTAAACTGAAAAGCCTCTCAGCTGGCAGATAGCATATATATCAACCAAGCAAACAAACACCAAACAGACCAACGAAACAAAAGAACAAAAAAAATCCAGGAAAAAGCGATCGAAAGCCCAGAAAAGAAGAAGGAGGAGGAAAAAAAACCTAAAGAAAAACCAGTCAGAGGATGAGACTTACGAAAAGTGTCCGCAGAGGAGAAAACGGTCCACTTCGTACAAATCCGATAGGTTCGGTTTCAAGTTAAAGGCTTAGAGCAAGGAATGAGCCGAGGGCAGGGAGAGGCATTTGATCTTTAACGCGCAATCGACGCATCCAAAACCCAAGAGGCATGCATTAAAGTACACTTCAGCATGCTCGGGGTGAGTGCGGCAAATAAGGTCAAACCTTAATGATCACCAAGCAAATTGCATCATTTTTCTCTAAAAATAACTAATCTCCATCAAGCCGCATTGGATGCTATTAGAGAAGCTCTCCCACAATTTATTTTTCTTTTCCAAATACTTGATCTCCAGAACTTGGTTAAAAGACAATGAATTTATTTCCACTCCATCTGACAGACATCTGGTAAAATTAGAGTTGTTACTTCATTGAGTTTAGAATAAAATAATTTTAATTTAAACTAGAGTCTCAAGGAGATTTAGGTAATACCTTGGTCAAAAGATGTAGTAACATGTCACTATGTGAATAGCTGTGTTTAGACATGTATGATTATGTGTTGTCATGTATTTAGAATGTTATGAGTATGCAATTCTGTTGCTATGAACATACATGTTTATGTAGCGACTGCTTAGTTTCCAACGGCTTTGTGTTGGAAACTTGAAAATTTCCAACTGCAGGCCGTTGGAAATAGCAGTTGGAAAATGACCCTTTTTTAGTAGTGTGATCGGCCGCATATATAAATAACACTCGAAAAGCTTATCAATTTTTACTAACAACTATTTATATTGTATGATCATCTATCTAATAGTATGAACACTTATATGTGTCGCTATAAACATTATAACTAACTAATAAAAATGATATAAGCAAAGGCGGATCCATATAGTATATATGGGGTTTATGGACCCCATTTTAGAAAAAAATGTAAATAAGAGATATAAAATTTAGCACTTGCACCACTTATAATTTTTTTAGTAGACCACATAATTTCCATAATATCTATTATAATAATACAATGGACATCTCTTACCTCAAAAAAGGTAAAAAGTGGGTCATGCAGTTTATTCTCTTTACTAACAATTTTCTAATGGAAAAAGTCTTATATTGGCCTCTAAACTTTCATACATTTTTTTATCTATATCTTGTACCTTTTGTCCACTCTTTTTTCTATTCAAACTTTTTTTTGAATAACAACTAAATATTTATATTAATGAAATAAAACTAAAAATATATAGAGAACAGCAAGTGGCTAGCCATATAAAACCAGCAAAAGTTTCTCCAACTGAGCCACCCCTCCACCTCAATCTTACCTCTGCACCCAATTTAATCACTAAATCAGGATTAGAAATCCACTCCATCCACTTACAATTTAATTTAGAACACTAGCTCACTATCCATACAAAAAAAAAATATTGAATTTCAATGAAGATCTGCGAATCTGACTTTTGGATGTCCTTAAACACGAGGATGTTGCCTTTATTCCAAATGACCCAAATAGCTATATATATAGATGATTGCCTCCCACGCCTTCCACTGTGTTTTGTTGAAGGCTACAGTACGTCTACTACATATAGCACCTCGCCAAAAGATCCTCTAGCCGAACCACCCACTTGCCACCACTATAATACCTACATCCAAATTAATTCTGATTTCTTATTGCCCACAACTATACAATCAATAGACTTATCCTAATAATTACAAGATGGACATAGAGAATTGACGGTCACTGAAGTTCTAGTACTAGTGTGTTGCCGTTGAGTTAATAATGGTTTACCATCATTAAATTAGTGAAGACTAACTACTTCTACTTTAGCGAAGGTCAACAGTCACTAACATTAACAAAGGTTGTCTGTCGCTAATGTCTTAATCTTAGTGGTGGTCTGTGGGTACTATTCTAGCAACGGTTAATCTTCACTAATTTAAAGAGCTAGCCATCACTAATTTAGTGATAGTAGGCCTTCACTAGTCTATGATAATTTTCATAGCATCTTGCTCATTCCCTTTCTTAATCCTACAAACGTTATAACACTGCCTTATCCGCACAATTCCACCAAGCATAAATAAAAAGGCTAGCCATCACTATTCTAGCAACGGTCAACCTTCACTAGTTTAGAGGGCTAGCCGTCACTAATTTAGTGACAACAGGCCTTAACTAGTCTCTGATAATTTTCACAGCAACTTGCCCATTCCCTTTCTTAATCCTACAAACATTATGATATTGTCCTATTCACACAATTCCATCAAGCACAAAATAAAGAGACAATTTCCATATATTCACAAATATGAAGCACATCAACAATGTAATTTAATAGTCCGTTAATACACAATGTAGTAATATCGCATATGAACCCAAAACATATTTTGGCCAAACCATAGTGTTAACATACTTATAAAGTAAAATTTGAAATTTTAATTTAATTTTAATGAGCTTATAGAAAAAATAATTTTGATTTTTCATGTTTCTGTTTTATTTTTCCCATTTTCTTAAGTTAATGGAATCATTTGATAAATTCCAATAAGGTCCATATAGAAATCATTTAACATTTTTCAATGGAATTAAAAAATTTAGTGGAACCCATGGACCCCACAGTGTTCCATGCACATTCATCCATGGTGAAAGCTCAAGGGCACATAAAGAGAATGGAATTGACAACATGGAAAACGGAAAGGTTGATTCACTTTAATTTGTACACCTCTTCATTGCTTTACATATATTAAAAAAGGTATTCCAAGTTGAAGGAGATGACTTTTGCCATAGCAAGTTAGCAAGGGGCTGAGGGCTGGCCGTCATTAGTCCTTAGGCAACTAGCAAGGACAAGTTGTCTCTACCTCTATGCATAACCCAATTGTAGCTAGTCCATGGGCTATTAGCGATGGCAATCCATTGCTAAGTCTAGCCATAGCATAGTGACCACTTGCCATTGCTAGTTCGTGTGGGTCGTTAGTAAAAGCTGGCGGTCACTATATTTAGTCGTATTTTAGCAACGGTTAGCTGTCGCTAATGTGTTGTTGAAGGTTAGCGACAACTTGTTGTCAGTATGTTTTTTCCCAGAGTTTTAGCGACAGTTTGTTGTCGCTACTTAATGGCTAAAACATCTTTTTCTAGCAGTGTTTCTTGTGACGATTGATGCACTATAAAACGCCATTTGGAACAAGTTTCCTAGTCCAACAATCTGATGCACCTATATTGAAATAATTATTCTCCAAGATCTACATAAGTGTCTTGAACTATTTACTTAAAATATCAAGGTTAACTATATATTATATGTTCGACAAATTTGGGGAATTTTTATGATTTTCCTTTCATTAACTCGATATTAGTGAAAGATTATATATGAGATTGTTATCTATAAGATTGTTGTTCATTGACATATTGAGTGATGACCACTATATTGTATGCTTTCTTCCGAATTGGTTGAACCATTTGAGTTTGGCATGAAGACTAACAAAGAGGAAAAAAAAATTGCATGCTATTTTCATCTTTACGATTCACTTTTTATATGTAAACTAAGAAAATGGAAAAAATAAAAATTTTAAAAATAATTTGAAGGATAATTTAGTAAAATAATTTACTGAATATGAAAATATTATAATGGTTTGGAATAAATAAATTAAAATACTATATTGCAGAAAATTTGAAACGACGCGAATAATAAGTAATTCAGCATGGCATGCCTTTAGAATTTCCCTTGAGGAAGATTTCCAAGAATTGCACAGGCCAATTTTTTCAATTTGTAACTGATTTGTGAGATTCAAATGCCTCTAGGATTCAACAAGCAGGCATAACAAGAGTGACCCATTTTTTATATTTTTTTAAAAGATAAAAGAGACTCACCTTTTTTATCAAATATATATTACTCCCTCCGTTTCACAAAAACTGACCTTTTACTATTCATAAAAATTAATTTATAATTTTATTTATTTTAAAATTTATTATAAAAATATGAATATTTTATATGAAAATGAAACTTTAAAAATTTTTGTTTCTAAATATCATTTTTTTAAAAAAATTTCAATACATATTAATATAAATATATTCAAGTCAAACTTAAGTAAAAAAAAATAAAATGGTCAATTAATGTGGAACAGAAAAAGTACTAGTATTAAATTTAGAAGTCCACTAACAAGTTAAGGGGATCCAATTACCAAATTATATATCTCTAATTGATAATTTTTTTCAGAAAAAAAGGTCCTTTGACCTCCATAAATTGTACGTAGATTGGCCCCTGGCTGCTCGGTACAATATATACAATGGGTTTTATGAAGCAAACAACTGAAGAAAAAAAAAAACTCCCGCCCCTAGAAACAAAATTAAGGAAAGAAAGAAGGAAATATATAAGAAACGGATTTGCATCTCTATTTTCCAAGGAGAATTAAACCGATAAAACTGTTTGTATCTAAATTCAACTTCAATTCCTATGGATCATATATAGAAACAATAGTTCCATATATTCCAAAACCGTCCAGTTTGTTCTTATAACCATTATTTTCTATTTTTATCCTCTTGATCATCGTCCCTGGCACCTGAATTGACGATTAGAAGATTTTGTTTGACGTAATTAACATCTAGAATCAATTATCTTCACAGTTAGATATCGATCGGAGGAGATAATTTAATCGTTAAATTATCTCAATCTTTAATGTTAATCGCAAACGTTGGCATAATCAATCATGGGAAAGCTGGCTGCCCTGGGGAAGATACTGAGGAACATTCCAATAGAAGAGAATTCTTGCAATTCTACGGGCAAGGTCCTCGATTGCTTGATTTTCCCAATTTTGGTAAACTCAAGGGGCGGCCTATGGGATTATGTTACGGGTGCTCCAAATATCTTTACAGCTTCACTTCAGACCCTCGAGTTTCAGATCATCGTTGTTCTTGCCACCACCCATGTCGTTCATTTGCTTTTTGTAAGGAACATCGGCCCCGTTCCACTCTTCATTTCCCAGTTGATTGTAGGTACCGTCCCCCCAGCTCTTTTTGATATGTACATCGATCCAATTAATCATGAATTATTATGTACATCGATCCAATTAATCATGAATTATTAATAAATAAAACATGCATGCATGCAAATTAATTAGAATTAGTGACTCTAATTTAATTTATTAGGCTGGCGTTCTCCTCGGGTCGTCGGTATTTGGACAATTGAACTACCATGATTCTGTGATGTTCCCCAATAAGAGTCTGGAAATGTATGACCTGGTGGCGGGTTTCGGGTTTCTGATCTTCACATTTCTGGTGGGGGTGAAGACGAATCCCGCCTACGCATTGAGGTATGGAAGGAGAGCAATAGTGGTAGGGATTAGCATAACAATAATCCCAACGATGGTTGCAATATATCTCCTCCAGAGTTCACCCACCTCAGACAAAGATTTGCTTGACACCCGGCAATTAGTGGTAGGCCCTCAACTCATAACCTCCTTGGCGGTCATCAGCCAACTCGTAATCGACCTCAAGATCTCCAACACAGAAATGGGGAGACTGGCAATAGCATCTGCTGTTGCAGCACATTCTCTGGACTTATTTCTTGTCCACTTAATCAATGCACTAATGAGCCACCAGTTGAAGTCCGCTCTTGCGACAGCTCTATTTGTCGCGAGCTGTTTCTTGGTTCTTCGTCCCTTGATGCAGTGGATGATAAGACAAACACCGGAGGGCCAGCCGGTGGAGGAGTGGGTCACCTTCACCACCATATTACTCTCATTCATGTGCTCCTGGTTCACTTCAATCTTTGATCAGTTTCCGACGGTTGGGGCATTCATTTTCGGGTTGGTGGTGCCGGAGGGTCCGCCCTTAGGGTCGGCGTTGCAGGAGAAACTTGAAGACATTATTAATGGGATATTCTTGCCCTTGTACGCTGCTTCAATTACCATGAGGTTTTCTCCATGGAGCCTATTTTCAGACCTCTCTGAAGCTAAATTCGCCATCGGCATAGTGCTTTCCACATTTGTTGTCAAAGTTGTTGTCTGTTTCATCACCTCTCTGTTGTTAAAAATGCATTGGAAGGAAGCCCTCACCTTTTCCCTTATTATGAGTAGCAAAGGAATTGTTGAGGCCAGCTATTACGTGTATTATGCTGACAAGCAGGTTTGTAATTAAATCCATTTAATTACAAATATCATTCATAAATTATCTAAATTAAGCACTGCCCACTAATTATTACCTCAAATCTTACTACATGCATGCATATACATATATATGCAGGAAATCTCAAAAGGCGCTTACTCTACAGTGGTTTTTGGCCTCCTACTGAACTCATCCATTTTACCAATTGTAATACAATCTCTCTACAATTCCATGTTTAGGAGATATTCTGGGTACGAGAAGGGCAGGATCCTGAATCTGAATCACAAATCAGAACTCAAAATCCTTGCTTGTGTCCATGACCCGGACGAGGTGGCCCCGTTGATAAGCTTCCTCAATGCAACCGGATATAGCCAGGAGTGCCCCGTCAATGTCTGCCTCCTTCACTTGGTGGAACTGATAGGGAGCTCTACTCCTCTCTTCATAACTCACCAAGGTTACGAAAAGCAACTCGTCGGCCACTCGTACGAGGATGTCATTCTAGCTTTCAACCAGTTGGAGCAAAAGAGTCGCGGTTCCGTCATGGTGAATGCTTTCACAGCCATCTCGCCTCCCAACACGATGCACATCGACATCTGCACGCTGGCCTGTGACCACCAGACCACCCTCATCATCCTCCCATTCCACCGCAAGTGGTCTGATGGGGGTTTTGTCGAGTCCGAAAATGCTGTCTTGCGGAACATGAACCGTAGTGTTCTAGACAATGCTTTGTGCTCCGCAGCCATCCTCGTTCACCGCCCTACCTCAAAGCAAACAATAGCCAACCTTCTCTCCGCCGTCTCCTTCAACCTCTGCATGATCTTCTTTGGTGGAAATGACGACCACGAAGCATTAGCTCTGGTGAGAAGAATGGCAAACGATCCCAAAGTCTGCCTCACCGTTGTCTATTTTACGGCCAAAGTGCAGGACATCACGGAATCTATGAATTGGGCCACGATTCTTGACTTCGAGGAGTTGAAGCAAGTTAAGAAGGATAGAGGAGATAAGAATGTGTTCTATAAGGAGGAAAATGTGAAGGACGGGCCAGAGACGGCCAAAAAAATTCGAATGTTGGTGAATAGTTTTGATCTTATTGTTGTTGGGAGACGATATGGATTGGAATGTCCTCAGACATCAAATCTCTCGGAGTGGACAGAGTTTCCAGAGCTAGGGATTATTGGAGATTTTCTTGCCTCCACAGATATCAAGTGTGGGGCATCAATATTAATCGTGCAACAACAAAAATATTATGATGATGACCCACAACATGATGATGACCATGTTGGGCTACATAAGCTCACATCAACTGTTAATCGATAGTTTATTTTCCATATTTTGGTGTTTAATATATTATTTGCTTTTTTTTCCTTGTTTGACTCACTTAATAACTGTGATTTCCCTTTTTTTTATTGCATGCATATGTAATTATGCTTACAGGCAAGTTCCATTGGGTTTTTTGTGATTAATAAATTTGTACACCTTTTTTTTAACAATCGGCAAACAAAGGAATAATTATGGGATTGGAAAACAAAAATGATGTCCAGAGGGGCTAGGCTTTCTTTCTTGAAGTCTTGAATTTCTAACTTGCCACTGTACTCGTTCCCACTATTCAGAGTGCCTTTTTTTTTTTTTATTTGCCAAAAGAAAGGCTGATTTATTCAAACCAATCAAGGGGGATTGTACATAATGTCTTGAGTAAGAAGCAAACAGAGAAAGGATGAGGGCTTGTCATCCAAGACACATTTCTCATCACTCTTTTACAATGTTTAGCAATGTGGTTTGCACAACTATTTGCTTGACGATCAATCTTCCTAAACTGGCAATTGTGATACCCCGCTCCCCCATTTAAGCTGCTAGATCTCCTCTCGAAACAGATCAAATTGCCAATGGGGATTTGAGTTATTCCAGTAATCCCCTCTGAACTATCTGATTCAACAATCACATTCTGAAGCTCAAGAACAGAGGCCTGGTGTAAGCCATCTCGAATTGCTTGCATCTCTATTGTCAGGACATTCCAGCAAAACAAAAAGAGCCTCCTACTTGAATTAGCTCCCCCTTCTCATCTCTGATAACAACTCCTATACCAGCATGACTAGTTTCAGAATCCCAAGTACCATCCACATTAATTTTGACCTGCCCTGCATAAGGTTTCTGCCAGCCTTGCTTAGGTAATATTTCCAGACCTGTGGTTGAAAAAATTAACTTGGTTGTCCCAAAATTCAGAAGGCACGCTGGATTTTGCATATAACTGAGACAGGATTAATCCTTCGATGTTGAAAAACATCTTCATTTCTAGCTTTCAAGACGTACCAACAAATACACCTTCCTTTAGACATCAAAACTTCCTTCTTTGCTTTAGCAAAATTCAGGTTTGTGCATAATGTCAAAAACCATTCATCAAACTTGGTTACAACTTCTTAATTCACTTGATAATCCAAACAAGCACCCCAAACCACCCTAGTACAGTCACAAGTCAAAACAGCATGCTCAGATGTTTCAAGAAGGGAACAAAATTTGCAAGTAGGGTCAATTTTCATTCCTGGCTTGCAAAGATTATAAGCAATTGGCACTGCATTTGGCATAGTCTTCAAATAAAATTCACCACTTTAGGGGGACATTAAAGCTTCTATAGATGTTTCCATATCCTGTCATCAATCTAATGTGATGTGGATGCTCTGCCAATTTGCATAGGATGAGCCAAAGAATAATACACAGGCTACACTATCTAGTCACGGCTTTGAAACTTATCAATGGGGACTTTAAGAATGGCATCAAGGTCATCCTTGGGAACAAGCTGCCTGATAGGCTTTAGAGCCCATGTCCCTGTGTCTGTTTCAATGGGTTGGTTAATTGTCATATCCTGAAGTTGATTGGGAATCTGACATTGAGGGTGGAGCCTATGAGCTACTGTACTTGGGATCCAGGTATCCTTCCATACCTTAGCTGTTCTTCCATCTTTTATCTGCCACGGAAACTTATTCTGCACATTATCTCTTCCATACAAAATGCTGGGCCATCCTAAAGAAGCCCTAGATCCTTTTTTTGCCTACATAAAATCTAAGAAGGGAAAGTAAAGTCCTTTAATAACCCTAGCCCGAAGAGATTCAGGATTTTTCAGTAATCTCCAAGCTAATTTAGATAAGAGGACTTTATTGAAGTTGGCTAATTCCTTGAACCCTAAGCCTTCTTTCTGCTTGTGTAGAGTAAGAGTAGACCAAGCTCTCCAATGGATCTTATTGCTGTGTTCAGTATATCCCTACCAAAAGTTAGCTATAGCAGCATCCATCTTTTGACACCAAGTTTTAGGAAACTTAAAAGCTGCCATAGTATATGTAGGGATTACAAAAGCTACTGATTTGATTAGAACCTTTTTTTCCAAAGAAATAAAGCAATTTCTTCTTTCATCCTTGAAGCTTCTTTAAAATTTTATCTCTTACAATAGCTAGAGCTTCACTTTTAGAACTCCCCCATATGGTGGAAAGACCTAAATATTTCCCTAGATTTGATTTTCTTATTTCCCCGGATCTGATTTTATAGGCTCCCCCAACATCTGGCTGATGTCATCTTTGACTGCAACAAGAGTATTACCACTAAAAAAGATAGATGACTTATTAAATTAAATATCTAACCAAATGTCAAACAATAATCATCAAGAATTTGTTTCAGGACTCTACAATTCTGAGTAACTATCTTCATAAAAAATAAAGAGTCATCTGCAAATAGAATAAAAGTAATTGTGGAACAAGTTCTAGCCATTTTTAAACCTTATAATCAACCATCCTCTTCAGCTTTTAAAATACTACTAGGCAAAGCATCTATGACTAGTAAAAACAAGTATGGAGAAAGATGGTCTCCTTGACGTATTTCTCTTGTGTGGTAAAACTCTTCAGTTTCTTTTCCATTAAAGAGGACTATATATGAAATTGTTGAAACCAGCGTCATAATCCAATGGATCCAAACATCATAGAATCCCATTTTTCTCATTATTGCTTCTAAGAAGTCCCATTCAACCTTATCATACGCTTTGTTCATATCCACCTTCAAAGCCAAGTCCTCTACTTTCCCATTTTTCTTAAATTTAAGGTAATGACAAGCCTTATAGGCCACAATGATATTACTTTGAATTAATCTCCCTTTAATGAAGGCATTCCGATATGGGAAAATCATGGAATTAAGATGATTTTTTAATCTGTTGACTAAGACCCTAGAAAGGATTTTGTAACAGAAATTACATAAGCTAATAGGTCTAAATTGTGACACTAATTTAGGAGATTTCACTTTAAACAATCACAATAACCGCTAGAGAAATGGCTCTTCTTTACCACTATGTTCACCACATTCCCGTGCTCGCATATATATTTCCACAACTTACCTTAATTACCATGTGCCATCTAGGGCTATGATTTTTTGTTTGGTAGTGCTGGAGCGTCTGCCATTAGTTTCGGCCTTGGAGAAGAAGCATGAGATTTTAGTTATCAGGATTTTCTTGCCCTTGTTCGTTGCTTCAATCATGATGAGGCTTTCTCTGTGGAGCTTATTAACCAACTTTTGGGAAGTTAAATTTACAATCAACGTGATATTAATTACGTTTACCATCAAACTTTTCATCTGTTTCATCACCTGTTTGTTCTTGAAAATGTCTTGGAAATAATCCCTCACCCTCTCTCTTATTATGACTAGTAAAGGAATCGTTGAGCCCAGCATGTACACTGAACGTTACGATTCTCAGGTTAATTAGTAAATCCAACTTGACTACAGATATATTCATAGGTTTAAAAATATGTGGAGTTGGAAATTTGAACATCCTAGACTATGAAATTGTTGATCTTTTTCTTGTTTTCTTGTATTTATCTACCTTGTGCAGAAAATTTCAGAAGGGGCACATGTGGTAGTGATTTTTGGGCTTCTATTGAACACATCTATTCTACCAATTGCAATCAGGTTTCTCTATGATTCCATTTACATAAGATGTGGGGAGTACAAGAAAGGTAACATCGTTAGTATGAAACATAACTTGAAATTCAAAATCCTTTCTTGCATCCATCGTCCGGACGAGGTCACACTATTGATGAGCTTCCTCAATGCTACTGGCTAGACTCTGGAGTGCCCTATGGGTGTTTATGTTCTTCACCTCATAGAACTAATAGGGAGCACCACCCCTATCTTCCTAGATCATACGGGGCATAAGAAGAGACATGTTTTATTGCACTACTTTGAGGATGTGATTCTAGCTTTCAATCAATTGGAGCAAAAGAGTTTGGGTTCGATCAAGATGATATGAATGCTTTCATCGCCATCTCACCTCCTAACACAATGCACATCGACATCTCCACACTAGCAAACAACCCTCATCATCCTCCTCTTCCATAGGAAGTGGTCCATTGGGGGCCTGGTCAAGTCCAAAAGCTACGCGTTCTATACGAAACTTGAACTGTACCATCCTTAATGAAGCTTTGTGCTCAGTTGGAATCCTTATCTACAGCCCTACCGCAAGTCAAATGATGGCAAAACTACTCTCACCCATCTCTTTCAACCTCTACATGATGTTCTATGGTGGAAAATACGATCGTGAAGCGTTAGCTTTGGTAAAAACGATGGCAGAAAATCCAAAAGTTTGCCTAACCATTATCCATTTTACCATAAAGTGACACAAACTCACAGAATCTAAGAATTGGGACACGAACCTTGATGTTGAAGACTTGAAGTAAGTTAAAACGAATATTGGAAAGCAGAATGAGTTTTACATGGAGGAAAATGTGAAGGATGGGCCGAAGACAGCATTACTTATTTCTAAATTGGTAGGTGGATATGTTCTAATTGTTGTTGGCAAATGATATTGATTGGAATGTCCTCGGACATCAAATCTCTCATAGTAGACAGAGTTCCCAGAGCTAGGGATTATTATAGATTTTCTTGCTTCCATGGATATTAGTTAACATCAATATTAATTGTGCAACATGAAAATAGTAATTATGATCGAGTTGATGAACATCTTCATCGTGTTAAGGAAAGCTCGCATTAATTTCATTAAGTAATAAGCTATTAGCGCTCGATTTTATGTGCCTCATTGCTATAATAAAAACTAGTGTATAATCCATAGAAAAAGTACCAAAGAACTCACTATAATTATGCGTTGGGACCAATTTACTTATTATTCTTTCAAGTGGTGCCAATTTTCTCACTAAAGTTTTGGTTAGGGTCCAAATTCATTATTGAGACATTAGTAGTGCTGACGTGTAAACTGAAGGATGACGTGGTGATGTAATTATCAACTTAACCCTTAACTTTCTTGAATCATACAAATTGACTCATCAACTCTTAAAGACTCCAACCATACTACCTCTTCTACCTTGTCAATCATTACCAAACCTATGCGAGCTTGGTAGAAGGGAACTTGCTCTTAAATGTAGCAATGGTGTCCTTCCTAAGCAGAGCCCCTGCAGCCAATCCACTCTAGCAAACTCAAATCGAAGCCTCCATGTAGCCATCACCACCACCATAGATGGCACGTCACCATGTAGCTTGCCCACTGTCACGCCCCAAAATCCACTCTAGGAGTTTCGGAACGATGACACGCCACATACTCAAGAAATATTTTCCCTAAGCATGCAAGGCTACATATTTCAATTAATTCCAAACTTATAAACAATTCAACTTCTGAGAATAAGTGGCAGAGCAACTACAACCCTTGAAATCGGAATACAATTCATAAGATATCGGAGCTCTAAGGAATGAAATGAAATCCAAGAGTTTTCTAAAAATAAATAATTTTTAATAGTAGTACTAACGAAATACTTTTAATTGTCTTGGACTGCTACTGGTCTTATAATCGCTTCCGCTAGCTAACTCGAACTACTCTTAATCTGTGTGAGGGGGTGAAAAAGGGGTGAGCACGAATGCCCAGCAAGTGACTAATTTAAAAAAAAAAACATAAATACGATATACAAAATATATAGGAATCAAGCAGAAATAATTCTTGTAAAATAATAACATAAAAGTTTAGTACAAGATATTTGAAGAGTCAAAACATAATTAATGTAATAGCAATTTTGAAAGCTGAGTAAATAATATTTATAACTAAAATTATTAATCAAATAGAGTAGTTCAGAGCAAAATGAAAAAACAGAAATTCAAAGTAGAGTGAGTGGGGTAATCATTGTGATTACACTTAAACCGCTGTAGTGTGTCCAGAATCGTCTAAGAATTGTCAATGATCGAACGCCTTGAAAGACTAGTCCTAAAAGCAGTGCACTACAGAACAGAACAGAAGAAAATACCCTACGTAGAGGGTTTAGAACTACACTTGCCCAGTAGTACGAGTACAGAACCAACACCAACCAAAACAGAGTTTGAACAAAACTTTAGAGCATTACAATTGTTATAAAATTTTAGTATAAAATATCAAAATCAAAACATAGTTGATCCTAACTTATTTAATCAAACTCAATATATTGCATAAATAAGATAAAATTCAAATAAACAAATAAATACGTAAATTAATAAAACATTTGAAAAATAATTTCAGAATAAAACATGAATTTTGAAAACTCTTATTCTAATTGAAAATTAATTTAATTCAAAATAGCTTTAAATCAAAATATTAAAAAATTACTAAGTTGGAAAACTTAACACTTGAAGAAATAATACATACATAATATCAAAACAATTTAATTTTTAGAATAGTAGTATACACTTACCTCAATATGCAATTTCTAACTCCTAAAATAATTGTTTAGTCACCTAAAATAATTGTGTAAAAGTTTATGTCAAAACATAATCAATTCAAGAAATAATCAAAAATCACTTGCTGATAGTAACCTAAATGAATGTTTCTGAAACCTAAGAATTCACTGAAGTATTGTTAGAATCCTTAGGGACTAATACTATGATTAACCCGATTATATCCTTCAGCATTCTACTTCCAGTGACCAATATCTAACATTTTAGACTATTGGGTGCCACTGAACCCGTATCTAAGCTTCAAGTACCTAAACTGTAATTATACCAATTTATACCCAGAAACACGATCTCTCGTCTTCTCTGATTGGAGCCTTGTGCTACTCTCTTATTTCCACTATGTCCACCCAAAATCTCTCCAAATTTATTTCTAATTCATCTAAAATAATCCTAATAATCAATTAGCCATTTCAATCATCAAAATAAATTATCATCAATCATGTCATTAATCTAAATTCTTCTTCAGATTTAAAAAAAAATTAGCCTATGTATTGAAAAATAATTAACAATCACTCACAAAAAAATTTTCTTTTACTTAAGAAATTCATAGATTGCTCCTACTTGATCCTCAATTGATAGTTTATTGTTACACTTCTTCAATAAAAAGAAATAGGTAGATGAGATTGTGAGAGAAATAGCCAACCCTAACTTTTCTTATTTTTCCCTTTTTATAAATTCTTTCACGTCTTCCTCTGTTGCACCTTTCTTTAGTTTGCGCCGTACTCCTTTTTTATTTATTCCCTTGCACTTTTTCTTTTCCTTTTTTTTTTCCTTCTTTGCTTATTATTATTATTATTATTATTATTATTTCTTCTTTTGGGCCTTAACCTAAATACTCAAAATAATAAAATAGACTAAATTGGGTCGGGTTATTATGCATTTTCCCCAATTCAAACAGCTCCATAACCATTACTGCTTCGCCCACCTCCACGGCCTTTAGCATTTTCCTGAATTCAAACCGCACCGTGTACATGACCACTATCGGCGACTCTCTCTCTTGTGCCACCGTCTGGAAGACCATTGTGATTGCAATCAAATTCCTGTGAGTCTGCATCACTCCATTCACTCTACCGGTAGTGCGGAACGAGTACAGGATGGCTGCTATACATGGTCAGGCTTTGAGTTGTAGGCACACCATGTGTTTGATGGAAGTCTTGAACCAAGCCACCAATTTTAGATGAGGCTGTGGAGGGCAAGGATGGGACGGAGAGGGAAAGGCCAAGGGGGGATGGTTGGCGGATGGTGGAGGGGCGTGATTGAGGAGTTGGGTGCGCCTAGGAGTGAGGGAAGAGCTCGACAGTGGAGGTAGGGGAGCTGGAGAACCGATTTTTGCCAAATGCCACACATTTCCATAAATGCCCCATAATTCCTCAAATATCACATTTTGCCTAATTGGCATGCCACTTGGACAGATTTTTTGCCACATAATTATCTCCAAATGGAATATTCTAGTATCTAACAAAAAGTTTCAATCATCAGTGACATTACACTACTAGAAAAACCGCATTTAGCGACGGTTTAATTAGCGACGGCCAAAAACAATTGCAAATTAGCGACGGCAAATAGTCACTAAAAGTCCGGTGAAAATTTAGCGACGGCTATGCGTCGCTAATTTTTAGCGACGTGTTGCCGTCGCTAATTTAGCGAAGGTAGGTAGTCGCTAATTTTAGCGATGGCTTGCCTTCGCTAAGTTAGCAAAAGCAAGTAGTCGCTAATTTTAGCGACGGCTTACCTTCGCTAATTTAGCGACGGTAATACGTCGCTAATCTTTCACCGGACGTTTTGCGACTATTTGCCATCGCTAATTTAGCGACTCTTTGCCTTCGCTAATTTAGTGAGTATTAGCCATCGCTAATTTTAGTGAGCCGTTCAAAAATTACATGCAGCTTTAGTTGGTAATATTCCAAAGACTAGCGATGACTAATTATGACTGGCTTTTTATGAGATTTTTCAGCCTTGTATTTTTTCATTTGTTTTGATAATGATAAATTTTAATTGCTTTCAGTTTACTTTGTAATTAAAATGTATGGATCGATGTATCCATATGTGTGTACAAAAAAACTATAACTGTTACTAAATTTTATTTTATGGTTAAAAGATTTACTAACTAACTCAGTTATTTTTCATAAAATGTAAGAATAAAGTTTTAAAAGTGATGGTTACCTGTCAGTAACTTATAGGAACGGTTTGCGCTGAGTAAGTTAGCAAAGGGTATGCGTAACAAAATAATTGGATATAGTTAGTGAAGGCTTATCGTCGCTAATTTAGTGACAATAGCCCTCACTAAGTTTAGTGACGGGTTGCCCTCGCTATTTTAGCGAAGGCTAACCGTCACTAATTTAAAATCTTGGTAGTGACGTCTTGCCCTCACTAATTTAGCGACGGGTAGGCGTCACTAAATTTAGTGACGGCTATGCGTCGCTAATTTAGCAAAGGCTAACCGTCACTAAATTAGTGATAGTGTTAGTGAAGGCTTGCCCTCACTAAGTTAGTGACGATTAGGCATCACTAAAGTTAGTGACGCCTTGCCCTCGCTAATTTAGCGAAGGCTAGCCGTCACTAAATTTTATGTAGTACTAGTAACGGGTTACCCTCGCTAATTTAGCGAAGGCTAATTTATTTACGATTTGCTCTCACAAAAATCCTAATACCCTTCACTATGTATCAGGTAAATTTTTCTACACGCAACCCTCACTCATATAGATTAGTTCCAACACTTAGGATTTCTTTAATTCAGATATATGGATCTATGTGTTTATGGAAAAAAAAATTAGGTTATAATTTAGGTTAACAAAATTATCTATCTTAATTAATTTTCTAGAAAAGGAAAAAAAGAAGTGAAAATCGATTGAAATTCAATTGATTTTTGCCTGGCCTTAGCAATATTAAATTCTTGATCAATAAACATAATATTATTGTTTATGTTAAATTTGATTTAGTTTTTGTTATGTTAATTTTTTCACAATTTTGTTTCATTATATGTGAGTACCTGGTTAAATTTTACGTTTACAAATTATAACTTGGGTAATTAGAATTATTTATCTATTTACTGAGCTAAACTCTTTTAAGAAAATTTAGGTAATTTAATAAAAAATCATGTTAATTAAAATTAAATTAGTTTTAATACGTTTATTGGCACAAGAGACTTAGCTATTTTATAATATATTGGGATCTAATTTAGCCTAAATGTATTACAATGGTATAGCGAAGGCCACACGTCGCTAAATGGCTTTGCAACATTTTGCCGTCGCTATTGTTGCGAGGGTATACTGTCGCAACTTCAATTGTATATTACAACCTTCTTTGCTAGATTGTGCGTCTCCTTCCCTCGCTCAAAGTTGTCTCCGCCCTGCCTCCTCTTCTCCGTGACCCCACGCTGCTCTCGCTCCTGCCTTTTGGGAGGTTGAAGGTTCTGGAGCTCAGAGGTGGCGATCTGTCCACCTCGGCAGCCAAAGGATTGCTCGAGCTCAGATAAAGGTGATGATAAACGGGGCGAATGAGATACGGCGGAAGTACGACTTGAGTTCTCTGCAATCGGTGTTGTCGGGCGGTGCTCCGCTGAGTAAGGAGGTGATTGAGGGGTTCGTAGACAAGTATCCTGGGGTGAAGATTCTACAGGGATATGGATTAACAGAGTCGGAGGGGATCGGGGCGTCGACGGACTCGCTGGAGGAGAGTCGGCGGTACGGGACAGCAGGGTTGTTGTCTCCAAGCATGGAGGCGAGGATTGTGGAGGCGGACAGTGGGAGGGCTTTGGCGGTTAACGCTGCAGAGGAAGATGCAATCGAGCGGAATGGAGCAGCTCATCAAGCGCGAGCAGACTCATCACATCAAGAACTCCGAGAATAAGGTTTTAGCGCGGAAGGCCCTTGAGCGTAGGATTCGATCCCAGGACTTCGCTCGCAAGCTTCAGACCATCCTCATCAAGAAAGTTAGGTAATTTCTCGGTGCTTCTCTCCTTTCTGGCTAATTTTTGGGTTATTTATGTACGAATTCCATTCCTTGTGCTCTTGTTTTCTTTTGGAATTAGTGTGAATTAGATGAATTAGAGGAACCGAGAAAACAATTTACATGAATCTTCGTTGCCCTGCCATTGGTTAGGATTTGGGAATTGCCAGTGTAGAACAGCACCTTCATGTGTGATGTTTTGCAATAACTTTTCAATGGGATCGGAACCTCGGGAAATTATTGTTAGTAAAACCTTTAGTACATTTCCTATTCTCCATTTTGGTACGAATTTTGTATGACCTGTTGGAGTAGCATCATATCTGTACATTATTTGAAAGTTATGTTTATCACATAAAAAACAAATGCAAAGTTGCTGGCTTTGTCACATGACCAGCAGCCAATGTCTAGCTCAGGTTGGTGTGATTGCTTGTTTCGAATATCGGCCTAGATATATTGAATAAATCCAGTCGAACATTGTTGTGTTGGCCTCCTTGTGCCTTGCAAGTAACTCGTGGTAATGTATATTTAACTGTAGTTTCATTATCATGGTAAGTTTTCAGACTTAAGTTTCCTTTGTTTCTTGTTGTTGCCTTTACCTCAGCTAGCTGTCTAATGGGTATGCTCCTTTTTTATTTTTGTGTGTGTGTTTATTTTTTCAAAATTGGAGTACTGCAAGGGACTCTGAGAGCTCAATCTCCATCAACTTAGACGCCAGTAGACCTTCCATGCTTCTTTGCAGCTTGTGGATTTATGCTAATTATAGCTATCTGATAGCTGCGATCTTCTGGTGAACCCACTGTTTTTTCAAGAATCTTTTTGATGAAACGCCATTGTCAACTAAATCCATGGATTATGGATGCTTTATATTTCCTAAAATGATCATTATACTGGTCTTAAGTTTCCTTGGAACATGTTTAGGTTGCAGTTCTTGGAATGCAACTTAACTGGAGTCTCTGTACACTCTGTTTCTAATGAGGTAGATAACTAGAGCATTGTCCAAGGTTGTTGTATTTGGATTTTGGTAATTTACTGTTCAATAAAGCATTTTTTTATTACCCTGAACTAAAAGGTAATTTTTATTTACTACCACTTCAATTTTGGTTGGACTTCTCTTGTTGTCTACTAGCTTTAAGGTTCACTTCAACTATTTCTATTTGCTATTGAGTTTTGAAATTTTATGAAAACCATACCTCTTTTAGAGTTAGTATTGGGATCGAGAAAGGTCATTTATCGTTATAGTGCTGGTCGTTATTTGCATTTCAAATGAATATGCTTTTTGATAGAACGAAGAAAATAGAAATGGTTTCTTTTTCCTTCTTTTTTGTTTTTTTGGTTACTTTGCTTGTTTAAGATGCTCTTAGGATGGATAGTCTCTTATGTTTTTGTTCCCTATATACTCTTTTCTACATTGCATGCCGTTTCAATGGAAAACAAATCTTATTTACTATGGATATTTTTCCTTTCAGCTATTGAGATTGTGATTTCTGACTGTCCTCTTTTCTTTTTATCTGCCATTTCCCTTTACCCTTTTAAAAAGAAAAATGAAATGGGGAAGTTTTATTTTGCCTCTGTTCGATACCTGAAACCCCCTTGTCTGTGCATCGTTCTTTGGGCAGATAGTATGCCTTATAACATGAATACATGCTTCTGATGCTTACGTTTGTGTTTTTTTTTTTTTTGGTTCATTATATAATTAGGAGCTCCGACATTTTTTTCTTCAAAACGCAGAGAAGTAGCTTTATTGTGTGGTAGCAATGACAAGTTGTATCTACTTCTGGTTGGTTTGTCAGCTGATGGAACAGGTTGGATTATGAAGTTGTCATTGCAGAAGGCATGATTTTTTTTGTTGGTTCTTTTAGTATTGTAGTAAGCTTATGTCTCAGTGGTTTGTTTTGAGGAATACTTTGGTTGATTATTGGGCTTCATGTTGATGTTCACTTTATGGTAATTGCAGGAATAAGTTTGAGTTTGTTAAGCTACTATAGGGTTGAAGATATACAAGAAATTTTAGTGGTTTTGGGACTTCAGGTTGTGAAGTGTGACAACCTTGCTAGTTAGGTGTTGCAGTACTAAGCCTTTTAAGAATATTTTGTCAGACTTTGGTGGTAACAGATACTTCTGACCAGTTCGCTTGATACAAAGACACAGTAAACATACATGTAGATGATTATTCCCGCCTTTTGAGATGACTTTCTTCTGTGTTCAGATCTATGTTACGATTTCTCTTTGTGACTGCAATGATATAAGTTGGTTTTTTCAAAAATAATAAAAACAAATGTCAGGGATGCTGTTCCCTTTTCCTTTTTTGTTGTACAAGTAGAACTCTTGTATACTTCAATTTTTGACATGCGTGGCAATAAAAATGTTTGTAATTGCTGCAGGGAAAACCATGAACAAGAAACCAGAGAATGTGGAGGATTATGAGACTGAAAATGCTGATCTTTGCAATCAGGATGGTCTTCATATCATGGATATAGAAGGAGAATCATGTGAGGATGATGACAATGATGATGATTATGACAGTATTCTCAGGCCTGCTTTTCTGGTGGAAGGAGAACCTGATTTAGATTCCGGTCCCCCAGATGATGGATTTGAATATCTTCGACGTGTCAGGTGTGACTCTTTATTCTCAGTGATCATTTCTTTCAGTTGATATATGGTTGGATCTGTCTCTATCTCTCTCTCTGGAAGCCTTGTTTTGCATGTTCCTTTTTATTCCCCCATTTTATTGTTTGATAAGAGCTGTGTTCAGGTAATTGTGTCTTTTATTTTCTGTTATCATGAACAAAAGATGCATCTTTTACTTCTTGGTCTGTACTTGGGGGGATATTTTCCTCGAGTGGTCACCAGAGTTAGATTTTTTTTTTTTCAAAAGAACTAGAATTAGATTTTCATTATTCCTGTACCCAAAGAAACTAGTTGTATTCCTCGATAAGTCAGTGTTTCCTTAGCCAAAGATGATATCACAGATGTCATTGAGAATGTAAAAGATTCTGGTTATGATAGCTTGGACTTCGCTTAGATGATGCTGTTTGTTCGTGACTAAAAACTTATTTCTTTCTTGATCAGATGGGAAGCTGCTCAGATCCCAAAAGTGAAGGTGGCTAAGCTTGGAAGAAGTAAAATGAACAAGGAGCAAAGTGTTTACATGCCCCAGATTCCAGGAATTGCCACGTGTTTGGATCACTTGTTGCCAATTAAAAAGTGGGAGGATATGTTTCTCACTGATTTCTCAGAGCTGCGACAGGTTTGTCTCTCTGCCTTTTTCCCCTCTCGTTTTTCTACCTGATTAAGCATTCATAGCATTTTTATTCATTGAAAAACGTTACAGAAAAATCTGCTGAGATGGTATCTGTTTGTTCTCCTGGTTGATAATGCACTTGATGGTTTTTTATCTTCATCAGGCTTATGTTCTCCAAGAGCGGGGAAGTCTCTTAGAGTTGGTTGATCCTGCACTGGGGATAGAATACTCATCTGAAGAGGCAACAGTGATGTTGAATGTTGCTCTTCTGTGTACAAATGCATCCCCCACACTAAGGCCTTCTATGTCACAAATGGTAAGCATGCTTGAGGGTAGAACTGCTTTTCAAGACCTTCTGTCAGATGCTGGGCTCTCCATGGTAAATTCTAAGTTCAGGGCTATAAGGAACCACTTATGGCAAAGACCAAGCGAAACAGCAAGCATGTCATGCTATGTTCCATGTCCTGATTACTCACATTCAAACGAAGAAAGTGAAGTGGGTGCTCAGCTATGCATGTCTTTTGAACGTTTGCTCAGCTCATTCTAACGAGTAGATTTTTCATATATTTTTACCAAGTATATATATGTTAGAGGGAAAAACCCCTTCTAGTTTGGATATTAGGCCCTGTACAATATCTCAAGAATAAGATGCATAGCTTCAAGCAATTTAGGAGATAGCTCTTAAATGTGTAAACTCCGTCGTCTGAAATGTATGCATAGCTCAATAAAATCTGTCTCACAAATCTTGTACATAATAATACTAGTTCATGCAATACAAATCAAGCAGAGTAGTTAATTAATTGATCAAAACCCTGGAAAGTGGTAACTGTAACTTGGAAAGCAAGTAGCTTGTCTGTTGCACTTTAGAGTTTTGGTAGTATAGGAATAGGATTAGCGAAAGCAACCATTTCGTGTAACTTTAACATGTAACCTTTAAATGCAACAAAAACCTGCCCAGTTACTAACTAGCGACGGCAATGCGTCAGTAACTACACTAACTAGCGACGGCTATGCGTCACTAATTAGCGACGGCTATGCGTTATTAAACTAACAATGGCTACATGTCACTAACTAGCGACTGCAAAATGTCACTAACACATCGGCAGAAACCAATGCCGGAAAATTTGTGACGGTCTCTTTAGCGACATTTAGCTGTCGCTATAAATGTCGCTAAAGAGACCGTCACAAATTTTCCGTTAGCAACGGTAGCCGTCGCTAAAAATTAGCGGCGAATGATTAAGCAACGGACCTTTTAGTGACGGTTTGCCGTCGCTAATTCATATTTAGCGAAGGCTGCCCGTCGCTAATGGCCGTCGCTAAATGGCTTTTCCCTTGTAGTGTTAGTATTGTAATTGGTACCTAATTGAAAACTTCAGTGAAGAATTGAGCCCAAACTAAAACTTCAGTAAGGAAATTGGCACCACTTAAAAGAATGATGAGCAAATTGGTCCAAACGCCTAACTACAATAAGTTTTTTTTGTACTTTTTCCTATAATCCATTAAAGGAAAAACTAGATAAACGTATCTAAAATGTTTATGTATCACAAATCAACTGAGTTCCACTATAAACTGAACTTTGAACTTCTTTATAACATTCTCTAGATTTTCATACACCGTCTGATGGACCTAACAAATTCTTTAAAAAAAATCAAAAGCTGAAAATCAATAATTAATCAAATTATTAACAGTTTTTACAAAAATCTTATTAAATATTCTATCAATATTGAAGATCACACACTAAGGCACGCCAAAGGCACCCTACCCATGATTTAGAGTTGGCAGCAATAATATATGCCTTAAAGCAATTGATGTATTATTTGATAGAGAGGGCCTTTAAAAATATACAACTGATCATAAGAGCCTAATATATCTTTCCACACAAAAAAGAGTTAAACATGAGACAAAGAAATGGTTGGAGCCCTATACTTAATTTTGCAGAAACTAGCAGAAAATATAACAAAAATAAATATCATGCGCTCAACAAGATAACTAGAAAAGGAAATAGGAAAAATTTGAAGGTCCTCATTGAAATTAATTTTATTGTTGAACAACTAATGTTGACGTGCAACAATCTACATCTGTGGAGGCAAGAAAGTCCCCAACAATCCCTAGCTCTGGAAACTCAGCTAACTTGTAGAGACCTGAAGTCTGAGCAGATTCCAACCCATATTGCCTGCCAACAATGATTAGATCATAATCATTAACCAACTTCCGAATAATTAAAGTCGTCTCAGGTCCGTCATTCACCTTTTGCTCCTCGTAGAACACATTATTGCTTTGGTCACCGTCGACGTTGTTCATCCTAACTTCCTTTAATGCTTCATTGTCATGGATTCTTTCCCAGTTCATACTTGCTACTATTTCATCCTTTGGTGTGAAATGGATAATGGTTAGGCTTGCTCTAGGATCCTTGGCCATCCTTTTGGCCAAAGCTAGGGCTTCACGGTCGTCTTTTCCACCAAAGAAGATCACACAAAGGTTAAATAATGCTAATGATGAGTGTAGCTTCTCCTTGGTAGTGGGGCGGTGTATGAGAATTCCAACGGAGCAGAAAGCTCGATCGAGAACGGAACGATTCAGGTGACGTACGACACTAGAATCGGACACGATAAAGCCACCGGATCCATTTTCGATGGAAAGGGAGAAGCACAAGGGAGGCTTGTTTGTTAAAGGTGAGGGTGCAAATGTCCTGATCCATAAACTTTGGGGGTGAGATGGCTGTGAAAGCGTGATGGTGACCAAACCATAGGGATCCTGCTCCAACTGATAAAAGGCTAGAACCACATCCTCAAAGGAATTCATGACAAGTCCTGACATGATCTCTTCGCTGCGGTGGACTACGAAGATGGGAGTGTGGCTACCCACCATCTGTCTGAGATGAAGAACATAAAGATCCAAGGGGCTGTCTTTGGTCGGATGAGTTGTTCTGATGAAGCTTATTAGGGGTGCAACGTCATCCGAACCATGAACACAGACAAGGATTTTGAGTTCGAGTTGTGGCTCAAACTCTTGATGTCACCCCTCTTCTTATGCACTTGCACTTCAGATGTCTCGCAGATATCGTGGAGGTACTTGATAGCGATGGGTAAAATGGATGCATTGAATATCACCCCCATGACTCCGACTGCATAAACCCCTCCGAGAATAATTTGAAATCCCAGGTAAGTCCAAAAATTAATTAACATAAACTGATCGATTCTTGTAATAACATATAGAGGTGACAAATGAATCTATGATCAGTTTTTGAAGATCGAGTCACGCACTTACCTTCATCTCCATGAAGTATACATAATAAACCAGCTCAAAGAACCCTTTGCTGCTCATGATGAGAGAAACCAGCGCGGCTTCTGTACAAGGCATTTTGAAGAAGACGAAACAAGGGAGAAAACTTGAGAGAAACTTGACAAGAAAAACTAGAAGAACTAGCGGCATAGCGAAGCTAGTTTCCTCCAACTGGAAAAATATTTCCCATGGACTTAGCTTCATGGTAACAGAAGCCGTGAACAAGGACAAGAATATCCCAGTCACCAAAGGCTCAACCTTTTGCTCCAAAGCTAAGCCCAAGGGCGGGCCCTGGGGCACGACAAACCCGAAAAGAAGAGCCCCAAGGGTTGGAGTGGAAGTGAAATGGTGGGGACAGTAGGCTCAGGCAAATGCAAGCAACATTACGACGGGGATCACCCACTCCTGCACAGGTTGGTCCTGCTGGGGCATTCTTGCTACCATCCAATGCATGAGGGGACCAATGACCAAGAAAATGAAGAGCACAAACACCAACATCACAACACCTCTCTTGGGGCTCAAGTAAAAGGCACACGCTAGCATCCCAACCAAGTCGCAAGATTGCGCGACAACGGCCATAGACATGGCTAGTCTCCCGAGTTTGGAGTTCAACATCCTCAGCTCGCTCAAGTGGTACACAATGACGGCCACGGGAGTTTGGACTTGCGAAAAAACAAAGGTCAAACGTTCGTATGCGATGATTCCCGAGCTCTGGTAGCCCTCATTTCCTCAGTTTCATCACGTCTGAAAAAGGCTAGGAGCAAGTGGGCAGCCACGAGAGGGAATATTGACGCCGAAATTCCCCACTGTTGCTCCCATCTTTCCCCCCGTTAGCCCGAATCTTAGATCTGTCTTCACTCCCACCAAGAATATGAACATCACAATCCCCAACATCGCCTGATGTGGAAAATGTGACAGAGTAAGAAGATGAAGTTCACTGAAATTCTTGTATTCCAACAACTTAACATGACAAATGATAGAATACTCTTTAAATAGAGCTTATCTAACGTAAACAAGAGAGAAAGTAGGAGAACAACTAACTTAGCTAATTTCTAGCAGCTAACTCCTAAACAGATGCTAACATAACAGTTTCCTGCTGAAGACTCGGTCAAGCAGTTGGCTTGATATCAACTGACTTGATCTTCACGTCAGCTTTAGGACAGCCTCCAACACTCCCCCTTGGACCAAAGCTGACAACATTCATCTTCTTTCTTAGCTCTTCAAACTTTGGCTGTGCAAGTGCCTTGGTCAGCATGTCAGCAACTTGTAACTCAGTTGAGCAGAATTCCAGCTTGATTTCTTTGCGTCCAACCAGATCTCTTATGAAGTGATGTTTGATTTCTATGTGTTTGGTTCTTCCATGCATTACAGGGTTTTTTGTCATAGCAATAGTGGATACGTTGTCACACAGTAACTTAGTGGCCTCCTTTTGTTCATGCCCTAGATCAATCAGCAGTCTTCTCAGCCATATACCCTGACATGCTGCCATACTTGCAGCCACATATTCAGCTTCAGTAGAGGAGAGTGCCACAGTACTTTGTTTCTTTGACATCCATGCAATCAATCCAGACCCAAGATCAAAGCAATTGCCAGTTGTACTCTTCCTATCATCCTGAGCTCCAGCCCAATCACTGTCAGTGAATCCTTGAAGAACAAAGTTATCAGATTTTGTGTACCAGATGCCATAATCTCTGGTTCCAGCTATGTACCTTAAGATCCTCTTAGCTGCTCCAAAATGATGAGTTGTAGGCGAGTGCATGAATCTTGATACTAGACCTACAGCAAATGATATATCAGGCCTAGTATGAGTAAGGTAAATCAATCGACCAACCAGACTTCTATATCTTCCTACATCTGTCGCTCCAGATCCGTCTTCCTCCTTTAGTTTTTCACCAGTGTTCATGGGAGTTGCAACTGCTTTACATTGGTCCATACAAAACTGTCTCAATACGTCTGTTGCATACTTGTGTTGAGACAGAAATATTCCACTCTTCCTTTGACTGACTTCTAGCCCCAGGAAGTAATTCATTTCCCCGAGATCAGTCATTTCAAATTCTTTCATCAAAACTTGCTTGAATTCCATCATAAGTTGTTGTGAGGAACCTGTGTACAGCAGATCATCCACATATAGGCTTACCACCAGTATATCCCCAGAACCGAACCTTTTCAAGTAGAGAGTAGGCTCATTAGGACTTTTTTGAAATCCCTTTTGGTGGAAGAAGCCATCAATCCGTGTGTACCAAGCACGAGGAGCTTGTTTCAGACCATATAATGCTTTCCTGAGCTTGTAAACTTTGTTCTCAGCCTCTAAAACAACAAATCCCATTGGTTGATCAACATATACTTCTTCTAGTAAGTCTCCATTGAGGAAAGCCGATTTAACATCAGCTTGGTGCACCTTCCATTGATGTTGTACAGCTATGGCCAACAACAATCTCACAGTTTCAAATCTGGCCACAGGTGCAAATGTTTCTTCATAGTCCACACCATGCTCTTGTGTAAACCCGCGAGCAACCAGCCTTGCTTTATGCTTCTGTATTTCTCCATTTGAATGATATTTTGTCTTGAAGATCCACTTTAGGCTGACTGTCTTTTTATCTTTTGGAAGATCCACCAATTCCCATGTTTTGTTTTTCTCGATTGACTTGATTTCTTCCTCCATAGCTTCCTTCCAAATTTTATCATTCATAGCAGATTCTGCATTTACTGGATCATGAACAAAAAGAGCATAAGTAGAAGAGTATACATCCTGAAGGGATCTGGATTTTCTGTGAGATTGGTGTGAGGATTCATCACTTGACGAAGCAACTGGAGAGCCTGCTGGACTAACAGATTCATCTGAAGCTGATTCCTCAATTTCTTGTCCTGGTTGCTCTTCTTCCTCTTCCACTTGAAGAGTGGATGCATTTTCTTCCTTCGAAGTGTTCCAGCTATTCTGTTCATCAAACTTCACATCTCTGCTAACTATGATCTTCTTCTCCTCAGGGTCAAATACCCTATAAGCTTTGGACACTGTGCTATAACCAATGAAAATGCACTTCTTGGACTTCTTGTCCAGCTTAGTTCTTCCAGAAACAATAAGAACGTAACATACACATCCAAATATTCTGAGATGACTTGCAGAGGGTTTAGAATCATACCATGCTTCAAATGGTGTTTGGTTCCACACAGCTTTAGTTGGAGAAATGTTGATAAGATAAACTGCAGTTGCTACAGCTTCTGCCCAGTAAGTGTCAGGCAGATCTTTGTTTTTCAACATTGACCTTGCCATTTCCATAATAGTCCGGTTCTTCCTCTCTGCAATGCCATTTTGCTCAGGTGTATAAGGAGCAGTGAGCTCTCTCCTTATACCTTCTATTTCACAGAATTCATCAAACTCGCGTGAACAGAATTCCCCTCCACGATCAGTTCTTAAGGTCTTTACCTTGAGTGAGGTCTGTTTTTCAGCTAAAGCTTTGAACTTCTTAAAATGCTCAAAAGCTTCAGTCTTTCTTGCAAGAAAATATACCCAGCTTAATCTAGTACAGTCATCAACCAGGAGGAGAAAGTACTTACTTCCTGCCATTGAGGCTGTCTTCATTGGGCCACACAAGTCTGCATGAACCACTTCCAGTTTGGTTGTGGCTCTCTTGGCATGCCCACTTGGAAATGACTTTCTGGATTGCTTGCCGAGAGAGCATCCTTCACACACACGTTCTGATATCTTGACAGATGGTAAGCCTGTTACCATTTCTCTAGTTGCAAGTAACTGTAGGCCCTTGACGTTTAAATGGCCATAGCGTTGGTGCCATAGCTCTGAATTATCAATTCCAGCTACCATACACTTATCTTTACAAGCAAAGTCAATAGGAAACATATTATTCTCAGTTACTTGTGCCTTGAGGATCTGCTCACCTGCCCTTGACTTTACTGTGCAACTGTCATTTTCGAACAGAACAGACAGACCTCCTTTAATTAATTGACCAATGCTGATCAGGTTATGTGCTAGTCCAGGTGCAAAGTGGACGTTTCTGATCAGCTTCTCTTTCCCATTGATGCTGATGGCAACTGTCCCTTTTCCTTCAATCTGGACTTGGTCGTTATTGCCAAGTCTCACTTGTGCTTTGACTGACTCATCCAGGTCCTTAAATTTCTCTTTGTCTCCCGTCAAATGATTTGAACATGCACTATCTAGATACCATATGTCTTTGATAGAAGAATGATGACTCCCAGATGTCATGAACAGGAACTCATCTTGTTCATCAGTTTCTTCTGAGTATTTGGCCTGTCCACCTTTGCTCCAGCAATCATCCTCCTTGTGGCCAAATTTTTTGCAGAAAGTGCATTGGATCATGGAACGTCGGCCTCTTCCTCTTGATCCAAACCTGCCTCTTCCTCTGAAGGTGCTCCTTTCACGCTCCCCCTGAGTCTGAAAGGCTTGTTCTTCTTCTTTGTTTAAGCTTCTGTCAATTCTTGCCTCATGTGCTTGGAGTGATCCCATCAGCTCATCTACTGTAAGGGTTGATAAATCTTTTGACTCCTCTATAGCAGCTACTACATGGTCAAATTTAGATGATAAACTTCTGAGAATCTTAGCGACCACAGTCTCATCACTTATCTTGTCACCATAGGCTCGCATCTGGCTGACAATTTTTGATACCCTTGCAAGGTATTCTTGAACAGCTTCACTGTTCTTCATGCTGGACATCTCAAAGTCCTTCCTTAGGAATTGTAGCTTTACAGTCATTACTTTTGCTAATCCTTGATACTCAGTCTTGAGTATATTCCATGCATTTTTTGCAGTAGTGGCGCTTGCAATTCTGGAGAAAATGGTGTCATCCACAGCCTGTTGAATGAAGAACATAGCCTTAGCGTCCTTCTTTTGGATCTCTCGGTTTGCAGCCTCATCTGATCCTCCTACATCATAACCATTTTCAACCAACTCCCACAGATCTTGTGACCTGAAGAGAGTCTTCATTTTAATGCTCCAGAAATCATACGAATCCCCTTTGAAAATAGGGATCTGTGGCTGGGAGACATTCACAGTGGAGTTAATGTTGTTGTTGGCCATTTTGCTGAGTAATATAGTGAACAAGAGAAGCCTAGGTTGCAACCTGGCTCTGATACCACAATGATGTGGAAAATGTGACAGAGTAAGAAGATGAAGTTCACTGAAATTCTTGTATTCCAACAACTTAACATGACAAATGATAGAATACTCTTTAAATAGAGCTTATCTAACGTAAACAAGAGAGAAAGTAGGAGAACAACTAACTTAGCTAATTTCTAGCAGCTAACTCCTAAACAGATGCTAACATAACAGTTTCCTGCTGAAGACTCGGTCAAGCAGTTGGCTTGATATCAACTGACTTGATCTTCACGTCAGCTTTAGGACAACCTCCAACATCGCCAAGGTGTCACACACCTGAAGGCTTGCTTCAATGGGAAAAAACATGCGATGAAAATCCTCTACAGGCCCCAACAATGTAGGTCCAAGGATAAGTCCAGCCTGCAGCTTTTAACACATGGTCATTAACATATACTATATAATATATTATTTAAAATTAATTAATGTTAGGTAGGTAGGTGGAGATCTCGTAGATTAACTATTAATAAGGATGGAAATATATAATTATACGCACAAGCAATTGTGAAACGAAGAAGGGGATGCCCTTGTTCTTGAGAAAACAATGAACCAGATGCATGAGAGCCAAAACCACGAGGATGATAGGAAATAACAGAGCAAGAAAGAAATGAGTGCAAAGCATATCTTATTAACTGGAAGAAGAGCCTTTTATAGGCAGTACAATGATCCGTTAAGCATAAAACTAACTTGCCTAAAACTTAGGAAACTAACTAACTACTTAACTAAAGATCTGCACAACTCCTGATATTCTCAACAGACTTTGAATCAGTCTTCAACACTCCCCCTTAATTCAAAGTTGGTGATGAACAACTAAGCTCTTAGTTCTTCAAACCTTGCTTGAGGAAGGGCTTTAGTAAACAGATCGGCGAGTTGCAGTTCTGATGGGCAGAATTCTATCTTAACTTCCTCTTCAGCTACAAGATCTCTTATGAAATGATGCTTAATCTGGATGTGCTTGGTTCTTCCATGCATTATTGGATTTTTTGACATAGCCAAAGTAGACAAATTGTCACAATAAAGTTGAGTTGCGCCTGGTTGCTTTTGATTTAACTCACATAATAAACGCCTCATCCATACAACTTGACAGGCTGCAGTTGTTGCAGCCACGTACTTAGCTTCTGTTGAGGACAAAGCCACCGTTGTCTGCTTCCTTGATGTCCAAGCTACAACTCCCGAGCCAAATAAAAAGAAGTTTTCAGTGGTACTCTTTCTACGCTCTTGTGATTCTGCCCAGTCACTGTCAGAGTACCCCTTTAATACCATCTGCTCAATTTTCAAATACCATACTCCATAGTTTTTGGTTCCTGTGATATACCTAAGAATCCTTTTTGCGGCCCTAAAATGCTGTTTGGTTGGACATTGCATGAACCTTGAAACCATGTCTACTGAGAAAGCTAGATCAGGTCTGGAATGGGTGAGGTATATGAGTCGTCCTACTAGGCTTCGAAACTTTCTTGCTTCAGTCATACCTGTACCATCTTCTATTTTCAACTTCTCATTTGTATTCATGGGAGTTCCCACTATCTTACAGCCTAACATATTGAAGTCCTTCAAAAGATCAATGGCATATTTCTCCTGTGAAAGAAATATACCATTCCTGGTTTGCTTTATTTCAAAACCAAGAAAGTAACTGAGAGTTCCTAAATCAAACATTTCAAACATGCTCATCATTGCGTTTTTTAAATTCAGAGACAAGCTGAACATATGATCCTGCATAGATCATATCGTCAACATATAGGCTTACAACAATCATACCATCCTCTCCTTGCCTCTTGATGTACAGTGTTGGTTCATTCTGACTCCTCTTGAAGCCACTTTGTTGAAAGAACTCATCTATCTTGATGTACCATGCACGAGGGGCCTGTTTCAAGCCATATAATGCTTTCTTCAGTCTAAAGACTTTATCTTCTTTTCCTGTAATGACAAAACCCTTTGGCTGCTCTACATAGACCTCTTCCATCAAGTCTCCATTAAGAAACCCAAACTTAACATCAAACTGGTAAACTGTCCATTGCAATTGAGCTGCAAGGGCAAGAATTATCCTTACTGTTTCATACCTTGCTACTGGCGCAAAAGTCTCTTCAAAATCCACTCCAGACTCCTGAGCATATCCATGAGCAACCAATCTTGATTTATGTTTCTGTATGCTTTCATCTGAATGGTATTTGGTCTTAAATATCCATTTGAGACCAATTGCCTTCTTTCCTTCTGGTAAGTCTGTCATCTCCCAGGTTCCATTTTTCTCTATTGCTGCAATTTCATTTCTCATGACCTTTATCCAGATGTCGCTTTGTAATGCTGTCTCTGTGCTCATTGGATCTCCTGCAAAAAGAGTATAAGTGGAAGAGTATAATTCATCTAAAGATCTGTGCCCCCTTCAAGGTTTTAGAGTTGATTCATCAGATGAAGTGGCTTCACTTCTTGCTGGAGTAGTTGCTTCAGAAATTAAAGGACTGTCTTGTCGTTCTTCTATCTGATCTTCATCATTGATTGTGTCTGTGACTGAGTGTTTTTCTGAGTTATTGTTCCAACTCATCTTCTCATCAAACTGCACGTCTCAACTAATGATGATCTTCTTATTTTCAGGGTCAAAAAGTCCGTATGCTTTGGAGTTCAAGCAATAACCAACAAAGATATATTTCTTTGATTTCTGCTGAAGTTTATGTCTTCCAGAGGGTACTAAAGCATAACACACACAACCAAATATCCTCAGATGACTAATAGAGGGTTTAGACTCATACCAGGCTTCGAATGGAGTCATGTTCCATACTGCTTTAGTGGGTGATATATTCAGTAAATATACTGCTATTGCCACTGCTTCTGCCCAGAGTTCATCAGTCAAATCCTTTGTCCTTAAAATTGAGCGTGCCATCTCAACAATGAGACTCAGTTCTCATTGGTCCACAAATGTCTGCATGAACTAGCCCCAATTTTTC
This sequence comes from Aquilaria yunnanensis, assembly GCA_039654915.1. Classification (NCBI taxonomy): domain Eukaryota; kingdom Viridiplantae; phylum Streptophyta; class Magnoliopsida; order Malvales; family Thymelaeaceae; genus Aquilaria; species Aquilaria yunnanensis. The sequence continues at coordinate 2,579,967 of CM077595.1, forward strand.
ATCTGCTTTTTTTGATTGTCCTACAGGAAACATCTTTCTTGCTTGTTTCCCAAGAGCACATCCCTCGCATGCATGAGTTAGTTATTTGACCATAGGAAGGCCTTTCACCATGTCTTTACTGGCAAGAAGTTGCATCCCTTTGACATTCAGATACCCATAACGTTGATGCCATATTTTTGTTTCATCGAATCTGCCAGTTATCATCCCACATACCTCTTTCCATGCAAAGTCTATGGGAAACATCTTGTTTTCTGTCATTTCAGTATGAAACAACACTTCACCTGTTTTTCTTTTAACAGTACATGCATTCTTTTCAAAAATCACAGAGTAACCACAATCAACCAGTTGCCCTACACTTATTAGATTATGTGCCAAACCTGGAGCATAATGAACATTTTGAATCAATTTTTCTCTTCCATTGACATTGATTGCAATTGTTCTTTTCCCTTCAATTTGGATCTGATTGTTGTCTCCCAATCGAACTTGAGCTTTCTGAGTTTCATCTCACTCTTTGAATTTTTCCTTTCCTCCTGTCAGATCTGGAAGTTTATGGGTTAGAGTTACTAGATGGAGAAGATCAGCGTGAAAATTGGTATTTTGCTCTTTCTATGGCTTAATGTAGATGGATGGAGCTCATGATTGGGGCGTAAGTGTAGATTTCCAAAAATAAAAGGCAGCAAATGTATGTTAGGCTAAACCTCAATGGGGCTTTTATAAATTTTCCTAATTATCATGCCCCTAACCGAAACTTTCAAAAAATATATACCTGCTCTAGTCAACCATCACCAACAACATTTTTTGTGACTCGCTCCCCTAAGGATAATGTCTGATCAAAGCTAGAAAAGACAATGCATCATCAAATCTAAGCATTGAACATCATTCGTCATCAAGTCTAGCCACTGTGACACACCATCATAGTCTTACAACATTGCTTTCGCAACAGTTCAACTCCAATCAAGGCTATTGGTTGTCATCACAAACAAATGAAGTGATGCCTCCCTCATTGTATCACCAAATTGGTGCAAATTGAGGAAGAAAATTGTAGAATTGGTGTCATTGTGTGATGACTGATGACACAACTCAAGCGATGCCTTCCTAATTGTGCCAATTTAGGAAGAACATCACAGAGTCAGTGTGATGACCCAATTGGTCCATGGAACACCCGCTCACACCACATAGGCTATCATTTATGAAAAGAATAAGTATTAGGTGATCAAATTCGGGTAAATTTTATTTATAGTCCCTAACCTTATCGTGTCGTCCTAAACAGGTCCCTCACCTTCATTTTGTCTTATTAAAGTCCTCAACCTCCCTATTTGTGTCTCAATCGTAGTCTTTCCGTCATTTTCATGATTAACTTTGATAGAATTTTTGTAAAAAATGCCAACATTGATCTTATATTTTTTTATTCTTACTCAAATAACTCTCAAGCTCTCCTTGTTTTCTCTTCCCTCCATTCACATCCAGCTCTACCCACTCCCACAGTCGATTGTGTAAGGAAACAAAGAACCCCCACGAGGTGCTTTCACCATATTGATGGATGAAATCAGAGTAGTCGGCCTCGGTGACTAAGACATGTGTGATGGAATGCTGTGCCTGCAGCATCCTCATATAACTAACCTTGGCAGCGGCATTTGTCCTCTCTGTCTCCATGACAAGCTCCGTAACCTCCTCTCCTCTTTCTTCCCCTTGCCCCCTCGTGGCTCCTATGCCTCCTCCTCCGCTTCCTCCTTTTCTTCTCCGCCCTAGCTCCCATCTTTGCCTGAAAATGTTGTTGCTGTTACTGCCACTTATCGAGTTTCCACAGTTAATCATGCGAATTCCTCTTCCCTTTCGCTCTCCCTCTCCCCTCACCCTTTTTCCTCTACAGCTGCAGGCGACCTTCCTAGTAATAAACCTAATGGTCCGAGAAGGGCCAGAGTTTCATTCCTCTTGCCCAGGAAGAAGAAAACAGTCACCAATTCATCATCTTCTAAAATAGTTTTCAAGAGGAGCAAGTCCGCGCCAGAGTTCTGTTCCTCTTGCCTAGGAAGAAGAAGAAGACAGTCTCCAATTCATCATCTTCTAAAATAGTTTTCAAAATGAGCAAGTCTGCTACAACTCCGAGTCCGCTCCAAAGTTCCGTTCCTCTTGCCCAGGAAGAAGAAGACAACTGCCAATTCATCATCTTTTGAAATAGTTTTCAAGAGAAGCAAGTCCGCTGCAACTCCGAGCATAGGCACTGGAACTCATTACTTAGAAGATAAAAGAGGCGGCTTTTGGTCTTTTCTGTACCTTTCATCTTCTAAGGCCCATCATACTTCCAAGAAGATAGGCAATGACCATTCCTTTTTGTCGCCTTCAACAGTGGCAGCAGGACGAAATGATGTCATCTCGAAGCCCAAAGATAGAGCTTTAGCCTTGTCGTCATTGACCAAGAAAATACCTTTTGTGATAGTGGAAGATGATAACGATAGTCTAAGTAACTAGTCAGAGAATAATATCAATAACGCCTCTTATTCATCATTGGAAATCAAAGTTTCAAGATCCAGATCAGTCGACTACGGGAGCCGGAGCTTCTCCGATGATTTCTTCGAGAGAATTTCAACTGGGTTTGGAGATTGCGCACTCCAGAGAGTGGAATCGCAGAACGAAGCCAAACCTAGAGTCTCTGCATCTTCTTCCTCCGCCATGAAAAAAGACAGAGTCAGATGCGGTGGCATTTTCGGAGGATTCGCCCTCACGCATTTCTCCCATTCTTCTCCTCACTGGGTCTCTTCTTCATCTGCTAAGCATGTCGTCCATGGAAATGTAAGACCAATGTTTATTAACTTGATGGTTATTTGAGTGATAATAAAAAAAAATGCAAGACCAATATTGACATTTTTCATAAAAATTCTGTCAAAGTTAACCATAAAAATAACAAAAGAACTACAATTGAGACACAAATAGAAAGAATGGGGACTTTATAAGATAAAATAAACGTTAGAAACCCATTTAGGATAATGCAATAAAGTTAGAGATCATAAATGAAATTTACCCAATCAAATTCTAAACTTGGTGTCGTATATGTAAATGTGTGAAAAAGAACTTGTGCTCGTCCTGTTTCAACTCTTATTTTACTTGCAAAACAATAGCACGTCAAAGTGTTCGCCGCTTTCGGGCATCTGAAGAAAAATTTGCTCCTTGCTTGAACAAAGCCAAACCTCATATCTCCAAAATACCGAATCCTACGTTTTGCAGCGCGAGGAGGAAGAACTGAAGCACCCTGGTTTCTTCAATTTTGGAGGAAGGTAGTATCTTATTAGCTGTTTTCTTTAATCATCAGTTTCTAATATTGTCCCTTTTTTCTTCAAGGCTACTGCTTCTTTGTGGTAATTTTTGTACTAATCCTGGTTCAAAATCTCGTTTCGGAGCTCTAATCATTGTTTTGTTTTTTTTTTTTTAGGATGTTGGTTATATGTAGTTTTGAATACTTTATTCCTCTATGAGACTTTCAAGTAGAAAATTTTTGTTTGATTTAGTTCCCATTGTATTGTGTTAGTCTCCGCTGCAAGTTCTAACCTTTTTGAATCCTGATTGGTGTATTTGATTTTCAGTATATGGATTCTATTTGCTTCCTAATAATTGTTGAAATTGATTTTGCTTGACTTCTCAAACTATCGTATTCTGCCTACAAATGAAAGTGGAAGGATTGGATTCCATGCTTTGTTCAACCAAACCTTATTAACCATAATCAGTTTGCGCAAAATGGTTTCAGCTTTTAGCCTGTTAACCTGGTTTCTGCATTGGTCTCCTTCCTCATGCCCTCACCTTTTGGCGATAGGTTTCATTTCGTACCTCCAATGAGTCTTGTACATTTCTTCTGGTTGTTTAATTTGATTTCTTTATGGATGTGTTTCCATCATTATTGTTTCAAAGGACTTAATTTGACTGGGTGCTCTAGGTCTGGTAAAAGTTTGTGCCTTTCAAAGTTTTGCTTTGGCTAGGGTCAATCTGCAATTTGAATTTGATTTGAAGCTGTAAAATGAAGTGAAGTTCGAAGATCTTATTGCCAATATTTTCATCCAAAAAGCCTTCTAACCTTGTCCAAATTTCCTTTTCTTTTGTCTCATTTTTACCCACGAAGCCCATCTATTTTGGTATGATTCTACATGATGTCTGGACATTAAAGCATGTTTATTGCTCCATTTTTCACTTAAGTTCTTTTTCTGAACAGTACACCAGATTCTACACCAATTCTGATAAAATCTGTGTTTCACAAGACGGATATCATATTCACATTACATTTGGGACTATGCAGTGAGGATTCAGCAAACTACTCAGATCCTATAAATGGGAAAAATGTAAGTTGTTTACCGGAGATTTCTATCTGATGTTTCTATTCATGTATTCCTACACATGAAAGTGTTTTTGCAATGATATTGGTATTAATAACTCCCTCCATCCATAATATATGTCCAGTATCCAATTTATTTTTATACCCAGAATATGTGTGACATATTTGGACATCTTCCTCCAAATGTATTTTTTCCATTATGCAAAGCCCATGACTGCTCCTTGTTGTAATTATATTAGTATTTAGAAAACGTTGACTCTGGAGAAACATAGCTAATATGCTTATGTAGCGTAACATCCTTAATTTTTATGAAAAGGGCAAAAAGGACATATTCTATGGGTATTGTTTGTAGATCAACACACTTTAGGCATGCATTTGCAATTAGAAAGGGCAAAGGTAACACAAGTGTATCTTGTGTTCTGTGGATTTCAATCAGCTTGGTTGAAGTCATAGAAGTCCTTAGATTGAGGGCCACAGTCATGTTATCTCAGATATAAATTCTTGAAGTCCATACTCCATTGATAAAGGCTGAAGCTTTGTTCCTGAACTTTGATCATATATAGATCCAAAAGTGAGTTGATGTGTTAAAGACATGAAAAGTTCCTGTGCAAGGTTAGTTGATGCTCACTCGGTTGGAATTGAAAAGATTTTTCACAAGTTGCAGGTGCGCATTTTTATTATTAAATCAGTTTATTTACTTAAGATTTTGGTTGTGGTTGAAAAAAATATGATGCTGATGAATTTGGATGGTGTGAATAAAAATTTGAGCATGATCTTCTGCAGACATGTCATCCTTCTTTTGTTATTGATAAAATTAGAACACTTAGTTTTGTGGTTATATTTTATTGGAGTAAGTGATTTCTGTTCTGCAATTTTTTCTGCAACTATTATCATCATTGATCATATGCAATGTAATATATACAAATTCCTACTTTGTGCCTGACATGGGTAATAGAGCTAGTCTAAATCAGCGTTACCATGTTCTTGTGCATTAGAATAGTGCAAAAGCTTCATTCATTAAATACTTAAAACTTATATTGGAGATATGCTATGTATTATGGTTTGCACTATCCGTGCTTTATGCGGATACTTAAATTAGTTGATTGAAGAAAACTGTTTCTTCCTTAGCTGAAGCTTTTCCGTCATCTTGCAGACTACTTATTCCTTGATTTCATCTTATCAATCATCACTTTCTCTTTCTTTGGTTGCAATTGTCTCAGAGTTTTGATCTTGTTTCTTGTATTGATATCTGATCTTTGGACATCTGTTTTCTATAGTTTTATTTTATTATTTGTTGAACTTTTAATGGCTTTAGACTAATGAAAGCTGTTGGTGCGTCTGGAGCAGCAGCTAGTCTGAACAATGAAGGCTGAAGAAGATGATGTTGCAAATAAAATAATTAGTTCTCGCTGAATCATGGTCACTAGTTAATTGTATCAGACCATGTATGGTCTTTCTTTGGCTGTACCATACAAAAATAATCTTAAGTCACTGGGACTGGCATATGCTGGAATATACTGATAGCGGAACTCACTGGTAAAGTTCCATTTTCCTTCTGGATCAGCCAGTACAGTACAGCACTGATAACTATGGCAACGACCCTTGTCAGCAGCATTGCTAGCCCAGTGATTTGTTCCAAGGCATCAAGCATCAAGAAATGCTTGCTGCAAGGCTGCTTCAGTTCCATCAACCACCTGAAGCACGTCCACGCTGCACTCATCCGCCTCTACTTGGACCAGGAGCACCATCTCCTCGCTACCCTCTTGAGGTACACCCTTCAATTCCATGAAACCAACTATGCCAATCTCATTTTCTGCCGAACGAGCCAACCCAGCATTTTCCTCTGGAACACCATGATTCAGGGGTTGGTTTCCAGCGACTCCTTCCAAGAGGCCATCAGATTTTATACTTCCATGCGCAGCCAAGGGTTCGTGCCCAATAACTTCACTTTCCCTTTCGTTTTCAAGGCCTGCGCGCGAGTCTCCGATTTTCCTCTAGGTCTCAAGCTCCATGCTCTGGTGTACAAGGTCGGTTTCGATCAAGATGTATTTGTTAATACGAGTTTGCTCTTTTTCTATTCCAAATGTGGCTTTTTGGGCCATGCTCAACAGGTGTTCGATGATATTCCTGACAAAAATGTTGTTTCTTGGACTGCCATCATAGGTGGGTACATCAACATTGGAAGGTGCGAAGAGGCCATTGGCTTGTTTAGGAGGATGTTAGAGATGGGCTTGAAGCCTGATAGTCTTACAGTTATCAAGGTTTTATCAGCTTGCTCTGCAATAGGGGATTTGGCTACTGGGGAGTGGATTGACACTTATTTATTGGATTCAAGCATGAGAAAGAATGTTTTTGTTGGTACCTCGTTGGTTGATATGTATGCCAAGTGTGGGAACATGTCAAAAGCTCGTATGGTCTTCAATGAGTTGCCAAAGAAGGATGTAGTTTCATGGAGTACCATAATCCAAGGTTATGCCGCAAATGGTCTTCCTAAGGAAGCTCTTGATACCTTTTTCCAGATGTTGGGAGAAAATCTATCACCTGACTGCTATGCCATGGTTGGTTTTCTTTCTGCTTGCTCTAGACTGGGGGCGCTGGAGTTAGGAGAATGGGGTAGTACAGTAATGGACAGAGATCAGTTCTATTCTAATCCTGTGCTAGGCACAGCATTGATTGACATGTTAACAAAGTGCGGCTGCATGGTTAAAGCATGGGATGTTTTCTGTGAAATGGAGGAGAAAGACATAGTGGTTTACAATGCTGCAATGTCTGGGCTCGCAATGAATGGCCATGTTAAAACTTTATTTGCTCTATTTGGTGAAGTGCAGAAAAAAGGGATTCAGCCAAATGGGAACACTTTTGTTGGTTTGCTTTGTGGGTGTACCCATACTGGTTTGGTTAACGAAGGTCATCAATACTTTAACAGCATGAGCAGTGACTTCTCCTTGATTCCTAGTATTGAGCATTATGGCTGCATGGTTGATCTTCTTGGCCGTGCAAGCTTACTAGATGAAGCTCACCAGTTGATAAAAAATATGCCAATGCAAGCCAATGCCATTGTCTGGGGAGCCTTGCTGGCTGGATGCAGGTTACACAAAAATACCTTGTTGGCAGAACATGTACTAAAGCAACTGATTGATTTAGAACCTTGGAACTCAGGACATTATGTGCTTTTATCTAATATTTATTCAGCTAGTCGTAAATGGGATTATGCAGCAAAAATTAGATCGCTGATGAATGAGAGAGGAATTCAGAAGCTTCCTGGTCTCAGCTGGATTGAAGTAAATGGCATTGTCCATGAGTTCTGTGTTGGGGATAAGTCGCACCCTTCTCTGGAACTGATATATGCTAAGCTTGATGAATTGACGAGGGGACTGAAAGCTTCTGGTTATATTCCAACAACAGAATATGTTTTGTTTGATATAGAAGAGGAGGAGAAGGAGCATTTTCTTGGTTGTCACAGTGAAAAACTGGCTGTTGCATTTGGTCTCATAAGCACACATGCTAATAATGTAATCCGAGTGGTAAAAAACCTTCGTGTGTGTGGTGATTGTCATGAATTCATAAAACTTATTTCAAAGTTAACAAGCAGAGAGATAATTGTCCGGGACAACAACAGATTTCATCGCTTTGTTGAAGGGCTATGTTCATGTAAAGATTATTGGTGACCACTTTATGTTATATTTCTCAAGACTTTGTACTCGATAGATCTCCATCTTGTGCAGAGTGGTGAATGATTTTACAGTATTCTGATCTCTCTCTTTGAGAGCCAAAAGGTTGGATAAGTTCTTGAGAATTATAGTTCAAATTGAATTCTTTTCTGAGGCAGATGATTCATTGGCTCATGTTCATCATGATTCATGATATCGTTGATGTTCTTTGATTGGTTCCAGCTCTACTAATTCTAGCTCTCAATCATACATCAACAGCCAAACAAAAATTTCTCAAGAGAAATGCCAGAATACCTGTGGATTGTGTCCTGCACTTATTCACAGAGCAAGGTGTTGACTGAGCGGGCAGTGCTTTCATTTTTTTTCCTTTCAATTCATGTTGGGAGTTCATAAGAAATAGTTCCCAGCACCAAATTTCTTGATGCAAACAACAAGCATTTTTTTTCTCTCTATTCTGATTCTCTCGTAAAGGACCCTAGACCTGGGTTCCGAAGCTGTCAGTGCGAAGCAAGCATCGACTCAGAAGCAATACTAGGACGATTTTTACAATAGCCCTTTATTCTGGTTCTTGCCCTCACAAGATATTTGGTTTTTCTGATTGTTTAGTGAATTAGATTCTACTGCCTTTCAAAAGTATCTAGTCTGTTAAATTCTTCTTTTTGTAAAAATTATGTTTAATTTCTGCTTTAATGAAGTGAGGCAACTTATTATGGGTTTACTTGGTTCCAAAAGGGAACATTCTGACAGAGCTTGATCTCAATATGTTCAATTTTTAGAAAAAGCTGAAGTTTTTCCACATTTTATTTGGTTATGGAACCTTGCACTTTCTTTTGGGTTTAAAATATGTGATCTTTGGTGTCAGCTTTTGCAGGTTTTGCTTGATTTGATGTTCACAGCCTGTTCTTGTGCTGAATGCATCAAAAGGAACCTGGTAGGTTAGTTCATATTCCTTCTAGCTGATTTAAGTGTAACTATAAGTGTTAATCTCAAACTTTGTATTATCAGAAGAAGGATTTGTTCGACCTTGGGTTCAAAGGTGGAAACATTTCTATGATTATGAGTTTACATTGAAGGATCACCTTATCTTTTGCTTAATTCTTGTACCTGTGTTTTTATCATGAACTAAGTGCCTTTGCTTCTAGGATGTGAACATTTTGTTTATGTCATCATCATCATCATCATCATCATCATCATCTTTGTCATATTGCACCATGATCCCAACTTCATCTAATCATACAGCTTCTGTTTTAGGAATTGTTCAGGTTGTTGTTATACATGGTAAAATTGCTTGTTGAATCTAGTGGTATTTAATTATGACAGTAAATTCGTTGGAGCTCAGAATTCAATCTGCTTTCATATCCATAGGAAGGGTGGATACATGAAAACGGGTATTTGAGATGTCCATATCATGTATAGTCTGTTTTTTAAATGGATCCCCCAGGCTGCATTTCAAGGCCCTGGAGCTACGCAGTTCATTCTCAAGCATGCATCACAAGGTTTCCTACAATGGTTTCTCAAGGCTTGCTCTTTGTTAGCCTAATGAATCCAGCTGGCAAAGAGCCAAAGTGCAGAACCACCCCTGTGATTGGCTCCCTCACTTTATCTGTATTTTTTTTATTATTTTTCTTATTTCAGCAAAGTATTGACAGCTGAAGTTAATGGCATCCTTCATTTCTGAGCGGAGGATGATATAGACCAACATCCATCTTCATGGTTATCCTTTCAGTTTGCCTGATGACTTGAAGAAAGCCAAACCTGCAAGTGTAGGTATTCGCACTGTCATCTGTTTTATGGATGTGATATGCTAATCGGAGAATGTCTAAAATACTTTCCAGACTTCACTTAGCTGAAAATAGGCATGCGAGTTTTGTTCGATATTTTGGAGGCCAGCATAGTTGATTACACCGAAAGATGAACAAAGATGAACCGTGGGCTAAGTGAAATTGTGCCAGCACCTAACTTGTTAATTGTTTTGTCACTGCATGGTCTGCAACCAACTTAAAGTTGCCATTTTGTGCCTCAAGTGCTTCATGCCTATTTTCAGCTTCTACAAGAAACTTGTAGACAGATTGATTAATTGTCATTGTCTTTTTTTTTTCCCAGTTTCAAATAGTGTTTTATTGATCCTTTGAACTCGGATCAACATCTTTCACGACACTTCCTACTGCTGGATGGACATAGCCTGCATTACGGCATGTTGGAGAGGCAAATCAAAGATAAAAAGAAAAGGCTTTGGGAGAACGTTGAACAATTTTTGAATACTTTGAGACCTTGTTTGATTGTTACGCAAGCAAATAGTTCTCGACAAAACAAAATGCTTCAGTAATGTTAATCAAACAGATCTCTACAAACAAAAAGAGGACACAACACTTCCGCAATCTCATCAACCATTTTTTGACTTGGTTAGCCCCAATGTTCATGAAGACTGATGAAGCTCCCTGGAAAAGTCAAATTAGCTTGAAAAATCAATTCTAGTCCATCAGGATGATACGATCAGGACAAAAAAAACCAAAATGCCACTTACACTAACATACACAATGATTTTTAATGAATGCCCGATTGTCCAGCACATGGTTAGTCACTGCTGTTGTTGTGATACATAAAAATTTGAAAATGGGGCTTCTTGAGTAGAGGAATTATTAGAGAAACTTCAAAACGTACATGGCCTATGCTAATCACATTCCAACTACCTTAGAATTGATGCCTTGGGTTGACAAAGTTGTCCATGTCCCTTCCAAGGTGAGAATTGCAGGTGTATGTCCTTAATTAGCATACACATTCAGCCTAACCTGAGCTGTAACTTCGGGGTGGAGCTTTAGTTCTGCAATGTACTCCCCAGTTTCCCGGATCTCAGGAAGTGAAACAATTCGCTTGTCAATATCCCTGCATAGCAATTGAAACGCAGGAAAATGATGCAATGCATACAGCTAGACACACTGTCAAGATTGAGACAAGAGGATAGGTCTTTAAGCTACTGGACTTTATGCGACAGTAGACTCCATCAACATTAGCTTGGGAAAAAAAAAGTGTTGATTTGGTTCGAGGAAGTGATTAGTCAACTACCCTTCATCCAGATTAATTGCAACCAACTAAAAATATCTACTTGTTTAATCAACTAAAGGAAACCATACCTGTTTAGTTGTGCCTTGATAATGTTAACAAGATCTTGTGCAGTAACACTGAACGCAGTGGGAAATTTGATAGTCAGATGTCATGTGCAAAAGATAGCCAATATTTTGTTCATGATTGAAGTATTTGACAATGATTTGGCACTCACGATCCAAATATCTGCTTTCCTCTTGCACCTTTGCGCTTCACTTTAAAAGCTCCAACGGTTTCAAACATCAAAGCAAGTTGCTTTGCTTCTTCTTTCACCTGTAGCATGAGACATAGTTACCCGAGACTTCTGAGCAGACCTAAAAAAGAAGAAGAAGACGAGCATACGCACTAAATAGACCACAGAAGCTAATGAACATTTATGAATTACCAGATAAAATGGCATTGTACGGAATGTTCAAGCTCCAAATCAATTGGTGTGTGAAAGATGCACATGTTGTTAAAATAAATGTGGCACTAGTCTACCAACTACGAGAGACCAGCCCAATGTCAGGTTTGCAGAAGGAACCACATAACAAAGTAATGGATAAAAGACCAAGTCTGAAAGCCACCAGTAGCAGTCGCCCTAATCTTAAAAGACAAATTGCAAAATCTCTTGTTCCCAAACTATATCAGCTTCATATTCGTTTCATTCACCCAGTAAAAGCACAAGAAAGGAATTCAAGAATCATACTTATTATTGTCAAACAAATTCAAAAGGCAAAGTTATTGAAGGATGATACAATGCTGCCAAACATGACTTATTACCCGTATCTTTTCTGCCTGGATCCTTTCCTCCTCCATTTTCATTTCCCTGGGAAGGTAAAATATTAATCATAAATTTCAATTTGCACAAGAAATTTTCGCCACAAAACTGACAAACATATTAATAAGCAGAAACTATCATCAAACATTACTCCATAATGAGTCCATATTTATACTATAATCTCCTATCTCCATTTCCAACAACTAATACTACATTCCTTTAATTATTAAAATTAATATTAGAAAACATAAAAATTGAAAGTTGCACTAAGAAAAGGCAAGATTGCTATACTTGAGCAGAGCAGGAGTGATAATCTGGGCTTTGCCCATTGGAAAAAGAAAATTCCTGAAATACCCAGCCTTCACATCCAGAAGTTGCCCCCTCTTACCCAACTTTTCCACATCCTCCGTCAATATTATCTGTTCCACCAACAAACACATCAAACCTTATAACCCAATCAACAAGGCTAGACCAGTACCAGTAGCGAACTTGTAAAACGCCGAGGACCAAGTTTCTTCCTTTTTCTTAGTTTAACCATTGCCCCTCAAATTTTTCACTTACCCAACACAGAAATAGCTTGAAAATGAGAAATTCCCAAAACCCATTTCAGAATGTTTCAAGAATGGATAACTCTAGCAATTTCCATTACCTTTCGAGTTTTTTTGCCCTTCTTCTGGGCAACAACCAAAAAGGTCCTACTTTTCGGGAATTTTCCGGTATCATCTGTTGCTCCTCCAAAGCTACGAAGACACAACAGACTTGTTGCTGCAGTAGCCGCCATTCTCGGACCCAGCAACGCTCCTCTTTGATACTATCTTAATCTTATCCCCGTTGGATTTCGTTTTCCTGCTTTGCCTGGGCCAATTCTTAATACTAGTTGCTAACACTCGCCGTTTCGCGTTGCCCGGTCTGTCGTTTTGGCGGTCCTCTGAAAGAGCTAAATTCATCACTCATGACTCATCACCGAGTTCTTTTCAATTTTCCGAATTACAAAATTCCCTTGAGGTTTGGCCAGAATTCCATTTAACCCCCTAACAGTGAGCCCCATTAAACAAGAAAAAAAAATATAGGAATGATGAAAAGGTCAACTTTTGCATTGGCTTTTTCCATCTAGGAACTTTGCCCCAAACTTTTGCATCTAAGGAACGTCCCCTTCCTAAATTTTCCGATCTTACAACTTCAAATTGATAATTTACAAACATAAGAGTAAAATTCATTTGCGGCTTCTTAGCTTTAACAAGTGTCCTAAAGTGGTCACTTACCTGACATTATAGGTAAAAATGGGTTGGGCTTTTTCGAGTAACTCAATCTAGAGCTCGAGTTGAGGCTTTAACAAGTGTCCTAAAGTGGTCACTTACCGTTGCTTGTCATGTTCAAATGACTTGTTTTCGTTTGTTTAGGCTGGCTGAGGACTGTAAATGTGTTAATGCTCAAAATATGCAATGGATTCGAATGAAGCAGATTTTGTTGCTTGTGTTGAGGGAAATGATGGCTTATTTATGAAGTTTATGAAATCAAGGCAAAGCAGCAAAGGATTAGAAAGTTTATGGTATGATTTATAATTTTTCCTTATATGGTTATTTACGTAGGAAAATACAGATTCAGTCCTTAACTTTCATCTAAGTTATAATTCTGGTATTAAGGATTTATATGTGTCATTTGAGCTTGGTGAGCCTTCGAGCCGAGCATAAGCCAGCCTCGGACCCAAAAAATTGGGCTTGAGTAATTCGAGTTTGAGCCGGGGTAGTGCTGAATAGCAAAAGGACCAAGTATGAGCTTAGTGGGCTCGAGCTCGACTCGGCCCATTTTTACCCGTGTCTGACATGGTGTCATCATATAGTCTATTAACTTTAAAAGCACATCCCAGAGTAGCTCCTTCGTCAGTTTCTTAATTATCTTGAATAGAACTTGATGGTGTGATGACTTGGATGTTGATGTGGTAGTGTCACACACACTTTATGAGCCCACAACACCATATCATACATCTCAACCCCTAAAATTGCTTTTCCTATCACTTTTGCTGCAAAAACCCTATCGCCAAGCAACAATAACCTTACTTGTTTATTCATTTTCTTCTTCCCTTCCCGCATCACCTAGAAACCCATTTTATAAATCATCTTCCTCAGGTCCAACTTCATCCCCATTGCCCATATAAACTCAGTTTACACCACTCTACTCAAAAGCACCTTTGCTAGCAAACATAGTGTAAAAAATCCTACAGTAAGAACTTCATTCACCCTCAGCCAAATCAGGTAGCATTTTTCCGTTGTTAAAGCTAGCCTTGTAAGCAACGAGTTAAGGTCCTCCATCTTCGAAACACCAACCTAGCTTCCTTAGCAGTAAAAGAAAAAACCCAAAAAACAAAATGAAACCAGCACCTCTTACTCACCTAATTAGTGATGAGAAACACACTCGCTAAGTTGTAGATTAGAAATGGACAAATAGGATTACAATAAAGAGAAAACTGTTAAGAACCAGAAAAAATCAACACCATTTTTTCACCCGAGCAATGGAAAAAAAAACAAACCCTTCAATCATGGATTATAAACACACAAATAAGGTCAAATCACAACCCAAAATCAAGTAAGGTTGGGAGACAAACAATGATCAAATTGCCTCAAGAAAGTGAACGCTTGCATGAATTGGTTCGGAATAGAAATTTAAGGACATATTAGCTACAAAAATGGCATTTGGATTCTTGGGTGTTGGATAATTCTCGAATTCAACCCCAATTAACCACAAGACCTTTCTGGCACTATTTGTTTTCCATAAGATTTAGAAAAAGGGGGAAGAAAGATAATTGTAGGGTATAAGATTGGGAAAAAGTGAAAGGAAAAATAAGGGAGGGATTGAGATATGAGATTCCCCCCTTCATCTTCTTTCCAAATTCTCCCCCCCCCCCCCCACCCCAAGATTTTCCTTCTTACCATATATCTGATCTTTCCCTAAAAATTGAGGCTTATGTGTACAAATCCATGAAAAACTCAAAGAAACTATGGCATAGTGGGCCTAAAAATGGTGTGTGGCACTGCCGCATCAATCCAGAAGGTGTTACATCATTAAGTTTTGTTCAAGATAATAGAAAAACTTATGGAATTAACTACTTTAGAATGCACTTTTAGAGTTATGGGACTTTACGATGACACTATATCAAGTAAGTGACCACTTTATAAAGGTGAAAAAAAGTAGCCCAAACCCAAAACTCAACCCTAAATATCAGGTTAGTGTCATGTCAGATAGTAAGGAAACTATTATTTGAGTTGCCCTAAAACCGACCCAATCTAAAAGTACAGAAATCGGGTTAATTCGGGTCTAACCCAAAATAACCTGATTTAACCTGAAACTGTTGCAAACCTAGCCCATGTACCGTACGCCAACCCACCATAAATAACCTTAACTTCCCCACCTATCCCTTTCTCATTAACTGACTTTTCTTCTCCCACCCAGAGTTTACATGATTCTCCTCTTTTAAATTTCACTTTTAGAGTCTTAGATGACCTTACCTCAATTGTTCGGCCATGCCTTCCTTGCCTTTCGCCCATCGCTCTGCTGTCGGTCTATTTACAAACCTTGTATTCTTCGCTTGTTGCCTGCTGCTCCTCTTTCAGCTTCCTCATTAAATTTACGCCCATCATGCATCAGTCCTCTGTCAACCTCCTTGTCAACCTTGCACACATTGTACGTCACTTCACCATCATTCTCATTGTCAGCCTTGCACACATCACGTCTCTTTTAGCCATTCTGCCTAGCCATCGTCCTCTTTATCAGCCATGTACCCATCGTATCTCACTTCATCATCTTGCTTAACCATTGCCCTCATTCACCCGATTTCGTATGTTATTTCCATCTGTCTAATTTGTGATTTCTAAATTTTTTTCTCTTTCAAATCTCAACTAAACTTTACTATGATTTCCCTAAAATTTGTGTTTTGTTTCCTGGACAAGATACACAGTAGAACAAATGTAAAAGTTAAATTGAAGATGGCATGCTAGGTATGAAAGTCAAGTTAAAACAATCAAAGAATGAGGAGATGCCCAAATTGGGCCAAAATCGATCCAACCCAACCATACTCTATGTTTTTTTTTGTTAGGGTCAACTTAGGTTGGAACTTTAAATTGGGTCAGTTAGGAGCATCATTTAAAGCTGTGGATGGTATCATAATTTTTGGATTTTGGCCTGAACTCAACCTGAAACCTAAAACTTTCACCCTTACCAATTTAGACCACTCATTATAGCCTGGGGGCCATGAATAGATTTTACCCATGATAATGCATAATTACCATATGGTCTTTGCTTCTCCATGTTATATGGAGCAAAACCAAGACTTTCCCCTATGATGATTAATACCCTAAATGGCTAAAGGAAAAACAACCATGGTTGACTTAATTCATTCAATGGACTTTCGTTTTGCCAAATATTTGTATGTATTTTATGTTGCAGCCATCATGAATTTGTTGTTGCAATATGTCATGGATGATTACTACAACCTTACTCACCCCTAGACCTTGGCCCCTAGCATAAAAAACCACAAGTAAATAGAGGAGAGAAAGGTCACAGGTTCGTGATCCAACAAACTCCTTAACAACAAACTCAAATTGATCAGGCATGTAAAGAGATAAATTTGACTTTAAGAAGAAGACTTTGTGTCTTAAAGAACTTGTGAAGAGAAACCTAAAAAATATTCAAAAATAAAAAAAAAAGATCCAAATCAATTTTTTGTATTTTCTTGAATAAATTCATAATGTTCCTTCCCTTTATTTCCTAGCTTTTCTCAATGGATGGATGCTAATAAAAAAAGGACCCAAAAATGGTAGCAGTCATCCAGTTCATTGTCAGCTAGTATGTAAACTAGTCAAATCAAAGTTTGAAGATGCAAAAAGGTGAACAGATGCCTCGGTCATCTTCAGGATGAATAACCACTAACTTTGTCGACCACCAATGAACCAACCATCAGATAGGGATTATGTCATAGTGTTTTGAAAAATTTTAAGATCTTTAAGCCATTTCAACCTTTCCTAGCTTCATCTAAATTATTTGGCTATGTGTATTGTTGGAAAAAATAATAAGGTATCAACATAAGTCAAAATAATGCTATTATGGATAAGGATTAACAATTATTGTCTGATTTTGTAATAATCAGTGCTTCTTTATTCAAGGCCATAGATTATATCCATTGATGGAATATCATTTGCAAGAGAATTAGATGGCGATGATGATCTTCAATTTTCATAGGAAAATTTCTAAAAGATGATAATGCATGTTACTAAACATAAGAAATTCTCACAAAATGGAATTGGAGATAGCCTAATGATCCTTGTGGTTGATTTGCATGAATATCAAACCTAACAAGTAGTAAGAGCATTTGAGCCTACTATATTAATAGAGAAAGTGACAGAGCCAAAGATGGAGAAAGGCAAGTGTGGGTTCTTGAAAATAAAGAGGACAAAGTGTAAGTTAGGCTAAGTCTCGAAGGATTTTGTAAATTTCACTTTTCTAAAATGGTCATTAGTTCAAATTTACAAATATAAAATGTAATATCGAATGGATTAAAAAGCTAAACTGTATGTCTAATATCATGAAAATATCTAATGATAATTACGTGAACATGTTGTAATATTATTGTTCATAGTATAATGATTTCATTGATTAGTTGGGGTAGGTGTTTAGGCTGAAACCTTGTTGAGCTTATTGAGCTTAAACTCTAAATTAAGCTTCCTCTTTTAAGATTTCAAAGTTTACAATTATTGCAAATTAATAAAACACCTTTATATATAGATCAGTTACACTTATCCCTGTAGATCTGGATTATAATAACAATCCAAAAATTTTTATTTAGGTGATTTAATGATCCAAGTTAGAGCATCTTTATAAGGGTTTTTTTAGCTTCAGCATGGGGTAAAAGGGTTTAGCTTAACTTGGGTCATCTATAACCTTTGAGGCATTTTCTTTTTAACCATTAACAATATTATATTCTAAAACATAAAGCCGAGTGTTAGGTTCAAGTTCTATTTCATCAAGTGTTGGTAATTATTTGTTAATTGTTATTACAATTTGACCCAATTAATGGTCATTCTCAAAGAATTTTTTTTTAATGAGAAGGTCAAGGATGATTTTATGAAGAAATTTAGAAGTAATTAATTTACAGTTAAGGATGCTATTAATTATGGGTTAGTTTGTTTTATCGTGACTTTGCATATTAATGGAATAGGCTTATGTTTTAGCCTTATTTATGGCCTCGTGCCACAATAACAAAGACTTCTCTAGTTTAAGCATAAAGGACACTCACCACAAATATGTTCTTTCATTCCTTCTAGCTACCACCTAAGATGAACTAGTTGGAGGTTTGCCCAAAGATTGAAGGGTTTCAAAAGAAATACCAAGAATCCAAGAGTATTTTCAAACCTGAACATACTATCCTTATGCAATTTGCCATTGGACATGAGGGGTAAGTAATTTGGAGTTGTAAAGATGACTTTGCCAATTAATGAATGTAATATTGGCACACTTGACATTCCAAACAAAATGCATTGCTCCATATTTTGACGTATATTTTGACGTTGGCACATGAAATACATAACATTAAAGACTTCTATTAAAAATTTGGCAAAAAGGTTTTCCTAATAATGTTTAATTAAACAAATGCATGTCTTTGATGCCAATGCCCTTGAGCATTTAGGAAACATTAAAATCCTTTTTCTTCTTGATATATAAACCTCTTTCATCTTGACCTTTAGTCCACTAAAATTGAAAAAACTTACTAGAAAATGTATTAGAAATTGTCACTAGCACATTGAATCACTAGATCATGTAGATAGGAATAGAATAAAAAGTATATTAAATTAAAGTTAATTTATTTATAGGATTTAACAATTTTCATTTCAGTTGGTTAAACATCATTGGATCTTATTCACTAAAAAGTGGAAAAAAGCTAACCTTGAGACATCTTGAGCAAATAACAACCCCAAATAGTTAAGGATACCATCATTTATTGGAACTGGCAAGATCTATTGTTACTCGTCTTTGAGATCAAAGGAAGTATTTTAACTAAAAATCCATTTTCTTTTGTGAAAAGGAAAATATATTTAAAGTGAGCCAAAGTATAGATCAACATACAAACAAAGGACTGAAGATGGTTTAAGCGCCCATCTAATGTAGTTTACACCTTGACCACCCTTTCTTATAATGCTAGCAAAAAGGTCAGGTACGTGGTCCAAAATGACAAAATCAACATCTTGAACTACAGCCTGCCTAGCAAGAAGATTCGTTGCTTGATTCATTTCTATGAAAATGTATGGAGCATTCTGGACTTTCAATTGGTTAAGAAGGGACCTATAACCCACAACAATAGAAGTTAGTACAAGTGATGGGTTTTTTGTTGCTCACAGATCTTAAATTCCAAAAAGTACCTAAATGCTAGCTTTACCAAACTTGGTCCACGAAAAATAAATTGAATAAGAGAAAAAGAAAGGAAGTTAAAAATAGAATCAAGGATGAGAAAAAGAATTGCATAAAGGAATTTAGAAAAAAAATTAATTGGAAAATAAGAACTTGAAGCATTAATGTACCAAGAAGTTAAGAAAGAACAAAAGAGAAGGGAATTACTCAAAACAACTTGCATTCTTATTAATCTATGTTGTATCCATGAATTACAGGTCCTATTTAAAGGAAAATAAACTAGTGCTGTTGGCCATACAAAGTCTTAGTTGACTAGGAACCTTAAACCTAGCAATGTACCATATGCCGAAAATTTGTTCTTTCACCTAAAAAATGTATAAAACATGAACTAATTAAAAAAAAACTAGAAAAATAATATGGGCATAATAAAATTGTTGGAAAGGGCTCCAAAGGGCTCTTAGGTACATTATTGGGGCTTCGGGGGGTTTTGGCTTGTGCCTTTTATGTTCAACTAAGGTTTCTTGGTTTCTCTAGCTTAAATCTTCATAATATTCAATGAAAAGTGTTTTGGGTCTTGGATACTTATAGGTTGGCTGCAAGTTGAAATGACTTGGTAGGGCTCCAAGGAAAGTTCCAAGTGCTCCTTGATAAGGCCCTGAAGTGCTCCTTGCATGTCATTAGCTCTCTTCCTTGTTATGGGTCCTGTGCTTATCTTTAATGGGTCCAAAAATGTCCTTAAAGCTCCTAAGCTTAATTGTCCTCTATTAGCAGGTTTTGAATGAGAGCTAGAAAAGAGGGCTTAAGTGCCAAACTGGTAATCACTCTCTACTTCCAGCTATATGTTCCTAATTAGGGAGGCCAGCTATAGGCAGTCACACAAAACCCACAGCTAGGCCTCTAAAGAGTTTTGTGTACCCTGTGTCTCATGGAAGCACTGATCATCTGAGCATTTTTTATCATTAATGATAACAACAGCCCCACCTTTTCCTTAATGATCAACACTAACATCACTACTTAGCTTAAAGCAACCAAGGGCAGGGGGATTCCATCTTAAAAAATGAGGACTTTAATAAGAGTTTGTTTAATATGAACAATAACAAAGAAATGAATGATATTATGCTTAATATTAAAGAGAATTTTTTCATAAGAGAGAAAAAGGTTGTTGAAATAAACTTGATTTCTTCTTTTCTAAGTGTGCCACAGAACCAGTAGAAAAATATATGACCAAGGAATGTCAAACAAACTCGACTTCTTGCTAAAGTCACAGGCATTTTAAACCACACTTTCCAACTTTTATGAGGATTTAAAAGATCAAAACAAAAATAATTAAACAAATATGATAGCCAGCTACATCTAGTAAATAGGTTTTCAACAGTTTCCAAATACTTGTTGCTGTTATAACAAAGAAAGGCATGCCTCTTAAACTAAAAGCTAATGAGATAACTTGTTTGGAGTCTTTTATGCCAAAGAAACCATATAAAGTGATTTATTTTGGGAATGGTTTTTAAGTTCCAAATCCAACTCCAATTTTTCAATAAATTTCTTAGCATCTCTGGCAAGCCAATAAGTGGACTTAAGGTTACAATTTCCATCCTAAATAAACTGCCAATATAACTGATCAGTAATTTTAGTGTAAAAAGCAGTTGGCTTCCATTTGTTAATCTCCTTTAAGCTTTAAGGAAAATCAAAATAGATCTTGGACCAGTCCCAGATTCCTTTATTACTAATATCAACAACAGTTAGGTCTTCTTCATACCTGTTAAGTGGCCTTTATATGAGATTTCTCAAGGGCATCTCCCCCAACCAATGATCAACCTAAAACAGAACATTATCACCCTTTTCCAACTAGTTAGCAGCTGCTTTTCCTAATTATATCCGTATTTTTTCTAATTTATTTCCAAAAATGGGAGGTATTCCTTTTGTCAAGTTTTCGCCTATACTTGGCTTGAATAACCTGGTGCCACAGTTTGTCATTTCTATTTAGTAACTCTTAGCCAGTTTTGTGGGCTCAAGCTTTGTTCAATGAATTCATCTATCTTATATTGATACCTTCTACTTTTTTTGGGAAAATGACAGTATCCTAACTGCCAAGGTACATCTTTTGACTTCCCGGTAAGCTACCCCAAATAAAATTTCTTGTGGTTCTATTCAACTAATCAAGGATGAACTTAGGTAACTTATTAATCTACATATAATAGCTTGAAAAGAGTTGAGGATAGATTTGGCAAGAGTGATCTTCCTAGCAAAGGAAAGATTATTTCTTTTCTAGGTAAAGAGCCTTCTGTTTGGTTTATCTATGATGAAGTTGTACTTAGTTCTGGTTTATTTCTTATGGGTTATAAGGAAGCCAAGATATTTCCCAATATTTTGGACTTCTTCTAGTTCCAGAATGTTGGTGATGCCATTCCTGATAGGATCCATACAGTTTTTTTTTAGAAAAGAACCTTTAATTTTGTAGTATTGCTTTTTTGCCCCCAACTCTTACAGAAGTGGTTAAGGATTAAACATATGGTTTGAGCACTTATATAAGTAGCCTTAGCACACAAGATAATGTCATTAGCAAAAAAAAGATGGGAAATATTAGGGCCTTTGTAGAAATAGGGATTGGTTCCTAATCTCCTTCATTGCAAGCTAAAGTTATCTTATGAGAAAGATACTCAAGGTAGAGAATGAAAATATAAGGTGAAAAAGAGTCCCCCTACCTCAGGCCACTTGAGGGTTGACATTTTTCAGTCTTAGCCCTATTAATTAACACCTTATACTTAACAATCGATATGTAAGACATTATAGGGTTTTTTATTTTGTTAGGAAAGTTAAAAAAGGTCAAGGTTTCCTTAACAAAGGCTTGTTCCATTCTGTCATATGCCTTTTCTAGATCTAACTTGATTAGCATATCCAAGGACTTTCCTTTTCTTATATTCATAGAGTGAATAATCTCTTGAACAATTATAGCATTCTCATAACCTTTTGTACCGAGAATGAAGCTAGTTTGCCATGGGCCAATCATCTCATCAATAAACAGACAAATTTTATAGACAATGATTTTTCAGATGATTTTGTAAAAGACATTGCAGAAGCTTATTAGTCTAAAATTTGAAATAAGCTCAAGTTTTTCAGTTTTAGGGATAAGGGCAATCAAAGTTTCATTCCATCCTTATGGGATCTTATTATTATAAAAGGTAGCCCTAAATTCTTCAGAGATATTAGAGCTTATCAATCCCCAATTCTTTTGATATAAATAAGCATGGAAGCCATCGAGACCAGGTGTTTTGGTAGGATTCATGTTTGATAGAGCATGTTGGATTTCTTTGCTAGAAGTTTGTTTATCAAGGTCATCAAGGCTAGTCTTTCTTTAGATAAAGACACTTAATCTTTTGAAACCACCAGGATTACTACTAGCCTGATCAGTCTTGAACAAGACCATAAAAGAATTGACAATGTGATTGTTAAGTTCTTTTTTTCCTTCCATCCAATTGGCTATAGTATCATGTAGGCTTATAGTTCTATATTTCTTGCACCTAACTAGGGTGGTTGTATTAAAAAATTTGGTGTTTCTATCACCCTTAGTTAACTAATTGATCATAGACTTAAGGTGGCAGAAAATCTCTTCCTGGTCAATCATCTTTTTATACCTTCTGATAAGATCCATTTTAAGATTGACAAGGAAATGGTTGGGCCCTTCATCAAATTTCTTTTGGATTCCCTGAAGTCTAGCCTAGACCTTATCTTATTCCTATAAATACCTCTACAAACTTCCTTGTTCCATTTGGATAGCACAAATCCTAAATTCTTAAGATTCACCAAGCTAGTATTTAATGGTTTCCAATTGCTTTAAAGCATAACCTAAAAATTAGAATGATTTTGCCATAAAGGAAAAAGCCTAAACAGTTTGTCTGTAGATGGGGGAGCCCTGTTGAAAAGATTAATCAGGATAGGATAATAGTCAGAGGTAATTCTAGGAAGGTGTTTCATAGAAGCTTCTAGGAAAAAGGGGAGCCAATCTTGATTAGTGAAAGCTTTATCTGGCCTTTCTCTAATAAAACCCTTTATCTTTCTTAAGTTACACCAAGTAAACCTAGATCCCTAAAACCTAAGATCTACTATACCGCAGTGAATCAAACAATCATTCAAAGCAGCAACTTTATTTAAGTTAATGGGATTACCACCAAATTTGTTGAATTGACTAAGACATTGATTAAAATCATCTATAATCAACTAAGGATCTTAAGTATTATCAACAATAGTACATAACTCTTTCCAATGCTCATTGTGCATCTCAAACTTAGGACTAACATAAATAGCAGACAATCCAAGATATAGAATGAGAGTAAAGTACCTCTTATTACTATATGGATTCTCTATTCCTCATAGGGTAGAATGTCCATAGTGATAAAATTGATGGTTAAGAATGAAAACTATTATTTTCATTTTCAATGTGACAGTCATTTAAAGAAGAAATGGTAAATTTAGCATTTTTTATAACATTGGTGATAAATTTAGTTTCAAAAATAAAATTTAGTATGAAATTTAATACTTTTTAAAATTTAATGATAAATTTTGCCCCTTAAATGCTTTTTTATTGTAAATTTGGTACTTAATCATTTTTAATTCTCTTCTCGTTAGCGAATTAGGCCCGCGAAACTCATAATTTAGCGAAAAATTGAATTGGAAACGGCAAGTCGATTTTGGAAATTGGAAAATAGTCCCGCTAAACACGAAACAATCTTCACCGTCCATTTCCATTTACTCTAATCCGACGGTTCTCTCTGTCCACGTCATCAATCCGCGTCCCCTAAAAGCCACCAATCAATGCTTCCACATTTCTTCTATATAAAGAAGTAATCGCAATTGACAAAATCACTGCAATTTCCGCTCTCTTAACGAAGAAAGCCAAAGGAAAGTTCTGTTTCTCGTGAGATCTCTCTGATGGCACCGAAGGCAGCTGAGAAGAAACCGGCGGAGAAGAAGCCGGCGGAGGAGAAGAAGGCGGAGAAGGCTCCGGCGGAGAAGAAGCCGAGGGCGGAGAAAAAGCTGGCAGCAGGGAAGGACGGCGATAAGAAGAAGAAGAAGGCTAAGAAGAGCGTGGAAACGTACAAGATCTATATCTTCAAGGTGCTGAAGCAGGTCCATCCGGACATTGGGATCTCGAGCAAGGCTATGGGGATCATGAACAGCTTCATCAATGACATCTTCGAGAAGCTTGCTCAGGAGGCCTCGCGTTTGGCTCGGTACAACAAGAAGCCTACCATCACCTCTCGCGAGATCCAGACCGCCGTCCGCCTTGTTCTTCCCGGTGAGCTCGCCAAGCATGCAGTTTCTGAGGGTACTAAGGCTGTTACTAAGTTTACTAGTACTTAGGAGGTTTAGTTGGATGCTTTTGGTCTGTAAATTTGGTGATTAATTCATGCTCTGGTTCTGATGTTGAAGGATAGGATGATATGAATTGTGGGTCTTGCTTTTGTTACCATTTTCTCCTAATCAAGAACGAGAATTCCAGAAATTGTCTTGGATTTTGGAAATTCCTTTATTTAGCTTGATGTAGCTGCAGGGGAGGCCGCGTGATTGCTCATTGAGACATGATTCGAGCACTGAAATGTCTCTGTATCTAAATTCTGGTAAAATCTAGGCCTCAAAATCGACTTAGATTAAGAACTCCGGAAATAAACTCTAGAACTGAATTTGACCAGAAATTTTGTACATTTTTGTTGTTTTTTTTTTCTTAAAAGGTGATTTTAGAACGCACTAGTTCCAATTATTGTGAGAGAAGTTTGATATAGTTACTTTTCAAGTCACTTTCAAAGTGTTGATGAAGTCTTTATTTGTAGTTACTCTTTTCTGCTTATAGCAATTCTCAGAACATGGTTCAAGTTCTAGGAAACCTGAACCTGAGAAGCCCTAGAATTGAGCCTGACAACAATTTTGGGAAAGCTTGGAAGTATGTTGCAGAAATGATGATATAATTCCCACTCAGAATTTTGATTTTCCTTACTGGTAATGGCATTGGGGAGTTTAACTAACAAAGGACTTAATTTGGTGACGGTATCATACGAGATTTCCATTGAAGTTCAGAACCTTTCTTTATACAAGTGTGAGGCCTGGTAAAGGAAGGTGGAGAGGAAAGTCTGGTGAAATACCAATTAGAAGCTTGTCCCATTTAGGAATCCTTTGTAAGCTGCTTTACAAGATGAACATTTGAGTGTGTTGCTCATATCTATCCAGCATTGCAGAGGGTCACAGATCTATTGAACCACCAGGTCCAGGAGTCAAGTCCCCGTGCCTCCCATCTGGATAACACTGCTGATGGCGAAGTTTGTTGGGGGAGCAAAACGGAACCTGAGTTGGCCATTGCCATGGCGTTGGTCTTAGCCAATTTCAAAACGCCAGGACCAAAAAGTTGTGATCTTTATATGCTGTTCATTTACATCATTAGAGCCTCCCCCTCCATTGACATTGCTTGACCCTGGAAGACAATCATGTCTACACCACCTTATTTGAAACCCAGTGTTCAAACCATCTCGGAACCACCTGTACAAGTTGGGACACAGGAAGATGGGTTAGATGCCGGTTTACTTCGGATAGAAACCACAAAATGGTATTCGTTTTCCTTTCCTGTTGTGTGTGTGTGTGTGTGTGTGTGTTTGTGGGGGGGGGGGGGGGGGGGGGGGGGGGGCGGGGGCGGGGGCGTGGGTTGTTTAAACAAAATGGAACCACCTGTACCCAGTGTTTAAACAAAATGGTTGTTTAAAGATTTAAGGATTTTGATGCCATATTCCTGTATTATGTATGTTTCTCCTGGATTTCCCTTAACTAAGTCACACAATTACAATTTAAGGTCACTCTGAATGGGCATCACTTAGGGGAAGGTAAATTTGTGTACAAGTTGTTTAAACAAAATGGAACCACCTGTACCCAGTGTTTAAACAAAATGGTTGTTTAAAGATTTAAGGATTTTGATGCCATATTCCTGTGTTATGTATGTTTCTCCTGGATTTCCCTTAACTAAGTCACACAATTACAATTTAAGGTCACTCTGAATGGGCATCACTTAGGGGAAGGTAAATTTGGAAGTTGTGTAAATATGTAAGTCATTTATTTTGGAATGAAAGCAATTTTGTTAAGTGTCAATTAGTATGAAACAGAGAGAGTAGCATTGACAGACTAACTGGTTGGCCTACTTATTCCATCAAAGCCTGTTCATCTGAGAACTTAGCAATCAAACATCCTGATTTTTGAGGGACTTGGATGTCCTTAAGAAAATGTCACTGGACCTCAACAACTCTCACATGCTGACTCCAAGGCGGATGGCCAATAACTTGCACATTGTTCATGTTTCAACTTCCAAGGTCACAAACTCAGAGGGTACGGAGCTTAACCATGAAGAAAGAAGATCAGCCTGACAGTTTAAAGTTAATCATTTAGCAAACTATTTAATCGGTTAGAGGTGATCCACAGGAAATGTGTTATAACCGGAAGACCCTACTGGCCCTGTTCCCATTTGTTAAGCAGATTACACCATATGCCCCTTCAATCTTCCTTGATAAGAAGCTTCTAAATCGCACATTTGTCCAGAACTCAAGCAGAATTTACACACGTCTATTTCCTATGCTCAAAGATGTGCCAATCTACAAAAAACGTTTGAGCTAATTGTAATTTTAGACAGATATGGTCCAAGTACCGGCTCTAGTGCAGCCAAATGTTTCAAAGGAACTATTAGACATTTTGTTCTGAAAAAAAAAAGAAGATATGAAGGGTATATTGGATATGAAAATCTTGATATTCTTGAGATATGTTTATAAGATACTCCTTCCATCCCATATTCTTTGCACTATTTACTTTTTAGCAATTAATCTATAATTTTTTATCTTCAATATTTTAGTATATAAATGAAAAAATTTTATATAAGAATGATAAATCAAGACATATGTTTTTTAAATATATTTTTTTTTAAATTTTTTTTGAACAAATACTAATATGAATAAATTCAATTCAAACTAAATGAAAAAGTCAAATGGTGTAAAAAACATGGGAATGAGGGAATACGAATTATTATGAAGTCGATACTTCTAATGGAGATGCCATCATATAAATAGGAATGAACATTCTTCTCATTACTGTCGAATAATTTACTGGCTGTTGAAGTCGTGGATAACTTGTTTAATGTGTGAGAGGTATGGACATTTTGATGCAGTAATAAAACTGCAAAGTATTTGGACATCTTTAGTTTCACACCTAAAAATATTTCTCATTCTTTCTCAGGCTGCTAGCTCATGTCGTTTTTGGATATCTTTAGTTCCACATCTAGAAATGTTTCTTAATTACAACAATATGGCATTGATTCAAACTTATTGAATTTGATTCCATTTTAATCATTTTTTCATGTACTCTACAATTATCGATTGTTTTATGAAACAGTGATCTGTTTGCTGGACATGCCATGAAACTAATATAAAATTAATACTCTATTTACTTAAAAATCACATGAATAATTAATATTTCTTTACGGTGTAACTGATTTTATAAATTTTTCTTCTTTGCCAAACTATAAATAACAATTAATTAAAAACATTTGTTTCTTTAAAAATTTATTTTAAATGTGACTTTCAGTTTTAGGGGTGTAAACAAACATAACGTTCAGTGAACTGTTTGTAAACCGGTCGACGGGAGTTCATATGTTCATTTATTAAGCTAAATTAACAAACACGAATACAATTTTCTATTCGTTTAAATAAACGAACAGTTCAATTATTGTTTATTTATGTTCGTTTATATATATATATATATATATATATATATATATACACACACATATTCTATACACTGTTCGTGAACATGTTCATGTTCGTATATTGCTGTTCATGAACGAATTCGTTCGTTTGGTTCGTTTATTGCTGTTCACGAACATAAACGAACAAACATGAACAATCATTTTACATTAAACGAACGAACACAAACAAGAATAAGACTTGTTTGTGATTGTGTTTGTGTTCATTAAAAACCTAAACAAACGAACACGAACAACTCTCGTTCGATTTGTTTACAACCTTTTTCATTTTGTATATAAATTTAATAAATAAACAATATATATAAAGATAATTAATTTTTAATAATCTCAATCTAAAATATGCATGACAACCATACTTTCAAGTAGTTTTCAAGTTGAAAGAAAATTAAAGAAAAATAAAAAGGAAAGAAAGAAAAAGAAAACTTAAAAGTGTCGGGTCCTGCGGTTAGGATTACAATTAAAATGCGCTACTCCCTCCTATAAATTAGCCGTCCCAATTAGTAGCTTTTATTTTCTTCATACTTCTACTTGTCACTCACTACTTTGCGAACCAAGTCATTCTTCCACCACAATGGGTGATGCTCTGATCGATTCAATAGAGGAATACTTATTCACTAACCACCTTTGGAAGGCCTCCAACTTTGCTTTTCTTGCAAAGTTATTGGATTCTTTTTTCGGCAATGTGGACCGCTACAAGGTGACCTACGACATCCGCATTGCTGTGCTTGAGAAGACCGTCTTTGGTGAGACTGACTGGTATAAGGCGCTCCAGATTGAGAACCCATCGTCTATGATCGAGGAAGAGATCACCTACCAATTCATCTCACTGGCAAAGCTGGTTGACCTTGACTTCCATTGCTCTGTTGCGGCTCTCAACGCTTACAAGTTGATCACGGAGGTGTGGGAGGTTTTGTTAGATCCTAATAAGAGGTTTAGGTTTGATGTCCGGTAGGGCCTCAAAGAGGCACCATATCAAATAAAGGTGGAGAAAGAGCAAGATTCTCAGATGACCAAGGCACCATTGACTTCCAAGGTGATGACGAATAAGGTTGTTGAGGGATGGAATTCTTGCATGGCCATGGCGGCACTTTTTGCAAAGAAGGTTAAGCAAAAGCCAACAACTATGAAGAAGGTTGAGGAGTCTTCTTAGGTGGCCATGGCGTCTAGCGCTACACAAACGGTTGAGGAAAGTAGTTGTCTGGTTATGGCATCGAGGGCCACGAAGGTGCCCTCAAAGCAGCGTAGAAAGTTAAGTAGCCTTTTTATGTTCGGCCATTGTGGTCGATAAGATTAATTACAACCTGCAAAAGAACAGCTCTGCTAGAATTGTTTCTAAACATGGGCTTGAAGCCTGGAAGTGAATCTAACCAGTTTAACTTGTCATACTTGGGATGTAAGAAACTTAATCATTGTAATTAAGCTCTAAGATAATAGAAGAACTTCAAGTTTCATTATTCAATATGTATTTTAACAACAAATTTTCATGACTAAGGAAACTATTCCCAATAAATCTCTGTGAGTGAGGGTTATTTATGGAAGAGGACAAAGTGTTACACATGAAGGGGAAAAGATATGATTAGGGGCCAATGGGGAGGAAAAACAAATAACCCGGTAAATTGAAGGGAACTAGCAGGGGAAAATATCTCAGGTGGAATAAAGAAATAATAGGTTGGCCAAAAATGAAATATCAGGCAAAACAAAATATTAACTTATATTAAATGAAAAGCTTGACAGGGGAAATAAGAGTGTGAAAGAGAAATGAAATAGCATGAGAGTTCTAAATGGTGAGGTGATTGTGAAAAATGACCTCTTCTCCATAAGGAAAGTAAAGGCTACTTATAGGGAAGTTAGACATATAGGATTATGCCACTTGTCTTTAAATCAATAGTAGAGAAAAGTGTAATGATTATCTTTATGTAAATACTACTCCCTCTGTCCCAATTTACTTGAAACGTATTTCTTTTTGAGAAGTCCCAAAAGGTTGAAACGTTTCCTCTTTTGGAAAAGTTTAAACAATTAAATAATCTTTTTACACGAAACCCAATAAAGACTCTTTTTTTAATCTTCACTCAATCTCTCACTGCATAAAACCCAAAAAAAGAATCTTTTCTTTTTTAATCATTATTTAAACTTTTACTACATAAAAAAAATAACAAAAATTACATACACCTTAATCTCCATACTCAGACAAATGTTTCAACTAAAATGGGACGGAGGTAGTATTTTTTTGGGCTTCTGGTCTACTAGGTCAGCTGGAAAATCCAATGGGCCTTGCTCCGAGCCCACCAAACTAGAACTCCCTGAAATCATTCCCTTACAATATCCAACTAAAATTCCTATCTAAAATTTTAAATTTGACATCGCCTAACTTGGAACAATCAAACAATCAAACAATCAAAAAGATTTTTTTTATATAAATAAAAAATAAATAAAAAAAATATAAAATTATCAAGTTCCACCACTACATTTTGCCCCACTACATACAAAGCATGAAATGATTCATATGCATTAAAGATATAAGATAGATGTTACCGTTTTATTGTTACATGAACGTGGAATAACTTTAATAATTCCATGAGTAATGGTTGAAACTTGCATCATTACAAACTAAGAGAGAAAAATCCAAGATCTTGTAATATCATTTTATTAGTATAATATCTATAGATATAAATAACAAATTACAGAGGGAAAACAAATAACTTTAATTAAGGAAAAATCATTAAAAGCCATTTTTTTTCCATGTATCTACTTTCTTGCTTACTTGGCCCGCAAGATTAACCGATACAAGAAAGGAAAAAAAAATCTTTCATCTTTATTGGCCAAACATTATAAAGGAGGGGTGGATGAGTTCTTTTTCACATAAACCCCTTATGGTTTGTTTTCTTCTTGCTTTCATAGTTTCATGCGCCAACCACAAGTTTGTCATCCAAGTCATTGCCCACATTCAGCATATATACTATGATGCCAAATTTGGGGGCCACAAGCAATACCAATTGACGTAAAATTTTTTTATCAAACCAACACAACAACTCTCTCTTTCTCTCTCTCTCTCTCTCTGTATTCTTATAAAAGCTATAATGGAGAAACACGTTACTTTCTAGCAAGTGAAATAATAATTAGGCATGCAATAGTGAATAGCGTTTGGCATAATTGTTAAACTTAGCACTTTGCATGAATTTATAGAACATCAATAATTTATATTTTGTATTTATTTGATTGTAGATATCACTATGGTTCAATAAAAATAGGAAAAGTTATGTACCCAATTAGGCAAAAGGAAGAGAAAAATGAACAAAGAAGCATGGAAAAATTTGCCCAAACCATTTACTCATCGTAATGGGCATTTAGCACTACCGATAGATAAGACAAATTGGATTGACCAAACATTTCTTGAAGATAACTTTTGGCTTAACTCGAAGAAGGAGAAAGAAATTATATCTCTAAGCTCTTGAAAATTTGTGGTGTAGAATGGTCTTGGGTTTGCCTAAATTTATTCGGCCGAAGTCAGTGTTATGATTAAAGAATGAAAGAAAAGAAGTTCTTCTCTTGAACACCAAGCTTGATGTGCTAGATAGATATGTCGCTGGCTGGTCAGAATGGGTCAACAAAATTCTTCACAATAAGAAGTACTACGACATTTTGAAATATGCCTATATCGTTCGTGCCATCAAAATATTACAGGACTTGAATTGCCGCATTTCCAAGAAGGTCTCAACATGGAGGAATCTCTTTGCAAGGTGGAATATTGATACTTATACTTTCATCACACCCTAGGGGGAATTCACACCAACGTTAGAAGATGTAAAAGTTCTCTTGGTCTTGGGTACTTTTGGCACAAAAGTTGTGTCAGATAAGTTGGCCAATGATAAAGCACACAATCACAAGAGCTTAACGAAGGATATTAATAAGGCCAAGAAGGCAACAAAAATCAGGGCCAAATTTTGACCTTATGACATATGGCTGAATTGTTACTTCTGGTAACTAGACATTGATGGCTCTATAATTCCCTGGAAATGGGTGAATTGCAGTTACAAATTAGAAATCTTTCTTGCATTCTAGATATGCAAATTTCTTCTATCTAGCATAGTTGAAGACAGAGTCTCTACCATAGGTTTTCTTCTCATGATCAAATTAATACAAGGGAAAAAGTTGACACTTGGCTCATTGTACTTGGGCTTTTTATACAAGAGACCTGATGAATATTCGCATGCCACATCTTTTTTCATGAGCAGGTATTAGCACTTCCTTCAATTTTTTTTTGGGTAATTTTAATGCCTTAACACACCTTCAACAGGTTTACCCAGGTGACATCAATAAACTTTTTGTTCTTGCAATTTTTCCTCAATGAAAGATCTAGACTTTGAAGCCTTCAAGTTGTCACCGACATAGAATAAAATCCTTTTTTAGGCTTTGGCTTGGAACAATAGTCCTCTAAGTAGTCTTTTGTTCTCTATTGATGAAGAGTCAGCCTTTGTCTTCTTGCTTTACTTGACTGACATAAAGGGGTTTGCCTCATCGGCGGAAATTTTCTATTCATGACAAAGCTACATGACAAATACAATAACTATTGAGGAGTGGGAAGAAAAATGGGAAAACAATGCTCTATTGTTCTTCACATGGTCACGCCTAATCATGTTGGTTGACTTGATGAACTTTTACCCATTGGCATATTGTCCAAACAATAAGGAGCTAGTTGCTTATAATCCATACTGGGTGACCAGGCAATTTAGGTATAACCAAGGAATTTCCCATGATGTCAGCAGGCTCTTCAAGGATATGAAAATCCAGCAAGGCGAGGCTCAGTTTTTTACTATGATTGCTTTGAAGAATTAGCCACATGAAAAAAATGTATACTTTCTTCTAGGCATAAAAGTGTGTAGCTATTGGATTCCAGAATGGTTATCTTACTTCTCTGCTACTATGGAAGCTTTTCTAGAATTCAAAAAACATATTGAGGGCATAACCAAGTTCTTCTTTATTGTGGATGATCATGATATCTTTCTACAATTATTCCATAATAAAGTAATGCTCCAACTTCAGGCAAAAGAAAAGAGATGCCAGCAAGCTCAAGTGATAGGTCAGTCATTAAGAAAACATAAAAGATGCGATCCATCTAGAGGTAATTGGTGCAACCCCCTAACACTTTTATAAGTTTTTTTTTTCTTGCCCTTATACATGTATATATTTTAGGCCGAAGGATCAAATGATGACACCAAAACAGAAGGCGCTGAGAATGAGGCTGAAACCTCTAATAAGCTTGTAGGGTTAAAAGAACTCGATGAAAATAACACTGAAGTTTTTTCCCCTAAACTTGAGACTGGCCTTGATACTAATTTGGAGATTAAAGAATATAATACCAATGTACCCCTAGATGATTGTGAAGATATGTCCCCAATTGTTGCTGTAACTCAGGCAGGTCAAAAAGTTTTTACACCATTACTTATTGATATTTCATTCAAACAAGTCAACCTTCTATTTTTCTTTTGAAATAAACACAGGCACAAACACTATTTATGATATTATCATCTGCTCTTAAGATTTGCTCTTTAAGGTTGAGACTAAAATATGAAATGAGTAAAAGGCGAACCACTATTGGCAAATCACTTGCAAAACCTATCCAGAATTCTTCTACATTGGAAGAAGGCAAATTAACATAGTCCATAAACTTGCCGCCCAAGTCAAATTCTAGTATTGACATGGATTCATGACTTGGCCATAATGTTGATCTACTGCCCTACACTACTTCTCCCCCAGCTTCGACATGAGGTACAAGTAATGCTATGAAAGTTGATCTTATTGAGTTTCATGGAATTTAAATGACAATGTTGCAGCATCATTACCTACAGACCATCTTTGATGTAGAAGGTAATTTCTACTTTGCCAGTAAGATTCGAAGCAAAAGAAATATGCAAAAAATACTTAGCACTTTGGCTGAAACATTAGCATTGCTGGAGAAAGATTTTTGCACTTTATCAGCTAAAGAAATAATTGAAGCCAATGAGACTTTTGAGGTATATGCCAATATGGTTTTTTTTATGCTTATGTTATTCATAATAGGCAAAAAATAAACAAAATTGCCTTACTTTGTCTATGTAGATGCTTGAAGATTCTAAGTTCAAGTTAGAAAAGTTGTAACCTATCATTCAATAAGCAAGAAAAGCAACTTTAATAGAGGATTGCCAGCTTGAGCTACAAAAGATAAAGGATGGGAAACAATAAATATCTCAAAAGCTCAAGTATCTTAAGGAAGAGAAAACTTCCTTAATTGCTCAATTGACATATGTGGAGATATGTAGAGAATGAGATTAGTTCTCAGGCAGAAATAAAGAAAATTTATAAAGACCAAGAGAAACAAATACCAACAAAATTAATTGCCATAGAGGAGATTATATATCTCAATGACATACTCCCACTTTCTGCTTAGGAAAACAAGTTTTTAGCCTTTTTTTTCTACTTTATACAATTTATAGATATTAGTTTTGTCTCTTTGACATTTATCAAACAAATTATATTTTTCATTGAGAATAAGGGACGCACCTCTTTTAGTTCAATATTGGCATGAACACAATAATTTAGATAATAAAACCACTTGTTTGGTTTTTTGGCAAAATTTTAATATGAGCTTTTGGCATGACTTAGGCTATCAATCTATTCAAAGAAATTAATAGAGACACCATCTCACTCCGTTCGATAAGAAGGAGGCAAGAGATCGACATCTTATTTTAATGAATAGTACCTTTAGTGCATTTACTAAGAAAGAGCTATAAAAATTTTCCCAATACATTTGTTAAAAGGGTAGTAAGAAATCAACATCTTATTTCAATGAATATTGCCCTCACTTCATTCATCAAGAGATCTATAAAAAAAATCATCCTAATGCATTTGTTAAAAGGGAAACAAGAGATCGATATCTCATTTCAATAAATAATGCCCTCACTACATTCACTGAGAGAGAGCTATAAAAATCTTCCTAATGCATACGCTAAGAGAGATGTAATAGATCAACATCTCATCTTTATAAAATGGTGCCCTCATTACATTTACTGAAAGAGAGCTATAAAAATCTTCTCAATGCATTCGCTAAAAGGGAAGCAAGAGATCGATATCTCATTTTAATGGAATATTGCCCTCACTGCATTTGCGGATAAAAAAACTATAAAAATCTTTTCACTGTGGCAAAGGAACACCTCTTGGCAAAATGATGACATTCTCATATTCTTTGACGAAAACATCATAAATGGTAGCTTTGACTAAGTAAGACTTATGGAGTTAAAAAGAGCATTCACACTACAAATTAAGACTTATGGAGTTAAAAAGAGCATTCACACTACAAATAAAAATTTTTTAGCCATGCCAAAATCCCTCGCATCTTAATGCTCAGTTGAGGGAATGGTATAGTAATGTATGCATCCATTTTCAGCCTAATAAGAAATGATAACTAGTAGGCGAATCCGTAACATAGAAACGAATTAGTCCTCATACTGGTCCAAATTTTAAATTAGCAATCACATAGCCTATCATTGGCATAATTTGTTTATTGAAACCGTCAATAGTGATTGAACGCTTGACAAGGTGATGAATGTCTATATTTGCAGCTTTGAAAGTTGACAGTGGCATGAAATTGATAGAAGCACCTTGATCTAATATGGTCCTCTTCACTGGATAACCATTCAGGTAAGGCTCCATTTACAAAGGCCTATTGCGATCATAATTTTCCACACAATAATCTTCATTAGAAAAGAATCATTTCCTGGCGGGTTGTGTTATCTAAGCAGTCAATCTGTTGATGATTTAAATGAGAAATCTCAAACTTTCCCATAGAAATACAAAAGATAGCAATAATAGCAAGTTGTTTGGCCTCTGAATAAAAGCCAAGCAGATCAAAGAAATTTTTGAAGGTCATAGTACGCATAAGATAAT
The DNA here is from genome assembly GCA_039654915.1 of Aquilaria yunnanensis. Classification (NCBI taxonomy): domain Eukaryota; kingdom Viridiplantae; phylum Streptophyta; class Magnoliopsida; order Malvales; family Thymelaeaceae; genus Aquilaria; species Aquilaria yunnanensis. Next base: position 2,615,915 of record CM077595.1, read on the forward strand.
GTACTAAGAGAATGTACAACATTAGAAATAAAGATCTCATGCTCTTGCCATTTTGCTCTTTTGGCAGTGGTGGAGGTAATCTAAGGAGGAAAGTTTCTTCATCAAGCAAAGAATGAACAATAGCATGAATATGACTAACAATAACATTAACATGGCCTTGCCTTGCATTGTGAGCAGGCAAAGGATTTTCATAAACTTCTCCACCCTCAAGGACAACTTCATTTTTGTCAAGCTTATTGTGAAAAAAGTGCCACAAATTCCAACTCTCAGAGGTTGGATGACAAACCCAATGATGATATCTGCAATATTTTAGATCAACTTTGCCTTGATTTGTTGGCAACTCTGGCACCTGAGGTAGATAGATCACCTTATCTTTAATCCAGTTATCCAGTAAAGCATAAACTTTATTCATAGGATAAGGAAAATTTTGAGGTATGTCAAAATTTTTATGAAGCCCTTTTTTAAATTTTTTTCAACCTCCATTTGTCCTCTTTGCATAACAACATTCACAGATGGGCACTTTGAGTAACTACTTTCACCATATTTTTTCATCAGAAGAGAATTGCTAGTTCGTTTATAAGCTTCTACTAAGTTAGAAAAATAAGGCAATTGTAAATTTTCAAGATCAATACTATATTCACAGAGCTGAAACTTAAAATTCAGACCTTCATAAGCTATCGTTCGTCATAAGATTCTTGACAATTAAAAACTCTTTCACAGAATCATTATACATAAACAAGAAGATTCTTTTTAAAATATTGGCGCTCTCGGCCAAGGTCTACGAAAGTAACTTTCTCCTGTGTTGAAAATAATTTCTTTGTGAATAGTTTACAGATGTGTCCTTAAGTTTCCAGTAAGCCTGGAGTGAGGTTGGCATACCAAGTGTAAGCTTTCTTAGACAAAGACTTAGAGAACTTTGTTAATTTCAAATCATCATTCAGGTTGTATGTAAGACACATCTTCATAAAGCGCATCACATGCTCCTTGGAATTACCCACCTTGCCATTAAATATGAGGAAACTCAGACTAGAATAATCTTTCGGGTATGGCTTTTTAGCAACATGTAGCGAATATGGAACTTTGATCTCCATCTCAGGATAAGGTGCCTGCTCTTGTTGTTGTTCTAGTAATTGAAGTAACTCATCACGAGTTAAATAAGGAGATATGGGCAATGGTGGGAACAAATTAATCATTGGTAAAACCTGTGAACTTGTGTCAGGCATAAAACCTCCATTGTTAGGAGTTGCACTTCCAATTCGAGGATTTATTGGTCACAAGATCGGCATAGTAACAATAGGATACTTTCATAAATAACTGTAGAGACGATATAATCATTTACAGTAACTGTTGAGTTTGCCAGTGACAACGGTGGATTAATCTATGGCATTTGTCCTAGTGCCCCAAATTATCATTGTGATAGATTGGCCACTGCATTAATAACCACTTGATTGCTCTTATTTATAGTATTCAATAGGTGCTCTTGTAATGCCTAGAACATTTCCAGTAATTGAGCCACATAAAGCGGAAAATCAAGAATAGGAGACAGCCTTGAGCGAGTAGTGTTATTTTTATCGTTGCCGTCTGACATGACTTCCATTCCATGTAATCACGCCCTCCCCAATAGAGTTGCCAAAATGTGAGTGAGGGTTATTTGTGGAAGAAGGAAAAGTGTTACACATGAAGGGGAACTGAGATGATTAGGGACCGACAAAAAGGAAGAGCAAGCAACCCAGCAAGCTCAGGAAAACTGTCAGCCAAAATAAGAAATAATAGCCTGAGCAAAAATGAATTGTCAGGTAAAACAAAATATTAACTTATATTAAGAAAAAAACCTGGCAGAAGCAAATAAGAGTGTAGAAGAGAAATGGAATAGTATGAGAGCTTTAAATGGTGAGGTGATTGTAAAAAATGGTCTTTTCTCTAGAAGGAAAGTAAAAGTTATTTATAGAGAAGTTAGGCATATACTGCACCACTTATCTTTAGATCAATGGTAGAGAAAAGTGTAACTGTAATATTTGGGTAAAGGCTATTTCTTTTTTTGTTTCTAGTCTAATGGGTCGGTTGAAAAATCTAACGAGCCTTGCTCCTAACCCACCAAGCTAAAAGTCCCTAAAATCATCCATTTATGATGTTCAACTAAAATTTCTGCCCAAAAATTTAAATTCCATATTGTCTAACCTGGAATAATCAAATAATCAGTAAGATTTTTTTATAAATAATAAATAAATAGATAAATATAAAATTACAGAATTCCACCACTACACTCTTCTCACAAAATTTAGGGTCAGCCAAACAATTTAATAAGCTAGACATCCAAAAATAAAGATACCTCTGGTTCAAAGTTTCCTAGGATGATCTAACTATTAAAAATATGGAGGAGTGCACCAGTTTTTAACCGAGATAAACATTGATCTTAGGGCCAAAAGGCTGGTTAGAAACGAGCAAGTAGAAAACAAGTTCACGCTTGGCAAAATTTACAACGTCCTTCGCCACTTGATTTAATTGCTGGGTAAAATCCAAATTTGGTCCCTTAACTATTCGACTTGTCCTAAAGTGGTCCCTCAACTCTAAAAGTGACTATTGACATCCCTTAACTCAAGTGGCGTGTCCAATTTCAGTCCATTCCGTTAGTTGAGGCGTTATTTTGGATGGATTTGCCCACGTGGCACCCAAAATGCCACGTGGCACTCATAATGCCATGTGGCATTCTCTTTCAAGACAATAAGTGATAAAACTGGCAGAAAAATAACTATTAGGCTAGAATTGACAAAACATATAATTCTAGGGACTTAAATGGTTCATTAACCCAATCTTCCCCAACCATCTCTCCTTAACGAGCTGCCGCCGCCTCTCGACCTCCGCCGCCGTCTTGCGCACTCGACCTCCACGGCCCTCTTGATTCTTTGATTTGAGCATCTAGGATAGGGATTTGATTTTCAGTCTTCGTCTAACGCTGGCGGTCGACTGTGTTCCGATCCAATTCTCTCCATCTTCGTCGATCCGTGGTGCTCTGATTGCGCTCGGATCTGATTCTCTTCGTCTCAATCGCTGGTGTTCTGATTGAGTTCTCTCCGGCGCCACCACACCTGCAAAAGCCCACTCGGGCAAGCCCAAATTCTGTTGGACTCGGATTCCATTTCCATAGGCTCCTGCTCTTCTCAAATGCTCAGCGTCGGCCCTCCCTCCGCCACCTTTTAGCCCCACGACAGCTCCCTTTTAGCAAGAACTTTCGAACATTCCTGGTAGTAACGTTGTAGATCTTGACTAGCATCAACCCTCGTTGCCCAACTACCTACTGCCATCTGATCTGATCGCCTTATGATCGTTCGACGTTGCCGATTCCTTTGACTCCGTCTCCGTCTCCAGTCATTCGCCTCTGCCCTCAAGCCCAAATTGTGAACTACGTAGCGGTTGTTGTAGGCATTGGGATTCTGTAGCCGTGTAAATCAGATGCCACACCAATCAAATTGCCTTTTGAATCGCCAATCGATTGGGATTATTTGGGATCTGCAGATTTTGGCGTGAGTCAATCGGCCTTAGGTTTCGGTCCTCGAACCGACCCCTCGTTCTCCAACAGCTGCTGCAAGATCTGCCATCGATTCAATTGCTACAGATTTTGGGTCGATTTAATCAACCTTAGGTTTCAGTGCTCGATTGCTGCTCGTTCTCCTAGTCTCTGTTGGGATTTTGGATAAATCAGAGTTGCTAGGGCAAGAAGATGAAGGAAGGTCCACGAGCTGGTTTGCAAGAATTGGGGAAGAAGAAGGAGTTTGCAATATTTATGTTTTAAGTTCTCAAGATTATGTGTTTGTGATAATTTGGGTTTGAATTTTCTTTTGTATACAAAATGGTCACCCATTTTAGTTAAAGAGAAATCCACATGGCACTATGAGTGCCACGTGGGCAAATCCATCCAAAATAACGTCTCAACTAACGGAATGGACTGAAATTGGACACGCCACTTGAGTTAAGAGACGTCAATAGTCACTTTTAAAGCTGAGGGACCACTTTAGGACAAGTCGAATAGTTAAGGGACCAAATTTGGATTTTACCCTTTAATTGCTTCATGCTTCCTCTTTGAAGTCATGAAACTGACATGGCTCAGCTTTAGTTTTCGCTTGCTAGTGTTGCTGCCACAACCATCTTCATCATTTTTTTCTTGATCAGCAACATAAACTTTTAGTTTTTATTTCTATGAAGCTTTCATTTTAAAGTATGTATAATTTGATCTTTGGACTTATTCTATTGATTTCACCTTTATTATTTGAAAGTTTATTATGAAGTTTTATCATTTAAATATATTAGAAATAATTACATATGTATTATGTATGTTTCTAAGTATGCAATTTATGTTTTAATGATTATGGGATCAAGCATGCTTTACTTACGTTATTATAGCAATATGATGTTCTAATTTTTATGGATCTCAGGAATTTGAAAATTCATTAATGCGAATATGTATGTTTTCACTTTATTTTAGTGGGTCTTTGTTCTGTGCCCGATTATTGGGAAAATGTAATTTATGGCTCTTCCTATAGGGTATTATGTAAGTATGATTCGTAGTGCACTGTTTTTAGAACTAGGCCTTCTGAGCGCTCAATCATTGGCGATTTTTAGACGATTCTAGATGCACTACAGCGGTTTAAATGTAGTTACAATGATCACCTTACCCACTCTGCTCTACATTTATGTTCTGTCATTCTGCTTTAAACTGTTCTAATTTGGTTAATAATTTTATTTATAAATATTATTTATTTAGTTCTCAAAATTACTGTTGCATTTATTACTTTTGACTCTTCAAATATTTTATAGTGAAGTTTATGTTATTATTTTATAAGAATTATTTCTACTTAATCCCTATATATTTTTATATATTATATTTCTATTTTCAAAATTCACTAGTTGTTGGGCATTCGTGCTCACCCCATTTTTACTCTACACACAAATAAAGAGTAGTTCGAGTTAGCTAGTGAGAGCAATTACAAAACTAGCTGCAGTTCAAGACAGTTAAAAGTATTTTTATTAGTACTACTATTAGAAATTTATTTATATTTAAATTTTTTTTTGAATTTTATTTCATTTCTTAGAACTATGATATTTTATGAATTATGTCCCAATTTTAAGGATTGTAGTTACTCTGCCACTTATTCTCATAAGTTCAATTTTATAAATTTGAAATTATATGAAATACATAACCTTGCATACTAGGATTTTTTTTTTTTTTTTTGAGTATGTGCTGTGTTATCGCCCCAAAACTCCTAAGATAAACTCGTAAGATAAGCTTTGGGACGTGACAACTGCTTTTCAAGCGAAAAAGTTCACGTTTAAGGGACATCAATCATTCCATAGAACGATGTGGTGCTGTGAACCTGCAGGCCGAAGGTGATCATCCTCCAGCTTTGAAAATGACTTGACTGTGAAGATGCCATCACTTCCAGGAGTCCAGAAAAGTTTGAAATGTTCCTGTGTAGAAATACAGAATTTAAAATTTCCATTTTACCATGGAGTTCACTCTGTACGACCACTTAACTGTATACCTCCTATTGCAATAATCTGCTACACCCCTTTATATAGAAGCATAGTTGGCACCCTAATAGACTCCAATAAGGATTAGTAATAAGGATTAGCAGTGCAGTAGACTCAAATAAGGATCAGTAATGCATTAGCTTTAATTAGCTTTGGATTTTCTATTTTAACTTTAAGGTTCTTCCCCTCGAACTCAAAGGTGGTGAGTGGAATAATAAAATCATGAAAAGGAAACAGTAATTCCCTTAAGATGCAAAACACCACAATTAATTGTAATGTAATGAAGATCCGGCAAACTAAACATGTTTTTCTCTATCCTTGGTTGATGGATGCAATTTGCATCCGCATAAATTGCTATATGGAAGAGCTTCTACGTGTATATATGTTAACCTCAGCATGTCAGCAGGATAAACATGAAAAGTACGTTATTTCTTAACTAATTTATTGTCTAAATGTTGAAAGATGCCACACTTCCTCGCCACGCAATGTGTCTTATCCAACTTCATACACAAACCCATGACATAAAGATCTGCTCATACAAATATAAGAATTTCACAACCTAACATCACTGGTTTCTGTACTTGACAGATTTGAATGATTTCTGACTTTGGAAATTTCTCTTTGTGTAGGCTGCGATAATGAGACTATAATCCAGAAGCTTTCTGTCCTTTCTTTCAGAACGCAAAATAAAAAACCATTACTTTAAAAAGGGTAACTTGGAAGTCTACAGTATTCTTCTAATAAAGCAACAAAATTTCCTGAAAGAGCATAACAGGAAGTCTACAATTAGATTTCTAATAACACACTAACTTTATTCTCATAACCTAACTTTGTTAGTTTCTAAAGTTACATTTCATTTATTGAAAAAAAGAAAAAACAAAAAAAGAGCTGTTATAAACTGCAGTCAAGGTTAGACTTCACTGGTGAAAATCTAATGGAAACATCAGGGAAGTTACGCAGCCAGGATTATGTAGCTTAAACAGGGGATTCAAAGCCCAATTGATATTTTTATTCAATTAGAAGCAGAGGAATAAACTTATGCCTGTTTCAAGTTCAGCTTGTCGATATATATATAACTTGTACCACATAAAGTGACTGGAATGTGTTTAAGCATGGCACGAGTATTTGACAGATGATTACTATGTAATAAACTGACATACAAACTTGAATCTGAACACTATACAAATGCAAGTACAGGCATGTTTCAATTATATGGAAATTTAAAACATGAAATGAGAAGATTGACAGGATGAAAAATATAAACTAACCAAAATATAAACCAACAAATACAGAAAAAATATTTTCATTAAAATTTATCAGAGCAAAAAAAATTGTCAGCAGTACAAACTCTAATGTTCTACATCAACCATGCCCACATTGCTGAAGTTAGTATATTTCTTGCTAGTGAAACAGGGAACATCAGATGGAAGCACGCATATGCTTAGATAAAAAGGATAAAATAAGTTTGGATCTTTTAACTTTCATGAATAAACCTGGAAAATTTAAGGTAGGAAGAGTCTTCTGATAAGAACGAGCACTGTAGAGCCAGCCGTACACCATTGATGCTGGAAGTAAACAAAGCCCCAAAGCAGAAGAATCAGTCGAAAGCATCAAATTAGGTTCCGAAGAAAACGAGAAATCATTTGAATCAATTACATTATAGGGACCTAGTGTTGGAATAATTGAGTTGCAACAATCACGAACCATCAGCGACTCGAGGCGTGTATACACTGTCCTCAAGGATTATAGCTCGCGACTCTCCAAAATGTGCAGGAGAACAGGTCTGCGAAAATCCCCCAGGATACAACGGATCTTTCGGGAAATGTGCACTCACACCCGGGATACTCTAGTAATAAGCCGAAACACAAGAACTAGCGGGGATCAGAGCAGGAGGGGGAAAGAAGAGAGAGCTCGAAAGTGGGGTAATTTGAGAGTGGAGTGGGAGTGGGTATTTATAGGTAGCAGTGGTCCGAATTTGAACATTGGGGTAGTAATGTTGGGAGTTACAAAATTAATATCGGTTATGATTTTGTACGTTGAGCTCGTTTTGATTTCCAACATGTGAAAAACAAGTTTTCCGGGTAAGGGTAAAAAGTAAATTCAGGAAAATGTAAAAATTGACTTGGACCGGGCCTCGTGATACTTTGCACGCAGGGGGGGCAAATCGGGCTCTTTCCACTGTTTTGGCCCATCTTGTGCGTGCGAGCTCATTACTAATTTCTTTCTTACCTAGCCCACTTAGGCATGGTAACTTATAAAGTCTAGAAGCTCTCCTTTTCCAAGCCATATGGGATATGCCTTTTGGAATACTTGACAACAATCTCCCACATATTTGAAAAGGCATTACTTCAAAGTTTCTTGCTGGCTTCAAGCTCAAGAATGCAATGCATCGTAGCTGGTGTCTATTAGACTATAAACCAGTCCTAGAGCCAATGATACTTAACTTACAGAGTACTTGGTGAAGCATTTAGTTTCTATGAACCAAATACCCTTTTGTAATTTAAGTGATTCATTGATCACATTACACCTCCACAATTTCTGCTGTTCATTGCGGTGTTACACTTATCAGCCATGCGCATGTCCTGGTTTTTATGTGTGCTTTAGAGATTCTGCCACAAATCTCATAGAAGCGGCTTCACTCCTACACCCATATAGGTGATTCTATCAAGTGTATATTGCATAAATACACTACCCATCATGGCTTATGTAAATCATTAAGAGCTTTTTGCTCATCTTCTAGTAAATGCAGTATTTGCATTATCTACACCATAGGAGGGACCTTTAAGGAAAAGTTTCAATAATGCTTCCAGGTCTAACAGTGAGTTGTTATTACCCATATTAACCTAATTCATAGGATCTCCAATCACATAGGTTGGGTTACCATCACTATTGACTCAAGTTGGCAATAGTTCCATTCCCCTCGATGTTTCATATATCATTTTCCTTTCGAGAGGTTTAGTCAAAGGGTCGGCCAAATTCACTTCTGACTTTACATAATCGATCGATATAACACCATCATTAAGCAGCTGCTTTACAACATCATTTCTTAATCGAATGTGTCTAATTTTGCCATTGTAAGTTTTATTTTTTGCAATTACTATTGCCGCTTAGCAATCACAATGCATAGACACATAAGGCATTGGCTTTATACCCAACGGTATATCTGCTAAGAAGTTTTTCAACTACTCAGCTTTACTTCTAGCCATTTCTAAGGCTATAAATTCTGATTCCATAATGGATCCGGCAATGATGGTTTGCTTTGAAGATTTCCAAGACACAACTCCACCACCAAGAGTGAAAATGTACCCACTAGTAGATTTGGTTTCATTAGAGTCAGAAATCCAATTAACATCACTGTACCCTTCTAGTACAGCCGGAAAACCACTATACATGATACCACATTTCATAGTACCTTTTAGATATTTCATAATTCTTACCAGGGCATTCCAATGTTCTTCATTCGGATTTTGAGTATATCTACTCAATCTACACACAGTATAAGCTATGTCAGGTCGAGTAAAGTTCATTAGGTGCATCAGACTTCCAATAATTTGCGCATACTCTTGTTGAGCAACACGTTCACTTTTATTTTTCTTTAATTGTGTGTTTGCATCATAAGAAGTGCTCACAGGTGTCACCTCAAAATAATTAAACTTCATTATAAGTTTTTCAACATAGTGCTCTTGTGACAACATTAAGCAACTTTCTTTCTTTATGATTTTAACACCCAAAATTACACTAGCTTCCCCTAGATCTTTCATGCCAAACTGTGAAGATAGGAAGCTTTTGGTGTGTTCAATTATTTAAAGAGTAGTTCAAAAAATAAGCATATCATCCACATAGGGGCTAATTATTACACATTCACCACTTTCAAGTTTTGTGTAAACACATTTATCAACTCCAGTAGTTGAAAAGTTATTACCTAACAAGACTTGATCAAATTTCTCATGCCATTATTTAGGTGTTTGCTTTAATCCACATAAGGATTTTCGCAACTTGCACACCTTTGTTTCTTGTCCAGAAACAACATAGCCTTCTGGCTGGACCATATATATTTCCTCTTGTAGATCCCCATTTAAGAAAGCAGTTTTAACATCCATTTGATGTATAATAAGTTTATGTACAGAAGCCAAGGCAAATAAAACTCTTATTGAAGAAATCCTAGAAACTGGTGCAAAAGTGTCAAAATAATCAACATTTTCTTTTTAAGTAAATCCTTTTGCTACCAATCTTGCTTTATATTTGTCAACAGAGCCATCAGGCTTAAGTTTTCTTTTGAAAAAGGCTTAAGTTTTCTTTTGAAAATCCATTTACAACCAATGGGTTTAGCACCAGGTGGTAAATCTACCAAATCCCATGTTTGATTTTGTAAAATAGAACTTATTTCATTTTGAATGTCTTATTTCTAGAAAACAAATTTTTTTGAAGAAATCGCCTGGTTAAAAGTTATGAGATCATCTACAAGGTAGGTGTAAAAGTCATGTCCAAATGAAATTTCTTTCCTTTTCCTTTTACTTATTCTCAAATCTTCCACTTGATGTTCAGGGATATTTTCATCAGTGGGGGCACGAGAAATCTTTTCCTTCTTCAAAGGAAAGATATGCTCAAAATACTCAGCATTTTTTTATTTCGATTATGGTGTTGCAGTCCAACACATTACTTCTCAACACTAAAAATTTATATGCAGCACTATGCTCTGCATATCCAATAAACATGCAATCGGATGTCTTTGATCCAATTTTACGCTTTTTTGGTTCAGGAAGCATAACTTTTGCAAGACATCCCCAAATTTTTAAGTACTTTAAGTTTGGGGGATAACCCTTCCATATTTCATATGGAGTTATAACAGTCTTTTTATAAAGAATTTGATTTTGCAAATGACAAGCAGATAAGATAGCTTCTCCCCAAAGATTATTAGGAGCAGAAGAACTAACAAGCATGACATTCATAATTTCTTTTAGAGTTCTATTTTTTTCTTTTAGCTACACCATTTGATTTAGGAGAGTATGGTGGAGTTAACTCATGAATTATCCATTCTTTTTCACAGAAATCATTAAACGATAAAAACTCACCTCCTTTATCTGATCTAACTCTTTTAATCCTTTTGTTCAATTGATTTTCCACTTCAGACTTATACAACAAAAACATATCAAAAGCCTCATCTTTGTTTCTTAACAAATAAACTTTGGTGAATCTAGAGAAATCATCTATGAAGGTCACATAGTACCTTTTCCTCCTCTAGTCATAGTATGTTTCAAATCACCAAGATCAGTGTGAATTAAACTTAATAATTCTGATTCTCTTTCAATTGAAGCACAAGTTTTCTTTGTTGACTTAGTTTCAACACATATTTCACATTTATCAAAACTTGTGTTACTAGGAGGTGTGATTAAACCTAATGATTGCATCTTTTTCAAATAAGATATACTTACATGTCCTAATCTAGCATGCCATAAATTAAGAGACTCAACCAAGTAAGTAGAAGAAAATGCATTATTGTTATTGATGATATTAGAAACACTCAGTACAAAGAGACCCTGGTTACAATAACCCTTGCCCATATAATTATTGTTTTTAGTCATGACTATCTTGTCACAATCAAATGTGACCTTGATGCCAGCCTTCATCAGCAAAGACACGGAGACCAAGTTGGCTATTATGGTGGGTACATGCAATACATCACTTAGAGCCAGTGCCTTTCCATAGGTCAATTCAGAAGTACCTTGCCCTTGCCCAGAACTGGTGTACTTCGGGTGTCACCAAGATACACTGTTTCAACGCTTTCTCCTAGTGGAGTATAGGAGGAAAATGCATTTCTGTTGCTATAAATATGCCTGGTGGCACCAGAATCTATCACCCACTCTTTTGAATTAGCAGTAAGGTATGCTTGTGAAACTACCGCAGCAATAATGTCATCATCAGCATCCCCATGAGCCAGATTTGCCCTTGGCTTAGGAGGTTTATCAAAGTGCTTTCTTTTCCGGCACTGTCGAGCAAAGTGCCCATTTTTTTCACAGACGAATCAAGGTGGCACTTCTTTGTCATCATTATTAGCTGGCATTGGTCTTGGCTTAAAGTTATTGTTGGGTTTCGGTTTTGGATTGTATCTCTTGAAGTTGACGAGATTGGCACTGGAGGTCAATTGCTTTCCTTTGGCTATGCGCTGCTCCTTCCTATTGGTGTCCTCGATGATGATGTGAATGATTGGGTAGGCCAAAGACAGCTGCTTGTGCTTGTGCTTTAGTTGTTGCTTGTATTCTCTCCATGATGGTGGCAATTTTTTAATCAACAAGCCAGCTACGAACTCTTCTTGCAGTGTGATCTTTTCTCTTTTCAAGTCCTCCAGAAGCTTGTGGTATTCATTGATTTGTGTTTTTACATCCTTCTCATCTTCCATTTCCCATCGATAGAATTTCCCGATCATGAACTTTTGCTTGCCTGCATCCTCCGATGTGTATTTGAGCAGCATGGACTCCCATATTTCCTTTGCTTCCTTATACTTAATGTAGACATCAAACAACTCATTAGATAAAGTTGAAATTATTGTGTGACGGCATACCTTATCGGCATAAGTCCAAGACTCCTGCAGCTTGAGGTCAGTCAGTTTGGACTCATTCAGTGCGAAAACAACTCCATGAAGATCTAACAGCATGTAAATGCGTTCCTGCCATCTCTTGTAGTTTTCTCTACTAAACACTTCTATCTTTAAAATGTCAAGGAATGGCTTTACTAATGTCGATGGAGGGGTTGGACAAACCGGCATCCTGGCATTGGATGCAGCTTTCATGTAGAAGTGAGCATCAGCAAGCGCCCTATCGCAAGCAGCAGCAAGGTCGGGATCTTTCTCTCGATCGATTTGTGCAATTACAGTTGCAAAAGCTTTCTCTCAGTTGGCAGCTACAACCTCGATATCAGCAGGCTCTTCCTGGACAATGTCCAAAGGATCGATGATTGGAGCACCATTGTTGTTGTTCGGATTCATGCTATAATCCTTGAGATTGTTGGAATAATTGAGTTGCAACAATCACGAACCACCAGCGACTCGAGGCGTGTGTACACTGTCCTTAAGGATTATAGCTCGCAACTTTCCAAAACGTGCAAGAGAACAGGTCTGCGAAAATCCCCCAGGATACTACGGGTCTTTCGGGAAGTGTGTACTTACACCCGGGATACTTTAGGAATCAGCAAAAACACAAGAACCAACGAGGATCAGAGCAGGAGGGGGAAAGAAGAGAGAGGTCGAAAGCGGGGTAATCTGATAGTAGAGTGGGAGTGGGTATTTATAGGTAGCAGTGGTTCAAATTTGAACATTGGGGTAGTAATGTTGGGAGTTACAAAATTAATATCGGTTATGATTTTGTACGTTGAGGCCGTTTTGATTTCCAACATGTGAAAAACAAGTTTTCCGGGTAAGGGTAAAAAGGTAAATTTAGGAAAATGTAAAAACTGACTTGGATCGGGCCTCGTGATACTTTGCGTGCAGGGGGGAGGGGCAAATCGGGCTCTTTCCACTGTTTTGGCCTATCTTGTGCTTGTGAGCCCATTACTACTTGCTTTCTTACCTAGCCCACTTGGGCATGGTAACTTATAAAGTCTAGAAGCTTTCCTTGTCCAAACCATGTGGGATATGCCTTTTGGAATACTTGACAACACCTATAACAGGACCACAGCCGGGTTCATCGATGCCCATAATGCGGGGTTTGGAAGCCCGTTTGGGAAGAGGACCACCCAATCTCATTTTTCCCAGCTCTGAGTGTCTATAGCTCAACTCTATTGTTCTTTTTGTTCCCAATTTTCCCGCCAGATTTTAAGGGCTTGTCTTTGTTCCAACTGACAAGTAGAACTTAGGGGTTAGTATTAAGGATGACAATTGGGTGGGTCGAGTTAGGTTTGGGTCAGGTCATTTAGGTTTAGGTTTAATCAGGTTAGTATGTATTCAGGTCCAGGTCGGATTATTTGGGTTCAGGTTGATTTCAGGTTTAGGTAGAATCAGGCCAGGTTTATTTGGATCCAATCAGGTTGAGTTATCAGGTCTTAGACAAAATTCAGCTTGATTGTCGGGTTTACTTGGTTCACTGATACATAAGCTGAAATCGCTAAATTGATTCAATTTTTTTATTTAATTTTAATTAAAATTTAATTTAACTAGACTAAAAATAATATAAAAATTATGAAGATATATTAATATATAATTTATTTAATAAAATACTCTATCTATGTCAAGGTCTTTGTAATATTCACTATTCAAGAATTGATCTACGATTTTTTATTTTCAATATTTTAGTATATAAATGAAAAATGATTATATTAAATAATAAATAAAGACCTATAGTTTCTAAATATATACTTTTTAAATTTTTTTCTAACAAATAATCTCCCTTCGTCCCATTTTCTTTGCTCTATTTAACTTTTCTGACTAATTTGACATAAATTTATTTATATTATTATTTATTAAAAAAATTAAAGATATATATTTAAAAATTTTAGTTCTTGATTTATTATTCATGTATAAAATTGTTTATTTATATATTAAAATGTTGAAAAAAAATTATATATTAATTGTTAAAATATGAATGGTACAAATAATTTGAGATATAAGGAGTAATATGAATAAATTCAATTCAAACTATTCAAAAAATTCAAATATTTTAAAGAATATGGGACAGAAAAGGTACTATAATTTCTAAAACCTAATTATTTTTATTTCTCTATCACCATTTCATTAATCGTTTCTCATAGTTCTCATTTGCTCACTCTACAACGTAAAACAGATCAGCAGAATAGAAGAAACTTATTTACATATATTAAATCATAATTTTTTTAAAGTCTTTGCCGATCATAGATTTTATATTGATTTAAGTTAAAATCGGGTATTGTCGGGTTTAGTTATCAGGTCATTTTGGGTTCGTGTTAGGTCAAGTTCAGGTTCAGGTTTTCTCGGGTGTCACTTTAGTCGGGTTTGGGTTCAGGTTGGGTTGAGTGCAATCGGGTTCAGATCATTGACTTTTCTAGTCAAATAGGGTCAGGTAGGGTTTGAGTTCGGACGGGTTGGGTCAGGTCTTCGGATCGGTTCAAATTTTGCCATCTTTAGTTAACATAGGACTTGGGAGCACAAGAGGAGATTAGCTGCACTCGGTTTACATACACCAAAACAAATACACTACGTATTAACATGTTTGTTCGTATGGACATTTATACCCCTGAACTTTCACTTCTAATGCCTTACACAATGTCCTCAAGTTAACATACTTGAAGGTTTAACCTAATAGCCACTTTAAAGTACACTATGGTTAGTGGTTACCTCTGGCCTGAGAGCCAGAGTTCAAATCTATCAAGAGGCATAAAACCCACCTAATTTCCTTTTCTTAATCTTGTGATGTAGTGTATTATATCATATTTTGAGTAACAATAAAAAAAACATCCTCAAGGTGACATGTTCTAAATGAATTCCGAGGAATTCTTATTGCCTATTCGGCACAAATTAATCAAAGCCTGTTAACGTGGTTTGGCGGATGCGCCCTTCGAGTAAGCGTTGGACGGGAGTTTTCTTGACTTATTTTCCCCTAATTTCACCCATTTAAAGTGTCCCTTTCATCTGGTATTACGGTCACGCAGACTACCGTAGCCCCACCAACTCCACCCGACTATTATCAGCTTCAACGACACAGCTAAATGTCCATCTCTCATCCGCTTTGTCTATGCCTTCCTCTGTCAAACATTATTGGGTTGATCATCACCATGAACATCGCCGTTGGATTGAAGTTGAGGGATTAGCATCACTGTGAACGAGGCACAATCACATGGAAGTGGCGGTGGAGGGTTCAGCTACGGAGGCACAATCACATGATGGAGGAGAACTCAACAGTCGCAGTAAAGGCGAATATAGCAATGGTGGCTACGGTGGTGGTTGTCGCAATAATGGGCGTGGTGATTCCCAGTGCTCTAAGGGTGGCAGTGGCAGTGGCTCTGAGGTTGTGGTGATCTGTGGGGCGGATGGGTGCGGAAGGGTTTAATTTGGGGATTAGGACGATGCGTGGTGCGATGGCGGTGATGGGCTGAACGTAATTTTCTAAAATTTTAGGGACAAACGCTATTTAGTCCCTCAATATATCTATCCTAGTCAACAAAAACACATTAACTGAATTGTGTGAATACTAAACGAATTGGGATGTCCAATCATGAAGTGAAGCCTACGTGATTAATCCGAACTTTAATATGGTTATTGTTAAGGATTTTGGTTCTTTCCTTGAAAGGGGCTAGTGTAACATTATTCTCGGTGATCGGTTGGAGGCGGCACATTTGTCATAGCGATAGACCCCCTATAAAAATCATTATTTCATTTTTGTTTCACATAATCAATTATGTTACAGGTTGGATGAAAATATCTTCAAAATCTTTGAATTATGATCCTTTGATGAGGATCAAAGATTTGATCATGGAAAACTTCTTCTCAACGTGAGAAAATTGTTCGTTGGTTAAGAGATATAATCCCTTTAAAATTGATGCCAGAAGATGCTATAAGTCTTACATGAAATAAGTGGATTTTTTTTATCTTTTAGATTTAAGCTGACATGACAAATCTCTTTGTATATGACGTACAAATATATAAATTTAGATGCACATATTAGGTAGAATATTGTGTTCTGATGTATTCTAAAATCTAACAACTATTAATATGAGAAAATTTGAGTCAATCTCAAGTTCTAGGGTCAAAAAAGGTACCAAACATCAGGGTACAACGGGAACACTAACAGAGCTAAACTAACAATTGAAACTTGATAATGTCAACTTCATACTTTAAAATTGGAGATGGCTAAGACAACTGATAGGATACAGTTAATCAGACATTCCATCTAATGTACAACAAACTTGCCACAGAAAAACTGAGATGGATGATGCTCAGCCATCGCGGGGCCTCTTACGCCGCCCTCCCTCAATCTTTGAATGAGAGGTTTCGTGAACTGATGTCTGAGAAGAATGCAGAGGCGTTGCACAGCTAACCGGCAAGATCTGTGCAGGGACACCATCACCAGCATGAAGCACGGCGTACTCTCTTCCTTCAATTGCTTGTACATCAATCTCTAAATTATCATCATCAATGAAATTATCCCAATCTTTGAATGAACCATCATAGTCCCCTCTGAATCTTGTTAACAACCGATTGTTATAGTGAACGTAAACCAAAGACTCTGCACGACCTGCATTTGTAGTGTTCCTCTTCATGTTTCGGATATAGTTGCAGGTTGTCAATCCCCGATCCAGACTAGCACTTGTTACACACTGAGAGAGAACTTTGACAGCCAAATTATACAGTTCAGAAGTGCCTGTTCCATGTAAATACCACCATGACAGTGCAGGCAGTGTTTCTTTGTCTCTTCTTGCTTGACTACGTGAAAATTGACCTCGGTTGCTAGTGAAATCACCTAGTTGCTGCCTCACTATTGAAGCTTCCTTGCAATCTCTGACAAAACGTTCCAGAGCATCTAAGTAAACCTTTTGGACATATGGGTCTGCAGCAGGCTTTTTTCTTCTCTCCCCACCTGGAGCCAGACTTTTGAGCCACTTATCTGAGTAATAGTATGGATTTAGGACCCTAGCAAGAGCATGTAAAGGCACATCCAGCTCCCCATACCTGTCAGCATGAAGCTTCAGAACAGATTTACACAGATCAACATTATCAGACAATGCCACTTTTATTGAATACAACATGTCATCCATTCTGTGGTGAATTTCTGCGATACAAGCTCTATCGGAATCACAAAATTGAAGAACATCCCATATTGGTTTCATAAATGCCAATATAATGTTCAACATCTTCCAAAAGTTATCATCCAGAACAGTCTTCTTCACCTCTTCATGATCAATCCTTGATTTTGACTTACCATTCTTTATCTTGTCCCAATCATCACTTAACACCATGTTGACCAAACCATTCTTTACCCGAAAAATGCGCTCTAATATCACAAAATGATGACTATACCTGCTCTTTCTCGCTTGCAAAACATCCAGCTCCGAAAATGTCCGGAGTATATGAAGAGATGAGCTATGGTTCTTTATATAGTCTGCAATGCCCTTGGCCTGGCTATAACATTTTGTAACAAAGCCAAGACTTGGCTGTTTGGATTTGACAATGTCTTTCAGCAACAGACTAAGGGTGTGAGCTGGGCATGCGTACCAAAATATGTGAGGATGTGTAGTTTCAATCGTTCTACCAGCAGCTCTGCAGGCATATAGATCATCGGTTATTACCTGAACTACACTATACACGCCCACAGATTCAATAGCCTTTAGAAGGGCATCAGCAACAAATTCACTTGAAAAATCATCTTCAGAACAGTTAACACCTTTTATAAGCATACAGTTCCCTTCAGAAACAGCCATTACCTTTACAAAAGAATCCTTCTTAAGATTTGCCCACCCAACAGAAACAACAGAAACTCCATATGTTGGCCATTTTTGCTTTGCCGAGACTAATGCTTGGTCAACTTTAGTCTTCTCCTTATCAAGAAGCGAGGTCTTTAACTTCTCTGCACTAGGGGGTTCATATCCTTTTGGTGCTTCCTTGATAGCATTCACCATGTCAACCCAAAATGGAGACTTTGCTACACTAAAAGGAATACCACAGCTGTAGAAAAATCGTGAAATTGAGCCATCTACTTCATCTTTAGAGGATGCTTTATATGGGTCAGAAATTCCCCTGCCATTTTCAGTACTAGCAAGCACAGTTGATTGACTTTGCAAAATGGCAGTTGGGTTACCAAAAAGAGGTGCCCTACGCAAAGCAGCAACTCTCTTAGATTCTTCCTGGTGTCTCTTACGCTCCAGAGACCTTCTCTTAGCATCTTCCTCTTCCCTTCTCATCCTCTCCCTATCTTCACTGGTCACCTTCGAACATAATGCTACTCCTTGTGATCTCTGTCCCGGTAACAACCCTATCAAATGAGCCCTAATTCGAGAATACGTGCCCGTATAAGGCTCAGATCTGCAACCAAAATTACAAACCCACTTTTGGGGGTCCTTCTTCTCACCATACACAGTCACATACTTCCTCAATGGAGTGGCACTAAGCTTTGCGTCCTCAAACTCATTATTTTCGTTCTTCTCAATCGAGTTCTCCCCGGAAATCGATCCCCCTTCATTTTGTTCATCCATTTCCACAGTTCAACACAACTACAAACTACCCACTAACAAAACCCCAATCATTTGGCTAATCATCCTGACGCTGAAATACCAGAGCCAAAAACCGAAATTTATCAAATGAGTTCTCTAATTTATTCCTTCTGGGTACAAATATTGAAAATCGAGGAACGGTAACTCGCTGAACTTACAAAAGCTCGTATTTCATCAAGGGGTCAAGAAATGTCGAGGAAAGGAATGGCAGAAAGGAGCTTTTCCTTAGAAGAATGCTTACTTGCTGAGTTTCGCAGCTTCTGAGCCGTCAATATCGAAACCAACTTTTTCCTGCGTTTAATTACTCTTCTTCTTCGCTATTTCCTCTGCTTTTCCTTGATCAATTACTGCTGCGTCCAATTTTGTTGCTTCGTTTTCCCTGGATTCGCACCAAAGAGGAAGAAGTTCTTATCCAAACAGTCCTTAAACTATTACTCTGGGGCCTGTATAACCGCATAATTTAAGGCTTGAGCAAGCAACCCTTCTTTTGTACTTTTGTTGGAGACATTTAAGCCTTCTTTAGTTTTAGAAAATTTTCCATTTTTTTTAGAAAGTTTTTCTAAAAATTAGAAAATAAAAAGAAAACATGTTTAGTTAAGTATAATAGTTTTCTTGGAAAATAATTTTTCATTTTTATATAGATGTGAAAAACACTATTTTTGTTATTTTTTCAATTTTCTAATCTCTCACAATCTCTCAATCTATTGATCTCAACTTTATGCCATCACCATATCTCCCTTTGTCTCTACCACATGACAAATCTCTCCTTTGCCTTGCCTCCAAACAAACCTACCTATCACCATTACCTAACCAACATCATTCAACTTCTCAAACATTGCCCCCTTTCTCTCCACTTCTCTAGTTTGACGAATAGGTAAATCCTTTCCTCTCTCCTTCAATTGTAAGCGACTAAGCTACCCTCAGTGAATGAAGAGATCCTAGAGAAGCAATAGCAGCAGCATCAAAGCTCTAGGATTACATAATCGGTAACGGGTAGTGGGATGGCAGTGGAAGTTGGTGGCAGAGCTGGAATATCACGCATTGGTGGTGCAGATGCAAGGGATAGAAAATCTAGGAGCCTAATCAGCAAAGAGTAAAACGTTGGTGATTTCTTTCATAATTTTATTTTTTTTTTCTTTGAAACTGATAGACTTAGGAAATACTCTATTATAGTGCATGAACTTTGCTTCAACTTTTAACTAAGACATCGAATTCCAATGCAATGTGTACATATAATCACATTTACATACTTGAGAACAACTAAATATGTTCTTTAAAATAAACTTTAAAAAATTGTGCATAGAAAATGAAAGCAAATATCAGAAAAAATATATATTATTTTCTACATCCAAACACCCTCTTGAGTCCTTTAACTTTTTGACTTGAATCTCTCAAGTCCCTTCATTATGTGTTTGAGATAGGAGTGATTATAGGTCGAGTTGGTTCAATTTTCTATCGAAATTAAACTAACCATAAATAGTGTTAATTCTAAAAAAAAATTTACCCAAACTAAGAACTGAGAATTAAATAAAACCAAAACCATGGATTTGTTTGTTTTTTTTTTTGTTGTCAGATTTTTTGGTTTCTAACATATAGATATAATAATTAACAATTTCATAATCTAATAAAATGCATCCACAACTAGTTTAAAAAATATTCAACATAATATATAACTTAATCCATGTTTGAATGTACATGATATTGGTATATGAGCAATTTAGTAATATCATAATTTTTATTATATATTTATATATATGCTTTGGGTTCGATTCCACATCGGTGTAGTTCCATATATGGAACTGGAATCAATCTGAAGACCAATGGCTTTCCCAAATGTGGAACTAATTCATAAATCATGATTCATTTTTACCTAATTCAACCCAACTTAGTATAGATAATTCAAAATAAATTTCAAATTTACCCAAGTCATGTTCACATTTAATTTGAGAATTTGTGATCTCTCTCTAAATTCCCAAGTCATTAACTTTATTTTTGTAGTTGTACCTTTGGTTCTGAATAGTAAAACCTTTTGCTTGCATTCATGCCTGCTAAATGGGACATGATTCTGTTTCGAAATCCCAAGTGGAGTGGCCTGCTGTATCTTTGGCTCCGATTCAAGACACTTACTTTCTCTTTAAATCTTAAAAACTCCTTGTATAAGAAAATGTGAGCCGTAAAAAAATGGGACCTGACTCTAAAAGTCTCCCAAAAGGCCAAAAGTGGCTTTGAGATTAAGGTTTATTACACCTCAATTTTACAGGCTAATCAAGAAAGATAAAAAAATGTAAATATTGATAGAATAGTTTGAAAGATAATTTGGTAAAGTGATTTAGTAAATATGAAAATGTTCCAAAAATTCAAAAGTAAATATTTCAAAGAATGTTAAGCGGGCAAGTTGTTAATCGATGGTGAAAATTATTTCCACTTTTTTTTTTCCTACATTTCATAATAATGACTTACAGTATTAAAAAAAGGTAAGGACAAATTATATTTGCAGACAAAGGGTACACATGTAATTAACCCTGCAAACTATCATCATCATGCCTGTTTTGAGTTTCCGTATGTCCATTAGGCTCACAGATCTTCAAACCTTCATCCAAACATTCATGAATAGGATTTTGCAATTTCATCCAAATTAATATTCTTGTCCAATTTATTGAACAACAAAACTCATATATAATTCTGTTCCTGCAAATAAAAAAACTCATGACTTTGCTGATAACAAAAACAATATGATGGACAAACGCAAAGAACAAAGTTTATAATTTGTTGGCATTTTAAGTGCCTAAGCACGGTACCGGCCTAATTTATTACTCTATCTCATCCCATAACTTTCCTCACCCATTAATATATTTTGATATGAAAATGACCATTGTGCCATAAGATTTCAAGGATGGATTATGTTTCCTGTCACTATCGATATATCACTATAAGATTTCAAGGATGAATGAATGATCCAGATCATTAATGAGATGTAAAAAGAAAGGGAACACATGAAAATTGAGAACACCTTAAGACTTATGACTTGGGAATATTGTAGGTCTAACAATCTGCACCTGCTAGAAATTAAATGCAGCAGACTAATAAATTCTGACAGAACCTTGTTGTCAAAGTAAGCCTTGATGTATAAGGTGCCCTTTATTTAGGCACTCATTTGAACTGCTTCCTTTCTTTGTTGTAATCACAACTGTATACATTTCCTCGGTTAACCAAGTGATTCAACCCAATCTAGTGAAACATGCAGGATAAACGGACAGTCAACAACCAAATATCACATTTTATAATATCTGTCCTAAAAAAAAAAAAACCCTACAAACACCTATCATATGTAGCAAAATGAAAAATGTCATGAAACATCGATACACAAAGTTAATATAGTTTGCTCTTAATTATCATATTTCCATGGATAAGGAAAATCCACTATAATAAAATATAGATATCTTATCTTATATTATAAAAAATATGAATGTGCACAAATGTTGAACGACTTTTTAACCCATCTCTTATAAGATGTTTTGTTTATTTAATGAAACCTAATTTTGTCATTATCTATTTAAGTGGAATTGTATTAACACTATAACACTAAAAGAAACCCTTAAGATGCCACTAAATTTTAGTTTTTGTTACAAACTTGCCCACCCTTAATTCAATATCATAGAATTGCATATTATATACAATTATTTTTTATGTTAATCTTACCTAAAATTTTTAAATTGCCATTAATTTTTTTTTTTTTTGCTTCAGACATGTCACCCTTGGTTCTATATTACTATCAAATAATACCTCAAGTAAATATTTTATAAAATTTAGAATTTCAACTTATCATTCAAAAAACTTTCATAGCCAAATCTTTTATTTGAATGAAATACTTAAATGTAAAACTCATGTTAAAGTTTATACAGTTAAATATTTTATAAAACTTAAAATTTCAACTTAGTATTTTAAAAATCTTCATAACTAAATTTTTTATTTGAATAAAAAATTAAATATATGGTAAAACTCAAGCTAAAGTTTGTATTGTTGTAAAAAGTACCTTTGAACATAATTTTTTTTCAATTAAGTTTTTTTTTTGTTTTGGAACTTGAATAAGTATATACTGTGAAAGCTTATTATGTAGTAAAATTCATGCTAAAGTTTCACATGAGAATCTATAAGTGTCGCATATTAAAAAATAATTTTAGATATAAAAAGTATATATTAAAAAATTATATAAGTGAACACTTTATAATAGTTCACATATAGTTTTTTCTTTATCCTAAAATTATAAGTTTTTTTACTCTTTTAATGATAAAAACAATTTTATATTGTCTATTTAATTAAAGTTATGTTAGTATTAGGACTCTAAAAAGAGGGAAAGGAAAGAATCCACTTACACAAACCTAAATATATAGCTGCCTATTTAATTAGATAATTAGTAGTATCAAAATACTAAAAATATAATAAGAGAGGGAAAAAAATGCAAAGTGGGATGCGTTTAGCCTTTAATTTTTGAGAAATTTACTATTTTGACAACTAAACTTACTTTGACCACTAAAGTCAGTTGACTTTAATAGATATGACCTAAGTTTATTCTACTAGAAAAAATATCTTTCAACATAAAATTTTTGTTAATTAAGTTTTCTTTTCTCTACTTGGATGAATATATACTTTGAAAGCTTAGGTATTTGGTCCATATTAGAGCAATCATATAATTCACATATGACTCAAGCACATACTATGAAAAAAAATAAAAGAATTATTATTGTAACAAAGGTCATTGTGAAAAATTTTAGACAAAAATTATTAGATCCTAGAATTAGTTGCTTATATGATAATAAAGAAAAATTTTAATAGAAACTCTTTTTTTTTTTAACATTTTTCCAATATTTTAAAATATTGGAAAATTATAAGATTTACTTTTTCCCACATGGTCATCATTTTGAATGTTGGAACATAAGTTTTTATTCTTAGCAACTAACTCTTTCTCTATACTAAACAATATTAATGTATTTTTATTTTTATTACCTTTTTAGAGCCAATCAAATCTTAACCTAGATTTAAGAAGCTATTTAGCCAAGGGATCAGTCCCGGTAGACAATGCATGTACATAGCCACTATGTCACATTATCGTGGTCTTAGGTCAACTTTGATACCATCTGGAACGACCCAATCCAGAACCGGTCAACGAAACACCTAATCACACCACATGGGATATTCTTTAGAAAATGATAAGTGCTAGGTGCTTATGTTCTAAAACTAGAACATATATATCCACATAAGGCTTCCCACAATTCAACCATGTGGGATATGGGGGTGTTACAAGTTGTATCAAAGTAGCATTATGCATGTATTGTTTTTTGGCTTTAATTTTTGGAAAAATCACAACTTAACCATAAATTTAGTTAAATTTGACAAATATGCCATAAATTGTTTATAAATGTTTTTGAATGTTAGTTTTGGGTCAATTTACTTTCTCTTTCCTTTGCTTGCTATTCAAACTACTATCTTTATCTCAAGTTCTTTGCACCATTTTAGTTTTTTTACTTAAGTTTGACTTAAATTTTTAATATTTATATTTGCTAAAATTTTTTAGAAAAATCCTTTAAAAATTAAAAATTATATAGTTTTTGAATGTAATTTTGTAAAAAAATTTTAGAAAATATTAAAATAAATAAATTTAAGTAAAAAACTTGGAATGTTATGATGAACTTTTGACGGACGGAGTATAATAATAATAATAATAATAATACTTAAAACTTTCAACTTTTCATCAACAATTATTTATACATTAAACAAATAATTACAATGTATTGAAGTTTTAATTTTATTTACAAAGAGAAAAATAAAATTTTTAACAAGAGTCTTTTTACACCAGGAGAGACTATAGGAATTTAAACTCTCAGCTTCATCTATACCAATTAGGGCCCGATACTGTCAAGTGAAATTAGAAAAAGTATGAAAGATACAAATTTTTTATCAGTTTTTTATACACTTAACTTATGATGTGTTTTATTTTTTTAATGAGACCCGAATTAATTTGATGTTGTATGGTTATTGGAGATATAATCAACATTGTGAATCTAAAAGAGAAAGAAAAAAATAGAAGTCCCATGTATACTTTCTAACAAACCAAAAAAAAAAAAAACAAGAATCTGCATGTCCTTTCTTAGCTTTAGTACATTTGCTTAAATTTATATATTAAGTATAACTTTTAATGGTGAAAAAATCTTAAATAGGCATAATAAGTTAAATTTTGTGACAAATATGTCTTTAATTAAACAATATATTTTTTAGACATGTCCTTAAACATAAATTATCAATTTTTTGTATTCTTAAACTTGAATCAAGTATTTTAATTGAAGTTTAAAAGTTTCAAAAACCTCATAATTATATCTATTTGAATCAATGAAAAAAAGCATGAATATGTCAAAAATATTGGACGACGTTTTTATATTTAAGTCTTATTTTATTTCCCATTTTAATAATACTCAAATTTATCATTTCTTATTTATTAAATTTAAAAAAACTAAAATTATGGAAGGGAAGAAAAAAAAATAGAACAAAGTGATGACAAGCTCTTAGGCTTCATATTAGAAGGATAAGATTAATATTTGAGAAGGAAAAATATAAAAAGAATTGTTGATTGTTTTCTACATTTTCTATAAGTTTTTTATGGAAAAAAATTAAAAAATAAGACTAAATTTAAAATTTTGTAACAAACATGTGTTTGATTTATATGACCTTAAACATGCTTAAAAATATAGGGTTTATCAATTTATTTACTTTTTAAACTTGGAATGTATTCATCAAAACTTAAAAGAGCCACTTAATGTCCATATATATCTATATGTAATAAAAAGTGCAAAGATATATAAAATGGATAAACCTCAAATTATAAGTTATTAATTTTCCTTTTAGGTATTAAGATTATATTCTACTTTAATGAGTTTATTTTCCTAAGATTGACTAATTATATTATAAGAACAATGAGCATGACTATATTTTCAAACTTCAGTGATATGAATACAATTTTTAAATCAATGGGTAAACATTAATTATCCAAAAATAAAAAAACCTATACAAGATTTTACCTTTATCTTTGGAAGAATCACATTGAATCGGCTACAAAATATAAGGTAAGTGTAGATTTTGAAACCTTGAAAATGAGTGTATTTTGATTAAAAAAAATCAAAAGTAAAGTAATTAAGCTTTTTGAGTAATGTGTAGTTACTTGCCTTTGAAAAAATTCAGTATTTACTTACTAAGTTTATAGTTTAACATCGTGACCTATATTTGTGTCACACTTCATAAAAAAATTTATTTTTATTTAAGTTTTTTTATTGAATAACATCAAAAAATTTATTAAAATTTTAGCTTATGTCTCTTTAAAAAGTCAAAGTTATGGTAACACATTAATGGTAAATCCATTTAATTTTTTGAGCCAAGTAATATATATAGAATCTCCATTTTAATAATTAGCTTTTTGAATATAAAGCATAAAACTTAAGATAAAATTTACTAACTTAACTTTTAATGAAATTTATAAATACATAATACTATTAAGATATTAAATTAAGATCTTTTCTTAACAGATTGAATGTCATTTTTAAATTTTATACTGATTAGAGGAATTTTGACATCTTTGATTAGATTTTAAAAATATCAGGAAGTAATCTTATAAGTACTCTAGCATCACAAATAAAAAAAATTCCATCAATTTTTTTATAACAAATATTACCTATAGCATATTCTACATTATATTATTATTGTTGTTGTTGATGATGTTATTATTGTTGTTTATGTTAAACAGAAATATGATACAATGAGCTATCTATTATAATGAATGACACAAATGAGGATAGTTATGATGAAATATTATAATAAAAAAATAACTACATAAGAAATAGAAAAATTGATAAGACATATATCTAAACTAAAAAAGTAAAATCATTATTGCAATTATTTAGTTTGGATAAAATAATTAGAATTATAGTTATTTGTGTAAAAATTAACTTAGTATTTAATTCACGTGCAACACACATATGCATATACTAGTTATAGTAAAAATATGTTCTTAGTGCTTATATATGAGCTTATGGTTCTCTTATATTACAAGTAACATATATAACTTCTCCTATTCCCATTATATAATATGAAAATGCAAAAGGCTTCTTAATTATCTTAGTTCCATCAGGTTTCTTGAAACTTTCTCATATTACATTTTCAAAACATTGATATTTCTCTCATAACTAAACCCTTAAATACACTTGTCCCATCAACTTAAAAAAAAGAAGCATATTCCTTGGCTGGAAACAATTTTTCTATGATTCCAATAACGCCATTAATGCCGTCTCCGAACCCCAGTGGAATGGCATGAACTTTGCCCTACCTCTCCCGCAGCTTTGGTTTGAGACACCTCCTTCCCATTCCCTATTCCTTAACCCTTAAACATTGTAGTGTAGATAATTTTGAGCACCAAAAAAATAATATATATATATAGTTCAACATATATTCTAGCCCAAGGTCAAGAGTAAACATTTTACTAAAACACAATAACATTTATTTAGTGTAACACAAATAAGCTAATTTTATATTATATGACTTGTAGTTTGAGTGTAAAAAATTTTAACTAGAAACTCACAGTGGGCCATCAAGTACAAACCAATGTGTTAAATACTGTTACCGCTGGGTATACCACACTTCAAATTTTTAAGTTATACCACATAATATACTGAGCCGCATACCATTACCATTTTCGTAAAAAATAAATATTAGAATATTATTTTAAGATGACATAAATTCAATAAATTTTTTTTGCACATTTTATATGTATTCTAATTTTTTTCATCATAATTTTTTCAAATATAAGTAAAATATATATGATAGAAGATATCTTTTTAATACAAAAAATATAAAAAAATGTTATACATAGAGAAAAATAAATGATACTCAGGAAGAAACTAATTTATTAATATAAGAGAAAAATAAATAATACTTTAATAATAACAATACATTTTCTAATACCACGTTGAGTTTCTAGGTGGCTCAAAGTAACTATTAAATTTTTATGTTAACTAAGAAAGTAACCAAAAGAATCCAAAATAAATATTTATTTTATGATATGTATATTAATTATATTTTAATGTTTTATATATTTATGATATTTTGATGTAAAATGACTAAAAAAATATTTCACACACATCCGCAAAAAATAAAACATCGCGATACTTACTTTGTGGTATTTGCGGTATACTGCAGTTTTTGGATAAAATGTATACAAAAATGAGCTGTATGCGAAATACAGCGGTATTTCACACCATAAAATGATAAAGTGTGAAAATATTTGTATTGCATTCTGTATAGGCTCTGTAAGTGACACACCTCTATATTTAATTCCATGGTACAAACTAGTACCGATAGTTTTATAGTTAAACTTCACTTTTGACATGGAAGTGCTGAAAAATGTTTAGTTTGGTACCTAAGTAAAGCAACTAAGTAAGTAGTGTGGGAAAACTTAGAAATGGCAAGTGGGTGAGTGAAATCTATCATCTGTAGATATCCGCTCATAATGGGTAGGTAAACGGATAAAAATACCCGCAATAGGATTGACATGGGTAGTAAATCACACCCGTTTGGAGGGTACAAGCAGGTGGCAGGTATCCATCACAGGTAAATCCATCTCGCCTACCTGCAAAAACCACGAGTGTAAATTTCATACTTATTAATTATAATGGGATGCAACACCTACATTTAACTAATATTTTATACTAATTCTCATCAAATATTTTCTTATACGTATGTTATGATTTTGTGTATTTTATGATTTTATTGTATTATATGTGGAGAATGACTTTGTATGTATTTTTCATATTTTATTTTTATGAAATTTAAAAAACACAGTTTAAAACCATGGGTTACCCATTGGTATGAATTATCTACAAGTTGTGGGCACATGTGAGATTTTTTATCTACTTGCGGATACCCGCGAAGTCGCGGATGCTTAAAAAACCGCCGACACAGATGACGGATAGGGGATACCCGTACCCAATCCACCATTGTATCCCCGGCACACATACCCAAATGAGCATCTACTTGCTACTTCTCACAAATGGGTCACAACTTTTCACACAATTGAGATTGGATCATTTGAGGAATTATGATGCAAAGATGCTAATCGGAAAAAGTTTGATGGTCACATATAGAAACGTTTGATGTGCATTTGAGGACTTCTGTGAGGTAGAAACCCTACTTGAGGTTTTTGCAGCCCAACTCTCTCTCGCATTCTGAGTCGGTGCCAGCCTCCTCCTTCGCCAAGGAATCCAGCTTGATAATCCAATGGTATATTGTATCTTCTCTCATAATTTAACTTCTTTGCTGTTTCCAACGCTCGATTTGTTGCTGGGAAACTTTCTCCGCAACTTATTTCTTTTTCAGAAACCATCAGGGGATTAGCATTCTGATCTGTAGTCTGGGGGTTGACTTTTTTTTTTTTATGTTGCAGGCACCGAAGAAGGACAAGGCTCCCCCACCATCTTCGAAGCCAGCAAAGTCCGGCGGTGGGAAGCAGAAGAAGAAGGTACGGTTAAGCTTCTTTGTTTTGTTACCCCTTCTTGCTTTCTAGTTACCTGAACTTGGTAACTTAAAGCTGGGGTTGGTTATTACACACTTTGGTGTTATATTTTGAGCATGTGTTAATTAGTAGGCATGTATCTTTAATCTCTGCGTGTTCGCCTCTGTATTTGCTGTAGATGTTGGTAATGTACTTTTATGCCTGCTCCTTCTGCGTAATTTATGTCGTTGGTGTTGGAATTTATCTGGGCTTGAATGCGTTTCTGTCCATCAGTAAACTCAGGTGGAGGAATTTGTAATCTGTAAGGAAGAATGACAGTGATTATTTATGTTCGCAGAAATGGAGCAAGGGAAAGCAAAAGGAGAAGGTGAACAACATGGTTTTATTTGACCAGGGTACCTATGACAAGCTTCTCTCTGAAGTCCCCAAATACAAGCTCATTACTCCATCTATCCTGTCTGATCGATTGAGGGTATGTTCTGTGAATGGTCACTCTGGAAATCCTGCAATTAAGTCCCAGAATCTTGTTCTTCACTATTGCTTTTTCATTGGATTCTATGTCTTGGAGGTGCATAGATTCGTTGCTATGGTTGTCTAGGCTACGATTATCATGCTTGACATTATGGGAAGTAATTTTGAATTCAGAATGATGATCCTTCTATGTTTTGTTCTACTTGCCCAATAAACAAGATTGTCTAACCTCATCTATGCGTATGGTAAATGTTTCATTTTTGGTGTCAAATGTTTTTGATAAAAAGTCAAGTAGCTCTGGTTTACCAGCTTAGGTTCTTTCTGACTTAATTGGTTAAGCTTGTCTATCTCAATTTTTGGGTTTGTTTCGATTTGTTTCCATTCCGGTTGTGCTACACTTCTTATCCTTTGCATTTTGCTGGATAATTAAGTTTTGGATATAGTTGTTTGTGACTAGCATATGTTCACAACTGTAAACATGTTGCTAATTTCAGATAAATGGGTCGCTTGCGCGTAGAGCAATAAAGGATCTGATGGCAAAAGGATCAATTCGGATGATTTCTGCTCATGGCAGCCAGCAGATCTATACCAGGGCTACCAATACATAGATGTCTTCTCTGTTTCGTCAGCACCAAGGGGAAGCTAGCATTTGGTTTCTGTTTCATTCTTGAGCATCCGAATCAGACGATTGGTTCATAATTACCAATTTTTGTTGTGTGGATTTGCTAAAGCAATTGCTGCAGAATATTATGTTTCTTTAACGTAATATGCCAGAGGGTTTAGCATGGTTTAGCTGTTGGACTTGCCTCAACATGTGCGAAAGCTACAATCTTTCCTTGCATGTGTAGTTTCATTTTTCATTTTTTATGTGTAGTTTTTCAAAATACTTTTTAAAGAACATATATAGTTGTTTCTGCTAGAAAATTGTTTTCCAAAATGAAAATAAACAACCACGTTTAATTGATAAAATTTTCATCTTATAGTAAAATTAAAACTCTTATATGTACCTCTTATGAGGGAAAAAACCACTTGAAACTCTGAAAAATTTGCTATACATTTTTTTCATCACATAAATCCGATAGAACAAAATATTAAATAAAAAGACCATATGATAATGAGTAAGAATTGGGTAATAATTTTTTTTCAAGTAGAACATACTATCAAATAGCTAGAGCTAAATATAACAAAAAGTCAATGTTTACGTGATCAAACTCTTCTGCAATGGATAAACTCGTTCTTCTCAAGTCGCCCTTTCTTATCATGTCCATATCTGAGAGGAACTACAATAATATCAGTTAGAGTTATCTTTTCATTTATAGGCAGAGTAGCATCTGATGCTAGATGACTTCGAAGAAATGACTAAAT
The DNA here is from genome assembly GCA_039654915.1 of Aquilaria yunnanensis. NCBI lineage: Eukaryota > Viridiplantae > Streptophyta > Magnoliopsida > Malvales > Thymelaeaceae > Aquilaria > Aquilaria yunnanensis. The sequence goes on from CM077595.1 coordinate 2,646,996, forward strand.
TGCATACTCCAATGAGAAAGAATATAACTCTTTATAAGAAACTTGAAGTTATACAACCGTGAAATTACTATGAAGCTAGACTTCTCAGGCTTTAATGTGGCATAATCAAAACTTTCGACTCGGCCTTTCAATACAGTATATTTCCCAAAGTTCAGACTCATGTAAAGTTCATCATGTTAGTGATGTCTTACGAGCATAAACATCTCTTTACTCAGGTCTAAAAATCACATTCTATTTATTTTATGTCAAAGTAGACTCGAATACCTTTCCAATTATATATTATATGCATGCCTAGGTTCCATTTACATTTCAGTTCAAGTTCCACCAATAACTTTCAATCTAGTTCTGTAAATGCTCTGACCACAACAATCCACGAAAATTACCAATTGTTCTTAATCTCCACGCAAGTTAATCCACCTTAAAAGATGAAAATAGTCGTGCATTCATTGATGAGCAACTACAAGTTCCAAACTTAAAAGAGTAAAAAAAGAAAATGAACATCAAGGTTAACCGAGATCACAACACAGTGTCTTGCAACAACTTTCGAGTCCAAATGCCTTTGGAGGTTCTAATTGCAGTGGGCATAAATAATCACACACCAGAGGCACGCTTTGAGAAACTTCATATTGGAGGCACCGGGACGTTGTCCAATGGTTGGCCGTCGCTATTGGAAAGCTCACCAGAGACTCCCAAAAGTATTCCCAGTTCCGACGGCATACTATTGGAAAATTTGATGGCTGACCATAGGAAAACATTGACTAAAAAATTTTGGACAACATGCCCTCAGGAAATTGTGATATATAGTTTTGAGTTTTTGGAAAGGGGCCCATCAGAAAATCATAATTTTCTAGTAGTGCACATGTTATGATATACAAAGAAATGCTTAACCAACCTATGTCTTGGTGTACCACTTAAAATCTGTATTTGTTATCAAGAAATTTAATGTTTAAGATCTCTCTCATATACCCTTTTACAATTGTACCGAAAACAAATGCTTATTTGGCCCTCCAAGAAAAAGCCATCAACAGGTCTATTCATCATCAATCTTAAAACACTGTCAAATAAACATTGATAGTTATTCAACCATAATTTTGCCTAGTATTTTATGCAGATACATTTCTTTTCGATACCTTTAATACGTACAGTTGGGAGGAAGTGAAAGAGGGAAAAAAAAACAAAACAATAAGCAATTTTTTCTTCAATCCTGACAATTCCATATCATTTTTACTATCAAAATTTAAAACCAATTATAGCTATCAATATTCTCTCAAACTCTCGATTAATTTTTATTTTTCTTCAAACCTTACATCACACCACTACTCTACAAGACATAAATCACATCAAAATAGAAAACTAAACCTAACTAATCCCAAAATCCTAATCCTAAAAGACTTGAAAGACGACAAACTTGGTCCACAAGCAACACAACAAAAGACATGTCTACGCAAAGTAGGGGAACAACGTGAAAAAACCTACTCGGCCATTTAACTCCAGAAAACACATTAACTCACGGGGCAAATTACAAGGAAGCTCCTCATACTTTTAATCTGGGCCAAATTAATCACCCAAGAATTAGAGAGCAATAAGAAGAAGAATCATAATGTAAAGTCTACCACACACAGCCTCAACTCTGATGATAATGAGCTAACATGCCTTTGGACAGCAAAATTTGGTTAGAGGAGGTACGCCAGTTTTTCTCTCCTTTAATTAGCTAGTTCTAGGCTTTATATATGCTTTTATTTTATAAGATTCGATCGTTTTCTTTTTGTTTCTGGTATATATATTCGCCCCACCTTTTTAGGTAACAAATTAAAAGAATCAAATTATAACCCACCACAAAAGTTCGAACACATGGATATATATATATTAAAGCTGCGAACATTTCCTTTCTATCGGGACCTTTTCTGAAGAAATAAAGAAACATGCTTTTGAGTGAAAGGCCTTCTTTTTTTCAATTATATATAGGCACTTTTATAAAGCAGGAATCACATTCTCGCTTATTTAAATCTCTCATTTTTCCACCAAACCTTGTTCGCTCAGTTGGATAATAATAAGCACAATTTCTTCTGATCGGCTGGGATTTATTAGGCTTAATTAATTGTTACCCAAAAAATGAGTTTAAATAAAGTGTGGTGAGGTATAATATATTGTGATTCTGATAACTAAAAAAAAATATATATATCTCATTTGAATCCCATCATTTCGTTCTTTCATGATTATACACACACACACACACACCACACTTCCACTTCAAGGTTCGCATGCATCCGAAATTAATAAAGCATAAAAATTAATTATATATTTATTTGATAATTGTATCGAATTAGTTTCACTTTCAAAAAAACTCGATTACATGGAAAAAGAAATTGAAGTATAAACGCCCATTATTCCAATGCAACTTATTTTTAGTCTACAAGAGAAGAATTTGTTTTTTTTTTTTTTACAAACAAACGAAGAATTTTATTAATAAAATAAAAATAAAGTACATAAGAAAAATAGTTTGTATAATTACATTGAAATTCAATGCAATTATATTAACTATTTTTCTTCGATTTTCAACACCTTACCTTGAAGAAGATTACATCTTCCACATATTTCTTCAACTAGTGACAAGCTTAATTGATAAGCTAGGTTCTAAGTTCAACTCTAAACTCCGTCACCCCATTTTTAATGTACCCAAAGATAAAAAGTCAGAGCGTAACCCAATTTTTTTTTTTTTTTAATGTCCTCATGAGCCCCCAGGGCTGCCTTCGCAAAACATGGGGCAGAAATTGCTGCGTTCTTTCACAGCAAGAACAAGATGAGCATCCAGTAAAGAGACGAAACGAACAAAGTCCCTACACCAAATAATAATAATAATAATAACAACAATAACAACATCATCATGTTCATACATCATAATTTTTTAGCAACATCATATTTAACAATATTGGAATTAATGAAGGATATCTTAACAATTTATAAATTATGTCAACCTAATCTTAAACGCTATTTTCGAACGAAACCAAACCAGATTACTAAATGGGGAGCCGAAGAAACTGAGTGTTACCGGGATGTGTCGACGAGGGGCGAAGGCTGAAGGCGGCGTTATAGGAAGTCACAAAGAAGCAAGTGGTGGAAGTGTTCAGTCCATTGGCGCAGTTGCAGGAAAAGGAATCGTCGGCTCCGGAATAGGCACAGGCGCCATTGCTCTTCTCGCAATCAGCGCAAGACCTCGGGTACTCGTCCCTCACATTGAACTTGTACTTGAGAGCTATCCCGTACTTCCAATTATCCGGGTCGGCTCCCTGCCCGGGAAACCCATAGAAAGCCGAGTACGACGAGCACTGAAGCTTCTGCAGGTCCAGACTGAAAGATGGTCCAAGATTCACCGGCGTGTAGAGGCAGCAGGTGGAGATGGGTAGGTTGAGAATGCTGATAGCCCGGCAGGAGTACAAGTAGCTGCAGATGGGAGCGCCCTGTTTGTCGCAGAGCGGGACGCCGGAGCTGGTATTGTTTTCTGGCTGGAAGATTGGGGAGTTGGAGGAGCAGTGGAGCAAAGTGAAGGCATCGTCGTCTGCGAACGAGAAGGGGGCGTCCCAGTCCAGGCCGAAGCCCTTGCTGGGCTGGGAGCAGGCGCAGGTGGACATGGAAGGGTCCCAAATGTAAAGCACCTGATTGGTGTAGTCGATTTGGGTGACAGTGTAGGAGCCGGTGTGGGTGGTTAAAGTCAGTTCCTGCTGGTCCGAGTCGCAGGTTACGTATTGCTGGAAGCGCCGGTCGCCGCAGCCCGGGCCAGTGCCGAAGGGATACTTGACCGGCAGGTTACCGCAGGTTCGCTTGCAGGCTTGGGGGGAGACTAGAGAGGGAAGGAGGATTAGGGAGACGAAAGAGAGGAGGCTAGTCGAAGACTGTTTTGGCACCATTTCTTCCGAGAGGTTGCCAAGGATTGAGCCGAAGCACTGTGATATATACATGCACATCTACTTTTTGTTCAATTTTGTGTTTTTATTTATTTACTTATTTATTTATTTTCCTCCCTTCAAGCAGATGATCGGAAGGTTAATAGGACTTGTCACCGCATACAAAACGCTATATGCTTTTCTACATATCTAGTGCTACTCCAATCTCTATCATAGGTCAATTCTGTTATGGGATATCTATACTTCTTTCCCATAATTTGTATCTTGTTCTCGTATTGTTCTAATAAATACACATTTTGAATTAAATACATAATTAATAATCCCAAAACAAACTGGCACTAAGATATAGTAGAGCCCAATATATATTAATGGAATTAATCTTGTTTTCTATTACAAATACACCAACTATATTACAAATCACAACAATATAGAAAAAGGAAAACTCTAACAGAGGGCTTATTCCTTGGAGCAGCCTCAGGATCCTAAAGAAAAACCCAACACCTGCGCAACGGGGAGCACATAGTGCACCACATGGAAGCGAGAAAAATATTTCTCAGAACACAAGAAACCCAAAACACTCGCATAAAGCATGCACATGAAAAAAAACTTGTGCATCTCAAACTCAACCGGCCGCTGTAGTACATAATATACAACGCATACGAGGGCCACCTGATGGCTTATCGTTGTCATCCCCATCCTCATCCTCATCCTCATCATAATCCCCACTGCCATTATCATATGCATATTCTGAAACTGGCCCCGGTCCTTGTTCGGTACTACTGGTGTAGGTAGAATCTGCTAAGCAAGCTTCATGGTAAGCATGACAGCAGAAGAACACAACAACCGATACCCTCTGTATTGAGAAGGGATCGAAACAGATGCAACATCTTGCACCCCCTCTGGTTTTTGACTTAACTTCCATGCCTCTGACACTAGGTACCTTCTCTGTTGCTTGAGATGCCATACTTCCATCCCGTTTCATCCGAGCATCATCTTCCTCGTGACTCAAGCAAACTCCACGCTTCGCTTCATTGAAATACTTAACTAAGAGATTTACACAGTCTGCCTGCACTTTTCACAGGATAAGAAATCTCCTTCACATTTTTGCATCACTATTTTCATAGTCTGAAAGGTGTTACATATTACCTTGAGAATATCGTTGCACCCATGTCTCAGTGATGTTTCAGTTCTGTAGTCGGTGATGATCTTTACCAACCGATCCCTGAGTCTGAAACAAGAAAGAAAAGGTAAAATTTTATGTTCTACAGTAAAAGACGGAAAGAAAATTATTTGCTTATTTGACAAAAGTACTTCTCCCATCCCAACAAAGAACATCTTAATTTTTTAATAGAACTTAAGGATGTTGCATCACATCATCACAAGGGTATTTGATTTCTATTGAATGAATACCATATTATCAATTGCCCATAATTTAGGATAGCGCTTACACAAAAATGCTTCTGTTATCTATTCTGGGAGATTTTTTTTTTGTGTTTTTTGAATTTCAATCCCTGGGTTAAATAGAACAAAGATAAAAACACAGTGGGAGAAACAGCATATGAACCCACCCACCAAAATAATGAAAATTTAAAGAAACTCACAAACAGTAGGTGAGCTTCTTTCATGGATGTTATATGCCTATAGAACTTAATGTTAAGACTGCACAATCAAGGGCACTAAAAAAACCACATACTCAGCCTCTAGTTTTCGTAACTTTCTGAAAGGCCTCGCCAACAAAGAGAGGGAAAAAAAAATGAAAAAAGGAACAATAACCTGGGTATCTGTAGGCCATTGGGAACCATATTTACAATATATAAAGGATCAAGGTTGCCCACTGTATGCTCTAACAGAACACCAACCTGCAAAGTGAAATTAAAGCTCAAAATGTTGCAAGAAAACAGGACAAAGTAGCAGGCAAAAAGTAAATGTATGTATCATCTCAGTACCATTTCTGGTTTGTTAATGCATTGCTTGATTAATTCTTCCCAGAGGTCATCATCATGCTGTGCACTCACAAACTCTACAGCCTGTGCAGACCCCAAAGAATGAAAAGAACACCCAACCAGCATTAAATCTTGTATAAAAAAATGAAATATGAGAGAAAGCGGAAGAAAGATGGTACTCCCTCCTTCCCATGTTGTTTGCACCATTTCACTTTTTTGACTTAAGTTTTGACTTGAATTTATTAATATTAATATTTGCTAAGAAAAGTTTTAAAAAATTATATTTAGAAACTATAAGTCTTCATTTATCATTTATATATAAAGGTTTTACAATTTATACACTAATTGCTGTGAAAAGTGAATGGTGCAAAGAACTTAAGATAGAGTATAATAGAATACCTCTTCTATATCTCCCAATTTATTGATGATGACAGCAAGAGCTTGTCTTGAATTTCCCATTCTTCCAAGGATGAACACTTGCTCTTTCAGAAGATCCCTTTTCACACAAACTTCATAAGCCTGGAATTCAATTTATGCATGTCAGCCAAGTAAAAAAGCACGGTCACTTGCCATTTGTTTATTTTATGGGACCTACGGAAAGAGCTTAATTTCCAGAGGCATTCCCATGCCCAACGAACAATCATTTTGTTATGGAAGTGACAAGAAACAACTCAAACCACCGGTTAGGATTCATCATCCACACACCTTCTCAAGTGTGTAATGTTGACTACTGCGAAGAAAGGGAAGTAGCATCTTCTGATCATAGTCAGCATAAAGCTCTACCTATCACATGGCACAAAATAGTGAAATTAGACAATGACCAGAGTCTATTTATTTGTAAGATTCTACGAACATGATCTTTACATAGAGAAACATGATATGTGCAACTGATGGTGACACCAATTAGTTTGCTACTAAGGCCTAGGCAATCAAGCAACTGAACTGGGAAATTAGCAAAGGTCACAGGCTGAGCCAGAAATTTTTACATGGTATAGCCGTACATATATATGGATCAATCTGTGCATGTGTTTCAGATTCTATTGATTAATTCTCAATCAAAGACATAACTTTCACAAAGACATTAGAATAAAAAGCCTGTTTATTGTTTATTGTAAATAGTAATTCACTTGTATGTATCTATGTGCATCAAAAAGCACTGTAAGCAACATTTTTCCAACAATAAAATAGAAAAGATGAATGAAAAAACAAATTTAAAGCAGGTTGAGCATGTACAGGAAAAATGACATGTCCCCAACTCGCCTTCCCTCCCTTTTCCCTCTTATAATGTCCATAGACGACTGGAAAAACAACTGCATGAGCAGCTACTATTGTTAGGTTGTAAGAACCCCCTTTGAATGACTAACGATTTCAGTCTAATTACATATTCATTCAAACATTAAAATATGCATAACAAGACCTAAAAGCAAAAATTCTATGCATTTCCAGATATCATATTTGGGGAACTAAAAGGTCATTTTTAGAAGTAATATTAAAAAAATAAGAAAATGAAAACATGTCTCAAATCTTACCTGCATATCATGAAAATCCTTTCCAGCATGTGGATTTACTTGAAACAAAGAATGCAAATACAAATGCAAGAAATATCTTGAATCACACTTATTGCTAGCACTCAGAAGTTGTGTCACGACTTCAGAAGGCATAATTAAGTCCCTGTATTGGATGAACAAAGAAACAGCACGCTTACAATCCAGCATCATCAACTGGGCAACCTGCATCAAAATGGACAGGAACCAATACCTTAGCATCACAAAAGAATCAACAGTAAAAAAATTACAAGATTATCAAATATGAGCAAAGCAAAAAAAGACCAAATGCAATGCATTATATTATGGGAATCCTCAAATAGCACCAGTACAGATAAACATAAAACTAGGAGAGCTCAGGATTCATTATGCTACACTTCCAAGTCTCGGTTTTTATTTTTTTTCCAGTTTTTCAAAAGTAAAACAGAAAAATGAGGAGAAAACTGTTTTTGTTTTCTATTTTTAGAAAACAGGTAGTAAAAATTTCTGAAAAAAAAAGAGGTAAAAAAAATCTCTCTCAATGTTTCTTAAAACAGCTTTCAAAACAGGAAAACATATTGCTGTTTCAAAATTTTGCCTTCTAAATATACTTTAAGCATGTTTTCCAGATTTGAGGGCACATGAAAATAAAACAAATCGGAAATCTCCACAAACAGAAAACATAGAGCTAAAAAGTGAGAGTGGTACTAAACAGTAGTCAATATAACCTGGACCACAAAAGACTTAATAGAGTAGCACCAAAGGCTTATAACCATTAACATAAATGACAGGCTATTGATTAGTGATGCTGGCATTGTTTAATCAAAAAAGATGTGGGAGTATTATTCACTTTTATATCATGTTCATCTACAAGTGAAAAATTACCTTTTCACGAACATATTCATGCAAGTTGTGCTTTTCAACAAAATCAAATATATCTGGTTTCAAAAGCTGGAAAAAAATGAAGATAAAAGAATAGTTATGACCAAATAAAGTACAAATTGCATTAGCTTTTCCAGAAGCATTTATGCACATAAATCTGAGATGGAAGATATGTTCATCGATGTCTCAATCAAATGTCAAAAACTTACATCAGCATACAATGAGAAGGCCTTCTCATACTGCCCATCAATCACATATAATTCAGCTAGTGCCTGGGAGGAAAATGTATACAATCATTAAACATTGCAGAACAGATCAGATTGCTTATCAAGAAAAAAAATAAAGACTAAACCAACCTCTTTAAGGGCATCAGTCATTGAAGAAGTATTTAATTGGGGCTCAATTGCAGAAATGACAGGCAATGCAGAATAAATAGTTGGAGGCCAAGATTTAACTGTTGACAGAAGATCCTTGTGAAAGGATGGATTTGTTGCCAGGGCTACAAGAGCAACCTGTAGAATAATTTGTTGATAAAAAAGGCTTCACAAATGACATCTCAAAGGCAATAAACACAATAAAAGGATGCTTTACAATTACACAAACCTCATATGCAGTATCACGAAGTTTTGGGCTTTCTGTTGGTATGTGTGGAACCAATACAGGGAGTTGGCGAAGATGAGCAAAATGGAAAACCCATCTGTCAAAGCAGAGTATGTGAAGGTTGTAAAGGACAACTGAGAAAAGGAATTGAAATAATCCCATCATACCTCTCCCACGCTGAAGCAGATCCTCTCAAAAGTTTTGGACACAAAGAGGCAGCTTCAGCATATCTCCTTTCAACAATCAGGTGATCAAGATATCTAGACCCCACCTAGAGATATGGGAGAAAAGGTGAACAAGGTATGAGACGGAAACTTAAGAAAAACATTCTGCCAAAGAACAAAAACTCAGTTCTGACACATTTCAAGATATCAATAACACAGTTAGCATTGAATAACAGAATAAGAATTACCTCGTCCAGGAGTTCACTCCTTCCTTGACCAGCTTCAACAGCTGCTAAAGCCTTTTCGTGGTAGCCATGTTGAAGAAGCCAAGTTATATGGTCTTCAGCATCCCTGAGAGTGAAAATTTACTTTTAGGTATCAGAGATATATTCACAAGCATCTCAATAGAGCGAAAACATATTATAGAGCATTTTGTACATAACAAGGATGGGATAAAAGTAATGTCACATTGTGGCCAGTGGGGAGGAGGGAAAGAAAGACGTATTGTATTAGAAACTGAAGCCAAGCTCAAGAACATGACTTGAAGCTCAATAAATATTCACCAACCCTAGCTATAAGAGAGTGATGCTTGAGGAGCAACACAACTTGATGGCAAAAGCCTAATGCATAATAGTCATATATATATTGAAGCTGGGAAAAGAGACAAACAAAGACCTAAAAACACATGGGCAGCTACAATAAGATGTAACTAACTCTACTATAGCTTTTCAAGCAAAAAACCTCCAATAACGCAAATTGGAGACATGATATTATGCTACCTTATTAGTACAGACTGAAGCTTACTCAATTTATTAATTATAAATTAATTGTATTTTATTCTTAGGTGATCTAGAATTGCTTTCTTAGGTAATCTATAATTGCTTTCTCATTATCTTCTGGAAACCTGATAGTGATAATTGTTCATGCCTTTAATCAAATAATCTATTGCTTTTCCAATTGCCACTCTCGGTGAATCATAGTCCTTAATTTATTGCCTTGGATTTTCCTAAGCTATGCATAGATTCCTATCAAGTTACTTCTTAAACGGATGCGTGAAAAAGGTTTCTTCAGGCCAGACTATATGCTGTGATAGGAAGAGCCTTCCTGGCATTCCTAACCTGAAAAATCATGGGCACCTTGCGTCCTTTCTTTTGTATAAGATGAAGCTTAACATATGCAAATACAGGAATGAAAATCAACAGACCAAGCAGCTGACAGGTGTTGCTTTCCAGTATAATATAAAAGAATAATTCTAGACCTACAAGTTATCAGAAGTAGTAGTAGTAATTTGACAGCAAAGACTTCTACAAAAGTTGATGCCACAAACTGATGTGTGAGAATTTGATTGAAGTAGATTTTTATGCAGGAACAACTGGAATTTAAACCATATAATGGCAGGTTGCCATGTAAGTTTTTGTAGATTTCACTCTTGCAAAATTTTTTGTACCTCTAGCACTACTCAACAACAAAATTGTATCACAAACAATTCCAAGTAAACCTCCAAGTAAAAAATTTCAACTTATCTTACAATGCATAAAGTGCAACTAAATAAATAGGCATTCTGAGGTCACAAATTAAAATCATAAAGACCTGGGTTTTGCAATGACAACATCCTTTGGCGATACAATATAGTATACTGGTTCATCACCAGCAGCCCATTGACCACCAGCATAGCTGCTGCCTAAATACACATTTGCAAATGCACATTAGCATACACATGTAAACTATCAACCATGTTCAGAAAATTGATGTGCCAACCTGTGAAAGGAGAATGAGCTAGAGAGTAGTCCTTAGCTTTGTAGTGCTCAAAGCCATGTACAGGTAGAGCATCTGTAGCAAGTTCATCATTGGTCCATGTTACAACACGTACTTCTGGTCTTTGGGCATTGCCCTGAATTAAGCATGAAATATGAATACAAGAGATCAATCAACACGGTTGAACAACTCTTTTATGTGGCTTCAGCCACAACAGATTCATAAAGGCCTAGTCATAAATGCTGGAAGAAGAACAGAGCAGAATGAGGGCAGCAGTCACAAATTTGACCTGCCTTTTTTAAATAACTTCTTTAATTGTCTAGTTGCATAGGATTTATTTCTATGTTTAATAGTCATTTATTCTATGTTTGATTGTGAGTTTGTATGTAAGTTATCCCTTATGTCCTGTAGACAGGCAAGCATTTGTGGAGAAGTGGGAACTTAGTAGTTAAGTTGTACCAGCCTCTGACATTTATGGAGGCAGTTAATGTGTTATCCAAGACTGAAAACCGAAGAAGCAGGAAGCACCCTATTCCAGAAAGGAGTGATGCTCTTGAGAAGGCAAGGTTCTTCCTGATAAGCTTTTGAGATTATTTGGCTTTTCTTATTGCCTAAATTTCCTTTAGTCACAATAGGTAAAAACAGAAGAACTTCAAAACAGAATCTTCTTTAGCAGCAAGCAGATTTGGCAATGAATCATCCCATAACAAAATCCAACTCTCTAGATCTTAACACCCTTCAACAAAACGAAGCTCAGGAAGATATTCACTGTTGCTAGTTGCTACTAAGAGAAAGATGACATTAGCAAAACCTAGATCATCACATGGAACAGAAAATAGGAGGAAAGTAATTCAGAGTAAGGATCAATATTTAGATGCTCAACAAACCAGACCGTAACAAATTATTCTAATTCTTAGGTAACGCAGCACTTTCAATTGAACAATGTCATTGAAGGATACCAGACCCGCCTGTGACTAGATGCTAAACTTCATTTTCAAAATTATTTTCTCTTGAAGGGGGAAGTGGGCAAAATGGGGAGAGCAAGAAGCAATATGAACTTTCCATCCTTGACAAAATATAACTCAAAAGGGGGGATTCCAAACATTAACTGGAATGCACTGAAAGTCTAAATACCTGCCGTGAGGGCAAAGAGCTGCTAAATTCCTTTTCTCCATCTTCCTCACCAGGAATATAAGCTAGCACTACCAAAGCATCACCGAAAGGTGCAATTCCAGAAATGTAATAGGTGGTCTGAAACGATGCCACGATATCAACTTTGTTCATGCTAGAGATAGGGACTGGCCTATATGTTCCATTTGCTCCTCCATGCTGATTTTTTCTTATCGATGCAATTTTTACAGATGTTCCCCAACCAATTACCAAGAGGGTGTCATCCTAAATGTGATAAAAAGGAAAATTGGTGAGTATAAAAATGGTGAGCATATGAGGTCTATTTCAGATATGCCAAATTGAGAGATTCTCTATTCAAAATATTTTTCTGTGACCCTCCATGTGCATCTTTAGAAAGGGAGGGGAGACGTAAAATAAGAATAAGATAGTCTTACAGCCACCAAGATTATAAATAAGCAACTACATCACTACCCTTAAGTGCAAGTGCATCCAGGTTAACTTTTGACTAACCTGCCAAACTAAATGAGGAACTAAAATTTCAGTTCTTGGACTTCCCCTTGGTCTCTCAATAAATGTAATGCGCTGATCATTAGCAGCATCATAAACTTTTACACCAGCATCATTAGCCCAAGCAATAAGACTTGCCCTCCATTTCACAGCATGTATTGGACCTTCACCAGAGTGCAATACCTAGACACAGACATAAAGGGAGAGAGTTGTGGGAAAAGATCTAATCATAGTCCTTATTATTCAGGAACTAAATGAGTTTGGAGTACATCTACATATATTCTTTGGCAGACTGGCACGAACCTGATCCTTGTATCCTAGCCACTTCTTTGTATTAAAATACAAGTGACCTGCCAAACCACCAGCTACAAATCTTCTGGATGCTCTTCTTGCATAATCGGGGTCCAATGCAATGGCCTTCATTGGGCGATGGTACTCAAATTTTAATTTTTCATCAGTGAACAGACTGTTTATCACAACTGACCCATCATCAGAGCAGCTTCCAATATATTCACCTTCCAGATCAAAGCTAAGGTCATTGACTGGAGCAGCATGAGCAGGAAATTCTTTAACCTATCAATAGAAATAAGTGAAGACATAAGCTTCAAGCAGACATTAATTTCGGAGCTCCAAACTCCTCAAATGTAATATCATATACAACATTTTGCTCAAACAACCTCAAATTAAAGATTCATTACCCAAAAAAAAATCTGAACTGTACATCAATCTATGCTATGTGTTCATTAATCAAGATCAGTAAACAAAGATCTAGAACAATGGTTTCATGGCAAAGAGAAAATCCCCAAGCTAAGATGCAGAGCTTGTTCAGTTCAATGATCACTTGTTCTGCTAACCAGTGAGACCATAAAAGAGGTTGCCCAACTAGCAGTCCATACTTCCCAAAGAATAACAAAAAGCGAATTGGTAAAGAAAGCTTTGCATTTTCCTTCCGTTCTGCAGCAGATGGAATAAAATAAATGCAACGAACCCTCTGCCTATGTGGGAAAGCGTAGAATTTTAAATATGATCCCTCACTGACTATAACCAAATTGACTGGAACATATCACCTAATCCACAATCCGTTATCCTTTTCATTCTAAGCTAGCTTACAGATTAAACTCAACGACAGACAACGTTCAAGACTTCGACTTCACATTGGTCCTCACTCAAGCATGTTCATAACTTTCAAGGAATTGAACTAAGATCTAAGAAAAAACCAGTGAAATGAAAAGAGAAGAAAAAAAGCCACCTGATTCCCCAAAAAATCAAGAATATGGACGGTGCCGTCATGCGTGCCGAGCGCGATCATCCGTTCCGCGACGGCAACGCAGGAGGCGGCATCGCTGGACAGCAAGGAAGGAATGCTCCCTCCCATTCTCTGATACTTTAACCTCGGCTCCTCCTCCTCCTCCTCTTCCTCATCCTCCACATCGTCGTCCTCCTCTTCTTCGTCTCTCTCGTCGTCGCCGTCGACGCCGTTCTCCGCCGGGAACGGAGACATTTGCAGGGGCCTGTATCTTTCACCGGAAAAGAGAGGAATGATCGAAAGAGAAAAGAGCAAAGGAATCGAAATTGGAAGATCTACCCAGCTGTTGGGACAACGGATTTGGATTTTGGTAATTTTCGAATTCAACTTTTTTTATAGTAGCTAATTAAAGTGAAGGGATTATTAATTAGCTAGACAACAAGAGGGCGGTGAGTCTGGTGACGCAGTACGGGTGCCACCTGGAGGGAACCTAGTGCTTGCGGTCTCGCCTTTTGCATGGTGCGCTTTCACTTTCTCTTTCTGCTCTGGGGTTGTAAGAATTCCACGCCTTTTCTCTTGAGCAAGGATCATTCATATTAATATCGTAAATTAACACTTGAATTTAGTTCATCTATTCAAATTTTCAACACTTATTCAGGAATACATAAATCATGAATTTTCATGCACGATTTACATAATTAGAATACTTAATCTAAATAATTTATATTGATTATACAATCTACTAATTACATAAAGTTATTAAAGAATAATTTTTTATTGTGACATAAACGAATCCTTGCTCTAAATAGCTTATGTTGATTACATAATCTACTGATAATACAAAGTTATTTTTTTATGGCGATAATACAAAAATTATTAAAGAATAATAAGCTTGTACTTTGTCATTAACGAATTTTTATTCTTTATTTATTTTTATGTATAAGAGATGTTGCATCTACGAAATATGTCTTTTTTTTTTTAATTTTGCTCGACTGTGGAAGTATCTTTTAGGCCAGGCTAAAACACGTACAACCACACAACAACTAGAAATTATATTTTAGAAACACTTTTATTGTTTGTTAATTTGACTCCAAAATTATTGAAATTAGTTATTTTTTTGTATGAATGTTGACAATAAGTTATGATTGATACCTATCGTTGCTCTTAACTTTTGAGAAGCCTCATACTCATTACATGTGAGAAGATTCATGATTTTGTTCAATTTAAAGGTTTGTAGCTTGTAGGAATTCAAAATGCACTCTGAGTTAAAGTTATTAAGAAGAACTGTTTGAATCTTGATAGGGTATTGATCTTGATGGGGGACATTTTTTATGGGATAGCTATTAAGTGCTTAAAAGGGGACCTTTTGTAATAGATACTCACTTACTCAACTAATCCCAGATGATTTAAATTTTAGGTAAATGCACATTAGCACATGTTAAGTGTTGGTGGTGATCTAACAATTGCTACAATCTTTTATAAATGTCATGTAAGGCCATTTATCAAGGGCACTATAGTAACCTCCCTAGTGTTCATTCCTTATACTTTCTCTTTCAAACATATTATTCTTTTGAATAAGAAGGAAAATGCTAGAGCACCTCTAATAAGTTTGTGCCACAAAATTCCTTAATGTATGTCTTTTTTTTTTTTGCATTGTATTCTTCTTAATGTACGTTCACTATTATTGATAAGAATCAAACCTGTAAAGTACTTTAAGACCCTTTGAGGATATCAATCAGACTTATGACAAGGGCTAAGAGCGAAGAGCTCAAGCTCAGGAAAGCACTCCAAGGGCTCATGAGGAGGCTACTGAAGGATTAATAGGAGCATGGAGCTAAGGATAAGGGAAACATATGGGACGAGCACTAAAAGGAGCAGCAGGGGTCGTGGAGAACTGCACTCAAGATGGACACATGTGCACCCGAGCGTACGAGCACAAAGCCAGATACATGCACCCCAAGGCCCTTATGCACAAGACTTATGCTCTTAAGCTACTACCATATGTAATACTTAGTATTAGTGTGTTTATAACTAGACTTGGTGAGTTTATATGTTATTTTGGTTTAGAGCAAGCAAAGGGCATGTGATGCACCCTAAAGTGTCCCAAAAAGCCTACTCCGGGTGGGACTTAGTACCTTTATAGCCTGGGTTTAGGTTTCATCTCAATTAGGGTTTTTGGCTTAAAATGGCTGCAACATTATATATAGGCTACTTATATACTATCTTTTCAACTAAGTTATCAATATACATTGTTGCTATTGATCACTTTTTCTCTGGTTCTTTCTCTAGTTCTTCTTAAACCTTACTTGACATGTAGGAGCTCTAGGTTCTTGTGCTTCATTCAACCTACACTATTCATTTATAATCACAAGTTGGTTAAAGGTGAAAGTATTTATTAGTCTTTTGAACGTGTTCTTAGAGCTTAAAATCATTCCGAGTACATTTCTTAGTCTAGCAATCAAGGGGTTTGCATCAATTATAGTGTTAGGAAGAGATCTTGCACTTAAAAAAGGTATTTCCTGACTAATTATAGTTTCAAAATATTTTCTAATTACTTGTGCTTTAGTCCTTCATTTATATTTTAGTTTACTCTTGAGGTATAGAACTCTACACACAGGATTAAGATTAATGCAACAACATGCATTCAAGAACAAACATGGCTTTGATGCCAAATAAATTTGGCCATTACTCACTTCATCTCATTTAAGATGATACATTTTTTTGGTATAAAAATTAAGATATGTGTAATTTATATTATTTTTTAATTTTTACCTCTAAAGAGATAATATTTAAAAAATTCATTTTTGGATTTTGTATAGTAATAACTTAATGAAGATTAGATTAAAATATTCTTTTTTAGGTTTTGTGCAGAAAGAGATTCAATGAGTATAGTAAGATAAATTAGATATTAAAAAATTTTTAAAAAAGAAAACAACTAATCTTTTTTGGGACAACAAAAAAAAAAATACTTGTCATCCTTTTTAGAACAAATGTAGTAATAATTAATAATTAACAATAAATTGATTAAGTATTGAAAGTAGAAGCACATAGATGAAATGAAAATTTATCATTTGCATTAGTTCTATATGTATAATTCAATAAATTACAATGTGCAAATTTTCAAAAAACAAAATGTTTAAAGAATCCCTAACATTTTCATTAAACAATTGCATTTTTATGAAGATTTTTTCTTAAAAAAATTAGTTATGACAAAAAAAAATACAAAAAATATGAATTCAATTGAGCAAAAATATTTCATAATTTTTTAACATATTGAATCAAATGATGAAAATGTTTAAATTTATTAGGGTAACCCTGTTAAAAAAAAACCATTTGTTTTGCATATAACATAACTAAATAATAGGATTTTACAAAATTATTTAAAAAATCAAATAGGTCATCTAAATGCAAATGAATGAAATATGTTTGCATAGATCATCACTTATTTTACAAAGAGGAATCCATTAATATATGTGTAAGAATTAGAAATTGTGGAAGAAATAAGAATTGTTATACATTCTTATAATTTTATAAAGAATCAATAACATTATCAATTTTTAAGGTAGTAGAAACAAAAAATTTGAAATATTTTTTTGTAAAGAAACATTCTTTATATAGGAAAAATTGAAATGGTGATATAAACCATTGTACTTAATTTATTTTAAAACATGATTTTAAAAGTATAAGAAACTATAAAAATAAGTTATAACAATGTTCACGTAACTTGGATAATATAGATTGTAATAACATTCATACAACATGGATAAAATAAGTCATAATATCATTTACCCAACTTGGATAGAATAAGTTGTAATAGCATTACAAGCAATCCTTACAACTTGAATAGATTGGGTTGTAATAACATTACTTCCCCGTTTTACAAAAACTGACCTATTTACTATTCACAACAATTACTTTATGATTTTATTTCTTTTAAAATTTATTATAAAAATATAAATATTTTATATGAAAATGAAACTTTAAAGATTATAGTTTCTAAATATCAACAAAATTTTTTTTTCAATACATATTAATATGAATATGTTCAAATCAAACTTTAAACATCCCTATTCTTGCATATTGCTCTCAAACCTTTAAAGTTTATTGCATATTGATCTCTAGTACTACAAAATTCATTAGCTTTGATGTAGATGTAAAATATCAAATTTTTAAATTTTAATTTAAACTATATCGTAATGTTTTACAGTAAATTCGAGCTGTGGTATTTTTTTTTATATAGTTAATGAACTATTTAAATTATCAATTTTTCATCTCTTTAAGTCAAATTTTTGTGTTAACATTGTTTTCTCATGAGGTTAGGAACTAATATCCAACACTTTTATAAAGCGTTAGGACAAATCTAAAATGAAATAAAGGTTGAGGAAAGATTTGCAATGATAATTATAAGCATGGAGATAATGGTGCAATTTGCCCATTTATTGGATTGGTCGAATCAATTTTGGGTAAATTGCATCTGTGGCCTCTAACATCTTATTATTATCCTATTTTGGACCATAACCTCAAAATTTCTCATATGAGGTCTTGGAACTTAATTTTTTGTTTCATTTTAGACATTTTATGAACAAAAAACATTAAAAAAATAAAACTGATCATGTGGCATAGCATGTGAAGCGATTTGCCACAATAGCACAATAATCAACTGTTGGTGATGATATAGAAAAAAATAATAATGATAAAAAATAATAAAATGGAAAATAATAATTGCTAGTGGCCTTTAACCTTCTCCATTCACGAATCTCCATCGGCCTTTCACTTCCTCCATTCGCAAATTTCTTACTGTCATTCATTCTTCACTAAGTTGCCCTACTAACCCCTCCCCCATTTGTAACCAAATCCATGCCCTAGACTCGAAATCACAAAATCAAGGTGGGGGAACAAATCAACGAATGGTGAAGTCACCATAAACTAGAAATCGCGAACAAATCAACGGACGGTAAACAAATCAATGAACTCCAAGATCAGGTGGAGGAAAATGAAACGGGGAGGGCGAACAAATCAACGATGGCAGGAGGGCGGAAAATGGGGACGAATGATGACGAATTCGATGGTGCGAACAAACCAACAGATGGTGGTAGATTCGATGGGGGACGAGGGCACGACTTACAGCAAAGCAGTGACAACGGATTAGGACCGTCAGTGCCGATGTGGGAGCTGGTGGCTGTAATGGTGTCGGGCAGGGGGAAAGGTAGTCTAGGGGTGGCAACGGCAGTTGAGGAAAAGTTAGGGTCTTAGGGGAGAAAAGTGAAAAATTAGGAACGTAAATTGTTATTTTGTCTTTTTATTATTTGTTTCTTCCTTTTTCACATCAATGCCACCATGGCAAATTATCTATGCTGGCAATACCACATGGCCAGTTCTGTCATTTTTAACATTTTCCATCTTCCAAAAATCTAAAATAGAACAAAAAAATGAGGTTAAGGACATTCCATTTGAGATTTTGATGTTAGAGTCCAAAATAAGATAATAATAAAAAGTTAGGAACTACGAATGTAATTTACCCAATACCCAATCAATTTTGTTAGGACGATTATTTGGTTTATTCAATTTAAACTAAATTGAACTAGTCAGTTTATTTGGTTTTTGGTTTTGGACGGGTAAAAACTGAATAGGCCGGATTATACTATATTTTAAATGAGGAGGAGTTTCTATTGTTCATTAATAGTAGCCCTTCTGCGCCACTTTTTTTTTTTTTTTGCTTTTTCTGGTTTTATGGTAAAACCTCTTTTTTTGTTTCTAAATTAGGGCTGTAAACAAACCGAATGAATACGAATAAGTCATGTTCATGTTCATCTGTTTAACTTTAAATGAACATGAATAATAAATGAATATAACTTATCTTTCATGTTCATTCATTTATTAATAAACGAACACGAACATGAACAATTAAACATAATGGCTATGACCAATCTGAATTGGAGTGAATCTAGAAATAGCTGACAAGGCAATAGACGATGATGAGAGAGATTATGGGTTAGGGCAATGGGGCTTGGCTTCGTATTATAGCAGGTTCACGCTATGAGGGAAATGATTGATTATATTTATAAAAACAAAGACAATAGATTAATTTTGAGGGAGATTGAGGCATAATCATGTGTATGTAGAGTAAGCGGACATTAATAAAAATATATAATACATAAAATATATATAATAATAAATGTACAACTAATATATAAATAAATAAATAAACAAATAGACATAAATGAGCAAATAAACAAATGAATATAAACAAACGATAACTGAACGGTTCACAAACGTAAATGAATGAACGAGACCTTGTTTATGTTTGTTTGTTTAATTAATTAAACAGAAAAATCTGTTCATGTTCATTTGTTTAACTAAATAAATGAATATAAACAAACTCTTACCTAACAGTTCACAAATAGTTCACCGAATGCTCTATTTATTTACACGCCTACCCTGAATATTTCATGTCCGCCATAATAATCATTCACTTTTTCCTTCTATTGCAAGATAGGGTGAAAATTGTTTGTTGATTATGGTAAGATCGGTAGATAATAAAGTATGGGGACTGTTACTTGCAGAAACCAATAATACAGTGACTGAAGGTACATTTGTCCATTTTATGGCAAGTTCCCCCAAAGGTCGTTTCCAATATTTTTAGGGGAATGTTCAAATCCCCCTTTTGGTCCCTTAATATAACAATTTTGCTATAATGGTCCCAAACTTTTACAATTTGTTAGAAAGTTTAGAAAACAAAAATTTGGATGGTTTATTTAAATTTAAATAGATAGAGCCTTAAATAAGAATGAGAGATGTGCCTTTATTAACCATATTAAATACCAAAAAAAAAATTCTTTTACATGATTTTATTAAAAGGTTTAGTTAGATATGTCAAATTTAAAGTTTTGATTAATTGAAACAGATGCACAATTTGTATAATGCACGAGTGCTTTACATAGGGTTTCATTCAGTGTTTTGATTAGTTAAAGCATTGCATAATTTGTATTACATATAGGTGATTGATTCTTAAAAAGTTTCATTTTATCACTGATTCATTAGTAAGTAAAAATCTAGAAAAACTTATGCATATATATTGTGCAATATTTTCCTATATTATAAATATCATAAGCTTTTTCTTTCTTTTAATGGTTTCATTTGAATTGGTTAATGAAACTGCTTTGGCAATTTTTTGTATGTTATCTTTAATTTTTTTTTTGACAATATGTAAACACATTTTTATTTAGCTATTTTGTGTATTTTTAATTATCTATATTTGGATTTTATTTAATGTCAAAGTATGTTGTATTATTTTATATTGTTCCATTAATGACTTGTATTATTATACGGGTCTCTATATACATCACTTATTTTTAGAAGAGATTAGTGTTTGTACTATTCATCTATGGTGAATTTTTTTTGTACATTAATAGTACTTTTTTTTTTTGCCCTTTTCTTAGATGTTGTTGACTCTTTTTTACATTTGATCCCATTTTTACAAGACACTCGCATTTTTTAGAGCATGTGTTGCAATTTTCCTTTTTTAGTTTGTTTTATATTTTGTTTTAGTTAAAACTTGATTTCAATCACTGAATTTTCACTTTTTTTGAAGTTAGTCCCCAAGTTTCGTCCATGTTCCCCAAATTTAATAATATTGAACTCAAATTTTTTATTTCATAGTATTATGTTTTGATCATAATTAATCATTTTAATGATAAGAATGTAATATAAAAAGAATCGAACTTAAAATTAAAATAAAGTAAAATTTTAGTTAATTAATGTGAACTCATAGATGAAAATTTTTTAATTACTCATAATAAAAATTTATTTCAATGTTATCAAAATCTCGTTTCTTTCTAAAAACGAACTTAAACAGAACCCCGAGAGAGAGAGAGAGAGGGAGGGAGAGAGAGAGAGAGGCAGTTGCTCGCTGCTGAACAAAATTAACATCCAAACATCCAAATCTCTGTTGCTACTTCACCACTTGCTTTTACTAATGCAATGGCTTCCGTCGTGCGACTTGGCTAGTGATCCATCTCCTCCTTCCTTTTCCTTCCATCGCCTGCTCTTCCCATTCTTCTCTTCGCCCCACCACATGCTCGTCATCTCTACTGCTAATGCCGAGCCTGTTCTGCGCTTCTGCTTCTCTAGGAACAAGAGAAATATACATTTCGTTCAAGATGAAAAGGATGAACAAAGAATGGTGAGTTGCGAAGTTGAAGTGATCTCTTGGCGAGAGTGAAAAATTAAGGCCCAGATTTCGACGCCGACGTCGATTCCATGGAGCTCTTCAACCTATTATGAACGCCTCACCGATTTTATCCCCAATCTCATCAGCAGATTCTTATATCGGTCAAGCTTCTAAAATCGGAGAAGAAAATTACCTTATCGCAACAATAGGTGGCTCAAAATGAGTTTACAAAGGAGGAGGGGCATCAACATATGGTTTTGCTAGGAGAGACGAGAGCAGGAGAGACGAGCTCGCGGCAGAGGAGGAGAGACAAGAGGGGAGTAACTTAGGGCCTGGAGAAACTTTGGGCTAATTTTTGAATGGCACAAACAAGTATAGCCTATTGGGTTGGGATAAGCCTAAAAGTGATCGCAGGAAATTTTACAGCCAATTCATTTGGCCTGAAGCAGCTGCAGTAAATTGGCTTTTTGACCCACGGTTTGAATTAGTGACGCATAATTCCCATTAGGTTTGTTATGTTTGATACTTATTACAAA
This sequence comes from Aquilaria yunnanensis, assembly GCA_039654915.1. Lineage (NCBI taxonomy): Eukaryota > Viridiplantae > Streptophyta > Magnoliopsida > Malvales > Thymelaeaceae > Aquilaria > Aquilaria yunnanensis. The sequence goes on from CM077595.1 coordinate 2,669,355, forward strand.
ATTGTCATTGAGAGCTGCACTTGTCTTCCATCTTTTGCGTATCTTGGTCAAAAAGTGCAACTACACGGTGACTGTGCAAAGTTACAGGAAATTCGTGTGCCATGTCAATTCTCGTAATTATTCAGAACTTGTAATAGGGGTAGAAGACAAGTTGTGGGACCCACATTTGCTCACAATTGACAAAATGGATTGCCTATAGCCCAAATGAATTGGCTATTAATTTATTCGGTAAACAAATTAACTGATATCTCAAACTGAAACTGAAATTAAAATTTTTTTAATCAATTTCAACAGAAATCGGATTGAGATACTGAACTAAGCAAACTAAAATTTAAAATTATTTTCATTATTTTTAATTTTTTTATTTTAAATCAAATATTAGTAGGGACATCAATATGTCAATTTTGAGAAGAGTAGAGTGATTCCAAAACTTTACCCATAATATAAAAACTCTACCTAAATCTTTCTTGCAACTTGTAGTAGGTAGAGTTTCTTCACCTAAACCCTTCCAATATTGGTGCGGGTAGGGTTAGCTGTTATATCTGCAGTAGAGTAAGACATGCTTGAATAAAAAAATTGAAATTAAAGAAAGTAAGACATGCTTGAATAATACAGTATAACTGAAAACAAAGTAGCCCAATCATCTAATACAAGAACCAATACATATCCAAGGACAATATTGAAGTCTCAAACATAATTGAAAACAATGTAACATTGAAGTCTCATCGATTGCAACCTGCAGTAGAGTATGCTAGTTTTACAGTATTGCGCCTTTGCAATTACAATTGCAACCCATGACCTTTCACAGACAAACAGGATACTTATATACTATATATAATATGTGGGTAGGGTACAGGCCGGGTTCGGGAAAGATAGATCCTTAAACACATACCCTTCTCATATCCAACGGGTACAAAAATAAAAACAATCTGAACTTAACCCAAACCCGTCCAATAAAAAAAGAAAAATTATAAAAATCTCCCTGAGGTTTGGCAAAACCTACGACTATATTCTTGTTGTTTAAAAAACCTACACTTACCTCCACCGCTAATTTAACTCCATCATTCACGGTTAACTCAAAAAAGGGAAAATGACTGAATTGGCCCTCCAAAGCTTGTTTCTTAGAAACTTGGCCCCTAACTACTAAAACCAGTTCAAATCAAGCCAACTAACTAAAAAATAAAAAACAAAAGCGATCTCAAACCATGAAACTTCTCTCAGTGGATTTCCTTCCCAAACCAAATCTGCTACAAACCGAAATCACGGAAAAACATAAATTGCAAAGCCTCCCTCGCAGCGGCAGTGGAGACAGCAGAATCGTGGCCGACTATGTTCACTGAATCATGTGGAGGAATCGCGGTGGAATTGACAACTATGTTCACGATCGCCGCCTGCTAGCCGTTCAAGATCACTGTTGAGAATTGCCTCCTCCAATTCTTTTGCTAGTCATTAGCGATCGCCGTAGCTGTGATCGAGGTTGGGGATTCGAATGGGAAGATCCAATCAGGCCGACGACGAGGGTAGGTTGGTAAATTGCTGGCTTTCCTTTTTTCTTTCTTCTGATTTCATGTTCCCATGGTGTTAATTTCACAATTTGATTTCATGTTCCCATGGCTCGCAATACAACAGAGTCCCAGTGGTGGACCTGATCGCGAAATATTCACCTTCGTCACCGTCGAAAGCAACAGCGAAACTTTAGCCCTCACCTACGCACTGTAACTCCTATCCAAACTCGTCCTCTCCACACCCTAGCCACGATTCACCGTGTTCTCCACCAAGACACGATTCATCAACTAGGCAACCCCATCGAATCAGCATTCCTAATGCCCAACTTTCTTCATATTCACCGTCTTCTCCACCGGAGCAAAATAGGGAGATGAATGGGGTAGAGGCAAGAGATTTCTCTCATTTGATTTCATTTCTCAGATCTATCATTTTTTTTTTATTTTTTCCTTCTTTGTATTTTTGTTTTTCTTTAGATGCAGAGGCAATTAGGAAGTGAAGTTTCGATGTATGAATGTTGGGAGGGCTAAGTTAGATTTTTTTTATTTTTTATAGTAACAGTCAATAACGGAGTTAAGTTTTAAGAATGGTAAGTGTAGGTTTTTGAAATAATAAGGATACAATTGTAGATTTTACCAAATTTGAGGGTGATTTTTGTAATTTTTTTTTAAAAAAAACACCTATTGTCACATACGGTAGGATACCCTCAGGTGATGGCGTAAATTGTTATAGGAAACCTACAATTATTCTCCTGAAGTATGTCATAACCTACAGTTTATCCCTTTATTTTTAGAAACTTACACTTTGTCCCCTATCTTTTTTACACTATTTGATAACAGCTTCTGAAATTGTATTTAAAATATACGATAGTCATCTTTCATTAATTTGAATCTCTCCAATATTTTTTTTATAGTTAATAGACATTTTAAATTATCAAATTTTTCTTTTTGTAAATGTATTTTTCTCCCTATTAATACATATCAGTATTTTCTAAAGGTCGGTTGGCTGTAAAAAGAATATGACAAAAATAACCAATAAACTACTAAAGTTTTCGAGTTGGTCTAATTTGACTACTATTTTTTTTGGACAAATAAACAACTAATGTTTTAAAATCAAGCCAAATAGGCCATTGGTCCTTAACTTGCAGAATATTCTATTTCAAAATAGAGAATATTTCATTAAAATTTACCATTTTAGTCCTTAAATTTTTTTAAATTTTCTATATTAGTCCATAACTTTACATCTTATTGAATTTAGAAGAACAAACCGTTTAGATTGTCGCCACCGAAGCCGTGCTGGTCTTACCGATGCTTTACTCCTTCCACTTCTCTAGCAAAAACCAGTAGAAATGGGGGTGGCGATCCGAGCTCGTAGATTCGGTGCTCTACTCTTTCCACTCCTTCCACTTCGCCACATCATCAATGATGATCAAATCGGAGTCGAAATAAATGATCCGGCAGACCCCGGTGGGGAACAGATCAACAAGGTAGATCCGTGCGTAATTGAGCGGCCATTCAAGTGCGCGGCGGATGGAGGACGAGATCTTGCCATTGACGAATTGACGTCAAAGTGGTAACGGTGGAAGTTGAGGTAGGGGAAGGTGGAGGTGACTATGTAGGAGAGATCGGTGGCGGGCCGCTGAGTTGCAATGAAATGAAAAGCAATGTTCTTAGGGTAGAAGGTGTGCGGGAGGATGAAGAAGATGCCGGTGACGTATCTGCAGAGGTAGACGGCGTCGAGGGTTCATTTAGGATGAAATAGGAAAAGTTAGCAAAGTTTTAGGACTAAAACTTAATTAATTTTAACGGCAGTGGGCAAATTAGACTAACTTAATAACATTAGTGGTTTATTTGGCAAAAAAAAAAAACATTAGTGGCTAAATCGGGCAAACTCAAAACTTTAGTGGTTTATTCATTATTTTTATCAAAAATATCAAAAATTTTGAAATTATTGGAACATTATTATTAGATAATTTCAATTAGAGTTTCAGAAGTTGTTATCTGATACTATAAAACCAATAATGGGAAATTGTAGGTTTTTAAAAATATAGGGGTTAAAGTGTAGGTTAAGCCAAATCATGGGGGAGTTTTTGTAATTTTCCCAATTTCCATCCGTGAACAATAGCACGCGGCATTTTGGAAACAATAGCGGTTTGTTCTCAATAAATCCGTTACAAAAGTAATTTCTAGGCAAAAAAAGGTAAAAACTTGCCACGTACTCCAGCATCCAGCCAATCCATCCTTTTCCCTAGCAGCAGTCAACAGACAGTCCCGCCTCAGTCCTTCAATTTCCCTTTCCCCAGGCACTGGAATTCCCCACTCGGAACATCTTCTGCAAGAAACCGTCGATTGACTCGCCGGTCGCCGCTGGGAAGAACCAAGATTTCTATCACAGTTTCCCTGGCACAAGTATTACTTCTCTCTTTTCTTCCTCTCCCTCGGTATACTTTCCTCTGTTTGACTTGAAATTTGTGGATCCATTGCTGCCATTTGAGTAAGGGTTCGTCATTTGGTGTTCGCAGGTGCGTTCAGTCGAGACTCTGTACGGTGAGAGACCTCCGTCTATTCTATCCATGGCTCGTACAGCATTTCGCCCTGACGTTCCGGACATGATGTGCACCGAGGTGGTTTTGAATGAGGAAGACACTTCCTACATGTTCGATGATCCTACTCCTATCAAAGATTGTGGGGATTTTCAGTACAATGTTTCTCATAGTGGTGGGTTCTGTTCCCTGATCTGCCCTTTCAAACATTTTTTCTTGTACTTGTGAGTTTCTGGAGGATTTTGCTGTTTACTTGGTAGATATGAGTGTGGGCTGCAGGTTATGTGAGCAAGGAGCCAGTGGAGGTTAGGGATGCTTCTTCGCAGCTCAAACGGCGGAGAATGTTGCAGTTTGACAATCAAGTGGCTGAATCCTTCAGTTGTTGTGAGGAGATGTCATCTACATTCCTAAGATCAAATGTAGGATTAGTGTTTCTTAAAGGAAATGCGATTCAAGTTGTCGTCCTAAATTATTCTACGCACATTTTAGTAGTGTTTAAGTCCAACAATCTGAAATATTCAGAAATCAAATCAGTAACATAAAAGTATTGGAAGTAACCTGTTTAAATTTCAGATGGAAGCAACCAAATCTAGGTCTGATACTGGTAGTATGTATATCCAGGAGGTTTGAAAACTAACGACACTTAATTTGATTTTGGTAATCAATTTTAGAAGCAAGCTACTTTAACTAGAACTGGGAATCTCATCAATGTCCGGTTTAAGCATATTTTCGAATACTTTGTCATCTGTGGTGGGGATACAGCTGTTGGAATGCAATGCATCAGTTAGGAGAGAATCTGAGGCTGTGGACTAAGAAAGGGTGAGAAGGCCAGCAAGCTCATTCCATACATCTAGGATTTTTGGGTTTGGTTGAACTCCGCAACCATGATAAGTGAAACTTTAGCCAACAACAAAATGAAAGCAAAAATAGGTGTAAGACGAAGGGCTTAAATTAAACAAGACAACTTTGCAAAGACACTTACTAGGGGATAATAAATGGTCTTGTAGAATAAGTACGACTACTCAAAGCCAGCTCATTTAGGTGGGAAAGTTAAGATTGTGGCTGTGAACAGTCTCAATTGACTACTTATGTAATTTGATCAGATTGTACAGACATTAGAGTGATTCTTTACAGGTGAGTCAGTAGTCATGTTGTTTGTAATGAAGTCATTTGTCATTGACAGGAGAGGGAGGACTCACTTGAAGAGGCTTTACCGGGGGAATTACAGTGGGCTTCTAGCTTTTCAGGTTTGCTTCTCAGAAGCTGATCTCATAAGAATGTGACATGAATGTGTGGTTTCTGATTCTAAACTTAAAAGAACCATTGCAGAAGATATGTCAAATTCCAGTTTTGAGGGCCTGGATTCATCTTGTGAAAGCTGGGTAACTGAATGTCTTAATGATACGGAGATGCACCTGAGTGCTGATTATATGTATGTTCCTTTTGTTTTCTACTATCTGTATGTTGAACTTTCATAGATTTTGAATGTTCTTCATCTGGGATCCAGGAACTTCTCGGATATGCCTGATGTCCAAATTGGCATTTCAGGTATACAAGCATCTTATATACCAGGATCATGTGTTTTCTACATTCTTTTGTTTTGCTTTCATTCAGCATATTATGCTCTTTTACACAGTACTTTGTCTAAGTTGTACAGGTTTATAATGATTGTTGCAGATTATGACAATATGCATGCTAATGTTGGGACTAACACTGTTCAGCCGCAAGTTACTCGATCCTCTCCAAATATTATAATTAAAGGTAAAATCTTGTTTTGTTCTTCAAATTGCATTTTCCTTTGAATGGTGATTTCTAGGTATATGAAGTTCAGCACATTGTTTCCTGTCAATTAGTAAGTGATAGTTTCTTTATTTTGTTGTTTAGGTAGGAAATCTTTCTTAAGGACGCCCTCTAAGTTAGTGACTTCGGTGGCCTATCCATTTGCCTTTGTTAAACCCTGTGGGATGCAAGGGGATGTAACTCTGAAGGACATAAACCAGAGAATCCAAACTCCACCACCCTTATCGTCAAAGCAAACCAATGAGAATTTATCTGTTTCATACCCAACTTCCGCTTTTTCAGGGAAGCCTGTTGTGGGCAAAACCAGGATTCGCACTGAAGGTGGAAAAGGTAGCATCACAATCATGAGAACCAAAGGATAATTAACTTAGTTGTGTCATGAGTTTTGCATTTTGTGGCCCTCAAATCTCATCCGCTGTTATGCTTGTTGGCTGAGTCTCTGTAAAGTTTTAGGGCTGTAAAATCGGCATCCTTTTTACAAAGTCATTGGGATCATAGCTGACAAATAAGACTTTTATGATTCCAGGTAGTGTTATTGTTGTTTGATTAAACTTTCTTGATCTGCCGGTAGTGTTAGTTCACTGGATTGTGGTTGTGTTTAGGTTCTGCCTATGTTCTCGTGGATCTGATATCATTGTTACTTCCCCTTACATTGTGAATGGACATGATTACTCATCTATTAGAAGCATGGATCTGAATGCTGTTTGAAGTTGTGACTGGGTTGCTTCCTTTTGAAGCTTTTGATCTTCCTGCAGTTAGAATTGAGCATAATTACCTTCAGTCTAAAATCTTGTTGGATGCAAAAATAAGTTGTACAAAATCGACTTAAAAATCCAAACATTTGCTTGGAAAAGAAAGGAAAAACATCGTGCACTTGATTGCTGGACCGACAGCTTCTTTAAAAAATTCTGCAACGATGAGAGTTTTAGGTTAGTGACCTTTGTGTGTATGCTTGCTTGCCTGCGCGTGCGTTTGTATGATAATTTAGATTAACAAAGCCACCTCTTGAACATGACATGGTCAGTCATAGACACCTCCTCATGGTTGCAGTCTTTAAGGTTCAGTTGCGTGCTTACCTTATTCTACACCACTGGCTCTCATAGTTTTCTTCCTGGAACAACATTTGTTGACTGAGATGCAATTAAGTTTCACACGATATGATCATGTTAGGATTACCAGGCTCTTTTCAAATTAATTTCTGTAAGCAAAATTATGGGCCCGTTTTGTTGTAGAAAATTTTCTAAGAAATGAAAAAAAGATTAGTTGATGAATTTTCATTTCCAGTTTTCCAAGAAATTTTTCTTTCCAATCTATTAAGAATTAGAGAATGTCTCTTTTGTTGTTTTCCGTTTTCCTAATACTAAGAAACATGATTTTCTACCGTTTTATAAATCTTACCCCAAAATTGTGAGTTCTCTCGGCTCTTCTTTACTCAACCTTCTCTACAACCAAGTCGATCCATGCAAGCCAATTGTTCCCATTTGGCTTTCGCTGTAATGTTCAGACTTCTCAAATCGGTTCCTGTCCTTGTTGTTAAATCTTGAGAGACTAAAAGCCCCTCGTTCGCGATTCTGATTTGCTATCAATTCATTTCCTTTCATTATCGCCAGAAAAAGCTTCCCGATGGCTGAAATTGTCATCCACAAGAACCCAAGCCGCTGCTGCTCCTGTCCAGCCATCGATCGCCGGAAATCGTAGCGGAGAAGGAAAAAACACGAAACAAATCCGCGAACCCGACCTGCTCAAAATTCCTTCACTTTTGGTCAAATTCTCAACTAGCCGCTTATCTCTTTTTTTTGTTTGTTCTGGTACCTAACTCTTCTAGCTTTGCAGTTTAGACACTAACAAGTAACAACACTATTTTTTTAATCCATTTTCATTCCGTTTTCGTTTGCATGCTTGCCTGAGTCATGAATTGATTTTGTTATCAACATCATATAGGATTATTGGTTTAGGTTAGGTGGGTTAGTAATTTAGTTTTCTGAATAATTTAATTTTTATTTAATTTTCTGAACTAAACATACTTACCAACTTTTTTTTTTTCCAAAAAAAATGGTTTTCCAGTGGAAGCACCTAAACATGTTTTATAAAGAATTGAAAAACTGCACATGGAAAAATGAAACTGAAATCAGAAAATAAAAATGAAAGTTGTTTTCTACATCCAAACACCCCCGTGCAAGCTTTGTTTTCGTTCTGAGATCTTTTTTGCAAATGGAATGAATATTACAAGTATCACTTGTATGACAACACTGTTACCCCTCAAACAATATCTTTAACTGGATCAAACAAATTCAGTTCGAGTTGTTAGAGAGATGTAATAAGTAGAAACAAATTTCCTTTCATTTTTTTTTTCTTAAGGCACCAAACCTGTATATGAAAGAGTAAGAGAATTATGCAAAGATGCAACAACTAAATAAAATTCTTTGTCACAAACAAATGAATGAAGTAAAAACGCAACAAAAATACTACCACCATTCACGAACTTCTTCGAAACGCCTTCAAAAAAGTATATAAATAAATAAGTAAAAAAAAAAAAAAGAACAGAAGAAAACCAAACAAACCATTACGCAACAAATTACTAGTGACAACTGAAAACTTTATAATAATATAATAAACCTAATAAAACCAACCTAAGCTAATCAGGCCGAAGCTCAAATAACTGGCTTAGAACATTGTTTGAATTTATGAAGTAAATCTCGTTGTTCGAAATTGTTTTCCCGTAGGCTAAAGTTGGTAGTTTTACAAAATCTGTGCATCCGGACTAGAGGGAATGGGCAAATAGGAGAACATTTGGTTCGTTCGCTTTAAAACTAATCCGAACATAATTATGCGATCAATTTTTTTATTTTTACAAAATGTATATAAATCATTAGAATTATATGTTAGAGTTGATCCAAATTGTTCAGAATCTAGATTGCATTTCGGTTTTATTCATTTTTTCTTTCTAAGACCTAAGCATATTATAAATAATAAAATATGATAAATATTCAAAATTTTGCATCTTATATCCAAAATTAAAGAGGGATCAACAACATATGGTAAAATATATCAATATTATTTTTTTTATTTGATTTCAAGTATATGAACTAATAATCAATTTGATAATTAACTAAACATGAAATTTGGTTTTGGTCTGAAGTGACCAAATTTGAAAAATTACCCAACCATTTTATGCAAATAATGTTTATTCTAGAGCCTTTTTTAAAACAAACAAATAGTAATTGTTATTCCATAAGATCAAACACCTCAAAAAGATTGTTTAGGGGCGCAAGCTGTTGACTTGATCTAATTGAAGCTATACTAAGCACAAATTAAGGCCATATATATGATGACTAGAGCTGTGTAGGAATGTGATGAAGTCAAACAATGAAACTAGAACTTTAGCCTTTGACTTTTAAAAAAAGTTAAAAATCTTCATATTCCAAATACAATTTCCCTTGTCAATATTATCTAAGGCTTTGACGATGATCCATATGTACTAGGCGACAAATTGATCTTAGAGGATCAAATTCAAATTCTTGTTTTCTATATAAATTGATTTTAAGTGTAGCTGCAATAATTTGTAGCAGATTTAGGAATTTAATTATTCAAACAACACATGGCCATCAATCAACAATTTTCTTCTAAAGCTTGCCAATTTAATTGCTCTAACTTCTCGCATCCAGCTTCTTGTTCCCAGTCCATTATATATGTTTTACTCTTTACCATAATAAAAGGTTGGGTGAACAACACTTTTCCCTTCAATTGGTCAGTTGAAAATTACACTTTCACCTCATACCTTTCCCCCTAATTATTTACAACACCGCTAGTTAATTGTTGGCCAACATTATATTTTCCATAGTCATTTGAACAGTATAATGATTGTTAGACTATTATTAGACATTTTAAATTTAATGATAAAGAGTCACTGAATGATTTAAGGTTTTTTTATTTTTGTTTTTACCCCAGTTAAGCTAAGTAGTCTCTCCATGAGATTGACCAACAATTTTCAAGAATAGGGGAGCGAGTATGAGAGTAATTTTAAATATTTCAAAGGTAATTGAATTTCATCCTGAAAGCTTTATACTCAATTGTCTTGTCAGATACATCTTTCTGTAGTAATTTAATGAATGAGATAAGGGTACGAGAAATGAGAGAGCTAACTCCTTTCTCCATTTCTAAATTAAGTTCTTTTATAAGTAAAAAATAAAAATCATATACATGTTTCCCTAAGCATCATGTGATTTAGAATTTAATTGTACCTTTAACTAAATTAAGTTTAATTTCTTTTCCTTAGCAATCATACCATCGATGCAAAATGGAGTATTTTGTTCAAGAGTTTTAATTAAGAGTCAATCAATTATGAAATATGTCATTAATTACACTATAAGAACTATATAATGATAATTAAAACCTCCAATATAATGATTATTAAGAAAACCAATATATTACATGTGTCTAATGATTACAATGCAAAAATAAATAATCTCGTTGTCACAACATATGAATGAAAGAAAAAAAATTAAATATATCACCAAACTTCATAGTCAGAAAAGTAAATCCTCTTAAACAAAAATTATGAGAACTAACACACGAATTAATAATTAATGAGCCCATGAAAAGCTGTAGATATAAAACTACATATCAACGTCACACTTCCGGCTTTCAAACTGCTTGGTCGTAGAAAAGTGCATGACCACCGGTGAACAGTAAATTTTCACCGTCCGGTGAGCAGACTTCCATCTTCCCACCTTAAATCGAATCATAGCCTTCACATTGACGTCCAATCTAATCTCACCTGTAGCCTTGGCAATCTTCAAACCCCTGGCTGACATGGAAGCTACAGCAGCATCTCTAGCCACAACCTCCGCTGGCAACCGGGTGACATTGCTGTGGGGTTGAAGAAATGGCTGGAGGGTTTTGTAAGCAACTGTTTGATCCTCATATGTAACGGCTGTTTCGATTTTGTCGTAGTATATGGAGATTCTATGGTTAGGGTTATGTGCCCTAAAGACAAAGTCAAAGGTGGAATTGAGATGGTTATTATAGACGGAAAAATCTTGTACCCAACCATCTTCAACGGTGTAGACAATCTTTTTTGGCCGGATCACCAGCCAAGTGATCAAGATGGCTAGGCCAACGAGGACGATCAGGGTTAGGAGAAAAATAGCAACACACCGCACTAGATTCATCGGCTGGCCAGCCGGCCGTTGAGCTGCCACCCGGGTATTGGCCATATGTTACAAGTTGCTAAAATGTGGAGATGAAATTGATCACATAAACAAAGAGTATTTATTTACAAATAAAGGACGACCAAAAGATCATAGTGACTTTCTTGCAGGAGAAGCTACCTGGGGGAACGGAATGCAAGTGAAAAGAAAAGAGAAATTTGGACTTGTTAATTGAAATTTTGAAACCTAAGTGTTTGGGTTATGGTTTAGTACTTTTGTCTGTCGGCGGCAGTCCGAAACACCTTTTTTTTTTGTCTTTATTACAACTTTAACATTTCTTGTGGGGAAAGTCATATGAGAATTTAGGTTATTCCAATGTGCTTTGCTTCGTGGTCTAAATGTTGCAAGATTCAATTTCAACATAGATGCAAATATGTGCTTTTAGCTTTCTTAATTGGCAGCTGCTGACGAGCTGTCATTGGGGCAACTTTATCTACAGTTGCTATTAACCTTCTCATTTTTAATGTAAAAGCTAATTAAAATTACCTGCTCTACTATACACTTGGAAGAATAAATAAATTATTATTATTTAATTATTTTTCAAAATAAGACTAATAGATTCGTTAGTATTTAAGAGCTATAACATAAATTCAAGGCTTAGAAAGAAAGGGAAAGACCTAAACTTATTTGGACAAATTTATCAATACAAAAAACCTTGTTCTTTTTAGGACGTTTGGAGGAGGTTGTTACCGGTGAATGGAATTAAAACATACTCCCTCCGTCCCAAAAATTTTGCTCCATTTGTTTTTGACAATTAATCTATAATTTTTTATTTTCAACATTTTAATATATAAATACAAAATCTTTGTATATGAATGATAATTCAAGATATGTAGTTTCTAAATATATTTTTTTAATTTTTTTTAACAAACAATAATATGAATAAAATTAAGTCAAAATACAACAAAAAATCAAATGTATCAAAATTTATGGGACGGAGGGAGTATGATTTATGTAGCCGACCTCAACTAATTGGGATTAAGGCTCAATTAACTGATAAAATGCATGGTTGGATCTTCAACAGTTTCTTATGTGTTATGTTTATGACATGAGAAGACGTGAAAAAACTTTTAAGCTCTTTTAAGAAAATGATTAATATCATAAGCACCAACAGTGCAATCTTTTAATTTTCTCCGGTCATTACATAGTTATGGAAAAAAAATCGAATTAATTGAGAATTTCACATCAATAGTTTCCATAGTAATTGAATTTATTTCCGCAGCCAAGTACACGTGAAGAAAAAGGAACTACATACATTAGGCTGTGATAATAAGAGTAAAACTAAAACAAATACTATTGAGTATGGCGAATTCTAAAATGCATATATGTGCATATGCACATACTTGATGACATTAGAATGAGGGAAGTTTCCGTTTGATTTGGATCATTTATGGTAATTATATTTGCTAAGGTGGAAGATTTGATTGGATTCTAATTAAAATATTAACTGTAATTAAAATCTTTAGTTATGGAAATTTAGTTTTAAACGTTTCTTTGTTTATTTAATTCAATGTCTTCATTTCTTCTTTTCCTTTGTGAGTTGCAACAGATTTATATTCTTTCTTTTTTTTCCCCCCAGTTGTCCAAACATTAATAGTTTTATTATGGAAACTTTATGAATTTGAATTCATTTGGAAAAATAATCTTAAGTAAACAATAAAGATAATCTGAAAATATGGTAATTATTTAAAATAATTTTATAAATATTCAATTTCATATAATAGAAATTTATTTTGTATAATATGTCATTTTCTCATATAATGATTTTGTTATACAGATTAATACATTTCACTTTCAGTTTAATACGTTTCACGTACAGTCTAATATATAGCCCATACAGTTTAATACAATTCACATACAGTTTAATACATATCTCACACAGTTTAAAACATTTTACTTTCAGTTTAACATATATCTCACACAAATTAATATAATTCATTTTTAGTTTAACACATATCCCACACAATTTAAAACAGTTAACTTTCAGTTTAATAATTTAGCATCCAGTTTAACACATATTCCACACAAATTAATATAATTCACTTCCAGCTTAACATATATCTCGCTCAGTTTCATACATTTCCCACATTGTTTCCAGATTCATCCTGACTTTCATCCTTTTGCATTATAGATTTGTTGCTACTTTTTTTTCCCCGTACTCGTCTTACCATAATTGGCACATTGTGAGAGGTATTCTACATAGGTATCCTCACATTTTATTGTCATATCTGTGTGTGTGTGTGTGTGTGTGTGTGTGTGTGTCTTTTACAAATTAAAAGCATACATATAAAATCCAAAAGTATACATATATATTTTTGTTTTTACAGACCCAGGAGCATACGCGTAAACCCCAGAAATATACATATATATCTGTATTCTTTAAAAATCAAGAAGCACACATATAAAGTTCAAAAGCATACATATATATTTGTGTTTTTACAAACACAGAAGCATACATATAAACATCAGAAGCATATATATATATATATGTATACCTATGTTCTTTACAAACCCAGAACATACATACAAGTTCCAGGAGCATACATATAAACCCCCAAAATATACACATATATATCTGTATTCTTTACAAATCCAAAAGTACACATATAAAGTCCAAAAGCATATATATATATATATATTTATGTTTTTACAAACACAGAAACATACATATAAACATCAGAAGCATACATATATATATATACCTATGTTCTTTACAAACCCAGAACATATAAACAAGTCCTAGAACATATATTTAAAACCCGGTAGCATACATATGTATAAATTCATATTATTTTACAATATAAAATACAAAGTTTGGATGTTTTATTATGGATCTAAAAAAATGATACGAACCTTCTGTTTCTTTGCTGAAATCAACGTCTTAACCACTATCATCCGCCGTACTCACTTGCTAAACCTTTTTGTATGCTTTCCCTCTTCGCGAGTTTTGAACCACCGTTGGCCGACGCCGGCGGATGCCTTCGCTCTAGTCATTGCCATCCGTGCTTCACTCCGAACAGCTTCATTGTCGTCCTCATCTTGTTCAAAACACATTCGCATGCCTTGCCGCCCTCTGAACGACTTCGCATCGCTCCAAACAGCTGCGTTGCCATCTTTGCCTTTTTTTTATTGGTTTTTTTTACGGAGGACGCAACTGAGAGTATGGGAGATCATTGGTTTTCTCGTGGGATTAGGGTAGAAACTAATTTTGGCTGGTTTTTATGTTAGTGTTGTGCCCAAAAGCCAATTATGAGATGATTGTATTTTTTGCACGTTGAGTGATGATATTTTATTAAGGCATTAATCCAGCAATTATATTTGTTGTTTTGTTTCTACGTAACGTAATAAACATAATTGTAACCCTAGAATAATGATATTCTCAAACGTCCATAATCTAGTATTATTGTGGAGCGGGTTGCAATAGTACATAACGACTAGCATATGTGGAGACTAATATGAGATATGTAGTCTACATATGGGTACAAGTTGGAGAACTTGTGTACTAGACCGACCTACCATGAGAACACTACATGGATCGTTATATGAGTGTCATAAGTGATTCTCATAGTGATCATGATATATGTAGTCATTCGACCTAAGATCATCAAGGTTCCCTACATGTGAGTCATATACTTTGATACTTTCCTTTGTTGCTCGTAACTGAGTGAACTTAAAGGAAGTCATTGGGTATGCCATATATCATGCGGAGGGATTTGTATGATCAAGATGAGATTTGTCCCTCATATGTAACGGGAGTGATATCTTCAGGCCCCTTGATAGAGTGAGACTTAGAAAATGTATGGCCATGCTCGAATGAGTTGATATACGATATCAATGTCATCAGTTTAAGTTGGTCTACTCGGTAATCAAGAAACCAAAGATTGGGCTATACGAGAGTGACACATTCCATGTCTCGTCCTTAGTCTTGATATCTTGGACAAAGGGACAATGATATATATCGATGATAATCATAAAGGTTTAGTCGAATCACCGACAATCTTGTCACTTGGGTAACAATGATGTGTTACTAGACACCGCTCATTGCTTATGATCATAAATGTGATTTATGATCATTGCCAACGTGATAAGAGCCTATTCAGTCACACACATAGAGCTATTTAGATTATTATAATGTATAGGTTAATTATTTGGGTTATTGTTTCACAATAATTTCGTATTGATAATGGACCCAAAAGTTGAGCCATTATTAAGCCAGAAATTGAAGCCTAATTGGATTAGGGCTTTGAAACCTATTAGGCCTTGAAGTTGAGTCTCACTATAAATACAACTTTTAGTGAGAAATTCGTAACTTTTTGCCCAAGCTTCCCAAAAGGACAGCCGCACTTTTCTCTTGCAATTCCTTGGAGGAAGCAAGCTAGCACTGCGAAAGCAAGAGAAATAGATCTGCCGGGACGTGGTGGAAACGTGGTGATCCCGAGAGGCTCGTGTGGATACCATAGAGAGCTTGAATACGTCAATTGTTCAGGTTTTGTTATTCAACTCTACAGTTGAGTGAGAGATCTCAACCGAAAATTAGGTATGAAAATTTTCAAACACCCGGTTTACCCCGTTTTACTTGGATCCTAGAGGATTTCGGTTAAATTCCGTTGCGCTGTTTGGCTCCCAAAACCCAACATTTTATATGGTAAATGGCTCTAATCAAGTAACTCCCCATTTTTTTCCCTAATTTTTTGCATCTTCCTCTTTGTTTTGAGTTGAAGGGATGGACGGAACTGTTAGTAGTGTTACTAGGTGCTTACGCACCTAGATGGATAGTCTCATCCCTCATTGAATATAATATAACTGAGTTTAAATCATTCACTAACGACAGTAAATTTTTTTTTTTTTTTGGAAGTCGTTTAATTTGTAAAATATCTCGCAAAAATATGTCGTAGTTGATATATAAAGCAAAACAGCATCCAATTAATTATTCTTTCCTTGGAAACTTGAACTTTGCACCTTTTGTTTCCCTCTACGCCTTCACCCCACTGAATTCTTTTGTCAATGAGATCCTTGAAACGCAAATCTGAATGATTTCATATAACCAAAGTTGCATTCAGATACACATATTTTACATATTTTTATTTAAAAAATGCATTTCTCCAACAAATCGGAATAATAACAGTAGACATACAACATTCATTGTTCACAGGAACAAATGTTCACAAGTAAAGAAACTAAATCCAAAATTGCTGGATAACCCCAGACACATAGTCACAGTGTTTAATTTAGTATGAACAAATTAAAAGTTGAGCGTCAATTTGAACATTTTTGCAACGGCAACACCTGCTAAAGGAGAGTGGATTACGGCTTTGTCTTGGACTTCTTGGTCCGATACAGAACTGAGCTACTGAGTCTTTCAACCATCGCCGTCGTCGTCTTTGTCTAATCCACTATTCCCACCGCCCCAGAAGACACAAGCGTCATCCAAGTGAATCAGCTAACCCACCCTTTTCCTTAATCTCTAGTTTCTTTTTTATAGAAAAAAAAAAAAAGAAGTTTTGGGTTGCATTTGTTTCCTCCTTTGAGCCTAGATTTTTGTTTCTAACAGCTTCCTAGGTCTAATCAGATATCAATTGAATCGAAATTTGGGTTCTTTTGGATTTGGGTATGCAACAGTTTCTACCTTTTCTAACTTGTCGATTTTGTTTCGGCAATTTGCTTTTTATTTTTAGGATATAAACACCCCGATTCCTTTGGACGGTTATATACTGTTTCTAAACAAAAAAATTGTTTTTTGGGTTGTAATTAATCATTTTGTCATTGATTTGATTGTTAATCATGCTATACTGTATGCCATGCTTATGACTCTGTCCTGTTGTGTTTCTGTTCAAGCCTCCTCCAGCTTACATTGATGGGCTAAATCTCAGGTCTCCTACTGCTTCCTTTGGTGTTTATCATTTGGTGACAATTCAGTGCCCCCTTATATTTATACTGTTGCTGTCAATGGCTCGAGCACGAAATGTCATTGTTGCAACTGGTTTACTTTTGTTTGCGGGTGCTGGACTGGCATTCCCCTTTTTCATAGCGTGAGTATTCCTTTATCAATTGTTTACTGCACAGAACAGCATACTGTTGAAAACTCTGAACTGAACCTTTAGCTTTGAACTTGATCCTAATCATCTAGGACATCAAGACGGCCCATTGATTCGTCAAAAGCCTTACCACCCCAGGCAACTTTCAGGGGGCCTTACATAAATACAGGCTCACGGGATATTGGTCCTGACCAACAGACATATCCGAAGAAATAAGTCTGGCCAGTGCCGTAAGTGGATGTTGGGCTTCATCTGCGTTGTTTAATTTGTAAGTTGAGCATGTATTTGTAGTTCCTATTAGCAAACTTTTTGCACCCCGTGGAAAACGTCTTACTATAAGTAAAATGATCAAATGTACCTGGTTGCAATTTGTGTGGTAGGAATTGTGAAAAATAGTGAAGCAAAACTAGGATTTGTTGAGCTAAACTTGTGATGCTTGGAGGCTGTGTTCTATGATTGCGGATTGGTGAATATGTCCATTTGCAATCATCTAGTTTTGAATATGTATCTTGGTTACAATATCTAACATGAATGTGCCAAGAAAATATTCTTGGTCAGATCAGATGCCTGTTGTTGGTGTACAGTGTGAGAAGCTCTTCTGTGTGCATTTTGATGCAGGCATAGAACTGTAGTTGGGGCCTCTATCCGTCTGTTAATATAGAGCATTTCTGGGGAACGCGTCATTTGAAACAAATGCTTATCTTTTTTAGTCTAAAAATCTGTTTATATGTTGATTGCAGGTGTAAAACAGCAATCAGGCTATGCATGTATGTCATCCGCTTCTTGCATCTGAATTTTGCAATTTTTTGGAATGTTGATTTACATACTAGTAGTGCCATTCTCAGGCAGTTCTATTAAATTCTGAAATGTTGTTGTTACCTAATGAGGGTTTTGCCTTTTCGTTTTTAAGTCTTTCAGTTTTCTTCCAGTCAACTTTGATGCGGAAGCAGGGAAAGGTCAGAGGATGCGTATTAGTGTGCTGGCGAGACTGTATAATGCACTTCAGCAAAGCATGTGTTTTAATGACTTTAGGGTAACATTTACTTTCTTCTCTGGGCCCAAAATATTGTCATTAGATATTTACATGTCAACTCCAGGGAGAGGCCTTGGTGCAAAAGCAGTAAAACTGGTGAAATTGCAGACGTGCAATAAATGATCCTTTCAATACCTTTCTTCCTTTTCTTCCCCATGAGAATCTTTTACATATTAGAGAAGATAGAATTGAATACGTTGTTCATATTGGGGATGGGGATTTTGTAAGCCTTCTCAGGCTCGAAGCTAGGCCTTGCCTTTAGGTACGGTGTCCTCTAACCAGCAGGGCAAGTCTACAAGGGCAATACCCTTGTTGTAAGGCGGGGAGCTTCATGTTTAGCTTGCGTCTCTATAACTTATAGCGCCATAGGCTCCTTTTCCTGTTGGAACATTCGTAGGTATTGTTGATTTGAATTAAAACTATGTCCGCAGGGAAGGAAATTGCAGTAAATCATGGTTTGGGAAGGATGTTTCCTTTGATGATGCATCTGCACTTTGCAGAGCATCTGCACAAAATAAAAAACACAACTTGCCTTCTGCTTTCCGTAGGGTTTGATCCTTAAGTGTCACAGGGCCGGTGCGATAGAGATACCCTGCCTTTAGGCCGAATGTAGGAAGACCACGCTTAGCCAAGGCCATCGAGAATAGCCGGAACTTTAACCATAAGCTGGGCGCCAAGATATATCACACATGTAAACTCAGTTATCGCAATGAATAATCATGTTAATCTTTCACTTGTTAACAAAAACAGGTGACCTGTAAAATGATGTAATGAACAACAATTGAATCAGAATTAATGGAGCATAATCCTCTGAGATTTGCAATTGGCACTGCTGAATTTGATGTACTAAAAGTAAAGGAAATAAAAATAATATAAAATGAAACAGCAAAAGTAAAATTAGTTCGGTTCCCGTCACTGGAACTAAAGATAGACAAGCAATGGTATAAATTTGAGAGCCTCAATTTTGGCAGAAAGAGAACAATTTCCAACAAAGAACTAATTAAACGCGGGCTCTATTTTAAGAGAGCGACAAAAATTTTGATGGTTTAGAAACAAGAACAGGAGGAGGGAAAAGATGCAAAACCGCGAACATGATCCTGCAGGAGTTCTGATTGGGGTTTTTGGTGTATATGAAAAATCAAAAGCCTGAGCCAGAACACCGAGTTTGGCCTTGTCCTGCCTGAGAATCAGACGGTGAGGGTCTGTACCATTTTGCCGCCGAAGATCGTGTCGGTCGGAATCTGGGGAATACCTCAAGTGTCCAGCAATCATCTGCACCTACTCCCTTCCGCAGTTAGTCTTCATCATCCTTGCCCTTTCTCACCTGCTAAATTTCCTTCTCAAGGGCATGGGGGTCCCCTTCTTTTGCCTCTCTAATTCTTGTACGTACGTACGTTCCCAATTTTTCATGCAAGTACCTCGTCTTGCTATATATATTGATTCAACGTACGATTGATATATGTATGGGATAATTAACCTATATATGTTGTTTTGGCAGGCTGGTTTGCTGCTCGGACCTACGATGTCATGGGGAGCGAATGTACTAAAAACTTACATATTTCCATACGGTGAAGGCACAGAAATGATCAACTCAGCAGCTGCATTAGGAATGGTTCTCTTCATATTTCTGACGGGAGTGAAAACGGATCTTGCTATGTATGGTGATTATTAGAACAGGGAGAAAAGCGTTATAATCGGGTTCTACACATCGCTCTTCCCGTCACTTTGCGCCTTCCTTTTCTACTTGATTGTTATTAGAGCTAAACCCGTTAACGATTTTGTGAAAATGGCGAGGTTGATTGTTGTGGTGGCCGAGTCTCTAACTCCATTCGCGGTCATTGCTTACCTCCTAAGCGAGCTCAGGATATTGAACTCGGCCATCGGAAGACTTGCACTGCCATGTGCCATGCATGGTAGGGCACATTATAGGCATAGTTGTTTTGTTCTGTCTCAATTTATACACAGTTATGAAATTGTCCCCCAAAAGAGGCCTGCATCGATGGCGTATCGATGGTTGTGCTCGTCCTTGTTGTTTTCTTGGTGATCCGCCCGATTCTTCAAAGGATGATATGACAAACACCTGATGGGAGCCCATTAGTGACGCTCATGCCTTCACAACCATAATGCTAGCTCTTTTGAGCACCTATTACCCGCATCATTTCAATTACACACCCCTAGCTGGGGCTTTCTTTTTTGGGTTAGCTGTCCCAGATGGGCCTCCTTTAGGCTCATATTTGGTGGATAAGCTGGAATGCTTTGTGACCGGGATACTTCTGCTGGTGTTTGTTTGCTAACACAGTGATGAGAACAACTCCAGGTTCAATATTCATCCTAGGTGAAGAAGCTATGTTTGTGGCAAATGTTGTTTTCCTCAACTTCTTCACAAAAGTTATAGCTTCTTTTGTCCCTTCTTTGATCTTCAAAACGCCTTGGAATCATGCCTTGGCACTCTCTCTTATTTTGAGTAGCAAAGATGTTGTGGAGATAGCAATTCTTCTCCATATTTAGATCCCAACTCGGAAGTGATCAATAGCACAAATGACACACATAAAAGTATATACTGAACGATCTATGAATAGGCTGAACTAGCTAGAGAATAATTTGTCACAAGTGATGTTGATGATTTATGCATGTCTTGTCTTTTCATTTGCTTCAGATGATTTTAGATACAACGTTCACAACCACAACCATTGGGGTGTAGTTAAACGCGACTTTCTTGCCGATTATGGTGAAGTCTCTCTACGATTCCATTACGAGCAAGTACAAAGATTACGAAGAAATAAAGAGACCTCCTTCATTCGAAATCCAACGCGGAGCTCAAAATGCTTTTGTGCATTCACGACCATGATGATGTTGGCACTTTGATGAAGCTTCTTGAGACAACCTACCCTACAAAAGAGAGCCCGAATGAGATATATGTCCTACATTTGATGGAGTTCATGGGGCGAACGTCTCCTATTTTTGTATCTCACCAAGAGATGGTCCGAAAATCCTTCGAAAATGTGATTCTTGCCTTTACTCAGTACCAGCACAAGCACTACGGGGCAGTCACCGTGAACGCCTTCAAGGCCATCTCTGATCCACATTTCATGCACGAGGACATCTGCATGCTGGAGCTTGACAAGCAAGTGTGCTTGATCCTTCTTCCGTTTCATCAGAAATGGAGGTTCGATGGGACACTCGAGAGTGGGGGCAGCTTCCGACGGAACTTGAATTGTTCCGTCGTGGACAAAGCTCCATGTTCTGTCGGGATCCTTGTCCCGCCATGGCTCAGGGAAGCACCAAGGGGGCTTATATCTCCGTTGGCATGTTGTTCTTCGGTGGGAGAGATGACCACGAGGTACTGGCGCTAGCAAAGCGAACGGCGAAAAACCCTTACGTGAGGCTCACGGTAATCCATTTCGTTGCCAATGTTGAAACGTCAAGAGCGAAAATAGACTGGGATTCTATCCCCGATGCGGAGCAGCTCAAGGAAGTGAAACATGCGGCGGATGAGGGTGAAATGCTGTACATAGAGGAGGCAGTGAAGGACGGCCCTGCTGCGGCCTTGGTGATCCGGCAACTAGCTTACGGTTACGATCTGATGATCATTGGGAGACGGTACGAGGTGGAATGTGCTCAAACTTCGGGTTTGTCGAAATGGAGCGAGTCGCCTGAGTTGGGAGTTGTGGGGGACTTGCTGGCCTCCACGGATATAAGTAGTAGAGTTTCTACGTAAAAGATCACAAGTCAGGAATGGTTTGAATAGTCTGGCACACTCTGTGCTCAGCTAAACAGATTTATTATATATGTACATAGCAGATAAACGTGATAAGCATACAGCTGAGAAATACAAGTGATATTTACAATAGTTGCGTAGATAAGGCTTATCACTATCTAGTATCGTTAACATCCCCCCTCAATGTCAACGGTTTGCTGCATACGTTGAGATTGTTGCGACAGAAGATGAAGGACTGTTGAGGCAGTGGTTTGGTAAGAACATCTGCGAGCTGGTCCTTATTTGAGATAAAACGTACTTGAAGAGCTCCATTGGCAACGCGTTCACGGACAAAGTGAAAATCGATTTCAATGTGTTTTGTTCTTGCATGGAAGATTGGGTTGAGTGTGAGGTAGGTAGCTCCAAGGTTGTCACACCAAAGTATCGGAGGTGAGTGAAGAGTGATGCCCAATTCTGAAAGCAGAGACTGCAGCCAAATGAGTTCAGCTGTGGCATTTCCTAGTGCCTTGTATTCAGCTTCGGTGCTAGAACGAGAAACTGTTGGCTGTTTTCGTGAGCTCCATGAGATCAAGTTAGGACCAAGAAAGATGCCATAGCCACTGGTGGATCTGCGATCATCAATGCACCCTGCCCAATCGGCATCCGAGAAAGCACTCAAGGTGCTAGAACGAGACCTTCGAATGTAGAGGCCAAGATGTGTTGTATGCTTGAGATAACGAAGTATCCTCTTGACTACAGACCAATGTGTAGTAGTGGGTTTGTGCATGAATTGGCAGACCTTGTTTACTGCGAATGAGATGCCTGGCCGAGTGAGGGTAAGGTACTGAAGAGCACCGACAGTGCTTCTATGCATGGAAGCATCAGACAATGGTGTTCCGAGCTCACTTGAAAGCTTTTCGCTTGCTGACATAGGAGTGGCAACAGGCTTTGCTGCGAGCATGTTGGTGCGAGTCAAGAGGTCAACAATGTACTTTTGCTGAGATAATAACAGGCCATCAGAGAAATGAGTGGCTTCTATTCCAAGAAAGTAATGAAGTGCCCCCAAGTCTTTAATGGGAAAGTCAAGTCGGAGTTTACGAATGATATCATCAATGGCTGTAGGCCGTGAACTTGTGATGATAACATCGTCCACATAGATGAGCATATAAACTATCAGATCAGGCTGACAGAGAATGAAGAGAGAGGGATCAGCTTTG
Source organism: Aquilaria yunnanensis (assembly GCA_039654915.1). NCBI lineage: Eukaryota > Viridiplantae > Streptophyta > Magnoliopsida > Malvales > Thymelaeaceae > Aquilaria > Aquilaria yunnanensis. The sequence goes on from CM077595.1 coordinate 2,692,392, forward strand.
GAAGGGCGAAAGCCATAGTGCAGAAGTCGAGAACTGAGCCGTGAAAACCAAGCACGGGGAGCTTGTTTGAGTCCATAAATTGCCTTTTTAAGTTTGCAGACATGATCTGGAAATTGTGGATGAACAAATCCCTGTGGTTGTGCCATAAATACTTCTTCATTGAGGAAGCCATGAAGAAACGCGTTCTGTACGTCAAGTTGACGTATACTCCAATTTCTTGAGACTGCAAGAGACAAAACTGTGCGTATTGTTGTAGGCTTGACAACTGGACTGAAGGTCTCTCCATAATTGACGCCTTCCTGCTGACTGAAGCCTTTGGCAACCATCCTTGCTTTGTATCGTGCAATAGAACCATCAGGATTTGTCTTGAGACGATAAACCCATTTGGAGCCAATTATATTCATATAAGGTTGTCGAGGAACTAAAGTCCAAGTCTGGTTTTTAACCAAGGCTTGGAACTCCTAATGCATGGCCTGTCGCCACTGCTGGTGTTTTACTGCAAAGGAGAAACATAAAGGCTCACAATCAGTAGATTTAACATTTTCAGTGAGTAGACCCGTTGAGATCGGATAACGAACAGTGCCGTCGGTATATTGCTTGGGTTTGATGATATTGTCACGGAGCCTTGTCTGCATGGGGTGTCTCGCAACAGGCAGATGAGACGCTGAACTGAGGTGATCCGAAGAGGAGTCTGTTGGCAATGGAGCGCAGGCAGAACTGGTTGGAGTTGGTGAAGGTAATGCTGAAGATGGTGAAGACGGTGGGTTACTAAGTGTCGATGTAGGTTCAGCTAGAGGAGGCAGTAATAAAAACGGAGAAGAACCAGAAGACAAGCTTTGGTTGGTGAAACTTTGATCAGATTGTTTATTGGCAAAGGGAAAAATGTTCTCATCAAAGATCACATTTTTTGCAATATAAACACGGCCGGATTAAATGTCGAGACATTTATATCCTTTGTGGCTATCACTGTAGCCAATGAAAAAACACTGTTTTGATCGAAATTCCAGCTTCCTAGTATTGTAAGGTCTTAGGTGAGGCCAGCAAGCACAGCCAAAAACTTTAAGAAAATTGTAGTCAGGCTTAACTCGAAGTAAACATTCCAAAGGAGTGCGATTACCTAAAACAGGGGTAGGCATGCGATTGATCAAGAATGAGGCTGTTTGGAATGATTCATCCCAGAATTTTAATGGTGCGCCAGATTGAGCAAGCAGAGTAAGGCCTGTTTCAACAATGTGCCTGTGCTTACGCTCAACGGATCCATTTTGTTGGTGAGTATGGGGACAAGATATTCTGTGTGCAATGCCTTGAGACTGAAGAAGTGAATTTAGCTTTCGATATTCTCCTCCCCAGTCAGTTTGTATGGCCTGAATTTTCCTGTTGAGAAGTCTTTCGACATGTTTTTGGAAGGTCACAAATACTTGTTCAACGTCAGATTTGCAAGAAATGGGAAAGACCCAAGTAAATTTGCTAAAGTCATCAATGAAACTCACATAATAAGAATAACCATTGACAGACTTAATTGAAGGTCCCCATACATCTGAGTAAAGAAGTTCCAAAGGAAACTTAGACATTGATTTTGAAATAGGAAAAGGAAGCTGGTGACTCTTGCCTTGTTGACAAGCGTCACAAATACTGGAGTCTTTACCAGAACTCACTAACAATTTATTGTGATTGATAATGAAATGACTGACATGACTAGAAGGGTGACCAAAACGCCTATGCCATTGATCTGTGCTTGCTTGCTCACCAAGGAGAAGTGTTTTGTGGCTGGAAGGAGTGTGCATCCAGGGTAGTTGATAAAGTCCATTTTTACATGGGCCGTGGAGCAGCTTTGTCTTCGTGACTTGGTCCTTGACAAGAAAATGATCAGGGTGAAATTCAAAAAAGACATTGTTGTCACGAGCTAATTTACTAACAGAGATAAGATTTTTTGTGATGGTTGGAACATGGAGAACATTTGATAGTTTGAGAGGTCGTAAAATGGTATGAATGGAAGAGTGACCAATATTCTGAATATTCAAACCTGCTCCATTGCCAACATGAACCTGATCTGAGCCATTGTATTTGTCGTAAGTCGTCAGTCTTGAAAGATCTGCTGTGACATGATCATTGGCTCCTGAGTCTGTGTACCAATTGGGATCTATCTGGTAGCTTGGGGTGGTAGTCATGCCAGCAAAGTGATTTGTTGTCTCCTGGTATGATTGATCGAAGCGGTAGTGACAACTTAGGGCTGAATGACCCGGTTTGGAGCAGACCTGTCAAACAATTCTTGGAGTAAAGTTGCTTGGGAGGTGTCCATTGTTTGAGGGTCGTCCACGTCCTCTGCCACGGCCCCGAGGATTGGTATTGTTGTAGTTTCGACCACGTCCTCGATTATATGAGTTGCGTGTAGCAACATTGACTGCTGGCGTCTGGGTTGCTAAAGTTGCCACTGTATTGTGTTGCTCCAACCTGAGTTCATAGCTTAGCAAATATCCATATAGATCATTCAAAGAAATGGGATCAACACGTGTTGTGATCGAAGTAACAAGGGGATCATATTCGGAAGAGAGACCGGCCAAGATATAAGAAACAACTTCAAATTCTTGGAGGGACTGACCTATGGCAGCAAGAGTGTCAGCAAGGCTTTTAACCTTTTGAAAAAAATCTGAGATGGTGAGATCCTTCTTTCTAATGGTGGAGAGTTGATACCGAATCTGCATGATTCGGGCATGTGATTGGCTTGAGAAGAGTTTTTCCAGAGCATCCCAAACCTGTTGTGCAGTGTTGAAGTTGATCACATGCGCGAGTATTTCTTCTGAAAGCGATGAGATCAAAGCACTGAGTATGATCTGGTCCTGCTGGTGCCAAGTTAGATACGCAGTGTTGGCAACCTGGTTGCCGTCATCGTCGTTGGTGAGTTGAGGTGGAGCCTGCATTGTGCCTGTAACAAAACCAAGCAAATTTTGTCCACGCAAATAGGGAAGGAATTGTGCCTTCCAAAGCAGGTAATTGTCTCGGTTGAGTTTGATATTCATAAGATGGCCGAGGTTAAGGATTGATACTTGTGTAGGAGGATTTAAGGGCGAGGAACTTGCGATCAGGTTGGAGGACGAACCACTGAGTGGTGTGGAGGGAGAATTATTGGAGGCCATTGGTGTGTTGACGTGAGTCGTGGGCTCTGATACCATAAAAGATCACAAGTCAGGAATGGTTTGAATAGTCTGACACACTCTGTGCTCAGCTGAACAGATTTATTATATATGTACATAGCAGATAAACGTGATAAGCATACAGCTGAGAAATACAAGTGATATTTACAAGAGTTGCATAGATAAGGCTTATCACTATCTAGTATCGTTAACACTACGTTAATTGTGCAACAGCCACAACATTTTTAGAAAGTAGATCAAGTACAATGTTAACCTGCAGTCTTTTAGAAATTCAGTTTTTTTTTATAAAATTTTTTAGTGCCCCTTTGTTTAAGCTTTATGTTTATCATTATTTTTTTTTCACCAATGCTTTCTAATGTTAGTTAAGGAAAATGAACAGTGACGTCACTTGAGCTAAGTATGAATTATGATTTAATCAAAACAAGGCTAGCTCTCGACTCTAGAGAGTCCTTGCATGCCAGTCGGATTGTGTTCTCACTTCACACAAAAGGACTATAAGCTAATTACGGCTAATACTTACTTGTTAAAACTGAAATTATATACTGATGTCATGGGATGTCTAATCAATTTGTCTACACTAAATCCCATGTCTACCCTAAACCCTATACACACACATACACTAGTAAATCCACACGTGAGTTGCAGGTGAATAAAAACACTAAATTATTTTTTCATTCAAATAACTATAATTTTAATTATCTTTTTTAAAATAAATAGTAGCACTAATGATTTTTGTTTTTTTTAGTTTAGATAATATATTTCTTTTTAGTTTCATTTTTATATTTTTTCACAGTTTTTATTATAATATTTCATTATAACTGTTCCCATTTGTGTCATCCATTATAAAAGTTTGGTTATTGTATTTGATTTTTATTTATTACAAGCAACAATAACAACAACAACAACAACAAAATACAATTTAGAATATGCTATAGATAATATTGGTTGCAAAAAATGATAGAATTTTTTCCATTTGTGATGGTAGATTACTTATAAAAATTCTTCTTTGTACTTTTAATATCTTATCAAAGATTTCAAATTTTATTTTCTTAGTATAAAATTTAAAATTAATAGTATGCAATTTGTTAAGAAAAGATCTTAATTTAATGGATATAATGATATTATGTATTTACAAATTTTATTAAAATTTAATAATTAGTAAATTTTATCGTCATTTTTATACTTTAGATTCAAAAAGCTAATAATTAAAATAAAGCTCTTATATTAGTTTGCTCAAACAATTAAACAAATTTACCATTAATATATTAGCATAACTTTGACTTTTTAAAGAGATAGAAGCTAAGTTTTTAATAAATATTTTGAGATTTTTTTTAAAATAGAAAAAAAAACATATTCTAAGTCCATAATTGTGAAATTCAATAAGAAACTTAATTACTTGACTTTTGACTTTTAATAAAAAGTACACTGACCCCAAGGTTTCAAATTTACACTTATCCTCTATTTTATGGCCAAGTCAATTTGATAGTTTAAAATATCGAGGTCAAGTCTTGTATAGTTTTTTTAAATCTTTTTGGGGTAATTAGTGGTTACACATTAATTTAGAAATTATACTCACATCACTGAAGTTTGAAAACCTAGTCTTATGATTGTTCTTATAATATAATTAGTCAACCATGGGAAAATAGCTTCCTTCAAATAGAATGAATTCCTAGTACCTAAAAGGAAAACTACTAACTTATAATTTGAGATTTAGTCACTTTATATCTTTGAAATTTTTATTATATATATATATTATTGATTTTAAATTGCACTTTTTGGTTCTGATAATAATATTTAAAGTTTAAAAATTAAATAAATTGATAAACATCATGTTTTAGGCATGTTTAATAGCCATATAAATCAAAGACATGTTTATTAAAAAATTTTAAATTTAGTGGCATTTTCAGTTTTTTGCCATAAAAAACTTATAGAAAACATAGAAAATAATCACCAATTTTTTTCTATTTTTTATTTTTAATTAATAATCTTCTTTTCTTAATATAAAGAATTTGTAAATGGTAAAAATGTGTTTAAATTTTAAATATTATAAGTACATTAAAATTTTGATTAACCAAATAAAGAAAAAATATTAACTTAGCAAACCCAATAGAACAATACTATTTTTAAAAAAATTAGAAATTTTTAAAATATGTTTCATATTTGATGATTTTTGTGTATCAATATTCTTAAATATGAAAGTATAGGAATTCAAATTTATGAAAATGAAAAAATAAAGTTGCAATAAAATTATATTTTAGATAAATATAAATAAAATTTTGATCAAATACATAGAGTAAATGTTGGGAACTTTCTTTGTTATACTTAAACTTATTATATATCCTCTAAGAATCATCCAGTTTCTTTCTTTGTCATATAATCTAGAACCTATAGTCAAGATCTAAAAATATGTAATTTAATTATAACTTTTGAACATATAAACCTCTATACTTTTCTCCTTATTATACGTAATTTCAGATAAAAAAAATTATAATCACAACATAAAATTATTAACTTCATATTTTAACAACTCCAAAACTACTTCCAGGCTATGGGCTTCAACCATGAAATATAATATTTAAATAAAAATTACTTCTAATTTGAAGCAACTTGTAAGATTTTATTGGTTATAAGAAAATTAAAAATGAAGAAAATATTTTAATATTATTTAGTATAGACAAAGAGTTAGTTTCTAAGAATAAAAATTTATGTTATAATATTAATAGGGATGACCGAGTGGAAAAATAATTATTCTAATTTTTATTATATTTTAAACATTGAAAAATTTAAAAAGCAATTACTACTAAAATTCCCATTATTATAGTATAAGCAATAATTCTAATAGCAAATAATTTTTTTCCCCTAAAATTTTTCCCAATGGCCTTTGCTACAATGATAATTTCTTTTATTTATTTTTTCATAATAGACACTTTAGTCATACTTGAATTATATTATTGCTCTAAGATGGACCAAATACGTATATTTTCATATAGTTTATATTCATCCAAGTTGTAGAAAAACTTAATTGGAAAAAAATTATATTCAAAGACATTTATATAGTGGAACAAACTTAAGCAATACTTTTTAATTTGAAATTTTAAGTTTTATAAAATATTTATTATACTTAAAATATTATTTGATAGCAATATGGAACCAAGAGAGCATTCTTGATGTGAAAAAAAGAATTAGCAGCAATCTAGGAGTTTTAGCCATGAATGATAAGATTAATGGAAAAGAAAATTTATATATAATACTTTATTTTTTAATATAGAATCAAGTGTGGACAAGTTTGTAGTGAAAAAATAAAATTTAGTGGCAACTTAAAGGTCCTTTTTTTGTGTTCTAGTGCTAATTTAACTTTAATTAAATAGATAATGAAAAAATGGATTTCATTAAAGGAACAAAATAAGTTATAATGCAATGGATGACCATGTGGAAAAAAAGTAATTCTTCTAATTTTTTCCTATATTTTAAAAATTTTAAAATATAAAAAAACAATTGATACAAAAAAATCTCCTTATTATAATATAAGCAACTAATTCTAATAGTAAAGAAATTTTTTGCCTAAAATTTTTTCCCAATGACCTTTGCTAATATGATATATATATCATAATAGGTGCTTGATCATACTTGAATTATATTATTGCCCTAATATGGATCAAATATGTATGCTTTCATATAGTATTTATTCATCCAAGTTAAAGAAAATTTAATTGACAAATTTTATATTTAAATAATTTTTTTATAATAGAAAAAACGTAGGCTATACTTTTTAAGTTGAAATTTTAAGTTTTATAAAATATTTATTGTACTCAAGATAGTATTTGATAGTAATATGGATCCAAGGACAACATGTTTGAGGCAAAAAGAAAAAAAAAGAAAAAAAAATTTAGTGGTAATCTAGGAGTTTTAGACATAAAATGTAAGATTAATACAAAATAAAATTGTATACAATACTTGATTCTGTAACTTAGAATCAAGCACAAGTAATTTTGTAGTAAAAAATGAAATTTAGTAGCAACTTAATAGTTCCTTTTAATGTTCTAGTACTAATATAACTTCAACTAAATAGATAATGATAAAATTGAGTTTCATTAAAATAATAAAATAACTTATAATATAAAGGCTAAAAGGTCATATAACATATGTTTGCTTTTGGGTAAAAGGGTTGTAAAAAATAAAAATAAGTAATTTTGAATTAAGTTAATTTAAGTTAAAATGAATTGGGCATAAGTTTTTTATAAATGTTTTGAGGTTTTATTCAAAATATAAATAGACTTGATAAGTAAACTTTGAGTTTTTTCAAAACATGTAACTATAAGTAATTGTAGATTACTAAAAAAAAAATTAATTACCCTACTTTTGAATTTTAATAGAAAAAAAACACTCATCCCTAATGTTTCAAAATCTACACATATCCTCTATTTTATGGCTGAGTTAATGTGATTATTCTAAAGATAGTGGCCAAGTCTTGTATGGTTTTTTATCTTGTTAGACAATTAATGTTTACCCATTGATTTAGAAATTATAGTCACATCACTGAGATTTAAAAATCTTTAGATTCAATTCATTTTTACTTAAGTCAACTTAATCTAAAATAATTTATTTTTATTTTTTACATTTTTCTATTTCAAACTAATTTTATTTGAAAACTAATATTATGTAGATATAATAATCCATTCAAAAGTAAAATTTCATGGTATTATTAAATTTTTGTAAATTTTCCTTTTTAATGCCTAGAAATAGAAAATTTATAAAAAAAATTAGTAAGATTATTAAAATTTTATTTCAAATGGATTACTACACTTACATAATATTGGCCTTTAAATAAAATTATTTTTGGGCAAAAATGATATAAAAATAAATATTAATTATTTTTTATTAAGATGTTTTAAGTTAAAATGAATTGGCTCTTAGTCTTACCCATTATTCTTATAATATAATAAGTCAACCAAAGGAAAAAGACTTATAGAAAATATAGGAAATAATCACTGAGTTTTTGCCTTTTCATAATTTTAGTGATAGGGAATGACAAATTTGATTATCATTGAAAGAGGAAAAAAAAATATAATTTAAGGATAACAAGGTCATCTAACATTTTTATGTATTTTTATTTTTTATGAGTTCTACTAGATTTAAACCATTGATTTCGAACAGTCATAATTATAAGATTTTTTAAACTTTTAAGTTCTAATTAGAGCATTTTATTCAAGTTTAAAAGTATGAAAAATTGACAATTTGTGTTTAAGGACATTTGCAGAAGTCTATGTAAATTCATTAAGGACATATTTGTTACAAAATTTTAACTTATTACTGCAATTTAAGATTTTTTTGCCATTAAAAGTTATGCTTAATATATAACTTTAAGCAAATGTACTGAAGCTAAAAAGTAAAATCAAACTTGTGGATTTCTTTTCTTTTGTCTTTTTAGAAAGTATACATAGGAATTCCATTTTTTTTTCTCTTTCTCTTTTAGAGTCATATTACTAATTATACCTATAATAAATCTACAATACCAAATTTAGTTCTCATTAAAAAACAAAACACTTAAAACTTGCAATCACACCATAAAATTATTAACTTCATCTCTTAACAACTCAAAAACTATTTTTAGACTAAGAGCATCTAACATAAAATATAATATGTAGCAAAAAAATTACTCTAAATTATTATATTATTTAGCATAAAAAAAACTTAATTGTTAAGAATAAAAAATTGTCATCTAAATTATACAATTTGCCTGTAAAGTATATGTATTTCGCATATTTACCATTGAACTGTTGGTAGGGGTGAGCATTATTCGGTTTAAACCGAAAAACCAAATTAATTTAGAAATTTGGTTTGGTGAATTTGGTTTTTCGGTTCGGTTTCGGTTGAAACCAAATAGAGTGAAATTTGATTTTGGGTCGATTTCGGTTAAGGCAGTCGGTTAATTCAGTAACCGAAAAAATTGAATTTTTTATTTCTTATTTTTGGCTAACTTGATAGATTGAAAAGAGTGAGGGGTGACTGGAAAGAAAATAGAAAGTTGATGGATTATATTGGGGTTTGGCCATGGTTATTAAATTGGGAAAAATAAGCAGAACGTTGGCGATAGTGAATCAACGGTGCAAAAATTGGAAAGAAGCCTCATGTGGTGATAGTATCTAGAAGGCGCAACCTACTCCAGAGGCGGAGGAGGTTATGGTGGAGAAGCCGATCGTCAATTACCCTCCACCCTTCCTATGCCGGAGAAGATTACAAGGATAAGCTACCGGCCAAGGAGGAGGAGAAAGCTTCGGAGCTTACCGACTGCCGCTAAGGAGAAAAAAAGACTGACCAAGGTGGCATTATGGTGGAGGAAGAAAATAAGGGAGAAGAGAAAGCGATAACGAGATTTGTGATGGTGGTGACGATTTCAGAATAACAATTGTGGCTAAAACCCAATTTTAGTGCTCAATTTCTCATTAAATGTTTTAAAAAGGTACCCATAGGCTTAGTTTTATATTTTAGTCACTCGTTTAGAATATCATAAGTTGCATTTCGGTTATTTCGGTGTGAAACTAAACCAAACCAAAAATTTTAGTTCAGTTCTACTTCGGTTTCATTCTTCAATTCGGTTATTTTGATTTGCTATAATAAAAAACTGAAAATTTCAGTTCGATTTTAACCGAATTATCACCCCTAACTGTTGGTCATTGTAAAAATAGGTTTAAAGTAATGTTTTGTAGCAAAACTATCCTCCTATCCATTAGTGTTGTTATTTTAAGGTTGGTGCCCAAAATAAAACATCATCAAAGATAATTATAAGCAAAATATGATGATCTTTTATTATGTTGGATGCTTTAATTTGGAATGGGCATGTAAAATTTATGGTATTTTATTTTTTTCTAGTTTTCAGTTGTTTTTACTATGTGAGGGGTTATCTATCATGAGTTTATATTCAAGGGGTTTTGTGTTCATATTATTATAGTTCAAAGGCTCATTTAAAACTTGCTGTTAAATTTCTATTGGCAGTTTTACTCCAAAACATTATTTTAATCCTATGTTTGCAACATTCAATAGTTCATGTGTAGATATGCGAAATTAGGTATAGTTTATGGCATATCATGTAACTTAGCTAAATTTGTCTTACAATACTAAAAGGGATGACCATATAAGAAAAGTAATTCTTATAATATTTCTAATATTTTAAAAATTGAAAAATGTAAAAAAAAATTACTAAAAGTCCCCCCATTATAATATAAGTAACTAATTCTACGAGCCAAGGAATTTTTTTTACCTTTGCTACAATGATAATTTGTTTTTATTTTTTTCATAATAGATGCTTGAATCATATTTGAATTATATGATTGCTCTAACATGGATCAGATATATAAGCTTTTGTAGTATATATTCATCCAAGTTGGGAAAAAAAATAATTGACAAACTTTATATAATAAAGACATTTTTTTATAATAGACAAACTTAAGTCACACTTGTTTAAATTAACTAAGTTTAGTGGTTAAAGCAAGTTTAGTGGTCAAAATAGTAAATTTTTGAAAGACTGAAGACTAAACACATCTCACTCTGCATTTTTCTCCATCTTATTATATTTCTAGTATTTTAGTACTACTAAATATCTAATTAAATAGGTAACTGTATAATTAGATTTATGTTAGTGGATTTTTTTCTTTCCCTCATTAAAAAGAGTAAAAAAAACTTATAATTTCAAGGTAAAGGAAAAACTTTAGGTGAACTATTATAAAGTGTTCACTTACATAAATTTGTAATACATAGTTTTTATATCTAACATTATTTTTTAATATACAATAATTATAAATTTTCATGTAAAATTTTAGTATGAGTTTTACCAACACCAGATAATAAGCTTTCATATTATATACTCATCCAAATTGCGGAAAAAAATTAATTGAAAAAAAATTAATGTTAAGGTAATTTTTATAGTAGTGCAAACTTTATCATGAGTTTTACCGTATATTTAAATCTTATATTCAAATAAAAGATTTACCCTTACCTCCTTTTTAGTTATCAAATAGCACTCTTACGATATCCTAGACCCGAGGGCTGTTGTGGCAAAGAAGATTTTTTATAGTAATAAAAATTCTTGTAGAAATAACTTTTCTAATGCTCACATCATTGCATTTATTTATTTATAAAATATTTGATTCTATAATATAGAATAAAGAATAGGTAAATTTGTAGTAAAAAATAAAATTTGGTGACAATTTAAGGATCCCTTTTAGTGTTTTAGTGCTAGTATAACTCCAATTAAATAGACAATGACAAAACTTGGTTCCATTAAAAGAACATAACAAGCTTTAGCATGAGTTTTACCAGTACCAAATAATAAGCTTTCATATTATATACTCATCTAAATTGCAGAAAAAATTAATTGCCAAAAATTTAATGTTAAGGTAATTTTTATAGTAGTATAAATTTTAGCATGAGTTTTACCATATATTTAAATCTTGTATTCAAATAAAAAATTTAGCTTTACCTCATTTCTAGCTTTCAAACAACACTCTTGCAATATCCTGGACCTGAGAGCTATTGTGGCGGAGAAGATTTTTTACAGTAATGCAAATTCTGTTAGAAATGGATGTCTCTGTATCTATATGTAAGTTTTCTAGTAACTGCAGCATAGCATTTATTGATTTATATATAATATTTGATTTTGTAATATAGAATAAAAAGTGGACAAATTAATTTATAGTAAAAAATAAAAGTTAGTGACAATTTAAAGGTCCTTTTAGTGTTTTAGTGCTAGTATGACTATAATTAAATAGATAATGATAAAACTGGGTTTCATTAAAAGAACATAATAACTTATAATGTAAGAGTAAAAAAATTGTTCAACATTTGTATATCTTCGTACTTTTTATAATATAAGGTAAGATATAGGAAATGTCTTATAGTGAACTTATTATTTCAAATATACTTTTTTGACACTCAATGGACACTTTAAATTACTCTTCATTTCCCAAAATGTTTCACATTTTTTTTTATAATTGTGCATGTTCTTCTAAGTACATCATTTTTAGCACGTAAAACTCATGGATGTTCACTATTGTAGTTATACAACCAATATTTAGTTAGAGAACAATTAAAGGATAATTTGATAAGGAACAACTTCAGCATAACAAACACCTATGGTGTGGTAGCATTCTTATAATTTATAGGAATTTTGGACACACTATACAATAAAAAGTTGCAATTCAGTGACATTGTCATAATTTATAAGAATTTGATATGCAATGACAGTTTCATAAGTAATAAAGTGTTTAGGTGTATTTGTTATGTCTAGACACATAATATAGTTACTTCAAAATGATAATATGATATGGCAATAAATATTGGAAATTATTTTTTTACATGAACCTTACTCTAGCAAACAAAACACCTGTAAAGTTAAATAGTTAATTTCTGCTGCCTGAAAATGAATTTTTATTTTTAAATAGAAAAAAAGGAACTTGACCCGCGAGAGAGAGAAGCGTTGCAGGGCTTTGTCGTCTTTTAACAGTTCCGGTCCGTCGACGTGCCGTTTCAGCCGCTCATGACACGACGAGCCGCGGTCCATTTCTCGATTCTGCTTACTTCCTTGCGGCCCAAGTTTTTCCTTTTTCTTTAATGTCACTTTCTTCTTTTGTTCCTTTCTCTGTCCCCCTTATATATATTAGCCTCCTGCCGTCTCCTTGTCTCCCTCCAGAAACTCGTCCAAAATTTCTACTCCACCAAAGCGTTAATCGACTGATAAGAATTCCCAGCGCAGGAATAAAAAAATCGGAGATGGATTTTCATAAAAAACTTGTACTTCTTTCAGTAATCGTGTCCTCCATTTCTCCAGAAATTTATGCATGGGGTTGGTTCTCTTCGTCCGCCAGCGTCGAACCAGAAGTTGCGAATCAAATTACTGGCAATTCATTGGCTGAATTTTCGATGGAGGGCTTGAACGACGAGAAAGGGACGAAACTGGTGGAGAAAGCGAGAAGTAAGATGGTGGGCATGAATTTGTGCTGGCATAGCGCGTATGGGAATCTGTTTAATGGGTGCAAGGACATGGTTGCAACTGATGAGAAAAGGAAGAGATTTGCGTGGCATTTAAGCGATTGTTTCCAGAGAGAAACTGGGAGACCTAATTTTCCATTTTGTGACTCAAATTCTGCCATGATTAGCTGCTTGAAGAAGTTGAATGAACTTGAACATAAGGTTTATTTGGAATTCATGCTGGAGACAAATTCCATCTGTCATCAGTTGCAGTTGAGTTTTTTATTTTATTTCTTTAGTAATCTTTTGCTATCAAATTTAAAAGCCCATTTGTTGCTTGATTTTCTTTAGGTGGCTAACTGGGGTTGCTGTGTTTGATAATTTGAACCAGGAATTATGCATTCAAGTATCAAGTGGAGAGGCTTGTGAATGAATTGAGAGGTTCAGCCCATTATGCTGAGGAGAGATTGGTGAACATTCAGCAGAAAACAACTTCTTTGCTGCAGAACTCTGACCGGATTCATGATTCATTGGGCGAGATTGATAATCGCATCCATAATGTGGATGTAACGACTCATAAATTGGGAGAAAATATGGGTAGTCTGGTTCAGCATTCTCAGATGATTCACGAACAAGCGAAAGAAATCGTAGCTTCTCAGTTGGATTTGCGTGATGGACAAGCAAAAATGAATGAGAAACTGAAGGAAGGATTGGGTGTGATCAATAAAGCTTACAAGAATTTGGGGGAGGAGGTAATGAACTTGAGGACTGAGGCTGCTGTGATAGAGCAAGAGATAAACAAAGTTGGTGACACTATGTCTACACGCATGAACAGCCTGCAAAAGACAGCTGATGAGATTGGAAATATAGCAGGAACTTCCCTAGATAATCAGCAGCAGCTTCTTAAGGGGCAGATCATGGCCCTGGAGGGTCTTCAATCACTAACTCGATCTCAGTATGAAGCCCTTGAAGAGAGCAGGTTAGACACACATACATACATGCACAACTTGTTTCTAAATAAGGTTTTTTGTTTTCACCCCTAAAAACTGGATTCCAATTTTCAGGAACACTGTGCAACGTTTAGCTGAATATGGTCAGACGCAGCAAGAAGAGTTACGTAAGGGACAAGAAAGGCTTCAACATGTACATGATCGCTTGTTTGATAACTTTAAGTCCATAGCTGCAGCCCAGGTAAGTCTCCATATTAATTTCGACACAAATTATGAGTGTTTTGTATTGGATTATGTCTCTGAGTATGGTCTCCACATTTTACAGGAGGCATTTGAATCAAAGCAGGCAAGCATGTTCGTTGCTCTTGATAAGCTATTTGCGCTGCATAACGCAATGTTGGTAGAATCACGAATAATCAAAGCCTTCTTCATATATTTTTTATCGATATTTGTTATTTACATGTTCACTAGCACCAAGCAAACGTACGACATTAGGCCAAGGCTATATATTGGTAAGTATTCCCATCCCTCATAAACTTATTGTTTATCCTTTTCTTTGTGTCATTTTCTATTGTAGCTAAATTGCTCCCAAATAAATTTTTATTCCAGGATTATGCATCACATTAGCAGTGGAGGTTGCAATTCTTCGTCTAACAAATGACCTTGAACAACAAACGTCATTCATCAATGTGGCTAGATTATTGTTCATTGTCGTTGCCTCCGTCCAGATCCTACATGCCATATTCACATACAGGTAAGTAGTTGGGCACAAACTTTACAGAGTTGTATTATACTGGCAGACTTCTTGATCAAACCTGTAATCTTAAATTTTGCAGGGATTATGAAGTTCTGAACCATCAGATGTTACTCACTTTGATGGAAAAGGTTAGCAACATCCAAAGCCATAGAGAATTGGATTGGGAAGCTGAGAGTGATGGTGTAGATTGGCCTTCTTGGATGGTTGCCGAGTTACCAGAAGATGTGGACAAACTTGTAGACCCTGACTTCCATATCCCTGAAGAAGTTGCAGAGAACTCTGTAACATGCACCTCCTTAACAAGAAGATACGCCCTTCGTCCTCGTGATCGTTGAAAGTAAACCCAGTTCTGTTAGACGACATCCTGAACAAATACACAGTACTTCTTTCACCTTTCATAAGTTGAAGTGCTACCTATTCTAATACAACATACTTTTGTACCTTCTCTTGCGATATATATGCCGCTATAGTAGGCATTACTAATCAATTAATAGTATAATTTATAGTGTTCAATTCATATCTTCTGTTCGAAACAGTTCACTGTCTTATATTTTCCATTTCCTAGTGAATGAAGAAATGATCATTCCAATTACTAAAACAAGTGCTCAATGACTCATGGATGAATCAACGTTCTGACACCAGAGCGGGACACGTGAAATTTTCTTGTTGCAATAGACTTCTGGCAACTGGTGTTCAGATTTTGGGTCGCTGAACTTTTTTTGAAACGTGCTCTCATTGGTGGCCCCTTTGTTGCATAGTTTATTTATGTTCTCTCTATAGAAAAACTTCAATTTTATGGTTTCCTGTAACTAGTTTGCATGTCATTCCTTCGATTTTCATCATAAGGTTTTATTATCATAGGGAAGGTAGAGCAGTCACCAAGTGTGATGCCTAAATCATGCTTGTGCTATGTTTTAAAGAGTGAATTTCAAACAGGTTGCTGGGAAGACCTAAGCCAACCGTTTTGCCTTGTAAGTTAGTTGCAAGTCGAGCTTTCCCAGAGAAAATGATGGACATCCATTAATTAGTGCAGAGTTTGTTTCTTGGAGAGGAGAGTTTTGTGTCAAAGTTTTCTTGGAAAGATCATTGGTATCCGGTTTCTTTAGTCGAAGATTTGGAACCTAAATTGCTTTTGATGACAAGTGCCCAGACAGGCTGACTCCTTTATCTGTCTGTTAATTCTCTAGTTCTTCTTCTTGCTTTTTTGTTCTTTATTCCCCCCCCCCCTTTTGCATATTTGGCTGTTGTTATTTTTCTTGGCTTATGAATGTGCATAGTAGAAATAAGAAAAGAAAACTTACAGTAAGTGTTTGAAGATATTGTGCAATGCTAGTTTTGATTTTGTTTTTTTTTGGGGGGGGGGGGGGGTGATGGTTAAATTAGCTCATGGGCGTTGAGAATTTACTGATGTGTTTTGATGTATATAGGGAGGAAGGTTGGATGAAAGTGGGCATTTGCAATGTTCGTATTTATGGCTGATCCTCCTTTAATGGATCTAGGCCATGCACTCGGATCCCCCAGGCTGCATCTGAAGGCTCTGAATCTAGGGCAGTTCACAAGGTTCCTACAACAGGCTTGCTCTTTGTTTCGTGTCTTGAGTATGGTTATGAAAGAGCGAAAGCCAAGAAACCTCCCTTGTAATACAAGCTCTAGCCTGCATTTATTGTGCTCTCTTTAGTTCTTATATAAATCAAGGAATTGACTGTTGGAGTTGGTGAGGTTAATTTTTGTTTGAGATTTAGATCATCCCGGGATTCTTTAAACCAGATGTATCTCTATTTTTGTGCTTAGGGCTTTGGCTGCTCAGGCCCTCTTAGTCTCCTTAAACAAGCCTGTTTTATATTACATAGTGTAGAATAGTAAAGCAGCATGATCATGAACAAATTCATTCTTGTTTAGGTGAACTCTGAATGTAGAAGACCCTTTCTGATAGTATCCGGGCAAAAACTTAAATGAAAAAAAAAAATAAACAAAAAAACATCCCTTCCTGATTCTTTGTTTTAATATCATCATTTAGGCAAGTTATCTCTACCTTTCAATTCCATCATCCAGGTAACCAGAGATAGAGCCCTGCGGAATTGGGTGCTAGAAGAAACAGCTGCGATCATGAATAGGAATTGTTGTGCTGGGTACCCAGCAGGTGGAATTTTTTCCATTTTTACCAGCTTATAGTTCCTTTCATTCCATATGTTTGCTTAACTGGTAGACTCTTACATATTTCGCGGTTACCTAGATCCTTGAACCAAGGCCTGTTTTGGAGTTTGGACCACCACAAACACCATATATTTGGATTTCCTACCCTAGTTCGCTTCATCTGGGCCACCATGCACTTCCTAGAGCAAAGAATTGGTTGAAGCTTTATGGTTAGTTTATATTTTGCATCCTGTCAATCTTCTCATTTCATGTTATAAATTTCCATATAATTGAAACATGTCTGTACTTGCATTTGTATACTGTTCAGATTCAAGTTTGTATGCCAGTTTATTACATAGTAATCATCTGTCAAATACTTGTGCCATTCTTGAACACATTCCAGTCACTTTATGTGGTACAAGTTATATATATAGATAAGCTGAACTTGAGACAGATGCTTGAAACAGGTTTAAGTTTATTCCTTTGCTTCTAATTGAATTAAAATATTAATTGGGCTTTTAATGCCCTGTTTAAGGTACATAATCCTGGCTGCGTAACTTCCCTGGTGTTTTCATTAGATTTTCATCAGTGAAGTTTAACCTTAATTGCAGTTTATAACAGCTCTTTTCTTCTTCTTCTTTTTTTTTCAATAAATGAAATGTAACTTTAGAAACTAACAAAGGTTAGGTTATGAGAATAAAGTTAGTGTGTTATTAGAAAACTAATTGTAGACTTCCTGTTATGCTCTTTCAGGAAATTTTGTTGCTTTATTAGAAGAATACTGTAGACTTCCAAGTTACTCTTTTTAAAGTAATGGTTTTTTATTTTGAGCTCTGAAAGAAAGGAGGAGAGAAAGCTTCTGGATTATAGTCTCATTATCACAGCCTACACAGAGGAATTTCCAAAGTCAGAAATCATTCAACTCTGTCAAGTACAGAAACCAGTGATGTTAGGTTGTGAAATTCTTATATTTGTATGAGCAGATCTTTATGTCATGGGTTTGTGTATGAAGGTGGATAAGACACATTGCGTGGCGAGGAAGTGTGGCATCTTTCAACATTTAGACAATAAATTAGTTAAGAAATAACGTACTTTTCATGTTTATCCTGCTGACATGCTGAGGTTAACATATATACATGTAGAAGCTCTTCCATATAGCAATTTATGCGGATGCAAATTGCATCCATCAACCAAGGATAGAGAAAAACATGTTTAGTTTGCCGGATCTTCATTACATTACAATTAATTGTGGTGTTTTGCTTCTTAAGGGAATTACTGTTTCCTTTTCATGATTTTATTATTCCACTCACCACCTGTGAGTTCGAGGGGAAGAACCTTAAAGTTAAAATAGAAAATCCAAAGCTAATTAAAGCTAATGCATTACTGATCCTTATTTGAGTCTACTGCACTGCTAATCCTTATTACTAATCCTTATTGGAGTCTATTAGGGTGCCAACTATGCTTCTATATAAAGGGGTGTAGCAGATTATTGCAATAGGAGGTATACAGTTAAGTGGTCGTACAGAGTGAACTCCATGGTAAAATGGAAATTTTAAATTCTGTATTTCTACACAGGAACATTTCAAACTTTTCTGGACTCCTGGAAGTGATGGCATCTTCACAGTCAAGTCGTTGTCAAAGCTGGAGGATGATCACCTTCGGCCTGCAGGTTCTCTGCAGGTTCACAGCACCATATCATTCTGTGGAATGCTTGGTGTCCCTTAAACGTGAACTTTTTCACTTGGAGGGCAGCTCAAGATCGTCTACCTACAAGGAAGAATTTGGAGGCAGGTGTGATTCACATTGATTCTTTTCCTATCTGCAGACTGCAGTCAAAGCCAAAAAGATGTGGATCATATCCTGTTGAGATGCTAGTTTGCTGACCAGTTTTGGAAGTCATTCTACACATGGTGGGGAGGTCAATTCAGGGTCACAAACAGCTTCTGCAGTATCTTCAGCCAACATCCTTTCTCCTCAGCCTCTACTGCTTTATCAAAAGTTTGGGATTTGGTAGTTAAGGCAGGGCCTTGGCCAATTTGGACAGCAAGAAACAATGCCATTTTTAACAAAAAACAAGTGAATTATCTTCAAGTCTTTTCTACAGCTCAGACCTTAGCTTACTTTTGGATTTCTAAAAGATCGAATCGAATGGAAGCTTGATTCCTGGATTGGACCTGTGCTCTTGTGCTTAGCTTTAAATTTTATTTTTGTTTGAGATGGTACCCTTGAAGTACATTGTATTTTACCCAGCTCCTTGCTGGCTTTAACTAAAAGTTTCTGTTGCTGATCAAGAAAAAAATGATGCTGATGGCTGTGGCAGCAGCACTAGCAGGCGAAAACTGAAGCTGAGCCATGTCAGTTTCACGACTACAAAGAGGAAGCATGGAACAATTGAATCAAGTGGCAAAGGACGTTGCAAATTTTTCCGAGCGTGAAAGCTTGAGCTACTTGCTCTCTACTTGCTTGTTTCTAACCAGCCTTCTGGTTCTAAGATCAATGTTTATCTCGGTTAAAAACTGGTACACTCCTCCATATTTCTTAGATTTGGATCGGATCATCCTAGGAAACTTTAAACCAGATGTATCTTTATTTTTGGATGTCTAGCTTATCAAAGTGTTTGGCTGACCCTAAATTTTGTGAGAAGATTTCTTGGGAGCAGTTTCCTTAGTCGTGAAAATTTGTTGTTAAAATACATATTGAATGATGAAACTTGAAGTTCTTCTATTATCTTAGAGCTAAATTACAATAATTGGGTTTCTTACATCCCAAGTATGATAAGTTAAACAGGTTAGATTCAGTTCCAGGCTTCAAGCCCATGTTCAGAAACAATTCTAGCAGAGCTGTTCTTTTGCAGGTTCTATTCTAATGAATCTTATCAACCACGACGGCCAAACACAAAAAGGCTACTCAACTTTCTGCGCTGCCTTGACGGCACCTTCGTGGCCTCGATGCCATAACCAGACAACTACTTTCCCCAACCGTCTTTGTAGCGCTGGACGCCATGGCCACCCGAGAAGACTCCTCGACCTTTTTTGTAGCTGTTGGCTCTTGCTTATCCTTCTTTGCAAGGGGCGCCATGCCATAGCCACACAAGAATTCCGTCCCTCAACAACCTTCTTCTCCGCCACCTTCGAAGTCAACGGTGCCTTGGTCACATGAGAATCTTGCTCTTTCTCTACCTTTATTTGATATGGTGCCTCTTTGAGGACCGATCAGACATCAAACCTCAACCTCTTCTTAGGATTCGACAGAACCTCCCACGCCTTTGTGATCAGCCTGTAAGTGCCAGGAGCAGCAGTAGAGCAATGGAAGAATGAGGTGCCAAAACTAGTCATGGGGGACTTACATGCCATAAGTAATGTGAAGGCTTCAGATAATTTTCTAGAGATCGATTTCTTTTGATCCTCCTGGCCTAACTGGCAATACCCTGGCAGTACATACCTATGACTGTAGTTTATTAACAAAAATTTTTTTGTTGATATTTGTTTAACAGCATCAATCATTATTTGTTTTGATTTATTTACCTAATTCTTCTCAAAAACTTTTGTAGATTTTGGGCATTGATGTGGTAGGAATTGATGCGGCACTTATAGAGCTTTTGGAGATGGATGTGTATTTATAAAGCTTCAACTTTTAGTTTAACTTTTACTTCTTTGTAAACATATGGATTTAAGTTCTAAGGGCATGACTATAACAATGAAAAACAATCATATTTTCATATCTAGTGTTTCTACATGTATGAATTTGTTGCAATATTTATTAATTAAAAATTTTCATTATTCAACATGAATTTTCTTGCAATTTTTATTGATGATAATAATATGGTATTTTGACTTCCTACTAAGAAATAATTGAACAATAATATAGTAGGAGGGAAAATTAATATTTCAACCACCCTTTAATTGCAGTGTTTTCTAACAAAAAAGTTGAGAAAATTCAATGTGATTTGTACATTGCTGACATTTTTTCAATGGAAATGCCACTCAATGTGGTACATTAGTGACGTTTTAAAGACAAAAAGTGACTAAATATAATAACTTTACTGGCATTTCTTGTCAAAAGCACCACTAATAGTTGTACTTTACATAAAACGCAGGAAAATATCTAAAACCTTTACCAATATGTTCCTACGTAGCTTTTTTTTGTGGCGTTCCTAAATTGTCAGTAAAGGTCTTCATGCGTTTTTGAAATGCTAATAAAGGTGAAAAAAAATATCATTAATGATCCTTTTTGTTATAGTTGATGCCCGGTAGCATCTTCGTCGGGTGACATTATAACTTCGGGAGAGACTTCCTGTGAGGGAGGACGTCTGGAGCAAAGGTTTCCCAGAGGAATGTGCCTGAAATGCTCAAAAGAAAAGAGGTCAGGAGGTCCCCGGAGTGTTTTTCCGGGGAGGAGCTTCCGACGCCCAAGTCAATGTTCTTAGAGGAGATAAAGGAAAAGCACTAAGATGCTAGGTGGTCTTGCCTGTTCGTGTTTTCTCAGGGAGAGAGGGGTTGGATCCTTTGCCAGAGCTTGTTTCCTGGTATTTATAGTGGTGCCTAGCCCGTTCAGATCACGACACGTGTTCGGTCAGATGCGATCTGTACTTCCGGGCGTAGGGGACAGGTAGCCGTTTGTAGGCTCCTCGGGTCTGGGACCGAGACAGGTCGTGACAAGACTTGGATGGCGTCGGCGCATCAGACCGCTCTTCAAGGCGGAGTGTAGCGCATGTGGGCGACATGTCAGAGGCTCCTTAAATGCCCATGTCGTACTCCCGAGGTTCTCCGGCGAGGTCGTCTTTCGGTGCGGACGCCCTTCTTCGGGAATTATGCCTGTAGTTCGGGGAGTTCCTTGGTTCGGGGGTTCCGCCCTTCGGGGAGATTCTCTCCTACTTGAAATAGTTGGTTCCTCATCTCCGAAGGCAATCCGTTTGGTCCCCCGAGGAAGCCGGTAACATCCTTGGAATTCCTGACGTTCTAGAGTTCGGGGTATTTGACTTCGCTCCTTCCGAGGTCCATGATATCGCCTCTTTCGGGTAACGCCAGGTTTCCTGACCATACCATTGGCAGGATGTATGTACTGAGAGAGGCGATAACTCTTCGGCTATCACATGCCCCCCTTCGGAAGGCCGAAGTGAAAACTTCGGTTTGTAGGCTTTCTGAGGGCGCCCTTCGGGGGTCTTGGGTGTAATACCTATGCCCAAGATGCACCTTTTGTCCGAAGATATAGGCTGTTCGACCATAACCTGTCTTTTGGTGCCTTCGAGGTAACCCACTTCTTTCCTTTTACAGGTCTGCGCAACGTCGCGTCTCATAACCAAGCGTGTCAATCTGGAGCGGCGTGCCCAGGGTTTAGGGGTGTCAGAAGACGTGTCCCTTGTTTGGCGCGACGGTTGACACGTGGCACGCTATCATTGAAGGGGACTGCATCGGTTACGGCAAGCACGCCTTTTTAGACGCAGAGAGCAGTTATGGCGACTATTCGCCTTCATGGAGTACTTATGACGCCGGTTCGCCTATCCGCCTTCGGCCTATATATAGCCTATTCCGTCATAAGTTCCTTTTGTTCTGCTTTTGCTCTTAACTGTTTTTGCGTTTTTTGCGGCGGTGCTTTTTCTCAGGTGATTTCCAGCCACCTTTTATGACGGCGACTCCGAACCCAGATTTTGGCAAAGCGTTTGGTGGGTTTTGACTCTCAAAATCCTTTGATTTTCTGTGCTCTTTTGCTTTTCTAAAAGCTTTCCCGAAGTCGTTTTTTTGTCCCCCAAGGTCCTTTTTTCTTTGAAAATGTCTTCGTCAATTCCTCTTATGTATGTTTCCCCCATCCCAGAGAGCTGGCTTCCTCTTCTCAATCATACTTGCTGTACGTCTTCAGAAAAATTAGAAAGATGCATCAAAAATTTTTTTCTTCCTTCTTACGCCACCACCAGACTTCCTGGCCCTCAGGTGGTCAGTTTTATGAACCGCCGAAATGAGGTTACCGTTTTTCGCGCCCAACTGAAGGCTGGACTTCGGTTTCCTCCCTCGAGGGTGATTTGCGACTTTTGCCAATTTCATGGCATTGCCGTAAATCAACTTCCCCCGAACTCGTACTGCTATTTTAACGTCTTCCTTTGCATGTGTGGTGTTTTCAAAATAGAACCCCATTTCATTCTTTTTATGCAGTACTATAAGCTCTACGCGGTCCCGAAGGGTGGCTTTTACTTCATGCTGCCTCGAGGATCAGGGAGCAAAAAGTATATGTTCACCTTCGCCACTAAGGACAGCTAGCGAGGGTGGCAAGAAAAATTCTTTTTTCTGAAGATGGAAGAGGCCTGGTCGTACGTTCCGACCGAGTGGGCTTCGAGAAGGCTGGAGACGAATGTTGTAGACCCGAAAAGGCTGCTGACTCCTGAGTTGGCGGCCAGGTTCGCGGACTTCGACAGACGGATCCGGGCAGTCTCCGACTGGGACTCCGAGGTCCCTTCACACTCCCTCTACCCTTTCCCCATCATGTGGAAACTGATGACCGAAGAGGTCCTGAGGGAACTAGGGGTAGTGAAGGAGCATAAGACGGACCTCGGGATGCCGGCTCCTGCCATCGCTGGGAAAGACTCCTGGCTGGTGAAACTCCTTCGGAAGGAGGTTACTTACGAAGCCTTTTGTGAGAGTAAGTTATCCAAAAAAATTTTGTTATAGATACCACTTAGACTCACACTGATATTTTCCTTCTTTTTTCAGAGATGGGCGACGAGTCCGCTGCTTACTACAAGGCGCTCTTCCTCGATCAAGCCGAGAAGGGGGAGCAAACAAAGAAGGCCGTCTCCTGAAGGCGAAAATCTTCTGGGGCCGGGCCATCCTCGGCAAAACGGGCGAAAAAAGACGCTTCTCCTCCTTTTCCAGAAATTCCCGAGGAGGCGGGTGAGGAGCCTGATGCCGCTGCTGCCCCACCGACCGAGGTCGCCGCTGACACTCCTTTTCGGAGTCCTACTTCCTCAGCGGCTCTTCTGGACGCCTTGGTGAAAGTCCCTTCTGCCGAGGAGCGCCGAAAGGGAAAAGGCAAGGAAATTTCTCCCGATGGGGTCTGGGACGCTGACGATGATGTAACCGAGGTGCCTCCAGGTTCGTTCTTTGGACAAGCTGCAGTATTTTTATTTTTTGAACTTTAAGAATTGCTTGCCTTAACAAGTTTATTATCTTGCCGTGCAAAGGAGGTACCATCTTCGGGGTGGGTGGCTGAGCACGCCCGGAAACGGGCCCTTCGGAATTCCCATATTCCGAAGGGGAAGATCCCGAGGGAGCCTTTCTGGTCGTTTATGGAGGACATGAACTTGTACTCCGGCGACTACCAGCAAATGGCCAACCAAATTTCAAAGGGGATCCTCACCGAGGCCTCTTTCAAGGCTATTTTCGAGGCTTGTCCGGACGAAGAGTCCCTTGCTGCAAAAGTTTCCGAGCACGCTGCCCAGGTATATTTCGCGCCTTGTTTTCCTTTTGATTTCTTCTAAGTGTTTGACTCATTTTTTGCCTTACTAACTTTGTTCTTACTTTGCAGCTGTTGGGGTACACCGGCCTCCTTAGGGTTCGGGCAGCGAAGCAGGCGTCGTTCCGAGCCTGGGCCTTAGACTGTGTGGAGAAATCCAAGGTCATGTGCTCCGACTTGGTCGCAAAGAATTTGGAGACGGCTCAAGCTGCAAAGAAGGAGGCTGCCGCCGTTCGGGAGGAGTTGTTGAAGGAAAAAGAGGAACTTCTGAAGGACTCCTCCCAAAAGATATCTGACCTCGGTTCTAAGGTAGCGGAGCTGACTTCGGCAAACGAGGCATATCAGAAGGAGAAGTCAGAGTCTGAGGCTCTCTTGGTGAAGGTGCTTGCTGAGAAGGCTGCGCTCCAGGCCGAGGTCGAGTCTTTGAAGAAGGAGCCAAAAAAGAAGAAGACGAAGGCACTGAAAAAAGAGATCGCTGATCTAGAGAAAGAGCTTGAGGACTTAGCTGTTGCGAAGGAGAAGGCTGACCAAGCGACCAAGGTCGGTTTTCAGGACGGCTTTTGCCTCGCTCGTCATCAAGTTCTGCAGAGGTTCCTCAGTCTGGACCTCTCCTTTTTGGCGGCCCTGAACATCCCCGAGGGGCCTCGGTGGTCTTGGTCAAAAATTGAGCACCTTAACTTGCCCTTTCCTCTTCCGGCGCCGAAGGCGGTGGACAAGAATGCAGGAGTTGGTGGCTCCCGAGACACCGAGGTCTCTTAGTCTCTTTTAGGGACGGCGCCAAATGATGCCCGGTAGCATCTTCGTCGGGTGACATTATAACTTCGGGAGGGACTTCCTGTGAGGGAGGACGTCTGGAGCAAAGGTTTCCCAGAGGAATGTGCCTGAAATGCTCAGAAGAAAATAGGTCAGGAGGTCCCCGGAGTGTTTTTCAGGGGACGAGCTTCCGACGCCCAAGTCAATGTTCTGAAAGGAGATAAAGGAATAGCATTAAGAGGCTATGTGGTCTTGCTTGTTCGTGTTTTCTCAGGGAAAGAGGGGTCGGATCCTTTGCCAGGGCTTGTTTCCTGGTATTTATAGTGGTGCCTAGCCCGTTCAGATCACAACACGTGTTCGGTCAGATGCGATCTGTACTTCCGGGCGTAGGGGACAGGTAGCCGTTTGTAGGCTCCTCGGGTCTAGGACCGAGACAGGTCGTGACAAGGACTTGGACGGCGTTGGCGCGTCAGACCGCTCTTCAAGGCGGCATGTAGCGCATGTGGGCAACATGTCAGAGGCTCATTAAATGCCCATGCTGTACTCCCGAGGTTCTCCAACGAGGTCGTCTTTCGATACGGACGCCCTTCTTCAGGAATTATGCCTGTAGTTCTGGGAGTTCCCTGGTTCGGGGGTTCCGCCCTTCGGGGAGATTCTCTCCTGCTTGAAATAGATGGTTCTTCATTTCCGAAGGCAATCCGTTTGGTCCCCCGAGGGAGCCGGTAGCATCTTTGGAATTCCTGACGTTCTAGAGTTTGGGGTATTTGACTTCGCTCCTTCCGAGGTCCATGATATCGCCTCTTTCGGGTAACGCCAGGTTTCCTGACCATACCATTGGCAGGATATATGTACTGAGAGAGGCGATAGCCCTTCGGCTATCCATAGTGTATTAATACCGTTACTATCTACTTTTCTAATTAGCAAACAAAAAATTTTGTGTAGCTGTAATGATTTTTCTATATTACAAACATTATAAAAAGCGTTTACTACAAATTTAATATTTTTCTCATGATATAGAATTACCACATATTATCACTAGTTAAATTGTGCAAAAATTCCATAACCTCCATTTTTTGTTGTAAATTCATCTCAAACTTATTTTCATGTGCTTGATGATCCCCAACTTCTGTCGAGAATTGTAAATTTACTCTTTTTGTTATATTTCACCCAAGTTTTGATAAATTCCATCACTGTCCTACACTTTGTTATTTTCTTTACAAATGTAGCTATTAGTTTTTGTTTCTATATTGATAAGGCCTCTATATGATTAACTTATTTATGGTAAAAATTTTATTTAAATTCTTGTCAAACCTAGTAGCCAAAGATGACAAAAAAACTTAATAAAGGTAAAAAATGGTTGAAAGTTATCATGTAATGAACAAAAGATTAAGGACCACTTTCACACCCTCAATCTCAAATTTTCGGATATGCCACTGACCATGTGGAGCACTCATATTTTCAGGTAATTTACGTTTTCTACCATTCGCTTCTTCCTTCTTTAGTTCATCTCTCTTCGCTTCTTCCTTTTCTAGAATTGCAAACTCATTTAGATCCTTACCCAGCTTTTCCTCATTTTTCTCGGTTTGTTTTCTCTAAATCTCATGACTTCGATTCTTCGTCGTCATCATCGAAGATGGGAGGATATTGCCTGCCAATAGATCTATTTGGATCAAAGGCAATTGTGATGATGATGACAAGGAAGGTAAAGCCATACGGAAAAGTCTAACCTTTTTCCTCTGACCTCCCTTTATTGTTTGTCCTTGCCTCCGATGGTGTTTGTGCCCTATTAGAAAAAGAACTGACATCTCTGTCTTTGGCGGCATCTGTGCTTTTCCATTCAATAAGAAGTGTTATTTCATTCATAGTTATACAAATGTGTTATTCTTAATATGCTCTGTCATATGTCCATGCCTCTACCAACGTCTGTGGCCCATTAGAGAAAGAAATGTCATCCCTGCCTCTAGTGGCATCTGTGCTGTTCCGTTAAATAAAAAGTGTTGTTCACTTATATAAATATGTTGTTCTATAATGCATTGTCCATTTTGTAAGACATGCTATTCGCAAATAGTGTTGATCCATTTAGTAAGACGTGATATTTCATTCATACAATTGTACTATTATGTAATATATTGTTCACTTTGTAAGATATGCTATTCATAAATAATATTGTTCCATTTAGTAAAAAAATATTGTTTCATTCATAGAAATGTGTTATTTTGTAATATGTTGTTCATTTCGTAAAATGCATTGTTCATAAATAATGTTATTCCATCTAATAAAAATGTTGTTTCATTTATATAATTATGTTATTCATTTGGTAAAATTTATTGTTCACAAATTATGTTGTTTTATTCAATAAGAAGTAATGTTTTATTTATACAACTGTGTTGTTCTTCAATATACTATAATACATTATGCCGTTCAGTAAGAAGTGTTGTTCATTTTATAGGATGTGTTGTCCAAGTGCGACAACATTTTTGTAAATAATGTGTTGTTCTATAATATGTTGTTCATTTCGTAAGATGTGTTATTCGTAAATTTTTATGTTCTTTTTAGTAGAAAATATTGTTCCATTAATACAGATATGATGTTCTGTACGATGATGTTTATCTAGTAAGATGTATTGTTTTGTTCATATAAATGTGTTGTTCTATAAAATACGAAAATAGGGTATACGCTAGTTCACCAAGTGCATAGGCTAGCTACTCTATATATACACAGAGGCGGATCCAAGTTATATATATGGGGGTCTACTAACCCCATTTAAAAAAATATCAATAAAAGATACATTATTTAACAATTTGACCCTCTTTAATTTTTTAATAAATCTCCATAATTTTCATAATATCTATTGGAACAAAGTAATAAGAATCTATAACTTTAAGAAAGACAAAAAAATGGGTCAGTCTCTTCTACGTACTAAAAATTTTCTAATGAAAAAAGTCTATACTAACACCTGAACTTTTATACATTTTCTCACCTAGACTTTTAACATTTTTTTAATTCTCTTTTTTTGTTTAAACGTGTGGAAAAACTAAGGAGTTAGTTGAATACAAGATAAAATCTAGGAGGCAAGTGGTAAGAAACGTATAGGTTCAAAAGTTAAAAGAAACAATTTTCTTTTATATTTTGTACAGCATGCACATCTCAATCATATTCTCCACAATTTATATACTCCTTTCGATTCACAAAGGATGGCACTTGTACTTTTTTTTTTAACTAAAGTTTAACTTAAATACATTAATATTACTTTGTTTTCTAAAATAATTTTAAAAATTATACTTATAAACTAGAGTCTGTAAGGTACCATTTTCATAGTTTATATTTCTATAAGAATTTTTTTAAAAAAAATCATAAATTAATTGCTATGAATAGTAAAAAAGGCAAACTTTACGAGATGGAGAGGGTATAATTTAGTAATTTGTGTTGTGGTGGTTTGACCAATGCCAAAAACAATATATGCTAAGTTCGAGCATTTTTCAAATTTTATTCCAAAAGAAATTTTATTGTCATGTTGCATGAGTTTAGATTTTATGTTACATATACAAATTTATAAATTTATTATTTAATGCTAAGTTTAATATTTCTATATGTATATAAACTTCCTTTGTAAAATTTCTAGATTTGCTAATCTATCTTATACATTAAAGCGGAAAAGGTGTCTAATGGTGACAGGTGGCAGGTTTGGATGGTATAATGATGGGTTTGATCCTTGGTTTTTGGTTGTTGGTGCGAGTTGGGTGGTTTGTTGTTGTTATTGCATTATTGGTCTTCTCGCCTATGTACGTATCTGCTGCTTGGGTGAGTGGATTTCCTTTTATGCGTCTTTGAGAGATGAGGTGGATCCAAGTCTTTGGCTTGCTACGTGTCTGCTCTTTAGCATAGGTGCCTATCTGGTGGCTGCCATGAATGCCATGTGGCTCCTGGAGAATATGCTCGGGGATACGTGGATGGGGTGAGATTAATTGCATGGGATGAGGGAAAGTCTCTATATGACAAGTGGCCTTCATAATCGATGGAAGCAATGTGTTTTGTGTATCCAATTACACCGCACTGTAGGGCTGTATGCGTATATATAGATACGCCTGGAAGGATGGACAAGTAGAGCGATAATGTTGTCTGGTGTGCTCTGTTCTTGGCCGGGTCAATGTGTATCGACAAAGACAGGAGTTCCTTTCCTCTTCAACCCCACAATTTATGTTTATCTAATGCATGTTTATTCAATTTATTGCTTGGCAGGTATTTGAAGCACTGATTTAGATCTAATATAGGTCTATTGTTTAACTTTAAATTAATTATATTATCTTATTTTCTAACTAATCATTTTTGGGTTACCTTTTTGGTTGCCCTTTAATGGAACTGATGTGCTTACACTGAAAATAATTTTGGCTAAATTGTGTTACAGAGATGCATCTTCCCCCTCTGTCTTATGTCTTTGAGTCTACTGCTTATGGCCATTTATTCTGCCTCTGTCTACATCCAAGTTTCTTCTTTTCCATTGATTATATTTAGCTATTTTCTTTTCTCTGCATTACAATCCCCAATACAAAACATCTAGCCCGTAACATCCAGCACGCATGACTGGAGCACAACAAAAGGAAGACAGCTAACCCCAACTACATCAATACAAGTGTACTCCCTGTAAAATAAAAAGTTCTCAGTTTATGTTATAAATTACCAAGACATGTACCACTGTACTATATCATATAAAAAAAATGCACATTTCTGTAAAAACCGTTGTCTCATAAATAAATTCGAAACCAAAATGACAAAGTCGATGTGCCTGATAGGGGTCAAAATGAGCCCCAGGTTGGCCCAATATGGGAAGCTCAATAAATCTGAGTCAATACACCCTGAATTTCCTTTAGTGGGCTGAACCCGGCCGAAGCCAAATTCTGTTAATTTTAGTATTACTTTTCAAGGATAAGGTAATCTTTTCCCCCTGCTACTAGGTGGTGATTTGAGTAGTAGTGATTTTGATGAAACTTCAGAGGAATGAATGTAATTCATCCTATTCCTTTTGTTAGCTAATTTTCCCTTGAATTGAGGGTCTATTTGGAAACTTGAGGGAGTTCAAGGCTACACAAGTTGATTCCTCATTTCGCCAAAAATTTGTTGCCAAATTTAACTGTCTAAATGGATATATAGTATAGAGAAAATAAAAGAATAGAAAACAAAAAAGTTTAATGTTTCATAAGTTTGAGGATAATACATTACATGTAAGAGATTTGAAAAAAATGTTTCCAATCAAGATCATTGAGCTTCTAAGAGCTATATGCATTTATAGGTTCTTATCAAGATAAATCTAGTAAAAAATAAATGTAATTATCTCTCAAGAAAGGTCCCTAAGGTAGATAGATGTTTCTCTGTCTTTCCAATTGAGTTTTCGTGTAATGGACATGAGAATCATCATATCATATGACGGGTTATGGTTTAAGTCCTAATTTGTGCAAAAGATTTTTTCTATTCGCAAAGTAGCGGATAAATATATATACGATGTAGGATATATTAGGTAGTAGAAATTTTTATGCTCCTCTTATAATGATTTTGAGTAATGAAGAAAAAAAAAACAAGTTTCTTCATCTTAACCTGCATATTTATTAACAAGAAGTCGGAATACGTTATGATGGCCCTTTCTAGAAGTTGAAATGGTCAAAAACTTAGCTACAGAAACGACCATAAAGGCCATATGAATATAGGAACTTGCGTTGATCAGGTAGCTGAAAATGGAAGGTGGAGAAAGGTTTTGGGAAGGTTTCAAACCTTCATCTGCACGTTAATTATATGATGGGCTTCACCATTAAGATAAATTATTATGTGGAGAAACGAGATTTGGCAACGCAAAGGCTTCTTGCAGTCGTCACACAATCACAAACTCTAGTCAAGTTTTTTAATTTCATTTTCATGCATTTGAAGTGTTAGGAAAGAGTTAAAACTTGTACTTTTAATGATTAAGTAAATGTTTTAATTGTTACTTCTAAGATTGATATAACCATTTTAGTTATTATCTGCGATCTAACTTCTTAATATAAAAAGGAGAAAAAAGAAACTCCCTCCTCTCTGTTTTTTTTTTTTTTAAAAAACCTCTAATGTGTCCTACTTGATAGAGAAAAATTAAAATTTTTAAATTATGATCTGTGATAAAAGCCGGACCTTACTGATGAATGAACCTAGAAATCTTACAAAATTTGAGCCAAAATAGATACTTCCTTAAAGTATAGATCTTATAAAGGAATTAAATCAATTTTGAGAAGAGAAAGGGCCAACTTGCATCTAACTTTAAGCTCAACTGTAGACCTAAGTGGATAACTGTCCGAAAACAAACTTATCCAAAAGAATGTTTTTTATGCCAAAACTTTAAATCACATCTAAAAATTTTAACTTATAGTGTTAAAGCGCAATCTCGCTTTGATATTTTTCCGTTCCTTATATATATATATATATATATAATACTATGAAAAAAAGGGTTATAGTAGAGTAACATGTTACAGGTGCAATTGACGCGGCCGAATGATGTGGGTTTCATACGGAACCCATGTCATCGGATGACAAATACGCGCTTGTGAGCCATCATGAGAGTTTTTCATTAAAAAATAATGTCAAACTTACTATCACAACAACACCCTGTACATGTTGCCCACCCCAGATGAAGCAGAAAAAACACCTCGTAAGCAATGGCGCAAAAACGTTTTGGTGAGTAATTGGATTGCTTTGAATTGTCCTCTGATTCAAAACTTCAATAGAAAAATTTTACATTACATGCACGCCAAATGCCTTTGACTACAACCCCTACATTGACACCATATATATATATATATATATATATACACGGAATAGATAAAATCTCCTGTGGATCACTTAATTTATTTTTATGTTCTAATTGGATACATAATCTTAAGATTGTCCTAGTGAGCTACCTTTCTTTTTATTGCGCATCTCATTCAAGTATTTTCTCCCAAATTTTCATTAAATTAAATAAAAAATACTGACATGACATTAAATAACACTAAAATAAAATTAAAATTACAACTTTAGTTATCAAACTTTTTCAATTACTAATTATAATCCTTAAACTTCCACTAAACTTAATTTTGCTCTCCCACACCCCATCAAGCCCCTAAAACCTTAACCTCATCTATGTCACCGCCACCTAGAACCTACCGGCCTAGTTGCCGGTACCGCCGACCACCTTCCAATAGATAGCCCGACCGCTTTTCCAGCCACCACTGCAGATACCCTCCAGATTCCTAACATGAACGGTCCCAGCCCACTTCCTGCAATTGCCGTCTATCATTCATGCCCTCTAGATTCTACCAAACATCACCAATTTTTGGAGAGGATAGTTGCCGATTGCCGCTGCTCAAGGAGAAGCGCCTTTGAAGATATCAGTTATAGATTTGAAGGATAAAGAAAGAGAAATTCACGATAGCAAAAAAAAACAATGACCTTATCGCAATTGGCCTGTTTGAATCCTCCATAACCGTGATAAACTAGAATTTTTGTGAGTAATTTTTTGGTTTCAATCGACCGGAATCTTCATGTAATGACCCAAGTCCAGAACCGGTCAACAAAACACCTACCCACACCATATGGGTTATCCTTTAGAAAAGGATAAGTGCTAAGTGCATATGTTTTGGAATTGAAGCCTATATATCCACATAAGGCTTCCCACAATTCACCCATGTGGGATATGGGGGTGTTACAAACTCTCCCCCTCCCCCCCCCCCCCTTTATGTACCCAACGTCCCCGTTAGGGTCAATCGGATTACTTGGTTCCCCAAACCAAGTAACCTCTCTAATCGAAGTACTTAGCCCCTGGCCCCTGGCCAAGTAGCCTCTCGAATCCAGGATCAATCCCGCTAGACGATGCATGTGCATACCCATTATGCCACACCATCGTGGTCCCGGATCGGCTCTGATACCATCTATAACAAACTCAAGTCCAGAACCGGTCAACGAAACACCTACCCACACCACATGGGCTATCTTTTAGAAAAGGATAAGCGCTAGGTACTTATGTTTTGGAATTAAAGCCTATATATTCACATAAAACCTCCCACAATTCACCTATGTGAGATATGGGGGTGTTACACTTCACCTCCGAAGTCCCATCTCAATGCGATGCTCCGTCTTAGAGATCACAAGCAGCAGCGATGTTGCTGAATGCATCACTAAATACACATGTCATTGCCACTTGGTAGTATCCATCTTGACTGAGAGCGGTGTGGTTGCCAGTGTCACCCTCCCCCAGCCCGCTGCCCCTAGCAGGGTGGTCATCTTCCTTGGTCTTGGCTTCAACTCACTCTTTTCAACCACCATAGTTTCTTCAATTTCTTGAGAATTTTTGCCACTACCATCAGAAGCTTCACCATTAGACAAAGGAAACTCATTGTGGGAAGGCCAAGCCGAAGAAAGGGAATTAGGGCTGCAGACCCATTTCTTCAAAATCATGCTAGTTCGACATGAGCACCTGATAGGGGTGAGCATGGTTCGGTTTAATGGTGGAACCGAACCAACCCAAAATAACATCGGTTTCAAAATTTTTATACCCAACCTGAAAATCGAGAACCAAACAAAACCAAAACTATGGATTTGGATTTTTTTGTTCTGATTTTCAGATTTTTTGATTTATACTATATTCGTATTACAATGCCAAATTTCAATAAAATTACATCCATAACCTGTTTAAGAAATATTCAACATAATATACAATTAAATTAACATTTAAATACATGTACTTATATACATTCAAAAAAGTTTAAAATATTGTTACCAAACTGGTTCAAAAGCATTACTTTTGGAGTATCTTCCATCTCAACCAATTTACTTCCCTATAGTAATTCCAACATTAGCACAACATTCAACAAGAAAAATTGAGCCTTTAAGATCATCTTCTTCAGTATCAAAATCTGAAATAAATTGATGTCTTAAATTTTCAGTTTTTCACATGACTCATAAATAAAAAAAATATGAGGATTGTGTCGTAGAAAGTAGTCTAAAATAAAGAAATCGAAAGCAAAATAACCCAGAAGTAGTCAGTCTAGGAAACGAAGTGATTCAAGTGAATATTGAGAAATTTCATGAATGAATTGTTTCAATTTGGGATATCAATTTAAAGGTTTAATATTAAAACACAAGATAACTATCATAATTCTTTATAAAAATACATATATACATGTGGATATATTAGTAATATTATAATTTTTATTATATAATTATATATATATATCTTGGGTTCGGTTTTACCTCAAGTTGATTCCATATGAAATCAGAACCAACTCAAAAATTGTTCTCTTATATGTTGAACCAACCTGTAAACCATGGTCCACTTTTACACAACCTAACTCAACCCAATGAGGTTGATTTAGGTTGGGATTTAGATTTATCCAATCTATTCTCACCTCTAGCACCCGGTGTTTTATGAAATTGCATGGATGACTTGTTTCTACTTGTTCATGTAAAAATCAAACATTAATTCTTCCACTGCAAAAAATCCAAGTTGATCAAAAGAGGAGTATGGGAGATCATGTGATTGCTCAAGCCATGAACCAGCCCTTTTCGAGCCATGAACAAACCCTCCTTCTTGCCTCAATGACCGATTCGAAGTTTTTGTTGAATTTGTTGTTGTTCACTCGTGGTCTTGCTTCCGCGAACTAATAGTGCTTTCTTGCTTAAAAGTTAAATTTGAGGTGCTAGCAAGCTATACTTTGAGAGGGACGATGGATTTGATGTCGTTGTTGAAGTTGCTTTATGCAACCTGCAAGCTACAGTATTAGTGATGGAAACTGGGCGGCTGAGATCAGTGTGAATTGGGATAAATTTGATGGGAGTACAAATATTAGATTTAGGAATTTAAGATTTAAAATTCATGTCTTAAAAAGTTAGAGGATTAGAAGTATTATTTTAATATTATTTTAATATTTTTTAATGTTATATCAGTAATTACCAACTAATTTAACACTAGAAATAATGAAAAATAGTTAATTGGGACAGACAGTAGAAAGAAAAGTATCTCAATAAGATAAAGTGAAGTTAATATACTCAATTAAGATACAAAAATAAACTGGATGACCTCCAATAAATTTTACCATATAGAGACGTGTAAACATATTTATATACAGTAGTTGTCATCTGCTGCCGACATTTGCCTTTGATCCCAAAAACAAGGGAATTATTTTATTCTAGAAAAAAATTTTGATAAATTTTGTAATTGACCCAGGCGACACCAAGGTTAACTTGGGTGGGGAATTGACCTCGTCAAGTTCATAAATTTTATAATTCGACCTATAAATTTTACAACTTACAACTATTAACTGAATACTCTGCATAGAGTAGTAATTATTTGGTGAACTAGGAGCACGTACGCCCTCCGTGTGGATACTATACATGGTAGTGGTACACATGATATGAGTCAAATGAAAAGTAATTTTTTATTATTATTTCATTTTAAATCATATGCATTAATGTAAAATACATACTTATAAAAAATGACAAATAGTTGATATATATAATTTATTGGAGTCTTATTTTTTATTTTGCATCAATAAATTATTTTTTATTGAATAATATCTGTTTTTAAGAAATATTCATTCATTGATTAATCATGATATTTTGTTCTATATATTTCAATTTTTATATATTTTTATATAGTATAATACTGTATTTTGTACATATTTTATCTACATCTTGAAAATTATGAGGAGAGTAATTAAAATATATAAAAAAAAGTATAAAAGTTTATATTTAATATTTTTCACCTTAAAATTATATACACGCATGTTTGTGTATATTTATGTGTGTGAGTATAAGGAAATTGGTGACGACATGTGATGTGATATAAAATATACATATAATTTAAATGGTATGGTAGACATAACGATACTGGTTTTAAAAATATTGATGATGAAAGGATATTAGAAACTTTAAATTAAAAGGACCATATATAATTTACCCAAGTCAACTCGGAATTCGATAAGGTTAAATTGGAAGAACTAAAACAATCGGAAATAACTTTGGTTAAGAAAAATTGAACCCAAACTAATAACTGAAAATTGAAAAGAACAAGAACCATGGGTTTGGTTTTTTTTTTTGTTCTTTTCAGTTTGTATCACATACTTGTAATAACTACAAAATTCAATAAAATTTTGTCCAAAACAACAATTGAAGAGAATAAAATAACTAGAGCTATCAAAATTCATCATATTAAGAAATATTTTTAGCATAATACACCACTAGATCCAAGTTTAAAAGCACAATTTATTAGTACAATTTAGAAGAGTGACACATTAAGTTACAAGATTCATAAAGGAGACAATCATCAAATATTTTAAGTTACAAAAACACCTCCACTATATAGTTTTAAATAAATGAATAAATTGATAAGTATGCAATATCATAAATCCTATAATATATTTAAATATATTTTTTTTTTTCGATTCCATTTCAGGTTAATTCAACATGAAACCAAACCAACTTTAGAATAATGAATTTTTCAACCATAGAACCAACTGGTATAACCTGTAATATTTCAATTTAAATCAATTTAATTTAAAATAACTTATTTTTATTCTTACATTTTATTATCTAGTGTCATTTTCATTTGAAAGTCAATAAATAAAAGGGGCATACTTACCACTAAATTTTATTGGGAAGAGTAATTTTTCCATTATTATTAAATGGTAAGAATATTCTATTTATTCACATAATATTCTATGAACAATTTTTAAACTAGTCCATGAACTCCATACCTTTCATAACACCCAAATGAGTCAAAACTCTATGTTTGACCACATACTACTGTTGTTGAGTCTTCCTGTTTTTACCTTCCTCATTGTCATGAGTAATCCTCCACTACCGCTGTCATCAATCATTTATTCTAGAACTGCAGTACCTTTGAATTTAGTTTTAACTGTATCAACCGAATCCTGTTTGACCAAAGTTTGTTCTAAGAAGCATTGTTATGATATGTGGAAGAGTGGAGGTAGCACCGATGACAGAAAGGGTGGAGGGTGGTGCAACATACAAGGCGTTGCTGGAATGAATATGTCATAGGGGTTAACATGGGTTTGGTAAACCCCAAATCCAGCCAGAACCCACCCCACTGGGTTATGTTTGGTTGAGTAAA
Organism: Aquilaria yunnanensis; assembly: GCA_039654915.1. Taxonomy (NCBI): domain Eukaryota; kingdom Viridiplantae; phylum Streptophyta; class Magnoliopsida; order Malvales; family Thymelaeaceae; genus Aquilaria; species Aquilaria yunnanensis. The sequence continues at coordinate 2,729,667 of CM077595.1, forward strand.
AAAATATCATTGGTTACACATTGGTTCCATGTTCAAAAGAACTATTGGTTTTATGGTTGGTTCCAGTTCCATATGAAATCAACCCAAAATGGAATCGAAACCAAGATATATGTATAAATAAATAATAAAAATTATGATAGTACTAAATTGCTCTCATATTTATGTATCAACATGGACATTACTAAATTGCTCATATATTTATGTATAAATATGCACATTAAAAATTAAGAGAAAATTCGTTTTAACTTAAGTCAACTGACTTTTTTTACTTTTTCATCTTTTTTGTCTAAAACCAATATTATTTGAAAGCCAATACTATGTAGATGCGATAATCCATTTGAATCTAAATTTTCATGATATTATTAAATTTTTATGAATTTTTCTTTTTTAATGTCTTAAACTAGAAAAATTCATAAAAATTTAGTAAGATTACAAAAATTTTATTTTCAATGGATTATTGCAGCTATATAACATTGGCTTTTAATTAAAATTAGTTCCGAGTAAAAAAGATATAAGAATAAAAATAAATCATTTTGAAGTCAATTGACTTAAGTTGAAACGAATTAGGTATAAGATATTGCTACATTATTCATATACTAAGAATGTGTATATTTAAATATGAATTAAGTTGTATATTATATTGAATATTTTTTAAACTGGTGGTGAATGCAATTTTATTAGATTATAAAGTTGTAAATTGTTATATCTATATGGTAAAACCGAAAAATCCGAGAACTAAAACAGAAAAAATCATACCCATGGTTTTGGTTATATTCTGTTATGTGTTCTTAGGTTGGGTAGGAATTTTTTGTAGTCATCACTATTTCGAGCTGATTCGATTCTAGTAGAAAGCCTAACAACCCATACTCACCCTTAGAAAATGATGGTGAAAATGATAGTTTCAGAAACCTAGAGACTAAGGCATTAGGTAAAGAAAGCTTGGAATTAAAACTTGTATTTTTTTCTCTTTTTTTTCACGTTTGTCATGTAAACAATTCTAATGGCCAATGACAAATTTGCTCTAACACAAAACATTGATAGCAAATTTACACATTTCAAAAAGATTTATGGTAAATTTGCCCCAAAAAAATTTCCTTAGCAAAATTACTCTCCCTCATAAACTTTGGTGGCAAATTTGCCCCATTTGGCAAAGCTAATATTATATAGGTGTTCCATGACATGGGTAAATTGCCATATTATTCCAAACCTATAACCTCATTACAAATTAGTCCTCAACCTTCACAATATATGTGTTCCATTACATGGGTAAACTGCTATATTGGTCTCAAACCTCTAATCTCATTACAAATTGGTCCTTAAGCTTTATTTTTGTTACATGTTCAAACCTTTATAAACGTTGTGTGTTACTAGACAAGAATGAGTTGGCAAAGAAACTTGATTCTTAGAAAGAAAAATTTTATAATTTAAATAGTTGATTAACTGTCTGCTTAAAAATTATAAGACAGTTTTGATTTACTGAAAGACAGTTACCGAACATTTTAAATTTCTTAACTCTCAAGTAATCATTTGACATACTGATTTTAAATTCTAATTTAAATTGTTTGTAATTGACTTCCCATAAATTCAATTTATTTCATGATTTTTAAGTAGTTAATTGATCATTTAAATTACCAATTTTTCTTCTTTACAAATTAAATTTTGTGCCAACTCAATTTTACCCAGAGTTAGGGACTAATATGTGACAAGTTATAAAATTTCTGGACCAATTTGTGAAGAAATGGGGGTTGAAGACCAATTTGCAATAAGAACAAACTAGTGACTAAAACATAGCTCAATTACTTATACAAATATTTTAAGGAAAAATAAAAAATTTCCCATTAATGTTTGGCTCATGTGCTAGATTTCCTATTAAAGTTTTCATTTGTGCCGATATTGCCGATAATATTATAGTTTGGGACCATATATCTCATTGATGTCATATTTTAAAAATGGATATGCCATTAATTGTTGAAAAAGTAACAAAAAAAATTAGAAACTATAGGTTTGAAATCTTAGCTAGGGTATTAACATAACTTCTAACAAACTTTAGAAACTTTATATAATTTACCTCCTCCATCATCGTTTGTATTTGTTACTATTGGATCTAGCGTCTCAGTCACAAGTGCCTTTATCACAATGTTTCCCCATCAGATCAAGTGTAACCAAATGACAAACCAAGAACAATAAACACATAAACCATTTCATTAACCAAAACCAAGAAACTTTAAAACTAATTCCAATAGCTAAACAAAGCGACAAAGAAAATAAAATTATTCTCTAAAGCTCATTTAGGAACATTCTCTCAAGGTCTACCATTGTTGATGAACTCATCATGAACCTTGTTGATAATGTCCTCAATGATTGTATGAACACTAAGCTCATCATCAATATAGCCATTACCCTTCCCATTAAATCATCTTCTTATTGGAATCAAAAAATACAAAACAACAAGAAAGAGGGGAAAAAATTCTTAAAAAATTAAAAAATGAAATTCAGGAAAGGACAAAATTGAGCACAAGTGAAGTTGGAGCTTGGTCATATATCGTTTTGATGATGGAATCATCTGGATTTGCAAAATCGGGGATGTAGAGAGAAGGCGAGACATGGGAATTAAGAGGATGAAGACGCTGGTAATTGAGACATTGTTGACAAAGGCAATTGTGCTAAAAGATGCCACCAGTGATAGAGGAGGTAAATTATATAAAGTTTCTGAAGTTTGTTAAAAGTTACATTAATATCCTAAAATAACCTACAACTTCTCATATTTTCTATTAGTTTTTTAACAGTTTGTGACATATTTGGTCTAGAACTGTAACATTAAGTATCATATATCTAGTCCCAAAGTATAATTTAGTGCCAATATTGAAACCAATGAAAACTTTAATGAGAGATCAGGTCCAGAAGTCAAACATTTGTGGGAAATTTGATACTTTCCCCAATATTTTCTAAGGCTTAACAAAATTCGATAACCAATTTATTAAAGTGAAATGAGCTTGATACCTGAATAAGAGGTATTGATTTAATTCATGATATTAAGTTTGAATAAGATATGTTTAGAAAAAATTCTTACTTTAGCATAGAGGTTTTCAATGGGGTGGGCTGACCCAGTCTAGACCAAGATTGGCTCAAGGTTAAATGGGCACGGATTGGTCAAGGCACACAGATGAAGAAAGGGCGGGCATGGGCCTAAGGGGAGGAAGGAAGTGGGTTGCAAATTGGCACAGCCTAGAATGAAAAAGGGCCCAAACCAAGCACGGACAGGGCACAACTCGCCCAAGGCTATCAGTCTGGGCTGGTCTAGTCCTAATGTTAATATGCAATGACACAATTCCAAAATTTTAGAAAAAAAAAAAAAAGGCATAAAAGAGCCCACATCCCTCCAACAGTCTGTAGCTCATTTTTTACCCCTAAAATTTCACTTTTATCCCCCAAAAACTATAATTTTAGGGCTTTTTGCTAAAAAAAAACTCCTCCTATAACTATAAAGGCTTAGTAGCACCACTTCCTCACACTAATCTCTACAATTTCTCCTCTTCATCTACTAAATCCGTTCTTATTTTCTTCAAGATCTCTAACATATTTTGTTAAAATTTTCTTAATCTTTCGTTAATCTCTTTTAATATCTTCTAAATTTTTTCTTCATCTTTACTTATTCTTTAATAAATGGTATCAAAAGGAAAATGAAAGGCCACCAAGGGCACAAATAGCTCTTCATCCCATACCAGAGGTTTAAGATCCTTTTGCCAATCTCAATCCCAATCGGTAACCCGAATGGTCGACAATCAAAATGTGGATGATGATGAGCAATTTGACATGGAAAAATATGACTTAAGCCTTGACAATCAACTCTCTGACAATAACATTAAAGAGGTATAGGCAACTCTAACTAAGAATATAGGTGAAGTATATGGCACCTAACCAACCCTAACGAGCCATCACCCAAAAGTTGAAACACAAGGTAAATCCTCAAGGCTCACAGATGGGTTTGGGAACACTTTGATCAAGTGTTCAAAAAAGATGTGGAAGGCAATAAAGTGAAGTTTTCAAAGCGTGAACATTGTAAAACCAAGTTAGCACACAAGAACTCTAGTACTAAAATGCTGATATGGAATTTGGATCATAAACATCCAAATCTCCATCCCGATGCGGTCGCTAGTTTTGGAAGACAAATATAGATAGGAAGTATGTTCAGCTGGTTAGGTATTTTTGGATTTAACAAGCAACAATGTAGACAAGGCATGGTAGAATGGATGATACATACTAAGAGACCGTTTAGACAAGCTGTAGATGTGCATATCGAAAATTATATTAAATCACAGTTAAATCCTATTTTTTAAAAAAACATCTAAGCGGGAGGCACTCAAAATGTATGAAGCCGGTAAATAGAAAATGCAAGCATATTTTTCTACTATTGATCATTGTATTTCATTCACTAGTGACATGTGGACTTCACCACCAGGACAAGATTATTATTGTATAACTACACATTGGATTGATGAAAACCGAGTTGCTAAACAATGTATCATTGTATTTAAATGGATGAAGGTTAATCAAACTAGATGAAACATCTTTGAGATTATTTATAAAAATTTTAAAGATTTTGTCATGACAAAGTTTTAAGCATCACATTTAATAATGCATCCAACAACGATATTGCAACTAAAACATTGAAAGAAGCTTTGGAACCTGTCAGAGACACCTCTTTTTTCCACATAAGATGTGTATGACATATTTCAAACTTTTATGTCCAAATAGGGCTTGTGGTTTTGAACACCGAAATTGTTCCTATTTGGTGGGCAATCCATTATTTGAGGTCAAGGCCAAAGATGACCAAAGAATTCAAAGCTTATTATCTTGAAAATAGGTTAAGTTTTAGCTGGAAATGTTTTAAACTTGATTATCCCACCAAATGGAATTTCACATATGAGATGTTGATGGATGCACTTCCGTTTACTGCATACATGACATATTTTATAAATGTAAAAAAAAAGGTTTTGAAACAAAAGATATGAGATAAGTTGTCAAAAGTAACAACTGTGCTAGGGTATTTTTATAAGGCCACCATTTTATGTTCTAGTATATATTATCCTACTGCTCACAAAGTTTTAAAGTATTTGGTCAACATTGCATGAGTTTTTAAATAATACAATAATGACAAATTTTTTAAAGATATTATCCAGGTTATGAAAGATAAATGAATTTTGTATTTCACTGATATACCCTCCATCTATTTACTCATATCTACACTAGACTCCACAATTAGAATCACGAGTATAAAACCTCCTTGATGGGTACTATGGGCTCTTAAAAATGGCACATATAAATATTTTTACTATAACTACTATGCTTAAAGAGCACTTGTGTGAGTTACACAAGATTTATGCGGATAAGTATAAGAATAAGGTAGGAAACACTTTTTCTTTTATCTTTGAAACTTCATCATCATTCACCTCAGCACAATTCAACCAAGTCGAACAACTCCACAAATGGCCCCGGTCTACATCATTTGATCTTTGTGAAGTAGACGCATACCTCAACTTGATATGGGAGAACAGTGAGACTGATATTTTGGAATAGTGAAAAATGAGAAACAACAAATTTCTAATACTGTGTTAAGCTTGCATTTGGCCACTTTCATCACTAATTTTTTCCCCACTTTTCACTAAAGACCCAGTTCGAGTTTTGATCCTGATTTTAATAGAAAGTTATCGCAAACAATTTTTTCAAGATTAGTAATTTATTTGGAGATAAAAAATGTTGGCCAAATTGAGTTGCAACCTAACATTAAGAGTTTTAAATGATTTTATTGTTAAACTTTTATTTTTGAAAATACATACTCTTTTTGTCTTGTATTTTTTTGCTCTATTTATGTATGAGACAAATATTAAGAAATGATAAAATGATATATATTTTTCTATTTTTGTCCTTAGCAAATGGCCTACCATTTCTCTTTCCCCGCTTGTCAAACCACCAAACCAAATCTGCTTTCTTTGTCCTTACCACACGTATTCCGCCTACTCTATTGCCTCATAGCTTTCTTCCCCAATCTCATCCCCTTGCCTCTATCTCAACCTCTCCCTTTGATTGCACTATGATATCAACTTCCCTTTGATAGTGCTTCATCCCTCCGACCTCGATGACGTTCCCATATGAGTTTTGATAAACCCATGACACCTTAATGACGACCCAAATAAACCTCAACTTCCAAGTCTCAAAGATCCCATGATGTTGATGAGCTTGGAAATTGAAATTGGGCGGGAGGTAAATGAAATCATATGATGAACCCATTTCGACAGTAGTACAGTGAAAATTGGAGAAATAGAGAATAGAATACCACAATTTACTTTTGGAAAATAAAATTGAAAAAGAAGGTATATTGATAAACTTGCTAAAAAGAAAATGATGCAAAGAATTTGAAATGATTGAAAAATGAAAAATGATGCCAATAATATGAGACAAAGAGTATAAAAGAACTTTGCTTCAATATAATCTCATTTGGTAATGGGAAAAGACAAATTAATTATGAAATCTATGTTAGTGTTATGCCCAAAAGTCAATCATGAGATGATTGTATTTTTTACATATTGAGTCATGATATTTTATTAAGGCATTAATCTAGTAATTATGTTTGTTGTTTTGTTTCTGCGTAACGTAATAAACATAATTGTAACCCTAAAATAATGATATTCTCAAACGTCCCTGGTCTAGTATTATTGTGGAGTGGGTTGCAATAATACATAATGACTAGCATATGTGGAGACTAATATGAGATATGTAGTCAACATATGGGTACAAGTTGGAAAACTTGTGTACTGGACCGACCCGCCATGAGAACATTACATGGATCATTATATGAGTGTCATAAGTGATCTCATAGTGATCATGGTATATATAGTCCTTTGACCTAAGGTCATCAAGGTTCCTTACATGTGAGTCACATACTTTGATACTTTCCTTTATTGCTTGTAACTGAGTGAACTTGAAGGAAGTCATTGGGTATGTCACATATCATGCGGAGAGATTTGTATGATCAAGATGAGATTTGTCCCTCCTATATAACGGGAGTGATATCTTCAGGCTCCTTGATAGAGTAAAACTTAGAAAAATGCATGGCCATGCTCGGATGAGTTGATATACGATATCAATGTCATCAGTTCAAGTTGGTCTACTCGATAATCAAGAAACCAAAGATTGGGCTATACGAGAGTGACACATTTCATGTCTCGTGCTTAGTCTTGATATCTTGGACAAATTGACAATGGCATATATCGGTAATGATCATAAAGGTTTAGTTGAATCACCGACAATCTTGTCACTTGAGTAACAATGATGTGTTGCTAGACACCGCTCATTGCTTATGATCATAAATGTGATTTATGATCATTACCAACATGGTAAGAGCCTATTGGGTCACACACTTAGAGCTAATTGGATCATTAGAGTGCATGGGCTAATTATTTGGGTTATGGTTTCACAACAATTTCGAATTAATAATGGGCCCAAAAGTTGAGCCATTATTAAGCCCAAAATTGTAGCCTAATTGGATTAGGGCTTTGAAACCCATTAGACATGGAAGTTGAGTCTTACTATATATACAACTTTTAGTGAGAATTTCGCTGCTTCTTGCCCTAACCTCCCAAAATGACAGCCGCACTATTCTTTTGCAATTCCTTGGAGGATGCAAGCTAGCACTGCGAGCGCAAGAGAAACGTATCTGCTGGGACATGGTGGAAGCGTGGTGATCCTGAGAGGCTCGTCTGGATACCATAGAGAGCTTGAACACGTCAACTGTTCAGGTTTTGTGATTCGACTTTACAGTTGGGTGAGAGATCTCAACTAAATATTAGGTATGAAAATTTTCGAACATCCGGTTTACCCCGTTTCATTTGGATCCTGGATGGTTTCGGTTAAATTCCGCTGCACTTATTTGGCTCCTGAAACTCAACAATCTAAGAGGCAATTTGTTTATGATTAATTGAATTAATGGGTCTAAATTATCCTAACGTCGATCTCTGGTCATTCATGGGTTATAAGACCCATTAGACAAGAAAACATAAACACCTTCAAAGTATGTGTTATTTGCAATTTCTACCCACTTCACTCTCCAACTACGGCCTAAAACATCTCTCTCACACTATTCTCACCACCGACTCCTACCCTCACCACATCGTATGACCTAAGCCACAGACACAAGTCTAGCTCCGGCCATCGGCCCAAGGCTTTGGATCCAAACAATATAAACCTTCCAATGGGCCAATGAGCCTTGAAAAGGCACTTTGGCCTTTACCATCAATCTCATCATCATCTTCACCATAAATAATTATTGTCAAACCATCAGCAACCAATGGTGAAGCCACCAGTGTAACTTAGAGAGATCGGCTTGGCAACGGCTTCTTTCAACTCTGAATGAGCGCAACCATCTCCATTGCATCAACTCATAATATAGAGAAGAAAAATAAACTGATTCAGTCGTAATTTAGCATCCTTGAAAAAAAAACATAAGCTTATTTTCTTCCTCAAATATCTCTATATCAATATTCATTTTTTGTTCTAGATCAATTTTTTGTGGCATGTCTCTTGGTCTTTGTGATTTTTCTTAGCTATATCTCATCTAAGAGAGATAAGAGAGAAGGTAACTCATTGCCAAACCCCTAAGTGACATCCTACCGTAAATACAAGACAACTTTTGGCCTACTTTCAAAATGTTAAACGTTTGTCTCCCTAGCCCGGATTTGATCCGATGTCAACCCACAAATAAACTGCTCCAATTAAGTGCATTACTCACATATGAATTACCACTAATTAATCTTTAACTTTTTTTTTCTTTTCTATATTCATAATATAATACAATATAAAACATTATAATGTTCAAAAAAATGGAAATTGGGGATTGGTGGGTTTTTTGTCTCCAAAAAGGTTTGAAGCAAGGGGCAATCCTGATGCACCTTGAAGTAGTCATTAAGCCAAACCAACTCCTATTTTAACAAAAGGGAAATTTACAAAAAACCCCCCAACATTTTTCCTAACTTATACTTACCTCTTTCTATTTTAGAAAACCTTCAGTTTTCCCTCTCAAAATGCCACACCTGTCAACTTGTCTGATATGCTAGTGGGCCAAATGCCTTGATTGATCAACAAGATTTTAAATTTATGCAAATCAACCACAATATTCATCTCATGCCACCTCCAATCTATTTTCCCTAAATGTATGATATATTTCTAATAATTTTTTCATTCATGAATAATTTATATATTTATAAATTTACAATTAATTTCCAAATTTACAATATACTTCCATGTTTATAAACTAGGTTTATGCTTGTGATTAATATTAACATTTACTTTTTAACATCGTATTCATTTTTTAGTTAATTCAAATAGAGAAGTGTCATTTTTTAAGACAAATATATTTTAACTAATTTGATAGATTTCTTATCTGAATACTTTCAATATGAACTAAACCATATGATATAGCATTGAGCTAGTTATATGGGTGGAAGCATGTGGGAATTTTATTGGTAGTTGGTGAAACATAAGGAAAGTATAACGTAAACTAATTAGCTTAATTAGTGATACTAGTAATTATAATAAATTTCAAAAAAAAATCTTGCCTTTATATATTTATCTTGCACTATGCGGATTTATTATTAGTTTCATTCAATGTTATTCCAATTAATCAATCAATAATCTCTCTCTCTCTCTCTTATCTGGTAACTGATCTGTAGCTAATAAATTCAATTAGAAGACAACATGAAACTAATACAAACCAACAAATTTGTTCATATGATTTTTTTTCCACAGAAGAGACTGATGCATGAATCAATGTGACAATTTGCAAAGAAAAAAAAAAGAGAAAATAAAATGATCTAGTCATAGATAAATAAAAAAAATTTTGATCTAAGCAAAAAAAATGATCATACATTATATGTTGCTAAAATTATATAATGTGCACATTTCTTTCATATGGTAAGAACTAGTTTTCAAAATAAAATGAAATTAGCTAAAATATATTTGTCCTAAAAGATGATACTTCTTTATTTGAACTAGTTGAAAAATAAATAAGATGTTAAAAAGTAAATATTGATATTAATCACAAGCATGAATTTTGTCTATAAACATGAAAATATATTATAGATTTTGAAATTATTAGTGAATTTATAAATATAGAAATTATTCAGAAATAGAAATTTTATTAGAAGTATTTCATATATTTTGGGAAAAATGGATTTGAGGTAGCATAAGATGAATACTGTGGTTGGTTTGCACGATTTGCAAATCTTGTTAGGCATTCAGGGCATTAGGCCCACTAGCATAACAAACAAGATAACAGATGTGACATTCTAAGAGGGCAAAGTGTAGGTTTTATAAAATAGAGGGGGTAAGTGTAGGTTAGGCTAAACATCGGGGGGCTTTTGTAAATTTTCCTTTAACTAAAACATGAAAGTTGTGTGGGAAAAGTGGATATTGTGTCTGAATTATTGGCCCGGACAATTACGGATTCAAAAGTGATGCCAATGATTTGTTAGGATTCAAACGAGAATCGGTTATAAAGGAGCGGCGGAAGACTACGGAGATCTGGCACGCAATGTTCCATCTCTGACCACTTGTAATTTTGATGTTAGCTGGCAATAAAATTGATCTAGATATCTTTCCGCATAAAAAAAAAATCATTAAAAATTCATTATTTATAATTTTGTTGATTTTTTTAATCTAGAATCAATACCATTTCAAAACTAACATTACATCTACCAAATAATCACTTGAATAAATTTTAAAAAAGATACTTAATTTTTTATGAATTTTATCCAACTCAAAGAAAGAAAGTTTTATATAAAAATACTTATATTTTTTTTTCTAAAAAAATAAGGTGATTTTTGTACTTCTTAATTTATACAGTTTCAATTGGAATGGAAGTTGAATGAAAACTCAGCAAAATTAAGAATAATGCTTTGAATAACTTATGATTTAATCTCTATCAAACACCATGTTTTAAATTCATCTTTATACAATAAATTGATAGATTTTTATCTCTACAAAATTTATCCGATCCAGTTAAAATTCTGTAGTGATTTGACCTATATGAGCTATAATATTCTAATTTATTCATTTTTCAAATTTTGGTTTTTTTTTATTGAACATAAGCATATTGTAAAAATTCATAATTTTGTATTTCATATCCAAAGTTAAAAATGATTCACAACACATAGTCTAAAGGAGAGAAAAATGGCTTTGTATATGTAGGGTTGATTTTTTTTTTATTTAGTTTGTTTGATTTTTAAAATTAAAAACCATAACTAAACATATGAAATTTCGTTTTTAACCAATCTGATAATGGAATTATTTTGTCCAATTAAATTGGTTTGTTTGCTTTTTTGGTTTTACATAAATAATGTTCACCCCTATGTATATCTCACAATCATTTACGTGCAACCCGTAGTTTTTCAATTGGAAAATCATAAAAGAAGCAATACTTAGAAGCCTTTTTTTTTAAAAAAAAAAAAAAGAAAATGCAGAACCATGCATTACAAGAAATGAAGAATAGAGGACAACCGGAGGTGGGAACACCAAGCCCATGAAATTCTATTTAGAGTACAAATGCCCTGTTTAGCCAGGGAATGGACGGCATCGTTAGCTAAGTGATGAACAAAAGAAAACAAACAACATTCAAAAGTAGATGCCAAAGTTCTAACTTCATCAATTAGAACACCAAAGTAAAAAAGAGAAGGGGCAAACCATTCTACAACTCCGTTACAAGGCACAACGAAGCTGACTCTACATCCAAACAGGTAACACAAATATCTCATGGCTTCCTTCAAACCCCACAGCAAGGCGAGAGCTTCTAGATATAAGGAATCATCATTCGCGTGCTCCCACCCATAGGAAATAGCAAACCTTACTTCCCTTGTAACATCCCTACAGATGACCCTAACAGCGGCCTTCCCCCAAAACAACCCCCCCCCCCCCCCCCCCGGGGCTGGCTGTGACCAAAACATGTCCAACGTGCCACCTAGCCACGAATAGCTCTTGTGGTTTGGGCTAAATGCTGACATGCAAAAATCATGCACAACCTGGTTCCTATTATACCAAACAAACTAGACATATACCATAATAGTAAGCGCCACCAACTCCCCACCCTCCATCTTTGCCTGAACGTCAATCTCTGCATATTGCATGAACGACTTCCAACTCCAAATTCAACTTCTGGCATACTCAGATGGAGAATGGACATGCAAATAAAACGTGAGCAACAGACTCCTCATATTGGGCACAAATTAGGCAAGTTGACGACACTTCCGGACCTCTATGATATAGACTATCTCTTGTAGATAGCGCATTTGCACAAGCCCAGCAAAAAAACAATTGAGCTCAAAGCGGAAGCGACAAGCTCCAATGCCATAACTAGAAGCCAAACCGAATTAAAGGGTTCCTATTGAAAATCATGGCATAGGCCATGTAATAAGCTTATTTCACCGTGAAGCACCCGTTGTCATTCATGCCCCATGTTAAAATGTCATCTATAAACCTTGGGGATATGGGAATTTGCTTGATAACAGCTACATCTGAGGGGTGAAACATTACATCCACTAACTCATAGTTGCAATGGAAGTAGTTGAGATCAATGAGTTGACTAACCCGCCACTCATCGGTTCTTGGAATAGGCACAATAACAACTTACAAACCTTTAAGACAAGCAACAACTTTTTCAACCTCAATAGTTGCTATTAGGAATTTGTGCACAACTTTGAAGAGTTATAGTTTTGGAACATAGGACTAATTTCTTTAACTTAGAACTCATTCAATTTTAATAGTCCCTACTAGAAAATCTTTTTGAAATTTCAGTATGACATCAAAAGATTAAAAATTAAATGCTATTTTAATTTGGGCACTAAAGTTGAGTAAGATTCAATTGAATACTTGAAGCACTGGTGGGACTTGGACACATTAGAAAAAGTTTAGCTGCCATCAGGGTACATGGAAAGAAGTTGAGGGCTAAGTGGGCAAAAATGCAAAAGTTTAGAGGTCAAAAAGAGACTCTTGTCTTTTGAAAACAACACACTCATGACTGTAATTTTCTTTTTTTTTTTCCAGAGGACTCATGACTCTGATTTAAACACATTTTTTTTATTATACATAAACGTCCTTTTTAAACTGAGATGAAAAACTTATCATCTTAAATAAATAATTTTTTTTTGTCATAAATCAAATCATGATTGTGGCACTTATTTAAACCATCATCAATTATAAAAATCAACGGATATTTGGCAAGATGCATTTTTTACTATAATGTGTTATAAACATAAGATAATATTCATAAATTAAGAAATACAAGTATTATTTTCTGTAACAAATGCATGCAGTAGTCGTGCGATGATTCAATTTTCATAGACTTTATTTACTTAATCACTAAGCCACTCCATCATTACTTTGATGGTGTCCAGAACCTAAAAAGAAGAGTGCAGTGGCAATTTTATGGAACCCCCCACACCCCAAAAAAGGAAAAAAGAAAGGCCTAAAATCCCTTTTATAGCCTAAGCTTTGCAAACTTAGAACTTTTACCCTTTAAACTTTGATTCAAATTCAATCACCCCTCAAACTTTACAAATTAATATCTTTTACCCCTCGCCCCACTTAAATAAAATAGAAATGGTTCCTTAAGTTATATTTATATTAGAACCAAAACAAAAATAAAAGGAATGATGAAGGACTAGCTAATCATTTACCTCACATAAAGCTCTAGTTCTGTCATTTTGAACGGAAAATAAAGGTAATCTCACAATTGCTGTAATTTTGTTAACCCTAGATCTATCATCTAAAAAAATAAGTCATTTTACCTCTAAAGAAAATAACAATTCAACTTACAGCATTGTCCTTTTTTTCATTTTTTTTACATACTGCTTTAGGTTATATTAAACATTGAAGAAACCTTTTAATTGGCTCTTATCAATAATTATATTTTTAGGACAATGGCTAGGGTTTGGAAGATCATGATTGCACTACTAAAGACAAGAAAACCCTTTTTTTCTGTTCAAAATGACAAAACTAAAGCTTTATGTTGGGCAAATTGTCAGTTAATCATTCATCTCTTTTATCTTCATTTCAGTCTTCATACCCAGAGATCCAATTCTGTTTTATTTAAGTATGGAGCGACGGGTAAAAGACACCAATTTAAAAGTTTGAAGGGTGAGCGAAATCTAAATCAAAATTTAGGGGTAAAATGTTCAAGTTATAAAAGTTTAGGGGTCAAAAGGGGCTTAGGCCAAAAAAAACTCACGTTCATCAGCGGTAGCTAACCGACCAGGAACCTGTAACGAAAGTACCAAATTCCACCTCCACCAACGATACTTTTATTTTAGTTTTTTTTTTTAACAGGTAACAATAATTCTCGTAAATTATAAAGGTCACGTATTCGACCCACATTCAAAAACAACTTGTTTATCTTCTCTTGAGACTTCTTCCGTCTTCGAAGCTTTGTTTGCTTTCAGAGTTTTCCTCTTTTTGCTACAGGAAACAGACGCAAGTTTCGATTTTTGTCCCCAAATCCTCTTCCTTCTTGTCTTCTGATCTTCGCAAACTTCCACCCTTCAGCATTCTTTTATTATTTGATTTTTTTTATTTTTTGGGAGGGAAAGGAAGATACTTTCCTTTTATAGCAACACAGTTTGTACAGATTGCGGTTTCATTTATTGCTGCCGCGAAGGAAAATGGCGGCTGGGTTTTCAGCTCGGGTTTTTCTGGCGGCAGTGATTCTGCCGACTGTGGTGGTTCTGGGTGGTATTCCGATGAGACTGGAGCTGGAGCGACAGATTCCGGCGGGTCGTGGGGTTGGACTGAGTCAGCTCAGAGCGCGTGATCGGGTCAGGCATGGAAGGCTGTTGCAGTCCTTGGATGGGGTCGTGGATTTTTCTGTTGCAGGGACTTATGATCCCTTTGTTGTTGGGTAGATTCTCATCCTAATCCTTTTGGGTTCTTATTCCTAATTTCCAGATAGTTCTGCAGTTCCTTTGTTTTTCCTGTTTTCTGAGTATTCATAATATTCAGTAGTATTTTTTAATTCAATGCGATCAGAGCTACATGTTTTGTAATTTCCTGTTCTTCGTTAACGTTCAATTTGAGTGGGTTTAGAAAGTTCCTAAGCTGTCTCATTTTAACGATGGATTTCAGTTTAATACCAAAAATTTTGGTCGAATGACTCTCTCTCCTTTCCTTTTGGTAATTACGCTTTTATTCCGTCTGGCATGGCAGTCTTTAATCCAGTGTTCTTATTTTTTTCCTTAAATTCTTGTTTTCCCAATTTTATGGCCAGTAAGTCGCCCATCGGCTTTTCCTTTTTGTCTTTTTTTTTTTCAAAAAAAATTGCTCTTCCTTGCTTCTCTTTTCCTTATTAAAGATGTATGCTAGATTTAGCTTTTTGGTGAAAATAGTGCAGTATTGCTAAGTAGTGATTTCATAGTTTAATTGCTTTTTAGGCTTTACTACACGAAGTTGCAACTGGGAACTCCACCAAAAGAATTCTATGTGCAGATTGATACAGGAAGCGATGTTTTATGGGTCAGTTGTGCTAACTGCAATGGCTGTCCTCAGACAAGTGGACTCCAAGTAAATTCCTTCCCTTTCCTAGGGTCTTCTCTTGAATGGTTTCCTCTTCTTCCCCCCCCCCCAAATTTAGTTCTACAGGAGTTCAAATTTGAGACGTTTCTTACAGATTCAGCTCAATTTCTATGATCCTGGGAGCTCATCAACAGCTTCACCCATCTCTTGTTCAGATCAACGATGCAGTCTAGGTGCCCAATCGTCAGATTCTACCTGTTTGAGCAGTCAGTGCAGTTACACATTCCAATATGGAGATGGCAGCGGAACATCTGGTTACTACGTGTCTGATTCGTTGCTCTTGGATATGATTGTAGGGAACTCTTTGACCTCAAACTCGTCGGCTTCAATTGTATTTGGGTGAGTTACAGAATTTGTAAAGGTCATTGTGCCCATTGTATGTGTTTCTTTTATTGGTTAGAGTGCAAGACTCATGCCTTTGTCGTAAACTTGTGAAACAGGTGTAGTACAACAGAGACTGGGGATTTGACGAAGTCAGATAGGGCAGTTGATGGAATATTTGGGTTTGGGCAACAGAGCTTGTCTGTAATTTCTCAACTTGCTTCCCAAGGAATAACGCCGAAAGTATTCTCCCACTGCTTGAAAGGGAGTAATGGAGGTGGTGGTATTCTGGTTCTTGGCGAGATAGTGGAGCCCAATATAGTTTATACACCTCTTGTTGCCTCACAGTAAGTTGGTGGATTTTTGGGGCTTGCTAAACATTGTAGCTGGAGTATAGGACTCGACAGAGTTTTATTTATTCATCATTGTCATCATCATATTACATCTTAAACCACACGTACAGCAGGAATCTTCATGTAAGGGAATAACTCGTTAGACATGTCTTCATTCCTATGCTATTGCTCAAGTTTACTTACCTATGATTGTTCCTGCTCCATGTTCAGACATGGTCAATTTTCTGTGTTGAATTCTGCTGATCATCTTTTTACAATCTACAGGCCCCATTATAACCTCAATCTGCAGAGCATCTCTGTAAATGGGCAGGTTGTGTCTATTGATTCTTCAGTTTTTGCAACTTCAACCAGTCAAGGTACTATAATTGATTCTGGGACAACTCTGGCATACCTAGCAGAAGCAGCATATGATCCATTTGTCAGTGCTGTAAGTTGAACTGATCAAAGAACTTGCTGAATCATTTTGATTGAGGTTGAGGGTATTATTGAAACAATTTAATTTAATTCTCCTATATTCCACAGATTACGAACAGCATTTCACAATCAGTTCGGTCTGTTCTTTCCAAAGGAAACCAGTGCTATTTAGTCACATCCAGGTGTCCTTTCTACTTTTATTATCTCATACTCTCTCGACCAATCATACTATTACACAACTCTGAATGTACTGTTATGTTTGCTCAGTGTCAATGGCATATTTCCTCAAGTTAGCCTGAATTTTGCTGGTGGAGCATCCATGGTCTTGAGTCCTCAAGATTATCTCGTACAAGAGAACTCTATTGTAAGTCGTCAAAAGCTTGATGAGCCCATGAATATGTGATCCCATAGTTATTAACTAAATTGGTTATGGCTGGTGCTCAGTTGTCCAATGCAAGATGAGAAAAAGCATTTCGAAAACAGTGAAATTTATTCATTTATCTCGATACTCTAGATGATAAGATGAGGCTATAACTTATAAAATTACTCATATTACTATTGCTATCTGCTGTTCATGATTCTGTATGTTGCATTTTTTGAATTCCCATCTCAAAATCCCATTTTAGTTTCCTTTTCAACTATTTCTTTTTACGGCTGCATAGTGCAGAGTTGGGTGCTACTGCCTACACAGAGTTCTGATTTTAGGGTTCTTAGATAATGTTTCTAATTCATTGTTCTGTTTGATGCGGTTTATACTATTCTATATAAACCCTGTCATGTTATCTCCATCAAACAGTACCTACTTATCTCAGATGTGCTAAATTTCTGTCATTTCTTGTTCTTAAGATCTAGTAGTCAGTTTCTGAAAGACATCTTAACAGTGCTAGCTCTCTCATTTTTCTTTTGTTGTTAGGGTAGAACAGCATAGATCTGTTATTAGATCCATGGGCTTTCATATAATTGATTTTTCCAACAGATTCAACTGAATTTATGATTCCTTTGCTGCCATCATGTTCTCCTTGTGCACATTTCATTTTGTGAAAAGAAATGTCCTATCTAAACTTTCTCCTCTTCTCCCCGCATTTCAGGGTGATGCCGCAGTTTGGTGCATGGGATTTCAGAAACTTCAAGGCCAACAAATAACAATTTTAGGAGGTATTTGAGCCAAACGAAAAGTCATTTATACTCATCAGATTTTTTTTCTCAATTTTTACTCTAAATCTGCAGGCTGTGAATTCTTAATCCTTGCCTAAAGAATGGCATGCTATTTTATCCGAATCGATAATAGAGAAACATTTTAATGCGGGCTCCTCTGTTTTCACAACATATCTTGTGTGTACCTCATTAAACAATCTCATAGAGAAGCAGAATATATAAATAAATAGAACTCCCTCCGTCCCATATTCTTTGAATCATTTATTTTTTAGCAATTAATCTATAATTTTTTATTTTCAACATTTTAATATATAAATGAAGAATTTTTATATAAGAATGATAAATCAAGACATATAATTTCTAAATATAGTTTTTAAAAATTTTTTTGAACAAATACTAATATGAATAAATTGAAATCAAACTAAGTGAAAAAGTCAAATGGTGCAAAAAATATAGGACCGAGAAAGTACTTGCATTCTATTATTAGGGTCAATTTATAAACAACTAGATACAGATGAAAATATTTTCCCAATCAGATAATCAGAAATAAGATTTTCTGCCTTTTATAATATTGTCTGAGATTCGGTACTATCTAATGCTGGCATTAGAACCAGACATGTTCCATTCGGTATGAGAGTATTTTATACTTGGGTCTTTTCCATATTAGAGTTCTATAATATACTTGGCGTATCATACCATGTAAAGAACATGCTAGTGTGCCAATGCTTGTATGTACTATGTGTCATCTGGCAGATTTCCATTTTTATCGATCTCAAATTAAAACGTTCAGCCCTTCTTCATAGAATTCAGTTATGAGAAAATAAGGATGTAAGTTTTTGTCTTCTTCAATAGGTATGCCTAACCATTCAGCTTGTTTTAACCTGGATGTGAATCTTCTCCAATTGCTTGTTTTGCAGATCTTGTACTGAAAGATAAAATCGTTGTTTATGATCTGGAAAACGGGAGGATTGGATGGGCCAACTATGACTGTAAGTACTCACCACACCAACTTACCCAGTTCCGTGATACCATGGAAGTGGTACTCGTGATCATTTTTCTGTCTTTCTTATTCGTTCAATTAGGTTCCATGTCTGTGAATGTCTCTACAACTACCAACACTGGGAAAAGCGAGTATGTGAACGCTGGCCCGTTGAGCAACGATGGTTCGATTAAGAACGCTCGAGGAAATGTACCAGCCCTCCTCATTCTTATATTCATTATTCTTGGCTCTCTGCTTCGATAGCATATGGTGTGAGAGAGCTTTGGCTTAACCAACCTCTTTCGCTGTATATTCCACTTCACTGGCGGGTTTATATCTTACTGATGATTCGTGTGTCACATATAGGTGTCTGATACAGCTCGGTGCTGTTTCACTCTACTAGGTAGATGCTTTTTTTTTTCTTTTTTTTTTTTGGGTTAGAGGTTCAGGTTTCCTTCTTCAAAGGAACATTTTTGGAAGCCTTGTAAATTATATTCTTATAGAAGGATTGGTGTTTTTTGCAGAAAATTTTTAGTTATACCAATCATGTGTGTTGGTTTGAAGTGTCTGTTTCTGAACTTGGTTTGCCATCAATTTGCTTATGCCTCTCTTACAATATTTTTTTTAATACTCAGAATAAGGATTTGAGGAATAAGCAAAAGGGAGTGGTGTCTTGAACAGAAGAGCCATCCTACCAGGGTACAGAGACCTTTTACAGTACCTTGAGATGACCTACATTAGAAAGTAAAATCCTTTACATTTTTACGTTTTACTAATTTGAGAATGATCACTGGGAAAACAAAAAAATAATAAAAATAAAGTAAAAATAAAAGATATATGGTTTTCGGGGCTAAACAAACATAGCAAAAACTAACTAAAATCCTTTGGGATCTAAGTGAAATGGAATAAATCAAGTGTTTGAAATTTTTATACCTAGTGCATTGGGATCTTTCATCAAACTGTTGAATCGAATTATAAACTTGAACATTTGACATGTTCAAACTCTCTATAGTATCCACACAAACCACTGGGATCACCACTCTTCTATCAAGTTTAGGTAGCTGCGTTCCTCTTATGTCCGTAGTACTAGCTTGATTCCTTCAAGAAAAGATAAGAGGAGAGTGCAGCTAGAATTTTTCAGAACCCTTTTGATTTTGGCCTTTAGGTGGCTAGGGCTACAAAAATTCCACCTATATGATGTATATATAATGATACTAAACTCACAAGCGTAATAGGTTTCATAACTATAATCAAATTAGGCCTAATTTTGGACTTCATAATGGCTCAACCTTTGGGTCAATCATTAATTTGAAATTATCATGAAACCAAAATCCAAACAATTTGTCTCATACACTCAAATAATTCAATTGGTTCTATGTGTGCAACCTAATATGCTCCTATCACATTAGCAATGATTATAAATCACATTTATGATCATAAATAATGAATAGTATCACTCAATGATTCGACTAAACTGATTAAAACTGATGACATTGATATCGAATGAGTCAGTTTTATCAATAATGATATAATCAATGATCTGACTAAACCTATATTATTGTTATTCATATATGTCATTATCTCTTACAGCCCTACCATCACTCAATGAGTCAGCTTTAGCAATAATGAGATAATCAATGATTCGACTAAACCTATATTATTATTATTCATATATGTCATTATCTCTTTATCAAAGATATCAAAATAGAGCACAAGATAAGAAATGTGCTATTCTCGTACAGCCCAATTTAAATTTCTTAATTATCGAATAAACTGACTAAAATTGATGACATTGATGTCCGATATCAACTCATCCGAGCATGGTCATACATTTCCTTAGTCTCACTCAATCAAATTGCCCAAAGATATTATTCTTATTACATATGAGTGATAAATTTCATCTTAATCATACAAAACCCTCAACATAATATATAACATACCCAATAACTACCTTTATATTCACTCATTTACGAGTACTAAAGGGAAATATCATAGTATGTGACTCACTACAAAATCACTCATGATACTTATATAACAATCTATGTAACATTCTTATAGTTGATCAGTCCAATACACAAGTTCTCCAATTTATAACCATATGTAGACGACATATCTCATATTAGTTATAGCTACTCAATACGCTAGCTCTCATCTCATCCAATGGATAGCATTGGGACTAAAACAAGACAAGACAATACAAGAATGGCCCGAAACAAGCTTGAAATAGGGACCTAAAGCAACCCAATCCCTCAACCTTTTAAATTTCTACTATTATACCGTGGGACATGAGTAGTCTCTTCCTCACCACCACGGCACCACCGCTTGAAAATTTATCTGTAGACTGCAGTAGCTTTTAGCTCCAACCTTTACAAGCAACATACATCTGCGGCAGAAACCTCCCTCTATGACTATACATATGCGGTATTAACTGGCAGCCTCTTCGATTTTGTTCATAGCCAGATCATCACAACGCATGGCATATTAAGCTTCTTGTATGAATATTTCATTATTCTTGTTCCTGATCCTAGCTATACATTGTTGTATCCAGCGTAGGAATAATTAAAACCGATTCATACAAATGTCTCAAATTAAGCAATGTCTAGAGCTGTGCATAGATTAGACATTGCAGTTATTTGCTCCATTTTAATCGATCAAGATAATCAATCCTTGATCGATGCCTCACCAAGCAAGATCTGCATATTCGCATACAGTTCATATGAAATGAAACCACGCACCTTAGGCCAGTGAGACCAGGTTAGTTGCCCATGTTGCTAATGAACCAGATAAGGAACTGCCTGTTGCCGCCTGCACTTTCTTGCCAATAGCCACCCGAAATGTGCTCAAACGTAAGACACTATGATGATACATATGTTTCAGATATTCAAAATAGCATTCTCCTAACACTACCAAAACAAACTTGAACTATTGCTGCCCACTCCCTGCTTCTATTTCTGCCAGTGCACCAAAGCCACCATTTTCCTGCAGCTCATCATAGTTTCATAACAGAAGGCTGCAACTGCGGATGGAAATGTTTCTTCTTTGCACAGCTGCAATCAAATATGATCTTGTTTACCTTGTCACATATAGTCTTGCTCAACCATCTTGATCAGTTGCACCAGCTTTTGAACTATTTTCTGATCCAACGAGTCCCGAGCATCTCTTATGAGGGTGCCCTCCTGGCTGAAAAGGTAAGAATGCAATGCTGCTTTCATGCAAGTGTGAAGCTTCTCAGGGGTACTGCAATTTCAGCAAGACGAGATACAGAAGATAGGTCAGAAAAAAAATAAAAAATAAAAAGGCTTAATGAAGAAGAAATGATGAATGTCCTCTATTCCACTAGATTACGTGACATGCCATCAATGAACATTATCTTCTCCGCTATAAACTTGAAACAACATTTAGATTACTCAACAGTTAAATGAAGGGTGACAAGAGCCCTCTGTTCCAATTGTGCACCATAGCTACTGTGATGTCACTCAATGCTCCATATTCTGTACTGGCTTTTGGACAATAGACCATAATATGTTTCAATAGCATATGGAAAGACCATAAACAATAAATAAGGTGTTTCCTTTAGCTAATATGGATAAGCAGCATTGAATTTCTGCTAAGCTGAACTTTAATCACAACCTAGAACCTCACATAAAACCCATGACTTCACCAAAGACCCATGTGGCTGACTTCAGTGCAGAAGAGCATCATGGTAACCAAACATCCTTTAATATTTGTCCAATCTCACATACAACCAACTGTAGGATTTTTCTTCTTTTTTTTTCCTTCCATTATTCTAGTGCATCCTTTACTTTTATTGATGTTATACCATCATAAGATTATCATATCATGTGATCGTCCTTTATTGTTCATGTGTCCCAACACGTCAGGTACTTATGGATGATACACAGGGAAAAAGTTACAGCAGCGGCAGTTGAAGGGAAACAAGGACATTGAAAACAACTATAATTGGAAATGATGTAGCGTCCACCTCTATATCAACCCAGTTCCAAAATAGTAGTGAAGTAAACTCACCGCAGGTGCAGTAAGCATGTACCAATTAGGAGCTATTACCTGACCCTTCATCTTTCTTCTTCCATATATAAATCTTGCATCCATTGGAAAGCAACTCTTCCCTTACTACATTAAAAACGTGATTATCTTTTATGGCCAATTCCTAGTTTCAGAAGACTCAAGACAGATAAATCTCTGAACACATGATTACCACATGGACTCAACAGTGATGGGTCGTGAGTGAAACCAGAAATTGGCCCATTTCAAGAAATTTTGGAGCTAATAAGTAATTGAAGTCTCACTTTCTGGTGGATTCAAGATTTATATAAGTAGAAGAAGGATAACGGCAAGGCAGTAGCTGATGTAGTTGACATCTTAATTCGTGCATACTGTAGCACAGACCACGAGTCAATTGGGTACTCATTCTGGATCAGATGGGTATGAAATTTATTCACTTCAATACACATTAACATCATCATTAATTCCAGCTATTGTCCTTTTCTTTGCCAAACCACAAAATATGAAGAAAACAAGTGACCGGTTGCTACATGCACATAACAAGTTCAGCAAAGCATCATTGTCTTCTTTGACAGAATACTTTTGGACAGAATAAAACCTTCTCTCTTTAGAAAAATCAGCATTTCTCCCTATCTAATTATCATGAAACAGAACTTAAATTCCTCAAATATAATCTCAACAACTACAAATCTTTTGCATGCATAATTTCTGGCTACAAGGCTCTGTATCCAAGGCTGAAACATAAAATAAGCTCAAGAAATCAAACAAATCAAATCATTATCAGTTACAGTGACGGTTGGATGTTTGGTTTCCCTTTCCCACCTGAACTCAGGTGGCAGGACAGATATTTGGGTTAAAAAGATGGGATGGTATGAGATCATCTGTGATGGGCAATGGAAAGAAGAAAAGAAACATATCCTACTGTTGGTTGTACATAGGATAGGACAAATTAGGGAAAGCAGTTAGTTACATATGAAAGAGTTGAATAAGTTATAGAAATTGACATGGGAATTCTAGAAACAAATCCTACTGTTGATTGAACACAAGACAGAACAAATTAGGCACTGCAGTTAGAAATGAGGTTGAGTAAGTTAGAAATTGACATGGGAATTCTACCTATTTTTGCAAGATCCCAGACAAATAAATGCATCAAATTTCACCTATGCTATACATAGAGGAAAAACTTACGTGTATAGGTAGTCTATATCCTGCCCTTCAGATTCTTCTCCAGGGACAAATGCTTCTGCTAGTGTACACTTCAGCTGATCGTGATCCTCAATTGTAAGAAGATACTTGACAATCCTAATCTCTTTTGGCTGCTCTCTCTGCATATTACCCAATGCATCCACGTACAAATGATACATTATGTCCTTCACCTGCAGTTGAGCAATTGACATGGCCAACATATGTATTACCACCACCACAATTTTAAATCTCAAGGCACCATCTGTAACATCTGTTGCCCACACCTTGAATGGGCTCATTTAGTCATTCTTGTACAAGATATACAATTCTTACAATTCCATCTTCACAACATGTCCACAAATACACATATCAACATGCTTCCAGAAAACAATATAGATAAAAAAATGGAGCAACGAATGCATGACAACCAAATGGCTCTTTTTTCCATGACACTTTCCTCTTTTGTTTCTAATAAAATCTACACTCTTTTCCCAAGTGAACTTCACAAATAATCCAGCTGTACCACTCAGTCGAATACATTTTTTTAACATATCATTAAAGATTAAGCAAATGAGAATATTGGTACCAAGTTGTTCTGATCAGATTGGAAACCAAAAAGCAGTGGCTTATAGATAGAGCCAAGGGAATGTTGATACTTCCTCCCTCCCTCTCCTCTCTCTCTCTCTCTCTCTCTCTCTCTCTCTTCTCTCTCTCTCTCTAACAAACACACACACAGACACAACTGTTCCTGGATTCATATTTTTATGAACTCTTCAGCACAAGATGGGGCACCAGTAGCTTAAAACAACCAATCATAAAAATGATAGATATCCCTTGAGCTAGCTGTTACTTTACCTCATCCTTTGTCATGTTAGTCTCTTTGCCAGTGGACCATGCTTTAGTATTCATAAGTGACGATGCTGAATCAAGCTGATTCTTCTCCGCTAAACTATCAATCTTTAGCCGAGCAGCATCTGGAGAATTAATAATATCTTGGAACTTCAACTCTGCTGCATTCAGAGCTTCTATACTTTTGGTTGTGTTATCATAAGCTTGTACAGCATCCAAACACACTTTTCCAAGCTTTTCCAAAGCTGACATGTAAAAATAGCATTAGCAGAATTACCAGCCTCATACCACAATAAAAAAAGAGAATAATACAGATAAAACTCTTGTTTTGAAAGTTAACAACTTTGAGACCATCATTGCATCATACACAGTTTCATATCACATCTACTCATTCAGTTTTCTCAGTCACTGTTCTAAAAAGATGCAGACATAAAAACTCCAGTGCATTTCCATACTCAGAAAACAAGCAAACTGGATAACAATTGGGCTCAATTGAGGTCAACATAAAGGCATAAAATGATTAATTTGATCATTGCTCACAAGAAATTGGACCTACTTCCTGAAAGATGAATAAGTTTTATTCATTAACCCAGAGAACTCAACAATCAAACAAAAGGCAGTAGGTTGTCTCAAAGCTACCTACATCAATAGCCAAACCTATGATTTTTGCATCTTTTCTATCTAAAAAGACAAGTAGCCTGCATTCTAAAAAGACAAGTAGTCTGCATTCACTAGTGTTTGCATTCTAGTAAAGCTAAAGTTCTGATATAAATTTTGGTAGGCACAATAGAGGCAGTTGTACCAGAAACTATGTAAAGGTTGACTCGGTATACTACAGCTTTCTCCCTGATATGACTTTAGTTCCAGAAGCAAACTGGTGACCAAAAAATGATGGCATTGCAACTAAAATTGGTACCAATTAACAAAACGCATTCTCAATATTTATCCAACCTAAATTCCTCTTCCTTCAACTTAATAATCTGAAAATTAAATAATCAAACAGAATGCTCTCTGTAATCCTTCTTAACATGGAGAATGAAAATTTTAGGTTTGCAAGCTAACAACAGATTGAGCGTGAAGCATAATCAATAGAAAACTACAAAACATGAAAGAGACATCTACACAGTTGCCCATAATGATAGCAGGCTTTTACAATAATGGGAAAACACAAAAAAAAAAATCATGCACAGATTCAAATACTCAATCCTGAAACTATGGACTGATTTATCATGATATATACAGACATCAGATTAAAAAGCTAACATAATAATGTGTAGCGATGATTTCACTCACCCGTTCGCTCACTGGGATTGTCATAATAGGACTGTGCAACTGTATAAAGATGTACAAAAAATTCTTTTGTAAAATCCTTACGCTGCCTAGCAACAATTTCACTTATCCCTGAATCAGATGGAGCCCCCTCCATGAGTTCAAGAAGTGCGTTGTGTCTTTGCACATCTTCATCAATCTGTCTAACAGGAACATGTCAAAAGAGATATTGCTAACAAGTATACTGCCGCTTGAAAATTTTGACAGAGGAAGCACCTCTTTTAGCTTCCTTCCAAGACGTAGAAACCTAAGCTTCATCCCAGGATCGTCCTCATTATCTGCTCGATCCTGACAGCGTCGATAGAAATGAGGCCGGATATTGCTCCATTCCTTGCTAAAAGCAAGCAGTCGTCTCCAGTCAGTTGGAGTGGGCTTGTCAACCAGGAAAACTTCAATCAGCCTATCAGATACTTTGATCATTTTCTGGTCATCCAAGGTGCCAGAACAGTCTCTTTGATCCTTCTTTCCATCATTTCTATTAGATTCATCAGGTAAAGGCACAACCACTGCCTCATCACTGAACTTCTTTGATACTGTAGCTGTGTCACCAGAAGCTCTAACAGGAAGAAATCGTTGCTGCAGCCTGAATGGGTTGACAGAGACAATAGTACCTAGCATTGATGACAATTATCAGTGAGAATATGATAGTGAAATTTACAATTCAATATGAAACTGGAAAAAAGAATGCTGCTAAATGACTCAAGCTAAAAGAGTACGAACCAAACAGATTAATATGAAAGGTAATATTCATTGAGTAACCACCCAACCAACCAAGCCTTAATATCAACTAGTTGAAGCTGAACCCATGAATCCTACATCTCCATTCAATATAGTGGTAGGCAAGCTTCTTGCTAAGCTCTAAAAGAACAAGATCTCTATGTATTATTTCCTAGTATACCTTGATTGACTATATGATCCAGAATCTCTGACCTATATTAGACATATAAACAAGCACGCATCATTGTGCTCAACACTCAAGTAGTATCCAATGTTCCTTTCTCCTCTCATGTATCTTAATAGGTGGGAGAATATGAGCTTGAGCCAACTCAATGCTTCTCTAGTTATATATATTTTGACTTTTCCTTATCGGGAAAAAAAATATTGAACCAGCAGCTCCAGTAGGATCCAAAAATTTTCAAAAATACAACTGAAAATAAATGAAAGGAAATTATCTTTGTTTGGGAAGTTCATCTAACTTTTAAACAGTCCACAATCATTATCATCAGCCACACTTTGTTCCAACCAAATAGCCGCTGGTGGCAAGATGTCATTTAGCTTCTGAAATCTACATTGACAGGAATACATGCCAAAGAACAATCTCTCAAGATCTATATAAAGCACCAACCCTTCTCAAAGTGATCATGAAATCAAGCTTCAACATCATAATCATTATACCTCCACTGGAATGAAAATTTTAAATGAGATGCTGACAAAAGCAAAAAGTAGCCATGTTCCATCATACATTTGATATTGCAAAAAGAAACAAGTTAACAGGCCGAAATCTAGCAGAGTACCAGAGTCACCAATGACGCTATCAGCAAGTATATAAAAAAAGAAAAAAGGAAAAAAGAAAGAAAATCATGAAAGAAAAGCAATAATCAGAAAAGTAACAAACTTACTTGGCAAGTCTGAGCTGAAGTGAGCTCGAAATGATGATAATCTTCCCAAGCAAGAGCAAGAAGTTGTTTTGAAGCGGTAGTTAGTGACATGATTAGAATTTGTAATTCTTACTGGGAAGGAACAATACGCAAAAGCCAGCTCCATCATTGATTCTTCTCAATTCTCCACGTGAAATTATCTAAAATATTAAAATTTTGGTCCTCAGTTTCTTTCTGCATAGAATAATTCTAGTCCTTTCGGAAGTAGAAAGACTGGAAACCGCCTAGTTCGTCAAGGGCTCAATTTTTTTAGTCAAAAACTATACTTTAGTTCTACGCTCCCAGTGACTCGCCATCACTGACTACCAGTTCGACTTCGAGTGAGAGTACCCAGTAACTCAACTCACAATTTTCACCATAAACCCAAGTCACATACAACGAGAAATTCCAAAATCAGAATAGAACTATCAATATACCTTGTGATGCGAGACGTGCACTTGGCCAGAGGTTGGTGGAGGAGACGACGATGACGGAGAGATTAAGGAGAAGCCCAGACTTCGGGGTTGTCACGAAGGGCTTATTAAGCTTACCACAGCTCCGTGGATGAAAGAAGAAACCCAAAAAGAGGGCAGCGCGAGAAGATTGCAGGGCGGGTTTAGATTTTTTCGGTTCCCATACAATACGGTACCGTTTCATAATGATGGTTTATCTAAAGCGGGGAGCTGTGCCTGTTCTCAACATAATGATCATTGGAGAGCAATTATGATTACCTCGAAACTATGGACGAGTTATATCTGCCTGAGCAGCAGCAGGAGTGTGAACGGACCTCCGCAGCTAGAACAAGTGCTTGAACACTCTCCGTCTGGTGAGTTTCTTTTCTTCACCGGTCTTTTTGGTTCGTCTGGATTTTGTTCTTCTAATTGAGAACTGTTTCAGAATTGAGGCTGAGATTGATTATAAGTTAAAATTAGTTCAGTGTGGTTTAGTTCGGTCTAATCTTTTCTTTATCTATGCGTACTACTTTACTATTCGCATTAATCAAGTTAAGAACAATTGATTGCCTTGGTAAGTGTTTTCCCTGGGTTTGCTTTTTCCTAGAGCTATAGTTGTCCTTCTTATTTCCTCCACTCTTACATCTGTAGGACGGTGCTCCTCTTAGTTGATGGTCATTTGTTTGGTTTATTTATTTCTACATTTCCTTTTCAAATGATCTTTTTTTTGTTGGGATACTTTTGTTTTATTTTTTATATCACAAATGGATTATTCCAGAGGGTGTAAAAGATGAAGTCTAAGACTACTATCAACATGAATGAAAAGAACCAGAAAGTCTGGCTGTGTAATTGTTATTGTTTTGCTATCCAGTTTCACAGGGTAGCCATATGTCAGGGGATATGCAATGGCACTATGGTATATATATGTGTATACGCATATATTAGCTCATTAATTTTGAGGATATGATTAACGCAAAAGCCATTTTATTCTCTAGATTTATTGGAAATTATACTATGTCCTCAATTTATTTTAATTTAAATCAATTTAATTTAAAATTATTTTTTTTACTGAAACTAATTTTATTTAAAAGTTAATATTATATAGGTGTAATAATTCATTGAAAATACAATTATTTTTTATAATCTTATTAATTTTTTATATTTTTATAATTTTGTTCTAGCTTTAGGCATTAAAAAATTATAAAAATTTACGTTTAAGAGAATTATTGTATCTACATAATATTATCTTTTAAATGAGATTAATTCAAGGTAAAAAAAATGTAAAATAAAAATAAGTTATTTTAGATTAAATTTACTTAAGTTAAAACAAAGTAACTCCTATATTTAGAGTTAATTCATTTTAACTTAAATAAACTTAATCTGAAATAACTTATTTTTATTTAAATAATTTTTACCTAAAACTAATTTTATATAAACGCCAGTATTATATAGGTATAATAATTCATTAAAACTATAATTTTTATAATCATATTAAATTTTTATTATTTTTTCTATTTTTATGTATTAAAAAATTCACAAAATTTTAATAATATCATAAAAATTTACTTTTTAATGAATTACTATATCTACATAATATTAACTTTAAAATGAAATTAATTTCAGATATAAAAATAAATTATTTTAAATTAAATTGACTTGAGTTAAAATAAAATTAGGAATATAATATAATTTCCACCAAAACTAGAGAGCAAAATGGCTTTTGCGTTAATCATATCCTCAAAATTAACTAGCAGATATAAACGTATACACACATATATATATACCACAGCACCATTCCATATCCCCTGACAAATATCGACCCTGTGAAACTGGATGAGAAAACAATTAAATAACCCCAAGCGTTCAAGTTTGTTCCACCATCAAAATAAGCTCCTAATCTTTGGACCTTAAGTTAGGACAAAGCCCTGCTCACAAAATTGCAAAACAGCCTGCACAACGAGAGGAACCAACTTCATCTAGCAGTAGAACATCACCTCCTTCACATTTTCTTTAATGCTTGGAAGTGACCGGACCTCAACATTCCCCTCTCTACCCCTCGGTCCTTCACTGCTTGAACCAACCTCTGATGCATCACCCTCAATATAGTAACGAGCCCGAAAAGCTGCAAGATGAGCGTAATATGCCGGTGGCACTGCATTCACAACACAACCAAACAGAAATCAAGGGCTAGAATTAACAAAGCAAAGTAAATGGAAAAGAAAGGAGGAAGAAAGAGTGTACCTATGGAAACTGATCGAGTGCATCTTGCATAACTGTCAAGAATTTGACACTCGTTACTACTGGATAAACCTGACCCAAAGTATTCAATAGAAGAAAGGGGAACCAGGACACATACGTATAGCATAGACTGTATGTCAGCATCTGCAAGATATCTGCAGTGAACCCGTTCTCATCATACAGGACATGATAATGAGTGGGCCTACTTGTTCCCTACATAAGAACAATAAGAGAACTCCCGAATATCATAAGACATGAGAATACATATCCATGCAAATGAATCAGCATCCCAACTAGAATAACTTGTTAGGGAAAATGCCTAATTCACCTGGATTCCTGAGTGACTGTTCAAATAGAAATCGAACTGCGTAGGGTGACAAATCTGAGTGTCAACAACAGTGCCTGAAAACACAGGTTAAAACTATCTTTTAAGGTAGGAAGTTGAGACAAAACTTATCAAGATCTCAAGATGGGGAGGTGGACTCAATAATTCAATATTCAAGAGGGAGTACTTGAGCAACACAATCATCTTTAACTACCTGGAAGGATATTTCCACTTCTATCTGTCATATTTCGGTCCGTGGGAAATAGGCGAGTATGATGCCTCTTTTGCACCACAACAAATGTAACACGTGGCATATAATCCTCCTGTAGGGCAGCACAAGCCTGGAAGATAGCACCTGCTGTTAGTTGTCCATATTGCATGCCATCTTGAAACAAATGTCTCACGAGGGGCATAGACTACCAATTAACTAAAAAATAAAGAAATAAAGACCCCCATCCATCCACGTAATATGATATGCAAATTATTTCCTTATGGAGATGTTGTCACCCCGAAAGACATAAAATAGTATGACATCAAGAAATAAAAGACTAATTTGTAAGGTTCTGTTTGTCACTCAACATTGAAAGCTGGTAAAGGGTCTGTTCCAGAAACGTACCTTTCGAATTGCACTCATTTCATACAACAGGACTTGGCTGAATTGCCCTTCGCTGACACCATCTCTGGCATGTGCAAGTGAAACATATCAGCAACAAGAAGGTCTTATATAGATATTTTAATTGAACTAAGAAAACAAAACAAAAGTAAAACAATACAAAAAGAGAACAAGTAAAAGACACATTTTAAAGCTATAGATTATTAATTTTCAGGTCATGTTTACCACAAAAGTTTTACCATGTTTTTTTTTTATTAATTAAGGAGCTTTGAGATAATGTTCCAATAGCTTCAAAGTCTATCAGCTCCTTATCAGAATCAGGTGAAAGACCACAAGAAAAATTGGGGAAACGAACTTCTGTTTTATTTTTTATTTTTTCACGCCATATGATTTAAGTCATTTTCAAGGACCACATTAAACCACCATTCTTGAAAAGTAACAGTCCATCGACCAAACACAAATCCAAAGCATACCTGTAAAAAATGATCCTATCAGGCTTCTGCTTGGTTGACCTATAAAATGCACGAAGCAATTCCCTGCAAACTTCAATTGAGTTAATTCATGATGAACAATTTTCTATCCTCAAAACGTGAAACGTTTTACTTCTGTACCATATTATTCCTTTAGAATTGTTTTCCACATCATCTTTGTATAGATCCATGATGATTTCCTCCCTATGAGCCTGTGAAGCAACAATACTTCTGTACTTTGTAACCTCTGGCCAATCCATGGAAGCAACTACCTATTACCAGTTTTTAATACATCCCATATCAGGTAATGTCTCGCAAAAAAAAAGGCACAAAAGCACACATGAAAAATTGATGTCTCGACTTACTGCAGCAATGGAAGGACTAGAATCCTCTCCAGGTTGTGGATGCGTAACATCTGCTCCAAATATAATTGTGGGTCGATCAGTCAGAAGAGGAATCCGCTTCTGCACAGCATCAATCAGCACAGTGTTGCGCCCACCAACCTAAACAATTCAAACAAAAATATCACTGACTCAACTTTCCTTTTACCGAAAAAGAACAGAACATCCAAGCAACAGATCAAACCTTAACATTTATCTTCAATGACAAATTCTCCAGATATTGCTTACTAAGCTTGGAAGCCTGTTGAGGCTTACAACACTGCGTAACGATTCCAAGATCAGTCTCACATATTCTTTTAATTTGACCTAGTAAAGAAAGAGGCCCATTACATTGGATGACAAAATGCAAACAGAATTTATAATCATATGAGAGTTTAATCCCATGTACCATAAGACCCGGTCATGTCAGGCAAGATAATTATCAATAACTGCAGCCTTCCTTGAGACTGGTTTTTAACATTTGTGAGAGAACCATCAATTTGGGAAGGGTTTCCATTAGTTATAGGAATTAATGGCTTAGGGTTGAACACCTACATCATGAACCAACAAAAGTTAGTCTCGAAATACCGTATTGACCCTAGGTTTGAGGCAGTTTGACATACCATTCCCTTGCTGATGCACATGTTGACCAAATCCGTACAAAATATAGTTGGCAAACTTGCATCCACACGTGCAGAGAAATTTATGCAAGTCCAGTAGTCCACTCTACCACCATTGACCATTTTCTACAAGGTTAAAGGACATATCAGTGGAAGCTAGCTTTAGCTTAGGTAGGCCAGAAAGGAAATCATATATAACAACATAATTACTTCATTTCCTACAACTTCCCAGAAAGGCAAAACACGTCATTTTAACATGCCTCTCAAAGATCTTGCTGAAGTATAAATCACATGTAGTTTTTACCTTGTTAATCATATTCCACTGACCAACACTAGGATTGACCTTAGATTCTTTTCCTGTTTCATGATATTTAAGCTGCACAGGCAACAGCATCAAAATATATTAAGTAAACAGAATCAATGTTATACAAGAGAAGCTTCTGAATAATGACATAATATTTACCATGGGTGGGGGCAAGACTCTAGCCTCAACTACCGCAAGCCCTCCTGCAACTTGCATCCCAAATTCATTCACAAGATTGTCCCGATTAAAATTATTATAATTCACCATCTGGCACATGTCATGTATGCAATAAAAAACGAGGTTACAAAAAACCAACCACCAACAACGGCAACAACCAAAATGAATTAGTATAGACAAACACCTGCTTTATCTCACTTTCCCTAACATGAGGGCGTTGACAAGTTGCTCTCAAGAGTGCAGTGACTTGCTTCTCATTTAGCTTTTTAGTGTACCTTTGTCCATCAGAAATTCGACACAGCTAAAGAACAATAGAAAAATGTCAACATAGAAAACAGAAGGGAGGCAAAGATGCCTCTACGAGAAGAAAGCTGCAACTTTCAGCGAGGAGAAAGAGACACCTCCATGGGCAAGTACACAGGTTTGGCCTCAGTTCCGGCTAGAAGAGCAGGCAAGGATGTGTACTTGAGGACAATATTATACTTCTCTTTAAAATATTGCACAACACCCACCTTGGTCCTCTGGTCATCCAAAAGGAACCTGAAGAAAAATTAAACTCAGTTCTGATATCCCGTTGCATGTAGTTTTCTTCATTTGAAAATGAAAGCAAAATGAAAAATAAAACTAAAAAGCAAACAAAAACTACTATCTTAACAATTATAATACTTATGACTTTCAAAGTAATACTGCAACTTTACCAATAGGTAGTTTTCTCCATTGGTGCTGGTATTAGAGGGCAGATGTAGAGTTAACAATTGAAATCAAAGCAAAACTAAAACTAGAACTTTTAAGAGAACAAAAACTTCATCTTGAAAAACAATTGAAATATGAATATCAAAGAAATACTATGACTTTACCATTTAAAACATTGGTTCTAACAATCTGCAAAATCAAGACAAGAAATACAGAACCTAACATGCAAGACGTACCTAAAATATGCTTCGAGATATTTTCCCAGAATAACACAATCAAACATACCGCAATGCGCATCTCTTAGACTAAAAACACACAGAAAACTCACGATATTTTATTTGTTGCTTCTCTGGATATCCCACTAACTTTATAGCTCCTGCGATATCCAAGATAAATTGGTTCTACTTTAACTCCTTTCAACACTTTCTTCAGCTGAAGAAGAATATAGATGAGATGTCAACCAGCAGAAAAGCTATGTTTTAATACTGCAAATATCAATAAAATCCATAAACTCCATCAGCTCCTTGTATAACAATACCTTCAGCCGCTCTTGATCAGATAAAGGCCTTGTAAGATCTCTACGATTGAAGTGCTTTAAAATGAAATCGGTCACCAAAATTGGCTCATAAAAGGACCGTGCAGAAATATCTACAGATAAAGATTTATTATAAGAAACACTGAAATCCTCGAATACTAAAAAAAAACAAATGACTATAAGAACAGAAAACAAAGGAAAAATAGAATCCAAGAAAGCAACAAACTGAGAGTATGTTTACCAATGTTTAATGATAGACCCATCTGTGTAGGACGTAAGCTCTGATAATAACCTTTCCAGTATTCAATCCCGTCAGCCAGCGGACCTTTGTTTCCCAGGGCAGGCGAGAAAAACGACCTCCCGGCAACAACATACCTGATCAAACCATACAAAGGCTTAAGTTACGTGCCAGATTAGGGTGTTCAAATAGCAACACTCAAATGATTGCATCACACAGAATAAACTCATATAAAGCAGAATATTACTTCTCAGAAGGTGCAGAGCGTAGAACCACATCCAGCGCTTGGATAGTTTCTTGTGGTGCCTCGGCATGCCTACTCTGCAAAAACTCTTGCAGATAATGCAAATCCGGTCTAGAGGCGAACTTGATCGCCACCTTAAATTGCCGCTCCTTCCTGCAAACAATATTGTAGCGTGACAACCTTGCTGAATGATGTACTACATCTATCGAAAGCCATTAAAAAAGGGAACAATATAGTTCTCTAATACCTTCTAGCAGTGGAGGAACCAGCCTGGCCTTCACCCTCGACAATTTTGACCACAAACTCCTTGGACTCGAAAGGTAGCCGCCCCGCTGTGTAGAGACTTTTCCGGCCATCATATGCAGGAATTCGTTTTCCCAAATGTGACTCACAGTATGACTTCACCAACTGATTCATTATGTCTCTATTAAGCGTCTTTGAAGTCACTTCTGGAGTAACTGAAACCTAAATCACAATTCAAATCGAGACAATCATTTCAGTCACAAAACCCAGATCTCGCTATTAATAAACGTAAGATTCAACAAGCAAACACTAAAACAAATTCGTTTTTTCATTCAGACGTTTCACTAAATATTACAGAGTACCGACTTACATCGTAGTGATAGACATCCTTGTCAGCAACTTCTACCAGGAAATGGTTCGCTCTGACAAGGCACTTTGTCCCCATCTTACCATAACCAGGCCTCGGAGGAAGCTGTATGGCCTTCGAAGACGAGGGCGGAACTTTGGGCGGCAAATCTTTGGCCTCCAACTCAAGACTCTTTATATCTCCGCTAAGTGACTCGGACACCGACGACGAACTTTCCGGCGCCGGGGCAGCGAAGGTAGCCGGAGCCGGAGAAGAAACAGAGGAAGTAATCGGCACAGGAGACCAAGGTTGTCCACGGGCGGACGACGAGGCAGGATGCACAATGCCGGAGGCCGGTGACGCAGGATATTCCCGTCCACGACCAACGCCACCACCACGCCCTCTGCCGCCGCCTCTCCCTTGAGAAAACGAAGGAGCCGGAGAAGGTGGTTGTTGTCCGCGGCCGGCATCAGATCGCCGTCCGCCGCCGCCTCCACCACGCCGAGACATTTCCGTCAACTAGCTAAAAGTCTTTTTTGAGAGACGAGAGAGATATCCTTCACGAATTTTTAGAACGCAAAGAGAGAGAGGACGAGAATGCAAAGCGTTCAGAGAACTTTATAAGGAAGGCAGTTGAGAGTGCGCAGGAGGAGTGTACGGGCATGATTTTTTTGTGGCAAGTTTACCCCTTCTCTTGGCTATAATTTCAGGCGTATCCAAATCTCAGACCCTCAAAGTTAGCGAGAAGACTTATCCGGGAAGGAACTAGGAATTTTATCTTCATTTTCAACTTAATCCAAAATTATTCGTTTTTGCGTTTACATTTTTTAATTAATTACAATTTATCCTCTGAGATTTAAGTAAAATTATACTATATCTATTTTATTTTAAAAATTTACACTTTATCCCTGCATTTTTAATACAGTCTAACAACAACTTCTAAAATTTATATAGTATTTTTTATAATTAAATGACATTTAAAAAACAATGTTTTAAAAACTGAAAGAAATATAAAAATAAAAAATTGATAATTTAAAGGGAAAATTACAAAAGTTAGGGATATCAAAAAAATACCCTATCCGGCCTTACCCTCCCCAAACCTGGCTACTCAAACTGGAACCCTACCCTACTCGCAAAGCCATGAGGAAGGTATGGGCTTAACTTATCCTACCTGACTTTATTCACACCCTTTTTAAATTAATATATTTATATTTAAAATATAAATTTATTTCAAAAATAAAATTATAAGTTAATATAAATTATCTTATATTACTTTAGTTTATAATTTTTTAAGTATTAATTAATTGTGAATATACTCATTCTTTTAAAAATATATGTAAACATATAAAAAGGAAGTGTAAAAAAGTTAAACACATACCTTAAAATTAATTGGTGGATAGTACCCGCCCCAATTACTTAAGGGAAGGGTTTGGGATTAGTTATACCTTACCCAAACCCTAACTATTGACATTCCTAACAAAAGATCCCTTGTAGTTTGATTTAACTTACACTTTGCCCTCTCTATTTTTAAATACTTACATTTTACCTTCTACTTCCTTTATAGTGTCTAACAACAACTTCTGAAACTCTAAATGAAACTGTCTTATAACTATGTTCTAGTAATTTCAAGATTTTTAATATTTTTTTCATAGTTAACTGACCTTTAAAAAATACTAGTATGCATTTATAGGAAGAAAAATATATTTAAAAAAAGGAAAAACTGATAACTTAAAATATATATATTAACTATAAAAAATATTGGAGAGACTACAATTATTAGAAGATGACTATCATATACTCCCTCCGCCCCATATTCTTTGCACCATTTGATTTTTTTGTTTAGTTTTACTTGAATTTATTCATATTATTATTTATTTAAAAAAATTTAAATACTTTTAGAAATTATATGTCTTAATTTATCATTCTTATATAAAATTTCTTCATTTATATACTAAAATGTTAAAAATAAAAAATTATATATTAATTACTGAAAAGTAAATGGTGCAAAGAATATAGAACGAAGGGAGTAGTTTAAATTACAGTTTCATAAGTTTTTATCGGACAATATAAAAGAACTATAGGGAAAAATTAAGGTTTTTAAAAATAAAAGAGGTAAACTGTAAATTGGGGTAAACCTCAAGGGTAATTGTAACTTCCCCTAATTGCAAATGTCCATTAACTTTAGAAAAAATACCATACAGATTGAAATTACTGGAAGATAGATACTATAATGTCTAAATTAAGGGCCAATTCGTTTCGTTTAAAATCAACTAACTTTTTTTAACTTTTTCATTTTTTTTACATGAAACCAATTTCATTTGAAAGTCAATGTTATGTAGATGCAATAATCAATTTGAAAGTAAATTTTTAGGATGTTGTTAAATTTTTATGAATTTTTCTTTTTTAAGACTTGAAACTAGAAAATTTCATAAAAATTTAGTAAGATTATAAAAATTATATTTTCAATTGATTATTGTAGCTACATAATATTGGCTTTTAATTAAAATTAGTTTCAAGTAAAAAAAATATAAAAATAAGAAAAAATCATTTTGTAGTCAATTGACTAAAGTTAAAACGAATTGGGTGTAAGATTTCAGAAATTACTGTCAGACTATATTAAAGTGAGAAGGGGTAAAGTGTATATTTCTGAAACATGAGAGGGGCAAAGTATAATTTCACCTAAACCTCATGGAGCAAATTGTAATTATCAATACATTTTTTTGTGGGTGAAATCAATTTCATTTAAAAAAATAATAGTATGTAAGTATAATAATCCCATATACTATAATGCATTTCTTATTCTTTTTTACTTGTAACTAATGCTTGTATATAGCAAAAGAAAATAAGCATATACTCCCTCCGTCCCACTTTCTTTGCTTCATTTTACGTTTTTGACTAGTTTAACTTAAATTTATTTATATTATTGTTTTTTAGAAGAAAAAAATTTAATATATTTAGAAATTATAGGCCTTATTTTATCATTCATATATAAAGGTTTTTCATTTATATGCTAAAATATTAAAAATTAATTACTGAAAAATAAATTGTGAAAAAAAAATTAGGACAGAGATAATATAACTTAAACAAATCGATATATATAAGAATAAATATGAGATCACTTGTAACACTTTGGCGTTTGCTTTTTACCGGCCATAACTCACGGCTGAGACCATTTTTCTAGGGCTTAAATGTGCCAATCGTCCCTCGACTTTGATGAATTGGACAAGTTAGTATCTAAAGTGTGACTCATCATGACTTACTCCATAGAGTTTGATAAATACGGCAACTTAGTCCTAAAAGTTAGATTGGCTACACACCATAGTCCCTGCAGTAGACACAGGCTATCACGTGCACCTAATGCCGTTAAGAAGGAGATGATGTGGATGATTGAAAAGGCCGAACAAATCGAAAATCAATTCATCAGCATCATCGAGGTGGGATTTGGAGAAGAAATCGGTGGCAAAGAGTCGGTGGTGGTTAAGAGTTGGTGATGGCAATGAGTCCGTCATAGGCAATGAGTCAATTGGAGGTGATTGGAAATGATGAGTTGATCGAAGGTGATTTGGGGTCGATTGGAAACGATTGGAGTTGATTGGCGACAAAGAGATGATGAGTTAATTGGAGGCGATGAGTAAATTGGAAACGAAGAGATGATGAGTCAATTTGGAGTCGATAAGTCAATTAGAGTCAATTGGAGATGAAGAAACGAGACAACGATGAGCCAAAGTGGTTAAGAGTGCAAGCTCCACTGTATAGCCTCACCGAAGCAGAATAGATGAGAAAGATGAAATGGGATGGAAAAAAAAAAGAAAAAGAGGCTGATGTGGCCTGACCAGCTCAGCACAGTTCCACACTTCTATCCAATTTGGACAAACTTGCCAAATTTTGCAAAGTTGAGGGACTAACTCACATTGATCACACTTTAGGGACCAACTCGTCTGATTCATCAAAGTTGAGGGATGATTGGCACATTTAAGCCCTTTTCTTGTACCACGGATAGTGGAGGTTCCCACTTCCCCAACCAAACCAAATCCGTCCAAAAATAAACCTATTTTTTCGGGCAGTTAATAAGATGCACTAGACGAAAATAAACCAATAAGTAATTGCTATAATTTATTTTCAATTTTATTTATTTTTTTATTTAGTTAATAATCACTTGAATCATAATTTTTATAAAATAATTGATTTTTATGAATTTTTTTACCGAGCTTTAAAAAATAAAATGTAACTAAAAATATATTTTTTGTTAAAAAAAGATATTTTAAACTTGATTTTTGTACTTCTTAAATTATATAATTTCATATTGATATACAAGTTAAGCAAATAATGGCTGTATTTAAAAATAATTGTTAATAATAATTTCCCTCAAAATGCATTCTTATCGTTGAATTTCTCAGGCAAATTCATTTTCCATTAATTTCAATGAATTATTATGCATCATTCTTGTATAAAGTGATATTTGCCCAAATAATTAATTTATTAATATTCCACTTTAATAAGTTTAAAAAATAGTTTTATAATATTTTTCTGAAATTTATAATATTTCATAAAAATAGTTAATTTTTATAAATAAAATCTTAAAATTATTTTTACACTTCTTAAAGTGTATAGTTTAAATAAACTAAATTTTTATAAATAATTCCTTTATAGAAAAGACTGTATAATAATACACTAAATTTAGTGTAAAAAGAACTGCTCTCAAAATTGACTGAGGCAGCTTAGTATTGTTTGCTGGCAACTTTCAAGAGACTAGTCACCCATCTAAAATGAATTAACTTGCTAACTTGACCTTTCACCTTTGTAAATTTTAGGACTGGCACCTTAAATTAAACTTCACAAAAGGATAATTTTCATATCAAGTCTCTTCACTTATTTTCATATCCTAAACGGATACCTTACCTTAAAGTTGTCATATTAAAATACCCTTTCTCATTTATTGCATTCAATTGAGTTTTTTCCATCAATTTTAACATTAAATCGGGTAGTAATTATTGACGTGATATTAATTAACATTAAAATAAATATAAAATAATAATTCTAGTCCTAAAATTTTTGTAATCAAAAATTTTAAACTATGAAATTCTAAAACTAATGTTGAACCCAAACCAAATCAACCCTCGTGCACATTTCTTTACTTCTTCACCGGAAGATTCTCCAACGAACAAGGTTCATGTACCAAGGCTGAAATCGAACTACTTCTCCAATGAATCACAGACAGATTTTCTAGTTTTCAATGATGAAGTGGTTCAAGAGGTCCATCTTATTCCGCTTCTCAACGATATTCTCCTTCATAGGAAACGCAGCCTTCTTCGCCCTCAAACGACTCCAAATTGCAAAATTGATGGGCCCTCAGGAGAGACGAAATCAATGGAAGGTGAAATTAATGGTCAGCTTCAAATGACGCTATATCTGCAAGATTCGCGAAATTGATGGCCAGCATCAACTCTTCTATTCCAATCGGCACCATGACTCCTTTTTCAATTGAAACTCTTCTCTTCCAATTGGCACCAAAAAAAGCAAATATAGATTAAACAGAAGGAAAAAACCAAAATCAATCAACATGTACTTCATACTGCCAATGACACCCAAGCTATGGATCCTAGTGATGGCAGCGCCACCATGGCAGCGTGGTAGCATGTGGGATTCACTTCATATTGATTTTGCAGACAAGCCATCGATTTCATTCACCACACCATCAATTTTATTCACTACATCGTCAATCCTTCAGGAACCCATCCCAGCAAAGATGATGGTGGAGGTGAGGGACATTAATAGGCTGTGAGGGCGGAGATGAGATCAAGGTGTTAAATACTGTTACCGCTAGATATATCGCATCCCAAAATTTTAAATTATACCGTTTAATAACTGTGCCACATAATGTTACCGTTTTCATAAAAAAAATAAATGTTAGAATATTATTTTAAGATGATACAAATGCAATAATTTTTTTAGCACATTTTATATGTATTCTAATTTTTCTTATCATAATTTTTCAAATATAAATAAATTATATATGATAGAAGGTATTTTTTAATAAAAAAATGTTATATATAGAAAGAGAGTAAAATAAATAATACTCAGAAAGAAATTAATTTATTGATATAAGAGAAAAAAAATATTTTAATAATAATAATACCATTTCTAATATCACATTGAGTTACTAAGTAGCTCAAAGTAACCATTAAATTTTGATGTTAACTAAGAAAAGTAACCATAAGAATAAAATTAATATTTATTTTATGATATGTGTATTCATTATATTTTAATGTGTTATATTTATGATATTTTGATGTAAAATGACTAAAAAAATATCTCACGTGTATCCGTAAAAAATAAAATACCACAATATGTACCTCATAGTATTTACTGTATATCACGGTTTTCTGACAAAATGTACACAAAAAGTGAGCAGTATGAGAAATGCCTTAGTATGCCGAGTAATAAAATGATAAAATGTGAAAATATTTATACTATGTAC
The DNA here is from genome assembly GCA_039654915.1 of Aquilaria yunnanensis. Classification (NCBI taxonomy): domain Eukaryota; kingdom Viridiplantae; phylum Streptophyta; class Magnoliopsida; order Malvales; family Thymelaeaceae; genus Aquilaria; species Aquilaria yunnanensis. Next base: position 2,771,877 of record CM077595.1, read on the forward strand.
CGCTTATTCACTATAAGTGGTATACCGCGGTATTTGACTCCATGAATGGGATTAAGGGGAAAAGACAGTAAGAGAAATAAGAAGAGAAATGTGAGAAAAACTAGGAAGAGAAACCAGGGCAGTGGCATGCTAAAATGGGAATAATGGCATGAGGAATTTAGGTAAAATTGGGGAAGTTATGACTTAGGTGTATAAATAGTAGATTTATAATTAGTGATTAGAAAAGTTTAAGAACCAAAATTACTATTTTATACTCTCTCCGTCCCGTTAATTTTGCTCCAATTGACTACGCACGTAGTTTTAGGCAGGGTTCTGTTTTTTGAACGTTTTCCAATTTTGCCCCTCCAACCCTATGTCTCTGCCACAGACTCCATCCTCATCTCCCCTTTAGCCTCGATTCTCGTCGGCCGCATCGATTCGCCTGTCCCTAGTTGCCCCTATTCGCCGACACTGAAGCTGCCTGTCCCTACTCGCCAATCCAAGTCGCCTCCCTCTGGCTCTCTGCCGGACCTCTTTCCAAATCACCCCTTGCTGCCGCTTCTTGTCTTACCATCGCCCCTCGTCTTATCATCGCTCCTCCCTCCTTTTCCGCCGCTCATCACCTTGCCTCGCTTTGCTCCCATCTCGCACGATTCTCGCTTCTCTCCCCGATCTCGCTCGCCGTGCCTTGCTTCTCTCCAACCTCCCCTCTGGTCTGAATTTAAGTCAATCCCTATTATCCGACCTTGATTCATGTTGATTCGTGTCATCATCGTCACCGATTAGCATCACCTAGTCGTCAATTCGCCGGCCTCGTTTGCGTCGTCCTCTCCACATCCATCGGTCGCACCTCAGTCTTTTGCGCATCCATCGTCGATCACCTCCGTCGGTCGAGCTTTCATCTCCTCGTCGCCTATTCATAGTGGGACCACGCCGAAAGGGGAGAAATAATGGAAATTGGTGAAGGGGAGAGAGAGAGAGGCTCGAAAGGGTGGGTGAGAAAGAAGATTGGCAAGTGAGGGATATAATAGGAAATGAAATGTAAAAAATTACTTAAAAAGGAAATAGTGCAAGTGTTTTTGAGACTACCCAAAAAGGAAAATGGAGCAAAATATATGGGACGGAAGAAGTATTTATTTTTATGTTAAATAATTCAACGTCAACAATTTTCGTGTGATTTAACATTGAAATTGACAAAAAGTGCCCAATGGAGAATAGAAAATGAGGTAAGGTATCTTGATAGGATAAATTTAAGGTAAGGTACCCGTTTAGAACACAAAAACAAAGTAGGGTACCCTCCAAGGAGTTTACCCTTTCACAAAATGGTCTCTCTAATTGGGGAAACACTAGCATAGTCCTTCAAGGTCTAATGGTTTTCGATTTGCATCTTCAATTTTTTAAAATATTCTTTTAAATCATTCAAGCCTTTAGTCTAAGATATCGCTTGGTAGCAAGCCGTACTTTTTTCCAACAAACCTAATGGGAATAGCCGTAGTATTTTTTTGGCCCCTACAAGAATTCCACCAACATAATAATATGGCCTAAAGGAACTTTTGGTCCCTAGACTTGGGTGACCCAAGCACTTTACCTCCTAAACTATAACTCAGTCTAGCTTACCCCTTGAACTCATGAAAATGAAACAGTTCACCCTTTTATGGCCCTCGCGCAACGCACGTGATGGATGGAAAACAAACTCCGTTTTTCGTCGTCTCCTTCTCAACTCTCCGCCCCTTTGACAATGACGATGACAATGACCTCTTCTCCTTCACGACTCCAATAGCCCTGTCTACTCTACCCTGTCCTCCACTCTTTTCCCACCCATTTCGGTCATCAAATTCCATTCAATCTTGGAGAATTAAAGCTGGGTGAGGTTTGGCAAGTGGAAGTATCTTGCAGGTTTGTTGATAGAAGGGTTGGAGAGAGCATGCTTTGTCACTGCCATGTTGAATAGAGCACAATCTATTCCCTACATTTAGAAGACTTATTGTTATTCTTATGAAAGTAGTTGAAAGTTGAAACTGAAACTAAAAACCAGCATTAAAAGTGATGAGCTCATGGAAGAAAATCATGAACTTTTGTTGAAACTCCATAGAAGAGAAGGCAAGAAATAAATTGGGTTCATCTGATCATTAAATAAGACCAATTTGATAAAAAAAAAACAAGTGAATAAAATGTAATACATGGAGATTAGAAGAGAGAGAATTAGAAAGGGAAGAGTATATGAAATTTGAGGCAAGTAATCATGAAATCAGACCAACATGGATAAAAATTGGTTGATGTGGTGATGGAATTAAAAAAATGAAAGAAGCATTGAAGGGAAAAGAAGTAATCGAAGACGATGAAATTGAAAGAAGTAAATAAAAGCTAGATGTGATTGCCAAAATAACAAAAGCCTCACCGCCTCTTTGATGGTCCTGCCATTCATTCTTTCTCCTTTGTTGCAGCCACTGCTGACACTGTTGTTCCTCCCCATTACCACTCTTGTCCTCATCCTGTGTAGCAATAATAAATCTCGTTTATTTCCAAGTTATCATGTGAGGAGCATGCAGGGCATAAAGGGTAAAGTGTCTCATTTTCGCAAGTTTAGGGGTGAGTTGGATTGAGTCATAATTCAAGGGGTAAAGTGTTCGCGTCATACGAGTTTAAGAAGCAAAAGTGCTTTTAAGCCTAAGAATGTTATCTTGGCAACACCTCATCCCTTATGAGAATAATGTACGAGCGCAGTCAATGTTCAATAATTACTCCCTCCGTCCCTAATATTTTGCTCCATTTGACTTCGCACGGAGATTAAGAAACTTTAACTGTTTTGTTTTTTGTCCCGATTTACCCTTCCCCTGCTCCCTGCCCCCTGCCCTCTTTGCTTCCCTGCTCGCTGCCCTCCCCGCCCCCTGCTTGCCGATGCTAAAGCCGCCTCAATCACGAACAGAACCGCCTCAATTACTTTCGCCTATCCATTTGTCCATTTCTCGATTCACGTCCGACCATCCTTGATTTGGGTCCGTTCGTCCGTCCATCCTCGATTCACTTCGCTTCGGCCTTCATTCGCGTCGCTTCGCTGCCTCTAGCCCCAATTCATGTTGTCTTTCCTCTTCCAGCGCCGATTTGCATCGCCTCTCATCCTTCGACCTTAATTCACGCCGCCTCTCTGCCTCCATCCCAATTCGCGTTGCATCTCCACCTCAAACCTCGATTCACGTTACCTATCCGCCTCCATCCTCGATTCGCATTGCTTCTCCTCCTCGCCGCGTCATCTCCTCGTAATCCATCTCTTTGAATGGCGTCCTCGTTCGCGTCGACCGGGGTGGAACCTCGCCGGAGGGAGGTTGAAATGGAGAGACAGAGTGTGTGTAAGGGAGTCTGGGAAGGGAAGAGAAAGAGAGTTAAAATGGGTATAATAGTAAATGTGATGTAAAAAGGTTACTAAAAAAGAAAATGGTGCAAAGTTTTGAGACAACCCAAAAAAGAAAATGGAGCAAAATATATGGGACAGAGGGAGTATTATTTAGTGTCCATCCATAAATAGGGAAAATTTTCACACATTTGGTACGACGCTTGTCCATTTTCTTTCTTCTTCTTCAAGGGTTTGTCTAAAACTTTAAATACTCTTTTGATTCTTATTCAAAAAGTAAGTTCGTATTAATTAAGATCGATTTTTTTTTCTCGACCTAAATTACCCTTCCCAAATCAATACAGTAGATTATTTTTAAAAATCTTGACACCCAATTCATCTTAATTTAAGTAAATTCATTCAATAAAAAAAACATATTTCCATTTTTACATTCTTTTGCCCAAAATTAATTTTATTTAAAATTCAATCTTATGTATGTGTATTAATCCATCAAAACTTAAAATTTCATGATTTTTTTATTATTTATGAATTTTTATTTGTTAGGCATTATATAGAAAAAAATTCATAAAATTTTAACAGCATTATAAATATTTTATTTTGAATTGATTATTACACCTATATGTATTAACTTTCAAATGAAATTGGCTTTAGTAAAAAAAATATAAAAATAAAAATAAGACATTTTAAATCAAGTAAACTTTTAGCAGCCATTGTTTCAACTTTCTTTGTGTCACTTGGTTTCAGATTAAATTTGATATTTTATTATGCATTATTCTCAAATCAAGTAATTACTTCCTAAATTATCATTTATTGAAACTTTATCCTTTAAGGAGTTCAAAAAGTAATTGTAAAGTATTTTTGTATAAAAAAAGTATGTTTTAATAATTTTTTAGCTTATCCAACTTTTTTAAAAAAAAGGACAATTTAATTAAAAATATTTCTTTTAAGGAAGAATACTCTAAATAAATTTTTGGATTTCTTAAAGTGTTAGGTTTCAATAAATTGATAATTTAAATCATAATCACTTTACAATCAAATAATCCACACAATAATGCATTAATTGAATTTGAAACGAACCATTACTTAACTTTTGGGAAATTTATAGAAACCCCTATGGTATAACCTAACATGTGGTATACCCTAACCTATACTTATACCAATATGTTCAAAAACCTAAAAAGGTAAATATAAGTTAGGGTATAGCACAAAGGGGTTTCTATAAATTTCCCTCTACTTTTTATTGATCTATCACATACCTCGTCCCTAGCCTTCCCTCCTTTTACCCCTCATATTTTTACTCTTTTATTTTCTTCAGGCCCTCTCACCTCTACTACCCCTGTTGTGCCATTTTTCTTTTGCTGTGAACCACACATGAGGCCTATTTTACCAAGTTCAAGCCCGTTAATCATTTTTTACTCTCCTTTTTACAGTCTTGTCTCCTCTATTTTTTTATTATTCTTGAGCAAGATAAACGTGCCATGAACACTTAATTTATCGAGTTCCAACATAGGAAAAAAAAAGATTGATGGGAAGAGGTTCAGAGGTAATAAACAATCGCATATTATATTAATTTGCTTTCTCAAACAAAAACCTCAAATTAATTTCTATACATTAATTTTTGTAGATGGATGAAGAATTTTATATTTGAATAAAGTTTTGAAAAGTTGTGTATGTATGGTTTACGGGGAAAAAACAAGGAGGAGGGCATTATAAGAGGACTAAAGGAAAGAGGACCGGAAAAGAAAGAGTGAATAAAATGACAGGGAAGATTACATACAGAGAGGTGATGAAGCGAAAAAAAAATGTTAAGAATAGCGGAAAAGGGAAGCATAATTTGGGGAAGAATTGAGCATTCAATTGGGAAGGATAATTTAGGTAGAAAAAAGGAAATTGTTTCAATTAATATGAAATTAGCCTTTCAATTGGAATCAATTAGGCATTTAATGTTTCTTAACATGTGTTATTAAGGCAAATGCTATAAACGTTTCTTCTAACAAGAAGCATTCTTATGTTTTATGGAGTTAGGAGGCACTATATTTTTACTATGTTTTTTTTTTCAGTGGTACTAATGGAATAAAAAAAAGCTACTCAAGAAACTTACAAAGATGCTACTCCAAATGTGTTAAAAGTATTTATTTTGCTGGCAAATTATTGAACTTGAGCATAGTTTACTTAAAATGGTCACCAATTATTGATGTTTTTTTTCTTGCTTGACATTGCTCTTTTGCCAAGTTTATTATTAGTTGTAACTTACATGTTATCTGTCCTCTATGCAGCAAAGAGCTCAAGACTTTAGTTAAGTTTGCTTACCTTGGACATCACACGAGGTATGTTGGGCCGTACGATGTAACGGGTATTTTTTACAATAAATTTAGCATGAAAAATTACAATAATACATCACTAAAAAAGTATGAGAAATATTGACTAAAGACGAATTAACTTGAACAATAACCAAAAGCAAATAAATAGAAACATAACATCATATGCACTTTGAAATAATGTATAGTTTTTTTATTAAAAATAATTTGCTAAAAATTTTTCTCTTTTATCAACTTAAATTCTAATTTTTAATATCAATGAGAAATTTATTTAAAAAATTTTACTTTCAATTTTAGCAATTATAGATCAAATTATTTTATTAAACCATGGAGAAAAATTCATACAGCAAAACACAATCATCAATAACAAAATAATATAATTAAAACACAAAATTGTGTTCAATTTCTGTTAATAAATTAATAATTTAACCATTAAATTAATAAATATAAAAAGAAAAAATAAAAAATTGACCAAAGCTGAATCAACTAGAACTATAGCCAGAAGTAGGTAAATTGTAATGATTAAACATTTATTTTTAAAAAAAAAAAATTAAAAACACAATAAAAAAAGTTTGAATCAAGACAGAAAATAGAAAAGCATTAGGTATTAAAGGCTTAACAATTGATCTAATGAATGTAAAAAAATTACTTAATAAAAAAATAAATAAATTATGGTAACCAATGTCTTACTTTAGAATATAATACATAAAAACAATAAAAAAGTTTGGGAACCAACAGGACAAATAAAAATAATCTAGTCAAATATTTATTAAATTTGGGGACCAAAATAAAACATAGATAGAACATAAGGACTAACATTGAAAAGAGTAGAAGCCTAAGGACTAAATTGAGATCTAACCAAAACAAAGCATAAGATAAACTAAAATTGAAAAATTACAAAATAGGCCGTAAAAAATGTGATCATCTTATGAAAAGGGGATTAAACTTAAAAAATGTCAATTGCGTTTGAAAAAGAAAAAATAAATAAGCAAAAGTGAAAAAAAATGTTCATCTTCAATTATAAACATTTCAATTATGAACATTAAAAACCCCACAACTTTAGACGTAAGCGAGGTATGTTGATACATTTTATAGCAACATTAGTTGTAATATAATCAATATAAGTCATTGATGGAACAATGTAAAAAGATAAAATTTACCTTGACATTAAATAAAATCTTAGTATAGATAATTATAAATATATAAAGTTGTCAACTGAATATGTGTTTATATAGTATTAAAAAAACATTAAAAATAACAAATAAAAAAATATTAAAGCAATTCTATTAATCAATTCAAATGAAACCAAAATTTATGGTGTTTATAGTATAGAATAACATTACATAATGTACATGCATAAGTTTTCTAGATTTTTACTCACTAATGAATTAGGCTCAGTTTGTTTAGTATTAATGTGAGCATATTAACGTGTTTTTGGGTTTAGCTCATATTCCACTTTCAAATTATTTATGAATTGCCCATGAATGTATAATTAATTACGGTTAGCCCAGGTCAACACCCAACCCACCCTCTTCGCCTTCACCTGCTTATTGCTACGCTGCCCACTCCACTCCCACCATCCCCGCTCCTAACCCTGCTGCTGTCCAACCACATATATTTTATCTGGCCTCCTGTTAGCCCTTTTACATGTGTTCCAGATGAAAGGCATGCCTTTTTTGTGGCAGAGGATGATGGCGCCAACAAATTCGTAATGGACACGGGGAAATGCAGCTACCCTATAGGAGATCTCGCAACGCCCATCTCTAGCCAGATGATGATGAATCTGGTTGATCGAGATGCAATTAAGAACAAGGACGACCAGAGTCTGATAGTTGAAATCGGGAAGGGGGAAGAAGAGAAAATGGGGCCTAAGTGGATGGTTGAAATTGAGAAAGATGAACAAAAGTAGGGGTAGGCGAAATAGGTGGTGAGGCCGAAAAGGTAGGATCTAGTTGTTGGGTCTCCGGATGCCCAAGCAACAGAGGTTGGCAATGTGCTTGGTGCTTGGTCTCTGGTGGCTTGAATCTGACAACCAAGGAAGAGACAAGCCACGAGACCATGGTTGGGGGCTAGAGAGGTGTTGGCAAAGGTTGCCGCTGCTAGAGGCCATGCTTCAACCTATTTGGTTTAGGGAATGAGATGAGGGGCAAGGCATAGGGGTAATAATGTCTTTTTTTCAAAATCAGGTCGGGTGTGGACTGGGTTTAAAATGATTTAACGCGTTAACTACGATGCATTTATGTGAAACAAACATGCAATTAATGATAAAATGAAACCTTTTAAGAATCATACATTCATGCATAATACAAATTGTCCACTCATTTCAACTAATCAAAATTGTCAATCGAATTTATGTAAAATGCTCATGCATTATGAAAAGTATGCATTTATTTCAACTAATCAAAACTCTGAATCAAACCAATATAATTAAAACTCTGAGTCAAACCATGCAAAAGAAAATGCTTTTGGTATTTAATATAGTTAATAAAAGTAAGTCACTCACTTTCATTTACGGTTTTATCATTTTAAATTTAAATAGGCTATCAAAATTTTTATTTTCCTAAAAGTTCATAGAAGGTATCTAAAAGCCTGTCACACCTATGACAAGGGATTGAAACACTCTTCTTCCGTTCTCCTTAAAAATCTTTTGACTTTTGGTATATACAAAAATTCTGATTAGCAAAAGAAAAAAAAGATACTTATGACAGATCATGAAAGTTAGGGACCATTACAGTAGAAATGTTAGATTTGGGAACTAAAGAGCAATTTTGACCATTCTGCAGGAGAGGGAAAAAATTGAAACAGTGAGTGGATGTGTAAAAAAAAGGAACAAAATACTCTTGGGTCCCTGTAATATTTATTTTGTCCAATCATAGTCCCCAAACTTTATGATGTGCCAATTATGCCATCATCAGCAAATGCCCTACCCTTTAGCTGGCAACAACAAGCGAAAGTAAGGGGGCATTTATGGAAAGCGTGAAACATTCAATTACAAAAAAAAAAAGGGTTTGACTATAAATCCAAAGAAGACAAAAAAAAAAAAAAAAAAAAGAAATATCATGTGTGATGTTACAGTTGATGAATAGTAAAAATGGTCCATCTTTTAGAATATAGTATAATAGCTCATCAAGACTGGAAATGAGAATTGCCCATCTTTAACCCTAGTAATTATAAAAAAGTTAAGACATTTTATAATTCCGACTTAAAATGACAAATCTGAATTAGAATTTCCTTTTAATGAGGCATTTACATTAACAACGAGTCAATCCATTGTAGGGCATTCCAGCATAACAAGGAGCGCCAAAAGCTGCTAATCCTAGTAGATTTACTTGAACTTTGCTTGAAATATGTGGCCACAGTATCATTTATTGGTGGTATACCGCAATATACTGTGACTGGTGTTTAATACTATAATCTTGGTTGATTTACTTGAGCTTTGCTTGAAGATCCATTTGACATAGGGATTAAAATTTTCAAGAAATAATCACCATGACTCTCAAACATGGGCTGAATTCTAACATGCCCTTCAACTTTGGTAAACCGATACCTTAATTTTACAAACCCCCTTTTCTATAATTGTGTCTAACATAGTCCTTCAAAGTTTTGATATAGATTAAAGATTCGTATTTTAAATCTTGGGTAAATTACATCTGTGATCACTATCTTATGTTATTGTTCCATTTTCACCGTTAACTTGAAAACTGCTCATTCTACCTAATATGCAAAAAAAAAAAAATGTTCCATTTTCATCCTTTTTCTATGGAAAATGTTAATTATGGCAAAAACGCCACATTAGCATAAGATTGTGGGGCTAATTATTCTTTTTGTTCTTAGTTTCATTTTCTTCTAAATTTCACTAAAACTCATATTTAAAAAAAAAATTCTCATCTCAAATTTTAATTGAATGATATTCAAAAAAATATTAATTGAATGATAAAAACAAGATGATTATTCTTTAATCATTTTTAAAATTAAAATAAGTTTCAAAATAATTCAATAAATACTAATAATGCTTACTTTTTTTCTATTTCTCAAAGATAAATAAAAATATAAATCAAATATATTCTAAAAAAAGGTTAAATAAATCAAAGAAAATAGCAATTTTTTTGAATCATTCTTAATTAGCCTTATAATAAAGGTGAGCATGGGGTGAGATAAACCTAAACTCAACTTGAACCATCACATTAGGTTGGGTTGAGCTAGGTAAAATTGAATCAATATCTGGCTGGTTGGTTCCACATTTGAGATAACTGTCAATTTTTTGGGTTAGTTTTAGTTTCATATGAAACCAACCTAAAGTACATATGTAAATATAATAAAAATTATGATATTGCTAATTTTTTATTTATGTATTGAAACAAAAAAATGTTGTAAAGGTGCTTATTTCTTTTGGATTAAAACCTACAATTAGCTTTCCTAAATCCTCCATCCCATTCTCGCGACCAAACACATTTTGTACATTTAAATGTAGATTAAGTTGTGTATTATGTTGGATTAAGTTTTGGATAAAAATTTTTGACCCATTGCCATACTAAGCACATGTATAATTACACGCGGATTAAGTTGTATATTATGAATATTTCTTGAAATGGTTGTGGATGCAAATTTATTGGATTTCATTTTTTTTTAATAATATGTATATGATAGGAACAAAAAAAATCAAGAACTAGAACAAAAGAAACTAGATCCATAGTTCTAATTCTGTTCAATTCTCAATTCTCAGATTAGGTAATATTTTGAAACTATCATTATTTCCAATTGGTTCGGTTCCAGTAGAAACTCAAACCAATCCAACCCCATGCTCGCCCCTACCTTATAATCAATTAGTACTTGTTTACTCAATAAGAGTTACTAATTAAAATAAAAAAACATTCTAGAAAGAAATAAAGAAAAGTTACCAATTCGTTTCAACTTAAGTTAATTGATTTCAAAATGAATTGTTTTTATTTTTACATCCTTTTCACCTAGAACTAATTTTAATTAAAAACTAAAATTATGTAGATACAATAATCCATTGAAAATACAATTTTTATAACCTTACTAATTTTTTTTTGTGAATTTTACTAGTTTAAAGCACTAAAAAAGAAAATTTCAAAAAAAATTAACAACATCATGAAAATTTATTTTCAAATGGATTATTGCATCTACATAATATTGGCTTTCAAATGAAATTGATTTCAAGCAAAAAATATGTACAAATAAAAATAAGTCAGTTGACTTAAGCCCTAAAAACTTTAATTTTGCCTTAAAACCTTCAAATTTTTTTTCTCTAACAAATCAACAATCATTTTTATGTCTGCCACATTCTTGTCTAATCGCTTTCTAGCCACCACTGTATATGCAAGTCAAAGTAAAATAAGTATGTTTTATAGAGTATGGATCAAAGAGCAATAAGTCTATGGTTGGGTTAACAGATTTTGCATCAAATCAATGAAATTAGGCCTTAAGAAAAATATAATTTTTGAAATTTTTTTAGAGCCCTAATTATAATTTGATGAAATCAAAATGTTTAAGCCAAAATTGGGCGATGGAAGTTACAACATGAGGATTTTTCGCCTTCTAGTGACATTTCGATGGCCTATTGTCATCGTGAGCTAGCGACATCGGTAGCCCGGCCGTGCCAGACCAAGCGGTGACTAGGGCCACCAACCTTGAGGCTGCCACGCGGCTCCAGCCAATGATGCTCCATGACGCCAGAGGGACTTAAAAGTGAGGTAGATGGAGATTTGGTCAAATTGACAAAATTGAAAAATTTTACCAATTATTGGTTAGAAATCAAGTTTTTAAGGGGATTGAAAATGTGGTTTTTCTATTTATTTCTGAAATGATTTTTTTTATTATGCTTATTAACCCTTTTTGAATAAACAATTATTTGACTAAATAAGGAAAAATGTGATTAACAACAATTTTTTTATCCACTTAATCATTTATTGAAGTCATTTAGTTAACTATTTTAGTTATCTTTGAGTAATGGAAAAAAATTCACGACTATAGTTATTCACTTAATTATTTTGAAGGTTATTATAATGTCTAAAAAGGTTAGTGATGGATTATTATATTTTCAATATAAATTATTAGTTGTTAAATATTCTTGAACTAAAAGTTTAAAATGATAAATTCTTTTACCTGAAAAGATATTTTTGTATGCAAACCGAAATTAAGGTTTCATTCAAAACAAAAGAATAATGTTAAGGACAAAAGTCATTCTCACTTCAATCATACACTGATTTGGCATTTTTCATCAAAAAAATGACAAAAATGGAACATTTTTTATGGGTCAGGGAGCCATTACTAGCAATTTTCAGACGGGTGAGAATAAAACAATAATTAAAAGGTAGGAACAACATATTCAATTTACACCTTAAATCTTGCTTTTTTAAGATCATTCACGCCTCCAATTTTCGCCCCGGTCTCCATACTTTTGCGTTAATGTCTATAAAGTTTTATCTTTTACAGTGAACTACAATACAGATGAATGATTTGAGTTTAAGTAATTAGAAAATATTTTAAAAGCTTCAACTAGTTATGAAATATATACCTTTTAAAAGTGTAGTGGTTTAGTCAAAAACACGGTTTCCCCCTCCTAGCTCCCAAATATTGCTATGATGGTAAGTACAAATTTTTAGGATAAATCACATGAGAAAAAAGTTTAATTAATCGATAATGCTATAAACACCGTCTCCTGTACGCCGCCTAAAACCCCATCTAATAAACTTACAGTTTTACACAATGTGAAAGTTTAAATCTTCAAATCTCAATAGAAAAACATAAAAAAACTACAATTTCAACTCTAACTATTGAAAAAGAAATTTGTGCACTCCATATTGAAATTATAATACTCAACAATCAAGCTAATAATTCTGCTAATATATGAAATAAAATATATCTTCTTTAGTTACTAAATCAAAAAAAAAAAATCAATGCTTTGTCTATCAATTGTTTTTCCCCTTGGTTCTCCTTTGCCAAAACAATTCATTGATTTATTTGCCCGGAGAAAAAAAAACTATGACACAAAGGGATCTTGAAGACTCAAACTAATATTCAGTTTCTTTCTGGCTAAGTTAATGCTTAGAAGGATAAGACCATACTGTATAAACTTTGGCCTGGGGAGTTGGTTCCATATGTTGACATCACTTTAACCCAATTCGTTTTAATTTAAGTCAGTTGACTTAAAAATGACTTATTTTTATTCTTATATTTTTTTACTTGAAATTAATTTTAATTAAAAATTAATATTATGTAGATGCAATAATTCATTAAAAATATAATTTTTGTAATCTTATTAAATTTTTATGAATTTTTTTAGTTTAACACACTAAAAAAGAAAAATTTATAAAAATTTAATAATATTATAAAAATTTACTTTCAAATGAATTATTTCATCATAATATTGACTTTCAAATAAAATTAGCTTCTAACAAAAAAAAAAAATAAGTCAGTTAACTTAAGTTAAAATGAATTGGTTAATTCTTTGAAATTGCAACTCCTCCAATTCTACCGGCTGATGATCTCGGGGTAGAGAGAGAAGTTAGTGGAGATTTGTGATGGAAGGAAGAGTGGAGAGCGAATAAAATTGAAAAAGAAAAAGGGAAAAAGTTTTAATTCTTTACATATGGACCAATTAAATGCACCCATCTCAGGTAAACTCCTTACTTAGTTAAACTTTTTTAAAATAGGGAAGTTATTTTGTGCTACATAGTTTGGTCTTATAATTTCTCTAATTAATGATATAATCCTTTTATTTTAAGTCAATTCTCCTACTCCCATATTTTTTATACTTTTAATTACTTAAATTTTAAAACCGACTTTTTCATACTAATGCTCATCCTCTTGGGATATTCTAGGACATTTAGAGTCAATTCATTTTAACTTAAGTTGAGTGATTTTATTTTTACTTTTATATCTTTTTTTCCCAAAACCAATTTCATTTGAAATCCAATATTATGTAGATGTAATAATCCATTTAAAAATAAATTTTTATAATGTTGTTAAATTTTTATGAATTTTTTTAATGCCTTAAACTAAAAAAATTCATAAAATTTTAGTAAGATTGCAAAAAATTGTATTTTTAATGGATTATTGCAACTATATAACATTAACTTTTAATTAAAATTAATTTCAAATAAAAAAGACATAAGAACAAAAATAAATCATTTTGAAGTCAATTAACTTAAGTTAAAATGAATTCAGCATTGATCTCCAACACGCCATTGAGAAGAACATTACCTAAATAAAGTGACAGGTTTATCGCGCATCATTAGCAAAAGAAGGTGCTTAGCTTTGACAAGGACCTTATTATTTCTGCATGCCTGATCTACCATCGAAATTGGTCATTACCTTGTAAGTTTCACCAAATTCTTTGCTTTATGCTTTGAGTTCCTTCAGCTGGAGAGTAAAGAATAACTACAAATCAAAGGAATTGAATATATCGAAAATGAATTATAAAAAAAAATCAGAAAGAAAAAGAGAAAATTGTATTTTCAGATTCAAACTTAGGGGTATTTAATTTGGTATTAATTTTAACACATTATTATGTTTTATCCTTAAACAAAGAATCAATTTAATTTTTTTGGGTACACAACAATCAATTTATTGAAATACTATATGTATATCTAAGAAGTTCAAAAATTATAACTTTTCAATATTTTTTGTAACTTCATCTGGTACTTTTGAACTGACGTCTAACTTTGTGAGCAAAGTACTTGAATTGAAATAAACCAAAAGAAAAAAGTTATTCTGAATTAGAAAAGGTGATGTAACAGCTTTGGGGAAGTTAAAAGGCCAAAAAGAAAACGGGGAAAAGAAAAGGAAGGAGCAGGCTGCAAAGACGTGCAAGGGAGGCGGTGGAGGGCAAATAGGTAATCTGGCTAAAAGTACGAAACCTCCGAGACCCAGGCCATTACCAGCGCCTTTCACGTTTGAAACCAGGTGGGGGCCCAATAGGACGCGCGTCAGATAGGAAGCCAGTAGGAATATTCAAAATTATAGGAGTAAATTTTCTGTCGTCTGCTTTTTTTTTTTCTCGTTGGTTTTTCTTTCATGCGAAGACACGCGGAATTTGCCAAAGTGCTGGGTGGCGTCCTAGGATGCGTGTTTCGGGCCCATTTGTCACTACGTAAAGAGAAAATTCGATGGCGAGTGGTAGACTCGTTAACTTGTTTATTCGTCTACTTGCTTGAGAAGTTTTGGCCTTCGAAGCATCTGGGAAAAGTGGACAACTATAGAACCGCCCTTCCGTTCTGGTAACTACTTCCTTCACAAGTTTTGGGCCTTTACTTACTCACCAAGGTCACACATTTTTTTTCTCATTTATTTTAAAAAAACTTATATTTTACCTCTTACTTTTTTTAAAGAATATGACTATAATTTTTAAAATTTTAATTTAAAATATTTAATAACTATACTTCAATATAAAACTGTAATTTTTAAAATTCTTAAAATATTATTTTGTACGTACAAACACTAAAAATTAGTAGTTTAAAAAGTCTATTGACTGTAAAAAATAAAAATATTAAAATTATTAGAAAATGACTAATAATTATCATACAGTTCAAATTATAGTTTTAAAATTTATTATAAGATAATGTAAAAGATATATGTGATAGAGTGTATATTTTTTCAAAATAAAGTGACCAAATATAGATTAGCTCAGATGATGAGTTTTGTAATTTTTGTGCCAGCTTTCATTATTTTTACAAACCGATTTGAGCTGTTAAATGGTGATGAACCAGAATAGTTTGTGCGGCGGACCGCATATTTGATGATTCAGATCAATTCGTCATTATTTATGTATATTAAAGAAAAGTGAGAATGATTTTATTGTAGCACCAAATTGATGTCGTTTTGTCTTTTTTTTTTTTTAAGTAATGGTTAAATCTCTTTTTTAGTTCCTGAGTATATTTTTTCTGCTCTTTTGGTCCCCAAACTCCTCTATTTGATAATCAAATTTCTGTTTTTGTTTTCAGCGACAACGTTTTTCCATTTACTCTTTTGCTTTTTCCAAAAATGTTTTTTTTTTGTCTTTACTTACTATTTTTACTAGTATATATAAAAGAGCATGGCCCAAATTACTGTTTATCGAACAGTGCAAGAAAACAATGCCATTTTTAAGGGCTAGTGCATTGGGTTTGTCTATTTTCGATTTGCCCAAATTAGGAATTATGTTATAAAAAGTTTTTAAATTTGAAATTATTTATGAAATTTAATTTTTAATTTAGGGCATAAAATACCATTATTGGGTATTAAAAATTTTACATAACTTAAAACTAAAGAAACTCTCACATATATTTTTTTAATTTGATGCCATTTTTGTGGATTCTAATTTTCAATCAATGGTATCAATTTTTCTTAATTAGTAAGATTTATAAATATCCTATGTGAAAATTATTATTATAAGATTCTGGAAATGAACTTTTTATGTTTTAAGACAATTATCTCCACACTTACTCATTCTCACTACTTTGTTATTGTCATGGCCTTTAATGGTCCATCAAATGAATAATGAAAATACCAACAAAGATATAGTCCAAATTAAGACTAACACACATTTAACAAAACCCACAATATATGCTATTTGTATTGCACAAATAAAACTTTAATGGTGTAGATATTATTATGATCTAACTATCACTTGTTGTAAATCAGTATGATTATGTAGATTATTATAATGATATAGACATTTTTGGAAACGTTTCTTTCAATAGCATATAGATAGTGGCGTAGATCACTTTAACATCCGTTGCATCGCGCGGGCTCTTTAACTAGTTTAATTAATATACGATGAGCCATCATTTTCTTTCTTTGTTTTTTTTTTTTTTGGGTTTTCTAAAGCCATTTAGAGATTTTGGCAATATGTAGCTACTTTTTTCTTTTTAGAAACAACCTGGTGGATGTGCATTTTATTGCTCAAATAAAGCCCAACAACACTTACATTTAAAGATAAGGGACCTATATCATATAAATGGTAATGCCTAATCCAAAAATAAAGCAAAAAATAAAATAAATCTTAGTTTCTGTGCTGCACAGCAAAATCAGATGATACATAGACTATCCAAAATTTTCAACAAGATTATTCCCTATTTTAGTCTGGATACCATCAAGAACTTGATAAAAGATAGCTTCAAGAAGTCAAGCTACCTGTTTGTGAAGCTTATGGTTTCTTTCCTACCAAATGAGGTAGGCCATACCAGTGGCGACTACAGGAATTTTTTCCTGTGGGGGCAAAGTCAAAATAATAATTTATAAATAATTATAAAGTGTAATGCACTAGCTAACAAGTACTAATGTTTTTCCTTGGCAACTGTTCAAGATGAGATTTCATAGTTTGAAATCGTTTTAATATCAACTCATTATCAATACTTTGTAACACATCTTTATCTATATATGTAACTAAGCAATCATTCAGCCACTAATCTCCCATTTTATTGCACAATCGAGTCTTTACGATCTCCATAGCAAAGAATGGCCTTTCAACTGTAACTCTTGAAACAGGTAACACCAAAGCTAATTTAATCAATAGGTAAACCAAAAGATAAACCAAGTTTTTCTTTGTCTCCACTAACTTCATTGCAAGACGTTCAATTCCCTTCAATTCAACAAACTGAACATTAGACCGTATGTCAATAATATATGTGTCAAACTGGTTTTCAAGTATAATAAGATCTGCATCTGAAAATTCTGAAGGATAAAACTGAGCTAGACGAATTAACTTTTCTTTATTGAAAGAAGAGAATGAATCAGCAGGACTCAAACATGCCATATAAAGAAAAAGTTTAGTGTTCACTTCATCAAATCGATCATCAAGTTCTCATACTTGCCAATCTATCATATTTTTAAACAATTCATTCTCAAAATGATGGAGATTTGTCATTTCTTGAGCTCTACGACGAGATCTGCCTCAAGCTATAAATGCATCAGCCATGGTAGGAATAGGAATATTATACTTATCACAAAATGCAAAAACTTCCTTCACAAAGGTTTCCATCCATGATTTCTCATCGTTTCTAACATTTTCTTTGATATCTCAACTAAAGTCATTGCATTTACAATATCTTGATCTTTTCTTTGCAATGCCAATGACAACTCATTTGTGATCCCTAAAATAGTCTTCATGAGATGCAAAGTAAAAGCAAACTCAAAAGATTATGCCCAATCCAACAAAACTTGTGCTTCTGCTCTTTGCTCAGAATTTGCTCCATCTTCAACAACAAACTCAAGTACCTCAAGAATATAATGAAACAAGATAATAATGTTCACCAGTGTACCATGATAAGAGCCCCATCGTGTATCACAAGCCCTTTGAAGACTATGTTCTTGGTGTAAGTCTTTTTCACTTGAAATTTGCTTCAAGGATTTTCTAAGATTATTTTTCACAAAACATATCTCAACGCCTGCAAGATGCTCCAACAACATTAGTAAAATTGGTGATCATATTAAAGAGCAAAGCAACATCGACTTGGTTCTTAGCTACGACAACAAAGGCTAATTAAAGTTGATGAGCAAAGCAATGGACATAGAACGTAAATTTATTATCCTTCACAATCAAGCTCTTAAGCCCATTAAACCCACCTTGTATATTACTAGCTCTATCGTAACCTTGCCCATGAATTTTTGATATACTTAGCTCATGTCTTGCAAGTAATGACTTAACTGTTGTTTTAAAAAACAAAGAGCAAGTATCAGTGATGTGCATAATCTCAAGCATTCGTTCAATGATGCACCATTTACTGTTAACATATCGAAGAACAAGAGCCATCTATTCCTTGCAAGATACATCACGACATTCATCAATCAATATAGCAAAAACATCATTTCCTAAATCTTCAATAATGGCCTTAGTTGTTTCAAAAGCACAAGCTGATGTTATGTCCAATTGGATCATATGAGAAGATAATTTATTATTTCCAAGTGCATGTTACAAGACAACCTTTTTTATTTCCTCATTGTGTCTAGCCAAAAAACTTGAGAAGCTCCAAAAAATTTCCCTTGATTGTTAGAATCATTTGACTCATCATGATCTCAAAATGCCAAACCTTGTTGTAGAAGAAATCGAACACAATCAATAGAAGCAGTCAAACGAGTTTCATACTGCATTTTAGTTACTTCAAACTACTTAGCAAAAGAGAATTTAATATTCTGATTTGAATTCATCAAATCTTCACATTTTTATCTAACTTGATTATGAGCACTATTGATACCTCCAACATGAACTTAAAAGCTTTCAAGTTTTTTTCCAATTGTTAAATCCCCCAATAGTAAAAGAAGACTCATCTTTTGATTTTTCTCCACCATCTTGTCCACACAAATAACAATATAAGCAGAATGTAGCATTTTTTTTCTCATTATATTCCAACCAACTTTTGTATAAATTAAACCACGAAGGATTAAATTTACGATTTACCTTACCAACTTTTTTTTTGGGAAATTTATAACCACAAGGTTGATAAAGACCTCTTTGCAAGTATGCTCTTCAAACATTGTCACGATCACTTGGATGATAGCCAAATATCTTTTTTCGTAGTCCAGGATCAACAAAAACATCATTTACATTAATTTCCTCACGAGCACTTTTTGAGCTTTGTCCAATATTGTTGGAGTCTTCGTTTGGAGTTGATGCTTGTTCCAATGGTTTCTTCCTTGTGAAGTATTTCTCTATCTTTAATCCTTATGAGCTGCTGAAAGAGCCAAATAAAAAATTAAGGCCTCAATATCACTTGCTTGCTTGTAAAACAAAAAACAGAAAAAAAGAAAATTATTTTCTTGAAATTTTAGAATTTTTTTTATGCAGAGAATTGACTGTCACACTCACATTTTTTACATTCTCAAGATGGATGATGGAGTTTATAACGCAAAATTTATAACCTCACAAAACAAAAAAGGACAAACACGTTGTTAAAAAAAAAATCCAATTGTTAACAGTGAATGCTTAGGGCATACAAAATTTCATAAATTCAATAAATTTGTATCCCTAATTAGTCAATATAAAATTACTAACCTTTAAATTTGGGGCAACTAGCCAGAAGAAGATGATGAGAAGCCGAAAAAGGAATTACAAATTATGAGCTGTGGATATTTGTAGATTTTTTTCTTATCTTGCGGCTTGGTAATTAGGTTTAAGTATAAGAGTGTTAAATTGGCTTAATTGAAAGTTAGTCCTTAAAGTTTTATTTGTTAATCAACAAGTGAAGGTAAAATTATAGAATGAGGACTACATTAACGAATTTATCACAAATACATCCTATGGTTTTAAAAATTCTAAAAATCTGTGGAGGCATATATAAGTAGATAACATGTAAGGACCTAATTTTTCAATATATACACATAGGTACCCAAGGGTTTAGAAAAATTCAGTGGGGTCAATTCCCCATTGTAATGCCGCCTTTGGGCCATACCAACCACACATGCTTTCCTCATCCATGGCCTTAAACCCTTTCCCCCTTAACCATTCTAATCAGCCAGGCCCAGAACCGAGACCATTTATAAGGATATAGCAACTTTGAAAAATATTTGTTTTTAATTTGAATCAACAAAGGTTTATTTTATGAAGGTTTACGGCAAATTAAGATAAGGATTCGGCTGCTCAAATACCTATATGCACCGATTTTGGCTGCTTCATCTTTATATACCCATTTACCTCAAGAAGTGTTGCTTCAATCCTTAATTACAAATTTCGATGAATCATATTAGCAGTAAGGAGTGAAGACGACTCCTTCATCGATTGTTTGTCCTTAGAATAATAATGAAAAGGACAGCCAACGGAACTTGTCTAATAATGAAAAAGCAACAATGACAAGAAAAACCACTATAGTTTAACTTTCCAAAATCACCTACTAATTATTTTTAAGCCAAACAGACTACTATTGTTTTAAAAACATTCCAGACAACTTGGCGTTTAATCACCAGCATATTCTGCCAAAGTTCAGAATACTCCTTTTGGCTGATCCACTCGACATCCATGAGCCGCCAACAGTCTACAACTCTACGGGTGGGTGTGGGTGATCTAGGCTACTCACACAATGTAAATGGTTTAATTGATCTGAAAAAAATGAGCAGTGGGTAAGTTGGGGCACCTCAGAAACAAGAGTGGTTTACACTGTAAATATTGCAATAACTTTTATCTTACAAGTTAACGTGGCGTAGGCCCGATGGACGTCGCATGCTCGCAATCGCAAGTGGCTGACGGAAGGGAACTGACGTCCGCAAAGGTGCGTCGGGCTAAGCAAGACAACAAAGAGGAGGAGGTCTGACATAATTTTTTGTCTTTCAAAAAATTATTGAAATTATTTTATTATGTGGATCTATTTTTAAAAACAAAACATTTTAAGAAATAGAAAGCATTTTCATTTTTTTTCTTTTTGATTCAAATAAAAATATTAAAGAAAAATAAAAAAGGGAAAACAATTCCATTTAAATAGGTAATGAATTTAGCATAGCGCTTACTAAAAATTACTAATAATGATTGTTTTGCTAAAGACAATACTTCAAAATGTCTGGAAAACAATTTTAATAAATTTTTAACAAAACGTGTGAGAACAGAAATACTCTGCTAATTTAGTAATAACAGAACTAACATTTTTATAAAAACCTAGTTAATTTTTTATAATTTTTTCATTCCTATTTTATAAAAGGACATTTTTTTCACAAAAAATAATTTTTTTTAACAATATACTGCAACGTAGAGTTATGACAAATTTCATTCACAAGTAATATTTCTTGGGACAATTCATAAATGAACCCTAAACATCATTAATATTAGTTACCAAATCCATCTTTTAGAAATTGAGCCAATCTACTGCCCCATTCTCTATCCTTATACTAACTACTTACCAGATTAGGAAAAGACACCCACAAGTTCCCAAGTTTCAATCATCCAAAAAACAAAAGATTAATGAGCGCTAGGCAGCTCTAAGCCTCTAACAATAGAACATGACTTCCTTGACATTTTCCTTGACGCTTGGCAGTGACCGGACCTCAACGTTCCCCTCCCTAGCTGTTCTTCCTTCACTGATAGATCCAATATCAGAAGCATCACCCTCGATGTAGTACCGAGCACGAAATGCTGCTAAATGAGCATAGTATGCAGGTGGCACTGCATTGATGACCAAATGTCGGTCACAAGCAAAACAAAGGCTTAACTAAAAGTACAAATTTCATGGAGGCAAAAGGAGACAGAGTGTACCTATTGAAACTGAACGAGTGCATCTTGCGTAACTGTCAAAATTTCGACACTCATCAACACTGGATGAACACTGTAATTCAAACCATTCCGAAGAATTAAAGGAAGCAAAACACATACGTGAAGCACAAATTGTATGTGAGACTCTGCAAGGCATCAGCTGTGAACCCATTCTCATCCCATAGGACATGATAATGTGCAGGCCTGCTTGTCCCCTACATGAGACCAACAAGATAATTTAGGTAACTATCACAGCAAACTGGATTAATTTAGGCAAAGGCAACAGAGAAAAGGCCTGATTCACCTGGATTCCTGCATGACTGTTCAAATAGAAATCAAACTCCCTAGGATGACAAATCTTTGTGTCCACAACAGTGCCTGACGAAACAAGTTACAACTATTTTTTTAAGGCGGGAAGTAGAAATGAAACATATTAAGATTTCTAGATTAGGAAGAGGAGTAAAAAATTCAATATTCAAAAAGCAGTACTTGAGAAACACATTAGTTATCTTCACTACCTGGAAGGATATTTCCGCTTCTATCTGTCATATTTCGGTCAGTGGGAAATAGGCGAGTATGATGCCTCTTTTGCACCACAATAAATGTAACTCGTGGCAAATAATTCTTTTCTAAGGCAACACAAGCCTAAATGACAGTGTTTTGATGTTAGCCCAACGGATGTAATACAATATGCAAATATTTCATTATGCAGTAATCAACACCCCAAAAGATTAAGAAACAAACGACCTCAAGGGATAAATATTAATTTTTGGAAGGCTCCATTAATCACTCAACACATGAATATTGTTAAAGGAGCAAGTGTAGAAATGTACCTTCCGAATTGCATCCATTTCATGCAGCAAAACTTGGCTGAATTGTCCCTCACTGACACCATCCCTAATTTATGCAAATCAAACATACCAGCAAAAGGTTCAAGGTTTTATTTAACAGAGGTATTTAAATCAAACTAACAATGTAAGAAAAAGAAAAGAAGGATTACATGTAAAAGAGGATAAGTAAAGAAACATTTTAAATCTCTAAAAAATATTAATTTCTCAGGCTGGATATGGACGAAAAGTGAGCTTTCAATGTTTTCAATATTAACCAACTTGACTAGTATCATTCAAGGATCAGGTCAATAACTAAGAAAGTAGGTGAAAGTGATTTTTTTGGACATATGAAGAAAATATATTCAACGACTATATTGAACCAAGAAGCTTCTTGAAAAGTTACGAACTCTCAAAAGCACATGCTCACACATACCTGTAAAAGATAATTCTCTCAGGTTTCAGACCTGTTGACCTTCTAAACGCACGAAGCAATTCCCTGTAACGTAGATTGAGTTAATTCAGAAACATATCAAGTTAACTAAGGAACAACCTTTTGTCCTCAAAATTTGGAACTCCCACTTCCATACCAGATTATTCCTTTGGAGTTGCTTTTAGGGTCATCTTTATAAAGATCCATGATAATTTCCTCTCTATGAGCCTGCGCAGCAATGATACTTCTGTACTTTGTTACCTCCGGCCAATCCATAGAAGCAACTACCTATTCCAGATTAAGACATTCCATGTTAAGTGATGCCTCATAAATTGTTAAGGAAAAGCATGCATAGAGAATGATGGACCAACTTACTGCCGCAATTGAAGGACTAGAATCTTCTCCAGGTGATGGATGTGTAACATCTGCTCCAAATATGATTGTAGTTCGATCAGTCAGGAAAGGAATCTTCTTTTGCACGGCATCCATCAGAACTGTGTTGCGTCCACCAACCTGAAAAATCAATAAAAAATATTACCATCTGGGGCCTTTTAATTTCAAATATATACACATATGAAACATCTAAGCCAAGGACCAGACCTTCACATTAATTTTCAAAGACAAATTCTCAAGATATTGCTTGTTAAGCCTGGAAGCTTGCTGAGGCTTGCAACATTGTGAGACAATGCCAAGCTCAGTCTCACATATTCGTTTGATTTGACCTGGTAGAAAGAGGGTTCATCACATGGGATTAAAAAATTGCTAACAGATTTTATAACCATATCAAAATTTGGATCCATATACCATATGACCCAGTAAAATCAGGCAAAATTACTATCAGCAGTTGAAGGGTTCCTCGAGTCTCTCTATGCATATGTGCCAGAGAAGCATCAATTTTGGTAGGTTTTGCATGAGTTATATCAATTGCGGGCCTAGAGTTGAACATCTACATCATGAACCAACAGAAGTTAGTTTTCCAACTACGCAACACTTAATGAGAGGCTGTGTGACATACCATTCCCTTACTATTGCACATAGCTACCAATTCCTTGCAAAATGCATACGGCATACTTCGATCTACGCGTTCTGAGAAATTAATGCAAGCCCAATGATCCACTCTACCACCATTGACCATTTTCTATAAAGTTAAAAAAAGATTTAGCAATAAAATACTTCAAGATTAAAATCCAAACTACAGGAGCTATGGTTTTCTCTAAACTTCAACTTGAGAAGGATAGAAAAGTAGTTACATCTAACAGCATAATCTCTCTATTTCAAACAAAATATTTACTTGACAAGAGACAAAAACTTTCCTACTCAAGCAAAACTGCTCAACACATGCCTTACAAAAAGCAATCTGTAGTGTAACCCTTCATAGTTTTTACCTTGTTAATCATATTCCACTGACCAACCCTAGGATTAACACTATGTTCTGACCCGGTTTCATGATACTTAAGCTGCAAAACAAAAAGGCAACAATATCATACTAAATTAATTAAATAGCACCCCTTTCTGCAAAAAAAAGAAAAAAAGAAAAAAAAAGAGAGAGTAAAAGAGAGAGTACTACTGTTTTCCAAGAGAAGAATCAAAACAATTACAACGTTACCATAGGTGGAGGTAAGACTCTAGCCTCTACTAGTGCAAGATCTCTTGCAACCTCAATCCCAAATGCTTTTACACGATTGTCCTCATCAAACTTATTGAGCTCCACCATCTGCCACATGTAATGTACACAATGAATACGAAGTCATGAATAAACAATTACAAAATGTAATGCAATAGACAACATAAATTGTTATGATATTGACCGTTGTTATATGCCTTTCCCTTGCATCTGGGCGTTGACAAGTTGCTTTTAAGAGTGCAGTCACCTGCCTCTCGTTAAGCTTCTTGGTGTACCTTTGTCCTTCAGAAATCCGACAAAGCTGAAGGACAAATAGTAAATAATTAACTTAGACATACAAAAGATGATGGAGCCAAAAGAAAACACAAAGAAAAGCATAAATGCTATTTTATGCAAGGAGAAACAAAGACCTCCATTGGCAAAAACACAGGTCTGGCCTCACTTCCTACTTGAAGGGCAGGTAATGAAGTTTGGCTAAGAGCAATGTTATATTTCTCCCAGAAGTATTGAACAACACCTATCTTGGTCTTCTGGTCGTCCAGAGTGAACCTGGAGAAATAAAATTCAACTTTAGTACCTAGATACAGATTGTTTTCTTCGTTGGTATTGGTGTTAAGGGTAAGAAGCATAGTTAACATTTCAAATGAAACAAATAAAATTAGAACTAATAAGAGACTAAAACGTTAGGCCTTGAAGAACAATTGTTGTATGAACATATAAGTACTGACTTTACTATGAAAACTTACGTTAACTTGTTCGTTGCTTCTCTTGATAAGCCACTGACTTTGTAGCTCTTACGATATCCCAGATAAATAGGTTCTACTCTCATTCCTTTTAAAACTTTCTTCAACTGAAAAAAAGATTTAATATAAGAAACATCTGATGAGATGTCAAACTACAGGCAAGCATTGTTTTACAATAGCAAAGTTAATAAAATATCTCCGTCAACCTTTTTTTTTACCTTTTGCTGCTCTTGAACAGATAGAGGCCTTGAAAGATCTCTACGATTGAAGTGCTTCAAAATGAATTCAGTCACCAAAATGGACACATAGAAGCCTCGCGCAGAGATGTCTACATATAAAGAACAATATTAGGAAAAACAACAGAAAAAAGAAAATAAAAGCAGAACTGGTTTTTTTAGCAAAAAAGGCAGCAAGCAATACATTGACAATATTTTACCAATGTTCAATGCTAGACCCATCTGGGTAGGGCGTAAACTCTGATAATAACCCTTCCAGTATTCAATCCCATCACCAAGTTCACCTTTGTTTCCCAGGCTAGGATGGAAAAACGACCTCCCAACAACAACATAGCTGTTCAAAACGGTCGACGACTCAAGCAACATGTAGAGTAACGGTCGCATCACATAGAGAAACTATAAACGCAGAAACTCACTTCTCAGACGGTGTGGCACGAAGAACCACATCCAGCGCTTGAATAGTCTCCTGTGGCGCCTCTGCATGTCTCTGTTGCAAAAATTCTTGAAGATGACGCAGATCAGGCGTAGAGGCCAACTTGATTGCGACCTTAAACTGGCGCTCTTTCCTACAAACAAAAGTAAACGCGAGAACTAACTGAATACTACTAAATCGATCGAAAACCCAAAAAGGATGAGAATAATTCCCTAATACCTTCTAGAACCAGAGGAAGCAGCATCCCCTTCTTTCTCAACAATATCAACCACAAACTCCTTGGACGTGAAGGGGAACGGCCCCGCTGTGAACATACTTTTCCTGCCATCATACGCAGGAGTTCGATTCCCCAAATGTGACCCACCATACGACTTCACTAACAGATTGATGATTTTCCTTGTTAAGTTCTTTGAAGTCACTTCCGGAGTAATAGAAACCTAAATCACAAACCATTAAAACCAGGGCTCGCCGATTAATAATTCGCAACATATAACTAACACCACATGCTTGTTTTCATCCAGACATATCTCAAAGTTCTATAGTGTATCGACTTACATCGTAGTGATAGAGATCATTGTCAGCAACTTTAACCAGGAAATGGTTCGCTCTCACAAAGCACCTCCTCCCTTCTCTGCCACAACCAGGCCGCGGCGGAAACCGTATGGCCCTCGACGACGCCGACGGAACTTTTTCCGGCGAATCAGCAGTCTCCAACTCCAGAAGCTCCATGCCCTGGCTCAGCGACTCGGACTCGGCAGTCGAACTTGCCTGTACAGAAGCAGACACGGTAACCAAACCACGAGTAGAAACAGGGGAAGAACTCTGCACAGGAGGCCAAGCCTGTCCACCGGTGGAAGACGAGGCAGTAGGCACAATGCCGGAAGACGGTGAAGCCGGAAGTCCCTGTTCATGACCATTGCCACCACCACGACGGCCTCTCCCACCGCCTCTACCATAAGATAGCGAAGGCGCTGAAGAAGGTGGATACTTTCCTCGGCCGGTGTCAGGTCGGCGTCCGCCACCACCACCGCCTCCACCACGTCGGGACATTTCCGTCAAGCAGAAAACAAATCTCAGAGGAGAGAGAGAGGTTTTTCTTTCAGAACACAAAGCGACAGTGAGCGAGAGAGAGGAAGGGGAAGATGAAGAATATATGAAGGCAGCTGGGACTTGGGAGTGGTTCAAACTCCAAACTTCAATTGATACGACGATAGGAATTCTCAGGACATTTTTACCCCTACTTCTGGCCTCGTACTACTGCTGGCTAATGGCTTTTCCTGGGAGGCAAGTAAGGAACTAGAACTGTCCTTTTACTAAAAAAAGCAAAAAGAAAAGTAGAGCGGTTTTTTGTTGCTTTTTATTTTTTACTTTTACTATTTGTTACTGCACTTGACTCATGCCATGTACGAGTGCCCATCCCACGTCGATCGTGTCTCCCCACTACCGTGCGGCCCCACAAAACAAATCGGAAAATGGCCGAATTTTGGGGCATTCAATACAACTAATAAACTTGTAGTATTTGACAAGATGATGAGAAAGTGAGAATTATTTCTATACATAGTAATTATTTACTTAATTTTAGATCTAGAAAAGTTTTATTAAGATGGTCATATTGTTAATTCAAAATATATAGTTGACTTCTCAAATTAAAAGGACATATAATGATAAATTGAATATTAAGTTTCTTCAAGTATAGTGCTAATTTGATTATTTAATCTCAGTTGAATTTTTACTTTTCCCCCTAACTATATTGATTTTAATTATTTATTTTCATTTCTTTTGATTGGTTTACTTGACTAATAGATTCTCCAATAAATTTTAGTGGAATCCTTTAGAAAAATGTTTTAGATTTATTTAAAAATTATGAGAAAAAAAAAGAAATTAGATTTTGTGGGGCCCTATGGACCCCTTAATGTCCACGTACATGCATGCATCCATTGTATACTAATTAAAACCCTACAAGCAATTTTAATTTTCTTCAAAAAAATATTTTGTTACTATTTTTTAGATTTAGTGCAAGAAAAAAGTCATAACATTAATTTATTTACAAAAATATAATTTTGCATATTCCAATGGTATTAGCTCCAAAAAAAAAAGGAAAGTTGAAAACAAATGATTCTATAATCATTTTTTAGTTATTGCAAATGCAACCTAGACCTACTAGATTAATTAAATGATATTAATGTAAGAATAAAGGATACCTCACACCTAAGTACGTTTCTCTTGACACGGAAATTAAGGTATATATAATTTGTGTTTTTTTTTTGCAGTGAAAGTTTAAATAATGATTAAAAAAAATATTTTTTTTTTTAGTTTTGTGTAGTGAGAGATTGAGTGAAGATTAAAAAAAATTCATTATTGGGTTTTATATAAAAGAATAATTTAATTGTTTAAACTTTTTCAAAAGAGGAAACATTTCAACCTTTTTAGGATATTTCAAAAAAAAAATATTTTATCTAAATTAGGACGAAGAGAGTATAATCTATTATAAAAATAGTGACAAGAGAGAACAAAACTATTGAAAGAAAGTAGAGTATAAACCATGAAAATAAATTTTTTTTTGGGGCTGATTGTTAATTGGTTGTAGTGATGATGTAATAACGTCAAGAGTTGTTTACGTGATAATTGAAACGGCTTTGGTCACTAGACAATCAAAGTTGCTTCAATATTTTAACTCAAATAATTCAATTCGTTGCTAGTTTGTGAACCCCAAAGCATGAGAGCGTGCAGAGATCAGGAACCCGCTTTAGAAGCAGAGATTCGCGCTCTGGTTTTGAGGAGGTCTATCCTACAGGCGAATTCTGGTTTTTAGCGTTCATCAACTTGCTACTTCTATGCTCTATTAATCCTTCATTTTGTTTCAATTTTGATAATAAAAAAAACAACATACCAACCATTAGCTGAAAACAACACTAGCCCACAAGAAGGTTGGTTATTGAACTTGAGAACGTGCACCTACTATTGAACTATTGTTTAATAATTATTTTTAGGTTGCTGGCTAAAATTCAAAGAAGATGAAGACTTGAAATTGTTACTAATTCAATTTGTTTTAGGATTGCATTTATATTTTTGTTTAGAATTTGGTTTTGGTTTTTCTATTTGTTTGAGATTTATTTTTCTTATTTTGATATGGTTTAGATTTGTTGTATGGCCTACAAAAAGGCTTGTTTTGTTATAATTTTGATGGATAGAAGAAAAGTGTGCGTGGTGTGTTGTGAGGCTTGAAAAAAAAGTCGAGATTGAGAGGTTAAGAGAATTAGTGTGTGTAATTATTTTTTAGTTTTGATAGTGGAAAGGTTGTGGAATCATCACAGTTGAAAGGAAAAAAATTGTCTATTGTTCTGTTTGCTTTTTTTTTTTTTGGCTTCCGCCCAATAATTGGTATGAAAGTAGCTTTGTTCAAAATGGCTGGGATGTTGAATTTTTAGATTGATTGTTTTGATGGATCTAGAGATTTTAGTCTTTGGAAATACATGGTGAATGATGTGCTAATTCAACAAAAACTTTGTGATATGTTTGAGAAAATAAACCTTGAATCTATAACGAATGTAAGGTGGAAAAAGATAGAGCTAATAGTAGTGAGTACAATTAAATTGACTATTGCACCACAACTCAAGTATGATATGTGGAATGAGACATCTCCAACAAAATTGATGGATAAACTTAAAGATAAATATATGCTAAAGTCTATTAAAAATAAGTTAAGCTTGAAAAGACAATTATATGGTTTGAGGATGAAAGATGGAATTAGCTTGATTGTATACTGAATGAGTTTAACAAGCTTATTACACAATTAGAAAGTATTGGTGAAAAGATTGAAGAAGAAGAAAAGACTATAATATTGATTAATTTTTTATCAAGATTTTATGAGCCAATTGTGACTCCATTGATGGTTGGAAGAGATACCTTAAAGATCAAAGATGTGACCAAATGTGCTTTTAGAGCATAATCGAATGAGAAAATCTGAAGAAAACGATGAAGAAAACAATGTGTTCATAGTGAAAAGAGGAAGATGTCTTTGGAGAGGAAAACATATTCAAGAGGAAGATAAAGTTTGAAACAGGGAAAAGATTGGAACAATAAGAAATACTGGTACTATCATGATTTGAGACATATCAAAATTTTTTGCTTGAAATTAGAAGAGTACATGGAAGAATTTTTTTAAGGCAAATGAGAAGAAGGAAAAAATGAGGGGAAAAATAAAGGTAATGTCAACATAGTGGAGGATGGTAAAAATGATGATAAAGTTGTGGCTTTAATTGTGCAAGAAGCTAGAGAGAAGAAAATTCAAAAGATGTTTGGGTATTTGATTCTGCTTGTTTAGAGTATGTTTACACAAAAAGGGAGTGGTTCACAAAGTTTAAAGTATGTGACAAGCCAATTTATTTGGCGAATGACCAATAAGAAAGAATTGAAGGCATTGGCAGTGTGAAGATCCAATTTGCATGATGGAAGAATCAAGACACTTGGTGATGTGGGGTTTTTTTCAAAATTTAAAAGAAATTTGATTTTACTTGGTAGATTAGATAAATTTTGTTATGGATTTTCTGCTCAAGGTAGAGGATTGCGGATTTCAAAGAATACATTAATTGTGATGAACAAGAGTGAAGAACTCAAATAATTTGCATAAGTTGGTTGGTAGTATAATTGTGAGAGGAGAGACAAAGAATTTCCCCATAGATGTGAAGGTCCTTACAAGCAAAAAATGTGAGTTTTGTGGATTTGGTGAAAAAGTAGAGGTAGAGAAAATTTAAGGCAAATTGGAGATTGTTAAGTTATTTGCTCAAATTCAAAGAAGATGAAAACTTGAAGTTGTTACTAATTCAATTTGTTTTAAGATTAAGTTTATGTTTTTGTTTTGGATTTGGTTTTAATTTTCCTATTTTGATATGATTTAAGTTTGTTGTATAGCCTATAAAAAAATTTGTTATGTTAGAATTTTGGTGGATGGAAGAAAAGTGTGTGTGGTGTGTTGTGAGATTTGAAAAAAAATAGAGATTGAGAGTTTGGGAGAATTGGTGTATGTAATTATTTTTTAGTTTTGATAGTGGAAAGGCAGTGAAATAGTCACGGTTGGAAGAAAAAAATTATTTATTATTCTATTTACTTTTTTTTTCTGCTTCCGCCTAGCAATTACTCTCTTGTCAAACTTCAATTTTATGTACTAGGGATCTTAATCTTGATAAGAATTTCAAAATTGTGGGCCTAGCTAAAGATATAGTTAATTTTTTTAGTATTGGAGAATTTTTAAAAATTTTTTTAGGCACTACAATTTGTGTATTAGATGAATAGCCTAGACTTGAATTTCTTTCGAGCCATCTCCAACTATTACGTAACAGGTAAAGAGCTGTACCCCTTTAATGCTGGCAAATTTGTACAAAAAGTTACGACACATTGTAATAGTAAATTAGATGAGAAATATGACTTAAAATTTTCTTTTGACCTACGTTGAATTCTTTTAGGTGGCCTTTCAGCATATTTATAAAGTTATCTTCAACTATTTATAATCTTGATGGAATTCTGCAAACATGTTTAAACTCATTATTGATGGGCTAAATAGTTATAATTAATGTTGCTTAAGTTACAACTAAGATGCTAGTTTGTGCCAAGAGGTTCATTATTTCAAATCTTCACCAGCTTCAGGTATATCATTTAAGCACACAAGGAAAAAGGGGGCCCCGGGGGGGGGGGGGGGGACCATAGGAACCAATTAGCCATTGAGAAAAATGTCAAGTAGCTAGGCAATGCCTAATTCTGTCATGATTTGCCAACAATTCTAGATCAACCAAGCCAATCAACATTAAAAAAAATTAAGAACTTGTATCAAATGCTGGATTTGACCTCAGCATGTTTAGCTAAATATTTTTCATATTATGCGATGATATATATTAGGGATACTATTTGGGAATACTATTAGGGGTTGATTTAGGAACCACATTAGTCATTAGTACAAAAATAATTAATTAATAATAATATTTAATTTTTAGAATTTGAAAAATTGACACCTATCATTAATATTTGATGGTAAAATTTATTTCCATATACGATCTTAACATGTCACATATTTTAATCATTTTTCCTTCAATGTATTAATCATGTATCGACTTCACGCAGATTCCATGCTCCATTGAATTGAACCACTTTTTTTTTTCTTTTTTTAATAGAGATTCTTTATAGAACAAATCAATCAATTACAGAAATAGCTTCCAAATGGCAATAGAACTAATGTCCAAAAGAAAGCCATCAGTCCAAAACGTGAAAATCAGATACATTGAGTCTCTTTTGAGTTAGGAGATAAGCCAATATATTAGCCTTATCGAAGCAAGGCAACACACTCCACCTTTCTATCTTAGATAGGAATGACTTAGTATCCTGAAGGAAACTTGCCATTTTTGATCTAATTGGATAAGTAACCCTCAAAGCGTCTACAACCATTCCAACATTTAATATTGAATTGAACCACTTAACATTTCACATTAATTCTCTTTTTTCATACTAGGTTCCAAATACATGGTATCTAGTTTTTTGGGTTTAAATTGACGCAAGTAACATGTCATTGGTCACATAAATAGAAGATGGGATTCATGTTGTTGCACTTTTTTTTGCCCCTAGACTTAGGTTAAATGACATGGTTGCTAGGGCATATAAGAGAAAGTCCTCATTATAATTATTATGAACCTTGAAGGCAAATCAATTTTGGATCCATACTAAGTTGAACCCACTTACAAAAAACATGTTAAAATTTTCATCAAATTAATATGTTAGTAGACTTTGATATGACCAAATTTTCAAACCTATTATAAGTTGGCCATATAGGATTTCGGGGGCCAAACAAACATAGCAGAATATAACCGAAACCCTCTAGGATCTAAGCAAATTGGGGTAAACTGGGTGTTCGAAATTTTCATACCTAATTCAGTTGAGATCTTTCACCCAACTGTTGAGTCGAATCACAAAACTTGAACAGTTGATGTGTTCAAGCTCTCTACAGTATCCACACGAGTCTTTCAGGATCACCACGCCTCCACCATGTCTTGGTAGATATGTTTCTTTTGCGCTTGCAGTGCTAGCTTGCGTCCTCCAATGCATGATAAGAGAAAAGTGTGGCTGGAACTTTTGGGAGGCTAGGGTAAGAGCTGTAAATTTCTCACTATATGATGTATATATAGTGAGACTCAACTTTTAATCCTAATGGGTTTCAAAGCCCTAATCTAATTAGGTTTAATTTTGGGCTTAATAATGGCTCAATTTTTGGGCCAATTATTAATATGAAATTATCATGAAACCATAACCCAAATAAATTAGCTCATGCACTCAAAATAATCCAAATCAATTTTATGTGTGCGACCCAATAGGCTCTTACCATGTTGGTAATGATCATAAATCACATTTATGATTATAAGCAATGAGCGGTGTCTAGCAACACATCATTGCTACCCAAGTGACAAGATAGTCAATGATTCGACTAAACCTTTATGATCATTATCCATATATGTTATTGTCCATTTGTCCAAGATATCAAGACTAAGCATGAGATATGGAATGTGTCACTCTCGTATAGCCCAATCTTTGATTTCTTGATTACTGAGTAGACTAACTTAAACTAATGACATTGATATCGTATATCGACTCATCTGAGCATGGCCATACATTTTCTTAGTCTTACTCTATCAAGGGGCCGAAGATATCACTCCCATTACATAAGTGGGACAAATCTCATCTTGATCATACAAAACGCTCCGCATGATATGTGACATACCCAATGACATTCTTCAAGTTCATTCAATTATGAGCAACAAAGAGAAGTATTAAAGTATGTGACTCACATGTAAGAAACCTTGATGACCTTAGGTCAAATGACTACATATACATGATTACTGTGAGAATCACTTATGACACTTATATAACGATCCATGTAGCATTCTCATGGTGGGTCGGTTCAGTACACAAGTTCTCCAACTTGTACCAATATGTAGACTACATATCTTATATTAATCTTTACATATGTTAGTCTTTACGTATTATTACAACTCGTTCAACGATAATACTAGACCAGGGATATTTAAGAATTTCATTATTCTAAGGTTATAATTATGTTTATTACATTACACAGAAATAAAACAACAAACACAATTACTGGATTAATGTCTTAATAAAATATTATGACTCACTGTGCAAAATACAATCATTTTTTTTCTTTTGCCATTTTTTATTCTTTGTTTTTTCATTTTTTTCCCCTAGTTTTCTTTTTCTTTTTTTTTTCAGTTTTTTAAGTTTTCTGTTTTTTTTCTCTTTCCAAACTCTTTCCAATTTCCATCTTATTTTTTTTTGTACTTAACATTGTCTATTGTTTTGTTTCCAATTTTATTCCCTGTTTTTTTAGATTTATCTACTTTTTCTTCATTGTTTCAAATTTGTCAACTTATAAGAGAATAAATAGCTAGTTGAGTAAAAAAAAAAAAGTTAACAGTAAAAGAATGTATATGAACTGAAAAAAACATAAACAAAATAACATCTATAAACTAAAAAAGAAAAAATTTATAAAAAATAAATAACATTGCATAAAAGAACGTACATTGATTAAAAAAAATTGAGAAAAGAACATATGGGCATTGAAAAAGAACATATTTATAAAAAAAAAACAACAATGAATAAAAAAACACATAGAGACTAAAGAAAACATAAATAAAAGAACATATAGGAACTGAAAAAAAAATTATAAGAGAACAAATAACAATTGATAAAAAACATATAAAAACTGAAAAAAAAATAAACAAATGAGTATGAGAATTGGCAGTATAAGAACAAATAGAATATTGGATATGTTGTTTTGCATTAAGTATATATATATATATTTTTAAAATATGCTTATGTTTTTTTAACATATGAAGATATGTTGGACAAATAACAAATAATAATTGGTCAAAGATAAAAATAAATATTGTTTGATGATAGAACAATGAAAAAAATGAGTAACATACCAGACATCAATGAGAACATATAGAAATTAAAAAAAGAACAAACTATAAAGCATAATAGAACACACATTCATTATAAAAAAAATATGTCCAATAAAAGACCACATGATCCATGCTGGGCACCAGGTACACACAAGACTTAACCTTCACATCAATTTTGGAAATATGTGATGGTATTTGTTTCGGTGCAAATAGGATACACTACAATATGACCCATGCTTTTGGAAATTAAAAAATGTTCCATTTTAAGAATAAACATGTACGTTCAATTATGTAACTTCTTATCTTGATATATGCTATGTATGCTTGCTCATTGAGATGAGAAAATGTAAGATTTAAAAATGCCATTTTTTTTAAAAAAAAAAATCCACATAACTCTGTGAGAAAGTAATTGAATACAAGAAATAGGAGTCGTTAGCCTCAAATTCAGGTATCATTTTAGTATTAAACACATAATCTCTATGGGTGGTTTTAGATATTTTCAAAAAATTTCATTTTTATTCATTCTTAAAGAGATCAGTAATCTGGGTGGAAGTTATCATATAAAAGCAGACGTTTCATCCAAAATATGATTTTCAAGACTATTTTACATTTATTCATCTCTATGGGTGGGTTTTAAATATTTTTAAAATGCTTCATTTTATTCAGTCAACTAAAGAGTCCAGTAATCTAAGTGGAAGTTGTCACATAAAAGCATACGTGATATATACGAAAACCGATTTTTTTTTTTCTGTGTGGTGCTCAAAAACCAATTTTCAAGACTATTATATTTATAAAGAAGATTAAAGATTATTACAAAGAGAATGCAATAAAAAAGTTATTACAAAGAAAACTTTAATAATTCAAGTTGTTCATCATTGTTAAGAAATTATTGTTAAGAACTAATTTCTCCATCCCAAACGATATTTACCATTTATTAATTATGATAATTAATTTATAATTTATTATCTTTAGCATATAAGTACAAAATTCTTATATATAAATTGCCACGTATCAGTTTTTGGTTCATTGTTAATTACACGTGTCATCTCCATGAAAATTCTGAAATTTTTAAAAATGTGAAAAACAATAGTGTCCTGCTTTTATATCTATTAAGAAATTTATAAAGTTGATGAAGAAAGAAAAAGAAGGGGGAAAAAGAAGGAAGAAAAAGCTTGCGAAGACGTGGGGAAGAAGGCATGGAAAGTTGCCAGGGAAGGGAGGGCAAATAGGTAATCTAGCCAAGCGCGGGAAGAGATCAGTCCGTCGCACGACCTTGCGCTAACGTCTTCCATTGAGCTGCGGCCCATGAGACACATGGCAAACAAATAAGTAAATAGGAATATCCATAAAAAAAAAAACACAAAACAATCCATCATGTCAAATGTTCTGTTCACTTTTCATGCGAACAGCGAATAGCGACGCCGTGGGAGTTCGTCTACTTTTTCTATTCTCATCCCACGGTGCTCCGCCGCCGTTGGGGCCACTTTCCTGTTCGCGCAGAGGGACTAGGATTGGTCCGATTGGATGTGGATATAACACTTCCGGTCTCAAATCTTTAATTGTTGTTGCAAATTAGTCATCAACCTCAATTTCATTGCAAATCAGTCTAAAACCTTATAAGTCTTTATATATTGGTCTCTAGCATTTGGTAAGTCTAAATTAGCACAGAAATCTAATTTCCAAAGAGAAAAAATAGATAATCTAAATAGTCCACTAACTGTTAAGAAATTATGACACAATTTGATTTTATGAGAAGACAGTTACCAAATAGTTTAAATTCAATTTACAAAGTTTATATTAGATAGTTATGTGAGAGTTAACTAATTTAAATTGTTTGGTAACTATATTCCAAAAATTCTAAAATTTTTTATAATATTTTAACAATTAACAGAGAATTTAAAATGTCATTCTTTTTCAATCTATAGTAACTGTTGATATCCAATTTCGCTCGGGTATTAATTATTTTAAAATAATAATAATAATAAAAATAATAATAAAAGTAAAAAAAATAATAAAATTTTTGGGAAGCATTTTATTTTGGGGCTAATTTGATAAAATCCTGAAGTTTTAAAGCTCAATTGACAGATGGGAGAAATAATAGGTAAAATTGAAAATTTACGTGAAATATGGGCCTAAATCAGCAACTCCAAACTTATTTTGGACCTATACTAGCATTTTACCCAATTATTCTGGCTGTATTTTTTTGACCCGTAATCACGCCGCCTCTATCTTAAATAGGAAGGATTAGCAGGCATTTTGAGGTGGGGAAGGAATTTTGAAAAAGGAAGGAGAGAGAGAGGGATTAGCACAAAGAGTAGAGAATTAAATTAAAAAAATAAAAAAAAACTCTCTTCTCCCCCTTAGCGCCGCCACCTCTGGGCTCCCTCTGTTGCTCGACGCAGCCGCCGTTCCAGCCAAGCACTGCCGCTAGCCGTCCCTGCTCCCCGACGACGAGTCACCGTGCCAAGGCACCCCTCTCGCGTGTCGTCCACGCCGAATCAGAGGAGGATCGAGGCTCATCCGCAACTCTAGTTGCCGAGCCCGCCGCCAGACGACGTTTGCCCATCCTCTGGAGGTCGCCCTTGTCGCCGTCCGCAGCGTCCCAAGCCTCAAATAGGCCAATCGCCGCCAACGTCTCCGGATAAACGGAGAATCGAAGAGGATCCGGCGGAAGACCAGCAAACCCGACCCTTTTTATCCGGATCCAACCCATCAGTAGCTACTTTTGACGCCGCCAGCTCCTCTTTTGGTGCGTCGCACCTCCGTTTCCCCAACACCTGGCGTCCTCCTGCTCGCCACGCCACCGCCCCTTAGCTCTTGCCGTCGCCTCTCTTTCGTCGCAGGCACCTCCAGACGCTCCCCGCCTCTGTCCGCCGCCCTTGCTCGCCTCCCACCCAATCGTGCCGGCTGCTTTCGGT
Organism: Aquilaria yunnanensis; assembly: GCA_039654915.1. Lineage (NCBI taxonomy): Eukaryota > Viridiplantae > Streptophyta > Magnoliopsida > Malvales > Thymelaeaceae > Aquilaria > Aquilaria yunnanensis. The sequence goes on from CM077595.1 coordinate 2,809,871, forward strand.
TCCTCTCTGCCGTCGCCCTCAGTTGCCGTCCACGCCGTTTCCTCGCCGATTCCACCCTTTGGCCGTCGCCGGATCACCGCTGGAGAGACGCCGCCGTTGATGCGTGCTTTTTTTTTTTTGAAAAAAATTGATTTCGGTCAAAAGTATCCTTTGGGGCACAATACTTGTTTAGCTCCTCATCTTTCTTTTTTTTTTTTGGTTCAATTTAGCGCCTAATTCTTCTCTATTTTACGAACTAGCCCCTGACAGTAAGCTTTCATGGTTTTCTTTGTTATTGTTGATTGGCCTTACATTGAATATAGTCATAAAATTGAAATAGGAGAACAACATGGGATTTTGATTTAGTATGTATATTTATTTATTTATCTTTATTTTTGGAATAGCTTAATTTTAATTCTTGTAATGCATCTAATGTGTACCAAATTATTGGTTAAACAACATTTAAATTTTTGGGGAATTCGTTATTGGTGATTTGATAAAATCCTAAGATGGGTTATTCGTTTGAAATCCGGTTAGTCTGGTAAGACTCATAGCTTATAATAAGATGTTCTTTTCAAATTCTTGGTGGATTTGATAAAGTCCTGAGATTTCAAGGACGTCTAGATCCATATCCGGCTGATCTGATAAGATCTATGGTTTGGATAATTATTTAAAAATATTTCAAAACAATGAAGAAAAAAAAATAGAAGAAGAATTACGGTAATCCTAAACTTCTAGTAAAAAAAAATAAAAAAAAAAAGAGATAATCGCCGTGCCACTTGACAAGCCTAGCACCGGTCGCCAACCAATCGTTCGCCGCCGGTCGACATAAAAATTGGGGTAAAAATCCATTCACGAATCCACAGCTCGATTAAAAGTCAATTCAAATCTCGGTATAATTTCTCTCTAATCCTCCAACTTTTCTATTTCATTTATACAAGCAACTAACTTTCTTATTTTTACAGATGGGCCATTAGCAAGTTTTTTTTTATTGTTATGTTTACCTTCTTTTCTTTTCTTATACTTTTATTTTATGGAAGGTTATACCTCCTACCTTTATGTGGATGGCTAAACGCCTCACCTTGTTTACTTTCTTTTACATTTTTCTATGGAAGGTTATACTTCCCACTTTTAAGTAGATGGCTAAAAGCCCCACTTTATTTATTTATTTACTTTTATGCATTTATTTATTTTATGCACTTTTATTTTTTTATGTGGACGGCTAAAAGACCCAATTTTCTTTATTTATTTAATTTCTACAATTATTTAGTTTATGCACTTTTATTTTTTTTTAACGTGGACGGCAAAAAGCCCCACTTTTATTTATTTATTTATTTTTTTGTAATTATTTACTTTATGCACTTTTATTTTTTACGTGGACGGCTAAAAGGCCAACTTTTCTTTATTTATTTACTTTTCTGCAATTATTTACTTTATTCACTTTTATTTTTTTTTGTGTGGACGGTTAAAAGCCCTACTTTTCTTTATTTATTTACTTTTCTGCAATTATTTACTTTATGTACTTTTATTTTTATGTTGACGGCTAAAAGCCTCACTTTCTTTATTTATTTACTTTTATGCATTTATTTACTTTATGCACTTTTCTTTTTTTATGTAGAAGGCTAAAAAGCCCATTTTTCTTTATTTATTTAATTTCTACAATTATTTACTTTATGCACTTTTATTTTTTAACGTGGACGGCAAAAGCCCCACTTTTATTTATTTATTTATTTTTCTGCAATTATTTACTTTATGCACTTTTATTTTTTACGTGGACGGCTAAAAGCCTCACTTTTCTTTATTTATTTAAATTTCTGAAATTATTTACTTTATGCACTTTTATTTTTATGTGGACGGCTAAAAGCCCCACTTTCTTTATTTATTTACTTTTATGCATTTATTTACTTTATGCACTTTTATTTTTTTAATGTGGAGGGCTAAATGCCCCACTTTATTTATTTATTTAGTTTTCTGCAATTATTTACTTTATGCACTTTTATTTTTTTATGTGGACGGCTAAAAGCCCCACTTTATTTATTTATTTACTTTTATGCATTTTTATTTTTTTATGTGGACGGCTAAACGCCCCACTTTCTTTATTTATTTACCTTTTCGCAATTATTTACTTTATGCACTTTTTTTTTTATGTGGACGGCTAAAAGCCCCACTTTCTTTATTTATTTACTTTTATGAATTTATTTATTTTATGCACTTTTATTTTTATTTTATATATATATATTGTGGACGGTTAAACGGCCCACTTTATTTATTTATTTAATTTTCTGCGTTTATTTGCTTTATGCATTTTTTTTATTTTTTAAGTGGATGACTAAATGCCCAACTTTTCTTTATTTATTTATTTTTCTGCACTTTATTTATTTATTTATTTTCTGCACTTTACTTATTTATTTATTTATTTCACATTTTTTTTTGTGGATGGTTAAGCACCCCACCTTATTTATTTATTTTATTTATTTAATTTTCCGCAATTTATTTTTCTTTATGCGGATGATTAATCTTATTTTATTTATTTACCATTTTTTTATGGCTGATCAAAAACCCATCTTACTTCCTTATTTTATTTTTATTACAACCAAGCCCCTCGTCCTTTATTTTCCTTCATCTTTTTTTTAAACATTAATTGGAATTCTAAGACTTTTCTTTTTATTTATAATAAAATCTAACCTTTTATTTATTTTATCAAAATAATTTTTTTTTTATAAAAAAGAATCGTAACTAGAGGATTTCACAAAAAATCAATTTTTTAAAGTATATTTTTAGATTTATGGATTAGATAATTACTTTAAAAATCTTTCAAAAAAAAAGAATGAAAAGAAAAATAAAATTTTAACAAAAAAATAATAAAAATAAAATTAATATTAAGATCATTAAAAATTCATAATTCGGTAAAGATTTATAAAAAAAAATTAATAATTAATTAAATCATTAATAATAAATTAAAAATTAAAATTTTCATTAAATTTCATATCCAGGTAATTCGATAGAATCCATGGTTTGTAAAACTATCAAATTTATAATAAAAATAAATAAAATTAAGTACCAAGATAAAAAAATTCATATTCGGATAATTCGACAGAATTTATGATATGGATTAATAATTAATTAAAATATTTAATAATTAATTAAAAAAACTAAATTTCATTAAATTCCATATCCGCGTGATTCGATAGAATCCATGGTTCGGAAATATCAAATTTATTATAAAAACATTATACAAATTAATTACCAAGATTTTGAAGTCCATATTAATTTAAAAATCCAAATCTGGATGATTCAGTTAAAATTTATGATTTAAAAATCAACTAAAATTATTTAAAAGCAAGTAAAATAAAATTAAAATCAACTAAGGTACCAATTTTGGGCGTTAAAATAGAGTTATTTTAACGTAACCGTACTCCCGAACCCTCGAACTCTTATAGACCATTTTTAGGTATCCAATCGACATAAGTGAACCGATTGGTGACGACTCCCAAAAACTCCCCACGTTGCCACAATAACTTTTGTACCAACTCAGTTTTATTTAGGACTATAAATCAATATATAATGAATTATAAATATTTAAGATTAATTTGCAATAAAATAGTGGTTGCGATCCAATTTGCAATGACAACCAAACGTTAAGGAATTAATTGTGATTTTTGCCTGATGGTTAATAAGTAGCTGTGCAATTGAGGCATTTTATATTTGAACTTTTTTTTTTGGCTTCTAGGTTTTTTTTTTACGTTAAAATTGTGAAGCCCACATACTTGATGACAGGTTTGAGACATGATTCATGAACTTTGCCCATTTAATGGGCTCTTTCACATGTTTGAGCGCAAACATGTGTCTTTTTTATTTTTGTTACTTTATTATATCAACAAATTCCTTCTTATTTATGTGATTAGGTGATATTATTCAGGGTCAAAACTTTTGCTCTCAATTTGCTACTCTCACGCTTATTTTCATGACACTTTTATTTACTTGAATTTTAAAATTGGCAATTTTTCACTCTCCCTCTCACTCTAGCTCTCTGCTCCCATTATTAAGATGCTCTAAGGCACTTAGTATGTGATTGCTTTATTCATGATCTCATGAATTAAATTCAAGTATAATTTGGGCATAATTATACGCATAGTCTACTTGAAATTAAATAGTTCAATTATAAGTTACAAAATTAAATTGAAGTGGATTTCTATTGTGATATATAATCATAAGTAATTTTTTTAAATAATTTTAGCACTGGTTTTGATTTAATGAGCTTGTGCAAAATTTTATTGGTGATCTATCTTAAATGCTTATTATTTAGATGCTCATGTACTATAATACATGTAAAATATATATAATACACATATATCTAATTAGGTATGTTGGTTTTTTTATTACATTTTTATCCGTTATTGTTGTGAAAAATTTATTACACGAGGACACTCAAAGCCCTGCGGCTCTCAGACCAAAAGGAGGACCAACAACCACCCACTGAAGATGACGAGGCTGCCACAACCACGCCACTGCCACCAGACTTCTCACAAAAACCATGATTCTACTGCTGCCCCGCCCCACAACCACGTCCCCCTCCTCCACCGAGATTCGGTTCGCGAAATCCCACGCCCGAGATCCGATTCGCGAAATCGCACGGTGGATAATGAGGAGCCAAATCGAGGACGCTCTCTTCGTCGGAATCGGGATGCGACTACTTAGGCTCAGGCGACTAATTCGACACAAGTCACCGCTCTGTCTCCGGCAGGATGGTGGAAATCAGAAGGTCCGTTCGCCCATCCGATTCGCTCTCCGTTCACCCATCCCATTCGCCTTCCGTTCGCTATCCGTCACATTCTGCCCCACTCGCCTCAGAATCCCTCATGTTCTCCATCCCTGTCCCCCTCCTCCACCCGAGATCTGGTTGCTCGATCCCGCTTAGGTCGGCGGCATCGAGGTCTAGGAAATGAGTATTGCTGTGTCGGAGACAATCTCGAGGTCGATGGAGACCAACGAGCAAGCGAGGAAGAAGCCGACTGGCAGTGGATCTGGTGGCGGCGTCCTATTTTCAATCTCTCCAACTTCCTCTTCTTAAACTCAAAACAGCATATTTATGGAGCAAACAATACATTAGACATTTTTATATTTAGACGTTTTTAAATATTTATTTAGATACTTCTTTTTATTATTTTCACATACATTTATTTATAAAGAAAATAAATTATTTGTATGTTATTTCAAATATTTTTTAATTTTTTAGTCACTTTTATACATTTATTTAGACATTGATTTAGTTTTTTAGATAGTTATTTTTAAAGAGAATAAATTGTTTACATATTAGCTCAGGTAGTTTTAAATATTTCTTTAGACACCTTTTGATATCTAATTAAACATTTTCTTATTATTTTAGACACTTCTTATTTTCTAATAATAATAAATTATTTGTAAATTACTTCCAAAACTTTTAAATGCCGTATTAGACATTTTTACATATTATTTTCTAATACATTTACTCATTACTTTAGATACTTTTATATATAATTTGAGCAAATAGCTAACATATTATTTCAGACATTAATACATACTTGTTCACGCGCTTTTCCTAATTTTTTTAGACACTTTGCATATTTGTCTTTAACACTTATGTAGATATAAGTGATGACAGAAGATCTGGTGGTGGCGATGGCGGCAACGGTGGCAACTTTAGCGACGGTGACGGTGGCAACTTTGGTAGTGGCGATGCTGGCAACCTTAGTGGTGGTGGCGAGATTGAGAGTATGATTTTTGTATTAAGAGTGCATTTTGATGAAGGATAATTTGATCAATTTTTTTATAAAAATAGATTATATATAGAGGAGTATGTGTGAATTAGCATGTCTAATTAGACACGAGGGCATGATATAATAATTATAATATGTGGACATGCACTTTATTGAGGCTCATGAGAGTTTTGAATTCAAAATTCTTTTACATGCACCGCAAGAAGCAACACCTCCTAGAATTCTTTGTTATTCAAACTTGCTTCCCTAAATGTAATTACTTTCGACGTCATATGAGTTCGAAGTTGCCATGTAAATCAGCTATATAAGGAATTTTTTTTCTTTTTCTTTCAAGGTGCTTCCCACTAATATGTCCAATAGGCCCACCGGGCTTCTTGCGGAAAAAAAACAGAGGCTTGATTGGTTGATTGAAATATTGATCTGATAAAAAATGTAACCACAAATAAACCAAACAATTTGAGGAGTTAGTTTTAAATGACCTTCTTTAGTATGTGGGTTCAATGACAAAAATAAAGTCATCGCCCAACCGCCTCAAATTTCTTATCGGGAGAAATTAGAAACTAATATTTTAGGGGAAATGGAGAGGAAACAAATTATCCTCAATTCTCTTCCTCGAAGTTTCCATTTGGCAAGTTCTTCTAGTTTTTTTTTTTTTTGGGTTGCTGTGTTCCGGGTACATCAGATGAGAGGAAAAGAAGAGCAGGGGTCTATATGCAGATACACAACAGCATGAGCAGAGAGCTCCAATAATAGCCCATATAAGCAGCTCCTATAAAAAGCCCAAAAAGAAAAAAAAAAAAAAGGAGTAGAAAGCTTGGAGGACGGCCTAAAAGAGGTAAGCAAAATACCCTTTCCCCAACAATGGAAGGCTGCATGATTTTGCTAGTCATTGGAAGTGCCTGCATTCCATTCCAAGATGTTGATTCAATATGGAATGATTTTACTAGCTAAGCAAATCAACATCTTCCTAGCAACTTCGACGACAAACAGAACCTCACACGATCAAGAACAGATACATGACAGGAAGAACGTTGTTGGACGATTTCTGAAAATAGAATGATAACCATTGTCATTTTGCTGAAGCTGGGGCTTCAACAGCTCCAAACATATTAACTATTCATGTGTTAACATACTCTAAGCATGCTAATACATACAATAGGAATGCAAGCATTACAACAGTTTTTTATATTATTTATACACAAGATACACGTAACATGTTGGATGCTCCAAAATACAGCAGCAACATTACTCCTCACTCCAACATCCCAACAGAAAAATAAGAACAGGGAAAGGAGGAGGCGGGTTTATGGAACTCAGAAGCCACAACTGCACTAAAGACTTGACAGTGGATGAGATACCAGCCACGGAAAGAAGATGCCATCTTTTCAGGAGCTTTCCGTGTGAGCCTTCTCTGCCACTGTTATACAAGTTCATTCTAAGCATAAAAATCTCGAACTAGTTTTAAAACAAAGATAAGCTTTCCAAATTATCCTTTTATTTAAAAGGATAGCATAAACAAACAACAGTAGTGCAGTCACCAGAACAAATTCACTAAGCAAAATGCTTACACAGACATCATGCCGATGACTAATACACCTGCCTACATCTCATTGCTCACTCAAGCAACGGAAAAAATCCCAACCAACCAGCCGAGAAAGCTAGAGATGACCATGGAGTGGAGGAAATCTGTGATTTGTGTGGTTCTGTACCACCTGAAACCCTATTTTCTTTCCTGTATTACCTGCATCTTTCTCATCCTGTTTTTGCCAATAGAACACCTTTTTCACCTTAACTTGTCCTATTTAGTACAGTAGAATGCTATCTCTTCGCCACAAATACCTGCCTAACGACTCACCTTGATATCTCACTGCCCTTTCAACTACACCTACTCTCTTGCCTAAAATGTCACCTATCCTGTTTGTTCTGGTTCCAATTTTAGGGTTTCACTTTTGCAGATGAACCCTCAAAATACTAAAAAAAAAAAAATAAAGCAATATGATATAGGATCTTTTTATTGAAAAGTGTTTGGCGGTGTTCAACGTCCAAGTTTGGCAGCTCCTGTGCTGGTTACTTGAAATAGCACCTCCAATGGTTGACGGTTTAAATGACAGAAAAACTTTGAGTAGGACTCTGCATGGGTGGAATCTGGCTCGTCAATCAGGACCATGGCCAATCAATATATTGTAGTGACACAGCAGGAAAAGAAAAGGTAGCTTAAATTTCTTGACTTTTGCCTTTTCATCTTCTTTCCTTCAACTACTATTTCAACCTATTATGTATTCCTTGTTTTCTTTTGCATTCTGTGTGATGATTGAGAATTTTGAAGAATTCCCCACAGATGCCTCAATTTGCAGAACATGATGGGATCGAGGCAGCATGCCTGAACCAATCTAGCATCTTTCTACTGCTAGATAGTATTGCAAGGAATCCGTTGCTTATAGGAAAAGAACATTAAACCACAACATGATGAGAGAACTCAATTTAATCCAACATTCCACAAAGATGGCAGCAATAAATATCAAAGCAATTAGAGCAGGAAACATCACAAGAACCAGTAAGCACATAATCAAGCACAAGAAAATAACACATACCATGTACCATTCCCACTGACAGCATTCGATCTATATTATCAATGCGCCTCTGTATGGACTTCAAAACCGAATTCAATGAAGAAACTCTCTTTCTCACACTAGATATCTTTGCGGCATGCTGCATCATGAATGGCAATGGAGCATCTTCTAGCAATTGATCAAGCTCTGGTAGCCCACATCAAGAAGCTCATGTCACCACAATTATCTTAGATTCACACTAAACTAAAGCCACTGAACTTAGGAACTCAGCAATCCTAAATAGTATAATCAAGCTAATCCCCAAGTTCAAGACAATAACAACTTTTTAAAAGAGAATCATCAAGTTAGTTTCATAAATGCACAAAAAATTCTCATCGAATAACTTAAGGCAGCTGATTACTAGATGCAATTACAGAAAATAATCAAATGAAGTGAAAAACTTATAAAGGGGTCAGAAAATTTACCCCGAGTGAGACGATCGATAGCGGAACTAAGCTGGTCTTGGCTACTTAGAGTGGCTTGGGCTTTAGAATCGAAATCCTTGACTAGAGAGGATATCATTGATGATAGAGCTTTGGCCAAAGCGTCGGCGCTGCCGTGGTTCAGCTCGTCCAATCGAGACGCTTGCGAACTTGAAGGAATCACTTCGACGGAAACGTCGCTGGCGGCAGCATCTCCGTCAGTCGGTGGTTGCCCTTCCATTTTGCGTCGCGGAGGGAGCTGGGAGTTTGATTACGGCGCAGTCCACCGGACCAGAAATAACGCCGGCATCGAAGGAGCTGATCAAGTACTACCCGAAAAGGCCCTTGAACTATCTAACGTTATTCAACTATGTCAGAAAAGGGCCGAGAAAGTGCATTTTTGGCCCTAAAACTTTGCTTAGTTTTGTATAAAAGTCTTAAATTTTTTTTAAACTTTTAAACGAGTCCCAAAATTCTTGGGGTGACCTTCAAACTGATTACCAACCAAGAACTGATGGTTTTCAAATCAACCAAATCCAAACTCAAAGAAATGGTGATGGTTTGGTTTGAATTTTTAGAAACTATTTTGTTTTGGGTTGGTTTTGGTTTCACTACAAACTAACTTATAAAACCAAAATTTAATATGTTAATAAACTTACTTATTTACCCTTATCTATATCCAATAAAGCTGATGCTTAGGTACGTACCTGAGGATCTAAATTGTGTTAGAATTATGGTTTTTTTACTATTGTAGATTATACTCCATAATTCGGTTGGATTAGGGAAGGGTAGTGGATCGCATGCGTTCTAAAGTACATGAATTCCAGGTGTATTGATAATGTTGTTATATTAGGTAGAAGCAAATAGAAATTTTCGATCATATCCTATTGCTTGCATCTATTAATATGTAGTGAGGCTGACACGTTCCAAAGAAAAAAAATTATTCTTTTACAATCCAAATTCAAATGAAAAAACACCAAATCAAATGGTTTGGTCTCATTTGGTTTTGGTTTTCAATTTGATTTGAGAAAATGTGAAGTCATACATATGTGGTTTTGGTTTTCGTTTCACCTTAACTTGATGTAACAAAAATAATGCACACTCTTACAAACTCCGCAAAATTATAAATTGTTAACCATAAAACTTTTCATCATATGGTTGATTGAAAGAAAAAAAAAAGACAAACAACAATGCTTGAAGTAACATTTCTTAAATTTATAATCAGTGTTATAAGAACTGAATTGTGAAATAAATTAGAGAAGCTTTCGATTTGCAGTCCAACCGATTTACCCACCACATCAAAGAGAAATTTTGATTATTGGCACCGTTCCAAAGAAAAAGCATTTCAGTTGGTTTTGATCAAATATCTAATGAGTTAATAGTTGGATTGTCAAAGGCAATTGTTTACGGCCAAACTAGTTCAGCTCTTACAACACTAATTGTAATTTAAAACTGTTTGGCAACTACATTTTAATAAAGATAAATGGTATAACAATGTTTTGAAAGTTACCGGATCACCTAAACAATCAAATTTTTTTTTTCAAATCATGTTTCTGTTCAATAACGATCTTCTAGTTTAAAACAAATAATTACTACATTAGCAAAATTTTAAGACTGATTAGAAAGAGGAAAATTTTATTGACTGAAATAAAAAGTTAAGATGAGTTTAGGAGTAAAACTGTCATTCTCCTTTTTCATGAAAGGCCGATCGAAGGTGGTTGATCGAAATTGCCTCCGAACCGAACCATTCATAAGAGCACAGGTCACTGCGCCATGCGTCCCCTGCTCCCACTTTCTGATATTACCATCCGACCACGTTTCATCTTCGTTTCTCTTCACTCTAGGTAACATTACACAGCCATTAAAATGGATGTAGCTTGGAGTAAGTCTTAATGCCCTGCGGACCCATTTGATTTCTGGGCTGGAGATTTGGTTTCTCAGGAAAATTTATTATCTTCCCAACCGCACGAACAGAGACATGGGTTCTCAGCAATTGCCTTCTACTGTTAGGAAACCAGTGAAGTTTCGGCTGTGCAACGTGTCCGGGTACCTCCCTTGTGAGCAAACAGAAAATGTTTAAGCTTTTGTTCTTTATTTTGATTTTCTTGCTTTGTTAGTTACACTGCTGAGCTACTGGAAATTCGAGCAGATGATCCTTCATTGCATGTCTTGCTTATTCCTGGCAATCCTGGTTAGTTTTGTGCTTCTAGAAATTACTAGTGTTTTTGTCGTAATTCCCAGAATTGTAACTTGTTGTGCTTCTTGTTTTCATAGGTGTCATAACATTTTACAAGGATTTTGTAGAATTTCTATATGAACTTCTTGGAGGATCTGCATCTATAACGGGCAAAGTTCTGATTCTTTTTTTTTTTTTTTTTCTTTTTAATGGTTCTTTAGCTCTTAATGGTTATTTGTTATTTGTCATCAACAGCAATTGGGCACACAGGTCAGACGAAAAAGGTACTTTTACAGCTAAAGTCTGAACATAACAGATGTCACTACATTTCATTATCGCAGCAAATTTGGTAATTATATTGAAACTTTCAGAAAAATTAGTATTTCTAATTGTTGTCATCATATGCTCCAAGGTGGAACCTTTCTGTCCATCAGGTGCAAGTTAAACATTTACTTGGAGTCAGTGTGCATAGATCTGAGTCTTTTCCGTAAAGATTCCAACTTGCGAATAACTGGAATGGTTGGGAATGAATAAATGTTTTGTCCATCCACCATTTAAACCGGATCCACAAGATTCTAGCGGATGTTTGTCAAACAAAAGCTTTTTTCCTTTTTTTTTTTTTTTCCAAATCAAGAGTACAAGGAATAGTTCTATTCTTTTGGTGGGCCAATGTGTTCTTGGCGGAGCTGGAGCCTAAAGAGGTTTCAAGGTTAAGTCCCACGATACTGTGCTGGGTATTAAAGATAAAGCCATCATATTAATGTGTATGCTTTAGTTGCTGGTTAGTTTGTTAATGTGCTTTGCAACTCCATGCTATCTATTTGTTGGCCATGAAATATAGTTGCGTACTTATCAAATGGAAAAAGGCCAACTCAACATGTTCTGCACACAAGCTATATTTGAAGTTTCTCAAATGTAGCTAATGTATATATAATTTTTTATATATACCCCATAATATACATAGTTTGTAGCTTCTAATTCATTGATTCATCTGTGTTTATGCATAATTCTTACTTCATTGTATCTAATCATTTTTTCTAATGATGCGTACCTTTTAGAATTGGGAACCTGGAAAGCTGTTTTCACTGCAGGAACAAGTTGATCATAAGGTAAAGATCTGATGGTTAGCTGGTTTATTAGAAAATTGTTAGCTCTGGAAGTTTCTAAAAGTTAATCTGGTAGGAAATTCCAATATAATATGATCCTGTAGCTATATCATTTCAGTACTAATAACTAAAAGATGCATTCCATGAGCCTTTAGGAACCCCCAGATGCATGCTGTCCCTAAATGTCAGAAAGAGATTGAGCATGATTTGTACCATGGAAAAGATATGGAATATGTGAGAAAACATGATGCAACACACCAAAAAGTGACATGAAGCAACATGAGAATTATTATTCACGATAAAACTAATTAATCAGTGCCTATTAGGTGAGAATACGGTATGTTGAGAAAACATGAAAAAGCGGCAACATTGTCAGCGAAGAAACACCTATTTTCATAATTTGTAGTGACATGTATAGGATGAATCGAGAATGCCACTAAAGACTATCCTTAATCTTCTCCTATGGAAGATGTTGAGCACTTTCTTGTCAATTTACTTTATTTGCAAAATTTTTAGACCTTTGTAGCCTTTTATTGGATGTTTTATTACCCTTCATGCAACGAATTTCTGATGATACTTCTCCCTAGCCTTAGATTAAAAAATAAATCCATCACCAATTACCATACAACATAACAGTCCCCATTTCGTTTCACTTTGTACAGATTGATTACATCAGGCAGGAGTTGCTGAATATTAAAGTTCCCCTTGTGCTGGTAAGACGAATTCTGATTTGTTTAATGTTTACGAGAAGGTTCATGGAGATGCTGTTATAGACTGGAATTGTTTTAGGCACCTTTTACTATTATCATCTCTCCTGCAAAAAAAATTTTAATTTTTTTTCTCAGAATATTGTGATGACATTACATTTCTTTAAAGATGAAGGTTTATGTTTCTCAGAGGTGGATTCTCAATCTCTTGTGGATTTCTATCCTCTCTGTGCATGTCTTTTAGATTTTCTCGCATCCAAGTTTTTCCAATTTCATGTTTGCTTGCTACTCATTTACACAGTTTTTCTTTGATTGTGTGAAAAAAAAGCCATGTGGAAAACTGCCTTTTGTTTTTTGGTACTGAAATGCAATTTGGGAGATATTTCCAGTACTTGAAATGAACTCAGGGATTGATAAGGTTTTATGGCAATTCATTGTAGCATCAGCATCCAGCTTTTCATGCTCCCTCACACAGGGAATTCAGACAACACAGTTACTACACAAGTGACATTGCTTTGTCCATTACTTGTGTTCTTGATTGTATATTTCTTGTTTGTGGAAGAAAATGATTATAATTTCTTGCACATAATGCTTAATTGTTATAGCACTCCTTGTCTGCCTCAAATTACCTGAATCGGAAATATACTTTTTGCAGGTGGGAAGGAAATATTGTTTTCTCGATTTAATTGTTTTGGCCAGTCCATTTATTCCTTACTAAATTGTACATGTGCATATTCAAATTGTGATTCTGTACTGGGTTCTTTTGACGTCTGTTTGTAATTTGTTTTGAAGGTTGGGCACTCGATTGGTTCATATATAGCAGTTCAAATGCTGAGGAGGTCTCCAGTTAAGGTGAATGAATTGTGAACACAGATAGAAATTTTGCATCTACCATGTTTATTTTGTCATTTCAAACTTTTCTTCAAGAAAAATCTGATTCTTGTATATGCTTGTTCCTCATTTTACTAGGTGCTAAGCTGTGTTGGCTTATATCCATTTATTGCATTAAACCGGCAATCAAAGACACAGTTTCTTATTGGGAAGATTGCTTTGTGAGATCCTTTTCTAGTAACCTAGTTTCTTTACCTTTTCTAATTACCATGTCAACTGCTATGAACATGAGTTTCCAGCTCTAATCTTGTTATCCTGAGTTCCAGGGGTAGCAGGTGACAGGGCGGCAGGGGCCCCGGCTCCTCATATACCCTAAATATAATGTTAGGCAACCAAAAATTGTGTTATTTTTTGTGGTTTTCCTATTGGAACCCCATAAAATTATATTATTCTGTTTTATCGTATCCAACTTCATCCTGAATGTTTTATATTTTACCTAAAGTATAGTACTTATTATTTCAATCTCTTACAGCTAAAATTAGATTGTACCAATGAATTACTTGTGGAATGTTGGTTCTGTGTGAATTAAGATGATACTCCAGATTTACTATATAGAAGGATTGCAATATATTTTCACTTGATGATGGTCTGCATGTGTTTGTGTGGGCTGCTGAAGAATTTGGTTCTTACAGTAAACCTTGTATTGGTGTTTCTGCTTTAAGTTCGTATTTATTTGATATCTTTAGATAGCCATCTGCTGATCTGAATTCATTATGATAATTCATGAGTTTCAGATCCGGATTGCTTTCTACATCAGCAAGTCTTCTTGTAGCATCATTGAGCTTACTACCTAGATCAGTCTTAAAGCTAATTGTGAGAAATTCCCTAGGAAGGTGTTGGTCTGCTGCTGCTGTTGAGGCTGCTTGCTCTCACTTGCCACAGGTGCAGCAATCTCTTCTGCAAAATAAATGCATGCTTCTTGGGCTGGAAACCAAAACAAAGTGCAGTTTGAAATTATATTTTAATTTGGTTTTTCTAAAAAGTTATCCATTAACTTGTAAAAAAACTAACTCTAATGCTTGTCTCACAGTACCATGTTATGCGAAATGTGCTTTTTATGGCAATGACGGAGTTTAGAAAGGTATGCAAATTACATTGACAGCACATTCATGCTGGAAAAGTGTCTAGTCTGAGATTGGGATTAATCAATTCAAGTACGGATGCAAACATGAACCAAGCTGCTAGAAACACAAACTGATCCAACCTAGTTGACCTGGGGAGTCATTGACTTGATACCAGAACAAACAAGCACCTAAAAATCATAAAAATTAAGAGTGATGTGACATTTTAAATTGACCCAGAAGCAACATGAGCCAACCTACCAGCGCTGTTTGGTTTGTCATTTCTAAATATAATGGTAGTTTAGAATATTACCTCTGGCTTGACCATCCTGTGTTTTCACCTGAGGGGGTCATCTTCTTAGCCTGGCATCTTACATCGGCATTCTTCAGCTAGTTTCACTGAATTTCTTTTCAAATTGCCATTTGGTACTCATAGTTATCCCATTAATCAGGTCAAGTTAATCTTTTTCACATATACTGGGCGAGTGGAAATGTTAATGTTATCCTGCTCGAATATATTGAATATCATGCTGATTGATTCGGCTCATTTTTCTTTTGTGTCAGCTCTCAGAAACACTAGATTGGCAGTTTATGAGAGAAAACAAGGATAAACTTATGTTTTTGTTTGGGATTGAAGACCACTGGGGCCCACTAGAAATGTTTGAAGAGGTAACTTTGGTAATTTTCACTCTGTCTGTGCCTCTCAAAGAGATCATTCATTTATTTGAAAAGTCATGAAGTGCTTTTCTTGTGTGTTTGTTTTGAGAGGCAGTGAGCAGTCTCTCTCTCTCTCTCAATATATATATATAGTTTTTCCAGACAAACGCCTTAACTGGTATGACTTATGAGTCTGCTGTTTTTTTCCTCCCTCCATTGGTACTCTTCCATAGCATCCATTCAAATTTTATAGATCTCATAGTAACTTTGTACTCTATTTCCCACAGTTTACTTCAATGGTTTAAGCATGTGTGTTTCTTTCTTTAAGAATTACAGGATGGAGGGTTTGATGTAAAGCAATGTATGGCTTCAAGTCCACTTGATCTTCTTGAGAAAAGGAAACTTGCATCAATTTTATTCTTGGCATTTGATCCTGTTCACTTTTGAGAAGTAATTTTAGCTGCTTTGGGACTGCGGAAGCTTCCTATTTCTCGATTGGCATAGAAAAAATATTCACATTAACGTTTTGTATGCTCTTAGGGGAGAAGAAAAGCAGAAACCTAGGATTTTTCTTTTAGGTTTTATCTGGCAGCTAAACCATGGCAAGTTGAGTAGTCAGCTGGATCTTTATGATGTTCATTGGTGAAAAATGGATACTTTTACACCTAGCAGGATTAGTGGATTTTTCTGAAGTGGTTTCTGGACTAGGTAAATGATTATCTGAGGGCATCTGCTATAATTTTGACAAGCCATAGGAAAACTTACGGTACAGTTAAGCTGGTGGGACGTAATATATGTGCTTGATTGGGACATAATATATGTGGTTGTTTCGCACCTGATATTATTTAGTAAGAATCTTTGAAGCTGGTTTTAGCATTCCCTACCATTATTCTTATGGCCTTGCAGATTTCTGAGCAAGCCCCAGATATTAGGCTAACCATTGAGAGGGAGGGCCATACTCACGGTTTCTGCTGTACTGAGGCTGGTTCTTTTTGGGTTGCTGACTATGTAGCTAGCTTGATAAAGGGTGGTGGCCCAAGTTCAAGCTGGTAAGGTAAGAATCTGATCTTTTCTGCCTACACTATCCTATGATCCCTTGTATTCCTCACCTGAAGCATGAGAAGTTATGCTTCAAATCTTATGTAAAACTCGTTTATCGATTTCTTTGGAACTTTGGTGATGTTCTCATCTCTAACTTCACGTGTGACATTCCACAAGAACTGGATTTGGTCAGCCTTAATGTTGCTCTCTGAAGTTAAACATTTTTCCAGGAAAAGAAAGCTCCAAAAATCTGGTGGATGGACCAAGAATTATGCTGCCTCTTGGCTCTTCGTCCCTCGATTGAAACATCAAATTCAGCAGTCGACAATAACCAATGTTAAAACCAGCATAATGAACAGAAATTGAGCTAGCCAATTTGTGAGAATATAATATTCTTTGGTCTATTGCTCAATTTGTACGTTTAGTTTTATGTCGGAGCATAGTTTTCGTCGTTTTCTTTTTTGTTGGTAAAAGAATGTCAAATTTGTCATTGTTTAGATAAAAGAATGTCAAATTTGTCATTACCTAGATAAAATAAACAAATAATACTTTAATATAGTTGGACTATTATACTAGCGAAACAGAAATAGAAAGGGAAGCTAATTTATAATAAAGATAAATTATTAGAATGAAGGAATGATGCGCAAATTATATAGTGCTTATGGTGACTTTAATACTCACTGTATAATTTCCGTTTACTATTTTTTGTCACTGTTTTTTCTTTCTTTTGTACTCACAAAAACAGAAAGTTTCAAGAAAG
Source organism: Aquilaria yunnanensis (assembly GCA_039654915.1). Lineage (NCBI taxonomy): Eukaryota > Viridiplantae > Streptophyta > Magnoliopsida > Malvales > Thymelaeaceae > Aquilaria > Aquilaria yunnanensis. Next base: position 2,827,036 of record CM077595.1, read on the forward strand.
AAGGACAACAATAAAACCAAGTAAATGCAGGAGTAGTATTATATATCTAGCTGTCTCCAGAGTTCCATGAAGCAAGTGTAGCCGTTGTCACAAGATGATGGCATAGCAGATAATCTCTTAAAGACAACATTATTGAAGACCATGTTGTTGTGGGCAAGCATATGCTCTACAAAGTGACTAGAAGAAAATGTAGTTTTAATTGTATTCACGTCTGCTTGTCTTTTAAAATATCACAATTCCAACCAATTGAGTTAATATCTTTCTGGAGTTGGTGTAACAGTAGAAGTGTGGCACCCTATAAATTCAGATCCTGGACAATAAAAGAAAAGATGAGCCTTTATCTCTTCATCCTTATTGCATCTCAAGCATAGGTATTAGAGTTTAGATTTGAGTTTTAGAAACTTTTGTTTCTACAACTCTAGAAGCAAAAAAATGTTTCAAGTCTAATTAATTATAAACTTATATGTAGGTATAAACAGATATAATCTCAACTTTTAGTCTTAGAAACTAAGAAACATTAATACTTTACATATCTATATTATTAGGTCATATTTGCTAAAATTTAGCTAAAAAAGTTAGCAAACTGAAAATATATAAATTTGTTGTCCAGCCGGATCTTTATACAACCAAACTTATCTCATTTATAATTAAAATGACATAAAAAAGATAACCAAAAAAGAAAACGCACTTCATCTTTGCCTCTTTTTGAGGCTTTGTGTCTTGCTTGAGTACTCTCATTGACCATGAGTTTGACAGCCTCAGTTATCAAAATAATATAAATGAGGGGTATAAATGATGGTGCAAATGTGATATATGAAGTCTAATTGGTCCAGAATTATAGTACAATAGCAGGCAAAGTAGCCATTCCTAACACCAATCAACTCTTGTTGCTTTAGTTAATATAATTGTACACGCAAGCAAGGAGAAGGAAGAGGGAAACTAAATCCTGGACTTGTTAATGGCAAACATAGACATTAGTGACTAATTAAGACTTTGATTGTTATAAATGAATAGTGCTTTATTAAAAAGAATGAATTTATACATTAAATAAGAGTTTATATAGAAATAACGCATTTTTTGTGATAAAATATAAAATTTATTATCTATGTAGAAGAGACTGAGCTATTCATTCCTCTTGGTCAATTCTTCAATATTAGTTTGAGATCTCATTTGTATTATTTAAAATTTTTTGTTCTTGTATATTAACATCTTTGAAATTCAATATTTTTCTTTAAGAACTTATGCGGCTGATTGTATGTGTCATATGACTAATTATTAATTGGAAAGAAGTCCTTTATCTCAAAAAATAAAACAAAAAAAAAAAAACAAAGATAAAATCACTTATAGTATTATATATTGTTAACAAGACTTCCACAAATCTATGCACTTTTATCATGATTAGTTTGTGATGAGAGGCCTAAAGTAGCACTAATATCTTTGGCTATAGCTCGAGTATCCATTGAAATGCCAAATAATCCTTTTCGTGCAAACCCCGCACAATACAATACAATCCATTCTCTCCGCTCCAATGATTTGGAAAGCTTCCTCTTGGCATCCTATTCTCGTCAGATAAGTCAGCTCCACCCTACAGTTTTAGCAAATTAAAGAGCTAGTCACTTAATTAATTTTTTTTAATTTTTAGTTGTATATAATCAATCAGCTTTAATTAATTATGAACTTACTACTTAATTACCTTGAGCCAATTTTTTACAATGGTCTTATAACCAGTAGTAAAGATAATCACATTGAATTGATCAACCTTGCTATTTTCAAACACAATTTTCTTCCCTTTGATGCTTCTTATACATGGAAAAACCTATTCACAATTGAAAGGAACAAAATGTTATTCTTGGTACCCATATATGTATTTACCTTTTCGAGAAAACATATAATATAAGAAAAGAGTAAGGTACAAGACAGTACCTTGATTTCCCTAATCTTAATCTTGCTTATAGTTCCAACATCTATGATAGGAGACCCACCTGTTTCGACTTTATAAGGGAACGGGCCACTCTTTAGGGTTTTAAGCCCGTACTTTGAAATATCACCATCCCATAATCTGCCAAGTGTTACAGTAATTGTATCCATTGTTTTGAGTGGTAGATAATCTAGCAACCACATACCAAGATGTACCATATCCTTGGTAAGTACATGCACCTTCATTTAATTAAGCAATTAATTAATCATCAATATTCATTACTTTTTGAACTAGAAAATAGAAAATAACTTGTAATTATTGAATTAGTGAAACTAAAGCACCAAAATATATAATGAAGTTATGTATGGCTAAGTATGATGTTGTAATGTGATAATTCTGGGGTATCTATTCAAGTTAGTTAATTATTGGACTAAGAGCCACAATGGAAGTATTGGCACCCCAATTGGACAAATCGTAAGCGATCTCCACGCCAAAGTTACCATTCCCCACCACAAGTACATTTTGACCATCAAACTTCCTTCCATTGTCAAACTTGTTGGAGTGCATGACCTCGCTGTCAAATTTATTAAGATTGGACACGTTCAATATCAACCCTTTATTGTTTTCTTCGGTCACCACAACTAGGAACCTCCCCACGTAGACTTCAACCATGTTAGAAGTGATGCTCTTTACCTTCACATGCCATTTCTTGTCACTGAAAAATGCCGACACGACCAACCGAAGAAACCTGTTGGTCGCTATGCCAAAATGTTTGACGTAATTGTCCAAGTAGTTAATGAAGCTCTTTCTCGGGATGTAAGTTGGGAAGTCAGAAGGGTAGGGCATGTGGGCAAGCTCGCAAAACTCTTTGCCCAAGTGAAGCTTCAAGCGATCGTATGACCTTTTTTTCCAAAGTAATATGTGGTAGTCCTCCCTTTCCAACATAATATTTGGAATGGAGAGCTGGTATAAGCATGCCGACGTTGCGAGGCAGCAGGAAAGTCGACGATGATCACCAAAGTTTCCTCTATAGTTTCTTTTGGGTTGATGGTTTCTTTGTTTCAAGTGAGTTATCGTTACTTGAGCTTTTTCTTCCTTTTGGTTTGTTTAACTAATAAATTGTGTACTTATAATGAAAATGTTGGTGATGGAGATCAGATATTGGATTTATTCTACATCAATGTTTTTCCTTTTTAAGGATTCAAATTTAGAAATATTTCCATGTCTGAAACTGGGAAATGAATAAGAACATGATTTGAAGAATTAAACTAAATAGTTGCATCTTTTCATGGGGATGGATGGGTTCCAAGAATAATTAAGAAGTGTCACTATAATTTCCATATAATGAATTAGCTATATAGTTCTTAAATTGTGAACGTTACCAGAGATATTATTTTTTATTCAGTTACAATAATTTTTAGATTATATTGTGCCTTTGAATACCACCCCATATCAACTTACCCTTATACCCCTCTTTGTTCATTCATTTAGTTTATGGATGTAAGGGCCTATCTGATATTTGTATCAGTGATTAACATTAAAGTTTTAAAAAAAAGCTATCCAATATTAGCTAGGTTGAAGTTTGTTTGCTTTTTTTTTTTGCTAATAACATGTATTTTTAGAAATTTTTTAGGAGAAGTTGTGATTAAATTAATAAACTATATGTATTTTTAGAATTTTTTTAGGAGAAGTTCTTTTGGTTTTTGCACTTGCTTTTGAATACATTAGAAACAAAATTGAACACAAGGAGCAGGGCACGAGCTATGCTGGCACCTCTTTGGTTCTTTCTATTTGGAGATCATTATCTTCTCATGTGGAAGAACATAGAAGGATTTCTTTGGAACTTCAGTGATTTTCTTATCTCTAACTTCACATGCGACATTCCACAAGTATTGGATTTGATCAGCTGTAATGTTTCTCTCTGAAGTTAAATATTTTTTCCAGGAAAAGAAAGCTTCAAAAACTTTAGCGGATGGACCAAGAATTATGCTGCCTCTTGGCTTTTCGTCCTTCAATTGAAACATCAAATTCAGTGGTCGACAATAACCAATGTTAAAACCAGCATAATGAATAGAAATTGAGCTAGCCAATTTGTGAGAATGTAATATTCTTTGGTCTATTGCTCAATTTGTACATTTAGTTTTATGTTGGAGCATAGTTTCGTCATTTTCTTTTTCGTTGGTAAAAGAATGTCAAATTTGTCATTGTTTAGATAAAATAAACAAATACTCTATACGTCCTAAATTCTTTGCACTATATATTTTTTTACAATTAATCTATAATTTTGTATTTTTAGCATTTTAGTATATAAATGAAAATTATTTATATATAAATGATAAACCAAAACCTATATTTTTTTAAATATTTTTTTAACAAATAATAATATTAATAAATTTAAATTAAATTATTAAAAAAAGTCAAATGGAGCAAAAATAGTGGGACACAGGGAGTAATACTTTAATATAATTTGACTATTATACTAACGAAACAAAGATAGAAAGAGAAGCTAATTTATATAAAAATAAATTGTTAGAATGACAAAATAATGGACAAATTATACAGTGATTATGGTGACTTCAATACTCATTGTATAATTTTGGTCAATTGATCTAATTGTATTGTTCCGTTTACTTTTTCAATCACTGTTTTTTCTTTCTTTTGTACTCAGAAAAATAGAAAGTTTCAAGGAAGAAAGACAACAATAAAACCAAGTAAATACAGGAGTGTGGTCTCTAGAATTCTATGAAGTAGGTGTGGTTATTGTCCCATGATGAAAAAACACGAGGGATACTCATCTACAACCTTGGATTAGTATATTGGTATTTGCATGGTTCTTAGTATTAGTGACTGTTAAAGTTACTATAATATGAAAGACTTGAACACAATATGTGACAATAGCAATATGGATAAACGTTGTACAAAAAGCCTTATGTATAGCTCTAAACTTAGTTGACAAGACAAATGAAATGAATTTGGTAGTATAGCCCCATTTTGTCTTGTTTGTTCCCTGGAATCATTAAGAAGAATACATACAACTGCTTCATTTTTTTGAAATTTAGTTCCATGCACCATCCATAACAATAATAAGAGTAGAATTGTAGGACTAACAAGAGGCATTGGGATGCGCAACTACCAAGTACCCATTTCCTATAATCCTTAGCTTTTTGAATAGTGCATAACATATCATCTCTTAAAGGCAACACCAGATATGGGATAAAGGCAACATTATTGAAAACCATGTTGTTGTGGGCACATATGCTCCTCAAAGTGACTAGAAAAATATCTGGTTTTGATTATATTCACATTTAGTTGTCTTTAAAAATATCACAAATCCAACCAACTCAGTTAATATCTTTCTCGAGTTGGTGTAAAAGTAGAAGTGTGGTACTTTATAAATTTAGATCCTGGATAGTGAAAGAAAAGATGAGCCTTTGTCTCTTTATCCTGATTGCATCTCAAGCATATATATTAGAGTTTAGATTCAAGTCTGAGAAACTTATATTTCTATAACTCTAGAAGCAAAAAACATTTCAAGCCTAATTGATTATAAACTTATATGTAGGTAGAAACAGATAGAGTTTTGACTTTGATCTTAGAAACTTAGAAACGTTAAAACTTTACATTTCTATATTATTAGGTCATATTTATTAAAATTGGGCTAAAAAAGATAACAAAATTGAAAAAAATATAAATTTGTTGTCCAATCCGATCTTTGTACAACGAAACTTATCTTATTTATAGTTAAAACAACATAGAAAATAACTAGAACAAAAACATATATCATCTTGATTTTTTTTCCTCAAGCTTTATGTCTTGCTTAAGTACTTTCATTGACTATGAGTTTGATAAATGAGGGATATAGGTGAAAAAAAATGTCAATGATGGTGCAAATGTTGACATAAATGAGATTCACCTCTTAAATGATGGAATGACAAGAAAAAGATAAAAATATGAACATAAGAGCTTTTAATATGATAATATTGACACTTCTATTGATCATGATATTTCATATGATTTATTAGATCATTGAGATGCTTTTAACTTCTCATTATAAACTTTAGATCATACAACTTGTTTTTGTAATGTTATATGTGTATAATAATATATATATTTTTTATGATATTAGGGTATTAGCAAGTAAAGATGTTGCATAATATGAACTTTCTGAAAAAAATAGATGATTATATATATATTTTTTCATATCTTTCTGAGTGTTTTTTTGATAAAATCTTACAAACTCTATGATTTTTATAACTTTGTGGCTATAAAAAAACCAAAACAATTTTAGATATAAATCTAACTTTTATACCGTCGTCGGATGAACAATCTTTCCCATGTTTGCAAGATTGACTATTCTTAGAAGAACCCTTAATAGGCATCTCCAAAATAAGACTTTGTGTTTTGTGGTAGGCTTAAATGCCTATTGCTTCCTTAAACTATGCTGACTCGGACACTTAACCCCTTAGACTAGGAACCGTATCAACTTGAACCCTAAACTTTGAAAAATTAGTTAGTTTAGTCATTTGACTTAATTATGTGCTCACGTGAGAGCACGTGAGAAAGACGCCGTTAGGCATTTAACTCCGTCAGTGCCACCCCACCTACTCTTCCTTCTTTTCTTTTTCCCCGCCGCCACTTAAAGCCACCGCCATCGCTACAGGATCCATAGATTACACGACATTGTCTTCGGCACCTTTTCCTTCCCTACCATCGCCATACCTTCTTCCTCCGCTTCCCCTCGAACCTTTCATAGTTTGGCATTTGACTCCCTCACCTCCACAAGCAATAGTCCCAATCGACAACTACCACCAAGACCCGCAATCCTTCGTTGCTATTCCCCATAATCTCATCGAATTGTGCAATATTTCTTCTCTAATTGACTTCATTGCTGAACCACTGTAAATTTTAGATCCGGCGACATCTGAATCGATTGCTTTGTCTCCTGCCAATCTCACCGGAAATTCCACTACATAGCTCTACCGCTACTTTGCCCAATGATGTCATGTCTTGACTCATCTTTGAGGACATCGATCACCTATAAAACATCACTGACTTCAGTACCCAACAATGGTGCCTTCTCGATTATGAACAACTACTCCTTCTCAATCGTCCATAGAAGCTGCCACATAATTGATATCGTTACATTGGTCGTTAAGGTGTCACACTTGAGCTCGATTATAGCCTCAATGGCATTGATGATTCCTGCACACTTGCTTGGATTTTGTTAGGTGTTGAGGCCCCGACTTAAGTCAGAGATAAAAGAACAGAGGTGCTTCTTGGAGGATTGTAATTCGGCTATGATGGCTTAGCCAACACTGCGTAAGTGGTAAAATCTGGGAAAGTGATGGCCGGCCTTGAAATCGGATTATAAGGGAAGGTTTTGTGCTTGATTGGCCAAGAGCTGAGGCAGAGGCTGGCTCTCGAAGGTGAGCTAATTGAGGAATAGAGAATAGAGGAAAAAATGGAATTGGATCCAAGGCTACTTTATTAAGCAAGTCACGTCATCCAAGCCATGTGAGGTCATGTGATTTTAAGTTTGAGTTAAGGGATGAAACTAACCCATTTTAAAAAGTAAAGGGGTTGAGTTGATTCGTTTGGTAGTTCAGGGTGTAATTTGTCTGAGTTAGTATAGTTCAGGGGAGCAATAGGGCTTTTGGCCTTTGTGGTATGTCTACTAGCCACATATGTTTGAGCAACTTTTGAATATTAGGATTCCTAATCTTATGTTGAAAAGAACTTTTGAATATTAGTATTCCTAATATCATGTTGAAAAGATAATTGACCATTCACATTCATTCTTTGTTTTGCATCTCTTTTATGGATTTTGATCCTATATCACTAAGTCAGATAAAGATGTGAGTTGGAGGGATTTGGTGGATTCTGGATGCCACTCATCCGAAAATAGCTCATGGATGTTGCTCAAGTTCCATCAATTACCATCGTTGGTCATTAAGTCATTCAATTTACACACACATGAGATGATACATGTTGACTCTGGTGTTGGCCAAGGATTTAGGTTGGGAAACTTGGCAACCAATAGTCATTCCATACATCAATTCAATTTGCCACCTAATGTTTGGAAGCAAGAGTTTTTTTGCCAAGTAGTTGTTCCATCCATTTCATTCCAATGTAAAATGTATTCTATTAATCAAGTTGTTAATTTTATTATGAATAAAGCTATTGAAAAATGATAAAAATAAAAGTTTATCCTAATCCATAAACTAAAAGATTACTTCACTTCATTGGGTACATTTTCCCATTAAAACCTTAAGTATTAGAATTTCACAAAATCACTATATTTGAATTATGAAGTCTAATTGTGTTGTCAATGACTTCATGTTTAGCATTAAGTTTTGAATATAAAGTACTCCATGAAATAATTATTCAAAATTATGATAAGCAATTTACTTACATTGCAGAGACATGGTTAATCTAGTTTATTATTATTATTATTATTAGGCAAAAGGGACAATTTTACTATTATTGTTTTCGCTTTAAGGTTGGAGAACTCTCATCACTATAGTTTTTCTAAAGCAAAATTACCAGTTTTCATCTAGTAGTAATGTTTTAGATTGAGAGGGAATTGACTATTGATATGGTTAATAGAAAGACTATTTCATTTACTAATAGTATATTCCTTCAAGAGCCTTAGGAAAATAATGAAAATATGTCACTTATGTTTATGTTTTGACCCAATTAATCCACTAAATATTTTTTCTACCAAATCAACCATCTCCTTCAATTGAAAATGTATAAGAAACTTGCAGTGAACTCTTTATCCATGAATCCTCCAACCTATACTCGGTTATCAGCAGCCAGGCACGATCTTCCATTTCATCGCCATTATTAAGCAAACATATGCAAACAATTATTTCTTTGCCTACACGAAAAAACAACTTCAAAGGAACTCAAACTATGAACTTTTGTCATAGACATGGGAAGGGGAAGGAATTTGTTGCCATCAATGAGAAGCTACTCTCGACTCTCACCCGAGTTTGAAATTGCAGCAATCACAAGGGTTATATTGCTTATGTTTATGAGCCTTAATTGTCATTCATGAAAGTTCCTAGGCCTAAAACATAAAAACTAGAGTTTAGAACATATTTGACGTTTATCGAGAGAAAGTGGTAAAAATGTCTATTCCAAAATTTGAGGATCAAAAGATATTAACATGCATAAATAGAGGATTAATGTTTTTTGTTTTTTGGTTTTGGATATAAAAAGCATAAAATAACCTTTCAAATGGTGATATCTTTTTCCCCTTTATAAAAGAAACGATAAGCTTCAAAAGAAAAATGATCACCTATGGGAAATGCGATTCGTTGATTTTTTGTTTGATTGGGCCAAATTAGGAAAATATGTTTTGGTTCAAAATTGTGGTACTGTAGCAGGCAAAGTAATTGTTCCTAACACCAATTAATTCTTGTTGCTTTAGTTAATTTAACTATACATGGGACCAAGGTTAAGGACAGTTGTGACTGAATACTGGACTTGCTAGTGACAATCATAGACATTAGTGACTAATTAAGTCTTTGATTGTTATAATGAATAATGCTTTATTAAAAAGAAAGAGCTTCTACATTAAATGAAAGCTTATATAGAAATAACACACTTTTGTGATTAAATGTACAATCTAGATATAGAAGAAACCTAGCTATTCATTCCTCCTGGTCACTTCTTTAATATTAGTTTGATATCTCATTTTTATTATTTAAAAATTTAGTTCTCATATATTAACATCTCTCAAATTCAATATTTTTCTATAACTAATGCAGGTGATTGTATGTGTTATATGACTAATTATTAATTGAAACAAAGTCCTTTTTTTTAAAAAAGAAAAAAACAAAGATAAACTCACTTATAGTATTATAAAAATCACTTATAGTATTATATGTTGTGAACAAAACTTATATAAATCTAAGCACTTTTATCATGAATAGTTTTTTATGAAAGGCCTAAGACAGCATTAATATCTTTGGCTATAGCTTGAGCATCCATTGAAATACCAAACAATCCTTTCCTTGCAAACCCTGCACAATACAACCCATTCTCTCCTCTCCAATGGTCCGAAAATCTTCTTCTTGGCATCCCATTCTTGTTAAATAAATCATCTCCACCCTACAATTTAAGCAAATTAAATGCTAATCATTTTCTTAATTTTTCTTAATTTTCAATCATGAATAATCAATCAAGATTAATTATGTATGTACTACTTAATTACCTTGAGCCAATTTTTTACAGTGCTCTTATAACCAGTAGCAAAGATAATCACATCAAATTGATCAACCTTGCCATTCTCAAACACAAGTTTCTTCCCTTCAATGCTTCTTATACATGGAAAAACCTATTCACAAATAAAAGGAACAAAATGTTATTCTTGGTACCCATATATATGTATGTACCTTCTCGAGAGAACATATAATATGATAAGAGAATGTGGTGCAAGCTAGTACCTTGATTTCCTCAATTTTAATCTTGCCTATAGTTCCTACATCTATGATAGGAGACCTGCCTGTTTCGACTTTATGATGGAATGGGCCGCTTTTCGGGGTTTTAAGCCCGCACCTTGAAATATCACCATACCATATTTTGCCAAGTGTTACAGTAATTGTATCCACTAGTTTAAGTGGTAAATAATCTAGTAACCACATACCAAGATGTACCATCTCCTTAGTAAGCACATGTACCTTCATTTAATCAAACAATTAATTAATTGTTAGTATTCATTACTTCTCAAATGAGAAAGTAGAAAATAAATTATAATTATTTAATTAGTGAAATTAAAGCACCAAAATATACAATGAATTCAAGTATGGTAAATATGATGTTCTAACTTGATAATTCTAAGGTATCCACTTAATTTAGTTAATTACCGGACTACGAGCCACAATGGAAGTATTGGCACCACAATTAGACAAATCATAAGCAATCTCCATGCCAGAGTTGCCATTCCCCACCACAAGTACATTTCGACCATCAAACCTCCTCCCATTGTCAAACTTGTTGGAGTGCATGACCTCGCCATCAAAGCTATCGAGACCGGACACGTTTGGGATCAACCCTTCACTGTTTTCTCCTGTTGCCACAACCAGGAAACTCCCCATGTAGACTTCAAATACATTAGAAGCGATGTTCTTTACCTCCACGTGCCATTTCCCATCATTGAAAAATGCCGACACGACCAACCGAAGAAACTTGGGCGCTATGCCAAAGTGGTCAACGTAATTGTCCAAGTAGTTGACGAAGCTTTTCCTCGGGATGTAAGTTGGGAAGTCGGAAGGGTAAGGCATGTAGGGCAGCTCGCAAAACTCTTAGGCCAAGTGAAGCTTCACTCGATCGTATGACCTTTTCTTCCAAAGTGATGCGTGGCAGTCCTCCATTTCCAATACAATGTTGGGAATGGAGAGCCGGTTCAAGCATGTCGATGTTGCGAGGCCAGCAGGGCCGGCCCCGATGATGATCACCAAATTTTCCTCCATAGTTTCTTTTGGGTTGATGGTTTCTTTGTTTCAAGTGAGTTGTCGTTACTTGGGCTTTTTCTTCTTTTATGGTTTGTTTAACTAATAAATTGTGTACTTATAGTGAAAATGTTGGTGGAGATCATATATTGAATTTATTCTACATCAATGTTTTTCCTTTTTAGGGATTTAAATTTAGAAAATTTTCCATTTGTGAAACTAGGAAATGAATTAGAACAAGATTTGAAGAATTAAACTAAACGTTGCATCTTTTCATGGGGATGGATGGGTTCCAAGAATAATTAAGAAGTGTCGGTATAATTTCCATATAATGAATTAGCTAGATAGGTCTTAATTGTGAACGCGGTGGGAGATATTTTTGTATTTGGTTACAATAATTTTTAAGTGTATCGTGTCTTTGAATACCACCTAATATCAACTTACCCTAATACCTCTCTTTGTTCATTCATTGAGTCTATAGTTGTAAGGGCCCATTTAATATTTGCATTAGTGACTAGTATTAGAATTTAAAAAAAAATTCTTCAATAGTAGTTACCTGAAGTTTTTGTTTCCTAATATTGTATATTAAAAATAAAAGTGCGTGTACCTTCAAAATATTTGAAATAGAATTATAACCAAGGCCAGGCATAAGATTGACCCATCAAAGGTAAGAGCCAGTTGAATCCTGTGAGTAGTATCAAATTGGAAGTAACTTTTGTTTGAATATCATATTTAAAAAAGACTCCTAGATTTAAAGAAGTTTAGAAGTTGTAAGTTAAAAGATGAAGTTAAAATAAACTATATGCATTTTTTTAGGAGAAGTTGTGATTAAATTAATAATTTTATGTTGTGGTTGCAAATTTATAAGGTGAAATTTATGATATAATTACATATTTTCTGGTCATGATATCAAGTTCTGATTACATGAGGATGGATTGTGTGATAATGGAAGAAGTTTGAGGAGGACATGCTGTAAGTTCTGGTAGAACAACAAAACTCCTAACATCGAAATTCGAAACTACGTATTGAATCATAATATTCATTTTTACCCAAAATACAATTCTGTGCTTTTATTGTTCTTGTTTTGTATTTACATTGAATTTCTATGAGTTTTCTATTTTTAGATTTGGCATTGTAACATAAAATTTTTCAAATATGAAACTTTTTTTTTTTTGAAATTTCTAATTTTTTAAATATAGTATTGTTCTATTCAATTTGTATCTCCGAAAGCTAGTTAAAGGCTAGACTTGAACGTTCCAAGTCCTTGAACTAAAAAGTCATGAAAAGAAGTTGATATAGTCACTAGTACGTCCATGTAACATCGTATTGTGTACATAATAAACTTGTATGCTTAGATCACTCTTCTTCATAACGAAAGCTAGTACAAGCTACATCATTATATTTATACGGCATAACACGTGACTTGTCCGTCAGTAAGATGACAGTGGATTGTATAATATGCAGACTACCAAGGTACAGAAATGTCGGCACTCCGAATTGGAAGCGGAAGCTGATTCATGAGAGCTTTCTGAGATAGATTGTTAAGATCACAATCCTGTTAAATGCAGCAACTATTTGATCGGTATGGAACCTAAACTCCTAATATGTTTGAGCCTATGTTGCGGTTTTCAGCAAAACTCTGACTTTGGGATGAGTGAACCATGCCATAATGTCTGTAAAGCTGAACTGAAGTTGAAGGAAAAAAGAAGGTTATTAAAATGTATTAAGCAGTTTATCCTGCTAAACTTGACTTTGGTGCCTACCAGCAAGCAATTTGGTTATCAGGCTCTCCATCTTCACCTGAATAGGCTTTTACGCAAATCCTTCAACAAGGGGCTGGTAGAACAGTTTGTACGCCTCCAAAACTTCAAGGTACCACATTGCTTCTCGATCAGGGTAAGGAGACAGATCAACAATTTTGTGAACCTAATCGTCAGACATAAAGAAGAGATTCAGTTGTTGTAATAGCCCCAAGATTTGAGATAAAAACAGACAAAAGCAGGCGTGCACACACACCATAACGTTAAACATTGAGTTCTTTTGGTAGTAACTTGCCTACAGACAATTTCTTTTCATCTCTGATAGCATCTTCAAACAGAACTGAAAAAATGTAGAAATAAGCAACAATGTCTTAGACGCACTAAAATACTGGAGGCAGGCACTGCAATCTTACAAATTTTACGAGTTCTCTTTACAGTTTATTTACAAGGACTTCCAGCTTGCAATGAATCAATAGACACTGCTAACATTTTAACTCCAGGAGTACCATTTCGTAATCAAAAGCAGCCTATATATGTCTGTAAGAAAGTTCACTCTGGATATGGTTTGCACGCATCTTCATGTCTGAGCAGTTTCCCAACAATATAGGATCGAAAAGACTGTCATCAACCAGATCAAACATGTACTTTTCAGTAACCATTGACTAAAAATGCAAGCTTGGAGATTTAACTACTAGATGACAAAGTGGGTGAACTTAATCCAATAGACCCTTCCATTTCAGCAGCCTTTCTGTATTATCTTAGGGCTCAATATTCTCACTTCTAGCAGACCAAACATGTAATTAACACACATTCAACAGCAAATCAGTTTCCAGGAGACTGATGGTCCATGTAGTCATAGTTAAAAAATGTTAAAGTTCAGCAAACTCACAAATCCACAAGTAGAGAAACATATTCAGTTTCCAGAACACAATCGAAAAAGGTAAAAACTTCAAGTTGCCCGCCATCTTATGTTCATGAACACATTCAAAATACTTATCCATCTTCTAGGGCATGAACTAGAATAAGCAGGCATTAATTATCCGCCTGCTATCAAGTAAAGGAATCTTTAGAGGCGTCATTCTCATCCACCAACATCAAACCACAGTTCTAGCACCATTGCACGACAGATACAAAAGAGAACATTATGGTAAAAATTTGAAAGTATTAAAGGATAAAAGTTGAGAAACTTTGGGCTGAACCTTAATCGAAGGAATGGTATCTTTATGCAGGGCTCCAACCACCATCACATACATCCCTAGCACAAAGAACACCAATAGTCTATTTAGTCCATACCAAAAAAGCCCCCAAAAAAGAACAAAGTCTGCCAGGGAAATATGACCAAGGATCTAACATTTGGAAGATACATCAATAATCCAGATTTTATCATTAATCCTTGAGACAAACTTGGGCCATCTTTATTGCTACCAGTTCTTATTTGACTTCAGAATTTCCTCAATGTGCTATACCTGCGTTCCATTGACGCTGCTGGAAAGAAGGAGCGAGGATGAGCTCGACGACGCCAGTTCCATCATCAAGAAGGACCTTGTTATTATAATCGACGGAGATCAACACTCCCTAAAAGCACAACAACAACAACAGCAACAATAACAATAAATAAATAAATAAATAAAATATAAAAATAAAAGAACAACAGTAATCAGAGCAATGTAAATGTGGAATGATGGAAAGACCCAAGGAAATAAATTAAAAACCGAGAGAGAGAGAAGAAAACCTGTAACCAGACTCGTTGGAAAAGAAGGCCACCGCATATCATGGCGGATTGAGAAGGGACATCGCGGGCGTCTTTCAGCTGGACAGAGAGCATCTTCACCGCCGCCAAAGTGTAGTCCATCGCTTTCTCCGGCACCGACGGTTGCAGAGAGGGGCAACGGCCAGAAATGTAACCGAGAGTGGAGGTAGAGAAGGTCGAGGAATTCTACCGAAGAACAATTTTGGAAGCCCAAACTCTGCAACGGTGTCGTTTGGTGTTTTAAGGGAGAAATCAATGTAAATTAAAAAAAATGGTCATAGGGACACCCAGCTCGAGTCCGGCCCAGTGTGATAAGGAGTACCATTTATAACTTGACATCTTCAAGAAACAAGCTGATTCCATTTAATATTTAGTAAGTATTCTCTAATACTTTGTATTTATACATGTTTCAAAGTTTTGAGTATAAAAAAAAATCCAAAGAATGGGGGAGGGGTCTATAGTTCTACCAGACGTTAAGGGGGTTTTTGGTAATTTTCCAAATTAAAATTAGAACCCTCCCTTGTGGAGTAAATTACATAATTAGACCATAACCTTTAATTATTAATCTAACCTTAACTCTAAGCTCAAACTTGTATGTTTCGGCTCTCTAATCTCATTTAAATGTTTTATTTTGAACATTTGGGTGACCGAATTCATTCATTTAGATGAAAAATGGTACACTAGTATGGAATTGTAGAGCAAAATCATAACTTGAACCCCGAAAATTTTTTCCTTTAATAAAGAATTCTTAAAATATTAAAATCTAACACTTTCTCTTTTTCTCATCCATTCTGGGAGAAATGTGTCTGCCTTCAGCCTCGATCCTTTAGTCCAAGCCTCCTAGCTTGCCTTCATCATCGCGCATTGCCTTAGTTTTGCATTCCCAAGTGTCGTCGTGACTGGTGACCGGCCATTAGTGACGCCATTCTGAGATAGGAGCCCTCCACGACTCGTCCTTGCCCATTCACCGTCCAAACCCGCCCTTACCCATCACCACTGTTCAAAGCGCCATCACTTTGCCACGAACTCCATCGCTGTCTCGAGGTCCCTTGTTTGAAGCACCGTTGACCTCCATCGTTTGAAGCACCGTTCGAAGTGTCATTCAACCTTCATCATTTGAATCACCGTTCGGCCTCCATGTCACCCGCCAAAATCGGAGCCCAAATCAAGTGCCTTCGGGATTGGCAGCAGAGATCTGGAACCAATCGTTGTCTAGTCTTTGATCTCGTGAACCAATTAGGTCACTTGGCCTCCAAAAGAGGATTTTATGGCTCTAGCTTTGACCGATTATCTCTGTTCAAGCCGAATTACATGTATTTCGCAAAACATTGACATCGTCTCCTGTAGATCTTTCCTCGGAATAGCTCTCTTTAGATTGAAGAAGAATTCTGATTACTTCGTCTTCTATATTCCTTGATTTTTTAATTCACCAATTGATCGTCTGTAGAAGCATGTGTGAATTGTGATTTCTCGATTCCTGCTAGTCTGAATTTGGGTTTATCCTTGAGATAATCGGTTTAGGTTAAATGAAATAAATCCTTGAGATGGCAAAGATGGCAAGGCAGAGTAGCGGAGGTTGAGGGAGGTGGAGATGAGTAGGAGAGTTTTTTTTTGTTAGATTTCAATGTTTTAAGAATTTTTTTAGGGGTAAAAGTAAAACTTGCAACTCGAATTCTGACCCGAAAAAAAAGCAGGTTAAGGTCAGGTTTATTAGAGAAAAAAAGGGATTTGAACTCGATCCGATTTGACCGGACACAATATTGTAGAAGTTGGTTGGGTTTGGTTGAAACCTGATAAATTCAACTAACCCAACTAGGCCCAACCCACTCCCTCCCTCATTTGCCTAACCCAACCTAGTCCTCTCTATCTCTACTCTTTAGTCCAACTCCCAAGCCGGCAATCCCAACCTTGGTAGTTTAATTAGTAACCAGCCCAGCTCATTTTGCTAACCATTTGACCGACTGACCCTAATTCCTAAATCCCTCATCACTCACTAGTCACTATCATCTTTCTCGAGTCTTGACTCTTTTTCCTGCTACTCAATGGTGATGATGGAGCTCACACGATGGAGTTGACTCACCTCGCCTAGCTGCGACGCCCTTTTCACACACTTGATGCCACCCACTTGACTGCCCCTTTGACGAGTGCCCCTCCATCTCCAATTTCTCTCTCTCTCTTTCTCTCTCTCAATCTCAGTGGACTGACTTGTAAATCGGCCTTACTCAGGTAATTGCTAAAAATTTTTCATTTCAAGTGGTTGATGGTATACAGATCGGGTTAACTCGATTATACTAACCTAAGTCGGGTTCGGGTTAGGGTTGGTTTTACTTAATAGTCAAGTGGGTTTCGGGTTGCATATTTAGGAAAGAAGTATCCACAATTCAGGTCGGTTTTAACCCGAACCCAACTTTTCTAATCCGACTTTCACCCCTAATTTTTTTGTTAAAGGGAAAAGTTTTCAAGGGTTGAAGTTAGCATTTTTCCCTGTACTTCTAAGCTAACTTGGCATTTTCTGTCTAAACTAACTAGTTATGTCACCCAAAGGTCCAAAATAAAACGTTTAAATGAGATTAGGAAGTCAAAACGTGCAAGTTGAAAGTCAGGGTTAAAATTGAAACAATAATTAAAGATTAGTGTCTATTTGTGCACTTTACTACTCCCTTGTGCGAACTTGACGGTCCCATTTTTGTCAATCGCGGCAGGAGCCCAAATTCTGATCTTCGATTGCGTCTGAACTGAAACTTCACCTCCACGGCCTCGCAGTCTCGCCGCCCACCGGTCGCCGGCCGCTAGTTGCAAGGGTTTCTCCTCCCCGCAGGTGAGCATTCTTCTCGGAGTTCTATCCTTCTCGACTTTTCCCTCTATCCTGACACACTGACTCAAAGTATTCTTTGTTACCTTTTCTCGTTATAGATCAAAACTGTCACCATGATTTATTCTGATTTTTTCAGAGGATGCTGATTTTTTTAGCATGTTATTAATCAATAGTTAATTCTAATTTTCTTGCTAAGCATATGGTGCGAAAGTAAGTTGTTCCTGATTTTCTTTCTATTTTTTTTATTACTTTGAAACTTCTGCTTTGGCAAATCCTAAAGTGAGTGAAAAGATGCATCAAGAGCTGTAGAGAAATTGGAATAATTGGTCCAGAGCAGGTAGATGTTGGTCTTTTGAACAAGTGTGTTGTCTGGTTTGCTTGCTCCTTTTTTTTTTTTTTTTGGATAAGATTCTCATTGCTGTTTGTCGTAGTAGTTAGTATTTTTTTTGTCCATCCTTTTCTGCTAGCGTTTTGTAATTGAACAATGAACACATTTCGTGTGATTGAAGTTGTCACTGTATTCTGTGTGCTGCTCAACTAAGTAGGTCAAGCAATGCATAGAAGGATCATTGCTAGCTGTTTCATAATTTTAAAAAGAGGTGCAGAATCCAGTTCTTTGGATAGTCATTAACATGCGAATTTGAACTAAGATTTGATTTCATTTGATTAAGTGACTGCTGGAGTTATAGTGTTTTTGTTTGCCTGTGAATTATTTCATACTGGCAACGTATTCTGAGGACTGTTGCCAACTGATTGCGTTGTATGAGTTTGATTGAATTTTTATAATTAAAAAATTTTATTTGATTCCTTAACGTGCAAATATTATAGTTAAGATTGATCTTTAAGCTTAAGGATGTGAGTTTCTTACTCATAGAGCATTGATCACAGTAGAAAAGGCAAAGGACTGTTCAAGTGTTTTCATGCATTACAAGTTTCTTTCTCGTATTCTTAAAGGATTTAGAGAATATCTGCAACAAATCAGAAATGGAGTGTGTTGTTCAAGGAATAATAGAAACCCAGGTGAACTTCCAGACTCCTAGTTCTTTACCTCTCATTTTTCTCTTTTTAATGTTTCTTAGTTAAATCTCTGTAGTTAAGGGGTTATTATATAGTGAGGCTAAGTTTATTTTTCTTATGGTAAGATCGCTAAGGAGGATCATTGATATGGTGGTAGTTATATTTTCAAATAATGTGATTTACAGGCTAGCTTAGTTTTTAATTTCTGGTATTTTAATATGAACAAACCCTAATATCTTCAGCTGTTCAAAATAATTTTGAAGCGTTATAAAGCACAATAATTGTCCTCTTTCCGTCTATTTTTGTGTAAAAATGATATCTTCCGTTCTCCCCTTTTGTTGTTTTTTTTTCTGCTGAATTTGTTCATCTGGGTCTTTCCAGCATGTTGAGGCCCTTGAGATCCTTCTTCAAGGTCTTTGTGGAGTCCAAAAGGAACGCTTGAAGGTTCATGAAATATGCTTGAAAAGTGGTCCAAACCTTGGTAAGCATCCATGTTTCCAAAAACATCTAGATTATATAACTAAGAGCCCCTTGATTATGCTCACGCCTATAAGGTGAAGCCTTTGCGGCTTCAGTTGTATTCATTAGTTTTCATGTGATTTTTGGTATTTGTCTTTCCATGCTTGCTTCTTCCTTTGGAGCGTTTGGCTCATAAATATTAGAGATGTTTCTTTGATCAGTTATATGCCCCATTTTTCAAATTCTTAGAACAGTCCACTTCATTTTATATACATACATGTACATAAATATGTATATATCCCACTTTTTTTCAGTTATCCCATGAACAAGTTAATCTGACAGAAATGTTAATCTGTTCATTTGTGATATAAGAAGTTGTTTATTGTCAAATTGCATGAGTTTCCAAACCTGAATCTTTTTGGTTTTTTGCAGGGACTGTGTCTTCAGAAGTTAGACTATTGTGCAATCTTGAGCAGTCAGAACCCACTTGGTAAAATTGGACTTTCGCTTGTTAGAAGTTATTTTGGCACCTCATTTTATTCTTTTTAAGTACTGTTGTCCCTCATTTGGAAAAGGAAAATTATGGTTGGGGTTATCTATTCTGTTTGACTTTTCTTCACATGTTAGGACGGTTAAACATATTGGTAGTGCAATCAGGGGTGCTGGTGCAGAGCAAATATCTGTTGTGGTCAAACCCATGGTAGAGAGCAAAGCTAGCAAGAATGTTCTTCGGTTTTTTTATGCGCTTGGATACAAGCTGGACCATGAACTACTGAGAGCGGGATTTGCTTTCCATTTCCAAAGGGGTGTTCAGATAACTGTCACCGTTTCATCAGTGAGCAAGATGTTGAAACTGCATGCAACTGATGACCAGGTGCCAGTTACACCTGGTATACAGCTTGTTGAAGTGACAGCTCCTGCAACATCAGAAAATTATACTGAGGTGGCTGCTGCTATCTCATCTTTCTGTGAATATCTGGCACCGTAAGAATTCTTGTATCTTCTCCTCTTTTTTTCCTTTTTGGTTATTTTTATTGTTATCAATTTCTCAAATATTCTTAAGAGTATGCAGCCGGCCGGATAAGCATTGAACTTTGTATATGTGAAACTGGTAATTTACAATTAGACTAGCATCATAATCAAAAGGTCATTGGCTCTAATCTTTGATGTTACAGACTTTCTCTTTCTAATACAACTGGATTAAACAGCTACTAACAATCATCTCATTTAAGATTAACTTCACTGATATTTTAATGTAACTATATATATTGCACCGCATACATACTGAACCCCAACATAATTTAAGTAGTTATATAAGCAAATGTAATAACTTATCCTAACTCTGAAAAAAATTTAGTGAAGCACCCGAGGTGACTTACTTTCACAGATTTATTTTTCCTGCTAAAGACTTTCACATTAGCATCTTTTGATCATCTCTTGGCAAGCATGCACATTTCAGAGGTACAAGGAGTGAGACTGATAATCTCAGTCAGGGTTCAGAGAACACTTTTAATGGTGTGAAACAATGTTATATGCCAGCGCAACACGCTAAATTACTGCCTGGGCAGGAAATGCCACTGTTATCCAGATGCATCTGAAATGGTTGAGGGTCAGCTCCAGCCATTCTCAGGGCATACAAATTGGTGTATGATCATTACTTTTGTGCATCACATAGCCTGCACGGCCTCCTTAAGCCATAAACACCTATGCAAACACATTTATAGACTCAGCATACTGATTGACAATTTACACAAATCTGCCGAGAAACCAGGCAACCTACAGAATTGTCACGCAAATTTCAATTTAGTCAAGAACAACTTCTGAACATGTAAAGTCATAAACACAAGCATATTCAATACTTGAGTAGACCACAGAACTCCTTAACTGACTAGGAATCGGTTTCCAGGACAAATCAATTGGATTGAACCAGTAGCCATTCCAGCTTCCCTAGACTCTGCTATGAACTTCTAATTCTTCAATATTTTTTGAACTCTCATGCTTAAATTAGATCCTTGACCCTTACTCCCTCTCTTTTCTGGTGCTGACAATAACAAGGTGAGTTTCTGAGTTTATCATGCTAATGCTCACTCCTATACTAGTTCAAGTGTTAGTGACAGAAAAAGTGATGGTTTCCTCGACTGTTTAAGCCGTAAGTTGTCTGAAGTTTTACATTTTTGGCTTTGAAGTCTTCTCCAGCTAACTATTAGGATTCTACTACTGTCTTTTTGACAAATCAGTCCCTTGCAGTAGTCTAGTTTTAGGTTTTCCTTGTATATATAGAATTTTACTAAGCTGAGAGCCTGAGATTCTATATGTTTCTTATTAACTGATACATTAGTCTTTGTTTTAGGTTTCACTTTGTGCTCCTCTAACCATGATTCTTATTCTGCTAAGGTCCTCCATTTATAGAATTTTACTAAGCTGAGAGCCTTAGATTCTATATTTTCCTTATTAACTGATACATTAATCAATTAATCTTTCCTCACTACATTACCTGTGAAGGAAGTAATTAACATTCGAATTCAATTTCACAAGTTAACCAAGCTCACATGTAGTCCTGTATTTTCTACGGTTATTTGCTTATTCATAAGCTCCTTTCAGGGCCTTTGATATTAACACTCGCTTGGGAAGTAGCTTAGTTCACAGGATTCCTATCTTATAACTACATAGATTTTGTACATCAGGCAGAAATCACTTACCTTCAGTCAGGGGTCCTCTGGGTATAATGATATGATTCAGGTTATGCTTAGTCAAGAAGCCTCTTTTTTTTTTTCCTTAAGCTGAATGTATTTCCTGTTTTTCGGTAGTCCTCCTCTATGGAAGTGCTTAATGACCTGGAGAAGGCAATCAAACTAGCCCTTTTTACTTCTGTGCTTATTAGAGTTATTCTGCAGGCTACTGCATTTATCGAAGCCAGGCATCTCAACAGGCGTTGTCCCTACAGCTGCTGCTGCTGCTGCATCATTACTATCTGATGGCGGAGGCACAACATTGTGATTGCGTTTGTAAGTTGCTGAGCTTCTAGTGTGACTTCTTTTGGACGGTGAATCGTTCTGTACAGCCGTAGAAGTTAACTCCAGGTAAAATCATTCAGCTACTAAGATCTTGTAGTTGATTGGGCTGAGATAACTGACTCATTTATTATCTGAAGGTGTTTTTGTACACCATCTTAGCTTTGTGTTCATCTTTTGTTGTCACTCGGCAGACATTTTGTTGATGAGAGTGTGGAAGTGCTTGTGCCGGAAACTATTTCATGCTTATTCCTTTTTGGCTTATGTCCAACAACCATCTAACTTTCCTTTCTGACCTATTAGAGCAAACTTTTTTAACCTAGCTGCCAGTTGAACTTTTCCTACCGGTTTTGAGCAAGATGCAAGGTGCACTTTTGGAACTTGAAAGTGTGGAATGAAGTGATCAACTGCTGGGTGGCTAGTGTCAGCTGTCGCAGTTATGGTGCGAAGTCAAGTGAGAATTTTCATGCGTCAGACGCAGGAACCACATGAGACGAAAGGTCCATTCTTTCATCCCGTTAGCTGTACTAGAAACATGAACAGGGAAGAAGTGATTTTGAGGTTTCTTTTCTTCCTGCTTTCTTTGTGGGCAACTCGGAATCATTTGAGAATGAGTAGAATGGTCTATGTATACCCTACTCTCTCTCTCCCTCTGCTTCTCCGTCTCCCTCTCCGTCTCCAATCCTTCACATCAAAATGATTCTTGAAAATCGAAGCTGGCCGGTTGATGTGTTGTTTTGTTGATTTCAGTTGTGCTTAGAATAGGAACGTTCTAAAATATCCACCCACGTACCGGTACCCCCAATAACAGCCGTCCGTTCTTCCAGATTAAGATTTGGTCAAAATTACCGCCATAACTATATTTTTTCCTTCTTAATCATTTTAGTCCCAAATGTTTATTTCCTTCTCATTCAGCCATCAGATTGGGATATGAGAAGAGAAAGGGTTGGGGCACCCGGTTCTATCTGTTAGTCGGTTACTGGTGGTCTGAAACATCATTCTCTCTTCTTCCCTCCATTGCCTTATTCCTTCGTGAAACCATATTCATCATCAATTCGCACTTCCCTCCATCGCCTTCTTTGCAATTCCATGCTCCAATTCGCACTTCGCCGTCATTTCTCAACTTACACACTCCCATCAAGCGTCGCTTCTTCACTTCCACGCTTTGATTCGCACTTCCATGCTCCGTCCACTATCACTTCTCAACTCCCACGCTCCACCACCGTTGCTTCTCGACTTCTAGAACCGATTCATCTTTAACCCGTTTGACCAAGTCCACTAGTGCTTCTCGGTACAAAAGTGCCTTTAGCCCTCTTATTTCTAGGTTGGTTTGTTTTCTTCCTAAATGTTTTTGTCTTCATAGAATAGTCACTGACAGTGTTGGTAATTTGTATTTTTATTTTTATTTTATTGTTTATTTGTTGTTTTAGCCACAAATTAATTTGATAAAATTGATAATACAGAGAATTATAATTTTAGACTTGAATCGAATACCACAACAATCAAAATTTCATACCACTTAACTTGAATCTGATACCACAACAAATACAATCGCATACCATATATCCTGAATCAGATACCACAATAAACAGAATCTTATACCACTTAACTCGAATCTAACATCACAACAACCATAATCTCATACCACTTAACTTGAATCATATGCCGTAACAACCACAATCCCATACCACTTAACCTAAACTTCATACCACTTAACTTGAATCTTATACCACGACAACCTAAATCTCATACCGCTTAAACTCAACCCGATACCACAACCTGAATCTTATACCATTTAACCTAAATCCGATATCGCAACCTGAATCTCATACCACTTAACCTCAACCCGATACCACAACCTGAAACTCATACCACTCAACTTGAATCCTATACCACAATAACCAGAATCTCATACCACTTAACCTGAATCGTATACCACAACAACCAGAATTTCATACCACTTAATCTTAATCTCATACCACTGAACCTCAATCCGATACCATAACCTGAATCTCATACCACTTAACCTCAATCATATACCACAATAATCAGAATCTCATACCACTTAACCTAAATCCTATAACACAACAACTAGAATCTGATGTTGCTTAACCTGAATCTTATACCATAACCAGAATCTTATAGCATAAGAATCTGAATCTCATACTACTTTACCTTAATCCTATACCACAACGACCAGAATCTCATACCACTTTACTTGAATCCTATACCAAACAATTAGAATCTCATGCCATATAATTTGAATCTCATATCACTTAACCTCAATCTTATACCATAACCTGAATCTCATATAAGTTAACTTGAGTTGCATACTACTTAATATGAATCTTATACCACAACAACAAGAATCTTATACCACTTAACCTGAATCCTATACCACAACTAGAATCTCATACCACAAGAACCTGAATGTCATATCACTTTACTTGAATCCTATACCATAACAACAAGAATCTTATACCACTTTACCTGAATCCTATACCACATAACCAGAATCTCATACTAGTTAACCTCAATCCTATACCATAACTTGAATCTCATACCAGTTAACCTGAATCGCACACCACTTAACCTGAATCCTATACCGCACAACTAGAATCTCTTACCACTTAACCTCAATTATATACCACAACTTGAATCTTATATCAGTTAACCTGATTGCATACCACTTAACCTAAATCCTATACCACAACAATCATAATCTCATACTACTTAACTTGAATCCTATACCACAACTTGAATCTCATACCATAAGAACCTGAATCTCATACTATTTAACCTAAATCTTTTGCCATAAATATACCATATAGACCTTAATCTTATACTGATTAATCTGATTCTTATACCAGATGAACCTAAATCTGATACCACATATATACCATATATTCTAATTTTTATATCATACCATAAAACTTGAATCTCATACCACATATATTCCACATATATACCACATAACATAAATTACATACCACGCAACCTAAAGCTTATACCACATCAACCTTATACCATATCAACCTGAATCTCATACCATATCAACTTGATTCTCATACCATCTGTATTTGATATCACTTGAACCTAAATCTAATACCATTGAACCTGAATCCGATACTACATAACCTAAATATCATACCATTTAGCCTGAATTACATACCACATAACCTGTAACCCATTGTTCATGTTACATTGTGATTTCCTTATTCTGTATACTTTTGTTGCATTTCTAAACTTAGGTCCTTAACTGATCAAAAATTAAAAGTTTGGGGATGAGCCATGGAAAGGGAGTATTTGTGCCCCCTTTCGTATTTTAAAATGTCCCCTTAGAATAGTAGTTGTTTGTTTGATTTTACTGGTGTTTAGAGTAGTAGTAGAGAGAATCCATCAATCCAAAAATTTCAGGCTTACATATTTCTTTTAAGGGAATATTACAAAAACCTCTTATGAGGTTAGGTAAAATCTACGATTGTGTCCTTGTTGTTTCAAATACTTACTCTTACTCCTCTCAAATTTTAACTCTATTATTCATCGTTAATACAAAAAAAGGAAAATGACTTATTTTGCCATCCTAACCT
This sequence comes from Aquilaria yunnanensis, assembly GCA_039654915.1. NCBI lineage: Eukaryota > Viridiplantae > Streptophyta > Magnoliopsida > Malvales > Thymelaeaceae > Aquilaria > Aquilaria yunnanensis. The sequence continues at coordinate 2,852,814 of CM077595.1, forward strand.
TCTTCCTTAAAAACTTTGCCCTTTTAAAACCCATTCAAGTAAAACCAATAAATCTAGAAAAAAGCCATCAATATGAAAAAACCTTATGTTTCTAGTAGATCGCCACCATTCCAATTCCTAGGTCCGTCATATCTTTGCCCGTTGCACCCATCTCCGCCTCGAAAACAAATTGGCCCCAATTGACAACTAGCACCAATCGGCCGCTATCCCACTTCGAGACGACATATTCAATCATCCGTTCTCTCAGATGAATCAGGTTTAGTGGGTTTAGATGATTGGCTTTGATGAATTGCGGCTTCAATGAATTGTGTTTGTTTGTTCTTCATTTTGGTTCACCAATGATTGGCAAGGTCATGGTGGGGTTACGAGTGTGTATTGTCGGCGGCAAATTGCTCAACGAAGGGGGCATCGTTAGGGAGGTCAATTGTGATGAGGGCGTCAACTTCAAAAGGCAAATCATGAGGAGGGCTTGGCGATGTGGGCTTTGCCCTCTCTCTCTATTTGCCCTCAGCCATCGCCTCATGGATCTATCGAATCCATCAGTTTCGCTCAACCCATAGTCTTCTGGTATTTTTATTTTAACTTTGTTTTGATTTTGGTCCCCTTTGTATTCTTGTTTTTTTTAGGTGCAAAAGAAGTTGGGGGGTAATGTTTCTATGGATAAATGTTGGGAAGGCTAAGTCAGGTGTTTTTATTTTTCTATAGTAACAGTTATTAACGGAGTTAAGTTTTGAGAAGAGTAAGTGTAAGTTTTTGAAACAGAGAGGACATAATCGTAGGTTTCATCAAACCTTAAAAGATTTTTGTAATTTTTTCTTCTTTTAATGCACCATCTCTTAGCCATCTCATTTGAAACAGTATTAGCTTATATGTTAGAAAAGCTATATAATAGTAGTTTTTAGCGTTAAATATTTAAAAAAACTATTACATCAGTTGGTAATTTATTCCATTCCCAAATGTTTATTTGAGACGGTATTATAAAACAAAGCTATATTACACCTCAATTAATCGAAAATTGAGCTGCATTTGACTGCACTTAGCAGAAAATCTCTCCTAAATTTTTTTTATTATAAAATTTGAACCCGAGACCTTTTTTTAAGAGATGAGCTCAGCTCATTTCGCACTGCCTCACAAGATTCGTTTTCGACTTCCAGCTATTATTGAAAATTTGAAGACGAAAATGGGGTAAAAAACGTTTTACAGCTAATCATGATTTTATAGCCAAATGTGTCCAAAGTGTAGCCAACTGGCCCGTTCATCTCTCTCTCTCTCTCACGTTTTTTCTCCTTCCTTCACGCTTTGAAAATTATTAAAAAAAAAAAGTTCCGAAACAGCCGAAAAGGTGCTATTTTATGGCCCAATTGATGTCGCAGGAGATGGGATCATGTGATCGGACTTTTGCTCTCAACCTCTTTTTTAAAAGCTCTTGTAATTGTAGGTCATCATTGATTTGCAACATAACTTCTCCTCTGGTCAGGGGTGTAATGAGATTAGACGGAGGTTGAGTTTATTGAGCTCAAGCTTGACCTTTTAAGTTATTGACGCTATTTAAGTTCAAACTTGATTCAATTGAACTTAGACTTTGAGGGTTGCCCAAACACTTAAAATGCCCAATTTAGGCTTTGTGGCTAGCGGTGACCTTGTGCGAGTAGCCTCTTAAAAAATGAGATTAAACAAGTCACCAGTGGATTAGTCAGTGCATTTGCCCCCATAATTTAGCCCATGCAGAGAATTTCGTGTTAGTATTGTGCCTAAAAGGCCAATCATGAGATGATTGTAATTTTGCACATTGAGTCATGATATTTTATTGAGGCATTAATCCAGCAATTTTGTTTGTTGTTTTGTTTCTGCGTAACGTAATAAACATAATTGTAACCCTAGAATAATGATATTCTTAAACGTCCCTAGTCTAGTATTATTGTGGAGCGGGTTGCAATAATACATAATGACTAGCATATGTGGAGACTAATATGAGATATGTAGTCTACATATGGGTACAAGTTGGAGAACTTGTGTACTGGACCGACCTACCATGAGAACACTTCATGGATCGTTATATGAGTGTCATAAGTGATTCTCATAGTGATCATGGTATATGTAGTCCTTCGACCTAAGATCATAAAGGTTCCCTACATGTGAGTCACATACTTTGATACTTTCCTTTGTTGCTCGTAACTGAGTGAACTTGAAGGAGGTCATTGGGTATGTCACATATCATGCGGAGGGATTTGTATGATCAAGATGGGATTTGTCCCTCCTATGTAACGGGAGTGATATCTTTGGGCCCCTTGATAGAGTGAGACTTAGAAAATGCATGGCCATGCTCCGATGAGTTGATATATGATATCAATGTCGTTAGTTTAAGTTGGTCTACTCGGTAATCAAGAAACCAAAGATTGGGCTATACGAGAGTGACACATTCCATATCTCGTGCTTAGTCTTGATATCTTGGACAAAGGGACAATGACATATATCGGTGATGATCATAAAGGTTTAGTCTATTCACCGACAATCTTGTCACTTGGGTAGCAATGATGTGTTGCTAGACACCGCTCATTGCTTATGATTATAAATGTGATTTATGATCATTGCCAACATGGCAAGAGCCTATTGGGTCGCACACATAGAGCTATTTGGATCATTAGAGTGCATGGGCTAATTATTTGGGTTATGGTTTCACTTTAATTTCGTATTAATAATGGGCCAAGGAGTTGAGCCATTATTAAGCCCGAAATTAAATCCTAATTGGATTAGGGCTTTGAAACCCATTAGGCCTGGAAGTTGAGTCTCACTATAAATACAACTTTTAAGTGAGAAATTCGCAGGTCTCTTTGCCCTAGCCTCCAAAAAAGGACAGCCGCACTCTTCTCTTGCAATTCCTTGGAGGACGCAAGCTAGCACTGCGAGCGCAAGAGAAACGCATCTGCCGGGACGCGGTGGAAGCGTGGTGATCCTGAGAGGCTCGTGTGGATACCATAGAGAGCCTGAACACGTCAACTGTTCAGGTTTTGTGATTCGACTCTACAGTTGACTGAGAGATCTCAACCGAAAATTAGGTATGAAATTTTCGAACACCCGGTTTACCCCGTTTCACTTGGATCCTGGAGGGTTTCGGTTAAATTCCGCTGCGCTGTTTGGCTCCCGAAACCCAACATTTCGTTCCCCCCCAACCAACGTTGTCTCCTCACCACCATTGTCGCATCATAGGTTTGGAAATAAGCAATACAATGACTAGATTAGAATTATATATGGGAATTACAAACAAGTCAAGTCACTTGATTGGTTCAAGTTTGATGCCAAATTGAGTGGTGTTTGTAATTCACAAGAATGAAGGGTCAAAGGTTAAGGATTTGGGCATGGAGCCTCCTAGGGCTGGGAATTTGGAAAACAAGGGAGGGACAGTGAGTAAGAGTTGCATGACCGACGACAACTAAAATTGGAAAAGTTGCTTGGCATTATGTTTTTCATGGTAGTGGTAGGCGTGTTTGCAGGGTGGGTTCCACCGAGTTTCATCAATACTTGACCCTACTTGCATCAACTACAGGTTTTTTACTTTGAAATATAACCTTACTTGCATGACTTTAAAATTAGATTGAACCCAACCTGCATATGAATGCTGTTCGGGTTGGGTTTGTATGATTGAGTTCCAACTTCCCTTGGAAACAAAAAATTTCATATGCAAAACATGTAAATAATACACAATAATATTAAAATGCAAATCCACTAAAGCTAAAATCAAAATCTAAAGAAGACTCATTCTATTCAACTCATCCATTAGAAAAATAAAATCAAAACCCAAAACCATTAAATTAGGGAACCAACAACAATACTTTGGTTGTTTGATAATACCACATGAAGAAAAATAGAATCTAAAGCTGGGTTATCTACGATACTCAAATCCTTAGTACTAGTTGATAGTGTTTGGAGACAGAGTTCTTTGACTTACATGCTTTTTGATTTCATGATGGGTTTGTGCTTTGTTATAAGTTTGACATTGAGGAAAGTACGTTTGGCAAGCAACAAAATAGGTGAGTCTGATAAGAAAGGGGTTAGAGGAGAGACAAGAGCAGTAGTTAGGCTTTAGGATTAAAAATTGGACTGGTAGAAGTTGCAATCATGTCTATTTTGGGTTAGATATAATGGGCTAAGCTAATTTAAACTTAAATAAATAAGGTTGGTTCGAGTTTGCCGAATATCTATTGTTACTCGGCCTATATGTATATCAGATTTCTATTTTTACTACCCAAACCTAACCTGCATAAAATCTGCATGACCATCAGATCGGTTTGGTTTGAGCTAATCGATTTCATGGGTTGAGCAGGTTAGATGAATACCTTTAGTAGTGAGATTGTGAATTGAGAAGATTAATGAAAGAGTGGATATTTAATATGTTTAATTTATTACTGCATTCATCTCGTAAAAGATGAAATGTTTCTTTGCACATAAAGATTAAAGTGTATATAATTTATGAATTTTTTTAAATTTTCCCATAAAATAAAAATTTTAAAAAGATTTCATTTTGAGTTTAAGTGATGATTAAAGAAAATAAAAATTCCATTTTTGGGTTTTATATAGTGAGAGTTGAAATGAAAATTTTTTTTAAAAAATCCTTATTAAGTATTATGTCTTGGGAGTCTAAAGGGGTAGTAATGTAAATTGGATATTAAAAAATTTTCAAAAAGGAGAAATTTCAATTTTTTCGAGACAACAAAAAAGACATATGTTCATCTTTTTAGAAAGGCAGAGAGTATTATATTCAATTTGTTTTAACTTAAGTCAACTTAATCTAAAATGGTTTTAAATTTTTTTCACCTAGAACCAATTTCATTTGAAAGCCAATATTATATAGGTGTAATAATCCATTTGAAACAAATTTTTTATCATGTTATTAAATTTCTATGAAATTTTCTTTTTTAATGTTTAAAAAATAAAAATTCATAAAAAATTAATAGTATTATAAAAATTTTACAATCAATGGATTATTTCACCTAAATAATATTGACTTTAAAATAAAATTGGTTTCAAATAAAAAAGATGTAAATATAAAAATAAGTTGTTTTGAATTAAGTTGACTTAAGTTAAAAACGAATTGACGGTTAGTTTTATTAGAACTTAAACTAAGCTTTAAGGCTTGTTAAAAATAAGACTAAATATTGTTGGGCTTGAGGTCAATCTTTTAAAATATCAAGTCCATTTTCATGTTTGAGCTTAGCCAATAAGTCTCAACTTAAGTTCTAACTCAAGTTACTTGATAAAAGTTCAACTAATTTACACTTGTGTGACCGTGAAAAAAAAAAAAACAGATTGGTCTGGGAAAAACTTTAAATTTGGTTTTGGGCCTTATCTATGAAAAAAAACAAGTGTTTGAGGTAGATTTTTGCTTATAGGCCCAACAATACGTCAAGAGTGTTAGTTTTGGTCCTTGAAAAAAGAAAGAAAAGAAAAACAGAACATTTACAGAAGGTAAAAATATAGAACTCACCTGTGATTTGGTATAACCTGCATTTTGTTTCCTCTATTTTAAAAAACTTATATTTTACTCTCTGCTTAGTAAGCGACAACAACTTCTGAAACCCTAATTTAAATTTTTTGATAACTATATTCCAGTAATTTCAAAATTTTTGATATTTTTTTCACAATTACTTGAACTTTAAAAAATACTGATATGCATTTGCATAGAGGAAAAACTAATAATTTATAATATTTATTAACTATAAAAAATATTGGAGAGATTGAAATTATTGAAAGATTACTATCATATAGTTTAAATTAGAGTTTCATAAGTTGTTTTTGATAGTATAAAAGAAATAGAGGTAAAATATGATGTTTTTAAAAATAAGGGGCAAAGTGTAGATTAGGATAAACCTCAAGGGTAAACGTGCGTTTGCCTTTAACAGAAAACCAAAATCGGAACAGAAAAGCGAGTTATTTCACTCGCTACATGTCGCGAATCAGATTCTTCTGCTCCTGGAGGAGTCAAATTCTCCAACTCGCTGTTTCCCTCGCTCGGGAATAGTATAAATACTCACGCAAAAATCTCTCGATATCCAAAAATTTCCTCTTCTTTATGCTTCTTCTGACTCTATCTTAACTGTTCCACCGACGTTGCTTACATCTCCACCGTTCATTCTTCGTCGGCCGGAGAAACAACAATAATGGCGACGCGGTTAGATCTGGACGGCAGGCCCATCAGGCCAATGACCATATGCATTATCGGCGCCGGCGGCTTCATCGGCTCCCACCTCTGCGAGAAGCTCATGTCGGAGACGCAGCATAAGGTGCTCGCCGTCGACGTCTACAACGACAAGATTAAGCATCTCTTCGAGCCGGACTCGCTTTCGTGGGCGGGCAGGATCCAGTTCCACCGCCTCAACATCAAGAACGACCCTCGCCTCGAAGGCCTCATCAAAATGTCAGATCTGGTACGCTTTCTTTTTCCTTGCATTTTCTCTTGTTGTTTCTTTGCTTTTCGATTTCCCGTGGATCTGGTTGAAATTCTTGTTGTTTCTTGATATTCTTTTTCGGCTTTAGACGATAAATCTGGCGGCAATCTGTACTCCGGCGGATTACAATACGCGTCCGCTCGACACTATATACAGTAATTTCATCGATGCGCTTCCCGTGGTGAGCATTTATGTTTTCTCTTCCGCCGCCATTTTGTCGGTGGAGTGGAATTGATGTGACCAAGAGAGAGAACGAGTCACTTGTTGACGAGATCAATGCGAAAATGATTGTCTTGTGGATTTTGTTTGTAGGTCAAGTACTGTTCTGAGAACAACAAGCGTCTGATTCACTTCTCCACTTGTGAAGTATATGGGAAAACAATTGGAAGTTTCCTTCCCAATGACTCTCCCCTTCGTCAGGTCAGCTGTAGCTTTCTTAATTCTTCCATTTTGCGAAAATTCTGGTGTCTTTGTAATTAAAGAACTCGTTACTTTTCAATGATTATTAAGTGCAAGATTTGTAAAATTGAATATTTATCTGAACATAGTAAACATGTTGGGTGTAAATCGATGGCAGAGGTCAAAGATACTGAGGTTTACCATGAAAAAGAGTGAGAATGATAAAGATATGCTGAGGTTTTGCTGAAGTTGTTAGGGAAATGCCTAAGCTGACACTTAGGAACAAACTAGTATATAAGATTGCAGAGGTCAAAGATATTTGAATCACTTGTTTACTCGAGTGTTTCATCAATAACAGATTTGTGGAGTATTACATAACATGACGAAGAGATAGTCCTGATACTTATTCATTCAAGGCTTTGTCTTGGAAAATGGATTGGTGGGTTTATTCATTCTTATATATTGTCTATGGAAAAGTTGGTTTGTTTATGCCTTTTGCATTATGCCTGTTATGGGTTTGGATTTGTAGAAGAAATTATTGATGTTGAATTCGTGTAGTGTGATTCCCCAAATTCTTTAAATGCATAGGATTCCTTGACCCATTCACCATTTGCAGTTAACCATCCACATTTTCTTGTACCCTATCAGAGACTGACCGATGTGGCTCCTCCTTTTTTTTTTTTATGTCTTGAATTTACTAAATTCTTCACAGTTAAGTAAAACTGCTTGGACCTAGATATAGCTTGTTGAAGTCCTTGATCCAGTCAAAATCCCCAATTCTTTTGCCAGTTTGCTAACCAAGGCCATAGCAATGATGATATCCAGACAGACCAGCCCCGGTAATACAACTTGTTTGGTTTATTATAGATATGGATAAAGTACATTTAGCAAAGGCATACTTGTTCTATTGCAATGCTTGATTATTTTCTTTTGTTAGACTTCAGCTTTTATATGCCCATTGTGATGCAGCTTTAGGAAAGCTTCCTTTTGATATCTTGCTCACCTGTAATTTGATACTTTGTCGCATCTACAATTTTAGTCTCCTGATACTACGTATTGTAAGCACTTAGTGCTTAATGTAACTGGTGCTATTCTCTTCAGGACCCTGCTTATTTTCTGCTGAAGGAAGATGCTTCTCCGTGCATTTTTGGTTCTGTTGAGAAGCAGAGGTGGTCCTATGCATGTGCTAAGCAATTGATTGAGAGGCTCATTTATGGTGAGAATTATTTTTGCTATTTCTTATGAAACACGGCAGGCATATGATATTTGTTGCTTCCTTTTTTTTTTTTTGCTGTCTGTTGCAGCTGAGGGTGCTGAGAATGGCCTAGAGTTTACTATTGTGAGGCCTTTCAACTGGATTGGATCAAGAATGGATTTCATCCCTGGAATTGACGGTCCAGCTGAAGGTGTTCCAAGGGTTCTTGCTTGTTTCAGTAATGTCAGTACCACTTTGACTGTTGCAGTGCATTATTGTGTGTTTGTCGTTCTCTGAATGTATGAAATATGGTATAAGGATCAATGCTTAAGTAATGTTAGTACCACTTCTTTCCCTTTGGCAGTTCAGATCAGTATCTTTTGTGTGTTTTAGTATGTGAAATATGATGTCAGGATCACCATTTGGATGTTTTCCCTGTATTAGGGTTTACTACGCCGTGAGCCACTAAAGCTTGTGGATGGTGGTCAATCCCAAAGAACCTTTATTTACATAAAAGATGCCATTGAAGCGGTCCTCTTGATGATAGTGAGTATCTATTGTCTCCCTCCCTTTCATCAGTATGGGCTTTTGTAATGTTAATGGAAAACTATTATGTGGTGCAGGAAAATCCAGAGAGGGCCAATGGCCACATTTTCAATGTAGGAAACCCAAACAATGAGGTTACAGTTAAGCAACTCGCTGAAATGATGACGGAGGTAAAGGGCTTAATTCCATTTGTTGCTTCAGCGTGCTTTTTTGTTCTTTCGTTTTTTTTTTCCCTGTATTCTCATGACCTTTGCTCATCATCTTCAATTTAAGAATGCTGTTTCCATACCTTTCAGATCTATGCCAAGGTAAGTGGTGAACCTCCTCTCCAGGTTCCGACTATTGATGTCAGTTCCAAAGAATTCTATGGTGAGGGATATGATGACAGTGACAAGAGAATTCCAGATATGACGATAATAAACAGACAACTTGGTGCGTTTCTTCTCCCAATTGTTATAGCAAAGTCTTGTTATATGCTTTGAATTCAAAGCTTCTAACTGGTTCTGATTCAATTCTGTTAAGGTTGGAACCCAAAGACATCCCTCTGGGACTTACTCGACTCAACTCTCACCTACCAGCACAGGACTTACTCTGAGGCTGTTAAGAAGGCTGTGGTGAAACCGGTTGCTTTGTAATCGAAAGGCCAACAACTCGTATATCTGATGGTTGATTCACTTCACCATATGCTGAATTTTTTGTGATCCCTGTGTCTCTGGTATTCAGAAGGCTGGGAATGATACCTTTGCGTTAGCCTTCCTTGTGTAAGGGCCAAACCAAAGAGCATGTTGGGGGCATAATGCAACTGAGTTTTGCTTCCATCTCTGTTCTGTTGTATAATTTGTTAAAACTCCCTCACCTCCGTATTGATTCATTACTTGGATGCATGCTTGTGTTTTTACTTTAACATGCATGTAAAACCATTTTGCGAATAATACCCTTTTCCCCGTGTTTTGTTTCTCCCTTAAGAGGAGCAAGAGTCCAACTTCGTATCTGTCGTAATCTGAACTGGCCATAACCCAACGTGGTCTGCTGTCTTCTGCTTCATTATGATTTTCTCGTCGCATTACTGAAGGTTCTAAGTATCATGTAATATGTTTTACAGTTGATGTTCAGCTTCAGGCCCAGGGAACGTAGTTTCGGCCAGAATAAAATGGAATTGAAGTATATTATTTAGGGGTTAAAATTATAGCAGGTATTTAGGTGTTCTGTTACAATATTTATCTGTAACGAAATAATGTTTTCAGTTATATAAACTGAAAAACATGTACTTAAACTAAAAACCTGAAAACATTTAGAGGAGAGTTGCAGTTAAAATAACATCACTTGCTGTACTAATTTAACAAGGGGCGTCGGGCGTGGGTCTGAACGGAAGTGGCTCGGGCACCCTAAACAAATGAGCAGGTTCAATCTAGGGTTTTATGCCTTAAAAAAATTTATTTAAGGGGTATCTCGTCTTTGCTGCCGAAGAATGCCTTAAGGAGATTAGTCTTAGCTGGTTAGGAAGAGGTTATTTCAGATGCACAATTTGTTTTCTTCCTAAATATTGTACTGGTTTCCCACGTTGAAGGAGTAAATGATGGGGAATCAAATTTAAAGGGGTGAACCACTCGACTTAGAAGAGTTTGAGGGGTGACAGGACATTTAGGTATTCTGAGACATAAATTCCACTGCCTTAAACCCTTAAATCTAATAATAATTATGGGAGAAAAATTAAAAAATCCCAGCATTCCAAACTATTTCCCAGATCCAGAACACGCAGCATAACCCCCGACCCCTGCCAATGGCTGCCCTAGCCCACTCCGCCGCTGCCAGTTCCGCCGTCAGGATACGTTTCCGCCCGTCCCACCAACCGAAATCCCTATCATTGCCTTTCGCTCGCCCCAATCCCCTCGTCCCTTCTCTCATCGAACCCCTGACCTCTAGCGCCACTCAGTCATTTCTAATTTCCCCCCTCAAATCCAACCCCTCTCCGCCTTCTTCCTCCTCCTCTTCTTCGTCCACCACCCTTAAATCACGACTCCGCGATGGCGAAATCCTCTACGGTCTCTTCATGCTTTCCTTCTCGCCTACTATTGCCGAGATCGCTTCCGTCTCCGGTTACGATTTTGTCGTCGTCGACATGGAGCATGGTCCCGGTGGCATATCCGAAGCGCTCCAGGTCCTCCGCGCTCTCTCTATCCCGGCCATCCTGCGCCTCCCAGAGTCTTCGGCTGTTTGGGTCAAGAAAGCGCTCGACATCGGGCCGGCGGGGCTGATGTTTCCGATGATCGATTCGCCCAAGGATGCCAAGAAGGCCGTATCGTATTGCCGATTCCCACCGGAAGGGATCCGCGGATCTGCTCACACTGTAGTGAGAGCTTCGAGTTACGGTGTGGATGAAGGATACTTAAACAACTACGCCGAAGATCTTCTCATCATGTGCCAGGTGGAGTCGGCGGAGGCGGTCAAGAAGGTGGAGGAGATCGCCGCGGTGGACGGCGTCGACTGTGTTCAGATGGGGCCGCTGGATCTGAGCGCCAGCATGGGGTACCTGTGGGACCCTGGTCACAAGAAAGTGAGGGAGATGATGAGGCAGGCGGAGAAGGGTGTTATCGCCGGCGGGGCCTACTTGGCGGGATTTGCGATGCCGTATGATCCGCCGGAGATGCTGGCTCGGCGGGGGTACCACATGGTTTCCGGCACGGTGGATGTTGGGCTGTTGAGGAACGCTGCCTTGGCGGATGTTGGGAGGTTTAGATTGAGCTTGAAGGATGAGTCTGCTGGAGATGATAACAAAGACGAGGAGAGATATTGGAGCGAATAGGTATCTTAAGTTCCGTTCGCTTGTAAATGTAAGTAATTGGAAGATTTTGCTTCCTTCCTTTCCTTCTGGTTTCATGTTCGAAAAATGAAGGGATCATCCATGGTAAAGAAAATGATTTGCAGTGAAAGGTTGAGCTTAGTTCATGCCCTTTCTGGTCCGATTTAAAGGATGTTGACAACCACAAAGTAGGAATCCATATGGGTACACATCAAGATTCCAAGAATAAAGAAGAAGCTCAATTTTTGTAGGTTGATCGGTTTATGATTTCTTCAGAGGAAATAGTTATGTCGTGCTTCAGCTGAACCAGTGTTGCTGATTCAGTTCTAGAGATTCTCCCATGGTTATTGAGAAATCTTGTATGCATATTCTAATTGGTTCCTCAAAAAGTAATAGGGCTCTTGAAATTTGAAATTGAATGGATGTGAGTGGGAATTTGAATTAATGAGTTTTACAAACTGTTTTGATAGTAGAGAAAAAGGTGCTCCTGTTTAATGAGCCGAATTGTGAGAGATTGAGTACGGGGTGCCCTGTGCAAAGAGTATTGCCAAATGAGCGGAATTGTGTTTTGGTGACCAGGAAGTTCAGAACCGGAGTAATAAGGGAGCCCCAGTTTGAGACTGAAAGCTGCTGCTTGACCATTTGAGGCACCAGTCTTCCCATAGGGTTGCTGCTCATATCTGGATTCATTTTTGATTGAGACGTGACAAAGAAACCCGGGCACAAGTTCAAGTCACTTGTTGCTGTTACCTGCTTCTCGTCCCACTTACATGTGTTAAGCGTGCAACCGACGTTCATCTTGAGCTATGGGTTGAACTTGGAACGCTACCTGAGATTCATGGTTGTGGAAGGATGGAAGCAAGAAGGATTTCATCTCAAGCTGTGGACCAAACTCTTCATGAGATCCATAGTTCCAGGGGGTTGCAAGTTGAAGGTTTCCTATCCGACATTTTTTGTTTACTGCATGCTCATTCTTCATCTTTGATATTGAAATGCATTTTTTTATAGGGGTGTAAGAGTTTAACTCTAACTTGAAACCTGATCTATTTTTTAGGGTTAGGGTTAGGTTAGAGGAGGGAATTAGTGTCATTTAGGTTGACCTGAATCCGAACCGTTTCTAAGATGCAAAAATTAGGTTGGTTTGGGTTAAACCCGATTGATTGGATTCAACTCGGAATTCCCACTTTCCAAGCCCATTTTCATTCCTTGCCCAATCCCTTCCTAGCCTAACCCACATACCTATGTTATAAATACCTAACATACCAAACCCTAATTCTTCATCAATTACCGCTAGCCATACCCCCCACACTCATTGCTGTCTACCACCGTTTGTTGTCGTGTCACCGTTTGTCGTTTTTTTGTTCGGTCTTCACTGTTGTTTTGCCCCCTTCCCCGTCCGTTACTTCCTTTCCTCCCTTTCTTTCTTTGTTTGTCCTTGGCCTTCCTTTTTTGTCGTCCATTGTTCGATTTCGTTCGCTGTCCATTTGTCATTCGTCTTGTCCTTGCCACTGCGTCACCTTCTTGGTTTTGTTGCCTTCATCGTCCTTTGTATTTCACTGTCATCGCTTTGCCATCACCTTACCCTCCTGGTTTTGTCACCTTTTAACCATCCTCGCCTGTTGCATTGGCCTCCGTCATCATCCTCGGCTACGAAAGGCAGAGGAAATGGCTGCCGATAGTGGTTATCGGTAAATTCGATCCAACTCAACCATAACAATATATTTTTAGGTTATGGTTGGTTTCAAATCTCTTCCCATTTTGGATCCGTTCGGGTCGACATTTTTGGATTGTGAAAAAGGTTCATTTATTTTGGGTTTTGACTTGAACCCGGCCAAAACCTTTCACCCTTAATTTTTTATGCCAGGATTAGATGCATCAAACCTAAAGTGTGAGTGTGGGGATTGACTATGACCACCAATGAAAATAAACCAAAACTTAGCACACAAGATCCACATTGAAAGTTAGACCTGCGTTAAGCATAAAATTGTCACAAAGTTGATGATATTTTACATCACTACGTTCAATTTAGAAGTCGGTCATTTGGGTTTTATAAGCCAATGACTCGTAGGTGAGGAAGGGCTGAGTTTTTTTTTTCTTGTAGCTAGAGCTCAAACTCGAGTGGAGATTTTTTAGTTGGACCCAATTGAGCTAAAATTTGAAAATGAGCTAAAAAAATTTTAGGGTTGATCTCGAGTCTATCACTACCTTGGCCTAATATGTGATAGGTTTAGAACTATCTTGAAATTTCTCTAGTCCTTATAGCCTTATCCGACCTAATCCCAAAAGAGTCCAGGCAAAGATCCTTGAATTTCAATTTTTCAAAGCTCCACGCTCCACAAGGTTTATGTCCATCTTTGATTTCTTTATTTTTTTTGAATCTTTCTCAGTCTTTTCCTCTATTAAAACTTGATTTGATGATTACGCTCAGTATTCAACACTGCATTCTCTACTAAGGTGCCTCTTCATCTCTTTCCTAGATCCAATTCTAACTATCATGTCTATTCGATTCTTTTGTTTGATTAGATCTTCAATTTCTTGATGGTTTGGTCTGCGAATGTTACTATTGTTTCTTTTCACTTTTTTGATGTAATGTTGCTTTGAAATTTCTGGTCATGTTAGGAATTAGGTTAACCTTTTTCTGCTTTCAAATATTCATCTATGTTATGAGAAGAAATTTGATTGGTTTTCTTTTTAACTCTTTACTAATTTGGAATTTGTATATAGGTTTCGAAGATTCTGTTCAACTGTTGCAAGTGTTTCTGATCTTCCTATCTTGGTCATGCTGTAGCAAATGTCTATTGTTTCCTTAAAGTAGAGATTAAAAAATAATGGTTTTAAAGAGTCCTTTGCCTGTTATTTTGCTGTTTTTCCTCCTCAACCAAGGCATGCACCAGTTTAGTCAACGGGATGTTGACTTCCTTATTCTTTTCAAATTTGGTTTCTAAACTTGGAAGTGAGCTTATTTGTTGAACAAATATGAGCAGCTCAGTTGGCAAGTTTATAAATTTTTGCCTGTACAATAATTTTTGATTAGTTGGGTCAAACTAAGGTATGACTTTTTCTTTGCATTCAAGTTCTCTTTTTGTATGGCTTAAGTTAGTATTTGAAACTTGTAAGAAATACAGACATCGTATTTTGCACCACCAAATTTATTGCCTTATAGTTATATGCTTAGAATCAACTTAGCAAAGCCCCTCAAACAGGCTCTTTAATTGTAGAAAATTTTCTAAATTTTCTGAAAAATTAAGAAATGAAAAAAAAAATGTTTGGTAGGTTAGTTTTCATTTTCTATTTTTTGAGAAAATAGTTTTCTATATTATGAAGAATTGGAAAATATTATTTTCATTGTTTTCTAGTTTTCCATATCTAAAAAAATAAAAAGGTTTAGTCATACGTAGACTCTTAGTCTCGACTTATCTAACCTCTCTCATCGTTGTCGTTGCCAACTAACCTCCCCATTGTCGTCACTGCCTGGCTAATCTCTGTGTCATCGCCTCTCGACTAGCTTTGTCAGAATCTTCTCAAATTCGTGGACTACGGGCCATTAATTTGTGATACTCTTATTCAATTGCAGTGGCCGAAGCTCTCTAGTCATGACGTCTCTGATTCCTTATTGTCTCATGCTTCGCCTTGCTTCACTGACTTTGATTTATCTTAGATTACCCGATTTGGTGTTCAACGAAATCGAATCTGGCAATTAATCTAACAGACAGTGAACTTAGGTTATTGAAATTGATTAAATTCACTTGGCATTCAATGAGGTTAAATTTTTTTGATTCCCTTGACATGTAAAGTGTTAACGCCAAGGCAAGGCACTTGAAGATGAAATCAAATAGTCGTGAAGTAGTGGAGATTGGCACTATTGAGGACAATTGCATGTGGAGATTAGGATTGACTTGGGGTGGAAGAGAATTGCGGTAAGGCATGGTGAGCTAAGCCGATGGGATTTGGTGGGGAATGGATGCAAACATAGAGTGCATTGACTTTAATGTCATTCTACATTATTCTAGCATTTCACTAACTGGCATTATTTTGGCAACTCATAAGTTTGGCAAACGCAGATATTTGAAGGCAAGAGCTTTAGACTTTGTCATTGGCTTTATTACTTGAGACTTTGATATGGCATGTTAACATACTCTTTTCATTTTGATGTTTATATTTGGTTGTAAAACTTGAAATTGGAATTTGTTTATTATGTTGCTTCAAAATTTGGAGTATTGTTTATGTTTGTAGCTTTTGTAGTAATGAATGAGAGACAATGCTTCACATACAAGTTCTATAGATGGCCCTTTATTTAAGCCTAGCAAGCTTCCGAGCCAAGTTCAAGCTAAGCTCGAACCTTAAAATTTGGGTTCGAGCAATTCAAGCTCAATCCTAGGTAGCACGGATCAACATTCATTTTCACCGCTTATGACACAAGAACCTACAACATAATAAGGGTATACTGACCACAAAATGGGTTAGTAAATGGTGTCATTATAACACCTAAATAAAAGAAGAGAACTGAACATCTACAATCACACATAGGCTGCACTTTGGAAGTACTTCTGTTGCATCCTTCACTCATTACATTTTTGGTGATATAGATTGTTTCTTTCTTTTTAGAAGTACTGAACGCATCTTGGTATAAGTTCTGTGATTATTGCATGAAATTTTTTAGGACAAATTATAATCATTAATAAATGTTTTCTCACGCCATAAAAAAAAGAAGTCTCATTTTCACTTGCATCATATCATAAAAAAACAACAATACATAGGAAGTTAATGCTACTACTTGGCTAATATACGAAAATCTTTGGGCTTTTGGGCATGAAAAGGCATTTTGCCACTCCTATTTCTAAAAGTTATATTGTATTCCTAAAATAGTGTCATCATTGATACTCATAAGGAAAAATCAAAAAATTGATAATTGAAATTGCCACTAATTATGAAATTATTTTCAGGCAACTTGAATTTTTTCAAAGATAAACACTTGATTGTTTAAATTAGGATTTTAAAAATTTGATATCAGCAATTAACAAACACTATAAAATAATGTTCATATTTGAAGGGTAAAATGTATGCTTTCAAAAATATAAAAAGGTAAAATGTATTTATAAAATCATCTTACAATTTTTTGTAATTTTACCCATTCCATTTTCTTAATTACCACCAAGTTACCTTGAAATTCAAATTATGGGATAATTTTTGCTTATTCATGGGTATTGCAGTCAAATTGTAAAAGGATGTCGGCAAAACCCAAAAAGTTGTCCTGAGCTAGGCTTCATCATTATCAATTGGGAAATTTTCAAAAAAGCTCCTGAGGTTTAGTAAAAACTTCACTTACTCCTTCCTATATGAGAATCCTTCATTTTACCATATGAGGTTTAATAAATCCTTCACTTATTCAACTAAAAACTTGTATAAAATTATATATGATGAAATCTTTTTTTATTACCAATAACACTTTGTTAGTCAAACTTAGTATATGCTCCATCCATCCCACTTTCTTTGTAACATTTTTCATTTTGGGTTGTCCCAATTTCTTTGTAACATTTACTTTGTTAATAAGTTTTAACATGCAGCTTTACCACTATACCCTTTACTGCTATCTATTTTGTTCATCTCCGAATTTATTTTTTCTCACATCTTCGATCTGTTCTAGTCTGGTCTGTTATCTGTGTCTGCGATCTTCATCGAGCCATTGCCGGAATGGTCGCAAATCCATTTTCTTGTTTGATCCGTGGCCATAAGAGAATTAGATGTTGGAGGTGACGTAGGCAACGAATCAGAGGAAGGATTTTCAATCGAAGTGAATTGGATGAAGGATCTCTGATCTAGGTGAATTAGAGAAAATATCTCCAATTTGAGAGAGGCGTGAGAATTGTATGAAATCAGAATGAAGTGAGGCACGGCGAGCCGAGATAGGAGAGAGATGCGAGAATTGTGCGAGATCGAACTAAAGCGAGGCATGGTGAGGCGAGATTGGAAAGACATGAAAATCGTGTAAGATTGAAGCAAAGCGAGGCAACATGGGAGTGAGGCAAGGTGACGATGACAGTAAGGTGAGGAGTGATCAGGCCATGGTGAGGAATGGCAAGAAACAATGGCGAGGAAGGGAAGGGCGATGAGGAAGCAGTGGTGAGGGAAGGACAATGATGAGGAAGTGAGGGCGAAGGAAGGACAATGACGAGGAAAGGACGACGACAGAGGGAGAGAAGGGTTAGATCATGGAAATCAATGTCAGTGTTCTGTTTGGGTGCTTGATTCGAGTAAATCAGCGGGATAGGTAAGGTTAGATCATGGAAATCATCCTCATCATTTGGTCCTCATCTTCGTGCGACCTCCGGCTTCTGCCATGCTAAGGCTTATCTTTGGTAGACTCAGTCGTTGTGCATAATGGAGAACATGGGCAAAATTAAGAATGCATTGGCTACCTTAATCTATGTGCAAAAGGTAATGGTGTAAATAATAAGGGACGGAGGAAGCATAACAATACTATTTGAGGGTTGTGTCTTAGTTATAATATTTGAAATGTAGTAGCTAGATATAACATCTAATTGAGTGTGAAATATGTTTGACATATCAGCAATTTACATATATTTTTTAATAACTAAAAGTATTTGGCAAAAATAATTGTTTCATTAGGTGGGAAACAAATTGTTCATTAAGTACACAGTAGTAATAATAATAATAACAACAACAACAACCCTAATAATAATAATAATAGTAATAATCTAAACCAATTCAATAAACAATACAAACAAAGAACAAATTTCTAATATTTCAATGAAAAATGAGTTATGAAATATAAAAATTTATACTCCCTCCGTTTCACAATAGTTGGCATCTATTTCTTTTTTGGCAGTTTCAAAATAGTTGTCCCCTTTCTATCTTTCCAAATAAGGTAACTTTTTTATTATTTTATATATATTTCATTTATTGAAAGGAGAGAAAGTTGAGAAAGTTAAAGAGTGAAAGTACGTATGGCCTATTAAAAAGTAAACAAGTACATGTACTTTAGATAAAAATAAATAAACTAATAGTTTTATATTAAAAGAAAGAAGTAAAAAATAGAGAAATCTTAATTTGCGTGCATTATCAAAGAGGACAGATTTTATGAGACGGAGGGAGTATCATTATTGTTATTACTACTACTACTTTTACTACTACCACTATTGTGCTCTCAATGAACACTTTACTTCCCACTTAGTGGAACAACTATTCTGCCAAGAACTTTAGTTATTTAAAAAATATATTTAATTCCTGATTTGTCAAACATATTTCATATTCAATTACATGTTATGTCTAGCTACTAAATTTTAAATGTTACAATTGAGACCCAATTCTCAATAATGTTATATCTACTAAGTTTGACCAATAAAATTTTATTAATAATAAAAAAAAATAATTTTTATCATATATAATTTTATATAAGTGTTTAGTTTAATTTAGCAAAGTGTTGTCCTATGCATATTATGGTCAATTCAGCTTATCTAAGGAAACAAGAAAATGGAAATTTCAGTTCTCACTATTATGGGCGGGAGAGGTAAGTAAAGGATTTATTAAACCGCAAGAGTAAAGTGAAGAATTTCCAAACATGAGGGATAAGTGAAGTTTTCTTTAAACTTCAAGGGGTTTTTAAAAATTTCTTTATCAATTTGATCAAATCAATAGTGGGGCTATGCTATCTACAAAATTCTAGCGGTAAATGCGAGGAAGGAGCTAGGAAGATGGCTGAAAAGATATGTCAAGTAAAACAAGACTCAACCAACAAGGCCTGACAACAATTCCAACTCTCATCTCTCAACGACATCAAGATTAGGCCTTTTCTTTTCCTCCTCTCGCACGCATAAAATAATTTGAATCGTTTCCTGATTAGTCTAAGTTTGATCTTTATCATCTATTTGGTTGTCTTGCCTTTGGTTTTTGGAAAAAGAGTTCCGATAAAGAGATTTTGTTGCAGTTCAAAAGCTCAGTGGTTGATCCTTTTGGGATCCTTTCAAGTTGGAGCTGTAATGGTAGCCATCATTGCTCTTGGTTTGGGGTTTCTTGTGATTCTGATTCTCGGGTCATTAGCCTTAATGTCACTGGTTGACAAGATCAAAGTAAGTTTCCTCATTTTTATAAGCGTAGAAGTAAAAGGGCATGTCTGTTTGTTCATGGCAAACTCGGAGGTAAGTTGTCTCTTTTGATTGGGGAACTAACATAACACAAAATCTTGTCCCTTGTTTGGAACAATATGGATGAAGGGATTCCTATGAAGATTTGGTATTTAAAGGAATTAGAAGTTCTTGATCTTGAAGGAAATTTTTTTGGTGGCAAATTACCACCTCAGTTTGTAGGGCTACGAAAGTTGAAAATTTTGAATCTTGGGTTTAACAAAATTGAAGAGAGTATTACAGCTTCTTTGTCCCAATGTGTAGATTTGGAAGTATTAAGTTTAGCTGGGAACATGTTGAAGGGATTTGTTCCAGAGTTTTTGGGGAATCTTTTGAGAATAAAAGTGGTTTCTTTGTCTAATAATGCATTGAATGGCTCAATCCCAGAGAATATTGGAGGTGATTGTCCCTATCTGGAACGTCTTGATTTATCCAATAATTTCTTAAATGGAGAGATTCCCAATAGTTTGGGATATTGTTGGCGATTAAGAAAGCTTATATTGTCTTCTAACTTGTTGGATAGTATCATTCCTAGACAGTTGAGGTGGCTACCTGACCTTGAGATTTTAGATATTTCAAGAAACAATCTTAGTGGTTCAATCTTGCAAGATCTTATCAAATGGAGAAAATTATCCTTTTTTGTGCTCAAAGATAACAAATTCTTCGTGCAGGTCCTATTTAATCTCGATAAAATGACATTACCACTTGTATATAGTGTTCCATCAAGATGGTTTTCTGCACCATTAACACCAAAAAGTAAGTTCATGAAGTGTGCATGTTTCCTAAGAAGACTTTTTTAATGTGTGTCTCTTAAAAAAACTTATTCAATCCTACCTATTTGTGTCCTCTAATGTCATTTGTTCTGATATGCTAGGTAACAAAAAGGATTTGCAAGAGTATGTAGATTCTCCAATAGACAACTTAGAAGTAGATAAGAACTTAAGTGTAATTGAAGTTGTATCAATTGTATCTGCATCAGCTATTGTTTCATTTCTTCTAGTTCAACTTGTTTTTTTCATTTACACAAGAAAATGAGTCGCTACATCAGGCAATCATGTTTCTCAACTGAGTGAAATCACAGTATTTGTTAACATTGGTATCTTATTAACATATGAAAATGTTGTAGAGGCAACATGAAATTTCAGTGCTAACAGCTGTATTGGACATGGGGGCTTTGGTGCTATTTACAAGGCTGAAATAGCTCCAGGTACACTTGTTGCTGTAAAGGGGCTTGTTGTTGGAAGGCTCCAAGGTGTTAAACAATTTGATGCAGAGATAAAGACACTTAGGACAGTAAGACATCCTAATCTTGTGAAGTTGATAGGGTACCATGCTAGTGAAATAGAAATGTTTCTCATTTACAATTATCTTTCGGGAGGTAACTTAGAAAATTTTATAAAAGAAAGAACCATAAGAGCTGTGGAATGGAAGATAATTTACCAAATTGCATTGGACATAGCCAATTCACTTGTATACCTACACCATTAATGGAGTCCAAAAATTCTACATTGTGATGTCAAGCCAAGTAATATTTTACTGGATAATGACTTAAGTGCATTCTTCTTCGACTTTGGTTTATCTAGGCTCTTGGGACCTTTAGAAATGCATGCGACAACTGGTGTAGCTGGCACATTTGGTTATGTAGCACCAAAGTATGCTATGACTTGGTGTGTGTTTGAGAAGGCTGATGTTTATAGCTATGACATTGTGTTGTTGGAATTGATTTCAGACAAGAAAGCACTAGATCCTTTGTTTTCTTCAAAGGCAGATGGGTTCAATATTGTTTCTTGGGCATCTATGTTGTTGCAACAAGGTCAAGCTAAGAAGGTATTCACTGCAAGGCTATAGGAAGTCAGCCCTCATGAAAGCCTTATAGAAATGCTTCACTTAGCTATCAAATGTACTATTGATGCCTTTTCAACAAGGCCAACAACGAAGCAAGTTGTCCAACAATTAAGGCGAATTCAACCTTTTTGAAGTTATTTTAGCAGCTGATGATTGACCACATTTCTTGGCATATAAGGTACTAATATGGTTGTACAAAAATAAATAATTGATTTAATTCATTATTTACATATATTTATCCAGATCTGCATCATTTTGGAAAATTTGTAGGAATATACTTTTGTTGTCAACAAACTTGCTACTATGGCAAACTTAGCAAGTTTGCATCAAAGATGATAAAGATGTATGAGTTTATGCTCTTTAACATGATTATTGGTTTCTTTTTTTCACTAGAATTTTGGATGGTTTTTTAATTTCAGTTAGATCTTGGCCAGAATACAACAAATTCATAGCATGATCCTTTTGGAAATATTACTTTAAATATATATATGTATTCCAGGTTCTCTATTGCTTTGTTTAACAATCAATGTAACTATTCTTTTGGATCAATCAATCAATCAGTTGGGCCATAATTGTTTTTCAGGATATTATATACAAAGATATTTCTTTGCAAGGTACGCCAATTTAATTTTCAGTGTTATCTTAAAACTTTGATCAATCATTTGTTAATTTATATATGGCTATGGAATAAGAATCATCTCTTTACCATTTGATCATTTTTTTTCTTTTAATGTTAACTACCAGTTCATCTTCACAGCATGCATAAATATTTCTTTGCATTAGATGATATGAAAAATATTTTCAGCAGAAAATAAATTTGTAAAACTGAACTAAATAATTGAAAGATGATCTTAATAGTGCGTGAAACTTGTTGAGAATGATCTTACCATTCTAAAATTTTTTGTTTGGTGTGTTCAATGATCATGCTATATATAATTACTTAAATGTTGTTAGTTATTTCGTTGAAGTATAGATTCTACTGCAATGCCATGTTTATAACCATCTACTCCCTCCGTCCCAAAATTTTTGCTCCATTTTCCTTTTAGGGATGTCCCAAAACTTTGCACCATTTCCATTTTCAGTAAACTTTATTCATTCAAAAGACAATTATGCCCTTATTGCCCAAAATAGAATTGAGCTCTAAACAACCTAACCCTTCGGCTTCCCTCCGACGACTTCCCTCCGATCGGCCATGGAAACCGCCTTATCGACGCCTCATCATTCCGATCGGCCATGGACGAGCTGGGAGAAGAAGTAGATGCGGAAAGGAGATGAAGCGAGAGATGAGATCTACTACAGAAGGAGCGGTGGACAACCGATCGATCGATGATGGATGACGGACGACGGACGACGGACGACGGACGACCGATTGACGACCAAGGATAGACGATCGATTGATGACGAAGCTTTGATTCTTTGCGGGAGGACGACGCGAACAAAGGCGGCAAATCAAGGAGGGTGCAATTGACAACGGCAAACAAGAATGATGAATCGAGGATGGAGCGAGGCCGGGAAATTGACGACAGAGGACGGACGATCGATCGACGATGACAAACGGGGACGGTGAATCGACGACGGCCAACAAGGACGGGGAGGCTGCCGCGAACGATTGTTGACTGACTGGGAGGGGGAGAAGCTACGAACGATTGATTGGGAGAGGGATTCGCCGACGCCTCTCACCTATTGTCTTCGCCCTCCTTCATCGTCGCCGGCCACCGCCTCCATCGCTTGCCTCCGCCTCTCTCGGATAAATGAAATGCCCAAACCAAATCAGACACAGAAAGTAGAAAGGGTAAAATTAGAAAACCAGTAAAAAACACTACTTTACCTAAAACTACGTGCAAACACAATTGGAGCAAAAATTACGGGACGGAGGGAGTATTATCAATAAAGAAGTTCTTGGTTTTGAAGTAAGTAAAGTGTGTCCCCTTGCAAGTCTTATTTTTTCCTCTTAAACTAGGCAGGTCAGTTTGATCATATCTCACCTCTCATTTCTAAATATCACATAATATTTTATATCTTCTGAGTTTTTGTCATTTAACACATAAGTTGTTTTTTAAAAAAAAAAATAGCTTGGACATGATATTTATTATGGTGGGCATGATATATATTCTTGTTTTTAATTTTTTCTTTTTTGAAATATCTAATATAAGCATACTATAAGGTTAAGATTATTAGTTTATTTTATCAAATTTTCAAGGACAAATTATAAGCATTAATAAAATTTTCAATTATCATTTGTATTCAACTGTGAAAAGATAACAACACCTATTGAGATTAACTTCATGGTGCCCATGAAGGACTTATTGGTGTTTTTAATTCATTCTTAAAAACATCTAAATTCTGTGTATGAAGAAGCCATTTTTGTTTATGATTCATTCTTGAAAACATCGATAAATTTTGTAATAGCATTCAGGCAGTTTTTACATTTTACGTCAAGATAAGTGAGAACGATATACTTTGTTAGTAGACTGTATAGCTTAAAATGGCAAACAAGTATGCAAAAGCTTTCAGTGGAAGAAAGGCAAACCCTGTTTTTTGTTTGAGTTCATTCATTGTGCATCACTTGAGTTTATAATGGTAGTAACCAGCATTATCTTGTAGATACACCATCTGCAGATTTGAGAAAAAGGGAAGAACTTGGAAACATCATAAACAACCACAAATTGATGCAAATTGAGGATTACTTTAGCTTGCCAGTTGGCCGGCTCCACATATAAAGTTCTAATTTTTTGATTGAACAAAGTTAAGGTAGATGCCAAAATTTTTAAAGAGTTGGCAGGTCAAGTCTGATATGTAACAAATCCATACATGTCATGTTTTCTCAACTTAGCTTGGTCTTGAAGTTAGGTAAGCTACATGATACAAGTTTTGGTGTGTAACTTGTACAAGTTTGAGAGATTACTTGTTGTTGTAAGAAGGGAAACTAAGATTGAGGGAGCTGAGTTATTATTCACGATAGTGATGCAAGGTTCACTTTATTAGCTCCTTATTTCTTATATTGCCAATGTTCATCGATAATTTCCAAGAAACAATGGGTATGAATACTGGACCAAGTTAGGGTGGTGAATATTAGTTGAAACAGTTGCTCTAATCTAACTAGTTTACATACCCAACATTACTATAAAATTCCAACTTGAATTGAGTTCTATATATATATGTGTGTGTGTGTGTGTGTGTGTGTGTGTGTGTGTAATTGTTATAAAAATATTATTCTAAAAAATAAAGGTAATTTTATCTTTTATAAAGGTAAATATAATGTGTCATTCAATTAAGCTGTACTAATTAGGGTATTTTCCTCATATACTACAATGTTTTATGCATCTTCACTTGAATTCATAGATCATGGATATAGCCAAACTAATAGAGATAAATTTTAAAACTACGTTAATGCAAAAGGATGGATAAAATTGTTTTAAAAACAGTGTAATGGGTTATAAAAAATCCAACATTCTCTACAAATAAAGAAAATCAATATGTCTATGGAGAAAAATAATCAATTTTAAAATTTTAATTCAAATTCAAAGTTACCAAATGGTGATGAATGAAGAAAAATTTTATATATACAAACTAAAAAATAGGAGGATACAGAAGGACATAAATATATATAAGTTCAAAAGTGGAGCACTAACAAAGAAAAGTATATGAAACAAAATAAATAGCGCTGATAAATGAACGATACGATATTGTGATGGAAATGACTCTAAAATTAAAAAAAAAACCGAGAGAGAAATTATGAGAATGTTACCTTTGTGTAGAGTTTTTATAAGGATGAAATGTTCATATATATAAATGGAGAAAAAAATAAAAAAGGAAAGATAATAATTTCTAAAATGCATTAAACATATAGGACATAACATGAGTATTTAAAAGATATGTTATACATGGAAATCTAATTTTTGTTTTGCATAATATTTTTATACATATATGGTTAGAATATTAATGTAATAGGGCAACTAATATGTCATATACACCTTTTATACTTATTTAATCAAGCAAGTAATGATAAATATTGACCTGCTTTTAGTTTTGGTTATACATGGCAGTTATCTTTTCTTTGTTGCTTAATATTTTTGTAAATTTATATGACTAGAAGATCAAGTTTTCAAATTTGTCTGATTTTTTTTAAAAAAAGGTTGAAAAATGGCGATAATAACGTGTTTAGAATGTCTTCCTTTAAGTTCTGGTAAAAATAGAATTTATTAGATTAAAGCTCAATATTTTGGATTCTTTGTCGAGTATTGGTCAAATTAATTTAGTAAGTTTTAAATTAATATTAATTTTGAAAAAACGAATTGATTCCTTCAATTATCGACTTAAATGGTCATTGATGTTAATATGATTTCATTGTTTAGAAATATTAATTTTCCTCTAAAATTGCATTATTTCTTTTATTTCTATTTTTTTTTCTTTTAAAGAATTTTCTAATTATATGTGGCGAATTAGTTGGTATATGTCAACTCAGTTTTGTTGCTAAATTACACTTTTGCATGTATGATAGTTTTTTATTGAAATAGGTGAAATTATTTTAATAAAAAATTGTTATTTATGGCTCACTAGCATATCTCAAATTAACTGTCTTAAATGAAATTCAATAGGTTACTACTTATTATGTTAAAAAAAATTAAAATGATTTCAAGTCTTGATCTCAATTTATTAGGATTGATGTTTACCAAATAAAGTAATTAGTAACGCAGAAACATAGTTTTTATAAGATGTGGTGGCAAAAATGGACTACATATAATAAAAACGCGGTTTGTCCTATTAAAAATCATGGGAAAAAATATAAATAGTCATGTTTAAAGATCAAGCGGAGAGGAGATTCAACTTGATAAAAAAAAATGTTGCATATCATTGTTATAGCCCTTACTTCTACCAATAATGAAATTTCATATCTTTCATAGGAGTTGTGTGTTTATTATCTATCACTACATGACTTTGTCAATGCTACAAAATTTGAAGTAAAATGGTGTAAATGGATTGAAAGTTTTAGAAAATAAATAAGCCATAAATTTATATATAAAAATTTTAAAATGGATATGAAGTGTGTGTAGCTTAATACTAATATCAAATATAGCAAAAAGATAAGTACTTACACTCCTAAAAAATGAAGTCAACTTACTGATTAACAATTTTAAACAAAATTGAACAAAGATCAGTTATGTTTAATTTAAAAACTTAATTATATGTAATTTATAATAAAATAATATTTTATTTTACAAATATATTTAAAATAATTTGATTAGTAAAACTAATAGATATA
Source organism: Aquilaria yunnanensis (assembly GCA_039654915.1). Lineage (NCBI taxonomy): Eukaryota > Viridiplantae > Streptophyta > Magnoliopsida > Malvales > Thymelaeaceae > Aquilaria > Aquilaria yunnanensis. The sequence continues at coordinate 2,879,446 of CM077595.1, forward strand.
TTCTACACACTAATATGTATTTTGCCTAATATCCAGGTAAATATACATATGTTGAAAAGAGTGAATTTTCAAATAATTTGAAAATTTTTAATAACTTTTGATTATTGTTGCCTAAAATGAGTATTCTTAAGTTAGTTAAAAACAAAAAAAAAAAGAAAAAGGTTAAATTTTAAGAATTTAGGTTGAAAGTCAAATATGATCAAAATTGGAAAGAATATTTAGTGGATGTTTTTAGCAATCCATAACCAACTTTAAATTTTGAATGAAGATTTTAGTTGACTTTTGAGTGTTGGTGAAAAAAGGAAATATTTATACGCATGGAAAATGGCATGCTATGGGATCTTTTAAGTAAGGGAATTAATTAACAAAAATATGGAAATTTTGAATAAGAAACATATGGTAAAATAAACCGGAAAAATAAAAGAGAATAAAAAGCTTATTTAGTTTCCTAGTACGCTTATCACAAAATGTTTCTTGTACATATAACTGAAAAAGTTTGAGAATAAAAAAAAATATAACAATCAATTTAAACAAAATGACTCAATTTGTTTGTAATTTGTGCAAGATTCATTTAGGTAGAGCGATTGTACGGATTCATTATTGTGGTTGCTACGTAACTTCTTAACTTAGAAATATCATCATTTGAAAGCAAAAATTGGATGTAGGAGTTAGGAAAAAAAATTCCTATACCATAAACATTACATGACCAAATAAAATCTCAGAATTTTTCCACTATGTCTTAAAAAATGCATGGAAAGCAAATAACAGAATTAAGGACAAAAACAATTGGTAATATGACATTTTCATAATTTGATCTTAGCAGCAAACCCAAAAAAGTCAATTAAATCTGTTTGATCGATGAATAAAACTAGTTGCTAGAAAAAAGATATAGTGAAGCAAACATAAGCAAGAAGCATGATAAAAAAATAAAATAAAATAAGTACAACTACATGTTGAAATTGGAGGGCAAGAAACTAACGGATTGAAATACAAACTAAAACAATATACAAGAAAAGGAAATTTAATTGTTTCTTAGTAGAATAAAATGTTAACATTGTTGTATCCCCTGAAACTTAAAGTAAGGCTTTAATCAGTAAAAAAAAAAAAAATCAAATTGACAGTCCCTTTCATCATTGAATATTGTTGTAGATTGAGGCAAGGATCAACTGACAAAACTACCTAGAGCATTAGATACATATCATCTCCAGTACCGTAGAATTCTTATGGAACAACTTAGTGAATTATGAGTCTTTTACAGAAATTATAACATTCCAATCACTTACAATTATGTAATTGATTCTATTAACGTAAACTCTAAAACTTCAAATGCTCAGCTAGGACCTAAATAACTTCATTCTCTACATCCTATTTACATGTAAATCTTAGAAACTTAAAACTCGTTTGATAAATCAGAAAGGGGCAGATGCATCATAAGATTAGATATATGACACTTCACTAAAATAAGATGAAGTTAGAAAAAGAAACAACCTTCGAGTAGCAACAACAAGCAGTAGGGGAGATTTAGTTACTAAAGCAAGGTATAAAGAAATTAAACTATCTTCGGCATCCTTTACCAACCCTTGTTTACATTCAAAGTTGGCATTAAGCATTGTGCATTTCCAATGCAGCAACAAATTGACAGGTCTAGCAAGAAGTAATTAACTTAAGATGTGATTAACGATTAATTAGGCTGAGAAACAACCATTTTAATTTCAATAATAGAATTACTACACTATTTGAGTAACCCAATCCTACATAATAATATAACCTAAACAGCAGGAATTACCTAAATGGTAGGAAATTTAATAAGTTTTCTTTGTCAGCATGTGGTGCTAAAATCTTCTCACTCATTTAGCTTTTGTGACACAAATACATTAGACAGCATAAAACATATGTTTTCAGAAATCAATATTACCTCGCCACTCACAAGAGCAATACTGATTATTACAACTATTTTCATCACCCAAAAGAAAGGATTCAACATATATAATGCTGAGAAATTTAAAGAATTTTTTCTCTTGTAAAGCACTCGATAGATAATTTTATGTAAAATAATGAGTGATAGATGTACTAACATCGTGTGGTTATTTCACTTTTATAAAATCCATAGAGAGATTGCTGGAAATTGAGTGCCTATTGAGTAACATATCTCCGAAGAATACATATTTCCAAGTGCAACAACCTGAAAACTGAATAAATGGCCAAAGACAACATATGACTTTCAGGAAGTTATTGAAACTTGACCAAGAAGAAGAGAGAAATATGAAGTGTTTCAAACTTTCTCCACTCGGTGTTTCAAATCTAGAGACCAAATCGTATATATAAAATATGAAGGAGGTGAAATATAGCTGAGTTTCCATGAACAAAAAAAAAAAAAAAAACAGTGGAAGAACCTAAGCAATCTTACTGTGACAAAGATCCAAATGTTGCATCCTCAAACAAATAACGAAGAAACATTATCTCTATTTTCTGCAACCTACCTCAGGGTAGAAATGGTGTCCTAGAGCAGGCAAACATCATCATTACTTTTGAGACCCGTGACATAAATCTATTCAATCAATGCTATGCAACCCTTTCCTTTTCTGAGATGAGAATTAATTGAACTTGAGAAGAAGAAATTAGAGTGATTATAATGTAGAAATTTAGGAATTGAGGCTATAGAAAAGTCTTAAACTTTTAATAGCTGGAGCAAAAGAGAACAAACTCAGACTGGAAAATGGGTTTGGTATGATATCACAATAAACATGCCTAAGACATATGAAACTGCAAAGACATACCCTATAAGGTAATTAACAAACATAAACTCAGTCAATTTTATGTCCAAAAAGTGAGTAAAAATATAAAAGCAAAAAAAGACATCTGATTTTGAATAACCAAACAACATAACTCTTCTGCCATTAGGTTCTGTTTTCAACGATGATGACAATAGGATTACCCACCGCCATGCGGGATACAATCTTACCCCTTCGCCGCCACTCGAAAGGCTCTGATGGCCAAATCATATTCTCCAGCAAATGTCACAGAGAGCCTACTTTTCAAATCATCCGTCAATTCAATGATTATGGTGCTAAAGAGATTACTATGAAAAACATTTTTGAGAGAGCGACTGAGGAGCAATAGTGCAACAGAAGATAAGGCGTTTCATCTATTATTGCCTTGTGGAATAGGCTAGAAGTAGAGGGCATGGGAATCGGCAGAGAGAAGAAAGCGATGATCAGCACAATTTACGTTTAGGGGTTTCCGAACTCTAATAATTATTACATTATACATATATGTCTAATTAGACAAACTAACCCACACTTATTTCTCCATATATAAGCCACTCGTAAAAATTTGACAAAATTACCCTTAGACAGAATCGCTTCCTCTCCCCAGAAACCCTACCTGCCATCACCGCCATCACCTCCCATAGTCCATTCCTCTTACTCCACCATTTGTAACCATTAGATTGGGGCTCCTCCACTCCCTCGTCACCTCTACATGAGAGCTTCTCCACCAATTATCACCTTCGATCTTTGTCATTTGTCATCTTGAATCAGGTCATCATTGCCGCTCCAAATTGGAGCTTCTCCATCGATCATCGCCTCAAATTGTGTCATCGTCATTTGCCTCTAGGTTGCACTATTGTAAATCATCTGCGGGTCATGTTGTTATTGCTTGCATCTAAATCTCACCGTCGTCCCGTATCAGATCATGCCATCGACATCTCAAACTGCTTCCAGATTGTGTCAGATTGCCATCAATGCTGCCGAATCACATCAGTCGTTTCTCTATTTCATATCATGTTGTCATTGCCTTTGGATCACATTGTTCACCACTCACCTCCATCATTTTTTTCACAGGTTTGTGCATAAGAACAATCTGGAGAAATGTTTGAGACAATATGAAGAACTATCTAAAATGATATGTAGAAGTATTTGAACAAATATGTAAATATGTTTGAAGCAATATGTAGAAATTTTACTTTATGCAGGCAATATGTAACATGTAAAAGTGTCTAGAGGAATTTATAAATATGTCTGGAGGAATTTGTAAATGTGTCTAAAAGGATATGTGAAAGTGTTTGCAAAAAATATGTAAAAGCATCTAAAGCAATATATAGAAAATTTACTCCATTTAGAAATAAAAATATAAAATAGTCTAATGCAATATATAGAAAATTCACTCCATCAAAATGTGTCCAAAATAATATGTAAAATAGTCTAATGCAATATGTGAAAGTGTATAGGGTAGTATACAGAGAATTTATTATTTTGATAAAATAAAATTTTCTGAAATAATAAGTAAAAGTATCTCAAAGGATATATAAAAGTGTCTAAAAGAATAAGTAAAAATATCTGAAGTGATAAATGAAAGTTGTAAGGAGTAATATGTAGACAATTTATATTTTGAGAAAATAAAAGTATTCAAAGTAATAAGTAATATTGTCTAAATAGATATAAAAAAGTGTCTAGAGAAATATATAAAAAGTGTCTAACCAAATGTGCGAACGATTTTTTCTATTCACAAATAAGTATATGAAAAAAATAAGTAAAAATGTCTAATTGAATATACAAAAATGTCTATAGAAAATATAAAGCTGTCTAAACAAATATATAAAAATGTTTAAAATAGTATATAAAACTCATTTTTTAGGCACAATAGATCGTGACTTGACTCAGTTTTTAGATTTTGCCATTATTGTTGCTGCTGTAGTTCACCTTTGCGTTATACAGCTTACCTCTACATCATGCGGCTTGCCGCCACAACACGCAACTCATCGCTCGTCTCAGCTAACTCATTGTCACCACTTGCCTCCTTTGACTTGATCTGACGATGTTTTGTCTTCTCCAGCACAACTTGATTTGATGATATCACGTGTTCTCCGATTTTAATATGTCATCAATGTCATTTTCTTGCCTTGTCATCATTGCTGTTGTCGCCCATGTTCGTTAGTGTGATGGTTCTTTGTCATCGGAAACATTGATGGAAGTGGTGAAGGTAGCTAGTGAATAACATGAAGACATGATTTGATTTAGTGGCATGACAAGTAATTAGTTAGGTAAAGAGAGCATAAATTAGTAACTTTATGAGCTATGTCTAATTGCGCATACGCACATGGTATCCTCCATAGAACTCTAATGTAAAAGTTGTGAATTTTATGATGGAAATGGAATATATGGATTGACCATTCACAATTAAAAATTATGGTAATTTAAAAATTTCCTTCTTCAATCTAAAATTTAAAATTTGGATTCTTTTTTAACCCGCTAAATTGGGTTATGGGCATTATTGGAACATTAATGTAAATAATATTACATTTCTATTCTAAATTGATGAAAATTTCTCTATGTCATCACCTATTGAGTCTATTAAGTGTATCATGCTTTATATATATATATATATATAATAAATTGCTGCTAACATTGTCGACCAAATTTTCATCATTTCTCAGTTGGACTCTCGTCTGCCAAAAAGAGGAAGACAACATAAACATGGTACCATAGGAGATAGACACCATCTCGCATCATCATTTGTCCATGCAAGCAAATTTAACGGGAGTGGCCCAATTTAACTAACTTAATAAGTTTAGTTGTTTAATTGACTAAAATAAAAGTTGTGTCATAATTTAGCCTAAGTACAAACATGTGTGTTTTTCAATATTTATTTTTTTAGGGATGTTAAAAAATACCATACCTACTTCTACTTTTCTCAAATTCGAACAAGAACCTGACTTTACATGCAAAGTTATGAGGATGATATAAGTTTAACTAATTCTGCCCAATCTTATCTGCACATCTCCTAAATTAGCATATTTATATTTAAAATATGATTCTATTTCAAAATAATTTTTTTTTGGTATAATAAAAAATCATAATTTAACATAAATTACCATTGATGATTTTTTAGTTATTAATTAATTATATATGTACAACATTCTTTGAAAAGATACATAAAAATATATTTAAAAAAAGTAAAAAAGAATTAAACAAATGTCTTAAAAGAGTTGGTGAGTAGTATCTAGTATCTACTTATGGACAGAACGGATACCACCCAAATACGATTACTCATTTCGGATTTGCTAAACTTGGCTTAATCCGCGGGTTGACATGTTTAATAATTTGGCGAAGATCAATATGAAGAATTTAAGAAGTTTCGCGTCTTTTTCTTCGGCATGGTTCCTAAAGGGAAAACAATCTAAACCCTCTTAAGGTACAGATAAACGTACATTTGTGTCATTTCTATTTCAAATACCTACACTTACCTCCATTGAAAATTAACTCGTCATTCATCGTTAGACAAAAAAGGGGAAAAACTTGATTTTTCCCTCTAGCCTTCTACCATGGAAACTTTGCCCCCCCCCCCCCCCCAACTTCTGTATAAATACAAATTAATCTATTGAAAAAATTAGAAGCTCCAGTGAAAATAAAAAAATTCCCAAAATTGAACTATCCTTCTGTCACATCACCGACCACCACCTTATCTTTGCGGCGTTCATGTCCATTCCCTGCCATTCATAATCGTTTGGTGAACAAATTATAAGTTCCAATGGCTTGAACAGAGGTCTGGGTGAAGGTGATGGTGAATCAGAGCAGGCAGCAACGATGTTTGAGCGGCGATTATAATCTTTGTGCACAAAAAAGGTACCAGATGGGCTTCGACAACCATTTCTCATTGAGGTGATTGGCAGATCTTTGACTCGAGACCAGAACAATCCCCTCATCTACCATTTTGGTCTCCATGTTGAGCAAATCTTTGGAACCTCCTTCACTTCACCTCACAAGCTCAACCAATGATGGTAGACGTGGTTCCAATTAAGTTGAAGTGAAGGTTTGGGTTTGCATTTCTACTAGTAAATTCGTTTGAGAATAATTTTTTTTTGTGATTATTGGTCCTTTTTGGTGGAAATTGAATTTACTATGTTATCCATAGCTTTTGTGGCTAACCCAGTTTAGTTTGGTCCTAGATTTGGTTATATCCTTGTCACCATCCTTAAGCGACGAGGCGTTGATTTGTCTTTCACTCTATTTGATTACAAGCTTTATTAAAAGGTTTATTTCTATGACTGTGGCTACTCTTTCATGTTCTGAGTGGATCAGATGCTTGTTTCTTCTTTTTTTTTGTTTTCATTATATTTTCTATATAAATCATGATAATGGGTGTCTTGATCGCATGATCAAGCGTGCCTTTCAAGTTTTGGGAGACTCATGGATAACCAGTGGAAGAGGATGTTGATCCGAATCAAGGTTGTTGAAGGAGGTGGCCAAGTGGTGGGTGGAGAGGGCACAATTAAGCATAATTTCTGGTTTCTTGATTTTGTTCATGTCTTGTTTGGGAACAAAGATGAATTTTTGTTAGGTTTGAGATTTCACTTTGTTGGTTTCAATTCTTAGATTTCATTTTTTGGTGATGGATTTTGTTTTTTTTTGTTTTTTTAGATGTAGAAGTTGGAGGTAAAGTTTATGTGGATAAAAGCTATAAGGGCAAATTAAGGTATTTTCTCTTTTTTGTATTAATGGTGACTGACACAATTAATTTTTTAGGGGAGTAAATGTAGGTGTTTGAAACAGAGTGGACATAAATGTAGGTTTACCTACACATCAAGGGGCTCTACATAATTTTCCTGTTCCTAAAATATGTAGGTTTTGCTTTGTATATACTTAGGGATGACAATTGGGTGGGTCGAATCAGGTTTGGGTCAGATCATTCAGGTTCGGGTCTAGTCGGGTTAACATAAATTCGGGTCCAAGTCGGGTTTAGGTCAGGTCATTTGGGTTCGGGTTGATTTCAGGTTCGGGTTAGGTTGGGCCGGGTTTATTCAGGTCGGGTTAATTTTAGTCTCCGGTAACCTCAGGTCAACTTTCGCGTCAAATTCGGGTCAACCTTTATGTTCACGTGGGTTACTAGTGTGAAGTCAAAATGATTGAATCTATTTAATTTTTTTCAAAATTTAAATCAAATAATTTGATTTTTTGTGTGATTTAATTTAAATTAAATTTTCATTTTTTAGTATATTTAATTAAATATTCATAAAAATCTTATTCATTATAGTTTAGTACATATTTAAGTAATTTAACATTGTTAGTAATATTTAATTATTTTTCTAAACCCATACCCTTTAACTATCATTATATAGATTATTCAGATCTTTACTCAGCTATCACTCAGATATACATAATGACAATTTTATTATGCTTATATTTTAATGAATTTTCTTTGAAATTACAACGAAATGCAAATCAAGTTTATTATCAATGACTAAATTGTAAAATTTTAAAAATTTTGGGTGAAAGTGCAAATATTTCAAAAATTTTAGGATCCATGTTGTAATTATTATGGGTGATTAAAATAAAATTTTTTAAAATTTAGGTACCTTATTGCACTATACTTAAAAGTGTAAGGATAAATATTGTAATTTTAATAATTGTCTATTAAGATCATTAAACTTACTAAATATAAAAATTACTTCTGTTGGAAAAATTCAAATATGGGATTCACTAAATATGGATATTTTTCCCCAAATAAAATACTTGCAATATATAGAAGTCCTAAAAAAATAGAAGTTATTAAATATGGAAATCCTTTTCTTAAAATATGAAAATTATTAAACATGAATATCTTAAAAAAAGAAATGAAACTACTAAATATGAAAGTTCCTCTCCAAATATGAGACTTACTAAATATGGAAGTACCAAAAAATGAAAGTTACTAATAACAGAAGTCATCATTCCTAAATATAAGGCATACTGAATATGAAAGTCTCAAAAAATGGAAGTTACTAAACATGAAAACCTCCATATTTAGGATTGACTTAATATGGAAAATAATAAAAGAGGAAAGTTAAGGTTTAGAGTAAGGGTTAAAATCGGGTATTGTCGGGTTTAGGTCAGGCCAGTCTCAGGTTTGGGTTAATTCAGGCTTGGGTCATTTCGGGTTCGGGTATTTCAAGTTTGGGTCATTTGGGTTTGGGTTTTTTTGGGTTTCCCTTTAATCGGGTTCGGGTTCAGGTCGGGTTGGGCACAGTCGGGTTTAGGTCGTTGACTTTTTTAGTTAAATTGGGTCAGGTCGGTCTTAGGTTCGAGTGGGTTAAGCCAGGTCATCGGGTCGGGTCCGATTTTGCCATCCCTATATATGCATGGTCGTATGTGTAGTTTTTTCAAACCATAAGGCTAGAAATGTAACATCAAACATACTTTTGGGGCAATAACAGCTCCATCAAGTAACCATTGGAATTTGCTAACTAAGAATTCTCGGAGTTAGAGAGCTCTGGTTTCTAACCCTTGCCTCGCCGCCGATCTCAATCCCATCGACACGCAGTTGCAAAATCTTCTTTTTTCTCTGGAAGCGAAGCTGGGAAGTTTCAGAAATGTCACTTTACTCAGCTGGCTTCGTCTCCAAGTTTCCAAATGGCATTTTCGTCCAAACAGCTGCCAGAGCCGCGGATACCAGGGCTTTGGTCTTCCTCGGAACTGCTGCCTCGGAACCGCCGTTGAGATTGGCTGCTTTATCCTTTCAGATGAACAACTTTTGTTCCCGCATTTCAACTCTATACTGTGTAAGACCGGATTCGGCGGCGGAGACCGTTTCTACGTCCGTGGAGGGAAAGAAAGTTGCTGACTTTGATGGAGGTTCTGGGGTTGTTGAGGGTGGAAATGAAGTTGAACTCATGATCGATGGTGGTGGCGACGGTGGTGATGACAGAAACTTTGGTGGTGGTGATGGTGGTGGCGGAAGCGGTGACGATGATGAAGACCCGGAGGAGAGGGAATTCGGGCCAGTATTGAAATTCGAGGAAGTGGTAAGGGAAGCAGAAGCTAGAGGAGTGAACCTTCCCACGGATATGATTGAGGCTGCCAAAACTCTGGGCATTCGAAAATTGTTTCTTCTTCGCTACCTGGATTTGCAGGTGGATATTTTATGCATTTGCATGTTAAATGCTTCTTCGTTTTTTCCCTGCTGAAGAAAGAAAGCTGGTTTAGTGGGATATGTGTTGATACCGCAACTTTTGACATTGGATTGGCAGGGATCCGTTTGGCCGCTTGGGTTTTTAATGAGATATTGTTCTATGCTTCGAAATAGAATGCTGGCTGATCCTTCATTTCTTTTCAAAGTTGGAACAGAGGTTTGTTGATTAACAATTCATTGTGTGAAGTGAAACTTTCTCAAGAAGTAATTGCACAAGATGCTGGTCTTTTTGGTCTTTTCTAGTTGAGTAATTCTTTCATATTCTCCTGTATGGCATGATGCAGGTAGTAATTGACTCTTGTTGTGCAACATTTGCGGAGGTAAACAAAAGGGGAAAGGATTTTTGGTCAGAGTTTGAGTTGTATCTTGCTGATTTGTTAGTTGGTGTGGTTGTTGACATTGCCTTAGTTGGTATGTTAGCTCCTTATGCTCGTTTTGGCCAGCCATCAGCATCCAGAGGTTTGGTTGGACGCATTCAACATGCTTGTGCTGCCCTTCCCAGCAGGTTATTTGTGCATGCCTCTCTTATGAGAAGAAAAAGTTCAATATTTTTCTTATACCATTTTATGGATGCTCTTCTCTTCATCTTACTGCTTCCTTTGTTTACTTCCCAAGTTGCTGATCAGTGGCCTGCAAATTTTGAGTCAGATTGCAAATATCATTTCTTCTTCATCCCATTCCTTTGTGTTCCATCATCAATGTCCAGGCTGTGGATGAGTGATTACTGATTAGGATTTAGGAAGCTTTTGGTGGACGAGTAATTACTGATTAGGAAGTTCTTAATGAATGCCATGCCTCTCCCTTCTGTATCAGATAGATTCAAAACTGGTAGTGGAAGAAATGGAATTTTTTCCTTTCTCTCTCTCTCTCTCTCTCTCTCTCTTGTGTAATGTAGGATGAGTTATGCTGGTGCATGTTTCCAGTGTAATATCAGAAAATGCTTCTTACTTTAAGATACTAAACATGCATCAATACGCTCTTCTTTTAATGTAGTCCATTGTCACAAGGTTCTAGAGTTGTCGATTAAGCACAGGAACAGCAGCTGCATTTATTTTTGAAACTTAATCATTTTGCTGTGTGTTGTTTTCTTGAGGATGCTTATATCCAACATTATGAGTACATAAAACATAAGCTTCTAATGCCTGATTTGCTGCTGTAGTGTCTTTGAAGCTGAGAGGCCAGGATGTAAATTCTCATTGAAACAACGGGTTGCAGCATACTTCTACAAGGTATGTGTTTAGTGTTTTGCTTCAGTTGCGAAAATAGAAAAAAATTAAGTATCTTATAGTCAGGATTCCTGGAACATGGGGATGGACATTCCATTTTATATTACAATTATTTTAGTTGGTTTTGTATTACATTTAAGATGTATCCCTGTATCAGTCCTCTGTCCTTTGAAGTTCTGTTGGTCAGAGTACAAGTAGCATTGTTCCTTTGTCAGCAGAACTATATTTCTGCTCTTAAATAATTCTTTTGGCTACATTCTCAATCTAGGGAGTATTATATGGTTCAGTCGGCTTTACTTGTGGTCTCATTGGTCAAGGCATTGCAAATCTGACAATGACTGCCAAAAGGTACAGTCTGTTTTATTCATTTTTTTCTTCTTGTTTCATCATTAGCATTTGAAAGTTTTTAGTTTGTTTTCTGTTAGGAAGGGTAAATCATGTGATTAGCGTGTATTGTGCTTGTGTTCTCCGCATCTGAGAATTCTGTTTCAGACCTAGATATGAGAAATTGTTTCTTGAACTGAAGTTCTTGTCACATGGGTTTATACCTTAAAAAATACTCACTTTTTTCCCACTTTAGATTGTTCATATTTCCTTCTGCATTTGTGTTGTGTCATCTTACATATTTTCGGTGTTTGATATTTGTGGAGGTGGTTTTAAGATGACCTACTAATTTCAGGAGCATAAAGAAATCAGAAGATGACATTCCTGTACCACCACTGTTGCAAAGTGCTGCTCTCTGGGGTATGTAACCTTGTTCTTAAATTTTTTTTTTCTAAAAAAATTAATGTTCTTCAACTTCTCATAGAAAGTTCAAGCTCAAATTAAGATCCAGCATGAATTTTTTCCTTAAAGATATTTTGTAATTTTCTATGCCTGCACATTTTTTCATGCCCATACACACACACACTTGATGCAAAGCATCTCAAAGCAGTAGTGAAGCTAAAAATGGTGCAGTTGCTTCTGCTTGATTTATTGTGCTCCTTGGGTTGGGGGCATGTCTCATATCAGCATGCTATTCCGTTTTCTCCAGTTATCAGCACTTAACACAATCATAATTCTTATCGATATCATTCTTGTTCTCAACTCCTGTCAGCATAAAATAGTCCAGGACAGATTAAACTAGTTTCACAATGTTCAGTTCAATGTCTGAGCAATTTGACATTCAGGATACATGCTTTGACTATGTAGCAATAGAACATCACATATGCTTCAAACCCCTTTTCCTGGAGAAACTTCCATCCTCTGCTCTATTGTTTGTCTAAAACGTAGCTGCTCAAGCATTCAGGTAGACAAAATATGAATTCAACAGAGAAATTCATTGACTGTCAAAGACTGCGGAGCACTCACCAACTACTTTAGTTGCTGCAAGCGTTGCAAAAGAGAGAATAGTGATTTCGTTAATCCTGTGCTTGATTTGTACACATTAGAGACACACTAAGTGAGAAAAATTTCAGTAACTAACATACAAGCTAATAAACCAGTAATTTTTTTGTCTGTCATGGCACATCAAGCAATTCCAGCCCCCTTATGGTTAAATGATCAGTTCAAACTGCGGCCAGCTCATCAGACGGTGCTTGATCACTGCATTTATGCGACAGAAGGTCTAATGACCTCCCTGAGCACAGTAAAAGCTATAGTTCACTAGTCTCTGCTTGAATTTACACCATTGTTGTATCTAATTGCTCTGTTAGTAGCATAATTCCTTACTCAGACCAGAATGGCCACTTAACTGCCCAGAAGAACAACCTACAGTAGTGATGGTTCTACTGAATTTTACACTGTGACTGTGTTCACTTGTCTGCCTGTATCCTTCTAATGCCTATGGCTCAACTTCTTGAGCTAGCTCTAGTTTTGCATGGCCAAAGTTTCAGCTTATCTTCCCTCTCGAGGGGAACAAGGTCAACAAAGTGCTTAATTGTGCTAAGCTTAACCGAGCTAGCTCTAGTAAGCTGGTGGTGTGTATGAGTTCAATTGTCCACTAAGGCTGGGACTAACATTTTGCTCATTGGAGAATAACCAACTTGTATTTCGTCCCTAAGTGCAACCTTGAAATGCACCTAGTTAAAGCCTGTTTAATTACTAATTTTCATTTTTTTACTTTTGTTGTTCTTCCAGGTGTTTTCCTTGCTGTCTCCTCGAATACACGTTATCAAATCATCAATGGATTGGAAAGGTTAGTGGAATCATCGGCAGTAGCGAAGCAGGTCCCCCCAGTGGCAATGGCGTTTACAGTCGGGGTGCGATTTGCAAATAACATCTATGGTGGAATGCAATTTGTAGATTGGGCGAAATTGAGCGGTGTGCAATAGCAGCTGTAGTCCATCCTAATAGCTCCATGTTCTTCCCGATGCTACATATCAGAAACTGCTTGGATGAATTTCTGCCGAGAAACCATCTCTCTTTATGTGCCGAGTGAACATGGCAGTCGTCGTGCATTATGTGCTTAGGAAGAAAAACTAGGCAAGCAGGAGAATCTTAGTGTAGCTTGTCACCTTGGTCTTGGCCAGGCATCTTAGTGTAACTGCTGAAGGTCTCTATTGCCAGACCTCTCATCAACAGAAGACTAGGGCTTTGGAATCGTGAAGCTTAAAAAAAAAAAAGAGCTAAACAAAGTAATAATCCATATATAAAAACTTGAAGCCGTTCCACTGGATTTGGAGTTTAACTTTATTCAAAGCTAGTTCAGTTGTCATCTGAGTTCTAGAAAAATAGACTTTTCTTTTTCTATTATAGAATCTTTTATGCTATATATAAGTACGTTTTTTGTATACTTAAAAAAAATATATGGAAGCCGTAAAACCAGTGTGATGTTGCGGAAGGCTGTAAGTAGACTCTACCAAAAAGTTGAAGTGAGAGATTACAACACTTGTTATGAAAATAAATTTAGAATTGCGGTGAGGCTTTGTTTAGTTGTTCTTTTTAATCATTCTAATAATAGATATGTGTATTACTTTGTAATGGACATTTATATTATTTTTGGTTTTCCAGTATTATTATAAAAAAGAGTAGAAAATCTCTAGCGTCGTCATGGTGAACATATGCCAGGGACGGAACGCTACCAGTTCCGTTTTCCTTTTTTTTTTTTAATTCATTTTCTAAATCTTACATTTAATTAAAAAATAATCATACTTTATTTAAAGACATTTTATAAGAATTTATTTTTAAGAATATTTTCTTTTATATTTTAAGGATTAATTACTTTTTTTTATTTTTAATGCCAAAATAATTTCATCTAGTTGAAGATGAAGAAGTCATAAATTCCAAATGTAAAACTTGTTTGCATAAAAATATAAATTGTTGTCTATTTTTTTTAAAAATATGTTTGTTTTTTTATACCAAATTATATCTACATGGTATCTAGCTTTATATAAAATGAAGGAAATATGTAGAGTGTCACAATTAGACACTCGGACACTATAATAATATAGATTATAGATTATACATTTCCTTAATAGATTTAAACACTTAACCGATGATACTAGATATTTAATCACCATAATCAGAAATTTGGATACTTCAATCTAATATTTGGGACACCATACTTAAACATGTAGATTAGACATTTTCTTAACAGATTTAAACACTTAATATATTATACTAGACATCCAACCAGCACATTTAGACACTTAGACACTATAAAAATAAAAAAGATGGAATTACATAGTGTACATCTAGAATAAAAATCAGTGATCCAATGTCAATTTTTATATATGAGATGTTTATTTCTACAAATAAAATGTCCAATTATATTTACATAACGTTTAGTTTTATATAAAATGTATTTATGTTCATCTACATGTAGATAAGACAAGACCATGTAGGAAGCAATAAAAATATGACATGATTTTTCAATTAAATATCCTTTAAATAACATTATTATACTCCCAATTAAAGGTAAAATTTGAATAATCAAAGTATTTCATCTTTATCATTAGAAAAATAAATTGCAGACATTTATATACTAGAAACAGACATTCAAACACCAAATGCAGACACTAATAACTCAGTTTCAGACACTATTAACCTACAATTGGATACTAAGAGCATTGATTTGTCTGTTGGTGGCTGATATCTGCGCTGGCAAACAGTATCATATGTCCAAAGAGTATGTTTTCTAATATTAATTGAAAAGAGTTGCTAGTTATGGACTATATCCTGTACATATATTTTTTGTAACAGAACAAAATTACAAGGTGTCAGAAAAATGGTATCAGTGTCACTACGGTAATTTCAGGAAAAAAAAATAGTAAGAAAGAAAGAAAGAAAGAAAGAAAGAAAGAAAGTGCGAATGAAATTCCTAAATTTATAAAACATTCATAACTATTTTCTCCAATGAAATTACCTCGACCCACATGGGCCCAGCATAGGAGGATATGGACAACTTGTTGCGTTCGTAGTCTGTCACATTGGAGTTTTCCTTTTGAATAACTACACTTACCCTAAAGTATTAACTCAATCAGGCAGTCTATCACTAGTTTAAGTGTAACTCTTAGAAACCTTGAGACTAAATTATACATCTATTAAAGTTGGGGACCAGACATGCAATTAAAATTTAGAAGGATTTCAGGTGCGGCTTAAAGCATGAGGAGCTAGAATTTGAGCTCAATGTTGCTAGGTAAGTTATGGTTCAATTCCTCTAAATTTTATGGTGTTAATTCAACCTTGGAGTTTCTGGAATTGTTGTTTAAATTAGCTCCTTGTATGCTTGTTAGTTAAATCGAGCATAGACAGTGTGGAAAGAATAACTTAAACAACAAGTAAGCTAAGGTGACTGGTTTGAGATGAGGGGTAGGGAACATGTTGTTCCTGTTTTGTTTTTTTGTTTCGTTCTCTGTTATGGTTCAACTGGTGACCTACTAATTAAATGAGAAGCTGTTTCTTATTAAAGCTGATAGCTAGAAACAAAGACAAGCAGGTGGGTGAGTGGGAGAAGTTTAGGACCGAATATATTGGTTGAGGCTCATTTCTTGTCCGCCATTTCTTCCTGAATTGCTCCTGTTTTACTCGGCTATGAGATGGATAGGAATGGGCTGGTATTATTATATTTATACTAGCTATCAGTTGTTTATAGCCGAAATATATAGTAGGTTGGATTTTGTTTAGTTAAACCATGAGAAGGTTTATTAATTGTGGCCTAGGCAATAATTATTGTGCATTTAGATGATCAACTATAGAATATTACTCAAATTGCTACAAGCGCACCCTAAGGATGCTAAAACCAGGACTACAAGAGTATTAAAACTTTGTGTTGCTTGTATTGATTATTTGAAGTAAGGGGTTTTAAGTTCAAGTAAGTTTAAATTAAACATTATAAGTTTAATTTGATACATTATAAGTTGTCTGTAATAAATTAATTAAGGGAGTAAGTGGTGGATAAGGCAAGAGGCTCAAGACTCAAGTAAGCAAAAAGGGTCCTAAGTAAGCGTGTAGGTTCTAATTGTTTAAAGGAGATCTTGAACCTCAAGAGTATTACGGCTAAGTTACCATGCTTGGTAAAATGAGCCATTAAGATTAAATGACATTTTTGTATAATATGATAAGAGAAAGTAAAAAAGTGGCAAGTAACAACTTGCTAAGGCAGTAGCAAAGTTCTTGCAAAGCTAGGACTAGGTTGAGAATGAATACTTTTAAGTTTTATGTTGTGCAGCTTATTATTTTAGGGCTTAACATCAAAAGATCTAGGGTGTTATGCTAAGTCTTTGAGTGCATGTATTGTATATTTTGAATCATTATTGATTCTAAGATTATTAATTAGACTTTATGAAAATATTACTAAGGTATTTGATTGGCATTGATAGTTAAAGACATAAGGTGCACAAGGAAAGTGAAAGTTTCCATCATAGGGCCCTGAGCTAAGGTGGGACTTTAATTACTGATATCAGATAAAATTAGTAAGTTGGGTATTTATTAGTAATTTAGTATCAAGTTGTGCCTCTAGTGTAGATAAGTTTTGTAAAGGCCTCTCCAGCCTTTGGCCTAGTGACTAAGGGCTTTGGGAGATATGGAGAAGGTTTAGGATTTAAATTCTAGCTTCCCTCTATTTCCTATAATATACATTACGCAAGCTAATTCGGTTATTATTCTGATTCTGAAAAAACTGATATGCCTATTTTCTTAATTACTATAATAGTATATTTCTCTCCTTGTAAACTTATAAGATGATTCTGAATATATAAAATAAAAAATTTGTAAAGACTTAAGTGTGTTTTAAATACAAAAGTTGCTTTTGAATATACACATTAAATAAAGTGTTTATGATGTACATAAAGTTAATGCTTAAAGTTTAAGATATCTAATTTATAATTCGGTTATGGTTTTAAGTTTTTGTTATCTAAGGATGCAACGAGTTTTAAAGTGTTTGTTTGTTTGTTTCCACTTACTTATAGTCAGATATGTACGCATGCTCATATTCTAAGTTAATTAACTAGAAACATGTAATGGTTTAAAAAATCGCAAGCTTGGGCTTAGCCATTTGCGGCCAAGAACAGGATATCCCGAGTCCGTACGTAATCCTGGGTAGCGTCCCTTTCAGATATAAGGAAAAAGTATCTTTCAAGTCAACTGCTAATAAGTATCTCTTGCTTGTCATTAAATCAATTTATAATAATTTAGCAAACTAAATTGTTATTAATAAAAAAATGATTGTTTATTACAATTTTATTATGAATTTAAATTGGTTATTACTTCGAATAATTTTTTGTAAGTATAACAAAAAATAAGAGCCACTATTAGGAATAGCTAATTGGCCCGTTTGACATTAGCGTCTGCAATTAGTATTAGAGTTTTGAAAAAACTATTTAATGGTAGCTTTTATCTTTTAGCTTCAACGTTTTCATCTCAACCGTTAAATAAATTATCCAAAACTCTAACGTTAATAACAAAAGCTGTTCCCAAAGGAGACTATCAATGTTGGAATTTCTGAGAGTTTATTAACAGAGTTTTTTAAAGCCCTAAAGCTAAAAGCTGTTACTCCCTTTGTCTCATAAAATCTGTCCTATTTGATAATGCACGCAAATTAAGACTTCTCTACTTTTTACTTCTTTCTTTTAATATAAAATTATTAGTTTATTTATTTTTATATAAAGTACATGTACTTATCTACTTTTTAATGGGCCATACATACTTTCACTCTTTAACTTTCTCAACTTTTTCTTCTTTCAATAAATGAAATATATATAAAATAATAAAAAAATTACCTTATTTAAAAAGATAGAAAGGGGACAATTATTTTGAAACTGCCAAAAAAGGAATAGATGCCAACTATTGTGAAACGGATGGAGTATTAGATATTTTTTGAAAACTGTAGTACTAATTACTAATGTTGTTCTGGAGCAAGGCCTAATTAATAACAAGGGTGTAGAATTGATTAATCCTTCAAACTTTTGATAGACAGCCTAAATTAACCGATAAACTAAAACTTAAAAAAAATAAAAATAAAGAACTAATATTTTCTATTAATTATTTGAAGCGTAATTAGTCAATTATAGTTTCATGCCAAAAGTAGTACAAAATCTCCATAATGAGCAACAAATCACCGCCAATTTGTTTCTAACTCACACTTAGCATATGTACCATACCACACTTCACCACATTTGCAATTTCTCTCAAGTGTATTACGAGACTTTTATTTAAAAATATACCTTCAGATATATAAATTCTTAGTGGACTAGTTATCACAAAATTCTTAGGGAAAAAATAGTCTTAAAAGGCAGACAAGTGTGTCCATTCCAAATCACCCAAGATGGATATCATCAAAACGTTCAAGCTTGTATTTTTCCTCATTCTCTTGTCAACCACTTGTAAGTATGATAATTTATTGATCTATTTTTTCTTTAGTTTGATTCGTTATTCCATGCACTGTCCGTTTGATAAATTTTTTTTTATCAGAAGATATTTATCATGGCTTTGATGACTTGCGAACCTATATTTGTTTTTTTTTTGTTTGTTTGTTTGTTTTGGAACATATGGAAATTACACTAACGAGCTTAAATTAATGTGAATTTCAGTGGCAAGTGGGGGAGAAAGTGTACCGACGAGTAGAGGTGGGACGTGGGCCGGGTTGGCCCGGACCGAACCGGGACCGCCCTGCAGTCAAACCCGCCCCGCAAGAGGCCCGCAATTTTATGGGCCGAATATGGGCCCAATAGGAAGAGGGGGACGCAAAAAAGACCGGCCCGGACCAGACGAACCCGCCAACCCGGACCGCGCCGCCCCGCCCCGCCGACCCGCGCGCAACGGCTCCTGCATAACGTAAACCTACAGAAATTTTTTCAAAAAAAAGGGCTAATTACACAGCAAGCCCTCCAACGGTTTTCTGCTCCATTTCAGCCCCCAAAATTTTATTTTTGCCCCTTCCAACAACTAAATTTCAAGGACTTTTTGGTCAAACTAATTTTTCCCCTCCCCCTATAAATACCAATGCCATTTTCACTCAATCCTCACACAATCACTCAACATCTCTTCTTCATCTACTATATTCTCTCAACCATTCTCCTTATTTTCTTAATTTCTTCCAAATTTGTTACTAATCTCTCCCTAATATCTTCATAATCATCTCTTGATCTTGCATTAATCACTACTATTAGTACGTGAGTCATGGCTTCAAAAGGAATGGCAAAGTCAATAGATAGTTCATCTTCCCGCAACACCGGCCTCCAAGCCTTGTTCCGTCGCCAATCTCGGCCCGCCGATAAAGGCATTTCAATTCAAGAGTTTCACAACGATGATGCCGGAATCGATATGACGAATTACGATTTGGGTCTCGACGATCAATTATCCGATGATGAAGTGGAAGAGTTGGATGCGATGGCGTATGGGAATCCGTCAACAGAACCGACGCCTACAAGTCATGCACCCGGCGTGGAGGGAACTCAAGCACAAGGTAAATCCACGAGACTAACTGCTTGGGTTTGGGAGCATTATGAGCTCATAAACGAAGAGGAGTCGAGGTATGGAAAATGCAAACATTGCGGGAAAAATTTTGTGCATAGAAAGAATTCCGGCACTGGAACGCTGAAGAGGTATATTGAAAATCAACATGCTAACGTCCTCCCTAGTACCGGGACTAGTTCTGGAGGACAAACACAACTTGGGTCTACAACCGGCGCCGGCGGACCAGGTATATTTCGTTTTAACCAACAATCTTGTAGAGAAGGTATGGTAAATTGGATGATGCTTACCGAAAAACCTTTTTCACAAGCTGAAGATGTCCACCTAGAATCTTGGATAAAATCACAATTAAATCCTGCATTTAGAAAAGTATCTAGGAAAACTGCTAGGAAAGAAAGCTTTAGACAATTTGAAACCGGAAAATCAGATTTGCAAGCATATTTTTCTGCTCTTGATCATTGTGTGGCATTTACTTCTGATATATGGACATCACCTATAGGTTAATCATTCTATTGTGTTACTTCTCATTGGATTGATTCTGATTGGATAATGCAAAAACGAATTTTGTCATTTAAGGTTATTGAAACAGATCATACTGGTTTTCAAATATTTAATTGTATCTTAGAAACTTTACGTGATTATTTTTGTACTGATAAAGTTCTGTGCATTTCATTTGATAATGCTTCAAATAATGATGTTGCCGCTCGTCTTTTGAGTCAAAACTTGCAACCACCGCTCAACGGTGCATTTTTTCACGTTAGATGCATGTGCCATATTTTAAACATTTGTGTGCAAAAAGGTTTAGAAGTTCTCCAAAATGAGATTTTGCCTATTCGAAACTCATTAAAATATTTGATGTCCAGACCTGCTATTTTTCGTGAATTTAAAAGCTTTTGTATTGAAAATCAAAAACCATTTTCTTGGAAACGGTTTAAATTGGATTGCCCAACCCGCTGGAACTCCACATTTTTTATGTTGCAAGATGCATTACCGTATGCAAATTTGTTGTCACATTTCATGAATTTAAAAATGGGTTCTGAATTTCTTATGACTGAAATTTGGGAGAAATGTTCCAAAACCGGTGAATTGCTTAAGTTTTTTTACGAGGCAACTGAATTTTTCTCTGGTATTTACTACCCAACAAGTCATCAAGTTTTGTTTCATTTAGTGAACATCACATATGCTTTACATCAATTTAAAAATGATGAGTTGTTAAAACCGACTGTCGAAGCCATGCGGGCTAAGTGGCTTCAATATTTCTCAAACATTCCACCTATCTTTTTAGTCGCTTCTTTACTTGACGCGTATGTAAAATTAACGGGCACAATAACACTGCTTGAAGGAATTTTTCATACTTATTTAGAAATGTCTCATATAAATGTTTTGGCTATGTCTGCTTCTGCTTCCGAGTACTTGCATTCTTTATACAAGTTATATTGTGAGTGGTATTCGGATAAGGTAAGATCCGAAGCTTCTCAAACTGAGCCTCCAAGGAGATCAATCTCCTCAAGATTCAACCCAGCGCTCCAAATGCTCAAACGACCTCGACCAATGACATCGGGATTAGCTGAGGTCGATGACTATCTTAACACATCATTCGAGATAAGCGACCTCGACATCTTGGAGTGGTGGAAACAAAAGAGATCAAGATTTCCGATCTTGTCGATAATCGCACAAGAAATTCTTGCCGTTCCAGTATCGACCGTCTCATCTGAGGCAGCGTTTAGTGCCGGAAAACGGGTGATAACAGAAAAACGGTCAAGATTGACACCCGACGCGGTTGAAGTATGCGTGTGCAACCGAGATTGAGGCCTCGCAGCACTCCGGCATCAAGACCAAAAGAGTTCGGATGATGAGGTAATATCCGATACCGAAAGTTATATTTTTTTCTTTCAATCATACATATAGTTTGTATTTGATCTGATTATGCTGTTCAGCACAGATCATAGGTTTCTATTATTTATCATTTTCGGAACGTTTTTGCCATTTTAAAATGTAAGGCACGCTCCGATTATTTGTAAGTGCCGTTTGGCTTTTTAACTTAATAAAACTTACACCGGATGTGGTGTTTTTTCTTAAAAATATTTATGACTTATATAATTAATAATTGTTCTATTTTATATATATATATATATTTTAACAAAAAAAAATGAAACCCGCCCCGCCCCACCCCGGGACCGCCGTCGCCCCGCCCTGCCGTCGCCCCGCCTATAGCCGGTCCGTGCCCGGGCCTCAGAACCCAGGCCCAGGACCGGCCGGTCCCGGGCCGGTCCGACCCGGTTCCCACCTCTACTGACGAGGAAAGCATACAAATGTGTGACAGGTCAAGATTGTAAAAAATATTGCGTAACAACTTATCACATCTGCTACCAGGGTGCTTGTGCTTGTATTCCGGGACGCGAGAAACAATATTGTTGCTAGCTGATCATAATAATTAATTAAGATAGATCTCTCCACATTTATTTTATTCTTGGGACTATTTAATATAATGTTGTTGGTATTATCATATAGTATGTTTTAATAGGTAAGGGAAGGGAAAGGAAGAAAAGCAATTATATCATGAGTTTGCATTAAATAAAAATCTCCCCTTCAATAACAGAGGGAATGGAAAGCTACTTTCAATTAATTAACTCTATTTTCTATGTTGGAAGTACTTCGCACTGCCTTCATTCACAAGTTACTGCCATTACCCACGTTGTTAATATCCTGTTATGTTGCGAATATCATCTTTTTGTTTCTTTAGGTTAGTTTGTACCTAGTGTGATAAGGCTTGTACTTTGTCACGAGTTCTCTTTGTGCTTAGCTACACCAGATTCTTTTTCGACTCACCTTTGTACCATGGCTCCATAAAGCTGAGCAGCCTGCAATGTAATTAGTGTGCGTAAATCCAACATTCAAACATAATTTTTTACATGCACTATAAGAGAAATGGCAATTTATGACTTATTCATGCGAATAAATGTTAGTGGCAAGACATGTAAGTTTCTTATTAGTCTCATGGATGTGGGCCAATTTCATTTGTGTAATTGAAATTTTCAGTCGCATAGTAGTTGTATTATTTAAAAAATATTATCTTATTAGTCACATGGTAGTAACATGATTTAAAAAATATTATCTTGTCAGTCACATGATAGTTGCATAAATTAAATATATTTTTTATCAGTCACACGGTAGTGTCAAAAATTAGGTATATTTTCCTATCAATCACATGGAGCCCGTGCAAATTAAATATATTTTCCTTCAGTCGCACATCACTGGGAAAGAAAAAAGGTCAGTCGCACAAACGATCTTTTCCCTTCACACTCGTCTTTCTTCCTCTTTTTTCTTCCTCCACCAGTTTTTCTCCGATTTCTCCTTCTCTGCTTCTACTTCTTTATTTCTTCATTTTCTCCGGCTAAAGCTCTGTTATCAGTTGCATGGTAGTCTTAAAATCTCCTCCCTACTTCTTCCTCCTTTTTGCTCCTTGTTCCTTGCTCATTGCTCTTGCTAGGTGTTTTTTGGCCACGCCATTTGCTCATTCTTGTAAGATTTCAACCTCTCCTTCTTCAATTGTTTATCTAAATTTAATCTTAGTGTTAATTTTTTTATTTATTTAATATGGCATTGGGTTTGAATTGTAGTGTTGGTGAAATTTTGGTATTTATTTTTCATGGCTTGCATGTTAATTTTTGGTAGATTATATACAAATATATAAGTGGATTTTATGTTATTTTTTCATGGATTATATGTTAATTTTTAGTGAATTATATTGTAAATTTATATGCAGATTATATGTTAATTTTGGTGGATTATATGTTAATTTTAGTCTAGATTTCAATTTACTATTACTTTTAGTGTTAAGTTTAGTATTTAAATGACAATTTATATTCTTAAATTTCTTTCTTCAATTATTGTTTTTAATATTAATAAATAAAAATTTTAATAATTCTAATAATCATCATAATAGTTATAGTAATTAGATATTTTAATTATTATATTAATTGTAATCCACTTTTGATAATTATAAACAAATTTGAAAATAAATTAAACAAAATAATCAGGCGTGCAACTAAACATCAGTCACATGGTTTAATGCAACTACTCCTGTCAGTCACACAAGGTGCACAAGCCCACTAATTGACTAACTGTGACTTTCAATTGCACGGATCAGTCGCACACCAGTGGCACAACTCATGTGGCTAGGGTTTTTGCCATTATTTTTTTCCTATGGTATATCAGCTTGTGGCAACGTCGGGTTTTCGGGAGTCGCCACCAATCTGTTTACCTAGGTCGATTGGTCACCTTAAATATTGGTCTGCGAGAGTTCGGGGGTTCGGGAGTACGGTTACGTTAAAACAACTTTGTTAAAACGCCCAAAAATTGGTACCTTAGTTGATTTTAATTTTGTTTCGCTTTGCTTTTAAATAATTTTCAGTTAATTTAGAGATTTTAACTGAATTAGTCGAAATGTGGATTTTTAAGTTAATTTGTATAAAATTTTATACTTCCGAACCATGGACTCTGCCGAGTCATTTGGACACGGAAGATTTTGATTCCGAACCATGGACTCTGCCGAGTCATTTGGACACGGAATTTGGTGAAATTTTAAACAATTTTATCCATATTGTAAATATGGATTTTTATCTTTATATTTATTTAATTTATTTAGTTAAAAAAAAAGTTAATATTTTCCAAACCGTAGATCCTGCCAGATCATCCGGATATGGAAATTACTTTAATTAATTGTTAGTTATATAATTATTATTTTTATGGAATTTATTATTACTAATTTGTAAGTATTTTGTTTATGAAAATTTTAGATTTATTAATAATCTAAAAAATTTTATTTTTTATTCTTTATATTTTCTTTTCTTTTCTTTCTTTTCTTTCTTATTGATTTTATCTTTCTTTTAGTTTTATTTTTCCTTTCTTTTCTTTCTTTTCTTTCTTTTCTTTTCTTTTCTTTTTCTTTTCTTTCTTTTCTTTTTTTATCTTTTCTTTTTCTTTTCTTTCTTTTCTTTCTTTCTTTTCTTTTTTTTATCTTTTTCTTATCTTTCTTATCTTTCTTATCTTTTTCTTATCTTTCTTTTAGTGTTTTTTTTAGTGAAAGCTATTTATTATTTAAATAATTATTCAATTTATAAAAGAAAAATAAAAATAATTGGCTTTTTAAAAAATTATTTTTATTAGGCTTAAAAAATAATCTTCTTTTAATTTTCATTTATTTATTTTAAGTAAGGGTAAAGGTGAATTAAATTAAAAAAAATTATATAAAGGAAAATTAATAATAATAAAGTGGGGCTTTTTGGCCATCCACTTTAAAAATAAATAATAATAAAAGTTAGCAAAGTTAATTAAATTAATTAACAACAATAATAAAAATTAGCCAAGTTTAATTAAATTAATTGATTAACAATAATAATAAAAAGTTAGTCAAGTTAATTAAATTAATTGATTAACAACAATAATAAAAAGTTAGTCAAGTTAATTAAATTAATTAATTAACAACAATAATAAAAAGTTAGTCAAGTTAATTAAATTAATTAATTAACAACAATAATAAAAAGTTAGTCAAGTTAATTAAATTAATTAATTAACAACAATAAAAGTTAGCCAAGTTAATTAATTAATTAACAAAAATAATAAAAAGTTAATTAATTGTTAACAACAATTATAAAAGTTAGTAATAATGCAAAAATTAAAAGGTTAGTAACAATAATAATATTAAAATTTAGTTGTTAGTAAGTTAATAACAAAAAAAAAAAGGGTTAGTAATAATAACAAATAAGTAAAACAAGTAAAAATTAAAATAGTTAGGAATTAATTCTGCAAGAACAAAATAAAAGGTTAGTGACCAAAGTGAAAGAAATAAAAAAAATAGAGGACAAAACAAGGGTTGTACCCTTTAGTTTTAATTTTGAATTTTGCTGGGAACGTGAGAAACAGACGCGCGCGCAGGGGGGGAAGGAGAGGCAGCTGGCGGCGGGGCGGCAGCGCGGCCAAGGGCAGGTGGGGACGGCGCGACGGCAGCGTGGGGGAGCCATGAGCGGCGGCGGGACGGCGTGGAGCGACGGGCAGCGAAGGAGAAGGAAGAAACAGAAAAAAAACGGAGGAAGAAGATAGTCTATACGTCAGAATAGAAACTTTTGGGACTTTCTGGGAAAAGGAAAGAGGGCCAGGGACTAAGTCTGTAATTTTTATTTTTTCTAAAACGGAGCTCTAAGCTTTCTGTCTATTTTTTTGTGTGTTCAGCACAAAATTTGGGGGGCTATTTATAGAGGAAGTTTAGCTGAACTGTTGATGGATAAATTAATAAAAAATTTCAAACTTATCTCTTAAATTGGTAAAATGACAATTTTAGTCCTTTACGTCTCTCAGCCTCTGGATAAGTTCCTGAAGCTTCTGATTTTGACAATTTTGTCGTTTTCTGTCAATTTGAGCCAAAAACGTCGGCAGGCTCAAAATTTTATGTGACAAACTGCCAAATGCTCCTGGAACTTTCAGAATTTGTCAATTTTGCCTGAAACTTCTTAATTTTGTCATTTTTACCTCAAACTTTTAAATTTTGTCATTTTTATGGAGTTTTCTTTTTTTCTTTCAAATACACACATATATCATTTTAAATCAAATCTTCACAAAAAAAAAAATGTATTTTAAACTAATTAAAATTTTTAGTAATAATAATAATAATAAAAATAATAATTTTTTTTATTTAATTTCTTTTATTTAATTTCTTTTAAAAATTTTTATGGTCGGACGAAATTGGGTGTCAACAGCTGCCCCCCTTTGCATGCTTCATGAGACATGATGTATGCAAAGTCGTTACCAAATTTCGTCCGGCTTAGCTAGGCATTGAAAACCTTTTCGCCGCCTAAATCCTGAGGTTAAGGAACTCTCCTTAGAACCCCGGCGATAGGAGCTCTCCTATCGTTGAAGGAAAATTGATTGTTTCTGAGGCAAAGGTTCCATCCTTAAGACCTCGGATTGATTGATTGATTTCGAAGCAAAGGTTCCATCCTTAAAACCTCGAATTGATTGATTGATTTCGAGGCAAAGGTTCCATCCTTAAAACCTTGAATTGATTGATTGATCTCGAGGCAAAGATTTCATCCTTAAAACCTCAGATTGATTGATTGATTTCGAGGCAAAGGTTCCATCCTTAAAACCTCAGATTGATTGGTTGATTTCGAGGCAAAGGTTCCATCCTTAAAACCTCGGATTGATTGATTGATGTCGAGGTAAAGGTTCCATCCTTAAAGCCTCGAATTGATTGATTGATGTCGAGACAAAGGTTCCATCCTTAAAACCTCGGATTGATTGATTGATGTCGAGGTAAAGGTTCCATCCTTAAAACCTCGAATTGATTGATTGATCTCGAGGCAAAGGTTCCATCCTTAAAACCTCGGATTGATTGATTGATCTCGAGGCAAAGGTTCTATCCTTAAAACCTCGGATTGATTGATTGATCTCGAGGCAAAGGTTCCATCCTTAAAACCTCGAATTGATTGATTGATGTCGAGGCAAAGGTTCCATCCTTAAAACCTCGGATTGATAATTGATCTCGAGGCAAAGGTTCCATCCTTAAAACCCCGGATTGATTGATTGATCTCGAGGCAAAGGTTCTATCCTTAAAACCTCGGATTGATTGATTGATCTCGAGGCAAAGGTTCCATCCTTAAAACCCCGGATTGATTGATTGATGTCGAGGCAAAGGATTCATCCTTAAAACCTCGGATTGATGAAAATTGATTGTTTTCGAGGCAAAGGTTCCATCCTTAAAACCCCGGCGATGAAAATTGATTCTTTTCGAGGCAAAGGTTCCATCCTTAAAACCCCGATGATGAAAATTGATTGGTTTCGAGGCAAAGGTTCCATCCTTAAAACCCCGATGATGAAAATTGATTGTTTTCGAGGCAAAGGTTCCATCCTTAAAACCCCGATGATGAAAATTGATTCTTTTCGAGGCAAAGGTTCCATCCTTAAAACCCCGATGATGAAAATTGATTGTTTTCGAGGCAAAGGTTCCATCCTTAAAACCCCGATGATGAAAATTGATTGTTTTCGAGGCAAAGGTTCCATCCTTAAAACCCCGATGATGAAAATTGATTGTTTTCAAGGCAAAGGTTCCATCCTTAAAACCCCGATGATGAAAATTGATTGTTTTCGAGGCAAAGGTTCCATCCTTAAAACCCCGATGATGAAAATTGATTGTTTTCGAGGCAAAGGTTCCATCCTTAAAACCCCGATAATGAAAATTGATTCTTTTCAAGGCAAAGGTTCCATCCTTAAAACCCCGATGATGAAAATTGATTCTTTTCTAGGCAAAGGTTCCATCCTTAAAACCCCGATGATGAAAATTGATTTTGAGGCTAAGGAGCTTTCCTTAGGACCTCGAGCGAAATTTATATGAAAGCAATTGAAATTGGAATAATTTTCTTCGAAAGTGTGAATTTTCATAATAGGCGAGCGCAAAGAATTAGGCTTCGATAAAACGAGTGAATCTTGATGATGACAATAACACTGACAAATTATGTAAAGGGAACGGATGTTTGGAATCAATATTCAAGGTTCATCTAATATTTTCTTCAGTAAATATAGATTCCCTTGTGAGATATGTCATCCGAATAAGGTTAAAGCTTAACTACCCCAAAATGTTATGCCTAGTAGACCTAATAGGATGCGTCTCAAGAGTAATAAAAATTACTCTTTACTCAGCCATTCCATCCTAAAGGCGTTGTCCTATGGTTTTAATATCATCATGGACGAAGCTATATTATAAAAAAAGAAATTCCCTGAAAAGAAAAACTGAAACGCGAAAGAAAATGCTGATAATAAAACTAAAGGACAAGAAAAACGGATCAGATCGCTTCTTTCTTCCACAATACTTCAACAGGGTGAGTAGATGACCATTATGGGAGTGAACTGGTCGGGAAAGACTGTCGTGTCCAGTCTATCTGAATCATTGCTGGATCTGGTTCAGGAACAAAAGCTTGTATTTTATCTAGCAATTCTTCAGCAGTTGTTGCGGATATTATGATTCGCCGTGCCACTCTTGATATGAAATTCTTCTGCATAGCATAATCCATAAAAGCTATCAGACCTGTAAAGAAATTGTTAACATTTAAAAGCCCAATGGGTTTCTTATGCAAATTAAGTTGGGCCATGGAAGCAATTTGAAAGACTTCTCCCAATGTGCCAAAACCACCTGGTAGAGCGATAAAAGCATCAGCATTTAAAAGCATTTGTAACACACACTCTTGCAAATTTTTAACCACTAATTTTTCTCCAATCGTGCCCCCAGAAATAAATTTCAGAGGTCCAGGGATAATGCCCAGAACTTGACTTCCTCCTAGAGATGCTGCTGATGCTACACCTCCCATTAATCCGACACTACCTCTTCCATAAACTAAATGTATTTTTCGCTCAGCTAATACTCTACCCAAATGGTTGGCTGCCTTTAAATACTCTTCATCTTTTCCAGGAAAAGCCCCAGAAAATACACAAATACTTCGGGATTTACGAGTTGGGGTTTTCTCCATTTTTATCCTTACCCTTGTGAGAAAAGATGATATATTTATAGAGATGAAGAGATAAGGCAATAATTTTATTTTCAAGAATGGATACATTATTGCCAGCTATTCACAGTAGTCACAAGTATGACTTTGGTCAGGTATGAGTACACTATCGTTAAAAGAGGAGGAAAATTTTCAAAATAGCTGCTAGCATGTACAGTAGTCACTACTGTAGCTTACGTCAGGAGTAGGTACGTGATTGTTGGAAGAGAAGGAAAATTTTAAAAAGTGGCAGCTATATACAGTAATCATAACTGTATCTCATGTCAGGAGTGGGTACATTATTGGGAGGATAATTTCAAAAGCGACAGCTAGCATGTACAGTAATCGTGACTTTGGTTCACGTTAGGAGTGAATACATTATTACCAAAAGGGGAGGAAAATTTCAAAAGCGACAGCTAGCGTGTACAGTAATCGTGACTTTGGTTCACGTCAGGAGTGGATACATTATTACCAAAAGGGGAGGAAAATTTCAAAAGTGACAGCTAGCATGTACAGTAATCGTGACTTTGATCCTCGTCTTCCACTGGCTTTGCGTCCAGTAACGGCTTCAATGCTTTCTATGAATCGGTGATTTGCATCTCATCTAGCTTTTTCACAAACTAGCAAACAGGGTCGTTTAGGGTCAGATTCCCAAGACTGTAACGTTCTCGTTCTTTTTGGAGAATTATCCATAATCCAACAACCTCAAATTGCACTATTCCGCAAGAATGCGCTTCAAGAACCTCTCGGATATCTTCCAGAGATTCCTTACGCAAGCCATTCTTGATGAATTTTATTCTATCATTACGATTTCTGGTGATCACTCCTGGAGAACGACATTTATTGCCGCAAATCCACCATCCACAATTATGACAAACGCCTAGCCTCTTTGCTCTTCTTTTTTTGGCATAAGCGCTTTTACCAAAGCCGGGCATACGGGGAAAGAACGCTTCTGGAACTTCACCAGCTGAACGAACCTTAGCTTCAATTAGCCACCGCACATTATCAAGAATGCCTTTGTGCATAAATACTCTGAATCGTTCACATCTAGCTTGATAAATCTTTTTAAGAACTTTTATTGGAAGGGAAGGAAAGTATTTTCGCAGGGCGGAAAGAGAAGACTCCATTGATGAAGGAGGCAAAGAAAGAAATTAGTGATTGTAGGAAACGAAAATAACTAACACATATTTATAGTGATGAAAGGGATAATGTGTTAATTACACTTACAGAAGCAAGTACATTATTGTCAAAAGAAAAGACAAATGACAGCTTATATGTATAGCAATCATGACTGTGGCTCTCATCTTCCACTGATTTATATCTAGTAATAGCTTCAATGCCTTCTATGAGTCGAGGACTTGCTTCCCATCCAGTTTTCTTACAAGCTGGCAGACAGGGTCGTTTACAGTCACATTCCCAAGACTGTAACGGTCTCGTTCTTTATGGTAAGTCCTCCACAATTTGATAATTTGACCTTGCACTTTTCCACAAGAATGCGTTTCAAGAGTCTCTTGGATATCTTCCAGAGATCCTTACGCAGGCCATTCTTAATGAATTTTCTTTTATCTTCACGATTTATGGAGATGTATCCTAAAGAGCGACATTTAGTAATACAATTCCATCGCCCACATTTATAACACACGCCTAGTCTCTTTGCTCTTCGCCTTTTGGCATAACGGCTTTTACCTAAACCGGGCATGCGGGGCATAAATGAATCTGGAACTTCACCTGCCAAACGGACCTTAGCTTCAATTATCCACTGCACATTATCGGGAATGCCTTTGCGTGTAAAAACTCTGATTCTTTCACATCTAGCAAGGTAGATCTTTTTAAGGACTTTCATTGGAAGGGAAGGAAAGTATTTTCGCAGTGCAGAAAGAGTAGAATCCATTGATGAGAGAAAAATTTGAGAGAAGAGGGAAATGAATCAGTTATTGTAGGAGACTGGAATAACCGACTTTAGAAGTCACGAGGTATCTTATCCGCTGCTTAATCAGAAGGAAGAACACGCATTTATAGTGATGAAAAGGGATAACGTGTCGATTACACTTAGGAGAGCATGTACATCTGTCAAGAGAAAATGCAAACTTTTCCAAATATAACAAACTGTATGTACAGTAATTGTGACTGTGACTCACATCTTCCACTGGCTTTACATCTAGTAACGGCATTAACGGCTTCTATGAGTCGAGGATTTGCTTCACATCCAGTTTTCTTACAAGTTGGCAAATAGGGTCATTTACAGTCAGATTCCCGAGACTGTAACGGTTTCGTTCTTCATGAAAAATGCTCCATAAACCAAGAAGTTCACGTTGCACGGATCCACAAGAATGCGTCTCAAGAGTCAATTGGATATCATCCAACGAGTCTTTACTCAGGCCATTCTTAATGAATCGTATTTTATCTTCTCGATTATCTGAGATCATCCCTAAAGAACGACATTTAGTATTACAAGTCCACCGTCCACATTTATGGCAGACTTGTAACCTTTTCGCTCTTCGCTTTTTTGGCATAAGAGCTTTTGCCTATTCCAGGCATGTGAGACACAAATGCCTCTGGGATTTCACCTGCCAGACGAACCTTGGCTTCGATTAACCACCGCACATCTTCAGGGATTCCTTTGTGCATCAGAACTCTTAATCGTTCACAGCGAACTTGGTAGATCTTTTTGAGGATGTTCATTGGGAGAGAAGGGAAATACTTTCGCAAGGCGGAAAAAGTAGGATCCATTTTCTAGGAGGAAGTAAAAGAAAGAAGGGGTGAAGGAATCAGTTATTATGGGCAACTGAGAGAACCAACTTGAGAGTCACGGAGTACCGTATCCGCTGTTTAACCGGAAAAGTAGATCCTACTTCATTTTGATAGATATTTTTTTATCTTGGATATTCCATCGAGCTGACGTTGATCCAGTCCTCGATTATTGAATCCATTGTCCGCTTTTGACAAAGTTTCAACGACAATATTTCTTGATATCTGCCTTATCTTTGACCACAGCTATCTCTTATCTTGGATGCTGCTAAGCTGGCATCAATCCTGTCCTTCCAGGTGTAGCCTCGATTATTGAATCAATTGCCAAACTTTTGACAATATTGTCTACTTTATCCTTTTTGATATCTGCCTTATCCTTGGCTATAGCTATCTCTTATTTTGGATACTACTAGCTGATGTCAATCCTGTCATTCCAGGTGTAGTCTCGATTATTGAATCAATTGCCAGGCTTTTGACATATTGTCTACCTTATCCTTGAATTCCTGATGCGGGTTGGTCCCGCATATTAGCTGTGTATCCAGTGATAGATTGGTAAGAGCTGATATTATTGAGATCTCAGCTTATACTGCTGTAACGGTGCGGTGGATGTGTTTCCCATTTGATTCCTATCATGTAAAAGTCATGCATGCATGATGTGAAATGCATGAATGCAAAGCATGTGTAATTGATGGTTCTTTTTTTTTTATTTTTATTTTTATTTTTATTTATTTTTTTATTTTTATTTTTTTTGGATTGATCTAGTTCTTCATATCTTTGCTTTACTGGATCCTCTTTATAATTGCCTTCTTGGACTATCATTGAATTTCTTTATGCTTCTCTGGACAATTGTCCCTGTTATGGATTTCATATCATCGAAGGCTTATCTTCCAATGTCTGCTTTGCCCCTTTTCTTGTGACCGTGCCGACACTTACTTATCCCCATGTTATAATCTGAATGATTGCTCTTCCTTGAACTCATGTTTTGATCCATAAGACTTGCCCCCTTGTCTATTGAACTTCTTTATTGGCAGTACTCCTCTTACGCTTCGTAGAGACTACTTTGCTCCCCTGAATATGGTATTTATGTGGATAAAAGGTATCATCTCGCCTTTGATTTAACAAAAAGTCGAGAATTTCTAGACCTTTGTGCTGGCACTTGATCGTAAATTTCTCTTACAAGAACCACATCTTATTAAAGAAAGACTCAAGCTATCTCCTCACTTTTAAGTCTACATACATTAATGAATAATGGTTTGGCCTTAAAGAAAAACTTTCATCAATTTGCAAAGCTTGACAAAGTAATTTACGGTCTTTGTTTTCAATTAAAATGTCCTGCCATTCTTCCCTTTCCAACTCGAAGACATAAACTGTGCAAGGCAATAAGGTATAAACATGATTCGCAAGGATAGCCTTTTAGCTGAATGAGGATGATATCGAGAGGTAACTGTTAGGCGTGAGGAAAATTAAGTTTGAATGTTTTTTTTTTGTAGCAGTCTTTTAGCTGAATGAGAATAATATTAAGAGGTAAATATTAGGTCTGAGTAAAGTTAAGTTTGAGTGGTATGAAAGAAGGGTATTTTAATACTACTCGTGAGTAGTATTAAATAAGGTAGAAACATGATTCACAATGATAGTCTTTTAACTGAATGAGGATGTTAGGTTTGAGGAAAGTTAAATTTAAGTGGTGTGAAAGAAAGGTCTTTTAATACTACTCGTGAGCAGTATTAAATAAGGTAGAAACATATTTGACAATGATAGTCTTTTAACTGAATGAGGATGATAAGTCTGAGAAAAGTTAAGTTTAAGTGGTTTGAAAGAAGGGTCTTTTAATACTACTCGTGAGCAAATTTGATTATGGTGAAAAACTCAATAGTGATGACCTCAAACTTGCCACTCTTTCCAGAAAGTTAAACCTCATCTGTTGCCCCCCAACTATTGTGATCTTTATGCATGCTTGGTTTGAGGGTTGCTTTTGTGTTCTAAACCGCCTTTGCAGGTTTTCAGTCTAGAATCCATAGCTCACTTTTTTTTTTTTTTTTTTTTTTTTTTTTTTTTTTTTTTTGCTCTAGTTTGAGCCCTTTTTTTTTTTGTTTTTTTTGTTTTTTTTTGTTTCCCTTTTTTTTTGTGAGCTATGGTGATGACATACTTGATAACTCTCTTGAAGTGAGATGACTCAAGTGGCCTTGCTTGCTCGTGCTTGTTCTCAGTCCTTTTTGGTTTTGAATTTTCCCTTGTTGTCTTTTGATGGAAGGGATGAACTTCTTCCTTTTCGGAGTTTTTGTTACAAAGAACCGAGATCATAGCCTTCTTGAAATGAGATGATTCAAGTGGCCTTACTTGCTTGTATTTTCTCTCAGTCTCTCTTTTTTTTTTTGGTTTTGAATTTTCCCTTGTTGGCTTTTTGATGGAAGGGATGAACTTTTTCCCTTTTTTTTTGGAGTTTGTGTTATAGAGAACCGAGATCGTATCCTTCTTGAAGTGAGATGACTCAAGTGGCTTTATTTGCTTCTTAGTCTCTCTTTTTTTTTGGATTTTCCCTTTAATGGCTTTTTGATGGAAGGGATGAACTTTTTCTTTTCGGAGTTTGTGTTGCGGAAAACTGAGAACCTTTTTTTTTTTTTTTGAGCATTTATGAGAATTGGGAAGCCACTGAAGTCATTTAATATGAGAGCTACCTTGTTTGGAAACTAACCCCAAACTTCTTGCAGGGATGTTGATAACCACTGTGAATTCTTTTTGAGGGTTGAGGTGCAACATATGAAATCCTTCTTACTAGATTTGGCAGCACTTTCAAGATCATTACTATCAAATTTTTCTTAACTTTTTATTTTCACCCACGAGTAGTATCATTTAGAAAGCAAAGTATGATAGCAATAATGGATAGTATAATGGAAAGGAGTGAGAGATGGATGTAAAAACAGAATTTTTGGTAAGAAGTGGTAGAATGTGTAGGTGTAATAATTGAATTTTTGGTAAAAATTGTTACAATATGTAGATGTAATAATGGAATTAAAAAGTGGTATAATGTACACGTAACATCTTTTTGTTAGAGAACAAAAAGAATTACCAGTTGTCAAAAAGTAAAGTGTGATGGCAATAATAGATAGTATAATGGCAAAGAGTGTAAAAATGGAAAGTAGTAGAATGCACGCATTACATCTTTTTGTTGTACCAGAAAGAATACCAGGTGTCCATCTAACAAAGACTACACCCTAGATTCTGGACTAAATCTAGGAGATTTTTACTATTAGATTACTTTTGCAAGCTTTCAAAGATACAAGTTTATTCAAAGGATTCCCTGTCATTCGAAAATGTATGCGGACTGTTAGGTCAGATCTGACTTGGAGCCCTTCCAAAATCAATGTAATTCCAGCTCAAAATCTTCACTTTCAATTACCAATCACATCGGGCCTAGCAGCTTGACCTCGGTTTTGTTTGATTTGTAGAGGAATGGCCTTGGGACTTGACGGCTTAAGAGTAGGTTTTGAGATTGGTATAGCATTGACTTCTTGTTCTTTAATGATCACATTCACATCATCATAAAAACGATAAGTTGGGATGAGTCTATGAGTCTTTGCAGATTCTTACGGAATTCTGAGCATTCTTGGATAGAATGACTCTTACTGTCATGAAAGTTGCACCATTCCTCATCTTCAACTTCTTCATGTCCAAAAGAAGGCTTTCCCATGATAATCCCTTCTTTCACAAGGCATGAATATACATGCTTAAGAGGGGTTATGATATCATTGACTGACTTTTTCATCAGCCGGTGTTCTTCTATCATATTGACTGGTTTTTCTTGATGAGGCGGCAATGGATTGTGAGTGACGTTCGGTTCATCGGAAAAATCCAACCACTTTGATTCGATTAATTGTTGGACTATACGTTTCAATGCTGTGCAATTTTCCAAGCCATGGCCTGGAACGCCATCATGATATGGGCAAGTTATGTTGGGGTCATACCACGTTGGATATGGGGGTCCAAATGGATTTGTAGGAATTGGACGGATAAGTTGACTTTCTATGAGTTTTGGATACAACTCAGTGTAAGTCATGGGAATTGGTGCAAAAACTTCTTTTGGTCTTCGTGTGGGTACTGGAGGAGTCGGAACAGGTGGCCGTAACTGATTAGGCCTGTTGAGAGGATAATTGTTGGGCCTATTGGGAGGATAATCATTAGGCCTATTGGAAGGATAATCATTGGGCATATTGGGAGGATAGTCACTGGGCATATTGGTAGGATAATAATTGGGCCTTTTGGCAGAATAGGATAGGCGAGGATCGGTAGCCACAGTACCTACGAGGGGAATCCCTCTTTCGCGTCCTATTTGTTGTACTTCTTCATCTTTTGTTCTGGATGGTCCTCCTCTTTTCATAGGATCACTAAAGGACTCAGCAATCTTCCCAGTCCTAATCCCATGCTCGATCCTTTCTCCAGACATGACAACATCGGAGAAATTAGTTGCCGAATTGCCAATGAGTTTGTCATAATATGGGTATTTCAGTGTCTGGACAAACAAAGTGACCATTTCTTTTTCTGTCATGGGTGGCTGAACTTGTGCAGCTAAGTCCCTCCACCGTTGGGCATATTCCTTGAAAGTTTCTGGCTTTTTCTTCTCCATGTTTTGGAGAGTTTGGCGATCCGGAGCCAAGTCCATAACATGTTTATAGTTGCCGATGAAGGCCTGAGCAAGGTCATTCCAAGTTTTGATGTTTCTTGGTCCTTGACTTAGATACCACTGCAATGCTGATTTTGTGAGACTTTCCTGAAAAAGTGCAATCCACACCTTTTCATCTTTTGTGAGTGGTTGTAGTCTCCTTAGGAACAGTGTGATGTGAGTGATGGGATCACTCGTTCCGTCGTATTTTACGAAATCCGGTACTTTAAAGTCCGAAGGGATTATGACGTCTGGCACTAAGCAGAGGTCATCCACTGAGAGAGATCCGAATATATTACCTCCTTCAATGGCTCGCAGTCTCTTCTCTATTGTTTCGAGTTTTTGAGATTCTCCTTCTTCCTTTGGTGGTGTCTTCTTCTCTTCATACACAGTGTCTTGTTTCAAGTGAACACTAGCAGACTGTCCTGGTTCCTGAAACAGGTTTTCTTGGACTGAGACTCGTTGTGGGGTGAATCCCGGAGTATAAGTGGGATCTTGTGCTTCTTTGATGGGAACTTGAGTTGCTTTCCCTTTGATTATTTCCATCAATTGTCTCATTTGTTCTGCCATACTTTCAATCTTGGACTCTATATCTATGAAACGTCCTTCAGTTTGTTCTGCCATTAGTCTTGTTTGGAGCCGAGTTGAATATCGGTGTTGAGGTCCAATTTTACCTTTTTAAAGGAATATTTATTTTATTAGATTCTATGCGTATATGATTGATGTGATGGATGCATGCAATGAGATTATGTTTTTATCAAAATTTATATGCACGTGATTGATGTAATGGAATGCATGCAATGAGATTATTTTTATCAGATTTTATATGCGTGTGATTGATGTAATGGATGCATGCAATATAAAGTGAGATTATGTTTTTATCAGACTTTATATGCACGTGATTAATGTAATGGAATGCATGCAATGAGATTATTTTTATCAGATTTTATATGCATGTGATTAATGTAATGGAATGCATGCAATGAGATTATTTTTATCAGATTTTATATGCGTGTGATTGATGTAATGGAATGCATGCAATGAGATTATTTTTATCATACTTTATATGCGTGTGATTGATGTAATGGATGCATGCAATATAAAGTGAGATTATGTTTTTATCAGACTTTATATGCACGTGATTAATGTAATGGAATGCATGCAATGAGATTATTTTTATCAGATTTTATATGCATGTGATTAATGTAATGGAATGCATGCAATGAGATTATTTTTATCAGATTTTATATGCGTGTGATTGATGTAATGGAATGCATGCAATGAGATTATTTTTATCATACTTTATATGCACGTGATTAATGTAATGGAATGCATGCAATGAGTGAGTTTGCTTATCCATTATCGTAGAACTTCAAAACTTTTAGTTGTCATTATAAAGACCAAAAAGTTAGCATAATTTGATGCGTGGTTTTGATGCATGAAGAATAATTGCACAAGAAAGATAAGGTTATTAATAAGTTAAATAGCAATTAACAACTCATGAAGTATTATGGAAAAATGAATTAAAACCATAAATATAAGACACGAAGAAAATAAAAGTGTAGAGCAACAACATAGCATAACAAGGACGTGCTTATGGCGTTGGTAAAATGGTAGAAATTCTATGGTCAGTTCTATGGTTAAGTGGGGAGTTCTATATGCATAAGGTAGCTTATCAAAAAGGCAAGGGATAGTTCCCGAATCCCGTCACTAAATCATAGTGACGGCCCGATTCCTTACCCTCTAGGGTTAATGTAAGGAATAGATTAATTCGAGTCGTAGCTTTTCGTGGGCCCATGCAGAGACTAACCGTCTCAGAAGGCAATACACTACTTTGCTACTTTGAAACCGGTGAAGGCTTGGAGACCGTGGCCTCACAAGGACAGCAACACCAATTCCGCTTAGAAAGAATCGTGTTTGATTTAAGGAAGCTTGGGTATAGAGCTTCATATTGTGAATGCATTATGCATGTTTAGAATAAGTAAATATAACATATAAATCCACATAATAAGCAAAGTAAATCAAAACAAATCAACTTTAGGCTCGACTCACTAACGTGGAGTCCCCAGCGGAGTCGCCAAGCTGTGGCAACGTCGGGTTTTCGGGAGTCGCCACCAATCTGTTTACCTAGGTCGATTGGTCACCTTAAATATTGGTCTGCGAGAGTTCGGGGGTTCGGGAGTACGGTTACGTTAAAACAACTTTGTTAAAACGCCCAAAAATTGGTACCTTAGTTGATTTTAATTTTGTTTCGCTTTGCTTTTAAATAATTTTCAGTTAATTTAGAGATTTTAACTGAATTAGTCGAAATGTGGATTTTTAAGTTAATTTGTATAAAATTTTATACTTCCGAACCATGGACTCTGCCGAGTCATTTGGACACGGAAGATTTTGATTCCGAACCATGGACTCTGCCGAGTCATTTGGACACGGAATTTGGTGAAATTTTAAACAATTTTATCCATATTGTAAATATGGATTTTTATCTTTATATTTATTTAATTTATTTAGTTAAAAAAAAAGTTAATATTTTCCAAACCGTAGATCCTGCCAGATCATCCGGATATGGAAATTACTTTAATTAATTGTTAGTTATATAATTATTATTTTTATGGAATTTATTATTACTAATTTGTAAGTATTTTGTTTATGAAAATTTTAGATTTATTAATAATCTAAAAAATTTTATTTTTTATTCTTTATATTTTCTTTTCTTTTCTTTCTTTTCTTTCTTATTGATTTTATCTTTCTTTTAGTTTTATTTTTCCTTTCTTTTCTTTCTTTTCTTTCTTTTCTTTTCTTTTCTTTTTCTTTTCTTTCTTTTCTTTTTTTATCTTTTCTTTTTCTTTTCTTTCTTTTCTTTCTTTCTTTTCTTTTTTTTATCTTTTTCTTATCTTTCTTATCTTTCTTATCTTTTTCTTATCTTTCTTTTAGTGTTTTTTTTAGTGAAAGCTATTTATTATTTAAATAATTATTCAATTTATAAAAGAAAAATAAAAATAATTGGCTTTTTAAAAAATTATTTTTATTAGGCTTAAAAAATAATCTTCTTTTAATTTTCATTTATTTATTTTAAGTAAGGGTAAAGGTGAATTAAATTAAAAAAAATTATATAAAGGAAAATTAATAATAATAAAGTGGGGCTTTTTGGCCATCCACTTTAAAAATAAATAATAATAAAAGTTAGCAAAGTTAATTAAATTAATTAACAACAATAATAAAAATTAGCCAAGTTTAATTAAATTAATTGATTAACAATAATAATAAAAAGTTAGTCAAGTTAATTAAATTAATTGATTAACAACAATAATAAAAAGTTAGTCAAGTTAATTAAATTAATTAATTAACAACAATAATAAAAAGTTAGTCAAGTTAATTAAATTAATTAATTAACAACAATAATAA
The DNA here is from genome assembly GCA_039654915.1 of Aquilaria yunnanensis. Classification (NCBI taxonomy): domain Eukaryota; kingdom Viridiplantae; phylum Streptophyta; class Magnoliopsida; order Malvales; family Thymelaeaceae; genus Aquilaria; species Aquilaria yunnanensis. The sequence goes on from CM077595.1 coordinate 2,919,852, forward strand.
AAAGTTAGTCAAGTTAATTAAATTAATTAATTAACAACAATAAAAGTTAGCCAAGTTAATTAATTAATTAACAAAAATAATAAAAAGTTAATTAATTGTTAACAACAATTATAAAAGTTAGTAATAATGCAAAAATTAAAAGGTTAGTAACAATAATAATATTAAAATTTAGTTGTTAGTAAGTTAATAACAAAAAAAAAAAGGGTTAGTAATAATAACAAATAAGTAAAACAAGTAAAAATTAAAATAGTTAGGAATTAATTCTGCAAGAACAAAATAAAAGGTTAGTGACCAAAGTGAAAGAAATAAAAAAAATAGAGGACAAAACAAGGGTTGTACCCTTTAGTTTTAATTTTGAATTTTGCTGGGAACGTGAGAAACAGACGCGCGCGCAGGGGGGGAAGGAGAGGCAGCTGGCGGCGGGGCGGCAGCGCGGCCAAGGGCAGGTGGGGACGGCCCGACGGCAGCGTGGGGGAGCCATGAGCGGCGGCGGGACGGCGTGGAGCGACGGGCAGCGAAGGAGAAGGAAGAAACAGAAAAAAAACGGAGGAAGAAGATAGTCTATACGTCAGAATAGAAACTTTTGGGACTTTCTGGGAAAAGGAAAGAGGGCCAGGGACTAAGTCTGTAATTTTTATTTTTTCTAAAACGGAGCTCTAAGCTTTCTGTCTATTTTTTTGTGTGTTCAGCACAAAATTTGGGGGGCTATTTATAGAGGAAGTTTAGCTGAACTGTTGATGGATAAATTAATAAAAAATTTCAAACTTATCTCTTAAATTGGTAAAATGACAATTTTAGTCCTTTACGTCTCTCAGCCTCTGGATAAGTTCCTGAAGCTTCTGATTTTGACAATTTTGTCGTTTTCTGTCAATTTGAGCCAAAAACGTCGGCAGGCTCAAAATTTTATGTGACAAACTGCCAAATGCTCCTGGAACTTTCAGAATTTGTCAATTTTGCCTGAAACTTCTTAATTTTGTCATTTTTACCTCAAACTTTTAAATTTTGTCATTTTTATGGAGTTTTCTTTTTTTCTTTCAAATACACACATATATCATTTTAAATCAAATCTTCACAAAAAAAAAAATGTATTTTAAACTAATTAAAATTTTTAGTAATAATAATAATAATAAAAATAATAATTTTTTTTATTTAATTTCTTTTATTTAATTTCTTTTAAAAATTTTTATGGTCGGACGAAATTGGGTGTCAACACAGCTGCATGATGCAATTGAATGCTATTATTTGTTTAGTCACATCAGCCTTTTTCTCTTGTAGTGATGATATTAAAGTAGTAATCCTACTACCAGCTTCTAATTAATCATGAATCCAGGAGGATTGCCTGAAAATCCCAACGGGGAAACAACTGCCATCAACTTGAAGGATTGGTGGTGTCATCGTGGAATAAACTAGTTTGTTAGTCATCAACTTGTTTCAGGATCCAAGCTCGCCCTACTTCTTTATATTGGCAAACTACACAATAGCACCTCTAGTCTCAATCTTGTTAGATGGAGATAATTTCAGCAGATGGAAGCGAGAAATACTAAACCTGCTATGAAGCAAAAATAGAGTCCAATTCATGAATGAAACCTTCCGAAAGCCATAAGGGAATGCCTTTGAATCTCTGGCCTGGAACAAACGTGATGAGTTATTTGTTTCATGGTTAATGAATTTGATTAACCCTAACTTGCATGATTTAATTGCTTTTCATGACACAGCCTTTAACTTATGGTATGATCTGGAATAGAGGTTTGGACATGCAAACAAACTTTGTATGTTTGAGTTATGAAGGAGCATTGCATTAGCGATGCAAGGCACTTCCAACATGGCAGTGTATTATGCTAAGCTCAAAGGATACTAGGATGAACTCAGCATCTACACAAGAATGTCAAATTGTTCTTGTGAGGGGAGCAAAGAATGGGCGATTGAAAAATAAAAGGAGAAAACAAATCAATTTTTATAGGCCTTAATAAAAAATATTCAAAATGATTAGATCTCAGATATTGGCTATGCAACCTCTATCCTTTCTTAATCGTATCTATGCTATGGTAAAAGCCAAAAAAAAAAAAAAAAATAACAACTAAGTTTAACACAAACTTAGGATTTGAAGTTACAGGTGCCTTAGCTGTATGAGGTGTTCAATAGAAAAATTCGAATGGACAAGGAAAGAGCCCTCATTGTGACCATTACAATCGAGTTGGTCAGGAGACCAATACGTGTTGGGAGCTAGTTGGATATCTAGCTAATTTGCAGCCTAAAGGGGAAGCAAAACAAAACAAAGATCAAGATAATATCAATGCATCTAAGGCAAATGTTGGAATAGGTACAATAAAGGAAGCTACAATGACTGCCTTGATCGTTGAACAGTATAAGCAACTTGTTGCTCTCTTAAGTAAGGAGAAATATCAAGGCTTGGTCAATTTTGCTGGTAATGAACTTGGTAAATCTTAACCCATCTATACCCAAAAAACCTGGTTGTTAGACATTGATGGCACAAACCACGTCACTTCCAAAAGAGATTTTTACATGAAATAAAAGATGCCAACCGAACCTTGCATTTACCTGATTGATGGAACAAATAAAAATATTGAAATTTCAGGAACCTCTTTTCTATCAAATTACATAACTCTCCAAGATGTTCTTTATGCTCCGGATTTTAAATGTGACCTTTTTTTTCTGTTAGCAAACTAACAAAAGACCATAATTGTGTTGCCATTTTTTCCCCCGATTTTTGTGTTTTACAAGACTAAGCTTCAAAAAACTGATTGGAGTGGGTAAGCAAAAGGATGGGTAGTATTTCTTCAAAGCCAATAAAGGGACAAATTCAGTACATTACGTTGATGTTGAAGTGAATCCTGCAAGTCTCTAGTACCAAAGATTAGGGCATCCTTCAAACGATAGGCTTCACATCTTTTCTGGTTTTTTAGGGGTTGATTTCATAAAGTATTGTCAAGATTGCTTGGTTTGTCCATTAGTCAAGGCAACATGGTTACCTTTCCTTCATTAGTCATAAGAAGACTGTAGCTTCTTTTGAATTGGTGCATATTGATACTTGGGGCCCTTATCACACTCCTCCACAAGTGGTGCACATTATTTTCTCACCATCGTAGATGATTTAACAAAATCTTAGGTGTATTTAATGAGACACAAGCATGAAGCCACGAAGGTACTTGAAAATTTTTATAACTTGATTGAAAATCAATTTAGAAAAAAATCAAATGTATTCAAAGTGACGATGCTCTTGAGCTAATAAAAGGATCGATGAGTTCTTTTCTTAAAGTCAAGGAGATTTTGCATTGAAGCTTTCATTTTATGGATCTTGGACGATTGAAACATTTCCTTGGTCTCGAAGTAGCACATGGGCCAACTCAAGGTTATTGAGATCTTGATCCAGATCTTAGGATCTATCACAATCCTATAGATTCAACATCATGAAACCTTGTCAAAAAATAATAGGATCAGTGATATGGTAGGATCAGATAGGATCGGATAGGATGCCGATTAAGATATTAAGATAGATAGGATCTTTCAATCCTATCGATTCTACTTTGTATTAATTTTTGTTTGTTATACTTGTATTTTAACTCAAATTAGAAATTTTAAGTGATTGGACCCTTATTGCCTAAGTTAAGCCAACCAAGTTAATGATTATATGATTTGAATTGTTAAGAAAATTCAAAAAGAAAAAAGACTTGTCTCTTTCTCAGTAAGGAGATGAAACTTAAAACTTTGAAAGCACTTTCATAAGTTTGTCATTATTGTGTTTTTTTTAGACTTGTGTTTGTTATTGTATTAGTTATGTTGATGTATACTCTAATAGGGCTCCACCTTTATTTATACTATGACACTAACCATGTTATATCATTGTTATGACACTTGAACTGTATTAAGTTTATACTATAATTGGCCTTTTATATGATCATTTATTACAATGAATTTTGATTTTTTAGTAAGAACTTACGATCTATAATATGATTTTATGATCCCAATCTTGTATAATAAAAAATAATCTTGGATAGAATCCCAATCTTAACAACCTTGGTCTAACTAGTATTTTTGTTAATCAGAGGAAGTACACTCTCGATGTGCTATCTAATGCTGGTTTGACAGGTGCAAAGCATAGTTGTGTTCCTATAGAACATCAACATCACCTTAGATGAGCAATGGTACACCTATGAAAGATCCAGCAGTCTACAGAAGACTTGTTGGGCGATTGTTATATCTTTCTATAACACGCCCAAACATCAGTTATTTTGGAATATGTCCATCACAGCTAGGTCAACTTTTTTGTGATAACCAAGATGCTATTCACATTACCTCAAATCCATTTTTCCATGAACATACTAAGCATATTGAAATGGGCTACTACTTTGTTCGAGAATGGTTGCAAACCAAGGAACTCGAAATGCAACACATACCGACGAACATATAGTTAGCTAATATCTTCACCAAAGTCTTAAGCACCAAGCGGTTCCTTGAACATTTAAGCAAATAGGGTGTTTTGAATCTTCACACTCCAACTTGATGGGGGAATGTTGGAAGTACTTCGCACTACTTTTATTCACAAATTACTACTATTATCTACGTTGTTAATATCCTGTTATGCTATGAATATCATCTTTTTGTTTCTTGACGAGTTGTTTGTTTTAGTTTAACACAAGAGTATTAATGTGTTAGTGACATAAATACTCTCAAAAAAATTTCAAAAGCCCTTAAGGTTGTCCATATTTATAGTCATACCATAACCTTCTCACGCACGTGTACTATTTTCACTTGCTTCTTCGAACTATTGCTGTTGTAATCCACACCATCTTTACCTACCTCCTATTGGGCCACTGCTATAATCACCGTCTTCTCAAGTTAGGCACCTGACCTCTGTCCATCTGTACCTCTCCCTTCCAATCCATTCCCTCAACATTACTGAAGATGAAAAGGTAACTAGCAAGCAAAACCTTCATCTTTTGTTCAAGTACTTTTACCTCTTCCTTGACTCCGTGTCTTTTGCCGGCAAATATCCAAGTTCTATTATGCGCAAAGGCTCCAACCGCTGGGCCATAACCTGGGTCCAATGGTTCGACTTTCCCCTCATTCTTTACCACCTCATCCATTACACCCGTCACTGTCCATTTTCCAAATTCACCCTCAAAATCCTTATAGTCTTCTTCTTTATTGGTCTCATCCTACAACTTAATAACCTCATCTCTTTAACCTACTATCCATCATCATCGTCAAGTAACGCATCACATTTACCAACCTCAATGATTAGGCCACAGTATTGATGACGATTAGAGAAATGAAGCACTGGTCAAAGAAGATGAAGTAGAGGGGACTTTAATTTTGACTAATGGCATGACCGTTAATATACTAAATTTTAGAGGCAGAAAACATGTTGTGTGCAAGTGAGTTTGCAGTAACACGTTAATGAGCCAGTGTTAAACTAAAATGAACTAGGCCTCATATTAGTTTGTGCCTAGTGTGATCAGTCTTGTACTATGGTGGAATAGGGCCCCCAGTGCCCTGATTGCTAACACTTGTAGGCTTTTTCGAAACTATGATCCCACTTAGGTTATAATTAGCTAGATATTACTCGTGAAGTATATTAAATTATTACGTACAATTAGTTACTTACCCTACCTTGTATAGGAAGTATGCATGCATTGTCCTGGCTATGTGATAATAATAAATTAAAACTATAAAGGAAACTGTGGCATGCCAGTTCATAAAACATAAGTGAAAACAAGCCAAGACGTAAAAGTTTTAGTTGCTTTAACTTCAAGTAACAACTATGTGCATACATCTCAATCTTATATACACCCAAATATAACCCTAGTGTTAGACACACCAATGGACACTAGTAGAGGCAATCTCTTTGTATGAAATACCATACATATAGAAGAAGCAACTTATAATTACTAAGATCCATCCTTAGCTCTTTACCTAAGCAAGCTAGCTTGAAGTGATGAGTCACACTTTCTTTGTACTGACTTAGCCTCAAACTATAAGGCAAACACTTTGGTCAGTACTAGCTTATGCTATAAGTAACTTAGAAATATAAGGTTTCCTACTTAGGGAGTACATTTAAACCAATAAAACTTAGCTATAATAGTCACTCCTTACCAACTGTTAAGCATGACCAGCCCGCCCGCTTAATACTTACACAACACTTAAGGGGTGAGTACTCAAAAGTACTCAATAAGGGATTTGGTACCTACAAGGGGAAACAAATGCAAGCATGCAAAGTAAAGCAAACATACACATAAATACATATAACATATAGAACAAACATGCAACCAATAACACAACTAGAAACAAGAACAATTATAACAAATAATGCAAAACAATGGATGGATGGATGGATGGATGAATGAAATATGCACATGCAAATGCACTTAGAACTTCCTTATTGTGTATGGATGGGGTACTTGAATACTTACCGTGAGCTCATATGGCTGGGGTACTTGAATACTTGACCTCGTATCCTATGCTAGCACTTAACTAATCTTATGAATTCCTCTTACGGCGATTTAGAGTAAGTTGTCACTTACTCAACCTTTGCACGTCATTAATGAGTTACTTAGAATAAGTTCCCGTTTATTCCTTCCTTACTTGTCTCTTCCCTTAACTTATTGTGCAGGCTAGCTGCCTTATGTGGTTCAACTTGCCAAGCTCGAAGGCTCTTTAGTGGCTTACTTAAATAACAAGATTTGGTTAGGATCATCTTGGGTTCCCTTTCCATTGCCCGAAGGTCTGTTGCCTCCTAATTGGGCCAACAAATAATCTGAAACCGCTTTATTATTCCTTTACCAACTTAAGCACTTCATCATCTTAGCCACCATTACTTACCCTACCTTATCCACATCTTTTAGCTACCACCTAAATAATTCATAATTCTCAACTTACGAATGAGTTCTATACCCAATTGAGGCTACGGAACATCTTAAATTGGACTAGGGATAATAACCAAGAGATTGAGGCATTCTTAGGATGCCCTAAAGTTGAAGGACTTATGCCTTGGCAATGCTTTTGACGATGCATCGCCAACAGCATCAACTCACGGGCTTCCTGGAAAATTGTCAGTGACGTGTCACCAACTCATGTCGCCAATACTCTTCCAGCATTGCGCGACTATGCGCAAACTTGCACAAAACTCATCCAACCTTCATATCCTCAAAGCCAATTCACATGGGTCTTGTTTCTACTTCATTCCCACATGTAATAATACATTTCTATGCATTACTTGAGTTGAATTAACTTAAATCCCTTACCTCAAATTATCCTTAAAGCAACAAGCACACTTGAGCTCCATAGAGTTCCTTTGAGTTCCAAACTTGAGCTCAACCAAATTGGACACCAATGGCACAAAATTAAGACCATTTTTAACCATTTTACAAGCTTAGAACTAACCCACAATGATCAAAGATGCTTACCTTTGGGTTTGAACAAAAAACTTGCAATAACAACTCCAAATGCACCAATTCCACGAAAAATGAAGTAAGGGTTTAGTGGGATGACTTTGGGACCTTCAAATTTCATGGAATTTTGGGTGATTTGGAGGCTTTGATGAGGATGAGCTATGGAGGAAAAAGAGCCACGAAAATGGAAAATGGAGGAGATGATGAATAATGTCATTCTTCTTCCATTATATAGCCAACTACTCCACTTAACTCAAATCTCTTCTACTTGTCACTTTGGCCTTCAAACTTAACTTTGAATCACTTAGGCACTTAAACTCTTCTTACACCATCACTCCTTGGTCCCATTGAAAGGTGTTTCTTACCCAAAAAATTTGCCCTTAAGTCATTTAAGCCATTATAAGACATAATAGCTCAATTTCTCACTCAGTGCATTTTTCACCTTAACTTCCATTTTTGGTTCAAATGGCTAGAAATGCTTATAGTCTTAACTTATTAGCTCAAAACACTTGCATGAATATAATTTTATTGAAATTACGATCATGCCACTAACTTGGGTCAAAGTTACCATTTTCACCTCTTTGCCCTTTAAGTTCCAATTACACTTTGGAACTCAACCTAACTTTCTTTAGCTTGCTTTTCTTGCTTAATAAAACTTATTTGAGGGAAATAACTTAGGATTTACTTACCTCGACATTCAAAGTAAAGGAAACACTAGGAGAGCCTTTACATATACTTAGCCACGAATTCTCTTTGTACTTAGCTACACTAGAGTCCTCTTTCGACTCACCTTTGTACCATGGCTTTATAAAGCTAAGTAGCCTACAATATAATCAGTGTGCGTGAATCACATCATTCAAACTTCATTTTTTACATTCTATGTTAATTTTTGGTCGTCTTCCTCTCAAAGTACAGTGATGCTAATGCCAAATGAGTCATCATATTTGTTAACTTCTTTATATTGTTAAAACATTCCACTCATGCACGTCAATGTTTTTCCACTTGTGGTCAATTGATACTAATGGATAACGGATTGCCTTACTTCATTTTTCTTTTTTCTTTTTTTTTTCTGAAAGAAGAGAAAACTTTATTAATACCAACGAGGTACAACATTCTTACCAAATCTTAAATGTATCCATAATCAACACAAGGAACATTAATCAAAACATATTAAACTTCAGGAGAAACACACTTGAACAGCTATATCCTGGATGCGACCAACTAATGAAATTGAACTAAATTCTTCCACGGACATAACTAAAATAAATCATTAACCAAACGGTGCCAAACAAAAAAATCCTAACAACTCAACTATAGCAAATTGAACATGAGAGTAAATTCTCTATGCTTTCTCAACATACCATTTTGCTCCCATTAGAAGAACAGATGCTAGTATTGTGCCCAAAAGCCAATCATGAGATGATTGTATTTTTGCACATTGAGTCATGATATTTTTTTAAGGCATTAATCCAACAATTATGTTTGTTGTTTTGTTTCTGCGTAACTTAACAAACATAATCGTAACCCTAGAATAATGATATTATTAAACGTCCCTAGTCTAGTATTATTGTGGAGCGGGTTGCAATAATACATAACGACTAGCATATGTGGAGACTAATATGAGATATGTAGTCTACATATGGGTACAAGTTGGAGAACTTGTGTACTGGACCGATCCACCATGAGAACACTACATGGATCGTTATATGAGTGTCATAAATGATTCTCATAGTGATCATGGTATATGTAGTCCTTCGACCTAAGATCATCAAGGTTCCCTACATGTGAGTCACATACTTTGATACTTTCCTTTGTTGCTCGTAACTGAGTGGACTTGAAGGAGGTCATTGGGTATGTCACATATCATGCGGAGGAATTTGTATGATCAAGATGGGATTTGTCCCTCCTATGTAACGGGAGTGATATCTTCGGGCCCCTTGATAGAGTGAGACTTAGAAAATGCATGGCCATGCTCTAATGAGTTGATATACGATATCAATGTCATCAGCTTAAGTTAGTCTACTCGGTAATCAAGAAACCAAAGATTGGGCTATACGAGAGTGACACATTCCATGTCTCGTGCTTAGTCTTGATATCTTGGACAAAGGGACAATGACATATATCAATGATGATCATAAAGGTTTAGTCGAATCATCGACAATCTTGTCACTTGGGTAGTAATGATGTGTTGCTAGACACCGCTCATTGCTTATGATCATAAATGTGATTTATGATCATTGCCAATGTGGCAAGAGCCTATTGGGTCGCACACATAGAGCTATTTGGATCATTAGAGTGCATGGGCTAATTATTTGGGTTATGGTTTCACTTTAATTTCGTATTAATAATGGGCCAAGGAGTTGAGCCATTATTAAGCCCGAAATTAAATCCTAATTGGATTAGGGCTTTGAAACCCATTAGGCCTGGAAGTTGAGTCTCACTATAAATACAACTTCTAGTGAGAAATTCGCAGGTCTCCTTGTCCTAGCCTCCCAAAAGGACAGCCACACTCTTCTCTTGCAATTCCTTGGAGGACGCAAGCTAGCACTGCGAGCGCAAGAGAAACGCATCTGCCGAGACATGGTGGAAGCATGGTGATCCCGAGAGGCTCGTGTGAATACCATAGAGAGCCTAAACACGTCAACTGTTCAGGTTTAGTGATTCGACTCTACAGTTGAGTGAGAGATCTCAATCAAAAATTAGGTATGAAAATTTTCGAACACCCGGTTTACCCCGTTTCACTTGGATCCTGGAGAGTTTCGGTTAAATTCCGCTGCACTGTTTGGCTCCTGAAACCCAACAACAGAGTCATCCAAGCTGCAGGTCATGCTAATTGGTTACTGAAAAGAAACGAAGTGAAACTATTGATAGACATAGGAAGAAAACTTTTGAGCTCTTTCTATGATGGCATCTCACGACATCATAAGATGACCCCATCCTCAGCGAGGCCACTTTAGATATAAAACGGACGCCACAATCACAACCAAAGATGACAATTTATGAATGATAGCAAAATGAGTGTTGATACTCCCTAAACCATCGTGGACTAGTTCTGTGTTATTAGATGATCAATTCTGGTGGGTTATGGGAGACTTATCTACATTGGCTCACTCATAAAAAATGGGTGGATTATGGCCATACTCAAAATTTTCAACATATCCATTCCAAATGTCATGATAATGTTGTGTGAGATATCTCCAGCGTTATCTCTGGCAAAAAATACCCTCCCAAAATTAGTGTTATCGTTGATGCCATGCCTCAAGACCGTCTAATTTGAAGGAGCACTATAAAGATTTATAATTCTTTTCTTTTGGTCGAACTCAAAGGAGAGATTTAGGAGCAGGTGTTGGACTTGGACATGAACGGGTTTCCTCTCCTCTACAACATTTGGGTTAGTTTTGGATAAGGGTAAAATCCAAATATTGTTCCTTAACTTTAAAGGTCATCTTAGAATGGTTCCACAACTCTTTTTCAGCATCTTAAAGTACCCCAAAGCCAAATAAACTAGTGTGTCCTATTTTGATCCCATTGTCAGTTTAGACGTTAGTTTGAATGAAATTTGCTTATGTAGCACTCATACTACCATGTGGTAACTACTTTTATGATAATAAGTGACTAGACTAAAAGAATAATAAATTGCAGGCTAAGATTAACACAAACACATAATCTGAAAAACGTAAAATGTACATTAACCCATAATGCAGATGAACAAGAAACTTCACTAAATCAACCAAAATCTGAGAAAAACAAATGAAATGGTGAGAGGTCAGGCAAGGTAAGGTAGTGATTGAATCAAATGGTATGTATGTTTTTGATCATATTCATGTTCCTAAAGAACTAGGGAGCTTGGGATTTGTGGAGTGGGTTTAATTGCAATTCCAATTGACAAATTTAAAGGGCTATGTTGGCAAGCCTAGAGGTTTGATGAATTTGGTATTGGAGATCAAACAAAGCAAAGGAGTGCAATTAAGATTATTAAAAACCAAGGGGGTAAAGTTTCAAAGAAAGAAAGCAAGGACAGCAAGGTCAAATATTTTCTCTTTTCTTTAATAATAGTCATTAATGGTGATAATGTTAGAAGGGGTAAGTTTATGTATTTAAACAGTGAGGATAAAACTGTAGGTTCGAGCAAACCTCAAACAAATTTAAGTAATTTTCTCTTTCAACCATGTGTTTAGGTTTTACTAAGAGGAGCTCAATAAACAGAATCCAATAAACTGAATATAATTCAATTGGCTCGAATCCGTCTAGCATATAATTCAGATAATTTGAATATATTTTTTAAAAACTGAAAATCAATAAAATTATTATGTTCTGACCAATCCAACTGAATCTCACACCTAGATTTAAGCAGTTTAGCTGGCCAGTCACTGGTTCGTTCATGGCCCCAAATCCCCCTAAATTTACCTGATTCGAAAGCCAGCCGAGTCTCTCTCCAGCCTTCCCGTTTCAATCGGCGTCTTCTTGTCAGAAGCCGAAGCGAAACATCGAAATGGGTGGCGAGGAGGAATCCACTGTTCCTGTTCGCCGGTTGTCCTGCTCCAGCTGCTTCGACGCTCTCTGGTTCTGCTATTGTAATTTCTCCATCTCCCTATGAATTTCCTTCGATGTTCTACGTGTCAGTTTGATTCTATCTAGGAATTTCAATAAATTTGAAGGTTTTGATTTTCACTTATATGTCTGACCTGGGCAGCTCCGGTTCATCAGATGCAGCAGTACTATCGGCTTGGAGCTCTGGACAATTGTTCCAAGAAGTGGAGTGCTCTTTGGGACTGTTTGTTTTTGAAGACCAAACCCTCTTCTCAAGTCCAGGTGCCTGTCTTTTCTTTTTCATTTTTTGTTTTGCTTTGGATTTCATTTGCTTTGTCTCCTTGCTTGTCCAGTTGATAATTTCCAATGTTCTATTCCTGCTTGCACGCATGATAATGGAAACGTAACAGAAAATGGCTTTGTGAACAATATCTAAAAGTTCTTACTTCTTAACCTGGTGGACTCAGGTTTATATTATTTTACTTTCTAGGTCATTGTTATGACTTACGGGAACTCTGATGGCTGTGACTTGCAGTATGAATAGGGAATGTAGAGCTAGATAAAGATAACCATGGGTTATATTTGTAAATTGTTCTCTGAGCACTAGAAATTAGATCTGCAGATAGTTGGGAGTCTGAGAGAATCTGGTAACTACGTTTTAAAATTTTTATTTTGTTAAGAGAGAGAAATATGATGTCCTTCAACGTTGAGTTGAATCATTTAAGTGAACTTCTAAGACAAGTTGTATTGATAGTTGAATGGACTTGTTGTGTGGATACTTGGTAGATCATGGAGATTGTATCCTAGCATGGATAAACAAGTTTATTCTACATTTGGATTACTGTATGGCTCTGACTATTACGAGTTATGGGAAAACGAATGACTAGCTCTGTCTTTCAGTACATTTACTCTGTATGACAAAGTTGGCTAAATTACAGAATTTGTATAACATAAACTGAGTACAGTTTCATTATAGTTATGGGAGAGGGATACACCATCATGATCTGGTGGCTGTGTGTAATGTTGGAATGTTCTGGTTCTACTTTGCCAGCATTTTCCCTGGTTTGCAACTTCACTTCTATGTAGAAGTCCCCCTGTATGGCACAGAGGAGAGAATCTTGGTGCAGTAGGATTAAAGAAAGAACTGCAGTATATGGTGGGAAGAGAATGGTTACAAGTGGGGTATATAGAATCAAATGAAAGTATAAGGAGTGAAGAAAGAAAGGTTGAAAGGACCGGGTAAGGAACAAAGGGAGAAGAAACAAACAGGACAGTGAGGTGTGGGGTGTTATTTCACCATGTTGCTTGTGTTTATTTCACAAGATCACAATTATAATGACGATGTGTGTGGAGGTGTGGGGAAGAGGAAATTTGATTTGTTCAATGTAGTTGGTATAAGTACCATTCTTAGCCACAATAGAAAAAAAAATGATGCTTACAATAGGTGTTACCAGAGAAGTTATGCTACAGTTTACAGAGTAATAATAACAGGGAGAGAGAGAGAGAGAGAGATTTCCCCATTATAACCGATAATTCTATGGAGCAATATTTCTATTGCAGCCATCAATAGCAAACAAATAATGAATTCATATCTCTTCATCAAATAGCTTTGCGTAACACTGAGCTCCATTCAAACAAATATAAATGTGGACAATTTCTCATGACATTTCCACGTATGCAGTTATCTAAGTGAGCCTTGTTTGTCATCTTAGATTACTGGCTCATTTTGTGTTGTGTGTGCATGTTTCCTGTCTATCTTCATTCCCTACTATCTTCTTAGTTTCACTTGTAGCAGTTATACTCTGCAGTTATTTGAGGTTCTATCTGCTTGCGGTTGTGAGTCTCGCTAGCAAACAGTTGCAACTGCTTCGTACTCAATTTCCTCAATTTGCTGAATGCAGGAAATCTTGGAAACTCGTCAGAAAGCCAAGCCGCACATTTGGACCTTCCGGACACCTGAAGAGGCACAAGGTAAGTGGAGAGAATGGTTCGGGCATTTGGATGATATAGAATGACAGATGCAGGCTGTCATTCAGCAACCAATATCATAAATCAAGCACAGCAGATGAGTGGTGAAGTCATTTGGTTTGCCGAACTACTTATAGCTAGCAATTACATGTGGGAGGATGTGGATCAAGCCTTAGGAAGCCATTAGCCAAGAAAAGAAAGCAAGAATAACCTGTTTTGTTTTTTCTGGATAATCTGATCTAACAGCTTGTCCTTTCTCGACTTCTATGCATGATTTTTCTTTCTTGAAGTATTTTTACTGATACATCTTACTCTTCACTTGCATACATCTCTGTGAATAAGAGCAATCAGAGATAAAACTAGTGATCCGGGGATTTTGAGGATTCGCTGCATAGTGCACTTGTGGCATCGGGTATTCTACTTCCCAGTGTTCAATTTAGGTCCGGCTAGATCAGTATTTTATTCGGTCAATTGAGAGATTTGGGTGCAATTGGGAGATTCCCAGATATTTTATGCTTAATAACCTTCTGTAAATTTTAAGCCTTCTAAATTCTCTTCTTTTTGTTGTTAAGAGTGCCCACAAAGACATTTGTAAGGCAAATGTTAGAATGGAAGCAACGGTGACCCAGAAGATAGTAAAACGGCAAAAATAATGAATAAACTAATGTTTTGGCACTGGCTTGAATAGGTCACTAATATTGTATTTTTGTCTAATAAGTCACTAATGTTATTTAAATTGCCCAATTCACCGACTCGACTTTTTAAATATTACAAAACTCTTCTATTATCTTTTTAAAATTGATGAAATGGATCCATTTAGATTAAAACAATTCAAATAAGCTACTTGCTCTAATCACACATTTCTATACCCAAATTCCTTAGTTATATTCTCCAAGTACAGTTTGTTTGTCTATACTTTCAGCTACCTCAAGGTGTACCATCTTTCTTGCCTAAGATTGGGATATCTTGGGCCCCATTTTGTAGCTCCTGAACAATATCTTGCTCATATTAGCACTCAATGTCCCTCTGCTCTCCTTGCTTTAAAATGCCACCTGGTGCTCTACCTTTTTGCTGATATTAACTTGGACTTCTCCCATCAGCGATGCTGCATGGTGGTGATCGCTTGTTGATGGGTGGTGGATGATCTCCCAGATCTCCTTTGATATTGGCAAAGGCATGTGCACGTGGGTCTTGAGGCTACCGAGATTGCAATGCAAGGTGAGGCAGAGCAAGAAGAGGAATAACATGATCACTATTAGCGAGCTAAGGAGGATCCCAATTACTACTCACAAATGGAGATCGAAGATCAATGTTGGCTAGGAGAAAGTGGTTGAAATATTACATTTACAAACTTCAGGAGACGCTGCGAGTAGAAGGAGAAAATGTAGGGACTAAATTTGGTTTTTTACACTAAGATTTAGTTCAATTTAACGATAAAAGTTACGACAGTGACCCATTTGAGCAAACTCATAAATATTAATGGTTTATTTCAAAAAAAAATAATAATAATGGATGAATCAGGCAAAACGCGAAAACATTATAGTTTATTCGTTACTTTTGCCATCGTAAAACTGTTGAGGATTATGAGGAGGGATAGAAATAATTGCTATAAATAAGTATTACACCTATTTCAAATTCTTTGTTCTATTTTAGTTGTTTGCTTAAGTTTGACTTCAATTTATTTAAATTATTATTTGCTATACATTTTTTTAAGAATTATACTTAGAAACTATAAAACTTATAATTTTAAATATAATTTTTTTTGATTTTTTTATCTACTAATAGTATAAATAAATTTAAATCAAAGTTAAATGAAAAAACTAAAATGGAGTAAAATACAATAAAACACATCTTGTATTGGGGGAATAATATCATGAAAGTAATTGGGGTAAAAAATCATTAATGCTACCAGCTTGAAAACATTAATTTCTTTGGGTATCCGATTTAATTCATTTCCTTTTCATCTGTATAAAAACATGATTTGGAAAAACAAAGAAAGAAAATCTTTTCCTCGCCTTTTATCAACGTATTTATAGGAAAAAAAAAACCTTTGTTTAATTGACAAAGCGTAAACTTCCATTCCCAAAGTTTAGCGCTGATTATTAACTTCCCCCCAACCGATGCAACAATCTTTAATTACGAAATAGGAAATTCCTTGTGCTGCTGGCTGTGGGGTTCGAACCCACGCGCACTTGTGTGCAGAAGATCTTAAGTCTTCCCCCTTAACCTCTCGGGCAAACCAGCTCAATTGATAATGGTTCTTATATACCTTTATACAATGAAAAAAGTATAACTTTCGCAATTTGCATGTTTGCAAGCTGTGACTCTAAGAATTCTTCCATCTGCTGTAAATAATTAAGATAAGTAATTAAGAGCTTAAGCAGAAAGGATTTGGTTCATTTAAACGATTAACAACAATCTGTCTTCAAACAGAGTTGTTTTAACTTCATCACCCTACACAACATTTTGCTTAACTCTCTATTTGGATCGGATTGATATCCGGGACCAGAGAACGGGAAAAGAAAACCGTTGTAAGATAAAAGACATCTTACGCAACGCAAGATATTCCAACTCTTTTGGCTGAAAGCAACCATGTAATAGAAGCTTGAATGATTTGAAATGGTTGAATGCAAGAGGAACTACCAAAAGACTTGGATGCATACTACAAGATGACCTTTTAAGATCCATCTAATAAAATGGTAATCACGAGACAAAACCTCTTCCATGATGCACTCATCTCCGGAGATATCATTTAACTGGTTCTAATAACATAATGGTTCCTAGCCCTCAATAACATTTTTGTGCATATAGAGAGAATGATCATGTTTGTGTTCCCAATCAAATCTTGTTAAATGGAAGCTTATGCTAGGTGTTAAAGATCTAAACAGACCAAACCTTCAAGCCATGTCCAGTAATATTGAATCTCATGACGTCAAAATATAAAACGGATGATTTCATTTGTTAATAACTATACGGTTCCACAATTTTTTTTTTTCAGAACTATCGCTATTTGCGACTACATATAATATCCAGAATCAAGGGCCAAAAATCAAGGCAAGACCTTCAAATCTACATGGTAGTTCCAAAGTCCAAGTTCATCATATTCCGCTTCTTCACTAAACACTAACGAGGGAGAAGATAGCTAAACATAGCTCTCAAGAAATGTAACACTACCAGAGGATTTGCTGTATCTTACTTGTGCTTGGCTTTTGTGTAGGGCTATTGTTGCAAGTTTTAGAACTTCTATTCACAAGTGCACAAGACAAGTGAAAATAGGGAGAGTGAGTAGTATTGTTCCCCTTAGAATAGAGTATATTGCTAGCAATTACCACTAATATGAGACCTAGTTTAGCTAAACAACAAAGATTGATGACTTACATAACAAGGAATTAACAAAGCTAAGTAACACTATCTGAATTACCACTAAACAAGAACAACAAACATAATACAAATGAGATTTCTAACAAGTTGAAATAAGCACACTTTCAATGGTTTTAACAACTTAACTTGGTTAACCAGTGAATTATATCTAGTATCTTGATTTTTCTAGTTTACAAAACAATCTCTAAAAAATCACAATTTTAATCCCTAAACTTTGTAAACTTTACAAATGCACTACTAAGTTTGAAAGTGACATATTTTTTATTACTGTGATGACAATTTAAAGAAAATGATAAAACATTGGCTTAAAGCCATTTTTAGCCCTTACACTTATATTTTTACCCGGACACTTAAGCCCCTAACTTAGAATTGGTCAAACTCACCCATTGAACTCTGAAACATGGGACAGTTTAGCCTTTATGCGCCCATGTGTGCAACACGTGATGTTTTTTTCCCAAACATTGTCACTTTTCCATTCATCTACTCATTTCTTCCTGTAAAATACATCTATTGTTTGTCATTTAGAGTAGGACGTAGAATCAGAGCACCTTTCAGAGAGTTGGGCAAAATTTAGACTCAGTGTTTTGTGCGAAATTCAAAGAATTGGATGAAATTAGAGCACACCCTTTAGAGTGGATTCAGATAACTGGGTGAAATTACAGCACCCTTCAAATTGGGAACTAGCACTTATGCGTGATGGCAATGGAGATGGTGCTTTTCGGTGGCACTCTTTGACTTATCTAAACTAGTATGATCGAAGTCTAGTCGTTGATATTTGACAAGGTGTTTGATTGTTTATCTGTAAGTGTGTACTCATTTTAAAGCCTATATAGTTCTTAGTCGTAGATGGTGAATCTAGCGACATTAGCAGGTTCTGATATAAGTATGCTTTTGTTGCAGAGGTTTGGAGCTGGAAGTTGTGGAGCGACAGATGAACTGAAGGTGTGATAGGCCCAGACAATCCTCAAGGGCCTTGAGACCCAATCCACGCTCCTTGGAATGAGCCTAGCCTAGCAGATTCGCCCTATTCCCTAATAGGCAGTTATGTGTCTAGAACTCTAATTTCTTTGTTTATTCTTTCTTAGATAGTAGAAGTAGCTGTTGTTGTCTCTTAGATCGTGGGGCGTAAAGGGATGGTTGTTTTTTGGAAGAAGCGGATCCGATAAGCAGCAACAGGGCTTGTATTTACTTTGAATGAAGGAATGGAAGGGGAGCATAAAGTATTCCTTAAACCTGGTTTGATTCTCACCAAAAGAGAGTTGTTCTCTAATCTTGCAACTTCTCTGATTGGGACCTATCATTGGTATCAGAGCCAGCCAGAATGTCGACTAACAAGGAACGCATTGAGCTTTTGGAAGTAGCGGTCGGTAAAGTTCAAGATGGCATGCAAAAGATGGAGGTCGGGATTTCTGACAAGATCCACCATCTTGAAGGCCTCATTGTAAAATTGTCGAAGACATTCCTCTCTAGTCGTGAATCACCAGGTCACAACAGTAGCGCTCGAGGCAATCTCAGTCGTAGTACAAGGGAGAGCAACGACACCAACAACCCACTTTCATCCAAGATGGCGAAGCTTGAATTTGCTAGGTTCCTGGGAGATGACCCAACAGAATGGCTGAATCAAGTAAACTAATTCTTTGAACTCTAGGAGACTACCGATGACCAAAAAGTGAGATTAGCTTTATTTCATTTGGAGGGGGAGGCTAATCAGGGTGGTAGTGGCATCAAAGGTCCTTCAATGAGGAGCGAAGGCCGATTACGTGGGAGATTTTTGAAGAAGAGTTTTGGGCTCGATTTAGACCACCTGACTCAGAATATTTTGACGAGTCACTCTCTCGAGTAAAGCAAGTAGAGACCTTCAGAGATTACCGGTGTGAATTTGAAAGACTGGTTAACAGAGTATAGGGATGGACTCAGAAAGGCTTTGGTGGGTACATTTATGAGAGGTCTCAAGCCTAAAATTACTGATGGCATACGGATGTTCAACCCACAAATAGTCAAGGACACAATTAGCCTAGCAAAAATGCGAGACGATCAACTGCAGAGACAAAGGCCGCTCGCGAGATCGATCAGCAACAGAGCACAACTCATGGTTCCTAGCCCAGGGCAAACCTTGACTCCAATACCATAGACGGTGAAACGCCTCACTTGGGATGAGATGCAAAAGAGAAGAGTTCAGGGGATATGCTTTAACTGCAATGAAAAGTTCACGCCTGGACTTAGGTGCCAAGCTCCTCAATTACTAATACTAGAGAGTGGCACCACAGAGGAAAATAGGTAAGAGGGGAACAGTACGCTAGAGGTTAAAGGGATCCTTGGAAATTTAGAATCTATGATAAAAGCCAAATAACCTGAGATCACACTTCATGCTCTTACAGGCTGGGATGGACCAAGTACGATGCTAGTCCAAGCTTTATTGGAAGCATAGGAGGTGGTTGCTTTGATAGATAGTGGATCAACCCAAAATTTCATCAGTGATCGAGTAGCGAACATGCTGCATCTGCCCGTGCAACCTACAGAACCTTTCACAGTACGGAATGTAAATGGGGAGTGCCTGAAGTGCAAGGGAAAATATATAGATGTCGCCACAGACTTACAAGGTACCACATTCCGACTTGACTTCTTTTTTCTACCTTTAACTAAACTGGACATGGTTTTGGGTATACAGTGGTTAGAGACACTCAGCTCGGTAGTGTGTGATTGGAGAAAGTCCACGATGGATTTCATGTGCCAGGGTGAACCCAAAAGACTCCAAAGTCTTGCTGCCTCATCGCCACAAACCATCATCATACAGGAATTAGTTAAAGAGTGCCGACAGCACCAACCCATTTTTAGCCTCTGTTCCCTGAAAAATTCACCACTAACTTATGATCCATAGCGGATGAGTATGCAGCACCTACTGAATCAGTATGCTGATATTTTCGCTAAACCAACTACACTGCCGCTAGCAAGAGAAGTTGAACATACCATACCCCTAAAGAAGGGGACAGAGGCTATTAACGTCCGACCCCATCGATATGCCTATTTCCAGAAATCTGGGATTGAATAACAGGTCCAACAGATGCTGAATTTGGGATTAATTCGACCAAGTACTAGTTTGTTTTTCCTCTCCAGTTCTACTGGTAAGAAAAAAAGATGATACCTGGAGATTTTGCACAGACTATCGAGCACTCAATGCAGCTACTATCAATGATAGATTTCTCATTCCCACTGTGGATGACATATTGGACGAGCTGTATGGGGCTTCCTACTTCATTAAGCTGGACCTCATAGCAGGTTATCATAATATCAGAGTGAGTGACCCGGATATCCCGAAGACGGCATTCCATACCCACAACCGCCACTATGAATACTTGGTCATGGCCTCCAGCCTCTGCAATGCACCCTTAATATTTCAGGTGATGAATTCAATTTTCAGGCCGCACTTGAGGAAGTTTATCTTGGTTTTTTTTTATGACATTATGGTATACAGCCCCACATGGGAGAGGCATCTTCAGCATGTATAAACTACCCTGAACACTTTGCAGCAGCATCAGTTCTTTGTGAAAAGCAAGCAAATGTGAATTTAGCCAATAAGAGCTTGAGTATCTAGGCCATATCATCACTCACCACGGCATTAAAGTGGATGAGAAGAAAATTGCAACCATAGTGAAGTGCCGAGACCTACCAACCTTACTAAACTGAAAGGGTTCCCCAGCTTTGATGGGATACTACCGCAAGTTTGTCCAAGGTTTCGGCATCATTGCTCAGCCCTTCACAAATCTCCTAAAAAAGGGAAAGTTCCATTGGAACAATGAAGTAGAGTCTGCCTTCGTGAGTCTTAAATATGTCGTGACCATTACCCCAGCCTTGGCCATGCCCATCTTTGAAAATCCATTTACCATTAAAACAGATGCGTTGGTGAAAGGAATCGGCGCCATGTTGACTCAATGAAATAGACCTGTAGGTTACATGAGCCAAGCCTTGGGGGTCACCAAGAAGTCTTGGTCCACTTATGCCAAGGAAATGTTGGCCATTGTCGAGGCAATCCGGGTATGGTGACCATATATATTAGGACAAACGTTCTACATCTTGATAGATCAAAGAAGCCTCAAATTTCTCTTCGGGTAGTGTATTGTCACTCCTGAACAACAAAAATGGGTTGCCAAATTCCTAGGATATTACTATGGAATTTTCTATCGACCAGGCCATGAGAACTCTGTAGCCAATGCGTTATCTCGATGAAATGATAGCCCCATGCTACAAGTGTTGTACTCTTCAAAAATGAATATTTAGGAAGACATCAAATGTGCAAGTGCACGAGATCCGTATGTGCAAGATATGACCAAAAAGGCCATTGTAGACTCCCCAGGGAACATTCCAATTACAAAAGGGACTATTGTTGCGCAGGGGGAAAGTAGTAGTACCAGCCAACTTGGATATTCAAGCCAGTTTACTCCATAAGGTGCATGAGTCTGAAGCAGGTGGGCATTCTAGGGTTCTCAGCACCTTTAAAAGGCTACGACAACAATTCTATTGGCCCCGCATGTTCCAATCTTTTCATGACTATGTCCGAAAGTGTGATGTTTGCCAGCGGGCCAAGTAGGAAACCAAGTCACCTGTAGGCCTTTTCCAGGCCCTTCAGATTCCTTCTTAGGTTTGGGATGACATTACACTCAACTTTATTAAAGGCCTTCCCAACTCCCATGGCAAAGACACCATTTTGGTTATGGTTGATGGACTTTGTAAGTTTACACATTTTATCACTTTTACTCACCCATTTTTAGCAAAGATTATGGCTGAGAAATTTGTGAAAAGAATTGTATAACTCCATGGAATGCCCCGAACGATAATCAGTGATCGGGATCCCATATTCATCAGCAAATTTCGTCAAGAATTCTTCAGGTTATCAGGGTCCAAGCTTGCACTTAGCTCAGCTTACCATCCCTAAACAGATGGCCAAACCGATATGGTTAACTGATGCATTGAATAGTACCTTCGTTGCTTTACTCATCAATGGCCACGAAGGTGGAGCCTCTTTCTTTCATGGGCAGAGTTATGGTACAACACAAGCTACCACTCTCATACCAAAATCACTTCATTCCAAGCTTTATATAGCCGAATTTTTCCACTGATTCCTCCTTACTCTAATGGTGCAATGGCTATACATGAGGTAGATCAAGTTCTTCAAACTTGAGATGAGCTACTGCAACAACTCAAGCATAATCTTGAAGTTTCTGTTAATAGGATGAAACAACACACAGATACACATAGGTGTGATGTTGAGTTTGCCAATGGGGACTTAGTTCTGCTCAAGCTACACACTTATAGACAGCAAATAGTATTCAAGAGGGCTCATCAGAAGCTATCTAGCAGATATTATGGACCATTCCTAATTATCGAGAAAATTGGCACTATTGCCTATAAGTTGCAGCTTCTGAATTCGGCAGCAATTCATCTAGTTTTCCATGTCTCATTGCTAAAACCATATATTGGAAATCCACCTATAACATCGCCGGAACTGCCACCCATTTCCACCGACGACATTGCACAGTTAGAACCCCAACACATTTTGGAGGTTCGCTAGATTAAGTGAAGAGAGGCCTTCTATGAAAAATACTTGGTCCGGTGGAGACATTTGCCAGTTGAAGATGTAACATGGGAGCCAAAGGAGTTTTTACTTCAGTAATACCCATCTTTGGAGCTTGAGGACAAGCATCCTCTTGAAAGGGTAGGCATTGATTGGCCTAGACGATCCTCATGGGCCCCTAGACCCAATCCACGCTACTTGGAATGAGCCTAGCCTCGCAGATTCACCCCATTCCCTAATAGGCAGTTGTGTGTCTAGAACTCTGATTTCTCTATTTGTTGTTTCCTATATAGTAAATGTAGCTATTGTTGTTTTTTAGATCGTGGGTCGTAGACGGACGATGGGTCTCTGGAAGAAGCGGAACTGAAAAGCACCAGTATGACTTGTATTTACTTTGAATGAATGATTGGAAGGGGGTCAGAAAGTATTCCTCAAACCTGGTTTGATTCTCACCAAAAGAGAATTGTTCTCTAATCTTGCTACTTCTCTGATTGGGGCCTATCAAGGTGACAACTTTTGAGAGCAGGGAAAATAAAGGTCCAACTAAAAAGCTTTTGAATTGTTTGTTTGAGAAGTGGAGCATTCTGTTTTCGCTCCAATCTCACGGGTGACTAATCAAGTTAATTAGCGATGAAAAAATCATGGAAATGAGTTAATAATGCTATTTTTGTTTTTTCTTTGTTTCTTATCAAATGAAGGAAAAAATGATGGAAGAGGAAAAAAAAGGGTAAAATTCAAGAACAGAGCAATGATGGTGTTTGAAAAAAAAAATGAGGAAAACACTTTTCTTTTTACAAGTAATCATATACTACAATAATAGTAACAAAAAGAATTTTGGACTCTAAAGAAGAACTTGTGGGCTGAAAATATAGCAAGTGTTACGAGTTTGACACTCCCTGGCACATTTTGTTTACTTGTTTTTCCTTTTTCATAGCATGTGTATTGCTTGTAAGATTCTAACAATAGTGGTTTCTAGATGAGTTGGTCCAAGAATTGTTATACCATATGGGAGTTCTGGTTTGATTCCAAAATCCCTTGTTTTTCTTTTTTTTTAAAAGAATTTTCCCAGTTTTTCTACTTTGTTTCATTTTTTTTTTGTATTCTTCCATTTTTCTCTTATATTTTTTTTTCATGTTATTCTTTTCCTTTTCATTTTTTACATTTTTATTTTTCTATTTCATATTTCACTTTTATCTAGCTTTCAATTTTCAGTTTTTCTACTTTTTTATTTTTTTCACTTTTCCTTTTCTTCATCTTTCCACTTTTTTCCTCAAAATAAAAAATAGATAAAATTAATAAAAAGATAAATAACAATGCATAAAATAACATGCAAAAAATTAAAAAGAACAAAACAAAAAAACATATAGAAATATGAAAACGACAAATTTACAAAAAAAAAAAAAAACAATATATAAAAGAACATATAAGAGCTGAAAAAAAAACATAAAATAAAACAATATGTAAAAATTGATAAAGAACATATTGAATACATAAAAGAAAGTAAAGAAACTAAAAACTAGCATCAATAAAAAAACATGAAAACCAGTAGTGTAAGAAGAAATATAACAATTAATATGTTCTTCTTCACTAAGTATATATTCTTTATAAACTACATAGATGCTTTTTTTTTTTTATAGATGAAGGTATGTTGGACAAAAACCAAGTAATAATCAATCAAAAGTAGAAGAACAAATATTGTTCAATGATATAAATATGAGAACAAATCAGACATTAAGAAGAATATATAGGGAAAAGGCTAACCTGCTCCACTCGCTTATGGAGGCAGTAGTAAGCAAGTGGAGCAAGTTAGGGTTTCACCTAAGTTGTTGGACATGTGGTGGGATAGAAACAAGTTGCATTTCCAGTGGGCCAAAAAGATGCATTTCTAGTGGGCCTAAGCAATTTGATGGGTTCAAGAATGGGTCTGTTGAGTAAAAAATGTCTTCAAATAATGAGTCTACATTTTCTTATGTGGATGTAAAACCTATTATGGATGTGGGGGTAATTAGTAGCAAGGATAACTCTTATTTAATTTTTTCTAGGATGCTTTCAACTTTGAAGGCTGTGGATAAGCAGCGGGGGAATGATTTAGTGAATTTTGAATGGCCATAAAAAAGTATAGTAACAAAGGGTGTTAGGTCTTCGGTTTGTGTTAAGGAAAACATTGAAAATTTGGGGGTCTTTCAATTCATCTAAGTTATCTTTTGATGGTTGTGACGAATTAGCAATGTGAATCTAAGATAATGTTGACAAGGCTAAAATCCAAATGAATAGTAAAAAAAACTAGGATTGAAGTCAAATGGTTTGGCATTGAAATGTGAATTTAAAAAATTGGAATAGGGGTTTAAATGTGAGTCTTTTATTTTATTTTGCTTCTGAGGGACTTGGGTGTCATAATTCTAGGTACTAGTGTTTGTGATTTCTTGGGTTTGAAGGGAGTGTTGATTTGTATGGCAAGAGAGTTTAGTTAGGCGGATTGGGCTATTTATTTCAAGAGTTTTTTGTTGTTTTGGATTTTGGATGTAAACATTTACTTTGTGGGCTTTAGGGGATTTGTGTCAGCATTTTTCTGGAACTAGGTTATACACTTTTTCAGTTTTAATGTTATTTTCCATTGCTGTTAAAAAAAAAAGGAACTAAAAAAAAACAAACAGTATTTATAAAAGTATATATCCAATAGAAGACTGCATGGGCCGGATGCACACTAAACTTATTATTTTGACTTAAATAACAAATTTATCATTGAAAAGTGTCAACGATACCAAATTTACCATTAAACTTTCAAAAGTACCAAATCTCATATTGAACTTTACTTTCGAGACCAAATTTACTATTAAACTTATGAAAAAAAAATTACCAAATTTACCATTACACACCACTAAGTGACCTTTAAAATCAATGTGAAAATAACAGTTCTAGTCCTTGATTTTTCATGTTTATTCTACTAGTACTTTAACTTTGTTTATCTAATAATTGTGTCATGTTCTTCAAGAGATGAAAGACCACACCCGCCAACAATGCCAACCAGCCACTACTCCTCCACCATACCTTCACAAAGCACCTTCCTAAATGCCACCATTTCATTCTTTTCCCTAATGTACAACATAAGTTGGAATTGTAGGTTACTGCCACAAACTGGAACTGTGTGTTTTCCTTAATGATTTCTAGTTGATGTTGTTGAGATTAGGGAAAGATGATGAAAAATTAATGAGATTCTAAAGGTTAAGTCTTTGGCTATTTTAGCTAGGATTGGTTGCTCTAGGATTAAGTGTTCATCGGTATGAGTAGAACAAAAATTGTTAAGATTCGAGCGCATCAAGAAACAAGTTTCAAAAATGAAAGAAGCTTATAGTGCGATTAATGACTTTATGGAGTCCTTAAAAGAAAGCAGACCAGCCATAGCTAGAATTGAACTTGGTGCTGGACTTGTTAAAAAAGATAGCATGACTATTAGACATGCAAATTTAGGACAATAATAAAAGAAACATAGAAAATGAAAGACCAAAATTGTGATTTTTCTTATGATTTGACAGAAAAAGTAACGGCAGTAGTAAATTTAGTTTTAAAAGTAAAGTTCAGTATAAAATTTGGTACTTTTAAAAGTTTGATGGTAAATTTGGTCTTTTCTATATTTTCAATGATAAATTTGGTATTTAAGCCTTTTTATTTTTATTTTTTTGGATTAATCATGTATTGCAGCAATAGAAAAAAAGGGTAAAATTTATGGGGTCATGTACCTTATTTTTGTGTCCTAAATAGCTACCTAACCTTACTGTCAATGTTTGATAAGAGGCAAGGTACTTCGATATGTCAACCTTAAGATTAGGTGTTCATTTAGAACATGAAAATAAGTTAAGCGACCCCTGGATTTTACCAAAATAAATGTTTGGGAAAAATTTGTTGGTGTTATCTTATTCTAGAAAAAACATTATTAACTTGATTGACAAATGACTTCAAATCCTATAAAAATATAGGGTAAATTTCACTATAGATACCTTAGCTTATTCTCATGTTCTAAAATGGTACCTTATACCATAAGGTTGTTTTATCAAAGTCTCTTACCTCATATTACGTATCCCAATTAAGTCTTTTTTTGTCAATTTTACCGTTAAATCGGAAGAAAAAGACTAAAATAAATTTAAAACGCCTATTTTAGTCCTCTTTTTTCCAATGAAAAATTCTCAGCCCTAAGATTCTAAATCAACCATATACGCTCCAAACTTTTCCAGGATCCTTAAAACCTGCACGTCCTTGAGAGAAATCAAGTTCCTCAAGTTCTCCCAGGACCTCTCTTGAACCACCACCTTATACTTCTCTTCCTTTCCGCCGGCGACCACTAGAACCAGCCATTAATCCATTGCGGTGGCCACCTGACACTCTCCGCTCACCACCTTCAATGGCGAGAGAAACGATGAAGAGAAATTCCTTTGCTTTCCTTGGTTTGGAGTGGTGGGCAGATCATTTTTGGCTCTGGATTGGTGGGATTGATCTGGATTTCTGATTGGATTCATGGGTGTGATTAGAATCTTGCCTTTGATTTAAAATTTTCTAGGCTCGTTTTAAATGGTTTGTTTATTTCGTCAAGCTTACCCCCACCGCCACCGACAGCTTTATCCCCAATGCCAATTCTTCACAGTAATTCTTCGAAACCTAATCTCACAAGTAGTGCTTCTCAATCTTCACGACTCGCTGCCAATTTGTCTAAGCTTTCCTCTGTTGTTGACGGTGTCAGGCATGGCGTTTAGCCCAGAAAAGGCTTTCTTCACAACCACTTCCCACTCCAGCCTCCGAGAATCAATCTCTGAGAGCCCCGCAAATTTCCATGTTTCAAATCCCAACTCATTTGGAGTCACCGGAGGTCCGCACCTCCCAAGTTAAGAAAGTCGTGGGTCGCAAGGGATCAAGCGGTGGGTGAACAATTGGTTGGACGGCAGCATTAAGGTTCTGCCATTGGTTTCTGGCACGGACGGGGATCACATCATTCTCTGCCCACGAACGGACGTTGAACGGTTGAAGGGAGAAATCTAAGAACGATAAAAAATAAAATGTAATTTTAAAAGTTTAAGGCTTAAAATTATCAATTAGAAAAATTTCAGGATCAAAATTGTTATTTTACATTCATTCTAATGTTAATTGTTATCATGTTAACATTTTCTATCATATTTAAAAGTTGATGAAAATGACACATTTGAGACACATAATATAAGGTAAGGAACTTTAATAGGACAATCTTAAACTTGGACACCAATCTAGGATATGAAAATAAGTTAAAGGACCTGGTGTGAAATTTACCTAAAATGATATTCTTATTCAACATTTAAGCCAACATATAATATTTTCTTTCAAAAAAATTTTGGGCTAATTTAACAAAAGTAAAAATAATAGGCGCTTATATGACATTTTATGCTTAGATTCCAACAGAGCTAATGTAAAAAGTAACCGAAGGATAGTTTTGGACATGATCTTCGACGTTAGAGGTTTCATAAGCTAAAACATAGGTTAGGACTTTATTTAGGACAAAAACTAAATGTTAGGAGCTAAATATGATTCGCCTTTTCCTTTAGGAGATAAAAACGTTCCAGAAGGAAAAAAAAAACATGACATATATAGTTTAACCATGAAATTTTGTAGGTGTAGTAATGTAAGTGAAAGATAATCATTAACCTTATCACTTTTAATTGCTCCAGTTTGAGAAGACGAAGAGCAAAACTGGAAGAGGCAGTCATACCAACCCTCGAACACTTGCCAGTGAGCATGAAGCCCATATATATATATTTAGGAAGTGACAAGTGGTGTCACGGAGGTGGGCAAATGACAGTTTCGATCTGTCAGGTTTTCTATTTGTCATGTAAAGGACCATGAGATTTGATATGTGTTAAGTTAGTATTGTTTTTTATTGATGACACCTGTCCCAACTTTGCTATTATAATTATGGCAATAGTCGTCAGAATGTGAGTCTGAGTTCTTTAGGTATTTGGTATTGGAGAAGTTTTATTTTTGCCAAAAGTTTGATTCATGATTTATTCTTACCGTGTTTTCCCGTGTTATAGGGTGTTACTATTTTGTGATATATAGACAAGTTTGCTGAAAGCATTAGTTGCATGCTAATATGTAGAATTTATGGTAAAGTTTATTAGGGGTACCTTAGTTTTTATTCTTGTTCCAAATAGGTGCCTTACCTTTATATTTGTTCCAGCGAGATTCCTATTCTATTGATACGCGTTTCACCAAGATATTTTCTGTGGATTTGGCCATTAAGTTAGATGAAAATTGATGATGTGACATTAAATAATATTAAAATAAAGTTTAATTACAATTTTGGTACTTGAACTTTTCAAGTCGATATTCTAAGCCCTAAATTTCTAAACTTACTTTTCCTAGCCTCTGCCCAACTCTGGCTCTCCATGTCACCACCATTGTCGCCCGAAACCAGCCCGAATTTGCCGCTGTCATCGCTCACATCATCATCCTCGTGCACCAGATTTCGTGGCCGCCCTTTAATGCCAAGAAAGTCGCCACTCTCAGCCGCCTCCCACAGTCATGCAATGATCTAACAAATCAACTCTCCTCACACAAAAAACCCTCGACCTCTCCTTCCATTGCTGTCCTCGTGCACTAGATTTCGTCCTAGGCCTTCACTGCCGAGAAAGCCATCACTCTCAACTGCCTAACACCGTCGCGCGATGCGTCTCAATTGGCTATCATACTCACGCTTAACCTTGCCATCGGCCATGATGCCATCGCCCTCACCATTGATCATGACTCCATCGCCCTCGCCACAACTGCCATATCTAGACTTGTCCGTGAGATCGACCTCGTCGGCAATGCCATCACCCTTGCCAATGGATGGGATAGTGAGACCGACGCGGGTTGGCCTCGACTATATCCTATGGAAGATAGAAAATCGAACAAATCTGGAATTGAACCGATGGTGGAGGGGAGGAAATTGACATAGATTGAAAATAAAAAAGATTAGGGTTTAGAGTTATTTAATTGGAAAACATTAAGGTTTAGAATTAGTAATTGTAAAAGTTTAGGGTTCAAAGTTGTTATTTTGAATTAATTTTAGTATTATTTAATACCACATCATCAATTTTCATCCAATTTAACTGTAAAATTGACGGAAAGTATCTCGGTGGAACACGCATTAAGAGGTTAGGTATCTCGTTGGGATAAATGTAAAAGTATGGTACCTATTTGAGACAAGAATAAAAACTAAGGTACCCCAATAGACTTTACCCATAGAATTTATATAGATTTCAAAGAGTTGGTGTGGAATTTGGTGTAAGGGGTGAAAAGTTGGGACTTGGGAGCAATAATAGATCTATCATTTGATTATAGGGTTAAACCTAATAATAGTCCTCTAAAAATAATTTTAGTTGTATGTAGGTTATCTCATATATCTTCACTGATTTGTCCGCTAGTTCAAGCTCAAGTCTAGGTTGTTGAGGCTTCCAGGTCTGGTCAAAACTCGGTCGATGAATCCGCCAGACGATTCCAAGTGAAAGAGAGGTACCGTAGAGCAGCAGGGAGAAAGTCTGGCAGGAGTGGACCGGAGAGAGCGTTGCGCTTCAAATCAGCTTCTTAATGCACTTGGACCCGCACCCGGTAGGTCGCCAATATGGATTTCGATCGATCGAGGCTGGGTTTTGGAGGTGGCGCTTAAAGAGGACATGAGCTTGCGAGCATCTTTGCTGCATTATTTCGAACTAATCCTTAAATCGGATACCGCTCTCAATGCCTCCGTACGAAAGACGATGGGGCTGTCGCCCTCAATTGGGCTGCTCCTATTACAGGGCATTTTCAGGCATTCACGTCTGATTCTTTCATTTGAGTTCAATTGCACAGGGTAGATGCCATGATTAAAAAGCAAAAACAACAGCCCAGCAAACCGCGGGCTTACACGCTAGTAAATAGGATTTCTGAACGCTAGCCAACAAGAGGCCTAGTATCTTTTTTAATTACAAATCAACTGGATCCAAGATAATCTTTCACTTGCTTAAAACGTTTCCTTTTTCCTTTTTTTATTTTTTGGTTTCCAACTGGTACACGGCATCTACTCAATGTAATTTTCCTAAGAAAACTCTTCTTTGTTTCAGGATGCTTTCTGTCTTCATCCAAAGATATTTTCGTTTTCATCTTAGTTGATGGGTTGCAAATTACAATGACTAACCCCCCCCCCCCCCCCCCCCCCCTAATTTTCAAAATCTACACTTTACCCCCTATTTGTTTTAAAGTGTCTACTAACAATTTTTGAAACCCTAATTTAAACTGTATGATAATAATGATGCAGTAATTTTAAGATTTTTAATTTTTTTTCACAGCCAAACAACCTTTAAGAAATATTAATATGTAATTATAGGAAGAAAAATAGATTTACAAAAAAAATGATAATTTAAAATACCTATTAAATATAAAAAAAATATTAGAGAGATTGAAATTATTAAAATATAATTATCATATAGTTTAAATACAGTTTCAAAAATTATTATCAGATAGTGTAAAAAAATACAGGGAGCAAAGTATAGATTTCTCAAAATAAATTGACAAACTGTAAGTTAAGACATACCTTATAGATAATTGTAAATTTCCCAAAAGAATAAGAGCAGCCACCCAAATGGAGATATCTAACAAAAGTCTATTTAGTCGGTAAGCCTTCTTCGTGGCGTGAGATAGAACACAGGGCAAAATTGGACTGGAGCTGATTTGATTATATAAGTAAAAAACTTGAACTCTACTATACGGTATAGTATGCACTCAATCCGACCAAAATCTGAAACCGATTTAAGTGAAAGTTGAGGAAATTTGAATTCAAATGATCCAAACGTAAAATATCTGAATCTGAAATGGTCCAAATCTAAATTATCCCAAACATGAAACAGCCCAATGTCTGAACTAGACAAAACCCAACTTTAACCCAGATAAATCTAATGACTCAACTAGCATCCTAAACCTTAAATAATCCAAACTTGAATTATCTGACTCAAACCTAATTTGACTCACTAGTTGTCATCCCTACTTTTCAAGAAACAACTCTCATTGAAATTCTCATCCCAATTTTGAGGTTGAGAATTTCTAGGCTCAATAAACTTATTTAAATTCATTTAGACATTCATTTTCTTTTAATTATATTAAAATAATGAACGATATTGCCCGTTATAATTTATCCAAAAGATTTCTAGTATTTAAATCAAGAATTATTGACTCAATAAACTTAATTTGTAACAAGAAACTAGATTTTGGATGGTAAATTTGGATCTAACCCAACCTATCTAGATTCAAATCTAACCTAATATGATTTGACTAGAAAAAATTAATAACTTAAACCTGACTATACCTAACTCGATACGAATTTGAACCTTAATTTAAGTGAAACCTAAAAAATTTGAATTCAAATAAACCTGAATCTAAATAACCTGAACCTAAAATAGCTTAATAGCAAAACTTGAAAAAAATTTAACTCAAATAAACTTAACGGGTCAACCTCGAATATGGCCCAAAATCTAAAAAACTCAATCTAAAGTCACTCGAAATTAAAATTTACCCAACCTATGTTGAACTTAAACATAAATAAACCTAACTTGACCTAACAAGAACCCAAAATCAACTTGAGCACAAATAATCTGACTTGAACCCAACATTTTAACCCTAATTCATGATCACCCAATTAAACCTGAATCTAAATAATCTAACTCAAGCCTAGTCCAACCAACCCAATTGTCATCCCTAACTAGAGTCATGGTCTTTTAGTCGAACAATTAAGCATTTTAAGTTAAAGATCTTAAGTCCAATTAAGCTTAAATAACCACTTAGGAAAGCTAGTAGCTTTGGATCTCGACAATTTATTAAATAAATTACCCACTTGGGAAAGTTAGTTTGTCATATATAAAAGGCTTAAAGATATTTTTGACCCTTGAACTCACCAGATTCAAAAACTTAACCCTTTCAACTTGAACTCAGTTGAACTTGCGCATGACCTTGCAAACACTGGGACAATTTGACCTTTTTCACCTTATGTGCACATCATGTGCTTAATGCTACTTCCTCATCTAAAACCTCTCGACTTACTCATTCAGGCATTTCAATAAATACTTCCTATGCCTAATCCTTATCACTTTTAGCTTTCAAAATTTAGGAAATTTCTTCTCATCTTTATACACAACAAACACTGAATCTTGTGTTTTTTGGGTAGATATCAAAATCAAAATTTTGCATTTGATTGTTCATCTTGAGTGAAAAATCCCTAACAATTCTGGCTTGATTTTGACCCTAGATGCCGGTGGTCAATGGCAACTCTAAGGCATTCAATGAGCTAGATCTAATCAGCCGATATGATCGCTACAACGAGCTCATGGAGAGCAACACTATGAAGAAAGTGTATAGAGCCTTCGAGCAAGAAGAAGGAATAGAAGTTGTGAAGAACCAGGTGAAGCATCGGTGTTTCTGCAATAATCGGTGATGATTGACTGCTTTGGTTTGAAGGTCTAGTTGTTACTAAGCATGAAGAACAAAAACATCATCCACTTGTTTTATGTTTAGGAGGACCAAAAGCACAGCATGCTCACTTCATCATCAAGGTCTACACTTTGGGAATTCGAGGGAGTACTCGAAGAAGCACAAGAACATCTCAATGTAGGCCGTCAAAAAATGGATGTGCCAAATTTTGAAGGGATGCATTATCTACACACCCATAAGCCCTATGTCATCCATAGAGACCTCAATTGCAGCAATATCTTCATCAATAGAAACACAAGACAAGTATATATGATTCTGTCTTTTATCAACACAATTTGTGAATTCTCTTACGTGAAGTAGGTTTGAAGGTTTCTGTGGTTGAATGAGAGGACAAAGAAGTAAAGGTGGGGATTGGAGGAGAAGGCGTAGTGAAGCCAAAGGTAATGCAGATCAAAGTGTGAACCGGACATGGGTGAGGAGACAACAAAGGATGTGGTGAAGGAGGTAGAGAGGGAGGAAAGGGAAAGGCATGCCGATTGGAGTCGGCGAAGGAGGAAGGGTCATTGTTGAAAGGCATAGGGTAGAAAGGGTGAAAATGGAAGAGATGCTGAAAGGGGCAGTGAGCATAAGGTTTAGAGGTTTTAGATAGAGCTAGCAACATTAAGGCACTTGATGCGTGTATGAGGAGAAAAAAGCTAAAATGCCCTATGTTTGCAAGTTCAGAGGTGAGTTTGACCAAGTCCATATAGAGGAGGTTAAATGTTCAGGTTTGACGAGTTTGAGGGTTAAGATGGCTTTAAGTCAATATAAAATACTTCACGCGGGCCCAAAAAAGAATACAAAAACCACGCAATTCATTTTAGCCTATCAATCCCTGTATTTGCCTGTTCAGTGGCAACGTGAAAGAGGCATAACTTCTTGTGCCCACTAATTCTGGATTCAAGTCTCTCCTTTCTTCTTGCCTTTTGTCTTAATATATACTTCTAATTACCAAAAAAATATTTATTTTAACTTAAGTTAATTCAACTCAAAATAACTTTTTTTTTTATACATTTTTTACCTGAAATTAATTTTATTTAAAAGATAATATTATTTAGGTATAATAATCTAATTTAAAGTGAATTTTTTATAATATTATAAAGATTTTATGAATTTTTCTATTTATTAATAATTAAGCTATTTTGAATTAAGTTAATTTTAAATTTAAATGAATATATAATTAAAATATGACACTGTAACAGTCTTTAATTGATCAATACATTGACTGTCGGTTTTCATTAAAAAAAAAAACCCATCTCTTGCCAAACATGATGGAGACTTCAACATCAAATTCTTATCCTATGCTTTCTTCTTAGGCACAATAATCAACCAAACCATACCTAATATTTACAATTTGATAACTACATTCTTTTCACATGATTTATCCAAAAATTAAGAAAAACATAAATCCAAATAATGGAACATTCCATTCACGGCAAGAAATCCATGAACTTGAGCCAAGGAATTGATCCACTCTTGGAAACCTTTTCCGCTTCCTTTGAACAAGATGCCGTCGCCGTCGCATCGCCAACGTCCTTCGCCGCTTTCCTAGTACACAAGAAAAAATTCCTCGATCCCAGCTCCATCAGGTTCTCGCCCCTTGCCAAACCTAGATAACATAAAAATTAAGCAAAAATCAATACACAAACTAAATTGGACGAAAAAACGTGGGCCGTACACGTGTCCAATCAATCGAACGGCAGAAATCGAGATCTTACTTTCCAAACTGAACTGCGAATAATGGAGGTCAAAACACTCTGCATTCATGGAGGGCAAAATCGGCCGGCGGCATTCCTTCGAGTACTGCTTTACGGCGGCGGCGATTAGGTCCCCCACGGTGTTTTCCGGCAGCATCACTACCTGAAGGGATCCGACGCTCCCTTGGATGGTCACGTTCAGAAGCAGCTTCGTCAATTTGGGCCTCGAAAACTGCAAGGCGACAGACTTCTCCTGCCAAAGATCCGGCATAGTCTTCGGCCGCTGTAGATCCGCCGACGAACTTGGCCTCATCGGAATCTTCCCGTGAAACGACGCCGCTTTCTTGTCCAATACTCTCGCCTTCCCATTAGAACTCTTCGAGCTCGGCATAGCTTGAGAAATAAAAGAAAAACCAAGCCGGAAGTTCTGACCAGTTACCTGAGACGGCGGTGGCGAAGGAACCAGAGTCGGGGGAAGGAGAGAGGGAAGGGGGAGCAGGGGCTCTCGGGTTCCCGGTCACCAGACGAGATCATAAGCAGAGTGGTACAACTGTAGATCAACCAGACAAGGAAGGATAAGAACTGAGAAATTTTTGGAGCAGATGAATGGGAAGTTTTGTTTCTAACTTTCGACCCCCGGTGAGATGTATTTATAGAGACAGACCGAGTCAAACAGGGGCGATCTTTCACGGGGAAAGGTCATCTTCAGGACTAACACTTTCCAATTTTTGACATGTTAGTCCTGAAAATAACAAGAGAAGCTACTATAACCTTTTGGGCAAAGGCGCTTTCCATTTTAGTTTTAGTTTTATTTTTATAGATTTTATATAATTTGAAGTAATAATGTATGAAAATAATTTTATTTTTACAAAAAAAATTGAATTTATTTCAGGATTATTAAATCAGAGGATTTTAATTGGTTTGTTATTCAGGAAAATAATGATTATGTATACAAACAAGTAAACACTCTTAAACAACAGTCTGTGTGTGTAGTGAATAAAACTTTTATCTTATCTAGGAAACAAGTTTGATCTAAATTTGCTGACTGAGCTAACTGGTAAAGTTAGAAAAACTTTCACAAGATCATCTTTAATTTGCATTTGGTAGCATGTCTTTTGTAGACCAAACGAACATATTTTTAATTTTTAAATGAATATATCTTGTATTTCAATGAAATTGTATTACCCATAAGTAAGGAATATTGAATTTGCAAGAACCACAACACAGACTTATAGGAGTACTTAGCCATTATTGTTATATTCAAACACTACTAAAAAACCATGAATTTCCAACTGCCATTATTTCCAACGATAAAGCCGTTGGAAATTTCCAACTGCCCGAGCCGTTGGAAGGAACATAAATTAATTTCCAACGGCCTAGCAGTTGGAAATTTAAGAAACTAAATTTGAAAAATATTTCCAACGGCTAAAGCCGTTGGAAAATGGTGACATTATTGCATTTGAAACGAAAAAAAATATTGAGGTTTAATATTTAGTATTTTCCAACGGCTTGAGCCGTTGGAAAATGTTGAAATTATTGCATTCGGAACGAAAAAAAATATTATTGTTTAATACTTAGTATTTCCAACGGCTTTAGCCGTTGGAAAATGTGAAATTATTGCATTTTTAAAGCAAAAAATTATATTGTTTAATATTTGATATTTCCAACGGCTAAAACCGTTGGAAAATGGTTAAATAATTGTTTTTTTAAGGGAAAAATATATTATTGTTTAATTTTTAATATTTCCAACGGCTTTAGCCGTTGGAAAATGCTAAAATAATTGGGTTTTGAGGCGAAAAAAATATTATTTTTTAATTTTTAATATTTCCAACGGCTAAAGCCGTTGGAAATGGTGAAATAATTGGTTTTTGATGCGAAAAACATATTATTGTTTAATTTTTAATATTTCCGTAAGCCGTTGGAAAATGATGAAATAATTGGTTTTTGAAGTGAAAAAATATTAGTGTTTGATTTTTAATATTTCCAACGGCTAACGCCGTTGGAAATGGTGAAATAATTGCTTTTTGACGCGAAAAACATATTATTGTTTAATTTTTAATATTTCCAACGGCTTAGGCCATTGGAAAATGATGAAATAATTGGTTTTTGAAGTGAAAAAATATTAGTGTTTGATTTTTAATATTTCCAACGGCTAAAGCCGTTGGAAAATGGTGAAATAATTTGTTTTTGAAGGAAAAAAAATATTATTGTTTAATTTTTAATATTTCCAACGGCTTCAGCCGTTGGAAAATGGTGAAATAATTGGTTTTTGAAGCGAAAAAATATTAGTGTTTAATTTTTAATATTTCCAACGGCCGAAGCCGTTGGAAAATGGTGAACTAATTGTGTTTTAAAGCAAAAAAATATTATTGTTTAATTTTTAATATTTCCAACGGCTAACGCCGTTGGAAAATGGTGAAATAATTGGTTTTGAAGTGAAAAAATTATTATTGTTTAATTTTTAATATTTCCAACGGCTAAAGCCGTTGGAAAATGGTCACTACTAAAAAATCCACATCTTCCAACGGTCTGAACAGTTGGAAGTTCATTTAATTAAACGGTGCGTTTTGGAATTTTTTTCCAACGGCCTTAGCCGTTGGAAATTGCGAATTTAAATTCCCCCCCACTGGCGTGTCGTCTTCTTCCTGCGTTTCTTCTCCAGTTTCGTCTCTCTCGTCTCTGATATTTTTCTTCCTCCCACACGCACACACAGCACCTTCGTTTGTTCGATTAAGGGGTTAATCAACTTCCTAGAGCTTATTTTGACGTGGATCTAATCTCATTTTTCTTGATCTGTAGGTTAGTTTGCATTTTTTTTTTATTTTTCTTCAATTTTTTTGGCGGTTTTGCGTTCTTTGCTGTTGTTTGTTGACTAATGGGTTTTGATTTTGCTTATTGTAGCTGATTTGAAGCTATTTCGAGGCATTTGAAGCAAGTAATCTGTTGGATTTGAGGTAAGTTTGTTTAATCCGAATTTTTTATTTTTTTTCTAAAAATTAGTTAAAATCGGGATTATTTCATGGTAATTTGGTTTGAAATATGTGATTAGTATGTGATTTGTAGTTGTTGATGGTTGGATGTGAAGTATTTGGGTTACCCATTATAATTTAACATTTTTTTCCATTTTCTTACTTTTTTTATTAATTTCGGGATTAATTAAAAAATAAAAAATACTTAGTTTTAAGTAAATTATTTAGGAAGTATATTTATGTGTGAAATTAGTTAGTATAATTGAAAATAGTTAATAATTAGTTTTAAGTAATTTGCTTAGGTAGTATATTTATGTGTAAAATTAGTTAGTATATTTAAAAGTAATATTTAATTAGTGATATTTAAAATTAGTTAGTGATCTGAAAGCAGTTTTCATTTTTAAAAATATGAAATCTTTTGTTGATTGTCAATTGTTTAGGTAATACATATTGTTAGTGTGTATAATGTTTAATTTGAATCATTCTTACAATGTTTTCATAATTGGAATTAATATAAACGTACAAAATATTTCTATTTAAGTAAGTGTAGTTAATTAAGTTTGCCCTTGAATAATAATATATGTCAATAATAATAATAATAGTAATAATATATAATACTTCAAAGAATAATTATTATTGTAAGAATTGCAGTAAAGTCACAGTAACATTAATAATAAATATTATCATTATTATTATTATTTAAATTGATTAATAAATCTAATAATAATAATAATAATAATAATAATACTAATAATAATAGTAATAATATATTATTAGTGAAAGAATAAATATTATTGTAAGAGTAGTACTAAAGTAATAGTAATAATAATAATAATGATAATTATTATTACAGTAATAATAAATCCAATAAGAGTAACTAATAATAATAATAATAATAATAATAATAATAATAATTATTATTATTATTATAATATTAACAATAGTATAGTTAGTAGCACTAGTAAATGTAATAATAATAATAATTATTATAATAATTATACAAATAATTAATCCAATAAGAGTAATAATAATTATAATAATAATTATTGTTACAAAAAAAATAGTAATTATGGAGGTTTTATTGTTAATATTATTATTATTTGCATAATAAATCCAATAAGACTAATAATAATAAATCCAATAATAATAATTATTTTTTTTTTTTCCAACTGGCCAGCCTGATTTCCAACGGCTGAGGCAGTTGGAAATTTTCCAACTGCCTGAGCAGTTGGAAAATATGGAAATTCTCCAACT
This sequence comes from Aquilaria yunnanensis, assembly GCA_039654915.1. Classification (NCBI taxonomy): domain Eukaryota; kingdom Viridiplantae; phylum Streptophyta; class Magnoliopsida; order Malvales; family Thymelaeaceae; genus Aquilaria; species Aquilaria yunnanensis. The sequence continues at coordinate 2,959,123 of CM077595.1, forward strand.
GCCTGAGCAGTTGGAAAATATGGAAATTCTCCAACTGCCTCAGCAGTTGGAAAGTATGGAAATTTTCCAACTGCCTGAGCAGTTGGAAAATTTCCATACTTTCCAACGGCTGAGGCAGTTGGAACACAAAAAAAAAAAATAAATCAGTACAGCCGTTGGAAATTCTCCAACTGCTTATTTTCCAACGGCTGACAGTTGGAAATTCCAACTGCTAAAACCTGGGCCGTTGGAAGTAAAATTTCCAACGAAAGGATTTCCAACTGCCTTATTTCCAACTGCCAGCCGTTGGAAACATAAAATTTCCAACTGCCAGCAGTTGGAAATGGCAGTTGGAAAAATAGGTTTTTTTAGTAGTGAAAAGCACTTACACAATTTTTTTAAATATAGAATATTCTACTTAAGAGTTTATCAGATTTTAAAAGGGTAAAGTTTATGAGAGGTCATCTAACTTATTTTGGTATCCTAAATGGGTACCTAACCTTCAGGTTGGTCCATCGAACTACCTAACCTCTTGTAGTGCATCTCATTTAGGTACTTTCTATCGATTTCATTGTTAAATTAGATAGAAAATGATGACATATATTAAATAACACTAAAAGAAATTTAAAATAACAACTTAGGTTCTTAAACTTTCCAAATCAATATTTCTAAACCTTAAACTTTTAAGGGTAAAGTGCCAAAAATGTTAATGTACTTTTGGCTCCAGACACATTTGGTTACCATTCTTTTAAGTGGTTCCAAATTCATAACTGAATTTTTAAGTTTGGCCCAAAGTCATAATTTTACCATTAGACTTAATGACGTGTTAGCGGAATGGTGAATTGGTAATTGAGGTGGCGTTCCTCATCCCGCCAAAGGTAGAAAGCAGAGAGTCTAGGGTGTTTGAAACACTTGGAAAGTTAGTGAAAATACCTAATTTTCTTTTGTTAGTGATGATTGTTAGGTGAGGAACTTCAAAATTAGTTTATTGGTTTAAAATTGCGGAGAAGCGACAATGATTGAAGCGATGAAAGGCAGCAAAGAATCAGCAAGGTAAGCTTGGTGCTGAGGAAGAAGTATGCTTTGTTATTTAAGGCAAATGAAATAGATGATTATCAATGGATAGATATGTAAAAATAAAGCTATTTAAAGGAAATTTTTTGTGTGAATGCGATGATTTTATATGCATATGTGATAGGGTTTTATTTTGGTTCAATGAGGGTTTTCTGTTCTCAAATCGTATATGTCATCTTTGAGTGTGTCATGGTTGATGTTATGCCTATAGTTTGACATAAGAAACCTGATGAAGCTCTTGATCATGCGATCAATGTATTGTTGGTTTTGAAACTCATTTTTTATCATCAATGCAAGTTGGCAAATGGGGAGACTGTGTTGTTCAAATACTATATTCATGTTGGTGGAAGATTTCACTATTTTCCATTTAGATATAAAGGTGTAGGAAAAGAGATTTATGTAGAGGCTAATTACTTTCCAAATTGGTTTAGTTTTCTAAATTTCACTAGGAGGAGAGGTATTAAAAATGTCAAAGTTGTATCTTTTAAAAAAAAACATGGAGAGTTCTTAAGGGTATGATGATGTGGAGTTGATATATAATGAAGAATTAGTTGTTGAAGCATTGCAGCTTCTATACAACAAAGGTCAAATTCATTTGTATGTAGAACATAATGAGGGTGCTGGGAGTGAATCTGTTGATGCAATGGATAAGAGTGCAAAAGTGAGGGATAGAGAAATGGGGTAAAGATGTTGATGGTGATGGAGTAAAGATAAGTGAAGTCACATGTAAGACTCAAGAAAATCAGAAAGATATTATTGTTCAGAATGTAAGGCATTCAAATGCAGGGATGTCAAACAGGGGTGAGTTCTATTAGAATGAATGGGTTTCATTTAATGGATCTGAGAGTGATAACGATTAAGAGGACTTTAATCCTGAGGGTGAAACACATAAGGTTTCAGATATTGAAATTGAGTTGGATGAAGATGATCATGAAGGAGTGGAGGGAATAGATGATGGAGATAGTATTAATTATTTAAACTCTAATGATTTTGAGAAGGAAGATTCTGGTTTAGATGATTCTAAGAATAGGATAGAAGGTAAGAAGCTTTGTAAGAGGAATAAGTTCCTAAAATACATTCCAGATAATAGAGTTGTGCAGTTTCAGTTGGGCGTGAGCTTTGATTATGCACAGGAGTTCAAAGGTGTTGCAATTGATTATGTAGTTCAAAATCATAGAGACATTTGGTGGAAGGTTAACGCTAATGAAAGACTTGAGCTTAGGTGTGCACTAAACTACCTATTTCATATATGGGTGTCATACAATAAGGTAATAAAGTGTATGTAGATCAAAAGCTTGACGTTGGAACATAACTATGCCAAGAAGTATGAACTAAGGCTTGTGAGTGCTAAGCGGTTGGCCAAGAAATATCACAAAACACTTAGAGAAGAACCATAAATGAAGATCAAACATTTTCAAGGGAAATTGAAGGATGAATTGAAGGTGAATATTAGTGTGAGAATGATAAAAAAAAAGTAAGGGAAAAAGTCAGAAATGAGATGGAAGGTAACTATAAGCATAAGTTTAGTCTACTTAGAGACTATGTAGGTGAGATATTGAAGTCAAATCCAGGGAGCACTATTGAATTTGATTTGATTCCAACTTAAGATTTATCCTTTATGGTGTTTAAAAAGATGTATATATGTTTAGATGCTTGCAAAAAATGTTTTCTTGAAGGCTGTAGAAGACTTTTTGAAGTCGATGGTTCTTTTTTAAAAGGGTTGGTGAATGGTGAATTGCTAATAGCAATTGGTAAGGATGGCAATGATGGCATGTTCCCAATTGCGTGGTCTGTTGTTGAGGTATAGAATAAATAGGAATTAGGGATAGGTTAGGATAGTCATCTATATCTAACTAGCAAAAGATATTTTTACAACTATAAATTGTATTTCACTTATGTTATTCTAGTCATACTTTTAATGCATATCTAAAACCTAATACAGGGACTGATTCAAGCAATTGAGGCATTTGAACCTAATGCAGAACATAAAAAATGTGCAAGGCACATTGTTGTAAACTTAGGTTAGAAGTATCCTGGTGATGTGTTCAAGGGCTAGTTCTGGTTAGCAGCTAAGAGCACCTCACTTAACCAATTCCAAGATTGTCTAGAAACTATTGATTAATATGCCCCTAGTGCAAGGGAGGATATATTAAGAATAAATCTTCAACACTGGTGCAAGGAGTTTTTCAGCAAGGATATCAAATATGATTCCAACCAGAATAATATTTGTGAAGCTTTTAATAGCGTGGATGCTATTTTGACAGCAAGACATAAACTCATCTACTTAATGCTTGAGGACATAGAGAGATACATAATGCATAGATTTTGGGAGAAAAAAAAAAAGAGAAGCACAAGGTTAGAGTGGAGGATATGGGAAAATAGTGAAAGATCATCATTAGAGTGAAAAGTTGGGGAAACAAGTGAAAGATTATCATTATTGCGATATTGTATGGAATGGTGAAAATGGGTTTGAAGTTAGCATAGGAATTACAAAATTTGCAGTAAAGCTAGATACAAAGAATTGCTCATGTAAAAGCTGAGATATCTCAGGTGTTCCATGTTATCATGAAGTGAGTTGCAACCTATCAAAAGATGAAAATCCAGAGGATTACTTATCTGAATGGTTCAAGAAGAAAAAATTTACAGCAGCTTACCAATACCCATTGCATCTTTTAAATGGTCCAAATGGGTCGAAGAGGTTCAAGTTAATTCTAATTGTCCCACCCATTTTGAGGAAGATGTCTAGAAGGCCAGCAACAAAAAGGAAGAGAGAGGTTAATAAAACACTAAAGACTAAAAATTACCCAGGATTGGGCAGAAAATCATATGTAGCCTTTACAAAAAGCCAGGTCATAATAAAAGCAGATGTCCAACTAAAACTTGCTTAAACAGCCAAAAAACTGAGGTTATTGTTTAATTATTCATTTGTTTCTGTAAAGTTGAAATTAGTACCATAGTATAAATTGAGTAGACTACAACTTTATTGCTTTGTAGGTCCAACAACTGAACAGAAGTTAAAACCCAGCACTAAAGAGAAAAAAAACTTGTAGTAAGGCATGGGCCACATACTGAAGGTGGAAACAGGTGTGAACACAAAACAAAAACAAATTGCTTGGGTATCTTAACAAATGTTGACACTGGCTTCACAATCTATAAAGTATATATTCTGGTTGTCTTTCATTCTCCCTAGTTATTATTTAATAGAAATACCACAATCTCTCCTTTACCATTGTATGTTTTTTGTTGCAGCTTAGAAGGCAATGCTAGAGAACTTTGAGCTATGAGAGGTGTGGGAGCAAAACAACTAGTTCTTTGAGTCAACCATAGAGACACTGCTACTTTTCTAACTAGAAAGTTAATAGTTCTAAGGGGGTTTATGTTATTTTGACATAGGTAGTTTTGGAACTTTTTGTGCAGATTTGGTGCTTTTGTCCAGAATTGGTACTTTTGTGTAGCTTTGGAAGTTTTGTGCAGATTTGCTACTTAACTGAACCAAAACTTTAGTGAATAGGAACTTTTCTGTAAAATGTTTATGCCTTAAGGAAATATTTTATAATTAGACAAACGCAACATCCCAAGAAACTTGCCTTCATATGCCCAATTTTTATGTTCTGTGATCCATTTCTGTTAAATATGCATTAATAAGCATTGAATGCCAATTAAGATGACTTAACTAGAATTCAAGCACTATATATACAAAAACACCAACTTCCAATACATTGCATTTATCAAGCTTGTTCTACTTCCACAGTAAAATACATTAGGAAGCAATCATGGACACTATCATAACCAAACAACTACTGCATTTTTGCCAAACATACAAAAATTGACTTTAAACTGGGATTTCCTGTACGTAAATCCTACAACAACTAACTATAACCCATGTTATCAATGGCACAATCACAGCAACAGATACAAGAACTCTTTTAGAGACAGTCCTATCCATCTCAACCATGTCTTGCTCCAGCTTCATCATCTTCACCTCCAATTTAGTCCTCTCTTCCTCCAGCTTAACCTTTTCTTCCTCTAGCTTCTTATTCATTTCTGAGAGAATAACATTTTCTTCCTTCATTTTCACACAGCCTTGTTTCTCTTATTCCAACTTGTCTTTAAGAATAAAAGGGTTCAATGAAGGAATGCAAGAGATCTCTTTTAATTTACCGTCATGGAGAAAACTGCATAAATGGTCCTTAACTTTTAGTCATTGTTTTTTTTTAGTCCCTAACCTATTGAATGTTCTATTTTGGTCCTAAACCTATTAAAATTGTTTCATTTTAGTTCCACACAAGATAAAATTCATTAATTTAGAATAATTTTCTAACAGAAAATTTTTAAATTCTAATTTAAATATTTGATAACTGTCTTCTAGTAAATTTAAATAGTTTAATTTTTTTTGACAGTAAATAGGTAATTTAAATTAATAGTTTTTTTTAAATGAAATAAGTTCAATTTACAGAGAAAAAAAATGTATTGAATTTTTTATTAACTATAAAAAAAGTATTATATAGATTAAATTTATTGTAAAACAGCTATCAGATAGTTTAAATTATGATCTAAAAAGTTGTTATCAGACAAATACTTTGAGTTAACAAATTTTATCAAATTGGGACCAAAATGAAATATTTTCAATAGATTTAGGACTAAAATGAAACATTTTAATGGGTTTAGGACTAAAACAGAACATTCAATAGGTTAGGGACTAAAAGGAAACAATAACTAAAAGTTAGGGACCATTCATGTAATTTACTCTCATGTAAAGCATTCATCATCTCATTGGCTTGATTTAGGAATTTACCATCTACCCACTTCCAGAACTTGCATGCACCCACCCTTTGCAACATTCCATAGCCAACAACAATGACATTAAAACAAAATGAATATATCAAACACTAACATAACAAGAAACGCTTAAACTATCACTTACACCACGATTAGAGTATGATATGAAACGTCACCCAGGATTCCTATATGTCCAAGATATCTTTCGAACAACTCTCAATCCATATTGACAGAGGATATTCGTTTCCAATTGCATTTCCGCCAACAAATAAAAAAATTAAGGATGCATCAGAAGCGGTTGACGAACTCATCGCAATCCTCACTCCAATTACTCCCAACACCTTCAGTCGCAACAAAATCCTAAATTTGGTTATCGTACCAATTTGAAATCACTTAAACCCTACAACCCATCTTCCCTAACTTCATTTAATCTCCAAAATCCACAATTGCCACGTGAGTTTACGTTTTGGCTATTTGGCATGTCATTTTGCCATGCAATCATCTTCTAATTGTCACCTAATCACCTTATTACTGAATATTCTACCATTTGATAGAAATTTTACACTTTCAGTTACATTGGTCACATTATTGGTACCATTTAAAAACAATGATGCCAACTTTGGCCCACATTTTTTTAATGATGAATTTGGCACCACTTAAAACATTAGCAACTAAATGTGTCCATCACCACAAGTCCAATTCCCTTTTTGGTGCTTTTCCTAACTTTTAAACTTAACTTTTTCCATGAACCCCCACCCTTCTTCTTTTCCTCCATCTTCGCCCTTTCCTTAAAAATCTTTTTTACCCTTAAGGCATATTTTCTAGCATAAATTTTGCAATTTAAATGACAGTCCAATGAAACAAATAGAAAGCAATTGAATTGTCTTGCTTGTGTTTGGTTATTATCTTTCACATTTCTTTCAAATCTAAAAGGTGGGGAAATGAGGGGATAAGGAAGAGAAGCAGTAGTGTAAGGAAAAGACTCAGATTAGCCTCTAGAGCCGCCAACCTTTCTTTGTGGTAGTGTAGGGAAATGCCTTTACCTCAAACAAAAACTGAAGACTAGGACACCAGGGATGATCCTATTAGGTAACCTGAGGATGATTTTTGTCCCATCATCCACTGTAGCTGGTCCCCTCTTCTACAGCAGAGTGACCACGTAGTCAGATCTAGGCATCTTATGGTACAACAACGGAAAAGGCAAGGCGACAAGTGGAGATCCTGGAATCCTTAGGGACAACCTCAGCCACAACTTAGGTGACTGCCTTGGTGATGGCAAGGGTTTCATCGAGGAATAATTAGAGCTGATAAGTGCTTTTATTCGATTATTATTGAATTCCACCCCAGATTAACAAGAAACATAGTTCAACCAAAAATTAGAAGACCCAATTATGGTTATTCCTAGTGTCTCAATTTTTCTCATCAAAAGCCCCAACAAATGGTGAAGAAGAGTGGACCAATGCCTGGGAAAAGGCTTGGCTACCAATAATCTCACCAAAAAAATTCAAGCCCTATGGGAGAGAGACATGAACTTTACTTTGATGTTAGAATCCAAAGGCTAGACTTTGGCATCAGATGTTGATTCCGGGATGAAGGCATTTGTGGAGAAGATGAATGAAAATTGGGTGTAACAAAGAAGGTCACTGAGAAAAAAAAACAAAAAGATGGTAAGGCAAAGTAGAATAGAGCTAGTGGCAAGGGGCAAGATGTACAATCTGAAGAATATGAAGAAGGATTACAAGTTGAAGAAGCAGAAAATTCATGCTAAATGATGGCTTTAAAAGTAAATGATTCGATTGCTTGTGGATGCCTTGCATTTTTAGGGAAATGATGGAGATGGAGGAGAAGGGAGAGGTAATGGTGGTTCAAGGCAAAAAGTGAAGTTTAAAAGTCTAAAATTTAGAAATATTGATTGGGAAATTTTAAGATTCAAAGTTATTTCAAATTTATTTTGATGTTATTTAATGCTATGTTTGAAATTTTTATCTGACTTAACGGTGAAATTGACGGAAAGTACCAAATTGGGATGCGCAATAAAAGAGCGTGGGTTTGTTTGATTTAAGTTCATGTAACCATTTAGGTTATAAAAATAAGTTAAGTTAACCCCACAAACTTAATCCTTTTTAAAAAAGAAAATACTTAATGTATTCTTGAAATGTTGTTGAGCAAATGTTTCTGGACAGAATAAAACATTATTTTTTAAAAGAAACAAGAAGTTGGCCAAGGTCCCGTTTAACATTAGTGTCAGTGATTAGCATTAAAGTTTAGAAAGAAACTATCTAAGGGCATCTTTCAGCAATTTCATTCCCATCATTAATAAATTATCAAAAACTCTAATGCTAATTATAAAAATTATTCTCAAATAAGACCCAAATACTTTTTTTTAGAAGTTGAACTAAAAAAACAGTATAGAAAAATTCAAACTCATTTTAGTTTTTTAATTAACCAATCAATTTTAAACACACAAAAGAAAAAACAAGTCCGACCATAATTAATCATGAATTCAATATTTTGCATGATTTAACATCCTATTAGTTTATCATACCAAACAATGGCAAAACCACAGAGGGGTAGGAATGCTGCTGCTCTTTGAGAATTTTGAAATTTCATAAATGTGAAGTACTAAGTTGGACATCGTGTAAGAAGTTATGGACCAGATTTGAGTTTCGTCCCCTTGAACTGGAAGGGTTAATAATGCCAAGAGTCTAAAACTTTACTTTACATTGCAAATTCGTCCATAACCTCTCTATCATTGCATATTCATCCCAAACATTTGTCTGATTTGCTTCTCTTTCAACGTCACTCTGTGTAACTCTCTCTCTCCTCTACTCTACTTCATTGATTATTAATCAAAATAAAGTAATTATTTTACAAATTTTTATTTAAAATAGATATTATTTGAATACTATATTACACATAATAATTATTTAAATAAATTTTTTATAAAAGTGAATGTTTGTAAATAATTATTTAAATAATATTTTTTTTCTAAGTTTTGGTCATTGCTCGTCTTGCCTCCACCAAGTCCCCTGAACCTAAAAACCTGGTTTCGCCACTGATACCAAAAAACATAGTAAAAGGGCGGAAGTAATAATTGATTAGTAATATTGAATTAACCATCCTCAACATTATAATAAAGCTGAGAGAATTGTCAGGAGGAATATATATATCCGGTATATAACTTAACATATTAGCCATCGGAGAATTCTTGGCCAAAAAAGAAAGAAAGAAATAAATGAACAACCGAAAACTGAATTGAGTGTTTAAATACTCAACTCAACTCAAGGTAAGAAAGTGATAGCACCCAAAAAGAAAAAGAAAAAGAAATTGACATCTATATGCTTATACACGCTAGTTTGCACTATCCCAAATTTTGTATGTTTGTTGGCCTTAATCCTCGGACCGACTTGAGTCTAATTAGCCTTGAAAGGAGTCCGACGTTGAATCCACTTTTAATACAACTTTGTTATAAAAATCTCTAACCTCTCTCTAACTTTCTTGCTAGTTACCATTGTCAATGGGATAGAAACTCTCATCGCCTCACCACCGGCGCCGGCGGAGATGTCTGATGAGGAGGCAGAGCTTTCCAACCGCAACTCCTTATACTGGAGCTACAGTGGCCGAAGCCATGACTGAGGATATATATGCGCGAGCTGAGGTTCGACTCCGGTGAAATCCAAATCCCACTGCATGCTTACCAGAGACAGCCTCCTATGAAATTAGCAGAGCGTACGTTTCAATTGCTCTGAATTAGAATCATCTTTTATGGACGAAGATTCCGATCTTGAGGAGGGTTTCGGGGGGGCATTGCACATAGTTTCGATAAAAATTAAAGAAATTATGGACACATGTGCTATATATATATAATAACAAATGATACATGCAATACAGTTTACATATTCTTGTACACAGAAACACCAGCGACGCAGTCCATCCAAACCTAGCCGCCAACTCTCTCTTTCTCTCAAAGCCTCTCTCGGTGACGAATCTAGGAACTTTTTACTGTAAGGTCCAATAAAACTATGAATTTATAATAAAATTAAACATTTAAATAAAAAAAATTTTGTTTGATCATTTATAAATTAGAGACAGGGTTTACAACTCACTTGGATAAAGCTTCATTTTTAAAAGTATTTCATGATCTCATAATTACTAATGCTATTGTTGAAGATTGCCTCAACTTTGTTCTTAACCTTCATCCCACATGGACTAGGAAACAAAGGCTTAATGCCTTAGCTCCATATTTCACACTTCATCCCACATTGGCCATAGAAAAGGGCCTTGGTACCTTCAACTCCTTATATAAGGAGCTTAGTTGTGACAATTAGAATTCGTCCCACAATCTAGTAGTCACTTAGATTGTATTCTTCTTCTTTCTTAGTGAATTCTTTCTTCCGGCTTGCCGCCCGAGGTTTTTCCCCGATTTGGGGTTTTCCTCGTAAATTCTCGTGTCTCTTTTCTTTGTGCTTACGTTCTGATTCCTAACAAACTGGTATCAGAGCCAAGGTTAGGTTAGTGATAGCTGCTTATAGTATGCTCTGTGGTTGCCCCTAATAGGCGGATCCTCCACATCAGAAATAAGTAGTTTATCAATTCATCTTGTGGTGTTGGGTACTATTCTCGTATACAGTTACTATTCCCGTATACGATCACTATTCCTGTATACGGTTACTATTCACATACTGTTTCTGTATACGAGTATTATTTCTGTATACGATCACTATTCCCGTATACGGATACTGTTCCCATATACGGTCACTATTCACGTGTACGGTTACTATTCACGTGAAATTGTCAGAGCTTATTTTTGCTTAGAAAGCTCGTTGCAGAGCTGTGATGGCTTCGACATCGACAAAGCTTGATATAGCACCACTCACGTATAGCACAAAGTTTTCAATTTGGAAAATCAAGATGAAAGCAATTCTCATAAGTCTTGATTTGGATGAGGCACTACTCGGGATGGAGAATATGTCTGGAACAGAGCAGGAGAAGGAGAGAAAGAATCTGAAGGCACTCGCTCAAATTCAGTTGCACTTATCAACGGAGATTCTTCAAGAGGTCAGTAAGGAGACAACTGCTGCCAGCTTATGGTTGAAGCTTGAATCGCTTCTTATGACAAAAAGTCCAGCAAGTCGCTTGTACGCTAAATCCAGGCTGTACTCGCATAAGCTGTCAGAAGGTAAGTCTATTAAATCATATCTTGAAGAATTCAGAGAGATCATCAATGATTTAGAAAATCTTGATATTAAGACCGATGGTGAGGATTTGGCTATGCTTTTATTATATCATCTGCCAACATCATACAATAGTTTCCGTGATACCATGCTTTATGGAAAAGATACAATAACTTTAGATGAAGTCTGTTCCAGTTTATTGTCAAGAGATAGGATGGACACTTCAAAGCGTGAGGAAAGCGGAGAAGGCTTGTATTCAAGAGGCAGATCAGTTGAAAGAAAGAATGATAAAGGATCATCTTCAAGGTCCAAGTCAAAACATCGGAATCTTTATTGCAACTATTGTAAGAAGAAAGGTCACATTAAGGACGATTGTCACAAATTAAAGAAGAAGAATCAAAGTGGTGGAAATGGAGACAAGAACAAGCAGAGACCACCAGATGAGGCTAGTATTGCCACCAATGAAGATGATTTTGCTTTAGTTGCTGAAAACTCATCTATAAACAGCACAGAAGCTCATATAACTGCACAAGCAGAAATTAGCAGGAGTGGCGAATGGACCATGGATTCTGCTTGCTCATTCCATTTGACTCCCCATAAGGACTGGTTTTACACATATGAACCGGTCAATCGAGGAGTAGTCATGATGGGGAATGACAATGCATGTAGAATTGCAGGCATCGGTGACATCAAAATTCGAATGCATGATGGGATAGTGAGAACACTATCAAATGTTCGCCATGTCCCTGATCTGAGAAGAAATTTAATTTCTTTGAGTACATTGGAAGAAAATGGTTGTTCCTTTATTGGCAGGGATGGTTCGCTGAAAATCGTCAAAGGATCATTGGTAGTTATGAAAGGCCAGCGGAAAGGAAAGCTCTACATTTTGGATGGCAAGACCGTGGAAGGCCAATCTGCAGTTGCTGAATCATCTATGTCTGATGAGGAGGTGACAAAATTGTGGCACATGAGGCTAGGCCATATGAGTGAAAGAGGAATTTCTGAGCTGAGCAAAAGAGGACTACTCGGAGAACAAAAGGTCAGTAAGTTAGATTTCTGCGAACATTGCTTATTTGGAAAGCAAAAGAGAATCTCTTTTACTACTCCTGCAAAACATAACACTAAAGGAACTCTTGATTATATTCATGCTGATGTTTGGGGACCGTCTCGTGAGGCATCTCTTGGTGGAGCTCGTTACATGGTTACCTTCATTGATGATTTTTCAAGGAAGGTTTGGGCATATTTCTTGAAGCATAAGAATGAAGCCTTTGTCGCATTTAAGCAGTGGAAGACTCTGATCGAGAAGCAGACCGGGAAGCAGGTGAAACGGCTAAGGACAGATAATGGTTTGGAATTCTGTTCGGGAGAATTCAAACAATACTGCAAGGATCAAGGTATTGTTCGCCATCTGACCGTTCCAGGGACTCCACAACAAAATGGTGTAGCAGAACGGATGAACAGAACCTTGTTGGAAAAGGCAAGATGCATGCTTTCAAACTCTAGATTGGGGAAGAAATTTTGGGCAGAGGCAGTCTCTACAGCTTGTTTTCTGGTAAACAGATCTCCTCATACTTTTATTGGTTTAAAGACACCTGAAGAAGTTTGGTCGGGCAGTCCGGCTAACTATAATGATCTTAAGATATTTGGATGTCTTGCTTATGCATATGTGAATGAAGGGAAGTTAGATCCTAGATCGATTAAATGTGTCTTTCTAGGATACACTACAGGAGTTAAAGGGTATAAATTATGGAATCCTCATACTTCCAAAGTTTTCACAGCCAGGAATGTTATGTTTGACGAGACATCCATGTTGCATCAAAAGGAGGAGTTGACTGTCGCTGATCCAAGCATTGAGAAGGAAAAGATTGGAAGCAAGGTGGAGCTCCAAATACATCCTGAAAGTCATGATCAGGATGTCAAGGATACACAAGTTGAGGTGGAGCAACAAGCCTCAACTGATGACATTCAGCCTTCTCATTCTATTGCTATCAATCGTCCCCGTCGTAGCAATCAAGGTATGCCTCGAAAGAGGTTAATTGAGGAAGCAGACTTTGTTGGGTTTGCTTTTGCAGCTGCTGAAGAGACAGAGAGTTGTTTTGAACCTGCAAATTATAAAGATGCAACTAACTGTCCAGATTCTTCTAAGTGGGTTGTAGCTATGCAAGAAGAGATGGAATCGCTTCAAAAGAATGACACTTGGACACTAGCTAAACTACCCAAAGGTAAAAGAACTGTCAAGTGCAAGTGGGTGTTCAAGAAGAAAGAAGGAATTCCCGGAGTTGAAGAACCAAGGTATAAAGCTAGACTAGTTGCAAAAGGCTTTAGCCAGGTACCGGGAGTTGACTTTAATGATATTTATTCTCCTGTTGTGAAGCATAGTTCTATCCGACTGTTTCTTGGTCTTGTTGCGTTAGATGATCTTGAGTTGGAGCAACTTGATGTTAAAACAGCTTTTCTGCATGGTGATTTAAAGGAAGAAATCTATATGGAGCAACCCGAAGGTTTTAAGGTTGAGGGGAAGGAGGACCATGTCTGCAAACTCCAGAAGTCATTATATGGCCTCAAACAATCACCTCGACAATGGTATAAATGCTTTGATATGTTTTCTTTGAATCTTGGTTTCAGGAGAAGCAGTTATGATTCATGTGTCTACATGAGACCGGTTGGAGATGGTTCATTTACATACTTACTGCTTTATGTGGATGACATGCTTATCGCAGCAAGGAGCAAGTCAGAAATTGCCAAGATTAAGGCGCAATTAAGTGCAGAATTTGATATGAAGGATTTAGGTGCAGCAAAACGCATCCTAGGCATGGAGATCAGGCGTGATCGTAAGGCTAGGAAGCTTTATCTTTCACAGGAGGGTTATGTACGCAAAGTTCTGGAGAGGTTTGACATGAGCAAAGCCAAACCAGTTTCTACACCTCTTGCTGCACACTTCAAATTATCATCACATCAATGTCCGACAACAAATGAAGAAATTAAGAAGATGGAGAAAATACCATATGCAAGTGCTGTTGGGAGCATTATGTATGCAATGGTTTGCACGCGTCCCGACTTAGCACATGCAGTTAGCGTTGTGAGCCGTTACATGGCTAATCCAGGACAAGAGCATTGGCAAGCAGTAAAATGGATATTAAGGTATCTAAAAGGTACAACTACGACTTGTCTTGAGTTTGGTGGTTCTAAAGCTGGATTGATTGGATATGTGGATTCTGACTACGCGGGTAATCTTGACACTCGACGATCCACATCAGGTTACATTTTTACATTCGGTGGTTGTGCTGTGAGCTGGAAGGCTTGCCTACAAGCAACAGTTGCTCTTTCAACTGCAGAAGCAGAGTATATGGCAATCACTGAAGCAATGAAGGAAGCAATTTGGCTTAGAAATATTTATACAGAGCTTACTCAAGATGATCGCAAGCTGAAGATATATTGTGATAGCCAAAGTGCTATTTTCTTGACAAAAGATAGCATGTTCCATGAGCGTACTAAACATATTGGAGTCAAATATCACTTTGTTCGTGAAATTGTTGATAAAGGTGATATTGTGATCATGAAGGTTAGTACGCTGGATAATGCTGCTGATATGATGACGAAGACTCTTCCTGGATCTAAGTTCAAACATTGTTTGGACTTAGTAAATCTTATTTGTTGATTATCACTTATTTGGAGGTGGCTGTGAAGATCAGAGAAGAAGGTTACAGATCAATTTGGTATGAAGGTGGAGTTTTGGTTCATGTACAACAAAATTGATGCAAGGTGGAGATTGTTGAAGATTGCCTCAACTTTGTTCTTAACCTTCATCCCACATGGACTAGGAAACAAAGGCTTAATGCCTTAGCTCCATATTTCACACTTCATCCCACATTGGCCATAGAAAAGGGCCTTGGTACCTTCAACTCCTTATATAAGGAGCTTAGTTGTGACAATTAGAATTCGTCCCACAATCTAGTAGTCACTTAGATTGTATTCTTCTTCTTTCTTAGTGAATTCTTTCTTCCGGCTTGCCGCCCGAGGTTTTTCCCCGATTTGGGGTTTTCCTCGTAAATTCTCGTGTCTCTTTTCTTTGTGCTTACGTTCTGATTCCTAACAGCTATTAAATATGCTATTTTCAAAATAAATAATCGTCTAACCACTCATCATCCATCTTATTTCATAACTTGCTTTTTCTTTTTCAACTTCGTTGCAAAAAAATCTCGCTCGACAATTTCTGTAGCAATTAGCAGATATAATAGTAAAATTTTGGTTTGAAAAACAAGAATTTCGGTTTTGGTTCAGTTTTGGTTTAGATTTTGGTTAATTCAATAATCGAATTAACCAAATTTTTTTATATTAGCTTGTTTTTTTATTTTAACTAACCCAAATTAGCTTGGATTCTTGTTTTCCTTTTTTCCATGAATAATAAATCTTCTATATTGAATGGAATTTGAAAAGAGAAACAATATCTCTCTCTCATTTCCTCTCTTATAGAATTTTACTCCCATTTTTTCAGTTAATTCGGTTTATACCGAACTCAACCAAATATTTTGGTTTGGTTTGAATTTGGTTTTATAGGCTAATTCAGTTTATTCAGTTTTTTATTATCCAAAATCAAAAACCGAATAAATCAATTAATTCGGTTCAGTTTAAATCGAAATAACCAAATAATCACCCTTGGTAGTAAATAGATATAAAATCTTGGTCGGAGTTTGAGGTAGAAGAAGACAAATTTTAAGCAAAATAATTTTAATTCTATTACTCGGGTATAGGAGAGGCAGGGGAGGAAATGGGGGTGGATACGAAATTGGGAGACTGGTAGGTAAAAAGTGGATGAAGGTTTTAGTTAGTTAAAAAGTGTCAGAAGTTTTATTTTGCTTGTACACATAAAAATTCCATTTGGTAGCAAATTATTTGGGTTGTTTTACTTTTTAATTTCAATTATATATTTTATTTTTATATAAAAACTCTATTTGAATTATTTTATAATGTTAATTGGTTTTTTAAAAAAAAAATTATTGAGTGTTAGATGAGTGGAATCATCTTACAAATTTCAGTGAATCCTACTACAACTTACATATCATCTAATAAAAAAAATTAAAATTTTAGTGAGGCTTAGTGACCCCATAGCAAACCATATACCAATATACATCCATCCATGGGTCTCTCATCTATCATCTCCCCCATCCTCATCTGTTGTTCCCAACTAGATTCGGACTTCAGTTCAAATCTGGCTGGTACTTTTTCATTACTTTTATTGCTTAATTGATCTTATTTTATGTTATTTATAAGATTTATAGTAGATGCAATTTTCTTCAAATCATGACAGTGTTTACAATTGATTTAAGACTCTTACATGTAGTAGATCTTTAATTGGAGGCGAGCAGCAATATATCTAAGTTTTTCTTTGGGTTTAATGAAATCTCAGCCCTACTAGATGTACTAACACTTGGCAACAGATATGGAGCCAATTGATTAGAGCAAAGTCATCTTTTATTTTTTATATTTTATATATAGTCTTTTTGTTTTTATAGATAGTATTTATCAGGCCTTTGATGCCTAAACTAGCCTGGTTGGTTTAAGTAATGTCTGGTTATTGTTAGTTTAGTCTAGGTTTTATTCCAGTTGTTTGTGAATTCTCTATTTCAGATTTATTTGCAAGCCAAGTCTCGGTATTAGATGATCTAGTAGCTTAAAAGAGATAAATAGACCATTTAAGCAAGCCAGACCAAGAGGGGCATTTGGTCATTTCACATAGTGGCTCATTTTTATTGCACAATTAGATAGAGCATGAGAAAATATTAAATTTGAGGTATCACGGTTATTTATAATTCCCGCTCTATCATCATGAAATTGTGGATTAACTAGATTATCCATAAGTGATTTAAGTGTAACGAATAGAATTGAGACTAGATTGGACAATTGTGGAAGTTGGGTACTGGAAGTGTAATTAAAGCTTTGAAGGATTCAAGCGCTATTAAATTTCATATCTGGTCCTAAATTTTTTATTGTGCTGTACATAAGGACCTTCTGAAAAGAAATTGACAAAAGGGGCACCAGCTACGTTGCATGTGTGTGTGAAGAGGTGGGGTGGTGGTGTGTTGATTAAGCAACTTGAGCTTATTCTCCCAAACTTAGCCATCTGAAACCTACCTCCCCTCCACGTAAACTTCATGGCCGAACCTATTCAAGCTACAAACAAGCAAAATCCTAGCTAAATTAGCTAGGAAATTAGGAGAAATCAATGTCAATTTTGACGTTCTTGCATAAGGAGCAAAAGTTGAGCTCAATTATTGTGAGTAATTAAACAACTTATTTTCCCTAATTTTTCTATTTTTATTTTAGACCTAGAGTTCCTGGAAATTTGTGTTCCATGCTAGCTTGTTAAATAAATTGAATATGGGAGATTGAAAAATAACTTAAATTACAAGGAATTAGGTTCAGTTAGGGGGCTAAGGATGGATGTTATTCTTGCATTGCTTGTCCTATGCAATTCTAATGTTTGTGGCTGGAGGAAGGGGCTGGAATTAATATTGCTGTATTATTGCTAAGTGTAGAAGGCTAACAAACAAGAAAAGGAAAACATGGAGTCCAAGAATCATTAAGGGGTTAGATATGTGAAGACCAATGTAAAAGTTAATTTAGCCACTTAAACCATATGGGGATTTGTTAATTGTCAGCCTAGATATTGGTTATTTATGTGTTAAATAATCAATATAGGTCTTGAGCATAAGCTATTAAGAAGGGACATAAGTTTGGCCTGAAACCGAGACAAAAGGAACCAAGTGCTTTGAGCTTGCAAACTAAGTTATCTAAGGTAAAAGTTATTTAATTTGTATACTTATGTGTTAAATAAATTTGGCCATAACAGTATGTTTTATACAAATACATATCTTTAAAATGCTAGCAGTTGCACTGTATGTATATTATTTTTATGGTATTTGACCTACAGCAATAATAAGGCGTAGTGTAACATAATATTACAATAATGATTTAATTAATTAACAGGCCCACTAGGGGATAAATGTACATATGCCTAACATTGAATTAGTGTAAGGTTCCTAGGATCTTGTATAATTTAGATGGGATTAAGAGCAAAGGCTTGTGACAATTGGTCCAAGGCCGAGTCAGCCCAACAAACACCTCTAGTCCTATACGATATTTTCCCATACTTTCATGTGATGAATACATACACATTCATGCAATTTACATAATATTTTAGTGAAAATGATTTGCATATATAAATAATATAAGAAAAAAATAGTAAATTGGTGTCTTTTATCTAAAAACTAAAATACCCAAATTTTTACCTATAAATGAGTAGCAATATATTGCATAATACTATAAGGAAATGAATTGAACACTTGGTGAAACATTCATTAGAAATTTGTTTATTTAATTAGACAAACAAACATGACCAAGATTTTACATTTGTTTATTTATATGCACAAATATGAACAAAAGTTAAGGATGTCAATGAAACAGGTTTGAGACAGGTAGAGCAATTCCTAAACCCTCATCACCATACAAGAGTTATTCGCAAACCCTCCACACAATACAAAAGCTTTAACTAAACCCTCCCTGCAACCTGCAGTGAGTAGGTTTCTTCACCCAAACCCTCCCAATGTTGAGGTGGGTAAAGTCTAATATTATACTCACAATACCCTCACAAATGATTCATATAATGACAAATAAATTAAAAACATTAAACTACTATTTTGTCTACTTTCACAAAAAGTTTAAGGTTACGAAAGTAAACAAATCATAGCAAATTGCTCATGTCAAACAACAGAGATCATTAAGGATGCAATGGGTAACAAAGAAATGCAACAGAAACAAAGATGGACTTGTGACTTATAAAGATTTTGAATTAAATAATGTTATAAATTACTTGTGAGGATGGTGCAGGCAGGGTTTAGAGAGGGTTGACTCCTAATCCCAAACCTTCTTTGCAACCCGCAGTGGGTAGGTTTTTTTGCCCAAACCCTCATTGTGTGGGGTGGGTAAAGCTGGGCATTATACTCACAATACCCTCACAAATAATTCACATAATGGAAAATACATTAAAAACAATAAACTACTATTTTGTTTGCTTTCACAAAAAGTTTAGGCTTACAAAAGTAAACAAAGTATAGCAAATTGCTCATTGCTCATGTAAAAACAACAGAGATCATCGAGGATAGGATGAGCTATAAAGAAATGCAGCAGAAACAAAGATGGACTTATGACTTCTAGAGATTTTGAATTAAATAGTGTTATAAAATGGTGCGGGCCAACTTTAGGAAAATTGACCCCTAATACCAAACCCTCTGGATAAACTTGATGAATACAAAGAATAACTTGCACAGTTGCCAAAAATAAAAAATAAAAAATAAAAAATAAAAACATGCTTGTTAAGTACTGGCAGGTCCTAGTTGAAATTGACATCTCTAACAATTTCTTTTGTTATTTATATTCATGAACATATGTTCGGGTAGTGTTCATTTTTGTTCCTTTATTAAGTTGTTTGTTCTCTTTTTCATTTATTCATTTGTTTTTATTCTTGATGCATATATATTCTTCTTATTCATCGGTATATCATATGTTTGTTCGTCAGTTTTAACATATTTTCATTTATAGATACTTATTGAACGTTCAGAATATGACTTTTTTCAAGTATATTGTAGATATTTACTATGTATTTATTGGTTCCTAATAGTTCGTTTATTGATGTATGTCCAATTAGCTAACTATTTATGTTGTTCATATGTTCACGAATATGAATACTGCTAATTTATAAATGAACAAACACAGATAAGAAAATGACTTATACTAATATATATGGGGTAAAATTGATAGTGGGCCACCTAACTTATTTTTTTTTATCCTAATTGGGTACCTGACCTTAAGATTGTCATAATGAGCTACCTTCCTTCATGTTGTGCAACTCATCCAAGTACTTTAAGTCAATTTCACTATTAAATTGAACAGAAAATGATGATGTGACATTAAATAATACTAAAATAAATTAAAATGATAACTTTAGTCCTCAAACTGTTTCAATTACTAATTCTAACCCATAAATTTCCACTCAAGTTAATTTTACCCTCGAAACCCTAATCTTTCATCTCTACTACCGTCACCTCAAAAGCTGCCCACCCAGTTGCCACCATCAACCACCCTCCAGCCACTAGCCTAGCCACTAACTACCATACAGCTACCAACTACATTGCCAGCCACCTATCGCTAGCCTCTTTCTCATTTCAAGCCGGTTCATGCGTCCAAATCGTGCTTCCGTTGAACATGTCACCGTTGAACCCCATATGCAAATAGTCAAACCCCAATTGTGCAAATCATCGAACCTATGTGCAAATCTTGAATCTGCAAATCATTGAAACACAATTGTGCAAATCATGCCAAATTGTCGAACCCAAATCACGTAAATCGTTGAACGGGCACCTGAAGGAGAAGACACCAAGATTCTCGAACCAATCGGCGGCCAATTCTAGGCATGTATCTAGGCAATGGTATGAGCAACGGTGGGCATCTCGGCAAGGAAGACAGGCGAAGGTCGAACATCTCTCCTTTTCCAAATTAGGCTTTCTGATGAGATCCAATGTCGTCACCTAGATGTTCGACAGTCTCAGAGAAGGAAAGATGCTAGCAACGGTAGAGGGAGCAAGAAAGTGGGTGGTTTAGGAGCACAAATAATATATTTTGAATTTTAAGTTCAAAATTATTGATAAAAAAAGTTAGATGATTACAAATATTATTTTAAAAAATTTTTAGTATTTTTTATGTCACATCAGTATTTTTCGATAGACTTAATGCCAGAATTAACATAAAGTGATTGAACATGACACACAATAGAAGAAAAGGTACCTCTTAGGATACCTTAAATGTGAAGTACCCATTTAGAATAAGAAAATAAGTTAAGTGACCTACAATGGATTTTACTCAATATATATGGTTGGAAGTAGCCATATTCAAAACGTAGGTTTATGTTACGTGTTTTTCTTTCTTTCTTTCCCTTGTAGGATTGACGCTGTTACTTTATTGATATAACGGTTATCGACAGTTATGTCCAAACTAATTTGATAAAATGTTTACATCCCTTAAATTGTCTGAAGGTAATTTCTGAATTGTATTTTATACTCTCCAATTATGGTATTTTATACATCCATTAATTACTGATGCTAATACTAAACAAGGCCTCTATCTCAGATTTATTCTCGTTCACATAAAACATTTATCTTGACCCTATTCTCTTCTTCCTATTTAGTGTCACAAAGAAAAGTAACTCTTTTGATAGCCAGTATTGTGTCTCTATTATTCTTTAGGGTTTTGTGTCATTTAGCTAACCTTTGACTGGAATGAAGTTGCTTTTATAAACAAAAAGTC
This sequence comes from Aquilaria yunnanensis, assembly GCA_039654915.1. Classification (NCBI taxonomy): domain Eukaryota; kingdom Viridiplantae; phylum Streptophyta; class Magnoliopsida; order Malvales; family Thymelaeaceae; genus Aquilaria; species Aquilaria yunnanensis. The sequence continues at coordinate 2,980,488 of CM077595.1, forward strand.
AGTGTTATCAAACGTAGTCTGGCCCATTTGGTTGAATTGGTTCAACTGTGACCCAAGGGGCATAGCAAGTTGGGTTGAACCCTTAAACTCACTCAGGTAAAAACTTGGTCAAACTCGAAAGACCCGATGACCCATGCAACTCAGTTAACTCGGTTTACGTCAAATTTATTTGGGTTTTGGGCTTTACACTTTTTTTTGGGTAACGTAGGCTTTGTAATGATGTTTAGTTGGCCCAAAGTTGAAACAAAATTTTAAAAATAAAATGCCAAAAAAAATTTTGAAGTTAAAAGGACACAAACGATAGTCTCAAGGTAGAGTGCAAATGAAGTCTTAGAAGAAGCAGAGAGACATGGTGGGGAACCGAGCAAGCATAAGAGACTATTATATTTTTGTTATATTACTAAAATTTTATAGGATTTATCTTTAAGACAAAATAGTTAATTATTCGTGGATGTTTTTAATATTTAGGAATTTAACTTTAAAACTTGTATGATTGAATATGCACTTAGCTTATGGGCATTAAAATTATGTGTTATTTTGTTACAAAAATATAACATAGTAAAGTCTTATTATATGATATATGTATAAAAAAATATAAAAGCATCTTGTATTTGGACAGCAGCAGTAGGATATAATTGGTAGAGTGCTAGCTTGATTATATATACAAATACTATTGCATTTTGTGTTTGGCCCGGCCGGTTAAATTGGTTGAACTAGTTAACCAATCATCCCATTTACCTTTCTAGGTTGCACCCGGGTTGAGTCTGACAACATTATAAAAATCATGTATATTTATGCATATTTATCTTGATGATCGCAATAAAAATATAGTATTATTTATTTTGGTATGTAGCAATTTAGAAATGTGTTATGTTATTTTATTTTTAATATGTCAATTCACATCACACGATGCAAGAGCTCGACCAATCATGGTTTTTCCTTAAGGTAGTTGTCACTCTTACCTTTTTCACTAATCCAAAGTTGTTAACCTAGGTTTCGCCAGCCAGACAAATTGGCAAAAAAGAACACCTATCTTGACCTTGTCCAAGGTTCAAGTAGAGTGGCCACATTCTAGATTTTGTGCAATAAGCACTTTACCCCTAAATTTGTGATTGTAACTTTCAATCCTTGTACTAGTAGTAAATTCTAAGTAACAAAAAAGATTGTTAGCTTGAGCCTCCACCAGTTGCAATCTCTATGTGAGTGAACAGTGAAGTGTTGGAACATTTTTACTTAAGTTCCATGTGTAGTTCATAAGTTCTACATAAACGGAAAATATATTTTGATCATTTGAATTTAATTAATTTTATAAATCAATTAAAATTCAAAAAGCTGTTATTTTTTCAACAATTGTGTCCTTTGCAAGGGACACATTTTTTATGGACAATTGTGTTCATTCCAAGAGACACATATTCATCGCTGGTTATGTCCGTTAGGTGAAGAGTTGTGTTTTTCTAGTTTTTTTATATAAAGAAGTCATTTAACAGTTTGAGAGAGATTTTTTTAAAAGCTTTATTGCATCCTAGAGGCATATTTCTAGTACTTTTTAGTGAGAGAATAATTGTCTTTAAGAAAGTGAAATCATTTCACACGTCAAAATCTTTCTTCATCTCCATCATTTTATATTTTCCTAACAATCTAAAGATAATAATTCAACGGAGATTGAAGTAAGTATTGATGTCAAAGAATAAGTTTTTATCAATTTGTAGTTAGAATTCATGGGTGGTAAACTTGGAAAGCTATGTTTTTTTCTTGATTGGCAATGAGAAAATTGTATTAAAAGCAAAAGAAAAAAAATAAATGAAACAAGCACCATCCTAAAGAGTAACATGGTGGCCCAAACATCTTAAAACCCAATATTTGGCAAAGCTCAACACCAAGCAAAGCCCTAAGAATAAATCTTGAAATAAGCCCAGACACAAAGGCCCAAAACTCATCCAACCTACGAAATAGAAAAGCCCAAACATACAGTTATGCCAAAACCTAAATATATAAACCCAACAAAAAAAAATCATGCTCGGAACCAAAGCCCAATCAATGGAAGTAATAGTATAATAGAGGAATGGAAAATACTGGTTAGTCCTCACAGCCTTTGTTTTGGTGATTTAACTATGGAACTTTCTACAATACCCACCCCCGAAAATGGGGCACCCACCCCCCCCCCCCATCTTGACCGTTGATCTTGGTTTAGGAGAGAAAAGAGAAATCGGCTGACTAGGGTAACAGGTGAGGGAGGGAAAAGAAAAAAAAGTTATAAAAAATTTTAAAATGCAATAAATATTTCTAAAAAGTTAAAAAATAAAATAAATTTTTTTTTAAAAGCGATTAAATGTAAAAAAAAAAGTGATCAAATTTAAGAAAGTGATAAATGTTAAAAAACTGGTAAATATTTTTAAAAAGCTATTAAAAACTGAAAAAGTGATAAATAATTCTAAAATGTAATAAATAATTTTAAAAATGATTAAATAAAAAAAAGTGATAAAAAATTTAAAAAAGTGAAATATTTTTCAAAAAAAGTGATTAAACTAAAAAAAGCAAATAAATATAAAAAAATTGATTAAATACAAAAAAAGTGATAAAATATTTAAAAAAATGATAAATGTTAAAAAATGGTAAATATTTTTAAAAAGTGATAAAAAAATTTAAAAAAAAAAGTGATAAAATTTTAAAAAAAGTGATATTATTTTCTTATGATAGACCATAGATATATATTTGAACAAAATTATGAGCTGAAATATCTAGGTTAAGGAAGTTGAGTGCCTAATTTACAATTTAAGTAGGAAAAAAGATGTTTTCAGTTCAAAATTAATGATAAAAGTCAAAAACAGACGATAACATGTAAAGAAAGGCAATATTGGTAATTGAAATGCGAGAATATGTTGATAAAACTATTTTTTTGTATACAAATACATATTAATGGAAACAAGAAGAAAGTAATAATAAATATATCATACTTCAGTCTATATAAACATGCAGAGGAATAACATTTTAGCATCCACGATACATCGATATAACGAAAGATAGTAAAAAACGCATGCATATTTTCTTGAAAGAAAATTTAAAACTATCATAGTTCCAACGCCATTTACCTTCTCCTTCCCCTCTTAGCTGCAGGCCTATCTTCCATGTGCTTAGTACGGCTCTCGACGCATCCATCAAATGCAGGCTCGTCTGACTCTGACCCAGGTTCATAATCCGACTCTGCATCTGAGTCATCTTTCTCATTTTCCTCATCCTCTTCAATCAAACCATCCGAATCTAAACCTTCGTCACCAACAATGTCTTCATGCTGCACATCATCCTCCACATCATCTCCTTCTGATTGGGATTCGGCACCAACTTCATCGCTCTCATCTTCATCACTGACGGAACCTTCATCCTGCACCACTTCTTTCCCACGATGACGATGTTGCTTGTGTTCCAAGCCAGTGTCTCTAGTTGTTCCGCCACATAACACCTGCAATCAAATGAATATATCATTAATATGTCATAATTGACAACAAAATTTTATATAGACTATAGACTTACACACTGTTTGAAAGATAATTTCTTCACATCCTTCAACATTTTGTCCGTTACAGCCTTCTTTAGACCTGCCACCAAGCGCAGTAACTTATCCACAATGTCCCTTTTCACCTATACATAACATTTTTAAATCAAAAGATTAGCGTGGAATGGGATTAAGTACAACAACGTATAAGATGACAAACTTACAGGTTTTATCGAAAGATTAAGTGGTAGACCCTTGACATCCTCATCCTCAATGCTTGAAATTTTTAGGAGTTTAGCCTCTCCTGTTTCGAGATCTGGGAGCAACATAGATGTAGCAGGTAGCTGCATTTCAGAACCTTCTACTGTAGTGTCTGTTTCTCGTGCAACAGTTGACATAGATCTCCCACCAAACCCACTGGTAGATGCACCTGGGTCCCCACCTTTCATGGCTTCGGTAAGCTCCTTCATCATGCCCTCCCACCACAACTGAAATGTACCAGAAAATAGAATTGTTGAATTATTATCCCATAATGATCCTGCAATTGCTGCTGTCAGTTCTGCACCGTGCCACTTTTGGTTGAACATAGATGTTGGTGGCGGGTTCGGGATGGTCTTGTCATGCACTTGCCAATAGCTAATGTGTTATCTGAACACCTTCTCACCTAAAAGCCAGGCTCAACCACATGGGCTTTCTAGTAAAATTCGACACCTTGTTGCCCCTAAACTTTCTCTAACATACTATGGTAGGTCATCAACGTACTTCTCCCATGGCCACATTTTCACTGCCGCCCTGTGTACTATTTTAAATAGCTTTATATACACTTCAATATCATATGGCATGCCCCTCAAATGTCCCTCAGCATAGTACTTTGCTCTAGGGTATGTCCCAACTTCGCTCAAATTTAGGTTAAGCCCAATATCCATGAAATGCTCGCAAGCCCATGTCTGTGATTACAAATAATTCATATTGAACATGATCATTTAATAATCATTTTAAATGTAATTGATGTACATAATGAAATAAAGTAATTCACGTATATAATAGTTACTTTCCATGACTGCCAAAACCCACCACTCCCTTGAGCACCCCTGCTCAGACCATCCATATATAAGTAAAGATTAGCCAATGCGGCACTTCCCCAATTATACTTTGCCAATCGGGATGTATCTGCTACAGCTAAAATCCACCATATGTAAAAACTACTCGTGCTTGTATCACAGAATATAGTTGTCCTAAGAAAAGTTGCTAGGAAAACATGAACCAAATGATTCTTTCTCTCCATGGTATTTGATATGTAACCTCTATACGTGTCAAGTACTAACTTAAAAGTCACCTTTCTTTTTTTATGAAATATCTCCCAACCATCACCGACTAATAGTTGCAGGCGGGAGGCATCTGCACATATTTCCATATCAATAAGAATCGGATCGCCACTGCAACGCAAGCCGGTTATTGCCGTAAAATCTACAAGTGTCATGGTCATCTCTCCGATAGATGAAAAGTGAAATGTGTGTGTAGTATCCCACCAAAAGTGACTAAGTGCACGAATTAAGTGTCTGTCGTAGTATGTAGACTTCAATGGTTTGACTGCATTGAACATACCCGTCGTTCTTATTATATCTTTCACAGTTTTTAGAAACCCATCAAACCACTCCAACAATGGCTTCACACTTTTATGTCCACGGTATGCACTTACCCTATTCTATAAATATCAAATTACAATTAAGATTATAAAATCTGAATGTAAATTGAAATCTAACATAAAATAGCAATTGTTTCACAGAGATATCTTTAAACAGAGTCGCTGTATAGTTGCTGTATTCGATTACATATCACATAGTCCCTGTATTAATTTACATATTGCATTATTTTAAGTTTTATCGCATTTTTATAATACTATCGCTTTTCATAGTTACTTCGCTATTTAAAATTATTCTCACTGTGGTTATATTTTACTGGCTTTTATAACATTCTTGTATTCTTTTCAATTATGTTACCACTTTCATAATGAATATTATAGCATTTTCTTACCTTTTTATTCTGTAATTTTTATAATTGTTATCACATTTTTAGATGTTTTATGAAAATTTTAAAATCTGTATCATTTTTTTTAAATATTATACCCTTTTGTAAATTAATAGTCATGTATTAATAATTATTTTTGCCTATTTAAAATTTGTAATTACTTATCATTTTTTCAATTATTTATCACTTTATATATACAATCAGTTTTTCTAATACTTTTCCCTTTTTCGTAGGTTATTATCACTTTATTTTGTTTAATGGTTTTACCAAAATATTTATTACATTTTACGATTATTTAAAACTTTTCTAGTTTTTAATAGCTTTTCACAAATATTTACAAATTTTTTTTCCACTCTTATCGCTTTTCTATATTTAATCGCTTGTTTTGATAATTAATCAGTTTTATATCAATTATGTCGCTATTTTCATTTTTTACTGGTATTTTTAAATATTTATTTCATTTTATAGGTTTGACATCAATTTTCTATTCTCAATCGCAATAAAAAAATATTTAAAATTTTTGAAAGATTGCTAATTTTTTTTATTATTTTATCACTTTTTGTATATTTAATCACTGTTTCTTATATTTGCTAAGTTTTTTAAGAATTATTTTCCCTTTTTCAAATTTTACTCACTTTTTTATTATATTTTTCAATTTTTTTATGTTGTTTCACTCCTTTTTTTTAACACACTTTTTTTAATATTTATGGCATTTTATAGGTTTGGTATCAATTTTATGTTGTTAATCGCAATATAAAAATTTTTTCTATTTTTTAAACATTGATCAAATTTTTTATTTATCTTTTATTACTTTTTTTTAATATTTTTTCACTTTAAAATTTTTTTTTTCACTTTCCCCATAGGTAATCGCTTTGTTTCTAATTTTATTCACTTTTTTAAAATTTTAATCATTTTTTATTTTTAATCACTTTTTTTAATGTTTAATCGCTTTTTTTTTTCAAACGCTTTTTTTACTTTTTTATCACTTTGTTTACTTTTTTTCATATTTAATAACATTTTTTATATTTGATCGCTTTCTTTGTGAATTAATCAAAATTTTCATTTAATAGTTTTTTAAATTATTTATTGCCTACAGAATAATTTAATGCTTTTGTGATTTTTATTAGCTTTTTCAAATAATTAACCTTTTTTTTAAACGTTTATCACTTTTAAAGGGTTTTAGCTTTTTTTTAAATTTTAATCATTTTTTTAACCAAATTATCCCTTTTTTTAGTCCTTTATCGCTTTTGTTTAATAATGATTTCTTTTTAATTTTTTATCACATTTTCGGTTTGTAATCGTTTTTTCAAAATACCCTAACATACTTTGTATTTCTCTCACTTCATACATATACATTCCCTTGTAATATAAATTATCCAAAATATTTACCAGTAAATTTACCAATTACAATGTAAACATGACAACAAATTTAACTAACATAACAGTAAATTTAATAGTTAAATTCAAAATAATAAAATTACAGTAAAATATAAACTCACTGGATGCTCTGGATGAGAAATGTGAGACTCTGGTTCAAAGTAGATACTTGTTGAAGGAAGAAATTTCTTGCGAGTTAGACTCTTGATCATTGATGTCTTGAAATCGCATGGTAATTGCTTAATATAATCGCCAGTACCACCGTGAGACATTATTTGTTTCTGTATGAAAGGTAGGAATAAGAAAATTGAGGAGAGGGAAAATATGTAACTTGCTGTAATTGTAACAAATGAGAAAGATTAAATAATGTAGTTATAAGATAGGTAATAAATGATTAACTTACAGAGTTAGATGGTAAAATTTAAAAGAGTGGTTGGGGAAGTGAAAGTAGATGGTAAAATTTAAAAGGGTGGTTGGAAAAGTGAAAATAAGGGTAGTGGTCGGGGGAAGTGAAAATATGGTTGCCAAAAATTTAATATGTGGGACACATATTAATGGGATAATGACAATATCTCTCCAATATTTAATTTAACTAACAACTTTACCTATATCTTTAAAAACTTATATGTAACTCATGTTTATTCCCTCTAATGTCGAAAATAATATTGTTACTATTCGCTTTAATAACGTTTTTTTCAAAAATATTACTTTTTTCAATTATTATAAAATTTATTAATTGTAAATCCTCTTTTCAAAACTATTATCGCTTTTTTCAATTATATCACTGTATTGCTTGTAATCACTTTTGTTTAAGATGTATCGCTTTTTCTCAATTATTTTCACTTTTTTGTTATTTGTAATCGCCTTTATAATTATTATAAGTTTTAAACATACTAAATTATAAGCGACATTATGCAAAGGCAATTTAACATAAAAAAAAAGTGAGAATAGTTTTACAAAAATGATAAAAATTTTAAAAAAGCGATAATAGTTTTACAAAAATGATAAAATTTTTAAAAAAGCGTCGATAAATTTTATAACAATTATAAATATGTTAAAAAAATTTAGAAAACTACCGCCATTGTAGAATCTCTACAACAACCATCCTAAGAATGATGACAGGAGGAATGTATTTTATTAATTGCAGTAATAAATAATACACCACAATTAAACAACAGCTTATATATGTTACTATAAAATGTTAGTACAAATTAAGTTCACTCTAAAATGTAGATATAGCTTCCGTCTATCACATATACAAGTCCATAGTAACAAAAGCGATAACTATAAACTAAGTCGTGGTTATTATAGATGCTAAAAAAGAGGGCAATCAATTCCTTACAGAAAAAATGTGGGTTAACTCGGCCAACACATTTTCAAAAAACCGGGAAAAGGATGCCATCATAAACACAAAAAAATAACCGGGTCACGTTGAAGGTAACCTAAAAAAGTGACTGGGTCACGTTGAAGGTACCTTCGTTGTGACCGGGTTACATTTATGGTAACCTAAAAAAGTGACCGGGTCACGATGAAGATACCTTTGTTGTGACCCGATCACGTTGAAGGTAACCTAAAAATGTGACCGGGTCACCTTGAAGGTACCTTCGTTGTAACCGAGTCACCTTGAAGGTACCTTCGTTGTAACCGGGTCACGTTGAAGATAACCTTAAAATGTGACCGGGTCACCTTGAAAGTCACGTTGAAGGTAACCTAAAAAAGTGACCGGGTCACGTTGAAGGTACCTTCATTGTGACGGGGTCACCTTGAAGATAACCTAAAAAAGTGATCGGGTCACATTGAAGGTAACCTAAAAATGTGACCGGGTCACGTAAGGTACCTTGGGTGTGACTGGGTCACGTTGAAGGTAACCTAAAAATGTGACTGGGTCACGTTGAAGGTAACCTAGAAATGTGACCGGGTCACGTGGAAGGTACCTTCGTTGTGACCGGGTCACGTTGAAGATAACCTAAACATGTGACCGGGTCACGTAGAAGATACCTACGTTATGACCGGGTCACTTTGAAGGTAACCTAAAAATGTGACCGGGCCACGTGGAAGGTACCTTCGTTGTGACCGGGTCACTTTGGAGGTAACCCAAAAATGTGACCGGGTTACCTCGAAGGTAGCTTCGTTATGACCGAGTCACATTGAAGGTAACCTTCGAGGTGACCCGGTCACATTTTTAGGTTACCTTTAAAGTGTCCCGGTCACAACGAAGGTACCTTCAACATGACCTGGTCACATTTTTAGGTTGCCTTCAAAGTGACCCAGTCACAATGAAAGTACCTTCAACGTGACCCGGTCACATATTTAGGTTACCTTCAACGTGACCCGGTCACAACGAAGGTACCTTCAACATGACCCGGTCACATTTTTAGGTTATCTTCAAAGTGACTGGGTCACAACGAAGGTACCTTTAACGTGACCTGGTCACATTTTTAGGTTACCTTCAAAGTGACCCGGTCACAACGACGATACCTTCAACGAGACCCGGTCACTCTTTTAGGTTACCTTCAACGTGACCCGGTCACAACGAAGGTACCTTCAACATGACCCGGTCACATTTTTAGGTTACCTTCAACATGACCCAGTCATACTCAAGGTACCTTCAACGTGATCCGGTCACATTTTTAGGTTACCTTCAAAGTGACTGGGTCACAACGAAGGTACCTTCAATGAGACCCGGTCACATTTTTAGGCAATGTGACCCGGTCACAACGAAGGTACGTTCAACGTGACTCGGTCACATTTTAAGGTTACCTTCAACGTGACCCGGTCACAACAAAGGTACCTTCAACGTGACCCAGTCACATTTTTAGGTTACCTTCAACGTGACCCGGTCACAATGAATGTACCTTCAACATGACCCGGTCACATTTTTAGGTTACCTTCAACGTGACCTGGTCACATTTTTAGGTTACCTTCAACGTGACCCGGTCACAATGAATGTACCTTCAACATGACTCGGTCACATTTTAAGGTTACCTTCAACGTGACCCGGTCACAACAAAGGTACCTTCAACGTGACCCGGTCACATTTTTAAATTACCTTCAAAGTGATCCGGTCACAATGAATGCACCTTCAACGTGACCTGGTTACAATGAAGGTACCTTCAACCTTACCCGGTCACTTTTTTAGGTTACCTTCAACCTTACCCGGTCACAATAAAGGTATCTTCAACGTTACCAGGTCACTTTTTTATAGCTTTTTTTATTTAATTATTTTTTTAAATATTTATTGCATTTTAGCATTATTTATCACTTTTTCAGTTTTGAATGTCTTTTTAAAAATATTTACCAATTTTTTAACATTTATCACTTTTTTTAGTTTTTTATCACATTTTTAAAATATTTATTGCATTTTAGATATTTTTATAACTTTTTTGGTTTTTAATCGCTTTTTAAAAATAGTTACCATTGTTTAACATTTATCACTTTTTTTATATTTAATCAATTTTTAAAAAAAATATAAATTTTTTAGTTTTAACCACTTTTTTAATCAATATTTCACTTTTTTTAGTTTTTTAATCACTTTTTTATTTAATCATTTTTTTAAATTATTTATTGCATTTTAGAATTATTTATCACTTTTTTGGTTTTTAATAGCTTTTTAAAAAGATTTACCAATTTTTTAACATTTATCACTTTTTTTGAAATTTTATCACTTTTTTTACATTTAATCATTTTTTAAAATTTTTATCGCTTTTAAAAATTATTTATTTCATTTTAGAATTTTTTGATTACTTTTTAAGAATATTTACCATTTTTTAACTTTTATCACTTTTTTTGTATTTAATAAATTTTTATATTTATTTTCTTTTTTTAGTTTAATAGCTTTTTTTGAAAAATATTTCACTTTTTTAATTTTTTATCACTTTTTTTTATTTAATCATTTTTTAAAGTTATTTATCACTTTTTCAGTTTTTAATACCTTTTTAAAAATATTTACCAATTTTTTAACATTTACCACTTTTTTAAATTTTATCACTTTTTTTTTTACATTTAATCGATTTTTTTTTTTAAAAATTGTTTTTAAATATTTTTTTTTTACCTTTTAGAAATATTTATTGCATTTTAATATTTTTTATCTCTTTTTTTTCTTTTTCCTCCCTCACCTGTTACTCCAGTTAGCCCGTTTCTCTTTTCTCTCCCAAACCAAAATCAACGGTCAAGATTGGGGGGTATGGGTACCTCCTTTTCGGAGGTGGGTATTGTAGAAAGTTCCTTTAACTATTATTCCAATCTTTTCTATACAGTTTTCAATGCTGAATTCTTCGACCTTGAACCCACTTTTTCCATCCTCACCTCTAACCTTTAAATTGTTAATTTTTTCTAGGATACTCAATACCATGGTTATTAAAAACACGTTTCTAGTCGTAGAATCATACGTTTTTATGACTCTAAGTGTAAAAACCGAGTTGAAATGTTATAGAAACGTAACATGGGGTAGAAACGAGTACAAAACATGTTTAGAGTCGTAGAAACAGAAAGACTCTACGATTCTAACTTAATGGGTAAAAATGTGTTAAAAATCATTTTACATTAAAAATGAAGCCCATTTTCACGGCCCAACTGGCATAAAATTAAGGCCCAACCCGAAACTTTGTCTCTCACACATTCACTCTCTCGGTCCAAACTCGCATCCCTTGCATCGCACTCACCACACCAGAATCCGTTCTCGTACACTAGTGCTCTCGTGAATCGCAAGTCTCGCCCTCCCCTAGTGCCGACTCTCTGCTTTGCTCTTCACCTGCCAGTTGCGAATTACGCGCCTCCTCCTCTTCAGTGTCCAGTCTAATCAGCAGTTGAACGTGGAGCCTCCTGCTCTTCGGCGTCTAGCCTAGTCACGCTACCTTGTTCACATTCAGCTCGTGCTCTACTGCGGTGCTACCCTCGCCCTGTTCTTCCGCTCGCCGGTCTCCTCCATTCATCTTCCGCTGGTCTTCTCCCTCTAGCTTATATCGAAATCAATCAAAAGGTAAGCAAAGTAGCAAATAATATATATTTACATTCAATTGAAATCTTTAATATTCTTTAAAGTTTAGGGTTTATTGAAAAGTTTGTAATGGTATATTGATATATTCGGTTTGATTGAAACAGGTTTAGACGAAATTCTGAATTCATATTAAATTGCAATCAGGTGCTTTATTGGAAGTGTGAAATTGGGTTCATCCGGAGCTAACCATTTTCCTAAATCATTTTTTCTGTAGGTTGTTCTTTAGTTCGCCAATTGTATCTGTATGGTTATGCTTTGTCTGCTCTTTGGTTCAAGTTTCATTAGAGGCAAGCCATCATATTCGGCTGCTATTCTTACGGAATAACGTTGCATAATAGAAAAAAACTAAATGGCATTATATATATTCATATTAGACCAGACAAAAGTTAGGATACTCTCCGTGCCAAAAGGGATGTAGCATTTTGATATTCTCTGTCCAACTAAATGGCGTGGATGTAAAATGTATATTATGCTATTTAGGTTTAATCTCAATGTACTAACTATTAATGAAAACATATTAGTGATAGGTGGGGATGAGCTGTAATGAAACACTGAATATGATAATGTGCCTTACTCTATGTGGAAAATAGATTCTTTCTAATGGAGGTAGTAAGGGGACTTATCTAAAAAGGATTTTTGGCCTTAGCAAAAAATGCTAGTTCTCTTTCTGGTGTATTAATTAGCATTGAGGTGAGTATTTCCTATACATGTTACAAGTTCCAAGCATCTATAAGTTATATGTTACTGGACTATAGCTGCTACATGCACAATACTTGAAATTGTTTTTGTTAAGAAGGAAGTAGAGGATGGATATGTAAATACTTTGCTTTTTAGGAATAAAACAAACTTTTCATACCTGAGCTTAACTTACTAGTGCAATAGTTTTTATGTGAATATTAGTTTCTTTTTCTTTTAATTGTTGGAGTATGACTAAGGTTCTTTAAAAGGTAGTTCCTTTGACTCTTCTGCATACATTTTAGCATGCTGCTTACCTTGCTGAGAATGAGCAATTGGGTGTAGTTGATGGCTTGATGCGGTAATTGATGCCTTAAGTGAAGCTGGTTACAATAAACAGACACAGAAAAAGGTGAAGATATAGTCCAGTGATAGCTCTGTACTGAAGATTTTCAAGGACAAAAGCAACTATAAGCTTGGCTATAAGGTTGGTGAGCCTGTTCGTGACATTCTCTGCTCTTTGTTTATGTTATCTTTATTGAAAAATTATGCAACTAGTTTGTTCTTTACTAGCCAATTGTTTTTGGCTTTGTATTTTTGTATTGTTCTTTAATATTTGGGTTGGTGCTGTGCCTTATTATTTTTTTTTAATTGTATGTCATCAGTAATCATGGCAAGCAATGATGCTACTTCTGGTAATCTTGATGGTAATTCTAAGAAAGGAAAAGCTTTAAGGAGGAATGCACCTGGTAATGGTCTAATCCGGGTTGGGAGCAAAATATAGAGGTTGAAGGAAAAAAAGTGAAATGCAAATATTGTGGGCTGCTAGTTTCTGCTGGGATATTTAGATTTAAGCACCATTTAGCTAGAAGTAGTTCAAATGCTAGCTCTTGCTTGAAATTCCCGAAGATGTTAAGGAAGAGTTTCTGAATTTATTAAATGATCAATTTGACTTAAGCCTTAAAAAAAAAAACATTCCAAGATTGCTTTTGTTGATGATGAACAAGATGAAACCCATACAAGTGGCTCAAAAGTTGAAAGCCAAAGAACCCTTGATGGCTTTGGTTTGAAAAAACCTAAAGCTTAAACATTAAATGCCATGTTTAAAAAAGAAGAGCGAAAAAAAGTTTGCCAACAAATATGTAGGTTTTTCTACACTAGTGTCATTCCTTTCAATTGTGTTAACAATCCGGAATTTGGCAAAATGGTGGAAATGATTGGGAAGTTTGGAATGGGTCTTAAGCCACCATCTTTTCATGACGTAAGGGTAAAGTTTTTAAAGAATGAAGTTGAAAGTACTCTTCAAAGTTTTGAAGGGTACAAACTAGAGTGAAGGAGAACCGGGTGCACTATTATGAGTGATGGTTGGATTGATAGGAGTCGTCGGTCTATTTGCAATTTCTTGGTCAATAGCCCTAGAGGATCTATTTTTCTGTCATCAATTAACACATCTGAAATTAGTAAGACTGCTGATAAGGTTTTTGAGATGTTGGATGATGTTGTTGACCAAGTAAATGAAGAGCATGTAGTGCAACTTGTAACTAATAATGCTGTAAATTATAAAGCAGCTGGTCAAATGTTGATGGAGAAAAGGAAAAAGTTGTTCTGGACACCATGTGCAGCCCATTGTATTGACTTAATGTTGGAGGACTTTGAGAAAAAAATTAAATGATCACAAAGTGACAATAAAAAAGGGTAGGCAAATCACAAACTTCATATATAATAGAACTTAGCTCATTTCTTGGTTGAAAGAATTTACCAAAGGAAAAAACCTAATCAGGCCAGCTGTTACTAGATTTGCTATTGCTTATCTTACACTTGATCGTCTGCAAGAACAAAAGGGAGCATTGCTTAATTTCTTTTCATCTGAAAAATGGAGCAAAAGTAGATATGCAAAATCTGCTTAAGGAAAAAAAATTGAAGAAATTGTTATGGACACTTATACTTTCTGGCCCCGAGTTGTCATGTGTCTTAAGATAGTAGTTCCCTTAATCGAGGTCTTTCATTTGGTTGATTTAGACATGAAACCATCCATGGGCTTCATCTATAATACCATGAGAAATGCTAAGGAAGAAATCAAAAAAAATTGCAATGAGGTTCAATCAAGGTAATTTTTGTGCTATTTGTTTTATACTTTCTATAAAATTATCAATGTTCTATAATTTATAACTATTTTTTTTATATTTCTGTCTCGTTTTAGATATGAGCCAATTCTTGAAATCATTGATGAGAGATGGAAAAATCAGTTACATAGCCCTCTCCATGCTGCTGGTTATTGCCTGAATCCTCAATTTAGGTATACAAAGACCTTCAAAGCTGATATTAACGTCAAGCTTGGGTTATACACAGTTTTAGAAAAGTTGTGCCCTGACAAGAAAGAAAGGTTGAAAATGAATGTTCAATTAGATGATTTCAAGTATGCAAATGGATTGTTTGGTCATCCTTTAGCTGTGGAATCAAGATATGTAAAATCACCTGTTGATTGGTGGGATTCCTCTGGAGATTCAGCACTTGAGCTTAAAAAGTTTACAATGAGAATCTTGAGTTTGACTTGTTCATCTTCTGGTTGTGAAAGGAATTGGAATGCCTTTGAAATGGTAAACTAACTAAATTTATATTGTATTTTTTATAGCATGCTAGTAAAAATCTTACTATTTTATTCCACATATTCATAATTTGTAGGTGCATTCCAAAAGGAGGAATTGGTTGCATCAACAAAAAATGAATGATCTTGTTTTTGTGATGTATAACTTGAAGTTGAAAGAAAGGCAAATGCGAAGGAGTGTTGCTGTAATAAAAAAGCTTCAAAGGATGACATTTGATGAGATGAAGTCAGATGATGAATGGATCACTGAGAATGAGCCTCCAGTTCTTCCTACAAGCAAGAAGTGGATTCACAAACTTGATAAGGTAGCTAGGTCAGAAGATAATGATGAGAATGATGAATGTGGAGATGGTAAGTACCAGTTTATTTAGCTTTTGATGTTTATGGTTTGTTAAATATTAATTTTTTATTTTTCCTTTAAATAATATAGGTGTGTATGTGGATTTGGCTGAAAATACCAATGATGGTCTAAGTGCTGACATTTGCTTCTCCAATGAAGGAATGGCAAGAGAAGATGAATACATAGATTTTGCCATTGATGATATTGATACCACCATTGGCTTTGATGTTTCATGTCCTCGTTTGGATGATTGAAAAACTGTTGTTAATTTTTTATTATGAAAGACTAATTGTAAAACTTGGTTTTTTTAATTTATATGTTCACTGCATGGAACTATGGATGAACTTTGATTATGGTATTGTAGGGATATTCTAGTAATTTAGATGGTTTTATTTTTCATAATTTTTCTCTAAGTTCTTTTTTGTATTATTCGTAAAGTCTTACGACTCTACGATTTTTTACGACTTTAGAACAATCAAAATGACTCTAGGTAGAATCCCGTTTTTAACAACCTTGCTCAATACACATTCCCTATACCTATCCAATGGCTCCTCATTAAGAGTGGACATTTTAGATCTAATATTACTAGCACAAAGATTTAATATCTTAAAAATCTCCACTCCCTTACCAATCCCGTCAAAATTCAATGGCCTACCAAACTCTAGTTTAATACAGCAATTAATTGGCATTTTAGGAGCCCAACCAAATCCTTCAATGCCAACCCCTATCTCCTTATTCCCAAAAATCACGCGTCCTCCATCTGTATGATTCTCCAATTCCTCATTCCATGCTTTGAATGATTCATTGATGTTTTGCCCCTTCCCAAGATAACTTTCTCAACCAGTGGCTTCACTAATCTCCTTTTCGCAGTTGCCAACCATGTTGCTTCTAACAGTTGCCGCTGACTTGGCTTTTCCACTCATGCCCCGCCATATTCCGTCACTCCTACCCTCCTTCACGATCGTTTCTGTTTTCACGTTGCTCCTTCTTTTCGCAAGCTTTAGCTCATCGTCATTGCCTGTGCCTTTATTGCGAAATTTAGTCACCGGAGACGCCATGAAGTCATCTACCTTGCCACCACTGAGAATGATCCCACCGACCTTAAAACTTTATTTCTCCACATTACAATCCACCCTCTTAATCGCCTCCCCGTCTCCTTCCTTTCTTTTGTTCTCTGTTACCTCTTGGAAATTCAAATCGCCTTCTTCTTCATCGATTTGTTTGCTTCTCTCTACCAAAGTCACCACCGCAACACCTCTACCATTCCTTGTACTTGAGGTAGACAAGCCATCTTGGACTCTATTTCTAATGTCATCATCATTACCATTTTTTATTGGGTTTATCTTTGTCTGCCCATGGAGGTTCGCACCGCCATTAGGCTTCCACCACTGCACACTACTGAGAGATGCCCCTTTGACACGATTAGAACAATGAGCATCTTCAGTCAAATCATATTTTGAAATAGCATAAAGCAAATGAGGAAATTGCCTCCACTCCTTCAATTCCATACCCTAAAACAAAAAAACAATACATGACCGACTAGATCTCTTTAATTCCACCAACTTGGAAAATTATGTGGTTATAGAATCTCTAAAAGCTAAGTAACCGTATAATTGTTTTATGATTTTGATATTTGTGTTTCAATCCAATTAGTACATGTTTGACTTTATACGATGACTAATCATTGTGTTATTGTTTATTGAGTATAAAATTGAAAGAGATTTGTTTTGGATGAGTTCAAATATGATGAACTCTGAGAACACAACGATGCATGTGAATCCTTGATCGTGATTGTTCTATAACCACTATTGGTTGTGTGGGTTTTATACAATTTGACATAAAGAAAATTACCACATGGTTGGGTGAGCAAACTTTATTTCGAATTTAATTGAGTTGAGCCACAAAATATTTAGTGCTCATGAAATTGTCAAATAATATTGACAAATTTGTTATTCAAAGGATCATGAAAATACTATTAGTAGTCTGATATATGGCACCATAAAATGTATGGGACTAGATATAGTATATATTATTTGCTATATACAAGCAAACATGGCACAAAATATTGTAAAATAATTCTAAAAATTTTGAGATATTTTGAAACAATAAAAGATTTGAAGTTCCTTTATTCAAATTTATTGTCCTCCTCTAGAAGGGTGTGTGTTGGAAATTAAGTAAGAAATATTAGTGAAAACAAAAGAACTTACAGGTGGCTATTTGTTTTATGTGAAAGTGCTATAACTTTGGCATTTAAGAAACAACTTTGTCCGACTGATTAGTATCAAAAATTCTATGACTTTGGTTGTTGGAGACAAGGAATTAGATGACTTAAATATTGTTATTTGAAAGAAAGTTATGGCTACAACCGATGCTGCTAATTCCTTGTATTTCATATAATGAAATTTGTAATTGAAAGTCTACACATATTAGCATACGACATGATTATATCCATAATTAATATTGATGAGGTGATTACTGTTATATATGTAAAAATGTGGACATAACCTAGTAAAAATTTGGTTTATCTCTTACAATGTGAGAAATGAAACTTAAATCCTCAATAAAATTACATGTAACGAGATCTCAACTTTAAATTAGTCAAACATTAATTTTAAAGTTCAATGGGTAAAAACAAGTTGTAGTTATGTGCATGTGTGCACTACATAAGTCTCATAATTTTGAAGCTAATGCAAACATTCGCTGCAATTGATATGATGGGTTTGTACTCTTAATAAAGTTACTGCAATTTATGTCTACAAGCAACTGGGACAAATTAAATGGTGGAATTCCACCTATGTAATATCAAAGTGGTGTCGCTTCAATTAAGAAGATTGAAGAACTTCTTATAAACATTATAAAATCCAGGATTAGCACATGACAGTATATAATAGTGATAAGGCAAAAGAAAAATCTCCATTAAATTTTAACAAGTATTATACTCTATCCGTTTGGCATTAATTGACCATTTTATTTATTTTTACCAAAGTTTGACTTAAATATATTCATATTAATATGTATTTGTTGACACCCAATTTCGTCCGACCATAAAAAATTTTAAAAGAAATTAAATAAAAGAAATTAAATAAAAAAAAATTATTATTTTTATTATTATTATTATTACTAAAAATTTTAATTAGTTTAAAATACTTTTTTTTTTTTTTGTGAAGATTTGATTTAAAATGATATATGTGTGTATTTGAAAGAAAAAAAGAAAACTCCAAAAAAATGGCAAAATTTAAAAGTTTGAGGTAAAAATGACAACATTAAGAAGTTTTGGGAAAAATTGACAAATTCTGAAAGTTCCAGGAGCATTTGGTAGTTTGTCACATAAAATTTTGGGCCTGCCGACGTTTCTAGCGCAAATTGACAGAAAACGACAAAATTGTCAAAATCAGAAGCTTCAGGAACTTATCCAGAGGCTGAGAGACGTAAAGGACTAAAATTGTCATTTTACCAATTTAAAAGATAAGTTTAAAATTTTTTATTAATTTATCCATCAACAGTTCAGCCAAACTTCCTCTATAAATAGCCCCCCAAATTTTGTGCTGAACACAGAGAAAAATAGAAAGAAAAGCTTAGAGCTCCGTTTTTAAAATAGAAAAAATTACAGCCTTAGTCCCTAGCTCTCCTTCCTTTCCTCAGAAAATCTCAAAACTTTTCATTTTGACGATTAAGCCATCTTCTTCCCCCCGTCGCGCGCCCTCTGTTTCCATTTCTCAGAATTCAGAATTTAAAATCAATGGTACAACTCTCATTTAATCCTTCATCTTTTCAATTTCTTTCACTTTGGTCACTAACTTTGTATTTTATTCTTGCAGAATTAATTACTAACCCTTTTAATTTTTACTTGTTTGTTTATTATTTGTTTATTACTAACCCCTTTTTTTATTGTTGTTATTAACTTACTAACAACTAACTTTTAATACTATTATTGTCACTAACCTTTTAATTTTTGCATTATTACTAACTTTTATAATTGTTGTTAACAATTAATTAACTTTTATTATTGTTGTTAATTAATTAATTTAATTAACTTGGCTAACTTTTATTATTGTTGTTAATTAATTAATTTAATTAACTTGGCTAGCTTTTTATTATTGTTGTTAATTAATTAATTTAATTAATTTGGCTAACTTTTTATTTATTGTTGTTAATTAATTTAATTAACTTGGCTAGCTTTTTATTATTGTTGTTAATTAATTAATTTAATTAATTTGGCTAACTTTCTATTATTATTGTTAATTAATTAATTTAATTAACTTGGCTAACTTTTTACTGTTGTTAATTAATTAATTTAATTAACTTGGCTAACTTTTTATTATTGTTGTTAATTAATTAATTTAATTAACTTGACTAACTTTTTATTATTGTTGTTTAACAATTAATTTAATTAACTTTGCTAACATTTATTATTATTTTTAAAGTGGATGGCCAAAAAGCCCCACTTTATTATTATTAATTTTTTTCTTTATATAATTTTTTTATTTAATTCACCTTTACCCTTTACTAATTAATAAATAAATGAAAATTAAAAGAAGATTATTTTGTAATTAATTATTAAGGCTAATAAAAATCATTTTTAAAAAAGCCAATTATTTTTATTTTTATATACATGTTTTTAATTCTTTAAAGATAACAAAAAGTTAAAATTAATTTTTATCCAGTAAAAATAATAAAAAATAAAAATAAAACCTGTTTAAAAAAAATACATGAAAATTAAGACTTTATATTTTACTGATTTATTTAAAATATAACTTTTAAATCCACTAAAATAATAAATATTTTTCATTAAACAAGAAAACAAAAAGAAAACTAAAACAAGATAAGAAAAAGATAAGAAAGACAAGAAAAAGAAAAGAAAAGAAAGATAAGAAAAAGATAAGAAAGATAAGAAAAAGAAAAGAAAGAAAAGAAAGAGAAGAAAGGAAAGATTAAATCAAAAAGAAAAGAAAAATATAAGAAAGAAAAGAGAGAAAAGAAAAGAAAGAAAATAAAAAAATAAAAATTTTTTATCTAAAAATTCTATAACAAAAAGAATTACGAATTAGTAATTAAACTAATAATTAATTCCATAAAATTAATAATTATATAACTAACAATAAATTAAATTTAATTTCCATATCCGGATGATCCGGCAGGATCTACGGTTTGGAAAATATCAAACTTTTTAAAATAAATAAATTAAATAAAAAGATAAAAAATTCATATTTTTACAATATGGATAAAATTGTTTAAAATTTCACCAAATTCTGTGTCCAAATGACTCGGCAGAGTCCATGGTTCGGAATCAAAATCTTCCGTGTCCAAATGACTCGGCAGAGTCCATGGTTCGGAAGTATAAAATTTTATACAAATTAACTTAAAAATCCACATCTGACTAATCCAGTTAAAATTTCTAATTTTAAAAATTAACTGAAGTTATTTAAAAGCAAAGTAAAACAAAAATTAAAATCAACTAAGGTGCCAATTTTGGGCGCTATAACAATATTGTTTTAGCGTAACCGTACTCCCGATCCCCGAACTCTCGCAGACCAATTTTAAGGTGACCAATCGACCTAAGAAAACTGATTGGTGGCGACTCCCGAAAACCCGATGTTGCCACAGTATTGAAAGAAATTCTTAAAAATGATATTTAGAAACTATAATATTTAAAGTTTCAATTTCATATAAAATATTCATATTTTTATAATAAATTTTGAAAGAAATAAAATTATAAATTAATTATTGTGAATGGTAAAAGGATCAATTTTTGTGAAATGAAGAGAGTATGTATTAAGTCCTCAGTTCTAACACAAAGAGTTGAGATTCAAATTTTTGCGATATCTGTAACCCCATTGGGATTTTAAGATATACACATTAATTGAAGGTTCAAATCAAAAGATACCTTCTTGTTTACTGTTGACACCCAATTTCGTCCGGGTGTTTTAAAATTTTGAAAAAAATTTTATTAAAAAAAATTAATTTAAAAAAAAAAATATATTACTATTATTATTTAAAAAAATTTAATTAGTTTAAAATATATTTTTGTTTTGTGAAAATTTGATTTAAAATGATATATGTGTGAATATGTGTATGTTTGAAATAAAATAAAATTTCATGAAAAAAATGACAAAAAATTAAAAGTTTGAGGTAAAAATGACAAAATTGAGAAGTTTCGGAAAAAAATTGACAAATTCTAAAAGTTCCAGGAGCATTTGGTAGTTTGTCACATAAAATTTTGAGCCTGCCGACGTTTTTGGCTTAAATTGACAGAAAACGACAAAATTGTCAAAATCAGAAGCTTCAGGAACTTATCCAGAGGCTGAGAGACGTAAAGGACTAAAATTGTCATTTTACCAATTTAAGAGATAAGTTTGAAATTTTTTATTAATTTATCCATCAACATTTCAGCTAAACTTCCTCTATAAATAGCCCCCCAAATTTTGTGCTGAACACAGAAAAAAATACAGAGAAAGCTTAGAGCTCCGTTTTAAAAAATAGAAAAAATTACTGCCTTAGCCCCTGGCTCTCCTTCCTTTCTCCAGAAAATCCCAAAATTTTTTATTTTGACAGTTCGACCATCTTCTTCCTTCCATTTCCCGTGCGTTCTCTCTCTCTCTCCTCTCGTTTTCTCTCTCTTTCTCCTTCCTCTGCCGGCCGTCGCCTGCCGCCGCTCCGTCCGCGCCGCCGCCACGCCGCCGCTGCGTTCCTCCCTTGCGCCACCCTGCCCTTCCTCTTCCTCCCCTGCGCCGTGCCTGCTCCTCCCTCCTCCTCCCTCGCGTGTGCTCTGTCTCACGTTCCCAGCAAAATTCAAAATTAAAACTAAAGGGTACAACCCTTGTTTTGTCCTCTATTTTTTTTATTTCTTTCACTTTGGTCACTAACCTTTTATTTTGTTCTTGCAGAATTAATTCTTAACTATTTTAATTTTTACTTGTTTTACTTATTTGTTATTATTACTAACCCTTTTTTTTTTGTTATTAACTTACTAACAACTAACTTTTAATATTATTATTGTTACTAACCTTTTAATTTTTGCATTATTACTAACTTTTATAATTGTTGTTAACAATTAATTAACTTTTTATTATTGTTGTTAATTAATTAATTTAATTAACTTGGCTAACTTTTTATTATTGTTGTTAATTAATTTAATTAACTTGTCTAACTTTTTATTATTTTTGTTAATTAATTAATTAACTTGGCTAACTTTTATTGTTGTTAATTAATTAATTTAATTAACTTGGCTAACTTTTATTGTTGTTAATTAATTAATTTAATTAACTTGACTAACTTTTTATTATTGTTTTTAATTAATTAATTTAATTAACTTGACTAACTTTTTATTATTGTTGTTAATTAATTAATTTAATTAACTTGACTAACTTTTTATTATTGTTGTTAATCAATTAATTTAATTAACTTGACTAACTTTTTATTATTGTTGTTAATCAATTAATTTAATTAAACTTGGCTAATTTTTATTATTGTTGTTAATTAATTTAATTAAATTTGCTAACCTTTATTATTATTTATTTTTAAAGTGGATGGCCAAAAAGCCCCACTTTATTATTATTAATTTTCCTTTATATAATTTTTTTTAATTTAATTCACCTTTACCCTTACTTAAATAAATAAATGAAAATTAAAAGAAGATTATTTTTTAAGCCTAATAAAAATAATTTTTTTAAAAGCCAATTATTTTTATTTTTCTTTTATAAATTGAATAATTATTTAAATAATAAATAACTTTCACTAAAAAAAAAACTAAAAGAAAGATAAGAAAAAGATAAGAAAGATAAGAAAAAGATAAAAAAAGAAAAGAAAGAAAGAAAAGAAAGAAAAGAAAGGAAAAATAAAACTAAAAGAAAGATAAAATCAAAAAGAAAGAAAAGAAAGAAAGAAAAGAAAGAAAAGAAAAGAAAGTGTAAAGAATAAAAAATAAATTTTTTAGATTATTAATAAATCTAAAAACAAAAGACTTACAAATTAGTAATAATAAATTCCATAAAAATAATAATTATATAACTAACAATTAATTAAAGTAATTTCCATATCCGGATGATCCAGCAGGATCTACGGTTTGGAAAATATCAAACTTTTTAAAATAAATAAATTAAATAAAAAGATAAAAATCCATATTTTTTACAATATGGATAAAATTGTTTAAAATTTCACCAAAATTCCGTGTCCAAATGACTCGGCAGAGTCCATGGTTCGGAATCAAAATCTTCCGTGTCCAAATGACTCGGCAGAGTCCATGGTTCGGAAGTATCAAATTTTATATAAATTAATTTAAAAATCCGCATCCGATTAATTCAGTTAAAATTTCTAGTTTGAAAATTAACTGAATATTTTCTAAAAGCAAAGCAAAACAAAATTAAAATCAACTAAGGTGCCAATTTTGGGCGCTATAACAAAGTTGTTTTAGCGTAACCGTACTCCCGATCCCCGAACTCTCGCAGACCAATTTTAAGGTGTCCAATCGACCTAGGTGAAACAGATTGGTGGCGACTCCTGAAAACCCAACGTTGCCACATTTACAAAATATTGTCCAGTAAAAATAAATGCGTAACTTACAAACTAATGGGAGATTGTTGGAATATTTTTAAGTTTCATATGTAGTTTGTAAGTCTCACATAAATGGAAAATGTATTATGATTATTTAAATATAAATTAATTAAAATTTAAATAGTTGTGACTCTACCAACAATTGTGTTATTAATTTGCAAGGGAAACATTTTCTCATGAATAATTATGTCTATTTTAAGAAACACATATCTATATTGTGTTTGTTATGCGTAAAGTGATTTTTTAGATTTTAAATAAGTCATTTTACAATTTAAGAAAGATTTTTCATAATGTTTTGTTGTATCATAGAGACATATTCCTATCACCTTTTAGTGAAGAATCGTTGCCCTAAAGTGAAATCATTTCATACCTTAAAGCCTGTCTTCATCTCTATTGTTTCTTATTTTCCTAATATGAAGTAACTGCAGAAGTATAGGAATCCAATAGAATCATTTTAAAATGAGCTTTGATCAATTATTTTTTGTCATACAAGCAACTAAACACTAAAAGATAAAAGGGCACACCCTTTTGATTATTATAATTAATTAGTCCAAAGATAATCATTCTCTTCAGTTGCATTAATCATTGTCAGCTTTGGCTATTGTTTCCTGGATCAGTCAAAATACCATGAATATATGAAGCTGTTGTATTATTTTACAGGACATTAAGAACATTTTAGAATTATACAATTTAATATAAAAAGAAAAGGGAACATATGTAGAGGAAGAAACCGGTGGAAAAGAATGAAGTTGATATTAGTGATCTTGTGGAGGCGATATTCGAGCCGGGCGGGACTGGTCGTCGATCCAAAACTTCTCAAGTTGTGACCTGCATCTTCCCTTAAATTGACAGAAATTAATGCTGCTTCTTTTTTCTTTCTTTCCCTTTTTTTTTTTTTGATATTCAAAAGTATTATACAAGTGTATAAGAAGAAATATACTATTAATTAGGGTAAATGACATGTCAGGTTTTTTTTACCATAATAACAACAGAACCGTCTTTTATTCGGCATGTTATCCCTCAAAGCCCTTAGTCATTAAATTAAAGCACCGGGATCCTTTTCTTTTTTTTTTTTGCTGAAAGTAAATGTATGCTGTTAAAATTTTAAGAGCATATTTTTATTTATTTTACAACAAGTAATAGTTTTCAAACTTGGGTTGGAATAGATACAATTAACTTCAGCATATTTGTTTTCAAAACTTGTACATTAAATGAAAGATAGCATCTTATTAAGGTGACAGGAAACGAACATTTAATTCTTTTTCTAGTAGCCAACCAGCCCCTTCCCTAGTTGGCACAAGACATGCACTTTCTTGTAGCATGCCAAGGTTCAGTGGACGCAGAAAAAATCGTAAATGTAGGCAATAGTCAGGTCTTTATTTATAGCATATAATAGCAAATGCTAAAATTTATGTGGTCCAGTTGTAAACTTTATGAAAGATTTTAATGGCATAAGTATTTTCTCAATTTACACAAACGCAATGTGAAACACTTTTTACACTCACTACTTGAAAAAACAAAACAAAAACCAAAAAAAAAAAAAAAAAGACACTACTAAAAAATTCACATTTTCCAACTGCCCTTATTTCCAACGGCTAGGCAGTTGGAAATTTCCAATTGCCAAAACTGTTGGAAGGAACATAAAACTTTTTCCAACGGCCTAGCAGTTGGAATTTTAAGACATTAAATTTATATAATATTTCCAACGGCTATAGCCGTTGCAAAAACTGAGAAAATAATGGTATTTTTTTCCAAATTATATATATATTTTAGTTCCAATGGCTGTAGCCGTTGGAAAATCTGCATATGAGTTACAATAAATTTGTTTCATATATTCATAATATTTCCAACGGCTTTGGCCGTTGGAAAATGTAAAAATGATGGGATTTATTTGCAAATTGTATATATAATATTTCCAACGACTAAAGCCGTTGGAAAATATGTAGTAAGTTATAGTTAATGTGTTTTGTTATATATAATGTTTCCAACGGCTTTAGCCGTTGGAAAATGGGGGAAATAATGGGACATTTTGCATTAATATTTATGTACAATAGTTCCAACGGCCATAGCAGTTGGAAAATTTGTAGTAACTTATAGTTAATGTGTTTTGTTATATACAATGTTTCCAACGGCTTTAGCCGTTGGAAAAGGGGGGAAATAATGGGACATTTTGCATTAATATTTATATATAATAGTTCCAACAGCTATAGCCGTTGGAAAGGAGTTAATTTGTTTTTTTAAATCGGATAATTTTTCCAACGGCTAAAGACGTTGGAAATGAGGGTTTTGTTGAATTGAGGGTTAAATTGTTCCAATGGCCTTAGCCGTTGAAAATTTATCACACATCTTCCAACGGCCTGAACAGTTGGAAATTCATTTAATTAAACGGTGCGTTTTGGAAATTTTTTTCCAACGTCCTTAGCCGTTGGAAATTGCGAATTTAAATCCCCTCCCCCAGGCGTGTCATCTTCTTCCTCGTTTCTTCTCCAGTCTCGTCTCTGTGATTTTTCTTCCTCCCACACACACACACAGCACCTTCGTTTGTTCGATTAAGGGGTTAATCAACTTCCTGGAGCTTATTTTGACATGGATCTGGTCTCATTTTTCTTGATCTGTAGGTTAGTTTGGATTTTTTTTCTTTTTCTTCAATTTTTTTTGGCGGTTTTGCGTTCTTTGCTGTTGTTTGTTGACTAATGGGTTTTTATTTTGCTTGTTGTAGCTGATTTGAAGCTATTTCGAGGCATTTGAAGCAAGTAATCTGTCGTATTTGAGGTAAGTTTGTTTAATCCGAATTTTTAATTTTTTTTCTAAAAATTAGTTAAAATCCAGATTATTTCATGGTAATTTCGTTTGAAATATGTGATTAATATGTGATTTGTAGTTGTTGATGGTTGGATGTGAAGTATTTGGGTTACCCATTATAATTTAACATTTTTTTCCATTTTCTTATTTTTTTATTAATTTCAGGATTAATTAAAAAATAGAAAATACTTAGTTTTAAGTAAATTGTTTAGGTAGTATATTTATGTGTGAAATTAGTTAGTATAATTAAAAATAGTTAATAATTAGTTTTAAGTAAATTGGTTAGGTAGTATATTTATGTGTAAAATTAGTTAGTATATTTAAAAATAATAAATAATTAGTTTGAAGTAAATTGTTTAGGTTGTATATTGATGTGTGAAATTAGTTAGTATAATTAAAAATAGTTTGTAATTAGTTTTAACTAATTTGGTTAGGTAGTATTTTTATGTGTAAAATTAGTTAGTATATTTAAAAGTAATATTTAATTAGTGATAAATTAAATTGTTTTGGTTGTATATTTATGTGTGAAATTAGTTAGTATAATTAAAAATAGTTAGTGATTAGTTTTAACTAATTTGGTTAGGTAGTATTTTTATGTGTAAAATTAGTTAGTATATTTAAAAGTAATATTTAATTAGTGATAAATTAAATTGTTTAGGTAGTATATTTATGTGTGAAATTAGTTACTATATTTAAAAATATAAAATGATTAGTTAGATGTAAATTGTTTAGGTAATTTTTTTTTTGTAAAATTAGTTAGTATATTTAAAAATAGGAAATAATTAGTTTTCTGTAAATTGTTTAGGTAGTATATTTATGTATCAAATTAGTTAGTATATTTGTGTGTGAAATTAGTTAGTATATTTAAAAATACCAAATCTTTAGTTTGAAGTCAATTATTTAGGTAATATATTTTGTTATTACGTACAATGTTTAATTGGATTTATTCTTACAATGTTTTCAGAATTGGAAGTAATAGAAAGGTACAAAATATTTGTATTTAATTATTTGATTAAGTTTGACCTTGAATAATAATATATGTCAATAATAAAAATAATAGTAATAATATATAATACTTGTAAGAATAATTATTATTCAAAGAGTACTTGTAAAGTCAAAGTAATAATAATAATAATAATAATAATAATAATAATAATAATAATTATTATTATTATTATTATTATTATTATTATTATTATTATTATTATTATTATTATTATCATATAGTTTAAGTCAAACAATAAGTATTATTCTAAGAGTAGTAGTAAAGTAATAGTAATAATAATAATAATAATTATTATTATTATTATACTAATAATAATATCCAATATGACTAATAATAATAATAATAACCATAATAATAATAATAATAATAATAATAATAATAATAATAATAATAATAATAATAATAATAATAACAATAGTAGGTGCAGTTCTACTACTAATAGTAATAATAATAATAATAAGTATTATTATAGTTATAGTAATAACCAATCCAATAAGAGTAATAATAATTATAATAAAAATAGTAATAATATATAATAATTGAAAGAATAAATTTTATTCTACAAGTACTAGTAAAGTACTAGTAATAATAAGAGTAGTCGTAATAGTATTTGGGCTTAGTTCAGAACAACATGTCGTGCCTGGACGACGACGACCAGGGTTTACTCATGCAGCACATGTTGATGTCACGCAGACTCCAGAGTTCACTGAACAAGTACAGCGAGTCGTAGCGGAATAAACTACACAACAAGCATCACATTATGAGCGGAAGCTTGAACGTCTGAAGAGGAGACAACGAGCTGAGCTGGAGTACATATGCAAGTCAATTGGCATTCCCCTGCCCGCGCCACCTGCAGATAATGATGATGACTCGGGATCGGATTAAGAATAGATCAGGTATATCATGCTACTGTGTGTATTTATTAACAAACAAACACTTAGTTGGAGAATCAAAGCATGTAATTAAAACTCTAATTGTTTTCATGTGGATTTATAAGTACATTTAAATTATGACTTAGTAATTTAAATTGTGTATGTTTTTTTTGTCATA
This sequence comes from Aquilaria yunnanensis, assembly GCA_039654915.1. Taxonomy (NCBI): domain Eukaryota; kingdom Viridiplantae; phylum Streptophyta; class Magnoliopsida; order Malvales; family Thymelaeaceae; genus Aquilaria; species Aquilaria yunnanensis. The sequence continues at coordinate 3,009,407 of CM077595.1, forward strand.
CAAGCCATTTTGATATGTACTTTGAGGAAAAAATTTGACTACATACGATATCATTATCTTCAGTATACTAGGTTAACGTTTAAACAAAACATTCGATTTGATTGAACAGTATAGCATTGAATAATATAAATGAAAAATAATTCGAAAGGCTAAAAATAAAATCTGGCAAGGCAGTTGGAGATTGATGCTTTTTCCAACTGCCCAAATTTCCAACTGCTTCGAAAATTTTCCCAACTGCCTGCCAGTTGGAAATTTTTCCAACTGCTTGAAAAATTCTCCAACTGCCAATAAAAAAATAAAAATATTAATAAAGCCGTTGGAAATTCTCCAACTACTTAATTTCCAACGGCTAGCAGTTGGAAGTTTCAACTGCTAACTTTTGGGCCGTTGGAAGTTTTATTTCCAACGAATGGATTTCCAAGGGCCAATTTTCCAACGGCTAGCCATTGGAAATAGTCCATTTCCAACTGTCAGCCATTGGAAATGGCAATTGGAAAATAATGATTTTTTAGTAGTGAGAAAACACCAATACAAGTTAGGATTCAATCCTAAACCACAGTAAATCTGATTATATTTTACTTTGTCACAAAGTGTCCTAGCCATGAATCAAATTATTCTCCACTTCACGGTTTGAGCTTATGGTAGATGCTGTTATTTTGGAAGAATATTTGCACAAGAAGACTGATATGGGACTTCAATTTCTTAACCTCATAACGACAAAGCAGTGAGCCAATGACCATCACACCACTCCGCGTTACAAATATCTGATTAGTGCTTATATGAACCATACATCCCCATTATTATTTGCTTTGTCAAATTATAAAACCGACCCACATGTGCCAAATTGCCAATGCCAAGAGATCGATCATTACAAAAAATAAATTGTGTCTGCTTCTGTCCCCGCTACCCAGTTCAGGTGACAATAAAAACATTCAACCCTAATAATGGCCAGAGTTTAAATTCCCTTCCTTCCTTATCTTATATAATTCCATTAAATGATGACTTAATTATCTCTGAATTCCAAGAAAGTAGGTATTTCCCTATTCTCTATACTATATAAATATTTCATCCAAATCATATATTTATTTACCTAATACTGAGTAAAGAAAATGTGTCTGCTTCCCAAACTCATCCAATTCCCAACCGCCCTCTTCATCTATTGCAGTCAGTCAGAGTTTCAAATCAACGGATCATGACCTATACCAGAATCAATAGTCCAAACTGAATATCTCTACTCATCCATATCTTGTTGCGTATAATGGTCCAATTAGAGTCGCCTTCCATACAAGAGTCCAAACAATTATTTATTGCAAACAGTTTTTATACCTAGCTAGAAACGTTAAACATGTCCACATAATTACCGTATTTAAAGTTGGTTCATAGTTTTTAACTGTTCAATGAGCTTCTTTAATTAAGCCGTGGTTAGTAGTGTAAACTTCTAACTAAATAGACATTAAAAAAATGAGCTCCTCGATAGACTTTGGCACAAACCTTATCCTCAGTGGTCATACTCTGTTAGCTACTGCAGCACCACTACTAAAACAAAGATCCAATGAACAAGTTTCCAACGGTTGTACAAGTTAAAATTTTCTAACGCATAGTGCCCTTGGAAAGAGCAGATGAACATTTTCAACAGCTCACATTGAAAAGTGCAAAAGATAAAAAAATGTGAGGTCTCAAATGAAAAGTGATTGAAGGTGAAGGTGTTTTAAAGAGTTTATCCATTGGCGGCTAAATTAAAACCCACTAGTTTACATATATATATTCGGTGTTGGCTCTTGAGATTCCAAGTTATAATGAGCTTCATAAAATAATATATATTTAAATTTCATACAAATAAAAAACATACAACATAAAAAGTATTAATCTCTTTGCTCCAATACCTCTAAAGCATTTGCATTGGTGGGGAGATTAAGATGTGATAAAATTTATTATTCTTTTCAAATTTTTCCCCTATCAAAAACCAATGACTAAATTATTGCTTTCCAAACATTAATGATTTGTTTGAAAATTTTATCAAAGTCTTAGGGAACTTTGCAACTTTAAAAATATGAGAAAATGGAAATTAAAAAAAAAAATAGGGATGAAAATGAAATTTCTAAATCTTATGGGCTAACAAACAATAAACATCTCCTGTCTATTGACTATTATCCTTATGTTTGCTTTCACATTCTGATCCCTGTAATTTGCTTCAGTCTTTTAGTGGGCTTAGAGTTTAAGTGCGATTTTAAAATATAGTTGAATGAACATTTGGATTTTAAAGTAAACTGTCCAAGTGAAAACACTTTGAGAAAAAAATATCCTTATGCGACTGATTTTATATTGTTGCTTATAAAAACTTTAAAGGGTGGGTTAGATAAACATTTTTTTTATAATTTTATTAATATTTTATTTTAATAGACCTACTTTAATAATTTCTTATCCTAAAATACAAAATGACACTTAAAAAAATGTTTCTGCGAAAAGCAAGAGAAAACTATAAAGGGATTATTAACTTTAAAACCATATTCAAATAATAATTTGGATAGACAAAATATTAACCGTATCTATTTTCTTAAGAAAAACAAGTTCTAATAATCACGTGCAATGTACCAAGTGACCATCAGCACCAGCTTTTTTTAGCCTGTTATCAATGCTAAAAATAGATTTCTTTCTCATTGGTGGAGCATGCAGCCGCCTCCAGCTGAACAAGGTCAACTTCAAGTGTCATAATGAAAATATCGCAATAATGTTTTCTGTGGTTGCTTCTTATCATTATCCTCTGGAGCCAATCACCAAGTTTTTATCATCAAGTGGTTATGACCAATCAGATCTTTGATTCTTTGTTATTCATGGTTTTCTTATTTAGCAAAATGAGACTATCTACGGACAGGATGGTAATTAGGTGGGTCAGGTCATTCAGGTTTAGGTTTAATTTGACTAATATCAATTCAAGTTCAGGTTGAGTTATTTGATTTCGGGTTAAATTTGGGTTTGGGTTGGCTTGAGATCAGTCTTATTCGGGTTCAGGTTTAATTCAAGTTGGGTTAATTTCAGTCTCAGGTAACTTCAGATCGGGTTATTTAGGTTTCAAGTTGATATTCAAGTCTAATTGAGTTATTGATGCATAAGCTGGAATAACTGGATTAATTTAATTTTTTGTTTAGATTTTGCTAAAATTTAAATTAAAGAATTTGATTTGATGCAAATATTTGAAAAACTTAGAGACCCATGTTGCAATTTTTATAAGTGACTAAAATGAAATTTTTAAAATTTAGGTACCTCATAACTAAAAAATTACTAGGTATAAAAAATAATCTAAAAATTTTAATTTAACTAGATATAAATATATTAATATACAATTATTTTAACAAAAATAACTAATTCAAAACTTTGCAAATTCTACTAATGAAACTATAAACTTGATCATTTAGAACTTAAGAAGTTGATAGGATCATATGCATTTAAATTATATTGTCACTTCAAGTTATAATTTTTTTAGGAATTTAGAATCACTATTTAGGGTAAAAATAGAAATTAATTCAGTTTAAGTACTAATTTGGAGCCTTAGAGGTCGTTTGAGGTTAGTGTAGGCAAAATGGAGGAGTTTGGGTGTGAATTGAAGATTTTTAGAAAGTTTTAAGTAAAATTAAAAATTTTGGGACAAATTTGACAACTCTAAAAAGTTTGAGGTAAACCTGGCAAATTTTTAAGGCAAAATCTGATAATCTTATAAAGTCATAAGCTAATTCAATAAATCCTATAAATCGGGTCTTGTCAAGTTTAGACTCGGGTCTTTTCAGGTTTGGGTCAGCTCCGTCTCGGGTTTAGATCATTTTTTGTTCAGGTTATTTCAGGTTATGGCCAATTCGGGTTCAGTCCAATTTGGATTCGGGTATTTTGGGTTTTGGGCTTTTCATGTTTCACTTTAATCAAATTCGGGTTCAGGTCAGATTGAGTACAATCGGGTTCGGGTCGTTAACTTTTTTGGTCAAATCGGGTTAAGTCGAGTTTGGGTTCGGGTAGATTGATCCAGGTTTTCGGGTCGAGTCAACTTTTGCCACCATTTCACTTCCCTCACATCTCTACATTGAACCTATGAATTAGTTACCCTCATCCATTTTCTATCTCCCTTCAAAACTCACTTCTTCGATCTCTTTCCTTTTAATGCAGTTTGATATTGTTATCAGAGTTACAAAAAAAGTATTTAAAGGTAGCTTTTAACTTTTAACATCATTACTTTTATCTCCAACATTAAAGATTATTTAAACTTTTGACGTTAAAAATAAAAGTTGTTTGAGACATTTAGGCCTTTTGAATTCTAGATAGGGAAGCTCTAGCTTTCTTCTGATTTTCAAACATTGAATTTTTATTTCAATCAGAGTTTTTCCTCTAGCCGGGTTTAGCTCAAAGGCCGATCCCCGACCATTCCTTTACTGATCGAATGCTTGAGTCTGAGTTGGCTTCAAATTTGGGAGGCGTTCTTCGGGTAGATATTGAGCAAAAGAGCTTCTTTGTCTCTATCAAGAATCAAAGGGGGATTAAGTGTTCAAGATTTTTGAGATTGGGAAATGCGAGAAAGTCTCAATATTCTTGCCAGAACTAAATATCAAATAGTGGGTTGATGTGTGGAATGAGTTTTGGTTCAATAAAGGAGATAATCCATGGAGTCAAAGTCTCAAAACTCAGGTTAGATTGCTGAAATTTGTATTAAGAAGGAACAAAAAAAGTCAGTTTCTTGTATTGGTGACGTGGACGGGTGCTTCAAAAAGAGGTATCATCGTTCTATAAGGTAGATTAGTGGATAGTTGATGGAAGCTTAGTTTGGTAGTGGACAAATTAGCAAAGGTATTGGGGGAGAAGAAACTTGGAGTCCTGTAAGGAAGGCTTGGTGGTAGTAAATGAAGGCTATTCATCACATTTAACTTGTCCTTTCTATAAATCAGAGCTAGAAATCTCTGTTTGTCCCATCAAGCCTTTACTGAGAAAGACAGTATGACGATGAAAAGTGTAAGGTTAGAGAAGATGACTGCAAGAAACTAGGTTCAAAAGATCTGGGCCCCAATTGGCCTTGCATGTGCAATTGGCTCAGAAGTTGGGCTTTTGATGGATAAGGATTCAAATTCAACGGGGGCTTCAAGTATGTCTACCAACTCACTTTCTTCTGAAAGCCCGAATAAGACATTAGATAGGCTTGCAGGCTTGCTAGGTAAACCTTGTAATTCTGTGAAATCTAAGCCTCAGTTGGTTAATGTCGATAGCGTCATTACTTTCCCTTCAGATGGTGGTCATGGTAGTTCCCCAACGGTTATTGTGGTTAATTTAGGTTGTGATCCAAAGGTTGTGGATGCTAATGAAACCTCTAATATTTTGACACTAGAAGTTTATAGGTTTAAGGTCGGGTTCTATTTCTTCTGATTGTGATTTGTTAGAAGCTGGGCATGAATCAAACATATGATTCAATGTGTCACCTTTATGCATGATTTGCATTATTGAAGATGTTGTGGAAGCAATTGAGCTCAATAACAAAAGGATCATTAATTGGCATTGCTATTTGGTTCAGATTTGAGGGTATAAGTGGCAGTATTGGTTTTTATTCTTTGCAAATGGATTCATCTACATAGGCTGATAAGTTTTTGAAAAAGGTTTGCAAGTTAGGAAGGTTCACCTTTAAAGAATTTGGAGATTTAGCCATTAAATTTGTTAAAGAATTAGATAGGAAAGAAAAATGTTGAAGGGTTCAACACAAGGTAAGCGGGTTATGCAAAGAAAATGAGACACCATAGATCAAGAGCTAAGAAGATTGGAATGCAACATTAAATACAATAATAGGAAGGGGTCCCAACATGGAGCATATTGCTTGTAAAGCGGGATCTCCTCCTTCAACCTTGGAGAGATTGTTACTGAAAAAAGAAAGCAAAAATGGTCATCCAACGTTTTACTTTTCTCTACGATAGGGCTATCTTCTTAGGTTCTAGACAAGTGTTTGGTATGTGGGCTGTTAGTGGGTTTTGTTTCTTTGTTACTTGGGGTGGTTTATTTTTGTGGGAAAAGTTAATTTCTATTGCTTTTAAGTGGATTCTTCAGTTTTGGGTTTCTTTGTTTATCCATTTTAGTTTGGAGTTATTGGGCATTATTCTCATCCCTCCTATGATTTTTTTTTTTCAAATATGGTACTTGTACTTTTTAGTTTTTAATAAATTCTTCATTTTGCTAAAAAAATTCACAAAAATTGTTCTCAAATGAGACGAGATTGATGTATAAAGCAATCACTTTGATTGCCAAATCATTGAATTTCTCATTGTCAGTAGGCCGTCAAATGAACCGAAAGATGATAAGGTGTTATGTAAGCAGTGCATTGGCATGTAATAGAATACAGGGACAAGCTTTGTCAAGACTGAGGTAAAGATGGCACGGGCCTAATTATCAAACAAATTAGTTCATTTCTTTTCCTTACATTTCAAGGGTCATCGTGAACCCAAGTGTTGATCCAACCAAACCTTTCACATCTCACAAATAATTGATTATCATCAATTTTTATATCAAAATAATAGATAAAACATGGATAATATAAAAAAAACACCCAGTTGGTTTAGTTAAAATCATAATTTACATTGCAAACACCTACAATTTACTTTCTGTTGTGAGAATTTCTTTTATAATGACAGTTTAGTTGCTAATATCAACTTTTCAAATTATAATTTATGTTTCATACTACTTGTCTTTAGGTGAATTTCAGTTGACTATTAATGAACATCAACTTTTCAAATTATAATTTATGTTGCATACTACTTGTCTTTAGGTGAATTTAAGTTGACTATTAGTGACAATTTAAAATTGTTAAGAAACAATCCTCAATCACCTGTCATGCACAACGGAATAATAAAAACGATCAAATAAGCACAAACAAATTCAATGTGGTTTTTCTCTTAACTAACCTACATCTACGGATGCGAGAAATTAACTCAAAAAAAAATATAGAGATTACAATAGAGGTATGCCCTTAGTACCTATGATGGCCTATGGATCCCCTACACACCATTAATATTCTTAATATTTTGCCCTCATACAATTATAGGATATGAAAATTACAAAAGGCTTCTCATCCCAGCCCTCTCCGACCTCCAAACCTCTCCTCCCTCTTAAAACCGTCACATATTGCCTCTTTACTACATTGACTTTTCTCTCATCCCTAAAACTGTAACATAATAAGCCTTTTTATAAGTCACACATAAACCTAAACCATAACAAACTAGGAAAACTAAATTTTAAACAAATAGAAAAACTAATATCAATTCCTAAACAAAAACATAAACTCAATCCTAAACAAACTAAAACTTTTAAGCTTCTTGGATTTGAACCAACAAACCCAACAATCTCCACCTTGGCTCAAATTCTTCACCATGAATATAAACATCATGAACACATGATCACGATCATAGACACAAACACTACGAACATCACCAAAACACAAACACAGCAAAAAATACAAATGACTACGAACAACACGAACATGACTATGAACAAAAAACACCACCAAGACACGAACACAACAACGATTGAAAACAACCACGAACATCATGAACATTAACATCACGAGCATCAATTCACACAAACAAAATCTTCAATCTTCAAACTTGTATAGGCCGTCAGTACCATACTGCACCCGCTGCCATATATTTTTGGGAGGATTCCCTAGGACTCCATCAAACAATCCAAATGTTACACCTTGCCAAGCATCAAATTATACACTCCACCATACCAAAATGCACCAGGCAATCCACCGTGCCAAGACTAAACTATTAGCTCTGATACCACCTATTGGGAAAAAATCCCCAATCACTCGTCATGCTCAACGGAATAATAAACACAATCAAATAAGCACAAACAAATTTACCGTGGTTCAGTTTTTAACTAGCCTACATCCACGGATGAGAGAAATTTACTTAAATAAAATATAAAAATTACAATATAGGTATACCCTTAGTACTCACACTGGCATATAGATCCCCTACACATCACTAAAAATCTTAATATCTTGCCCTCACACAATTATAAGATATGATAATCACAAAAGGTTTCCCGTTTTAGCCCTTTCCGGCCTTAAGACCTCTCTTCCTTCCTAAAACCCTCACATATTGCCTCTTCACTACATTGACTTTTCTCTCATCCCTAAAACTCTAACATAATAAGTTTTTTTATAGGCCATACATAAACCCAAACCATAACAAAATAGGAAAACTAAATCCTACACAAATAGGAAAACTAATATCAATTCCTAAACAAAAACATAAACTCAATCCTAAATAAACTAAAATTCTTAAGCTTCTAGGATTTTAGCTAACAAACCCACACTACTAAAAAAAAGTGCATTTCTAATGGCCTTACGTTGGAGATTAGGAGTTTCCAACAACTGACCGTTGGAAAATGGCGCCTTGGCAAAACCTCTGTAGGAAAAAAAATTTCCAACGGCCAAATTCAAAGCCATTACAATTTCCAACGGTCTGATCATTGGAAAAAGAGCCGTTAAAGTTTGCAACGGCCATCCGTGAGCTAGAGGTTTTTTGTTTTATCAATGACTAGAGCTATTGGACATTTCCAACGGCCAAGTCATTGGGAAGTCATTTTGAAAAAACTAAAAAAAATAAATATTACAAAAATTACGAAATCAGTTAAAAATAAAATCAAATTTAAATTTAAAAAATAAACAAACAAAATTGTCTCAAATCTGCACCAAGCGAATTAGAGGATGAATTCGAGCTACGAAGAACAGCTAGGCGACGAGCGAGGCAGAGGCATGGCAACGAGTGACGCAAAGGCTTGGTGACGAGAAACACCGAGGCTAGGTGGCAAGCAAGGCAAAGGTTGGGGCCGCAGGAATATGAAGGCAAAAAGAAATGAGAGAGGGATGAGAGACGAGGGCAGAGAAGGATGAGAAACGAGTGAGCGAGGCTAGGTGGCAAAGGAGGAGAAGAAGGATTTTATTGGGTAAGGTAGGTTAGGTTTTTGTATGGGGTAAGGTAGGGTTTTATGGGCTTTATGATTTTTATGGGCTTTTAGATATAATAGTAATAATAATTATTGTTATTAGTAAATATATTATTATGTATTATTATTATTATTATTATTATTATTATTATTATTATATATGATACATTCTAATATAGAAGAAATATTACATTACTATACAAATCATATATTATAATATATATTATGATAAATATGTATTAATATGTTCATAAGTATGTACAATATTATTATTATTAATAATAAAATATTATCTACAATATATATAAATAAATTGCTATTATTATTATTATTTATAGTAAAATGTTTTCAAAATACTATTTTAGTTTATAAAATAGTAAAATTTATGAATTTCCAACGGTCTTCACATTGGAAAACTCAACTTTCAAGTTGGCAATTTTCCAACAGCCTTCACGTTGGAAATGTGGCCAATTTCCAATGGTTTGGCCATTATAAATTTTTAACGGCCTTCGTGTTGAAAATTTTCAATGGTTGTTGCACATTACAAATTTTCCAACGGCCTACATTCTTCAAAATTTTCAACACAAAGGCTGCTGGAAAATGATCTTAACTGTTTCCAATGACCTTTTGCTTTGGAAATTTGGCTGTTGGAACAATGAGTTTTTTTAAGTAGTGCCAACAAAAATTTTAACCTTTTATTTGTCTAAAAATGAAATATTTTTTTCCCTTTACATGTGCCAATTGTGATATAAAAAATATAGGTTTTCAAAAACAAAATAATGGAGCAAACTGTATTTTCACCAAAACTTAAGACCCATAAGATTTTTTTTACAGTAAATCTGTAATATTTTTTCACTGTGAATCATTTCGTTGTAAATCTGCGATAATTTTCAACTATTTTTTAGTAAACACATGCATAATTTAATTTGCAACGGAAACAAATGTTTGGATCAAGTCTCAGCTGGCAGCGCGTTGTGGATGGGCGAGCTTATCCAATTAATTTGTGTAATCTAATTTGGTTGGGTTACTTGTTCAATCATGTAATTGCTAGTTTCCTTTCTGCTTTCAAAAAGAAAAAAAGGTAATTGCCAGTTGGATTAATTTCAATTTGACGTTTCCTGCTGTTTGAAGTTGTCGATGGAATTGGAAGACTGGCTAGCAAATGAAGCATCTAGGAAGCAAGCAACACCACCATTGGACCAGAAATTGGGAACTGTCATATTTGTTAAGTGATCGATCAGGTGATCTATGTTCTTATGGTATGACATGTCATTTATTGTGTTCCAAATTCATCAGCTATCATACCAGGGATTTTATCTTCGCATCTTAGTATGGTTGGCAAGGAGACTGTGCTCCTGAGTTTGAAATACTCTCTCATTTTCTCAAATCCTTAAAACCCCAATTGAGTAATAAAAAAAATAGAGATCTTAAGATCTATTATATTCTCAAACTTCAAAAATTTTATTATAACCAAATTACTTCCTCTTCCTTATAGGCGAACCCTTCTTCTGGACATAGATATTAGAATGTATCTGGGGAAAAAAAAACTTTTTTAGATTTTGTGTATTGAGAATTTAAATAATGGTTAAAAAAATTTTGTTTTTGAGTTTGTATAATGAGTGTTTAAATGATAATTAAAAAGGAAAAAGAGAGAGAGAGAGAGAGAGAGAGAGAGAGAGAGAGAGAGAGCTTCCATTTTAGGTTCTATATGAAAATAGTGAAAATTTAAATGAGATAGTAAGGTACATTGTATGTTTAAAAATTTCTTTAAAAAAAAAAAAGAAATGGTTCAACCTTTTTATGATAGCTCAAAAATAAATATGGCTGACGTATATTTTGTTTGTGTTTTCTTATAGGGAAAGTTACAAAAACCCCCCTGTGGTTTGGTTAAACCTACAGTTTACCCCCTCTATTTTAAAAAACCTACACTTTGCCCCCAATATTTTTTATACTGGCTTGTGTGTGGCAAGCCTTGTCACTTACCGGTGGAGCTTGAACATCGTGCATATTGGGCAATCAAGAAACTCAACTTTGATTTGAAGAAAGCCAATGAAAAACAACTTCTCCAATTAAATGAGCTTGATGAGTTTCGTCGAGAAGCCTATGAAAGTGCCAAGTTGTACAAGGAGAAGACAAAGATTTGGCATGACAAGCTTATTATGAGGAGAAAATTTGTTCGAGGTCAAAAGGTGCTTTTATTCAATTCAATGCTCAAGTTATTTTCGGGCAAATTGAAATCAAGATGGTCAGGCCCATTTATGGTGGAAAAGGTCTCACCTTATGGAGCTTTTGAGTTGAGGACGGATGATGGAAGAACATTTCAAGTGAACGGGCAAAGATTGAAACACTATTATGGAGAGGAGCCTCACATTTCCAACAAGCTTCGCTTGGCGGATCTAATCACTTGATTCACCAAAAATGAGGGAAGTTGTCTAGCTAAAGACATTAAATTTAGCGTTTTTTGGGAGGCACCCTGATATTTCATTGCATTTAGATAATGTTTTGTTAATTTAAGAGATATTGCATTTTTATCTTGAATAATGGAAAGCAATTTTATGATTTTTGTAGGTGGAAAGAAAAGTGAAAGAATCAACACTTTGGAGATTTTCCATGCATACATTTTTGTAAAAAGTAAACTTGAGGTTAAGATTGAACAAAATATAAAAATTGAAGGGCAAAAGAAGAGTTTGTGTGCGAGTGTGGGCGCTGTAGCATCGGTAAGTGCCAGAGGCCGAAAAAACACACAGAGCCAAAACTTTACTGGGCGCTGCGGCACCAGAGACACCACTCCCGATGCCTAGGCGCCAAAGGCCGAAAAAACACACAAAGCCAAAACTTTACTGGGCGCTGCGGCAACAGAGACACCACTCTCGACGACTAGGCGCCAGAGGCCGAAAAAACACAGAGCCAAAACTTTACTGGGCACCGCGGCACTAGAGACACCACTCCCAGCAGCGCGCCTAGGCGCCAGACACTCGACAATCACTTTAAACCTCCTTTTCTCCCAATTCCCTTGCACACACACAAGACTCATCTTCTCTAAACCCCTCCACCTTTGAGCCCTAACCTTTCCGTGCACTCCACGGCTCAATTTTTCTTGTCGATTTCTGCACAAACAAGGATCAAGTAAATGATTTTCATCATTCTCTCTTCAATTAGTTGGCTGTGAAAAAAATATCAAAAATCTTGAAATTACTAGAAAATTATTACCATATAGTTTAAATACAGTTTCAGAAGTTGTATCAGGCAGCATAAAAAATATGGGGGGCAAAGTGTAGGTTTCTCAACATAGAGGGGGCAAACTGTAGGTTTGACCAAACCACAAGAGGGTTTTTGTAACTTTCCCTTTCTTATATGCTAAAATTTGAGAAATCTTGAAGCGTATTCTTATAATACTTATTCTTGTCCTTTAATTCATTAGAAAAGAAAACTATTCTATCTAATGAGAGGAATTTGTTGATTGGGGTAACTGAACATTACCTGAAAATTTGAAACTAGTGATTATATCACAAATTGTTTTTGGGACATAAGAATCAAAGCTAGACACAATAAAAGGCTACACCCAAAGACATCTTACTCCCTACGTGTCTGCCTCCAAATGGTAACTCAAAGCTCCATGAGCCATATTAAAATAAGTCACGCCCAGCTGAAGCGAGTAACCTAGATTCTATGACAAATGTGTACTTTAAACCGTTGAACTTAAGAGCCTCATACTAGGGCTCTAAGACTAAAGAACTTGTCAAGCACTTAACTCTAAACAATGTTGTATGCCCGAGTAGGGCTACAAGTTTAATACAATGTACCTTGAGCTAAAGTTCAAATAAGGATCCAAAATAGGACAATGCTTTAACCAATCTTCAATGGACTTTGTTAAAGTGGTGGGCTCATAATCAGGTAAAAAATACACTCTACTTTACATATGTCCTACAAGTGAAATATTAGTTTTATCCTGTTCAAAATACCAAATCACCACCACATCCCTTCCCTTCTTTGGTGCTGGCAATTCGTGCCCACTTCTACCCCTTGATAAATGTGTAAATCAACCAACAACCAAGATGGGAATGACGAACCCTAAGAGGTCTTGCCTAAGATTTGGAGGTCCTGTCTAGCAAAGGTGCGGGCGGCTCCATTGGCTAACCTACAAACAAAAGATAATAAACATCTACTAAAAGTACTTGCTAGCGCACGAGCTTCAGCAAGCAGCACACAAAAGTAAAATAGAGAAGGGGACAATCCATTCTGAAGTTTGGAAATAAGCTATAAAGAACCTGATTCCAATACTAGTGACTCAATGCCTTGCCGACAAGCTTCCTTTAACCCAGCCCAGCCAAGACGGCCAACATTTTAAGATGCCAAACATCCCCTCCGTCATACTCCCAGCAAACTCTACTCCACCCAGCAAATCTCGGCAAATCACACCTCAAATTTGGTCAACCTTGAAAGTGTAGCATCCACGTTCACTTTATACATATGCTTGCTGGAAGATCTCCAGGCATCAGCTCCAGAATGAACTTAAATGAAGTTCAACTTTTAAGGCTTCCTGAAAATTAATCAGCTCTCAATCCAGGACCTAATGGAATGTGCAGTATGCTGTGGAAGTTGACATTGCGCTTCATGCACCACGAAGATTCTGTTGAACTGAACAACCCAGCAAAAAATAAGAAACTAGTATAATGTTAAAAGCTCGTCATTCTTCAAGAAAGCCTGCACCGCTTCCTCCCATATGTGCGACGTGACTAGGATTTTTAGACCTGACTCACGCAATACCCAAACCGAATAAGCACATTTGAACATGAGGTGCTTTAATTATCGTCTATTATTCCTATCCACAAACAGGGCAATCCAACTGAACCTCTAAACCACGCCAAGCAAGATTATCCCACATTGGAAAGGCTTCTACACAAGCCCTCCAAAAAAATATGTGAGCCCTTGGTAGTAACGAAAGGCTCTATAACCATGACTATAAATCAGATCGGACTAAAGGATCTCTCCTAAAGAGGATCGCATATGCAACATAATATGCCGACTTAACCATGAAAGCTCCGATTTTGGTTATACCTCATGTCAAAACATCATCCATGAACAGAAGGAAGAGTGGGATTCTCTTCGTGGCTGCCACATCTACCGGGTGAACTAAAGCATCAAATATTAGAATAATCCAATTGATCAATTTTCCCACCTTCCAGTTCCACTCTTTTATTCCCGGGATCACTTGTGTCAAAGGCTTTGGGTGGATACTTGGGAGCCAATTATCACACCAGAGAGAAATACCCATGCCTTGCCTAACCTACCAGGAAGCACAAGCCCTCACTATGTCTCGGCCCACCAATAGGCTTTTATACATGTTGGAGAATGATTTTAGGACAGGAGCGTTCAAGAATAAGGATAGGTGGAAATATTTGCCTTTTAGTACCCTTGCCACCAAACTCGAATCTTATATGTAAGGAATGCTGACACTCAAATGCTTATTGTCTCTCTATATGTTGATGACCTCTTAGTGACAGGAAGCAGCAATGAGCTAATAAGGTGGTTCAAGGACAGCATGACTGAGGTGTTTGAAATGACAGACCTTGGAGAGATGAAGTATTTCTTGGGTATGGAAATAAAACAGAAACAACAAGGAATTTTCGTGAACCAGCACAAGTATGCCTTGGAGATACTGAAGAAGTTTAAAATGGGTGAATGCAAGCCTGTCTCCACGCCAATGAATTCAAAAGAAAAGTTCAGCAAGGAAGATGGCTCTGAGAAGGCAAACGAGGTTGTGTACAGAAGCCTCATTGGCTGTCTTATGTATCTAACAACAACAAGACCTGACATTATGCAAGCTGTGAGTATTTTGTCCAGGTATTTGCATTGTGTGAGTTCCACACACTTTCAAGCAGCAAAAAGAATAGTCAGATACATCAAAGGCACAACAGATTATGGTTTAATGTTTGGAAAAGTTAAGGATTATGCTTTACAAAGTTATTCAAATAGTGATTGGGCTGGGTGCATTGATGATATGAGGAGTACTACTGGTTACAGCTTTAAGCTTGGAACAACTGTATTCTCTTGGTGCTCAAGGAAGCAAGATGTGGTTGCTCAATCCACAGCTAAAGCAGAATACGTGGCTGCCTATGCCACGACTAATCAAGCCCTTTGGCTGAGAAAGCTAATGAAGGACCTCCATGAAGAGCAGAATGAAGGAACTACAGTTTTTGTAGATAACCAAGCTGCAATATCTATTTCCAAAGATCCTGTGTTTCATGGGAAGACTAAACATTTCAAACTGAAGCTGTATTTCTTGAGGGAAGTTCAAAAGGAAGGAGAAGTAAGGCTCCTTCACTGTAATACACAAGATCAAGAGGCCGACATTTTCACCAAAGCATTACCTAAAGCTCGGTTTGAAGATCTAAGGAAAAGACTAGGAATTGTGAGCTCCAAGGACAAGGAGGAGTGTTAATCAAATGTCCTTGGAGCATGAAAGCAAAGCTGGACAGAAACGTGCAGAAGGAGAACTCTTCCTTGTTACACAAACAGTTGCTGGAAGATTCACTAGATCTATTTGTTATGATTGCTTAGGTACATTATGTTGTTAGTTGAGTTATGTAAGCTGTTTTTCAGCTAGTTAATTGCAAAAGATTAGGAAAGTAATTTTATCTTCTTATGTATTTAAGTTTGATGAAGTAAATGAAAATGTAAGCTATTCCAGCATTTGTTTTAGCTTCTAAAAACCAACGTTGCTCTCCTGCATTTTTCTCCAAAAAAAAACCAACACACAACCACTCCTACCCAAACCAAGCCATCTTCTGTTTCTCAATATTGGGTTACCAGAAAAAATCTAACGCTAATAGCTTGTCATAAACATTTTTCGGTACAAGGATGCAGCTCAACAAATAAGTAGGCATAGCATGAACTACTGATTTAATAAGCACACTATGTCCTGCCTAGAAAAATGAGGGATGTCTTCCACTTGGACATTTTTCACTTGACACTCTAAATGAAAAAATCAAACTAGGTCATTTTTTTTCTGCCGAGCATCCACGGGAATCCTAGGTACTTGTCTGGTTTCAAGCACACCATCATCCCCACCAAACCCATAATATGATCTCGCTCTCTCTAACGACAACTTGGACTAAACAAAATAGACAATTTCTTCATGCTTACCATCTTGCCTGAAGCACATTTGTACAACTTTAAAGTAGCTAATAAGTGCCTCACAAAAAAGCAGATGCGAGATTGGGGGGACTGAACTTGCTAATAGATGAAACTCTCTTGTTCCTTTCAGCATGTCTAAGGAGAGCTGACAAAACCTTCAGTACAAAATAAAGAAACAGAAACAGGGAAAGGGGGACCTTGCTGTAAACCTCTGGATGACTTAAAACACCTAGAAGGGTCTTCATTAATCAACACGAAGAAAGACACCATCCCGATATAGCTCATGACTATGTTAATCCATGCTTTATTATAACTCATGCACCTCATTATAGCTCACAAGAAAGACCATTAACAGCCATGATTCCCAATCCCAACTCAGGCTCCAATAGCCACATTGACTCAAATCTCACCTTTCCTATAGTGGGGCTGAATTGTGCAGCATGCATTTGTCTCTAACTATCGCTTCACACTCAAGCTCCAATAGCCACTTTAACTCAAATCTCCAAGGGCGATGCCTACTCTTCTTTCTTTCACCGAACAAAAATAAATGGAAACCATTATGATCTGAGCGAAAAAAGGGAAAATGGTAGGCCCGAGCTCGAGGAAACAAATTTTTCCATTCCTTCAAGCCTAAGCCATGATCAAAACTCTTGTGGACCTGAAGCCCTCCAGAACACACATGTTCCCAAGTAAAATCTGCTCCAAAGAAACCAAGATCTCTAAGCCCAACTTCGCCCACCATTGCTCGAAAAGCTTCCGTTTGACCTGGAGCTCACATCTTCCCCCGTTCTTTTCTAATCCTAGAGTAGCTCATTAAAATCCCAATGACCAGCCAAGAAAATGAACTTTGCTCACCCAATTGATGCAAAAGCACCCAAGACTCTCCCATCAACTCTTTCTTGGTTGCCCATAGAAACCAATACACCACCACTCTACACCTAAGGCAGAAAACTTCACATCAATATGAAATTGTGAGAACGATAGCAAACCAAACTCCTATTCGAGTATTTATAATAGTGCGAGTCTCTACTTTATCCCTTCACAAGGTACCACAAATCTAAACTAAAACTCTAATTTCCTCCTTACCCTCTTTATTTCCAGATGTAGTTCTTCGGGTTAAGTAGAAAAACTACATCCAGAGTCCTTCCCTCGATTGCCTTTTTCAAAGTATGAACTGTTTGCGATGACCAAAGTCACTGACAGTTCAGGCTGAGCAGACTCATGGCGATTAGCAGGATAAGCCATTGCTCAACCCCACCTGTAACATCTCCGTCTCATCCTTCTTTGACTTCGCGGTTCTACCACACTAATCTTTTTGGTTACCCTTTTGCTTGGATGGTGTAAGAACTCCTGCTATTGCTTCATTAGACATATTTAGCTTTCTATTTGTTGGTGTAGCTACTCCCAAACTTAATTGCCTCTCACTTTATGCCAGGGCTCTTGTTGTACGAACTCACATGGATAAGCGTGTTCACTGTAATCCCAAGCTCCCGCCCAAAGTAACATAAAAATAAAGTCAATATCTACTGAAGTAATGGCTTGAAGCTTCACCAGTGAAGCTTCCATTTTAAAAATAACGCCAACAATTTATGGTGCATGCTAAACAACCTTCCGAGATATAGTGGATATTCTTTCTACCTCCATCCCAAGCCACGAGATCCCCTCCCCATCCATAACTAGCACAACCAGAGAAGGGCTAAAAATTGCCATACTTTTCTCATTTTCCTTTGACACCATCCTACTGCGAAGAACGCCCTATGGATTTCTATGACAATGTCACTGTACAAAAGCCCAAATGGTCACTTAGTTGCTCTCCTTTGCCTCTCGAGAGTGCTAAATATCTTGGCCAATCCTCATATTACACAACCTTACCCTCCGCCCCTGCTGGGCCATCTAGGCATTCCCGCTCAACATGGTTAAGTTTCCTGCATTTATTTCAAAACTCCAACAACCGCTCACACTTTACATAGAACCACCTATTCCATTATTGTCTTCAACTATTAAACCACATTGAACAGGTTGTCATATATCCATTAGCACCCGGATCCTCAGAGATGGGCCACATACAACCGACCTACCACTGCCCCTAACCTATTCCCTAGCATATCGACAATCTCCTCCCTCCTCCTTGAACCACTAGAAAGAGGCATCCAACATATGCAACTAGAAAGATGCCCTGTTAAACCGTAAGGAAAAAGGCCTATCTCTTTTCTGAAGCTGCCTCATAATGATGAGTTGGTTATTGAAAAACCAAGGACCATTCTGAAAAATAGCCATTTGATCTTATTCCTTTTCAAAAGTAGAAATAAAGACATTTTCCCCCAGACTAAGGCTAGTCAAACGAAGAGTAAATAGGATCTGAAAATGCCACAATTTATGGAGAGCATCACGTGAATATTCTGACTGGACAACCCTATTTGATAGTACTTCCATTGCAAAAGTTAAATCTGAAAAGCCCCCGCATACCCTGTCATACCTTGTCACTCAATTCCAGGCAACACAAAACAGCTTCCTTTTCCATCAAACTCGTTGACATGAAGCACTTGTCCAGAGAATCCTATTGTCCAAACACCATCACACAAACTAAAGTATCAAAGACGTAAAAGTAATTCATGGAGTAATCAAAGTCGAAAACCCAGTTGAACTAAGAGTCCTAAATCAGTGGGTCACCAACTCGCATAGGGAGAGAAAAACCCTAGCAGAGTAAGGGTCAATAGCCTCTAATATTATGGAAAAACAAAGTTTTGAGTCAGACTTCTTTTCTATCCCTTATATTTTTATTTTTATTTTTTTGCAAATGAATCCCTTATATTCTTTTATGTATGGATTTGTGCACAAGTGAAAATAATACATATAAAAAAAATTATATGTATATCAAATTAATGTAAGAACAATTTTGATTTTAAAGTATAACATGCATAATACATAAATACAATCATATAAACATATAATTACATATGTACAAAAAAATGTTTTTTTATACATTGGATTCATACATTAAAATTTAAACAATTAAAACTTGTAGAAATGATTGAATATATATATTACATATCTTTGTTCTCATTTGTACATGTGTCATATGCTTTGTACATACCTAGCACTTATCTTATAGATCAAGATTCATACATATCTGTCATCCGATTTATATATATCTTCAATTTTAATGGGAAGCAGGATTTGATGTGTTTACATTCTTTTTTTAATGGGAGATTGAACTAGTATGTACAATTGAATATGTCCGTAACACATCTATTGTCTCATCTGTATATATGTCATATGTTATTTATACACATCCCTCACTTTCTTAGTATATCGAGTTTTTACATATTTGGTATCTGATTTGTACATATCTCTAGTTTTGATGAATAACAAGATTTAACGCACTCACATCTTTTTTTTTTTTTTTTGTAAGTTGAATCTATACATACTATTAAATATATTAGCAACATATCTATGCTCTTATTTGTACAAATGTCACACTTTATTTGTACAGATCTCTTACTTTCTTTATATATTAAGTTTTTACATATCTTGTATCAAATTTATATATATCTTTAATTTTTTGGGATTCAGGATTTAATGTATTTATACTTATTTATACTATAAAGGGTTGTATTGAAATAATATAGAAATATAAATATGTTAGACATAAGAAGCAGGAACATATTTGACTTACTAAAAAAAAAGTCTTAAAATCAGTATTGAGCGCAGGTAAACTCAAATACTTCCACCAGCTTGTTTACACTCTCTTTAACTCCAAGCCGTATAATCTCCGGCCACGTGCTCACATCCTGATGAGTAAGTTAAACAATATACAAACGTCGGTTTGCTTGCTTCTGATATACATCCTGAGATGAGTATAGTTAAACAGCCTGTACAAACGTCGTTTTGCTTATTCTATTTGACTTCTTAACTCGAAAACCAAACTTCGGCATAAAAGGACTTTTGCATGTCTTGCAACCTCATCATGTGGCACTTGTTGTGTTGGAACAATTTTAATTACTTGATTATTTGAATTTAATTAATTTTATAAATTAATTAAAATATAGAGAGTTGTAACTTATTTATTATAAGAGACACATATTTATAAATAATTGTATCTATTTGGAAAAGAGTTTTTTCCCCATTTTCTATATAAATAAGTCATTTCACAAATTTGAGGAAGGTTTTTCATAAAAGTTTATTGCATTCTGGTATGGATACAATAAATAGGATTTAGGTATAATAGTGCTAAACCAGCATCCTATTCATTATGTTTTTTTTTTTTTTTTGTTTAAACAGAAATAAATTTTAATTAAAAAAAAGGACAATTACAATAAGTAAAGGTGAGCAAAAGTTTGATTTTAACCAAATTAACCAACTAACCGACTTTTTTAGGTTTTGGTGACTGAATAAAAGGATAAATTCGGTTTTCAATTTTAATCGATAACCGAATTAATATTTTGATTCGGTTATCGATTCCACTATCTAGAAATTCAATGACCGGAAAAATTGAAATATTATAAGCAAAACAACATTGTTTTATCCATTCCTTAAGCCTTCTCTGTTTTTCACCTTCAACGACATCATTCTCCTTTCTCTCGTTTAGACTTCTCCAACTCTTATCCCTCAATTTCCTTCACGTTGCATCAGTTCAAGCTTCCCTCATGCTTTAAGCCACTAAGACAACAACTTCCTTCCTGTTACCGACCGCTGTCGAGGAGCCCAGATTGAGTCAATTTCGCCTAAATTTTGACAACTTCCTCTCCCTCGTCACATTCTAGCCCAGATTTCTCTTCCAACCACAACCTTCCTCCTCCTTGTTTTGTTCCAAGTTTCTCATTCACAGAATTTTTTTATTATTCGGTTAAATAGTCAAAAAACTGAATGTTTAAATCAGTGTTTGGTCATTTTGGGTTTTGGAAAAAAGTTCGGTCTATTCAGTTATTTCTGCTTAACACTGAAAACTGAAAAAAAAAATTGGTTATTCGATCTTAGTTATAACTGATTTAACTGACTAATCATGCCTAACAAGAAGCTCCAGCTAAGAGCTAGAGCAAACATAAACCTAACCAAAATCCCCTAAGCACCTAAAATCCTTCACCTCTACTTCATAAAATAGCACTTCAAAATCCTAAAAAACCTCCAACCCCACTATTTCACACCCCACCTCATAACCTGTGAATCACCAACTAAACTTCAACTAATCTTTGATGCCCCATTCCAACCTTCTCAATTTATTCTGCAAGAATGAGTTTTTTCAACAAGCGCCAACTTTTTTTAACTCTTTTTATGGCCTTTAATGGTGTACAATTCGTCATAAATTTCCAAGACCAACTCTTCACACCCTTCAAATAAGACCCCTACCAATTTGCTGACTTTCTCTACCTATTTCTTAACCACAGAAGCTTTGACTTTGATGCCAACTATTTTTTTGCATGCAACTCAAAACTCTCCCCAACTCCTGCCTACCTGACGTAGTCTACTTATTATGTTGGACACTCAATTCGTATTCTATCCATCATCCATCAATTTTAAATTTTTAATATCTATATCCTATTCATTTCAAGATAAGTGGGATTGAATGAAACCTACCAACTCACTGCATACTACCATAATAAAAAATAGTATAATGTCATAATAAAAAATGTTAAAATTGATCTTCTAGACAAATAATATCAATAATAAAACTAGAAATTTTCTTACCCATAAATAAATTGTAAAGAATATTGTTAAATCAAATTAGTGAAATAGAGGAAGGTCGAAATCAATCCTATAACTTTTGTTATATTTTTTTATTTAGTCCTATAACTTCACGACTTTCTATTTAAGTCTTATATGTTAAAAAATGTTAGCAACGTTAGTCCTATATCAGACATGGCTAATGGGAAATCCTATATGGCATTTGACAATCATTAGCCCTTACCTAGTTGGCACATGTAGGTGGACTCAAGGTGTTAAATACTATTACCACTAAGTATACCACACCCAAAATTTTTATGATATTCTGCATGATATATCACACCACATATCTTTATTGTTTTTGTAAAAAAAATTAATATTAATTTAAGATGATATAAATTAAATAATTTTTTTGCACATTTTATTTGTATTCTAATTTTTCTCATCATAATTTTTCAAATATAAATAAAATATATGTGATAAAAGATATTTTTTGATGCAAAAAATATAAAAAAATGTTATATATAGAGAAAAATAAATAATACTTAGAAAGAAACTAATTTATTGATATAAGAAAAAAAATAATATTTTAATAATAATAATACATTTTCTCGTATATGAAATACCATGATATCTTGTGATAAAATGACAAAATATAAAAATATTTGTACCGCATACCATTTATCTGTGGTAAGTGGTATATCGCAAGGGTATATTGTGGTATATCACAATATTTAATTCCATAAGTGGACTTAAGTGTAAAAGAAAAAAAATCATATAAAGGTTTCACAAATACAAAATTATGAGTACTTGAGACCTAGTTAGATACAACGATCATATTTCCTCTTCTCCTTCCAATTTCACTACGTAGGTGACTCATTTCGTTTAGTTTTTGTTCTTTCTGAAGGGCTAAAACGTGTCTCAAAAGCTCTGTGGCCCGTTCTATAGAGAACGATATGTTTTTTAATTGTCTACATTGTTTTGCTAGGGAGATTCTATAACAGCTGGATGATGGACTTATTGAAGAAGGAGATACAAACCAACCAACCTACAGAGGCAAAATATAAATTTCTAAGTAATTACTCCGTTAGTTTGTAATTGTATTTGTGACCACAACAATAAAATGCCTATTTTGTACACTGTCATAATTTGAATTAATTATGTGGTTTAATTGATTAATTTGGACTGGATCATTATTCCAAGAATGGTTGATAATTGATTCAGCGCCAGGTGTGAGAAGTGCCCATAGGGCACAACCCTAGTCTATGGTCAACAAGCTTGGCTAGCCTGACATTCTATGACGGCACCCAATAGAAAGATCCGAGACAGAAAGGAAGCCAATCGGGGCAGAGCGTCGGATGATGATGCGGTGAATGGCGTCCTCGAGCCTGTAGAGAAGCTGACTCAAGGACAATCGGAGGAATCCGCGAGATCGAAGGCTGAGTTGGCTGATTGGATTGGGTGTGAAGGGTGAGCATGGGAGAGGAGAAGTGAGCCATGCCGATTGCTTGGCTGAATTTGGTAGGGATTTGGCAGAAAGACAGCATCATATATCGAGAGCGATTAGAGGTTGTACATCCCTGTTCTTCACACTTAGGGAGGAAGGATAAGAGAAAACATGATTTTTTTTCTCTAATTAGGCCTTAAGTGCCCATAATTTTGTGTTTGTGAAACTTTTTTTATAAAACTTCCATATTTTGCTATTAAGTTCACTTACATGTACCAACTAGGCAAGAAAACAGCCCAACTTTTGCCAACTGGCCAAGATTTAATAGTCGTCAAGTGCCATAGAAGATTTTTGTTAACCACGTCCAATATAAGACTAACCTTG
Source organism: Aquilaria yunnanensis (assembly GCA_039654915.1). NCBI lineage: Eukaryota > Viridiplantae > Streptophyta > Magnoliopsida > Malvales > Thymelaeaceae > Aquilaria > Aquilaria yunnanensis. The sequence continues at coordinate 3,033,003 of CM077595.1, forward strand.
CTAACGTTTTTTAACATATATGACTCAAATAGATAGCCATAAAGTTATAAGACTAAATAAGAAAAGTTATGAAAATTATGAAATAAGTACACACTTAGCAGTAGTACAACTATACATGTACAACGTTGCAAAGAAAACGGTAGGAACCTTCTGCATAGCTTTGCTCTAGCCCTATTGACTTAGTCTTACAATGACACATTATCCGCAATTGCAAATAGTAGCAAAGTCAACTAGGTTTTTTGTTAAATTATTATATTACCCTTAGCTCATATACACATAGTGGGATATCTATTAGGATAAATATCCATTGATATTCCTATATTATGGAGGCATACTCTGATACAGAGAATAATTATCTTTAAAAAAGTAAAATCATTTCACGACTTAAAATCTTTCTTCATCACCATCATTCCTTCTTTTTCTAATGTATGAACTATGCGTGAAATGTAAACAACTAGCTCGATATCACTTAGTGTAAAGTTTGAATATGACCCATCCATATCCCCCTCAATTCAAACTTAAACTAGTTATTATTGCTCCATATTCATTTCAAGCGAACTATAGCTCCTTCATATTTTTTTTAAATCCAAAGTTAAATAAATAATTAAATTCGGTAGTTATTTCAAGCCAAGTTTAGTGTAATTACTACTCGACTCATTTCGGTTGAGTTTCAGCCGATTCCTGGACCGATATTTCTGCACGCAAGGCCTCGGAGGCCTGTGTCCATTTTGGGGTAAAGGCCTCGCTAGAGCACTGGGCCTGCTGTCCGTCAGCTCAACAAAATCAGCCGTCGAAGTATTTATTTTGTTTTGTTTTTTGTTTTCGACAAAGTCAAAGTGTTTATAAGAGGTAGTATATTTTGCGTTCCTTATTTTATGTTGTGAACAATATTATATGTATAAATTTTTATGTAAAAATTTTCTCTTACTAGATATGTTAAAAAACTAGCAGGAGCTTTTAGGTTTGATTGACTATTACATGCGACTTTCTCTATAATCATTAATTTGCATACGATTTAATGAGAGAATATATTCAATATTTTAGTAGACTATTTGCTTTCATGACATTTTCTCTTCTTTCTAACTGTTATTAAAAGACCGTGAGATACTCCTAATGCAAACGTTACAAATTGTTGTGCCATTGTGGGATGAAAGAGCTCAGATTTGGAACGAACCCAAATCTTCTGGATATAATTAGATTTGCTGGCCTTAAGGCGAGGATTTGCTACTTTTTGGGTGATCAAGACATGGAGGGCCTGGTTTTGAGCACTTTTATAACTAGGGATGACAATTGGGTGAGTCAGACTATGTTTAGGTCAGGTCATTCAGATTCTGGTTTAGTCAATTCAGCATCAATTCGGGTTCAATTCGAGTTATTTGGGTTTGGGCTAATTTCGATGTGAGTAGATTTCGGGTTCAGTTTAGGTTTGGGTTAGTCTTATTCAGGTTTAGGTTTAATTCAGATCGGGTCAATTTTAGACTCGAATAATTTCATGTCATATTATTTGGGTTTCGGGTTATGTTCGTGTCTAATCGGGTTACTGATGCATAAGCTAAAATAACTAGATTAATTTAATTTTTTATTTAAATTTTGCTAAATTTAAATTAAAGAATTTGATTTTTGATGCAAATATTTGAAAAGTTCAGAGACCCATGTTGCAATTTTATGAGTGGCTAAAATGAAAATTTCAAAATTTAGGTACCACATTACTAAAATATTACTAGGCATAAACAATAATCTAAAAAAATTATTTTAACTAGATATAAATATATTAATGTACAATTATTTTAATAAAAATACCTAATTTAAAACTCTGCAAATTCGATTTATGAAACTACAAATTCAATTATTTTAAAACTTAAGAAGTTGGTAGGATCAGATGCATTTAAATTATGTTGTCACTTCGAGTTATAATTTTTTAGGAATTTAGAATCATTATTTAAGGTCAAAATATGAAGTAATTTAGTTTATGTACTAATTTGGAGCCCTGGAGGTCGTTTGATTCCAAGGTAGATGAAATGAAAGAGTTTGGGTGCAAATTAAAGGTTTTTCAGAAAGTTTTAGGCAAAATTAAAAATTTTGGGGCAAATCTCTCAACTCTCAAAATTTTGAGGCAAATCTGGTAAATTTATGAGGCAAAATCTTATGACCTCATAAAGTCATGCGCAAATTCAACAAATCCCAGAAATCAGGTTTTATCAAATTTAGACTCGAATCTTTTTAGGTTTAGGTCAAATCAGCCTCGGGTTCAATCCGATTTGGGTTTTACTTTAATCGGGTTCAAGTTCAGGTTAGGTTGGAAGTAATCGGGTTTTAGTCATTGACTTTTCTAGTCATGTCGAGTTTGAGTTCAGGTGCGTCAGTATAGGCTTTCGGGTCGAGCCAAATTTTGCCACCTTTATTTATAGCATAAAGTATTGAATAAAACATATACATCTAAATATATATATATATAAAGCAGGATACATCTAAGGATAATTTTGTCTTTTCCTTAATGAGAGTGATTGTGAAGCCGACACGTTATATGATTTCTTTTTTTAGTAAGTTAAATATATATTTTTGTATATGATTTATCAAACATACCACTAACTCTCTGATGCAATACGATGGTGATACATGGCAGTCAAAGCCGTAATTTTTTATTTACATTCAAATTTTAAATCTAGAAAGATAAATACAAGATTAAATTTAGATTAATCATGATTTTGCTAAATCTCAAATTTTGAATTAATATGGCTAGAAATAATCAAATTTTTCTAAACATTTTTTTTTCAATATCAAAGACATATTTCCCCTTAAATTTTATATTTACCTATCAAGTATGTCTATGATTCTTACAATTCTTTTTTGTTTTGATATAAAATGATAAAAGAAATAAATAAATAAATATAGCAACTTAATACAATAAAGATTATTGAACTTCTTGTGCAACAAGTGTTGACAATTGTCAAACTATAGCTCTACAAAAATGGTAATTATCTCCCAATATGAAATTTTTTTTGTTGATTTTAATTTATTACCCTTATAAAGTATTTCCTACAATGAACCTGAAAAATAAAATCACTGAAGACCCTAAGTTGGATTTTTCTTGCCATATAAAATTAAAATTAGTGTATATGTTAAACATGCAACTATATAAGGCGTACAAATTACTTTTAACATCTAACGTAAGTAGCATTTTTATAAAGCAAATTTCTAGGCAGTGTTTTAGTTAATTGAGAACGTGTCAGCAATAAAGTAAAAAGATACTTCTAGGATTATAACTAAAATAATTTTTTACATATATCTATTTTTTTAAATCAAATAATACCCAACAAGTTCAACAAAATATATGTTTAAGACTTTTTTTTGTTATGTTAAAAAAATAATTTTATAATATTAAAAGTTAGCGCCAGCGAAAATTGGCCTAGAAAAGAAGACAATAGTTAAACATTTTGAGCTGTAGGTGTATCCATAAGAGTCATAACCTAAAATAAAATGAAAAAATTTCTCTTTTATTCATAAAAAAAAAATTGTGTTTGTCAAGTAAAACAACATAACTTAATTCAGTAACAAAACGAAGTAACAAATCAAAATAATAGAGAATTTAATTTTATATTGGACCCTACTATTCTAAATAAAAATATAGCAAAATAGAAAATACAATAATATTTTCATAAAAATAAAATTATTGAAAAAAAAAGAAATGGGCTTTTTTCCTAATTATTTTTATTATGAAATTATAAACTCTAACATACGATTGTTTTATTCTAAAAAAACCAAAAATAGAAATAGTGATAATTCTCTTTGAAAATTTATTTTTAAAGTTTCTTAACAATTTTAAAGACTTATTCAATTTAAATTTAAATTCAAAACATATATATTTAGTTAGTATAAAAGTCCTTTATTTTTTAAATCAACAAAATTTAATAACTTACTTCAAATTAAAACTAAAGGTTCCCCAAAAAAATATTTATTTGTAAGTGTAATGAGTTTTAACTTTTGATTAATTTAAATTTTAGGATTGATTATAACTTAGGATAATATGTGGACCTCACTTTCAAAATATTCTAGATCTGCCACTGAATCTTATTTATAAAAATAAAAGTCTTTCGGAATAAAGGTCTTTTTTTTTTTTTAGTTAGGGTTCAATCTGACGAGAATAATATTCTATGACAAGCAATTCATTTATTTTCAAATTGACCCATTTGCTATCAATTATTTGATTGACTAATCTTTTATATTGTAATATGTGAAGAGTCAAATTTTTTCATAATTTCTTATGTTTGGATGAATCCATATATTTTTTAACTAAATATCAAGAAAAAACAAAAATAAAATAAAATAATTATAGTGTAAGTGTAATATACTAGTGCCTACATATTTGGAGAATAGACAAATGGATTAACTCCATAAAAGGTCCATTAATGTTGATAGTTTTTTTTACTTTTACTCATATTTTGGTATCAAGTATTAGAGACCCTCAATTTGTACTATATTGATTATTGAAGAACTTTTTAGAATTAATTTTTTATTAATATTAAAAATTGTAATGTAAGTAGAAATTTTGTTTTGTAATATTGATTATTTGTACTTAATTTTTTCTAACTTGAAAAAACTTTAAACTATATTATTTCCTATGTTTTAATATTTACTATATCACTTCAGATATTCTGAACTTGCATTTCTAATAGCATCTTATTTTTTAGTTGTATACTTGTACCTTTTTTCAATGATTTTTTATAATAGAGTAAATTTGACACCGATATAAGGCACACTATCAATTTAGAATTTTGAAAATTTTTCTTAATTTGGAATAAAATCATTTGTAATAAAAAGATATTTAATTATGATAATGTTATGTGAACTTATAAATAGAAGAATTTCTAAACCATTTACTATAGAATTAAAATAATTACTATAATAATATAATAATATTATACATTGATAGTACTGGATACATAGTTATATGTTAACAACTAATTGCTATGTGCATTAAGATAGTCCCTAATCCAACGGTTGGAAATCAATTTTTCTAAAGTAAAAACGTATAATTGAGTTTGTACAATTTTCTTTCTTTATCCTTGTAATTTTTAATATAATGCATTGTGGGTATAAAATAATAATATGAATTCACATATCCAAACATGAATATAAAAACGCAAAAGCCAAATCAAAGGTTCAGCATTTATGTGGATCAAATCCATTTTTCTTTATAATTATTAAACAACATCAATTTCATTAGTTTACATGTACTTTAGAGGAAATGAATATTAAAATCAAAATTAAATTCAACATGGTTTGTTACGATTGTTTTTAAACCAAACGAATTAATATCATAATAAATAAAATTCAAATAAATCATTAATATTAGATAAAACTATTTGCAAAATTTTCATTTTCTCATATTTTTTAAAGATGCAAAGTTGCCTAAAAATTTGATGAAAATTTCAAATAATTAATTAATATTTGAAAAATAATATTTTAGTCATTGCTTTTTTTATAGGAGAAAAATTGAAAAAAAAAATTATATCCCATCTCAATCTCTCCAATTTAAAGGTTTTGAAACAAAGAAAGTAGAAATTTTTATATTTATTTTTTAACAAAATATTTCAAGTTTTTTATGGTACTGTTTAAATTATTATTTGGATGATAATAATTTTTTAATAATACTTTTATAACATTTAAATATATATTATTTTCTGATACTCAATATAACTTGAAATTACTATTCAAATTAGAAATACACATACTCCACTAATGAAATTTTTAAGGTTTTTATTTCAAATCACCGTAAGTGTTAACTCCTTTAATACAATTCAACAATTATGAAACAAATTGATGATATCAATTACAAAATTACTGTTTTTGCGAATGAAAATTTTTACATTGTAAATTCCTTATAAGCCTAGACATTAACTTGTAAGGTTAGCACTATAAAAGGAGATAATATGATAACTTTTATAATAAGATAACTTGTAAGCCGTAAATTTAAATATGGCCTAATAAGATAACATTAAAACTCTTAGTATGAAAAACAACAATACTAGGGATATTCAATACGATGTAAGAAGAATTCATTACTTTTTAAATTGTTGGTTTTATTATAATAATTTTTTATAATAACATTTCTATAACATTTAAGTATGTATATTTTTTTATACTTAATATAACTTGAAATCCCGTGGCAACGCCAGGTATGTAAACTAGTTTAAACTATTTAACAGTATTTATATCTATTTAAAAAATGCTCAAGGTGTTTAAGGCTCTAAATGAATTGAATGAACATGAATGAGCTCTATTCATATTTATTCATTTAGATTTTAAGTGAACACAAACAAGTCTTATCATATTTGTTCGTTTGTTTAAAAAAAATGTTCGTTTTCGTTTATGTATATTCATGAACATCAACAAACAAACCAAACGAACGAACATGTTTGTAAACAATGTATGTGAAAAACTTCATAAACAATTTAAATGAATGTAAACGAATATAAAGGAATGAACTTAAATAAATGAACATATATATAAATACAAACAAACATCACTTTGGTGTAAGTGACCAATGAAAACCTCAACTTAAAAGGAGATATGGATCATATGTGGATGATCTATGTAGACATAAATAGGTATATGTTAATATAAATAATAAATTAATAAATAAACAAAGGAACAAATATAAATGAATAATAATTAAACTGTTCGTAAATATAAATAAATGAACATAAGCTTTGTCGTGTTCTTTTGTTTAAATAAGCAAACTAAAAAATGTGTTTGTATTCGTTTGTTTAACTTAATAAACAAATATAAACAATCTCCTATGGAACTGTTTATAAACAGTTCATTGCACAATCTATTCATTTACAACAATAAAAGTTGTTGAACTAAAAATATATGGTAATGATTGCACTATAACATGGCAAAAGTGGTAAAGGTTTAAATTCATTTTGATCTATGAATTTTGTTGATTCCGACACTTTACCTTTTATAAGTTGGCTTAACTCAACTTATTCCTTAAATTTGTGAAAATTTGGACGATATTTCTTAGAGTTATTAAGATTAGGATCCTACACCAAATTGTTTTTCATCGTAAAAGATCAAGATTGTAAGGTTAGATCTTAAATTACAAGATCTTACGAAAATATCCCAATTCCTTATAATAAATAATATAATTCATATAGAAGACTAATTATATTAAAAACTTAAGTAAAGTTCAAATGTTATAACAATCATACACCCAATTAGTGTTACAACACAAATAAAGCTCAAGTTTTTGTAGAGCATATATCAACATAATTAACACAATAGCTAACACAAATCTGAAAGAAATTCATAAACAAATATAACTAACAATATAATGCAAAACTTATAAAGGTGTTTTCAAGTTTTGTCTCATGAATAGAAGAGAGAAACAAGCTTGTTTTTTTTTTTTTTACTTATTTCACAATTCAAGTCATATAACCACTAATTTGGGTAGTCCAACTTGGACAATAAGAGCCTAATCACTTAAACTTTCTAATTTAGGCTCAAATACAAATATAACCAATGTAAATCAATACCAAGTAGGATTGACAGGATTGAAATATTCTACTGATCTTACGATCTTAATCTCAATCCTACTAATCATTATCTATCATCAATCCTATTACTTTTGGCCAAAATACCCCTTTGGCCGTTGAACTCAATTAATAAGGACACTTTCCCCCCCTTAACTTTAACTCAGTCTGACTCAGTCCTTAAACTTGCTTAAGTGGGTCAATCAACCCTTTTGACTCACTGTGTTTGTCACGAGATGAATAGAAGCAGACACTATTTACCCAATCTCCAACATCCACTCCATTAACCCTCGACCTCCACGACACCACCCAAAAATCGATTTTGCCATTAGAGTGTTAACGAGGTGTTTAGTGTTCCAAGGGTTTCAGGTCCTGAAGCGGAGGGGCGCCTTTGATCTGATCGATTCTAGGAAAATGGACAACGAGCATGATAATGAAGACAAGGGCACGAAGGACTACTCTACGGCAACTAGCACACAGTCAAAATTGGAGACATGTTCAAGAACGGCCAATATGTGATTAGGACCATTTCTATGTCATCTTGCTCTCTTGAGCATTCAACAGTCAGTGAGATGGTCTTAGCTCTATTCCTATTTCTTGGTCAAATAGCAGTTGATTTTATTAGATAGTTCTAAAATTAATGTCATGATAAGACTTGTGGTCAGTTTCATTGGATGTATTAGGAGAAGGCAGAGAGGTCTAACGAAGATGGTAGCTTGTTTTTATTGTTTATAAGATCGAGATAAATCAACAAAATATCAGGAAGCTTAGGATACATTATGTATTTTTTCATATCTCGTTACACTGTAAAATAATTATACATTTACTCCCAACAGTTCTTATGAAGTTATACTTGTTGCCTTAAATATTTATATGTTCCATCAAATCACATGTTTGTCATATTTCATGGCTGTAGCAAATGGAGACGAACAACATCAATGAAAAATCTATCACGTGAGTTGCACATGGAAGTAGAAAAGGTTGATTGACCCGCTTAATAAAGTTTAGGGACTAAGTTGAATCAAGTTGAAGTTCAGAGAGATAGGTGTCCTGGTCAACTGAGTTCAAAAGCCAAAAGGGTATTTAGGCCATTACTTTTCAACAAAGTTTCATGAAATCAGATTGTAGGATTGTGGGTTGCTAATGTCCAGATCAGGACCTTAACAACCTACATTTCCCTTTAACATGGACACTTTGCCCTTTTGATCAGTTAACCGAGTGAATGAGTTAGACAAAGTTCCCAATTTTTCATAGTTTCAAGGCTAAGTTGATGAACATTAGATTATGGGGACTAAAATGTTCCTGTTGACAAAGTTTAGGAGATTTATGCCTATTAAAAAAAAAGATAAACATAGAAAAAAATTCTCGTAGAATTTATTGTTTTTAAATAATGTGACAAAAAATAATTTGACTGATTTATTTATTGGACAGACGTGGAAATAGAGGGAAAATGCTATAAAAACAGTACATGGCTGTCAAGGAACCAAACATGTTTTTTTTTTTGGGATTAGATGTATTTTGCTTTGTGTATTTTAATGCTTTCTATAATATAATGAAATACAACCTTTTTTAAAAAATGAATTTTATATGTACTAAATTAAACTTTACAAAATACATCTGTAAATAAAAGCAAAAGTTTAAATTTAAATAAATTTCACGTCTATGTAAATATGGTAGTCCATTAGGTGAACCACCAGGCTAGAATAGAATCATGTCAAGGCCCAGCCCGATTGAAGGAAAGATGGATGAAGTGATGAACCTTGATGCATTTTGAGTGTTCTAGAGTCGCCTTTTAAGGGAGAAAAAAAAAAAAAAAAGAAATCCTCCTAGCAAAAGGAGTTGGTTAAGCTATATAAATATAAGATGCTCTCTTTCAAAATATTTGATTTCGATTCTCTTCGCCAAGAATCTCTTACTAATGGGTAATCTTCAATTGCCCATTTTAAAAGGAAAAGTCAAGTTTCACGGTCTAACAACCGTAAATTATTGTGAATGATTGATTAGTCTATGAAATCCCTTAAATTATATGGGTCACATGCTCATCAATAATCCACAAAAACTCATATTCACCACAAACTATGATATAATTACGGCCGTTTTCAAAACTTACATGTTTTCTCATCTTTTCTGACTATTCAAAACAATACCCTTGCACCTCAATAGAGCATATCGGCCCAATTAATTCTGGCCCACCTCTTGACTCTTTTACCCATCAGTAATTTTATTTCTAATAGATTTCTATTACATTTACTTAGAATTTATAGTAATATAAGTTTAAGTGACTTCCGATCAATAAAATAAAATTAATTAATTATTTCAAAAAAATTGAATTGACTTCACAATAAATTTCCCGACAAGTCCTTTAATTATACAATCTGTTGCAAATTGATCCCTATACCAATAAGCAAGTTACCCCTCAAACATGGTCCTTTCATTTCCTTCCGTTTGGCATAAAAGGAAATATAATTTACCATCTTTAATTTTATTAAATTATTTATACTTGGAAATCAAAAAATTAGAAATTTAGGACCCAGAAATTTAGTTCTTTCCTTTTTACAAACTATTTTCAAATTCCTCTAATTAAGAGATATCCCTTGGAAAAGCTGCTTAGGAATTAAGAAAGACAAAAAAAAAGGTTAATATAAAATTATAACAATTTTTTTTTTCTGCAATAGGCAGACACGCACTACAGTTTTTTACAATTAAATTTACCAATAATGTTAGATTATGAGCGAAAGTCTACCATCAACGTTAAATGACTCATAAAAATATACCAATTAAACCACTAATATTTCATTTATTTCACCAAATATTCCTGCTATTTACAAAGCTGCAGCCGCACCGGTGGTTCCATACCCAACGCATTTGGGCCCCATAGTTTTAGTTAGATTTGGATCCGTTAAGAGAGGTACGACCAAGCACTTTATAAGCCGAATAATAGGTTGACCTATAAAAGCCCAGTCAGCAAAGGAAAACTCTGATGTGGGTCCCACAAGGATAGTTGTTTCTCAGGTCTCGTGGCTTTCAAGCTACAACTACTAGTGCTCGGCTCAGGCTCTTCTCCTAAGACCTATATAAAAGTCGTACTATTCATTAGAAAGGTATTTGAATTCTTTCCTTGAACTCTCCTCGATCTTGGATCCATATTTATTTGAGTGTTAGAGTGCCTTGTACAGGTATCCACGTCTACCCATTTTTCTAGTGATTGTGGATCAAAGCCCACATCACTAATATTAAGTATAGGAGAAAGATCAAGAAGCATCATCATGCGCCATCATCTTCATCTAACTTTCACAACTTTAACCATCTTTGAAGGTGCATGGCTCCACAAAATCAAATTGTTATTCAAGGTTGGAAAAATGTCATAATTAGACCAAGCTCCTTAAATGAGCGCTATAAGCTTTGCAGATTGTGAACTTGAGCTAAATCACTTATCATGATTCACCTTCTGCAACTAAGGATTATCAACCTCTGGACTTTAGAGTTCACCACCTATATGCCCAAGATTGATCACGGCCTTTGCTTGTAGCATCCTTGACTAGCCTTAATCATTGCATTTGGAGATCACCATTAGTTGAGCTTAACCACCATTTTGCTAAGAACAATGTAGAATTTGCAATTTGCATTCAATTCATTTTAACTTAAGTCAATTAAATTTCAAATGACTTATTTTTATTCTTACGTTTTTTTACCCGAAACTAATTTTAATTAAAAGCCGACATTATGTAGGTGCAATAATCTATTGAAAATATAATTTTTGTAATCGTACTAAATTTTTATGAATTTTTCTATTTTTAAGCATTAGAAAAAGAAAATTTCATAAAATTTTAACATCATGAAAATTTACTTTCAAATGGATTATTACATCTATATAATATTGTATTTTAAATGAAATTGATTTCAAGGAAAAAAGATGTAAAAGTAAAAATAAGTCAGTTGACTTAAATTAAAATGAATCGATCACTACAAAATAAGGGTAAATTACAAAATCTCCACTATGGTTTGTTCTAATCTCCACTATGGTTTGTTCTAGTCTACACTTTGCCCCCTCTATTTTAAAAAACCTACACTATACCTTCAATTTATTTATAGTGTCTGACAACAAGTTTTTAAACTCTAAATTAAACTATCTGATAACTATGTTCAAGTAATTTCAAGATTTTTTTATTTTTTTTCATAACTAACCGATCTTTAAAAAATACTGATATGCATTTATAAGAAGAAAAATACATTTACAAAAAGAAAAAATAATAATTTAAAATTTTTATTAACTATAAAAAAATATTAAAGAGACCAACTTTATTGGAAGATAACTATCATATAGTTTAAATTATAGTTTTAGAAGTTGTTATCGAATAGTATAAAGGAACTAGGGGTAAAATGTAGGTTTTAAAAACTAAAGGGGGTAAATTGTAGGTTAATGTAAATCTCAGGGGCACAATTGTAACTTTCTGTATAAAATAATAGTTGTAGATGGAGAATGAGGGATGTAGTGATGGATACTATTGGTCAAACTTTATAGTTTGTTGGGCAGAGGTGGTGGACAACAACTATTGGATAGGCCAAAGGAAGATAATATATTTGGATTAAAAATTTATCCAGTGAAATTGAGTCATAATAAAAATATTAGTGGTATATTTGTTATTTTCTAAAAGGATTTTTATGGCATATATCACTAAATAAAGGAATATTCTCTATGTTATTTAGGGCAATGGTTAATTTGTCACATATCTATAACATTCCACCATTATAAAAAATCATTGGTGAATTTAATAGCATAAAACTATAGTTGTTGACGTCTCATATAGTGAATATTGTAGTGAGTAATTTACCTCTTGTTCCTATATAAGATTGAGGAAAAGATCTTAGTCTATCTTAAAAGTTTAACATTTTTTCAACCCTAAAGCTTATCTGTTTTCTATTGAAGCCCTAAAGCTTCACAATCCTCTACTATGTTAGTTCTAAAATGGATGCTAGCCACATGGCTTACAGGACATTCTAATTGGCAAATAATTGTCATTAAACTCTTCATAGGTGGCATAAATGGGACCATTTTCTAAACTCTAAGTAAAAAAAGGGACTGATCAATCCAAATGAAATACTATAGACATTAAAACATCATTTATGCACCTAGTTGTCTTACTGTATAATAAATTGGGGAAAATTCATTTATCATCCCTAACCTTTTTGTTGTTATCCCAAATGAGTTACAAACTTTCATTTTGTTCTTTTAAAATCCTCAACATGCCAAATTTTGTTCCAATCGTGATCTTTCCATCAATTTGACAATTAAAGTTAACAAAATCACAGAAAAACACCAACTTTGGTCCTTAAATTTTCTTCCTTCTACACAAAGCACATTCAAACCTTCAAATTTAACACTTTCTCCATTTCTCTCTTCTATTCCAACTTCCGAGAATAAAAACTCAATTCCCCCTCTCCCCTCCCCAAGTCCTTATCCTCTCTTGCTGCCTCCCTTAAATCCTCTTCCTTAGGCACCGCCTTTCCCCAAACATCCACCTCCCCTACCCCAATTGTCCAACACAAGCTTCCCACACACCACCTCCACCCCTATGCTGCCGTCAGCCCCGAAACAAAATCAACTGAGACCGTTGTGTCATCCCCACCATAGCCATTGTTGCCCCGGCTACATCCCTCAACCTAGAGGCTGCCAACATCATCGCTAACAACACGGCCACACCAGCTTCAGCTAGCGGCATCGCCGCTCTCAAGCATTTAGTAAGATTTTGATTGTTGAGACATTTAGGTTAGTTCGATCCAATCCCTGCATTGAAATTGAAGTTCTTCAGTGATCTCAAAATCAAAGTCAAAATCAAGATCAAGAATGAAGTTGGCATGCCAATGCTGTAGCGGCGCCATACTTTCATCGGAGCTGTGGTTTGTTAATGATGCAGCATCGGTTATCGGGGTAGGATGCGGGAACTTGGATGTTACCTTACCACTTCTCGCACACCCACGCATTTCTCTGTGAACTTTTTGTAGATGTAATCGGCTGGAGTGGCAATGTACCTCCAAGGAGTTGTGAGAGGTCAGTGAAGCAGGTGGCTGCCATGGCTGCAGGAAGTGGAGACTAATTAAGGGCGAGGTAGAAAAGGAGGAGGAGCCTAGGAAAGGCCTCCAAAAATCAAAGGAGTGTTAGAATATGCAGTGGGTGTTGGGGGAGGCCCCTGAAGATTGAGGGAGAATGGGGTTGCGGTGGCGAAGAAGCAGCAGGCAGAAGAAAGAATAACTGAGTGTAGACAAAGTCAGCAGCTGGAGGATTGAAGTGTTAAATTTACAAGATTAAGGGTGCCTTGAGTGGGAGGAAGAAATTACAAGACCAAAATTGGCATTTTCCCAGAGATTCCGTTAACTTTAATTATAAAATTGACAGAAGTACCACGCTTGAGATAAAATTTTCCAAATTAGGGACTTCAAAAGTATAAAATGAAAGTTAGGGATCCGTTTAGAATAACATAAAAAGATTAGGGATGGCAGATGAATTTTTTGCCACGTCTTACCACCAATTCACCAACACCATCTTTTCTCTCGTGTCTCTCACGTCTCACCTCCCACCACCTAATTCTGAAAACCAATGGAATGGAATCTGATAAAATTAATGTAAACGTACCCATACTTAAAAAATTCAAAAGCCAAAATTCATTAATTCCTCTCATCCATATCTCGAAACCATCGATCTACAAAATGACCAAATCCATTCCACCAACACCCGTCGCTGATGGAGGTGATTCCAGTGACACGATGGAGTGGATCCGCTTCTCCTTCACCGTTCCAACAATGAACACCATAGCTGGTACGACCAAAACGGCGAGAAAACTTTGAAGAAGATTGAGACCACAATTAGTCGATGGGGGCAATTTGATAATAATTTTTCATGATTTTTTTCATTGATAGGTGGTTACGAGCTTTCTTGAAGATTTTGTAGGTTGAATATAGTTATGGATGGTGAGCAGATGCCGATTCCTCTTGTGAAACCATTGTTATATTCAATTTGTTTTAACTTAAATCAATTTAATTTAAAATAATATATTTTTATTTTTAAATCATTTTTACCTAGAACCTATTTCATTTAAAAGTTAATATTATGTAGATACAATAATTCATCTGAAAGTAAATTTTATGGGATTATTAAATTTTTATAAATTTTTAAAATTTTTAAAGCCAAAAAAATTCATAAAAATTTAGTAAAATTCTAAAAATTTTATTTTTAATTGATTATTATACCTACATAATATTGAATTTTAAATAAAATTAACTTTATGTAAAAGTGGTATAAAAATAAAAATAAATCATTTTGAATTAAATTGAAATGAGTTCGCTGTTAGGAGGAGAAACCAATTCCTCACCTTAATCGATTGTATTAAATTCCAGTAAGTAGGTTTTCTAGAATTAGGCGGCCGGGAGGGGAGGGAAAGAGAGAAAGGAAACTGAGTTTTTAATCCCTACAGTATTTTATTTTGATTGATTTAGTCCATTTTATTATCCAATGTTTAAAAAATGGTCCCAATTGTGCGCGAGGAGTTTTAACGGTAATTTTGTGCCATGCATGAGATTCTATCAGCCATATGCTTCTGCACCAATTTTAGGACTAACAGAGTAGATGATTATAAAATTTTAGGCTTTTAATAAAAAAAGTTGACAAATTTTAAAATTGCTCAAGAGAAACGTGAAACTTTAATAACTGACATTTTTTTTTATGCGTGGAGTTGTGGTTGGTGAGGGCACGGAACGGATGCCGCAGCATGAGCAAGTTCGAGAGGGCCGCGTCATGGAGCCATAAGCCACTTGCAAGTTGCAACTTGCAAAACAATCAAAACACACCTCCACACCTACCACCATGTCTCACCAACCCCTTCAATTTCCTCTTGGTTGGTCTTGGCTATCGCATTCCTTACATTGCTTTATGACCATTTATTTGACATTTTTTTAGTTAATTATAATTTATCTTTGAGATTTAGATTATATTACACTTTATCCCATGTTATTTAGAAAATATACACTTTATCTCTACCTTTTTTATATTGGTTGACAATAAATTTTTTAGATTTTAATTTAAATTGTATAATAATCATCTCCAAGTAATTGTAGTCTATAAGGTATATTTTTATAGTTAACAGACATTTTAAATTATCTATTTTTTCTTTCTATAAATGTAAAATAGTTTTTATAAAAGAGTAAAGTGTAAGGTAAGGGTAAGATATATATTTCTGAAATAAAATGAGATCAAATGTAATATCACCTAAACCTCAAAAAAAAATTATAATTAATCTTTTTTTCTTAAATTTAATCTATAAGAGTCCCATTCAACAACCAAAACTTGAACAATTATTTTATGCAATTGACCAATGATAAGACTGAAGATAAGGCAAGTCTCATCACTTATTTGAAACTTACAATGCAAAAACTAACCGGTAACTTGCACCATAAGTCTCAAGTTTTTTAGAGTTACTGTAAAGCCATCCTAAACCTCTGGCTTGTGTAGGAGTCCCAAACATTTGTAAGTTCTTTCAAATCAGTCCTTTTGAATATAATAATCGCTATCTTGGATGAAAAGTGGTAAATTACTGTGTTAGGTGGCCGTAGGGGCGGCGCCTGTTTGCATGAGTAGGAGCAATTGTCATCACTCAATTTTGGAAAAAGTATATAATGGATGAATGATCTTTTATCAAATATTTGTTCTACCCCCACATAATTTTTTAGGGTAAAATTTACTAGGGTACCTTTTTTTTTTTATTATCCTAATTGGGTACCCTACATTCAAGTTATCATAGCGAGGTACCTTACCTCTTATTCCATGTCCTACCTAAATACTTTCCGTTAATTTTAGATTTATGTCTAATTGAAAATGCTGACGTGGTATTAAAAATATTAAAATAAATCATAAAATAACACTTATGGCCTTCAATTTTTTTTATCAATAATTTTAAACCCTAACATTTTAAATCTAACCCTCAGGTTTCTAATTCCTCTACTTCATCACCGCCACACCTTACTCGTTGCCGCTGCTCGATCCTTACTCGCCGTCAGTGCTTGCCGAAACCACCTCATCTCCACCTCCGACTGTCGTTTGTGCATCTGATGCTCAAGCCAAATCACTGTCCTTGCCACCAACCTCACGAACCACTTATCTTTGCCTCATTCAAGTACGAAAAACCCAAGAACAAATAGAGCCCAAACGGCGTCGATCTCTGTTCAATTTTTAATCTTCCATGGGATGCGGGCAAGTTCAACCCGTGTTGATCTCACCATCCTATCCATCGGTGAGGGCAATGGTGTCGATCTCATGGAAAAATCTATATGGCGGCTGTAATGAGGGTGATGGCATTGAGGCCGATGGTGAGGGCCACTCCAAGCTTCCTCTTCAACCACTTCAACAACGACTATGAGGCACTGTTGATCTCAAGGAGTTTCAATCAAATACAAGCATTTCTGGTCAGAAACAAAGCAGATTCAATGAGATTGATGTTGGAAAACAAGGTGGTGGGGGAGCAGTGGGATATGGGGCGGTGATGGGTGATGACGGTTTGATTTAAAAGCATTTTAGTAGTTTTAGGGGGTTTTTTTTGTAATTTTCCCAAAAATTAAGGGACCAAAAATGTTATTTTAATATTTATTTTAATATTTTTTACGCTATATTAGCATTTTCTGTCAGACATAACTTTGAAATTAACATAAAGTACTTGAATAGGACACGCGATAAGAGATAAGACGTCTCATTAGGACAATTTAAAGGTAGGGTACCCAATTAGAACAAAAAAAAAAGCTAAGGTAGTTATTTTAATATTTTTTACACCATATTAGCATTTTCTGTCAGACATAACTTTGAAATTAACATAAAATACTTAAATAGGACACGCGATAAGAGGTAAGGCATCTCATTAGGACAATTTAAAAATAGGGTACCCAATTAGAACAAAAAAAAAAGCTAATGTACTATTGGTAGATTTTACCCTAATTCTTTATAATGCCCTCACTGACTCAAAAGTCTTTAGTTTTGATGTGGGTCTAAATATAAATAAATAAAAGCTAGTGGTGAAACTAAATTTCATAAGAATTGTTAGGATAATTATAGAATTTAACACACAAGCCATGTAAAAAGAGAACCACCTACCAAGTGCTAATGGCTCATTAAAAAAATAAAAATAATAATTAAAATTGGTGGTGAATGAGATTTTTCTCTTTCCTCTGACACTATTGCAGTCTGTAAAAGCTTATCTCTTTTTTGGTCCTTTCTTACTCAAAAGTAGTAATATATTATTATATGAATTTCTAAATTTTATGTGTATATAATCTATACTTGTAGATACTTGAAATAAAAATAAAAAAATTGTTCATGCATAAATCAAATATTAATACTAAAAATAATCTATTAAAGCATTGAAAATGATGTATTTATAATACAGGTAATAATATTACCATCAACATTTGCAAACCATGAAACCACATCATTAATGGTTGTAAATATGAAACTATTTTATTAATTATATTTTTTATTGCTTCCACTGATATAATATTCTGGCTCTGCCCTATGTGGCAGTTTGAAGGCCCCAAAAAATTCTTCATTTAAGTTTTGAAATAGCTATTTTTCAGAAAAAAAAAACTGTTGAGTAACTAGCTCATACATTTTTCTTTATATGATAAAATTTCGTACATTTTTTGTTTACCTTTCTACTTTTACAATATTTAGAACTGTGACAATTTGGGCATATAAATTCTTAAATTAATTATGTTGTTTAAAAATTGTCAAACACCTTTGCTTATGGCAAAAGTTTCATTTATTTTGTGTTTAGCTTTTCTGTTTTTATGACTACATATAGATTTTTCCAAATTGCCACCTCTGCAGTCTCTGCTGGCAATTGCGATGGTAACATGGCATCTCTATAAAATTTAACGTCCGAATAAAAAATTTGGAATTACTTATAAAAGTTTGGGATTTGCGTATGATGAACCATAAGATTTGGGACGGATTTGTAATAACCTGGACAGTTTTTAAGACTAAAGGAATCACTGAGCCAACTCAAACAATTGACGAACGGCTAATTACGAAATCACTACTGAAGTAAAATATTTTCTTTTAATTCCAGAAACATGAGGACAATTTTTAATTTTTTTTTTACCAATGATTAGACTGTTTGTAGTTACTTTTTTACCAATGATCAAATCATTGGTATTTATAAATGCATTAGATCATTGGTAACAGAATTTAATTGTTACCAATGGTTATGCATTGATAAATAGTCCAGGTGGTCTAGGGCAGTTTAAATGAGCTTATTACCAATAGCTAAAACCGTTGATAATTTTTCAATTACTTAAACCATTGATAATTATCAACTCAAAGAACGATTGGCAAGTGAAATTTATATTACCAATATCATAATCTGTTGCAAATTCAAATAAATTGACCAATTTGAAAGGAAAATAGAAAATGTGGGACTAAAGTTGGATTTTTACTCCTCTGTCCGTTCCTATGACCAGTCCAAATAGGGCTTCGAAATCAATTTGGTCTCGTGAGCTTGCAGAGTGAGCTATTACGCTTTCTTCTAAGGATGGCTGCTTTCAAGCCCACCTCCTGGTTGTCATCGCTCGATAACTTTCTTTTCCACTATGTATTTATGAAAGTTACACTAAAACATCATCAACTTATGAAGATACTAGGCAAGACATTTTTTCTTCGTCTTTAGGGAAAAGAGTGGGCAAGATATTTTAAACAATCAATTATTTAATTTGTGTAATTGTAAAAGATGAGGAAAGGTTAACTCCTTTGCTACAAGCAAGGACAAAAGTCAAATAAAAACTCTAGCTTATCTATCTTTGTTTAGATAAGCTCTCTATCATCTATTTGATGAGTCAGTTTCATTTTAACTTAAGTTAAATGGCTTATTTTTATATTTACATTTTATTTTCTGAAACTAATTTCATTTAGAAATCAAATTATGTAGATGTAATAATTTATTTGAAAATAATTTTTCATGTTATTATTAAATTTTTATGAATTTTTCTTTTTTAATGTCTTAGTTCTGGGTGAAAAAGACGTAAGAATTAAAAAAAATTATTTTAGAATTAATTCACTTAAGCTAAAACAAACTCAGTGTAAATTTCTCTAGCAACTCCCATCTATAAAAGAGCTTTTCTTTTCTAAACCGAAATTATTACTAACATTACTAGCGACCATTTTATAGCCAAATGTTTCCTTGGTAACTTGAAGCAAGTCGAGCAAGAGGTGTAAACGAGTCAAGTCTAATGAGCTTTGAGTTGCATTTTAAGCTTGGACTCTTAGCAAATCAAGCTTCAAGTTTAGTACTATTTGGCTCAAACTTTCATTGAGTCTAATGAGCCTAATATTTTTTTAATATAAAAATAATATTAGTTTTATCTTTAATATACCTAAATCCTAAAGTTCTAATTTATATTCCTCAATTGAGCTCGAATTGGGCTCAAATAGATCTCGAATCTTGAATTGAGCTTTGAGCCTATCGAGCCATCGAACCGAGTTCGAACCTTTTCGAGTTGAGTTTCAAGTCCCGTTTTTCAAACTCATCAAGTTCGAGCTTAAGCCCAAGCCAAGACAGTTATTAACGAGCCAAGCTTTGAGCCTAAGGTGTTCAAATTTGGCTTGACTCGTTTCCACCCTATGAGTAACTTCAGTGTAGAACTTGACTTTTTAACAAATAACTTATAACGAAGATAAAGCATACAAGAAATGCATGAGTAGGTTTCCTTGTTTAAATAACATTTGGAATTACATGGTATGAAGTTTTTTTTTTTGTATTCATAACAAAATATATGATTATTGTTTCTAAATTTTCAAAGTTACAGGATGAAGGTTATTTTTGAAATGTAAAGTGAAAAATGTTTTACGTCTCAAGCTGTTATACCTCCTGATTCAAAGTAATACTAGAGCTATAATATTTCTTGTACATTTTTCTCTATTTGAAATTATTTTTACAAAAATTTTGGATTTGTAAGTACTTCGAATTTTTATTGCTGGAATTAATTCTAGATTTATTCATCAGTTTTTAGAAGGCAAAAAATGTTCATTGGTTCCTTTGTAGAACTTGGCTCTAATCTCATACAACTCACAGAAGTTACCAAAAACCATAATGAAATGATTTTCTTTTTCTGCTATTTAATAATAGATTATATTTGCAAAAATTTTAAAAAGAGTAAAGGCTGTTACGGACTCCAATATACGATAGAGGATCTATTTGACAAAGATGAAAAAGTTCAACAACTTATTTGGGCTTTTAGAAAGATGTGACAACATGACACGTGTACGTCCATATATGGCTTAGGCTCTTGCAAAGCCTAGCAAAGAGTGGGTCGGCACTTTTGTGATTGAGCCGTGGCACCAACCGAGGTGGAAGTTCACCCTCGTCATTTTGATTAGTGGGTTTACCATTAAATTGGGGTTAAAGCCAGGAACTTTTTGTGGTCCACGATCGAGCTGGTTGGTGTACGATGTTCAGTAAAATTGGTGACCACAACAACGTACAAGGTATCTTCTGCAGAGACCTCTATTAACAAAGTACTCATTATTCATAATCCTCAAGATATAAATCTTGGATATATTGTTTAAGGGGGGGGTCAAGTCCTTTGTACCTGAACCAGCTAATGTTGGTAGGGAATATCCTTGACTCGGACGCTGTAGAGAAAATGGTCGCAAGTAAAGAACAATAAAATTCTTCTAAGCATGTGTTTATCTGATATAACCTGATCGTCACCATGGTTTATTGAAGGAGACTTGAAGACCCAGAAGAGACCTGAATTGATTGCAGCAAGAAGAGTTTCAAAACTTATTGTCTGTCACAAAAGTTTCTCGCATGTGACCAACGGTGATTGAAGGAAGCAAGAGGTTATGTTATGTGTACCAAATCAACATTGGAGGGATTATGAATCTTGAATTTGAGAGCTGATTATGGATTATGAACATTATTTACCAGCAACAAACAATACAATCAGCAGCAACAACGTACTTCTGCCACTGATTAAACCGATTGAAAAAATTTAATTCCTGAAAGAGGATATAGAATAGAACCATTTCGGACTCGCTTGTCGATGCTCCAACTTTGGGCATTTTGACATATAAGTCCTCTTCCTTTTCCGCCGAATCAATCGGCCGCAGATGGGGACCAAGGAGTCATGTCCATCGGATAACTACCCAAAACCCTCAAGAAGGACGTGAACTCCTGAACCTCCGCCAGCGCGTTTTGCGCCCTAACGTCCGCCATCGAGGCCTCGAAATCCACGTAGAACATGTACTCGAAGTGCTTTGCCGTCCCGACGTTCGCGTCGTCCACCAGCCGGATCGGCCGGTTCCGGTGCGGCCGCGACTCGATCTTCGTCAAGTTGATGTTCCGGAATGCGAATGCGGAGAGAACCTTGAAGAGCACGCTCATGCCTTTGTCGTGCGCGAAGACGATGCTCGTCTTGAACGGCCGGTCCGTCCGGGGGATGATCGGCTCACGCGCCAGCATAACGAACCGCGTCACGTTGCTCGAGTCGTCCTGGATCCCGTCGGCCAGGACTTGCAGGCCGTAGAGCTCCGCCGCGCGCGCGCTTGCTATCGCCGCCGTGTCTCGGAGGTCGTTCTCAGCGATATACTCGGCGGCGCCGGCGGTGTCGTCAACGGCCTCGCGCGTGACGCTCATGCCGAGCTTCGTCAGAGTGTGTTCGCACTGAGCGAGGGCTTGTGGATGGGAAATTACTCTGGTTAAGTACTCCTTCCGGACTCCAGGGAGGGCTAATAAGCAGTGATGCACCGGGAACTGGACCTCGCCAACGATATGTAGCCGATGACGGAGGAGAAGATCGTAGTTCCGGTGGATCGAGCCACCGAGGGAATTCTCAACCGGCAGAACGGCCCGATCCGCGATCCAGAGCTCAACCGCTTGGAAAGCGACTTCGAACTGGTCACAAGGAATGGCTTCACAGTTTGGATACGCTTTCCCGGCAGCGGCCTCAGAATATGCACCGGGTACGCCTTGGTACGCGACGCGGAGCTGAGATCCGTGCATCGGCGCCGGAGATAGATCTGTGATGGTGAGCGGCGCCGGCACTGGCGGCTTGTTGTTAACAGGGACGATATCAAGACTGAGGGAGGTTTTATGGCCGTTGACGACAGCGGAGTTGGATTTGTCGGCGGATTGTTGGTCGAGGGAGAAGACTTTGCTGGAGAGGATGGCGCAGGAGCTCTGCCAGTCGGATCGGCTAGAACCGACGGCGTTGGGGAACTGGACGGAGTCGGAACGGTGAACGCTCTGAATGGCGAATCGTTTGAGTCGGGTCGGGTGGAGAACCAGGTTCGGATTGAGAGGAGGAGAAATCGCCGGCATCGTTACTAAAGGTTAGGTAACCGATCAAATCTAAGCTAAAAATTTCTGTCTAAAGTTCAAAAGAACAAATTTATTTTTTTATGGTTTTCTTTCTTTAAAAGCTTGATCTGTTCGCCTGAGAAGGGAACGTCAAGCTGAGGAAAGAGGGGAGGGCAGGAGGGTTTTTATACTGAGAAATCAAAAGCCGAGTAGAGGAATTGTGTGGATACGGTGATTTGGTCAATCCCCACACCAACCCCGTTTTGCTCATTTGTTTTTAATATTGTTTTCTATTTACACATGCTAAAAAAATTGTTTCCCATGTCATTCATCAACAAGGAATCAACGTCAACTACGCGCTTTTTTGGGTTTTTCACTCTGTAATTTTTCTGAATAATTTAAGGTTACGAAATAAATTGCAGTTGCTTTAAAAATATACGCTTCCCTTCTCCTCATTGTACATTTCTGGAAAAAATTTCTTAGTTTAGATTATAAGTCATCGTTTAATAATTTCAGTTTGTTTCATTTTTTTTTTTTACAGTTGACAAATTATCATTTTTTATGTAAATATAAATAATATTTTTTAAATGCTAAATACCTTTGAAAAATCAAACAAACTAGAATTATCGGGTGCCCTACAATTTAAATTTGAATTTCATAAATTTTTTTCTAGACAATATAAAAAAAAGCTGCAGAAAACTTGATATTCCCAAACCTCATATGGTAACTATAATTTAGAGGGTAAACGTAAACAACTCATTTTTATCACAAAAATGCAAAAACAAATTTGTTAAAGAAAGAAGATTAATAAATAGAGAGGCTTACCTCCTTAAAATGAATTCACATGACTAATGCGAACTATTTGGGAGTTAGTTGAAACTTCTTAGACTTAGCTTCTCGGCTTGGATGTCGTAGAAACATTTTTCTTCCAATTCAACATTACTAAAAGGTGTGCACACACCAGTGCTGCTGGAATACTTTTTGTTTTGACGGTGTGATGGATTTTTAGAGGTGTTATATGTTTTGCATATAGAAATTGTAAGTACACGAAAATCTAGTGAACAGAAATTGTTGTTTTATTTTTTATATGGCGTAGTGAGTATACAAAAAGAGGGATGTGAGACGTTGTTTGTATCTTCGGTTGCTAAAATTTCTAATCATGAAAAGGGAAGAAGAGTGAATACCAAAGGGTAAATAAATCAGAGTAGTACTGTAGTACAGAGAAGAGATACGTGACAAAAAAAAACATAGGATTTATATGTTTTGTTTGGCACTTTTGGAGAAATGGACCAAACTACTAACTTTTAACAAGTTATAACTCTAATGATAACCAAGTCAACATATCAATGATTAAAGTTGCGTTTAACCCAATATACAAAACTTAAATATCTTATTTCCTCCCTTCTTTCCTACCTTCCACATAAGTCCATACGAAATCTTTGAAATCAATATAATTTTTACACATTAGAATGCAACCAACAACTCCAACAAACTCATCTATATATTTTAACACAGTAACATCCTATAAAACAGAAAAAATAAAATAATAATAACAAATCATAAATCAAATTTTCAACAAAAATTAATATAGGTGAAACTTCTCCAACATTAGATACCTAAACAACTCAAACTCACACTCCTAGTAGCGATATACCACCAAAGCTGGACACTTCACCAATCCAAACATTACTAAATTGACACATATCAAATATCATGGTTCTACACATCACAAATGGAAAATCTAAAGGACCCAAACTGCCATTTGGCCACCACCCCAATGCCATGTGTCACTTCTTCCTCACTTCCTTGTCCTTTCATCTATATATAGATGTGTGTGCCCTTACCATTTACGCCAAGGCCTAAAGGGGACGCCAGTGAGGAGGTCCACTTCCTACATTGTGTTTCAAATAATTTAATTCGATTATCTTTTAAGTTTCAAAAAAAAAAAAAAATAGCATTCTGATCATTAATTACAATAATACTTTTTTCCCTTATAAACTTGTAATCATGCTTCTGACTTCTAAATTAAAAAAAAAACATATCATTCTCAGATTAACCCAAATTTGTAGAAATAATAGATTATAACACTCTAAAAATAAACTTGAAAAATATATTTTAAGAAACACCTTTTTAGTTGCAAGCATTTTAGTTCCATGTGTTTGGCAAACTTGTTAGTGTGAAATTTACAAAATCTTTACAAAAATATAAAAAAGGCCAATTTGTCTAGGTTTAATTCATCAAACTTAACTTATTATGTGCGCATGGTGAAAGAAATTTAGCGTATAACTAACGAACATTTTAATTTTCAGGATATAAAATAAATGTGAAAATTAAGATATACTTAGTTATCACTGTAAAGCTGAGTAATAGTCTTCTTAATAAAAGACGTCACTTCAAGTATGTTATAGAAGACGTGACTTACTTTGAACACTCAGGATCAGTTATTTAATTAACTTGAAAATAAAAATAACTAAATATGCTGGTTTACACTCAATACTTGATTAAATTTCTCTTTATGGTGAGAGATAAATGTGTAAGATGAAATAGAAGAATAAGAAGTTTCAGAAATTGTGTTTTTGCAACCATATTTGCACAATTCTACTGTCCTCTATTTTATAAGAGGTGAATTGGCACTTGTAGAGGGTCATAACCCTTCATAAAAAAATTACAAACTCTTCATTAAAGATTGTATTAGTTCGCCAAGAGGTAGCCTTATCCATCCCTAATTTTTTTTCCTCGAAATAAGGACATAACCACCCGTAGAAGTGATGTATTGTATTGACCATAAATTCATAACTCTTCCAAGAATTGTGTCTTCTTAAATCAAGGTCATAACCATCTCTTAAAAGTTTTTAAAATTCACCTAAAACATTATCATTTATTAAATGTCATGCTACTTCACTAATCAGGTTAGTTATGCACCATAACTACCTCCCAAAAGTCATATCTATTGGGATGGGCATGTTTTTTCATCTAAATGTCATATTTTTTCATAATATGAGTAGTTATGAGGTGATTATTAAGTAATTATCACATGTGTCAAGGTGTACATGTACACATCATATAATCGTCATATGGCATATACCTATTGGTTCCAAGGTGATAATGTATCACACAAATATGCCACATCATCTTAATCATTTAATTACCTCTATTTAATAGTAGAAACGATGATGTGAGTTGGTGTAATAGCACCAATATATGATGTGACCACATCAATCAGTAGTAAAATAAGTATATCTTACAGTATCTATGAAATTTAGCAATCACTCTTACTAACGAAATTTCAATAACTCGCACTCACACTAGATATACTTGATGGAAAACAGGGATAACTTGAAATGCACTATCACAAAAAAGAAACTACCATATGCAAGTTTGAGTGTGTGACTTTAGGCATGATAATAAATCTCCTCTCCATAGAGCGGTTAAACATACATAAGAGAATTATCTTCACCACAAATTTTTGAACTAATCAAAGATCCTTAAACAAATCAAGATTCATTAATGATATGTATGTAATTAATCATGCCTATATTCTTCAAGACTTTGTTGATACATAGTTTGCTTATAACACATCTCTTTCACAAGTTTACTACTAAACTCTTTGTCATGTACCAAACTCAGATTGTATCCATTTTGAAAGTAACTTTATACTTGAATCATGTAGTACACTAAGTAATACAGTATTATACTATACGCTACTTATGAACGTTCGTATTCAAGTATAGATGACAATGTACCAACTATTTTACTTATAACATACGCAATCAAATTATGATTTGCATTAATTTACAAACACATTATAAAGTTTCTTCTATTCCACTTACTGTATAGTAACTTAAAATCTAGTGATTACCCAATATGAGACACATCAGGTTGAATTATCATAGCCATAGGAAGCTTACTAAAGTAATACTATGACTTTAAATCACTAAATAGTAGCCAATAATAAGTAACAACATAGCGAAAAAAACTTACACATAAGTAATAAAAGAGAAAACTTACTAATTTTTTTTTCCATTATCAATTTGACACGTTAAAAGGCATAAGAGATATGTATAAATGCCATAGTTTGTTAGTGTACACAATCACAATATTTGACAACCATTATTTATAAGATGTCAATCTCTCTCTCAAAGATTGTATTTTGTGTGACTTCATGTGAACTCTCATTAGGAGCATATATCCTTAACAAACCATGCAAGTGTTAAACTTCTAAAAGATGAGACATTCACTTGGTCATATAGGTTAGGATGTATGTGTAAGCATACAAATATGGTCTGATTAACACTTTACTTTAATCTTTAACAAATAGCTTAAATCAAGATGACCTTTATGCTAAAATTATCACATGTTGGATTATGTGACTGCCACTTAGATGTCAGTTTTTATTGAGTCACATATAACTAAATTAAGTAACGACATGCACTTAAGACTTTAGCAATCTCTTTCTTGTTCAAACTCCAAGAACAAATATATATGATGTTTAGAAATATATTTGATTTTTATTGTGATGTAAGCTATATATATGATGTTATGTATAGCACACATGTGTCACATCATCCTAACCACTTAACTACCTCTAGTTAATGTTAGAAGCGGTAATGTGAGTTGGTGTGACAACACTAATATATGGTGTGACCACATCAACCAAGAGTAAATCAAGTATATCCTACTGTGTCTATGGAAATTAACAATTACTCTTGTTAACTAAATTCCAACACATGGGGCTAATCTATATATTTTTCACATAATGTTTACCCTCAAAGTTGGAGGAAATTACAACCTACTTTTTTTTGTTAATTCACGTGAGAAACACATTCATTGACCATAAGGTCTTCCTTCACTCAACTTCATGCATCTTCATTGGCCATCATTACTTTACAAATGAACTAGTTCATGTGGAGGATATTTGGTCTCTTAAGTAAGCTGATATTTTTTTTCTGAACTTAGATCTATCCCATCATCAATTTAAGCCTCAGCTGCTTATTCCATCATCTATAACTGAGCTCATCATCAAAGCTTTGGCAACATCATCCATGAGTTAAGAATGTAGAACCTTAATTTGACCATTTCTCACATCACATTGCTCACGATCGTACTTCCACACTGTGATCCCTTTGTTCTATCACTATCAGCATATTGCAATTATGACCCATAACAACTAAACCCAATTGAGTCACCCAATCAAGGGAATTTATGTCATGGCCTAGCTAAGTGGACCCACGTCCAATTTGACATCATTCCCGATCTGCACCAATAATTAACTCTGGTTAGCACTGTAAATAAAACCAACTTTGGTGGCAATTAGAATACAAAACTAATGACCTCACATAAAATCAATGGTGAAAAGAGATAAAACATAACAAACATGAGTTAAAACCTACCGAAGGGGTTGTAAGTATGTGCGATTAGTTTATAGAATTTTATTTGGGCATAAAATTTTTTTAGAACCTTTTTTTTTTCATTTTATTGTATAATCTAATAACAGTTTCCCATTTAGTACCACCATAAAAGTGTTGAAACATGTTTTGAAACATTATTTGAGTGTAATTTTATTAAAAATATTTTTATTTGAGAAAAAACACTGCCACTGATGTAAATTTTATTAATGAAAAAAGCCAAACGACTCTTAATCATTTGAAACATGCCTTATACTTGAAAATGGTGAAATGTTCCAAAAAAAAAAAGGAAAATAAAACCTAAGGTCTTACAAATTTTGAAGTAAAAATATTTTAATTTTATTACAATTTTTTAATTTTCATTTGAGTAGATTTTTGTTAATAATTTTTTATGTTTTCAAATTTAGAAAATAAGAAAGCTAAAAAATATATGTTTTTTTATAAAATAAAAATTAAAAATATTTTTAAACATCTTAAAGAATGATTAAAAGTTTCAAAGAATTAAAAATATCTCAAAAATAAATATTTTTAGTCATTAAAAGTAATCTCCACTGAACTCATATAGAATAAAGAGCTTATTAATGAGTTTGAAAATTTTTCAAAATAATAAATAAGACAATAGTTTCCCTAAATTGGAAAAGAAGAATATTAATGAGACCTACTAAACTACAACCAATTTTTTATGCCAGGTGTGATCTAGGCTAGGAAGGTATAGCATTAATTTAAATGATGACGAAATATATATCATCAATAATATATAATTTTTTATCATTCGATGTATAACCATAAAAAAATATTGTATCTTTTTTGGAAAATTTGAGCAAAAAAGAAGATTTGTTTTTTCAATGTAAGAAAATGGATGATCAATTTTGTAAAGCATTTGGAAGAAAATACAATGAAAGACAAATTAATATTTTTCCAAAAGATTTAAAAACGTCAACATAAGAAAAGGCAAGGGAAAGACCACTTCTAGTCCTAAACTTTTTACAACTTTTCTATTTAAGTTCTAAAATTTTTCTTTTCTTTAAAAAAAATATATTTAATGTTGCCAACGATCACCTAGAAACTAACAGTCCGGGTCTGGGTTGTGCGGGCTGTTGTGCCCGGCTGAGGTTACTGGGGCTTCCCCATCATTTTCCTAGCTCATAGTCACCCCGCCTTCTCTCGAATATACTTTATGCTAGGCTGAGCCCAAGTTTGACCGAGCCAAGTCTATGGCAGGTAGGCCCGGGTCAACCCGGCCCACTAGTCACCTCTAACCATAAGGTGACTCATGGTTGGTGATTGTCGCTAGTGATAAAAACTGTATTTTTACATTCAGAGGTCTTATTGAGACTTTAAGTTGTTAGAATCATACATCAATTAACCTTTCCTTATTACCAGTACCGTCAAGGAGTATTGTTTAAGGATAAGAATGTTTCTCATAAAGAAAATGTGAGCCTTTCACTAGAAAGATACATTGATATTTTTTTTTATTACTCATAATTTTTTATATGTTAGAAGTTAAGGGTTTTTTTAAAAAAAAAGAAAAGTGTGATATCTCAAACTCTATTAAAGATGCAGCAGGATAAAACATTTGCAGCTCCACCTTACGATTCGGGGACGACTCATTGACTTTGAGGGCCCTCACTCACCTGATGAAAAAGTTGATATTGTAATAAAGTATCCCGAATACTTTTCTAGCTTAAATTCAATAAAGCTCAACTTGTTAAGTTTGAATTGAAACTGAAATTCAGTCATGAAATAAAAAAAGTATTCAGATCGGATTTTGTTGTTTTGTTAGAAAGAGAGTAATTAGTAGTATCTGATCTGATGCGAGGAAAGGTTCCCACATCCGGCCAGACTTGACTACTGTGGGGGTTGTTGTGATTTAATGCGAACAGGAAAAAAGAGCATGAATGAATGATTGCGACAAAAATCCTCCAATTCCGTAACTTTCGCTGACGCTGAACACCGAATTTAGTTACCAGCGAGGCAGCGACCACGTCTTTTAGACGAAAATACCCCCTTCGACTTACCGATTCATGGAAAATATTATAATCAAGCCAGAGAATCCAAAATATCTTTTAGTTTATCCATTTAGGTTCTAAATAAAATAATAAGATAAAAGATTCAAAATATTGAATTTTATAGCACAATTAATAAATAAATATACACACACACACACTTACATACATACATACATACATACATACATAAGGTTAATAGAGATAATAAGGATAAAATGTTCATTATTATTTCGCTCTTCCGCTCCAAGTTTAGAAACTAATAACCAGTTCACTAAAAAATATAAAATTTGATAATAGAACTAAAATCAAATTATAACAAAATAACTGAACTACTTTATCAAATATAATAAGTTAATTTGAATTTTTTTATTTTATATTATTAATGCTTACCCTATCAATTATACATAGTTATTAAAAGCGTTTATTTTAATATATATATATATATATATATATATTGGTGTACTAATTGAAAAATAATATTTCTAGATATCCGGTTGTCACTTTTAAGTTTTAACTTTTTTATTTTGCAAAAAAGACACACACCTATATTTTATTTATTTCTATAAAATTTAAAAAAAATAATATAGTTATTTCTCAACAACACAAGGGTGGATTTATGTTAAACAAAGTGCTGTCCATGGACCCTACTTTTATTTAAAAATTGTGAGTGAAAAATGAGTGAAATTAAGTACGGATCCTACATCAAGTTTATATTGGATCCCACAATTTCAAATAAAAATATAGGAAGAAAAAAATAAATACACTAATATCTTTACATGAAATTGTTGAAATAAAAATTTAAGTTACTCGTCAATTTTTTTTTTGTTGTTATTCTTTCTTATCTTAAAACCATGGCTTAAATGCAACATTAGCTTTTGTACGCTACTTAATTTGTTTAATTATCCCACAAATTACAAGCCGGTCTATAGTCATTAAACTTCATAATTCAAGATAAGCTCAAAGTTTCAAACAAACCATGTTAATCTCTAATAGAATTGTCAGTGTTATTAAAGAAATAAATAATTTTCTATTTGTTTTTATTGTGAAATTATAAACATTCTATGTTTGAATTATTTTATTTTAAAAAAATAGAAATAATATTATAGGCAATCCACCTTGAAAAGTGAGAGATCACCCTTTGATTTTTTTTAAAAATTAATTAAATATCTAATACTTTACCCATAAAAGTAAGAATACTATTTCTCTTTAAAATTCATTTTTAAAGTCTTTAAATAATTTTAAATATTTATTCAATTTAAATTTGAATGTAAAGCATCTATATTTAGTGACTATAAAAATAATTTGTTTTAAAAATAAATAAAATTTAATAAATTAGGTTTCTCAAATAATATTTATTTCTATATATATAATTAGGAATTAAGTCAAAGAATTTTTATTTAGATGGTCATATTTTTTAATACTCAGAAATTTACAAGCACATGGTTATAAGAGATATAGTCTCTTTAAATAGTTGTATTATAGTTTAACGTTTAGCTTTTGATCAATTAAAATTTTAGAACTAATTGTAACTTATGCTTATATATGGACCTCAATTTAAAAATGTTTTAGATCCGCCACTACAGCAACAACTTCTTAAGCAACGGTCAAGATAAATAGTTTTATAAAATTTAGATAAATATAGTATTGGACTTTAAGTATATTTATAAAAAATGAAAAATATGAAAAATCGCATTTATAATCAAATTAGCATGAATGAAGCTATTATAGCTAATGTAAAGGCTCTCCTAGTATTTCCTCTACATAAAGTGTTGAGGTAAGTGTTTCCCAAGTGTGACGGCTCTCCTAGTCGATTAATCAAGTAAGTGTTTGTTAAATTTAAGTACCTCAAGTTAGCGCCTTGTTAAGCAAGTAAGATAAGCTTAATTAAGTTAAGTGAGTTCCTAAGTGTGATTTGGCATAGTTAAGTCAAGACCATTAGTTATTCTAGCTTTTAGAATCATCCTAGTAAGCTTTGACAACTTGTGGCACTAAGTGTGTTTTTGGGCCATTTGAATCTTAAGTGGCTAAAGTGTTCAAGAAAATTAAGTTTGGGAAGCTTTTAGTATCCTTTAGAACAAATAAAAGTGGTTTTGAGTGAGGGTTTGGTGAGCTATTTGAAGCTTTTGAAAGCTAGTGGACTTAGGTGCAAGGAGAAGGAAAAGTTGACTTGTTTACATATATGCAAGTCTTCTTCTTCCTTAGTCATTTGCAACTAACTCCAAATTTTCGTGGCTCCACTTCCTCTCCCAAAATCACAGCCCAAGCTTCCATTTTCTTGCAAGATTTCATCAAATTAAAGGGTGCCCAAGGTGTTAGAAGGATCACCAAGCTTGTTTGTGGTGTTCTAGCTCAAGTTTGCTCTTTGGAAGCTTGTTTTGGATCCAATTTTCGTGGGTAAGCTTCTTGAGTTTATTTGGATTGGTTCTAGGTTGTTTTAAGAGCTAGAAATGGTCTTGGTTTGATTGGTTTGGGTGCCAAATTGCTTTGGTTTTAGACTTGGAACTCAAGGAAGCTTGTGGAGCTAGGAAAGCTTATGTTGCATTGCTTGCTTGTGTGGCTAAATTGAGGTAAGGGTTTAAGTAATCAAGCTCAAATAATGCATGGTTTTGTAATCTTGTGTGTGGGGATGAATTAGGAACAAGACCCATTAAGTTTGGATTAGAAACGAGAGAGTTTGAGTAGTTTATGTGCAAGAACGACACGGACGCACAAACCCAGAAAAACAGAGTTGGCGACGCGTCGCCAATTCGTCCGTGAATTGGCGCCGCGGCGCCAGGATGCGAAAATGTCACAGAGCGTAATACACTGTGGCGCCGCGTCGCCAGAAGCAATTGCTCCTTGGCGCCGCGTCGCCAAGTGGGATTTTGGCCTCATTTTCCGGCCATCCTAAGGTTAACTTAGGCTCTCGGTTTCTATTCCTAGGTTATCCTAAGAGGTTCCATAGCCTCGGTTGGGTCTAGAATTCATTCCTAGAGCGGGAATTTTGCATTATTTAGGAGGTAGTTAAGTTGTGTGGTTAAGTAAAAGTGTGTGACTTGGTGGCTAAGTAATTCAAGTGTGCTTAAGCTTTTGAATGAGCACTAAGGGGATTAAGAGGGGTTTTTAGACTCTTTATTGGCCGTATAGAGTATCATTTACATATGGTCAATAGAGAGAAAAACCTAAGTCGATCCCAACCGAACCATTTGGTTTGGTAGGCAAGCCACTAGTAGTGTTTTAGTTAAACCTTGAGGGTTTGACTAGTTTAACCACATAGGATAACTACCCTGCACAATAATTTAAGGGAAGAGACGGGTAAGAAGTGAGTAGGTGGAAACTTACTCTAAGTAGCTCGTCAAGGCGGGTAAGGTTGAGTAAGCAAGGTCTTACTCTAAGGTGCCCGTAAGTGGACTTCAAGGGGTTAATTAAGTGCTAGCAAGGATACGAGGGCCAGTATCCAAGTACCCCAGTCGTAAGAGCTCACGACAAGTCCAACACCTACGGGTGTAAGGAAGTCCTAAGCGCATAGCATGTGCATAATTCATTCATTCATCCATCCATCCCATCATTTGCATTATTGTTGTTTATTTACTTGCTTTTGGTTGTATGTTGTTTGCTTGTTTATTGATTTGTTTTATATGCTTGTTGTGCCTTGTTTGCTTGCATTATGTTTTTCCTGCAGGTGCTAATCCCTTACTGAGTACTTCGGAGTACTCACCCCTTAAGTGTTGTGCAGGTTTAAGCACTTTTGTCTGGGCTTAACAGTTGGTAAGGGGCACTGTTAAAGCTAAGTTCTTTTAGTTTCAAAGGTATTCTCTAAGTAGGAAACTTCATGTTTTCTAAGTTACTTACAGCATAAGTAAGTACTGACCAAAGTGTTTGCCTTACAGAGAGGCTAAGTGAGCACAAGGATAGTGTGGCTCATCACTTGAAGCTTTCTTGCTTGGGTGAAGAGCTAAGGACGGATCTTAGTAGTTAGTAGTCATAAGATATTTCTTTGATATGTATGGTAATTTCATACATAGATTGCCTATACTAATGACCATGGGTGTGTATAACACTAAAGTTACTTTTGGGTGCATATAAGTTTAAGATGTATGCACGCAGTTGTTACTTGAAGTTAAAGCAACTAAAGATTTATGTCTTGGCTTATTTGATTTATGTTTTCATTAATTGCCGCGGCACTGTTTTCAATGAAGTTTTAATGTAATTATCATTGCATAGCCAGGACAACGCATGCATATCTTTTATGCAGGGTAGGCTAAGAAACTAGTTGCACGAAATGATTTAAAGTATTTTTACAAGTAATAACTAGCCAACCGTAACTTAAGTGGGATCATAGTTCCCTAGAGCCTACCAGTGTTAGTAATTCAGGGCACTGGGGCCCTGTTCCGCCACAGCTAAGGTATTAAATACCATTAAAACTAGGTATACTGCATCCCATATTTTTAAATATCACACGGTATACTGCGCTATATGCCTTTATCATTTTCCCAAAAAAATAAAATTTAAAATATTTTTTTAAGATTAAATAAATTAAATAATTTTTTTGTACATTTCTATATTTATTCTAATTTTTCTCTTCATAATTTTTTAAATATAAATAAAATATATATGATAGAAGATATTCTTTATACAGAAAACATATCAAATGTTATATATAGAGCAAAATAAATATTTCTCAGCAAAAAAAACTAATTTATTGATACAAAATAAAAAATAATAATAATTTAATAATAACAAAACATTTTCTAATATCCTAAAAAAAAGAAAAAAAAAGTAAAAGAAAAAGTATCCAAAATATAAAATTAAATTTTTATGTTAAAATATGTGTATTAATAATATTTTACTATTTTATATATTTATGTATGATATTTTGATGAAAAATGACAAAAAAAAAATATCTCACACATGTTCACAAAAAATAGAATACCGCGGTATGTACATCGCAGTATTTACGAAATATCACAATTTGTTTTACAAAATATACAGAAAAAGTTACCAGTATGAGAAATACCGTGAAACACTTCCATATACTGTGATATATCATGCAAAAAAATGACAAAATATGAAAAATATTTGTACCGTATATAGTAACCGGTATACTGTGGCATACCGAGATATTTAATTCCATGGTTACAACAAAAAAATTAACAAATGAAACATTGGAGAACCTTTGGTGGTCTTGTTTGTGAGTGAAACATAGTTTCAACCATGGGGGAAGGCAATGAAGCTTTCCGCAAGGGTCAAATTGTTTGATATTTGTTTTAGAGAGAGAAAGTAAAGTGAGAAAAAAAAACCATAAAAAATGGTAAAAATGAGATAGTTAGATAAATTAGTAGGTACTGTTATGACGAGGATGTGATGAGAGGAGTCTAATGGTGATGGCAGTTTACTGTTTTGACATAGTCAAATTTTCTAGTAACTGGACAATGGGGGGCAATGATGGTGAGGAAGGCTAGAGGGCAAGATAGTAATTGAAGTGTTAAATCCATTGGCCTGAGGGTATTTTGAGCTAAAGGGAGCAAATTTTTAGGTATCAAAGTTAGCATTTTCTATTGATATTCCGTCAAATTTAATCCTCAAGGTGATGGAAGGACCTTGATTATGACAAATTTTCAGAAATTAGGGACTTTATTAGGATAAATCTTAGGTTAGAGATCAATCTAGGACAAATGAAAAAGGTTAGGGACTAATGATTTACACAAAAAGTAGGTTGTTAGCTCCCTAATCGAGTAAATAACTCAATTGGTTCCAAATCATTAATTGTCATTATAAATTGATCCTCAACATCCATTTCGCCGGAAATTAGTCCAAAATCATTTATAATCTTTTACGTATTTGTCTCAAGCTCTAACAAGATGAAATTGACATACAAACCTGATTTACAAAGAGAAAAAATTAATAATTTAAATAGTTTATTAACGATTAAAAAGCAATGGCGCAATTTGAATCTATGAGAATACAATTACCAAATAGTTATGTGCAAATTAATGAATTCAAACAATTTAGTAACCGTGTTCCAATAAATTTTAATTATGCTAATTTTTTTTATAGTTAACAAATAATTCAAAATATTAGTATTTTCTATGTGTCAATAGGTTTTAAGTGTCAACTAAAAATCTTGTATAGGGCTTGATACCAATATTCAACAAATTATGATGGTTTGAAACATATTCACAATAAAATAGAAGTTGAGGACAATGATAACTAAAGGTTTGGAACCCATAGGTCTCTAATGGCTGGAAGGTTCAACGTTCACAAAACAAAGTCTCCGACATCGTTTCTCTCTTCGACTCCACCTCCCTTATCATGTCAGATTGTGTGGAACACTATTTGATTGACATCAAATCGAATGGGTTAGAACTCAGAAGACAGTGACATTGGCACCAAATAGCCCGTTGTAGGGTGGGGGCATGGACAAAAGCTGACGCTCATCAGTCTTCTCTTGTATGATGCTGAGTCCCAACTCCCACAGCCCAATTAACCATGAGTTGCCGCCTGAACTCCATCGAAGCCACCGTCTCCTCTTGTTGCCTGAGTGAGATAAAAGGGGTGAATTTTTTTTTTTTTCAAAGTACATCTTTTTTTGGTATTGACAATCATTAAAATGTATAAGAATCTATTCCTATTAAAAAGCTTAGGGATAAAATGTATGCCTCACAAAACCTGACAAACTTGAGTTGTAATTTGATCACTTCTGAACTGTCTTGTTTTTAGTAAGAATCATTGAACCCTAGCATGTTGATGAGAAAAAAAGGTAATTTTTTCAAATTACACTTTCTTGTCAATTGATCCCATCTCTTTCTTAATTTTAATCAAACCTATCGTTAATGTTTAAATAATTAGTACGAGAAATGAAATGCTTAACCTGATCCTTAAACAAACATTATTCATATATAACAAGCCCATTCACATTCCTCATGAAAATGAAAAAAAGAAAAAGAAAAAGAAAAAGAAAACCGAAGGAATAATGTTTGGTTAATTTTAAAAAAATAACCACCCATTTATAGATGAAAAGTTTGGCCGCAGTACCCAACAGAAGCTTCTCCAATTTCCACCAGTCATAGCCAAGGGCTTTTTTAATTCTTCGGTAAACAAGTCAGAGCCAAGTTAAAAACACCAAAATCACATTCAAATGATGACTACTTTTCCCAAAGTGGCAACTATCTTACAGTACCCCAGAAAATAATTTAAAACAAAAAAACGAAAGAGAGGAGCCGACCCATCTCCTTTGACAAGTAGACCATCATCTTCAGATGTGAACATACTGTTTGAGAAAAATGGCTAATTTACATAGAATAAAACTCATAAAAATACAGTTTCAGAAAATTACAATTTACCCAAAAAATTCAAAAAACAAATTCTCAAAAAAGAATTATAACCAAGTGAACCTCTTCAGAAAATGAAATAAATGGACAGTGCATTTTCACTCTGAAAACTCAGTGACCAAATCCAAGCTAGCTACATTCTCTCTCTCTCTCTCTTTATATATATATATATATGAATATTCTAATCTTACATCACCACCAGGTCCTTCCATGGACCTCTAATGTACAACATAACTCATCTGCAGCAGCACCTATGATCCCCAAAAGCGAAGAATAAATGAAGCCCTCGTGTGAAAAACAAAAATGCAGTTTCTCAGACAGCTATTTACCATGTGAGCCTACGAGGAACACGTCGAAGAACCAAAATGTGGCATGGCCGTTAGCCCTAACCATTGGCTGTTGATGGTGGAGACAGTCGGCTGATCACTTGCATCATAGCCCTACCCATTTCACCCATCTGAAACCTCGACCAACCAGAAAGGGCAGCTCGTAGTCCTTAACAACTGCTGGTTCTCTTCTAGCCGCATCAGCTTCAGACCATATGTATACCCCACGTTCTTGCCGGCTTCCAGGGACAGTGTTGTCCAGTATAACGGCCACTGCGAAGGCGATCACCATGTGCATTGATAACAGAGTGTTCATAACATAGTTCACCTGCAAGGAGCTCATTTCATTTGTCTCAAGGGAGCAGCTAATACAGCAACATCAGCAACCACCACACCACAACTAAGGACACTAGGAAAGAAATTTTTACTATATTTTCACAGGTGAGTCCCCATTTCAAGAGGTTGGTAATTGATAATTATTTTCCAGGAAGAACCAAAGTAAGTTCAAACTACTCGTTCTAAGGGAATGGAGGAGGACCTATGGAGAAACCAACTTGTTTAACTTCGAACCATTCATGCAAATATATACTTCAAGGAAAGTCCACAGAAGGAAAGCTTTCAGTCAAATAAGAAGCTTACCCCTCCATACTTGGTGCTTAAAGGCCCATGCGATGCTACAGTGTATGGCTGAAAATAACTCGGAACAGATGAGTTGGAGTTCGGAGAAATCCCATATTGCTGAAAGTAGGCTGGTATTGAGAGCGAGAAAAACAAGGATAATCCAACTATTATTATATTCCGAGAACTTCCAGCCTCACTATAACGTAGATTAGACAACCCCAATGCTGCAAGCATAGCCCACATGAAGCACAGGAGAGCAGCAACAATGACTTGTGGAATCGAAGCAATAAAGCCGCCAATCTTACCTGTAAGAGATATCACATGGTCCATGCAAAGTAAACCTCAACTTGCGATATAAAGCATCAAGCAAGACTTTATTTTAGGGAATATTAACTGAACACATTCGGTACGAGGTATCATTCATAAGAACAAATATTATGCTTCTTTTTCAGATCAACCTAACATGTATCTGCATATATCTGGCCAGCAGTGAATGATATGTTAAGGCGCACCTATGTACATGTCCAAGTGCTGTACAAGGAACATTGATAATTTCAGAAAGAGTGATGAAAATCCTACACTGCAGAAGCTTCCAAGGAACAATTTCAGGTACACAAGATTTTATCATCATCAACATACTGCACCTTAAGTTCCACTATGTTGTGTTCAGTGGCAAGAAGTCCATAGTGTCAATTAATTGTCTCAAGTTAGTTAAAACTATGAGTTCATGACAAAGAATAGCCCCCCCTCCCCCCCCCCCCCCCCCCCCCTCTTTCTGTCTCTCCTCCCAATCTTCCCACAAAAAAGAAAGCGCACATGAAATGAAGGCAAAAGATAATAAGTATGACCCAGTATAAGTTGCTGTTAGAATATGATTTGCCTCAAGCAACTTAAGGCACCAATCCTTTTTTTTTTCTTTTTAATCAGAGAACCAATTATATCATTTTCCACAAGTAATTAATCAGGTATATTAGTTTTCTAGAACATACCGATGAGTGATAAGACTAAGAAGACACAGGCACCAAATTCAACAGCCCTGCGGCTTCCCATTTTTGTCACAGCAATTGTATGCACATTTTCAGTTAGTGTTGAAGAACCAGTCCCAGTACCCCAGAGACCAGCCAATAAACTTGAGAGACCTTCTAGACCAATCCCACGGCTAAGAACCCCTGGGGTTGGAGGCCTTGATGCAACCAGCAATGATGATGCATGGTATGAGCCAACCTATAACATTAAAAAGTCAAAGATAAGAATCATATAAGCAGTCCCTCCTAAAAACTTATTAGATAGGAGAGAAGTGAAACTTTACATCTATCATTCTTCAACTGTGATCTCACAAAACACAAAGTGACAAGTACAAGGTGATGCAAACTTCAGCTCAGGAATTTTTTCAAGAGGGAATTTATAGCAATAATATTAAAACAAAAGGCAACTAGAATATATACCACCATGGAACGAGTTCTTCCATATTATCCGTTGGTAATCAGTCCCACCACAGATAAAAAGTGTAATCCCTAGAACGACCATTTGCAAAAGCAGACCTTTATCAAGGCAGTTGATGCTAGCTGAATAAAAACGCATTTCAGAAATAAAGTACTTGATAGCTCATGATTGATGTCCTTTCTCATGCTCCATGAAATTAAACCAAAGACTGTGGAAGTTGTATTATTAGGCTGATATTTTATTTATTTCATAGACACAAGTTTACATTTGACCTTCTCTGGGTGCACCCAAAGGCCTGAATTCATGACCTTTTTCATGCTCTAGAACATTCTGCCAAGCTTGTGTGGTTACTGGTTCTGTATGTATGACAGATGTCCAGAGAAACATAGGATTGAAAACTCTCTGAGTTATTTTGTCTTGAGGGGAAGGATGAAATGCTATTAAGTTTCTACTGAAGAGGGTTCTCGAATAAGGTTGAATAAGAAGACAATTGCACATAACCGGATGTTTGTTTCAGTTTTCTGATTGGCTAAAGCCAAATTTCTGCATTCATAAGTATAAGAGGACAAACACTCATACTTCAACTGATCACATAAAAGAAAAATATTTCAAGCAATCACATGAATTTCAGCATACAGTTCTTCCTCGTAAGTAATTCCGGCTACCTAGTTTTTCTTATAGTCAACCCCTGCAACAGGCTTCCAAAATTTCAACTTTGATTACTGATACGTGACAAACATGATCAATGAACATCTAAGAGACATGATTAGTGAGTGCTTCAGAACTATAATCCTGGTGCCAATGCTATTGAACCTCCCTCCTTCGGGGTAAGCAGAAGCAAAATGCCAAAAAATCAGTTATAAAAGGATCTGAGACAATGAAATTTTGAAGCTTCAGATTATACAATAAAAGAAATGACAAAATTCACATGAATCAATATACTTGGAGAGACTAACCGAGTCTACAGAGGCAATTACGGAAACCACACACATAACAATAGCCATCTTCCAGCTGAATACGGGAGTTCCCCATTGCAGTGGGTAAGGAAATCTAAACCATGGGGCTGATTTCAATGCATGAGATGTATCAACTCGACAGTTCCTCATCCTGGAAACATGTTTTCGGCAGTGTTCTGATAGTATATTTGATGCAGGTATATTGGTATCACAGCCCTTGTAGTTGTACACTCCTGCTTCAGTGAGAAGAAACGCCACTGCCCATGTGATTGCAAGGGCCAGAGGAACCTAGAAATTGATGAAAGTCAAGTGATGACAAAGTATGCACAGTAGCATGACAAGTATACTAGAAGGGCGTAAACAAATATGAACAAGCAATGAGAAGAACTTACTGCATAAATCAAAAATATGCGATGCCCGAGCACAGATATCTTACGAAGGTACTGCAGGCAAGAAACAAAAATTTTTAATGTTGCCTATATTCCCTA
Source organism: Aquilaria yunnanensis (assembly GCA_039654915.1). Classification (NCBI taxonomy): domain Eukaryota; kingdom Viridiplantae; phylum Streptophyta; class Magnoliopsida; order Malvales; family Thymelaeaceae; genus Aquilaria; species Aquilaria yunnanensis. The sequence continues at coordinate 3,074,428 of CM077595.1, forward strand.
AAAAACTTCAACAATGAATTTTCACATTATTTTCATCAACAAATTTTGCCAACTTACAAGTGAAAAAATGATAACCAGTAGTATTTGCACAGCCCCAATTTCAATACATGTGCCCACTAGTGGGAAACCGTAACTATAAAATGAAAGTCCAACAGCAGCAATAGTGGGTGCAACTACCACTGGGTTGATGATTCTGAAAAGGGCACAACAATGAACTCAACACATACTTCCATCAAAATTGACATTCAATACTTATATCTTGCAAAAGGAGAATTAGCCAAAAAAGAAAAACTGCAGGAAGTCACAACTTGAATTTGATCTCAGTACATACTGTTACTAAGTCTCCGTTAGGCACAATCTTCACAATTAGCGTTAAAGTTTGGAACAATTTATAAATAGTGATCACATATCCAAACCTCCAAAATTACGAGCTATCCTAGATAGCTTTTCCAATCTTTAATGCTAACCGCTAACAGTCTGCGAAATGAAGCCTTTATTATGTCCAATACTCCATGTCACTATAACACTTGTAATTAGAAATGAATAACAACGATGTAAGTGCTAAAATGGCTTTCCAACCTGTTTTTTATGCAAGAGAAAACAATAATGAACTGCAGAAGAAACACAAATAATACGACAGATTTGAAGGATAAAAAGGTACACATACATATTAATGAATTGAGGAAAGCTGCTCCCTTAGGACACAACACATAACCTAACACAATATTTTCTTTGGTTTTTCAAATAAATAAGTTCACTACAAACAGCATGAGAAGAAACAAAGATTCCTCATGATATAACAGAATGTATATGCTATGTTCATTGTTGCAGTAAGTGCACCTCTTGAACTGACAACAATATATATCCATATGAATCTCTTGAACAGGCAAAAAATATGGTGATAATGGACCAGGTAAATGCAATTTTAGTCAGTCAATTAATAAATCAGCTTCGCAATTAACCCCAACTTGTTGGGAACAGTACATAAATCTTGTCTACAATCTACTTGGTTTATGGCATGCTCCTTCAGAAGCTTAGAAAGAGCCAGATATAAATGCAGTTTTAGTGTAATAAAAAATTAAAAATTGGAAAATTTCAAGGATGCAGGTGAACATGCTTTGGTTGTACATTTGTGGAGCTCAGCAAGTACAAACATCAGACAGATGAACCTAAAAATGGCAGCTTCAAACCAAAGGTCCTGATAATGACATATGGTGTTACAGATACAGGAATAGGAACAAATCAGAAAGACAAGTGAAAAGGACATAATGAGTGATAAAACAGGCAGGTGTTCTCTATACAAGTATTTTTATAGTCAAGTCTCTTAGATTTCAATTCACTTGGTTGACACCATTACCTTTTTTTTTTTTTTTAGGAAAAGGAATTTTGTACCTGATGGACTGTCCAAGTAAATAATTACTAGAAGGTATTGCCAAGTTAGGCACAACTACAAAGATTGAGAAATAAGATTATTTGGATAATGGGAGGGTTTACAAGGTCAATGAGCTTCAGCATGGTAATTCAAGCAATTATTACTTGTATTGTTCAATCTGGCAAAGTGAAAAGGTATGTATTTTTTATGAGCAGAGGCATTTAGTGATGTCAAAAGATTGTTGTGTCATCCATGTCTCACTTTTTGGTTTATTTTTCAATAGACTTTCTCAATTGCAGATCCAAAGGATAATTGGAATTCGGGAATATATTTCCAAATCATTTCAGAAATCTATTGTGATAAGCAGAACATCAAGATATCAGTTTAGACCTCCACAAAGTCTAGGACGCATCACTATCACATACCTTGATGAGTTGTGAGCTACGTTTATTATTGCATCCATTAGCGAGACAAACTAATCAACCATTTGTTCATCTTCAACCTCTCAGTTCACCAATCAATTAATTGACTGAGCATTAATCTCAGGTTAATTGGGGTCAACTGCATCTATGTTCCTCCAAAAGCCTAGGTCTAAAGCATCTCCTAGGCTACATTGCATATGCATAGAATACTGAGGGCAACCTTCATAATTTTCCTTCAACTGGATCTGCTCTTACCTTATTCCTGAAAAATCATTCTACATTTTATCCACTGTATTTTCAATCATCTAACACAACATCGACTCCTTTTCTATACTAGTTTGGTTGAAAAGTTGTTTCTTAATTGGCTAACATTCAATTCCATAAAGCATAACCAATAAAATGGTTGTCAAAATTATTTCCATTTCAATGTGATGAGCACATTGTTATCATATCATTTGCTCCATTATTCTATCTTTTCCATCCGCAATTATCCTCTGGAAAGATATCTTGCCTCTAAGGCAAAACACTTAACCAGGCTTCAGGCTTAGAGATTCCCTGTTTTTGAATGAACATTTCAATAGTGGAGAAACTGTAATTTACGTACACTTTGCATGCCTGACAGGGGAGCAAAGATTTTACCATTGTTATCATCATCATATGGTTGGATAGATAAGATCCATAACAGTTCTTATAAAGTGCTTGATGCTTCAGACTCATTTACCAATACTCTTTTATTTTGGACAATTAGATATGCTAAAGAATAAGATTCAACCTAAAGGTTTATCAATGTACAATGTAGACCAATAGATGCTCTCATGCATAAGTTAATATTCAAAATATAAGGGGAGAGGAGATATAATGGTGAGAATGCAAATCAGAGAGGAAACTGTCATGTGCATAGAAACACATGTTCATATGGCCAACCCCAATTAGTTTGAGCTTAGCACTCAAATGATTGATTGATTGATCAACTGAGATACTGTAAACATTGCAACATAATTAAAATGTGATGGTCACCAATTATTTATTTCAAAAGTTAATATCACAAGACATACATACCTTAAAAATAAAGACATAAGTCCACTATATCCAAGAAATGTTTGGAAGGCTGAGGCAACTATAATTGCTCCTTGCAACTCCTTCATTATGTGCTTGAAATCCTGCATGACAAAATAATCACTCAAACATATTACAAAAATTTTTAGAAGTTGAGAGAAATGAAATTGTTGAAATGTTATGTCAACCAGGAAATAACAGAAGAAAATGAATGACTGCAAGTCCTTTTAAGCAATTTTAGAGCATCTCTTGATTCCAACATTACACTTTCCTATATAAACAAAAGAAGTACATTATTCTGACTACTATATATGATGTAAAACATTGTCACTTCCTTTTCGCATTGTTTTATAGCATCAGCATGACTTTAAATGGCCACTTGCCATTATGAACTTCATGCCACCAAACTCAACATAGGAAGGATTAAGGTGTTGCAGCATAATGAGATGAGGATGAGGTCGAGTGTCATGCACTAAGAATTGAGGGGGGGATCCTGAGAACACTAATGTACGAGTTGTGTCTACCATAAGCAGTGCATGAGGCACGGCACAAAGATAACACACTCAAATATTTGAAGAGATTTCCGGAGGCAAATGGTAGACATTAATCATCAAGAACAATTAAGAGAAGGAAAACTCACATTTCCATTCAGTCCTTGAAATTCTGGGGAATTGATTATTGCCAATGCTGGAGCAAGGTAAACAAATGATGGACCTTGAATCAAAGGCAGCCTTGACCCAAGAGATGTATGCAGCAGTGTGGTGACTCCTGAGACAAAAAGTACAGTCGACACAACATTTGCAGTATCCTCCTACACATGTGGATGAGAAGGCAAAGACCGCTGTCAATCTTAGATATTCACTGACGTTTTTATATATATATATTTTTTTTTTTAAAAAAAAACTTTATTTAACACTCACGTAGCTGCCACCCATTGCAGGAACTATGACAAGGGGAATGAGAACCAATGACCCCAACATGGAAAGATAATGCTGAACCCCATATAGACCGATGGGAACTGAAACATAGAATAAAGAAAATGAAACCGGTTCAATCATTCATAAAATCCACAACAAGAAAATTCCTGAATCCACCAGAAAGCTAAAAGATAAAGGACCCAAAAAAAAGCCAAAAAATCAAAATCCGTCGTATAATTATTAAGGTCCAATGGTGACAACCAATTCCAACTCAATCATAAAGAAAATTCTTTAATTCTGTCTGTTAGCCACCAATTTCACCAACCTAAATAAAACATCTAACAGCCCTTGTACTAATTAGTGATCCATTTTGATCCAGGGATTCCAGTAAAAGGACGAAAAGAAAAAATATTTGATAAAGGTGCTGGAATACATGTATTGAAAATGATTCGTCAACACAATAGACAAGCAGTAATATTCCAAAATCAATCATGTAAGCGTAATTCAAGCTACATCTTGACGACAATTAAAAAGAAAAAAAAAACAATCCTGTCCAACCACAGAAGTAAAATAAATAAATTATTAAAAAATCCAAAATTAAACTGAAAAGAAATAGAGAAGAAAAATCTTTACTCAGTCCAGGAGTATCTCTGAGCTCATACTTCATATGAGAGTGCCTACTAGCATTGAATCCACCATCATCATCCACACTCTGCGGCAACAAATCCACAGCCTCCCCATTCCTCGGCGCTCTCCTCGGAGCCGCTGCCGCTGGAGGCCCATTCGGCATCGTACTCCCATTAGATATGCTAATGGGAGTCCCATTGGCACCAGCAGGCCCATTCCCCTTGGAAGGCCCACCAGAGTCCTTCCTCTTCTTCACCGTCTGATCCTTATTATCCACCTTCTCCTTCACCGATTCCCCATTCGCCACTGGCACCGGCTGCGACCGTCCTGCCTCGAGATCCGGCTGCGTCTGGGCATCCCCGGTTCTTATTGGCAGAGCTATCTGCCCCGAGTCGCCGGCATTGGTCTCCCCGGAGAATTTGGGTCGGAACCCAGTCCGTTTCGCCCAGGTGGCGGGCGGAACCGGAGAAGCGTCAGGTGCTGGAGGCCATGGGCCGGGTTTAGGTCGGGTCTTCGGGTCGGAGCTAGGCATTGTTGGACAAAAGAGAGGAACTTGGTCAGTGGTTCATCTCATAGCTAACAAAGCCAAGCAAAGATTCAGTGCGTTTATGGAGAGTTTTATGGAAGTGAGAGAAAAAAAGTCAACAAAATGGAAGTCTGGTCTGGTCTCAAGTCCTAAGCTTGGATAGGGTTTGGAGATGGCGAGAAAGAAAGATTCTTGGGAATGAGTGAGAAAGAAAGAGTTTTTATTTTCTGGGTTTCGATTTCTGGTTTGTTTTTATTGTTTCTGGGGAAGTGAGACCTGAGAGAGGGAAAGAGAGAGAGAGCAGGAAGTGATGAGTGTTGATGAGAGTGTTGTCCACCGCGTTTTTGGTCCTCTGTTTTGGTTTCGTTTGGGTGATTTTGATTGGCTGCATTGTGCCTACGCCTTTATCGGATGGGAGAGATTCATGTCATGGAAGGAACCGTTGGGTTATTTTATTTTTAGGACCCTTTTTTATTTGTCTGATTTCATTCCAATTAGTCTTATGACTGGATTATTCCACCATAATCCACAATTCATAACGGCTATAAAATTCATCAACTTGCATAATGTTTTTGTTGGAACAAAGATGGTCACATCACATTACACATTCACAAATATTGTAGATTCAGAAATCCTAAAAACTTTTCACTTCGCTTTGTATGTATTAAATTATTTGATTTAATATAAAAATTAAGAAATTGAGGAGAATTTATAAGTTGCTTTCATTTTTAACCTTAAATTTTCACATGAAAATTAAGAAAGTTGATAAAAAGTAAATATTGAAATGGCACTTTGAGTGTCAATATGATAAGGTAATTTAATAAATTTAAAAATATTATAAAGATATGTAACTGTCCAAAATAAAATATGTTATAATAATTTTAGAAAATGAAGAGTATATTTTTAAATAAATTTGATAAAATCATTAGAAAATGCATGCGTACATGATACAACTGGAAATTACCTGCAGTATACATGCAATACATTGAATATAATTAAATATTTTTGTAGTTCACCCTGGCGATATTTTATATCAGTAATTCGAAATTATATCATTGCCAACTCCATCAAATACGTATTTTTCCATGTAAGTTACTGAAAAATCAGTCAGAAATTGATTATCACATTTTATTTCTTAAGCTGCTCTTGGGAGTTAATTTTACTGCTGGAAAATACTTGATCCATAGTTAATACTATTAATTACAACAGGTTGAAATCAATACCAACTTCAAAACTAAGTATACCAGTGCATAAATTGTGTCCTTTTTTTGTTACAGCTATCTTCTCTGTGAGCTCTCCAATCCCTCTCAGGGAAGTAAGCTTCTTCATCTTCACCAATACGAGTAATATAATTGCTAAGCTTTTTTTTTTTTCTTCAATATAACAGTCTCAATCTCAACAAAAACATAAAATTTAGAGGGACCGTTATAACCCTACAACAATTCATCACAGTCATAAACCGTAGTGTCCCAGTGTCCCAGTTTCCCAGTTTAGAGAGATAAAACTTATTAGCCACATTTTCTTATCAAATACATCGAATAAACCACTCAAGTATCAATATATGATTAATGAATACTGACAAATCCAATTGTTACAAAACGTGTACAATTCCAACTGAAACTGTGAATGGTGAAAATTAGTGAAATGCAATAATAATAGTTTAGTGAGGCCCTGTGAACCAGGTTTATACTTATATAGTTTGTAACTTTGGCATCTAAATTTTTCAGTGAAATCGTACGACTGGCTTGGTTTAGAATTGATGCTGATGATTTTCTAGTATTAGGAGTTACTACTAGAAAAATTATCATCAATTCTATAAAGTCCATTTTTATTTGCACTATCGTTTTCTAGAATATTTTAATTTATTACACAAGTGACCAGACAAAATCCAGAAATTTTGATCTAGAGCAAAAAAACAAACTGAGCCAAATAATAGGCTCCTCGTATTCAACTTAACATATTTATCAAACTTGATATTTTATTTATATTTGAATTAAAACAAATATGGACAAGCCATGAATAAGTTTTAAACCAGTCAAACTCGAGCTGTTCATTTAAATTAAGAGAAAAAACTAAAATTGAGGCAAATAACAAATATATCAAGTTTCATTTGAATTGTGCGTCAAATTTAAAATTTTATTCAAACTTGGTTTGATAACAGTATGAACAAGTCAAAAAATGAGCTCAAAGCTGAGGCAAGCTCAAGCCAAGCTCAAACTATTTGTTCATTTTCACCCTTAGTTTGATCTACCAAGTTGTAATCCAAAATAAGTTTGACAGCTTGATGGTTAGAAATATGAAAATTTAGTAGGCAGTTTAGGTTATATATATATATATATATATATATATATATATATATATATATATATATATATATATATATATATATATATATATATATAATTGTACCCAGGAAAAAATGGGAAGATTATTTTGCATTATAAAATTCTCATACAATTTATATTCGAGTTCTGAAAGTTTTAGAATTGACTGTTTATACAGTTACAAAAATTTAGTGCTCGTCTAAAAAATTTTAATTTGTAGTGCTGAAAAAGAAACTGTAAAGCTTTAAGCTTTCCAAGTGCTCTTCTCTATATAGTTTTGTTATTATACAGGTTGCTTTTATTTCAAGTTTCTTTTTCAATATACAGTAAAATACCAAACTAAAATATATCTATTAAACAAATTAGAAGCGAGGTAGCTTAATTTGAGCCAGAAATTCTTACTGGCCTTCTCAAGTGCACTTTGAAAAGAGCTAGATCCATCACGTAGTAGACGCATCTTCCATCAAATATCTTCAAAAGCATTGAACCAAGGGGTTATATTTCGATAAGTATTTCCAAAAAATACCCTTATTTACCTAACTCGCGTAAAATATTTACATGCTATTGAGAGTTGGCCTTCATCAATAAGGTTTAAGCTTAAATTATATTTTCTCCGCTAGTTCTTTTTTATTCATTTACGTATATGGTTTATAAGTATCATCTTAAATCCAACGCAAACCTTAAGCCTCTTCTGTTTTTGGCCACCTAGTGCCATTTCTCTTATGTGCTGTACTTGACTACTTGTATATCCCCTTCTTCTCCATTCTGTTTTTTTTTTTTTCTTTTGGGCTCCATCTAACCCAATGCGTTTCTCTAGTCTACTTTGCTCTTTGATAATAATTATGTATTAACAAAACCCCATGCAATATACTGTAATATTTAATCTTTTTAGTTTTATTCATTTTTTGTGCGATCTAAAATTTTTATCGTCGAAGATCGGCAATAAAAGAAATGCCAGCTGGGTACATGGTGGCGGGATTTTGACTGGCGTTGGAATTTAGAGGAGGAGCCAACCGCTAATTGAGGGGAGAAAGCAACGGTTGGGGCGGTCGCCATGCCAACTAGCCGTTTTAAGGTTGAACATGACGTCGTTTTGTGGTTGAACACGACTTGAACAGGAGCTCAATAATTTTTGTCTGTTTCATAATAAGAATTCGATGTTAGACTTTTTCTTTCGGTTTATAAATTAGAGCCAAAAGCGCAAAAGAACAAGGAGCAGTAGTGACCAGTGGCTGATGAATATATTAATCAATATCATACAACAAATGGTTTATTATAGTATCGACAACTAAGTAAAGTTGCCTGGCTAGCTTAATCAGTAAGTACCTTTAATGTTAAAATCAAGGCCTTTCAATCCCAACTTCATTAAGATGGGGAGAGTTAAGAGCGGGAGAACGCTACAACCGATTGTGTATGTAGCCTAATTATGCCTAATGGATCTCTAATGAACCCTAAAATAGAAAACTTTGGTGCTTGAAACTTCATAAAAAATTTGAAGGTACCCATCAAAGTGATCTAGGTGTGGACGACAGAGATTTTTAGCTTTAAACGAAAAGTATATTCCACTGCCTTTGGTGCTTTGGGAGCAAACAAACGTAACTTACCAAATAAAACACCATAATGCAAGCTAAACTTTAACTTCAGTCGCTTTCTTTCGCCTTCTCCTCTTCCTTCATTTTCTTCTCCCATCTGCGTTTCTTGTAAGCAAGCAACATCTCGGGCATCTTCTCCATCAGTTTCGCGGTGTTCTCTCGTTTTTCAGCAGCTATCCTGTCAACCCTGTGCCCTTTCATCTTTGTTCTCATTTCTTTCCTCTCTGGATCGTATGGCCAATCTTCCCCTGCAAGGATGACCTCCTTTCTAAGTCTGGCTCGACGACGAGCACTGATGCCAAGTGGCTTCCATGCTCCTAGTTCCCAATAGCCCCAAACCCCTTTGGACAGCTCATCTTTGTATTTGGCCAGTTTCTCACGCCATGGGTATTGATATTTCTCCCCAACTGCCTTGACCACAGATTTTGCAGCCTTGCTGGCCATCTGTGTCCTGATTCAAGTTCCACTGCACAGCACATATAGATAAATAAATTGTCAATCAGACCTCAGAATAATTAAATTGTTAAAGCAGAAGGGACAGAAAGAAATGAGCAAGTGTACCAAATAGAGAGGAAATCGGCAGAGAACATTAGTATCTAACCCAAAACTATACAAGTTGCTACTGTTAGAGAGATGACAGGCATTCCTAGTTTACTTCTTTTATCATTTTGACAAACATACCATACTAGATCAGAATACTCGCTGCAGAGTACTCGCAGAGGGGACACAATCTATGAGCTCCAAGATTGATACCACTTCCTGCATAGTGAGCCATAAATTTATAACCAGAGTCATCAGATATTAACCTTACGTGTATTATGTCTCAGTGAATACTCAAGTTTCTAAAGAGCACACTTTTAGTGCTGAAACAAGTGACCCCAACACTATGAAATAACAGACATTCCAGATCCTCATGCATCACCATCAAACTCTTCTGAAAGGACTCTTGCTGAAGATTCCATTTACTGTTTCATAATCTCATCTCAGTTAAGACCAGTAAGCAGTCAAGCAGAAATCATGGTTACATGAAAATTATACTCTGATTCTGGGACTGTTATAAAGTTACAACAGATCTATAAAGCAGTTCAGATAATAGTCTGATGGTAAACACTGTTGTACCTCACACCAAGCTCGTTAGAAGGGTAAGTGATAACAAATTGACAGATGATTAACTAGATGTTTTGCAAGCATAATAAACTAGCTTTTGCCTTTTAGAGCACATAAAGGCATCCTAAAGTTCCCCGTTGGCCACGTAAGTCCCTATCAATTTTCAATCAGGTCATTACCATATCATTTATTTATTTATTAGATGACTGAATTTTGATAATTCTACAATTACATCACTTAATCTAGTCATTACTCCCAGATGTTAGGGAATCCAAATTACTCACCCCTCATGCTCACAATCAATGAATGCCATAAGCTTTTTAGTCTCTCGTTTGAAACCCCCCACCCCCATGTTTTTTAGGGCAACTTTTTAACCCATAATAAAGCCTTTGAAATCACAAAAACCTATAGTTGGCACAACTATTGTAGGCTTTGAAAAGGAACTTAAATAAAAACAACTCAGAGCAGAAGACCAGGTTAGAATACGTTGCCAACATTTTTAATGTTTGGGGAACAAAATTTGCAGGATGGTTTAACAGTAAAACTATTCGCCTTTCCTCATGTGACTGAGAGAAAAGGAAAAAGAACATCAGTGATCTAATTAAAAGCTGACTAAACACTGTGACCACTGATGTCCTTTGGTCCCTAAAGTCAGGTAGTCAGGTAGCTTCCTTGAAGCCACAATGAGAAGTCTATGTTGCAATCAAAGACAATAACAGGACGGAGGTTTGGTAAAAGTTGAAAGTCAAACTTCCAAAACAAATCCCATGCCATGATCTTACAAAGCTGATAAAAAAAAAGTGCAAATAACAAGATTAGTGGCAATAACAAAATCAAAAGATAATGCTAATGCATGCAATCTTTTTCCATCTGTTAACAAAACATGGTAAATGGAAACGTGAAAATACACAAATCAAACTTTTTAAACTGTACAAGCACACAGATTCAAGCTGGAAATGCATAAACCAGACTACTTTCCCAATGAGAATCAGAAGAAGAGAGAGACAAGGGAGCAATAACTCAGAATCTGGCTACAAAAAGAGAGTCACTTGAGTTTTATGACAAACTTCCAAACAGAAACCTCACAACCTCATGGACTTTTAGGGCATAGAAAACAAAAGCTCCCTTTCTGGAATGATGCAGTTCCAGTGCCAGGTCCAAAAAAGAAAATCATATGCAAAAAAAAGAAAAATTCAGGCAGGGAACTTAAGCAGATAGAGAAAAAAGGAAGAGAAAGTCTAAATGCCTGGTGCCCCAAAGCCCTTGGCACACAAAAACAGGAGTTTTGGTGTGAGGTTGAAATGTGGTCACCATTTCTCATGAAAGGGGAGAAAACCTATGATGATAAGTGTTTTAGACTTAGATCTTATAATTTTTTCAATAGAACGGTGTGTTTATACAGCATAAAACATTACCAATTTGTTCTTTTGCATTTATTCATAATATGGTTGACAGTATTAACTTCATGGCACTAGCCCCTCCGTAGTTGGCACTAAGTTGCACTACCAAGTTGATGAGAATGACAACTTTCACTCTGATATCTAACTCCTGTCATTGAGAAGATGATGCTAAGAATCTCAAGTTTCAAAATTCAAGGTTTCAGTGGGTCGCATAAATGGTATCCAATGATGCAGAATTCTTTCCAGCATAAGAAAACATGACAGAAGCGACTATCTTATCTTCTATTTGAATATTTTCTTCCATGGGATAACAAATAATATGACCACTTACCTATTTCACCTCTGTTCAGTAAACAAGTAACAGCCTAATGGAAATGGAACAGAAGACAGCAATGGAAAAGGGATAATCATCAAATTCGTTTCTCAATTCCTAAAGTGTGGACAATCAAAAGTAAGTGACAGCCTCACTGATCAGCAAAGTACTTCACCCAAAAATAAACCTCGTGATGAAAAGTAACACGACTGAAAAAAAACAGTTTTAACACACAGTCGGCAAAGAGAAAAATGTAATTACCTCTAATCTACCCAGAATTCGACCAGATTAACACATTTAACTCCCGCATTAACACATTAATCAACCATCAGGGATCAAGAAGAACCGATTCAAATTAAAACGATCGACATGGTGAGCATATAAAGCCAGACGGAGATCTATTAAGGCGGGGGAAAATTCAAGGCGCCACCACTTGCAAAGGTGAAGGAATTACCAGAAAGAAGTGATGCTCGAATCGGTCGCCGGTGACTGTCGACAGCACGAGAACCGAAGGCGTTGGTGGCCAGCGTCCGTCAGGAATGGACGGAGTTGCTATTGGCTTCTCGATCGTCGATAGGGGACGGAGCCTGCAACGGGCGTACCGGGTGAGTGACGGAGTGAAGAGAGCTTCGAGCTCCAGGGTTTTCGTTCCTGCTATCACATTTTAATGGGTAAAATACACCTCTTGTCTCCAGTATTTAATTTTCTACTAGTCAGTCCGCATTCTATGAAAAGTCACCCCTCAATCCATGCGCTCTCACCCTATTTCCTAGGATATCTCTTAAACTATGTGACATAATACTTCTACTTGGTTGTTATTGCTCCTGCTCTGGCTCTTGACGGTTGCTTGCCCTCTTACTTTATACTATCTCTGTCCTGTTTATTTTGCTCCATTTTTGTTTTGCATGTAGTTTTATGCATTTTACTGTTTTTCACACGCTTGACAATTTTGCCATTCTAGCTTCCTTTGTTCTGGTCTGATCTGGATTATGATGCTCTGTAGACGAGGAGGCTGGTTACAGTGGAGGAGGGTGAGGGCAAGTCGGCGATAGTGGAGGAGGGCGAAGGTGAGAAGCAACGATGGAACCCACCCCAACAATCCTGTCGGAGCCCACTTCGTTCTCGATTCACCTCGATCGATGCCTTGATTTGCCTCCATCGGTCATAAATCTGTCAATTTGCCTTCATCAGCCACTCCTCCGTTGATTCACCTCCATCGATTTACATCTGTTGATTCGCCTTCATCGGTTACCCCTCCGTCGTTCATGCATCTGCTAGTTCATCGTGCACCCATGGGTCACCCCTCCGTCGATCACGCATCCCATCGGTCACGCCTCCACTATAGATCACGCATCCATTGATCGACCCTCTATTGATTGTGCATTCGTCAGTCGCGCCTTTATTGATTACACATCCGTCGTCGATCGCCTCCATCTGCCATGCTTTTGTCGCCGATTCATAGTGCCATCATAGGGAGAGAGAATATAAATTGGGGAAACGGAGAAAGTCAGAGAGATAGTGGATCTGTCGAGAGGGGAGGGAGAAAGATGAGATAAGTCAGGGGCACAATAGTAAATGAGATGTAAAAAGTTATTAGAAAGGAAAATTGTGTAAGAGTTTTGGGACTACAAAAAAAATAAAGCAAAATATATGGGATGGAGAGAATAACACTTTTGTCTGCTTAAATTTTAGAATGTGGTACTTTTTTCTTTCGTTTATGTTTCCCTCTCCATCACTTAGCTGTAAAGTATTCCTTATCTTTTGGAGCAATTTGCAGTGTTGTTGGTGGATGCAAAACATTTCCAATTGCATACTTGAAGTATGGATTAACATGAAAATTTGCAAGGATGAACCGGATGGTATAAACAATACTAGAAGTTTCAGCACTCATGAGGCTTGCTTACATGGACAAGGTTGCCCTCAAAACAACGTTAATGTTAATGATTATTTTCATTAATCATTTGCCAAGCAAGTGGACTGATTAAACCAAAATTTTTGTTGAAAGTCCGATCAAGCTCAAAAAATTTGAAACTGTCCAATAAATCCCAAAATATTTTCTTAGCCCCAAAAAAGTCCCTTTAAAGTTTGGATCTAGACCGTACCACCTCATTCTGAAAAAAAAATACTCTCTCTGTCCCAAAATAGATGAAACATTTCTCTAGGCACGGAGATTAAGGTGTACGTAATTTATATAATTTTTTTCAATTTTACCCATGGAACTAAAATTAATTTTTTTTAAGATTTTGTGTGGCGAGAGTTTAAATAATGATTAAAAAAGAAAATATTCTTTTTTTGGGTTTTGTGTAGTGAGAGATTGAGTGAAAATTAAAAAAATATTCTTTATTGGGTTTTGTGTAATGAGAGTTTAAATGAGGGTAAGAGAGTAAATTGATTGTTTAAAACCCAATTAGACTCTGTAATAATTTTAAAGGAAATGCCATCATCACAGACTATTATAGTTTGTGATGGACCTGAGCCATTGAATGTGTGGGCTCTTAAGAAAGAGCAATCCTATACTAACAAATTTAGCCAACTTAAATAACCTTTCCCGAGATCTTCATACAATCAAAGTGTAAAATGACTGAATGGCCTTAGGTACCCTAAAATCAAATTTTGCTTGAGTCGGGAAAAATTGATGAGCTGCCATTGATGTAATGTTTCTCAGAATTGCGGGGAGAAATGCTCTACTCTAGCATTTATTGCTGCCAAATAAATATGTACGAGGTGGGTCTAAGTGTAGGGCTGTAAACAAACAGAACGAACATAAACAATTCATGTTCATATCACTTATTTGGACCATTTGATGATACAAATTTCCAAAAACTGATTCGGGGCTACTTTTAGATAGAGAAAGGCCAACAAGTAAAGAAGAAGAAAAAGGATGAGGAGAAGAAGAAGAAGAAGAAGAAGAAGAAGCTGATTTGGGACTACTTTCAACCATTGGTAGGAATTTGGTGACATGAAGAAAAAGAAGAAGAAGAAGAAGAATAAAATTGGAAAGTAGAGGGAAGATAATTACCCAATACTTGTTAATGCCAAATATAGTGGAGAGCAGCAATACTTCAAAGCATGACCAAGAAAAAAGCATTCACCAATTTTGTATTTATTCTAAAAGTTAATTAAAATTTTCCTTTAAGGTTTAGGTAATATTACACTTTGTCCTTCCTATTTCAAAAATATGCATTTTGCCCTTACTTTTTTACACTGTCCATTAGCAATTTCTGAAATCTTAATTTAAACTATACAATAGTTATCTCCTAATAATTTCAGTTTATATGATGCTTTTTTTTTACAGTTAACAGATATTTTAAATTATCTATTTTTTCTATTTGTAAAAGTAAAACAATTTTTTTTAAAGAGGGTGAAAGGTAAGGCATGGTATATTTCTAAAATAGAATGATGTAAAGTGTAATATCACATAAACCTTAGTGGACAAATTGTTATTAACCCTTATTCTGAGCACAAATTCCATGGATTTCCATTTGTGATTTAAATAGAAATAATATACTATGAGATAATTGCATCCTTTATTATTGATATTTTATTTGATAATTAGAAAGGAATTTATTATTCATAATTGAGAAGATTCATTTTTTATTTGTAATATTTATTTTGTTCTCAAATTTTGGCAAACCAGGTAAAATTTATTCGCAAACTCTTAGCTTTTACAATCATCTTATTGTGGTAATTTATCCTAACTTTATCCTTATAAGGTCCCTTAGCACCTATATTGTGTCCTAAATATGGTTCTTCTATCAATTTTAACATTAACTTCAACGAAAATGCCGATATGACAATTTTAAAGGCTCTAATCGGACCTGGACAGCCACCATAGCTTTCTTTTTAACTACAATGAATGATCATATTATATAGAAATAAAAATTTAGACCCAAACTAATACAAATGCATAATCTTAGGGAGTTGAAACTCAGATGATCTAGAGTGAACAATTTTCTTTGCTAAAAATGATTTAGAGCGAACAATTGACGACGAGATGGTAAAACTTCACCTAGATGACGATGGCTTCCGATCGAGCTGAAGAGGGCTGCAAATCTTCACCCAAACTGTTTTTCACTCTTGCACTACTTCCCTTTGACGATGCTTTGCCTTTTTAGTCTACCGCCACCCATGGTGGTGAACGTTGCCTTCTTAGTTCACTGCATTAGTATACTTTCTCCAAAGGTCATTCAAAGCTCAAGACTTGCATTGACCAAAATAATAGCGAAGATCCTTATTGCATCTGAGATCTTAATGCTGTCAAGTATTCCAAAAAGCATATCCCACATGACTTGGACAATGAGAGCTTCTAGACTTTATAAGTTACCATGCCCAAGTGGGCTACGTAAAAAAGAAAGTAGTAATGGGCTCGGGCGCACAAGATGGGCCAAAACAGTGGAAAGAGCCAGATTTGCCCCCCTGCGCGCAAAGTATCACAAGACCTAGTTCAAGTCAGTTTTTACATTTTCCTGAATTTACTTTTTTACCCTTATCTGGAAAACTTGTTTTTCACGTATTGGAAATCAAAACGGGCTCAACGTACAAAATCATAACCGATATTAATTTTGTAACTCCCAACATTACTACCCCAACGTTCAAATTTGGACAACTGCTATCTATAAATACCCACTCCCACTCCATTCTCAGATTACCCCGCTGTCGAGCTCTCTGTTTTTTTCCCCTTTTTGCTCTGATCCTCGCTGGTTCTTTTGTTTCTGCTGATTCCTAGAGTATCCTGGGTGTGAGTGCACACTTCCTGGAAGACCCGTTATATCCTAGGGGATTTTCGCAGACCTGTTCTCCTGCACGTTTTGGAGAGTCGCGAGCTATAATCATTGAGAACAGTGTATACACGCATCGGGTCGCTGGTGGTTCATGATTGTTGCAACTCAGTTTTTTCCATCACTTAAAACTCAAAGTTTAGATTGGCTGCAATAGGTGGACAAAAACAAAGGGCAAGAGGTGAACATATGTGCTAATAGATCTTGCATACCCAACTCGAAGTTTGGATTTCCTGCCCGGAAAAAGCACATCAAAGGATTAGCTAAGTATCAGACAAGAGAGAACTAAAACAAGACTTGATTAGAAACAATCAAACTCTTCCACCTTTTTCTAGCTGTACTCGACTTTAGAGGCTTAAAAGATGCTAGATCCAAAACCAGATAAAACTATATTCTTGCTGTAACCTTTCCCTCTGCAGGAGACATCCATCTGACACCAAATGGAGATATAGAAAAAGCAACAAACAAATCAGCAAAATTAAATATAGTACTTTAAGAACAAATCGAGAGCCCAAACCTTATCCCCCAAAAGCTTATAAATCAAAAGCAAGACAGCCCCATCACGCAAGACCTTATTTGCCTCAATTTTCCTTTGCTTTTTTGAATGAACCAGCCATGAAGAAAGCTTAAGCCCTTAAGAGGAGAAACCAAAGTATTCAAAAAAAAACAATTGTAATTTCACAAATTGTGCTGATTCACCTGGAGCCAAGGCACATGAGGAGGCAAAAATGGTGAATGAAAGTGGGGAGTTACGGATAGCAATGAAGGTGAAGTTAGAAGAACAGTGGGGCTTTAGTTTAAGGGTATCAGAAAGTTCGGAAGAGAGGCGGCTGCAGCAAGGTTTCTAAAATTGAATCATACTTCAAACCATCAGGGTTTCCAAGTCACAGTTCAATGGGTTGAGCTATCAGTTCATTATTCTTTTACATTTATATTGTATAAATGCTGAGTGACATGAAAAAAAAAAAACAGAGAGAATGTGACCAAAATAAAATTTTGTACATCGTATAGTGACTAAGTGTGCATTTTGCCTAATATATAATTACAAAATAGGTTATCTTTCTCACCAGGTGGACACCGTCAACACTTTTTTCTCCCTTTGTCTTTTTTCTTCTTCTTTCTTTCTTCCTTCTCTTGTAAGAGTGAAAATGGACCGGGTTAAGCTCGAGCCCACTAACCTCAAAATTTGCCCCCTTTATGGTTTGATATTACCTAAGCTCAAGTTCAAATTGTTCAAACCCAATTTTTTTAGGCTCAAGATAAGTTTGAGCTTGGCCCGAAGACTAGTTACACTTAAATGACACATATAAATCTTTAGGGTTATAATTGCAACTTGGATAAAATATAGGGACTGGTTTTGCAATTTTGTAGACAAATTACCAAAGAAGAGAAAATAACAGAATCTATCTCAGATTTTTTAATCCTTTGCCACTTTTCCCTAATTGTAAACTTTACAAATGAGCTATCATCTTCCTCAAGATGTTGAATTAGCGATCATCGAATCAACTGGCAAAGAATTGAATCATTATCATCTTCGAAAGAAAAGCAATTAATGAATCAACTCCACAGTTGACACTAAAGACAAAAGAAGAGAAACATGACGACGCTGAGAACATCCTTGGTGCAGTCATGGGGGGAGTAGGTGGGACAGTGCAACTGAGGTCGATTGAATCGATTGCGAAGTTTCCAGCATCGGCTAGGGTTGTCGTCGCGGAATCGTGTCGGGTAGGCTATCATCATAAAGTCGCGAACTTGAATTGCTGAAGAAGCTTGACCTTGCACGACAACGATAGAAATCGTCATTAGATGAAGACTCTTGTCGTCATGTCGTCGACATTGATTTGGGTGGTGGTCATCGACTGAGTGGGATTGAGGGTGGGTCAACTAAGGGTAACTAGGTAAAGCTGTAATGCAAAGTAGACAATTTGGCTAGGAGATGGAAGTAAGGACTAAGGGTTAAGAGTCTTACGAGCTAGGACTTAGGAGGGCTCGAGCCCAATAGGCCTACAAGCCTATAGGGCCGGATATGTTAAGGCTTGAGCTCGAGCTCAAAAATACATAGCTTGAAAAGTCTCAATTCGAGCTCAAACTCGAGCTACCCAAAATAGGCCCGACCCATTTTCACCCATACTTTCTTACCTTACTTCTTTTCGTTTTTCTTTTGTTTGCTTCTTCCTTTTTCTTGCTTCTTCTTCTTTTTTTAATCTTATTTTATTGGTTCCTTCTTCTTTCATCTTCTTTTTTTTTCTTCTTGTCTTTCTTATGTTCTTTTGTTGTTTTTTTTTTTTTCGTTTCTTTCTTCTTCTTCTCCTTCTTTTCATCTTTAATTTCTTTTGTTCCTTTTTTATTCTTTTCATCTTCTTTCTTTTTCTTCTTCTCCTTCTTTTTGTCTTTAATTTCTTCTGTTCTATTTTTTTATTCTTTTCATCTTCTTTCTTCTTAGACGTTCTAGTTTTACAATTCTCAAACAATTGTTTTGGACTACCGTTTTTATTCCAGTTTGTCAATTCACCATTTCAGCATTTTTTTCTGGTTTTGATTGGCTTTTGACCAGAAAGAAAACTAACCATTAACTAGACTAGTGAGGTGATCGGTCCACTACTGAACTGATTGGACCAGCCGAACCGATTGAATTTTCACATCCACAGGCTGCAGATGTCATAGCTCGTTAGGATTTTGGGGAAGGAGTTGAATTGCAGGCTAATTTATGTTTTAAGTCCCTAGCATTCTGAGTTTATGTCAACTTTATTCTAAAGTTTTTATTTTTCTAGGACAATTATTTATTAGTATAAAATAAGATGACACATGATAGTGTGGGTCAAACATGGGTGTAGAGATTGCTACATCAGCAACTTCCATAAAAAATAATGGAAAAACTGACAAAAGGACCGCAATTAGGATATGATACACAAGCTTGGGGCTTTTATAAGAATAAATTTGAGATAATGAACTATTTTAGGACAAGCTAGTGCAAAAGTAAGAAGATCATATATGAATTTTACTTGTGGCAAACCTATTAAAATCTCATCATTTAGGTCCTTGTGTCAATGCAAAACCAATAGGGCAGACAAAGACGCCATGTTGACACAAACTTAACAAAAAAAATGCTTTTTTAATAATAAAAAAAGATGTTGCAAGTACATATTTAAGGGAGGAGTAGTATGAGCGTCTTTGAAATTTTGGAGTGCGAATTATCTGCCTCACAAAACATGGAGGGTGCTGCGTTGCATCTGACACTTTTTTGAGGTTACATTTGTGGTGTTGCAGGTGAGGATTTGAATCCCGTTAAACTGCTAGACTGAGCGCCCCTGTTGCCGCTGAACCAAGCTCGCAGAGACCACCAAAAATGTTAACTACGAGCCAGCAATCACATAGTCCGAAAATATTATACATGGAAACTCAATTGAAAAGTTAAAACAAAATATTCTGGGGAAATTATCAAAACTCTCCCAGGTGTGGCTGATTCCTGAATCTACGTATAGTTTGTCCCTTCATATGTTTTGGCAATACACACACAGAATTAATGAAGGAGTAAATAAATTACGGGAAATAGTTTTGTACATATAAATAATTCATTGCTTTTATTTTTGCTAATTTTTTAATTTAAATCCAATGCTATATGAAAATTAATACTATACGCCTAACTCGAATAAATTTTTTAGAAAATAATTAATTTTTTATGATTTTCCCATACCTAGCTAGCTAAAATACTTATATCACTATATTTTGAAAAAAAATACTTTTGGAATTCATTAAATATAAAGTTTTAGTTAGCACACCAACATACTCCCCATTTTTTTTGGGGCCCAATTACAAAAATCTAAATTTCTTGATGATAAAAAAAAAAAAGTTAGCATCTCTTGTTTTAAAAATATATAGTGAGCATGCATGGTTAAATGGCTAATATCAAAATTTTAAATTTTAATTCAAATTGTACAATAAGTTTTAATTATTTTATAATAGTTTGATAGTTATTTAATAGTTTAAAATATCAATTTAAGAAATTTTAACCTACTCATATATACACGAAAAGTACTACATCCAACATGGACGGAACTTAAAGAAACCAAGGGGGCGAAAACTACTTCAAAGTTATGCCTTATATTATTTATGTTATAAATAGGATAAAGTGAGATAAGTATAGATGTAACCCTTTGTAAAAAGTTTAAACTAAGAACTACTCTTTTTATTTCAAGTTTTTTGCTCCATTTATTATTTATGATAATTAGTTTATATAATTTTTTATTTTAAATTTTTAATATATAAATAATAAATTTTTATATACA
The DNA here is from genome assembly GCA_039654915.1 of Aquilaria yunnanensis. Taxonomy (NCBI): domain Eukaryota; kingdom Viridiplantae; phylum Streptophyta; class Magnoliopsida; order Malvales; family Thymelaeaceae; genus Aquilaria; species Aquilaria yunnanensis. The sequence goes on from CM077595.1 coordinate 3,095,148, forward strand.
AATGATAAATGAAAAATTATAAGTTATAAATATGATGTTTTTTATAATAATAAACAATATAAACAAATTCAGAAAAATAAAATATATAAATAAATATAGGATGGAGCAAAGCATATCATAAGATACTTAACTTTTTTGTTTTAGGTAATCAAAAGTATGTACAAGTATATATTTAAGGTATGTGGGTTATAAGGAAACTTTGGGGAATCAGTTGCCTATCTCATAAAACTTGAGGGTATTGAGTTGCATTTAGATAACTTATCAACGAGTTTGTGCATAGAAATGTCTCCGCTGCACCTTGAACCCATATCTTAACCGGAATGATGTCTTACCTTAATTAGCAGTTGAGCTTGGTAGGAGGAGACAAATATACTTAACTTATGAAGAAGTGAAAATATTAATAAAGCCATACCACGGAAGACAAAGTGGGCGCCCGACCGTCTGCCAAGTTCTGTCATTGCTTCCAAGAGAAGGAAAAGCTACCAAATACTTGAAAGGCAAAAGAAGATTGAATATTATTTTGTTGTCGTGACCGTTGAATTAATCAATCCCGTTGGTCAGAGGATGCTGCAGGAGAGATCGGAGCGTCTGAGTTTGGTGGAGGGAGCATGAAGTAGTCGATCGGCTTCAGAGTCACCCAGCTCACAGTCTTTGGAAACTATTTCAAGCTGCTCATATTCTCGCCTTTCTTCACAGTTAAATATGTACGCTCTTGTACAAAGACGCCCTGATCTTTGATTGGTTTCCTCAGTGAAGATTCTGTCGTCGCCGCTGTCGTTCCCACCGTCGACTGGAACCCCTTCAGAGTTACCCAGCTGCCATTGTCGTTGAGTGGTTTCCACTGTCACGATTGGTTTGCTCTTGACTGGCGGCGACAAGTTTTTTGGGAACTACTGACGTGGAAATGGGACTAGTTTCAGATGCCATTGATACAGAAAGTTGGCAGCCGAGCTAGCGAAGAAGAAGAAGAAGAAGAAGAGTGCTTGAGAGAAGACAAAATAGGGTCTAGGAGTACTAATTAAATTCTTGCTGCTGCCCAGCAAAAACAAGCCAGATTAAGTGACTTTGTGGAAATAAGAAATAGAATAATTAAACAAGCTAAGCATATATTCCAATTCCAGTTGGTGGAGAACAGTTGTGTTTTAGAATCTGTAATAGTAGTTAAGAAAAGACTTTCCTGGAGATATTTCTGTTGGAGGGATTGTGTTTAATTTGGATAGGTATTCACGTTCCACAGAAATGGAATAGGTTCCGGTGTTATTTGTTTGGCCATTTTTTTTTCCTAAACAACAAAGAGATTATAAGTGATTGTATGGTACTAATTATTTTCTCAAATTATTATGTATCCCCCACACAAGTCTGAAGATGATTTCTATTTTCATTTTTACAAAAATCAAGTACTTTTATTAATTTTTGAAGTTAGATTAAAAAAATCATAAAAATTAATTATAAAAATAAATAGAATATTAGTTTAAAATTTATATTAATACTAGATAAAAGTAGTAAAATTAAAAGTAAGCAAACTTTCAAATGCAACAACCCTTGCGTCATAGTGACTCGGTCAATTTTTGAATTTTTTAGGAATATGAATCAAGCCTCAAACTTTGGTGATCAGGTCACATTGCATACATGACTCAGTAACTCAAACATTTTTCATCAGTTATATAATAAAATTGCATCTGATTACCCAATTTAAAATTTCAGGCCTCCAATTTTACGAAACAATAACTTTGAAACTTAAATTACAATTAAACATAATCATTTAAATTTTTTATTTCAATTATTTACACCCAAAAGCTTGAGTATCACCACTCAAGCACCATCTCTCTGTCTTTAGACTGTTTCTTTTTTAAATTTCTCTACAATCACTCGAATCATGTCTGTAACATTAGCCTCGCAATCCAAAAACACTTGATTCTGGGTTTCGACACTAGCTAGTAGCAACAAACAGTTCAATCGACATAAACCGCCTCACCGCTACCAAACTGGCTGACCTCACCGTCCCCGCCAACGCCGGAGTCATCTTCTCCACCTTGAGCACCTATGATCCCGCCTTCGCCCAGCAGACCGTCGGCAACCCTGGAAATGCCAGCTACAGCCATAAATAGGGGAAACAACAAACACAAACAGGGGGGGCGAAAAAACGATGAGAGCCAGGCTTAAATCAAAGAACCCAGCGACAGATCAGGCCTCGTTTTTCTTGTAGGCTGGCGATTATACCAATATCAGTGAAGGAAATATTGGGGTCAAGGAAGGAGATCGGACCAGGGTTCATATTTTGTTTTGGATTCAGACCTCTAATATCCTATTCGAACCGAGTTTTCACTTTCTGCATTAATCACCAATTTTTTTCTCGTTTAATGTTGGCATGCTATGTATGCTTCATCGTCTATGCTTCTTTGAGTTGGATAAATTTTAGGGTGAATTCCTGGCCGTGCTTGGTGGGGTGACAGTGAAGTAGAGCTGCAAGTTTCAGGTTCCAGTCAAAACTTGAAATTTTCAGACAAGCTCTCCATCTGATATAGATGACCTGACCTGACCCAATTATTTATGTGAATCCGAACCGACTCTAACTAGAAAAAAATGGGGTTGGGTCGGTTGGGTCCGTCTCTTCGCGTGAGCAGCCGCAGCCCGCAGGCAGGAGAGGTCCGACATCTACCGAGTGGAGGACACTGAGGTCCATCTCGGAGTCAAGGGCTGAGGGTGACAGTGAGTGAGTGAGGTGGAGGGGAGTCAGGGGATAAAGGGATAACAGGGGCAGAGGAGAGCTATGGCGAGCGGAGGATTGAGGTGGATAGATGGCAGGTTGACGATTTCAGGGCGACTGGGCAAGTTGGCGATAGCGGCAGAGCAGCAAGGCCAACGGATGAGAGAGACGAGTCACAAGGCTGCCGAGCAGAAGCAGCAGCCAGCACGAGCAGAAGCAGAAGCGGCTGGGAATATGATTAATTAGGGAATTAGCAAATATAGATCGCAGGCCAGGCCCGCCTAGGATAGAAATTTGGGTTTTTCGGGTGAAAACCGAACCAACCCGTTTTTTTTTTGTCTTTACAAAATGGGTTAGTTTTGAGTTGACTCAAATATCATTAATTCCTCTCTTTAACCCGGGCCAAACTCAAAAAATTGGTTTGAGTTTCGGGTTCAGATCAAATGCTTTCACCTCTACAATGGAGTAAAAGTAGAATAAGGGATAAAATTGAAAATAATAACTATAATTTTAGTCCTTAAATTTCATACAAAATGGAATGAAGCAAACAAAGTGTTACATATTATTAATAATGAAAATTTCATTTTTTAAGAGATTGACAATGGTAAAAGCAAAACATACAAATTTTATATAGCAAAAATTAATTACTATGGTTTTGAAAAATTTTCAACTTGCCTTTTAACTTTGCCAACCAAATTATAAATTTTAGAATTTAACTTTGTAGTATTTTTTTAATTTTTTTGTCTAGATAATTTACACCTTTCTATTATAATAAAAAAAAGACCAAAGCTTTGGCTTTTAAAATTAATTATAATTTATATAATACACATTTAAATAAATAAAACAAAGGCAAATAATTCGAGAAGAGAGGCTGTATCAGTGGGGTGGAGGCATTAGAAAGGGAATATGACAATCTTGAAGGTGGTGGAGGCTTGGATCGAAGATAGTGGCCTAAATGGACGAGAAAAAACACATAGGGTGCAAAAAAAACAATAGGGTGCAAAAGATAAAAACTAGGAAACTTAAGTAACAGTTATATGATTTTTTTTCCTTTTTAAATAGACAGAAATTAAGTCGGGTGGGCATAGTGTCTCGGTCATCAAAGCCTAGTGCTCAATTTGTACCAAGCGATTGGCTAAGTCACTATAGTATAGGGGCCATCTAGATAGCTTGATTGTCTGGTGCCTCTTTGTTTGAGTTTGATTATATGGGCTTGTGGCTTAAAGATTGACTGTATGATTTTCATGTTGTATCACCTCTAAGTCTATGAACTTGGTTATCTCAAAACCCATTTAGTATTAAAGCCAAGCATAAAAAGAGTTGTATTACTAAGAAACTCTTGTTGATCTCTTGATCGTAATACCACAAACATGTCTAGAACTATAACCCCAACAACTTTTAAACCTTCTACCTTTTTCTAAGCCTTTACTGCATCGCATCTTTGACTCTGTCATTGAATTCAAATACCTTTCAAAGGAAGAAAATGTCCCTTTAACTGATCTCCTCCCGATCAATCCTTACAAGGCCTTTGCCAAGCCGTCTCATTCCTTTTCCAAATTAGTAAAAAACCTTATTTCTCCATCTTGGAGACCTGTCAAAGAAAATGTACAAACAACAAAGTTTGACTAGCATACTCTTCCTACTACTGATAAGGAATAATATGTTACTTTCATGATTTCATCATATTTTCCTCAACAATGGAGTGCTGAAGGATTTAATTATCTTTATTTTAGAGTTATTCACCTCGCTCTCACATATCATGGTCAACAAAGGTCTCCCAGTGAAGACAAGACTTACTTTCCTTGACACCAGATACAAATATACAGTGGAGACTACACTAATACTGGCCCAATATTGGTTACCTTTTTTCTAAATTTCTGTATGATTTTCCAAGTTCCTCATTTGTTGACTACTTTGAAGATCTAGTTTAGGGATGTTAAAAAATACCCTACCCACTCATATCTTTCCCAAACCCAAACCCGACCTTACCCCCAAAGTCATGGGGAGGGCATAGGTTTAACTTATCCTACCTGACCCTACCCGACCCTACCCGAACCCGACCTTACCCCCAAAGTCATGGGGAGGGCATAGGTTTAACTTATCCTACCCGACCCTACCCGCACCCCTTTTAAATTAGTATATTTATATTCAAAATATGATTTTATTTAAAAAATAAAATCATAATTTAACATAAATTACCTTATATTACTTTAGCTTATGATTTTTTAAGTATTAATTAATTGTGAATATACATATTCTTTTAAAAACATATGTAAATATATAAAAAAAATAAGTCTAAAAAAATCAAACATGTGTCCTAAAATAGGTTGGTGGGTAGTACCCGTTTACCTGTGTGGCGGGTATTACCCGAACTCAATTACTTGATGGGAGGTTTGGGATTAGCTATACTCAGCCTAAACCCGGCCCGTTGACATTCCTAATCCAGTTGTAAATTACTAGTGCAGAACAGGTCTTTTCCATTTATGTTGCTACTTTGCACTACTAGATGGCTCATCGGGACCAAATCATGCACTTGATTTTGCCATGCTCAGTATTAACAATGATGTGTTGTATCTCTTTGTTGATACAACTCAAGTTCCAAACCAGACATATGTTCCTTGTCAAATTCCATGGGTTGAGCATCAAAAACTCATTTCATCATCTTGGATCTCAGATTATGAAGCCCTTCACCAGCAGACACCACCTATCTAGTTTACTAAGCATATCTTCCTTGATAGAGAATAAGGCCAAGTAGAAATCTTCTTTCGAAAGGAAGCTGAATCTTCTTAGGACTTAGATGGTTTTCTAACACACGTGGTTATGACTATCATTCGAGAACTAGATCAGGAGATTCAAACCTTGATAGAAGCATTTGATGCTGAAAGACTACCAGTTTATCAATTTTAAGATGAAAAAGGTCACAAATATTGTGTTGTTTGTGATTTTGATTTTTGTTTAAGTTTTTTAGATGATGTAGATGACCATACCACCAAAAAAAAAAAAGAAAAAAAGGCTTCCTTACAAGAAGTTTTGCACCAACATTATAAAAATGAAGATTCATTTATTAGACTTTTTAGAGAACCATCCGGGAAATTTTATGATTATGTTTTATATTATTCTTCGAAGAATGATGTTTCAACTTCTCCTCCAGAAGACAATTCATTTGATTTTCCTCTTCTAGCTCTTGAGATAAAGATGGCTGCATATCCTTATTATAAAGAAGCACTCAAGCATTTAAGGAAAGTACAGCATCAGGTTTCTCCTTCTCATCATGTTAATATGTTTGAAATGAAAGATGAGGATTTTCTTCTATCAAAGTTTAAAGATCCATCTTCTTCAACCAAGCATAATTAGAAAGTTCCTTAGCAAACAACAGTTGACACAGAAGGAAAGAAAAAGGATACATATGCTATTGAGCAAGTATTGAATTGGCATTTAGGAAAATGTGGGTTGAACATGGGCCTGGGGGATGAGAAAAGCCTAAATAAGACCGGCCTAACCCAAGCTTGGTTTGGACTCAAAACCGGACTAGGTTGGTTGTTGGGAGCTTACTGTTGTCTACTTCAAAAAAATTTTAAAAAATGGAATAATTACACCCCAACCCCCCAAACAATTTTAGAATTTAAAAAAATAGCCCAAACTTTTTTACCCCTCTAATTCTTATAAACAGTTAGCTTTTTACGGTTTTTTGGGAAAATAAAAAATTTGGCTTCCTTATAAATAGAAAGCCTCACTCCCACATTTCTTCACAACAAGCTCTCTTCTCCATCAACAACATTATCTCATTCTCTTTACTAGCTCTCATCCATTTTTCTTAATCTGTTGCTAATGTTTTCTTAATCTCCTTCTAATTTCCTCTTAATCTCATTTTTATCTACATTTATTTTCTCTCACCCATGGCTTCATGAGGGAAGAACACCAGCAAGGGTGCCACAAGCTTCTCATCCTGCACCAAAGTTTGGTCATTTTTCTGAGGCCACTTATTCTGCAAAAGTCGAGGCATCCACATCCAAGAGGTGTCCAATGATGATACCAATATCGACATGATAAATTATGACTTGGGCCCAAATAATCAACTATCTGATAATGAAGTTGATGAGGCCCCCCCAAATCAAGGTGACCCGATTGATGCCGAAAGGTCGCAACCAACACAACAAAGCGAGCAACTCGAGGCTACACAAAAGAAATCTAGGAACTTAAAGGCTTATGTATGGGCACAATTTGAGCAAGTTTAGGATGGAGAGGTGGGGTTTGCAAAGTACAAACACTGTGACAACAAGTTCGCACACAAGCTAAATTCCAAAATTAGAACGCTCATCCAGCATTTAAGCAAAGTCCACGGAAATCTTGCCAGCACTTTTGGTGGACAGACTTAACTAATAGGAATGGGGAGCTCCGACAATCCAAGTATTTTTTGCTACAACCCAAAAATTGCTAAAAATATTTAATTAATTGTATGATGATTATGAAAAAATTATCCAAACAAGCATATTAAGAATAGCATTTAGAGAGATTTATTGTTGAAAATTTAAACCTGATTTATAAGAAAATGTCTAGACAAACTGCTAGGAAAAAGAGTTTTAAACTATATGAAACTAAGAAATGTGATTTGCAAGCATATTTTTCTACCATTGATCATTTTGTTTTATTTACATTTAATTTGTGGACATCACCAATAGGACAGAATTATTATTATGTGACTACATGTTGAATAGATGACTGGATTATGCAAAAACGCGTCATTACATTTAAATGCATGGAATTTAACCATACAGGATGTAACATCATGATGTGCATATTAGAAACTATGCGGAAATTTTTTTGTACTGATAAAGTTTTATCCATTTCATTTGACAATGCTTCTAACAATGATTATATGGTGAATGAATTGATTAAAAAGATAAAACCACCGCTTGAAGAAAAAATTTTCCATGTTCGTTGCTTGTATCACATATTAAATTTATGTTTTCAAAACAATTTACTATTTTTACAAATAAAAATGACCCTAATTTGGAATGCACTACTTTTTCTAAAGACAATAAGCAAATTGGCTTGTAAATTTAAAATATTTTGTATTGAAAATAAGGTAAATTTTTTTATGAAAGGTTTAAACTAGATTGCTCTACTCCATGAAACTCGACTTTCAAAATGTTGAATGATGCATAACCATGAGCATATCTTTTGACTCATTTTGTTAATTTAAGAGTAAAGCCACAAGCGCTCACCGATGACATATAAGAAAAATGTTTCAAATTGATTGAGTTACTAAGGTATTTTTATGAATCAACAAACTTTTTCTCCATGGTTTATTATTCAAGTATACACCAAGTTTTGCTATATTTTGTAAACATCGTTTATGTTTTTAACCAATACATGGACATGAGTTTTTAAAAGACACCGTTGAAGTAATACAAAAGAAATGACTCAACTAGTTTCAAAATATCCCGCCCATTTATCTAGTTGCATATGCATTAGACCCAAATTTCAAAATTATTGGTTGCCTTTAGTTGCTTGAAGCATACTACCATACATACTTAGGACAAAATCAAGTATCTACACTTGTTATTTTTGCTAAAGCTGACCACAATTTGATAGAGCAGTACAAACTATACTCTAAGCGTCATTCTGATAAGGTTAGAGCCTCTAAGCCAACATCGGCCTAACATTCCACCTCGCCCTCATCTTCATGGTTCAACTCTGCCACACATATCCTAAAACAACCAAGACCCATAAACCCGAAATTCGTTGAATGAAATAATTACCTCTGGATATTATTCGAGAATAATGAGAAGGAAATTTTGGAATTGTGGAAGAACAAGAGAAGCAAATTTCCAATCTTGCCCATCATAGCATAAGAGATTTTGGCAGTACCTGTTTCTACCGTCGCTATCAAGACAACTTTAAGTTTGGTAAAAGAAGTCATCTTAGATAAATAGGCAAGGCTTACACATGAGGTTGTTGAGGTTTGCGTCTGCAACTAGAATTAGGCCTTTGCTATTCTATGGAAGCAAAATGATAAGAGTTTCGATGATGAAGACATGAAGTCTCATTAGATGAAAAGGCACAAGAGTAGATTGTAGGTTTTTCATTTCAGTTTTTAGATTATACTCAATTTAATTATATTGTGAAGCACAAATTTTAGATTTTTCTTTTTGGTTATTTTCTAGAACATTTTGCCATTTTAAGTTTTAAGACACATTCCAATTGATGTAATTATCGTTTAATTTTTTACTAATAAAATTTACATCAACGGTACTTTTTTTTATATAAAACATGTTTATTTAAATTAAACTCAAATAATGCTTCTAGTCATTTTTTCCATATTTTTTGAAAAACAAAAATCCGGCCCAGCGTAAACGCACCCTAAGCCAACCTGAGCCCGGGCTTGGAATCTCCAACCCAAGCTGGGTCGGCCCACGGGCATCTCTACACCGATCATGCACATATACATTAAAATGATACAGTTTATTAAAGATAAACTTTTATTAAAATTCCAGAAAATCTAGTTTTCTTTTATTCAAGTATCAAGTATTGTTTTGAATCCCTTCTTGCTTGTTTTGAAATCACATACCAAAGTTCCTTCTAAATGACAGAGTAGGTCATTTTACACGAGCTTGTACCACCGTGAGCCAAACAAATATTTGTAGTATTCATTTTTCTGCCTCAACGTTGAGCTCATTTCATCATGAACAAATCGAAGGCACTGTCACAATTATTAAGAAAATCCAGGAAAAGAGGACGTTACCAACAGAGGTCAAGGATCTTCCTCCGGATATGATCTTATCTTCTGCAAAACAGATTAAAAAAATCACATTAGCAAAATCTTAATTCATGAGATTTAATCAGAGCTTGAACCAGGCCAAAAAAAAAAAAAACTTACTACACTCTTTGGCATGACAAATGCACTTAAGTCCAACCCCACAGTTTCCATTAGGCTTCTCACACTCCTTACAAATATCAGGTAAATGGTGAGGAACTTCAAAAGAAACCCTTGTCCCAATCTCAACTCTTTCATCACTCAAACTCCTTCTGTGCACCCTTCGGTAACTCGAGCACCCGAAATCTTTCGGATGGAAACCGGGGTCAAGCTCCTCAGTATTCTTCACGAGCAAGCAAGACTTGGCCAGTTTGAGCTCTTGTTCTAGCAGATCATTAGCCTTGCAATTTCGGATTGAGGGTTGCGTTGGATAGCTGAATCTTCTGCTGGAGCAGTTGAGGAGAAGAAGGGAGTTGGGTGGTTGAGGTGAAGGAAAACCAGCAGACAGGAGTGAAGGGGATATGTACTGATCTGAAGAAAAGGAAGAAGAAGGGTGAGAAAGAGTTAGTACTTTGGTTGTGTAATCTATGGAAGATACCGCTAATAGGCCTAGAGAGGTTCTAAAATACAGCTTCTGGGAGTTGCATCTGATCATTCTGGTTAATGGGGATGACATGTTTGAGTCCAGGAAAGGGTATTGGATTTTGACCTTCCCACAAAAGTATGGAGAAGGAGCTCGTTCATGTTGGGTTCTGGAGGTGATGAAGAGGCTGCAAATGGTGAGGAGAAAACAAAGAGACTCTGATTTGTTGAATCCAAGCATTTTTTCTTGGTTCCTTTTCGCAATTTCCTGTTGGAGTTAGAGAAAAACTGGAACAAAATATAGGTGGTGATTCAAGGAGATGAAGCAGAACCAGGAATCTGCTTTTATCGGGAAGGGAAAGTAAAATTTTGTTGTTTTTGTTTTTGTTTTTTTATAAACGGGATCAAGGAAATTTTCAATTTTGATGCTAATTGCAAGTTTTATGTTCATTTTTTTTTTGGTGGGACAGCTGCTTATTGAAAATCTACGTATTCAGGATAAGGTTGGAATTGTTTCGAACTGTTCTGAATTTGAGGAATTCCCATAATAATGATGAGATTAATGAAATTAATACTGTTATAGTGGCAGACACACATGTTAAGATGGGACCATCATCATTAGCATTAGTTAACAAGAGCAGCGAAAAGTCAAGAAATAGAAAAGAACGAGGTTATGTTGCCATGCTGTAGCAGGTAATTTTTTAAATAAATTTATAATTAAAATAAATCTTAATAATAATAATTTAAAAATTTTAAGTCATAAATTTATGTTCATTGATTAAAATTTTGAGTTAAAATTTTTTTTATGTTATGTTATTATCATTAAAACTATCAATTATGATTAAAACATAAAACTATGAAACATAATATTGTACATTATTTGAAATGATAGATATTTTTTTGATGATTAAAGAATAATTGACTAAAAAATTTTATCTCTTATCAATTTCAATTTCAATTTTTAATATAGATGAAAAGTTTATTTAAAAAAATTCACTTTTAATTTTAGGAATTATTGACCAAATTATTTCATTAAATCACATAGCTTTTTCTTTTTACCTTCACTATGTTAATGGTAACCAATGTTTTACTTTAGAAAATAATACATCATAAAAAAATATAAAATTGTGTTGAATTTATATTAATCAATGAATGGTTTAACCATTGATATAGTAAAGGTAAAAGAAAAAGAAAACAAATAAATTGATTAAAGTTATTTTATATTAAATACCAAAAGCTGGTGACAGAAAGCGAAAGTGGGGGAGCATTAGGGCAGAAGTGAAACATCTATGGACCAAAAGAGGGGAAATACCAAAAGCTGGCGACAGAAAGTGAAAGTTGGGGAGCATTAAGGCAGAAGTGTAACATCTAGGGACCAAAAGAGGGGTTTGACCATAATTGGAAGAAGCAAAAAAAAAAAAGGGGCCGCATGAGGAGATGAAGGGCAAAATCGTCTCCACACTGTTCATGCAGTGTCTTTGGTCAGGTTTATAGTTGATCTTTTATGGGGACAAAGGCTTGACCCTACTCTTTGCTGCTTTGGTTGCTCGATTGTAACTCATGGGGTCATCTGGTGTTCAGGACTGGGTATCAGGCTTCGGCCCATTAGGCCTGGTAAACCCGTACCCAATTTTGTACTTTTTCAGAGAAAGTATTGAATTATTTGAGAGCTACTCCTAAAATATAAAAGGCAATTTACTATCCAGCCTACTAAGATCTAACTGATCCATTAGCTACTTGAAAGGAAGAAATCCACAAATATAAAAACGAACTTGACCCTTAAACGACTACGTGATATAATTTTCCAATGAGCCAATAATTTCATTGGTTCTGATTTTTCTTTCTTTCTTTCTTTTTTTTTTCTTTTTTTCTTTTTTGTGGTTGGTTTGAGCTGAACCACAGAATTGGGATTTTTGTTGAAAGGTAGGCCGTAGGTGGATTCTGTTTGGGTCTAAAGTTACTGGACCTCAACCTTGCTGGAATGAATATACTTGACATTAATTTAATTCAACTTTTCAACACCTTTCTCAGCTGAGGAATTCTATTTAAGGGAGCTTTTTAGTATTGCATGCTTCTTTTGATGGGATCTATCTTACATTTTTTCTTTAGGGATCCTTTTCTTCCTTTTTCTTCCTCCCATCGCTGCCCAGATACATCTTTCCTTTATGCTTTTGTGCCCACCTAACTAGTTGCTTTCAACAATGAGCTTTAACAAAGATAGTACGTCTGTGAATTGTAGTCACTGTCTTTTTATTTTTTACTTTTGGTAACAAAAGTAGGGCCGTCGGTAGTACAATAATTTTAAATGGGGTTGCAGTGAGCTGCAAAAATATATATATATAAAAAGGGGGATTTTCCTTAAAAGAAAATTATACTATAGCTTTATAATGTGCATATAAAATCACTTCATACATCTGTGACACTGATTACCCCAGAAACTATCACCTATATTACACATTTGTCCTCAAATTATAAAATGCCGCATCATTATCATGAAACTATCAATAGTAGTGTAATGTTCATCATCCACAGTAAAAAATAGACAAAACAAAATGTCTAGATTGCAATGAAAAGGGGGAAAAAGTGACCAAATTATACAATTACACCAAATTGAAAGTTTAAGGACGCAATTCTCGACTATAGGTATAAAATAAAAATTGATGGAAATTGTTTGATTTCCTCCTGAGGGTAAATATCATTTTGTATTTACAGAGAACAAAATTTGATAAATAAAAACCTTCGATTTGGTTTAAATATTGGGTTCAGTCACCATTTTCCATTTCCCTTGCAATTTAGGCATTGGATGATGAACATTGCAACGTCACCACTAGCTCTTGGAGAATATTAGTGTAATATTATGTAGTATGATGATGAATGTGTAATGTATGCGATTGTTTAGGGATTGATTGGTGCCATTCACCCTATGGACACATCCATAGGTATGTATGTACATACACACACACACATATCATTTCAATGCTAGGAGAACAATTTTAAAGTGTCTTTTTTTTTTAAAAATAAAAATTCTTTGTCGAAGTAAAGAGAAGTTACTTAGAAAAAGCTCCAACAACATGCTCAGTTTTTGAGCTGAGCCAAGGGAAGGTTTTTGTCCTAAATTTAGCTCATGATGAATTTTTGCTAAAAAGATTTGTGTTCGTGATGAGGTAAATGAAAAGCAAACTCCATTATTTTACATTGAAACAATTTTGCTTTTTGGTAATCAAAAGAATTTGTACAGGTATAAAGATTTAATGTACTTTATAGTTAAGAGAATAAGAAATACCTACTTTTTGAAGATATAAAGAATCATTGAACCAGTAAAACTGACATTTTATGGGAAATTTAGTGGAGATAGAATTTGAATCTCTAACTTTCACCTTAGTGTCTTAAGCCTCAATCACTTGAGATGAAGCTTAGGATCAATATATATATATATATATATATATATATATATATATATTTATTCAAGTCTACTGACATCGTAAACATGGTGGCCTTTTTTAGATTGGTTGCTATTCAGTTTTTTCTTCCTTTTCTTTTTTTCTTTCGTTTTTTAAAGTGATCTGCCTTTTCCTAACTAATTCGATTTATAGGAATGAAGTGAGTGAAGTAAATGCAATGAATTCTTATGCATGAACTATGTATTTCATTAAGTTGTTCTATTGCAAACTATGCAAACTATGGTTTTAAAGATCAAGTGTACACGTTACCCTTTCTGTCCCATGTTTTTTTTTTTGGCTTCATTTCACTTTTTTTACTTAAATCTGACTTAAATTAATTTATGTTATATTTTTTAAAAATTATAATTAGAAACTATAGGTCTTCATTTATTATTTTTATATAAAAATTTTACATTTATAAATTGAAAATTTGAAGATAAAAAATTATAGATTACTTGGTGCAAATAATAACTAGTACTCCCTCCGTCTCATTTCTTATGCATCATTTTACTTTGCACATAGTTTTAGGTGTTTTACTGTTTCTCATGCTTTTTCCAATTTTGCCCTTCCTGCTTTCTTCATTTTGGTCTGATCTGATTTAGGATGCTCACTTGTGACTGAGAGAGGTCAAAGACTGTGGAGGAGGGCAAGGGCGACAAACAAGAGGCAACGGTGGAACCTGCCCTAACAATTCCACCAGAGCCCGCTTCGTCCTCAATTTGCCTTCTTGATTGTGACACTGATTCGCCGTCCCCAATTCGCCAACCTCAATTCGCCGTCCTCGATTGCACTGTCCTTGATCATGTCTTCCTCTCTACTTCAATCTAAACCCTCTTTTGTCTTCTTCTCTATCCTATAGCCTCGAATCAAAACTTTGTCGTTGATTACGTGTCCATCATCGATCACGCATCTATCGGTTGCACATCCATCAAACGCCCCCCTCTACCAATTGTGAATCTGTCAGTTGCATTTCCGTTGGCCACACTTCCATCGCCAATTTGCAATACAACCACACTGGAGGGAGAGAGAAAGAAAGAATTGAGATTGGGGCAGTGAGAGTGAGAAAGAGTAGATTTGTTAGAAGGGGATAGGGAAACAAATGTGTTAAGTTAAGGGTATGATGGTAAATATGATGTAAAAAGTTATTTAAAAAGAAAGTTGTGCAAAAGTTTTGGGGCTCCCCAAAACTACCAGACCAATACATTGATTTTTACTAGTTCATAAATTATCAGTCCGTAAAATAGTTAATTAGAAAAATTTGGACGGTATTTGTCTTTAATCACTTTTATACTTTTTCTATTGTGGACCTATGTATTGTCCACTGTCAGTGGCGGAGCTACGTGTTGCTGGGGGGGGTGGTTGCCCCCCGGGAATTTTGAAAAAACGTAAATATGGGGTATTAATTTGATGATTTTGTTAAAAGTTAAGAATTGTGTGTGTATTTTGCCCCCCAAATATTGTGAAAAAATATAAAGATGGGGGGGCAATAAGGTAGGCTATGAAGAAAGTAGGGACCCAGTGAGTAGTTATTCCCTTTACATTTAGGGATATTCTAAAATGGCCTAAATGCACTATTAGTCCTCGAGCGTTTCAACCTCGTATGATTTGCTCCTTAATCTTTGAATTAGTGTGAATTAGTCCCAATTTATAGCTTTACCTAACCGCGACGTCGTCTCTCTCCTCCAAGCTCCCCCCCCAAACCAAAAATCCTGGATTCGCCACTGTCCACTGTGGTCCGTTAGTTTTGTTTCTAAATTACCCCGGTCAAGAAACGACAATTCCACCTCGGCCCACTGTTGCCTCATCGTCGTCCACTATGATTCATCAATCTGTTGTGGCTAGGCAACGGCTGAGGCTATAGCGGACCTCTTCCAAGCTCCATCGAATCTCCACTGAATGGCCTGCGCAGTTTTCTTCACCGGGGACCTTACCCCGCTGTTGGATTAAGTGGCCGAGTTGGCCGTCACTCTCCAGGCATGGAGATACATGTCCTCAAACTCTTGTCCAACCGTAGTTTCTGAATAAGTAGGAAGAGGATACGAAGACGTGAGGACGAGGAACGAATATTTGAGACCTAGCGCCAGCCCAAACCACACACCCAGGAAAGGATTGACTTTTCCCGAAAGTGAGAGAGAATGACTGGAGGATGGCGAGGAAAGAGAGCAAGTGAGGCGGACGGGTTTAGAAAGGTGCAGCAAAGTGGTGGTGGACGAGGTCAGTCAAGAGACGACCAAAGGCGGAGGAAAGACTCGGGCTGATTGAACTTCAGAGTTTTCTGTGCTAAATCTAATGACATTCTTCTGAATCTAGAATTTAACTTGTGATTTAGTTTTGGCCTAAACGCACTTTTTATCCCTAAACTCGTCTGGTCCGGACACTTTACCCCTTCGACTATGAATTAGTCCAACTCACCCCCTCATCTTACGAAAATAAGACATTTTACCCCTTATACATCATATGCTCATCACATGATACGTTGGAAAGAAAAATTGTTTTGTTTATCTCCATGACTAAGATACAAATGTTTCTAAATAGAAAACAGAGATTTGCCATTTCCAGTCCAAAAATGCTCCTTTTATCTTCCCAAGCCTCTAAAATTTTCTCCTCAAAAGCGCCTTTAGGATTGAAAGCTCCAATTTTCCCATAAATTTTTTATTGGGTATTTTAAGGTTTCGGTTAGGGATGAGAATTAGTTAGATGGGCAGAGGGAAGATAGAGATAAAAATCCTTTCATGTGAATCTTCTCGTTCTTGTTCCTTGTTTTCATCTTGGAATTTTTATTTCTTCAAATTTCAAGCCCTCACCTGGGTTGGCTTTGATTTTGTATTGGCTTTAATTTTTTTTCCCTTTTGGAATTTATATGCTCTTTGATTAATTACTCTGTCTTTTTATTTTTCCTTGGATTTCAAGGTTAGGAACTCTCTGTTTTTTTTTTTTTTTGGTGAGATTGCCATGAACTCTAGTAAACATGGAAAGGCATAGGGATTTTATTTGTGTATTTGCATGTCCGTTTGGATGCCATTAAACTATAGCTTTCATATTTTCCAATGATTAAGAACTTAAGAGCGGATATTTGTTTGGTTTTTTGTTCATTTGTCATTTTGTTCGCCCATGGACTCTTCCCTAAACTATTTCGGATATGGAGAAGTACTTTACTTTTTAGTTAAATTTACTTTTTTTTTCTATCACTCAAGATACATTTCCCGTATATAGTTTGATTTTTGGAGATCTTTCAGACTATTTAAGCTTTTTTTAATGTTTACTCTGCTTTTTTGGTGTCTTAACTCATTGTAGATTTAGTTACTTTGTTCAAAGTCTACCATATAAATCTGAAAAGAATTCTCTGAAATTGCATAGAAATGGTTAGACTATTTCCTTCCTCATTAACATTTGGCAATTAGGTTTCTTTGTTATATTTTTCTTGAGGATTTTGTGGCACATATGGAATTTCCTTTAAAAGTTGGAAAGTCACTAATCCTTTTTCTCTTATCGGAATCGATGCTCAAGTAGATAAAAGTGATTCTCGCACGATGGTTGTATCATAGTGATGAAGATAAACGATGTTTCTTTCTAAGACATCATGTGATGAGCACATGACTTATAAGGATAAAGTGTCTCGTTTTTATAAGTTTAGGGGCCGAGTTGGACTGAATCATAATATAGGGGGTAAAGTGTCCAGATCATGCAAGTTTAGGGACCAAAAGTGCCTTTAGGCCTTTAGTTTTAGACTATTAGTGGCTAAATGCCAACTTTATTCTTATATCTTGTTTCCATGAGCCATATTTACCACTAATGTTTTAAATATTTTATTCAGAAACTATCGTATCTATTTTATTACAATTTTCTCATTGATGTTTGTGTAATTTATTATATTTAACAATAATAATTAAAAGTGTGAGATATGTTAATAAAAAAAATTATAATCTGTCAATTAAAACAACAATTACATGGAACTGAATAATCTATTTTATTATTTAGAACTATTAACGAAATTAATGTGAACAATGTGAGATATGTTAATAGAAAAGGTACAATCTATCAATGAAAATAACAATTGTATGGAACTTAGTAACTTATTATATGGAAAAACCATGAAAGATGTGTTAAGGAAAAATTTAGAATCTGTCAATGAAAAAAAAAGTAACATGAAACTGAATAACTTGTTTTATCATTCAAAGTTATTTACTAGGTTAATAAGGCAAGTGTTAAATATGTTAATAGAAAAATCACAATCTATCAATGAAAATAACAATTATCTGAAACTCAATAATCTATTTTGTCATTTATAGCTATTTATGATATTAAAGTAAAAAGTGTAAGATATGTCAATGAAAAGGTCACAATCTGTCAAAAAAAAAAAACAACAATTATATAGAACAAAATAGCCCATTTTGTAATTTAGAGTTATTTATCAAGTTAATATGAAAAATGTGGGATGTGCCAATGCAAAAGTCACAATTTGGCAACAGAAAACAAAAGTTTAATAAAAAACATTAAATTACTAACGAATACCTTTCAACATAAATATCTTCTTTTTATTTAATAAAAAAAATTAAATTTCTAATGGTGCACCATCCATAAAACTAGTCATCTTCATTGATATAAATACATTAGAAATAAAGAACAAAATGATTTCATCTTATGCATAGTTGGTATTAAATTGTACGAAAGTAAAAGGTTGGACATGGATGCTAATAGTACATAATATCAAGGACCATGTGAATATTGGGCCCAAATTTCATCATCTTTTTTTTTAGTTCTTATTATCATAGCTCTCCTTCGGTCTCCTTCGGCCCACAAAGAAGGCGGCTAATTCTAGCCAAAGGCAACTTGGGTTGCCTTCACCAGTGGCCCGTAACTTTTAGGAAGGCACAAAAAAACTTGGGTGTCGGCTGCAAATCGACGAGTGAGTCCGCTGGCAGTTGTACGTTTGTTCAAAAATCAAACTCAAAGTTGAAGCAACTTTCAAGCTATTTCAAGGATGATTCTTACTGATTAATAGAAAGCAAATTGGCTTATAAAGCCATTACATGCAACAGAAATTCAAAATGCAACGCACATCTCAGCATCCTTAAGATCATGGTAACTTCAGCTGAGGATTAATCGAATTCTAACTAAAACAAACAATATGCCCTTAAATATTAAAAAAAAGAAAAATAAGAAAATCTTAATAGATCAAGATAACTAACTGAATCATCCAACAACTCCAACAAATCCTCTCTGAAATTGAAATTGTTGGAAGCAATCAGTTTTAACCAAACAATGTCTTCAATCCCAGTAACTCATGAAGCTTTTCAAAGACTTCCAGTTTTAAAGGCTTTGTTATAATGTCTACAACCTGTTTACTAGTATCACAATGCTTTAACTCCATAACACCATCTTTTGTAAGATCATGCAAAAAATGAAATCTTACATTAATGTGTTTGCTCCTTCCATGCATAACAGAATTGTTTGACAATTTAATAGCAGAGCTATTATCATATCACATTGTAACACACTTGCATTGAGAATAATCAAGCTGTTTTAATATCATCTTCATCCAAACACATTGGCATGCACAAGCAGCAGCTACAACAAATTCTACTTCTGTTGTAGATAAAGCCACCAATCAGCATAAAAACATACCCTGATGTATTCTTTCTATCATCAGTATTACCAACATAATCACTGTCTATGTAAGCTACCAATTCATCTATAGTACCTATTTTGTAAAATACTCCCAATTCAGTTGTGCCTTTCACATATCTCAGTACTCTTTTGGTAGCAAGCATATGTGCTTCAATCGAATTAGTCACAAACCTGCTAATGAGACACACTATATACATTATATCAGGTCTGGTTGCAGTCAAGTACATGAGGCTACCAATGATTTGCTTGTATAATGTTGCATCAACTTTACCTCTTTTACCTTCATTAGTTAACTTCGAACCAAGAATAATGGGATTTTTAACAGGATTGCAATTTCCCATCCCAAACCTTTCAATAATTTATCTAGCATACTTCATTTGGCACAAGTGAATACCTTTTAAGTTCTGTTGAACTTTAACTCCTAAAAATACTTCATCTTTCCAAGGTCTGTCATTTCAAACTCAAGTTTCATAGAACTCTTAAACTTCTTAATCATACAAGCATCATTTCCAATAAAAATTAAATCATCAACATAAAGACTTACAATTAGAATTCTTCCTCCAACTTCTATTTTTTTGAACAATGTGTGTTTGTGGTTGCATCTGTCAAATCCCTCTTTAAAAAAATATCCTTCAATTCAACTATACTAGGCCCTAGGTGCCTGTTTTAACCCATACAAAGCTCTCTTGAGTTTGTAGACTTTGTGCTCTTCTCTTTTCTTTTCATATCCATAAGGTTGTTTAATATAAACTGATTCACTCAATTCATCATGTAAAAATGCACTTTCAACATCTAGCTGAAACACAATCCTCCCTTCTCGAGCTGCCAAAGCCAACACCATTCATATAGTGTCCTAGCTTGCCACAATAGCAAATACTTCCTTATATTCTATTCCATGCTTCTGAGCATAACCCTTAACAACTAAATGAGCCTTGTGTTTGTTAATTTCCCTATTTTCATTTAACTTGGTCCCACACACCCACTTTACTCCAATCTTTTTGGCTTCTCTGGGAAGATTCACCAACTCCCAGGTTTGATTACTCACAATTGCTTCAATTTCCAAATCCATTGCAGCTCTCTATTTTTCACTTTTTACAGTTTTTTTGTAACATGTTGGATCTTTATAAGAGATGAACATCGCTAAATTTTGCACATCTTATTCTTTAGAAAATCCTTCTCCGTTGACATAATCATGCATCCGTGGAGGTCTCTTAATTCTTCCTTCTGGTGGATGATTTGATGCATCTTCTTTTGAGGCTTTATTCGAATTGGATACTTTAGTCTGCTGGTCTTCTTCTTCTGTGTTATCTTCACTATTTTCTGAGTTACTAAAATCTTCATCACTGTCGCTCCATTCAAGCACATCAAGTCTAATTTCCTCATCATTCCTCCCCCAATTCCAACTTTCATTCTTATCAAACTTAACATCTCTGCTAATCACCACCTTCTTGGTTGTAGGATCAAAAAGTTTGTAAGCTTTGAAATCCTCACTTAGTCCAAGCAATACACACTTGTAACTGTTGTTGTCTAGTTTTACTCTTTTGCTGTTTATCACATGCACGTGTCCTATATAGCCAAAAATTATAAAGTCTTCCACATTTGGCTTAACTCGACTCCAGCAGTCCTCTGGAGTTTTATCTTTCAATGCTGAGGTAGGACTTCGGTTAAGCACATAAATAGCATACCTAGCTATTTCTGGCCAGAAAGACTTTGGCATATGCTTTTTTACGAGCAAGCATCAAACCATATTTATGATAATGCGATTTTTGCTACTCTATGACTCTGTTTTACTAGTGTGTGAAAGCTACTGTGAATTGCCACCTTCTGCCATATGCTTTGTGAAAATCATTGAACCCTGTTGAAGTAAATTCACCACTATCAGTTCTTAAACAACATATAAACATCCCTATATTTTTTTTCATAAGTTTTTGTAATGTTTGAATGTTGCAAAGACTTCACTTTTTCAGCTAAAAAATATATCCAAGTCTTCCTACTGAAATCATCAATGAAGGTTAAAAGATACCACTTATTACTGTTTGAAGTAGGTGTTTTTGGGTCATATACCATATTTATGATAATGCGATTTTTGCTACTCTATGACTCTGTTTTACTAGTGTGTGAAAGCTACTGTGAATTGCCACCTTCTGCCATATGCTTTGTGAAAATCATTGAACCCTGTTGAAGTAAATTCACCACTATCAGTTCTTAAACAACATATAAACATCCCTATATTTTTTTTCATAAGTTTTTGTAATGTTTGAATGTTGCAAAGACTTCACTTTTTCAGCTAAAAAATATATCCAAGTCTTCCTACTGAAATCATCAATGAAGGTTAAAAGATACCACTTATTACTGTTTGAAGTAGGTGTTTTTGGGTCATATATATCCTTATGTATCAACTGGAGTTGTTATGTTGCTCTCTACTGACTTTTTTTTGGGATAGCTTCTTGATGTTGCTTCCCCATCATACAAGTTGTACACAATCTGTTTGTAGCTTTGAGGTATGGCAACTCTTTAACCAGTTGCTTTTGTTGTAAAATTTATAGGTTCTTGAGACTCAAGTAGCCAAATCTTCAATGCCAAAGATCAGTAATATCTTCAAGTGCAACTTTGAAACAAGCTGGAGATTGTGGTATCAATGTAGCCAATAACACGAACATCTGGTTTGCAGCCATCTGAGTTTGCATGATCAGCCATTATTTTGGATGAAAAATTATACATGTTTCATTGTATTAAGATAGCTAATCTTTTTTTTCTTATAACTAACCGATACTTAGTAAATTGTTTTTCAAATCAGGAATGTAGTACACATGAATCACTACTTGAGTTACCTTTTCAACTTCCAACTTAATACTGTCTTTCCCCATCATAGGTAACATCGAGTTATCCCTAGCTTTATTGGGTGCCTAAACTGATCATCAAACTTAGTAAATCATTGCTTGTTGCCTGACATATGATTACTTTATCCAGAATCAAGAAACCAGACTCCTTCTCTGCTTCCCTTGTTATGATCAAGGTAAGCCATCAAAAGCAACTCCTCTCCTTCATCTAGCTCAGCATAATTGGCTTTTTTCCCCAGCTAGGACATTCATATTGAAAATGTCCTAACTTGTTGCATTTGTAACATTCAACCAAGGCTTTGTTAAAATTTTGTTTGTCTCTACCTCTTTTTCGTCCTCTGGATGCTCCTCTTCCTATTCCTCTTGCCCCAAATCTATCATTATAAGTAATTTTTAATGCTTGCTCTTCTTTGTGATGGTTGTTTATCCTCTACTCATACACTAATAGACTGCTTTGAAGCTCATTTATTGTCAGTTTGTTGAGATCATTTAACTTTTTAATGGAGCAAACTACGTAGTCAAAATTACTCGTCATAAACCTCAAAATTTTCTCTATTATCACAAGTTGCTCCTTTTTTCTTTAGGAGCCTTCATTTTGTTTGCAATTGTAAGTGTCCGAGCAAAGTACTCGTCCGCTTTTTCACCTTATTTCATTTGAAGCACCTTAAACTCTTTTCTCAATGCCTACAGCTGTGACTTTTGACTCAAGTAAACTTTTAGTACTTCAGCTTCATAGAGTCCCAGATACCTTTGGCTATATCCTTATTGAGTATTGTCTCAATAATGGTTCGATCAATAGCCTGGAACAAATAATTCTTGACTTTAAGGTCCTTTAGCTTCTGTTCTTCCTTTTCCTTACGTTGACCTTCTGATGATTCAGCATTTTCTAACATTGTAATTCCTTGTTCTACCAAGTCCCAATAATTCTTTGAATGAAGGAGATTCTTCATCAGCATCGACCAATGGTCATAATCACCATCAAACTTTAAAATAGCTAGTTGAACAAAATTTCCTTCTACAACCATTTCTCTATTTTCTCTTTCTCACATACTATTTTCTTTTATCACACTTAGGCCTCATTAAGAGGCTTTGATACCAGAATGTTGAAAAATCAAACTCAAAGTTGAAGTAACTCTCAAGCTATTTCAAGGATAATTCTTATTGAATAATAGAAAGTAACTTGGCTTATAAAACCATTACATACAACAGAAATTCAAAGTACAACCTACATATTAGCATCCCTAAGGTCATGGTAAATTCAACTAAGGATGAATTGAATTCTAATTGAAATAAACAATATGTCCCTAACAAATAAGAAATATTAAAAACATGAAAATAAAAAAATCTTAACAGATCAAGATAACTAATTGAATCATCCAATGGCTCCAACAAGGTCTCCTCCTATCATTTTGCATTGCCTGGCGAAGCTTGGAGGTAGCGGTACAACTTACACTGATTACTCGGGATTGTTGCCTACTTGGGACTCTCCAATCAGATCTTCATTATTGCTCAAGAAAATGAAGGGAAATGTGGCTGTTGCTATTTTTTACTGCACGATCATGAGATATTTTTGGAAATAAAAATATCAAGTCCATATAATGTTGGGGACATGGGTCCAGTATAGAACACCTAGCCATTTTTATGCAAATGCGCGGCATTTGTGTTTTTCCAAATATTTTAGGGATAAGAGACTAGTTAGTCCTACAACTTTTCATATTTTTCCAACATAGTCCTAGAACTTATCAACTTGCCAAAGTAGTCCTTAAATTATGAAATCGTTCGCTCTGTTAGTCCTAATTTGAATGTCTCCTTATGTAACAGAAAAGCTGAGGTGGCACATAACAACTGTTAAATGTTGACTTATAATACTTTTTCTATTTTAAGGGTGAGTTTGCAATTACACAAATAGTTTAGGGACCTAACCCACAATTCTTAAACCGTAAACTCCCAGCAAAGAAAAAGGAAAACTATACCATTGGTCCTTGATTCCTTGCTACCTACCCCCCAAAACCCTAACCTCCCCCTCTGTCGCCACCACCTTTGAAACACTACTCGAGCTTCCCTGTCATCGCTCCACCGTCGCCAGCCACTCAACACCGAATTGAAGAAGAGGATTGAAGGCCGAGCCAAACGCCAACCACCCCACGCTGCCTGTTATCCCGCACCAAATCGAAGGACAGGATTGAAGGTTGAGCCATACGCCACTGTTCCTAGCCACCGTTCCCAGGCCGCCGCCACTTGAACCATTCCCAGGCCACCATCGCTCTAATCACCACTCCAACAGCCACCGCTCCAATTGCCGCAGCTCCAACCGTTCCCGTTTGACGAGAAGGTTTTGAATCGCTCGCTTAGTCCATTTCGCAACTGGTTTTCACAAGAGGAAAAAGCAGAGAAAGGAGGCTCACATGAATGAATCGCTCGCTTAGTCCTAATTTGATTGTGCAATTCTGTAGGGATTAAAACGTCAGAGTTCTGAGGAGCAGGGTAGAAAAATTCAGGGGCTTAAACTATAAATATGTAAATTGTTAGTTGGATTCCTAAACTATAAGAGCGAATTCGTTTTAATTAAGTCAACTAATTTATTTTTACTTTTTCATCTTTTTTACCTGAAATCAAATTTATTTGAAAGCCAATAGTATGTCGATGTAATAATCCATTTGAATCTAAATTTTCATGATATTGTTAAATTTTTATGAATTTTTCTTATTTAATGTCATAAACTAGAAAAATTCATAAAAAATTAGTAAGATTACAAAAATTTTATTTTCAATGGATTATTGTAACTACATAATATTGAATTTTAATTAAAATTAGTGCCGAGTAAAAAAGATATACGAATAAAAATAAATCATTTTAAAGTCAATTGACTTATGTTGAAATGAATTAGGTATAAGTTTAATTGCAAACTCACCATCAAAAAAGAAAATGTGGCCAAAAGTCAACATTTAATTGCCTTTGTTTGCCAAGTCACCTTTTCCATCTGCCACATAGTGGGACATCCAAAAAGGGACTAACAAAGCTAAGAATTTTATAGTTTTAGGACTACTTTGATAAATCGATAAGTTTTAGGATTATGTTAGCAAAATATGAAAAGTTTTAGGACTGACTAATATATTATCACAATATTTTACTAGTACTTTTTTCTTTTCTGATTCAAGTTATGTCAAAAATAAAAAAAGGAACTAATATATGGTAATTGCCATGGACCAATATATGTTCAAATTCGTTTACCAAATATATATATATATATATATATATATATATATATATACGTTCAAATTCTGAAATTCATGACTAAGAGATGGTAAGATAGTCAAGGTCAATTTCAAATGTAATTGCCTAATTGGTACAAATCCTGCACACGTGGAATTTAGACCTTTCGTCCTCCTGCCACTAGAAAAGAAAACGCGTCCCAGTCTTCAAACGACTTATTTGACCGGGCATAAACATTAAAATACGTGTAATCTGTATTTGTATTTTTTATCATTTAAATTAAAATTAAAATACATATTTTTAGTTTTTTTTAGCAAGAGCTTTTATGAGTATTAGAAAAAAAAATATTTTTTATATTTTATGCAATAAGAGTTAAAATGAGTATAGTAAAATAGCTTAAATATTGAAAATATTTTTAAACAAGAAATGATTCAACTTTTTCTAGGACAAACCAAGGAAAAATATGATTAATTGTTTTTGAGACAGAGTGATTAGAATTCAAACACAAATATTGGGTTAAAAAAAGGATCATATCGGATATAAAGAATTCTTGTAAATAAAATCATGAATGGTCTATAACCTTTAGTCATTTATTTTTTTTATTCTCTAACCTATTTAATATTCTATTTTAGTCCTAAACCTATTAAAAATATTTCATTTTGGTCCCAATTTGATGAATTTTGTTAACTCAAAATATTTGTCTGATAACAACTTTTTATATCATAATTTAAACTATCCGGTAACTATGTTACAATAAATTTAATCTGTATAATAATTTTTTTATTTTAACAAAAAATTCAAATTACTTTTTTCTTCTCTCTACAAATTGAACTTATTTTATTTAGAAAGAAAAAAATACTAATTTAAATTATCTATTTATTGTCAAAAAAATTAAAATTTTTTAAATTTACATGAAGACAGTTACCGAATATTTAAATTAAAATTTCAAAAGTTTCTATCAGACAATTATTTTGAGATAATGAATTTCATCTAGTGATGGACTAAAATGAAACAATGTTAATAGGTTTAGAACCAAAATAGAACATTCAATAAGTTAAGGACTAAAAGGTAACAATGACTAAAGGTTAAAGACCATTTATGTACTTTACTCAAATTCTTGCATTGTTATCTTTTATTAAAGGCATGAAGCTGGATATATGGACTTTTTATTAAAGTGAAAAGAGACAAAAAGACCAACTAGATACTGTTAGAAAGTTACAAATTCAATAGATACAATGACATAAAGAGCATAAGGCCATAAGCTCAAGGGTAACTATTGATAGAGGCATTTTACTCCTTGAATTATGACTCAGGCATTTTGCTTCCTCAAACTATGTAAAGTAAGACATTTTGTCTCTTTACCCCTTTAATTCAGTAACTTAGTCAACTTTACGTTCACTTGATTGGATTTCCAATAATTCAATGACCAGATTGTAAAAATTTAAACTCATAGTCACTAAATAATGAAAATGCATAATTGGAATCACTTAATGAGAATTAAATGTAAACTTATTAAAAGTTTCAAAATTATAAATTAAAAATAATCCAAATATAACAAATCTTGGAAAAATATCTACTGAAAAATAAAAGGTAAATAATGTTACGTTCTCCTCAAGTAATATAATCAATTATAAAAAATGTCCATTTAGATGTATCTCTTATCTTTATCCTTTCTCTTCCTCATTTAGATTATTAAAAGAGAAACCTACAAGTTTATTTTTACTATTTTATTCTCATTTTCATTTCTTTATATAAAATGGTAAAAGTAAAAGAAAAATAATTTTTAAAAGGAAAAACAAGCTAAAAAACAACTTCCCTTGCCTTGAGATGCGGCTTCTTCCCTTGTTACCCCTTTCCCCTAGAATCATCCACCGTCTTTATCACCAATATCATCTTCTCCATGATTCATTCAAACCATTTGCCCCCAAACATCGCCACATTCATCAACGCTACCTTCGGATGCTAAATCATCTTCTTTGACCTTTTTCATCACCTTGGACGCGACCCCAGTTTAAGAGGATGAATTGTCGTCGAAAATAATGGCTGAGTTGAGATAAGGGAAGGTTGGGGTAATAGCCTAACAAGTGGCACCAGAGGCAGGGAGAGCTAGGGTGGTTGTTGCACTAAGATTAGCGGAACAACGAAGCATTAGGCAAAAAGGAAGATGAGTTGAAGATAAAGCTTGGACAGTTTAGATGCCAGAGTATAAGGTATAAAAGAGAGAAAATAAAAAGTTGGATAACTTGTCATGCAATTTTTGCTTTTTTATGGGTTAGTCAAATAACATATGTAAGATCAAGGGAGTAAAGTACTTTACAGTTTATAACGGGGAACTGGGTTGCACTGTGATAGAAATCAATGACTCTTTTGACTGAGTAAACATAATTTGAGGGACCTAAAGTGGTTTAGACTTATATATTACTCTCTTCGTTCTAAAACTTTTGTTCTATTTGACTTTTTTGTTTTATTTTAATTTAAATTTATTCATATTATTGTTTGTTAGAAAAAATTAAATATAAATATATATATATATATATATATAGAGAAATTATATGTCTTAATTTATCATTTATATATAAATTTTTTTAATTTATATATTAAAATTTTAAAAATAAAAATTATAGATTAATTACTGAAAATAAATTGAAGAAAAATATTGGGACAAAGACAATATTTATCTTACTTTAATTGATTATTTTTAATTATAAACGAATACGTTAACATGCGTCCTCTGTAGACATTAGCTGGATGTTGATTTGATCAAGTCAGTGTGTATTACATTTGTCCATGTCTTTTCAGTACATTAATACTATTTTAATATTTTTTTTAGCCAGAAATACTATTTTAATTGGGTCAATAAGGTTTTTGTTTAATTCTAAGTCTACATACATCTTGGTCTTAGAATAGTGGAAATTGGAAGGCCAAAATGCGTATTTGGTCCATCAACTTGGCTAACTCTAACGAGTTAGTTCTTTATTTTTGACTCAGTGCTAATTAGTACCTTAAATTTGTAAAATTAAGCAAGTTCGTCCAAATTGGATGGAAGGGTAAATGGAGTTAGTTTTGTTGTTGATGTGGCATAGAGATGTGCTGAGTTGGCTCTGACACATCAGCACTGTTTTCCACATCATCCCGGCGGGTCTCTCTCATTATTTGCTTGTTCCGACAGAGCTCGCCGTCCCTCCCGGTGAAGGGCGCCATCTTGGGTCGTCAGGGCCACTCTTTGCCTCTGTATCCATTCTTGAATCACCCCATCTTAGAATCACATTCATTTCTATTAGATTCGAATCAACGAATCGCTCTATCTTCGAATCGGATCCTTGACGAATCGCCAAATCTTCGAATCGGATCCTTGCCGAATCCAACCATTGAATCCCGCTACAAGACCTGTTGAATCCACTGCCAAATCCCACTGAATCCAACCATCAAGGTCATCATCTTCATCCATCAGCATTGGGTAAACTGAAGTCACTTGGATTTTGACTAGCGGTTCCCGTCGCTACACTAGCGGCGGAGCAAGAAATGACCCCAAAGTTGGCGAAAAGCCAGAGCAGGTGTTCAAGCATTGTCGTCGCATCCAGATCTCGAGCGGGAATCTAACCGGCTGTCTCCTCTGCCGAGAGCTTTCTCGCTTTGACTCCCTATCTCCTTCGCATCTGACGACGTTATGTTAGAAGGTGTCCAAGCTGGACACTTTTTGTTAGATGCTAGACTAAATCATTTAGTTTAGCAAACTTTCGGGACTAACACATTAAATTTGGAAAGTTAGAGGACTAACTCACACTGAATCAAACAAAAAGGACTAACTCGCTTGAGTTTGTCAAGTTGAAGGACCATATGCGCATTTTGGCCAAACTGGAAAGCGACAACTCAAACCTTCCCCCTTCCTCGACCATGGAGCCCATTAATAAACATACAGACGTAGACCCCTTTTGTTAGTTCTTGCTAGTGTTTATTAACTTACAAAATTTTGGATTTAACTAATCTAATTGAAGTCACATTCTTATTATAGATGTAAGAACTATTGAAAAATTTCTGTGAGTTGTTATGAAATTATTTTCCCTGCGTATAATTACATTCTTTAACAGCACATAAATTAAACTGAAAGTATGCTAACAAATATAAATAAATAAAATAAAAAAATATATCATCATCATCATCATCATCATCATACTGTATCTCAAATCCAACTAAACAGAGTTTGATTGCAAAAAAATTATAGTATTAATTAACCGCTTAAAGTTGCTTTACAGTACAAATTAAAGAGAAGCGGCTTTCGAAAATTCATGTCATTTTATTTGTCAGGATTTCTTAGGAAATGCAGCATAATATGACTGAACTGCAGTAAGAGCAAGAGCTAGAACAGCAAAAATTCTGAAAGTTGACCATGGCGATCCAAAATACAAATGCATCGTCTCCTTCCAACGAACCTGCCACTGGTTCCTCTGGTACTCATCAATCCCTTCGAACACCTTCGACAAGTAACTGTTCTCGATGTCGAACACAGCTTCCCTGCAAGCATTCTTGAAGAACCGGACCGATTCCTTGTCAGTTCCGATGTTGTTGTTTATGATCTTCCGGTCCCGGAGGAACCCCACGTCGCCGGCCGTGTTTATGAGCCGGCACATGAAGTTGCCGTAAGCATTGAAGATATCCAGGCGGTGTAGGAAACAATGTTCAAAAGAAACCGCGTTCAGGAAGAGACAGGTCGTGAAATCGTTTAGCGTTAAGCGCGGTATTTCTATGGCTCCTTTGCTGTATTTTATGTCCAAGAAGCTGTCGGCTTCTCTTAGCCTGAATCTGATGCCTCCACGGTGGAGCTTCTCCGCCGAGTAGATCAATTTGTGTTTCTTTGGTGGTTCAACTCCGTAGATCTTTCCTGCTACGTAGAAGATCCCTGCCTTGGGAAACAGAGGAGGCAGCAGCCGTCTCCTCTGTTTCTTGCCCTGCGTCCTCCCTGTGTTCGGGAGAGGAAGGAAGCTCAAGCAAACCAAATCGAGCAAGTGTTTTGCTTCGAAGTGGTAGTATCTTTCGAGAACCTGTGCATCTCGTCCTAGTTCTCGGTTGAAGAATCGAAGCGCGAGCTCGTTTAAGGAGGGAAGAACTTGTCCTGCTGCTTCGGAAGGCGGTTTCAAATGATTGAAGAGTTTCTCGAGGATAAAGAAGGGCATTTGGTTTTCTAGCCTGAGAAGGTCACGCATTATCTGGGGAAGAACCCAGGGGAGCTCAAAAATGGGGTCATCCTCGTAGCGTTCCATCAGCTCCGCTGCTCTACAGAAGAGCTCAATGATGAAGCACCCGTCGAGAACCATCATCTCGACCAGCTTCCGACAATCGAATTCTACCACCTCTGAGTAAGACATTCTAATGTCTTCCTCCGAGTAGGCCACGGAGCTCAACAGGTCCTGGAGTCTTATCCGTACCGTATGAGGTCCGTTTTCCCGGGAAAGCAGAGCTCGGAGATACTGCCATTTGTGCTCCTCCATCATCTTGAGGTGTGTTTTCCCATGGTGGTATGGGCCAATCGACAAGACGATTGGCTCGTATGCTTTCGGATTGATTCTCTTGACGCTTTGGGGGGCTCGGAAGACGCAGCAGGACTCTTTTCCTGCGGATTTCTTGAGCAGGTTTGGCATTTGGTTCATCTTTCCTTCCATGGAAGCTGACCATTCTTCTGGGATGGTGATGATGTGATGGACAGTTCCTCCGTTGGCCATGTTTTGGTTTCCAGGACAGATCGGAGCGAGTTCAACTTCATCCATGGCTTTTGGTTTCTATTTTTCTAGCAAACTAGTTGCTCAACACGCTTTTTGGTTGGCGTTTCTTTCACGGCCAGTTAAATGCCTCAAATTATTACAGCACGGGAAATTTTTATTCAAGAAACATATGTATTATCTAGGCCTAATCACCATAAGGGCCCCTTAACTTGGAAGACTTTAACGAGTTAGTCCCCTAACTTAAACTCGGTGTAAGTTGGTACTTTAACTTGCAATTTAGCTTATGTTGGTCCTCTAACTTTGCAACTTGTTACAAGTTAGTCCATTCACCTCATATAGTCACAATGTAGCCATCCTTTTTAGAATGTTTAGGAACATTGGGGACTAAATACAAAATAAGAAAAATAACATGGATTAGCACAATATTCAGCAAAAAAAAAAAAAATTATAATGACTCTAACTGATGATTCTTTTTTAATCCAAGCTAAAGGATGAAAATTTCAACAGCCTTTGAATCTAGACTATTTATTCTTATTTTGTAAATTCCTTCATTGTCTTTAATCCAAAGCTAAAGATATATTTTTCAATAATTTACTTCAATTAAAACAACTTTCTTTCTTGATAAATTAGTTAGCAAAATAGTTTATAAAAACTTTAGTTCAACTAACATTCTTCCATTTACACGATAATAGTAGTACCTCTCCATTTCAAATTTTTGTAATATATTATTTTTAAAAAATACCACGGGGGGTTCACACTTTATTAGTCATAACAGCCCAATAGCACTTACATAAAAATCAAGGCCTACACTAAGTAAACAACAAAACCTAATCTAAATTACGTCTTAATTTGGACCTTACTGGCTTCCAAATTATTAGAAAGAACGTGCAAAGGAAGTGGATTTGGAGGGGCCTTTGACCTAACCGAAGAATGTCTCTACTTTACCTTGGTATAACCTTCCGACTGGCTAACCGCGCCAGCCACAAAACCTGTAATCTCCACATTATCAGATTGGCCAGAAGGAAGTCCTAAAGATCTTTGCTTTGAAATTTTAGAATCTCAATATAAACATTTATCACCTCCGGAAAGGCCAGAATTCTCAGAAGATAAGCTATCCTGTAAAGGCCCAAGACCATGACAATGGCTTCCTCAACATCTAGACATTGGAACTTGTTAGAGAGAGGGAGGCCCCCAAACCAAGCCTCGCACAATAAAGCTGTGTGTAAAGATTAAAACCAACTTGAATTTTTTTATTAGTTCCTTTTTCGGCCCAAAGCGTTGGAGTGAACAATTGCCAATTGGCCATCAAAAGATTTTGTTTAGGGCCTAAATGTGTGATTTGATGACAAGATTTAATTTATACAACTTGATATACAACATATACAAAGTTTTTACATTATGCATAATCAAAGTAGAAAGTTACAATAACTATAGTAGATAATAACAACCATTGTAAGAGAAATTAAAATTGCTAGCAAATTCTCTCCCTGCTCAAATTTTCCGTAGCCTCCATTCCATAATATTTAATATTTTGTCAACTTTCTGCTTTTGTGAAATCGAGTTTGATATGTTTCTTTCATATTAATTGTGGTTAAAAATATTTGACAAATAAAATTCTTTTTATTGGCATGAAAAATAAGATTTAAACTATGTCGTTGAATCTGTGCTTTTCATATAAATGTATATATTCACATGTCATTTACAAAATATTTACTTAATCAAACTCAATATTCAAAATTCAAAAAGTGAAAAATATTATAAAGGAATAGATTATCATTATTAGTAGTATATTATTTTTATTGTGTAGCTGTTGGAGCAACATATCTATCATGATGTACAGGTTGTAAAATATTTCATGAAAATTTATAATTTACTTTTCAAAACTACTTTTAAAACAGACAGGAGTACGACTCACAAATGAACTAAAGATAACTCCATCAAATTCATACACACAGACAACACTTAAAAGCCACTTAAATAAAAATAGGCACAAAGACATCACTTAAAAACGAGATTCATAACACACATACAAAATAGTAGGTATAGACTTTATAATAACATGAAACTTAGACAAATTTTTCACAAGGATGAAGACATATTCACCTGACAATAATGCATTGCGATTCATTGAATTTATATATTTTTATACATCGTTGTTTTGACCATTAAATTCAACGAAAGGCAATACACTACGTACAACAAAGTAAACATTTTCTAGATGATACTAATTAAAGGAGCAAGAAAGCAGTAGCTAATTACGTACTAGGATGGATAGAATAGTGGGTTTGAACAGCAGTGAGCAGAAGAGCTGCCAAGGCACCAAGAAAGGAAATGAAAGCCCAAGGTGAGCTAAAATACTTGTCCCACATCTCAGCCCAATTGGAGTAAATTATGGCCCGTTTCTTCTTCCGGTACCCCTCCACACCTGCATATACTCCACTCAGGTAGCGGCTGCCAGTAACGATGATCAAATCCTTGCGCATCCGGTTGAAGAACCGAACCACTTCCTTGTCAGTCCCGAGGTGGTTTTCGATAATGGAGAGGCCGCGAAGGAGCTCAACGTCCTCCCTGGTGTTGGCCAGCGTTCCCATAAAAGTCACGTAGCTGGTCAGGTGTCGGCTTCGGTGCATATAGAGCTGCTCGAAAGCCACGCCATTGAAGAAGATAAGTTTGTTGAAGTTGGCCACTGTCAATGTCGGAATTTTGATCGTGCCGGTTTTGTCATCGAACTTGATGTCCAGCAAGTTGTCTCCGGCGTCTCCCTTCTTGAAACCTATCGCGGCTTGATGGAACTTTTTGGCAGAGAACATCCACTCTGATGAGCTCTTCGTATCCCCTTTGGAATCGGAGCCTGGGCTAAGACTCAAGCAAAACAAGTCAAGCAAATGCCTTACCCCCGGCTCCCATGAGCTGATAAAAACCTGTGGCTCCTTACCATTGCTATAATAAGGATATCTTAGGCATCCCAGCGCGAGCGAGATAAGATTTGGAAGGTTGGAATCTTTGGACCCAAAACCATACAAAGTTTCAAGAACAAAGAAGGGGATTTGGTTTTCTACCTTAAAAAGATCCCGCTTTATGGCCTGTAACTTGGGCACAGGCATGTTTATTTGTGAAAACTTGGGATTCGTTCTCAAGAAGAGCTCGATAATGAAACAGCCATCAAGAACCATCATTTCGATGAGTTCGGTTCTCTGGGCTTTGATGGTCTCCGAGTAGCTCCTCCTTATCCTCGCCTCCAAGGGTGCCACTGCCTCAAAGAGCTGCCTCAATCCGACTTTAAAACAGTCGCGGGAAAGGAGGGAGCGGAGAAATATCAATTTTTGCTCTTCCATCGGCCTTAGCCCATCACCGGCATGATGGAAAGGGCCGATGGATATCGCCAGGGGTACAAAGGCTGGCATGTCTACCTGCTTCAGCACCTGGGGCACTCGGAAGATGCAGCAATCATGGCTAACCGATTCCTTCAATATCGACGAATCGTCAAGCTTCTTTTTCAACACTTTTATGGCTTCATCGTCTTCCTTCTCCTCTTGAGCCGCCTTCCTCCTTTTCAGTTTAGCCTTCTCCAAGGCCTCGGCCGGTGAACCTGTTCCTTTGCTATTCTTAGAGAAGGGATCCCGATGAGCGTGCTCATCGTCGGAGATCACTATAACGTGAGCAGAGCCTTGTCCGTTGGATTCCATTTGCAAGGATTAGGATTTTTTTTTTTTGGTTCCGGATGTATGGTTGGTGCTTGCGCTTCCTCAAGTTAACACAGTGTTATTAAAGCCGAACCGTTTATTAAATCGGAAGAACTGTTGGTTCATGGTCTGACTGGTTTAATCAGTTACACCATCGGATTAAAGACACCTCCATATTTTTATTTAATGACTTAGCAGTGACTTTATTATTACTTATAAAGTATTATAGATTATAAGAAAAATTTGACATAATATAAGGACCGACTTATAAATTATTTAATCTAACCCTAAAAAAGTCAAATTTCTTCTCTCTCCTTCATTCTCTCATTGACCGCGAGCTTGCCTTTCTTAATTCTCTTTTCACCCAATTCTCAGAAGATCTTTCTCATCTTTTTACCTTGCCTTTGCTTCCCAATTACTAATTTTACGTTTTTTCATCCTTTTCAACCTCAATTTCTTTTACTTCCATCTCCTTCCTTGTTCCTTACCTAGTTCTTTTCTTTATTTTGTTTCTGTTTTTGTAGTTTTCCTTCAAAAAGCTAGACCATGATAACCGCCATCATCTTTCATCATGCCTTTGGCACTTCTTCTAATCTTCTCTTTTTTTTTTCTAGCAGCCGATTTTTATGATTTTTTGATTCACAATTCTTACCAATTTTACTGATTTTGACCGGTTTTGATCTTTATTTGATTGAATCGAGACTCGAATTATAGAAATTCACGGTTCACAATTTAACTAGTTGAACCGTCTGGTCCGGTCGGATTTTAATAACATTAAGTTAACGTTAGTGCTTCATTTCTAAGTAGAAATTGGGTACACGGTATGGGCCCATGACGGCTGCATGCTCAAATAATTAATTATTTTCTTTATGCATATTCTGGTCAACACATGTGCCCTTTTTCTTATGTGTCACACAGGCGTGTCATTTTTTAACCATAAATGCATCAATAATATCTCCTACCCTCATTTGACAGGAGAACAGACTTTTTATGACTGGTACTGTGGTGATATAAGCCGCTGGGAGGAGAGAGAAGAGATGGAAGAAACCGGTCAGACAGCCGAAACCGGTGGAGAGGAAAGAGACGAAAAAAAAAAAAAGAGGGAATTAACCGCGTGAGAGGAGAGGGAAGAAGATGAAAAGAAAAACGGTGGAAGGTAAAGAGAGAGAAAAAAGAGGAAAAAATTTGGGAAAGAAAAGGAAAAAAATGATAAACTTATGAAGGAAACTATTTTTTTGATTAACTGATTTTTTAATAAAATATTTTAAAAATGAGCGGTATAAAAATATATTTATATTAAACAAATATAAAAAAATTAGGTAGATATTTATTTTTCTAGTTGATACACAGCACAAACAAAAATTCTTTTTTAATAAAACGTAATTTAAAATAATCAATACATATACATACATTCATACATATATATATATATATATATATATATATATATATATATAAAGCATGATACATCTAAGGATAATTTTGACTTTTTTTAATGAGAGAGATTGTAGAGCTGACACATGACACACTTTCTTTTTTTAGTAAATAAACTATCTCTGCCTTATAAAGCACTAAGATAATGACATGTGGCAATCAAAGCCACAATTATTAAATTATCTCTGAAATTTGAATTGTAAATTAAAAAATATGATTAAATTTAAATTAATTTCTAAGTAAGATATGCTACAATCTCATCTAAAATGATTTCTTCTTATCAAGAGATGATAAAAATAGTATATGATATTTTTTTTTTAAGAACTAGTACTCAGGTAGTATATATAAATCGAAAGTGCAAAAATTTTAAATTTATTATACTCCTAAACCAAAGTCGATGGACGACTCCACCATCCTTCCTTTTTCTATCTCTTCATCCACTTATAACACCCGATAATCACCCCAAAATTAATTGATGAAGCCATCAATCTCCTAAGTTCTCATGCTTCTTTCATTTCAAAATCTGTAAGTAAACCGGGATATTAAAGTTTCTAAAAAAAAGGTCATTTTTTTCCTGAATTCATGGCAACTTTTGTTGATGTTTTTTATTAGTTTAATAGTAGGGTTGGTGACTTTAGACTAAGACCCTTAATTCTCCAATCATATTTTTCTTTACTAAAGTTTTATACTGTAGATTTAGGATATTTGTTTATTAAAATTTTCTCTTTTGATTATTACCGTTGGATTCTTTAAGAGTTTCATATTTATGCTTCTTGTGGATTCTTTCAAAAGTTTCATATTAATTACTATTTCTCCTGATTTAAGATGGCAACGCTATTAAATAGTGAACAGATTTTATCAAGGAAACAAATGCTCAGAGTCGTCAAACACCTTGAAGATGTAACGGCTACGTTCCAAGTCAACCACCGTCAGGTCACTAAACCAAGAAATGTGCAGGAAAAAATAAAATTTAGGTTAGAGATACTTATAGATGTTTTTATAGATTATTTACAAATTAGTTATTAGTTTTAGGGGTTTGGTTGCCAACGGTCCTACATCTTTTTTAATTTATTACTTTCACGCTTCAAATTTGAAAACCTACTACTGTATATACTCTGCCTATTTCTTTTTTTGAATTTTTAAAAATTTTAATTTAAAATTTTTTATAGCAATTTTCCAATAAATTTGATAGTACATAAAATATTGAACAACTAGTTGCAGTTTATATAATCAGTTTTTTTCTCTTGAAATTCAAAGAAAATTTTTTTATAAGCCTAGCGATGCATGTATGTAGATACATAGTACCAAATAAGCTGCTTAGCTTACCTGCTTAATTTCAATTTATTAAAACTTCTATTTTAAAATATTTGTCACTTTTCAGTTTTTCATAAAATTTTTAATGTTGAGGTATATTATATACTCTCTTTCAAAATTACCACCAATAAATAACACAATTTTATTTTAATCACTTTGAACATTCAGATACGATTGCCCTATTTGTTTTGATGAAAAGTCACAAGCTATGCATAATAATGCACATTTCATAAACAAATTCCAATCTACTAAAAAACTTCAAATTCGGTCCACGTTTATATACTTTTTCTGTCATTCCATAGAACACCTTCAGATATATTAGTTACTTAAGGAGGCATGATAAATATTAAAAGAGATAGTATAAATAAGTAAATGTGACAAATATTTTGGGATTCTAAAAATAAATAAAGTAACAAACATTTTAAGATGCATAAAGTAAATTTGTTTTTCATAGGTCATCCAGTGTTTTTATGGTATGACAAGTATTGGCTTAGTTAAGTAGTATAATCCGATGACATGCAACCTATTGCAACAGGGATATGAAATAAATTATACACGGATTTATTGTTTTTTTTTTCTAATTTGGACAACCGAGGAGAAGGCTTGTAAAAAAATATAATAGGTTGTTTTTTTTTTTGTCTTTTCCCTTGCCGTTAAACGGACAACATGACGGAGATCAGGGGAGTAAGTGTAATTAAGTTTCCTAATATATAGAGGATAAGTGTAGGTTACAGCAAACCACAAATTTTTTTTAATGTTTTCCCTTAAATATATTACACAATAACAATAATATTTACAAAAGCTTCAAAAGTAAGAAATATTTTAGGGAAATTTACAATTACCTCTAAAGTTTACTATAACCTAGACTTTACCCCATTATTTTTGAAAACCTACACTTTATCTCATATTTTCTTTACAATGTCCTATAACAATTTTTAAAACTTTAATTTAAATTGTACGATAATAATCTTTCAGTAATTTTAATCTCTTCAATATTTTTTTTATAATTAATAAAAAATTTTAATTATCAGTTTTTCCTCTTTGTAAATACATTTTTCTTGTTATAAAATACATATCAATATTTTCCAAAGATTAGCTAGCTATGAAAAATATCAAAAATTTTAAAATTACTGAAACATAATTACTAGATAGTTTAAATTATAGTTTTAAAATTTTTTATCAAATACTGTAAAAAAAATAGAGGATAAAGTGTAAATTTTTTAAAATAAAATAGATAAAATGTAGGTTAAACAAACCACAAGAGATTTTTTGTAGTTTTCCCAATACTTTAAATCAGAGAAGTAATAGGGAAAAAAAAGGTTTACGGTTGACGTAAACTGTTAAACATTGACTAGCAAAAAGACGAGGTCTACGCTGTTGGCTACCGCAGTGGTGGGTAGGAACAGATT
Organism: Aquilaria yunnanensis; assembly: GCA_039654915.1. Taxonomy (NCBI): domain Eukaryota; kingdom Viridiplantae; phylum Streptophyta; class Magnoliopsida; order Malvales; family Thymelaeaceae; genus Aquilaria; species Aquilaria yunnanensis. The sequence goes on from CM077595.1 coordinate 3,133,872, forward strand.
TGAAAAATCATACTGCTGACTAACTACAGTATCGCCAAAGCGCAAGACGCTCGGCTTCCCATCTCCGGAAAATTGACTTTTTGGTATAAACTCTATTTTACAACCAAGCTTTACTCTTTTAGCATTATTGTCCCTAAAGTTTATTATTTTATCTTTTCCCTTAAAAAAGGGGTTGTTTAGATTTCAAAATGTTTTATATCTTCCAAGTAATTAAATATTTCTATTAAAATTTTATTGGACTATTATCCAAGTCGTGTATCTATCTTAAGACCCATTATTGAGTTGAAAGAGCAGTAAATTGAAATAAAAATTGATAGATAATAGATTAAAAATCTTAAATATTTTGACATCTTATGTTGTATGTAAGGATTCGAATCCTAATTTATGTAAAAGATTGTAGAATAATTTTTATAATTTTTCTCTTATAATATTCTGAGTACTAAAAAAAATAAATGTAGTCTTCTAGTAATAATAATTAAGCAATAAAACATTTCAATATGGTTGGATTTGATAATTAATGATTGATAAGACACTATTCGTCTTGATTGAATTATAAATGGTTATTTTTGTTCTCTATATGAGTTATACAATTGTAAGGCACGGGCCACGACTCACAAATGAAATAGAGATAACTCTATCAAATTCATACACACAGACATCATTTAAGAGCCACCTTAAATAAAAATAGGCACAAGACATCACTTAAAAACGAGCTTCATAACACACAGACAAAATACTAGGTATAGACCTTGTAACAACGTTAAACTTGGATTAATTTTTCACAAGGATGAAGACATATTCACCTGACAATAATGCATTGCTATTCATTGAATTCATATATTTTGATACATCGTTGTTTTGACCATCAAAACGAGCCATCAAACAATTAAATTCAACGAAAGGCAATACACTACAACCAAGTAAACATTTTCTAGATGATACTAATTAAAGGAGCAAGAAAGCCGTAGCTAATTACTAGGATGGATAGAATAGTGGGTTTGAATAGCAGTTAGGAGAAGAGCTGCCAAGGCACCAAGAAAGGAAATGAAAGCCCAAGGTGAGCTAAAATACTTGTCCCACATCTCAGCCAAAATGGAGAAAATTATGGCCCGTTTCTTCTCCCGGTAATCCTCCACACCTCCATACACTCCACTCAAGTAGAAGCTGCCATTAACCATGATCAAGTCCTTGCGCATCCGGTTGAAGAACCGAACCACTTCCTTGTCAGTCCCGAGGTGGTTTTGGATAATGGAGAGGCGGCGAAGGAGCTCAACGTCCTCCCTGGTGTTGGCGAGCGTTCCCATAAAAGTCACGTAGCTGGTCAGGTGTCGGCTTCGGTGTATATAGAGCTGCTCGAAAGCCACGCCATTGAAGAAGACAAGTTTGTTGAAGTTGTCCACTGTCAATGTCGGAATTTTGATCGTTCCGGTTTTGACATCGAACTTGATGTCCAGTAAGTGGCCATCAGCGTTGTAAGGAATGGAACAGACAAGAAGATATAAAAGACTGGAATTCCTCTGTATATTTTATTACTTGATCATGACGCCTTTAAATAGGCAAAACATGAACTTACAGATAGAAACAACTTAACGTAAACTAACTGAAAATCAGTAACTAACTGAGAAAAAATAGGAACAAACTAACAGTTTTTTGACTTATTCTTACTCCAGCAGATTCTTTGAATCATCTCCAACACTCCCCCTTGATTCAAAGGTAGAGACATGAAGCTCCTTCAAAAATTTTTTAAACTTCACTTGAGGTAGAGCTTTTGTAAATATATCAGCAAGCTGGCAATCGGACTTACAGAATTCCAAACTTATCTCCTTCCTTGCTACCAAATCTCGAATAAAATGATGTCTGATTTCAATATGTTTGGTTCTTCCGTGCATGACAGGGTTCTTAGCCATGGCTACTGCAGATTTACTGTCACAATGAACCCGAGTTGCTTCTTCTTGCTTCTGATTTATGTCCTCCAGTATTCTTTTTATCCATACTGCCTGACACGCAGCAGAGGCTGCTGCAACATACTCTGCTTCAGCTGAGGAAAGCGCAACAGTTGCTTGTTTCTTTGAGCTCCAAGAGATGGGGCCTGAACCAATGCTGAAACAATTTCCGGATGTGCTCTTCCTGTCTTCTTGTGCACCAGCCCAGTCGCTATCTGTGTATCCCTCTAACTTGACTGTCTTTGTCCTGAAATACCACACGCCATAGCCTTTAGTACCAGCTACATACCGCAAGATTCTTTTCGCAGCGCCATAGTGTTGTTTCGTTGGTTCATGCATGAACCTGGATACAAGTCCAACTGCAAAAGATAAGTTAGGTCTTGTATGTGTAAGATAAATTAGCTTCCCAACTAGGCTCCTGAACCTTCTTGCATCTGTCTTCTCAGTCGAATCTTCAAGTGTCAATTTTTCATTGGTGTTCATCGGAGTTGACATTGTTTCGCTCTCTTCCATGTGAAATTGTTTCAGCAAGCTCTCTGCATATTGTTGTTGAGACAAAAAAATCCCTTGACTCGTTTGCCGTACCTCGAGCCCAAGGAAGTGATGTAATTCCCCCAGATCAGTCATATCAAACATGTTCATCATTTGATGTTTAAACTCAAGTATCAAATCAGTTGATGAACCTGTATACACCATATCATCTACGTACAGGCTAATTAAAACGATATCATGAGTACCTTGTTTCTTGAAGTACAATGTGGGCTCGCTTGAACTCTTTTCATAGCCGGTTGTGTGAAAGAATTGATCGATTCGACTGTACCATGCGCGAGGGGCTTGCTTTAACCCATACAATGCTTTTCTCAATCGGTAAACTTTATGTTCTTCATCAGAAATCACAAAGCCTTCTGGTTGTTCCACGTACACTTCTTCTTCCAATTCTCCATTTAAGAATGCCGATTTCACATCAAACTGATACAATTTCCATTGATGTTGGGCAGCTAAGGCAAGTAAAATTCTAACCGTATCGAATCTTGCTACTGGAGAGAAAGTCTCCTGGTAGTCCACTCCAGATTCTTGTGTGAAGCCACGTGCAACCAGCCTTGCTTTTTGTCGTTTTATGCTGCCATCTGAATGGAGTTTCGTTTTGAAAATCCATTTAAGACTGATTGGTTTCTTCCCTTCAGGTAATTTGCTGAGTTGCCAGGTTTCGTTCTTCTTAATGGCGCTCATCTCTTCTTCCATTGCTGACTTCCAGACTTCATGTTGTAAAGCCTCTTCGACTGTTATTGGATCTCCTGTAAACAAGGCTAAAGTTGATGAATAAATATCACTCAGTGACCGTTGCTTGTGCTGATGCATTTCAGGAGATGATCCTTCGGACGCTGCAGCTGGTGAATGTGCAGGAGTGTTCGGTTCTGACTCATGATCGATTACTTCGACAGTTTGATCATCAACTTCTGTATCTACTGTAGCACCTGGCTCATCTGCGATAGTACTCCAACTTTTCTGTTCATCAAATTTCACATCTCGACTAATAATAATATTATTAGTCTCTGGATTATATAACCGGTAGGCTTTAGAATTAGAACAATAGCCCACAAAGATATATTTTTTTGCCTTTTGATCGAGCTTATGTCTGTTAACAGGAATTAAGCCAAAACACACACATCCAAAAACCCGCAAATGAGACACTGAAGGTGTAAATTCATACCATGCTTCAAAGGGGGTCTTGTTCCATACTGACTTTGTAGGAGATAAGTTAAGCAAATACACAGAAGTGGCTACAGCTTCTGCCCAGAAATTATCAGAGAGATTCTTCGATTTCAGCATGGAGCGAGCCATTTCCACAATGGTTCTGTTTTTTCGCTCGGCAACTCCATTCTGCTCAGGGGTATAAGGCACTGTAAGCTCCCTTTTGATTCCCTCTTCTTCACAAAAATTGGTGAATTCTTTGGAGAGAAACTCCCCTCCCCTGTCAGTCCGCAATACCTTCAGCTCTTCATTGCTTTGCTTTTCAAGAGACACCTTGAACTTCTTGAAATGTCCAAACGCTTCTGACTTTGCTTTCATGAAATAAATCCAACTCATTCGAGAGTAATCATCAATAAATAAAATAAAATACTTACTTCCAGCAAGAGATTCGGTCCTCATAGGACCACATATATCAGCATGCACAAGTTCAAGTTTCTTTGAAGCTCTCTTTGCTTGACCTTGAGGAAACGGTTTTCTGACTTGTTTTCCCAAGGCACACCCTTCACAGACGTGCTCCAAGTTACCAATTTTTGGTAACCCTTTCACCATTTGTTTGTTGGAGAGTAACTGCAGACCTTTGATGTATAGATGACCATAACGGTGATGCCAAAGATCGGTGTCGTCGTCCTTGGTTATCAGCGCATACTTCCCATTGCATGAGAAATCCACTGGAAACATTTTGTTTTCAGTCATCTTTGCAGATAGCACTGTTTCGTTGCTTCCTGTTTTGACTATACAAGTTCCACTTTCAAAGACAACAGATAATCCACTAGCAACTAATTGCCCGACACTAATGAGATTATGTGCCAAGCCAGGTGCAAAATTAACATTTTTTATGAGCTTTTCTTTACCTTCAACCTGGACCACCACTGTACCTCGTCCTTCTATTTGGATTTCTTTGTCGTCACCGAGCTTGACTTGAGACTTCTGAGTTTCATCTAAGTCTTTGAACTTGTGTTTGTCACCGGTCAAGTGGTTTGAACAGGCGCTATTGATGTACCATACTTCATTTGAGGAAAGCAAAGATTGTATGTGAGTCATGAACAAGTAGTCTTCCCTTTCTGTTTCTTCTTCAGCATATCTCGCCTGTCCTGGTTTACTCCAGCAGTCTTCTTCTTTGTGCCCCATTTTCTTGCAATAGGTGCACTGCAGTGAGGTTGCTCATCCTCACCCTCGTCCTCGGCCACGAAACGTGCCTCTTCCTCTGTAGGATTTTTCTTTCTCCCCCTGAACCTGAAAGGCCTGTTCCTCTTCTCTAGCCGAGTTCCTGTTTATCCTTGCTTCATGTACCTGTAATGAGCCCATAAGCTCATCGATGGAGAGTGTTGACAGGTCCTTTGATTCTTCGATGGCTGCTACCACGTGATCGAACTTGGGATCCAAGCTCCTTAGAATTTTAGCCACCACTGTCTCATCAGTGATAGTATCTCCATACGTCCGCATTTGGCTGATTATAGTTGACATTCTAGCAAGAAACTGCTGAATTGTCTCGCCATTCTTCATGATTAAGGTTTCAAAATCTCTTCTCAAGGATTGCAGCTTGACTGTGATCACTTTCGCGGATCCTTGATACTCAATCTTCAATATATTCCATGCTTGTCTCGATGTTGTTGCTGCAGCAATCCTGGAGAAAATTGATTCGTCCACCGCCTGTTGTATGAAAAACAGAGCTTTAGCATCTCTCTTTAGATTTTCTCTCTGTCTTGCCTCATCTCCACTTGATTCAGCAAAGCCATTGTCAACTAATTCCCATAGATTTTGAGATTTGAACAATGTTTTCATTTTGATGCTCCAAAACTCATAGGATTCCCCTTTAAAGACAGGGATTTGAGGCTGAGAGATATTGACTGCAGAATTATTGCAAGCCATTTGCGAGAAATATCCAGCAAACGAACCAGGTTGCAACCTGGCTCTAATACCAAATGTAAGGAATGGAACAGACAAGAAGATATAAAAGACTGGAATTCCTCTGTATATTTTATTACTTGATCATCACGCCTTTAAATAGGCAAAACATGAACTTACAGATAGAAACAACTTAACGTAAACTAACTGAAAATCAGCAACTAACTGAGAAAAAATAGGAACAAACTAACAGTTTTTTGACTTATTCTTACTCCAGCAGATTCTTTGAATCATCTCCAACAATCTCCCGGCTTGAAACCTATCGCGGATTGATGGAACTTTTCAGCAGAGAATATCCACTCTGATGGCCTCTTCCTATCCCCTCTGGAATAGGGGCCTGAGCTAAGACTCAAGCAATGCAAGTCAAGCAAATGCTGTACCACCGGCTCCGCTGAGCTGATAAAAACCTTTGGATCCTTATCATTGTTATAATAAGGATATCTTAGAAATCTGAGCGGGAGCGAGATAAGATCTGGAAGTTCGGTTCCAAATCTATACAAAGTTTCAAGAACAAAGAAGGGGATTTGGTTTTCTAACTTAAGAAGATCCCGCTTTATGGCCAGTAACTTGGGCAGAGGCCTGTCTTCCTGTGGACACTTGTTATTCGATCTCAGGAAGAGCTCGATAATGAAACAACCATCAAGAACCATCATTTCGATAAGTTCGGTGCTCTTGGCTTTGATGGTCTCCGAGTAGCTCCTCCTTATACTATCCTCCAAGCGTGCCACCGCCTCGAAGGGCTGCCTCAATCCGACGTTAAAACAGTCGCGGGAAAGGAGGGAGCGGAGAAATATCCATTTTTGCTCTTCCATTGGCCTTAGCCCGTCACCGGCGTGATGGAAAGGGCCGATGGATATCGCCTGGGGTACAAAGGTTGGCATGTCTTCATGCTTCAGCACCTCGGGGACTCGGAAAATGCAGCAATCATGGCTTTCCGATTTCTTCGATATCGACGAATCGTCAAACTTCTTTTGCATCGCAGTTATCTCCAAGGCCTCGGCCGGTGAACCTGTTCCTTTGCTATTGTCGGAGGAGGGATTCCGATGAGCGTGCTGATCGTTGGAGATCTCTAAAACGTGAGCAGAGCTTAGTCCGTTGGATTCCATTTGTTTGGATAAGGGCTTTTTCTGTTCCGGAAGGATGGTTGTTGTTTACGCTTCTCCAAGTTAGCATCTTAATAAATAGGCCAGTTTCATTTCTACGTGGCAATGGAATGGAATGGGCCCACAATGGCTAAGTGCACAAATAATTAATTATTTTTGTTTTGCATATTCAATACATGCTCCCCATCTCTGATCCGTCGGATTGTCAATTATTAATTTAGTAAAGTTTATGAATGATCTCTAACATCTAGTTATTATTATTTTTTTAGTTTATAACAGTTTAAATATTTTTATTTTAATTTAAATATATTAAAAATATTTCATTTTAGTTCTAAATCTATTTAAAAGATTTTATTTTTGTCATAATTTAATGAAATTTGTTAACTAAAAGTATTTATCTGATAAAATTTTTTTATATCATAATTTAAACTATCTAATAATTATCTTACAATAAATTTAATTTGTATAATAATTTTTTTACAGTCAATGAAAAATTTAAAACACTTTTTTTTTCTCTCTGTAAATTGAATTTATTTCATTCAGAAAGAAAAAACTACTAATTTAAATTGTCTATTTACTGTCCAAAAATATTAAACTGTTTTAAATTTATTGGAAGACAGTTACTGAATATTTAAATTAGAATTTGAAAAGTTTCTGTCAGATAATTATTCTAAGTTAATAAATTTCATCTGGTAAGAGACCAAAATAAAACAATTTTAATAGGTTTGAAGCCAAAACAGAATATTCAATAAGTTAGGTACTAAAAAGAACAATGACCAAAGGTTAGAGACCATTTATACGTTTTTCTCATTTTTAATTATAAATGCATCAATAACTTGTCTTAACTCGATTGACATACAGACTATCATATTTATGTGGTAGTCCAATGTTTCAATCCCAACTTGGGCAAAGGATTGTTTCTTTTCGCAATCAACAGGTGGGTTTTAGTTGAGTAAGATGTAATATGAGATAGATTAGGTTGTAGAATAACTCTTATATCCATTTTTTTGTAACATTTTGAGTACTAAAAAAATACAATTATAGTCTCATAATAATAATAATTAAGTAATAAAACATCTCAATATAGTTGGATTTGATAATGTCCTATAAGACACTATTCATCTCGATTGGGTTATAAATTATTATTTTTATCCTCTATGAGTTATCCTCTTTCCGGAAAGAGTGAATGAGTGACAAAGACACGGCAAGCCAACAATATTTTCAAAATAAATTTGAAGATGGGGAAAATCCTACTCCCTGTCCAAATTTTTTTTTATATATTTAAAATATTTGTCACCTTCTTCTAATCATGTATATTTTCCAAGTGAACTGTTCTCATTGTGTAAAGGTTATGAATACCCATTATTATAATTATACTGGTTAATAAATGTTAACATTAAATAAATATATCTAATATGTTTATATTATAAAACATCAATAATATTACAAAAGCGTCAAAAGTAGCAAATATTTTAAATCAGAGCAGTAATAGAAAAAAAAATTATGGTTGACTTAAACATTGACCAGCAAAGACACACACACCGTTAGCTACACAAGTGGTGGTTAGGAATAGATTTAAATTCACACAGAGGGAAAATTATAATTACCACAAGAAGTTTACCTTAATCTATAGTTTATCTATTTTATTTTTAAAAATATACACTTTACCCCTATTTATTTTACACTATCTGATAACAATTTCTAAAATTTTAATTTAAACTATACGGTAGTCATCTTCCAGTAATTTTAAACTTTCTAATATTTTTTTATAGTTAATAAACATTGTAAATTATCAATTTTTATTTTCTGTAAATGCATTTTTCTTCCTATAAATGTATATCAATATTTTTTAAAGGTCAGTTAACTATGAAAAAATATAAAAATTGTTAAAATTACTGCACTTGAATATTAGTTAATTTGAATTGGGGTTTTAGAAGTTATTGTCATACATTATAAAGGAAGGATGGTATAAAGTGTATGTTTTTCAAAATTTGGGGGGGGGGGGGGGGTCCAAAGTGTAGGTTAAACTGAACTATAAAGGAGTTTTTGTAATTTTTCCTTCACATTGTTGACTAACAACAATCTTGGTCAAAGCACTCAACCGTAAGGGTTAATGGCATTCATGACCCCTAACCTTTTATTATTATACTATTTTGGATGCTAACCTCCATTTCTTATATAGAAAGTCCTTAATCTCATTTAAGTATTCTATTTTAGACCTTTTGTGGGCGAAAATTGTTAGTATTGACAGAAAATGCCACCATGGCACAAACTTGACCCCCCATTAACCACAATGATACAATAAATGATAAGCAGCTTCTTTTGTTTTAAATATTATTGATGATGTGGAAAATAAAAAAAAATTAAAAAAAACCTAAAAGGAAAGGCAACCCCAAAATCTGGCAAGCATCTCCGTTGACCAGTCCCTCATTCACTTAGACCTTTTCTAGAACCTCTTCATCAAAACCCACCATGCCTTCTTCAATGTTGTTAAAACCGGACCATGCATAGAACTGTTAAGGGGTTCGGTTTATGGTCTAACCAGTTCAATCGGTTAAACTGCCGGGTTAAATTCCTTTTCTTATTTTTTATCTACAATGGGTGACCTTATTGTAACTTAAAAAAGTGATAGGATTATATGAGAAAATATCAAATAATATAAGGGAGTTACAATTAAAACATGTTTTTCCCACAACCCTAAATTTCAGCTGCCACCAACTTTTCTTTATCTCTCTCTACTCTCCAACATGCCACCAACTTCTCTCATCTCTCTCTACTTTCCAACCTTTAGCATCCTTTTGGCTTTTTAGTTTCTGCCAATTCTCATATTTTCTTTCTCTTCTTTTCTCTTGTTTTCTCTTTTCTAAAAATAATTCATAGCCGAATTAATCTTATTTTTTTTCTCAACAGATTGCTTCATTCCTTTGCATTTTATGCACTCTTTCTTTTATTAATACATGCTTAGATTTAGAAATCTTCATTTTTTATATTATTTTTTCTAGAGTTTTGTTCAATTTTTCTCATCTTTCCAAGTAAAAATGGGAAGAGGCAAGAAAATTGCATCAAATTAGAAAAGTCGTGGCTCTCTGAATGGTTCGACTTGAACGGTTTAAGCGGTGTTTTATGATTCTATCTGGTTTTTGACTCAACTGAATATTAGTCGGAGCCCGGACCGGACAAGCCTCCAATTCCTGGATCGACCAATCTGGTTTTGTCAAATATGGCATCCTTATCTGTAACTTTTAGAGATCTTCGGGCTATCCCCATTTCCCCTAGTTCATTTGACAAGAATACTATAACCTCCATTGACGAAGATGGCTAAGACTCATAATTTCACCCATGAATTGCCTTTTCCCTTACATTGATTTGTGGTGGCCCTTTGATTGGGATTTTATGTTGGACGCACTAATATAACAAAACTCAACATGAACCCAAAAATTCTAAAAAAGCAAAGGATCCATTAAATAAAAAATAAAGTAGAGAAAATTGAGTGAAGCACAAATGAGCAGAGAAGAAGTATTGAATTCATAAAACAAAACCTAGATGAACAAAAATGGATTCTCTGATTTCTATATGGGGCACAATAGGTTCATTAATGTTCATATGAATTGGCCAAGAACCTATCCTCTTCCTTTTCCTTCTAATTGTCAATCCCGTAAGACCAACAAGACCCATTGGAATACCCATGCCGATGGAACTTCTGCCTCCGACCCTTTGATCCCAGTAGGGTTGAGCCGTACGACGATGAACCCCAAACCAAATCTTCTAAATCAAGTCATTAAAAGAAGAAAATAAGAAAACTAAAATTAAAAAATTAAAAAAAATATAGAAACATTAAATAAAGAACAAGGATGAGGTTACCAGAACTGAAATAGAGCTATTCCAAGCCAAATTTGGTCTTAATGAAGGTTAGTGGTGATGGTACGTGATTGGCCTCTTACACTGTTGCGTAGGCTTGCTTCAATGCCACCACTTCTTTGAACACATCGTCCCTCAACCCGCTTCAGATAGTTTTGGTGAGAAGACTCTAATAGAAATTAAGGTGGAGAAAGGACTAGCAAGTAATCAATTTATTTTCAACTTCACCTCCCATTTTGGTTCTTTTATTTTTTTTATTTTTTCCTTCCTTTTTGACATCATCAATACTTGTTGACACATGGGAAGATGCTTATGATTTATTGTGCCACTGTGGCTAATGAATTCAACTTTGTGTCACTGTGGCATTTATTGTCAATACTAATGATTTTCATCCATAAAAGATCAAAAATGGAATAGTTAAATGAGGTTAGGGACTTTCTGTGCAAAAAATGAAGGTTAGGGACTATTATGGTACAATGATAAAAAAAAATAGAGGCCATTGACATAATTAACTCCATCCGTGAAAATTTGACTTTTTGACATAAATTCTATTTTACAACCAAAATCTTTATTCTTTTAGCATTACAGTCATTAAAGTTTATTCTTATATTGTTTCCCTTTAAAACAAGAGTTATTCAAATTTCAAAAGATTTTATACCCTAAAAGTAATTAAAGATTGTTACTAACATTTTGTTGGACTATCACCCAAGTCTCATATCCACCATAAGACCCATTGTTGAGTTAAAAGGACAGTAAATTGGAGTAAATGTTGATGGATACACATTAAAAATCTTAATATTGATCAATAATTAGTTATTGCTAGAATTTTTAGAAATTTGTCTAAGTCTTATTTAAAGAGACAAGATGAAAAAACTAAAGGTAATGGAAAGATAAAAAATTCATAGGATGTAGTAGTCAAAACGTTAAAAAAAAATGCTAAGAAACTATAACATTCGTAAGATAAGTAAATGTGATGTTTATCAGAAAAGAACTTTTGACTTAAGAATGATGTATGCTATAAAGACTGTAGAAAGAAATGTTCCTATAATAGAAGAAAATCGTAAATTTAAGTTGCTATCCAAGTACATGATAAAGGATTATTTAGAAAATCATTACAATTATTTGTGTGTTGAATTGATTCAAATTGCTTCAAAACCATTGATAAGAAATTGTTTAAATGCTTTTGTGATCATTGACTTAAGAAATCATACACATAATAGTTTTTTTTATTCTCTGTTAGGCATGGTAGAATCTAGTTTGTGTGATGGACTAATTGTTGATACCCAATTTTGTTTGAGTACTAACTTTTGTTTTATTCTAGGTTAGGAAAAATTAGTTTAGGTGACATTTTTATTTTTTTAGGGCAATTTGGTCTTTTTGGTCATTTTGTAGCTTAGGAAATTGGTGGAATTGGGTGCGCTTAGATTATGTTGTCATTTTGTGTTATGCATTCTTAGAAATTTATATTGATCATCTAGGGTAAAAATATAAATTAATTTAGTTTAGGTACTAATTTGGAGTCCTAAAGGTTTTGTAAGATCAATTTGGGTAAAACGGAAAAGTTTGGGTGGAAACTGAGGGCTTTTAGAAGATTCTAGGTAAAATTGGAAAGTTCAGGGCAAATATGGAAAAATCATGAAATTTTGGGCAAATCTGCACAAATTTTTAAAGTTTTGGGTTAATTTGATAAATCCTGAAAGTTTTGGGCTCAATTGACAAAATAGAGAAGTATTTGGTGAAATTGAAAATTTGTATAGAAGCTAGGGCAGAATCAGCAACTCAAGAATGTTCCTAGACTTAGATAACTATTCTGCTCCAAATTATATTCTAACATCTTTCAAATTTGAATTTGGATGAGTTATAAAATTCTAAAAACCTAGTTAATCTGCCGGATCAAATATGGGTCACCACTTAAATTTGGAACCCTAAGCTTCAACTAAAAAAGGGCTAAAATTGCAGTTTTGCTCCCTGATTTCTTGCAGGTCACTGCCAGAAACCCTAATTTTTCCCCTGAGCTGCCGCTACCCTCGACGCTTTGATTCTCACTGTCTGGATGTTTCCAACCCTCACCGTCGGCCAAGCTCGCCTCCCCTGCTTCGTCCAACCCCGTGCCGCCATCTCCAAAGGCTTCCCGCAACTGCTCGCGCCGTTGGAAGGAGAGAATGGGAATCTCGTTCGCTCCAAGCTTCGTCCGCCGTCACCTCATCAACGCCGATCGTTGTTTTCGTCACACCCAGAGTCACCATTGCTCCTTCCCTAAGCCCAAGCCCAAGCTGCCGATCGCGTCAATCACCGCCGGCGACGGAGAACTGGAGACGAACCCGCTTCCAAACCACTGTCATCTCTTTCTGGTATAACTCCTGATTAGTCCTTTAATTTTTATTTCATTCGTCTAAGTCACTTTCTTTTGTTTTGCAGATTAGTCACTGATAGCTAGAGGTGTTCATTGGGCCGGTCCTGACACGGCCCAGCTTGGGACCGGCACGCTTGGAGCACAGCACAGGCTCAGCCAAGACCGGCACGGCACGGGCCCGTCAGAAGACCGGTTGAAGGTGGGCCGTTTATGGGCCTGGAGGAGAGAGGGGAGGGACGTGGGCTCGGCACGGCCCAGGAGGCGCCTCGGCCCGGCACGGCACAGGACTGGCGGTGGCGCACAACAATCAATTCCCAACGTTCTGAAAAAATTTAAAAAAAAAAGGGGAAATGACAGCTTCAGTCCCTGTAACGGCTCCCAGCTCTTTTTTTACTCCAGAAATTACATTTTTGCCCCCTTCAACAACTATTTTGTAAGGGTTTTTTAGGCAAAAAAAATAAGGCCTTCCCCTATAAATAGGGAGGTCATTTCCACCATTTCTTTACACCAATCTTAGCAATCTCTCTTTCTCTACTACTATATTCTCTCATTTCTTTGAAGCACTCAATATTATTTTCTTCATTCTCAATCAATTCTCAATTACTTTCAAGGCTCGTGATCTACTCAATTTCTCGTCACACAAATGGCATCAAGAGGAAAGGGAAATGCCTTAAGCTCTTCATCCCGCACCGGTTTGAGGTCATTTTTCCGTGGGCTTTCCCGACCGGCGACCCGTGGGACTCATATCCAACAAACTGACGATGACGAGCAATTCGATATGAGTCAATACGACTTAGGCCTCGACGATCAACTTTCTGATGCGACGTTGAGGAGGTGGAGCCCACGGCAGCAGGGAATGTTGGTGGAGGAGATGGTTCTGAACAAACCCCGACAAGCCATCAAGCCGAACTTCCGCCAGAATGTAGGACATCGAGGCGCACCGCATGGGTTTGGGAGCATTTTGACCAAGTTTTTGAGAAAGATAGTCATGGAAACGATGCGAGGTTCGCACAATACAAACATTGCAAGCAAAAGCTCTCGCACAAGAAGAACGCTGGCACAGGAACACTGAGGCGTCACATGGAATCAAAGCATCCGCCTTTATGTCTAGATGCAGCTGCGAGTACTGGTGGTCAGACACAGCTTGTAAGCAGTGCTGGCGGATCAGGTATTTTTAAATTTAATCAAAAAGATTGTAGAGAAGGCATGGTTGAATGGATGATGTTAACTGAAAAACCATTTACACAATCGGAAGATAGACACATGGAAAAATGGATTACATCACACTTAAACCCCGCTTTTAAAAGAACATTTAGGACTACTGCTAGAAGGGACGCATTTAAAATTTATGAAGCTGGGAAATCAAACTTACAAGCATACTTCTCTGCTTTTGATCATTCAATCTCATTTACTAGTGACATGTGAACTTCACCACTAGGACAAGATTATTATTGTATAACTGCACATTGGATTGATGATAGTTGGGTCATTCAAAAACGTATCATTGCATTTAAGTGGATGGAGGTCGATCATACTGGTTGGAACATATTTAATGTAATTTCAGAAAGTTTAAAAGAATTTTTTTGTCATGACAAGATTTTTAGCATAATATTTGATAATGCATCAAACAACGATGTCGCGGCTGAAACATTGAAGAAATCACTAGAACCTGTCCGTGATGCCGCATTTTTTCATATTAGGTGTATATGTCATGTTTTAAACTTAGCTGTCCAAAAAGGTCTTCAAGATTTGGGTAAAAAATTACTCCAATTAGGTGGGCACTCCATTATTTAAAGTCAAGGACCAAAGTTTCTAAAGAGTTTAAGCAATATTGTTTGGAAAATGGCCTCGATTTTAGTTGGAAACGTTTTAAACTTGATTGCCCTACCCGATGGAACTCCACTTATGAGATGTTGATGGATGCGATGCCATTTGCTGCACACATGACATATTTTATAAATGTCAGAGAAAAGAAAACGATTTTGAAATAAGAGATGTGGGATAAACTGTCTAAATTGGCTGCTGTGCTGCAATATTTTTATGATGCCACTATTTTTTGCTCCGGTGTATATTATCCCACATCGCATAAAGTTTTAATGCATATGGTCAACATTGCATGGGTTTTTAACCAATACAAAGATGACGAGTTCTTAAAAGACACAATTAAGGCCATGAAAGATAAATGGATTTTATATTTCAATACTATACCCCCAATCTACTTCCTTGCAGCTACACTAGACCCGACCGTAAGACTCACAGGTACGCAACAGCTACTTGAGGGTTATTATAGTTTCTTAGAAATGGCATATATTTCTGTTCATGCTATAACTGCCTCTATTGATGAGCACTTGCGAGAGTTATTTAAGATATATGCCAGTTGGCATAAGGATAAGGTTGCAAACACTACTTCATCTACCATCGAGTCTTTATTGAGCTCATTGTCATTCAATCCGGCTGAACAACTCCTCAAACGGCCCCGTGCTGCCGCATCCGGTCTTACTGAAGTGGACGTATACCTTAACCTTGTTTGGGAGAATAGTGAGACCGACATTCTAGACTAGTGGAAATCAAAAAGTAACAAATTTCCAATACTCTCCATCATTGCCAAAGAAGTTCTAGTTGTTCCCGTCTCAACCGTTGCATCGGAGTCCGCTTTCAGCGCTGGAAAGCGTGTCATTTCAGAGAGACGTGCAAGGCTATCACCAGATGCAGTTAAAGTTTGTATATGCAACCGTGATTGGGGTCTTGTAGCTTTAAGATTACAAGACTACAAGAGTTCCGACGAAGAAAACCCCGATGAGATAGATGCTTAAATCCACTACTTGCTCATTATTTACTTACTTTGTATTTGATCTGATTTTACTGTTTAGCACAGATCATACCTTTTATTTTACATTTAATTTTATGGAACGTTTCGCTATTGAGTAATGTAAAGCTCATTCCATGGTATGTAAGTGCTGTTTGGCTTTAATATTAATAAAAGTTTACATCGGTGGTGATGTTTTACCCTTAAAACAAGTAATTATACAAAATATAAAGATAAAATTAGAATAAATATTAATCTAGTTTTTTTTGTCATTTTTTAACAGTTGAAGGAACATTTAAATTACCTATTGCCTCTCTCTGTAAGTTGTATTCTTATTCAACAACTATTTTTCAATAAATATATGGCTATCTGTTAACACTTTGATAAAATTTTATGATTGATATAGACAAGTTAAAAAATTGAGGATATAAATGGAAAATTAAGATAAAATGTAAGACTAAAATGGAACGTTCCCCTTGGGACAAAACAGAAAACTTAAATGGATTATTTTTGCAGGACAGAAAATTTGAAAGAAGCTAAAAAAATGGTTTCTACTTCACACACTTCAATAAAAGCATACAACCCCTAAGGCATTTTTATACATGTCTGACAACAATTAGATTAGAACTCTATCCAAGATTAAGATACAACTGTCTTATAAGATTAAGATTAAACTATAGTTATCTTGATCATTAGGTCTTTTTATACATGTATTGACTTAATCAATATGTTCTTTAATCTTTATCAAAATAGATCTTCAATTTATGCTTCTTATCTTGATTTAGCTTATTTCTTCAATCCAATTAACATGCGATATCATTATATCACGTGATGGGTCAGGATTTAAGTCTTAACTTGTACAATAAGTTTTTTTTCTTTGCAGACAATTGATTAATTTAGGTTAGATGAAGTAGAATTTAAGATAAACTAGATTATAAAATATCACTTATAAAAAAATTCTTAGACTCTTATTTTTATTAAGTTATTGATTTAAAAGTGAAGACTAAAAATTAAAAATTAAAACTAAAACTTAAAATTAAAATAAAAAGTACAATTTTAAAATTTAAAATTTAACGGGCCAGCTCGGATTCGGCCCAGCTCGGCACGGGACCCGGTCAGGACCGGCACGGGACCGGCATGTGTCAACATGGGCTGTGACCGGGCCCAAATATCTTAGGCCCAGGATCGGCCGGTCCAACCGGTCCCGGTCCGGTCCAGCCCGTTGCACACCTATACTGATATCAAGTTTTTATTGTTTGTTTTTCTTTGTTTCTTTGTTTATATGTTTGTTTGGCCATGAGTTAAATTTAACCATTAAATTCACATATGAATATAACCTAGGATGCTTATTTATTCATCCATTTGTTTATATTTTATTTTCTTTTAGTTTTAGAATAGTTTGATTTTTCTTTTAATTTTGAATCTCATAATGCATCCTAAAAAATTATAGAACCTAAAAGTTATTTGTTATGCTAGATATTCAATTTACCCTTTTTTTTTTTTAAATTAGAAAGAAATTAAATGAAGGTAATTTTTTTTAAATACTCAATAAATTTTTAAAAAAATCTGTACTTGATGGATTTGCTAAAATCCCAAGATTGATTATTTATTCAAAATCGATTGATCTGATAAGATTCAAGATTTGAATAAGATGCTCTTTTTAAATTCTTGCTGGATTTGTTAAAGCCCAAAGAATGGATTTCAATGACATCTAAGATTTTATATTCGGTTGGTTTGGTAAGAATCATAGTTTGTAATTAAAAAGAAAATTAAACATAATTAAATAAAATTCAGAAATATTGCTTTCATCAAAGATTAGGTAAGGAAACAAAGATTTAAGAAGAAATAAAATCAAACCCCCACGGTACTAATTTCTGGGCACTATAATAAAGTTATTTTAGAGTAACCAACTTACAATTTTAGAATATCTCGTAGACCAAAACAGGTATTTAATCAACCTAAGCGAAACAGATTGGGGACGATTCCTAAAAAACACGTTGCTATAGGTTGATGACTCCACTAGGGACGAGTCTAGCCATAAGAGGGGTTTTGTTTTCCCTTTTTTCTTTTTTGTTTATTTCCTAACATATTGATTTGATGTGTTGTGTTTTTTTAGGTTCTAACATGCACACACCTTGTCATTCATAATGAGCTCAATACCCAAATTCATTCTAACCAAGTTTTGTAAAACACCTGGGTTAGGCAAATTGTATGAAAAAATACTCTCCGCGCTTTCTTTAACCCGCAGTAGTAAGTAGTGTTACTCGAGTGTGACGATAGTCACTTCATGGGACCATGAAAGCTATAACTCAAATTAATCCTTCCTCACTTAATCTTTGTGAGTGAGAAATTGGGCCTTTTTTTAGTCCAATAGGACTTAGTAAAAGGGATTCAGGAATCAACCTATAACTTATCTTTCAAAAACCACATGTGCATATAGTGACCGTAGATCCATCCACTAGGACCTCCATAATTAGACACGTATTTGCCTTGTTACTTCATTGCCCTTGTAACTTATTCAATTATTTACTATATGTTGTTATGTTAATGATACTGTGGCAACGTGGGGGTTTTTTGTTTAGAGTTGCCACCAATCGGTTTCGCCTAGGTCGATTGGACACCTAAAAATGGTCTGCGAGAGTTCGGGGGTTCGGGAGTACGGTTACGTTAAAATAACTTTATTTTAACGTCTAAAATTGGTACCTTAGTTGATTTTAATTTTGTTTTACTTGCTTTTAAATGGTTTCAGTTAATTTCTCAAACCGAGAATTTTAACTGAATTACCCAGATGTGGGTTTTTAAATTAATATGGATTTAAAAATCTTGGTAATTAATTTTTATAAAATTTTTTTTATAATAAATTTGATATTTCTGAACCATGAATTCTATCGAATCACCCGGATACAGAGTTTAATAAAATTTAGTTTTTTTAGTTTTTTTAATTATTAATTCATATAATAAATTCTGTCGAATTATCCGAAAATAGATTTTTAATCATGATACTTAATTTTATTCATTTAAAATTTTATATTTTTCCAAACCATGGATCCTATCGGATTACCCGGACATGGAATTTAATTTAAATTTTTAGTACATAAAAATAAATAAAAGTGGGGCCTTTCGACCATCTACTTAAAAAAATAAAAAGTGCATAAATTAAATAATTTTAGAAATTAAATAAATAAAGGAAAGTGGGGCTTTTTGGCCATCCACTTAAAAAAAAATAAAAAGTACATAAATTAAATAATTAAAAAAATTAAATAAATAAAGAAAAGTGGGGGCTGTTTGGCCATCCACTTAAAAAAATAAAAATTCATAAATTAAATAATTGCAGAAATTAAATAAATAAAGAAAAGTGGGGCTTTTCAGCCATCCACTTAAAAAATAAAAAGTACATAAATTAAATAATTATAGAAATTAAATAAATAAAGAAAAGTGGGGTTTTTCGGCCATCCACTTAAAAAATAAAAAGTGCATAAATTATATAATTGCAGAAATTAAGTAAATAAATAAAAGTGGGGCTTTTCGGCCATCCACTTAAAAAATAAAAATGGCGTAAATTAAATAATTAAAAAAATTAAATAAATAAAGAAAAGTGAGGCTTTTCGGCCATCCACCTAAAAAAATAAAAAGTAGGAGGTATAACCTTCCATAAAAAATCAAAGTGCATAAAGTAAATAATTGCAGAAAAATAAATAAGGAAAAGTGGGGCTTTTTGGCCATCCACTTAAAAGTAGGAGGTATAACCTTCCATAGAAAATAAGAAAAAATAAAAAAATAGATAGATAAGTAAACAAGAGTTAATAGTTAGTTCTGCAAAATAAATAAAATTAGAAAATTAGTAACTTAAATGAATAAACATGGGAAGATGAAGGATTACAATGGAGTTTTACCTAGAGGAATAGATTTTAAACTTCTTGGGCAACGGGAAACAGGGGTGGCGACGAGGAGGCGCCGGCGGCGTGCAAGGGCGCAGCGGAACGGCGGCCAGGACGCCAGGTAAGGGGGCGACAACGGCGGCGTACCGGGAGGGGGACGAGGAAGGCATGGCAGAGGAGGGAGAGAGGGAAGGTGGGACGGCGGCGAGGAGAGGGGGAGATGATGTCCGAGGCGGAGAGAGAGAGGAAGAGAGGGGAGGAGAGATGACGGCTGAGGCGGAGGGAAAAAGGGGGGGTACGACGGCGTCGGGCGACGGCGAGCTGGGCTAGGAGGACGGAACCGTGGGGGGGAAGCAACGACGGAGCTACGACGGTGACGACGGAGCTACGGGCGTGGTGAAGTATTGGAGGGCATCGCGTCGGAAGCAGGCAGGAAACGGTGAAGGTTCGAGGAAAAGAGAGAGAAAGAGGAAGGGTGACGACGAGAGAAAGAGATAAATGGGAGAGACGACGGCGTCGGGCAACAAGGAAAAGTTTAGGATTTTTTTAGAGAAAGGAGGAGAGCCAGGGACTAAGCTACATTTTTTCACTTTTTTTTTGGAGCTCTAAACTAGATTTGTTTTTACCTTATTCACAGATTTCGACATAGGGAAGGAGCATTGGATTCCTTTAATTAAATATAATTCAAAATTTAATTAAAAACAGACTTATCTATTAATTTAGTAAAATGACAGTTTTAGTCCTTTACGTCTCTTTGACTTCTGATATGTTCCCGAAATTTCTGATTGAGACAAATTTGTCTTGTTCTGTCAATTTGGGCCAAAACCGTCTGTTTGGCCCAAAAATGACGCGAAAAACTACCAAATTTTCCTGAAATTCCCAGATTTTGTCATATTTTCCCAAACTTGTCAATTTTGTCATTTTCACCCCAAACTTTTCATTTTTGTTAATTTTTTTTAGAATTTTATTTTATATTTTATACATACATATAGATATATATATATATATATATATATTATTTTTAACTAACCCTATAAAACAAAATGCCCCCATAAGCTATCTAATTTATTTTTTTCTTAAATTTTTTTCTTTTTTTTAATAATAACAACAATAATGAAAAACTTTTAAATTTTTTAAAGGGGTCGGACGAAATTGGGTGTCAACAGATACTAACCCATTTTAAGCTATTTTTCTCTTTGCATGCTTTGCACTATAAGAAGTACTTAACGCAACTTCTATTACCACGGATATTTTTTACTTGCTCCTAATCGACAGCAATGAGACATGGGCAACTACTATAGAAGAAGGTTAACTAGAAGCCATGGACTTTTTTAAGGAATCACAATTAGTCCATGGAGATTACCTTTTATCCAAAAGTGAGCTTGACTTGAAAAACCAGGTTCATTTTCAATTAGAGTAGAATTCAATAAAAGAGCTATCACATATATGAAAGGCTTGGTTTCCTGCAGAAAATGAAATCTTCGATAGTGAATTTGGGCACATTACTTATCTTTTAGAGATCAAGATCGACGAGGCCTTGTTTCGAGCACTAATATTATTTTAGGCTCCATATTATCATTGCTTTTTGATCAACAAGATGGATTTGACTCCAATTATTAAAGAGTATGACACCCTTTTGAATATCCCTTTTAACTTCCTAGCAGAGGCATATTATTTTGATGAGAAGAGTGATGCTTTAAGGTGCTTATCGCATTTCCTAAACATGTTAATCAAAGATCTCAAGCATCGAGCTACTATGAAAGGGAATGGGAAAAGCTTGGCATGGAGCACTATCAAACATCTTATGGAGACATTGTCATCAAAATCCCAAAAAAGAAAGGTGTTTGTACTGGCAATTTATGGGCTCTTTATATTCCCAAAGGTGTTATCACACATTGATGTTGGGGTGATCAAGCTATTGAATCAAATGCAAAGAAAATACATTAGCCCAATTCCTGCTATTTTAGCTAAAACTATTCACTCTCTCAATTTTTATAGACGCAACAGAGGATGATTCATTAGTTGTGCTTCATTGTTACACATTTAGATTAAGAGTCACCTTCTATGCGTAAAAAGAGAGTTTGGTCACTGTTTCTTTCAAGATTTTGTTCCGATCAAAGCTTTTATGGACAATGTCTGGATAAGGAAGGAAAACAAAGAGAAACAGAGAGAGTTTTTTTTTAAAACTTACAAGACTTTTAGATCATATAGAGGGTGCTCTTTATTTCAGGAAGACCAGTGGTCTATCGATGAGGGAAACTCTCATAGGTTACTCTTCTCAAAATATGAGAAAGAACAAATTATGCCCCAGCCTTGGTTCGTAGGCTGTTTGGATCTCAATAGTTCGTACCCATGATGCATCAATTACATGAGCTCAAGTTTTCATATAAAGATCCATAATGTCTTCACCTTATTTCTGGATGGCAACAACATGGAAGAAAGTTTATTTGGTAAAACTTGGAACCCTAGTAACTTCAAAAAGGTATCTAGAGTGGAGGCAAAATCAAAAGGAATGTATTCTTCTACTGGACGCACCTAGTTATTCTACCAAAATGAATCTTGAGAAGGAGCTTGAGAGGGAAAAATGCAAGATGAAGAAGATTCGAGTCAAGGTAGATAAGATGAACTCTAAACTAGAGACATTGAGGAATGAGAATCTATTTTTGCGAAGAAAGCTAAAAGACAAACAAGTTATTATTGGGCAGTTAGTTGAGGAATGAGATACAAATGAATGGGAAAAAGAGCATTGGAAATGAGAATATATTTGATCTTTATGTTAAATTGAAGACTTCGTAGCGGAGGTACAAAAGATCACTTATGTTGCAAAAAGAATGGCTAAAAAGGCCATGATATAATCGTTGATATCTAGCCCAGCTTGTATCCAAGACAACGAAAAATGATCGGGTACTTCAAGAAGGCCCAAAAGCAATATAACCACATCGGGAAATTCTTTTAATCTTTCAGTTTTCAATGTAACAAAATGGGCTTGACCACTATGGCTTTGGGGTTTGGTCTTAAGATTCTTTTGGTGATTTAGCATTGTGTTAAATGTTTAGGTATGATCAGTCATTAGAGTTTGGAAGTGCTGCAATAATGGTTATTCAACTCAATTTCTTTAATAACATTAATAAAAATTATCATGTGCATCATGCATTATTTATTAATTCACTTATACATGAAATCTTATAAAAGAATTCTCGCTTTTAAAAAGGTAAAATATTGGTACTTAAACTTCATATTTAACTCGGTTACAAACAAGACTTATGGCGAAACAAACGGAAAGGCGTCTCACCGATATCGAGTCAAAGATAGATTGTATGGCGGAACAAATGAAACATCTAATGGAGTTGATCAAAGGGAAAACGACCCAAACCCCTGTCAAAAACCCTTAGGATTCCATCTAACCCTCGGGATTTACCCCGTAATAGTTCTTAATTTAAGAAGCACTTTTTCAAGATTCAGGTCCAATAGATGACATTCATTTGAGGCCCAATCCATTCTAAGAGAAAAAGAAGACACTGCTGAAAAGAAAGATGATACTCAAAAGCTTGAGACTATAAAGAAGAGGCTTCAAGCTCTTGAAGGGAGCACCATATTTGGACATTTTTCTGTAGATGACCTTTTCTTGGTACTGGATGTGGTAATTCCTTTAGATTTTAATGTGCTAGATTTTGTGAACTATGAGGAACAAGTTGCCACATCACTCACATGACGTTTTTCCTAAGAAAGATATAATCGCTCACAAAAGATGAAAAGGTATGAATGGCTTTTTTTCTAGAAAAGTCTCACAAAATCTACATTATAGTGGTATCTGGGCCTAGGTCTGAGAAACATCAAGACGTGGAATGACCTTACTCAAGCTTTCATCAACAATTATAAGCATGATATGGACTTGGCTCCGATCGCTAAATTCTTCAGAATATGGAGAAAAGGAAACAAGAAACTTTTAAGGTGCTTAAAGATTGAAGGACTTGGCAGAACAAGTTCAATCACCCATGACGAAAAACGAAATGGTGACCTTATTCATCTAAACATTAAAATACCCATACTATGACAAACTTATTGGCAACTTGGCAAATAATTTATCTGATGTTATATTGTATGGAGAGTGAATTAAGCATGGGATCAAGATTGGAAAGATCGTTGAGTCTTTTAATGACAGGGTGAAAAGAGGATGACCACCTAGAAAAAGGATGAAGAGGTGCAACAAGTAGGTCGAGGAAGAAGGACTCCCTTAGTAGGTGTTTTAGCCATTAGGCCTCGCCCATGTTATCCTGCCGCTAGGCCTATTGAATCCTGGATACCAACTTTACCTCCATCAGTGGCTGTGTAAAGATGGAGAGAAACACTCAATCTAATTCCTATGACCTACATAGAATTATATCCCAAGCTCATCAAAAGTCAACTTATTCACCCAATTCCTACAAAGTTAATGAAATCACCTTATCGAATGTGGTGTAATCCCAATGCAACTTGTCCATGTCATGACAGTGCTACGGGCAATGGTATCAAAAATTATTTGGCTTTGAGATGCATGGTCTGAAAACTAATTGAGTCAAAGTGGTTGGACTTTTCTAATGAGCTAAGTGTCACCCACAAGCTATTGCCACTTTATCAAGCCGGACCTATGAGTATGATAGAAAAAGACCATTTCATAAAGAAGTTAGTCGATGATATTACAACCCTTCTTGAGTTCATATACTCATGACTTGTGAAAGAATGAGTCATTATTGGAAGGCCTTCATTTGAGCACAAAGAAGACAAGAATGGAAAGTGGTGCATTTTCATGATAGTGAAGGTCACTTTATCCTGACCTGTTCACAATTTCATGAGGTATTACAACAACTTGTAAATTCATCCTAACTCATCGTTTCTATGTCAAGTGAAGGAGTCGAAGCAAATGCAATCATCAAGGAATGAGACAGTTCGACTAAGCCTAAGCCCCTGGTTGTACCAGTTTTGAGACTTACTATTAGGCCTTTAAGGATTCAAGTTCAAAATTCATTCCTCAATAAATCAGACAAGGCAGTCCCATTGAGGTACAACTATACTTCTAATATCATATCAACTCCACCAGAGGTCAGGGGCATGACTAAGAATGGTCAATGTTACTCGTTAGAGTATATAAGCAAGCTTCAATGTGATAAGAATATTGTGGACCTGAAGTCTGTGTCTATCACTATAAATATGTCAGAGAAGTAAGGGGCACCTTGAGTAGTGATTGATGAACAAGCATGTAAGTTCCTTAAGCTCATAAAGTAAAGTGAGTATAGTATTGTGCATCAGTTAAGCCATTTGTTAACAAAGATTTCCATACACTCATTGCTTTTAAATTCTAATGCTCATCGAGAAACTTTCCTCAAAGTATTGAACAAGGCTTATGTCGCAGATGACATCTCTGTGAATAGCTTTGATCACCTCGTCAACAACATCATAACTCAGAATCTCATTACTTTAATTAATGACAAGATACCGGTAGAATGGAAGGGACACTGTAAAGCTTTATATATTTCAACTAAGTACAAAGATCGAATGATGACCAGGGTCCTCATTGACAATGGGTCAGCTTTGAATGTAATGCATTTGGAAACCTTACATAAGCTAGGTGTGGACCCATCATGCATCAATAACAGCCATGTCGTCGTTCGAGCATTCGATGGAATGAGGAGAGAAGTTATAGAGGACATAGAATTGCCGATAGCAATTGGCCCTTTTGTCTTCCATATCGTATTCCAAGTGATGGACATCAAGCCTTTTTACAGTTGCCTATTGGGAATACCATGGATCCACATGGCTGGTGCAATTCCTTTTTCATTGCATTAAAAGCTGAAATTCATTATCGAAGGAAAATTGATAACTGTGTTTGCTAAAGTGGATATTCTATTATTTAGACCTGTGGATGCTCAATATGTGGGGACTAAAGAAAATGTGCCAGACTGCTCATTTAGATCCTTTGAAATGGTCAATGTTACCTATGTTGGTGAATATGGAGAAGAGCCTGTCCTTAATATTTAAAAGATGAGTCAGATGGTGGCAAAACTCATGATAAATGGAGGATACTTGTGCAGGACTAAGCTTGGGACAGGCTTTCCAAGGGATCTCAAAGCCCTTGGATATCCTTACGAATTAAGGAAGGTATGGTCTGGGTTTCACACCAACTCGGCAAAAAAAGATGAAAATGATAACTGAAAAGAAAGAAAAAATAATTGTGTGACTTGATGGGCATGTTTCCGATGAAGGAGATTTAAGCATCCTCGCCATAAATGAAACTTTTGTGAGTGGTGGCTTAGTTCTAAGAATTGATAACAAAGGTGCATTGATTAATGCCATTACTGAAAAAATGAAATAATCTTAAATTTTGCTAGAAAAATTGATGATACCGAATTGAAGAACATAATTTTTCCTTAAATATCTTGAGAAAATTGGCAAACAAGAACATCAACAAGGTCAAGGTCAATATAGAAGAAATTCAGATAAAATAGTTGACAAACGAAAACTGACAAAAACCAACAATGTATAGCTTTAATGATATTCATAAGATGATTAATGAGTCATAAAAAACTATAAGGAACTAAATATGGAAAAATTGAAAAGAAAAATTTCAGAAGTTAAAACAAATATATAATCTTTAGGAAATAAAATTAAAATTTTGAAACTTTAAAATATTATAAAATACTATTAGGATAATTGAAAAAATGAACTGATTATTAAAGATAAGGAAAATTTTGATTTTAGAGCAAAACATTAGGAAACAGGAAAGGATATCCCATAAACAAGTCAAGGGATAGAAGATTTCCGCCAAATTTTTTATACAAAACAATGAAGTCTATATTATGTCTGACCAAAAACTTACAAGTAGACTTTGTTGATAGAAACACAATTGAGAATTACAACAATTGTTTTGATAGACTCAAGAGTTGGTAGAAATTACATCAAGGATGAAAATGTCCCTTATTAATATATAGACACGTCTTTTAGGTCAATTACAGTAGCCAATAAAAAAATGTTATCTAGTTGGTTTAAATTGATAAATGTTAATAATTGTAATAATGATATTTACATTAGAAATATTTTATAGTTTTAAACATGAATCAAAATATAATTTTAGGGACTCCATTTTTAGCTGCTATAATGTCATTTGAAGTTAATACAGATGAAATCTCTACTAAAAAGTTTAGTAAAAAGATCAGTTTTAAATTTGTTGAACCTCATAGACAATCTTGGTTATAAGAACTTATTATAAATTTATGAAGAAAATAAAATGTATAAAGAGAAGTGATTTTGGGTAACATAAATTTTATGTTTAAAAAATTAACACATATAAAAAGTACACAATTATTTTAGATACTAATACATTTTATAAAGAGATAGTCAAAATGGGATTTGTTTGTAAAAATAAATAAATAAAAGTGACGATGGATTGTGTGGAAAAAGTATGAAAAAAAATACAGTTATTAAAGCCATTGAATCATTTGTTGGACTTGAGTTAGTGAGATTGAGTTAGTGAGATTTTTTAATCAATTTCTTCATAGCATTCATTGATTACTAATTTATATACTGACAGAATAGACATAAAAAAAGCATATTTACATTGTAATCACGATAGAAGGGTTGAACCCAAGGGAGGAAGAAATAAAGAATGCTCTATACAAAAAGTGCAATAGCTAACAATAAATTAAAATGGAGGCTGTTGTTTGCATTAAATTTATGTTTGTTGATGGAGGAAATACGAATTTAGGGATGATTCTCGGCTTAACTAGATCAAGAGCAATTGTTACTAGTCGAGTTGTTTGTGGTTTAAAATGAAAGACTGTAAGGTGTTTAAAGAAACATAAGTTTCTTGTTTCTTAAAAGTTCTTTTTAAATTAAAAAGATTTCTGGGCATTTTGTTTGTGAGAAAAAAAATCATGAAAGAAAATTGTTGATGAAGATGTGTTGTAAGAAAAGATAAAAGCATTTGACTCTTTTTTAAATGGAAAGATATGATGATCACTATCCATGTTAGAAATAAGATAGATTGGATAACAAAAAAAATTATACTTTGGCCATAAAATTTCATTACTTTTTATGTATATACATACATTTGAGGATTTGTAAGTAACATTTAAATTGTCCATCTCACAATTCATAGAGCAATAGGATAATTTTGATACTGGGGATTGCTAGATGGCATTACATTTTCATTTTTATCATACAAACATGGTGTGTGGAGCTGCAAAACAATATTTAATCTATACTGCATAAATAAAGAAATACTAAAAAAACATTGATTACATAACATAGAATAAATATAAATAAAATTGTAATTTTATCATCATATACTTTATTTATCATTAAAACTTAAACTAATAATTCTAGTAATTTAATTAAAATTTATAAAGTATAATATATAATTGGAAAAATGATCAAAGAAGTAAAAATTAGAATGAATGTTTTGTAGAAGTATAATATGTGATTTCCACTTGTCGAGGGAGTCAAGCTCAATAAAAATACCGAAGTAATAAATCCCCATGCAAAGTGGGAATTATTTCAGCAAGCAGCTGAATCCCACATGAATTGGGGTGAGAACAAGACAAAACACAAAGATAGTTGGAAACAAAGGAATTTCCATAGCATTCTCAACCTGATTAATTACTTGCCGGCGAAGCCAAACAGAGAAGGAATTTTCCCACTCCAATAAAAATTAGAAACTGCAAAACTAATTGTCGAAAAAAAATCAAGATTATTTTATCTATTACACTATAAAAAATGCATAAATAAATAATATTGAGGGGGTATTTGTAGACATCAAAATTTAATTGGGCTAAAAATAAATTAAAACTAACTTAAATTATCTAGCTCATTTAAAAAATGATGTCCAAAATTTAAAAGTTCATCAATCTTGAAAACTACAAGCTCAAGAAACTCAATTTTTGGAGCCTAAAACACGCAATCGAAGACCACTCATTATGCTATCTTAGTCAAAGTTTATTTTTCAGCAAATTGAGTCTTAAAGTCCAAAATGATTAAAGCTCATACATACCCATCATTCAGCTCAAATATTTTAAAATATTCTAGAATGTTTCATTAATTATCCTTTTAAATTAAATAATTAGGATAATTAAAGAAAGATAATTATCATATTTATTTTCTTTTGAGATAAATACAGAGATAAATATGTGATAATTATTACATGTGGTTTCCTTAAACTAAACCACTTTTTCTCTATACCTATAAATAAGCCCCCTAGGCTAAAGAAAAAAGAGGAAGAAAAATTGGAGAAGAAGCAGAACTAAGGAGAACGAAAATTTCTCTATAAGAAGCTATCTCTAGCTTTTCAAGTCGAGTAAGTACAAATGCCTGACATGAAGAGAAATCAAATCCAATAAAGATCAAATCCTTACTTCAAAACCAGATTTGATTAACGCAGAAAGAAATGCGAAGAACGCGGGATGGTGCTGCATTAAGTTCAAGTTCAAATCCGGCGGACACGGTAGGGAACGTGAAGGATTTGTCTCATTGTTGCATCAAGACAAATTCCAAGGACAAGCGTTGGATATTATCGAAAACTCTAAAGTCCAAGAAGTACGATGGAAAGTCCCAAACCCAAAGAAGCGGCGAGGAACACCTAGCACTATAAGAATAATACTTCAAAGTACTGTATTTAATTACGCCAGTAAGAGAAATTGCTTCTAGCTAGATACCAACATTGTGTAGACAAATAGAAGCATGTAAAAGAAGAAAAGGGCAACAAAAAAGACAAAAAGAGAGGCGAAGAGAAACCTGTTTAGTGCTTGGAGTCTTGGATGAACAGGAAAGAGAATAGAAACGAGGAAAGGGTGGGAGGGATTGATCCCTGGAAAAACTAGTGAGGAAGGGAATGATATAATGGAGTAATTTATTTCTAAAATTAATGAGATTGTGAGAAAAAAATAAAAATTGGACATTGGTACTAATAATATAACTTCTTAACAATAATCACTATAAAGGGAAGTTAGAAAAATGAATTGCCCTAAATCAACTGTCAACATAACCGTTATTTTTATTTTCAATGAGTTACACATTGGTAAACCAAGGGTCCTAGGTTCAGAAAGGGTGGTACAGACATAGTAAGCAAAAAATATTACCGAAAAAAATTTAATACTTCCATCTAAATGAAGAAAATCATACTCGGTCTTCCAAAATATTTTTTTTCTTATTTTTTTAAAATATTTATCAATTTTTCTAGTCATACATATATTTTCGGATATACTCTTTTCATCGTAGAGCATATAAATGCTCATCATCATTCTTATACTAGTTAGTAAATAGTAATATTGAATAAATATGTCTAATATATTTATATTACACAACATTGATAATATAGTAAAAGGTCGAAACTCAAAATTAACAAATATTTTAGGGACAAATCTATAATAACAAAAGTTTATAGTTAACAGTAGAAATGACAAAATTTGATCCGATTCATCTGAATTTGAGTTTGACCTAATCCAATTTAACTAGAAAAGTCAATGACCTGAACTTAGCTGAACCTAACTCGACTTGAACCCAAATCCAATTAAAGTGAAACTAGAGAGAACCTAAACCTGAGCTCGACTTGATCTGAACTTGAAATGACCCAATGACTAAACTCGACAAGACTCAATTTTAACTTAAATCAACATAAAATATATAGTCAGTAAATACTTTAAAAAGTTATTATTTAACATATGTGATTAAGTTACAGGTGAGTGAGAGTTATAGGAAATGATTAGTGAAATTGTAAGAAAAATGTAAAAATAATGAAGTTTGAAGAATTATAGTATTCTTTCCGTCCCATATTCTTTGAAACAATTAGTTTTTTTAAATAATTTGAATTGAATTTATTCTTATTAGCTGTATTATTTGTTAGAAAAGAATTTTAAAAGTATATATTTAGAAACTATAGGTATTTATGTATTATTTAATATAAATATTTTTTCATTTATATGCTAAAATATTGAAAATAAAAAAATCATAGATTAATTACAATAGTGAATATTGCAAAGAACTTGGAACAGAGAGAGTATCTTATTAAAAAAATTATATATTAATATATCTTTATAAAATTTATATTATTTTTTATGTCTAGTTAAATTAAATTTTAATCAAAATCAAACAAAAAAAATTAAATCTATTAAACCATTTTGGCTTTTGTATTAGTAAACCGAGTAAACCCGACAATCAAGTTGAATCTAATCTAAAACTCGATAACCCAACCTGATTAGATATGAACTCAAATAAACCCGGTCTGACCCAACCTGAACCTGAAATTTACTTAACCTGAAATCAACCCGAACCCAAATAACCCCACTTGGACCCGAATGCATGTTAACGCAATTAAACCTTAATCTGAATGACCTGACTCAAAGCTGACCTGATCTACCTAATTGCCATCCCAAGTTACCGACACATTGACCAGCAAAAACATAATATCTAGAAAAGGAAAAATTACAAATCCCCATCTTAAGGTTTGGTCGAACCTACTATATTGTCCTCAATGTTTTAAATACCTACAGTTACCCTTGTCAAGTTAACATCACAATTCACCGTTACCACAAAAATGAAAAAATGCCAGAGTTTGCCCTCCTAACGTTTTTTTCTAGAAACTTTGGGCCCCCAACTTATGCATCTAACGACCTATCCTATCGTCTACTTAGCCCCTTCCCATCCCGTCCCTATTCACCCCCTCCTCTGCCTCTTCCTCCTCTTCTCCTTTTTTGTCATGAAACCCATAGCTGCCACCATCCCTCATGACTAGAAACCGGAGAAAAAAAACCAGAAAAAATCATCACTTCCATTACCATTCCATCTGCACCCTTCAAATTATCAAAGCCTAAAATGAAAACACAAATAAAATCTAGTGCCATGATTTCTCTAGACCATGAAAATCACCTCCATCTTCAGCAACAAAACAATAATCAACCGAAAACAGCAACACTAATAATGTTGGGACATCTGAATGCCTAAAGCTAAAAGGAACTAACAAAACAAAACAATTTCGATTTGTTAACCAGAATATGAATCAGACCCAGCGGGAGGTCAATTGACGGCCAAAAGGTCAATCGGTTTCAAATGGGCATGGGGACGACTGGCACATGGCGACAGGGGCACTTGGGTGATGATGATAAGGCACTTGGGCGACAAAATCGGAGAATCGGAGTAGGCACGACGTAATCGGAGAATTGAAGCAGGCACTTCAATTCTCTGACGATTATCGGCTTTTGAGAACATTGGCCTTGAATGGCCACAATGATGATCAAAGGCAGTGATGTGGAAGTCCCGTCAATGATGATCGACTGCCCAAGAAAGAGAAAAAAAAAAGAAGAAGAGAGGCCGGGAGAGACTCAGAGGATGAGGACTGTCGGAAATCTGGGCGGAAGTCCAAACGGGAGAGGGATAAAAGAGAGACCGATAGGCGTAGAAGGAATAGGGAAGAGGAGAGAAAGGGATGGGGCAAAGTTTCTAAGAAATAAAAGCTAGGAGGGTAAAGTTGGACATTTTTCCTTTTATTTCATAACAGTGAATCATGCTGTTAACTTGACAGGGGTAAGTGTAGGTATTTGAAATAATGGAGATAAAACTGTTGGTTTTGCCAAATCTCAATGGGATTTTTATAATTTTCCCTAAGTAAACCGGTTGTAAGCTGAATTGGGGCATAGACGGATTTAAATTGACACGGCTGAATGCTACACAATGACAGAGAGTGTTGACCAAAACGCGATCCCTGATTAAAATTTAGGATATTTTCAATTAGCCAAGAACTGATATATAGTTATCCAATGGAAATCTACACTTTCTATAATATTTTTTAAAAAAATATTGTGTAACAATAATTTTTAAAATTATAATTTAATCTATTTAGTATGTATTTTCTACTAATTTAAAAAAATAATTTGGAATTATAATCAGATAAAAATAAACACAGAAAAAATGTAAAATTTGTAAAAGTAATTGTTATAATCAACATCATCTCAATGGATTCATATTTAGGTGACGAACGCATTGAACATATTTATGCCGTCCGTTGTCTATCACCTAATAATTTTTCTAAAATTTATGACCTGTGTGTCCAGGTGTTGAATGGTTCAAAGTTCTGAACCCTCACATGCATCCACACGCGTTTAACAATACTGTGAACGATCCACTTTTAGGTATAGTAGAAAATGAATTTAGAGATCAAGCATATATATTTTTTAACACAACAACATCACGTTGCTAAATAGGCCACTTTAAGGGTATTGATAAATACAGTTAATCACCATATGCCACATGTATCACATCACGTTTTTTATTTTTTATTTTCTATAGAATGTTATTCATTTCACTATAACTGTAAGTTAAATAGTGCAAAGACCTTTAAACTAAATACTGATGGTTCTTTTCAGTTAAATGGTTTTTGGCTAGAGTTGGGGGTATCATTAAAGATGAGATTGGCAGATTTATTGCTGTTTTTGCTTGTAATATTGGACATGCTAACAGCTTACAGGCTAAATCATGGGGCCTTCGTGAAGGCTTGAAATTAGCTCACAATTTCAAAGCTTTCCCCCTTATCATTGAGATGGACTCTCAAGTGGTTGTGTAACTTTTGAGTTCATCTTAGTGCCCTTCAGTGAAACTAATGCCACTTCTAATGGATTGCAAGTTGCTCATTAAAACAGGGTAGGTGTGGAGAATACGGCACATTCACAAGGAAGCTGACAATATTGTGGATTGTTTGACGAAGAAGGGTGCTAGTTTAGAGGGTGAAGGCATTAGGGTCTTTTGGAGATATCTTGACTTTATTTCTACCTTATTTATTGCTGATTTTATGGGATTATAGACTCTCAGATTATGTGATGTGGAAAATGCCTCTAGTAGGCCCATGGGGAAAACTGTTTCTATTGGTTGCTTTTTTTGCTTTCTTCTTCTTTGTATTGAACTCTTTTCTTTGTGCCAGAAAGTCATTTCCTATCGACAAAAAGAAAAAGGTAAGTTAAATAGTATCTATAACAAAAATGAGCCATTGTGGTATAATGGATAATTTGCTCAATTGTAGGCTCTACAGTGTGTCCCAAAAATACCGTACCGGGAAAACTTTCATAAATAATTTAGGTAATCCTAATATTAATATGTATAAATATGAATAGAGACACAAAAATAACAAACCGACAAACTAACTAGATGTACCAACACAATGACTCGAACCAACACACGGTTAGACCAATGCACAGTGATTTAAGCATTACAATTGAACGAGTGCTAAAGTAAATAAAAGCATGAAAATAAAATAAAAAAGCAATACAAAACCCCTAATCCATTATTTGGATATTTTCACTGTTGCTACAAACTTCATTTTGTCCTTTTTCAGGTTTAGCCAAACCATTATCAACAAAACAACAAATCGTAATCCACTACCAAACTAGCCATGATACTCAATATTCATAAGTAAGTTCGTATTTAGAACAGAATGGATAGCAAAAAGAAGAAACACACACAAGAGAAATATTAGCGATGAAAGCAATCAAGTGACATAAGACAATAGATCAACTTACCAAGCTTGGATGAGAGCCAAGTTCAACTGAATACACAATAGGTTGAGGAATGAGATTTGAGAGGCTAAAAAGGTGTTAAGTCGGAGCGGCTAGGGTTTGAGTGAATATGATTACATTTTTTTTAAAATCATATTATTGTATGAAAAAAGAAGTTTACATTGATGGTAGACCTGTTAAATCAAATAGCAGAGCAAACCACATACCTTAATGAGAATTTAGGGTAAATTCATAAATTGCCTACCAACGAGAACCTAGATTTAACGAAATGGAGACTCTAATGCCAGACTTTAGAAGCAGCCAAGGGGAAGTGTTGACGTATACCTATTCGGGCCAACCTTCGTCAATAAAAAAAATCTCCGTTGAGGGCGGGTCCAGTTGTAGTAAATGACTTGGTATATGGATGGCATACTGTTCCTAATTCCCAAATGAGATAAAGACATTGAGCAAATTTAAGGGCCACAGATCTTTTACCTAAAAAGATACATACATACACATACAAACACATACATAGATACATATACATACATACATATATAGTATGTGGGTAAATTCTGTGTGTGGTCATTTAACTTATTTTTGTTCTTTAAATTGACGCTCGGGAGGTTGTCTTGCCAAAGTCTCATAATTTATATTATGTGTCCTAATTTAGTCATTTCTATCAATTTTATCATTAAATTGGATAAAAAATATTGATAAGATGTTAACTAACACTAAAATAACTTTAAAATAACAATTTTAGTCCTCAAAATTTTTTTAATCAATAATTTTAAATCTTAAACTTCTAAAATCTACAATTTACACCCTAATTAAGATCAAAATTTTCTTAATTTTGTTCTGTAAGTCGCCTTTGCTCATATTATTACCCGAACTGGGTTTGTTTCACCCAATTAAGATCATGTTAAATTTTTTCTGCTCATCTGCTCATATTCTCACCTCTGGCCGGCACCGTGACAAGGCAGAAAGAAGGACACGAGGCAGCTCACATTGGTCCTCCTCATGGCCTATCGCACCGCCGGTTACTTCACCATCATCGGCTCCACATTTGGTCATCTTGGGTGGCGCCAATTGGTACCCGAGTTGATGCGGGGCAAGACGGACACTGACAAAGGCATTAATGGCGAGGCAGATGCCTCATTCTCTCATGTTCGCGTTGCACCAGCAGCTATTCGGAGATGAGGGCAGCCGGCCACCGGGAAGGTGCCTCAAGCTTTGTTGATGCCCGTCTTCTCCAATTTCCCGATCAACCTCCACCTCGATGCCGTCCTATTTCCTTTGCAGCTTACCATCCCATCATCAGCCGGGCCGCAACTGAAATATCCCTCATGTCAAGTGAAATCGCAAAGCCCATCAATGTGATCAGCATGATCTTTAACTAGGTCATTAATTTTTTAAAATGAGGAGGATGAAATCGATGAGTGGGATGACGCAAAACCATCATCAAGAGAGATGACATCGTAATCAGATTGGGTCTTGGATGAATTGACAAATTCCCAGTGTGAGAGATCATCTTCACCTTCATTGCAAGAGGTCCCGTAAATCTAAAACACGAAATTGAAAAAGCAACACAATGCCCATTATGAATAGAATTGAAAATTGAGGTAGGAAAATTGGAAGGACTTACAAGTCCAAAGATTAAGCTTGATTAGATATTCTAACAGGAGAATTGGAGAGAAAGAATGGGAGAAAATCTGGAGAAGAGAGAAGGGTTTGGGTGGAGGATGGAGATCTCTAGGAGTAGAATAGATGGGCTGAGACATAGGTGATCAGATTTGGCATAGGGTTCTTCTCAATGGGCTTGTTATGGATTTGCAAGTCTTGGGCAGAAAATGGTGATTTCGATAGTCCGTGGACGAGGTTGTGGAGTTGGCCGTGAACAAGGTGACCCAGCAGCAGCAAACGAAGAAGACCAAAATTGTGGTGTAAACAGTAGATTTAAAAGTTCAAGATTTAAAATTAATAATTGAAAAAGTTTAGGGATCAAAATTGTAATCTTATATGTCTTTTAGTGTTAATTAATGTTATGTTAGCATTTTCCATCCGATTTAACAGTAGAATTGATAGAAATAACTCAATTGGGACACTCAATATGAACTATGAGACTTTGATAGGATAATCTTAAACTTGGGTACCAATTTAGAACATGAAAATAAACTAAGAGACTGTGTTTGAAATTTACCCATATATACATAAACACACACATATATACACATAGACATACAAAGATACATACATACATACATTCATATGCGTACATACATACATACATACAGACAAATAGACACACATACACATACACACATACATACATATATACACACACTAACTGTTTCCATTATCATTTCACTAGCATATACGAAATGAAATGCACTTTATTGCTATATTATAAAAAATTGTTTTATCTTCAAATAGAAAAATAATCAATAAATTAGGCATTTTCAAATGATTATTAAACGCTTTAAATTTATCGACAAGCAATTATTGTATAGTTTCAATCAACACCCTTTATTATTATTATTCCATGTGTAAGCCAAAATTGCCTTTTCGTAGTTGTAATTGACAGATGACAAGAGGAAAAGGAGTTAATTCCACACATGGACTCTTCGCTAATTTTTATGTCTTAAATAGATACTCAAGTTTAAGGTGGTTCTGTCGAAGTCTCTAGTCTCATTTTGTGCATCCCAGTTAGGTCATTTTCATTAATTTCATTATTAAATAGAATAGAAATTGTTGACATGATATTGATTAACACCAAAATAAATTTAAAATGACAACTTTATCTCCAAACTTGTTCAATTAATAGTTCTAGATCTCAAACTTCTAAATTACTATTTACACCCCAAATTTAGTCCTTATCCTCATCTTCACTACCACCTTTCCATGCCCTCTCTGATGCCTAGCCCCTTCTCCTTTTGCCCTTCCCCGCCTTGCTGCCTCC
Organism: Aquilaria yunnanensis; assembly: GCA_039654915.1. Lineage (NCBI taxonomy): Eukaryota > Viridiplantae > Streptophyta > Magnoliopsida > Malvales > Thymelaeaceae > Aquilaria > Aquilaria yunnanensis. Next base: position 3,170,936 of record CM077595.1, read on the forward strand.
ACAACATTAATTAACATGCCAATCATGGTGGATAGTAAGGTGAAATTTTTCATGGAGGCCAAGTTGCTCATGTAGCACTTCGGCCACCAGTACTTGTGAAAGTTACCAATGGATGGCTCAATTCTGTAGAATGCAAACCGGAGATCAACAACTTTCTGGTTTGAAAGCTCAATTTCACATGGCTTAGTTCAATTTTAGTTCAAATCAAATTTCAATTTTTTTGAAATTATTCAAGAACCTTAGCTATAATATTTGAAAATGGATGCTGTTAATATGAAATTGGTTGGTGGGAGTGGTTTGATGATGATAAGTTGCCAATGAGGAGTAAAATCCTTGGACTTCCATTGTTGTTGGCTGTGGTACAAGATGGAGACAACTTTGGCAATATGTCGGGATGTAGTTAGAGCTCTGGTGGGGGGCTGAAGATGTACCATGGACTTATAATAGTGGTAGGGAAGCAAGAAGCTTGGTGGCAGTGGAGCTTAGGTAGGGCCATTGGGATGTTTTGTGAGGTTGGTCATGATGGTCTTGGTGTGGGGTGGACTGAGGAGTCGAGTGAGTGATAGGGATTGAGGGGAAGTTGGAGCCATGACAATGGAGAGTTTGTGTTTGTGGTGACTGGTGGAGGTGGGAGGAGCCCCAATAGAGGCCAAAATAGGGGCCAATAGGTTTGGGGAAGTTGTGCTTCGCTGAAAAAGTAAAAAGAAATGGTAGAGATAGGAAAAGTAAAAGGGCCATTGGGTGGAGATAGGGGCAGTCGGCCACAGGGCAACATTGGTTAGGTTGCTGGAGCAACGCTGCCACCTAGTCAATGGCGATCCATGGTAGCTGCTAGCGGCCGTGCATTGTTGTTGTGGGACGTGAAGAATGGGAAAAGGAGGCAGGTCGTAAACAAGGTATAAATAGTAGATTTAAAAGCTTAAGATTTAGAACTGTTGATTGAAAAAGTTAAAAGAACTAGAAGTGCTATTTTAAGATTTATTTTAATGTCAATTAATGTCATATTAGCATTTTTCTTCAAATTTAATAGTAAAATTGATAAAAAATGACCAAATTAAGATATGGAAATTGGAATATGAGAAAAGAAATTTCAATAGGATAATTATAAACTCAATTATCCATTTTGAATATAAAAATAAGCTGAGGCCTGAGGGACTGTGTGTGGAAGTTAGCAAATGCAATTTTGACTGACCCTTAGGTAGAGGTGTTCAACGGTCCGGACCGGCCGGTCCTGGGCCTGAGGTTTTTAGGCCCGAGACCAGCCCGGGTTGGCACGTGCCGGTCCTGATCCGGTCCCGTGCCGAATTCGAGCTAGCCCGTTGAATTTTAAATTTTAAAATTATAATTTTTAATTTAATTTTAAGTTTTAGTTTTAATTTTTAATTTTTAGTCTTCACTTTTAAATCAATAACTTAATAAAAAGAAGAGTCTGAAAGTTTTTTTATAAGTGATATTTTATAATCTAGTTTATCTTAAATTCTACTTCATCTAACCCATTACGTGATATAATGATATGGATATTAATTGGATTATGAGTCAATCAACGTGTACTATAAGTTCAAAACTACTGGCTATGGACACGAGAAAAAAAAACAGACTAGGAATCTAGAGCCTTAATTACGAATCCTTCTTATATGTAAACTCTTAAAAAATGCTTAAATGTACCAATAGACCCAAAACTTTGAAAACTCAATTAGTTGGTCCTTGAATTATAACTCGGTCAGCGGTAGCCCTTTAACTTTGCAACTTTGTATGTTTTAGTCCAAGATGTGGGATAAACTTTAAGGACTAAAGTTATTTCTTTATGTTAAAGAAAGAAACCATGATTACCAAGATTTTACTTGACAAGACAATAAATAAAATAATGACAAAAAAACTAGATAAATATTTATTCTAAGGTTATCTTTAAATTTTGTATAATTACTTGTTTTAAGAGTAAAACACCACCACCGGTGTGAACTTTTATTAATAATAAAGCCAAACGGCACTTACATACCATGGAACGGGCTTTACATTACTCAATAGCGAAACGTTCCATAAAATTAAATGCAAAATAAAAAGTACGATCTGTGCTACACAGCAAAATCAGATCAAATACAAAGTAAGTAAATAATGAGCAAGCGGTGGATTTAAGCATCTACCTCATCAGGGTTTTCCTCGTCAGAACTCTTGTGGTCTTGTAATCTGCAAGCTGCAAGACCCCAATCACGGTTGCATATACAAACTTCAACTGCATCTGGTGATAGCCTTGTGCGTCTCTCTGAAATGACACGCTTTCCAGCGCTGAAAGCGGACTTCGATGCAACAGTTGAGACGGGAACAGCTAGAACTTCTTTGGCAATGATGGAGAGTATTGGAAATTTGTTACTTCTTGCTTTCCACCAGTCTAGAATCTCGGTCTCACTATTCTCCCAAACAAGGTTAAGGTATGCGTCTACTTCAGTAAGACCGGATGCGGCAGCACGGGGCCGTTTGAGGAGTTGTTCAGCCGGATTGAATGACAATGAGGCCGATGAAGACGCGATGATAAATGAAGTAGTGTTTGCAACCTTATCCTTATGCCGACTGGCATATATCTTAAATAACTCTCGCAAGTGCTCATCAATAGAGGTAGTTATAGCATGAACATTAATATGTGTCATTTCTAAGAAACTATAATAACCCTCAAGTAGCTGTTGCGTACCTGTGATTCTTACGGTCGGGTCTAGTATAGCTGCAAGTAAGTAAATTGGGGGTATAGTACTGAAATATAAAATCCATTTATCTTTCATGGCCTTAATTGTGTCTTTTAAGAACTCGTCATCTTTGTATTGGTTCAAAACCCATGCAATGTTAACTATATGCATTAAAAATTTGTGCGATGTGGGATAGTATACACCGGAGCAAAAAACAATGGCATCATAAAAATATCGCAGCACAACAGCCAATTTTGACAGTTTATCCCACATCTCTTGTTTCAAAATCGTGTTCTTTTCTCTGACATTTATAAAACATGTCATGTATGCAGCAAATGGCATCGCATCTATCAACATCTCATAAGTGGAGTTCCATCGGGTAGGGCAATCAAGTTTAAAACGTTTCCAACTAAAATCGAGGCCATTTTCCAGACAATATTGCTTAAACTCTTTAGAAACTTTCGTCCTTGACTTTAAATAATGGAGTGCCCACCTAATTGGAGTAATTTCATTACTCAAAACTTGAAGACCTTTTTGGACAGCTAAGTTTAAAATATGACATATACACCTAATATGAAAAAATGCGGCATCACGGACAGGTTCTAGTGATTCCTTCAATGTCTCAGCCGCGACATCGTTGTTTGATGCATTATCAAATGTTATGCTAAAAACCTTGTCATGACAAAAAAATTCTTTTAAACTTTCTGAAATTACATTGAATATGTTCCAACCAGTATGATCGACCTCCATCCACTTAAATGCAATGATACGTTTTTGAATGACCCAACTATTATCAATCCAATGTGCAGTTATACAATAATAATCTTGTCCTAGTGGTGAAGTCCACATGTCACTAGTAAATGAGATAGAGTGATTTAAAGCAGAGAAGCATGCTTGTAAGTTTGATTTACCAGCTTCATAACTTTTAAATGCCTCCCTCCTAGCAGTGGTCCTAGATGTTCTTTTAAAAGCAGGGTTTAAGTATGATGTAATCCATTTTTCCATGTGTCTATCTTCCGATTGTGTAAATGGTTTTTCAGTTAACATCATCCATTCTATCATGCCTTCTCTACAATCTTTTTGATTAAATTGAAAAATACCTGATCCGCCGGCAGTGCTTGCAAGCTGTGTCTGACCGCCGGTACTCGTAGCTGCATCTGGACATAAAGTCGGATGCTTTGATTTCATGTGACATCTCAGTGTTCTTGTGCCAGCGTTCTTCTTGTGCGAGAGCTTTTGCTTGCAGTGTTTGCACTGTGCGAACCTCGCATCGTTTCCCCGACTATCTTTCTCAAAAACTTGGTCAAAATGCTCCCAAACCCATGCGGTGCGCCTCGACGTCCTACTTTCTAGCGGAAGTTCGGCTTGATGGCTTGTCGGGGTTTGTTCAGAACCATCTCCTCCACCAACATTCCCTGCTGCCGTGGGTTCCACCTCCTCAACGTCGTCATCAGAAAGTTGATCGTCGAGGCCCAAGTCGTATTGACTCATATCGAATTGCACGTCATCGTCAGTTTGTTGGATATGAGTCCCACGGGTCGCCGGTCGGGAAATGCCACGGAAAAATGACCTCAAACCGGTGCGGGATGAAGAGCTTGAGGCATTTTCCTTTTCCTTTTGATGCCATTTGTGTGAGGCAAAATTGAGCAAAACACAAGCTTGAAAAGTAATTGAGAATGCAGAAAATAATATTGACTGCTTGAAAGAAATGAGAGAATATATTAGTAGAGAATGAGAGATTGCTAAGATTGGTGTGAAAAAATGGTGCAAATGGCCTCCCTATTTATAGGGGAAGGCCTTATTTTTTTTTGCCTAAAAAACCCTTAGAAAATAGTTGTTGGAGGGGGCAAAAATGTAAATTCTGGGGTCCAGAAAACGCTGCCAACCGTTAAAAGGACCAAATCTGTAATTTGCATTTTTTTTTTGAAAATTCTGGCCGTTGGAGGATTTCTGGCCGTTGCGCCGCACCGGTCCCGTGCCGTTCGCCGTGCCGGTCCCGTGCCGCCGTGCCGGTCCCGTGCCGTGCCGGGCCCAGGCGCCTCCTAGGCCGTGCCGAGCCCACCTCCCTCCCCCCCCTCCTCCAGGCCCATATACGGCCCACATTTCGCTGGTCTTCTGGCGGGCCCGTGCCGTGCCGGTCTTCAACGTGCTTGGGCCGTGCTCCAAGCGAGCCGGTCCCGAGCCGGGCCGTGTCAGGACCGGCCCACTGAACATCTCTACCCTTAGGAGTGCAGATGTAATGGGCACTATGTTTAGTTAATCGCCGGTGGACTTTTTGCGGTTAGCCAACGACTAAACGCGGACCGATCGTTCGGTTCTGCTTTTTTATTTTCCCGGTCTATAACAGCCCAGGACTACCCTGAATTTCCCGCGAAAATTTTCATTTCGTTGGATCCTAGGCGCAGCGAGAGCTTCAGGTGACTTCCGATAATGGCTGACCTAGGATTTCGTTCCCCTCGATTCTCCGAGGTAACTTCTGATCATCACCTATTTTCAACATTGTGTTTTATCTGTCAATCTCGTTTCTACGAATGCTGACGCAAAAAGCTGAACGACGAACAGGAATCCGCCTGGGTTCCCGCTTGGCTCCAGCAGTCCCATGAGCCCACTCAGGAGCTTCTCTCTTCTTCCCAATGCCAATTTGAGGTTCACATCTTATTTTCTCCGAAACGTTTCCTGTTTAGCCCTTGTTTAAGTGTTTCGTGCTTGTGGGGAAGGAACCGGAATTTGTGTGTCAATCCGTTTGATTCCACTTATATTCTGTCAGTCCCATCCACGATTTTATTCGTCCTTGTTCAAATTAGATATTAAGGTTTCTCACGTGCTGTGTCACTTAATCATGTTTAGCGTTTTATTCCAATAGACCTTCCAAGGATTCTTCGTGTGCCCTTATTAGTTGTGTGCTGTATTTACAGCGAACTTGAAATGTTTCGTCCTTTATGCAATGGGGCTAGTATGTAATGCTTTTCTTTTACATTTACTTTGCTTCGATAGGTCTGGCACATCATCGACCATGTACATTTCCCTAGTGCAGACTTAGTGTTTGGTTCATTGCATGCTAAAGATTGTTTCACCTTGTGCCTTGATGGTTCAATTTTGCATGGAACCATGAGAATTCTAGCTTGTTGAGTAATCTGCGGTCTGCTGTTTTCAACATGGCTAGGATGTGGTGTCGGCTCAAAAGAGCTCGCCTGACAGAGAGGGCTTGATCATGGTACATCAAGATGCTGTTCAAACCAAACGCATTTGTCTTTTTTTATCTGGAGAAGGCAGTTCACTTGTGGGCTCTGCTTCAACTCACCAGGATGTAAGTTCATAGTCATATCAGATTATGGTTGATATTTTCAAGGAGGAATGCGGAAAGGGAGAATTTTGAAAGAAAAGAATAAAGGGCAAATGTTTTTTGGGGAAACACACAATTAGGTCTAGAACTACATATGCAAATTTAACGAGTAAGGTAAAAGCAACTCCAATTGAAAATAAAAGTGGGGAAATTTGATGCTGATCATTTGGGCATCTTCCTTGTAGACAAATAAACACACTAGTGCTTAATGGTGATAGGTTAGATGTAGGAGGTGGGAAAAGAGGCAAGGGTCGACCTAAACTTACATGTTAGAAGTTGTAAAGAGGATGGTGCTCTCTTTGAGCTAAGATAGGAAGTTGCCTCCACCTAAGTGGAAATGAAACACAACATTTGTGCAGCCCATCACAATCTTTTGGGATTAAGCTTTAGTTTAGCAATAAATTGATTAATAGAGTTCATGGGAAGGATTTGAAATGGGAAGTGGATGGGTATATTTTTCAGGTGAGGAAGCCACTATTAGAGTCATTTCAATTAAATGGGATAAATCTTGTTGTGCCTCATCAGGGTTTTTTAAAACTTTATGGAGCCAAATGAAGTTTGTTCTACCTCTCTCATCTGTTCTTTTGCTTTTTTTTTCCTGGCTTAGGCTCATTCCTTGGATTTCTCTAATTGAGGAGAAGTTGATTTGGTGGAAGTACATGGAAGATAAATTAACTGGTTAATACATTTTTCTTATGTTATAGAATTTGGTAATTTTACTAATTGTTCTGAAATTTCCCATCACTCTCCATCTACCGAAACAGAAAGTTTGTTGAGCATATTATATCCCTGGTCTGAGTTGAAAAACGAAATTGTATCATACAAGTCTCTCATGCCATATAGTGCATAACAAATCCATCCACTACAAAACTTTCTGGCTACAAAACAATCCTACCAACTAAATGAAGCCTTTTTTCCTTTAAAAAAATTGTATGAGAAAGAATTTTATACAATCATTGTATGTTTTGATGTGTAGGAGTGTCATCTTTGTCTTCATCTCTCCACAGATGGTAATTCATGGGACAGTGAAAGCCAATTTCCTTTTGTATCTCACTCTCAGCATCATTTTAACAAATTGCCGTCATTACCTCAAGTTGAAATTTCTCCTGACTTCTCCAAAAAGCCCCATCAATCAAATGAGCAAAATGATGCTACAAGGGCTGATGTACTTCTCCCAAGTTGCATCCTAGAAACAAAGGAGTTTGTAGGACTACAAGTACCTCAGGAAAATATGGAGTGCACGGAGCATTTGGAAGAACAATTTCATTCCAGAAAGCACCAGAAAACTGATACAAAGGATGCAGTTGAATTTTCCATTGCTGCATCTGAAGCATTGGTGATTCAGGAATTAGTGGGGAAGGCATCATGTTCAGAAGCATTGCCAGTCACTGCTGTTCTTGAAGCTGTCCTTAAGATGAAAAAAGCACGTCTGGAGAGCTCAAGAGATGACTTTGAATATCTGGCGATGGAAAACGATGAGATTGATTGTCTTTCCGACCTGGATGATTTAGCAATGGCAGATGCATATGAGGATGCAGGTTTATCTTTTACGAGCTCTCATGATCAGAAGGCATTGGGCTCTAATGCGTCTCAAGTTAAAGATACTCCTATCACTGAAAATCGTTATTGGTCTGTGTATAGAAACCATCAAAGAGATTCTAACTAAAACAAACAAACCCTCTGATTTTCCCTGTTCTTATGTGGTCAACTTGAATTTTACTAGGTGCGTTCGCTCTCCCAGATCAGCTGAAGAGATTTCACGTGTTTCGGCTACAGTAGAGGTTAAAGCCTTCTCTCATTTGTAGTTGTCAAAGTCTGCAAGTACTGCACAGTACCGCTGAAGAGATTATTGAACTTGTAGCCATAAATAATGTGGAAATATTTTTGTATCTTTTTGTTTTTGCTAAACTCAGTTTAAGATCTTAGGCTCGGGCTTGTTGGAGTAAGCCCATTGTGTGTATGTATGTACATATGTACGTATGTATGTATGTTTGGGAGTGTGTGAGTGAGTGTGCATATGTGTGTGCATGTGTGAGCAAGTGACTATGAGTATGATGACTCCACAAAATTATAAATTAAACGAATATTTTTACTTCCAGAAATCTGACTTTCTAGGGGTAGGGCTTTCATTGCAACTACGAGACACTGGAGAATCTTGTGATGCTCAGTTTGCAAAGCATGCTGGTTAGTTGTTAAAATTGTTCCTTTTCCCCTTCTATTACTTTCCCCTATTGTGCTTCCTAGAGGGCAAGTAACAATGCATATGCCTGAGTTCTTTTCCTTCCCTTGAAATTTTTATGCTCACAGTAAAGGAAGATAGTTCCATACTTGTAACTGCTGATAGAATGAGGTGTCATGCTTTGGATGGTCATACAGGGGAGGTATTGTATTTCTTATCAACTCTATTTTTCACTTTATACTCTAAATTTTATCAGGCTTGATTACCACTACTACATTTTATGCCCATGCCTTCTGAATTTCATGATTCTTCCAGCCTCTGTGAAACTTATCCTCCTCTTTTTTAGAGGAATATTTATAATGCATACAGGCATGTCACTTGCTCTATCTCCTCTCTCTAGAAACAATGGTTAGATTGATCACTTCTATTTCAAATGCATTAGTGTCTTCAATCAATCAAATAAGCTTCAATTACCCAACTAGTTGGGGGTTGGGTATAAGAATTCTGCGTCTACATTATGCTCAATTGGAGGCAAGTTCCTTCATAAGCTCTAAGGCACAAGGATCTTATTGTACTATTTCTACCCAAGAAAGTTTAGATCTGTCCTAACCCCTTTTCCCTCTCGTATATAGCCTGTCACTCTTATGCACTGGTACATCTATTGGTCTATGTGGAATGTGAAGAAACCATCTAAGGTGACCTTTCCTAATGTTGTCCTTAGTTAGAGTTACTTTTACCACACCACTTACATTCTCATTTATAATTCTGCCAATTCGTGTATGTTCACTAAGGGTAATTTACGTTAATCATTCAAAATCTTTCGATTGCACATATGTAGACCATTTACTCAATATGCAGTCTGCCTTTGGGTACTGTTGTATTTTATAGCTAAAAACATATGTTTAATTTGTTTCTTCTCTTTACAGTTCAAGCCAAAGGCTAAAGAGGTCCCAAAGCAATTTTTTGGTGAGACTAGCTACTTATCGGAATCTTTCGATATTGCTCCTGATGAGAACTCTGTTGTAGAAAAGCATGAAATGAGATCCAACGCAACTTCAAAGCAGATTTTGCTTTCTGGAGGTCCAGACAACCATGATGATAAGGACATTTTCATCTCACAAGATATGCAATTCCCTCCACTTTCCTCACCAGATCCACTTTGTTCAATAGTTCCTTGTAGTATTCCTTCTTCTCTGGTTATGAATCAAAACGATCTAGCAGCTCAAGGCGAAAATCTGCCAAGTGCTTTGAACATAAATGAAGAGTCCATTGGATGTATGCAAGCTTTTGGGATACTCAGGGGTGAATGTTCTGTTGCAGCAGTTCAGAAGCAATCCACATCACTTAAACCGGATGGTAGAAAAGAGGACAAACATAAACTTTCCTTGGAGAATGCAATAGCTTTTTGTAATGAATCCTTCCTAGCAGATTTGGGAAATGATGCCGGTAGCATCAAGATATCTGATAAAATAAATCTGGAAGGGTCCTTGGAGGACAGGTTCAAACCTTCATGTGCAAAGGGTAAGGATAATGAAGCAAAACAAACCCCCTCTAATTTTGAGAATCAAGTTTCAGTTTTGATGAAGCATAAGAGAAAACATGACGAATCTACAAACAGTTGCAAAATTAAGCTTCAGAAGGTGAAGGAAAGAAGGTCACCTCTTATTTTAAATGGAAGAATTTGCCAGCATCTACAGTCCTCCCGATTGTTTATTTATGGTTCTCTTAAGAAGAAACATTTTAGAATTGCTGCTGGACGAGAAACAGGAATTGATCCGGTCACACAAGCTTGCAAGACAGAAGTTCCAATCAGGAAACGAGTCTGCTTATCAGACTTGCAAATTGAGCATCAGAAAGACTGTCATTCTGGGCACAAAAAATGTAAGTCATTTCACTTTTATTGGTATTAATATTCATTTGGGTGTCACTGATATATATCCTCTGCTCTTCTGACTAAATAGGCTTACCAACAAGATTTAGCAAGAGGACCAAATGCGGCACCCAAAATCAAGAATTTAAGTACTCTTTCATAACCCATATGATGGAAGTGAAGGGGTATATTTTTCAGGATGTGGAATTTCTACTCACAGGATTGTCAAATGAAAAGGAAAAGGAAATTGAAGGTCTAATAAGGAAATATGGTGGTGTTGTTCTTCCAGACATTCCTCATCCACCCAATTCAGTTGGTAGGAGAAGCCAGTGTAAGTTTGGGCGTCATCCTATCATTCTGTGTTCCAAGAAGGTTGGTACTTGGAACTTGATTATATACTGAACCTTGAATTTGATCATTGTGCGCAAGTAGCTCTACATTTTGCTCCATTCTTTTTCTGCTTATGGATTGCAGCTAGCTGCAACCCTCTTTTTCCAGCACTATCATGGTTCTATTGTTTAACATAGCTTAGTCCTTACCTTTTAACCATTGTACTTACAGTAAATGCCTGCTTGGAGCCTCTCCAACTTCTCTTTCTCTTCATGTTATTCACTTTTGGTGGAAATGACATAAACACTATAAAATTCACATTCTTCCAACATATCAACGATGTTAATTTTGTATGCTTTTGATTAAGATTGTATGCTAAAGTATCATCTAGGATTATCATAAGTTGGCTACCAATCTTTTAAGTTTTTCTGTCCCTGTTATTCTTCTAAACCTTCTGTTCTTGTTTCTGAGGGAAAATGTTGTATAAGCGTGCATGATTTTTCTGTGAAATTTCAAACATTACAGCTGCAGACAACCAAGTTTTTGTATGGGTGTGCAGTGAGGACCTTAATTCTGAAAGTCAAATGGGTTGTTGATTCAATTAGTGCTGGCTCAAAAGTATCACCTGAAAGGTGAGTTCTGTTATGTCACAGTTTTATAAAAAGTCATGGGCTATCTGGTTTTGACTTTCAGATAGGTATTGCTGTATATTATTTACTTTCTGAAGTGCAAACTAAGTTATATCACCAGCCTTTGATGACTTGGATAGGGAATTGTTCTTAATCCAATAATGAGAATAAGTACTTCTTCCTCAGAAGTAAAGCAAAACCATTACTCCTGAAAGGACTTTTCTCTTCGTTAGAGAGTTCAATTATATTAAATTAGTAACTGATATGGGTGATCTTGTTATGTCCTATGAGTAGGTAGGGTTTCTTGGACTTCTATTCTTGGTTTCGTGATAGATGTTTTGCCTTCTTGTCTTTCTTGAATTTTATTTCTTTTCCTAAAAACATAATGTAGAGATTCATGGTTTTCACAGACTTTCTTGCATTTCAGAAATTTACATGTACATGTTGCGCATACAGGTGCATAGATATTTTTATGCATGTCCAAATACCTAGCTACTGCAACACCCAAACTGATGGCGGAGGGTTAGGCCTCTGCCGACCACGTGGGCGGACCAGCGTGGTAGTATTGTAGCCTGATGGTTAGACGCGACTCCCTCTGAGGAGTGTAAATCCCTGAGGTCTTGGGTTCAAGTCCTGATGAGGGACGCCCATTAATGCGCCATAAGGGACAATACTACCACGCTGGTCCACCCACGTGGTCGGCAGAGGCCTAACCCTCCGCCATCACAAACGTTCCAACTCCCCAGTGCCACATATTTATCAAGAGGCTCGGCTCTAACATGCCCGGTGCTGGTCCCATGTGTCACGGTGTAATAGGATTTGGTTAACCTTATTACACAGAAGATTGAGAACTCGACAATCCCCGAGTTTCTTATTGTTGCCTTATTTTTAGTTTTTTTTTTTTTTTAATTTATGCATGATAGACACAACTTTAGCTCACCTGATCTTGATGTTATATTTTACATAATCTTCTGCATTGGTCACATCAGTTGCACTCTTTGGGTTCCCTGATGAATACTTCTTAATTTCAATTAATCGGTGTGCAGATACATGGTTTTGGCAGAGCAGTCATACATCAATCTTACTAAAGTCAAGAGACACATAAGCTACTATGACAATAAATTCCTTTTTCATAGAGTAGGAATCATGCTTCACGGGAAGCACAACTTCTGTTGCAAATTTGCTAAAATAATCCTGGTAAAGTATTTTCAAATGTCATTACATTATTGATTGGTTTGTTTTTCTTTTATTTTTCTGTATCAAGTAAGGATTTTGTCAGTAATGTACTGCACTGCAGAACTTCATCTACTAATATGTTTCTCTTTCAAATAATGAAGAGATATTGGGTTTGTGGGGATTGTGGAGAATTCTTGGTTTTGAAGCTCTTTTTTGAATTGCAAGTACAATATCCTGCGTCTTCTCACTTTCTCATTCCGGTTGACTAGCATGGAGGTGGGCAGGTGTTCAAAACACTGCAAGCCTTACTACGGAGTCTCAATGGTGGAAAGATATCATTAGCTGTTATCGTTGCTGAAGATGAGACTAGCATCTCACGACACCTAAGGCATTATGCTTCTGAGAAGGAAATACCCCTGATGGTCGGCCCTTTCTCTGCATCCCTGGTTAATTTACTTATTAGTTATTACTTTATCTTTGATTTCATCCCTCACAGCAACATTTTGTTAGGAATGGCATCTAGTGTAAAAATTTGCCACTTTGTTCTTTGGATGAATTTTTAATGTCAATTAACAGTTAACTGACACTATGCACTTCATGCCTCATAACCCCAATGTACTTGAGATTAAAGGTGTAGTATGATGATGATGTTGATTTACCTTTCGTTTATTATATTCCTTTTAAATTCCACATATTGTTAACCTGTCCTTTCTGCCATCATGCATGAATAAGCTAGTCGTGGGGATGATGGAAGGAATAGGTATCGTTTCTTTCTAGCTGGACCAGAGGGCTCGTTTAGAGTTGAAACCATTATATGTCAGATGAAGGCATGGTTAAATCTCAGGACTTCTTACCATACCAACCAAGCTAGTTGGGGCTTGGGTACATCTGTAGGCGTTTAGTTGCATTGCAAGCGAGTTCCCCTTCTTGATTTCCTCTTTTTCCTCTCTAGCCTACAAGGCGGGTCTTTCTAAATTTAAGAGTTTTAGATCATAGATTCACTGTTTATGCTTGTGCTGGGGGCTGGTAAGAATTTGAAAGCATCTAAAGTTCTTGTATTTGATGCAGACAACTTGCTGGATTATAAAGAGCTTGCATTCAGGACGGCTCCTTCCTGTCACGGGAGACAAGCCCTCTCTTTTGCAATCAGTAATGATTCCAGAGCTGCCACCTTCCCATGCCTGGAGCCAAGAGATCTGATCGCTGGTTATATCTTTCCAAAATGCTAGAGATCCGCTTAAGATGAAATCTTCAGATTTTAGAACAGTGAAATATCAAGGTAAATGTTCCATTCTCTTGATTTCCAAGCGAAGAATTGAAGTTTTTTTACGTTGTGCAACATGTTTTAAACTGAGAATGTGGCACAGGGATTTCAGTGAGTGACGCATACTTTGTTGCGTACATCGATACGCCAAATTTTGGTGGACAAAAAAAAGAAGCTACTTCAAGTTTGTTGAATTGGCCCTTGACTCGGTTGATCCGAAACAGGTTTGAAAGATTGCAGGTACGGAACAAGGTCCAACCAGCCAAGCATCTCTATACTACTAGAATCATGCTGCGGTTGAAGATGGTTTCAGGGTGCATGTATTCTGCCCTTTTATTCTGCACTGTTTCATTGCTGTCATGATCATCTAGCAGGGGAAGTCTCTGTTTAATGCATCTGAGATGTTTTTGTTTTTTATATGTATTATACTCGAAAAAAGTTGCAACGCATATGCATGGAAGAAGTGCCATTGCTATACATTAAAGTATATTATTCTTGGATATGAAGTAAAAGGAGTGATGATCATTAATAGGGAAGCTGATGGATAAAATGAAACTGGTGCAAAAAATTAATGGAGATTTGCCATAATCAGAGAGGAGTTATTGTATGAATAAATAATAGAAATTTTCAAATAATTCAAACAAAGAAATAACTTAAGAGAATAAATAAGGAAATATCATTTGGGTAACTGGCAGATGATTTAGGAAAGAGGTAATACTGCCAGGTGAAATAGCGAAGTTATTAGCATTAGAAGGAGAAACTGGTAAAGAAGATAAAGGGCAAAAAGAAAAGCGAGACCTTTCGGTGCGAGAAAGTAGAAATAATAACTTCCTTGTATGTTTTAGTTTAAAAGGTGGAAGAATTTATAGAAGCCGAGAGATAAAAAGCAGTGGGTGGAAGGACAATTATGGTATATGATCAGAATAAGTTTTTAAACGAGTAAATTGCGTAAATTGTTCCAAACCTTTAATTATTGTTTCCTTTTAGTCCTTAATCTGCTGAATGTCTTGTCTGGTTCTAAACCTATTAAAATTGTTTCATTTTAGTCCCTCACTAGATGAAATTCATTAACTCAGAATAATTGTCTGACAGAAACTTTTAAAATTCTAATTTAAATATTCGGTAACTGTTTTCCAATAAATTTAAACAGTTTAATATTTTTTCTACAGTAAATGGACAATTTAAATTAATAATTTTTTCTTTCTGAATGAAATAAATTCAATTTGACAAAGAGAAAAAAAGATGATTTGAATTTTTCATTAACTGTAAAAAAATTATTATATAAATTAAATTTATTATAAAATAGTTACCGAATAGTTTAAATTATAATATAAAAAGTTGTTATCAAACAAATACTTTAAGTTGATATAGACATGCCACCATAGGCCATAGAGAATACGTATATTCTAGCCGTGAAATAAACCACTTGGAACCATGATCTTGCTACCTTTCTATGTCATTGTTTGTCGATGAACAGATTGGGCGTTCCTGCTTACATAACTAAATTCATATAAGAGTGTCTTTGAACAAGGCAGCCAGGAAAACGGAGGCGGAGACAGTGAGGGACTAGGGGATGTCCGGTCCCCTCTAGGGATGACAAGTGGGTGGGTGAAATTCGTGATCCGCGGATATCCATCTGTGACGGGCGGGTAAACGGGTAAAAATACTCGTGATGGATAGAACGTGGGTAGCAACTCATACCCGTCTAGTGGATACGGGTGGGTGGCGGGTAGGGGGTATCCATCACAGGTACATCCACCCCGCCTACTCGTGAAACCTGTGAGCGTAAATTTTCCACTTATCAATTATAGTGGGATACAACACCTACATTTAACTAATACTTTATACTAATTCACATAAAATATTTTCTTGTATGTATGTTATGATTTTGTGTATTTTATGATTTTGTTACATTATATGTAGAGAATGACTTTCTATATATTTTTTATATTTTATTTTTATGAAATTTAAAAAACATAATTTAAACTGTGGGTTACCGGTGGATATGGATTACTCGCGGATCGTGGGCATGGATGAGATTTTTCACCCTCTTGCGGATACCCATGAAGTCGCCGGTATTAAAAAAACCGTGGGCACGAATGACGGGTAAGAAGTATCCGTGCCTGATCCGTCCCATTGCTATCCCTAGTCCCCTCAAAATTTTTACAAAGACAAAAGGAGCAAATTGCTCACTCATTCACTCATCGTTTTGCGATAGGCAGATCAACCACTACTGCTTTTTAATAGTTAAATTCATTTTGGATTCCGATTGCAAGAACTAACGAGTGAGGAGACTATAGAAATCGAAAAAACTGAATTACTTAACCCATATGTCCAGCCCCATCTAACCTCGCTGAAGCAAGCAACCACCGAATCAGACCAACTCGCTCAAATAAGGAAAAAATCAGGGGAAAAAACAAAATGGCAACCATCGAATCCAGCGAAATAATTCATATCGACCAAAAAGATTACCAAGAAAGAAAATGAAAAAGAGAAATTTCGTGAATTACCAAGAAAGAAGAAAGTGTCGGGTCGGGAGGGTGACTGATGTGAACCATGAACTAATTTAGCCTCCTCCAGCACGGTTTCTGTGTGTTTGACGAAATGCCACAATGAAACCATGTCTCCTTCATCGTCGGCCTCCGTCCGGGCCTCCAACTGGTGTTGCCATGTCCGTGTTCGGGCTACCGATCGGCGTCCAGAACTTGCTGGTGGGACTTTCCACCAGTGGTGAAATTGGTAATGCCACGAAAGCACCACAGCCTGGAGAGCAACTATGAGAGGGAAAGAAACAAAGATAAGGACAGACATAAGGTCGTCTTCGATTTCGTAGATGAGATTGCGAAAGAGCAGCAGCAGAAAATTGAGAGCAGTGGAAATGAGGTTGGGGAGGAGGACGAGATTGGAGCAAGCAGGACTTAAGCTTTGACTTGCACACCACCTGTTCGATGAATTTCCTCATCCGGTTCTTGTCATACAAAATTTAGGGACCAATATGTATCAATGGATATAGTTGGGGCATAAATATTGTAATTTACCCATGAAAATGATAACTACATGGCTTTTTTATTTCTATTATTTAACAGAATATTCTAAAAAAGGGAATATTCTGTCACTAGTTTGCATACATTCAAAACTTTAGTGGTCTATATCATAATCGATGAAAATTTTAATAGTCTTTTTAATTGCAAAAACAAAAAAAATTTAATAGCTGATATCCGCTAAGACAAAAAGTTAAGTGGGCAATTTATCCCTTTTGCCTTTTTACAGATTATGTATATATATATATATATATATATATAAAGATAAAGCTCAAAAAACCTTATTATCTCTACTATGACCCCTTAATCTTTTAACATTTTTAAAATGAAATCTCCTGAACTTAAAATTCTGGCTTGAACCCTGCAGAAAAATAATAGGTCTGTCTAGTTGCTCTGCTGTTGACCTCATTTTGAGAAATTAATGGGAACATGACGGAGAAATCCCTCATATTAGTTTCCGTCTTGTTGAACATGAGATTGGCAACTGCTCTATCAATTGCTTTTGTCTCTGATTCAATCACTTTCTCGAATCCAGACCTGAAAAATGAGAACACATAGCTCAAACATGTCAAGTAAGGCTTTGGTATTCAAATTTAAGGCATGTCTGTCTTTGATTTGTAATGGAAAGACCATACCTGGAAACTGGTGATCAAGTGACGCACCAGACAAGTAACCTAAATGCTAGAAGCATAATGTTTTAAGTCACAGGTACCTTGGTGTTGGAACGTGTTGGTTCGGAAGTAGGCCTAGGGGTTGGCGACTTGATCTCGAGTCCTTGGCAAGGCGGTAGAAGGAATCCCTGAAGCCGATTCGAGCCTCATCAGGTAACTAAACATAAATGAACACACAATCTTCCATTAAAAACCATTCAAGTCTAACAATTGAAATTAAGGTTGCTCAACGTTTCAAGTTGTACCACATTTACTTGCGCCATTAACACTTCAAATTCCTGCAGGACAGACTCTTCAACTGATGTTTCCATCGAAGTTGCTCCACTTTCATTGCTGTGCTCACAAGGAAGACAGACACCGGGACATTGAACCTTGCACAAAAATTCATCATTATTAGTTAATATGCTCAAACCACTGATCGAACACGAACAAGACTAGGTTGCAAATAAAGGTATGGAGCTGATTTTGTTATGGCTAATATGCTAAGCGAGCGGTTCAATATAGACTTGATGAGACCTGAAAAATTGTGCCTTTTTTCACCTTTCAGAATAATCAATCAGTTAATTGATCAACCAGGTTTTAATTCTTAGATATTAACTGTAACACACCAATTGAGAAATCTCTTTTGTTTCTGACACATATGACGCGTTTGAGTTCCATAGCAGCTAGTGCTTACCCATAAAGTCTCCAAAATTTATTAGTCAAAGGCTTAAAGAAAATTCTAAATGTTTTTTTTTTACTCTCTTCGTCTCACAAAAAACGTCTCTTTTTTATTCATAACAATTAATTTATATTTTTACCTTTTTCAAAATTTATCCTAAAAATTTGAGCTTTTTATATGGAAATAGAATTAATAAAAAAGATAAAAGAGCAAACTAAACTAAGATGAAAGAAGTATATATTTTTCCTACTCTACACGGAAGTACCTTCCCCAGATAAATCAAAATTAACACAATTTTCGAATGTTGGAAAAAATTTTAGTTTTTTTTTTCAAAATGTCTTTAATAAAAGTTTGAGTGTATATTTTGTTTAAAAAATGCAGTAAACTTTGCAAAATGAAAACTTTAGAAAATAATATTCCATGCCCTAAACTTTTATCAAACAAAATTTCCCATAACTAAACAACAAATATAGTCTCCCGGAGAGAACTTTTCAAAATGTTTACCTCCAGGGTGGAGCTGCGATAATCACATGGAGAAGGAAAATCATTGTCGAAGAAGGGATTGTCAGAATCCATCAGATCCTGAAGAAACGAATTCCTGCAATAACCAAAAGTATGAAAATGGCGGAGAAGAGTGAGAATTACAAGAATGAAACCAGAAACAGACCAAACTCGAGTAAGAGAAGTTGTACTCGTCTCATACATGAACACTCCATCATCGAGCAACAGATTCCCGCAGAAATTATGGTTGTCGAGTGAAGAAGGAAAATTGAATCCCATATCTCCTCCATCATCGAAATAGCTCTCCATAGAAATCAGTATTTGAGGAGAAAGAAGAAAGAACAAAAAAAATAAAAAACAGAGAGGTTTGGTTAAGAAATGCGACAGGAAGAAAGCCTTAAGACAGAGCGAGGTCAGTTGGGCGGCTCAAGACAAGTGGTGTTCGACGAAATGGGCAGCCAGCTCGGTTTGCAAGTTGGCGGCTGCCTCTTCTCTCGATCTCAATTTATTTACAACGAATACTGAAAAAGAAAATGATAGTTTCATTGGATAGAATGTGTGGCTTTCCGTAACTGAATGATGACAATAAATGGTTTAAATGTTCAATTTGTGCTCGATGTATCTTTTCACCATTTATTGGTGGACGATTTATTCAATGCAATTTCTTTAAGGTGCTCAATATATATATATATATATATATATATATATATAGAGAGAGAGAGAGAGAGAGAGAGAGTTTGAGAAGCAAGAACAAGAAACTTTTAAGGTGGAGTATTTTCGTGATACCATAAGCGTCAAAGCAAGTAGTGGCTACAAACGAGTCCAAGATTTGTGGCCGCAAGGCGTCTATCTTTTTTTATTTATTTATTTTATTTTTAATATACAAAATCATACAATTAAGGAAAATAAATAAGGAGATGGGTGGCATAATTATGCACCGGCCACATATCTTGGCGAGGCACATCCATATTGTATATATGGAGGTCTGAGGACATTTTTTTTTTTAAAAAAATGTTAACAAGAGATACAAAATTTAATAATTAGATTTCCTTTTAAATTTTTAATGGACACTCACAATTTTCATAATATCTATTGGAACAAAATAATGACCATCTGTTGCTTTAATAAAAACAAAAAATGAGTTAGTCTCTCTCATTTACTAACAATTTTTTGATGGAAAAAGTCAATACTGGCCATTAAGCTTTCATACATTTTCTCACCCAAACCTTAAACATTTTTTTTTTACTCTCTTTCATGTCTAAGCATATGGAAACATTGAGAAACTAGTTGAAAACAATATAAAATTAAGGGCTAAAAGGGATATTTTTCTTTTACTTTCTATACAGCATACACTTGCCGCTCATCTTCTCCATAATTTATATATAATTTTATAATTTCTGTTGTAGTTGCTCAACCAATAACAGAAAAAATATATGTTAAATTCGAGCATTTTATTTAAAAAAATTAATCATTTTGTTGCATGATTTTAAATTCTATGTTACAAATGCAAATTTATAAGCTTTATTGTTTAATCTTGAAATTGATGTTTGTATATGTTTATGGAGCCTCTTTTATAAAATTTCTAGATCCGTCACTAGGATTGAACTAAGTTTAGCACTGGGGTGAGAAGAGCTAGGTTACCTTGCAGAGCTTCTAAAGTCTAAGAGCAATTCATAAAATTAGTAATATTATGAAGAGCCGAGTGAGACACTACATTCACTACCCCTTAAATAGCAAAAGCACAGTTGCAAAAAAGTTGCACTTCCCTTAGCTGAGAAGGGGCATCCACTTCCATCCAAAGCCACATCATTGCACCAATACTAGTCGATTGCTGCCAACCACCATTAACGACAAAGAACTATGAGGACTCAGACTAATGGTATCATTTACCAGCGCCCTAAAAATGATGAAGAGGGTTTAGTGAATTGGCCATAAAAGTAGTCATTTACATCTTGAAGTCTTTAGCAAAATGAAGGAGATGGATTAGAGAATCCCTCATAGAGGAGAGATTGAACATTGAACCCCTCATCTTGCCCAACCAGATAGTTTAGAGGGTGGCAACTAAGTTGAAAAGTCAATCCAAAGACCACTCCAAGTAGCAACCAAGCAAGGATAGAAACCAAGCTTGAAAGGAATGCACATGAGAGGAAAGCGGATTAATACAAAACTAACCCTAAATTTCATCGAACCTTTGACCCCCTAAAATAAATGAAGCAAAGTTTCTTACCATATGTTGCATCTTGCACAGATAAGGCTGACATTACCTCATTGAATGGCCAAGATAGTGACTATTGGGATAATGTTTAGTAGGTAGTTTCAAAGGAAAACCCTGAATTTTTGCAAAAGGCCAAAGCCTTACAACCTTTCGGCCACACGGAGGAAGAAAAGATCATTATACAGGACTAAGATAGGCCCAGCTGAGGGGGAAGAAGGAGTTAACTGCAGTATGAGCTAAGTAGTTTGGGCAAGAAAAAAAAATGTAGAGAAGTTCCTTGCCCCAATCCAATGAGAAATAAGAGACAAGATTCATTACTTTGAAATGCTTATACATCAGAAACCCTGGGCTCACATCTCTAAGAACATTCAAAGAGATACCCAATATCCAAAAGTCATACTATACCTAAATAGATGTCCTGTCACTAATTGTCTAATTGATATCAACACTAAGAAGAGAACCGTTGTGTAGTAAACCTCGCCATACTAAAGAAGCATTATTACTACATATCATTAACCAAATAGACTAAGAAGTACCATATTTTGCAATAAAAAATATATAGACTAGGAAATCAGGCATTCCTATGAAGATTCTCCAAAAGGCTTTGGCAAAAAGAGCTTCATTAAAAAGATGCATATCTTTGATATCTAAGCCTTCCAAACCTTTGGACAACATAAGAAGATTCCTATTTTTGATTGGCTGACTTCTTTATCTTGTAAGCCTAACCACTAGAATTAAACAAACTTATACGAAATATCTTATTTGAAATTGTAACCAAAACCTTGAAGAGAGACATATTACATACCTCAAACGAAGTCAGATTAGATTGGATAAGCATCAACCATCTTACATTGTTCAGGTGCTTGTGCTTCCAACAGTCTAGATACTTTGAGATTTTGTCTGGTAAGAGCCGATAGAAGGATGTTCTAGATAGATTCTAGTTGAGAAGAGTGCCCAAATAATTTAGGATGCCTAGATTAATAAGGAAAGGAAGGATGGAGCAAAATTCCTAAACTAAATCATTCAGGACATTCCTATTGAATAACCGCTCAAACTTCGAGAAGTTAAAATTGATTCTTTAGAAGGATGGAAGAAGATCAGGCAATCATCCACAAACCATTCATACTGGCCTTCAAGCCCACCAAAGTACCCGACAACTAAAGAGAAGATAGATAGCTAGAAAAGGCATCGACACAGAGAATAAAAAGATATGGGGAAAAGTGGTCTCCTTGGTGTAAACTTGCCTAGGGATTAAACCAATTAGTAGTGTTATTACCATTTGCTAACACCAAGTATGATACTGTAGCAACACATTGCATTATAAGATAAATCTAGGACTCAGTAAACTGTATAACAAGAAGAATTTTCTCCAAGAAAGATCATCTAATTTTATCATAGGTATTATGGATATTAAGCTTCAAAATCGTCTTATAACCCCGACGACCACCACTGGGCCTAGTGTGCTTCTTGCATGCATGATTTCAAGAGTGATAATGCATTATCTTGAATATTATGACCAGAAACAAACATATGTTGAAACCAAGGATGTCAAAAATAGGTTTAATGGATTGACAAACACTTTCATAATAACTTTATAGATGGTATTGCAAAGACTTCTAGGCCATAAGTCGAATACCCAATGGACTCCACAGATCTTCAAAATTGAAGTAATGAAAGTGTGGTTGATTTAACGCAGAAGATAACCACCATTAAGGAAGGACAAAATGGCCTCAGCAATAGATACACCCATTATATCCTAGTATTTCTTGAGACCAGGGGTGGTAGACTGTCCAAACCCGGAGCTTTAAGATTTTCAAATAAAATGTGGCTCACTTGATCTTTTCCTTCGATAAGACAAATAACAAAGATTCTTTTTGCTAATCATAAAGAGTTTTAAAGATGGTGGAGCATGACAACATTTGAGCCCCTTCTCATGGTGGGGAGAAGATCATTCGGCTAGAAGGGCAATATGTCACTAGCACAACTTTTGAATTTACCGGTGAACTAAAGTTGGATCATTGATAAATTGGAGCTGCACTAGTTGTCTTTCCATCAATTTGATCTCTTTTATAAAAAGGACGAATCGAGTCTTACTCAATTGTCGTGAAGAAAGAATCAAGTGATGGCATTTACTAACTACCTGAAACATCTTTGATCTCTTCTTAAGATGCCCCTAAAGGGCGTTTGTATAACCTATAGTAACGTTTCAGTCACCTCCTGTTATAGATTTTGGGAATCACTATATGTCATTTTCTTTGTAGTGGTTACTACTGTTTTATGTTCAACAACAAAAAGCCAACAATTTGTTCTTGTTGACCATTTAGTTGTTCTTATTTAAGGTTTATATGTTTTCTTGGCATGTTATTTTGTCCTCAAGAAAATATCTAAATAAATTAGAGGACATGTTTTTTTCAAAAACATCTAGATGTTTAGTGTGACCATTATTATCTCCAACAAGATCTCGATGTATCCATAAAAATATATTTAACATGTTCTTATTCAGTCTCTAAATATGTAATTATCTCTTAAGAAAACATTTAAAATGAATAAATCAACATTGTCCTTTTAAGCATGTATATATTCTCTTAAGGAATAGATTTCTTTTCAAGCATTTATATGATTTCTGGGAAAATATATTAATTCTAGAAAAACATACATCATTATAATTTTTTTTTTTATAATCATTCCATGGGTTCCATGTAAGGGGCTGCTCCATAAAAAGTAAAATAAAATTTTGGCCTCAAACGTAAAAATAGGACTGAGCCCAAAAAAAAAAGGAAGAATAATTATTGAGCCGAAACAAAAAATAAAAGAAGAAGAAAATGAAGAACAGAAAATCTCACTTTCCGCACAACAAAAGAGAAAGTGAAAGTGTTTTTTGCTAAAGTGTTTAGGAAAGTGTTTTTTGCTAAAGTGTTTAGGAAAGTGTTTTTTGCTAAGTGTGCCGCCCGGTGTTCCTTCTGTAGCCTAGGAAAAGGGTCTTCACCAACTCACACCTGAGGAAGTCTACCCACCTTTTCGGCCTAAATTAACGTGAAAGTATTTTCGCATTTTTTATGACTGGATAGAAGATTTTGGATGGGTGCCACTCTTCTGTTCCTTTAATATCCCTAGCATTGAAACAGATTACAACATGCATCCAACCATTTTTTTTACCAGCTCCACCCACCAATTTTGTTTCTTCCTCAGGTAGGCTCTTTTTTTTTTTTTTTTTTTTAAAATATTTTTTGGGCACAGTCTGGTCTTTTCCCTTCCTCTCTGTTGCATAAGAGAACACAATTAACAATAACAATATGAATTTTTTTATTTGAGACCCCTAGATTTATTCCAACAATTCATACATCCAATGAATTATCTCACTTGACGGCACAAATGGTCAGTTTTCAAATCATCCAAATGAATTAGATTAACCAAGCTGGACGGTGACAGTCTTCACAAGATCTGACTGAAACCACATCGGAAGGCTGATGTATACCAATTTGTATCTCCAGTTAAAGCAGTTGAATGTAGAGCACAAATTGTAAATAGTGAGCCCTGCCAAGAAAGTAACAGCTCCTCAAATCCTTCCGCGTTCACTTGGGCCGCCTCCTTTTTAGATGCAGCTACCTCCAGATGAAAATCGGGTCTGGAGTTTCACCATTTTTTGTCTGGAAATGCTTTTGTTCTCTCAGAGAGCTACCAATCTACATGGACACCTATAGAGAAACTCCCTAGTGGTTCGATCGTAAACACTAAGCTGGTTTAATGGCCTTCATATTAGGTCGAAATGGGTCAGACAGGCTAAAGGCAAAAAATGTGTTAACTAAACCTATTAAACGCCAACCGAACTGGCGTCGGCATAGGAGATCATATAAATATTGGGACTATAACTAAATCCCCAATGAAGATTAAGCCAGTTATTTCCTACAAATGGTGAAAGGACCATAAAGATGGTCAGACTTAAAGACCCAATTGTTCATATAATTTGGAGGTTGTTACTTCTAATTCTCTTGAAGAAATCAGTAGGAATATGTTGTCTATCCCTATATGTGAATAGGCATCAATTCAAGCTGCTTTTTTTAATAGAAAAAAACTTAGAAACATGTTACAGGTAAGGGTAGCAGAGTAATCGTTAGATGTTATACGTTAACAAGGGCCAAATTCGAACCAAGGCCACTTACGTGGCGGATATGCCTTCTTTCTATTTTACTAGAACGCAAGGAGAATTCAAGATGTCGCTATTTGCAGAGAGTTAAAACAAGTTTTTTACACTTTTAAACGGAGCCATGCTCTTTCCACGAAGCAACAACGATTTCAAAATCCTTCTAACTTGTGATGGGCATCATGGCTCGATTGATTGCATGTTCTACAAAAAGGTATGGTTTTGATGTCCCTAACAAATGCAAAGTTTTTTTTTTTTTTGGGAAATGTCTCACAGATGCTTTTACCACGTAGAATAAATCTGGTTAAAACTCAACACATGTTTTACTAACCATAACAAAAGGCCTGACCTGCGCAAGCTTTTCCATAAGTTAGCTAAAGAAAGGCAGATCCACCATCAGACATGAGATTTACACCAGAAGAATCACAAATCAATCACCACTTGCACAGCCCTTGCATCCACAGTGAACACATTCCACAACTTTCTCTTCCCTCAAATGCTTTGGAACTCGGCAAACACACGTTGTGCCGAAGTTGTGATCTCGTGGCTGTATACAACGTAGGCAGCAGAGACGTTCATATCCAGGCTGCACTTGTGAAAGCAGTAAAAGGGTAAGAAAAGTTTATACACAGACACAGACACATATATATATTTCTGACCAAGAAAAGTGATTGCAGTCCATATCCTTGCTCTAACAACAAATATGCAACCCAAATTATGAAAGAAAACCACAAGGGGAAAATCATTAGCTACATTTTCTAAAGTAGTTCACAACATGATATAATTAAAAGAATAACAATGCTCCAAGGAATGAAAGTGTTGACCAAAAAACAGGTTAGGTTCTTCGGGGAGTCACTCTTACGAACCTTTTTCCACTTGGCAATTAAGTTGCGATCTCCATATCCTTGCTCTAAGCAGAATTCATACAGTTCTTGAGATATTTCATTTCTCTTATGATAAAGATCAAAGACATAGCGACTCTTTTGATGTGCAATTTTGAAAATAGGCCATAATGCCTCACAATTCCTCTTGCCATCATGCGGATCATTTTCAGCTGCCATATGATGTGAACATAAGAAAAAGGTAGGAAACACTACCAGGTTAACAAGCTTTAAAAGGAAAACTCACGGGGACAACTTAAGTGACTAACTTGAATAAACCAACCTTCTCGCATTTTGGCATCGAGCTCCCTTAAAGTAGGCTCAATCAATTCCCAACCATCTGGATACTTGATCCGGTTTGAACGTACCTTGGGCATTTCTTAACACTACAGGTCAGAAAACGCAACCTAATAAAGAAGGTTATAGAAAGAAAAACAGTCAGTTAGATAAAGCCAAACCATGGAAATGATTGACACATATATAAAAAATATCAATGCTGTGACATTCATATGCATTATGAAAACGTCTCCCAAGCTGAACTTGACCGTCAACAGTAGGTGGTAACCAGCATTGCCTACCCTCTGAGGTTTTACACAATTCGGACACAGATATCATGAAACCCCTATATACAGAATCTGATTCTTGCAGAACGCCCTGCTTTGTTTCAACGCATGTGATCAAATTTCATAAGACTTAAGGTATTATGTTGAAATGTGATTGTAAAGGCTTGAATATGAGTTGTCTGTGCTTCTTATCGTATGTGTTGTATCAAAGTCCTTGGAAAATCTATCAAGTCCAGAATGTCGATTAATATAAAATCTTGTCTAACTTTAATATAGCGAAAGGCAACTCAGCAGGTCTCATCTGCACTCTTTATGACAACAACAGCTGCTGGAGAATTATCAAAGATTTGCTCACATTGTGCTCGTCCTTTAAATACAAAATTTAGTGAGCCAATACCAAAAGAGAACCAAAACAATCAGCCAAATCACTCATATCGAACAGATGCAGAAATCGGATCTCTCCATTTCAGTGAACAAGTGAGACGCATTAGACATCTGAAGCCATCATATGTAACCTCAACTACTCTGATCCTCATCAATTACTCTAGTTGGTTCCATTCATCCTAACATGTACAAGACACTTCCCAATCTATGTTAAACATATTATCCCATTCACGTTCTTCTCGTCCGCCCAAAATTATGTCGATTGAGTAACACCGCTTCTTGGCCACGCATCTGAATTTGAACAGAACCTAAACTTACAGAAAAATTCTCTCCCAAATTCTAAAGACTTCCAACTATGTGGTCTCCTTAATCATGAAATCCGTATCTAACTACCTCCAATAATCAGGCAAGAAATGAAACAAAACCAACAAATCAGGTAAGACAAAAAATGAAACTTAAACAACAAATCAACCAATTGTTAAGCTCTCGAATTAATACTATTTATGATAAACCAAATACCCAGAAAGTGTTCAACTCTAATTGCTTCGTTTTCCTAGTTCTAAAAACCCCAAAACCAAAGGAGAAAGCGAAGACTGTAACAGAAATTACAAAAGAAAAGGAAAAACAAATAAGGCTGAAATGAGCCGCTGAGCTCTGAAGGAAGGAAAATAATTTCGTACCAGTTGCTTCACCGCCGTCTAGGAGGAACAAGCGAGTGAGTGAGTGGAAACTTGCGCCAGGCATGCCCCTTGAACGCTGCCTCAAAGGCTCTAATGCCACCAAAATAGAAACTTATTAGTAAAAGTACAAAAAAACTTACCGCAACCGATTTGGTTACTATAATTTTGAGTTATATCAATTACATAAATGAAGTCATAGTTTGAGTTCAAATTAGTCATAATATTTTAATTTGGTACCGAATATGTTATTAGCAGTTAAAATCCTAACAGTAAATGCGGGAAGTTATTGATTTTGAAATCTTTGGTATTTATATAACTTTTAACAAACTTCAAGAGCAGTGTATAATTTATCACTTTCATATTTTTTATGCAACAACCACTTCTATCATTCACCAAATCTGTCACAGGTCCCTCTAGAAATGATATTCAAGTTATTTATCGCATTCCAATACTATAGATAACCTGAACCTTGATCAAATGAAACTCACTCATCCAACATTAATGTGTTTATCTGCTTTCTGGTATAACAGTTTTTCTGTTTATAAATAATGATGTACAATACTATCTCTTTCGGCATTGCCTCTGTTACCAGTGGCAGATCTAACGGTGATTGTCACAGCGGCTGGCGCACAAAAAAATATGAAAATGAAAAATTATACAAAATTTCTGAAGTTTGGTAAAAAGTGCATTGGTATCTAAGTTTTCAAAACCAATAAATTTCTATGTTTATAGTTAGATTTTTAATGACTAATGACATATATGGTACTAAACTCTAACATCAGTGGCAAATTTGGACCCAAAACTTTGGTGATGCAATAAACTAGCAATCTAAACATCCCTGTTGCAACCCTAAGACTAAGAAGGAAATTTGGGGAACCAAATTTTTTTAAGGGGGTGGAATATTATGACTCATTAGTCTCCTAAGCTAATTCAATGAATCTTTTGTCTTGTCTTATTCACTAAATTAGCCTAGAAGACTAGTGGGCCATAACATTCATCCATGCAATTCATCTAAGGGCAAGTTAGTGAACCTTGCCTTAAGAACCAGCTCGGTTCCAATCAATTCGTGCCCTGTTGCTTCATAACCCCTGCCGTCCTTAGTCCTTACTTGAACAAAGAGCAAAGCTTTCCTTTTAGCTAGCCCGTGCCTTCAATCTTTAATTCACCTCATCTATCTAACCGTAGCTGGTTAACACCTTAAAACCTCCAGCAACAACTCTATAGAATCAGGATTTGAAGTTTCAGAAGCAATCTAGCTTAAAGAATTAGAAGTATGCCCTTGCCCAGCTAGAACCGAAGCAAAATGGCCAGGATTTGAGCCCTTTGCTGCAGCGGCTCCTCTTTTCCAGCTTAGCTCCCTGATCTTTTCGATACAAACCAGAAATGAGAGCAGGAGACCAATTTCTGTCAACTCTTAAGCTGTTCGAAGCAGAAGCAGCCAGCTGCTAGCATGATTTTGTTAGTGGCCCTCAAACGTCATCTTTCATCCTTCAAGTTCCCACTTGTCTTCAGTTTTGCACCCTAACTTTTGGTTTAGTTCAGAATGCCTCTTAACCAAGGCTTAACAAACTTTGGCCATATTTCCAATTGAGTACCTGATTCTTTCTTAATGAACCATCAATTTTGTCATTAGAGGCAATTGAGCCCCTAATGTTCATTATCTAACCACTTTTTGATAATTCTTTTATTCTTTTCTTTTCTTTGTACAATTAAGTCCTCAGACTTGATATTTTTTGTAATTGAATCTTCACAACCAAGTGAAACATATACTTCTAAGTTGACACCAAATGTTCCTCGGGTTATGTTCATTTACTAAATAAGTCACAACCAATTCTTAGTGACTCACTTGGCTCGGCTGACTTTTCTCCTTGTACTTGACCTTCCAGCACCTTGGTCATCATGGTAACCTAATTTAATGAATCTTTTCTCTTGTCTTATTCACTAAATTAGCCTAGGAGACTAGTGGATCATAACATTATAGAACCATCCAAAACTATAATGATCAAATCGGTCCATGCCATAACCACAATAAACTTTTTGGTACTTCTCCCAAGAAAGTTTGATGCTGGACAAATGAAGGGCTTGAAACATTCTAAACGCTCGGCCCAAAACAACAATATAATTGAAAAAGTTAAAATCATTCATGTTTATAACTCATCCGATATGAAAAACATCAACCCAATTAAACTACTTATGGTTTTGTATGGGAATAACATTTAGAATTAATGTTAGATGTTAAAATAAATTATCAATAGTTGTGATAACTCTTCTAAAACTTGAACACTAAAAGCTACCGTTAAATAGTTTTTTTAACCTCTAACGCTAAACTCTGACATTTTTCCCAAACAAAGCCTTTATCAACAATGAGCATTTAAGGTGGGTTTAACTAAACCTGTACCTTCTTCACAAGCAAATGAATTCATGTAATATTTATCTCATGGGCGGGTGAGTACAATCCGTTAACCTATTTGAAACCTATATATGTTAGTTGGCCAAATCCATAATCAGTCCCTGAAGTCAACCAAAAAAGATAGACAACCCCTAGAACATTTGTACACATAAGCCATCGAACTCTAGGGGTCTAAACAGGTTAGGCTTCTTGTGGCTTAAGCTCAACCTCTTAACTTAACAGCACTACGCGGAAAGGGCTCGAGCTTGGCCCTTTAACTTAACGTCACTACTCGGACTCGAGCGTGAAATACTTAGCATGAATTTTGAGACTCGAGCTTGGCCCAAGTTAGGCTCGAGCTCAACCCCTTAGGCTCGATAGGCTCAAATTGTTGGCCCTATACATAACTTATATTTAAAGTATTATATGTCATTCATAACCCTTAAAGCTTTCAATCATGAGCAACAATCTAAACATAGAAGAACCAATTCCAACATCAAGTCATTGGTTCCTTTTGAGCATATAACCAGAACAAAATAAGACTTCACAAACTTAATCTTAGTGTTAGCAAACTTTGGGTGTCACATGTAGGAAGCAATTGTAACTATTAGCTAGTTCACAAACTACACTTACACGAGTCATTACATGGTTGGTACATAAACATGATGTTGACATTGCTAAAAAGGAAATAGGATAAAAATACGATTAGAAACATTAGCTAAAACTCGTGGATGGGAGGATTAGAACATGAGTCATTAGCTAGTTCACAAACTATGTCCGTCATAGGATGTGTATTTGAATCCTCCATGGATGAAAAATCCTTAGTTGATGTTGGTATTGCTAAAATAGAAGCATGATAACTTCACAAAAACTTCACATAGTAAAGTGTGATAAAAACAGTTTCTATTCTAGTTTTAACTACTTAAGCCATTATCTTTAAGATAGAAAATGGTAATGAAAGCTAAAAATATAGCAGCCATTATAAGCATAAATCAACACATATACACATGGTTATGAGCAAGAACGCATAAATGGAAGGTAGAGAGAGAGAGAGAGAGAACATTTACAAATATGTAGCAGCCATTATAAGCATAAACAAACAAGAGCCAAACCAACCATTGCAAACCATCCACACAAATACATTATGTCAAACATATCAATATTTAATATTGTAATTACATTAATTAATAATATTAGATAAATATTTCTAACAAATTTATGCTGCAAAGCCACAATAACATTTACGAAAAGATTAAAAAAAAACATTTAAAAGATTTATTAAAAAATTCAAGCCAGTTGTTCAAGATTTATTCTCCATCTTGTTGTGTGTGTTCCTTAAATGCCTCTTACGCACCATTTTGTTAACCACCGGCCCTTGTTTTCCATTGCTCTAAAACGGACAGCCATAGGCTGCCACATTCCATCATTAGAGGTAAGTATTATTCGAACAAAATTGAAAAAACTGAAAAGACCGATTATATTCGGATACAATGGTTTAATTTTTTTTTTTGTAGTTCGGTTGGTTCAGATCAAAACCGAATTTCATATTCGGTTATAAGATTGGCTATTGGATAATACACTTAAAACAGAATAAACCGAATAGACCAAATAGTAATAAATATTTTACCATTATCCATAATCACCATACATATATAAAGTTATTTCTTACTAATTTTTATCATTATCTATATTAACCCTATATATATAAAATTATTTCCTACTAATTTTGGATAATATGTCGTCTATCTTTCTTTAACTTGGGTATGAAAGATAAAAGTTTTAATATGTATCTCATTTTTTTCATTTACTATATTTCTAAGTCTTAGAAAGAGAACAAAATAAAATAAACTGAACTGAATAAACCGAAATATAATTTGGATTGTTCGGATCAGTTCTGACATATAATTTGGACAATTTGGATACACTTTGTAAAAACTAAAAATCAATTGGATCATTATGTTCTAATTGATTCCAAACTAAACCAACAGAATGCTCATCCCTATCCATCATAATTCATGTATTTGATCTTGCCAAACAAAGTTAACAATGCAAGTTCCATAAGCTAGCTTCCACTCAGAGTAAGTTTAAATTCAAACTTACTCTCGTCATGGGCCATGCAACGTATATGATCAGCCATACATTCACATAATATTTCAACCATATAATGCATTTAGGCATAAAAAAAACATAAACATATATTACTCATACTGTCCCTTTAAACCCTTACCTTAGAACCTTATTCAACCTAGTGTCTTTGTTTGTGTCCCAAACCCTGGTCTTTAGCCAAGTTTCCAGCTTCAATGTGTAGCTTATAAGTAAGTGTTTCAAGCCTTATCATTTAGCTCCTCTCATAAGGCCAAACTAGTTCTTTAAATCATAGAAAGACAGCATCTTTCTAACTTGCTTAAAACTTGGAATAAGGACGTTTTTAGCAACATTTTCCAAAAGGAAAAGAAAACATTGGCCAGATTCGTTGACGTGTAGAAAGCTATGGAATCTCACCCAAATCTTTTTTTTTTATTAACCTTGAGAATGATCTCTTAACTGCTTATAATGCCTTGTTAAAGCAGGAATAGGACCTTTTGAGGCTTAAGGAAAAAATTGATTGGGCTGTTTAAGGGGATAGAAACACCACATTGTTTCACACCTCTACCCTTATTAAAAGAAGAATGAGTGAAATTTTGAAACTTAAAGGCAGTGTAACAAACTGGGTAGATGACGACACTATAAGAGTTGTTAAACTGATTCTCAATCATTACACTGAGTTGTTCACTATTTCCCACAATTTGGTTAGTTGGTCTCCTTTCTGGAATGTCAAAGCTAGTCTCAATAACCTTGCTTTGAATTTACATTGCATTACTGCTCTCTCTTTTATTGAGGAAATCCATGAGGCTCTTTAAGACATGAAGCCTTATAAAGCCCCTGGACCTGGATACCACCTTTTTTTCTTTCAAAAGTTTTGGCATGTAATGTTATTAAAGATTCTTAGGTTAGGGACACGCAGGCCATTTTCATTCTAAAACCATTCTTACTGAGTGGAATAGATGTTTAGTTTCTCTTATTCCTAAAACTGATAATCTAAAGTTTGCTTAGTTTTTCTCATTCCTAAAACTAACAATCCAAGGATATGTAAAGAATTTTAGACCTATAAGTTTGCATAACACTAAGTATAAAATCATTTCCAAAATCATTGCTAGACATCTTAGGAAGGGTATTGATAGAATCATTAGCCTTTGGCAAACTGTCTTTATCCCTGGTCACAAAGCAATGGATAATGCTATTAATGTTCAAGAGGCTTTTTGCTCCTTCAAAAACAAGAAAATAAGGACTCTTAAATGTTGATTAAACTTGACTTGGTGATTGTCACATGAGTTCCTATTAGTTGTCCCCTAATTTTTGTACTTAATTATGATTAAATTTACAAGTTCCTTAGTACCTTTTAAGTTTTATAGGTTGTATTTCACCTCTGGAGGGCTTACATGGGCAAGAAGTGTTGGTACCTAAGGTGTATTGGTACACTTGGGCGCACCTAGACCTTGAGCTTTTAGCAAATTGATCCACTTTGTAGGAAACTCCAAATCTAGCTCCTTTTGCATGCTCATGGTGTATATAGCCTTATCTTCCATGAATTGTTCCTTTATCAGCCCTTGAAGTGTCATTCCAAAACACTTTAGCTATCTTTATAATCACAGGTCTAGAGTTGACCACCAAATGGTCCTTAGGTGCTCTTGAGAGGCTGTGATCACCTAAAAATGTTAACCATGAAGTCTGTGGTTCACAAATCAGGGGGTTTTCATTTCACAATTAGGGGGTCTAGTTCACATTTGCTCTCAAATGCCTTTTTTCTCCCAAATGCTTTCGTTTTCTCATAAACTCTTTTTCACCCATGATATCACTTTCCCCCCTCATTACAGTGCTTTTTTGTAACAAATTCTCTGGCTACTCCCACAATATCGGTTTTTATGCTTTCTTATTGTCTTTTCACAAACATAAACACTTTTTTTACTTCTAAAACATTTTTTTGCCAAATATAGATGCTATTTTAAGCCATTTCACTAAATCTAAATGCTTTTTTTTAGTACAACAATCAATCACTTTTGTGACATTTTAAACACATATTCATCCATCATTTTACTTTTTTCTTATGTTCTTCATATATTATTCATCGTATTTCTCACATTCAAAACCACAAAGTCCATTCTAGCTTTACGTGACTTAGTTAAATGCAAAGATGATTTAGTTTCCATAAAGAGCGATTTCGCTTTGAAGAAAGCAATGCCAACAAGGGTATTTTCATTGTGTGCTTTTTGAAACTATATACCTTTAACTTCTCAAAATTAAGAATATACCGAATTCTAGAAGACCACCACTAATGTGAATACGTCTTAAAGATCTTTGCTCTTAATCTTTAAGGCCTCACTTCAACTTATATTCATTTTCCACACTAATGAGATAAAAGTTGTATACTTTCTTTTATGTGTTGATCAATATAGTAAGAACAAATTGATTAACATTGTAAAAAATCTAAACCCTTCTAAACACTACAAACCTTTTTCCACTATACCATCTACCCTTACATTTACTTACTTTTACCAACAATTGTACTTACTACTGATACATTAACTCACTTCTCATCTTCACATTAATTCACAATCTTTACATTAACTTTATCTTTTTTTTTTCTCCTTCCAACAACTTTTTTTAGAGTTCTTCTCTTTATTTTCTTTGTCTTCTATGCCATTAATTTCATTTATTTCGCAAACATTTCAAATAAAATTTTGCAAAAAAAGTTAATAAATTATTTAACATTATATCACAATAATTGTTACTTATTTCCTATTTTTACTATTTTTTATAATCATATTCTTTATTTTATCTATTTCCCCCCAATCTCTCAACCACCCAAGCTGGTTAATAGGTAACTTTTACATTTTTACCTTTATTTCACCTTTTATCCTTTTTTACCCAGCCACTAGAAAACAACTTACTACAGTTGTAAAACAGAAGACTCCCTCAACAGGAAGGCCTTGTTCGTCTTTAGTTCTTTTATTTTTTCACCCATATATGCCCGTGACAGTTTCCTAATTTGTACATAAATTAA
Organism: Aquilaria yunnanensis; assembly: GCA_039654915.1. Lineage (NCBI taxonomy): Eukaryota > Viridiplantae > Streptophyta > Magnoliopsida > Malvales > Thymelaeaceae > Aquilaria > Aquilaria yunnanensis. Next base: position 3,205,630 of record CM077595.1, read on the forward strand.
AAAGCAGTAAACTTAAAGAACTCATAAAACTTGGCTGGTTAAGAATACTAAAAATTAGTAACAGTCATTAATATCTCAACTGACATTATTGCATACCAAATTTATACATGTACAAATATGTAGCTCTTGTCGAATATTCTTGAAAACTGGAATGTTTTTTCTTTGTCTTTTCCTTTTCTTTTTTAACAAAAGATGCTTCATTGTAAGTAAAAGTGGGCTAAATGGGAATTTATAAACCAACAGCAGTATAAGACTCTAGCAATCATTAAGAAGATAAAACTAGCCACTAAATATGGCTATTCGTTCCAGCAACACCGAATAAAAGGAAGAGAATCGAATTAAGCTGAATGTTTCATATAAACCAAAATAAATCTATAATAGAGAACTTACAAATAGTTGGAACAAAGCCTAGATTAAGCTGACAATAACCAAATAGTGTCGGAACTAATCACGTATCAAATACCTAAAAAAGAAAGTATCTATAAAAACAAAAGGACTACCTATAAAACCTAAAAAAATAAAAACTGACTTTATTTTATACAATCGCCTTTATATCTATTGGTAAGCATTGGGATACCTCTATAGGATCGAGATTCTGGTGAACCCAAAAGAAAACTTGGATCCATTGTTGTTCACCTCTAATTGAAGATCTATCGTGTAAAAATCTCGACTCGCTTTTAAACACCAGAATTTGAAGAAAATCACATCCATCATGAAATCTAAGAGATGATGTCAAATAAAGTCAGTCAAGTAATAAAAAGAATGAAAAAAAACCACCCAAATCTAGGCTGAAGCCTGAATTTGACTGGAAATGATAAATGAGAGTGAGTAGTGGTGGACCATAACAGGGGCATAGGTTACTGCTGCCCCCCAAAATTTTTGGAAAGCTTTAGATATGATGTACTTAATTGGTTTATTTTAGAGAAATTAGGGGGCTAGATATGCATTTTTAACCCCAAAAAATGATGGAAGAATATAAAGATGGGGGGCAATGAGGTAGAAGATAAAAAAAATAGGGACCAAATAAGTAATTATTCCATATAGTCTTAAGCAGCTATTCTAACATACATAGGACGACGTTGTTTTTCATTCCTCCCTCAAATTCCCAATTTCTCTATTGGCCATCCCCAATTCCAAATCATAAATGAGTACACGAATGACCACCTAATGGCTGCTAGTGTTCACTCGATGACCTCTGCCTCCCTACCACTTCTCTGTGACACCGTCCCTTTCCTCTACCTTTCTGTGACACTATACCTCTTCTCTAGGCTCCGTCGACTCTCCTTCAAGCTTACCCTCGTCCTCGTCTCTCATATCTCATGATTTGGGCTAGCTATTCGCCGTACACAACATCTCACTGTCCTCTTCACTTTAACTCCCCTTGACCCTATGAGTCTATCTAGCGCAACCTAAGGCCTCAATTTGCCTGTATAAGTCCATGTTTGTTTAAGTGATTTACTGATTTATTTAGTTTTGTAACTTTTGTTTGTCAAACTTTCTTTGATAGTGAGTAATTATGAATAATTATTGATAAAATAAATTTTAATTGGGTACTGAATAATTGTGATAAAATGAATAATTTGTTAGTGCTGTGCTCAAAAGTCAATCATGAGATGATTGTATTTTACACATTGAGTCATGATATTTTATAGAGACATTAATCCAGTAATTGTGTTTGTTGTATTGTTTCTGTGTGGCATAATCAAACATAATTATAACCCTAGAATAATAGTATTCTTAAACATTCCTGATCTAGTATTATTGTGGAGTGAGTTACAATAATACACAAAAACTAGCATATATGAAGATTAATATGAGATATGTAGCCTACATATTGGTACAAGTTGGAGAACTTGTGTACTGAACCCACCCACCATAAGAACGCTACATTGATCGTTATATGAGTGTCATAAGTAATTCTTATAGTGATCATGGTATATGTAGTCTTTTAACCTAAGGTCATCAAGGTTCCCTACATGTGAGTTACATACTTTAATACTTCATTTTTTTGCTCGTAACTAAGTGAATATGAAGGTGGTCATTGGGTATGTCATATATCTTACGGAGGGTTTTGTATGATTAAGATAGGACTTGTCACTCCTATATAACAGGAGTGATATCTTTAGGCCCCTTGATAGAGTAAGACTAAGAAAATGTATGACCATACTCAGATGAATTGATATATGATATCAATCTCATCAGTTTAAGTTAGTTTACATGGTAATTAAGAAACCATAGATTGGGCTATGCGAGAGTAACATATTTCATATCTCATGCTTGATCTTTATATCTTGGATAAAGGGACAATGACATATACGAATAACGATTATAGAGGTTTAGTCGAATCACCGATTATTTTGTCACTTGGGTAGCAATGATGTGTTGGTAGACACCACTCATTGTTTATGATAATAAATGTGACTTATAATCATTGCCAATGTGGTAGGAGCCTATTGGGTCGCACACATAGAGTCAATTGGATTATTTGAGTGCATGGGCTAAATTGTTTGGGTTTTGGTTTTGGTTTCATAATAATTTTGGATTAATAATTGGCCCAACGGTTGAGTAATTAATGAAGCCTGAAATTAAACCTAATTGGATTAGAGTTTTAAAACTCATTAGGCTTGAGAGTTGAGTCTCACTATATATATATATCATATAGTGAAAATTTCGTAGCTTTTGCCCTAGTCTCCCTAAGGACGAAATTAGAAGGGTTTTGAAAAGTTCTAGCCGCCCTCTTCTCTTGCCATTTCTTGGAGGACACAAGCTAGTATTGTGGGCATAAGAGAAATGCATTTGTCGGGACGTGGTGGAGGCGTGGTGATCCCGAGAGGCTCGTGTGAAGATCATAGAAAGCTTGAATATATCAACTGTTCAAGTTTTTTATTTGACTCAACAGTTTGGTGAAAGATCTCAACCGACTAGGTATAAAATTTTCAAACACCAAATTTACCCCGTTTTACTTGGATCCTAGAGGATTTTAGTTATCTTCTGTTGCGCTTGTTTGGCTCCCGAAACCCTACATAATTGTGATAAATTGAATTTTAATTATGAATACTTTTGATAAAATGAATTTTAATTAGGTGGTGAATAATTTTGATTTCATGACTTATATGAATTGTATTATTTGGTTTGTATGAAATTGTACAAATTTGACAATTTTTCTCAACCTTGGCCTCCCTGAACAAAAAATCTTAGTTCTGCTACTGAGGGTAAGAGAGACGGCAAATGAGAAAGGTTTTAGAATGGAGGGGGCCCCGGAAGGTTTTATATTTTTGCAACTAGTCTGCATATTTTTATTTTTTCTTTTTATGACCAAATTTCTGTATAACGTAACCAAATTTCCATGTTATAAATACCCAATCTAAAGTAGTATTTTTGGAACTATTTATGAAAAAAGAAAATGAAACCTTCAAGTTGTATAATATTTTCACATTTGTTCATCTTTTTTGGTTTGATCTCACGTGTAAATTGCCAAAGTTCATCTATTAACAACTTTCTACAATGCCTTCCTAGGCAACCTGACCCCTTAAGCTTCATAAAACATTCAATTTACACCCAAGAAAATGGATATTTCCAATCTACTCTTAAGATGCTAGCAAACAATTGAAGATTTCTAACACTTTAAACCCCCAAGCCTTTGGCTATCATTCAAGCCCTTCACGTCTCACATGTCCAAGTTGCCGTCATTTGTGCCAAGGCTTACAGCTTGTAGATCAGAATTCGGATGACTGGCCAAGACTACGAAGGCCTCTCTTACATCTCCCATGTCCCTTTAATCATTATCGATCTTCTAAATTTACGATCAATCGACATTGACTTGGAAACCGAAATTGGGTAGGTTCAGGCTGATGCCACCATTAGCAAACTTTACTATTGAATTACAGAAAATAGTAGACTTCATGGCTTTCTTGGTAGAATCTACTTAACTGTCGGGACTGGTGGCCACTTCTCAAGTGGTAGTTTGATGCAAAAATTTGGTTGGATAATCGACGCCTAGATTGTCAACGTGAAAGGGTGACTCTTTGATCATAAATCCATGGGTGAAGACTTGTTCTGGGCCATCTATGGGAGGGACAATGTGAGCTTCAGCGGCATTATCTCGTGGTAAATCAAGTTGGTTCGAGTTCCTCCAATCGTCACAGTTTTGCTTGTAAAAAAAACACTTAACCAAGGCAGGACCGACATAGTTTTGAAGTGGTAGCAAGTGCCCCCAAAGACAAACAAAAACCTTTTCATCTAACTAGAGTTGACACCAAACCACGGTGTTGACGGCAACACAGTGAGCATCATAATGGCTTCGTTCATCAGCCATTTTCTCAGCCCGAAAAAAGATCTACTTAATTTGCTGGGCAGAAGCTCTCTAGAATTACAATTGCGACATGAGGATTGCTCTAAAATGAGCTGGATTGAATATCTACCCTCTTTTGGGCCAGGTTCTCGAACAAAACCTCCATTGATGTCTTACTCAACAGAGTGCTAAGCAAAGCTTTCTTCAAGAATTATTTGGTTTTTGGCTCAAATTCAAAAAGCTTAAGGATTTGGTATTCATTTTCCTTATTAGTTTAGGATTTATTTTTCCTATTTTAATGTGGTTTGGGTTTATGCATGACCTATAGAAAGACTTATTATGTTAAGGTTTTGATTATGAGAGAAAGACTAATGTGGTGAAAAGGTAAGATGTGAGGGTTTTAGGAGGGCAGAGAGGTCCGGAGCTCAGAGAGAGTTAAGACAAGAAGCGTTTTACGATTTTCATATCTTGTAATTATGTGAAGGCATGATATTGAGGTTGTCAATAGTGTGTAGAGATCCATAGGCCAATATGAGCACTAAGGGCATACCTTTATTGTAATCTATATATTTTGTTTGAGTGGATTTCTCTTATTCATGGATGTAGGTTAGTTAAGAGCTGAACGACATTAAATTCGTATGTGTTTGTTATTCCGTTAAATGAGATGGGTGATTAGGGATTTTTTCCTAACAAGCAGTATCATAGCTTATGGTTTGGCTCTGGTATAGTAGACCATGTGGAGCATTCTGGCATGGTGGAATGTATAGTTTAATGTTTGACATGGTGGAGCATTTGAATATTTGGTAGAGCCCTAGGAAATCTACTAAGGATATTTAATAGTGGTTGTGGCATGATACCGACGGCTCGGTACAAGTTTGAAGATTTTGTTTGTGTATGTTGATGTTCATGATGTTTGGTTTGTGGATGTTTTCGTTCATTATTGTTCGTGTATTGGTGGTGTTTGTCGTTAAGAGTTATGTTTGTGTTGTTCGTACTCCTTTGCGTTCGTTGTTGTCTTCCTATTTTAAAAATGCCTGTGCTATTCGTATTTCTGATTTATGATGGTGATTGTGTGTTCATGATCTTTATGTTCATAGTGAAAAATTTGAGCCAAGTTGGAGATTGTTAAGTTTGTTGGCTCGAATTCAATAAGTTTAAGGATTTTGATTTTATTTAGGATTTGGTTTTAGTTTTTCTATTTGTTTAGGATTTAGTTTTTTTATTTTGATTTGGTTTGGGTTTGTGTGTGTGGCCTATAAAAAGGCTTATTGTGTTAGTTTTTTTAGTATGAGAGAAAACTTATATGGTAAAGAGACAAGATATAAGAGTTTAGAAGGAAAGAGAGGTTCAGAGACTAGAAAGGGCTATGACGAGAAGCCTTTTGAGATTTTTATATCTTGTAATTATGTGAGAGCATGATATTAGGGTTGTCAGTAATATGTGGGGGATCTATAAGCCAACGTGAGCACTAAGAGCATACTTCTACTATAATCTTTATATTTTGTTTGAGTGAATTTCTCTCATCTATGAATATAAGCTAGTTAAAAGTTGAACTATGTTAAATTCATGCGTGTTTGTTATTTTGTTGCGCATTATGGGTAATTGAGGATTTTTTCCCAACAAGAACAAATCAGATTACATGAAATCTAAGATTCTTAAATCAGGTTAGGAGGCATTGTGGACGAAGATGGTAGAATTTGGGAGCATTTGGATCTAGATGAACCCCTATGGCGGGATAATGGATAGGATTCAGGAGACGGTGACACCATTCCCTAACAGAGGTGGCAACCTCTTCAAAGTGATTTACTCCATGAACTGGTAAGAGGAAGAAGACATGGCAGCGGTGGAGCCGTTTGTGGTAAGGCTAGCGAGGGAGCTATACGAAGATATGGCACCATACATATCGAATGAGCCAAGATAAGTGTTTTTTAATTAAAGACATCGATATTGGTGCCAATGGAAGCAACTAGACAGATTTCATGGTGGCTAATAAGGATGTAACCATTTGGGTGCGGGGAGGGGCTGTCACCCCCCTAGATTTTTCAAATTTTTCTATTAGTAGTAATTAATATGATATAAAATTGTAAAAGTATTAAAGTTAGGTACTTATTTGTAAATTATAGAATTAACAATGGACTTTAGTGTATTTTATCCTTTTTAAATGTTTTAACGCAAACCACAAACATGGGGTAAAGTACACATATGGCCCCTAACCTTTTATTATTGTCCTATTTTAGACCCAAACCCCAAAACATTGCATGAGAAGTCCCCAACCTCAATTTTTTGTTCCATTTTAAACCTTTGAATGACAGAAAGTGTAAAAAATAACAGAACTGGCCACATGGCATGCCAGTGTGGGACAATTGGCCACATGGCATAATAAATCACCAGCTATAGATGATGTGGAAAAAAAATTATTAAAAAAGGTATAAAAAGTGGGGAAAAAAACAACTACGTTGATTGTCTCTTCTGCTCCATGCCCATCACCGATGGTCCCTCCAGCCATCCACCTAATGCTTTTTTGCTGCCTTTTCTCGTTCACTGTCGAATCGGGCCTTTGCTTGCTGTCGATCGCCCCTCATTTGCTCGTTATCGAATTAGCCTTTGCTCCCTATCGATCATTCATCCTTTGCTCGCCTTTTCTTCTTGGCAGTCCTTCCCACCATTCGCTCCCTCTGCCTGATTTCGTTCGCTATTCGCTTCCACCATCCTTGATTTCGCTCGTCGTTCCCATCTTCTTGCCCGATTTCTTCCGATTCATCAGAACCTTCGCTTTGATTTAGATTTCATCTGATTTCATCCTCAATTATGCCATTCCAGCCCAACGCCATTCCAGCCACCCTCCCCATGCGACTCTTCCACCATCCCCCACCAACTCCGCCATTTGATTCCACCTTTGTGCCCCTTTGTCCGCCAATTGAACGCCCCTCCACCTTTGTGCGCCACCCTTTCTCGATACCCACATCTCTTCTCCTCCGTCCAGAATAACCATCTCTGTCCACCACCTTCATCCATTTGCCACCTTTGTTCGATTTGCCTCTCCACGATAACAGTGCAGAAGCCTCAATTACGCCTGCCCACAACAACGGCATAAAAGCCTCCCCTCAATTTCTCATAGAAGCCTTCATCTAATTTTTTTTTTCAATTTTCCTTTTTTTCATGTTTTCTTCCTTTATTTATTAGTTTTCTTCAAATTTTTTTATGCCACCATGGCAAATAGCCCCACGCTAGCATGCTATGTGTCCAATTCTGTCAATTTTAACAATTTTCATCATCTAAAGATAAAAAATGAAACAAAAAATTGAGGTTTGGGACTTCCTATGCGAGATTGTGAGATTGGGGTCTAAAATAGAACAATAATAAAATATTAGAGGTCATGAATGCAATTTACCCTCACAAACACATAAATGAGTCAACCAAAAATTTCAATAGAGTTCTACAGGGTAGAAACACGTGAACGAGCAAACCAGTCCTAGACTCCCAGGTTATCCTTCTGTTCATATCAATTTATACAGAAACTTGATAAGAGCTGGATGAAATTCTTTGGTTTAAAAAGTTTGCTTATTTTGTTCAAAACATAATATTGATGTTCTAGATTTGAGTGCTCCACATTTTGTGGGGCGCAGTAGTCGCCGACATGATGATTTGACAGTGTAGCATTTTTATCATTTTAATGTGTTCAATGAAACTATGGATTTTTAATTGCAGGAGATCTCTTTCAGATTCAATGAACGTCTTATAAAGCTTTTGAAGTTAAACTCATGTTTGAATCTGAAAGATGGGTTCAAGTCTTCTAATATTGAATTCATTTGCAGCGTTACACAAAAATATTATGACTATGATTTTTCAAGACATGAACTTGACTTGATGTCATTTCAAATATGACATTTTTATGTTGATATTAGTAATTTGTTAGACTTTGAAGGATTATCATCAATAACTAAATTATGCCAAGTTTTAGCAGCTCTAGGCAAGTCAAGTTATTAATTTTTTATTGACAAATTGATCCGTTTGATATTGATTCTCCCTGTGTCAATTGCCACTATTGCCACTACAGAATGTGTTTTTTCAACTATAAAAATTTTGAAAACCAGATTGAGAAACAATATAGACAATGACTTTGTTACTGATAGTCTGTTTTTTGTATATTAAAGAAGATATTGGAGAGACTTTTAGTTTGGTTCAATGCTTGATAATTTTAGGGATTTAAATGAACATCATTTTAAATTCTGAACTAAAATTATTGTAGACTTTTAAATTTCATAAATTTATATGTAACATTATTTTATATTTTTTTATTATTATTCATAAATTTATACTTATTAACAATCCGCCCACACTCACACTTTCACCCTGATTACCCTAGCCACGATTCCTGACTACTTCCCTAGTGGCTAAGATTCACAGCTGCAAGTATTTCAAGGCTAATTTTTTAAGGTTGACTAAAGTGAAGATGGCGGTGGACCCCGACAGTTTCTTCAATAATGAACAGAGTATCCCGGCCTGACCAATCAACTCGATCAAGCAGACCGATTCGATCTGATCTATTTTGGTTTGATTCGGGTTAGTAAAAATCATAAAATCTGATTGTGATTTTCGGTTTTATTCGTTACGAACAGCTTTCATCCCTTTCTGATGGGCCAAGTAAGGAGAAATATGGTCATATAAATTGCTTCATGAACTCTTCGGCAACCAGCCTTCCTCTTGTGTTCACAGACAATTTCAATTCACATATCTCTTGGTGGATGTCCTACAATATAACAGCCAAGAACGAACTGGTCAAAATCTTAAAAATTAGATTAAATATACGGAAATATGGACAAGTTAACAATCAAAATTTATCCTCATCGTTGGATCATTGTTACAGCTAATTACCACGAGATTTAAGGTTCAATTTTTCACTACTAACAACTTGCTTCAGATTATTAAAAGTAGGGGAAAAGGGTTCCTTTTTAAAAAATGTACTAACCTCCATGAATTGCACTATAAAATCTATGAGATTTTGCTTTTGCATCTCCTCGCAATGAAAGTTGGTGATTAGAAAACTGATGTCATAACCCTGCTTAATGAATTAACAGTTAATTGAAACTTGAAAGTTATTTTAATGTAGGAAAGATCGAGGGGAGTTCATAGTAGCCTAATTTTAGAGTCAACATATATACATATTGCAGAAATCTAACATATACTAGCATTTTATCCATCTTCCCTAAAGAAACTATACACATTTAGGGTCAGCAAACAGAAATTCAGATATAAAATACGTCATGTACATGTGTGAGCGATTGTTTAGGCACGCGCACATTAATTTATGTACGTAAATGCATATAAAAGATGTTTATCAATAACTAAATCTACTTTTATGATGGTATTTCTATTGTTAACTTAAAGTCTCATTACCTCAATTGGCTTTCTTCTCATGACTTGAAATGCTTCTGCCCTCATTGATAAAAATCGGAGGAACTTCTTAGCTATTATATTTTCAAGTTCATCTGTTTGCTTAACCTACAATAAAAACAATATAAACATATACATGATTTTAGCATCAAGAAATAAATAAAATCAATTGACAGCTAGAAATGATCATTTTAGATTAACAAACATTCGTGTAAAGAATAATGGTAAGACACTACTAAAACTTCTTCAATTCCCAACAGGCACTTTCTCTGCCATTGGAAACTGTTTGGTGAAACTTTCCTTTGGCTAGCCAGCGGATATTTTCCGGCCAACTTCTCTCCATCCAAAATTGTTAGCGGAAATGAAATTTTTTGAATTTAATTTTTCTGATAAATGTTTTCTAACGGATAACTATCAGAAATTTTGACTATTAGTTCTCGAAAAATTTTCTAGCTACATTTCCACCAGGTGAAAGAAAATTCCACTCAAAATTGACCATCAAAATAAAATTTTCTAAATTCAAAACTTTTTATGGCTATCCTTAAAAATTTAAAAATTTCCCTTCGAATTATCCTACTAAAAATTTCAATTTTTTCTTTTAAATTTAATTTTTCCCTCATCTTCCATCAAAACTTCACTTTTTTCTCTCCCATTTTCCTTCTCTTTCTCGCAAAATTTTGTCCTTCTTCTTCTTCTTCCTACTACTCCTCCTCCTCCTCCTCCTCCTCTCATCATCTCTTCCTTATCATTAACTTCTTCTATTTATTCTTCTTATTTCTTCCTTATCATTACTTCTTCTTTCTCTTTTTCTCTTCTTCTTGTTCTTCCTTCCTTCCTCTTTCTCACCATTTTCTACTTTCTTTAGTTATTTTTTTTTCTTCCTTGTTATCTTTCTTGCCAATTTTATGCTAGTGGTGGTTTAAGTGTAACCTGTATAGGTATCGGGACCAAAGTACACATTTTTGGGAGTTGGAGTCCATGTGTGTAATTAGTTTTATGAAGAAAAAAAGAACTAAAAAATAATTGTTTTGAGTCCAAAACTTCTAGCAAACTTGCAAACAGGAGATAAATCTTTGAGTTTGGCCATTTAAGGGACTACTATTTGCAACCTTGGAAAAAATAATTTTTTTCAAGGAAAAAAAATCTAAAGGCTATCTGTCGGATTTTTCGATGGATAGTGACCATCGGATTTTCCAAAGGATTGGGATTGTCAGACTTTCTGATGATCACTGTCCATCAGATTTTTCAACGACCACCATCTATCGGATTTTCTGACAGCCACCTTCCCTCAGATTTTCTAACAATTGCCATCGAGAACCTTTTTCTAACATATAAATACCCGATAGATGTGTTTCTGATGGCTATCTACTAAAAATGGCATTTTCTAATAGCTAATCATTGAAAATTTCTGTCGGAAATCATCTTTTTCTAGTAGTGAAAGAATGTTTAAGTTTGTAAATGCTATTGTATGTTGTGTTGGATTTTGGTGTACTCGCCAAGAAGGCCTGCTCCACTTCAGTTTGAAGGCTTTTCCAATGGAGATTTGATGTGGAAGTGCAGGGATTGGGCCGGAGGTGCAGACAAAGGCATATCTAGATTGGGATAAGTAAATGTCCGGACCACCCTAAAATAGTCTAATGATACGTTGTTTGTTGTCCTTGAATTTGAATTTGAAGTGTAATTTTATTCTAGTCTCTCCTTAAAATTGGTATAATTCATTTATGTGGACTATAATAATGTATCTATTTTAACTCCCAACTTATGAAAATTAGATCCGCCCTACGTGCGGGGAGCAGCACCCTTGTGGTTTGGACATGTATACCTGAGCCCAAACATTCCAACAATTATCCATTTTCATTTGCATGTGATACCATAAGGTCTAAATACCACTCAAGCCCCATAACTTGACTAACTTGTTCCTTAACTAGAACTAGGTCTATGTTAGCCCTCCAACTTTATACCTCATCATGAGTCTGTCCAGCTTCTAATATTAGAGTTTGAAGGTCGTTAGACAAAGAAGTTGTAATTATATGAGACATTTTGATGTTTTAGTTACAAATTTTTATTATGTGAGGGGCTAAATGCCAAAAGGGAAAAATTTGGAGATTATAAAGAGGAGAAATTGTAATTAATTTGGATATTTACATTAGGGGTAAGGATGTTAGGTTAAATCTGAGACCCAACCCGAGCCATCCTTACTAGTTTTAGGGTGAAAATGGATATGTGTTGCAAGTCGGTTCAATAGCTGGAACAATTATCTATTTTTTGGTTGATTCTGGTTACATATAAAATCAACCTGAGTTGAAAACAAACTCCAAAGTATATAAATAAATATTTTATAAAATTTATGATATTACTGAATTTGCTCACGTATTTATGTATTGAAAATTATATTATGAAAGTGTTTACATCTTTTGGATGAATACCCAATCCTAACTTTCCCAAACCCACTCAAGCAACTCCCAGCTCAGCTTTAACTCATGCTCGCAAGAGCTGATGAACCAGTTGGAGTTGATCGGGATGGAGCTGGGGCTCGAGGGTGCTTGGAAAAGAACTCACGTGCCTTAGACCTAACTAGCGCCGCTTTAATTGTGCTGCTGATCTTCCTCTTCTAGTTTTAGGTTCAACTCACAGCAGTTAGGGAACGATAAAGGAGAGCTTCTGCAGCCAACTTTAAGCCTAGGAGGCCATGGTTTTGAACGCTTTTTGTGCAGCAATGAGGCAGCAACTAAGCTAGGTTTAGGTAATACATTATCTTGGCTTTTAGAGGTCAATAGGACCCAAATCTGCAGCAATGTTGCTACAGATTTAAGCTGCAATCAGGGAGTATGGAGCTCGTTTCAAGAGGCAAAAGGAAGACTTTCTGGGCTAGCAACCTTTGTGGCTGGAGCTGCTGTTGCTTGTTGCAAGTTGAAATATGGCGCAAGCAAGAAACGCCCGCAAATGGTTTGGACATCCCTCCAAGGGTTCTAATGAATGTTGCACTTGTACCAACAGTTTTCTTCCGTTAGTAAGTGGCAATTTTTTTAAGTGTTGTGGCCAGACAGCAATATCAATGTGAGCAACGTGCTGCTCTTTTCTTAGAGACTGGACTGAACTGAACTTATAACGAGATAGTTTGAGGAGGGACAATTTTTAGTTAAGTGACAAGCTCGTTTTAGTTAGTTAATTAAAGTTACTGTAGAGGTATTTAGGCCTAGTCTTAAATATTAATAGTGTCACAGCATATTGTGAGAGAGGGATTCAGGGTGTGCGCGAATTTAAGCTGAAATTTTGTAAACTTAATCTAATTTATTTTAACTTAAACCAATTTAATTCAAAATAACTTATTTTTATTTTTACACATTTTTTGTTTGAAACCAATTTCATTTGAAAGTTAGTATTATATAGTTGTAATAATCAATTGAAAATATAATTTTTATAATCTATGTTATTAAATTTTATGCATTTAAGTGGTTTAAAAGTGCTTCGAAAGTGAAAATTGAACTGGGCTTAATGTTAATAAAAATAACTGTCCATGGAGAGGTAATTCATATTTACCTTGAGGCTGATGCGCAAGGAATTGATTGATGTTTCTATTAAGCACTTTTCGCTCTCATTTCGACATATTACCACCTGTATAAAAAATGTTGCTTTCAGAGGCACACAAACATATATATACTGTCGCAGCTATACACATGATAAGCATATGCATGGTCGTTGTATAAGTATAAAAGAGATGTTGCTTACAGGATTTAGCAGAAGCTCTGGACTAGTCCTGTAAATTATGAAAAGTGTTAAGTGTTTATTGGTAAGTTTCAAAAAATTCTTCAATTCATTTAATTGTAAAAAATTTTCTTAGGTGGGCGATACAGGATTTTAGTAGTATGAATTATATCATGATAGTACAAATGATATTTGCCATGTGTGATATTAGTGCTAGCGATTAATGTTAGAGTTTTAAAAAATTTATTCAATGATAGATTTTAATTTTTATTTTTAGCATTTTCATTTCAACCATTAAATAAATTATCCAAAATTCTAACACTAATTACAAAAATTGTTATAAAATGAGACTATTATTGATATTTTTATATGACTTAGGCCCCATCAAATTAAAATTAAAAAATTATACTACTTTGGTCCCTTAGAAATTTAATTTAAGTTTCACCACTAACGCAAGAAAGATGAGTTTATATATTTGTTACAGAGAGAGAAGAAGAAGAAGAAGAAGAAGAAGAAGAAGAAGAAGAATTTGTATTTTGGACAAATTAAAAAACAAAGTTTTCTAATTCTTCAAATTAGGGTTTTAATTTTCACATCACAAAAATTAAAATGGGACAAACATTTAGGAAATTAAAGAAAATAAAAAGTCATGGTTTTCTTACTAAACCCTAAACCCTAAACCGGCTTGTGTTTCAGCTGCCAATGGGAAGTAAAAAGAAACTGCAAAGAAAAAGAAATTTCTTACATTAGTTCAACCTCTGGTTTATTGTGCCTTTCAACTTCTTGACAAGGAAAATTCTGCAAAAAGTATTAATGTGAAAATATTTAATAAATCCAAGTTTTCATATAAAAATCCAAGTTATTACATGAAATGGTCTAAAATTGGAATTACCTGAAGGCACATGACAGCCTCGAGAGTGCTTCTTATGCATGTCAAATATAATTTGAATGTGTTTCCCTAGCATCACACAAATCCAACAATTAATCCGCAAGTTTTCGATTCCATAATGTTGAAATAATGATCAATTTAAGCATTTCTTTCTCGTGCGATCGATCTATATATTTAGAAGTGAATAGTTTTTGTGAGATTTTATAACTGTGTTAATAAAAAATAAAACACGTGCACGCACACACACATAAATTAAGGGGTAAAATTCACCATGGGTCACCTAGCTTATTTTTTTGTCCTATCCGGGTACCTTACCTTTATTTTGTCCTAGCGAGGTACCTTTCCTCCTACTGCGCATTCTGTTCAACTACTTTCCGTCAAATTGGTCGTTAAATTGGATGGAAAATGATGATGTGGCATTAAATAATACTAAAATAAACTTAAAATAACAACTTCAGTCCTCAAACTATTTCAATTACTAATTCTAACCCTTAAAATTTCACTTAAGCCAATTCTATCCCTCTCATCCCGTTCACCTTGAACTAGTAATTTTACTTGAGCCAATTCTATCCCTCTCATCCCGTCGGCTGGGGTGGCGATGCCTCTCAGGGGACCGGCGGCTCAGCCGGCATCGTCCCACGGCCCGGCAACCGTCGTTTCAGCCCGGTGGCTTACCCGGAAAGCTACGACAGTCGCGACTTTTCCGGTGACGCTATCGCTGTCAAACGGCAACAAAAATATATGGGTTTTGTTCCCCAGAGGCCGATTATCACAATGGAACAATTCCTTTTGATCAATTTCGCACACATAACACTTAATTTCAAAAATAAGTGCTAGGGTTCTTGAACCTTTTCATGAACCCACATTCGAAACGAATCAAAATTCAAACCAGTTGAAGCGAAATCAAGCATCCAAACCATTGGGCTATTAACCTTCGACCTTGATGCTACGAAACCGAGCCATCCACCGGTGACTTTCACGGACGGTGGTGGCCAGGGAGTCTCGGGATCAAATCGAGCAATTTTGGTTAGTTTCAAAAACTCAACCAGATCTTCTTTTTCTAAAAAACAAAGTTGTTTCGGTGTATCCATGTTCTCAACAAAAATCCAGTAACATTGAAACAACAAGAACATTCAAAACAGGCAAGGATTCAGATCCGTGTGGGTTTTGTGTGTTTGTGTTCATCGTATGAACAATACACGAAAATCAAGAAAATAAATTTTAAGGGTTAGAATTAGTAATTGAAATAGTTTGAGGACTGAAGTCGTCATTTTAAGTTTATTTTAGTATTATTTAATACCACATCATCATTTTCCATCCAATTTAACGACCAATTTGACGGAAAGTAGTTGAACAGGATGCGCAGTAGGAGGAAAGGTACCTCGCTAGGACAAAATAAAGGTAAGGTACCCGGATAGGACAAAAAAATAAGCTAGGTGACCCATGGTGAATTTTACCCTAAATTAAGAGTAAAAAGCTTGTGTATTATTACCGCAGCGCCACCAGTGCCGAGCATCTCAGAAAGAAAGCTGGCGACCGTGTGGTCGGCTTCATGTCGTCTCTTTGAATACATTGTGGTTGTGATGAGCAAGTTCAAGTGAGAAGAAGAGGCAAAAATCGAGAGTAGGGCTGTTGAGAAAATTACTTGTCCATCACAAAACACATTTCCTAGTCCCACTGTAAGTTTTGATTTTGATTATTCTGTTGGATCGCCTTGTTTCGATCTTTTGACCACATAATCCGGGATGTAAATAGTAAAATTTAGTTATCTAGAACTTTAGATCATTTTTTTTTTTTATAAGATAGATCTTGTTTTTGTTCTAGAAATTCTAGTATTCTCCCAAAATACATGTCATTATCCAGTGAACACAATTTCTTTTTCCCCCTAATTTCTCTCAAAATTTTTATTCCGTTTCGTGAAGTTACTATATACATTAAAGCTGTTGCTCAACAGGTTTTTTTTTTTTTGTCTAATGTCATTAAAATGTGATGTGTAGAAAGATGCAAAATTGAACCCTATTCGATCCATAAAGTTTGGGAAATCACTGTAGTTATTCACAATATCTTAAATATCATTACGGTTAGGTATACTGCATTCCAAATTTTTAAGGCCTATTGCATGGTATACCGCACAATATACCGTTACCGTTTTCACAAAAAAATAAATGTTAGAATATTATTTTAAGATAACATAAATTTAATTATTTTTTTTGAATATTTTATATATATTCTAATTTTTCTCATCATAATTTTTTAAATATAAATAAAATATATATGATAGAAGATTTTTTTTTAATACAAAAAATATAAAAAATGTTATATATAGAGAAAAATAAATAATACTAAAAAAGAAACTAATTTATTGATATAAGAGAAAAAAATAATACTTTAATAATAACAATACATTTTCTAATACCACATTGAGTTCCTAAGTGGCTCAAAATAACCATTAAATTTTTATGTTAACTAAGCAAAGTAACTAAAGGAATAAAAGTAAATATTTATTTTATGATATGTGTGTTAATTATATTGTAAGTTTTTATATAATTTATGATATTTTGATGTAAAATGACAAAAAAAAAATTTCACACACACCTACAAAAAATAAAATACTGCAGTAATTATCTCATGGTATTTGCAGTGTATTGCAATTTTTTTATAAAATGTACACAAAACGTGAGCATTATATGAAATACCGTAAAATACTGCAGTATATTGTGCAATAAAATGACAAAATGTAAAAACATTTATACTGCGTACCATTTACCGTGAACATTTGTACCACGTACCATTTACCCACAGTAAATGATATATCGCGGTATTTAATTCTATGGTTATCCATGTATGTAATGTCATATGTATTATTTTATTTCCTAAACAGACCAAAAAATTTACATTGGTAAATAACAAAAAAAAAAAAAACTCAACCTTATGTACTATGCTAACCCTAAAATCACTATTTTACCCGCAATTGAATTTGCTAATTCCTACTATATCCCTTCTCTCCTAACTGCACCATTATCGCGTCATCGTCTCCCCTGCCACCGTCCCACATCAACTTGTGCCGTCATTTCCGGGGGTCGCTAGCCACCGGAGATGATGGTCGTGCACTGGGTCGCGGAGGCCGGTAGGACTGATGCTGGAAACAATGATTGGATCTACAGAGAAACCCACGTGGCTGGCACTCTCGCTGTTGTACAGGGTCTTTCAATGACACATCCGGGTTCTGATTAGCAAGCTCGTGCTGGTCATTATTGGCTGTTTGGATCCTGATGATCGTGAAGGAGAGCATTGAGCTGAGGCTGGAGAAGGTGCATTCATAGCGAGCAACGAAAATCAAGATTTTTGGACTTTGGGTTTAGCCCTCAATGTTTCTTCTTTTACACAATCTTACCCATCCTTTATTTTTAAGCTAAAATTTATATACTATAGGTACAAATGTACAATAAAAAAATAAATAATGTGGAATAAGTTATAAAATTATTTACAAATAAAAGTAATGTATCAGTATCAATTCTTCGATCTGATTTGTGCATATATGTTGTATGTTTGTACATATCCGTTGCTTACTTTTATACGTAGAATTTAATACATATCAATTACAATTCTCATAATTTTATTTGTATACATATCTCAAATATTTAGTATAAATCTCTTATATCAAATATACATATTAATTGTTTGATTTTGTAAATATCTCTAATCTTATTTGTATATCAAGTTGATACATACGTATTATCTAATTTGTACACATTACTATTGTATTACTATTAATTGAATTTTTATCCTAATTTAATTTCATTTACAAGAATATAAATCTTGTACATACAATGGTATATATCTATAACATATGTCTAATTTCTTTTGTACATATGTACTTGCATAATAGAAAGCCTAAAACGGTTAAAAGTAAAAATCCGTAATTAGTTCAAAAAAATAAAAAATAAAAAATAAACGTCTTGGTTAAGAAAAAAATAAATAAGTTGTTAAAAGTAAAAAATGAACGCTTTCTTTTAACTTTTTCTTTTAAAACCAGGTCGTTCTTTTTTTAGCTAATTATTTAATATTCACTTGAACCACTTTAGCCTTTTTATTATACAATTTAAAACTTCACGGATTTTCATTGTAATTCTACCAACATAAATGAAGACTTGGTCAAATTTTCACTGGGACTACCACACCATTACATAAAAAGTTTTTACTTTAGCTGAAGATCAGACATACCCTAAGATGTTGGGCAGCGGAGCAATTATTGAACAAAGTTGAAACACAAGACAAAAAAGAAACTTTAAACAATGATAATATTCCAACATCAAGCACAGGGGGCAGCTCGGCCTCATTCCTTCTTTCCAATCCCATGAGACATATTGTAAATCCCTCGCCCCTAACAGAAGCAAACAGATACAGTGAGCATGGGAAAAATACCGCCTCTAGAAAACAAGTCGTGAGAGGTTGTTTAGCAACAAGGACGAGATGGGGGAACGTTCTGCTCCCTTTTACCATTGAAGGAGAAAATTAATGATTTAATAGATCACTTACAATTAAATAAAGTGAACTTGCTGCCAAAGCGATCGGAATTGCAACAGAGGTGATCTTATCATAGGGTCCCTTCAGGTATGTATGCTTCTGGATGCTTTGGAAGTATCTTTGTTTCTCGAGAAGTTGCTCCCGAGGCCTGAAAGGTGGCTCTGACATCCTGCACAAAATTTTAACAGGGCATAAATAAACCACAACTTAACAATGGATAACCTCAACTTGTGATCAATACTTGCCCTTTGAACAATGCATAACATTCCAACACAGAAAGCAATTACAGATACACAACATTATTTTAACATGTGGCATCTGTTTTATGCCAAGTAACCAGTTAACCTTTCTTTCATTTCCACATTTACTGGTTGGGATACTGCAGCATTTCAGGAAATATCATATACAGTGTACCACTTTGATCATTTTTCCCAATTCACAGGCAAATTTCTTCCAAATGTATATGTTGCGCAAGTTAGCGCTTGATTTTAAACAAAATGAAAATAACTTTGTCATTGGACAATCATTATTTTCTTCTTTACCAATAACTCCTGCCATGTATGCAGACTTTATAAGTTACAGTATGTACTTCAGTAATGATTTAAAAAATTATGGCTAACAACAGGTACCAGAATAAGTACCAAGCCACGTACAAAGTTTTATTCATAGAAAAGAAGAGAAATATACAATACAGTGGAAACCAAAATCCTATACTTTCGCAATGGTAAAGAGAATTTAACTAAAATTTGCACTCATTGATTTGTGAGTTCAACGCTACTGAGTGGTCAAATGATAACCACATGCATGCCATTTCCGAAACCAGAAAACTACTTCTCATAAACGAAAAACACCTTTTAAGTGCAACAAGATGACTATTATACACAAACAAAAGCAGAGACAGCAGTAGATCTATGCGAGTGACTTGTGTCTCATATTTCCATTACTTTCATGTAGCCCACATTTAAAAAACAGAGCTTTTTTGGAACGACCATGCACCAAAGTCAATGTCTCCAATCTTGCATATAACGACACCTAATCTAGGCTCTTACATAATATAAATGGAAAAATTCATGCAAATAGATGACAGACAAATGCACTCTCTTTAAACTATATAGAGGTGCTGGGAGTTGAAGCGATCTAGTTAGTGTGAATGAGGGTGGGAAATTTGAAAACTAGAACAATATGATGACGTATATGAATGAATTGCAGAGAAAAAGGGCATCCCCAATAACTGGTGTTACACGGTGCAGTACGTTTACATTCAAAGAACAAAGGACCATACCCATCAACACTAATCCAATATGGCAGGTAAACCAACTAAACTTCGAGGAACAACACACATAACAGGGCTCATGTTTAGACTTGTCCTGTGCTCACTATGCCCCTTCTCAATTAATTGCATGCCAAGAGCAACCTCAAAGGTTAGGTGCCACAAGACAAACAAGTGCCTGGCAATTCCAGTGTTCTGCAAGAACAGTTTACAGCCCAGCCATTTGTAGCGATAAATTCCTAGAGATTCCACATCCCAAAGACACAACCCCAGGAAAAAGCTTTGCAGAGCAGCTACAACAGCTAATCCAACAAGAACCAAAAGCCCAGTTCCAGTTCTATCAAACCTAACGACATCTATGGAAACTTTTCACCCTGATCAATTCTAGAATACAATCTACATAACACACCGAGACCTGAACAGAATGAAAATTCAGATGAAAAAATGGGTCAACAGATCTAATCGTTCAGATGATCCCACACAATCCAATCGAAATTCTTCATAATCGAAACTCAAACAAACGGACCGGGAGAGAGAGAGAGAGAGAGCGTACTTGAGAGATGGGTGTTCCGAGTCGCTCGTTGTTGGCTTGGGAAGTTGAAACCCCAAAAGTTTCCGAGAGATAAAGACGAAGACGAAGACGATCCTGTAGCTTGTTTCAGTCGGGCCTGGGGAGCCACCAATGGATCGGTTCAAAAGGCGCAAGACCAATGGGGCCCAACTTAATTGGCCCATTCAACTCTATCCAGTAGGCCGTAGCTCAAGTGATCATGGGTTGGTTAAAACCACACTAACAAATTAGTTAGTGAAGCTATAGCTCTTATCACCAGGTTTTGTAAGTTCTATTATTATTATTATTCATCATAGCCTATTGCTCCCTCTGCCCAGTTATAAATGAAACGTTTCTTTTTACACGCATATTAAGAAATCACCGGGTTTGCTTTATCTTTCCAACTTTGCTTTTGTGTTCCTCGTCTCTGTAGCTCCACCGCCAATCTATCTCCTCGCTGCCACTCATCGTCTCAACCGACAACCTCCCTGCAGGCCCGACCTCCTCATCTCGAACTCTCTGCCGCCACGATGTACTCGGCTTGCTACAATATCCTCGCCCTCTCCTTGTTATTAGCTTGCCCATCACCTCACCGCCACTCCTCACCGTCGAATAGTCTTCGATCTCCACCATCCACCGTCGTTGAATTGTCGTCGAATCCCCAAAATCGCGATCAAATCGCCAATGGATCTCCGCTCGAATAGCCGGCGATTGGGATTATTTGGGAGAGGGAGAAGAGATACCGGAGGTGAAGAAGAGACTTGAATCTCTCCCTTTCCGGCGAGCGTCTTCAATCGCCGATTTGCCTTGATTCGTCAATTCTCTGGGCTGTAAGAAGAGAGGACAGTGATTGTACGAGGGCTGGGGGGTAGCGGCTAAGGCATAGGCGAAGGTGGAGTTGATTTTGCAGAGGAAGAGAATAGGCAGGTGTCAAAATTTGACCTGACTCATAAAATCTGACCGATCCATCTTAACCTGAAAAATTAATAGCCTAAATCTGATTCAACCCACCCCAAACCCACCCAATCAAAGAGCCCAAACCCCAAATCACTCAAACTTGGAATAAATTAAACCTAAATTGGATTGAATCTGAATTGATTTAAACACATAATAACTTGAATTTGAAATAACCCAAACTCGAGAATAACCTAACCCGAACCTAAAAAGACTCAAGTCTAAATCCGACAAAATTTAATTTTTAGGATTTGTTGAATCAACCTATGACTTTATAAGATTATCAGATTTTATCCCATAAAATTACTAGATTTACCTTAAATTTTTTAGAGTTGACAGATTTGTCCCAAAATTTTTAATTTTTCCTAGAACATTATAAAAATCTTTAATTCACATCCAAACTCTTCTGTTTCATCTACACTGATCTCAAATGACCTCTAAGGCTTTAAATTAGTAACTAAACTAAATTAATTTCTATTTTGACCCTAAATAATTATTCTAAATCCCTAAATAATTATAACTCGAAGTGATAATATAACTTAAATGTATTTGATCCTACAAACTTCTTAAATTCTAAAATGACTGAGTTTATAGTTTCATGAATCAAATTTGTAAAATTTTGAATTAGGTATTTTTATTAAAATAATTGTATATTAATATATTTATATCTAGTTAAATTAAATTTTTTAGATTATTTTTTATGCCTAGTAATTTTTTATTTATTAAGTACCTAAATTTTAGAATTTCCATTTTAGCCACTTATAAAAATTGGAACATGGTTCTATAAACTTTTCAAATATTTACATAAAACATAAAATTCTTTAATTTAAATTTTAGCAAAATCTAAATAAAAAATTGAAATAATTCAGTTATTTCAGCTTATACACCAATAACTCTATTAGACCCAAATCTAACCTAAAACCCAAGTAACCTGACTTGAAATTACCCGAGACCGAAAGTAACCCAACCTGAATGAAACCCGAACCTGAATAAAACTAACCCGAAGTTTACTCAACTTGAATCCAAATAATCCGACCTGAACCCAAATTGATGATAACACAACTAAATCCGAACTTAAATGATCTGACCCAAACCCAACCCAATTCACCCAATTATCATCCCTAAGCATAAAAAGGTAGGGATTATAAGGGTAAAAATAGGAAACTGGGCATAACATGTTACTAATTTGGGAAACATTTCATTTTTTTGGGGTTTTGGGGATAAAAAGAGTATTATTTACCGTCTCACCTGTGTTTATAATTATAAAAAAAAATATTCAGAAACTAAAATTGAATAAATGCGATTTGGCCCGAAGTATAAAGGTCTAGGTACTTTATATAAAGCTGACGAACAACTGTGGAGGCCCTTCTTTTCAATAGCTCGACCAACTACAGCCAGAGGAAAGTTACTTATTTTTAGGTACCAACTGTCAAACAGTTGGAAAACCTTGTTATAAGCGCATTATTTCAATGACTTAACTTACCAACTGCTAAATGAGTTAGAAAACAGTTCACAGTAGTTAACTAGACCGGTTTATCAAGATACCGTTGATACAAACCAACAGCCTAGCAGGTTAGGAACTACCAACTGCTAAGCAGATGGAAATTTTTTGAGGGCAAACCTCTTCGACACCTGATCATATCTCATTGGAGCTTCCACCAAGACATAGAACCCCATCAGCAAAAAAGAAACTGAACTGATACTTGCTAATCCCTCTCCCAGTAGAACACACAACAATGAGACGATAGTCCAAAATGAACTAAAAAAAAGATAATCCAAAAGGAGGATTGTCAATCGGATCAAGGTGGGAAAGAAATTCCACTCACATCAAAACCACCACAACCATTACCATCAACTGAAACAGACTTACTCAGCTTCGGCACTGATCCTTGCTGTGACCCTTCACGCTTGCCGATTTGATTGCCAAATCTGGTGAGGCAACTAAACCAATTTGGTAGTTTGCAATTCCTTGTGTAAATGGTGACTACCAGTCCACTGATGTTTATTTGGGGGGGGAGGGAGGAACGGAAAGCTGAACCAAACAATTCCTGTGCCGGATGAAACTGAAGAAAACTTGTAAAAGTAACCTGTGCCTGATGAAACTCAAGAAAACTTGAAAAAGTAAACTCATCTTCTATACCTCGCTTATATTCTATATATAGGTAAAGTCAAACCCCACAAGCTGATTCCTAAGTTATATTTACATCCTACTCTATAAGTGCAGATACAGAAAATAAGAGTAACCGATACACTAGAACATGTCGAAGTCCATCTGCTCTCTAGTGTTTTCCAACTCCTCACACTTAGCGCTGTCATTTTTCTGCAGTGAAAATGAGGGCTGAGAAATTCCTCGGTTGTAGGATTTTGGCATCTCCGGGGGTGTTGCACATCGTATCAAAGCCCAATTTATGCCATCAAAGAAAGGATGTTGCTTGATCTCTGCTGCTCCTTTAACCGACCCCAAACGGTTTTCAGGATCCTTCACTAAAAGCCCTCTGATTAGATCCTTAGCATGAAAGCTGACCATGGGGCTACTAGGAAAACGAAGGCTATTGGACACAACATTGTTCAATGTTTCATCATTTCCTGAACCCTTGAAAGGGGTCATGCCGTATAATAGCTCAAACAGAAAAATCCCATAAGTCCACCAATCAACTGCATTCCCGTGCCCTTTGCCTTTTATAATTTCTGGTGCAAGGTATTCATGTGTACCAACAAATGAGTTTGACCGAGCACTGGTTGGCTCCATCACAAGCTGTGGCATTGGATTAACTTGGGCAGCAAGGTCACACTTCATCTTTCTTGATTTTGAAGCAATGGACAGAAGCCTTGGAGTGAAGCATGGAACTTGAAAAGAAGGGTTCAAGCAAAATGGTTCAATGCAGCTAGAATCTGAGCATGGACTAGACATTTTCTCGGTTGACTCAGGAGGGGAAGATTTTACCAGAACTGGATTAACGACAGACCTGAGTGATAGGTCAAAATCTGAAAGCATAATGTGGCCATCTTCTCTGACCAATATATTTTCTGGCTTTAAGTCACGATAAACAATGCCAAGCATATGTAAATATTCTAATGCAAGGAGAACTTCCGCGACATAAAACCTGCAATTTTCACATTAAAATAGCCAAGTAAATCAGAGTATAGCATGATATGAAATCTATGAAGGACAAAGAAAACATGTATAAGTTACAATGTTGAAGATATGTCACAATCATGAAAACCAATAAAAATAAGGATAAGACCCATGAAATACACATGCATCACAACCAAAGAGATGCAAACAGGGAAAGGGAACATGTAAAAGAAAAAAAAACAAAGACAAAAACACTTTAAAGGACAATGTTTCTCAGTTGAATTATGTGTTACAGCTTTCACAGCACAATCTAATCTCTATGAATAAGAATCAAGTATGAAGTTAGAATTTTGAAAGTTCCATATTTAGAAAGCTTATTGGATGCAAGCATTCAATTACAACAAGAATCCTGGTTCTCACAAGACTGGAACATGATATAAGCAAATCTTTCAGATACCAATTTGCACACCAAGAGATTCAAATTAAAAATAAAATAAAATAAAAAAAGACAAAGTGAAACATTATGAGAAATAACAATAAACTCATTCTCAAGCTAATTGCAGCCAGCGTTGCTATGTTATTAGTTGGTATATCAAAACGAGGTTGAAAAAAAAAAGACAGTTAAGAAATTGTCATTAATATGCAGCATTTCCTCTATGTAGGATGTAACCACCTGTTTCACTCAGTTATACAATGCACCAATTAAAATGGCATATGAGCACCAAAACCTAGCATGAATAACTGAGAAAATCAAAATTCTTCTGCAATCAATCTGTCCTGCAGTCCACTCCCTATGATATTCCTCCCACTCGGCCCAAACCACAGCAGTTTACATTGGCCTAGGGGGACTCCCTGTCTTCTTACAATTGGATTAGGTGTACTGGAGCTTAAGAAGGATATATAACTAAAAGTAGGCGACAGACAGACAACACATGAAGACAGATGTATAACTAGAGAACATAGAATTTTATGCCTAACTCTATTTTTCAAGAAGAATTTACCTGGATGCTTCTTCAGAGAAATTCCGGCCAGGTTGCTTCTGTCGTAAGATGTGTAAGTCACCACCTGGACAATACTCCATAACCAAGCAAGAATACTTCTCAGTAAGAAAATGGGCATAAAGTGTCGGAAGGAAAGGATGATCCAACATCTGCATTATCTCTTTCTCTGTTTGAGCTCTAACCAACTTCTTTCTACTCCCCAAAAATTCATTGTCCATCACTTTCAATGCAAATAAGCAGTTCGTGCCAATTAACTCTGCAAGGTAAATTATACCAATGTCCCCACATCCAAGCTTCCTAATAAACTTAAAATGCTTCAGACTCAAGCCGCCATACTTCTTCTGAGATGAGTGAATAGCATTCCACCTTAAGTCCTTTGACATATGAGGCCTACTTACAATACGAGCAGACTTACTGAGGCAGCTTTCTTCACTTGTGCTTGTGCTACTACTGTAATCCCCAATGCTACTCTTGGAGCTCTGCGAGAACTCTCCTTTCCCTCTTGATCTTGAACCATCGTCAGCAGTAGTCACCATTTGTTTGGTCTTGGAACTGCATTTTGATCTTAAAACCGGGATTCTACTAGAGTATGTAGTGCTCGAGTTGACTTCAAAACTGTAATTTGAACCGTTGGAAGCAGGAGAAGCTCCTACATCTTTCAAAATGCAGTTCTGAGCAGGGCTACCTGAACAGCTTGTAGTATGAACCAAATCATCACCGACAGTTCCATTACTGGCCACTGAACTGTCAAGACTTGAACTAGGCTCCTCTTTGGCTTTTCTCCTGATAAAGCTCTTGTTCCTGAATACTTGTTTGACTAGATGTCGACTTTCACTAGCAGGTTTTATCCTTCCACCAGCACGAGAAATTGACAAAGGAGTTCTAACGTGCAACTTGCCTTCATGCTCCTTGTCTACAACTGGAGTTTCAGCACCCCCCTTAGTTGATAAAGTAGGCGCTTTTACAGAAGCCTCAGCAAACTTCAGTTCTTGAAACTCTGCCTGTGATACTTCATTCCCAGAGTCTTCTGACAAAGGAACAATCTTATCCACCGAAGGTAATTTATTCAGCATTAACTCTTTTTTTGCCACTGCACCTTCCAATGAATTAGGAACATTAGAGTGTAGGCCAAAACATACCTCCTTCACTGGGTTATGAACAGAATCAGATCTCTGATCAATAGAGGAGGGTGCACTTTTCTCAGGCACAAGGGAAATTTCCAGAACATTACCTGTACCATCATTTATAGGAAGTTCAGACCCACTGGCTTCAACTACAACAGCTCTATACATCCTCTTTATATTTCCTGCTTCCGAAGGTCGTGATGAACCGCCAGGATTTGATAATCGCTTTTTCATAGCAGCCATCTCTGAAGCCTGAGAAATGCAAAGTCCTCTAAGCGCCTGCTTTAAACTCGCAGGTTCAGATATTCCAATCCCTGAAGCTTGAGATGACCCGACTTTAATGGGTCTCTTCATAGCACTCTTCCTTAAAGCATCTTTTCCAACATCCTGCGACAAGCTCACACCCCTAGAAGAACTCCTAATATTAATTCCCTCAAAAAGACGATTGATATCCTCCTCTATGGAACACTTGTTTCCAGATTTTGCAATAAAATGCATCCTGGCTTGTCTACCCCTTATGGTTTCTGTCTCTGAATCATCAATTGATTCAACAATTTCAGAAGTATTGGGCAGTGCATCCATCTTTACCACAAAAAGTAACAGCCACAAAGGTAAGGTTAGGCTTGTGAATTGGAGCTAGCCCATTTTGGAACAAGCATGAAGTGATGTAGAGGAGCTTCAAGTCATGAGTTGAAATCTCAGTAACAAAGCGAACCTTACATGTCCATCAAGATTCTCTTTGATCATACAGATACCAAAAACTGAACGTCCTGCCGAATCACATTTGCAAGCTCCTGATGGCAGGACTAATTTCTGCAGTTGCATAGCCAACATAAGACACAACAATCGAACTGGTCATCTTGGTGAAGGTGAAGGCACATATTTATTGACTACAGAAACAGAGATCATTGTATGAGTATTGGAAATTCACACGGACAAAAAGATCACAATACCCTATAGAACAAAGCGCTCCTACCAACCTATCCGTGTACCTAAAACAAGGGAAACTATAACTGCTACTACTTATTCCATCTCTCCTAGAATAAATTAGCAAAGACAAACTAACATCCTTCAGCAGTTCACCTCATTCAAATCGACATCACAGTTGATTAATTCAAAGTTTTTCAGCAGAAAAAAAAAAAAACTTTTCTTCGAGAAAGGAGAAACTGAACCAGACTCCAGAGGCACCTGGCAATCTGAACAAGCAATACATAATTCGCGCAATTAAAGTCGTACCTAATTTTTGTTAAAATTTCAAACTTTTTCAGTAAAGTTTCAAAATTGAGATCAAAATAGCCCAGCATAACAGTAATAAGTTCAGAAATCATGACAAGCACAAGAACAGCGAAGTGAAGAAATGGGGTGGATCAAAGAAAAACGGAAAGGGGAGGAAAAGATGGGTCACCTGAAGCAGGAACGAGCAGAGAGCTTAGGGTTCGATCTGGAGACTAGGCTTGAGAGAGAGAGAGAGAGAGAAGCGGGAGAAAAGGGGAAGAGAAAATCACGAGAAATGTCGATGGAAATTAAAAGATGCCGCTTGAACAAGGGAGCTGTCTGTCTGCCTGTTACTGTTTGTTTCCCCAAACGGCGGAGCCACCCAACAAAATTACAAATAATACCATAAAACCAAATGCCAGTACACCAGTCCACAACACAACCACACACTTTGCATTTTTCCACCTCTCAATGTGTTGAATAATGTTTCTGTTACATATAACATATCCCAAATTTTTAAAATATATCATATAGTATACTATATTACATATCGTTACCGTTTTCACAAAAAAAATATATATTATAATATTATTTTAAAATGACATAAATTTAATAACTTTTTTTGCATATTTTATATGTATTCTAATTTTTCTCATCATAATTTGTCAAACATAAATAAAATATATATGATAGAAGATATTTTTTTAATAAAAATATATATATAATGTTATATATAGAGCAAAAATAAATAATACTAAGAAAAAAACTAATTTATTGATATAAGAGGAAAAAAATAATACTTTAATGATAATAATAATAATACATTGAGTTCTTATATGGCTTAAAATAACCTTTAAATTTTTAACTAAAAAAAGTAACCAAAAGAATAAAAATAAATATTTATTTTATGATATGTGTATTAATTATATTTTAATTTTTTATATATTTATGATTTTTTGATGTAAAATGACAAAAAAAATATCTTATACACATCCTAAAAAAATAAAATATCACAGTATGTACTGCAAGACATTTACGATATATCATGGTTTTGGACAAAATGTACACAAAAAGTGAATGATATACAAAATATCACAAAATACCGCGATATACCGCACAATAAAATGACAATGTGTAAAAACATTTGTACTACATGTAAGCAATATACTATGGTATTTAATTTCATGCTCTCTCTCTCACACATTAAAAATCATTACCTTATCGAAATAATACAAAAAACACCCAAATGTTTGATTGAAAATACAATTCACCTCCTTTTTATAAAATTCTACATTTTACCCCTATGTGTGAGCATTTTATTTTACCATGTTTCTTAGTTGCTAATATCAACCTTTTAAAATCTTAATTAAACTTATCTAAAATCTATCCCCATAAATTTGAATTATACAACAATATTTTGGTTTTTTACATAGGAGAAAGGCCAAGGGGAGTGGAGAACCTTGGACAACTTGGCAACAATCATAGGTCTTCATCACAATGTCAAGGCTTGGTTATTATCTTTGATGGTACATGAATGATTTAAATTATTAACTTTTCATCTATTTAAATACATAACAATATATAGTTTCCTTTATTAATGAGCATTATTTAGATAAAATTGAAAACTCTAAATAAAATTGACGGATTTCACCCGAAAAAAAAAAGTTGGTTTTTTTACTTTTTGTTTTGATTTTAACCAAACTATAAATTCATGTTCACTTATTGGATCAATTATTGATTTCCACACTTAAATTAAACTCAAACAAATAGTATTGATTTCCACACTTGAATTGAACTAAAATAATAGACCAATCATCTCTAATAACCTTACATATATGTAATTTTATTTCTTTCTAAATTTGGACTTGATGTTGTTAACCTGTATTTAGTGTTTAATATAAAATACAAAATTTTAAATATTTCTCTTACTTTTTCATTTACTATATACTTATTTGATCTAACAAAGAGGAACTAAATAACTTGAGATGTAATTTAGATGGTTCGATTTAGTTGCATTTAATTTGGATGGTCTGGATTCATTTTGTACAAAATAAAAACTAATATGGGGGCAATTTGTTTATCTTTAAATAGATTTAATGAGCGCGCATTAATGCCAAGGTGGGTGAGTTTTATGCGGGTCATGGAGCACTGGGTTTAACAATTTTCTAAATGCCTATAATATTGGCCAAAATTACACCCTTATGCCATCATTATTACTTTCATCTACCTTAAGGCCTTAGTCTTTCTCCTCACCTATGACCTCCATAGGTAATACAATATTTAGTCTTATTCCTTTCACCAATAGAGCAACCCATGGCAATCGGAGGCCCAGTGACCATCCCAGCCTTCTAATAGACCATTCATCATTTTAGCCATCTAAGAAACCAATTCATATTGTGACCGTTGCGGCTGTCTGAAAGACTCACCTATGACTTTTACTAACAAACCCTCAAGCTGCATCTGTTATCCCCTGCACTTCAATCCCTCATGTGACCATCGGATCTATGCTCAAATTTTGTCACAATTGGCTCGACCTCATCCTATTCCTCATCTCCTCCATTGGCCCTCACCAAAGGCGTGCCGTTCGCAAGTTATGATAAATGAATGGCTGCCTAATTTGAAGCTGGTGAGGAGGAAACATGAACAATCAAAAAAGATTGTTCACAGTGAAGAAGTGGGAGGTGATTCATAAAGATGAAATCATTTGACTGGAAGTGAGGAAAGAGGAAAGAGGAGAATCATTTAATCGATGGAAATAGCTTGTAAATAAGAGAAAGATTGGCCCCAATTTTATTCCCTTAATTTGATCCACTTTTCACTAGACAAATAATGAAGGCCCCATTAATTGGTTTAATATGAAATGAACAGCCCCTGGATTGTCATGTTTGGATTGTTTCCAAACTAATACAATTGAGTGTTCATCCCTAATAGCTAATAGCTATGATACAAATGTAGGTTTTTAAAATATGAAAGTTAAACTGTAATTTTCCTAATAATTATAAGGATTTTAGGTAAATTGCCTTTATTAGTATTATGTTTTTGTTTGTCCATGGAAGGATCTATTTATATTTGGCAATCTGGATTCAAAATTTGCCATTAGTTTTTGTTTGGATTATGTTTAACTACAAATTCCTTCATACCTATCATAACTGTTGTGTTTATTATTTTGGGTCATTTCAATTCTTTATATCACTTTTATATTTAACAAATAACTCCAACATATTACCTCCAAAAACTTTTATTTCAATACTTATTTTTTACAACTTTCTTAATCTATGTGTTAAAAAAAAAAGTAAAATGAACAACAAAGTTTTTCTCTTTTTCTTAATTTTCACATAAAACTCAAATATTTCAAATATTATGAGTTTGATGGTATAGTAGTTAGTATTTAAAAAAGCTTTAGGGTGTGTTTAGTTCTAGAAATTTTCTAATTTTTCCAGAAAATTTTTTAAAAATTAGAAAATGAAAAGAAAACATGTTATTTTAAATATTTTTCATTTTTTGTTTTCTTAGAAAACTATTTTCCAAGTTAGCAAGAGTTAGAAAACTGGGATTTAGTGGTTTTCCATTTTTTCAAAAAAAAAAATGCATCAAGGCTCTTTCCTGATCACAAGTCACGAGCCCTTCAACTTTGAGCAGTGCCATGGACCTTCTCCTCTCCACACCAGGTATGATCCTTCCCTGTTTCTTTTTTTCATTATCCCCTGCCTCTTTTCGATCTTTCTCTCAATTGTAACTTTCTTTGAATGGGTTCTTTGCTGAATAGGTCTAGTTGTTTATAATGATCAGATGGGTGTCTGTTCGTTCATCTGATTTGGCTGGGTTCATCTGATCTCTTTCTTCCTCTCAATTTGATTCACTTGTTTTGTTTGTTTATGATTCTTTGATTGTTTATAATTCTTTCTAATTTTATTGATTAAGAAGCTGACAACCTTGCTATACTTGATTTTGTGTCTTCTTCATATTTTTGTTTCACTTGCTTGCGGGATACCCTTCTTGTTAATGGCTCTTATTATGCTTTTTGTTTATTTGGTCCCTAGAATGCTATTTGGATGGTGAAGATTAGTTCTCTTTGAGCTTTTCTAGAGCAATTATTATAAGCTGTTGGCATGGTAGTTGATTTGGCAATACTATGCTCTAAACTCATAAACAACCAACCATTTTAAGTTTGTCATTTAGACCATTAAAGCCTTTAGCTGAAACCATTTGCTAAATTTTGAACTATTTCAAACATGCTTTTGTAGCAAGTGCTCTAGCATCTCTCAGAATAGTGGTTGTTGTTAGAATCAACCACATTCGTTATCTATCATAAATTAGTTAAATTGTTAGCTGAGACCACTTATATGATCTTTATCTTTTTCTAGTTGCCTGATCCTTCTAGTAACTAGTTCCTACATCCCTTCCCCACCCATCCATTTCCCTTTTAATTAAATCCAAGCAAAGTCTTTATGCCCAGTGGTGTTTATGTTGTTGACATGCCACCAAAGTTATTTGAATTATAGATTTATGTCTAGTAATTATTAGGTACACTCTTGTCTCATCTTTTTTGTCAAAATATTGTAATTAACTTATATTATTCTAATGTTAGTTGGTTGCCCTCCTAGATTTCTTTTGCAAATTTATGGACCTGGCTTCCATTTAAACTAAAAACTAGAAACAGAAAACCGGTTGTCTGTTTTTTCTTTTGTTTTTGCTTCTTTTCAGGCTGTACTTTGCATGTTTAGTTCTCTGTTGTTATTGCTAAAATGTCTCTGTTCTTCCCCTACAGGTTTGTGTACTGTTACTGTATATGTTTCAATGCCATTTTGTATTCCTTTGGTTGTTATTAAATAAACCTTCTTTTTTCAAACTCTTGTTTGAACTGGATAATTACTCCTTGATTTTTGAGTTATGGTGATTAATGGTTAATCATGGTTCCAGTAAGGCTAGGAAGTTGATTATTAGTGCCAAAATCTTAGAGCCATTAGTTAATTTGCATGTAATTAATCTAGAATCGAATTTGTGCTAGTTGTTGCCTACTCTAAAGTAGGCATTGTTATTGTTAAGTATTTGATTGAAATTGAATATTGTTATTTCTTGTTTTCTCAGGTACTGATAAAATCAGATCCTGGATTTCATTGCCAGAGTGAATTGAGGTCCAAACTACAGTGTTTTAGTTATAACCATAAAGCCTTGTTTTTATTGGAATTATTGAGTAGTTATACTTCTATATACCTATGTATTAAATTTCGCCTAGCAAGACTTGTAACTAATGTTGTCTCAAATAATCTTTTATCAATAAAAATGGTTTAATTTCTGGATTTTGAAGTTGGTACCTCTTATTTTTTGAAATTGATTTTTGTTTTGTTGTAGTTACCTCTACATTTTAACTGATTTTTTTTATCCTAAAGCTCTATTTCTTAATAATCTTTTCTTAATATTGTGACTATGATAGCATTTTTTTTTATCAAATGAACATGTTTTTTTTCCTTTTATATGAGTAATACATTTGTATATTTTAACAATGCAAGAATATAGAACCTTGTTATGAAGAAAATTTTTTCAACTAAACATGTTTTTTTATTTATCATTTTCAGAAAATTGTTTTATTGTGGAAACAACTAAACATGTTTTCTAAAAAGCATTTTAGAAAACTGTACATAGAAATGAAAACTAGAAACAGAAAAAGAAAAGGAAAATTGTTTTTCACATCTAAATGCCACCTTATTTTCTTTCTTCACCAACATCATGCATCCTCTCTACAGGAAGTAGGATGTTTGTTTCCTTTATTTTCGTTGAAGAGTGGAGGGAGCCATCCAAATAAACTATAATACATGTCTAATATCTCCAAACAGGTCTAAGCCACAAACTTAATTTTGAGTTACATGTTCAAATCTCAACATATGTAAATGCGTTCATTGGCAAAAAAAAACATTGTGATTTCGTATGATCCTTCATTTTACTAGTTATAGGAGTACAATATTATTTTGTGTCAGTACGACATATATGTATATATATGTATGTTCCTTTCTTTCCATATATCTTACTTGACCGTACGTTATTTTCCTTTCTTTCCATATGTCTTTCCACATATGTATGTATATGTATTTTTCACCAATGTTTCATTGCTTCTTATTGTTCAATTAAGGAAATAGTATGAATAATTAGGAGAAAATCACTATAAATTACTCTCTTCGTCTTATAACACTTGTCCATTTTATTATTCATAACAATTAATTCATGATTTTCTTTCTTTCAAAATTTTTTATGAAAATATATAAACTTTTTATATGAAAATGATATCTTAAGGACTTTAGTTTATAAATATAATTTTTTTTAAAAAAATTATAATACAAATTAATATGAATCTATTTAAGTTAAACTTTAGTCAAAAAAAGTAAAATCATCATCCTTTGTGAAATGGATGGAGTAATATTTTTTTAAAAATAAATTATACAGTAATTGTAAAAATATATATATATATATATTTTTATAGCTAGGTAAATAATTGAAAATGATAGTAGAAAAGATTAATCTATAGGCCCCATGATAAATCCGCTGAAAGAGCAAAATTCACCTATACGTTTTTATGTTCAGTAGTTAAGAACTTCTATTATGATGTTATTAGGCAACTACCCCATTGAAACTCATTTTCTTTCTCATTTAGCTAACCACTTTAGGACATAAACTAAATATTTTTTGTGCTTTAAATTTAGCTTAACTTGTAAAGGTGCATCATGCATGCACTCTAATTATAAGATTAATAATGTAAGTTCTCACAAATGCATAAAGACATTTGTTAAGATAGTGAAGTATAAGACTAAGAAGTTATGAATTTCTTTCAATCTCTATAGTTATATCACAATTTTATCTAAAAAAACATAAACAAAAAATTCATGTACTTAATAAAATAAAAAATCCTAAGCGTCAACTTTTCTCTTCTGTCTCTCAAAAAAATCCTTCTAACCTTGGTCTAATTGGGTTTGGTCATTCATTCTTAGTTTATATGTTATTACTTCAAGTAATCAACTTCGTCAGTAGAGTTTTTTTTTTTTTTTTTTTTTTACTTTTACCTTTACTAGATTCAGTTTTCTTCTCTTTGTCATACAAGATGGAGGAGTTACAACTTGAAGATACGGCAACAGAGAGTTTTACTCGATAGGTTGTCCAATCTACTTTCTCATGGTGGATCAAGTGTTAGAGTTCATTAATTTGTTTGTTAGTCTAAGTATTATGCTAGGTTTGTATTTCTCATTTTTTAGGGTCTTTTGAATCAGTCTATTGATTTAAATTCTGGGTATACTTGTTATTCTCTACATTTTCTCTATGTAATATAATATCACAGTGACACTATAAATGCATGAATTGAGTGTGTTATCTCTATTGAATTCAATGTTATATTTTATTGTTAGATGTCATATAACCTACAATTAATGGTAAAGAACTTTCATAAAAAATTAATAACTTTAGGCCTCCTCAAGTGAATGGTTGCTATTGGAGTATTTAGAATAGTTATTTTTTATTTTATTTTATTTTTTTCTTTTTTTTCTAGTCAAATGTTTATGTCAATTGGAAAACTAGTATTGTTATATGGTATCAAAATTTTTGTTAATATTGTGTGATCTTAATGAGAGGAAAAAAAATAAAAAATAACAATTACATTAAAAAAAATGTTACCACTTCAATAAATGGAAAAATTACGGTATAAAGGCATAATGGTTATAAACCATTATATAGCATGATTTTCTCCGTAGTAAATGGATGTCAAGGGTAAAATGTATAATCTATACCTTCTTAAAAGATTCACACAATGGTTACTTGATCCTCAAGAAAACCCTAAAAGATTGCTTGGTCAACAAGTAACCTATGGACTTTATTGTAAGATTTCAAGACTTGGGTACTTAATTGTACAACCTTAAAAGAGAGGTTTTAGATGGATTTGAATGGTATGAAAGTAATTTTTGAAGCTAAATTGTATAAAGGAAACAAAGGCTATTATTTAAGAACCTAGGACAACTAGGTTTATTATTGTTCACAAAAATAACTTAAGGATAGGATGATTTTTTACAAGAGTTAAAGATGGTCATTTCTAACATTATCCCAGCCTTTTGATTTCCAGGTTCTAAGGTCAAAAAGATGGGCTAAAAATTAGCCAAAAATTCTTTGCTTAAAACATACATATAGTGACCTAAGTGGGGGTTAAGGTTAAACTAATCAAGTCAGGTAAAATATCTTTATTTTTTTCCAATTCTTGGCCATTTTCATCCCCCACCAAACACAACCTATTCCTTATTTCCTCCATAAGCTTCCATATCCACCATAGCTTAAGCTCCCAAGAAATCACATAGGAAGGTAATTGGATGCAACAAGAAAGAAAAAAACCCTAATTTTCAGGTTTATTATGTATCTCTTGAAGATTTCAACCTTCACAGCTTAAGTAAGGGTTTTATCTGGGTTTCATGGTTATTTATTGTTCAATACTGATGCTCAAACATCCATGAAGCTAAGACTCTAAGCTTGGAAGAGAGTCAAGAGCTTGATAATCCAAGTTTAGGTTAAGGGGGAAATTGCACCTAGGGTTTCGGCTCTACAGCTTTTGGTACTCTATTATGGCAGTGAAATTGAGATTTCTAGAGCTCAAATTAGTACTAACTAAGACCAATTAACCTCTTAAGACCAAGCATTAGCTTGAGAAGGGCTGCCATAGTAATTATATAAAGTTTAATTGATTGTTTATTAGCTAACCCTAATGATGTGTTGCTGCCAGCATTGCATTTAATTGTGTTCTGTTTGTTTGTATATTTGGATGGCCATATTTGTGTATTGTACTGTATTTTTATGTTTTAGTGTCTTTGAATTTCAGGTATATGACTAGATTTTGAAGATTTTATTGATAAGCCCTTACTAAGTTTCATTTAAAAAACTTATCCTCTTTCTGTTCATTTCAGGAGCACCTAAAAGAGAGCATTCAAACTAATAGCTGTAATTTGAATTTCTCTATGAAATTTCAGGTATATTAACTTCTATAGGTATAGTTGTAAATTGTAAAGTTTCATGATTTTTGGAGCACATTAGCTATTTTTAGTAATGGTATCTTTTGCCTTATGTAGCAGCTAGTCCCTTCAAGTTTCTAAAGTGCTTAGTACTCTTGAAGTTCTCCAAGAAGCTTAGTGTACGTGTTAACTAAGTTACTGTCATATATGTGGTGCATAAATGCATGTAAATGAGTTGGGTATGTTGTATGTGTAGTGTGAGAGGGATATATGGATCAATGGAGTATAGTTTGAAGTGTGTATACAATGCTGTCCATATGGTGTTTCTGGGTTGTTTTGATGGCATTTTTATGAATGATGGTTAAAAGGGTTCTAAATTCAGGGGAATAGTTTTCCCAGGTGTAAAAGACATATATGGACACTACCAAGTGGGTTTTGTACTTGAAAATGAAATGTATGAATATTATGATATTTTGTATAGGCATGATGATCAATAGTGGCTAAATTTTGGTACCCTGTACTCCAATTGTCATAACTTTTTGTACATAAAGAATTTGGAAAAGAAATTTTTGACCACACCTAAAACACTTCAATATGAATAATTTGGCTTTTAAATCATTGGATTTAGTACCCTGTAGCCAGAGTTATGACCTGTCAAAATTGGCTGATTTTGTTAAGCATTGTTCACATGGTCATTTCTACCCGATTAAGTATAAAATCCATAATTGCAAACTTAGATGGATTTAATTTCTCAAACCTATTTTTCTATGAAGGTTTAAGTGTATTAAAGAGTTTAAAACCTTTAGGGAACAAGAGAACACAGGTAGAATTTGAGTCGGACACGGTATGAAAGTTTGGACATATAAAATGGGCACTAATAGCATCATGTATGTATATGATTGTATATACACTTGGGGATTTTACTCAAATTTCATATTAGCCAAAAATAAAGAATTTCAGTGTCATCATTACTTCTAAATGAAATTGTATGTGAATATGTGTGTGATGGTTGGACCAATATACATATTTTTGTATAATACCAAGAGGGCCACTTAGGTAAACATAGTGCACATGTTCTACTTCACCTACAAGACATAGACTACCTGGGGCTTAAGCTCACTACAATTGATCACTGTATTTAAGTACTCATAGTGGTAACAAAAAAAATCCTGCATGTGCTTTTGGGAGATGTAAAATCTCGCTTCAGACAAAATAAGACTGACAAAAAGGAAAAAAAACAAAAATAAACGTGTAATGTGTGTGTTTTTAAGCCTTTAGCCCAAAATACATAGCATCAATTGCATCGAAGCAAATGATTCTTTTTCCTCACTAATTAATAAAATGGCTAAAAGTGTTACCACAATGAATAACAAGATAACCGAACAATTAAGAAATATAATAATTCATATGTAACAATTTAAGATTGAATGTCTAATTTTTTTCACCTCAAAATCAATTTGAGTATCACACATATAACTATATATTGTTTATATATATATATATATATATAGTTTAGGGTTTAGGGTTAATAATTCATATGTAACAATTTAAGATTGAATGTTTAATTTTTTTCACCTCAAAATCAATTTGAGTATCACACATATAACTATATATTGTTTATATATATATATTGTTATTCAAACTTCTTTACACTAGATGAGAGATTTTAAGAAGAAGGGGCATGGCATGTTTCAAACCTAAGCAATGAACATGGTAAGGTAAAATAGCCTTCACAACTTCACAATCCTCAATTTGAGGCTAATCCTGACTGCCAATAGAGTGAAAAACTTGTACACAATTAGTTAAAATAGTGACAAAATGAAGTCCATTTTAATTGGCATAACAAAGAGCCTCCAAAATAGCCCGAAGGTCAATAGAGAGAGCAAATGGACAAGCAGGGAAACTGACACCTTGACTATGACTAGCTAAACCCCTTTAAGAAATAAGAACCCAAGTTGCTCCCCCCCCCCAATGTTGTAGGATGATCACTGTGAGGGAACCTCTTACTTACCCTAATATAGGGTGTTCCCAGGATCTTAGGATAATCAGGATTTAGTAATTCTACTATTAGTTGTACATGGCTAAGCTAAGACATGCATTGTTTAAAACTTTATACTAGTTGATTATCTTATGACATGAATCCATGTATGCTTAACTTCGGCATTTGAAGAAAAATAATAAATAAAAAAAACTTTTCAAATTACTTTCTATGGCATTCATTAAACACTTGAAACACATACCGAAGTCATATAAATATATTGTTGACACCCAATTTCGTCCGACCGTTCGAAAAAATAAAAATAATAAAAAAAAATTAATTAAATTAAAAAAATTAAAAAAATTAATTTAAATTATTTAAATTAAAATTAAATTAAATTAGTTAAGAGAAAGGCCTCCCCGAGAAAGGCTTCCCCAAGGGCGGCTGGTTTTTAATTATTGGCCTCAATAATCACTTCTCTCCCTCAATAATGGAATCTCGGCCGACAGATGATCTCTCCGGGACTCTCTGATTGGCTCTCCCTCATCTTATCTTGATTCCCCTCGGGCCTCAATAAAAAAAAAAGGGCCTCACTCTCTCTTTTCTCTCATCTAGAGCTTCTCTCTCTCTGGGGGCGCACAGCTCTCTCCAGCGAGCTCTCTCCTCTCTGACCTGCTCCGCTAACCTCTCCCACCATTTCCTGTCTCTCTGGACTTGCTTATTTATCTCTTCCTTGGTCTGTGCTTGAAAAAAAAAAAAAAGGAGACAAAAGAAAAAAAGAACAGAGGAGCCTGGACTCTCTCTTCTCCACTCCAACCTCTCCCCCAGCTACTGCCGACGCCTTCCCTTCTCCCTCAATCTCTGACAGCTTTCCCCTTCTCAAAAATCCTATTCTCTCTCTCTCAGAACACACACACACAGAAAAAAAAAAAAAAAAAAACGCTCTCCCTCTCTCTCTCATCTCCCCTGCCCAAGCTCCACCGCGCCTCGACAACGCCTTCGCCCTCCTTTCCCACTCGCCCTCCGCTCAGCGCCGCGTCTGCCGCCCGCCTGTTGCTCTCACTCCAGTCACCGTCTTCGGCCTCCTTCCCTGCCGCGTCGCGTCCCCTGCTCGCCTCGCTCCCTGCCGTCCAGCCAGCCTCCGTGTTACCTCCCACCAGCCTCCTCCGCTCCCGTTGCGCCCGTCGCCCTCCATCTCCCCTCCTCTTCCGCGCCTAGCAGCCCCTCCGCCGTCGTGCATCGCTCCAGCTACGCAGCCCCCCCACCTCGTCGCGCCTGAAGAAAAAAAAAAACGAAGAAGGAAGAAGAAGTAAAAAAAACGCCAGACGCGTTTTTAATTTTTGACGAAAGTCAAAGACTGTTCTTTTAATTTTTTGGGTAAACATCTTTGTTTAATCCTTAGTTTTCTTTATTTTGTTCATTTAAGTCACTAACATATTCTCTTTTGCAGATTAACCACTTACAGCAAGTTTTTATTGTTTTCTTTTCTTTAATCTCTTTTGTTTACTTGTCTATTTTGGCCATTAATTAAATTTAGTCATAAAATTCATGTAGGATTATAACCTAGATTGTTTTACTTAATTTTATATCCATCCTTTTTATCTATTTAATTTTAGGATAGTTCATTTATTATTTAATATTCACGATCCATTTAAAAAATTATTCCGGGTAGATTTAATAAAACTCTTGAATGAATATAGTATGATAATAAAGTACATAATTCATATCCAGGTAGTTCGGTTAGAATCCATGGTTTGGATATTAACTGCATTTATTTAAAGCCCCGAAAGTAAAAAAAAAATGAAAGTAAAAAAATTAAACAAAAAAATGAAACTCGGATTGCAAACCGACTCGTTATCGATCCAGATCTGATTTGATACATAATTTTGGGCATAATTAATTTTTAGCCTATGGATTCCTTTGATTTGCCTATTTGAGACCCTATGTTTGTTTCGATTTACAATCTGGCCATTGATTTACTGACGTTTATTAATTGTTCAGATAATTAAAAGCATAAATTTGCTTAGAAATTAACATTAAGCTTAATTATATGATTAGGATACATAGATATTTCTTTAAATAATCTGTCCCTGGATTTATTTGATTTTTGTCTATTTGAGACTCTAATGTTGTTTTGATTTACAATTTGGTCACTAATGTTTATTTTCATTCATGTTTTTATTTGATTATGAGCACGAATAAATAAATAAAATTAATATTAAGCATAATTGCATGATTAGGTTAGATAAACATTTTTAATAAATAATTTACCCCTGGATTTATTTTATTTGTCTAATTGAGTCTCTAATGTTGTTCTGATTTACAAATTAGTCATTGTTTTACTTATGTTTTCCTTTTATAGTTTTGTTTAGATAATCATGAATTAGGTTAGGAATTAATATTAAACATAATTAGATTTAGACTTTTTAATAAGTAATATGAAATTAGTTTGACATAATTAAAAAAATCACACTTAGAAAAATTCAGGCTGCGTGTGCTATTTAATAATTAATTGAATAATTAAATTTTAAATTAAATTTCATGTCCAAATGATCCGCCAGGATCCATGGTTTGGAAAACCAAAATTTTTTAAGTAAAGTATAAAATAAAATTAATTTTTAAATAGTTTACTTTATTTTTTTATCCAGTAATAAAAACAAAGAAAAAACTTTTTTAAAAAAAATAAATATATAAAAATTAAACTTTTATATTTTTACTTATTTTCTTTTAAAATAACAAAAAAATATAACTTTTTAATTCCTTTATTAAATAAACAAAAATCTTAGCCAAATGATTTCAAAAAAATATAAGATAAAATAAATAGAAAAGAATTAAATATTTTAGACTTATTAATTGGATGTATTTTTTTTTTAGACTTACAAATTAGATAATTACTTTAAAAACCTTATATCAAAATATAAATATCAAGACTTTTCTTTTATTTTTATAATATACATATAAATCTTTGGTTTCATTATTAAACAGATAAAATCTTAATTAAATAATTACTTTTTGGTTCATATTTTATCAAATAAAAAGAATAAACATAAAATAAAATATATGAATATCAAGATTTTTTTAAAAAAATATATAACTCTTTGAAAAAAAAAATATTTATTTTTGTTTCCTTAAAAAAAAATAAATGATAAAGATCTTTCATTAAACAAGAAAATAAAAAGAAAAGTAAAAAGAAAAGAAAAAGAAAGAAAAGAAAGAAAAGAAAAGAAAATATAAAGAAAGAAAAATCAAATTTTTAGATTATTAATAAACCTAAAATTTCCAAATTAATAATTAAACTAATAATTGATTCCATAAAAATTAAATAATTAACTAAAAATTAAAATAATTTCCATATCCGGATGATCCGGCAGGATCTACGGTTTAGAAAATATCAACCTTTTTAAAATAAATAAATTAAATAAAAAGATAAAAATCCATATTTACGATATGGATTAATTGATTAAAATTTCGTCAAATTCCGTGTCCAAATGACTCGGCAGAGTCCATGGTTCGGAATCCAAATCTTCCGTGTCCAAATGACTCGGCAGAGTCCATGGTTCGGAAGTATAAAATTTTATATAAATTAATTTCAAAATCCACATCCGATTAATTCAGTTAAAATTTCTAGTTTGAAAATTAACTGAATATTTTCTAAAAGCAAAGCAAAACAAAATTAAAATCAACTAAGGTGCCAATTTTGGGCGCTATAACAAAGTTGTTTTAACGTAACCGTACTCCCGATCCCCGAACTCTCGCAGACCAATTTTAAGGTGACCAATCGACCTAGGTAAACTGATTGGTGGCGACTCCAAGAAAACCTGACGTTGCCACATATATTTATTTAAACTTCTAAGTATTAGCTTATGCATACATAACACTTAACTTATGTACATCCATAAGCAACCATAGTGTATATACAGATATATAAACTAAATAAGTACATGCACACTTATCAAACTAAAAGCATTTCCTTTGTATCTAAGTACATAATATGTACAAAGTCTGAGACTATCAAAATAACTCCCAGTTGAGTATAGAGGCTCTAGAAATGAGAAATC
Organism: Aquilaria yunnanensis; assembly: GCA_039654915.1. Taxonomy (NCBI): domain Eukaryota; kingdom Viridiplantae; phylum Streptophyta; class Magnoliopsida; order Malvales; family Thymelaeaceae; genus Aquilaria; species Aquilaria yunnanensis. The sequence continues at coordinate 3,248,634 of CM077595.1, forward strand.
CAACTTCTCCTTATACGCTTCGTCTGTATCTGTCAAGGCTATTTTAAATACTTATTTAGTGCATTAATATTACTAACCAATAACTTAGAATCATTAAAGATTCATGTACTTTAAATACCTGCACCAAAACTTTGCTTAACAACCTTTCAGTAGGTGTTAGGCTTCATACTATTAGTATCTGCACAATGTGACACTTAAGGGAACGAGAATTATAAATTCTCAGTAACGAATTAAATACTTGCAAAATAAACTTTAGGACTCAACGTATATAACATATATACACATCTTAACATGAGCTCAAAACGTTATGAGGTATTGACTAATGGCCACTAGTAAAGGTTCTATGGCGGAGAACCCTTCCTCAACCTAGTCCTTCTTACAAGAGCTTAACTCTTGTATTAGCAAACTTGGCTTACCATTACTTACCCTTGCTCACATTGTACAAGAGTTCTTGGTGGCTCATTCTTACTAAGCTTAGTAGTTTAGCTAGGGTACTCTTAAGCATCAAAGCCCATCTTGAATACTTAGTACCCTATATACTTACTTAAGGGCTATTTAATTACTTAGTCCTTAAGCCACTTATTATCTACCTCATACTCCCTTAATTAATGCATTGTAGAAAAATTCATAATGCGTCAATTTTAATTTGAACTTAAAATTTCTTACCTTGAATAATTAATGCAAGCAAACACCAATTTCAGTGTCCTTATGGTCTCGATTTTGTATCATTCTTTGTACCTTTATGGTAGCTTGAGTATTTCTCTTTTAATTGATCATTTAGCTACATAAATAAACTATAATTAGGACAATATTACAACATTCCTTATGGTTTGAGTGGTTAGAAATAACCCTTTCATTGGGTTCAAAATCAACCGGCTCTTTACTCAACACACATCAACACTAATTTCGGTGTTGTACCCTTTCTACTCCAAAATTGAACAACCTAGGTTCCTATTGATTATTTATCTTATAATCAACTAAGAATTAATATAAACACATTAAATCCAGCCATTTTCCAACACAATTAACCCAAAAATCTAGACATAACCAAACCGAATCAATACATATCTAGGTTTTTAGCTTTCTTTCAACAACTTGGTTTGAATGAGTTTTAAACCTGTTTTTGACTTCATAAGGTAACAAAAATTCAATTAAACACACTTAATCCTAGATTAATAAACTCAGAAAAAATCTGGATTTAATTAAGAACAAGGCAAAATTAAATTGGTTCTTACCTTTCTTACTTAAGTTAAATTCCCAAACTTTTTTTTGTTGTTTTTCCCTTAATAAACAAACAAGAACTAGGCTTAAATCAGTATTTGCAGTAGCTACGGAGCCATATGAAGCTCAAAAATAGGGGAAGAACAAAATAACACTTACTTGAACAAGTAACTTGAAAATCAAGCTTACGATGATTTCATACTTGATTTTTCTTCAAAAACTTGCTTAATTGTGCTTGAATTTAATGGATTAAGCTTGGATTTGATCTTGGCTATGGTGTTTCGAGAGAAAGAGAGGTTTCAGGTGGTCTGAAGATGAAGAAAGAAGATGGCCAACTCAAATAATGCACCAAGTCAACTTATGTAGGCTTAACGTGCACATGTCACACACCTGGTCCCTTATTTAGACTCATTAGCACGTTTGGGACTTCTCCATAAACAAACAGAAACTTTAGGACCAAAACCAGCATTAAGTCACTCTTGAACTTCACCTTAATTACACGTCCAGTCCTCATCTTTAACATACGTGAAATTTATACCCAATACTTCTAAGGGTTACATATAAACTACCTATAGACAATCTAGTCAATTTACAATTTCACAAAGGAAGAGCAGGAATCACGAAAAACCGTGGCACCTTAAATTCAATAATTTTCCATCATCTACCAAACCATGAAATAAAAATTGGTCACTATATGAAATGACTAAAATGCCCTTCTTAGTCCAGTTTGCTTAAATGACCAATTTTTGTCATTTTTTAAGCTATTATATCTTATCAAACCGAGAATTTACTTACATTAAATATTCTAAACATATTAAATTATTAAAATAACTAAAGTTACCTCAATAATTATGATCCGAATTTTTGGAGAGCCGTAACGTTCACCATGCCCCATTCACAATGAAGACCAAGGTAATAGCTGAAGGAGAAGAATAAGTCCAACTACGAACTAAGACAGGCAGAGAAGGTTCAATATGTGTTGGGTTTGTTGGCTTAAATCCAAAAATTTTTAGAATGTTAGTTTGTTTAGGATTTGGTGTTAGTTTTCTTATTTGTTTAGAATTTGATTTTTCTATTTTGATGTGGTTTGGGTTTGTGTCTGACCCATAAAAAGGCATGTTGTATTAGGGTTTGAGTATGAGAAAAAAACCAATGTGATGAATATGCATGATGTGAGGGTTTCAGAAGGGAAAAGAGGTCTAAAGGCCAGAGGGCTAAGGCGAGAAGCCTTTTATAATTCTCATATCTTGTAATTATGTGAGAGCAAGATATTGGAATTGTTAGAAGTGTATAGAGGATCCATAGGCTAACGTGATCACTAAGAACATATCTCTACTGTAATATCTATATTTTATTCGAGTAGATTTCTCTCATTTGTGGATGTAGACTAGTTAAGAGCCAACTAACATTAAATTCGTGTATATATGTTTGATAGTGTTTTTTGTTCTGTTGCGTGTGAAGAGTGATTGAAGAATTTTTTTTTCAATAATTGGTATAATAGCTTATGTTTTAGTCCTGATATGACGGACCTTGTGGTGCATTCTTGACATTGTGGAACTTGTGGTGTGTTCCTAATATAGTGGAGTGTATAGTTCGATGCTTGACATAAGGATTTGAGTCAAGGTGAAAATTGTTGGGTTGTTTGCACAAATCCAAGAAATTTTAGAATTTTAGTTTGTTTAGAATTTGGTTTTCCTATCTTGATGTGATTTGGGTTTGTGAGTGGCTTATAAAAAGACTTGTTATATTAGGGTTTGAGTATAAGAGAAAAGCCAATGTGGTGAAAAGGTAAGATGTGAGAGTTTTAGAATGGAGGAGAGGTATAGAGAGGTCCAGAGAGGGCTAGAATAAAAAGTCTTTTGTGATTCTCATATATTGTAATTGTGTGAAGGTAAGATAGTAGGGTCGTTAGTAGTGTGTAGAAGATCCATAGGTCAACGTGAGCACTAAGGGTATACCTCTACTGTAATCTCTATATTTTTGCTCAAGTGAATTTCTCTTATTCGTAAATATATACTAGTTAAGAGCTGAACCACGTTAAATTTGTGTGTGCTTATTTAATAATGTTTTTTGTTCCGTTGTGCGTAATGGGTGATTGATGAATTTTTTTCCCAATAATATGATGAATTTCCTGACGCTAAAGGACTCCAAATGACGTAATCAATTTCTCCAATAATCCAATAGTAGCTATTTACCTGGAAGGGTTTCCCATTAAAAATAAGGTCATTTCATCCAATCCAAGTAAACGAAAGAGTTGTCACAAAGATGCCTAATAAATCTAATTTTCAGAAATTCCTATGCATGAACAGTTGCTGGAGCCAATCTCACAAAAATTTGAAAAAGGCCTGAAAGGGGATATGCGGCCTGTTGTGTCAAATTTCCTTAGAGAATGCAATCTAAAAATAAATGAAAAAAAGGATTCATCCTCCACTCCACACCTCAAACATATGATTGATCTCCTCACCTCTAATGGCCAAGTTACAAGTAGTAGGAAGTGCATCTTGGTAATATTACCACAAGAAAATTTTAAATTTATGGGGAATGGGTACTGAACACAACTTGCTTGAGTATGAATAACCCTAAAGGTCCTGGAATCTCCATACACTATGAGGAATGAATCAAAGTTGAGCATCTACATAGTCTTTCTTCGTATCATAAACACTGGATGAAGATTTAAACCAAATTTGCTCATCACAGCCCCTTGTGTGATTAGGGCTTATTTGGGAAATAGTGTGAGCCACTTGATCATTGAAAATTGAATAGACTGGCTTCATATTCCAACTTGAACCATCCATTTGAACTAAGTTACTAACAAAAGTGATTGAGTTCAGAAGATGTTAAATGCTACTATAGCGTACATTTAAAGGGAAAAAATGAGGAAGCAAAAATCTTTCAAATATTGATAGTTGTGCTGAAACTAACTAAACATCTTAAGTTGGGTATTAATAGGTATCGATCATGAAGGAGGCTTTACTAAATGGGAGAACAATTAGAATGTGATTTAGGTCCTTAGGATGGCATAAAATCTTTCATATTTAGCAATAAGAACTCGGGAGAATAGAAAATCCTAAAGTAAATGAACAATCCTCCCAAAAGTCTTGGCTAAGAATATATAGAGTTTTGGTTTATTTTTTAGGTTAATTAGAGGACCTGTTTAGCTAAGCCTTTTACCCCATAGTTTTCACTTGGCAAATAGTTCGGTTTTGCTTTCACTTTCTACTCGCATCATAGACTTTTGACTGACGACAGATCAACTAAGGATTGGTGGCAATGTCTTCCAATTTTTAGATTGTTTTGATTTGAACCATTGCCAATAGGGAAATGTATTTAAGAGGTGAAAATTAATATCCTTGAAATATCATGGGCATGAAAAAATGAACTCCTAATATCAAGTTTTTGTTTATACACAACAAACATGATTTCTTTCTTAAAAGTACTAGAACAATTTAACTCAAACTAATTCTTTTAAAAAATACTAGAACCCTTTGAACTCGAATCAAATCTTGTTATTAATAAAGGTGTTGCTTCTTAGCATTTAAAGTTTATATCCCCTTAAGTATGAAATGAATGACGCATATATGGGCCTAGCCTCATAAAGCATGATAGAGCGACACTGCTCATTGGTATGGGCTATAAATGAATAGAACATTTGATGAACCATTTAACAGAAGTTTGTTTATTTTCATTTACTTAATTAAATGAACAAACATCACCAAAATTTTAGATTCGTTTAAGTTAAATGAACAAACATGAATAGAGTATTATCCATTTGTTTATATTCATGAATAGTTCGGTTGATAATCATTCCTTTATTTGTTTGTTTGTTCATTTGTTCGTTTCCTCATTTGTTTATTTTTTGTAAATTAATTTATTTCTAATATTTTCTTTTGTTATTTTTGTTTTCATTTATGTTTGATTATGTTGTTTAAGAAAATGTATTTCTTCGTAGTGTTTGGGAACATATCCACTTAATGGCATTCACAAATGCAGTGTTTGGTTCATGACAATGTTGTTGTTAACAAACAAATGCGAATGAACATAAACATATTCTTTTGTAAACAAATGAATATAAATAGAGAAATGTGTTCATTTATTATTCATGCTCGTGTTCATATTCATTCAAAGTCAAACAAGTGAATATAAACAAAGCCATATTCATGTTCATTTGGTTGTTTACAATCCTTCATTGCTTTCATGCAAATTTGATTGGGGCTAGGCTCAGTCTAGGCAATATTGAGTTAATTTGTGTTAACTTAAATTAATTTAACTCAAAATAGCTTATTTTTATTTTTATATTTTTTTCATGGAAATCAATTTTATTTAAAAGCCAATATTATGTAGATGTAATAATTTATTTGAAAGTAAATTTTCATGATATTATTAAATTTTTTATTTATAAAAACATAAAAAATTTAATAAAATTTAATAAAATTATAAAAATTATATTTTAAATAGATTATTATACGTCCTTTATATTAGCTTTCAAATGGAATTGGTTATAGTGAAAAAAAATCTAAACATAGAAATAAATTATTTTAAATTAAATTGACTGAAATTAAAACCATTCGCTAACTAATATACTTATGTTCTTATAGTCCTGAATTTGATCACATACAATAAATGAGTTAAAATTATTGACTTTGTAAATTTTTCAGATATTTATTTTTTGACAGCCGGAGATGGCAGCAAACCTGTAACTTGAAATTCACAAAGACATCGTTAACTCATGTTTCAATATATATATAATATTGTGTTTTAACCAGGGTAAAATACTTTGCCAATTCTTGTTATGCTGTTGTGTTATTCCTACGTCCAGAAAATCCGTACAGCGTTATGTCTGATGAAGTGGATGGACTGAATTTTGACGAGTTGTAGTCTTGTAGAGTTGAAGTACTAACGTGGGTCAAGTTGCGAGATGTGAGGGCTAACGTGGAATAAGTTCAAGTTAAGGGACTAACTCGTTCAAGTCAGCCAAGATAAGGGGCCCATGGGTGATTCGGTCAATGACCTTTCACTCACTTTCAGTCCGGCATCGAAGAAGCAGCTAGAATAAAACGCAGTACGGCCGCAACGCCTGTGTTTGAAATTCAATTAGCAGTAGAAGTAGGAGGAACAGAGATGGTGGAGCCTCTGAACGGCGAAACAGCTCCGGTTGCGGCAGCTGAGGAGGAGGAGGAGGAGATGGTGGTCGGACCAGCGCCAGCTCAGCGTGCCCGACCAAAGCGCTCGCTTCAGTTCGAAAAGGCGTATCTCGATTCTCTCCCGTCTGCAAACATGTATTTGTCGCTTAATCATCCTACTTTCCACCAGGGTTCTTGATTGTTGCATTTGTGGTTTTTTTCCTACTTATGTGCGGTCGTGTGTAGTTGAGGGTTTCATTTATGCTTCTATAAGTTGTTTTTCGTGTTTTTTATTTACGGGAAGAAACTAGTTTGTTTTCACAATCTGGACTTCAATTTCGGCTGTTTATCCATGCTGTAGGTGATTTCTGTTGTTAGTATTTTGGGGAAGACGGTCAGGGTGATGATGATGATGATGATGATTACTGCGATTTCCTTCCGGAAAAATAATTGCTTTTCTCTATTTTAATGAATTTTGCTTGGTAAAAATATGGCAGGTTCAATGAGTTGCATCCTATGTGCAAATATTTTTCTATCACGCTTACAAGTGGCAAGTAATATTGCCCTTGGTCTGGTTTGTTTGATGCTTTGAATCAAGTCTGTTTTTGGCTTGATTCATGTTCTATGCTCTTTCAATGGATACGTTTACTTTAAAAAATTTGTGTATGGAGACTATGCAGTGTATGGATTTGATATAATATTTGGTGTATTAGATCAGAGAAGTGAACATGTGTATGGTTTCTGATTTGCAGGTACGAGAAGAGCTATATGCATCGAGATGTAGTTACACATGTTGCTGTATCCACTGCAGACTTTTTTATATCTGGAAGTGCTGATGGTAATTTTTCAGCTTGATATGAAAATTATGAGTGTGTGCACGTGCAAACTCTCAAAACTTGTGTGCATTTGCATTCGTTGTTTGGTTATTACTAAATTGTTATTATCTTGATGTTAGTGCACTGCTTCTGAAGGTTTTAGTTCCTTGTAGCATCTGAAAAGCTTCTAAGCTAATCTCATTTTTCTTTTTCTGCAAAGGCAATGCAAACTTGATCAAGCTATCTTTTCCTCTTTTACAAATTTTTAAAGCTGAATGGCCAGAGTTTTCTAATTGAATACGGGAAATTTTGGAATATCTATGATTTCAGCATAATGTCCTGTTATGCATCATCCAAGTCCGAGTCTTTCTCTACGACAGAAGAACTTTGTACAGAGCTACAGCCTACAGCAGCAGCAAGGGGTGCTAAGCATACTAATTGGTGCAAGGAATATCTATGGAGTCTATGAAATTTATATCTTTACAAACTAAATAGAAAAATATGTAGGCATTTTCACCTTAGAGTAAAAGGTCTTTCTTTTCTGTATTAATCTAATAAATGCTAATTGATCTGTCTCTCTTCCTGAAAACTAAACCAGGTCACTTGAAATTTTGGAAGAAAAAGCCTACGGGGATAGAATTTGCAAAGCATTTTAGGTCCCACCTGGGTCCTATTGAAGGTCTATCGGTGAGTCAGTCCTCCTTGTTTGACTCTGTAGATGTAGTTACAGTTTTATAATGGCCATATATACTAGTATTAAAAGGGCAAGCACAATGTGCATTGCAACTTGCTACGATAAATTGTTAGACATATATGTGAAAAGTTTAGTCTTGCAACACAAAAAATATATCTGCATGCATACCTAATGATGTAAATGGGTGATATTATTCTTCAAAGAATCCAACATCATATTTTGTTGAAGGGGATATGAGACTTGGCATTGATAACAGTCCTTTGAAGTTGTATTTCCTTAAAAACTGAAGATAAAAGTTGCAACAGTTTTCACATCATTGTTTTAGTACCTGTATTGCAATACATTATGTGTTTCCTCTTGTAAAGTGTGGATCTGAACTCTGTAAATCTGATGTTTAAGGCTCTGTTTGGAAACAGTGTTGGCAATTAGCATTAGAGTTTGGGAATAGCTATCAAAGAGTAGTTTTTTAATGTAGAGGTTTTGAGAAGCTATTTCAAATAAATTATTCAAACTCTGCTGCTAATTTCAAATGATATTCCAAACAAAGCATTATTTTTTCATTAGTTCTGTTGGACCTTTCCATGGAGGGGCATGTTCTTTTTTCCCCCACCCCTCCATGCATCATTTTGTCTTTTTCTGGACTAAGTTCGTTTTCCCTAAGTCATTGACAGATCTTGTATTAACGTTGCAGGTTAGTAATGATGGTTTGCTTTGTTGCACAATATCGAATGACCGTTCTGTGAAGATATATGATGTGGTCAACTATGACATGATGGTCATGATTCGACTACCATATGTTCCTGGTGCAGTTGAGTGGGTGTATAAGCAAGGGGATGTCAAAGCTAAGCTTGCCATAAGTGACAGAGATTCAGCATTTGTACATATATATGATCCAAGATCTGGTTCAAATGAACCAATCATGTCCAAGGAGGTATAAACAGAGCCTTTGAGGTTGAGCACCTTTTGGTGCTTAATATCTTTATGCTTTGCTTTACAACCACTGTAGTTTTGATATAGTAACTCTGTCAGATACACTTGGGACCAATAAAAGTTATGCGATACAATCCAGCATTTGACACTGTAATATCAGCTGATGCAAGGGGAATCCTCGAGTATTGGAGCCCTGTAACACTTCAGTTTCCAGAGAGTGAGTATGTAATCTTTGTACTTCTGTGCCATTTTTTTTTCTGTTAGCTTTATTTTAGTTGCTCTAGGTTTTTGCGTTCATACAATAGTACTTGTTTAGATCATTATATTTGTGTACCCATTGTTTTGCCATTCTATTAGCTTACTTATAGAGTCTCACCATAAACTCTGAGAGCCAATTCATTTTAACTTAACGTAATTCAAAATGGCGTATTTGTATTTTTACATTTTTTTTACCTAGAACCAATTTCATTTGAAAGCCAATATTATGTAGATGCAATAATTTATCTGAAAGTAATTTTTCATGATGTTATTAAATTTTTGTGAATTTTTCTTTTTAATGTCTTAGACTAGAAAAAAATCATAAAAATTTAATAAGATTATAAAAATTACTATATTTTTAATGGATTATTAACACTTGCATAATATTGGCTTTTAAATAAAATTAGTTCCAGGTAAAAAATATGTAAAAATAAAAATAAGACATTTTGGATTACGTTTGCTATAGCTAAAACAAATTGGTTCTTAATTAGTTAGTGGACCCTATGCATAGCATGCATATGAAATTTGCATACTTGTGTACCCGTTATTTTTTAATGTTATTAATTTTTTTTTATGAAGTTTTGTTTTTAATGCCTAAAAAAGTAAAATTCATAAAAATTTAATAACCTTATAAAGATTTTACTTTCAATGGATTATTATACCTACATAATGTTTGCTTTCAAATGGCATTTGTTCCTGCCAGAAAAGGTGTAAAAATAAAAATAAGACATTTTGGGTTAAGTTGACTTAAGTTAAAACAAATTAGATGGTAATGTTTAGGACTGAAATGGAACCTAAAATAGATTTGGGACCCAAAAATTAAAAATCTTACCACTTATAGGACTTCCGATTGCTATCTTTCCCTTCCGAATCATGTTTAAGGTCTTTTTATGCTAGTCCTTGATGGATTGAAATCATTTGATTTCATCGATCAATTTTTCATATATTATTCTTGCATTTCATTTCTGATAATTGTCTCTGTTTTATAGTTTAAGGGGTGTATAACTGTTGTTTTTTTTCCTGTTTGCAGGGTAAACTTCAGATTGAAGAGTGATACAAATCTCTTTGATATTGTGAAGAGTAAAACATCTGTTTCTGCAATTGAGGTATCAGAAACATGTGGTTTGCTATGGATTAAGTATGATTTTGAAAGTACAGCTTTGTTTATGAGTATCCATGCATAATCTTCCAGGTTAGCCCAGATGGTAAGCAATTCTCAGTTACATCACCTGATCGCAGAATACATGTATTCTGGTTTAGAGCGGGTAAACTTCGGCGGGTTTATGATGAATCACTTGAGGTAACATCAATACATATTTGACTCTATAAGACATGAATAATATTGGAAACCTTTTGGTGCTTAAGCATCTTGTTTTAATCAGGTAGCTCAAGATCTTCAAAGAAGTGATGCTCCTATGTATAGACTGGAAGCTATTGACTTTGGGAGAAGAATGGCTGTAGAGAAGGAGATGGAGAAAACAGAAACTGCACCTCAACCAAATGCTGTGTTTGATGAAAGTTCTAATTTCCTCATTTATGCAACTCTTATTGGGATAAAGGTGAGTATTGTTTGATTTTCTTTAACTTGTAAGTAGAATTAACTGAACCATGTGTTTTTCTCTTCTCTTCTCTTAACCATCTGTTAATTCAATTCTGTGTGTTTTATGTTTGATAGATTGTTAATTTACACACAAATAAGGCTGCCCGAATCCTTGGAAAGGTAGAGAGCAATGATAGGTTTTTGAGGATCGCCTTATATCAGGGTGATCGAAGCAGCAAGAAAGTAAGAAAAATCCCATCAGCCGCAGCAAATGTTAATGAGAGCAAAGAGCCTTTAACTGATCCCACACTTTTGTGTTGTGCTTTCAAGAAGCACAGAATATATTTATTCAGGTAAGCATGCTCCGTTACCATTGATCTGAAGCAGGTTAGCAAAATGTAATCAAACCCATAGGAACATTTGTTGATCTCACGGTGTTGACTTCAAATGTTATATATCATCATCATCATACATCTAACAGCACCTCAATTCTCAACAATGTTGGGGTTGGTAGCATGAAGCTCATAGTGTCAATTAACTACCGAAAATAATACTCAACAATTTGTATATTATTTTCTGCGGAAGACTTTTGGTCATGTATAAAGAATATATTGTATATATGCTAGTATTGTCACATTTTTGCTGAAGATGGCTTCAATGGCTCTATGTATAGTGTGTTTTATACCATGTTGGTATCAATCAAGCTGATGCATTACATGCTCTATCTTTCCCTATCTTTCCTGCAGTCGAAGAGAACCAGAAGAGCCTGAAGATGCAACAAAAGGCAGGGATGTGTTCAATGAGAAGCCACCACCTGATGAACTTATGGCAGTATCTGATATTGGAAAATCTGTTACAACGTCTCTTCCTGACAATGTGGTGAGTTTTGGCCTTTCAAGTTAATATTACATGACTGCAAAAGATGAAAAGTATAACTCCTTTGGTACACTAAAGAAGCAAAAGAAATAAAACAATTTTTCCATTTGAAACAAGCCTTAACCGGCCTGTAGAAAGATTGTAAATAGTTTTTGCCTATTATTCTGCTACACTTGCAGATTATTGCAGCTCTCTCTTGCTTTTTTTCCCCGGTTAATTAGTTCGTTGTTAATCAGATTTTGAACACAACAATGGGAGACATCCATATGCGGCTTTACCCAGAAGAATGTCCCAAAACAGTGGAGAATTTTACAACACATTGTCGGAATGGATACTATGATAATCTTATCTTTCACCGTGTCATCAAAGGCTTCATGATACAAACAGGAGATCCATTGGGAGATGGCACTGGTGGGCAGTCTATATGGGGAAGGGAATTTGAGGATGAGTTTCACAAAAGGTACAAAAATTGTCAGTTCTTTTATTTCTGCATAATGGTAACTCCCATTTGAAGGCCAAGATGGTCGTATTATTGAATCTTTCTTTAGATAGATGTTGAGGAGTGTGTGAACACATGTTTTCTTTCATCCAACATCTCTTCTTCAGTTCAATTCCTCTCTCTCTCTCTCTCTCTCTCTCTCTCTCTCTCAAACCAATCCATTAATGTGATTTCTTTTTTGATGGCTTCTATGATACTTTTTGATTATGTAGCTAGAACTTTTTTACCATTGAGTCAACTGTTTATCAGTTCATTCATTATAATATTAGTGTCTAATAAGAACCTGTTTGTTTCCAGTTTGCGACACGACAGGCCCTTTACAGTATCAATGGCGAATGCAGGACCAAATACAAATGGCTCTCAGTTCTTTATAACCACAGTAGCTACTCCATGGCTGGATAATAAGCATACAGTATTTGGCAGGGTCATCAAGGGAATGGATGTTGTGCAGGTTCATATTTAACTCTGCACCTTTATGCTTTAAGTGGGTGGGGCATGGTGATGGTCTAAAAAGCAATTTAAGAGGAGTTTCCTTTACGGAGGGGGAGTATTTTATTTAAATTATACTGTTGTTTTTTCAGCCTTTAGCATGCCATGCATTGGACTCGGAAGTTATTTGTGTTATGTGGTTTGCATCAAAATGAATTAACCAAGTTCTGCATTATAATCAACAGGCTATTGAGAAGGTGAAGACAGACAAGACAGATAAGCCGTATCAAGATGTAAAAATTTTAAGCGTGACTGTTCCCAAGTTGTGAAGAATTAACATTGTATCGAAGGGATATTCTTCTGTTGCTTTTGCTAATTCGTTTTTGTCAGCTACAAGCGGTTCAGGAACTGTGTTCCAGGCAAGTCACGTGGTGAGAGACGATTCACTTACAGGTACCACTGTAATGACAAGATCATTGATAACCTTTGGCGCTTGTTCTCAGTGCCTTTTGGTTTCAATTTGGCCATGGAGAGGCTGTTGACGTTTGCCTTTCCAGGTAAAATATAATCTTGGGGAAACACTTATCATTAGATTGGTTGTATGCATACTGAGCCCGATACTGTGGTAGGCTAACATGATCTTGATGGGAACGAAGTTTATGATAGAAATCAAGTTGGTGTATTAATCAGTATGTGCCTCCAGATAGTTTCCTTTTTGGAGATTACATGATTCCGCTGGTCTGACTAAACATAGAGATTGCCGGCTGACAAATATGGAGATTGCCTGACTAAATATAAGGTTGCAGCTTAATGCAAGTCTGGTCATATGGGCTTGTGCCTTGGTTACAGAATACATTCCCGAAAGCTAGCTTGTTTAGACAAAAGTGCTCAGTTGATAAAGAACGAACATAAAGTGGCATAAAACTATAGAACAATTAAATGCGAAATGAAACTACAACATTTCTGGAATTACACGAACGCTGTTTTGGTGGGTTCTGGCTTTGGTTGGAGATGGATTGGGGGAACTATAGCCACTCCGTAAGTCCAACACTTACATCGTGGTGTGCGAGAAACAAGATGCTTTGGGTGAAATCTGCCATCAGATTCCTAAAGAAGCTTGGGATGCAAGGCCCCAAGGCCATTATCTTTGTTAGCATCCGGTGGTTCCTCCAGGCAGTGCATACAACTTCCGTAGACCTTCTAGGGAACACAGTTTGCTGCATTTTCTAGGAATGTTGGGAATGCCTACAGCTACTGCCTCAAAGTCAAACTGTGGACATTGAAGCCAAGGAAAGCCTAGCCTAGTGCTGGTGGCATATTTTCGAGTTTATCCCATGAACGATTGTGGACACAAATGGTCCGCAGCTTCTGAATTCATCCTAGTGCCTATCCATGGAACCAATGCCATTATTATTGATTTTAGGCAGCTCAAGGAGTGGACTCTAGTGATACAGGTGGAGCACAACCATAAAGAAGTCAAAGCGGTTGCAGATTGCCTTGTGAAGAAAGCTGACTTTGGCATCCGAGGACCACCTTGCCCTTAGTTTTATCGGCATTCGGCAATGCCCCGATCATGTATCTGCCTCTGTTGAAGCCAGTTGTATGGGAACCTCCACCGCCAGGCTCTGCAACCACTCTGCCACCTTTGATCGTAACCCATGCCAGTGGGTTTTTGCCTCCCTTAAATCTATCCTGTTTTAAAAAAACCTACGACTCACCACCCGTAATCATGTAAAAAGTTGCATCACTTTTGTCTCGTCCAACAGCGCTACCCTATCCTCGGTCCTCGCATCTCTCCCTGATAAGCTTAAAGCCTGCTTTTCTGGTGTATTAGAAAAACTAGTAGGTGAAGATTAATCTCGTTTATGGACTGGCATTACAACAAAAACCTCTTCCTATCAACTCTCATCAATTTTTCCCCATAACCAAAGCATTGAATCGAATCCATGTTCTATTATATAATTGGCCTCGAGATTCTTCCACCTGGACACACTTGTAGCAGCCGTGCAACTCATGATGGCAAGCTGGGAAGGGACAAATGAAACCGAGTTTTTCCCATCCCAAAACTTCCAACAAGTTGTTGTTCACACTGTTGTTTAAGCTTGAAATTGTCACCCAAAATTCATTGTTCAACGTGCACACAAGGCACAGTTAGGTTGAAAAATCACACTTGCCATTGTTAAGCGCCAGGGGCTTAGTTATTTTTCCCGCATCATGTTTCAGGAGTTGCTATGTTGTTATAGTTTAACGTTCTCGGACAAATTTGATGGTGTCCTTCCGCTAAGAAGCAGCAGTTATTAGTCCAATTTATTAGGGGTTGAATTACTCATAATGCAGAGGGGGCGGAAAAGAGACTTAACAAATCAAGTTTCACCATCCAGAAGAATAAACATTTTTGCCAAAACTGTGTCATTTGAAATCCAACTGTTCAACATGCACAAAAGCACATTAAGATAAAAGAGTTATTTTCATGAACTTGCTTGCTCTATGCAAGAGATTGGAGAGCATCCTTTTTCAAGGCTAGGGAACTCACTTGTATTAACTGCTTCTACAGCAAGACTTGAGCCCTCAAGCTTGATCCAGACAGTTATAAATTATAGGCAAACATGAGCAGCAGGTGAAGTAACACTTGAGCATTTGACCCCAAAAAATGCACTATTTTCACAGAAATGATAAGTTTCCAATTCAATTCATCCTCTAAAACGTAAGACTCGAGGTCCAGTAACAAGCATCTCAAACAATGTTCAACTACAACAACCAAAAACGTAAGAACCTTCAGAGATCTAAGAACCAAGAACACTAACTGCATAAAAGAAGTTGCGAGACAAGATATCCTATCCGCCTTTAGCATCTTAGTCAAATAAGCTGAGGCCCATATCCTGCAACAGAATAGAAGTTTATAAATCAGACGTTATCATCAAACAATGAAACCATTTGAACGTAAAGAAATGCAACAGAATATTACATCGTCGGACTCCTCCTTCTCTTCGACCTTCTCTTCCTTCTTGGCTTCGGGAGCAGCTGCAGCGGCACCACCACCAGCAGCACTGGCAGCAGGGGCAGCTACGGCAATCGCGCCGCCACCACCAGATGGGACAGAGGCCAGCTTCTCCCTCCCAGCGGCAATCAACTCTGTGAGATCCTTTCCCTTCACTTGGGTCAAGAGCAACTCAAGCATATCATCCTCGCACTCAGCTCCAACTACAATAAATCACCATTCAAAATCTCAACAACCCAACAAACAGAGCACTCACACATTAACAAAAGGCTATACACATTAAATAACGAAAACTCGGAACCAATTTCATCATTCAGAACAAATTGCACTACCAAGTTCGACGCATAACGAAATCAACACCAAATTGTCTCAAGGCGAAATTGTGTGGATCGAAACTTGATGATTAGAGAAGAAGAATTTACCCGATCCGAGGATTCCCTTCAAATCATCGGCAGAGGGATCGGAGTTCCCACCAAGGACGGCGAGCAAATAGGCGGCAAGAAGCTTCATTCCTGCGAAAATTTGAAGGCAATCAGATTGATAAAGAGAGATCGAACAGAAAGAAGAACATACGTAAGTCGAAAGCGAGAGATGGATACTTGGAAACGACACGAGTCCAAGCTCAGGGAATTGCTCTAGGGTTTTCGGAGGTGAGTGATCAAAGGGGTGGTGAAGGGATGAATTATATAGCTAGGGTTTTGGTTCACTCCTGCAACTGGTTCAATCCTGTCCGCCCATTTCTCGCCATCAGGCTTTAGGGAAAAGTTCACAAAAGGTCCCTAATCTTTGATTTATCTTCTTGTTTCACCCAAACCTATTAGTTATTCATTTGTGATCCCAAATCTTTTCTAACCATTCTCTATTAGTCCCCCAAGAATGGAATCTGTTAACCTTAGAGTAACTCGCTAACATCAATTTTTGAGATTCTAATTTAAATTATTTGAAGTTATTACTCTCTCCATCCAATATTCTTTGAAACATTTAACTTTTTTTTTAATAGTTTGACTTGAATTTATTCATATTATTATTTTTTTAAATTTTTTTAAAAATATATTTAGAAGCTGTAGGTCTTTATTTATCATTTTATATTAAATTTTTTTATTTGTATACTAAAATGTTGAAAATAAAAAATAAAAAATTAAATTTTAAATATTTAATGTTGTAAATAGCTTGGGACAAATGAAGTATTTATTTAGTTTATGCTATATGCTTATATTTCAGTATTATTTCATATGGAACATGTTTGGTAAGTCGATTTACCATATTACCTCTAAAACTATAATTTCAATATTTATATTTTTTATATCTTCCTTAATTTGTGTGCAAAATTGGAAAGGTGGAAAATTTTTCTTTTTCTTTTTTCTTTTTTAAAAAATTCACAGCGGACCAAATTGTGCAAAGACTATGGGACGGAAAAAATATTTACCAATGAGAATGAGTTAATCTCTTATTGGTATGATCTCCAACAAATGTATACAAGAGTTATACCTTCGGGTTAGCCTAACAGGCCCCTATGTCTTATGCCTATATATATTTATATTCCAATCTATTCTTCATAATAATATAAAATATGTATTAACAAGACAAATCTCGATTCCCCCAAAATTTGAGATATATATAAATCTTGATACTGATGGACGAGACAAACAAAATCAAAGATGGAGTTGTCATAGAGACAAAGATGGCATTTGAAGTGGAGGAGTAACATATGTCTTCTTTCTACATTGAATAGAATGACTCATACCTCTATTTTTTGGTCTCCTTAAGTTTTGGTTGTGAACATAAATAAGATAGTTTTAATGTTACTATGACACACAACCTGGCAGTTCATATTATGGTGTGCTTTATTACATGTCAGAGAGAGCATACGAACATAACATCTAGAATAATACAACGCTTGAATAGTATAAAATATGAAGGAGTTAGTTGTGCAACATATATAATGATGAAGATGATATCAAATACTCGTGTGATCAACAATTAGACTTTGGTTTAACATTGTTATATAATTAATAGATCCTTTAACGAAGGGAACATATATTTGGGGACGACACAATGCATGTAAACGATAGTTACATTAATTTCATCAGGATGACGAAAACAACCAAGAGAAAAAGAACATTGAAATGTACATATTAGTCGATGAGTCGTGATGATATATGTAGTCTCGATTCATTTAATTTATAATAAGAGTATAGTAGTTTATTTCATCCATAATATGATATTATTAATCATTCATTGGAGCATGGAGGAATCAAAGAATCATATAATGTTGTTTAATTTGAGTTAAAGAAATTGATTCAAGTTCATGGCAATTGGGGGACTAGTTTAGTTGTAAACATATGTATTATTCAATAGTTTGTCAAATGCAATGAAATAGAAAAACACATTAAAGTCATGAGCATTCTTATGATCTACCAAAAAAACATGGAGATGTCATTCTTCAAAAGCATACTATTTCCTGCTTTTTTTGCGTTGCAAATGGAATCACTTAGCCACACTTTTAACTCTCTTTCGACCAAAAGTGTTAGTCTTCACAAACCTTGGGTCCTGGATGTAATCCCCTGTTCTAACAGTCGTAGAAGTCTCCCCCATTTTGCAATTCCCTTTGAGTACGGCCCGTTTCAGCAAGCAAAACCCTTTGCCAAACCACTTCCTTCCTGTAGGATCATTCATACAACGAGCTATCAAATTATAACACTCATGTGCAGTGTTTGTCCGCCAACAAAACCTCTGTAGGCGTTCCTCCCTATCCAAGTGACCCATCAATTCATCGGAGTATATTCTTGCGTTCTTTGACCATCTTTTCAGAATATACCGGTATGGTATTTTCTCCTCCCATTTGAAGTCTAAAATTTAAATTGCATGAGCGCACACAAAAACCTTGTTGGTTGAAGAACTTGCAAGAACATTCAACTGCCTTCAATAAATGGGTCGAACCTAATAGAAAACTTGAGAGGATTACGTCATCCCAGCGACACCTGGAAACACTCAACCCCAAAATCAACACTGATAAGATGAAATTTTGCACCAACATCATAGATAAATTACTCCTGAAAATCTTTGAGCAATCTGACGCTAAACATGTTGGATGCATGAATCATAATATCGTTATGGAGGGAAGCCTCGTACTCCCCATAGTTATTAAAATCCTTCTCAAGTTTGTTCTGCCTCCTTTAACCTGTATATCAATTGCTTGGAAAATATCAAGCAATCTCATCTACTTGTTGGCCAACGAAGTAAGGACATTATTTGTGCTCTTAACCCTTTGCGTTGTGAGTGTGCCTATGGAAAAAATCAGAGTAAAACATTAACACATGAAAATACATTAAAAAATTAAAATAATATGTAAAAGAAATATAATAATGCAAAAAGAAACAAAATTACATAGAAAAAAATAGAATAGTAAAAAATAGAAACAAAATAGTACAAAAAAGGAACATAAGAGTACAAAAAATTAACATAATAAGGGTAAATTGCACGCATTACCCCTAACCTTTAATTGTTATTTCACTTCTAATCCTAACATTCACTTTGCTCGTAGTGTGTCCCTAACCTCAATAAAACATTTCATTTTGGCCCCTTTTTGGATGAAAATTGTTACCTTTGACGGAAAAAGACACATTAATAAGGGAAAATGCTTGTTTTTACCTCTTTTTAAAATTTTCTTTACCAAAAAAGCCCTAAAACTTTTAAATTTGACAAAACTACCACCAACCTCTCCAACCTCTCCTCTCTCTCCGACAGCCATATCTCCGACCTCTCTTTCCTCTTTCTTCGGCCTCCCTTTTCGCCCTCTCCTTCATCTCCTCCCATATTTGGCCTCCATCTCCTCCTTCTCCCCCATCTCCGGCCTTCTCTTTTCTCCCCCCTTCTTTCATCCTCCCTCCGACAGAATCAAGCATGGTCTTGAGCGTGACTCCTGACCCTAGTCCACTTGTCGCCAAAATCGCTCTCACCCACTGGTGCCAAATCAAGAAGAGGCCAAATCGGACTTCTCTCCCTTTCATGAATCAACATTTTCGATTGCGAACGAACTACAAGGAATCGCAATTAATCAGAGCGAATTGCGGGCTTTTCTCCCTCTCATGAATCATCCGTTTCAGCCATTTCAATCATATAAGAAATAGGATATAAGCTCAAGCAGAGTCGCGATGGTGAGTGGCGGCAAGGATCAGTGAGGAAGACAGATGAAGGAGAGGGAGGATAGGGAGGCCAAAGATGGGAGGAGATAGAGGAAGGGGAGGAAAAGGAGGCTGAAGAGGGAGGAAAGGGAGGTCAGAGACGTGGCTATCTAAGAGAGAGGAGAGGTATGAGAGGTTGGTGGTAGTTTTGTCAAATTTAAGATTTTCAGGGCTTTTTTGGCAAGGAAAATTTTAATAGGGGTAAAAACAAGCATTTTCCCCTGTTGGCGTGGCTTTTTCTGTTGGAGATAATGATTTTCGTCCGAAGATAATGATTCTCGTCCAAAAGGGAGTCAAAATGAAATGTTTTATTAAGGTTAGGGATACGTTACAAGTAAAGTGAAGGTTAGGGTTAGAAGTGAAACAACAATTAAAGGTTGGGGGTAACGCGTGCAATTTACCCAACATAATAATACATAAAAGAAACAAAACGATACAAATACTAGTTGTGGACATACCTACCGAAAAAATATCCCTACACAAGCATGAAACCTATTGCTCATGCACTCTCCTAATTGATTTAAGCCAATTATTATCTGAACAACCAAACTCATCAAGCAACTCATTCTATATACATTGTAGCTCATCCTCAGTCAAGCAATCGTATAGACATTTCAAGAACTTTGGAGAAAATCTAGGTTGACAGTACAAATAATGAAGCTTGGTAGATGCCTTCTTTGATATGTGCCACAGGCATAGTCTATGTTTTACTTGCTTGAACACACTATCAAAAGCACTTAAAAATGCGTTGACTTGATCCGAGAATAATGTCTTCAGCCCAATTTTATCTATACTCTATAAAAATGTCCTCAGCAACCATTTGAATGCCATAACTTTTTACTTTAGTAGAAAGGCACACCCAAATATTATATTTTGACAGTGGTATTTGGCCCTAACTATCGGAACACAGAACATATTGTAACAGTTAGTTCGATATGTAGTGCCCATAAAGACGAAATCACCAAAAACAAATAATTGCACAAAAAAATTTGACAACCTCCCTACCTCATCAATCTCAATGGCGTAGAAAAATTTGGGGTCTGTTTTGGTGTGCTCCTTGAAACATTGAACCAGTGATGAGGCATCACCCTTAGTAGCCACTATAGCATTCTTTGTAGCAACTTTGTTGTATAAATTTTTCTTTTTTAGCCTAGACTGCTCAGGCCCCCCGACTTCATTGTTAAACACCCTGAAAGTATCAATTATTCGAATGCCACTCTTCACCAACTTCATCAACGTGTTGAATTGCTCCACTGTCATGTCTTTGCTCGTATTCAATATGGCGGATGGTTATACTTCTTAATATAGCAGTCACAAATTCACTAGCCATCTTCGTTGCACATAAACTTAATATAGGTAGAGCACCCACACCTCAAACACCTCAACGAGTGTTTCCGATATGAAGCTTTATAGTCAGACAATTTGACTAAATTCTTGGAACCTTGTCGGTGACTACAAAACTCTGCTGCAACGATGCGATCATGCCTCCATCGAAGTATATTCCAATTGGCCTTGAACCCATTATCCATAACATATCTACTAAAGAACAAAAGAGCAACATCTACATTCTTAAACCTAATGCCCTCCAATGAAGCCTTCTCAACACCTTTTGAAACAATGCCATAATCAATTCTCGAATCTAAAACACAGAAAACAAAATTAATATATATGAGAACAATAATGTATTAGTGAGATCAATACTAAAACATTAGAATAATACAATCATTCATCATAACCATACATACTAGTACTACATAGATACAATATCAGTTCCATAATAATACAATCAAGTAACATATTGATACGTAACATCATAAACATAAAACACACAAACAAAATTGACAACTACCTCTATCATCTCACTCACCATGGTTGCCATCATCACTAACCTCTACATTTTTTTCCCTATCGCACCTATTTGTAGACTATATAAAAACATACTCCATTACACCATTGAAGAAACACACACAGGAAAAATAAAATGAAAGGAAACAAGCCTTCAACTGCACTAGCAAGAACATCAGGTCCGTCACCACCACCCAAATCTCCACCATTACGGTCACCATTCCCTTCCTCTATGTCATCATACCGTTCTGATTGTAACAATTGAGATGAGTTCTAGAATAATACAATTAAACAACAGATGCATGCATTGGAAAATGAAATACAACAGTTTGATATGTAACATTAAAAACATAAAACCATTAAAACACAATTGCTAGCTATCTCCATCGTTTGTCCCATCATGGCTGCTATTGTCACCAGCCTCTACATCATCTTTCTTATCACATCTACCTACAGATAATACAAAAACACACTTCATTACACTATCGCAGAAACACACACAGTACACTCAAAATGAAAAGGAAAAAAAGCGTTCAAACTCATTAGCTAGAAAAACAGTCCCACCACCAACACCAAAATCTTCACCATTACAATCACCATCCCCTTCCCCTTTTTCATCGTATCATTCTGATTCCTCGATGCCACCTTCATCACCTGGGGTTTCATTCAAATCAAACAACATACTTTACCGATCTTGTTGTCCCCCAATTGAACCCGTAAGAAATCACTTATTTTGGAATATGAAAAATATGAGAGAAGATGCAAACTGGCAAAAATGATAAAATGGTTGAGGAAAAAAAAAGAAATGAACAAAAAAAATGAAATAAACCAAGTAAGAACTATAATTACATTATTGTAATTGCTAATTACCATTATTATTTTAAACTGACAAATTCTAGTCAGTTAACTAGGATCCCATGGCTGACTTGTCAAAACAATTTAACTTACCTTATTTAAATTAAATCCAAATGGAAGCTAACACCTATTAACCGGTACACATACACTCGGGAGCACGTCAGACTTGTGCGATGTTAATTAGCATCTATTACTTGCGACAAAAATCCTTGAGAAAAACATATGATATTATACGAGAAAAAATCAAACTTCGGCATTTCAAAATCGTCACCATTTTTTAGTTCCGTGGAATTGTCTGTGCTCACTCTACCACATCTAAGAAAAATACTATATAATAAAATTTGAAAGCATAATCTCGCTTCAAATCTTTTATTGATGGTCCCCAATAATAGCAAAGGCAAGACATATTCTGGTGAAACTCGTTGAATGGTACACAGATATTGAAACTAAAAGCCATCTGATGACTACATCTGGAAAACATTTTAGCCCTGATTGATACTTCGTTGCAGGTTGAGCTGCAGCATAGATACCAAAGCAGCAAAGAGGACTATCATTGCCGTTAACTTTACCAAAACAACCATCTTCTTCTTGTTTGATTTCCAGTAGGTTCATCCCTTTTCAATTCGCAGGCTTCCCCTCTAGACATGCCCTGCTTGAGAGAGTCCAAACGGTTCCTGTACCCAGGATTTTATGTCAGGTATCAGGAAAGGAAACAGCTAAATTTAATTGGGTTGATGGCAGATCACAAATAGCTGGAATTCAATTAAGATGAAGTTAATTTAGCTTATTTTACACTTGATATGCCGCAATTCAACAACTAGTTTACTTTTCTACCAAACTCACACCATAAAGTTCCCAACCTGGTCCTGGTGAGCCATGACAAAACAACTCCAGGCCTGTTTGTTTTAGCAAGAAAATTATGTTCTGTGCAAACACCGTATCACAAATCTAGGTTCTGGGTAAGAACAGAAGATGTATAATATAAGTCAGTGGAGGATACATATTTCCTCATATTCCAAAGTCACATACAGCATTAATGATCCCCAAATCACAATCTAAAGGTGGAAATTGGTAATTAATCTACTTGCAGGGTTGGCCTATTCTGCAGACATTTATCCGTATGTTATCATTTGTTTTTTATTCCTCAAACAATGAAAGATTCATGCAAACAAAATGAAGCACAAAATGTATTTTAGGACTTCTGAAATTACTTTGTATCAGTAAGACGACCATGCAGACTCCATCTTTGGCGAAATCCTTCAGCACCTTCAACTCCACTGGCTAGAATCATGCGCCTGCAGACAAAAATTTAACTGATAAAACTCCCACTTGAAATAGAAGTTCTCTCGACATAGATTTCTCTAGTCAATAAATTGAATAAGAGCCATATACTCTAGCTTTAGGGATAATTAGATCTCCTTTTGAAAGCCTAGAAGTATAAGGATTGCATAAAAGATAAATGTCATTCTCCTTTGATAGGTTTAGCTCCACAAGTGACAGATTCTTGAACAAAATGCAGGGCAAATTAATCAGAACTTTCAAGTTCAATAATTTAGCCAAGGAGAGAAAGAAAAACAATAATTGAGATTTCACAATGTCATATAGCTTGTTTGAATCGCTGCTGGGGAATAAAAACAAACAAACCAACCAATAAATGAATTTTTAGGTTCATTTAACAAATAACAAATATTTCATCACGAGTTCATGGAGCGAATTCACAGCACTAAGCCAAATTACCTCTCCAACATTGTAATCTCGGATTCAAGCTGAGCAGCTCTTTCCCTTGCTTGATCTAAAGGCATTGAGAACCCCAATTTTCTCTCACTATCTTGAAGCCGTTCCCTTAGTAGCTTATCCTGAAACTCAAATGCACATATTCAAGGAAAAGGCTACATAACATGCTTAAGAAATGCCACATAAGATACTTGTGCATATAAAATGTCTTTCAGTAAAAAAAAGATATCTGACCCTTCTTTCAGCGCACTGTTTGTACAGTACAAGCTCATCTTGGCAGAAAGGCTCAATATCATTAATCTGCAAACCTTCAAATAAAAGGATGGATTAAATATTGCTGATACTGACTCTTCATAGATATTAATAGTTAAATGCCATGTCAGTACGGTTTCTTGACACAAAAAAAATAAATGATATGAGATGGAGCAAGCCAAACTTACAAAGATATTACATAATTTCTTTCTATAAGAAGGAAATTCAGTCAAGAACCATATAAACATCTATCTAGACTGCCCTTTTGCATAGCAATTGATTATGATCCTCTATTCAAAAGCTTGTTAGGCATTAGTCGTAGCATATGCAGTATGTGGTTAATTGGCAAACTTGGATCTAAGTGACATGAAACAATTTAAACTGCAATTTATTAAGAAGTCGGAATTGAACAAGTTCAAACAAAGTATGTGGATCTTAGAAAGGTTTGATTCATCCACTGCACAGAAAAGGACTTACATAAGAATAGATTCCTCAAAATCTCGTCACACAGTTCAACACCTTGAAGCACATGAGAGGCAATTTCTGGTGGGATGAGAGGAGAAGGTGGTCCCATCATTAAATCATCCGGAACCAGTATAGTTTCTTCCATTGTTGGTTGCGAATCAACTAAGGACATTAGAGACGTAGAAACCCATGAATTCTAGCCACTTGCAAGTTGCAACATAAGAATGCAGTAACCAAAATGTGAAAAAATAAAAGAATGGCCTTTACATACCATCCATTGTTGCTTTCTAGTTAAACTCACACCTCCCAGCAAAGATTTGGAAGCGTTTGTTGCCTGTAAAGGAAAAGTAGAAACTGGAGTAAGGCCCCAGTTGAGACGCGGAGCTCAATGGTTCAAAGTCCCCTACAACCTTTCAGCGTACAAAATACCCCTAGGCTAGCAGCCACGAACAACGAATGGAGATTAGTCTGGTTAACTAAGTTAGAACACCTCGCGGTAGTAGCCAAAAAAAGATCAGAAAAAGAATAAAAAAATTGATAATTGATAATTTCACCTTCAATCACCAAGGAAAAATAAATTCTTTAAATTAGAACAGAAGTATTAGCTTTGTCATGAAAGCAGCCAGGGAGTTCTCTCACAGCGGCATTTCATCGAACATGTGAGAAGCATCAGAACAGCGTGAGGACCCCAAAAACCAACTACTACAGAGACTCAATTCTTCCAAACTAAACTTATTTTTAAACAGTAAACAGTAAAGGAGAAAAGCGTTTCGAAGGGAACCTGATGACAGCGGCTGCGACGCCCTGCTGCTATCGTCGGCAGGAGAAATGTGATCGAAGACACAATTAAAGAGCCCGTTCCTCTCGAGTGGCGATCGGCGTCACCTTCTACAAAGCTTCCAACTTTCTTCTCTCAAATTTCTTGAAAAGAAGCTAACAAAGGTAGTGCGTGAACTTTCGAAAGCATCAACCGTGTGATCGTAAATTCTGCGGACTGGGAACAAGTCGCGCCTTTAATCATTCTAAACTCTAAAGATACATACACTAATATCCCCTGAATTTAGTGCGTGAGTACATTTAGCACCTCATGTTTCGAAATGTTCACATAATCCCTAGTTGAAAGAGGCATTTATATGGGAGTAATTTCACTTTATCCACCAAAGTAATGGGTCATCATCTATCTATATATATATATATATATATATATGAAAGAAGAAGAGAATCTTGTGGTTGTGACATGTCAAGCTGAGGGGAGAATGTCGGTTTTAATCCTCATTGTTTTCTTAATGTTGCAGGTTCATTATTGGAGTTTGGAGAAGGCCAGTTCAATCCGCACTAGCCACTAGTGGAGATCCACCTATCCCCATTCGGATGTTTTTATTCAACTGATATCCTTGTATTTATTGGACTGTTTCATTGAGACCATTGTATTGAATGGTCTTGCATTTTTGCCCTTGCTTGAAATTATAGTGTTGTGGTCCTTTTTACCCCGGATTTTTTTCTTGATAGATTACTGAGTGTTAGAGTTGTACTTTAGCAACTTATGATTGCAGAAGATTGGTCATTATTATGCATGTTCTTTGGAATGTGAGATGAATCTATATGTTAGGAGAAAAATATTGAGGGCCAATGTGTGTGAAAAGTTGTGTTTATTGGGTTAAATGTAGTTGAAGGTATTCAGAAGTTTCTGTCTTTGCAATGGAGGCCACGAAATTTCGAAGTGTGCAGTTTGTCACGGTTGGCATCGTCAAGTCGTTAAAAATTACGGTGTCTGCTGGGAGAAGTTAAAAATGGAGAATCTGGAAATCGATTTGAGTTGCGCAATCGAATCTCTCCAAACTGGAAAGTCTCTGGAGAAGGATTGCTTTCTTTCACCGATCTCCAAATTACTCGGCTACTACATCATCGCCGTTTCCACTTTCCTCCAATGTCAAGCTCCGCAAGGTCACTTGATCACTTGCGATTCAGATCATATTGTTAATTTCTACTGAGAGTTCTTCTCATTTAGGATTTAAAATTGAGCCTAAGACTTGAATTATTGTTTGGGTAAATCCTACTACATAGAATATTAGTTTTTAACTGCTTCCCGTCCAATTAAAAAAAGTATCATTTTTTAATTTTACAATCCTTTTTGTCCTACAAGCAACCTCTTGTGTTATACTTA
Source organism: Aquilaria yunnanensis (assembly GCA_039654915.1). NCBI lineage: Eukaryota > Viridiplantae > Streptophyta > Magnoliopsida > Malvales > Thymelaeaceae > Aquilaria > Aquilaria yunnanensis. The sequence goes on from CM077595.1 coordinate 3,275,513, forward strand.
TAGTCATCTCCACCTCGGACCACCACTTTGGCGTTGAAGTTGAGACCGGCATTTCTCTCTCTCTCTCTCTCGGCCCTAAAGCTTAAACTGGCATTTTTATCACTCTCGGCTCTCTCTGCCTTCATTGAATTTTTGAAAGTTAGTGGCCGTTCAAAATTGCTGGAGACATTTTGGTCTCGATGGCTAGACCCATCATCGCCGTAGTGCTGGTAATGGCCGGCGGTTGGAGCGCGGAATTGCTCTGTTTTTCCTTTAAATGCTCTGTTTCGCAACTTACTCTTTTGGGGTAAATTGCGTCCGTGGCCCCTAACCTTTAATAATTGTACTATTTTAGACCTTAACCTCGATTTTGTCCATGAAAAATCCCTAACCTCATCTAAGTGTTCCATTGTGAACCTTTTACGGATGATAAATGTTAGTATAGACAGAAAATGTTATATGGCACGCCAAAGTGGATGATTTGCCATGTGGCACAATAAATCAATTTCCATGGATGATGTGGAAAAGTAAGAAAAAATTAAAAAAAATAAGAAAAATTAAAAAATATATAAAAATTAAGAAAAAAAAATTAAAAAAAATTCAAATGGATCAAGTACCCAAATTGATTCCCCTACCCCGTCATCGTTCCCCCAGCACCACTGCCCTATCACTAGTCACCCATTCCATCGTTGCTAGTTGCCCGCCCATTGCCGTTCCCCCTGCCCCACCACCCTATTGTCTGGTGTTCTTTCGTCTCCCACTTGATTTGCATTGACCACCGCCCCTCCGTCCCCCCACTTGATTTGGGTCATTTGCAGCCCCTCTGTCCCCCACTTGATTCACATCGTTAGCCACTCCTCTGTCCGCCAATCGATTCGCATCATCTACTTAAGCCTAGCTGTTGAGCCCCCACTCAATTTGCATCAACCTCGAGCCCACTGTCAACGAATAGATCCAAGGGAAACACCAAGCCGTCGACATGCAGATGTAAGCAATGGAATGGGTGATCGGCGGTAAGGTGGTGGCGCTGGGAGAACGGCGACGGGGCGATGGGTCAGGAGAATCGATTTGGGTACCAGAACCATTTGAAATTTTTTTAAAATTTTTTTCTTAATCTTTATATATTTTTTAATTTTTATTAACTTTTATTAATTTTTTCTTACTTTTCCATATCATCCATGGCAATTGATTTATTGTGCCATGTGGCAAATTATCCACGTTGGCATGCCATGTGGCATTTTCCATTCATACAAATGTTTTTTATCCATAAAATGTTCAAAATGGAACACTTAGATGAGGTTAAGGATTTTTTATGGATAAAATCAAGATTAGGGTCTAAAATGGTACAATAATTAAAGATTAGGGGCCATAGACGCAATTTACCCTACTCTTTTGATTTTGATAACACAACGGGTCAACTCCATCAAAGCTATTCAAATCTCTCCATTTTTATGCTTCAGCCGTCCGCTTCACATTTCCACCTAAATGAGGCACCTGACGTGGTAGGTTGCCTTATTATTATTATTATTATTATTATTATTATGTTGTTGTTGTTGTTGTATGATGATGATGATGATGATGATAATGATTATGATGATTATTATTATTCCTTAGTACATTAGAAATTACTAATATATTCATTGATCATTATTGACTTAACTGCCACAGGAAAATAATTCAGTCTTCAGACACATCTTCTATGGGGCAGTAAACCAGCATCCCACCTATAAGAACCTCTTACAATGTACTGCAAACTCTTGATTTCTTGCTTTTCAAGTTCTACTTAATCTTTCTCTTCAACATATTTACATACTCCACAATACAATGTACATATACTCTCATTCTTATCTAATCTATCTAATTATATATATATACACTCAAAAGAGTTTTTGCTCTTTTCCTTAATTGCCACTTTTGCCAATTGACATGTGTCCAATTTTTGCTATTTTTCTTTCCCGATTGAAGTGTAACTGTTGAGAAAAAAAATAATTCCGAAATCATCCTTCATTAATACTTTTATTAGTAGGAGTTTTGAAATTCTAAATTACCATAATTCAGTTCACTTTCCAGGAATAACAACCATAATTAAGAAAGGACTGCACAATTGGGTTGCACAAGACCCATCCATGAATCTGATCGAAAATTAAGTTTCCACTTTTCATAAATACATGTCAATTGTCAATGGAATGTAAAGTCAATATTAATAATTATCCATGAATACAATTGAAAATTAAGACAGAATAAGGGTTGCATAGTTGAGAAAAAAAACCAGTTATTAATGTAGAATATTCGATTCTCAATGGAATGTAAAGTCAATATTAGTAACCATCCATGAATAAAATAAAAAATTAAGAAATAATTACATTAATAATTAAATTAAACAGTCAATAAAAGGCCACCGGAAGCACTTAGCATTTTCAAGCAATTACTCGATGAAAACTTTCTTTTGTGTCCTTTTTTATTTTTAAAACTTTTTTTGCAATAGCTGTATATTGCTCGATCAAAACTTGAAATCCAAAATTACTCTTCATTAAACGTAATGGATTCCCTAACTCTGTTTGATAAATTTAACGGAATGGTTTCAAAATTAAAAAAAAAAAACCATATGGTCACTGATAATTCAATTAGTCAAGTTATCAATTACTATAAAACCAATAAAAGAATGGGAAAATTTATGACCATGTGACCAGAAATTCAATTCGATTCTTGGAAAATTTAAGCACCTTCAATGGTGTTTGTTTGTTTTCACGGAGCAGTTAAGAAAAGGAAAGCACCTTTGAGACCACTATATTACAACCGGTAATTAAGAAATCTTGATGAATAAAATATTCAAAGGAGCGAGTAATAAATCCATAAACCAGTAAATGCGATCCTTTTTCCAATTTTGTAGGTGCGCAAGTTTCATTCAAAAAAAAAAAAAACTCTAACTTTCAATTTTACAAGATTGCGGCTTCAAAATTGTATCAAATTGGTTTTATCAAATAAAGAAATGCATTTTCCAAGCAATTAATTATTATGATCGAAAATTAAGGAAAATATTGTGAGCAAAAAGTTAAGGGAAAAATTCAGCACAAATTCAAGAGTTTCTATCAACACATGTTGTCAGCTCTACAACAATTCGATTTTAGCGACCATCGTGCTCACTAGCTCTCAGTATTCAAGCATTTCTAAGTTTTGCTATTAATAACAAAATAATTAATGATTCGACGTTAATATTACGGTTATTAGGGTTAAAACATTTTTTATACAAATAAATATTCTTAAAGCAATGTTAAGAAATCAATTTCTCAATCAATTTAAACAGATAAATTATGTTCGTTTGAAAATAATATTAAAAATAAAATGTAATGACCAAATTAAAATTAAACTCTAGCCACACAATTATTCAAGCAACTGGCATTGTGCATATTAAGCACCAAATTATTAACTATTTGACGGTGATATTGGTTTAAGGAAAAAATTATTATTTGTTTACCAAATTATTTTCTTAATGCATTAAAAAATTTTAAGAAATTATAACAAACAAATCATATTGTTGTGAAAATGAATTGATTTTGGGAAATTATAAACGGGAAAACTATTTTTAGAAATGAAATTCATGTTTACATATATACATCCAATTGTCACATTTAATGATGAATTTACATACAATTAAAACTATTGACTGATTTTACGTTAACTACTATAGATATGAAACGGAAAATTTTGACAAGGGTATGTCATTTATTATTAAATAGCGATCGAAATAGGGATGATGGCAGAATAGGAAAAAGTAAATAAGTATTAATTTCAAAGTTACTCACCCTAATAATGTCTTATCTTCAGCCTATAAAAGTCGATGCAAGCTGATATATTAATCTGCTACTTTGAGATTCAAGAGTAAGTTTTTGAAAAATAGTTGCCACATACATTACCTGGCACTCAATTCTATTATACCACTTCATAATGCCATTTTTTTTTTCAGGAAAGCATACATCAACAGAGAAATAACTGGTAAACAATTTATTTCAATGTATCCACGTTAGATAATAAAAAACATGAATTGCTATTTGTTGACACCCAATTTCGTTCGGGTTTTTTTTTAAAAAATTTTTTTTAAAAAAAAAAAAAAAAACTAACTAATTAAAAAAATTATTATTATTATTATTATTATTGCTAAAAAATTTTAATTATGTTAATTAGTTTAAAATATATTTTTATTTTGAGAAGATTTGATTTAAAATAATATATGTGTGAATATGTATGTGTTTGAAATAAAAATAAAATTTCAGGAAAAAATGACAAAAAAATTAAAAGTTTGAGGTAAAAATGACAAAATTGAGAAGTTTCGGACAAAATTGATAAATTCTGAAAGTTTCAGGAGCTTTGGGTAATTTTTCGCGTCAATTTTGGGCCTAAACGGACGTTTCTGGCCCAAATTGACAGAAAACGTTAAAATTGTCAAAATCAGAAGCTTCTGAGCTTATCCAGAGCTGGAGTAACGTAAAGGACTGAAACTGTCATTTTACCAATTTAAAAGATAAGTTTGATATTTTTTATTAATTTATCCGTCCACAGTTCAGCTAAGCTCCTTCTATAAATACCCCCCCAAATTCAGTGCTGAACACATAAAAAAAAATAGAAAAAAATCTAGAGCACCGTTTTAAAAAAGGAAAAAAATTACAGCCACAGTCCCTGACCTCTTTCTCTCTTCCCAGAAGCCTAAGAACATCTCTTTCTCTTCGTTTTAGCCCCTGTTCCCGTTTGCTCTCTCTCTCTCTCCTCTCGTGCGTTCTCTCTCTCTCTCTTCTGCTTCTTTCCTCCGTCGCCGTCCCGCCACCGCCAGCCCACGCCCCGCCGTCGCCGTCACTTCCCTGCCGTCGCCCCGGCCGTCCCGCGCCGCCGTCGTCCCGCCGCCGCCGTCCTTTTTCTTTTTTCCTCCTCCTTTCTCCTCGCCTCGCGCCGTCCACCGCCTCCACCGTCACGCTGCCGTCGCTCCGGCCGTCCCGCGCCGCCGTACCCCCCTCCGCCTCGCCACCCCGCACCCGTGCCGCCGCGCCAGCGCCGCCAGCCCAACCCCCTGCCCCTCGCGCGCGTCGTTTTCCTGTTTCCAGAAATTCAAATTATAATTTGAAGGGTACAACTCTCATTTAATCCTTCATCTTTTCAATTTCTTTCACTTTAGTCACTAACCTTTTATTTTGTTCTTGCAGAATTAATTACTAACCTTTTTAATTTTTACTTGTTTGTTTATTATTTGTTTATTACTAACCCTTCTTTTATTGTTGTTATTAACAACTAACAACTAACAACTAACTTACTAACTTTTTTATTGTTGTTAATTAATTAATTTAATTAACTTGGTTAATTAACTTAATTAACTTGGCTAACTCTTTTATTATTGTTGTTAATTAATTAACTTAATTAAACTTGGCTAACTTTTATTATTGTTGTTAACAATTAATTTAATTAAACTTGGCTAATTTTTATTATTGTTGTTAATTAATTTAATCTAACTTTTACTAACCTTTTTTATTGTTATTAACTAACTAATCCAACTAATCTAACTATATTAATTGTGCTAACTTTTATTATTATTGTGTTATTAAAGTGGATGGCCAAAAAGCCCCACTTTATTAATTGAATTTTTTTATGATTAAAAGATAAAAAAAGGAATTTTATGTGAATAATTTTCTAAAGGCTAATAAAAATTACTTTTTTTTTATTTTGAAACAAAGTTTTTATTCCTTTTAATAAACAAACATAATGAAATAATTCAAAAATAAAATAAATAAATAAATAAACATAAAATCATTATTTTAATACATCTTTAAAATTAATAATTAATGAAATAAAAAAAAATTAATTAAAACTCCATGACCAAATGATCCGCCAGGATCCATGGCTCGGAAATATTTTTAAATAAAATATATAAATAACTTTTTTCTTTATAAAAAATAAAAAAAAAACTTTAGACTAATATATTAATTATCTATTAATATATAATTTTTTTAGTTTTATTTATTAATAAAAAGAATAAAAAGCGTAAAATTTTGGGTTAATATTTTTCAGTAATATTTTATTTATTTCTTTTAAAATATAACTTTTTTTTAGTTTTCTTTATTAATAAAAAGAATAAAAAGAGTAAATTTTGAGTTAATATTTTTCAATAATATTTTATTTATTTCTTTTAAAATATAATTTTTTTTTAGTTTTTCTTTATTAATAAAAAGAAGGAAAGGAATAAAAATTTTGGGTTAATATTTTATTCAAGTAATATTTTGCTTATTAAAAGATATAACTTTTTGTTTCCTTTATAAAAATCTTAATCAAATAATTTCAAAATAATACAAAATAAAACAAAAATAATTGAATTTTCTCTTAAATATTTTTGACTTATTGATTAGATATATTTTCAGAAATATAAATTAAAATTAAAAAAAAAAATCTTTCATCAAACAAAGAAGAATATAAAAAAATAAAAATATCAAGACTTTTGTTTTAAAATACATATAAGTTTTCGGTTAAATAATCTTTTATTCCAAAATAAATTAAATAAATATCAAAAATTTTCTTCTTTTGTTTAAAATATACATATAAATTTTTGATTCTCTTAATAAAACAATTACTTTTGGTTAATCTTTTATAAAAAAAAAATAAAAAAAAAATAAAAAAAATAATAATAAAAAAATAAAAAAAATTTAGTTCATGGTATATTGGCTGGAAACTGTCTCGTGCCCGCTTTTGAGCTGCTTCACCTGGTGAAGAGGGTCTGGCTGAGTAACAACGCCCCGTACCATGATCAAAATTTTTATTTTTAAACTCTTTAATTCTTTTAAATTAACTTCTTATTAAATAAAAATTAATTATTATTATTTTTTTAATTATTTTATAAATTGAGTAATCCTTTAAAATAATAAATATCTTTCATTAAACAAGAAAACAAAAAAAGTAAACAAAAAAAAGAAAGAAAAGACAAGAAAAATAAAAGAAAGATAAGATAAAAATAAAAGAAAGAAATAAAAGATAAAAAAAGAAAGAAATAAAAGAAAAGATAAGAAAAATAAAAGAAAAGATAAAGAAAGATAAAAGAAAAAAAAAAGAAAAAAAAAAAAAAGAAAGATAAGATAAAGATAAAGAAAGATAAAAGAAAGAAAATTAAAAAAAAAAAGAAAGTAAAAATAAATAAATAAAAAAGAAAAAGAAAGAAAGTTAAAAAAAAAAAGAGATAAATTTTTAATTTGTATTAAAAATCATTCATGAACAAAATTATCATTTAAAAATTAATTTCATGATAATAAGAATTAAATAATTACGATAAATTAAATCAATTTCTATATCCGGATGATCCGGCAGGATCTACGGTTTGGAAAATATTAAACTTTTTTTTTAAAAAATAAATAAATAAATTAAATAAAAAGATAAAAATCCATATTTTTACAATATGGATAAAATTGTTTAAAATTTCACCAAAATTCCGTGTCCAAATGACTCGGCAGAGTCCATGGTTCGGAATCAAAATCTTCCGTGTCCAAATGACTCGGCAGAGTCCATGGTTCGGAAGTATAAAATTTTACCCGAATTAATTACCAAAATCCACATTTTTGACTAATTCAGTTAAAATATCTAAATTAACTGAAAATTTTTAAAAAGCAAAGTAAAACAAAATTAAAATCAACTAAGGTGCCAATTTTGGGCGCTATAACAATATTGTTTTAGCGTAACCGTACTCCCGATTCCCGAACTCTCGCAGACCAATTTTAAGGTGACCAATCGACCTAAGTAAACCGATTGGTGGCGACTCCAGAAAACCCGACGTTGCCACACTATTATTTTCAACTATATATATATATATATGCAGAAAACCATCTTCTAATACATCTTTCTACGGATTTGTTGAATAAGGTCAGTTTATTTTTTCGTTATGATATGCTGTACCAATTATCTTTCTGAGTCATGTTGAAGGCTGAGTATTCACCAAAATCACTTGGACCAGGATCAAAGGTTGATGAATATCAATCAAGAAATAGGATCAGCATGGCGAAGGGAGGGAGAAAAGTAGCTGCATGGAAGAGGCAAAGCAAAGAGAAGGGAGAGAGGCATTTTAATTAATTTATTATAGAGGAGAGAGGAGTGGAAGCGGTAGTTCTGGGATTCGGCTAGGAGTAAGAGCAGGGTGGGAAGGTTAGATTGTTCGTTTGGGAGGAATAAGGTGATGGGTATGCCTTTGAAGTGGAAGATGACAATCCTGCTTTCTTAGTTTCATTATCCATTTTTGTTATTGTTATTGTTATTGCCTTCAAGTTCGGATGATGCATTTCTTTGGACATGGAAATTAAGATTTATATAAGCTATATTTTGTTTGGACATGCATTTATTGTTGTGTGTGATAAGAGTTTGAGTGAAGATTGTAAGAAGAAAAGGTTCTATTTTAGGTTTTGTGTAGTTTTTGGGTTTTGTGCATGGAAAGTTTAAATGAGTATAGTAAAGTAAATTAAATACTCTACTAAAACCTTTTCAACAAGGGAAACAACTTATGTTTTTTTTAGATAGCCAAAAAAGAAATATTTATCATCTTTTTTGGGATGGAGGGAGTATTATTCATATAAATTTAAGCTATAATTTAAATTGTCAATCAACCATCTTTCAATTGTTCAATAATTTTCTACATGAACAATTTAAGTTATATATTAATCCAATTTTAATTTGGATTGGACAAAACTTATTATTGTTTGACCTAAATAATTCAAGTTATCTTCCCATTTCAAGTGAACTCCAAATAGGTTAATTCTTTTCTTAATTTAGATTATTATGATTTCATTTTTTAATAAAAATTTTATTTTAAATATGAATATGCTAAATGGGGAGGCACAGGTACGCCAGGGTATGATAAGTTGAAGTCACACAGTCTCTAAGACTTTGCAAATGAAGGCAGGCTTGGGTGGTTGCATTTAGGGTGGGTATGATATCTTTTAACATCCATAATTGTATCATTCACATAAATGGTTATTTCTTGATCTAATTATTACATTTATTTTATTCAAACATTTATAACTTGTGGCATAGTCGAGTATAACAGTAGAGAAAAGAATATACAAACTTAAATTATAATTTAAATTGTCTCATAACCTTTTTAAATTGTTTAATAATTTTTTATGTTTAAGTCAAATGATTCAAGTTATTTTCCCATTTCAACTGAAATTTGAACAGGTTAATTCTTTTGCATTTACATTAAATTATGAATTTATTTTGAAATAAAAACCTTATTTTAAAGATAAATGTATTAAATTGGAAGGGCATAGGTAAGCTCAGGTATGATAAGTTTAAGCTGCACAATCTTTAAGACTTTGCACATGTGCAGTTTTGGTGGCCTCATTTTGGGAGGGCAGGGTATAAGAATATATGGATTAGTAAACATCTTTAAATTATAATTTAAATTATTTGCCAACTATCTTTAATTATTTACTAATTTTTTACTGTTAATGAAAAATTGAAGTTATATATTAGTTTAATATTTTGTAAAACTATTAGTTTAATATTTAAGTTATATATGTGAAACTATTTAATTTGCTCTTGATTTTTTTCTTATCCCGTGACAACATCGGGTATTTAAACTAGTTATATTATCATTACTCTATTATTATAAACAAAAACTTCGACTACTCACCAGCTAGAATGACTGAGATAACAACACAACAATAAAGAACGAAAAGATTATATTTATGCATGATGAAATATTATGTATGTTTCAGGCATTATGTTTCAGTATTATTTGATGTATAATAATAATAATAATAATAATAATAATAATAATAGTTTTTTGATGTATAACACAATAAATAGTTAGCTGTTTAAACAACCGCAGAGCGCGGACATATGTTCTAGTACTCATATATAGCTCCTAAAGTTTCTAAACCTATAGTTAGCCATTGATTTATGGAGTTTGAGCCTAAATTTTCTAGGCTCGATGACTTTGCGGCTCAGCTTGAGTATATTGTGCCTAGTGTAGTTAGGCTCAACTTGCCTAATTTATAGCCCTAGACTACAAGACAATAATTTTACGCTAAAGTTCCCCAACATTCTGTTTCTTTCGGTCTTCACATAAATTCATAAATGTTGAACCTTGAATCATAAATCTCATGTGTTCAACATTATGACTTGAATTCTAAACAAAAGAAAAAATATTTTTTTTGTAGATTGAGTTGCATGGTGGCAATAATACAATTCGTTATGAACTGGAGCTAATTGGTTGGCCGCGTGTTCACATGGTTAAACGACTAAGAGCAAATCTTATTATTGGATAAGTGATGTTGGCAGCAGCAATTGTTTGCTTGAAGGCCAAGATAAGTAGGCGGCGAGTTGAGTCCTATAAATAGGTTTATTGAAGATCACCATGCGTATTTGCTTTGTGCATCATAAAAAAGAGGTAAGTGGTTTGCATTATGTGAAGAATGTGTACTGTGTAATAGAATACTTTCAGTTACCGAGTAATAAAGAGGTTGCTTGTTGTGTATTGTGTAGTAAGGTAATATTAAGTACCTAAGTTGTGCGTGGTTATTATATGTCCAAGATGCATGTGTGCAAGAGAAAAACCAAATATATAAAGAACAAAATGTGAAAGTTATTAAGAGCGAGAGAGAGAGAGAGAGAGAGAGAGAGAGAAAGTTATATGAAGAAGGAGAAGGCTCACTACTAAAAAAATTGGTTTTTCCAATGGCCAAATTACCAACGGCTTGACCGTTGGTAATTACCAACACATTAGGCAGTTGGTAAAAAAATTTAAATTTACCAACGGTACACGCGTTAGTAATTTACCGACGGTTCAAAGCGTTGATAAATCAGCTATTTTTCAACGGTCAAATTACCAACGTGCATACGCGTTGGTAATTGCCAATACGTAAGCACGTTAGTAATTATCAACGCGCGTGCACATTGATAATTACCAACACACCGAACTGTTAAATATATAATAATAATAATAATAATAATAATAATAATAATAATAATAATGTATCATTTATAAGAATATGTACTTAAAATATATCATATATATATATATATATATTAAATATATGATACATGCATACATAAAATAATTATATTGTCAATTATATCATTTTTGAGGATCCCACGTTTTAGTTGCCAGATAGTCGCCTGAGCGAAAAAAAAGGGACAGTGACTTAATTGTAAATTTTTTAAGTTTAAACAAACATTTTGGAACTATGGGGACTAATACAATAGGAACTATAGAGATTTGGGTAAACTTGTAACACGGACTTAAATTAGGGGACTAAGAGTGTATTTAGTTGTTTAAGCCATATAAAAGACCATTTTCTTTTTGTTTCCGTTCTCGCTGCCGGTACGTCTTCTTTCTCTTTTGCCTCTCTTCGCTCGACGCCGCTTTAGAGCAATTGCCGGCCACTGTTAGCGGCTGCTCTTGATTAGCCGCTTACATGGTTTGATTTCGACCTTCCTTCTCTTTAACTTTTCCCAAAAAACTATTTTCAACTTCTTTGTAGATTTTGTTATATTTTGAATTAAAGTTTAATATCCTTACCGTTTCTTTTGTGTTTTTGGGTTATAGATTTATTTTCTGGGTATGATTCTTTAGAGAAAGTTGTTCACGAGGTCGAGATAAGTTGATACCCTCCCTTGGTGAACCAGATCTGTCGGTGACAGCCTCATCGGGAAAATTTCCGGCCACCGTCTACGATGACTCTCGAGCATGTGATCACATGGTTTGCCTCTAATTTTCCTCCTCTTTAATTTTTTCCAAAGCACTATCTTCAAATTTCTTTTAAATTTTTTTTATTATTTTTTGTTCTAGATTGATTTTCTGGTATGGTCTTTTGAACAATGTTGTTCACGGAGTGAAGGTGACGTGACGACCTCTTTAGGCGGTGGTGGTTTCGTCGGCTGGCATGGATGCCGGCGACATCAGAAAAACATGTTGACCTCTGAACATTTTTAATTCTGTTAATTTTTTAATAAATTTTCAACTTTCAAACTTCTGTGAATTTTAAATTTTTTATTAATTTCAGTGAACTTTTCCCGATTTTTGTCAATTTTTTTGGATTTTGTGAGTTGTGGAAATATTATTATAATTTTGTGCAATTTACAATTTTTCAATTTATGAATTTTTGTCAATTTTCTGATACTAATAAATTCTTTGTGAATTTTTATTGATTATTTTTTGGTTTTCTTAATATTAATTTATGTAATAATAAAATCTTAGTTATATAATTTTACTAAATATAATTTTTAGTGAATATAACGTATACTTTAAATATTATGTATTTTATTTTTTTTTTTAAAAATGTTTCCAACGGCTCCTCGTTGGAAACTGATTTACTTTTTTTAAAAAAAATTTTAACATGATTACCAACAGTTAAGCCGTTTTTACCAACGCGCGTGCAAGTTGGTAATTATCAATGTGCGTGCATGTTGGTAATTTATTTATACGTTGGAAAACATTGCTGTTATATGACCGTTGGTAATTACCAACATGCCTATTACCAATGTGCACGTGTTGGAAATTACCAACATCGGTTTTGTGCACGTTGGTAATTTTTTTTCCAACGAATGGTTTACTAACTCGTATTTACCAACGACTATATGTTGGAAATTCAAAATTACCAACGCGCAACTGTTGGAAATGTATGTTGATAAATGCCGAAATTTTAGTGGTGGCTATATACCAGAATAAAGGTCTATGCTAAAAGCTTTTTCTAATTATTTTCATTTTTTTATTTAAATTTGGATGTACTTATGCGCCCAAATTTTATCCATTTTATTTGAGAAAATTGCATGGGTGATTTCTAACATTTAGTTATCATTTCATTTTAATCTTTAACTTATTGAATGTTTTGTTTTGGTTATAAACCTATTAAAAATACTTTATTTTAGTCCTAAATCTATTAAAAACGTTTCATTTTTATCCCCATTGGATGAAATTTGTTTAACTCGAAGTACTTGTCTAATAGCAACTTTTTATATCATAATTTAAATTAAACTGTTCGGTAATTATTTTTAGGGCTGTATACGAACAAAATGAACACGAACAAAAATAGTTAATGAACACATTTTCCATATTTGTTTTCATTCATGATTGTTAATTAACAATAATATTGTTGTAAACCAAACAAATTGAACAAATAAACACATTTGCAAATGCCATTAAATGAACATATTCACAAAAAATATGAATAAATGCATTCATGAACAATATAATTAAACATAAATAAACAAACGAATGAACAAAGAAAAACAAATACTCATTTCATTTCACAAAAATTGACCATGTTATTATTCACAATAATTAATTTAAGATTTTATTTCATTCAAAATTTATTATAAAAGTATGAATATTTCATATGAAAATGAAACTTTGAAAATTATAGTTTCTAAATCTCATTTTTAAGAATTTTTTTAATATACATTAATATAAATATGTTCAAGTCAAACTTTAATAAAAAAATGTAAAATAATCAATTAATGTGAAACGGAGGGTGTATTAAGAATAAATGAACTTATGAAAAATAAATAAATGAGTAAATGAACAATGAACAAACTAATAAATAAATGAATATAAATAAATATTAACCAAATTGTTCGTGAATATAAAAGAACGAACAACACTTTGTTTGTGCTCATTCATTTAACTTAAACAAATGTAAACTTGTGTTCGTGCATGTTTGTTCATTTAATTAAATAAATAAATATAATGAACTAACGTTAAATGGTTCACAAATGGTTCAATGAACATTCAGTTCGTTTATAGTCCTAATCGTCTTATAATAAATTTAATCTGTATGATAGTTTTTTATAGTTAATGAAAAACTCAAATAATCTTTTTTTTTTTATCTCTGTAAATGAACTCATTTCATTCATAAAGAAAAAACTACTAATTTAAATTGTCTATTTACTGTCAAAAAATATTAAATAATTTAAATTACAAGAAGATAGTTATAGAATATTTTAAAATAGAATTTCAAAAGTTCATAAATTTTATCCAATGAGGGACTATAATGAAACAATTTTAATAAGTTTAGGACAATAACAAAATATTCAATAGATTAGGAATTAAAATTAAATAGTAATTAAATATTATAGACCATCCATATAATTCATTCCATTTTATTCTGTGTTTTATTTTACACACATCGGCTGCACCAGTCGTAACACCATCTAACAATTCTATAGATTTTCCAAGCCAATGCTTGACTTGTTCCTCGTGTATTTAAAGTGGTAAATAGCACCATTAGTCTCAAACTTTTAATTGTTATTACAAATTCATCATCGACCCTCATTTTATTGTAGATTGGTTCCAAATCGTTATAATTCATTGCATATATTGGTCTCCGGCTCTAGGTAAGATTAAGTTTATGAAAAAAAAATTATTTACATAGAAAAAATTAACAATTTAAATGTTTCATTAACTGTTAAAAAATTATGACACAGATTAAATTTATAGGAAGATAGTTAGCAAAAAAATTCAATTGAAATTAAAAATTTGGTATCGAATAGTTATATGAGAGTTATCAAGTTTAAACTGTTTGGTAACTGTCTTCTTGTAAATTTAAATTGTGTCACAATTTGTCAACAATTAATGGATCATTTGTAACATAAAATAAAGGTTTGGACTGATTTGTAACGTAAAATAAAGGTTTGGACTAATGACCCATATATTTAAAGATTTGACGACTAGAGTCTTGGACAATACTTGAGTTGTTCAAAATTTCATGTTCCCTACACCGAATTTTTGGAAGGGAAAATCACTTCATTACAAATACTTGAGTTGCTCAAAATCACTTGCCCAAATTAGAGCTTATAGCAGTATTTACAAATCTTCGACCAGTTTGAGAAAATAAAATTCAGTAGAGGAACCAAAGCTACAGTTTGGATACCAAAACATCCAACTTTGGAACCAAATGGATTTAACTGTCACTAGCATTGTAAATTAGAAATGACATCCTTTTAAAAGGAAGATGTTATTAAAAGGGAGAATGACAATTTACCCCTTGATGTTTACACGAAATCACATTTTGGGATTTTAAAAAACCTACACTCACCCTTACTGTTTGGAGGTTAAAAACTTTGAGGCTTCTTGTTTAAGTTTCCTCCTTAATGTACAAGTTATGGGTTAATTACAATTTACCCTTAAGGTTTATATGAAATTATATTTTGCCCTCCTATTTTAGTAATATACACTTTATTTCTGTCTTTTTTATACAGTTCAATAACAGATTCTAAAATCTTAATTTAAAAATTATGGTAGCCATTTTTCAGTAATTTTAATTTGTATAATTTTTTTACAGTTAATGGACATTTTAAATTATCATTTTTTTTCTTTTTGTTCATTCTATAAATATAAAACTATATTATTTAAATATCAATTAATTGTAAAAAAATCATACATATCGAAATTACTTAAAGATAGTACCATGCAGTCTAAATTAAGATTTCAGAAATTGTTGTTAGACTGTATTAAAAAAGCATAGGATAAAGTGTATATTTCTAAAATAGGAGGGACAAAGTGTACTTTCACCTAAACCTCATGGGAAAAATTGTGCATCCTGCACGTAGTCGCTTTCAAACAAACTAGTTTACATTCCCAACGTTGCTACGGTAACAGGGATTTCAAATTGTATTCAGTTCGAAGAAATAATAAATATTTAAATGTTAATAGGAATATTATTATAAAAATATACAATCAAATCAACAATTTAAAAATAGCAAATTATTTTAGCATGGTATTGAGTATCACCAATGAATAATTTATTTGTTTATGTCATTTTAAGTTTTAAATAACAATAATTCAAGTGAATATATCATCATCTTCAGCAAACCTTACTTTTATTTATTCTGAACTCCAAAACGAACCAATTTTCTCCAAACATCATACACAAAAAATGTTACCATGGGATTAAAAAAGATCAAGCTGAAAATCATATATTAAGGAAACAATTTTAAGGTGATCATCAATTTAGATTATAGAGAAATTGACTATATTTTCATGTCTCTTGGCACCATTAAACCTTGTTGAAACTTTTAAATAATGACAATGAATCTGTAAAAGAAAGATAGTAAAAACATAACATTCTTTCAAATACAAGAGCAAAAATGGGAAAATGGAAATTGAGATATACACACGTATCCCATTTTTTTTACATAGATTAGTAAACAAAAAAAAAAAGTTTAGAGAGAGCATATCTATTTGAAAAAATCTAGACCTGCAAAAGAATATTGAAAATTGAACCATAATAAAATTATGAACATAATCCCAAAAAAAAAAAATGAAGGAATAATTGTGTTTGGTAACATTTGAAAAATAAATCCTTAATATATTCTCACAACTCACACACTTTCTCTCTTTGAAAATTTTGTAGATTTCATTTTTCTGTATATAAGTTAAGCATATAAGAATCCATAAAGTTATAGCAACATGTTTTTAGGAGTCATAACTAATCAGTTTTGCGTAGGTCGATTGGATATCTGTTATAGTTTGTAGAAGATTCTAAAATTATGAGTCAGTTATGCTATAATAACCTTATTATAGCATCTGGAAATTGGTACCATGGGGTTGGGTTTATCTTTTCCTAAATCTTTATTTCTTAACCTAATCTTTAATTGAAATAATTTTCATGAAATTTATTTAATTATTTTTAATTAATTAATTTAATTTCAAACCATAAATTTTAACAGACCAACTAGATATGGAATTTTGGAATTTTAGATGTCCTTGAAATCTTAAAATTTTATTAAATCCATCAAGAATTTGAATAGAGCATCTTGTTCAAATCGCAAATCTTATCAGACCAATCGAATTCGAACGAATAATCCACCTCGGGATTTTATCAAATTCACCAAGAACAGATCTTTGAAATTTGTTAAGTATTTTATGATTATCTTAATTTGAGTTCATCCCAATTTCTAAAAATAAGGTAAACTACATTATCTAGCATAACAAATAATTCTTATACGTTATAAACTTTAAGATGAATTATGAGAACTAAATAAAGAAAACAAAATCAAACTAAAAGAAAATAAAGAAAAAATAATAATAAACATCCTAGGTTACATCCCTATGTCAATTTAATGGATGAATCTAATGCATGGTCAAACAAAGAAATAAATAAATAAAACAAAGAAAAAAAGGAAAGAAAAAATAAAAATCCGAAAACTTGCTGTTAATGACTAATCTGTAAACAAAATAGATTTAGTGACTCAAGAGAATAAAGTACAAAGATGAAGGGGCTAGTCAAGAGTTTTACCAAAAGAGACGCTTGACTGGGTCAGACGCAGGAAGTCCGGGTCGGGTCACGCTTCAATTCTTCAATCCCGGCGGCGTTGGAAGACGAAACGGCGGCTTGAGCCTTGCTCGGCGGGCGCGGCGACCTTGAAGGACCAGTGGGCAGTGGCCAGCGGCGTCAAGGACGGCGGGACGGAGGGGGAACGATAAAGAAATCTCGGCGGGGAACGAGCCGATACCCCTCCTAGGCGTCTTCGGCGGCTACTCTGGTGCTACAGAAAGCGAGGCCAGTGACGGCGTGGCTGGCGGGGCTGTGGCTGGAGGCTTGAGGTTGTGATGGGGAGGGTTGGCGTTGGGCAGCAGCAAGCGGTACCCAGGGGTGGCGGCGGCAGACTAAAGAGTCTAGGGTTTAGGGGATGGAGGTTGCGAGACCAGTGCTAAAGGTTGCAGTTTTTCCTTTTTTATCTAGGAGCTTAGGGTTGCGAATTTCTTCTTTATTTTTTTTCTGCCTAGAAATGTCTCATATTTATACCAGGGTAGGTGAGATTAACTAGGGTTTTGACATTTAAACTCATCGAAAATCAAACTCGAGAGAGTTTTAGTCAAAATACTAATTCAAGTCCAGAAAACTCTTGAGTTGCTGATTCAGCCCCAAATTTATACGAAATTTCAATTTAGCCCAATTTTTTGCCTGATTTGTCAAATTAGCCTAAAGCTTCGTAAAAATAACCAGATTTTTTCGGAATTTCATGATTTGCCAGATTTGACTCAAACTCCCTAAAATTGACAAATTTACCCCAAAATTTTAAATTTTACCTATAATTCTCTAAAAAGGCTCAGTTTTTACCTAAGCTTTTCCCTTGATGACTCAAAATTAATACCTAAACTAAATTAACTCCTATTTCTACCCTAGATGAATATTTTAAACTCCTAAAATTAATAAAACAAGAAAAGATCAAATTGCCCCCTACAAAACAAATGCTCCTAAACTAATTTTTCCTAACCTAGAACTAAGATAAAAAAATGCACTTGGATGAAGTTGGGTGTTAACAAAAATATATATGTTTTGGAAAATTTTAAGGTAGTCCTCTTCAATTTTTTTTACTTTGATAACTAAAAGCTTTTGAAGTTTTCAATAAAGTCCAGACAAAATTACTTGGTCCATGAACTCTTAATAATATATATAAGATTCTAAAATTTTATAAATCATAAAATATGGCACAAAAGTTTGAAAAATGACATTTTGGTAATTGTACTGAAAGTTTAAAGAAAGTGAAAAATGTCTTAGTTAAACATAAATTTTTACTCTTATGAAAAAATATAAAAAATTACCCTTTTCATCCTTTACGAGATGTGGACAATTATGGGAAGGTAATTTTTTTTAATAGATCCTTACTTTTTTAAAATCTTATTTTTTATATATTGTTAAAATTATTGAACCAAATGTCTCATTAGATGAAAATTATGATGTGCAAGTACCACAGGAAAAGAAACACAACCTTGCCATTTGCCTTAGCTATTATGGATCATTGTTCCGATTTCTCCAATAGCTATGTTTGTCCCCACAGTTCTAACCCAATGGCTAAAGTATTAGGGACATCATAAAGATGTCCAATTTTCAACTTGACCTCCTCATTCTCTTATAAAAAAAAATGCCACATAAAACTGATTTGGTTGTTTTCTAGCTCTCAAAAAAGCTGGCATTCTCCTTCCTCTGCTTAGAATACTAATACTTCTTTTTTTGTATATATTCATTTAAACCCAAAAAACTTACCACCTATATAATAGTCATTGTTACAATGATGAAAACCAAGAAGATAATTAAGGGGTATATTAAAACTCTAAAACAAATAATTAATAAAAAATTCAAACAAATTTATGCCTCTCTAAAAAATCAATTATTGATAACAAAATTTTCAAATAGAAAATTAATGTATGCTAGACGATAATGCTAGTACATGGTAAGTTGAAGAAAATGATGAGGTTGAAAGAAAATCAATTACGAATTGAATCCATAATTTAAGGTGATTGATTGTATCTAGTTTATGAAGTAGAGTAAGTGTTGCATAGGTCTAGTTAATTTCATGCGTCATCACTGAAAAAGTTATAAATTTTCATTTTTACCCCGAATAATATACGTATATTATTTTTGAACGATTTTAACAAGCTTTCTTGATGGGCTAACTGGTCAACATGCAGGTTTTAAAAGGGTTACTCGTTTTTTAGCTAGAGAAGGTCTTTCCCCTCGTGGCTGTCTTTAGCACTTAATTAATTAAGTTGAAGAGTATATATAAATCTTCCTGGAACATTTAAACAAAATATTATTTATAGATTTTCTTGAATAATAAATACATGAACAGTGCCTGGATGTGATATTCGAATGTTCAATATATATGATTTTTATTTCTATTTTAACCAAAAAATAATTTTTATTTCTATTCTATCACATTATCATCTTCTCCCTCTATTACTCTCCCCCTGGTGTTTATCACACAAATTTATCAAACCAAACATCCAGTAGCTAAAAGCAATCGAAACACCTAACAACAAACTTTAGTAGGTCATTTAGATACCCTATAGCCCACTCTGAGCCCAAATTTTATTTTTAAAATATTTTAGAAAAATTACATATTTTTTATTAAGTTTCCTTTTTTTTAAGGTATAAAAAAATTGTAAAAAATGTAATAATTTGTAAACAAATTTTAGTTAGGTAGATAAAGTATTAAATTTTAAATAACATTCACTTTGAATAAAACATTTACAAAATTAAAAATAATAAGTTTTTGAATATGAAAAGAACACAAAATCACGAACCTTAAACCTCATGAGAGTGCTGCTAGGAACGTAGGAACCTTCGCTTTGGCCTTCTCTATTGCATCTCCGCCTTCATATGGAGCCACAGGCCCGTCGCTTTCGTGTGCAAGCCGGCATTAATACAGCAAATCACTAAGGAATTTTTCTCGTGGCCTCCAACAGCCATAGAACACTTTTGACATATTCTACTGAATATTTTTAATGTTTGTATCTTAAAATTTTAATTAAAAATTTTATGTCATTTGAAACTTTTAATCTTAAAGGAGGAAGTATTATGGAGTATTTTATTTTAAAATATTTCCTTTATGTTTCCAAAATCACCTCTGTAGTTTTAGCTGCATAAAAGAATTTCTTATATTAAATATTTGCCAGCTGTTGTTGGCAAATAAGATAGTATGCAATTTCACAGACAAAATTAAAAAGAAATGTGCCTATTTGAATTAATTATACACTGAGTCATGCATAACACCTTGTGTTACACTATCGGTCTTTTTATTTTTTATTTTTAAGTCGTAATTCAACTGTGACTTTGTTTTCAACATATTTATTTAACAAATTAACTTCTAAGTTTAATGGGACTTGGGGTTGGGGAATGGCTAGAACAGAAGTTTGAATGTTATTGAATATACTTTTACTAGTTTTTTTTTTTATGTAATGTAACATTTTCCCTCACCTTTAAAAAATTTTAATATAATGAAAAATATTAAATGAGAGTTGTAATTTTTTTTATCTTGAAAGTTTTAATATTGTAATTACAAATCTAATATAAGCTGAAATCAATTTATTGATTTTCGATATATATATGTCTATATATTTATGCATTTCAAGGATACAATACAAATTGATACTTACCGGTTGCACTTCTAGCTAGTTGAATAATTTTATGTTTGAGTGCATGTATCCATCTAGCAATAGAAGGTGCAGGCCCTAATTTTTCCACTGAAGATACTAAAAGAGCCCGATCAGTATGCTATTTTCATGTACTCCATGCTTCTCTTCCAGCAAATGTTGTGCAATGTCACTTGTCATGCACTTGTTTATATAGTGCATCCACCTCCTAATTTAAGGCTAAAAATGTGTAATTTATTTAATTGTAATCGCTATTAGATAGTAAGTCAAATGTTTAAAAATAATAACTTCGTTCCCTTAGTAGGGATTCAAAACCACCGAGTTTCATATAAGTTTGTTTTATTATTGATTCTAGTATTAATCCTGAATAGAAAATTGGATGCGTTTAAAGTTTGACTTTACTGGAAATGTATTTGGCATAAATAGCTGTCCAAAAACACCATAATAATGATGTTACTAACATTCCACTTTTACTCATCAAGATTAAAATTGAAAAGTTCAAAAACACAGCGTTTTGTTCCAATCTGCTAACGAGATAGTTTAGGGGTATTTTTTGAATATAAATGGAAAAGTTTGCTAAATACTTTCCTAAAATAGGAAATCTGCCACATGTCAATTTTGAATTACATCTGTTCAGTGTAATGATTCTTTACCCTTGAAGTGTATCCTGCTTTTATAATATATACTAGTTTTAATACCCGGCATTGCCTTGGGATCAAATTACGAAAAAAATATGGTTGAATTTAAAATGCAAAGTATATGGATATAAAAAAATTTAAATACTCGGTATTGCTATAAGAAAAAAAAAGTTAGAAATAATTAATAATGCAATGACAATTTTAAATAAAATAATAGGTAAAAATGTTATTCACCGACACAAACAATTTACAAGTAAAATAAAGTGGTAGTAATAGTTGCCTTGATAGTCTAAACAATAGTTTAAATAAAAATACATGATCATACAAATAATAATCATATGTTATTAGGAAAATTAGTAACAAATCATATTCAAAATGAATACAATTTTCTACTAATATTGCATATTATTTTAATTTTTATATAACTCATAGTAGTAATAGAATATAGATTAGAAAGTGAATTATAGAATATCTAGATTAAGATAATTATTTAAGGCATTACATGAAAATTTTAACAATTAACAAATCCTTAAAGTATACTTTAGACGTTAGTATGAAGTGATACAAATTTTTGTCTTTATACACTGTTTACAAAATTTTAGATTAGAGAGTGAGAAGAATATATACACAAGAAAGAAAAGAAAAATAGATTTACTGTGGTGTGTAAAGCTACTAAAACACGTACTAGAAAAATAAGAAAAATAAAAAATTCTTATGAGTATTTTAAGTATTAGTACTACGAACATAGTCTTAGTTCTCTTACATTGGTAGAAGACACCAACCCTAGCTGCATTCCTCAAACTGTTAGTTTTATCTCATATACCTATAGGTTTTGAGAAATATGCAAGTTGACCTACATACGTTACAACAACTTATTAAAAGGAAGAACATAGCTATATTAAGGTATTCAAATGGTAGGTTTTGATATATATTAAATCAGATATAAGACTAAGTACAATTGGCCTAGCTTGCCTTTACCAATAAATATGACAAAAATAACACTACTACCTTTACCCTACCCTACCACCCAAACTTGACTTTACTCATAAAGCTTGTTATGAGGTTAACTAATTTTATCTTAAATGAAAAAAAATATATTTATTGTGAAATATCAGGTTACTAAAACATATATGAGAAAAATAAGAAAAATAAAAAAATGATTATGAGTATTTTAAGTATTAATTCCAGGAACATAGTCTTGGGTCTCTAGCGCAATTACTGCCAAAGGACATAAACTTGACTACCACTTCTCAAATTGTCAATTTTGTCTTGTGTACCCTCTAAGTTTTAAGAAACCGGTAAATTATCTATCAAACTTTACAACAATTTATTAAGAAAAACATATAACTACATCAAGATGTTCAAATGGTAAGTTTTGGCATAAGATAAATCAAATATAAGGTTTAAGTATAATTGGCCAAGCTTGGCCGTTACCAATAGGGATGATAGAATTACCCTATTGCCCTTACCATTCCTAAACCAAACCACCCTAACTTGACCCTACCCACAAAGCTTTGGAAATGTTATGAGTTTAACTAATTTTACTGCATCTTACATCTCATAAATTAGTATATTTATTTCTAAAAATTTTAATTTAGCTCAAAATAAAGTTATAATTTAGTGTAAATTTTTCTATCTTACCTGATTTTATAAATTTTTATTTATTAATTATTTTTAGATATACATATTATTTTAAACCATGCATAAAATATATAGAAAAATGAAGTTTGTGTGTATGTGTGTGCGTGTGTGTGTGGGCGTGCTCATACATACACCAAATGGGTAAATGCGTGTTACCTGATTACCCGTGGGAGTAGGATATGAGCTTACTTACACATTGAAAGGGTTTGGATTTAACAATATATTACCCAAACCTCTTTCTCCATATTTCTATCTACCAACGAAGGCCCATGACCCATGTCCCATAACTGGCCTAACCTACCTCTTCAACGAACACTAAAAAAAGCTTTCTATTAAAATAAATACATACTTTATATCAAAAGATTTTCCCTTCAATGAAAATGTTGTTATTTTGTTTTGGCAAAGAAAAAATGTTCATTATTTTCAAGATGATTGTTTGAAAAACTAATTATCTATTATATAGACTGGGGTTCTAATCGAGCCAAGCCAATCCTAAACACCCTTAGCTTGAGCTTGACTGAAACTTTTCATCAAAATCACAGCCTGATAACAATCATATATTAGGTGAATCCCAACTGTTGGATAATTTCTATTTCAGAACATTGATAATGATAACAATTTTAGGCACATGAAAAAAAAAAGAGGGAGTTGATTTCCAATTCTAAGGTTAAGATATAAATACCTAGCTAGGTATTGAGTATTAATAATAAAGTTATAAAATAAAAATATTTAGATTAAAATTAATCTAGTAAAGATTATTATAATTAATAAAAAAAAAAAAGATTTGACCTATTCACCAAAGAAAATGACTTGACCTAAAAAATGTAACCTAACATTAATTTTTTTTATTACATTTCATGTTCAATCATCTTCTTAATATAGTATTAGCCTATATTAATTAACCGTTAATGTAGTGCTAATTTATTTCTTCAATTATTATTTTTTTAAAAAAAATTAAAGAAAAAATAGAGAAGGTAATGAAAGAAGTTATAATTTGAAGCTAACAAAGAAAAGTTGCAATCAAGTGTCATGTATTTTTTGTAAATAAATATGATTAAATGATGAAAATAGTAATAATACCATATAATGTAAAATATATTTATAAATTTAAAATGAAAAATACAATAACAATTAACAAAATAAATGAGAATAAAAATATTTAATAGTAACTGACCACACCACAAAGAAAAATAAAAATATTGAATAAAAATAAAAATGGAACAAAGAACATGTCCACTATTGTCTATTAGTTTAGATTTTATTTTCAATATGTTAATTAAATGTTAATAAATTTTAATTTTTTTATGTTAATTTTGGAAACAATTAATGTTGACATTTCCATTTATTTTATAAAGTGATTCAAATTTAAAATTATTTAAAAAATTAATTGTTTCCATTTTATGAAAATAAGTGCTAATTGGTGTGATCTTTTTATTTTAGATAATAAAATGTTTCCTCATGAACAAATTATTATTGTTACATAAAATATCTTACCTATTATATTTCTATAATAGAGAAGTGGTATGGAGGTTTTAGAATAAATATTAAAAGTTATGTTATTGTTGCCAAAATTAATATTTTGTTACTAATTACATTATATGTACCAAAATTTAAAAAACTTCCTTTTTTGTGTGAAGTTAATGTGTGAATTTGTATAAGAAAATATGCTATACAATCTATTTTAAATCTGTTAATATGTGCGAGATCACAAGGAAGATAAAAGAATATTGAAAATTTTGTCCCAAAAGTATTAAGATGGATATTTTTGGTACCAAAATTATAAAATCTTGATATTGATTAATAAACAAAAAAGTATGCAATAAAAATGCTTTTTACAATTACAACATGACCATTATAAATTTATGGGCATCACATAATTGTATTTATCATAGGTTAAACTTACTAAATAGTATAATTATAATAATAAGAATTTATGGGTTTTACATAATTTAAATGATACACTTAGAAGTGTAAAAGATGGAAAAGTAATATATTATCAAATATATATAAAGAATTGACATATATTATATGACAGCTTTTTTTTTTCTTTTTTTCTTGCCTCCCATCAACTTTTCTTCATGTCTCTAGCTCGTCTTTGCATCTTCCATGACATAGCTTCCAAGTTTATCCTTAAATATGAAAATGATGAAAAATTAATATTTTTAAAAGAATATCCAACAATATATATAGAATTTAGTTAGAATTACAATCCAAAAGACAAAATATCATAATTGAAATCTTGAACACATACAACATAAGAATTTGTAGGACTGAAATGTATCACTACATAATAATATTGTGTCAATTAAAATAGATCCCTAAAATAAAAGAATGCATACATACATACATACATACATACATACATACATACATACATAGAGAGAAGACGAAGAAGAAGAAGAAGAAGAGGAAGAAGAAGAAGAAGCCTAAATTCAAGATATCAATTACAAAGAATCATGCAAAATTTCAATCTTGAAAAATATGATTTTTCAAAATAAAAAGAGGAGAGATGTTTACATTTGTGTAGGTTTTGTAAAATTTTGATGTGTTAATATATATAGAGAAAAATATGAAAGGAAGGACATCAATTTTCCAAAATATGTTACATAACATATAACTAATAAAATAAATAGAGTATTTATTTATGGAAGTTATATATTTAAAAGGTTGAGTTTTCAAGTTCAATTGATATGTATGAATTTTAGAATTAATACATAGTTGACTTTCCTTTTAAATATCATGGTAATTAAGAAAGAGAAAATGTAATTTATATATAATGAAAGGAAAAAATTGGAACATCAGTGCAAAAGATGAGAAGTGACAGCGTGAGAGTAAAAATACATAAGCCAGAGTTAAGAAAAAGACATTTCTAGACATGAAAATAATCCTGCTTTAGTATATAATATTGAATTAAATATCAAATCTATGTATAAGGTCATATAGTGACTTCTGAATAATTTTTATCTTTAAAAAGAAAAGCAGAACGCGGTGAACTCAGATGAATAATACAAAGAAGAAAAATATCATCCCTTATATATAGTAAAGTCATTCCCACTCACATTAAGAATTATGCATTATTATACACTACGTTTTATTTTTATTTTTATTTTTTATTTGAAATAAATGTAATTTTGGAAACTAATATTATGAAGGTATAATTATTGCGTAAATGAAAAAAAAAATGTGGGTGATTTTGCGTCTAGCAGGTAACCAGGCTTGAAAGCAGTCAATTGCTACTGTTGGTAAATCTTTATAAACACAGTTTATAGTGTGGTGATAAAATTGTATGGTCAAAAACAATAAACTAAGAAACAACTTAAAAATTGTTGTGCTTAGCTAATTGTTAAGCGTACATGCGCCCTAATTAACTCTGAGGTTAGAGTTCAAGCCGGGTTAATTTGTTAAGCTGGTAAAACGAAAGACAAATGACAGAAAAATATGCAAAGTTTTATATATGATGAAAATTAAGTGCGCCTCCCCCAAAAATCAATATGCCAACCGGAACCAACGCAATTTGTGTATTCTGCTTCAATATCAAACTGTGAACACTAGACAGCAATATTCAAGGGATCTTTCTACAGTACCTGGGCAGATATATACCTTGACTTACGTGGCATACATGTGGCAGTCCTAGTAGGAATTTGACCAAGTCAGATTTATTTTGGTAAAATTACCAAAAAAATCTTTAAAGTTTTTAATGGTATAAGAGTAAAGGTAAATCGGTTATCGGTTAGTTATATTAGAAAGTAAAAAACGTGGCCTGAGTAGAGAAAATTAAAAACAAAAAGCAAACAGAAGGCGAGCAGAGGGCCGTGACTTGCGAGTTGAAACAGCACCGACGGGCGCACGGCAGAGAGAGCGAAGCACGGCAGCGGTCTCCGGCGGAAGCTGTTCGGCGGCTTGGCGGATCGTTCCTGGTAATTTTAAGGACTTCTATGAACTATAATAGTCCCTCTCTTCACGAACCGCAATTTCTTTCCCCGCATCCTCCACTCCTCCCCCCTCTCTTCCCCGCAGCTCAAGGCCCTCTCGCTTCGTTCCTGTTTGCCTGAACCGGTCCAATTCCGGCGAATTAGCAAACAAGCAGCCGCCGGTTTTGGCCGCCGATTCCATTTCTCTTTCCGATGACGCCTCCCGGTTCAATTATAACGTGACAATGGGGAGTCCTATCTACCCATCTTTTCTCCCACTGAAAGGGCTGGGCTTGGGCGATCAGGCTTTCTCTCTTCTTGCGTTTATCTTTTGCACGGTATTGTATTACTTGCTTTCCTTTTCTTGGCTTCTTAATACATGTGGATTAGCTAATTGCACGTTTATCTTCTGCACGCTGTTTTACTTGGCTTCTTACTGGGGAAGTGCCTATCTGTCCGATTCTTGCAGACTTTTGTTGCTTCTTAGATTTTGAAGTTTGCCAAATGTGGTTATACAACATATATTGTCTTTCTATGATCTACACATTCGGGTTTTCTATTCATTTTCCCCTTCGTCTTAGTACTACACAAGATTGATTTAATTTTGTTTTTCCATAATCAGAAAACTGGGAACGGAGATTAGACTGGATCAATATCTGAAGGTGAGGAAAAAGGTATGTTATTCTTCTATAATCGCTTAATTTCTTTATGTATGTCACCCTTAATCTGGTTAAGAAACTGGTTTATAATTTTTTTATTCTTTATTGGACAAAAAATACAATCCTACGAAGATAAATCAAAAATTGGAGAATGCAATGTTATAATCAGTTGGAAATTTTTAAGTGAAGAACATGGTATTCATAAGTAAGGATAACCAGCCAAAGCCTAGAACACTAAATCTTGTTCGGTGAAAAGTAGAAATTGAAACCAGCATGTCCTGAGGAATAAAGTGATCACTCCTAGGTGCATGATGGAGATATTTAACTTATATTTTGAAGTTTGCCAAATGTGGTTATACAACATATATTGTCTTTCTATGATCTACACATTCGGGTTTTCTATTCATTTTCCCCTTCGTCTTAGTACTACACAAGATTGATTTAATTTTGTTTTTCCATGATCAGAACACTGGGAACAGAGATTAGACTGGATCAATATCTGAAGGTGGGGAAAAAGGTATGTTATTCTCCTATAGTCGCTTAATTTCTTTATGTATGTCACCCTTAATCTGGTTAAGAAACTGGTTTATAATTTTTTTATTCTTTATTGGACAAAAAATACAATCCTATGAAGATAAATCAAAAATTGGAGAATGCCATGTTATAATCAGTTGGAAATTTTTAAGTGAAGAACTGTTGTGAATTTCAAGAGTTTATCAATTTTACCCTCAAAAACCCGCAAACGAAATATAATGATTGCCACAAGAAGGAGGAAAAGGCCCCATAAAATCTATTCCCCACAAATCAAACACTTCCACCTCAAGAATGTTTTGTAATGGCATTTCATCCTTCCTAGAAATGTTTCCTAACCTTTGGCATCTATCACATGTTTTCACAAAAGTATATGCATCTTTAAACAAAGTTGGCCAATAATACCCAGTTTGCAATACCTTACTTGCCGTCTTGGAGGCTCCAAAGTGTCCGCCACATGGTGAGGAGTGACAATGGTGGAGAACATCCTTTACTTCCTCGCTTGAGATGCATCTTCGTATGATTTGGTCGGCACACCGGCGGAATAGGAAAGGATCATCCCAAAGATAATGCTTGACATTGGCTTGAAATTTCTTCTTTTCTTGGTAAGACAAGTTTGGTGGCAAGACTCCACAAGCTAGGTAATTCACATAGTCCGCATACCATGGAATCTTGCCCTCCACCTTGAACAAGCTTTCATCCGGGAAGTGCTCTTGAATAGGTTGCTCCCATGACTTTTCTTGGTCCTCCATCCTAGATAAGTGATCGGCCACAAGGTTTTCACATCCCTTCTTACCCTTGACCTCTAAATCGAATTCTTGAAGCAAGAGAATCCATCTTATGAGTCTTGGCTTGGCATCCTTCTTGGTGAACAAATATTTAATTGCCACATGATCGGTGTGCACCACAACCTTAGACCCCACAATATAGGATCGAAACTTATCCACTGCATATACCACCGCCAAAAGCTCCTTCTCCGTTGTGGTATAATTTCTTTGAGCTCTATCCAAAGTCTTACTAGTATAGTAAATCACCCGAAAAAGCTTGTCCTTTCTTTGGCCCAACACCGCCCCCACGGCGAAATCGCTAGCATCACACATAATTTCAAAAGGTTCCTCCCAATTGGGTGGAACACCACCGGTGCACTAACCAATTTCTCCTTCAAAGTCTTAAATGATTCCAAACACTTTTCATCAAAGTCAAACGGCACATCCTTCTCAAGCAAATTGCATAATGGCTTAGCAATCTTGGAAAAATCTTTAATAAATCTTCGGTAAAAACCGGCATGCCCTAGGAAACTTCTCACTCCCTTTACATTGGAGGGTGGTGGCAATTTCTCAATAGCTACAATCTTAGCTCTATCCACCTCCATGCCTTCACAAGAAATTTTATGCCCAAGTACAATTCCCGATTTAACCATGAAATGACATTTTTCCCAATTCAAGGCTAAATTAGTTTTTTGACATCTCTTCAAGACAAGGGCTAAATTATCCAAACATGCATCAAAGGAGTCTCCAAAAACAGAAAAATCATCCATAAATACCTCCATGCACTTCTCCACCATATCGGAGAATGTGGCCATCATACACCGTTGGAAAGTTGTCGGAGCGTTGCAAAGTCCAAATGGCATTCTTCGAAAGGAATATGTGCCCCAAGGACTAGTAAAGGTCGTATTCTCTTGATCTTCCGGTGCTATGGCGATTTGATTGTACCCCGAATAACCATCCAAGAAACAATAAAACTCATGTCCCCCCAACCTATCCAAAATTTGATCAATAAAAGGGAGGGAGAAATGGTCCTTCCGGGTAGCCTTGTTGAGCTTCCGGTAATCAAAGCACACTCTCCATTTGGTCACCAACCTAGTAGAAATCCATTCATTGTTATTGTTGCCTACCACGGTTGTTCCGCCTTTCTTTGGCACCACTTGCACCGGACTCACCCATGGAGAATCCGAAATTGGATAGATAATGCCGGCATTGAGCAATTTCACAATCTCCTCTTTGACCACTTCCTTCATCTTTGGATTTAACCTTCGTTGAGCTTCAATGAAGGGTTTAAAATCATCTTCCATAAGAATTTTATGCATGCAAATTTTTGGGCTAATTCCCTTGATGTCGGAAATAGACCAAGCTATTGCCTTCCTATGATCCCTCAACACACGAATCAACTTTTCTTCATCCAAAGAGGTCAAAGTAGATGAAATAATCACCGGGAGAGAATCCTCCTTGCCAAGATACACATACTTAAGATCTTGTGGTAAGGGTTTCAACTCCAACTTAAGTTCTTCCTTGGAATCACAAGACAAAAATTGTTCTCCCCTTCTTCCTTGAAGTTGCACTTTCCCATAAAAGTCAAGAGTTGTTAAAATACCCCACACATCATGATCTTCCTCACTACATGCTTTTTCACACACAAGTGCCCTTCCAATAGGATCCTCAATAAGTAAAACATCTTTTTTTTCCTCAATGCAAGAATCAACCACATCAATCATGTAACACTTGGGCAACTCATCATCAATAGATTTCATGGCTTGAGCAAGATTAAAAGTAATTTCCTCATTATTAGCTCTCAAGGTGAGATTACCTTTTTCCACATCAATGACGGCCTTCCCGGTAGCAAGGAATGGTCTCCCAAGTATAATCGGCATGTTCCGGTCTTCCTCTATATCCAAGACTACAAAGTCTACCGGAAATATAAACTTGCCAACTTTGACCAAGACATCTTCCAACACTCCTTTTGGGAAAGTAAATGACCGATCCGCCAATTGGAGGCAAATCGATGACGGTTTCACCTCTCCAAGGCCAAGACTCCTACAAATGGATAAGGGCATCAAATTAATACTAGCCCCATGATCGCACAAAGCCTTATCACAATGGAAAGACCCAATATCAAGAGGTATCGTAAAACTCCCGGGATCCTTGAGTTTTTTGGGGCATCTTCCTTTGAATGACGGCGCTTGCTTCCTCTCTCATTAGAACGAGCTCGTTGTCGAGGAACTTCCTTTTCTTGGTAATCAACTCCTTGAGGAATTTGGCATAGGAAGGCATTTGATTTAATGCTTCCAAGAAAGGGATATTAATTTCCAACTTCTTGAAGATTTCAAGAAACCTCATAAAGTGAGTGTCCTCCTTCTTTGGCTTGAACCTTTGGGGGTACGGAAGGGTGGGCGTGTGCTTTGGGGGAGTGGGTGAGTCCTCTTTGTCGGGAGCATTTTTAGCCTCAACTTTTGATCTATCTTCTTCACTTGAAGGGGATGGCTCTTGGGGAGGATATTCTTCTTGAATGGGTGGCTCCTTAACTTGCGTTACCACATTCTTACCACTTCTAAGCGTAATAGCTTGGCAAGACTCCCTTGGGTTGACATCCGTATCACTAGGTATGAACTTACCCTTTTGCATTTGCCTCATAGAAGTTGCAAGTTGGCCCATTTGAGTTTCCAAATTCTTGATGGATGCTTGAGTATTAGCTTGCATAGTCTTCATTTCATCCTCCAATGCACCAATCTTCTTGTTTTGGCCACTTGCCATCCCCCTCACTTCTTGCATGAATTCTCCCATCATGCCCTTCATAAAATCTTTCAAAGATGCTTCCGTATCATTAGAATTCTCACCTAATAGTTGCATAGCGCCTTTGGGGTTAGAATAGTTGAATCCTTTATGTTGACGGTTCCTTGGAAAGAAATTCCCTCCTCCTTGCTTGGGTGGGTAAGGATTCCGGTAACCCACAAAATTGGCATCTTCCACATCATCAACATCCTCACTAACCATGGCTTGTTGCAATTTCCCCTTTTCTTGATTTTTTGTCAACTTGGCCACCATGCTAGTGAGTGCCGAAAGTTGAGCTTGGAGAGACGTATCTTTGTTGACCTCATACAATCCACTACCCTTCCTTGGGATCCGTTTGCCGCTAAGCTCAAGGTTTTTTGCCATATTGTTCAATAGCTCAAAGCATTCCTCCATATCTTTCAACAACAAGAAACCACCGGCGGCGGCATCCACTTGCAATCGGGTGTTTAAACTCAAACCATTGTAGAAAAGATGAAGTTGGTGAGCTTGATCAATATCTTGAGTGGGTACCCTCTTCACCATCCTCTTGAAACGCACCCATACCTCCGCAAGTGACTCCCATTCATTTTGCCTAAACGCCAACAATTCATTCTTGAGCTCAAACGCTTTTTGAGATGGAAAGAATCTCCGAATAAATGCATCATATAGCTCTTGCCACGTATGAATCGAAGTAAGCTCCAAATTTTCAAACCATTCCGATGCTTCATCCACAAGAGAAAATGGGAAGAGTCTCATCCTTTTTGCATATTCACTCACACCATCCAAGTCAAAAGTATCGTATAAACGAACAAACCTCTTGATATGGTTGTTTGGATCTTCATCAAGGGTCCCTCCAAATGGATGAGCCTCCACCAATTGGAGAACATGGCTAGGAATCACAAAGGTTCGCCCTCGAAGCGGCACCGGTCTTATCATGTTGTCATGGTCTTCTACCCTTTGAGGTCGAAAATAATCAAGTACCGGCCTTCCTCTTCTTCTAGCACCATTTCCATTGTCCATTACCTCCTCAACACCATTGTGATCCATGGCATTGACATTTCTTTCTCGTCCAAGGTTCCTCAAGTCATCTTCTTGGTTCCCTTCCATGTTGACGGAATCGAAAGTACTAGTATCTTCTTCTTCAATCACCTTACTCCTTAGCCGAAGTTCTCGTAAGCTTCTCTCAATTTCTAGATCAAGTGGTAACACATGAGAACAAGAGCTCCGGGTCATGCACTAGATGTACCTACAATATGACAAAAAGGGAACACATCAACCATGAGAATTAAAATCAAGTAGTCAAGAATAACCGAATTTTTTCTAATCAAGACAAAAATCAAATCAAACTCCCCGGCAACGGCGCCAAAAACTTTGTTGTGAATTTCAAGAGTTTATCAATTTTACCCTCAAAAACCCGCAAGCGAACGGAATCGTTGTATACTTATGAGTAATTAAAGGTGTCGTCCCAAGAGAGTTAGTGATTTTATCTAGATTTAAAGATCAAAGTTGCTCAAGCTACCTAACTTAATCAACACAAGAAAAATGACTCTAAAGAAGATGGAAAGTACTAAAGATAGAACTTAGGATAAATGTGACTACCCTTCTAGGATTCATTTCCTACCCAATGCTACTCAATAAAGTTAGTCCTCAAATGTGAAGCTCCATGTGTGGTCAAAAAGATTTCATATCAAAAACCCCTTTCTCAAGATAGGTTTTTGCGCACCCTCCATTAACTTGGGCTTTACTCAAGCTCCAACTTAACTTAAGGTGGTTGAAGAGCTAAACCTTCTTTTAATGCCTAATGTTCACTTATATTATCTCTAATCTAAGTTAACATTATGCCCCTTCCATTCCTCTTTGTCACCCTTAAAACCTTTCTCAAGGATTTAATGGTCTAGTGCATTAGACATGGTGGCCAACCATTCATCAAACAAGAAGCTCAATGCAAGGAACAACACAATAGAACTCATCCATAAACACACAAAACAACTTCATTAAGTAACAAAGGGAGGAAAGTCACCCCTAGAAAGGTAAAGAAATCTACTCACGATCCATAGCTAATGTCATCAACAAATCCATAATAACAATGACAACGAAAATCATACAACTCAAACTAGAGAAGAGAAGAAACCCAGAAAACCCCCTCGACGTTTGTACGCTCGAAATCAACAATCCTCTGGTTCCAGTTTCCCAAGAACGCCTCCAAAAAGCTCAATACGCCTCCAGTCGGGTCTAGATCAAAATCAGCCAAGAAGCTCTCTTTTGGACTCTTTCTCTTCTTCTATTTATACCTCATCTTCATTCCAGCCCTAAAAGGATAAGCATCACCGATCCAAGCCAGCTCATCAGGTGGAAAAATAGTGGGGGACCATCAAAACGCGAGTTTTTGGCAAAACAGAGCATCGCTGGCGACGTGTCGCCAGCCTGGGTCGAGTTCTGGCGACGCGTCGCCAGCTGACCATCAGGAACTCAGAACACTTATAACGTGGGCGACGCGTCGCCAATTCTGAGTGAATTCTGGCGACGCGGCACCGAATTTCATTTTTGCACTTCTTCCACGTCCCTCGTCCAAATGCCGTCCCACTCAAGCTTGCTTCTAATGCCCCGTCCGTAACACTCGATCACACCTGTAATGAGCAAAAATACCAAGAAAAACTAAGACAAGGAGGAAAAATCAACACAATTTGACGGTCAAAATTGTCAAAAGGTCAATACTTTGACCGTGGAATGATGCACTTAACAAGAACATGGTATTCATAAGTAAGGATAACCAGCCAAAGCCTAGAACACTAAATCTTGTTCGGTGAAAAGTAGAAATTGAAACCAGCATGTCCTGAGGAATAAATTGATCACTCCTAGGTGCATGATGGAGATATTTAACTTAGATTTTGAAGTTTGCCAGATGTGGTCATGTGACTTTATATTTTATTGGGGTTGAAAGCCAACTGCAGGATTGTTTTTCTTTAGATTTCTTTTTTCTGATTGCTAAAACAAAGTCTGGAATTTTGGAGTATTAGGCAAATAAGATGTGTAATGATAGAAATACATAGTGGAATTAGCAACGTGCTCAATAAGGTTGTATAATTGGCCTCAAATAAGCTATTAAAAGTAGAGAGGAAATAATCATGGTCATTTCTGTTATTCCTCTCTTGCAAAGTGAAATAATTCTGCCCAACCTTTTATTTCCCTGGCAATATAGCTCCCTTTTTTTTCTCAAATTATTAAAATAAACAAACCAACCATTGGCTATACAAGGTAGGGGCATGGCAATCTCCCCACCTTAATAAATTTGGTCCTTCAAAGTTTCTCTTGCTTATTGATCAAGAAAGCAAGACTATGTCCTTCAGTTTCATCAATATCTGCTGAGGTGAGTTCTTCATGTTCAAGGCGAGTGTGCAAAACATTCAGAATGTCCTCCTTCGCTTTGTTTGTTGAGATTCTCATACAATGATCTGCTTTAAGCTGCTGTTATGTGCTTTCCAGGGCGGCCTGTTTATCTCTTTCTTTTTTGTTTGTATACCATGCTTTGTTTTTCATATATACCATGGATGACAGCTCACTATGCCCTCCGATTTTCAAATTTCTTGCCCCAACAAGTTATATATACTGGCTTAGACTTTCATGCAAAATTTCAGCTTTTTTAATTCTTTTAACTCAAAGTCAAAGAGTTAGTCACGCTGCAGCCTTAGCACAGTTTCTGCCAACTTCTCTTCATAATGTCATCTTGCTTCAGATTTCTCGCTCCAGAGAAATCTTACTTATCAGATTTAATTTGTTGACAAAGTTGTAGAGGTAACAGAGAAGTAACTATGAAAGTCAACATTTGGTCAACGTTCAGGTTCACCATTAATCCTGCTGTGTTTTCTACTGAAGCTGCTGTTATTCTCTGTCGTGATGTAAAAACCATAGTCCTTAACTCAGATCTTCTAATCCACTGTCTTGAGCAGCATCTTTTCCATAAATATTAGCTGTGTCAATTAGATCAGCTTATGACCCTCAAAACTCATGAAGTTTAGCTCATGACTGCTGAAACAAATTTCCTCTTCATTTTCCCTGAAAAACTGACTTCCTTGCACCCCTATTAAGCTCAAAAAGTTCGATTTTGGCTCTGGAACATGTCTGCAAAATTTCAGTGTCAAACACTTTTCCTAGCTCAAAGTCAACTTTGGTCAAACTTTGCCCATATGAAATTTTCTAGCAGCTTCAGTAGTTAATTCCTTTGATTTCAAGGGGTCATCTTGAGTTAAACAGCTCCAAATTGCTCAAAATTTAGCACTCACCATCCTTTTATCATTTGAAACTTGTTGGCAAATATATCTTGAATTTGGAAGTCATCTTCCAAGGGTTTGAAGCATTTCTCCTCTGGAAGTAGTTTTAGAGGAAAACTGGAACTCATTACTGTCTTTTCAGTTCTAGTGGTTCAAACAGTCCCAAAATTTGCAGTCCCCATTTTTTATATCCATTTGTAAGTTTTTCAAACCTGCAAGTTCTCATTTTGAGGCTTGTAACCCAGAGTTTGAAGTAACTCTGCCTCCACTGGTAATTTTACCATAAAGGTAGTGGATTTGGGTGTGATTTCAGGTTCTACAACCTCATTTTATCTCAAATTTTGCAGAAACCAACCTTTTATTATAACAAATTGGTTTAAAACCAAAAAATTCAACTTAGAAACTGTCTTCCAAGATTTTGAGGCAAATTTTCTTTTTGCGGGTTGCACTAGTTTGCTATATGCAAAACCAGATTCCTTGTGTCTTAAATCTGGTTTAAGGACATGCATGAGTCCATTTTTGCAGTATAAAATTATCTGCAAGTTTTCACTCCAAAATACCCTTTCTCTCCCAAAGTCAAGTTGAGTCAAACCTGCTCCAACAAGTCATTTATGTAGGTTCCAGTAACTTGCAGCCTCCATTTCAATGGGTCGTTTGGAGTTCCAGTGGTCCAAATGGCACAAGATTTTGCAGCAACCCTCATTCAGATATTTAAGATTTGTTCCAGCTTCAACCCCTAAATTTTGAAGCCTTCTTTTAAGAGTTTGAAGCTTGCTTCGTTCTGCTGATTGTTTAAGCACAATATTTGGTTTTAGAGGATATCTTGAGTTGCAGTGTTCCAATTAACACCAAACATTCCAGTCACCATATTTTTGCTATAAAAAACTTGTCTTGGCCCCAGGACACCAATTTATCAGTCCTCTTCCAAGGGTTTGGAGTGATTCTTCTTCTGCAGGTCATTTGAGCAATATTTTGGAGAAAAAGGGCCTAATTGAGTTCCTATGCTCCAAATGCCGCCAAACTTTGCAGGAAACTTATTTTATACATATCAAAGTTTGAACTTAGTTTGAACTTGGCAT
Organism: Aquilaria yunnanensis; assembly: GCA_039654915.1. NCBI lineage: Eukaryota > Viridiplantae > Streptophyta > Magnoliopsida > Malvales > Thymelaeaceae > Aquilaria > Aquilaria yunnanensis. The sequence continues at coordinate 3,312,657 of CM077595.1, forward strand.
AAAAAGTAAATTATAGTTTGACTTGCCATAGCCAATTCGCTAATGTAGTTTTTAATGTAAGTTTTGCGTCATGTTGAGAACTTTTTTTTTCATTTTATGGGGAGTATGAAGTGCTTCTATTTTTTCTTTAATCTAATAAGTCTCCAAATTCTACTTGCCCATTCCTTTTCTATTTAAGAGGTAGAAGGAGAAGCTGATATGGTGCAGGGTTATAATACAAATTTTATACTTAATTAAGCAAGAATAACAGTAACTTTGTCCCCTAAATTAGCCCTACCTCATCCATGAGCAGAAGTGTGCCATGTTCGCTTAAAGGAATTTTACTTTATTTTTGTGTTTTGGTTGAGAAACTATTTATTGGTTTATATAGTATGTGCTCTTTTAGTAAAAGTTATAATCATTAAGTATTGGTTTTCATGTTTGTGAATCTTTTATTTGGTAATTTACAGTTTCATATAGTTAGAAATTAAAGCTATGGAGGTTGAGGACTTGGCCGGGAAACCATTGGACCAACTGACTGATTTAGAAATTAAAACTATGGAGTTTGAGAACTTAGAGGAAGCAGAGGAATTTTATATGACATATGCAAAAGCTAATGGGTTTGGTGTTAGAAAAGATGAGTATCGTTATAATAGTAAACACGAAGTCATATCGCGTAGGTGGGTTTGTTCAAGAGAGGGAAAACGAAAGAACAAACTCCTCAATGAAGAAAATAGGCAAAGAGAGCCTAAGGGTGAAACTAACAAGTGAAGTCCGCCAACTTGAACGTCATGCAAGTACCATATATTCCCGAAAGGCATTTTACATGTTTCGCAAGCAACTCAATATGAGAAATGCAATTAATTTGGTGCATAAAGAGGAAGTCGGAGAAGTGCATACATACATATTTTGTAAGTTTGGACGACCGGATTTTAATTGGGTGGTAGAGGTTGATGTGAACCATTCTCGTACAAAGTGCTCATGTAAAAGGTGGAAGAGTATTGGCATTCCATGTGCTCACATGATTTCTACTTGGAAACTTCGGCATATGTTACAGATACCAAATTCATGCATATTGAATAGGTGGACTAAAAATCCAAAAGATTGGGAATCTCTAAGTTGTCAACCAGATGTTTCTCAGGAAAGGTTGGTGACTATTAGATTGGGGGCGCTTCTTTTTAGTTGCAAAAGAATGTGTGCTGTTGCTGCTCAAACGACTGATAGCTTCAATGATGCTCGCAAAGAAATTGTTTTGTTAACTTCAAAGTATGAGCGATTTGGATTAACGAATACTGATCAACCAACTGAAAATATTCTTGATCCTGCTGTTGCGAAAACCAAAGGTGCGTTTATCCACTCAATAGAAATAAATAAAATATATGTTATCTGTTTATGTTTTTTGTTACAGGAAAAATATTAGCATTTCACTTCTCAAATTAATGTTTGGAAGCAATTTCCTATTAATTTTATACTAAACATCAATACAATGTAGGGTCATCCAAAAAGAAACAAGTGAGCAGGGGTTCGAGTACGCGTAAGCGTTTATGTTCAAGAAATGATGGAACTACAGGTCCTAGCTCTAGTAGGTGTAGAAAGAGCAATACAATAGTACCTGACAATAAATTGGAGGCAGATGGTTGTTTGCATCGTGATGAAATCGACATGGTAATTTTTATGGTTTTATTTTATGTTACGTGAGTGACATGTGCTAGCAGGAGTGTTGTTTATGGGATAGACAAAGTTATGCTAGCAGGAGTGTTGTTTATGGGATAGACAAAGTTATGGTTTCTACGCATCCAACGAGCCCCACCCCGATCACGTGGGTACTTCAATGTTCCAACCTTCAGCTTGAATTGCAATTGTCAATTTTTTTACACTTCCAAAGTTGTAATCATTTTTTTATTGAAAGATATGATTTAGTCATTTTAAGATGGTGGTCTTCATAAAGCTTTATTGGCATTACCCAATAAATATTTATTCTTTATTTGGAATGTATAATGACGCAAACATGTCCCAACTATAATATAAGCAACTAATTTGGATCTAAGAATTTATTGGTGTTACCCACTAAAATTCCTCTTTATTACAATATAAGCAACTAATTTGGAGCTTATTTATTTTTTTCCTAAAATTTTTCTCAATGAGCTTTGCTATATAATAAGCTATTATACATATACTTATTCAACCCGCGAAATAAAAAAACTTAATTGACAAAAGATTATCTTTGAAGCTACATTTTTCTTGTCTCCTACTGGTTTTTTTTTCTGCTCTTTTTTTTTTAGTTTTAATTTTTTATTTTCTTATTCCAATTTTTTTCAATTTTCACTTTTTTAATTCTTTATGGTTTTCGCACTTCAAAATAAAAAATATTTCATTGAGACAAAATAACAATAGTTAGTGATAAAAGAAGAAATAGTTCCTCTAAAAAAATAAATAGACACCAGTAAAAGAACAACTACTTTCTATCTGTTCTTTTATTAATTTTATCTGTTTTCTATTGGTTCTTGTTTAATTTGTTATCATTTTTATATGTTTATTTTTTAAATTTTATTGGTACTTTTATCAATTCTTGTTTGTTCTTTTATCATTTTATTTAAGGTCTTTTTATTAATTTTATCTACTTTTCATCAGTTTTCGTAAATTATTTATTTTTTATTATTTTATTGTTATCTGTTTGTTTCTTTATCGGTTATTGTTTGTTCTTTCACTAATTTTGCTTGTGTTGTGATCAATTGTAATAACCTATGTTTTTTGTTCTCTGTTTATTATGCATTTGTCCTTTTATGAGTATTTATTAATTGTTCTTTTTTGTATATCAGTTGTTTTTTTAGTCATCTGTTCTACGCTCATTAATTGTTTGTTATTTTAACTCAATTACCTATTTGTTCTTTTATTAGTTAAAATTTTTGAAACAAAACATGAAGAAACATAAAATTTAAAAAACAAGAATAGTATTAGGAGTAATACGAAATGTAAATAAAAAAATTAAAAAAAAGGAAATAAAAAAGGAAATAATACATAAAAATGTAAAATAAAAGAATAAACTGGGAAAATGAGGAAACGAAAATTAAAAAAACTAAAAATGGAAAAAATAAGAAACAAAATGTGAATAAGAAAATATAACACGAAAAGGTGCAAAAGAAACAGGTAAAAATTAAAAAAAAAAACGTACAAAAATTTAAAATAGAAAAAGTGGGAAAAAATGAAAGAAAAACGACAGAACAGAAAAATTGTTAGACTTTCCAACACCGATTCGAACCCGCGAGACTGTATAGGAACTCTCTAGTCTCTACACTCTGACCATTGCACCAATTCCAGACTTGTTGCTGTTTTGTAGAAATTCATAAGTACTGGTTTTGGACGCGGTGCCGTGATTCCTTGTTTCTTAGAAACCGGGCAATAATGACAAATTTTAAAATTTTGAGGGAGGGAGTATGGCATAAGTCCGTTCACCCAAAAGCTACTAAATTAGTAAAGGAAAATTGAAGAAAGAAGCTGTCAAACTAATTAATTATATATCAATTTCATTTGTACATCCTACTAATTCAACACAAATTATTTGAAAGTAAAAAGTTAAAATTTGAAAACAATTTGAGTCGTACGCCTATCAAAACTACTTTAAATGTTACTTATCTAAAGTTTCCAAAACAATTTGAATTTCAAACAATCAAAAGTTTAAAATTATTTGAATGTTAAAAACTGACTTATCAAAGACTTCCAATTCAATTTCAGAAATCAAAATTCAAAATACGTCCATTGTCTATATATATACATATATATCACATAAGTTGTACCTTTATATCCATCTTACTAATTCATTTTTCACTCAACAATTACACTTGCCACTTTTGTTTTTCTTTTTGCACAAAGGGGAACTCCAAAATTACTCCTACTCAACAGATGGATTCCCATGCCAACAATTCTTAACATCAGGTATAACATCATTTTTTTTTCTTTTTTTTTTTAAAAGAAGAAACTACATGGAATTTACAAAAAAAAATTTCTTGTATTGCTCAATAATGCGATTCATTTTATCATTTCATAATTATAGTCATATAATCATCAATCTCCTCCCACAAATTTATAGCACAACATAATTTTGCATTTATACATTTTGCAGATGATGGTTGATCGTGTGTTAATACTTGAGGACTCCATTTTGGACTTGAAGAAAGACATAGTTCTTCTATCTGAACGCATGATGGAAAATACTAAAAACTTGGACTTATTGCGAAAGGATTTTGCATCTACAATCGCTGTAGAAGTGATTCGCATGCTAAACCAGCAAAAAAATAGTGAATCAAGTTTTCACTATAATTCGCGAATTGGTAAAGCAATTGAAGAGCACGATAGAAGCTTCCATGTGACTGATGCAATTTCACCACTTAAGCGAGCTTGTAATACTGAAACTCCTGAAAGTTCAATCCCTGCGAATTCAAAATTTATTATCCCGAAGGTTAGTATCTTTTACTTATTATATTTACTACTCTATCACGAAATTATAATTCACAAAAATATTACATTTACTAAACAAAAATTGTAACTGTTCTTTTTTAACAGGATGTGCACATACCTTTTAATATCATATCCGGTATGAAGTTGCCAAAAGATGAAATTGCTGTAGCTGCTTACACTTTTTCAACTGAGAAGCCATTAGCGTATGCCCTATCAATTAAGTTTTTCTAGTAAAGTTTTGAGCTTTTTTATCACAAAAAGGAAAAATAAGTTCTTATTCTAGCTTGATACATTGCTTTTATTATAGGGAGCCACTCATTGATGCTGGAGATCTTGACCATATTTGTTCAAGACAAGGGCTACAATCTCTTGCACCAACCAAATGTGTCCAAGCTGATGTAAGGTTCACAAAACTGTACATTTGTACACACATTTTTTTTTTCCCCAAATTTTATTAATATGTTTCCTAAATGTGTAGGTGATTAATATATGGGTTTGTTATTTGACCCATAGAGAAAAAGTAATTGGCATAATGGTGAATTGGTTCTTGCCAACAACATTTTCGGTAAAAAAAAAAATTGAGATTCATTAAAGGATGATATTTTACATTAATCTAATTACCACTTAAGTTGTAATTATTCAATTTGTTTTTATTTTATTTTATTTAAGGTACGGGTTCAAATGAAAAACTTTACCGTAGATGAAGGGGTAAAAAAATACAAGAATGAAGACAGGTTTATGAGTCACTTGAAAGATTGTAACAAGGTACCTGCATCAGTTATTTTTCTCATTACATGCCAACTTTTTTTTGGTTTTTTTAATTTATATCTTACGCCTTTTATTATTTTTTTTGTTTCCATATGCAAGATCTTTATTCCTATGGTTACTAAAGATTGTCATTGGTATTTGGTTATGGTGGACATGAAAAATGCCGAGGTTGTTTATGTTGATTCACTGCCAACACGAACAACTCATAGAACACGGATTGCCAAGATAAAGAAAGTGGTTAGTATTTTAATTATTTAATTATTTTCCACAAAACTAATAATCTAATTTGTTTTTATTTTTTTCGAATATTAACGTTGACAATCATATTTATCAATAGATGGAATACCTAGAACACTTATTTGCGCATCCATCCTTCTATGAAACAAATAACCTCACGTATCCAAAGGTAACTCAGTTCAAAATAATTGTGCCCGATCAAGTCCCAACACAAAGCAATAGGTAATATATTTGTTTTGACATTCTCTACCTACTTAATTCGAAATTGCATCATACCACCTATTTAAAGTTTATATTGTTACTTTACAGTTATGACTCTGCTATATGGGTAATGTTATGGATGGAGGCGCTGACAGGTTCACGCAAATATAACCTGGTAATATCTTATATAATTATTATTCTTTTATTTTTACCTTGCAATATACCTATTCTATTTTTTTTTTTACTCTTGATTATAGTTGGTTACTCCGTACGCTCGTCTGCATATTTTGCTCAAGTTAATCATGACACCATTCAACACCATCAATTCCACTATCATCCTGAAAGCCCAAACATACTTCTATATTATGAAATTGAAGGAATGCTCAACTCTGCCAAATGAATTGCTCAATTGATTTTAGATTCGCAGAACTCAAATAGAATAATGTTTAGCTTCAAGTTGGTTTTTATTATGTAAATTTAGTTTTTCGTTTCTTTCGTTGAATTATAAAAACCGTAATAAATTTATAGTTTCATTTTCTTCTTCTCAAATATCATACGCAACTCATTCCAGTGGGTACCTTTTGATATGGTCCGAGTAAACAATCCTTGCACCTTAACAGCAAAAGTGACAATAGCAAAAAACAAGCGTATTTTTCCAATGATGGTTGCAACTCCATTCTGTTTAACTCATTCCAAAGAGAAGAAAGGGGTTCAATGCATTCAAATTAACTTCTTTAGGAGTATCGTACTCATTGGACAAGTTCAAACCTATTGAAATGTAAATGGAATCAACATTGGAAAGAATATGTGCATTATATGGACAACTTTCCGCAGGAGTAATACGTGAGATGGAAAGAGAGAGAAATGAGCTTCAAAATCAATAATCTATACCAAATACATTACTTTCATACGAAATAACCTACTACAAGGAGAGTATTTCCACTATATGGCCTACATACTTGTCAGACTGTAAGCTGTAAGGCACAACCCAGAAATTGCTTTCAAGGTTAGGATTAACAGATATTATTTTGGAAGTTGCTCCAGTCAATAAGATTCATTATTTGGCTAGGGCTTACTGCACCCTTCATGTCTGAAGTCCGAACATCATGTAATCTGAAATGTCGAGGCAACATGTAAAACCATATACCTTGACATATTCCACTGTTTCCACTGTTTCCAATTTTTGCACAGCATATCCTTGAGGTTTTGCGAGGGAAAGATGATTGAAAAACTTAACCGGCACTTTCTCCTCCCCAAAGTCAACTGGCTGACATGCCACAATTGAACCGCCCTAACAGCTTGTCTACGTTGCGTTGGACTTGGAAGTTGGGACCCTTATCTATCCTAAATATTGTCTTCTTACTTGGTTCGGGAAGAAAATGACCCCCAACAGTTCCACATAAAATAAACACCAATCACTGGCATAGCAAGCCTTCCATCCCTACCCGTTCCATATTGCACCTAGTAGCTGTGTCTCGACAAATCTAAGAACAAATCCTCATTTTAAGGAGCAATAAAGCAAACCACAAAAAATAAAAAATAAAAAAATCAAGGCATTGCAACTACCACCAATTAAAGAAAAAATAAAGCTTTCCCAGAACTTGCAAAATTTTGGGCATATACTATGGCCTTGAGTTTGAGCACTTGAGGTGAGGCCTCACTTCTTAAGTATATATTTATATACATGCAGAAAAAATGATTAGCACTCACTATAAAATGTCCCTTTTTTTATTTTCTTTTGTCCCATTATATGTGTCATTTTTTCCATATTTATACGTGTTTCAAATGTATTATTCCCATTATGTAAAACCTATGAGAGAATATTGTTGCAAGTATGTTATTTAGCAAAGGCTAATCTGGATAAATATATTTCATATGCTTATATGGCAGAGCATCCATAATTTATACCCAAAAAAAAAAGGGCACAGGGGCATACATTATGAAACGGAAGTACTATTTGAAAGAGGAAAGAGGACATACATCTTATATTTCTATTCTGTCCATAGCGCTATCATCCTCACTCCTCAATCTGAATTCTCCTCTGGAGATCATATTGAAGATGGATTTTGTGGCTCGTCCAACAGCCAAGGAAGTCTTTTTGGAGGCGCCAACAACCACAGGTCGTAAAGAGATTGTTGGCAGGTTAGCTCGTTCTTGAATCATAGCTGCAAACAGAAAACGGAAGAAAGCGAAACATGAAAAGCCTAGAGTAGTGAGCAAAAGTCAGTGAATTTCAGCAAGAGCTTTGAACTTACAGACGGTTTGATCACGAGCAAGTGAACCAATCTGCCGATTGCCAGCTTCCGCTGCATGTACAGCTTGAGCAGATTTTTGGATGCCATCAGTTATCTCTTGGCTTCGCATCATGTCAACAAACAGTAGCATTTTTATTATAAATTATAGAGCAGCAATTCTTAAATGACTGAAACATAACAAATGATAGAAGGAAGCAAAGATACAAGGTGTTTTCAAAAGAAATGTCAACTGTTTGTGTCAAAAATTTGTCGGAAAAATCCAAGTAGGATAGCAATCCAGTAACCTACAGGATGAAGTTATTGATAGAGTCATCAAACAAGGGAACATCTCCTCATGCTTCCTTTAGAGACTTAGAGCATATATTGAAGGAAATTTTAAAGGTTATTAAACCCTTTAATTCATCATTTTTATTTATTTATCTATATATATATATATTTGTTTTGGGGGGGGGGGGGGGGGGGGGCAGCAAATGGGTTCCTGCTAAAACTGCTACTGTGCTATAAAATCATTGAGGTCAGAAAGATTAACTGCTCAGATTTAAATGGGCACCAGAATGTAAAGAGTGACTGCACTCATGTTTTATATGGTTTTTGATACATCAGTATGTGAAGTTTATGATCCACTGGTTAGCCTAGAAAGCTTCCCCTAGTGTAGCAAGTAATACACTTTGTGGCTTTGACCCCAAAAAAATCATCCATCCAGCCTCTCCAATGTTGCTACCCAGAAAAGAAGGGGTGCATAAACGAGGGTTGACAATCAATCTTCTAGTCCTTAGCTTCCATGACATCATACATATATTATGAACTCAGAAAAATCTCCATGGCAATTCTTAATTGAAAAGAATTTCTCTTACAACTTGTAAGTTAAGGAACCTGGATCACAACACACTTACTAAAACATATCAATGTGTACAAAGTGCTGGAGATTTTCAAAACTCTCTCAGTTAATAATATAAAGATTGCCAACAAACTTTTCTCATTCTGCCATGATTTGCCATCTGGTATAGATTTTACTCCTACAGGGCATTAGAGACGTTACTAAAGGCCGCCTTATCAAATTTGCACAAAAAAGATCTACCTGCTTCAAATTACTTGCAAGGAATAGAAGAATTGGATCATGAAAAAACCTCGCCAACAACTCCCAGTCTTACAAGGAAAAATGACTGATCAAATAAAGATGCACACCCACCGAGGTGTTTCCCGATTTTTTTTTAAAAAAGGTAAAACCAAACAACAATGGATCCTCACCTCAAATCACTTAGCTCTAGAGTTAAATCACTGATTTCCATCCCTGAAAGCCGTATTGCTGCCATTGTGCTCGGAAGTTCCTCCCTGGCTGTATCTGCCAGCTTTGAAAGAGCAATAGCAGCTCTTCCCATTGCCTACAACAGAGAAAAACGGACAAAATAGGAGTAACACTCAACCAGCATGGACCAAATCAGAGCTGAATTAGATATAAAGAAGCAGAATTACTGAAACAAGAGGAAAGGCAAAACTGAGACTAGCAAATAACGCGTGTATCACTTGTAAACATCAAGGGGTACACACGTAAAATTCGCTCCAGGTATATGATAAAGATGAAAAGTCCAGATTTATATTTTCCAGCTATAGCATTGAGCTATCAGGTGGTCCAAAGACTGCTCCTTTGAAAATTACAGAATCATTAGTGCAAAAGAAAGAACTATGTTATCTCACTGAAATCTATGTTGCCAATAAATGATCCTCGAGGATTCTAAGACTTTCAAAGTACAAAACCGTGATCCTCTCGAGTTTAAACGATTGCAACAAAGGATATATGCCGCTTGAGTTAGAAAGCTGTGGTACGCATACAATGCAGTTCTTTAGCACCGTGAAACAAATCTTGTCCATAAAATACCAGGTCACTAACATACAGAGAAAACGTTTAACAATTGGATACTAGTGAAAGGAAATATCAAAAGATATCAGAATTGAAATTCAGATATAAAGCAAAACAACCTACATGAAGTGTTGGAACAGCTGCAATAACCAGGCTAGTGAACGCCACAGAAGTCTGCAAGAATCGGACAGATAGGCACTTCCCCAGTAAGAAGCCAAGTAAAACAGCGTGCAGAAGATAAACGTGCAATTAGCTAATCCACATGTATTAAGAAGCCAAGAAAAGGAAAGCAAGTAATACAATATCGTGCAAAAGATAAACGCAAGAAGAGAGAAAGCCTGATCGCCCAAGCCCAGCCCTTTCAGCGGGAGAAAAGATGGGTAGATAGGACTCCCCACTGCCACGTTATAATTGAACCGGGAGGCGTCATCGGAAAGAGAAATGGAATCGGCGGCCAAAACCGGCGGCTGCTTGTTTGCTAATTCGCCGGAATTGGACCGGTTCAGGCAAACAGGAACGAAGCGAGAGGGCCTTGAGCTGCGGGGAAGAGAGGGGGGAGGAGTGGAGGATGCGGGGAAAGAAATTGCGGTTCGTGAAGAGAGGGACTATTATAGTTCATAGAAGTCCTTAAAATTACCAGGAACGATCCGCCAAGCCGCCGATCAGCTTCCGCCGGAGACCGCTGCCGTGCTTCGCTCTCTCTGCCGTGCGCCCGTCGGTGCTGTTTCAACTCGCAAGTCACGGCCCTCTGCTCGCCTTCTGTTTGCTTTTTGTTTTTAATTTTCTCTACTCAAGCCACGTTTTTTACTTTCTAATATAACTAACCGATAACCGATTTACCTTTACTTTTATACCATTAAAAACTTTAAGGACTTCTTTGGTAATTCTACCAAAATAAATCTGACTTGATCAAATTCCTACTAGGACTGCCACATGTATGCCACCTAAGCCAAGGTATGTACCTTCCCAGGTACTGTAGAAAGATCCATATTCAAGTTCACTCGGTCATCATTCGTCTGTTTTGAGCGGATAAAAATTCCCATTATCCTGGCGAACAAGTACTGCAGAAAGAAAAATAGAGCACAATTTTCATACACGCACTGGCCAATCTGACTTCCAACATACATGATTGTTGGTTTGGAACAATAGGTAAGCAAAGCAACATCAACAGAGCAGACACAAAACAGGGGCAACGCCAGCAACCTCAAACATAACTTATACGTAGGGCAAGATACAAACTACGATAAACAGCAAGCAGAACTAAATATCACACTCCATGCAAGAAGAGAGCACAGGACAGGACTGGAAGCTTAAGCTAACACATTTTTTTTAAGTTTCTGTGCTTCGCCTTCATTAGGCCACAATTTGGAATATGTTGGCGCCGAACAACCTGAAGATGAACCTCTGCACTCGAATTCTATACTCCGCTCCAGGATCATCACCATTTAGTCGATAGAAGACTACAACGTCTCCGATTTGGAGGCGCTTTGCTCGGACGAACTGGCGCCAGCCAGCTTGAAAAACAGGCCTCGGGTGCCCTCTTGCTCTTGTGCTGCAGCTGAAGAGCCATAATTGGCCACCTGAGTCCCTGACCCTCAAGTCGACAGAACGAGCACCCTGTGGGAGGTTGAAAAACGGGAGAGCTTGCATGGGAACAGCAAAACAATTCTTCAGGTCGGCAGGGGAGAGGTTCTTGGAAAAAATTTCCTCCATGTAACTAATATATGAGAGGCCTGTTTAGGAGTTGGGGTTTTGCCCAATCTCAGTTTGGAAATTTATAGAAAGAAAAGCGGCACGAATAGAATGGTCACAAACACAGGGGCAAGCCCTGTTTTTCTAAACCAGAAAGTCGCTTTCAACACAAAACTACAAAATTCGTTTGTGACCTTTTTGTGACCTGTTTTTCTTCATCTGGTGCCCAGGGTGCACCACAAGACTAGACCAGAAAGTCGCTTTCAACACAAAATTCGTGCACATCATTCCTTGTCCTGATGCACATCAGTTGAGTGATGCGTAAACGGTGTCTACATCAAATAAGATACTGTCCATTAGATACTGTCTACATCGTACTGACTACTTAATTGTAATCAACTGACTCAATTCCAAAGACATGGGTAACACTACTGCTGGACCCAATCTTAACCAGTTTGTCACAAAAAAAAAAAAATATATTGTGAGTTAGTCACTTGGCTGCCAAGAAAGTTTTTTTTTTTCTTGAACAGTAGAAAGCAAGTATAAGTATATTAATACAAAGAGAAAGCAACAGATCGAGGTTCAGTTACAGCAGCAAATTGTAGTCTAGTAAGATGCTAGCCTACTGATTTAAACCAATCTTACCCCCCATCATTATCCTCCACCGATCAAACTTTACAGACCATTTACAATAGCCAAAGCAGGGTTTAATAGCCACTCCACCCAATTTAAATTCAACTTTCTACATCTATTGGATATCAATAAAAAGGAAAGCATCTGAACATCAACTAAGATTTGAAATTCTGATGTTTTCTTATTGTTGAATATCAGTTCATTTATTCTTCTCCATATCACCCCTGCAGTTTTGCATTTCACTGCATTCCATGCCTTCTTTTGTTCTCCATTCGGCTGCAAACGAGGGATTTCACATAACACCTCATTCACTTCTAAACCAGAAAGTCTATCCACCTGCCACCACTCACATGTCATGTTCTACACCAAGGTTACAAATTGGCATCGGACCAGAGCAAGAGACAAATTAATTCTCCCATGCAAAATTACAAGTACGCTGGGCAATTAGCATTTTTCGCTTCAATACCTCGCAGCAACAAATTCACCCATGTAGCTAGGCCATCGATCCTGTCGAGCTCTCCACACAAAAATGTTGATTTTACGAGGTAGCCAAGCAATCTATGTTGTTGCTTCAGCAACATCCATCGTCTGATACTTGTACGGGTCAATCAAATTTGATACAAAGAACATTTTCTAGGGATTTTATTAGTTCTGAAAATTCACTACATTCTCTTCCCCTCAACCCCGGTGCCACCCCCAATTCCACCTCCAAACCTCATTTGTATAATCACCCCTCTCCCTTACAAAACAATTTATTTTCCCTCTCTAAAGCCATTAGTCTAGGAAAATCTACTTTCTTATTTCTCTTCTCCTAGCTACACATCCTTCCAAAAACCTTACACTACCCCCATCCCCCATTTTTCTTCTAAATGACGGCATAAAATGAAGTCCCTCTGCCTCTATTTCATTTCCAGCTTTAACCATATGATATCTAACCACATATTCCATCCCCCGTCTGTTTTTAATGAACCATCCCGCCCACCATTTAACACGTATTGAACTCATGGGTTAATTAACTAATTTTGTTGCCACCATGGTGATGTTTTTTTTTTGTTTATGTTCTGTATTTCTGAAAATTATATATTTTTTTATTGTAGAGTTTTTAAAATTAGAAAACGGTATTTTTATTATACTTTTAAAATTAAAACTCAGTAAAAAGCAATATGAATTGTATATTTGAGGGAACAAAAAAAAAATTAATAACGGTGGCCAATTTGGTTGAAGTTAGAAACTAAAGTGGTTTTTTGTGATTTTTGCCTTTGGAGAAAAATGGCGTGAAATCTTCTCAGCCAAGCATATATAGTAGAAATTTTAGTACCAATTATTTCTACAATTGCAAAATTTTAAAACTCACTAAAAAACTTAAAGACTAATAGATAAACCATGATACTCCTGAGGTCACAAACATCTAATACTTGCATTTTGGCATTTCGGCTCTCCACTCAGAGAATATATTGGCCAACTTCTCATATAAATTAGTTACTGTGCTTTTGATGTTCAATTTCAATCTAGTTGCCAAATTTACTTGGGCTCTATATGTCTGAAGTTTTCGGGACAAAGGCATTAGAAAACATCACTTTTGGTATAATAATACTGGGAAAGCAAAATTTGGAATGCAAAAATTACTCATCAAATAGATGGATCCACTTATCCACATAACAGGCAACCTTAACTCGCTATGCAAGCTCATAGGCAGCTCGCTGCCCACGTAGTTTCAAGTTTCAATATTAACACTTCCAAAGGAAAAAGTTCTACACTTACATGGCCTAACATACTGCACAAAAACCGTCTTACTCCGAGCCTTCCTTCACAGTTAATGCACACAGGAGAGCACTGACAGGTTTTAGTATAATGGAGACAGTTTTTTACGGTAAAATGATCGCACAGGAAATTCGTACACTATTAAACAGTTATTCCGGGAGTAATCATCAATCCATCTTCAAGATGGAAATGCGTTATATGAAGAAAATGAACAACACCATATTTCATTTATTTCTTCATGATGTTTGCCAGACAAACTCGCAAGAAAGATGAGATGAGTAGATTACAAATGTGGGTAATGAGGCTAATGAAAAGAACAATGCTAATACCGAATTCAATCTCATCCGCGCCTGTACTCATCTCCACAATCACCGATGACTTTCATCAAATCTTTTCCTTTTGCTGTGACTTCTTGTATGCTGCTCAAATCCTCCTCATCAAGCGCAAGTGAAAATATGGCATTAGTGTCGCTGATATGTTCTGCTAAACCAAGTCTAACCCCAACCATTGATCCTGCTACTGCTGGCTTTTGTATCACACAACAGAAAAGCAGTTTATAGATGCACCATCTCCGTTTGAGCAAACTTAGGACAAGTTGATAGGGAATATAGGAGTATGTTACTACCTGATCTAGTATATACTTTACAGCAATAGTTGGGATAGAGACACCATGCTTAGATGCCACTTTCCTAAGTGTCTGAAGCAAATTTTGGAACAAACTCCATCCTCCCCAAGCATCAATCATCTGCCACAGTTTTATTAGAATCATTTGTCCTCACCAGATTACATACAGCCTTAGAAAAAGATCTACCAAGTTAAAAAATTATGGTTTGTTATGAGTGAACTGCCTATGAACATGATAACCACTAAAAAGAGATGTAATCATGATAAGATAAAAGTGTAGAAGAAGAATGAAAGAATTCTTGCTTATGGTTCTGGAGGAGAGAAAAGAACAATATGATTACGTAATTTGTAATTATGATGGCATTGGACAAACAAGTAGGCTCATTCAACACATTCAGGACATGTATGGTCCTCCACCTCCACGTACCTCCCTACATATGCAAATGGGAAACCTTAGAGCAAAGGGTCCCCTAGGATCCACACACAATGAGGCTAAAAGAGGTTCTCCTAGCTACAAAACAGGCTTCTCCTGCTATAAGGAAGGCTGTTCCTATTATTTCGATCTTACTGTAGGTGACAGCTGAGCAGCCTTAATGTTTAACCTAGGCTCATTGCCCGGCTGCACAGATATGTAAAGAAAAAAGCAATGAAGAAAAAGACTGAAACGTAAGAAAAGTATTTTGTACCCTTTTGTACTTCTGCAGAGATGGAGTATTTAAAGGAGGAGCAGCAAAAGGGATGGATATATTGGCATCAACAAATTTCTCCGACAACAGACCCCCCATTACTGTTCCATACCTGCATTCCAGTCTCTCATCAATTTCACAATCACAAAGGAGAAACAATGGTCAGGCAAGTAATAGAGAACATGTGATGCATAATAACATGGAATCTGAATTTCCCTTTTAGTTTTTATATGGACAAGTTATTAAGATAAGCTAATGATATATGTGCAGAACTTGTATTAATTCAAATTATTGAGTTTTATGACATTGGCAATGTTACTTTCTGTCTTGATCTTCCGGTCTTTTTGTTCTCTTGTTGACTAGCACTCTTTGCTAATGCTATCTTTAACTATTCAGCTAAGGCCATTGAGCATATGCATGCCTAGTTTCATGAAAGGAGCAAGAGAGAGACGTTATAAGTTTTACTCCTGTAAGCCGACAAAGCTCTGCCATTTTCTGTTGAGGGCGCATGTCAACAATGGAATGCTGCACCTGATAAAATCAAAAGGAGCAATCATCCTTAAAGTTAAATGCAGTGGCAGGATAAAGAACATAGAAGTGAGTAAAATCTACCTGATTGCTGACAACAGGAATTCCATTTTCTAGAATAATCTGCAGCCTCTCTGTGTCAAAGTTCGTCAAAGCAACTGTCTTAATTTTACCTGCAAAGGATTCAATACATATCAGATTTTTGTATACTTGATGGCAACTCTAGTGACCAAATTATTGGACATATACCATCTTCTTTCAGATCAGTCAGGTGCTTTAGGGCATCGAGATAGCCAGGATTGGAATAATCCCACCTATTTCAAACAATTAAGGTATTAAAACAAAAAGATTTGTGAATATTGAGAAGATGCACATCAACTCTACACGAATTGGAAACATTGATAAGCTAAGCATGATGGTAAAGAATAATATACATTAGTTATATTTAAAAATCAGAGAAAACAAGCAGTCTTCAATACGATCAACCTAACATGGATTTCCCAGAAAATTTGACACTCACGTTCATGAAACAATGATTTTTCCTGTGCTTGACCATAGTATATAGTAAAACCAAGAAGTAACTTGCTTGATATATACAAGTTTTACAAGTAGTAAATCCATCATGCAAGATCATTTACAAAATTCAAATAGTTAAGCACGGAATACACCATCAGACCTCTGTGTGTGATGTTAAACAAAACAAAAAAAAATTATACCAACATTCAACATATGCCACTCACAAGAACAACAACAAAAACAGAAACTTGACCAAAGAATCTATGAGGGCACCGAAATTTCAGTCGTCATGGAAAATGGTTTTTGTGAAAGCACTAAAGTATCCAGAGGCAATGGCAAGTTCATTCATACTGTTTATAGATCATACTCATAATACAAATTAAGGTAACAAAAAGAAACACCAGTGAAACTGAAGCATGTCCAGGGATGCCACATCCATCCTCTTTCGTGACAAGTTGATGTTCTCCTTTACAAAACTACTTGTCATCTTAACTGGAGGAGGTACCCATTTTGTGAGACTGCATAAAATAAGCAACATACAAGAGAAAGTAAATCCTTATTTCCTTTCAAAACGCCATGATAATTTTGTAACAACTACAACTATATGCAGGTGTCATAATAATATGTTTGTGTGGAGATACGTAAGCATGTACTTATGTATGTATGTATGCAGCTGACTTACCCTCTGACCTTATCCAGATACTCTGGAGGTCGCTCTCGACGAACACGGTTGATAAAAATGCCATAAAGGTCTTCAGCAGGACCATCTGAAAAAACAGAAGCTAATGAAGGGGAAGGAGAGGCAATTAACCTGACAGTACAGTTCATTTTATGCATTTATAAACCACCGAAAAAACCTCTTCAAAAATAAAAGAAAAAAGCTGCATAATCAAAGAACTCAGGTCCATTTCAAATTAATGTGTCATTATCTTCTAACTGTACTATCAGCAAAGAAGTAACTGGAAAGTTGAAATTAAGATCTCAATGATTCAAGACATCAAACAACTATACATTGTTAATCATTTTAGATTGTCTAGATCCTTTCAAGATCAAGAGTACTCTCATGGAGTCATGGTATTGAAAGTTTGAAATTCAATCTTTTCAATGAGTTAAGATCTCCCTAAGGTATAAGTAACACGTCAATCAAATAGACCTTACATATATCAGCCATATCGAAAGTGGTTAGTCCAGCATCTGCATATCGAAGCATTGCATCCACAGCATTCATGCGATCAATCACACCCCACCCACTGCTCATCTGCCACATCCCATTAACAACCCTACAGATTTCCAGTGAATCATTCCCATTCTTAACCACAGTGCTCCTCTCCTCTTCAACAACCTCACACTTAACTGGACTCACACTGAACTTCCTCACCATACCACTGACCTGTTTTGCTTCCCATCCGACAAAATTGACACTAAACTTTGTGAAAGGTCGCCATTCTAAGACTGAGGCTGCCATCTCCCAAACCTAAGATTTTGCTCAGAAGGGCTCTGGTTAGTACACACAATCCATTCTGTGCTCTCTCACTCTCTACCATTGAATTTATACAGAAATCCTGGTGCCAGTTTGGATTCCCTTTTTTGGTCCACCAGTTTTGGCAGCTTCCGCCAAATTAGGTATTTTTCAGTTGTAACGGATGCTCGAATTAAAAGGGGGCAAAAGAAAAATGACCTTAGCTTTGAAATTTAGGAAACGAAACTAAAAGACGGCACCTGGGTTCAATTACTCACAGTGGTCGGCCATGTCGAAGGTGGAGAGGCCGGCGTCGGCGTGGCGGAGCATGGCATCGACGGCGTCGTCCCTGTCGATTCTACCCCAGCCGCCGCTGGTCTGCCACATGCCGTTGAGGACCCTGCATATGTCGAGCGAATCGTCGCCGCTCTTCAGCGTGACTCGCCGGGTCTCCTCTGCCGAGGCGACGGAGCATTTCACTGACTTGGCACGGAGCCGGCCTGCTGAGCTGGAGCCGATATTGGTTTTAGAGTTTACGAGTGTCGGACTACGAAATAGCGAAGCTATCGCCATTTGTGGCTATTTGCGCCTCCTTCGGAACAAACAGAAACAACGGTTCACTCTGGACATGGATAACATTTTTTTTTTTTGTATTCAGAAATTAGAAACATGTTTACAAGTATAAAAGAGAATAAATATTAATAGTTTAAGTAAAGTAAGGAAAATATTAATTGTTTTAGGATTGGAAAGTAACTGAATTAGCTTTGTGCGTCATTTTTTAAAAAGGGGGTGATGAGGTTAGGTTCGATCCTTGGTTCTCCTCATAATGTCCCTCAATATATTAGCCACCAGGTCAAAGTCATGGGAACAATTATTTTTTTTCATTTGGAAAGAGGTGGATCTAAATTTTATTCTTTATCTATTCCAAATTGTTGTATTTTGTACTATTATAAGTTTTTGCAATATTTTTATATTTAATAAAATATTTTATTAGATTGTCTTTTAAATTACCCATTCCATTTCGTATTAGTTACCCATTTTATCTTTTTTTACTAAATTTTGAATTGAATATATTTATATTAATATGTATTGAAAAAAATCATAAAAATTATACTTAGAAACTATAATATTTAAAGCTTCATTTTCATATAAAAATTTCATATTTTTATGATAAATTTTAAAAGAAACAAAATTATAAATTAATTGCTATGAATTTTTGTGAGATAGGGAGAGTATTATTTTAACATTTGCATTTTTATTATTTTTCTTAATTTACGTGTAAATAGTAAAATATAAAAGTAAAAATAATATAAAAACTTTTTGTTTTTTCTTAATTTCCATAAAAAATGTTTCGACCAAATTTGTAACAAAGGGAGAAGTGTTATCAAAACAAGCCACCAGCACTTGCGTTACTGAGCCATCGATAATATTTTTCTTTTGAATAACCATCAGATCGTGAATATTACTAAACCGTGAAATAAATGTACATACTAATTTACTACAAAATGTTTCTTACAAAGTTATGGGCAATGCTAAACTATAGAATTTTGCACTAAAGCCTTAAAAATCATACATGACATGATTTGCTTGACACTTGAAGATAAGGTTACAAACGAGTCAATCCCAGCCATGTAGTGATAGATCAAGTTCTGCTTAAAATATGTATTGCAGCTAAATTTTGTTCAAACTTGAATAAAAAGAATATAAACAAGCCATAAATACCATCAAAAAAAGAAAAAAAAACAAGCCATACATAAGCTTTCAACCTATGAAGCTGAGCCCAATTTTGAGTTGTTTGTTTAAATCAGGGGAATAAGCTAAAACAAAGCAGAGCCGAGTACAACACGATAGAGTTTCAATTTCTCAACCAAATCGGATGACTTAAATTTCTCTTGCAGCTAGTTTAGTGGCTAGAAGGGAAAAGTATAAAAAAAAACTCATCATATTTATAACCTTGTGTCAATTTGATCACAATAGTTTTTTGTGATTCTAATATTATTACTAAAATCATAATTTGAGCCCAAATTGGCTACTAATATTATGGTTTGATACAAAATATATCATTGACCATTAAAAATCTAACAGTAAACGTAAGAAGTTGTTGGTTTTGAAATTTTAGAGTACTAATGCAACTTTCAACAAACTTCATGAACTTTGTGTAATTTATTATTTTCTTTTTCTTGTGCGTCAGCCACTGCATCGGTTACTGCCAGAGCTACCACAAGTGACAAAGGCGATGTCGGAGAAGGTAGCATTAGACATCGCTATTAGAAATTGGAAAAATTACCATTTCAGGAAGTAGATGATTAAAAACATATATATATTGGATGAGTAAGTTTCATTTGATCAAGGTTTGATTATTTGTAGTATTGTAATTTGGTGACTAATTTGAATATAATTTTTTATGGGACTAATGGTAGATTTGATAAAAGACAAAAATGGTTGTTGCACAAAAAAAAATGGTAAATTATACATATTTCCTAAAATTTATTAAAAGTTACATAAGTACCATAAAAGCTCAAAACCAACAAATTTTCGCATTTTCCATTAGATTTTTAATGAGCTTTGACATACTCGGTATCCAATTGTAATATTAGTGGCTAATTTGAGCCTAAACTATGACTTTAGTGATAACATTGAAACCACCCAAAACTATTGTGGCTAGATTGGTACTTACCCATAACTACAGTGAGTTTCTTTTGTACTTTTCTCATGGCTAGAATGGTCACTCAAGATGCCTCGAAGTTGGGGAGGCACCTAGCGACCATTTAGCCGCTGTTCTTATTTGATCACCTAAAACGGTTACCATAATGGTCATCCTTAATGACTGATCTAGCCATTAGTTTTCTTGACTCCACAATTTGCTAACCAGATTGTTGCTAGCTAAAAGAATGGTTACCAATAGTTGCCAAATACTTTTAAGTCTAGGTACCAAATTGCAAAAATAAAAATAAAAATAAAAATAAATAAAGAACAATGACCAAATTGTAAAAACTTTAAATCGGTATTCCAGTCACCATTTGGCCATTCATCTTGTGGGCTATTTAAATTTGAACCAACTTTTTAGCCGATCTGGGGTGACCAATATATCATTCTTTACAAGGTCGTTGTCTCCACTCTCTATACAAAAAAAGTTGCAGGTATGACCTCTCATTTGTCTCACTTAAAAAACTCATCTCCTTAGCTCCACAATTTCATTGTGAATGACAACCATGTTCTTTATCTCCATTCACCTTTATCAATTGCCTATCTAGTGTTGCAATCACTTATTCATCTCTTTTCACCTTCACACAAGTTGTCTATGCTTGCATAATAGTTGATCAACTTAATAAAAAAAATTACACCTTTGTTCTCTACGTCTTAAACCGATCAAGCCAAAAACTTCATTTCAACTCAAACTTATTGAACAAAATAAGGAAAATTCGAGCTTCAGGTCAAATTGGGTGCTCATGATTTTTTTTCTTTATAGTTCTTCCCCAAATTTGGGATCCTCGTTATTTTTAATTTTGTTTTATTGCTGAGAGTTGCAATGCTGTCAGGTATCAAAAGTTGCCTATGGACTAACTTGCATTGATTTGTAGCATTCAAAGATCAATGCTTATTGAGTACTGAGTTATGAACCAACTCATGATAGTTGGGTAAGTTCAGAGGCTAAATATATGAGGGATGACAATTGGGTAGGTTGGGTCTGGTTATTCAGGTTTGGTTCTAGTCAGGTTAACATGAATTCGAGTCCAGGTCGGGTCATTTCGGTTCATGTGTGATTTTTAGGTTGAGTTGATTTCGGGTTTGAGTTGGGTTGGGCTGGGTTTGGGTTCAAGTTCACTACTAGTTGGGTCAATTTCAGTTTCGAGTAACTTCAGGTCAAGTTTTGTGTCAATTTTCGGGTCGACTTTTGTGTTCGCTTAGGTTACTAATGTGTAAGCCAAAATGATTAAATCGATTCATTTTTTTTCAATTTTTGTTAAAATTGAAATCAAAGACTTCAAAATTTTTTTATGTGATTTAATTTAAATTAATTTTTTTAGTATATTTAATTAAAATATTTATAAAAAATTTCTTCATTATACTTTAGTACATATTTAGGCAATTTAACATTATTAGTAATACTTGATTGTTTTTCTAAACTCATACCCTTCAACTACCGCTATACAGATCATTCAGATCCTTAGCTAGTTATCACCCAGACTATAAAAATTTTACTATGCTTATGTTTTGATAAATTTTCTTTGAATTTACTACAAAATGCAAATCAAGTTAGTAATACTTGATTGTTTTTCTAAACTCATACCCTTCAACTACCACTGTACAGATCATTCAGATCCTTAGCTAGCTATCACCCAGACTATAAAAATTTTACTATGCTTATGTTTTGATAAATTTTCTTTGAATTTACTACAAAATGCAAATCAAGTTTACTACTAGTTACTAAACTATAAAATTTGAAAAATTTTGGATGAAAGTGCAAAAATTTCAAAAGTTCAGTGACACATGTTGTAATTATTAGGGGTGACTGAAATGAAATTTTTTAAAATTTAGGTACCTTATTACACTATATTTGAAAGTTTAAGGATGACTGTTGTAATTTTAACAATTGCCTATTAAGATTATTAAATTTACTAAACACTTCATTTGTCCCATATTCTTTGCACCACTTTCCTTTTTGGGCTATCTTAAATTCTTTGCACGATTTACATTTTTAGTAAGTTTTACTAAGCCAAATGACAGGTATACCCTTCTTTTCAACTCTCACCAAAACTTTAAACCCAAATGACAAATGGCCAGAGATTGAGACAATCGACTCCGGCAACGATGACGGAGGAGGAGACAATTGACTTCGGCAACCAAGCGATGAGGCAATCAACCGAGGCGATGAGGTGATTGACTCCGGTGATGAGGTGATTAACTCTGGCGATGAGGAGATCTAGGTGGTCAATGGAGGGCGAGATCGAGGTGACTGACAGACAGACGAGCGATGATCGACAGACAGATGACGCAGTGATGCAATCGATGGACGATGGATGACTAACAGACGTGACGATAGATGTGACAACGGAGATTGCTCATTTGCCGGAGATCACTCGAATCAAAGTACACTATCTTGTCTTGGAATCCAATGAGTTAAGGCGACAGGTTGAGGAGGGATAGATGCAAGTCTGGAACTATTTGAGCGGCGTGCTTCAAAAAGCTTCACAGGCAAAGAGGGAAAGAAGGGCAAACTTGGAAAACAAAGGCAAATAATAACATGCCTTCGTTTCCATGCAAACTCAAATGGTGCATAGATATCGGGACGGAGAAAGTATAAAAATTACTTATTTTGGAATAATCCAAATATGGGACTTACTAAACATAAAAGTTTCTTCCTCAAACATAATACTTGCAATAGGCCTAAAGGCACTTTTGGCCCCTGAACTTGCCTAACTCGGACACTTTACCCCTTGGACGATGACTCGGTCCAACTCGCCCCTTGAACTAATGGAAATGGAACATTTTACCCTTTATGCATCATGTGCTTATCACGTGCTATATTGGAAACAAACGTCATTTATTTCTGTCATTGAGTATGAGGAAAAAAAATAAAGAAACCCTATTTGCTTTGAAAGACTGATCAAATTCTAAAGCCATCGTTCGACCTCACAACGTCCCATGCCCGGAGGCCAAATCAGCCATCGGGATTGAGGACTTCATCGGTGTTTTCCAGCCATTCTCAAGATGAAGGCTGCCCGATTTCATCCAGAACCAAAAATACCTCCACAAACCTTCCCAATTTTTTGATTTACGATTTTGTTTTTTCTTGGGCTCTGAATTGGCTCGATGGTTTGGCATCGATGGTGCACCATTCTTTACCCAATCATGGGCTATCAATTCCATGTATTTTCATGTGAATCGAGGGATTTTAAGGTTTCGACGGAGGCTCCTTCAATCCAGCTACTAACGATGCCGGAATAAGGCGCCAGAGCTTTGCTATTGTTCGCGGCCACACCTGGGTCTTTTTCTTTGATCTTGTCATGAGCTAGTTGTTTGTTCCTGGAATCCCCAAATGGGTCTATGACTCTATGCTTAAGCTCCATTTTCAAGTTCTTCATATGCATTTGGAAGTACAAGTTCTTAAATGTCCTGGCCATTTTTTGAAAATTCTTGACGGGATGGAAGTTAAGGATTTCAAATCACTAGGGCTAAACTCAAAAACAGCTGGCTTAGTTGTTTACGTATTGTTCGAAAATTTGGCTTATCTAGGAGAAGAGAAAATGCAAGAAATAGCTTGGGGGTTGAAGATGAGCAACAAGAACTTCTTATGGGTTGGTAGCCAATAGGGAAGCAGAGCAGAGCACGCTTTTTGTTGATGTTAGGGAGGGTGCTGCAAATAAGGGGTGTGTGTCCTCAGAAATTATGGGACACAAATCAGTGATGGAGATAAACAATGTTTGTTTCCAAGATGTCACGTGATGAGCACATGACTCATAAGAGGTAAAGTGTCCCATTTTAGTAAGTTTAGGGAACGAGTTAGACCAAGTCTAGTCCAAGGGGTAAAGTGTCCAGGTCAAGTGAGTTTAGGGGCAAAAAATGCCTTTAGGCCCTAGTAATATATAGAAGTCCGTAAAAAATAGAAATTACTAAATATGAAAATCTTCTATCAAAATATAAGAATTACTAAACATGAACATCTAGAAAAAAAAATGGAACTACTAAATATGGAAGTTCTCGTCCCAAATATGAGACTTACTAAATATGGAAGTACCAAAAAATGGGAGTTGTTAATTACGGAAGTCACCATTCCTAAATATAGGACATATTGATTATTAAAGTCTCAAAAAATGGAAGTTATAAACATGGAAACCTCCATATTTAGGACTTACTAAATATGGAAGATGATGAAAGAGAAAAGTTAGGGTTTAGGGTGAGAGTTAAAATCAGGTCTTGTCGGGTCTAGTCATCGGGTTATCTTATGTTCGGATCAGGTCAATCTCAGGTTTTGGTCATTTCGAGTTTGGGTCAATTCAAACTAAGGTCATTTCGGATTCAGGTATTTCGGGTTTGGGTCATTTGGGTTCAGGTTTTCTTAGGTTTTTCTTTAATCGAGTTCGGGTTCAGGTCAGTTGGGTATTATCGGGTTCAGGTTGTTGATTTTTTTAATCAAATTGGGTTAAGTCGAGCTTGAATTTAGGTGGATTGAGGTGGGTTGAACTAAATCATCGGGTCTAGTCAGATGTTGTCATCCTTTTACACACATATATAAGTCAAGATAACAATCAACAAGGTAATCTAGATAATTTGATAGATTTTGCTCCTCCCTAATCTCTATATTTGAACATGCAGGTCAAGGATAAATAATACTCCTTTCGTCCCAATTTACTTGAAACGTATTCCTTTTTAGGAAGTTCCAAAATGTTGAAACATTTCCTCTTTTGGAAAAGTTTAAACAATTAAATTATCATTTTACACGAAACCCAATAAAGACTCTTTTTTTAATCTCTACTCAATTTCTCACTGCACAAAACCAAAAAAAAAATATTTTCTTTTTTAATTATTATTTAAACTTTTACTACATAAAAAAATAACACAAATTATATACATTTTAATCTTCGAGCCCAGACAAATATTTCAACTAAAATGGGACGGAGGTAGTATCTATATTCGGATTCATCTTCACTATATCTTCAAGTATAGGAAAAATTACAAAAACTCCCTTGAGGTTTGGCAAAACCTACACTTGTATCATTTCTGTTTCAAATACGTACAATTACCCATTCACCGTTAGTATAAAACGGAACAATAGTTGACTTTGCCCTCCTAGTTTTCTTCCTTAGAAACTTTGCCCCCCAATTAATCAAATCAATTAATTTGGGAAGAAAACATCAAACCACTAAAATCTCAGGAAAATCAAACACTTTCGGATTCCATTCGAAGACAATTGGGCATCAAGCCCAGCCCCGCCACCAACAGTCGATGGCGATGACGGTGGCAGAGGCCGGATGCCCTCCTCCACCATTTTCTCTCTCAAACGAAATCTGGGTTGGAGAAACAAGAGCAAAGAAAGAGAAATCAAAACAAAAACATGAGAGCTCACTGTAATTCCTTCAAGAACTCGATGAAACCAATCGCACCAGCCATAGCCTCCAACTTGGATAGTCGAATCGATCTTCCGCGATTCATCCATCCGCTATTCATTTGTCTGTCCGATGAAACCAGACTGCAACTTGGATCATCGAATCGATCGTTGAACGGATGAGGCGGACCTAGATTCTGTCCGATGAACCTCCGACGACCTCTCTCTGCCCTTCAACCGCCTCTATCTATCTCTCTCTCTCTCCCTCTCTTTCTGCCCTTCGCCTGCCCTCATCCCCGACACTGTCAACGTTTCACCCATCGACCTCGTCCTCGATGCCGTCCATGATTCCCCCTCGTCCATGACTCCGATCGAGACCGTCACCAGCAGCATGATGCAAGAGGGGAACGAGAGTGATGACGTGAGAGGGGAACGAGTTTGTCTGTTCCGATTCTTCATTGACTCGGTTAACAAGGCGTCACCATTGCTGATGCTGAGGAATTCGTCGGAGTAGGAGCGGGTGATTCCTTTACTCGACCGTTGATGAACCAGATTCGCGTGAGAAAGAAGAAGAATATCCAGAGACGCAGATGATTTCATGGAGCCCAAGATCGCCGGTTTGGCGGAGGTCAGGAGAAGTAGGGTTTGGCGGAGGACGAGAACGATTCGGGCAGGGCTTCTCAGGTGGGTGATGGGTTAGAGGGAAAAGGGAGAAGTTGGGTTTGGGGCAGAGTTTAGGGGCAGAGTTATCAAGAGAAAAGAAGTTAGGAGAGTATAAGAAAGTTTTTCCTTTTTTGTCTTAACGATCATTAATGGAGTCAATTTTCAAGGGGGTAATTATAGGTTTTTGAAACAGCGATGGCACAACTGTATGTTTCGAGAAACCTCAGGCAGGTTTTGTAATTTTCTCTAAAGTATATTAGTAGGACAGATAATGAGTAAAACATGACTTCATATCCAAATTACATCCAAACATCGAACAAAAAGATTTGTTTTCTCCTATTTGAGATAACTTAAAAAGTTACCATGACAGAAACACAAACATATTCTAATAAAACATCCACAGTACATTTTTAAGGAACTTAGTGCCATTTCTTGTTTTATCCTTGGCCTCAAGTCTCATAATTCTACGTTCCATCTGTTCATGAGATAGGCAAACAAACGAAATTTAGATCAAAACCAACAATATCAATTTCCGTAACAAAAAATGTATTTACTATATTATTAACTAATTGTTTCACAAAGTAAAAAATGAATATGTTAAAGAAAATACCCGAATAAGGCCATGCAACATATCCTTGGTGTGTGTGAATTCGTTCTTTGTCCAATTTAAGGCTCGCAAAAAACTGATTCGATCCATTATGATTGGATATACATGCAAACAAAGATCATGCAAAGAGTGAACCAATTGAAATAAAAATAACAACAGAAGAATGGAAATTATGAAAAAGAATCGCATATGATCATTGTTTAGTATCAATTAATGGATAAACGAGTCAAAAGACAAAAATTAGACTTTATGCTAAAAGGGCGTGCACTTAAAATTTTACTGATAACTTGGTGGGCGACAACGATACCTGCAGCCTAGTTCGAAAGAAAAAAAATAGTATGAAGTGATTAGTTGCAAAAGATTTTTGGTTTAGGATTAGATTAACAAAGGGTAAATTCCTCCGGTGGCTTCTTAAACTTATTTTTGTATTCTAAATGAGTATCTATGTTAAGGTTGAAATAACATACCTTGTTATGTATATTCTAGTTTGGTATTTTCCATTCATTTTATTATCAAAATAGATAAAAATTACTAATATGTTTTATTTTTAGCTTAATCAGCAGTGAATGACACTGATGTGGATAACATCTATCATTAACAACAATGATATGACATTAATTAAGATTAAAATAATCTTAAAACTAACAATTCAAGTGCTTTAGTTTTTTTGATCAATAATTCTAAACGTAAATTTCTAAATTGATTATTTACACCCCTAATCCCATTCAATGAACAAGAGACAATTTCTAGTCCTTAAACTTTTCAATTCCAATCAAATGAACAACTCAACCATCAAGTACAATCCGGAATGAATGAATTAGATAAACAACAACCGGAGGATATTGGGATTCGATTCATTTAAAAAAAGTGACCTGTTCATCGTTATTCAAATCTGACAATGGAAATGGAGAAAATGTGACCTGTTCATCGTTATTCAAATCTGACAATGAGAGGGCCTGTTCGTTGCTTAAATCTGGGGGTTCGCATCGGCAAGGGCAGTGACAGTGAGGGCGAATCAATCTCTCACACAGGAGATTTTTTAGGGCTGAAACTGCTGAATCGATCCCTTCCTCCACTGATTCTAGCCTTCGTTGTCGTTTTCATCATTGTTTCTCGACGTTGTTGTCGAACCCACCCTGCAAAGACTATTGGTCATCCATCTCCTTGCTTCCACCGCCGGAACTCAAGAGCAGATCTGCCCGTACCTTATCAATGATTTCTCCAAGTCCAACTCTTCTGATTCGAGACAGACTGGAGATGGGTGACTCCGAACGGGTTGAGGCAATTGGAGTTCTACAAGTCCGACTCTTCTGTGACTACGGACAGGTGGAGTCGAAGTAAGGGATGGCCTAAGCAATCGTCCACATCTCCGAGGGAAGATTGATGATCTCATTCTGGCTAGGACAATTTTTATGGGAGCGGCCGAGAGAGGACGGTTTTGACAAACAGGCCTTAGTGCGCGGCCGTTGGAGAGGGGAGGAAGGTGATTTTGGTTTCTTGATCCTCAGGAAGACAAACAAACCTTTTGGTATACGGATCCATTCATGGAACATGTCCAGGAAGTCCATAAGACAAATAGACCCAATTTGGTTTGTTGATGTTTTTGTGTCTGGAAGGATTTGGGCTCATTCTTGATATTTAAGAAGTTTAGAAGGATAAAATTATTGGTTGGAAAAATCTAAGGACCACAATTATTATTTTATATTTATTTTAATATTAATTAATGTCACATCAATAAATTCCATCTGATTTAATAGTCTAATTAACGAAAAATATCTAATTAAACTCAAAATATGAGATAAGGTATTTTGATAAGGGATGAACCCTAGTGAAATTTATCTCATTAACAAAGAAGAAACTCTTTTTTACTAAAATATTTGAAATTAACTAATAAAACTATAATGATGAACAATAAATTTTTCTTACTTATGCTTGTCCATTTGATTACATGTCCTTATCAAACCAAGACATGCAAGTCTCACATGCTCAGCACCTATTCTGCAAAGAAAAACAAGAAAACATATGGACGTAAGAATCTTATTTTAACAAATATATATATCAATTAAATGAAAAACATACATATAGTAAATTTCTACCTAATTTTTTTTATGAATATTCCTATTTAAAACATATGCAGGTAAGTTAATCGGTAGTTTAATCAGAGGAGTGCTATAGTTCGTTATCTTTTAGTACCCTTAAGCATATTTTTTTATAAGGGGTTGTCTAAAATAATAATAAGAAAAAAAGGAACCAATTTTTATCTTTATGATGTTTTCCACATAACACGGATCTCTTTGGGCCAAGTTGCAAGACCAGATAAATTTATATAAGGAATGTTGGCAATTGTGAGTTTTCTATGAAAATGACCTACCATTTTGCGTTGGTCCTTGTGGGGATGCATTTTGAAGTTGCTTCGAAGGATTGGTCTTGCCTATAGAGTTTATCGTTGACTAAAAAATTTAATTTTTTTGTGGCACGCATAGATAAATGCATTATCTTCACATTATAATTTGTACTATCGTGGTATGAATGTTCCTTTAGAATGTGTTTTTTATGGTAGTGATGTGGAGTCTTTCCTTCACTTATTGTTTCACCGGCCTTTGTCTCATAATAAAGTTTGGGACTCTTGGTTTTAGCTTTCCTTCTTTGATTTAGATTCATGAATTTTTAGTGTCTGTCCTCACTCAAAGTGTGTATTGAGGACAATTATTGGTCATAACAATGTGAAAGCTTTGATGGAATCTCAACAAGTGCTTCTTTGACCTTTTTCCAACTACCTTACAACTTTGGTTATAGAGGCACGAGACCTCCTGGCTAACATTTCCTCGACTTCTTCGGTGCAGTCGCATGGTGTGCAGCTAAACACTTGCAATCACTTGAGGTAGGAGGCTCTTGTTGTAAGAATTGTGAAGTTAAATGTGGAAGCAACTTTTTTTGGTCACATGTTTTTATTGGCATTGTATTGTTGCTTGTGATAAGATGGACAAGGCTTTAACACTTATGTCTCAGGACTTGTGATTTTGTAACAATATTCTTAGGTGAAAGCCCTTGCAATTTATTATGCTTTGCTTGTAGCAATGTTGCATGGTTGGTTGTCAGTTATCCTAGAATTGGATTCTCAGATTTTGACTTCTACTCTTTGCTATGGCTAGACTGACTTTAATTTCCTTTTAAAGGATATTTTATCCTTAGTTCCTTCTTTCACTTCAATTGTTTTTTCTTACAAAATTAAGCAGTGTAATAGGGTAGTCCATCATCTAACTAGAGCTTCATGTTTGCTTGTAGGATGGGTTCATTTCACTGATCCTCTTTCAGATTGGTTGACTGCTTGTCTTCATTTTAATCTTAATTAATGTTATTGAAAAACTTATTTCAACAAAAAGGGATGTAGGTAGCATGACTGGAATCGATCAGGAGGATTACAAGGCAGGTTGGTGTTCCCACTACATAGTCCTAGTGCAAGGAATTGATGAAAAAAAGCTACTTAGTTAGAGAAAATCACATAGTAACATATGACAGTTATTTGTGATGGATCTCATTTGTCCATAACTACGGGATATATATGGGCCCCACAACCATGAAGGGATAAGATCTGCCATAGAAGATTATCACTTGTTACATAATTGGAGTCTATTTAGGTCCTATTTACATTAACATCAATTATTAACCTTAGAGTTTTGAAAAAAAAAATTATATATCCAAAGATAATATTTAACTTTTAACTTCAATAATTTCATCTTCATCATTAAATTAAATTATTCAAAACTCTAATATTAATTATAAAATTTATTCTCAAGCAGGCTTTAGTTAGTTGCTTAAAAATACTCATTGGTCACGCATGAACAAGGATTTGCCACGTGGCCACCAAGCTAAGAAGATCAACTCAACAATGGCCAAGCTATTTGTGTCCATGCGTAGTTTTTTCTGTTTGGGCATTTTTGTGAGATCCTTTGACAGTTTAAGATTTATTTCCTATTATAAAATGTTGTTGGAGAAAATATATTGCATTATTCGTGCATAGGATGCAGCATCCTATATAAATTATGGGCCAAACCAAACACATGTAACATCATTGTTTTGTGAACGTGAGTGTCAGATTTTTTAAATTTGAACTAGTTTATTCCTCACCATCATGTTTAGCTTATCGACTAGATTGTGACCCTCAATTCACTGTGGGCGACTAATGAAGAAATAAATTTTTGTTGCCGATTATATTTATAGAATAAAAAATGCTTAAAAAGTTATAAATTTAATAATAAATTATGATTAATTCAAAAGTTATAAAAAATTAAATTGACTGAAAGGTGTTGGAAAAAAATTTGGTAAATAGAAACATAAGACATAAAACCAATGTATGGTGAATTTGAGATCTCAGAACACATTAGGGTGTTTAGTGTAACTCATGCAAGTTTGGGGGCCTAAAATACAAAAAAAAAAATTTAGGACAAGATGATAAAAATGCATACTTTTAAAGTTTGAGTACAGGAGACATCACAGCAGACAAAAAAAGAGGACCAGCTGTGTAATTTGCCATGTTTTCGCCCCAAAATAGAGCAAAAAAAAAAAAAAAAAAAAAAAAATATATATATATATATATATATATATATATAAATAAATAAAGTTCGGCAAAACAAAAAAACCCAAAAAAACAGGGGTACTATAGTAAGACGACATTGTTCATAAGAACAGTGCATGCCTTAGGTATTTAGATATTACTATAATGTTTCCTTTTCATGTAGAGATAATCTACATCTTCTCAATTCAAGAGTTTTCTTATGTAATTTTACTTCAGGATTTAAAAAGTTACATTTGTGAAAATTCATGGGCCAATTACAGATTTAACCCTCTAACTCAATACGATTATGAAGAAGGAATTAATTTTACTCATGAATAGATGAAGAAAAAGAAACAAAATAGAGTTGAAGGAAGGAAGGATATATATGTAGGCTGATAATTACCGGGAACTTCTCTCCTCTATTTGAGCAACCAGCGAAGCCAACTTCGGAAATTCGGCATCACAGAGATCTCTACAAGATATATATATGAATATATATATATATATATATATTATTAGTAATTATTAGTAATTAACTTGTTGTTTTCAGGCTACTGTATATAGTTTCTGAGAGAATAATTGGATACATATTTTCAATTTCTGATAATAGTGATTCCACATAAGTGCAATATCCGTTTATTGTTTGGATGAAAAACTCAGAACCCTCAACAGCTCTCAACTCCTGAATTTGGAAGAAATTTTCATTTAGGACCCCCTGTAAAAGAAAGCATCATTTCGGATCTCGTTAATGTTTTAGAAATTTAAAAGGAATTTGATAAACTAAAACAACAAAACGGAGCACAAAATAGAGGCAAGACTTTATCACCACCTCACTGAATAGTGACTGTTGATGTTGTTCTAGTAGTCCTCTAACAATTGCCAAAGCCATTTTGGCACGACTTTTGGAGTGAAAAAAAAAAAAAAAAGAAAAGAAAACAAAAGCCTTTGGGGGAAGGAATATGTTTTAGAAGGAGATGGTAAGGAAGATAGATAGGCTTGGAATGAAAATTTAACAAGAGAGAAAGATGATGCATGGATGTCTCTAACATGTGTTAAGATTCGGGAACACAATAATTTGTCTCGAAGTGAGGGCTTGATCCTTAGATCTTTCAGTAACAATCACAAGTCTTAACTATTCACCATCATTCTACGACTTTTTTTAATTATGATTGTTTAGTTAAGGGAGAATTGGCAAAAAGAAATTATTATTGTGAACCTTTTAAATCATAATTTCCCTTGTTCCCTCTCATTTGGAAGAAACATAAACCCAAGAATGACCATCAGACTTTCACAATATGCCCATTAGCACATTATACGTTAATTTGTGCTGATCTATCAATGGAAGTTTCGGATTGGAACTCTTTTAGTCCTTGGGTGCCTTAACTGACAGAATGTTGAAAGTGTGGACCAAGAGTGTAATCTTCTGAAAGATAAAAACTCACAAAAGGAGCAGTACCAGAGCGTTAAAACTTAAAAACGATAACTTTTCAGTCCTGGTAACTGCTTAACTATTAGTACTATAAAAAGATTTGTCATAGTTTTGTACAACTATCTCTGTGAGTTTTTAGATTTTGAGAAAATTACATTCTTTATCCAAAACTTTAGAAATTTTATTTAAGGCCCCCTCTGACATAGTGGGTCGATTATGGCATATCGCTAAAAGTTGAGTGGTCTTTTGTGAAAGTTTAGCCAAAATAGTGGAAGGACGAGAATGTAAACTAGGTCCACTTCTTAAATGCAAAGAGATATTCTCAGATTTTGTTCACACTTATCTTCCAGAAAATTGACGACAAGTTCAAATACACAGGTTCACGAAGGACTTTGAAATTTACATTTTTTATTTCAATTTTTTCTAAATAAAATATAAAACTTGATTAAGGATCCATTTATACTGTAGTGCGAACGCTTACATTCTTTATACTTTTTAATAATTTCATGTAAAATAAAAAATAGAATTAACCAACTGTTGCATTTAAATATTTATTCATATAGATTATATATGTTAGTTTTTAAATGAATTAAAAATCTCTAACATCATTTTCTAGCATAAACATTTTTATTAATAAATTTTATTCCCTCAATCAAAAAAAGAATGAAATATATTCATTTTTTTACTGCTATAAACTTTTAATTTACCTTATTACCCTCATTTAAACTCCTACTATAAAAAACCCAATAATGAATCTTTTTTTAATCTTCATTTACACTCTCACCGCACAAAACCCAAAAAAATATATATTTTAATCATTACTTAAATTCTCACTACATAAAATCCAAATTTTTTTTTAATTTTAGTTTCATGGGCAAAATTGAAAAAAATAACATAAATTACATATACCTTAATTTCCATGCTCACATAAATATTTCAACTATTATGGGATGAAGAGAATAATTGTTTAAAATTTTATAAAGGGAGCATTACAATTTGCCCTCTGATGTTTACAATAAATTACAAATTGCTCCTATTGGTTCAAAAACCTCTTAAAAAGCCCCCCTAAGGTTGTAAGAAACCTACACTTACCACCCTACAGTCTTTCTTGAATATTAAAACTAATAGATTAATTACACTTTGAGACCTCAACTCTAATTATTTTTTATGTTTTCTCCTTAACATATAAATGATTTTATTGCTTGTTTTTTTCAAATAATATAATATAACACATTTTTTTATATATATTGTTCCTTTTAACTTATCATCTCCCAATTATTTTTTTTTTATAATTATGTTTTTATTTATTTTTCATTGTCTGTACATTTTTTATCTTTATATTTTCAATTTTTAAAATATCTCTAATTAAGGACATCATTTTTATTTTAAATTTATTTATTTATTTATTTGTATTTAGAAGCTTTAAAAGCATCCTCTTCCATTTTTTTTCAAAACTTATTATGATAACTATTAATTAAATCTAAAATCAAAGAAATGATAAGACTTATATTTACAATAATATGATAACTTCAAAATCACTTTCATTTTAATTAATACATGACTAGTCATTTTGTTAAAATTTTAGTTTCATATATTTACTCATTAATTAATTGTTTTGTAAGAAGGTCTTATATATTTCTATGTTGGTAGAACAATACTAATTCCTGCCTTCTTTGTACGTATATGCTAGTATCAAAATTTTGTTTTGATGGTCTTGATGGTGTTGGTTCAATTATCATCATGCATTGTTCTAATGCTTTAATAGCTTCTAGATTTAATTTGATTCATCTCACATTCCTGCCTTGATCAATCCCACATTCTTGCTCATATTTCCAAAAGTCTTTACCATGTCAGTTAGGAAATCTAATTACTTTTGATGCATTTGTTAACTAAGATAATACGATCTTTTATTTGTTTATTTATTTCAAAGAATTACTTCTACTGGTTTTTTTTTGCGCTTTAAAATGTTTAGAATCTTAATCTTTCCATCTAACCAAATGCTTTAAAGATTTCTTTGATTTTTGCTTTAATAGTTACCATTATAAGTTTTGAAAAAAGTGAAGGGGATGAAAAGTAACAACCAATTTTAAAAACCAAAATAACATTATTAATTAGAGGTGATTAAAAAATTGAAAATATAAAAGAAAGTACATATAAATAATGAAAGGTAAATAAAAATTGAATCATAAGAAAAAAATAATAGGGCAAGTAAGAAAAACAATACATATAAATATATTATGTTATTTGAAAGAAAAAAACAAGTAATGAAGCAAATTTTAATTTAAGGAGAAAACTTAAAAGTGAATTAAAAGTTGGGGTGTGAAAGTGTGATTAATTCATTAATTTTAAATTCCAAAAAAGACAATAAGGGGATGTCTAGTGTAGGTCATGGAGCTCTTAAGATGTTTCTGAAATAGGATAGGTAAAGTGTAATTTAGGGTAAACATCAGGGGGAAAAATGTAATTCACCCTTTTACAAACTAAATCAAATTAAAATTTTTTTATGTATGGTTTTCATGATTGAAGTATTTAATCAGGAAGTTATATTAATTATATTTGAAATAGGAAAATAATTAATTGAATGAATAAAAAATTGTAAGCGAATAAACGGATCCTTAAGTAGTTATTAAAAGGAAATCCGATTGATTAATTTAAATGGTTCAGTTATTCAAAAAATTATTTTAGTTTAAATTTACTAAAGAATAATTATCAAACAATTTAAATATTACTAAAAATTTGCAAAACGAGATAAGACCATTTTGATTCTTAAATTTTTTAGATTTTTTTATTTTAGCCTTGAAAGTTCACATTCTTCTAATTGACTCCCTAATATCGTTTAGTTAGCTTTTTTCAATTATTAATATTACTTCATATATCTTATATTCTTTGCATCATTTACTATTTTGGACTGTCCAAAATTTTTTTGCAATTTTTATATTTGATAAGTCACTTGACCATATTATTGTAAAATTAATCATTTCAATATTCACTTATTCCATATTTTTGAGCTTGTGGGCAAAAGTAAAATAATAAAAATGAAAAGAGTATCAAACTCTGTTCTCTTTCTTAATCTCTACGTGCAAACCCAAATTTTTAAAGAATACAAGATGGAGAGAATATTTCATAAGAATCCAATATATTTTAGTAATATCTAATTGGCCTAAATCACTTTAAACCCCATGAACATGGTTGACTCAAACATTTTCATCCCTTAATTTTGACGTTGTGTGGCTTAAACCTCCAACTACAACATTGCTCCTTTAACCCATTAACTCGTTCCACTCACCATTATATCACATTAACTTCGTTAGATTTTTAATGGTTTAGTGGTCTGATTTTAAAAATTAAAGTCTTAGTGGCTAATCACAAAGATACAGAACTTGAAGCATTTAAGGGAATCATACACAAACTTTCCCTTGTTGTTGCCAATGCAAACCTCTCCACACTCCATCCTCAACCATAGCCAATCATCTTTTGCTGCATGCATAGTTGTTCCAATCAACCCCATCGAAGAAGGCGACTTTATTTCCCTCTACATGTATTTGACTTTGCCTTCATCTTCCTCTTTTCTTTGTTGTTGTCAACTTGGTCTTGCCTCACTTTACCTTCAACCACCATTTTTGTTGATTATCGTCTATTTCATCACACCAACCTCTTCTGTGCAAGCCCAACTATTTTCATCGTCACCAGTGTTGGAGTTCTCAGACCAAGGGGAGGAGTCGAAAATGTGACCCACCAAGCAAATTAATTTGTCACTACAAACCATCATTGTGGTTATTTGTTGGTCAAGCTCGAGTGATTGTAGCGCTAGAAGCAGTTAATGAGAGAGAGGTAGACAATATATACAGGAGTGGAAGAAAGGAAGATGAGTTGGGGGCGGAGCATAAGTGGTAGATGGTAAAGTGTGGGGGACTAAAGAGAGTAAAGAAGCTAAGTGGCTAGGTATGGACTTCCCGATTTTATTTATGGTCAGTCAACTAACCAAATGGGGATGCATGTTGTATATATGGGGGTCCACAGACTCTCATTTTTTAAAAAAGATGTTAATAAGAGATACACATAATTTAATAATTAAATTTCTTTAAATTTTTTAATGGACCGTTATAATTTCTGTCACATCTATTGGAACAAAATAATAAGCATCTATTGCTTTAAGAAAGACAAAAAATATTGGGTCACTCTCTTATTTACTAATAATTTTTTAATGGAAAAAGTCTATACCGGCTCTTGAACTTTCATACATTTTCCCACCTAGACCTTAAAATATTTTTTTTACTCTCTTTCATGTTTAAACATATGGAAAATTAAATAGTTGGACACAATATAACATTAACGGCTAAAAGGGACATTTTTTTAATATTCTATACAGTACACGCATATAATTTTATAATTTATGTTGTAGTCGCTCAACCAATGTAAAAAAAAAAATGTTAAATTTGAGCATTGGTTAGATTTTATTCCAAAAAAATTTATCATTATGTTGTACATGAGTTTAAACTTTATGTTATATATGCAAATTTCTTAAGTTTGATATTTGTATATGTTTACAGATCCCTTTTGTAAAATTTCTGAATCCATTACTGCAACTAATAGATATAAAATTAAATGGATTAAGTGCCCTACATTTGATACTTGAAGAACATAGTTACACCATTCCAAAATTTTGGTAGGGAAGCAAATGAATTAGCCTGTATCGAACCGTGAACCAAGTTTAATTGAAGTAGAACATGATCACAAAATACTAAAATAGGTTTTCAATACTATATCAAGGTCAAACTTTAATCTTATATATATTATAAAAGCAGGATACACTTCAGGGTCATATGGTCTTTTCATTTAACAAAGTAAATCACAGCTTGACATGTGGCAACTTTTATATGTTAGGAAAAAAAAATCTGATTTTCAACTACCATCCTACCCAATTTGCCCTCATTGCCATTTAAGTTGTTGAACTATCACCCCTTACAAGCAATTAGTGATTGAAACCGTTGACCGTTTGCTAATTACTACAAATCTTGCCAAATTTAAGGCTGTAACTTTCCACAGGACATTTGACTTTGAGAAATAAACGTATGCAAAATAAATAAATTACACAAATTACATCCTTAAATTGCACTAACATAACACTATAAATATAAATGCATACATAAACGTCATTTGCTCAGTGAGAAGCAGACGTTACTCAATGGACAGTAAGGATCTCCTGTTTATGCTATGCAGGGATTCTAATGGCAAACAACACATTTCAGAGTCTTGAGCTTGAAAAAAAAAAATGGAAACCCTGGCCTTGAGATAAAAAATGAGGAGCTCAAACGTCTGCAGTGGTAAGGCTCAAATATTATGATACCATTCAAACACAATTTATACACATCTGATTGATTTTCTACTATTGATATGTAAAAAATAGTTGGAAGCGAAAGCTAACCACATTAGCAAGTATGATCCATTGACAATAGAAGGAGAAGGGTTTTTGGAGGCATGATGTCCCAGTAAGAGTTGGTCCTACTGCTAAGTGTGCTAAGTGCTGACAATGGCATTAATGTGGAAGAAGTAGATCAGGAAGAACAAGATGCAAGGGACACAAACGCTCCAATTTATACATACATTGTGTTTTCATGTGCTGTATAGAACCCAATTGCAATATCTATAATTTAATCGATCTGTAAAATATAAAGTGCTTTTATTTAAAACACAGAACAAAAGATGTCAAACTAGAAATATATACTTGGTAAACACCCTGAGAAACAAATGAATTTGACAACTTTGCAAACATAATAAAAAACAAGATTGGTTGAAATATGTGCAAATGTAACAAATAATTGAAAAAACATAGTCAAATATGAAAAAAAACAAAGATTTGAAATGGTAGAGAGAGCGAGTGGGAGTCGAGAGGGAGCAATGGGGAGAGGAAGTCATCCCAATACTACCAAAATCTTACCGATTTACCCATCCTGATACTACCAAAATACAAAAACAAAAACAAATCTAAAACAAGAACAAAGTACAATAAAAAAATTGTTGACACCGAACAGATAAAACATGGATCCGCTCTCAGATCTAACATGAAAACATTAGATTCGCACAAACACGAGAGAGTTTTGTGCGGATCTACGGTGCATTGGATGAAATATGTTCAAATCTAACAAAAACGTTTATCCTATTTTGAAAATGTTCGGATATATAACACTTAAGCAAAAAAAAAAAAAATGAGGATAAAGTATAAAGATGTTTGGATTTGATGAGAACAGAAAAGAATTGAAACGAAACTAGAGAGAGCATGAGTATAAAGGTGTTGTTGTTCCCTAGCCATCAGAGATGCCGCAATTGGCGGCTTGGTGGTTTCAATTAAACCTTAGAGGAGAAACAATTGGATGAGTGGGGACTGAAATTTACTGAGAGTAAGAAAGAGCGGAGGGCATCAAAGGGGTATTTTTAAGAGAGACAATAGATTAACTATAGCTAAGCTCCTAAACTTCTAGAAAGCTTGCTAATAGCCCATCAATCTTTTTATTTATTTGTTTCACTCATGTACACTAGATAATGGGCTAGGCCCGATACTATTTAATTGTCTCAATTTTTTTGTTTAATTAATTTAGGCTCAATATTTATTTATTGGTTTAATTCAATTGGGTCAGGCTTGATCCGCTTCTTTAATCCAATTTTTGATGTGTTTAAGTCAATTGGGCCAAGACTCCAATAATTTTTTTTAATTGAATTGGGCTTAGAATTTTTTAATTTGTTTCTTTTTAAAATTCAATTGGACACAATATGTTTGAAATCAATTTTTTAATGAATTTTATTCAATTGGGCCCAGTATTCAATTTTTTCTTCATTTAATTCAACTCCACCAAGAATTTTAGTTTTTTTATTTCAATTGCGCTCAGTATTTATAAATTTATTTTATTTTTTAATTCTAGGGGGCCCAATATTGGTTGAATAAAATTGGCCCTCTATTTTTTATATGGTTTAATTCATTTTTATTTTTAGGATTAATTATAATTTAATAGGCCTCAGCATTTAATTCGGCCTGATCCGTTTATTTTGTTATTTCCTTTTAAAACCAATTGTGCCAGCCCAATCTATTTGACTACTGTGCACTTGAAAACGGGTCAGGCCTAACCCTGTTCATCTTTTTTTTTATTATTATGTCAATTCAATTTTTCCTTATTTAATTCAATTTTTTTATCTAATTCAATTGGGCCCATTAACATTGGTTTAATTCAACGGTGCCTAGCACTTTTTTCTTTGGTTTAATTCATTATTTTTTTATGTTTCATTCAATTGGGCCGATCGATTTATCTCATATGTTTTATTGTAATATATTTTGAAGTAAATATTTAAATATTTTCATAACATTTAAATATTTATAGATTTTCGAAACTTAATATAATTTGGAACCCCATGACAATGCTAGGCATGTAAATTGGTATATATTATAAAAGTAGGATACACTTTAGAGTAAAAATGACTTTTCACTTAATAGGCCTCATAACATAATAACACGTGGAAGAAATTATATTTTTGGAAACTTTTTCTTACTATTTTCACGAGGAATCACAATTTTGCCCCTCTGACCTATTTCGTATGGTAGTTTTAAAATGCGTTGTCTGAATCAGTAAATGTGTTAAACAGTAGTAATTGAAATTCATTGCTATCATCCGTGGTTTTTGAAATTCTGAAAAGGAAATGGAAAAGTATAAACACTTTAGGATTTTTTTATACATATAAGTAACTATATTACAAAGTTTAAGAGTTTAAAAGTAAGGGAAGAGGAGGGGTGTCTCGAACTGAGGTCTGAGTCATGGAAGGGCAGAAAGCCCCATCCACCCTGCTAAGGGTTCAGAGACTACTTCAAAGGTTTTGGAATGAAGAGAGAAATAATTTTTAGTATTTTATGATATTTTTTAAAATTATTTTTTTGAAAATAATAATTTTTTAATAATTATAATATTGAAATATATATTTATTTTTCTGATACTCAATATAACTTAAAATTAATCCTGACGCAATGCTAGGTATGTTAAAGGTTTGGAAAAAATAGATAATTTTGATGGGGATACCATATTGGAATATTTTATTGTAATATTTGTTGAAATGTTGGTTACAACATTTAATAACTATTTATATATTTTGAGAACCTATTAGAATTATGAACCCATAGCAACGCCGAGTATGTAAATTAGTTATGATATTAAGTTCAAATGCCTTTTGAGTATATCAAAACCTTTCAAAATTTGTTGAACTCATAGTATTTATTAAACATTAAATAGTAGATAATTACTCTCTGTCATATAAGTAGCCACTTTTCAAAAGAATTTTGTTTGGAAATAAGTGATACTTGTATTTCTATGTATTCATCCAAGTTCCAACTTTGATATTTTCATTTTGGGAATAAAATGGAACTTATATGTTTTACTTCTATTGTGTAATTAATTAGTTTTATAACGTGATATATTTGATAAAAGTTATGTAGATCGATACACGAGAACATAGATAATAATAAGGCAACAAAAAATAGAGAAAACAAAAAAAAAAGGTTATGGAAATTAGAAACTTTATTTTTATGTACAATTGGATCCAATATTCGAAAACCATTCTCTAAAAATTAGGTGTTCCAAGAACACAAACATCAGACTTTAAAAAAAAAAAAAGATCAACCAAATGTTTCATTTTCGATACAAATTTCATCAGGTACATATTTTAATTACTACATTCTTAATACCCCAACTTTATCCCAAATGTAAATTAAGTGTAAGATATTACGATTCCAACCCACAGATGTTCTTTTACTTTATTTTTAGTATTTTATAAGGAAAAATTAATAACTATTATATATTGGGTGATAATTTTCACACTTAGTTGGAGAAAGTGATAATTTTGCACACTTGCTGATTTTTACCATTTTATCAGCCGGTTATTTAACTTTTATCCCAAATAAATAATAGCAAACGATATATATTATCAGTTAACCTAAAACATTTTAATCTCAATCACTATCCAGATTCCATTTTTGTAACTAAGAGATTAAACTAACCTCGAGAGATAATATCCAACATTTGCCTATAAATACATAGCTCACTCGAACCTGACACCCATCACTCACACTTCTGCTTGATTCTCTCCAGCAGAGCAGCAACAATGGCGAAACACTTGCATGTCTCCTTCCTTTTCTTCGCCCTTGCCTCTTCTTTCTTCTTGTCATGTTCCGGTAGAAACCATCCTACGGACCTCAGTGACATTCCTCTTTACACTTTCGTCTGCAACCCCAAGAGGTTTGCCTCGCATGGCCTGAACATGGCGGACTTTGGCTACTGCAACAAGTCTCTGTCGTTCGAGGAGAGGACTGCCGACTTGGTCGGAAGAATGACCCTTGCCGAGAAGATTGCCCAGCTTGGAGACCGAGCTCAGGGTGTCCCTCGAATCGGTCTCCCCAACTACAACTGGTGGAGCGAGGCGTTGCATGGTGTGTCCGATGTTGGAGACGCAACTTTCTACGACGGTGTTGTGCCTGCCACCACCACCTTCGGTACTCCCATCCTCACGGCCGCAGCTTTCAACCAATCGCTCTGGAAGACTATGGGCCAGGTAAAAATGAAACATTTTATTCTTCGGTGACATTTCCAATAAAATATACTAACTCTTTGAGGCCTCGAACGACTTTTACTCCCAAGGAATTAAACTATTAGATAAGGAGCAGAAAAGGCATCGGATTTCTATTTTTAAAATTTGACACAGTGCAATTCATGATGCAGGTTGTCTCTACAGAAGGGAGGGCGATGAATAATTTGGGGAGAGCAGGGTTGACGTACTGGAGTCCGGTGATTAACCTTGTGAGGGATCCGAGATGGGGAAGAACCCTGGAGACACCGGGCGAGGATCCACTTGTTATCGGTACTTACGCAGCTATGTACGTTAGAGGTTTGCAGGAGGTGGAAGGATTTGAAGATGTCAGCATTAATCCCAATCACAGGCCTCTCAAGGTCTCTGCTACTTGCAAGCATTACACAGCTTATGATCTGGAAAACTGGCTCGGCACAGATCGTAACAATTTTGATGCCAAGGTAACTAACAAATATCGCATATTCCCATGAAAAGATTGAGATCAAAGCTTTGGTTATTTGATCA
Source organism: Aquilaria yunnanensis (assembly GCA_039654915.1). Lineage (NCBI taxonomy): Eukaryota > Viridiplantae > Streptophyta > Magnoliopsida > Malvales > Thymelaeaceae > Aquilaria > Aquilaria yunnanensis. The sequence goes on from CM077595.1 coordinate 3,355,735, forward strand.
ATATTTGTATTTTCGATTGTTTCGTAGGTGACAGAACAAGACATGATTGAGTCATTCCAGCCTCCGTTCGAAATGTGCGTTAGAGATGGTGAAGCTAGTGCTCTTATGTGCGCTTTCAACAAGGTCAATGGTATTCCCTCTTGCGCAGATGTTCGTCTCTTGAACAACACGGTCCGTGGAAAATGGGGACTCAGTGGGTAAGTGCTCGTCGCCCCCACAAGACACATTTGATCATGTCTTGTTCTAATTTAAATAAACTATTATTGTAACGTCGAAATTTTCAATATCCTTTAAATGCAGGTACATAGTCTCGGATTGTGATTCTATTCAGGTGATAGCAGAAACCCAACACTGGAACCACGACTTCCCTGTTGATGCTGTTGCTCAAGTCTTGCATGCAGGCAAGTAGTTGACCCGAACTGGTTGGATCAACATTTTAATTTAACTGATATGTATATTTTCATAGTTCTTTATTACTCACCAAATTTTTTGTTTTTAATTGTCAGGTTTGGACTTGAATTGTGGGAGTTACTACGGGAACAACCTGCAGGGCGCTGTGTCCCATGGAAAGGTGACGGAGAAAGACATAGAGGACGCACTTAAGCATCTTTATCCGGTTATGTTTAGGCTTGGGTATTTCGATGGGAACCCTCATTTCAAGGAGCTTGGCAGAGAGAGCATCTGTTCTGCAGAACACATTGAACTTGCTCTTGATGCAGCCCGACAAGGAATTGTTCTCCTCAAGAACGATGCCGAAACGTTGCCCTTGGATCCATCCCAGTTGAAGACTCTGGCCGTCATTGGCCCCCATGGCAAAGCCTCAGATGTCATGCTCGGAAACTATGCAGGTACATGAATATTGAAGTACATTCATTTCGTCGGTTTGAGCCTCTCCAAGGTCCTGTTTTCGGGTTCTGAGAATTTTGGTTTTCTTGTGGTGTAGGAACACCCTGTAGGATGACAATCCCACTTGACGCATTCTCGAAAGAAGTTGGAAATGTAATCTATGAGCCCGGGTGCACCAACCTGCACTGTGGAGATGATAGCTTGATTTTTCCGGCAATGATGGCCGCAAAAAAGGCGGATGCCACCGTGCTTATGGTCGGATTGGACCGATCTGTTGAAGATGAGAGCCGGGACAGGACCGACCTGCTATTGCCAGGGTACCAGAACCAGTTGATTGATCAAGTGGCTGCCATCTCGAAAGGTCCGGTCATTCTTGTGATCTTGTCTGCTGGAGGCGTTGATATCACCAATGCCAAGGATCATCCCAAGATTAAGTCCATCTTGTGGGCTGGTTATCCCGGTGAAGATGGTGGCCAGGCCATTGCCGACGTTGTTTTCGGAAAATATAACCCCGGTAATTAATAAACATCCATATAAGAACATGTTAATATCTTTTGTTTTGTCTTAATTGTTAAGCTAAGTCTTGGTTGTTGAAATAGGTGGAAGATTGCCACTTACATGGTACAAGGCAGATTACGTGAAGCAGATCCCGATGACTTCAATGAACTTTAGGCCGGTGAAGAGCCTGAATTATCCCGGAAGGACGTACAAGTTCTTCAACGGTCCGGTCGTCTTCCCATTCGGCTACGGTCTAAGCTACACCCAGTTCAAGTACGAAGTCAATTCGATAACAAAAATACCAATCCAATACAAGCTGCCGAAACAGATGCAGCACTGCCACAGTGTGGCTTACACCGACGGCGCAAACCCGCAACCCTGTCCGGCGGCTGTGACCAACATCTTGCCGTGCAAGGAACACATCACATTCGATGTCACGGTGAAGAATGTGGGGTGCAGAGATGGGAGCGACGTCGTTATGGTTTACTCGATTGCGCCGGCGGGGATCGACGGGACTCCGTCGAGGCAGTTGGTGGCATTCAAGAGGGTTGGTGTTGGTGCCGGGAAGAACAAGACGGTTCATTTTGACCTTAATGTTTGTGAGAGTTTGAACATTGTTGATAGTAGAGGAAACAAAGTTTTGGCCAGCGGGACACATAAGATTGTGATCGGTGATGGCCCTACTTCATTCCCTGTGGAGGTTATAGTTTCGGAAGTTTAGGATATATGTCTCTAGGCATGTTTTTAAAAGTTGTTACTATTAGTATTTTAGGTTTGGGATATGCCCGTTGTCCATTTTCGATTTTATTGATTCTTTAGGACTTCGTGAAAGAAAATAATAATTACAATTTATTTAAATAACTTGCATTTTCGCTTCTTGTGTTCCTTTAATTAATAATCTCTCTCTCTCTCTCTCTCTAATTCCTAAACGATAAACTTTTAATGGCCCCTTTCTGGCCCCCAAACTTTAGCGTTTCTATTCTTGTAGACCTTGATCTTTTTTAGATATGCCCAACTTACCTAACTTTTGTACACAAGTCAAACTTAACTTTAGTGAGCAAAAGTGCATTTTAGTATAATATTACGAACTTCTTATAGGTCTAAACGAGGACCTTTACCAAGATAACAAAGTTAAAAAGAAAAATTAGCTTATCAATGTATAGGGAAATATACACATAATTTGATTAGTATGTGAGAAATACGAAAAATAAATTAAAAAATTTATATATTTTTTCCTTCGGCCAAATAACATGTACCGGAATGGCCGTAGAGCTTTGCCAACCGTTTTGTCGATTTGATTTTGCGTTGTAGAACTCTACATGCTGTCTCAAATTGGTGGGCAGAAATCATATCAAGAATTTGAACTGCGTAAAATAGAAAATAGAAATCCAATCAGGGTTAAATATTAAGTAAATAAATAAAAAATTCGTTGTGTTTAATGACAAATGCCTCAGACTAGTGGTAGTTATTATTAAGAGGTCCGATGTTCAATCTCCAACTAGCCCTTGACTTCCTTCTCATATATTGCAAAAACCCAATACTCTTCCTGTCTCACTTTTTTTGCAATACTGATTGGGTTTGAAGATTTAGGTATATAAATTTTTCTAGATTTTCCCCCTAATTAACGATGTTGCTGATTAAACTACCACTTTCAAGTTATGATAATTCTAGGGGTGAAAGTAAATGACTTTAACCTGAAACCTGACCCAAAATGTTAGGTTAGGGCCAAGTCATAGATTAAAAAATGTAGTTTAGGTTGACCTAAACCTGAACCGATCTAAAGAAGTTAAAAAAATAATTTGGTTTAGGTTCAATTACCAAAATTAAACCCAAAGTGACCTGAATTATTAAAAGACTATCTCGGCCCATTTTACTCTAAACCCAACCTAACCCACCACAAACTAACATTAACCTACTCACCTCCCAACCCCCTTAATTCTCATTCTCCATGGGGAGTCAGTCATACTCATTGACTCACACACACAAACATGACTCAGCTTCTTTGCACTGTTGCACAATCGACCTCCTCCTCCCTTACCCTCAGACCACAACCTTGCCTTCCCCGTTTGTCACTGTTGCCCCACCTTTGACCTCCTCCACAGCCCCTTGCCCTCCTCCTTGCTCATCATCATTGCCCTACCCTCGATCTTTTCCTGAACACACATACACCATCACACCTCAAATGCTATCCTGTAGCTATCGCTATCGCCAACCATCAATCTCTTCCTCAATGCATGCATGCAGAGGTTGATCTCTTCCTCAATGCCCCGTCATCCTCCTCCTCACCATCTTTGATGACAAGTGGCCAAACTTCTCCTGCACCTCCCCTAAAGGGAGTAATTCGTAGTGTTCTCATCACTTGCCCTCTTTCATACACCAGAAAACTCAATGTAATTATATCAAATTGTGAGACTTCGTAGAGATTAGAAACAAAACCTTGAATTGTAGCACATATATGACCGTCAACAATAGGAAGAACTTATTGACGCTACTAATTTTGAAGGCATTAGATAAGCTGGGGACAAGATCTAGAGAGTTTTGCGTGGCATCAAACAATTTGGCAATGAAAGGTATTAGGTCCTCAAATTGGATTAAGGAGAATATTGGATGTGTGTGGTCTCGTGCTGGTAACCTAGGGAGTAAAATTTCCAGTCTTATAGATGAGTCCTTTGATAGTTGCAAGGAACTAGCCTTAGGTATACCAGAAAAGGAGCCTTGAGAACATGTCAGTATTTATTTTCCACCACAATAAGGTTTCTTTCAAAAGTTATGGGTGATAGTTATGGTTGTGAGCTTTTTTTTTAAGAATGAGTTATGTTCTACGGTTCTAGGCTTGGGTCCTTTTTTGCTTTTTACTTCATAGTGGAGTTTTGTGTTATTTCTTAGAATTGGCTTCTTTGGGTTTAGGGCAATGCTACAACATAGTTTTCTCTAAGATGATGTTTGTACCTTGGTTTACTTCTATTTATTTTAATAAATTATTTCATTATTGATAAAAAAAAGATTAGAGAATCAAACAAAGCTAAGGATTAGAGCAAGGGACTAAAAAAAAGGGATTAAGATCAAAAGAATCAGTGATGAAATGTGAATTAAAAATATAAAATAGGGAATCTAAAAGCTAGATTTTTATTTTTACTATTTTACTTGGGATTGGAAGTTGTGGATATTGGTGTTAAAGCTTATATTTTCTTGGTGTTGGTAAGCAATGTTGGGTTTATTCAAATTAAGGGAGATTTAAAAAAAGAATGGGTTCAATTTATAATTTGGGAGTTCAGTGTGCTTTTTTGTTTTTGGGGTTCTTGCTTCTTGGTGTTGTATTGTTCCAATATCTTTCTGGAACTGGAGCTTGTACTTTAAATTTATTATTAGTAATAGTCTTTTTTTTTCATTCAAAAAGAAAAAAATCTGTGCCATCTTGTGAGCTTTTATGGTATTCCTATTTTTATCCATTTGTGGATTCTTGGAGAAGAACAGTAGCTAAAATCAACTAGTTCTGGGAGTTTTAGTGGATTCTTAAGACCAAATTTGGTAAATGGCATGGCATGATTTGTTTGCATGAAAGGCTATGGCCACCAAATATTGCATTTGTAACCATGTCTCCAGCTAGTATCTGCATGGTTTCATACTATCAATCACATGCAATAAGTCTATCAAATACAGTAATCCTCATACCCAAAGGGTTTGGGCCTCCCATAACTCGGCCTTGGATTTGTTAGGATCAATTGGGCCTAAAGAGTCCTAGAAATCCAACAACTAGACTGACTTGTATGAGCCCAACATAATCTAAAAGGATAAGTACATGGCGCGGATCCCACATGGACAACTGTCCTTCAAACTAAATGGTTCTTGTGTTATTGGGATCGCATCATCCAATCATTTTTGTTACAAGGCCTATAGAAAGGCATCACTATTCATAACTTAGATATTAATTGCTTTCCTAATCCCTCTCTCATCTTGAGTCTTTACTTGGGCATTAAAATATCTTTTGCGAAGACCCACACCGGTCCTTGTGGACCAAGAGCCTACAAACCCTAATAAAAGATGTCAACAATCAGAATACACAATTAAAAAAGCCAACAAACCAAAGTTAAGAATAGGAAAAAAAGATAGCAATGAGATAACAATGGTTAACAGGGTATCTTAATGTTACAATTTTCTCTTGATGTGTAATTGCAACGTACTTAGCTTTTGATCTTAACTTCTCTGAAGATCAAAGGGCCGGCGTAATTAACATGCCTAAATCCAAACTTTCTTATTTTTTCATTCATTTCTCAGGACAAATTTCACAAGGCCGGGAATGTGGGTATTGAGAATGTAATCTTCCCAGACAATGCAATTGGGATCAAAAGGGAACATGCCTAAATCCTTAAATTTCTGCTCAGCTTCCGAACTTAACTTTTGAAGATTTGCATCATCGAACCTACAGGTAAAAAAGAAAAGATGTTAGCTACACGAACAACCATGTGAAAATCATTTCTAATTTGTTTTTCGATTAATTAGCAACCATATGTAAATCTCTACTTACATGAAACTGGAACATGCGAAATGTTTTTTTTTTGAACAGCCAAAAATGATATATTAATCAAGAAAAAATTACAAAATACAATGACACTAGCCAGTAGCTTGTTGCTTGGACAGCTGCTACACCACACTACAGCAAAACAAAACTCTCTGCGATCAAGCTCCGAAATCCTAACTCCCCCGCAGTAGTCTTGACTTGGGTTTGTCAGCCAATCGATCCTACCCCACCTTGCAGCTTTGTATCTGCTTTGCATCCAGCCTCTGATAAGTCATCCTCACCATCCAGAGGGGAGAAACCAGCCATCTGCCACCACGAGGCTTCATTGTTTCACAGCCTTGAAGAGACTCTACCTCGAAATGGACATGATCAATCGACTCATCCACCTCTTTACAGAATGGACCGCATACTTCTTGAGCCGCCAGGCTCAACCTTGTTGGAAAGCGACGTTGTCAAGCTTCCATGCGCAGATGTTCACCTTGCGCGGGATATAAGAGTTCCAGTCTAACCGAGGCTCATCTTCTGCTGGTAACAAATAGCTGTGTCCAGCAAGAAGATAACTTCTTGACTGAGAAAGCATCGCTTGAGTCCAGCACCCAACTCCAGTCATCTTCGAATATGATATAATATGAACCTGTGACCAGAATGAACAAAGTTCCTGATGTTGAAACTACATCAGCCTTTATCAACCTCCTCCGCCAATTCCAAACCCACATCCAAACCTCCTCCTTCTTAACTCCTTACTACTTACCAAACAATCTTTGTTTTATGAACAACAGCGTTGCTTCTACCACAAATATATTTGCCCAACCCTTGCTAATCCAGGGTTTCGGTCAGGTCTTCAGCATAAGAAAGGAAGAAAGTTACTGGAACCAGAAGCTCCTTAATCAAACCAAAGCTGAAGAGGTAATACTCTTTGCAGTCCGAGTTTAGCTAGTGTATCTGCTTTGTCGTTAGCCTCCCTTGGAACAAAAGCAATGCTGCCGTTCTGGATAAGTTTCTTTAGGCCTTCGATTTGTCTTAGGCTGTCTGTTATGCTCCACGGTCTTCTTTCAGTTTTGTTGATCCAAGATAAGGCCAGTTTTGAATCTGTTTCCACTACTAGTCTGTCTTTCACCATATCCCTCCTTCGGTTCATCATCCTAAGCGCCTCTAGGATTGCTTCCAGTTCCAGGTCAGCGACTTCGCCCCACTTCATAGGCCTGGAGAAGATGCATAGCGTTCTTCCCTCGCTATCCCTGAGGATACCCCCAATAGCGGCTTTGTGTCGCCTTGGATTGACTGCTACATCCACATTGAACTTCAGACTTTCGGGAGATGGCGCTTCCCAACTTGCTGAGTTTTTGCCCCTTGCCTTCCCCTTTTCGATTTCCACATTTGCTGGATCGAGTATAACATCCAGGACTGTGATGTTGCTCTGCTGCCACTTCGCCGTAATCCATTGTCCGACCCTCAATTTGACCATGTCATATGTAATAAGGACTTGCATATCTTTCCCTCTAAAAATCTTGTCATTCCTCACTTGCCAAATCGTCCACACCGTAGCGTAGAAGAACATCATCCACACTTCCGCTGACTTAACGTGTCCTGCTTGTGCCATTCACTGACTGAAGAGCTGGCGGATCGTGCTTGGCTCCGACCACTGCAATTTCCAGTCCTTTAGTGATTTTGGCCCATCGCCTAGTGATTTTGGCGAAATGTTCGTAGATTTTGGCCCATCGCCTAGTGATTTTGATTTTGCGTTTATATGCTTCACATTTTGTTTTGTATTGTTGACAACAAATAACATTAATCACTTGCATTGCCTTGGCAAAAAAGGAAGCCATTAGAATTTAAGATTTGATTAATGATATAGAGTAGTAACACTACTAGCTAAAGTAACCAAATTAAGAAGGTTTATCTTAGTTTGTGTTCCTCTAAACTTTTCCACTACTCCATCCGTCCCAAATATAAGTGAAACTTTCTGGGTTGTGAAAATTAATTTTTATAAAATTTGGTACAAATTTTTCATTTTTGCCCCGATAAAATGGGGTAGAAATTGGAAGAGAAATTAACCTTAAATGGCAGGACATGTGTGATTCCGAAGTACAGGAGAAACATGTTCATGCTGTTGATCAACTTAATCTTATGAAGAACGGGGAAGGACCTTCCCTTTCTATCCTTGAGTGGGTTCTTCGTAAAGAAACGACAGACGAAATCTTGAAGAGATGAGAGTTTCAGTGGATTTCTGTGGGAAGAGGCAACATGGTAAATGATGTTATTCTTGCAATAATTACCAATCTCAACTGCCATAATCACCACCATTGCATTTGCAACTATGTCTGCGGGTACCTGTAAAGTGTTATCATATTAGTCGTATATAAAAAACCTAGCTAGTATTACAAGATTTGTCGTTTCTAAATATAATTTTTTTAATAAATAATAATATAAATAAATTTAAATCAAACTTAAATATAAAAACTCAAGTAGAGTAGCTAGAAGTAAGATGCTTTAGATACGCATACTCACTAGATCAACCACTTGCTCAGGCTTGCCCACAAAACAATGCAGCTTTCCCTTGCCAATACGACCAATCACACTGTCTATATTTCTGAATAACAAAGCAAGATTCATGTAAATACCATGTGAAATTCTGGAGATTTAAGAAAAGGAAACCTGCAATACTACATCTTAATTAAACAATGAAAATATCCTTTGCTATAAAGTGCTCCTATAATCTTATCATCAGGAAAGGGGCCAAGGTTTTTATAGAACAGAGGCTGAAGTATATATTTTCCAAAGCCATAATCCATATATACAGGAATTAGACCAATTTTAATGAGATGTGATCACAATAGATTTATCATTAAAGTTCATGGATTAAGAAGAACATTGTGCTATCTTAGGGGCCGGTGCCTGCCCCTCTATGGCTTTTGTTGGAAATAAAGTTTAAAATTGATATCAAAGGTTGAAATAAATTACAACAGTTGCGATTGTTTTTAGAAACCTTTGACGTTAAAGGCTCCTATCAGATAATTTTTATAACCTATAACACTAAATGCTGACGCTGTCTCTAAACGAAGCCTATATCTGCCTTGTTTGTTATGTAGATACGAAGATAATTTGCAAACGTATCTTGTTATATGACAAGAGCAATGATACACCAGAAAATTCTGTAAATGAAAATTCTTTAAACTTATTTCTCATATAGTTACAATAAAATTTAAATATACGTTTATCCTAAGGCTGTTAGATCTGTTCCAACAGAGCTTTTTCTCGATTACCAAAAAAGCAAAACAAAGTCTTTTCTCCAATCATCGATAATGCCTTTTTCTACTTTCAAAATAATAATAATAATAATAATAATAATTTAGTTCCAATCATTATCAATCGCTCGCATTAATATCAAATTAATAATAATAATTTAGTTCCAATCATTATCAATCGCTCGCATTAATATCTGAAATTTGTAGTCATAAAAGTCTATATTTTTTAATTGTTCTATCATAAGTACCTGAAACCCTCAATCCAACTTGGGAATGGTTCTTCCTCGGTGCTTGTTACAATGGTTGGCCGTACAATTACTGAAGGCAGGTGGTCATCTTTCATCTGCCCCAAAACCATCTCTCCCATCGCCTTCGTAAATACATATGAGTTCGGCCATCCATGCAATTTTTCCCTGCAGAGTGTTAATTGCAATGAGCAAAATAAAAATATATATCGTATTAATGTGTTGCTTATACGTTTCCCTGCATATTGTTTAACCAGATATATATTTTTAAAGGAAAAAAAAGATAAAAAAAAACCTTGCAAGTTCTAAGTCCTGCATAATGTATGTTACTTCCTCTTTCGATTTGGCATGAAATCTGAGTTTATCCAATGTGTCATGTACAATTCTCTTCTCCACTTCAATGTCTAGCTTAGGTTTTTCGCTTTTGGCTTCACCGATTTGAAATGGCCTCTCTAGTACAAGTCCATTTTCTCCACCACAAAGATATGCTGCAAAACATATGTCAAGCAAAGCATCATATATAGTGTATTACCAAGTGGTACGTGGCAATATGCTTGATTTCCCATAAACAATATCTCAAATTTAAATTTTGTGAATTAAGTGAGCATAGACAGTTGGAAGAGCTTTGCCCCTTCCCATTCCCCTAAACTATGTCCAGCCCGCTAGATCTGGATTAGTTGAGGCCTAGTCGAGAGTTTTGGACGTTGAAAGTTATAAACCAAGAAACATCATAATGTAGTTTCTTTTAGCGAGATTTTGAACTTTTTGTTCAATGAAAAAATTGTATCGATTACAAGTAACATTGTTAGAGGAGGGAGGTCAAGTGGCAGGGTGTGGAGTAATAATTTGAATATTGGAAGGGAGTTGGAGAATCTGGGCATAGATTCGAGAAAAAATATTTACGTATAAACTAGGGAATGGGAAATAAATTTCATTATGAAGTCTTTGTTCCCTACGTTATATGCTTTAGCACTTAATAAGCATTCCAAAATTATTCAAATAAGTGGCAATAGTTTTGGGATTGGAGGAGATACCCAAGAGAAAGAGAAATAAGTGAGTTTAATACTATAATGGAGCTACTTAGAGAAGTGCAGGTTAATGAGCATTCCAAGGACCTTACATGGTGTTTACTCTCATCGAACGGAGGCTTTTTTATTCCTGCAAATCACTTTGTGATGAGATTGATAAGAAGCAGTTGCAAGTCAACCAAGAGACTAAGAACTTTGAATGGAACAAAACAATTCCCTTTAAAAGAAATGTTTTCATCTATAAGGCCTTACAAGATAGACTCCCAACAAGGCTCAATCTGTTGATATGAGGAATACAACACATGGAGGAAACTGGCCATTTCTAATACAATGACATCAAGGATGAAAACCACATTCTTTACTCTTGCAGGTTCTCATTCCAGGTCTAGTTTAAAGTATTCAAATGGTGGAACATTCTAGGGCCAAGCAAAGCAAACTTGAAGGAACTACTGAAGGAAAATTAACTTTTACTGAGAAGTCGAAAACTGGTACTTATTTGGGATGCCACAAAAAGAATTGTTACCTGGTTGCTTTGGTTGAGACAAAACAATGCTATTTTTTAATTAGTGGGATGCCAAGAACCTAATATTTACATTCAAAATCACTTGTAATTAGTTGTTATCTGCAAGTCTTGGAGAAATTGTTGTTCTAGCAAATAGGATGTCCAGATTCTAGCCGGGCTTATTATTAGGTTGTACCTACATGTTTTTAATAAATTTCTTGTAGTTCAGAAAAAAAAAATTGGGACAAAAGGATATTATGTTGGTATCTTGCACATCAGGTTTTTGTACTGTTTCTTTTCTTTTTTTTTTTCGGAACGACTTCTTACCGACAATGTACAGTTAGAAAGTTGGACGGCTGATGTCCGGTGGAATGCTGTTGGAAAGTTGACCGCCATCTTCCATTGATGAGCCACTGGAAAGGTGGCTAGCTTTTTTTTGAAGGCAAGCCATTATAGTGGTGGCCATCCATTTTCTGACAGCTTATGGTCTGTTTTTTGTCGGTTCCTCATCAAAACTCTCTATTTTTTTTTAAAAAGCAATTAATTAAGTTAGGAAGAGAAAATTAAAAAAGAAGTAGGGGAGGAAAATAATATGAACAATATGGTGTGAAAGGGACGGAGGAGGGGGAAGAGAGAAAAAGAGAAAGAAAAGGAAGTTATAAAAGAAAAGGAGGAGGAGGAAGAAGAAGAAGAAGAAGAAGAAGAAGAAGAAGAAGAAGAAGAGAAGAAGAAGAAGAAGAAGAAGAAGAAAAAGAAAAGGAAGTTATAGAAGTAAAGGAGGAAGAAGAAGAATATGATGGGAGATAGAGAAAGAAAATAAATGGTGAGAAAGAGGATGGGAAGAAGAAGATGAAGAAGAAGAGAAAGAAAATGAATTGAGAGAGGGATACAATTTTGTGTGAAAGAGAGAGACGTGTAGAGGGTGAGAATGAAATTCTTATTTTGGTGGAGAAGTGTGGCAACGTGCGGGCCGTTTTCGGGAGTCGCCACCAATCTGTTTCACCTAGGTCGATTGGACACCTTAAAATTGGTTTGCGAGAGTTCGGGAGTTCGGGAGTACGGTTACGTTAAAACAACTTTGTTAAAACGCCCAAAAATTGGCACCTTAGTTGATTTTAATTTTGTTTTACTTTGCTTTTAAATAAATTTCAGTTAATTTTCAATCTAGAATTTTTAACTGAATTAATCGGATGTGGATTTTTGGTAATTAATTTATATAGAATTTTATACTTCCGAACCATGGACTCTGCCGAGTCATTTGGACACGGAAGATTTGATTCCGAACCATGGACTCTGCCGAGTCATTTGGACACGGAATTTGGTAAAATTTTAAACAATTTTATCCATATTGTGAATATCGATTTTTATCTTTATATTTATTTAATTTATTTAGTTAAAAAAAAGGTTGATATTTTCCAAACCGTAGATCCTGACGGATCATCCGGATATGGAAGTTAATTTAATTTAATTATTCAATTAATTATTAAATAGCACACGCAGCCTGAATTTTTCTAAATGTGATTTTTTTTAATTATGTCAAACTAATTTCATATTAATCATTAAAAAGTCTATCCAAATCTAATTATGTTTAATATTAATTCCTAAACTAATTCATAATTATCCAAACAAAACTATAAAAGGAAAACATAAGTAAAACAATGACCAATTTGTAAATCAGAACAACATTAGAGGCTCAATTAGACAAATCAAATAAATTCAGGGGTAAATTATTTATTAAAAATATTTATCTAAACTAATCACACAATTATGTTTAATATTAATTTCTTTAAGTTTATTCGTACTCTTAATCAAATGAACAAACAAAAACATAAAAGAAAATAAACATTAGTGACCAAATTGTAAATCAAAACAACCGCCTCAGATAAATAAATCAAATAAATCCAGGGATAAAATTATTATTAAAAATATCTATCTATCCTAATTATATAATTATGTTTAATTATAACTCTTAAGTTAATTCAAGCTTTTAATCAATCAAAAAAAAAATTACAAGAGAAAAAAAAAAAGTAAGACTAATTAAAGCAAAGAAAACAATAAAACTTGCTGTAAGTGGTTAATCTGAAAAAGAGAATATGTTAGTGACTTAAATGGATAAAAAAAAGGAAACTAAGGACTAAACAAGGATTTTACCCAAAAAAAATAAAAAAAACTTTGACTCAGTCAAAACGTTAAACGCGTCTTCGTCTTCAACCTTCTGGCGTCGGGACGCTGCGACCGTGGAGTTGAGGGAGCTGGGCGACGAGGCGGGCTGGGCGCGACGGCTGACGGAGGGGTAGGAGGCGCTGCAGAGGCTGGGCTTGGGTGAGGCGGCTGGCCGGGCTAACGGGTGAGTTACGCGGGGAGAGAGAGAGAGCAGCAGCACGGGGGCGACCGAGCAGGGGAGGTGAGGCGGAGTGAGAGAGAGAGAGCAGCAGCGCGGGGAAGGCTGGGACGGTGAGGGGCAACCGGAAGTGACGAGGAGAGAGGGATGTAATGAGGTCGAGAGAGTTGTGAGGGAGAGATGAGAGAGTGAGCTCCCGGGAGAGAAAATGATCGGGAGGAGAGAGAGAGATGAAGGGTGTCCTTGTTTTGTGTCTGTGTATGGGAGAGATGAGTCTGAGTTGGGAGCTAAAAGAGAGAGATAGAAGGTTCTCGAGAGAGCGAGAGAGATCGATGAGGGCAGGTGAGATGTCGCTAGCAAGGGAAGGCTCAGCTGGGGGAGAAACAGCTAGCCAGGGGAAGGCGGGGAGGTGACTTCTTCTTCTTTATCTTTTTTTTTTTTTTTTTTAATTAATTAATTAATTAATTTAATTATTTTTTTTAATTTATTTTTTTATATTAATTAATAGTTAATTTCTAAAAAAATTAATAATAATTAATAATTAATTAGTTTTTTTTTATTATTTTTTTTATTTTTATTTTTATTTTTTTAATACACGCATATATATATATATATATATATTAAAGCTAATATTATAAAATAAAATTCCCCCTTAAACTAATTGTTATCAAAATATATATTTTAATTAATTTTTTTTTTAATTTAATTAATTTAATTTTTTTTCATTAATAATAATTTAATTTTTTTTTTTAAATGATGGTCAGACGAAATTGGGTGTCAACAAGAAGTAAGGGCTTTCTAAGGGTGGTGTAAAAATTTTAATTTTTGGGGTGGGGAGAGGTGGAGGGGGAATTGATCATTTTATGAGAATTTATCATTTTCCAATAGTAATTTGAAATTTGAATAATTTTTCTCGGCAGGGAAAAGGGGGAATTTTCAATTTCCTAATAGCGGCCAACTAAAAATTTTGAAGTAATGTTTAAATTTTTTTGGCAAGAAAAAATGGGACCACCTAAAAGGTGACCGAAAGTTTTCCTATGGGGTGCTGTCAGAAAGTTACCAGTGGCAAATCATTGGAAGGCCCGCTAGGAGGCTTCTGGTTAAGTGCCATTGGCAACTTTCTGAAAGAAAACCACCAAAGAGGCAACCAGAGGTTCCGATGGTCAACCGTCATAAGGCACACCAAACTTCTTTCAGCGGGATGGCGTTGTAACTTTTTAGATGGCCGGCCATCGGTAATAATTTTCTGAAAGCTGACCATTAGAAAATGTTAACCGGAAAAGTAAGCCGTCAAAAAATTCTAACGGCTTTTCATCATTAGAAAAAGAGCTTTTTCTAGTTGTAACTGTTTGCCATGTTGTACTATGTGGTAGATCACGGTAAATGAATCAGAACAAAAATAAACTTTTTTTTCCTTGTTTCATTTTAAACCATATACAACAAGAACCATGAATCTATAAAATAACATAATTAATTATAATTGTTAGTTTTGATTTTTTTTTTTGAAAAAATTGTTGTTTTGCCTCTGCAAATATTGTTGTCTTCTTCGACGATTCGACAATGGTGCTTTACAAGAGTTGGCCTAGAGCAATCATACTCACTGCTGTCAGTACCAAACAAAGAGAACTTGGTATATGAATTTTGATGTTGTGGCAACGTGCGGGCCGTTTTCGGGAGTCGCCACCAATCTGTTTACCTAGGTCGATTAGACACCTTAAAATTGGTCTGCGAGAGTTCGGGGGTTCGGGAGTACGGTTACGTTAAAACAACTTTGTTAAAACGCCCAAAAATTGGTACCTTAGTTGATTTTAATTTTGTTTCGCTTTGTTTTTAAATAAATTTCAGTTAATTTCCAATCTAGAATTTTTAACTGAATTAATCGGATGTGGATTTTTGGTAATTAATTTGTATAGAATTTTATACTTCTGAACCATGGACTTTGCCGAGTCATTTGGACACGGAAGATTTGATTCCGAACCATGGACTCTGCCGAGTCATTTGGACACGGAATTTGGTGAAATTTTAAACAATTTTATCCATATTGTGAATATGGATTTTTATCTTTATATTTATTTAATTAAAAAAATTTGATATTTTCCAAACCGTAGATCCTGCCGGATCATCCGGATATGGAAATTATTTAATGTTAATTAATTATTTAATTCTTATTTATTATTAATTATTAGTTTAATGATTATTTTGTAATTCTTTTGTTTATGAAATTTTAGGTTTTTTTGTTAATGATCTAAAAATTTATTTTGTTTATTTTTTTTTCTTATATTTTTCTTCTTTTCTTTCTTTTCTTTTACTTATCTTTCCTTTTTTTTTATTTTTCTTGTTTAATGAAGGATATTTATTATTTAAATAATTACTCAATTTATAAAGGAATTAAAAAAAATTAATTTTTTTTATTTAATAAGAAGTTAATTTAAAGGAATCAAAGAGTTTAAAAATAAAAAAAACTTTGATCATGGTACGGGGCGTTGTTACTCAGCCAGACCCTCTTCACCAGGTGAAGCAGCTCAAAAAGCGGGCACGAGACAGTTTCCAGCCAATATACCATGAACTAAAAAAAAAAATTTTGACTTAAGAACATGGCTCAGATTTATTTTATATATTTTTTTTTATGGCTAATTTCTTTAAATGAAATGAGTTTAACCATAAAATAAAGAAAAATTAAATAACAATAAATAAAGTGGAGGTTTTCTCTTTTTTTTTTTTTATTGTTTGTTTTGAACATCCATTTAAGAAAATAAAAGGTGCATAAATTAAATAGCACATGCAAATAGATAATGGGAAAACACATAAAGTAAACAAAAGAATATCAAAAGATGATATATAAATAAATAAAGTGGGGCTTTTTTGGCCCTCCACTTTTTTAAAGAAATGAATAGGAGGGATAACCTTCCATTATAATAATAAAAATAATAAAAATAATAAAAATAATAATTATGTTTAATTATGCCTAAGCTTAATGTTAATTTCTAAACGAATTTATGCCTTTAATTTTGCTGAACAAAACAAATCCATAAAAGGAAATAAATGCCAATAAACCAATGGCCATATTACAAATTAGAACAACATAGGATCTCAATTAGACAAATCAAATAAATGCAGGGGTAAAAATTAAAATTATGCTGAAATTATGGACTTTCATAACTGGGTCAATAACGAGCCGATTTGCGATCCGGGTTTCATTATTTGATTTTTAATTTTTGCTTTTTGTTTGCTTTAAATAATATCAATTAATATCCAAACCATGGATTCTAACCGAATCATCTGGATATGGATTTTTGATTTACTAGTTCTAAATTCATTCTTGAATTTTCATTAAAACCCGCTCAAAATTGAGTCTCGTAGATATGATCTTTTAAATGGGTTAATGTAAACATGAGTTTTAAATTTATGCTAACTATTAAAATTAAAAACAAATAAATAGGTAAAAATCTGACCTAACCTAAAATTGCAATTTTATGTAATATTGATCACAGACTAATTCATGATTCTCGAAATAATAAATCAACAACAAAAAAAAGAAATAAAAAACATAAAACAATACTGTCAGTGATGAATATGCAAAACAGGAGAACATTAATGACTTAAATGAATAAAAAGAAAGAGAATCAAGGGCTAAATGAGAATTTTACCCAAAAATTTGATTGAGTCAAGAAACAAACGCGAGTCGCGACTGACGGGCCTTCTTCTCCGGCGCATAATCATTCTCGACAGTGAAGAATTTCCTGACGTACTCGACGCTCTTGTTCTCGATCCTCTTGGCGATCGTTTGGTTGAGCAGCTCGAGAAGATCCTTGATTTTGAGGTAGTTGGCGGTGCATGATTGGATTTTTTTGCTATTTAATTTAATTTTATTTTTAATTTTATTTTTTTTTAAATAATTTCAATTAATATCCAAGCCATGGATTCTAACCGAATCATCTGGACATGGATAGATGATCCATCTTAGGACGGATTTCTAATAAATTTAAATATTAATTAACCAATAATTTGATACAGATTAATATATTACAAAAATAACAATTAAACTATTCTAAAATCCAATAAATATACATGAATATACATATCAAATCAAAATCCTATATTATTTTCCATGTCAATTCAATGATCAAATTTTATGTAAGGTCAAACCAATATTAATAAAGAAAAACAAAGAAAAGTATGAATAATGAAAATCTTGCTGATGGGGGTTAATCTGCAACATAGAATATGTTAGTGACTTAAACGAACAAAACGAAGAAAACTAAGGATTAAACAAGGATGTTTACCCAAAAAATTAAAAGAACAGTCTTTGACTTTGGTCAAAAATTAAAAAAACGCGTCTGGCGTTTTTTACTTCTTCTTCCTTCTTCGTTTTTTTTTTCTTCAGGCGCGACGAGGGGGGCGGGGGCTGCGTAGCTGGAGCGATGCACGACAGCGGAGGGGCTGCTAGGCGCGGAAGAGGAGGGGAGATGGAGGGCGACGGGCGCAACGGGAGCGGAGGAGGCCCAGCCAGCAGGGGAAGGGTGTCGGGCTAGTTGGTTGCGACGGCGGCATGCTCAGCTGGGCAGCTTTGCGAGCATGGGAGGAGGTGCGACAAGGGAGGGGTCGCAGCAGGAGACTGGCGGCAGGAGGGAGGCCAGGCGGACGCAACGGCAGGGGCTGGAGGGCGATGGCAGTGGGTTTCGCGAAGCTGCCGGCAACATGCGCGACGGAGCGAAGACGAGGGGAGGCTGGAGACGGTGCTGGCGAGGAGAGAAAGAGAGAAGCAGAACTTGATTGAGAGCGAGAGAGAATTTTGTTTGAGGGAGAGAGAGAAAGATCCAGCTGAGCGTGAGAGAGAGAAGAGAACCAGAGCTCTGTCTGTTAGAGAGGGAAAGAGAGATGAGAGAGGGAGAGCGTGAGAGAAGGAGAGAGAAACCAAGAGAGAGAAGGAGAGAAGATCGAACAGCCAAGGAGAGAGCGTAGAAGCTGGTAGAGGAAGAAGAAGTTAGTGGAGGGAGGAAAGATAAGATTAGAGATAAGGGGAGGAGCCTTTGTCAGCCACCCTCCCCATTTTTTATTATTATTAATTATTATTATTATTATTTTAATTAACTAATTGATTTAATTAATTAACTAATATAAATGTATAAAAAAATGTCCCTATATTAATTATTTTTTTCCTTTTAAGTTAATTAATTAATGATATTTTTTTTTTACTTTAAATTTTGATTAATTAATTAAATTTTTTTTAAAGAAATTTTAGTCGGACGAAATTGGGTGTCAACAGCTGCCCCCCTTTGCATGCTTCATGGGACATGATGTATGCAAAGTCGTTATCAAATTTCGTCCGGCTTAGCTAGGCATTGAGAATTTTCTCGTCGCCTAAACTCAGAGGTTAAGGAATCTTCCTTAAAGCCTCTGCGATAGGAACTCTCCTATCATTCAAGGGAAAATTTGATAATTTTGAGGTTAAGGGTCCTACCTTAGAACCTCGACGATAGGAACTCCCCTATCGTTTGAAGGAAAATTGATTGTTTTGAGGTTAAGAGTCCTACCTTAGAACCTCGACGATAGGAACTCTCCTATCGTTTGAAGGAAAATTGATGATTTTGAGGTTAAGGGTCCTACCTTAGAACCTTGACGATAGGAACTCTCCTATCGTTTGAAGGAAAATTGATTGTTTTGAGGTTAAGGGTCCTACCTTAGAACCTCGATGAATGAAAATTGATAATTTTGAGGTTAAGGGTCCTACCTTAGAACCTCGACGATAGGAACTCTCCTATCGTTTGAAGGAAAATTGATGATTTTGAGGTTAAGGGTCCTACCTTAGAACCTCGACGATAGGAACTCTCCTATCATTTGAAGAAAAATTGATTGTTTTGAGGTTAAGGGTCCTACCTTAGAACCTCGACGATAGGAACTCTCCTATCGTTTGAAGGAAAATTGATGATTTTGAGGTTAAGGGTCCTACCTTAGAACCTCGACGATAGGAACTCTTCTATCGTTTGAAGGAAAATTGACTGTTTTGAGGTTAAGGGTCCTACCTTAGAACCTCGACGATAGGAACTCTCCTATCGTTTGAAGGAAAATTGATGATTGTTTGTTTGAGGTTTAAGGAAAGGTCCTTAGAACCTCTAACGATAGGAAAGGTTCTATCGTTGTAAGATGGACTGAATGATTGATTGTTTGCTTGAGGTTTAAGGAAAGGTCCTTAGAACCTCTAACGATAGGAAAGGTTCTATCGTTGTAAGATGGACTGAATGATTGATTGTTTGTTTGAGGTTAAGGAAAGGTCCTTAGAACCTCTAACGATAGGAAAGGTTCTATCGTTGTAAGATGGACTAGTTGATTGATTGTTTGAGGTTTAAGGAAAGGTCCTTAGAACCTCTAACGATAGGAAATGTTCTATCGTTGTAAGATGGACTGAATGATTGATTGTTTGTTTGAGGTTTAAGGAAAGGTCCTTAGAACCTCTAACGATAGGAAAGGTTCTATCGTTGTAAGATGGACTGAATGATTGATTGTTTGTTTGAGGTTAAGGAAAGGTCCTTAGAACCTCTAACGATAGGAAAGGTTCTATCGTTGTAAGATGGACTGAATGATTGATTGTTTGTTTAAGGTTTAAGGAAAGGTCCTTAGAACCTCTAACGATAGGAAAGGTTCTATCGTTGTAAGATGGACTGAATGATTGATTGTTTGTTTGAGGTTTAAGGAAAGGTCCTTAGAACCTCTAACGATAGGAAAAGTTCTATTGTTGTAAGATGGACTGAATGATTGATTGTTTGTTTGAGGTTAAGGAAAGGTCCTTAGAACCTCTAACGATAGGAAAGGTTCTATCGTTGTAAGATGGACTGAATGATTGATTGTTTGTTTGAGGTTTAAGGAAAGGTCCTTAGAACCTCTAACGATAGGAAATGTTCTATCGTTGTAAGATGGACTGAATGATTGATTGTTTGTTTGAGGTTTAAGAAAAGGTCCTTAGAACCTCTAATGATAGGAAAGGTTCTATCGTTGTAAGATGGACTGAATGATTGATTGTTTGTTTGAGGTTTAAGGAAAGGTCCTTAGAACCTCTAACGATAGGAAAGGTTCTATCGTTGTAAGATGGACTGAATGATTGATTGTTTGTTTGAGGTTTAAGGAAAGGTCCTTAGAACCTCTAACGATAGGAAAGGTTCTATCGTTGTAAGATGGACTGAATGATTGATTGTTTGTTTGAGGTTTAAGGAAAAGTCCTTAGAACCTCTAACGATAGGAAAGGTTCTATCGTTGTAAGATGGACTGAATGATTGATTGTTTGTTTGAGGTTTAAGGAAAGATCCTTAGAACCTCTACGATAGGAAAGGTTCTATCGTTGTAAGATGGACTGAATGATTGATTGTTTGTTTGAGGTTTAAGGAAAGGTCCTTAGAACCTCTAACGATAGGAAAGGTTCTATCGTTATAAGATGGACTGAATGATTGATTGTTTGTTTGAGGTTTAAGGAAAGGTCCTTAGAACCTCTAACGATAGGAAAGGTTCTATCGTTGTAAGATGGACTGAATGATTGATTGTTTGTTTGATGTTTAAGGAAAGGTCCTTAGAACCTCTAACGATAGGAAAGGTTCTATCGTTGTAAGATGGACTGAATGATTGATTGTTTGTTTGAGGTTTAAGGAAAGGTCCTTAGAACCTCTAACGATAGGAAAGGTTCTATCGTTGTAAGATGAACTGAATGATTGATTGTTTGTTTGAGGTTTAAGGAAAGGTCCTTAGAACCTCTAACGATAGGAAAGGTTCTATCGTTGTAAGATGAACTGAATGATTGATTGTTTGTTTGAGGTTTAAAGAAAGGTCCTTAGAACCTCTAACGATAGGAAAGGTTCTATCGTTGTAAGATGGACTGAATGATTGATTGTTTGTTTGAGGTTTAAGGAAAGGTCCTTAGAACCTCTAACGATAGGAAATGTTCTATCGTTGTAAGATGGACTGAATTATTGATTGTTTGTTTGAGGTTTAAGGAAAGGTCCTTAGAACCTCTAACGATAGGAAAGGTTCTATCGTTGTAAGATGGACTGAATGATTGATTGTTTGTTTGAGGTTTAAGGAAAGGTCCTTAGAACCTCAACGATAGGAACTTTCCTATCGTTGCAAGTTTGAGGTTAAGGGCCCTACCTTAGAACCTCTACGATAAGAACTCTCTTATCGTTTAAGAAAAATTGATGATTGATTGTTTGAGGTTTAAGGAACTCTCCTTAGAACCTTGACGATAGAAACTCTTCTATCGTTGAAAGTTTGAGGTTAAGGGCCCTACCTTAGAACCTCGACGATAGGAACCCTCCTATCGTTGCAAGTTTGAGGTTAAGGGCCCTACCTTAGAACCTCGACGATAGGAACCCTCCTATCGTTGCAAGTTTGAGGTTAAGGGCCCTACCTTAGAACCTCTGCGATAAGAACTCTCTTATTGTTGAAGAAAAATTTATGATTGATTGTTTTCGAGGCAAAGGTTCCGTCTTTAGAACCCCGACGATAGGAGCAGTCCTACCGCTGAATGAAAATTGATTGTTTTCAAGGGAAAAGTTCCGTCCTTAGAACCTCGTTGAAATTGAAATTGATTGATTACGAGGCAAAGGTTCCGTCCTTAGAACCTCGTTGAAATTGAAATTGATTGTGGAGAAAAACTCTTTCCTCTTTTTTAAGTACCTCAGACAATCGAAGTTGAAATGTTCTATTCGGAAGTGTGAATTTTCATAATAGGTGAGTGTAGAAATTTAGACTTCGATGAGATGAGTGAATCTTGATGATGACAATAACACTAACAAATTATGTAAAGGGAACGGATGTTTGGAATCAATATCCAAGGTTCATCTAATATTTTTTTTTCAGTAAATATAGATTCCCTTGTGAGATATGTCATCCAAATAAAGTTAAAGCTTAACTACCCCAAAATGTTATGCCTAGTAGACCTAATAGGATGCGTCTCAAGAGTAATAAAAATTACTCTTTACTCAGCCATTCCAACCTAAAGGCATTGTCCCATGATTTTAATATCAGCATGGACGAAACTATCTTATAAAAAAAGAAATTCCCTGAAAAGAAAAACTGAAACGCGAAAGAAAATGCTGATAATAAAACTAAAGGACAAGAAAAACGGATCAGATCGCTTCTTTCTTCCACAATACTTCAACAGGGTGAGTAGATGACCATTATGGGAGTGAACTGGTCGGGAAAGACTGTCGTGTCCAGTCTATCTGAATCATTGCTGGATCTGGTTCAGGAACAAAAGCTTGTATTTTATCTAGCAATTATTCAGCAGTTGTTGCGGATATTATGATTCGCCGTGCCACTCTTGTTATGAAATTCTTCTGCAT
This sequence comes from Aquilaria yunnanensis, assembly GCA_039654915.1. Taxonomy (NCBI): domain Eukaryota; kingdom Viridiplantae; phylum Streptophyta; class Magnoliopsida; order Malvales; family Thymelaeaceae; genus Aquilaria; species Aquilaria yunnanensis. The sequence goes on from CM077595.1 coordinate 3,378,288, forward strand.
AGCATAATCCATAAAAGCTATCAGACCTGTAAAGAAATTGTTAACATTTAAAAGCCTAATGGGTTTCTTATGCAAATTAAGTTGGGCCATGGAAGCAATTTGAAAGACTTCTCCCAATGTGCCAAAACCACCTGGTAGAGCGATAAAAGCATCAGCATTTAAAAGCATTTGTAACACACGCTCTTGCAAATTTTTAACCACTAATTCTTCTCCAATCGTGCCCCCAGAAATAAATTTCAGAGGTCCAGCGATAATGCCCAGAACTTGACTTCCTCCTAGAGATGCTGCTGATGCTACACCTCCCATTAATCCGACACTACCTCCTCCATAAACTAAATGTATTTTTCGCTAAGCTAATACTCTACCCAAATGGTTGGCTGCCTTTAAATACTCTTCATCTTTTCCAGGAAAAGCCCCAGAAAATACACAAATACTTCGGGATTTACGAGTTGGGGTTTTCTCCATTCCTATCCTTACCCTTGTGAGAAAAGAGGATATATTTATAGAGATGAAGAGATAAGGCAATAATTTTATTTTCAAGAATGGATACATTATTGCTAGCTATACACATTAGTCACGAGTACGACTCTGGTCAGGTATGGGTACACTATCATTAAAAGAGGAGGAAAATTTTCAAAATAGCTGCTAGCATGTACAGTAGTCACTACTGTAGCTTACGTCAGGAGTAGGTACGTGATTGTTGGAAGAGAAGGAAAATTTCAAAAGTGGCAGCTATATACAGTAGTCCGTTTCAGGAGTGGGTACATTATTGCCAAAGGAGAAGGAAAATTTCAAAAGCGACAGCTAGCATGTACAATATCGTGACTATGGCTCATGTCAGGAGTGGATACATTATCGCCGAAAGGGGAGGAAAATTTCAAAAGCGACAGCTAGCACGTACAGTAATCGTGACTTTGATCCTTGTCTTCCACTGGCTTTGCGTCCAGTAATGGCTTCAATGCTTTCTATGAATCGGTGATTTGCATCTCATCTAGCTTTCTCACAAACTGGCAAACAGGGTCGTTTAGGGTCAGATTCCCAAGACTGTAGCGATCTCGTTCTTTTTGGAAAATTATCCATAATCCAACAACCTCAAATTGCACTATTCCGCAAGAATGCGCTTCAAGAACCTCTCGAATATCTTCTAGAGATTCCTTACGCAAACCATTCTTAATGAATCTTATTCTATCACAACAATTTCTGGTGATCACTCCTGGAGAACGACATTTATTGCCGCAAATCCACCATCCACAATTATGACAAACGCCTAGCCTCTTTGCTCTTCTTTTTTTTGGCATAAGCGCTTTTACCAAAGCCGGGCATACGGGGAAAGAACGCTTCTGGAACTTCACCAGCTGAACGAACCTTAGCTTCAATTAGCCACCGCACATTATCAGGAATGCCTTTGTGCATAAATACTCTGAATCGTTCACATCTAGCTTGATAAATCTTTTTAAGAACATTTATTGGGAAGGAAGGAAAATACTTTCGTAGGGCGGAAAGAGAAGACTCCATTGATGAAGGAGGCAAAGAAAGAAATTAGTGATTGTAGGAAACGAAAATAACTAACACATATTTATAGTGATGAAAGGGATAATGCGTTAATTACACTTACAGAAGCAAGTACATTATTGTCAAAAGAAAAGCCAAATGACAGCTTATATGTACAGGAATCATGACCGTGGCTCTCATCTTCCACTGATTTATGTCCAGTAATGGCTTCAATGCTTTCTATAAGTCGGGGATTTGCTTCCCATCCAGTTTTCTTACAAACTGACAAACAGGATCGTTTAAAGTCACATTCCCAAGACTGTAACGATTTCGTTCTTTATGGTAAATCCTCCATAAACCGATAATTTCACCTTGCACTTTTCCACAAGAATGCGTTTCAAGAGTCTCTCGGATATCTTCCAGAGATTCCTTACGCAGGCCATTCTTAATGAATTTTCTTTTATCTTCACGATTTATGGAGATGTATCCTAAAGAGCGACATTTAGTATTACAATTCCATCGCCCACATTTATAACACACGCCTAGTCTCTTTGCTCTTCGCCTTTTGGCATAACGGCTTTTACCTAAACCGGGCATGCGGGGCATAAATGCATCTGGAACTTCACCCGCCAAACGGACCTTAGCTTCAATTATCCACTGCATATTATCGGGAATGCCTTTGCGTGTAAAAACTCTGATTCTTTCACATCTAGCAAGGTAGATCTTTTTAAGAACTTTTATTGGAAGGGAAGGAAAGTATTTTCGCAGTGCAGAAAGAGTAGAATCCATTAATGAGAGAAGAATTTGAGAGAAAAGGGAAATGAATCAGTTATTGTAGGAGACTGGAATAACCGATTTTAGAAGTCACGGGGTATCTTATCCGCTGCTTAATCAGAAGGAAGAACACGCATTTATAGTGATGAAAAGGGATAACATGTCGATTACACTTAGGGGAGCATGTACATCTGTCAAAAGAAAATGCAAACTTTTCCAAATATAACAAACTGTATGTACAGTAATTGTGACTGTGGCTCACATATTCCACTGGTTTTACGTCCAGTAACGGTATTAACGGCTTCTATGAGTCGAGGATTTGCTTCCCATCCAGTTTTCTTACAAGCTGGCAAACAGGGTCATTTACAGTCAGATTCTCGGGACTGTAACGGTTTCGTTCTTCATGAAAAATGCTCCATAAACCAAGAAGTTCACGTTGCACAGATCCACAAGAATGCGTCTCAAGAGTCAATTGGATATCATCCAACGAGTCCTTACTCATGCCATTCTTAATGAATCGTATTTTATCTTCTCGATTATCAGATATCATCCCTAAAGAACGACATTTAGTATTATAAGTCCACCGTCCACATTTATGGCAGACTTGTAACCTTTTCGCTCTTCGCTTTTTGGCATAAGAGCTTTTGCCTATACCAGGCATGTGAGACACAAATGCTTCTGGGATTTCGCCTGCCAGACGAACCTTGGCTTCGATTAACCACCACACATCTTCAGGGATTCCTTTGTGCATCAGAACTCTTAATCGTTCACAGCGAACTTGGTAGATCTTTTTGAGAATGTTCATTGGGAGAGAAGGAAAATATTTTCGTAAGACAGAAAGAGTAGGATTCATTTTCTAGAGGGAAGTAAAAGAAAGAAGAGAGGAAAGAATTAGTTATTATGGGCAACTGAGAGAACCGACTTGAGAGTCACGAAGTACCGTATCCGCCGCTTAACCGGAAAAGTAGATCCTACTTCATTTTGATGTGATAGATATTTTTTATCTTGGATATTCCATCGAGCTGACGTTGATCCAGTCCTCGATTATTGAATCCATTGTCCGCTTTTGACAAAGTTTCAACGACAATATTTCTTGATGTCTGCCTTATCTTTGACCACAGCTATCTCTTATCTTGGATGCTGCTAAGCTGGCATCAATCCTGTCCTTCCAGGTGTAGCCTCGATTATTGAACCAATTGCCAGGCTTTTGACAATATTGTCTACTTTATATTTTTTTTGATATCTGCCTTATCCTTGGCTATAGCTATCTCTTATCTTGGATACTACTAGCTGTAGCCTCGATTATTGAATCGGTAGCCAAGCTTTTGACAATATTGTCTACTTTATCCTTGAATTCCTGATGCGGGTTGGTCCCTCATATTAGCTGTGTATCCAGTGATAGATTGGTAAGAGCTGATGACATTGAGATCTCAGCTTATACTGCTGAAACTGTGCCGTGGATGTGCTTCCCATTTGGTTCCTATTATGCAAAAGCCATGCATGCATGATGTGAAATGCATGAATGCAGAGCATGTGGAATTGATGTTTTTTTTTTTTTATGGATCTAGTTCTTCATGTCTTTGCTTTACTGGATCTTCTTTATGATTGCCTTCTTGGACTATCATTGAATCTCTTTATGCTTTCCAGCTTTTGTTCACTGCCTCAAAAGCCCAACTATTTTCAAAATCCTCTTTCTTTGACTTGTTCTTGAATTTTGGCCTCAATTTCTTTAAAGTTGGCCCGCCTCATAATTTATATCTCTTTCGGGTACTCATCCATTGTCATGGATTTGATACCATCAAAGGCTTTACTTTCAATGTCTGCTTTGCCCCTTTTCTTGTGACCGTGCCGACACTTACTTATTCCCATGTTATAATCTGAATGATTGCTCTTCCTTGAACTCATGTTTTGATCCATAAGACTTGCCCCCTTGTCTATTGAACTTCTTTGTTGGCAGTACTCCTCTTACGCTTCGTAGAGACTACTTTGCCCCCCTGAATATGGTGTTTATGTGGAAAGAGATATCATCTCGCCTTTGATTTAACAGAAGGTCGAGCATTTCTAGACCTTTGTGATGGCACTTGATCGTAAATTTCTCTTACAAGAACCACATCTTATTAAAGAAAGACTCAAGCTATCTCCTCACTTTTAAGTCTACATACATTAATGAATAATGGTTTGGCCTTAAAGAAAAACTTTCATCAATTTGCAAAGCTTGACAAAGTAATTTACGGTCTTTGTTTTTAATTAAAATATCCTGCCATTCTTCCCTTTCCAACTCGAAGACATAAACTGTGCAAGGCAATAAGGTATAAACATGATTCACAAGGATAGCCTTTTAGCTGAATGAGGATGATATCGAGAGGTAACTGTTAGGCGTGAGGAAAATTAAGTTTGAATGTTTTTTTTTTGTTTTGTTGCTATCTTTTAGCTGAATGATAATGATATTAAGAGGTAAATATTAGATCTGAGTAAAGTTAAGTTTGAGTGGTGTGAAAAAAGGGTCTTTTAATACTACTCGTGAGCAGCATTAAATAAGGTAGAAACATGATTCACAATGATAGTCTTTTGACTGAATGAGGATGTTAGGTCTGAGGAAAGTTAAGTTTAAGTGGTGTGAAAGAATGGTCTTTTAATACTACTCGTGAGTAGCATTAAATAAGGTAGAAACATGATTCACAATGATAGTCTTTTGACTGAATGAGGATGTTCGGTCTGAGGAAAGTTAAGTTTAAGTGGTGTGAAAGAATAGTCTTTTAATACTACTCGTGAGCAAATTTGATTATGGTGAAAAACTCAATAGTGATAACCTCAAACTTGTCACCTTTTCTTAGAAAGTTAAACCTCATCTGTTGCCCCCCAAGTATCGTGGTCTTTATGTATGCTTAGCTTGAAAGTTGCTTTTGTCTTCTATACCGCCTTTGCAGGTTTTCAGTCTAGAATCCATAGCTCACTTTTTTTCTTTTTCTTTTTTTTCTTTTGCTCTAGTTTGAGCCCTTTTTCCTTTTTTTTTTTGTTTGTTTTGTTTTGTTTTTTTTTGTTTCCCTTTTTTTTTTGTGAGCTATGGTGATGACATACTTGATAACTCTCTTGAAGTGAGATGACTCAAGTGGCCTTGCTTGCTCATGTTTGTTCTCAGTTCTTTTTGGTTTTGAATTTTCCCTTGTTGGCTTTTTGATGGAAGGGATGAACTTTTTCCTTTTCGGAGTTTTTGTTACAGAGAACCGAGATCATAGCCTTCTTGAAATGAGATGATTCAAGTGGCCTTACTTGCTTGTGTTTGCTCTCAGTTTCTCTTTTTTTTTTTTTTTTTGTTTTGAATTTTCCCTTGTTGGCTTTTTGATGGAAGGGATGAACTTTTTCCTTTTCGGAGTTTTTGTTACAGAGAACTGAGATCATAGCCTTCTTGAAATGAGATGATTCAAGTGGCTTTATTTGCTTCTCAGTCTCTTTTTTTTTTTTTTTTTTTTGGATTTTCACTTTAATGGCTTTTTGATGGAAGGGATGAACTTTTTCTTTTCGGAGTTTGTGTTGCGGAAAACTGAGAACCTTTTTTTTTTTTTTTGTTTTGAGCATTTATGAGAATTGGGAGGCCACTGAAGTCATTTAATATGAGAGCTACCTTGTTTGGAAACTAACCCCAAACTTCTTGCAAGGATGTTGATAACCACTGTGAATTCTTTTTGAGGGTTGAGGTGCAACATATGAAATCTTTCTTACTAGATTTGGCAGCACTTTCAAGATCATTACTATCAAATTTCCCTTAACTTTTTATTTTCACCCACGAGTAGTATCGTTTTCAAAGTAAAGTGTGATAGCAATAATGGATAGTATAATGGAAAAGAGTGAGAGATGGATATAAAAACGGAATTTTGGTAAGAAGTGGTAGAATGTGTAGGTGTAATAATTGAATTTTTGGTAAAAATTGGTAGAATGTGTAGAAGTAATAATGGAATTAAAAAGTGGTAGAATGCACACGCAACATCTTTTTGTTAGAGAACAAAAAGAATTACCGGTTGTCGAAAAGTAAAGTGTGATGGCAATAATGGATAGTATAATAGCAAAGAGTGTAAAAATGGAAAGTGGTAGAATGCATGCATCACATCTTTTTGTTGTACCAAAAAAAGAATAGCAGATGTCTATTTAACAAAGACTACACCCTAGATTCATGACTAAATCTAGGAGATTTTTACTATTAAATTACTTTTGCAAGCTTTCAAAGATACAAGTTTATTCAAAGGATTCCCAGTCATTCAAAAGTGTGTGCGGACTGTTAGGTCAGATCTGACTTGGAGCCCTTCCAAAATCAATGTAATTCCAGCTCAAAATCTTCACTTTCAATTACCAATCACATCGGGCCTAGCAACTTGGACTCGACCAACTGTTGGACCTTGAGTTTCAATATGACAGAATTTTCAGTTGAATGTCCAATTGAACCTTTTTGATAATCATATTTGGCATTTGGGTCATTCCAACTTGGAAGATGAGGCTACTTGGTCTTTGCTACCGTTGATATAGGTGATAGCAGAATGCTTTCTTCAGCAAAAACTGTGATTAACTTTCTGTCAATAATGAATTTCATTTTTTGGTGTAATGAGGAGGGAACTGCTCCGGCCATATTTTCTATCTTGGACTCTATATCTATGAGACGTCCTTCGGTTTGTTCTGCCATTAGTCTTGTTTGGAGCCGAGTTGGATATCGGTGTTGAGGTCCAATTTTACCTTTTTAAAGTGAGATTCATTTTATTAGATTTTACATGTATATGATTGATGCAATGGATGCATGCAATACATAATGAGATTATGTTTTTTATCAAAATTTATATGCACGTGATTGATGTAATGGAATACATGCAATGAGATTATTTTTATCAGATTTTATATACATGTGATTGATGTAATGTGTTACACCCGGAAAGTGATGAATGATTAATTACCGGGTTAAGTGGATTAGTGGCATAAATAGTTTCCTAATTTGGAAACTTAGCGAAATTATTTGTAGAGACTTTGAATTATTTATGGAATGGGCATTAATGAGTGTTGGACACTCTAAGAATTATGCTTGGCTAAGGCCAAAAGTTTGGGTGATAAAAAAAATGGCAAGTTTGGAAGTTGAGGGACTCAATTGCAAAGTTGGAGAAAGATGGAGGACCAAGTGAGTAATTTGGCCATTTTTCATGAAAAATATATGCATGGCCAGCCACCCCATGTTATCAATTTAAAATTGGCCTACTACACATTCCACTCATAATTATTTAATCCCTCCACTACATCCTCCACTCACCAATTAAATATTACCCCACTTACTTTTGTCCCCCACTTTCCCAATTTGACTATTCTATTACCCATGCCTTGTCTCCCACTACAAATCCCACTCACCATATTTTAATCACCCACTTACATTGTCTCCCACTTACATTAAAATATTGGCCCATCATTTTTGACTTATTCTCCTACCTTTTTCATACAAAATTCGTCCATACCTCCAAATTATGCATTTGATATGCATTTTGGGTGCATTTCACTTCATTTAGCACCATGACCACCCACCTTCTTTGAATATACGTTTAATGCACATTTAGAATGCATTTGAGTTTCATTTCTCTTTCATTTGCAAGTGCATAACCAGCCATCACTCCCACTTTCATTTCATTTTCATTTCCACTCTCTCTCTAGCACCAAAAGCTCTCCCTTCTCTCTAAGTTCCAGCCATGGTGTTCTTCAAACTCCATCTCCTTCTTTCTTCATCTAAGATTCGGCCATAGCTAGAAATGCATGTTCTTGCACATGCAAACACATTTTCTTGAAGCTTTCAAGCTCCTAAACCCATCTAGACCAAGAACAAAGTGAGAAATCAAAGAAAACCCATGAAGAAATGCTTGTGAAGTTTCGGCCATATGGATAAAATGGTGTTCTTGAGCTCACCTCAAGAGCTCCTTACATGCATGGCATTTCTAAGCCATGAAGAGCAAGAAGATGAAGACGAACTCCAAGAAAGTGAAGCTCAAGTTTCGGCCATTTAAAGGTTGTAAGTGAACCAAGTTTTTCTTGGTAGTTTCATGTATTTTGAGCTAGATGCTACTCTCTAATGACTTGGCCATGTTGGATTTTTGCAAGGAAATCAAGTGGATATTTCGGCCATGGAAGGATATTGTTGTTCTTGAGCTCAACTCAAGAGCTCTTTATATGCATGGCACTTTTAAGCCATGGAAAGCAAGGATGGAGGTTTCGGCCATGAGTATACATGGCATTTGGAGGCATGAAACCAAGTGTTCTTGGTGCCTCGAGGCTTGTATGGCCATTCCAAGGAAGGAAACAAGCAAAAGATGAAAGAAAAGCAAGAAAAAGAAATGATGGGGCTATTTGGGCCAAAAGTTAAATTTGAAGACCCAAATTGAAAACCAAGTGTTCTTGGTCCATAAATTATGAAATGGGCTATTTTGGGCCATAATGGCATTATTGGAAAATGGGCTAAATCCTGAAAAGGTTAATATAGGCCCAAGTCCTGAAAAGGTTAATATGGGCCTCAGTTCACAAAAAGGCTAAGTGGGCCTTTACCTCCTTAAGTGAGGTCCATTAAGGAAATGGCAAAGTTCCAACAACAAACAAAGCAAAGCAAAGGCAATAAGCAAAAGGTTACACCAATGGTCGTAAGGATCCTTTACTCACTTATTGCATGGTGTACTTCCATGATATTGTTTGTGAGTATAAATGCCCCTATGTGATGGTCATAGTACCAAGTGACCATAGGTGTGCAGCGGGTTAGTTGTTCTTTGTGTGAGGGCTCAAGTTACTTTCTTAGTTTAATAATTGGGCACGTAAGTGCATAATTGATGAGGTATCATTGCTTCGGCAACTTTGGGCACGTAAGTGCATATTGGACATGGATTGTTGCTTCGGCAACTATGGATATGAATAATGGGCAATTCTGGATATATATATGGTTTGAGTAGCTAATCAATATAAAGGCAAATGTTAGAGTTTATAGTAAGAATGGCCATCTTACTATGTAACTCGGAGCTCTAGGGGAACGGGTGGTATGATTAAGAAGGAGAATTGAGGTTTAAAGCCTTGGACACTTGCCAGGGGTGCCAGTGGTGCCAGGGGTGCCATTGGTGCCAGTACTGCCAGTCTGGCCAGGAGTGCCAGTAGTGGGTGGCAGTAGTGATTGCCCAGGAAAACTTGTGGTTGAGTGCATGTGTTGTGTGCTTCTCTGAACCGTTGTTGTTTGTGCATGCTGACCCAAATTATTATTATTATTGTTGATGCTGCTATTGTGCTGTATCTTGTGTTTTCTTTGTTTTAGTGTTTTCCTTTGCAGGAACAGGATTATTTGCCATGATATTCTTGGCATTGGATTTAATTGCCATGACATTCTTGGCTTAAGAATAGGCTTTGGAAGCCATATGTGACTACAAAAGTCACGAGAGATTACCTCATTCTGATTTGGCATTGCCATTACGTTCTTGGCACAATTTTTGGCTTTTTAAGCCGGATATGACTATGAAAGTCATGAGTTACTTACCTCACACCTGGATCCTTACTGAGTTTTATAACTCACCCGCCATTCTTTACTTTTTTCAGGAAGTGGATTGGATGGCTTGATAGATCAAGTAGGGAGTACTAGAGTACTCGTTATGTTTTGCTAAAGGGTTGGGTATGAGTTTAGTGTTGCTTAATATATTCATTTGACTCTAAGTGACTTATGTGGTATATTTTACTTGCGGAACAAGCTAATGGTTTGGACTTCCTTGTGCAGGCTTGTGGAGTTTAGAAGTTGTGGGAACAAGGTCTATTAAGCTGGAATGAGTTCCAGGTTATGAGTTAAAGTTTGGGTAGACATAAGAACTTGGTCTGTAAAACCTAAACTTAACTAGTTATGGACATATAGCATCCTTGGTATGTTTTCCAAGTAGGAGATGCTTGTTAGATGCACATTGTGATCATGATTATCTTAGGATGAATTTTGATGAAATGCCATGATGGATATTCATGTTATGTGTACTAGACTTGGCTGATGCTCATGGATATATAAATGTGGTTTTCAAAGTTGAAAATGAGATGGGCTTCTTTGTTGCCATGCATTGGATTAGTACACTTGATGGACACACATCCTATGCACTTAATGGATTAAGTGTATGCTTTGCTTGAATTGCAAGTATGATTTGCTGATTGTGTGTGTAACCGGCTAAGTGGTAAAGTCCATAAATGGAACACTAGAATTCCACATAGGTATTAGCTCGTTCCTGGAGAGCACCCTGACAACACATTGAAAGTATTTAAGTAACAAGCTAGTACCAGAATAGATCCTGGAGTCACGCCGTAGGTGCTCATAACTAGCTAATAAAGCCCCTTCAGTATGAATAACTTCCGCTGCATTAATCTGATAATCGGGCCCAGATGGGCCAGGGGCAGTTTGGGGCGTGACAATTTTTGGTATCAGAGCATGGATTTGCTTTAGAGGACCAGTGTTCTGGTCGTTGATGGTTATAGTATAGACTTGTTCCCACATAGGAAGTCCATTAGGTTGAGTCACTTATGAGTATTGAGCATATATGTGTATCGTGCTTTGCTTTGTTGTTGTGAACAGGATGAGAACCAATGATGTGAACAAGAGGCCCAATGAAAATGAGAATACTGGCTTTGTGCCAATGAAAGTGAGAATACTGGCTTTGTGCCAATGAAAATGAGAATACTGGCTTTGTGCCAATGAAAGTGAGAATACTGGCTTTGTGCCAATGAAAATGAGAATACTGGCTTTGTGCCAATGAAAATGAGAATACTGGCTTTGTGCCAATGAAAGTGAGAATACTGGCTTTGTGCCAATGAAAATGAGAATACTGGCTTTGTGCCAATGAAAGTGAGAATACTGGCTTTGTGCCAATGAAAATAAGAATACTGGCTTTATGCCAATGAAAGTGAGAATACTGGCTTTGTGCCAATGAAAGTGGATACACTGGCTTTATGCCAAGGAAAGGGGATTGTACTGGCTTTGTGCCAGAGGACCAAGTTGAGGCCTAGTAACAGACCTTGAAGCCCTAAGAAAAGAAATATTGGAAGCAGTGTCAATGGTTATGATAACCATTGAGCATACCAGACCTTTTGTCAAGTATGAGTCCCAGAAATTGCTGGGCAATAAAGAGAGCTAACAATGAGGAAAAGAATAGAAAGAAAATATATGCTATGAGATAAAACCAGTGGAACTGGTGACTATGATAATGATGATGAAAGAAGAGAGTTCAGAAGCAAAGGAACTGGACATGTTGAAATTAAAGACTATGACCCTGGAGCAAGAACTCCAGAAATAAGCCATGAAAGGCTAGCAAGATGCAGAAACCATCTAAGAAATGAAGCAGAAGATACTTGGTATATGAACGAAGAATGAGTAATAAAGTAGTCCACATGATAAATTCTGAGAGACCTCGAGAGTACCAACAAGATGAAAAAGGTATCAAGAGGAATAGATGGTTAAAACTTGGCACGTGAGCCAAGAAAAAGATGGCAACAGAGAAAAGGAAGGCAATTATTATGAATTCTCAGGCGAGACTAGAGGAAGATTTTTTGGCCAAAGGCCATGCTATATGATCATGGGCAGTAATCTTAAGTACAGTGTCCAGAAGTTCATGAGGACAATGTCCAGAATTACTTGAGTGCATCCAGAATTACTAGATAGAAGATTGTACTGCCTAGAAAGACAGAAGACCCCATGAGGGATTGTAGCAGGTGGATCAGGACTAAAATATGAATTATGGATTCACCATAGTATATTCTGGAGCAGGAAAAGAAAATTTAGTATACTGGAAGAGTATTCCAGATTGAGGGTACAAGGAAAGCCTAAAAGGAAATATTGCAGGGCAATATGTCCTGATTGATAAAAGGCATGGAAGACTTGGCTAGAGGCCAAGACCAATGCAAGGAAAAAGTCCTAGCCCAATGAAAGACTTTTCCTCCTTATGATTAAGTTGTTGAAGTGAAAATAGAAGAAATAGAAGAAAGCCTGGCAAAAGGCCAGCACATGAAGGCCAGTTGAGTAATTACTAGATAATCAAGCAGAGGAAAAAGCTTATGTGAAGATGTTGATAAAGAAATGGGCCAGGTCAGGGTCTTTCAAATAAATCCTGACAGGTTTTTTTTTTTTTACTTGACAGTATTAAAGTACCAATTTTAATACTAGTGCATCTATGGTAGTTAAAGGATGAACTGGAAATATGATACGAAGCATGCATGGATAGAGCTATCAGGAATGAAATTTATGAATAATAGATGAGGAGAAAATTGGCATGCTTAGCACTAGTAGAGTAATCACAGACATTGGTGCCAGGAGCTGCACCAGCACATATTACTCCTTACAGGATAGTTATTCCTGAAGTTATGGAGCTAAGTAAGTATCGGGGTAAATTGGCCTTGAGAAATCATTGGCCAGGTATGGTTACCTGGAAGGCATCTATACCTCTATAATGGAGGAAACTAAACCTCGAATCTGGATATTTCCAGCTGAGAATCAAGAAAGAGCACCCAAGAGTGGTGCCCAGCCTGAAAAGGAATAACAGTTGTATGGCAAACTAAGTGCCAATTATGGGCTAAGGAAGTTGAAATCCTTTGATTATCTTGGAATGGAAGAAACCTTTGATTATGAGGAACTGGAGAACAGATTGACTGCAGCCCAATACTGGTTTCACCAGATATTACTAAAAAATATTAGTTAATTATTGATGGGTTGGGATGAGTCTTATGAAAAAGGGGAAACAGACTATGACTTGTGAATCAAGGCAAATAAGACTTTATGAGGAGAGCTATCCAGCATATAATCTGGAGTTAAAAGAGAGAGTTGAAACAAAAGGGGGAGATGAGTACTTATATGGCCAAGAAGGAGGCTGCTTGATAATTAAGGTAGTCCACCAGTGTTCTGGTAATGAACTACAGATTACCTGAGTATGAGATTTTGGACTCCTAGGAAATTTGGAGGACCAAATTTCTTAAGGTGGGGAGTGTTGTTACACCCGGAAAGTGATGAATGATTAATTACCGGGTTAAGTGGATTAGTGGCATAAATAGTTTCCTAATTTGGAAACTTAGCGAAATTATTTGTAGAGACTTTGAATTATTTATGGAATGGGCATTAATGAGTGTTGGACACTCTAAGAATTATGCTTGGCTAAGGCCAAAAGTTTGGGTGATAAAAAAAATGGCAAGTTTGGAAGTTGAGGGACTCAATTGCAAAGTTGGAGAAAGATGGAGGACCAAGTGAGTAATTTGGCCATTTTTCATGAAAAATATATGCATGGCCAGCCACCCCATGTTATCAATTTAAAATTGGCCTACTACACATTCCACTCATAATTATTTAATCCCTCCACTACATCCTCCACTCACCAATTAAATATTACCCCACTTACTTTTGTCCCCCACTTTCCCAATTTGACTATTCTATTACCCATGCCTTGTCTCCCACTACAAATCCCACTCACCATATTTTAATCACCCACTTACATTGTCTCCCACTGATGTGCAATTGGGAGAGTAGCTCAATAGTTTTACATTTATAACCCCAAATCACCCGCAAGTGTACGGTTTTGACGAGTAGTACAAGGCAAATAGGGGTATCGTCCCAAGAGACTTTTGTGATTTTTATCTAAGAAAGAGAGTTAATTACTTAAACTACCGAACGACGAGTACAACGGATTCAAGTAACAAGAGGATGATATCACAAGTGAAGCTAATAAAAAGACTAACTAGAAGGTAAAGCAATTACTAAAACGGAAACTTGTTGAGAAGGCTAAGAGAAAGAAACTATCTTCCTAGGATTCCATTACTCTAACCTTGCTACCCATGATGAACGCCTCTTTTAAGTGGACTTATAATGTGTGGTGAAGAAATTCATAACTCAAAAACGTCTTTCTCAAGAATAGTTCTTGCTTACCTAAGAATTAAACCTGACTTCCTCAAGCCCAAGTGTTAACTTTAGGTAGATTACGCCCGGATCTCTGTTTGACACCTAATGAACTCAAAGATTACCTCTAATCCCAGATGTCCACTATACTTCTTTCTTTCTTCCACTCAACTATAAACCTCTCTCAAGGTCTAGATGAATTAAAATGATGTGAGAAGGCCTTACCCACATAACAAATAACACAAGAAATAAGTAACACAAGTAGTCCACAATCATCAATATAAACTCAAATCCATGAAGTAACAAGGTAGAATAATGTCATCCTAGAAAGATATTAAAGAACTACTCACGATCCATCAAGTAAATCCACAAACTAAACATGAACAAAGTATCCAATGAAATACAACTGAAGAGAAAGAGAAGAAGAAGAGAAGAAAATCAGTGAAGCCCTTAGAATACTAAGTTTCCGTGGTGGAAACCTCCTTCTCCAAGCTCCGAGCTTCCTTCAATGGAGTTCCAAGGAAGAGAAGAACTAGAATGGTTGAGAGTGTGTTGTGTTTTTTTTCAACCCCCTGGCTCTTCTCACGAGCTCCAATTTATAGGCCAAGAGGAATGAAAGGAATCCCATGTGCTTCTTGCCGTGAGAACCGTCAATTGCTAAGATTAATGGCCCAGATTTAGTCTTGGCGACGTGTCGCCACAATTTCTTCAGTCTGGCGACGCGTCGCCAATTTGGCGACTTTCTGGCGACGCGTCGCCAGAACTAAAAAACCTTGTTTTAACGTTGGCGACGCGTCGCCAATTTGGCGTTCATTCTGGCGACGCGTCGCCAGAACATAATTGAGCAAATCTTGCTCAGCACAACTCCGCTACAATTCCGCTGCGTCGCCAGATCATAATTGAGCAAATCTTGCTCAACACAACTCCGCTACAATGCAATCCTGCTTTCATCCACTTTTCACACACCAACGAATCTGCGGACAATAATAAAAACGAGAGAAAAACAAAAGATAAAAAGGAGAATTTGTAATAAACAGTAATCAAAGACGCCAAAAAATACACAACTTTGACAATGGAATTATACGCTTAACAAACTCCCCCAAACTTAAACCTAAGCTAGTCCCTAGCGTCCTTTCATAGAAAAATTGAATCAAAACAAACAGAGAAACTACAATGGCAGCCACATGTTACACCTGAGCATAAAAGATTCACAAGCTCAACTTCAAAAGAAGGAATGATGATTAAGGAAACAAAAGTGCTGCTCGTTAAGGTAGAACTCTTAGTGGAGTGATTTCCAGAATTTAAATTCAAATCCAGCTAAAAGAGTTACGCCATGTATTTGACACTTACACTATGTTCCTTTCCATAAACTTGCATAAAAAGATCCAACATTCCCATCCATAAACTTTTATGGAGAGTTGTATGACACACAAAGCTTAACTGGTCTTTCAACAGGGTCTTGACAGGATTAGGCTACTTAAGGAGAAACCGGGTAACGGCTTTCTAAATGGGGCCAGTGAGGTGGAGGGAATTACTTAAGGGCTTAAAAGAATCGACCAAATTGAACAAGTACCAATCCATCCTTCACTAACCCATAGCCAATATTAACAACTTACTAAATCCTTTTCATGTATTTCGCCGTTGGGCAAGTGTATAAACAGGAGCTCTGCCTATACCCAAGCTACTAACTTAATACAATCCAAGGTGTTTTTTTTTTTTTTTTTTTTTTTTTTTTAACATACTCATGTCTCAAGCATCTTTTCGAGCTGTGATCGACTCTTGCCTTAGGAGAAGACCCCAACCTACTTTGATACAGTAAAACAGCGGAGTAGTAGACTTTATTACAATTTTTTTTTTTTTAAATAAAACCTCCATACTTGCCAACATTTCCCACTTTATTCAATTTGATACTGACTTTTCTAAGCCCGAGATATACCTTTTTCACCTCAGCTATGAACAAAGGGTATAATTCAAATAAGCGCGCAAAGCGAGGGTAAAGTAGTCAAAAGATAATGAATTTAAGCACAAAAGGCCTCGTTGCAAGAAAGCATGATGAGATTTGGCAATTTAATGGAACAGTTCCTCCTATAAAACCAAACAAACTTCGAGAGCATACAATTATTATGGGTTGTTAGGTCCATAATCAAATTCAGGAAAGGAATACATTGTGCAAGTATTAACAATGAACGCGTTATAATACAACTCCCAAGCTCAATGTATCACACCCTTAAGACTTTACCAACAATAAAAACTGACTTTCCAAAATCATCAAAACTTCAAGAGAGTAAAACTGGCAATCACATCCAATCAAGTGCAACAATGGCTTCCATTGGAATCTTAAAAAAAATTAAACACTCTAAAATGCAATCTGAAAAGAAAAGAAAAACATAAACAAACAAACATAATTCGAGAGGACCGAATTTCAGAAAGCGCTAATCCATCAGAATGCGTCTCAAGTGTGACCCTTACTCAGGCCATTCTTGATGAATTAATTTTTAATCTCTCGATCGTTAAATTCTAATTCTAAAGAGTAACTCGATAACATCAACCACAAACACAAAACAACATCAAAATACTTAAAATAAATCCGATACGAAAAAACTAACATCATCAAAAGTAGCAAATCAAGAAAGATTATCCAAACTCCCCCCCAAACTTGAAATAAACATTGTCCTCAATGATTAAAATTTATTGAATTTCATACCCGGGGGCGGGAGTTCCCGCCCCGACTAATCCTCGCCCATGTCATCCTGGCCAGAAGATCCGCCAGCTGGAGGGAAGGAAGAGGGGCCCTCTGATGGATCACGCGGTGTGCTGAAATGAGGATAGTATGGCGGTGGGTGGTACGAGGGATGTGGCATGTACCAAGGGTATGCTGAAGGGTGGAATTGCGGCGGAATCGGGTTGAATGGTGGATACTCAGGAGGAAGGCCCTGCTGCTGCTGCTGGTGACCCCAGCGTACCTGTCCAGAGAGCGATTCTTGATTACCTGCTAAAAGGGAGAAGCCCTCACGCGTCTCCCTCGCGAAAGTGGCAAAAGATCCACCAATCGACTCAAACCGGGCCATAGACTCCTGATGCTGCTCCTTCATGAGAATGTGTAGCTTATTTAGTGCTACAGCCAAAGATGCGGGAGTCGCGGTAGCAGGATCAATCAGCTGATCAGGAGCTCCACCTAAATCCTCGGGACCCAGAAAATGCTCCTGAAACTGCTCTTCCTGTTGCTGCTCTTCTTCTTCCTCAGCCTCCTGCTCCAGGTCTTGAGCGACATCTGCTTCTTCCTCATCTGATGCTCCTCCCTGGGCTTCCTCTACCGCCGCGCTGAGCTTGTCAATAGAAATTGGTCTGGCTGCCAGATATATTTGTGGGGCTTCCTCAATACTAACTCCAGCTCTTATCAGCAAAGAAGTGATCAAGTGAGGAAAAGGCAGATTCCCTCGCTTTGACTGGGCCGCCCTGACGATATGCTTGTATATTATGGAGCCGACGTCTATCTGAATATCAGCAGCAATGTTGTACAGAAATCCCAGGCGATCTGCAGTGACCTCCCTCACATGGGTGGTAGGGGCAAGTCTAGAAGATATGAAGTAGTTCCACGCCTTCATCTCTGGCGGGAGTTCTGCATTGCTGAAGTAGAGCTTCCTATGTGTCTGATCCCGGCTCAAGGTCCAGTTGACCGGGTGCCCACAGACTATCTCCGCCATTTGCTCCAAAGTGATTTCTTTCACTGGCCCTCCAATCAACGGATTAATCTGTAACAGATTATTGATGGAATCTGCACTGTAATTGATAGTCTTGGATCTCACATGAGTGAAACGAGTCCGACGGTTGAGGTAGTACTGTCCCATCAGGTTCGCATAAAACTCCATGATCAGAAAGTTTGGGACCCTGGCCTGTGAGTGAGAGACCCAATGCTGCCAACCTCGCCTTTCCACAACTCTCAGAATTTCCCCATTCTCCCTTTTGGAGAAATCAAACCCTCTTTCTGGAGTGAACTTCCTGTTAGTGAACCCCTCATAGTATTTGCTTACTCGAGCTGACACAAAGCGGCCCTTGTCATAAGGAGGTTCAGGAGCCTCCTCACGCGCCCTTTTTCCTTGCCCTTTCTGCTTCAAAGAGTGCTCTGGAACTGATTTGCGCGGCATTTTTCCTGTAAAATTACACAATTCCAGATTAACTTGATTCTCAAGAAAACTAATTGGCACTAAAATTCTGAATGCTAAACAAGAGTAGAGTGTAATTAAGTAACAAATACTTGCCCAACCACAAATCTGAATGAAAATCCAAGTTAGAACATTAGGAAAAGATGTCATGAACATGCTATCCAAAGAATTTGCATTTTAGTCCATACCAACTTCGTGCTCTCGGTACATGAGGAAAAACTGTTTCCGGGTGCAAACTCACGAATCAAACTTGTACTATGCAACACCTATATGCAGTTTACAACAAGAATTGAAGCAAACTAACAACACATGAAGCTACATTGTGGTGCAAAGTACCTATGGAGGAATTTCAACTTTAAATTTCTGGAAACATATAAACTCAAAATTGAAGCATTCTAGAGCAAATTGGCAACGATTCATTGTTGACCCATTCATTATTCGAAGAAAAGATAAGTTCCGAATCAACAAAACATCATGAACACGCATGAACAAGAATCTACCATGAAAATTCGTGGCTAAACTTGGAGGAAAAATCCAAACTATGAATTCCAAACCAAACTGACATTCCATTGCAAAAATCAATCCCCAGACATCCATATAATCAATAATGATCCTAAACAAGGCAAAAATCCATGAAGACTAATGACAATATTCAATTTTCGGATTCTCCAAGCATAAACAAATCATGGGCAAAAACATATCACAAGGAGGAAATAGAGAGGGATAGGATGAAGAAAACTTACTTGTTTCGGATTTTGCTATGAAAAATCAACTAGGAATTCGAGCCGTAATGTGCACGGAAGAGTTAGGGTTTAGTATTTGAGAGAGTACTTGAGTAGAAGATGAAGTTGGAAGTGAAACGGAGTGAAAAATTTGAGTTTAAAACTGATTCTCTGGTGTTGGCGACGCGTCGCCAATTCAGAACGAGAATTGGCGCCGCGGCGCCAAAGAACAAACTCTCTGTGAACTTTTGGGCAATTGGCGACGCGTCGCCACAATTTCTTCAGTCTGGCGACGCGTCGCCAGACTTGCGTTTTGACCCAAATTCTTCATAAATTTGCAATTTAATCCCTAGTTTAAAATTTGCTCACTTACCTCTTCTAAACTCAAGACTTTATACCTTCTATCTTGAACAAACCTAGTCTCCCTTGACTTCTTTTCTTCCAATGGCTCTTCCAAACCTACAATAACACAATAAAACAACAAAATGCCTTAAAATGGTCTAGAAAACACCACCTAATTAAGGAAATAAAAATACAACATAATGAAAATCGGGTTGCCTCCCGACAAGCGCTTGGTTTTACGCCTTCAGCCAGGCGCCTGTAACGAGCTGTCAAGCGAAAATGTCGGCCAAAATGACTTGGCCAATGTGTCTGAGTTCATCTCCATAGTAAGCCTTCACTCTTTGTCCATTGACTTTAAAAATATTTCCGTCTTGAGCTTTTAGCTCCACTGCTCCATATGGTTGAACTTTCACCACCTCAAATGGACCCGACCACTTAGATTTCAACTTTCCAGGGAAAAGTCTCAATCTTGAATTGAAAAGTAGCACCTTTTGTCCCGGTTGGAAATCCTTCTTTACAAGCATCTTGTCATGCCACTGCTTCGTCCGCTCTTTGTAAATTCTTGCGTTCTCATAAGCTTCAAGGCGGATTTCATCCAGTTCATCCAGTTGAAAGGCTCTCTTTTCTTGAGAGCTCTTCAAATCAAAGTTCATTTTCTTTACCGCCCAATAGGATTTATGCTCCAGCTCTACTGGTAGATGGCAGGCTTTTCCAAACACAAGACGGTATGGAGACATTCCGATTGGTGTCTTAAAAGCTGTCCTGTATGCCCAAAGTGCATCACTCAACTTTTGTGACCAATCCTTACGATTAATGCTTACCGTCTTCTCCAAGATCTTCTTGATTTCCCTATTTGAAATTTCGGCTTGACCATTCGTTTGAGGGTGATAAGGAAGTGACACTTTATGTCGTACCCCGTACTTTGCTAGAGCTTGTGCCAGTGTTTTGTTGATGAAGTGAGATCCCTCATCTGAGATAATAGCTCTAGGTGTCCCAAACCTTGCAAAAATATTCCTTTGCAGGAACTTGACAACCACATTAGCATCACAAGAAGGGGTGGCAATGGCTTCCACCCACTTAGAGACATAATCAACTGCAAGTAAGATATAATGATTGCCAAAAGAAGGGGGGAAAGGGCCCATAAAATCCATGCCCCATAAATCAAACACTTCTACCTCTAGAATATTTTGCAAAGGCATTTCATCTTTCCTAGAGATATTACCTAATCTTTGGCACCTATCACATGTTTTGACAAAGGTATATGCATCCTTAAATAAAGAAGGCCAAAAATAACCAGTTTGCAATACCTTATTTGCCATCTTGGAAGGCCCAAAGTGTCCACCGCATGGTGAAGAGTGACAATGGTAAAGGATATCCTTCACTTCATCATTTGCTATGCACCTTCTGATGATTTGATCAGCACACCGGCGGAAAAGGAATGGTTCATCCCAAAGATAGTGCTTGACACTGGCTTGAAACCTCTTCTTTTCTTGATACGACAAGTTTGGTGGCAAAACTCCACAAGCCAGATAATTCACAAAGTCCGCATACCATGGGATCTTACTCTCCACCTGGAAAAGACTTTCATCAGGAAAATATTCCTGGATCGGTCTCTCCAAGGGTTGTTCTTGACTTTCCGATCTAGACAAATGATCAGCCACAAGGTTCTCGCTTCCTTTCTTGTCCTTAATCTCCAAATCAAATTCTTGAAGCAAAAGAATCCACCTTATTAGTCTGGGTTTAGCATCTTTTTTTGTAAACAAATACCTGATTGCTGCATGATCGGTGTGAACCACAACTTTAGATCCCACAATGTAAGATCTAAATTTATCAACAGCATAGACCACCGCTAAAAGCTCCTTCTCTGTCGTGGTGTAATTTTGTTGCGCTCCATCTAAGGTCTTGCTAGCATAATAAATTACTCGAAAAATTCTTTCATTCCGTTGTCCCAATACTGCTCCCACAGCAAAATCACTAGCATCACACATGATCTCAAATGGTTCCTCCCAGTTGGGACCTACCACCACAGGTGCACTTACCAATTTCTCCTTCAAGATCTTGAATGCTTCCAAACATTTATCATCAAAATGAAAAGTTGCATCCTTCTCAAGCAAATTGCACAAAGGCTTAGCAATCTTAGAGAAATCCTTTATGTACCTCCGGTAGAAACCGGCATGTCCCAAAAAGCTCCTTACTCCCTTCACATTGGATGGAGGTGGCAATTTTTGAATAGCCACAATTTTAGCTTTATCCACCTCCATGCCTTGAGAAGAAATTCTATGCCCAAGCACTATTCCAGAACTGACCATGAAGTGACATTTTTCCCAATTCAGAGCTAGATTAGTCTTTTGGCATCTCTTCAAGACAAGGGATAAGTTATTCAAACATGCATCAAAAGAATCACCAAAGACAGAAAAATCATCCATAAATACCTCCATGCACTTTTCCACCATGTCAGAAAATGTGGCCATCATACATCGTTGGAAGGTCGCCGGTGCATTGCAAAGTCCAAATGGCATTCTCCGAAATGCATATGTACCCCAAGGACTAGTGAAGGTAGTCTTCTCTTGATCTTCCGGTGATATCACAATTTGGTTGTAGCTTGAATAACCATCCAAGAAGCAATAGAACTTATGTTCCGCCAACCTATCAAGAATTTGATCAATGAAAGGAAGAGGGAAATGATCTTTCCGGGTCGCCTTGTTGAGCTTCCGATAATCAAAACATACTCTCCACTTGGTAACCAGTCGAGTTGCGAGCCATTCATTATTGTTGTTGCCCATAACAGTTGTACCTCCCTTTTTGGGCACCACTTGAACTGGGCTCACCCAATGGGAATCTGAGATTGGATAAATAATACCGGCATTTAGCAACTTCACAATTTCTTCCTTAACCACTTCCTTCATCTTTGGATTCAACCTTCTTTGAGCTTCGATGGAAGGCTTGAAATCATCTTCCATAAGAATTTTGTGCATGCAAATTTCTGGGCTAATTCCTTTGATGTCAGAGATAGACCAAGCTATTGCCCCTCTATGCTCCCTCAAAACTCGAATCAATTTTTCTTCCTCCAAGGTAGTCAATGTAGAAGAGATAATTACCGGAAGGGTCCCTTCGTTGCCAAGATAGACATACTTGAGGTCTTTCGGTAATGGCTTTAACTCCAACTCTGGCTCCTTCTCAAGATCACAAAATAAAAGTTGTTCTACCATCTTTCTTGGAGCTAGCAACTTCACACAAGAATCAAGAGTACCCAGAGTGCTCATTACTTCATAATCTTCCTCACCACATGAACTTCCAATAATAAGTGCTCTTTCAATGGGGTCCTCAATAAGCAATGACTCTTTCTTTTCTTCCATACAAGAATCAATCACATCAACCATAAAGCATTTGGGCACCTCATTATCAATAGATTTCATAGCTTGAGCAAGATTGAAAGTAATTTCCTGATCATTGGCTCTCAAAGTAAGATTACCTTTTTCCACATCTATCACTGCTTTCCCGGTAGCAAGGAATGGTCTCCCAAGTATGATTGGCATATTTTGGTCTTCTTCCATGTCCAGTACTACAAAATCAGCAGGGAATATGAACTGACCCACTTTGACTAACACATCCTCCAAAACTCCTCGCGGAAAGGTGAATGATCTATCTGCCAATTGAAGACAAATCGAAGAAGGCTTCACCTCTCCAAGACCAAGGCTTTTGCAAACAGATAGTGGCATCAAATTAATACTAGCTCCAAGATCACATAACGCCTTATCACAATGGAAAGACCCAATGTCTAAAGGGATAGTAAAACTCCCTGGATCTTTGAGTTTTTGAGGCATCTTTCTTTGAATGACAGCACTTGCTTCTTCTCTCATCAAAATGAGCTCGTTGTCCAAGAACTTCCTCTTTTTGGTAATCAACTCCTTGAGAAATTTGGCATAGGAAGGCATTTGATTGAGTGCTTCCAAAAAAGGAATGTTGATCTCCAATTTCTTGAAAATTTCAAGAAATCTCATAAATTGAGTGTCCTCCTTCTTAGGCTTGAACCTTTGGGGGTATGGGAGAGTAGGAATGTGCTTTGGAGCTTCCCCCTGCATGGGCATATTTTTTGCCTCTTCCTTTGATTGAACTTCCTCAACACTTGGTGATGATGCTTGAGTATCATCAACACTTTCTGGTAGAGTGGGTCCTTGGAGAGGATATTCTTCTTGAGTGGGTGGTTCCTTGGGTTGTGTCACCACCTTTTTCCCACTTCTGAGAGTAACAGCTTGGCAAGACTCCTTTGGATTAATATCTGTATCGCTGGGTATGAATTTACCTTTTTGGAGTTGTCTCATAGATGTGGCTAGTTGACCCATTTGTGTTTCCAGATTTTTGATTGATGCTTGAGTGTTGGCTTGCATAGTCTTCATCTCATCTTCCAATGCACCAATCTTCTTATTTTGTCCACTAGCCATCCCCCTTACTTCATGCATGAATTCTCCCATCATTCCCTTCATGAAATCTTTTAGAGAAGCTTCTGATTCTTTAGAAGACTCACCTGGTGGTTGCAGAGCACCTTTTGGATTTGAGTAACTGAAACCTTCATGTTGGCGATTCCTTGGAAAGAAATTTCCTGCTCCTTGCTTAGGTGGGTACAGATTCCGATATCCCAGAAAATTCACATCTTCTAATTCATCCACATCCTCACTAGCCATAGCTTGTTGCACTTTCATCCTATCTTGATTTTTTGATAGTTTGGATACCATGCTAGTGAGTGCAGAAAGTTGTGCTTGGACAGATGTGTCTTTATCCACTTCATATAATCCATTTCCTTTCCTTGGGATCCTTTTTCCGCTCAGCTCAAGACTTTTGGCCATATTGTTTAATAACTCAAAGCATTCCTCCACATCTTTCAACAATAAGAAACCACCGGCGGCGGCATCAACTTGCAATCGAGTATTTAAACTCAATCCATTGTAAAAGAGATGAAGTTGGTGAGCTTGATCAATATCATGAGTTGGAACACTTTTCACCATTTTCTTGAAACGTACCCATGCTTCTGCAAGTGATTCCCACTCATTTTGCCTGAACGCCAAGAGTTGATTTTTAAGCTCAAAGGCTTTTTGAGAGGGGAAAAATCTCCGAATAAATGCATCATATAAATCTTGCCAAGTATGAACCGATGTAGGCTCCAAATTTTCAAACCATTCCGATGCTTCATCCACAAGAGAAAATGGGAAAAGTCTCATTCTTTTTGCATCTTCACTCACACCTTCCAAATCAAAGGTATCGCATAGACGAACAAATCTTTTGATATGGTTGTTGGGATCTTCATCAAGAGCTCCTCCGAATGGGTGTGCTTCAACTAATTGAAGAACATGGCTAGGAATCATGAAAGCTCTTCCTCGAAGCGGTGCCGGTCTGATCATATTATCTTGGTCCTCCACCCGTTGAGGGCGAAAGTAATCAAGCACCGGTCTTCCTCTTCTTCTTCTATAGCCATTTCCGTTGTCCATCACCTCTTCAACTCCATTGGGATCCACAACATTGACATCCCCTTCTTCTTCATGGTGCCTCATGTTGCCTTCTTGATTGCCTTCCATATTAATGGAATTAGAAGTACTAGAATAACCTTCCTCAAGTCCTCTGTTTCTTGAACGAAGTTCCCTCAAGCTTCTTTCAATTTCCGGATCAAATGGCACTAAGTGAGAACAAGAACTTCGGGTCATGCACTAGGTGTACCTTCAATTGAAAAAGAAAATTGCATCAACTGTAATGACAAAAATTAAGCAAATAAAAGTAACCAACTTTCATAAAGATAAAAATCAATAAAAATCCCCGGCAACGGCGCCAAAAACTTTGATGTGCAATTGGGAGAGTAGCTCAATAGTTTTACATTTATAACCCCAAATCACCCGCAAGTGTACGGTTTTGACGAGTAGTACAAGGCAAATAGGGGTATCGTCCCAAGAGACTTTTGTGATTTTTATCTAAGAAAGAGAGTTAATTACTTAAACTACCGAACGACGAGTACAACGGATTCAAGTAACAAGAGGATGATATCACAAGTGAAGCTAATAAAAAGACTAACTAGAAGGTAAAGCAATTACTAAAACGGAAACTTGTTGAGAAGGCTAAGAGAAAGAAACTATCTTCCTAGGATTCCATTACTCTAACCTTGCTACCCATGATGAACGCCTCTTTTAAGTGGACTTATAATGTGTGGTGAAGAAATTCATAACTCAAAAACGTCTTTCTCAAGAATAGTTCTTGCTTACCTAAGAATTAAACCTGACTTCCTCAAGCCCAAGTGTTAACTTTAGGTAGATTACGCCCGGATCTCTGTTTGACACCTAATGAACTCAAAGATTACCTCTAATCCCAGATGTCCACTATACTTCTTTCTTTCTTCCACTCAACTATAAACCTCTCTCAAGGTCTAGATGAATTAAAATGATGTGAGAAGGCCTTACCCACATAACAAATAACACAAGAAATAAGTAACACAAGTAGTCCACAATCATCAATATAAACTCAAATCCATGAAGTAACAAGGTAGAATAATGTCATCCTAGAAAGATATTAAAGAACTACTCACGATCCATCAAGTAAATCCACAAACTAAACATGAACAAAGTATCCAATGAAATACAACTGAAGAGAAAGAGAAGAAGAAGAGAAGAAAATCAGTGAAGCCCTTAGAATACTAAGTTTCCGTGGTGGAAACCTCCTTCTCCAAGCTCCGAGCTTCCTTCAATGGAGTTCCAAGGAAGAGAAGAACTAGAATGGTTGAGAATGTGTTGTGTTTTTTTTCAACCCCCTGGCTCTTCTCACGAGCTCCAATTTATAGGCCAAGAGGAATGAAAGGAATCCCATGTGCTTCTTGCCGTGAGAACCGTCAATTGCTAAGATTAATGGCCCAAATTTAGTCTTGGCGACGCGTCGCCACAATTTCTTCAGTCTGGCGACGCGTCGCCAATTTGGCGACTTTCTGGCGACGCGTCGCCAGAACATAATTGAGCAAATCTTGCTCAGCACAACTCCGCTACAATTCCGCTGCGTCGCCAGATCATAATTGAGCAAATCTTGCTCAACACAACTCCACTACAATGCAATCCTGCTTTCATCCACTTTTCACACACCAACGAATCTGCGGACAATAATAAAAACGAGAGAAAAACAAAAGATAAAAAGGAGAATTTGTAATAAACAGTAATCAAAGACGCCAAAAAATACACAACTTTGACAATGGAATTATACGCTTAACACCCACTTACATTAAAATATTGGCCCATCATTTTTGACTTATTCTCCTACCTTTTTCATACAAAATTCGTCCATACCTCCAAATTATGCATTTGATATGCATTTTGGGTGCATTTCACTTCATTTAGCACCATGACCACCCACCTTCTTTGAATATACGTTTAATGCACATTTAGAATGCATTTGAGTTTCATTTCTCTTTCATTTGCAAGTGCATAACCAGCCATCACTCCCACTTTCATTTCATTTTCATTTCCACTCTCTCTCTAGCACCAAAAGCTCTCCCTTCTCTCTAAGTTCCAGCCATGGTGTTCTTCAAACTCCATCTCCTTCTTTCTTCATCTAAGATTCGGCCATAGCTAGAAATGCATGTTCTTGCACATGCAAACACATTTTCTTGAAGCTTTCAAGCTCCTAAACCCATCTAGACCAAGAACAAAGTGAGAAATCAAAGAAAACCCATGAAGAAATGCTTGTGAAGTTTCGGCCATATGGATAAAATGGTGTTCTTGAGCTCACCTCAAGAGCTCCTTACATGCATGGCATTTCTAAGCCATGAAGAGCAAGAAGATGAAGACGAACTCCAAGAAAGTGAAGCTCAAGTTTCGGCCATTTAAAGGTTGTAAGTGAACCAAGTTTTTCTTGGTAGTTTCATGTATTTTGAGCTAGATGCTACTCTCTAATGACTTGGCCATGTTGGATTTTTGCAAGGAAATCAAGTGGATATTTCGGCCATGGAAGGATATTGTTGTTCTTGAGCTCAACTTAAGAGCTCTTTATATGCATGGCACTTTTAAGCCATGGAAAGCAAGGATGGAGGTTTCGGCCATGAGTATACATGGCATTTGGAGGCATGAAACCAAGTGTTCTTGGTGCCTCGAGGCTTGTATGGCCATTCCAAGGAAGGAAACAAGCAAAAGATGAAAGAAAAGCAAGAAAAAGAAATGATGGGGCTATTTGGGCCAAAAGTTAAATTTGAAGACCCAAATTGAAAACCAAGTGTTCTTGGTCCATAAATTATGAAATGGGCTATTTTGGGCCATAATGGCATTATTGGAAAATGGGCTAAATCCTGAAAAGGTTAATATAGGCCCAAGTCCTGAAAAGGTTAATATGGGCCTCAGTTCACAAAAAGGCTAAGTGGGCCTTTACCTCCTTAAGTGAGGTCCATTAAGGAAATGGCAAAGTTCCAACAACAAACAAAGCAAAGCAAAGGCAATAAGCAAAAGGTTACACCAATGGTCGTAAGGATCCTTTACTCACTTATTGCATGGTGTACTTCCATGATATTGTTTGTGAGTATAAATGCCCCTATGTGATGGTCATAGTACCAAGTGACCATAGGTGTGCAGCGGGTTAGTTGTTCTTTGTGTGAGGGCTCATGTTACTTTCTTAGTTTAATAATTGGGCACGTAAGTGCATAATTGATGAGGTATCATTGCTTCGGCAACTTTGGGCACGTAAGTGCATATTGGACGTGGATTGTTGCTTCGGCAACTATGGATATGAATAATGGGCAATTCTGGATATATATATGGTTTGATTAGCTAATCAATATAAAGGCAAGTGTTAGAGTTTATAGTAAGAATGGCCAACTTACTATGTAACTCGGAGCTCTAGGGGAACGGGTGGTATGATTAAGAAGGAGAATTGAGGTTTAAAGCCTTGGACACTTGCCAGGGGTGCCAGTGGTGCCAGGGGTGCCATTGGTGCCAGTACTGCCAGTCTAGCCAGGAGTGCCAGTAGTGGGTGGCAGTAGTGATTGCCCAGGAAAACTTGTGGTTGAGTGCGTGTGTTGTGTGCTTCTCTGAACCGTTGTTGTTTGTGCATGCTGACCCAAATTATTATTATTATTGTTGATGCTGCTATTGTGCTGTATCTTGTGTTTTCTTTGTTTTAGTGTTTTCCTTTGCAGGAACAGGATTATTTGCCATGATATTCTTGGCATTGGATTTAATTGCCATGACATTCTTGGCTTAAGAATAGGCTTTGGAAGCCATATGTGACTACAAAAGTCACGAGAGATTACCTCATTCTGATTTGGCATTGCCATTACGTTCTTGGCACAATTTTTGGCTTTTTAAGCCGGATATGACTATGAAAGTCATGAGTTACTTACCTCACACCTGGATCCTTACTGAGTTTTATAACTCACCCGCCATTCTTTACTTTTTTCAGGAAGTGGATTGGATGGCTTGATAGATCAAGTAGGGAGTACTAGAGTACTCGTTATGTTTTGCTAAAGGGTTGGGTATGAGTTTAGTGTTGCTTAATATATTCATTTGACTCTAACTGACTTATGTGGTATATTTTACTTGCGGAACAAGCTAATGGTTTGGACTTCCTTGTGCAGGCTTGTGGAGTTTAGAAGTTGTGGGAACAAGGTCTATTAAGCTGGAATGAGTTCCAGGTTATGAGTTAAAGTTTGGGTAGACATAAGAACTTGGTCTGTAAAACCTAAACTTAACTAGTTATGGACATATAGCATCCTTGGTATGTTTTCCAAGTAGGAGATGCTTGTTAGATGCACATTGTGATCATGATTATCTTAGGATGAATTTTGATGAAATGCCATGATGGATATTCATGTTATGTGTACTAGACTTGGCTGATGCTCATGGATATATAAATGTGGTTTTCAAAGTTGAAAATGAGATGGGCTTCTTTGTTGCCATGCATTGGATTAGTATACTTGATGGACACACATCCTATGCACTTAATGGATTAAGTGTATGCTTTGCTTGAATTGCAAGTATGATTTGCTGATTGTGTGTGTAACCGGCTAAGTGGTAAAGTCCATAAATGGAACACTAGAATTCCACATAGGTATTAGCTCGTTCCTGGAGAGCACCCTGACAACACATTGAAAGTATTTAAGTAACAAGCTAGTACCAGAATAGATCCTGGAGTCACGCCGTAGGTGCTCATAACTAGCTAATAAAGCCCCTTCAGTATGAATAACTTCCGCTGCATTAATCTGATAATCGGGCCCAGATGGGCCAGGGGCAGTTTGGGGCGTGACATAATGGATGTATGCAATGAGTGAGCTTGATTATCAATTATCGTGGAACTTCAAAACTTTTAGTTGTCATTATAAAGACCAAAAAGTTAGCATAATTTGATGCGTGGTTTTGATGCATGAAGAATAATTGCACAAGAAAGATAAGATTATTAATAAGTTAAATAGCAATTAACAACTCATGAAGTATTATGGATAAACAAGTTAAAACCATACGAAGAAAAGTGTAGAGTAACAACACAGCATAACAAGGATATGCTTATGGCGTTGGTAAAATGGTAGAAATTCTATGGTCAGTTCTATGGTTAAGTGGGGAGTTCTATATACATAAGGTGGCTTATCAAAAAGGCAAGGGATAGTTCTCGAATCCCGTCACTAAATTATAGTGACAGCCCGATTCCTTACCCTCTAGGGTTTATGTAAGGAATGGATTAATTCGAGTCGTAGCTTTTCGTGGGCCCATGCAGAGACTAACCGTCTCAGAAGGCAATACACTACTTTGCTACTTTGAAACCGGTGAAGGCTTGGAGACCATGGCCTCACAAGGACAACAACACCAATTCCGCTTAGAAAGAATTGTGTTCGATTTGAGGAAGCTCGGGTATAGAGCTTCATATTGTAAATGCATTATGCATGTTTAGAATAAGTAAATATAACATATAAATCCACATAAAAATAAACAAAACAGAACAAAATAAATCAACTTTTAGGCTTGACTCACTAACCAGCGTCCCCAGCGGAGTCGCCATGCTGTGCCAACGTGCGGGCCGTTTTCGGGAGTCGCCACCAATCTGTTTACGTAGGTCGATTGGACACCTTAAAATTGGTCTGCGAGAGTTCGGGGGTTCGGGAGTACGGTTACGTTAAAACAACTTTGTTAAAACGCCAAAAAATTGGTACCTTAGTTGATTTTAATTTTGTTTCGCTTTGTTTTTAAATAAATTTCAGTTAATTTTCAATCTAGAATTTTTAACTGAATTAATCGGATGTGGATTTTTGGTAATTAATTTGTATAGAATTTTATACTTCCGAACCATGGACTCTACCGAGTCATTTGAACACGGAAGATTTGATTCCGAACCATGGACTCTGCCGAGTCATTTGGACACGAAATTTGGTGAAATTTTAAACAATTTTATCCATATTGTGAATATGGATTTTTATCTTTATATTTATTTAATTAAAAAAATTTGATATTTTCCAAACCGTAGATCCTGCCGGATCATCCGGATATGGAAATTATTTAATGTTAATTAATTATTTAATTCTTATTTATTATTAATTATTAGTTTAATGATTATTTTGTAATTCTTTTGTTTATGAAATTTTAGGTTTTTTTGTTAATGATCTAAAAATTTATTTTGTTTATTTTTTTTTCTTATATTTTTCTTCTTTTCTTTCTTTTCTTTTACTTATCTTTCCTTTTTTTTTTATTTTTCTTGTTTAATGAAGGATATTTATTATTTAAATAATTACTCAATTTATAAAGGAATTAAAAAAAATTAATTTTTTTTTATTTAATAAGAAGTTAATTTAAAGGAATCAAAGAGTTTAAAAATAAAAAAAACTTTGATCATGGTACGGGGCGTTGTTACTCAGCCAGACCCTCTTCACCAGGTGAAGCAGCTCAAAAAGCGGGCACGAGACAGTTTCCAGCCAATATACCATGAACTAAAAAAAAAAATTTTGACTTAACAACATGGCTCAGATTTATTTTATATATATTTTTTTATGGCTAATTTCTTTAAATGAAATGAGTTTAACCATAAAATAAAGAAAAATTAAATAACAATAAATAAAGTGGAGGTTTTCTCTTTTTTTTTTTTTGTTTGTTTTGAACATCCATTTAAGAAAATAAAAGGTGCATAAATTAAATAGCACATGCAAATAGATAATGGGAAAACACATAAAGTAAACAAAAGAATATCAAAAGATGATATATAAATAAATAAAGTGGGGGCTTTTTTGGCCCTCCACGTTTTTAAAGAAATGAATAGGAGGGATAACCTTCCATTATAATAATAATAATAATAATAATAATAATTATGTTTAATTATGCCTAAGCTTAATGTTAATTTCTAAACGAATTTATGCCTTTAATTTGCTGAACAAAACAAATCCATAAAAGGAAATAAATGCCAATAAACCAATGGCCATATTACAAATTAGAACAACATAGGATCTCAATTAGACAAATCAAATAAATGCAGGGGTAAAAATTAAAATTATGCTGAAATTATGGACTTTCATAACTGGGTCAATAACGAGCCGATTTGCGATCCGGGTTTCATTATTTGATTTTTAATTTTTGCTTTTTGTTTGCTTTAAATAATATCAATTAATATCTAAACCATGGATTCTAACCGAATCATCTGGATATGGATTTTTGATTTACTAGTTCTAAATTCATTCTTGAATTTTCATTAAAACCCGCTCAAAATTGAGTCTCGTAGATATGATCTTTTAAATGGGTTAATGTAAACATGAGTTTTAAATTTATGCTAACTATTAAAATTAAAATCAAATAAATAGGTAAAAATCTGACCTAACCTAAAATTGCAATTTTATGTAATATTGATCACAGACTAATTCATGATTCTCGAAATAATAAATCAACAACAAAAAAAAGAAATAAAAAACATAAAACAATACTGTCAGTGATGAATATGCAAAACAGGAGAACATTAATGACTTAAATGAATAAAAACAAAGAGAATCAAGGGCTAAATGAGAATTTTACCCAAAAATTTGATTGAGTTAAGAAACAAACGCGAGTTGCGACTGGCGGGCCTTCTTTTCCGGCGCATAATCATTCTCGACAGTGAAGAATTTCCTGACGTACTCGACGCTCTTGTTCTCGATCCTCTTGGCGATCGTTTGGTTGAGCAGCTCGAGAAGGGTCCTTGATTTTGAGGTAGTTGGAGGTGCACGATTGGATTTTTTTGCTATTTAATTTAATTTTATTTTTAATTTTATTTTTTTTAAATAATTTCAATTAATATCCAAGCCATGGATTCTAACCGAATCATCTGGACATGGATAGATGATCCATCTTAGGACGGATTTCTAATAAATTTAAATATTAATTAACCAATAATTTGATACAGATTAATATATTACAAAAATAAAAATTAAACTATTCTCAAATCCAATAAATATACATGAATATACATATCAAATCAAAATCCTATATTATTTTCCATGTCAATTCAATGATCAAATTTTATGTAAGGTCAAACCAATATTAATAAAGAAAAACAAAGAAAAGTATGAATAATGAAAATCTTGCTGATGGGGGTTAATCTGCAACATAGAATATGTTAGTGACTTAAACGAACAAAACGAAGAAAACTAAGGATTAAACAAGGATGTTTACCCAAAAAATTAAAAGAACAGTCTTTGACTTTGGTCAAAAATTAAAAAAACGCGTCTGGCGTTTTTTACTTCTTCTTCCTTCTTCGTTTTTTTTTTCTTCAGGCGCGACGAGGGGGGGGGGGCTGCGTAGCTGGAGCGATGCACGACAGCGGATGGGCTGCTAGGCGCGGAAGAGGGGGGGAGATGGAGGGCGACGGGCGCGACGGGAGCGGAGGAGGCCCAGCCAGCAGGGGAAGGGCGTCGGGCTAGTTGGTTGCGACGGCGGCGTGCTCAGCTGGGTAGCTTTGCGAGCATGGGAGGAGGTGCGGCAAGGGAGGGGTCGCAGCAGGAGACTGGCGGCAGGAGGGAGGCCAGGCGGACGCAACGGCAGGGGCTGGAGGGCGATGGAAGTGGGTTTCGCGAAGCTGCCGGCAGCATGCGCGACGGAGCGAAGACGAGGGGAGGCTGGAGACGGTGCTGGCGAGGAGAGAAAGAGAGAAGCAGAACTTGATTGAGAGCGAGAGAGAATTTCGTTTGAGGGAGAGAGAGAGATCCAGCTGAGCGTGTGAGAGAGAAGAGAACCAGAGCTCTGTCTGTTAGAGAGGGAAAGAGAGATGAGAGAGGGAGAGCGTGAGAGAAGGAGAGAGAAACCGAGAGAGAGAAAGAGAGAAGATCGAACAGCCAGGGAGAGAGCGTAGAAGCTGGTAGAGGAAGAAGAAGTTAGTGGAGGGAGGAAAGATAAGATTAGAGATAAGGGGAGGAGCCTCTGTCGGCCACCCTCCCCCTTTTTTATTATTATTAATTATTATTATTATTATTTTAATTAACTAATTAATTTAATTAATTAACTAATATAAATGTATAAAAAAATGTCCCTATATTAATTATTTTTTTCCTTTTAAGTTAATTAATTAATGATATTTTTTTTTGACTTTAAATTTTGATTAATTAATTAAATTTTTTTTAAAAAAATTTTAGTCGGACGAAATTGAGTGTCAATAGATGTTAATCCATTTTTTTTTTGTAAAAAACCAATTCATATATATATATATATATATATATATATAGAGAGAGAGAGAGAGAGATATTATGATTAAAATAATTAGAATTTAGATAAAAAGATATAAGAAAGTTAGTATTTAATTTTCTCCATCTTAAAATAATATTTTAGTAAATCTTTATCCACAAAATCAATAATGGTTATGGGCGAGTATACTATTTGGTATACTATAATAATTTAAAGGATACAGTAACATCTAGGCCGGGGTACCAACATTAAAAACATTGGTAAGAGTTCCAAAGAGAGGAATACCTGTTGATACATGGAGAAATAGCTTTATTTTAGCACATCTCTTTGCAAAATTATAAGTGCGAAGAGCTCCAAAGGTGTTGGTGTTCAATGCAATCACTACTAAAAATACCATGTTTTCCAACAGGTAAATTACCAACGGCCAGCGTGTTGGTAATTTCCAACGCGTAAGATCGTTGGTAGAAAAAATTGAAATTTACCAACGCGTAATTTACCAACGGTCAAACGCGCTGGTAAATCAATCATTTTCTAACAGGCAAATTACCAACGCGCGTGCACGTTGGTAACTACCAACGCACGTGCACGTTGGTAACGCGCGTTGGTAATTATAATAATATATTATTATATTGAAATTTCATATAATAATAATAATAATAATAATAATAATAATAATAGTAATAATAATAATAATAATAATAATAATAATAATAATAATATATTTTAGGATATTCAATCTCACCATATATATTAAAACCATAATTTTTAATTTCACTCTATAAATATGTTAATATATATATTCATACAAAATACAAATTGTATATTATATATATATATATATATAAGCCCAAAAAGCCCAAAATAGACCCATAACCCTAAAAAAACCCAAAAAGCCCAAAATGCCCTACCCTACCCTTTCGCCCTTACCCTGCCGCTTTGTCTTTCCCCCATCTACACTCTCCTCTGGTTCTCCCCCATTTCCTCCCTCTCTGCCGCTTTGTTCACTTAGCCTCTGTGCCTCGCCGTGTCGCGTCCTCGTCTTGTCGCCGTCGCGCCTCTTCGGCCCGCTTCGCTTCCCCGTCTCGTTGCCTCTGTCCTTAACTACCTGCGCGGTTCAACTTTCGCATGCAAATTCGGTTGCCATATATCGATTCTGCTTCAGTGTTTACGATGCGTCTTCTCCGCAGCTAACAGTCAACATTTCTTTGTCTCAGCAAGGATCAATTTATGTCGAGTGCGTTTGCTTCTTTCTAGTGTTATCTTCTGAACTCTGATCTCCTTGTTCAATCGAGAGAGAGGGAAGCGATGTCTTGTCTGGCGTCTTGCTGCGCGGCGGTGACTTGCAATTTGTGCACGTCGGTGGCATCTGGGATTTCAAAGAAATCAGCGAGGCTCGTCGTACCGCCGGCGACAGGACCTGGAGTCCGGCAGCAGCCGCTCCGACAACCAGGACGATGAGTTCTCTTCCGATCCTTTTGATATCGGAAACATCAAGAAGGCTTTCGCCGAGCGCCTCTGCCGCTGGCGAGTAAGTGCCTTCGAATTTTGCAGTTGATTTATCCGTCTGCTAACTCGCCTTTGTGGATATGTGTGTAGCTTGTAATCTGAGTGTAGGAACTGTTCTATTACAGTTTGAATTCGGAGTTATTGCTAGATTGATCAAATGCCTTTTGTTTTTTAAGTTTTCGAACTTTTGAAGCGTCTGTCTCATTTCTTGTTTGCTCTGTTATTTAGTCTCGATCTGTTCTTCTAAAGAGATTAGAAAAACAAAGCTAGAAAATGTCTAGCTGTCATTTGGGAAAAAGAATGTCTAGCTAATGATGGTTTTAGCGCAAAGAGATGAAAAAGAATGCCAAAACTCTCTATGTCGTCCTGCTGCTGGTACTCTGGAAATTAGATAACACTACTGGAGTTGATTTTGCTTGCTCTACTTTATCCTTATGACTAAATGCATTTAAGCTCAGCCTTTGATCATTCTTCCTAATAAATTAGGACTTGGTGTATGTCATTTTGATTCTTCTGTGAAAGAAGTTCCAAAACTCTATCAAATGGCAAAGGGAAGTTGGTACTGAATGTTCCATGTTGTTTGTTATTTTTCCAGAAGCACGTGGGGAAATTTGTTTTGTTCTAATGTTCTTTTGATATTGGAGGGGTAGGATCCTTAGTTTTTGTCTGTGCTAAGGACAAAACAGTTTTTGTTTTAGTTTTCTTGGCGCTTTTAGTTGCTGTTTATTCACCTATCCTTTTATACTTGTTTGATAGCAGAATCATATCTATTTGATTTTCTTGAAGATGTTTAAGTTTGTATGTGTTAACTAGGTTTTGTACTTCCGTTTCCACCTATTGTTGCAATTAAACCGCAAACTTTTCAGTTTCTTATAATCTTAAAAAACAATAGATGTCATTTTCATGTGATATCTGCTATGGAACAAGTTTTTTAATATTAGAATACTATTTGTGAGTGCATTCATGTTTTCTTTAGTTGAATAAATTTAATTAGAAGCTTACTAAGATGCATTTTATTAAGTTCTCTCAGCAAGTGGGGTGATCTTTTTTTTGTCTTGGATTGCTTATACGTTATGGGTACTCATTGGTTACTGCCTCCGAGAACAATAACATTGATATCACAAGCAGTATTAATTTGTTCAGTAAATACCTGAGGATGGAGGATTTAAGCATAAAAGTTAGATCTTTGCAGGTGAGCCTTTTCTTTCTGTGATTTATTGGTTCAAGAATTTTCTGTACTCTTTGTTGTATGATCAAATGTCCATTTTTTTGTTTAGGCCTTGGGATATGTTCTAATTGCTAGACCAGACTAAATGTTGGAAAGGGATATCGAGACAATCATGGAGACAGCATTATCTGAAGGATGTAATGTCCGCCTGAAGGTAAAAACAAAACATATATCATTTCACATATGCATACATGATATGCATGCTAAGTCACTGTGTTGATCAGATCCAAATGCTGCAAAATTTGTACGAGTATCTTTTGGATGCTGAAAGTCAACTGGGAATGGATAAGTCAGGAGGTGATGTGGCTTTTGATTCTCTAGGTGGCAGCAGTGTGCCTGTTGCTGTTGGTGCTGGGGACATTAACATCTGTGGTGGTATCGTCCAATTATACTGGGACAAAATACTAGGGAGATGCTTGGATGGCAATGAACAAGTTCGTCAATCTGCCTTGAAGGTGAGAAATTGTTGGAGAAATTGTTGCTTACTTCAACAATAAGTGGCAGCTCCGACAAAGGTCCTATAAGAAGGTTGAAGCAAAAGCAATAAGTGGCGGTGCGTGGTGCGTGCGTGCAGTATAGATTTTAGGAGATTTTAGAAAGTGTTTATAGTTCTGAGCATGTAGTTGCTACGAGGAACGATCATGTGTACAGTTTTGTTTCTTGATCTTTGATTGAGAATTAT
Source organism: Aquilaria yunnanensis (assembly GCA_039654915.1). Lineage (NCBI taxonomy): Eukaryota > Viridiplantae > Streptophyta > Magnoliopsida > Malvales > Thymelaeaceae > Aquilaria > Aquilaria yunnanensis. Next base: position 3,415,719 of record CM077595.1, read on the forward strand.
ATATATAAGGCGAGTATTTGGTGTTCGTTAGCTTTGCCCTCGTAAAGACATGCGCCCAAAGTTTTCGAAGGAGTGATATTTAGTTGTTCCGAATTACCAACTGTCATGGCGGTTGGTATTTACCAACTGCCATACGCGTTGGTAAGTACCAACTGCCATGTCACCAACTGCCACGGCAGTTGGTAATTACCAATGCGTATGGTAGTTGGTAAGTTACCAACTGCCATGCGCGTTGGTAAGTTACCAACTGCCATACGCATTGGTAATTACCAATTGCCATGTCAGTTGGTAACTTAAACTACGTGTTGGAAACCAAGACCGGTTCCTGACCGTTGGTAATTACCAACGTGTATTTTACCAACGTGCACACATTGAAATTTACCAACGTATTAATTTTTGCGCGTTGGTAAAAAAATTTCCAACGAATTGAATACCAACGTGCGTTTACCAATGGCTGCGCGTTGGTGAATTCAGTTTACTAACGCGCAGCAGTTGGTAACCTATCAAATTTTAGTAGTGAATATCATATCTACAAGGAGAACACAAGGTCCAGTAACTAATTAACTAAAACTTTAATCTGCACATTTGAGGATTTTACCATTTTGGGTTTTAAAGAAAATTCCTGATAATATCATAAAGGATTAGTACAACAGAAAAAGTTTGTGTTCAAAGTGGAACTCCTGTTACCTTGTTGTGATTGTGAGTTGCTTTTATGGTGCTTTCCTTTTGTGTATTCTTCTTCGACTATAGGACTCATCTATAGGGTTGTTGGTCGAGTTCACGTAAGTATTTTTTATCTTCTAATATATTTTTATTTTATTGATAAAGGAAAAATATGTATCATTTTTCCATATTAATTTATACATAATCTTCCAAATGTATCATTTTTTATTATTTAAAATCAATGAATATTTATTATTGTAATTATGTTATTTACAGGGGCGGAGCCAAAAAAAATTGTCAGTGAAGGCAATAGATAATTATTTTATAATATATAGCTATAAAATTTAAAGCCTATGGGGTCAAGTTACAAATTTATTAAAGATACAATACTAAATATGTAATTTTTCCAAAATTTTTAAAATTTAGTGAGGGCAATTGGCCCCACTCGGTTAAAACGTGGCTTCACCACTAGTTATTTAATGAGTGTATGGAAAAATATATCTAATATGTTTATGGGATAATTACATTTTGCCTTCGAGGTTTAAGTGAAATTTCACTTTGCCTTTTAGAAATGTACACTTTGCCCATTGTTATTTTAATGTAGTTCAATAGTAATTTCTGAAATCTTAATTTACACTGTACGGTACTTATCTTCATGTAAATTCAATCTGTATAGTATTATTTTATAATTAATTAATATTAAAAAAAATACTATTTTTTATTTATAGAAAGAAAAATTGATAATTTAAAATGTTCATTAATTATAGAAAAAAATATCATACAGGTTAAAATTACTGAAAAATGACTATCTTAATATTTAAAATAAGATTTCAGAAGTTGATGTGAAAGTGTATTAAAAAGGCAAAGATAAAATGTATATTTTTTAAGCAGGAAGGTACAAAGTGTTATTTTACCTAAATCTCAGGAGACAAATTGTAATTAACCATATGTTTATATAACACAACATTAATATTCTTTTACAAAAAATACGTAATAAAGGGATATATATTATGAGAAATAGGAAGTGCAAAAATAATATATGCATGGTGGAGACTCTTTAACTACCTTTCATTGAAACTTGTTGTCGCTGCAAAGTTTACAGCCACTTCTACTTCTTTCCACAGTTCCTCCTTCAGGTTGGGGTCTTTAATTGCCAAGTCTTCACACGAAATGTCACCCGGAATTGGTTTCACCTTTGAGTTTATAAAATGGTGGAAATTTGTTCCCTGCGTTTCTCGAAGTACTCTAAACAATTCCTTGTTGATAATCTTCAAAATAATAATGATCGACATATGATCAATGAAATTTGACTTGACGGGTAATAAGGTTTGAACATCGAGGATAGGTAAGTATCCTTCTAACTGAGGCAGGTTAGTAAAATCATAACCATACTTTACACTGTATAAGTGCATCTAACCCTCTGTGTGAGAATAACCAAAAGCTTGATAAGTTTGATAGTAGTTGATCAAGCTTGAACACTACCCCCAAGCATGAGGTTTGGCACCACAAAGTATGGAACCTAAATTCTGGCTTGAGGTTAAATTAAATTTTAATACAATTCGGTTCACTTTTTCAATTTAAGCTCAAATGTAAGTTACCTAATAATCACAAAACTTCGTGTGGTATTTTGGATATTGCTAATATACGGTATACAGTATAAAATTTTTTATTAGTTGTCATTTTTTGTACTGTACACCTTTGTACTTTGCATTATTTCACATAACAATGCATTTTTGTATATGTTTTTCAATTTATTATGATATGTCGCTTGGTACGTACTGCCATACATGAGTGAAGTAATTTTTTTCATTCTATATCAAAATATCGTGCATACATATACAAAATGATAAAATATAATTAATATACATATTTTGTCATAAATATTAATTTTTTATTTTAAAAAATTAAATTTAATTGGTATAACTATATATATCTGATATCAAGTATAACTATATATATGTATAACTAAAGTATTTAACTGGTAAATGAATCTACCAACTCACCAGAAAAAATGTTTAATAGGTCAAGAATTAAAATGAAATAATAATGGGCTAAATTGCTTTTACTCCCTCAAATTTGTCAACTCATTAGAAGACACACTAAATTTTGACTCGGTGCAATTTAGTCTCTCAACTGTGAACCATGTAGCACTTTGCCTCTTTGACCTTATATCTGTTAGTTGATTAATAAGTAAAACTACATGTTTAGAAACCAAGCTTCTTAATTTATCTCTTTTATACCCTATACTTTATTATCTAACAATCTAAGCACTATCTTTATTTTTTCACCACCCTCTCTAATAACGATGACCACAGTCCTATCTAGACTTGAAGAACCTATTGTAGAGTGAATAGGCTTTCCCGTTGTCCCAAATAGCTCTCCGTTTGTCATTGGACTAGTATTCGGGGGTGAGGACAAGGAGGAGCTAGGGGTGCCTCCCCAAATATTTTCCATACTTACATATATAATGTATATTTTATGAATTTTTTTAAAAAATTAAATAAAAATAAAAAATATATACAATAACATAAATATTTAAATGATAAAAGAAACTAGTTTTTACTTTTTTCATGAAAAAATTTATGCTTTCATGTCATCAAAAGAACTTAAAAATATATTTTAAAAAATTTACATTTAAATGTCAATACCTCCCAATCTCGGTTTCAACTTTCTCATGTTAAAATCTTTACTACTAAGTTGTGCCTCACACCCAACAATTAACAGTCACCACCTGACAGTAAGTACATTACAACAACTATTTACAAGTTGGAAGTTGCAATAGTTTGCAACTTCTCTAATCTTCAAGCCAACCACCCCAAATTTTTATGAGTTTTATATCTGCCAATAAAAAAAAGACGGTTGCATCTTCAAATTTTGTAAAATACATTTAGTTGTTTACCTTTTATGCTATAACTTTAAATCACATATATTTTCTTAAATCCTAACCATTTAGAGTATAGAGGGAAACTCATGATATGTATGGAGCCAATACTCCAAATTACTACATAATTATGGAAATTAAGATTAGTAAGTTTTACTCCTTCTGTTTAATGAAAGCTGGCATTTTTTTACTATTTATAATAAGTAATTTATGATTTTATTTCTTTCAAAATTTATAATAAAAATATGAACTTTTTATATGAAAATAAAACTTTAAATATTATAGTTTTTAAATAGTATTTTTAAATTTTTTTTAAAACATATTGATATTAATATATTCAAATCAAACTTTAATCCAAAAAAGTAAAATGACCAACTAATATAAAACGGAAGAAGTAACTTTTTTAATTATAAAGACTCAAATTATAATTTTAATATATTTCTCATGTAATTTGAATACATTTAATCTTATATAAATTTTATATTAAAACGCTTAAGTCTCGGCCCTCTAATCCGAAATTCTAGATACGCACCTGGCTGTATTGATCGCCCACGCACCTAAGAATTCACCAGCAGGCCAATTTAAACCGCGAAAAATGAAAAATCTAATTAAGTCAACGTATTGGACCCATCATGGAAATTTATCTCACCTTGTAAGTAGAGGTGGGACCTGGGCCGGGTCAACCCGGCCCGAACTGGGACCGGCCCGGAAGTCAAACCCTCCCCGCCCCGCCCCGTCAAAAGCCAGCTAAGATATGGGCCCAAAAGGAGGAGGTGGTGCAAAACGGACCGCCCCGGACCAGGACCCGCCCCTCCCCGCCCCGCAAGACCGGACCAGCCTGCCCCGCAAGACCGTCCCGCCCCGCAGGTTTCTATTATACATGCAGTTTGTATTTGATCTGATTATGTTGTTCAGCACAGATTACGGGTTTCTATTATTCATCATTTCCGAAACGTTTTTGCTATTTCAAAATGTAAGGTCCATTCCGATTATTTGTACATGCCGTTTGATTTTTTAATTTAATAAAACTTACACTGGATGTAGTGTTTTTTCTTAAAAATATTTATGACATATATAATTAATTGTGTTTTTAATTTTTTTTTTTTTAAAAACTCCAAACCCGCCCCGGGCCCAGCTCGGGACCGCCCTGCCCTGCCCCGGACCCGGCTCGGGACCGCCCCTCCTACAACCGGTCCATGCCTGGGCCTCAGTTCCCAGGCCCAGGCCGGTCTGACCCGGTTCCCACCTCTACTTGTAAGCCCAATAATTGTGGGTGGCTTTTGGGTCCTTAACCTGGCAAGGAACGACTGCGCCGACCGTTCGTCGGAGATGTAGCGGGCCATAGCGATGAATATTTGCTCTTCTTTATTTGTTTCTCCACGGTTGTTGATTCCTTTATGGTGGTGTACTCTTCTGCGTTGCTGTTGCTGCTGGACACGGCGGCGGAGGAGGTGGTGTGGCAACGTCGGGTTTTCTGGAGTCGCCACCAATCAGTTTACTTAGGTCGATTGGTCACCTAAAATATGGTCTGCGAGAGTTCGGGGGTTCGGGAGTACGGTTACGTTGAAACAACTTTGTTAAAACGCCCAAAAATTGGCACCTTAGTTGATTTTAATTTTGTTTTACTTTGCTTTTAAAAAAATTTCAGTTAATTTAGATATTTTAACTGAATTAGTCGAAAATGTGGATTTTTGGTAATTAAGTTGGATAAAATTTGATACTTCCGAACCATGGACTCTGCCGAGTCATTTGGACACGGAAGATTTTTGATTCCGAACCATGGACTCTGCCGAGTCATTTGGACACGGAATTTGGTGAAATTTTAAACAATTTTATCCATATTGTAAAAATATGGATTTTTATCTTTTTATTTAATTTATTTATTTTAAAAAAATTGATATTTTCCAAACCGTAGATCCTGCCGGATCATCCGGATATGGAAATTGATTTACTTAATCGTAATTATTTAATTCCTGAAATTAATTTTTTTAAAAGGTAATGATTTTTAATACTAACTAAAAATTTGTCTTTATATTTTTACTTCTTTTTTTTTCTTTCTTTTCTTTTCTTTTTTTTTTTTTTTTTATCTTTTATCTTATTTTTCTTATCTTCTTTTTTTTTATTTCTTTTTTTATCTTTCTTTTATTTCTTTTTTTTATCTTTCTTTTATTTTTATCTGATTTTTTTCTTAATTTATAAAAGAATTCAAAAGCAATTAATTTTTTTATTTAATAAGAAGTTAATTTAAAGGAATCAAAGAGTTTAAAAAAATAAAATAAAAAAAAAAATCTTTGATCATGATACGGGGCGTTGTTACTCAGCCAGACCCTCTTCACCAGGTGAAGCAGCTCAAAAGCGGGCACGAGACAGTTTCCAGCCAATATACCATGAACTAATTTTTTATAAAAATAATTATTTAATACCAGGATTTTATTTATTTACCAAAGAAAACAAAAGAGTTGAAAATAAAATCTTAATTCTCATGTATTTGATTTTTTATTTAAAAGATTAACCAAAATTAATTATTCAATAAAATAATAAAGAAAAGATTTATATAAAGAAAGTCTTGATATTTATACATATTTATTTTTTTAAGCTTATTTTTTTTGATTTGATAAAAGATGAACCAAGAAAGTAATTATTTGATCAAGGTTTTGTTTATTTAATGAAGAAAACTAAAGATTTATATGTATATTTTAAAAATAAAAGTGAAGCCTTAATATTTTATTTAATAAAAGGTGAATCAAAAAGTAAACAAAACTTTATTTATTTAATGATGAAACCAGAAATTTATATATATATTTCAAAAATAAAAAATCTTAATATTTGTTTGTTTTATTTTTGATAAAAAATTTAAGCAAAAATGATTATTTAATAAGGAAAATAAAGGTAAAGTTTTGATATTTATATAATTTATTTTAAAAAAAGATTAAAGAAATCAAAGATTTATATGTATAAAAAGTTTTTGATATTTATATGATTTTTTTTTTTATGTTCTTTTTGTTTGCTAAAAGATTTTTATTATTACCTTTATTAGAAATCATTTGAATAAAATTTTATTTAATAAAGGAAACAAAAAAAACAACAAAAAAAAAAAAATGTTATATCTTTTTTTTATTATTTTGAAAGAAATAAGTAAAATATTAGCCCAAGAAAATTTTTACTCCTTTATTCTTTTTATTAATAAAGAAAATTAAAAAGTTATATTTTAATAATTAATATATTAGTCCAAAGTTTTTATTTTTAATAAAGAAAAATTTATTTATATATTTTATTTAAAAATAATTCCAAGCCATGGATCCTGACGGATCATTTGGTCATGGATTTTTAATTTTTTTTTTTAAATTTAATTATTTAATTAATTATTAATTTTAATTATAATTTTATTGAATTTTTCTTGAATTTTTAATTATTATTACTTTAAAGATATATTTAAAAACAGAATTGATTTGTATTTTTGGAATTATTTAATTATTTCTATTTATTAATTTAAAAAAAGGAATAAAAAGATAAATTTGTTATTTTTAAAGAAATAAAAAAATAAAAAAAATAAAAATAATTGGCTTTTAAAAATGATTTTTTTATTAGCCTTAATAATTAATTACAAAATAACCTTCTTTTAATTTTCATTTATTTATTTATTAGTAAAGGGTAAAGGTGAATTAAATAAAATAAAGTGGGGCTTTTTGGCCATCCATTTTAAAAATAAATAATAATAAAGGTTAGCAAAGTTGATTAAAGTAATTAACAACAATAATAGAAATTAGCCAAGTTTAATTAATTGTTAACAACAATAATAAAAAGTTAGTCAAGTTAATTAATTAACAATAATAATAAAAGGTTAGCCAAGTTAATTAATTAATAACAATAATAAAAAGTTAGCCAAGTTAATTAAATTAATTAATTAATAACAATAATAAAAAGTTAGCCAAGTTAATTAAATTAATTAATTAACAACAATAATAAAAAAAATTAGTCAAGTTAATTAAATTAATTAATTAACAACAATAATAAAAGTTAGTCAAGTTAATTAATTAATTAACAACAATAATAAAAAGTTAGTCAAGTTAATTAAATTAATTAATTAACAACAATAATAAAAAGTTAGTCAAGTTAATTAAATTAATTAATTAATTAACAACAATAATAAAAAGTTAGTCAAGTTAATTAAATTAATTAATTAATTAACAACAATAATAAAAAGTTAGCCAAGTTAATTAAATTAATTAATTAATAACAATAATAAAAAGTTACCCAAGTTAATTAAATTAATTAATTAACAACAATAATAAAAAAATTAGTCAAGTTAATTAAATTAATTAATTAACAACAATAATAAAAAGTTAGTCAAGTTAATTAATTAATTAACAACAATAATAAAAAGTTAGTCAAGTTAATTAAATTAATTAATTAACAACAATAATAAAAAGTTAGTCAAGTTAATTAAATTAATTAATTAACAACAATAATAAAAAAATTAGTCAAGTTAATTAAATTAATTAATTAACAACAATAATAAAAAGTTAGTCAAGTTAATTAATTAATTAACAACAATAATAAAAAGTTAGTCAAGTTAATTAAATTAATTAATTAACAACAATAATAAAAAGTTAGTCAAGTTAATTAAATTAATTAATTAACAACAATAATAAAAGTTAATTAATTGTTAACAACAATTATAAAAGTTAGTAATAATGCAAAAATTAAAAGGTTAGTAACAATAATAATATTAAAAGTTAGTTGTTAGTAAGTTAATAACAACAATAAAAAGAAGATTAGTAATAATAACAATAATTAACAAATAAATAAACAAGTAAAAATTAAAAAGGTTAGTAATTTATTCTGCAGGAACAAAAACAAAAGGTTAGTGACCAAATTGAAATAAATTGAAAAGATGAAGTATGGAATCAAGGTTTCACCTTTCAAAACAAGTTTTTGAATCTGAAGAACAGAGACGCGAAGGCGCGCGCGAAGGGGGAGGGAGGCAGGGGCAGCTGGCGGCGCGGCGGGGCGGCGAGGCGGCGCGGCGGCGAGGGCGGCGAGGCGGAGGGACGGCGGCGGCGGCGGGCAGCGAGGGGCACGGCGGAGAGAGAGAGAGAGAGAGAGAGAGAGAGAGGGAACAGCAGTGAAAAAAAAAAATTTGGCTTTCTGGGGAAGAAGGGAAGAGGGCTGGGGCTAAGGACTGTAATTTTCTCTTTTTTTTAAAACGGAGCTCTAAGTTTTTTTGCTATTTTTTTCTGTGTTCAGCACAAAATTTGGGGGGCTATTTATAGAGGAAGTTTAGCTGAACTGTTGATGGATAAATTAATAAAAAAATCCAAACTTATCTCTTAAATTGGTAAAATGACAGTTTTAGTCCTTTACGTCTCTCAGCCTCTGGATAAGTTCCTGAAGCTTCTGATTTTGACAATTTTGTCGTTTTCTGTCAATTTGAGCCAAAAACGTCGGCAGGCTCAAAATTTTATGTGACAAACTGCCAAATGCTCCTGGAACTTTCAGAATTTGTCAATTTTACCTGAAACTTCTTAATTTTGTCATTTTTACCTCAAACTTTTAAATTTTGTCATTTTTATGGAGTTTTCTTTTTTTTCTTTCAAACATACATATATACACACATATATCAAATCTTCACAAAACAAAACAAAAAAAAATATATATATTTTAAACTAATTAAAAAAAATTTAGTAATAATAATAACAATAATAATAATAATACATTTTTTTATTTAATTTTTTTATTTAATTTTTTTTTTTTTAAATTATTTTAATGGCCGGACGAAATTGGGTGTCAACAGCTGCCCCCCTTTGCATGCTTCATGGGACATGATGTATGCAAAGTTAGTTACCAAATTTCGTCCAGCTTAGCTAGGCATTGAAAACCTTCTCGCCGCCTAAACTCTGAGGTTTAAGGAAAGGTCCTTAGAACCTCTAACGATAGGAAAGGTTCTATCGTTGTAAGATGGACTGAATGATTGATTGTTTGTTTGAGGTTTAAGGAAAGGTCCTTAGAACCTCTAACGATAGGAAATGTTCTATCGTTGTAAGATGGACTAAATAATTGATTGTTTGTTTGAGGTTAAGGAAAGTTCCTTAGAACCTCTAACGATAGGAAAGGTTCTATCGTTGTAAGATGGACTGAATGATTGATTGTTTGTTTGAGGTTTAAGGAAAGTTCCTTAGAACCTCTAACGATAGGAAAGGTTCTATCGTTGTAAGATGGACTGAATGATTGATTGTTTGTTTGAGGTTTAAGGAAAGTTCCTTAGAACCTCTAACGATAGGAAAGGTTCTATTGTTGTAAGATGGACTGAATGATTGATTGTTTGTTTGAGGTTAAGGAAAGGTCCTTAAAACCTCTAACGATAGGAAAGGTTCTATCGTTGTAAGATGGACTGAATGATTGATTGTTTGTTTGAGGTTTAAGGAAAGGTCCTTAGAACCTCTAACGATAGGAAAGGTTCTATCGTTGTAAGATGGACTGAATGATTGATTGTTTGTTTGAGGTTAAGGAAAGGTCCTTAGAACCTCTAACGATAGGAAAGGTTCTATCGTTGTAAGATGGACTGAATGATTGATTGTTTGTTTGAGGTTTAAGGAAAGGTCCTTAGAACCTCTAACGATAGGAAAGGTTCTATCGTTGTAAGATGGACTGAATGACTGATTGTTTGTTTGAGGTTAAGGAAAGGTCCTTAGAACCTCTAACGATAGGAAAGGTTCTATCGTCGTAAGATGGACTGAATGATTGATTGTTTGTTTGAGGTTTAAGGAAAGGTCCTTAGAACCTCTAACGATAGGAAAGGTTCTATCGTCGTAAGATGGACTGATGGACTAAATGATTGATTGTTTGTTTGAGGTTTAAGGAAAGGTCCTTAGAACCTCTAATGATAGGAAAGGTTCTATCGTTGTAAGATGGACTGAATGATTGATTGTTTGTTTGAGGTTTAAGGAAAGGTCCTTAGAACCTCTAACGATAGGAAAGGTTCTATCGTTGTAAGATGGACTGAATGATTGATTGTTTGTTTGAGGTTTAAGGAAAGGTCCTTAGAACCTCTAACGATAGGAAAGGTTCTATCGTTGTAAGATGGACTGAATGATTGATTGTTTGTTTGAGGTTTAAGGAAAGGTCCTTAGAACCTCTAACGATAGGAAAGGTTCTATCATTGTAAGATGGACTGAATGATTGATTGTTTGTTTGAGGTTTAAGGAAAGGTCCTTAGAACCTCTAACGATAGGAAAGGTTCTATCGTTGTAAGATGGACTGAATGATTGATTGTTTGTTTGAGGTTTAAGGAAAGGTCCTTAGAACCTCTAACGATAGGAAAGGTTCTATCGTTGTAAGATGGACTGAATGATTGATTGTTTGTTTGAGGTTTAAGGAAAGGTCCTTAGAACCTCTAACGATAGGAAAGGTTCTATCGTTGTAAGATGGACTGAATGATTGATTGTTTGTTTGAGGTTTAAGGAAAGGTCCTTAGAACCTCTAACGATAGGAAAGGTTCTATCGTTGTAAGATGGACTGAATGATTGATTGTTTGTTTGAGGTTTAAGGAAAGGTCCTTAGAACCTCTAACGATAGGAAAGGTTCTATCGTTGTAAGATGGACTGAATGATTGATTGTTTTTTTTGAGGTTTAAGGAAAGGTCCTTAGAACCTCTAACGATAGGAAAGGTTCTATCGTTGTAAGATGGACTGAATGATTGATTGTTTGTTTGAGGTTTAAGGAAAGGTCCTTAGAACCTCTAACGATAGGAAAGGTTCTATCGTTGTAAGATGGACTGAATGATTGATTGTTTGTTTGAGGTTTAAGGAAAGGTCCTTAGAACCTCTAACGATAGGAAAGGTTCTATCATTGTAAGATGGACTGAATGATTGATGTCGAGGCAAAGGTTCCATCCTTAAAACCTCGGATTGATTGATTGATGTTGAGGCAAAGGTTCCATCCTTAAAACCTCGAATTGATTGATTGATCTCGAGGCAAAGGTTCCATCCTTAAAACCCCGGATTGATTGATTTTGAGGCTAAAGAGCTTTCCTTAGGACCTCGAGCGAAATTTATATGAAAGCAATTGAAATTGGAATAATTTTCTTCGAAAGTGTGAATTTTCATAATAGGTGTGTGCAAAAATTTAAACTTCGATAAGATGAGTGAATCTTGATGATGACAATAACACTGACAAATTATGTAAAGGGAACGGATGTTTGGAATCAATATCCAAGGTTCATCTAATATTTTCTTCAGTAAATATAGATTCCCTTGTGAGATATGTCATCCAAATAAGGTTAAAGCTTAACTACCCCAAAATGTTATGCCTAGTAGACCTAATAGGATGCGTCTCAAGAGTAATAAAAATTACTCTTTACTCAGCCATTCCAACCTAAAGGCATTGTCCCATGGTTTTAATATCAGCATGGACGAAACTATCTTATAAGAAAAGAAATTCCTTGAAAAGAAAAACTGAAACGCGAAAGAAAATGCTGATAATAAAACTAAAGGACAAGAAAAACGGATCAAATCGCTTCTTTCTTCCACAATACTTCAACAGGGTGAGTAGAGGACCATTATGGGAGTGAACTGGTCGGAAAAGACTGTCGTGTCCAGTCTATCTGAATCATTGCTGGATCTGGTTCAGGAACAAAAGCTTGTATTTTATCTAGCAATTCTTCAGCAGTTGTTGCGGATATTATGATTCGCCGTGCCACTCTTGATATGAAATTCTTCTGCATAGCATAATCCATAAAAGCTATCAGACCTGTAAAGAAATTGTTAACATTTAAAAGCCCAATGGGTTTCTTATGCAAATTAAGTTGGGCCATGGAAGCAATTTGAAAGACTTCTCCCAACGTGCCAAAACCACCTGGTAGAGCGATAAAAGCATCAGCATTTAAAAGCATTTGTAACACACGCTCTTGCAAATTTTTAACCACTAATTCTTCTCCAATCGTGCCCCCAGAAACAAATTTCAAAGGTCCAGGGATGATGCCCAAAACTTGACTTCCTCCTAAAGATGCTGCTGATGCTACACCTCCCATTAATCCGACACTACCTCCTCCATAAACTAAATGTATTTTTCGCTCAGCTAATACTCTACCCAAATGGTTGGCTGCCTTTAAATACTCTTCATCTTTTCCAGGAAAAGCCCCAGAAAATACACAAATACTTCGGGATTTACGAGTTGGGGTTTTCTCCATTCCTATCCTTATCCTTGTGAGAAAAGAGGATATATTTATAGAGATGAAGAGATAAGGCAATAATTTTATTTTCAAGAGTGGATACATTATTGCCAGCTATACACAGTAGTCACGAGTATGACTCTGGTCAGGTATGGGTACACTATCGTTAAAAGAGGAGGAAAATTTTCAAAATAGCTGCTAGCATGTACAGTAGTCACTACTGTAGCTTACGTCAGGAGTAGGTATGTGATTGTTGGAAGGGAAGGAAAATTTCAAAAGTGGCAGCTATATACAGTAGTCCGTGTCAGGAGTGGGTACATTATTGCCAAAGGGGAGGAAAATTTCAAAAGCGACAGCTAGCACGTACAGTAATCGTAACTATGGTTCACGTCAGGAGTGGATACATTATTACCAAAAGGGGAGGAAAGTTTCAAAAACGACAGCTAGCACGTACAGTAATCGTGACTTTGATCCTCGTCTTCCACTGGCTTTGCGTCCAGTAATGGCTTCAATGCTTTCTATGAATCGGTGATTTGCATCTCATCTAGCTTTCTCACAAACTGGCAAACAGGGTCGTTTAGGGTCAGATTCCCAAGACTGTAACGATCTCGTTCTTTTTGGAAAATTATCCATAATCCAACAACCTCAAATTGCACTATTCCACAAGAATGCGCTTCAAGAACCTCTCGAATATCTTCTAGAGATTCCTTACGCAAGCCATTCTTAATGAATCTTATTCTATCATTACGATTTCTGGTGATCACTCCTGGAGCACGACATTTATTGCCGCAAATCCACCATCCACAATTATGACAAACGCCTAGCCTCTTTGCTCTTCTTTTTTTGGCATAAGCGCTTTTACCAAAGCCGGGCATACGGGGAAAGAACGCTTCGGGAACTTCACCAGCTGAACGAACCTTAGCTTCAATTAGCCACCGCACATTATCAGGAATGCCTTTGTGCATAAATACTCTGAATCGTTCACATCTAGCTTGATAAATCTTTTTAAGAACATTTATTGGGAAGGAAGGAAAATACTTTCGTAGGGCGGAAAGAGAAGACTCCATTGATGAAGGAGGCAAAGAAAGAAATTAGTGATTGTAGGAAACGAACATAACTAACACATATTTATAGTGACGAAAGGGATAATACGTTTATTACACTTACAGAAGCAAGTACATTATTGTCAAAAGAAAAGACAAATGACAGCTTATATGTACAGCAATCATGACTGTGGCTCTCATCTTCCACTGATTTATGTCTAGTAACGGCTTCAATGCCTTCTATAAGTCGGGGATTTGCTTCCCATCCAGTTTTCTCACAAACTGGCAAACAGGGTCATTAAAAGTTAGATTTCCAAGACTGTAACGATCCTGTTCTTTACGGAAAGTCCACCATAAATCCATAATTTCCCATTGCACTATTTCACAAGAATGTGTTTCAAAAGTTAATAGGATATCATCCAAAGATTCCTTACGCAGGCCATTCTTGATGAATTTTCTTTTATCTTCATGATTTCTGGAGATGTATCCTAAAAAGCGACATTTAGTATTACAATTCCATCGTCCACATTTATGACAGACACCAAGCCTCTTTGCTCTTCGCTTTTTGGCATAAGCGCTTTTACCAAAGCCGGGCATACGGGGAAAGAACGCTTCTGGAACTTCACCAGCTGAACGAACCTTAGCTTCAATTAGCCACCGCACATTGTCAGGAATGCCTTTGTGCATAAAGACTCTAATCCTTTCACATCTAGCTTGGTAAATCATTTTAAGAACATTTATTGGGATGGAAGGAAAGTATTTTCGCATGGCGGAAAGAGTAGAATCCATTGATAAAAGAAGAATTTGAGAGAAGAGATGAAGAAATCAGTTATTGTAGGAAATTGAGAGTCAGAGAGTATTGCATCCGCTACTTAACCGGAAAGAAGAACACGCATTTATAGCGATGAAAGGATAACGTGTTAATTACGCTTACAGGAACAAGTATATTAAAAGAAAAGACAAATGACAGCTTATATGTACAGGAATCATGACCGTGACTCTCATCTTCCCCTGATTTATGTCCAGTAATGGCTTCAATGCCATCTATAAGTCGGGGATTTGCTTCCCATCCAGTTTTCTTACAAACTGACAAACAGGATCGTTTAAAGTCACATTCCCAAGACTGTAACGGTTTCGTTCTTTATGGTAAGTCCTCCATAAACTGATAATTTCACCTTGCACTTTTCCACAAGAATGCGTTTCAAGAGTCTCTCGGATATCTTCCAGAGATTCCTTACGCAGGCCATTCTTAATGAATTTTCTTTTATCTTCACGATTTATGGAGATGTATCCTAAAGAGCGACATTTAGTAATACAATTCCATCGCCCACATTTATAACACACGCCTAGTCTCTTTGCTCTTCGCCTTTTGGCATAACGGCTTTTACCTAAACCGGGCATGCGGGGCATAAATGCATCTGGAACTTCACCCGCCAGACGGACCTTAGCTTCAATTATCCACTGCACATTATCGGGAATGCCTTTGCGTGTAAAAACTCTGATTCTTTCACATCTAGCAAGGTAGATCTTTTTAAGGACTTTTATTGGAAAGGAAGGAAAGTATTTTCGCAGTGCAGAAAGAGTAGAATCCATTGATGAGAGAAGAATTTGAGAGAAGAGGGAAATGAATCAGTTATTGAAGGAAACTTAGATAACCGACTGGAAGAACATGCATTTATAGCGATGAAATGGATAACGTGTCGATTACACTTACGGGAGCAAATACATTATTAAAAGAAAAATGGAAAATTTTAAATATGATAAATTGTATGTACAGTGATTGTGACTGTGGCTCACATCTTCCACTGGTTTTACGTCCAGTAACGGGATTAATGGCTTCTATGAGTCGAGGATTTGCTTCCCATCCAGTTTTCTTACAAGCTGACAAATAGGGTCGTTTAATGTCAGATTCCCGGGACTGTATCGTTCTCGTTCTTCATGAAAATTGCTCCATAAATCGAGAAGTTCACGTTGCACGGATCCACAAGAATGCGTCTCAAGAGTCAATTGGAGATCATCCAATGAGTCCTTACTCAGGCCATTCTTGATGAATCGTATTTTATCTTCTCGATTATCAGAGATCATCCCTAAAGAACGACATTTAGTATTACAGGTCCAGCGTCCGCATTTATGACAGACGCCTAGTCTCCTCGCTCTTCGTTTTTTGGCATAAGAGCTTTTGCCTACACCAGGCATGTGAGACACAAATGCCTCTGGGATTTCACCTGCCAGACGAACCTTAGCTTCAATTAACCACCGCACATCTTCAGGGATTCCTTTATGCATCAGAGCTCTTAATCGTTCACAGCGAACTTGGTAGATGTTTTTGAGGATGTTCATTGGGAGAGAAGGAAAATATTTTCGCAAGGCAGAAAAAGTAGGATCCATTTTCTAGGAGAAAGTAAAAGAAAGGAGGGAGGAAATGATCAGTTATTATGGGCAACTGAGAGAACCGACTTGAGAGTCACGGAGTACCGTATCCGCCGCTTAACCGGAAAAGTGAATCCTACTTTATTTTGATGTGATAGATATTCCATCCAGCTGACGTCGATTCAGTCCTTGATTATTGAATCCATTGTCCGCTTTTGATGAATTTTCAACGACAATATTTCTTGATGTCTGCCTTATCTTTGACGATAGCTATCACTCATCTTGGATGCTGCTAAGCTGGCATCAATTCTGTTCTTTTAGGTGTAGCCTCAATTGCCAGGCTTTTGACGAATTTTCAACGACAATATTTCTTGATGTCTGCCTTATCTTTGACGATAGCTATCACTCATCTTGGATGCTGCTAAGCTGGCATCAATTCTGTTCTTTTAGGTGTAGCCTCAATTGCCAGGCTTTTGACGATATTGTATGCTTTATCCTTGGATTCCTGATGGGGCTGGGTCCAGCGTATTAGCTATGCGTCCAATTAGTAAGAGCTGATGTCATTAAGATCTCAGCTTATACTGCTGCAATCATGCTGCGGACATGCTTTTCATTTGATCCCTGTTATGTAAAAGCCATGCATGCATGATGTGAAATGCATGAATGCAAGGCATGTGTAACTGATGTTTTTTTTTTTTTTAATCTAGCTCTTCATGTCTTTGCTTTACTTTACTGGATCTTCTTTGTGATTTCCTTCTCGGACTATTATTGAATCTCTTTATGCTTTCCAGCTGTTGTCCATTGTCTCAAAAGCCCAACTCTGTTCAAAAATCCTCTTTCCTTGCCTTATTTTTGAATTTTGACCTCAATTTTCTTTAATGCCCGCCTCATATTTTATGCTTCTCTGGATAATTGTCCCTGTTGAAATATTCGTGAGCATGATTCTTTCCTGCTGACATAGACATGTTAAGACTTCTGAAATGATCATTCAGGCTACCACCAAGGCTATCTCCCAAAGATTTGTTACTCCTTCTTCTTTGTTAGCCTATGTTCTGTGCTGCTCGCAAAGCAGGACCTCAATCTTACCTGTTTTAATTCACAAAGCTTATCAAAGTAATCTACGGTCTTTGTTTTTTTCTAAGTTTTAATTATTACTATTCTTCCTTCAAAAGTCACAATTTATTGCACACTTAAGGCTAGTAGGAATGTGAGATTTGAAGGAAAAGAACTGGATAGAAGCGACTTTAGCATTTTGAACGTGAGAATCTAAGGTAAGTTAAAGAGAATTGGCTTTTATTTATGGGTAAAAGAATATGAAAATCTTGGGTACAGATAGATAATGAAAGTGTAAGGGAAGAAAGCTCTCTTTGACAACTTTGATCAAATAAACTTTGGTAACCCTGTATCCACTTCTCCCCTTCTGTTCGAAAATTTCTTCATTATGCAAAGTATTTCTTTACTGCATCCGAATTTACTGGCTTCGGTAATTCTCGTCCATCCATTTCTGTCAGAATTAGTGCCCCTCCTGAAAATGCTTTCTTCACGACATATGGCCCGTCATAATTTGGTGTCCATTTTCCTCTTGAATCATGTTGCATGGGTAAAATTTTCTTGAGCACTATGTCACCTTCATGAAATTGTCGTGGGCGAACCTTTTTGTTGTAAGCACGAATCATCCTTCTTTGATAAAGTTGCCCATGGCAGAGGGCTATCATTCTTCTTTCATCAATTAGATTTAATTGCTCGTATCTAGCTTTGACCCATTCTGCTTCTGCTAATTGAGTATCCATTAGTACCCTTAATGAAGGAATTTCAACTTCGATGGGCAATACAGCCTCCATACCGTATACCAGAGAAAAAGGTGTTGCTCCAGTAGAAGTACGGGTAGAAGTTCTATAAGCATGCAGTGCAAAAGGTAACATCTCATGCCAGTCCTTGTAAGTGACGATCATCTTTTCAACAATTCTCTTGATATTTTTATTGGCCGCTTCTACTGCACCATTCATCATCGGTCGATAAGGTGCTGAATTGAGATGCTTGATTTTGAATTGCTGGCACAAAGTCTGCATCATTGCATTATTCAGGTTCGTGGCATTGTCTGAGATGATACACTCTGGCGGTCCATAGCGACAAATGATTTCTTTCTTAATGAACCGGCATACCACCTTTTGAGTTACGCTTGCATAAGACACAGCTTCTACCCATTTAGTAAAGTAGTCAATTGCAACTAGGATGAATTTGTGACCATTGGAAGCTTTAGGGGTAATCGCTCCAATAACATCGATTCCCCACATGGCAAAAGGCCAAGGTATTGCTGTTACATTAAGAGGAACAGGTGGAGCTTGGATCTTGTTGGCATATATTTGGCATTTGTGACATTTTCTTACGTGATTGACGCAATCACTTTCCAATGTGAGCCAATAGTAACCAGCCCTCATTATTTGTCTTGCCATGGTATGACCACTAGTGTGTGCTCCACATATTCCAGAATGAACTTCTTCCATGATCTTTCGTGCTTCATGAGTATCTACACAGCGAAGTAGCATCGAGTCTGGGGTTTTCTTGTAAAGTATGTCTAGGTTTAAAAGAAAACCCATTGACAATCTTCGTAGAAATTTCTTGTCATTTTCTGATACTTCTGGTGGATATACTCTTTCTTTGAGGTATTTCTTGATATCGTGATACCAAGGCTTTCCATCCAATTCTTCTTCGATGCTGATGCAATAAGCTGGAGAATCTATTATTCTCATCTCGAACACAGGAGTATGCTCGGGGTCACTGATCTTGTACATAGCAGCCAAAGTAGCTAAAGCATCCGGTATTTGATTATCTTCCCTTGGAAGATGATGGAAGCTTATATTGTTGAATTTTCGAGCCAAGTCTAGTATGAGCTTTTGGTAAGGGATCAATTTTGAATCCCTTGTCTCCCATTCTCCGTTGATTTGATATATGACTAATGCGGAATCCCCATAAGCTCGGAGATCTCGCACTTTCAATTCCAGTGCCATTTGGAGTCCCATAGCACATGCCTCATACTCTACTATATTGTTGGTACAAGGAAATGTAATTTTTGCTGTAAGAGGGAATTGCTCTCCACTTGGAGAGATGAGTATGGCTCCAATCCCTTGTCCCAAAGCATTAGATGCTCCATCGAATGCCATTTTCCATGTTTCATCATCTTTAGAGACTTCCTGTTCTATCGTCATTATATCTCCATCAGGAAACTCCATTTTCATTGGCTCATAATCATCCAATGCTCTATCAGCCAGATATTCAGCAATCACACTCCCTTTTACAGCCTTTTGGGTGACATACTGTATGTCGTATTCAGACAACAGCATTTGCCATTTTGCGATCCTGCCTGATAAAGCTGGTTTCTCAAAAATGTACTTAATGGGATCAGTCTTGGAGATTAGCAATGTGGTGTTGTTGAGCATGTAGTGTCGTAGTCGGTGTGCTACCCATGCAAGGGCACAACAGGACTTTTCTACTATTGAGTATTTCGCTTCATATGTGGTAAGCTTCTTGCTCAAATAGTAAATTGCGTGCTCTTTCTTGCCTGTCTCATCACGTTGACCCAATACGGATCCTAATGAAGAATCCTGTATGGATAAATATAGAATCAACGATTCTCCAGATCGGGGTGGTACCAAGACTGGTGGATTTGATAGATATTGCTTGATTTTCTCGAATGCTTCTTGGCATTCGTTATTCCACTCGATCGGATTGTTCTTCTTCAGTGATTTGAAAAGAGGTTCACACTTGGATGTCAATTGTGAAATGAACCTTGCTATGAAGTTGATTCTGCCCAGGAAACTTCTTACTTGTTTTGGAGTCTTCGGGGGTTGCATTTCTTGTATTGCTTTGACTTTACTCGGGTCAACTCGAATCCCATCCTTGCTGACCATGAAACCCAATAACTTTCCTGAAGAGGCTCCAAAAATACATTTGGCAGGATTCAACTTCAGTTGATATTTGCGAAGTCTATCGAATAGTTTTCTTAGCACTTTTAGATGCCCCTTAGCAGTGAAAGTTTTGGCGATCATGTCGTCTACATATACTTCAATTTCTTTATGCATCATGTCATGGAATAATGCAACCATGGCTCTTTGATATGTAGCGCCAGCATTCTTTAACCCAAAAGGCATCACCTTGTAGTAGAAGGTACCCCAAAGGGTTATAAAGGCAGTTTTTATCATATCATCTGGATCAAGTTTGATTTGATTGTATCCAGAGAAGCCATCCATGAAGGAAAAATAGGAGTTTCCTGCGGTATTATCCACCAGCGTATCAATGTGAGGAAGTGGGAAGTTATCTTTAGGACTGGCTTCGTTCAATGGCCGGTAGTCCTGACAAACTCTTAGTTTCCCGCTTTCTTTCTTTTCGACTGGAACAATGTTAACCACCCATTCTGTATATTCAGCGACCCCAAGGAATCCTGCATCCCACAGCTTTCGAATCTCATCTTTCACTCTTAAGATTAGATCCGGCTTTAATCTTCGTAACTTTTGTCTGACAGGCTTCGCCCCAGGTTTCAAGGGTATTTTGTGTAGTACTATGTCTGAGCTTAAGCCAGGCATATCTTGGTATGACCAAGCAAACACATCCACATATTCTTTCAATAAATGGACTAATTCTTCTTTTTCTTCAGGAGGGAATAAAGTGCCAATCTTGACTTCTTTTACATCCTGACTGTCTCCCAGGTTGAATATCTCAGTTGGTTCTTGACTTGTTGCTCTTTCTTTTTCATCTCGCTCAATCATTTTTAATAGCTCAGGAGATACTTGAAGATCTTCGTCATCCGAGTCGGTAGTGTTTACAGGATTATCAAAGTTCATTCTTTCATTGTCATCAAAGAGAGTTTTGGGTCTGCATTATCCAGAGAGAAAAGAAAGAGAAGAAAAAAAAAATGGCACGAATGAAATGGATGCAAACTGGTACTTTATTTACAATGTGCATAAATCACAACTTTATTGGAATAAAAAGCAATAACTAAAAGGTTCACTTAAACAAAGACTACACCCTATTGATTGAACCTTTCTTTAGGAGGTTTTTACTATTAGATTACTTTGGAAAGCTTTCGATTATAACAGGCAGTTCTATCGCCTCCCAATTGTTCAGCACATCCCGTGGGCCACAAGGTTGAACAAGCTCCTCCTCTTCAGGTGAATCGCTGATGATTGCCTGAATAGAAAGACTTTCAAAAGACTTGTTGATGTTGATAGTCAGCTTGCCTTCATTGTCATTTTTTGGAATGAGACCACCACTCACGAACGTTTCGGTGATTTCAGGGATATCCAGATTTCTTTCCTGGAGAGGATGCCCCGTTAATCGTGCAATCCTCTTTTCTCTCTTTTCAGCTATTGCCTTCATTTTATCATGTCTTGTCGGTGTGAAGCCTAGGCCGTATTTCCCTTCATTTGTGGTGATTTTCAATGGTTCTGTGATTCCTTGTAAATCTTGTCCCAGTCCTAACCCCGGTGAGTATCCTCCTTTTATCATGAGTTTGGCAACCATGCGACTTGTTTTAGAGATGCTAGGAATGGGTTCTTCTCCATATTCGCTGACATAAGCAGCATTGACAATCTCAAAAGACCTGAAGGAGCAATCAGGTATATTTTCATTGACTTCGACATATTGAGCATCCGCAGGTCTTGATAGCAGGATGTCTTCTTCAGCGAAGACCGTGATTATCTTTCCTTCAATAATGAATTTCATTTTCTGGTGTAATGAAGAAGGAATTGCTCCGGCCATATGGATCCATGGTCTTCCCAGCAGGCAGGTATAAGATGGACAAATATCCATGACTTGGAATGTGATGTGGAAAAGACAGGGACCAATCCCTATTGGTAGCTCTATTTCTCCAACAACATCTCTCTTCGTTCCGTCAAATGCTCGAACAACAATATGACTGTTGTTGAGGTATGATGGGTCTAAACCAATCTTATGTAAGGTTTCGAGTGGCATTACATTTAGAGCTGACCCATTGTCGATAAGAACTCTGGCCATAATCCGATCTTTGTATTTAATCGAAATATGCAGAGCCTTAGAGTGACCCCTTCCTTCTGCTGGTATCTCATCGTCAGTGAATGTGATGAGATTTTGTGCCGTGATGTTGTTGACAAGGTGGTCAAAGTTGTTCACGGAGATATCTTGTTCAACATAAGCCTTATTCAGGACTTTGAGAAGAGCTTCTCGATGGGCATCAGAACTTAAGAGTAATGAAAGTATGGAGATCTTTGCTGGCAGACGGTTCAACTGCTCCACGATACTGTATTCACTTTGCTTTATGAGTTTGAGAAACTCAGTAGCTTGTTCATCTGTTACTGCTCGAGGCATCTCTTGCTCTTTAGATGTGTTAATAGGTCCATTTGCTGGATCCGTAACATTTTTCTCTTGTTGGAGCTTGTTCATTTGCTCGGGAGAATAACACCGACCGCTTCTAGTCATGCCCCCAACTTCTAACGGAGTTGATGTGATGTTAGAAGTATAGCCATAGTTCCATGGAACAGTTTTGTCTGATTTGTACGGGAATGGCTTTGGAACTTGAATTCTTAAAGGCTTGAGAGCAGATTTTGATATTGGAATGACTAGTGGTCTTGGCATGATATTGACTTCTTGTTCTTTAATTATCACATTCACGTCATCCTCTTTATCTGACATAAAAACGATGATTTGGGAGGAGTCCATAAGACTTTGTAGACTTTTACGGAATTCTGGGCATTCTTGGATAGAATGACTTTTACTGTTATGAAAGTTGCACCACTCCTCATCCTCGACTTCTTTATTTCCAGAAGACTTTCCTATGATAATCCCTTCTTTCACAAGGCATGAATATACATGCTTAAGAGGGGTTATGATATCATTGACTGTTTTCTTCATCGGCCAGTATTCTTCCATCATATTGACTGGTTTGGCTTGATGAGGAGGCAATGGATTATGAGTGACGTTTGGTTCATCGGAAAAGTCCAACCACTTTGACTCAATTAATTGTTGGACTATACGCTTCAATGCTATGCAATTTTCCAGTCCGTGGCCCACGGTACCATCATGATATGGGCAATTTATGTTAGGGTCATACCACCTTGGATACGGGGGTTCCAATGGCCTTGTAGGGATTGGGCGAATAAGTTGACTTTCGATGAGTTTTGGATACAGCTCAGTGTAAGTCATGGGAATTGGTGCGAAGATTTCTCTTGGTCTTGGTGCAGGTACTGGAGGAGTTGGAACAGGTGGCCGTAACTGATTAGGTCTGTTGGGAGGATAATTGTTGGGTCTATTGGGAAGATAATCACTGGGCCTATTGGGAGGATAATCATTGGGCCTATTGGTAGGATAATAATTGGGCTTATTGGCAGAATAGGATAGGCGAGGTCCGGTGGCCACAGTGCCCACGAAGGGAATCCCTCTTCCTCTTCCTATTTGTTGTATTTCTTCATCTTTTCTTCTGGAAGGTCCTCCTCTTTTCATAGGATCGCTAAAGGATTCAGTAATCTTCCCAGTCCTGATACCATGCTCGATCCTTTCTCCAGACATTACTACGTCAGAGAAGTTAGTTGCCGCATTGCCAATAAGTTTGTCATAATATGGGTATTTCAGTGTCTGGACAAACAAAGTGACCATTTCTCTTTCTGTCATGGGTGGCTGAACCTGTGCAGCTAAGTCCCTCCACCGCTGCGCATATTCCTTGAAAGTTTCTGGCTTTTTCTTCTCCATGTTTTGGAGAGTTTGGCGATCCGGAGCCAAGTCCATAATGTGTTTATAGTTGCCGATGAAGGCCTGAGCAAGGTCATTCCAAGTTTTTATGTTCCTTGGACCTTGGCTTAGATACCACTGTAATGCTGATTTTGTGAGACTTTCCTGAAAAAGTGCGATCCACACCTTTTCATCTTTTGTGAGTGGTTGTAGTCTCCTTAGGAACAATGTGATGTGAGTGATGGGATCACTCGTTCCATCGTATTTCACGAAATCTGGCACCTTAAAATCTGAAGGGATTACGACGTCTGGCACTAAGCAGAGGTCATCCACCGAGAGAGATCCGAATATAGTGCCTCCTTCAATGGCTCGCAGTCGCTTTTCTATTGTTTCGAGTTTTTGAGATTCTGCTTCTTCTTTTGGTAATGTCTTCTTCTCTTCCTGTACAGTGTCTTGTTTCAGGTGAACACTAGCAGACGGTCCTGATTCTTGAAACAGGTTTTCTTGGACTGAGACTCGTTGCGGGGTGAATCCCGGGGGATAAGTGGGATCTTGTACTTCTTTGATGGGGACTTGAATTGCTTTCCCTTTGATTAATTCCATCAATTGTCTCATCTGTTCTGACATACTTTCAATCTTGGACTCCATCTCCATGAGACGTCCTTCGGCTTGTTCTGCCATTAATCTTGTTTGGAGTCGAGTTGAATATCGGTGTTGAGGTCCAATTTTACCCTTTTAAAGGAATATTTATTTTATTAGATTCTATGTGTGTATGATTGATGTGATGGATGCATGCATGAATATTGTAAATACTTGGTGAAAGAAGAACTATAATGGAATTTCTCAATTACATTCAGCAAAAGGTTTGTTTAAAAGAAACGACCCAAAGTACAATACTGCTTTCTGGCCTTAGATATGAACTCCATCATTCTTTGAACATTTACTGATGGAGTAGGACAGCTCAGTTCTTCTAACTCCTTGGCTTCTTCGCCCATTAGTTGGGCTTGTTCTGTAACTTTTCTGACTTCTACCAAAAATGTTTGCAATTGATCTTGAGAAAATCTGTATTGATCTTCCCAGTATCTGACTCTCATCTCTTTTTGATCGGTTTCATCAACCAATTGGGAGATGACTTGTTTTTGGTATTCAACTTTCTCTTCGAGGAGTTGTGTTTTGTGACCGAGCTGTTGCATGTCAAGGAGCATCCTCTTGTTCTTCTCCTTTTCTTCCTCTAGTTCTTTCTCCAACTCTCTTTTCGCCAATTTTCTGATGACCTCTTCAGATAGAACTATTCCTTCCTTCCGGTTATTTCTCCATTCATAATAAGCAGTGGGAGAAATAATAGGCCCCGACTTCAATATGAAAATTCTTTTCCACGCAACTGAAATACCCATTGCGAGCTTATTTGAATTTGGATCTTCGTGTGAAAATTCCAACTTACTCAGATTATGCGTCATGGGTATAAATTGCATGGACCCAAATTGTTTTCGTACTTGAGCTGGGGCATAACTTGTTCCTCCCCATATACCTAAGAGAGGAACCCACGGGCAATTGCCGCATCGGTAGACAACGCGGGTGGAGGTAGACCAGGGGGCTCTCCATTCAATTTGGAATTCGGTGATGTTCTTGAAATAATCAACCCATGCTTCCTTGCTGTCGTGATGAATGGTTTCACTTTTCAAAAAGGCTTCGATTGGGATGAAGTCCTTTGAAAAGCGATTTCCAAAATGTTGCTTCTCACAAGGAAGGTGGCTTTTGA
The DNA here is from genome assembly GCA_039654915.1 of Aquilaria yunnanensis. NCBI lineage: Eukaryota > Viridiplantae > Streptophyta > Magnoliopsida > Malvales > Thymelaeaceae > Aquilaria > Aquilaria yunnanensis. The sequence continues at coordinate 3,441,299 of CM077595.1, forward strand.
TCCAAATGTTGAGGAGATGTGAACATCCTATGAATTTGCCCCCTCTTTGGCGACAAAAGTTTAATGCCCTGATAGTTTCACATAATATTACTGAGGTCGGATTTATTTGAGCATTGCAGATTTGCTCAAATAGTGTAATGATGTCTCCTTCAATGAATCCGACGATTCTTGGGAAGACTACCAGGCCATATATCGCCAAGGCGAAAAGCTTGCGTCGTTGATTTTTCTGAGGGAGAACGTGACTTAATTGTTTTAAGTCGATCCAACTGATAAATTTTCGAGATCCTTTTGTTGCAAACTTGGTTTGAAGACTGGAAGCTGGCATATCCAATAATTTTGCTAGGGCTCGATGAGGCTCCGTTCTTCTATCATGTTGATAAGTCTCGATTGGATAGTCGGAGGACCAACCCAAGAGGCTGTTGTATTCTTCAATGGTTGGAACCAGATCCATCTTATCGAAAGAAAAGCATCGATAAAATGGATCCCAAAATTGTATTAGAGCCCGGACAAGTGATGCATCAACGGTAACCTTTAGTAGGCAAGTGATGTGACCATATTTTGCCGTAAAAGCTTCCCGATCAGTAGAATTCCAACTATTCCAGACTTGCAATAATTCCGTGGTGTCGTTCTGATTTATCCGGACCGATACCTGGTCCTTAAGCTGTACGTGAGAATGGGATGTCAGAGCATCTCCGTGAAGCTTTTGAGCCGTTTCGGAATATTCCATAGCTTCAGGCTGAGTTTCGATTACCGTGTCATTCCATGATCCAGTAACAGCCGTGGGAAGATAATCGAGAATATCCATGATAATAGTTCTTTCACCAAATACTTATCTTTAATGATGAAATGTATATGCCGGAAAAATAAGGAAAAATAGAGTTAGTAAAAAAAATAACACATAGGATCATACAAACATATAGATAAAACAAAACCTATGGAAATGGGAACCGAGGTATGGGAAATTCTTAATGGCTGGTTCTAAGGTGGAGTAAGGAATTCTACATGCAGAAGGTGGTTTATCAAAAAGGCAAGGGATAGTTCCCGAATCCCGTCACTGAATCATAGTGACGGCCCGATTCCTTACCCTCTAGGGTTTATGTAAGGAATGGATTAATTCGAGTCGTAGCTTTTCGTGGGCCCATGCAGAGACTAACCGTCTCAGAAGGCAATACACTACTTTGCTACTTTGAAACCGGTGAAGGCTTGGAGACCGTGGCCTCACAAGGACAGCAACACCAATTCCGCTTAGAAAGAATCGTGTTTGATTTAAGGAAGCTCGGGTATAGAGCTTCATTTTGTGAATGCATTATGCATGTTTACTTAAGTAAATATAATATATAAATCCACATAATAGTAAAGCAAAGTAAATAAAAACAAATCAACTTTAGGCTCGACTCACTAACGTCGATTCCCCAGTGGAGTCGCCAGGCTGTGGCAACGTCGGGTTTTCTGGAGTCGCCACCAATCAGTTTACTTAGGTCGATTGGTCACCTAAAATATGGTCTGCGAGAGTTCGGGGGTTCGGGAGTACGGTTACGTTGAAACAACTTTGTTAAAACGCCCAAAAATTGGCACCTTAGTTGATTTTAATTTTGTTTTACTTTGTTTTTAAAAAAATTTCAGTTAATTTAGATATTTTAACTGAATTAGTCGAAAATGTGGATTTTTGGTAATTAAGTTGGATAAAATTTGATACTTCCGAACCATGGACTCTGCCGAGTCATTTGGACACGGAAGATTTTTGATTCCGAACCATGGACTCTGCCGAGTCATTTGGACACGGAATTTGGTGAAATTTTAAACAATTTTATCCATATTGTAAAAATATGGATTTTTATCTTTTTATTTAATTTATTTATTTTAAAAAAATTGATATTTTCCAAACCGTAGATCCTGCCGGATCATCCGGATATGGAAATTGATTTACTTAATCGTAATTATTTAATTCCTGAAATTAATTTTTTTAAAAGGTAATGATTTTTAATACTAACTAAAAATTTGTCTTTATATTTTTACTTCTTTTTTTTTCTTTCTTTTCTTTTCTTTTTTTTTTTTTTTTTATCTTTTATCTTATTTTTCTTATCTTCTTTTTTTTTATTTCTTTTTTTATCTTTCTTTTATTTCTTTTTTTTATCTTTCTTTTATTTTTATCTGATTTTTTTCTTAATTTATAAAAGAATTCAAAAGCAATTAATTTTTTTATTTAATAAGAAGTTAATTTAAAGGAATCAAAGAGTTTAAAAAAATAAAATAAAAAAAAAAATCTTTGATCATGATACGGGGCGTTGTTACTCAGCCAGACCCTCTTCACCAGGTGAAGCAGCTCAAAAGCGGGCACGAGACAGTTTCCAGCCAATATACCATGAACTAATTTTTTATAAAAATAATTATTTAATACCAGGATTTTATTTATTTACCAAAGAAAACAAAAGGGTTGAAAATAAAATCTTAATTCTCATGTATTTGATTTTTTATTTAAAAGATTAACCAAAATTAATTATTCAATAAAATAATAAAGAAAAGATTTATATAAAGAAAGTCTTGATATTTATACATATTTATTTTTTTAAGCTTATTTTTTTTGATTTGATAAAAGATGAACCAAGAAAGTAATTATTTGATCAAGGTTTTGTTTATTTAATGAAGAAAACTAAAGATTTATATGTATATTTTAAAAATAAAAGTGAAGCCTTAATATTTTATTTAATAAAAGGTGAATCAAAAAGTAAACAAAACTTTATTTATTTAATGATGAAACCAGAAATTTATATATATATTTCAAAAATAAAAAATCTTAATATTTGTTTGTTTTATTTTTGATAAAAAATTTAAGCAAAAATGATTATTTAATAAGGAAAATAAAGGTAAAGTTTTGATATTTATATAATTTATTTTAAAAAAAGATTAAAGAAATCAAAGATTTATATGTATAAAAAGTTTTTGATATTTATATGATTTTTTTTTTATGTTCTTTTTGTTTGCTAAAAGATTTTTATTATTACCTTTATTAGAAATCATTTGAATAAAATTTTATTTAATAAAGGAAACAAAAAAAACAACAAAAAAAAAAAAATGTTATATCTTTTTTTTATTATTTTGAAAGAAATAAGTAAAATATTAGCCCAAGAAAATTTTTACTCCTTTATTCTTTTTATTAATAAAGAAAATTAAAAAGTTATATTTTAATAATTAATATATTAGTCCAAAGTTTTTATTTTTAATAAAGAAAAATTTATTTATATATTTTATTTAAAAATAATTCCAAGCCATGGATCCTGACGGATCATTTGGTCATGGATTTTTAATTTTTTTTTTTTTAAATTTAATTATTTAATTAATTATTAATTTTAATTATAATTTTATTGAATTTTTCTTGAATTTTTAATTATTATTACTTTAAAGATATATTTAAAAACAGAATTGATTTGTATTTTTGGAATTATTTAATTATTTCTATTTATTAATTTAAAAAAAGGAATAAAAAGATAACTTTGTTATTTTTAAAGAAATAAAAAAATAAAAAAAATAAAAATAATTGGCTTTTAAAAATGATTTTTTTATTAGCCTTAATAATTAATTACAAAATAACCTTCTTTTAATTTTCATTTATTTATTTATTAGTAAAGGGTAAAGGTGAATTAAATAAAATAAAGTGGGGCTTTTTGGCCATCCATTTTAAAAATAAATAATAATAAAGGTTAGCAAAGTTGATTAAAGTAATTAACAACAATAATAGAAATTAGCCAAGTTTAATTAATTGTTAACAACAATAATAAAAAGTTAGTCAAGTTAATTAATTAACAATAATAATAAAAGGTTAGCCAAGTTAATTAATTAATAACAATAATAAAAAGTTAGCCAAGTTAATTAAATTAATTAATTAATAACAATAATAAAAAGTTAGCCAAGTTAATTAAATTAATTAATTAACAACAATAATAAAAAAAATTAGTCAAGTTAATTAAATTAATTAATTAACAACAATAATAAAAGTTAGTCAAGTTAATTAATTAATTAACAACAATAATAAAAAGTTAGTCAAGTTAATTAAATTAATTAATTAACAACAATAATAAAAAGTTAGTCAAGTTAATTAAATTAATTAATTAATTAACAACAATAATAAAAAGTTAGTCAAGTTAATTAAATTAATTAATTAATTAACAACAATAATAAAAAGTTAGCCAAGTTAATTAAATTAATTAATTAATAACAATAATAAAAAGTTACCCAAGTTAATTAAATTAATTAATTAACAACAATAATAAAAAAATTAGTCAAGTTAATTAAATTAATTAATTAACAACAATAATAAAAAGTTAGTCAAGTTAATTAATTAATTAACAACAATAATAAAAAGTTAGTCAAGTTAATTAAATTAATTAATTAACAACAATAATAAAAAGTTAGTCAAGTTAATTAAATTAATTAATTAACAACAATAATAAAAAAATTAGTCAAGTTAATTAAATTAATTAATTAACAACAATAATAAAAAGTTAGTCAAGTTAATTAATTAATTAACAACAATAATAAAAAGTTAGTCAAGTTAATTAAATTAATTAATTAACAACAATAATAAAAAGTTAGTCAAGTTAATTAAATTAATTAATTAACAACAATAATAAAAGTTAATTAATTGTTAACAACAATTATAAAAGTTAGTAATAATGCAAAAATTAAAAGGTTAGTAACAATAATAATATTAAAAGTTAGTTGTTAGTAAGTTAATAACAACAATAAAAAGAAGATTAGTAATAATAACAATAATTAACAAATAAATAAACAAGTAAAAATTAAAAAGGTTAGTAATTTATTCTGCAGGAACAAAAACAAAAGGTTAGTGACCAAATTGAAATAAATTGAAAAGATGAAGTATGGAATCAAGGTTTCACCTTTCAAAACAAGTTTTTGAATCTGAAGAACAGAGACGCGAAGGCGCGCGCGAAGGGGGAGGGAGGCAGGGGCAGCTGGCGGCGCGGCGGGGCGGCGAGGCGGCGCGGCGGCGAGGGCGGCGAGGCGGAGGGACGGCGGCGGCGGCGGGCAGCGAGGGGCACGGCGGAGAGAGAGAGAGAGAGAGAGAGAGAGAGAGAGGGAACAGCAGTGAAAAAAAAAAATTTGGCTTTCTGGGGAAGAAGGGAAGAGGTCTGGGGCTAAGGACTGTAATTTTCTCTTTTTTTTAAAACGGAGCTCTAAGTTTTTTTGCTATTTTTTTCTGTGTTCAGCACAAAATTTGGGGGGCTATTTATAGAGGAAGTTTAGCTGAACTGTTGATGGATAAATTAATAAAAAAATCCAAACTTATCTCTTAAATTGGTAAAATGACAGTTTTAGTCCTTTACGTCTCTCAGCCTCTGGATAAGTTCCTGAAGCTTCTGATTTTGACAATTTTATCGTTTTCTGTCAATTTGAGCCAAAAACGTCGGCAGGCTCAAAATTTTATGTGACAAACTGCCAAATGCTCCTGGAACTTTCAGAATTTGTCAATTTTACCTGAAACTTCTTAATTTTGTCATTTTTACCTCAAACTTTTAAATTTTGTCATTTTTATGGAATTTTCTTTTTTTTCTTTCAAACATACATATATACACACATATATCAAATCTTCACAAAACAAAACAAAAAAAAATATATATATTTTAAACTAATTAAAAAAAATTTAGTAATAATAATAACAATAATAATAATAATACATTTTTTTATTTAATTTTTTTATTTAATTTTTTTTTTAAATTATTTTAATGGCCGGACGAAATTGGGTGTCAACAGGTGGTGACTATTGGTTTCAAGTAAATTGGATAAATGATCAAAGGTGAGGGACTATTTACGCAATTTGCTCATTGTAGCGATCGATGAGGTCTCGTTGGAGAGACGATGGCTTAGGTGGTTGCAGTATTAGCGGAAGCTGGGTGGTGATGGAATTGCAAGGCGCATGGGGTGTCTTTTAAGATTAATTTTTTGGGTGCTTATTCAATACCGTAAAATCTATTTCTGAACAAAAATTAATTTGGTTAGTGGATTAATTATTTTTGTTAAAAAATTTCATAAAATTAGTTATTTGGCAAAAAAAAAAAAATGATTGAAATATGTTTATTAGTTAAATATAATACTAATATAAAAAGAATTAAAAAATGGTTTTGTAATTAATTATATTTTCTTTTGGAATTTGATTATATTAATTGAAAATAATGGAGCATTATTTACCTTTTATTTTTTTAGTGAAATTTTTTCCAATCTTTATATTTGGGATTTAACTTTTGAAACTTCGACTATATTTGCGCTGAACTCTTATTGTGTTCTTCAAGTTATATAGTTTTGTCATTTAGCACCAAGATATTAAATGTTTACAATCAGGTCACTAAACTGTTCAAAATCTAATAAAGTTAATGTCAAGTTGACTGAGTTAATGAGTTAATGAGTTTAAGTATGCCACATTTCATAGTTAAGGGAATAAGTTGCACTGCACCAAAAATCAAGAATGAAAATGTCTCGGTTAACATAGTTCGAGGGACAAAAAAGTGCTTTAGACCAATAATAATTAAAAGTTGCATGTCCCTATAATTTACCCATCAATAGTAAATCATTTCTCCAGATGAACAATTTCGAGTGCCGAGCAATTCAGGATCCCAGTATCTTTAGCGGTTAAGATTTTTTGTTTTGTCCATTTTACAGAACACAGAACACAAAGCAATGGATTTTGGATGTAAGTATTTTTCCAATTTATAATATCGTTCATGAATGGATACAAGTTACCTCATTCTGGAACCGCTCTTGAGCACGTTTTGTGTCTCTTGCTCGCAGAAGAAGGTACAGCTTCCTTACCTTCGGTTGGCTCCTCAATATCTTTTCAACAAAAACTTTACCCATCGAACACGAATAAGAATAAGAATTGAATAGCGATACGAACTTATAAATTTCATTTTTAAGTAAAAAGAATGAAAAGAATTTGGTTCGAGATTTGGGGAAATTAATGAATTAGAACATTTTACCTTTAGCTACAAAGCCTGTAGCTCCTGTCACGAGGAGTGTTCTCCCTTCAAGAAATTGAGCAATAATCCCCGAGTAATCCATCATGCGAAATGAAATTTGAAAGAGATGGAGGCTGCTATGAGCAAGTTTTATCCATATAAACTTGTTCATATAGAGAGCTACACAAAGCTTATTGTTAGGGTGAAGCTAGGAAATTATTTTAACAGTGGCAATCAAAACTATCTTATATATTTTGTAATAAATGAGGTCGATATTTAAGATTTTATGGGGCATAATGAATATTTTCTAAATGGGGATGTGCCATTTCTATAAATTTTTTTCAAAATTCAGTACTAGTAAATTTGTAGCTGGCCCTGAATATTACCAGCTTATGTATCTCAAACACAATATCTTAATGATTTCGCGGTTCAATAAAAAAAAATAAAGTCATTACTTAAAACAAGTGGAGTAGGTAATTAAAATTTTTTATATTTTTCCTCGACTTCCATTACAAGAGATTTTTCTAATTTTCAATCAACTTATAAGATAGCCACGAGGGAAATGGTGTAATAGACTTTGTAAGATTTCTCTTGTAATAATTATAAAAGAAATTGTATACACCTTACCCCATCTAACATCATTATAAAGTTATAGAGAGTGTTGCCAAAATCTGACCGGACTAGCCAATTTGATCATGAACCGGTCATCCCTCTAATACACCAATTTGTGTTTGGTAAAAAAGCGGTCAAAGGAAAAAAAACCTAACTAAACCGTTGAATCAATGAATTATCAACTATCAAACTAAAATAAATTTACGGTCTGAAACAATTGTATAACAATTCTAAAAACAAAAGAAGATTAATAAAAAGACAAAAAAGCACAGAAGAAGAAGAAGAAGAAGAAGAGAGAGAGAAGAAGAAGAAGAAGAAGAAAACAAGACAAAAGTAGATGATAAGAAGAAGAAGACGAAAAGAAGAATACAAAAGGAAAAGAAGAAATCAGGAAAACAAGAAGAGGATAAGAGAGAGTAAAGAAGGAGAAGAAAGAATAAAAGATGAAAAAAGAAGAAAGACAAGGAAAGAAAACAAAGCGGCGCTTTTGGTGGAGATGGAAAAAGATACTATTTATATTATGATGTGTAACCTAATATATTAGTTAAAATATATGATATGCATAAAATTTTATTTGTCTCATTTTTTTTTTTTCATGTCACTCATTACTTATATAATACAAATGAAAAAGAAACAATGAACCATTGGCTCAACCCGTTGGATCTTGTCCCATAAACTATGATAATTTAATGTACGACTCAGTTTTAAAAACTCTAGTTATAAAGAGAAGAAATCTCTTACATGAGTTGAGATTATTATCCCCGAATAACATTAAATAAATGATGAGCAAGTATATTATGATTTAGAGTAGCCCTTTGCACACAACATCTTATATTAATTTTATTTATTCTTTTATCAGTTTTACCTTTTTATATTAGTTTTTATTTATTTTTTTCTCGCATTTGTTCTTCTATAATATTGTCTGTTCTTTTATATGTTCTTTTTTGTTATTTTACCAGGCTTGGTCTTCCTTCTCCATATTTAAGATTTGTCCTTTTTTCTCTTCAAAATTTTTCTCTTTTTTTTTTTTACATATATATAAATTAATACAAAATATACCACATAAATGAGTTTTTTTTATCAGTTTTTAGTTTTTCTTTCAGATAAACTAGTCATTTATTTATTTTTGTTTGTTTTATCTGTTCTGTCATTATTTGCTATTTATTCTTTTATAAAAAACCATATAGTTTTATTACTAGTTATATATATATATATTATTTTGGCTTAATTTATTACATTGTTATAAGTTCTCGCTTATTTTTAAGATGAAATATTTGTTCTTTGTTCTTTTATTCTTGTTTGCTTGTTTTTTTTTTCTTTTGAGTATGTGTTAGTCCTTGAAAGAAATTAATTGTTCTTTTATCAGTATCTATTTATTTATTATTTTTTTTAAACTAGCTATTTTTGCACAAGTAGCTATTTTTTGTTTTGGCACAACTAGTTGTTCATTCTTTTATTAGTTAACAAATTTAGAACAGAAAATGTGAAGAAAAAGGTTAAACTTGTTTTTTTTGAAAAAACAAGAATAACACTAAAAAATAAAAAATGAAATGAAATGAGAAGAAAAAGGTAGAAAAATTAAAAAGGGAATAAAAATGGAAATAAACCAATAAAACACTTGAAATAATACAAAAAAAGAAAAAATAATAAAAAATAGGAGAAAATAAAATTAAAAATGAAAAAATAAAATAAAAAATAGTACTTGGAAAAGAAAAAAAAGAAAGATGTGCAAGGAAAACCAAAAGAAATGGAAAAAAATGGGAAAAATGAAAAAGAACTGGAAGAAGACAAAAAGAAAATGAAATTTAAAAAAAAAAATTAAAGGAGGTTGTTCTCTCAACCAGCCTCGCCTAATGTTTTTAGCCACTCTACCAAACACAAAAATATATTTGAAATTGGCCAAAATATATATAAGTTAAACATGTGTCCCAAGCATAGTATTCATCGGACGCATGCAAGATTTAACAATTGGCATATAATTTAAGGCCTAAATGCTTATTGGTCCCTTGAATTATGGTAACTTGGATAGTTACGTCCTCAACAACTAACAGCATCAGTTCGAACCTTAAACTTTCAAGAATCAGTTAGTTTGGTCCCTGACTCAGCAAAATGCTTAAGTGAGTGCATGTGAGCCTCACACCATTCTTTTTCCTATTTCTTCACCTAGAAAAGACGGACCGTCTCATTCTCCTTCCTCCATCATTGCCCCAAGAAATAAATAGGAAACAACCTAAAAAGCCTTGATCGGTGGAAAAGACTGATTCATTCGACGAAGCACCCAAATCTCCCTACTTGAATCATCAACCATTGAATTTGGCAAAGACACCCAGATCTTCCTACCCCATGGTGAACAATGCATGTAGTGGGTGAAACCTACAAATTCTTCATAGAAGTTGTGTCATAGTAGAGGAAGCGGCTATAGAAGAAGAGGGCCCTGTCGATGACGGGATGGGGAAGGCCTATGTATGCGTTGGCAAAGGAGATGAGTCAATTGGTCTATGTAAGGTCACTGTGGTGCCATCACATTATTACAAAAGAGACTCAATTTGGTGATTCTTGCCAAATTTCATTACAACCTGCCCATACCAGGTTCAATTTGAAGGTAGTGAGAGCACTGAAGTGGATGAATTAGCTATGAGGAGAGAGCAGCTGAACATGAAAGAACCCAAATAGCTAAAAGAGTTTACCGGCCGGGAAGCAAGAGAAAGAAGTGGCAATGGTAGGGGAAACGGATGGAGGAGGTATGTCTTTTCTGTTAAATGCCTAGCGATGTGAGACTCACGTGCCAACCACGTGAGCATTTTGCTGAGTTAAAGACCAAAGTGGCCGATTCTTGAAAGTTTAGGGTTCGAACTGATGCGGTTGGTAGTTGAAGGACTTAACTATCCAAGTTACCGTAGTTCAATTACCATAGTTTAGGGGAGTAATAGGCATTTAGGCCTATACTTTAATAATCACATTGGTCTAATCCTAATTAATTCTGGTGGTCTTGGTTGAAATAAGTTTATGCTTGGTTTGGGTTTCCAAATTATTTATGGAGTTGTTAATGCCACATAATGTGGCTTATTTAAAGGCAAACTGGAATTGGATTATGGGGTAAAAGTACTTAGATCGATTTGGCTTTTGGTGTCTTGGCTATAAAAGCAACATTATTATCTGACAAAAATTACAAAAAAATTTCCTTGAGATTGGCCCAAACCTCACATTTTGTCCTTACTATTTTAAAAACCTATAGTTACCTTTGTGCCGTTAGCTCGGTTAGAAGGATTGTTAGGCAGTGAATGAAAAGTCTAAACACCCTTGCAAATTGCACGCCAATTTTTCCTTTGTAAATGTAGGTTAACAAAAAGAAAAAAAAGCCCATTAGCACTTTTCCTCTTTCGTTTATATCTTTTCTATGCAAGTTTAAGGTTTGTGTTCATGAAAAACTTGAACATCGTTAAAGTTGGAAACAAAGTAATTGTGGCTAAAAAGTAACTAGAAATGAAGATAGGTATTGAAATTTAATAGCTTTTCTTGAATTCCTTGCTTGGGTAAGAGGGTTTTGGAGTAGGTGTGTGGCCAAGCCTCTGTTTTGATGATTAGATGAAACATGCATGATTATCTGGGTGAATGAAGCTGCTTGTGAAGTGGTATTGTTTGTTTGTTTTGTATAAACCATGGTGCACTGTCTTTTGTTCTACAAGGGGGAGGAAGATGTTATTGCACTACCTGTATATGTATAGAAGGGGGTAGATCTAGACCCTTTTTCATACCTGGATTTGAGTGAGATAATTAGGAGAAAATTTTCTTGAAAATGAAGTTTTCTATGCTGAAGATAACGATTGGAAGTGAGATGAGGATTGAGAACAACTTTGACATTTTAAAGATGTTTAGAAATTATGAAGAATCAACTGAAATTTCTCTTTATGTGAAGATTGAACTATGTCCCCTAGTGGATGTGTACTGTGACTGGATGTGGGATAAAAGGGAGGATGTTCAGTTAATGGAGAAGTAAGTGATAATGATATGGTGGTTATAGATTTTGAATGTGATAAGTCAAAAGTTGAATGCCAAGAGAACATAGGTGTGGAGAGAAAGACAGATGTTGCAGTTGATGATGAGCCACATAAAGGTGAAGGGCTGATGGGGGAAATGAATGCAAATTATGTTCCCTTGCCCAACCTGAATGAGGCAATTGTCAATGAGGTCAAAGGCAAAGATAAACAAGGAAGAGGAAGAGAAAGAAGAAAAAATGGACAAAGAAGACCAGTTAGAGGGAGAGAGAGCGATTCTAAATCAACAAGGGATTAGAGAATGAGGAAGAGCAATAGTGAACATGATGGTGTTCAAAATGAAGACTGATGATGAAGGGGTTATTGTTCTAGCACTTTGAATATGATTGTGATGATAAGCTGCTGGATGATAAGGATGCTAACCAAGGAAGTGAATGTGAAGGTATTGAAGATGAAGAACATTGTGTAGGTGAAGGGGATGATGATGAGCATGATCTGAGTGACTTGGGGAATGAGTCATCTCATGATGGGTACTCAACAGATGAGAATGCAAGGGAGTTTAATTTGGAAATAAAGTCACTATGCAATTCTGACAAATGTGGAGTAGCCTATAAGTGGATAATTGAAAAATCTACTGAGTCTTGGTGTCAAATAGGGTATGATCACTTGTGTAAGGTAGACAATGTTATCAATAACATGAGTGAGTCATTTAATAGCTGGATAAGGAAGATAAGACCTATGTTTGTCCTAACCCTATTGGAGAAGCTAAGACTAAAGGTGATGTCTAGATTTCATAAAAGATATGCCACAGGCTGTAGCTGGAGTGCTAAACTTACCCTTTTCACCAAAAAGGAACTTGATAGAAGGATTAAAGCATCTAATCGTTGTACTTATTTTCCAGCTGGTAAAAATGAATTCTAGGTGCTTTATGGCCTAGAATCAAATGTGGTTAATTTGTTGTTGAGGACTTGTACTTGCAATCAGTGGGGTATCATTGGCATACCATGCAAGCATGCCATATGCTGCATTAGTTTCAAAAGGGTTAATGTTGAAGATTACGTTGCTCCTTATTACTAAGTGGATATTTATCTCAAAGCTTATGGTGAGGTTGTGCACCCTTTGTCATAAGTTTATTTTTCACCTGAAGATGAAAAGACATCTGTATTCCCTCCACCATTGAGAAAAAAATCTGGTAGGCCTAGGAAGAATAAAAAAAAAATGGTTGGTAAGAGAGAAAGCACATGAAGGTCTAGCATAGTCACCTACAGTAAATGTGGCACCATTGGTGACAATGCTAGAACATGCAGTCACCAATGCCCTTTATCTAACAAAGTAATTGACTACACCATTGTTGTTAACAAAATTAGAAAAGCTTCACTGTTATTATTAATGAATGTTAACATCATTCCCTATTTTCATACTCAAAGGATTAGGAAAAGTCAGACATCCAGGCCAATAACTCAGAAAGGAAAGGTAATTTTTTAAACCCTAATTGTTACTTACCCTGCACCTAAAAAATTACTTACATTGGAACTCTGTGCAGGGGAAGAACAAAGTTGGCTGATGCTTTGTTGAATTCTATTTGGAAGACTGGAACATATATGGAATTGTCTTGTGATCGAAGATAGATAGAACACATTTGTGAATGAAGTTCGATGGAACACTTTTGTGAATGAAGTTAAACAGAACACTTTCATGAATGAAGTAAGATAGACACTTCAATTGCAGGATTAAGTTAGCTTCTAGGTAATGCGCTGTTAACTGAAAGATGTTTTACAGATGTAACAGACTCTAGTTGTTGTTTTGAATGACTAGATGCTGGTATAATCCTCATTTATATGCTTATGATATCTTCATGTATATAGAGAAGCTTTGTGGATGCCAATTTTGTTAATTTTATTGTCACTGCCTGATATTTAAGTTCACTTTAGCCATTATATAATTCCCATCTAGACATCATCTTTGCATTGGTAAAATTTTTAAATTTGCAATAACCTCCCTAGATAACACTTTTGCAGCTCCAACATTCACACAATCTCTCCAAATAATATATTTTTAATTTTTCAGAAACCCCTTTATGCAAAATGGGAAACAATATTATAATCAAGTTTAATATAAACAATGCACATTTCAACAAGTACTTTAATTCTTCATTCCCATCACCAAAACACTGATTACAGTTACAAACATTATTATATTGATCTTCAAACTCAATATCACAATTTTCCTTTTTCTTTCAACAGAAACTTCCACCTTCTCAAGTCTCCTACATGCACTTTTAATTGCTATCATTTGGGATCTTTCATCTCTCTCCTCATATTCATTTACCTCATAACAACCCAAACCATACCCCTTACATCTGCATTATAGCTTAAACTCTGTCCAGCCAACTTGCTTTGCTTAATTGTTTCCTTCGGCACACACCAACTCTAAAATTTGCATTTCTTCTTAGCACATGCATAGTATAGCTTGCTTGGGTTTTTCTCAAATTCTAAAATTTTGACATCTGTTTGCCACCCCGTACCAACAACTCCTATTCTCGAATTGAAGATGCTCATAATTAAAGTGGTTTGCACTGCTTCCAAACATCCTCATAGTATCTATCATAGAAACCTTGTAGCCCTAAACCTCATCCCAAACCTGATAACAAATTCAAATGCAAAACCCTAAAATTAAAAAAAAAAATCATTTTAATTGATGAATTTACCATTACCCTTAAAACCAATAGATGCTGGGAAAAATAACAAGTTCAATCCCACGCTTTAGATCAATATGATACAGTGGGAAAACTACGAACAAACCTCCAAGAATACGCATGAAGGATGGTGGCCATAGAGTAAGGAGAGAGCCATTAGAAGGTCTAGGATTATATATATATCTGCTAGGAACAATTTCGAGTTAACACCTTTCAACGTTCACTAGGTCCCAGTCCACTAATGATCATTTTGACAAAGCTAATAACACAGGAAGCAACTGTAAGTTTCTAAAATAGAAAGGACAAAATGTAAGGTTTTGCTAAACCTCAAGGGGTTTTTTATAATTTTTCCTATTATCTTCACCCTCTCACCTTACTACTTGAAGACACTATATTGTTGTAGGTGAAGGCTCAGTTTTTTTTCTTATTTTTCTTTTCTTGTGAAAAAAGAGAGTACCCAACAAGGCTCAGTTTCAATGCCTTCTATTTACATTGTAAAAATAAGCTCTATAAGTCAGTGAAATGTTTCAGATTTTGAAAACTGACTAATCTTTAACCATCACAAAAACATATATATTTCCACCCTTATACTTGCTTCTAGACACCAAAAATAAAAATAAAAAACATTGTTGGCTTTACTTGTTTGGGGTGTGAAATGAGACATTTTAATACTAGCACCACTTGGTATACCAAACCCTTTAAATCATTTGGTATATTAGACTTTTTTAAGGGTGAGACATGGTAAGTGTAGAAATAATATTTTGTTGAAAATACTCGAGAAGAATAATTTGAAACATCTTCATTTTGGACTTTATCTTTGTTGCCTTCAGAAATTTACTAGAAATTTTTTTGAAATCCTTCAGCCTGCTTTTGGAAATATCCATTGGATATTTTCTCATGGGATAGACTCGAAGGAAACCATTAAAGCGTTGCTCACGAGCTAAACGTTAATGGGTTGACCATTAAGGATTTTGGCTCAGATTAAGAAGGAAATCCCCACAATCAAAAGACAATCACATAATGAGAAGAGTTTCCTCTCACGATTGCCATGACTTGAGGCCTATAAGAGGTCTTTTTCTTAACATTATAAGGTATGTTTGACATTCCACAAGTTAGGAATGAGTCTAGATGCCCAGCCTATTAAGTAGGAAAAGAGGGTGATGAGCAAAAATGATAAAAGTTTGTTCATACGGAGGTCCAAAAGCTATTGAAACCAGAAATCATCTACAAGGTGTTGTACCTAGGATGGTTGGCCAATGTCAAGTTAGCCTGGAAGGACAATAAATCTTAGAGGATGTGTGTTAATTAAATGGACCAGAATAATGTCTGCGCCATGGGTTCATACCCCCATTCCCAACTATTGACCAACTGGTGGACTCAATGGCCAAGTTTAATGTCGTGAGCTTTATAGACACCTACAGCAATTATCTGAAGATCTAAATGAATCTACATGATGAAGAAAAGACTGCTTTCATGACTAGTGAGGAGATTTAATGTTATCGAAGGATGCCTTTTGGCTTTAAGGATGTAGGGGCCAAGTATCATTAGCTCATGGACATGGTCTTTGAGGACCATTTGGGAAGAAATGTCAATGTCTATGTTAATGATATAATCGTCAACAATAGGGCTTTAAATAGCATATCATTAACCTTCGGAAACCTTTCAACGCCTTTAGCAATATAACATATGACTCAACCTGGCAAAGTGCTTTTCTTGGGTCGAAGCTAAGAAGTTCCTAGGGTATATAGTCTTGGAATTGAGAATTCATGTCAGCATAGACAAAGTGAAGAAAATCTTAGATATGCCTAATCTAGGAAATTAGAAAGATATTGATAGGCTTATTGACATTCCTTAGGAGATTTGTCTCTAGGTTTAGAGACAAATATAGGACTTTCTTCAACATTCTTAAGCAAAAAGATGCCTTCAAGTGAGATGACAAGTGCTAAAGGCCTTTCAATGGCATCAAATACTATTTAAGTGAGTTGCCTACACTACAGCTGTCAAGACCGTGGTCCATGGGAGCCCTTATTCTTGTATCTAGCAATCTCCCTCGGCTAGTCAACATAGTCATGGTAAAAAGGGAAGAAAGTCAGCAATAGCCAGTATGTTCATAAATAAATAGCTAAACTTTCTTTTCTTAGTTTTCAGTTACTAATTTTGAATGGATAATTGGTGTTCAATTAATTAAATGCCTATTTTTTGTTAATTTTTTATTAGATGTTTTAGAATTTTGATAACCGATACACGAAATATAAGAAAGACTAGGAAATTCATTCTTCCCCATTAATGTCCATCAAATTTTCAAGTAGTGTACAATACTGTTTATTAGTATATATCTATGCTTGTAAATGGAGGTCCTGGGCAAAGAATCACCTTAGTTCAGGTATAGTGCCTGTGCTTGTAAATGGAAGTTCAGCTTATGAATTCAAGAAGGAGAAGTAGATTCAACAAAGTGATCCATGTCATCTTTCCTATTTTTATTAATTGCGGAGGCTTTAAATGTTATGTTTGAAGAAGCAGTGGAGACAAGTGAGTTTAAAGAGGTATAAGTGGGTCAGATAGATTGGTGATCTCACATTTTGGAACATGTAGATGATGCACTTTTTGTGGATATAAATACTTTCTGTAACATGCATAGTTTTCGCCATCAATAAATTATCACAAAAAGCGAAGGTATTTCGAAAAGTAATTATAAAAGCTACTAACAAATTGTCAAGTTGTATTCTTGCTTCTTGTTGGTGTTTATTTATCTAGTGTATTGAAGTATTGTTAAAGAAAAAAACCATTAACAAAACAAACCCAGGCCGTAACAATAAATTGGTCAACAAAAAAAATAAGAATAACAATTTTATGAAAGGAAAGTGTAGTTTTTTGCCTCTCAGGACCTTAATGTTAAATCAATTTCAATTATTATGAGAACTAGTATTAGCTAATTCAAGATTTAACTACTCTATAATATATATACATGCTAGTGGAGAAAAAATAATACACTGTATCGATGCATAGAATATCAAGTGAAGTAATAAATATTAGAATGAGAAGTGGAAGAAATCTGAACGTATCTTCAAGGGTAGAACATATCTAATTGCTATGAAAAGGAGGAATTTGTTCCTGGTGCTTAACACAGTTCCCTTGGGCACCTTAATTGCCTCTCCCTTTTTATTTATTAGTGGATTTTTCACAAAGAACCGATACGTGAAATCATGAAGACTGGATAATTTAATAGGATTTCGTGATGAAGAACCAACGTGGTAAATAATTTAACAGGTATCTGAAAATGTAAAATTTCTTAAAGTTTCATATTATCTTATTTTCTCTTGTTTTCTTAATTTTCTGGAAATAAAATAGAAAACATGTTTGGTAAACTATATTTACGTTTTCTACTTAAAATTTCAAGTAAGTATTGGAGAAAACAGAGAGTATATGCCAGCCTTATGTTCAAGAATTTCTGAAACAGCTAATTATCTTCGTTTTGAGACACTAATATTAACAAGTTATCTTTTTGTTAATAAATCAGTTTTTTTACAAAAAAAATCATATTTCAATATTAAAGGAAAAAATATTATTTTTACTATGTTTTTGCTTACAAATTTTTCTAGCTTTCCAGAATGAAAAGTTTGAAAATAAAATCGAAACTAAATTTTTAAAAATGGAAAATATAAATAAGTAGGCAGCAATATTACCAAATGATTCCTAATTTTAAATCTAAAAGAAATTAAACATAAGTTCACTTACTAGATCAAACACTTGGTTGGGGTTGCCTATAAAACATGTTAATCTCCCTTTGCCATAGCCAGCAATCACACTATTTATAGTTCTGTGAAAACAAAAAATTTATAACTTACCTTTTTTTAACATCTCAATAATTGATGAGAACGTTTCGAATGCCGAAAATGAGATTACGCAAACTTAAAGAACGATTGGTAATTTGGGATGTATACAAACATGTAAATAATGTGTCTCATCACTCTAATTCAATGAACAAAAGATGATCAGTGATTTGTTTTCGGCCTTGGCCATCATCGCCAAGATATCTACAATTGAGAATTAGGTTTACAACACTTTTTTATCTTAAAATTTAAAGCAAAGTTTTGGCAGAAGAGAAGGCGGATGGTGTGAGTATGGGTAGCTTGAAAAGGAAAAATTCGCATTATTGAGGAAGTGATGAGGAGGGGGCCTTAGTTGGGAATCAAGATGAAAATAATTTAGGTCTAATTTGTGGCAGCATTGTTAAAATTGGGAGTGAAATTGATAAATTGGTTCTAGATTTTTCTAAGTCGTTTAGATTGGCAATTGTAGGTGGAGAGAACATAAAATTCTAGAAAGATTTGTGGGTGGGAAGAGGAGTGTTCATAGCCAAAATTTCCTAGGTTGAGTTTGGAGGTGAAAAATAGGGAAAGGGAGGTAGGTGGAAGGAGTGTAGATATGGCATTGGGAGTTGGAGTAGGAGTCCTTGAGGAAGAGAAAATTCTGAATTAATTGATTTTATCAATATGATTGATCAGGTATAAGTAGATCAGAAAAAAGAATTAATGTCGCTATTTATCAAACTCTATGAGTGTGTACTCTATCAACAATCTTAGAATACAGATTGATGCAATTTCTTTTCAAGTACAGTCACTTGCATGATGTGAATGTTGGAATAAAATGGTAGTCTTTTTGTAGATTGTAAATAGGAGTTCTAAACTTAACTATTCTTAGTTTGAAACTTTCAATGTTTTCAAAATTCATTGTTAGTGATATTAGAAATTGGATGTAAAGATGTGCAAACGGTGGGTATATATATATGGTGTTTAAACTCCAGTAACCTGCTGGAGTTGTGTTTGGTTTCGACATAATTTTTTTTTTTTTTGTTACTCAAAAACATATTACATGTTACAGGGTAAAAAGGTACACTATAAAGTAGAGGGAATGAAGAATATCAGCTTTTTTTTGTTTCTGGAGGGTTACCGACTCATTATATAATAATACTATAGAAAAACCGGCGGAGGCCAAATTTGAACTCTAGATGTACATCTATATCCCTTAACCACTCTACTAAGTGGTTAGGACAATTTTGACAGACTTATATTTAATGGACTTATGCATTTTATTACACATTTTGTTGCTAACCAACAGGAAAATTTGTTTATTAGTATACATTTAATTAAAACATATAAATACTTTCTGTAACATGCATAGTTTTTGCCATCAATAAATTATCACAGAAAGCGAAGGTATTTCGAAAAGTAATGATAAAAGCTACTAACAAATTGTCAAGTTGTATTCCTGCTTCTTGTTGGTGTTTATTTATCTAGTATATTGAAGTATTGTTAAAAAAAAAAAAAACTATTAACAAACCAAACCCAGGCCGTAACAATAAATTGGTCAACAAAGAAAAAAAAAACAGAATAATAATTTTGTGAAAGGAAAGTGTAGTTTTTTTTACTCCCAGGAGCTTAATGTTAAATCAATTTCAATTATTATGAGAACTAGTATTAGCTAATTCAAGATTTAACTACTCTATAATATATATACATGCTAGTGGAGAAAAAATAATACACTGTATATCGATGCATAGAATATCAAGTGAAGTAATAAATATTAGAATGAGAAGCGGAAGAAATCCGAACGTACCTTCAAGGGTAGAACGTATCTAATTGCCATGAAAAGGAGGAATTTGTTCCTGGTGCTTAACACAGTTCCCTTGGGCACTTTAATTGCCTCTCCCTTTTTATTTATTAGTGGATTTTTCACAAAGAACCGATACATGAAATCATGAAGACTGGATAATTTAATAGGATTTCGTGATGAAGAGCCAACGTGGTAAATAATATTCTTCTCATCACACTTATTTGCATGTCTAGCCATTGCCACCAACATTGCATTTGCAACCATGTCCACAGGTATCTGAAAATGTAAAATTTCTTAAAGTTTCATATTATCACTCTAATTCAATGAACAAAAGATGAACAGTGATTTGTTTTGGGCCTTGGCTGTCATCAACAAGATATCTACAATTGAGAATTGGGTTCAAAGCACTTTTTTTTAGCTTAAAATTTAAATATATGAGTAGACTGGATGAAAATTTATAAAGTAGTAGGCCCGTCAGACGTGACCCGAGCCTTCATGAGGCTGATGAGAATGTACAAATTGGAAGGTAAAACTTACCTAGCCAACCATCAATTTTATATATTTTCTAGCACACAGTGACTAAAGGAATTGATGAGTGATTGTGCGCTTAATGCCCTACTTTACCATCCCATGCTCTTAAATGATTGTTGGGCTAGCCCAAAATGGATTTAGAAGTTTTATAGATCTCATCAGCTCGAAGCCCAGTGGGCTAGTGGTTGAAGAAGACATTGGTCTTTGATCCATTAGATTGCCCATTTAAGTAGCTAAGTTATAAAAGCCCACATAATTGGGAGTAAAATGTCTATTGTCCTGAGTCCTGACCGTTAATCTAAAATTGTACAAAGCACCTCAGCCAGCTCACCTATGAAATGCTTCCAACTTCTAAGTACACGTCCTCGTGTAGCTTAGCCTAGTGGCAAAGGCGCATAAGGACAGTGAACCCACCTGGGTTTGAATCTTCTCCCCCTTTCTTCTTTTTCCAATTCCACAAATGCCTTTAATGGTGATTTGATTACCTTTCAAGCTCCCAAATACATGTCAAACACCCCCTATAATATATAAATGTCTATCAACACTTGTAATCTTGTATAATTGATTCTGAGTATAGAAAAAACAAACAATGTACTAATTTTTCATGCGATGTTCATCTAGGCTACTGTTTTTCATGTATCTTATTTGCTTTTTTGTTTCACTTCTTAGGTATAGTGCATATTACTTGTGCTTGGATGAAATTATAATGCTATATGTCATCAATCAAATCTCAATCACACAATAAAACAAAACATAATTTACAATGAAGAAAAATATTATGACTAGTGACATGTTATAGTAGAGATTGTGTACCTCAAACCTTCAATGCATCCAGGAAAGGGTTCTTCAAAAGTACTTGTTATCATAGTTGGGCGGATGATGGCCATGGGAATATCACCCTGAAACTGCTGCAAAAGCATATCTCCCATTGCCTTCGTAAATACATATGGCTTTGGCCATCCATACAACTTTGCCCTGCAAAATATCATAGCTGATAATTATTTTGCACTCTATCTGTTTTAAAAAGACTGACCCTTTCAACATTTTATTTTACATAATGTAAATCTTGTTAGCCTGAAATTAAATAATTGACAAATTTTTTTTGTTTCAACTTAAGCTTGAGTTGGTAAATAGAGAGAAAAAGTTGATAACTTAAACTAGCCATTAATTATCAAACTCTAAGGACTTCGAGGTTTAGGGGGAGAGAGAACGTAACCTTTTGAGGCCAAAATCCTTCAAAGCAAGAGTGATTTCCTCTTCTGTGTTTCCATGCAACCGAAGCTCTTCTAGCTTTTGTTCCATGATTTTTTTTTCTTCATCAATATCTAATTTGCAATTCCCCTCAAGAGTCTCACCCATGCGGAATGGTTTCTCAAGTAAAAGTCCACCTCTTTCACCAGACACATATGCTACCAAAAAAAAAAAAAAAAGACAAAGTTAAGACAAATAAGAAAACCCCATTTTAGAGGATGGATGCTCACACCAGTAGTAAGTTCTCAAAAATGCTTAAAAAAAATTTTCATTTCTTTAACAGGCAACAATCTTCCTCAAGAATAATAAGCAAAAGCAGTGTAAGGTTAGTACTATATACAGAATATGTACCTGTTCATGTTTGGAGGAACATCATTAACCGCTCACATTTTTTTTTGTAAAAAACCTATTCATATATATATATATATATATATATATAGAGAGAGAGAGAGAGAGAGAGAGAGAGAGAGAGATTATGATTAAAATAATTAGAATTTAGATAAAAAGATATGGGAAAGTTAGTATTTAATTTTCTCCATCTTCAAATAATATTTTAGTAATTCTTTATCTAAAAAATCAATATTAGTTCTGGGCGAGTATACTATTTGGTATACTATAATAATTTAAAGGATACAGTAACATCTAGGCCGGGCTACCAACATTAAAAACACTGGTAAGAGTTCCAAAGAGATCAGGAATACCTGTTGATACATGGAGAAATAACTTTATTTTAGCACATCTCTTCGCAAAATTATAAGCATGAAGAGCTCCAAAGGTGTTGGTGTCCAACGCAATATCATATCTACAAGGAGAACACAAGGTCCAGTAACCAATTAATGAAAACTTTAATCTACTCATTTGAGGATTTTACCATTTTGGGTTTTAAAGAAAATTCCTGATAATATCAGAAAGGATTAGTACAACAGAAAAAGTTTGTGTTCAGAGTGGAACTCCTATTACCTTGTTGTGATTGTGAATTGCTTTTATGGTGCTTTCCTTTTGTGTATTTTTCTTCGACTATAGGACTCATTAATTTATAGGGTTGTTGGTCGAGTTCAAGTACTTTTTATCTTCTAATATATTTTTATTTTGCTGATAAATGAAAAATATGTATCGTTTTTCCATATTAATTTATACAAAATCTTCCAAATGTATCATTTTTTATTATGTAAATCAATG
This sequence comes from Aquilaria yunnanensis, assembly GCA_039654915.1. Lineage (NCBI taxonomy): Eukaryota > Viridiplantae > Streptophyta > Magnoliopsida > Malvales > Thymelaeaceae > Aquilaria > Aquilaria yunnanensis. Next base: position 3,464,143 of record CM077595.1, read on the forward strand.
AATATTTATTATTGTAATTGTGTTATTTACAGGGGCAGAGCCCGAAAAGATTGTCAGTGGGCCAATAGATAATTATTTTATAGTATGTAAATATAAAATTTAAAACTTATGGGATCAAGTTACAAATTTAATTAAAGATATAATATTAAATATATAATTTTTCTAAAATTTTTAAAATTCAGTTGGGGCAATTGGCCCCACTTGGTTAAACGTGGCTCTTGGTTATTTAATGAGGTGTATGGAAAAATATATCTAATATTTTTATGGGATAATTACATTTTGCCCCTTAGGTTTAAGTGAAATTTCACTTTGCCTTTTAGAAATATACACTTTGCACCTTATCATTTTAATACAGTTCAACAGTAACTTCTGAAATTTTAATTTACATTGTGCGGTGCTTATTTTCAAGTAAATTCAATTTGTATGGTATTTTTTACAATTAATTAATATTTAAAAAATACTATTTTTTATTTATAGAAAGAAAAACTAATAATTTAAAATGTTTATTACTTATAGAAAAAGAATATCATATAGGTTAAAATTACAAGAAAATGATTACCCTAATATTTAAATTAAAATTTTAGAAGTTGCTGTGAAAGTGTATTAAAAAGGCAAAGACAAAGTGTATATTTTTGAAGCAGGAAGGTGCAAAGTGTTATTTTACCTAAATCTGATGAGATAAATTGTAATTAACCCTATGTATATAAGACAACATTAATCTTTTTTTTACAAAAAATACATAATTGAAAGGGATATATATTATGAGAAATAGGAAGTGCAAAAATAACATATGCATGTTGGAGACTCTTTAAGCACCTTTCATTGAAATGTGTTGTCGCTGCAAAGTTTACAGCCACTTCTACTTCTTTCCACAGTTCCTCCTTCAAGTTGGGGTCTTTAATTGCCAGGTCTTCATACGAAATATCACCCGGAATTGGTTTCACCTTTGAGTTTATAAAATGGTGGAAATTTGTTCCCTGCGTTTCTCGAAGTACTCTAAACAATTCCTTGTTGATAATCTACAAAACAAAAATGATCGACATATGATCAATGAAATTTGACTTGACGGGTAATAAGGTTTGAACCTTGAGGATAGGTAAGTATCCTTATAACTGAGGCAGGTTAGTAAAATCATAACCATACTTTACACTGTATAAGTGCATCTAACCCTCTGTGTGAGAATAACCAAAAGCTTGATAAGTTTGATAGTAGTTGATCAAGCTTGAACACTACCCCCAAGCATGAGGTTTGGCACCACAAAGTATGGAGCCTAAATTCTGGCTTGAGGTTAAATTAAAGTTTAATACAATTCGGTTCACTTTTTCAATTTAAGTTCAAATGTAAGTTACCTAATAATCACAAAACTTCATGTGGTATTTTGTATATCGCTAATATATGGTATGCAGTATAAAAATTTTCATTAGTTGTCATTTTTTGTACTTTACACCTTTATACTTTGCATTATTTCACATAACAATGCATTTTTGTATGTATTTTTTAATTTAGTATGATATGTCACTCGATACGTACTGCATACATGAGTGAAGTAATTTTTTTCATTCTATATCAAAATATCATGCATACATATACAAAATGATAAAATATAATTAATATACATATTTTGGCATAAATATTTATTTTTTATTTTACAAAATTAAATTTAATTGGTGTAACTATATATATTTGATATCAAGTATAATTATATATATGTATAACTAAAGTATTTAACTGGTAAATGAATCTACTAACTCACCAAAAAAAATGTTTAATAGGTTAAGAATTAAAATGAAATAATAATGGGCTAAAGCGCTTTTACTCCCTCTAATTTGTCAACTTGTTAGAAGACATCCTAAATTTTGACTCGGTGCAATTTAGTCTCCCAACTAGGAACCATATAGCACTTTGCCTCTTTGACCTTATGTATGTTAGTTGATTAATAAGTAAAACTACCTGTTTAGAAACCAAGCTTCTCAATTTGTCTCTTTTATACCCTATACTTTACTATCTAACAATCTAAGTACTGTCTCTATTTTGTCATCACCTTCTCTAATAACGACAACCATAGTCCTATCCAGACTTGAAGAACATATTGTAAGGTGAATAGGCTTTCACGTTGTCCCAGACAACTCTCCATTTGTCATCAGACCAGTATTAAGGGGTGGGGACAAGGAGGAGCTAGGGGTGTCTCCCCCAAATATTTTCCATACTTATATATATAATATATATTTTATAAATTATTTTAAAAAATTAAATACAAAATAAAAATATATACAATAACATAAATATTAAAATGACAAAAGAAACTAGGTTTTACTTTTTTCATGAAAAAAATTTATGCTTTCATGTTATCAAAAAAACTTAAAAATATATCTTAAAAGATTTACATTTAAATGTCAATACCTCCCTATCTCAATTTCATTTTTCTCATGGTAAAATGTTTACCACTAAGTCGTGCCCCACACCCAACAATTAACAGCCACCACCTGACAGCAAGTACATTACAACAACTATTTATAAGTTGGAAGTTGCAATAGTTTGCAACTTCTCTAATCTTCAAGCCACCCACCCCAAACTTTTACGAGTTCTTTTTTATTTTTTAGTTTAATGTCTACCAATGGGAGAAAGATGGTCAAATCTTCAAATTTTATAAAATATATTTAGTTTTTAACTTTTTATGCTATAACTTTAAATCACATATATTTCCTTAAATCCTAACCATTTAGAGTATATAGGGAACTCGTGATATGTATGGAGCCAATACTCCAAATTACCACATAATTATGGAAATTAAGATTAGTAAGTTTTACTCCATCTGTTTCATAAAAGCTGACATTTTTTACTATTTATAATAACTAATTTATGATTTTATTTCTTTCAAAATTTTTAATAAAAATATGAACTTTTTATATGAAAATAGAACTTTAAATATTATAGTTTCAAAATATTATTTTTAAAAATTCTCTTCAAAGCATATTTATATGAATATATTCAAATCAAATTTTAGTCCAAAAAGGTAAAATGACCAAATAATACGAAACGGAAGAAGTCACTTTTTTAATTATAAAGACTCAAATTATAATTTTAATATATTTCTCATGTACTTTGAATAATTTAATCTCATATAAATTTTATATTAAAACGCCTATGTCTCGGCCCTCTAATCCATTAGAAGGATCGTTAGGCAGTGAATGAAAAGTTTAAAAACACCCTTGGGAATTGGGTGCCAATTTTCCCTTTGTAAATGTAGGTTAACCAAAAAAAAAAAAAAAAAAAAGCCCATTAGCACTTTCCCTTTTTCGTTTCTATATTTTCTGTGCAAGTTTAAGGTTTGTGTTAATGAAAAACTTGAACATCGTTAAAGTTAGAGATAGGTATTGAAATTTAATAGCTTTTCTCAAATTCGTTGCTTGGGTAAGAGGGTTTTGGGGTGGGTGTGTGGCCAAGCTTCTTTTTTGATGATCAGATGAAACATGCATAATTATCTAGGTGAATGAAGTTGCTTGTGAAGTGCTGTTGTTGTTTGTTTTGTATAAACTATGGTGCACGGTCTTTTGTTCTATAAATGGGAGGTATAAACTATGGTGCACGGTCTTTTGTTCTATAAAGGGGAGGAAGATGTTCTTACACCACCTGTATATGTATAGAATGGAGTAGATCTAGATCTTTTTTCATACCTAGATTTGAGTGAGACAACTAGGAGAAAGTTTTCCCAAAAAAGAAGTTTTTTGTGCTGAAGATAATGATTGGAAGTGGGATGAGGATTGGGAACAACTTTGACATTTTGAAGATGTTTAGAAATTATGAAGAATCAATTGAATTTTCTTTTTATGTGAAGACTGAACTATGTTCCCTAGTGGATGTGTACTGTGACTAGATGTGGAATGAAAGAGAGGATGTTCAGTTAATGGAGAAGTAAGTGATAATGATATGGTGGTTAGAGATTTTGAATGTGATAGGTCAAAAGTTAAATGCCAAGAGAACATAGGTGTGGAAAGAGAGGCCGATGTTGTTGTTGATGATGAGCCACAGAAGGGTGAAGGGCTGATAGGGGAAACCAATGTAAATTATGTCCCTTTGCCCGACTTGAATGAGGCAATTGTCAATGAGGTGAAAGACAAAGATAGATAGGGAAGAGGAAGAGAAAGAGGAAAAACTGGGTGAAGAGGACTAGTTAGAAGAAGAGAGAGCGGTTCTAAATCAACAAAGGATAAGGGAAAGAGGAAGAGCAATAGTGAGCATGATGGTGTTCAAAATGAAGATGCATTCCCATGTGGCTGATGATGAAGGGATTATTTTTCTAGCTCTCTGAATATGATGGTGATGATGAGTGGTTGGATGATAGGGATGATAACCAAGGAACTGAATGTGAAGGTGATGAAGAGGAAGAACATTGTGTGGGAAGTGGATGATGATAAGCATGATCTGAGTAACTTAGGGAATGAATAATCTCATGATGGGTACTCAACAGATGTGAATACAAGGGATTTTTATTTGGCAATAAAGTCAATATGCAATTCTAACAAAAGTGGAGCAGCTTGTAAGTGGCTAACTGAAAAATCTACCGAATCTTGGTGTCAAATAGGGTATTCACTTATGTAAGGTAGACAATGTTACCAACAACATGAGTGAGTCATTTAATAGTTGGATAGGGAAGCTAAGACATATGTTTGTCCCAACCCTATTAGAGAAGCTAAAACTAAATGTAATGTCTAGATTCCATAAGAGATATGCCACTGGCTGTAACTAAAGTGCTAAACTCACCTTTTCACTAAAAAGGAACTTGATGGAAGGATTAAAGCCTCTCATGGCAGCACCCCTTTGCCAACTAGTAAAGATGAATTCTAGGTGCTTTATGGCCTAGAATCAAATGTGGTTAATTTGTTGGTGAGGACTTGTACATGCAATCAGTGGGGTATCACCGGCATACCATGCAAGCATGTCATATGCTGCATTAGTTTCAAAAGAGTTAATGTTTAGGATTACGTTGCTCCTTATTACTCAATGGATACTTATCTCAAAGTTTATGGTGAGGTTGTGCACCTTTTGTCACAAGTTGATTTTTCACATGAAGATGAAAATGACATCTGTATTCCTTCCACCATTGAGGAGAAAACCTGGTAGGCCTAGGAACAATAAAAAAAAGAGGTTGGTGAGAGAGAACGCACATGAAGGTCTAGCACAGTCACCTACAGCAAATGTGGCACCATTGGTGACAATGCTAGAACATGCAGTTACCAATGCCCTTTATCTAACAAAGTAATTGACTATACCCTTGTTGTTAACAAAATTAGAAAAGTTTCACTGCTATTATTAATGAATGTTAACATCATTCCCTGTTTTCATACTCAAGGGATTAGGAAAAGTCAGACATCAAGGTCAATAACTCAAAAAGGAAAGGTGATTGTTTAAACCCTAATTGTTACTTACCTTGCACCCAAAAAATTACTTACATTAGAACTATATGCAAGGGAAGAACAAAGTTGGCTGATGCTTTGTTGAATTCTATTTGGACGATGGAACATATATGGAATTGTTTTGTGACCGAAGATAGATAAAACGCTTTTGTGAATGAAGTTAGATGGAAAACTTTTGTGAATGAAGTTAGACAAAATGCTTTCATGAATGAAGTAAGATAGACACTTCAGTTGCAGGATTAAGTTAGCTTCTAGGTAATATGCTATTAACTAAAAGACGTTTCATAAATGTAACATACTCTAGTTGTTATTTTGAATGACTAGATGCTGCTCTAATCCTCAATGATATGCTTATGATACCTTGATGTATATAGAAAAGCTTTGTGGATACCAACTTTGTTAATTTTACTGTCATATTCTGATATTTAGGTTCTCTTTACCCCTTATATAATTCCCAGCTAGACATCATCTTTGCATTGGTAAAATTTTTAATTTTGCAATAGCCCCCTTAGATACCACTTTTGCAGCTCCAACATTCACACAATCTCTCCAAATGATATATTTTTAATTTTTCAGAAACCCCTTCACGCAAAATGAGAAAAAATATTATAATCAAGTTTAATATAAATAGTGCACATTTCAACAAGTACTTTAATTCTTCAGTCCAATCACCAAAACAATGATTACAATTACAAACATTATTATATTGATCTTCAAACTCAATATTACAATTTTCCTTTTTCTTCCAACAGAAACTTCCACCTTCTTAAGTATCCTATATACACTTCCAATTGCAACCATTTGGGATCTTTCATCTCTCTCCTCATATTCATTTACCTCGTAACAACCCAAACCATACCCCTTGCATATGCATTATAACTTAAACTCTGTCCAGCCAACTTGCTCTATTTGATTGTTTCTCTCGGCACACACCAGCCCTAAAATTTGCATTTCTTCTCAGCGCATGCATTGTATAGCTTGCTTGGGTTTTTCTCAGATTCTAAAATTTTGACACCTGTTCGTCACCCCACACCAACAATGCCTATTCTCAAATTAAAGATGTTCGTAATTAAAGTGGTTTTCACTACTTCCAAACATCCTTATAGCATTTATCCAAGAAACCCTGTAGCCCTAAACCTCATCCCAAACCTGATCAAAAATTCAAATTCAAAACCCTAAAATTAAAAAAAAAATCATTGCAATTAATGAATTTGCCTTTACCCTTAAAACCAATAAATGGTGGGCAAAATAACAAGTTCAATCCCACGCTTTCGATTGATAGGATACAGTGGGAAAACTATGAACAAACTTTTAAGAATCTGCTGTGCATGATAGATGGTGGCCGTAAAGGTAGAAAAGAACCATTAGAAAGTTTAGGATTATATACATCTGCTAAGAGCAATTTCAGGTTAACATATTTCAACGTTCACTAGGTCCCAGTCCACTAATGATCCTTTTAATGAAGCCAATAGCGTGGGGAGCAACTGTAAGTTCCTAAAATAGCGAGGACAAAATGTGAGGTTGGCTAAACCTCAAGGGGTTTTTTGTAATTTTTCTTATTTTCTTCACCCTCTCACCTCACTACTTGAGGAAGACACTATATTGTTGTAGGTGAAGGCTCAGTTTTTTTTTTATTTTTATTTTCTTGTGAAAAAGAGGAGAACCCAATAAGGCTCAGTTTCAATGCCTTCCATTTACATTGTAAAAATAAGCTCTGCAAGTCAGTGAAATGTTTCAAATTTCGACAAACAGACTAATCTTCAACCCTCATAAAAACACATATATTTCCATCCATATACTTGCTTCTAAACACCAAAAATAAAAATAAAAAACATTGTTGGCTTTGGTTGTTTGGGGTCTGAAATGAGACGTTTTAATACTAGCACCACTTGGTATAGCAAACCCTTTAAATCATTGGTATATTAGAATTCTTTAAGGGTGAGACATGGTAAGTGTAGAAATAATATTTTGTTGAAAATAATCGAGAACAATAATTCGAAATATCTTCATTTTGGACGTTGTCTTCGTTGCCTTCGGAAATTTACTGGAAATTTTTTTGAAATCCTTCAGCTTACTTTTGGAAAGATCCATTGGATATTTATTCTTGGGATAGACTTGAAGGAAACCATTAGAGCGTTGCTCATGAGCTAAATGTTAATGGGTTGACCGTTAAGGATTTTGGCTCAAATTAAGAAGGAAATCCCCACAATCACTAGACAATCACATAATGAGAAGAGTTTCCTTTCATAATTGCCATGACTTGAGGTTTATAAGAGGTCTTTTTCACAATGTTATAAGGTATGTTTGACATTCCACAAGTTAGGAATAAGCCTAGATTCCCAGCCTATTAAGTAGAAAATGGGGTGATGAGAAAAATGATAAAAGTTTGTTCATATGGGTGTCCATAAGCTTTTGAAACAAGAAATCATCTATAAGGTGTCGTACCTAGGATGGTTGGCCAATGTCAGCTTAGCCTGGAAGGAGAACAGATCTTAAAGGATTTGTGTTAAGTAAATGGACCAAAATAATGTGTGCCCCATGGGTCCATACCCCTACTCCCAACTATTAACCAACTGGTGGACTCAATGGCCAAGTTTAATGTCTTGAGCTTTATAGACGCCTTCAGCAGTTATCTCAAGATCTAAATGAATCTATAGGATGAAGAGAAGCTTACTTTTATGACCAGTGAGTAGATTTAATGTTATCGAAGGATGTCTTTTGGTTTTAAGGATGTAGGGGCCACGTACCATTAGCTCATGAACAAGGTCTTTGAGGACCATTTGGGAAGAAATGTCAACGTCTACGTTAATGATATAATCGTCAACAATAGGGCTTTCAATAGCATATCAATAACCTTCGGGAAACCTTTCAGCGCCTTCAGCAATATAACATGTGACTCAACCTGGCAAAGTGCTTTTTTTGGGTCGAAGCTAAAAAGTTCCTGGGGTATATAGTCTTGGAATGAGGAATTCATGTCAACACAGACAAAGTAAAGAAAATCTTAGATATGCCTAATCCAGGAAATTAGAAAGATATTCAAAGGCTAATTGACATTCCTTAGGAGATTTGTCTCTAGGTTTAGAGACAAATACAGGACTTTCTTCAACATTCATAAGCAAAAAGGTGCCTTCAAGTGAGATGACAAGTGCTAAAGGCCTTTCAATGGCATCAAATATTATTTAAGTAAGTTGCCTACACTACAGCTGTCAAGACCATGGTCCATAGGAGCCCTTATTCTTATATCTAGCAATCTCCCTCTGGTAGCCAACACAGTCATGGTAAAAAGGGAAGAAGGTCAGCAATGGCCAATATGTTCATAAATGAATAGCTAAACCTTCTTTTCTTGGTTTTCAGTTACTAATATTAAATGGATAATTGGTGTTCAATTAATTAAATGTCTATTTTTTTGCTAGTTTTTTATTTTTTTGTTAGTTTTTTATTAGATGTCTCAGAATTTTGATAATCGATATACGAAATATATGACTTAGGTTATTTTATGTAGTAGGCCCTGAATGAAAAAAAAAAAGAAATAAAAACTCAAAATTTATTTATACTTGGCTTATGCTCAAATCCTAAACTTATTTGTACAAGGATTAGGGCTAGCCAGACCTCAAATTGAAAAAAGAAAAGAAAAGAATGAACTTTGGTGTCAAGTATATAAAATTTGATTTCCTATCCTTATTTGATCTATTTGGTTACAAGTATATGAAATTTGAAACTTGGGTCATTTTATGAAATTGGCCTTTAATGAGAAAAAGAGAAATAGAAACCCAAAATTTATTTATACTTGGATTATGCTCAGATCCTAAATTTATTTGTATAAGGATTAGGGCTAGCTAGAGCTGAAATTGAAAAGAAAAGAAAAGAATGAACTTTGGTTGCAGGTATATGAAATTTGATTTCCTATCCTTATTCGATTTATTTGTTCTTGACATTCAGAATTGAAAACCAATTTTTCTAGACAATTCAATTTCTGCTAAAACTGAAATAACCGAATAATCACCCTAGGTAAGAGTATCTATACCTTTTTTTCTCAATTCATAGAATAACTTCATAAATAAATTTATGGAGAAATGACATTTTGAGTCCTAAAAATTTTATGCTTTTCAAACTTTAGTAACTTATTTTAAAATTTAACCAATGTTTTGGCAACATTGTGAAGGTTTTTGAAAAATATAATGACTAAAATGAATTTTGGTCTAAAGTAAAGAGATTAAATTTTACAACTATTTATATAATTGAGAACTAATTTTTATTTTCAAAGAGGATGTTGATACAATAGTATTGTAGGAAATTGCTTATCCACATTTCTACTTAGAGATGTCCCAATTTTATTTTACACTTAATCAAAACTATTTTTTGAATTTATGACTTAATTTTTTTAAGACTTATTGATACCACCTGCCTGACGAATTGCAAGTTGTTTAGTTAAGTCTATGATACTTATAGCTCTTGTTCCTGTTGTTGAATTGTATATGTACTCATATTAACATAATTGGTAAACTAAAAACTAAACAAAAGTAAATAGTAGACATGTAAACATTAATTGTATGAAAAGAAACACTCAATTTGCTTATCATAAAATAAAATAACTTTAGTCAAGTATTCCCTCCTAGGTCTATACTTTCAAATTTATTTTTCAATTCTTGGGACTTCTTTTGTGGTGGAATGACCAACCTAGGAAAGAAATAAACATATGTATATATGATCTTTCATATATAACCTAACTGTTAAATGAAATTCGATATATGTACTTTGTATTTTTGGATATATATAATATGTCTTTATTTTATAATTATTGGAATTGTAGGAATAGGACAACATGGTAATATATGTTGGATTAATAATAATAATAATAATAATAGTCATTGACTAATGAAGGTAAACCTTCGCTAATTTAATGATGGCTTCTCTTTACTAAGCTAGCGACAATTAGTCTTTACTAAAGTTACAGATGAGTAGCTTTTCCTAAATTATTGTCGCTAACTTATTAACAGCAAATCGGTGCCAGAAAACTAGTAACTTTCGCTTTTATGAAGATGACTGTCTTTACTAAATTATTTTCTTCACCAAATTATTAATGGCGAGCGAATTAGCTAATCACAACTTTAGCAATGACTAGTCAGAGCCTTTGCTACATTTAACTGGCTATCACTAAATCACATTTTTTTAGTTGTGAGTTATTGTTTTCTTTTTTTCAAAAGTTAAAAATCAAATAAAATCTTCCAATATGTACAAGAACTGCAATTAAAATGGGTTTTTTTTTCCTTTTATTACACACGACAAATATAATAAAGATTTGTTTTTGTATAGTACTAGTGCTATTATCTTTAATTAGGTTTTATTTTTCCAGAATCTTTCATTTTTTTTTCTAGTGATCATTTAAGAACATATTCTATGAGGCTAGGAATATGGATGTTCATAATGTAATCTTCCCAGTCAATGCTTTTTGGGTCAAATGAAAATTGATATGAATCCTTGAGATTCTCCCATGCTTCCACGCGCAAATTCTCTAGGTTTGCATCATCAAATTTGCATGTAATTAAGCAAGAACGAGTCAGATTATATACTAATAACTACTCTTTAATTAGTTTCCTTTATATTCCATCAGTCCTATTTTTATTGTATCATTTGAAAGTGCATATGATTTTTAAGAAACTTGTTTGTGTGGTAACACACTTTCTACCAAAGTAGCCTTGGAAATCTTTCAAACAAAGTTTAAAAAAGTAAAAAAGTGGGAAAAAAACCAGCTTTTAGAAAGGTTGTGATCATTTTGAGGATAGGAAATTGTTGAAATGAAAGTGGAATGGATGGATTATTAATCAGGAATGATGTTGATAGATAAACATTATTAAAAAAAAGAATATAAAAAATTCTGAAAGAATCAAAAGATACTTACATGCCCTTAAAGAACACATATGGCTCATAGAGCTTTGCCAATTGCATCCAAATTGATTTTGTGATCAAGTGCTTTATACATATTGTCGTAGTGCCGGAAAAAAAATCATGTTTACCACTTGCAACCCCTTAATTTGTTACGAATAGAAAAACAAGCAAATAATGAGTAATGAGTATTGGTAGGATGACAGGTTTTGGTAGGTCTTACATCTGACATATATAAGTAGATAGTAATGAAAATTAGTTATTATTAGACATTATCTAACAATGAAACAAACACTAAATACTATAAGAATGACTAGGAAATTCATTTTTCCCCATTAATTTCCATCAAATCTTCAAGCAGTGTACAATATTGTTTATTAGTATATATCTACGCTTGTATATGGATGTCTTGGGCAAAGAATCACCTTAGTTCAAGTATAGTGTCTGTGCTTGTAAATGGAAGTTCAACCTATGAATTCAAGAATGAGAAGTAGATTCAACAACATGAACCATGTCATCTTTCCTATTTTTGTTAGTTACGGAGGCTTTAAATGCTATGTTTGAAGAAGCAATGGAGACAAGTAAGTTTAAAGATGGATTGGAGATCTCACATTTGGAACATGTAGTGATACACTTTTTGTGGAAATAAGGAGCAAGCAAAACTACTATAGCCAATAGTGTCATGGCCAAACCATAAAAGGAATCGACTAAGCCATTGGGCCACGGTCCATCCTATCCAACCAGTTGGACTACCATCCTTTACCCTTTCCCTAAAAATAAAAAAATACTGCTAAGCTGCCAATGTTATCGAGTGCCTAATTAACGGTTCAATGATTCAATGGCTTTCAACAGTTTTGTCCTGTTTTGACCAGTTCTTGACCAGTTCTTAATTAAGTTGTTACTTGGAACAATGAGGCTAACACTTCGTGGTTGGATTAGTCCAACTGCTCGGTTCAGTCTGATTCTCACAATATTAACTGTTGCTCAAACAATTACTTAAGTGTAGGCTAGCTAGACCTGAAATTGAAAAGAAAAAAAAAAGAATGAACTTTGGTGGCAAGTATATAAAATTTGATTTATTATCCTTATTCGATCTATTCAGTTACAAGTATATGAAATTTGAAAATTGGGTTATTTTATTTAATGGGCCTTCAATGAGAAAATGAGAAATAAAAACCCAACATTTATTTATACTTGGATTATGCTCAAATCCTAAATTTATCTGTATAAGGATTAGGGCTGGCTAGACTTGAAATTGAAAAGAAAAGAAAAGAATGAACTTTGGTTGCAGGTATATGAAATTTGATTTCCTATCCTTATTTGATCTATTAGGTTCTTAACACTCATAATTGAAAACCAATTTTTCTGGACCGAATAATCACCCTAGGTAAGAGTATCTATACTTTTTTTCTCAAAGCATAGAATACCTTCACAAATAAATTTGAGAAGAAATGACATTTTGAGTCCTAAAAATTTTATGCTTTTCAAACTTTAGTAACTCATTTTAAAATTTAACCAATGTTTTGATAACATTATGAAGGTTTTTGAAAAATATAATGACTAAAATGAAGTTTTTTCTAAAGTAAAGAGATTAAATTTTACAACTATTTATATAATTGAGAACTAATTTGTATTTTCAAAGAGGATGCTGATACAATAGTATTGCAGCAAATTGTTTATCCACATTTCTACTTAGAGATGTCCCAATTTTATCGTATACTTAATGAAAGTTGCTTTCTGAATTTGTGACTTAATTTTTTTATGACTTATTGATACCACCTACTTGATGGATTGTAATTTGTTTAGTTAAAAGTATGATACTTACAGCTCTTGTTCCTGTTGTTGAAATTTATATGTACTCATATTAACATAATTGGTAAACTGAAAATTAAAAAAAAAAAAAAGTAGTAGTTATGTAAACATTAACAGTAACAAAAGAAACACTCAAATTGCTAATCATAAAATAAAATAACTTTAGTCAAGTATTCCCTCCTGGGTCTATGCTTTCAAATTTATTTTTCAATTCTTGGGACCTCTTTTATGGTGGAATGACCAACCTAGGAAAGAAATAAACATATGTATATATGATCTTTCATATGTAATCTAACTGTTAAATGAAATTTGATATATGTACTTTGTATTTTTGGATATATATAATATGTCTTTATTTTATAATTATTGGAATTGTAAGAATAGGAGAACATGGTAATATATGTAGGAATAATAATAATAATAATAGTCATTGACTAATGAAGGTAAACCTTTGTTAATTTAAAGATGGCTTCTTTTCACTAAGCTAGCGACAGTTAGTCTTTACTAAAATTACAGATGAGTAGCCTTTGCTAAATTATTGTCGCTAACTCATTAACAGCATGCCGGTGCCAGAAAATTAGTAACTTTTGCTTTTATGAAGAAGGCTGTCTTCACTAAATTATTAATGGCGAGCAAATTAGCTATCACAACTTTAGCAATGGCTAGTTAGAGCCTTTGCTACATCTGACTGGCTCTGACTAAATCACAGTTTTTTAGTAGTGAACTATTGTTTTCTTTTTTTCAAAAGTTAACAATCAAATAAAATCTTCGAATAAGTACAAAAACTGCAATTAAAATGGGTTTTTATCCTTTTATTACACACGACAAATGTAATGTAATAGGGATCTATTTTTTGTATAGTACTAATGCTACTGTCTTTAATTAGGTTTTATTTAACCAGAATCTTTAATTGTCTTTTTTTTTTTTTTTGTTATCATTTGAGAACATGTTCTATGAGGCCGGGAATATGGATGTTCATAATGTAATCTTCCCAGTCAAAGCTTTTTGGTTCAAATGAAAATTGATATGAATCCTTGATATTCTCCCGTGCTTCCATGTGCAAATTCTCTAGGTTTGCATCGTCAAATCTGCACGTAATTAAGCAAGAACAAGTCAGATTATATACTAATAACTACTCTTTAATTAGTTCCTTTGATACTCCATTAGTCCTATTTTTATTGTATCATTTCAAAGTGCATATGATTTTTAAGAAACTTGTTTGTGTGGTAACACACTTTCTACCAAAGTAGCCTTGGAAATCTTCCAAACAAAGTTAAAAAAAATAAAATAAAAAAAAGTGGGAAAAAACCTGCTTTTAGAAAGGTTGCGATCATTTTAAGGCTAGGAAATTGTTGAAATGAAAGTGGAATGGACGGATTATTATTTAGGAATGATGTTGATAAATAAACATCATTAAAAGAAAGAATATAAAAAACTCTGAAAGAATCAAAACATACTTACATGCCCTTAAAGAACACATATGGCTCATAGAGCTTTGCCAATTGCATCGCCAAATTGATTTTGTGTTCAAGTGCTTTATACATATTGTCGTAGTGCCAAAAAGAAATCATGTTCACCACTTGCAACCCCTTAATTTGTTACAAACAGAAAAAGAAAACCAAACAATGAGTAATGAGTATTGGTAGGATGAGAGGTTTTGGTAGGCTTACATCTGACATATATAAGTAGATAGTAATGAAAATTAGTTATTATTAGACACTATCTAACACTGAAAAAAACACTAAATACTATAAGAAAGACTGGGAAATTCATTTTTCCCCATTGATGTCCATCAAATCTTCAAGCAGTGTACAATATTGTTTATTAGTATATATCTATGCTTGTAAATGGAAGTTTAACTTATGAATTCAAGAAGGAGAAGCAGATTCAACAAGGTGATCCATGTCATCTTTCTTTTTTTGTTTTTAGTTGTGGAGGCTTTAAATGCTATATTTGAAGAAGCAGTAGAAACAAGTGAGTTTAAAGAGGTATAAATGGGTCGGATGGATTGGAGATCTCACATTTAGAAGATGTAGATGATACATTTTTTGTGGAAATAAGGGAGTAAGCAAATCTACTATAGCCAATAGTGTCATGGCCAAACCATAGAAGGAATCGGCTAAGCCATTGGGCCACAGTCCAACCTATCCAACCAGTTGGACTACCGGCCTTTACCCTTTCCTTAAAAACAAAAAAATATTGCTAGGCTGTCAATGTCATCGAGTACCTAATTAATGGTTCAGCGATTCAATAGCTTTCAACAGTTTTGCCCTGTTTTGACCAGTTCTTCACCACTTCTTAATTAAGTTGTTACTTGGATCAATGAGGCTAACACTTCACGGTTGGATTAGTCGGATTGCCCTGTTCAATCCGATTCTCACAACATTAACTATTGCTCAAACAATTACTGAATTGCAGGCTGTATGGTGTAGTTGTGGAAAAGGTGGACGTTGAAAGAGGAACAGTGTGGCTTAGGTGTAAAGCATACCAATTGTGATTCAGTTATCTCAGTCAGCAAGTTGGAAAAAAAAACTTTTGGAAAGGAAGTTCTTGGCAACAAGTGATCGATAAGTGTAGAAAAAAGACCAGAGGCTTGGGATGCCAAGTTTTCAGGAAAATTACAAAAATCCTCCTGAGGTTTAGTAAAACCTACAGTTTTATCCTCACTATTTCAAATACCTACATTTACCCCATTTAAAAATTAACATGCCTACACTTACCCTCTTTCAATGGTAACTCTTTCACTCATCATTACCACAGAAAAAATAAAATGTTATTTTTCCCTCCTAACCTTTCTTCCCAAAAATTTTGCCCCCGCAAACTTCTATATCTAATGAAAAACAAAATCCACAGGAGCTGATGATTTTTTAATCCATTTCTTTCCTCCTCTTTCCCCTCCGTTTCAATGGCAAAGTCATGATGGCTAATCCGGTGTCGGAGATTAAGCACTTTCCCTCATTCCCGCTCTTGATCCAACGCTCTCCCACCTCCTCTTTTCTTCTCTCTATCCGCTGCCCTTCTGCTTCTTCCATACTCTCTCTACTCTCAACCTTATTGGTTTTCTCCATCTTCTCTTGATTCACCACTTCCACCACCATAAGATTCTCTGCACCGAGTCGTTGATTGTGTGCGTTGCTACTCTAACATGCTTGATTATCTGTCGCTCAATTGTCCACCACACTATTCTCCACTGCTTTGATTCTCCACATGCTTCAATTTTCCACTGTTGGATTTTCTATGGTTTTGATTCTCTGCCATGTGATTCTACCCACCACTCCGATTCTCCAATGTCGCATGGTTCTCCCCTTCATTTCAATGGCATGTCCAACATAACTTCTCCATTTCTCCTCTATTTTTTCTCTGCATGACCTCCTATCTTTCCAAAATGGCCATGATGTTGACCAGTAGTGAGAGAGAAGAAGAAAGAACAAGGGAGAAAGAGAGTTTTTTTTTTGTTTGGTGGGCAAAGTTAAATGCAAGAGTTTGGGCGGAAAAATTATCAAAATAAGAAGGCTAGAGGATAAAATGAGTTTTTCATTTTTTGTTTTAACTGGTCATTAATGGAGTTAACGTTGGAGGGGGGATAAGTGTATATATATATATATATATATATATATATATATATATATGTATATATATTAACCTTTTAAAGGATAGATGTTAGTATTTGAAACATTGAGGATAAAACTATAGGTTTCACCATACCTCCAGGGAGAGGGGTCTATAATTTTCCCTAAGTTTTTATCAATTGGTGGAAGACTTACTTTGATGAAGTCTCTGTCAGGAAGTCTTACCCTATATTTGTTCTCCATGGTTCAAGTCTTGGAGTATGTTATAAAAAATTTAGAGAGTGCTATCAAAATAAATTATCTTTTAGGTAGGTTCTGAGGAAGGTAAAAACATAGCTTGAGTTTCTTAAAGCAAAGTTTGGCAGAAAAGGAGGTGGATGGCATGAGTATGGGTAGCTTGAAAAGGAAAAATTCACATTATTGAGGAAGTGATGAGGAGGGGGCCTCAGTTGGGAATCAAGATGAAAAGAACTTAGGTCTAATTTGTGGTACCATTGTTAAAATTGGGAGTGAAATTGATAAATTGTTTCTAGATTTTTCTAAGTCGTTTAGATTGGCAATTGTAGGTGGAGAGAACATAAAATTCTAGAAAGATTTGTGGGTGGGAAGTGGAGTGTTCATAGCCAAAATTTCCTAGGTTGAGTTTGGAGATGAAAAATAGGGAAAGAGAGGTAGGTGGAAGGAGTGTGGATATGGCATTGGAGTTGGAGAATGAGTCCTTGAGGAAGAGAAAATTTTAAATTAATTGATTTTATCAATATGATTGATCAAGTATGAGCGTATCAGAAAGAAGAATTGATGTTGCTATTTATCAAACTCTATGGGAGTGTACTCTATCAACAATCTTAGAAGACTGGCTGACGCAATTTCTTTTCAAGTATAGTCATTTGCATGATGTGAATGTCGGAATAAAATGGTAGTCTTTTTGTAGATTGTAAATAGGAGTTCTAAACTTAACTATTCTTAGTTTGAGACTTTGAGTGTTTTCAAAATTCATTGTTAGTGATAATAGAAAGTGGATGTAAAGATGTGCAAACGGTGGGTTTATGTATATGGTTTTTAAACTCCTGTAACCTCCTAGAGTTGTGTTTGGTTTCGACAGAATTTTTTTTTTTTTTACGTTACTCAAAAACATATTACATGTTACTGGGTAAAAAGATACTTTATAAAGTAAAGGGAATGAATAATGTCAGCTTTTTCTGTTTCTAGAGAGTTACCGAATCAATACATAATAATATCGTAGAAAAACTGGTGGAGGCCAAATTTGAACTCTAACTGTCCATCCATATCCCTTAACCACTCTGCTAAGTGATTGGGATGATTTTGACAGACTTATATTTCATGTACTTATGCATTTTATTACATATTTTGTTGCTAACCAACAGGAAAAATTGTTTATTAGTATACACTTAATTAAAACATATAAATACTTTCTGTAACATGCATCGTTTTCGCCATCAATAAAATATCACAGAAAGTGAAGGTATTTCGAAAAGTAATGATAAAAGCTACTAACAAATTGTCAAGTTGTATTCCTGCTTTTTGTTGGTGTTTATTTATCTAGTATATTGAAGTATTGTTAAAAAAAAACCATTAACAAAACAAACCCAGGCCGTAACAATAAATTGGTCAACAAAAAAAATAAGAATAACAATTTTATGAAAGGAAAGTGTAGTTTTTTGCCTCCCAGGACCTTAACGTTAAATCAATTTCAATTATTATGAGAACTACTATTAGCTAATTCAAGATTTAACTACTCTATAATATATATACATGCTAGTGGAGAAAAAATGATACACTGTATCGATGCATAGAATATCAAGTGAAGTAATAAATATTAGAATGAGAAGTGAAAGAAATCCGAACGTACCTTCAAGGGTAGAACGTATCTAATTGCCATGAAAAGGAGGAATTTGTTCCTGGTGCTTAACACAGTTCCCTTGGGCACTTTAATTGCCTCTCCCTTTTTATTTATTAGTGGATTTTTCACAAAGAACCGATACATGAAATCATGAAGACTGGATAATTTAATAGGATTTCGTGATGAAGAGCCAACGTGGTAAATAATATTCTTCTCATCACACTTATTTGCATGTCTAGCCATTGCCACCAACATTGCATTTGCAACCATGTCCACAGGTATCTGAAAATGTAAAATTTCTTAAAGTTTCATATTATCTTATTTTCTCTTGTTTTCTTAA
Organism: Aquilaria yunnanensis; assembly: GCA_039654915.1. Lineage (NCBI taxonomy): Eukaryota > Viridiplantae > Streptophyta > Magnoliopsida > Malvales > Thymelaeaceae > Aquilaria > Aquilaria yunnanensis. Next base: position 3,483,022 of record CM077595.1, read on the forward strand.
TTTTCTGGAAATAAAATAGAAAACATGTTTGATAAACTACATTTACGTTTTCTACTTCTTAAAATTTCAAATAAGTAAAACTGAGAGTATATGCCAGTCTTATGTTCAACAATTTCTGAAACAGCTAATTATCTTCGTTTTGTGACACTAATGGTAACAACTTATCTTTCTGTTAATAAATTGGTTTTTTTATAAAAAAAATCACATTTCAATATTAAAGGAAAAATTATTATTTTTACTGTGTTTTTACTTGCAAATTTTGCTTAAAAAAATATTTTTCTAGCTTTCCAAAATGAAAATTTTGAAAATAAAATCGAAACTAAAATTTTAAAAATGGAAAATATAAATAAATAGGAAGCAATATTACCAAATGATTCCTAATTTTAAATGTAAAGGAAATTAAAGATAAGTTCACTTACTAGATCAAACACTTGGTTGGGGTTGCCTATAAAACATGTTAATCTCCCCTTGCCATAGCCAGCAATCACACTATCTATAGTTCTGTGAAAACAAAAAATTTATAAATTACCTTTTTTTTACATCTCAATAATTGATGAGAATGTTTCGAGCGCCGAAAATGAATTACGCAAACTTAAAGAACGATTGGCAATTTGGGATGCATACAAACATGTAAATAATGTGTCTCATCACTCTAATTCAATTAACAAAAGATGAATAGTGATTTGTTTTGGGCCTTGGCTGTCATCTACAACTGATAATTGGGTTTAAACCACTTTTTTTTGTCTTAAAATTTAAATATATGAATAAACTGGATAAAAATTTATAAAGTAGTTGGCCTGTCAAACATGACCGGAGCCTTCGTGAAGCTGATGAGAATGTACAAACTGGAAGGTGAAACTTATCTGACCAATCATCAATTTTATTTATTTTCTAGCACAAAGTAACTAAAGGAATTGATGTGTGATTATGCGCTTAATGCCCTACCGTGTCATCCCATTCTCTTAAATGATTATTGGCCTGGCCCAAAATAGATTCAGAGGTTTTATTGATCTCATCAGCTCAAAGCCCAACACACTAGTGGTTGAAGAAGATATTGGTCTTTGATCCATTAGATTGCCCACTTGAGTAACTAAGTTATGAAAGCCCACATAATTGGGAGTAAAATGTCCATTGTCCTGAGGCCTGACCGTTAATCTAGAATTGTACAAAGTACCTCAGCCTACTCACTTATAAAATTCTTCCAACTTCTAAGTACACGTTCCCGTGTAGCTTAGCCTAGTGGCAAAGACGCATAAGGAGACCAAACCCACCTGGGTTTGAATCCCCTCCTCATTTCCTCTTTTTCCAATTCCACAAATGCCTTTAATGGTGATTTGATTACCTTTCAAGCTCCTAAATACATGTCAAACACCCCCTATAATATATAAATGTCTCTCAACACTTGTAATCTTGTATAATTGATTCTGAGTATAGAAAAAACAAACGATGTACTAATTTTTCATCCGACGTTCCTCTACGCTACTGTTTTTCATGTATCTTATTTGCTTTTGTGGCAACGTCGGGTTTTCGGGAGTCGCCACCAATCTGTTTACCTAGGTCGATTGGACACCTTAAAATTGGTCTGCGAGAGTTCGGGGATCGGGAGTACGGTTACGCTAAAACAACTTTGTTATAGCGCCTAAAATTGGCACCTTAGTTGATTTTAATTTTGTTTTGCTTTGCTTTTAGAAAATATTCAGTTAATTTTCAAATTAGAAATTTTAACTGAATTAATCGGATATTGATTTTTAAATTAATTTATGTAAAATTTGATACTTCCGAACCATGGACTCTGTTGAGTCATTTGGACACGGAAGATTTAATTCCGAACCATGGACTCTGCCGAGTCACCCGGACACGGAATTTGATGAAATTTTAAATAAATTAATCCATATCGTAAATATAGATTTTTATCTTTGTAATTATTTAATTTAATTAAAAAGTAGATGTTTTCCAAACCGTAGATCCTGACGGATCATCCAGATATGGAAATTATTTTAAAAAGGTGAGCCAAAAAATAATTATTTAATCAAAATTTCATTTATTTAATAATGAAACCAAAAATTTATGTATATTTCAAAAAAAATAAAAGAAAAGTCTTAATACTTTATTTGATAAAAGGTGCACAAAAAAATAATTATTTAATCAAAGTTTTATTTAATAAAGGAAACAAAAATTGATATGTATATTTCAAAAATAAAAGAAAAGTTTTAATATTTTATTTGTTTTATTTTGTTTTAATGAAAGATTAACCAAAAGTAATTATTTAATTAAGAAACCAAAAATTTATATGCATATTTTAAAAATAAATAAAAGTTTTTGATATTTATATATTTTATTTTTTTGTGTTCTTTTTTATTGATAAAATAATTTTCTAATTTATAAGTCTAAAAATACATCTAATTAATAAGTCTAAAATATTTAAAAAAAATTTAATTCTTTTTTTCTTGTTTATTTTTATTACCTTTATTTGAAATTATTTGGGTAAAATTTTATTTTGTTTAATAAAGGAATCAAAAAGTTATATCTTTTTATTATTTTGAAAGAAATAAGTAAAATATTACTGGATAAAAAAAATAAGTAAAATATTATCCCAAAGTTTTTTCAATGAAAAAGTAAAATACTACTGAATAAAAATAAATAAGTAAAATATTATCCCAAAGTTTTTCAAACAAAAAGTAAAATATTACTGAATAAAAATAAATAAGTAAAATATTATCCCAAAGTTTTTCAATCAAAAAAGTAAAATATTACTAAATAAAAATAAATAAGTAAAATATTATCCCAAAGTTTTTCAATCAAAAAGTAAAATATTACTGAATAAAAATAAATAAGTAAAATATTATCCCAAAGTTTTTCAATCAAAAAGTAAAATATTACTGAATAAAAATAAATAAGTAAAATATTATCCCAAAGTTTTTCAATCAAAAAGTAAAATATTACTGAATAAAAATAAATAAGTAAAATATTATCCCAAAGTTTTTCAATAAAAAAGTAAAATATTACTGAATAGAAATAAATAAGTAAAATATTATTCCAAAGTTTTTCAATCAAAAAGTAAAATATTACTAAATAAAATCCTGAAGTTTTTATATCCTTTTATTCTTTTTACTAATAAAGAAACTAAAAAGTTATACTTAATAAATAAGTAATATATTGCTGGATAAAGAGATAAGTAAAATATTAGCCCAAAGTTTTTATTTTTTAATAATAAAATAAAATTTATTTATATACTTTATGTAAAAAAATATATATTTTATATACTTTATTTAAAAAATATTTTCCAAGCCATGGATCCTGGCGGATCATTTGGACATGGAGTTTAATTTTTATTATTTATTTATTTAATTAATTATTAATTAAATCATAATTTTTATTGGATTTTTATTATTATTTTTCTTGAATTTTTAATTATTATTACTATAGAAATATATTTAAAAACAGAATTGATTTTTGTTGTATTTTTAGAATTATTTAATTATGTTTGTTAAATAATTTTTAATAAAAAGAATAAAAAGTTTAACTTTTTGTTCTCTTTAAAGAAATAATTAAAACATATGTTTCAAAATAATAAAAGATAATTGTCTTTAAAAAATGATTTTTAAATAGAATAAAGTTAATTATTCACATAAAAGAATCTTCTTTTAATTAGTTACTGTTTACTTATTTATTTATTTTTTATTATTAAATAAGTGAAATAAATTTTATCATAAAATAAAATTTTGGCATAAAGGAAAATTAAATAAAGTAAAGTAAAGGGGAGGTTTTATTTTAGTTTAGACATAAAAAAATGCATAAAATAACACATGTAAACATATAAAGGAATATTAAAAGATAATAAATAAATAAATAAAGTGGGGCTTTTTGACCATCCACTTAAAAAAATAAATAAATAGGAGGTATAACCTTCTATGAATTATAAAAGTTAGCAAAAGTTAGAAAAGTTAGATGTTAATAATGATAATAACAATAATAAAAGGTTAGTAAATTAGTAACAATAATAATAATAAAAGGTTAGTAAAGTTTGTAAAGTTAGTTGTTAATAACAACAAAAATAAAAGTTAGTAATGTTAGTTGAGTTAATTATTAACAATAATAACAACAATAATAATAAAAGTTAGTAAGTTAATAATGATAATAACAATAACAATAAAAGTTAGTTATGTTAGCAATTAATAATAATAATAATAATAACAATAAAAGTTAGTATGGTTAGTAAGTTAGTGAGTTAATAATAGTAACAACAATAATAATAAAGGTTAGTGATAATAACAACAATAAATAATAGATAAACAAATAAATATTAAAAGAGTTAGTAATTAGTTTTTCTTTCTGCAAGGATAAAAGAAAAGGTTAGTGACCAAAGTGAAAGAAATTGAAAAGATGAAGGATTAAATGAGAGTTGTACCCTTAGTAATTGAAATTTGAATTTCTGGAAACGCGAAACAGAGGCGACGTGGGCGCGCAGGGGGGGGGGGGGGGGGGGGGGGGGGGATGGGCACGGGGAGGCGAGGCGGGGCAGGGCGACGGCGGCGAGGGAGCACGGCGGAAGCGGCAGGAGGAGGAAGAAAAAAAAATGACGGCCGGAGGAGGAAACGCGGAGCAGACGGCGTGGGGGTGACGGCGAGGGCGGGGAGCGACGGCCAGGAAGGGACGGCGGGATAACTAGAGAGAAACGGCGGGGGAAACGGCGAAAACGGAAGAAAAAGAAAAACGAAGAAGATGGTCAAAACATAAGAAGCAAAAGTTTGGGACTTCTAGGCAGAGGGAGGAGAGGCGGTGGACTAAGGCTATAATTTTTACGTTTTTTCGAAACGGAGCTCTAAGGTTTCTTTGTATTTTTTTCTGTGTTCAGCCTCAAATTTGAGCCCCTATTTATAGAGGAAGTCTAGCCGAACTGTTGATTATTAAATAATAAAAAAAATCAAAACTTATCTCTTAAATTAGTAAAATGATAGTTTCAGTCCTTTACGTTTCTTATCCTTTGGATAAGCTTCAGAAGCTTCTGATTTTGACAATTTTGTCGTTTTCTATTAATTTGGGCCAGAAACGTTAGTCTGGCCCAAAATTGACGCGAAAAATTACGCAAAGCTCCTGAAACTTTCAGAATTTATCAATTTTTCCCGAAACTTCTCAATTTTGTCATTTTTACCTCAAACTTTTTAATTTTGTCATTTATGGAGTTTTAATTTTTACTTCAAACATACACATATACCCATATATATCTTTTTAAATCAAATCTTCTCAAAACAAAAATATATTTTAAACTAATTAAATTTTTTAGTAATAATAATAATAATATAATAATAATAATAATAATAATAAATAATTTTTTTAATTAATATTTAATTTAATTTTGTAATGAAAAATTTTTTTAATGGCCGGACGAAATTGGGTGTCAACAGATTTTTTGTTTCACTTCTTAGGTATAGTGCATATTACTTGTGCTTGGATGAAATTATAATGCTATATGTCATCAATCAAATCTCAATCACACAATAAAGCAAAACATAATTTACAAAGAAGAAAAATATTATGACTAGTGACATGTTATAGTAGAGATTGTGTACCTCAAACCTTCAATCCATCCTGGAAAAGGTTCTTCAAAAGTACTTGTTATCATAGTTGGGCGGATGATGGCCATGGGAATATCACCCTGAAACTGCTGCAAAAGCATCTCTCCCATTGCCTTCGTAAATACATATGGATTTGGCCATCCATACAACTTTGCCCTGCAAATATCATACCTGATAATTATTTTGCACTATATCTGTTTTAAAAGGACTAACCCTTTCAACATTTTATTTTACATAATGTAAATCTTGTTAGCTTGAATTTAAATAATTGACAATTTTTTTTTGTTTCAACTTAAGCTTGAGTTGGTAAATAGAAAGAAAAAGTTGATAACTTAAACTAGCCATTAATTATCAAACTCTAAGGACTTCGAGGTTGAGGGGGAGAGAGAACGTAACCTTTTGAGGCCAAAATCCTTCAAAGCAAGAGTGATTTCCTTTTCTGTGTTTCCATGCAACCGAAGCTCTTCTAGCTTTTGTTCCATGATTTTGTTTTCTTCATCAATATCTAATTCACAATTCCCCTCAAGAGTCTCACCCATGCGAAATGGTTTCTCAAGTAAAAGTCCACCTCTTTCACCACACACATATGCTACCAAAAAACAGAAAAAAAAAAGACAAAATTGAGAGAAATAAGAAAACCCCATTTTAGAGGATGGAAGCTCACACCAGTAGTAAGTTCTCAAAATGCTTAAAAAAAATTTCATTTCTTTAACACGTAACAATCTTCCTCAAGAATAATAAGCAAAAGCAGTGCAAGGTTAGTACCGTATACAGAATATGTACCTGTTGATGTGTGGAGGAACATCATTAACCGCTCACTTTTTTTTTTTTTTTGTAAGAAACCAATTCATATATATATATATATATATATAGAGAGAGAGAGAGAGAGAGAGAGAGAGAGAGATTATGATTAAAATAATTAGAATTTAGATAAAAAGATATAAGAAAGTTAGTATTTAATTTTATCCATCTTAAAATAATATTTTAGTAATTCTTTATCCATAAAATCAATAATGGTTCTGGGCGAGTATACTATTTGGTATACTATAATAATTTAAAGGATACACTAACATCTAGGCCGGGGTACCAACATTAAAAACACTGGCAAGAGTTCCAAAAAGAGGAATACCTGTTGATACATGGAGAAATAACTTTATTTTCGCACATCTCTTTGCAAAATTATAAGTGTGAAGAGCTCCAAAGGTGTTGGTGTCCAATGCAATATCATATCTACAAGGAGAACACAAGGTCCTGTAACTAATTAACGAAAAATTTAATCTACTCATTTGAGGATTTTACCATTTTGGGTTTTAATGAAAATTCCTAATAATATCTGTTGACACCCAATTTCGTCCGACCATTAAAAAAATTAAACTAAAAAAAAATTAATTAAAAAAATATATATATATATTTTATTATTATTATTATTACTGAAAAATTTTAATTAAGTTAATTAGTTTAAAATACATTTTTGTTTTTTCAGAATTTAATTTAAAATGATGTATGTGTGTATATGTTTGAAAGAAAAAAGAAAACTCCATAAAAAATGACAAAATTAAAAAGTTTGGGGTAAAAATGACAAAATTGAGAAGTTTTGAGAAAAATTGACAAATTCTGAAAGTTCCAGGAGCATTTGGTAATTTTTCCGGTCAATTTTGGGCCAGACTAACGTTTCTGGCCCAAATTAACAGAAAACGACAAAATTGTCAAAATCCGAAGCTTCCGAAGCTTATCCAGAGGATAAGAAACATAAAGGACTGAAACTGTCATTTTACCAATTTAAGAGATAAGTTTTGATTTTTTTATTTAATAATCAACAGTTCGGCCAGACTTCCTCTATAAATAGGGGCTCAAATTTGAGGCTGAACACAGAAAAAAAGATAGAAAAAAAATAAATCAAGCTTAGAGCTCTATTTTAAAAAAAGAAAAAATTAAAGCTTAGCCCCTCAGCCTCTTCTTTTTCTTTCCAGAAAAACCAAAAGTTTTTTTTCTCTGCTTGTTTTCACCCCCCTTTCGATTCCGTTTTTTTGTTTATCGCCGCCGTTTCTAGCCGTTATCCCGCCATCCCTTCGTCTCCATTGCTCCCCCCCCCCCCCCCCGCCCTCGCCGTCGCCGTCGCTTCCCCCGCCGTCGCCGTCGCTCTCACGTCCGCTCCGCGTTTCCTGCCTTTGCCGCCGCCGTTGATCTCACCGCCCCTGCTGTCCCGCGCCGCCGTCGCTAGCAGCCGTCGCCCCTCCGCGCCCTCGCCGCCGCTCGCCTGGCCGCCAGCTGCCTCCTCCCTCGCGCACGTCCGTCGCGTCCGCGTTTCTTGGAGAATTAGAAATTTTAGTTCCTAGGTAAAATTCAGCTTTCGCCCTTCATCTTTTCAATTTATTTCTATTGAGTCACTAACCTTTTATTTTATTCTTGCAGAGAATTAATTACTAACTTTCCTTTTATATTTTACTTGTTTATTATTATTATCATTATTAACTTTTATTACTGTTGTTATTAACTTACTAACTTACTAACCTTACTAACCTTTTATTATTGTTATAATTGTTATTAACTCACTAACTTACTAACCTTACTAACATTTTTTTATTGTTATTATTGTTATTAACTTACTAACTTTACTAACCTTTTATTATTATTATTGTTACTAACTTACTAACTTTACTAACCTTTTATTATTGTTATTATCATTATTAACTTACTAACTTACTAACTTTACTAACTTTTATTATCATTGTTGTTATTATTGTTAACAATTAACTCAACTAACATTACTAACTTTTATTATTATTGTCATTAATATTAACATCTAACTTTACTAACTCTTGCTAACTTTTATAATTCATGGAAGGTTATACCTCATATTTATTTATTTTTTAAGTGGATGGTCAAAAAGCCCCACTTTATTTATTTATTTATTATCTTTTAATATTCCTTTATATGTTTACATGTGTTATTTTATGCATTTTTTTTATGTCTAAACTAAAAAAAAAACCTCCCCTTTACTTTACTTTATTTAATTTTCCTTTATGCCAAAGTTTTACTTCATGATACAATTTATTTCACTTATTTAATAATAAATAAAATAAATAAGTAAATAATAACTAATTATAAATGAAAAAAAAAAAGAAGTTTTTATGTGAATAATTAACTTTCTTCATTTTTAAGGCTATCAAAAAAATCTTTTTCAAACAAAAATCCCCATCCTTCATTATTTCAAATCTTCATTATTTTGAAACATCAATTTTTATTTCTTTAAAAAAAATTAACCTTTTATTAAAATTATTAAAAAATTATTAAAAAAAATTATAATTGAATAATTCTAAAAATACAACAAAAAATCAATTCTGTTTTTTTTAAATATATTTTTAAAGTAATAGTAATTAAAAATTCAAGAAAACTAATAAAATAATAAAATAAAAATTATGACTAAAATTTATTAAATAAACAATTAATAAAAAATTTAATTTCAATATCCGGATGATCCGGCAGGATCTACGGTTTGGAAAATATCAATTTTTTTAATTGAATAAAAATAAATACAAAGATAAAAATCCAAATTTACGGTATGGATTAAATTATTTAAAATTTCATCAAATTCCGTGTCCGGGTGACTCGGCAGAATCCATGGTTCGGATTCAAAACTTCCATGTCCAAATGACTCGGCAGAGTCCATGGTTCGGAAGTATAAAATTCTATACAAATTAATTACCAAAAATCCACATCCGACTAAATAATTCAGTTAAAATTTCTAATTTTGAAAATTAACTGAAGTTGTTAAAAAGCAAAGTAAAACAAAATTAAAATCAACTAAGGTGCCAATTTTGGGCGCTATAACAAAGTTGTTTTAGCGTAATCGTACTCCCGAACCTCGAACTCTGGTAGATCATAATTAAGGTGTCCAATCGACTATGAAGAATCAACTAAAATTTCTCTTTATGTGAAAACTGAACTATGTCCCCTAATGGATGTGTACTGTGACTAGACGTGGGATGAAAGGGAGGATGTTCAGTTAATGGAGAAGTAAGTGATAATGATATGATGGCTAGGGATTTTGAATGTGATAAGCCAAAAGTTGAATGCCAAGAGAACATAGGTGTGGAAAGAAAGGCTGATGTTGCAGTTGATGATGAGCCACATAAGGGTGAAGGGCTAATGGGGGAAACGAATGCGAATTATGTCCCCTTGCCTGACTTGAATGAGGGAATTATCAATGAGGTCAAAGGCAAAGATAGACAGGGAAGAAGAAGAGAGAGGAAAAACTGGGTGAAAATGACCAGTTCGAGAGAGAGAGTGTTGGATTTCAGGAGCCAAGCATGCGCAACGGAATGTAACCGAAACCCTCCAGGATCCAAATGAAATGGGGTAAATCGGGTGCTCAAAATTTTACACCTAGCTCAGTTGAGATCTTTCACCCAACTGTTAAGTCGAATCACAAAACTTGAACAATTAACGTGTTCAAGTTGTCTATGGTACCCATACGAGCCTCTCGGGATCACCACGCCTTCACCATGTCCTGGTAGATGCGTTCCTTGTGCGCTCACAGTGCTAGTTTGCATCCTCCAAGGAATGGCAAGAGAAGAGTTGATGCCCTGAGACATTTTCACTGGAAGGCATGGTGACTTCCGGGAGGACTTCCAGTGAGGGAGAGCGCCTGGAGTTGAGGTTTCCCAGGGGAATGTGCCTGAAAAGCTCAGAGAAGAGGGTTAGGAGGTCCCCGGGGTGCTTTTCCGGGGAGGAGCCTCCGACGCCCAAGTCAGTTTCCTGAGAAAGTAAGGGGGAAGCACTAGAGTTTTCAGTGGGCTTGCCTGTGTTTTTTCAAGGAGGAGGAATCCAACCATTTTCCAGGGTCTATTCCCTGGTATTTATAGAGAAGCCCAGCCAGTTCAGATGACGACACGTGTTCGGTCGGATGTTCTTTGAGTTTCTAGGCGTAGGGGGCGAGTAGCCGGTGACAGGCTCCTTGAGTCTTAAACCGAGACAGGTCGTGACAAGACCTGGATGGCGTCGGCGTGTCAAATCACCGTTTGAGGTGACATGTAGCGTCTGTGGGCGACATGTCAGAGGCTCCTTAAATGCTCATTACCGTACTCCCGAAGTCCCTGGATGAGGTCGCCCTCTGAAGCGGACGGTGCCCCTTCGGGAAATGTGCCCGTAGTTCGGGGAGTTCCCTGATTCAGGGTTCCGCCTTCGGGGAGATCCTCTTCGGCTTGCAATAGCTGATTCTCCATCTCCGAAGGCGATCTGTTTAGTACCTCGGGGGGGCTAATAGTATCCTCGCGTTCCCTGACGCTCCGAGTTTGGGTCAGATAGAGGCGATAGCCCTTCGGCTATCACATGCCCCCCTTTGGAAAGCCGAAGTGGAGACTTCGGTTTGAAGTCTTTCCGAGGATGCTCTTTGGGAGTTTTTAGGGAGTAAAACCTGTGCCGAAGGTACACCTTTTTCCATAAGATATGGGCTATTCGGCTATGGTCTGTCTTTTGGTGTCTTCGAGGCAACTTACTTCTTTCCTTTTTCCTTTCGCAGGTCTGTGCAACGTCGTGTCTCATGGCCAGGCGTGTCAGTCTGGGGCGGCGCGTCCCAGTTTTTTAGGGGTGTCAGAAGGCGTGTCCCCTATTTTGACGCGGCGGCTGACACGTGGCACACTGTCATTAGAGGAGAGTCGCGTTGGTTACAGAGGGCGCGTCTTTTCAAACGCAGGGAACAGTTATGGCGACTGTTCGCCTTCAAGGGGTACTTATGACGCCGGTTCGTCTACCCACCTTCGGCCTATATATAGCCCATTCCATCATAAGTTCCTTTATTGGTTTTGCTTCTGCTCTTTTCCCTGCTTGCAACTGTTTTTTCCCCTGCTTTCCGCGGCGGTGCTGTTTGACAGAGTTTTTTCCGGCAATCTTTCACGACGGCGACTTCAAACCCAGATTTTGGCAAGTCATTTGGTGGGTTTTTGATTTCCAGAATCCTCTGATTTTTAGAGTATTTCCGGAAGTTGTTTTCTTTCCTTTTTTCGGACTCGTTTCTCAACCAACATGCCTGTTCCCGAGAGCTGGCAACCCCTTTTGTCTCACCCCTGCTGCACCACCCCCAAAAAACTAGCAAAATGGAAGAAAAGTTTTTCTTCCTTCGTATGCCGTTACGAGGTTGCCACGTCCTGACCAATTTTGCTTTTCGAACCGTAGTAATGAGGTTACCGTTTTCCGAGCCCAACTGAAGGCCGGACTTCGGTACCCTCCTTCGAAGATGATTTGCGACTTCTGCCAATTCCATGGCATTGCCGTAAATCAACTTCTGCCGAACTCGTACTGCTATTTTAACACCTTCATCTGCATGTGTGTCGTCTTCGGGATAGAACCCTACTTTGTTATTTTTATGCAGTACTACAAGCTTTTCGTGGTCCCGAAGGGTGGCTTTTATTTCATGCTACCTCAGGGATCCGGGAGCAAAAAATATATGTTCACCTTTGCCACCAAGGACAGCTGGCAAGGGTGGCAACAAAAATTTTTCTTTCTGAAGATGGAGGAGGCCTGGTCGCATGTTCCGACCAAGTGGGCTCAGGGAAAGCTGGAGATGGACGTCATAGATTCGAAGATAATGCTAACTCCGGAGTTGGCTTCTGTTTTTGCGGACTTCAACGGACGTATTCGGGCTGTCTCTGACTGGGGTCCCGAGGTCTCCTCGCGCTCTCTCTACCTCTTCCCCATTAATTGGAGGTTAATGACCAAGGAGGTTCTTCGGGAGTTAGGGGTAGTGAAGGAACACAAGACTGACCTCGAGATGCCAGCTCCTGCCATCGCTGGGAAGGATTCTTGGTTAGTGAAACTCCTTCGGGGGGAGGCTACTTTCGAAACTTTCTTTGAGAGTAAGTTATCTCTGGCTCCCTTTGTTATGGTTTTCATCTTGGACTCACGCTGATATCTTTTTTCTTTTCCAGAGATGGGCGACGGCACTACTGCCTTCTACAAATCCCTTTTCACTGGCCAAGTTGAGAAGGGTAAGCAGACAAAGAAGGCTGCTTCCCGAAGGCGGAAAACGTCTGGGGCTGGGCCATCTGTGGCCAAACGGGCGAAGAAGGATGCGCCCCCTCCTCTCCCGGAAATTCCCGAGGAGGTGGGCGAAGAGCCCGAGGCTACTGCTGTTCCGCCATCCGAGGTCGTTGCTGACCTCGCTGCTCAAAGTCCCACTCATTCGGCGACTCTTCTGGATGCTTTGGTTGAGGCCCCTTCCGCCGAGGAGCGACGTAAACGCAAGGGCAAGGGGATTTCTACCGAGGAGGCTTTCGACGACGACGTCGCCGAGGTGCCAGCAGGTTTGTTTTTCTAACAAACTGAGGTGCCTTCTTTTTTATGGGCTTTGAGATTTTCTTGCCTTGACCAATTTTTTGTTTTTTCCATGCAGGGGAGATATCATCTCCGGGTTGGGTGGCCGAGCACGCTCGAAAGCGGGCCCTTCAGGATGCCCATATCCCGAAGGGGAAGGTCCCGAAGGAGCCTTTCTGGACGTTTACGGAGGACATGAATTTGTACTCCGGAGAATGCCAGCAAATGGCCCTGATGATGACTCTCTTGAAGGTTTCTGAGCACGCTGCCCAGGTACGCCTTTGGCCTTTGTGTCTTTCCTTTTGATTTCCTCTAAATGTCTGCCTTTTCTTCTTTGCCTTACTGACTTTGTCTTTGTTTTTCTGCAGCTGCTGGGGTACGCCGGTTTCCTCAGAGTTCGGGTGGCGAGGCAGGCGCTGTTCCGAGCCTCGACCGTAGGCACCACAGACCAATATAAGGCCAAGTGCTCGGAATTGGTCACGCAGAACGTGCAGCTGGCTCAAGCTGCAGAAAAGGAGGTTGCTGCCGTTCGGGAGGAGTTTATGAAGGAAAAGGAAGAACTTTTGAAGGACTCCTCCCAGAAGATTTCTGACCTCGGCTCCCAGGTGGCGAAGCTGATTTCAGCGAACGAGGCAATTCAAAAGGAGAAGTCAGAATTTGAGGCTCTCCTGGCGAAGGTGCTTGAAGAGAAAGCCACGCTTCAAGCCGAGGTCGAGTCTTTGAAGAAGGAGCCGGAGAAGAAGAAGATGAAGGCGCTGAAGAAGAAGGTCGCGGATCTGAAGGAGGACCTTGAAGACCTCGGTGTCGAGAAGGACAAATCCGACCAGATGACCAAAGTTGGTTTTCAAGACGGGTTTTGCCTCGCTCGGCATTAGGTTATTCAAAGGTTCCCAGATTTGGACCTTTCTTTTTTGGAGGCTCTGAACATTCCCGAGGGGCCTCAGTGGTCTTGGTCCAAGATCGAGCATCTGAACCTGCCCCCTTCGCTTTTGGCTCCGAAGGTTGTGGAGAAGGACGCTGGAGCTGGTGGCTCCCGGGACGCCGAGAATCCTTAGTTTGTTCTAGGGCCCTTTGCCTTATTTTCCTTCTCTTTTTTACTTCTTCTTCTGGCAATCTCCCTTCTTTGTATGCAAATTTATCTTAATAAAAGACTTTTTTAGAAAATTTGGCTAAGTATCTTTGCGAGATTTTTCGTTTCCCTTTGTCCCGAACTCATTCGCTCAAGGGACTTCGGAAAACCTTATCTGCGCTTAGCATGGCGACCTTCTTCGCGAAATCTTGACTTGTACAACTTATGCCCAAGAATTTTGGCTAAGTCTTTTGCCAAGTTTTTCTCCACTGTCCCGAACACGTTCGCTCAAGAGACTTCGGAAAACATTATTTGGTCGGCTACTTTTGCGGAATTTGCACTTCTTATGCTTAAGATTTTTTGGCTAAGAAACTTTCATACTTATAGAATTTTCCTAACTTGTACAGCACAATCTTCTTCGCCGAGGTTCTAAGTATAAAATTTTCTCAAGGCGTCCGAATGCCATGTATTTTTTAATTCTATACCTTCGGAATCGCCGAGCTTGTACACCCCTTTTCGTACTTCGGCAAGGATCAGATAGGGACCTTCCTAGTTCGTGCGAAATACCCCGTGGGATGGCCTACGAGGTGCAAATTCAGCCTTTCGGAGAACGAGGTCTCCTTTCTTTATTCCTTTTGGCCTGGCACGCAAGTTTATAGTCGTGGCCACTCTCTGCTGAAAAGCTTTTCTTCTCAGCTCCGCTATTTCCCTGTGTTCCCCGACGAGGTCGAGCTTGGTTCTTAGGCCAAGGTCATTTCTACTTTCATCAAAAACTTGTACTCGGATTGATGGTTGCACTACCTCGATTGGGATGATGGCCTCTGTACCGAAAATGAGTGAAAAAGGCATTTCCCCTGTGGCTCTTCGAGGTATTGTTCGGTAGCCCCACAGTACACTTTGGAGCTCTCCTGGCCATTTCCCTTTTGCTTCCCCCAGCCTCTTTTTCAGACCATCTTTTATGGTCCTGTTGGATACTTCTACCTGCCCATTGCTTTGGGGGTGAGCTACTGGGGCGAAGAGCATTTTTGTTCCGAGGTCACTGATAAATTCCTGGAACCCTTTGTCTATAAACTGGGATCCATTATCAGCTACTAGTACCATTGGTATGCCAAATCTGCATACGATGTTCTTCCATACGAACTTCTGCACTTCTTTTGCCGAGATAGTAGCCAACGGTTTCGCCTCAACCCATTTAGAGAAATAGTCTACTGCTACTACGCAGAATTTCACGCCTCCAGGCGCTGTTGGGAGTGGTCCTATGAGGTCTATGCCCCAGACTGCGAAGGGTCAGGGATAGTCAGCCGAAGTCACCATTTACGAGGGTGTTCTCTGGATATTTGCGTGTTTTTGGCAGTTACCACATTTTCGGACGAACTGCCTAGCGTCCTTCCTCAGGGTAGGCCAAAAATATCCTTGGCACAGTATTACTGCCGCCATGGCGTCGGTTCCAATGTGTGAACCACAAGCGCCTTCATGGACTTCTTCGAGGATCATTTCAGTATCCTCTTCGCCAACACACCTCTGTAAAGGATTTGCATATCCCTGCCGATACAGTTCTTCGCCTATTAGGAAGAATCGCCCGGAGCATCTTCATACTTTTGCAGCCTCGATGGGGTATTCAGGGTGTGCGTTGTTCGCAAGATACCTTTTTATCGGGTCTTTCCAGCCTTTTTCAAAAGTTACTATGCTCAGTACTTCAATGCTCGGGCGGCTTAGTAACTCGGTGTATGTTTTTGACTTCGACAAGCAGTCTGCTTCGGCGTTATCCCGTCGAGGTACATTTTCGATCCGTATGGTGTCAAACTCTCGAATGAGCTTTGTCACCAGTTTGTGATATTTTGCCAAGATTGGGTCATTTGCCCCATAGTCTCCTACCGTTTGCCGAACTACTAGCTGGGAATCACTGTGGGCTTTTAGATTTTGCACACCAATTCTTCTGGCTAGGCGCAATCCTGCTATGAGGGCTTCATACTCAGCCACATTGTTGGTGACGTTAAAGTTGAACTTAATAGCCTTCATTACTTCAAGGCCTTCGGGACCTCTGATAATTACCCCAGCTCCCTGGTGCTCGGACCCCGAGGCTTCGTCGACGTACAAAGTCCACTCTGGCTCATCTTCGCTAGGATCTGGATGGCTATCTTCGGTGGTGGGTACTTCGGTAATGAAGTCTGCCAAAGCTTGAGCTTTTATGGTTTTTCGAGGTTCATAAGTGATATCGTGTTCGCCAAGCTCTATGCACCATTTGGAAAGCCTTCCCGAATGATCAACTGCTTCTGACGATGATAGGGCGAGCCTGAAAATATGGTCGCAGCCTTCTTCCTGCTAGCACCAAGGCATATATAGCTTTTTGCAACAGAGGGTACCTGACTTCGGCGCCATGCAGGGACTTGCTTACGTAGTAGACTGGCCATTGCTTCGCCCCCTCTTCTTTCACAAGGACCGAGCTTACGGCTTTTTCTATGACAGCGAGGTATAATACGAGGGGCTTTCCCTCGCAAGGTTGCCGCAAAGTGGGCAGACCGGCTAAGTAGATTTTTAGTTCATCCCAGGCCTTTTGGCAGTCTTCACCCCAAGGATGGTCATTACTCCCGAGGTTGTCCTCCTTTTTTGCTGCCTTAGTGAGGACTTTGAAGAATGGTCAACACCGGTCTCCATATCTGGAAATAAACCTGCTGAGGGAGGTTATCCTTCCGGTGAGCCTCTACACGTCTTTTATTGTGGTAGGAGTTCGAAACTCGAGTAGAGCCTTAATTTTTTCTGGGTTGGCATCAATGCCTCTTTCTGATATCATGTACCCAAGGAACTTTCCCGAGGTCACTCCGAAGATGCATTTTTCGGGATTAAGGCGGATCCCGAAGGCTCTGAGCTAATGGAAAGTTTCCTTTAGATCTGCGACGTGGTCGTCAGGCAGTTTCTTTTGACTATCATGTCGTCCACATATACTTCCATGTTTCTCCCTATTTGGTCGTTGAAGACCTTGCTCATCAACCTCTGGTAGGTGGCTCCTGCGTTTTTGAGCCCGAAGGGCATCCTGACGTAGCAGTATGTTCCTCCTTCGGTGATGAAGGCAATTTTTTCTTCATCTTCAGGGTCCATCCTTATTTGGTGATACCCACTGAAGGCGTCTAAGAAAGTTAGGAGCCCGTATTCGGCAGTTGAGTCTACCAATTGGTCTATCGGTGGGAGAGGGTATGAATCTTTCGGGCAAGCATCGTTCAAGTTTCTGAAGTCGATACACATCCGGAGTTTGCCGCTTCCTTCTTTTGTGGCAACTACCACATTGCTTAACCATTCAAGGTACTTGACCTCCCTGATGACATCGGCTTTTAACAGTCGTTGGACTTCGGTTTTGACAAAGTTACTTTTATGAACCGAGATGCCTCGCTTCTTTTGCCAGACAGGCTTTGCTTCCAGACTTACTTTGAGGCTATGTTGAATTATGTCAGAGTTTACCCCTGGCATGTCTTTCGGCGAGTAGGCAAACAGATCTTTATTTGTCAGTAGAAAAGATACAAGTTTTTCCTTGTCACTTTCGGCCAATTTTTTCCCTATTCGGGTATTTTGGCCTGGGACAAGTTCTACTTCTTCCATTTCCGCCTTCGCGGGATTCTCTGCCTCGCTCTTTTTTGGTGCTTTTGCTTCCACAGCTTGCGCAAAGTTGTTTGCTGAAGCCTTTCGTGTTTTGACGAACACCTTCCTTACTTCGCCTTGATCTATAAAGATTTCCGCATCTCCATTCTTGGCGGTAAAAGTGACGGTTAAGTACTTGACATCAGGGCGAATGTGCAGGTTTCCCTGTGTCTGTCTTCCAAGGATGACGTTGTACGATGAAGGGACATCCATAACTATGAACCTTGCCATTGTGGAAGCGTACAACTCTGCTGTCCCAATCACCGAAGTCCCTTTCAGCATCAAAGGGAGATCGATCCATCCGAGGACGGGCAGCTCGGACGGACCTACCCCGAAGGTAGGCGAGGTGACGGGCTTGAGGTCGCTGCTAGATATACCCAACCTCAGCAGCAATTGTGAAAACAGGACGTCGGCATTTGATCCGTCGTCAAGCAGCACTCTCTTGACGTCCTAGTTTCCTATTCTCGCCATGATCAATAATGGATTGTCATGGGGAAAAATGACGGCGGAACCATCCTTTCTGGCCAGCTTTTTTGTTGGACTTTGATACTCCATGACTGCTATTTCTCTGGCCTTCCTCTTTCTTTCCGAGGATGGTAGTCCCGTCGTAATTATTTGTATGATTCCCGCTGGAGGTGGGGGGCGCCTTTTCAGACTTCGGTTTCTCCGCTTGTCGGAGTCGTAGTCCTCATCTTCTGCCTTTCCTTCCTCTTCTTTTCTCCCTTTCGGGGAAGGCATACGCAGATAACGCCGAAGTTGGCCCTGTTTTATCAGCGACTCTATATACTTTTTCAATTTGAAGCAGTCTTCAGTGTCGTGGCCATGGTCGCGATGAAACTGGCAGAACTTCTTCATATTCTTTCTGTTGTCGGCGGTCATGGCCTGTGGCCACTGAACCTGAAATCCCTGCCTTTCCATTATCATGAGGATGTTGGTCCTTGTGGTGTTTAGGGGTGTGAAAATAGGGAGTTTCCTTCCTCACGTTCTCCGAGGTCGGCCTGCCTGTTCGGTGGGATACTGGGTTTGCTGGCTGGATCCTTCGGCCCGGGTGTGATCGGACTTCGGTCCGCCCATTCTCAGTTCTTCGGCTGTCATGTGCTGTTCGGCCCTTCGGTAAAATTCGCCGAGCGTGTCCAGGGGGTCTTTGGAGAATTCGTAAAACAGCTGCGAGTCCCTCCGAAGGCCCCGTGTCATCGCGAGGATGCGTACTTCGGGCCGAAAGTCTGGGACACTCAAGGCCTCTCTGTTAAATCTCTCGACATAGTCGCGGATGGTCTCTCCAATTCTTTGCACTATGTCGAACATCTGAACCGACATCTTTGCCGTTGGCCGGCTTCCGATAAACTGCTGCGTGAAGGCTGTGGATAACTCCTGGAACTCCGTGATGGTTCCTGGGGCCAATGAATTATACCAGGCTGTTGCTGGCCCAGTGAGAGTGACCTCGAAGCATTTGCACAGGGTAGCGTCGTCGGCACCGTGCATGATCATGCTGCGTCTGTACTTGGTAAGATGGGCCTGTGGATCAGTACGGCCATCATAAGTTTCCAGCCGAGGTACTCTGAAGTCACCTGGCATGGCTGCCTCAACTACATCTTGGGTGAATGGGGACTCATCCCCACAAAAGGTTCCAGACAGCCTAGCCCATACGGGTTTGCGGGCCACCTGTTTCTCCACTCTGTCCAACCTCGCCAATATCTTCTCCATAAGGATCGTGGCGCTAGGTTCTTCTTCTGGCAGGGGAGATTGTCGGTGCCTCTTCGGAGAATGAGTTCGGCGCTGAGGGGATGGGGACCTCGCCTCAGGTGACTGGCTCCTCCTGTGTGTGATTTTGGGTCGTCTTGACCCTGCTTGTCCCGCGAACAGTGCCCCGAGGGGCATGTTTTCTGTTGAAGACTACTCTCGTGGGTCTCCGCATCCCGAACTATGATGGGTTGGTTTGGGACTTTTTTCCCGAGGGTGTGCTGGCGAAGGAGGCCTTTGGGCTTGAGCTTGTTGCGGCCACCTTCGGTCTATCTGTTGTGTCATTTCAGCCACAACAGAGCGTTGAAAGTCGCGCAGAAAACTCATGGTTATGACCAGAGGACGCTTTTCCTCAGGCGTGGAAGTCCCTGGGAGGGCTTGCTCAGTGGCCGGTTGGACTTCAGGCGCGGACGGGGACCTCGGGAGTCCCTTGTCCTTAGAACGCCGAGTCTCAACGACGGTGACCCGAGGATGGGTTCCCACAGACGGCGCCAAATGATGCCCTGAGACATCTTCACTGGAAGGCATGGTGACTTCCGGGAAGACTTCCTGTGAGGGAGAGCGCCTGGAGTTGAGGTTTCCCAGGGGAATGTGCCTGAAAAGCTTAGAGAAGAAGGTTAGGAGGTCCCCGGGGTGCTTTTCCGGGGAGGAGCCTCCGACGCCAAAGTCAGTTTCCTGAGAAAGTAAGGGGGAAGCACTAGAGTTTTCAGTGGGCTTGCCTGTGTTTTTTCAAGGAGGAGGAATCCAACCGTTTGCCAGGGTCCGTTCCCTGGTATTTATAGAGAAGCCCAGCCGGTTCAGATGATGACACGTGTTCGGTCGGATGTTCTCTGAGTTTCTGGGCGTAGGGGGCGAGTAACCGGTGACAGGCTCCTTGAGTCTTGAACCGAGACAGGTCGTGACAAGACCTGGACGGCGTCGACTTGTCAAATCGCCGTTTGAGCTGACATGTAGCGTCTGTGGGCGACATGTCAGAGGCTCCTTAAATGCTCATACCGTACTCCCGAAGTCCCTGGATGAGGTCGCCCTCTGAAGCTGACGGTGCCCCTTTGGGAAATGTGCCCGTAGTTCGGGGAGTTCCCTGATTCAGGGTTCCGCCTTCAGGGAGATCCTCTTCGGCTTGTAATAGCTTATTCTCCATCTCCGAAGGCGATCTGTTTAGTACCTCGGGGGGGCTAATAGTATCCTCGCGTTCCCTGACGCTCCGAGTTCGGGTCAGATAGAGGCGATAGCCCTTCGGCTATCAAGAGTACAGATAGAACTTTCAGAACTCTTCTGATTTCGTCCTTAAGGAAGTTAGGGCAAAAGCTGCGAATTTCTCACTATATGATGTATTTATAGTGAGACTCAACTCCAAAGCCTAATGGGTTTCAAAGCCTTAATCCAATTAGGTTTTAATTTTGGGTCTAATAATAGCTTAACCTTTGGGCCAATCATTAATACGAAATTATCATGAAACCAAGGCCAAACAATTCGGCCCATGCATTCAAGTAATCCAATTGGCTTTATGTGTGCGAGCCAATAGGCGCCAATCACATTGGAAATGATCATAAATCACATTTATGATCATGAACAATGAGCGGTGTGTAGCAACACATCATTGTTACCCAAGTGATAAGATTGTTGATGATTCGACTAAACCTTTATGATCATTATCCGTATATGCTATTGTCCATTTGTCCAAGATATCAAGACTAAGCACAAGATATGGAATGTTGTGTGGGTGAAGGGGATGCATTTTCATAGTCTCACTCTATCAAGGGGCCTAAAGATATTACTCTCATTACATAGGAGAGACAAATCTCATCTTGATCATACAAAAGCCTCCGCATGATATGTGACATACCCAATGACCTCATTTAAGTTCACTTAGTTACGAGCAACAAGGGAAGTATCAAAGTATGTGACTCACATGTAGAGAACCTTGATGACCTAAGGTCAAAGGACTACATATACATGATCACTATAAGAATCGCTTATGACACTCATATAACGATCCATGTAGCATTCTCATGGTGGGTCGGTCCAGTACACAAATTCTCTAACTTGTACCCATATGTAGACAACATATCTTATATTAGTCTCCACATATGTTAGTATTTATATATTATTGTAACCCATTCCACGATAATACTAGACCAGAGACATTTAAGAATATCATTGTTCTAGGGTTATAATTATGTTTATTACGTTACGCATAAATAGAACAACAAACATAATTACTGGATTAATGCCTCAACAAAATATCATGCCTCAATGTCCAAAATACAATCATCTCATGATTGGTTTTTGGGTGCAACACTAATGGAGAAAGCGGTTCTGAATCAACAAGGGATAAGGGAAAGAGGAAAAACAATAGTTAGCATGGTGGTGTTCAGAATGAAGATGCATTCAATGTGGCTGATGATGAAGGGGTTATTGTTCTAGCTCTTTGAATGTGATGGTGATGATGAGTGGTTGAATGATAGGGATGCTAACCAAGTAAGTGAATGTGAAGGTGATGAAGATGAAGAACATTGTGTGGGTGAAGGGGATGATGATGAGCATGATCTGAGTGACTTAGGGAATGAATCATCTCATGATGGGTACTCAACAGCTGAGAATACAAGGGAGTTTAATTTGGCAATAAAGTCAATATGAAATTCTAACAAAAGTGGAGCAGCCTATAAGTGGCTAACTGAAAAATCTACCGACTCTTGGTGTTAAATAGGGTATGATCACTTGTGTAAGGTAGACAATGTTACCAATAACACGAGTGAGTCATTTAATAGCTGGATAGGGAAGCTAAGACATATGTTTGTCCTAACCCTATTAGAGAAGTTAAGACTAAAGATGATGTCTAGATTCCATAAGATATATGCCACTGGCTGTAGCTGGAGTTCTAAATTCACCCTTTTCACCAAAAAAAAACTTGATAGAAGGATTAAAGCATCTCATAGCTGCACCTCTTTGCCAGCTGGTAAAGATGAATTCTAGGTGCTTTATGGCCTAGAATCAAATGTGATTAATTTGTTGTTGAGGACTTGTACATGCAATCAGTAGCGTATCACTGGCATACCATGCAAGCATGCCATATGCTGTATTAGTTTCAAAAGGGTTAATGTTGACGATTACGTTGCTCCTTACTAGTCAATGGATACTTATCTCAAAGCTTATGGTTAGGTCGTGCGCCCTTTGTCACAAGTTGATTTTTCACCTGAAGATGAAGATACATCTGTATTCCCTCCACCATTGAGAAGAAAACCTGGTAGGCCTAGGAAGAATTAAAAAAAAAAAAAAAAGAGGTTGGTGAGGGTGAAAGCACATCAAGGTCTAGCACAGTCACCAGCTCGCCACCTTGTACCAACAACGCCTATTCTCGAATTGAAGATGTTCATAATTGAAGTGGGTTGCACTGCTTCCGAACATCCTTATAGCATCTATCATAGAAACCCTGCAGTGCTAAACCTCATCCCAAACCTGATAACAAATTCAAATGCAAAACCTTAAAATTAAACAAAAAAAAAATTATTTCAATTGATGAATTTACCTTTACCCTTAAAACCAATAGATGGTGGGCAAAATAACAAGTTCAATCCCACACTTTCGATCGATATGATACGATGGGAAAACTATGAACAAAACTTCAAGAATCTTCTGTGCATGACGGACGGTAGCCGTAGAAGTTGGAGAGAACCATTAGAAGGTGTATGATTATATACTTTTGCTAGGAACAATTTCGGGTTGACAACTTTCAACGTTCACTAGGTCTCAGCCCACTAATGATCCTTTTGACGAAGCTAATAGTGCAGGGAGCAACTGTAAGTTTCTAAAATAGCGAGGACAAAATGTAAGGTTTGGCTAAAATTAAAAGGGCATTTTGTAATTTTTCTTGTTATCTTCACCCTCTCACCTCACTACTTGAGCAAGGCACTATATTATTGTGGGTGAAGGCTCAATTTTTTTTTCTTTTCTTGTGAAAAATAGGAGAACCCAACAAGGGTCAGTTTCAATGCCTTCCATTTACAATGTAAAAATAAGCTCTACAAGTTAGTGAAATCTTTTAGATTTCGGCAAACCGACTAATCTTCAACCCTTACAAAAACACATATATTTCCATCCTTATACTTGCTTCTGAACACCAAAAATAAAAATAAAAAGTATTGTTGGCTTTGGTTGTTTGGGGTGTGAAATGAAACGTAATACTAGCACCACTTGGTATACCAAACCCTTTAAATCATTGGTATATTAAACTTTTTTAAGGGTGAGACATGATAACTGTAGAAATAATATTTTGTTGAAAATACTCGTGAAGAATAGTTTGAAATATCTTCATTTTGGACTTTATCTTTGTTACCTTCAGAAATTTACTAGAAAAATTTTTGAAATCCTTCAGCTTGCTTTTGGAAAGATCCATTGGAAATTTACTCATGGGATAGACTCGAAGGAAACCATTAGAGCGTTGCTCACAAGCTAAACGTTAATGGGTTAACCGTTAAGGATTTTGGCTCAGATTAAGAAGGAAATCCCCACAATCACAAGACAATCACATAATGATAAAAGTTTCCTCTCATGACCGCCATGACTTGAGGCTTATAAGAGATCTTTTTCACAATGTTATAAGGTATGTTTAACATTCCACAAGTTAGGAATGAGTTTAGATGCCCAGCCTATTAAGTAGAAAAAGAGGGTGATGAGCAAAATGATAAAAGTTTGTTCATACGGAGGTCCAGAAGCTATTGAAACTAGAAATCATCTACAAGGTGTCGTACCTAGGATGGTTGGCCAATGTCAGCTTAGCCCGGAAAAAGAACAGATAGTAGAGGATGTGTGTTAATTAAATGGAACAGAATAATGTCTGCCCCATGGTTCCATACCCCCACTACTAACTATTGACCAACTGGTGGACTCCATGGCTAAGTTTAATGTCTTGAACTTTGTAGATGCCTTCAGCAGTTATCTTAAGATCTAAATGAATTTATAGGATGAAGAGAAGATTGCTTTCATGACCAATGAGTAGATTTAATGTTATCAAAGGATGCCTTTTGGTTTTAAGGATGTAGGGGCCATGTACCATTAGCTCATGAACAAGGTCTTTGAGGACCATTTGGGAAGAAATGTCAAAGTCTACGTTAATGATATAATTGTCAACAATAGGGCTTTAAACTGCATATCAATAGCCTTCGGGAAACCTTTCAATGCCTTCAGCAATATAACATATAACTCAACCTGGCAAAGTGCTTTTTTTAGGTCAATGCTAAGAAGTTCTTGTGGTATATAGTCTTGGAATGGGGAATTCATGTCAACACAGACAAAGTGAAGAAAATCTTAGATATGCCAAATCCAGGAAATTAGAAAGATATTCAGAGGCTAATTAACATTCATTAGGAGATTTGTCTCTAGGTTTAGAGATAAATACAGGACTTTCTTCAACATTCTTTAGCAAAAAAGTGCCTTCAAGTACAATGAAAAATGCTAAAGGCCTTTCAATGGCATAAAATACTATTTAGGTGAGCTGCCTACACTACAACTATCAAGACCGTGGTCTGTTGGAGCCCTTATTCCTGTATCTAGCAGTCTCTCTCGGGCAACTAGGACAGGCATGGTAAAAAGGGAAAAAGTCAGCAACGGCCAGTATGTTCATAAATGAATAGTTGAACTTTCTTTTCTTGGTTTTTAATTACTAATATTAAATGGATAATTGGTGTTCAATTAATTAAATGCCTATTTTTTTGTTAGTTTTTTATTAGATGTTCAAAATTTTGATAACCGATATAAAAAATATTTGACTTAGGTTATTTTATGTAGTTTTCCCTGCATGAAAAAAAAAAGAGAAATAGAAACTCAAAATTTATTTATACTTAGATTATGCTCAAATCCTAAACTTATTTGTACAAGGATTAGAGCTAGCTAGACCTAAAATTGAAAAGAAAAGAAAAGAATGAACTTTGGTGGCAAGTATATAAAATTTGAAACTTGGGTTATTTTATGTAATGGGCTTTGAATGAGAAAAAGAGAAATAAAAACCCAAAATTTATTTATACTTGGATTATGCTCAAATCCTAAATTTATTTGTATAAGGATTAAGGCTAGCTAGACCTAAAATTGAAAAGAAAAGAAAAGAATGAACTTTGGTTGCAGGTATATGAAATTTGATTTCCTATCCTTATTTGATCTATTTGGTTCTTAACATTCATAATTGAAAACCAATTTTTCTGGACAATTCAGTTTCTGCTAAAACTGAAATAACCGAATAATCACCCTAGGTAAGAGTATCTATACCTTTTTGCTCAATGCATAGAATACCTTCATAAATAGATTTGTGGAGAAATGAAATTTTGAGTCCTAAAAATTTTATGCTTTTCAAACTTTAGTAACTTATTTTAAAATTTAACCAATGTTTTGATAACATTGTGAAGGTTTTTGAAAAATATAATGACTAAAATGAAATTTTTCTAAAGTAAAGAGATTAAATTTCACAACTATTTATATAATTGAGGACTAATTTGTATTTTCAAAGAAGATGTTGATACGATAGTATTGTAGCAAATTGTTTATCCAGATTTCAACTTAGAGATGTCCCAATTTTATTGTATACTTAATCAAAGCTGCTTTTTGAATTTATGACTTAAATTTTTTATGACTTATTGATATGACCTGCCTGACAGATTGTAATTTGTTTAGTTAAATCTATGATACTTACAGCTCTTGTTCCTATTGTTAAATTGTATATGTACTAATATTAACATAATTGGTAAACTGAAAACTAAACAAAAGTAAGTAGTAGATATGTAAACATTAACAGTATTGACACCCAATTTTTTCCGACCATTAAAAAAATTAAACTAAAAAAAAAATAATTAAAAAAAATATATATTTTTTTATTATTATTATTACTAAAAAATTTTAATTAAGTTAATTAGTTTAAAATACATTTTTGTTTTGTTTTGTGAAGATTTGATTTAAAATGATATATGTGTGTATATGTGTATGTTTGAAAGAAAAAAGATAACTCCATAAAAATGACAAAATTAAAAAGTTTGAGGTAAAAATGACAAAATTGAGAAGTTTCAGAAAAAATTGACAAAATCTGAAAGTTCCGGGAGCATTTGGTAGTTTGTCACATTAATTTGGGGCCAGCATAACCGTTCTGGCCCAAATTAACAGAAAACGACAAAATTGTCAAAATCAGAAGCTTCTGAAACTTATCCAGAGGATAAGAAACGTAAAAGACTGAAACTGTCATTTTACCAATTTAATAGATAAGTTTTAATTTTTTTATTATTTAATAATCAACAGTTCGGCCAGACTTCCTCTATAAATAGGGGTTCAAATTTGAGGTTGAACACAGAAAAAAATAGAAAGAAAGCTTGGAGCTCCGTTTTAGAAAAAGCCAAAATTACAGCCCTTGTCCCTGCCCTCTCTTCTCTCTTTCCAGATGCCCAAAAACTTTTCTTTTCTTTCATTCCAGCCACCATCTTCCCCCTCCGCGCTCTTCTCCCGTTTCACTCCGTCACCGCCGTTTCTCGCCGTCCCTTTTGTCGCCGTTGCTCCCCCGCCGTCGCTGTCGCCCCCACGCCGTCACCGTCACCCTCCGCCGCCGTCCGCCGTCCGCCGTCGCGACCCTCGCCCGCCGCCCGTTTCTCTTCCTCCTCCGGCCGTCCTCCCTTTTTCCTTCCTCCTCCTACCGCCTCCGCCGTGCTCCTGCGCCGCCGTCGCCCTGCCCCGCCGCCGTCGCCTCGCCGCCCCTTCGCCTAGCCCGCCGTCGCCCCCAGCAGCCCCACCCCCCTGCCCCCGCGGCCGCGTCGCGTTTTCTTTCCTGAGAATTCAAATTTTAACTTTAAGGGTAAAACTCCTTTCAGTCCTTCATCTTTTCAATTTCTTTCACTTTGGTCACTAACCTTTTATTTTGTTCTTGCAGAATTAATTACTAACTCTTTTACTTGTTTATTTATTTGTTTATTATTGTTATTATTACTAACCCCTTTTTATTATTGTTATTAACAACTAATCCAACTTTTATTTTTATTGTTATTAACATCTAATCTAACATTATTAACTTTTATTTTTATTGTTATTAACAACTAACTTTACTAACTTTGCTAACCTTTATTATTATTATTATTATTATTATTATTCATGGAAGGTTATACCTCCTATTTATTTATTTTTAAGTGGATGACCAGAAAACCCAACTTTATTCTTATTTATTTATTTATTGTCCTTTAACTTTTCTTTATTTACTTTATGTGCTTTTTATTTGTTTATTTATTTATTTATTTGCATATGTTATTTAAGTTGTGCAATTTTTTTTAATTGGATAGTCAAAAAGCCCCACTTTATTTTCCTTTAATTTTCCTTTTGCTTAATTTATGAAAATTTTAATTATGTAGATGGTTAAAACTTATTTCACTTATTTCACCTTTAGTCATAAAATAAAATAATAAATAAAAAATAAAATAATAACAAAATAAAAAAAAAGTTTTTTATGTGAATAATTAACTTTATATTATTTATTTTTTAGGGCTAACAAAAATCATTTTTTAACAAAAGCCAACCATCTTTTATTATTTTTGGATTACATATTTTTATTTATTTCTTTTAAAGAAAACAGTAAAGAAAATCAATAAATTTTTTTAAAAGTAATAGTAATTAACAATTTAAGAAAAGTTAAAAAAATAATAACAAAAAAATATTAAAAAAATTATGATTAAATAAAAAAAATTAATAAAATATTAAATCAATTTCCATATCCGGATGATCCGGCAGGATCCACGGTTTGGAAAATATCAACTTTTTAATTAAATAAATAAATACAAAGATAAAAATCCATATTTACGATATGGATTAAATTATTTAAAATTTCATCAAATTCCGTGTCCGGGTGACTCGGCAGAGTCCATGGTTCGGAATTAAAACTTTCGTGTCCGGGTGACT
Source organism: Aquilaria yunnanensis (assembly GCA_039654915.1). Lineage (NCBI taxonomy): Eukaryota > Viridiplantae > Streptophyta > Magnoliopsida > Malvales > Thymelaeaceae > Aquilaria > Aquilaria yunnanensis. The sequence continues at coordinate 3,511,264 of CM077595.1, forward strand.
CGGCAGAGTCCATGGTTCGGAAATATCAAATTTTATCCAAATTAACTTAAAAATCCACATTTCGACATAATTCAGTTAAAATTTCTATTTTTGAAAATTAACTGAAAATTATTTAAATGCAAAGCAAACAAAATTAAAATCAACTAAGGTGCCAATTTTGGGCGCTATAACAAAGTTGTTTTAGCGTAACCATACTCCCGATCCCCGAACTCTCGCAGACCAATTTTAAGGTGACCAATCGACCTAGGTGAAACAGATTGGTGGCGACTCCAGAAAACCCGACGTTGCCACAGCTTGGCGACTCCGCTGGGGAGGCCTACGTTTGTGAGTCAAGCCTAAAAGTTGATTTGTTTTGATTTGCTTTGCTTATTATATGTGGATTTATATATTATATCTACTTAAGTAAACATGCATAATGCATTCACAAATATGAAGCTCTATACCCGTGCTTCCTCAAATCGAATACGTTCTTTCTAAGCGGAATTGGTGTTGTTGTCCTTGAGAGGCCATGGTCTCCAAGCCTTCACCGGTTTCAAAGTAGCAAAGTAGTGTATTGCCTCCTGAGACGGTTAGTCTCTGCATGGGCCCACGAAAAGCTACGACTCGAATTAATCTTTTCCTTACATAAACCCTAGAGGGTAAGGAATTGGGCTGTCACTATAATTTAGTGATGGGATTCGGGAACTACCCTCGGCCTTTTGATAAACCACCCTATGCATATAGAACTCCCCACTTAACCATAGAACTGACCACAGTATTCCTCCCATTTACCAACGCCATAAGCATGTCCTTGTTATGCTATGTTGTTACTCTACACTTTTATTTTTTTCGTGTCTTATATTTATGATTTTAATTCATTTTTTTCATAATAGTTCATGAGTTGTTAATTGCTATTTAACTTGTTAATAACCTTATTTTTCTTTTGTTATACTTCTGTTTTGTGCAATTTTCTCCATGCATCAAAACCACGCATCAAACTATAATAACTTTTGGTCTTTCTAATGATAACTAGAAGTCTTGAAGTTCCATGATAATGGATAATCAAACTCACTTATTGCATGCATGCATCCATTGCATCAATCACATACACATAGAATCTAAAAAAATAAATCTTACTTTTAAAAGGATAGAATTGGACCTCAACACCGATATTCAACTCTGCTCCAAACAAGATTAATGGCAGAACAAATCGAATGACGTCTCATAGAGATAGAGTCCAAGATAGAAGGTATGACCGAACAAATAAGACAATTGATGGAGCTAATCAAGGGGAAAGCAATTCAAGTTCCCATCAAAGAAGCACAAGTTCAGCCACCCATGACAGAAAGAGAAATGCTTACTTTATTTGTTCAGATACTGAAGCACCCATATTATGACAAACTCATTGGCAATTCAGCAGCTAATTTCTCTGACGTCGTCATGTCTGGAGAAAGGATCGAGCATGGGATTAGGACCGGGAAGATTACCGAGTCCTTTAATGATTCTATGAAAAGAGAAGGACCATCTAGAAGAAAGGAGGATGAAGTACAACAAATAGGACACGGAAGAGAGATTCCTCTCGTAGGTACTGTGGCTACCGGGCCTCGCCTATCCTATTCTACCAATTGGCCCAACAATTATCCTGTCCACAGGCCTAATCAATTACAGCCACCTGTTCTGACCCCTCCAGTACCTGCACAAAGACAAAGAGAAGTCTTTGCGCCAATTCCTATGACTTACACTGAGTTGTATCCAAAACTCATTAAAAGATAATTCATCTGTCCAATTCCTACAAAGCCATTCAAACTCCCATATCCAAGGTGGTATGACCCCAACATAACTTGCCCATATCATGATGGCGTTACAGGCCATGGCCTGGAAAATTGCATAGCATTGAAACGTACAGTCCAACAATTAATCGAGTCAAAATGGTTGGACTTTTTCGATGAAGCAAACATCGCTCACAATCCATTGCCGCCTTATCAATCAAAACCAGTCAATGTAATAGAAGAACACCGGCCGATAAAGAAGTCAGTCAACGATATCATAACCCCTCTTAAGCATGTATATTCATGCCTTCTGAAAGAAGGGGTTATCATCCGGAAGTCTTCTTTTAAACATGAAGAAGTCAAAGATGAGGACTGGTGTGACTTTCATGACAGTAAAAGTCATTCTATCCAAGAATGCTCAGAATTCCGTGAAAGTCTACAAAGGCTCATGGACTCATCCCAACTCATCATTTTTACGTCGGATAAAGATGATGATGTAAATGTGATCACTAAAGAACGGGAAGTCAATGCTACGCCAAAACCACTAGTTATACCAATTTCAAAATCTATTGTCAAGCCTTTAAGAACTCGAGTCCCGAGGTCATTCCTCTACAAATCAGACAAAGCTGTTCCATGGAGCCATGATTACACTTCCAACATCACATCAACTCCGTTAGAAGTTAGGAGTATGACTAGAAGTGGTCCATGTTACTCTCCAGAACAAATGTACAAGCTTCGACAAGATAAGAACGTCACAGACCCAACCAGTCAGCCTCTAGATACAGATACATCCAAAGAGCAAGAGATGTCTCAAGAGGTGATAGATGAACAAACTACTGAGTTTCTCAAACTCATGAAGCAAAGTGAGTACAGCACCGTGGAGCAGTTAAACCACCTGCCAACAAAGATCTTCATACTTTCACTACTCATAAGCTCTGATGCTCATCGAGAAACCCTCCTCAAAGTCTTGAATAAGGCCTATGTTGAGCCAGATATTTCAGTGAATAATTTTGACCACCTCGTCAACAACATCACCGCACAGAATCTCATCACATTCACTGACGATGAGATACCAGCAGAAGGAAGGGGTCACTCTAAGGCTCTATATATTTCGGTTAAATACAAAGATCGAACTATGACTAGAGTTCTTATTGATAATGGGTCAGTTCTAAACATAATGCCACTTACACAAGTTTGGTATAGAGTCATCATACCTCAACAATAGTCATATCATTGTTCGAGCATTTGACGGGACGGATAGAAATATTGCTGGAGAAATAGAGCTACCAATAGGGATCGGCCCTTGTGTCTTCTACATCACATTCCAAGTTATGGATATTAATCCTTCTTATACTTGTCTGTTGGGCAGACCATCGATTCATATGGCCGGAGCAATTCCCTCTTCATTACACCAAAAAAAAAAGAAATTCATTTTTGAAGGAAAAAAGGCATTCTGCTATCACCTATATCAACGGTAGCAAAGACCAATTGACCTTCTCTTTTAAGTTGGTGTGACCCAAATGCCAAATATAACTAAAAATTGTGTGGCACTGAAACTCAAGGTCCAACAGTTGGCCGAGTTCAAGTTGCTAGGCCCGATGTGAATGGTAATTGAAAGTGAAGATTTTGAGCTGGAATTACATTGATTTTGGAAGGGCTCCAAGTCAGATCTGACCTAACAGTTCGCACACACTTTTGAATGATAGGGAATCCTTTGAATAAACTTGTATCTTTGATAGCTTGCCAAAGTAATTTAATAGTAAAAATCTCCTAGATTTAGTCCAGAATCTAGGGTGTAGTCTTTGTTAAATGGACACCTGGTATTCTTTTTCTGGTACAACAAAAAGATGTAATATGTGCATTCTACCACTCTTTACCAAAAATTCCATTTTTACATCTATCTCTCACTCTTACACTACCCATTATTGCCATCAAATTTTACTTTGTAAAAGATACTACTCCTGGGTAAAAATGAAAGTTAAGGGAGATTTAATAGTAGTGACCTTGAAAGTGCTTCCAAATCTAGTAAGAAGGATTTCAAATGTTGCACCTCAACCCTCAAAAGGAATTCACAGTGGTTATCAACATCCTTGCAAGAAGTCCGGGGTTAGCTTCCAAAGAAGTTAGCTTTCATATTAAATGGCTTCAATGGCCTCCCAATTCTCATAAATGCTCAACACAAGAAAATGTTCTCAGTTCTCTGCAACACAAACTCCCAAAAAGAAAGAGAAATTCATCCCTTCCATCAAAAGACGACAAGGGAAAATTCAAATCCAAAATCAAAAGAGACTGAGAACAAATACGAGCAAGTAAAGCCACTTGAGTCATCTCACTTCAAGAGAGTTATCAAGTATGTCATCACCATAGCTCACACAAAAACAAAAAAAAACAAAAAAAAACAAAAAAAAAAAAGAAAAAAGAAAAGAAACGAAGCTCAAGTTAGAGCCAAAGAAAGAAAAAGAAAAAAAGTGAGCTATGGACTCTAGACTGAAAACCTGCAAAGGCGGTTTAGAAGACAAAAGCAACCCTCAAGCCAAGCGTACATAAAGATTACGATAGTTGAGGGGCAACAGATGAGGTCTAACTTCCTGGAAAGAGTGGCAAGTTTGAGGTCATCACTATTGAATTTTTCACCATAATCAAATTTGCTCATGAGTAGTATTAAAAGACCCTTCTTCCACACCACTTAAACTCAACTTTCCTCAGACCGAACATCCTCATTCAGTTAAAAGACTATCATTGTGAATCATGTTTCTACCTTATTTAATACTGCTCACGAGTAGTATTAAAAGACCCTTCTTTCACACCACTCAAACTTAACTTTATTCATACATAATATTTACCTCTTAATATTATTCTCATTCAGCTAAATGACTGCCACAAAAAAAAAACATTCAAACTTAACTTTCCTCACACCTAACATTTACCTCTCGATATCATCCTCATTCAGTTAAAAGGCTATTATTGTGAATCATGTTTCTACCTTATTGCCTTGCACAGTTTATGTCTTCGAGTTGGAAAGGGAAGAATGGCAGGATATTTTAATTAAAAACAAATACCGTAAGTTACTGGATCAAGCTTTGCAAATTGATGAAAGTTTTTCTTTAAGGCGAAACCATTATTCATTAATGTGTGTAGACTTAAAAGTGAGGAGATAGCTTGAGACTTTCTTTAAGAAGATGTGGTTCTTGTAAGAGAAATTCACGATTGAGGGCCATCACAAAGGTCTAGAAATGCTCGATCTTCTTTTAAATCAAAGGTGAGATGATACCTTTTATCCACATAAACACCATATTCAGGGGGGCAAGGTACTCTTTGCGAAGCGTAAGAAGAGTACTGTCAACGAAGAAGCTCAATAAAAAAAGGGGGCAAGTCTCATCGAGCAAAACCTGAGTTTAAAGAAGAGCAATCATTCAAATTGTAACATGGGGATAAGTATGTGTCAGCCCGGACACAAGAAAAAAGACAGACATTGAAAGTTAAGCCTTTGATGCTATGAAATCCATGACAAGGGATGAGTACCCAAAGAGATATAAAGTATGAGGCGAGCAAACATTAAAGAAATTGAAGCCAAAATTCAAGAACAAGTCAAGGAAAGGGGATTTTGAAAAGAGTTGGGTTTTTAAGGCAACGGACAAGAGCTGGGAAGCATAAAGAGATTCAATGATAGTCCAAGAAGGCAATCACAAAGAAGATCCAGTAAAGCAAAGACATGAAGAACTAGATCCATAAAAAAAAAAACATCAATTCCACATGCTCTGCATTTATGCATTTCACATCATGCATGCATGGCTTTTGCATAATAGAAACCAAATGGGAAGCACATCCACGGCACAGTTACAGCAGTATAAGCTGAGATCTCAATGACATCAGCCATTACCAGTCTATCACTGGATGCACAGCTAATACGCTGGACCCAGTCCCATCAGGGATCCAAGGATAAAGTAGACAATATTGTCAAAAGCCTGGGTACCGATTCAATAATCGAGGCTACACCTGGAAGGATAGGATTGATGCCAGCTTAGCAGCATCCAAGATAAGAGATAGCTGTGGTCAAAGATAAGGCAGACATCAAGAAATATTGTCGTTGAAAATTTGTCAAAAGCGGACAATGGATTCAATAATCAAGGACTGGATCGATGTCAGCTGGATGGAATATCAAAGATAAGAAATATCATTCACATCAAAATAAAGTAGGATCCACTTTTCCGGTTAAGCGGCGGATACGGTACTCCGTGACTCTCAAGTCGGTTCTCTCAATTGCCCATAATAACTGATTCTTTCCTCTCTTCTACTTCCCTTTAGAAAATGGATCCTACTCTTTCTGTCTTACAAAAATATTTTTCTTCTCTCCCAATGAACATTCTCAAAAAGATCTACCAAGTTCGCTGTGAACGATTAAAAGTTCTGATGCATAAAGGAATCCCTAAAGATGTGCGGTGGTTAATCGAAGGCAAGGTTCGTCTGGCAGGTGAAATCGCAGAGGCATTTGTGTCTCACATGCCTAGTATAGGTAGAAGCTCTTATGCCAAAAAGCGTAGAGCGAAAAGGTTACGAGTCTACCACAAATGTGGACGGTGGACTTGTAATACTAAATGTCGTTCTTTAGGAATGATCTCCGATAATCGAGAAGATAAAATACGATTCATCAAGAATGGCCTGAGTAAGGACTCATTGGATGACATCCGATTGACTCTTGAGACACATTCTTGTGGATCAGTGCAACGCGAACTTCTTGGTTTATGGAGTATTTTTCATAAAGAACGAGAGCGTTACAGTCCCGGGAATCTGACTTTAAATGACCCTGTTTGCCAGCTTGTAAGAAAGCTGGATGGGAAGCAAACCCTCGACTCATAGAAGCCGTTAATGCCGTTACTAGACATAAAGCCAGTGGAAGATGTGAGCCACAGTCACAATTACTGTACATACAGTTTGTTATATTTGGAAAAGTTTGCATTTTCTTTTGACAGATGTACATGCTCCCCCCCTAAGTGTAATCGACACGTTATCCCTTTTCATCACTATAAATGCGTGTTCTTCCTTCTGATTAAGCAGCGGATAAAATACCCCGTGACTTCTAAAGTCGGTTATTCCAGTCTCCTACAATAACTGATTCATTTCCCTCTTCTCTCAAATTCTTCTCTCATCAATGGATTATACTCTTTCTGCACTGCGAATATACTTTCCTTCCCTTCCAATAAAAGTCCTTAAAAAGATCTACCTTGCTAGATGTGAAAGAATCAGAGTTTTTACACGCAAAGGCATTCCTGATAATGTGCAGTGGATAATTGAAGCTAAGGTCCGTTTGGCGGGTGAAGTTCCAGATGCATTTATGCCCCGCATGCCCGGTTTAGGTAAAAGCCGTTATGCCAAAAGACGAAGAGCAAAGAGACTAGGCGTGTGTTATAAATGTGGGCGATCGAATTGTAATACTAAATGTCGCTCTTTAGGATACATCTCCATAAATCGTGAAGATAAAAGAAAATTCATTAAGAATGACCTGCGTAAGGAATCTTTGGAAGATATCCGAGAGACTCTTGAAACGCATTCTTGTGGAAAAGTGCAAGGTGAAATTATCGGTTTATTGAGGACTTACCATAAAGAACGAGACCGTTACAGTCTTGGGAATGTGACTGTAAACGACCCTGTTTGCCAGCTTGTAAGAAAACTGGATGGGAAGCAAATCCTCGACTCATAGAAGGCATTGAAGCCATTACTAGACATAAATCAGTGGAAGATGAGAGCCACAGTCATGATTGCTGTACATATAAGCTGTCATTTGTCTTTTCTTTTGACAATAATGTACTTGCTTCTGCAAGTGTAATTAACGCATTATCCCTTTCATCACTATAAATATGTGTTAGTTATTTCCGTTTCCTACAATCACTAATTTCTTTCTTCTTTTAAATACCTCCTTCATCAATGGAGTCTTCTCTTTCCGCCCTACGAAAGTATTTTCCTTCCTTCCCAATAAATGTTCTTAAAAAGATTTATCAAGCTAGATGTGAACGATTCAAAGTATTTATGCACAAAGACATTCCTGATAATGTGCGGTGGCTAATCGAAGCTAAGGTTCGTTCGGCTGGTGAATTCCAGAAGCGTTCTTTCCCCGTATGCCCGATTTTGGTAAAAGCGCTTATGCCAAAAAAAGAAGAGCAAAGAGGCTAGGCGTTTGTCATAATTGTGGATGGTGGATTTGCGACAATAAATGTCGTTCTCCAGGAGTGATCACCAGAAATCGTAATGATAGAATAAGATTCATTAAGAATGGCTTGCGTAAGGAATCTCTGAAAGATATCCGAGAGGTTCTTGAAGTGCATTCTTGCGGAATAGTGCAATTTGAGATTGTTGGATTATGGATAATTCTCCAAAAAGAACAAGATCATTATAGTCTTGGGAATCTGACTTTAAACGACCCAGTTTGCCAGTTTGTGAGAAAACTGGATGGGATGCAAATCGCCGATTCATAGAAGGCATTGAAGCCGTTACTGGATGCAAAATCAGTGGAAGACATGGACCAAAGTCACGATTACTGTACATGCTAGCTGTCGCTTTTGAAAATATCCTCCCAATAATGTACCCACTCCTGACATGAGGTACAGTTATGACTACTGCATATAGCTGCCACTTTTGAAATTTTCCTTTTCTTCCGACAATCACGTACCTACTCCTGACGTAAGCTACAGTAGTGACTACTGTACATGCTAGCAGCTATTTTGAAAATTTTCCTCCTCTTTTAACGATAGTGTATCCATACCTGACCAGAGTCATACTCGTGACTACTGTGAATAGCTGGCAATAATGTATCCATTCTTGAAAATAAAATTATTGCCTTATCTCTATAAATATATCCTCTTTTCTCACATGGGTAAGGATAGGAATGGAGAAAATCTCCACTCGTAAACCCCGAAGTATTTGTATATTTTCTGGAGCTTTTCCTGGAGAAGATGAAGAGTACTTAAAGGCAGCCAACCATTTGGGTAGTGTATTAGCTGAGCGAAAAATACACTTAGTTTATGGAGGAGGTAGTGTCGGATTAATGGGAGTTGTAGCATCAGCAGCATCTTTAGGAGGAAGCCAGGTTCTGGGTATTATCCCTGCATCTCTGAAATCGGTTTCTGGGGGCACGATTGGAGAAGAGCTAATGGTTAAAAATCTGCAAGAGCGCTTGTTACAAATGCTTTTTAATGCTGATGCTTTTATCGCTCTACCAGGTGGCTTTGGCACATTAGGAGAAGTCTTCCAAATCGCTTCCATGACCCAACTTAATTTGCATCAAAAACCCATTGGGCTGTTAAATGTTAACTATTTCTTCGCAGGTCTATTATCTTTTATGAATCGTGCTGTGAAGCAGAAGTTTATCCCTGAGGTGGCACGACGAATCATAATATCCGCAACAACTGCTGAAGAATTGCTAGATAAAATGCAAGCTTTTGTTCCTGAACCAGATCCAGCGATGATCCAAATAGACTGGGCACGACAGTCTTTCCCAACCAGTTCCGTCCCATAATTGTCCTTTACCCGGCCTGTTGAAGCATTGTGGAAGAAGAAGCTATCTGATCCGTTTTTCTTGTCCTTTCGTTTTAATTATCAGCATTTTCTTTCGTGTTCCAGTTTTTCTTTTCAGGGAATTTCCTTTTTATCTTATAAGATAATTTCGTTCATGCTGATATTAAAACCATGGGACAATGCCTTTAGGTTGGAATGGCTGAGTAAAGAGTAATTTTTATTACTCTTGAGACGCATCCTATTAGGTCTACTAGGCATAACATTTTGGGGTAGTTAAACTTCAACATTATTTGGATGACATATCTCTCAAGCGAATCTATATTTACTGAAGGAAATATTATATGAACCTTGGATATTGATTCCAAACATCCGTTCCCTTTACATAATTTGTCAGTGTTATTGTCATCATCAAGATTCACTCGTTTTATCGAAGCCTAATTCTTTCCCCTTGCCTATTATGAAAATTCACACTTTCGAAGAAAATTATTCCAATTTCAATTGCTTTCATATAAATTTCGTTTGAGATCCTAAGGAAAGCTCCTTAGGCTCAAAATCAATTTTCATCATCGGGGTTTTAAGGATGGAACCTTTCCCTCGAAAACAATCAATTTTCATCATCGGGGTTTTAAGGATGGAACCTTTGCCTCGAAAATAATCAATTTTCATCATCGGGGTTTTAAGGATGGAACCTTTGCCTCGAAAACAATCAATTTTCATCATCGGGGTTTTAAGGATGGAACCTTTGCCTCGAAAACAATCAATTTTTATTATCGGGGTTTTAAGGATGCACCCTTTGCCTCGAAAATAATCAATTTTCATCATCGGGGTTTTAAGGATGGAACCAATAACCAATTTTCATCATCGGGGTTTTAAGGATGGAACCTTTGCCTCGAAAATAATCAATTTTCATCATTGGGGTTTTAAGGATGGAATCTTTGCCTCGAAAACAATCAATTTTCATCATCGGGGTTTTAAGGATGGAACCTTTGGAACCTTTGCCTCGAAAACAATCAATTTTCATCATCGGGGTTTTAAGGATGGAACCTTTCGAAAACAATCAATTTTCATCATCGGGGTCTTAAGGATGGAACCTTTGCCTCGAAAACAATCAATTTTCATCATCGGGGTTTTAAGGATGGAACATTTGCCTCGAAAACAATCAATTTTCATCTTCGGGGTTTTAAGGATGAAACCTTTGGCTCGAAAACAATCAATTTTCATCATCGGGGTTTTAAGGATGGAACCCTTGCCTCGAAAATAATCAATTTTTATAATCAGGGTTTTAAGGATGGAACCTTTGCCTCGAAAATAATCAATTTTCATCATCGGGGTTTTAAGGATGGAACCTTCGCCTCGAAAACAATCAATTTTCATCATCGGGGTTTTAAGGATAGAACCTTTGCCTCGAAAACAATCAATTTTCATCATCGGAGTTTTAAGGATGGAACCTTTGCCTCGAAAATAATCAATTTTCATTCAACGGTAGGACTGCTCCTATCGTCGGGGTTTTAAGGATGGAACCTTTGCCTCGAAAACAATCAATTTTCATCATTGGGGTTTTAAGGATGAAACCTTTGCCTCGAAAACAGTTAATTTTCATTCAACGGTAGGACTGCTCCTATCGTCAGAGTTTTAAGGATGGAACCTTTGCCTCGAAAACAATCAATTTTCATCATCGGGGTTTTAAGGATAGAACCTTTGCCTCGAAAACAATCAATTTTCATCATCGGGGTTTTAAGGATGAAACCTTTGCCTCGAAAACAATCAATTTTCATTCAACGATAGGACTGCTCTTATCGCCGAGGTTTTAAGGATGGAACCTTTACCTCGAAAACAATCAATTTTCATCATCGGGGTTTTAAGGATGGAACCTTTGCCTCGAAAACAATCAATTTTCATCACCAAGGTCCTAAGGAAAGCTCCTTAGCCTTGAAATCAATCATCAATTTTTCTTAAACGATAAGAGAGTTCTTATCGCAGAGGTTCTAAGGTAGGGCCCTTAACCTCAAACTTTCAACGATAGGAGAGTTCCTATCATCGAGGTTCTAAGGAGAGTTCCTTAAACCTCAAATCATCAATTTTTCTTTAAACGATAAGAGGGTTCTTATCGCAGAGGTTCAAAGGTAGGACCCTTAACCTCAAACTTTCAACGATAGGAGAGTTCCTATCGTCGAGGTTTTAAGGAGAGTTCCTTAAACCTCAAACAATCAATCATCAATTTTTCTTAAACGATAAGAGAGTTCTTATCGCAGAGGTTCTAAGGTAAGGCCCTTAACCTCAAACTTTCAACGATAGGAGAGTTCCTATCGTCGAGGTTCTAAGGAGAGTTCCTTAAACCTCAAACAATCAATCATCAATTTTTCTTTAAACGATAAGAGAGTTTTTATCGCAACGGTTCTAAGGTAGGGCCCTTAACCTCAAACTTTCAACGATAGGAGAGTTCCTATCGTCGAGGTTCTAAGGAGAGTTCCTTAAACCTCAAATCATCAATTTTTCTTTAAACGATAAGAGGGTTCTTATCGCAGAGGTTCTAAGGTAGGACCCTTAACCTCAAACTTTCAACGATAGAAGAGTTCCTATCGTCGAGGTTCTAAGGAGAGTTCCTTAAACCTCAAACAATCAATCATCAATTTTTCTTAAACGATAAGAGAGTTCTTATCGCAGAGGTTCTAAGGTAGGGCCCTTAACCTCAAACTTTAAACGATAGGAGAGTTCCTATCGTCGAGGTTCTAAGGAGAGTTCCTTAAACCTCAAACAATCAATTATCAATTTTTCTTAAATGATAAGAGAGTTCTTATCGCAGAGGTTCTAAGGTAGGGCCCTTAACCTCAAACTTTCAACGATAGAAGACTTTCTATCGTCGAGGTTTTAAGGAGAGTTCCTTAAACCTCAAACAATCAATCATCAATTTTTCTTAAACGATAAGAGAGTTCTTATTGCAGAGGTTCTCTAAGATAGGGCCCTTAACCTCAAACTTTCAACGATAGGAGAGTTCCTATCGTCAAGGTTCTAAGGAGAGTTCCTTAAACTTCAAACAATCAATCATCAGTTTTTCTTCAACGATAAGAGAATTTTTATCGTAGAGGTTCCAAGGAAGATTCCTAAACCTCATGATTTAGGCGGCGAGAAGGTTCTCAATGCCTAGCTAAGTCGGACGAAATTTGGTAACGACTTTGCTTGCATCATGTCCCATGAAGCATGCAAAGGGGGGCAGCTGTTGACACCCAATTTTGTCCGACTATTAAAAAAATTAAACTAAAAAAAAATAATTAAAAAAAATATATATTTTATTATTATTATTATTACTGAAAAATTTTAATTAAGTTAATTAGTTTAAAATACATTTTTGTTTTGTTTTGTGAAGATTTGATTTAAAATGATATATGTGTGTATATGTGTATGTTTGAAAGAAAAAAGATAACTCCATAAAAATGACAAAATTAAAAAGTTTGAGGTAAAAATGACAAAATTGAGAAGTTTCAGGAAAAATTGACAAAATCTAAAAGTTTCAGGAGTATTTGGTAGTTTGTCACATCAATTTGGGGCCAGCATAACCGTTCTGGCCCAAATTAACAGAAAACGATAAAATTGTCAAAATCAGAAGCTTCTGAAACTTATCCAGAGGATAAGAAACGTAAAGGACTGAAACTGTCATTTTACCAATTTAAGAGATAAGTTTTGATTTTTTTATTATTTAATAATCAACAGTTCGGCCAGACTTCCTCTATAAATAGGGGTTCAAATTTGAGGCTGAACACAGAAAAAAATATAAAGAAAGCTTGGAGCTCCGTTTTAGAAAAAGAAAAAATTACAGCCCTTGTCCCTGCCCTCTCTTCTCTCTTTCCAGATGCCCAAAAACTTTTCTTTTCTTTCATTCCAGCCACCATCTTCCCCCTCCGCGCTCTTCTCCCGTTTCACTCCGTCACCGCCGTTTCTCGCCGTCCCTTTTGTCGCCGTTGCTCCCCCGCCGTCGCCGTCACCCTCCGCCGCCGTCCGCCGTCCGCCGTCACGACCCTCGCCCGCCGCCCGTTTCTCTTCCTCCTCCGGCCGTCCTCCCTTTTTCCTTCCTCCTCCTACCGCCTCCGCCGTGCTCCCGCGCCGCCGTCGCCCTGCCCCGCCGCCGTCGCCTCGCAGCCCCTTCGCCTGGCCCGCCGTCGCCCCCAGCAGCCCCACCCCCTGCCCCTGCGCCCGCGTCGCGTTTTCTTTCCTGAGAATTCAAATTTTAACTTTAAGGGTAAAACTCCTTTTAGTCCTTCATCTTTTCAATTTCTTTCACTTTGGTCACTAACCTTTTATTTTGTTCTTGCAGAATTAATTACTAACTATTTTACTTGTCTATTTATTTGTTTATTATTGTTATTATTACTAACCCCTTTTTATTATTGTTATTAACAACTAATCCAACTTTTATTTTTATTGTTATTAACATCTAATCTAACATTACTAACTTTTATTTTTATTGTTATTAACAACTAACTTTACTAACTTTGCTAACCTTTATTATTATTATTATTTTTATTATTATTATTATTATTATTATTATTATTATTATTATTATTATTACTATTATTATTATTATTATTATTATTATTCATGGAAGGTTATACCTCCTATTTATTTATTTTTAAGTGGATGACCAGAAAACCCAACTTTATTCTTATTTATTTATTTATTGTCCTTTAACTTTCCTTTATTTACTTTATGTGCTTTTTATTTGTTTATTTATTTATTTATTTGCATATGTTATTTAAGTTGTGCAATTTTTTTTAAGTAGATAGTCAAAAAGCCCCACTTTATTTTCCTTTAATTTTCCTTTTGCTTAATTTATGAAAATTTTAATTATGTAGATGGTTAAAACTTATTTCACTTATTTCACCTTTAGTCATAAAATAAAATAATAAATAAAAAATAAAATAATAAAAAAATAAAAAAAAGTTTTTATGTGAATAATTAACTTTATATTGTTTATTTTTTAGGGCTAACAAAATCATTTTTTAACAAAAGCCAACCATCTTTTATTATTTTTGGATTACATATTTTTATTTATTTCTTTTAAAGAAAACATTAAAGAAAATCAATAAATTTTTTTAAAAGTAATAGTAATTAACAATTTAAGAAAAGTAAAAAAAATAATAACAACAAAATATTAAAAAAATTATGATTAAATAAACAAAAAAAAATTAATAAAATATTAAATCAATTTCCAGATCCGGATGATCCGGCAGGATCCACGGTTTGGAAAATATCAACTTTTTAAATAAATAAATAAATACAAAGATAAAAATCCATATTTACGATATGGATTAAATTATTTAAAATGTCGTCAAATTCCGTGTCCGGGTGACTCGGCAGAGTCCATGGTTCGGAATTAAAACTTCCGTGTCTAGGTGACTCGGCAGAGTCCATGGTTCGGAAATATCAAATTTTATCCAAATTAACTTAAAAATCCACATTTCGACATAATTTAGTTAAAATTTCTATTTTTGAAAATTAACTGAAAATTATTTAAATGCAAAGCAAAACAAAATTAAAATCAACTAAGGTGCCAATTTTGGGCGCTATAACAAAGTTGTTTTAGCGTAACCGTACTCCCGATCCCCGAACTCTCGCAGACCAATTTTAAGATGACCAATCGACCTAGGTGAAACAGATTGGTGGCGACTCCAGAAAACCCGACGTTGCCACAAACAGTAACAAAAGAAACACTCAAATTGCAAATCATAAAACAAAATAACTTTAGTCAAGTATTCCCTCCTGGGTCTATACTTTTAAATTTATTTTCCAATTCTTGGGACCTCTTTTATGGTGGAATGACCAACCTAGGAAATAAATAAACATATTTATATATGATCTTTCGTATATAACCTAACTGTTAAATGACATTGGACATATGTATTTTGTATTTCTATATATATATATATAATATGACTTTATTTTATAATTATTGGAATTGTAGGAATAGGAAGACATGGTAATATATGTAGAATAAATATTATAATAATAATAATAATAATAGTCATTGACTAATGAAGGTAAACCTTCGCTAATTTAGTGATGACTTCTCTTCACTAAGCTAGTGACAGTTAGTCTTTGCTAAATTTAAAGATTAGTAGCCTTTGCTAAATTATTGTCACTAACTCATTAACAGCAAGTCGGTGCTAGAAAATTAGTAACTTTCACTTTTATGAAGGCGGCTGTCATCACTAAATTATTAATGGAGAGTGAATTAGTTATCACAACTTTAGCAATGGCTAGTCAGAGCCTTTGCTACATCTGACTGGCTGTCACTAAATCACATTTTTTTAGTAGTGAACTATTGTTTTCCTTTATTCAAAAGTTAATAATCAAATACAATCTTCCAATAAGTACGAGAACGGCAATTAAAATGGGTTTTTATCCTTTTATTACAGATGACAAATGTAATAAGGATCTATTTTTGTGTAGTACTAGTGCTACTGTCTTTAATTAGGTTTTATTTTTCCAGAATCTTGCATTCATTTTTTTTTTCTGGTGATCATTTGAGAACATATTCTATGAGGCCGGGAATATGGATGTTCATAATGTAATCTTCCCAACCAGTGCTTTTTGGGTCAAATGAAAATAGATATGAATCCTTAAGATTCTCCCGTGCTTCCACGCGCAAATTCTCTAGGTTTGCATCGTCAAATCTGCACATAATTAAGCAAGAACGAGTCAAATTATATACTAATAACTACTTTTTAATTAGTTTCTTTTATACTTTGCCAGTCCCATTTTTATTGTATCATTTCAAAGTGCATGTGATTGTTAAGAAACTTATTTGTGTGGTAACACACTTTCTACCAAAGTAGCCTTGGAAATCTTCCAAACAATGTTAAAAAAAATTAAAAAAAAAAGTGAGAAAAAAACATGCTTTTAGAAAGGTTGCGATCATTTTGAGGCTAGGAAATTGTTGAAATGAAAGTGGAATGGATGGATTATTAATCAGGAATGATGTTGATAAATAAACATCATTAAAAGAAAGAATATAAAAAATTCTGAAAGAATCAAAATATACTTACATGCCCTTAAAGAACACATATGGCTCATAGAGCTTTGCCAATTGCATCGCCAAATTGATTTTGTGATCAAGTGCTTTATACATATTGTCATAATGCCGGAAAGAAATCATGTTCACCACTTGCAACCCCTTAATTTGTTACGAATAGAAAAACAAACAAATAAGGAGTAATGAGTATTGGTAGGATGAGAGGTTTTGGTAAGTCTTACATCTGACATATATAAGTAGATAGTAATGAAAATTAGTTATTATTAGACACTATCTAACAATGAAAAAAACACTAAATACTATAAGAAAGACTAGGAAATTCATTTTTCCCCATTGATGTCCATCAAATCTTCAAGCAGTGTACAATATTGTTTATTAGTATATATCTATGCCTGTAAATGGAGGTCCGGGGCAAAGAATCACCACAGTTCAGGTATAGTGTCTGTGCTTGTAAATGGAAGTACAACTTATGAATTCAAGCAGGAGATGCAGATTCAACAAGGTGTTCCATGTCATCTTTCTTATTTTTGTTAGTTGCGGAGGCTTTAAATCCTATGTTTGAAGAAGCAGTGGAGACAAATGAGTTTAAAGAGGTACAAGTGGGTCGGATGGATTGGAGATCTCACATTTGGAACATGTAGATGATACACTTTTTGTGGAAATAAAGGAGCAAGCAAATATACTATAGCCAATAGTGTCATGGCCAAACCAAAGAAGGAATTGGCTAAGCCATTGGGCCACGACCCAACCTATCCAACTACTTGGACTACCAGCCTTTACCCTTTCCCTAAAAATAAAAAAATACTGCTAGCCTGCCAATGTCATCGAGTGCCTAATTAACGGTTCAGTGATTCAATGGCTTTTAACAGTTTCGTCCTGTTTTGACCGGTTCTTGACCACTTCTTAATTAAGTTGTTACTTGGATCAATGAGGCTAACACTTCATGGTTGGATTAGCCCAACTGCCCGGTTCAATTCGATTCTCATGACATTAACTATTGCTCAAAAAATTACTCAAGTACAGGCTGTATGGTGTGGTTATGGAAAAGGTGGATGTTGAAAGAGTAATAGTGTGGCTCAGAAGCAAACCAATTGTGATTCAATTATCTTGGTCAGCAAGTTGGAAAAAAAAACTTTTGGAAAGGAAGTTCTTGGCAACAAGTGATCGATAAGTGTAGAAAAAAGACAGGAGCCTTGGGATGCCAAGTTTTTGGGAAAATTACAAAAATCCCCCTGAGGTTCTGTAAAACCTACAGTTTTATCCTCACTATTTCAAATACCTACATTTACCCGTTTTAAAAATTAACATGCCTACACTTACCCCTTTCAATGTTAACTCCTTCACTTACCATTACCACAGAAAAAAAATGTTATTTTGCCCTCCTAACCTTTCTTCACAAAAATTTTGGCCTACCAAACTTCTATATCTAATGAAAACAAAATCCACGAGGCCGATGATTTTTTAATCTATTTCTTTCTTCATCTTTCCCCTCCGTTTCAATGGCAGAGTCACGATGGCTAATTTGGTGCCGGAGATTAAGCACCTTCATTTCTTCCCACTCTCGATCTGCCACTCTCCCTTCTCCTCCTTCCTTCTCTCTATCCACTGCCCTTCTACTTCATCCCCATCTCTCGATTCTCCACCTCATTGGTTCTTTCCATCCTCTCTCGTTTCACCACCTCCACCACTGTAAAATTCTCCCCCACTGAATCCTTGATTGTGTGCGTTGCTACTCTAACATGCTTGATTATCTGTCGCTCAATTGTCCACCACACTATTCTCCACCATTTGATTCTCCACTGCTTTGATTCTCCACACGCTTGAATTTTCCACCATTGTATTTTTCATTGTTTCAATTCTCTACCATGTGATTCTACCCACCACTTCGATTCTCCAATGCCGCACGGTTCTCCCTTCCATTTTGGCATGTCCAACATAACTTCTCCATTTCTCCTCTATTTGTTCTCTGCACGTCTCTTTGGACGGCCCCCCGTCTCTCCAAAATGGCCATGATGTTGACTAGCAGTGAGAGAAAAGAAGAAAGAACAAGGGAGGAAGAGAGTTTTTTTGTGTTTGGTCAGCAAAGTTAGATGCAAGAGTTTGGGGGGGCAAAATTATCAAAATAAGAAGGCTAGGGGATAAAATGAGTTTTTAATTGTTTGTTTTAACAGGTCAATAATGGAGTTAACATTTGAGGGGGCATAAGTATATATAAATTAACCTTTTAAAAGGTAGTTGTTAGTATTTGAAACATTGAGGATAAAACTATAGGTTTCACCATACCTCCGGGGAGGGGGTCTATAATTTGCCCTAAGTTTTTATCAATTGGTGGGAGACTTACTTTGATGAAGTCTCTGTTAGGAAGTCTCACCCTATATTTGTTCTCCATGGTTCAAGTCTTGGAGTCTGTTATAAAAAATTTAGAGAGTGCTATCAAAATAAATTATGTTTTAGGTAGGTTCTGAGGAAGGTAAAAACATATCTTGAGTTTCTTAAAGCAAAGTTTTGGTAGAAAAGGAGGTGGATGGTGTGAGTATGGGTAGCTTGAAACGGAAAAATTCTCATTATTGGGGAAATGATGAGGAGGGAACCTCAGTTGGGAATCAAGATGAGAAGAACTTAGGTCTAATTTGTGGCAGCATTGTTGAAATTGGGAGTGAAATTGATAAATTGGTTCTAGATTTTTCTAAGTCATTTAGATGGGCAATCGTAGGTGGAGAGAACTTAAAATTCTAGAAAGATATGTGGGTGGTAAGAGGAGCGTTCATAGCCAAAATTTCCTAGGTTCAGTTTGGAGGTGAAAAATAGGGAAAGGGAGGTAGGTGGAATGAGTGTGGATATGGCATTGGATTTGGAGAAGGAGTCCTTGAGGAAGAGAAAATTCTGAATTAATTGATTTTATCAATATGATTGATCAAGTATGAGCAGATCAGAAAGAAGAATTAATGTCACAATTTATCAAACTCTATGGGAGTGTACTCTATCAATGATCTTAGAAGACAGATTGATGCAATTTCTCTTCGAGGACAGTCACCTGCATGATGTGAATATTGGAATAGAATGGTAGTCTTTTTGTAGATTGTAAATAGGAGTTCTAAACTTAACTATTCTTAGTTTGAAACTTTCAATGTTTTCAAAATTCATTGTTAGTGATATTAGAAATTGGATGTAAAGATGTGCAAACGGTGGGTATATATATATGGTGTTTAAACTCCAGTAACCTGCTGGAGTTGTGTTTGGTTTCGACATAATTTTTTTTTTTTTGTTACTCAAAAACATATTACATGTTACAGGGTAAAAAGGTACACTATAAAGTAGAGGGAATGAAGAATATCAGCTTTTTTTGTTTCTGGAGGGTTACCGACTCATTATATAATAATACTATAGAAAAACCGGCGGAGGCCAAATTTGAACTCTAGATGTACATCTATATCCCTTAACCACTCTACTAAGTGGTTAGGACAATTTTGACAGACTTATATTTAATGGACTTATGCATTTTATTACACATTTTGTTGCTAACCAACAGGAAAATTTGTTTATTAGTATACATTTAATTAAAACATATAAATACTTTCTGTAACATGCATAGTTTTTGCCATGAATAAATTATGACAGAAAGCGAAGGTATTTCGAAAAGTAATGATAAAAGCTACTAACAAATTGTCAAGTTGTATTCCTGCTTCTTGTTGGTGTTTATTTATCTAGTATATTGAAGTATTGTTAAAAAAAAAAAAACTATTAACAAACCAAACCCAGGCCGTAACAATAAATTGGTCAACAAAGAAAAAAAAAACAGAATAATAATTTTGTGAAAGGAAAGTGTAGTTTTTTTTACTCCCAGGAGCTTAATGTTAAATCAATTTCAATTATTATGAGAACTAGTATTAGCTAATTCAAGATTTAACTACTCTATAATATATATACATGCTAGTGGAGAAAAAATAATACACTGTATATCGATGCATAGAATATCAAGTGAAGTAATAAATATTAGAATGAGAAGCGGAAGAAATCCGAACGTACCTTCAAGGGTAGAACGTATCTAATTGCCATGAAAAGGAGGAATTTGTTCCTGGTGCTTAACACAGTTCCCTTGGGCACTTTAATTGCCTCTCCCTTTTTATTTATTAGTGGATTTTTCACAAAGAACCGATACATGAAATCATGAAGACTGGATAATTTAATAGGATTTCGTGATGAAGAGCCAACGTGGTAAATAATATGCTTCTCATCACACTTATTTGCATGTCTAGCCATTGCCACCAACATTGCATTTGCAACCATGTCCACAGGTATCTGAAAATGTAAAATTTCTTAAAGTTTCATATTTTCTTATTTTCTCTTGTTTTCTTAATTTTCTGGAAATAAAATAGAAAACATGTTTGGTAAAACTATATTTACGTTTTCTACTTCTTAAAATTTCAAATAAGTATTGGAGAAAACTGAGAGTATATGCCAGCCTTATGTTCAAAAATTTCTGAAACAGCTAATTATCTTCGTTTTGAGACTCTAATGGTAACAACTTATCTTTCTGTTAATAAATCAGTTTTTTTTTTTGAAAAATCATATTTCAATATTAAAGGAAAAAATATTATTTTTACTATGTTTTTACTAGCAAATTTTGCTTAAAAAAATATTTTTCTAGCTTTCCAAAATGAAAAATTTGAAAATAAAATCGAAACTAAATTTTAAAAAATGGAAAATATAAATAAATAGGCGGCAGTATTACCAAATGATTCCTAATTTTAAGTCTAAAAGAAATTAAACGTAAGTTCACTTACTAGATCAAACACTTGGTTGGGGTTGCCTATAAAACATGTTAATCTCCCCTTACCATAGCCAGCAATCACACTATCTATAGTTCTGCGAAAACAAAAAAATTATAAATTACCTTTTTTTACATCTCAATAATTGATGAGAACGTTTCGAAAGCCGAAAATGAATTACGCTAACTTAAAGAACGATTGGCAATTTGGGATGTATACAAACATGTAAATAATGTGTCTCATCACTCTAATTCAATAACAAAAGATGATCAGTGATTTGTTTTGGTCATCGCCAAGATATCTACAACTGAGAATTGGGTTTAAAGCACTCTCTTATCTTAAAATTTAAATATATGAATAAACTGGATAAAAATTTATAAAGTAGTAGGCCCGTCAGATGTGACTCAAGCCTTCGTGAGGTCAATGAGAATGTACAAACTAGAAGGTGAAACTTACTTGACCAACCATCAATTTTATTTATTTTCTAGCACACAGTGACTAAAGGAATTGATGAGTAATTGTGCGCTTAATGCCCTACTACGCCATCTCATTCTCTTAAATGATTGTTGGGCTGGCCCAGAATGGATTCAGAGGTTTTAT
Organism: Aquilaria yunnanensis; assembly: GCA_039654915.1. Classification (NCBI taxonomy): domain Eukaryota; kingdom Viridiplantae; phylum Streptophyta; class Magnoliopsida; order Malvales; family Thymelaeaceae; genus Aquilaria; species Aquilaria yunnanensis. The sequence goes on from CM077595.1 coordinate 3,532,917, forward strand.
AGTTCTCGTTAGCTCGAAGCCCAATGAGCTAGTGGTTGAAGAAGACATTGGTCTTTGATCCATTAGATTGCCCATTTGAGTAGCTAAGTTATAAAAGCGCACATAATTGTGAGTAAAATGTCCATTGTCCTAAGTCCTGACCATTAATCTAGAATTGTACAAAGCACGTCAGCTAGCTCACTTATAAAATGCTTCCAACTTCTAAGTACATGTCCCCATCTAGCTTATCCTAGTGGCAAAGATGGATAAGGACACAGAACCCACCTGGGTTTGAATCCCCTCCCCATTTCCTCTTTTTCCAATTCCACAAATGCATTTAATGGTGATTTGATTATCTTTCAAGGTCCCAAATACATGTCAGACACCCCCTATAATATATAAATGTCTCTCAACACTTGTAATCTTGTATAATTGATTCTGAGGATAGAAAAGACAAACAATGTACTAATTTTTCATGCAACGTTTCTCTACGCTACTGTTTTTCATGTATCTTATTTGCTTTTTTGTTTTACTTCTTAGGTGTAGTGCATATTACTTGTGGTTGAATGAAATTATAATGCTATATGTCATCAATCAAATCTCAATCACATAATAAAACAAAACATAATTTACAAAGAAGAAAAATATTATGACCAGAGACATGTTATAGTAGAGATTGTGTACCTCAAACCTTCAATCCATCCAGGAAAGGGTTGTTCAAAAGTACTTGTTATCATAGTTGGGCGCATGATGGCCATGGGAATATCACCTTGAAACTGCTGCAAAAGCATCTCTCCCATTGCCTTCGTAAATACATATGGATTTGGCCATCCATACAACTTTGCCCTGCAAAATATCATAGCTGATAATTATTTTGCACTCTATCTGTTTTAAAAAGACTGACCCTTTCAACATTTTATTTTACATAATGTACATCTTGTTAGCCTGAACTTAAATAATTGACAATTTTTTTCTTGTTTCAACTTAAGCTTGAGTTGGTAAATAGAGAGAAAAAGTTGATAACATAAACTAGCCATTAATTATCAAACTCTAAGGACTTCAAGGTTTAGGGGGAGAGAGAACCTAACCTTTTGAGGCCAAAATCCTTCAAGGCAAGAGTGATTTCCTCTTCTGTGTTTCCATGGAACCGAAGCTCTTCTAGCTTTTGTTCCATGATTTTGTTTTCTTCATCAATATCTAATTCGCAATTCCCCTTAAGAGTCTCACCCATGTGAAATGGTTTCTCAAGTAAAAGTCCACCTCTTTCACCACACACATATGCTACCAAAAAATTGAAAAAAAAAAAAAAAGAACAAAATTGAAACAAATAAGAAAACCCCATTTTAGAGGATGAAAGCTCTCACCAGTGGTACGTTCTCAAAAATGCTTAAAAAAAATTTTCATTTCTTTAACACGTAACAATCTTCCTCAAGAATAATAAGCAAAAGCAGTGTAAGGTTAGTACTATATACAGAACATGTACCTGTTGATGTATGGAGGAACATCATTAACCGCTCACATTTTTTTGCAAAATTTAAGGCATGGAGAGCCCCAAATGTGTTCACGTGCAGGGCAACATCATATCTACAAATGATGACCATACCACACAATCATTAGTGGAAAAACAATTACTTATGTATGGTAAAAAAACTGAAAGGCTTATAAATCCCTAATTGGCCATTGAACTATAAAAAATTAGACTCTTTCGCCCCTGACATGAGCGGTTAATAAATGGGCTAGTTGAGTACAATTCTAAAAGTTCATGAACCGTTTGAGAAATGAGTTTAGTTTAAGGTTCATGATTTCCAAGACCCAGCACCATATTGCCAAAATAATATAGTTGTTTGGTAATGCTTCATGTTTTCTGTTACGTTTCCAAAACTTTTTGTTTTTGTTTCCAAGATTTGAAAACAATATGCTTTTACTATAATTAAAATGTGAAACCTCAATAAAAGCAATATATGTTGTCAGCTATGAAATCAACTTTAAAAAATCTTGAAAATAAGATTTTCATATTTTTAAATTTTTTTATTCTGAATTATTTCAAAAACGAAAAACAAAAATAGTTTACAAATATGTGCTTTCCTATTTTTTTTTCAGAAACTTGAAAACAAAATAAAATTACCAAATGACCTCTAAGTGATTAATTGTCACTATTGGTTAAAATGAAGAACCCACTGCACTTTATACTACTGATTCTTTCGTTTGAATTTTTTTTTTTTTTGTTTACTTTAGTTTTACCTTTCATCGAAGTTGACGGTAGCAGCCACATTCACAACAACTTCTACTTCCTTCCACATTTCGTCTCTCAAGTTTAAATCTCTAATTCCAAAGTTTTCAGAAGAAATGTCACCCGGAATAGCTATCAGCTTCATGGTTATAAAATGATCGAAGTTTGACTCCAGGCTCCTTCTAAGCACCCTGAACAATTCCGTATTGATAATCTATTGAATAAAAATGATTAGTATCCTAGATAATTCACATAAAAATTGTCTCTATAAAATACATAAAGCTTTAACTCTAGTAAAATAAATTCAAATGTCATTCCATCGATGACGTAATTAATAACCACCCAAATATATTTGAGTTAATAAAATTATTTTTATAAATGATGCATAAATATATAAATATTTCATCTTAATTAATAAAACTATTAGAATTTCATATTAACCAGTTTATCAAAGTCATCTATTAGTTTTAATTAATACAAATAAGCCATGTATAAAAATAAAATGGTGAGTATATATATTTACCTCACGATGCAAGCGTTCATGGGTAGATTTTGTGTCGGTAGCCCTTAGAAGAAGATAAACCTTCCTCACATTGGGTTGAGTCCTCAATATCTTTTCAATCAAAACTAAACCAATGCAGTCAGATATAATTTAAACGAAAATATATAACTATCTCATCCTAAAAATGACGCTTTAAGAAGTATAAAATTCGTGAAGTATAACTAGTCAAGCTTTGCCGGACGGTCAAAACTCTAAAACTGCATTGTTATATCCATGCTAGCTTCTGGATCTAGCTATCAAAATAGAAAAAAAAAATTCTGAAAAAATGTTATATAGTGATGAGCTTACAATTATTACATTTATTTGTCTCATATCTGGCTTGTTTTAATTTGTTTTGAACCTTAAGGATCTATTTTGAGTATATTATATAGCTTAGAGCATATTTGGATTCAATTGATTAAAAGCGGATTTAATTTGTAATTTACAAGTTTTAATGGTTGTATTCTTTCAGGATTTTGATAGACTAGTAATGTTCTAGTAGAAAAATCATATCTTGAGCCACAGAGATTGAAATGGAGTAATTTTTTATTCATTGAAAAGCTATCTTCTGGAGCTACAAGTCATATGCAGAGCATGAAATCAATTCTCAAGTTAATGGGTTCAAATTTAGCTTTAAAGTCATAACTTGCGTGCCATCACTAGCTCAAAAGTAGTTGCAATATTTTAGGCATAGCTTTGGCTGTAGATATTTGTTTTATGTGATTCATGTGTCATTTCGAAGCGAAGAAAAAGATCTACAAATTGTATATTGTGAGTTTTGAGAGATAATTGTTGCATAAGGGTCAAATTTGAGCTTAAAATTGCTGCTGATGTTCTAAAACATTTCTTTGCTCACAACTCTAAAATTGGTTTTGATGTGGATTAATTTTAAAGGCTTTTAAACCATGTGAGCAAAAAACCCAGCTGAAGGATACCGTTCTCATGATCATATTAAGGCATTCAAGTTATTTTTAATCTTTTATATTTATGTGGGTTTATTTTAGAATACTATGATGAGTTAGGGGAGTTTTCATTGTTTTTCTCCTTTAGGTTAGATTTTTATTCATATATTAGAAGAGGAGCAGTAGATTAGTGACACTTCTTGGATGCTCTCACCCTTCTCTTGGTCCATTTCTTTGTTTTGCGTGGCCATGGCCAGCTAATTTTTTATTCTCAATCGGTTAAAGGAGACTGAAACCCTTTATTCTTTAGTACTATAAGATCAAAGTTGTTTTTATTTACTCAATTAATACTTTGAGTATTGGGTGTTCCTCTATGATTAATTTCATGATTGTTTCGGTTATATGCTAAGAGACTTACTAGTTGTTATTCGAATTCAATCTAATACTGAGTTAGGAATTAAATCCATAATTGTTTGATCTCTTTAATCTGTGAAGCAACTAAGGTTTATTGATTTGCCGTGTCAAAAGTCAGAACATTCATATAAATTAAGTGCAACTTTTTGTGTTTGTGTTATTTAGCTTCATCGATCTCTCTAATTTTTAATACAATTGTTAAATTAAACCAAAGTGTTTGTCCTAGGTTATTTAGCAATTAGGGTTAATCATTAGATCACTTGTTTTCTGATTAACTACGACTAAAGAGGAGTAGAAAAATAGTTTTAATAATGAATATTCAAAGTCTTGATTGACCTATCTATGCATCAATGATCAGTTGTAAAAATTCGATGGTAGATGTTGATTGACCCCAAAACTTGCATTCTTAATTGTTTCATTGATTTCTTACTTCATAAGTTTCTTAATTAATATTTTTGTTTTCTGATTATTTTTAATTTTATTGTTGATTGCAAACAATCCCCCCCCCCTAATCTTTTATTTTAATTTTTTGTCATGAAGCTTTTGGTTAAAATTTTTCCTTGGGATTCAACTTGGATTTCTCCACTACAATATAAATTTATTTATTTTGAGTTGTTAGTGAGACCAATATTATTTTTTATGGTTTCAATGACTGATCATATAATTTTTTTTGTCATTGCCTATGAAAAAATTTACTAAAAGCAAAGAGGATAAGCATTAGTTTAGAGAAAAAGATAATGAAATGAGGAGACCAGAGTCTAATAACCCAACTCCAAAAGGAACAGACGGGACATACTCAACACCCAAGTACCCGACATTAAAAATGGAACAGAAATAGCTTATGTCCAGAAAGAAGAAAGTCACCCCAAGACATGAGGAGAACAAACCTACCTACAGAACCCTAACGCAAAATCTATTTGAGGCAGCCCCAGCTTAGAGAAAAATAAAACTCTGATCTGGTCTGGAGCATCCTTTTTTATTTCATTGGTAAACATAAAGGAAGCGAAAAACATAATTATACTCCATATAAAGGCCAGGAGCCGAAAAGCGCCGAACCCTGAAGGGACAAAGTCCTCCTCTAAATCAAGAAATAGAAAATTGGTGACATACCTTTAGCCAAGAAACCGGTTGCACCTGTAATTAGAATTGTCCTGTCTTGGAGAAACTCAGAAACACTGCCAAAGTCCATAGCTGACGAGAAAGCTGAAGTGAAAATATAGAGATAGGGTGAGAGAGGGCCTGGTAGTTCTATTGCACTATACATTCCTATTGCTGCAAGTTCTTTATATAATTGTGTCTGGTGGACAGCAGAAGCTGTCAACCTGTATGAACCACCACTTTCTTGTACGAAAGCTAGCTCCATGCCCTCAGCTTCGGGGTCCCTTACGTTTGGGATATTTCACTCAATCTTAGTTGCTCACTTTGGCTTTGAGTACAATAATATGTTTAGTGTAACTTTTGTAGATAACCATAACTGTTAATTTATCATTCAGTACTGATAGATTAATTTCGGTTCTAAATCTACTTAAAACATTTTATTTTAGTCCTAAATTTATTAAAAATGTTTTTGATTTTGATCTATCACTAGATAGAATTCATTAAGCTTATATTGTTCTGACATCTATTTGGTTTCTTTAATGATAGTTTCATTTCCAATCTAAAAAAAAAAAGATTGAATCATTGACTTAGAATAACTAATTGACACCAATTTTTGAAATCCTAATTTAAACTATCTGTTAATTGTCTTCCAGTCAATTTAACTTATGAAATAATTTTTGAAATTTAAAACGTGTTTAAATTATCAAGTTTTCATCTTTATAAATAATTTTATTTTATTGGAAAACTAAGAATTTAAAATATTTATCAACTGTAAAATTATGGAATAATTTTTTGGAATTTAAAACGTGTTTAAGTTTTCAAGTTATCATCTCTATAAATCATTTTATTTCATCGAAAAACTAAAAATTTAAAATATTGATCAACTATAAAAATTATCACATATTTTAAATTTTTTGAAAGTTTAATTTCTCAACAATGTAAGTTGATATTAAAAAAGTTGATATTAGACAGAGTTAAGAGATTCCAACCAAGGGCGTAAAAAATGAGGGACCAAAAATCTAAAGCAGAACAATCAATATATTAGGGAGTAAAATGGAGTAAAATGGAATGATGACTAAAATTTAAGAACCGTCCTAAAATTTTACCCAATTGCGTGTTCTTTTGTAGAAAAGCCAATGAGTTAAAAGGATTTATTAAAGAGAAAAAAAGAAAGAAAAGACTTAGAAGGGGTAGAGGATCAAAGGTTGAGTTAAAGACAAGCCCACTGCAAAAGGTCCAAAAGTCAAAAACTTAAGAGAAAAAGAGAACTTGCCAAACGCAGTTAAATTTGTTTGCTTTAAAAGCACCGGCACACCTATATCGGGTGGCTTGCACCGACTCCCAATTCCCAAACCTTTACAACGAGCCCCAACTTCCTCTTATTGTAATTTAATCTTTATACCTTTACATTTTGTTCCATATTAGTCGAAACTTTTATATAAAATTGAGTTCATAAAAAAATTCAATTTATAAGAAAAAAAATATAACAATATAAATGGTATAGTAAGTAGAGGTGGGACATGGGCTGGTTTAATCTGGCCTAAATCGGGACTCCTCACAAGTCAAACCTACCCCGATCCGGTCAAACCTGTGCCCCGGCACGGTCCGGAAAAAAACCCGCATAGATATGGGCTGAATATGGATATGAATGAGAGATTTGTGTAAAATGGATCGCCCCGGCCTAATACGGAACTTGACCTATCCTGCGGACCAACCCGACTAAAGACTAGCCCACGACCGGCCGGTCTGGGCCTGGTGCACCCCTAACAGCTCCTTTTGCAATGAACACTTGCAAAAAAAAAAAATTTTAAATGGGTTAATTACAAAGTATGCCCTCCAACAGTTTTCTGCTCCATTTTAACCCCCAAAATTCCATTTTCACCCCTCCCAACAACTAAATTTTAATGAATTTTTTGTCCAAATATTTTTTGGCCATCCCCTATAAATACCAATGTCATTTTCACTCTATTCTCACACTATCACTCAATCTTTCTTCTTCCTCTATTATATTCTCTCAAGCATTTGAGCTCTTTTCTTAATTTCTTCCATATTTCTTACTAATCTCCACCTAATATCTTCATAATCTCCTCTTAATTTTGCATTAATCATTACTATTAGTTCGTGACTCGTGGCTTCAAGAGGAAATGGTAAGTCGATGAAGAGTTCATCTTCTTGCACCATCAGCCTTTAAGGCTTGTTCCATTGTCATTCTCGGCCCGCCGAAAAAAGCATCTCAATTGAAGAGTTACACGATGATGATGTTGGAATCGATATGATGAATTACGATTTGGGATTCGACAATCAATTATCGGATGATGAAATTGAAGAGTTGGATGCGACGGCAGCTGGGGATCCGTTAACACAACCGACACCGACAAGTCATGGACCCACTGCGGAGTAAACTCAAGGACAAGGTAAATTCTCGAGCCTAACTGCTTGGGTTTGGGAGCATTATGAGCTCATACACGAAGGGGAGTCGAGGTACATGAAATGCAAACATTGCAGGAAAAAATTGGTGCATCAAAAGAATTCCGACACCGAAACATTGAAGCGACATATTGAAAATCAACATCCTAATATCCTCCCCAGTGCCGGTACTAGTTCTGGAGGTCAAACACAACTTGGGTCTACAACTAGCGCCGGCGGACCAGGTATATTTCATTTTAACCAACAATCTTATAGAGAATGCATGATAAATTGGATGATACTTACTGAAAAACCTTTTTCACAAACTAAAGATGTACATCTAGAATCTTGGATAAAATCACAATTAAATCCTGCATTTAAAAAAATGTCTAGGAAAACTACTAGGAAAGAAAGCTTTAGATTATTTGAAACTGGAAAATCATATTTGCAACTTATTTTTTTGCTCTTGATCATTGTGTGGCATTCACTTCTGATATATGGACATCACCTATAGGTCAATCATTTTATTTTATTACTTCTCATTGGATTAATTTTGATTGGATTATGCAAAAACGAATTTTGTCATTTAGGGTAATTGAAACGGATCACAATGGTTATCACATATTCAATTGCATCTTAGAAACTTTACGTGATTATTTTTGTGCTAATAAAGTCCTGTGCATTTCATTCGATAATGTTTCAAACAATAATGTTATCGCTCGCCTTTTGAGTCAAGCATTAAAACCATCTCTCAATGGTGCATTCTTTCACATTAGATACATGTGTCATATTTTGAACTTTTGTGTGCAAAATGGTTTAGAAATTCTCCAAAATAAAATTCTGCCTATTCCAAACTCATTAACGTATTTGAAATCAAAACCTACTGTGTTTTGTGAATTTAAAAGGTTTTGTTTTGAAAATCCAAAAAAAAATTCTTGGAAACAATTTAAATTAGATTGTCCAACCCGTTGGAACTCTACATATTTGATGTTGCAAGATACATTCCCGTATGCAAATTTGTTGATGCATTTCATGAACTTAAAAATGGGCTGTAAATTTCTTACGAATGAAGTTTGGGGAAAATATTCTAAAACCGGTGAATTGCTTAAGTTTTTTTATAAGACTACTGAATTTTTCTCTGGTGTTTACTACCTAACCATTCATCAAGTTTTGCTTTATTTAGTGAGTGTTACATATGCTTTACATCAGTTTAACATTCCACCTATCTTTTTAGTTGCTTCTTTGCTTAACCCATATGTCAAATTAATAAATACAACAACATTGCTTGAAGAAATTTTTCATACTTATTCAGAAATATCTCATATAAATGTTTTGGCTATGTCTATTACTGCTTCCGAGTACTTGCATTCTTCATACAAATTATATTTTGAATGCCATTTCGGAAAAAGTAAGATTCGAAGCTCCTCAAACTGAGCCTCCAAGGAGATCAATTTCATCAAGATTCAACCCGGCCCTCCAAATGCTCAAACAACCACCAACGACATCAGAATTAGCTGAGGTCGATGACTATATCAACACATCGTTTGAGTTAAACAACGTCGATATATTGGAGTGATGGAAACAAAAGAGATTAAGGTTTTCGATCTTGTTGATAATCACACAGGATATTCTTATCGTTCCAATGTCCACCATATCATCCGATGTAGGGTTTAGTGCAAGGAAACGGGTAATATCGGAGAAACGATCAAGATTAACATCCGAGGCAGTAGAAGTATGCATGTGTAACTGACATTGAGCCTTCGCAGCACTCCGGCAGCAAGACCAAAAGAGTTCAGATGACGAGATAATATCCAATACCAAGACTTGAAATTTTTTTTTTCAATCATACATATAGTTTGTATTTGATCTGATTATGTTGTTAAGCACAGATCATATGTTTCTATTTTTTATCATTTTCGGAACGTTTTTTCCATTTCAAAATGTAAGACCCGTTCCAATTATTTGCAACTATCGTTTGGCTTTTTTTTCTTAATAAAGCTTACACCAGAGATGGTGTTTTTTTCTTAAAAATATTTATTACATATAAAATTAATTATATTTCTATTTTTTTTTAAAAAAAAACCTCTAAACCCGCCCTGCCCGGGACCAACTCTAGACCACCCCGCCGAGGACCGGGCTTCCTCCTTAACCCAGACCCAAGACCAACCGGTCCTGGGTTAGGTCGACCCGATGCCCATCTCTACTAGTAAGTGTGAAAAATTATGACATTGATTAATTTTACGATACTGAATAGTTTAAATTAGAATTTAAAAAGTTAATTTTTAATTGTTATATGAGAGTTACCAAATATTAATTGTTTCATTATTATCTTATAGTAAATTCAAACTAAGGCATAATTTGTTAGAAGTTAATTAACCATTTAAATTATGATTTTTTCATCACCGTAAATTATGTTCATGTAACAACTTAGTCTTGTCAAGAACTAGGGACAAATACATAATAAATTATAAAGATTTCAGAATAATTTGTTACCAAATAAATGTTAAGAAACAATTTACAATGACATTTAAAGATTTAACCAGTAGTGCTTTTTACCGCACAACTCTCTTGTGTAGTTGACTGCTTTTTAAAATATCTTCGATTAAAGAAAGGAAAACAAACATAATAGTAATCAGTTTAAAAAGAAAACTTTTGGCTTTTATAATTTGTGAAAGCATTGTGGGATGTTGACAAAAGTGGTAAAGTACAAAAGAAGACACTTCTCACAGCTCATCAGCTCACGTTATCAACCCGTACGTCGGCACGAAATTTAGCAGCATGACACGTCTCTGAAGTCTGAACAATATAAAAATATTCGCGGCTGTCTCTAAATATCAGCAGCACTACAAGTCGCTAAATAATATAAAAGAAAAAAAATTTCTCTGTAAATAAAGAAACAAATGAGATTACATGAAATAAAGATAGCTTACAATTACCTCATAAGTATGTCTTAACATACAGTTTACCAAATCTATTTTTAAAAATTTACACTTTATTTCTATATTTTTTATATTACTTGATAACAACTTTTGAAATTATATTTATATTGTACGATAGTTATCTTTCAGTAATTTTAATTTCTACTATATTTTTTTTATAATTAACAGGTATTTTAAATTATTAATTTTTTTTTTGTAAATACATTTCCCTTCCTATAAATACATATCAAAATCTTTTAAGGGTCTGTTAGCTATGAGAAAAATATCAAAAATCTTGAAATTACTGAAATATAATTATTAGACAGTTTAAATTAAGGTTTCAGAAGTTGTTGTCGGACATTGTAAAGGAAACATGGGACAAAGTGTAGGTTTTTTAAAATATAGGAGGCAAAATATAGGGTAGACCAAATCACAGAGGGGGGGGTTTGTAATTTTCCTTGAAATTAACTTCAGTCTTTAAGAATATTCATGGATCTCTCTAAATATTAGCGACAGCAAACGTCTCCTAGGCATTGTTTGGAAACAACTTTTATAATTGACTGTTAGAGTTATGAATAATTGATTTAACTGCTGATATAAAAGCATTGAAGCTTAAAGTTACCTTTAGATATTTTTTTAAAAAAAACTCTAATATTAATTGCTGACGTTATAAAAAACAGGGCCTAGATATCAATATAGATACTATTCACTTAGGTAGGTGTCATTGAGGTTGCTGTAGTCTAAGTATATTTATCAATCACCTCTATTTTTTGTTTTTCTTTTGCCATGGCAACATTGGCCAATTACTCGAGATATTGAACCTCTTGAACAATTCCTACCTCCAGAAGCCTTTTGAACTTTCTTCTAACAAATTCTTTTCTTTTGGGGCTCATATTCGTTTCCTTTTGTTACATTGACCAAGCCAAGGGATCGACTTGGAACTTATCGGTGAGGACCTTTGGATATATTCCTATCAAGTCATTAGGAAACCATGAAAAAATATCTACATTAATCCCTATAAATTCAACAAATGAATTTTTTAGCTCTTGGGAATATCTTTATCCAATTTTATCACTTTGACACAGGTTATTTACACCTCCTCAAAGTTTTTTTGAGATGGATAGACTAGTCCCATCTTTAATAGAAGATACTTCTTTCCTCCACTTTGGATCATACATCGGTGTTGCAAAAAAGTTTGTGACAGGTCTCAAAAAGACCAAAACTGTTAACTACTGTTTGTTTTGAGCTAGTTTGTAGCTGCCTCCAACAAGGTCAAAGTAAAGGCCCTACAAATAACTACATTTGTAGCCTTCTCCAACCTCATAGAAGTAATATACCTATGCAAATGATTGTCGGAGTCAATAAGCCCATTATACGGATCAATCTTAGGCATCTTGAAGCCTTCAAGGGTCAGTGCATTGTTGATTTCCATAGCAAATGATTGCACCCACATATAGGTAATATCTATGACCAATGATTGTTTCTTAGGAAGAAGATTTGCGGCCTTTAAATGTTTTACCATATAGTTTAATCTTATCAAAACTAAAATTATATCATTTACCTTTTAACCCTCTAAATAGGTTCTAGACCTTTGTGGTGAGTCTCTTGATGGGGGCTCAATCCTTTTCAAGGCTAGAGGGCTCTCAGTTTTGTACTTTAGTTCTCACAAAACTTCATTCTTAATCTCTTGTTGAATTTTAGCCTTTAACCTCTACAACAAATCATGTTGGATGACTTGAAATTGTTCATCGTTCAAGGCTACAAGGGCTTTACCATTTGCCTAGTCTCAAGGAAGCAATAAAGATTTATCTCTCTTGCTCATCCCATTTTTGTTTTGCTACTAGGATTTCTTACCTAGGTCTTAAGGATTTCACTCTCTATCAGCGCTATTATCATTGTTAGACAAATCTTGGTTTCGTCAAGATTGCCATGTATCTACTATATTGTTTTCACAAATGATGTCAAATTGATAGAAACAGATATTAATAAAGTTGTTAGACTTGGCTTTCGGGTACTCAAAATGAATCAGGATCAAGATATCTATAGTCAAAGACAACGTTAAAAAGCTCAAAAGTTGTGTCTTTTGGGAAAAACTTCTAGCAGTCAAGTTAGTTATCCAAAACTAGAAGAAGTAGCTATGGAAAAAATAGGATTTCTATATATACCTTGGATGTATCTTGAAGGTCTTGTTTTATAGGTAAGAGTGTCAATCTAGGCATTTTTGAAGTATAATCAATGATTGGTTTTATTCCTTATAGAAGTCCTCTTTTATTAAATACCTTCTGCTACTAGAAAAAAGTATTTTAGTGACAGCTAAAAACTATCACTAACTAACGATGGTAAATAGTCACTTAAAGTCTACCACACTTTAACGATGGTCAGCTATCTCTAACTTGTCATGGACTAGCAATGGCTAGCCGTTACTAAGTTATCAACAGAAGTAGTGACAGTTTGCCCTTGCTACCTGGCCATGGAGTAATGACGATTAGCTGTCGCTAAATTATGGTCGGAGTTAATGACAGTCTGCCCTCGTTAATTGAACATGGACTAACGACTACCGACCATCACTAAGTTATTTATAGAAGTAGCGATGGTTAACTGTCATTAAGTTATAAGTAGAAGTAGCGACAACTTGGCCTTGATAATTAGTGGGACCAAATCAAATATAGCCTTAATTAGGGGACCAAACTGTCCGATTCCACAAAGTTTGAGGACCATTTTGACAATTAAACTTTTTTTCTTAATTTTTGGCCAAGTTTATGGAAGGCTCACCATCGCTAGCTTCTAGCGTTGTCTACAACAGCCTAACTTCGATAGTTTCATTAAAAATCCCAAATTAAAGCCTCCTACAACCATTTGTTATTTTGACAAGAGAGGTGCCGCCTATCTTTTTCTCTCCCTAATTCGACTTTGAATCATTCATCTATGATCTCTGAACTTTTGTCCTCTTTGATCAGCACACTTCACTTTGAGCTCTAGGCTCACTTCTTATACCTCAATCGAAAGCTAGTCAATGTCTTTGACCGTGACTACTTTGACTTTGTCAACCTCTCCATGAAACTCACAGATGTCAATGTTGTCATATTCCGGGTGCATGCTGCACTATTGGAGCTTCGCGAAAAGATCTAGCAGTTCAAAAAATCTGTTGAATCCTTTGTTGTCTTCCCGGAAAACAGGCTCAGTAAATGATCGGAGGCTACCTCTGCTAGAGAGGTTCTCAAGTTGATTTCTTTTTTATTTCAAAAATCATAAAATGCAATTACAATGGCAGGTATGGATAAGAAGGAAACTTTTGCAGAATATTTTCTAATTTTATTATTAATATTTTTTTTTTTTTGCATATTTTATCAATGGATACATGTTGAGAAGCTGAGAGAAGAACTCTAAATGGTTGATTGATAAAAGAAATTCAATGGAGACGAATAGCGGCTAAGATGAATAGACTCAAATTTGCTATTGCTAATTTAAAGGTCGGCTTCTATCTTGATTTGTTTGTGTTCATCATGAGTTGGGGATTTAATTGCAGCTTGCAATTTTACTTAAATAGAGGAAAAAAAATTGCATCTTTGCATTATGTGAGAGTTCTATGCATACCCTTTTTTGAACTCATTTTTAGCGATTCTTTACCTGGTGATTAAAGGGGTAAGAAATTGCCTTGCTTATTCATTAACAAAAAGAAATATGTGATGATAGATTGACCAAGGACCTTGGTTATTCATTAACAAAAAATAATATGTGATGAGTGGCACACATAGCTTTTGTGAAGTGTTGGAAAGAAATGTTTTTTATAGTAGTCTTGTGCATGCTTCTTCATTAGTATTGATTTTCTTTTATGGCAAAATTTTTGTTAGAATGACTTTGATTTTTTGTATTTTGGATATAATTCAAAGCTATTTGACCCTTAAAATAGAGTGTGACACTTCTCTTTGGTTGTTCGACTATTGCATGTTGAAAGAGAAACAAGCATTGCCATAATGATGCAGGGAGAAATGAAAATTAACCAAACAACACGTTTAATTGATGAAAAAAGGGTAAATTCCATATTTAGTCTCTTAACTTTAAGGGTCATCCTAATGTAGTCATTTAACTCAAAAAGTGACTATTAAAATCCCCTAACTCAACTAAAGTGTCCTTTTTTTATTCCTGCCGTCAGTTTTATCGTTATTTTGGATGGAAATTGTCTACGTGGCACCCTTACCGCCACGTGTCTATCCCTTTCATTATAGTACGTGACTAAACTGAAAGAACAATAAATTTCAGACCAAAATGATGTAAACGCATAATCCTAAAGTCCTAAGATATGGTTTAACTCATTATCTTATAGACCTTCTCCGACGAGTATCAGACGCCACCGACGTCTGCCTCTCCATCTTTCCGTCTCCCCATCTCCCCATCTATCCATCAACTCGTCTTCGTCTACCCAATCACTGCCACGGTTGTCGTCTCCCTTCACCGATTATACCTGCCACCATCTCATTACCGGCCACACCGATTACGCCCGTTCCTCTCTTTCATTGCTGCCCTTCGGCGCCGATTATGCCCCGCCAACACAATCTTCACTTCAATTAGCTACGATGATGCTAATCCTAATGCTGATGTGTCATGTAAGCATTATAATCAACTCTAATGTCCGAGAAATTTGAGGACTTGGTCACCTAGCTTTGGCTTTGGCCGGATTTCAAGACAGGGGCGGTTGTTATACCGCTGATGATGGCGGGAACAGAGTTAGAGGCGAAGCCTTGCTGAGCTTAGGTGAAGTTGGAAAAGGAGGCAACAAGCATGATTTGAGTTCGAGAGAGGAAGAGGGGCAGCGGCAGCGATCGAATCGGAAAGCGGCGGCGACGTTCGAATCAAAGATTGCGGAAAATTGGGTTAACTATTCTTTTAAGTCCCTAAAATTACTTTTTGTGCCAATTTTAGCTTGAACTTTATTGTTCTTCCAATCTAGTCACTTTTTAAAAAAACTGCCACATAGCAATATACGTGCCATGTTGGCAATTTCCATCCAAAATAACGGTAGAAGTAACGGTATGGACTAAAATAGGACACTTAATTTGAGTTAGGAGATTTTAATAGTTACTTTTTTTAGTTAAGGGACCATATTAGGACTTCTCTTAAAGTTAGGGGACTAAATATAGATTTTACCCATGAGAAAAATAAGAATCTACTTGTAGAGAAAGCCAAAGGCTCTAAAATACTTAAATATTATTGATAGATTGTCTTATAATAGTGAAAGAATATCTATTTATAGGTTTACAAAGAAACCTTAAACCAAAATAATTAAGGAAATTGAAAATAAATAGGAAACAAAATCAATGGAAACTTTAGAAACCCAAATACCTCTCCAAATGATGGATTTTTTACCCAAAAAATGTGGTCATCAAGCGAAAATCTCCTATAAGACCTATAGAGTGTGAAATTTCCTTCAAAATGACATATTATAGTAGTCATTCTGATAACTGTAGCAAAAGTTATAACCTCCGAAAGTTGGGGTTTACATGATGCCTATTTTCGGGATTTCTTTTTTGGTTTTGCTCGATCAACCCCATCTATGAACTCATCCACTAGACACCCCACATCAGTCCTCTATACTTGAGATTAACTTGAGCTCGAGTTACTTGGAAGGTCTAGATACAGAGGTTCATTAGAAGAGTAGTAAGAAAAACTATCTACCTCGTTAAATGTTTTAGAAATTCTCATACTATCCAGCAGATTAATCACATTGACATTGCTGTTAATCTTCTTTAGAACCTTATACAGGCCATATTTACATGGCTGCTACTTGTTATAGGTACCAGTTGGGAACCTTTCCTTTTGTAGAAACACCATCTGTCATACCACACACAAGCGCCAACCAGTGCACTCTCAATGCCACTCACCATACTACCTAGAAAGTTATTAAAACACTTGTATTCTTAAGTGTTATGAGTGATCAATTAATTTTGGCCAACTTTCTTTAGGATAATTTTAAGTCTTATTTTCTTAAGCTGAGAGACTAGGAGGTGCCCCAAGACGCTTATGAGAAGTTTAAAACAGACACTTGCAGCTTAAGGCAAAGCCCAAACCATTAACTTGCAATACAAGCAAGGCTATAAAATCACTAACTTGCAATACAAGCAAGGCACACACTTACTTCATTAAGTGTTTAGGATGTGTGCTCATCAAGTGTGCTAGTTTGATGCATGGCAACCAAGAAACCCATAATTGTTCAAGTTTGAAAACAAGATTACATGTCCATGCTTTCGGCCAAGTACAGTGCACAATAAGTTCACAACATAAACGAAACTATATGCACATATCCATAGCATAATTTGGTATCTAAACATCCAACATGGTACAACAAAACCAAGTTCACCCGAGGCTATACATGTACACAAAAAAGCCTAGGTGAATGGCCCTAACTTGGCCACATGCCAAGAACATCCATTGTCCAAAACATAACCAAATTATGCATTACATCCCAAATGTCCTTACTCCCCGATAAGATACATAAGTGTGCAATACAGTAGCATACACTGCAACACAAGTCCTATGACCATATTCATGGTTGTGGCAACGTCGGGTTAGGCCGTTTTCGGGAGTCGCCACCAATCTATTTTTCTTAGGTCGATTGGATACCTAAAATATGGTCTGCGAGAGTTTGGGGATCGGGAGTACGGTTACGTTAAAACAACTTTGTTAAAACGCCCCAAAATTGGCACCTTAGTTGATTTTAATTTTGTTTTGCTTTGCTTTTAAAAAATTTTCAGTTAATTTTCAAAATTAGAAGTTTTAACTGGATTAGTCGAAATGTGGATTTTTTAAATTAATTAATTTGTATGAAATTTTATACTTCCGAACCATGGACTCTGCCGAGTCATTTGGACACGGAAGATTTTGATTCCGAACCATGGACTCTACCGAGTCATTTGGACACGGAATTTGGTGAACTTTTAAATAATTTAATCCATATTATAAATATGGATTTTTATCTTTGTATTTATTTAATTTATTTAGTAAAAAAAAAGTTTTCCAAACCGTAGATCCTGCCGGATCATCCGGATATGGAAATTAATTTTTTTATAATTAATTATTACATTCTTACTTATTATAGAATTAATTGTTAGTTTAATTACTAATTCGTAATTCTTTTTGTTTATGAAATTTTTAGATTTATTAATAATCTAAAAATTTTATTTATTTTCTTTATTTTTATTCTTTCCTTTCTTTTCTTTTTTCTTATCTTTCCTTTCTTTTTTTTTTCTTTTTTTTATTAATTTTTCTTGTTTAATGAAGGATATTTATTATTTAAAGAATTACTCAATTTATAAAAGAATTAAAAAAATAATTAATTTTTTTATTTTTATTTTTTTTTTGTTATTTTTGAAATCATTTGACTAAGATTTTTATAAAGGAAACAAAAAGTTATATCTTTTCATTAAGTAAAATATTACTGAATAAAATATTATCCTAAAATTTTTATTCTTTTTATTCTTTTTTATTAACAAAGAAAGCTAAAAATTATACTTTATTATTTTAAAAGAAATAAATAAAATATTACTGAAAAATATTAACCCAAAAATTTACTCTTTTTATTAATAAAGAAAACTAAAAAGTTATATTATAAAAATAAGTAAAATATTAATGAAAAATATTAACCCAAAAATTTTACTCTTTATATTCTTTTTTTATTAATAAAGAAAATTAAAAAGTTATATTTTATGAAATAATTAATATATTAGTCCAAAGTGTTTATTTTTAATAAAGAAAAATTTATTTATATACTTTATTAAAAAAATATTTCCAAGCCATGGATCCTGGCGGATCATTTGGTCATGGAGTTTTAATTTTTGTTAAATTTTAATTATTTAATTAATTATAATTATTTTAATTATAATTTTATTGGATTTTTCTTGAATTTTAAATTTTAAATATCATTATTTTAAAAATGTTTTAAAAAAAGAAGTTGATTTGTATATTTTTAGTACTATTTAATCATGCTTTTTTATTAATTTTAACAAAAAGGAATAAAAAGTTAACTTTGTTATCTTTAAAGAAATAATAAAAACATGTATTCCAAAATAAAAATGATTAGTTTTTTTTTTAAATGATTTTTATTAGCTTTAATAATTAATTATAAAAGAATTTTCTTTTTTAGTTCTTATTTATTTATTAGTAAAGGTGAATTAAATGAAATAAATTATATAAAGGAAAATTAATAAAAATAAAGTGGGGCTTTTTGGCCATCCACTTTAAAAATAAATAATAAATGTTAGTAAAGTTAATTAAATTAATTATTAAACAACAATAATAAAAAGTTAGTCAAGTTAATTAAATTAATTAATTAACAACAATAATAAAAAGTTAGCCAAGTTAATTAAATTAATTAACAACAATAATAAAAGTTAGCAAAGTTAGTAAAGTTAGATGTTAATAACAATAAAAATAAAAGTTAGTAAGTTAGTTGAGGTAACAATAATAAGGTTAGTAGGTTAGTCATAATAATAATAATAATAAGGTTAGTCATAATAATAATAATAATAAGGTTAGTCATAATAATAATAAGGTTAGTAAGTTAGTTATAATAATAAATAATAATAAGGTTAGTCATAATAATAATAAGGTTAGTAAGTTAGTTATAATAATAACAATAAAAAGAAGGGTTAGTAATAATAACAATAATAAACAAATAAATAAACAAGTAAAAATTAAAAGGGTTAGGAATCAATTCTGCAAGAACAAAATAAAAGGTTAGTAACCAAAGTGAAAGAAATTGAAAAGATAGAGGACAAAACAAGGGTTGTACCCTTTAAAAATTAATTTGAATATGCTGAAACAGAGGTGACGGACGCGCGAAGCGCAGGGGCAGGGGGGAGGCGGAGTTGGACGGGGGGCGCGGTCAGGGGCACGGTGGCGACGGCGCACGGCGGCGAAGGCGCAGGGCAGCAAGGCGGAGGGTGAATCGGCGGCGGCGGCGAAGGCACGGCGAAGGCGCGGCGAAGGCGGAGGGAGAGAAGGAAAAGAAAAAAAACGGACACGGCAGAGAGGCACGAAGGCGACAACGGCGACGTGGAGATGGCGGCGGCGTAGCGGTGACGGCGGGCGTGGGGCAGCGTGACAGAGTAAAAGAGAAGGAAGAAGGAAGAAGATGGTCAATTCGTAAGGAAATAAAATTTGGGAATTTCTGGGCAGAGGGAAGATAAGCTAGGGAATAAAGCTGTAATTTTATCTTTTTCTGAAACGGAGCTTTAAGCTTTATTTATATTTTTTTATGTGTTCAGCACAAAATTTGGGGGGCTATTTATAGAGGAAGTTTAGCTGAACTGTTGATGGATAAATTAATAAAAAATTTCAAACTTATCTCTTAAATTGGTAAAATGACAATTTTAGTCCTTTACGTCTCTCAGCCTCTGGATAAGTTCCTGAAGCTTCTGATTTTGACAATTTTGTCGTTTTCTGTCAATTTGGGCCAGAAAAGTCGGCAGGCTCAAAATTTTATGTGACAAACTACCAAATGCTCCTGGAACTTTTAGAATTTGTCAATTTTGCCTGAAACTTCTCAATTTTGTTATTTTTATCTCAAACTTTTTAATTTTGTCATTTTTATGAAGTTTTCTTTTTTTTTTTTCTTTCAAACATACACATATACACACATATATCAAATCTTCACAAAAAAAAATATATTTTAAACTAATTAAAAAAAATTTTAGTAATAATAATAATAACAATAATAATAATAATACATTTTTTTTTATTTAATTTTTTTTATTTAAATTTTTTTAAAATTATTTTAATGGCCGGACGAAATTGGGTGTTAACAGCTGCCCCCCTTTGCATGCTTCATGGGACATGATGTATGCAAAGTTAGTTACCAAATTTCGTCCAGCTTAGCTAGGCATTGAAAACCTTCTCGCCGCCTAAACTCTGAGGTTTAAGGAAAGATTCTTAGAACTTCTAACGATAGGAAAGGTTCTATTGCTGTAAGATGGACTGAATGATTGATTGTTTGTTTGAGGTTTAAGGAAAGATCCTTAGAACTTCTAACGATAGGAAAGGTTCTATTGCTGTAAGATGGACTGAATGATTGATTGTTCGTTTGAGGTTTAAGGAAAGATCCTTAGAACCTCTAACGATAGGAAATGTTCTATCGTTGTAAGATGGACTGAATGATTGTTTGTTTCTTTGAGGTTTAAGGAAAGGTCCTTAGAACCTCTAACGATAGGAAAGGTTCTATCGTTGTAAGATGGACTGAATGATTGATTGTTTGTTTGAGGTTTAAGGAAAGGTCCTTAGAACCTCTAACGATAGGAAAGGTTCTATCGTTGTAAGATCGACTAAATGATTGATTGTTTGTTTGAGGTTTAAGGACAGGTCCTTAGAACCTCTAACGATAGGAAAGGTTCTATCGTTGTAAGATGGACTGAATGATTGTTTGTTTGTTTGAGGTTAAGGAAAGGTCCTTAGAACCTCTAACGATAGGAAAGGTTCTATCGTTGTAAGATGGACTGAATGATTGATTGTTTGTTTGAGGTTAAGGAAAGGTCCTTAGAACCTCTAACGATAGGAAATGTTCTATCGTTGTAAGATGGACTGAATGATTGATTGTTTGTTTGAGGTTTAAGGAAAGGTCCTTAGAACCTCTAACGATAGGAAAGGTTCTATCGTTGTAAGATGGACTGAATGATTGATTGTTTGTTTGAGGTTTAAGGAAAGGTCCTGAGAACCTTTAACGATAGGAAAGGTTCTATCGTTGTAAGATGGACTGAATGATTGTTTGTTTGTTTGAGGTTTAAGGAAAGGTCCTTAGAACCTCTAACGATAGGAAAGGTTCTATCGTTGTAAGATGGACTGAATGATTGATTGTTTGTTTGAGGTTTAAGGAAAGGTCCTTAGAACCTCTAACGATAGGAAAGGTTCTATCGTTGTAAGATGGACTGAATGATTGATTGTTTGTTTGAGGTTTAAGGAAAGGTCCTTAGAACCTCTAACAATAGGAAATGTTCTATCGTTGTAAGATGGACTGAATGATTGTTTGTTTGTTTGAGGTTAAGGAAAGGTCCTTAGAACCTCTAACGATAGGAAAGGTTCTATCGTTGTAAGATGGACTGAATGATTGATTGTTTGTTTGAGGTTAAGGAAAGGTCCTTAGAACCTCTAACGATAGGAAAGGTTCTATCGTTGTAAGATGGACTGAATGATTGATTGTTTGTTTGAGGTTTAAGGAAAGGTCCTTAGAACCTCTAACGATAGGAAAGGTTCTATCGTTGTAAGATGGACTGAATGATTGATTGTTTGTTTGAGGTTTAAGGAAAGGTCCTTAGAACCTCTAACGATAGGAAAGGTTCTATCGTTGTAAGATGGACTGAATGATTGATTGTTTGTTTGAGGTTTAAGGAAAGGTCCTGAGAACCTCTAACGATAGGAAAGGTTTTATCGTTATGAGATGGACTGAATGATTGTTTGTTTGTTTGAGGTTTAAGGAAAGGTCCTTAGAACCTCTAACGATAGGAAAAGTTCTATCGTTGTAAGATGAACTGAATGATTAATTGTTTGTTTGAGATTTAAGGAAAGGTCCTTAGAACCTCTAACGATAGGAAATGTTCTATCGTTGTAAGATGGACTGAATGATTGTTTGTTTGTTTGAGGTTTAAGGAAAGGTCCTTAGAACCTCTAACGATAGGAAAGGTTCTATCGTTGTAAGATGGACTGAATGATTGATTGTTTGTTTGAGGTTTAAGGAAAGGTCCTTAGAACCTCTAACGATAGGAAAGGTTCTATCGTTGTAAGATGGACTGAATGATTGTTTGTTTGTTTGAGGTTTAAGGAAAGGTCCTTAGAACCTCTAACGATAGGAAAGGTTCTATCGTTGTAAGATGGACTGAATGATTGATTGTTTGTTTGAGGTTTAAGGAAAGGTCTTTAGAACCTCTAACGATAGGAAAGGTTCTATCGTTGTAAGATGGACTGAATGATTGATTGATCTCGAGGCAAAGGTTCCATCCTTAAAACCTCGGATTGATTGATTGATTTCGAGGCAAAGGTTCCATCCTTAAAACCCCGATGATTAAAATTGATTATTTTCGAGGCAAAGGTTCCATCCTTAAAACCCCGATGATTAAAATTGATTATTTTCGAGGCAAAGGTTCCATCCTTAAAACCCCGATGAAAATTGATTTTGAGGCTAAGGAGCTTTCCTTAGGACCTCGAGCGAAATTTATATGAAAGCAATTGAAATTGGAATAATTTTCTTTGAAAGTGTGAATTTTCATAATAGGTGAGTGCAAAAATTTAAACTTCGATAAGATGAGTGAATCTTGATGATGACAATAACACTGACAAATTATGTAAAGGGAACGGATGTTTGGAATCAATATTCAAGGTTCATCTAATATTTTCTTCAGTAAATATAGATTCCCTTGTGAGATATGTCATCCGAATAAGGTTAAAGCTTAACTACCCCAAAATGTTATGCCTAGTAGACCTAATAGGATGCGTCTCAAGAGTAACAAAAATTACTCTTTACTTAGCCATTCCAACCTAAAGGCATTGTCCTATGGTTTTAATATCAGCATGGATGACACTATCTTATAAGATAACGAAATTCCCTGAAAAGAAAAACTGAAATACGAAAGAAAATACTGATAATTAAAATGAAAGGACAAGAAAAACGGATCAGATCGCTTCTTTCTTCCACAATACTTCAACAGGGTGAGTAGAGGACCATTATGGGAGTGAACTGGTCAGGAAAGACTGTCGTGTCCAGTCTATCTGAATCATTGCTGGATCTGGTTTAGGAACAAAAGCTTGTATTTTATCTAACAATTCTTCAGCAGTTGTTGCGGATATTATAATTCGCCGTGCCACTCTTGATATGAAATTCTTCTGCATAGCATAATCCATAAAAGCTATCAGACCTGTAAAGAAATTGTTAACATTTAAAAGCCCAATGGGTTTCTTATGCAAATTAAGTTGGGCCATGGAAGCAATTTGAAAGACTTCTCCCAATGTGCCAAAACCACCTGGTAGAGCGATAAAAGCATCAGCATTTAAAAACATTTGTAACACACGCTCTTGCAAATTTTTAACCACTAATTCTTATCCAATCGTGCCCCCAGAATCAAATTTCAAAGGTCCAGGGATGATGCCCAAAACTTGACTTCCTCCTAAAGATGCTGCTGATGCTACACCTCCCATTAATCCGACACTACCTCCTCCATAAACTAAATGTATTTTTCGCTCAGCTAATACTCTACCCAGATGGTTGGCTGCCTTTAAATACTCTTCATCTTTTCCAGGAAAAGCCCCAGAAAATACACAAATACTTCGGGATTTACGAGTTGGGGTTTTCTCCATTCTTATCCTTACTCTTGTGAGAAAAGAGGATATATTTATAGAGATGAAGAGATAAAGCAATAATTTTATTTTCAAGAATGGATACATTATTGCCAGCTATTCACAGTAGTCACGAGTATGACTCTAGTCAGGTATGGGTACACTATCGTTAAAAGAGGAGGAAAATTTTCAAAATAGCTGCTAGCATGTATAGTAGTCACTACTGTAGCTTACGTCAGGAGTAGGTACGTGATTGTCAAAGGAGGAGGAAAATTTCAAAAGCGACAGCTAGCATGTACAGTATCGTGACTATGGTGGAGTGGATACATTATTACCAAAAGGGGAGGAAAATTTCAAAAGCGACAGCTAGCACGTACAGTAATCGTGACTTTGGTTCACGTCAGGAGTGGATACATTATTACCAAAAGGGGAGGAAACTTTCCAAAAGCGACAGCTAGCACGTACAGTAATCGTGACTTTGATCCTCGTCTTTCACTGGCTTTGCGTCCAGTAATGGCTTCAATGCTTTCTATGAATCGGTGATTTGCATCCCATCCAGTTTTTTCACAAACTGACAAACTGGGTCGTTTAAAGTCAGATTCCCAAGACTATAACGATCTCATTTTTTTTGGAAAATTATCCATAATCCAACAACCTCAAATTGCACTATTCCGCAAGAATGCGCTTCAAGAACCTCTCGAATATCTTCCAGAGATTCCTTACGCAAGCCATTCTTGATGAATCTTATTCTATCATTACGATTTCTGGTGATCACTCCTGGAGAACGACATTTATTGCCGCAAATCCACCATCCACAATTATGACAAACGCCTAGCCTCTTTGCTCTTCTTTTTTTGGCATAAGCGCTTTTACCAAAGCGGGGCATACGGGGAAAGAACGCTTCTGGAACTTCACCAGCTGAACGAACCTTGGCTTCAATTAGCCACCGCACATTATCAGGAATGCCTTTGTGCATAAATACTCTGAATTGTTCACATCTAGCTTGATAAATCTTTTTAAGAACATTTATTGGGAAGGAAGGAAAATACTTTCGTAGGGCGGAAAGAGAATACTCCATTGATAAAGGAGGCAAAGAAAGAAATTAGTGATTGTAGGAAACGAAAATAACTAACATATATTTATAGTGATGAAAGGGATAATGCGTTAATTACACTTGCAGAAGCAAGTACATTATTGTCAAAAGAAAAGAAAAATGACAGCTTATATGTACAGGAATCATGACCGTGGCTCTCATCTTCCACTGATTCATGTCCAGTAATGGCTTCAATGCTTTCTATAAGTCGGGGATTTGCTTCATATCCAGTTTTCTTACAAACTGACAAACAGGGTCGTTTAAAGTCACATTCCCAATACTGTAACGGTTTCGTTCTTTATGGTAAGTCCTCCATAAATCGATAATTTCACCTTGCACTTTTCCACAAGAATGCGTTTCAAGAGTCTCTCGGATATCTTCCAGAGATTCCTTACGCAGGCCATTCTTAATGAATTTTCTTTTATCTTCACGATTTATGGAGATGTATCCTAAAGAGCGACATTTAGTATTACAATTCCATCGCCCACATTTATAACACACGCCTAGTCTCTTTGCTCTTCGCCTTTTGGCATAACGGCTTTTACCTAAACCGGGCATGCGGGGCATAAATGCATCTGGAACTTCACCCGCCAGACGGACCTTAGCTTCAATTATCCACTGCACATTATCGGGAATGCCTTTGCGTGTAAAAACTCTGATTCTTTCACATCTAGCAAGGTAGATCTTTTTAAGGACTTTTATTGGAAGGGAAGGAAAGTATTTTCGCAGTGCAGAAAGAGTAGAATCCATTGATGAGAGAAGAATTTA
Organism: Aquilaria yunnanensis; assembly: GCA_039654915.1. Classification (NCBI taxonomy): domain Eukaryota; kingdom Viridiplantae; phylum Streptophyta; class Magnoliopsida; order Malvales; family Thymelaeaceae; genus Aquilaria; species Aquilaria yunnanensis. The sequence continues at coordinate 3,558,577 of CM077595.1, forward strand.
AGAGAAGAGGGAAATAAATCAGTTATTGTAGGAGACTGGAATAACCGACTTTAGAAGTCACGGGGTATCTTATCCGCTGGTTAATTAGAAGGAAGAACATGCATTTATAGTGATAAAAGGGATAACGTATCGATTACACTTAGGGGAGCATGTACATCTGTCAAAAGAAAATGCAAACTTCTCCAAATATAACAAACTGTACGTACAGTAATTATGACTGTGGCTCATATCTTCCACTGATTTATGTCCAGTAATGGCTTCAATGCTTTCTATGAATCGGTGATTTGCATCTCATCTAGTTTTCTCACAAACTGGCAAATAGGGTCATTAAAAGTCAGATTTTCAAGACTGTAACGATCCTGTTCTTTACGGAAAGTCCACCATAAATCCATAATTTCCCATTGCACTATTTCACAAGAATGTGTTTCAAAAGTTAATAGGATATCTTCCAGAGATTCCTTACGCAAGCCATTCTTAATGAATTTTCTTTTATCTTCACGATTTATGGAGATGTATCCTAAAGAGCAACATTTAGTATTACAATTCCATCGCCCACATTTATAACACACGCCTAGTCTCTTTGCTCTTCGCCTTTTGGCATAATGGCTTTTACCTAAACCGGGCATGCGGGGCATAAATGCATCTGGAACTTCACCCGCCAAACGGACCTTAGCTTCAATTATCCACTGCACATTATCGGGAATGCCTTTGCATGTAAAAACTCTGATTCTTTCACATCTAGCAAGGTAAATCTTTTTAAGGACTTTTATTGGAAGAGAAGAAAAGTATTTTCGCAGGGTAGAAAGAGTAGAATCCATTGATGAGAGAATAATTTGAGAGATGATGGAAAGGAATTAGTTATTGAAGGAAACTTAGATAACCGACTGGAAGAACATGCATTTATAGCGATGAAACAGATAACGTGTCGATTACACTTACGGGAGCAAATACATTATTAAAAGAAAAATGGAAAATTTTAAATATGATAAATTGTATGTACAGTGATTGTGATTGTGGCTCACATCTTCCATTGGTTTTACGTCCAGTAACGGGATTAACGGCTTCTATGAGTCGAGGATTTGCTTCCCATCCAGTTTTCTTACAAGCTGGCAAATAGGGTCGTTTAACGTCAGATTCCCGGGACTGTATCGTTCTCGTTCTTCATGAAAAATGCTCCATAAATCGAGAAGTTCACGTTGCACGGATCCACAAGAATGCGTCTCAAGAGTCAATTGGATATCATCCAATTAGTCCTTACTCAGGCCATTCTTAATGAATCGTATTTTATCTTCTCGATTATCAGAGATCATCCCTAAAGAACGACATTTAGTATTACAGGTCCAGCGTCCGCATTTATGACAGACGCCTAGTCTCCTTGCTCTTCGCTTTTTGGCATAAGAGCTTTTGCCTACACCAGGCATGTGAGACACAAATGCCTCTGGGATTTCACCTGCCAGACGAACCTTAGCTTCAATTAACCACCGCACATCTTCAGGGATTCCTTTATGCATCAGAGCTCTTAATCGTTCACAGCGAACTTGGTAGATCTTTTTGAGGATGTTCATTGGGAGAGAAGGAAAATATTTTCGCAAGGCAGAAAAAGTAGGATCCATTTTCTAGGAGAAAGTAAAAGAAAGGAGGGAAGAAAGGATCAGTTATTATGGGCAACTGAGAGAACCGACTTGAGAGTCACGGAATACCGTATCCGCTGCTTAACCGGAACAGTGGATCCTACTTTATTTTGGTATCATAGATATTTCTTATCTTTGATATCTCGTCAGGCATGACATTGATCCAGTCCTTGATTATTGAATCCATTGTCTGCTTTCGACGACAATATTTCTCGATATCCGCACTTATCTTTGACCATAGCTATTTCTTATCTTGGATACCGCTAAGCTAGCGTCAATTCTGTCCATCCAGGTGTAGCCTCGATTATTGAATCGATTGCCAGGCTTTTGACATATTGTCTACCTTATCCTTGAATTCCTGATGCGGGTTGGTCCCGCATATTAGCTGTGTATCCAGTGATAGATTGGTAAGAGCTGATGACATTGAGATCTCAGATTATACTGCTGAAACTGTGCCGTGGATGTGCTTCCCATTTGGTTCCTATTATGCAAAAGCCATGCATGCATGATGTGAAATGCATGAATGCAGAGCATGTGGAATTGATGTTTTTTTTTTTTTTATAGATCTAGTTCTTCATGTCTTTGCTTTACTGGATCTTCTTTGTGATTGCCTTCTTGGACTATCATTGAATCTCTTTATGCTTTCCAGCTTTTGTTCACTGCCTCAAAAGCCCAACTCTTTTCAAAATCCTCTTTCTTTGACTTGTTCTTTGAATTTTGGCCTCAATTTCTTTAAAGTTGGCCCGCCTCAAATTTATATCTCTTTCGGGTACTCATCCATTGTCATGGATTTGATACCATCAAAGGCTTTACTTTCAATGTCTGCTTTGCCCCTTTTCTTGTGGCCGTGTCGACACTTGTTTACCCCCATGTTATAGTCCGAATGATTGCTCTTCCTTAGACTCAGGTTCTGATCCATAAGACTTGCCCCCTTGTCTATTGAGCTTCTTTCTTGGCAGTATTCTTCTTACGCTTAGTAGAGACTACTTTGCCCCCCTGAATATGGTATTTATGTGGATAAAAGGTATCACCTCGCCTTTAACAGAAGGTCGAGCATTTCTAGACCTTTGTGATGGCACTTGATCATAAATTTCTCTTACAAGAACCACATCTTATTAAAGAAAGACTCAAGCTATCTCCTCACTTTTAAGTCTACATACATTAATGAATAATGGTTTGGCCTTAAAGAAAAACTTTCATCAATTTGCAAAGCTTGACAAAGTAATTTACGGTCTTTGTTTTCAATTAAAATATCCTGCCATTCTTCCCTTTCCAACTCGAAGACATAAACTGTGCAAGACAATAAGGTATAAACATGATTCACAAGGATAGCCTTTTAGCTGAATGAGGATGATATCGAGAGGTAACTGTTAGGTGTGAGGAAAATTAAGTTTGAATGGTGTGAAAGAAGGGTCTTTTAATACTACTCGTAAGCAGTATTAAATAAGGTAGAAGCATGATTCACAATGATAGTCTTTTAACTGAATGAGGATGTTCAGTCTGAGGAAAGTTAAGTTTAAGTGGTGTGGGAGAAGGGTCTTTTAATATTACTCGTGAGCAAATTTGATTATGGTGAAAAACTCAATAGTGATGATCTCAACTTGCCACTCTTTCTAGAAAGTTAGGCCTCATCTATTGCCCCCCAACTATTGTGATCTTTATGCATGCTTGGTTTGAGGGTTGCTTTTGTGTTCTAAACCGCCTTTGCAGGTTTTCAGTCTAGAATCCATAGCTCATTTTTTTTGTTTACTTTCTTTTGCTCTAGTTTGGGCCATTTTTCCTTTTTTTTTTGTTTTTTTGTTTTTTTTTGTTTCCCCCTTTTTTTTTTTGGTGAGCTATGGTGATGACATATTTGATAACTCTCTTGAAGTGAGATGACTCAAGTGGCCTTGCTTGCTCGTGCTTGTTCTCAGTCCTTTTTGGTTTTGAATTTTCCCTTGTTGTTTTTTTTATGGAAGGGACGAATTTCTCTTTCTTTTTGGAGTTTGTGTTGCAGAGAACTGAGAACCTTTGGTTGTGTTGAGCATTCATGAGAATTGAGAGACCATTGAAGCCATTTAATATGAGAGCTAACTTCTTTGGATTTGGAAGCTAACCCCAGACTTCTTGCAAGGATGTTGATAATCACTATGAATTCTTTTTTTTTTTAAGAGTTGGGGTGCAACATATGAAATCATTCTTGCTAGATTTAGTAGTACTTTCAAGATCATTACTATCAAATTTCCCTTAACTTTTTATTTTCACCCACGAGTAGTATCATTTAGAAAGCAAAGTATGATAGCAATAATGGATAGTAAAATGGAAAGGAATGAGAGATGGATGTAAAAACGGAATTTTTGGTAAGAAGTGGTGGAATGTGTAGGTGTAATAATTGAATTTTTGGTAAAAATTAGTAGAATGTGTAGAAGTAATAATGGGATTAAAAAGTGGTAGAATGCACACGCAACATCTTTTTGTTAGAGAACAAAAAGAATTACCGGTTGTCGAAAAGTAAAGTGTGATGGCAATAATGGATAGTATAATGGCAAAGAGTGTAAAAATGGAAAGTAGTAGAATGCACACATCACATCTTTTTGTTGTACCAGAAAAAGAATAGCAGGTGTCCATTTAACAAAGACTACACCCTAGATTCTGGACTAAATCTAGGAGATTTTTACTATTAAATTACTTTTGCAAGCTTTCAAAGATACAAGTTTATTCAAAGGATTCCCTGTCATTCAAAAGTGTGTGCGGACTGTTAGGTCAGATCTGACTTGGAGCCCTTACAAAATTAATGTAATTCCAGCTCAAAATCTTCACTTTCAATTACCAATCACATCGGGCCTAGCAACTTGGACTCGACCAACTGTTGGACCTTAAGTTGAGTGCCACACAATTTTCAGTTACTTTTGGGATTTGGGTCACACCAACTTGGAAGAGGAGGCCATTTGATCTTTGCTACCGTTGGTATGGATGATAGCAGAATGTCTTCACCAGCAAAGACTGTGATTAACTTTCCTTCAAAAATGAATTTCATTTTTTGGTGTAATGAGGAGGGAATTGCTCCGGCCATATGAATCCATGGTCTTCCCAACAGACAAGTATAAGAAGGATTAATGTCCATAACTTGGAATGTGATATGAAAGACACAAGGGCCGATCTCTATTGGCAGCTCTATTTTTCCAACGACATTTCTATTCGTCCCGTTAAATGCTTGAATAGTGATATGACTGTAGTTGAGGTATGATGAGTCTATACCAAACTTGTGTAAGGTCTCAATTGGCATTATGTTTAGAGCTGACCCATTATCAACAATAACTCTAGTCATAGTTCGATCTTTGTATTTAACTGAAATATATAGAGCCTTAGAGTGACCCCTTCCTTCTGCTGGTATCTCATCGTCAGTGAATGTGATGAGATTCTGTGCGGTGATGTTGTTGACGAGGTGGTCAAAATTATTCACTGAAATATCTGGCTCAACATAGGCCTTATTCAAGACTTTGAGGAGGGTTTCTCGATGAGCATCAGAGCTTATGAGTAGTGAAAGTATGGAGATCTTTGTTGGCAGGTGGTTTAACTGCTCCACGGCGCTGTACTCACTTTGCTTCATGAGTTTGAGAAACTCAGTAGTTTGTTCATCTGTCACCTCTTGAGACATCTTTTGCTCTTTGGATGTATCTGTATCTAGAGGCTCACTTGTTGGGTCTGTGACGTTCTTATCTTGTCGAAGCTTGTACATTTGTTCTGGAGAGTAACATGGACCACTTCTAGTCATACTCCTAACTTCTAACGGAGTTGATGTGATGTTGAAAGTGTAATCATGGCTCCATGGAACAGCCTTGTCTGATTTGTAGAGGAATGACCTCGGGACTCGAGTTCTTAAAGGCTTGACAATAGATTTTGAAATTGGTATAACTAGTGGTTTTGGCGTAGCATTGACTTCCCGTTCTTTAGTGATCACATTTACATCATTGTCTTTATCCGACGTAGAAATGATGAGTTGGGATGAGTCCATGAGCCTTTGTAGACTTTCACGGAATTCTGAGCATTCTTGGATAGAATGACTTTTACTGTCATGAAAGTCACACCAGTCTTCATCTTTGACTTCTTCATGTTTAAAAGAAGACTTCCGGATGATAACCCCTTCTTTCAGAAGGCATGAATATACATGCTTAAGAGGGGTTATGATATCGTTGACTGACTTCTTTATCGGCTGGTATTCTTCTATTACATTGACTGGTTTTGATTGATAAGGCGGCAATGGATTGTAAGCGATGTTTGGTTCATCGGAAAAGTCCAACCATTTTGACTCGATTAATTGTTGGACTGTACTTTTCAATGCTATGCAATTTTCCAGGCCATGGCCTGTAACGCCATCATGATATGGGCAAGTTATGTTGGGGTCATACCACCTTGGATATGGGGGTTTGAATGGCTTTGTAGGAATTTGACAGATGAATTGTCTTTTAATGAGTTTTGGATACAACTCAGTGTAAGTCATAGGAATTGGTGCAAAGACTTCTCTTTGTCTTTGTGCAGGTACTGGAGGGGTCAGAACAGGTGGCTGTAATTGATTATGCCTGTAGACAGGATAATTGTTGGGCCAATTGGTAGAATAGGATAGGCGAGGCCCGGTAGCCACAGTACCTACGAGGGGAATCTCTCTTCTGCGTCCTATTTGTTGTACTTCGTCCTCCTTTTTTCTAGATGGTCCTTCTCTTTTCATAGGATCATTAAAGGACTCGGTAATCTTCCCGGTCCTAATCCCATGCTTGATCCTTTCTCCAGACATGACGACGTCAGAGAAATTAGCTGCTGAATTGCCAATGAGTTTGTCATAATATGGGTGCTTCAGTGTCTGAACAAATAAAGTAAGCATTTCTCTTTTTGTCATGGGTGGCTGAACTTGTGCTTCTTTGATGGGAACTTGAATTGCTTTCCCCTTGATTAGCTCCATCAATTGTCTTATTTGTTCGGCCATGCCTTCTATCTTGGATTCTATCTGTATGAGACGTCGTTCGATTTGGTTTGCCATTAATCTTGTTTGCAGCAGAGTTGAATATCGGTGTTGAGGTCCAATTTTATCCTTTTAAAAGTAAGATTTATTTTATTAGACTCTACACGTATGTGATTTATGCAATGGATGCCTGCATGCAAAATAAGATTATGTTTTTATCAGACTTTGTATGTACGTGATTGATGTAATGGTTGTATGCAATGAGATTATGTTTTTATCAGACTTTATATGCACGTGATTAATGTAATGCATGCATGCGATGAGTGAGTTTGCTTATCCATCATCGTGGAACTTCAAAACTTTTAGTTGTCATTATAAAGACCAAAAAGTTAGCATAATTTGATGCGTGGTTTTGATGCATGAAGAATAATTGCACAGAACGGAAGTATAACAAAAGAAAAATAAGGTTATTAACAAGTTAAATAGTAATTAACAACTCATGAAGTATTATGGATAAACAAGTTAAAACCATACGAAGAAAAGTGTAGAGTAACAACACAGTATAACAAGGATATGCTTATGGTGTTGGTAAAAATGGTAGAAATTCTATGGTCAGTTCTATGGTTAAGTGGGGAGTTCTATATGCATAAGGTGGCTTATCAAAAAGGCAAGGGATAGTTCCCGAATCCCGTCACTAAATTATAGTGACAGCCCGATTCCTTACCCTCTAGGGTTAATGTAAGGAATGGATTAATTCGAGTCGTAGCTTTTCGTGGGCCCATGCAGAGACTAACCGTCTCAGAAGGCAATACACTACTTTGCTACTTTGAAACCGGTGAAGGCTTGGAGACCATGGCCTCACAAGGACAGCAACACCAATTCCGTTTAGAAAGAATCGTGTTTGATTTGAGGAAGCTCGGGTATAGAGCTTCATATTGTGAATGCATCATGCATGTTTTCGCTAAGTAAATATAGTATATAAAAATCCACATAATAAGCAAAGTAAATCAAAACAAATCAACTTTAGGCTCGACTCACTAACGTCGACTCCCCAGTGGAGTCGCCAAGCTGTGGCAACGTCGGGTTGGGCCGTTTTCAGGAGTCGCCACCAATCTATTTTTCTTAGGTCGATTGGATACCTAAAATATGGTCTGCGAGAGTTCGGGGATCGGGAGTACGGTTACGTTAAAACAACTTTGTTAAAACGCCCAAAAATTGGCACCTTAGTTGATTTTAATTTTGTTTTGCTTTGCTTTTAAAAAATTTTCAGTTAATTTTCAAAATTAGAAGTTTTAACTGGATTAGTCGAAATGTGGATTTTTTAAATTAATTAATTTGTATGAAATTTTATACTTCCGAACCATGGACTCTGCCGAGTCATTTGGACACGGAAGATTTTGATTCCGAACCATGGACTCTGCCGAGTCATTTGGACACGGAATTTGGTGAACTTTTAAATAATTTAATCCATATTGTAAATATGGATTTTTATCTTTGTATTTATTTAATTTATTTAGTAAAAAAAAAGTTTTCCAAACCGTAGATCTTGCCGGATCATCCGGATATGGAAATTAATTTTTTTATAATTAATTATTACATTCTTACTTATTATAGAATTAATTGTTAGTTTAATTACTAATTCGTAATTCTTTCTGTTTATGAAATTTTTAGATTTATTAATAATCTAAAAATTTTATTTATTTTCTTTATTTTTTTTCTTTCATTTCTTTTCTTTTTTCTTATCTTTCCTTTCTTTTTTTTTTTATTTTTTTTATTAATTTTTCTTGTTTAATGAAGGATATTTATTATTTAAAGAATTACTCAATTTATAAAAGAATTAAAAAAATAATTAATTTTTTTATTTAATAAGAAGTTAATTTAAAGGAATCAAAGAGTTTAAAAATAAAAATCTTTGATCATGGTATGGGGCGTTGTTACTCAGCCAGACCCTCTTCACCAGGTGAAGCAGCTCAAAAGCGGGCACGAGACAGTTTCCAGCCAATATATCATGAACTAAAATTTTTTTTTTTTTTTGACTTAACAACATGGTTCAGATTTATTTTACATATATATTTTTATGGCTAATTTCTTTAAATGAAATGAGTTTAAGCATAAAATAAAGAAAAATTAAATAACCATAAATAAAGTGGAGGTTTTTTTTTTTTTTATTATTTTATTTTTATTTTTTTTTGTTATTTTTGAAATCATTTGACTAAGATTTTTATAAAGGAAACAAAAAGTTATATCTTTTCATTAAGTAAAATATTACTGAATAAAATATTATCCTAAAATTTTTATTCTTTTTATTCTTTTTTATTAACAAAGAAAGCTAAAAATTATATTTTATTATTTTAAAAGAAATAAATAAAATATTACTGAAAAATATTAACCCAAAAATTTACTCTTTTTATTAATAAAGAAAACTAAAAAGTTATATTATAAAAATAAGTAAAATATTAATGAAAAATATTAACCCAAAAATTTTACTCTTTATATTCTTTTTTTATTAATAAAGAAAACTAAAAAGTTATATTTTATGAAATAATTAATATATTAGTCCAAAGTGTTTATTTTTAATAAAGAAAAATTTATTTATATACTTTATTAAAAAAATATTTCCAAGCCATGGATCCTGGCGGATCATTTGGTCATGGAGTTTTAATTTTTGTTAAATTTTAATTATTTAATTAATTATAATTATTTTAATTATAATTTTATTGGATTTTTCTTGAATTTTAAATTTTAAATATCATTATTTTAAAAATGTTTTAAAAAAAGAAGTTGATTTGTATATTTTTAGTACTATTTAATCATGCTTTTTTATTAATTTTAACAAAAAGGAATAAAAAGTTAACTTTGTTATCTTTAAAGAAATAATAAAAACATGTATTCCGAAATAAAAATGATTAGTTTTTTTTTTAAATGATTTTTATTAGCTTTAATAATTAATTATAAAAGAATTTTCTTTTTTAGTTCTTATTTATTTATTAGTAAAGGTGAATTAAATGAAATAAATTATATAAAGGAAAATTAAAAAAAATAAAGTGGGGCTTTTTGGCCATCCACTTTAAAAATAAATAATAAATGTTAGCAAAGTTAATTAAATTAATTATTAAACAACAATAATAAAAAGTTAGTCAAGTTAATTAAATTAATTAATTAACAACAATAATAAAAAGTTAGCCAAGTTAATTAAATTAATTAACAACAATAATAAAAGTTAGCAAAGTTAGTAAAGTTAGATGTTAATAACAATAAAAATAAAAGTTAGTAAGTTAGTTGAGGTAACAATAATAAGGTTAGTAGGTTAGTCATAATAATAATAATAATAAGGTTAGTCATAATAATAATAAGGTTAGTAAGTTAGTTATAATAATAAATAATAATAAGGTTAGTCATAATAATAATAAGGTTAGTAAGTTAGTTATAATAATAAATAATAATAAGGTTAGTCATAATAATAATAAGGTTAGTAAGTTAGTTATAATAATAACAATAAAAAGAAGGGTTAATAATAATAACAATAATAAACAAATAAATAAACAAGTAAAAATTAAAAGGGTTAGGAATCAATTCTGCAAGAACAAAATAAAAGGTTAGTAACCAAAGTGAAAGAAATTAAAAAGATAGAGGACAAAACAAGGGTTGTACCCTTTAAAAATTAATTTGAATATGCTGAAACAGAGGTGACGGACGCGCGAAGCGCAGGGGCAGGGGGGAGGCGGAGTTGGACGGGGGGCGCGGTCAGGGGCACGGTGGCGACGGCGCACGGCGGCGAAGGCGCAGGGCAGCGAGGCGGAGGGTGAATCGGCGGCGGCGGCGAAGGCACGGCGAAGGCGCGGCGAAGGCGGAGGGAGAGAAGGAAAAGAAAAAAAACGGACACGGCAGAGAGGCACGAAGGCGACGACGGCGACGTGGAGACGGCGGCGGCGTAGCGGTGACGGCGGGCGTGGGGCAGCGTGACAGAGTAAAAGAGAAGGAAGAAGGAAGAAGATGGTCAATTCGTAAGGAAATAAAATTTGGAAATTTCTGGGCAGAGGGAAGATAAGCTAGGGAATAAGGCTGTAATTTTATCTTTTTTTGAAACGGAGCTCTAAGCTTTATTTCTATTTTTTTATGTGTTCAGAACAAAATTTGGGGGGCTATTTACAGAGGAAGTTTAGCTGAACTGTTGATGGATAAATTAATAAAAAATTTCAAACTTATCTCTTAAATTGGTAAAATGACAATTTTAGTCCTTTACGTCTCTCAGCCTCTGGATAAGTTCCTGAAGCTTCTGATTTTGACAATTTTGTCGTTTTCTGTCAATTTGGGCCAGAAACGTCGGCAGGCTCAAAATTTTATGTGACAAACTACCAAATGCTCCTGGAACTTTCAGAATTTGTCAATTTTGCCTGAAACTTCTCAATTTTGTTATTTTTATCTCAAACTTTTTAATTTTGTCATTTTTATGGAGTTTTCTTTTTTTTTTTCTTTCAAACATACACATATACACACATATATCAAATCTTCACAAAAAAAAACAAAAAAAAATATATTTTAAACTAATTAAAAAAATTTTTAGTAATAATAATAATAACAATAATAATAATAATACATTTTTTTAATTATTTTTTTTATTTAATTTTTTTTAAAATTATTTTAATGGCCGGACGAAATTGGGTGTCAACAATGGTCATAAAGGTGAACACCACAATCAGTGCCATGGTCCACACATCCATCCTGCACCTAGACAAGTCCCACACTCTACTCAAGCTTGCAAAACTTAGCACATAAGTTTTGATCATAAACCATAAGACTTGTAGATGTATTCATTCAAGACAAGATTCAGTTGGCACATACCTTGGGCAATACATGTACTACCTAGCACACAAGCAAGCAAACAAGTACAAGCAACTCACTCAAGCTCAATATCCTTGCCTGAAACACAAATAATATGAGCATGAGTACTAATACTCAGTAAGGTTCATAACAACCCATATAAGGTCTATTTAGTTAAGCCCGAGACTTAACCTCCTCAAGCTTAACTTGGCCTGCAAGAAAGACATAGAAAACATAAAAACACAATATATACACATACTAACCGAGGCATATAATCATGATAACACTACTTATACTTGGTTAGCACACGCAAGAAAACAATCAAGCACACAAACTCACACACACACCACAATTTCACTCGGCCGAAACCACTAGCAAATACAAATATCATAATCTTTATACTTCAAGCATTTCACATTATCTCCAATTCACTAGAGCTCCAAGTTCACTAGTAAGTTGGCCCAACTTACTAAGAACTCTAAGTGCTTGCCATTACTTGGATTAGCTAGCCAAACCAATAAAAACCCGAAAGTTCATCCTGCCAATAAGAACCCGAAAGTTCACTTAACATGCTCAACTAACAAACTAAGATCATATAGCAATTTTAATTATCACTTAGCTGCCATTACTACTTGTTCATGGAAATATACCAAGAATTCAAGTAAACATGAACCTTACCTCAATTTAGCAAGCTTGAGTTCTTGGTTTGCACTTGATTGCCCAAGACGGAGCTTGAAAATGGAAGTGTGAGGTCGCCTAGTGCCGAAAACAAGTACTCCAAGCTTGATTCCTCCTTTAAGCTTCAATTCAACACCAATTTGGCAAGATTTCGACAACAACTCACCAAGAACATAACCTTTGCTCAAGGACTCGGTTAAACCCGAAACTATGACCTTCATTGACCGAAATGATGGCTTAATTGTCTAGTGGAAGCATGCAAATTTTGGTAATGAGCCACATGGCGTTAAAATGGCTTAATGCCCTTCTCGGCCTTGGTTAACTTTGCATGGTCTAATGCAATCCACCCATACTTTTTAGTGCCAAATTTAGTACCCGAAAGAGTACTCAAAGTAGTCCTTAAACTTTGTTTCACGACGTTAGCAACATAAACATTTTTCATGACAAAATTTCACCCGAATGTTCTCGGTTTTGCACTTACACCCTTATTCTCATTTTCAATCAAGTGCCTCATGTTTATTTTGCATTTTTCTTGTATTCTTGGCCTGGGCCAAGTACTGAGGGATGGTCTTAACACCATCACTTCATCACCCACCTAAAAAATTTGCTAAAGATGATGTTCGTTGGCAGCCTGTTTTTACTGCCTATTTGCCTACTCCAACTTCTGTTTAACTTCAGCTTGAATATTCTGCCACTACTCTGCCATACTTTCTACAACCCTATTAATTATAATCCCAACCCTCACTAGATCAAGAGTATGTTGAGGCGATTTGGTGCAAACCACTGACAATGGGGACTTTCCTATGGCACGACGAGTCCTAGATTCAATTTCTTATGATCTTACAAGGCAAGAAACAAACACATTCTCACTTGAAAAAAGCCTAATTACTCATTACACCCTGAACTATGTTGACTTGGATGTTGTTCCCTGAAATTTTCAACCGACACACTTTGATCCCTAAAGTATCAACATCATGACACTTTGCCCATTTGACCTAGTAACTCGGTTACGTTAGATGTTTTACATTAGTTACATAACAAATTTATCGTCTAATTGCACAATTTAAAATTTCAAACCTCCAATTACACAAACCCATAATCTTAAGACTTAAATTAAATGCAATTAAACATGGCTATCTAGAGTTTCTAATTTCTCTGTTTTTTCCCTAACTTTTCACTTCCACTAAGTAAGCCATCGTCTACATCAGCTTCAGTTGACCAAGGCCCTCCACTCATTGTCATTCATCAAATCCAAGATCAACCCTATCCTTTTCTTATTCTTGCCTTATATATAGCTCCTAGTCACCCTCACTATTATAAAACCATCTCCATGGTTGGCATCATTCCTCACTAGCCTTAAGCTCATGTTAGTTGAGCAGGACACCACCAGTTGTCCCTATAGGATATGGCTGCATTCTTTAACCTGTACTCTCCCCCCCTCCCAATCTCCATCAATGTCAGTGATATTCGGTCCCTTAACCTTGCTTTACTAGGAAATCATCGTATGTTCTTAAGTTTCATGTAAAGAGCAAATTTTTTAAAGAACTTGGTGGGAGGGGGTTTGGTAGCAAAATTATAATGTTCTAAAGGGTCTAGAAGGATAGGATTGGTCAAGAGATGGATTGGTGGAGAGTGAAAAGGAGGGTGGAGGAGAAATGAGAGGAATGAGGAATTAAGTGGATCAGGTTTCGAGAATAGGCTTCTAGGATTTTAGAGTTAGCTTTGTATCTGATATGAGAAATTCTTCTTCTAAGGATTTGAAAGAAGAATAAAGTCTCTTCTTCATTCTTTTTTTTTTTAGAGTGAGGAGCTCGGGCGGTGAAAAGTTGAAAATGAAAAATGAGCTAGGAGAAGGTGGGACACAAGGAAGGATGAGATTGGCACAAGGTAGGTTACCAACATGGAGGATGAAGAGGGTTTCATGGAGATAGAGAGAGGCTCAGTGGTGGTGAAGGTGGAGAGAGTGGAGCTAGTAAGGCGGAAGGAGAGGCAGTAATTGGCATGAGAAAGAGGAGTTGGAGATGGTGGCATAGGTGGTGGAGAAGAAATGGTTAGGGTGCAAAAGATAAAAATTATGAAACTTAAATGGTCGTTATGTGGGTTTTCCCCCTTTTTAATTGGATCGAAGTTAAGTCACATGTCATCAGGTGACTAAATTACCAAGTTAAAAAGGCAAAGTGTTCGGAATCATAATAGTTCAAGGATAGAAGTGTGCTAGTTGGATGTTTGGGGGGCAAAGTGTCTGCGCCAACATAGTTTGGGAGTATAATAGGTAATTACTCCCTCCCCCAAACAAAAAAAAAAAAAGATAAAAGAAAAAAACGTGGACTAAAGAAGCAAACACCTTGGCTACGTCAGGAAGACAAATGGCAGATTCCTAAAGACCAACCTTTGCAAAAAAAAGAAAATGATGAAAATACAGCAGATTGGGGCATGAAAAGTGAGAGATCAAGCAACATATCTGTGTGCTTGGCAAGGAAGAAGAAATAAGAAAAGGGCCGCAAAAGCTTTTCATTCCGTAGAAATCAAATTGAATTGCAGAGCATGAACCAGAGCTTCAAGCCAAAAAAAATTATGCTCCAATTCCTATCAACGATCTCTGGTATTACTTCTTCTGTATCGAATGATGTCTTTGGAGACGTGAGACACGCAAGGAATCAGCGACGATTAACTCAATTGTAGGGAAATAGAGAACAAATTGTTGGTCGGGCAGCGAAAAGTGTGCATCGCAATTAGGGATAAGTATTATTCAGATAAAATTAAAAAAAAATTAAAAAGACTGATTATATATTTAGTTTCTTTTCTAATTTGGTATTCGATTATTAGATCATACATTTAAAATCAAATAAATTGAATAGATCAAATAATAATAAATATTTTATTATTATCCATAATGACCATACATATATAAAGTTATTTTATACTAATTTTTACCATTATTTATATTGAGCTTACATATATAAAATTATTTTCTACTAATTTTGAACAATATGTTGTCTGTCTTTATTTAATTTTGGGTATAAGAGGTAAAAATTTTAATATGTGTCTTTTTTTTTTTCATTTATTATATATTTAGGTTTTAGAAAGAAAACCAAATAAATTAAAATATAATTTGGATAGTTCAAATCAATTTTGATATATAATTCAGACAATTCAAATACACTTTATAAAAATAAAAGATCAATTGAATCATTATATTCAGAGCAACTCTAAACTGAACCAATCAAATGCACAACCTTATTTACGGTAGCGTGTGCGCCATTAGACAATTTCTTGGAATCACAAATTCAAGCTGGAGATTTTGGCACAAATTTATGTAGCTTAACACTTGACGTCACGTGCTTGTTAAATTGGATGAATTAACTATTAAGTACTTAATTTACTCAATAAAAAATACCAAATTTACCACCATAAACTAGTAAAAAGACCAAACTTACCATCAAACTTTCAAAAGTATCAAATCTACTACTATCACCGTCCCATTTTAGTTGAAACATTTGTCTGGGCACGGAGATTAAGGTGTATGTAATTTGTGTTATTTTTTTATCTAGTAAAAGTTTAAATAATGATTAAAAAAAAAAGATTCTTTTTTGGGTTTTGTGCAGTAAGAGGTTGAGTGGAGATTAAAAAAAGAGTCTTTATTGGGTTTCGTGTAAAAGGATTATTTAATTGTTTAAACTTTTCTAAAAGAAGAAACGTTTCAACCTTTGGGACTTCCAAAAAAAAAATATATTTCAAGTAAATTGGGACGGAGGGATTACTAAATTTTAACTTCGAGTCCAATTTACCATCGATATTAATTGGCCATCAAATAAAGGGAAAATTTGACAATTTTGGTCCTTGGTTCTACACGTTACTTTTACCAGTTCCCTAACTTTGTTTATTTGATGACCATGTCATCTTCTTCAGCTATCAAAATAGTCGAGCGTTCAATGGTGTCGGGAGGGGCAGACTCGGCCCAACACTTTATTTGCAAATGATGGACCTATTCTTTGGAGGCTCATCGTCACACAAGGCATTGTCTGCTATCTCAATGATCGTGCGAATGTATTGCTCTATAAGCCACAAAATTCAAAGCCGCATAGGCTCGTTAATGACATGATAAGCTAAGCAAAATTTGGGTTTCATTTCGGAAAAGACAGGATTCGAGCATCCAAGTCCGGTTAGGTACTGCTCCAGGATTAAAACTCGACGGTGATGGTCGTTTCCCTTGTAATTTTCGGATGGACACATTTCGGATGGAAGTGAAAACCAGCAACCCAACAGATATTCTGGATATATCTGGTGAAAACCTCTATACAGATAACGAACAAATAAGGGGAGAGTGGATCTCCCTATCATAAACTTTTACCTCATTTAAAGGAGCCTTCAACAGAACCATTAATAGCAATAGAGTACATAGGAGACTGAACACAACTCATAATCCATGCATTAGATTGTGAAGGAAATTGAAAAGCATACAAAGCATCTTCCAAGAACTTTCAATGGACTGAGTCGTAAGCTATCTTAATGTCCAGTTGAATCATACACTAAGGAGAAACACAACTTATGGAGTAATGTTTGAGAAGTTCAGAACCTGGCAAGATATTTTCAAAAATAAATCTACCTCTAACAAAGGCAGCTTAGATAGGGTTAATAATAGAATCCAAGACACATCTTATATAATTAACAATTACCTTGGTTATACATTTGTAAACAACGTTACGACAAGCTATAGGTCAAAATTCCCTATCCTTCTTAACCTTTGAAGTTTTAAGAATAAGCACAAGATTTGTAGCATTAATATATTTCAGGAGCTTACGTAAGTAGAAGAATTCCATGATTGCTTCAAAGAAAAGGCTCCTTATTTTATCCCAGGTGACTCTATAAAATTAAGCAGAAAAGCCATTAGGTCTTGAGGCTCTATCCTGGGGGATGGACAAAAGAGCTTCTTTGATTTCTTGGAGAGAAATAAGGCGAGTTAATTCTTGCTACTACTCCTAAGAAAGACATCTTGAGGCCTAGATAACACTAGGATTTAGCTGACAAGAAATAACATCACTAGATCCCAACTAACTCTTAAAGAACTCAAAGAAAGCTTCCGATACTTGCTAGTGCCCTCTCTGACAATTCCCTGCATAATCTTCCACCTCCCAAATTCTTACTTTGGCTCTAGCCTTCTGCATTTTGGCATAAAAATATTTAGGACTCACATCCGCTTCTTTTAGCCAAGTGATTTTAGCCTTCTAATTATAAAAACATTTTTTAGCCCTTACAACCTTCCAATATAAAACTCTTGCCTCCCGTTCTTTGTCAATCAGGTGCTAGTTTTCCCTTTCCGCTTGAAACAAGCCTTGGATCTCCACAAGATTTTTCCCAGCTTCTTTCCATTCTTTGATGAATGTTAGAGTATTTCACTTTATGCAGCCTTTTTAATGCTTGTTTTATTTTTTGCAATTTTATAGTCAGCTGGTACATCTTGCATCCCTGAACCTCAAAACTGAGCCCCTTATCTACACAAGTTAAAACTATCATCATCAATGCATAAATTCAGAAATTTAAATTGCCCCCTCCTATAATAAAACTCCTCATGAATATTAATCACCATGGGAGAACGATCAGATATCAGCAAACCAAGGAAAGTAACTTGAGAATTCAGGCATAACTAAATCCAATCAACATTAAAAACCACTATGTCCAACTTATTCCAGACTGAATTGTGAGAATCTTGCTGGTTATACCAAGTATACAGATTTCCACTAAAAGGAAGGTCTTCAGGCCCAAGTTTATCAAAACAAGAATTGATGTCTGCTATCTCCATATCTGTAAAAGGGTTGCAGCTATCTCTCTTAGATTTTCTAAGCACAACATTAAAGTCCCCTATAACAATCCAAGGACCTTGCACATTTTGATCTTCTAGACCTTTCCAAAGAGGTTTCCTTTCCATAATAAAGTTAAAACCATAAAAAAAAAGTGCCAGTAGCTTTAATGGTGTTAACTCTGAACTTAGCGGTGATCCATTAGGCAGATACATCACATACCTTCACATAACGACCAGGTTTCCATAACAGAATAATTCTACCATTGTTATGCCCTTAATGATTGCTATACCATTCCCAATTCCCCTGCCAGCATCTAGCTAGCTCTGTAAACTTTGCCATTTTAATTCTAGTTTCAAGAATAGACAAAATTTGAATTTTATTTACATCAGCAAATTTCAAAACTTTGTATAGTTTCAGAGGTTTACAACATCCCCTAAGATTCCAAGCTACAAAGATCATTTAGATTTAGGAAGGGCAGGTCCTTTGTCAACCATCACCTTCTTAACTAGAGCAAAAGTTGAAGGTTTAGAACCCTACTCCAAAGCCACAGCATCCTTTTTCCCCAAGGCATGAAATCTATTTAATAAGTTGATCATGACTTTGCCTACACCTGCTTTGCTTGAAGTAGTTCAGGGAGCTACTTTAGGCGTGTATTGGGTGTGTTTTCCACTACTCTCTGAAACCACAATAGAGTCTTGGGCCTTCACATTTCCAGTGTCCTCCTGTTCCTTCACCTATTTTGGAACCCACTATTTCTGAACTATAGCACTCGGCTGTTCAACCTTTTTCTTCCTACACCTTTCCAAAATATGTCCCGCCATATTATAGTCAACACAAAACTTCGGGAGCTTTTCATAAGTAAATGATACCTCCAATTAGTTCCATTAGGAAGTCTGACATCAGTGTTTCTCGGTAATGTCTTAGCCAAATCTACCTCTACCAACACCCATAAGATATCATATCCTTTTTTGTTGTTAATTTATCTGACACAACAGGGAGACCTACTGGGCTCACAATTTTGCTCAAAGCTCTTTTATTCCATAGAATCAGTGGACACTGAATCTGGACTCAAACAGGAACCTTAAATGCATCTTCCTTCTGGAAGTTAAACTTCATCATCCACTTCTTTAATATCCAAGGCAAAACACCCATGTACCATATCCCTTTGCTCAATACATTTTTAGAATCAATTGCTTGGGGAAACAGAAAAATAAACCATCCGGAATAGTGGCCATAGATCTCCGATTTTGCAATCTCTATAAGGCACCAATGCTCATCCACAAACTTTTTAACCTGGGTAAAACTAGTGTAACCACCCACTACATATCCAACCAGACTACTCTCCCATTGACGAATCTTATCAACACTTACTCTCAATCTCAACAAGATCACTATAGATCTGGTTTAGGAGAAATTTAAGCTTCAACCCATTATCTAGTCTTCTGTTGTCCGATAGTACCTCACTGTAAGACTTCTTTTGCTCCTCCTCAAAATTCTCAAGTTTAGCTTGAGGTTCCTCATTCTTAACTCTGGATGCCCAATCGAAAGTTTCTTCGTCTACCTCCAAAGAAAGAGTCTCATCAGCATGCACTTCCTCTTATTTTGACGGGTGATTTGCTGCCTCCTCAAGGTAGTTGAAGACTTCTCGAGGAATCAAACTAGGAGCCTGATCCTTACAAGGCTGTCCCCGTCGCCTTGGCATCGCTATAGATCACAGTATCACCGATAACCCTCAACCATGAAAACACGGCGTCATCAAACCTTAGCACATGCGAGAGCCCAAAACTCAAGTGCCTGTTCTTTTTTAAAAAAACCAATGTATTAAAAGGATTTATTAAAGAATAAAAATAAATACTTAAAAGGGTAGATGATCAAAGTTTGAATTAAAGACAAACTTACCAGAAACGGTATAAAAACTAAGGAGAAAAATAGAACTTGCCAACCGCAGTAATTTTTTTTGATACACAAAATTTAATATAATATATTACAAAAATAGGGATGAGAGTAAATGATCCTAAATCTAGGAGATGAAACGGGTTTGCCGAACCAATCTTGGAGAACTTCGCTGCAATCATTATAACACTAACGCAAAATCATGATTAAAAATCACAACTAAAAGTAAGTCACTAGATGTTGCAGGCACTAAGCACTCAGAATAAAAAAAGATGCACTTTTTATTACAACTGATGGCTAACTAAAAGTTTCAATCGCCCATATAGTAGTCACTTTTTAGTCGGAAACTTTTTTATAGATTTGACTGCAGTCGTCATTCAAACGGTTTTTTAGATGTTCAATTTGTCTCAGTTGCCTTCTCAGTGGTTAGGTTGATTTAAAAGTTTTGGGTTTTTAGGGTTTGGGTTTTTTTAGAGTTTAGGATATATATGTATTAGGATTTTTTTTTTTTTAGGGTTTGGAATTTTTTTTAGAGTTTAGGGATATAGAATTAGGATTTAGGGTTTTCAAGGGATTAAGGGTATTGGACATAGATTTAGGGTTTGAGATTTTATTTAAGGTTTATTAAAATTAGTATAGGGTTAGGGTATTAATTGAATCAATTTAATATTAGGGTTTAGGAATTATTTTAGGGTTAATTTAGAGCTTTTTTATGATTTAGGCTTTGCAAATTTTTTTAAGTTTTAAGGATATAGAATTAAGATGGTTTAAGGGTATTTAATTAAGTATTAGGGTATGAGATTTGCATTTAGGGTTTAGGATTTAGGTTTAATGGTGTACATTAAGTTTAGGGTTTAGGGTTAATGGTATAGATTAGGTTTAGCATTTAGGGTTTAATTAGGGTTTGTATTTAGGATTTTGGATTTAATAAGGTTTAGTGTTTAATTAGGGTTTGTATTTAGGGTTTAAGATTTGTTTAGGGTTTAGGGTTTAATTAAGGTTTGTATTTAGGGTTTAGGTTTTAGGGTTAGTGGTAGTTAGGTTTAGGGTTTGGGGTTTAGTTAATAGGGTTTGTATTTAGTGTTTAGGGTTGATGGTAGTTAGGTTTATGGTTTAATTAGGGTTTAGGTTTTAATTAGGTTTTGTATTTAGGGTTTAGAGTTTAATTAGGGTTTGTATTTAGGGTTTATAGTTTAGGATTAATGGTAGTTAGGTTTAGGGTTTAGGCCTTAATTAATAGGATTTGTATTTAGGATATAGGGTTAATGGTAGTTTAGTTTAGGGTTTAGGTTTTAATTAAGGTTTGTATTTTGGGTTTAAGGCTAATGGTAGTTTGGTTTAGGGTTTAGGGTTATGGAATTAGAGTTGAGGGTTTAATTATGGTTTAGGATTTAGGTTTATAAGGTTTAGGATTTAGGCTTTTACAGTTTAGGGTTTGGAGTTTTTTTAGAGTTTAAGGATGTATGTATTGGGATTTTTTTAGGGTTTAGGATTTTTTAAAGGTTTAAGGTTTAGAGTTAATGGCATATTAGGTTTAGGGTTTAAGATTTGGGAGCATATAGAAATATGGTTTAGGGTTTGGGTCATAGGGTTAAATGATATAGAATTAGAGTTTAGGGTTTTAGGTATTAGGGTTTAATTTAAGGTTTAGGGATTAAGGTTAATGGTATATAATTAGGTTTAAGGTTTACGATTTAGGGATATAAAATTAGGATTTAGTGTTTTAGGGTCTTAGGGAGTGTAGGGTTTTAGGTCTTAGGGTTTAAGGGTTAATTTAGGATTTGCATGTTTAGAGTCTAATTAATTATTAAAGTATAGGAATTGTTCTTATGGTTTTTACTTCACTATATATGATATAATTTCTATATTAATTTTAATTTTTGAAATTATGTATATGAAGAAAATTTCATGAACTTATATATATTTATGATTGTACCATATATGTAATTATATTCATGTATGCACACACACACACACACACATTTATACACATATTTATGATTGTACCCCATATATATATATATAATCCACTGGGGCCACCTTAGCTTATTTTTTTTCCTAATTGGGTACCCTAACTTCAAGTTGCCCTAGCAAGGCACCTTACCTCTTATCGCGTGTCCTATCTAAGTACTTTTCATTAATTTCGGAGTTATGTCTAACGAAAAATATTGATGTGACATAAAAAATATTAAAATAAATAATAAAATAACACTTGTGGTTCTTATATTTTTAAAAAAATTAAAAAAAACCCCAAAATATTGGAGGAAAAGATCACCGCCCCATATCACCCTGCCCATCCCCTCCGTCATCCGGTATCGATCTCATTGAATCTCCGACATCAAGACTCTCATCGGCTGCCGGCTCCTTCTCCAGGGGTTTCAACTCTCTTGTCCCCAATACCAACTTACTCCTCCTCCGCATCGATCGAGTTATCTCCCCCCAAATCGGATGCCTCTTTGAATCTGTCTTTGTCTTCCTTTCCTTCCTCAGAACCCTCCTCGGCCTCCTCTCATCGAAGCCTCGCCATAGGAGCCCAACAATTTCAACTTTTCTTCTTACCTGAGTTCTATTTGTCAGATGTTCAAATGATTCAAACAATCACCGATTATTTAATCGATCTCTGCCTGGTAGGATAATTTTCGCTCGCAAATATGATGATCCTGAGCTCACTCGAACCACGATCGAAGGGTTAAGGAAGATGAACAGACCTATGCCCAAGGGAGATGGGCTGCCGCCAGATTTAATCTAATTTGTCCAAATTCAATGAAATTGATGCCAAAAAATGGGGCGACAGGGAAACAACAGGCTTTAAAAGCATTTTAGTAGTTTTGGGGGTTTTTTTTAATTTTTTTAAAAAATATAAAGACCACAAGTATTATTTTATTATTTATTTTAATGTTTTTTATGTCACGTCAGTATTTTCTGTCAGACATAAGTCCGAAATTAACAAAAAGTACTTAGATAAGACACACGATTAGAGGTAAGATACATCACTATTATAGCTTAAAGGTACGGTACCCAATTAGGACAAAAAAATAAGCTAAGGTACCCTCGGTAGATTTTACCCTATATGAAAATATAAAGTAAAAATACTAGAAAAATGATGAACATAGCAACTAAATTTTGACTACACTCATGTATGGGGCAATTGCATTCATCTAATAGGGTGACTGCATTCATGGCTTTTAGGACTAACTTTTTTAGTTGAGGTTTAGTCGAAGTTCAGTCGCTCCAGTTACTTCCTTTCTACTTCCCTTCTTTTTTACCCAGTTATTTATCATTTCTTTCAACCCTTTCGCTTTCATCTCACTTTTGTCTCTCATCTCTTCTCTCATCTTCATCTACTAGTTCGTCATGTCCATCTGCGTTGTCATCCGTTCACCTTGCCAGTCTGCCGTCCATCATCTACATCCACATCGCTGCCTGCCCTGGTTTTTTCTCGCCTCACCCAGCCTTTTGTGTCACCGTTTCTTTTCTCGCCTGTCCACCTTGCCTTCTTGGCCTCTTTGTCGTCACTTCCTCGGCCTCATCACCATTCGACTTGGTCGCCTCTTCAGCCTTATCGTTGCCACCTCGGTCTTTTCTGCGTTTGCCTCGGCCTCACTACCATCACCTGGTCTCCTCGACCTCGGCCTTGCCGCCATCACCTTGGTCTCCTCTACCTTGTCCTCAACCTTGTGACCATCACCTAGTTTCTTCCACCTCGGCCTCGGCCTTGCTATCATCGCCTCAATCTCCTCTGCCTTAACCCTCATCCTTTTTTGCCCTACCCTCAACCTCCTTCACCTCTAGATCTGAGTTTTAAATTTTTTGAATTATGATTTTTGAATTGTGATTCTTTTGTTTTGTGACTTTTTGAATTTTATATTTAGGTATGTATGTTGACTTTCATATTAATATAAATGTATTTTATTTAAATTTAAATTTTATTATTTGACTATTTTATTATTATTAATTAAAATAAGTTAATATTCATACTAATTTACACCCAATTCATTTTAACTTAAGTTAATTGACTCCAAAATGATTTATTTTTATTCTTATATCTTTTTTATCCAAAACTAATTTTAATTAAAAACCAATAATATATAGCTGCAATAACACATTGAAAATACAAATTTTTGTAATCTTACTAAATTTTTACAATTTTTTTCTAATTTAAGGCATTAAAAAAATAAAAATTCATAAAAATTTAACAACATCATAAAAATTTACATTCAAATGGATTATTGCATCTATATAATATTGGCTTTCAAATAAAATTGGCTTCAAGCAAAAAAAAATATAAAAATAAAAATGAGTTAGTTGACTTAAGTTAAAATGAATTGGTTGTTAATGTAACTATCAATTAAATAACAAGTGAAATAAATAACCAATTATATTAAATAATAATCATATTTAAAAGTAATGTATTTTGTTTAAAAGATAAAAGTACTAATATAGCTACTGATCATGGCTGTCGCTAATATAGTGACTAAAGTTGTTAGTTGCAGAGTTTAAAATAGCTTACAATATTTTCAACTGATTCTTGACTAAATATTTCAGTCACTTTCAATACTTAAGATTTCAGTCGCGAAAAAATTGCGATTGTCATCCGTAGTAGTGAAGTAGTTGTTTTTTGCTAATATTGAGACTGAAACGCAACTGAACTTCCAATTGTGATTTTGCATCTGTGTTGTAGTGAATTAGCCCACTTCTGGGTGCCTGTTTTATGTGGCGTGTGACGCCACTTCTTAAATCCTGACTTTACTTGTGGGTGTCCATTTGTATTGCCATTTTACTGGCCACAACTACAGTAATTGGATTTGTTTGCTTTAAAATCACTAGCACGACTGTATCAGGTAGATTGCACTTACTCCAAACCTTTATAATTGATCCTAGCTTCCATTTATTGCAAATTAATCTTAAACCTTTATAATTTATTGCAAATTAGTCTCATGTTTTATATAAAATTAAGTTCATACGAAAATCCGGTTTACAAAAAAAATATATAATAATTTAAATGGTCTAGTAAGTGCAAAAATTTATGGCGTTGATTAAATTTATGATATGGAATAGTTAAAATTAAAGCCTAACAGGTTGATGTCAAATAAGTTTGTGAGATTTACTGAATTTAAACTGTTCGATAACCGTCTTCTAGTAAATTCAAACTGAGACATAATTTGTTGACAGTTGATTGGCCATTTAAAGTATGATTTTCTTTCATTTCTGTAAATTATGTTCAAGTAACAACTCACTTTTGCAAGGCGCTATGGATTAATTTGTAATAAAATGGAGGTTAAGGACTAATACAGATTTTTACCCCACAACTCTCTTACGTAGTTGATTGCTTTTTAAAATGTCTTCCTTTCACAGATTAAAGAAAGGAAACGAACATAACAACGATTTTTTTTTTCGATAATGCTATAAACAGCGTCTCCTATACACCGCCTAAAACCCCATCTAATTTTAATGTATCACATTTTTGCACGATGTGAAATTTTAAATCTTCAAATCTCAATAGAAAACATAAAAAACTACAATTTCAACTCTAAATATTTGAAAATAAATTCGTGCACTCCGTATTTTTCTTCTTGAAAATATAATACTCAACAATCATCAGTTAATAATTCTGCTAAAATAGGAAATAAAGTATAACTTTTTTACTAATAGTTTACTACACCAAAAAATAAGAATCAATGCCTAGTCTATCAATTGTTTTTCCCTTGGCCAAAACAACTCATCGATTTATTTGTCCAGAAAAAAACCTTTGACACAAAAAGATCTTAAAGACTCAAACTAATTCAGTTTCTTTCTGACTAAGTTAATACATAGGAGGATAAGACCATATCATATAAGCTTTGCCCAGAAGAGTTGGCTCCATACGGTAACATCACCTTAGTTCTCTAAATATTGCAGCTCCTCTAATTCTACCAGTTGATGTTCGGGGTAAAGAGAGAAGTTAGCAGAGATTGGCCATGGTTTTTGCGGAGAGGGGACAAAATTGAAAAAAAAAAAATCTTAATTTTCACACATGGGCCAATTAAATGCACGCATCTAAACCGGTACCGGGAGTGGGAGTTGTTGCTTCTTGTGGTGTGGGTAGCACAATTTGTTTGTGTTTTTTTCTTTTTTAAAAAAATTGGTTTTTATAATTTGTGAAAGCATAAAAGCGGTAAAGTACCAAAGAAGACACTTTTCGCAAGCTCACGTTTTCAACTCGTACGTCGGACACAAAATCCTAAAGTTAGATTCATTTTAACTTAAATTAAATAATTTATTTTTATTTTTATATTTTTTTACTTTAAATTAATTTTATTTAAAAACCAATATTATATAGATGTAATAATCTATTTGAAAGTAAATTTTTATATTGTTACTAAATTTTTATGAATTTTTATTTTTTAATGCCTTAAACTAGAAAAATTCATAAAAATTTAGTAATATTCCAAAAATTGTATTTTTAATGAATTATTATAGCTACATAATATTAAATTTTTATTAAAATTAGTTCTAGATAAAAAAATATATAAAAATAAAAATAAGTTATATTGAAATCAATTTACTTAAGTTAAAATGAATTAGGTATTAGTAGCATCGTCTCTGAATAATATAAAAATATTCATGGATCTCTCTAAATATCAACAGCACTACACGTAAAAAAGAAGATTGGTTGGTAATGGCACTGACAGCTTCTGGTGGTCGCAAAATTGGTTGAGTATTAGGGGCAATTCGTTGTGATTTAAACCGATTAATGAGCATCAATTAATGTCGGGTCGGGTCGGGTTTTTTTGTGGGTCAGGGGAAGCTGTTATGAAAAGTTCTTGATTTTGGCCTTAATTACAGCCTTATGCCATCACAACACAAGGCCTCCACCCTTGGTGGACCTTGGCGGACGGACAGACACCAGGAGACATGCATTACCTCGATGGACAGACGAATAGCGACGGCGAGAGATGGTTCAAGTGCAAAAGACAGCAGGATTTGGCACTACTACAGAAGATGCAAGTCTTCGGGAGTAGGGAGGGTCGGAATCGACAAGAGGATGGCCAGCAGGAAGGTAGTGAGGCAAGGGACTCACACAGAGGACGAGCCAACTACAGCTATAGGCGACTAAAAACAAGATTGGATGAGCCATGTCTGGAGTCGGTGCTCACCGACGAAGCAGGGACAGTCCTATCGTGTGGCAAAATTTTGTAAATAACTCAAAAAACATGACCTTTCTCTTATTTCTACTTTGACCCACCTTTGACCCATGGAATAATTCCATCCCATTAATCCAAGTAAATGTTGCCGAACTGCCCCTTAATTGGTAGCGTTAGAAATCTCATCGCTGGTCCTTTTAATGAATATGACATCAACCTAAGGGTTAAAGATGTTTTTTTTTTGGGGGACACTAGCAACTTAAGGGCAATTCGGTTCCATTTAATTGCATTAAACGGATCCAATTAATAGCGGGTCGGGTCAGGTCTTTAAGCGGGTTTGGGTGATTGTTTGAAATTAGCTGCACTTTTTGGAGTATTTAAGAAGTGTGCCATTGTTGCTCGGACGTATCTCCTCACCGGCGCCTAGACGACGCCTCACCGCAAATGAAAGATTGTCATCGAAGATCCACTGGCCGGACAATGCCGTCCACAACTAGGAATCAGACAACGGACACAACAACGCTCACCGGTCAGAGAATGCCATCCACAGCTAAGAATCCAACAACGCACGGAATGACCTTCATCAGAGATGCGATCCTAACCTTCTACAGCTGGGAATCAGGGATCGCCATCAAGGACGAAGCAGATGAGTGGATTCGGTTGATGTCTAGGACAGTTGGGAATTGGTGATCGCAGAGGCAGTTAAGTGGAATCGGTGATCGCCATCAAGGATGGCTGGGAATCGGCAATCGCAGGGGCGGTTGAGTGGAATCGGCGATCGCCATCAAGGACAGCTAGGAATGGGCGATCGCAGGGGCGGTTGAGTGGAATCGGAGATCGCCATCAAGGGCGGGTAGGAATTGGCGATCGCAGGGCAGTTGATGTAAATAAAATCAATGTTATGCCCTATTTTGTTGACTAACCCATGGATCCTTTTGACCCAATTTTGACCCACGAATAACCCGGTCTCATTAATTGCATTAATTCAAGCTGAATTGGCCCTTAAAGATCTTTCCTTTATTTTACCTACGAACATTAAAGACAAAATCATTTCTTCAATGATTACCTTTGTGGATCCTCATTATGACAAAGATGTTTGGTTTTTTACTAAAGATGGCACTTTAACTTTGAAATCTGTTTACCATTTCTATAATCTGAGGAGTGTGGGCCCAGCTGAAAATAGTTTGAGTTGGATTTGGAAAACTCCTACTCTCCCAAAAATTCAATCATCTTTGTGGGTAGCCATGCATGGAAAAATTAGAGTAAACGCAGTCCTTCGTGTGAGAGCTACCGAATTTAATTCGATAGCTGCATAATAGTAAATTCAAACTGAGACATAATTTGCTTTGACAGTTAATTTACCATTTATTTAAACTATGATTTGATATTATTTACACTTTTATTTCCTAAATTTCTAAATCTACAATACATATTCCCTAACCGTTTAAAATCATTGTTTGAATTATTTAACAATTGTATTCACGTAAATTTAAATTGTTAATATTATTTTGATAGTTAGTTGACAATTGAGATTATCATTTTTCCCATTTTATGTGAAAGTCTTTTTCCTACTGGTAGGGGCGTATTATTGTAGGGACGAGGTAGCAGCCGCGCCCCCCTAGAATTTTAAAAAAATTTATGGGTAGGTAATATGTGTGATATAATTGTAGAAAAAATAAAGTTAGGTAACTATGTGTAAGTTTTAAAATTAATAGGGGACTTTTATATGTTTTAAACTTTTTTTAATGTTTTTAAACCAAATCTGATGCATTTCTTTGCCCTTTCCGCGGAGCTTCGCCCCTCCTGGTTTTGCAATTTGCAATTTTGCAAAGCTTCTCAGCAGACGCGGTGTGATTGGGAATCCGATTCACTCTCTTCCTTCAGTCTTTAGTGGCAGCCCCTTCCCTCCCAAATCCAATTCACTCTCTAGTTGCTCTAGTCTCTTACGCTCTTCGGCTGATCGGTTTCTGGCTCCAATTGATTTTTCAGGTAAGTGAAGCAGCTCGTCTCTACAATTATTGTTGATTTCGTTTAGTTTTTTTATCCTAAATTAACTTGGTTTACTAAAGAGGACTTGATGGTTGTTGAATTAGAGCTTCTAAGCATCTATTATGTATGAGAAATTTTTTATCCTAAATTAACTTGGTTTACTAAAGAGGACTTGATGGTTGTTGAATTAGAGCTTCTAAGCATCTATTATGTATGAGAAATGAATAAGTGTTGATTGTTGTTGGGTTAGAGCTTTTGAGTATATTAGTTGGTACAAAAAATGATAACATGTTAAATTGTTCTAAGTAACTTAAAATTCTTTTTAAGAGGAAAAGCTTGCTGCTGCTTGTTGGTAAAAAAAATCATTCCATTTAGTTGATATTAAAAAATATTTATAAATTACAAAGCAGTAGTACTAAATTTAGGATAGATATTTGCTTTGAATCAATTAGCTTTGTTATCATGATGTTTCAAGTTTGCTTCTACAGCTATGAGTAGTAAACAGAAAAACTATTGTGAAAACCAGATTGAGAAACAAGATGGACAATGATTATCTTGCTGATAGTCTTCTTTTGTATATTGAAAAAGATATTACGGAGACTTTCAGTTTAGATTCAATACTTGATCATTTTATAGATTTGAAGGAATGTCATGTTAGACTTTGAGTTTATGAGTTTATATGTATTACTATTTGAAGTTTTCTTTCGTTGATTGTAAATTTATACATATTAATAACTCATTCATGTCCTTACTCTCACCCCCGTCCCCTAGTCTAGAATCCTGGCTATGCTCATACCTACTGGCTATGTTGAAAAAGTAGGTGACTAACCATAAGTTTTCAAACTTGAGAATGAAAGTGTAAACAGTACCAAACGTTGGTGGGGATGTATATTTAATCCTTTAATACTCATAAGAATTTAGAGTAAATTGCCCAATTGGACCCTAACATTTAATTATTATTTCACTTTTAATCCTAACCTTCAACTTACACATTTTTCCTCCCTAACCTCATTAAATCATTTTATTTTGGACCCTTGTTGGATGGAAGTCATTAATTTAGACGGAAAATAGCACGTCAGCACAACATTATATGAAAAATGCCAATTTTTAAGTCCTGAAAACTTTTCCTTGTAGCAAAGAATTCTTAAAACTTTCAAATGTAGCAAAAAAAATCTTAAAAGATCCTTGGACTATCCGGTCTCCTCATCTCGGCGGCCTCCCACTCCGGCCTCCTCTCCACGGTACCCAGCCGCCAATCACTTGGGACAGGGAGCAAGCGGGAATCGCAAGCAGAGGAGCAAAGAAATCAGGCTTCGATTGGGACGGCAAGTCTCAGATGGAATCACAGGCGGCAGGATCGTGATGGAATCACAGACGGAATCAGGCCTCGATTCGGACAGGGAGCAAGATGAAGCCGCAGACAGAATTGCAGGTCGAGGAGTGAAGGAATCGCGACGGAGGAGCGACAATATGGGGAAGAAGGCGGAATCGGGTGAGCGACAGCAAATCAGAGACTGAATCGCAGGCGGAGGGAAGCGGACGGAGGACAGGGGTGGCTATGGACGGAGGACAGGGGAGGTGAAAGGGAGGCAGACGGAGGTCGGAGGACAGGTGTGGCTGGGGATGGAGGATGGGGGAGACCGATAGGAAGGTCGGGGCGGGAATCGACAGAGTGGTTGGCTGGAGAGTGAGGCTGAGAGGGAGGGAATGACCGGTGGAGGAGGTGGTGGGAAGAGGTGATGGTCAGATTATTTGATTTTAAAGTTTTAATATTTTTTTTATAAAGGGAAATTTTCAAGGGCTAAAAAAAGTATTTATACCTATAATTATATACAGATGTTTTTCATTCAAGATAACAGTTTCCATCCAATAATGGTAAAAAATGAAACAATTTAACGAGGTTAGGAAGGTAAAACGTGCAAGTTGGAGGTTAGGGTTAAAAGTGCAATAATAATTAAATATTAGGATTAAATCATGCAATTTACCCAATAGAATTTGCACGCTGGACAAATAATTAAAGCATTAGGATTTAGCACGACTCTCGGAACCCCAATGACGACTTCAGGTTGTTGCCTGTGCTCGGTTTTTGCATAGAGCGGCCCGAATCGAACCAAGATCATCATGAAATTTATCAAAATTAAACCGATAAAAAAAATTGGTTTCGTTTGATTCGGATTGGTTTTGTGGTTTAAAAATATTCCTAATTTGAAATAAATAGGAGTAAATATTGTAAACACTAAACACCATAAATAATGCCAACTACTACTAAATTTACAACGATTTTCTGATTTTCTTCTCTAATAAAAAATTATAAATGATTGTAATCATGATATTTAATAAATTTTCAAATATATATATATATAAGTTTCACATTATTCTATATATACTCAATCATAGAAAAATCATAATTTAATTACTATGAATAGTAAAAGTTATAAAGAAGTTGGGATAGATAGAGTAATAATATAAGGTAAATGCTAGCGGTTGGATATAAAGTGAATACCATATGATTAGTTTTCTAACTATATTAAGCATATTCAGGTTAGCTGGGGGGTTTTTGATGTTGAATAATGAAAAATCCATAAGTGTAACGTTACTGCAAATCCAAATTGATTCAATTCAAATTAGTTTGTTTATTATTATTGCTAAGTATACTGTAATCTGTAAATCTTAGGTATACCGCATGATATACTGTATTGCATATCATTTCCATTTTCAATATATATATTATTTTAAGATAAAAAATTAAATCTTAAGTAATCTGTAAATCTTAAGTATATTTTAAATTTTTTTTTATATGTAATCTAATTATTTTCATCATAATTTTCCTAATATAAATAAAAAATATATGAAAGCTGATATTTTTATACAAAAATTCATAAAAATAATAAAGTAAATATTATTTTGCAAAAAACATTTTTTTGAACTAAAAAATTGAAGCAAGTCAATAATTTTGTTAAAATATGTGTGTTAATTATATTTTATATATGTATTTTAAAAAAATTCCTAACTCGTAGTGCATGATACTTGCTGCTAAATCATGTGGTATATTGCAGTAAATTGAAAAATGCATTGGTATGCAATATATTGCAGGATTCACAAGATAGCCTAACAAATCATGAAAACTTATTGATTGCATTGTTAGTTCTCTTAGCTCCACTATTAATATTGTTTTTGCTAAAAAACTTATACTATCTTCAAGTGTTCTCTTCATCAAAGTCTTTTTCATTTTTTCTGGTTTTCTAGGCGGGCAGATATAAGGAACATAAGTTTTGCTAATTGGTGTCTAAACCCATGGATTTGTTTTTAATTGTAGCAAGTTTATGGGGTTTTCAGTTGCTCATTTTTATGTAATCTTCTTCTTGTTTTTGCTAGATTTTGGCAGGATTTCTCAATAAAATTTTGTTTGTTGCTAATAAAAAATTAGCCTCTATCCTATTCTTGTTCTCACCAAACCTGACCCCATTATTACCTTGTACAAAAACCATTGGGCTTAAATTTATGGGCAATCCCTTCAGGGAATCTAATTGGGGTGAGATTAGATCCTCTTGCAAGTTCTAAATTGAAAAATACAAAGTAAAACATTGGTATAATTTGGAGATTCACATAAAAGTCAGCTTCTATTTTGAATTTGGCATGTAATTCGTTGTCTCTTGCTCCCCATCCAGGGTTCTTCAGTATTCTAAAATCCATCTGGGCATCCCAAGCTCCTAAAAACGTTCAAACTTTTTTTTTTCAAAATGTTTATCTAACACCCTCCCCATAACAACTAATCTTGCTGTTACTCATGGTGGATTATTGGACCCCCTCTACTTTGGTTGCCATGGTTTTCCTAAGACGATGTTTCACCTGTTTTGTGTTGTCCAAGACAGTAGGATTTATAAGGTTCATTTTGCTCTCGACCTTCTTCTGAGATGTAAAGTTATTTTGAGGCTTGGCTTGCTAATTTAATAGCAAATTAGAAACCTTAATTCTTTGACTGGCTTCTCTTTCTAGTCTCAACACTATGGATCATTTTGTTGGGTCAAAATGAATACATCTTTTAAAAACCCCTATTCCATGTATAGTCCTTCATTACCAAGAAAAATGATTAATATGATCAGCTCAGTGTGGCCAAAGATTACCAACTTCAATTATGCTCTTTTCGCTTTAACCGTCATCTTCTTTTATATCATACTTGGAGGTTTTGCATAAACCAAATCTTACTTTTCGCCCAAAGATTTTTGTCTCTAATGGCCCTTGTTGTCAGTCATCTAGTCTAGCTAATACAGTGTTGGGTATGGCTAGGAATTAATGCCCTATCAAGTCTTAAACAGGGCACTCTTAGTCAACATTGTGAATCTGCCTTGGAAGCAAAGCTTCATGTGATTTTTGGTTCCTTATCACTAGTCTTTGCATCGATTACTTAATCCGTTACTATTCATAGATTGCTCGCAGGTACTCCAAGCACTTAATGGATGTTGAGTTTAAGTCAGCAAGCTTCTATCCTTGTTCAATGAGGAGCTCCTGAGTTCCTTTCTTCAGTGCTCTATGGTAGTGGTTCCCAGGCTAAAAGATCAACCGTCTCATCAATTTACGAGAGCACTTCTCCCTTAATCTTTTTATTTTTCTTTGTTTTTCTTGTGTGCTGATAACTGGAAAAAAAAAAAAAGAATAGAAATAATATAAACCTAAAATTTATATATACTTGGATTATGTCCAAATCCCCAAAATTTATTTGCATAAGGATTAGGGCTATTAGACTTGAAATTGAAAAGACAAAGAAAAGGAATGAATTTTAGATGCAAGTATATGAAATTTAGTTTCCTATCTTTATTCAATCCATTTAACTCTTAACATTCATGACTGAAAACTAATTTTTTTGGATAATTCAATTTCGGCTAAAACCAAAATAACCAAATGACCACCCTAGGCAAGAGTATCTACATTTTATCCACGGTGCATAGAGTACCTTCAAAAATATGTTTTTGGTGAAATGACATTTTGAATCCTAATTATACTTTTTCTTTTTTAGTCTATTATTCTCCTGACTCCTTACCCCTCTGCGCCAATTCCATAACTTCATCCATTCTTCTGCTTCCCACTTCTCCATATCCTTTACATGGGACTTCTCGCATTGGCATAGTATTAAATACCACAGTATACCATTTACTGCGAGTACGCGGTACGTAGTACAAATATTTTTGTGTTTTGTCATTTTCCCATGCGGTATTTCACGATATACCACATACCACTCACTTTTTGTATATATTATATCAAAAAACAGCGATATATTGCAAATACTACATGGTATATACTACGGTATTTTATTTTTTGCAGTTAATTTTTTTTCATTTTTCATAAAAATATCATAAATATATAAAATATTAAAATCTAAATAATATGCATATCATAAAATAAACATTTAATTTTATTTTTTTGTTACTTTTCTTAATTAATATACAAATTTAATGGATGGTAGCAGCTTTGAAGGTTCCTATGGTGTTGAACAACATCCCCTAATTGGATTTCTGGTGTAAGGTACCTCAATTGAATATCTTCTATCATATATATTTTATTTATATTTGATAAATTATGATGAGAAAAATTAGAATACATATAAAATATGTAAAAATAAATTATTAAACAATTATGTTATCTTAAAATAATATTCTAACATTTATTTTTTTGTGAAAATGGTAACGGTATGTGACGTGGTATACAATACAGTATACCTTAAAAATTCGGGATGTGATATACCTAGCGGTAATGATATTTGACACTTTGTGTGTTGGTCAAAACTGGGGTGAAGCTAGAATAATGCTGTATTTACACAGAACAATTTCGTTTATTTAAAATTGATGTGACAAGTAATAACCATAGTAAAGCCATGTTAATCATCGCACACTTAAATTCTTTACTACTTTTTTTTTGTTGGAATTTTTTTTGTCATAAATTTTAATAACTCTAACAGAAAATG
This sequence comes from Aquilaria yunnanensis, assembly GCA_039654915.1. Lineage (NCBI taxonomy): Eukaryota > Viridiplantae > Streptophyta > Magnoliopsida > Malvales > Thymelaeaceae > Aquilaria > Aquilaria yunnanensis. The sequence continues at coordinate 3,593,409 of CM077595.1, forward strand.
GGGTGTACGTACAAATTTCGTGTGTAAAAATTACACCTTGAAATTAATTAAACACAAATTACAATATTGAAATTTTAAAATAGAGATTTGGGGGGATCGACTCTCTAGCGTACTTTTCATGTGCACAATCCTTTGATTAACGCATCGAGCTTTTGGTGGAGACGCAAATGACTTTTTCGAGAACACAAACTCTGGAGTTTGTTTTGCACAAACACGAACCGAGATTTCCGCCACTTCTTTCATTTTAAGATTTTTCCGTCGTATTCCTTAGACTTGAGGGCTTTGGGCAATGTCCATCACTTTCTTGCCGTTTTCCTTGGAGTTTGACTTGACGCAGCATAGAAATGAATCCTTCACGTTCCTCGTATTTCCGCCGGATCTGACTTGAACTTGATGTAGCGCATCCCGATTTCTTTGCGTTCCTCACCGCTTTTGCCGGATCTGAACTTGAACTTGATTCAGCACCGTCCCCCGTTTGTTGCGTTCCTCAACGGGTTCTTCAAATCTAGTATTGAAACTGGGATTTGATTTTCCTTAGACTTGATTTCTCCTTTCACCGGACGTTTGTGCTTGATCGACTTGAAGAGCTAGAGAGAGCTTCTTCTATAGAGAGCTTTTTATAGAAAGATTTTTCTTCTTCTCTAATTTTGCTTCTCCAATTCTTTGTTCTTTTTGTTTTTGGCCTTGGATGGCTATTTATAGGTGTAGAGAATATGTTGTTTAGTTCAAGAAAACCACATATGATAATTATCATGTATTTATCTCTTGTATTTATCTTAAAAGAAAATAAATATGATAATTATCTATTTTTAATTATTCAATTTATTTTATTTAAAAGGATAATTAATGAAATATTTTAGAATATTCTAAAATATTTGGGCTAAATGATGGGTATGGATGGGCTTTAGTCATTTTGGACTTTGAGGTCCAATTTACCAAAATGTACTTTGGAATATGACCAACAGCGGGTCGTCATGGGGAAAGACGACGGTGGAACCATCCTTGCGGGCCAGCTTCTTCGTCGAGCTCTGATATTCCATGACTGATATTTCTCTGGCCTTCCTCTTCCTTTCCGAGGATGGGAGTTCTGTTGTGATTGTTTGTATTATCCCCGCCGGAGGTGGAGGGCCCCTTTTCGGACTTCGGTTCCTCCGTCTGTCAGAGTCGTAATCTTCGTCATCTGTCTTTCCTTCCTCCTCTTTCCTCCCCTTCGGGGAAGGCATTCGCAGATAGCGTCAAAGTTGGCCTAGTTTTATTAGCGACTCTATGTACTTCTTCAATTAGAAGCAGTCTTCGGTGTCGTGGCCGTGGTCGCGGTGAAACTGGCAAAACTTCTTCATATTTTTCTTATTATCAGCGGTCATGGCCCTTGGCCGCTGGATCTGGGTTCCTTGCCTTTCCATTGTCATGAGGATGTTGGTCCTTGTGGTGTTCAGGGACGTAAAGCTTGGGAGTTTCCTTCCCCGCACTCTCCGAGGTCGGCTTGCTTGGTCAGCCGAACACCGTATTTGGTGGCTGGACCCTTCGACACGGGCGTGCTCGGACTTCGGTCCTGCCATCCTCAGCTCTTCGGCTGTCATGTGCTGCTCGGCCCTTCGGTAAAACTCGCCAAGCGTGTCCGGAGGGTCTTTGGAAAATTCATAAAAGAGCTGTGAGTCCCTCTGAAGGCCCCGTGTCATGGCGAGGATGCGTATTTCGGGCCGAAAGTTTGGGACACTCAAGGCTTCTCTGTTAAACCTTTCGACATAGTCGCGGATGGTTTCTCCGTTTCTCTGCGCTATGTTGAACATCTGGACAGGCATCTTCGCCGTCAGCCGACTTCCAATGAATTGCTGCGTGAAGGCTGTAGATAGCTCATGGAACTCCCTGATGGTTCCTGGAGCCAATGAATTGTACCACGCAGTTGCTGGTCCTGTGAGGGTGACCTCAAAACATTTGCACAAGGTAGCATCGTCTGCACCGTGCATCATCATGCTGCGTCTGTACTTGGTCAGATGAGCCTGTGGATCAGTCCGGCCATCATAAGTTTCCAGCCGGGGTACTCGAAAGTCACCTGGCATGGCTGCCTCTACTATAGTTCGGGTGAACGGGGACTCATCCCCACAGAAGGTTTCAGACAGCCTGGCCCAGACCGGCTTGTGAGCTACTTGTTTTTCCATTCTGTCCAACATCGCTAATATTTTCTCCATAAGGATCGTGGCACTAGGTTCTTCTTCTGGGAAGGGAGATTGCCGGCGTCTCTTCGGGGAGTGACTTCGGCGCTGAATGGATGGAGACTTCGCCTCAGATGACGAGCTCCTTCAGTGTGGGATCTTGGGTTGCTTGGACCCAGCTCGTCCTGTAAGCCGTGCCCCGAGGGGCATATTTTCTGTTGAAGACTCCTTACGTGGGTCCCCATCTCCCGAACTACGATGGACTGGTTTGGGGCTTCCTTCCCGAAGGCGTGCAGGCGAGGGAGGCCTTTGGGCCTGAGTTTGTTGTAGCCACATTCGGCCTATCTGCTGTGTCATTTCAGACACAACAGAACGTTGAAAGTCGCATAGAAAGCTCATGGTTATGACCAGAGGACGCTCTTCCTCAGGCGTGGAAGTCCCTGGAAGGGTTTGCTCAATAGCCGGTTGAGCTTCAGGGGCGGACGGGGACCTCGGGAGTCCTTTGTCCTTCGAACGCCGAGTTTCAACAACGGCGACCTGAGGGTATTTTCCCACAGACGGTGCCAAATGATGCCCAGAGGCATCTTCGTTGGAAGACATCGTGACTTCGGGAGAGACTTCCTGAGAGGGAGAACGTCTGGAGCCTAGATTTCCCAGGGGAGTGTATCTGTAAAACTCGTAAAAAAGGGTTAGGAGGTCCTCGGGATCTTTTTCCGGGGAGGAGCCTCCGACGCCCAAGTCAGTGTCCTGAGAGGTGAAAGAAGGGGAGCACTAAGAGGTTTAGTGGCCTTGCCTGTTTGTATTTTCTCAGGGGGAGAGGGTCGGATTGGGGATCATCCCCTTGCCAGGGCCTATTCCCTGGTATTTATAGGAGTTCCCAGCCCGTTCAAATCATGACACGTGTTCGGTCGGATGTTCTCTGTGTTTCCGGGCGTAGGGGACAAGTAGCCATTTGCAGGCTCCTTGAGCCTTGAGCCAAGACAGGTCGTGACAAGACCTGGACGGCATCGGCGTGTCAGACCGCCGTTGGGGGCAGCGTGTAACGCCTATGGGCGACATGTCAGAGGCTCCTTAAATGCTTATGCCGTACTCCCGAGGTCCTCTGGGCGAGGTCATTCTTGGGTACGGATGACCTTCTTCGGTAGTCATGCTTTGTAGTTCGGGAAGTCCCCTGGTTCGAGGGTTCTGCCTTCGGGGAAGTTCTCTCCTGCTTGCAATAGCTGGTTCTTTATCCCCGAAGGCAATTCGCTTGGTCCCCCGAGGGAGCCGACGATACCTTTGGAACGCTTAGCGTATTAGGCGAAGTCCCGACTTCGTGGTATCTAACTTCGCTCCTTCTGAGGTTAGTGATAGTGCCTCTTTCGGGTGACGCCAGGCTTCCCGACCATGTTTTCGTCAGGAAGTATGTACTAAGAAATGCGATAGCCCTTCGGCTATCAAATAGGATAATAAGTCTTCATTCAGGGCCTCAAGAAATTGATAGACTTTTAAATTTTGAGTATTAATTTTGAGATGAGTTAGACAATTTATATTAGGTTTAATATATTTTAACCCAATTAAATTTTGATGTCTACAAATTCCCCCTTAAGATTATTTATTTATACGCTTTTTATGGTGTAATGAATAAAATAATCTTGAATCATTTTTCCTTTAACATTTGGCCAAAGTTGAACTTGAATGATTTGTGTGTCTGTTTCTACTTTTGGTGGAATGAAAATTACTTGCCATGAAAGAATTTGCTTGTATAAAAAATTCCTTGTAGCTTGCCAGTGAACCTTTGCTCCTTACCTGAATTTGTGTAGAATTCAGCTGTTTTGCTGAACTAATTTATGGAGGAATTTGGCTTGACTTAATTTTATTTAGTCAAGAATAAATTGAATTGGACTCCTTTAATAAATAGGAGTTGAATTTGTTTTAAATTTTGTGCAAATGCATGAGTTGAAAATAGAGCTTTAATTCCTTTAGGACTTAAACTTCAAGTCCAACTAGATTTTCCAAACCAACTAGAACCAAACTAGCAGCTACTAGAAGAACAACATCGATCTGCTGCAATTCTCCATCAAGGTACGCTTTGGTTTCTATTCTTTATGGTGTTTTCTCTTTTCATTGGTACTGCCTCATTATTTATTGTCTGGTTTCACCCTTTTTTTTTCAGTCAAGCAATCTCCGGCCTTCAAGGCTAAAGTGCATACTTTTCCTAAAAAGCATTTATTTTCTCCCAGGTCTCTTTTCCTTTTCCTAGTCAAAGCCTTTTGTCGCTGTGTGCCATATTGTATACGTTTTCTATTGCATGTGGTTTTGCTTCATGCATCAATGTGTTAATTTCTTTTTCTTTATTCCTTGTCTTTTGTCACATGTACATAACTTGAAAAATTCTTTTCACCAGCAACCATAAATACGCACTTCAACTTAAACATTCTTGACTTGTGTTTGCCACTTTTGTGCAATTGTTTTATTCTTTTTATGTCCGAAATTGACCATGTTTTTTTTTTTTTGCAGGACTTCTTAGTTTGCTTAGATTTATGACTTCTGAGTGCGGTAAGGAACCAAGGGCTTAGGTATAGATCGTCTTTAAAATTTGATTTTAGAATTTTCAATCTTTCCGGATCTTGAGGGCATAGACAAACCTTTTAGGTTTTAAGGCGAATCTTTTTAGCCTTGTCTTTGTGCCTCTTTTTGGATCACGGATTGCCTAAGTCATTTTGCTGTGGAATGATTGTCATTTCTTTTGTTGCTACATCAAGTTTCTTTTCCAAGTAGGACATTTTGTTGCAAGATGGCTCTTTCAAAGGTGGGTTCAAAAGTTGTACCAGCTTTCAGGCTTGTTAAGATTGAGTGGATTACCGAGTCTATAGATGTCAAGTATTTTATACTTCCAAAGGTCACCATGAAGCCACGTTTTGGAGGAGATGCTCAATCTTGTCATTCGTTATCCTTTTGTTGGTTCTTACGCCATGGCATACCTAGATCGCTCCGAGGAATCAAGCATGACTCAACTTAGTGAGTATCCCTTGGAGAAGGATATGGTTCCCGGGGATGTTGTCTTGTTTGAAGGTCGACTGTCTTTGTGCTTTCCCCTGTCCTATGTGAATGTTCATGATGTTCCAAGGCCGCATGTTGCAGAGCTTATTTTTGTCGTCAACTGAAGTGAGGCTCTTCCTTTGATTCAAGATGTGAGATTCAATATTTGCATGGCTTCAGGGAGTAGACTATCGACACTTGTGGTTTACTGCGGGTGAATGGGCTCAACGACTTAGCTTCTACCGTCAGAGCCACGTATTTTGACTACCATCGGCCAAATGGGATTATTGTGCTTTAGTTGAGGCTTGGTCTCCTAGCAGGAATACTTTCATCACATTAGAATGTGAGATTGGCATATCTCTCTAGGAGTTGCGTGAGATCAGTGGCCTTTCCATCCAGGGAGAGCCTTATGAAGAGGTTGTGCCAAGCTATGCGGAGCTCATGGATCATAGTGTAGATGGCTTGCTAGAGATGTGTATGTACCTCTTCAAGGCCTTGTTAAAGATTGCTTCCAGCAAGAACAAAGATTGGCTTTCTCATGCTGACTAAATTGATTTATGGTTTAAAGTGAAAGATCCTATATCCAATCCTTATGCCTCTAAGCAATATCAGGTGGCAACTTAGGTGAAGTATTATCGTAGCGGCCATTTTATTAAAAGTCTACAAATCAATAAACCATTTATGATGGCTTCCCAGAATTCTAATTTTCTATTTGATTTGCTGGCCTTCCCCAGGCTTGGGTGTTTTACTTCTCTGAAATTTTGGGATGAGCTCAAAGTCACCGCTTACTTGGCTTTATGGCTTTGCCACTATGTTCTTCCTTTCAAAGATGATTTACGACCCGAAACTTTTAAAACTACATCAAAGATGGCATAAGGAGTCACTTTTAGCTTGGTACCTTCTGTCTTGACCTGTATTTATAAAGGGTTTTCTGAGACTGGGCAACTTGAGAAGGAGCCTCGTGATCTTGGAAGGGTAAAAGTAGCATTTCTCGGTCATTTCCTCTATGCTTGGGTTGGCTTACATTTTTCGTGAGGAGTTTATGACACTATGAGCAAAGATTTTCCTCACCCTCTAATCCAGCAAATTCGTGGAACTTGAATGCCTATCACTATTAGGAAGACTCTACTGCTGACTGTAGGTCTTTGTTATGTGATTGCCTTTCATCTTATGATTTCTCGTGGAATCCTATGCCAGTTATAGTGAATCTAGGGGAACGTGCTGATGATGGGAAAAGAGGGCAAGATATAGTGGAGTTCATGATATTTCTTCGTCCTGGGTACTTGACATATCGTCGGAACAATACTTTTATCTCAGAGCACTACAATCCCCATTAGTTCGCTTGGCATCATACTTTTCTTCAGAGGCTTCGTGGTAATCCAAAGTTCACTACTCTTCCTTCTCAACTTGAATTCTTGCATGATGCGTGGTTGTCTTTAACTCAGGCTGGCACAGGTGCTAAGTTTCATATACCTAAGTTTTCTTCTACCATTGGCTTACAAGTTGACCTAATCTATACAAATTGATGAAAAAATGATGTACTCCCTGCTTTTGAAAAAAATCCAGTTTTTACACTGCTGGCGAGAAACCAAACTTCGAGTTATCTCTTGTCAAAGCTCCACCAACCTTAGTTAAAGAGCAAAGCCTAGATCCAAATAAGCATCTAGCGACGGGAGTATCAGTGGCCCCTACAGGAAAGAGGATCAAGTTGAAACCTCATTAACAGCTTTTGCTAGAACCTAGTGTGCAAGCTTTGAGCAACAAATGCTCTTCCTCTTGTCAAAGCTCAGGGAACAGCCTTGACATGCCTCCAAAATCTCTTAATAAGGGTAAGTATTTCCCTTCTAATTTAATTCACAATCTTTTTTTCTTGTTCGTTTGTTTTGGTATGTCAAATCTTCTCTTAGTCACAGTTTTTCCTAATATACCATAATCACAACACCTTCTTTCTGAAGAAGACTTGGAATATGAAATTGAAAAGACTGGAGCTCTAGATGGTTTATCTGATCATCCCATGGAAGATAATTCAAATGAGAAAGATGAAGTAAAAGTTATGTCAAGTGGCCAAATCATAGCTTCTCCGTGCAAGACACCTATTGTTGATACAGTCCCGGTGCCTCATCCTTTGAGGGGAAACTCACAAATTGTGCCAATAATCTATTGTTCCAATGTACCAAATGAGTCTTTTACTTCAATGGATCTCATTAAAGAGATTTTTTACCATGGTCTCATAGACTACTTGAAGAAGGAAGGTGATAGTGCTTTGCAAAATGAGTTTTCTTCACTATAAAATTAGTGGCATTGCAAGAAGGATAAAATGTTGATGCTTTTAGCCAAATGTTTCTTTGTGGATTGCTCCTCCTTATTTGAGAAAATGGATTCTCTACTAAAAGGAACTGAGGTATACCTTTCATAACGGCAGAAAGCCATGCAGTTGTTGGACCTAGAGGTGAATCAGAAGGAGCTTGCTTTTATTGAGGCAAAATCTGGCATTCATACTTCACGGGTGGTAACTTTTGCTGAGAATATAGATTCGCATGTTAACACCATAGAGAATGTTAATGCCCAAATAGATAAGCTTCAACAGGCCGATTTACCAACTGCAATTGATATGTTTTGAGATGAGAGTCAAAAATTTCTCAAAGCACTTACTTCCTTGGATGCAAGACACAAAAAAATTAAACATCGCTTAGCTGCGGGGGAATCTAATATTAAAGCAATAAATCAGCAAAGGTGGGATCGAAAGAAAGAGCTTTTAGACATTTTTTCTGGGGGTTGGGCCACCATTTCCATGTAGCTTTATTTTTTTTCTCTCATCTTTAGGATTAGGTAGGCTATGCTAGGATTCTAGAATGGAATGAAGACTTCTCTTTTGTTGTTGAATCTTATCGTCTTACTTAATTCCAACCTTCAAATAACATTCCCAACCTTAATAACAAAGATGTGCTTAAACTAATTGACAAGCAAAACATAGCTCAAAGGAAAACTTTCATTTGATTCAGCCGTTCACAGTTTATACTCGTGTGGGCCAGGAGTATTACATTTTTTTCTTTGGGGATTTTTCTATACACAGTTTATACTAGTGCAGGCCAGGATTATTACATTTTTTTGGTTTTTTTTATTTGCTTTGTCATACAGTTTAGGCTCTTATAACAAGGAGCATGCTCTGGAGTCTTCATGTGTAGAACTTCTTCAAGAACTATCTTGTAAGCACCATTGTTGTAGACTTCGGTTGCCACATGCAGGCCATCCCACTTTGACATGAATTTTCCTCTAGCACATTTTTTCACGATGATTTGTCTCCTAATGGCTAGCACCAGGTCTCCAACTTGAAATATCATCGGGCACACATTCTTGTTGAAAGCTTTTGCCATGCAAGCTTGATAGCACTCTAAGCATTGTTGAGCTTCAAGTCTTTTTCTGTCTAAAGCGTCAAACTCCTCAAACTGCAACTTGGCATTTTCCTTATTCGACAATCCTTCTTGCAGAGCTATCATCAAGGAAGGGATTTGGCACTCCAACGAGAGGACTACTTCCACTCCATAAACCAAGTAATATAGAGTTTCTTGAGTAGAGGTCCGATGTATCATTCGATATGCCCAAAGGGCTTCTCCAACTTTCTCATGTCAATCTCTCTTTGATCCCGAAATGACCCTTTTCAAAAGGTTACATAACGTTTTATTAAAGGCTTCGGCTAATCCATTTGCTACAGCATTGTACATGGATGAATTATATTGGACAAACTTGAACCTGACAAAAAGTTTATCCATCAACTCGTTATAGAATGGCTTTCCATTATCGGTGAGCGGGGAACTCCATATTGGTAAATGATATTTACTTTGATGAATTCCACCATAGTTTCCTTCTGGACTTCCTTCAACAAGACAGCTTCCGCCCATTTGGAGAAATAATCGACAGTAGCAAGATAAATGAGTGCCCAGTAAATGACCTAGGGGTGATTGGTCCCACAATTTCAAGCCCCCAAGCATAAAAAAGGCAATAAGCCACTGTGGGATGTAACAACTCCGGAGGTTGATGAATGAGGTTGGCATAGAACTGGCAGGCTTGACATCTTTTGATGTAGCTAATGCAATCTTTCATCATAGTTGACCAAAAGTACCCCATCATTTTGATACAATGGTAAAGTTTTGGTCCAGATTGATGAGTTCCACAGATTCCAAAATAAGCTTCTTCTATAACTTGGCAAGCTTCTTCATCACTTAGCCATCTAAAAGGGACTCTTTCGATAGAGCAGCGATAGAGAACTTCCTTGAAATAGATGACCCTTTATGCTCTTCGGCGAATATCAGCTCAACGGGGAGGTTCTTCAGGCAGGTTGTTATGTTCTAAGTAATTAATAAATGGTTGTTGCCAATCCTTATTTGGTTTAATGATGGAGATAGTATGACTGCACCCATCCTTCTTGACTGACATTTGCGGTACTACCTATTTTTCATGTACTTGGATTGAGGCTTCTTGCACAGTTGAATTTGCTAGAACAGCTGCCAGGTTGGCTAAGGCATTGGCATGCTGATTGTGCCCCCGAGTAACATGATGGATGCTTACTTGATGTAACCAGTCCAGTAAATACCTTGCATATTCAAATAAAATGAGTAACTCAGGCTTCCAAACATCGTATTCTTGAAGAAATTGATTGACCACAAGCTTAGAATCTCCAAAGATCTCTAATTCTTTGATTTGCATGTCCATGGTTGCTTCTAATTCAACTAGCAAGGACTGGTACTCCGCTACATTATTCGAGCATTTTTTGAGTAAGCTGAAAGAGTATGGCAAAAATTCATTATAGGGAGAGACGAACACCACACCTGCCCTTGCTACATATTCGAAAGATGTACCATCAACAAATATCTTCCAAGTTGAGATGATTTATGTAAAAAAGATTTCCTCATCCAGTAAGTCTTTTGGGAGTTCCCATTCTGCTGGTATCGGGTGGTTAGCCAATAAGTCATCCAATACTTTGATTGCCTTTTCCGAGATGAACACTATGTCAAATTCGGATAAAATGAGAGCCCATTTAGCCAATCTTCCTGAAAGCACCGGTCTTGACATCAAATACTTTAACGAATCTGCCTTTGGCATAATATGGAGTATGTGGGCTAGCATGTAATGCCTTAGCCTTTTTGCAGTAAAAATAAGTGCAAGGTAGATTTTCTTGATAAAGGAATAGTTAGTCTCAACCCCCACTAATCTTCGATTTAAGTAGTAAAGTGAATTTTCTTTCCCCTCATCTTGGGTGACTATATACAAAATTAAAGTTTTCCTTGAATTGGAGCAGTAAGAACAGATGGATGAAGCAAGTAGTCCTTTATGATTTGAAATGTAGAAAATAGACAAAATTAGAGGTTTTCCTTGTATTAGACTAGCAAGGACAGGTGGATGAAGCAAATAGTCCTTTATGCTTTGAAATGCATTTCTACAGGCATCATCTCAGATGGAAGGCATATCCCTTTTTAGGAGCCTACTAAGTGGGTGGCATCATCCTGCTAGGTTAAAGATAAATTGCCTTATGTATGCTAATCCTCCTTGCAGGCTTTTAAGCTCGCGAGTGTTACTTGGCTAGGTTTACGTCTATCTTTGATCAGTCCACCTAGATGACACAATGATGGACAATGAATCCTAAGAACTTTCCAGAAGTAATGTCGAAAGCACATTTAAGAGGATTCATCTTTAGTTGGTATTTGGAGAGTCGGTCAAAGACGTCACGCAAGTCCTTTAGGTGCTCCGACTTGTTCTTCATTTTCACCAGCAAGTCATCAACATAGCATTCTACTTTCTTGTGCAACATGTCATCAAAGATTGCTTGCATCGCTTATTAGTAAGTTACACCAACATTCTTTAGTACAAATGGCATGACTTTGTAACAATAGATCCCCTTTAGAGTAGGAAAGGCTGTAAGCTCCTCATCTTTCAGATCCATGTGAATTTGGTTGTAACTAGAGAACCCATCCATGAAAGACAGAGTTTCGTATCCCGTCATTATGTCAGCTATTAATTTTGTTATTGGCAAAGGGAAGTCATCCTTTAGACAGGCTAGATTCAGATCCTGAAAGTCTATACAGATTCTGATTTGGCTATTCTTATTTCTCATGACCACAATATTTGAAATTCATGTGGGATACTTAACTTCTCGAATAAAACTAGCATCAATAAGCTTATCTACTTCAGGCTCAATTTGTAGGATAAGTTCTGGTTGAAATATCTGTTGAGCCTATTTGACGGGGCGAGATCCATGCTTCACAACAAGATGATGAACAATGATTTTTGGATCCAATCCAGGCATCTCTTTATAGGATAATTTAAAGACATCTTTGTATTCTTTCAGTAACTCAAAGTATCTTGCCTCCTCTTCAGGACTCAGCATGGTACTTACAAACATCGGCTTTAGATGATCCAGCATCTCCAAGTTTAGTTCCTTCAAGTCATTAATGGTTACTTGCCCCCTTCTTCAAAAGCTTCGGGTGTAAGGCTCGGTTCAGTTTCCTCAAGTACTTCCGCCATGCTTGGCTCGTTTTGATCTCGCTCTTCAAGTGTGGCATTATTGTAGAAGGTTACTTCCTTTTGAGGATCATCATCTTGGTGAGATGCTTGGCAGTGACGCCTTCGCCTCCTTTGCCTTTGGCACTTAGCCTTTACTTGTCCTTTCGATTGAGCTCTATTTGGTTCGAGCCGTGCAAAAACAAAGGTCTTTTATATACTATTGATAGGGGCTTTTGGTCCTAAATGTTTGAATACAGAGACTCAAACATTCTCATGGGTTTCTTTTTCTTTTTGGTTGACCTGCAGCTTTACTTGGTCTTTATCATACTCATAAATTTGGATCATCACTGGGTTGCATGACACATTCTTTGCGAGGTTAGATGGCTGATATCCTAAACCATGCTTTTCTCCAAGTTGCCCTTTTCCAAGGATTACATCCAAATCACTAAGTTGCTGAGGTTTACCTTTGCCATATCCTGCCTTTTGAAACAATTTTTTGACCTTGTGACCAAGCCATAAATTTGCTTTCAAACTTTGAAATTCTTTCATTTTATTTGCAGGTTAATCAGACACAGTCAATTTAGAGAGTGAAGAAATTGGTAGGACCAAGTCTTCCTCTAGCACTTTGACATCTTTTTTAGAGATGTGAGGTTTGCTGGCTGAGGCAAGGATGTTCCTTTTGGTGCCCTTTACTTTAAGAAGCACTATAGAGAAAACTTTGGGCTTTATATCTTGGCAGCCCTCCAGGTAGAACTTGGCATCAGCAAAATGGGTTTCCTCGATGTCAAAAGAGGCAGTTTCTACCACGACATGCTTGATACTTCCATCACTATCAGTGTACTTGAAGCATTGGTGTCAAGTTGATGGTATAACTTCATTTTCATGCGTCCAAGTTCGCCCAAGCAGTAAGTCATATGAAGTATTTACGTTAATAATATGAAACAAAGCACAGGTCTTCAACTTTTCTATCTCTATTATAAGCTGAATTTTCCTTGCGGAGCATTGCCTCTTTTGGTTAAAACCTTGGATGACCAACTTGCTACTTGAAAGATCTTTTGCGGATAGCTTGACCTTCTTCATGGTTCAAATAAGTATTCAATTAAGATCTTCCCAACCCGGTGTTTGCGAATATATTCGTTTACATAAAAAGGTCAATTATGTCAATGATGACCCGACTGTAACTCTTCGTCATCAAAAGAAATTGTAGTCATGCATGTGACACGCTTATCATTTGCCTTTTTGTGAAACACATTTTCTTTATAAGCTCCAGGGTCAACGAGCACTTGAAGCAAGGCTAGTCAAACATCTTGTGGTAACTTGAGAACCTCATTCATGGTCATGGTTATAAGGAAATATTTTAGCTTGGAGATGATGTTAGCCTTTACCACATCAACTTCATCTCCAATGCTTACTTTGTTGGGTTCTTTTTGGCCACGACTTGATTTGCTATATTTATGAATGCCGATGGTGTTTACCTCCATATTATGTTTTGTAAAGTATGACTTTGGGAAGTAGTCAAGCAGTGTCATAGACCTCCTAACCACCTGTGATGGTTCTACATCCGTTGGATGCAGTGGTTTCTTAACTTTCCTAGGCATTTGAGGATACACTCTTGTTGGGTCACGCTTATTTAACCCTTCCCGCTTTTTGTCTTTCGGAGCTTCTAGCAAGGGATAGTGCGGTGGTTGGTTCCTTCTTCATCTTTGGCTTCTTACAATTGTCCATTCATTATCTTGCTCATCTAACGAATTGGAACTTGTTAAATTTCCCCACCTAGTTGGTTTTTTTGCACGGTGGCTCATTGGGTTGAACACTCTTGAAGGACTTGGGATGCCTACCCTTCTTGTCTAAGCATACTTTTCTTTCTTACTTATGAATGTTGATCATCCATCACTGACTTCATCTTCTGACTTAGATAAGGATTCCTATATATTTAAGTTATTGACCATGACTTCATAGAATCTTGGGGCGTTTGGGTATGTAGAGTATTTTGGCATCCCAAGGTATGCATAAATAGTTGTTACCTTGCCATTGACCTCAAATTTCCCTGGGACAACATCTTTTAGGCCATGTGTGAGTACTTCAAGTGTATTTTCCTTCTCTGTAATCTGTAAAGTCTTGAATAGAGATCTTCACTTCATCTTCAAGTTTTTCCATAAACTTCAGGGAAACCCCTCCAAAGCATATCTTGGCAACATTGGCAACCAGTAGTTCCTCCAAATTGTTAAATTTGATATGCCCTTGTTTTTCCATGCAAACTATGAGATCATTCAACATAAAGCATTTCTCGCCAGGATGGCCAACGATACAATAGAATCGGCAACACTTGGGGTCGTCCACTCTTTCAATCTCCTCTGGTCTCTTTAGGTTTGGCAGTTCTATCAAGTTCCTTTCCAGCAACTGGTCCAAGATTGTCGGCACATCCAAATCTACAAATAGGTATTGCTTTATTTCAAGTTCCTTGAGTGTCAATCTTTTCTTTACATCTGATTGGCCTTTCAGAAATTTGGTATCAAGACTTAAGCTCCCTTTGGAGATCTTTAGTGGTGTAGTAGCTACAATCAGGGTTTCCTTTACCTTCACAGCCTTTTCTTCCTTGTCTTTCTTATCATCTCTCTTTTTAGAGGAACTATTTAGAACATAGCTCCCATGCCTTGCAATCTGGATCTCCAAGTCGTGAACTCTTGTTGTGAGTTCTCTGAACTAGTGCGGCATATTTCCCTTTAAGCTATAAAGTATCCCTCAGTGCATCCCTTGCGCACATATATATATGAAAGAGGCTTTACTTATCCACTCTTTGCAATTGAGGATGTTGGCTCTCCATTGCTTTATGTATTCTATCACTGGCTTGTCCTTCCTTTGTTTGATTGCTGCCAATTTCGGGAGACTGACCATCTTTTTTGTGCTATGGAAGCATGACAAGAACTCTTTTTTAAGTTGGTCCTATCCATTAATGGATCCAGCAGGAATATCTGTGTACCAATCAAAAGCAGCTCCTTTCAGTAATCAAACAAATTGCTTTACCATGAGATCACCATAAGTCTCGGCATTGTCGCAAGTTTCAATGAAGTGAACTACATGTTGCTTCGGGTTGCCCTTTCCATCAAATTGTTGGAATTTTGGTGGTTGATAGCCCAATGACATCCTTAAGTCATCAATCCTCCTTGAGTATAGCTTTGCATACACAAGGAATGATTGTGGAGCCACTTCAGATTAAGCTCAAATAGTATCCATGATCATGTTTTGTAGTTGTTGCACAGATAATGAGGCCACAGACATTTGGGTTGTGTCATTCAAGGCACTTTACAGGACCGTTCGATCATATTTACTTTGCTTTTGCTACTTTTCCATGTTCTTAAGCCTTTCAGCAACAGGATCAACAGCTTGCTTTGTGTCACTTGTAGTTGCTTCCCCAGGAGAATTTTGAGCTTCTAGTTTTCTCATCAACAATGTAATATGGGCATCTTTATCTTCAAATTTGGCCGTCAACCTTTTAATTGAAAAAGCCATTTGCTCAAGACGATTTTTAGGATTTCCAGAATCTGCTACCAAGGCCGACAACTTCGACTCCAAGGATGAAGAATAGTTTGCCCATCTTTTCTTTGGGAAAATCATAGATCTAGTTTCTGATTCTTCACTTGTGGTGGCCTTCTTCATTGATGTCTTGGAAGATGGACAAGCCCTTATCTTCTCGGCAAAAACTTCCACTTCCTTGTTCCTACTTAAATGGTTGGAGTGGCTTGAAGGATTGGATCTCTTTTTTTTTTTCAGTTGAACTTCTTGCTTCTTTACAACAACTTCTCCTTTATTGCTTTTATGAGAAAATTGCTTTAGCGAATACACCAATTGAGATCCTTCAGCATGAACTTTTGCACGAGTGACTGACACAATTTCCTCTTCCTTTGCCACAGATTTCCTAGTGTTGACAACAACACTTCGAGCTTCCATGATCTTCACTTGACTTTCTTCAAAGCTTCCTTGATGCGAGAAATGAAAGGTAGATAATATCCCTAGTAGAGTCACCAGAAATTTGTATGCACAAATTTTGTGTGTAAAAATTACAGCTTGAAATTAATTAAGCACAAATTACAAGATTGAAAATTTAAAATAAAGATCTTGGGGGATTGACTCTCTAGCATGCTTCTCACGTGTATAATCCTTTTGATAGCCGAAGGGCTGTCGCCTCTATCTGGCCGAACTCCCTGCCGGGAAAACGGTCCGGAAACCTGGCGTTACCCAAGGAAAGGTGGAATCACACACCTCGGAAGCAAAGCCGAAGATCCCGAGCTCGGGACATCAGGAGACTTGAGGATACTATTAGTCCCCCCGAGGTACTAAACAGATCGCCTTCCGAAGAAGAAACACCTGCTAGTGCAAGCCGAAGAAGATCCTCCGAAGGCAGAACCCCTGAGTTAGGGAACCCCCGAACTACGGGCATATTTCCCGAAGGGGCATTGTCCGTACCAGAGGACGACCTCGGCCAGGGACCTCGGGAGTACGGCAGGAGCATTTAAGGATCCTCTGATGTGTCGCCCACAGACGCTACAGATTGCCTCAAACGGCGGTCTAGCACGCCGACGCCATCCAGGTCATGTCACGGCCTGTCTCGGCTCAAGGCTCAAGGAGCCTGCCACCGGCTACTTGTCCCCTACGCCCAGAAATTCAGAGAACATCCGACCGAACACGTGTCACGATCTGAACGGGCTGGGCATTCCTATAAATACCAGGAAACAAGCCCTGGCAAACGGTTGGACTCCTCCTCCTTGAGAAAATACAAACAGGCAAGCCCACCAAACCTCTTAGTGTTATTCCTTCATTTTCTCTCAGCACCACTGACTTGGGCGTCGGAGGCTCCTCCCCGGAAACACACCCCGAGGACCTCCTAACCATCTTTTCCTAAGCTTTTCAGGCACGCCCTCCTGGGCAATCTGGCCTCCTGGCGGTCTCCCTCTCAAGAGGTCCCTCCACAAGTCTCAATGTCACCCTGCGAAGATGCCGCTGGGCATCATTTGGCGCCGTCTGTGGGAACCCGCTCTGAGGTCGCCGTCGTTGAAACTCGGCGTTCTAAGGTCCCCGTACGCGCCTGAGAACCAACCAGTTGCTGAGCAAACATTCCCAGGGACTTCTGCGCCCGAGGAAGACCGCCCTCTAGTCATTACGATGAGCTTTCTACGGGAATTTCAGCGTTCGGTCGTGGCTGAGATGACACAGCAGATAGACCGAAGATGGCCACACCAAACTCAGGCCCAAAGACCTCCCTCACCAACATGCCCTCGGGAGAAAAGCCCAAAATCGACTCATCGCAGTTCGGGAAGTAGAGACCCGCGTGAAGAATCCTCTACGGAAACCATACCCCTTGGGAAACGGCCTGTGGGACAAACAGGGTCCAAGCGACCCAAAGTCTCACAACGAAGAAGTTCGTCGCCTGAGGCAAGGTCCCCGTCCCCTCGGCCCCGAACTCGTTCCCCGAAGAGGCGGCGGCAATCTTCCTTCCCAGAGGAAGAGCCTAACGCAACGGTTCTTATGGAGAGGATACTAGAGAGGCTGGACAGGGTGGAAAAATAGGTAGCTCGCAAACCCGTCTGGGCTAGACTGTCGAGAACCTTCTGTGGAGACGAGTCCCCATTCATGCAGGCCGTAGTTGAGGCAGCCATGCCAGGCGACTTCAGAGTACCTCGGCTGGAGATTTATGATGGCCGCACTGATCCACAGGCCCATCTGACCAAGTACAGACGCAGCATGATAATGCACGGTGCTGACGACGTTACCATGTACAAATGCTTCGAAGTCGCCCTCACGGGACCGGCAACTGCGTGGTACAATTCACTGGCTCCAGGAACCATCACTGAGTTCCAGGAGTTGTCCACGGCTTTCACGCAATAGTTTATTGGAAGCCGGCCGATGGCGAAGATGCCTGTCTAAATGTTCGACATAGAGCAAAGGAACGGAGAGACCATACGCGACTATGTCGAAAGGTTCAACAGGGAAGCTTTGAGCGTCCCGGACTTCCGACCCGAAATACGCATCCTCGCCATGACGCGGGGCCTTCGAAGGGACTCACAGCTGTTTTACGAGTTCTCTAAGGACCCCCCGGACACCCTCGATGAATTTTACCGAAGGGCCGAACAGCACATGACTGCCGAGGAGCTCATAATGGGTGGGCCGAAATCCGATCAGGCCCACGTCGAAGGCCCCAGCCAGCAAACTCGGCATCCGACTGAACAGACAGGCCGAGGTCGGAAACTGAGGGAAAGGAAACTCCCAAATTTCACACCCCTGAACACCACACGGACAAACATCCTCATGACAATGAAAAGGCAGGGGACGCAGATTCGGCGGCCAAGGGCCATAACCGCTGACAACAAGGAAAACATAAAGAAATTCTGTCAGTTTCATCGCGACCACGGCCACGACACTGAAGACCGCTTCCAACTGAAGAAGTATATTGAGTCGCTAATAAAACTGGGCCAACTTCGATGATATCTGCGGATGCCTTCTCCGAAATGAAGAAAAGATGAGGAAGAAAAGGCCGAGGATGAGGATTATGACTCCGAAAGGCGGAGGAACCGAAGTCCCAAAAGGCGTCCTCCACCTCCGGCCGGGGTAATTCAGACAATCACGACAGGGATCCCATCCTCGGAAAGAAAAAGGAAGGTCAGAGAGATAGCAGTCATGGGATATCAGAGTCCGGCAAAGAAACTGGCCCGAAAGGACGGATCCACCGTCGTCTTTCCTCATGACGATCCGCTGCTGGTCATGGCAAGGATAGGAAACTGGGACGTCAAGAGATTGCTGCTCGATGATGGATCGAACGCTGACGTCCTGTTTTCACACCTACTGCCGAACTTAGGCATATACAGCAGCGAGCTTAAGCCCGTCACCTTGCCTACCTTCGGGGTCGGACCGCCCGAACTACCTATCCTCGGATGGATCGATCTCCCATTGATGATGAAAGGCACTTCGGTGGATGGGACTGCTGAATTATACGCCTCTACGATGGCGATGTTCATTGTCATGGATGTCCCTTCATCCTACAATGCCATCCTCGGAAGGCAGACACAGGGAAATCTGCATATTCGCCCTGATGTGAAGTACTTGACTATCACTTTTGCCACCAAGGATGGAGATGCAGAGATCTTCATAGATGAAGGCGAAGTAAGGAGGGTGTTCGTCAAAGCACAAAAAGCTCCAGCAAACAACTTCGCACAAACAATGGAGGCAAAGGCACCAGAGAAAGGCGAGGAAGAAGATCCCGCGAAAGCGGAAATGGAAACAGTAGAACTTGTCCCAGGTCAATCTACCCGAATAGGGAAGAGCTTGGCCGAAGGTGACAAGAAAAAACTTGTATATTTTCTACTGGAAAATAAAGATCTCTTTGCCTACTCGCCGAAGGATATGCCAGGGGTGAACCCTGGCGTAATACAGCATAGCCTCAAAGTAAGTCCGGAAGCAAAGCCTGTCCGGCAAAAGAAACGGGGCATCTCAGCCCATAAAAATAACTTCGTCAAAATCGAAGTCCAACGCCTGCTAGATGCTAAGGTTATCAGGGAGGTCAAGTACCCCGAATGGCTAAGCAACGTGGTCATTGCCACAAAAGAAGGCAGCAGTAAGCTCCGAATGTGCATCGACTTCAGAAACTTGAACGATGCTTGCCCAAAAGACTCATACCCCCTCCCATCAATAAACCAATTGGTAGACTCGACTGCCGAATACGGACTCCTAAGCTTTCTAGACGCCTTCAGTGGTTACCATCAAATAAGGATGGACCCCGAGGATGATGAAAAAACCGCCTTCATCACCGAGGGGGGAACATACTGTTACGTCAGGATGCCCTTCGGGCTCAAAAACGCAGGAGCCACCTACCAAAGATTGATGAACAAGGTCTTTAAAGACCAAATAGGGATAAACATGGAAGTGTATGTCGACAACATGATAGTCAAATGCAAGCTGCCTGACAAACACGTCATGGATCTTAAGGAGACTTTTCACCAGCTCAGAGCCTTCGGGATCCGTCTCAATCCCAAAAAATGCATCTTCGATGTGACCTCGGGAAAATTCCTGGGGTACATGGTATCCGAAAAAGGCATTGATGCCAACCTAGAAAAAATTAAGGCTCTACTCGAGTTTCGAACTCCCGCCACAATAAAAGATGTGCAGAGACTCACTGGAAGGATAACCTCCCTCAGCAGGTTTATTTCCAGATACGGAGATCGGTGTCGGCCATTCTTCAAAGTCCTCACAAAGGCAGCAAAAAAGGAGGACAACCTCGGAGGTGATGACCATCCCTGGGGTGAAGATTGCCAAAAGGCCTGGGAAAAACTGAAAATCTACTTGGCCAACCTGCCTACTCTGCGACAACCTCGCGAAGGAGAGCTTCTCGTGCTATACCTCGCCGTCACAGAAAAAGCTGTGAGTTCGGTCCTTGTAAAAGAAGAAGGGACAAAGCAATGGCCGGTCTATTACGTGAGCAAATCCCTGCATGACGCCGAAGTCAGGTATCCTTTGTTGCAAAAAGCTATATATGCCTTGGTGCTAGCAGGGAGAAGACTACGACCATACTTTCAGGCTCACCCCATCATCGTCCGAAGTAGTCTACCACTACGGGACGTCATGAGGAAAATTGATCATTCTGGAAGACTCTCTAAGTGGTGTATAGAACTTGGCGAGCACGACATCGCTTATGAACCTCGGAAGGCCATAAAAGCTCAAGCACTGGCAGACTTCATTGCGGAAGTACCCACCACCGAGGATAGCCACCCAGACCTAGACAAAGGTGAGCCAGAATGGACCTTGCATGTTGACGGAGCCTCGGCGTCCGAACACCAGGGAACTGGGGTAATTATCAAAGGCCCCGAAGGCCTAGAGGTAATGAAGGCCATCAAGTTTGCCTTCAGCGTCACTAATAATGTGGCTGAGTATGAAGCCCTCATAGCAGGATTACGCCTAGCAAGAAAAATCGGCGTAAGAAACTTAAGGGCCCACAGCGATTCCCAGCTAGTGGTCCGACAGACGGCAGGAGACTATGGGGCAAAGGACCCAACCTTGGCAAAATACCACGAGCTGGTAGCAAAACTCATCCAAGAGTTTGACGCCGTACGGATTGAGAACATACCCCGGAGAAATAACACCGAAGCAGATTGCTTGGCAAAATAAAAAACATACACCGAGGTGCTGGACCATCCGAGCATCGCAGTGCTGAGCATAGTAACCTCGGGAAAAGGTTGGAAAGACCCAATAAAAAGGTATCTCGTAGAAAATGTGCTCACCGAAGACCCCGGCGACGCTGCAAAGTTGTGAAGACGCTCAGGCCGATTCTTCCTAATCGGTGAAGAGTTATATCGGCAGGGATATGCAAATCCGCTGCAAAGGTGTGTGGACGAGGAGGATATTGAAATGATCCTCGAAGAAGTCCACGAAGGCATTTGTGGTTCGCACATTGGAACCAACGCCCTTGCAGCAGTAATACTTCGCCAAGGATACTTCTGCCTACCCTGAGAAAGGACGCAAGGCAGTTCGTCCGGAAATGCGGTAGTTGCCAGAGACACGCGAATATCTAGAGGACACCCTCGGAAATGGTAACTTCGGCTGACTATCCCTGGCCCTTCGCAGTCTGGGGCATAGACCTCATGGGGCCGCTCCCCACAGCGCCTGGAGGCGTGAAATTCTGCGTGATAGCAGTAGACTATTTCTCCAAATGGGTTGAGGCAGAACCACTGGCGACTATCTCAGAAAAAGAAGTGCAGAAGTTCATGTGGAAGAACATCATATGCAGATTTGGCATACAGAGGGTGCTAGTAGCTGACAATGGATCCCAGTTCATAGACAAATGATTCCAGGAATTTATCAGCGACCTCAGAATAAAGATGCACTTCGCCCCAGTAGCTCACCCCCAAAGCAATGGGCAGGTAGAAGTATCTAATAGGACCATGAAAGATGGTCTGAAAAAGAGACTGGGGGAAGCAAAAGGGAAATGGCCAGGAGAACTCCAAAGCGTATTATGGAGCTACCGAACAACACCCCGAAGAGCCACAGGGGAAACGCCTTTTTCGCTAGTCTTCGGTACAGAGGCCATCATTCCAATCGAGGTAGTACGACCATCAGTACGGGTGCAAGTGTTCGATGAAAGTGGAAATGACCTCGGCCTAAGAACAAAGCTTGACCTCGTCGGCGAACACAGAGAAATAGCCGAGCTGAGAAGAAAATCTTTTCAGCAAAGAGTGGCCGCGGCCATAAATTTACGAGCCAAGCCAAAAAGGATCAAGAAGGGAGACCTCGTTCTCCGAAAGGCTGACTTCGCACCCCGAAGGCCATCCCACGGAGTACTTCGCGCGAATTGGGAAGGACCTTATCTGGTTCTTGCCGAAGTACGAAAAGGCGTGTACAGACTCGGTGACGCCGATGGCATAGAATTAAAAAATACTTGGCATTCAGATGCCTTGAAAAAATTCTATGCTTAAGGTTTCGTGGAAGAATTGTGTTGTACAAATTAGAGAAATATTCTAAGTACAAAAGTTTCTTAGAGAAATTCTTGAAAACCAGAATTCCGCAAAGGTGCTCGCCGAAAAAAGCACAGATGATTTCCCGAAGTCCCTTGAGCAATCATGTTCGGGAAAAATGGGAAATAACGAACCACGCAAAGATACTCGCCATGACAAATGCAGGTCCCGTTTCCCGAAGTCTTTTGAGCGAATGTGTTCGGGACAAAGGGAAATGAAAAAACTTGCAAAAAGACTTAGCCAAAAAATCTTCATCAAAGATAAACCAGCTTACAAAGAAGAAGGATTGCCAGAAAGAAGAAGCATAGAAAAAAGAACGAGAAAAAGGCGAAGGGCCCTAGAACAGACTAAGGATTCTCGGCGTCCCGAGAACCACCAGCCCCTGCATCCTTCTCTACCACCTTGGGCGCCGGGAGAGAAGAAGGTAGGTTCAGATGCTCGATCTTGGACCAGGACCACCGAGGCCCCTCAGGAATGTTCGAAGCCTCCAAAAAAGAGAGGTCCAGATCTGGGAACCTCTGAAGGACTTGGTGCCGAGCGAGGCAAAACCCGTCCTGGAAAGCAACCTTAGTCATCTAGTCGGATTTATCTTTCTCGACTTCCAGGTCTTCGAGCTCATCCTTCAGGTCCGCGACCTCCTTCTTCAGCGCCTTTATCCTCTTCTTCTTCTCAGGCTCCTTCTTTAAGGAATCGACCTCGGCATGAAGCGCATTCTTCTCAATCAGCAACCTCGCCAGGAGTTCTTCAGACTCTGATTTCGACTGTAGAAGCGCTTCGTTAGCCGAAAGCAGTCCCACCACCTCGGAGCCGAGGTCAGAAATCTTCTAGGAGGAGTCCTTCAAAATCTTCTCTTTTTCCTCCCGAAGGGCGGCAACCTCCTTCTCCGTAGCATCAGCCAGCTGCAGGTTCTTGACGGCCAGTTTCGAACACATGGCCTTCGTTTTCTCTAAGGTCTCTAAGACCGAGTTTTGGAACTGCGTCTGCCTGGCCACCCGAACTCTGAGGTAGCCAGCGTACGCCATCAGCTGCAAAAAGATGAAGGCGAGGTCAGTAAAAGCCAAACACTTAGAAAAAATTCTTCAAGGGCAAACCAGCATACCTGAGCAGCGTGCTCGGTAACCTTCACTGCGAGGGTGTCATCGCCCGGATGAGCCACCGCAATAGCCTTGAAGGAGGCCTCAGTAAGCACCCCCTTCGAGATCTCCTTAACCATTTGGGGGCAATCTTCGGAGAACAAATTCATGTCCTCCGTAAACATCCAAAAAGGCTCATTCGGGATCTTCCCTTTCGGGACTTTGGCATCACGGAGAGCTCGCTTCTGGGCGTGTTCGGCCGCCCAACTTGGAGTAAGTGACTCCTCTGCATGGCAAAACGAGCAGCTGGTGAGAACAAAAAGAACTTCAGAAAATAAAGGCATTACACTTCGGCGGAAAAAGCAAACCTGGCGGCACCTCCACGACATCATCGTTAGAAGTCGGGGCCTCCTCGGTAGAGATCTCCTTACCCTTGCGTTTACGCCGCTCCTCAGCAGAAGGAGCCTCCACCACGGCATCCAGAAAAGCTTGCGACGGAGTGGGGCTGTGAGGAGGGACGTCGGCCGAAGAGACGTCGGCAGCAACCTCGGGAGGCGGAATGGCAGCGACCTCAGGCTCCTCGCTTTCCTCCTCAATACTTTCCAAAGGGGGAGGAAGAATAGTCTTCTTCGCCCGTTTGGCCGAAGGTCCAGCACCAGTGATTTTCCGCCTTCGGGAAGCCGTCTTCTTCGTCTGCTCGCCCTTCTCTACTTGGCCGGTGAAGAGGGACTTGTAGAAGGCAGTGGTGCTGTCGCCCATCTCTGAAAAGGAAAGAAAGCATCAGCGTTGTTGACACCCAATTTCGTCCGGCCATTAAAATAATTTTAAAAAAAATTAAATAAAAAAAAATTAAATAAAAAAAATGTATTATTATTATTATTATTGTTATTATTATTACTAAATTTTTTTTAATTAGTTTAAAATATATATATATTTTTTTTGTTTTTGTTTTTGTTTTGTTTTGTGAAGATTTGATATATGTGTGTATATGTGTATGTTTGAAAGAAAAAAAGAAAACTCCATAAAAATGACAAAATTTAAAAGTTTGAGGTAAAAATGACAAAATTAAGAAGTTTCAGGCAAAATTGACAAATTCTGAAAGTTCCAGGAGCATTTGGCAGTTTGTCACATAAAATTTTGAGCCTGCCGACGTTTTTGGCTCAAATTGACAGAAAACGACAAAATTGTCAAAATCAGAAGCTTCAGGAACTTATCCAGAGGCTGAGAGACGTAAAGGACTAAAATTGTCATTTTACCAATTTAAGAGATAAGTTTGAAATTTTTTATTAATTTATCCATCAACAGTTCAGCTAAACTTCCTCTATAAATAGCCCCCCAAATTTTGTGCTGAACACAGAAAAAAATAGCAAAAAAACTTAGAGCTCCGTTTCAAAAAAAGAGAAAATTACAGCCCTTAGCCCCAGCCCTCTTCCCTTCTTCCCCAGAAAGCCAAAATTTTTTTTTCACTGCTGTTCCCCCTCTCTCTCTCTCTCTCTCTCTCTCTCTCTCTCTCTCTCTGCCGTGCCTCTCTCCTCACCGTCGCCGCCTCCGCCGTGCCCGTGCCGCCGTCGCCCCGCCGGCCCGCCGCCGCGTCCCCTGTTCTTTTCCCTCCTTTTCCTTCTTTCTCCTCGGACCTCCGCCCCTCGCCGGCCGCTGTCTCCGCCGTCCCGTGCCCGTGCCGCCGCGCCACCCCCGCCGTCCCCCCCTGCCCCTGGCCCAGCCGCCGCCGGCCGCCAGCCCCTTTCCCCCCTCGCGCTCGCGTCGCGCCTGTACCCAGCAAAATTCAAAAATTTCAACCTTTAGGTAAAATTCTACTTTAATACTTCATCTTTTCAATTCTTTTCATTTTGGTCACTAATCTTTTTATTTTGTTTTTTTTTCAGAATTAATTACTAACTTTATTTTTTTTTACTTGTGTATTTATTTGTTTATTATTGTTATTGTTACTAACCTTTTTTTTTGTTATTATTAACTTGTTAACTAACTTACTAACAACTAACTTTTAACATTATTATTGTTACTAACCTTTTAATTTTTGCATTATTACTAACTTTTATTATTGTTAATTAATTTAATCAACTTGGTTAATTAACAATTAATTAATTTGGCTAAATTTTATTATTGTTGTTAATTAATTAATTTAATTAACTTGACTAACTTTTTATTATTGTTGTTAACAATTAATTTAATTAAACTTGGCTAATTTTTATTATTGTTGTTAATTAATTTAATCTAACTTTTACTAACCTTTTTTATTGTTATTAACTAACTAATCCAACTAATCTAACTATATTAATTGTGCTAACTTTTATTATTATTGTGTTATTAAAGTGGATGGCCAAAAAGCCCCACTTTATTAATTGAATTTTTTTATGATTAAAAGATAAAAAAAGGAATTTTACGTGAATAATTTTCTAAAGGCCAATAAAAATTACTTTTTTTATTTTGAAACAAAGTTTTTATTCCTTTTAATAAACAAACATAATTAAATAATTCTAAATATACAAATCAATTCCTTTTCAACATATCTTTAAAGTAATGATATTAAAATTTAAAAATTCAAGAAAAATCCAATAAAATTATAATTAAAATTAATAATTAATAATTAATAATTAAAAATTTTTAAAAATTAAATTCCATGTCCAAATGATCCGCCAGGATCCATGGCTTGGAAATATTTTTAAATAAAGTATACAAATAAATTTTTCTTTATTAAAAATAAAAACTTTGGACTAATATATTAATTATTTAATAAAATATAACTTTTTAGCTTTCTTTATTAATGAAAAGAATAAAAAGAATAAAAATTTTAGGATAATATTTTATTCAGTAATATTTTACTTATTTCTTTTAAAATAATGAAAAGATATAACTTTTTGTTTCCTTTATAAAAATCTTAGTCAAATGATTTCAAAAATAACAAAAATAAAAAAAAAGAAGAAAACCTCCACTTTATTTATTGTTATTTAATGGTTAAACTCATTTCATTTAAAGAAATTAGCCATAAAAAAAAATATATATGTAAAATAAATCTGAACCATGTTGTTAAGTAAAAAAAAAAAAAATTTTTAGTTCATGGTATATTGGTTGGAAACTGTCTCGTGCCCGCTTTTGAGCTGCTTCACCTGGTGAAGAGGGTCTGGCTGAGTAACAACGCCCCGTACCATGATCAAAGATTTTTATTTTTAAACTCTTTTAAATTAACTTCTTATTAAATAAAAATTAATTATTATTTTTTTTAATTCTTTTATAAATTGAGTAATCCTTTAAAATAATAAATATCTTTCATTAAACAAGAAAACAAAAAAAGTAAACAAGAAAAAAAAAAGAAAGATAAGAAAAATAAAAGAAAGATAAGAAAGAAAAATAAAAGAAAGATAAGAAAGAAAAGAAAGATAAAAAAAATAAAAGAAAAGATAAGAAAAAAAAAGAAAGAAAGAAAAGACAAGAAAAATAAAAGAAAGATAAGAAAGAAAAATAAAAGAAAGATAAGATAAAGAAAAGAAAGGAAAGATAAGAAAAAGAAAAGAAAGATAAAAGAAAGAAAAAGAAAAAGAAAAGAAAGAAAGAAAAGAATAAAAAAAGAAAGAAATTAAAAGAAATTTTAAAAAAAAAAAGTAAAAAAAGTAAAAAAGAAGAAAAAGAAAGAAAGTAAAAAAAGAAGTAAAAATATAAAGATAAATTTTTTTTAGTTAGTATTAAAAATCATTCATAAATAAAAAGAATTACCATTTAAAAATTAATTTCATAATAATAAGAATTAAATAATTACGATAAATCAATTTCCATATCCGGATGATCCGGCAGGATCTACGGTTTGGAAAATATCAAACTTTTTTAAAATAAATAAATTAAATAAATACAAAGATAAAAATCCATGTTTACAATATGGATTAAATTATTTAAAATTTCACCAAATTCCGTGTCCAAATGACTCGGCAGAGTCCATGGTTCGGAATCAAATCTTCCGTGTCCAAATGACTCGGCAGAGTCCATGGTTCGGAAGTATAAAATTTCATACAAATTAATTAATTTAAAAATCCACATTTCGACTAATCCAGTTAAAATTTCTAATTTTGAAAATTAACTGAGAATTATTTAAAAGCAAAACAAAACAAAATTAAAATCAACTAAGGTGCCAATTTTTGGGCGTTTTAACAAAGTTGTTTTAACGTAACCGTACTCCCGATCCCCGAACTCTCGCAGACCAATTTTAAGGTGACCAATCGACCTAGGTGAAACCGATTGGTGGCGACTCCAGAAAACCCGACATTGCCACAGCTTGGCGACTCCACTGGGGAGTCGACGTTAGTGAGTCGAGCCTAAAGTTGATTTGTTTTTATTTACTTTGCTTTTCTATTATGTGGATTTATATATTATATTTACTTAAGTAAACATGCATAATGCATTCACAAAATGAAGCTCTATACCCGAGCTTCCTTAAATCAAACACGATTCTTTCTAAGCGAAATTGGTGTTGCTGTCCTTGTGAGGCCACGGTCTCCAAGCCTTCACCGGTTTCAAAGTAGCAAAGTAGTGTATTGCCTTCTGAGACGGTTAGTCTCTGCATGGGCCCACGAAAAGCTACGACTCGAATTAATCCATTCCTTACATAAACCCTAGAGGGTAAGGAATCGGGCCGTCACTATGATTCAGTGACGGGATTCGGGAACTATCCTTTGCCTTTTTGATAAACCACCTTCTGCATGTAGAATTCCTTACTCCACCTTAGAACCAGCCATTAAGAATTTCCCATACCTCGGTTCCCATTTCCATAGGTTTTGTTTTATCTATATGTTTGTATGATCCTATGTGTTATTTTTTTTTACTAACTCTATTTTTCCTTATTTTTCCGGCATATACATTTCATCATTAAAGATAAGTATTTGGTGAAAGAACTATTATCATGGATATTCTCGATTATCTTCCCACGGCTGTTACTGGATCATGGAATGACACGGTAATCGAAACTCAGCCTGAAGCTATGGAATATTCCGAAACGGCTCAAAAGCTTCACGGAGATGCTCTGACATCCCATTCTCACGTACAGCTTAAGGACCAGGTATCGGTCCGGATAAATCAGAACGACACCACGGAATTATTGCAAGTCTGGAATAGTTGGAATTCTACTGATCGGGAAGCTTTTACGGCAAAATATGGTCACATCACTTGCCTACTAAAGGTTACCGTTGATGCATCACTTGTCCGGGCTCTAATACAATTTTGGGATCCATTTTATCGATGCTTTTCTTTCGATAAGATGGATCTGGTTCCAACCATTGAAGAATACAACAGCCTCTTGGGTTGGTCCTCCGACTATCCAATCGAGACTTATCAACATGATAGAAGAACGGAGCCTCATCGAGCCCTAGCAAAATTATTGGATATGCCAGCTTCCAGTCTTCAAACCAAGTTTGCAACAAAAGGATCTCGAGAATTTATCAGTTGGATCGACTTAAAACAATTAAGTCACGTTCTCCCTCAGAAAAATCAACGACGCAAGCTTTTCGCCTTGGCGATATATGGCCTGGTAGTCTTCCCAAGAATCGTCGGATTCATTGAAGGAGACATCATTACACTATTTGAGCAAATCTGCAATGCTCAAATAAATCCGACCTCAGTAATATTATGTGAAACTATCAGGGCATTAAACTTTTGTCGCCAAAGAGGGGGCAAATTCATAGGATGTTCACATCTCCTCAACACTTGGATCAAAAGCCACCTTCCTTGTGAGAAGCAACATTTTGGAAATCGCTTTTCAAAGGACTTCATCCCAATCGAAGCCTTTTTGAAAAGTGAAACCATTCATCACGACAGCAAGGAAGCATGGGTTGATTATTTCAAGAACATCACCGAATTCCAAATTGAATGGAGAGCCCCCTGGTCTACCTCCACCCGCGTTGTCTACCGTTGCGGCAATTGCCTGTGGGTTCCTCTCTTAGGTATATGGGGAGGAACAAGTTATGCCCCAGCTCAAGTACGAAAACAATTTGGGTCTATGCAATTTATACCCATGACGCATAATCTGAGTAAGTTGGAATTTTCACACGAAGATCCAAATTCAAATAAGCTCGCAATGGGTATTTCAGTTGCGTGGAAAAGAATTTTCATATTGAAGTCGGGGCCTATTATTTCTCCCACTGCTTATTATGAATGGAGAAATAACCGGAAGGAAGGAATAGTTCTATCTGAAGAGGTCATCAGAAAATTGGCGAAAAGAGAGTTGGAGAAAGAACTAGAGGAAGAAAAGGAGAAGAACAAGAGGATGCTCCTTGACATGCAACAGCTCGGTCACAAAACACAACTCCTCGAAGAGAAAGTTGAATACCAAAAACAAGTCATCTCCCAATTGGTTGATGAAACCGATCAAAAAGAGATGAGAGTCAGATACTGGGAAGATCAATACAGATTTTCTCAAGATCAATTGCAAACATTTTTGGTAGAAGTCAGAAAAGTTACAGAACAAGCCCAACTAATGGGCGAAGAAGCCAAGGAGTTAGAAGAACTGAGCTGTCCTACTCCATCAGTAAATGTTCAAAGAATGATGGAGTTCATATCTAAGGCCAGAAAGCAGTATTGTACTTTGGGTCGTTTCTTTTAAACAAACCTTTTGCTGAATGTAATTGAGAAATTCCATTATAGTTTTTCTTTCACCAAGTATTTACAATATTCATGCATGCATCCATCACATCAATCATACACACATAGAATCTAATAAAATAAATATTCCTTTAAAAGGGTAAAATTGGACCTCAACACCGATATTCAACTCGACTCCAAACAAGATTAATGGCAGAACAAGCCGAAGGACGTCTCATGGAGATGGAGTCCAAGATTGAAAGTATGTCAGAACAGATGAGACAATTGATGGAATTAATCAAAGGGAAAGCAACTCAAGTCCCCATCAAAGAAGTACAAGATCCCACTTATCCCCCGGGATTCACCCCGCAACGAGTCTCAGTCCAAGAAAACCTGTTTCAAGAATCAGGACCGTCTGCTAGTGTTCACCTGAAACAAGACACTGTACAGGAAGAGAAGAAGACATTACCAAAAGAAGAAGCAGAATCTCAAAAACTCGAAACAATAGAAAAGCGACTGCGAGCCATTGAAGGAGGCACTATATTTGGATCTCTCTCGGTGGATGACCTCTGCTTAGTGCCAGACGTCGTAATCCCTTCAGATTTTAAGGTGCCAGATTTCGTGAAATACGATGGAACGAGTGATCCCATCACTCACATCACATTGTTCCTAAGGAGACTACAACCACTCACAAAAGATGAAAAGGTGTGGATCGCACTTTTTCAGGAAAGTCTCACAAAATCAGCATTACAGTGGTATCTAAGCCAAGGTCCAAGGAACATAAAAACTTGGAATGACCTTGCTCAGGCCTTCATCGGCAACTATAAACACGTTATGGACTTGGCTCCGGATCGCCAAACTCTCCAAAACATGGAGAAGAAAAAGCCAGAAACTTTCAAGGAATATGCGCAGCGGTGGAGGGACTTAGCTGCACAGGTTCAGCCACCCATGACAGAAAGAGAAATGGTCACTTTATTTGTCCAGACACTGAAATACCCATATTATGACAAACTTATTGGCAATGCGGCAACTAACTTCTCCGACGTAGTAATGTCTGGAGAAAGGATCGAGCATGGTATCAGGACTGGGAAGATTACTGAATCCTTTAGCGATCCTATGAAAAGAGGAGGACCTTCCAGAAGAAAAGATGAAGAAATACAACAAATAGGAAGAGGAAGAGGGATTCCCTTCGTGGGCACTGTGGCCACCGGACCTCGCCTATCCTATTCTGCCAATAAGCCCAATTATTATCCTACCAATAGGCCCAATGATTATCCTCCCAATAGGCCCAATGATTATCTTCCCAATAGACCCAACAATTATCCTCCCAACAGACCTAATCAGTTACGGCCACCTGTTCCAACTCCTCCAGTACCTGCACCAAGACCAAGAGAAATCTTCGCACCAATTCCCATGACTTACACTGAGCTGTATCCAAAACTCATCGAAAGTCAACTTATTCGCCCAATCCCTACAAGGCCATTGGAACCCCCGTATCCAAGGTGGTATGACCCTAACATAAATTGCCCATATCATGATGGTACCGTGGGCCACGGACTGGAAAATTGCATAGCATTGAAGCGTATAGTCCAACAATTAATTGAGTCAAAGTGGTTGGACTTTTCCGATGAACCAAACGTCACTCATAATCCATTGCCTCCTCATCAAGCCAAACCAGTCAATATGATGGAAGAATACTGGCCGATGAAGAAAACAGTCAATGATATCATAACCCCTCTTAAGCATGTATATTCATGCCTTGTGAAAGAAGGGATTATCATAGGAAAGTCTTCTGGAAATAAAGAAGTCGAGGATGAGGAGTGGTGCAACTTTCATAACAGTAAGAGTCATTCTATCCAAGAATGCCCAGAATTCCGTAAAAGTCTACAAAGTCTTATGGACTCCTCCCAAATCATCGTTTTTATGTCAGATAAAGAGGATGACGTGAATGTGATAATTAAAGAACAAGAAGTCAATATCATGCCAAGACCACTAGTCATTCCAATATCAAAATCTGCTCTCAAGCCTTTAAGAATTCAAGTTCCAAAGCCATTCCCGTACAAATCAGACAAAACTGTTCCATGGAACTATGGCTATACTTCTAACATCACATCAACTCCGTTAGAAGTTGGGGGCATGACTAGAAGCGGTCGGTGTTATTCTCCCGAGCAAATGAACAAGCTCCAACAAGAGAAGAATGTTACGGATCCAGCAAATGGACCTATTAACACATCTAAAGAGCAAGAGATGCCTCGAGCAGTAACAGATGAACAAGCTACTGAGTTTCTCAAACTCATAAAGCAAAGTGAATACAGTATCGTGGAGCAGTTGAACCGTCTGCCAGCAAAGATCTCCATACTTTCATTACTCTTAAGTTCTGATGCCCATCGAGAAGCTCTTCTCAAAGTCCTGAATAAGGCTTATGTTGAACAAGATATCTCCGTGAACAACTTTGACCACCTTGTCAACAACATCACGGCACAAAATCTCATCACATTCACTGACGATGAGATACCAGCAGAAGGAAGGGGTCACTCTAAGGCTCTGCATATTTCGATTAAATACAAAGATCGGATTATGGCCAGAGTTCTTATCGATAATGGGTCAGCTCTAAATGTAATGCCACTCGAAACCTTACATAAGATTGGTTTAGACCCATCATACCTCAACAACAGTCATATTGTTGTTCGAGCATTTGACGGAACGAAGAAAGATGTTGTTGGAGAAATAGAGCTACCAATAGGGATTGGTCCC
Organism: Aquilaria yunnanensis; assembly: GCA_039654915.1. Lineage (NCBI taxonomy): Eukaryota > Viridiplantae > Streptophyta > Magnoliopsida > Malvales > Thymelaeaceae > Aquilaria > Aquilaria yunnanensis. The sequence goes on from CM077595.1 coordinate 3,625,983, forward strand.
TGTCTTTTCCACATCACATTCCAAGTCATGGATATTTGTCCATCTTATACCTGCCTGCTGGGAAGACCATGGATCCATATGGCCGGAGCAATTCCTTCTTCATTACACCAGAAAATGAAATTCATTATTGAAGGAAAGATAATCACGGTCTTCGCTGAAGAAGACATCCTGCTATCAAGACCTGCGGATGCTCAATATGTCGAAGTCAATGAAAATATACCTGATTGCTCCTTCAGGTCTTTTGAGATTGTCAATGCTGCTTATGTCAGCGAATATGGAGAAGAACCCATTCCTAGCATCTCTAAAACAAGTCGCATGGTTGCCAAACTCATGATAAAAGGAGGATACTCACCGGGGTTAGGACTGGGACAAGATTTACAAGGAATCACAGAACCATTGAAAATCACCACAAATGAAGGGAAATACGGCCTAGGCTTCACACCGACAAGACATGATAAAATGAAGGCAATAGCTGAAAAGAGAGAAAAGAGGATTGCACGATTAACAGGGCATCCTCTCCAGGAAAGAAATCTGGATATCCCTGAAATCACCGAAATGTTCGTGAGTGGTGGTCTCATTCCAAAAAATGACAATGAAGGCAAGCTGACTATCAACATCAACAAGTCTTTTGAAAGTCTTTCTATTCAGGCAATCATCAGCGATTCACCTGAAGAGGAGGAGCTTGTTCAACCTTGTGGCCCACGGGATGTGCTGAACAATTGGGAGGCGATAGAACTGCCTGTTATAATCGAAAGCTTTCCAAAGTAATCTAATAGTAAAAACCTCCTAAAGAAAGGTTCAATCAATAGGGTGTAGTCTTTGTTTAAGTGAACCTTTTAGTTATTGCTTTTTATTCCAATAAAGTTGTGATTTATGCACATTGTAAATAAAGTACCAGTTTGCATCCATCTCATTCGTGCCATTTTTTTTTTCTTCTCTTTCTTTTCTCTCTGGATAATGCAGACCCAAAACACTCTTTGATGACAATGAAAGAATGAACTTTGATAATCCTGTAAACACTACCGACTCGGATGACGAAGATCTTCAAGTATCTCCTGAGCTATTAAAAATGATTAAGCGAGATGAAAAAGAAAGAGCAACAAGTCAAGAACCAACTGAGGTATTCAACCTGGGAGACAGTCAGGATGTAAAAGAAGTCAAGATTGGCACTTTATTCCCTCCTGAAGAAAAAGAAGAATTAGTCCATTTATTGAAAGAATATGTGGATGTGTTTGCTTGGTCATACCAAGATATGCCTGGCTTAAGCTCAGACATAGTACTACACAAAATACCCTTGAAACCTGGGGCGAAGCCTGTCAGACAAAAGTTACGAAGATTAAAGCCGGATCTAATCTTAAGAGTGAAAGATGAGATTCGAAAGCTGTGGGATGCAGGATTCCTTGGGGTCGCTGAATATACAGAATGGGTGGTTAACATTGTTCCAGTCGAAAAGAAAGAAAGCGGGAAACTAAGAGTTTGTCAGGACTACCGGCCATTGAACGAAGCCAGTCCTAAAGATAACTTCCCACTTCCTCACATTGATACGCTGGTGGATAATACCGCAGGAAACTCCTATTTTTCCTTCATGGATGGCTTCTCTGGATACAATCAAATCAAACTTGATCCAGATGATATGATAAAAACTGCCTTTATAACCCTTTGGGGTACCTTCTACTACAAGGTGATGCCTTTTGGGTTAAAGAATGCTGGTGCTACATATCAAAGAGCCATGGTTGCATTATTCCATGACATGATGCATAAAGAAATTGAAGTATATGTAGACGACATGATCGCCAAAACTTTCACTGCTAAGGGGCATCTAAAAGTGCTAAGAAAACTATTCGATAGACTTCGCAAATATCAACTGAAGTTGAATCCTGCCAAATGTATTTTTGGAGCCTCTTCAGGAAAGTTATTGGGTTTCATGGTCAGCAAGGATGGGATTCGAGTTGACCCGAGTAAAGTCAAAGCAATACAAGAAATGCAACCCCCGAAGACTCCAAAACAAGTAAGAAGTTTTCTGGGCAGAATCAACTTCATAGCAAGGTTCATTTCACAATTGACATCCAAGTGTGAACCTCTTTTCAAATCACTGAAGAAGAACAATCCGATCGAGTGGAATAACGAATGCCAAGAAGCATTCGAGAAAATCAAGCAATATCTATCAAATCCACCAGTCTTGGTACCACCCCGATCTGGAGAATCGTTGATTCTATATTTATCCATACAGGATTCTTCATTAGGATCCGTATTGGGTCAACGTGATGAGACAGGCAAGAAAGAGCACGCAATTTACTATTTGAGCAAGAAGCTTACCACATATGAAGCGAAATACTCAATAGTAGAAAAGTCCTGTTGTGCCCTTGCATGGGTAGCACACCGACTACGACACTACATGCTCAACAACACCACATTGCTAATCTCCAAGACTGATCCCATTAAGTACATTTTTGAGAAACCAGCTTTATCAGGCAGGATCGCAAAATGGCAAATGCTGTTGTCTGAATACGACATACAGTATGTCACCCAAAAGGCTGTAAAAGGGAGTGTGATTGCTGAATATCTGGCTGATAGAGCATTGGATGATTATGAGCCAATGAAAATGGAGTTTCCTGATGGAGATATAATGACGATAGAACAGGAAGTCTCTAAAGATGATGAAACATGGAAAATGGCATTCGATGGAGCATCTAATGCTTTGGGACAAGGGATTGGAGCCATACTCATCTCTCCAAGTGGAGAGCAATTCCCTCTTACAGCAAAAATTACATTTCCTTGTACCAACAATATAGTAAAGTATGAGGCATGTGCTATGGGACTCCAAATGGCACTGGAATTGAAAGTGCGAGATCTCCGAGTTTATGGGGATTCCGCATTAGTCATATATCAAATCAACGGAGAATGGGAGACAAGGGATTCAAAATTGATCCCTTACCAAAAGCTCATACTAGACTTGGCTCGAAAATTCAACAGTATAAGCTTCCATCATCTTCCAAGGGAAGATAATCAAATACCGGATGCTTTAGCTACTTTGGCTGCTATGTACAAGATCAGTGACCCCGAGCATACTCCTGTGTTCGAGATGAGAATAATAGATTCTCCAGCTTATTGCATGAGCATCGAAGAAGAATTGGATGGAAAGCCTTGGTATCACGATATCAAGAAATACCTCCAAGAAAGAGTATATCCACCAGAAGTATCAGAAAATGACAAGAAATTTCTACGAAGATTGTCAATGGGTTTTCTTTTAAACCTAGACATACTTTACAAGAAAACCCCAGACTCGATGCTACTTCGCTGTGTAGATACTCATGAAGCACGAAAGATCATGGAAGAAGTTCATTCTGGAATATGTGGAGCACACACTAGTGGTCATACTATGGCAAGACAAATAATGAGGGCTGGTTACTATTGGCTCACATTGGAAAGTGATTGCGTCAATCACGTAAGAAAATGTCACAAATGCCAAATATATGCCAACAAGATCCAAGCTCCACCTGTTCCTCTTAATGTAACAGCAATACCTTGGCCTTTTGCCATGTGGGGAATCGATGTTATTGGAGCGATTACCCCTAAAGCTTCCAATGGTCACAAATTCATCCTAGTTGCAATTGACTACTTTACTAAATGGGTAGAAGCTGTGTCTTATGCAAGCGTAACTCAAAAGGTGGTATGCCGGTTCATTAAGAAAGAAATCATTTGTCGCTATGGACTGCCAGAGTGTATCATCTCAGACAATGCCACGAACCTGAATAATGCAATGATGCAGACTTTGTGCCGGCAATTCAAAATCAAGCATCTCAATTCAGCACCTTATCGACCGATGATGAATGGTGCAGTAGAAGCGGCCAATAAAAATATCAAGAGAATTGTTGAAAAGATGATCGTCACTTACAAGGACTGGCATGAGATGTTACCTTTTGCACTGCATGCTTATAGAACTTCTACCCGTACTTCTACTGGAGCAACACCTTTTTCTCTGGTATACGGTATGGAGGCTGTATTGCCTATCGAAGTTGAAATTCCTTCATTAAGGGTACTAATGGATACTCAATTAGGAGAAGCAGAATGGGTCAAAGCTAGATACGAGCAATTAAATCTAATTGATGAAAGAAGAATGATAGCCCTCTGCCATGGGCAACTTTATCAAAGAAGGATGATTCGTGCTTACAACAAAAAGGTTCGCCCACGACAATTTCACGAAGGTGACATAGTGCTCAAGAAAATTTTACCCAAGCAACATGATTCAAGAGGAAAATGGACACCAAATTATGACGGGCCATATGTCGTGAAGAAAGCATTTTCAGGAGGGGCACTAATTCTGACAGAAATGGATGGACGAGAATTACCGAAGCCAGTAAATTCGGATGCAGTAAAGAAATACTTTGCATAATGAAGAAATTTTCGAACAGAAGGGGAGAAGTGGATACAGGGTTACCAAAGTTTATTTGATCAAAGTTGTCAAAGAGAGCTTTCTTCCCTTACACTTTCATTATCTATCTGTACCTAAGATTTTCATATTCTTTTACCCATAAATAAAAGCCAATTCTCTTTAACTTACCTTAGATTCTCACGTTCAAAATGCTAAAGTCGCTTCTATCCAGTTCTTTTCCTTCAAATCTCACATTCCTACTAGCCTTAAGTGTGCAATAAATTGTGACTTTTGAAGGAAGAATAGTAATAATTAAAACTTAGAAAAAAACAAAGACCGTAGATTACTTTGATAAGCTTTGTGAATTAAAACAGGTAAGATTGAGGTCCTGCTTTGCGAGCAGCACAGAACATAGGCTAACAAAGAAGAAGGAGTAACAAATCTTTGGGAGATAGCCTTGGTGGTAGCCTGAATGATCATTTCAGAAGTCTTAACATGTCTATGTCAGCAGGAAAGAATCATGCTCACGAATATTTCAACAGGGACAATTATCCAGAGAAGCATAAAATATGAGGCGGGCATTAAAGAAAATTGAGGTCAAAATTCAAAAATAAGGCAAGGAAAGAGGATTTTTGAACAGAGTTGGGCTTTTGAGACAATGGACAACAGCTGGAAAGCATAAAGAGATTCAATAATAGTCCGAGAAGGAAATCACAAAGAAGATCCAGTAAAGTAAAGCAAAGACGTGAAGAGCTAGATTAAAAAAAAAAAAAAAAAAAAAAAACATCAGTTACACATGCCTTGCATTCATGCATTTCACATCATGCATGCATGGCTTTTACATAACAGGGATCAAATGAAAAGCATGTCCGCAGCATGATTGCAGCAGTATAAGCTGAGATCTTAATGACATCAGCTCTTACTAATTGGACGCATAGCTAATACGCTGGACCCAGCTCCATCAGGAATCCAAGGATAAAGCATACAATATCGTCAAAAGCCTGGCAATTGAGGCTACACCTAAAAGAACAGAATTGATGCCAGCTTAGCAGCATCCAAGATGAGTGATAGCTATCGTCAAAGATAAGGCAGACATCAAGAAATATTGTCGTTGAAAATTCGTCAAAAGCGGACAATGGATTCAATAATCAAGGACTGAATCGACGTCAGCTGGATGGAATATCTATCACATCAAAATAAAGTAGGATTCACTTTTCCGGTTAAGCGGCGGATACGGTACTCCGTGACTCTCAAGTCGGTTCTCTCAGTTGCCCATAATAACTGATCATTTCCTCCCTCCTTTCTTTTACTTTCTCCTAGAAAATGGATCCTACTTTTTCTGCCTTGCGAAAATATTTTCCTTCTCTCCCAATGAACATCCTCAAAAAGATCTACCAAGTTCGCTGTGAACGATTAAGAGCTCTGATGCATAAAGGAATCCCTGAAGATGTGCGGTGGTTAATCGAAGCTAAGGTTCGTCTGGCAGGTGAAATCCCAGAGGCATTTGTGTCTCACATGCCTGGTGTAGGCAAAAGCTCTTATGCCAAAAAACGAAGAGCGAGGAGACTAGGCGTCTGTCATAAATGCGGACGCTGGACCTGTAATACTAAATGTCGTTCTTTAGGGATGATCTCTGATAATCGAGAAGATAAAATACGATTCATTAAGAATGGCCTGAGTAAGGACTCATTGGATGATATCCAATTGACTCTTGAGACGCATTCTTGTGGATCCGTGCAACGTGAACTTCTCGATTTATGGAGCATTTTTCATGAAGAACGAGAACGATACAGTCCCGGGAATCTGACGTTAAACGACCCTATTTGTCAGCTTGTAAGAAAACTGGATGGGAAGCAAATCCTCGACTCATAGAAGCCATTAATCCCGTTACTGGACGTAAAACCAGTGGAAGATGTGAGCCACAGTCACAATCACTGTACATACAATTTATCATATTTAAAATTTTCCATTTTTCTTTTAATAATGTATTTGCTCCCGTAAGTGTAATCGACACGTTATCCATTTCATCGCTATAAATGCATGTTCTTCCAGTCGGTTATCTAAGTTTCCTTCAATAACTGATTCATTTCCCTCTTCTCTCAAATTCTTCTCTCATCAATGGATTCTACTCTTTCTGCACTGCGAAAATACTTTCCTTCCTTTCCAATAAAAGTCCTTAAAAAGATCTACCTTGCTAGATGTGAAAGAATCAGAGTTTTTACACGCAAAGGCATTCCTGATAATGTGCAGTGGATAATTGAAGCTAAGGTCCGTCTGGCGGGTGAAGTTCCAGATGCATTTATGCCCCGCATGCCCGGTTTAGGTAAAAGCCGTTATGCCAAAAGGCGAAGGGCAAAGAGACTAGGCGTGTGTTATAAATGTGGGCGATGGAATTGTATTACTAAATGTCGCTCTTTAGGATACATCTCCATAAATCGTGAAGATAAAAGAAAATTCATTAAGAATGGCCTGCGTAAGGAATCTCTGGAAGATATCCGAGAGACTCTTGAAACGCATTCTTGTGGAAAAGTGCAAGGTGAAATTATCAGTTTATGGAGGACTTACCATAAAGAACGAAACCGTTACAGTCTTGGGAATGTGACTTTAAACGATTCTGTTTGTCAGTTTGTAAGAAAACTGGATGGGAAGCAAATCCCCGACTTATAGATGGCATTGAAGCCATTACTGGACATAAATCAGGGGAAGATGAGAGCCACGGTCATGATTCCTGTACATATAAGCTGTCATTTGTCTTTTCTTTTGACAATAATATACTTGTTCCTGTAAGCGTAATTAACACGTTATCCTTTCATCGCTATAAATGCGTGTTCTTCTTTCCGGTTAAGTAGCGGATGCAATACTCTCTGACTCTCATAATCGGTTATTTCAGTTTCCTACAATAACTGATTTCTTCATCTCTTCTCTCAAATTCTTCTTTTATCAATGGATTCTACTCTTTCCGCCATGCGAAAATACTTTCCTTCCATCCCAATAAATGTTCTTAAAATGATTTACCAAGCTAGATGTGAAAGGATTAGAGTCTTTATGCACAAAGGCATTCCTGACAATGTGCGGTGGCTAATTGAAGCTAAGGTTCGTTCAGCTGGTGAAGTTCCAGAAGCGTTCTTTCCTCGTATGCCCGGCTTTGGTAAAAGCGCTTATGCCAAAAAGCGAAGAGCAAAGAGGCTAGGTGTCTGTCATAAATGTGGACGATGGAATTGTAATACTAAATGTCGCTTTTTAGGATACATCTCCAGAAATCATGAAGATAAAAGAAAATTCATCAAGAATGGCCTGCGTAAGGAATCTTTGGATGATATCCTATTAACTTTTGAAACACATTCTTGTGAAATAGTGCAATGGGAAATTATGGATTTATGGTGGACTTTCCGTAAAGAACAGGATCGTTACAGTCTTGGAAATCTAACTTTTAATGACCCTGTTTGCCAGTTTGTGAGAAAACTGGATGGGAAGCAAATCCCCGACTTATAGAAGGCATTGAAGCCGTTACTAGACATAAATCAGTGGAAGATGAGAGCCACAGTCATGATTGCTGTACATATAAGCTGTCATTTGTCTTTTCTTTTGACAATAATGTACTTGCTTCTGTAAGTATAATAAACGCATTATCCCTTTCATCACTATAAATATGTGTTAGTTATGTTCGTTTCCTACAATCACTAATTTCTTTCTTTGCCTCCTTCATCAATGGAGTCTTCTCTTTCCGCCCTACAAAAGTATTTTCCTTCCTTCCCAATAAATGTTCTTAAAAAGATTTATCAAGCTAGATGTGAACGATTCAGAGTATTTATGCACAAAGGCATTCCTGATAATGTGCGGTGGCTAATTGAAGCTAAGGTTCGTTCAGCTGGTGAAGTTCCCGAAGCGTTCTTTCCCCGTATGCCCGGCTTTGGTAAAAGCGCTTATGCCAAAAAAAGAAGAGCAAAGAGGCTAGGCGTTTGTCATAATTGTGGATGGTGGATTTGCGGCAATAAATGTCGTGCTCCAGGAGTGATCACCAGAAATCGTAATGATAGAATAAGATTCATTAAGAATGGCTTGCGTAAGGAATCTCTAGAAGATATTCGAGAGGTTCTTGAAGCGCATTCTTGCGGAATAGTGCAATTTGAGGTTGTTGGATTATGGATAATTTTCCAAAAAGAACGAGATCGTTACAGTCTTGGGAATCTGACCCTAAACGACCCTGTTTGCCAGTTTGTGAGAAAGCTAGATGAGATGCAAATCACCGATTCATAGAAAGCATTGAAGCCATTACTGTCCGCAAAGCCAGTGGAAGACGAGGATCAAAGTCATGATTACTGTACGTGCTAGCTGTCGCTTTTGAAATTTTCCTCCCCTTTTGGTAATAATGTATCCACTCCTGACGTGAACCAAAGTCACGATTACTGTACGTACTAGCTGTCGCTTTTGAAATTTTCCTCCCCTTTCAGCGATAATGTATCCACTCCTGACATGAGCCATAGTTACGATTACTGTACGTGCTAGCTGTCGCTTTTGAAATTTTTCTCCCCTTTGGCAATAATGTACCCACTCCTGACACGGACTACTGTATATAGCTGCCACTTTTGAAATTTTCCTTCCCTTCCAACAATCACATACCTACTCCTGACGTAAGCTACAGTAGTGACTACTGTACATGCTAGCAGCTATTTTGAAAATTTTCCTCCTCTTTTAACGATAGTGTACCCATACCTGACCAGAGTCATACTCGTGACTACTGTGTATAGCTGGCAATAATGTATCCACTCTTGAAAATAAAATTATTGCCTTATCTCTTCATCTCTATAAATATATCCTCTTTTCTCACAAGGATAAGGATAGGAATGGAGAAAACCCCAACTCGTAAATCCCGAAGTATTTGTGTATTTTCTGGGGCTTTTCCTGGAAAAGATGAAGAGTATTTAAAGGCAGCCAACCATTTGGGTAGAGTATTAGCTGAGCGAAAAATACATTTAGTTTATGGAGGAGGTAGTGTCGGATTAATGGGAGGTGTAGCATCAGCAGCATCTTTAGGAGGAAGTCAAGTTTTGGGCATCATCCCTGGACCTTTGAAATTTGTTTCTGGGGGCACGATTGGAGAAGAATTAGTGGTTAAAAATTTGCAAGAGCGTGTGTTACAAATGCTTTTAAATGCTGATGTTTTTATCGCTCTACCAGGTGGTTTTGGCACGTTGGGAGAAGTCTTTCAAATTGCTTCCATGGCCCAACTTAATTTGCATAAGAAACCCATTGGGCTTTTAAATGTTAACAATTTCTTTACAGGTCTGATAGCTTTTATGGATTATGCTATGCAGAAGAATTTCATATCAAGAGTGGCACGGCGAATCATAATATCCGCAACAACTGCTGAAGAATTGCTAGATAAAATACAAGCTTTTGTTCCTGAACCAGATCCAGCAATGATTCAGATAGACTGGACACGACAGTCTTTCCCGACCAGTTCACTCCCATAATGGTCCTCTACTCACCCTGTTGAAGTATTGTGGAAGAAAGAAGCGATCTGATCCGTTTTTTCTTGTCCTTTAGTTTTATTATCAGCATTTTCTTTCGCGTTTCAGTTTTTCTTTTCAAGGAATTTCTTTTCTTATAAGATAGTTTCGTCCATGCTGATATTAAAACCATGGGACAATGCCTTTAGGTTGGAATGGCTGAGTAAAGAGTAATTTTTATTACTCTTGAGACGCATCCTATTAGGTCTACTAGGCATAACATTTTGGGGTAGTTAAGCTTTAACCTTATTTGGATGACATATCTCACAAGGGAATCTATATTTACTGAAGAAAATATTAGATGAACCTTGGATATTGATTCCAAACATCCGTTCCCTTTACATAATTTGTCAGTGTTATTGTCATCATCAAGATTCACTCGTTTTATCGAAGCCTAATTCTTTGCGCTCGCCTATTATGAAAATTCACACTTTCGAAGAAAATTATTCCAATTTCAATTGCTTTCATATAAATTTCGCTCGAGGTCCTAAGGAAAGCTCCTTAGTCTCAAAATCAATTTTCATCATCGGGGTTTTAAGGATGGAAACTTTGCCTCGAAAACAATCAATTTTCATCATCGGGGTTTTAAGGATGGAACCTTTGCCTCGAAAATAATCAATTTTCATCATCGGGGTTTTAAGGATGGAACCTTTGCCTCGAAAACAATCAATTCCTATCATCGAGGTTCTAAGGTAGGGCCCTTAACCTCAAAATCATCAATTTTCCTTACAACGATAGAACCTTTCCTATCGTTAGAGGTTCCAAGAACCTTTCCTTAAACCTCAAACAAACAATCAATCATTCAGTCCATCTTACAACGATAGAACCTTTCCTATCGTTAGAGGTTCTAAGGACCTTTCCTTAACCTCAAACAAGCAATCAATCATTCAGTCCATCTTACAACGATAGAACCTTTCCTATCGTTAGAGGTTCTAAGGAACTTTCCTTAAACCTCAAACAAACAATCAATCATTCAGTCCATCTTACAACGATAGAACCTTTCCTATCGTTAGAGGTTCTAAGGACCTTTCCTTAAACCTCAAACAAACAATCAATCATTCAGTCCATCTTACAACGATAGAACCTTTCCTATCGTTAGAGGTTCTAAGGACCTTTCCTTAAACCTCAAACAAACAATCAATCATTCAGTCCATCTTACAACGATAGAACCTTTCCTATCGTTAGAGGTTCTAAGGACCTTTCCTTAAACCTCAAACAAACAATCAATCATTCAGTCCATCTTACAACGATAGAACCTTTCCTATCGTTAGAGGTTCTAAGGACCTTTCCTTAAACCTCAAACAAACAATCAATCATTCAGTCCATCTTACAACGATAGAACCTTTCCTATCGTTAGAGGTTCCAAGGACCTTTCCTTAAACCTCAAACAAACAATCAATCATTCAGTCCATCTTACAACGATAGAACCTTTCCTTTCGTTAGAGGTTCCAAGGACCTTTCCTTAAACCTCAAACAAACAATCAATCATTCAGTCCATCTTACAACGATAGAACCTTTCCTATCGTTAGAGGTTCTAAGGACCTTTCCTTAAACCTCAAACAAACAATCAATCATTCAGTCCATCTTACAACGATAGAACCTTTCCTATCGTTAGAGGTTCTAAGGACCTTTCCTTAACCTCAAACAAACAATCAATCATTCAGTCCATCTTACAACGATAGAACCTTTCCTATCGTTAGAGGTTCTAAGGACCTTTCCTTAAACCTCAAACAAACAATCAATCATTCAGTCCATCTTACAACGATAGAACCTTTCCTATCGTTAGAGGTTCTAAGGACCTTTCCTTAAACCTCAAACAAACAATCAATCATTCAGTCCATCTTACAACGATAGAACCTTTCCTATCGTTAGAGGTTCTAAGGACCTTTCCTAAACCTCAAACAAACAATCAATCATTCAGTCCATCTTACAACGATAGAACCTTTCCTATCGTTAGAGGTTCTAAGGATCTTTCCTTAAACCTCAAACAAACAATCAATCATTCAGTCCATCTTACAACGATAGAACCTTTCCTATCGTTAGAGGTTCTAAGGACCTTTCCTTAAACCTCAAACAAACAATCAATCATTCAGTCCATCTTACAACGATAGAACCTTTCCTATCGTTAGAGGTTCTAAGGACCTTTCCTTAAACCTCAAACAAACAATCAATCATTCAGTCCATCTTACAACGATAGAACCTTTCCTATCGTTAGAGGTTCTAAGGACCTTTCCTTAACCTCAAACAAACAATCAATCATTCAGTCCATCTTACAACGATAGAACCTTTCCTATCGTTAGAGGTTCTAAGGACCTTTCCTTAAACCTCAAACAAACAATCAATCATTCAGTCCATCTTACAACGATAGAACCTTTCCTATCGTTAGAGGTTCCAAGGACCTTTCCTTAAACCTCAAACAAACAATCAATCATTCAGTCCATCTTACAACGATAGAACCTTTCCTATCGTTAGAGGTTCCAAGGACCTTTCCTTAAACCTCAAACAAACAATCAATCATTCAGTCCATCTTACAACGATAGAACCTTTCCTATCGTTAGAGGTTCCAAGGACCTTTCCTTAAACCTCAAACAAACAATCAATCATTCAGTCCATCTTACAACGATAGAACCTTTCCTATCGTTAGAGGTTCTAAGGACCTTTCCTTAAACCTCAAACAAACAATCAATCATTCAGTCCATCTTACAACGATAGAACCTTTCCTATCGTTAGAGGTTCTAAGGACCTTTCCTTAAACCTCAAACAAACAATCAATCATTCAGTCCATCTTACAACGATAGAACCTTTCCTATCGTTAGAGGTTCTAAGGACCTTTCCTTAAACCTCAAACAAACAATCAATCATTCAGTCCATCTTACAACGATAGAACCTTTCCTATCGTTAGAGGTTCCAAGGACCTTTCCTTAAACCTCAAACAAACAATCAATCATTCAGTCTATCTTACAACGATAGAATCTTTCCTATCGTTAGAGGTTCCAAGGACCTTTCCTTAAACCTCAAACAAACAATCAATCATTCAGTCCATCTTACAACGATAGAACCTTTCCTATCGTTAGAGGTTCCAAGGACCTTTCCTTAAACCTCAAACAAACAATCAATCATTCAGTCCATCTTACAACGATAGAACCTTTCCTATCGTTAGAGGTTCTAAGGACCTTTCCTTAAACCTCAAACAAACAATCAATCATTCAGTCCATCTTACAACGATAGAACCTTTCCTATCGTTAGAGGTTCTAAGGACCTTTCCTTAACCTCAAACAAGCAATCAATCATTCAGTCCATCTTACAACGATAGAACCTTTCCTATCGTTAGAGGTTCTAAGGACCTTTCCTTAAACCTCAAACAAACAATCAATCATTCAGTCCATCTTACAACGATAGAACCTTTCCTATCGTTAGAGGTTCTAAGGACCTTTCCTTAAACCTCAAACAAACAATCAATCATTCAGTCCATCTTACAACGATAGAACCTTTCCTATCGTTAGAGGTTCTAAGGATCTTTCCTTAACCTCAAACAAACAATCAATCATTCAGTCCATCTTACAACGATAGAACCTTTCCTATCGTTAGAGGTTCTAAGGACCTTTCCTTAAACCTCAAACAAACAATCAATCATTCAGTCCATCTTACAACGATAGAACCTTTCCTATCGTTAGAGGTTCTAAGGACCTTTCCTTAAACCTCAAACAAACAATCAATCGTTCAGTCCATCTTACAACGATAGAACCTTTCCTATCGTTAGAGGTTCTAAGGACCTTTCCTTAACCTCAAACAAACAAACAATTATTCAGTCCATCTTACAACGATAGAACCTTTCCTATCGTTAGAGGTTCTAAAGACCTTTCCTTAAACCTCAGAGTTTAGACGGCGAGAAGGTTTTCAATGCCTAGCTAAGCTGGACGAAATTTGGTAACTAACTTTGCATACATCATGTCCCATGAAGCATGCAAAGGGGGGCAGCTGTTGACACCCAATTTCGTCCGGCCATTAAAATAATTTTAAAAAAAATTAAATAAAAAAAAATTAAATAAAAAAAATGTATTATTATTATTATTATTGTTATTATTATTACTAAATTTTTTTTAATTAGTTTAAAATATATATATATATTTTTTGTTTTTGTTTTTGTTTTGTTTTGTGAAGATTTGATATATGTGTGTATATGTGTATGTTTGAAAGAAAAAAAGAAAACTCCATAAAAATGACAAAATTTAAAAGTTTGAGGTAAAAATGACAAAATTAAGAAGTTTCAGGCAAAATTGACAAATTCTGAAAGTTCCAGGAGCATTTGGCAGTTTGTCACATAAAATTTTGAGCCTGCCGACGTTTTTGGCTCAAATTGACAGAAAATGACAAAATTGTCAAAATCAGAAGCTTCAGGAACTTATCCAGAGGCTGAGAGACGTAAAGGACTAAAATTGTCATTTTACCAATTTAAGAGATAAGTTTGAAATTTTTTATTAATTTATCCATCAACAGTTCAGCTAAACTTCCTCTATAAATAGCCCCCCAAATTTTGTGCTGAACACAGAAAAAAATAGCAAAAAAACTTAGAGCTCCGTTTCAAAAAAAAGAGAAAATTACAGCCCTTAGCCCCAGCCCTCTTCCCTTCTTCCCCAGAAAGCCAAAATTTTTTTTTCACTGCTGTTCCCCCTCTCTCTCTCTCTCTCTCTCTCTCTCTCTCTCTCTGCCGTGCCTCTCTCCTCACCGTCGCCGCCTCCGCCGTGCCCGTGCCGCCGTCGCCCCGCCGGCCCGCCGCCGCGTCCCCTTTTCTTTTCCCTCCTTTTCCTTCTTTCTCCTCGGACCTCCGCCCCTCGCCGGCCGCTGTCTCCGCCGTGCCGTCGCTCGCCGTCCCGTGCCCGTGCCGCCGCGCCACCCCTGCCGTCCCCCCCTGCCCCTGGCCCAGCCGCCGCCGGCCGCCAGCCCCTTTCCCCCCTCGCGCTCGCGTCGCGCCTGTACCCAGCAAAATTCAAAAATTTCAACCTTTAGGTAAAATTCTACTTTAATACTTCATCTTTTCAATTCTTTTCATTTTGGTCACTAATCTTTTTATTTTGTTTTTTTTTCAGAATTAATTACTAACTTTATTTTTTTTTACTTGTGTATTTATTTGTTTATTATTGTTATTGTTACTAACCTTTTTTTTTGTTATTATTAACTTGTTAACTAACTTACTAACAACTAACTTTTAACATTATTATTGTTACTAACCTTTTAATTTTTGCATTATTACTAACTTTTATTATTGTTAATTAATTTAATCAACTTGGTTAATTAACAATTAATTAATTTGGCTAAATTTTATTATTGTTGTTAATTAATTAATTTAATTAACTTGACTAACTTTTTATTATTGTTGTTAACAATTAATTTAATTAAACTTGGCTAATTTTTATTATTGTTGTTAATTAATTTAATCTAACTTTTACTAACCTTTTTTATTGTTATTAACTAACTAATCCAACTAATCTAACTATATTAATTGTGCTAACTTTTATTATTATTGTGTTATTAAAGTGGATGGCCAAAAAGCCCCACTTTATTAATTGAATTTTTTTATGATTAAAAGATAAAAAAAGGAATTTTACGTGAATAATTTTCTAAAGGCCAATAAAAATTACTTTTTTTATTTTGAAACAAAGTTTTTATTCCTTTTAATAAACAAACATAATTAAATAATTCTAAATATACAAATCAATTCCTTTTCAACATATCTTTAAAGTAATGATATTAAAATTTAAAAATTCAAGAAAAATCCAATAAAATTATAATTAAAATTAATAATTAATAATTAAAAATTAAAAATTTTTAAAAATTAAATTCCATGTCCAAATGATCCGCCAGGATCCATGGCTTGGAAATATTTTTAAATAAAGTATACAAATAAATTTTTCTTTATTAAAAATAAAAACTTTGGACTAATATATTAATTATTTAATAAAATATAACTTTTTAGCTTTCTTTATTAATGAAAAGAATAAAAAGAATAAAAATTTTAGGATAATATTTTATTCAGTAATATTTTACTTATTTCTTTTAAAATAATGAAAAGATATAACTTTTTGTTTCCTTTATAAAAATCTTAGTCAAATGATTTCAAAAATAACAAAAATAAAAAAAAAAGAAGAAAACCTCCACTTTATTTATTGTTATTTAATGGTTAAACTCATTTCATTTAAAGAAATTAGCCATAAAAAAAAATATATATGTAAAATAAATCTGAACCATGTTGTTAAGTAAAAAAAAAAAAAAATTTTAGTTCATGGTATATTGGTTGGAAACTGTCTCGTGCCCGCTTTTGAGCTGCTTCACCTGGTGAAGAGGGTCTGGCTGAGTAACAACGCCCCGTACCATGATCAAAGATTTTTATTTTTAAACTCTTTTAAATTAACTTCTTATTAAATAAAAATTAATTATTATTTTTTTTAATTCTTTTATAAATTGAGTAATCCTTTAAAATAATAAATATCTTTCATTAAACAAGAAAACAAAAAAAGTAAACAAGAAAAAAAAAAGAAAGATAAGAAAAATAAAAGAAAGATAAGAAAGAAAAATAAAAGAAAGATAAGAAAGAAAAGAAAGATAAAAAAAATAAAAGAAAAGATAAGAAAAAAAAAGAAAGAAAGAAAAGACAAGAAAAATAAAAGAAAGATAAGAAAGAAAAATAAAAGAAAGATAAGATAAAGAAAAGAAAGGAAAGATAAGAAAATGAAAAGAAAGATAAAAGAAAGAAAAAGAAAAAGAAAAGAAAGAAAGAAAAGAATAAAAAAAGAAAGAAAAGAAAAGAAATTAAAAGAAATTTTAAAAAAAAAAAGTAAAAAAAGTAAAAAAGAAGAAAAAGAAAGAAAGTAAAAAAAGAAGTAAAAATATAAAGATAAATTTTTTTTAGTTAGTATTAAAAATCATTCATAAATAAAAAGAATTACCATTTAAAAATTAATTTCATAATAATAAGAATTAAATAATTACGATAAATCAATTTCCATATCCGGATGATCCGGCAGGATCTACGGTTTGGAAAATATCAAACTTTTTTAAAATAAATAAATTAAATAAATACAAAGATAAAAATCCATGTTTACAATATGGATTAAATTATTTAAAATTTCACCAAATTCCGTGTCCAAATGACTCGGCAGAGTCCATGGTTCGGAATCAAATCTTCCGTGTCCAAATGACTCGGCAGAGTCCATGGTTCGGAAGTATAAAATTTCATACAAATTAATTAATTTAAAAATCCACATTTCGACTAATCCAGTTAAAATTTCTAATTTTGAAAATTAACTGAGAATTATTTAAAAGCAAAGCAAAACAAAATTAAAATCAACTAAGGTGCCAATTTTTGGGCGTTTTAACAAAGTTGTTTTAACGTAACCGTACTCCCGATCCCCGAACTCTCGCAGACCAATTTTAAGGTGACCAATCGACCTAGGTGAAACCGATTGGTGGCGACTCCAGAAAACCCGACGTTGCCACAAGCGTAAGTCCGAGACGAAAGCTATAACAACGGAAGTCAAAGATAACTTACTCTCATAAAAAGTTTCATAAGAAACTTCCTCCCGAAGGAGCTGCACCAACCAGGAATCCTTCCCGGCGATGGAAGGAGCTGGCATCTTGAGGTCCGTCTTGTGCTCCTTCACTACCCCTAACTCTCAAAGAACCTCTTCGGTCATCAACCTCCAATTGATTGGGAAGGGGTAGAGAGAATGCGAAGGGACCTCGGGACCCCAGTCCGAGACAGCACGGATACGGCCGTCGAAGTCCGCAAAGATGGGAGCCAACTCTGGAGTTAGCAGTATCCTCGGATCCACGACGTCCATCTCCAGCTTTCCCTGATCCCATTTGGTCGGAACATGCGACCAGGCCTCCTCCATCTTCAGAAAGAAAAATTTTTGTTGCCACCCTCGCCAGCTGTCTTTGGTGGCGAAGGTGAACATATATTTCTTGCTCTCAGATCCCCGAGGTAGCATGAAGTAAAAGCCACCCTTCAGGACCACGAAGAGCTTGTAGTACTGCATAAAAATAACAAAGTGGGGTTCTATCCCGAAGACGCCACACATGCAGATGAAGGCGTTAAAATAGCAGTACAAGTTCGACGGAAGTTGATTTACGGCAATGCCATGAAATTGGCAGAACTCGCAAATCATCTTCGGAGGAGGGTACCGAAGTCCGGCCTTCAGTTGGGCTAGAAAAACGGTAACCTCATTACTACGGTTTGAAAAGAAAAATTGGTCAGAACGAGGCAACCTTGTAACGGCATACGAAGGAAGAAAGAACTTTTTCTTCCATCTTGCTAGTTTTTTGGGGGTGGTACAGCAAAGATGAGATAAAAGAGGTTGCCAGCTCTCGGGAATAGGCATATTGGCAGAAAAATGGGTTCGGAAAAAGGCAAGAAAATAAGTTCCGGAAAAAACTCTAGAAATCAGAAGAGCCTGGAAAACAAAAACCCACCAAAAGACTTGCCAAAATCTGGGTTTGAAGTCGCCGTCGTGAAAGGTTGCCGGAAAAACTCCGTTAAAACAGCTCCGCCTCAAAAAGCAAGAGAAAGCGCAAAAGCAGTGGCAAGCAGGGAAAAGAGCAGAAGCAAAAGCAAAAAGGGAACTTATGATGGAATGGGCTATATATAGGCCGAAAGTGGCTAGTCGAATTGGCGTCATAAGTACCCTTTGAAGGCGAACCGTCGCCATAAC
This sequence comes from Aquilaria yunnanensis, assembly GCA_039654915.1. NCBI lineage: Eukaryota > Viridiplantae > Streptophyta > Magnoliopsida > Malvales > Thymelaeaceae > Aquilaria > Aquilaria yunnanensis. The sequence continues at coordinate 3,644,573 of CM077595.1, forward strand.
TACTCTCTGCACCCGAAAAGACGCGCTCTTTGTGACCGACACGACTCCCCTCAAATGACAGTGTACCACGTGTCAGCCGCCGCGCCAAAGTAGGGGACGCGCCTTCTGACATCCCTAAAAAACTGGGACGCGCCGCTTAGATTGACACGCCTGGTCATAAGATGCGACGCTACACAAACCTACAAAAAGAAATGAGTAGGTTACCTCGAAGACATCAAAAGACAGGCTGTGGCCGAACAGCCCATAACCTCTGGCAAAAGGTGCATCTTCGGAACAAGTTATGCTCCCTGAAAAACTCCCAAAGAACATCATCGGAAAGACCACAAAACCGAAGTTATCACTTCGGCTTTCCAGAGGGGGGCATGTGATAGCCGAAGGGCTGTCGCCTCTATCTGGCCGAACTCCCTGCCGGGAGAACGGTCCGGAAACCTGGCGTTACCCAAGGAAAGGTGGAATCACACACCTCGGAAGCAAAGCCGAAGATCCCGAGCTCGGGACGTCAGGAGACTTGAGGATACTATTAGTCCCCCCGAGGTACTAAACAGATCGCCTTCGGAGAAGAAACACCTGCCAGTGCAAGCCGAAGAAGATCCCCCGAAGGCGGAACCCCCGAACTGTGGGCATATTTCCCGAAGGGGCATCGTCCGTACCAGAGGACGACCTCAGCCAGGGGCCTCGGGAGTACGGCAGGAGCATTTAAGGAGCCTCTGACGTATCGCCCACAGACGCTACAGATTGCCTCAAACGGCGGTCTGGCACGCCGACACCATCCAGGTCACGTCACGGCCTGTCTCGGCTCAAGGCTCAAGGAGCCTGCCACCGGCTACTTGTCCCCTACGCCCAGAAATTCAGAGAACATCCGACCGAACACGTGTCACGATCTGAACGGGCTAGGCATTCCTATAAATACCAGGAAACAAGCCCTGGCAAACGGTTGGACTCCTCCTCCTTGAGAAAATACAAACAGGCAAGCCCGCCAAACCTCTTAGTGTTATTCCTCCATTTTCTCTCAGCACCACTGACTTGGGCATCGGAGGCTCCTCCCCGGAAACACACCCCGGGGACCTCCTAACCCTCTTTTCCTAAGCTTTTCAGGCACGCCCACCTGGGCAATCTGGCCTCCCGGCGGTCTCCCTCTCAAGAGGTCCCTCCACAAGTCTCAATGTCACCCTGCGAAGATGCCGCTGAGCATCACCTTTGATTAACGCTTCGAGCTTTTGGTGAAGACATGAAATGACTTCTTCACGAACACGAACTCCGGGGTTTGTCTTGTATGAACACAAACCAAGGTTCCTGCCACTTTTTTCAGTTTGAGATTTTTCCGTTGTACTCCTTGGGCTTGAAGGTTTTGGGCAATGTTTGCCGCTTTCTTGCTGCTTTCCTTGGAGTTTGACTTGATGCAACACAGAAATGAATCCTTCAGATTCCTCCCCGCTTCTGCCGGATTTGAACTTAAACTTGATGTAGTGCGTCCCCCATTTTTTGCCCTCACTACTTCCGCCAGATCTAAACTTGAACTTGATGCTGTAGCATCCCGCATTTTTCACATTCCTCACTGCGTTCTTTAAATCTAGCCTTGAAACTGGGATTTGATTTTCTTTGGACTTGATTTCTCCTTTCGCCGGGCATTTGTTCTTAATTGGCTTGAAGAGCTAGAGAGAGCTTCTTGTAGAGAGATTTTTCTTCTTCTTTAATTTTGATTCTCCAATTCTTTGTTCTTTTTGTTTTTGGCCTTGGGAGTTGTTTATAGGTGTAGAGAATATGTGGTTTAGTTCAAGAAAATCACATATAATAATTATCATGTATTTATCTCTTATATTTATCTTAAAAGAAAATAACTATGATAATTATCTCTCCTTAATTATTCAATTTATTTGATTTAAAAGGATAATTAATGAAACATTCTAGAATATTTTAGAATATTTGGGCTAAATGATGGATTTGCATGGGCTTTAGTTATTTTGGACTTTGAGGCCCAATTTGCTAAAATGAACTTTGGCTAAGATAGGATAATGAGTCTTTATTCGGGTCTCCGGTTGCATGCTTTTGGGGTTTAAAAATTGGATTTCATGAATTTGTAGTTTTTTAAAATTGATTGGCTTTTAAATTTCGATCATTTATTTTGAGATAGGCTAAACAATTTAAATTAAAATTTGATATATACAAGGAGTTACCATTTTTTTTACCAAACAAAGCATAGAGAGAGAGAGAGAGAGAGAAAGAGAGAGAAAGCGCAAGGCGGGGATGCCGTACCAACAAGAGATCATCAAGGAGTGACAGTTTCTTGGCTTTTTTGAATGATCTTTTCGCAAGTAGCCTTCTGAAGTAGATGTTTTTGTAGCTAGTGGAAAAGAAAGACAGATCATCCTAGAAATTTCATCTACGATAGATGTCTGCTAGAAATGTAGTTAAATTATTACTGAATAACAGGGGCAGTTTTTTAATAAAGAAGGGGTCAAAATAAATATTTCTTAAATCATAGTCATTACAAGAAAAATTAACAAATCTTAAGCAAGGGCTAGAATTTTTTTATTTTTAAATTTTAAAAAGAATTATAAATATTTTTGTATTTTTGGGAAATACGGACACCTGCCAGCCCTCTTTAATTCCGCGCAAGCTGAATGACGTTTAGTTGTTAGTTTCAAGGATTAAGAGTAGACGTTTCTAGAGGAGCATTTAAGTTTTGTTATTCTGAATCATCAAATTCTCTCTGTGTCCCACGTTGCTTTCAACATGAGCTTGGGTTCATGCAAAGATCAAAGTGCATTGTGTTTCTTACTTTCAACTTCTATATCGTTTTTGCCACATGAAAATGTTAGTGATTAAATGATCACTTTTCAAATTTTAGTAACTCATTTTAAAATTTAATAAATGTTTTGATAACATTGTGAAGTATTTTTTTAAAAAAAATCTTATGCGTAAAATGAGTTTTTTAAAGTAAAGGATTAAATTTTACGACTATTTATATAATTGAGAACTACTTTCTTAATTAGAATATCCAATTTAATAATTTAAATATTATATCCTTAATTCAATGTATTGAAAAAGTTTGATAAAAAACATGAATGTATTAAATATGATAACATTGGTGCAATACTCACTTTGACCAATGAAAGCTACATTATGTATTGTAATTTCTTAAATAATAAGCTTTCTCTAATGGACAAATAAATTGGAACACATATAGTATTAAATATAAAAATGATGTAAAAGTTTTAGGACCCATAAAAGACATGTAGTTTTACAATATTTCAATTAAAGCTGCATTTAAAATTTATGACTTATTGATACGACCTGTCTGATGGACTATTTTTATTTGTTTTTTGGTCTATGATACTTACAGCTCTCCTTCGGTTGTTGAAATGTCTATGTACTCATATTAATTTAATTGGTTAATTGAAAACTGAACAAAAGTAATAAATAGTAGATACGTAAACATTAACAGTAACAAAAGAAATACTCAAATTGCTTATAACAATTTTTTTTATCGTTTCTTCAAAAGTTAACAATCAAATAAAATGATCATCCAATAAGTAAAAGAACAGCAATTGGAACGAGTTTTCATTATTTTATTACACACGACAAATATAATAGGGATCTGTATTAGGACAGTACTATACTACTGTATTAGGTTTTTTTTTTTTTGCGTTTCTTTCACTTGTTTTTTCTTTTTCTGGTGATCAGCTGAGAACATATTCTGTAAGGCCAGGAATATGGATGTTCATCATGTAATTTTCCCAGTCAATGCGTTTTGGGTCAAATGAAAATAGATATGAATCCTTGAGATTCTCTCGTGCTTCCATGCGCAACTTCTCTAAGTTTGCATCGTCAAATCTGCAAGTAAAATTAAGCAAGAATGAGTCAAATTATGTACTAACAACTCTTTAATTATTTTTCTTTTATACTCGTGAGTCCCATTTTTATTGTAACATTTCAAAGTGCATATGATTTTTGAGAAACTTATTTGTGTGGTAACACACTTTTTACCAAAGTAGCCTTAGAAATCTTCCAAACAAAGTTAAAAAAAAAGTAGAAAAAGTGATAGTAACTTTGAAAAAAATATGTGTGCTTTCAAAAGGTTGTGATCATTTTGAGCAAGGAAATTGTTGCAATGAAAGTGGAATGGATGGGTATTAATTAGGAATGGTGTTGATAAAGAAAATCATTAAAAGAAAGAACATAAAAATTCTGAAAGAATCATAATATACTTACATGCCCTTAAAAAACACATATGGGCTATAGAGCTCGGCCAATCGAAACGCCAAATTGATTTTGTGATCAAGTGCTTTATACATTTTCTCGTAGTGCCGGAAAGAAATCATGTTCACCACTTGCAACCCCTAAATTTGTTAGGTACAGAAAAGGAAGCAAATAATGACTATTGGTAGGATGAGAGTTTTTGGTAGGTCTTACAACCAACATAAGTACATATATAGTAATGAAAATTAGTTATTATTAGACACTATCTAGCAGTGTAAAACATACACTAAATACTATATGAAAGACTATGAAATTCATTCTTTTTCATTGATGTCCATCAAATCTTCAAGCATTGAACAATATTGTTTATTAGTATCTGTGCTTGTTAGTTGCTAAGGCTTTAAATGCTATGTTTGAATAAGCAGTGGGAACGAATTACTTTAAAGTGGTGTAATTAGGTTAGATGGATTAGAAATCTCACATTTGCAATATGTAGATGATACACTTTTTATGGGAACAAGGGAGGAAGCAAACCTACTGTAGCCAATATTGCCATTGCCAAACCGTAGAGGGAATTGGCTAAGCCATTGGGCCACGGTCCAATCTATCCAACCAGTTTGACCATTGGCTCTAACCTGGAAGAGTCTTATATGCTCCCCACCTTATGTGTGCCATACCCATATAATTACTATTATATCCTCATTAAAAATTAAAAACCTCAAACATGTCTTCTGCCTCTTGCTGCCACCGCATTAACTGCCATTTGTATCACCCCTAGCCAGACGCCACCGCCGCTTCTACTGCCTCTAAAGCACCATCATTGTCTCATAGGGATGATGCCGTCAATTCCCAAATGACCACTAGTACAACTCATGAAATGGAGTGGACAATAACAATGCTATGACGGAGAGGAGGAAAGTGTTTCGAATACTAGGAGAGGAGGAAAAAATTTTTGTCGGAGAGATAGATGAGAGGTGGATATGTGGCAAAAGGGCTGGGCGGGGAGTGGGGGAGGGAGAGATTTGGAAGCAGGTGGTGGTGGAGGTGTAAGGTTGTCTGTAGCAATGATTGGGAGAGATTTAGGATGGTGGTTGTTGGGTAGATTAGGGTTTGAGGAAGAACTATCATTTATTCCCTTTTTTCTTACTTTTTTTTCAAATTGATCCCTTACGTTTTTCCATACATACATACAATTTTAAAATCACATTTATACATATGTGTCACATGTTTTGTATATATTCATCACTTACTTTATACATCGAGTTTCATACATATCTTTTATCAGATTTGCATATATTTCCAATTTTTTTAGGAAGTGAGATTTGAATTATTCACACATGTTTTTCATGAGAGATTAAACCCGTACATAATTCTGAAAGCATATTTTTTATCTTGTTTGTACATATGTCATACATTATTTATATATATCTCTCATTTTCTTTGTACATCGAGCTTATACATATCTGGTATTTGATTTGCATATATTTTCAGTTTTAGGGGATACAGGATTTGATGTGTTCACACTTATTTTATGCTATAAAATGTAGTATTCAAATAAAAAAATATATAAACATAAGTGGTAGGGTGCACATTAAACTTACTCCTCTAACCCTTTCCCCAAAAACAAAAAACTTTCGCTAAGCTACCAATCTTATCAAGTACCTTATTAACGATTTGACAGTTCAATGGTTTTGAACAATTTATCCAATTTTGACCAAAATTTTCCCACTTCTCAATTGAGCCGTTACCCAGACCGGTGAGGCTAATGCTTCACGGTTAAATCAGTTTAACTGCCCAGTTAGGTCCGATTCTCACAACACTAATTGTAACTCATACAATTACTCAAGTGCTTTAAATTAGTATCAGGTCTGAAGGTAAATATCATTAAGAACAGGCTGTATGGTGTGGTTGTGGAAAATGTGGATGTTGAAAGAGCAACAGTATAGCTCAGATGCAAAGCAGATGAGCCACTATTCTATTATCTTGGTCTACTAGTTGTAAAATAAACTCGTGGAAAGGAAGTCCTTGGCAACAAGTGATTGATAAGTGCAAAAAAAGATTGGAGGCTTGGGATACCAATTTTTTATCAATTGGTGGAACACTTTTGATTAGGTGTCTGTTAGGAGACCTCCCCTATATTTTTTCTCCATGTTTTGGGTCTTGGAGTGTGTTATAAAAAAATTTAGAAAGTTTTAACTTAAGTCAATTAACTTATTTTTACTTTTATTATTATTATTTTTTTGCATGAAACCAATTTCATTTTAAAGCTAATATTACGTAGATGCAATAATCCATTTGAAAACAAATTTTTATGATGTTGTTAAATGTTTATGAATTTTTCTTTTTTAATGCCTTAAACTAGAAACATTAATAAAAATCTAGTAAGATAAAAAAAATGCTTAAACTAGAAACATTAATAAAAATCTAGTAAGATTACAAAAAATGTATTTTCAATAGATTATTATAGCTACAAAATATTAAATTTTAATTAAAATTAGTTTTGGGTAAAAAATACATAAAAATAAAAAAAAAAGTTATTTGAAGTCAATTGACTTAAGTTAAAATAAACTGAGTAGCTTTCAATTTCTTGGTGTAAAGTTTTGGCAAAAAAGGAGGTGGAGGGTTTGAGTGTGAGTAGCTTAAAAAGAAAAAATTGGGCATTATTGGGAACGTGATTAGGAGGGGGCCTTAGTTGAGGATCAAGATCAGAAGAACTTAGGCGTTGTTAAAATTGGGAGTGAAATTGATAAATTGGGTCTACATTTTTCTAAGTCATTTAGGTGGAAGTCGTGGTTGGAGAGAGCATAAAATTCTAGAAAGATTTAAGGGTGGGAGGGGGACTGTTTACAGTCAAAATTTCCTAGGTTGTTTTGTTTGCAGATGAAAAAAGGAGAAAGGGCAGTAGGTGGAAGGAGTGTGGATATAGAATTGAAGTTGGAGAAGAGAAAATTCTAAACTAATTGATTTTATCAATATGATTGATCAAATACAAGTATGAGTGGATCAGAAAGATGAATGCTGCTATTTATCAAACTCTGTCGACGATCTTAGTGGTATAGATTGATTCAATTTCTCTTCAACTAAGGTCATCTGCAGGATGTGAATGTTGGAATAAAAGGGTTGTCTTTTTGTGGATTGTAAATAGGAGTTCTGAACTTAACTATTCTTTGTTTGAGACTTTGAGTGGTGGCAAAATTCATTATTAGTGATTAGGAGTTGGATGTAGAGATATGCAAAAATGGTGTGTATATATGGTGTCTAAACTCCAGCAACTTGCTAGAGTTGTGTCTGGTTTTGACAGAATTTTTTTTTATTACCTAGAAACATGTTATAAGTCAAAGGGTAACACTATTTATGAAGTAGAGAGAATAAAAAATACCTTCTTTTACAAGATCTAAAAAACCACCGAACTAAGTGTGTAATGACATTATAAAAGAATAGGTGTTGGCCATATTCAAATTCTAGACCTCCACCCATGTCCCTTAATCACTTTGCCAGATGGTGAGGATTGTTTTGATAGACTTGTACAACATGTATTTATGTATTTTAATATATATTTTGTTGTTGAAAAAAAAAATGTTTATTAGTATACACTTAATCTATTAACAAATTGTCAAGTTGTATTCTAGCTTATTGCGGTGTTTATTTATCTAGTATATTGAAGTATTGTTAAAAAAAAAAAAAGACTATTAACAAACCAATCCCGGGTGTTTATTAGTATACACTTAATCTATTAACAAATTGTCAAGTTGTATTCTAGCTTATTGCCGGTGTTTATTTATCTAGTATATTGAAGTATTGTTAAAAAAAAAAAAAGACTATTAACAAACCAATCCCGGGTAACAATAAATTGTGCAACAAAAAATCAGATTAATAATTTAATGAAAGGAAAGTATAGTTTTTTCCTCCCCAGGACCTTAATGTGAGATCAACTTCAATTGTTATATATGAGAACTATCATCAGCTAATTCAAGATTTACTCTATAATATATAAACATGCTAGTGAAGAAAAAAAAAATTCACTATATATCGATGCATAGAATATCATGTGAAGTAATAAATATTAGGATGAGAGGTGAAAGAAATCCGAATGTACCTTCAAGGGTAGAACGTATCTAATTGCCATGAAAAAGAGGAATTTGTTCCTGGTGCTTAACACAGTTCCCTTTGGCACTTTAATTGCCTCTCCCTTTTTATTAATTAGCGGATTTTTCACAAAGAACCGATAGGTGAAATCATGAAGATTGGAGAATTTCACAGGATTTCGTGATGAAGAGCCAACGTGGTAAATGATATTCTTCTCATCACACCTATTTGCATGTCTAGCCATCGCCACCAACATTGCATTTGCAACCATGTCTACAGGTATCTGAAAGTGTAAAATTTCTTAAACTTTCATATTTTCTGATCTTCTCTTATTATTTTCTCATTTTTTTGGAAATAAAATAGAAAACGTGTTTGATAAACTATATATTTACATTTTCTATTTCTGAAAATTTCGAGTAAAATATTGGAGAAAACTGAAATTGTGCCAGTCTTATTTCCAACATTTTCTAAAACAGCTTACCTTTGTTTTGAAACTCTAACAGTAAAAATGTATCTTTCTCTTAATAAATCAGCTTTTTTTTAAAAAAACATATTTTAAAACTAAAAAATATTATTTTTTCTAAGTTTTTACTTACAAATTTTGCTAAAAAATGTTTTTCTAATTTTTGGAACATGAAAATATGAAAATAAAACGGAAATTAAATTTTCAAAAAGAGAAAATATAAAATAAAAAGGCAGCAACATTACCCAATGATTCCTAATCTAAAATCTAAAAAAAACTTAAACATAACTTCACTTACCACATCAAACACTTGATTGGGATTGCCTATAAAACATGTTAATCTCCCCTTGCCATAGCCACCAATAACACTATCTATAGTTCTGCGAAAACATAAAAAAAAAAAAAATTATAAACTACTTTTTTTCATTTCAATAATTGATGAGAACATTTCGAATGCTGAAACTGAATTACAAAAACATAAAGAACGATTGGCAATTTGGGATATACAAACATATAAATAATGTGTCTCATGCCTCTAATTCAATTTCCTTCCAAATAAAAAAAAATTCATGAACAAAAGATGAACAGTGATTTGTTTTGAGCCTTGGCCGTCATCGCCAAGATATCTACAACTGAGAATTGGGTTTAAAGCACTTTTTTATCTTAAAATTTAAATATATGAATAAACTAGACAAAAATTTATAAAGTAGTAGGCCCGCCAGACGTGACCCAAGCCTTCGTGAGGCCGATGAGGATGTACAAACTGGAAGGTGAAACTTACCTGACCAACCATCAATTTTATATATTTTCTAGCACGCAGTGACTAAAGGAATTGATGAGTGATTGTGGGCTTAATGCCCTATTGCGCTATCCCATTCTCTTAAATGATTGTTTGGCTGGCCCAGAATGGATTCAGAGGTTTTATAGATCTCGTAGGCTCCAAGCCCAATGGGCCAGTGGTTAAAGAAGACATTGGTCTTTGATCCATTAGATTGCCCATTTGAGCAGCTAAGTTTTACAAGCCACATGTAAAATGTCCTTGGTCCTGAGTCCTAACTGTTAATCTAGAATTATACAAAGCACCTCAGCCAGCTCACTTATAAAATGATTCTAACTTCCAAGTACACGTCCCTGTGCACCTGAGCCTAGTGGCAAAGACGTATAAGGACACTAAACTCATCTAGGTTCGAATCCCCTCCCCCCTCCTCCTTATCCAATTCCACAAATACCTTCAATGGTGTTTTGGTTACTTTTCAAGGTCCCAAATGTATGTTAGACACCCCCCATAATTTATAGATATCTCTCAACACTTGTAATCTTACAACTAATTTTTTCATCCGATGTTCCTCTACGCTACTATTTTTCAGGTATCTTATTTGCTTTTTTGTTTCACTTCCTAGGTATAGTGCACATTACTTGTGCTTGGATGAAATTATAATGTTATATGTCATCAATCAAATCTCAATCACATAATAAAACAAAACATAATTTACAAAGAAGAAAAATATTATGACCAAAGACATGTTATAATAGAGATTGTGTACCTCAAACCTTCAATCCATCCAGGAAAGGGTTCTTCAAAAGTACTTATTATCATAGTTGGGCGCATAATGGCCATGGGAATATCACCTTGAAACTGCTGCAAAAGCATCTCCCCCATTGCCTTTGTAAATACATATGGATTTGGCCATCCATACAACTTTGCCCTGCAAAATGTCATACCTGATAATTATTTTGCATTCTATTTGTTTTAAAACGATTGATCCTTTCAACATTTTATTTTACGTAATGCAAATCTTGTTAGCCTGAAATTTAATAACTGACAATTTTTTTTCTACTTAAGCTTGAGTTGGTAAATAGAGAGAAAAGGTTGATAACTTAAACTAGTCATTAATTATCAAACTATAAGGACTTCGAGGTTTAGGGGGAGAGAGAACCTAACCTTTTGAGGCCAAAATCCTTCAAAGCAAGAGTAATTTCCTCTTCTGTGTTTCCACGCAACCGAAGCTCTTCTAGCTTTTGTTCCATGATTTTGTTTTCTTCATCAATATCTAATTCGCAATTCCCCTTAAGAGTCTCACCCATGCGAAATGGTTTCTCAAGTAAAAGTCCACCTCTTTCACCACACACATATGCTACCAAAAAACAAAAAAAAAAAACAAAAAAAGACAAAGTTGAAACAAATAAGAAAACCCCATTTTAGAGGATCGAAGCTCTCACTAGTAGTAAGTTCTAAAAAATGTTTTAAAAAAATTTCATTTATTTAACATGTAACAATCTTCCTCAAGAATAATAAGCAAAAGCAGTGTAAGTTTAGTACTATGTACAGAATATGTACCTGTTGATGTGTGGAGGAACATCATTAACCTCTCACATTTTTTTGCAAATTTTAAGGCATTGAGAGCTCCAAATGTGTTCACGTGCAGGGCAACATCATATCTTCAAGTGATGACCATACCACACACTCGTTAGTTGAAAAACAATTACTTATGTCTGGTAAAAAAATCTGAAAGGCTTATAAATCCATAATTGGCCATTGAACTATAAAAAATTAGACTCTTTCGCCCCTGACATGAGCGGTTAATAAATGGGCTAGTTGAGTACAATTCTAAAAGTTCATGAACTGTTTGAGAAATGAGTTTAGTTTAAAGTTCATGATTTTCAAGACCCAGCACTATATTGCCAAAATAATATAGTTGTTTGGTAATGCTTCATGTTTTATGTTACGTTTTCGAAAATTTTTGTTTTCGTTTCCAAGATTTGAAAACAATATGCTTTTACTATAATTAAAAAGTGAAACCTCAATAAAAGCAATATATGATTGTCAGCAATGAAATCTATTTCAAAAAATCTTGAAAATAAGATTTTTCATATTTTTAAAATTTTTTATTCTGAATTTACTTCGAGTTTAAAAAAAAAAAAACCTTACAAATATGTGTTTTCCTGTTTTGTTTTCAGAACTTGAAAACAAAATAAAATTACCAAATGACCTCTAAGTGATTAATTCTCACTATTGGTTAAAATGAAGAACGTACTGCACCTTATATTATTGATTCTTTCGTTTTAACTTCTTTTTTTTTTTTTTTTTTTTTGACTTTTTGTTTACTTTAGTTTTACCTTTCATCAAAGTTGACGGTAGCAGCCACATTCACAAGAACTTCTACTTCCTTCCACATTTCGTCTCTCAAGTTTAAATCTCTAATTCCAAAGTTTTCAGAAGAAATATCACCCTGAATAGCTATCAGCTTCATGGTTATAAAATGATCAAAGTTCGACGCCAAGCCCTTTCTAAGCACGCTGAACAATTCCGTATTGATAATCTATTGAATAAAAATGATTAGTACCCTATATAATTCACATCAAAATTGTCTCTACAAAATACATAAAGCTTTAACTGTAGTAAAATAAATTCAAATGTCATTCCATCGATGACATAATTATTAACCACCCAAACATATTTGAGTTAATAAAATTATTTTTATAAATGATGCATAAATATATAAATATTTTGTCTTAATTAATAAAACTATTAGAATTTGATCTTAACCTATTTATAAAAAATATCTATTAGTTTTAATTAATAAAAATAAGCCGTGTATAAAAATAAAACGGCGAGTATATATATTTACCTCGCGATGCAAGCGGTCCTGGGCAGATTTTGCATCGGTAGCCCTTAGAAGAAGATAAACCTTCCTCACATTGGGTTGAGTCCTCAATATCTTTTCAATCAAAACTAAACCAATGCAGTCGAATATAATTTAAACGAAAATATATAACTATCTCATCCTAAATATGACGCTTTAAGAAGTATAAAATACGTGAAGTATAACTAGTCAAGCTTGGCCAGGAGGGCACAACTCTAAAATTGCATTGTTATATCCATGCTAGCTTCTAGATCTAGCTATCAAAATAGGAAAAAGAAAATTCTCGAAAAATGATGTATAGTGATGAGTTTATAAATGTTATATTTATTTCTCTCATATCTAGCTTGTTTTAATATGTTTTGAACATTAAATATCTATTTTAAGTATGTTTTTATAGATTAGAGTATATCTGGACTCAATTGATTAAGAGTAGATTTAATTTGCGATTTTACAAGTTTTAATGGTTGTATTCTTTCAAGATTTTGATAGATTGACGATGTTCCAGTAGAAAAATCATATCTTGAGTCACAGAGATGGAAATGGAGTGATTTTTCATTCATTTGAAAGCTAAATTCTAGAGCTACAAGTCATATGTAGACCATAAAATCAATTCTCAAGTTAAGGGGTTCAAATTTAGCTTCAAAATCATGACTTATGTTGCATCACTAACTCATAAGCAGTTGTTGTATTTTAGACATAATTTTGGCTGTAGATGTCTATTTTATGTGATTTAGGTGTCATTTCGAAGCGAAGAAAGATATCTACAACTTTCATGTTTTGAGTTTTGAGAGATAATAGTTGCATAAGGGTCAAATTTGAGCTCAAAGTTACTAATGATGTTCTGAAACATTTCTTGGCTCACAACTCTGAAACTGGTTTTGATGTGAATTAATTTCGAAGGCTTCTAATGTTACGGCTTTCCAAAAATTTGGATCATGATTACTGATGTAACTTTGGTTAGTTTAGTAATTTAATATACTTAAAATATTTAATGCGAGCAAATTCTTGGTTTGATAAAATATAGTAGCTTAAAAGGACAAAAATTGGTCATTTAAGCAAATCGGACCAAGAATGGCATTTTAGTCATTTCATATAGTAACCCATTTTTATTTCACAGTTGGGTAGAGGATGGAAAAATATTGAATTTAAAGTATCACGGTTTTTTGTGATTCCTGCTCTACCCTTGTGAAATTGTGACTTAACTAAATTGTCTGTAAATGGTTTATGTGTAAACATCAGAAGTATCAGGCCTATATTGCACGTATGTTAAAGCTGAGGACTGAGTGTGTAATTAAGGTGACAGGCGCGGTATAATGCTGATTTTGGTCCTAGATTTTATGTTCTATCCTAGATAAGTCACCAACGTATTTTGTGTACAAATAAGAGACCAGGTGCGTGGCACGTGCACCTTAAGCCTACATAAGTTGACTTTCCATTATTTTCTCGGCTATTTTCTTCCTCCAGCTCTAGACCACCTGAAATCACTCTCTCCCCTTCATAACTCCATAGCTAAACCAAATCCAAGCTCCAATCTATCAAATTCAAGCACAATTAAGCAACTTTTTGAAGAAAAATCAAGTATGGAAGTATCCTAAGCTTGATTTTCAAGTTACTTGTTCAAGTAAGTTTTGTTTTGTTCTTCCCCTGTTTTTGAGCTTCTTACTGCTCTGTAGCTTCTGGAAAATTTGTTTTCAAGCTAGTTCTTGTTTGTTTATTAAGGGAAAAACAACAAGAAAAGCTTAGGAACCAAGCTTAAGCAAGGAAGGTAAGAACTAATTCAATTTTTTCTTATTTTTGATTAATTCTAGAATTTTTGTGAGTTTATAAATCTGGAATTAAGTATGTTATAATCAGTTTTTGTTAGCTTGTGAAGGCAAAAAAACACGTTTAAAACCCATTTGAATCAAGTTGTTGAAAGAAGGCTAAAAGCCTAGATATATGTTGATTTGGTTTGGATGAGTCCAGTTTTGTGGTTAATTGTAATAGAAAATGGCTAGATTTAATGTGTTTATATTGGTTCTTAGTTGCTTATAAGAGAAATAATCAATAGAAACCTAGGTTGTTCGATTTTGGAGTAAAAAGGGTACAACACCAAAATTGGTGTTGTTGTGTGTTGAGTAAAGGGCTGGTTAATTTTGAACCCAATGAGCAAGTTATTCTTAACCACTTAAACCATAAGGAATGTTGTAATATTGTCCTAATTATGGTTTATTTATATAGCTAATGATCAATTAAAAGAAAAATACTCAAGTTACTATAAAGGAATAAAGAATGACACAAAACTGAGACCATAAGGACACTAAAGCTAGTGTTTGCTTGCATTAATTATTCAAGGTAAAAGATTGTAAGTTCAAATTAAAATTGATGCATGATGTAGTTTTACAATGCATTAATAAAGAGAGTAAGAGGTAGGCAAGAAGTGACTTAAGGTTTACGTAATTAAATAGCCCTTAAGTAAGTATACAGGGTTTTGACGCTCAAGAGTACCCTAGCTAAGTTACCAAGCTTAGTAAAAATGAGCCACCAAGAACTCTTATATAGTGTGAGCAAGGGTAAGTGATGGCAAGCCAAATTTGCTAAGGCAAGAGTTAAGCTCTTGTAAAAAGGACTAAGTTAAAGATAGGTTCTCCACCATAGAACCCGTACTAGTGGCCATTAGTCAATACCTTATAACATTTTGAGCTCACGTTAAGATGTGTATATATGTTATATATGTTGGGTCATAAAGTTTATTTTGCAGGTATTTAATTCATTACTGAGAATTTATAATTCTCATTCCCTTAAGTATCACATTGTGCAGATACTAATAGTGTGAAGCCTAACACCCACTGAAGGGTTGTTAAGCAAGGTTTTGGTGCAGGTATTTAAAGTACATGAATCTTTAATGATTCTAAGTTATTGGTTAGTAATATTAATGTACTAACTAAGTATTTAAAATAGCCTTGACAGATACAGGCAAAGTGCACAAAGAAAAGTTGGACATCTCATTTCTGGAGTATCTATGCTCAGGTAGGAGTTATTTTGGTAGTCTCAGACATTGTACATATTGGGTACTTAGGTACCAAGGAAATGTCTCTAGCTTGACAAGTGTGCATAGACTTATTTAGTGTATATGTCTGTATATACACTATGGTTGCTTATGGATATACATAAGTTAAGTGTTATGTGTACATAAACTAATGCTTAGAAGTTTAAATAAATATATTTATATGACTTCGGTATGTGTTTCAAATGTTTAATGAATGTCATGGAAAGTATAAAGTTTTAAACAACATAAGTATTAGCTTAACCATTTGCAACTAAGAGCAGGATTACTAAAACTTGATTATCTTAAGATCCTAGGAACACCCTATATTAGGGTAAGTAGGAGGTTCCCTCACATCTAAACCATATGGGCGAAAATTCCAACTAAAAGATACCATTCTCCTAACCATATTATGGTATTCTAGTTATTTTTAATCTTTTATATTTATGTGGGGTTATTTTATAATACTGTGAAGAGTTTGAGGAGTTTTCATTATTTTTCTCCTTTTGGTTAGGTTTTTATTCATATATTCAAAGAGGGCAGCAGACCAGCAGCACTTTTTGGATGCTCTCACCATTCTCTTTGTCCATTTCTTTGTTTTCCATGGCCATGTCCAGCTAATCTTTTTATTCTTGGTTAAAAAAGACTGAAACTTCTTATTCTTCAGCACTATGATATTAAAGTTATTTTTATTTAGTTAATTAATACTTTGAGTATTGGATGTTTCTCTATTATTAATTTTATGATTGTTTCATTTATATGTTAGGAGGCTTACTAGTTCTTATTTGAATTCAATTTATTACTGGGTTAGAAATCAAATCCATAATTATTTGATTTCTTTCATCTGTAAAGCAACTAAAGCTTATTGATTTACCATGTCAGAAGTTATAAATCTTAGGAGGAACATTCATATAAATTAAATGTAACTTCTTGTATTTGTGTTATTTAGTTTCATTGATCTCTCTAATTTTTAATGTAATTGTTAAATTAAACCAAAGTGCTTGTCTTAAGTTATTTAGCAGTTAGGGTTAATTATTAGATCACTTTTTTTTATTAACTATGACTAATAAAAGGTAAAAAGATAACTCCAATAATGAATATTCAAAGTCTTAATTAACCTATCTATACACCAATGATCAGTTATAGGAATTTGGTAGTAGATGTTGATTGATGCCAAGTCTTGTATTCTTGATTGTTTTGTCGATTTCTTACTTAATAAGTTTTTAAATTTTTGTTCTCTGATTATTTTTAATTTTATTGTTAATTACAAATAATCTCCCCTAATCTTTTATTTCGATTTTTTGTCATGCAGCTTTTGGTTAAAAATTTTCCTTGAGATTCAACATGGATTTCTCCATTACAATATAAATTTATTTATTCTGGGTTGTTAGCAAGTTTTGTGGTTTCGATGACCAACCATATAATTATTTTTTTCATTGGCTATGAAAACATCTACTAAAAGCAAAATAGTATAAGCATTATTTTAGATAAAAAGATAATGAAATGAGGAGAACAGAGTCTAATAACCCAACTCCAAAAGGAACAGACTATGACATACTCAACACCCAAGTACGCGACATTAACAATGGAACAGAAATAGCTTATGTCCAGAAAGGAGAAAGCCACCCCAAGACATGAGGAGAACAAATAGAACCCTAACACAAATCTATTTGAGGCAGCCCCATCTTAGGGAAAAATAAAACTCTGATCTGGTCTGGAGCCTCCTTTTTTATTTCATTGGTAAACATAAAGGAAGCGAAAAACATAATTATACTCCATATAAAGGCCAGGAGCCGAAAAGCGCCGAACCCTGAAGGGACAAAGTCCTCCTCTAAATCAAGAAATAGAAAATTGGTGACATACCTTTAGCCAAGAAACCGGTTGCACCTGTAATTAGAATTGTCCTGTCTTGGAGAAACTCAGAAACACTGCCAAAGTCCATAGCTGACGAGAAAGCTGAAGTGAAAATATAGAGATAGGGTGAGAAAGGGGCCGGTAGTTTTATTGCACTATACATTCCTATTGCTATAAGTTCTTTATATAATTGTGTCTAGCGGACAGCAGAAGCTGTCAACCTGTATGAACCATCACTTTCTTGTACGAAAGCTAGCTCAATGCCCTCAGCTTCGGGGTCCCTTACGTTTGGGATATTTCACCCAATCTTAGTTGCTCGCTTTGGCTTTGAGTACAATAATATGCTAAGGGCAACTTTTGTAGATAACCATAACTGTTAATTATCATTCCGTAATGATAGATTAATTTTGATTCTAAATCTACTAAAAAAAAATTATTTTAATTCTAAATCTATTAAAAATATTTTATTTTGATCCATCACTAAATAGAATTCCTTAGGCTTGTATTGTTCTGACATCTGGCTGATTTCTTTAATCATAGTTTCATTGCCAGTCTAAAAAACCGAAAAAAAAAAAAAGATAGAATCATTGATTTGGAATAACTATCTAACATCAAATTTTGAAATCCTAATCTAAACTATCTGTTAACTGTTTTCTAGTCAATTTAAGTTATGAAATAATTTTTGAAATTTAGAGATGTGTTTAAATTATCAAGTTTTCATCTTTATAAATAATTTTATTTCATTACAAAACTAAGAATTAAAAAATATTTATCAACTGTAAAAATTATGGAATAATTTTTTGGAATTTAAAACGTGTTTAAGTTTTCAAATTATCATCTCTATAAATCATTTTATTTCATCGAAAAACTAAAAATTTAAAATATTGATCAACTATAAAAATTGTCACACATTTAAAATTTTTTGAAATTTTAATTTCTCAAAGTTGATATTAGACAAAGTTAAGAGATTCCATCCAAGGGCGTAAAAAATGAGGGACCAAAAATCTAAAGCAGAACAATCAATATATTAGAGAGTAAAATGGAATGATGACTAAAATTTAAGAACCGCCCTAAAATTTTACCCAATTGCCTGTTCTTTCGTAAAAAAGCCAATGAGTTAAAAGGATTTATTAAAGAGAAAAAAGAAAGAAAAGTCTTAGAAGGGGTAGAGAATCAAAGGTTGAGTTAAAGACAAACCCACAGCAAAAGGTACAAAAGTCAAAAACTTAAGAGAAAAAGAGAACTTGCCAAACGCAGTTAAATTTGTTTGCTTTAAAAGCACCAGCACACCCATAGCGGGTAGATTGCAGTTGCACCGACTCCCAAACCTTTACAACGAGCCCCAACTTCCTCTTATTGTAATTTAATCTTTATACCTTTATATTTTGTTCCATATTAGTTGACACTTTTATATAAAATTGAGTTCATACAAATAATTCAATTTACTGGAAAAAAAAATATAATAATGTAAATGGTTTAGTAAATGTGGAAAAGTATGGCGTTGATTATTTTTACGATATTGAATAGTTTAAATTATAGTCTAAAAAATTAATTTTTAATTGTTATATGAGAGTTACTGAATTTTAATTGTTTCATTATTATCTTATACTCCCTCCGTCCCAAAAGTTTTGCTCCATTTGTTTTCGACAATTAATCTATGATTTTTTATTTTCAACATTTTAATATATAAATACAAAATATTTGTATATGAATGATAATTCAAGATATGTAGTTTCTAAATATATTTTTTTGATTTTTTTTAACAAACAATAATATGAATAAAATTGAGTCAAAATACAACAAAAAGTCAAATGTATCAAAATTTATGGGACAGAGGGAGTAATACATTATTCAAACTAAGGCATAATTTGTTGGAAGTTAACTAACCATTTAAACTATAATTTTTTTATCACTATAAATTAGGTTTATGTAACAGCTCAATTTTGTGAAGCACTAGGGATAAATATATAATAAATTATAAAAATTTTAGAATAATTTATTAGCAAATGAGGGTTAAGAAACAATTTACAGTGACATTTAAAGATTTAATCAATAGTGCTTTTTACCGCGCAACTCTCTTATGTAGTTGACTGCTTTTTAAAATATCTTCGATTAAAGAAAGGAAAACAAACATAACAGTAATTAGTTTTTAAAAAAAAAACTGTTGGCTTTTATAATTTGTGAAAGCATGCGGGATGTTGACAAAAGCGGTAAAGTACCAAAGAAGACACTTCTCACAGCTCATCAGCTCATGTTATCAACTCACACGTCGGCACGAAATTTTAGCAGCACGACACGTCTCTGAAGTCTGAACAATATAAAAATATTTGTGGATGTCTCTATATATCAGCAGCACTACACGTCTCTAAATAATATAAACGAAAAAAATGCTCAGTAATAAATGAACAAATGCAATTACATGAAATTAAGAGAAACTTACAATTACGTATAAGGATGCCATAACTCACGGTTTGTCCTATTTATTTTTAAAAATATATATTTTATTTCTTATATTTTTTACATTGTCTGATAACAATTTCTGAAACTATATTTAGATTGTACAATAGCTATATTCTAATAATTTTGATCTCTCTTGTATTTTTATTTAATTAATAAATATTTTAAATTTTCAGTATTTTTTTTCTGAAAATATATTTTTCTCCCTGTAAATACATGTCAGTATCTTTTAAGGGTCGGTTAGTTGTGAAAAAAATATTAAAATTACTAGAACATGATTATTAGATAGTTTATTAGGGTTTCAGAAGTTATTGTTAGACATTGTAAAAAAAAACAGGGAGTAAAGTATAGATTTTTCAAAATAAAAAGGGCTTAGACCAAATGAAAGGGGGCGGGGGTTTGTAATTTTCCCTGAAATTAACTTCAATCATTAAAAATATTCAAGGATCTCTTTAAATATTAGTTCCATGAATGTCTCTAAGGCACTATTTGGAAACAACTTTTATAATTAACTATTAAAATTCTTGATAATTTATTTAACAGTTGATATAAAAGCTACCTTTAGATATATATTTTTTTAAAACTCTAATATTAATTGCACTATACCAAATGGGGCCTTAATATCAATATAGATACCATTCACTTAGCTAGGTGTCGTTGAGATTGCTATAGTCCAAGATATTTACCAACCACCTCTATTTTTTGTTTTTTTTTTTTTTTTTTGTCATGACAACATTGGTGAATTACTCAAGATATTGAACAACCCGAATAATTCCTACCTTCAGAAGCCTCTTGAACTCTCTTCTAACAAGTTCTTTTCTTTTGGGGGGGGGTCATATTCCTTTTTCTTTTGTTGCATTGACCAAGCCTGGGGATTGACTTGCAACTTATCGGTAAGGACCTTGGGGTCTATTCCTAGCATGTCATTAGGAAACCATGTAAAAATATCTACATTAATCCATATAAATTCAACAAATGAATTTTTTACTTCTTGGGAATGTCTTTGTCCAATTTTATCACTTTGACGTGGGTTATTTAACCTCTTCAAAGTTTTTTTAGATGGATAGACTAGTCCCATTTTTGACAAAAGGTACTTCCTTCCTCCACTTTGGATCATACACCAGTGTCATAAAAAAGTTTGTGATAGGTCTCAAAAGGACCAAAACTATCAACTACTATTTGTTTTGAACTAGTTTATAGCCGCCTCCCTCAAGGTCAAAATAAAGGCCCTACAAATAACTACACCTACAGCTTTCTCAAACCTCATAGAATTAATATACCTATGCAGATGGTTGCAGGGGTCAATAAGCCCATTGTACAGATCAATCTTAAGCATCTTGAAGCCCTCAGGAGTCAGTGCATTGTTGATCTCCTTAACGAATGATTACACCCACATATAGATAATATCAATGACCAATGACTTTTCTTAGGAAGAAGATTTATGACCTTTAAATGTTTCTTCATATAGTCCAATCTTATCAAAACTAAAATCATATCACTTACCTTTAGACCTTCTTAGTAGGTGCTAGACCTCTGTGGTGAGTCCCTTAAAAGGGGCTCAATCCCTTTCGGGGCTGGATAACTTTTAGTCTTGTACTTTAGTTCTCACAAAATTTCACTCTTAATCTCTTGTTGAATTATAGCCTTCAACCTCTAGAACAAATCATGTTGGATGACTTGAAATGTTCATCATTCAAGGCTATAGGGGCTTTACCTTTTGCCTGGTCTCAAGGAAACAATAAAGGTCTATTTCCCTTACTCATCCCCCTTTCGTTCTGCCCCTGGGATTTTTCAACCGAGTCTTAAGGATTTCACCTTCCTTCAGTAGTATTATCATTATCAAACAAATCTTGGTTTTGTCGAGATTGCCATGTATCTATTATATTGTTCTCACAGATGTTGCCAAATTAATAAAAAAAATATTAATAAAGTTGGTAAACCTAGCTTTTGGGTGCTCGAAATGAATTAGGATCAAGATATCTATAGTAAAAAACAACGTAAAAAAGCCGAAAAGTTGCACCTCTGAAAAAAAACCTCTGACAGTCAAGTTAGCTCTCCAAAACTAGAAAAAGTAACTATGGAAAAAGTAGGATTTCCATATATACCTTAGACATATCTTGAAGGTCTTATTTTATAGGTAAGAGTGTCAATCTAGGCATTTTCAAAGTATAATCAGTGAATGATTTTGTTCCATATAGGAGTCTTCTTTTATTAAATACCTTCCACTACTAGAAAAAGGTATTTTAGCGACAGCTAAAAGCTGTCATTAACTAGCGACAGTAAATAATCATTCTAGCAATGAGCAGCCCTCGCTAACTTGTCATGGACTAACGATGGTTAGCCGTTACTAAGTTATCAATAGAAGTTGCTCTTACTAACTGGCCATAGAGTAGTGACGGTTAGCTATCGCTAAATTATGGCCGAAGTTAGTGACAATCTACCATCGCTAATTGATCATGGATTAACGACGACTGCCCGTCACTAAGTTATGAATAGAAGTAGTAACGGTTAACTGTCACTAGGTTATGAACATAAGTAATGGCCAATTGACCTTGGTAATTGGCAGGACCAAATCAAACAGAGCCTTAGTTAGAGGACTAAACTATCTGATTCAACAATGTTTGAGGACATTTTGATGCTTAAACCTTTTTTTCTTAATTTTTGGCCAGGTTTAAGGAAGGCTCGTCGTCACTAGCTTCTAGTGTTGTCAACAATGGCCTGCCTTCAGTAGTTTTATTTAAAACCCCAAATCAAAGCCTCCCACAGCCATGTGTTATTTTGATAAGAGAGGTGTCTCCTGTTTTTCTCTCTCCCTAGTTTGACTTTGAATCATCCATCTTTGATATCTGAACTTTTGTCCTCTTCGATCGGCATGCTTTGCTTCGAGCTTTAGTTTCACTTTTCATCCCTTATCCAAGAGCTGGTCGATGCCTACGACCATGACTATTCTGACTTCGTTAACCGCTCCACAAAACTCGTGGATGTTGATGTTGCTGTACTCAGGTGCGTGCTACGCTATTGGAGCTTCGCAAGAAGATCCAGCAGTTCAAGAAAGCTGTCAAGGGTTCTATTGTCTCACTGGAAAATGGGCTCAATAACGATCAGAGGCTACCTCTACTAGGGAGGTTTTTGTGACTTCTTTTATTATTTCAGAAATCATAGAACGCATGTGGATGAAAGAGAAAATTTTACAAAATATTTTCCAATTTTATTATTGACAATTTTTTTTTTGCTTTTTGCATATTTTATGAATGGATATAGGTTGAAAAGCTGATAGAAAATCTCCAAATGGTTGATTGATCAAACAAATTCAATGGAGAAGAATAACGGTTTAGATGAATAGGCTCAAATTTAATATTGGTAATTTAAAGATCAGCTTCAATCTTGATCTGCTTATGTGTTCATCATGAGTTAGGGATTCAATTACAAATTATACTTTTACTTGAATAAAGGAAAGAACTGCATCTGTGTGTTATGTGAAAGTTCTATGTGGACCCATTTTGAACTCATTTTTAGCAATTTCTTACTTAATGATTAGAGAGGTAAGAAATTGCCTTGGTTATTCATTAATAAAAATATATATGTGACGATAGATTGACCAAGGGCCTTAGTTATTCATTAACAAAAAATAATATGTGATGAGTGGCACACTTAGCTTTTGTCAAGTGTTGGAAAGAAATGTTTCTGACCTTAGTTTTGTGCTTGCTTCTTCATTATTATTGCCTTTCTTTTATGGCACAATTTTTGTTAGAATGACTTTGATTTTTGGTATTTTGGATCTAATTCAGAGTTATTTGACCTTTAACATATAGTGTGACACTTCTCTTAGGTTGATCAATTATTGGATGTTGAGACAGAAACAAGCATTGCCATGATGATACAATGACAAATGAAAATTAACCAAGTAATACGCTCAATTGATGAAAAAAATGAGAATCCACTAATAGAGAAAGCCATAAGCTCTAAAATACTTCAATATTTTTTATAGACTGTCTTATAATAATAAAAGATGATCAATTTATAGGTTTACAAAAAAACCCCAAACCAAAATAATTAAGGAAACTGAAAATAAATAGGAAACAAAATCAACAAAAACTTTAGAAGCCTAAATACCTCTTAAAGTGATGGATTTTTTACCCAAAAAAAAATATTCATCAAGAGCAAATCTCTTATGACACCTATAGAGCATGAAATTCTCTTTAAAATAACATATTATAGTAGTCATTCTAACAACTGTAGCAAAAGTTATGACCTTTGAAAGTTGGGGTTTGTGCGATGCCTATATTTGGGATTTTTTCTTCAGTTTCGCCCGATCAACTCATTCTGTGAATTCATCCACTAAACGCCCCACATCAGTCCCTTCTACTTGAGAAAAACTCGACCTCAAGGTGCTTGAAAGGTTTGGATACAGAGGTTTATCAGAAGAGTAGTAAGAGAAAATATCACATTAAATGTCTTGAAAATTCTCATATTATCCAACAGATCAATCACATAAGTATTGTTGTTAATCTTCTTTAGAACCTTATACGGGCCATCTTGCATGGCTGTAGCTTGTTATGGGTACCAATTAGGAACCTTTCATTCTGCAGAAACACCATCACTTCATCACCCACCTAAAAAATCTACTAACGACGATGTTCATCAACAGTCTACTTTTACCGCCTATTTGTTTACTCTAACTTTTGTTTAAGTTCAACTTGAATATTTTGCCATTGATCAACCATACTTTCTGCAGCCTTATTGACTCCAATTCCAGCCCTCACTAGATCAAGAGTATGCTGAGGCGATTTGGTGTAAACCATTAAAATGAAGGACTTCCTATGGCACAACGAGTCCTAGATGCAATTTCTTATGATCTCACAAGGCAAAAAACAAACACTTTCTCACTCGAAAAAAGCCTAATTACCCATTACACCCCAAACTATGTTGACTTGGATGTTGTGCCCCAAAACCTTCAACTGACACACTTCGATCCTTGAAGTATCAACACCATGACACTTGGCCTATTTGACCTAATAACTCGGCACGTCAGATGTTTTACATTAGTTACATAACAAAATTATCATCTAATTGCACAATTTGAAATTTCAAATCTCCAATTACACAAACCCATAACCTTGGGACTTAAATTAAATGCAATTAAACATGGCTATCTAGAGTTTCTAATTTTTATATTTTTCCCCTTATTTTTTCACTTCCACTATGTAGGTCATTGTCTACATCAGCTTTAGTTGACCAAGTCCCTCTACTCAATGTCATTCATTGAATCTAAGTTCAATCCACCCTTCTTTGATTCTTGCCTTATATATAAGGGTGAAAAAAGTTGGCCCTAACCTGAAACCTGACCCAAAATTTGACCCTATTTTACGGGTTAGGGTTGGGTTGAAGAGATGAATTAAGGGGATTCGAGTCAACTCGAACTCAAACTATTTTGAAGGCCTAAAGTCGGGTTGGTTCGGTTATTACCCGAATCCAACCTGAAAAAAGGCCCAGTCCCTACTAGCCTACCATTGACGACACCATTTAGAAATTGGGCAGAATATACGTTTGGCCAGCCTAGCCCGTTAAGTCCTAACCCCTAACTAAGTCCCAAATCCCCAATTATCCTTTCCTAGCCAACTAGACGAAATTGCACAGCACAACAGTGAGCCAGTGAACAGACCAGTGAGTGTCAAGTCTCGACGCTATCGAGAAAGGGCAAGACCAATGACCTCCGCCTTCGCGACCACCATAACCGCTGCAACGCTGCTCATCTTCTCTCTCCAACTTGAGCTTGATGTCAGCCTCACCCCTTAACCCATCACACGCACTTACCAGACTCAATTACGAAGGACGTGTGGCTGTTGCGGACTCGCAGCATTCATCATTTGAGTTACTCTAAGCCTTCTCCTAAGTTTTGCCGACTGCTAATGAGCCAAACGAGACTTGGTTACTGTACGTCTCTGTTGATTTTCAATTGCAAATTAGGTTTAGGGTAAATTATCCCAGAGAATTTTTTGTTCAATTTCAGTAGCAAGGTTTTGTTTGATGATTGATGAATATTGGCTTAGATTTAATTTGATTAATTAATTGGATATTAGCTTTATTGAGAATTGAGTGTGATGGCTGAATGGCTGAACTCGTCTGCCCTTTTGTTTTGTTTGATTAATTGCTTGGGTGTTGAGTCTGCCTTTTTTTTTTTAATTGATTAAGTTAAATGCGCTAGATGCTAGTTATTAAAAATCCAGAATGTTAATCAAATTATGTTGGTTTTATTTTCAGATGGCAAGTAATGTTAATGGGGAAGATATTGATGTTAGTGATGGAACAAGCATGGCCCAAATGCCAACTTCTATTACTGCTGAAACTATTGGCAATGACGATGCTAGTGAGCTAAGCAAGAAGAAAATGAAGTCGAGTTGGAATGGTGGCAGGAAGAGAGTTGATTTTTGGGCTTACTTCAAGTTTGTTAAGGGCAGCAACTAAAAAAAATGTGACTACATCCAATGTGGTTTTGTTTATAGTTGTGATGGTAAAAGCATGACACCACTAATTTGAAAAATCACATTGAGTTTAAGAGCAAGGGAATTGAAAGGAAAAATCAAACAACTATTAATTTGTGAAAAGGAATTGGTGGGGATGCTATCTTGAGTAATTGGGGATTTGATTTGGATGCTTGTAGGAAGGCCTTAGCTTATATGGTTATAATGGATGAACTTCCTTTCCGATTTGTTGAGGGAGAAGGATTTAAAAGGTTTTGCAATGTTATCCAACCTAGGCTTCAAATACCATCTAGGATAACTGTTGTAAAAGATTGTTATCAAGTCTTTATTGATGAAAGAGAGAATCTGAAGAAATTTTTAGTATCCGATTCTAAATGGGTGTCCATAATTATTGACACATGAACTTTAATTCAAAGAATTAACTACATGTGTGTCACTGTTCATTTCATCGATAATGAATGGACATTGCAAAAAAGAATCTTGAACTTCTGCCCAATTTTTGTACATAAGGGTGAAACAATTAGCAACGACATTAAAAAAATTTAAGTATTTAGGGCATTGAAAATTTGATGACTATCACTGTAGATAATGCAAGTTCTAATGATATAGCTATTGTCTATTTAAAGAGGAAAATGATGAATAGTCATAGGTTGAGAAGTATTCAAAATGGGAATTATCGTCATATGAGATGTGTGGCTAATATAATAAACTTGGTTGTAAATGATGGACTTAAGCTAGCTTCTGATTTTATTATTTGTGTCCGCAATGCTATAAGATATGTTAGACAATCTCCAGCACATTTGTTGAAGTTCAAGATTTGTATTGAGGATGAAAAAATTTAGTCCACAAATTCACTTTGTCTTGATGTCCCAACTAAATGGAATTCAACATATTTGAAGCTTGAAACAGCCTTGAAATTTGAAAGGGCATTTGTTGCATATGAAGATCATGATCCTTTTTATGTTCGTGAACTTTTAGAGAGTAAAGGTTTAGGGAAGCCTGTGAAAGAGGATTGGGACAAAATAAAATATGTTACTCAGTTGCTTAAAGCCTTTTATGATCTTACTTTACTTGTCTCTAGTTCTTTTTATGTCATTGCAAATACTTACTTCCATGAGATTTCTTCTATTGATATCTTGTTACGTGACTGGGCTGGGACTACATATAATGGTAGGAGCTTTTCTGATATGACTTTAAAAATGAAGGAGAAATGTGATAAATATTGTGGTAATCTTGAAAAGATTAATATGATGATCTTCTTTGTTGTTGTGCTTGACTCACAATATAAAATGGAGTACTTGGATTTTGTGGTGGAAAAGATGCATCCTAAGCCTGTGGCAGATAAACTCATTGCAAAGGTGAAAGTGGGTCTAAAAGAATTGTTTATTAAGTACAAGTTAATGTACTCAACTCAAAGTGACCATTTAAGTAGAAAGGAACAAGTTGGGAGTTCAGTTGTCGATGTTGTAGATTTGGATGACCATCAAATGAGTTCGTCAAGTGCAGCCCTAGTTCATCAATGGAAGCAAATGAAAGCCATTAGTGGTATTAAGGCTAAAAGTGAGTTAGATAAATATCTGGATGAGAACTGTGAAGATGGAAATGAGGGCTTCAGTGTTCTTACTTGGTGGAGGGTCAATAGCCCTAGGTTTCCCATACTTTCCTTGATTGCTTGTGATATTTTGGCTATTCCTATATCTACTGCTGCATCTGAATCAGCTTTTAATACCGGAGGTCGCGCGTTTGATCCCTTTAGGAGTTCGTTGTCCCTAAAAATAGTAGAGGCACTTATTTGTGCACAAGACTGGATGAGAGTTGCATTGAGGAAAGAACCTATCGATATTAAAGAACAATTGGTTGAAATTGAAAAACTCAATCAAGGTAAACTTTATTTTATTTTCCATGATATTAATATGTAACATTTGGATTTATTAAGTGCCTAATTTCTTTGTTTCATTTTTTCTTTTTTCTAAGAATTGGAGTCCATTCCATCCGCACCACCTATTGTTGGCATTGCTTGATGGTTAGTTTATGTTTATGGTAATTACCTTAAATTGGTAGGTTTAAATTTAAATTGATTTCATACTTGTCAATTATTCTAAATACACTAGTAAAATCTTCTACTTATTTTACTAGCTTGCTACCGGTGGTGGCTACTGGCTACTGTTGGTCCTGTGGCTTGTGGAGGATTGCTGGATATTAGCTACTGTTGTTGGTTTTTTCTTGGTGCTTGCTGGTGGTTTTCCCTTTATGCTTGGTGCTGTTAGTTTGTTTCGCTTTGTATTTGTGGTTTGTTACTTATGGACTTGCAGATGTGGTTTGTTTCTTATGGACTTGTAGTTGTGGTTGTGAACTATTTTTATTGCTATTTGGCTTTGCCTATTGCCATTCACTTGGCACTTGATGCCCCATGTGTTTGTAGTAAGCTAATTGACTTAGAATTAGCTGATAACAATGTTGGCACTTGACAAATGTAATGTGTATGTGTTGGATTGTTGACTATTATGTGTTATGAAGTTGCATTTAGATACAAAATGTGCATTTTTTGAATCCTGATATGTGTCTGCAACTGTAGGTTGCAATGCATAAATAGTATACATTTTTTTTTTCGCATTTTCTCAAGTTTCAGACCTTACCCAATCCAACTCGATCCATTTTTTCCGAGTTCGGTTCAGTTTGGGTTGGGAAGGTAAATTGGGTCGGTTCAGGTTTTGAATTTTGGATGGATATCTTGGTTGTGATTTTCGAGACCCGACCCTAACCCGAAAGTTACACCCCTACTTATATATAACTCCTAGTCACCTTCACTGTTATAAAACCATCTCCATGGTTATCATTGGCGCTCACTAGCCTTGAGCTCACGTTGGTTGAGCACGACACCACCGCTTATCCCTATAGGATATAACTACATTCTTCAACTTGTACTCCCATCCACCTTAATCTTCATTGACGTTAGTGATATTTGGTCCCTTAACCTTGCTATACTAAGAAATCATGGTATGTTCTCGAGTTTCATGTAAAGAGGAAAACTTTTAGGAAGCTTGATAGGAGGTGGTTTGGTAGCATAATTGGAATGTTCTAAAAGGCTTAGAAGGATAGGATTGGTCAAGAAATGGATTGGTGGAGAGTGAGAAGGAGGGTGGCGGAGATAGGAGAGGAAAAAGGAATTAAGTGGATCGGATTTCAAGAATAGGCTTCTAGGATTTTAGAGTTAGCTTTATAGCTAATGTGAGAAATTCTTCTACTGAGGATTTGAAAGAAGAATAAAGTATCTTCTTCATTTTTTTTCTTAGAACGAGGAACTCGAACTGTAAAAATTTGAAAATGAAGGATGAGAAGGGAGAATGTGGGACACAAGGAATAATGAGATTAACGCGAGGTAGGTTACCAGCATGGAGGATGACACAGGTTTCGTGGAGATAGAGAGAGGACCAATGGTGGTGAAGGTGGAGAAAGTGGAGCTAGTGAGGTGGAAGGAGCAGCAGTAATTAGCACGAGGAAGATGAGTTAGGGATGGTGGCATAAGTAGTTGAGAGAAAATGGTTAAGGTGCCGAATATAAAAATTATGAAACTTAAATGGTCATTATGTGGGTTTTCTCCCTTTTTAATTGGACCGAGGTTAAGTCATATATTATCATGTGACTAAGTTACCGAGTTAAAAAGGCAAAGTGTGCGGAATCATAACAGTTCAGGGATAGAAGTATGCCAATTGGATGTTTGGGGGCAAAGTGTCTATGTCAACATAGTTTGGGAGTATAATAGGTAATTATTCCCTCCAGAAAAATAAAAAATAAAAAACCGTAGGGTAAAGAAGCAAACACCTTAGCTACGTCAGAAAGACAAATGGCAGATTCCTAAAGACCAACCTTTGCAAAAAAAAAAAAATGATGAAAATACTGCAGATTGGGGCTTGAAAAGTGAGAGATCAAGCAACATATCTGTGTGCTTGGCAAGGAAGAAGAAATAAGAAAAGGGCCGCAAAAGCTTTTCATTTCGTAGAAATCAAATTGAATTGCAGAGCATGAACCAGAGCTTCAAGCCAAAAAATGAATTTAGGGATTCCCAACAGCAAATCATCGAACCCACAAAAGATTATGCTCCAATTCCTATCAACGATCTCTGTTATTGCCTCTTCTGTATCGAATGATGTCTTTGGAGACGTGAAACACGCACGGAATCGGCGAAGCTTATCTCAATTGTGGAAATTGAGAACAAATTGTTGATAGGGCAGCGAAAAGTGGGCGTCGTAGTTAAGGGATAAGTATTTTTTGGACAAAACCAAAAAAATTAAAAAAATTGATTATATTTGAATAAAATAATTTAGTTTCTTTTCTAGTTCAGTTGACTCAGATTAAAACTGAATTTTATATTCGATTATTAGATTGGTTATTAGATCATCACTTAAAACCAAATAAATCAAATAGATCGAATAGTAATAAATATTTTCTCATTATCCATAATAACCCTACATATATAAAATTATTTTCTACTAATTTTTACCATTATTCATATTAACCTTACATATATAAAATTATTTCTTACTAATTTTGAACAATATATTGTCTATCTTTCTTTCATTTTGGGTATGAGAGGTAAAAAATTTAATATATGTCTTTTTTTCTTTTTTATTTACTATATATTTATTTCTTAGAAAGAGAATCAAATATATCAAAATATATTTCAGATGGTTCTGATCAATTCTAATATATAATTCAGACAATTCAGATATACTTTATAAAAATAAAAAATCAATCAAATCATTATATTTAGAATAGTTTTAAACCAAACCAGTCGAATGCACACTCTCAGCTATAGCAGCTTGTGGCGTCATCTGACAATTTCTCAAAATCGCAAATTCACGTTGGAGATTTCGGCCCAAATTTATGTAGCTTAACACCTAATGTCACGTGCTTGTTAAATTGGATAAATGAACTATTAAGTACTTAATTTACTCAATAAAAAAAAAAAAACAAAATTTACCACCATAAACTAGTAAGAAGACCAAATTTGACATCAAACTTTTAAAAGTATCAAATTTATTATAGAATTTTTTAACTTCAAGACCAAATTTACTATCAATGTTAATTGACTGTCAAATGAAGGGGAAAATTGACAACTTTGGTCCTTGGCTCTACACGTTACTTTTGCCAGTTCCTTAACCTGGTCCATTTGATGATCATGTTATCTTCTTCACCTATCAGAATAGTCGAGCGTTTAATGGTGTCGGGAGGGGTAGACTCGGCCCAACACTTTATTTGCGAATCATGGACCTATTCTTCAAAGGCTCATCATCACACAAGACGATGTCTGCTGTCTCAATGATCATGCGAATGTATTGCTCTATCAGCCATGAAATTCAAAGCGGCATAGGCTCGCTAATGACATGATAAGCAAAGCAAAATTTGGGTTTCATTTCTGAGAAGATAGAATTTGAGCATCCACGTCCGATTGGGTACTACTCCAGGATTGAAACTCAACGGTGATGGCTGTTTCCCTTGTAATTGTATCTTTTTTTTTTAACAAACCATTTTGCTAGAGGAATCATTATGCTGTCTAATTTCATTTTAGATTTTCAAATAAGGGCAACAAAATTCTCTTATGCTCTTACTGGAATTCAATGATTTTAATTTAGGGAAAGGGTCTGATAAAGGAATTAATTAAAAGCACTGTCTCCACCATGAATCACTACTTCATCATTGGATTCCAAATATCCCTTGTCTCCTTCGGCTCCTTTGGATTCTAGTATCTTGAATAAGATGATATGATCATTAGATGAATGGATGAAGTTAGAGCACTAGTAGAAGAAACGTGAAAAACCAAAGACTAAAGTTGTTATTTTTCCCCTTTTGTCTAACAATCACTTAATGAATGAGTAACATTTGTGGTAAATTTGGTACTAAAGGTAAAGTTCAACAACAAATTTGATACTTTTGAAAGTTTGATTGTGTAAATTTAGTCCATTAACTAGTTTAGAGTGGTAAAGTTGATACCTAGTCTTTTTTAGATTTATGGAAAAATGACACTTTGAGTTCTAAACGTGTTACACTTGTTCTATTTCATTTCCTATAGTATTCATAATATGTCAATCAACTAGACCCGGTTTCGTAACTGATTATTTTATCGTGTTCATAATATGAAATCTTACTCACTAATGAATGCAATCGTTCTTGGATTGCGTTTTTTTTCTTTACTAGAAAAGGAAAAAAATTGCAATTTTAATCCCAAATAGAGGAGGCCTCCATATAATCCTGCACATCTAAGCCTGTGGTGGCACACCCCATTCTTTAAATTATGGATGAAGCGTATGGTATACTGCATAATATATTATTTTTTATTTTATAAAAAATAAAAATAATGTTTGGATATGAAAAATAATAAATATAACTTTTCTATACTTTTACATCTGTTTTTTATTTTTAATTTTGATCATAATTTCTTTAATATAAATAAAATTTGTATGAAATAAAAACTAGAATATGTAGAACAAAATAAATATTATTCAGTAAAAAAAAATATTGATACATAATAAAAAATAATACAACTGTAACATATGTGTATTAAATTATATTTTATCATTTTGTCTATGTCCATGTGATGTATGATGTATATTATTTAAAATAAATAAGGAAAATATTTTTTATTCTAACTCATATACTATCGTATATATAGTTTCAAACATTTTTTATTTC
Organism: Aquilaria yunnanensis; assembly: GCA_039654915.1. Classification (NCBI taxonomy): domain Eukaryota; kingdom Viridiplantae; phylum Streptophyta; class Magnoliopsida; order Malvales; family Thymelaeaceae; genus Aquilaria; species Aquilaria yunnanensis. The sequence goes on from CM077595.1 coordinate 3,677,474, forward strand.
AATCTTCAAAGTTTACAGTTCTTTTAAATGGATGCTAAAACTTTATAACTGTGTAAATAATTAGTCTGCGTCATTTGATTGACTGAGTTGATAAAGAAAAAAAATTCTAGCTTTTCAAATACCCCATCTTTATGACTTTAGAAAAACTTTAAAAAATTTTGAGACTGCGTCATTTTTGTTTTTCTTTCTTATGTTTGCCTAGGAAGCTAGGAAGTAATGGTGTCTCTCGCTAAATTGAGAATATATATATTTTTTGGGATGTGTGATGTGGCATGAAGAAACAGAATATTACTTGCTTGATTTGATGGAAGAGAATAAGTGATGTTGTGAGATTATATATAGGAGAAATACGCTTACATGGTATTATTAACAGCGAATAACCATTGAACATCTCCATCTAAGAAACAACATGTTGGGCACATGTTGGGCAATACATATTGAACCTGGGAATTATGACCTTTGATCGTAGAGAACATCCAAAACTTGTGAGCAATCTATTAATAACAAAGACTATAGGATTATGGGAAGGAGCCAATTTTCTAGCTCCCCAAGTTTGACATAATTTATTGGGATGGTTAGGAGAAAACAGCCTTTAAGCAGATAAAGACTCTTCATTACTAAAAAATTGGTGAATAAGACCTTCCATTATTGTGATCAAGGATTGAGAATCAAATGATGCATAATAGGAAAAACACTCATTTCCTCCCAGCCATATAGTTTAAAGGATAGCGACTAAAAAACTAATCCATTTAAAGGACCTTTTACCGCAAGAAGCTAGATGACAACTAGGTCTAGAACGAAAAGCCATTGGTTGGTGATGGGGGTAATCAGAAAAAGTCCCATATGTCAGTAGTACTTGACCAACCTTAGAAAATATGGAGAGTCGCCTATTCTTCTTTTTCTTCATTACACTGTTAGCATAGGTAATGTTGGAGGCCACCATGAGAACCTAGATTACTGCCTGTAGGAAGGACATTCAATAGACATTTCCAAAAGAATACCTTATTGTTGACACCCAATTTCGTCCGGCCATTAAAATAATTTTAAAAAATTAAATAAAAAAAATTAAATAAAAAAATGTATTATTATTATTATTGTTATTATTATTACTAATTTTTTTTTAGTTTAAAATATATATATATTTTTTTTGTTTTGTTTTGTGAAGATTTGATATATGTGTGTATATGTGTATGTTTGAAAGAAAAAAAGAAAACTCCATAAAAATGACAAAATTTAAAAGTTTGAGGTAAAAATGACAAAATTAAGAAGTTTCAGGCAAAATTGACAAATTCTGAAAGTTCCAGGAGCATTTGGCAGTTTGTCACATAAAATTTTGAGCCTGCCGACGTTTTTGGCTCAAATTGACAGAAAACGACAAAATTGTCAAAATCAGAAGCTTCAGGAACTTATCCAGAGGCTGAGAGACGTAAAGGACTAAAATTGTCATTTTACCAATTTAAGAGATAAGTTTGAAATTTTTTATTAATTTATCCATCAACAGTTCAGCTAAACTTCCTCTATAAATAGCCCCCCAAATTTTGTGCTGAACACAGAAAAAAATAGCAAAAAAACTTAGAGCTCCGTTTTAAAAAAAAAATAAAATTACAGCCCTTAGCCCCAGCCCTCTTCCCTTCTTCCCCAGAAAGCCAAAACTTTTTTTTCTTTTCTCTGTTCCGTCTCTCTCTCTCTCTCTCTCTCGCCGTGCCCACCACCGCCGTCCGCCGGCCACCACGCCTCCGCCCAGCCGTCCTGCCGCCGTCGTCCGGCCGTCCCGCCGCCGTCGCCGTCGTACCCAGCCTGACGTCCGCCGCCGCGCCGTTCCCCTTTTCTTCTTCTCTCCCTGCGCCGGCTGCTGCCCGCCGCTCCTCCACCGCCCTCCGCTTCGCGCCGTTGCCCCTCCGCCCGTGCTCGCCGTCGCCCTGCGCTTCCGCCCCCACGCCCTTGCGCCCCGTGCCCTCGCCGCCGCTCGCCTGGCTGCCCCTCCCTCCCCCCACGCCGTCCGTGTCGCGCCTCTTTCCTGGGATTCAAAAACAAAAACTAAAGGGTATAACTCTTGTTTTGTCTTCTATCTTTTCAATTTCTTTCACTTTGGTCACTAACCTTTTATTTTGTTCTTGCAGAATTAATTCCTAACTATTTTAATTTTTACTTGTTTATTTATTTGTTATTATTACTAACATTTTTTTATTGTTGTTATTAATAACTAACAACTAACTTGACTAACTTTTATTATTATTGTTATCACTAACTTTTATTTTTGTTATACTAACAATTAATTGTGCTAACCACTAACTTTTATTATTATTGTTATCACTAACTTTTATTTTTGCTATACTAACAATTAACTGTACTGACTGCTAACTTTTATTATTATTGTTATCACTAACCATTTAATTTTTGCTATACTAACAATTAACTGTACTGACTGCTAACTTTTATTATTATTGTTTTCACTAACCATTTAATTTTTGCTATACTAACAATTAACTGTGCTAACCACTAACTTTCATTATTATTGTTATCACTAACCATTTAATTTTTGCTATACTAACAATTAACTGTACTGACCGCTAACTTTTATTATTTTTTTTTTAATGGATGTTCAAAACAAAAAAAAAAATAATAATAATAACAAAAAAAGAAGAAAACCTCCACTTTATTTATTGTTATTTAATTTTTCTTTATTTTATGGTTAAACTCATTTCATTTAAAGAAATTAGACATAAAAAAATATATATGTAAAATAAATCTGAACCATGTTGTTAAGTCAAAAAAAAAAAAAAAAAATTTTAGTTCATGGTATATTGGCTGGAAACTGTCTCGTGCCCGCTTTTGAGCTGCTTCACCTGGTGAAGAGGGTCTGGCTGAGTAACAACGCCCCGTACCATGATCAAAGATTTTCATTTTTAAACTCTTTGATTCCTTTAAATTAACTTCTTATTAAATAAAAATTAATTATTTTTTTAATTATTTTATAAATTGAGTAATTATTTAAACAATAAATATCCTTCATTAAAAAGAAAAAAAGATAAAAGAAAAAAAAGAAAAAAGAAAAAAGAAATAAAAAAAAAAAGAAAAAAAGAAAAGAAAGAAAGATAAAAGAAAAAAAAAGAGAAAAGAAATTAAAAAAAAAAAGGTAAAAAAGAAGAAAAAAAGAAAGAAAGTAAAAAAAAAAAGTAAAAATATAAAGATAAATTTTTAGTTAGTATTAAAAATCATTCATAAACAAAAAAAACAATTACCATTTAAAAATTAATTTCATAATAATAAGAATTAAATAATTATGATAAATTAAATCATTCCATATCCGGATGATCCGGCAGGATCTACGGTTTGGAAAATATCAAACTTTTTTTTTAAAATAATTAAATTAAATAAAAAGATAAAAATTCATATTTTTACAATTTGAATAAAATTGTTTAAAATTTCACCAAATTCCGTGTCCAAATGACTCGGCAGAGTCCATGGTTCGGAATCAAAATCTTCCGTGTCCAAATGACTCGGCAGAGTCCATGGTTCGGAAGTATTAAAATTTTATATTAATTACCAAGAATCCACATCCGACTAAGTAATTCAGTTAAAATTTTCGGTTTTGAAAATTAACTGAAGATGTTTTAAAAGCAAAGCAAAACAAAATTAAAATCAACTAAGGTGCCAATTTTTGGGCGCTATAACAAAGTTGTTTTAGCGTAACCGTACTCCCGATCCCCGAACTCTCGCAGACCAATTTTAAAGGTGTCCAATCGACCTAGGTGAAACAGATTGGTGGCGACTCCAGAAAACCCGACGTTGCCACAGCTTGGCGACTCCACTGGGGACTCGACGTTAGTGAGTCGAGCCTAAAGTTGATTTGTTTTTATTTACTTTGCTTTACTATTATGTGGATTTATATATTATATTTACTTAAGTAAACATGCATAATGCATTCACAAAATGAAGCTCTATACCCGAGCTTCCTTAAATCAAACACGATTCTTTCTAAGCGGAATTGGTGTTGCTGTCCTTGTGAGGCCACGGTCTCCAAGCCTTCACCGGTTTCAAAGTAGCAAAGTAGTGTATTGCCTTCTGAGACGGTTAGTCTCTGCATGGGCCCACGAAAAGCTACGACTCGAATTAATCCATTCCTTACATAAACCCTAGAGGGTAAGGAATCGGGCCGTCACTATGATTCAGTGACGGGATTCGGGAACTATCCCTTGCCTTTTTGATAAACCACCTTCTGCATGTAGAATTCCTTACTCCACCTTAGAACCAGCCATTAAGAATTTCCCATACCTCGGTTCCCATTTCCATAGGTTTTGTTTTATCTATATGTTTGTATGATCCTATGTGTTATTTTTTTACTAACTCTATTTTTCCTTATTTTTCCGGCATATACATTTCATCATTAAAGATAAGTATTTGGTGAAAGAACTATTATCATGGATATTCTCGATTATCTTCCCACGGCTGTTACTGGATCATGGAATGACACGGTAATCGAAACTCAGCCTGAAGCTATGGAATATTCCGAAACGGCTCAAAAGCTTCACGGAGATGCTCTGACATCCCATTCTCACGTACAGCTTAAGGACCAGGTATCGGTCCGGATAAATCAGAACGACACCACGGAATTGTTGCAAGTCTGGAATAGTTGGAATTCTACTGATCGGGAAGCTTTTACGGCAAAATATGGTCACATCACTTGCCTACTAAAGGTTACCGTTGATGCATCACTTGTCCGGGCTCTAATACAATTTTGGGATCCATTTTATCGATGCTTTTCTTTCGATAAAATGGATCTGGTTCCAACCATTGAAGAATACAACAGCCTCTTGGGTTGGTCCTCCGACTATCCAATCGAGACTTATCAACATGATAGAAGAACGGAGCCTCATCGAGCCCTAGCAAAATTATTGGATATGCCAGCTTCCAGTCTTCAAACCAAGTTTGCAACAAAAGGATCTCGAAAATTTATCAGTTGGATCGACTTAAAACAATTAAGCCACGTTCTCCCTCAGAAAAATCAACGACGCAAGCTTTTCGCCTTGGCGATATATGGCCTGGTAGTCTTCCCAAGAATCGTCGGATTCATTGAAGGAGACATCATTACACTATTTGAGCAAATCTGCAATGCTCAAATAAATCCGACCTCAGTAATATTATGTGAAACTATCAGGGCATTAAACTTTTGTCGCCAAAGAGGGGGCAAATTCATAGGATGTTCACATCTCCTCAACATTTGGATCAAAAGCCACCTTCCTTGTGAGAAGCAACATTTTGGAAATCGCTTTTCAAAGGACTTCATCCCAATCGAAGCCTTTTTGAAAAGTGAAACCATTCATCACGACAGCAAGGAAGCATGGGTTGATTATTTCAAGAACATCACCGAATTCCAAATTGAATGGAGAGCCCCCTGGTCTACCTCCACCCGCGTTGTCTACCGATGCGGCAATTGCCCGTGGGTTCCTCTCTTAGGTATATGGGGAGGAACAAGTTATGCCCCAGCTCAAGTACGAAAACAATTTGGGTCCATGCAATTTATACCCATGACGCATAATCTGAGTAAGTTGGAATTTTCACACGAAGATCCAAATTCAAATAAGCTCGCAATGGGTATTTCAGTTGCGTGGAAAAGAATTTTCATATTGAAGTCGGGGCCTATTATTTCTCCCACTGCTTATTATGAATGGAGAAATAACCGGAAGGAAGGAATAGTTCTATCTGAAGAGGTCATCAGAAAATTGGCGAAAAGAGAGTTGGAGAAAGAACTAGAGGAAGAAAAGGAGAAGAACAAGAGGATGCTCCTTGACATGCAACAGCTCGGTCACAAAACACAACTCCTCGAAGAGAAAGTTGAATACCAAAAACAAGTCATCTCCCAATTGGTTGATGAAACCGATCAAAAAGAGATGAGAGTCAGATACTGGGAAGATCAATACAGATTTTCTCAAGATCAATTGCAAACATTTTTGGTAGAAGTCAGAAAAGTTACAGAACAAGCCCAACTAATGGGCGAAGAAGCCAAGGAGTTAGAAGAACTGAGCTATCCTACTCCATCAGTAAATGTTCAAAGAATGATGGAGTTCATATCTAAGGCCAGAAAGCAGTATTGTACTTTGGGTCGTTTCTTTTAAACAAACCTTTTGCTGAATGTAATTGAGAAATTCCATTATAGTTCTTCTTTCACCAAGTATTTACAATATTCATGCATGCATCCATCACATCAATCATACACACATAGAATCTAATAAAATAAATATTCCTTTAAAAGGGTAAAATTGGACCTCAACACCGATATTCAACTCGACTCCAAACAAGATTAATGGCAGAACAAGCCGAAGGACGTCTCATGGAGATGGAGTCCAAGATTGAAAGTATGTCAGAACAGATGAGACAATTGATGGAATTAATCAAAGGGAAAGCAACTCAAGTCCCCATCAAAGAAGTGCAAGATCCCACTTATCCCCCGGGATTCACCCCGCAACGAGTCTCAGTCCAAGAAAACCTGTTTCAAGAATCAGGACCGTCTGCTAGTGTTCACCTGAAACAAGACACTGTACAGGAAGAGAAGAAGACATTACCAAAAGAAGAAGCAGAATCTCAAAAACTCGAAACAATAGAAAAGCGACTGCGAGCCATTGAAGGAGGCACTATATTCGGATCTCTCTCGGTAGATGACCTCTGCTTAGTGCCAGATGTCGTAATCCCTTCAGATTTTAAGGTGCCAGATTTCGTGAAATACGATGGAACGAGTGATCCCATCACTCACATCACATTGTTCCTAAGGAGACTACAACCACTCACAAAAGATGAAAAGGTGTGGATCGCACTTTTTCAGGAAAGTCTCACAAAATCAGCATTACAGTGGTATCTAAGCCAAGGTCCAAGGAACATAAAAACTTGGAATGACCTTGCTCAGGCCTTCATCGGCAACTATAAACACGTTATGGACTTGGCTCCGGATCGCCAAACTCTCCAAAACATGGAGAAGAAAAAGCTAGAAACTTTCAAGGAATATGCGCAGCGGTGGAGGGACTTAGCTGCACAGGTTCAGCCACCCATGACAGAAAGAGAAATGGTCACTTTGTTTGTCCAGACACTGAAATACCCATATTATGACAAACTTATTGGCAATGCGGCAACTAACTTCTCCGACGTAGTAATGTCTGGAGAAAGGATCGAGCATGGTATCAGGACTGGGAAGATTACTGAATCCTTTAGCGATCCTATGAAAAGAGGAGGACCTTCCAGAAGAAAAGATGAAGAAATACAACAAATAGGAAGAGGAAGAGGGATTCCCTTCGTGGGCACTGTGGCCACCGGACCTCGCCTATCCTATTCTGCCAATAAGCCCAATTATTATCCTACCAATAGGCCCAATGATTATCCTCCCAATAGGCCCAATGATTATCTTCCCAATAGACCCAACAATTATCCTCCCAACAGACCTAATCAGTTACGGCCACCTGTTCCAACTCCTCCAGTACCTGCACCAAGACCAAGAGAAATCTTCGCACCAATTCCCATGACTTACACTGAGCTGTATCCAAAACTCATCGAAAGTCAACTTATTCGCCCAATCCCTACAAGGCCATTGGAACCCCCGTATCCAAGGTGGTATGACCCTAACATAAATTGCCCATATCATGATGGTACCGTGGGCCACGGACTGGAAAATTGCATAGCATTGAAGCGTATAGTCCAACAATTAATTGAGTCAAAGTGGTTGGACTTTTCCGATGAACCAAACGTCACTCATAATCCATTGCCTCCTCATCAAGCCAAACCAGTCAATATGATGGAAGAATATTGGCCGATGAAGAAAACAGTCAATGATATCATAACCCCTCTTAAGCATGTATATTCATGCCTTGTGAAAGAAGGGATTATCATAGGAAAGTCTTCTGGAAATAAAGAAGTCGAGGATGAGGAGTGGTGCAACTTTCATAACAGTAAAAGTCATTCTATCCAAGAATGCCCAGAATTCCGTAAAAGTCTACAGAGTCTTATGGACTCCTCCCAAATCATCGTTTTTATGTCAGATAAAGAGGATGACGTGAATGTGATAATTAAAGAACAAGAAGTCAATATCATGCCAAGACCACTAGTCATTCCAATATCAAAATCTGCTCTCAAGCCTTTAAGAATTCAAGTTCCAAAGCCATTCCCGTACAAATCAGACAAAACTGTTCCATGGAACTATGACTATACTTCTAACATCACATCAACTCCGTTAGAAGTTGGGGGCATGACTAGAAGCGGTCGGTGTTATTCTCCGGAGCAAATGAACAAGCTCCAACAAGAGAAGAATGTTACGGATCCAGCAAATGGACCTATTAACACATCTAAAGAGCAAGAGATGCCTCGAGCAGTAACAGATGAACAAGCTACTGAGTTTCTCAAACTCATAAAGCAAAGTGAATACAGTATCGTGGAGCAGTTGAACCGTCTGCCAGCAAAGATCTCCATACTTTCATTACTCTTAAGTTCTGATGCCCATCGAGAAGCTCTTCTCAAAGTCCTGAATAAGGCTTATGTTGAACAAGATATCTCCGTGAACAACTTTGACCACCTTGTCAACAACATCACGGCACAAAATCTCATCACATTCACTGACGATGAGATACCAGCAGAAGGAAGGGGTCACTCTAAGGCTCTGCATATTTCGATTAAATACAAAGATCGGATTATGGCCAGAGTTCTTATCGACAATGGGTCAGCTCTAAATGTAATGCCACTCGAAACCTTACATAAGATTGGTTTAGACCCATCATACCTCAACAACAGTCATATTGTTGTTCGAGCATTTGACGGAACAAAGAGAGATGTTGTTGGAGAAATAGAGCTACCAATAGGGATTGGTCCCTGTCTTTTCCACATCACATTCCAAGTCATGGATATTTGTCCATCTTATACCTGCCTGCTGGGAAGACCATGGATCCATATGGCCGGAGCAATTCCTTCTTCATTACACCAGAAAATGAAATTCATTATTGAAGGAAAGATAATCACGGTCTTCGCTGAAGAAGACATCCTGCTATCAAGACCTGCGGATGCTCAATATGTCGAAGTCAATGAAAATATACCTGATTGCTCCTTCAGGTCTTTTGAGATTGTCAATGCTGCTTATGTCAGCGAATATGGAGAAGAACCCATTCCTAGCATCTCTAAAACAAGTCGCATGGTTGCCAAACTCATGATAAAAGGAGGATACTCACCGGGGTTAGGACTGGGACAAGATTTACAAGGAATCACAGAACCATTGAAAATCACCACAAATGAAGGGAAATACGGCCTAGGCTTCACACCGACAAGACATGATAAAATGAAGGCAATAGCTGAAAAGAGAGAAAAGAGGATTGCACGATTAACGGGGCATCCTCTCCAGGAAAGAAATCTGGATATCCCTGAAATCACCGAAACATTCGTGAGTGGTGGTCTCATTCCAAAAAATGACAATGAAGGCAAGCTGACTATCAACATCAACAAGTCTTTTGAAAGTCTTTCTATTCAGGCAATCATCAGCGATTCACCTGAAGAGGAGGAGCTTGTTCAACCTTGTGGCCCACGGGATGTGCTGAACAATTGGGAGGCGATAGAACTGCCTGTTATAATCGAAAGCTTTTCAAAGTAATCTAATAGTAAAAACCTCCTAAAGAAAGGTTCAATCAATAGGGTGTAGTCTTTGTTTAAGTGAACCTTTTAGTTATTGCTTTTTATTCCAATAAAGTTGTGATTTATGCACATTGTAAATAAAGTACCAGTTTGCATCCATCTCATTCGTGCCATTTTTTTTCTTCTCTTTCTTTTCTCTCTGGATAATGCAGACCCAAAACTCTCTTTGATGACAATGAAAGAATGAACTTTGATAATCCTGTAAACACTACCGACTCGGATGACGAAGATCTTCAAGTATCTCCTGAGCTATTAAAAATGATTGAGCGAGATGAAAAAGAAAGAGCAACAAGTCAAGAACCAACTGAGGTATTCAACCTGGGAGACAGTCAGGATGTAAAAGAAGTCAAGATTGGCACTTTATTCCCTCCTGAAGAAAAAGAAGAATTAGTCCATTTATTGAAAGAATATGTGGATGTGTTTGCTTGGTCATACCAAGATATGCCTGGCTTAAGCTCAGACATAGTACTACACAAAATACCCTTGAAACCTGGGGCGAAGCCTGTCAGACAAAAGTTACGAAGATTAAAGCCGGATCTAATCTTAAGAGTGAAAGATGAGATTCGAAAGCTGTGGGATGCAGGATTCCTTGGGGTCGCTGAATATACAGAATGGGTGGTTAACATTGTTCCAGTCGAAAAGAAAGAAAGCGGGAAACTAAGAGTTTGTCAGGACTACCGGCCATTGAACGAAGCCAGTCCTAAAGATAACTTCCCACTTCCTCACATTGATACGCTGGTGGATAATACCGCAGGAAACTCCTATTTTTCCTTCATGGATGGCTTCTCTGGATACAATCAAATCAAACTTGATCCAGATGATATGATAAAAACTGCCTTTATAACCCTTTGGGGTACCTTCTACTACAAGGTGATGCCTTTTGGGTTAAAGAATGCTGGTGCTACATATCAAAGAGCCATGGTTGCATTATTCCATGACATGATGCATAAAGAAATTGAAGTATATGTAGACGACATGATCGCCAAAACTTTCACTGCTAAGGGGCATCTAAAAGTGCTAAGAAAACTATTCGATAGACTTCGCAAATATCAACTGAAGTTGAATCCTGCCAAATGTATTTTTGGAGCCTCTTCAGGAAAGTTATTGGGTTTCATGGTCAGCAAGGATGGGATTCGAGTTGACCCGAGTAAAGTCAAAGCAATACAAGAAATGCAACCCCCGAAGACTCCAAAACAAGTAAGAAGTTTCCTGGGCAGAATCAACTTCATAGCAAGGTTCATTTCACAATTGACATCCAAGTGTGAACCTCTTTTCAAATCACTGAAGAAGAACAATCCGATCGAGTGGAATAACGAATGCCAAGAAGCATTCGAGAAAATCAAGCAATATCTATCAAATCCACCAGTCTTGGTACCACCCCGATCTGGAGAATCGTTGATTCTATATTTATCCATACAGGATTCTTCATTAGGATCCGTATTGGGTCAACGTGATGAGACAGGCAAGAAAGAGCACGCAATTTACTATTTGAGCAAGAAGCTTACCACATATGAAGCGAAATACTCAATAGTAGAAAAGTCCTGTTGTGCCCTTGCATGGGTAGCACACCGACTACGACACTACATGCTCAACAACACCACATTGCTAATCTCCAAGACTGATCCCATTAAGTACATTTTTGAGAAACCAGCTTTATCAGGCAGGATCGCAAAATGGCAAATGCTGTTGTCTGAATACGACATACAGTATGTCACCCAAAAGGCTGTAAAAGGGAGTGTGATTGCTGAATATCTGGCTGATAGAGCATTGGATGATTATGAGCCAATGAAAATGGAGTTTCCTGATGGAGATATAATGACGATAGAACAGGAAGTCTCTAAAGATGATGAAACATGGAAAATGGCATTCGATGGAGCATCTAATGCTTTGGGACAAGGGATTGGAGCCATACTCATCTCTCCAAGTGGAGAGCAATTCCCTCTTACAGCAAAAATTACATTTCCTTGTACCAACAATATAGTAGAGTATGAGGCATGTGCTATGGGACTCCAAATGGCACTGGAATTGAAAGTGCGAGATCTCCGAGTTTATGGGGATTCCGCATTAGTCATATATCAAATCAACGGAGAATGGGAGACAAGGGATTCAAAATTGATCCCTTACCAAAAGCTCATACTAGACTTGGCTCGAAAATTCAACAGTATAAGCTTCCATCATCTTCCAAGGGAAGATAATCAAATACCGGATGCTTTAGCTACTTTGGCTGTTATGTACAAGATCAGTGACCCCGAGCATACTCCTGTGTTCGAGATGAGAATAATAGATTCTCCAGCTTATTGCATGAGCATCGAAGAAGAATTGGATGGAAAGCCTTGGTATCACGATATCAAGAAATACCTCAAAGAAAGAGTATATCCACCAGAAGTATCAGAAAATGACAAGAAATTTCTACGAAGATTGTCAATGGGTTTTCTTTTAAACCTAGACATACTTTACAAGAAAACCCCAGACTCGATGCTACTTCGCTGTGTAGATACTCATGAAGCACGAAAGATCATGGAAGAAATTCATTCTGGAATATGTGGAGCACACACTAGTGGTCATACCATGGCAAGACAAATAATGAGGGCTGGTTACTATTGGCTCACATTGGAAAGTGATTGCGTCAATCACGTAAGAAAATGTCACAAATGCCAAATATATGCCAACAAGATCCAAGCTCCACCTGTTCCTCTTAATGTAACAGCAATACCTTGGCCTTTTGCCATGTGGGGAATCGATGTTATTGGAGCAATTACACCTAAAGCTTCCAATGGTCACAAATTCATCCTAGTTGCAATTGACTACTTTACTAAATGGGTAGAAGCTGTGTCTTATGCAAGCGTAACTCAAAAGGTGGTATGCCGGTTCATTAAGAAAGAAATCATTTGTCGCTATGGACCGCCAGAGTGTATCATCTCAGACAATGCCACGAACCTGAATAATGCAATGATGCAGACTTTGTGCCGGCAATTCAAAATCAAGCATCTCAATTCAGCCCCTTATCGACCGATGATGAATGGTGCAGTAGAAGCGGCCAATAAAAATATCAAGAGAATTGTTGAAAAGATGATCGTCACTTACAAGGACTGGCATGAGATGTTACCTTTTGCACTGCATGCTTATAGAACTTCTACCCGTACTTCTACTGGAGCAACACCTTTTTCTCTGGTATACGGTATGGAGGCTGTATTGCCTATCGAAGTTGAAATTCCTTCATTAAGGGTACTAATGGATACTCAATTAGGAGAAGCAGAATGGGTCAAAGCTAGATACGAGCAATTAAATCTAATTGATGAAAGAAGAATGATAGCCCTCTGCCATGGGCAACTTTATCAAAGAAGGATGATTCGTGCTTACAACAAAAAGGTTCGCCCACGACAATTTCATGAAGGTGACATAGTGCTCAAGAAAATTTTACCCATGCAACATGATTCAAGAGGAAAATGGACACCAAATTATGACGGGCCATATGTCGTGAAGAAAGCATTTTCAGGAGGGGCACTAATTCTGACAGAAATGGATGGACGAGAATTACCGAAGCCAGTAAATTCGGATGCAGTAAAGAAATACTTTGCATAATGAAGAAATTTTCGAACAGAAGGGGAGAAGTGGATACAGGGTTACCAAAGTTTATTTGATCAAAGTTGTCAAAGAGAGCTTTCTTCCCTTACACTTTCATTATCTATCTGTACCTAAGATTTTCATATTCTTTTACCCATAAATAAAAGCCAATTCTCTTTAACTTACCTTAGATTCTCACGTTCAAAATGCTAAAGTCGCTTCTATCCAGTTCTTTTCCTTCAAATCTCACATTCCTACTAGCCTTAAGTGTGCAATAAATTGTGACTTTTGAAGGAAGAATAGTAATAATTAAAACTTAGAAAAAAACAAAGACCGTAGATTACTTTGATAAGCTTTGTGAATTAAAACAGGTAAGATTGAGGTCCTGCTTTGCGAGCAGCACAGAACATAGGCTAACAAAGAAGAAGGAGTAACAAATCTTTGGGAGATAGCCTTGGTGGTAGCCTGAATGATCATTTCAGAAGTCTTAACATGTCTATGTCAGCAGGAAAGAATCATGCTCACGAATATTTCAACAGGGACAATTATCCAGAGAAGCATAAAATATGAGGCGGGCATTAAAGAAAATTGAGGTCAAAATTCAAAAATAAGGCAAGGAAAGAGGATTTTTGAACAGAGTTGGGCTTTTGAGACAATGGACAACAGCTGGAAAGCATAAAGAGATTCAATAATAGTCCGAGAAGGAAATCACAAAGAAGATCCAGTAAAGTAAAGCAAAGACATGAAGAGCTAGATTCAAAAAAAAAAAACATCAATTACACATGCCTTGCATTCATGCATTTCACATCATGCATGCATGGCTTTTACATAACAGGGATCAAATGAAAAGCATGTCCGCAGCATGATTGCAGCAGTATAAGCTGAGATCTTAATGACATCAGCTCTTACTAATTGGACGCATAGCTAATACGCTGGACCCAGCCCCATCAGGAATCCAAGGATAAAGCATACAATATCGTCAAAAGCCTGGCAATTGAGGCTACACCTAAAAGAACAGAATTGATGCCAGCTTAGCAGCATCCAAGATGAGTGATAGCTATCGTCAAAGATAAGGCAGACATCAAGAAATATTGTCGTTGAAAATTCGTCAAAAGCGGACAATGGATTCAATAATCAAGGACTGAATCGACGTCAGCTGGATGGAATATCTATCACATCAAAATAAAGTAGGATTCACTTTTCCGGTTAAGCGGCGGATACGGTACTCCGTGACTCTCAAGTCGGTTCTCTCAGTTGCCCATAATAACTGATCATTTCCTCCCTCCTTTCTTTTACTTTCTCCTAGAAAATGGATCCTACTTTTTCTGCCTTGCGAAAATATTTTCCTTCTCTCCCAATGAACATCCTCAAAAAGATCTACCAAGTTCGCTGTGAACGATTAAGAGCTCTGATGCATAAAGGAATCCCTGAAGATGTGCGGTGGTTAATTGAAGCTAAGGTCCGTCTGGCAGGTGAAATCCCAGAGGCATTTGTGTCTCACATGCCTGGTGTAGGCAAAAGCTCTTATGCCAAAAAACGAAGAGCGAGGAGACTAGGCGTCTGTCATAAATGCGGACGCTGGACCTGTAATACCAAATGTCGTTCTTTAGGGATGATCTCTGATAATCGAGAAGATAAAATACGATTCATTAAGAATGGCCTGAGTAAGGACTCATTGGATGATCTCCAATTGACTCTTGAGACGCATTCTTGTGGATCCGTGCAACGTGAACTTCTCGATTTATGGAGCATTTTTCATGAAGAACGAGAACGATACAGTCCCGGGAATCTGACATTAAACGACCTTATTTGTCAGCTTGTAAGAAAACTGGATGGGAAGCAAATCCTCGACTCATAGAAGCCATTAATCCCGTTACTGGACGTAAAACCAGTGGAAGATGTGAGCCACAGTCACAATCACTGTACATACAATTTATCATATTTAAAATTTTCCATTTTTCTTTTAATAATGTATTTGCTCCCGTAAGTGTAATCGACACGTTATCCATTTCATCGCTATAAATGCATGTTCTTCCAGTCGGTTATCTAAGTTTCCTTCAATAACTGATTCATTTCCCTCTTCTCTCAAATTCTTCTCTCATCAATGGATTCTACTCTTTCTGTACTGCGAAAATACTTTCCTTCCCTCCCACTAAAAGTCCTTAAAAAGATCTACCTTGCTAGATGTGAAAGAATCAGAGTTTTTACACGCAAAGGCATTCCCGATAATGTGCAGTGGATAATTGAAGCTAAGGTCCGTTTGGCGGGTGAAGTTCCAGATGCATTTATGCCCCGCATGCCCGGTTTAGGTAAAAGCCGTTATGCCAAAAGGCGAAGAGCAAAGAGACTAGGCGTGTGTTATAAATGTGGGCGATGGAATTGTAATACTAAATGTCGCTCTTTAGGATACATCTCCATAAATCGTGAAGATAAAAGAAAATTCATTAAGAATGGCCTGCGTAAGGAGTCTCTGAAAGATATCCGAGAGACTCTTGAAACGCATTCTTGTGGAAAAGTGCAAGGTGAAATTATCGGTTTATGGAGGACTTACCATAAAGAACGAAACCGTTACAGTCTTGGGAATGTGATTTTAAACGACCCCGTTTGTCAGTTTGTAAGAAAACTAGATGGGAAGCAAATCCCCGACTTATAGAAGGCATTGAAGCCATTACTGGACATGAATTAGTGGAAGATGAGAGCCACAGTCATGATTGCTGTACATATAAGCTGTCATTTGTCTTTTCTTTTGGCAATAATGTACTTACTTCCGTAAGTGTAATAAACGCATTATCCTTTCATCACTATAAATGCGTGTTCTTCCTTCTGGATACGGTACTCCATAACTCCCAAATTCAGTTATTTCCATTTCCTACAATCACTAATTTCTTTCTTTTTCTCTTAAATGCCTCATTCATCAATGGAGCCTTCTCTTTCCGCTCTACGAAAATATTTCCCTTCTTTCCCAATAAATGTTCTTAAAAAGGTTTATCAAGCTAGATGTGAACGATTCCGACTATTTATGCACAAAGGCATTCCTGATAATGTGCGATGGCTAATCGAAGCTAAAGTTCGTTCGGCTGGTGAAGTTCCAGATGCGTTCTTTCCCCGTATGCCCGGCTTTGGTAAAAGCGTTTATGCCAAAAAGAGAAGAGCAAAGAGGCTAGGCGTCTGTCACAATTGTGGATGGTGGATTTGCGGCAATAAATGTCGTTCTCCAGGAGTGATCACCAGAAATCGTAATGATAGAATAAAATTCATCAAGAATGGCTTGCGTAAGGAATCTCTGGAAGATATCCGAGAGGTTCTTGAAGCGCATTCTTGCGGAATAGTGCAATTTGAGGTTGTTGGATTATGGATAATTTTCCAAAAAGAACGAGATCGTTACAGTCTTGGGAATCTGACCCTAAACGACCCTGTTTGCCAGTTTGTGAGAAAGCTAGATGAGATGCAAATCACCGATTCATAGAAAGCATTGAAGCCATTACTGGACGCAAAGCCAGTGGAAGACGAGGACCAAAGTCACGATTACTGTACGTACTAGCTGTCGCTTTTGAAATTTTCCTCCCCTTTTGGTAATAATGCATCCACTCCTGACGTGAACCAAAGTCACGATTACTGTACGTACTAACTGTCGCTTTTGAAATTTTCCTCCCCTTTCAGCGATAATGTATCCACTCCTGACATGAGCCATAGTTACGATTACTGTACGTGCTAGCTGTCGCTTTTGAAATTTTCCTCCCCTTTGGCAATAATGTACCCACTCCTGACACGGACTACTGTATATAGCTGCCACTTTTAAAATTTTCCTTCCCTTCCAACAATCACATACCTACTCCTGACGTAAGCTACAGTAGTGACTACTGTACATGCTAGCGGCTATTTTGAAAATTTTCCTCCTCTTTTAACGATAGTGTACCCATACCTGACCAGAGTCATACCCGTGACTACTGTGTATAGCTGGCAATAATGTATCCACTCTTGAAAATAAAATTATTGCCTTATCTCTTCATCTCTATAAATATATCCTCTTTTCTCACAAGGATAAGGATAGGAATGGAGAAAACCCCAACTCGTAAATCCCGAAGTATTTGTGTATTTTCTGGGGCTTTTCCTGGAAAAGATGAAGAGTATTTAAAGGCAGCCAACCATTTGGGTAGAGTATTAGCTGAGCGAAAAATACATTTAGTTTATGGAGGAGGTAGTGTCGGATTAATGGGAGGTGTAGCATCAGCAGCATCTTTAGGAGGAAGTCAAGTTTTGGGCATTATCCCTGGACCTCTGAAATTTATTTCTGGGGGCACGATTGGAGAAGAATTAGTGGTTAAAAATTTGCAAGAGCGTGTGTTACAAATGCTTTTAAATGCTGATGCTTTTATCGCTCTACCAGGTGGTTTTGGCACATTGGGAGAAGTCTTTCAAATTGCTTCCATGGCCCAACTTAATTTGCATAAGAAACCCATTGGGCTTTTAAATGTTAACAATTTCTTTACAGGTCTGATAGCTTTTATGGATTATGCTATGCAGAAGAATTTCATATCAAGAGTGGCACGGCGAATCATAATATCCGCAACAACTGCTGAAGAATTGCTAGATAAAATACAAGCTTTTGTTCCTGAACCAGATCCAGCAATGATTCAGATAGACTGGACACGACAGTCTTTCCCGACCAGTTCACTCCCATAATGGTCCTCTACTCACCCTTTTGAAGTATTGTGGAAGAAAGAAGCGATCTGATCCGTTTTTCTTGTCCTTTAGTTTTATTATCAGCATTTTCTTTCGCGTTTCAGTTTTTCTTTTCAGGGAATTTCTTTTTTTATATATAAGATAGTTTCGTCCATGCTGATATTAAAACCATGCGACAATGCCTTTAGGTTGGAATGGCTGAGTAAAGAGTAATTTTTATTACTCTTGAGACGCATCCTATTAGGTCTACTAGGCATAACATTTTGGGGTAGTAAAGCTTTAACCTTATTTGGATGACATATCTCACAAGGGAATCTATATTTACTGAAGAAAATATTAGATGAACCTTGGATATTGATTCCAAACATCCGTTCCCTTTACATAATTTGTCAGTGTTATTGTCATCATCAAGATTCACTCATCTTATCGAAGTTTAAATTTTTGCACTCACCTATTATGAAAATTCACACTTTCGAAGAAAATTATTCCAATTTCAATTGCTTTCATATAAATTTCGCTCGAGGTCCTAAGGAAAGCTCTTTAGCCTCAAAATCAAACAATCCGGGGTTTTAAGGATGGAACCTTTGCCTCGAGATCAATCAATCAATTTGAGGTTTTAAGGATGGAACCTTTGCCTCGACATCAATCAATCAATCCGAGGTTTTAAGGATGGAACCTTTGCCTCGACATCAATCATTCAGTCCATCTTACAACGATAGAACCTTTCCTATCGTTAGAGGTTCTAAGGACCTTTCCTTAAACCTCAAACAAACAATCAATCATTCAGTCCATCTTACAACGATAGAACCTTTCCTATCGTTAGAGGTTCTAAGGACCTTTCCTTAACCTCAAACAGACAATCAATCATTCAGTCCATCTTACAACGATAGAACATTTCCTATCGTTAGAGGTTCTAAGGACCTTTCCTTAACCTCAAACAAACAATCAATCATTCAGTCCATCTTACAACGATAGAACCTTTCCTATCGTTAGAGGTTCTAAGGACCTTTCCTTAAACCTCAACCAAACAATCAATCATTCAGTCCATCTTACAACGATAGAACATTTCCTATCGTTAGAGGTTCTAAGGACCTTTCCTTAACCTCAAACAAACAATCAATCATTCAGTCCATCTTACAACGATAGAACCTTTCCTATCGTTAGAGGTTCTAAGGACCTTTCCTTAACCTCAAACAAACAATCAATCATTCAGTCCATCTTACAACGATAGAACCTTCCCTATCGTTAGAGGTTCTAAGGACCTTTCCTTAACCTCAAACAAACAATCAATCATTCAGTCCATCTTACAACGATAGAACCTTTCCTATCGTTAGAGGTTCTAAGGACCTTTCCTTAACCTCAAACAGACAATCAATCATTCAGTCCATCTTACAACGATAGAACATTTCCTATCGTTAGAGGTTCTAAGGACCTTTCCTTAACCTCAAACAAACAATCAATCATTCAGTCCATCTTACAACGATAGAACCTTTCCTATCGTTAGAGGTTCTAAGGACCTTTCCTTAAACCTCAACCAAACAATCAATCATTCAGTCCATCTTACAACGATAGAACATTTCCTATCGTTAGAGGTTCTAAGGACCTTTCCTTAAACCTCAACCAAACAATCAATCATTCAGTCCATCTTACAACGATAGAACATTTCCTATCGTTAGAGGTTCTAAGGACCTTTCCTTAAACCTCAAACAAACAATCAATCATTCAGTCCATCTTACAACGATAGAACCTTTCCTATCGTTAGAGGTTCTAAGGACCTTTCCTTAAACCTCAGAGTTTAGGCGGCGAGAAGGTTTTCAATGCCTAGCTAAGCTGGACGAAATTTGGTAACTAACTTTGCATACATCATGTCCCATGAAGCATGCAAAGGGGGGCAGCTGTTGACACCCAATTTCGTCCGGCCATTAAAATAATTTTAAAAAATTAAATAAAAAAAATTAAATAAAAAAATGTATTATTATTATTATTGTTATTATTATTACTAATTTTTTTTTAGTTTAAAATATATATATATTTTTTTTGTTTTGTTTTGTGAAGATTTGATATATGTGTGTATATGTGTATGTTTGAAAGAAAAAAAGAAAACTCCATAAAAATGACAAAATTTAAAAGTTTGAGGTAAAAATGACAAAATTAAGAAGTTTCAGGCAAAATTGACAAATTCTGAAAGTTCCAGGAGCATTTGGCAGTTTGTCACATAAAATTTTGAGCCTGCCGACGTTTTTGGCTCAAATTGACAGAAAACGACAAAATTGTCAAAATCAGAAGCTTCAGGAACTTATCCAGAGGCTGAGAGACGTAAAGGACTAAAATTGTCATTTTACCAATTTAAGAGATAAGTTTGAAATTTTTTATTAATTTATCCATCAACAGTTCAGCTAAACTTCCTCTATAAATAGCCCCCCAAATTTTGTGCTGAACACAGAAAAAAATAGCAAAAAAACTTAGAGCTCCGTTTTAAAAAAAAAAATAAAATTACAGCCCTTAGCCCCAGCCCTCTTCCCTTCTTCCCCAGAAAGCCAAAACTTTTTTTTCTTTTCTCTGTTCCGTCTCTCTCTCTCTCTCTCTCTCGCCGTGCCCACCACCGCCGTCCGCCGGCCACCACGCCTCCGCCCAGCCGTCCTGCCGCCGTCGTCCGGCCGTCCCGCCGCCGTCGCCGTCGTACCCAGCCTGACGTCCGCCGCCGCGCCGTTCCCCTTTTCTTCTTCTCTCCCTGCGCCGGCTGCTGCCCGCCGCTCCTCCACCGCCCTCCGCTTCGCGCCGTTGCCCCTCCGCCCGTGCTCGCCGTCGCCCTGCGCTTCCGCCCCCACGCCCTTGCGCCCCGTGCCCTCGCCGCCGCTCGCCTGGCTGCCCCTCCCTCCCCCCACGCCGTCCGTGTCGCGCCTCTTTCCTGGGATTCAAAAACAAAAACTAAAGGGTATAACTCTTGTTTTGTCTTCTATCTTTTCAATTTCTTTCACTTTGGTCACTAACCTTTTATTTTGTTCTTGCAGAATTAATTCCTAACTATTTTAATTTTTACTTGTTTATTTATTTGTTATTATTACTAACATTTTTTTATTGTTGTTATTAATAACTAACAACTAACTTGACTAACTTTTATTATTATTGTTATCACTAACTTTTATTTTTGTTATACTAACAATTAATTGTGCTAACCACTAACTTTTATTATTATTGTTATCACTAACTTTTATTTTTGCTATACTAACAATTAACTGTACTGACTGCTAACTTTTATTATTATTGTTATCACTAACCATTTAATTTTTGCTATACTAACAATTAACTGTACTGACTGCTAACTTTTATTATTATTGTTTTCACTAACCATTTAATTTTTGCTATACTAACAATTAACTGTGCTAACCACTAACTTTCATTATTATTGTTATCACTAACCATTTAATTTTTGCTATACTAACAATTAACTGTACTGACCGCTAACTTTTATTATTTTTTTTTTAATGGATGTTCAAAACAAAAAAAAAAATAATAATAATAACAAAAAAAGAAGAAAACCTCCACTTTATTTATTGTTATTTAATTTTTCTTTATTTTATGGTTAAACTCATTTCATTTAAAGAAATTAGACATAAAAAAATATATATGTAAAATAAATCTGAACCATGTTGTTAAGTCAAAAAAAAAAAAAAAAAATTTTAGTTCATGGTATATTGGCTGGAAACTGTCTCGTGCCCGCTTTTGAGCTGCTTCACCTGGTGAAGAGGGTCTGGCTGAGTAACAACGCCCCGTACCATGATCAAAGATTTTCATTTTTAAACTCTTTGATTCCTTTAAATTAACTTCTTATTAAATAAAAATTAATTATTTTTTTAATTATTTTATAAATTGAGTAATTATTTAAACAATAAATATCCTTCATTAAAAAGAAAAAAAGATAAAAGAAAAAAAAGAAAAAAGAAAAAAGAAATAAAAAAAAAAAGAAAAAAAGAAAAGAAAGAAAGATAAAAGAAAAAAAAAGAGAAAAGAAATTAAAAAAAAAAAGGTAAAAAAGAAGAAAAAAAGAAAGAAAGTAAAAAAAAAAGTAAAAATATAAAGATAAATTTTTAGTTAGTATTAAAAATCATTCATAAACAAAAAAAACAATTACCATTTAAAAATTAATTTCATAATAATAAGAATTAAATAATTATGATAAATTAAATCATTCCATATCCGGATGATCCGGCAGGATCTACGGTTTGGAAAATATCAAACTTTTTTTTTAAAATAATTAAATTAAATAAAAAGATAAAAATTCATATTTTTACAATTTGAATAAAATTGTTTAAAATTTCACCAAATTCCGTGTCCAAATGACTCGGCAGAGTCCATGGTTCGGAATCAAAATCTTCCGTGTCCAAATGACTCGGCAGAGTCCATGGTTCGGAAGTATTAAAATTTTATATTAATTACCAAGAATCCACATCCGACTAAGTAATTCAGTTAAAATTTTCGGTTTTGAAAATTAACTGAAGATGTTTTAAAAGCAAAGCAAAACAAAATTAAAATCAACTAAGGTGCCAATTTTTGGGCGCTATAACAAAGTTGTTTTAGCGTAACCGTACTCCCGATCCCCGAACTCTCGCAGACCAATTTTAAAGGTGTCCAATCGACCTAGGTGAAACAGATTGGTGGCGACTCCAGAAAACCCGACGTTGCCACACTTATACTTTTGTGGTATTTATAAACCCCATACTCTTATCATTGTTCTAGAGAAATTTAAGTTTTAAAGAGACCCAATCAAGCCCTTTATTGAGTGAAATAAATGAGATGTCCTTTGAGTGACTAATTTTGAATATCTGTGCTTAGTGGTATATGTACCTCTGAAATTCCCTGCCAAAGAATCACTTCACTCCCCCGAGTTGAGGAAGGGGAAGGGAGTAACAATCAGCCATAATATAAGCTCTAGAAAAATTTGATTAAAAAATGAGATGTTCTAGTCTTTAGCATTATAAAGACTCAAATCCACAACCTGAAGCCTTTGGAGCATGCTATGTTGAGGCAATAGCCATTTTAGCTGATTAAGGAATATATTTGGGATCCACTGTTCCTTCCAGACACAAATTGACTTTCCATTTTCAATCTTCCATTTATACTATTTGTTAAACATTGATATCTCAGTATAGCAAACTTCTTGAAATTGAAGATGTAGAACTATTAGCCTCTACTAACCAAATTGAGTGTGAGGAGCCATACTCTGCTAGCAGAACCTTATAGTTTTCTCTATTTGGGTCCTCTAAAGGAAATTCGAAAAAAGGCTTTTCCTAGAAGGGCTTGGGCAAACAATTGTAGATCCCTAATCCCCATGCCCCTAAGTCCCTTTTGAAACATCAGCACAACTTTTTATTTTAGGTGGACACCTTTCTTATCTTGAGATCCAAACCACCAAAAGCATATAAGAGTCTTGGAAACTGAATCTGATAAGGTTATGATGACTTTGGACATTGACATGATATATACAAAGATTGAAGTTAAAGTGGATTAGATAAGGCCAAGCCTTCTGACATTGTCAAGCGGCTTCCATTTCCAATTATTTAGTTGAGCTCTAATTTTATCTACCAGAAAGTGAAATGTGCCAACTTTGGAAAAATCTTGACAAAACGGGCACCTAGGTAATGGAAGATACATGTATTAATTTGGAACAGGAGAATATTACAAAACTCTTATTCCTAAGTCACAAGAACATTTCAGCAAAGATTTGGGCATCTTAATTAAGTTAAAGATTTTAGGTTTGATTCCCATATTTATGTCCATGTGTGTATACACAAAAGTAAATGTATTTAGGAGATTAGTCTTCACATAACAGGCTAAGAATACTCAAGGTGCACAAAAAAATAAGCTGTAGACCATACCCCATAATTATGTTCAACATGTTCCATTAGACCATATTCTCATAATCAGAAATTAAGCACATACTAGGAATGTCATCGAGCCAAATAAAGCTTGAACACCCCAAGTTTGAGCTTGGTTGGAAAAGCTCTTTGGGTCAACGACAATAGGTGCTGTAATTCTAATTTTTGAATCCATGTAGGGTTATTTGCAGTTGTAGCATAACTATAAGTGTAGTCACAGCCAAGTAGCTCGCTTGCAAAGGGAACATTGGGCCCTAAAGGTCACATGAGTTTGCTTCTTACTCTTAACTCCATAAATTCAACAAATTCTCAAAATTCAACTTAATGCCTTCCAGGTATCATGAGACAAATAATTCATACTATTATTATTTAAAGTTAATTAAATTTATAAACTAACATAGGATCCATATTTCTCACTTTGCCTGTATAAATTATGTTGGATTCGTTCAATTTATATATATAGTAGGTATGGCAGGTGGGTAAGCGAAATCAGTTAATACAGATATCTATTTATAATGAGTGAGTAGATGGGTTAAAAGGATGTATCCATGGCGGATAAATCTGTCCCGTCTACTCGTCATACCCATGTAGTGTATAATTTAAATATTTTTTATACATGCCCCATTAAACATATTCTTTTTGACCTCTAATGAACTTGTGCTCACTGGGGTCACCTTTTTTATGACAAAACAATAGTAAGACTACCCACATAGTAATGGCCATTTGCAAAGTGATAAACCGTAAACTCATATAGTGTGTAATTTTCATGGAAGAATCGACAGGTATGGATTACCTATGAATGATGGATGTGAGTGAGAAATTTCACCTGTAAGCATATACCTGCCACTTCACATGCAAGCAAAAACCCATGAGTACAGATGGCGGATTGGGGGTACAAGTACCTGATCCGCTCCATTTTCATCCTAAATATATCGTATATTGGTGTCAGTTTGTTACTAATTCCACATTTTATCTTTGGACAATTTTTGGTCGTCTTAATCGAAAGTTCTTATTCTATTATTAGAAATATCAAAATTACCAAGCTTTAACAGACAGTTAAAAAGCTTAAGATGATTTTTCTGCAATATTGTTGCGAAAATAGGAATGGCATGTGACACCATGTCACCCCATTTTGTTATGGTAGAGATTAAAGCAAGGTTGTTAAAAACACGATTCAGATCGTAGGATCATGATTCAAAAAACCTATCAGAATCATAGTAAAATCGGTGCCATAGTAGGATCATGATAGGATTGCGTTCTAAATTGTAATAAGGTAAAAAATTAATATCCAACCGATCCCGGCATCCTTTGCTTATGTTGCTCCATCACCGTCGCACCGATCGTCTTGCTCTATCTTGCTTGGTTTTCTTGGCTGTCAAATGGATTGGCTTGCTCGTTTTGCTCACCGTTGAACTGTCATCTTGCTCATTTTTCCCGGCTAGATGCACAAGTTGTGAGAAGAAAGAGAGAAGAAGATGTTTAATTTGATCTGAGTCTGAGACAGAGAAGAAAGAGAGAGTTGCGAGAGAGGGAGGCAGAAAAGGTGTCTGAGACAGAGAATTGCAAGAGAGAGAAGGAAAAGTTTAATTCGCTCTGAATCTCTAACATGCACAAGGAAGAGAGAAAAAACAGAACAACCCACGTGCAAGTGAGGGAAAATACAAAATTGGCTGTTGTGTTTGAAAAGTCAACACATACAGTAATTTTGTAGTAAACATACAACTTGGGTGGGCCAATGGGATTTTTGTGGGGTTTTTTTTTTATTGATTTCTAACTTCTAAGGCATGATAAATATAAAGAAAAAGAGGCCGGTCATGAGTCAAACAATAAAAAATGAACAAAAATCAATTAGTCGGAATTATTTTTTAAGACTTTAGCTAAATAGAAATAAAAAAGATTAATAAAAAAGATTATTAAAGAAAGAAAACTAAAATGAGGTAATAATTTTTAAATAATAATTTTTATATTGGTATGTCACTCAAGTTTTACATGAGTGTTCAAGATAGTTGATTTTTACATGAACTATATTATTTAAATAAGAAACTTTAAGTTTTAGTAGGATCTTACGATTCACAATTCAATTTTACGATTCCGATCTTACACCATGAAAAACAATCAAACGTAAGATGTCAATCTTAACAACCTTGCGCGTGTATACGCAAACGTACATATACGTATGCATGTAGTCATGTTTGTATTCGCACAAATGAAACTCCTTTACACTGAGACTACTTCAACACCAATAGGACTTCTAACCTTATGAACACCATTGCTCCATGTCAAAGCCCCAAAAGCAAAACTCCCATTACTCTTTCTGTAAGGTGACAGATCGACCCTAAAAGACAACTTCTCACCCATCTTCAGGAAAGCCAGATTTGAAGGGGTAACTGTAACACTAACTCCGGTTGGCTGTTCAATATAGGCATGGTAAACTGTTGGACCATTGCCATAATATGTTGCTATTCTGTAAATGGACAAATTTCCATTCATCTTAGCCACACCAATTGAAGGGTAGTTGAAATCGTAAGAGGCTATTTGTGTGTTTTCGCATTGGATTGAACTTCCGGTGAGGTTTCTTAGTTGTGCTGGACTTGCACCTTTGCTGCAAAGGAAATGAATGATGTCATTAGAGTCAAACTCGTACACTAATCCAGGGTCCAATGCTGCTCTCAGGTTTACATGTCCGGATCCATAGTCAAATGGGGTGGTCTTTCTGCCATCTGGTTGTCTCTTGATCATTTCTCTGGAATCATCAAGTGTCGTAGCTGTGTAATCATGATCCTTCTATATGTTAGAAGCAATCTATAGGATTCCTTTAAGAAAAAGCTATTAATATTATTCAACATTGGAATTGATAATTAACCTGTTGTCATTATTGCAGACTTTATGGCTGCAGGGCTCCATGAAGGATTGAAAGATTTTACAATTGCTGCAACTGCAGAAATGTGTGGACAGGACATGGACGTTCCAGAGATTATGTTATAGTTAACAGACCATCCACCTGTAGCTTCAATTGCAACAGGAGACCATGCTGCTAGAATGTTCAACCCTGGGCCTGTAATGTCTGGCTGTGAAAGGTAACTTGCTTCATAAGGTAACTCCCTTTATCCAGAAGCATACTATCAACAAAGAATATAATCTCTTTAATAAAGCTAGCTAATTAGAATTTGTTTCATCTTCTGTACCTTTATAATCTCTGGAGTCACAACATTCGGCCCCATGGAAGAAAATGCAGTCATTTCTGGTGCAGGTTTGGTGTGGGAAACCGTTACCGTTGGTTCGATTCTGGCCACAGGATATCTGCAATGGCAGAGAAATAATAGTTAAATTTCACATTTTCATGTACTTTAGAAGAGGATTCAATTATTTCTACGTTCAATGTAATACTTACTTATCTACATCAAGATATTGTTGCAACTCAGTTGCATCATCTTGACCAATTACTGTACCAGGATATGGAAACTGAATGCTGATATCTTTGAAAGTTTCTTGAACAACTATGATACCAACACCTCCACTTTCTCTTACAACTGTGAGTTTCTCTCCTCTGTCATCAGTGAGTGTCTCAAACATGCATATGACAATCTTCCCCTTGATCAGTGAAGCATCCAGGGTGTTGTTCTTACAAAAGCTGATGAACAATAGGAGGAAAAACATAGTTAGAGGCAATCCTAATGTTGCTTTTGGAATGGTAAATGCTTATATCAATTTACTAGACATTTTAGCATGATTACTGCATGTAACTTTGATCTACCTAGCATTCTTTGCTGGAACTCCTGGTGCAGCAGCAGCGCTACCAGCAATTAAACCTTTGAAGGTCTCCATTTTAAAAGGGTTCAAAGATGTGCCCTTTAACACTCTGTTATTTCCAAGATATATGTTGGTATTGAATTTCCTATCCAAAGAACTTGCAGCAACAGTGAGGATCCAAGGAGCGACATTTGTTACTGTCCCAGGTAAAAATGAGTTGCCAGCTGAAGCAGAAACGAGAATCCCCCTCTGAAATGCATGGAAAGCTCCAATGGAGATTGCAGATTTGAAGTACGATTCCGCTAGTCCACCAATGGAAATAGAAATGATGTCGACACCATCAAGAATTGCATCATCAAAAGCGGCAAGAATATCAGCATCGTTGCACAAGCCAAACCAACAAGACTTGTAGATTGCAAGCCTTGCAGCAGGCGCACCACCTCTAGCAGTACCCCTGGCCAGACCGAAGAGGCTCACATTTGCTACGGCTGATCCAGCAATGGTTGAGGCCGTGTGAGTCCCGTGTCCTTCAGCATCACGCGCTGATCGAAAGAATGGCCTGCCAAAAGACTCAAGCGGCCCGTTTTCAGCTTCCAAGCCTCGTGAGTAGAACCTGGCACCGATAATTTTCCTGAACAAAATTTGTGAGCCTCATTAATGTTTCTATATTTTTTGCTCCCCTTTTTAACAAATATGTCTCATGTGCATTAAACAGCCTGTGAACCAAGGCTGGACACAAATTAAAGAGACTAAAATGTTAAATTTTCATACTTGTTGCAGTTGCTGGAAGTAAATTTTTCCCCAGGCACACAATCTCCCTTAAATTTCCTGGGTATGGAACCCAATCCTTCATCTTTGAAGCTCTCTGATTCCGGCCAAACACCTACATATAGTAACGGATAGAACTTACGACGATGAACAAGGCTAGAACAAGCAGCAAAACATAAAAGAAAAGGATATACTTTGTATTGAAATATACCGGAATCGATCACACCAACGATAACATTGGATTGCTCATTCATCTGGGGTTGGTTATATTGTGGAATTGCTTCTATTCCAAGAAACTCCCATGAATGTGTCGTGTGGACCGGATTCATTCTACTCTCAAACATAGACACAACTGATCGGCTTTCTGCAGACCAAAAGGAAAAACTTATAGGATCAGATTCATTTGCATAACCAAAACAAGAACAAGAACCAGACCACCTGCTACTGCTCTAGCTTGCTCCGGTGTAAGCATGGCTGAGAAACCTCTGAAGGTTTTAGTGTAATGGTGAACTATTGCTTGTTTCGCTCCATCAAAACTGAAAATTGTGAAACAAATTTGTAATACAAAAATTTTGCCACCAACTTGCGACCAAAAGTATGGTTAATAT
The DNA here is from genome assembly GCA_039654915.1 of Aquilaria yunnanensis. Classification (NCBI taxonomy): domain Eukaryota; kingdom Viridiplantae; phylum Streptophyta; class Magnoliopsida; order Malvales; family Thymelaeaceae; genus Aquilaria; species Aquilaria yunnanensis. The sequence continues at coordinate 3,706,380 of CM077595.1, forward strand.
GATATTTTGAAGATGGAGTAAAATAAGCTTGCCTTCCAGTAACTGCAGCAAGCAAATGATGGTTAGCTGTGATAACTGATTGGGAGTTGGGATTGGAGTTTTCACCCATGTAAACGATATAATGCTGCAAATCACCCAATAATTTAAAAAAAAAAAGGTTTTAAATCATGTCATAAGATAAGGCTATTTATATATCAAAAGAGTGTTTCTTTTTCCGGGTTGTTTCGTGAATGAATTATACTATTCCCATTTGTCCCAAGATCCAGTACTTAACAATGAAGAAGATTTTCCAAGCCAAATAACTTTGGCTTATAACCAAGTGACTCATTAAGGTGGTATACCATAATTCTAAAAGGACATAAATAAATAAATAAATAAGGGAAAATAAAAAGTTGTATTCAACAGACCTTGGTGTTAGAGGCAACTCCATGAACTAGAGCAAATCTAAGGAAGAAAAGAAGACAGAGAAATGTAGACGAAGGTATAAAAAAATTGGCACAGAGAGCCATATTTGCAAATGCAAGGAGTTCTTTGGTTGGCAATGGTAAAGCTCTGCCTTTTATACTCTTAGCATACTGCTCAAACCCTTGGATAATTTTCTTTTTTTAAAAAAAAAAATTCCGGCTTTATTTTATTTTTCTTCCTGATGTATCCGTTTTGAGGCCTCCTTGGACATAAATCAAATTTTCTTTCGCATAATTAATCGTGAATAAAATGAACAAGGATCAAAAGCCGGCTGCCATTTTTCTGTTTGAGAATAAACGTAAGGTCCTTTTCTAGCATTTTTTGTCATTTCCTAGGTGCATATTGGGAACAAATCAAAGAGCTAAAAACAGATGACACTTGGAACTTTAGGTTTAGGCAGGGCAGGGATCTTTCACCGCCAGCTCCACCCACGTAGAAACAATAACGTTATTCTGAGGATTATTATGCAATATTTCCTAACTTTTTTTAGAGAATATTTTCTAAACCTTCTTTAAGGCGTTCTTTATTTTTTATATACTAAAACGACATTCCTTCCACTTTTTACAGTTTTCTTAATTAGCCTCTTATTCTTCACTTCAAACACAATTAAGAATAATGAAACAAGCAATTAGTATAGCTGCTGTAGCCTGTAGGTGCAATATGCAGTCCAAATATATAGTACGACAACAAATGCAACAAAAACTGGAAAAAAAAAATGTGATAATATGGAAAAGGAAAAGAAGAATTAGAGTATGGAAATTTGGGGAAAATTCAGAAACTCCCCTGAGGTTTAGATGAAAATACAATTTTCCACCTTTGTTTAAAAAACTTACACTTTGCCCCTTATATAACCTGTGATTAGTTTTTTACAATATTTGTTACTTGTGACATCAACTTTTCAAATCCTAAAGTAAAATATAGAATACATGTTATCAATAAATTTAAGTAGTTTAATAATAATTTGATAAAGAGTACGTAGTTTAAATTATAATTTTTTTCAATTTAAATGTAAAACTCTTTTTTTTCCTCACCTATGTTAGTGGCAATCTGAAAGATGTGAATTAGGAAGGATTGGTCAACTAAATATCAACCAAAGACTAAATCTTAATATATCTTAGAACAATACATTTTTGTTATAATGCGAAATATGTTAGTAGTTGCAGATCATTTGATGGGAGTGAAATTTAGAATGAATACTCTTGAGTCTTAATGATAAGAATCATTTGAAAAATAAGTGTACCCGTTTTCTAGCAAATTATAATTAAGAGATCAATTTGGATTGGCTCTGGTTCATTTAGAAAATGTAGTTATAGGAACTATATAAGGAACAATTATGCATGAATTGATACTGAGCCAACATGCAACTTTTTTTTTTTTTTCATTGGGCTCTTTCCTTATGTGACTTAAATATTATTACTAGTTTGTCATATTTTTACCTAAAAGGAAAATAAGAAGATGATTCCATGTGCTCTAGTTGATTATTGGGGTTCTAATGCAAAGTAGTATGGGTATAAACAGGGATGTAGCTCGGGCTTGACCCCTTTAGTTATTACACTATTCAAAAATGACCATGAATTGTTTGAACTAGAATTTTGAGGCTCAAGCTCGGCTCGAGGAGAGTTCAAACTTGGCTTGTAAACATGCTAGGCTGAAATGAATGACCCTTTATAGAAAGTATTATGTTTAATTTAGATATTTAAACTAATAACTCTTTGATTAGCTACAGAATTATAGTATTATATATGTTATAATTGAAAGCCCATTAGTGCCCGTTAACAAAAAGGGCCAAGTTTTTACAAGCTTGAGCTCAGCTCTTTAAAGTATTAAGTCCATTTTCAATAAGGCTTGACTTAATAAGCCTCAAATTAAACTCAAATTTGAGCTACTTGATAAAGGCTGACCAATTTACATCCTTAAGAAGCACAAGCAAAGTCTTTCAAAAAAGAGGATTATCTTGTTGAAGGTTTACTTTTGGCTTAGATCAACCTAAGCTAAATGGATTTCTATCATTCTGATTAAAAAATCAAGATGAAACTTTATAAACCAAAAGACATATAGGGCAAAAAAAGAATTTTGAAGTCCATATGCTTATTAACCTAGCGAAAATGTAGCTTGCAAAAAGTTAGAAAAGGCAAATTGTATGTTCACGAAAACCTGAGGGGGATTTTCAAAACTTATGCTAGAACTTTATCACACATTTGTCCCAAGATTTGACACTGTTTGCACTTTTACTTACAAAGTTTCAAAATCTACAGTACATCTGTGGATATTCCCGTACCATTTAGGGTTTATACTCAATTTATCAATCTAACAGTCAGATCACACACCTTTATTCCTAAATACATCTTTCGTCAGGAATTTCCATCATAGACTCCATCGTTTTGAAGCATTCTAGACAAATTATCCTCAGTGTGAGGACATTATTAAATCTATTTAGTCCTCCTGTGTTGTCAGATTTAGGGTTGCTTTGAAGTGTTCTCAAGCAATCCTTTTTCTTTGTTAATGGAGTAAATCTGCGATTGGTAAGCTAAGGAAAGAAATTAACCACATTAAAGATCAGATGGCCCACTTGGAAACTTCACCCACTTTTTCGAATAATTGTTCTGATCTGAATAATCTTCAGGGTAGGCAAAAGTCTCTACTAGCTAATGGAGAATGTCTTTGGGCTCGGAAATCTAGGGTTCACTGGCTAACCTTGGGAGACAATAATACTTGATTCTTCAACTCAGTTACTCGATCTAGATGTATTTCCTCAAGAATTTTGGCTTTACTTATCAATAATGAGAATTGGGTTTATGTTGAGGATGATATTTGGCACAACATTCGAGATTACTTTTATAAGTTGTTTAATGACTTTCCCCATCACAATGAGCTTGCTCAAGATATCATTTGTGCCAAACTGGACAAAGCTTTGACTGAAGATCAGAAACTTGCCCTGGATAGGCCATTTACTAAAGAAGAAGTTAAAAAAGCAGCCTTTGACCTAGGCAACTTCAAAGCCCCAGGCCCTGATAGTCTGCGCCCAGTAATGTTTAAAAAGTATTGGCACATTTTGGGTAACCCAATTGTGGATGCAGTCTTGTCTTTTATAAATGGTGGTCTTCTTCTCCTCCAAATTAATTGAATATTCATTACTTTAATTCCAAAAATCAGAGGTGCCCATCAAGTGGATGATTTTAGACTGATTAGCCTTTACAACACGGTTTACAAAATTATTGCTAAAACTTTAGTTAATCATTTGAAGTTAATCATGTCTTCTTTAGCATCAGATTTCCAAAATGCGTTTGTCCTTGGGCATTATATCCAAGACAATATTATTATTGCCCACGAACTGCTTCATACAGTTAAGCTTGCCAGAGCTAATAGTGGACCAAAAGGATTTAGGACAGTTCTCAAACTAAATATTCGGAAAGCATATGACAAGATTAGATGGTCCTTTTTGGAAAAGGTGCTTAAAGCAATGAACTTTCCTGATTCCTGGATTTCCTTGATTTTTACAATGTATCTCCAATGTCTCTTACTCGGTTCTTGTCAATAGCTGTACAATGAATTGGTTTACCCCTTAAGCTGGGCTTTGCCAAGAAGATCCATTGTTTCCATACATCTTCATTTTGTGTGCTGAAGTTCTTTCATCTTATTTATCTTATTTAGACTCCTTGGGTCAAGTGATTAGACTTAGACCTATTTATCAATCATTTATTCTTTGCTGATGATTGTCTATTATTTTTCTGACCTTCAAAAGAGTCAGTTTCATCAGTTAGTACCATTTTAAAACTCTATGAACTAGTAGTAGGACAAAAAATCAATTTTGAGAAATTTGAACGAATGTTTAGTCAGAAAAGTAATTTGATGCAAGAACTTTGTCAGATTTTACCTTTCCAGTTAAATGATCGGTTCCTAAATTACTTGGGGGCCCTTTTTTGTCAAAATATGTCTAGGCCATCCCCTTTAAATTTTTAGAAGACAAGATTGCTCATCACCTCAATAGTTGGAAAAGGAATATTCTCAACGATGCAGGTCATCTGACACTTATCCAAGCAATGTTATCCTCTCTACTGGTCTATATAATGTCATTTTTCAAAGTCTCTGTTACCTTATCAAATAAATTGTCTAATAATATCCTCAAATTCTGGTGGTCAAACAATCAGGATTAAAAAGGATTTCATGTCAAGAATTGCCATCTTTTAATGATGCTTAAAGGTTCTGGAGGTTTGGGCTTAAAAGACATGCATCTATTTAATCAGGCATTGTTAGCTAAAATCTTACGGCAAATCTTTTCTGGTACTTTGAATTCTTTGGTTTATAAATACCTCACATCTAAATATGGCAACTCCCATTCCGTTCGGTCTATAAGAATTCAATCTAATGCCTCTATGATCTGGAGATGCCTCCTGCATGGTAAGAAAATAATTACATATGATCATTGCTGGACTATCAGGGATGGAAAATCAATCTGGGTATGGTATGATTCATGGTTACCACATTTCCCTCAGAATTGTTTAGAGCAGTTAGTTTAGGCTTCCATCAAAAGTACAAAAAACTTAAGCTTGCAAACTTGGTCACATAAGAAAGGGCCCAATGAAATAGGGAGCTGGTGTTTTTATTGTCCCCCGCCCCCCCAAGAGCTATGTTTCCTAGATCTTAGCTAACGATTCCTTCCAGAATAATCTTTATTATAATTCTCATGGGCTTTCCCAAGATCCCAATTTTCAATTATTCTTAAGAAAACTTGGGGTCCTTTCCTCCAAACAAGTTTAAGGTTTCTCTTTGGAAATGCCTACTTAATGTCTTCCTTACAATAGATAATTTGGCAGATCACCATTGTAACATTATTCCCACTTGTCCAAGATGTCAAGCTTAGGATGAATCTCTAATGCATACCTTTTTTATTTGTAAAGACTTTGTGCCAATATAAGGTAACTTTACTACAAGTCCCTGTCAAACCAACTATCACCACAACTCTTAATCTTTTCAGGAGTGGCTTCTTAATATCCTGGCCTCCCCCAATAAATAGAAGTCAGACTAGTTATTCTTCTTAGAATCAACTCTTTGGACCATTTGGCTAGGTAGGAATGAGCTTGTTTTTCAGAGTATTCTATTTAACATAATTTCTTTATCTGCAAGAAGAGATGAGTTGATTAATTTAATGCATGCATCTAAGAAGACTAGGGATCGGTTTATAAGGGCTCAATCCACCCAACCAAATACTCTTTGCCACGTTTGTGGGAAGAATGCATGAGAGAATTCCTTCTATGTTCATCTTCAGATCTTTTCTGTTGACAGAGCCTGGCGTCCAAATCTTGGCCTAGGAGCTACCGCTTGGCTTTGCATGGGTATAATGGTCCCCCTATTACAGTAGACAGTGTTCGTATTCTTTCATGTACCTCAGCCCTTGAAGCTGAATTATAAGCCATTCAGGGAGCCCTACATACTGCAATTCAATTTTCGATCTTCTCAGTAACCATCTTAACTGACTACTCTATAGCATTAGCAGCTTTGAAAGGATGAACTACAACAAATGCAAATCTGTCTTCTTTAGTCCAAGATGTCTTGGTTATTATGGAGTCTCTGCATCACTGTGCATTAGCGGTTGTACCTCACCAGTGTATTACTCTAGCTCATTGTCATGCTGCTTCTTTTCTTCCTTAGCTTTCTTTACTTCTGTGTACAAAAAAAAAAAATCATTTTTTAAATTATTTAATAATTATATTATCATAAATTTAAATTATTAATAATATTTTGATAGTTAATTGATAGTCAATATTATCATTTTTTTCACTTTTAATATGAAAGCCTTTTTCCTATTGGGCATGTTGAAAAAGTAGGTGACTAAGCATAAGTTTTCAAACTTGAAAGTGAAAGTGTAAGCAGTACCAAACATTGGTGGGAATATATGTTTAATCCATTAACTGAAAATGGAGAAATAATTATAGCATTAGGATTTAGGACAACTCTCACAACTCCGATAACGACTTTAGTTTTGCTTGCATTCGGTTTTTACATATGGCAAGCCTAAACAAAACCAAAATCATCATGAAATTGATTAAAATCAAACCAATAAAAAATTAGTTTCATTTGATTCTTTTATTTTTTCTAGGTAGAAACATTATAAGAAGTTAAGGGAAGAGAGATGTAGCATTGATGTGAGCCAGAGTAACATGCCCCCGAGGCATGATCATCACTGAGCAGCGATTTAAGATCTTTATTTTTAATAAGATTTGTTGGGATAGACTTACCAACAGAGGATGCAGTGGAATTAATTTCTAAATATAAGATCATAATATGTTGTAACTACTAACTGATTGTTGATCTAATCGCTTTATTTAAACTTGAAAATTTTGCATGAAAAGTCAAAAAATAGCCAGGAAGAAGAAAATTCTCTTACAGTTTTGGAGGACCAGACAATCGCTCTATTTAAACTTGAAAATTATGCATGAAAAGTCGAAAAGTAGCCAGGAAGAAGAAAATTCTCTTACAATTTTGGAAGACCAAACACTCCTATCCAAATCCAAACAGTGACACCCAATGCCAAGGATTTACGCCAAGCATTATCAACCACAAATATATCTAGAACTGTGAACATGCTTGACTGATGCAAAGAACCCCAGGATTGACAAAGTGGTTAGGAGTATTATGGGGGATTGTTTGTATGAAACTTTGATAGTCTCTAGCTGTTATTATTTGTTGATGAAGAACATCTTTCCTTGCTATAATGGCTTGAAAGTTAAAAGTAGCATTCTTGAAGAAACACTCATTTCTCCCTAGCCATATAGACCATAGACTAGAGATAAAAAAATGTTAGCTAGTCAAAATGCCAAGGGGACTGGGAACCAAAGCAATGGTTGGAGCCATCGTTGAAAATATATATAGTTCCAATTAACTAGTTTGGAACAAAAATTACCCCAAATGACACCAATATCAGAACATTCCAAAACAAATGCATAGTAGTTTCCACAGAGCAACCATAATGACCACAACTAGGAGAAGAAAACCCATCACTATTTGCTAAATTCTCTGACATAAAAAGGGCATTGGTTAAAAGTATCTATAGAAAAATTTAAAAGTTCTAAGGAAGTATAGAAGGCCATAATCTTTTGAGAATGTTATGAAAATTTGAATTCATCGACAGAGCTTGAGAAGTTGAATTATTTTGGATTAAAGATGAAGACTTATAGATTAATTACAAATTATAAACGTCTTTAGTTGTGAAATTACCTGATTAACTCCTTACCCATGCAATCAGATCCGACTCAGCATTATCCTTTGGCAAAGGTAATTCTAGAATCCTATTCAAGATTGAACAAGGGAAATTATCTTTTAAAAGGCATAAATTTCAAGTACCTTTTCAATGATCAATTAACACCTAGTTCTTTTTAACTTAAGTCAATTGACTCCAAAATTACTTATTTTTATTGTTACATTTTATTTACCCATAAATAATTTTAATTAAAAGCCAATATTATGTAGCTGCAATAATCCATTGAAAATATAATTTTTGTAATCTTACTAAAATTTTATGAATTTTTCTAGTTTAAGGAATTAAAAAATAAAAATGCATAAAAATTTAAAAACATAATAAAAATTTACTTTGAAATAGATTATTGCATTTACATAATGTTGGCTTTCAAGTAAAATTGATTTTAGGCAAAAAAGATGTTAAAGTAAAAATAGGTCAATTGAATTAAGTTAAAACAAATTGGCTAAGTCTGCAACTGTCCACTTTGAATCATGATGACTGTTAGAATACACAAAGTTGTGTCTCGGAAAAGATGCCGGGGATCCAGGGATCTTCCCATACACCGATTGTCTTGCTTGATCATATTTGCCACCAAATATGAGGAAGAACGGCTTGACCATTTAATGGCCTTCTATAAATATTACAAGCATTGCCACCATATTTAATATTCCATATAAAATGAAAAGCCCCATACTTGGCAGATAAGACTCTAGCAACTAGAGATTGAGGATTTCCATTGAAGATTCTCCAATATCTTTTTGCCAATAGGAACTAATTAAAATGTCAAAGATTTTTTATACCCAATCCATTGAGATGGCCTTAGGCAAAAAAACAAGACACTTTTATGCTTTAATGGTAGACCTCACTTATTTTGAGAACTTGATGATTAGAATCGAACAAATGTACTCGATAGAGAATTCGATAAAATGACTGGGACTTTAAATGATGACATAACATAAAAGGGCAAGGAAGAAAGAGTGGACTGGATTAGTGAAAGTCTGCTTGCAGGATTTGGCAATTTCAATTTTCAATTCTTAGAGCACTTTTGAATTTTATCTGCTAAAAATTAAAATGAAGCCACCTCAGAAAGATCCTGATCAAATGGTACACCTAGGTAGTTAAGAATATCATTACTCATAAGGAAAATGAAGAGTTGTTGGAAGTCCAAGTGCAATGATCCCGAAATGTTTCTACTACACATCTATTCAGATTTTTAGAAGTTGACTCCAAGCCCACTGGCTATATCATATAAAGCCAACATATCTCTAAGAGTACACACCGCAACTTTTGTGGGCTTGAAGAAGATCAAATAGTCAACTCTAAAGAAGAGATGATTGGTAGTTGAACCACTTCTACTTGCTTTTAATCCTACAAAAGAGCCAAAGGCCTAAAGCTTGCCCGAGTGACTAGATAAAGTCTTGGGACATAAGATAAAAATATATGGCGATAATGGATATCCTTGAAGAATATCATATTAAGGACTATAGTGCGTTTGATTTGTTTTGGTTTTATGGTTTTAAAGTGTTCCTAATTTGAAATAAATAGGAGAAAATACTGGAAACACCATAAATAATTCTCTCCCCATACCTTATTCTTTGAAGCATTTGACTTTTTCAAATAGTTTGACTTGAATTTATTCATTAGAAAGAATTCTAAAAATATATTTAGAAACTATAGATCTTCATTTATCATTTATATATAAAATTTTTCATTTATATACTAAAATGTTGAAAATAAAAAATCATATATTAATTGTTGAATAGTGAATATTGTAAAATATTTGTGATGGAGGGAGTACAAACTACTACTAAATTTACAATGATTCTCCAATTTTCTTCTCTAATAAAAAAACCATAGAAGATTGTATTCATGATATTTAATAATTTTCAAATACTATATTTGGAAATCATCAATTTTCACTTTATTCTATATCAAAGTCTCAAAAATCACAATTTAATTATTGTGAATAATAAAAATTATAAAGAAGTTAGGATAGAGAGAGTAATAATATAAGGTAGATGTTAGCTATTGGACATAAGTGAAGTGACTACCATATGATTAAATTTCTAACTGTATTGAGCATATTCAGGTTAGTTTGGGGTTTTCTATGTTGAATAATGAAAAATCCAAACCAAACCAAAACATTGAAAATCAAACCTTAATATCTTAAGTTTACTAATTCTTAACCTGAACTTAACCCATAATTGAAGTAACTCGAGTTAATCCAAATTGATTCAATGCGGATTAGTTAGTTTACTATTGGGTATGCTGCATCATGCAGATCATAGGTATACTATATGATATATTGTGCAGCGTACCATTTTCATTGTCATAAAAATATATATATTAAAATATTATTTTAAGATGAAAAACATTGAATATATTTTTAAATTAATTTTTTTTACATATAATCTAATTATTTTCATCACAATTTTTATAATATAAATAAAAAATATAGGAAAAGTGATATTTTTTATGCGAAATACATAAAATGGAATATATATATATATATAGAACAAAGCAAAATATTATTCTACAAAAAAAAATTTTAATTAAAAAATAAAATTAAGTCAATATTTATGTCCAAATGTGTATGTTAATTATATTTTATTATTTTATATATGTCTATAAAAAAATGCCTAACTCACGGTACATGACACACCACCAATGTGTCACGTGATATACTACGGTAAACTGAGAAAACACATAAAAAAGTGTTATCATACGATACATCCTAATATTTTGCATGTATAGCCTGATAAATCGCAAAAACTAATTAGATATTACATACTTGCGGTGAGCAATATATCATGATACTATGATTGTACTGAATTTCAGTCCAACTGTTTGTACATAGAGAGTCCCATAAAAGTTGATTACATAATTTATATCTAAGTATAAACTATGTGTTTTTGTGCATAGCAGAAAGAGGTAAGGAGAGCAAAGAGATTAAATCTTAGACCTATTAACAATAACCATAAGTCTTAACCACTACGTCAAAGCTTTATTCGTTGTCGATTAGTTGAAACGGAAAAATAAGGCATGTAAGGGCAGTCGATTTGCCATGAACGGATTGAACATATATAAACACGCATATGAAAATGCTTAAATAATGGTTCATAAATCATCCCTCAACATGTCCATATAATAGATGTGTTACAACCATTAGATCATCACAAACGCTACTGAATTACCAGGGCATAACCTGCAATTTGGCAACTATTACCCGTCCACTATACGATAGACACAACTGTCAAATTATATTATATATCGGGGAAATTATCAAACACAAAACCCACCCCCCCCCCCCCCCCCCCAAGGTTTGGTCGAACTTATAATTCTGTCTCTCATTTTTCAAATATCTACCATGACCCCCTCAAAAGCTTAAAATCTTTATACTTACGCCTCTACCGTTAACGTCCGTGAAAACACCTAAACTGACCTACAATTACCCCTCCACAAAAAATAGAAAATATCTGTTTTGCCCTCCTAGCATTCTTTCATAAAAACTTTGCCCCCAACTTTTGCATCTAACAATCTGAGGTCTGAACTCGCCTCAGTCTGCTTATCTCCCTTTCTCCTCCCTCACATGCCCTCATCTTCATCCATCCCTCCGCCCCCTTCTCTGCCCTCCACCATTGCCATCGCAGCGACATCAAGGGGCATCAGAGATTGGCTTTGAAATAGGTGACATTAGCCTCAGGAACGGAGGAGAGAGATCGGCCAAGTTCGTTTAACCCACTGTTCACCATCGCTGGCCAGCACCTACTCCGATTCACCACCCTCATCCCAATGCTTGACGCCCTCATCTGAAGTCTGAACTCACCTGGGTCGCGAACGGAGAAGGCAGCATCAAGCTACAGAGATGGCTGTGATGATTCGCAAATGATTCGTGATGCTCCGGAGACGGCTGCACCGATTTCTGTCTTTCTCCTCGCCGCCCATTCTCCTCGCCGAACTCATCCCTCTCTGTCACCGAAATTGGAATCCTACAATTTCGAAATCAAGGCAATCTCGCAATCGTCCGAAGATGGTGTCGAAGTCCGGAGGTGGCATCGCAATCGTTCGGAGGCGGCGTCGATTCATTCTGATTGATTTCTCAGGCCTAAGGTTTAGGGATTTCTAGGTTTGACCTTTTGGGGAGAGGGGGAGGGCGGAACTAGGGAGGTGCAAAAATACCGTTCATATATAGTATATTTATCATATTATATATACTTATGTACAATTGGCAATTCTGGTGCTATACTATTCCCCGGTGGCCGACAACCTCCTCCCCCTCCACATAATCTACCCTTTTATACCTATAATCTATATAGCTTCTACTGCCATCCATACTTTCTAACTTTGACTTCTCACTTTCTACTTCCTCATTTCTCTTTAAACTTCCTGCCTATCATCAATACCAGTAGAGGAGTACACTACAACAACAAATACAATAATCCTGATCATATGATATGACCATTATTATCAACTGTCAAAAAATTCACTACTCCCCCACTTAGCAAAAGGTGGCTTTTTTTACTAAAATTTCAATTAAATATTATCATATTAATTTATATTGTAAAAAAATTTATAAAATTATATTTATAAACTAGAGTCTTTAAGATACTATTTTTATATAAAAATTTTATATTTCTATAAGAATTTTTTTTAAAAAAATTATAAATTAATTGATGTGCATAGTAAAGGGAATAGGCTTTGCAAGACATATGAGGTATTATATATTAAAGGGTGTAGTGTGAATTACTATTCATAAACAGTAACATCCTTTCATTTGCTTTTTTTTTTTTTTCTTTTTCCTAGTTTATGATCAAACATCTATTTTCATCCATAGGTATGTTATTTGTGACCTTTTGGTTTTGAAACTTCTCTATGTGATGATCGAATCCTTGATTTTTGTTCATTATTAGAAATGTCAATGGATCAAATTTAGCTAACCCAAACCCTTCTGTTGACACCCAATTTCGTCCGGGTGTTTTAAAATTTTGAAAAAAATTTTATTAAAAAAAAATTAATTTAAAAAAAAATATATATTACTATTATTATTAAAAAAAAATTTAATTAGTTTAAAATATATTTTTGTTTTGTGAAAATTTGATTTAAAATGATATATGTGTGAATATGTGTATGTTTGAAATAAAATAAAATTTCATGAAAAAAATGACAAAAAATTAAAAGTTTGAGGTAAAAATGACAAAATTGAGAAGTTTCGGAAAAAATTGACAAATTCTAAAAGTTCCAGGAGCATTTGGTAGTTTGTCACATAAAATTTTGAGCCTGCCGACGTTTTTGGCTCAAATTGACAGAAAACGACAAAATTGTCAAAATCAGAAGCTTCAGGAACTTATCCTGAGGCTGAGAGACGTAAAGGACTAAAATTGTCATTTTACCAATTTAAGAGATAAGTTTGAAATTTTTTATTAATTTATCCATCAACAGTTCAGCTAAACTTCCTCTATAAATAGCCCCCCAAATTTTGTGCTGAACACAGATAAAAATAGAAAGAAAAGCTTAGAGCTCCGTTTTTAAAATAGAAAAAATTACAGCCTTAGTCCCTAGCTCTCCTTCCTTTCCTCAGAAAATCTCAAAACTTTTCATTTTGACGATTAAGCCATCTTCTCCCCCCTCGCGCGCCCTCTGTTTCCATTTCTCAGAATTCAGAATTTAAAATCAAGGGTACAACTCTCATTTAATCCTTCATCTTTTCAATTTCTTTCACTTTGGTCACTAACTTTGTATTTTATTCTTGCAGAATTAATTACTAACCCTTTTAATTTTTACTTGTTTGTTTATTATTTGTTTATTACTAACCCCTTTTTTTATTGTTGTTATTAACTTACTAACAACTAACTTTTAATACTATTATTGTTACTAACCTTTTAATTTTTGCATTATTACTAACTTTTATAATTGTTGTTAACAATTAATTAACTTTTATTATTGTTGTTAATTAATTAATTTAATTAACTTGGCTAACTTTTATTATTGTTGTTAATTAATTAATTTAATTAACTTGGCTAGCTTTTTATTATTGTTGTTAATTAATTAATTTAATTAATTTGGCTAACTTTTTATTTATTATTGTTAATTAATTTAATTAATTTGGCTAACTTTTTATTTATTGTTGTTAATTAATTTAATTAATTTGGCTAACTTTTTATTATTGTTGTTAATTAATTAATTTAATTAACTTGGCTAACTTTTTACTGTTGTTAATTAATTAATTTAATTAACTTGGCTAACTTTTATTATTGTGGTTAATTAATTAATTTAATTAACTTGACTAACTTTTTATTATTGTTGTTTAACAATTAATTTAATTAACTTTGCTAACATTTATTATTATTTTTAAAGTGGATGGCCAAAAAGCCCCACTTTATTATTATTAATTTTTTTTCTTTATATAATTTTTTATTTAATTCACCTTTACCCTTTACTAATTAATAAATAAATGAAAATTAAAAGAAGATTATTTTGTAATTAATTATTAAGGCTAATAAAAATTATTTTTAAAAAAAGCCAATTATTTTTATTTTTACATACATGTTTTTAATTCTTTAAAGATAGCAAAAAGTTAAAATTAATTTTAATAGTTATTTTTATCCAGTAAAAATAATAAAAAAATAAAAATAAAACCTGTTTAAAAAAATACATGAAAATTAAGACTTTATATTTTACTGATTTATTTAAAATATAACTTTTAAATCCACTAAAATAATAAATATTTTTCATTAAACAAGAAAACAAAAAGAAAATTAAAACAAGATAAGAAAAAGATAAGAAAGATAAGAAAAAGATAATAAAGATAAGAAAGATAAGATAAGATAAGAAAGATAAGAAGGAAAAGAAAGAAAAGAAAGAAAAATATAGAAAATAAAAATTTTTAGATTATTAATGAATCTAAAAATTCTATAACAAAAAGAATTACGAATTAGTAATTAAACTAATAATTAATTCCATAAAAATAAGAATTAAATAATTAACTATAAATTAAATCAACTTACATATCCGGATGATCCGTCAGGATCTGCGGTTTAAAAAAAAAATATCACCCTTTTAATTAAATAAATTAAATAAAAAAAAGATAAAAATCCATATTTACAATATGGATTAAATTATTTAAAAGTTCACCAAATTCCGTGTCCAAATGACTCGGCAGAGTCCATGGTTCGGAATCAAAAATCTTCCGTGTCCAAATGACTCGGCAGAGTCCATGGTTCGGAAGTATAAAATTTCATACAAATTAATTAATTTAAAAATCCACATTTCGACTAATCCAGTTAAAATTTCTAATTTTGAAAATTAACTGAGAATTATTTAAAAGCAAAGCAAAACAAAATTAAAATCAACTAAGGTGCCAATTTTTGGGCGTTTTAACAAAGTTGTTTTAACGTAACCGTACTCCCGATCCCCGAACTCTCACAGACCAATTTTAAGGTGACCAATCGACCTAAGAAAACTGATTGGTGGCGACTCCCGAAAACCCGACGTTGCCACAGCTTGGCGACTCCACTGGGGACTCCACGTTAGTGAGTCGAGCCTAAAGTTGATTTGTTTTGATTTACTTTGCTTATTATGTGGATTTATATGTTATATTTACTTATTCTAAACATGCATAATGCATTCACAATATGAAGCTCTATACCCGAGCTTCCTTAAATCAAACACGATTCTTTCTAAGCGGAATTGGTGTTGCTGTCCTTGTGAGGCCACGGTCTCCAAGCCTTCACCGGTTTCAAAGTAGCAAAGTAGTGTATTGCCTTCTGAGACGGTTAGTCTCTGCATGGGCCCACGAAAAGCTACGACTCGAATTAATCCATTCCTTACATTAACCCTAGAGGGTAAGGAATCGGGCCGTCACTATGATTTAGTGACGGGATTCGGGAACTATCCCTTGCCTTTTTGATAAGCTACCTTATGCATATAGAACTCCCCACTTAACCATAGAACTGACCATAGAATTTCTACCATTTTACCAACGCCATAAGCACGTCCTTGTTATGCTATGTTGTTGCTCTACACTTTTATTTTCTTCGTGTCTTATATTTATGGTTTTAATTCATTTTTCCATAATACTTCATGAGTTGTTAATTGCTATTTAACTTATTAATAACCTTATCTTTCTTGTGCAATTATTCTTCATGCATCAAAACCACGCATCAAATTATGCTAACTTTTTGGTCTTTATAATGACAACTAAAAGTTTTGAAGTTCTACAATAATGGATAAGCAAACTCACTCATTGCATGCATTCCATTACATTAATCACGTGCATATAAAGTATGATAAAAATAATCTCATTGCATGCATTCCATTACATCAATCACACGCATATAAAATCTGATAAAAATAATCTCATTGCATGCATTCCATTACATTAATCACGTGCATATAAAGTCTGATAAAAACATAATCTCACTTTATATTGCATGCATCCATTACATCAATCACACGCATATAAAATCTGATAAAAATAATCTCATTGCATGCATTCCATTACATCAATCACGTGCATATAAATTTTGATAAAAACATAATCTCATTGCATGCATCCATCACATCAATCATATACGCATAGAATCTAATAAAATAAATATTCCTTTAAAAAGGTAAAATTGGACCTCAACACCGATATTCAACTCGGCTCCAAACAAGACTAATGGCAGAACAAACTGAAGGACGTCTCATAGATATAGAGTCCAAGATTGAAAGTATGGCAGAACAAATGAGACAATTGATGGAAATAATCAAAGGGAAAGCAACTCAAGTTCCCATCAAAGAAGCACAAGATCCCACTTATACTCCGGGATTCACCCCACAACGAGTCTCAGTCCAAGAAAACCTGTTTCAAGAACCAGGACAGTCTGCTAGTGTTCACCTGAAACAAGACACTGTGTATGAAGAGAAGAAGACACCACCAAAGGAAGAAGGAGAATCTCAAAAACTCGAAACAATAGAGAAGAGACTGCGAGCCATTGAAGGAGGTAATATATTCGGATCTCTCTCAGTGGATGACCTCTGCTTAGTGCCAGACGTCATAATCCCTTCGGACTTTAAAGTACCGGATTTTGTAAAATACGATGGAACGAGTGATCCCATCACTCACATCACACTGTTCCTAAGGAGACTACAACCACTCACAAAAGATGAAAAGGTGTGGATTGCACTTTTTCAGGAAAGTCTCACAAAATCAGCATTGCAGTGGTATCTAAGTCAAGGACCAAGAAACATCAAAACTTGGAATGACCTTGCTCAGGCCTTCATCGGCAACTATAAACATGTTATGGACTTGGCTCCGGATCGCCAAACTCTCCAAAACATGGAGAAGAAAAAGCCAGAAACTTTCAAGGAATATGCCCAACGGTGGAGGGACTTAGCTGCACAAGTTCAGCCACCCATGACAGAAAAAGAAATGGTCACTTTGTTTGTCCAGACACTGAAATACCCATATTATGACAAACTCATTGGCAATTCGGCAACTAATTTCTCCGATGTTGTCATGTCTGGAGAAAGGATCGAGCATGGGATTAGGACTGGGAAGATTGCTGAGTCCTTTAGTGATCCTATGAAAAGAGGAGGACCATCTAGAACAAAAGATGAAGAAGTACAACAAATAGGACGCGAAAGAGGGATTCCCCTCGTAGGTACTGTGGCTACAGGTCCTCGCCTATCCTATTCTGCCAAAAGGCCCAATTATTATCCTACCAATAGGCCCAATGACTATCCTCCCAATATGCCCAATGATTATCCTCCCAATAGGCCCAACAATTATCCTCTCAACAGGCCTAATCAGTTACGGCCACCTGTTCTGACTCCTCCAGTACCCACACGAAGACCAAAAGAAGTTTTTGCACCAATTCCCATGACTTACACTGAGTTGTATCCAAAACTCATAGAAAGTCAACTTATCCGTCCAATTCCTACAAATCCATTTGGACCCCCATATCCAACGTGGTATGACCCCAACATAACTTGCCCATATCATGATGGCGTTCCAGGCCATGGCTTGGAAAATTGCACAGCATTGAAACGTATAGTCCAACAATTAATCGAATCAAAGTGGTTGGACTTTTCCGATGAACCGAACGTCACTCACAATCCATTGCCGCCTCATCAAGAAAAACCAGTCAATATGATAGAAGAACACCGGCTGATGAAAAAGTCAGTCAATGATATCATAACCCCTCTTAAGCATGTATATTCATGCCTTGTGAAAGAAGGGATTATCATGGGAAAGCCTTCTTTTGGACATGAAGAAGTTGAAGATGAGGAATGGTGCAACTTTCATGACAGTAAGAGTCATTCTATCCAAGAATGTTCAGAATTCCGTAAGAATCTGCAAAGACTCATAGACTCATCCCAACTTATCGTTTTTATGATGATGTGAATGTGATCATTAAAGAACAAGAAGTCAATGCTATACCAATCTCAAAACCTACTCTTAAGCCGTCAAGTCCCAAGGCCATTCCTCTACAAATCAAACAAAACCGAGGTCAAGCTGCTAGGCCCGATGTGATTGGTAATTGAAAGTGAAGATTTTGAGCTGGAATTACATTGATTTTGGAAGGGCTCCAAGTCAGATCTGACCTAACAGTCCGCATACATTTTCGAATGACAGGGAATCCTTTGAATAAACTTGTATCTTTGAAAGCTTGCAAAAGTAATCTAATAGTAAAAATCTCCTAGATTTAGTCCAGAATCTAGGGTGTAGTCTTTGTTAGATGGACACCTGGTATTCTTTCTGGTACAACAAAAAGATGTAATGCGTGCATTCTACTACTTTCCATTTTTACACTCTTTGCCATTATACTATCTATTATTGCCATCACACTTTACTTTTTGACAACTGGTAATTCTTTTTGTTCTCTAACAAAAAGATGTTACGTGTACATTATACCACTTTTTAATTCCATTATTACATCTACATATTGTACCAATTTTTACCAAAAATTCAATTATTACACCTACACATTCTATCACTTCTTACCAAAAATTCTGTTTTTACATCCATCTCTCACTCCTTTCCATTATACTATCCATTATTGCTATCATACTTTGCTTTCTAAATGATACTACTCGTGGGTGAAAATAAAAAGTTAAGGAAAATTTGATAGTAATGATCTTGAAAGTGCTGCCAAATCTAGTAAGAAGGATTTCATATGTTGCACCTCAACCCTCAAAAAGAATTCACAGTGGTTATCAACATCCTTGCAAGGAGTCCGGGATTAACTTCTAAAGAAGCTAGCTCTCATATTAAATGACTTCAGTGGCCTCCCAATTCTCACAAATGCTCAATACAAAAAAAAATTCTCAGTTTTCCACAACACAAATTCCAACAAAGGAAAGAAGTTCCTCCCTTCCATCAAAAGCCATTAAAGAGAAAATCCAAACAAGAAAAAAAAAATCCAAAAAAAAAAAGAGACTGAGAAGCAAATAAAGCCACTTGAGTCATCTTACTTCAAGAAGGCTATGATCTCGGTTCTCCATAACACAAACTCCAAAAAAAAAAAAAGGGAAAAAGTTCATCCCTTCCATCAAAAAGCCAACAAGGGAAAATTCAAAACCAAAAAAAGCGAGACTGAGAGCAAACACAAGCAAGTAAGGCCACTTGAATCATCTCATTTCAAGAAGGCTATGATCTCGGTTCTCTGTAACAAAAACTCCGAAAAGGAAAAAGTTCATCCCTTCCACCAAAAAGCCAACAAGGGAAAATTCAAAACCAAAAAGAACTGAGAACAAGCACGAGCAAGCAAGGCCACTTGAGTCATCTCACTTCAAGAGAGTTATCAAGTATGTTATCACCATAGCTCACACAAAAAAACAAAAAAACAAAAAAAAAAGAGGAAAAAGGGCTCAAACTAGAAAAAAAAAAAAAAAAAAAAGTGAGCTATGGATTCTAGACTGAAAACCTGCAAAGGCGGTTTAGAACACAAAAGCAACCCTCAAACCAAGCATGCATAAAGATCACAATAGTTGGGGGGCAACAGATGAGGTCTAACTTTCTGGAAAGAGTGGCAAGTTTGAGGTCATCACTATTGAGTTTTTCACCATAATCAAATTTGCTCACGAGTAGTATTAAAAGACCCTTCTTTCACACCACTCAAACTTAACTTTATTCAGACCTAATATTTACCTCTTAATATCATTCTCATTCAGCTAAAAGACTGCCACAAAAAAAAAAAAAACATTCAAACTTAACTTTCCTCACACCTAACATTTACCTCTCGATATCATCCTCATTCAGTTAAAAGGCTATTATTGTGAATCATGTTTCTACCTTATTGCCTTGCACAGTTTATGTCTTCGAGTTGGAAAGGGAAGAATGGCAGGGCATTTTAATTGAAAACAAAGACCGTAAATTACTTTGTCAAGCTTTGAAAATTGATGAAAGTTTTTCTTTAAGGCCAAACCATTATTCATTAATGTATGTAGACTTAAAAGTAAGGAGATAGCTTGAGTCTTTCTTTAATAAGATGTGGTTCTTGTAAGAGAAATTTACGATCAAGTGCCATCACAAAGGTCTAGAAATCCTCAACCTTCTGTTAAATCAAAGGCGAGATGATATCTCTTTCCACATAAACACCATAATCAAGGGGGCAAAGTAGTCTCTACTAAGCGCAAGAAAAGTACTGCCAAGAAAGAAGCTCAATAGATAAGGGGACAAGTCTTATGGATCAGAACCTGAGTCTAAGGAAGAGCAATCATTCGGACTGTAACATGGGGGTAAACAAGTGTCGGCATGGCCACAAGAAAATGGGCAAAGCAGACATTGAAAGTAAAGCCT
Organism: Aquilaria yunnanensis; assembly: GCA_039654915.1. NCBI lineage: Eukaryota > Viridiplantae > Streptophyta > Magnoliopsida > Malvales > Thymelaeaceae > Aquilaria > Aquilaria yunnanensis. Next base: position 3,726,866 of record CM077595.1, read on the forward strand.
TTGATGGTATCAAATCCATGACAAAGGATGAGTATTCGAAAGAGATATAAATTATGAGGTGGGCCAACCTTAAAGAAATTGAGGCCAAAATTCAAAGAACAAGTCAAAGAAAGAGGATTTTGAAAAGAGTTGGGCTTTTGAGGCAGTGAACAAAAGCTGGAAAGCATAAAGAGATTCAATGATAGTCCAAGAAGGCAATCATAAAGAAGATCCAGTAAAGCAAAGACATGAAGAACTAGATTCACCAAAAATAAAAAATAAAAAAATAAAATAAAAATAAAAATAAAAAAAGAACCATCAATTACACATGCTTTGCATTCATGCATTTCATATCATGCATACATAGCCTTTACATAACAAGGACCAAACGGGAATCACATTCACAGCACAGTTACAGCAGTATAAGCTTAGATCTCAATGTCATCAGCTCTTACCAATCTATCACTGGATACACAGCTAATATGCGGGACCAACCCGCATCAGGAATTCAAGGATAAAGTAGACAATATTGTCAAAAGCTTGGCTACCGATTCAATAATCGAGGCTACGCCTGGAAGGATAGGATTGACGCCAGTTAGTAGTATCCAAGATAAGAGATAGCTATAGCCAAGGATAAGGCAGATATAAAAAAAATATATAAAGTAGACAATATTGTCAAAAGCTTGGCAATTGATTCAATAATCGAAGCTACACCTGGAAGGACAGGATTGATGCCAGCTTAGCAGCATCCAAGATAAGAGATAGCTGTGGTCAAAGATAAGGCAGACATCAAGAAATATTGTCGTTGAAACTTTGTCAAAAGCGGACAATGGATTCAATAATCGAGGACTGGATCAACGGATAAAAAAAAATATATCTATCAAAATGAAGTAGGATCTACTTTTCCGGTTAAACGGCGGATACGGTACTCCGTGACTCTCAAGTCGGTTCTCTCAGTTGCCCATAATAACTGATTCCTTCACCCCTTCTTTCTTTTACTTCCTCCTAGAAAATGGATCCTACTTTTTCCGCCTTGCGAAAGTATTTCCCTTCTCTCCCAATGAACATCCTCAAAAAGATCTACCAAGTTCGCTGTGAACGATTAAGAGTTCTGATGCACAAAGGAATCCCTGAAGATGTGCGGTGGTTAATCGAAGCCAAGGTTCGTCTAGCAGGTGAAATCCCAGAGGCATTTGTGTCTCACATGCCTGGTATAGGCAAAAGCTCTTCTGCCAAAAAGCGAAGAGCGAAAAGGTTACAAGTCTGCCATAAATGTGGACGGTGGACTTGTAATACTAAATGTCGTTCTTTAGGGATGATCTCTGATAATCGAGAAGATAAAATACGATTCATTAAGAATGGCCTGAGTAAGGACTCGTTGGATGATATCCAATTGACTCTTGAGACGCATTCTTGTGGATCTGTGCAACGTGAACTTCTTGGTTTATGGAGCATTTTTCATGAAGAACGAAACCGTTACAGTCTCGGGAATCTGACTGTAAATGACCCTGTTTGCCAGCTTGTAAGAAAACTGGATGGGAAGCAAATCCTCGACTCATAGAAGGCGTTAATGCCGTTACTAGATGTAAAGCCAGTGGAAGATGTGAGTCACAGTCACAATTACTGTACATACAGTTTGTTATATTTGGAAAAGTTTGCATTTTCTTTTGATAGATGTACATGCTCCCCTAAGTGTAATCGACACGTTATCCCTTTTCATCACTATAAATGCGTGTTCTTCCTTCTGATTAAGCAGCGGATAAGATACCTCGTGACTTCTAAAGTCGGTTATTCCAGTCTCCTACAATAACTGATTCATTTCCCTCTTCTCTCAAATTCTTCTCTCATCAATGGATTCTACTCTTTCTACACTGCAAAAATACTTTCCTTCCCTTCCAATAAAAGTCCTTAAAAAGATCTACCTTGCTAGATGTGAAAGAATCAGAGTTTTTACACGCAAAGGCATTCCCGATAATGTGCAGTGGATAATTGAAGCTAAGGTCCGTTTGGCAGGTGAAGTTCCAGATGCATTTATGCCCCGCATGCCCGGTTTAGGTAAAAGCCGTTATGCCAAAAGGCGAAGAGCAAAGAGACTAGGCGTGTGTTATAAATGTGGGCGATGGAATTGTATTACTAAATGTCGCTCTTTAGGATACATCTCCATAAATCGTGAAGATAAAAGAAAATTCATTAAGAACGGCCTGCGTAAGGAATCTCTGGAAGATATCCGAGAGACTCTTGAAACGCATTCTTGTGGAAAAGTGCAAGGTGAAATTATCAGTTTATGGAGGACTTACCATAAAGAACGAAACCGTTACAGTCTTGGGAATGTGACTTTAAACGATCCTGTTTGTCAGTTTGTAAGAAAACTGGATGGGAAGCAAATCCCCGACTTATAGAAGGCATTGAAGCCGTTACTAGACATAAACTAGTGGAAGATGAGAGCCACAGTCATGATTGCTGTACATATAAGCTGTCATTTGTCTTTTCTTTTGATAATAATGTACTTGCTTTTGTAAGTGTAATTAACACATTATCCCTTTCATCACTATAAATATGTGTTAGTTATTTTCGTTTCCTACAATCACTAATTTCTTTCTTTGCCTCCTTCATCAATGGAGTCTTCTCTTTCCGCCTTACGAAAGTATTTTCCTTCCTTCCCAATAAATGTTCTTAAAATGATTTATCAAGCTAGATGTGAACGATTCAGAGTATTTATGCACAAAGGCATCCCTGATAATGTGCGGTGGCTAATTGAAGCTAAGGTTCGTTCAGCTGGTGAAGTTCCCGAAGCGTTCTTTCCCCGTATGCCCGGCTTTGGTAAAAGCGCTTATGCCAAAAAAAGAAGAGCAAAGAGGCTAGGCGTTTGTCATAATTGTGGATGGTGGATTTGCGGCAATAAATGTCGTTCTCCAGGAGTGATCACCAGAAATCGTAATGATAGAATAAAATTCATCAAGAATGGCTTGCGTAAGGAATCTCTGGAAGATATTCGAGAGGTTCTTGAAGCGCATTCTTGCGGAATAGTGCAATTTGAGGTTGTTGGATTATGGATAATTTTCCAAAAAGAACGAGATCGTTATAGTCTTGGGAATCTGACTTTAAACGACCCAGTTTGCCAGTTTGTGAGAAAACTGGATGGGATGCAAATCACCGATTCATAGAAAGCATTGAAGCCATTACTGGACGCAAAGCCAGTGAAAGACGAGGATCAAAGTCACGATTACTATACGTGCTAGCTGTCGCTTTTGGAAATTTTCCTCCCCTTTTGGTAATAATGTATCCACTCCTGACGTGAACCAAAGTCACGATTACTGTACGTACTAGCTGTCGCTTTTGAAATTTTCCTCCCCTTTCAGCGATAATGTATCCACTCCTGACATGAGCCATAGTTACGATTACTGTACGTGCTAGCTGTCGCTTTTGAAATTATCCTCCCAATAATGTACCCACTCCTGACACGGACTACTGTATATAGCTGCCACTTTTGAAATTTTCCTTCACTTCCGGCAATCACGTACCTACTCCTGACATAAGCTACAATCGCGACTACTGTATATTTTAGTTGCTTTTGAAAATTTCCTCCTCTTTTAACGATAGTGTACCCATACCTGACCAGAGTCATACTCGTGACTACTATGAATAGCTGGCAATAATGTATCCATTCTTGAAAAATAAAATTATTGCCTTATCTCTTCATCTCTATAAATATATCCTCTTTTCTCACAAGGGTAAGGATAGGAATGGAGAAAACCTCAACTCGTAAATCCCGAACTATTTGTGTATTTTCTGGGGCTTTTCCTGGAAAAGATGAAGAGTATTTAAAAGCAGCCAACCATTTGGGAAGAGTATTAGCTGAGCGAAAAATACATTTAGTTTATGGAGGAGGTAGTGTCGGATTAATGGGAGGTGTAGCATCAGCAGCATCTCTAGGAGGAAGTCAAGTTCTGGGTATTATCCCTGGACCTCTGAAATTTATTTCTGGGGGCACGATTGGAGAAGAATTAGTGGTTAAAAATTTGCAAGAGCGTGTGTTACAAATGCTTTTAAATGCTGATGCTTTTATCGCTCTACCAGGTGGTTTTGGCACATTGGGAGAAGTCTTTCAAATTGCTTCCATGGCCCAACTTAATTTGCATAAAAAACCCATTGGGCTTTTGAATGTTAACAATTTCTTTACAGGTCTGATAGCTTTTATGGATTATGCTATGCAGAAGAATTTCATATCAAGAGTGGCACGGCGAATCATAATATCCGCAACAACTGCTGAAGAATTGCTAGATAAAATACAAGCTTTTGTTCCTGAACCAGATCCAGCAATGATTCAGATAGACTGGACACGACAGTCTTTCCCGACCAGTTCACTCCCATAATGGTCATCTACTCACCCTGTTGAAGTATTGTGGAAGAAAGAAGCGATCTGATCCGTTTTTCTTGTCCTTTAGTTTTAATTATCAGCATTTTCTTTCGTATTTCAGTTTTTATTTTCAGGGAATTTCGTTATCTTATAAGATAGTTTCATCCATGCTGATATTAAAACCATAGGACAATGCCTTTAGGTTGGAATGGCTGAGTAAAGAGTAATTTTTATTACTCTTGAGACGCATCCTATTAGGTCTACTAGGCATAACATTTTGGGGTAGTTAAGCTTTAACCTTATTTGGATGACATATCTCACAAGGGAATCTATATTTACTGAAGAAAATATTAGATGAACCTTGGATATTGATTCCAAACATCCGTTCCCTTTACAAAATTTGTCAGTGTTATTGTCATCATCAAGATTCACTCATCTTATCGAAGTTTAAATTTTTGCACTCACCTATTATGAAAATTCACACTTTCGAAGAAAATTATTCCAATTTCAATTGCTTTTATATAAATTTCGCTCGAGGTCCTAAGGAAAGCTTCTTAGCCTCAAAATCAATTTTCATCATCGGGGTTTTAAGGATGGAACCTTTGCCTCGAAAACAATCAATTTTCATCGGGGTTGTAAGGATGGAACCTTTGCCTCGAAAATAATCAATTTTCATCATCAGGGTTTTAAGGATGGAACCTTTGCCTTGAAAAGAATCAATTTTCATCATCGGGGTTTTAAGGATGGAACCTTTGCCTCGAAAACAATCAATTTTCATCAATTCGGGGTTTTAAGGATGGAACCTTTGCCTCGAAAACAATCAATTTTCATCATCGGGGTTTTAAGGATGGAACCTTTGCCTCGAAAATAATCAATTTTCATCATCGGGATTTTAAGGATGGAACCTTTGCCTCGAAAATAATCAATTTTCATCATCGGGGTTTTAAGGATGGAACCTTTGCCTCGAAAATAATCAATTTTCATCATCGGGGTTTTAAGGATGGAACCTTTGCCTCGAAAACAATCAATTTTCATCATCGGGGTTTTAAGGATGGAACTTTTGCCTCAAAAATAATCAATTTTCATCATCGGGGTTTTAAGGATGGAACCTTTGCCTCGAAAACAATCAATTTTCATCATCGGGGTTTTAAGGATGGAACCTTTGCCTCGAAAATAATCAATTTTCATCATCAAGGTTTTAAGGATGGAACCTTTGCCTCGAAAACAATCAATCAATTCGAGGCTTTAAGGATGGAACCTTTACCTCGACATCAATCAATCAATTCGAGGTTTTAAGGATGGAACCTTTGCCTCGACATCAATCAATCAATCCGGGGTTTTAAGGATGGAACCTTTGCCTCGAGATCAATCAATCAATCCGAGGTTTTAAGGATAGAACCTTTGCCTCGAGATCAATCAATCAATCCGGGGTTTTAAGGATGGAACCTTTGCCTCGAGATCAATTATCAATCCGAGGTTTTAAGGATGGAACCTTTGCCTCGACATCAATCAATCAATTCGAGGTTTTAAGGATGGAACCTTTGCCTCGAGATCAATCAATCAATCCGAGGTTTTAAGGATAGAACCTTTGCCTCGAGATCAATCAATCAATCCGGGGTTTTAAGGATGGAACCTTTGCCTCGAGATCAATCAATCAATCCGAGGTTTTAAGGATAGAACCTTTGCCTCGAGATCAATCAATCAATCCGGGGTTTTAAGGATGGAACCTTTGCCTCGAGATCAATTATCAATCCGAGGTTTTAAGGATGGAACCTTTGCCTCGACATCAATCAATCAATTCAAGGTTTTAAGGATGGAACCTTTGCCTCGACATCAATCAATCAATCCGGGGTTTTAAGGATGGAACCTTTGCCTCGAGATCAATCAATCAATCCGAGGTTTTAAGGATGGAACCTTTGCCTCGAAAACAAATAATCAATCAATCAGTCCATCTTACAACGATAGGAGCTTTCCTATCGTTAGAGGTTCTAAGGACATTTCCTTAACCTAAAACAAACAATCAATCCATCAGTCCATCTTACAACGATAGGAGCTTTCCTATCGTTAGAGGTTCTAAGGACCTTTCCTTAGCCTCAAACAAATAATCAATCAATCAGTCCATCTTACAACAATAGGAGCTTTCCTATCGTTAGAGGTTTTAAGGACCTTTCCTTAAACCTTACTGTTTGGGCGGCGAGAACATTCTCAATGCCTACCTAAGCCGGACGAAATTTGGTAACGACTTTGCATACATCATGTCCCATGAAGCATGCAAAGGGGGGCAGCTGTTGACACCCAATTTCGTCCGGGTGTTTTAAAATTTTGAAAAAAATTTTATTAAAAAAAAATTAATTTAAAAAAAAATATATATTACTATTATTATTAAAAAAAAATTTAATTAGTTTAAAATATATTTTTGTTTTGTGAAAATTTGATTTAAAATGATATATGTGTGAATATGTGTATGTTTGAAATAAAATAAAATTTCATGAAAAAAATGACAAAAAATTAAAAGTTTGAGGTAAAAATGACAAAATTGAGAAGTTTCGGAAAAAATTGACAAATTCTAAAAGTTCCAGGAGCATTTGGTAGTTTGTCACATAAAATTTTGAGCCTGCCGACGTTTTTGGCTCAAATTGACAGAAAACGACAAAATTGTCAAAATCAGAAGCTTCAGGAACTTATCCTGAGGCTGAGAGACGTAAAGGACTAAAATTGTCATTTTACCAATTTAAGAGATAAGTTTGAAATTTTTTATTAATTTATCCATCAACAGTTCAGCTAAACTTCCTCTATAAATAGCCCCCCAAATTTTGTGCTGAACACAGATAAAAATAGAAAGAAAAGCTTAGAGCTCCGTTTTTAAAATAGAAAAAATTACAGCCTTAGTCCCTAGCTCTCCTTCCTTTCCTCAGAAAATCTCAAAACTTTTCATTTTGACGATTAAGCCATCTTCTCCCCCCCTCGCGCGCCCTCTGTTTCCATTTCTCAGAATTCAGAATTTAAAATCAAGGGTACAACTCTCATTTAATCCTTCATCTTTTCAATTTCTTTCACTTTGGTCACTAACTTTGTATTTTATTCTTGCAGAATTAATTACTAACCCTTTTAATTTTTACTTGTTTGTTTATTATTTGTTTATTACTAACCCCTTTTTTTATTGTTGTTATTAACTTACTAACAACTAACTTTTAATACTATTATTGTTACTAACCTTTTAATTTTTGCATTATTACTAACTTTTATAATTGTTGTTAACAATTAATTAACTTTTATTATTGTTGTTAATTAATTAATTTAATTAACTTGGCTAACTTTTATTATTGTTGTTAATTAATTAATTTAATTAACTTGGCTAGCTTTTTATTATTGTTGTTAATTAATTAATTTAATTAATTTGGCTAACTTTTTATTTATTATTGTTAATTAATTTAATTAATTTGGCTAACTTTTTATTTATTGTTGTTAATTAATTTAATTAATTTGGCTAACTTTTTATTATTGTTGTTAATTAATTAATTTAATTAACTTGGCTAACTTTTTACTGTTGTTAATTAATTAATTTAATTAACTTGGCTAACTTTTATTATTGTGGTTAATTAATTAATTTAATTAACTTGACTAACTTTTTATTATTGTTGTTTAACAATTAATTTAATTAACTTTGCTAACATTTATTATTATTTTTAAAGTGGATGGCCAAAAAGCCCCACTTTATTATTATTAATTTTTTTTCTTTATATAATTTTTTATTTAATTCACCTTTACCCTTTACTAATTAATAAATAAATGAAAATTAAAAGAAGATTATTTTGTAATTAATTATTAAGGCTAATAAAAATTATTTTTAAAAAAAGCCAATTATTTTTATTTTTACATACATGTTTTTAATTCTTTAAAGATAGCAAAAAGTTAAAATTAATTTTAATAGTTATTTTTATCCAGTAAAAATAATAAAAAAATAAAAATAAAACCTGTTTAAAAAAATACATGAAAATTAAGACTTTATATTTTACTGATTTATTTAAAATATAACTTTTAAATCCACTAAAATAATAAATATTTTTCATTAAACAAGAAAATAAAAAGAAAATTAAAACAAGATAAGAAAAAGATAAGAAAGATAAGAAAAAGATAATAAAGATAAGAAAGATAAGATAAGATAAGAAAGATAAGAAGGAAAAGAAAGAAAAGAAAGAAAAATATAGAAAATAAAAATTTTTAGATTATTAATGAATCTAAAAATTCTATAACAAAAAGAATTACGAATTAGTAATTAAACTAATAATTAATTCCATAAAAATAAGAATTAAATAATTAACTATAAATTAAATCAACTTACATATCCGGATGATCCGTCAGGATCTGCGGTTTAAAAAAAAAATATCACCCTTTTAATTAAATAAATTAAATAAAAAAAAGATAAAAATCCATATTTACAATATGGATTAAATTATTTAAAAGTTCACCAAATTCCGTGTCCAAATGACTCGGCAGAGTCCATGGTTCGGAATCAAAAATCTTCCGTGTCCAAATGACTCGGCAGAGTCCATGGTTCGGAAGTATAAAATTTCATACAAATTAATTAATTTAAAAATCCACATTTCGACTAATCCAGTTAAAATTTCTAATTTTGAAAATTAACTGAGAATTATTTAAAAGCAAAGCAAAACAAAATTAAAATCAACTAAGGTGCCAATTTTTGGGCGTTTTAACAAAGTTGTTTTAACGTAACCGTACTCCCGATCCCCGAACTCTCGCAGACCAATTTTAAGGTGACCAATCGACCTAAGAAAACTGATTGGTGGCGACTCCCGAAAACCCGACGTTGCCACACCTTCCCAAGAACCAACCCATTCAAGACATGTGTTTAATTTTTAAGACTTTTTTTTTCATATTTTTATGTATATTTTCAATATAATGTGAATATTTACAATTAATAATAACTAAAAATCACAAAATAAAGTAATATCTAGTAGTTTATGTTATTATAATTTTATTTTGAAATAAAATCATATTTTACATATAAATATATTAGTGTGAAAGGGGCACAAGCAGACTAGGATGGGATTAGTTAAACTCATTCCATCTACATGTTTGTGTAAGTAAAGGCACATTCAGGTTTAGGCAGCGGGGTTCCAAGAGGGCGGGGTATTTTTTTACATCTTACTCATGTTATTGAAACTAGCAACCCAATTATTAGATGGGGGAGTTTGGGAACTAAATAGGCACATAAATAATAGACTTATGAATTATATGAAGAATTTGACAATTCACCAAGGAAGAGCATAAAAAAGCAAACTTTGAACATGAAACTCCTTCTGATGTAACATGCTTGGCTCATGAACCTAGTATATACACTAATTTGGAGTTGGAAAGCACTATAGATCAACAATGCTCTTTTTTTTGTTTTTCTCTTTTTCATAGGTAATGGTATAATCTTTCTTTTAGCCCATGTAGATATCATTTCTTTTGTTTCTGTTTGTAAATTCTATATGTTTGCAATTTTGGTCCTTTTTTTTGTGTGTGTGTAAATTCAACATTAAACCCTTACTACTCGTAGTCTTTCCATTTGGCCTATTAATTTCTGAAACTTTTTTTTTTTGTGCCAATGCTTAAAAATCACCTTTTTGTAGGAAGGTTATTTTTATCTTTTAAGAGAAAACTTTAGTTGCTATGGTTTATCTAATATTGGCCAATGCTTGAACTGTTTCCATACTTTACTTGGATTTCTGTTTAAATTCCCAATTTTTTTCATTTTTTTATTACTTTTTTTTTTGTGTCAATAGTAAAACGCCAATTTTAGTTCCTAAAATCTCATTTTTACCCTATTAATCTTAAAAATTTATTGTCTAAATATTATACCTAATTTTAGATCAACTCCAAATCTCAAATTTTTTTTTATTTTCATTAAATCTTAAATCCACTTTTAATTACTAGAACTTCAAACTTTCCTCTCTTCAACCCAAACTTGATTATTTAATAATTATTGTACATTATTTTATATTAAATGCTACCATAGATTACACTATCATAACTCCAAAATTTTGCACTTTTTCTTTTTAGTCTTTACACTTTTCTTTCGAACAATTGACCCTCTAATTTATATATAGTATTTAAGTTCTTAAAATATTGTTATCTATTTTCCTAAATCACAAAATTTGGTTATTTATGATCAAATGCCCAAAAAACAAATTGTCGACGCAATGTGCGGCCAATTCACCTAGTGATTATGCTGTTAAAGGTATATTGTCATCACCCTTCAAAATGTAACAATACAGGTATTAAAATCTTTAGGGAAAGACCTAAAAGGGGACAAACATAGGCCCTTATTCCTCTTTAAATGTTAGAATCTCCCATGGTCCTTAAGTTTTAAGGATAAGTGCATTATGACTCCTTTATAAAATTGATTTAAATCAATAATTCACAGTTAGTAGTCAAGTGGGTAAAACCCGTGACTTGTGGATAGCTTTCCGTGATAGATAGATTTACGAGTAAAAATACTTGTGAAGAAACAGATATGGGTAAAAAAATTTTACGTGTCCGATGGATATTAGTGGGTGGCGAGTCTAAGGGATCCAAGATAAGTGTTCACGCGGTTTGAAGATTTTTGAGAATTTCTATAGCTATGAAATTTTACAACAAACATGCCCTTAAATTTATATAAGTAGCAAATATATTATTTATAGAAAGATCTTATCAAATTAATTGCTTTTGTATATAGTTAATTTTACCCTTAGATTTTAAGGTTTGAATATATTAAATAGAACTACCTAAAATATTAAAATTTTCACATATAACAATAAAAAAAAATTTTGGTCAAACTTTTAAACTTGAGTTCTATGAAAAATGTAGTTCTTCAAGAACCAATTTTGGTTTTTAATAAATTAAAAAATAAGTTTAATTCTTATGGGCTGTATAAAAATTGAAAGTAATTTTTATGAGTAAATTCCACTAGGGTCCTTTAGCTTATCTTTTTGTCCTAAATGAGTACCTTACCTCAAGGTTGTCATATCAAAGTCCCTTATCTCATATTGTATGTTCCAATTGGGTGCTTTTCATTCATTTCACCTTTAAAATGGATGAATTTTGTTGATGTGGCATTAATTAATATTAAAAAAAAATAAAAAAATAACCATATTGGTCCCTAGGCTTTTCCAATCAATAATTTTAACCCTTCCAAACTTTTTAAATATCAAGAATGAGCCCAAAATTTTGATTTTATCCTTCCAGATACAAAAACAACAACAAACATTTCTACTTGTCAAACACCTCAAATCTGGAACATGAACAAACCAAAGGCTTCTTCCTCCTCTCTCTGACGGTGGCACAATAGGGTTCCATTTGCTAAAATTGTCCTCTCTTGGCAGAGGAATCGGTGATGAGGAAAGGAAGGACGGAAAAACCAAACGATGATGAAGGCTGGAATCAGCAGAGGAAGGAATAGATTCACTACCCTTACTACCACGCTCGCCCTTGACATCTCACTGCTATAACCCTCACCGGAATGAACCCTCGCCCCTTCACCATCGATCGGTTTTCGTGAGATTGGTCTTCAATTCAATTGAGTAAACCTTCATAAAATTTCCTTTAATTCGATTGAGTCTCGAGCCTCGCTGGGGAGGCGGAATCGTTCAACAAAGCTCTGGCAATGACAAAGTTCAGATTGGTAGCCGTGAGTCACGATGAGTTGGGTTGGTGGCTGCTATTATCTGGGTTGGTGGTGATGTTGTCGGGTTGGCAAAGAGAGATATGACAATACTGCCCTAAAAAATCTCCTTCCTAAGAGAGATTTGGCGACACTGTTAAGTTGCTGATAAAGACCACAACAATATAAATGGCTCCCAAATCTTCACCCAAATCTCTTGTCGATTCAATTTGGCTAAAATTGATTGGTGGTGCCATATTTGATTTCTTCAGCAAGTTTTGATCTTCCATGTTTTTGTGGTTGGACAGGGTAATTTTAAAAGTTTGGGATAGTTCTTAAAATTCAAGTGGTTTGGAAAGTTTAGAATTATTTATTTCAAAAGTTTAAGAACTAAAATTGGCATCTAAATTTTAATTTAATGATAATTAATGTCATCAGCAATGTCCGTCCGAATTAACATGCAAATTGATAGAAGGAATCCAATTGAGATTCAGTAAATGAGGTAGGGGACTTCGATAAAATAATTTTAAGGTAGGACACTCGTTTTGGACAAAAGAATAAACTAAGGGAACCCTGGTGGAATTTTCCCTAACTTTTATTTGAATCTCATAGCTTATGGTAGATGCTTGTAACATGAAAGAAATCTAAGAGGTGTTTTTAGATAAGTTATTAATAAATTTATATTTTTATAACTCTTTTTTTTTGTTTTTTAGAAGTTTTGAATAAATTAACAATTTTAGAATTGTGGTAAAGATTTTGATTGTGTGGGGTGTAAGTATGATAAAGGAAAAATTTTGGGTTCCATAGTATGAAAGGTTATAATTCAATTACATATATTACATAATTAAAATCCTGCAATATTCAAGATTTATGCAACTAGTCGATAACATTTTCATTGTCATTTGGATTTTATCTCGATCTTTTGACTACTCTCTATTCATTACAAACTCATTAAAAATATTTTGATTTGGTTCCCACTAAAAGTAATTCCTTGACCCAAGAAAAAAATATTACATGAGTGCATACATGGTGCACAATTACTATTTCATTAAAAAAATATGATAATATAAATTTTCCTTAATTGTAAAAAAGTAGTACCTAGTTCAAAGTTTGTTGGAAATGAATTACAAGACAATTTAAAATAATTAAAAAAAAGTGATATTACACAGTTACTCAGAGTTAATAAATTTTATCAAATTAAGGATGCAAATAAAATATTTAAAAAAATGTAGAACCAAAAGAAAATAATTAACATGTTAATGATAACAAGGAAGTATGAATTAAAGGTTCGGTATTATTAAAAATTTTTAAGTATATTGCATATTCACAAAGCCTAGAACCAAAATTTCCTTTTTAGTTTGGATAAAACATATTCCTTCTGTCCTACCAATTTCACACTATTTTATTTTTTGAGTTGTCTCAAATCTTTACAATATTTTCATATTTAGTAACTTTCAAACTATTATTCTAATATTCACCTTTTCTAACTTTCTTTATTTACATGTAGAAAGTTAAAGACAAAAAAAGAAATAACACAAACTTTTTCCACTTTTTTAATCTTTACGCCAAACCAAATGGAGTGAAATTGCTGGGATAAAAGGAGTGTACATTACTTTAACTAAAAACTAAGGGGATATTTAACAGTATTTTTTGTTTTTAATATCTATTATGATGCTTCTTTTTATTTATTTATGCATATGATGTTTTTTCTTTGAAAAATTTATTAAAAGTTTTTAAATTTTCTAAATATAGTATTTAATATTTTATATAATCAATCAAAATTTTAATATACTTCTAGTATTTCAAATTAAACAAAAATCTCATGCCAATTACATTTAATTTATTTATATCCAAAACCAGTATCTTATATTATAAAAAATTACAAAGTTGCGCAAATGTTGAACAATTTTTTCGCCCTTAAAGTTTAATATATTGTAATACATTGAATAAACATATTATTATAATTACACTATTTTAGGACAAAAACTAAATTCTTCAAAATATGTCCATCTTTCAGTTCTTTTTCATTTAAAACCTCATATTTTAATCTATGGCACTTTCCAAAGCAAAATTGTTGGAAAAGTTCATTTACACTATGCAAAGGCCTGTGCATTTGTCCATTGGAAAATCATCTTTTCAGATGTCATATACTAGAGGTTTAAATTTTTATCTATCACTGAGATGTTAAAGTTTAATTTTGGAACAAACTTCTCCTTGATTTCATATTATCATTAAACAAGATCTTGAGTGCAAGGTTTTATCAATTTCATTACCCTTTAACTTCAATGAAATATTTTTATTAACGTTTAAAAGCACATTTGTGGATAAATTTTTATTTGTCTTTTTAATTAGTGCCTATATTCAAGCTGAAGCCAAAAAGAAAATTAAATGTAAGGTGCTCCTGTGAAAATTTTCCTAAATATAATCTTCAATTTTTTTATCTTTAACTTAGATAGAATATACTATTAAAATATACAATAAAATTACTGAAAAAAAATAATTTTAATAGTATTTTAGAAATTTTTTTTAACTTTGGTATAAGATAGTACCACATATTTTTCAAATAAAAAATAATGATATATTTAACATTAAGTTGTGCTTTTTTTTTGTTTAGGTCTATTGTGTTCTTGGATAAATTTATTTTGAAATATATTATTAAATATTATTTGTTCAATTAATAAAAACTTTAATATAATTTTAACAGTTTTTGGAGAAATAACTTATTCAAACATTAAATTAATTTATTTCAATAAGTATAAATATACATTTTATGGGGATGTTATTTTTTAATCTTCCAGTGACCCTATTTGGCATTAATGTTAATAATAAGTGTCAAAGTTTTGAAAAAAACTATGTAAGAGTAGCTTTTAACTTTTTTTCTTTAATAGTTTAATTTTCACTTTTAATAAATTACCAAATGCTCGAATGTTAATCATAAAAATTGTTCCAAAACAAGAACATGATAGCTAATATATTCAAGATAAAACTAAAAATAGATATAAGGTTCCCCATGAAAATTACTCAAATATAACCTTCAATTTGTCTATTGTTTTTTATCTTAGATAAAATATACATTTAAAACTAGAAAATGTAATCTCCTTAATCAATATCCTATGTTAGCTAAACGTTGGCCTATAAATTTTTTATGCTTATAGTGTTTTTTTTATAAACTTATTAAAAAATTGTATTTTGAAATATATTATTAAATAAATTTTCACTAATTACACGTATTTTTATTTATGTTTGAAAAACTTTACCAATTTCATTACCCTTTAACTTCAATGAAATATTCTTATTAACACATAAAAGTACATTCATGGATAAATCTTTTATTTGTCTATTTAATTAGTGCCTACATTCAAGATGAAACCAAAAATAAAATTAGATGTAAGGTGCCCCATGAAAATTGCCCCAAATATAATGTTCAATTTGTTTGCTTTTTAACTTAGATAAAATATACTATTAAAATATGCAATCAAATTACTGAAAAAAATTAATCTCCTTCAATATCTATGATTTATCTGAGCTAAATTTTATTCCCAATTTTTATATGTTATATTTTCATTCTAAAATAAATAAAAACATTTTAATTTGTCTGAGTAGGTGTGATTTGTTAATTAAACAAAAAATTATTACATAATAAGTGTATACGTTGCGTACAATAGTTATTTCACATATGAAAAAATTGATAATAAAAGAGTTTATTTAACTGTAAAAAAATTATTTCTCAATTAAAATTTGTAAAAAGAGAAATTATTAAATAGATTAAAATAATTTTAAAAAATTGATATTATATAGATACAGTTACTCTAAGTTAACAAATTTCATCTAATTGAGGGCTCATATAAAATATTTTAAAATATTTAGAACCAAAAAAAAATACTAATAGGTTAAGAATGAAAATGAAGCATAATTGAAGGTTAAGGGCTATCTAAAAAACTTACCCTATTCTTTATGCTAGTGATTTTTTTAACACAAATAAAATATAGCACTATATATTTTTATTCAATAAAAAAATAATGGTATATTTACTGTTAAGTTATACATTTTTATATGTCTGGCGTCAATTTTTTTTTCTACTTATGCTTATTGTGTTTTTAAATAATTTTATTAAAAAATTTAAATTTTGAAATATATTATTAATTATTATTTATTTAATTATTAAAAAATTAATATATTTTTAATATTTTTTGAGAAAATAACTACTTTGAAAATTAGAGTAATTTATTACAATAAGCATAAAGGTGAATTTTGTGGGGTCTTTACTTTAATCTGCTAGGGACCCCATTTGGCATTTGCATTAGTAGTTAATATTAGACTTTAGAAAAAAAATCTATCTAAAGGTAGTTTTTAAATTTTAATAAATTACCTAAAGCTCAAATGCTAATTATAAGAATTGTTCCCGAGAGGACATGACACCTAATATATTCAAGATAAAACAAAAAAAACAGATATAAGGTGCCTCATGAAACCCAATTATAATCTTCATTTTGTTTTTTTTTAACTTAGATAAAATATACTATTAAAATATCCAACTAACATTGAAAAAGTTAAATCTGCTTGATCAATATCCTATGTAAGCTAAATTTCATCCTAAATTTTTTATTATTCCTTTTTCATTCTAAACCATTTAAAAATATTTTAATTTGTCCCCACTAGGTACAATTTGTTAAGCCAACAAAACATTGTTACACAATAAGTGCATACATTGTGCACAATAATTATTTCATATATAAAAAATTGATAATGAATTTTTTTTTAAATTATAAAAAGACTATTTTTTAGTTCAAATTTATTATAGAGCAATTATTAAACAATTTTAAATAATTTAAAAAAATGATGTTACATAAACATAATTACTTTGAATTAATATATTTTATTTAATTAGGGACTAATATAGAATATTTTTTAAATTTTTGAACAAAAATAAAATACTTAATTCGTTAAGAATGACAAGGAATCATAAGTTAAAACCTGTGGACTATCTACAAAATTTATCCTATTTTTTATTTATCAATTTTTTTTTAAAATTGGATAAATTATAATACTATATATTTTATTTCAAATAAAAACTAAGGGTATATTTATATTAATTTATATTTTTTATGCCTATTATGTCTATTTTAAAATATATTATTTAAATAAATTTGTACTAACTACATATACTTTATTCACGTTCTTTGAACGTGTACGTATGCATAGACACACACATGCTAATGGTGGAATTGGGACAGTTGAAAAAAGAGAGTTGGGAACTTGGGATGCAGTTGGGGTAGTCTTTGGGTGGAGACATACAGGCGGGCACCAATGGCTTGCGTTAATGGCTGCCTGACCCATTGCCAACCCTACTAATGATCATGAAGGAAAAATTAAAGTGAAGACATTTAAGCGAATCGCTGAGAACAATACGAAAGAGCAGTCTGTTTTTAACCCTGTTTAATCTTGTTTTTCTTGTTATCTCTTGTTTTATCTCATTATTAATAAATCGATGGGTTGGACGCAAGCGTAGACATCAAGTCGGGTCGCAGATCACGGCCAAAACCCAACCACAAATATTCATCACTTTGTCTTGTATTGGTTGCAAACAATTCGTTTGGATACTCTCTGCAACAAATGGCCAAACTTTTATCTTTTGTCACTTTGCTCACTACGTTTCGCCCAAAGGCTCGAGCCACGCATGAAGCCAATATATTTTTGCTGAAACCGCGAGGACCAACAACGCTACCTCGATCGTTTTGTCGGAATTGCTTCTACTGTTCTGGGCAGTTCCGTCGGTTTAGTGATATAAAAGATGAAAAAAGACTGGAGTTTTTGTTCAGAAAATTTATACAAAAAAGAAAATAAATTCAAAACTGTTTATGGCTTGTATTTCTTATTCAGTTTCCAATATTCCGGTGACCTGTCGGCGAAGCCGTACTTATCTTCCGGAAAGGAATTTGGTGAGGGTTAGAAGAGGCGAGACCAGTTCGATTTCAGTGGTGTTTGCTTCGTATTCTCCGGCAACGGAAAACGGGTACATCAACACCGTCCAAAACCGGCAACGTATTCCGACGAAGAAGCAGCTGGTGGATCCTTACCGTCAGGGGCTGATAACAGAAGGCACGTACCGGCAAACCATCGTCATCCGTTCCTATGAAGTTGGCCCAGACAAAACGGCCACAATCGAAAGCATCCTCAATCTTTGCCAGGTATGGAACATAGAAAGTAATTATAAGTTGTGTGTTTGATGGAAACAGAGTTAGAGATTCAAAAGGTAATTCATAAGTAGCTTTTAGCGTTAGAGGTTTGAAGTCAATCTTTCTCAATTCTCTGTTAATCAATATCTCAAATTAAACTTTGATCCTAATCACTACTGATTCCCAAACAAAGCCATAATAATTGAGCGATCAAATTCCTTTTTCTTTGTTTTTCATTTGACATATCAGAAATCCAATAGGCCAAATTGGGCGAAGTAATCGAAGACAACTCTCCCCATTTCCCATATTTTTTAGCGATTGTTTAAGCAGGCATTCGGTTAGGCATTGGATTTTGCTCTGTTTGCTCTTGCCTGGCTCTATACATGGCGTTAGTCTTATGATTTTACTTTGTTGGCTCAAATATCGTAATTTTTCATATCTTTTGTCATCTCTTACCGATAAAAATGAAACAGGTTTACTAGCTAAGTTAGCTGATAAACTCAATTAAGTATCAGATTAAAATATCTGAACACAGGAAACGGCTTTGAATCATGTATGGATGTCGGGACTACTGGGGGATGGATTTGGTGCCACTCATGAGATGGTGAAGAACAATCTGATCTGGGTTGTTTCTCGGATACATGTTCAAGTGGATCACTATCCTATATGGTTAGTTCAGTTTCGTTTTTCACATCATAGTAGGTTTTGTCTCTCTCTTTTTTTGTGAAATTCACGGTTGCATTTTAAACTGTGTTTACAGGGGAGAGATCCTGGAAATTGACACCTGGGTAGGAGCTTCTGGGAAAAATGGGATGCGGAGAGACTGGCAATTCCGGAGCCAAGCCTCGGGCATTGTTTTTGCTCGAGCAACCAGGTTTTTATAATTAGCATCACACAAATTTCAAATGTGCTAAACTTTGTTTTAAAATGTGCACTTACCCCCATTTTTACACTTTATGAGATTATCCTTTTTCAAATCTTAATTTATACCTTCTAAGCATTCAAGTAAATTTCAAAGAAAGTTAGTAGATAAGTTCAACTAAGCCTATGGAAATGTCTAGAAGTAGTGATATTTTATCATTATCACCAACCTTTTTTTGCTTTTTCCAAGTACAGCACATGGGTGATGATGAACAAGCAAACAAGACGCCTCTCTAAGATGCCCGAGGAAGTGAGGGCTGAGATTTCTCCTTGGTTCATAGAGAAACAGGCCATCAAAGAAGAGTTCGACAAAATCATCAAACTAGACGACAAGGCCAAATATGTAAACTCGGGCTTGAAGGTTGGCAAGACTAATCATTATACTAAATATCAACTAGTTTTCACAGGTCATGATCAATAATTGAAAAGAAAAACATTGATGATTTTTTTGTTGGGTATTGTAGCCCAAGAGGACTGATTTGGATATGAACCACCATGTCAATAATGTCAAATATGTCAGATGGATGCTAGAGGTAAACATCAAATTCCATATCTATGTATAACTGTTCTGTTTTTCACTTATTATTTGGTTAGTGGCATTAAATTTATAGTGTAAAGTAAATTTTTTTAAGTTACATAACACTATATATCAAGTAAAAGAGAGTTTTGATTTGTCTGTGACTTCAAAAAAATAAATAAATATATTATAGGCTAACCTAAGCAATGCTCCTAATGATAATAAATGTGCTTTAAAAATTCCTGCAGACCATCCCAGATTATTTCCTAGAGTCGCACCAGCTCTCCAGCATCGTCTTAGAATACAGAAGAGAATGTGGAAGCTCTGATGTTGTCCAATCTCTCTGCCAACCAGATGATGATGAAGGAATTCTTGCAAAGGCTCCAAATTTGAATGGATTCTCTTTCGCGGCGCAAATTATCGACGGAAATGGGCTTTTGGCTTCTTTGGATCACGAGAGAAGCAATTACACACATCTCCTGCAGATCATAAAAGGGGAGGCGAGGAAGAAGAGTGAGGAAATTGTAAGAGGCACAACTACTTGGAAGAAAAAGCCATTTCCCTAGTAGTTGGAAATGTTCATAGAACTTTTTTCCTTTTTTACCTTTTTTGTTTTTGTACATGGGATGGAGACATGGAAGGGATGGGGATTAAATTTTAAACCTTCTAGTAACAGCCACAAGTCTTAATTATTATGTTAAGGCCTTGATTGTTCTCTAAGAAGTCTTCTTCAAAACAATACTTGTAATAAAATAAATAGAAGTCTAAAATCTGCATATAGGTTATAAATTGTTGATTAATTCCAACACTAACAAGTCTGTTAGCATTATTTATGAGCATAAGAGTTTGGTGGTTTTTGAATTGAGAGGACAATTCGCCGTAACCCCAGATTTTAATTGCTACTATTGTTCCCAAATAAACCCATTGTTAGGTATTTGCACATTTATGGTCAAATTATTTTCGTCTGTAAGACCATATGCAGGCTTAGTTTGGCATCTCATCATCCTACACTGGCTAAGTGTGAAAGTTAAACATAGTTATGAAATAATTATTAAATATGTTTGGTAAATTTAGAATTTGAAATTTAGTTGGATGATTTTGATATTTGAAATACCAGAGAACATTCAGAAACGATAGTAATGTAATGCATCGTGAGAGAGGTTGGCAGCCGCTTTTGTTGCGCCTAGCTGTGCTGGGGGACGGGGTTCCGCTTTCATTGCTGATGAATATATAGTGTAGGATGATTTATCCCTCTTGTAGTTGTAATCTAGGAGAGACATTTTCATAGGAATTAGACCCGCAAGACACCCCAATTAAGACCCCTTGAAGATATTATCAGGACTTATTACGAGGGCTAGGAGTGAAGAGCTTAAGTGAGCATTCCAAGGGCTTGTAAGGAGGCTACTGAAGATTCAAGAGGAACAAGAAGCCAAATAAGAAAGAAGCAGTTGGAATGGAGCAACAAGGGGCATGGAAGAACGTGCTTGAGACGTTGGGCACATACGCACCACCAGAGAGCATGAGCACGCACCCAGGTGCATCAACCCGAGACCCCCGTCTCAAGCTACTACCTTGTGTATTACGTAGTATTAGCATGTTTATGACTGGAGTTAGTGTGATTGTGTGTTACTTTGGGCAGGAACATGCCAAGGGCACGTAATACACCTTTAGTGTGTCCAGGAAGCCTACTTTGGCTAGGACTCAGAACCCTTTACGGCTTAGGCTTTAGGTTATGTCTCAATTAGGGTTTTTGTCCTAGGATGGCTAATTAAGACATTATATATAGGCTACTTATGTACTATCTTTTCATCAAGTTATCAATATACAATTATTGCTATTGAGCACTCTTCCTTTGGTTCTTCTTGAAAACGTTACTTGGCACATAAGAATTTTAGGTTCTTGTGCCCAACAACCTACACTTCCCATTTCTAAACACAGGTTGGTTAGGATGTTATTCGTCTTTTGAATATGTTATTGGAGCTTGATATCAGTCTGGGTGTGTTTCTTGATCTAGCAATCAAGAGATTTACATCACATTTACTCTTAGCCAGATACAGGCTGCTACACCTATTTTACTCAACTGATGTCATACACCACCAACAACAAACATTTCTAGAGTCCCAATAATTGACACCTGATACTTGCTTGAGCCAAAAGAGTGACAGATCAAGTTTTGGGGAGTTGAATGAGAGTAACAAATGTTGCACTTGGTAGCCTCTAGAGACGTTTATTTGCTGAATGAGATAGTTGCTTGCTCCTTGTAATTATTGAATGTGCATGGGATTTGGCATCGCAAAAAGATACATTTATTTCAGTCTAACAATAAATAATCAAAAGTGTGGAGACCATAAAGGTGAACCAATTATTATGCTACTTCTTTTGGTTCACATGCATATTGGACACTAAGCTCTTTTTCAAATGACAGATAGGCTAGTGGTTAATGGCCTCGAGCATAAAGTATCTCACATTTTTCTAGGAGCCTGGGCTTTGAATTTTTGTGAAATTTAGGATACTCATATGTTCTTCAGGATAGTAGGGAATTCAGGATACGGCAAAGGTTGTATAGAATTTTTTGCCGAGTTGAGCATAAAGTGGGGCCAGAATTTTGAGTTGAGGTGGATCGAATTTATGATTAGAATTTCTATAATATTAGCACTATATGAAATAAAAATATGGATATCCGAATTCTTTCTAAATAAAAATATACAACATATATAGTTATTATACTCTATCCTTTCCATAATTGATGAAGTATTCTTTTGATCATAAAGATTAACGTTTGTATAATTTATATTATTCCGTTTATTTTGTTTCTAAAATAAAAAAAAAAAAAAAAAGAATCTTTCTTAGATTTTATGTAATAGGAATTTAGATGATTATAATAAGAAAAAATGAATGTTAAAAATTTAGAAAGTAAATATTTTAACTTTTTTGGTAGAACTCAAAAAGAATATAAACGTGGTTGTTCGTTTTTTCTGACGAATTGAGTAAATAATACAAATAGATTGCTGCGGACCAGCAACCTCTATCTCGGTCTTTGTATACATATATATTGGACTTCATGTTTTTTACCTCCTTTGTACAAGTTTTTGTTATGAGGTACCATTATAAATCATTTTTAATGTTCTAAATCCTAATGCAAATCCCACCCTCCCCCCACTTCCTCATTGGATTTAAAACTATATTTCTTTACTTTTATCTCAGGATTATGTAGTTATAAAAAAGGTACTCTTAGACATGAAAGGCACGGCTTGGACTTATCAAACTCGAACCAAAAAATAACCAAAAAAAAAATGTCTGACATTTTGAGTCAAGCTTGAGCATAGTGATACTTATCCGCATTTTTATCAAATCTAACAATTCCCCTGGTAATTATAAAAAATCTATTCATTTACATTAATTCTCCTAGAGTTAATAAAATCTATCAAATATCCCTTCAAGTTTTGAAACTCTTTGTCAATGTGTTAAATACAATTACCGCTAGGTAAACCATACTTTAAATTTTTAAGATATACCACATAGTGTATCGCATCACATACTGTTGCCGTTTTGACCAAAAAAATAAAATATTTTTTTAAGATAGCAAAAATTCAATAATTTTTTTTGCACATTTTTTATGTGTTCTAATTTTTCTCATCATATTTTGTCAAATATAAATAAAATATATATGATACATGATATTTTTTTAATACAAAAAAATAAAAAAAATGTTATATATATAGCAAAATAAATAATACACAGAAAGAAACTAGTTTATTAATATAAAATAAAAAAATAATACTTTAATAATAATAATATATTTTCTAATACCACATTGAGTTCCTATGTGGTTTAAAGTAACTATTAAATTTTGATGTTAACTAAGAAAAGTAACTAACAAAATAAAAGTAAATATTTATTTTATGATATGTGTATTAATTATATTTTAATATTTTATATATTTATGATATTTTGATATAAAATAAATAAAAAATATCTTACACATATTAACTAAAAATAAAATGTCGCAGTACGTAATACTGTATACCATAATTTTTAGATAAAATGTACACAAAAAGTCAATAGTATGCGAAATATAACGATATACAATAATATACCACATGATAAAATAATAAAGTGTAAAAACATTTGTATCGCAGCTAAACAGTATACTGCAGTATTTAATTTCATTCTCTTAATTATCCCTTGTTGAAATATATACATTATATAGGATTACACCTATGCTGGATCTTATTTACTTATAAATGCCTAGTATTAGAAAAGTTAATTACAGCTGGTTCACAACCCTACGAAGCCTCAATTCTGTCATTGATCTTGTCGACAAGCAAAACCATTTCAAACCTGGCGTATTCAAGGTGATTGGTTTACACTTTAGACTTTACACCTGGAGATCAGATGACCCCCACCGCAGCTCCAAATCTAGCTGTCGTGTTTGAAGACGGGAAATCCTTTTTAATATTTTAAGCAATTGGGTTAATTACAATTTACCCCCTGAGGATTAGATAAATTACACTTTTTCCCTTATTGTTTCAAACATATATACTTTACCCTGCACCTTTTTAATACAGCTCAACAGTAACTTCTGAAATCTTAATTTAGACTATAAAATTATCATCTTCATCAATTTCAATCTTTATAGTATTTTTTTATAATTAATTTACATTTAAAAAATACTATTTTAAAACTAAAAGAAATACAAAAAGAAATAAATGATAATTTAAAATGTCCATTAATTATAAAAAAAATACAAAATAGATTGAAATTACTGGGAAATGGCTACAATAATTTCTAAATTGAGATTTAAGAAGTTATTGTTGGACTGTTTTAAAAAAATTTGGGATAAAGTGTATATTTCTGAAATATGAGAGTTAAAGTGTATTTTTACCTAAAATTTAGGTGGCAGATTGTAATTATCCCAAAGCAATTTGATAACGTAATATTCACTCACCCATGATCCAACCCCCCCAAATAACCTTCCAAATTAGTGGCCTAAGATATGTCATCGTCATCACCTAAATGGGATCCAGTCGTCAGCCTCCCCTCTCGTCCTCACCGTCCATTTTCCTTTATCCCAAAGAAGAAGAAAGCATTTATAAAAAAAACCCACTAAAATAAACAGACGTAATACAAACGAATTCCAGGAATCCAGAACCCCCAGAAAGGAAACGGAGCCGGGTTCACCTTTCAAAGCCGTCTATCAGCAGGATAATAATAACAGGAAGTCCTAAAAGTTTGTAGTCTTTAACGTATACGTCCTAAAAGAAATTTTTTGTTTCAGTATATAAGTCCCAAAGCTTTTGATACTTGTCACCATTAGTCTTATATGCCATGATAGTTCAATTGATAAATGTAAAGTTACTTTTTAAATACTGATAATACAAATAAGATTATGAAAATTTAATATGTAAACCACTTCTATAAAAATAACATCCATCTAATTTTGTTAGTTTATGTTTACATTTTGAGTTCGAACTTTGTTTCAAGTTATTTACTTTTGCTCAAGGAAACAAAATGAAGATTCTGTTGTTTGGGAGGCTAATCAGTTGGATAATTATTGTCAAAACAGGGGTATGTCTACCACCTCCTCCACAATTCTAATTCACTTGCAAGATTGGAAAGACATAGTCATGGCCTCTCTAAAGATCCTCGTTTCTTTAGCTCTATCAAGCAGCTTTGGGGCTCATGTCTCCCACATAATTTTAAGACATTGATCTGGAAGTGTCTTCTTAATGCTTTACCAATAGCAGCAAATCTTTCATCTCATGGTGGATTAGTGAATTCTCATTGCCTAAGGTGTAATTCTCAAGAGGAAACGTCAACGCATTTATTGTGGGATTGCCATGGTTCTAAGGAAATTTGGAGGCATTTCTGCAACAATCCTCTCAACTTTAGTGATCTTTCTTTTGAAGGCTGGGTTCTTAGTTTTTTGGATTATCGCAAGAAATGGAACTTAGACTAGCTACTTTTCTCGACTGCTACTCTTTGGGTCATTTGATTAGGGCGGAATGAAACTTTATTTAGACAGTTTTCGTTTAATGTTTCCTCATTTATCTTGTGACGCAATGATCTTATCCAATAGCTCCACTATGCAAGATCATATATTTCCCAGTCTTTAGTTTTCAAAGCAACCCCCTCTTTAGAATCTCTTTGCCAAGTTTGGGGAAGACGAAAAAGGGATAGCCCTGTAAATAGGCCACACCTCTTATTGGTGGATGGGATTTGGAGGAGGCCTTCGAGATTGGGTGCTACAGCTTGGCTCTGGATTGAATCTAATGTGCCCCTCCCTTCACGCACCCAAGACATCAAGATGGTCATGTATAGCAGGATTGCTCTTTGTTGCTTGAAGTAGAGTTATTTGCTATTTTTGGAGCAATGCAGTTAACAATAGAAGCTAAGTTAAATAATATTACTTTATTATCGGATTGCTCTCAAGTACTGGCAACTCTATGTGGTTCGATATCTCCCAGCACTACCTGCTAGAAATTAGTTGATAATCTTCTTCGGTCAATGAAGTCCTTTGATCACTGTATGATGGTGGTGGTGCCTTTGCAGTATGTGACTCCGACACATGAGGCAGCAACCACTTTACTCTCTTCATTTATTTTCTAAGTACTGAAAAATTTTGGACTTCAACAAACATGTCAAAAGATTTAGGGTATAAATGTAAAATTGTATAAAATGTTAGTATTTGTGGCATTTATATCCCATTTTTACATAGCTTTTTTTATTAAATTACATTTGTGGCCCCTAACATTTTATTATTATGTCATTTTAGACCCTAACATCAAAACTTTGCATAGAAAGTCCTTAACCTCGTTTAAGTGTTTCATTTTGGACTTTCAGTTAATTGGAGGCTTTAAGTTGGATAGAAAAATGGTGAAAACATAGTTTTAACCCCTGAACATTTTTTTTTGTCTTAGAAACCTTGAAACTTTCTCATTTAGCAATTGAACCACCATCCCCATAACTTGCCACACTCACGCCCTTCCCCAGCCACCACCGTTCGCAAAGTCACCGATGGATGGCTCGATTTTGTAATGTTAAGATAGCATAACAATAGCCCTATGTATTGAGTGCCTAATTTTACTTGGATTTGTTTAATTCTTTGTTTGAATTATGAAATTATTCATGAACCCTAATATTGATTTTTGAAATTAAATATTGTGTGCATAAAATTGATGAAAAAGATTGGTTTGTTTGTGTTAATCATCCTTGGGGGAACAAAATCCCTCTTTTTTTGTCACCATTTGGTGGAGTTTATGCCCGATGAACTTCGGGCAATTCACAACGAGAACAATGCATTTGGTTATGGGAGTAATGCTTGTGGTTATTGGGAGCACGACACATTTCACGATGGGAGTGACACAAACATGGAGGCGGTGGGTTGCTGCTGCTGATGGCGGTGCTGCAATAAGGTGGCGAGGTATATGAAGTTGGGCTGGATTTGATCAAACAAAGGGAGGGAAGCAATGGGTGTAACATGGTGGTGATGAGGAAGAGGTAATTAGAGGGCGAGACGAAGGGTAGAGGAAGTCTACCAAAAAGGATAAAGAAGAGGAATTGAAGGTAGTCGGCAACGAATGACGGTGGCTGAATAAGGACATAAGAGTTGTGGGGTTATAGAGATGGTAGTTTAATTGTTAAATGAGAAAGTTTTAAGATTTCTAAAAAAAGGTAAAATGTTCACTAGTTAAAACTAGATTTTCATTTTTTATTGTCCAACTTGATGTCTCGAGTTAACAGAAGGCTCAAAATAAAACAATTAAATGAGGTTAAGGACATTCTATGTAAAGTTTTAAGATTATGGTCTAAAATGGTACAATAATAAAAAAATTAGATGCCACATAGACAATTTTCTCTCGCTGTTTGTGTTTGGCTCTATAGAAAACGAAGGGCCAAAGCAAACAAAACTACAAAGGAAAAGAAATGAGGAAACCGGAAAAATAGAAAAACGAAAAGAAAAAAAAAAAACAAGGAATCTTTGGATTCGCTTCCTCGTCCTTCTCCTTTAGCTTTCCCTTCTCAAATTCATCCTCTTCTTTATCTCGATTTGGAAGCTTTGATTATCAGATCTATTATCCTTCGTTTCAATCCTCGAATTCAGATTTTACCCAGGTAAAATTTTGGATTTTTTCTGAGATCCGATTCGATTCGATTCTGTTCTGGTTCGTTTCAAATTCAAAAAATTTTCTTGTTCTTAGATTTGACCGGAAAAAGAATCAGCCATGGCGGAAGAACGGAGATGCGAGGCGCCGAGGCTGTGTGCGAATAACTGCGGCTTCTTTGGGAGTCCGGCGACGCAGAATCTCTGCTCCAAATGTTACCGAGATCTCCAGCTGAAGGAACAGCAGTCGTCCTCCGCCAAACAGGCCCTTAACCAAACCCTTATGGGATCATCCCCGTCGTCCTCGTCTCTGAAGTTTATTGGCCCTACAACCGCTGTCAAGGAAGAGGCTCCTCCTGCCTCCCCGGTGGAGGCTCAGGCTCAGCCGAGGCCAAATCGGTGTTTGACGTGCAGGAAACGCGTGGGGTTGATCGGATTCGAGTGCCGGTGCGGGATGGTGTTCTGCGGGGCTCACCGGTACCCGGAGCAGCATGGGTGTACCTTCGATTTCAAATCGACGGGTAAAGAGCAGATTGCGAAGGCGAATCCGGTAGTGGTGGCGGAGAAGCTTGAGAAGATATGATCGGCGATGAAGGGAGAAGAAATTGGATGGCTTGTGGTTTATTTTCGTTTGTCTCTCGGGAAAATGGAAGTGTCCGTGTAAGGAAAAGATGGATCGGCGGCGGTGGACGGAGGGGCTTGCGGTTTGGCGGAGGGTGGCGCACGCGGGTTTGTTCTAGGATCGGGATTTGCGGTTTTTTTTACTATGGTGAATGTAAAAATTTCGGTGGTAGTTTAATTTCAATCGTCGTCATTTCTACACTTCCAGAGCTTCCCGAAGTGGGAGCTGACAATCGTCAGATTTTAAAATTTAAATAAAAATGTTATAAAAATGAGATCAGGTGCAAAAGTTAAAAATGGTAGTGTAAAGGTAAAAATGTCTAAAATAACAAAATTTTGTCTCATAGATCATTTCCATTCCATCAGAAACCCGAGAGCCGAAACAATTGGTAAAAGAGAGTGCTTGCGAGGGACACTCCAGCCGTCTGGTGAAGTTTTAGATTCTATTTATTTTAATTTAAGTTAATTTAATTTAAAATAATATTTTTTTATTTTTATATTTTTTTAAAATTAATTTTATTTAAAAGTTAATATTATGTATGTATAATAATCTATTTAAAATATAATTTTTATAATCTTATTATTCTCTTTATCTAAAAAAAATGTAATATATTTTTTTTTAGGCTGTCCAAAAAGAATGAAAGAATATAATATTTCCTTCTTTAATAACCTTTTATGTCAATTTCCTATTTTGCCCTTACAATCTCTAACATGGGTATGTGTTCTCCCTCATCTCTCGCACATATCATCTATGATTCCCCATCTTCGCCTCCTCCCCTGTACAAATTTCTCCACCTCTGCCCCAATCACCTTTTCTGGCGACAAGTCTGCCCAGATAGCCAAAAGCCTGGGTTCTAGAGATGGGTTCCGATTACTATCCTTCTTCATTCTCTGATCTCTCCTTTCTAATTGCCGAAAGCATGGATTTGAGAGACAGGTTCTAATCACCGAAAGTTTGGGTTCTATTCGCTCTTATACTTCATTTCTCTCTGGAATCATCAATCTCTTCTTTCCTCTCCGACAAAGGTCATGGCGAATAGGACGAAGAGGACGAACCAGTTGCTGGGGACTCAATGGCTGTTGGAATCGATGGCGGGGGCGCTGCCCAATGGCGGGCCATTGCTAGAATCATTTGCATACAAGGATGATCAGCGAATCAATAGCGTTGGCAATCAAAAAAGATTTGCTGTCTTCTACAACTCACAAACGGCTTCGAGAGAAAAAGAATCGTATGAGCAAATTGTACTCTCTTCTTACATCCCAACGAGACGGGAAGCAAAAGGAGGAATTGGCGCCAGTGGTTCAATGATTCAATAATTCGAGAGAGAAGGGGATGAAAGGGTAGAATTGTCTGAGATGTGAAAATTGTTACTTGCCTAAAAAATCATGTCAGGTCAAATGTTGTAGTCAATACGGGATAGGAGGATTAGATTTTTATGAATTTTTATTTTTTTAATAATAACTAAAAAAATTGTTAAAATTTAATAATATTATGAAAATTTAGTTTCAAATGAATTATTATATCTACTTAATATTTACTTTCAAATGAAATTGGTTTTGGGCAAAAAAAAAAAAAAAGTAAACATAAAGATAAGTCATTTTGAATTAAGTTGACTTAAGTTAAAATGAATTGACTCTTAAATTTGAGTTGAACTATCATAAGCAGATGTGAAAATGGATTGGGTTATTTTTGTTTTCTCATGAAACCTAATTAACTTAAAGTTTTTTCTTTTTTAAACAGCAACAAAAATATATATATTTAATAAAAATGAAGTGGTTACAGAATGGCCTTAAATTTTGAAAATGTATTAAAAATCCAAAGGAAAGAAAGGGGATATTCAGGTCAGATTCTGACCATTATTAAAGATGACCTTTTTTCTTATCTTCCAAATTGGCCAATGGGCAATGTATATGAATATGACTGCTATCCCAGCTTTCCTTTGTGCTCTATCTTGGTAGTTTGGTGTAGTCACACAGAGCTCATGAACATCCATGTATATTGACATATCAATTTGCCACCACTGGCAGTAGGTACCCCTCGAAAAACTAGGTTTTACTTTGTGGGAGCCAGTCTTAAATCAATCTTCATACAAAGAACATTAACCTTCAATGCAACCCAAGAATTCCAGTTAAATAGGATGTCTCCAACACCAAGAAGTCTTGAATCATAAATGTCTTGAGTGAGCCTGCTAACAGAGAATGAACCGCAAGGATTCTAGGACCACCAACAATTGTCATTTCTTTCTCAAGATACCTATACATTATTCAACAAGTCTAACAAATATTCCAACTCGGCAAGATCTCTTCTTCTGACAACTCTACCCTAACTCCTCTCCCAATTCCAGGAACTACGCACCCATCTCCCTCAATCCCTGATTAACCACCCCTTCACAATCTCCAGCTAACCTATATAGTCTACGATACCTTTCCTTTAAACTTCTATTCCCGGCCTAGACATTTTCCTAGAATTTTATACGCTCCCTATTTCCTAATTTCCATATGAAAGTGCTACTAATTAAATGAGCCCTTATTCCCTAAATGACCAATGCCTTGACTGGACTTCATTATATTTTCTCAGACTCCACCTTTATGACTTCCCCATCACCGACATTAAACACACCCCCTACTAGTACCTTATAAGGACTTAATCACTTTAACCAACAGGCAACCCTCTTCATTTTTAAATTGCCACCACCACTTCCCAACAAGGCTAAAATCTTTGCCATAAGACTTCCCAAACCAAGACCTCCCAATCTTTTATTTGATAGGATTTTTTCCCCAGATACCTAAGCTAAAAGAAATGTAAACAAAGGCTTTCTAAATGTTTCTGAACAGTCTCCGGGTCATGAAACAATATAAGAAGTAATATAGTGCAAGGCTTCCAAAGACAGATATCACAAAAGCTAACATCCCTCCGATCAAAAGCATGTTGGCTTTCCAGCCACACAACCTTGACTTGAATTTTTCCACCATCTTGTTCCACGCATTAACTTTATTCATATTAGCACCAAAAGGCAAGCAAAGGTACACCAATGACAGTTTGTCCATTCAACACCCCAACAATCTTGCTAAAAACTCGACCTCTGAATGAAATAACCCAACTCTAAAAAATTTATTTTTATTTAAATTTACCTTCAAACCAAAAGACATCTGGAAAAATTTCAACATCCTTAATAAATTACCTACATTCATCTCCAACCCAATCTCCTAAAAATAAGACATCATCTACATATTGTAAGTACGAAATTACCCTTTTTTCCCATTTTAAACTCAGCTGTAGGACAGTCATTCACTAGCTAGGATAGAAACACTTGCTGATTTTCAGGTATGACTGTATCCAGCCACACCATTTTCCCCAAAATTCATTTGTTCCATGACAGAATGTAAGTAATTCCAGTTCAGGCTGTCAAATGCCCTCTAAAAATCTACCTTGAATAACATCAACTTCTTCTTTTTTTCTTCACCAAACGAACAAGCACACCCGCTGTCAAAACTCCACATAGGATTTGTCTGCCTTTAATGAATCCCGTTTGAACATGACTAATGATTTGATGGATAGCTCTCTTTAAGCTTTCAGGTAGTATTTTGGCCAAAATTTTATATTGACAGCTAATAAGGCTGATTGGTTTGAAGTTTTTCAAGGTGATAGGGCTGTTCTTTTTAGAAACCAATGTAATAAAGGAAGAATTGCACCCTTTCTCAATATTTTCTGATTCTTTAAACTGCTGAATGTAGTTAGTTTTATCATCCCTAACAACTTCCCAATACCTCCTCAGAAAGGTGAATGTGAACCCCTCAGGCCCCAGTGCTATTTACCCTCCATAACCACATATTGCCTCTTTTATTTCTTTTTCTAAAATTGTTTTTTCTAGCTTTACTCATAACTTGTTACTAATTTTCTTGAATTTTTCACTTTTGAAAACTGGCTGAGGAAATCTATGTTCTTTGAAAGTTTGCTGGAAAAAAGTTTAAACTTCTACCTTTACCCGAGCTGGATCCTCTTCCCAATTTCCCATTCATTATCATTAACAGATCTTGTATATTATTTTTCCTACACCTGCTTTGAACCACTTAATTAAAGAACTTGGTGTTTACATCTCCTTTACTAGCCCACTTCATCCTGGCTTTCTGTTTGAGCATACATTGTTTTGTTCTTTTTTCCATAAAAAAATTAATCAATATATCATTTCCTCAAGCAACATATTGCTTGGACAACACTCTGGATTCTGACTCAATGTCCCTTTTCTCAAGTTCTGCCTTTAACTAATTAATCTAAGTGTCAATGCCATCATACACAGCTCTCTTCCACTCTTTTTGGGTTATTGAATTTTTCTATTAATATATATCCATCTCTTCCTAAAACATGTCATCCATTCTAAGATTCTTGAACAATATTATTGAAATCTTTGTGCTCCATTCAAATGTCAAATAATCTGGAAAAAAAAAAAAAAAAAAACTGGCCCATAGTCCATAACATTCGGCTCTAAAAGAGTGGGCATAATTAAAAATATATCTCTTAAGATTCTCTTAAGAACTCAGCCCTGCTTGAAACAAAACATTGCAATTTTTTTTTTTTTTTTGTCTTCACAACACTTGTGTTGCCCAAATCCACTTCCCTCCACCTTATGTTTCGATGGGGGTGATGTTCAAAAGAGGAGGTGAACCCCCATACACCACTGGCACTGCCCCTTCCTGCGCAACAGCTTACCTGTTCTGAGCCTCTTTCATATGTGTTGCTTTGCTTTAGGTTCTGACCTTTGGTCTGGGTATGAACCTTCAAAATGCTATATGCAATTGCCCGATTATCCCTAAACTCAAAGCCTTCACTAACCATCAACTCATTCCCTTTCCCAACCAGCTTAATTCCACCGTGCTAACCAAGTTTGCACCAGAGCAATCTATCATCACTATTACAGATTCAATATGTCCATTAGAATACAGGTTCAAAGTGAATGACCAGAACAATCTATCATCACTATTACACAAAGTCTATTTCACAGGATTTTTGCCACCTCCACCTTAAACCATTAGAATGGTAATGTGATTGAATTATAGAGAAGAAGGCCAATTTCATTTCCTTGAATTCTATATAACAATTGACCTGTTGTTGAATGATCATGGGCTGTTTTGGAACACCGCCATATAGTCCTTGTCTTCATCAAAATTTGCAGTGAAAATATTTAGATTTGGATTCAAATAGGCAGTACATGGAATAAAGTGAATCTGAAAATGCCAGACTTTGCGCAAAGATTCACACAAGTGTTCCACTTGAACTGGTTTGTTTGATAACACCAAAAGCGCAACCATCAAATTGGAGAAGCCCCCACATGATTAACCCATTAGAGAGACCTTACAAGTCGTCCCTTCTTTAGACGTCAAACTTAAGTTTGTGAAAAAATCACCCAAGGAATCCATTTGCGAACTCTCGGCTAACCAGGAACACAGCTAACATAGTTCGCCAACCAAGCGGAAAATCCAAAGCAAACTGAAGAAAATCAAGAAAAAACTGAAGGAAACCACAATCTTTAAACCAAAATTAAGAGACCTAGTCGAATAGAACCTTAGCTTGAGGAAAAAACCCTAGCAAAGTATGGTAGACCCAATCACGAGCTTAGGAGAGCAAACGATACGGTTGAGATAAAATCCTAAAAAAGGAAGTTGTGATGCAAGATCTTGGGTGCTGTAGTACCCTCAAGGGCCTCAACCTGATTCAAATTCTAATTTCGTGTCTCTCAAAAAATTGGGCGTGATTGGCCCAGCACAGTCTCAAGTTTATAGATATTGGGTAAAGTTGTACAAGGGAGGAAAGAGAGAAAATAGTAAATTTGAACACACCCAGTTGAAATTCGAAGTTAGCATCACCTAACCACTGACTTAAGCTCACGAAGACAACTCTCAATTTTCTTTTTTAAATAGATTTCCTTCTCAAATTTCTAACTTGCTTCGATGATTCCAATCCCTTACAAAAGAACAAAAATGTATACGTAAGGTTCCACAAAAATAACAGAAGGATTACCTCAAAATTCTGTGCAAATCAAATAACAAGATACGCAATATTAATAATTAAATCTCATATCAGAGCAAGTTTTACGTGCACTTGGTATATAGCGTGCACCATGTGTTTGTTTTATTAGTTTATATATGTTCTTTTTTAAATACTATTAGTTCTTTTTTGCATTATTATTTGTTTTTTTTAAGTTTTTATATATTCTCTTTGATGTCTAGTATTTCTTATCTTTTCTTTTTGTTCTATCATTAAACAATATTTGTTCTTTTGTTTTGGACTCCTTATTACTTACTATTTGTCTAACATATCTTCACATGTAGCAAAAACCTTTATGCATTTGAAAAAGAGCATATACATTGTACAAAAGCACATTTTTATTGTTCTGTTTGTTCTTACATTACTAATTCTCATGCTGTTTCATGTATATTCTTTTTAAGTTTTTATACATTCTTTTATGCATTGTTATTTGTTTCTTTTCAGCTCCTATATATTATTTTGTTTCTGTTATTATTTTAGTTCCTATATGTTTATGTTTGAAATCTCCTATATGTTCTTTTACTATTATTTGTTCCTTTTTTTTTTCTCAACTAGCTGTTTATTTTTTTATTAGTGAAAAAATTTGAAAAAAAAATGAAGCAAAAGGTGGATAAATTTTAAAACAAAAGAATAACATAAAAACGAAAAAAACATGAAATAAAACTAACTAGCATGCCCCGCACAAAGAAAGAAGCAGAAAAAAAAAAAAAAGAAAAAGCAACGAAGGAGAGAGAAAAGAAACTAAGGCTGCACAAAGAGAAAAACAGGGAAAAAAGTAATGAAGAAAAGAAACAGGAAGAAAAAATGCAATAACAAGTAAGCAGGAAGAGAGGAGCACAGAAAAAGGAGAAAATCAACTTCAGAAGAAAAAAGGAAGCACGCAGAGAAAGGGACACGGAAAAATAAAGGGAAACTTACAATTATTTCTGAGGTTCACTCTAACTTACAGCCTGTTCCCTATTTTTAAAAGCTAACATTTTTCTTTTGTTTATTTTATATTATCTAATAATAACTTCTAAAATTATAATTTAAACTATACAATAGTAATTTTTCATTAATTTCAACCTCTCTAGTATTTTTTATAGTTAATAAATATTATAAATTATTAATTTTTTCTTTCTGTAAATGTATTTTTCTTCCTGTAAATGCATATTAGTATTTTTTAAAAGTCAGTTACTTATGAAAAAAATATAAAAAAATCTTAAAATTATTGGAACATTAATATTTTTCATTTGAAATTAGGGTTTTAAAAGTTGTTGTCAGACACTATAAAGGAATGGAGAGGTAAAGTGTAGGTTTTTGACAATAGAGAGGTAAAGTGTAGGTTAAACTAAACCACATGGGAGGTTTTTGTAATTTTCCCAAAAATAGAAAAAGGCAAGGCAACTAAGGGTATCAGATGGTCTCCTAAGGAGTTGAACCTACACCATGAAGCGTATCCTTCAATTTCTAAAGGCAAATTTACAAAAACCCCCTGGGATTTTCGTTAACCTACAATTATCCCCCTACATATTTAAAAACCTACACTTACCCCCTCCTTTGCTAACTCTGTTAGCTCACCAATTAAGAAAAAAAGAAAAAATCCAACACTACCCTTCAACCTTTTTTTTCTGAGCCCAAGCATCAAGACGTTTTCCATCTAACAAAATAAGCATCTTCTAGCCCAAAAATTTCTCCCATCTTTTCTGCCACTTACCAAATAGGAACACGTGTCCACTCACTAACCTGATTTGCCTTCACGCCACCATATCTTCGTCTCTCTCGCCTAAAGCTTCCCCTGCTGCTAGCCCTCATACTTCAATTATTCTCCTGTTTAACTCAACATAAGATTTCCGATGGCTCGCAAGTGTCACTAACCAATAGAAGCTTTCAGTTACCGAGAAGGTGGTATATTTGCCCTCCTGTCCAAGTTCGCCTTACTACGTTCGCCGCCCCAAGCCTTTTTGTCAGATTTCAAAGACGCTGCTGACCTGCTGTTGAACCAAATTCTGGCTGATGCTCCACTACTTGGATTAATTCGACTGCAGTGGCTTACTTTTGGTACTTTCACTTTTTCCAGCAATTATTTATCACTCAAGCTTTCGAAATCGAGTGGCCATGCCGACATCTCTTTCATGAGCATCAATACGCATGCAAGGCTTCCATACTAATTCACCTTGCCATGGATTTGAGGAAGTCTTAAACTTCTACAAGAAGATAGTTCGGAACTTAAGGCCTTCATGTAGGCCTTGCACACTTGCTTATCAAAATGTGGATTTCTAATACGCGATATTCTTTGCTTTGTGGGAGTTAGGGGAGGTTCTTCTATTGTTTCATGGATTGAAACACATTGTTTGATGATATTTATCCATTGCCTTTTCATTTATTAGTATCATTTTATGTAATTGATGCTGCGGTTGATATAGTTGAAAATAGTGGTTGCCTGTTACATGTGTTGCTTATTATCGCTCATCACCAAGTAGAATTCGAAGCTCTTCATTCCTTTTTGGGGTAGAAGATGCTTATTTTGTTAGATCCAGAAGGTCTAGCTACTTGGGCTCAGAAATAAAAGGTTGAAGAGTAGAATAGGCTTTTTCTCTTTTCTCTTAACTGATGAACTGACGGAGTTACAAAAAAATGGGGTAAGTGCAGGTTTTTGAATATACAAGGGCGTAAGTGTAGGTTAGGGTAAACCCCAGGGGGGAATCTGTAATTTTCCCATTTCCAAACCATCACACTAAACACAAAAGTCTATTGAATTCCTGCACAACTATCATAAATAATGTAGCAAGTCTAGGCGCATGCTTGCACCAGTACATGCAAGATTGTGCACTTATATCAACTGACTAAATCTTCTGACCTTTCAAATATCCCCACGTCCTAGCTACGATCATAAGAATGAACTTATGTCACTCTATCTCGTATTAGTCTTTTTATGTCCAAGAACAAAATTAACATTACCAATTTGGCTGCCAATCGATGGCCTCATTTTCGTCCACATTTCTAAACCAGTGAAAGTTTCCCTTTCACAAGCCACTTCCGGTGGCCATCAAAACGAACCAAAAAAGCTATTGGGTTTAAAGTGCTAGATTCAAACAAAGTGGACTGAGATTGGACGCCTTTTTGGGTCTTCAGCCCGTAACATCAAACTACAACGAGCTACACTTTTTAAGGAAAACTGGGCTTAAATGTGATTTAGTTTTTTTTACTTCACTTTAAAAAAAAAAAATGATCGAGGGCAAGGAATATCAGTTTTAGACGACCATAAATTCAAGGGTAAGTAACGTGAGATTGTTGGGTGTTAATTCAACCATAAAGCCATGAAACCGATTGACACGATCCGATTTGGTGTGTGTACGAATTTTTTTTCTTTTGTTTCGCTTGGTTTGGGTTCAAAAAACACAACCCCAACATTCATGTGGGTTTAGTTTCGGTTTAAGATTGTAAAACCTGATTAAACCCGAATGAAACCTATATCTTTTACTTTTTTTAGCCCAATTCCTAATTTATAGTTAGGTCATTTTAATTCCCGATTCACCTTTTTTATTAGCTTAACTAGCTCAAAAAAATAATTCATCTGTCCCACTATCTTTGCACCATTTCATGTTATATATAAATCAAGGTAACAGTGAAAACCTTTCTCGATTTTCAATTTTACCTCTGTACCCTGACTGTTCAAATCTTCATCCCATTGCCGACTAGCTTTAATCTGCCACCTGTAGGTATCTCCATCCCAACCATTAACTAGCCTTCATCCCACCAACCTCCTTGCTTTCTTCACTGACATCACCACATCATTTCTGTCGTCACCTCACCTCTTTTCGGCCTCGTCCCTAATGCCATCCCTTCAGCTTCAAGTGAAATTTTGAGATTCACATATATCTAAGGAAAGCAAGTAGCTTAATTGCTGGCCACCAGTTTTAATTACCTCTAATGTTAACAAAAACTGGCCCCAAGCCCACTTATGCTCCCCCAAAACATATAAACAATTACCAGTTCTAAAGTAAGCCCTGAAATCCACATTCTTCAACTCATAGGCTCTCTTGAAACTCACAAAGGACTCTTTGAACAACAAGTGGTCGTATAGAACTCACCCAATTGCCATGTGACCATCAAATGCCTTTTTTATGGACTTGGATCTGTCGGCTTTTCACTTTAATCCCGCCAAATCTAAGACAAAATTCACATATTTGCACCTTGATTATCCTAAAAAGTTTTTTCCTCTACAACTTTGGAAGACAACCCAATTCCTTCAACCACCCAAGATAAAAAAACGCATTATAGTTACCATCTTTCATCTACTTCAACTTTAATTTCTTCACCATAATGTCTAAGTTTTCTCAGATATATGTGAATCTCAAAATTTTGATCACCGACATCATCTCCATAATCACCTCGCCTCCTTTTGGCCTCATCTCTATGTCTTGACCTCTCCATCTGATCTAATTACTTTTGAAATCACTGACATCATCACTTCCTTCCCCAACTCGCCTCTATTCTTGTACTTTGTTTCCATCAACCTTATACTCTGATTCCAGCAACAACCTAGAAACTAGATGATGTTCTTATTGTCGAATTGAGCCTACAATTTTGATTTTCACCAAGAAGGAATCTAGGACTCTATTGCCGATCAATATTCTGGCTTTATGTTTTGTATGAGCCATCTCAAAGGAGGATCAAACGAGCCAACTGGGGAGAGGATTAGACTCCATTTTTGCAAGATTTGGGAATGGGGATATAATAGTCATTTTAGTTACCAAAATTTAACAAAAAAAAATGATGTAAACAATTTGAAATTGCTAAAAAAGTAAAATGGTGTAAAAAATATGGAACGGGAGAAGTAAGAACTAGCTAACCCAGCATCTCTGCTCACTTCCCACTTTCTTTCATTATTCCTAATCCTTAATTACAAAAACTTGATCAACAAACATAGTGATAGAGTATGAGACGGAGGAAATAACAATTAGAAAACCTAGCATCTCAGCCCACTTCCCACTTTTCCCAGATATATGTGAATCTCATAAGTTCCATCACCAATGTCATCTTTGTCACCACCTCACCTCCTTCGGCCTCATCTCTATGCCTTGCACCTTCCCTCCAATCTTGTTGCTTCTAAAATTGCTGACATCATTGCTTCTTTCACCAGCTCATTTCTGTTCTTGTACTCTAATTCCAAAAACCATGCACTCTAACTCTAGCAACAACTTAGAAACCAGATGATGTTCTGTGTTGAATTGAACTTAGCATCTTGATTTTTGCCAATAACAAATCTTGAATCCCATTGCTTGTCAATTTTCTGACTGTCTGTTTTGTACGAACCATCTTAAAAGAGGATCGGATGAGCCAGCAGGGGAGAGGATCTGACTCCGTTTAGCAAGATTTGGAAATAAGGGTTCAATGGTCATTTTAGTTCTAAAATTTACCAAAAGAGGAAATATTGCAAAAAATTTGAGGTAGCCCGAAAAGGAAAATTGTGTAAAGAATATAGGCAGAAGGAAATAACAACTAGCTAACCTAGCATCTCAGCCCATTTCCCATTTTCTCTAATTATTCCTAATCCTCAATTACAAAAACTCAACCAATGGACACGATGAAAAAGTAGAGAAGATATTTTAAATTTAATTAAGACATGGAGAGCTAAGTGTCACTATATTGGGTGAGAGACAACACCAATCACAGCCAACCACCAGTGCACCACCCTCCACTATTTATTGACTCCACTTGTCGCACTCATTCATCACCAATGTTATCCACAATTGTAACCCAAAAGTCACTAGTTGCCAGTCTAATATAGTTGAACTGGCCAAAACCCTATTTTGGTGGTTCAGCTTTCAACCATGTTTTGTGTCTAATTGAGTCAAGTTGGGTTGGATTATGCTAAAGCCCAATCAAACTCACCTTTTATATCTTCTCGTGTACCTCCAGTGTTGTAATAATCTTAAATATAAGAAAATGAAATTTAAAAAAATAGAAGATCTAGTAAATTACAGGAAAACACTTTAGGAACTTACAATCACCCCTCAAGTACCTAATATAGTTAGTTTACTAATGGCTAAACGGTCAAATTTCAAAAAATAATAGCAGTAACATTAATATAGTATCTGCAATTAAAGTTCTTGTCCATGATTTTCCATAAAATAGTTTTATATGCTGATATAATGAAACAGTTTCTTTCTTCTCTTCTTCCCAATCTTCAACGTTGTTTCCATAAATAATAAAATTAATTCAAATATTCCATCTTTCAAAATGTTCAAAATTTCACTTCTTTTCCTCTTTTTTTTTTTTACAGTAAACAAAAACAAGTTATCGGATATTGTACTTTGTATTTTGCTTTACTTTCAAACACAAAAAAATAAAAATAACAAACCCGAACAACAACTGAGTAGGGATACCTTAAATTTACCAAGATTCTTTTTTTTCTTTTCAAAGAAGAAAATTGATATTAACCAAAGGAAGAAGTACAGGGGAACAAAGCAAAACGTAATCGCACATAACAGAAAACCAACTGAAGCGAAGCAGCCCGAAACAAAAACAAAGGAGACAGACAAAAGTGCCCGCAGTCAACCAAAACTTCCAGAAATAAAGCTAACTAAACCCAGCAGATCAAAGGGGCAGAGCGATGTACTCCTGCTTTTGCCAATCTGTCTGCTTCCAAGTTCCTTTCCCTGGGAATCTTAAGAACACAGCCAGAGGAAGCCCCTGGTCATTCCTAAGAATACCTCCAATGCCATATTTCCCAATGGCAGAGACATTGACGTTGAGAGCAAACCCTCCTTCAGCTGGCGAAGTCCAAACCCTTGAGAGAAGATCCGGGCGCTGATACGTTGAAAGCAGCCACATTCAGAACAAAATCCAGAACAGAGGTAACACGCTTCGGCCACAAAGCTCTGCACCAAAAACCACCTCTCAAATTAGCAAGATTCTTAGATTGATCATAAACATATTTTAGCACTATTTGCATTTTCTCATTACATTTTTACTGTTTCACTGTTAGTTAGCTAACAGTGTTAGAAATTTATTGGAGTAACTATATATTTCTAAAACAAGAGGAGGTCAATGGCAATCTCACATAAAGATTAAAGTTTTTTTTAATTCACCCAAAAAAAGAAAAAAACCTGATTTGCCTAAGGTGTTGCCAACATGTAATCAATATAACTAATTTACATACCCAGCATTGCCATGGGCTCAAAATTTTATTAAATATGAAAAAATAATATATATTTCAGTGCTAAACAAATATCATTGAAAAAATTATTATCATTGAAACAATAATTGTATTCACTAAATTTAATCATTGTCATATGAAATAGCATTTCTTTCTAGCAATCTTAAGAGAAAAAAATAAGCGAAATTTTTATATATTTTTTAATCTCAACCAATGCTTTTACTTGCCCTTTTATAAAAACCCTTTTATAAAATCTAAAACTAAATATAAAAACCCCTTTATTCAAAATTTCATACTTAGAGAACAACAGAAGTAATCCTTTTTAGCAAAACAAAAGAAATTTTCTGAAAACATCTAGTATGGTATAAATCTTGGAAACTGGGTATAAAAATGGAGTAACTAAACATATTTAGCCAAGAATGAGATCAAACTCCATGCAAAAGATATAAAAATTTGGTTTGAAAAAATAGGGTCACATATAATGAGTTCCTACACAAACAGCCAGCTTATGTTCCCTTTGGATGTTGTTATATATGACACTTGTACCAGAATTGACATTTCTCTATTCAACAAAATTCTATCAAGTCGGAGCTTTTAATAAGTTCCAACTTTATTTGATGTAAAAAACAAAAGAATATACTTTTCTATAAAAAGAAGACAATATTTGCACGTTCCAAACACAATTTTGACCGAGCACTAGTTTACATTCTAGACTAACACCCAATTCGTTTTAACTTAAGTCAACTTAATCTAAAATGGTTTTAAATCTTTTTCACCTAGAACCAATTTCATTTGAAAGCCAATATTATATAAGTGTAATAATCCATTTGAAACAAAAATTTTATCATGTTATTAAATTTCTATGAAATTTTCTTTTTTAATGTTTAAAAAAGAAAAATTCATAAAAAATTAACAGTATTATAAAAATTTTACAATCAATGGATTATTTCACCTAAATAATATTGACTTTCAAATAAATTTGGTTTCAAGTAAAAAAGATGTAAACATAAAAATAAGTTATTTTGAATTAAGTTGGCTTAAGTTAAAATGAATTGGACATAAGATTCTGAAGTTACCTTACCATACCCATATATCCCTTTTTAACTACAGCATAAAAACCATAATCAAGAAGAATTTGTAATTCACATGCACACATGTGTACATGGAAGACATTGCCGAAGCAGCAGCAAGGTAACCAATGGAGCAAGAGCTTCTAGAAATGGTTCAGGCCAACTATCGCTGTTGGAACAATGGCGATAAGCCAATAGCTGCTAATAAGTTGTTGAAAGAATGAGGGAAAATAGAGAAATGAAACCCCAATCTTAGTTTAGAATCTAAAAGATTATAATATGAACTAACAATATGATATGCTCACCACCTGCATGATCTTTTACTCCCTCCTAATAGGTTGCTTAGAGCCATACTCCCTCTTCCTCTGCACAGATGTCTTGAAAGGTTACAGGGTTAAACACTTTTTCATACTCAGATATTGCAACTGAGGAAAACCTGCAATAGTTAATGATGGTCCATTCTTTAACTGCAAATGAGCTCCTAAAAAAACACTTACCCACTACAGTGTCTACAAATTTTGTTTCGTAGGATCAATTTTTTAGTCCAATAACCAGCCCCAATACTTAAAATTGTTACATAGTTTGTAATGTACAGGGGTTATAAGTAATACATAATGAAAATATATGAAAAAAATTCACATACTTTCTCTTCCACTATTGTTTCATAAAATAGCTAGATTCAGAAATATTCCCCAAAATATATCATGTTCACAAACAAAATAAACTTTACAAATGAAGATGAAAGCAAACCAGACTTAACATGTAAACAAAAGAAACCTAAAGGGAAGTTGCCTTAGGAAAGAAACTATTTTCCTAATAAATCCCAGGGCTAACAAAATCAACCTAGTAGCAAGAGTAAAAGTTTCCTTCAATATAATCCAAAAAAAAAGGGAGATGTCAAAATAGAAACATAAAATGTAATGCTTTCAGAGCTAAAGGAGAAATATAAGGGCAGAAACCTAAGCGCACAAACACCACTTATAAAACTGTTAACTCTTCCTAATTGAATGAAACTTTGTGTGCCGGTTATGCATATCTTCTCAAGGTCAAATATATGTAGCACCACTCTTGACTATAATAAACATCCTTAGACTAAGCTGGGAAATGACAG
The DNA here is from genome assembly GCA_039654915.1 of Aquilaria yunnanensis. Lineage (NCBI taxonomy): Eukaryota > Viridiplantae > Streptophyta > Magnoliopsida > Malvales > Thymelaeaceae > Aquilaria > Aquilaria yunnanensis. The sequence goes on from CM077595.1 coordinate 3,770,557, forward strand.
TTCCCTAGTCGTCGCTAACATTTAAGTCAGACTTATATGAACAACAACATACTGATAATACTGCACAAGCCCTAGAAAAGAGGATGCCAGCATCAATTGAACATCACAAAAGGCAAACAAAATAGAGAAGTGCACAACTTAGACCAAAGGAATTTACAGAATTTCATAGTTATGCCCTAACATGAAAACACACACTTATAGATAAAATATAACCTAGAGATAGATGCTTGTCTCATATTGGTTCTTCAGAACGTATTCATTGTAGACAGAGGCCAATGATGGAATGTAAGCTATAACGGTATCCTCCATCAATGGTCCATAATGCAGAAATAGACCACAAAGTATAATAGCTAAAATCTTAAAGGCAACACCTAAAAGTGAATATCTATATCATCATCATAGATAACAGATCAATGACAAAGCTATTTACAAGTACCAATGTGTAGACATAAGCAATTGTTGTGACTGTAAGACCCAAAGTAGTGTTGCCTTCAAAGAAAGAGCACAACTGATTCACACTAAACCCAATAAGCAATAGGGCAAGACCTTCCTACTACAACCAGAACAATTTTATGAATAGTGTAATATTGTTTAAGCTATATTTTGTCTTAATTTTTATTTTATTTTTAATTAACTTCCTTTTGCAAGCTTGATCAGGCCATCTAGATAGGAAATATAATAGAAAAAAGGTGCATAGACCTGAATTATGGAAAACCTGGGTCTCATTATTTTCAATAAAACAGCAATTACCAAGACCTATATGATTAAATCAAAAAGAAGAAAATTTAACCAAAAGTAAAAAGTAAACATTATAGTAATTATTATAAACTGTTAGGGGGTAACAATACCCTACAGATAAGAGGTTTGAATATGGATAAACAGAAGTAATCAAACACATACAACTTTGAATATGCATGATATTCAACCTTCATGTCTAGGATAAGTTATAAAGCAGCATAAGCACCGGGAAAGTATAAACCTTAAATTGATATAGTTCTCTCAAATTCTTTTGAGAATTGGCAAAACAAAACACTCACAAAAGATATAACCCTTAGCCTTAAGGCTGGCAACCCCATGATAGAAACACACAAATCAAAATGGAATAAAATAATAGGCACCTGGTGTAGTAAAATAATGTTCATGGCCATAAGAAATGAGAAAAGGGCACCGGCAAACAACAATGAAGACTCGGGAGATAGAAGAAAAGATGCTGACAGCTTCACTATCTAACAACAATAGGGAAAACAACAAAATTAAAATAGGAAAGCAATTTTGATGATTTTATGTTTAGTTGAGAATTAATCAGCACCATAAAAATTAACCACAAATAGCTAAAAATTAGAAATATGTCATCTGCTTGATACTCATAAAACGGTAGTGAATAACAAAAATCATAACCAAATCAAGTGATAGAAAATACACAAGCCATTTGGTAAAAGTGCTGTATACTCGTAAAATGATTTCTTCTTGTGTTCCTCTTTTAGAATCATACAGACAATCGTATACATCTCATTCATTTGGTGTAGTAAAAATGATTCCATATAAAAATCTGAGAAAGCTAGCAAGCAAAACATAAATAAACAAAAAATAAAAAATAAGCAATGAACCTAGTTGTGCAGCATAGCTTTGCCAGATCCCAAAGAGAACAATTGTGAATGCCAATGGTTCTCAAAGCCATTAAGACACAAACGATGCCACAGTCCCAAGAAAACATCAGGTTTATATGCGGGACCTGTAGAAAACAATTCAACTTGGATTATTACCTGATTGTTTTGAACTGTTCACAAATAACTCAAACATCTATGTGAGAATCTTGAGCATATTAGATAACAAATAAACAAACAGCTACAAGATCTTACGTATGATCGCACTTAATTGAACGTGCACAAATAAGACATTGATTAACATTGAGAGATTTCTTGATACCCATGAATATGATTAAAGAATAAAGCAATGGGGGAAAGAAAAGAAACAGCCTTGGAAAGGAAAAGAAAATTGGCCTTGTCGATTGGAGGAGCATATGAGCAAAGAACAAATTCAGCCAACAATCAACCACTGAAATCGAGTCCGAGCTGACCTTAAGAAATCAAAAAAACAGGTGCTTCAGCAATAGAAATCAAACCATCAATAGATAAAGGCACATAAATCCGAGTTTTCTTAAGAATTTCAACAACAACCCAGTGCTTGTGCTTGCTAAACGGCCTTGATGGCTCCAATCTGACATGAAAAATGAAATCAAATCATGGTGAGATGACCCTCATCATTGAAGCATTTGAAGAGAAAAAGAATGAGGCACTAAGGTCACTCACCTGGTCGCCAACAAGGCAGGACTTTTGCACGTCATGAGCCATCAAGTTGGATGTGCATTTGATGTAGCACTTGTAGAGCTTGTTGCAGAAGAAGCGTTCTATAGCCACAGCCACTGATTTCTGCATGTTGTTGGAAATCACCATCCTCACCAGTGACTTTATCGCCAATCTTGATCAATCGTCTTCCTCGTTTTCTCACCTTAAGTGGCTTGGTCGAGCCCTCGACACAATCAGAGCCAGGAAGAAGGCAGAGACAGGAATGCAAGTTTAAGAGACGACGGGAGAGAGGAGATTGATAAAAAAAAAAGGAACATAAAGATGAAGAAGCTGACTGAGCTAAAAAGGAAACGACTTCATTTAGGAATCAAATCAAGCAATTTTGGGCTAAGAAAATAATTCCTTTCCTTTACGTTTCTTTGAATTTGAACTTCATTCGCATTTTGTGCAATGAAAAAGTAAAGAGATTTTCACGGGGTAATTTTGGAATTTTGATATAAAAAAATGTAAAATTCTTGCATAAAATACTAATTTTGCCACATGTCACTTTCATACCACATTTGTACCCTTAAATGTATCCTGCTTTTATAATATATATAAGATTAGTTGTGGGAACCCACATGTTGCTACAGGAGTATGTGCAAATTTATAACAATGGAATATGATAGTTAAAGGTAGTATCATTTTATAATATATATAGAATGCAAAAAAGGTGCAAAATGTAGAACCTCTATATGTAAATCACCAATTTTACATTCAACCCATGATAAACAAATCGCAAATTTATTGAAAAAGAAAGAGCAAATAAACTAAGAAGAAAAGGGGATAGAGAGGGTGAAAAAAGAGATTTTGAACTTATTTTTTTCTACATAAATTTGGAAGAACTAGGCAGAAACAGAAATCAAAGAATGCAAAAGGACATTGCTTATGAGGTAAATGTGGTTGAAATTGGGGATCCAATTATTAGATGGATGAGTTTAGGGATGAAAAAGGTAGAAAGAACATATCTAGAGACTAAAAAAGAAATTTAACCATTCATTCACAAAAAGGGAAGAAAAAAAAAAAAGCAATGTTGTTTGGTTTACTATTTATGAATAGTAAAAAACGTACGATAACTCTTGTCATATAAAAAAGGTCTGATGAAAACCAATGACTTGATTATCAGATGGAGAAATTTAGGAACTAAAAGTATAGAAAGAATATATTTAGGGATTGAAAGAGAGATTTAGCCATTCACATGGAAAATGCAAGAAAAAGGTCCTAGACAAAAACCAAAAAGTGTAAAATGTGCCTCTTACTAGATAAATGTGATTAAAACTAAAGATCTGATCATCCTATTGAGAAGTTCAAGAGCCAAAAGAACATAAAGAATATGCTTAGGATTGAAAATTAAATGTAACCATTCATAGAAAAGAAAACAAAATGTTGTCATTTCATTTATTGTCTATGAACAATAAAAAATAAGGGTAAAATTCATATGCAGTCCCTTAACTTTTATGTTTATCCTATTGTGGTCATTTACCTCTCAAAGTGTCTATTAAGGTCCCTAACTTGTAAATCGCATCCAATCCCAGTCCCTGCAGTCAATTGGGCCATTATCCAGAACGGAAAATGATGATGTGGCGCATTCTTAGCCCACAAAGCCACGTGGCTTCCTGTTTAAGTAAAATAAATGACTCTTTTGCATGACAATAAAAATTGAGACCCAAACTGACAAACACATAATCTTTGAGAGTTTAAAACACAAATAATCCAAACTCCATCACCTTCCTCAATTCTTGCGAACAGCCGGATAGTTGCCGGGCCATAAATCTGAGCAGACCTAGCCATTTGACGCTGGAATATCCAAATTCGACCAATCCGAGCAACTCCAAGCAACTCCAAGAAAATCCAAGCAAATCCAAGAACTCTGTCTTATTAATCTATTTTGAGAACCGATGGAGATGGAGAATGACCAACAAAGGCGGAAATCCGAACAACAGCAATCGACGAAGTTGGAGAGAATCGGATTTGAATACAATCCTCTAAACAAAAAAAAACCCACAAACAAAACCAAATTTAAGAATTGGAATCAACCAAGCAAAATCTCAAATTCAATCCTGAAAAAATTGAACTAGAACCCCAGAAAACAAAGAACTTCGATCTCTTAGATCTCCAGACAAACACGTGACGAGTTCCCAATTTCAAAAATTGGTGTAGGCAATTCGCTATCCTGCAGAATCGCCATGTGAGTTACCATCATTCTCTCCTTAATTCGTGAAATCAAGCATATTTCTGTCTTCCGTGCAAAATTGAATCATGCAAGTTTTGGATCGTGCAAATCGAGCCTCCATTCTCTCGAATCGTCCAAGTCAGGCAACGATGCTTTTGTGTGAAATTGAGGAGGTGAAGTGTGTTGGAGGAGTGATTCGAAAGGAAGAAGAAGATCAGACAGTTTAGCTGCAGATTTAGTGAATCTTGCACGTTTCTTTCAGTTAACGTTTCTTTCTGTTAAGTAGAAGAGTTTCAATAGGAATGCATTTCCTTGTTTTAAGCAAATCAGTTGTAAACTTTCTTTATTTAAGTTCCAGTTAATCAATAAAGTTCAAGTAGTGGATGCAATTCATGTTCATTCTCTTGTGTTCCATTCTCTGTTTCATCTTTATCACTCAATTCGATCCAACATTCTGGTATCAGAGCAAGGTTCTCTTTGAAACCTGTGTGAAGATCCAATTATCCACCATGACAGCAAACAATGCAGCAGCACTCAACATCTCCCAGCCACAGATTCCAATCTTCTAAGGAGAAAACTATGACTATTGGAGCATAAAGATGAAAACTTTATTCAAATCCCAAGATCTCTGGGAGCTTGTGGAGACTGGTTATTCGGCAGAAACCAGTGAAGGAGGAATGTTGAAGGAGAATCAGAAGAGGGACGCAAAAGCTCTCTTCTTTATACAACAGGCTGTGCATGAAAGCCTGTTCTCAAGAATTTCAGCAGCAGTAACAGCAAAGCAGGCCTGGGAGATTCTGCAGAAAGAATTCAAAGGCTCATCCCGAGTAATGGTAGTAAAGCTACAATCTCTGAAACGTGAGTTCGAGAACTTGCAAATGAAGGCCAATGAAACAGTCCAGGAGTACCTTGCAAGGGTATCATCCAATGTAAGTCAGATGAGAATTTATGGTGATCAAATCACTGATGAAACAGTGATCCTAAAGGTATTACGCAGTTTACATACCAAATTTGATCATGTTGTAGCTGCTATTGAGGAGTCGAAAGACCTCTCTAAAATGACTATTGATGAGCTAATGGGTTCTCTTCAAGCACATGAGGATAGAATTAACAGAAATCTTGTGAAAGAAGAGGATAGAGCATTTCAGGTGAAGGGGGAACAAGGAAATTACTCCTACAGAGGACGAGGAAGAAGCAACTTCCGAGGAAGAGGTCGTGGCAGGTGGAGTAACATCCAATGCAATTACTGCAAGAAATATGGTCATCTTGAGAATGACTGTTGGTCCAAACCTGTTGAAGCACAATTCGCAAAAAGAAGTGATGAAGGAGAGGACTTCCTGTTTATGACATATGTAAACACACAAGACACAAGTGCTGATGTGTGGTATCTTGACAGCGCATGCTCAAACCACATGACTGGAAGAAAGGACAAGTTCAAAAGCCTTGATGAAAGCCAGAAAACGCAGGTGAGGCTTGGAGATAACAAACCAATACAAGTTGAAGGGCAAGGTACAGTTATTATTGGTACTGTAAATGGAAAGGAAAAACTGTTAAAGGATGTTCACTATGTTCCCTCCTTGGCTCATAATCTAATAAGTGTAGGACAATTGGTTGCAAGTGGACACTCGGTTGAGTTTAATAGAGAATCATGCATGGTTAAAAGACAAGATTCAAATGAGATTCTGCTGCAAGTTTCTATGACTTCAAATCATATGTTTCCTGTTGATTTTTCGGATGCTAAACAAGTGTGTTTCATGAGTAGCAAAGAGATTAACAGTGAAACATGGCATCATCGATATGGCCACCTGAATATGAGAGGACTTCAACTACTCAGCAATAAGAGCATGGTGATTGGCTTACCACCAATTAAACAACTGGAATACGTCTGTGAGAGTTGTGCACTTGGCAAGCAAGCCAAGAAACCATTTCCAGTAGGGAAATCAAAACGAGCCACAGATAAACTAGAGCTTGTTCATGCAGACTTATGTGGACCAATGAAGACTGACTCACTGTGTGGAAGTAAGTACTTTATGTTATTGATTGATGACTACTCACGAATGTGTTGGGTATTTTTCTTGAAGTTCAAGTCAGAAGCTTTTGAGAACTTTGCCAAATTTAAAGCTATGGCAGAAACACAATCAAGTCAATTTCTCAAAGTTTTGAGGACTGACAGAGGAGGAGAGTTTCTCTCAGCAGAATTCCAAAACTACTGTGAAAAACATGGAATCAAGCATGAGCTTACAGCACCATATACTCCAGAGCAAAATGGAGTAGCTGAACGGAAAAACCGAACATTGGTTGAAATGGCACGCTGCATGTTGAAAGCAAGAGGACTGGCAGATAAATTCTGGGCTGAGGGAGTTGCAACTGCAGTATATATCTCAAATCTGTCTCCAACGAAAGCAGTATGGGATCAAACTCCATTTGAAGCCTGGACAGGTATCAAACCAAGTGTAAGTCACTTGAAAGTATTTGGATGCGTCTGTTATGCTTTAGTGACAGCTGATCGACATAAGCTTGAGAGTAAATCACAGAAATATATATTTATTGGCTACTGCTCTAACACTAAAGCTTATCGCTTATTTGATCCTGTCAAAGAAAGAGTTGTTGTTAGTAGGAATGTTATTTTTGAAGAAAATCTGAGTTGGGAAGACAGTGAGGATCGAAGAATAGCAGTCCCTCAGCTGCAACTTGAACAAGGAAAAGAACCAGAGTCAGAAGCAAAAGCATGGAGTCCTGGAAGTTCACATCTATCAACACCAACTCGAAATAAAGAACAATTCGAAGAGACAGAGTCACCACCGGTAAAATTCAAATCATTAAAAGATATCTATTCAGCTGCCTCTTATGCTTTTCTTGTGGAGGATCCAGTTACAGCACAGGAGGCAATAGCGAAGGAGGAATGGCAAGAGGCTATGGATGATGAGATACGTGCCATCAGAGAAAATCAAACATGGGAACTAGTGGACCTGCCAGAGGGAAAGAGTTCCATTGGACTGAAATGGATCTTCAAAACCAAGTATCATACAGATGGAAGTATTCTGAAGCACAAAGCTAGATTGGTGGCAAAGGGATATGCTCAGCAGCAGGGAGTGGACTTCAATGAAGTGTTTTCGCCAGTAGCCAGATTTGAGACAATCAGAGTGATACTAGCAGTTGCTGCACAACACGGCTGGAAAGTATTCCAACTGGACATCAAGTCTGCATTCTTAAATGGAGAACTTCAAGAAGAAGTATATGTTGACCAACCAGAAGGCTACATTAATTCCAGGATGCCAAACAAAGTCTACAGACTAAAGAAAGCACTATATGGACTGAAACAGGCTCCAAGGGCCTGGTATAGCAAGATAGATATGTTCTTTCTTGAATTGGGGTTTCAGCGCAGCCAAAATGAACCCACTCTCTACACAAAAAGACAAGGAAATGAAGCATTTATGGTGGTGAGCTTATACATTGATGATATATTATATACTGGGACATCTATGAAGTTGGTGTCAGATTTCAAAGTGGCAATGATGAGAAGGTTTGACATGACTGATCTGGGAGAACTTCACTACTTTCTTGGGTTGGAAATACGACAGTCATGTACAGGAGTATTCTTATGTCAACAAAAGTACACTGAGGACATACTGAAGCAATTCAATATGAAGCAGTGCAAAGTTGCAGCCTCTCCCATGAACACCAACGATAGACTGCAGCTAGAAGATGGGACAGAACCAGCTGACCAACAAAGATTCAGAAGCTTAGTGGGAAGACTGATTTATCTCACTCACACTCGGCCAGATATCAGTTTCTCAGTTGGATTAGTATCCAGATTTATGCACAAGCCATGTAAGCATCATCTAGGAGCTGCAATGAGGATCCTTCGTTATTTGGCTGGAACAACAGGCCATGGAATATGGTACAGCAGAAGTTCAGAATTTAAGCTTAGAGGGTACTCAGACAGTGATTGGGCAGGATCAAATGATGATCGAAAGAGTACTACTGGCAATATCTTTCTGGTTGGGTCAAGCTTGATTTCGTGGAGCTCAAAGAAACAACCTGTAGTTGCCTTGTCTTCCACTGAAGCTGAATATATATCAGTTACAAGTGCAGCATGTCAAGCCATATGGTTGAGAAGGATGTTGTCTGACTTAGATCAGAATCAGGAGCAAGCTACTGAGATCTTTTGTGACAACCAGTCTACCATAGCTCTCTCTAAAAATCCAGTTATGCATGGGAGAACAAAGCATGTGGAGATAAAATTTCATTTTGTTCGAGAACTGGTTTTAAATGGAGAGGTTGATGTAAAGTTCTGTTCATCTAAAGATCAACTGGCAGATCTCTTGACCAAAGCCTTAACTCCTGCTAAGCATGAATTTCTTCGACTTCAACTTGGAATTAATCCTTTTGAATCAAGGGGGAGTGTTGGAGGAGTGATTCGAAAGGAAGAAGAAGATCAGACAGTTTAGCTGCAGATTTAGTGAATCTTGCACGTTTCTTTCAGTTAACGTTTCTTTCTGTTAAGTAGAAGAGTTTCAATAGGAATGCATTTCCTTGTTTTAAGCAAATCAGTTGTAAACTTTCTTTATTTAAGTTCCAGTTAATCAATAAAGTTCAAGTAGTGGATGCAATTCATGTTCATTCTCTTGTGTTCCATTCTCTGTTTCATCTTTATCACTCAATTCGATCCAACAAAGTGGTGGAGAAAACTAAAGAGGCAAGTGAATCTGCCATAAGACAAGGTGAGGCAGAGAACAGATGTGTAATGGAAAAGGCCACAAGAGGAGGGAGGAGGGAGGAGACGGAGAGAAGGGAAAAGGCGGAAAGAAGGGAGAGGAGGGTGACAGGGAGGAGAGAGAAGGGCGAAGGATGACCAAATCGAAGCACGGAAAAGGGGGACTGAGGTGGGCGACGCCAGAGAAGGAGTCGGGCAATGAAATCAAAGGACTCGGGGTGACGAAATTGAAGGATGGAAAAGGAGTACCAAGGGGGGCAATGTCGAGTGACGCCAAACAAATCTCCTCTTCGCCGGCGACGTCGGGCAACGCTGAGAACACGAAGATTCGAGAGAGAGAAAGTCTGGGAAGAAGAAATTGTTGGACTATTTATAATTGAAGTCCTTTGTTTATTTGTTTGTGTTAATTTGTGTTTAATATTTCATTTTTGTACAAAATGGTCACCTATTTTAGTTAAAAAGGAAGCCACATGGGCAATTTACATCCCAAATAACAGCTCAACTGATGATGGAGCTCAAATTGAACACGCTACTTGAGTTATGGAACCTTAATAGCCACTTTAAAGTTAGGAGATCATTTTAGGACAAATTGAATAGTTAAGGGACCAAATCTGGATTTTGCCCGTAAAAAATGATATGACAAAATATGGGATTTCATTATCAGATGGAAAAATTTGGAGACTAAAAGAGCAAATAAATTATACTTAGGGACAGAGAGACAAATTTATACATTTGCTAAAAAAAGAAAAAGAAAAAAAAAATGCAATGGCTACTGATCATGACCTGTAAAAAAAGTCCCACGACTGAAGAATTACATAATAATGAAATTATAAGGGGTACACCGCTTAAAGTTTTAAAACTTGTCATGCCTTTTATTTTGGTTTTAAAATTTTCAAATTTTTAAAGTATTCCTGAAATTCTATTCACGTGTTAATAATTAATTCTAAATTTACTATAACTATAAAAACTCAATTTATAAATAGAAAAAATTGACAATTAAATAATTAATTAATTTTCAAACAAATGTAGCACAATTTAAATTAATAAAAAATTATTGAATATTTTATATTTTTTTTTGTTTGAAAAACTGATGGTAAACAATTAGTATAATTTATTTTTTTTCTCAATCATTTTAGCAGTAAGTGTTAATAGTTAGAAACTTTTGGAACTAAAGTAAGGTAAGTTTAGTGTCCCGAACGAGCTTGGGCCCCAAGAATATTAGACGTACGATATACATCTTGTCCGTAAACTCCTTAACTTTAAAAGTCAGCAAAGCAAACAAAAGCTATATCCACAAAGCCAATCTCGGATGATTTGAATTGATGAAACCAGCTGAATTAAAAGTAACCTAAACCTAAAATGATGAAAGATAAAGAATTTAACCTGAAATGACCCTATTTTAATTAGGTGACGAACACACGAAATTTCATTCTGTTGAAATGTCACTATTAACTTAAAATAATTTTTTCATTCCATGTTTTTTGGGCTTGGGTGTTGCCACATTATTTTTCTTTTTCCTAAGATGATGTTTGTATCTCTTGTTTGCTTATATTTCTTTTAGTAAATTTTTTCATAGTCAATAAAAAAAATTTGATTCCATTTTTAAAATCACTTATTCTGTTTTTACCTTCTTTGGCATTTGGCTCTAGATCTGGAACGTCTCGAAACCTATATTCTATCCATCAAATAATTACCCGGATACTACTCTTGTTTTTAAAAACTAATTAATTTTCTATAATTCCTTTCATATTATACCAGCCTAAACAAGAAAAATTAATTAAAAAATCGGTTTTCTAAAAAGTGTCCTGAAAGTCCTTTTTGGCTTCTAAAGTGTAAATTTTTATTTTGTATCTAAGTTGCGCAAATAATAACTATATATACAAATAAACAATTTTATCACTTATCATAACTTCCATTTTTTTTACCCAAGAAACCTAAAATTCAACAGAATTTTATTGGAAAAATTACAAAAAAACCCTGTGGTTTGCTCTAACCTATACTTTGACCCCACTATTTTCAAAAACCTAAACTTTGTTCATTGCTTCCTTTATAGTGTCTTATAACAACTTCTAAAACTCTAATTTAAACTGTCTGATAATTATGTTTAGTAATTTTAAGATTTTTTTATATTTTTTTCACAGCTAAACAATATTTAAAAAATACTAATATACATTTATAGAAAGAAAAATGTATTTACAGAAAGAAAAAATTGATAATTTAATATGTCTCTTAATTATAAAAAAAAATATTAGAGAGATTGAAATTACTAGAAGATGACTCTTGTATAATTTAAATATAGTTTCAGAAGTTGTTATAGGACAGTGTAAAAGAAATTGAGGGCAAAGTATAGGTTTTTAATAAATAGAGACGACAAACTATAGATTAGGGCAAAACCTAAGGCGGTAATTGTATGTTTCCCAAATTTTATTTTGTATCTAAGTTGCTCAAATAGTGTTGCTCATGAATTGGCAAGGATGGGTCTGTCTCTTGAGTCTAACTAATTGTGTTTGGCAAGAAGAGCTGCCAAGCTCAATCTCTGTTTTGGTTGATAAGGGCTGTATCGTGTGCCCTTGGGTGGCCTATAAAAAGAATTACCATTATAAGAAAAAAGTTGCTCAACTTGAATCAACTTGCCAAAACTCAAATAACCAGACCACAACCCAAAATATTTAAAACTCCATAAAATCCAAACTCTAATATAATCAAAATATGACTTAGCTAATCCATTTTCCATTCATATATATGTTGTTGGTTATAGACTGATGTTGTAGGAATTATGATATATAAGAATGAAAAACTATTTCAAAAAACCAATTTGGTCAGGAAAAAATTGTAGCAGTTAAAATTCTTTTTTTATTTTTATGCCAATAATCATAGTTAGAAAAAGAAAAAACCATATTATTCTAAATATGATGTAGCTAAAACATGCGCCATCTGAGATGTCTTGAGACATAGCAACAATACTAAGATTGCAAAACTCGCGCATGAGATCAAGTATTTGGCCAAGAAGCTCCTCTTTGCTCCATGTCACCCACTGTTTTGCAAAGCTTTAGACAGTAGTGGATGCATCTATAATATATGAGGGCTCATTTTTTTTTTTAACGGCAGAAAAAAGAATTATATTACTGATACAAGGATTTGAAAATGAATACACAACTAGCAAGAAGCTAGTCCTAGCTACCCAATAAAGACTCACAACACTCCCTTATAACAAAGCTTACATAATGCTTACGCAAACACACATCCCCTCCCTTTTACAACCAGTTCTGAACCGCATCTTTTGGATTAAAAAGCCATTCAAACCAACTACAATTGAGTTTTGAGCATCTGTTCCTAATCCAAAAGTAAGACATACTTTGAATTTGGAAGAGCACATGTCCAATTGATTTTCTACTATCTTTGAAGACTAAATTATTTCTTCTATTCCAGATAGACCAAACCACAATGAATGTTATAGCCTCTTATACCTTATATTGAACCAAGTTACAGCAAACCAGATGTTGGCCAGATAATGCTTCCATCAAATTACACGCTGCCATCGCTCGAAAATGCCACCATAAATATATTGAAGACCAAACATCCCTTGCCTGGGAGCAGTTCACAAACAAATGGTCCAACGATTCCTCTTCTTGTTTGCAGAATGAACAAAAAATATCTTGAACTGATATGCCTCGCAATGGCAGATTAATTTTTGAAGGAAGTCTATATTGCAGAGCCCTCCAGATGCAGACATTAACTTTTTAAGAGACCCACGAACTCCATCTTATAGCTTAGCCACTAGATAGAGTTGGTAAAAGAGCTTCATCCACCAAAATGGACAACACCTTTATCGAATATATACCACTAGAGTGCAGTTGCCACCCCTATCTGTCACACGAACCTGCATTCAAATTTGTTGAGTCCAGTAATTTCAACAACTCCTCAAACTCTCCAACCTCCCTCTCTTTTAAATTCCTTCGCGACAACCATTCCCACCCATTGTCCCTTCTCATTTCTTTTACCAAACAATTTTTTGACACCTCCAACTTAAATAACCTAGGGAACTTATGCTTCAAAAAAAAATTCCCCAGCCAAAGGTCCTCCCAAAATCTTACCTTATCCCTTACCTCTACATCCCATTTAAAAGAATTTATAAAATCCACCCCAACTTCCTCCAAATCCCTGTTTATTTTTAGTATGCTCCCCCATACTCTAGAAAACATTATCTCACTCAAAACCCTATCTAACCCACCATTTTCCCCAAAAATATATTTAATAATTTTGACCCATAACGCATCCTCCTTCATCCTAAAACGCCACCACCACTTCCTAAGCAAAGCCAAATTTTTTACCCTTAAACTACACACACTCAAGCCCCCAACCTCCTTTTTTGACAACACCTTACTCCACCCTACCCAAGCTATCTTTTTACCCTCCCTTGAGCCCCCTCAAAAAACTGACATCTTTTATTTTCCAACTTTTTAATCATTGAGATGGGAGCATGAAACAATGAGAAAAAGAACAAGGGCAAGCTTCCTAAAACTGATTTTAGCAAGGTCAATCTACCACCATATGAAAGAGTCTTTGCCTTCTACATGCACAATATATTATCTACTTTCTCAATTACCTGCTGCCAAGCTTGGACTCTCCTCAGATTTGCTCTAATTGGTAAACCCAGATATCTAAACGGTAATTTTTCTACACCACAACCTATCAATCTAGCCATTTTCACAACATCCTCTTGATTAACACTTACACCGAAAAGCTTGCTCTTTCTTAAGTTTACTTTCAGACCCAAGGAATACTGAAAACAATCCAGGAGTCTCATCAAGTTTCTTCTATTTTCTTTTGACCAAACAACTAAGAATAATGTATTATCAGCGTATTGTAGGTGAGAAATAGATATCTCACTTATACCAACCGTCACTCCAGCAAAAATTTTCTTCTTTTCCGCCTCCACAACCGCTACATGAAGTACTTCAGCCACTATCAGAAATAAAAAAGGGTAAAGAGGATCACCTTGTCAAACTCCCTTTTCCATCTAAAACTCTGGAGTTGGGATGCCATTTATAAGAATTGAAATTTTTGCACTTTCTAAACTGGCCATAAATCCATCTCCTCCAAACCTCCCCAATGTTCAACTGCTCCATAATAAAACCCAAGAACTTCCAATTTAGGGAGTCATATGCTCGCTCAAAATCAACCGTAAACAGCAAAAGTTTCTTGTTTTCTCTTTTTGCTTGGGTGATCAACTCATTTGTAATCAATACACCATCAAGAATTTGTCTTCTTTTTATAAATCCAGACTGCACATCACTAATCAGTAATGGAATTACTCCTTTTAACCTCTCTGCCAACACCTTTGCAATGATCTTGTATTGACAACCAATGAGACTGATCGGTCTATATTCCCCAAGATTAATTGGATTTTTACTCTTCGGCACCAAGGTCACAAAAGAGGAATTACATCCACTTTTTAACTTTCTTGCTTTCCCAAAATGCTTAACAAACTTTATAATATCTGGCCAAACTATCTCCTAATGCTTATTGAAGATATTAAATATAAACCCATCTAGACCCGGGGCTTTGGATCCTCCACACTGCCACACCACTTCTTTGATTTTCAGCATCTGTGAACGGCTCTTTCAATCTCTATTTTAACTCATCCAGAAGCTTCTTGAATCCACTACTTCTGAAACTTGGGTAAATGTCCACCTGCTCCTGGAAATTTTTTCAGAAAAACTGTACACTTCCCATTTAATCTCACTTGGCTCCTTCCTCTATTTCCCATTAATATTCATACCTATGATATTGTTTCTCCTTTTTTTCCCTCTTACAGAAGCATGGAAATAGATGCAATTTTTGTCCCTCTCAATGGCCCATTTTACACGTGTTTTTTGCTTGATCATAGCTTTATTGAGTTTTTCTTTTTCAGAATATCTCCACCAAGCTTCGGCTTTCTTTACTTTCTCTTCCTCCTGAAGCTCCCTTGATTCCGCCAGATGATCCTAATTCTCTTGAGCATTCAAATTATCAAACATTTTACTCTTCCACAACTTTAACTCATGCTTCAAGAATTTTAGCTTTTTTTTAAATACAACCCCAGGTGAGCCAAAGATGTCACAATCCAACCACACCTTTTTAACCAACTCTTGAAATTGACTATGATCCATCCAAGCATCAAAAAACCAAAAAAGGACTGGACCAAAATCTATCAGGTTCAACTTCAACAACAATAGAACATGATTTGAAATATTTCTCTTCAGTGTTACCACAACTGCCTTTGGCCACCACTGGAAAGAAATCGTGAGAAACCAAGAACCGATCCAATATGCTTATCTTTGCTGCATCCTTTTAAAACCAGGTAAACTTCCTTCTGGCCATTTAAATCTCCTATAAACCAGCTCCATTGATGAAGTTGTTGAAATTTTCAGTAACTCCCGCATCAAAACCACTACCGTGCCTCTCTTATCTAGATCTTATTGCATTAAAATCTCCAAAAACCACTCATACTCCTGAGCCTCTCTCCATTATTCTTGAGATTTGCTGTGACGGCTCTCCTAGTTGAAGAAGAGTTCTAATCAAGTAAGTATTTATTTTACTTTGTTTAAGTGTTTCATTAAATTAAGTACCTCAAGTTAGCACCTTGTTAAGCAAGAAAGGTAAGCTTAACTAAGTAAGTGAGTTCCTAAGTGTGATTTGGCATAGTTAAATCAAGACCATTAGTTATCCTAGCTATTAGAACCATCTTTGAAGGTTTTGAGTAATTGTGGCACTAAGTGTTCATTTAAGCCATTAGATCTTACGTGGCTAAAGTGTCCAAGAAATCAAGTGTGAGAAGCTTTTAGCATCCTTTAGAACAAAGGAAAGTTGGTTTTGAGTGAGGGTTAGTGACCAAATTAGAACAAATGAGAACTTGTGGAGCAAGAAAGGAAGAAGTTTGCCTTGTGGGGGGGAGTTAGTATAAGTTGGGTTAAATTGACTTCCTATCTTCCCCAAGCCATTTTGTTTCAACTGCATTTTCGTAGCTCCTTTCCCTTCTCCAAAATCACTGCCCAAAGCTTCATTTTCTTGCAATTCTTCATCAATTTGTGAAGGCCCAAGGTGTTGGTAGGAAGCCCCAAGGTTCTTGGTTGGTGTTCTAGCTTCAATTAGCTCTTGGAGGTTTGTTTGGACTCAAAATTCGTGGGTAAGCTTCTTGGGTTCTCATGGGTTGGTTCTAAGTTGTTTCCATAGCTAGAAATGGTCTTGGTTTGAAGTATATGGTGCCATATCACATTGGTTTTAGGTGTGGAACTCAAAGGGAGCTTGGTTGAGCTAAGGTGGCTTGTGTTCCAATTCTTTCTTTGTAGCTAAATTGAGGTAAGGGTTCAAGTTAATTAAGCTCAAATAAAGCATAGAAATGTAGTGTTTTGTGTGGGAATGAGTTAGAAACAAGACCCAAGTGATTTGAGTTTGGGATGAGAAAGTTTGAGCAGTTTTCGTGCAAGGTCGCACGCTGTCGCGCAACGCTGGAAAGCGTTGGCGACGCGTCGCCAGTATCGACGCCATATTGGCGACGCATCGCCGGTGGCAACGCGAGTTGGCGACGCGTCGCCGAGAAGTGAAAAAGTTCTCCGAACACTGATGCCTTTGGCGATGCGTTGCCAACGGCGCTGCCAAGGCATTTTGCCCTCAAGCTCCGGGCATCCTAAGAATGTCTCAAACTCTCGGTTTTCATCCCTAGGCTAAGTTAAGACATTCCGTAGCCTCGGTTGGGTCTAGAACTCGTTCCTAAGCTGGGAATTATGCATTATTTAAGTGGTAGTTAAGTTGTGTGGTTAAGAAAGAGTATGAATTGGTGGCTAAGAGAATCAAGGTGCTTAAGCTTCTAAATGAGCACTAAGGGGATTAAGTGGGTTTTTAGACTCTTTGTTGGCCGAGTAGAACGTCATTTACTTATGGTCAATGAAGAGAAAAACCTAAGTTGATCCCGACCGAACCATTTGGTTTGGTAAGTAAGCCACAATGAATGCTCTAAGTTAAACCTTAAGGGTTTGGCTAGTTAAACCACATAGGATGGCTACCTTGTGCAATAAGTTAATGGTAAAGGCGGGTAAGTTTGAGAGGGGTGACGACCTACTCTAGAACCCGTAGGTGGGACTTAAAGGAGGTAAAGTACCTGCGATACGAGGGCCAGTATCTCAAGTACCTCCGCCTTTTGAGCTCACGGCAAGTTTTATGGCACCTAGAGTGCAGAAAGTCCCAAGTGCAAGCGTTATGTACATTTCATATCATACATTCATGCATTGCATATCTTATACATGTTTGTTGGTTGTTCGAGTTGCTTGTTGGTTGATTCATTTGTTTGGTTGCTTGTTTGCCATGGTTGCATCTTGGTTGCTGTTATCTTCTTGCAGGTACTCAAGGGACCCTTACTGAGTACTTTTAAGTACTCACTCCCTTAAGTTTATTGTGCAGGTTCTAACTCCGGGCCTAGTCACTAGTGGCTAGCTGAGGCCTAAGCTTTCTCTTTTTCAGGTACTTTTCTTTGGGAATCCTTGTGATTCTAAGTTACTTGTGGTATAAGCTATGTGCTAACTAAGTTTATGCCTTTATAGTGTAAAGGCTAAGAGTGCACAAGAACTAAGGAAGTGCTTGCACTTGGAGCTTGGATAGCTCAATGTGGGGCTCAAGTAGATGATCTTAGTTAGATTTTTGTCTCTTGTATATAGTACCTTGTGTACTAAGAAAGTTGCCTCTAATAGGATACATTGTGATGTAAATCCATCTTGTTACTTTTGGGTGCATGCTAGAAGTGTAATGTATGCACAAACTATTACTTGCAGTCAAAGTAACTAGTATTTCACTGTCTTGCACGTTTTAAGTATGTTCTATCAGAAATGCTCGAGCAACGTTTTCAATAAATGATCTATTTATTCATTTGTATTGCCAGGACAAAAACATGCATATCTTAAACTGAGTAGGCTAAGAAACTAGTTGCATATAAATTGTTTTAATTTATATCGACGAGTAATAGTTAGCCAATAGTAACCTAGTGGGATTCATAGTCCCTAAGGGCCTACAAGATTATGGGGCACTGGGGCCCCGTTTCGCGACATTTGCCTCCAAACTTCCAACTTTTTTGTATCAGCTTGAGGCCCATATACGTTTATAATGTTTATCAATACTGAGTATCCTTCCCAAGTTCTAGAGACAACTAAGAATCCATCTCTAGAAAATTGATTGATTATGAAACACCTTTGTATTCCAAACACACATCAGGCCCCCTAATTTTCCACAAGCATCCTTTTTGAAAAATTCATAACTTGCCGAGTCCCAGAAAGAGGCAACTTTTTAATTTGCATCTCCCAACTCTCTCAAGAATAAAGTTTCCTGAAGCCTAAGAAAATCAATTTTCTCCTTAAAGCAATGCTCCCTCAATAATCTACATTTCAGATTCTTCCCTGTACCTCTGATATTTAATGACATAATTTTCATGATTTTTTACCACTCCCTCTACCGCACAACCTTTTTGCAAACAACCCCATTAACTCACTAGTCCCTCACCCCCTCCCTACTAACATATCCTCCAGCCTACTATCATCTGCAACATTCATATTAAAACCAACTAATTCACTTACTTTCTTGACAGACTCGATTTCTCTGTCCAGGCTTTCAATTACTTCTATAGACTTATCATCTTTCCTGCTTCCAATCTCCAAAATCTTTGCATTACAACGCTCTATCCCTGAATCATCTATTGACTCACCAGCAACTTCTACTTTTGCAGTTAAATCAGCTCCAAACTGAATTTTGCCACCTAGTATCTTCTTTCTTCTCACTCCTGTAGGTCATGCACTTGTCATGGCTTTCATCGATCTCTAGCTTGTTTCGCCATACCACCCTCTTGTGTTCTGCATCACCTCGGTAACATATTTTGATTTGCTCCTTCTCTTGCTCTGCCCTTCGATTTGCTTTCTTTCTGTTTTTTGACAGAAGCCACGATTTTCTATCTCTGATCCTCCTAATCCTTTTACCTCCTAGGCCATGTTTACTTCATGATCCAAACTGATTTCTTTTTTACCCTTCTCCAGACCAGCCCAACACATACTTTTTTGGGCCTCCAAGCCTGAATTTCGAGTTTCTCTAACATTCAGGCCTAACTCTTCTGTATTTTCCGATTCTCCTTCTTCTTCACAGTTAAAGGTTAAATTTAAATTTAAATTCGAACTACCTGTTAGATTCCTACCACCACCTTCAAAGCTACTATCCTTCGAAACTTGAGACAACAGCCAAGTTTCCATATTTCCAATGCTATGTATCTCCTTTTTCTCCCAGAAGTCTATGCCAACTTTTCCACTTCTCAAAACATCTACAAATTTTTCTTTTTCTTCTATACTCAACTCATCAACATCAACATCAACATCATTTTCTTAGCAGCTTGCTTCATTTGCCGACTCATCCACATCATCTTCTGAGTCTAATTGTGACGAAGAACTATATCTTGGCCCAAAGTCAACTAGATGATATATATCTTCACAAACTCTAATTGTAATTTGGAATCCACTTTAATTCTCAGAACCTTTGATATTGTTTCCATACAATGCATTAATACACAAACTTTTCCCATGCAAACCTACTCTTTCTGAAGAGTTAGATTATCCACAGAAATGATCTTTCCCTAGAGTACTCCGATTATTACAAATGCATCTTTGCACCAGGCATGAACGGGTAATCCCTCTACATTCAACCAAACAATTCTTCCCAGATGATTTAGCTAAGAAGACCACGAAGTAATCCAATTAAACCATTCTTCAAACCAGTCTGCTCCGTCTTCCAGGATTCTGTCCACCACTTCTTTTGAAATACATTCGATTAAGACTCTTTTACCTCTTACATATTTGACTTTGCAGTTGCCAAAGACTTATACCTCCATCAGATATTGAAGCTGGCTTATAGACTCAAACTATTTTACTTCACCAATGGCACACTGGTATAACCACATCAGTTCTTCTTTTCTTGAGTTTAACTCGATTCCGGCCCACACCTCCTAGTCTGAGTCATTCATTTTACCTTTTTTTGTCATGCCCAAACTTGCCCTTGGCCCATCCGGGCCTGATTACTTAAACACGCAGTGGAGTTTTTCACATAGAAAGGGCATTTAAATAAATCTTATCAAAACATACGGGCACAAATCCCAGGATACTTACCGGTATTAGCTCGTTAAGTTCTTATTTAAGGTAAAGTTGGAGTGCTCTCAGAAACAAGCTAGCACCTATGTGGAATTTAGTGTTCATTTCATGATCTTTATCATGCTTAGCCAAGTACATGCATGGCAACCAAAAAACCAAATCCATATTTTGAACACTTGTTTATGAACTCATGTTTTGCATGATCTTATATAACTTAGAAACATGCATACATCATTCCATAGCACATAGTCAAACATAAGCCTCTTCCAGTATTTTCTCCACTTGTGCACACAATATCATAGGCATCACTTCACATACTTAATTCACCCAAAAGTTCACATGTCCATTTACATGTACTTAATATCCTTCGATGCCATTTTAGCACACATGTGACCATTTCCATACTAATCCAAGCTCACTTGCAATTCTTCCTTAGGTGCACATACAAGGCCGAATGTTGCATGCTTCATTATTGAACATATCTTTATGAACGTGCAATTATGTTGGTACTTAACATGCGAGCTCCTTCTTATTGAACATAAACAACTTAACTTCCATACTTGCATATCATTATTAGCTCATACCAAGCACATGGTAAAATCATCAAGCATACCAAAACATACCATAGTCCGTGAGTTCATATTTACAAGTCATAAAAAAAATGGTGTTAAATTGAAAGTGAACATATTCACTTAGAACTTAGCCATGATATTCAAAAGAATGATACATGGCAAATAATGCATAATTCTATAGAGCACATTCCACCTTAATAGACCTTGTTCCCACAACTTCTAGACTCCATAACCCTGCACAAGGAAGTCCACACCATTAGCTTGATTCACAAGCAAACTATACCACATAAGTCACTTAGGACATATGAATATATTGAGCAATACCATACACATACCCAACCCTTTAACACATCAGAAAGAGTATTCCAATATCTTAGCTTGACCTTTTAAGCAATCCATTTCCTACAAAAGTAGAGCTGAGGGGGTGAGTCATAAAACTCAGTAAAGATTCTGGTGGCATCCAATGCCTAACTTAGTGAAGAATTTCATATGGCTTTCAAAGCCAGCATATGGCTTCCAAAGCCTAACATATGGCCTCCAAGGCCTACTTATGCCAATAACGTAATGGCAATTATTCCATGTTCCTGCAAAGGAAAACACTAAGACAAAGAAAACACAAGCATATAGCAGATATAATAATAATTGGGGTTAGCATGCACAACCAATTCATAAAAGCACACAACACAATACGTCACATAAACCATTCCATATTGGGCATAGTAAGCATTAGCATATTCCATATCACACAATATCGGTCGACCATTTTTTATACCATACTAAGCGCTTCTTAGCTTGGGAATTGAGTTGGCCAAACTCAATTCCTAGCCATAATGCTTGCACAGAACTCATGAGTAAACAAAATTGCTGAAGCAATGATACTTGGCCCACTTATGCACTATGTGCCCGAATACTCACAAAGTGAGTATGAGAAATCCTTACACAGAATTGCCAAAGCAACAAAACAACTTAGCCCTGTATGCACTCCTAGGATCACATGGTTCTTTGACCATCACCTAGGGGCCTGAATACTCACAAACAAAATCATGGAAATCCACCATGCAACGAAGTGAGTATAGGAATCCTTACCATAATTTCTGTAACCTCTCGATGCCTAATTCCTTTGTCTTTCCTTGCTTTGTTGTTGTTAGAACATGCCTTTTTCTTAATGGACCTATAAAGCTCAAAACACTAGCAAGTTATTTTCTTGCTTTTCATTAACTTAAAAATCATAAATTACCAAGAACACTTGGTGTAACTTACACAACCTCAATTTAAAGAGGTAAGGCCTAACTTAGCCTTTCTTTGTACTTAGGCCCAACTTAGCCTTTTTTGTATTTAGGCCCAAATTAGCCTTTCTTATATTTAGGCCCAATGAACTTAGGAGCCACATAGGCCCAATGAACTTAGGAGCCCAAGAACACCATGAACAAGTGTTCAAGCCCATGAAATCTCTCCATAGTGGACATGGCCGAAATTTTGGCTTACCATTTCTCTCAAGCTTCACTTGATTTTTCAAGCTTATATGTTCTTAGAAACTCACATATACCAAGAACACTTGGTTTTAACTTAAAGAATTCAAAATGAATTGTCGTGCCCTAAACTGCCCCTGGCCCATTCGGGCCCAATTATATAAGACATGCAGCGGAAGTTTAATTAAACCGAAGGGGCTTTTATTACTCACTAAGACTTATGGGCACGAACCCCAGGATACTTACTGGTACTAGCTTGTTATGTTCTTATTAAAGGTTTAAGCTTAAATGCTCTTGGAAACAAACTAGCACCTATGTGGATTTCATGTGTTCATTTTCATGGTATTTACCAAGCTTTAGCCAAGATTATGCATGGCAACCAAAACACCAACTTAAGTTTGAAAACTTAATTTCATGCATATGCTTTGCACGCTTATGTATTTTGGTGTTCACTAGTGCACGTAATCTCTTAATGCTTTTAAAAGCAAACTAATGCTTAGGCATACATTAATTCACATATGTGCACCTATTCTTCTTATTAGCCAATCTTTACACATGCATCCAATTTCATGCTTCTCCAAGTTTATTTGCATGTTTTTCTTTGAGTGCGCATACAAAGCCAAACATAGCATGCTTTCAACATAAACATGGGCTTATGGGCCTTTTCCATACTTAACATGCATATGGCCCAAAATTAACCAAGAACATATTCAAATTTTCTAATTTCTTATTTAAGCCCAAAACATGCATTTAAGCCCAATTTATACTTGCTTCCGATTTTCATGAAAATCATACTTCCATAAAACATGCATGGGCCTTGGTAAGTCCACCAAGCAATAAAAACACCCAAAGTGTCCATAGTCCATATTACAAGCCCAAAATACTAAGTTTGGCCAAATTTTAGCTAAGTCCATAAATTTGGTCATTTAACTAAGACCAACTATTACATGCTTAAAAGCAAGCCATAATCCAAAGAACACAAATCCACCTTAAGACGTTGTTCCCACAGTTTCTAGACTCGTAGTCCTGCACACAAAGTCCACATTTTATTAGCTTGATTTTCAAGCAACTAAAGGTAAATACTTAGAATAAATTGAGCAAATAGTATTTACATACTCAACCTCAACACCACAGAAAGAGTACTTAAGACTCTTAGCTCAATCTTTCGAGCATACTTTTTCCTACAAAGGTAGAGTAGGGCGGGTGAGATTTAAATCTCAATAAGGATTCCGTATGGCTTCCAAAGCCTAACATATGGCCTTTATGGCCTAACATATGCCAAGAATGTAATGGCAATAAATATTCCAAAAATCCTGCAAAGAAAACATAAAGACAAAGAAAACACAAAGATACATGTATATAAAATAATAATCGAAATCGGGGGTTAGCATGCACAACAAATTCATAGAAGCACACAAACACACGCCACTTAACACCTTGATTTACAGAAGGGCAGCAAGCATCCCTCAAGTTTTATTTCATTAATTTCACATACTTTTCATTTTCGGAGATCTCACTTAGCATAGGAATTTAAGGTGGCCTACTTAAATCCTAGCCCATAATGCTTGCTTACTTAACTTAGCTCATGAGCGATACAGAATTGCCGAAGCAATAATTTAACTTATGCCCTCTTAGCACACCTAGGATCATATGGTTCTTTGACCATCACCTAGGGGCCCGAATACTCAAAGAGTATAGGAATCCTTACCAATACCGAAAGCTTCTTAGAAGCTTGTTTTCCTTCGATTTCCTCGCTTGTTGGTTTCTAGAAATGATTTTCTAGCACAAGAACCAAAATGGCCAAATAAATTAGTAATCCATAAAATACCAAGAACACTTGGTAATTATCTTAAAGAAATCAAAATACCAAGAATACTTGGTTCACACTTACGAAACCTCGACTAGGAGGTGAGACCGAATTTTGTGTGCTTGATGTTCTTCAAATTTTCTTCTTGATTCTTCCTCCCAATGAGCTTAGAAGCTCATATACATAAAGAACTCCTTGAGAAGAGTTCAAAACCTCTAAGAAATGAAGATGGCCGAATTTCTCTCCTTGGTTTTCTTTGAATCTTTTACTTGATTCTTGCTCTTTGGGTGTTTAGAGCATGAATTCCACCAAGAACACTTGGTTTTAATTTATGGAAGGGTGATTTCTAGTGATGGCAGAATTTTTGGAGGAAGGAGAAGAGTTAGAAATGTTCTTGGAGAGAAGAACAAGTGTTGGCCAAAACTAGAGAGAAGGGAGAGAGAGTTTGTAGAGAGAGATTGAAGAAAGAGAGTGAAATGGCTTGAATGAGGTGAGATGAGTGAAGAAATGTATTTTGTTGAATGGGGGAGTGTATGTACGGTTATGGGTGTCCAAAATGGGTGGGAATAATGCCTTAGTGGAGTAATAATTCAAATGGGAAGTGGGAGACAAAGTGGGGGGACAAATTGGAAGAGTTGGTGAAGTTAAATGATGAAGTGGTGAAGGTGGGGGACAAAGGTGAGTGGAGGTGTGGGTGGAGGTGGAGGTGGCATAAAATATATTATTTTGAATGGACATGGCTAGCCATGGCATCCAAGGCCATGAAAATAGGTCAATTCCCCACTTAGTCCTCCAATCTTTTGAATTTGGGCAATTGAGCCCAACTTACAACAATTCCTTTGTTCAATTGAGTCCTTCATCTTTGAAATCCACCATTTTCACCATTATTTTTCTTGGCCTAAGCCAAGCTTAATTTCATGAATCCTTAACACTTAATTTAATGTCCCCTCACATTAATTCAGCTAAATTCCCAAATTAGGAAAATTCTTTGGCTCCCAATCCACTTACCCCGGGACCTAATCAGTTTGGATTTTTCCGGGCATTACATGAATCCTTGGCCGAATTTATGCTTTATTCTTCCTTCTCATCTTAGTTCCATAGATCTTTAGGAACCCATAATTGCCAAGAACACTTGGCTAGCTTGCAGAAACACAAAGACAACAACATGGCCAAATCCTTTAGCTTACAAAACTTATTCGTTTTACAACCATTTTTTTGGTTCTTGTCTAAAACATCCATAAAAGCTTGTTTAGTACCAAGAACACTTGGTCTAAGCTCACTAATGCCAAGATAAAGGCTTGGCCGAATTTCCAACTTTGCCTTTCATCCATCCTTCACTTGTTTTTCGTGCTTAGGATGACCATAAAAGCTCAAAAGTACCAAGAACACTTGGTTTAGAGCTTCACAATGCCAAGAACATACTTGGCCAAATTTTCTTCTTTGCTTGGAAACCTTCACTTAACCTTTGCTTTGTAGGCTTCTAACACTTCATAAACACCAAGAATACTTGGTTTATCTTCTAAAATGTTCAAACATGAACTTGGCCGAATTTCTTCAAAATGGTAGCATGGCTGAAATTTCTAGATGATCTTTCTTCAATATCTCACTTGATTTCTTGCTTTGGATGGCCTTGGAAGCTTAAGAATACCAAGAAAACTTGGTTGAACTTCATGGATGCCAATAATATATCATGGCCAAATTTTAGAGTAAGAAGAAAGAGTTGTAAACTTGAGAAAGAACATGGCCAAATTTTGATGAGAGAAGGAGAGAGATTGGAGTGTGTTTTGAGTGTTTGAGTGTGAGAGAATAATAATGAATGGGTGGGAGTGAATGGCCGTCTATATGGGTGAATAATGGAGTGAATAATGTGCTTGGAAGAGTGGGAGACAAGATTTAATGGAAGGAAGACTAATTGGAAGATTTTTGTGTAAGTTGGTAGAAAAAGTCAAAAGTAGGAGACAAGTAGGTGAAGAAAGAATCCAAAGTCTTGACTAAGGATGTGAGGTGGATTAAAATAATAGGGGGTGAATAATGTGTTTGAAATGAGTGGGAGACAAGATTAAAAGAAATGAAGACTAATTGAAAAACTTTTGGGTAATTTTGGTAGAAAAAGTCAAAAAGTAGGTGAAGAAAGAATCCATGGTGATGACTAAGGGTGGGAGGTGGATTAAAATAATGGGATTTGGAGGGAGGTGACATAAAATATTGGGAAATGGAGGGGCATGGCTGGCCAAGGCATCCTAGGCCATTAAAATGGCCTAATTCCCCCTTTGGTACTCCAACTTTTTGATTTTGGGCAATTGAGCCCAACTACTAAAAATCCCTTTGTGCAATTGAGTCCCTTAAATTTAAATTCCACCATTTACATCACTATCTTTCTTGGCCTAAGTGAAGCTTAATTTTTTCAAGAGTGTCCAACATTCACATATACCCATTCTTCACTTAATTAGTGTCTCCTGAGCTCAATGAGCTCAAGTCCTTTTTTAGAAAAATTTTCTGAGCCTTTTTTATCTTCATAATCCAAGACTTAAACACTCAGGATTTTCAAGGCATTACATTTTTACCACTTTGACATTTCGACTTCTGAACTTCATATCTTTCCTTTGAGCTACCTCTGACAACCTTTGCATATTTTTTTTCATCTCTCCAAGCCCCAAAACGATCTATATTTTTTGCCTGCCTTGTCGTCACAAACTTGGGCTTTCTCTGAGTAGCCTGTTTTTTATTCCTTATGATATTAACTCGTAGCTTGAATGACCTAATCCAGATACTATTTATGTCTTTTTTCTAAGACTTCCTTGCTCCTTACATTATTGAACATGATGAATCCAAATTTACGACTTGTTTTTGTTCTCTTATTGGCAACAAATAAATCCACCACTGCTCTATATCTTTGAAACACTGGCCAAAGATTACACCTATCCCAGTCTTCCAGGAAATTCTCGAAGAAAAATGATGTAGATACTTTCTCCATGACCCTGCTAAAATCCTGACTGAAATTTCTTCCCCTAAACCTTTTCCCTAGATCGAATCTCCTCTCTTGAGTATGCTCTCTCCTCACTCCTCTCTCGTTCACAACTCTCTCACTCATCTCTCTATTTGGCGGAACTAATATATTTATATACTTCCTTTGTTGACCTGTGTACTTTAATGCATCTACAATATATGAGGGCTCATGGATCTCTTTTTGTAGAAAAATGTTAATTAGAGATACATAATTTTGTAATTAGATCTTTTTAATTTTTTTAAAAAGCCTCATAATTTTGCATAATATCTGTGGTATTATTTAAACAAAAGAATATATCTCTCGTACCTCAAGAAAGAAAAAATGAGTAATTCTCTTTGCCTCATTTACAATTAGAATAATAACAAAATTTTTATGCTAGCCCTTTAACTCTCACATATTTTCTCATCTAGGTCTTGACTTCCTCTCTCTCTCTCTCTCTCTCTCTCTCTCTCTCTCTCTTTGGGCATAAGATAAAGTGAATAATCCAAGGGGAAAAAAATGTACGAGTTTAAAAGCTAAAACAGGACACTGTTGTCAAATATCCTTATACGAGTGGTTCTTAAATCCTTTGTTAGCTTGTGATAATTGGTTGTGAATTTTTGTTGTTTTTATCCTTGTTGAGTCGGCAATACTTTCTGTTTAGCCGTTGTCATTGCTGGATGCTAAGTGTCTAAGTGTGCCTTGCTTTGCTGCTATTTATTTGGCTTAGGAGTTGATTGTATTCAGCCGAGGAGAATATGTTCTTTTGGGTTTAGATAGGAGTTCAGGTGCTAATTGTATACTTATGCTAAAACTTAACTCAATGTTTCCAGCATCTTGCTGGTTGTTTAATGAATTTTCTTAAGCTTTGTTAAAAAAAAAAAATGGGACCCTTATCTTTTGTTTTCTGTACAACCTAAATATCTCTCTCATCTTCATTATATTTCATATAGTTTCTAGTTGTTCGATCAATGGCAGAAAAAAAAATTTCACTCAAAGCTTTTTTCAAATTCTGCTGTAAAAAACAGTTTTCATCAGTATATTATAGTATATGCAAAATGTTAAGGTTGAATCATTGTACTTGTACATACATATAGATCCAACTTTGTAAAAATCATAAATCCACCACACTAGCTTTAGAAAAATCTATTAGTACAACTTTATATCTCACTTTTTTAATTTTATAGTTGTGCAACCAACAGTAGAAAAAAATGTTCACTCAAATCTTTTTTCAAATTCTATTTTAAAAAACAATTTCCATCAGTATATTTCTCCTTACTGTAAAAAAAAAAATCAAACATATCCTTTTTTTTTATGTCAAAAAAAAAATGAAATGTTTCCTATTTTAGAAAGTTTTCAACTTTTAATTTACCTTACTACCCTCATTTAAATTCCCACTATACAAAACCCAATAAAGAATTTTTTTTTAATCTTCATTTAAACTCTCACTACACAAAACCTAAAAAAGAATTTTTTTAAATTCATTATTTAAACTTTTACTACATAAACATCTTAATCTTCGTACCCAGAAAAATATTTCATCTATTATGGGATGGAGGGAGTATATTATATGCTGATTTACAAGCTCTATAATTTAATGCTAAGGTTGAATAATTGTATATGCATATAGATTAATCTTTGTAAAAATCACAGATCAATCATTGGCTCTAGAAAAATCAATTAGTACAGCAACAATTTGTGACTGGTTTGCTAAAGCAAAATGAAGTACTTTACTTGCAACTCCTTTGGTGTATACAGAACCGCATTAATGAGTTATCTACATTAAACCCGAGTCAAATATGCAAGTGAAAAGTGACCCACTTTGTTTAGATAAATTTGCCCCTCAACTTCCCACAGCCATCGCCCTATCGCCTCTATCATGAATAAACAACCTAGTTTATCACCTTACAGTTCTTCATCATGCACATCAGCAACACCATCAATATCCTAAGCAAATGAACCTAAGCCAAATATGATGCTTAAAAAGGACCCACTTTTTTTAGACGGATTTATCCCTCAGCTTCCCATAACCATTGCCCTATCACCTTTGTTATAAGTAAACAAACTTAGTTTATTAACTTAAAGCTCTTCTTCTTGTACATTAACAACACCATCGATATTTTGAGCAAACAAAAGTGCCATTGTAGCCTCTCTTTCCTTTGCTACCTTATGCCTAAACCGTACTGTGCTACTCACTTTGTAAACCTAGATACAATGATGACAAATAGGTACCTCAAGTATGCATAGACAAGGAATTGGCATTCCAATCCATATATAAATTTACTAGGAGATGATGAAACTTTTTGTTCCCATTGATTTGAACAAGTTAGAAAAAAAAATCAAAAACTAAATTAGATGCCTAGGGAAAAAATCAATGAATTGGCTTCGAATGGATGAAGACAGAGTGAATCTAACTCAATTTTCCCTGCTTTTTTTCAGATGGATTCTGCTGAGGTGAATAAGTTGGGAGTATTAGCACAAGGATGAAATTGGCTAAGGACGGATCTCGCTAAGGCACAGGGGATGGCATCTGGGGGTAGCGGGATGGGGAAGAGCTGGGCACACAAAAAGATTCATCAAAGGCGCTTCTGGTGTTTGGTTACCAATTATTGTTCTATGAGGAAAAGTGCGTGCATCTAGCCATGGGTGAACCATAAATACAAGGAGCTTTTTCTTCTAATTTCAAGCACTTGATAACCAACTTTCATTGCGGGCCCAAACTGGTGTCATTTAATGCGTTAACACATCTGTGTATACACAAAATGAACTGGGCCGTAGTTGAAAGTTATTACTAATATCTTATCAATCTTGCTTAATTTATTCTCAACAAAAAATCATTCCCACTTAGCCTTTGAATTGAGTTCCAACCCATCTACTTTTGTTCTGAATAATCATTACTAGAACATAGAGAACAAAGAAGAGTTCATCGAAAACATATTTAAAAATGTTTAAAACATTTGCACTGAATTATTCATAAAAAATAATTTACCAAAATTCAACTAGTATTTATGTTAAATGAATATTTCACCATAATACAAAATAGTAATGACAAACCTATATATCAAACTATATAGCCATTAGGGTAACATTAAGAATTGACTTATACACCTGAATTGGTCATTAAAATAACGGATTAGTTTAGGAATTCATTTTAGTAAGATCTTATGGATGACCTAAATCAGTCTATCACTATTGTCATGGAGTGGGGCCCCAGTGCTTCGAATTGCTTAGCTTGTAGGCCATTTGGGACTTTGATCCCATTTAGTTACTATTCGCTAACTATTACTTGTAGGTAAATTAAAACAATTTATGTGTAACTAGTTCCTTAGCCTACCTTACAAGAAGATATGCATGCATTTTTCCTGGCAATGCAAAACAAATCAATAAACCATTTTGAGAAAACATCGCTCGGGCATTCATTTTAAAAGTACTTAAATCGTGACAAGACAATAAAATACTAGTTACTTTAACTTCAAGTATTAGTTTTTTCACATATTACATCACTAGCATCCACCCCAAAAATAACTCAATGGTTTTACACTACAATGTATCTTAATAGAGGCAGCATCTTAATACACAAGGTACTTTATACATACAAGACAAAAATCCTTTACTAAGATCCTTTACTTAAGCCCCACCTCTGAGCTATCAAGCTCAAAGTTCAAGCCCATTTCTTATCCTTGTGCATCACTTAGCCTCTAAACTATAAAGTCATAACACTTAGTTAGTACAAAGCTTAATTCATAAGAAACTTAGAATCTCAAGGATTCTGTAGAATAAGTACTTACAAAAATAGGAAACTTAGCTCATAACTACCCACTAGTTGTTAGGCCTAGCGTTAGCACCTGCATAACATACTTAAGGGAGTGAGTACATGAATGTACTCAGTAAGGGTACCTTGGGGTACCTGCAAAGAAGATAGCAAGCAAACATGCAATATGACATACAAACAAACATACAACCAACCAATAAACAACACAAGACAATACATAAGAATATCTAATGCATGAATGTATGATATACAACACACACAATCCTTGAGACTTCCTACACCTTAGGTGTCGTATTTTTACTGTGAGCTCAAACGGCCGAGGTACTTGAAACACCGGCCCTCGTATCCCTAATTCTTTTTCTCTTTTAAGTCTCACTTATGGGTCCTAGAGTAGGTTGCCACATTCTCTTAAAACTTACTCGCCTTACCCTTAACTTATTGTGTAATGTAGCTATTTTATGTGGTCCTGCTTGCTAAGCTCTTAGAGCTTAGCCTAGAGCTCCTTAGTGGCTCACTTACCAAACCACTTAGTTACCACTTAAATAATGCATAATTCTTAAGTTAATAATGAGTCTTAAACCCAACTGAGGCTACAAAATATCTTAAAATAGCTTAGGGATGATAACCGAGAGATTGGGACATTCTTAGGATGCCCCAAGCTTAAGGATTTGTGCGTCGCCGACGGCATCAATCCTCAGGCTTCTAGGAAAATTGCCAATGATGCATCACCAACTAAATTCACCAACAGTAACGTATCACCAAACCGCATTGCTAGTGGTGACAGATCACCAATGCTAACTTGCACAAAACTTGCCCAACCTTCCAATCCTTAAAGCCAATTTACATGGATCTTGTTTCTACTTTATTCCCATATGCAATACTATATTGCTATGCATTATTTGAGCTAAATTAATTTGAACCCTTACCTTAATTCAGCCGTCAAGGAGGAACAAAGCACAAGCACACTTGAACTTAACTTAGCTCTCTTGAGTTCCAGACCTAAAACTAATGTGATATGGCACCAAGAACCTTAAATTAAGACCATTTTTAGGTACTCAAACAACCTAGAACTAGCTTAAACCAAACCAAGAGGCTTACCTTAGGTTTCAAGCCCAAAACAAGCATCAAAGAGCTAAATTGGAGCAAAAACACCAAAAATAAGTTGGAGGCTTGTTGGATTCACTTTGGGACCTTTGAATTTGATGGAAACTTGAGGAATTGGGGAGGTTTAAAGCAGAATTTCTAGTGGGGAGAGACATCCACGAAATTGGGAAAGGAACAAATAGGTGATAGAAGTCAAACTTGCCCAAAATATCTTAACCACCCTACTAAGGCATAGTTCTTATTTTCTTGCCTTTTGGCTCTCAAGTTCTTTTTCTTTCAATTTGGTCACAAAAAACTCACCCTAAACCATCCCTTCTTGGGCCTAAAAATGTTTATAAGCCTCTTACACTTAGCCTCTTGGACATTTAAGCCACTTAAGACATAAGTGACACACTTGATTATTTAGTGCAACTTTTACACTTTTCCTTCAAACGACAGTTCTAATAGCTAAGATAACTTATGGCCTTAACTTAATTAGTCAAAACTCCTTACATGATCCTAATTTCATCAAAATTACAGCCATGCCATTTACTTATGTCAAAATTACTATTTTACCCTTTTATTTTTTAGGTGCCAAACCACACTTAGGAACTCATCCTTACTTTACTTAGCTTGTTTTTCTTGCTTAATAAGGTGCTAACTTGAGGAACCTAAGTGAAAACACTTAAATAAAACTCACTTACCCAATTAAAGTCCGTCATTGACTAGGAGAGTCATCACATCCTTTCTTCTTTTAGAAATTTGGTCTCATAAATTTTGACTTAATCGGGCGAAATCACTTGGATATTGTCCTTGCATTTCCTGCTTGATCTCCAAAGTAGCCTTTTCCTCCCTATGCTTAAACCATAGTACCTTGACCATTAGGATCCACTTTGTTCTTATTTTCTGAACTTGGTGTCAAGAAATTTGGCAGGGTGTTCTTTATAACTTAGGTCCTCCCTTATTGGAATGATGGATGGGGCTAATACTTGCTCAAGGTTCACAATGCATTTCCTTAAGGAATTCACATGAAAGACATTGTGAACATGGGTCAGACTTGGTGGCAAAGCCAACCGATAAGCCACTTTCCCCACCCTTTTCAAGGACTTTAAAAGGAATAGTATATCTTGGAGCCAACTTACCCATTTGGCCAAACCTAGCCACACCCTTCATCGGGGAAACTTTAAGGAATACCTTATCTCCTGCATCAAATTATAAATCTTTCTTTCCCACATTGGTGTACATGGCCTGCCAGTCTGAGGCAGCCTTGATTCTCACTTGGATCAACTTAATCTTTGTTGTGGTCTCAACAATGATTTTCGGGCCAACAACCACTACATCTGCCTTATTTGCCCAACAATGAGGCATCACACACTTATGCCTATACAAAGCTTCGTAGGGCGTCATCTTAATAGCTTCTTGATAGCTATTATTATAAGCAAGCTCAATCAATGATAGGTGTTGGTCCCAATCCCTTCTAAAATCCATCATACAACTTCACAACATGTCTTCCAAAGTTTGGATCACCCGCTGAATTTGCCCATCAGTCTGAGGGTAATAAGCAGTACTTAGGCTCACAGTGGAACCCATAGCCTTTTAAAAGGCATTCCAGAACCTTGAGAAAAAATGGGAAACTCTATTGGATACAATTTGATTGGGGATTCCATGGAGTCTCACCACTTCCCAGATATACAACCGGCCAACTTCTCCATGGTATAAGTAATCTTAATGGGGATAAAGTGTGCCAACTATGTTAGCCTATCCACCACCACCCAAATTGAGTCATTCTTACTTCTTGTGTTGGGTAAGCCGACACAAAAGTCCATGGTGATGGATTTTGGTGCTAATGGCTTTTGGTGATTTGCTTTCACCATTTAACAAGTGAGGCACTTAGACACATGTTTATATATGTCCCCCTTAAACTTTGGCCACAAAAAATGAGTCATAAGGTCATGGTACATCTTAGTCACACCAAGGTGAACATTAAGCTTACTTATATGTGCTTCTTGCAACACTTGTTCCCTTAGGTCATTTGGCACATAGAGTCGGTCACCAAAATAAAGCAACCCATCCTTGTACTGAAACTCTCTCAGTATGATACCACACCTTTCCTCTATAGAAACTTTTTTTAAGTTTGGGTCCTTATTTTGAGCTTTCTTAACCCTAGCCAGCTATGTTGAATAAATCTCAAAGACCATAACTTAAGCTATTTCCCAGTCCTGCCATGTTTCAAATAAGACTGAGAACTATTCAACATTGGAACCTTTTAAGGTAGTAACCACTTGATCCTTGGAAAGAATCACCCCAGAGTACTTATGGCTTAAGGCATCGACAACCACATAGCTTTTACCAGAACAATAGTCTACCGAGTAATCATAATCCTTAATATACTCAATCCACCTTCTTTGCCTCATGTTAAGGTTCTTTTGGGTAAACAAATACTTCAGAATTTTATGGTCCGTAAACATCTTGAAGGACCTTCCCAAAAGGTAATGTCTTTAGAGCTTTAAGGCAAACACAATGGCTGGCAACTCAAGATCATGCACGGGGTAATTCAACTCGTTAGGCCTTAATTGCCTAGACCCATATGCAATCACTTAGTTATCCTACATCAACACATATCCTAATCCTGTCTAAGATGTATCGGTATACACCACAAAAATCTTATGTGAATCTAGTACGATCAAGATGGGAATAGAAGTTAACCTTTTCTTAATCTCTTAGAAACTCTCTACACACTTAGAAGTCTAGATGAACTTCTATGCCTTCTTTTTCAAGGCAGTCAATGATGAAGCTATCATAAAATTTTTTTGATAAACCTTCGGTAATAGCGTAACAAACCCAAGAAACTTCGAATTTCAGTTATAGATGTTGAGCGTTTCCACTCCACCACTGTCTTTACCTTTTTCAGGTCAACACTTAGTCCTTGAGCATTTATGATATGCCCAAGTATAGGAATTTTACTTGCCCAGAATTGGCACTTAGATAGTTTTTCATAATACTAGTTGTCCTTAAACACTTGCAAAACTATCCTTAAATGTTCCTTATGTTCGTGGGAGGTCTTAGAGTGCACCAAAATATCATCAATGAACACCTCAACAAACCGATCTAGGTAATCTCAAAAGATTTGATTCATGGTATCCATGAAAATTGTCGGAGCATTAGTCACTCCGAAAGGCATAACCGTGTACTCATAATGCTCATATCTAGTCCTGAATGCAGTTATCAAATATCTTCATCGCTTACTCTTATCTAAACATATCCAAACCTTAGGTTTATTTTAGAAAAGACATTTTCCCCTTTTAACCTATCAAATAAGTCATCGATCCTGAGCAATGGATATTTGTTCTTCAAAGTTACTACATTCAGTTTTCTGTAATCTATACACAAGCGTAAAGTTCCATTTTTTTATTCATAAACAACACTAGGGCACATCATGGGGAAACACTTGGCCTTATAAAGCCAATCTCAAGAAGTTCTTCTAATTGTTTTTTTAGCTCATCCATTTCAAATGTTGACATCCGATATGGGGTATGGAAATCGGTTCTGCCCTAGGTTGCAAATGTATGGAGAATTCAATCTTCCTATTTGGAGGTAATTCTGGGAGGTCTACAGAAAAAAATTTTGGAAATAGGTTGGCTACAGGGATTTCTTTAAGTTACTTATTGAGTGCCACCTCATTTAGTGAGTAAGATACTTTCTCACTCACAATGGGAATGGACTTCAACAACTTGAGATGTAAGCTTTTAGCACTACTTACCAAATCGCCTATGCAAGTCATACTTACCCTTGAGGCATCCTCAAGGGTGACTTTACAACCTGCACAACCGATCTGGCCGTTATACCTACTTAGCCAATCCATTCCAAGGACAACTTCATAAGGGACCAAGGTTAAAACCCAAACGTTACACAAAAACCTATAACCCCTAACTCCAAAAGATACCCCTTAACCATTTCATTGGTGAAAATGATATTCCTCCCAACAATCATAATAAACCTTATCTCATCCATCAAAGTCCTTTGCAGTCCTAACTTGGCAACCATGCTAAGGGAAATGAAGGAAATAGTAACATCAATATCAAACAGAATCCTAATACTACTATCCTGAATATTAAAGTTACCTTACACAGCTATCAACTCCTTGGGTATTTAGCTGGTCAAAGTAAAGATACGTGGCTGCACAATGGCTTCGATAAATGCATTTCCAGCTCTTAAAGCTCCTGGTCTTCCTTGGCCTTGCTCTTGCCTAAGCCTTGGGCACTCCTTAGCCCAATGTCCAGGGTGGCGATGGTGATTGTAGAGATCGGTCCCAGGGTGCATGGTTTGTTACCATGAAACTTTTGACACTTAGGGCAACGATTCTTCCCGATCTTTTTGCCTTTCATAGAGGGACCTTGGTCTTCTCCCAGGTTAGGCCTTTTACCCAACAATCTAGAGTGCACCGGGACCCTTGGTTTAATGGCCTTATCCTTGGGTTTCACCTCTATCAACTCCCTTTCTAACGCCAAGGCCTTTTGAACGGCCTCATGATAGGTCCAAACTCCAATAACAATCAAGAAACTCCTTAACTTCACCTTCAGTCCACGAATGAACTTTTTTGCCTTCAGTTCATCTTTCCCGATTAGGTGAGGAGCTTATCGTAAAAGAAAATTAAATTTCCTCTCATACTCATGGACCATCAAGCTTCCTTGAACTAGCTTATCAAACTCTATTTTCTTTTAATCTTAGGATGACTTACTATTGCACTCATTCTAGAATTCCTTCTCAAATTCGGTCCAATCAAGTTCTTTGGGCCTTTGCCCAGGTCTACCTTCATTGTAAGACTTAAGAGTCTTTTCATAACATTTTTCCACCACAAGAAAGCCTTGCCTTCTAAGAAGAAAAACACCAAATCCATCTTAGCTTTATCATCCAACTTCATGTTCTTAAAGATTTCAATGATTTGGTACAACCATCCTTCAGCCACATTGAGAACACCCATACCATTAAACTTTAGAGTGTTGATTTCTTGGCATATCAAAATGAGCCCCATGTGGTCCAGAATAACAGGTTTCTTCCTCTTTTTATGGGGATGGATATCCTTCTCATCTTCTTTCTCCTCACTATCCTCTTCAATGTTCACTTGAGCACGCTCATGGATTTGCTCTTAACCATGCACTTGCCCTTGGGGTGGAGGATTTTTCCCTTGACCTTAGCACACTATTGGGCCTTAGAACACTTTGGCCCTTACCCCGTTCGAGTCCTCCAAGGTCTCCCCTCCATTTGGAAGTTGAGCATACTCCTCAAGTAGGATAGTCATGCCCTGTAGCATCTGGCCTATAGACTGATTAAGTCTCTATAATAGGGAAACCACTTCTCTCCATTAGGATCACCAGTTCCTATATTAAGAGCCTAAGCCTCAGCAATAGCACCTGACCGAGTATTAACCATGATACCTGCAACTAAAGCCTAAAGCCAGAAGACCGCACCCAAAGTAACTTATAAGCTGTATTAACTACACTTAGCTTGTAGGCCTTTTGGGATCGTGATCTCACTTAGTTACTATTGACCAACTATTACTTGTGGGTAAATTAAAACAATTTATCACAACTAATTGCTTAGCCTACCATCAAGAAGATATGCATGGATTTATCCTGGTGATGCAAAACTAATAAGTAAACCATTTTGAGAAAACATTGCTCCAGCATTCATTATAAAAATACTGCCAAGACAATAAAATAATAGTTACTTCAACTTTAAGTAATAGTTTGTACATACATTACATCACTAGCATGCACCCAAAAGTAACTCAATGATTTTACACCACAATGTTTCCTAAGAAAGACAACAACTTAGTACACAAG
Source organism: Aquilaria yunnanensis (assembly GCA_039654915.1). Lineage (NCBI taxonomy): Eukaryota > Viridiplantae > Streptophyta > Magnoliopsida > Malvales > Thymelaeaceae > Aquilaria > Aquilaria yunnanensis. Next base: position 3,808,477 of record CM077595.1, read on the forward strand.
GTATTATATACATATAAGATAAAAAATCCTTAACTAAGATCCTTTACATGAGCCCCACCTTTGAGCTATCAAGCTCCATATGCAAGCCCATTTCTTATCCTTCTGCACCACTTAGCCTTAAACTGTAAAGGCATAACACTTAGTACGAAGGTTAATTCACAAGAAATTTAGAATCTCAAGGATTCTGTAGAATAAGTACACGCAAAAAGAGGAAACTTAGCCCACAACTATCCATTAGTTGTTAGGCCCAACGTTAGCACCTGCACAACATATTTAAGGGAGTGAGTACATGAATGTACTCAGTAAGGGTCCTTTGGGGTACCTGTAAAGAAGATAGTAAGCAAACATGCAATACGGTAAACAAACAAACATACAACCAACCAATAAACACCATAAGACAATATATAAGAATATGTAATGCATGAATGTATGATGTGCAACACACATAATCCTTAGGACTTCTTATACCTTAGATGTCTTATTCTTGCCATGAGCTCAAACGGCAGAGGTATTTGAGACACTAGCCCTTGTATCTTGAATTCTTTATCTCCCTTAAGTCCCACTTATGAGTCCTAAAGTACGTCGTCGCCTCCTCTCAAAACCTACTCGTCTTACCCTTAACTTATTATACAAGGTAGCTATCTTATGTGGTTCTACTTGCCAAGTTCTTAAAGCTTAGCCTAGAAGTCCTTAATGGCTCACTTACCAAACCATATGGTTTGGTTGGGATTCCCCTAAGTTTCTTCCTCATTTCCCAAAGGCCAAGACCTAACTCTTGGGCCAATGAAGACTCCAAAAATTGACTTAATCCCTCTAGTGCCCCTTTGACAACTTGAGCACTTTTACCCCTTTGCCATTCTACTTAGCTTTACCTTAACCATACCACTTAGCTACCATTTAAATAATGTATAATTCTTAACTTGGGAATGAGCCTTATACCCAACCAAGGCTACAAAACATCTTAGAATAACTTAGGGATGATAATCGAGAGATTGGGACATTCTTAGGATGCCTCAAGCTTAAGGGACTTGTGCCTTGGAGACGTATTGCCAACGGCATTAGTGCTTGGGCTTCTTGGAAAATCACCAGCGACGTGTCACCAACTCACGTTGCTGTTGCCTGGCAGCGCGTCACCAATGCTCTTCCAGCATTGCACGATTGCGCGTGAATTTACATAAAACTTGCCCAACCTTTCAATCCCCAAAGCCAATTCACATGGGTCATGTTTTTACTTCATTCCCACATGTGATACTACATTTCTATGTATTATTTGAGCTAAATTAACTTGAACCCTTGCCTCAATTCAGCCACAAAGCAAGAGTAAAGCATAAGCACACTTGAGCTCAACTTAGCTCTCTTGAGTTCCAGACCTAAAACCAACATAATATGGCATGAAGAACCTCAAATTAAGACCATTTCTAGCTACTTAAACAACTTAGAACTAGCTCAAACCAAACCAAGAAGCTTACCTTAGGTTTTAAGCCTAAAAAAAGCACCAATGAGTTAAATTGGAGCAAAAACACTAAAAACAAGTTTGAGGCTTCTTGGATTCACCTTGGGACCTTCAAATTTGTTGGAACTTGAGGAATTGGGGAGGTTTAAAGTAGAATTTATGGTGGGGAGAAGGAGCCACGAAATTGGGAAATGAACAAATGGATGGTGGAAGTCAAACTTGCTCAAAATATCCTAACCACCCCACTAAGGCATTGTTCTTGTTTTCTTGCCTTTTGGCTCTCAAGCTCTCTTTTGTTTCACTTTGGTCACTAAACACTCACCCAAAACCATCCCTCCTTAGTCCTAAAAATGTTCATAAGCCTCTTACACTCAGCCTTTTAGACATTTAAGCCACTTAAGACATAAGTGATTCACTTAAGCACCTAGTGCAACTTTTGCACTTGTCCTTCAAACAATGGTTCTAATTAAAATTCTTTACATAACCCTAATTTAATCAAAATTATAGCCATGTCATTTACTTGGCTCAAAATTACTATTTTGCTCTTTTGACTTTTAGGTACCAAACCATACTTAGGAACTCATCCTTACTTTACATAGCTTGTGTTTCTTGCTTAATAAGGTGCTAAGTTGAGGTACTTAAGCAAAAACACTTAAATAAAACTCACTTACCCGGTCAAAGTCCATCACTGGCTAGGAGAGTCGTCACAATTATTATGGACCATTTAGGTCTAATTTTCCCTATAGAAATAGCACTAGAAGAGATAATTAAGTAGTCTATAGAACCTGATATCTAATACTCTATTGAAACATGAGGTCTGTGCCATAATATAAAGTCATAAGAAGCCCTTTTATTAGTTCATGTAAGATTTAACATGCTCAATAGCAAAATTGAGTTTAAACAACAATGTGCTGTTTGTACTAAAACCTTAGAAAATCTTAAAGTTTCATCTAATCAATTTCCACCACATAAAATTTTATAAAAATGTTGAGTACATTTAGAAGAGTTCTTTAAAGAATCACCATTTTCAATTTTTGGTACAAAAACTATCACCAATTCTTGACAAATTGACATGTAATATCGTAACATACTAACATTACTCAGCAGACGTTATTCACCAAAATCTTTGTACAGGGAATGGTTCCAGTCAGAGGCATTTGGTTCACAGCTTCAACTGGGTTTTGTTCTCCGGTCAATCCAAGTACAAACCGGTTCTCCTCCCTGCTCAAAGAAAGACACAACTGACAATCTTGTTACCCACTAAATCAAATAAAAAACCCACTGTACATGAGTCAAAGGACATCACGTTTAACAGCTGGACCCTAGCAAATGACTTGTCAAATTACACATGGGCTACAAAAGTTGCACAAAAGAAACAAGTAGAGGGGTGGTTTTAGTTTATAGGGGATAGAGCCTTTGAGGTGGACCAGAGTATAGAAACGTTATGGGTTTCTTTCTTCTTTTGTAGGGAACAAAAAAAAGTTGTCTGGGGTTCGGTTTCTTTTTGGGTTTTGCTCACCGGTCCATGGATAGCAAGCTGGTTTCTTGGGTATGTACCGGTGCGGATTTTTGGCCCAAAATGATTCCATTCCTCTGCAGAATCACTGTTTTTCTCCTTTTCTTCTTGCTTTTCTTCTTCTTTGTGTATCTATCTTGCCTAGCTAGATCAGGTTGTAATTCGGTGAGCTTGACTTGTTGAATATGACTAAAATGCACAGTTCAAATGGAAACATGAGGATTTCTTGTTGTAGCTGAAACTTTTAATCTTTGAAAACGTTTTAGGGTAAAAAATAAGAGAATATCACGATACTTATTTTTAATCAATGGCTTGGTTTCCATATTTGAGACTAAGATTTTCTAAAAATAATTCAAGGGGATATTTTTTTGAAATCTTAAAATTACTTACAGAACGTTAAAAAAATTATGAAAGTCTTTTATAAAATGTGATTGCCAAACATTAATAAAAAAATTATTATTTTTTAATATTTTTTCATTTTATTATGACATAAGTTAAGTATATTAACTTTCAAATCATGTTGAAGGTAAAAAATAATAATAATTGAACAAAATTAACTAATTTTTATTAATTGCAACTGAATGTACTTCTTCTAATTACCAAAGGAGGTTTCCTTCTTATTTTCAAAAATTAGGATGCATTTGGAAGAGATTCTTTAAAATAGCTTATTATTAACTATTTTTATGTGTAATGAATGTTTGCTTCAATTATATACTAACTGAAAACCTAGCTTTGAAAAGCCCGGAAATAAATTTTAAAAAATTTATGAAAACAAAAATATTTTCTATTAACTTTTATTTTTTTAGGCTGATTAAGAAAAAAATTCATAAAATTAATTAATTTATGGAAAAATGATTTAATTGATATTTGGTAAATAGAAAATAACTTTCAAATGCTATTGATTCTAAACAAAGACCATAAAAAATAGAAACAAAAATAATACTCCATTTGTCTCAAACTAGATGAAACATTTCTCTGAATACAGAGATTAAGGTAATTTATGTTACTACCTCCATTCCATTTTAGTTGAAACATTTGTCTGGGCACGGAGATTAAGGTGTATGTAATTTGTATTAATTTTTTATGTAGTAAAAGTTTAAATAATGATTAAAAAAGAAAAGATTCTTTTTTGGGTTTTGTGCAATGAGAGATTGAGTGGATATTAAAAAAAGAGTCTTTATTGGGTTTTGTGTAAAAGGATTATTTAATTGTTTAAGCTTTTCCAAAAGAGGAAACGTTTCAACCTTTTGGGACATCCCAAAAAAAGAATATATTTCAAGTAAATTGGGATAGAGGGAGTATTTTTTTCAATTTTACCCATGGAACTAAAATTAATTTTTTTTAAGATTTTGTGTAGTAAGAGTTTAAATAATGATTAAAAAAGAAAATATTCTTTTTTTTAGTTTTGTACAGTAAGAGATTGAGTGGAGATTAAAAAAAAAATTATTGGATTTTATGTAGAGAAAGTTTAAATGGGGGTAAGAAGATAAATTAATTATTTAAAATTTTTCAAAAGAAGAAATATTTCAACTTTTTGTGATATACGTTTCATATAAATTGATACGGATGGAGTACTTTTTTTTTATCCAAAAAATATATATTTTTAGATGAGAAAAGTTCAGGTGATTACTTTTTCAAAGAGCTAGACACAGGCCCTTTTGGCCCTTAGGTTTTTTATTTTTTTCCATTTTTTCCAAATTTGCCCTTGAACTTTCTTAGTTCCCAACACCCGTTCGAACTTTTCCAGATATATGTGTAGTGGGGCAATTTTGTGACTCGATCGAACTCAAACTTTATTGATCAAATGTGAATGTTCTCCAACTAATACTACCATCTCATTTGATATTTGTAGAATTTGTAATCTTATCACGAACGATTTTAATTGACTAAAATTTTCAGATGAAGTAATACGTAATTGATACATATTGATCGATAATTTTCAAGTCTTAGCAGCTATTACTAGAAATTCAGTTACCTTTTTTATTTTCTAACTGCTTATAATAATCCTGACACCTATAAAGTTCTCTACTAACAGATATGGCAATATAAAATTGATTTTGACAATTTTACTAGATCAGTGACCTGTCAAATGAGAAAAGTTGGACAAAACAAGCATATATAGAAACGTTAGCGTTCCCCTTTTTGTTGGGGTCGAATGTTAGCTGGGTTTTCTTCGGCTATGGATGTATAAGCAATTAAGCTGGTCCGTTGGATATGTACCGGAGTGGATTAGTGGCCCAAATGGTTTCTTCTACTTTTTGTAACTTCAGTCTTGCCTAGCTACGTAACGGAAACATGAGGCTTTCTTCTTGTGGCTAAAAAATCATTAGAGCCAACTACTTCTTTTCAATTCAATGGTCGGTGCTACTTACATCTTTACCCCTACGTTTGGAAATCCATCTCTATTCCCTGCTTCTTTGAGAAAAGGATTACTAATTAAAGTCCAATCTTAACATCTTAATGTCATCGTGATTCCGTTCTCTAATCCTCAATTATAACTATGATTCCAAGTTAGGCAAATCTTAACAAATGCCTGGGGGTATTCACTAGCCAGGACCTTGGGCTCAGCAGGGGGGAAAGGGTGAGTAGCGAGTGGCCACTAGCTAGCAGGTGAGAAAACAAGGCTGAGCATGAGGATCACGGTGCAGCCATGGAGTGGAGGACGCAGGTGGTTGCGGTTAAGAGGTGTTTCAAGATTTGGAGGTGCTATAAGAGATTGAGGGAGGGGGTTAAGAAATTGAAGGAGACAATGAGTTTAGAGAGAGGAGAGGTGAGACAAAAAAAAATGACGTTGTTCTACCTAAAAGAAAGGTTCAGCAATTTAGGGTAGAATTACACATGCAGTAAATTTTCATTTGCATGCCACACTGCCCCGTCTTTACTCAACCATGTCTGGGGGGCAAAATTTTAGACATAATCTCTAACTCCTTATAAAATAATCAGGTTAATACTCATATTCTACACTTTTAAAATTTTGAGGGGGTGGCCACACCCACTGCCCTTACTAGATCCGCCACCGATATTCACAGTGTAGATTATAAGTTTAACTTTTGCACAGTGAAAACAAACTGAACCAAATTCATCATAAAAGACTTCTCCAAATGGTTATTATGGTAGATGGGGCCTTGGTGCTCCAAATCGAATCATGCCGACCATGCTTAGCAAGTAAGACCATCATGACTAAAGAACTGAACTTAGTAAAAAATATTTGTTGAAAAAAGTTTTGCCTAATAATGAGAGATTGAATGTACACATACCTCGAATGCCCAAGCCTCCAAGCCCTTTTGGCAATGTAAGGTGAAAGTGGTTTTTTTTATGAATGTCACATTTTCTCACTAATGCTAAACCACCAAAAGCAAACAAAATATTTTGATACTGTGTTTGCCAATGTCAAGAAACTTTAAATAAAGACATAACATAGTGATATGATCAAGGAAGGCACACATGGAGAAGGCAAGGACGCATCACATAGACTCAAAAAGAAGACATGGTTGAGTTAATAAGAGTTAGTTCCTGTACTACTTAATTAAGAGCTTCAATTTCCATGAAGATAATTGACTTCAAAATTTCTCCACAAAAAAATTATAAGAAGCTGATTTTGACATATCCATATGATAGCTATAGGAAGACCAAGATGCTTAGTGATTCTTATGTTAATTTTGAATGCAAGAACCTTGCAAAAAATCCGTATAAATCACACTAGAAATTCACTTCTTGGCCGGCGGAATTAAAGGTAAGAAATGATCACATTGTTGGATTCTCATCTTAGGCATAAATTATGATGTAGTGCATCCATTCACAAGAACAAAGTCTGAAACAATTTCACATATTGCACTAAAATATGAATGAGCTTATTAAGAAATCTCATAGTTGGAAGTTCTCAAATGAAGCTCCATTTGAACTTATTAGAAATTCACTTCTTGCCCGGCATGTCAAGTTTCAAAGTAGATTTAATGGCACCAGTGCCGGTTTTATTGCTTATTCTTAGAAGTGCTTCAAATAACTCTCGAGATATAATAGTATATCCAAGAAGTATTGGAAGCTTCTCTCTTCACTTGATGGTTGTCTTTTAAATATGCTTTTGTACTTGTAATTTTTTCCAAAGAGTGTCTTTGGATGTTTTGTATTTGTTTCTTCAACCGCTTGTTAGTTTTTCATTAATAAATTCATTACCTTGCTAATACAAGAAAATACTCCTTTGGTCCCATAAATTTTGCTCTATTTGGTTTTGCCCAGATAGTAAGAAAGTGAAAAAAATTTATGCATTGTTTCTGATGACAAATTACATAGGAATAGTCCTAAGAACACTTCATGCCCCATAAATACACACTAAAAGGACTAGATAAATGACTTGTTATACAAAGATTACACAATTCCTTGCATATCAAGTGAAGTTCACACAAAACTAAAAAAAAGAATACTTATTAAGCAAAACTCATTAATCATGAAATTTGAATAATCTGTGTGTAAAGGATGTATAAAAGGGCCTAGTTATAGTGTTTTTAGGCCAAAAGGATGAAATCCCTAAGTTTAAATGGAAAAGAACTCTTAAAATTAGAGAAATCATAAATCTGTTAGAGATTAGGCTCCGAAACACACAATGCACACTTTAAACATTCATTCCTCCTCAAAATAAATCTAGGTATGGTTCCACCTATCAAAACATGTGAAAAATAATGTATCCCTACTATAGGACACAAGTCCTAGTCCATTTAGAACTAGAAAATGTGCAAATAGCCTATAACGTGTCAAACACATGTACAATGAGTGTCCCAAATGTGTGAAAAATGTATCCAGGCTGCTGACTTGTTTTCCTTGCATATTTTGTGTCAAAAAAAGCTAGAATAAAGCTTAAAATATGTCCTTGACTCGATATATATGAATTGGCACAATTTAGACTTCTTTAGGCTTTAATATGCATGATGGAACAAGAACTTAGCCATTTGACTTTCATTCAAGTATGCTTCTTTCTCTTGGCTTGAATAGATAGAAAGTAGCATAAAAAATGCAGATTGACTTGGAATAGCTCCATTTGAATGGCCACAGACCTTTATAGCTTGAACTTGCACCATTAGGACTTGAGGATGCACTCCAAGGCTCTTGTTGGTGTCTCGACCTTCCTTTGATATATACGTTGGAATACTTGCATGGGAAGGCTAGAACTTAGCGTATGAAGTCACTTGCATGGCAAAGAACTTAAAGTCATGCACATAGGCCTTTTTTGCACAGACATAGGTGTAGAAGCTCCATGTGAACTTTCGAGTGAACCATTGTGCATGCTGGGTTTCCTTCCAAGGAGGCTTAGGTATGGGATGGTCTTGGATAGCCTCTTTTGGCTCCAATGTGCTAAATTCATGCTTCTTTACTCTTTTAGATGTTATTCCTTTAGAAACTCCAGAAATTAATGCCATTGAGCTCCCAAAGGTGCTTGAACATTCCAAATTGAGCTCATTAGTTTTGGACTCCTCAAGAACTCCTAGAATGTGCATGAAGGTGCTCTTAAGGTTGTCAATAGTTTTCATTTTGCCCTTAACTTATTGCATGTAAATAAAAAAAGTTGAAAAAAGTGAATATTAAAATAATAGTTTGAAGGGTAATATAGTAAAATAAAGTACTAGATATGGATATGTTGCAAAGATTTGGCCCGGTTCAAAAAGGAAAATGGAGCAAGATTTATGGGACGAATGGATTATTATATTATGTATATTGCCCAAGGATGAAGGCATTTGGTACTTTGAAACAAAAGAGCTAAGAAGTGGCTTTAATAGATTAACAATGAGTTTTTCAAATAACCTTAAAAACTGTGTTACATAAACTAATTGGGCAGGAAGTCATTCACTTGTTGATTCAAGTATTGAGTCTTCAGAATTAGAGTGATGAAAGTTTTGTTAAGCTGCTTTAAGATTAATCCTCCATTGAGAAAAGAAAGCACATGTTAAAAACAAATTATCCTACAATACTCCAATACCTTTTAAACACGGTCAATTGAAGTCCATATGATCCCAGAACTTTAAAGTTACCTTGCTCAAAGATGACAAGCCTAATTTCTTCCATGGAGAATGGTTGCAATAGTTTTACTATAGAAAGTAATCATCATTAAGGCCACAAAACTTAACTAAATAGTAAGAACCATTATTCAACTCAGTATAGTTACCCAATGATTTTGAGAAGCATGAACTATGAACCAAATCACATCTATATGGTTTGATGCAATTACCAATCGTCCAATTCAAGTATTTCATTTTCTGGGTTGGTTTGAATGCCCTAAAAATGATGATTGGAAACATTTAGACAAGTTTGAGGGGCAGTGACTAGTTGGACATGGGAAAAAGAATACAAGGGCGAGTTGAGCAGAGACTTAAAAGTCCAAGGGCCAAAACGAAGTTTGTCGTTAGTCAAACCCCCTAAAGCCTGCATGGTAGTGTAAACGTGGAACCATCGCACGCTCTTTGAGAGGGTCACTGAGACACTGAATCACTGCGCAACGCTAGCCTTAAAAGAAAAAAAAAGGATATTTTGCTGTCAACTTCTTATTTGGTTAACTTAATAAATACTTGTCTGTCTCATATTTTTTGTACTATTTAATTTTTTTATTTAGTTTGATTTAAATTTATTTATATTAATATTTATTAAAAAAATTTAAAAATATATATATTTAGAAACTATATATCTTAATTTATTATTTTCATATAAAAGTTATTCATTTATATACTAAAATGTTAAAAATAAAAAATTCTATATTAATTATTAAAAAGTAAATTGTGCGAAGAATATAAGACAGAGAGAGTAATAATTTTACATAAACATAATTTCTAAAACATATATGAAAAAAATTATAAAATTTATGCTAACAAAATGATATGATAGTTAATAATATTATGTACAAAATTATACACAAGATCCATATTTAATTTAAAAATTTTTACCGACTGCGAACGACACATAGTAACAGAAGAAGTTCGCAAAAAATTTAATTATATTTACAGCATTTTCCTTTTCATTATTTTTTGGTTCTGGACTTGATTCTTACAATTCAATTTGATTTATATTTTTTTTATGCGCAAATGTGATAGGAAATTAATTACTATGTCTAATGCCAATTCACTAATTGTAGATCTTTTAAATGAAGCTTAATTCTTACAACCTAAATGATTGTAAATAATTTTGAACTTTATCTCAGAGTTGTAACTATATTTTTATCTTTAATAAATTTTTGGTTTGACTGATAAAAAAAATCAGTACTACGTACTACATACTTTTGCATTTGAGTATTAAATCTTCTCATTATATTCTTAAGATAAAAATAGTTTAGGCCCAGAAAATATGCGTACATCAGAAGTTTAAATGCTAACTTAGTCAGTAAAAATCTTTAATGTCAGACCAAGTTCTTACAATCGAACTTTAATTTCTGCAACTGGAAAAATATTACTCTCTTTATTTCACAAAAGCTGCCCCCTTTACTGTTTATAGTAATTAATCTATAATTTAATTTCTTTCAAACTTTATAATAAAACTATTAATTTTTTATATGAAAATGGAACTTCAAAGTAGTTTTCTAGATATTATTTTAATTTTTTCTTCAATACATATTAATAAGAATATATTCAAGTTAAAATTTAGTCAAAAAAAAGGTAAAATAGCGAACTAATATGAGGGTATCTTTTTTTACTCATATATAATTGTCCAATTTTACAAGTTTAGGGTTTTTGAGGAGTAAGGGTATAAGAGGGATGTCTCTAAACAAGACGGGCACCAAGGCTGGGCAAAGCCCTTACTGTGCGGGCTAGCTAGGATGAAAAATATTATTGGAATAAAGATGGCCATCTATATATATATATGTCACTGTGTAACCAAATTAGACTAAGCCTTTAACGAATGAAAAGCACAAAGAAACTTGAATTATTTCATTTATAACAATTTTCATAGAGTTTGATTTGTCGTCATCACAGACCATCATATATATCTCATATTCATTGCCCTTAATTTCATGCTTCTTGGAAAATATGAAAGTGAGGTTACTTTGAATTTTGACAGCCATGGCAACAAGATAGATAAAATACAGATACAGAGATATATCCACACTGAGCACAGCTACAAAAATTACATAGATACATAGTTAGTGTCCTAGGTAGTACAATAAGAGGGACTGATTCATGAACAAACACCAAGGACCAAGTTGACTCCCTTTCTTAGGTCACGTTAACATTATTTCAAATCAAAAACACCATTACTTTGTCCTATATATATATAACCTCCTAATAAACTCACTATAAACGGCCCCCCACCCCAAATACTAAACCTGTAGATACACACATAATAGTCAATTATTACAGATATAGAAACTTCATACGACTTGTTTTTGGGACCACCCTTAAGTTTTTCTTCTGTATTTCGTCTGGGTAGCTAGCTACCGCCTTCTGGCAGCTGTTTCTCTTTGACAGTTGAAGTAGACAGCCGCGACGGGGAGACCCAAGTCGTTCTCCGCCGCGAACGTCCTCGTGTTGAATTGGTCCCTCGTTGCCGGAGCTTGGAGCACCGCCTGCCGCCTCTTCTGCTTGAACAAGATGAAGGCGAACCTGTGGATCCCTATGTTTGGCCTTGGAAGCTCGTAGCTCACAATCTCTCTTCCTGCATAATTATTATTATTATTATTATTTGCTTAATTTAATTACTTCTCTGTTGTTGTAAAAACGTGTGGAAAGTATTTACCGAATGTGACGTCGGTTGTGCCTGGGATGTCGGTAACAATCCTGTTCGTTTTGTCAAATTCATGATTCAGTGCATAAATGAAATGACTAATGGAACACTTTACCTATACAGGCACGTACTTGCTCTTTTTCCCCAGAAGTGTCTCTTCCCACAAATTTGAGTAATAAAATCAATGGATTTGAGTAATAATAGTAAAATTTAATTATACAATAATTGAAGCTATTACCAGTGCAAATGCTCCCTCAGGTATGGGTCACTAGGACCAGGAACATCAGGATCTGTCATAACCTTAAATTGGGAAGGCCAGAAAAAATAGAACAAAAAGGAGTTCATTAATTACATACACAAAATATGGAAAGGAGGAGGAGACGGAGAACGGTCAAGGGGTAAAAACCAAAATTTTTACCAGAGTGAAGAAGGATCTCATGTCACCACCATGGACCTCAACCTTGGGCTTGAGAGAGACAGTGGAAGGGAGGAGCTCATGGCCATTGTAGACCTGCTTTAAGGAGTTGTAAGTGACCGACATTTCGACCCCAGGGGTAAACTGGTCTATGAGATCTCCAATAACTCTCCCAACCACCAGAGGATCTGATGAACATTTGGCCATCTTGATTTTTAATTTTTCTTTTTCTGGTTGAAAGAGATCAGAAGCTTGTAAAAATTCAGTTGAGAACTGAGAAAAAGAAAGAAAGGAGTTGCTGGAAATGAAAAGTTGATGAGAGGGGTTTCCTTGTTCAGCATTGGTCTAAAAGCCTTGTATTTATAGCACTTTAGGCTTTTTTTGGGTACTTTCTAGTTTTGTGGGGTACACACAAAACAAAACAAAAAAAAAAAAAATAATAAGAAAAGGACTTAGTTAGTGTAGAATATCAAGAAAAATAAAGGGAAATTATAATTTGGCCCATGAGGTTTTTGTGAAATTACACTTTGTCCCTTTTGTTTGAAAAATATACACTTTGCCTTCTACCTGTTTAATATAGTCCGACAGCAACTTCTGAAATCTTAATTTAGTAATTATGATAGTCATCTTCCAGTAATTTTAATCTGTATTATATTTTTTTTACAGTAAATGGACATTTTAAATTATCATTTTTTTCTTTTTGTATTTCTTTAATTTTTTTAAATAATATTTTTAAATATCAATTAAATATAAAAAAATACCATCCAAATTAAAATTATTTGAAGGTGATTACTGTAGAGTCTAAATTAAGATTTTATAAGTTATTGTCGGATTGTATTAAAAAGGAAGGGGGCAAAGTGTATATTTCTGAAATAGGATGGGCAAAGTATAATTTCACCTAAACCTCAAGGGTAAATTGTAATTTAACTAAAAATAAAAGCTGATTGTTACTGCTTTTTCCCTCCATTGAAAAGTAAAATAATTCTAAACCTACAACAAATTTTACAAAAATAAAATATAAATATTTTTGCATATTTATGTAACATTCAATTTAAATTTAAATTGATATTACAGAAATCACTACTACGAACAGAGGTACATGCAACACTTAGCATCATTCTCCTTGTGCAGCAAAAAAAACATCATTCCCCTTTTCCATTTTTTCCTCTTTTTTTGTCTTTTTTTTATATGTTTTTTTAGAAGAATTTTGGTGGGTGCCTAGGACTCTATTCTCTAGACTTGATGCTACTACAGTTAATGTACAGAAGGTAATCTTCAAAGCTCAACCTTAACTCAACAGGTAGGAACGGGTCTCGACTTGTCTAGTTTTCTTTTTTTTTTTTACAAAGACTTTTCTTGTAATTTTCTTACACAACAATAATGCTGAACTTATAAAAGATAATACTACAAAAGATTTTTTTCGTAAAGCTAACGTGGCACACAATAAGTGGTACATAATTGAATTAAGAACTTAATTTTTTAATTTTCAATAACCATTTAGAAAATGAATTAAGAGAGTTTTATTTTCTAAAATCTTTTACAGGCTTAGAGGAATATTTGTGATGATTTTTATAAGGGTAAATGCCACCAATTGTTCATAAACTATATTTCATGTTACTTAATCATCTTGAAACTATCAAGCGTTGCACCAATCGTCCTCAAATTATTTAATTGTTACTATTTCATCCTACCGTCAACTAAACTGTTAAAAATGAATAGAAAAGTTATGTCACATCAACAGCCACGTCATTTTTTCCTGCAATATCAGTAGCTACATCATTTTTTCATCCATCTTTAATGATTTAGTTGACAATAGAATGAAATAGTAACAATTAAATAGTTTGAGGATGATTGATACAAACCTTAATAGTTTCGGGATGATTAAGTAACATTGATATAGTTTAGAGACAACTGATGTTATTTACCCTTTTTATAAACTCATCTTCTAGAGTATACACTATGGATTTTATATTGTATGTGGCAAAAAACCATAACTTACAATAATCTTATTAAGTTGCTAAATTACAAGCTAATACTCTTCATTTTTTCGCACACTTTCAACTCTAGTTTAGAACTTAATTACTCTGTTACCTAAATATTTTTTCAATATTACTAGAAAAGAAAATGAATCACTTTCATTTACAAAAAAGGCACATTAATAATTTAATGTATCTATTAACTATCAAAAAAATTGTTAGACAATTTAAATTTATTAAAAAATAGTTAATTAATAGACACTTTAAATTGCTCCCTTCCGCCCAGATTTTTTTAGTTCCAGAAACCAAAATTTCACTTAAATTTAAACCAAAATCTAATAATGTGTAATCCACCAGAAATATATACTCCCTCATCTCATAAGATATAGTACCAATTTTTTTGCGCACGAAAGTATATATGATTTTTTTGCATATATTTACACATTCCAGTTGTACTCTTTTCATTATACAAAACTTAAGATTGTATATTATTACAATTATGTATTTAATAAAGGGTAACTTTGAAGAAACATAAATACCTAGTATGCTTTCTAACGCAACATCTATAATTTTTTTTCCAGAAAAATGAAAATTAAAGAACATACGAGACGGAGATATAGGAGCCAAACTCCCTTGTGTCCCGCAGGCTCTAACAATAGTATTGCACCTCGAATTTCCATTTTTTTTTTATTACTTAGAATCAATACAACTTATGTTATAAGGCATTAGAAATTACTTTATGAAAGCTATCAGGTAAGTATCTGCCACGTAAAATTTGAACTATTTAAGCTGAAATTTAATTATTTTTGAAATTGCCTGTTTTTGGATGGTTCAACTACCTCTTTTCTAACCATAGCCTTGTCCCACAATTTTGGCCTAATGATTAAACCATTGAGAACATTATGAATAAATTTAGAATTTGAACTTGTTTTCGTTATCTCTTTTTTAAAAAATATCACAAAAAGTTGGTTTGGTTGTTCTCGGAATCTCAAAAAAATTGACCCCCCTTCCTTACTTAAAATACTAATATGCCTTCTTTTATATATTTGTAAGCATACTTCTAAATATATGAAAAAAAAAAACCCATAGCTTTGGTTAGAGATATCCTCGAGCATTGGCAGCTTAGCGGGCTATATATTTCCATCTTGTATATTCCTTTCTTACAACTGGGTCACTGCTTTCTCTGCTTGTTTTTCTTTTCTTTTTTTTTTTCTAACTCAGGTTACTGCTCTTTTTTTCGTTGGATGGGTCACTGCTTTCTATTACATTTAGAACCAAATTGTTTTAACTTAAATCAATTTAACCTAAAATGATTTATTTTATTTTTACATTTTTCTTGCATAGAACCAATTTCATTTGAAAGTCAATATTATGTAAATTTAACAATTCATTTAAAAGTAAATTTTCATGTTGTTATTAAATTTTTATAATTTTTCTTTTTGAGGCATTAAAAAATTAAAAAAAACATAAAAAATTAATAAGATTATTAAAATTTTATTTTAAACGGATTATCATAACTACATAATATTGTCTTTCAAATGAAATTGGCTCCAATAAAAAAATATAAATATAAAAATAAATTATTTTAAATTAAGTTAACTTAAGATAAAATGAATTGGCTCTTAGTTGCTATTATTTTTTAGGTAAGGCTCATTACATATGCAAAAGAATTAAGAGAGGAAGCTCGGGCATAGACTAAGGCGGCATAAGATTAAGACCACAAACTCGCTTTCCACCAAGAAGAATCGAAATAATTAATCGAGCTATGCCTAACTCTAAGTCTAACACATACATCAGTTTCAATATCTTTTTACCCCGGCCGATTTGGAACAATTCTGGTGGAAGCATCTTGCATATCGCTCCATCCAAAGTTTATACATGCACCGTAGCTGGAAAAATTCAATGTTTTTGGTACCCAATTCTGATTCGAGTACCTTCTTCTACTCGAACTTCTTAAAGTACTTGTACATCTTCTCAAAAACCTGAAGGTTCTCTCACTAACTACTACACTCTGATTGGATTGGGGAAAGGAGGGATGAAGGGAAAAATTAGTATGCATCCCTTGCTTGAATAAGAGGAAATTGAGGGGGAGAGATTTCTTCACTTCTCTTCTCTATACATTTTTTTTTACCTCTCCAAATTAAGAGAAAATAACTTACCCCTATCATTTTCTTCCTTTTTCATCGCTTTCATTCCTTTATTAATTGAATCCAAACAAAAAGCTATATAGGGTAAATTTTAAAAAAGAAAAAAAAAACCATTGGTTGAAAATATGGATTGCCAATTTCTGTTATGAAACCCACAACTTTTAATGCAATTTGAGAAAGCTGTTCTTTGCCCCTTAAAGTGGAAAAGAAGATTTTTTATTTTTTTTTTCATATTTTACATAGAGAAAAAATTAAGAATTTTAAGTGTCAAATTATAAACTTAGAGATAATGGAAAACATATATTCTACTGTTTAAATTATAATTGGCACTATTTTATTTTAATAGTGTATATAATTATTTCTTTTTTAATAGTAGCGATAATGTTAACCAAAGGAAACAATATAGAGTTCTTGTCCAATAGGGAACTGGATGAAACCAAAAAAGTTTAGTTCACCTAATTAGGACAAATTAGGTATGGACATATTACAAATAATTTAGAATTGAAGCAACTGGATCATAACATCACTCGAACCAAGGGCAAGCCAACTTCTTGCACCTTCTAGAAATACATGAGAAAGTTAAACTTTGAATTTCCAAAAATGTTTCCTGAGTGCTAATTGTTTTCAAAGAGAAGATAAAGTTATTCCTCCACCTCTAGATAATCCAAGTTGAAGACCAAAGAATAGCCTCCCAAATTGAAGTTTTGCCTGGCTGTTAAGACATGGATGAGTCTTATGGAGAAGCTCTGATAGTTGTGTGCTACAAGGTCCAACAAGATGTCACTAATTAAAAATCTAAACCCAAATTTAGAATGAGAAATTGCACCTGAATAGAATATGATTGGATGATTCTAGATCACCATTGCATAATGGACAAAAGACATTCTCAAGCTAAACTCCTCATGAGGTGAGATTCAATTTTGCAGGTATTTTATCTTGCAAGGTTTTCCAGGTAAAGACGCTGATTTTGGAAGGTATCCAAGCATTCTACTTGAATGTCTAAAGCATTGGGGAAGGTTGGTGCTGCACTCTTTCTAGCTTTGAACAAACTACCTTCATTAAAAAATTCCCATTATTGGTAAAGGAGCACCAAAGACGATCCTCCACATCTAGATGCATTTGTATGACTCAAATGATATCTATTAGCTCATCAAATTCACCTATTTTTGTACCCTTTTAACCTCTTCTCCAATCTCACACCCATTGTCATTCTTCATTGGTTCACCTTTATAGTGTCCACCCTTTGAATTATTTGACTAGGTAATAATAAGTGTCTCTTATGCAATACTTAATTCTATGCCCAATCTGTAAGTATGAGAGATGAAATCGTCCAATAACTAATGCTCTCTCTAGAGACTACCTAGCACAACATTCACTACTACCATGTAATACCCTAAAGTCCTAACTTATAAACCATCCCTGGAACACTTGATGTACGAGCAAGTATTGAGTGGCTATCAACAAACGGAACATCTTTGTTGTTTATCTTGCTCGGTGTTATTCAACTGGAATGGCAGCAATTGCCTCACTTTTGGATGGAAATTAATGCCTTCACTAGACACTAATAAGAGACATTTATTCCACAATGTTTTTTAGTATCCTAACCGCTCAGGTGAGTTGGCTAAGGGACACCATGAGAATGGCAGAGATCTTAGAGTTCAATTCTAGCCTCCCCCCACTTCTCCACATAATGACCTAAAATGTTGATTTGGGTACATTTCTAATCCCAAAAAAGCAGACATTCTTCATGCCCCTTAAATATAAATATCTCATAACCCTTGTACTTTGTATTTAATGGTTCTCAGTACAAAAAATAAAATAAAAACTTATTTAGCAATGGAACTAGAACTCTATGGACCAATAAGAACTGGACAAATGATAGTTCACCTTATTTTAAACTAGATTATCATTCTCTTCGGCTACTCCTAGCTCCTGTAGTCAACATATGAACTGGCTAATCCAACAACAAGTGGTTATAACGGAGACTTTCTTGCACTACTTGGTGGTAATCATTCCTTAAGAACCAATGGCTCTAGCATATAAATTTTTGCTCTTGATTAACAAAAACAAAAAAAAATCAAATTATAAATTAAACTATTTAATATTTTTCTTCTAGTGAATTTAAATTACCTAAAAAGGATGTGATAATTAATCAATAGATTGAATTATCAATTTTTTTTATTTAAATATAAGGTAGTCTCTTTTTTTCTCCTCATCGACATTAATGGCAGTATATCTATAGGAGCAAAATGTAGATTTTCAAAACATAAAGAGTAAATTGCATTGTTACCTAAACCTTGCAATTTATTTAATTTTCCTAATTATATAATAATAGACTTACAAATGGCAATGGGTCAGGTCAAATCCATGAACCGTGAATACCCAACCTATGAGTTGTGGGTATTTGGATGAAAGTTCACCCAAGAGTGACTAACATGTTAAGTTTTAATCTCGTAGACACTTTTTTTGTGAAAACTAATATAATTAAATGGCTGAAAAGTGAAATTACATTTTTTTTTTGTATTCAAAATTGTTTACAAGTATAGATTTGAGAGTTTTGCAATAAGTTAGGGAGAATTGGTCAATTTATAGTAACTTAGATGACATTTGGTCACTTTTTGACAATCAGAACTTGGGTGGATAAAGATTTGAACCCATAATCTAAAAGTTGGGGGGTCAAAGTTTCAACCAGCTCTCCCAACCGCCAAGTTCAAATATAGACTTAACCCTAGACATAGGATTAAATCCATATATGGTCTCCTTACTATAGGAATCATCCTAATATGGTATGTTACCTCAACTAGTGTCATATTAAAATCCTATAACTTATATATCGTGCTCCATCCAATATTGTTTCCATCAATTTCTCTGTTATTTTGGATGAAAATTGTTTGTGCAATATTATCTACTCATATGGTGGGTCTCAAACTATTATATCGATGACTATACAAGAAAAACAATAAAATTTAAATTAAAATAGACGCAAACAAATAATTATAAAGCCTTAAATTGTAAATTAACCTAAAATCATCTTCTTCCCTAAATCTCGTCTCTACATCAACAACGGGACCGGATTGACATCTTCCTCTCCTCCCTGAGAGTAAATTGTATAAATGGTGTCTAACCTTTAGCCATTGTTTTCTTTTAGTCCCTAACCTATTGAATATTCTGTTTTGGTCCTAAACCTATTAAAATTGTTTTACTTTGGTTGTTTCTCAAATGAATTTCATTCACTCAGAATAATTGTTTGACAGAAACTTTTAAAATTCTGATTTAAATATTTGGTAACTTTCTTCCAGTAAATTTAAACAGTTTAATATTTTTAACAGTAAATAGATAATTTAAATTAATAATTTTTATTTCTGAATGAAATAAGTTTAATTTATAGAGAAAAAAAATTATTTGAATTTTTATTAACTATAAAAAAAATATTATAAAAATTAAATTTATTGTAAGACAGTTACCGGATAGTTTAAATTATAATCTAAAAAATTGTTATCAAAAAAATACTTTGAGTTAACAAATTTCATCAAATTGGGACCAAAATGAAACATTTTCAATAGATTCAGGACTAAAATGAAACGTTTTAATAGGTATAGGACTAAAACAGAACATTCAATAGGTTAGGGACTAAAAGGAAACAATGACTAAAGGTCAGGGACCAATCATGAAATTTACTCCCTCTCTGATGAATCCCCTCAAGTCAATTGCTACTGTCGTTTCGGAACACGAACGACAATAGGTGCTTGATTCTGATCCAAACTGAAAAGTCGGATTCCATGAATGTGTCTAGAAGAGGAGACTCGCCGCCTGCTTGATTTCCAGACGATTTCAGTTTTGTTACTGTGCAATCTAAATGGGTCCAGGTTCGGCGAATTGGCGCAGCCTCATTTGACAGTTCTGGGTTCAGTGCTCTGCGATCTAAATGGTCGGTCTCTCCTCTTCAACTCGCTTCCTCGACTGTCTTCCACAAGCGGCTTTTTCCTCTTCTTCAATTTCGTCGTCTCTCTCTTGTTTCTTCAGGAGCTCGCCTGTTCGCTAAAAATTTCCCGACTGAGTCAGGGAGGAGAAAAAGATGCCAGTCCCATTCCCGTGATCGATCCAGAGAGGAGATTGGAGGGAAGACATGATCTTGGGTTAATTTACAATTTAAATCCTTATAATTATTTCTTTGTGTCAATTTTAACTTAAGGTTTCTTATTTTTCTAGTATAATCATCCATGGGGCAATTTGGGCCTCACCATATAGGCAGAGAGTGTCACAAAAGCACTTTCTATTTAACATAACAAAGGAGCTAATTGAGGTAAGGGGCCATATTATGACAACCCTATAGTAAGAAGACCATACATAAATTTTACCCATAAAATCTCCTAATTTCTTCCGCAGACCATACATAAATTTTACCCACAAAATCTCCTAATTTCTCCCGCAAAGATTCCCAATTTCTCTATCGATCCGCTGCTCAACCGAGCGCCTTTCTTCTCCCAATAAAATTCGGTATACTTTATCTTGTTTTCTTCAAATCGCCGCGTAATTTATACCCGAAAGATGCTTAACGTGATTACTATTGTATTTCTGAAAGAAAATTTCCAATTATTTGATTGTACATGTATTTGTTGTTGAGATGCTTGTTATATGATTTTGCCTCTTTTTTTCAATTCTTCTTTGATATTTGGTGCTTGATTTGTGTTTTATTTATTTCCTTTTCAATTTTAAAAAATATACGAATTTACTTTTAAATGGATTATTACATTTACATAATATTAATTTTTAAATAAAATTGATTCTAAATAAAAAAGATATAAAAATAAAAATAAATAATTTTTTATTAAGTTAAGTTAAATTAAAATGAATTTGTTCATATCTCATTGGCTGGTGCAGAGGAGAAAACTCATGCCTTTTCTGCCACATGTCATCTGTAAATGATCTTCCTAATACGTGTTTATGTTTGGACTTCAGCATACAAGTATTTATACAGTTAGTCCATCAACCAAACGAGTCTTCACCTTGATATTCTAGCATTCCTTGTAATCAAGTTTACTTGACTATCAAGTAAAATCTGTACTTCAAATCTAATCCTTTTATTTATATTTTTCAAAAATTATACTGATTTCATTTTTTGGCCATTCTTATCTCAACTTATTCTCAAAGGGTCACAGAAAAAAAAAAAAAAAGAAAATTATACAAGTCTAATTTCTTTTATAGCCGGAAGAATAATCGATACTGGGGAGAGAGATATAGTAGTTGCAAAAAGGAGTCCAGAGAAGAGCTAATATATATGTAATCCCGCATAAGAAAACGGAAGGGCAGCCTAGCTGCTCAAAGATTTTCTTATATATATATATATATAAACATGATTATAAGTGTGCTAATTTTTTTTTTTATTTTACATTTTCAAATTTATTTGATATAAAGTCAACTATAGTGCCCTAGAGTTTTACATTTCTCTAATTTAAATTAATTGACTGAAAAAGGATTTATTTTTATTCTTAGATCTTTTTTTTACCTGAAACTAATTTTAATTAAAAACCAATATTATGCAGCTCCAATAATTCATTAAAAATACAATTTTTTTAATCTTACTAAATTTTTTTTATGAATTTTTCTAATTTAAGGCATTACAAAATAAAATTTCATAAATATTTAACAACATCATGAAAATTTACTTTCAAATGGATTATTGTATCTACATAATATTAAATTTTAAATGAAATTAATTTTGAGGCAAAAAAATATATAAACATAAAAATAAGTCACTTAATTAAAATTAAAATGAATTGGCTCATTTGTGCAACGAACTTCCTCTTCCATGACTAATTAAATCGACAGCTTACTCATCATTTTGTGAACAAAAGTCGACTTGCACAACATTCATTATAAATTGGACTGGATTCATTATTCTTGAGACAAAAAAAACAAAACAAAACAAAATCGGTTATACTTTTGTACGTATAACTCGTGCAAAATTAGAAATGACAAAAAAAAAAAAAACAGAAAGCAAAAGGAATTTTGGATGGGAAAATTACATTGACCCCTAAGGTTTACCCGAACCTACACTTTTGTCCCCCTTTATTGGATACTTATACTTAACCCTTGAACTGTTAGCTCCATCGGTCAGTCAATTACTGTACTGGGTCTTAATGCTCTATTTGACCTTCATATTATCCAAATTGTGTAAATTATACCTAAATTCTAAAATATGCCACTCTAACCCTTGTCTCCACAGAACTCCTCCACCCTCTTGATCTCCGGCACCACCACCTCTATGTTCTGATGTTCTCCCCAGTCGCCACTTGCCACCACTAAGCACAAGACACGAACTTGCTCTCTTCCTCCACACTTGCAGAATCCTACCGTACTTTCGTACTACAAAGTACCAGATGAAATTTATATTTTCGTTTTCTTCTTCTTTTTCCTTTTGCATGCAAACTCCTTCCATTTGTAGTCAAAATGAGATCAACTAGATAAGAAAAGAAATTGAAGAACAAAAACCTTTTTCCAGTACGTACTGAAGAGGATAAAATAATAAAGTAAGACAAAAAGTTCTCAACTGGAGATTTTGTTTCAGACCACAAAAATTATAAAATAAACAAGGAACCAAAGTGAGATTAATTACCTAGAACAAGAAAAGATGAAGAAGATAAAATTTTTTGTAATGGGCTGTCCCTTTCCTCGCCGGCAAGCAAGGCCTCGGCACCTGTGATCCCGGCGATGCTGTTGGCGGAGCCTGCGGCTATGGTGACCTTAGTGAAGACGACGGCGTACAGCTGGCCATGGTTGGACTAAGCGAGACGCTGTTGCTGCCCTGCTAGACCTGCGGTAGCTGGTTCGAGCTCCGCTGCGTGGACGATCTCTGGTGATGACGTCCACCACCAAATCCCCCTCGTCCATGCCAAAACTCAACCGCGTCAAGGCCATCAACAGCTCATGGACCCACGAGCTGAATGAAGCCTGACATCAAAGACGGATAGATTTTACAGCCTTCCAATCTTTGGTTGCAAGCAAGGTTGGAACGAAATTGAATTGCTACAGGGAGGAGGAAAGGCTGTATTATTCAATTAAAAATCCGTTGGTTAATTTGATGAGCTTTGATCATTTGACTGTTTAAGTTACCTAACGGTGTTAGGTTTTTTAGAGGTAAATATAGATTTTCAAAAAAGAAGTGGTATAAGTGTAGATTGGGTAAATCTCACAGGGTTTTTTGTTAGTTTGCCATTTTCCATTAATGAGTAGGCAAGTTTCTCATTTAACCATTCATATAATATTGGCCTAAACAACCTTTCACCCCTAAACTTTGTCAACTCAGACTTTTTACCCTTGAATTTTGACTCCGGTTCACTTCCACCCCAAACTTTGGAAATTAGTATCTTTTATCCCCTTGATCCACTGAAGTGGTTGTTTAAGTTATATGATGACCGAAACGAAGATAAAATAGAAGATGAAGGGTTAACTAATTATTTGGCCTGGGTTTTAGATTATTTCTATTATCTGCATCAATCTTATCGATTTGAGCAATCAAAGGAACCACCAATTTTGCATAATCTACATAATTGAACCAGCATTCTACATCGACATATGATTCTTTTGGTTCTAGTACCCAAGTCGTTTCACAAAACTAAAGGTTTGTGGAAAAAATGGCTAACTAGTCTTTCATCTTTCATTTTATCTTTATTTTAGTCTTCGTATAACCTAAATAGTCATTTAAGTGGGCTCAGGGGTTAAATATACCAATTTTAAAAACTTGATGGGCAAATTAACCTGAGTTAAAATTCAAAAAATAAACAATCTGAGTTGACAAAGTTGAGGAAACCAAAAGGGGTTTGAGTCCATATAATATTGGTCTGTTCCTTCACTTTATCAACTGCCCTAATTCTAGAAAGAAAGCAAAGAAAAAGCGTGCCATTCAATTTAAATGTGGATCGCCATTGGAGCAATCTTGGTGTCTTATGCTTTAATTTAATAAATCATTTAACAAATGAAAAGACAGAATCTTACCAGATCAAGTAACCTAAGACATTACCTAACTTGGCACGGAGAGATTAGTGGCACTGGCAGATGGATAAAAAAAATTACGCAACCTCTGTCCACTTAGATCAATCAGTGAGAATGATAAACTATTTGATAAAAAAATCTCCTAAAAAAATGCCAGAAGTACTAAAATATAATAAAATTTTATTAAAATTATAGTTATCTGTATTTAATTCGGTGCAAAAAGTTTAACTTGTCCCACTTTCTTTGTTAGAAACTGATTGGACCGTGGTTCATAAAATTTTGTAAACTTTTTAACGTAAATATTTTATTACATTTAACATCAATATCACTATAGAAATGTTTGAGGGATGCTTAATTTGTGTTTTCAGAATCTTACCCTATCTAGCCTCTGCGTTGACAAATGTTTGCCAAATTTGAGGTTTTGTTTAAGAAAGAACATATGGAGGCATATGAAAAGGCAACTCCACTAAAATGTGCCAGAGAGACTTCCCAGTCCCAAGTAGTGAAGGCCACTAATTTTGCTGATCAGAGAATCATCAGCTTGGTAATGGAAGACACATTCTTCACATTTTCATTTGGTAATGGAAGACAGTGGGTTGCCACAAATGGAAACTCTTGCACTTCTTTCCTGAAAATTCCTCTCTGCTGCCTGACATAATGTGTCTGTGTTCTGTTTTTCAATTTTATTAAGAACTACTGGCCTTCCTCTGCTATTTTCCCAACATATTTTTTAAACACCCTTTTTTGGCTTATATTTTTGTCCCTGCAATTTTATTATGGGCAGTGTTAGAGGTCCAGTTTTTATTGTTTTTTGTTATAAAAGCAATTATTAAAAAACTAAAAAAGAAAATCATGTTGTAGCTAGATTATTATTAGATATTGAATTCATGCGGATACTGAACAAATTCTGGATACAGTAATATTCTGCCACATAGGTTAGCGAACTTGTTTTTATTAAGAAAATTTTTTACTACTAAAATTTTCCTAATTTATTTATAAGGTACAAAAAATGCATATAATTAGCAAATTGTTCCCCAATTTAATTTGGAATTGCTCAATCCTAACCTTAAACTAAATAAATTTAATACTCAGTGGTAATAAATAAATAAATAAATCCGTGCTTACATATATATATATATATAGCCGACAGACATCAACTTATGGGCATTATTCTTGCTCTTTTCGAAGAAAATGGGCATAACTCTTGCTAACAAAAATAAAAAATGAGAAACTTGTAACCGAACTCCCCTGTCCTTCTAACTTTTATTTTGAACTTTTAAAAATGTATGATTTTCGTGCTTATGATGGATTGATTAAAAGACAAAAAAATGCAACATTTTTTGTAACGTAATTTTAAGCTTTTTTAATGAGAAAAAGCAAAAAAAAACAACTGAATTTTGTCTACAATCAAGTACCACTGGCACTTGCACCTACGGTTTTGAGGAGCCAGAAGGCATCCCCAAATCACAAATCTATAATTGTATATATTGGGTCTCTGGATTAGAAAGTAATAACCATCAAGGCCAGATCATGGTACCTACTCTTAATAACTCAGCTGAGGAGAGAGTTACTGATCAACTTCCTGGTCACGATGATGCAAACATGTCGGAAGAGAAATTTAAGAATTGTAATCTACCACACGACACATGCCATGTTCCTCAAAATATTGCTACACCCCAAATTCTATTCATCTAAGTTTATTAAAGCGGTCAAAACCTTGTTGTTTAGATACGGTGGGTCATTTATTAATAGCAACTGTAGAGGAAGGTCAATTGAATCGTATATATCCAATGGTAAATTTAATCCTGGCCCTATGGTTACTGCTCCTTTGTTACCAACCTTTATGGACAATTTGATCTCAGCCCTGTGGTTACTACTCTCTATGGTCACGATGATGCAAACATGTCCGAGGATCCTTTGTTATGGTTGTTGGGGCTTAAGCATATCCATAGTGATACTAATACTTTTACCAAGTGCTGGCCTTTTAAAAGGATTAAGCAAACACTTGCTTGATAATCATTCAAAGTGGTATTGGTTTTTCTCAACCGAACATAAACCCAAGGCAGCTATGAAGCTCGGGAGTTACAATTGTCGCGGTCTTGGACGCCCAGTAGCAGTTCACCATCTAGTCCCTTTTATCTCACTTTAAGTTGGATATTAGTTTTATCAAGGAAACCAAACTTCAAACTAACTTCAGACTTCAGAGGTACCTCACGTACTAGCCAATATTGGCCACTTAAACTATGATTTTGTGGAAGCAATAAAGCGTAAAGAAGGCCTTTGGATTGGCTGGAAAGTAGATGTGATCTTTTGCATGGTCCTTTACAAGGATCTTCACCTGCTCCTGTGCCGAGTTAGAGACGCTTTAGGAAATTTCTTATAAGTAGCTTGTATCTGTGGTCAACCCTTGGTTCAAAGCTTGTATCTATGGTCAACACCTTGGTTCAAAGGGGGTAATTCTGGTCACATATCCTTAAATTCAACTTTACTTTTTATCCTTAAGTATTTCACTCACATATTGCTGTTAGAAGACTTGGAGGAATTCAGCTCATCTCATTAATCTTCTTCTGGTAGGTGGCCTCCTCTAATTCTTGCTTCTATAGGTTTTCTACACAGCTCTCCACCAAAGCTTATCATTCCCTCCAAGTCTAAAGGTGGCTAAAAGCACCTTTTGTGTGGAGGACACTTCCATCCTTTCAAAGATTCTCTCTACTTGATAAACCCAAAATTCAGCTTCTTCAGGGTAACATCTAGCTCTGAATACCAGAGGTTTCAATGCCATGGATCCTTCCAACTGGCTCTCTCTTAGTCCACCTCTTCCTTGTCTCCCTCCTCTTGTTTCATGGTTTTGAGTTCCACTTCTTGGTGGCCCTCCTCTTGCAATATAACCTCTGTAGGAGGCTTAGTCCTTCTTGGAGCCGTGTTCATGTCTACTTCTTCCACTTATGGACTTTCTTCTACCTTTACTCTAGTTTCCTGCCTTACCTCTGATCTCACTCTTCTAGCTCTTGGATGTCTCTTTTCTTCATCACCTTTGTCCTCATCTTTATCTCCTCCATTCCTACTTGCCAAATCATAATGCATTGGCTCTTTACCAAGTCTTCTTCCCCTTCGGCCTGCTTCCACTTCTTTAACCTCTTCTACTCTAACCTCTTTTACACCCTCAAATGCCTAAGCTTGGCCTTTAGCCAAGGCTTGCATACCTAACACCTTGGTCAACACTTAAGGATATTCTAGTAATTCTTCAGCAATGCCTTAAGCCTTTATTATTGACTAGTGATTTTAATCAAGTCTTTTTGCTTCCTAAAAAGACAAAGAAAAATGCCTCTATTTTCCTTAAAGTAGAGCATCTTCATTAGCTTATATAAAGCATATCTAAGTTTGATTCATCTTCTATGTAGAGGGCCCCAATTTACCTGGATGAATTGTTAATCTAGTGAAGATATGGAATTTGAAGCTCTTGATAAGGCTTTCTTAAATGCTTATTGGCTTCATTTGGCTTAGATGAACTTAGGCATCCAGAAATCTGATCATGCTCATCTACTAATGGATTCACACCTCACATATAGTTTATACCATAAGCATAGATGATTTGAAGCTTTCTAGCTAAGTCATGCTCAATTTAAATCTATAGTTGAAGAAGTATGGAATGAAGCAATTGTTGAGTCTAAGATCTTCCAAGTTGGAAATAAATGCCATACTATGATTCCAACTCTAAGATAATGGAGTAAATCTTCATTGGAAATCTTCAGCAACAAATTTGTGGCACTAAAGCTCAATTATCTCAAGTGTAATGTTCCTCATATCCTCTAGCTATGTTGATCATATTCAGGCCTTTTGACATCATTATTTGTCTTTACTTGTTGGCACAAAGCATCTATGGGCTTAGAAACTCATACTTAAACAGTCAGCATTTAAGGACCAAAATACAAGGTTCTTTCAAAATTCAACCAAAGCAAGGCAGTTATCCTTTCATATTTCAGCTCTCCAATCTTCAAACGGACAATGAATACATTCATAAGAAGATATTTGAAATCTCATCCATAATAAATTCAAAGATCCTTTTTCTAAGCCTTTTACCTTATGTCCATAAGCTCAAGATGAGTTGTGTACTACTATTAAGCAGACCCTTATAGCATCCCAAAAATCTCCATCTTTTAAATCCATTCATCCTAGAGAAAGTTAGGAAAGTAATGTTTGCTCAAGAGAATCATAAAGCTCTAAGCATAGATAGTCTTTAATTAGTTGTTTTAAAAAAATTCTGGCTCTTACTAGGTCTCTCTAATACAGATGTCATCCTCACCTTTCATAATAGAGGAATTTTCTAGAAGCTTATTATTCATACCTTTACTATACTGATTCTGAAAGTCAAGTAGGCCTCAATTGTTGATGATCAACAACCTATCAGTTTCTATAATGCCTTGTACTTTTAAGTTCATTGGTAAGGTCTTTGTAAATTACTTGAAGCTTGTCCTTAGTTCACTTGTATCTGGCAATTAGAATGTTATTGTTCCTAGGCACTCAATTCATATTTTGTTCTGGTGAATGAGAAGGTGAAAATTCACTAGAAAGACCCATTATCTCTTTATTTCTTCATTGTTTGTATGGAAGCTTCCGCAAGCTATCTTAATTCCATACAAATTGTTAGGTTTCTTAAAGGGCTCCAGCAATGGTTTTAAAGTTCATACTGTATCGATACCGATAGAGAAATGGTACAAGATAGCCTAGACAAAAAGTTATCCTTTGTACTATGTTGTACCAGCTATCTCGCTAAAACTGGCCATGCAATGTCAATACTGGTCAAATAAGTTTTTTTATTTTCAATTTTTGATATGTTTCAAGTAAAATATACTCTTTCCTTTTCATATTAATTGACCTTTTTACCTTTTTTTACTGAAGTTTGACTTGAACATATTAATATTAATATGCATTAAAAAAAATTTTAAAAATGATATTTAGAAACTATAATATTTAATGTTTCATTTTCATATAAAATATTCATATTTTTATAATAAATTTTAAAATAAATAAAATTATAAATTAATTACTGTGGAAAGTAAAATGGTCAATTTTTGTAAAACAGAGAAAGTATTATAAGTAGGTGTAATTGATTAATTTTATAATAAAAATTTATGGATATTTGAAATAAATCATGTGCTGTTATTTTTTTATACCTTAAAAAAATGGTTTTAGTATATATATAGTAGACCATTTTATATAAAAAAAATGCTTAATTAATCTAAATAAATATAAGGTACACTCATGCTATAATAATCTCAAATTTTAGTATATTCTATATGTTAATATGTTTTATATATATATATATATATATATATATATATATATATATATATATATATATATATATATATATATATATATATATATATATATATATTTGATTTTATATATGTATATATATCTTAAATATTTAAAACTGGTACATCCGAGATAGTATGACATGGGTACCTGTTGACACCCAATTTTATCTAGGCATTGACTTTTGTTTAAGTTTAAGGTTAGGAAACTTAGTAAGGGGGAATTTTCATTTTTAGGGGCAACTTGGCCAATTGTTAGGACATTTAGGCCATTTTGTCATTATGGGGCTTCACTTAGTTGGTTGGTTTAGTTACATTTAGGTTGCATTATTTTTCTTGTTATAAAATTTTAGGAATTTAGTATGGTCATTTAGGGTCATAATAGGAATTAGTTTTGTTTTGGTACTAATGGAGTCCTAAAGGTCTTGTAGGGTCAATTTGGGCAAAAGAGAAAAGTTTGGGTGGAAACCGAGAACTTTTAGAAGATTTTAGGCAAAATTAGAAAGTTTGAGGCAAATCTGTCCAAATTGGAAGGTTTGAGGCAAATCTGTCAAAGCTGTGAAGTTTTGATCTAATTGGGTAAATCCTGGAAGTTTTGGGCTCAATTGACAGATTAGAGAAGTATTGGGTGAAATTGAGAATTCTGATAGAGTCTGGCGCAGAACTGCAACTGAAGAATTTTTATGGACTTGGATTAGTATTTAACCAAAAATCTCTCAAATTTGATTTGGATGAGTTTTAACTTCTAAAACCTAGTTAATCTCACCTAAGACTCCCCTAATATAAATATGGGCCATTAATAGAGAGAAAAAATAAGGAATTTGCAAACCCTAAGCCTTCTTCAAAAAAAAGAAAAACTGCGCCCAAAGTCCCTGCTTTCACCACTCTCCCACCCAGAACCCTAAACTACTCCTGGTGCTGCCACCATTGTTGAAGCGCCTCCAGCCACCGATCACGTTGCCGCCGTCGCTCCAACCCACCACCGTCACCCTCCCCTGAGGCCGCGGCGACGACACCGTGCCCAGGTGCCACTCCATCGCCTTTCTCGTCACCGGTTTAGCGAAGCCCGAGCTCGATCGCCTTCGGTCCTCCTTCCATCCCACCATCCCTGACGCCATCGGCCACTGTTTCCTCCGCCCCAAGGTCTCCTGCCACCGTCGAGCCAAGCCCAGGTGGTCCTTCCCCTCGACGTCGCCGAAAAACGGAGAATCAGAGAGAGATCCGGATAGAAGACCCGCGCCCAACCCGTTTTGGTCCAGATCCGATTCGGTCAACCTTTCCCCCTGGTTTAACCCTCGTTTAGCTCTCTATTCTGTTTATTTTGTTCATTCAAGTCACTAACCTTTGTTTCTTTCGTTTGCAGATTAGTTACTAGAGGTACAAGTTTATTTTCTTACAATTTAGCCACTGACCAGAACTTTGTTTTTCTTACATTAAGTCGTTTTCAAACAACTTGCACCAACAATTTTCATGATTTCTCGTATTTAATTAAATTTAACTAATTTTGAGTTTTTTTTAGAATAGTTTTGATTTTTCTTTATTCTGAATCTCATGATACATCTAATAATTAGGAAGAGACTTAATAGAGCTAATTTTCTAACACATAGAAAAATTTTTAAAAGAACCCATCCTTAGTGATTTAATAAAATCCCAAGATATAATATTCATTCAAATTCGATTGGTCTGATAAGACTCATGGCCAAGAACAAGATGGTCCTTTTAAATTTTTCGTGGATTTGATAAAGTCCCGAGATTTAAAGGATATCTAAGATTCTATTTCCGATTGGTCTAATAAGATTCACAGTTTGGAATTAAATCAAATAAAAATTAAACATAATTAAATAAAATTCATAAAAATCATTTTTTTATAAAAGATTAGGTTAAGAAATAAGGATTTAGGAAAAGATAAAACTGAACCCCATGGTACCAATTTTTTAGAGCTATAATAAGGTTATTTTAGCGTAACCGACTCACAATCTCAGAATCTCTCATAAATAAATCATAACAGATATCCAATCGACCTAGGCAAAATCGATTAGTGGTAACTCCTAAAAACATGTTGCTACAGTACCAATATTGTACGTTATTGTTAACAAAATGGTACTTCCAAGATGAGATTTAAAACCTTGGCTCCAATTGTTAAGAATTGAGATCATGATTAATCATTGGTTTTTCACTGATTATTGCCTCATCTTTCCAACCCATTCCTATAGCAATTCAACATCCTCATAAGACATTGCACATTTATTTTATTCCAACTGGTCAGGAAATTAATTGTCAAAAATCAAAGTGGATATTTAGCTGAAATGTCTCCACTCATACATGAAGAAAATTTTGCAAACTCCTTCATTTTCAAATCAATACAAGTATTCTCCATTATCCTGGCCTTCATCTGTCATAAGATACATCTTAGTTTGCATCCTATCTATTTTTGGTTGACAAGTTACATAGAAACTTGAAAGTTGGAAATGAAACTTCTAAAAGGACTCAAGACAACTAACTCTAATTCAGTCTTCCATTGCTTCACTAGCCATCTATGTTATGTTCTCTTTTAAGGTTTCAATCACTTTATCGGAGTCTTTGTCCAAGATTTTTATTCATTTCTGGTGGTCGAGTCTCATACCTAAAAGGCTATGCATATGATGCCTAGACGAATTATAATGCTCCTAAAAAGATTAGGAGGTCTTAGAATAAGGGACCTTTGGCTTTCCGACTAGGCCTTGCTGGCTAAGGCTTTGTACCACGTTTTTACATGTGATCCATAGAAACTGGTGTATAAGTTTCAGATGAACAAACTTGAAGATTCTCAATTTATATGGAGGGTTAAGCATAACACCAACTATCAACAAAAGAACTATACCCTTCAATTTTGCATCCTTTCTATAGTGAGTCTCTTGCATGGATGAGAGATCCTTTGGCCACATATTTGTTGGAAAATAGCTAGTTTCCACTTCATTATGGTATGGAAATACATTTGGATCCCTAATGTCTTCACCGATGAATTATTTATGTACCTGCAGATGCCCAAGCTTTGACTTTTTCATGTTTCTATTCTTACTAAAGAAAATTGGGATATCTGAAACATTTTGTTTACTTTGCACATTGAGTATATTGCATAAATGGTCCTTAACTTTTAGTCATTATTTCCTTTTAGTCCCTAATTTATTGAATGTTCTGTTTTGGTCATAAACCTATTAAAATTGTTTCATTTTAGGCCCTCATCAGATGAAATCCATTAACTTAGAATACTTTTCTGATAGAAACTTTTAAAACTCTAATTTAAATATTCGATAACTATTTTTCAATAAATTTAAACAGTTAATATTTTTTTACAGTAAATAGGAAAATTAAATTAGTATTTTTTTTCTTTTTGAATTAAATAAGTTAAATTTACAGAGAGAAAAAAAAAGTGATTTGAATTCTTCATTAACTGTAAAAAAAATTATTATATGAATTAAATTTATTATAAAACAGTTTCTAGATAGTTTAAATTATGATCTAAAAAATTGTTATCAGACAAATATTTTTAATTAACAAACTTCATCAAATTGGGACTAAAATGAAACTTTTTAATAGGTTTAATACTAAATCAAAATATTCAATAGGTTAGGGACTAACAAGAAACAATGACTAAAGGTTATGGACCATTCGTGAAATTTACCCTTTGCTCATTGTTTCCAGACTGAATTGTCGTTGAGATTTATGAACTACCTCCTCCATCTTTTTCTAGTTGCAAGGGTAGTATTTTTTAGTTTGGCTGACCTTCAGGAACTTTCATTGCAAAGCTTGTGTATGCCATAGAAATCCTAAAGAAATACGCACCTATACTTCAAAGGGTCACCCGAGGATGTTTGATAGGTAAAATTTTCAAACTATCCTAAAGCACATATGGGCCTTGAACATTTCTTGAAACTTTAATTTTTTTCTACAAAAATGCTTTCTTGATGCAATTCCCAAGTTATTTAATCTTTTTATTCATGGTGGTCTTTTCTCATCAACTTACTGTCGATGCAACTAAAATGATGAAAGAAAAATGCATTTGTTTTAGACTTGTCAGTGCTCTGTTCAGGTTTGGTGTAATTCTAACACAACTTTAGATGGTATAAAGTCATTCCGCTTTAAGCCATGGCTTCTTTAATTATTGTTTCCACCCTTTTGATTATATGGCTTAGAAGAAATGAATATGTTTTTTGACATGCTCCAAATCAAGTTCTATCTATTATAGCTAGGAGGGATATCTTAGTTTAACAGCTATCTCTAACTTAGGACTATTGGTATATTCACTATTTCTTTCCTTATAATCTGCCAAACCTTTTTTGCCACTCATGGGTAAAACATCTTGTTTCTCAACATAAGCAAAACCATAATATTTTTATTGTGGATGGGACATAAGGATGCTCCATTATGACATAGCTTTGAATGGTTACTAATGCTCTATCCATTTTCCAGGATAGTTGTTATCTCCCTTATTGCTTCTTTGAATTCGAATCCATGTTATACAAAGTGTTATTTTGGTTGTTAAGCAGTTCCAGCTAAAAGTTCTTATTATATTAACCAATTGTGGTCAAACTATTATTTCCATGCATGGTATTCTAGTCCTTCATACAGCTTTGGTAAGCCTAATTCAACAAATGCAAGTAAACCTAGAGATGTTTGACCAATATAAACTTATTGTTATTCACATACCTTCATTTAGTCATATCTTCCTACTAGTCTTACTTAATCTTTTCCTTTTAGTTGTATTTTTCTTTTAAGTATCTCAAAGAAAAAATATCATAAGCATATTTCGGTGAATATTGTACTGCCCACCATTATGATTTCCCAAGTAAACAATTATTGATATATTTCATTTTATAATAAAGAATGTTGAATATATGTACGTTATGAAACATATAATATATGAAATAATTATTGTCAAAAAATATGTATAAGCTAGGAAAATATATTTGCATTAAAATAATAGGCTGAGGCTAAAATACACTCAGACCACATAGAGCATCCTTACTTTTAAATTATTTACAATTTTTGCCACTCGGTTCTTCCTTCTCCAATGTTTCTCCCCACTTATTCTTTTCCTAGAACTGCAAGCTTACTCAAATCCTTATTCTGCTTATCCTCGTCTCTTTTTGTTTGTTCTCTACAAATCTTATGATGCTAGTTCTTCATCATCATCATTGAAGATAGGAGGATGTTGCCTATTAATGCCTTTATTTTAGTCAAAGATGATTCCAACGATGATGACAATGAAGGTGAAGCTACAAAGAAGCTTGACATTTTCTGTTGACCTCCCTCCATCTTTTATCCCTGCCTCTGGTGGTACCTATGGCCCGTTGGAAGAAGAATCAATGCCCTACCTTCGGTGGTGTTTGTTTTGTTCCATTCAGTAAAAAGTTTTGTTCCACTTATATAAATATGTTGTTCTGTAATATGCTTCATCATTCATCCCTACCATTGGTGACATCTGTGCACCCATTGGATTAAGAACCAATGTCCTCGCCTCTAGTGGCATCTATGTTATTCCGTTCAGTAAGAAATATTGTTCTAGTCATACAAAACGTGACCCTATATAATACATTATTTGTTTCGTAAAATGTGTTGCTCACAAATAGTGTTGATCCATTTAATACCACGTGATGTTTTATTCATAAAATTATGTTGTTCTGTAATGTGATGATGTTTACTTCATAAAATATGTTATTCGTAAATACTATTATTCCATTCAGTGAGAAGTGTTATTTCATTTATATAAATGTGTTGTTTTGTACTATGTTGTTCATTTCGTAATATGTGTTCTTCGTAAATAATGTTATTCTATTCAGTAAAAGTGTTCTTTCCTTCATACAATTGTATTGTTCATTTGGTAATATGTATTGCTCACAAATAATGTTATTTGGTTCAGTAAGAAGTGATGTTTCATTCATACAATTGTATTATTCTGGAATATAGTGCAATATGTTGTTCCTGCTCAGTAAGAAGTGTAGTTCATTTTGTAGGATGTGTTATTTAAGTGTGGTGGCTTTTTTGTAAATAAAATGATATTTTGTAATATGTTGATTATTTCATAAAATATGATGTTTGTAAATTTTGCTGTTATTTTCAGAGAAAATGTTGTTCTGTACGATGGTATTCATATAGCAAAATGTGTTATTTCATTCATAAAGATGTGTTATTCTATTCACACAATGTGTTGTTTCATAAAATACGATAATAAGGTATATACTAGTGCACCGGATAAGTACTCAAAATGATACACTCCTATCATTTAACATTAGCAAAAAGCAACAATTAGTTCATTAGTATATGTAATTAAAGCAACACTCAATGTCCATTTGTTTAAGTATTACTCTCATTGTTTCATAAAGAATGACTCTTTTACCCTTTTTTTTCTAACATTTGAGTTAAATATATTCATATTAATTTATATTATAAAAAAATTAAAAAAATTATATTTATAAATTAGAGTTTTTAAGATACCATTTTTATATAAAAATTTTTTTTAAAAATTATAAATTAATTACTATAAATAATAAAGAGTACAAACTTTGTGAGACGGGGAGTGCTATCAATGTACCATATTGTGTTTTGTCCGGTCCTTCATTTTATCTTAGTTTATTTTCATTTTCTTCGGCCTCAAGCTGCGTGGAAATTGCGGATTGACTACCAAGTGCCGAACTTTTTGGCTTTTTGCAAGCTCCAATGGCACTTTTTTTGCTTTTTGCAAGCTCCGATGAATCCATCAAGGACCAAAACTCGGCGCTTTTTAACACTATAAGTACCAAAAAAGACCATTTTTTAAGTTGGGAACCAAAACCCAGCATTATTTATAAGATAGCGGAACTCATGTGCAATTTAGTCAAACAGAACCTTTTAAGAAAATCTTTGAAGGAAATTTACAATTACTCATAAAGTATGTTCTAACCTACGGTTTGTCCTCTTTATTTTTAAAAATCTACACTTTACCTCTTATATTTTTTACATAGCTTGACAATAACTTCTAAAACTATATTTAAATTGTACGATAGTCATCTTCCAGTAATTTCAATTTCTCTAATATGTTTTTATAATTAATAGATATTTTAAATTATCAGTTTTTTCTTTCTATAAATATATTTTCCTATCTATAAATACATATCAGTATTTTTTAAAAGTCAGTTAGCTATGAAAAAAATCAAAAATCTTAAAATTACAGTTTTAGAAATTATTGTTAGATACTGTAAAGGAAATATGGGGTAAAGTGTAGGTTTTTTAAAATAGAGGAGTATAGTGTAGGTTAGACTAAACCACAAGCTAAGAGGTTTTGTAATTTTCCCAATTTTGGAACTTTCAGGCAAAAGAAAGAGATACCAACATTATGGGGTTCAGATAAAAATCTAGAGCACAGCGGATCAAGGACTCATATCCGCAGGTCCAATGGTCTTAGCCTTGGGCCCTAAAGAAAGGCTTAAAGCAGAATCGGCCTATTCATGGGATTTTTCTATTTTTCTATTCATACACATAGTAGTATTATATTACAAAGCGATAATTACAATTTACTCCTGAGGTTTATATGAATTTACACTTTATCCCTCACATTTTAGAAATATACACTTTACCTCTATCTTTTTAATACAATCAGACAATAACTAATAAAATATTAATTTAGATATTACGGTAGTCATCTTCTAATAATTTTAATCAATATCATATTTTTATACAGTTAATGGAAATTTTAAATTACAAATTTTTCTTTTTTGTATTTCTTTCAGTTTTTAAAATAGTATTTTCTAAATCTTAATTAATTATAAAAAAATAATTTACACGTTAAAATTACTTGAAGATGACAACCGTACAGTTTAAATTAAGATTTCAGAACTTGCTGTTGGACTATATTAAAAAGGCATAGGTAAATTGTATATTTTTTAAACAGGGGGGCAAATGTAATTTTACCTAAATCTCAGTGTGCAAATTGTAATTAACCCTATTACAAATTATTGGGTTTGAATCAATGGAAAATTACAATTACCCCCTGAGATATGCCCTGATCTACAATTTATCTCCTCTATTTTTAAAAACTTACATTTTGTCACCTATATTTTCACACTGCTTGATAACAACTTCTGAAACTATATTTAAACTATATGATAGTCATCTTCCAATAATTTCAATCTCTTCAATATTTTTTTTACAATTAATAAAAATTTTAAATTGTTAGTTTTTTCTTTCTATAAACGGATTTTCCTCTCTGTAAATGTATATCAGTATCTTTTAAAGGTCAGTTAGCTGTGAAAAAAAAAATCAAAAATCTTAAAATTACTAGAACATGATTATCAGATAATTTAAATTAAGGTTTCAGAAGTTATTTTCAGACACTATAAATGAAATAAAGGGTAAAATGTAGGTTATATAGGGGGCAAAGTGTAAGTGAGACCAAGCCACATAGGGGTTTTTGTAATTTTCCCTTGAATCAAATAACTCATAGTATCCCAAGCGCAGGAGCGGGAAAATGTTATTTTAAAAAATTTAAGTGAATGTTATGACAATGAGACCAAGAGCACCATTTAAGAGTGAGAGTGAAAACGTTAACCTAAAATAGAGTAATTGTGCTACTCAGATTTGAATATAAGAAAATAGAATAGACCCAATTTAATATAGTGAGAAAGTTTTTGTTTTTCCTTTCAAGAAGCTTGAAAGTTGAACCCAGTTCTGGGAAATACTTGCATGTGTAGGCAAGCAGATCCAGAATTTTTACAAAAGAGGGTCTGAATAAATATATAATATTTAAACCCTAACATTAAATGATGAAATTGATAAGTTTACAAATATTACGATGTAATGATAAATAAGAAAAAATTTTGAAAATTGCAATAATTTATCTTCTTTTTTTCTGTCATTGGTCAAATATTTAAAAAAAATATAAACTATAAAAAAGATGAGTGAAATATTCATGTTGTATATAATGTTAGAACCAAAAATCTATTACTTAATTTATTAACTTTATCTTGTATTGAATTAGTTTCACAATTTTTCCTTTGAATTAGAGAAAAAGAGTGGCAAAAGAAGTTTTAGGTCTAGATAGGAAAAAATGTGAAAATTAAATGATCAATATAGAGTTTTTTCCATTATCCTAGTTATCAGTAGAAACAAGATACTAACTTATTTTCTATCTTTCTTGAAATAAAAGGGATATATTATTTTATTCCTGTAAATATTATAAAAATTATGAGGTCTATTAAAAAATATAAAAGGGTCCAATTACTTAATTATATACTACATCCGTTTCACAAAGTTTGTCCTATTTACTATTCACAGCAATTAATTCATGATTTTATTTCTTTCAAACTTTCTTATATAAATATAAACATTTTATATGAAAATAGTACCTTAAAGACTATAGTTTATAAATATATTTTTTTAAAAAAAATTACAATACAAATTAATATAAATATACTTAAGTCAAACCTTAGTTAAAAAAAAAGTAAAAGAGTCAACCTTTGTTAAATGAAAGGAATATCTTTTATCAATATTTTTTATGGAAAAGGGGATCCATAGACCCCCATAATTTATACATGGACCCGCCTCTGTGTGTAGGAGTTGACACCTAACTCTAAAACAAGTGATTTCTTAAGCCATCACAGCTAATATCCATGGGTTACTTCGCAATAGTAGAATCCATTTTAGAGGCACGACCACCGGGGAAAAGGCTGCTGAAACTTTTGTCCTTAAGCTTCAACCCAACATGAAGATATGATAGCAAAGAAACCGTCATTTTCTTTTCCTTTGATTAGCAATGCAGTATATATTAAAAGAAAATAAAATATATGATTCAAGCATTATCTAAAAAGGAAAGGTAATGGAAACAAACTCCTTAAAACTAGCTAGACTCTTCCTCCAACCTAAGTATGAAAAAAATCTTCTTATTTTTCATACGGTTAAAGTCTACCAGGGGTACCTTAGCTTTTATTCTTATCCCAAATGGGTACCTAACCTCTTACTACACATTCTACCGAGATACTTTCCGTCAATTTTACAGTTAAATTGGATGAAAATTAATGATGTAGCATTAAATAATACTAAAATAAATTCAAAATAACAACTTTGAACATTAAACTTTTACAATCCCTAATTCTAACCCTAATCTTTTCCAATCAAATAACTCTAAACCCTAATCTTTTTTATTTCTATCTATTTCGATTTCCTCCCATCCACCATCGGTTCAATTCCAAATCTGTTCAATTTTCAATCTTCCATATGATACAGGCATGGTCAGCGTGCATCAATCTCACCATCCCATCCATCAGCGAGGGTGATGGTATCACCGACGAGGTCGATCTTATGGACGAGTCCAGATATAGCAGCTGTGGTGAGGGTGATGGCGTCACGGTCAATGGCAAGGGTGATAGCCTCGCGGTTGATGGAGAGGGCAATGGCGTCGTGGGCAAGGGCAATTGTGAGTATGATGGCTAGTTGGGATGCATCACGCGGTGGTGTCAAGCAGCTGAAAGTGACAGCTTTCTCGACAGTGAAAGGCGGGGACGAAATCTAGTACATGAGGACATCAATGTAAGGAGAGGTCAAGGATCAGGTAACGGTGATGGCGACATGGAGAGTCGGAGTTGGGCAGAGGCTAGAGAAAGGAGAAAGTGAGAAGGGAAAGAGCAAATTTAGGCTAGGAAGAGTAAGTTTAGAAATTTAGAGCTTAGAATTATCGACTTAAAAAGTTCAAGTACCAAAATTATAATTTAGACTTTATTTTAATATTATTTAATGCAACATCATCAATTTCTATCCAACTTAACAGCAAAATCAACAGAAAGTATCTTG
This sequence comes from Aquilaria yunnanensis, assembly GCA_039654915.1. Lineage (NCBI taxonomy): Eukaryota > Viridiplantae > Streptophyta > Magnoliopsida > Malvales > Thymelaeaceae > Aquilaria > Aquilaria yunnanensis. Next base: position 3,848,791 of record CM077595.1, read on the forward strand.
GTGAAACGCATATCAATAGATTAGGTATCTTGCTGGGACAAATATAAAGGTAAAGTACCCATTTGGGACAAGAATAAAAGTTAAGGTACCTATGGTAGACTTTACCCTTTTACATACGTTTCAAAATCTAAACCACTTCAATTGAAAAATTAAAAAGTTCTAAAAAAATGGACTAATTTTAACATTTTTCGCTACTCTATTGATTGAATGCAATATATATAGGAATATAGTGTACATTATGCACAATGGCAGATCTATTGAGAGAATAAGGTCTTTGGACACTACTTTTTTTTTTATCAAAATATATATAAAAGACTTGCAAAAGATGTTTATTAGGATATAGATTGTCTCTGACTTCAATAACACAAACTGGGGTAAGTATGTCAAATAATTTTAGTGTAATTATGTAGTGTATAGTTGATCTAGTTTTAAGTGCACTTAAATATAACTTTCAATATCTGGAAGCATGAATTTGAACTATAATGTAAAGGATAAGGAAAAGGTTCTTCCCCGAGTGTCATAAGGTTCTTCATTATCTTTTACATTGGTATGATGTCTTTAATTGGTGCCAATTCACATGTAGCTAGATCAACTATGGAGCAGACATTTTCAACAATAAAATTGATAAAGAACAATTTGCAAAAAAAAAATAAGAGATCAACTTTTGAAAGATTGTTTAGTAACATACACTGATAATGATATATTAGATGGTACCAGCATGATACCACTATAAAATATTTTCAAGATATAAAAACTTGTTGAGAACAACTTTATGATATTTGTTACTTATCATATAAGCAAATTTTTATTTTTCATTATTTGAACTAAGTTCATGGTATTGTATATATATCAACCGCACTTTGAACAAATCCTAAATATGCCACTGATCATGCATAAAAGGTGATGATAAACTCTCTAAGTATCCATGTGATGTAGGGGTGGAGTCTAAAAAAATGGTCAATTGGGCCAATAGATAATTCCTCTTTAAAAATATAGATATAAACTTTAAAATTTGTAGGGTCAAGTTGTAAATTTTATTAAAGATAGGACAATAAAAATGTTATTTTTTTCCAAAATTGCCCTCACTCACATTAACTTGGCTCTGCTACTAATGTGATGTTATACTTACAAAGCTCCCTAAGTGTCACTTTTTTTATATAGTTTGAAAAATGTTATGTAGGTTTAGCAATGCCACTATTAGAAAAAAGTGTTGTAGGGAAAAGAAAATGTTGAATAAATCCTTTATCATTTCATTCTACTGGGTGTTGGTTACAACTCCAACCTTAGCTGCCGCCACCCTTCTCTCTCTCTTTCTCTCCCTTAAAAAGTCCCTCCAGTTTTAGCCTAATTGGCTGAATCTATCTAACTTTTTAGCTTAATTTGGTCATCTTTCCTAAATTTTTATGTTATTTCTTTTTTGAAATAATTGACTTCATCACTAGGGTTTTCTTTTTACTTTCATCAGATCCAGTTTTCTTCTCCCTAACAGATAAGACAGAGAAGTTACAGATTAAAAAGACGGCAGCAGAGAGTTCCATTCGATGAGGTTGGCCAATCTGCTCTCTCATAGTGGATCGGGAGTTAGCGTTTATTAATCCAAATATTATGCTAGGTTTGTGTATTTAAATACTGAATATGCCCGTATATTCTGTACAATTTTTCTATGTAATGCGATATCGTTTGAACATTATAAATTATATGAGTTGAGTCTATTATCTCTATGAAGTTCAATGTTTGTATCTTATTAGCAGATGTTGCATTACTTACAATTAATGGAAAAGAAACTTTCATAAAAAAAAAAAATTAATTCACCCTGGTGGTTAGATTTTGGGCACTAAAAGAAATGAAAAAAAAAAAAAAACAAAGCAAAACAAATTTAGAGAGTAGACATCTATTTTGGGCCTTGACTAGTACCATCCTGCAACATTTATTCATCTCCAAATGGGTTCTACTGGATCGAAAAATAAAAACAAAAAGAAACAAAGCAAAACAAATTTAGAGAGTAGACATCTATTTTGGGCCTTGACCAGTACCAGCCTGTAACATTTATCATCTCCAAATGGGCTCTAGTGGATCGAATTCAAAGTATGCCCTAATAAGTAGCCGACATTTAAGATTGGCAAAGACCCAGTAAACAAACCAACAGAATTGTTCTGGAGTTTTTCTTTAGCAAACTAATTTTAGTCATAACTGGCACACTTACTCCTGATCACGCAAAAACCTACAAAGAGAGGCTTCCTAATTTAGGGGCTCTTTGTTGGATCGACGCAACCATATGTAATTATTAACAATTTTCTTTTTAGTCTAGAATTTATAACTCACATTATACGTTGTATTGGAATAATGTGGCCTTCCACTTTTACTTACAGACAGGATTAGAGGTTTTTATGTAAATTGCTTCTGTTTTATTGGACATAGAAGGCAAAATTAATTTTGCTTTCACTATTATGAACTGTTGCGAAAAGGTGTTACTGAAAAATCAAAAGGCTAAATTACAAAAAGGGTGATGCTGTCTTATTTTAACGAGGATCAAGGACTATGGGATTATAGCATCATATATTAGGCCTTTTCTACTTGCATCAATATGTAGATTGCTACATCGGTTGTAAATGGGATTCTGGGCCAGAGGGGCAAAAATACTGAATCATTTATTTGTTGAGGAAAATGTAAATTTAAAGTTTAAAAAGTAGATTTAGAAGTTTAAAGATTAAAAATTATTGGTTGAAAAAGTTTGAGGACCAAAATTATTATTTTACATTTATTTTTAGTATTAATTAATATTATGTCAGCATTTTTCATCCAAATTAATAGTGAAATTGACCGAAAAGACCTAATTAAGACTAAAAAATGAGGTTAGGTACTTCGATATGACAAATTAATATATGGTACCATTTTAGGACACAAAAAAAAAAAAGTTAAAGTACTTATAGAGGAATTTACCCTATACAAATGTGATTAAAGATATGTTATATGTGTGTGTGTATTCAATCATTTAAGTTTTAATATATGAATCTAATGTACAAATAAAAGTTCTTTTCTACATATGTAATATGAATATATATTCATATGCTTATATTTATATACTGTACATGTTGTTCAGCAAGAATAAAAAACTAATTTCAAAATGCATTAGTTCAAATTTTTAATTTTGAACTATTTATGTGTATTTAAAATTGATTCTTAAATTGATTAATTTATTTTTTTTTAAAAAAAAATTATGCATGCAAGTTTAATGATATAGTACAAGTGTCTGATTCTTCGAATTAGCTTTAATTAGAACAGAACATATAAGGACATTAAATGTAAAGCCCTTTCAAAGCCTAACAAATTCAAAAGCCAAATTAAATCAATTTTCACCTTCTTTCCCTAATGTTTCTCATTTTCATTCCATATATCTTCGTTGCCTGCTCTTCCTAGGGATAATAAAATTTGACCCGACCTAACAACTTGGGCCAACCTATTTGAACCCAAGCCAACCTTACCTGAGTTGACAAAAAAAGTCATTGACATGACCCCAGCCTGAACTTGAACCCAAACCTAACCAAAGTGAGACCTGAGAAAAATGGAACTCAAATTGGACTGAATCTGAAATAATTCGAACCTGAAATGACCCAATAAATAAACCTTACAAAACCCGATTTTAACCCAAATTAACATAAATATATGGTTGATAGAGATGTAAAAAATTATGTTTTTATATATTGCTTATTTATCTAAATTACATATTAATTATAACCATACAATTTAAGAAACTTTAAAATATTTTAAAAATATTTTTTATTTAGTGGTTTTTATAGAATATATTAACAAAATAATATGCTTTGTATAGGGTTTTCTAGAATTTAATGATTTAGATATTTATTTAGAAGTTCTTTTAAAGCATGTAACCAATACATTGGGCCTCATATGGCAGTTAATTGGACGTTGATTAGTCTAAATTGAGCACCAATAGATCCATTTAAAAGAAAGTTTTTTTTTCTTATCCACAAAAGAAAATAACCAAATTTTATCCCTAAAAAATAGTTGAATCTAAATTCTACGATCTAACAAATACTAGCATGTGAAGAAGTAAAAGTTAAACGAAAATTAGGGCCAATTCATTTTGTCTAAAGTCAACTAACTTTTTTTTACTTTTACATCTTTTTTACCTGAAACCAATTTCATTTGAAAGTCAATGTTATGTAGATACAATAATCAATTTGAAAGTAAATTTTTAGGATGTTGTTAAATTTTTATGAATTTTTCTTTTTTAAGGCTTAAAACTAGAAAAATTCATAAAAATTTAGTAAAATTATAAAAATTGTATTTTCAATTGATTATTGTAGCTACATAATATTGGTTTTTAATTAAAATTAGTTTCAAACAAAAAAGATGTAAAAATAAAAATAAGTCATTTTGTAATCAATTGATTAAAGTTAAAACGAATTGGGTGTAGATCTTGGACATGGCTACAGAAAGGTGGCACACATCTTAATCATCATACATAGAATGTAAACAAAAATTAAAATCATCATGTTCTAACATACCACTTGGAATTGTGGCTACCGAGTGCCAATTAACGGTGGGAACAGGTAATCCTGGTGGTAGTGTGCAGACTGTGAAAGGGCTGGTTTCTTTAGTCTACTTTGTTTAATGCCCCAAATTCAAAGCGAGGCAATCAAGCAACCAGCGAGAGGGAACCTTAAGGGACAACCGATCGGTGAAACAATGAGAGCTGAGAAGGAGTAGGCTATTGGGTCCATACAGAGGTCTGATAAGGCGACGATAGTTGCCGTTGTCGAGTGCCGCTATTCTATATTTCTATTTTTGTTGAAGCTTGAAAGCCAAACAATTCTCAATTGGTTTAGTTTCAATTTGGACTTTTAATTTGGCACACAATTTTGATTTGTTTTCTTTTATCTGTTTTATTGTCACTTTTCATTTGCCACACAAGCACAACACAAACAAATTTGTAATTTTCATTTGGTGCACAAATTGGTGGATTGGTTTTGGGTTTTGGGCAAATTGAATTGGTAAATTAATATTTAATTCATTGTATTAAATTAGATTATTTGCAATTTGATTTAATTAATATGATTCTCTTCTTTATTTGAAATTTGATTAAATTAAATTAGGGTATTTGCAATTTGATTTCTTTTATTTGTCTTTATTATATCATAATTACCAAAAAATGTAATATTATTTTCTAATTGTTTGCTTTCAATTTTAAATACACTTAACCCTTAAGCTTATTAACCTTAGACTGTAAACCTACCTAAACCATAACTTTAATCCTTACCTTATCCTAACTTCACCATAAACCCTAAATTTAGACCCTAAGCCCTAAACTTACTAACACCTTAATCCCTAAACTCTTAACTCTAAACCCTAAACCCATAAACATTTACCTTAACCTAAATCATAAGCCCTCAATTCTAACTATAAACTATAAATTTAAACCTAAATCCTAAACACTAAATCCTTACCCTAAGCTTAATTGAAACATTAACATTTACCATAAACCTAAACTTTAGCCTTAACCATATAAACCATCAATTCTAAACCCAAACCTTAACATTTAATCTTGTTCCTAACTTTTATCCTAAACTTTAACACATAATCCTAATTGTCTAACCCTTATTACCCATCATATTTAATAATTCTCACTCTCATATTTGTGATTTCCATATTTTGTAACTTTCTTTTTTTTTTTTTAACATTCATATTTATTAAATTTTATATTTAAAGTCTTCCATATTTAATAAGTTTTATTCCATATTTGGGCTGTTCTAAATCAAGTAACTTCCATATTTAGTAAGTTTGACATTTTGGGTAGCAATTGTCAAAATTACAACATTGGTCCCTAAACTTCTAAGTATGCTGTAATAAGGTACCTAAATAATGAATATTTTCATTTTAGTCACCCATAATAATTACAGCATAGGTCCTAAAACTTTTCAAATCTTTGCATTTTCACCCAGAATTTTTACAATTTTACATTTTAGTCACAAATAGTAATAGAATAATAGTGAACTAGATTTATATTTCATAGCATTTTCACATCAAAAGTTGGATATTGTAACAATTTTTTCGGGACATAATTAAGAAAATTTGTATGAATTTTTTAATTGAACATACTATTAATCACACTAAAAATCAAATTATTTAATTTAAATTTTAACAAAAATTGGGAAAAAATTTTAAGTTGATTGAGTGATTTCAACTTATACACTAGGATCTATTAACCCGAAAAAACTCGATTGATCAACCTAAGTTTGGTCCAAAACCCGAATAACCCATCATGAAATTACCCGATATTAAAAGTGACACGACATGTATTAAACCCAAACCTAAACCCAAAAGTTACCAACCCATATCCAAATGACCTGACTTGAACCTGCCTTAAACCCAAAATTATGCTAACCCGATTAAATCTAAACCCGAATAATCTGACTCACACATGACCTTACTCATCCAATTGTCATCCTTAGCTTCTCCACATAGCTGTCAGCCAAAAATGGCCAAGGCTATTGTCTTATCTTCATCAAAGAGTTCACAAACAGTAAGATGACTGATGACTCTAGTGGGAAATGAGAAGAGGAAAGAGGATGATTGTTACCACCTTAACAAATGGGAAAATTACATTATAAAGGCATAACGGTTATAAACCATTATATAGCGTAATTGTCACCATAGTGAGTGAAATGTGAGGGATAAAGTGAATAATCTACACCTCCCTAAAATATTACAATAGTTACTTGGTACTAAAGGGAGCCTTAAAGGATTGCTTGTTTTACAAGTAATATATGGGTATTATTGCAAGATTTCAAGACTTGGGTACTCAATTTTACAACTCTAAAAGAGAGATTTTGGAAGGATTTGAATGGTATGGAAGCAATTTTTTGAGGCTAAATTTCATGAAGGAAACAAAAGCTATTATTCAAGAACCTAGGATAACTAGGTGTACAATTGTTCACAAAAATAACTTAAGGATGGGATAATTTTTGACAAGAGTCAAAGGTGGTCATTTCTAGCATTGTCCCAGCCTTTTATTTCCAGGTTCTAAGGTCAAAAAGGTGGCCTAAATATTAGCCAAACAGTCTTTGTTTAAGACATACTTATAGTGACTTAAGTGAGGGTTAAGGTTAAACTAATCAAGTCAAGTAAAATATTTTGATTTATTGTCATTTCTTACCCATTTTCGCCCCCCACCAGGCACAACCTATTCCTTAGCTCCTCCATAAGCTTCCATAGCCACCATAGCTCAATCTCCTAAGAAATCATAAAGGAATGCAATCGGATGCAACAAGAAAGAGAAAAGCCCTAATTTTCGGGTTCATTGTGAATCTCTTGAAGATTTTAGCCTTCACAGTTTAGGTAAGGGTTTTATCTTCATGTTTTATGGTTTTTTATTGTTCTAAAATGATTAACAACATGCATAAAGTTAAGACCATACTTGGAAGAGAGCAAAAAGCTCAAGGAACCAAGTATAGGTTAAGGGGGAGTGCATGAACAAGGTTCCAGCCTTACTGTTTTTCATGCACTAAGATAGCAGTGTTTACAGGGGTTTCTAGAGCCCAAATTAGTACTAACTAAGACCAATTAACCTCCTAAGATCAAGCATTAGCTTGAGGAGGGTTGCCATAGTGATTACATATTATTTATTTCATTGTTTATAGACTAACCCTAATGATGTATTGCTGCCAGCATTGCATTTGATTGTGTTCTGTTTATTTGTGCATTTGGATGACTATATTTTTGTATATGTGCTTTGTTTTTGTGTTTTTATGTCTTTGTATTTTAGGTATGTTGCTAGGAATTCAAGTTTCTAATGATAAGCCCTTATTAAGTTTCTTCAAAGAGACTTACCCCTCTTTCTGTCCATTTTAGGAGCACCTGAAAGAGAGCATTCAAAATAATAGTTGTTTGAATTTTTCTGTGAAATTTTAGGTATATTAACTTCCATATGTTTAGTTGTAAACTAGAAAGTTTTATGATTTTTAGAGCACATTATCTTTTTTTAGTAATGGTACTTTCTGCCTTGCCCAGCAGCTGGTCCCTTCAAGTTTCTGGAGTACTTAGTGCTTTTAAAGTTCTCCAAAAAGCTTAGTGTACGTATTAACTAAGTTATTTTCATTTATGTGGTGCATAAATGCATACAAATGATCTGGGTATGTTGTACGTGTAGTGTGATAATGATATATGGATCAATGAAGTGTGGTTTGAAGTGTGTATACAATACTGTCCATATGGTGTTTATGGGCTATTTTGATGCATTTTTATAAATGATGGTTAGAAGGGCTTTAAATTCAGGAGAATGGCTTTCCCATGTGTGTAAGACATATATGGACACTACCAAGTGGGTTTTGCACCTGGAAATGAAGTATATGAATATTATGAAATTTTGTATGGGCATAATGGTCAATAGTGGCTAAAATTTGGTACCCTGTACTCCAGCTGCCATAACTTTTTTTACATAAAAAATTTGGCTATGAAATTTTGACCACACTTAGAAAACTTTAATAGGAATAACTTGGATTTTGAATCACTGGATTTGGTGCCCTGTAGCCAGAGTTATGAGCTGTCAAAATTGGCTAATTTTGCTGAGCATTTTCATATGGTCATTTTTACCTGGTTAAGTGTAAAATCCATAATTGTAAACTTAGATGGATCTAATGTCTCAAACCTGTTTCCCTATGAAGGTTTAAGGGTATTAAAGGGTTTAAAACCTTTAGGGAACAGGAGAACATGAGTAGAATTTGAGTTGTACATGATGTGAAAATTTGGGGAAAAAAATGCGCACCAATAGCATCATGTGTGCATATGATTGTACATGCACTTGAGGATTTTACTCAAATTTCATATTGGCCAGGAATAAAGAATTTCATTGTCATCATTACTTCTAGATGAAATTATATGTGAATATGTGTGTAATGGTTGGACCAATATACACATCTTTGCATAATGACCAAGATGACTACTTAGGTAAACATAGTGCACATGTTTTGCTTGGCCTACAAGACATGGACTGCCTGGGGTTTGAGCTCACTAAAATTGATTACTGTATTTAAATACTCAAAGTGGTAACAATGATTTCACATGAACGGAGTCAAGTGCGTCTGTGCATGACTGGCGGTGGCTAAGCCTGATATGAACCGCAACAACGAGATCAAGCTTTCTAGTGAATAACGGCAAGCAAAGCTTTAGCTGGTAACTGGTAACTGGCCCAAAGTTGGACCCGAGCGATGCCGATTTGAGTCAGTAACTTTATCAGGTATAATAGGAAATGTAATACTCCCTCTATCCCAAGTTTTATGCTCCATTTGCCATTTTTGGCCATCCCAAATTCTTTGTACCATTTCCTTTTTTAGTAAGTTTTACCAATCAAATTTACATTTATACCCCTCTCATTTTACACTTTTATTCACCAGATACAAATTGTTTTATTTCACTCTATTTTGTTAAAACCTTCTCTGATCTCCGATGGCCGCCACCAGCATCGTCGCGACACCATATATTCGTTGTTGCCGGAATTGCAAACTCATATCCTCGTTGTTGCTGAAATTACAAACCCACCTTCTTGTTGTTACTGGAATCACAAACCCATCTTTTTCTTATCATCGAAATCGCAGACCCATCTCCTAGTTGTTGCCGGAGTCGCAAACCCATTTGCTTGTTATTGCTAGAATCATGAAATCATCTCCTCGTTTTCACTAGAATTGCCAACCCATATCCTTGTTGTCGTGGTGGCCGAGACGATGGGGGATAGGCTTGGAAAGGTCGGACTTGAATAAGGTGATCAGATGCCTAGTAGAAATTGGGCGTGAATGATCCAATCGGACGTGAAGGAGAGATCAAATATGAATGAAGCGATTAAACAGCGAGAAGAGATCGGATGCGAAAGAGAAATCAGATGCAAATGAGGTAATTAGACGCGAAGGAGGTAATCGGAGTGACGAACCAACGAAGGGGAAGGAGAAAATAGGCTACAGGACAAAACCGGCGAAAAGATGACGAGGGCTGAACTTGTGGTAGATGTGGGGAAGGAAGAAAAGAACCAGGGGTACAATTGTCCAAACATACATATTTTCATCATTTCTTAAACTCCACACCAAACACAAATGGAGCAGAAAACCCGGGACAAAAGGAGTATTTAGAAACAAAAAGCAACACAGATCATATTATTTTTCTTAGTAAGAAAAATATAATGCTTGTATTGTTTCTAAAATAGACTTCCCAGAAAATAATATCACATATTATAATGACCATAAAAAAAAACCTCTATTCATAAAGGGCAAAGAGAATGTTAAGAAAATCTCCACTCACTCCTCTCCTCCATATATCTTCTCTTCCAATTTTTTCATGGTTTTTTTCCACAAAATTTTTTGTAGGATGCAAGTAATAAAGATAAATTTTACACAAACAACTATGAAATCTATGATAAAAACATACACATATATTTGCTCCTTTTAATATTTTTAGGAATCAGGCCGCAGCTCAAGCTCTCAACATCTCATGTTTACTAGGAAAATCAACTCTCCCTTTTGGAGTTTCTGAACACCTTATATATTGATAAAATCAATAATATTATCTTGCATATTTAACATGTAACTTGTACCAAAAGGTCAAAAACCCTAATTGTGCTGATAAAAATTTAAGAACAGAGGAACGCTTTACCTCATTATCCTTAGGGCTATAAAGAGTACCTTAGCTCTGCCAGCTAACCTCAGTCAATATAATCTCTCTAAAGTTCACCAAAGTATCCTACAATAAATACACCCTATAAAGAATAGGTACTTACTTGGGTTTGCCTTACTTGTTAATGGCCATATCAAGTTTCATTAATTAATTTTTCCCTAAGTGTGCATTGCAATTACTTTAACTAACCTTTATTAACATTTTCCAGAAGTGATTGTGTCAAATTGGTAAGGGCAGGGAAGCACTAGCTAAAATTCATATATGTTCCTAATGGTTTTGAAACTACGAGACTTTCTTTGTTATAAGGGTGTAAAGATGTTGGGCAAAGCCCAAGTTCATTGGGCTTAAACTCAGCCCTTTAGCTTATTGGTATTACTTGGACTTGGGCCTGAATTTTAAGGCTCGAGCTCAGCTCAAAGAGGGTTCAAGCTCGGTCTGTGAGCCCGTTTGGCTTGAAGTTACAATTATGACCCAAATGTAAAAATTTAACACTTGAGGTCTAGTATGGTAGAAACACAATCTCAAAGACTAAATTTGTAATTATTTCTAAAGGTTTGTCAAAGTTAAAAAAATTGTAAACATGATGAGAGATCTAACTGTCCGACAACCGTCGAATCCATCATTAGGCTGTTAGTGAATTTCCGCTGATAAAACTGTGGCGGCTTCGATGTCGGATGATACATCGTTCCACGGTCTCTATGAGACATTACAAATGTTGAATCTTGAACATATATCGAATCTGGAGTGATGCTAAGGCGGAGATGGACAAGTTGCAGATGGTGGTAGTCGACAAAAGGAACAATTGCAAGGTAGGGGTAGAAAGGTTTAGGGATTGGGGAGACACTAGGTGAGGAATAAGGTTAACGGAAGAAGGGGCTGGTTGAGAAGTAGCGAGGAAGAGGAAAGGGAAATGTTTTTTTGGGCCGGACTTGTTTAGAGCTTATAGGCTTATGGAAAATTAGGTTTGGGCATGGATAATATATGAAGGCCTGATTGGGCTTGATATGAATTACCTCACCAAACCCAGGTTCGGATTGATTAAGTACTGATTCGAAAATCGCTCGAGCTCAAAAAGGCTCAAGCCCAGCTCAAGCTCAGGTAGCCTGATAAAATCCTTACCTGTCTACACCCTTACTCTATTACAATAAGTAGTTAATAAATTTTCTTCCATGATTTTTCCATGGGCTTTTATAAAGCTAATGTGAGATATCCTTTTACCTTATTAACTATTAAAAAGCATGACAATAACAAACTGCCAAGCATATGTTGAGTTGAATTCAAAGTAATTGGGTAGCAATTAAATTATAGCATATTACTAGGAAGGCATTCTTAGAAGCAAGTTTTTCCTTAGTGAATAGTTAAATTGTATGTTAAGATATAGATCCCTACAAATTGTATCTCTTAGTCCAACTTTTTTGCTAATGCTATTACATGATCTTTATTTATGAAGCCTCATTGGATCAATTAGTTGAATTGTTAGTGACCCCATTTGTTCTAGGTGTTTTTCTTGTAAAATGTCCAATTTATCTGGTTTGCATAAGAGTTCAAGAAGACCAATGAGCACACATTTGATAGGTTGCTTGTTGCCCAAGGATCCTAAGTACCAAAGAGTAACCGAATACTTATTTCACCAAACTTGGTCCAAGAAAAAGAAATTGAGTAAGAGAAAAAAAAATAAAGTTATAAATAGAATCAAGGATGAAAATAAGTATTACATAAAAGAATTTAAAAGAAATTTGATTGGAAAAGAAGAACTTGAAGCACACGTGCATCAAAGGGTTAAGAAAGAACAAAAGAGAATAGAATTACTCAAAGCAACTTGTATTTTTGTTAATCTATGTTTAAACCAAAAATTACAAGCCCTATTTAAAGGGAAATAAACTACGGTTGCCATCCATACAAAGTCTTAATGGACTAAGAACCCTAAACCTAGCAAAAGAGGTAAATCTAGTTAAACTAGGCTTAGAAAACATGGTATTAACACTCATTCCACAAAAATCTGTATGACTTATTCAACATGTGCCACAAATATATTCCTTAACCTAAAAATATGTAGGAAATATGAACTAACTAAGAAAAATCTAGAAAAATACTCGGGCAAACTAAATTTGCCGAAGGGGACTCCAAGGTGGTTCTCGTGCGCACCCTTGAAGGTCTTTAGGGTTCATGCTGGAGCCTTCTTGGTCTGGCCAAGATTTCTTAGTTTCTCCAGCTTGAATCTTCATGATATTGTATAAAATAAGGTGTTTGGGGTTTTGGACATTTATAGGTTGGCTGCAAGCTAAAATGGCTTGGATGGGCTCCAAATGCTCCATAATAAGGGCTTGAAGTGCTACTTGCATGTCTTTGGTCTTCTTCCTTGTTATAGGTCCTGTGCTTATCTTCAATGGGTCCAAAGATGTCTTTGAAACTCCTAAGCTTGATGATCCTCCATCATCATCACCATTGATCAAGTTGGGGAGTTTACCTCTAACTTTTTATTTTTGATTGAGGAAGTAAAAAAAGAAAAATCTAGCAGGTGGACACATAGACCTTTCTGAGGATGAAAGGGAACAAAAATAAAGCATCTGCTGCCATAATGATGGCCAAAACACAATGATTATAGTCCCTTAAATAATAAACGACCACCTAAACCCCTATTCCCGATGACACCTTGGTGACAACATCCCTCTACTCAACCAACTCAGTTTTAACTACAGGGGGTGAAGTGCAAAAAAATGAAGTCCTCAAACTTTCATCTTAATTATCCCACAAAACATAATGAAAAGATTTTATACCTCCCCCAAGTTCTCCAGAATACAAAAATATCCATAACAAATCACAAAATAGTGTCAAATACTATGCAACAAACAATGAAACAAATAGCCCAATCTGCATTATAACAACACAATAGCACATGTAGGAAAAAACAAGAGGAAATAAGTACGCAATTTGGTAATCTTCTGTGTGGGCGTTATTGAAAAAACTCTCTTAATAGTTATCTCCCTTAAATGAGTTTGTTTCTCTTTAAGGCATATAAGCTTGTGGATATTCGAACAAAGAGGTGGAATATTCAAATTTATATGCTATAAATCTTATGAATATTCTTAGTTTATTTGTAGAAACTGCATGAAATTTTTTTTAGTGAAGATAAAAATATTTAGTTTATAGTTTTTGGAGGAAATTTAGAATTCAATGAAAGCAAATGCCTTGCATGAATGTTTTGGGATAAATTGCACAAATAACCTCAAATTTGATGATAATACAGTTTATCCCTTTTATGTTAAAAGCCTACACTTTATGTGTGCATTTCCCCCCCTAATATTTGTCAATTGTTGATACCAGTTTTTCTAATTCAAATTTAAATTATATGGCATTTTTCAGTAATTTTAAATTTTCTAATGCTAGTTTTACAATTAGTGAATAGTTTAAATTACCTAATTTTTGTTTATGTAAATGTAAAATAGTACTTGCCCTACTAATGTTAGTTAGGTATATCTTAAGGGATAAAGGGTAAGTTTCTAAAATATAGGATAAACTATATTTTACACAAATCTTAGGAGTTCTTTCGTAAATTATCCTTGTTTTTGGAATGAAAAATACTATTTTATTGCTCCATGGAATTCTCTCCACTTACACAACTTTGAGAGAGCTTCAATGTCGTATGGTGAATGTTTTATCAGAAAATATCTGAAGGCTACCAAAAGTAAAATAAGATTCTTGGAAGGTAGCTGCCATTTTTAACAGGTGCAATCATATAAACAAAAATGCTGGGAACACCACTAATGAGCGCCATCAACATTTCCCACCTATTTCAGTTTATGTATTTGCCCATATCCATGCTTCAAACTTCCATATCCTACCAAAAATCATTATTTTTGGCATAAGACAATGGAAAAAAATAAATAAATAAATAAAATTTGATAATTTTTCATACTAACTCATCTACCAAAAAAATCATCAAAAGTTAATAAAATCAACAAGCCATCTCTCTTTATCTCTCTTTTTTATGAATTGTTTTCCATTCCTTTTTGTGGAGAAAGAATTTCCTTATTTTTGTTGATAATAGCCAACTTCTTTATATTTGAAGAGACAATTTTTTAAAACTTTGTCTTCTATCGAGATTATTCTTGAAGCCTTCTATCGAGATTATCCTTGAAGCCAACCATGAATAATTTACTCCTCGTGATGAACAATTAGAGAATTATTAGTAGTTTCTTTAAATATACTTTGTGAATTTTCAATCTATTGTCTCATTCTAAATCCATCAGTGGCCTTTTAACCTACTTGATTAAGTTGATGACCTCTTAATTCGGGAGCTTTGCGTTGGGCTGGATTCATTGAAGAGAGATAAGGATAAAATCGGGAAAAGGGAAAATAGTTTTTAATTGGTACAAATGTTCAAATAAAAATAGTCCAACATAGTTGATGTTTGATGATATTTCATTTTGGTGGTGTGCAAAACAATACTCTCATATAAATAAAGGTTATATATATAGGGGAAAATTTTTAAAAAACCCCTGAAATTTAATGAATCTTTCACTTACCCCTTCTTATTTAGGAATCATTCACTTTACCTTCTACGATTTAATAGATCATTCACTTACTTGACATTTAATGCATAATATTGTAAAAATACTCCTTCAGTCCATCTCACATTTTTACTATTGTAAAAATTAATGCTATAATAACATATATATGCATGTTACATGATTTGGATATTTTTACACTTACATCCATGAATTTGGGTTGACATTACAGTTACATTCATAAACAACAACTTCTATTTAATTATATTCTAGCAATTTTAAGTTGCTCGGAATTTTTTTTTACAACTAAGGGAATTTTTTAAAAAATACTATAACAAATTTATATATAGAGAATAAAAATTGATAATTTAAAATACTTGTTAATTTCAAAACTATATTGGATAGATTAAAATTATTAATAGATAGTTATTAGTCAGTTTAAATTAGGATTTTAGAACTTACTATTTATCAGTGTAAAGAAAAAGCCTGAAAGAGAATGTAGATTTTCAAACATCAAAGATGTAATTGTAATATTAACCTAAGTCTAGTAACCATAAATCACCTTATAAAATTTGTTTGAAAAAAGTGCATAGAAGTATAAAAAAGGGGTTCGGGACAAAAATTCTTTTGATGACATTAATTGTGAGAGGATGAAGTATAATGAAAAAAAAATATCATTATTGAAAATCTAATTTTCCTCTAAGCTTTCAATATAAAAGAGTTTGGAATAAAAATTCTTTTGATCCAAAACACTGGTTAGTGAAATCGTGGATGTTTGTGTTATGGCCAAACAATAACTTATAAGAAGAAGGTTTTATTTGGTGGGACCTTCCGCACTTGAGGAGAGTGATTCTGGAGGCTATGGGCTTTCAAGAAAGAGGCTAGCAAATGAAATATCTAGGCATTCCAATGTCTTCCATCTCTTTTTAGGCGAGATACTTTAAGCCTCTACTAGCGAAAATTAGGAAGAAGGTCCATGGCTGGGTTAAAAAAACATTTGTTATATGAAGGCAAAATCCAGTTAATTCAATCGGTGTTGTAATCCATACAAGTATATTGAAGCTTAGTTTTCTTGATCTTGAAGAAGATGATTGATGCAATTAACAAGATATACAGGAACTTCTTATGGGCCGGGGTAGTGTAGGGCAATAAGAAAGCATCGATTGCTTAGGTGAGAGTTATCCATCTAAAGGAAGAAGGGGGTGCCAACTTGCATGATCAGCAAGTATAGAATTATTGTTTAATTGTCAAGCTTTTTTAAGTTGTCCATTTGAAAGCAGATCGCCTTTGAGTGGCTTGGATACACTTATACTACATTAAAAAAATTGATTTCTAGACCTTGGCACTTGGTTCCCCTACTTCAAGTATGTGATGTAATATTCTGAAAGCGAAGGACTGATTAAAGAAGAGATGCCCCAAGATGGATGAAAAGGAGACCATTCTTAATGGTCCAAATCGATACTATCATGCCCATCTTAGCCCCTGGCCCATTCAGGCCCAATTAATTAACCATGCAGCGGAGTTTCATATAAGGGCATTTATTCCTTATCAAACATATGGGCATGTTCCCAGAATATTACTAGTACTAGCTCATTAATTATTTACTTAAAGGTTTATATTGCGCTCTCAAAAACAAGCTAGTACGTATGTGGAACTTGTGTACTCATTTCATGTTCAATACCATACATACCCAAGTACACGCATGGCAACCAAACCACCAGATTCAAGTTTTGGAAAACTTGTTTATAATGCATACATCTTGCATACTCATATGTGTCTTGGGAACCCACTATTGCATATAAATATATACATGTCTTTAATTCCACTAGTTACCATTTTAGCTCATTATAGGCATGCATTTCCTTTCTAGTTCATGTTTACCTAATGTTCATCTTTAACATACATATAAGGCCGAGACATGCATGATTCCATATTTAAAACATGTGTTTAGAACACATAATCATGCATATCTATCAAATTTTTACTTAGGCCTAAAGATGACTATCAACCATAATGCCTAAAGAGTTCACATATATGCAATTTTACTTAAGTACCCGAAAGTGTCCATAAGCACTTAAAATCACAAATTTGGTTTTTAAGACAAACCAAAATACATAGCACATACATAAACATAGAAAATCACACAAAGCATATACTTCCACCTTAGAGACTTTGTTCCCACAATCTAGACTCCAAGTCCTGCACATAAAGTCCACACTTATTAGCTTGTTACACAAGCAACCCATAACACTTAGAATACTTAGAACATTGAGAAAATATCACACATATACATAATACTTTTACCACAGAAAGAGTATAAAATACTCTTGACCTTAATGTCTTTCAAGTACTCATTTTCCTACATGAAGTAGAGAAGGACGGGTGAGTAAAACTCAGTAAGGATTCTGTATGGCTCATAGAGCCTAACATATGGCTTCCAGAGCCTAACATAGGCAAGAATATCATGGCAACAAATATTCCATGCTCCTGCAAAGAAAAAACTAAGACAAATAAGATACAGGTACATGCATATAACAATAATAATAATAATCAGGGGTTAGCATGCATAACCAAACATAGAAGCACACAACACACACACCACATAACACTTTATCCCCTTGAAAAGCAGAGCAAACATGATCCATATTTCTCATTTATTAGATTAACCATTTTATTAATCCATTTTAAAATCTGAGCTCTTTATGCTTGGGAATTGAGTTGGCCGACTCAATTCTTAGCCGTAATGCTTGCACGGAGCTAGCTAGCATAGAGTTGCCTAAAAAACAAAACATAGTCATCTATAGCCTTCTTAGGATCACATGGAATCCAATATCCATCACCCAATGGCCTGAATACTCAAAGAGTATAAGAATCCTTACCAAAACCATTAGAAACTTTTGTTGCCTGAAAGCTTTAGAAGCTTGGCTCTTTATTTTTCCTTGCTTATTGTAACTAGAACTTGTGTTCTAGCTTAAGATCCCACAAGGGCAGAAAGTTAGCAAGCCATATTCTCACTTGACATAACTTAGAAACATAGGAAATACCAAGAACACTTAGTAGAATACACAATACCTCAACCAAATGAGGTATGGCCGAATCCTTCGGCTTGATTTCCTTAGAGCTCCCGCTCATCTTTTCTTAAATCCACCACTTGATTCCTTGTCTTGGAAGGCCTTAGAAGCTTATGTGTATCAAGAACACAAGCTTTAAACACAAGAATGCCAAGAACAAGACTTGCCCGAAACTCTTATTGGTTGATGGTTTCCAAAAACATCTCCTTCTTTCAATCTGCTTCTTGATTCTTGCTCGAGGTGTTTGTAAGAGTTTGTAAACACCAAGAAAACTTGGTTTAATGTTCAAGAATGCCAAGGAATGATCTTGGCCAAATGGAGAAGTAAGGAGAATTTGGAAGAGTGTTTAAGAGCAAGTGTAGAAAGAGATTGAAGAGAGAGAGTGAAATATGTTGAATGAAGTTTGGAAGAGTGAATGGGAGTGTATTTTGGGTAGTATGGACGAATTTTGAGGGGAGAGAATGAGGGAGATCATGTGATTCACATGGGGTGAGTGGGAGACAAAGTGGGAGATAAATTGGAAGACTTTGATGAAAGTTGGGTGAATTTGTCAAAAGTGAGGGACAAGTAGGTGGAGGAAGGAATCCTAAGTGATGAGTTGGAGGGGAGGTGGATTAAAATAATGGGAAATAGAGGGAGGTGACAGTCATGGCATCCAATGCCTTTAAAATTGGCTAATCCCTCCTTAGTCCCTCATGTCCTCATATTTGGGCAATTGACCCCAACCACCAAAAGTCCCATTTGTCTAATTGAGTCCCTCACATTATATTTTCATCATTTTGCTTGGCCTAAGCCAAGATTAAATTCTAAGAGTGTCCAACACTCATCATACTCCCCAATCTCATTTAATTTAGTGTATCCCGAGCTCAATAAGCTCAATTCCCAAATTGGGAAAAAATTCTCTTCATAGCCCGAGGCTTAAATCACTTAGGATTTTGCAGGCATTACAGATTCTCTTTTATTTTTCAGGAGCAAAGGAAGGCCGGTTGGCATAAGACAATATGGAGTAAATTTTCATTTTCGGAGCATAATACTATAGCATGGATATTGTAATTAGGATGACTGTCTACCCAAGACAGATTATATCAATGGGTCATTTAGGAAATGAACAAGTGTTTCTTGTGTAAGAAAGAAGCTGAGACTTTCAACCACCTATTTTTCAAATGTGACTTTTTTTATCAAGTGTAAGGCAATGTGCTTTTATAGTTGGGTGTGTCTATTGTAGACCCCTCAGATAACATGATGAGGTGCTTTGGTTCAAAAACAAAATGAAGGAGAAACTTGTGATTTGCCAGATTAGTTCATGTAGCATTGGTAGCCTCACTTTACCACCATTAGCGAGAATGAAGTAATAGACTGTTTGAAGATGGTAAGGAGACGGTAGATTGAGTAGTTTTGCAAGTTAGATTTGATATTTTTGTTCAAGTTTGTCATTTTGAATGTAATAGATCACTATGGTGGAGGTTTGTCATGTGAGCTTAATCTTCGTATCTTGCTCTTCATTTACTATTTCTTATTACTAAGAAAAAAATAATTTAATAAGAATCCATATAAAAAAATGAAAAGAAACTTGAACATATTTCTATACTTGATGAACATATATAATACTAGTAAAAAAAACAAAAGTTGACCACAACAGAAACTTAGCTGGGAAATAATATTTGCCAACCAAAATAAATTTTGGTTTTGGTAGGATTGGGGGCAAGGCCAGAGATATCAGCAATTTTTTTAAAACAAGTCCCTGGAGATCTATACTAAGTAAGGTTGTCAAGATCGGAATCCTACCTTGGATTGTTTTTTGCTGTACAAGATCGGAATCGTAGAATCGGATCGTGTATCGTAAGATCCTATCAAAATCTAAAATTTCTTAGCTAAATAATATAGTTCATGAAAAAGATCAATTAAACTGAAATCCCAAATAAAGCTTAAGTACCATAACAATGATATAATACAACATAATCTTTTAATATGATTTAGGGCAACCCAACATAGACAATTCCAAGTTCCAACAGAACAAATGTGCTCAACGAAAACTAAAGAACAAATGTGCTCAACACTAAACCAACATCACAACAAAGGAATAAAACAAAAGTAAAAGCAAATAACAATAAGGCCATAATAGAAACCACAACTACAAGTCTACAACAGCAGCTCATTCCACAATAATTTCACTAAGAAGTAAGAATCAAGGTAACTAGCAGACCACGAAGTACAAGCCACCTGTAAAAAGAACAGACCACTCTGACAACAAGAGAACAACAACAGTAGAATTTATCCATCCAATATGTTGAAAGGCACAAAACCAGCATTTGCATCAACATCATTATTTTCTTCTATAGCAAGATCTTCTTTTTCTCCTCCACCTACTTCAAAATTATAGTCGAGGACCCTAATGAAAAACAACATTAAATAAACCAAAACCCTTACATTCCCACAAAACATTAGAGATCCAACCAAAGCACTTACAAGGGCATGAGCTGGGGGAGTGGTTAACTGTGATTGCTGATACTTCAAAATGGTCCAGTCAAATACGTAATCAAACTGAAACCCTGTACAACAAAAGAACAAGCATGATAAGATGATTACGAATCTTGAAAACATATTTATACAAACTACAGTATTTTACCCAACATTTGTATATGAATTCACAAACAAATATGTTTTCTACAAAAGGATCTACTAAGTCAGCATAGGAATATATATGTTAGATCTAAGCCAACACAAGGGACATTTAGAGCTTGAACCTTCACGAATAAAGAGGTCCCGAAATAATCTTTTGGGATAAACGTAATCTGGCTTGTCATCAAATCTTAGGGATTGGCAGTAATGGAAATACGAGGCAAATTCTGTAGGATATCCCCGACAATGGGCCTGAAAGAATGAAAATCAAATGTCACTGAAAATGTAGAATGCTATTCTAAAACACAACCAAATCATTTGCATAACAAAACATCAAATCAGATCATTTCAACCTACCTCAATAGAAGTAGAAACTTTCTTCTCACTAAATGGTGGAACTTGGGGGAGAAATCGCTGAATACAGAGCAGCTAAACACAACAGCAAGACGTTAGACGAAGATTGGTGGAGACGGTAGGCGCGAGCGATGGAGGAGTGCCGGTGTGAGACAAGGCGAGACGAAACGGTGGAACTTGGGGGAGAAATCGCCAGACACAGAGCAACTACACACAGTAGTGAGATGTTAGACGAAGCCCGGTGGAAACGGTCGACGTGAGACACAGTCGGAGGCTGGAGCACCTTCTGAAGCGCAACAGCCCTGTCGAGCTTCGTCTGGAAGCACGTCTGTGGAAAGGACATCGCACGCGAGCAAACCAAAAACGAGTTGACAGCACAGTAGCCTGATGCGAAGACGAAGAGAGTCGAGACTCGACAGAAAGCCTTATTTTCGTTTGGGCTATATTTTGCCCAAATAAAAATTTTGCCCCATATTTCGAATTTGGGCTAAGTAGAACAGTCCACTTCAAGAAAAATCCTTTTTTTTTATCACCCAGGTTTTATAATTTTGGCCAAATATAACACTAAACTCAATATAAATTAATATTACATAGGATCGGTAGGATCTAACGATCCTACCGATCTTACGATCCTATTAGCGATCCTATGCAATCCCAGGTTACCAACGATCCCATTACGTGTTGAAAAGGTCTGTTTGATCAGGATCGTAGGATCATACGATCCTACGATCAGGATTGCGATTTTGACAACCTTGATACTAAGTGTAGATGACCTCTAGAGAATAGTAAGACATAGCAGTAAAAAGTAAATGCGTCAGTCTCATCCTATGACATTTTAGGGTGATATTTATAGAGCTTATCTTGCTATATTCTGCTTAAGTATCTTCATAATACCTCAATATGTATGAGAAAAAAATATGACAAGAAAGGGTCACCCAGTTTAATCCCTTTCTAACCCCTAAACCATTTATGCAAAGAGAAAAAGGTAGGAGTAACTATCATATAGTTACTAAAAAATTCTGAATTTATTGGTCTAAAATTAATTAATTATCGTCATTGTTATTCTTTTTTCTCGAGGTGAATTTAATGTTTTCAGGTTGTGGATTAATAAGGGGAAGAAAGATCACTTGAAATCCTACAGTTCTCGTATTGTTCTAATCTAGTCCTAAAAGTTTTTACCATTTTAACGGAATCATGAAACTTTGCGACTAACATAAACTATTAGTCTTAAAATTTTTAGCTATATTTTAATTTGAGGGAAAAGATATACTATATAATAAGTGTCTTTCATCAAATTTTTAAAAATTCTAACTTAAGTTATTTGATAATTATCTTTCAATAAATTTAAACTATTTGATATCTTTGATTGTTAATGAACCATTCAAACTATCATTTTTTAACTCTATACATTGTGCTTCTATTCAGTAAAAATATTCTAACAAGTTTAGGCATTAATAAAGTTTAGAACTAATATAGAAATTAAAAAATTTTAAAATTGAAATAGAAAAGTATCAAATGGTCTTCCTCAATTAATAATAAGTTACTATTTTTTTAAGAAAATGAGGGTTAAAATGTACTTTTCTAAACTACTAAAGTAATAAATTGTGATCTCTTTGCAACCTTAAGGAGGTAAATATATTGAATCTACCAAAACATGATCCAAACACTTGCCTTCACTAGGCTGTAAGTGGATTAAACGAATACAAATGACCCTATTTATGTTTATTCATTTAATTTTAAACAAATACACACATGAACCATAAATAAATACATTTTTTCTGTTCGTATTCATTCATTTATAAATGAATATATTTGTGTTTGTTCGTTAACATTAACATTGTCCTGAACCAAATGAACATGTTCAGAAACACCATTAAATGAATATGCTCGTGAACTATATGAATAAATGCATTCATGAACAATATAAATAAACATAAACAAACAAACAAATGAGGAAATAAAAGAAAATATTAGGAATAAATGAACAAACAAAAAATAAATAAAATGAGTAAACAAATGAATAGACAAATAAACAAGGTAAATAAATGAACAAATATCAACCAAACTGATCGTGAACATAAATAAATAAATGAAACTTTATTTGTGTTCTTTCGTTTAATTAAAATGAAAAAAATTTCTATACGTATTCTTTATTTAACTGAATGAATAAATATACATAAATCGAACTATTTAGGCCAAAATGTGCATATAGTCCCTTAACTTTGCCAACTCTAACGAGTTAGTCCTTTAACTTTGACTCAGTACATGTCAGTCCCTCAACTTTGAAAAAGTTAGTGAGTTAGTCCAAAATGGATGGCAGATTAGACGGTGTTAAAATATTTGCTGATGTGGCGTGGGGCATCTATCGCATCTCTGTTTTCCTTGCACCCCTCTTTCGACGTCATCGTCGTCTCTCTTCGCCTCGCCACAATTCGCCGGCAATCTCCATCGAATCCACCCCATCTCCGTGCATCCGGCCCCATCTTTGTTGAATCCAGCCCCATTTTCATGAATCCGGCCCCATCTTCATCGAATCCGGCTCTTCGTCGAATCTGGAACAGTGTCGCCATTCCACTTCTAACACTTGGTGATATGAGGAGTGTGAGAAGGACAGTAGGCATCGGGTGAAACGATGGCCGGGCGAGCAAGGTTAGCAAGGAAATGGCGAGCATCGAGTGAGATGACGGCGGGGTGGACAAGGACTGCAGATGAGGGCGGTGGATGACACGGGATTGGGGAGGCGGGCAGACAAGGAGGGATGAGGGAAGCGGGCGGGTGACGAGGGATGAGAGACAGCAAGAAGAGATGAGAGATGAGAGAGGAGGGATGAAGGAAGCGGGAGGGCGACGATGGAGGAGAAAGGGCAAGGAGAAAGGAGAGATGAGAGATGAGGGATGAGGGCGAGAAGAGATGACATAACGATGAGGACGTCATAAGTCACGAGTTGAACATCTGACGTTTTCTGTTACACCTAAGACCAATTTGTTTAGTTTAGCCAAGTTGAGGGACTAACATACTTAATGTGAAAAGTTAGAGGACTAAGAGGACCATATGTGCATTTCGGCCAACTAGTTATTAACAGTTTATTGAACATTTTGCTAGTCTATGGCCCTAGCCTTAAGGGCCTAACCCACCCGATGTTCTCTGGTTGAGGGGAATGTACCAGTAGGAATACTGGAATACTACAACTTTTACTACCGTGGGAGAGGCCCCAAAAGTGCCAAAACCTCACCGTTCAACAACAACTGGCTAATTAAAAAAATGGAAAAAATCTACTCAAGAAATTGAAATTTTAGGTCCAATCCCAGGAGGCGGCTTATGTTTCCAAGCAACACACTTGCTGCCGCTCTACTCCGGCGACTCAGAAGATCCAACCCACAAAATTCGCACCACCACAAATCGCAACAACCCAGAAGTGGATCCAATCAGCTGATTCCACAACTCACAACCTCCTCCAAGATCCAACCACATCCTTTCTCGACAGTATCTGGTTTGTTCCTGCCCAATTTCTTGCTTTGATGGAAGTTGCGTATATTCCTTTGGGACCCAGATCAGGTGTGTCTTCTTGGTGTTAGACAGGTGGTCTGGGAATGGTTCATCAAGGCAAGAGATTGTCACATGCGCAGACAAATCCTGTGAGTTCACCAGATGAATCAACTGTTGGTTCGTCGAGAATCCGGCTTCGCGATGGAAGATATCTGGCTTATACGGAAAAGGGGGTGCCCAAGAACAAAGCAAATTACAGGATCATTATTGTCCATGGGTTTGGAAGCTCCAAAGAGATGAACTTTCTAGCACCCCAGGTACATAGCTTTAACCCTCTCTCTCTTTCTTCTTTCATATCACCTCAAGGTTTAGATGTATTCGGTTTTATAATTTGCATTTCATGGTTGATTGGTTTTAGAAAATAGAATTTGGTTGTATGTTGAAGTAAAGATAAGTTGGGGATATAGCCTAAAAGTTCCATGTGAAGTTATTTTTAGGTGTTTAAGTTTTCAGGGTCTAATAGAAGAGCTGGGGATATACTTTCTTCTATTCGACCGGGCTGGCTATGGAGGAAGTGATCCTAACCCGAAACGGACAGTGGAGAGTGAAGCACTTGATATCCAAGAACTTGCTGATCAACTAGAAATAGGATCGAAGTTTTATGTGATTGGAGTGTCTATGGGATCATATCCCAGCTGGGGTTGCCTCAAATACATTCCTGAGAGGTAAAATAGTCAGAGATGTTTGTGCAGAATTTCGGTGCTTGAGACTGGTCTCGGTTGTTATTTCAAACTTACTTCATAGCTGTGTCTACAGGCTAGCAGGCCTTGCACTAGTGGTTCCAGTAATAAATTACCGCTGGCCTTCTCTTCCTAAGAGTTTGCTACGAAAGGACCCTCACAGAAATACGGTTCAGTTGTACTACTGGGTAGCCAAATATGCGGCTACATTTGTGTACTGGTGGGTTAATAACAAATTTTCACCCACAACTGCTGTCATGCAACGAAGGTCGGTGTTCTTTAGCAAACGAGATGTCGAAGCCCTGGAGAAGACAACTGGATTTCCTATGCTTACCAAGGTAAATCAGCACCATGTCTGCTTTAAAAAGGAAGTAAATTGAAGGAAGCATAGAGCAGATACATAGACTTAGATGAATCAAATCAGTGGTCCTCACATATATGAATTTAGTGTCACTGTTTCATCTAACTTGGATACGATCCTAATCCGTGAAACTCTTTCTGCACCATTGTTTTCTCAGGAGTTGCTCTATTTAACTAGATCAAACAGAGTAAGGTAATATCTGAGTCTAGAAAATGATTGTGACATGGAAAGTTTTGTGGCAAACAGGAGAAACTTCGCCAACGCAGCGTTTTTAACACTCTATGTGGTGATTTCATCGCTTGCTTTGGTGATTGGGAGTTTGATCCGTTGAAGCTAAGTAACCCATTTCCCAAAGATCCCAGTCCCGTGCACATATGGCAAGGTAATGAGGATAAGGTTGTGCCATGTAAACTTCAAAGATTTGTCTCGAAGAAGCTACCCTGGATTCAGTATCACGAAGTTCCTGATGGTGGACATTTGCTGGTTCATTATAATGGCATCGGTGAGGCTGTTCTACGTGCACTTTTGCTTGGAGAAGAGAATTCTTTGTACAAACCAGCATTTGATTCCCAAATTGCTGTATAAATTTATGATGTGATTCTTTTCAGCTTTCTGTTGTCATTCTGTAAATTGCTTGCCTTCAGTTGCACTTGTATGTTATCATCCCATTGATTTTCCATGATTCAAGACATTCGAACCACACTATTGGTCTGGTTTCGACATCAAACACCACTGTAAGGAATGACAAAGTGACCAAATTTGTTTTGGTAAAATAGAATGAATTTGACCAAATTTGCCAGAAGTTTTTACAAAAACTTGTATGAGATCCTATGTGACAGGAATTGATTGGATGGCAGAAAGTTAATGTAGTTATTTTCAACTGCCAATCACACTCTGTCATGTAAGGCTTTTTCAAGATTTTAATACAAACCTTTTAGGATACGTCGCCTTAATCCATTAGAATGCAAAGAGAAGAAACTAAAGCATAGGAAACGAAATCCCCATGCCCGCCTGCTGTGTATGGATGACAAAGAGCATCCCACATCTTTACATGATTTCTTCCCAATCCTTGGCTCTACTCTCCATTTGATGAGGCTTTCTTCTCATCCCATCCTTCAAATGGTTGATTGGTTGCTTGATTGGTGAAGTGTACACTTCTTGCATGTGAGCGTTAGTAGTATTAATTAGTGCTATAGTATAGCTCGATTGCTACTTTTTTTTATTTTTTTTTTGTGTCAGTAAATTACGCATGTTTTTACAGTTGATGGCTCCTAAATTTTGTAGGATCGACACTTTGACTCACCATTCTTATGACACCTTGCAATTGCTTTTAGAGCTTGCGCACAACTCACACCCACACAACAAACCAACGCAGGTCTTTCATAGGTGGTCCTTAGCTTCCCAACCCAACTTCCTTCTGTTGAGGCCCTCCTCAGCATCATTGCCTTCATTCTGGGACCTACTAGCATGTGTCAAAAGTGGTATTTTACATTATTTTAGACATATTATCCTGCTATGCGAAGTGACACTCCATTTACAAACATTATACTGTAATATGTTGATATGCTTTAACTTGAGGTTATTGTCTCGTTAATATACCAATTATCAGAGTATGTGACTAGTTAAGATTGGAATCCTAAAGTTTACTTAAGGTGAGTGAATGTAACTAAATTAAGAAGAAAAATGTTACACAAGTACCATTAAATCTTGTGATTCCGTGTTTGTCTGTGTATGTTGCCTAATCATAATAGGCCAACTCTAGAACTAAGAAGGCAAGTGAAGGGGGGTGAACAGATACAAAGAAAAGCAGATTTGGTTATCAAAAAGATAAATTTTACTCTAACTCCAGTAAATTAGTATATTTGAAAATTAAAAGAACGGTTTCAAAAACTAATGTAACTCAAGAAGGTTTACGGACCCAATGCCTCTTAAGAACATTTGAATTAGAGACTAGCCACGAGAAATAGAAAGTTACATAAGGCTTTAGTTTTTCGTGTTTTCGGTGCAGAATGCAACATGAAAAATAGGGCTGTAAACGAACCGAAAGAACACGAATAAGTCATGTTTATGTTCGTTCGTTTAACTTTAAATGAACATGAATAATAAACGAACGCAACTTCTCTGTTCGTGTTCGTTCGTTTATTAATAAACGAACACGAACAATTAAATCTAATAACTACCACCAATCTAAATTGGAGCGAGTCATAAACAAACGAACACGAACAATTAAATCTAATAACTACCACCAATCTAAATTGGAGCGAGTCTAGCAATGACCAACAGGGCAATAGATAATGATGGGAAATATTATGGGTTATGGCAATGGGGCTCAGCTTGGTGCTGCAACAGGTTTACGCTATGAGAAAAATGACTGATTATGTTTGGGAAACAAAAATAATATATTAATTTAGGAAAGATTGGAGCATAATCGCATGAGTGGAGTAGGTAGACACTAATAAAATTGCATGATCTATCAAACATATATAATAATAAATGTATAGCGAATATATAAATAAACAAATAAATCAATATAAATGAATAAATAAACAAATGAACATAAACGAATAATAACCGAATGGTTCATGGACGTAAATGAACGAACGGGACCCTGTTTATGTTCGTTCGTTTAACTAATCGAACAGAAAAATATGTTCGTGTTCGTTCGTTTAACTAAATAAATGAACAGTTCACGAACGGTTCACCGAACGTTCTGTTCGTTTACACCCCTAATGAAAAAGAATTTATCATCTAAACTATAATATGTTTCATAGAAAACATTAGCTTGGAGGTGTTGCAAACTTATGGTAACCAAGAAGGTTTAAGCACCCATCAGTTGGGTATGTCTAATATGGACTCTACCTGTTATGTCTATACATATTTATATTTCAATTCTACCATTCATAATAAAAAAAATAGGTGTAAACGCATCAAATCTCGATTTTGTCAAAATTAAAGATATGTATAAATTAAATGACAGATATATATTAACTCCATGTGCAAAAAAAGTAAAAGATATGTATAAATCATGTGAAATATATGTATAAATGAGATGTTAAAACTATTATTGATATAGTCAATTTTATATATGAGGTCAACCATTCATCTTAAAAACAAGTGTGAACACATCAAAACGCACTTCTAACTAAAATCAAAGATATGTACAGCTCAAATGATAGATATATATAAATCCTAAATATTTAGAAAGTGAGATCTATCGTTAAAAAAACACATAATGAGGGATATGTACAAATCTTGAGGGGCATGTGCTGTTATGCACAAATAAAATCCTAAAAATTATTCATATATTCAATTTTATGTATAACTTCAATCTTTCAAAATATTTTCATATGAATTATTTCATTATGGATACAATTTGTATTTTGTTTACATACATTTATATTTATTTTAACATATTATTTATAATTTTCATTACAATTTATAATTTATATTTTCTTAAATGAAATGGAAAATAGTTTTTTTCCAAAAGAGCAAAAGAAAAAAATGGATTAGTAGTAACATGATAGTAATATATACAAATCGAATAACAAAATATATATAAACTTGATATACAAATAAGGTTATACATGTGCACCAATCATGTGAGATATATATACAAAGAAGACCATAAAAATGTTATTGAACTAAAAAAGAAAAACAAGTGTAAACATGCGAAATGTGCTTTCTATCATATTTAAAGATATTTATAAGTCAAATTACAGATATGTATAAACTTGGTATACAAAGAATATGAGGAATATATACAAATGCATGAAATATATGTACATTTGTATAAATTTTGTGATATATATGTGTATATGTAAAAGTGATATGGACAAATATAGATATATTTACAAACATAACCTAAATTTTATTTTCTTTTACCTCCAGCTGCCTCCAAAATCTAGCTCGATCATTGTCATCTCCACCCTTCGGTCCGCCATAACCATCCCATGCCGATTGTCCCCTTTGCCTCTAGACGTTGTTGCAACCCTCCCTAGAGCAACTATCGCCACTGTTCGTCGTCAATCAAGGTGGAGAGGAGAGCCGCTCGCAACCTCCATCGCCACCACCTTCTAGCTTCAATGCTGCCAACTTTAACCATCGTCAGAGCCGTAGGAACACCCCTTGGGAGCCACTTACGCAGTCCGCCACCAAGCCCAAGTGGCTGATTGCTGCAATTCACCTTTCAGCGTGTGAATTGAAGAAAAACACAATCAATGCTGGTGTGGCTAGCGCGATCTGGTGGAGAACAGAAAAGGACATATATGAGATTATTATATTTGAATGAGGATAGAAGAATAATTTTAAGTGTAGGGCGTCTGTAAGAAGGGGCATAGACAGTTTCCTTAATAAAAACATTTTATTGATATAGCGAAGAAAAAAGGACTATGCTAATGGGCAATATACGCGGCAATATAAAAAGAAGAATTTTGCTTATATACTAAATTTATGTACAAAAATTTTTACAAAATTCTATTTGGTAGAAATTAATTGGATGTGGTTCTACTTAGTTTTAAAACTACCAATCAAATTGTGTCATATTTCAAAGGTTTTTCTGACATATTTTGTCTTTTTTATCGGCTAAAGAAGAAAAATTTTATTAAAGTTGAAAAGTAACTTGAAGGAGTACGTGGAACATAAGACCACATGCAAGTAGGGTGGAAACGCGTTGAATCGAACCCGAACACCCAAGGCTCGAAACTCAGTTTGTTAATGATTAGGTTGGTTTGGGCTCGAGTTTAGCTTGATATGCTTTAAAAATGGAGCTCAAACCTTGACTAAAAGATGTTTGGACTGGACTTAGTGGCTTGATAGGCTCAAAGTTTGATTCAAGATTTGAGCTTGATTCAAGTTTGATTTAGAGTTTTAGCTTAATCTAAAGAATAAAAATTATTTTCTCTGTTTCACAAAAACTAACCCTTTTATTATTAATAGCAATTAATTTATAATTTTATTTCTTTGAAAATTCATTATAAAGATATGAATATTTTATATGAAAATAAAAATTTAAAGATTATAGTTCTTAAATATTATTTTTAAGAATTTTTTTCAATACATATTAATATGAATATATTTAAGTAAACCTTAGGTAAAAAAAATAAAAAAATCAATTAATGTAAAATAAAAGGAGTAGAATTTGAGAATTTAGGCATATTAACAATAAAGTTAATTAAATTTTTATATTAAAAAATATTAAGTTCGATAAAAATTCGACTCGAACAATACCCACTCAAATCTTAGTTTGATAACAAAAAAAAATTGAGTTCGAATTCAAACTATTGGACAAGGGAAATGAAAACGAGCAAAACAGTAGCCCAAATATGACAAGTAGAGGAAGTCACACCAGTAAAACAGAGAACCTGACGTCATTAATACTGTTATCTTTTACAGAACAAAAAATTTATAGTTTAATGACGAAAAATGGGAAAATTTTTGACTCTATCAGTTTCACAAGGGATTAATTTTACAAGTTTTGGACACAAGAATGAAATTAAAAACAAAATACATTTGACATTAATATGTTCGTTAAAAAAAGATGGCTTGGTGTGCTGCGAACTTTTAAAGTTTTAACACGCATATGGGTTTATCATTTACCAAAGAACTGGAGATGAACGACTGTTCTCTTCCAATTTTCATATAAAAAAGATGAGCAAACTGAAAGCATCATCGTGTGATATGTTCTTATGCTTAAAGCCAATTCTAGGACTAGGAGGGGGTTGTAGGTGCATGAACTGATCCAAGAACTGACGAAACTTGGTTCATCATAAAGAGAAAATTGGCAGAAGACTAGAGGCATGTGGCACCAACGTGTCAGCAACCGGGGTTCTGGCCAAGGGGGCCACGCTCGTGCGCCTTTCGTTTAAGTTCCGGCCCCGAGCCCATCCCAACCCAACAGTTACATGCCCACAGAGAAAAACTCTGTTCTCCACATCCAACAGAACCCAGAAGCCTCTTCGGCCTTTTTTAGTTTCTGGATCTTCTTCTTCTTCTCCAGCTCTCCCCAGGAAGACACAGCATTGTTCTGGTAATCTTCCTGTTTCCCTCTTTCTTGGGCGGATTCTCTGTTTGATCTTCTTTTAGTTGCCTACTCATTTCTCATGCATGATTTTTGTGGGTTTATTTTTCGATGATTCTTTCTTTGGGTTTAACTTGATTTGGGTTTTTGGGTCGGAAATTGTTTGGATTCGGGGGAAAATCTTGCATGCATGTCGAAATCTGAGCTTCTTGTGCATGGTTTAGGAGCAGAAAGAGCTGAGAATTTGGTCAAGCTTATAATGGTATTGAATTTTAAACAGAGCAGAAGTCAGAAGAATATGAAATTGTTTTATATTTTTATTATACATTTTGGTAAAGATGGTTGGGAAATCTCGGCTTGAGTCCCAGTAGAGTAGGGAGAATCGGTGGTATATATCAATTCATGCCCAGTAAATCAGACAGCCCACCAACACACGCTGGTCAAGGAAGAGGAAGAGGTTGGGACATCTCAAGTCTTAAGAGATTTTAGTTTGATCTATGCCAATTAGTAGGGAGAGCAGGAATATAGTTCGGATTCTATGGATGAGATTTTATTCTGTTAAATGAGGTACTGAGAAGAGCATAAACTTGGGTTTCCATATGTACTTGGGTTCTTGGCACCATAAAATTCGTATTATTGTTCCGTGTAATTGTTCAGATTGGTTAAAAATGAAAATTTCACATTAAGGAGCTTATCTTATCTTTCTCCTCCCCAGGTGATGACACTTCTTCAGTCAAATGCTACGGTTCCCTTCATGGGAACCGCATCAGGGACATCAGCACAGCTGCCTCAATCACCATGTAGAGATCAATCCAAACAAGCCTCAATTTTCTCCCTTACCTTGGAAGAAATTCAGCTCAAGAGTGGGAAGAGTTTCGGGACGATGAACATGGACGAATTCCTAGCCAACTTGTGGAGCAATGTCGATGAAAACCAACCCCCATCTCAACGGAACCAAAGTGGATCTGGTGGAAACAACGAACCAACCTTGGTGCGACAAGGCTCGTTTTCCATCCCAACTGTGCTCTGCAAGAAAACCGTCGACGAAGTATGGTGTGAGATACAAAAAGACTTGCCGCAACATCGGAAGGATGATGCAGGCACTCTCGAACCTCCCCAGCGTCAACAAACGTTGGGGGAGATTACTTTAGAAGACTTTCTGGTCAAGGCAGGTGTGGTTCAAGAATCGCCACCGGGATCTTCTGACAAGAACAATGTGAAACCTGCACAGAACAACACCCCAACATTGGAAGCACATTTTGTTCTGGCAAATGTGGCTGGACCTTCTCAACAGAAGATGGTGGCACCTGCTGCTCCAAGCCTGGACCCAAGTTTTATGGTTGGACCAACGTTGGGGCTAGGGTTAAACATGGGCAACACCTTTGCAAATAATGGTTATATAGCAACATATCCCCTGTTCACTCACAACAATAGTTGTATGGTACAAGCATCTAATGATCATCACATTGAAAATGGTAAGAATATGATTGAAAAGTTGGTTGATTCTGGAGTATCCTCAGCTATGAGGAGAACCATAGATGGTAATACCCCGGAGGTGGTCGTCGAACGCAGACAGCGTCGCATGATTAAGAATCGAGAATCAGCCGCACGGTCTCGAGCTAGGAAACAGGTATGATAATCTTCTTTCAAGCATCCTTGTGTGTTACCATGTATATGAACTCATTTCTGGTTTATTTTTGTCATGACAGGCATACACAGTTGAGCTGGAGTTTGAGCTGAAGCAGCTGAAAGCAGAGAATGCAGGGCTGAAACAACTTTTGGTATCTTGATTAAATCATATATTTTAATTTATACACTTTTGCATATGTAAACTTCTCTTTTTCCTAATTACAATTACAATGTGATATATAGGAGGAAAATGAACAGAGGAGGAAGCAAGAGGTACGTATAACGTGATTTTCATTTGGTAAAAATGGGACATATTTTCCTCCAACCCACAGCATTTTTCATAGGTGGCAGTTTTTGAATCACGTAGGGTATTGTTTAATTGTATAATTTTTTTTTTAATAAAAACTTTCAGCTGATTCATTTTATCAACATAATCTAAAATGTCTTATTTTTATTTTTATATTTTTTTTTTTGCTCTGGAATAAATTTTATTTAAAAGCTAAGTAAAATTTTCATAATGTTATTATGAATTCTTATATTTTTAGGCATTACAAAGAAAAAATTTATAAAAATTAATAAGATTACAAAAATTATATTTTTAATAGATTATTATACCTATATAATATTGGGGCAAAAGAGATGTAAAAAGTAAAAATAAATTGACTATTTGTTTTTTAAAATTTCAAAATTAAGAAAATAAGGTTTTTCACGTTCTTAAAGCAAAAATTTCCAACTTCAATCACCTACTGCCACACATGTAAAACTCCTCCTACCCGATTTGGAAGGATATATCAATTAATCAACTAGTCGGGGGTCAGTTTGGAGGAAAATAGTGTCCTCAAAATTAAGAATATTTTATAATATTTCAACAGAAAAAAAAAAGAAAGAAAATTGAAATTTGATAATATTATTTTGTTTTGGCAGGTTCTCAAGAGGAGGATTTTAATACCTGTGCAGAACAAGACTGAGAAGTTGAAGAAACTCAGCAGGACAGTGAGCATGGAATGGTGAATGGAAAATATGAATTAGTTTACAACAATATTTCTACCCACAGGACAGGACAGCAGTACATAATAGTGTACCATGTATCATGAATAAGTTAGTTTTGTATTTATTATTGCACATTTTTGTTTTCCCTTTCTCTTAGTTTCTAGTCCTCTGTAATAAAAGCAATCATATATTCTGGTCTTGTTTCTTTATACTCTATATATTTTAGATTTTTTTTTATTATTTTTCCCTACCTGTAATTTGAATGGGTCTAGTTGGTCGGGTGTGATCCTGTTTAGGTTTCAAATGTTAAACTTTTTGGGCCAATATGCTTTGTTGTTTCGTTTTTCCTTTAAATATACCAGGATTCAAACGAATCATATGGACTAAGAAGGCTGCCTCTTTTGCTGCTAGTGCGGGCCAAAATCTGTCGAATTAAACGACTTCATGGAAGTCGTAGAGTTCAAAAAACACATTCACATGAATCATGTGTTGAAAGCCAGTAATGGAACCCAGTCCTACATCAGAAAGATGAGGAGATGAAATACTGAGACATGCTAATAGAACTACACCCAATTCCACAGCACATAAACAGTTCCTTCTATGGTCAACGGTAGCAGGACCCATTAAGAGAAGTACTAAACAAAATATAAACCAATAAACCACAAGTGGATAGATGGATGGAGTATGAAAGCTTGCCACTTAAGAACAAGGAAAGGCCACCTGAGGAAACCAACCTCTGAACCCATAACTGCATGTTGGATACTGGCAGGGTGGGTTCACCACCATTTTGAGTTCAATAGCAAATTATTACACAAGCAATTTCATGGGGAACAATAAATAGAAGCTATCTTCTCACCTATGGCTCTTCAGGATGGACCCAGGAAATCAAACAAAAGATCAAAGTAGACATCAGCAATTGAGAGGGAAAACGTAAACGAACTTAGGATGCAACCTTTTCGATTACACAACTTAAACAAACCCCAAATTGCAGGGAAGATATTTCAACATCATTTTCAGAACACGGAGAAGATTCTCAGGCTTTAGGCGCTGTAAACATACCTCAACTTGGTACATCGCAGTTACTGATTGAACCAAAACTTCGAAGAAAAGCACATCATGAAATTCTAGTCATATTCAAACTGTACTTCCACATGCAAATACTTCCTCATCAGCTGAACTATAGATGAGGTGAAACTAGCCAATATTTGGCATTCTTCATGAGTCTTGGCTTCCGAAACAACCCCGTTAATGACAAGTTTTCTAAGATTTGGGCACCGTTTTAGCAGTGCTTCAACCCAAAGCGAGAAATTATCATTGAGTACAGTCCATCCAAGCTCCAGAAGAATCACATTTTCCAGGATAGAAAACCCATTCAGCCCATATTGTGTTTGATTATCATAACGTAGAGCTAAATGGCTCAGCTGTGGGAAGGAAACAGCAACAGCTTCCATATCAACAAGCTCATCATCATCATCAAAAGTCACCTCCCAAAGCCGAAGCTTCCTCAATTTGGAGGATCTTGAGATCATGTGGTGGAACTTTGGCCAAACAATCGTGAAGTTGCTGACATCTACAATCTCAAGATTATCAATAGTCTCGCCAATATCAAGATGTATGACACTGACATCATCAATCTTGAAATGTTTTAAAGTCCCCTTACCAATGAGTTCAAAAAGCTCAAGGGCGCAATCCCTTAAGTGCAAATGCTCAATGTTATCTGCTTCCAATATAAATTTATCCAAACTTATAGCTTCAACATATATGGTCTTCAATGTTGGGCTACTCAGTTCAACAGTCACCTGTGCATCTGACATTGCTATTTCGGGATTGATGAGCTCTAACTTCTCAAGCTTAGGGCATGCAGTGAGCAGAAGATTCAAATCGAGGGCTGAGATGCTAACGTGACTCAGAGATAATGATTTTAAGCAAGGGAATCTCTGAAAACTGGGTTCAACCCCAGTTATTGAATTATGAGCCAAGACCAACATTTCCAATTTCTGTCTGCCACAAATTTCAAGAATGTGGACATTTGGAGATGTGCGTACATTATAAAACAACCGGCGTAAGGTTTCCCGAGTATACATGAGCCAGGCAATAACAGTCGACGCTGAAAACTCATCAACTTCATCCATCAAAACTGATAACCCCTGCAAACCAGTCGTCTGAAATATAGTCTGAGTTATCAAAATCTCTAGCCGTCTGGTTGTCATATCACGATAAATAGGCCAATCATTTGAATTGAATGATAGAGTATGAAGGTGTTTGCGACAAGCTTCTCGCCATTTTCTACATGTAGCAGATGCAATAACCACATCCCGGGCACCTCCAAGCCTTGATAATATGTTTCCAATCACTTCTACTGGAAGGTGCTCCATTGAAACCAGAAAAACAAACAGATCGGCTCTCCAGAAAGAAAAAATTGAACTTTAAGTCACTTGAAGACAACCAAATTCACAATGAGAGAAAACTCAGAAGGCTCTGCAGCTAGGAAAATGAAGATGCCTGCCCAGCCAACGCATGTAAGATATAATCAGTAAAGCGAAAAGATAATCGGTAGATAAAATTCACAATGGATCTTAAAATAGAATCCACAAACATTTTAAGATAATAATATCAAGCATGAGTGAGCAAACAGATTAACATTCAGAGTTTCACAAATTTAATTCATGTTGCAGAATCTCCAGAAAAGCAATCAACCAAGATAAAGATCCGGGATCTGCAACAGACCAAGAGAAGAAGTCCAGTTTTCAAAATCAAAGATATCAAATCAATTCAAAATCGACGTAAGAACCCACTAAACAAGAAATTCAGCATCTGGGCATTTCCCAGAATCT
The DNA here is from genome assembly GCA_039654915.1 of Aquilaria yunnanensis. NCBI lineage: Eukaryota > Viridiplantae > Streptophyta > Magnoliopsida > Malvales > Thymelaeaceae > Aquilaria > Aquilaria yunnanensis. The sequence goes on from CM077595.1 coordinate 3,886,076, forward strand.
GTCGGCTTATTATAAAATGCGTCCACGGCAATCATATCATATACCAAGAACTTGGGCTGTGGAAGCAAATTCGATCGAAGAGCAAAGTAAAATAACACACTTCAGTCGAAAGAAACACGTTACCTCGAATAAGCCGAAAACTGGATTGTCTGAAATGCTGAGAAGACAATTGGAATGTGACGTGCGAAGAGAATGATCGCTCGGTTAAACAATCGGCGAGAGATGACGACTACGAGTAAGAAGAATTTTGAACTCCAACTTCTGTGGTTAATAGGATCTGATTTCAACAATTCGGCTACCACACTTTGACTTGTATCACTGGCTGAGGCTGGCTCAGGGTTTTTTCTTTTTATATTCCAAAAAAAAAAAAAAAAGAAACACAAGTAAACAATCTATCCAAGGACCATATCGTCTTTTAAGTAGTAGGACCATATGGACCGGCGTCCATGGTCGACGGGCTCGAATCTTATTCAGTTCTCATCAATGATGCGTCCTTGAATCGAATCAATGGTGCGTCCTTCCATTTCATTTGAACTTTGAGGACCACTCCCACCCACAGCGCGATAATGAGCTGGAGTAGAAAATCAGCTCTTCAAATCTCCCTGATCTTGGTACAGTTGAATTTTCTCGGAGGCCTTGCGGCTGAACATCGTTACAATGTAGGAGACAAGGTCCCGCTTTTCGTCAACAAAGTTGGTCCTTTCAACAACCCCAGGTGCGTATCTTTCAGTTTCCCAGACTTAATCTCGTTTAAAGCTCGGAAATTTCTTTGCATTTTGAGTTTTCCCTTACAGATTTCTAACCTCTGTGTGTGGGTTTATATGGGTTTAAGGGGGACAAGTTGTTTCCTGGGTAGATTGTTTGCTAGATGCTGATCTTAATCTTGCAAAGCTACAAGATGATGTCCTCTGCTGTTTCTAGGTACAAGGAATAGAATTCAGTAGAATTCATAATTACGTATTAGTTCCAGCTAGTTCGTTCTGGCAATTTTCCTTCTTTTAGTGAGCGACGAACTGTTTAGAATTGAGAGAGCAAGGCTTTGGTGTTTCTAGGAGATGCGAGTCGATCAATTGCACAGAACCCTAGACTAGTCAATAACTCATTGCGGCATGCTGGTAATTCGCTATTCGTTAGAGGCTTCAATGTGCAGCTGTCCGCCTTTTGTGTCCTGGGATGAATTCTAGTGCATCAATCAGATGATATGCATGTTGTTGTTTAGATCAGAAATCATAATTGAGCTAGGAATTTTTAAGTTACATTAGCGAAAAGGGCAATATGATTGAGATCATCTATACATCGCCTGGTTTTTTCTTTTCTCTTCTTTTTTTCACCTCTCTATGACATTGCTCACTTTCTACTCCTAATATTTTTGTATCTTTTTCGTGTTGCAGTGAGACTTATGAATACTATGTCTTGCCATTCTGCCATCCAGGTTAGCATTTAGATCTGCCTCCTTAACCATGCACTTAGTTGTCCTTAGATTTGTTATGTAAATATGTGGAGGATTAAATGGATTATCAATACTATTCATCTTTAATTTTTTATTTTTTTTCGTCTGCTCCCCTTTAATACTCCCTTGTCTGTTACTTGTTCTCATTTTAATAAACCATTGAAAAGCACTTAGTTTGACATTTCATAACAAGTACAAGCAATCATGCTTTTTCTGCATCAAACAGACAGGGCTCTGATGTACTAGGAACAATGTTAACTAGCTATGCTATTTCAATGCCTCAGGGACACTCTAGGTTCTATTATAAATAGCTTCTCCCTAAAGGCACAATTTGACAAATATAATTTGAGATTATTTTACCCTCGTTTAAATGACCAGATATGTAGTGTTCTTTTTCTTGACATTTTCGAAACAGCATCTACGACTAAGAAACTGGTTAAGTTAAATTGTTTTTGAAGGACAGAGTATAGGCATCATCACAGGAAAGGGGTGCAAATTAGTGGGAAAATTAAGGTTTTGGCTGTTGCAATCTTCTTACCAACTGAAGTTTGGACCTTCATGTAGCTGCTACTGGTGTTTGTACTTGCAGATCCTATAGTGCAAGAGAGGGAGTCACTTGGCGAAGTCTTGAATGGTGATCGTCTGACTGGAGCTTTATACAACTTGAAATTTCGAGAGGACAAAACTAAAGCTGCCATATGTCAAAAGAAGCTCACAAAAGATGAAGTAGCAGTTTTTAGAGAAGCTGTAAGGAATGATTTTTATTTCCAGATGTACTACGATGATCTTGCATTTTGGGGTTTTGTTGGAAAAATTGAAGAAGACAGTTGGACTTCCAATCAAAAGTTGCTTAAGTATTATCTCTTCAAACATGTTCATTTTGATGTGCTTTACAATGGCCACCAAGTCATTGAAGTACATGCACTTAGTGACCCAAATGATGTGGTTGATATAACAGATGATAAAGAGGTTGATGTAGAGTTCACTTATTCAGTCCTTTGGAATGCGACCTCAACTTCTTTTGAGTCCAGATTCGGAAGATATTTGCATGCTTCATCACTCCCAGTTCACCAGAAGATCCATTGGTTCTCATTTATCAACTCAGTTGCCATTGTTACTCTCTTAATGGGATTACTCACCATACTTTTCATGAGACATCTGAAGAATGATCTTAGGAAGTAATTTTCCCTGAACTTAGGATTGTTTGTAGTTCTAGTTTATTTCATTTTTTATCAAGAAGGTTGTGTGGTTTTTTAATAGGTACTCTTCTGGAGATGATGAGGAGGACAAAGAAGTTGGCTGGAAATACCTTCATGGTGATGTGTTTCGACCGCCACCAAATATGTTCTTGTTATCTGCTATCATTGGCACTGGAACTCAGCTGCTAACACTGTAAGCTGCCCAAAGACATTATTCTCCTTTCATTTGTCACCTCAGTAGCTACTCTCCATGTAAATCAGCTGCCTCTAGTACCATCATTAGGTTCTTTTATCAATCTTTCATCCTGAACTTAGAATAGGAAGGGGAGCAGATTTTGCTTTTGTTTTCTTTTCTTATTTTATTTTCTATTTCATGAAGTTCATTATATGAAAATCTGGTGCTGGTTCCCCACTGTTCAAGTGTATCATTTTGAAATGGCTGTAAGCGTTCCTAGTTATTTTCAGTAAGGTTGAAGGAATTCTCTAATGTGTTCTTCTCCTCCAGGGTTGGCTGCTTGTTTGTGCTATCATTTCTTGGTATCTTCTATCCATACAGCAGAGGAGCACTATACACTTTTGTTGTCCTTCTATATTCTTTATCATCAATAGTTGCTGGTTACTCTGCTGCTTCTTTTCACTGCCAGTTCGCTGAAATCCGATGGGTAATTTGTTCAATGTGTTTGTTAATGTTTTACTCCATTTTTTTTCTTTTCATGTTTTTGTCTAGTATCTGGTCTCTTCCAAGACCCCTTCCATTTGGAAGGAAAGGACTTGATTCCTCAGTGCATCTAGAGATATGACTGTACTTTTCTTAGAGGTTAGAGGTGCTTGGCACTGGACTCCAAGGGCATGGTTCTTCTTGCTGTGAGGCCTGCTGAAACGGTTTCATAGTTAGCTATTTTTCTTTTTGTTTTTGAAAATAACTACTTAGGGCTTACTTCACTTGAAAGAAAGTGTTATTTCCCTCTAACAAGTGATAACAGAGGTGTTCCATCCTATAATTTTCTTCTACCAACCACTAATGCCAAAAAAAAAAAAATGATTTTCCCTTATTCTAAATGAGTCCATCGCATTTTTGTCACAGTTTATGTATTTGTCCTTGCTTGACCAAGCACTTGCCATTGCCTTGTGCCTCATTTCTCAGGACCCTGCTCTTGGAAAAGCCATCTGAATGGCTACTTAGCTGGTTTTGTTTTTCTTCTCGTGTTTTATTACTTTGCATTCTTTCATTAATTAAGTAATTTTTTTGTTTTTCTTCTCAGGGAATGACTGTTGCTCTAGCTGGAATTCTATTTGGTGGTCCTTCTTTAGTGACAGTATTCGTTCTTAATCTGGTTGCTGCATATTATGGAGCCACAGCTGCCCTTCCTTTTGGCACCATCGTAGTGGTTATTCTCTTATATGCAATTCTTGGCATCCCATTGCTTGCATTGGGAGGGGTCATTGGATATTGTTTTAGATCCGTCTTTCAAGCACCTTGTGCTGTGACAAGATGTCCCAGGGAAATTCCACAACTAGCTTGGAATCACAAGCCACTCTCTCATATGTTTCTTTCGGGTTTCTTATCATCAAGTGCGATCATTCTAGAGTTGCACCATGTATATCTAAGTTTGTGGGGCTACAAAGCATGTACACTTCCAGGCATTTTGTTCGTCACGTTTATAATCCTGGTCATTGTTGCTGCATTGCTGAGTGTTTGTTTGACATATATTCAGCTATCTCTGGAAGACCATGAATGGTGGTGGAGGTATGCACTTTCTTTGACCTCATACAATTAATAGATATGCCATCCCTTGTTTTACATGCCTCATGGTGTTCTGGCAAGAAATGTTTAATCCATCCAACCAAAAGTCCGGTTTCTTTTTTTCTGTGCAGATCAGTATTATGTGGAGGCTCAACAGCTTTTTTCATGTTTGCCTATGGCATCTACTTCTATGCGCGGTCAAATATGGGTAGCTTCCTGCAGTTATCCTTCTTTGTTGGGTACACTGCCTGCATGTGCTATGCATTCTTCTTGATGCTTGCCATGATAAGCTTCCGTGCTTCTTTTGCGTTTGTCCGATGGATTTATTCTGCTGTTAAAAGTGAATAAATATATGGTTGTATTTGAACGGGTACAAGCTGCTTCTTTCTTTGTCTGTTCATCAATGCTCAGCTGCAATGTCATCTGCATCAGTCAAGGTACGCCTGTGTAAGAGGAGCGACTGCAAAGAAAACAGCCTTGTTATGAGATTGTAAGCTCTTAATATTTTCAAAATCTCCTGCCACCGGTGAATTTGTACCACGAGGCACTTGATCTTGTGGACTTAAGTATTTAGGGAAGTAAGATTCCAGGGAGCGAACAGATGGCGGTTTGTGAAATGATCATTTCTGCATGTAGATTAGTGGGTTCCAAAGATATTTCTCCTAGTTTGAGGATTTTGTTTTCCAACTTCTTCAGAAAGCCCCTCAACCAAGAGCCTCTAGCTTCTGTTACGCAGGTGTTGTTAGACAATCGCATAAGATACTGGAAAGATATCTTGGAACTGCTTTCTCTGGCACATAGCCACAAACATCAGCGGGTTAACTTTGCAACGGATTGGGTTGCTTGGATACAATTACTACCCATCTTTGCTCAATTTAAAACACCCATATTCTACTACCATTCTGGTAGGGCCTAAACTTTTGGTACATAAAATCCATCCATTTACGATTCATGTAATGGTATAAGTACTTACCCCTAGCTTGGGTTCGATACCAAAGAAAACAAATCTCAGTTTTCATTTCCCTTGTGACGGACCTACTAACAATTGGGGGGGAGCGGGCAAATTTTGCTACTCTTTCATTTCTCAACGTGGGTGACACAATCTTTCTATTTTGTGTTGATGCTCATGCTTTTAATTATGGTTCCCAGGGCACTAAGTTATTGTCTCCTTCTTCTAGCTGGTTGTGTACTTACTCACCCTCGTGCTATCGTTTAGAGCGCTTTTCCCCTCTTATTCTTCACACCACAAAGAATACTTTAACCACGAAAAGAAAAAGGGAAAGAAAAAAAAAACCACAACACAAACACAATAACCCAAAAAATGAATATGGAACAAAGTTTTGGACTGACTGACCATGTAAGTTCTTCATTCTGTCCAACCTTTTTGAAGAAAAACAAATCAATTCATCCAAAAGAAGAAAAACTAAATTAAAATGACTCTTGAAGTCTTTCCTTAATAACAAACTTGCAAGTGCATGCAAGATGAGCAGTGTTTAGGACCTAGATTTGAGGGTTGGTAGAAGCATATCTCATCAAGTTTCCTCCAAAATATTGTACTTCATTCCTTCAACAGACTTGCGACATTATTTTAGATAATAAAAAAACACAAAAAGATTTTCAGAAAAGAAAAAAAGTACTATGGAAAAGATTTGCAGAACAGGACTACATAATTTGGACCTCAAAGCCCAAAACATATAGCCTTTGGCCCATCCAGAGCCTAATATAGATCCAGCCCAAATCGCTTGGTTTTTCTCAACCCTTGGCTAGGGTTTATCCCCTCCCGCTTATAACTCGGCCGCTTCACGCAGGTGAAGTCTGTGTTTCTTCCCTCTGGTATGCTCTTCAAATTCTCTTTGTTTCTTCAGATTTGTCTTCTTTCATAAATACACCTTTGCTAATGTTAATAATCGGACTTCTTTTCTGATTAACGTGTTGATTTGGTCTTGTGTCTCAGGAAAAAGAATCCCTAGTCCTCTTCGGATAGATTTTCCGATTCAAAGATGAGGTATTTGATCTAAACTTGACTATCTGTTCGTTTCGCATTTGATTTATGGCCACACAAGGATATTTTGGAGTAGCTTCTGAGGCATTTTCAATGTGGGAGCTTAATTTCTTTTTGGATATGTTTTTCAATAAATCTTCTGGGAATTTCTGTGGCTTTAGTTGGGGAATCTTGTGATTTGGAAGTAGTGTTTTAGTTTATATATGGGAAATGAAACTTTTTTATCTGGTATCTAGGAACAAAATTTGATGGATTGGGTTTTTGTTTTTTATTTTTGAACAGTAAGCTTCAGAGTGATGCCCTTAGAGAAGCCATCACAGCCATTAAGACTCAGTCCAGTGAGAAAAACCGCAAGTTCACTGAGACAATTGAGCTTCAAATTGGGCTGAAAAACTATGATCCCCAGAAGGACAAGCGTTTCAGTGGATCGGTTAAGCTTCCTCATATTCCTCGCCCTAAGATGAAGATCTGCATGCTTGGAGATGCTCAGCATGTCGAAGAGGTAATAAAGCTGCTGTCTTGGGAATGGTAGTTTTCTTGCTTCTTTATCTACATAACTGTGGTGGTTCAATGCTACGTTTGTACGTGTAATACAATGTGTTGTTTAGATATTAACACTAGTCTAGTGGTCATGACTCTTGCGTATAATTCTTTCCACTGTTGACATCTGTTTAAATTTTCCTTTAGAGAGATGAGTATTCCATTGTTTGAACGACCATTTCCTATTTGCCTTCAAGACCTTCTTTTCCATGTTCTGTTAATGATCGATTTGAACCACAGGCCGAGAAGATAGGTCTGGACTATATGGATGTTGAAGGCTTGAAGAAGCTGAACAAGAACAAGAAATTGGTCAAGAAGCTTGCTAAGAAATACCATGCCTTTTTGGCATCAGAATCTGTGATTAAACAGATTCCTCGTCTCTTAGGCCCTGGCCTCAATAAGGCAGGCAAGTCCGATCCATTCTTTTGAGGATTCTCTACCACAATGGGTAGCTTACTCGTGTGATCTGTGATAAATTCAGGAAAGTTCCCAACACTTGTCACCCATCAGGAATCCCTCGAGTCTAAAGTTAATGAGACGAAGGCGACCATTAAGTTCCAACTGAAGAAGGTACTTTGTATGGGAGTTGCTGTGGGGAATGTTGCCATGGAGGAGAAGCAAATCTTTCAGAATGTGCAAATGAGTGTTAATTTCCTGGTTTCTTTGTTGAAGAAAAACTGGCAGAATGTGAGTCATTTTTTTTTTCTTAAGCATCTTTCTTTTACTCTCCTTAACTTGAATGCTTCTGTATTTCGTTCATTGCTTTTGTGATGGCTGTCACTAATTGCTTGTCATAACTTCCTCCATTCATCTGTTTATTGGTAAAGTGATAAGAGGGAAACTGGGTCAGGACATCGAGTTAGGCTCTTCCTTTAGTTTCTTTCCAAGTTTCATGTTCATTAGGGTGCGGGCAGATTGAAGGAACACTAATGACTTGTGTCATGTACCAAAGGATTCTTGAAACCGAGAAATGTTAGCTGACCTGTTTCTGAGAAATTGGTCACTCTGAATAGTTGAGTTTAGTGCCTAGTTTGTGGCTCTCGAGGAATGTGATACTGAGATTGAAATTGATTTACAATTTTTTCTTTCTACACCGTCATGACATGAACTGACAGACTGCCTTTAACTTAAATGCAGGTAAGATGCCTTTACCTAAAAAGTACAATGGGAACCCCGAATCGCATCTTTTAAGTTTGGATATATGCTCTTGAATGGTTGCCGAAGAAAGGAGACTGGGTTGGTAAGTTTGGTTGTCATGGCTGAAGAAGTTTTTTATTTAGTTTCTGAGTTGCATTTTGTTGTAGGAAGCAGCAAATATGAAGACACCGCTAGATATGAAATTTTCCTGCACTTAAGCTGCCTGTTGGAGTGAGCTTTTGTCTAATGTTCAAATATTTATGTTGCTATGTCATGTTTAATGGTAGGATTTGTTTTAAATTCAAAGTTTAATACTGTTTGGATTGAAATCATAGAAGAAAATTTTGGTTCGTTCCAACAAAGCTTCCTTGCTAATAAATTGTAAGTTTCTTGCATTCTAAGAAATGGATCGATTCTGGAGCTTAGGTAAATTCTATACTGGAAACTGGAGAGAATTTTCTTTAATCCGACGTTCCAAGGTTTCTAATGGTGGGAGTACCCATTATTTAGCAAATTTTAGTATGATCAATTTTACAAAGGAAATTTACAACCGAGATGTGCGTGTGACAAGAACAGTGAAAAGGAGGGGGGAAAATTACATTAGAAATGGTGGTAGTCAACAATATTGGATTGGTTATGTTCATTTTGCATTCTATTTGTATTTTTCATTTTTTCTTTTTGGCGAGTTTCTTGTGTTTTATTTTTTCTTTTTTAACCTGTCGCCTTAATGAGCCAATTCCTGCTCGAAGCATCTGCCCATAGGCTTGGTTAGGAGCATGGTTTAAGATGCGAAAGTATGTCTTACCTCAACTGAACTTCATTTTTCAAAGCATAAAGTTGGATTTAGATCGACATTCTAGAATATTCTCAGAAATTATCTGTAAGACTACGAATCAGACCCCCAAAGACCTACAATAGCTTCAGCTCCTGAAGTGCGCAAGTTTCAATTGAGTTCAATGGTTTAAGAAAATCGTCACATTAGCCAAGAATTCCCGAAAAGACTATTTGTCACGAGAACTTCATTTGTCTAAAGTGACCCTACGAAGACCCAGACTCCATTTGGCACTAGAAGTCTTTCCTTTGTTTGAAGTGACCCTACAAAGATCCTGTTTTACTTGACAGTTTTTACAAGCTTAATTATTAGAGGTTTGTATGGTCGGTTGGTCTGTTTTTCTATAGAATCAAACCACGAAATTGTGATGGTTCAAACAAAATTGGCAGAAATTTTAAATTTGTCACTAATGTTTTAGGTTGGATACAAATTTACCACTATAGTTTTTTGGGGCCTAGCCTTCTACTAATGTTTTAAAAATGACTCAAATATGTAATTGTCTACTAGAAATTAACAGAAAATGGTAAAAATAGCATATTTTAAAATTTTGAGGTTATTGCGTATCTTTTAAAATATATCAGAACTTTTAAGACTTTTGTCAAAAAATGGTTTAATCTCTGCCGTCAGTGCCTGAGCTGGGTTGACGCCCTCCTTCCATCTTTGCATTAAATATAATACACAACTTAATCCACTTTTATATGTACATGTTTTTAGTATATAAGTAATTTAATAATATCATAATTTTTAATGTACATATTTTAGATGTTCATGTTCATTCATAAATAAATGAGCAATTTAGTAATATTATAATTTTTATTTGATATTTACACATATATCTCGAGTGCGGTTTCACCTTGGATTGGTTTCATATAGAATTGCAATCAACTAAAAACCTAATGGTTGTCCTAGATGTAGAACCAATCTATGAATCATAGCTAATTTTTACCTAACCTAACCCAACCCTGCAGGGGTGGCTCAAGTTGGGTTTCAGGTTTACCTAACTAATACTCACTCCTATAATAATTGTAAGGTCACTCCTATAATAATTGTAAGGATGTCAATGGTCAAGTTTGGGGAAGGTGTAGTGATTCTTAAACCCTACCTACAATATAAAAACTCTACCCAAACACTCTCCACAACTTATAGCGAATAGGATTTCTTCACCTAAACCCTCCTCGCAATGGGGTGGATAGGGTATAATATTATACCCGCAATACCTACACAAGTGCTCACATAATGGAAAATTAAAACTAAAGAAAAGAAGACATGCTTAAATAATATAACATAACAAAAAAAAATAGCCTAGTCATACAGGTGTGAATTTTAGAATTTAATATGTTAGAATTATACTCCCTCTATCTCATATTTTTTGAAACATTTAACTTTTCTAATAGTTTAACTTGAATTTATTCATATTATTGTTTGTTAGAAAAAAATAAAAATATATATATTTAGAAACTATAGTTCATTATTTATCATTTACATATAAAGATTTTTCATTTATATACTAAAATGTTGAAAATAAAAGATCATAAATTAATTGTTGAATAACGAATGTTACACAGAACATGGGACGAAAGAAATATGATATATTTGGGTTGTATAGAACTAGGATTAGGTATGTATATATAATAAATTTAATATTTTAGATACTTATATACGACTCCCTCTATTTCATATTCTTTGTACCATTTGACTTTTTCGCTTAATTTGATTTGAGTTGATTTATATTAGTATTTGTTCAAAAAAAATTAAAAAATATATATTTAGAAACTATATATCTTGATTTATCATTCTTATATAAAAGTTCTTCATTTATATACTAAAATATTGAAAATAAAAAATCATATATTAATTGCTAAAAAAATATATTTAGAAACTATATATCTTGATTTATCATTCTTATATAAAAGTTCTTCATTTATATACTAAAATATTGAAAATAAAAAATTATATATTAATTGCTAAAAAATAAATGGTACAAAGAATATGAGACAAATGGAGTATATAATATGCAGGTAGAGTATGAGCTGGGTTTGGAGAAAGTAAATCCCTAAACTCATACTCTCCTTATACTCGGTGGGTACAAAAACAAAAAAAATACTCAAATCTAGCCCAAATCCGTCTAATTGAAAAAAAAAATCTTACTTGTTAAATAGGGTAGGGTATAGTAGAGTAGGGTACCCACAGAAAAATGTGCAAATTGATATCCCTAAATAATTATAGATAATCAATGTATTAAATTTCGCTCAAAATTATGGTATTTCACTGAGTATTTCATATATTGCTGTATGCAGTATGCGTTCACAAGTTCTTGCATTTTGTTAATTTTTGTGCAGTATACTTTGCTACACCATGGTATACAAATGGCAAAACTATAATTAATACATATATTTTTTACACACTATTGATGTTATTTATATTTAATTTAAAGATAAAATTGAATTGGTAAATGAAGTTAACATGATAGGGATTTGGAAGTTGTTATAATTTTTTCTTTCATTTTAATTTTCATTGTTATTGTTATTATTAGAGTATCATTTTTTTTCTCATGTATCATTAAATTAGTGTTTTGTTTTTGTTGAATAATATTATTGTGTTCTATATATTCCATTTTTGTGTTTTTATGTTAAAAATATTGCTTTTCGTGCATATTTTATTTATATTAGGAAAATTATGATGAAAATAATTAAAGTACATCTAAAAATATGCACAAAAAATTATTTTTTGATGTTTTTCATCTTAAAATAATATTTTAATATATGTTCACAACCATCTGAAAGCGCACACTTACATGCCTTTACACTTAAGCATACCCAAGAGTGATCATAATCACTTGAAACATGACTATAGTCTCTAAAACAAGACCAACTACCAAACACATAATCAACAAGGCAAGCCACAAAATGTATGCCAAAGAACACATTTCCACTTTACAAGACATTGTTCCCACAAACTCTATAAGACACAATTCTTACCCATTGATTGCTAAAAAAGTGAACAAATGATCAAATAGCCCCTTAGTCAACCTAAGATGTCTAACCAGGCCTAAAATTAAACTTAATACCCAAATAAAATTGAGTATCGACTATATATGAACTTTGCCTGACCTATCTCATGTTCCCACTATATATCTATGAGCTAGCAATAGATTTGTCCGCAAGCAGCGCTGCTCTCCAAGCCCTACTTAAAGCCAGCTTCACAAATCTCAAGGTTGTTCCTCTCTCCACAAAAGGGAGAGCCTGCCTCAACCCAACCACCATACCATGCGAAACCTATCATGCAATTTTTAGTGGAGATACGTAACACATGCAACAAAAAGTCGCCACAGAATATTGAAGCTGTCTTCCCGGTTCTTGGTGCATGATAACCAACAATAACCCAACACACACACACACACATATATACATACACATATATCTGGTGAGAAGGAGCATTAGAGAACAAAAGCTAGCTAAGCTAGGTTCCTTTATCTATACTCGACACTTAAAAGAAATGTTACTAGTTGAGCGAGGAAATACTGGAATCCAGGCAACCTTTTTTAACAGCAGACAGAGTTAAGATGCCAAGAGTAACCAATAGAATCAAAGATACGTCTACTATTAGGGCAAGTAAATAAAAGATGCATCAAGTCCTCATCCTCTAAGCCACAATGTTTGCAAATTTTATCAACAGTAATCCGGCCCCCTAAGGGCAAGATGACAAGAAGTTATGAGTCCACACTTCCTTGTCAGGGATACTTCAGCTTCAAGAACGCCAAGTTTGAATCTCTTTTTTTAAATATATATATATATATATATATATATATATATATATATATAATAAAAACCTATCTACGGGCTGGGCACGAATTAAGCCTTATCAAGAGAACCAAGAGAATTAGAGAGGAAGTATAAGGAAATTGGCTATAATGACGTCAGGCCCTAGAAGGTCAGCCAAAAAACGGCGTCGTTTTATAATTCACTGTAGAGCAACGGTGATTGTGTATGAGAAACGGTACATATATAGATCTGTATAATAATTAATTTGTGTGGTGCTATATAACTAATGCTTAAGATAATTTGTTGCGTACATGCCAAACATTCATCATTTAGTCTAATGACGAATGATGATTTAAGCCTTGAGCATGGAAATCAAGTGTTTCCCTTTATTGGTCAAATTAGTTGAAAAGAGCAAAGCTTCAGTTTTTGAGAATATATAAAAGACTTCTTCCTGTAATAAGTGGAAGCGTTGAAAGTTGGTTATTACGTCTAAAAAAGAGAGAATTCAGTTTGTCTGAGCATACAATGTGCCCGGCACACTAGATACACCCCCATAAATTTGTCAGTGAAAGGAGTGGTCGTAGCACTTTGGAGTTTGAGTTCAGATAATGTCATTTTATTAGTTTAAATTGTTAACAGGGAATAAGAAAATATAAATATAAGAATACGCCTGAAAGCAATAACAAATAAAGAAGGCAACGACTAAAACATATTGATAATTAAGAACAACGATAAAGTATAAGGAAGCTAAAACATATACAGAGAACAAGAAGAAACTAGAAGGGTACTTATCGACTAAAGGGAATATGCATGCAACTATGAAGTAGGAGGTAATATGCTATTAAATCACATGGGGAACATGTATATATTTTCAAAGGACAGTAAGAAACAACGTTAGAACATAACATAATTAGAGAAAACAGAGATGATACCTTAAGAGAACAATTATAATCAAATTTAAAAAAGGAAGAAGCAAATAAGGATCTAATAGAACAAGCGAAGTAATGAGCTCCAACGTGGTGGCATTGCTATAATTTGTAGAAAATTGTGGCATTGTGTATAATAGGAAATTATGGCATTCTTACATTGTCAGAATTTATAGGAATTCTGGCATGTTGACAACATTATAAATAATAAGAACTTAACGCACGTTGACATTATCACGAGTGTATGTTATGCACCCAGCCAATATGTTGTTATTACATATTTATTTTTAGGCTGAGGATAAATACTCATAGATCAGGCGTTGCACCAATACTTTCGTGATATTTACAAAACTATCACTGTATCTTTAACAGCACATTTATCTAAAAAAAATAATACCTTATAGAAAAATATATTTGTCTAAAGAGAACAATGTATTTGTTTGAAAACAACAGCATTTCATAGAATAACATATTTATCTTAAAGGAATAACATTTCTTATGTTGATTCAAAGAATGTTATTTATGGACAATATTTCTTCCCAAATTAACAATATTTTACAGAATATCAAATTTGTAAGAATGAAACAGTAGAGAACATCATACACCATCAGCTCCCTCAATTATGTGACTGATGACGAGTCTGAGTGAGTGTGAATCGAACTCACCATAGGAATATGTTTGATAAAGAGGAGATTGAATGAGATGACGTTGAAACGAAGGCAACCCTAGCTATAGAGGTTGCTGCCGATAAGAGTTGGCTAAAAGAATACGTTAATGGCAGCGTTGAAGGACTCAGCTTTTATTTAGAGTCAAATATAATTTTATTTCATAATGTTGCTTCATTAAGTGATAAGTGATATTCTATTCATAAAAATGTGTTTTTTTATAATATATTATTTATTGGCCTAAATCCACAATTCACCACCCAACTTTGCTAACTCAACTTAACCCCTTCAACTATGACTCAGATCAATTCAGTCCCCAAACTTTGTAAATTGAAACACATAACCCCCTTTAATTGATGAAAATATTATTTATTATTTTTTAGGGGCTTAAATGACAATAACATTGAACAAGGAGGTTGAATTTGGCATTTTAGCAATTGTTATTTGACAGTTCATCTTATTCTGCAATTTTAATTAGCATGCTAAGGTTGCTTTCAATTTCTCATGGAACTCTCTGATCTCCTGCAGTTGCATGTGAAGCTGCAGAGGAAGATAGTCTCTTAAACAGTAATATGTTAAAATGCCAAGTTCAACCACCTTGTTCAATATTATTGTCATATAAGTCCCTTGGAAACCAAAAAGAATATTTCCATCAGATGGAATGGGTTATATGTCTCAGTTTACAAAGTTTGGGAGCTGAGTTGCCCCGAGTTATAGTTGAAAGGGTTAAGTGTCTGAGTCAACAAAGTTGGTGGTTGAATTGTGGATTTAGGCCTTCTTCATTTCATAAGATGTGTTGTTTATAATAAATATTGTTTCATTCATACAAATGTGTTATTTTGTAATATGTTATTTATTTTGTAAGATGTGTTATTCATAATAAATATTTTTTTGTTCAATAATAATTGTTATTTCATTTAGTAATAAATATTATTTCAATCAAACAAATGTGTTGTTTTATGATATGCTGTTCATTTCGTAAGATGTGTTATTTATATTAAGTGTTGTTACATTCAATAATAGATATTGTTCTCTTTAGTAATAAGTGTTATTTCATTAATACAAATTTGTTGTTTTGTAATATACTATTCATTTCGTAAGATGTGTTGTTCATGATAAGTGTTATTTCGTTCAGTCATTAGGGCTATTCTTTTTAGTTATAAGTGTTGTTCCATTCTTACAAATATGATATTTTGTAAAATATTATTAATTTCATAAGAAATACTGTTCGTAAATAATATTATTCGATTTAATAAAAAATTTTGTTTCATTCAGATAAATGTGTTGTTTTGTAATATACTGTTCATTTTGTAAGATATTTTATTCATAAATGATGTTGTTCCACTTTATGAAAAGTGCTGTAAAATATTGTTAATTTTGAAAGAAATATTGCTTATAAATAATTTTATTTAATTCAATAAAAAATGTTTGTTCCCCTCAGACAAATATATTATTTTATTAAGTATTGTTCTCTTCTGAAAAATGTATTATTCTCTTCAAACAAACATGTTGTTCTGTATAGTAGTGTTCTATTTAGACAAATATGTTGTTTAAGATGAAGTGATATTGTTGTGAGTAATGTAAAAGTGAGGGAGTAACAAGTTACACCAGGAGTATGCTATAGGTACTGTTATTTTTATTAGAAAAAGACCCTAACATTGTTTGCCTTCTCTCTATCCATATACATTGAATAAAGCTAAACCTACCGAAAAAGGAATACAAATATGATTCATTGAAATTCAGAATACTGGATAACCATTGACATGCAATTTTACAAAATTAAATAGTCTGTACAATATTTTTGTAAATGTAGGGCTATTCTTATGCATGCACACATATACGTGCTAGAGTTGGATAAATACTTAAATATAGCATAAAAATATATTTGCGCCATTTAGTTTGTAAAAGACATAATTTCAAGATGTGTTAGGGATAAATACAAGTAAAATTTTCAAGAAACTAGTTTTATTATTTTGTATGGGATAAATCGGAAGTAGCAAAGATTGCCCTGCTGTGGTCCTTGAATGAAGTTCGCTTCTTCCTGCAAGTAAAAGATTGTCTCAACTAGTTTTATTTTGTCGAGCGATTTCTTGGAACCAAGGCCAACTTGTATTTAAAAATGTATATCTAAATTGAACTACTTATTTATTTAGCAAAAATGCATCATTGTGTCGGCGGATTTCATGACTGAAATTAGTAAGAAGCAACTATGAATTATGAAATGTTTGTAAGAAGAGTTAAAAAGAGGTCTTCATTTCTTAAGCAAGTCTCGAATTCAAACCTTGTAAATGGTCATCATAAAAGGTTCCAATAACCTCCTAACAATGTCCAATGCTGTTGGATTATAGTTAGTTAGTCGAGAGCCAATGTAATTACTTTGACACCAGATATCTTGCAAAAAAAAAAGAACTAAAAAAAAAAAAGGAAAATTGATAACCCCAAAAAAAAAAAAAGAAAGACAAAGATCAATCCAAATATGTCTATTAATTGAGGGCGGTTGGGATGCTATGGTAGGTAAACACCACCTTTTCAATAAGCTATAAGCCAAACAATGCAATCAAATCCAGTCATCAGATCACATCGTCAAGATAGCATCCTAAAGCTGTAACCACAATCTCCATATGATTTACTCGCTCTATGTATTTGTTTTGGATACAAAGGGGTTTACAATAAGAGCCACAAGGACTCGAACCCAAGCCAAACAAGTTGGCACCATAACCCTATACCGGCTGGACCGGCTAGCAGAGGGGCTTGTAAGTAAAGTAGGAAACAACTTTTGTCTAAGAAGCAGAGCGACCTCGTCTTTGCTTCTGGCGAAGCTATGGGACACTCACTCTATGTATATAAAGTCAAGACTATACATATATGATTAAAACCAAAGATAAGGACCTTCAGTGCCACTACCATCATCTATCTATGATTCTGTATCCAAGGGGAAGGGGGGGGGCGGGGTTTATGTTGGTTCAGGTTTCAAAATTAGAGGTAATTAAGAAGGACCTAACACCACATGGATTGGGCAAAGCCTGGCTGGTCTACCACCATGTCCATGTCAAAAATGGGCTTGGGTTGAGAAGAGGGTGATCCACTGTTGGTAGGGCTTGTAGGGCCCAGGGCCGGGTTGGAGAGAGATGCAGTTTGTGTGTGTCGGAAGCGGAGGTGCACCACCTCGGCCTGGGCAAGAGCAAGCTGGGTTTGAAGCACATCAATCTGCTTCTGAAGAGAAGAAATGGCAGCAACACAGCCGTAAACCGGGTCGCGCACCCGTGCATTCGCCTCATATACCATGCTGCTCACGGCATCGCCCCGTTGATGAACCGGCAACTCCTGCACTGAAACACTTCACCTTAGTCATTCATGCTCAACATTAGATAATAAACCTTGATTTGTTTGTCTTTTTGAAGAAAAAAAAGAAAAAGGACCCTTCATTTGTTGATAAAGTGGGAGGGGGTGGGATCTGATTGCATCATCTTAGTGTCTCTTTGGCACCTAAACCGGATTCATATCCATGCCATACTAGCACTAGCACGCCTAAAATCAAATTCTTGTGTTGGGCCGGGGCGGGCCCCCAAGCTTTGATTTTGTTGTTTTGGAGATCTTCCTGCCATGTGCCATCATGTTTTTTCTAACAATAAACAACATAACCTTTGGGGTGTTGGTTTGTTTTCTTTTGAAGAGGAATTACTTTAGTATCTTCGGTGAAAAGACACTCGTGCCCCACCCCAGGTGCCATTATACACAAAAGCGAGGCGGTCAAAGCGACAATTCAATGGCTTTGACAAAAATTACAGAGGCCTAGTAGCTTGAAAATCACACCCTACACACCGGAATTGAACAAAAATTTCTACTAAAAGTAACATAACATATGTAAGAAAACTTTACTGAACCTTAGATACCTGTATAAAACTGCTTTTTCAAAAACCAGCAAGACTGCTTTTTATAAAGAAATTTTAGTAAACGTAACATTATTCAATCATGAAACATGCACCACTGTTGTCTGTTGTCCCCTTCTACATGGGAAGACAGGAAAACAAACCCTAAACTGATCATTAGAAGTCTGATGCTGTCTGAAATCTGACAGAGATCATGATATGAGCCGTATACATTACCTGTACTTCCCCCCCACCTAAACTGATCATGATATGAAATATGCAACAACATGTGGTAGAATCTGACAATAATCACTTCAGTTGAGGACCAAGTTATGAGCTGAATTCACAGAACGCTGCAGGACAATTTTAGAATACTAATATTTTGAATTTCAAGCTGGGTTTAAATAAAACTGGGCTCCCTACATCTTCTTGTCAGACTTGCTTTGCTTTATGAAAAGCTTTGTGAACTGAACTGAACTGAACTTCACTAATTTTCTCGGCATCCATACTTGTAAGCTTATACTTTGGTAAGCAAAGAAGTTTCACACTTCACATTTTTTGCATATACTACAACACTTTAATACTTTTACCGAAAAAGAGAAATGGAAGAAAAAGGTAAGAAGAAATTTTGATAACTAAATGGTAGAGAAGAAAAGAAAAAGAAAAATAAGAACCTGCAACATCTTATTGACATTGCTAGCCCCGAAAACCTTGTGGACATTGGCGAACTTTTGGGGCTCATCTGCAGGGAAATATGGGGCGAACACACAGTCCTGGGCGCACCGCCGCCGCAGGAGCTTGCAGGCGGCGCATGGCGACGGCGTCCCCTGCTTCCTCCCACTCTCCTTCATCCTGCTGCCACGTGTCCCCCAATAAGTAGTACCCGAAGCAAAGAGGAGAAGTGAAGCTGGGGCAGGAAAGTGGGAAATTAAAGAAAGAACGATGTGTTTGTTAAATAAGTAGAAGAAGATAACTTTGAGAAAACAAAAGAAAAAGGGAAGCCAAAGTGGGGAGGGGGGCGTGAGGAGGTGAAGTGGTGGAGATTAAATAGGCCAGGAGTGAGGGGATCAGGGCGGGCCCTGCCTTGGAAACCTTTAGATTTTGGTCGACAGAGGACATCCTCTTGATGTGACAGTTTTGGCGCCATTTTCTTCTGCGTTTGTGTTTACATGAAAATTCCACTTTCAACCCCCAATGACTTCACCTATTATGCCTTTCATACAGATTATTTAGGGTTAATTCATTTTGCATTAAAATTAATATATTATTGTACATTATTTTTATATAAAGCGATTACATGACCAAATTATAACAACTTATTGAAACCTTACAGTTCAAAAATTATAAAATAATTTTAGAAAAACTTTTGTGAAAAGCAGGTGATTTTTTCATTAATTTTCTTCTTTTCATAGGTTGGATATATTAAAAAGTTGATAAAAGATACTTACTTTTTTATGTAAAAGTATTTTAGAATTACTTTTTAGAATAATTAAAAGTGTAAAATTTCAATAAATTTAAAATTCAGGCAAATAAGCACTTTTTATAAGAACAATGCACAATAATACATTGATTTTAATAGGAAACGAATTCGCATTGTTTACAAACTTTTGGGATTGCAATTTATATGAAATTATGCTTTGCTTTCTTCTATTTCAAAAAGCCCTACCTTGATCCCTGAACGTGAGCATTTTCTTTTGTTGTATCTTACATCAAGGTTTTAGATTCTAATCTAAACCACACAACACTTACCTTTTAGCATATTCAAACCGTCAAATAATAGTTTGACAATTAGTTAACGGTATAAATGTTTTTCATCTATCTAAATATAAAAATAATCATCTTTTTTCCCTTCCCTTGAGAGTAAGATGTAAATTTTTGAAACAGAATAAGAATAAGGCAAACTGTAATTTGTCCTAAATTTTTTATTCTCATATATACTTCAAGATATCTGAAAAGAACAACCGTTTTTTGTTTCAAAAGCATGTATTTTATATTTGTTTCTTTCTTTTTTACTTTGAATAAAGTGATTTTTTTTTCAAAAAAAAAAAAATTCTTAAAAAAATTTCATTCAAGTAATAATCAAACGGAGAGTACTAACTTTAAATGGCAGAAACTAGTAATGACATCCGCGCATTGCTGCGGGATTGCTTCTGAAAATGATGCTAGAATGGCCGATGAAAGGAAGAAGAAGAGCGATGGGTGAGGAACATAAATAGAATTCACCTAAAACAAATAGAGTTCACCTAAAGCAACCCTACGCAAAACAAGGAAACCCAAGAAAGCAACCAATTAAGGAAGAAAACAACCACTCATCCAGAAAATCAGCCTACCGCAAAGGATTAACCAAGTCCAATGAGGCTTATTCAACATCTAGTAAAATGAGATGTTAATAGACTCTAATAAATGTAGAACCACTAACCTGAAATAATCCCACGTCAGAGGAAGGACGAAAGAACAAACGGAAGGAAATCTACGGTGCAGAAGTTGAGGCTCCAAGGAAGAACTGAAAATCAATCATCTACAAATACATCTAAGAATAAGAAGAAATGAGGCATTAGAATGCAGGAGAAAATAGAAAAGGTATTAGAATGCAGGATCTATGGTTCTAACAAAGCATAAGATATGCATTAAAATTACAGTAATTGGAGACCAAAGCCACCAAATAGAGCACAAAAGCAGAGGAGCTGAAACCTTCTCGATCTGGTGTTTCAAATCCAACGACTTGAGGCTATGAAATATAAAGGAGGCAAATGTGGCTGGTTTCCAAAAAAAAAGGGGGCACAAAATGAGCAAATGAACGCAGGACAGCTAACTATTCCCAATTGAATAAGCGAAACAGTGAAATGCCTACTGTAATCTCATTGAAACAGAGATCCAAAGGAAGCACTGCAACATCAACAAGACAAACCTTCAAAAGTCATTCAATGCAAAGCTACTGCATCCAAAACAAAGCAGAAACAGAAATGAATGAGAATCAAAGATAGAGAGAATGAAGCCTCATCTAATAATGCAAACTCATTAGTAACTCGTAAGGGTTCCCCCACAGCCAAAAGTCTTAAGAATTTAATAGATAGAAGCCTACAAACAAAGAGAATAAATTCACATTGGGATGTGGATGCAGAACGACATTAGAATAGGTATGCCCGAGAGCACATGGAGCTGCAGAGGCAGCAACACAAACTCGGTCAGTCTAGTACCAAGGAGGGGGCAAATATTAAGAAGTCATTTGATCTCAATAAGCAAACAGCAAACAACATAACCATCTCATACCAAAAAGTTAGCTAAAAACAATACGAAAATTAGTCTAAAAACAACATATTAGTCTACCTCGATCATCCCATAAGACAATTTATCAAACTTAAATTCTCTGAATAATTAATTATGACATTAAAACTATGCAAAATTTCTATATTTTCAATATGAAACTGAAAAATAAAGATTTACAAACCAGCAGAATATATATGTATGTGTGTGTGTGTGTGTGTCTGTATATGCATATGTATATGTATATGTATGTATAGTCTAGCTAAGAGTCTTAAGACAACGGACAACAGAAAATAGTATGTGCTGCAAACAAATGCCAAATAGAGCGATGCTCACCCTCCTCTCTGTTCTTGCATCCCTTGCTAGCAGTAAAAGTCAAGTCCTTAAGCGCTTGTTTGTCTATTCACAAACAGATTAGTTCACACTTCACGCGGCAAATGGTGGAACACAGTGAATATATAAATATTAAACTTTTGAATGCTGGAGAAAAATCATTAATAGAAATTCTGATTTCGAGTGACAACATGATCCCACCAAGAACAGGGACATAAAAATTCATTGGATACCCTGCACAAATCCAGAAATTCAAAGGTGATCGAAACAATAACTGATTAGCACCTTTTCCAAATCCTGGCAAAAGTAACTTGCTGCCTTTGGCATGAAGAAGCTAAAGAGCAAGCCTTTAATACTCCCATAAGCATTGAATCAAACACACTGAGAGCACTGAAACTTTCATACCTTACTTCCTCAAGTAATTCACATATCTAATTTGAGAACAAAAGGAAAACATTAAATGACAGAAGAATAATCTTGAAATGTATTTTTCTTACTTAACTCCAGTAGTGAAACAGATGAAACTCCTTAATGATCAACACCAAAGAGCTATAAAACGATAAAGAAACTAAACCGAACATAGACACCCTATGGTTGAAAGCTTCAAAGAAAAACCACCAAGTGGATCAACCAAAACACAATTCAATAATGAAAATGAAAAAAATCCACCAAATAGCGAGAATTAGGAGCTGTCGTAATATCTAAGCACGTTTAGAAGTACTTATCAACCCCAAACGAGAGCAGAGAAACCTTACCTCTGTCCTTTGCAACCCCGCTCTGCCCATAAATGGCATCGCAGACCAGGCAAACACCCAGAAGCTACCATCGCTGCCTCTGCGACCGGAGTGCAAGGAGGTTGACTGTTCACGAAACGAAGAAGAAGTGACGATTTTGAGAAAGAAACGGATGTGGGTCTAAGTTTTGACATTGAGAGCTTTAAGAATTAAGGTGCTGGAAACGAGAGGAGTGAGCGAAAGGTAAAGGGAGCGCCGCCGAGATTTTTGGTCGAATTTCTGGATTCTCTGGTGAGCATCCATTGTTTTGGTCGCTGGGTGGGGTTTCGTCGATGACTCGATGAGCATGTGGAGTTGGGTAGGGGGCGGGGCGGCGGCCTGTCAACCACTATATGACCAAACACAAAGTTGAGGGACACAACGGAGAAACCACTATAGTTCGAGGACCTTTTCTGGAAAAGTTCAGGCCTCCTGAGACTTTTTCTGGATAAATATAGCATTGTGGCGTTTATCGTCTGTGAAGCAAAGAGCCTCGCTCAAGTTTCTTTTTAACATCTTTCATATCAAATAGTCGCGTTAGATTCGACTAATCTGAATCAAGTTGCATTGAAACTTGTTCAAGGGAGCGTTGTTTGTTTATTCATGTACTCCTCCGTCCCAATTTAATTGAAACGTATTTCTTTTTGGGAAGTCCCAAAAAGATTGAAACGTTTCCTCTTTTGGAAAGTTCAAACAATTAAATAATCCTTTTACACGAAACCCAATAAAGACTCTTTTTTTTAATCTCCACTCAACCTTTCACTGCACAAAACCCAAAAAAGAATCTTTCTTTTTTTAATCATTATTTAAACTTTTACTACATAAAAAATTAACACAAATTACATACACCTTAATCTCCGTGCCCAGTCAAATGTTTCAATTAAAACGGGACGGAGGGAGTATAATATATGCACCACTTTTTCTAGAAAAATGTTAATAAGAGTTATGTAACTAGGTATTTGGACTGTTTTTTTTTTCTGAAAAATGTTAATAAGAATTACATAATTAAATAATTGGACTCATTTTTAATTTTTTATAGACCCCCAAAATTTTAATAATATCTATAAAAATATATATTTCTTTTATCTCAATAAAGATAAAGAATGTGTCAATCTCTTCTCTTTAGTGATAATTACAATAATGAAAAAAATCTTATACTGATTATTTAACTTTCATACATTTTCTTACCTAGACATTACACTTTCTTTTTTTATAATTCAAATATATGAAAGATTTATGAAGCTAATTGGGTACAAAATAAGTGAGGAAAAATGTATAAATGCTAAAAGGAGCTTCTGTCTCTTGTTCTATACAATATGAAAATCTCATTCATCTTATTCATATACCATATGTTTTTCTAATCAATCGACCAATGATACAAAAAGAAGTGCTAAATTGGACCATTTTTTAGATATATTCTAAAAAATATTTTTTCACTATTGTATTATAGTATAAGCAAAATTATCAGCTGTTTAATAGTTTTATATACATTCAGGCCCCTTTATAAAAATTATGAGCTAATTTGTACTGCCCCTCATAGGTGTTCCGTAGCATAAAATAATAAAATCAAATGCCACATAAAAAAAAATGATTTACCTGAAATTATAACTCTCGAAAGAAAAAGGAGCCTGGGAAAGCAAAAGCAGCCGAAAGTCCACAAGAAATATCACCGGGAGTCCCTGCACCAAAAGCAGCCCCTGGGGTCAAAAGGTGAGTAAACAACACAAAACAGACGAAAAAAAAATAAGTAAATAAGGTAAAAGGTAAAAGGTAAAAGGGACACAAATTCCCACCCAAAAGCCATTATTGTTTTTTGTAGTTAATTCCTTCATCCAAGTTTCATTTGAAAGAGTATTGGCTACTTATAATTGCAATACAGACAAATTGGCCACCGGTAAAACTAACAATCAGAATATTTCATAAAATATGATGGCGACATGACAAATTAAAATGATAAATTACACAATTTATCCCTAAATTATATACTCTTATGTACACTAATTCTCAAATTAAAAAATAAAGAATAAAAGTTCTCTCTCTCTTACCCCCCCCCCCTTTCTCTCTTTTATCCTTCATCTGTGTTATATGACATCTACTCCATCGATTAAAAAACCCAGCACAAAGATTTTCTAGTTCAACAACATAGACTCATGAATTTTAAAAGCAAAATCACCAAACTTCAACAAAATTCATAGTAATTAGGGGCAAACTTAAAGTTCACATAAACAATTCTAACCAGCAAGAATCACTAAGGCCACATAAACAATTCTAACCAGCAAGAATCACTAAGGCCATTTAAAACAAAATTTAAGAACCCTAATTCCAATTGATGAACCTATTCATTCAACCATTTGTGCCTTAACAATTGTATGTTATACAAATGGCTGTCTGAGCATTAACTAAAGTAAAGTCTACTAAAGAAATTAAAGAAATTTGCAACAGCCCTTCACTTTCTTGCACCCAAGTTCCCAATCCACCAATTGTGGCAACGTCGGGTTTTCGGGAGTCGCCACCAATCTGTTTACCTAGGTCGATTGGACACCTTAAAATTGGTCTGCGAGAGTTCGGGGATCAGGAGTACGGTTACGCTAAAACAACTTTGTTATAGCGCCCAAAATTGGCACCTTAGTTGATTTTAATTTTGTTTTGCTTTGCTTTTAGAAAATATTCAGTTAATTTTCAAACTAGAAATTTTAACTGAATTAATCGGATGTGAATTTTTAAATTAATTT
This sequence comes from Aquilaria yunnanensis, assembly GCA_039654915.1. Lineage (NCBI taxonomy): Eukaryota > Viridiplantae > Streptophyta > Magnoliopsida > Malvales > Thymelaeaceae > Aquilaria > Aquilaria yunnanensis. The sequence goes on from CM077595.1 coordinate 3,911,303, forward strand.
ATATAAATTTTGATACTTCCAAACCATGGACTCTGCCGAGTCATTTGGACACGGAAGATTTAATTCCGAACCATGGACTCTGCCGAGTCACCCGGACACGGAATTTGATGAAATTTTAAATAAATTAATCCATATCGTAAATACGGATTTTTATCTTTGTATTTATTTAATTTAATTAAAAGGTATATGTTTTCCAAACCGTAGATCCTGACGGATCATCCGGATATGGAAATTATTTTAAAAAAGGTGAGCCAAAAAATAATTATTTAATCAAAATTTCATTTATTTAATAATGAAACCAAAAATTTATGTATATTTCAAAAAAAATAAAAGAAAAGTCTTAATACTTTATTTGATAAAAGGTGAACAAAAAAAATAATTATTTAATCAAATTTTTATTTAATAAAGGAAACAAAAATTGATATGTATATTTCAAAAATAAAAGAAAAGTTTTAATATTTTATTTGTTTTATTTTGTTTTAATAAAGGATTAACCAAAAGTAATTATTTAAATAAGAAAACCAAAACATTTATATGTATATTTTAAATAAAAAAGAAAAGTCTTGATATTTATTTAATTTGTTTTGAATAAAAGATTAACTAAAAAGTAATTATTTTAATTAAAATTTTATGTATAAAAAAATTTATATGTATATTTTAAAAATAAAAAAAATCTTAATAAAGAATTAACCAAAAGTGATTATTTAAGAAAAGAAACTAAGAATTTTATGTATATAAAAGTCTTGGTATTTATTTGTTTTGTTTTTCATAGAAACTTAACCAAAAGTGATTATTTAAGAAAAGAAACTAAAAATAAATTTTATGTATATTTTTAAACATAAAAGAAAAGTTTTGTTATTTATTTGTTTTATTTTTGATAAAAAATTTAACCAAAAGTGATTATTTAATGAAGAGACTAAAAATTTACATGTATATAAAAAATCTTGATATTTACATTTTATTCTTATATTCTTTTTGTTTGATGAAATATTTTTTTTAAAATAATTTTAATTTATATCTCTGAAAATATATCTAATCAATAAGTCTAAAATATTTAAGAGAAATTCAATTCTTTTATTTATTTATTTTTATTATTTTTGAAATCATTTGACTAAGATTTTTATAAAGGAAACAAAAATTTATATCTTTTCATTATTTTAAAAGAAATAAGTAAAATATTACTGAATAAAATATTAGCCCAAAAATTTTACTTTTTTTTTATTCTTTTTATTAATAAAGAAAACTAAAAAAAGTTATATTTTATTATTTTAAAAGAAATAAGTAAAATATTACTGAATAAAATATTAACCCAAAAATTTTACTCTTTTTATTAATAAAGAAAACTAAAAAGTTATATTTTATTATTTTAATAAATAATTAATATATTAGTCCAAAGTTTTTATTTTTAATAAAGAAAAATTTATTTAGATACTTTATTTAAAAATATTTCCAAGCCATGGATCCTGGCGGATCATTTGGTCATGGAGTTTTAATTTTTATTAAATTTTAATTATTTAATTAATTATTAATTTTAATTATAATTTTATTGGATTTTTCTTGAATTTTGAATTTTAAATATCATTATTTTAAAAAATGTTTAAAAAGAATTGATTTGTATATTTTTTAGAATTATTTAATCATGTTTGTTTATTAATTTTAACAAAAAGAATAAAAAGTTAACTTTTTGATATTTTTAAAGAAATAATAAAAAACATGTATTCCAAAATATCAAAAGATAATTGGCTTTTAAATTTTTGTTAGCCTTAATAATTAATTATAAAAGAATCTTCTTTTAGGTTTTATTTATTTATTTATGGGTAAAGGTGAATTAAATGAAATAAATTATATAAAGGAAAATTAATAATAATAAAGTGGGGCTTTTTGGCCATCTACTTTAAAAATAAATAATAATAAAGGTTAGCAAAGTTAATTAAATTAATTGTTAACAACAATAATAAAAGTTAGCTAAGTCAACAACAATAAAAGTTAACCAAATTAATTAATTGATTATAAATCAACAATAATAAAAGTTAGCCAAGTTAATTAAATTAATTATTAACAACAATAATAAAAGTTAGTCAAGTTAATTAAATTAATTAATTAACAACAATAATAAAAGTTAGTCAAGTTAATTAAATTGACAACAATAATAAATGTTAGTTAAGTTAACAATAATAAAAGTTAGCCAAGTTAATTAAATTAATTATTAACAATAATAAAAGTTAGCCAAGTTAATTAAATTAATTAATAACAACAATAATAAAAGTTAGACAATTTAATTAATTATTAACAACAATGATAATAAAGGTTAGTAAAATTAGCAAGTTAGTTGTTAGTTGTTAATAACAACAAAAAAAAAAAAGGTTAGTAATAATAACAATAATTAACAAATAAATAAACAAGTAAAAATTAAAAAAAAGTTAGTAATTTATTCTGCAAGAACAACAATAAAAGGTTAGTGACCAAATTGAAAAAAATGAAAAAGATGAAGGATGGAATAGAGGTTTACCCTTTTTAAATTAAAATTTTGAAATCTCTGTTTTCAAAACAGAGAAGACGCGACCCGGGGAGGGGGGGCTGACGGCAGGGACGACGGCACGGCGTGGGCAAGGGGGACGGCGGCTGGAGCGACGGCGCAGCGTGGGCATGGGGACGACGGCGGGGCGACGGCGCGGCGTGGGCAGAGGACGACGGCGTGGGCGATAGCGCGGCGTGGGCAAGGGGGACGACGGCGGGGCTACGGCGAGGCGTGGGCAGAGGACGACGGCGGAGCGACGGCTGCGTAGGGTGACGACGGCGGCGTGGTAAAAGAGGAAGGGACAGCGAGTGAAACGGAAGAGAGAGAAAGGAAGAAGATGGTCTGATCGTAAGAAAACAAAGTTTGGGACTTTCTAGGCAGATGGAGGATAAGCTAGGGAATAAGGCTGTAATTTTATCTTTTTTTTAAAACGGAGTTCTAAGCTTTTTCTCTATTTTTTTCTGTTTCTTTCTGTGTTAACACACAGATTTGGACCCCTATTTATAGGGGAAGGGGTGTTGGACTGTTCAAAATTAAAAATTAATTAAATTCAAACTTATCTTTTAATTTGGTAAAATGACAGTTTCAGTCCTTTACGTCTCTCAGACTCTGGATAAGTTCCTGAAGCTTCTGATTTTGATAATTTTGTCGTTTTCTGTTAATTGGGGCCAGAACGGTTACGCTGGCCCCAAATTGATGTGACAAACTACCAAATGCTCCTGGAACTTTCATATTTTGTCAATTTTTCCTGAAACTTCTCAATTTTTTCATTTTTACCTCAAACTTTTTAATTTTGTCATTTTTATGGAGTTTTCTTTTTTTCTTTCAAACATACACATATACACACATATATCATTTTAAATCAAATCTTCACAAAACAAAACAAAAAAAATGTATTTTAAACTAATTAACTTAATTAAAATTTTTCAGTAATAATAATAATAATAAAATATATTATTATTTATTATTATTATTATTTTAATTAATTTTTTTTTTAGTTTAATTTTTAATTTTTTTTTTTTTTAATGGTCGGACGAAATTGGGTGTCAACACCAATAGACAACACACCTACACCAGACGAGATCCACCACATCGTAAAAAACCAGCAGTAACTGTTGTAGTGGCATGTAGAATGGGACCAAACCCTGGAGTGCCACTGCTTCATTGTTAGACACATTGATGTTCGGTGTGGTGGTGATGATAGTGACATTATGAAGCTCTTTCATTGCATCTATGAAAACCCAATGTCACTGTTGATATCAATTCTAAGTCGAATCAAGAAATTCATGCACCTGGTGATCTGTATGAACTAAGGAAAAAGGAGATTAAGCTTAGAAGAGTAAATAATCAAAGACCTACATTGCTTGACGAAATTGAGACTTGGATGTAGATTGTTCTTAGTGAGGCAATTGAAGGATTTGCAATTGTATATATTCTAAACGATAGCAAAGTCAAGGAAGGAGCTTGGAAAAGGATTCAACGGAAGAGGATAAGGGAATTTGGGAAGGGTATGGGAGAAACTATGGCAACAACTATTTGGGTGCCCAATACGTATCAATTTCATAGCAGTGGCAGCAACTATTTGGGCCATTGTGCTAAAAACAATGTCCAAGGGAGCCAAGTGCTGCCAAGGGAGGAGGTGGAAGGGCCAGACGGCGAGATGGCTAGGTGGTCTGGTGGCACCTGAAGAAGGAAAGAGGGAAAAGAGGAAGAGGATAGTGGAAGCTGACAGAAACAAAGTTGTGGGGGATTTATGGTGTTGGAAAAAAGTTTATAGGCTAAGTTAGGATAATATATGCCATCATCCAGCTAGGCTTATCATATCGATAACATGTGCCACATTTTCATCAAACATGGACAATGTAAAGATGGTGGGCTAATTCACTAAAAAATAACACTGATGATAATTTTAACTACAAAAAAAAAAAAAAACAATGGTTGCTATTCTACCTATTTCACAAACATGGGTAGGAGCTTTGCCCCTTTCGCCTAAAATAAAATAAAATGGGGGGGGGGGGAGAGATATTACCATGGCATGCTATAACTTTTTATATGTATACTCTATTTGTCTTAAAACTATTGCAAAATATTCTATTTTGGACAATTTCAAATTTTTGCAAATATTTTCATATTTAGAAACTTACTTTACAATACTATCCTTCAAAATATCATTTTAATATCCACATTTTCTAACTTCTTTAATTTATATGCAAAAAGCTAATGGTAGACAGTAAAAGTGGAAACAACACACAAACTTTTTCCACTTTATTGATCTCCACGCCAAACCAAATGGAATAACATTGGTGGGATGGAGAAAATATCGAAACAATGGCCAGATGGTGAAGGTGGAGGGGCTAGATAACAAGATGGCCAGATGATCTAGTGGCACTTAAGGGGAGAAAGAGGGAAAGAAGGAAGAGGATGATGGAAGTGAGAAGAAACAAAATTCTAGGGGGGATTATAGTGTTGAACAAAAGTTTAGTAGCTAAGTTAGAATAATATGTGTCACATATCATCCAGCTAGGCTTTTCATGTTAACAACATGTGCCATATTTTTATCAAACGTGGACAACATAAAGGAGAGAGAAAGACCGTACCATGGTATGTTACAACTCTTTATTATATATACTTCATCTGTCTCAAAACTATTGCTATGTATTCTATTTCAAACAATTTTAAATCTTTGCAATATTTTTATATTTAATAACCTACTTTACAATACTACCCTTCAAAGTATTATTCTAATATCCACATTTTCTAACTCCTTTGATTTATGTACAAAAAGTTAATGGTGAACGGTAGAAATGGAAACAACACACAAACTTTTTCTACTTTCTTAATCTCCATACCAAACCAAGTGGAATAATATTATTGTGACAAAGAAAGTATCAAACTTCTCTTAAGTTTTTCATTTTAAATTGAAAAGTTATATGCTTTTTAGTATTATTCACACCATCCAATTTAGTGGCAATTATTAACATGTCATCTACATAAAGACATCTTATCACACCATAGACTTTTGTAAATTTTGAATATATATTGTAGTATTATGCCTATAACCATTTGATAGTATAACATTGTCAAATTTTTTTCATGTCATTGTTTGTGCACTGGCTTTAAGCCATATAAAAATTTAACTCACTTGCAAACCTTATGTTCATTTAGGTAAATTTCACCATGTGTCCCTTAGCTTATTTTCTTATCTTAAAATGATACTCTATCTTAAATTTATCCTATCAAAGTACCCTACTTCATTATTGCATCTTAATTAGATCCTTTCCATTAATTTTAGTGCTAAATCAGAGGAAAATGGTAGACATAAAATTAATTAACATTAAAATAATTATAAAATAATAATTTGGTCTTTAAACTTTTCCAATCAATAATTATAAACCTTCCAAACTTCTTAGACATCAATACTGAACCCAAACTTTTAAAATTTCTTCTTCTAGCCACAAAAACATCAAGAATCAGCCCAAATTACAAAACAATTAACTTCAATTCCTAACTCTTCTCAAATATCTCTTTTTCAACATAGCATCTACCTCCATGAACCCCTTTACCAAATATAAAAAGAAAAACGATCATCAATTCCTAAGCTCTTTTGTTATACTAATGTTCTAAGAACAAGAAAACCTAGAAATACCCATCATTAACCCCTTTATTTCCACGCAAAAACAAAGCAAATACAACAAAACGTCTTGCTAACTTCAACTTTGTCATTACTAGCCACAAATATTCAATTAGACTTTAGAGTAGATGGCCACCAACCCAAATTATTGTGACTCACTATTAATTTGCCAAAACCATGGATGACTTAAATTGTTGTTCTCATCACTGATGCCAACTTCACCAATGGCTTTAAGATCATTGAATCAATTCTTCACCAGTGGATTCTTCAATGAACCAAGTTTGAGGGCTAAAATCAAACAAAAAATGGTACGACACAGAATTCCCCTAAACTATAAGAAAAAATGGTATTAATTATGGTGGTGAAATTTGCTAGTGTGAATGACCCGAGAAATGCCTACAAGGCTTGATCTTCACCAAATTTGGCTAAAAAGGGTGATGAAAAGTAATTTTTAAAGTTTCTATAACAACAAGGGCTTTTTGAAGTTGTGACGATGAATCATGTTGGCCCTAGTGCAGGTGATGGGGACGCTTGAATTTCATGAATAGTTATGGCCTTCACTAGAAAAACTTGATGCTTTCTTTCTGATTTAGCCTAGGCAAACACAAGGGGTTTCTGTTGAATTTGAAAAGTCATGGTGCCAATTGGAATAGAGGAGTTTGGAATTTTCTCCTCGTTGAAAGCTTCATTAGAAAATCTTAGGAAGGATTTCGATCACAAATGCCAGAAGCCTTAGGGGTGGGGATTTAAAAACATGATATGGTTGTGTTTAATTTACTTTTGAGAAAGTTTCTAATCAATAAATTAGGGTGTAAATATTAGATTTAAAAGTGAAAGATTTAAAAATTTTTATTGGTAAAGTTTGAGGAGTAAAATTGTTATTTTAAATTTATTTAATATTAATTAATGCCATGTCATTTTAGAAAATGAAAATAAACTAAGGGATCATTGGAGGAATTTACCCTTTTCATTTCCAATAAGTACAAACCCTTTGGGTTGTTCCATATGTACTTCCTCACTGAGATCACCGTTTAAAAATCTTGTTTTGACATCCATTTGGTGGATATGCAATCATAAATGATGTTAAAGCAAACAACAATCTTATATAAGTGATTTTGGTTTCAGGAGCATATGTGTCAACATAGTCATTTTTTTTTTGTCTATAATCTTTGGCTACAAGCCTTGTTTTAAAGGTTTATAGAAAACCAACTATTTTGCATTTTCTTCTAAATACTCATTTACAACCTCTGGGTTTAGAACTAAAAGGTAAACCTAATAAAATACATGTACCATTATTTACAATAGAGTCCATTTCATTATTTATTGCCCTTTTTTGTAATAAAATCTCTTCATGCTAAAGCTTCACTATAGCATTTTGGATCCTCTTCTAAATGTAACATAAATGGTATTTTATTTATTGCCTTAATTCTACTTCCTTCAAGTAACAAACAAGTGATCATAAAAAATAAAAATAAAAATCAGAAGAAAGATATTTTATTTTCATTCTCTATTATTTATCCTAAATTCATTTTGGGTATCAGTGAATTTTGTAAAAGATGCTACGATCCAATGCACTACCATATCCCTACATAAAATATGAAATAATTCTATTTGATCGTGGATTGTTGTTCGATTCTACAATGATGCTTGAGTCTAGCTAAATCCAACAATCTATATGTTCTTGAATCTTTAGCATATCCTGCAAAAATCCTCTTAAGGATCTAGAACTCTATAAATAGGCAAGACAATTTGATACCTTTTAAATAACTTAAGTTTCCTTTCTTTCTTTCCATGCCTTATATGGAGGCACTTTTTATTTAAGGCTCTTTGACATCTTTGCTCATATCCAAATTTTACATTTTATAAGATTTCATCTACATATGAAATAAAACCATGCTTTGACATAAACTTGATTAATCTAAAATTAATATGTGTCAAATGAGCATGCAATATTCTTATAAATAACTCAAGAATATAGGTAGAAATATCAATTTTATTAGTGTTCAATTTAAACATTCCATCACAAGTATGTCCATGTGCAACCAATGCACCATTTTAAAAAGAATAAGTTTTCTGCTTTTTCCATTACCTTCAAGCTATTTTTCATCAATAGATATGACAAAACTAGATTCTTCCTTATATCAAGTACATGATAAATAGTGAGAATTAGTTTCTTTCTAGATGAAAATTGCAATTCCAAGTTCATTTTCCTTGAATTTTGGTGATATCATAATTTTCCATGGAAACATGTTCATCCATATGCACATTCATATTTCTTAAATAAAATTTGATTATTGCATATATGAACTGATGCACCAGAATCATTCCATAAATCAACAATTTTTTTTAGAAATGGCCATTAACAGACACATGCTAGGACTATCAATTGACCAGATTAGGACAAGCATATCAAATACACCTACATGCCTGGGGTAACCTGATCCATGGTGTTGACTAATATAAGAGGTATAGGTTCTATAGATGGGCCATGAAATTTGAGCTTGGGGTCTTCTCATGTGGCAACCCCTAAATCCTATAAATACCCTATCTCTTCTTTATAAATGACATTCAATTCCCTTATTTATTATTTACAAAAGTATCGATTCTCCTTCTAACTTAATCATCAGAGCATCCTACATGTGCTTAACCCACCATCTCAAAGCGCAGAGTTGTATTTTATAGATGTTAACAAATCCTACTCATCAAGAGCTCAATGACCTTACTTGAAGTCATTGCTCAGTCAACACCTGTAGGTCTAGTATCAACGGTCGTGTTGCAATTAGTTATCATAATGACTTTAAGATTTGCAATCATGGCAATAATCAATTTAATGGAATTGAAACCTTATTTTGTAATAATTTCCTTAAGATTGCTAGAATTATGTAGAAGAAGAAACAAAATGGATGGCTTTTCCACATGAAAAAGGATCACTGTCTTTTACGAAATTATGCTTCCACTATGTTGTTGCTAGGTTAACGACAATTCTTTCCAGGATTTACAGGACTAAATCAATTCTTAGTCAACAAAACCTAAAAATCTAAAAGAAGATGTTAAAATTTTGATTAATTATTGGTATCTATAATACCATAAAAGCCTTTTGCAAAGAGGCATGTTTTTTCAAAAAAATAAAAAACTATCTTTTGATCAAAATATAGGGTAACTTCCTCAAGGGATCCCTTAGCTTATTTTTGTGTCTCAAACGAGTACCTTATCTTAAAATTATTCTATCAAAGTACCTTACCTCATATTGTGCTCCAATTGGATTCTTTCTGTTAATTTAAGTGTTAATTAAGTTAGATGAAAATTGTTGATCTGGCATTAATTATCATCAAGTTAAAAATAAAATGACAATTTTAGTCCTCAAACTTTTGAAATAAATAATTCTAAACCTTCCAAATCTCATGAAATTGAAGAACTACCCAAACTTTTAAAATTACTTAGTCCAACCACAAAAACATCAAAGAATCAAAACTTCCTGACGAAATCAAATCTGGCACCACTAATCAATTTTAGCCAAATTGAATCGACAAGAGAAAAGCAACCAAATCACGTTGTTCTTTGGTGCCCATAATCGCGAACGGAGAAGCAAAGCAGGACAACAAAACACCTAATACAAATATTTTGAAGCAATTTTGATGGAGCGAAGATGGGCGTCTGATTCTCCCAATTCATCACTTGTGTTGATTTTGAACTTGAAATGCAAAGATGGGTGACGGCAACCATGGGACCACGAAGATCCGGGCATTGGATTCAAAATTGAACCCTCATCCGTTGTCTTTGACGGCGCTCTCTCCTCGTTTCTATTGTCGTCGTCTCTATCGGCAACCAGGCAGCATTGCCAGATCTCTCTTGGGCAAGAGATTTTTAAGCGCTGACCGAGACGGATTTGAGCGGACGGCAATGGCTCATGGTGAGGGCTTCTCGCGGACCCGGGGGGGGGGGGGGGGGGGGGGGGGATTCGAGCCGTTCGGCATCAGGACAGCAAGCAGAGGCGGATTTCGCCTGATTTTGCCTTCGATTTCAAACCCTTCCAGATTCGAGCAATTTGTCATCAATTTCACCTTCCATTTCGCTTGACCCTTCCAGATCCGACAAGCGGAGATAGTCAGAATCGTCCAACTGAGATCATCCTAGTCGGAAATAGATCATCGGAGAAGTCAGCTCTAGGGGGGTGCTACTAGTGCTGTGCTCGGCAGATAAGCAGAGTTAGAGAGTGGCGGCGGGCGTTCTATAGCGTATCAGAAGTGGAGAGAATATCGAATGGTAGAGAGAGGATCGGGGGTTTTAAGGGATGGTGTAAATAATAGATGCCTAAGTATAAAGGTTAAAATTATTGATTGACAAAATTTAGGGACTAAATTTGTTATTTTTTATTTTTTTAGTGTTAAATAATATCACTTCAGCATTTTTCATCAAACTTGACGATAAAATTGATGGATTGAATTTAGTTGGCACATGTAACATGGGGTATGAGACTTTGATATAATGACCTTAAGATTGTGCACTCGTTTAGGATATAAAATTAAGTTAAAAAATCTTTCATGGAATTCACCTTCAAAATATATATCTTTCAATAAAAGACATGTACATAAAAAAGATAGTTTTCTTTGATAAAAAAATTGTTTTAGGAAAAGAGATGTCTGTTAGAAACATCAAACATCTGACCTTTGACAAAAAATTTGCGTCATTTAGAAAAGATAATTATTGTTAATATTATTCTATTTTAATTTTATTCTCTCTTTTCTTTGCCAACATGGGATAGCAAGACCTTACATTACTAACTACCTATCTATCTAACTAACTAATATATATATATATATATATATATCGAGAGATCGAGAGAGAGAGATTAAACTTTGGCCTCTAGATAATAACTATATAAACCTCCATCATTATGTCAAAACTTTAGTTGGCTTACTGCAGAGAAGGGGAAATAGCAACGAAACCAGACAACAACCGTGAACAAAAGCACTGAAAAATGAAAGTGTAAATTTAAAAACTGCCCTAAATCTTAGGTAAAAATTATAGTTATGCCACTCTTGTTACTAAAGCCCAGATTTTGCCCCTAAAATTGAATACTATTTTTATAATGCACGTTAGTTGATTAAATCAACTTTTTAAATCTAAACTAAATTTATACTAAATAAATTCTAGTAAACTTAAATTATCTAATAATAATTTGAAAATGAGAAAATAGTTAAAAATACTAATTTTTTCATTAATCTAACTTTTTTTTCCTCATTGATGTCAATGGTAATATAGTAGATTTTTTAAATATATAGGGGGAAAAAAAAAGCTGTATTGGGTGGGAGTGGTTTGAAATTCGGCCAAAAAGAAACCACGTGTCCCCAAAAGAGAAAACCAGACACCAACAAGTAACCAAAACTCTTCCCACAAAACACAGAGACAAGAGAAGAACTTGAAAAAAAAAATTCGCCGAGGAAAAGCTTTCTGCACCGCCATTGTTTGAGAATAGAAAGCAACAAGACGACTGACATTCAGACAGGGTCCCGACACGACGGCATCTCTCCACGCAGATCCAGAAAGCGGAGCACCGAGTAGAAAAGTTCCCATTCAGTCTCATCCCGGCGGCAGTCTTTCAGCTCAAGAGCTGCCGAGGTGAGTGGGGAGGAGGGGGCGGGGGTGAGCGAGCCAGATGGGCAACGGCGCGAGGCAGCAGTTAGAGACGCCGACAGCGATCGTCAACGACGTATTCCCAGTTATGGCCGAGCAAAACACAACGGAGCGTTAGGGTGGGCATTATCGTTTTAAAACCAACAATTGGATTGATTTTCATTTTCAACAAAATACACCTGAACTAGAGATGACAATTGAGTGGGTCAGATTGGGTTTAGGTTAGGTTATTTAGATTTGAGTTTAGTTGAGTTAACATCAATTCAGGTTCATGCCAAATTATTTGGGTTCGTATTGATTTTGAGTTCTGGTTTAATTTAGGTCGCGTCAATTTCAGCCTTGCGTAACTTTAGGTTATGTTATTTGGGTTTCGGGTTAGATTCGGATTGATATTCAGGTCTAATCGACTTATTAGTGCATAAGCTGGAATAACTAGATTAATTCAATTTTTATTTAGATTTTGCTAAAATTTAAATTAAAGAATTTGATTTTTGATGCAAATATTTAAAAAGTTTAGAGACCCATGTTGCAATTTTTATGAGTAAATAAAATGAAAATTTCAAAATTTAGGCACCTCATAACTAAAAAATTACTAGGCATAAAAAATAATCTAAAAAATTTAATTTAACTAGATATAAATATATTAATCTACAATATTTTAATAAAAATATCTAATTCAAAACTTCACAAATTCTATTCATAAAACTATTAATTTAAGAAGTTGGTAGGATCAGATGCATTTAAATTATATTATCAATTCGAGTTATAATTTTTAAGGAATTTAAAATAATTATTTATGGTAAAAATAGAAATTAATATAGTTTATGTACTGATTTAGAACTCTAGAGGTCGTTTGAGGTCAGTGTAGGCGAAATGGAAGAATTTATGTGTGAATTGAAGATTTTTAAAAAATTTTGGGGTAAATTTGTCAACTATAGAGAGTTTGAGGTAAATTTAGTATTTTTTTAAAGGCAAAATCTAATTATCTCATAAAATTATGGGCTAATTCAATAAATCCTAGAAATCGGGTCTTGTCGGGTTTAGACGCGGATATTTTCGAGTTTAGACTTTGGTCTTGTCGAGTTTGAATTAAGTCAATCTCAGGTTCGGGTTAATTCATGTTCGGTTCAATTTAGGTTTAGGTATTTTGGGTTTTAGGCTTTTTCGGGTTTCACTTTAATCAGATTCGGGTTCAAATTGGATTGGATACAACCGGGTTCAGGTCATTGACTTTTCTGACTTAATCAGGTCATATCAAGTTTAGGTTCAGGTGGGTCTGTCTAGATTTTCGGGTTGGATCAAATTTTATCCTCCTTACCCCCAACCCAACCAATCAGCAATTCAAATTACATTGCCATGCTTCCGGTTTGATTTATTCATTTTCTCTTTGTCCAATCTAGGGAAGTAGTAAATAAAAAAAATACATATGATGAGGATTCAAAATTTTACGTAGATATTGTAGCAAAAACTAGAAAATAATCAACAAAATATACTCCAAAATTAAATGGAAATAGTAGTAATAAAGATAATGGTAAGACACTTCCCATTATTCGCGTTAGTTTGTTCATTCGGTTTTAGGTTTAGAAACCGATAATTTTTGTATAAATCAAAATAAGTGAATCTTTTTATCAAATCCAATCACTTTGTTTGAATTTTTTTTTTATCCCAACAACATTCAACCTTACTGGGCCTTGTCATTACACCAAATCGAAGAGTACATGAAACATCGGGGAAGGCCCATTGGGCAACGAAACAAACACAGGCCAGCCCAACGTTAGGACCGAAAGGAACCAAATTTTTTGGAGGCCACTATGAATCCCAACGCATTATGAAACGCAACCAAATGGGTGGAAAAAGGGCCACCAAACAAATACCAGGCCTACCTCGTGACTGGCCTACAAAATTGCAGATGGGCCAACTGTGGCAACGTGTGGTTCGTTTTCGGGAGTCGCCACCAATCGATTTTTCTTAGGTCGATTGGATACCTAAAATATGGTCTGCGAGAGTTCGGGGATCGGGAGTACGGTTACGTTAAAACAACTTTGTTAAAACGCCCAAAAATTGGCACCTTAGTCGATTTTAATTTTGTTTTGCTTTGCTTTTAAATAATTTTCAGTTAATTTTCAAAATTAGAAATTTTAACTAGATTAGTCGAAATGTGGATTTTTTTAATTAATTAATTTGTATGAAATTTTATACTTCCGAACCATGGACTCTGCCGAGTCATTTGGACACGGAAGATTTTGATTCCGAACCATGGACTCTGCCGAGTCATTTGGACACGGAATTTGGTGAACTTTTAAATAATTTAATCCATATTGTAAATATGGATTTTTATCTTTGTATTTATTTAATTTATTTAGTAAAAAAAATTTTCCAAACCGTAGATCCTGCCGGATCATCCGGATATGGAAATTAATTTTTTTATAATTAATTATTACATTCTTACTTATTATAGAATTAATTGTTAGTTTAATTACTAATTCGTAATTCTTTTTGTTTATAAAATTTTTAGATTTATTAATAATCTAAAAATTTTATTTATTTTCTTTTTTTTTTCTTTCCTTTCTTTTCTTTTTTCTTATCTTTCCTTTCTTTTTTTTTTCTTGATTTTATCTTTCCTTTCTTTTCTTTCTTTTCTTTTTTCTTGTTTAATGAAGGATATTTATTATTTAAAGAATTACTTAATTTATAAAAGAATATAAAAAGTAATTAATTTTTTTAATAAGAAGTTAATTCAAAAAAATTTTGATCATAGTACGGGGCGTTGTTACTCAGCCAGACCCTCTTCACCAGGTGAAGCAGCTCAAAAGCGGGCACGAGACAGTTTCCAGCCAATATACCATGAACTAAAAAAATTTTTTAGACTTAACAACATGGCTTAGATTTATTTTATGTTTTTTTTTTAAAAAAAGAAATAAATTTATCAAGGTTTTATTAAAAATAAAAGAAAGATTCATATTTATATGTTATGTTTATTCTTTTTTATTTAATAAGAGATAAACCAAAAAAAGAAATTATTTAATCAAGATTTTATTTATTTAATAAAGAAAATAAAAACTTATATGTATATTTCAAAAATACAAGAAAAGTCTTAATATTTTTATTTGATAAAAGGCAAATCAAAAAGTAATTATTTAATTAAAATTTTATTTATTCAATGATGAAGGCAAAATTCATATGTATTTTTCAAAAATAGAACAAAAGTCTTAATTTTGTTTTGAATGAATTAAGCAAAAATGATTATTTAAGAAAAGAAACTAAAAAATTTTATGTATATTTTAAACATAAAAGGGAAATTTTTGATATTTATTTGTTTTGTTTTTGATAAAAAAAATTTAGCCAAAAGTGATTAATAAAGAAACTAAAAAAAAAAAACTTTTATGTATATAAAAGTCTTGATATTTATGTTTCATTTTTATGTTCTTTTTGTTTGATGAAATATTTTTTTTTAATAATTTTAATTTATGTCTCTGAAAATATATCTAATTAATAAGTCTAAAATATTTAAGAGAAATTCAATTCACTTTTTTTATTTATTTATTTTTTTATTATTTTTGACTAATATTTTTATAAAGGAAACAAAAAGTTATATCTTTTCATTATTTTGAAAGAAATAAGTAAAAATATTACTGAATAAAATATTAACTCAAAATTTTTAATCTTTTTATTCTTTTTATTAATAAAGAAAACTAAAAATTATATTTTATTAAATAATTAATATATTAGTCCAAAATGTTTATTTTTAATAAATAAAAATTTATTTATATACTTTATTAAAAAAATATTTCCAAGCCATGGATCCTGGCGGATCATTTGATCATGGAATTTTATTTTTTGTTAAATTTTAATTATTTAATTAATTATAATTATTTTAATTATAATTTTATTGGATTTTTCTTGAATTTTAAATTTTAAATATCATTATTTTTAAAAAATGTTTTTTTAAAAAAAAAGAAGTTGATTTGTATATTTTTAGTACTATTTAATCATGCTTGTTTATTAATTTTAACAAAAAGGGATAAAAAGTTAACTTTGTTATCTTTAAAGAAATAATAAAAACATGTATTCCAAAATAAAAATAATTAGTTTTTTTTTAAAATGATTTTTATTAGCTTTAATAATTAATTATAAAAGAATCTTCTTTTAGGTTTTATTTATTTATTTATGGGTAAGGGTGAATTAAATGAAATAAATCAAATAAAGGAAAAATTAATAATAATAAAGTGGGGTTTTTTGGCCATCCACTTTAAAAATAAATAATAATAAAGGTTAGCAAAGTTAATTAAATTAATTAACAACAATAATAAAAGTTAGCCAAGTTTAATTAAATTAATTAATTAACAACAATAAAAAGTTAGCCAAGTTTAATTAAATTAAAAGTTAGCCAAGTTTAATTAAATTAATTAATTAACAACAATAAAAAGTTAGCCAAGTTTAATTAAATTAATTAATTAACAACAATAAAAAGTTAACCAAGTTTAATTAAATTAAAAGTTAGCCAAGTTTAATTAAATTAATTATTAACAACAATAATAAAAGTTAGCAAAGTTAGTAAAGTTAGATGTTAATAACAATAAAAATAAAAGTTAGTAAGTTAGTTGAGGTAACAATAATAAGGTTAGTAGGTTAGTCATAATAATAATAATAATAAGGTTAGTCATAATAATAATAAGGTTAGTAAGTTAGTTATAATAATAAATAATAATAAGGTTAGTCATAATAATAATAAGGTTAGTAAGTTAGTTATAATAATAACAATAAAAAGAAGGGTTAGTAATAATAACAATAATAAACAAATAAATAAACAAGTAAAAATTAAAAGGGTTAGGAATCAATTCTGCAAGAACAAAATAAAAAGTCAGTGACTAAACTGAAAAAAATTGAAAAGATTATGGGTGAAACAAGGGTTTACCCTTGAAATCAAATTTTGAATTTGCTGGGAACGTGAAACAGAGCACACGCGAGGGAGGAAGGGGGGGGCGACGGAGCGCGGCGACGGCGTGGGGGCAGCACGGCGGCGGCGTGACGAGATGAAGACGGCGGAGTGGGGAGGCGACGGGCGACGGCGTGACTGCGTGACGGCGTGATGGCAGCGACGGAGCAAAAGAGAGGAGAGACAGCGAGTGAAACGGAAGAGAGAGAAAGGAAGAAGATGGTCTGATCGTAAGAAAACAAAGTTTGGGACTTTCTGGGCAGAGGGAGGATAAGCTAGGGAATAAGGCTGTAATTTTATCTTTTTTTAAAACGGAGCTCTAAGCTTTTTCTCTATTTTTTTCTGTGTTCAGCACAAAATTTGGGGGGCTATTTATAGAGGAAGTTTGGCTGAAATGTTGATGGATAAATTAATAAAAAATTTCAAACTTATCTTTTAAATTGGTAAAATGACAATTTTAGTCCTTTACGTCTCTCAGCCTCTGGATAAGTTCCTGAAGCTTCTGATTTTGACAATTTTGTCGTTTTCTGTCAATTTGGGCCAGAAACGTCGGCAGGCCCAAAATTTTATGTGACAAACTACCAAATGCTCTTGGAACTTTCAGAATTTGTCAATTTTTCCCGAAACTTCTTAATGTTGTCATTTTTACCTCAAACTTTTAAATTTTGCCTTCTTTTTTTTTTTTTTTTTTTTGAGTTTTCTTTTTTTCTTTCAAATACACACATATATTATTTTAAATCAAATCTTCACAAAACAAAAATGTATTTTAAACTAAAAATTTTTTAGTAATAATAATAAAAATAATAATTAATTAATTTTTTTTAATTACTTTTTTTTATTATAAAAAAAATTTTCTTTTTAATGGTCGGACGAAATTGGGTGTCAACAGCTGCCCCCCTTTGCATGCTTCATGGGACATGATGTATGCAAAGTCGTTTACCAAATTTCGTTCGACCTTAGTTAGGCATTGAGAATTTTCTCGCCGCCGAAACTCTGAGGTTTAAGGAAAGATCCTTAGAACGTTTAACGATAGGAAAGGTTCTATCGTTGTAAGATGGACTGAATGATTGATTGTTTGTTTGAGGTTTAAGGAAAGGTCCTTAAAACCTCTAACGATAGGAAAGGTTCTACCGTTGTAAGATGGACTGAATGATTGATTGTTTGTTTGAGGTTTAAGGAAAGGTCCTTAGAACCTCTAACGATAGGAAAGGTTCTACCGTTGTAAGATGGACTGAATGATTGATTGTTTGTTTGAGGTTTAAGGAAAGGTCCTTAGAACCTCTAACGATAGGAAAGGTTCTATCGTTGTAAGATAGACTGAATGATTGATTGTTTGTTTGAGGTTTAAGGAAAGGTCCTTAGAACCTCTAACGATAGGAAAGGTTCTATCGTTGTAAGATGGACTGAATGATTGATTGTTTGTTTGAGGTTTAAGGAAAGGTCCTTAGAACCTCTAACGATAGGAAAGGTTCTATCGTTGTAAGATTGACTGAATGATTGTTTGTTTGTTTGAGGTTTAAGGAAAGGTCCTTAGAACCTCTAACGATAGGAAAGGTTCTATCGTTGTAAGATGGACTGAATGATTGTTTGTTTGTTTGAGGTTTAGGAAAGGTCCTTAGAACCTCTAACGATAGGAAAGGTTCTATCGTTGTAAGATGGACTGAATGATTGATTGTTTGTTTGAGATTTAAGGAAAGGTCCTTAGAACCTCTAACGATAGGAAAGGTTCTATCGTTGTAAGATGGACTGAATGATTGTTTGTTTGTTTGAGGTTTAAGGAACGGTCCTTAGAACCTCTAACGATAGGAAAGGTTCTATCGTTGTAAGATGGACTGAATGATTGATTGTTTGTTTGAGGTTTAAGAAAAGGTCCTTAGAACCTCTAACGATAGGAAAGGTTCTATCGTTGTAAGATGGACTGAATGATTGATTGTTTGTTTGAGGTTTAAGGAAAGGTCCTTAGAACCTCTAACGATAGGAAATGTTCTATCGTTGTAAGATGGACTGAATGATTGATTGTTTGTTTGAGGTTTAAGGAAAGGTCCTTAGAACCTCTAACGATAGGAAAGGTTCTATCGTTGTAAGATGGACTGAATGATTGATTGTTTGTTTGAGGTTTAAGGAAAGGTCCTTAGAACCTCTAACGATAGGAAAGGTTCTATCGTTGTAAGATGGACTGAATGATTGATTGTTTGTTTGAGGTTTAAGGAAAGGTCCTTAGAACCTCTAACGATAGGAAAGGGTCTATCGTTGTAAGATGAACTGAATGATTGATTGTTTTCGAGGCAAAGGTTCCATCCTTAAAACCCCGATGAAAATTGATTGTTTTCGAGGCAAAGGTTCCATCCTTAAAACCCCGATGGTGAAAATTGATTATTTTCGAGGCAAAGGTTCCATCCTTAAAACCCCGATGATGAAAATTGATTGTTTTCGAGGCAAAGGTTCCATCCTTAAAACCCCGATGAAAATTGATTGTTTTCGAGGCAAAGGTTCCATCCTTAAAACCCCGATGATGAAAATTGATTGTTTTCGAGGCAAAGGTTTCATCCTTAAAACCCCGATGATGAAAATTGATTATTTTCGAGGCAAAGGTTCCATCCTTAAAACCCTGATAATGAAAATTGATTGTTTTCGAGGCAAAGGTTCCATCCTTAAAACCCCGATGAAAATTGATTATTTTCGAGGCAAAGGTTCCATCCTTAAAACCCCGATGATGAAAATTGATTATTTTCGAGGCAAAGGTTCCATCCTTAAAATCCCGATGATGAAAATTGATTTTGAGGCTAAGGAGCTTTCCTTAGGACTTCGAGCGAAATTTATATGAAAGCAATTGAAATTGGAATAATTTTCTTCGAAAGTGTGAATTTTCATAATAGGTGAGTGCAAAAATTTAAACTTCGATAAGATGAGTGAATCTTGACGATGATAATAACACTGACAAATTATGTAGAGGGAACGGATGTTTGGAATCAATATCCAAGGTTCATCTAATATAGATTCGCTTGTGAGATATGTCATCCGAATAAGGTTAAAGCTTAACTACCCCAAAATGTTATGCATAGTAGACCTAATAGGATGCGTCTCAAGAGTAACAAAAATTACTCTTTACTCGGCCATTCCAACCTAAAGGCATTGTCCTATGGTTTTAATATCAGCATGGACGAAACTATCTTATAAAAAAAGAAATTCCCTGAAAAGAAAAACTGAAACGCGAAAGAAAATGCTGATAATAAAACTAAAGGACAAGAAAAACGGATCAGATCGCTTCTTTCTTCCACAATACTTCAACAGGGTGAGTAGAGGACCATTATGGGAGTGAACTGGTCGGGAAAGACTGTCGTGTCCAGTCTATCTGAATCATTGCTGGATCTGGTTCAGGAACAAAAGCTTGTATTTTATCTAGCAATTCTTCAGCAGTTGTTGCGGATATTATGATTCGCCGTGCCACTCTTGATATGAAATTCTTCTGCATAGCATAATCCATAAAAGCTATCAGACCTGTAAAGAAATTGTTAACATTTAAAAGCCTAATGGGTTTCTTATGCAAATTAAGTTGGGCCATGGAAGCAATTTGAAAGACTTCTCCCAATGTGCCAAAACCACCTGGTAGAGCGATAAAAGCATCAGCATTTAAAAGCATTTGTAACACACGCTCTTGCAAATTTTTAACCACTAATTCTTCTCCAATCGTGCCCCCAGAAACAAATTTCAAAGGTCCAGGGATGATGCCCAAAACTTGACTTCCTCCTAAAGATGCTGCTGATGCTACACCTCCCATTAATCCGACACTACCTCCTCCATAAACTAAATGTATTTTTCGCTCAGCTAATACTCTACCCAAATGGTTGGCTGCCTTTAAATACTCTTCATCTTTTCCAGGAAAAGCCCCAGAAAATACACAAATACTTCGGGATTTACGAGTTGGGGTTTTCTCCATTCTTATCCTTACCCTTGTGAGAAAAGAGGATATATTTATAGAGATGAAGAGATAAGGCAATAATTTTATTTTCAAGAATGGATACAATATTGCTAGCTATACACAATAGTCACGAGTACGACTCTGGTCAGGTATGGGTACACTATCGTTAAAAGAGGAGGAAAATTTTCAAAATAGCTGCTAGCATATACAGTAGTCACTACTGTAGCTTACGTCAGGAGTAGGTACGTGATTGTTGGAAGAGAAGGAAAATTTCAAAAGTGGCAGCTATATACAGTAGTCCGTGTCAGGAGTAGGTACATTATTGCCAAAGGAGAAGGAAAATTTCAAAAGCGACAGCTAGCATGTACAGTGTCGTGACTATGGCTCATGTCAGGAGTGGATACATTATCGCCGAAAGGGGAGGAAAATTTCAAAAGCGACAGCTAGCACGTACAGTAATCGTGACTTTGGTTCACGTCAGGAGTGGATACATTATTACCAAAAGGGGAGGAAAATTTCAAAAGCGACAGCTAGCACGTACAGTAATCGTGACTTTGATCCTCGTCTTCCACTGGCTTTGCGTCCAGTAATGGCTTCAATGCTTTCTATGAATCGGTGATTTGCATCTCATCTAGCTTTCTCACAAACTGGCAAACAGGGTCGTTTAGGGTCAGATTCCCAAGACTGTAGCGATCTCGTTCTTTTTGGAAAATTATCCATAATCCAACAACCTCAAATTGCACTATTCCGCAAGAATGCGCTTCAAGAACCTCTCGAATATCTTCTAGAGATTCCTTACGCAAGCCATTCTTAATGAATCTTATTCTATCACTACGATTTCTGGTGATCACTCCTGGAGAACGACATTTATTGCCGCAAATCCACCATCCACATTTATGACAAACGCCTAGCCTCTTTGCTCTTCTTTTTTTGGCATAAGCGCTTTTACCAAAGCCGGGCATACGGGGAAAGAACGCTTCTGGAACTTCACCAGCTGAACGAACCTTAGCTTCAATTAGCCACCGCACATTATCAGGAATGCCTTTGTGCATAAATACTCTGAATCGTTCACATCTAGCTTGATAAATCTTTTTAAGAACATTTATTGGGAAGAAAGGAAAATACTTTCGTAGGGCGGAAAGAGAAGACTCCATTGATGAAGGAGGCAAAGAAAGAAATTAGTGATTGTAGGAAACGAAAATAACTAACACATATTTATAGTGATGAAAGGGATAATGCGTTAATTACACTTACAGAAGCAAGTACATTATTGTCAAAAGAAAAGCCAAATGACAGCTTATATGTACAGGAATCATGACCGTGGCTCTCATCTTCCACTGATTTATGTCCAGTAATGGCTTCAATGCTTTCTATAAGTCGGGGATTTGCTTCCCATCCAGTTTTCTTACAAACTGACAAACAGGATCGTTTAAAGTCACATTCCCAAGACTGTAACGGTTTCGTTCGTTATGGTAAGTCCTCCATAAACCGATAATTTCACCTTGCACTTTTCCACAAGAATGCGTTTCAAGAGTCTCTCGGATATCTTCCAGAGATTCCTTACGCAGGTCATTCTTAATGAATTTTCTTTTATCTTCACGATTTATGGAGATGTATCCTAAAGAGCGACATTTAGTATTACAATTCCATCGCCCACATTTATAACACACGCCTAGTCTCTTTGCTCTTCGCCTTTTGGCATAACGGCTTTTACCTAAACCGGGTATGCGGGGCATAAATGCATCTGGAACTTCACCCGCCAAACGGACCTTAGCTTCAATTATCCACTGCACATTATCGGGAATGCCTTTGCGTGTAAAAACTCTGATTCTTTCACATCTAGCAAGGTAGATCTTTTTAAGGACTTTTATTGGAAGAGAAGGAAAGTATTTTCGCAGGGTAGAAAGAGTAGAATCCATTGATGAGAGAAGAATTTGAGAGATGATGGAAAGGAATTAGTTATTGAAGGAAACTTAGATAACCGACTGGAAGAACATGCATTTATAGCGATGAAATGGATAACGTGTTGATTACACTTAGGAGAGCATGTACATCTGTCAAAAGAAAATGCAAACTTTTCCAAATATAACAAACTGTATGTACAGTAATTGTGACTGTGGCTCACATCTTCCACTGGTTTTACGTCCAGTAACGGCATTAACGGCTTCTATGAGTCGAGGATTTGCTTCCCATCCAGTTTTCTTACAAGCTGGCAAACAGGGTCATTTACAGTCAGATTCTCGGGACTGTAACGGTTTCGTTCTTCATGAAAAATGCTCCATAAACCAAGAAGTTCACGTTGCACAGATCCACAAGAATGCGTCTCAAGAGTCAATTGGATATCATCCAACGAGTCCTTACTCAGGCCATTCTTAATGAATCGTATTTTATCTTCTCGATTATCAGAGATCATCCCTAAAGAACGACATTTAGTATTACAGGTCCAACGTCCGCATTTATGACAGATGCCTAGTCTCCTCGCTCTTCGCTTTTTGGCATAAGAGCTTTTGCCTACACCAGGCATGTGAGACACAAATGCCTCTGGGATTTCACCTGCCAGACGAACCTTAGCTTCAATTAACCACCGCACATCTTCAGGGATTCCTTTATGCATCAGAGCTCTTAATCGTTCACAGCGAACTTGGTAGATCTTTTTGAGGATGTTCATTGGGAGAGAAGGAAAATATTTTCGCAAGGCAGAAAAAGTAGGATCCATTTTCAAGGAGAAAGTAAAAGAAATGAGGGAGGAAAGGATCAGTTATTATGGGCAACTGAGAGAACCGACTTGAGAGTCACGGAGTACCGTATCCGCCGCTTAACCGGAAAAGTGGATCCTACTTTATTTTGATGTGATAGATATTCCATCCAGCTGACGTCGATTCAGTCCTTGATTATTGAATCCATTGTCCGCTTTTGACGAATTTTCAACGACAATATTTCTTGATGTCTGCCTTATCTTTGACGATAGCTATCACTCATCTTGGATGCTGCTAAGCTGGCATCAATTCTGTTCGTTCAGGTGTAGCCTCAATTGCCAGGCTTTTGACAATATTGTATACTTTATCCTTGGATTCCTAATGGGGTTGGGTCCAGCGTATTAGCTATGCGTCCAATTGGTAAGAGCTGATGTCATTAAGATCTCAGCTTATACTGCTGCAATCATGCTGCGGACATGCTTTCCATTTGATTCCTGTTCTGTGTGCCATGCATGCATGATGTGAAATGCATGAATATAGAGCATGTGTAACTAATGGTTCTTTTTTATTTTGGAAGTTCTTCATGTCTTTGCTTTACTGGATCCTCTTTGTAATTGTCTTCTATCATTGAATCTCTTTATGCTTTCCAGCTGTTGTCTATTGTCTCGCTTTCCAGCTATTGTCCATTGTCTCAAAAGCCTAACTCTTTTCAAAAATCTTCTTTCCTTGATTTGCTCTTGAATTTTGGCTTCAATTTCCTTAATGTCTGCCTCGTACTTTATGCCTCTCTGGATAATTGTCCCTGTTGAGATATTCGTGAGTATGATTCTTTCTTGCTGACATGGACGTGTTAAGACTTCTGAAGCGATCATTCAGGCTACCACCAAGGCTATCTCCCAAAGATTTGTTACTCCTTCTTCTTTGTTAGCCTATGTTCTGTGCCGCTCGCAAAGCAGGACCTCAATCTTACCTGTTTTAATTCATAAAGCTTATCAAAGTAATCTACGGTCTTTGTTTTTTCTAAGTTTTAATTATTACTATTCTTCCTTCAAAAGTCATAATTTATTGCACACTTAAGGCTAGTAGGAATGTGAGATTTGAAGAAAAAGAACTGGATAGAAGCGACATTAGCATTTTGAATGTGAGAATCTAAGGTAAGTTAAAGAAAATTGGCTTTTTATTTATGGGTAATATGAAAATCTTGGGTACAGATAGATAATGAAAGTGTAAGAGAAGAAAGCTCTCTTTGACAACTTTGATCAAATAAACTTTGGCAACCCTGTATCCACTTCTCCCCTTTTGTTTGAAAATTTCTTCATTATGCAAAGTATTTCTTTACTGCATCCGAATTTACTGGCTTCGGTAATTCTCGTCCATCCATTTCTGTCAGAATTAGTGCCCCTCCTGAAAATGCTTTCTTCACGACATATGGCCCGTCATAATTTGGTGTCCATTTTCCTCTTGAATCATGTTGCATGGGTAAAATTTTCTTGAGCACTATGTCACCCTCGTGAAATTGTCGTGGGCAAACCTTTTTGTTGTAAGCACGAATCATCCTTCTTTGATAAAGTTGCCCATGGCAGAGGGCTATCATTCTTCTTTCATCAATTAGATTTAATTGCTCGTATCTAGCTTTGACCCATTCTGCTTCTCTTAATTGAGTATCCATCAGTACCCTTAATGAAGGAATTTCAACTTCGATGGGCAATACAGCCTCCATACCGTATACCAGAGAAAAAGGTGTTGCTCCAGTAGAAGTACGGGTAGAAGTTCTATAAGCATGTAGTGCAAAAGGTAACATCTCATGCCAGTCCTTGTAAGTGACGATCATCTTTTCAACAATTCTCTTGATATTTTTATTGGCCGCTTCTACTGCACCATTCATCATCGGTCGATAAGGTGCTGAATTGAGATGCTTGATTTTGAATTGCCGGCACAAAGTCTGCATCATTGCATTATTCAGGTTCGTGGCATTGTCTGAGATGATACACTCTGGCGGTCCATAGCGACAAATGATTTCTTTCTTAATGAACCGGCATACCACCTTTTGAGTTACGCTTGCATAAGACACAGCTTCTACCCATTTAGTAAAGTAGTCAATTGCAACTAGGATGAATTTGTGACCATTGGAAGCTTTAGGGGTAATCGCTCCAATGACATCGATTCCCCACATGGCAAAAGGCCAAGGTATTGCTGTTACATTAAGAGGAGCAGGTGGAGCTTGGATCTTGTTGGCATATATTTGGCATTTGTGACATTTTCTTACGTGATTGACGCAATCGCTTTCCAATGTGAGCCAATAGTAACCAGCCCTCATTATTTGTCTTGCCATGGTATGACCACTAGTGTGTGCTCCACATATTCCAGAATGAACTTCTTCCATGATCTTTCGTGCTTCATGAGTATCTACACAGCGAAGTAGCATCGAGTCTGGGGTTTTCTTGTAAAGTATGTCTAGGTTTAAAAGAAAACCCATTGACAATCTTCGTAGAAATTTCTTGTCATTTTCTGATGCTTCTGGTGGATATACTCTTTCTTGGAGGTATTTAATACCAAGGCTTTCCATCCAATTCTTCTTCGATGCTCATGCAATAAGCTGGAGAATCTATTATTCTCATCTCGAACACAGGAGTATGCTCGGGGTCACTGATCTTGTACATAGCAGCCAAAGTAGCTAAAGCATCCGGTATTTGATTATCTTCCCTTGGAAGATGATGGAAGCTTATACTGTTGAATTTTCGAGCCAAGTCTAGTATGAGCTTTTGGTAAGGGATTAATTTTGAATCCCGTGTCTCCCATTCTCCGTTGATTTGATATATGACTAATGCGGAATCCCCATAAACTCGGAGATCTCACACTTTCAATTCCAGTGCCATTTAGAGTCCCATAGCACATGCCTCATACTCTACTATATTGTTAGTACAAGGAAATGTAATTTTTGCTGTGAGAGGGAATTGCTCTCCACTTGGAGAGATGAGTATGGCTCCAATCCCTTGTCCCAAAGCATTAGATGCTCCATCGAATGCCATTTTCCATGTTTCATCATCTTTAGAGACTTCCTGTTCTATCGTCATTATATCTCCATCAGGAAACTCCATTTTCATTGGCTCATAATCATCCAATGCTCTATCAGCCAGATATTCAGCAATCACACTCCCTTTTACAGCCTTTTGGGTGACATACTGTATGTCGTATTCAGACAACAGCATTTGCCATTTTGCGATCCTGCCTAATAAAGCTGGTTTCTCAAAAATGTACTTAATGGGATCAGTCTTGGAGATTAGCAATGTGGTGTTGTTGAGCATGTAGTGTCGTAGTCGGTGTGCTACCCATGCAAGGGCACAACAGGACTTTTCTACTATTGAGTATTTCACTTCATATGTGGTAAACTTCTTGCTCAAATAGTAAATTGCATGCTCTTTCTTGCCTGTCTCATCACGTTGACTCAATACGGATCCTAATGAAGAATCCTGTATGGATAAATATAGAATCAACGATTCTCCAGATCGGGGTGGTACCAAGACTGGTGGATTTGATAGATATTGCTTGATTTTCTCGAATGCTTCTTGGCATTCGTTATTCCACTCGATCGGATTGTTCTTCTTCAGTGATTTGAAAAGAGGTTCACACTTGGACGTCAATTGTGAAATGAACCTTGCTATGAAGTTGATTCTGCCCAGAAAACTTCTTACTTGTTTTGGAGTCTTCGGGGGTTGCATTTCTTGTATTGCTTTGACTTTACTCGGGTCAACTCGAATCCCATCCTTGCTGACCATGAAACCCAATAACTTTCCTGAAGAGGCTCCAAAAATACATTTGGCAGGATTCAACTTCAGTTGATTTTTGCGAAGTCTATCGAATAGTTTTCTTAGCACTTTTAGATGCCCCCTAGCAATGAAAGTTTTGGCGATCATGTCGTCTACATATACTTCAATTTCTTTATGCATCATGTCATGGAATAACGCAACCATGGCTCTTTGATATGTAGCACCAGCATTCTTTAACCCAAAAGGCATCACCTTGTAGTAGAAGGTACCCCAAAGGGTTATAAAGGCAGTTTTTATCATATCATCTGGATCAAGTTTGATTTGATTGTATCCAGAGAAGCCATCCATGAAGGAAAAATAGGAGTTTCCTGCGGTATTATCCACCAGCGTATCAATGTGAGGAAGTGGGAAGTTATCTTTAGGACTGGCTTCGTTCAATGGCCGGTAGTCCTGACAAACTCTTAGTTTCCCGCTTTCTTTCTTTTCGACTGGAACAATGTTAACCACCCATTTTGTATATTCAGCGACCACAAGGAATCCTGCATCCCACAGCTTTCGAATCTCATCTTTCACTCTTAAGATTAGATCCGGCTTTAATCTTCGTAACTTTTGTCTGACAGGCTTCGCCCCAGGTTTCAAGGGTATTTTGTGTAGTACTATGTCTGAGCTTAAGCCAGGCATATCTTGGTATGACCAAGCAAACACATCCACATATTCTTTCAATAAGTGGACTAATTCTTCTTTTTCTTCATGAGGGAATAGAGTGCCAATCTTGACTTCTTTTACATTCTGACTGTCTCCCAAGTTAAATGCCTCAGTTGGTTCTTGACTTGTTGCTCTTTCTTTTTCATCTCGCTCGATCATTTTTAATAGCTCAGGAGATATTTGAAGATCTTCGTCATCCGAGTCGGTAGTGTTTATAGGATTATCAAAGTTCATTCTTTTATTGTCATCAAAGAGAGTTTCAGATCTGCATTATTCAGAGAAAAAAAAATGGCAAGAATGAGATGGATGCAAACTGGTATTTTATTTATAGTGTGCATAAATCACAACTTTATTGGAATAAAAAGCAATAACTAAAAGGTTCACTTAAACAAAGACTACACCCTATTGATTGAACCTTTCTTTAGGAGGTTTTTACTATTGGATTACTTTGGAAAGCTTTCGATTATAACAGGCAGTTCTATCGCCTCCCAATTGTTCAGCACATCCCGTGGGCCACAAGGTTGAATGAGCTCCTCATCTTCAGGTGAATCGCTGATGATTGCTTGAATAGAAAGACTTTCAAAAGACTTGTTGATGTTGATGGTCAGCGCGCCTTCATTGTTATTTTTCGAAATCAAACCACCACTCACGAACGTTTCGGTGATCTCTAGGACATCCAGATTTCTTTCCTGGAGAGGATGCCCTGTTAATCGTGCAATCCTCTTTTCTCTCTTTTCAGCTATTGCCTTCATTTTGTCATGTC
Organism: Aquilaria yunnanensis; assembly: GCA_039654915.1. Classification (NCBI taxonomy): domain Eukaryota; kingdom Viridiplantae; phylum Streptophyta; class Magnoliopsida; order Malvales; family Thymelaeaceae; genus Aquilaria; species Aquilaria yunnanensis. The sequence goes on from CM077595.1 coordinate 3,939,872, forward strand.
TTGTCGGTGTGAAGCCTAGGCCGTATTTCCCTTCATTTGTGGTGATTTTCAATGGCTCTGTGATTCCTTGTAAATCTTGTCCCAGTCCTAACCCCGGTGAGTATCCTCCTTTTATCATGAGTTTGGCAACCATGCGACTTGTTTTAGAGATGCTAGGAATGGGTTCTTCTCCATATTCGCTGACATAAGCAGCATTGACAATCTCAAAAGACCTGAAGGAGCAATCAGGTATATTTTCATTGACTTCGACATATTGAGCATCCGCAGGTCTTGATAGCAGGATGTCTTCTTCAGCGAAGACCGTGATTATCTTTCCTTCAATAATGAATTTCATTTTCTGGTGTAATGAAGAAGGAATTGCTCTGGCCATATGGATCCATGGTCTTCCCAGCAGGCAGGTATAAGATGGACAAATGTCCATTACTTGGAATGTGATGTGGAAGAGACAGGGACCAATCCCTATTGGTAGCTCTATTTCTCCAACAACATCTCTCTTCGTTCCGTCAAATGCTCGAACAACAATATGACTGTTGTTGAGGTATGATGGGTCTAAACCAATCTTATGTAAGGTTTCGAGTGTCATTACATTTAGAGCTGACCCATTGTCGATAAGAACTCTAGCCATAATCTGATCTTTGTATTTGACCGAAATATGTAGGGCCTTAGAGTGACCCCTTCCTTCTGCTGGTATCTCATCGTCAGTGAATGTGATGAGATTTTGTGCCGTGATGTTGTTGACGAGGTGGTCAAAATTATTCACGGAAATATCTTGCTCAACATAGGCCTTATTCAAGACTTTGAGGAGGGCTTCTCGATGAGCATCAGAGCTTAGGAGTAATGAAAGTATGGAAATTTTTGCTGGCAGGCGGTTTAACTGCTCAACGATGCTGTATTCACTTTGCTTTATGAGTTTGAGAAACTCAGTAGCTTGCTCATCTGTTACTGCTCGAGGCGTCTCTTGCTCTTTAGATGTATTTGTATCAAGAGATCCACTCGTCGTAACATTCTTATCTTGTTGGAGCTTGTTCATTTGCTCCGGAGAATAACACCGACCACTTCTAGTCATGCTCCCAACTTCTAACGGGGTTGATGTGATGTTAGAAGTGTAATCATAGCTCCATGGAACAGTTTTGTCTGATTTGTATGGGAATGGTTTTGGGACTTGAATTTTTAAAGGCTTAAGAGCAGGTTTTGAAATTGGTATGACCAGTGATCTTGGCATAGCATTGAATTCTTGTTCTTTAATGATCACATTCACATCATCATCTTTATCTAACATAAAAACGATGAGTTGGGAGGAGTCGATGAGACTTTGCAGTCTTTCACGAAATTCTGAGCATTCTTGGATAGAATGACTCTTACTGTCATGGAAGTTGCACCACTCTTCATTCTCGACCTCTCCATTTCCAAAAGAAGGTTTTCCCATGATAATCCCTTCTTTCACAAGGCATGAATATACATGCTTAAGAGGGGTTATGATATCGTTGACTGACTTCTTTGTCGGCCAGTGTTCTTCTATCATATTGACTGGTTTTGCTTGATGAGGCGGCAACGGATTGTGAGTGACGTTTGGCTCATCGGAAAAGTCCAACCACTTTGATTCGATTAATTGTTGGATTATACGTTTCAATGCTATGCAATTTTCCAGTCCGTGGCCCACGGTACCATCATGATATGGGCAATTTATGTTAGGGTCATACCACCTTGGTTACGGAGGTTCCAATGGCCTTGTAGGAATTGGGCAAACAAGTTGACTTTCGATGAGTTTTGGATACAGCTCAGTATAAGTCATGGGAATTGGTGCGAAGATTTCTCTTGGTCTTGGTACAGGTACTGGAGGAGTTGGAACAGGTGGCCGTAACTAATTAGGCCTGTTGGGAGGATAATTGTTGGGTCTATTGGGAAGATAATCATTGGGCCTATTGGGAGGATAATCATTGGGCCTATTGGTAGGATAATAATTGGGCTTATTGGCAGAATAGGATAGGCGAGGTCCGGTGGCCACAGTGCCCACGAAGGGAATCCCTCTTCCTCTTCCTCTTCCTATTTGTTGTATTTCTTCATCTTTTCTTCTGGAAGGTCCTCCTCTTTTCATAGGATCGCTAAAGGATTCAGTAATCTTCCCGGTCCTGATACCATGCTCGATCCTTTCTCCAGACATTACTACGTCGGAGAAATTGGTTGCCGAATTGCCAATGAGTTTGTCATAATATGGGTATTTTAGTGTCTGGACAAACAAAGTGACCATTTCTCTTTCTGTCATGGGTGGCTGAACCTGTGCAGCTAAGTCCCTCCACCGCTGGGCATATTCCTTGAAAGTTTCTGGCTTTTTCTTCTCCATGTTTTGGAGAGTTTGGCGATCCGGAGCCAAGTCCATAACATGTTTATAGTTGCCGATGAAGGCCTGAGCAAGGTCATTCCAAGTTTTTATGTTCCTTGGACCTTGGCTTAGATACCACTGTAATGCAGATTTTGTGAGACTTTCCTGAAAAAGTGCGATCCACACCTTTTCATCTTTTGTGAGTGGTTGTAGTCTCCTTAGGAACAATGTGATGTGAGTGATGGGATCACTCGTTCCATCGTATTTCATGAAATCTGGCACCTTAAAATCTGAAGGGATTACGACGTCTGGCACTAAGCAGAGGTCATCCACCGAGAGAGATCCGAATATAGTGCCTCCTTCAATGGCTCGCAGTCGCTTTTCTATTGTTTCGAGTTTTTGAGATTCTGTTTCTTCTTTTGGTAATGTCTTCTTCTCTTCCTGTACAGTGTCTTGTTTCAGGTGAACACTAGCAGACGGTCCTGATTCTTGAAACAGGTTTTCTTGGACTGAGACTCGTTGCGGGGTGAATCCCGGGGGATAAGTGGGATCTTGTACTTCTTTGATGGGGACTTGAGTTGATTTCCCTTTGATTAATTCCATCAATTGTCTCATCTGTTCTGACATACTTTCAATCTTGGACTCCATCTCTATGAGACGTCCTTCGGCTTGTTCTGCCATTAATCTTGTTTGGAGTCGAGTTGAATATCGGTGTTGAGGTCCAATTTTACCCTTTTAAAGGAATATTTATTTTATTAGATTCTATGTGTGTATGATTGATGTGATGGATGCATGCATGAATATTGTAAATATTTGGTGAAAGAAGAACTATAATGAAATTTCTCAATTACATTCAGCAAAGGTTTGTTTAAAAGAAACGACCCAAAGTACAATACTGCTTTCTGGCCTTAGATATGAACTCCATCATTCTTTGAATATTTACTGATGGAGTAGGACAGCTCAGTTCTTCTAACTCCTTGGCTTCTTCGCCCATTAGTTGGGATTGTTCTGTAACTTTTCTGACTTCTACCAAAAATGTTTGCAATTGATCTTGAGAAAATCTGTATTGATCTTCCCAGTATCTGGCTCTCATATCTTTTTGATCGGTTTCATCAACCAATTGGGAGATGACTTGTTTTTGGTATTCAACTTTCTCTTCGAGGAATTGTGTTTTGTGACCAAGCTGTTGCATGTCAAGGCGCATCCTCTTGTTCTTCTCCTTTTCTTCCTCTAGTTCTTTCTCCAACTCTCTTTTCCCCAATTTCCTGATGACCTCTTCGGGTAGAACTATTCTTTCTTTCCGGTTATTTCTCCATTCATAATAAGCAGTGAGAGAAATAATAGGGCCCGACTTCAATATAAAGAGTCTTTTCCACGCAACTGAAATACCCATTGCGAGCTTATTTGAATTTGGATCTTCATGTGAAAATTCCAACTTACTCAGGTTATGAGTCATGGGTATAAATTGCATGGACCCAAATTGTTTTCGAACTTGAGCTGGGGCATAACTTGTCCCTCCCCATATACCTAGGAGAGGAACCGACGGGCAATTACCGCAACGGTAGACAACGCGAGTGGAGATGGACCAGGGGGCTCTCCATTCAACTTGTAATTCAGTGATGTTCCTGAAGTAGTCAACCCATGCTTCCTTGCTGTCATGATGAATGGTTTCACTTTTCAAAAAGGCTTCGATTGGGATGAAGTCCTTTGAAAAGCGATTTTCGAAGTGTTGCTTATCACAAGGAAGGTGGCTTTTGATCCAAATGTAGAGAAGATGCGAACATCCCATGAATTTGCCCCCTCTTTGGCGACAGAAGTTTAATGCCCTGATGGTTTCACATAATATTACTGAGGTCGGATTTATTTGAGCATTACAAATTTGCTCAAATAGTGTAATGATGTCTCCTTCAATGAATCCGACGATTCTTGGGAAGACTACCAGGCCATATATCGCCAAGGTGAAAAGCTTGCGTCGTTGATTTTTCTGAGGGAGAACGTGACTTAATTGTTTTAAGTCGATCCAACTGATAAATTTTCGAGATCCTTTTATTGCAAACTTGGTTTGAAGACTGGAAGCTGGCATATCCAGTAATTTTGCCAGGGCTCGATGAGGCTCCGTTCTTCTGTCGTGTTGATACGTCTCGATTGGATAGTCGGAGGACCAACCCAAGAGGCTGTTGTATTCTTCAATGGTTGGAACCAGATCCATCTTGTCGAAAGAAAAGCATCGATAAAATGGATCCCAAAATTGTATTAGAGCCCGGACAAGTGATGCATCAACAGTAACTTTTAGTAGGCAAGCAATGTGACCATATTTTGCCGTAAAAGCTTCCCGATCAGCAGAGTTCCAACTATTCTAGACTTGCAATAATTCCGTGGTGTCGTTCTGATTTATCCGGACCGATACCTGGTCCTTAAGCTGTACGTGAGAGTGGGATGTCAGAGCATCTCCGTGAAGCTTTTGAGCCGTTTCGGAATATTCCATAGCTTCAGGCTGAGTTTCGATTACCGTGTCATTCCATGATCCAATAACAGCCGTGGGAAGATAATCGAGAATATCCATGATAATAGTTCTTTCACCAAATACTTATCTTTAATGATGAAATGTATATGCCGAAAAAATAAGGAAAAATAGAGTTAGTAAAAAAAAATAACACATAGGATCAAACATATAGATAAAACAAAACCTATGGAAATGAGAACCGAGGTATGGGAAATTTTTAATGGCTGGTTCTAAGGTAGAGTAAGGAATTCTACATGCAGAAGGTGGTTTATCAAAAAGGCAAGGGATAGTTCCCGAATCCCGTCACTGAATCATAGTGACGGCCCAATTCCTTACCCTCTAGGGTTTATGTAAGGAATGGATTAATTCGAGTCGTAGCTTTTCGTGGGCCCATGTAGAGACTAACCGTCTCAGAAGGCAATACACTACTTTGCTACTTTGAAACCGGTGAAGGCTTGGAGACCGTGGCCTCACAAGGACAGCAACACCAATTCCGCTTAGAAAGAATCGTGTTTGATTTGAGGAAGCTCGGGTATAGAGCTTCATATTGTGAATGCATCATGCATGTTTTCGCTAAGTAAATATAGTATATAAAAATCCACATAATAAGCAAAGTAAATCAAAACAAATCAACTTTAGGCTCGACTCACTAACGTTTTCCTCCCTAGCGGAGTCGCCAAGCTGTGACAACGTGTGGTTCGTTTTCGGGAGTCGCCACCAATCGGTTTTTCTTAGGTCGATTGGATACCTAAAATATGGTCTGCGAGAGTTCGGGGATCGGGAGTACGGTTACGTTAAAACAACTTTGTTAAAACGCCCAAAAATTGGCACCTTAGTCGATTTTAATTTTGTTTTGCTTTGCTTTTAAATAATTTTCAGTTAATTTTTAAAATTAGAAATTTTAACTCGATTAGTCAAAATGTGGATTTTTTTAATTAATTAATTTGTATGAAATTTTATACTTCCGAACCATGGACTCTGCCGAGTCATTTGGACACGGAAGATTTTGATTCCGAACCATGGACTCTGCCGAGTCATTTGGACACGGAATTTGGTGAACTTTTAAATAATTTAATCCATATTGTAAATATGGATTTTTATCTTTGTATTTATTTAATTTATTTAGTAAAAAAAGTTTTCCAAACCGTAGATCCTGCCGGATCATCCGGATATGGAAATTAATTTTTTTATAATTAATTATTACATTCTTACTTATTATAGAATTAATTGTTAGTTTAATTACTAATTCGTAATTCTTTTTGTTTATAAAATTTTTAGATTTATTAATAATCTAAAAATTTTATTTATTTTCTTTTTTTTTTCTTTCCTTTCTTTTCTTTTTTCTTATCTTTCCTTTCTTTTTTTTTTTCTTGATTTTATCTTTCCTTTCTTTTCTTTCTTTTCTTTTTTCTTGTTTAATGAAGGATATTTATTATTTAAAGAATTACTTAATTTATAAAAGAATATAAAAAGTAATTAATTTTTTTTAATAAGAAGTTAATTCAAAAAAATTTTGATCATAGTACGGGGCGTTGTTACTCAGCCAGACCCTCTTCACCAGGTGAAGCAGCTCAAAAGCGGGCACGAGACAGTTTCCAGCCAATATACCATGAACTAAAAAAATTTTTTAGACTTAACAACATGGCTTAGATTTATTTTATGTTTTTTTTTTTAAAAAAAGAAATAAATTTATCAAGGTTTTATTAAAAATAAAAGAAAGATTCATATTTATATGTTATGTTTATTCTTTTTTATTTAATAAGAGATAAACCAAAAAAAGAAATTATTTAATCAAGATTTTATTTATTTAATAAAGAAAATAAAAACTTATATGTATATTTCAAAAATACAAGAAAAGTCTTAATATTTTTATTTGATAAAAGGCAAATCAAAAAGTAATTATTTAATTAAAATTTTATTTATTCAATGATGAAGGCAAAATTCATATGTATTTTTCAAAAATAGAACAAAAGTCTTAATTTTGTTTTGAATGAATTAAGCAAAAATGATTATTTAAGAAAAGAAACTAAAAAATTTTATGTATATTTTAAACATAAAAGGGAAATTTTTGATATTTATTTGTTTTGTTTTTGATAAAAAAAATTTAGCCAAAAGTGATTAATAAAGAAACTAAAAAAAAAAAACTTTTATGTATATAAAAGTCTTGATATTTATGTTTCATTTTTATGTTCTTTTTGTTTGATGAAATATTTTTTTTTAATAATTTTAATTTATGTCTCTGAAAATATATCTAATTAATAAGTCTAAAATATTTAAGAGAAATTCAATTCACTTTATTTATTTATTTATTTTTTTATTATTTTTGACTAATATTTTTATAAAGGAAACAAAAAGTTATATCTTTTCATTATTTTGAAAGAAATAAGTAAAAATATTACTGAATAAAATATTAACTCAAAATTTTTACTCTTTTTATTCTTTTTATTAATAAAGAAAACTAAAAATTATATTTTATTAAATAATTAATATATTAGTCCAAAGTGTTTATTTTTAATAAATAAAAATTTATTTATATACTTTATTAAAAAAATATTTCCAAGCCATGGATCCTGGCGGATCATTTGGTCATGGAATTTTATTTTTTGTTAAATTTTAATTATTTAATTAATTATAATTATTTTAATTATAATTTTATTGGATTTTTCTTGAATTTTAAATTTTAAATATCATTATTTTTAAAAAATGTTTTTAAAAAAAAAAAAGAAGTTGATTTGTATATTTTTAGTACTATTTAATCATGCTTGTTTATTAATTTTAACAAAAAGGAATAAAAAGTTAACTTTGTTATCTTTAAAGAAATAATAAAAACATGTATTCCAAAATAAAAATAATTAGTTTTTTTTAAAATAATTTTTATTAGCTTTAATAATTAATTATAAAAGAATCTTCTTTTAGGTTTTATTTATTTATTTATGGGTAAGGGTGAATTAAATGAAATAAATCAAATAAAGGAAAAATTAATAATAATAAAGTGGGGTTTTTTGGCCATCCACTTTAAAAATAAATAATAATAAAGGTTAGCAAAGTTAATTAAATTAATTAACAACAATAATAAAAGTTAGCCAAGTTTAATTAAATTAATTAATTAACAACAATAAAAAGTTAGCCAAGTTTAATTAAATTAAAAGTTAGCCAAGTTTAATTAAATTAATTATTAACAACAATAATAAAAGTTAGCAAAGTTAGTAAAGTTAGATGTTAATAACAATAAAAATAAAAGTTAGTAAGTTAGTTGAGGTAACAATAATAAGGTTAGTAGGTTAGTCATAATAATAATAATAATAATAAGGTTAGTCATAATAATAATAAGGTTAGTAAGTTAGTTATAATAATAAATAATAATAAGGTTAGTCATAATAATAATAAGGTTAGTAAGTTAGTTATAATAATAACAATAAAAAGAAGGGTTAGTAATAATAACAATAATAAACAAATAAATAAACAAGTAAAAATTAAAAGGGTTAGGAATCAATTCTGCAAGAACAAAATAAAAAGTCAGTGACTAAACTGAAAAAAATTGAAAAGATGATGGGTGAAACAAGGGTTTACCCTTGAAATCAAATTTTGAATTTGCTGGGAACGTGAAACAGAGCACACGCGAGGGAGGAAGGGGGGGGCGACGGAGCGCGGCGACGGCGTGGCGGCAGCACGGCGGCGGCGTGACGAGATGACGACGGCGGAGTGGGGAGGCGACGGGCGACGGCGTGACGGCGTGACGGCAGCGACGGAGCAAAAGAGAGGAGAGACAGCGAGTGAAACGGAAGAGAGAGAAAGGAAGAAGATGGTCTGATCGTAAGAAAACAAAGTTTGGGATTTTCTGGGCAGAGGGAGGATAAGCTAGGGAATAAGGCTGTAATTTTATCTTTTTTTAAAACGGAGCTCTAAGCTTTTTTTCTATTTTCTTCTGTGTTCAGCACAAAATTTGGGGGGCTATTTATAGAGGAAGTTTGGCTGAAATGTTGATGGATAAATTAATAAAAAATTTCAAACTTATCTTTTAAATTGGTAAAATGACAATTTTAGTCCTTTACGTCTCTCAGCCTCTGGATAAGTTCCTGAAGCTTCTGATTTTGACAATTTTATCGTTTTCTGTCAATTTGGGCCAGAAACGTCGACAAGCCCAAAATTTTATGTGACAAACTACCAAATGCTCTTGGAACTTTCAGAATTTGTCAATTTTTCCCGAAACTTCTTAATGTTGTCATTTTTACCTCAAACTTTTAAATTTTGCCTTTTTTTTTTTTTGGAGTTTTCTTTTTTTCTTTCAAATACACACATATATTATTTTAAATCAAATCTTCACAAAACAAAAATGTATTTTAAACTAAAAATTTTTTAGTAATAATAATAAAAATAATAATTAATTAATTTTTTTTTTTTATAAAAAAAATTTTCTTTTTAATGGTCGGACGAAATTGGGTGTCAACACCAACACATTAATCCAACCCTGTTAAAATAAAACAACAATGCCACCTCTCTCTGTTTTTTTTTTTAATCAAAAGTAGCTACTACTAAATACAAGGGTTTAGAAGATATTTTTATGTATGAAATATGTAAAGCGTCTACTTGTCAGAGACCTGTAAGGCACCTAAACTAGTATAAGTGGCACTATTTGGAAGGAAATAAGAGAGGCAGGAGTTAAACTCTCAACCTCCCCTTTTCTACTCTATGTCCTTTGCCACTTTACTAGTGGTGTAGGACCGTCTCTATGTTCAGAGAAAAGTAAAACACTTTTAAAATAAAAACAAGAATTGGTCCATTCTTTATTTGGATTTCTTTTTCTAGTTGTTTGTGAGTTTACTATCCTAGAGTTATTCTCATTTACATGAACGTTCGGCTTTATCTAATTCTCTTTCTATCATTTGATTTCTCAAGAGTGGATAACTTTTTAGTGGTCAGTATTATGCCTTTGTTGTTCTTTAGAGTTATGTGTCATTAGTTCTTAATATGTCGTTTGCCTCAATTTTAATTGGAATAAAGTACTTTTGATAAAAATAAATAAATACTACTACCATACATGAAGATTTCATGAAATGTAAATATCTTTACAAATGTACCTTACTTTTTACTTCAACTTTAATGTATGCCTATCATGAACATATATCTAATTAGACATAGCGTGTGATTTTTTCAAATATATCCCTTATCATCCTAGTTAATTTCCATATAACCTACTACCCTAAATCATGTTTTGTCCTTCTTAACCCTTATCATACCATCGATTACCGCATCACCAGCAATCCTTCATGTTCTTGGTGCTGCTATTAATCGTAATTGACTTGAAAATGGGGATCCGATCATATGATCGGTGATGCAAATTAGCGATTCGAGGAGGCGAAGCAGCTAGGCCAGTCCAAGGTAAAGTGGCAAAACGATTGCAAGAGTTGTGACCAGAAGAGGCGAGTCCGAGAAGGCGAAGGGAAAGGAGAACAGGCATGGAAGGCCGAGGCAAGGCAGTGCAAGGGAGGAAGCGAAGCAGCAAGGAGGCAAAGCAGCATGGAAGGAGGGAAAGTTGTGGGGGGGCAGCTGTGAAGGAGGGTGACGACTGTGAGGGAAGACGGTGGCTATGAGGGAAAGCGGTGGAGAAGAGATGAGAAATTAAAGATGAGAGGGAGAAGAGGTAAATGACTGGTTTGTTTTTCAAAAAAGAAATAATTTTTTTGTTTGTTACTGTTTAGACACTTTTGTATTGTAATTTAGACATTTTTTAACATTTATTTAGACACTTCTTTATTCATTGAATCATATATCTTTATTTTAAACATTTCTTTAAATATTTAGACATTTTTACATATTTAGTCAGACATTTTTTTTAATTGTTTCAGACATTTTTTTTTCTAATGATAACAAATTGTCCATAAGTTATTTAGTCAGAAATTTTTACATATTTCTTTCGACATTTTTCAATATTTAATCAAACACTTTTTCTTATTGGTTCATAAGTTTTTTTTTATTATTTCAAACAGTTATTTTCTCAAAGTAATATATTTTTCACAAGTTGATTCATAAATTTCTTATTCAAACACTTTTACATATTTCTTTAAACATTTTTCAACATTTTATCAGACACTTATTCTTATAGTTTCAAACATTTTTAATTTCACATTATAATAAATTATTTTTATACTACTTTGCAAACACTTCGACATACTATATTAGACACATCTACATTTTATTGCAGACACTTTTGCTATTCGGAAGCAACTAGTGACGCGACAGGGAGGCAACGGTAGGTGCGATCCGGCAAGCGACAACACACGAGATTTGGAGGTGATTGACAATGTAAGATCTGGATGTAAGTGGCAACGTGATATAGAAGTGAAAGGCTGTGAATGACAAGGAGATCCGGAGGTGCGCGACTGCAAGATTTGAAAGCAGATGACGACGATTTGACAAAAGTAACGGCAGCAGCAGTAGTGACAATGGCGGCAGATGTGGTGATAAAAACGAGGTATAGTTTCTAAAGATGATGACGAGTTTTGGTCCAGGGGTAAATTTGTCAGTTTTTTTAGTAGTTTGTGGGCTATATAGGTGAATTAGGAATAGATTAGTATGTCTAATTAGACATAGGTCTATAGTATAATAATTATCAACTTTGTATAAAAGCTTTCTAAGGACACTAAAATGGGATGGAAAGAGTATATACTATTTTCTTAGATTTTGGAATCATTTACTTCCCTGGTCTCCAAAATACTCTCCTTTTTTTACTTCCCCCAAAGTTTAAAAAATTTTATTTTTAATATGTTACTGCTTTTTAAGAAAGACAAGTGTATTTGTAGACTTCTGGAAAATTAAAAAGATCTACGTGATAGATACCAAGGAAGCACAAAATGCAACAAACTTGCCGAATTTTTCAATAGAAAATAACATATAGATTTTATGTTTTTGGTTGATCAATGATTTAATAGACCAAAATACCTAATCATGTTGTACAATATGAGATAATTATCCGTCTCTCGTAACCATCTCTTTCCCGTTGACTTGGAATTTGATTTAGTAATACATACTCAACACTAAAAAATGGCTAAGTAACCAACTCTCCATGATAGGAGATTAGGTCAAACCATGGTCTACAATATCGAAAGGGGACTTATTGTAGCTAATATATCGTCTGACTGGTGCAAAACTTTGTCTAATTTCAATTTAACTAAAAGAAAGGATAACCTTCAAGAGAGCAACCTGTAAAGAACTTTTTGCCTTATTGGTAATACCTGCACATCTCCTACACACCCCCCACTAATTTGTTCCAATAATGGTTTCACTTTACATAAAGGCATCTTAAGGACATGACTTTGCAATACAAGTATTATGAAGGTCACTAATTCGACTAGGAAATGGATTCATAGCTAATGTGATATGTCTTGTCTTTGGTGTCTTAGGAACCCTATAAGCCCTAGGTGTACAAGAAGCCTTCACCTCAAAGAAGAAAACCATGTGTTGATCGGCTTCATATGCTCTTGTGGCTATATCAACTGAATCTGATATAGATTGCATTCATTTCTCCTCTCTTCTAGCAAGAGGGAGCTTTGAGTTTTATTTTTAGTCAAACTTAGGCCAATTTGACCATTAATTGATACCTTAATTTTCATGTTTTTACTAGTTTCTTTATTTTATTTTTCAGTTTGTAAATGTTAGAAGCTATTGGAAGTATGACAAAGGAATAAAATCAATTAGAGTAAAAATTTTAAAATTTGAGCATTGAGAAAGCCAATAAGAAAGGTAGCTGCGTGCTAACTTTTGCCATATTTTCTGGTAGGTTCAAGTTATTGTGAAATGATAAAAATTGCACTATAGTGCATATTTTGAGTAAAAATTGCTTTGATATCCATAGTTTTTGAACGAATAGTGGGAATAACTTGAAAATAAAAGTTCTAGATCAAATTTAGAAGATGATGACATTGAGTAAATAACATTAGATGATGAGTTTTTGGGATAAGTAAAATTCATTGTCTGTCATAAAACCAATTTAGTTAATGATTCGCAAAGAAAGGAAGATATGATAGGTTCTATTAAAGAAGTTGCAAAGCAATCATGGTTTGTATGGTTTGTACAAAATAGTGGAAATTTTGATTTTGGGACTTTCGAGAAAATGAATCTGCCACTATATACACTTGCTTATGCATTTACTCCTTTTTATTACTCATAAACTCAACCTGATTCGTTTGTCCCCCATTTTTCTGTCTCATCCTTCTCCCACACTCTATTATTATGCCATCTATCTCACTTTAACTTCAACTTAATCTTGTTATTAAATGGGGACGAACTAAAGCAGATGGTTTCTCTCTGTTAAACAAAACCCCTAAAAAATTTTATTCTTTGAACACTCGACCTTGCTGCCATTAACTTGTTGTTTGTCCTGATCTGGAATCAGAACTTCCATAAAACTTTGAAAAAATGAGTTGTTTTTCTTTACCCTATTTTCATTGTTTTTTTAGCTTTTCTTTATGCTACAATTGCAGCATTAAAGTTAAAAATTGTATTATGTACTCTCTAATTATTCAACTGTCCATGGAGCCTTGAAAGAATTGTCTTCTGACCATCAAGCAATTGAGTGAATAATATTTGTCTTGCTCTTTTTTCTTCTTTATGCTATTAACTCAATCATAATTTTGGTTGTTATTACTTTGTATATTTTCTATGGCTATTCACAATTCTTTCAATCACCTATATATGGTGATTTTCAATTTTAGTTGATGTTCAGCTTTTAATTTAAGTGTCATGATGTTCTTACCATGGTATTGGTAGAAGTATCATTTTTTTTAATTTGTCATTGTAATTAAAATACAAATAAGTTTATAAAATTATATTACTACAATCAGTCAATATTCTCGTATAGTGCACCTAAAAGTAATATCACAACAACTTATTGCTGGTTTTTAATTAATATTTAAATATTATGTTTTTGCAAGTCATGGAAAATGAGCAATTAATTGGGGAAGCCAAAAATATATCTTGTTGAATGTTGTCATTTTCAATTCATGAAGTGTCCAGGCCACAAGATTCTTTTGAGAAAGAGGGTGTCCAACAAGAAAATACCTAGTTGATTTAATTCCAAAATTGTAAGTCCAATCCATTCAAACATCTTAAAGCATATCATACCTAGAGTTGGAATGAAATTTGATTGTGAAATATGCATATAACTTCTATAATGCCTATGCCAAAAAGTTGGATTTAGCATTCAAAAAAATAAGTTTCAATAGGATAAGCAGGGTAAATTGTTGGATCAAATTATTTGTTGTTCTGCTCAAGCTACACGTGAAATTGACAAAAGAGATAATAATGTTAAATGTCATCAGTCAGAGACAATATTTGATTGCAAAACTATTATACAAATTAATGGAAAATCTAGTGTTAAGTTACATGTTATGAAATTCATAGGAGAACATTCACATTGGTTAGCTAGTCTTAAAAAAAGTTTGTTTTTGAGGTTTCAAAGAAGCATTGACATTGGACAAGTTGCTAAATTGGAAGAGTTTGATCAATCCGAAATAACATCAATGTTAGGTATTGAATATATGGTACAGAAAGTTAATGGAATTAACAATCTTGGTTTTCTTCATGAGGATTATAAGAATTATTTAATGTCCAAATGAATAGAAAAAATGAAAGTAAGGGATACTAGTGGTGTTTTAAAATACTTGCAGCAAATGCAATTTGAGGACCCCAATTTTTCTTATATTTTACAAATTGATATTGAAGACCTCATAACTAATATTTTTTTGGTAGATAGTTGAATAAAATTAGACTATGAGTCTTTTGGTAATGTTGTTTTTTTTGACACAACATATAAGAAAAACAAAAAGAGAAGACCTTTTGCAATGTTTGTTAGTGTAAATCATTACAAGCAATCTATATTTTTTTGTGTTGCTTTGTTTTATGATAAGACATCTGAGACTTTCATTTAATTATTTGATTTATTTGCAAGAGCCATGTCTGGAAAAAAGGCGAAAATAATTTTCACTGATAAAGATGCTACAATGGCTAAAGCTCTCAGTTCACAGTGGCAAAAAACTCATCATTGGTTATGTATGTGACATATGTACCAGAATGCCACCAAATGCCTTAGTTATGTTTTTGAGAATTTTAGCACTTTTGCTAAATATTTCAATAGTTGTGTATATGATCATGATGAGGAAGAAGACTTCTTGAATACTTGGCACATGATTCTTTAAAAATACGGTCTTTCAAGATAATGCGTGGTTAAAGAAATAATTCGAACTAAAGGAGAAATGAGCTTTAGTTTATGATCAATATACTTTTTGTGTTACTATATGTACAGCCCAAAGAAGTGAGAACATGAATAACCAAATCAAACAGTATGTTGGTTATAACTATGATCTACGATTTTTTTTTTTTGCTACTTCCAACGGCTACTGGATGGCATTCTATTTAATGAATTGGAAGTAGATTTCAAAGCTTTAAATAGCAAATTGTATTTTCCATTTCAGGTAAATATATTGAGCATCCATCTAATGTTTATACTCCTGATGTCTTCAAATTATTTTCACAAGAATTGTGACTTACTTAGAATTGTGAGTTGTATTGCTTGGGAGAGAATGATGGCATCACAAGATATAGAATTACTCTTCCAAAAAAATTATGTTATCATATAGTTGCACTAGAATCTTCCAATTCTACTGTGACATATAGCGGCGAAAAGTTTGAATTTATTAGAATTTTGTATGCTCATGCTTTAAAGGTCATTTCTATAATATTAAATATATGCCTAATCAATATATCTTGAAAAATGGACTAAAGATGCAAAGAAAAGAATGATTCATTCGTTTATCCCCAAAAAAATGAATAATCTGAAAATAGACGTTGTAACACATTACAAGGTTCTTTTGAAATCATATGCTCATCTGGCTGCTAGAGCTGCTCTTAATGAAGATACATTTAATCTAATTATTCTTGATGGGCAAAAGAAACTTAAAGAAGTTGAGGTTAAATTGGAGAATGTTATAGTTGAAAAAGATTCAAGTGGTAACTTATGTGTTATTCAGAATAATTGTCAAGATGATCAATGTGCACCATCAAATACTCATTATACTATCAAAGGAATAAAACCCAAGGAGAAGAACAAGCAACTTGGATCATCTAGTCGAAGAAACAGTGCTTTAGAAAAACCAACAAAGAAAAAGAAAATGCCAAAATATTAAAGTGAATAAAAAAAAGGCATTAATTTAGGAGTTACTGTTGTTAAATAATTTTTATTTCAATATATTTGTAGGAGTAGTATGTATATTTATGATTTGTTTTTTCATTTTGAATTTATATTTCAAAATGGTGTCACTAAATATTATAAGTTACAAAAATAATGTCCTTCTGATTCACCTTTTACTTTGAATCATAAAGATAATCAAGTAACGTAACCAAATCAGTTTTTACAAGTAATTAGTATACCTTGCTTTTGTTATATCATTATATTATTTATTATTCAAAAGAATTGAAGCTAATAAATTTTGTATAAATTTGTAGGGAATTAATTTTGGAACTCCTTACTTAAATCTAGACACTTTGTTAAGTTAGCCTTCATCTTTGCAGTTGAATACGGTAATATGCATTTGATATATTCTTATTTAGTTACTATTACATGCATGTATCTTTACCATTTTTCTTGTTTTTGTTTTTGGCCCAGTAACATTACATTGGTCAATGCCAAATAAATACGAGTCAAAAACATTTCCCTAGTATGATGGATTTATTGAAGGTATTGATTTTATTATTATTTTTTTTTTTTTGCTTTTGCTTAGAAAAAAATTGGAAGTGGTCACATGTGTGTATTATATTCTCACCATGTCTTTTTTTATTTTTAAGGCTCAAGAATTGTCATCACAAGACTCAGATAAATGATTTGCAATGTTGGATGCCATTGTAAAGTGTTGGAAAACTAGTGTCTAAAGAATCTATGTGATTAAGGGATGGAAAGATAGAACTTATGTCTCAATTGTCTAGATTTTTTTTTCAAAGAATCTCAATTATCTAGAACTTTATATAGTGGAATACATTGATTATTTGCACATTTTATTGAAGTGAAAATGACAATAATATTCTATCCATTGTTTAGTTTGATGTCTGTGTGTATTAAATGTTGAGTGCAAAAGAACATGAAGAAAATAACACCTTCACCACCAAGTGAACGAGTTGGACAACCCAACTTTATCATATTCTTTCATCTTTTTCATTAATATATTGTACTAATGTCTCCATTGAAGGGCCTAATCGGAAAAAAAAACCTTCCTAAAAGGATAGAAAAAGGAACATAACAAAAAACAGAGGAAATAGAAACTGGGAAGAGGCATATAGCTCTTGATTGTCCAAAGTATTCATTTCCTACAGATTAAAAGGAAAGGTAACCCATCCAATAGTGTGATGGCCCTCGAAGTTATAAGTCTAATCAGCCAGGTAATTAGTTAATTTAATAAATTACACTTTAGATAATTTATTTGCAAGCTAAGTCTCGGTAATTTAGGGTCCAGTAGTTAAAAATTAGTAAAATTAATCATTTAAGCAAGCCGGGCCAAGAAGGGTATTTTGGTCATTTCACATAATGATCCATTTTTATTGCACGGTTGAATAGAGCATGAGAAATTATTAAATTTGAGGTATCACGGTTTTTCGTGATTCGCGCTCTATCATCGTGAATTTGTGAATTGACTAGATTGTGTATAAGTAGTTTATGTGTAATCCTGAGAAAGATAGGATCAAAATAGAATATAAATGAAAGTATGAGACTGGCCGTGTTATTATATCTGTGACGGAACCAGGCGCGGCGTAATCCAACTTTGGTCCTCAAGTTCTAAGCGTGCTACGAATAAACCTAGATTTCTTAGAGAGTACAAAGACAGCACCATGTGTACGGCACCTCTATTTCTCTCCAAACACCACAGCTAACATAAAATCCAAGCTTAATTCATCAAATTCAAGCACAAATAATCAAGACTTTGAAGAAAAATCAAGTTTTGTGCTATCCTAAACTAGGATTTCTTGCTTCTTGTCCGAGTAAGTTTGGTTCTATTATTTCCCCTATTTTTGAGCTACAGTTTAGGTCTGTAAATTCTGGGAATTAATTTTAGACTTGGTTGTTAAGAGAAATCAAAGGTGCTCAACATGTTTATAGGCATTCATGAGCTCATCCATGGTTAGTTTTGTTCCTATGGTGTAGATTTCATCACCTTTGGATATTTGGTACTGTTCATACGATTTTTATGGCAGAAATCATGGCTGGGATTGTTGTTTGATATGTTTCCTAGCTTTAAGAAGTAATTTGAGATGCCAATGAGCTAAAACCCAAAAAGAACTAAGGCTGGAATTTTTGTATAGCTAAAACCGTGAGTGTTGAGCTAAGTATGGTTTAATTCTTTTATAACCAGCCATAATTTCGTGTTCCAGGGGTTTTGGTAGCTCAATAAGGTTGTTTCCTTACTTATGAACTAGTATTTAAAGGCCAGGAAGTGGGAGAATAGGTGCTAGGTAGTGAAATACACATAGAAACCATGTTGTGCATTTAAGGTGCATTAGTTAAGAGCTTGTGGTATTAATTTTGTTCCAGCTAGGAGCTGTTGGTTTTAATGGTTTAAATTAATTCTAGATGATGTTATCTTACTTATGATTTGATGTTTAAAAGCTAAGAAGCAAGAGAACATTTATTTGGAAGTGAATCACCCATGAATGCCATGAATGTGCATTAAGGTGAAGTTTTGAGGTTGCTGTAATTGTAGTTACTTCCAAGAATAAGCTGTATTATTACATTATTTTTGGTGGCTTTTGGTGGTGATAATCTTGCTTATACACTAGTATACAAGGCATAAAAAAATAAGAGAGCAAGATTTAGGCTGCATTTATATTATTAAAAATGTAAAGAACCACAAGATATGCAAACCAGAGACAGAAAATTTTGGGCAGTTGGTGGTTGTTTCAGGGGCTGTTTTTAAGTGTTAAAATTTATAAATTGTGCTTAAAATGATCAATATAAGTGCTAAGAATAAGCTACTAAAAGATGACCTAAGTTTGGGTTAAAATCGAGACAAAAAGGCTAAGTGCTTGAAGCTTGCAAACTAAGTTATCTAAGGTAAGGGTTATTTAATTTATGTGCTTATGTGCTAAATAAATTTGGCTAAGATACTTGTATATCAAGTGGCTGAATTATTGATTAATTTAACAAGCATGTAAATTGAGTGTTGATGACTATTAAAAAGCTTATATGATTGGGTTTAGTAAGAAACTAAACTATGAAGTGCATATGAAGTGTGTAAGTGCATATTTGTAAACTTGTACCTAAAGGCAAAATGGACCTTAATATGGTCTAATTTACGATGAGTATGACGGGTTAGGAACCTACGATATCTAAGGTCACAATGATGGGCTAAGACCTGAATGGACTTAAGAGGGGGAGGTGTCCTTAACCACTCACGAAACCTTATAAAGGTAGCACTAACACATGCACTAAATAAGCAAATAGTTCACTCCTGTACATAAAATAAGGGATATTGGCAAATACTAAGAAGCTTTCAAAGCAGTATTTGTATGGACAAGTTGGACTTGTCAATTGCAGAACAAGTGGGTAAAGGAATTGTGGGAACTAGCTACTCCCATAATTATTGGCCAATAATACGAATTCCTAGTACTACGATTTGAGCTCAAGTGCTCTAGGCATATATCGACATCCTTATGGATAATATGCATGGTCCTATATTGTTGATTTTCTTGCAGGTTGTAACCCTTACTAGGAACTTTTGGTTCTCACATCTCTTACATATTTTGTGTGCAGATACTGGTAGACCTGGGGCTGATAACCAATATAAGAACTGGTTATTAGTATTTTAATACCAGGTGTGCAAAAGTTAATTAATATTGTACATTGTTGCTAAGTTTCCTTCTTGCAGGTTTCTAATTACTAAAATACTAACTTACTGGCCTTTATTGTACAGAGGCAATGAATAGGGAATACCTGAACACTGTAGTGACCCCTTTTGGCAGTGTAACTGAGGTGGGATCAGATTCCCAGATTCTCAGTGTGCAGCATATGTATGACACTTTTGTGTATGATGTATATATATGTGTGCAGAAGTTATGCCTCTGGTAAATGCTATGGAACTAGTGGTTGTGTTCCTTAGTAGCTTGTATGGATTCACAATGCATAATAGTATGTTTTATATAAATGCATGTTTGAAGTGCTGGCCAGCTGCATCGATTATATATTATTTTTATGGTCATTGACTTACAGCCATAGTAAGGCATAGTATAAAACAGTATTGCATTAAGGATTTAATCAATTAGCAGGCCCACTAAGGACAAATTTACATAGGCCTAACACTGAATAAGGTTCAAGGCCCGTGACAAATAGGATCACAATTCACAACCCCAATCATGCATCAGCCTTGGAAGATGTGGGATTATTTAGTGTTAATTTTATTGGTTGAGTCAATTTGATTTGTTGTTCAATTGTAGCCACCCAAACTATGCCACTTCTTTATAGATCACTTCACTGCTTCTCTTAGCCTTACTAATTATCCTTCTTGGCTACAGATTCCAGAGCTTGGGTGTTGATTCAACATATTCCGCATTTGTGTTCTAATCCGCACAATCGAAGAATTCTTGGGTGTGTTTTTTGCATGAATCCGGGATCCATATGAATATCTTCGATCTAGAGTCTGCATCCGGTGACATTTTCACCAACTTATAGAGCAACAGATCACAAGGTTCCTTCTCTAATGAAAATGCTCAATACCTTACATCTGCATCGGCTAACTTACTCAACTTCGAGAGGGAGTTGGTTTGAGCCAACCGGCAAACAGAATCGCCAGCTTTGCAAAAGCAGTGACTGTTGGGATGGTTGATTCCTTATCTGAGATCTAGTGATGGGAAGTTTTGGAAAGGGTAAGAGGAAGAGAGGGTGAAATTTCTATTTCATTCTATTTCTTTCTAACGGCAATGTTAAATCTAAGTTAACTAGGACATGTGGCATAAGGATAGGGTAGAGGACAGGGAGGGGACAACAAAATGTGGGACAGAGGAATTGGATTCTCATAAACTTGGCTACCAAAAATAGATCCTTGTGAAAGAAGGACTATGCCACATGCTAATTCATTTATATATATATATATATATAATTTACTTAACAATTTAATTATAGAGGGTTTTTTATGTTACTCAATTTTCATTTATTTCTTTGCTGGCCAAGTTCAACCGGGGCACATTTGTTTTCATTTTTTCTTTCTTGTTCTTGTGTGATGCTTATGGTTTTTTATTTACAATTTAGTGCTTTAGTCAATTTTATGTTCGATATATTAGAAAGAATACTTCATGTGAACTATAATATATTTGTCCTTTTTAATTTGCTTAAGTGCCCAAATTTCTCAATATGTAATCCAACATTTATATATATTATATCTTCATTGTCAATAATCTTTTCTATTATTTCCAGGGATATGCCTAAATGTTGTTAATTTACTTGTTCAGATTTTTTAAGAGACATTACACTAATTCGTAAAGAACTTAAAAACTTTACAAGTGATATATGAGTATTTGCTCAACATCAGGCTATTGATTAAAAACTTTACAAGTGATATATGAGTATTTGCTCAACATCGGGCTATTGAAGATAGGAAAATAATGAATGCAATTGCTTGGTAGACTTTGTATGTGTGGCTCCGCCTAAATTATATAATACAAAAATTAAGGTTCTTGCTTAAAGTGTTAACATTTTATGTGCTAAGAGCGTCTGTAACACATACTTATATGTTTACAATGCAAAGAGGAACAAGTTGAATACAAATTGAGTTGAATCGTTGCCATTTATGCACTACAACAATAGACTATTGACACGTTACAGAGAATATTATGAATCATCTTACAAGAATTGAGATTATTTTACATATGATAATGTCCTATACAATGTTAAGAAAATGATCACAGGAAAAATCACACTTTTGTTTATTGAGATGATGGTATTCATAAATTAATCTTCTTAAGGATCAAGTTCCAAACAAGTAAGATCAAACTTATCTCAAGCATAAAGACGAAATATCTTGTGGCAAGAAAGCTAGAAAATGAGTAAGAAAGAATAGCAATTAGTAGTTGTTTAGATTAGAAAACTTACAATATAACATAGTGGAAAGAATTTAGATCATACCTCTAGCCACAGTTAATCAAATGATTACACCTAATTGAAAGAATAAGAAAATAACTAGGTTTAGGAAAGTTTTCTAATATATGCCTATTAGACTGAATGTTAATTTCTAATGCAAGACATAATATATTTATAGCCTAGACTAAGAATCGAACCTCAGTCGAAATTGAAATAAATAATTCTCCCATCAAGGAAACTTCCAATGACAAATCCTTTATTCCAATGACCTCAATCAACTAGATTCTTTAGGATCAGATTTTTCTTAAAAATATTAACACCATAATTTTTATAAAAAAAATTACTACATAATACTATAATATATTTCAAAATAATAAGTGATATATAGGCCACACTTAATAATTTTTTTAAAAAATTTATAATTAGTTTTACTATTTTTATTAGAATTCATCTCAATTTGAATTTTATTTAAAACTTTGATACTTCATATATTGCACATGTGTTGAAGATTATCAATTTCTTTATCTCTTTTAGTTGCATATTTGTGTTTACAAACACACTAACACATTATGACTCTCAATGTTCTTTTTCAAGTTTGATGAATTCGGGCTCTTACACACACTTTATGTGACTTAGGTCACATCCAGGTGGTATCGAGGTAGACATATTAGGGACAAGGCCTTGAGTGGCAATAACTAAAGGCTAAGGTACATAAAAGCAATTTTGGAATTTGGATGGATAGAGGGTTTCTGCTTTTTTATGGGTTGGTCAATAGACCGAGGTGAGGTGAAGGGGCAAAATGTCCTACCACACATAGTTTAAGAACTAAACTCACTCACAGAAGCTTGGGGATGAAAGTGGATTTTGACCTAAAAGAAAAGAGAATAAAAGAATGCTATTGCTGAAGTGTCAGAGATGAAAGCGTGGGGAGCGCCCCAGGGTCAGCGCAAAACACGTGCGTTCTATTGTAGTTCACTAATTCTCGTCAGCATTTCATCCGCCTCTAACCATTATTAGTTGTTAACCAAGGGCAAATCTCTAGGATTACTGACATAAATTTCTTCTATTTATACAATGTTCTTTGTTTTTCCCATTTGTGTAAATAATTTTTGTTTACAAAGACTAAAATTCAATTGAGCTCGTCACTAACTTTTACCAATCGCTATTTCAAAGTTTTGTTCTTATGTAAGCAAATGTTAAATGGTTACCTTTGGGTTTTTTTTTTACTTGAGCACAAAATGAGTGGAATCGAGATTAATAGCTTAGTTCATGCAGACTTTAACTTGGAGTGTAGGTCGTACGTGATGTTGGGAGCTTAAAATTTCCTATTAGATGGTCGATATCCTTCCTACTCAATAACTGAACAAATACTAAAGAATCCACCTCAACTACAACACCAAACAACTGTAGTTGTTGGATTAATAAAAATCCTTGGCACAACGCCAAAGCTCAGTTTGAAGCAGCAACATATTACGTAAAAAAAAAGAATATTCTTTCACCCACTGATCAGTAAAACCTATAATGATTCCCCCTGTTGCCGCTTCACCATCTGCTCTGAAAGGGTTAGCTTAAACACCTCCTAGGCAGGGGCGGAGAGTAAATTTTATGAATGGTCTCTAACCATTAGTCATTATTACTTTTTAGTTCCTAATCCATTGAATGTTCCATTTTAATCCTAAACCTATTACAAATGTTTTGTTTTAGTCTTAAATCTATTGAAAATGTTTCATTTTGGTCCCAATTTGATAAAATTTGTTAACTTGAAACATTTGTCTGATAACAATTTTTTATATCATAATTTAAACTATTCGGTAACTATTTTACAATAAATTTAATCTTTGTAATAATTTTTTTACAGTTAATGAAAAATTCAAATAATTTTTTTTTTACTTTCTGTAAATTGAACTTATTTTATTCAGAAAGAAAAACTACTAATTTAAATTGTCTACTCACTATAAAAAGTATTAAATTGTTTAAATTTACTAGAAGACAGTTACCAAATAGTTAAATTAGAATTTCAAAAGTTTCTATCAGACAATTATTCTGAGCTAAAAAATTTCATCTGGTGAGAGACCAAAATGAAATAATTTTAATAGGTTTAAGATGAAAATGAAATATTCAATATGTTAAAAAGTAAAAGGAAACAATGACTGAAGGTTAGGGAGGACCATTTATGCAATTTACTCCAAGAGTGAATGTATATGGATGGAAGTGAGGCCTATGCACTTTTATTTAATAAATGTGAGAAAAAATACATAAAATTAAGTTTGAACCCCTCTTTAATTTTATATTGGACCACACTATTCTAAATAAAAATATAGTAAAAAATAAAATATAATAATATCTTCATAAAAATAAAAGTATTAAAGAAAAAAAAATTCCAGTTACTCATTACAAACTTTTTTTTGTCGTTTTTCTATCTCATCTTAAAATTGTGGCTTAAATACAACATTAGCTTTTGGAATTTACTCAATTGGTATAGTTAGCTCTCAAATTAGGAATGAGTCAATTTTAGTCATTGAACTTCGTAAACCAAGTTAAGTTTCAAAAGTTATATGCCATGTTAATCACTAATATAATTATCAATGTCGCCAAAGAAATAAGCTTTTTTTTTTACTATGAACTTATAAACTCTAACATAAAATTATTTTATTCTAAAAAACTAGAAATAGCAATAGTGATAATTCTCTTTGAAAATTCATTTTTAAATTTTTTAATAATTTTAAATACTTATTCAATTTCAAATTAAATGAAAAGCATATATATATAGTTACTATTAGATGTGTCCACTAGGCTGGGTTGACCCAAACCCAGGATGGGTCAAACTCAGTCATGCTCGGTCAAACTCGGGCTCAGCTTGACAATGAGGAAGCCCGGATAAGCGTGGGATGAGTATAGGTAAAAAAAGGAGTCAGGCCCAAAATGGCACAAACCGGCCCACCAGCGTGGTTAACCCGGGCTGGACTGAATGGGCACAAGAATCGGTTGGGCCTGGGCTAGGTAAGTTATTTTTCTAGGAGACCGTTCAATTGTGAGAAATTATATAAAAAGGTGGGGGGGGGGGGGGGGGGGGGAAATGCCAACTTGCCTTCCCTCGCAGCTCCAAAAGTTTTGTTTTTTTTTGCACCACACTTTTTTACCCTCACCCAACAGCCATTAATGGCTAGATTTTGAGGGCTTTTTAGGCAAACAACAATTTTCATTCTCCTCCCCATACTTCCTCGCACCAAAGCTCTCCTCTCCAATCTCCTGCTACAATATTCTCTCGTTCTTTCTATTAGCTTCTTCAATTTTCTTAATCATCTACTTATATTTTTTTAATCTCCTCCTAATCTTTTCTCTATCTACAATTATTTTATAGACCGTGGCTTCATAAGGAAAGAACTCCAGCAATGGCAGGGGTGTCACTAACTCCTCATCGGCATCGAGGTTGGGTCATTTTCTATGGTTGTCTCTTCTGTAAAAGTCGAAGCCTGCATATCCAAGAAGTTACCGACAATGACCATAACATTGACATGACAAACAACGAGTTGGGTGTTGATGATCAGCTCTCTGATAATGACATCAAGGAAGTTCCATCGACCTAAGTCAATGCCAAATAGGGGTGTAAACGAGTATGGCTTTTATCGGGCTACCCGAGCTCGAGTTTAGCTAGACCTTTATCAAGTCGAGCCTTATTGAGCTCGAGCTTAAGCCTATTTTCGGGCCTGATACTTAAACGAGCCGAGCCCGGGCCTGGTGATACTCGACCTTAATTCTTATCGAGTCTAATAGGGCCTTTATATATTATCCCCACCCAAACGCAATTTCCATAATTCCTTAAGCCTTATAGAAGCCCGTTTGGATTTTTTTTTAACTGTGACAAACCTTTAGGAATAAATACAAATTTAGTCTTTGAGAATGTGTTTTTATCATATTAGGCATCAAGTGTTAAATTTTTATCTTTAGGTCATAATTTTAAATTCGAGCCTAGTGGGTTCACGGGTCAAGCTCAAGCCCTCCTTGAGCAGAGCTCGAGCCTCAAAATTTAGGCTCGAGCAATTCGAGCTCGAGCTCGAGCTCGGGTAGTACCGATAAGCTAAGGGGCCGAGCTCGAGCCCGGCTCGACCCCTTTACACCCCTAGCGCCAAATGTTCCCAACCGGCGCCACAAAGCACCAACCTAAGGCAAAACTAGCAATTTGAAAGCATCCATTTGAGCGCATTTTAAGCAACTTTGGGAGGGCGACACGAAGTATGCTAAGTGCAAACATTAAGGGAACAAGTTCGCCTACAAGTTGAATTTCGGGACGAGTACTCTCACCTGGCATTTAAGCAAAGTCCATGGAGATCTGGTTGGCACTTCCAGTGGACAAATACAATTGTTGAGCATAGGGAGCTCCGAAGGTCTAGGTATTTTCCAATATAACCCAAAATCTTCTAGACAAAGTCTAATTAATTGGATGATGACTACGGAAAAACCTTTTAAACAAGCCAAGGATGAACACTTAGAAAGATTTATCCAAAAAACTCTAAATCCTGTTTATAAGAAAACATCAAGGCAAATGGCTTGGAAAGAAAGCTTTAAACTCTATGAAGTTAAGAGAAGTGATTTACAAGCATATTTTTCTACCGTTAAACATTGTATGTCATTTACATATGATCTGTGGGCATCTCTAATAGGAAAAAATTATTGTTTTGTCATTGCTAATTGGATAAATAATGATTGGGTTATTCAAAAATGAATCATTGTTTTTTAATGTATAAATTTTGATCATACGGATTGAAAGTCTGCGGGAATTTTTTGTTGCCGATAAAGTCTTGTCTATTTCTTTTTATAATGCTTCAAATAATGATTCGGCAGTGAGAAAATTGATAAAGAAATAAAATCACCGCTTGATGGAAATTTTTTTTCATATTCGTTGCTTGTGTCACATTTTGAATTTGTGTTCAAAATGGTTTACAATAATTGAAAAATGAAATCAAGCCAATTCGGAATGCTTTACATTTTGTTAAAACAAGGAACAAATTGGCTTGTGAATTTAAAATGTTTTATATTGAAAATGAGATGAATTTTTCTTGGAAAAAGTTTAAACTAAATTGCCCCACTCAATGGAACTCAACATTTGAAATGTTAAATGACGCTCAACCATGGGCAAATCTTTTAACTTGGTTTGTGAACTCAAGAGTACAAGCCAAATGGCTAATCGACGAGGTTTGGGAAAAATGTTTTAAGTTGGTTGAGCTGTTTAGATATTTTTACGAAGCAACAACCTTTTTTCTAGGATTTATTATTCATCCGTGCACTAAGCAATGTTATATTTTGTAAACATCGTCTATATTTTCAACCAATACAAGGACGATGAGTTTTTGCAACCAACTGTTGAGGCAATACAAAAAAAATGACTTGGTTATTTTTATGAGATCATACCAATTTATCTTGTTGCATGTGCATTAGATCCTAATGTCAAAGTCACAGATTGCCTGTAATTGTTATAAGCATAGTATCATACATATTTAAGACAACCATAAGTTTCTGCACTTGCTATTTCTGCTGAAGTTGACCATAATTTGAGAGAATTATACAAACCTTACTTTGTTAAGCATTCTGATAAGGTTAAGTTATCTGATTTAACACCCACCCAACAGTTCACATCCTTCTCATCATTAAAGTTCAACCCATCGGCACATATCCTAAAACGACCAAAAGCCACAAACCCGAGATTGGTAGAATGGGATAATTGCCTCTGTACTTCATTTGAAAACAATGAAGAAGACATCCTCAAGTGGTAGAAGAATAAGAGAGAAAGATTTTCAATCTTGTCCATATTGGTGCAAGAGATCTTGGCGGTTCCGACCTCTACCATTGCTTACGATGCTACTTTTAGCATGGGAAAAAAAGTTAATCTCGGAGAAACAATATAACATAAATGCAGGATATTGACTGAATATGTCAGTTGCAAAAACTTTAGTCGCTAGGTGGCTAACGACTAACTAGCGGTTGGAATTAGTGATTGAATGATTCAGTCACACATTTTTTAAACCGTAGTAAAATAATGACTGAAATGTTAGTCATTACTAACGACTGAAACCTCAGTTGCTAGTACAAATTTTATTTTTTTAAAAAACAATTAATGGCTAAAATGTTTACGTGTATGTGTGTGTGTGTGTATAAATGAAATGTACTAAATGCGATAATGAACTGTAATAATAAAAAGTTCAACTAAAATAAATATAAAATCTAAATATAATATTATTACTTAGAAAATGAGGAGGAAGAAGAAGGAGAAATGAAGAAGGGGAAAAAAAAGAAGGAGAAATGAGGAAGGAGAGGGCGGAGCTGAGAAAGAAGAATGAAAAATGAGGAAGGAGGAAGAAGAAGGAGAAATGAGGAAGATGAGGTCGAAGCTGAGAAAAAAGAAGAGAAAGGAGAAATGAAGGAAGAAGGAGAGGCTGAAGCCAAAGTTTTTAATTTATTTCAGCAACTAAAATAGCAACTAATTCCAAAAAATAATA
This sequence comes from Aquilaria yunnanensis, assembly GCA_039654915.1. NCBI lineage: Eukaryota > Viridiplantae > Streptophyta > Magnoliopsida > Malvales > Thymelaeaceae > Aquilaria > Aquilaria yunnanensis. The sequence goes on from CM077595.1 coordinate 3,968,299, forward strand.
TAAAATGTGCAACTGACTAGTGACTAAAAATTTAAAATTAGTGATTGAAAACTAGCGACTGAAATTTCAATCGCTAGTTAGTCATAATAATTATATGGCTCACAAGTTAGCGACTGAAATTCAGTCATTAGTTTCAGTTGCTCCATCGCTTTTCTCTTGTAGTGAAATAGGTAAAGCTCACATCTGAGGCCGTTGAGGTTTGCGTCTGTAATTAGGATTGGGCCCTTATTACTTTAAGGAAGCAATATATGAAGAGCTCGGATGATGAGGTCCTCTCTAATGACGAAGCGCATGAGTAAATTATAGGTTTTTATTGCAATTTTTAGATTGTAATCGATCTGATTATGCTGTGAAATACAGATTTTATGTTTTAGTTTTTAGTTTTTTTGGGAACATTTGGCCATTCGCAGGTGTAAGGCACGGTGCAAGTGATGTAAGTGTTGTTTGACTTTTTCATTAATAAAATTTACACCGGAGGTGGTCTTTTTCCTCAAATAAAAATATGTTTAATCAAATTACACTCTAATCATGTTTCAAAACATGTTTTAACACTTTTTGCCAAAAAATGAGGAAACTCGGCCCAGTTTAGACCCACCTTAGCCTAACCGGGGCCCGAGTTGGGCCTAAGCATGGTGTGCCTAATAGTCCTTTATTTTGGAAATCAATAAAATTTAATAATTTGCTTCAAATCAAAGCTAAAGGTTCCTCAAAATAATATTTATTAGTAAGTATACTATTTGGAATTAACTCAAAAAATTTATTTTGATGATTGTGTTTTTTTTTATACTTAGAAATTTACAAGAAAATGACTATAAGAGAGATATTATATTTAGATTGTTGTGTTGTAATTTGAAGCTCAAATTTTGATTGATTTAAATTTTAGGACTGATTATAATTTAAGCTTACCTTTGGATCTCACTTTCAAAATATTATAGATCTGCCATTGCCCCTAGGCAGATATTAATATACTTACAGACCAATAACAAGTAATTAAGAGTAAAACCGGTGGTTAACGATTAATCCGATCGGTTCAGTTGGGAAGAACATTAAAAAAAAAAAACGGGAGTAGCGGAATGAGTGGTGGCGCGATCCCTCGAGAAAGGCGCTTCGTTCAGTTGGTGGTGCTGCTGATTTCTTCGACCCAATGAAAGATGCTCTGCCCGACACCTTCAACTGTGTGCCACGTGTTTAAAAATTACACGAAACCAAATACTCTATTCATCTAAAAGAGAATTTCTTTTTTTGAATGTCGTAAAAAAAATGAAACGTTTTTCATTTTAGAAATTTTTTAACTTTTAAGTTTACCTTATTACCATCATTTAAACTCTCATTACATAAAACTCAATAAATAATTTTTTATAATTTTCATTTAAATTCTCATTACACAAAGTCTAAAAAATATCTTTTCTTTTTTATTCATTATTTAAGCTTTTATTACACAAACACTTTAATCTCCGTATCTAGAAAAATGTTTCATTTATTATGGGATGGAGAAAGTAATTTCTTATTGCTAATTGAAGAACTACCGTAATTCTTTGATAAACTTTTTTAGGGTTTAAATTCCATAACAGATAATAAATGTAGATTCATCCGTGATATTTGTCAACTATCTCCATTAGATTTCCCATTCTTTTAATAGCTCAACTTCTGACGTTAGGATGAAAAATGTTTTGATTTCATTAAAAACAGAAGAAGAAAAGAAAAGAAAAGAAAAATCCTTTGATGGGTTGCTGAAAAGTATAATTAATTGTGCATAGGGACAAGAGGAAACTTGCGGTTCAAGAAATTAAGATAACCTTTTTATATCCTACGCAAAATCCTTTTTGGGGAAGTACCATCATGTTGTTGGAACTATCTTATAGTCCACTTTCTTCCTCCCGAATTTGTTAGTGCACTTTTTATTTTCGAATGTCAATATTACAACATTTGATTGAATACTATTTTTATTCATTTTCACCTCCCCCCCCCCCCCCCCCAAAAAAAAAAAAGATTGTGTGAATAATATTATGAACGACTGAGGTAAGGGAAATAAAGTATATTATATGCAAAAAATATTAGGATAATGCTAAACTACATGAAAAAATACCTTAATTAGGAAATAAAGTATATTATAGGTTTGAAATAAATGCATTAGTCTATAATAAAATTTGTAGTAAGCAAAATCGAAAATTCCATTAATTATTTGGAATAAACCGACTGAAATTATCATTTTTGGCCATATAATCAAATTTTGCATTAGACAAATTATTTTACAGTTATGACCAAATAGCAGTAGGCCCATATTTCGCTTTGCGTTGAAGAATTAAGATTGATCAATATAGGAGCATTCAGAAGCTAAGGACCCGAAAAGAAGAGGGGATGAGACCCTCGAAAACCTAATGAAAAGAAACGCATTTTTGTTTGACGTCTCTGAGTTATATATCCCTGTTTAATTCTGGTTATTGAAGAAAAGAAACTTAGACGCATAACTCATTTTTCCCTTTAGCTATTTTTTTTCACTCTTTAGTAGTCTATTAATAACAAAACGGATTCTTCCAATGCATAAAATCAAAATTCCTATTGCTTTTGCTACTATAACTGTCCTGACCACGATTTTTTTCCCCTTTTTTTCTAGTTCTTGGCATTTTATTTTGCCTTGAAATAATTAGAACTTTATTGAGCCAAAAAAAAAAAAAAACGGCTGTGTTTTCAACGGGATAAAGAATGGTAGTGGGATTCTTGTGCCGAGGCCGAGATCAAACCTCCCTGGCCGGAATTGGAGCTTTCCGAGTCAGGTTTCTCTTCCCAACCAGAAAACAGCAAAAGCTAACCTATCTGCTAGCCGGAGGGAATAAAATGCAAAACCAACAAACAGTTTTATAAAACTGTCTCCTATTAATGATAATGTTTATGTTCCTAATTAATCGAAAACATAACCTGGTAAAAGAAATAATGCTTAATATGTCTTGTTGGATTTGTTCCTCTTATGACTTATGTTCATTTAATTTTGATGATAACAAAACACATTTGTTTTTGTGTCTCAAGGCTTTATTTAAATACTTACATATTGGTTAGTCATTCATAAAGCCTTGATCCTTGCTAGAAAAAATGTTTTCTCAAGTACATATCAAGCATTTTTTAATGATTCAAGCATTACTTGTAAATGAAGAAATCTCCTTGGCAAAAACTTCTTTAAAGTTTGGATGTCTAGAAACAAGAAAATCCTGGAACTACGTTTTTCAACCGAGTGAAACATTTTCAACCGAGTGAAACTGGACTCAGTTTTTGCACCCGAGAACATTTCAGTTCTGGACAAGAAAATCATTCGAGTGAAATATTTTCAACCGAGTGAAACTGGACTCAGTTTTCGCACCCGAGAACATTTCAGTTCTGGACAAGAAAATCATTCGAGTGAAATATTTTCAACCGAGTGAAACTTGGATTCCAGACCTGCGCGCGAGTTTCCGGTTCGAAAAATCTTTGGAAAATAAATATAAATTCGTGCCACGTCAGATTCCACGTATATAAAAGCACTGACAGCTCATTAATTACAAATATAGCCGTTGGAAGTCAAACGTTGAATTTTGTTATCAGACAGAACTTTCAACCGAGTGAAAATATTTCACCCGAGTGAAACTGGTGACAGACGCGAATTTCTGTCAAAATTGACAGCAACGTTCACCAGATTTCAAGGAGCCTTTTTTCTGATCCTTCCAACGGTCTTCAACGTCTCTTGGGCATCCATTGGAGTATAAAAACATCAAGAATCATCAAGGAAAAGCTTCTTGGCTACTAAGAAAGAAAATCTACCATCTAGAGCTCAAATTTGTTACTTTGCCAAGAACTTGCTCTTTCATTTGTTCATTTAGCCTTAAGAGGTTCTATTGTTTTTACACATTGTAACCACGAGATTATTGAGCTTACCTTGAGTGGTTGAGTGATTTCCTTGTAAGGGAAAGAGAGATAGATAGGTTTCTAGTTAGCCTTTGGCAAAACTAGTGAGAGGTGAAGGTAGGGGGAACTACCAAAGTGTTGTATGCCTTTGAAGGCTATTGTGTATCTTTGAGTTTTATAGTGGAGAAGTAAACTCTCAAGTAGTGAACTTGAGGAGAGGAGTAGGCTCTCAAGTGGAGAGTTCGAACCTCTATAAAAATTCTCTTGTGCAAGCTTCTCCTTCTCTCTACTTACTTGAGTTTTAGTTTGTGCTTTATGCTACCTATCTTGCTTAAACTTGTTTGTTTTTAACACCACTTCAAAGGTAGCTTTCAAAGAAAAATTTAGGTGGATTGTGGTAGTCATTTTCTGCTCAAAACCGAGTTAATCATTGTACTTTAAGCTCAAGTTCAGTTTGAGATTTCAAGAACTCATTTGGGGATTATTTTCGGAATACAACCAATTCACCCCCCCTCTTGGTTGCACTTGGACCAACAATTGGTATCAGAGCTAGTGGCTGTGTTTTTGATAAAATCCTACGATTTTCAAGCCTAAAGATCCATGGCAACCACTAGTATGCATCTTGAGGGGCAAAATCCTTCTAGGCCACCTTTGTTTGACTCCACAAACTTTAATTGGTGGAAAACTAGAATGGAAATTCATATCCAAGCTATTGATCATGCTCTTTGGAGGATCATTAAGGATGGTCCTAGGATACCTATAAAAATGGTTGATGGAAACCAAGTGCCAAAAGATCGAACGGAATATGAACCGGAGGATGATCTCATGTGCACTATGAATGCAAGGGCAATGAATATAATATATTGTGCACTAACCCCCGATGTGTTCAATTTGGTTTCTTCTTGTGGAAATGCTAGGGATATATGGAACAAGCTATTGGTGACTTATGAAGGTACCACACAAGTGAAAGACACCAAGATGCACATGCTTGTGAGGGCATATGAGTTGTTTACCATGGAGCCAAATGAGAGCATTCAAGAAATGTTTAGAAGATTCAATGAGATCCTCACACCACTCAAATTACTTGGGAAGGAGTACACAAATGAGGAGTTGGTGAGGAAGATCTTGTGGAGCTTACCTCCACCATGGAAGAGTATAGTTGAAGCCATCAATGAAGGAGGAAGCATTAAAACAATGCATGTGGATGAGCTCTTTGGAAAGCTATTGACCTATGAGATGAAGGAACAAGTTGAGGAAAGATACATCAAGAAGAACAAGTCAATGGCTTTGAAGACTCAAGAGGACCACACATCATCAAGTGAAGATGGAGAAATTGATGCGGCCCTCTTGGCAAGAAAATTTAGTAAGATGTTCAAGAAGTCAAGAAGCAAAAACTTCAAAAAGGAGAAGTATGAAAAGAATAAAGGAGAGCATTCTAAAAGGAGGGATGAAGTCATTTGCTACAATTGCAAGGAGCCCGGACATCTTCAATTCGATTGTCCATTGAAGAAGAAGAAGAAACCAAACAAGTACAAGAAATTCTCCAAGAAAAAGAGTGGAAAAGCTATGGCGGCTTGGAGTGGAAGTGACTCATCTTCAAGTGAAGGTTCATCCTCATCCAATAGCTCAAGTGATCAAGCAAATCTTTGCTTGTTGATAGATGATGATGTAGCTTCCTTATCAAGCCAAAGTCACTCCAACCTATGTCTCATGGCAAAAGAGGAAGATGAGGTAAACAACTATTCAAGTGATTCATCTAGCTCATACATATCTATAGGTAGTGAGTATTTAGAGTTGCAAAATGCTTTTAATGCTCTTTACAAGGACTCTCAAAAGCTTGCTAAACATGTAGGTGAATTAAAAACTTTGAATGCATCCTTGACCAAAGAAAGAGATGAGCTAAAAAAGGAGAACTTTGATCTCACACAATCTTTATCTAGATTTGTCAAAGGAAAAGAAAAATTAGACTTATTACTTGGAGCACAAAAAGGTGTTTATGATAGGGCCGGAATAGGCTACAATCCTTTAGTTAAAGAAAAGAAGTTTGGGAATAGATTTATTGGTGCATCATCTACTATGTATAGCTCATTCACAACTTGTCATGCTTGTGGTAGAAAGGGTCATTATGCATATGATTGCATAACTAGGAAACCAAATGCACAAATTGGCTATAAGATGATTTGGGTTCCCAAGGGAACCAAGGTTGTGGCTAACATTGAAGGACCCAAGAAAATTTGGGTACCAAAATCCAACAAGTGATTGTTTGTTTGTAGGGGGCAAGAAAAGAGACTTGGTACTTGGATAGTGGATGCTCAAGACATATGACCGGTGAAAAGTCTCATTTTATAAGCCTCAAGCAAAAAGAAGGAGGAACCGTCTCGTTTGGAGATAATAGCAAAGGTACCATCATTGGTATAGGTAGAATTGGTAAGGAAAACTCCTCCTCAATTGACAATGTGTTGCTTGTTGATGGATTGAAGCATAACTTGCTTAGTATTAGTCAATTGTGTGATAAAGGTTATAGAGTTATATTTGAAGCTCTTGTATGTCAAGTGATTGATATTGTTTCAAATCAAATTAAATTCATTGGTAGAAGACAAGGAAATGTTTATGTGATTGATTTGAATGACTTGTCTTCTTTTAATGTGAAATGTCTAATGGCCACAAACAAAGATGATAGTTGGTTATGGCATAGAAGACTTGGTCATGCTAGTATGCACATAATTTCAAAGCTAGTCAAAAGTGATTTGGTTAGAGGATTACCTAAAATGAAGTTTGAAAAAGACAAAGTGTGTGATGCTTGCATGAAGGGAAAACAAACTAAGGTTTCCTTTAAATCAAAAAATTGTATTACAACTTCTAGGCCTCTTCAACTTCTTCATATGGACTTGTTTGGACCCATTAGAACTAGGAGTTTGGGTGGAAAGCAATATTGTTTTGTAATTGTGGATGACTATTCTAGATTTACTTGGGTATTTTTTCTTGCTCATAAAAGTGACACTTGTGGTGTATTCATTCCATTTGCTCATAGGGTTCAAAAAGAAAAAGGGGCATGCATTAGCTCAATTCGTAGTGATTGTGGTAAAGAATTCATTAATCATGACATGATTTCATTTTGTGAATCTAGTGGCATTTCTCATAATTTTTCGGCCCCTAGAACTCCTCAACAAAATGGTGTTGTGGAAAGAAAGAATAGAACTCTTGAGGAGATGGCTAGAACCATGTTATGTGAAAGTAGTCTACCAAGGTATTTTTGGGCCGAAGCAACAAATACCGCATGTTACATTCTTAATAGAGCATTGATTAGACCCATTCTCAATAAAACTCCATATGAGCTTTGGAAAGGTAAGAAGCCAAACATTTCATACTTTCATGCATTTGGATGCAAGTGTTTTGTCTTGAACAATGGGAAAGATAATCTTGGGAAGTTTGATGCAAAGAGTGATGAAGCTATATTTGTTGGGTACTCTAGCAAAAGCAAAGCATTTAGAGTCTTTAATAAAAGAACTCTTGTGATTGAAGAATCCATTCATGTTGTATTTGATGAGACTAACAATGCTACTAGAAAAGAGTGTTGTAGTGATAATGATGTTGTAGATGATGCTCATCAAAAGGAAACCAATCACAATGAGAAGGAAGTCTCTCATGCTCCATCAAAGGATGACAACTTTGAAGGAAATGAGCCTAATGATGCACTAGAGCATACACAAAGTCAAGAGCTTTTGCATGACAATCAAGATCAATCTAAGGAACAATCCCTACAACAAGAAGAGCACTCTCATCAAGGATTGCCTAGTGAATGGAAGTTCAAGCACAAATCTAGTCATCCAAGAGACCTCATAATAGGTGATGCTTCAAGAGGTATTGTGACTAGATCTTCCTTGAAAAACTTATGTAGCTACTATGCCTTCTTGTCTCAAATAGAACCTAAAACCATTGATGAAGCCCTTGGAGATGAAAATTGGATTTTGGCTATGCAAGAGGAACTAAACCAATTTCGTAGGAATGAGGTTTGGGAACTAGTGCCTAAGCCAAAAGACCATTCCATTATAGGGACAAAATGGGTTTTTAGAAACAAGCTTGATGAAAATGGTGTTGTCACTAGAAATAAAGCAAGGCTAGTTGCAAAGGGTTATAGTCAAGAAGAGGGTATTGATTTTGAAGAGACCTTTGCACCCGTTGCAAGGTTAGAAGCTATAAGATTGCTTTGTGCCTTTGCTTGTTATATGGAGATTAAGCTATTCCAAATGGATGTGAAAAGTGCCTTTTTAAATGGTTTTATCAAAGAAGAGGTTTATGTTTCACAACCCCCCGGTTTTGAAGATCCAAATTTTCCAAACCATGTTTTTAAATTGAAGAAAGCTTTGTATGGGTTAAAGCAAGCTCCTAGAGCTTGGTATGATAGGTTGAGTAAATTTTTGATTGATCAAGGTTTTGCTAGAGGTACGGTTGATACTACTCTTTTTATTAAGCATTCTAAGGATAATATGTTAATTGTGCAAATTTATGTAGATGATATCATATTTGGTGCTACTAATGAGTCTTTATGTGAAGAGTTTTCTAAGTTAATGCAAGGTGAATTTGAGATGAGCATGATGGGTGAGCTTACCTTCTTCCTTGGACTTCAAATCAAACAATCAAAGGAAGGTATTTTCATCAATCAAGCTAAGTACACAAGAGAGCTACTCAAAAGGTTTGGCTACTCTAATGCAAAGCCTAGTGTCATTCCAATGAGTGTCACAACTAAGCTTGATGAGGATGAAAATGGTAAGCCTATTGACCAAAAACTCTATAGAAGCATGATAGGTTCTTTGCTTTATTTGACCGCTAGTAGACCGGATATATTGTTTAGTGTTTGCTTATGTGCTCGGTTTCAATCATGTCCTAAGGAATCACATTTGAAAGTGGTAAAAAGGATTTTTAGATATTTGGTTGATACACCCAACCTAGGATTATGGTACTCTAGAGATACTAGTTTTAATCTTTTAGGATATTCCGATGCCGACTATGCCGGAAGTAAAGTGGATAGAAAATCAACTAGTGGCTCTTGTCAATTTCTTGGGTGTTGCCTTATATCATGGTTTTCAAGGAAACAAACTTCGGTGGCTTTATCCACCGCGGAGGCCGAATATATCGCGGCGGGGAGTTGTGTAGCTCAAATATTGTGGATGAACCAACAATTGAAAGATTATGGGTTTAGCTTCAAAAAGACACCCATTAAATGTGACAATACAAGTGCTATAAGTCTAGCTAAAAATCCGGTTTTCCACTCTAGAGCAAAGCATATAGAAGTTAGGCATCATTTTATTAGAGATCATGTGCATGATGGTGATATTGTTATTGAATTTATTGATACTCAACATCAATTGGCTGACATATTTACCAAACCATTGTGTGAAGAAAGGTTTACATTTATTAGAAGGGAATTAGGAATGAGCAACCCAAGATAACTTATTTTCTTCCCAAAAGAATGAAATTATATTATCATGAAAAGTTCAATTTCATGCTTTTATAATTCACATATTCACATATTAAAGTGTGCCATTAGTTGTTTCACGCCCTGTTGTTACTTGTTTTAGATTTAATAGTGTTTTTCACACGTTTTACTAATGTTCGAATTTGTCTTCTAAATTCACTCGGGTTAAAATTTTTCATTCGGGCGTTTTCACCATTGCGTTTCCAGGTTTTTGCTCCCAGACCTTCTGTCTGTCAATTTCACTCGGATTAAAATTTTTCATTCGAGTGCTGTCACCGTTTTGTTCCAGATTTTTGCTTCCAGGATTTCTGTCTGTCAATTTCACTCGAGTTAAAATTTTTCACTCGAGTGCTGTCAATGTTTTGCTTCCAGGATTTTGCTCCCAGTTTTTCTGTCTATTCGTTTCACCTGGATGTTTATTTTTCATTTGAGTGATTTAAACAAAAACAAAAAAAAAAAACAAAAAGGGCCACGTAACAGACACTTTTCGTTTCTTCTTTTGACTGGTTCAATTTTTGCTCCAGGCGCCCCTTTCGTTTCCTCTCCCCTGTTTCTTCCCCCCTGGTTTCGTCCCTTCCTCCACTTAGCCACCTCTTCGTCCTCCGCCTTCCCACCTCCTCTCTCTCTCTCCCTCGCCGCCGGCACCGTCTTCCTCCGCTCCTCCTGTGCCTCCTCTCCAGCGCCCCTCTGACACACCAAACCCTAGCCTCCACATTCCCAGTCGTCCACCGCCATTCCCCCCGCGCTCGTCTTCTGCGATTCTCTGTCCTCTCTTCTATGGGGCCACGAACTCGCGGCGGAAGCGTACCAAAACGCGGCCGTGACGCATCGGCCAGAGGGGGCCCTGCTCGCAAGCGCCTGAAGGCTAGTGCCAAGCGCGCCACCCGTCCGGCAGCTCCATCGCCGCCTTCTCTGGCACGCTCCTCCTCCTCTGACACAGAAATTGAGGTAATGGCCACTCCTTCCGTGACTGTGGCTCCTGTTACTGATGCATTTCAGACCTTTAGGAAATTATGCAAGAACCGTATCGTCTCTGTTGATGAATTAAGGCACGCAAAGTTTGCTAAAATAGCTCTGTGGGTTGAGTTTTTCAAGCTAGGACCGTTCATTAGTCAGCCACCTAGAGGTTCCGAGGGTCAGATTAATGAGTTTTACAGAAATTTAACGGTAGATGACCAATCTTTTACTCTCACGAGCTTCGTCGATGGTATTCGCATCTGTGCCTCTAAGGATTCTCTCTCTGCTTTAATTGGTGCTAAATCAGATACTGAGAAAACTCTCAAAGTTGAACATAAGCACATTTTGGCCCGGTTCTTTCCGGGGTTGGCTAAGGTCTGTTCACAGTTGCCTCATCGAGCCTCTCCTAGCTTGCTCGAGTCTCACTATCGGGTTTTGCATTTCATTGTTGCCCATATTCTGGTACCTAGGGAGGGGGCCAATAATGTCACTTATCAAGATGCTTGCCTCATGTATAAGATCTCTAAGCAGAACAATGTGGATTTTGCTGCTCGGATCATGTCCCAAATGAAAAAGGCAGCTACCACAAAGGCCACTCCTTTACCCTATCTCACCCTCATCACTCGGCTTCTTGAAGCCCATGGGGTAGCTTGCACCTCGGCAAACATTCCCTTGGACAGTCGTGCTTCTCTGGTTGATCCTACAAATTTGAAATTGGGCGGCCTCAAGTTTGATGAGGGAGTTGGCTGGACTAGAGATGAGACTACTTACCAGAAGTGTCTTCGGAGAACACTACGAGAGGTTAACAGAAAGCGTGGGGTTGCAGAGCCCCCTGTAGATAGTGATGCGAGTACTGCTGAGGCTGACGCACATGAGCCTACTGAGTTGGAACTGCTTGCTCATGAGTTAACCAAAGCCAATGAACGCCTTGTTTCCTTGGAAAAATCTCAGGCTGACATTTTTGACAAACTTGGCAAGCTGGATGATATTCACTCTCTACTTCTCCAACTAGTTTCTCATCAACGCCAAGGATCTGAGCCTCCCACTGCCGCCACTCCAGTTTCTCCCGGGGCCAATGCTCCTGAAGCTCCTGAAGTTGCTGCTCCTGTTGATCCACCTCCGGAAGCTCCTGCAGCTGCTGCTCCTGTTGATCCACCTACGGAAGCTCCTGCAGCTGCTGCCCCTGTTGTTCCCCCATCTAGCCCTTGCCTTGCTATCATTCCCCTTCCCCCAAGACCCTTCTTTCCCTTCCCCTATTAGTTTTCTTTCGGTTCAAGCTTTCATAGCTTGTTTTGGTTATGGCACAAACAATGTTTTTTTTTCTCTTCTACTTAGACTTGGGTTGCTCATCTATTACTCTGGTTTTTTGTTTGTTCTTGTGGATTTGTTCCCCATGACTATTATGCCTTGCTATGGACATATTTATGCTTATAAGCCTATTATGACTTTCTTATCCTCCTAGTTTACTTAACGCCTGTGCTTACCTGTTCTTAATTCTTTTTGATTATGACAAAAAGGGGGAGAAATTTAGTGGGTCATTAGCTTAATGTTGTTATTGATCATTTGCTTTTATTGAATCAAAATTATATATGCAAGAAGTGAGGGGGAGTAGTATTGTTATGATGAAGTAAGGGGGAAGCATGCATGCAATAGTTTAAACAATTGTGGAAGTGTTTGGCATTATATCTGCTTAGTATTGATTTTTTAGTGAATATAATGTGGCTGGTCTACATCCTTGAACAGGGAGTTTTGTTCATTTTTTAGGGGAGATTATGTCAAATTTTTTTAAAACTATTATTCTTAATCATTTCCAATGTTTTCTCAAAAGTTTTGTCATCATCAAAAAGGGGGAGATTGTTGGATTTGTTCCTCTTATGACTTATGTTCATTTAATTTTGATGATAACAAAACACATTTGTTTTTGTGTCTCAAGGCTTTATTTAAATACTTACATATTGGTTAGTCATTCATAAAGCCTTGATCCTTGCTAGAAAAAATGTTTTCTCAAGTACATATCAAGCATTTTTTAATGATTCAAGCATTACTTGTAAATGAAGAAATCTCCTTGGCAAAAACTTCTTTAAAGTTTGGATGTCTAGAAACAAGAAAATCCTGGAACTACGTTTTTCAACCGAGTGAAACATTTTCAACCGAGTGAAACTGGACTCAGTTTTTGCACCCGAGAACATTTCAGTTCTGGACAAGAAAATCATTCGAGTGAAATATTTTCAACCGAGTGAAACTGGACTCAGTTTTCGCACCCGAGAACATTTCAGTTCTGGACAAGAAAATCATTCGAGTGAAATATTTTCAACCGAGTGAAACTTGGATTCCAGACCTGCGCGCGAGTTTCCGGTTCGAAAAATCTTTGGAAAATAAATATAAATTCGTGCCACGTCAGATTCCACGTATATAAAAGCACTGACAGCTCATTAATTACAAATATAGCCGTTGGAAGTCAAACGTTGAATTTTGTTATCAGACAGAACTTTCAACCGAGTGAAAATATTTCACCCGAGTGAAACTGGTGACAGACGCGAATTTCTGTCAAAATTGACAGCAACGTTCACCAGATTTCAAGGAGCCTTTTTTCTGATCCTTCCAACGGTCTTCAACGTCTCTTGGGCATCCATTGGAGTATAAAAACATCAAGAATCATCAAGGAAAAGCTTCTTGGCTACTAAGAAAGAAAATCTACCATCTAGAGCTCAAATTTGTTACTTTGCCAAGAACTTGCTCTTTCATTTGTTCATTTAGCCTTAAGAGGTTCTATTGTTTTTACACATTGTAACCACGAGATTATTGAGCTTACCTTGAGTGGTTGAGTGATTTCCTTGTAAGGGAAAGAGAGATAGATAGGTTTCTAGTTAGCCTTTGGCAAAACTAGTGAGAGGTGAAGGTAGGGGGAACTACCAAAGTGTTGTATGCCTTTGAAGGCTATTGTGTATCTTTGAGTTTTATAGTGGAGAAGTAAACTCTCAAGTAGTGAACTTGAGGAGAGGAGTAGGCTCTCAAGTGGAGAGTTCGAACCTCTATAAAAATTCTCTTGTGCAAGCTTCTCCTTCTCTCTACTTACTTGAGTTTTAGTTTGTGCTTTATGCTACCTATCTTGCTTAAACTTGTTTGTTTTTAACACCACTTCAAAGGTAGCTTTCAAAGAAAAATTTAGGTGGATTGTGGTAGTCATTTTCTGCTCAAAACCGAGTTAATCATTGTACTTTAAGCTCAAGTTCAGTTTGAGATTTCAAGAACTCATTTGGGGATTATTTTCGGAATACAACCAATTCACCCCCCCTCTTGGTTGCACTTGGACCAACATGTCTGATAGCTGTTTAACTTATCATTTAGTAAGAGAAAAATAATGATCAAAAGCCATGTATATGAATGTAGAATAAACTTAAATTTAAACCATGACAGATTTGTAGATTAGGAATGACAATTATGAAGACAAAACAATATGAACGAAAATTTGGATATAGGATTCAGCTACTTGTTATTTAGTTCAGTTGATTGAAAAAAGAATTTCATTTTTGTTATTGAATTGGTTATTGTTTTGTTAAACTTAAAAACGAATAAACCAAGTGATAATAAATATTTTACCATCATCTTCGGTGTGTGTGAGAGAGAAATTACATTTATCTACTGAACATTCAAAATAAAAAAAAAAAACCCAATTGAGTACAAGTTAACATTGTGTTATGGTCATTTTATGACGATTCCCATATCAACAGAGCGACAGTCTCAGTTACATGATACAATGAATCTTGAGACAGTGAAGCAAGAGTCACAATGTAATAAATTGATTCTTATGCAATGAAGCAACAATTCCTTTAGCAATGACCCCTATTTTTTTTGTGTATGGTATTACTTTGGTAAAATCTTTTATAAATTTAGGAAGAGAAATCTTGTAGAAAATTTCCAACTTAAAAATTTTTGGGCGGAATGCTCCTTTTGTCATAAATCTATAATTACAATCGTAAATCAGTCTTTAACGTTCTTTCATTGCATATTAGTCCCAAACTTTTAAAGTAAGTTGTATACTGGTCCATAGTTATGTAAAATTTGTTAACTTTGAGTGATTGTAAAATATTAAAAATTTAAATTTAAATTTAAATTATTCGATAGTCATCTTCTATTAAATTTAAACTATGCTACTCCATAATATTTGGACAGCTAACGGACTGTAAAAATTATCAGTTCGTTCTTCTTTTAAATCAAATTTCTTTATTAACTCAGCTTTCACATGGAGCTACGGATTCACACGCAGTGCTTTATCGATAAGATTGGGGGCTAACATGCAACTGAAAAGAGGTTGTGAACCAATTTGCAATGGCAATCATAGCTTTGGAACCATTGGTGCAATGTACCAAATATATTTATTGAAAATGAAGAAATAATTATGTCGGCAAAACACCTGAACTAGTCATGATAAAATACGCTCAAGCTAACGAGAGGGATCGGCAATACAAAAAATAAACCCCACGCGGGAGGAAAAAAAAACCGGTAAAAGAGTCTGAAAGAAATTGATTTTTAAGAAGAAGAAGTTAGTAGAGCGTTCCAACCCTGCTCAATAAAAAAAGCAGAGTACGTTACAGCGAAACAGAGGAGAGCTTCAGCTGCAGACGGCCAGAGGGACAGAGGCTGCGGATGACACGATATTGATCCAAAGGTCTGTAATGGTGGGTCTTGGTTGCTAACCCGAGATCTGATCAGTTATGGCCAGAACCTGCTCTGTTCTCTTTAGGCTCATCTTGCTGTGCCTCACTATCTCAGGTTCGTTGTTGGTCAACTTGTTTTCCCATTCTTGTTCTTGTTTTGTTGCTGAGGAAAATGCACAGCAAGTTTCAGATTTCTCTTCTCTGTTCTATCTGGATTTTCCCCCCAAATTTCTTTGGATCCATAAATGGGCATATTCAAAAATCCCAGATTTCTGTTTTTAGTACTCGAAAATCAAAATTCTGTGTTATGGTTTCTGAATATTCTTTCTTTTTTTTTTTTCCTTACTAAACGAGAAGCTTCAGTGGAAATCTCTGTTTTGTTGCTATTTTTAGTTCGAGAAACTTGAATTACTCGTATTTTACCTTCTAGTTCTCTTATCTGATTCCTGGATTTTCCCTGATCCCAGATTCGCCCGTCCGAATCCTCGGCCTCGGAATCGGAATAAACTACGGCCAAATCGCCAACAACCTGCCGTCGCCGTCCCGCGTCGCCGTCCTGCTGAGATCCCTCAACATCAGCCGGGTCAAGCTCTACGACACCGACCCAAACGTCCTCGCTGCCTTCTCCAACTCCAACGTCGACTTCATCATCGGCCTCGGCAACGAGGACCTCCAGAAAATGACCGACCCGACCAAAGCCCAGAGCTGGATCCAACAACGGGTCGAACCGTACCTGCCCCAAACCAAGATCACCAGCATATTGGTTGGAAACGAGGTTTTCAAGTCAAACGACACCGTTTGGTGGTCCAGCCTCCTTCCAGCAATGCAGACCATTTACAACACTTTAGCCAACCTGAGACTTGACAAGCAAGTAACCGTAACAACGGCACATTCTCTTGACATCCTGGCCACTTCTTTCCCTCCATCTTCAGGGACTTTCAAGCCGGAGATCGCCGAGTATATGCAGCCATTGTTGAACTTCATTTCGCAGATTGATTCACCGTTCTTGATCAATGCTTACCCATACTTCGCATACAAGGATAGCCCAGGTGATGTGCCATTAAGTTATGTTTTGTTCCAGCCTAATCAAGGGAATGTTGATCCTACTACCAATTTGAGGTATGACAATATGTTGTACGCACAAGTTGATGCTGTTTACTCTGCCATTAGGGCAATGGGACACACCGATATTGAGGTTAAGATTTCGGAGACTGGATGGCCGTCGAAAGGGGATCAAGATGAGGCCGGAGCTACACCTGAGAATGCAAGAATGTACAATGGTAACTTGTTGAAAATAATAGAGGAAAGACAAGGGACTCCGGCCAACCCTAATGTACCCATTGACATATATGTTTTCGCTCTTTTCAATGAGAATTTGAAGGATGGACCGGCATCTGAGAGAAACTATGGCCTCTTTTACCCGAATGGAACTCCAGTCTACAACATTGGGTTGCAGGGTTATCTTCCTGATATAGTATACTCATCAGCACACAGAGAAAGGGTATAAATCTTACAAACCCCAATCTTAGTTGCTAGTGGAAACCAGAAAAAAATTCTCAATTGATTTTTTCTTTTAACATGTGTGAATTTGTTTGTTTTGCAGGAATTATGGGTATCAACTGTTCTAGTACTGGCCATGGCATTGTTTTTATGTGTTTGAGCAAGAGCTGGAATTTTGTAACGGAGGGGTATCATATATATCACATATACATGTAGCAGAAAAATGGTAGAGGGGGGAAATTTTTAGGTGGGTTATTAATTCTTTTTACTTGCCATAGCATGAAGCAATAAAAAGGGTTAATTAATTACTTGTAATCTCAAATCCCAATTATGGGAGCATGGTGACCCAAAAATCAAAAAAGCATGTGAGTCCATCCTGGCATTTGTCAAGCAAGCCACATGCATGTGATGGTGAGTCATGAGCAGCAATTTCAATGGATTTTTTCGTTTTGCCTCTTTTCTTTTGGTTCGAAATTTCTTAGCAAATTCTGGCCACACAAACAGTGACATATCCATGAAATTTTGACTGCGCTTATGAAGTTGTGTTATTATCAACAACAACCCAGCATTTCCATAAAACATGGATTAAACAAATATTTTCTTAAAGTGCAATTTTTGTAAAGGAATTGTACGAATTTTAAGCATTGGTCCCTCTAGGTCCGCCCCTCTATTATCGCCTACTCGTGTTATGTAGCAAGAATCATTTAGAGATATTTATATGTGAAAGAATGAGAGAATGCCCTCTCTGTTTTTTTTTTTTATCTGAAGATCATCCAGACCAGCATCAAGGCATTGTAGGAGGGAATGAGAACTTGGGGTTCAAAGCTTCAACCTCTCCCATATTCTTCCGACCCTTAAACTTTTATAGGTTAAAGGGATGAGAAATTTTTTCTTCTTATTTTCAAGGTTAGGCAGTATTACACTTATTAAAAATTTTACATAATTTCTTGTTCCTGTTAATCCATAAAAAAAAATAGTTGGCCAAACTTTAAATTTTCAAGTGGATTTTAATAAAATTTGTTTTAAACTGGCATATGTCATGTTAGCAAGAAAAAAAAAATAAAAGACTTCGAAAATTTATCACATTCTAAAGTGTTAGACATAAAAGCATATTGATGGCAGACTTTTGTAAAGATCAGGAAAGCATGTGGAAGATGTGAAAATTAAGAGAATTTTAGGAAGATCAGCTGCTTTTAGTTGATCAGAAATATGTCTGTAATTAGGTGCGTTCAAGGGAAAGGGATCAGAAAGGTGGGGAAGCAATTTGCTTATACTGGACACTTGTCTATTAAAAGCGAATTCGCATTTGTCTATGTTAATTCATTTTAATTTAAATTAACCGAATTATTTTATTTTTATATTATTTTTATCTGAAACTAATTTTATTTAAAAATTAATATTATATAAATATAATAATCCATTTGAAAGTAAATTTTTTCTTTTAAATTCCTAAAACTAGAAAAATTTATAAAAAAATTAGTAAAATTACAAAAATTATAATTTTATTTTATTATTGCACATAGATAATGTTGACTTTTAATTAAAATTAGTTCTAAGTAAAAAATACATAAAAATAAAAATAAACTATTTAGAATTCAATTGATTTAAGTTAAAACAAACTGGGTGTAAAATTAGCCTATTATATGATAGAGACCACTAACCTTTGTAGATTCCAATTGAAAATTAACTAATAAACCTCATAATCAAGAACCCCTTTCTTTCATTAGTCTCCTTAATCACATTGTGTATTACATAATCGCAAGTAAACTAAGATCCTGTCTTAGCTGTATATATGTTGGTTCATGAACGTAATCCTTCATTTTTATGATAAAATGTTTGTGTTTCATTTATGTAGAAAATTTTGGGGAGAGGGAGAAAGAGAGAGAGGGAGAGAGAAGGCCAATAATTTTCCAGACCTCCCACTTGTAAAGTTGCAAATCATGGAATTGTGAATCTTGCTGTGCTGGAATTCTTCTTGTCTTGAGGCAGACAAAATTCCGAATTGGCTTTCTATCAGCAAAAGGAAAAGAAGAAAGCCATTAGAATCCTTCTCAAATTAAGGCCAAAGCCAACCACCGATTATAATATCCATTTCTTTTTCTTCCAAGCAACAACCGCTAGCTCCTTTCCCATACTCGGTTTTCCCTGTTGTCTGCTTCTTCTTATCGCTTTCCATTCCGAGTCATCATATTTAATGTTTCTCGGTTATGTTTCCAGACTAATATATATCTTCACGTGTTGTGGAAGAAGATATATCTAGCAACAAATTCGACATTATAATATGCATGCTTTCGGGGTGATGAAGTTGGAACCATGCAGTGAATCTTAATTTTACTGAAAAAAAAAGGTAAATTTAAGAAAAAGAGAAGAAAAACATCTCTCTTCTTTGGCTGATAAGAGCAAATTTATTTACTCAATTTCAAAGCAAATAAGAAACTGTCAAATATAAAATACTGTAACACTTCAATCATTATACAGTGGTGATCGTAAATTAAGATTGTATTATTCCAATTCACATTTGCGCTATGACATTTCTTTGATTCTTATTGTTAAAAAACAAAAAAGAAAGAGTAATGAAGCGCAAACCTAATAACTCAAGTATGGAAAAGTCTAAATAGTTAGAATGAGATGGGTGGAGTGGATAGACTTAAATTTCTGTTATATAATACTTGCGTCATCAAATTTCGTGTTCTTCTTTTCTTTTTAGGAGAATTCCCATGTCCATTTCAAGGTTTTGCAATCATCTTTTGGGAGGTGGGGCTTGAGGATTCACACAGCAAGGGAGCGACAAAAGCTATCCCTACAATGCGATGAATATGACATAAACATAATAAGTAAATATATCAAATTTGTTACTAATGTTTTGGGTTAAGAATGGATATGTCATTATAGTTTTTTTTACTCAATTTTTTACTAATATTTTGAAATGGGTCGCATATGTCACTGAATTTTCGAATTAAAAGTAGATATGTTACTAACCGTTAAAAATCTAACGAAACATATTAAAAAGTTAACGAAAAATGTTAAAAATAACAAGTTTCACAATTTTAGGGTGATAATGTGAATTTTAACAAATTTTAAAAACTTTTTATAATTAGACTCTCTCTCTCTCTCTCAAATATTAGCAAAGAGATTAGACAGTAGAGATAGAGGAAGGACAATGACAGGGCTAAGGTGTTGGTGACGGAGATAGCGATAGGCTGAAGTGTCGATAATAGGAATCAAATCCTCTTTTGGCAAAAATCTCAATGGTCATGATATTTTTTTAAAGAAGAATAATAACCCAATGATTTCAAAACATATTATTTTTACTATTTTCTATTATTTTCTAACCAGTAGTAGCATATTCTGCTTATTTTAAAATATTAGTGAAAGATTAGGCTAAAAAAAAACTATAGTGGCATATCTGTTTCCTACCTAAAATATTAGTAGTAAATTTAACATTTTTGCCAACAAAATATATTTAATAATTAATAAAGGTCAAATTTATGGGCAAAAAACGATATCTATAAATATATAGTACTAGTATTCACCAAGCAGGAGCAGCCTTGTGATTCTCTCATCTGACTCAGATTTCCCACTTGTAGGCCGATCGCCTAATCTCAACGAAAAAGCTGCTGTAGAACCGTTGAATTCAGGATCTTATTTATTCAACTAATTATAATTTGCCCCACTTTGCCCTTCAGAAATATGTTCTTTCCCCTCTGACTCAGACTCTAGCATCTTAAAAAACTGTTTTACATTTATAGAAAGAAAAAATTAATAATTTAAAATATATATTAAGTGTAAAAATATCATTTAAATTAAAATTACTAAGAGATGATTATCATATAGTTAAAATTAAAATTTTAAAAATTACTGTAGGACGGTGTAAAAAAGTCAAAGGCAAAGTATATATTTATGAAATAAAAAGGACAAAATGCAATACCACCTAAGCCTTGAGGGAAAATTATTATTAACTCTTTAATTTATCTTTCCTAGATAGTGCTTTTGTCACTGTTTGAATCTTGACCAACCTTGTAGTGTGCCTAGTGTTCTACCAGCTGAGTTGGAAGCGCAGGATGAATTTAATTTTTAATTGTGAGAATAACAGCAAGCTAGGGTAGATTTTTTTTTTTTTAAAAAAAAGGAAAATTTTGTTAGAAACATTATTAGAACGTACTTTGAATAAACATGTTTTTATATGAGAAAAACACTACCACCAGTGTGGGAGTAAGACTCTCTATTTATAGAGGAGCCATAAATTTCTTTTTCCCAAAAGACCCTAAAAAACTAGCTATTTATAAGAGTTACAAGATGTTAAAAA
Organism: Aquilaria yunnanensis; assembly: GCA_039654915.1. NCBI lineage: Eukaryota > Viridiplantae > Streptophyta > Magnoliopsida > Malvales > Thymelaeaceae > Aquilaria > Aquilaria yunnanensis. Next base: position 3,989,069 of record CM077595.1, read on the forward strand.
AAATAAAATACCTTATTTTAAAGTTTGGAACTGTTTGGGTTGGGGTGTAATTAAATCTTTTTTATGAAAGTTTGAACTGCAACAATCATAAGCTAAACTGGCAACCCGGCCTCGTTTGGACCTGGCCGGTTTAGGTCGAGCTGGTCCAGTTGTGAGCCAAATTCGAGTCTAGGTAGGTAGAAGTAGGCGTCAGGTTGATCCGACTCGGAACCAGCCGGTCCGGGTTTGGGGGACCAGGAACGGACCAGTTTGAGACGGTTTGGTCCCGGCTCTGGTTTGCATGTTTTCAAGGTTTTTTTTTATAAAAAAATTTGATTAACTATATATGTAATAAATAATTTTAGGGAAAAACACCACATCAGGTGTAAGTTTTATTAAGTAAAAAAGCCAAATATCACTTACAAATAATTGAAATGAGTCTTACATTTTTAAATGGCAAAAAAATTCCAAAAATGGTGAAAAATAAAAAATTATGATCTGTGCTTAACAGCATAGTCAGATCAAATACAAACTGTATGTAGGAAGAAAAAAAATTCAATTTTTTGAGTCAGATATTACCTTGTCATCTGAACTCTTTTGGTCTTGCTTCTTAAGAGCTACGATACCCCAATCTCGGCTACAGACGCATACTTCCACTGCCTTGGGTGTCAATCTTGAGCGTTTCTTCGATATCACTCATTTTCCTGTACTAAATGTTGCCTCGGATGCTACGATGAAGACTGAAACGGCTAGAATCTCCTGTGTGATTATCAACAAGATCGGAAAACTTAGTCTCTTTTGTTTCTACTACTTCAATATGTCAATGTTGCTTGACTCGAATGATGTGTTGAGATAGTCATCGACATAAACTAAACTCGATGTTGTCAGTTAGGGACGTTTTTTCAGCATTTGGAGGGCCGGGTTGAATCTTGATAAGATTGATCTCCTTGGAGGCTCAGTTTAAGGAGCTACGGATATTGCCTTATCCAAATGTCACTCACAATATAGCTTGTACAAATAATGCAAGTACTCGGAAGCAGAAGCAGACATAGCCAAAACATTTATATGAGACATTTCTAAATAAGTATGATAAATGCCTTCAAGCAATGTGGTCGTGCTCGTTAATTTGACATATTGGCCAAGCAAAGAATCAACTAAATAGATAGGTAGAATGTTTTCGAAATACTGAAGCCACTTAGCTTGCATGGCTTCGATAGTTGATTTCAACAACTCATCATTTTTAAACTGATGTAATTGCTAAATTAAGGAAAAAGAGTTTTGCATAGCAAAAAGAAAGAAGAATGTCTACTTTTTATCTACGTTTATAGATTGAAAAAAAAAACTAAACCAGCAATATTGGCATTATAGGGGGAAAGCGGTGGAGGAGAGTTGAACTTCAGATCTCCACCCCATGCCGCTTATTGGTGGAAAATCTAGAAATTTTACAAAGAAGGGTTCGTGTATATATACAAATATTAACCATCATGTGCCTATTTGGGAAGTGCGTTTCCCTTGTAAAATGCTTGTTCAACGCTAAAAGGCAAGAGTTTCGGTGTTTGGTTTTTGCTCAATCAAAAAACTATGCAACACTAAACTTTCGCCGCCAAAAAGATCAGACCTCTAAACGTAGAAAACTTCCCACCACCAGTGTTTAACCTGCAGTTCTAGCATTTGGCAGCAACATTGTCGATTATACCCACAAAAATTTCAGAAAGCAGGAAAAAATCAGTGGATTTCATACTACAATCACAGTACAAGAAGTGGAGATAGGGACAAAATCTACAGAGAATACAAAGGTTCATCTGAACAGGGCAATCGATGGAGGAATTCAAATAAATGCCTATGAGTGTTTGTTTCTTGTTTCTTGTTGTAGCGATTGCATCGATTGATCGTGTGTCTCCTATTCTGTATATGTGTAAAACTGATTATTATTTAGTGTTTGTTTCTTGTTTCTTGTTCTAGCTTTTATGCATAAAATCATGTTTGTTTCTTGTTTCTTGTTTTATCTTTTATGCGTAAAACTAATTGTTGTAGTTTAAATACTACACTCGGCTCTGGCAATGACCTTTGCTAATTGTCTTCACCTCATCTGATTCAAATGAAGTTTGGCTAATAAACTCTAACTGATTCTCAAGGTTCTGATTATCCTCGAGCCGGCGATCATGGTCCATTAAGAAGGACCTCAGATTGTTTGTTTAATGCCTCAGTCTTAGCCTGTGCATTTTTCACTGCATTTGCTCATATGTTGCATTGAGATTCTAAATCCTTGATTTGTGACTTTAGTGTAGCAATCTCTTCCTTTATGTTTTTCCAGTTTAATGTTCCTCCCATCCTCAAAACCCCTATTTTGTTTCTTTGTAGCTTCCATAGTCTTCCTCAATAATCGTAGCTCTCTTATATAATGGTGTAGTCTATCAATCATTAATGCCAAGAATAACAAAAACCCTGCACACACACACAGCAACAATAGAACAGTTAGTTTCTTTTGTTATTCTTACTTTATAACAGACCAGAATGAATTGCTAAAGATACATGTAGGACATATAAAAAGCTTTAAATTAAGCATCACGGTTTTTTAAGGTAAATTCTCAACCTTTTGTTCCCTCTTGAATTCATGTCATATATCTCTATCTTTTTTTTCTTTGAAGCTTAACTCTGTTCTCTGATTCACCTCCTAACTATATATTCCCACAACTTGTACATCATCTTATCTGTCAGGCAACATAACAGAGCCAATGTTTTAAAAATTTCAAGGTGTCTTGAGTCGAATATTGAAAGGAAATAAGTTAAAATTCTGAGAGAACGAATGATTTGTATTTCATGGCCATAGATGATAAATGTATTACTTGTCTATGAGCTTCAACATCATGCTATGTCTTGTGTTTAACACTTTCTGGTCTTGGTAATAGTTGGTAGCAAACTCTTTATAATGTTGTGAAAATTTTTACCACTTATGATGATTAACAACTTTGAGTTAATTATTTTTTATTGTAAATTTGTAATATTATGCTGGTACATATAATATGATATGCTCTACCAGAATAATATGCTACGAAAAGTAGACTGTTTTAAATTTATACAATTGGAACATAATTAGTAAAATGGTAACTACAAGATATATACATATTTATTTTCTCTTATTATATGTTTAACAATCTATATTTAATCTCTAGATCTCTTGCCGCCAATCTTTTCATTGGAAATGGTATATATATAGCACAGTGTCGACTAATCCTTCATTGTTTTTCCTGCTTCTCAAAGGTCAAGAAAATGGTATAGAATTGTATCAAACAAAACAAGCTATATATAGCTAGATTATGTGATTGATCAATTGTGCTTAATTACTTAGAAATTGCGCTATAGGAGAATATACTTCGGCAACAAAGTGAAATCTAGAGTTGAAGTTGTCATTGACTGAAATACGGCATAAAACAGATGAGCCTAGAATGGTTTTACGTGATTGAAGGGTTCTATAAAGTTCAAAAGAAACTTTTATGTTATTTTGATCACGTGCTAGATCATGATCCTGTTTGCTATGAAGCTACAAAAATTGACAAATAGTATTATTTGTTGTTGCTTCTATTTGCTTTATGTTTTATTAATTAAGAAATGTATTTGTAGTGAATGGAAGATTTTGATAAAATCTAGCATTAGAGATTAACAAAAATGAAAAAAAGTATTAGAAGATGAGAGTTGGTCATTTCTGAGTTTGAAAGCAACAATTAACTTACTTGGCTAGATACGGAAAACCGGTCTTAAGCTTCAAATAGAAAATATTTTAATTTCTAGTTAGTCATTTGTTTGCTCTTTTGTATCTATTAAGGGGGAACTCATTTTTAGCTTTAATGTTTAGTTTCTAAATTAACCTGATTGAAAGTATTCTATTTACATAATTTTTTTTTTATTTTAGATAGGGAATCATAACTCTCAAACTAGTAGCAAACATGTTGGCAGAAAAGCACAATGGGACCTGTAGATGTCATTATCTTTTGTGATATATGTGCTGCACTCTAGCAGTTGTAACCCAAGTGTAGGTTGTCGCAAGTAATAAAAGCTCGGCAGTTCGAGTGCCGAACCATAGGGAAGTGAATTAAAAAAAATACAAGTTGAATTTTAATAAAGAAAGTTTTGGTGGAAGGTGTGAACAAGTGTGAATTAAAATTGAAATTCAAATAAAATAGTTAAGGTTAAGGGATCCACTTTTAGTATATCGGTTATGATTAATTTTAGCTCATCTTGCCACTCATTGGAATCCACACATAAAGGAGGTCCCAATTAGGGAATTTAGTTAATATTAACTTTCATTGATCTTAAAACGCTAATGCTTGCTAATAGGTTCAAGTATCCATCATGCAACTCTTTGTCGACAATAAATCAAGATTCCAATACAGAGGGAATCAAACAGCTTTTGTGTCAATGATTTGACTATGATGAATCAAGACTCCTATTTAACAAGGAAGGAAGTTAAATAGATTAAAAAAGAAAATACCGTTAACATTGTGATTCATTCAAACTAATCATAACCTCTATACCAAAAGCTTCACCATTTTACCTTAGCAAGAAGAAAATTAGTTAGACATAATAAAAGTAAAAAACATGTAGAAAGATAAAATAAAATAGATTAAAAGATCAAGAACGAAAAAGAAGAAGAACGAGAAAACACTTGGACAGAGCTTTGGTATTGAAAACTAGAACAAGAACAAAGGAAAAAAGCTAAAGATGGTACAAGAACATGGAAATGGCCTAAGAAATGACATCCTTCACCCTCCCCCCAAGGTGCCTATTTATAGAGTTTTGGGGTGGGTGAAATGGTAAAAATAAAATGGTAAAATGTAGGTAAACACAAATCAACAATGGCAGGCCGTAACTTCTTTTAATTTTTTGGCCATTGTAGACATAAGATCAGCTTTTTCTCAAAGCATGGAAGTTGTAGATCTCCTGTTTAGTTCAAGTTATGATTTTTCTATCAAAATTGCTCTTCAACACATGAAATAACGAAAGGGTCTCATCTATAATTAGATTTCAGTAATGAAAATGATTGAATTAGCTCGTGGAATGAAATAGAGTTGAAGATCTATGTGTTAGCTTTCAGATAAATTTGGAATCACTCAGTTCCGACATCTACAGCTCCAGATATAATTTTTCTCGTAAAGGGTCGCTAAGTGATGATTTTACCTACGTAAAAAATAATTATTTAATATTGATGAATAGTAAAATGTGTGTGAACAGTGAACTATGTGTATGAATAGTAAGTTGGTGAATAGTGATTTAGTGAATAGTAACTATGAATAGTAAAAATGTGTGAATAGTAACCCGATGGAAAAATACTCAAAATATAGATATTAATCATACTCAAAGTGTATAATGATGATTTAAACCCTTAATAACAATACACTTATGAGTATTCATCAATATGCAAGAAAGAACTTGATAATGGTACTAGGCAAAGTGGTGGCCTAAATTTTTTTTATGAAAGGTCATAGCAACTAAGTTAAAAAATAAGACAAGGTTGTGTTACAGTGGTCCCCAAATGAAACATAAGTGGGATCAACTAAAAAAGAATTGGAAGAATTGAATGACATTTAAGAGACTTGCCACAGGGTTAGGATGGAACTCACATATAGGCACAGTCAATGCTTCTAATGACTAGTGGGACAAGAATATAAAATTTTGTTTGAAAAAAAATTTATCTTACATTTATTTTAAAATATATATAAGTACCATTACATACAATGCATGTCTTCTGATTTTTTTTTTAACTGTTGTTTGTAGGCTAACCCAGAAATTGCCAAGTTTTAAACAAAAGGCATGGATCCTAAGATAGTATAGAAGTTAGATGCATTATTTCTAGATGTAGTTGCTAAGGGGGATAATATGTGGGCTTCATCAGGTGGGCGTCCCCCCCAAAGATTTTTCCAAGCTTCATCAACCTAAAAGTCTTGCTTAGTAGATACAAGCAATGCTACTACTGGTTTTGAAGAACTTCCTGTTGATTCAAGCATCCCAAATGAGAATATGTCCATTGAAAATGAGGATGTTGAAGGGATCAATTATGATTTAGATGTAGATGAGAATCCTGTGAGGAAAAGAAATAACAAGTTAGCTTTCACCCAAAAAAAGAAGCAACTATGTACCAAATCAAAAGGAGAAGCTTCAATGTTGTCAGCAAAAATAGATGACATTAAAGAAGGCATTGAAAAGCACAAGAATGTCATCATGGCATAAATCAACAAGCTGCCTCCTATCGTTTCTGATGCAGTTGAGGTTTTGATCTCCATAGAGGATAATGTACCACCATGTAGCCCACTGTATCAATTTGCAACTAAGCTTTTATTAAACAAAGAGAAGTATGAGATGTTTATGGCACTCAAAAGCTACTCTACAAGGCTCTGGTACTTGAAAGCTGAAGAAAGCGAGGCAAAAGCAAATAAAGCGCGCACCTTTAGTAGTCTATTAAGAAATAACCAACTCAATTTTGATTCTTAGGTTATTGCGAGGTTTATAATTTACTTTGTGGACCCTATTATGCTGATTTAGTTTTCTTTTGAGCGGTAATTTAGGTTTATAGTTACTAGTTTTACGTTTTCAAACGTACCTAGTTAGTTATATAAACTTTTTGCATAATTTGACCATATTTGATGGCTGAAACTTATTGGTATTGTTACTGAACATATTTACCGTAAATATGGGATATTTAAACTATTAGTTCTATCAGTAGATAACAATTGGTGCTTTGAACTTACAAGAAATTTTCACATTTGATACAAAATTTGATTCAGATGAAATGGACAGTGATGAAAAAGAATTGCATGCCATAATGGTAGAATATAGGAAGTGGACTCACTCAACAAGTTTGGTATTGCAGCACATTGACGACTATTATAGAAAGTATATTATCAAGAAACCATACATGACTTCTTTACAAATAGGTATGTAATTCATAATTCTCTACCCTGAAAGAAACAAAGGCACTCTAGTCACAATTTCTAAATTTTATTCTCTTGAATTGACAAATTTTTAAACTTAATAATCTGGTGTTTTTTCATAGGTGAGCTATGGGTAAGAGAGCTATTAAATGGTCATGATGGACGGTTTTATAGAGCATTTAGGATGTCAAAAGATATATTCCTAAGTTTACTTTATACTTTGGAGAATAAGCATGGATTGCGTGGTTCATTTAACATGTCCACTATGGAGACACATGCATTGTTTTTATATATATTAAGACATGGAGATTCAAATCGAGAAATTCAAAGAGCGTTTTCAAATGTCAGGAAAAACAATTAGCAGGTACTTCAATATAGTATTAGAAAATGTCATTGGCATGTCTTCTGATGTAAGTCAGCCTTGTGACCGTGAATTTGAAGATACACCAGAATAGATTATAAGGGATCGTAGATATATGCCTCATTTTAAGGCAAATAAACTTGCTTAGTTCTCACGGTGTAATAAAATCATTTAGTTTCATTCATATAATAAATAATCTTTTTTTACAAGTATGTCTTCTTTTACTCTTTTGAATGTTATAAGATTGTATTGGTGCTATTAATGGCACACACATCCCAGCCTGTATCTTGGTTGCAGATCAAATACCGTATATCGGATGGAAAGGTGTGCCAACACAAAATGTGATGGCCATATGTGACTTCAATATATGTTTTACTTTTGTTCATGTTGGCTGGGAAGGATCAATTCATGATGCAAATGTGTTTTATAAGGTTTTACGTTAAGATCAATGGAATTGTCCTCACCCTCCACGTGGTACGTAAATATTCAATTCTTTTCTTTCTTGGAATAAATAACATTTCTTGTTAATTAATCAAACTTGTGCAAGTAAATATTATTTAGTGGATGCGGGTTACCCTCAAGTTCCAGGTTACTTAAGACCTTATAAAGGGGAGAGGTATCACTTATCTAATTTCCTTCAAGGAAGACCAGTATCCAAAAAGGAAGAGATATTCAACAAAGCTCATTCACCTTTACGAAGTTTGATTGAAAGAGCATTTGGAGTGCTGAAAAATAAATGGGCTATGTTACGAATTATGACAAATTATTCTTTTCCCGAGTAGGCTTTGATAGTGATCGCAGCCATGACTTTGCATAATTATAGACAAAGGCATGCTACGAGCAAAGATTCTGATTTTTACAAGTTTGAACATGAAGATGAATGATTTAGAAGAAGATACAGATGATGATAATGATAAGAGTTCTGAAAACCATAGAAGAAACACCAATGAGTCAGAGATGAAAAAGCTCAAGGAGAAAATAACCGAAAGTCTACTGAGATCTAGTTGGTATCTTTAGATCATTTTTTTGTTGTAGAATAAAGTTGGCATTTCAGGAGTTAGAGCTCATCTTTCATCTTGTCATCATGTATTTCATTATGATATGAAGTTGAGCGGCTTTGAAGCTGCTTCACATTTATAATGGTGAAACAACTTTTGAATCTCTTCATTCTAAAAGTTTAAGGTATAAATACTTGCCTTTGCCAATATTGGTTAGCTTTTCATGTATTGAGCATTTATGATAGACTAAATGATAAAAAAATAAATATGATCATAATATTGCAAGAAAAAAATGTCAATTCAAAGTACATAATTTTGGCAATGCGAAAGGCATGAAAGCCATGTTGTAGACATTACTTAACCAGGGGGCAAAGCCACACAAAAGGAGAATTTTTTAAGCAAGTTAAATTTGGGCTTTTAGTAAATTTGTCACATAATAGCTTTTACTTAAAGCTAATTTACTAAACACTAAAAATTTTTCATGCTAACAGCTAACTCTAATACTAATAGCTAATAGCTAACGCTAACCTCTAACTCTACTTTGACGTTGTTGCCAAACATGCACAATATTAAAAAATAAAGGTTGTAATTCACATATATGTCAAAAAATCTAAACTCATATATAACATAGCCTTCTTTGTTTTTTTTTTTTGGAATAAAATTTAAAACATGCTGTAATTTAGTATTTTTTTTTTCCATTGATCGAATGAATACAACATAAGCTACAAAATTATTTATGAATTATGGATAAGATGAGTGAGGTGTCCATGCTGTATAGAATGTAAAAGAAAAAAAATTTCTTTTAGCCCTTAAATTTATACATTTCTTGCCATTTGGCTCCTAGATTTTATTTTGTATTTAATTATCTCTTTAATTTTTTTTTCAAATGTTTGAGTAGAAAAAAAGTAAAACGAAAAAAGGTTCAAGGTCTAGGTGGAAAATTGTATAAAAGTTCAGGGGTCAGTAGAGACTTTTATCATTAGAAAATTGTTAGCAGGGAAAAGGGATTGATGCATTTTTCTTCCTCAAAATAACAAATGCTAATTTATTTTCTTCTAATAGATATTATAAAAATTATAGGGCCTACTAGAAATTATAAGGGATCCAATTACTAAATTAATTATCTCTTATTAATAATTTTTTCAAAAAAGATCTATGATATAATATACATGGATCCGCCTTTGTCCCTTACCATTGCGCTCGAATGGTGCGGACAAATTCGTATTGTTGTAATTCCAGTATCAGCTAAGAAATGGCAAAATTTTAATTTAAATAACTGAAAATATTCGAATTAACATTAGAATAAAGAACTTAAAGAAAAAACAAAAAGGAGGAAAATGAAGCCCACATGGTAAAGTTGCAATCATATTTCTGAAAAAATCGAATAGAAAACAAATTGGAACTGGAAGTACCCAACCGCCCAGCGCCGCGTTCCACAGTTGGACCATGCCGCCAGTATCTCGAAAGCCGTCAGATTGGAAAAGTTTCTCTGATAGCGGCTTCATTTTAAATTGGTTGAAAATATTTAGTTTTAGAAGATGATTACAAAAGTAAGAAAAATTTTATTCTTTATTTTTACTTTTATCATTTACTTTTTATATTAAAAAGATAAAAAAATAAATATTAAACGATAATTTAAATGGTAATATATAAAATTATATTACTAAATATTATAAAAATTTGGGAGAGCCCAAAATATATTTGTTTAAATTTTGTCTTTAACATATAAATTGTATTTTCTAGATGACATAATATTTTTTTATACATTGTTCCATTCAACTTGCTTGAATATTTTTCCTTATAGTTTAGTTTTTACTTACTCCCTCCGTAAAAAAAAAATTGTTGTGTTTCTTTCGACATTAAAATTAAGATATGTATAATTTATGTTATTCTTTACCTTTTTTACCCTTGAAGCTAAAATAAGAAAAAAAAATTCCTTTGAATTTTGTGTTTTAAGAATTTAAATGAGAATTTAAAAAAAAAATTGGGGTTTTGTGTAGTTTTTAGATTTTGTGCTGAGAGAGCTTAAATGAGGATAATAAGATAAAATATATGTTAAAAAACTTTCCAGAAGAGATAACTGTTTTAGTTTGCAAGTTGTAACTATAAAAAAATTTGACTCATCTATGGTTTCTAGTGCATTTTTTTGTTTAAAGGAATTAATAATCATTTTTTAAATAAGACATTCCTAAAAATTGATTATTCAATAAAAATATAAATATAAAATTATGAAAAAAATTCACTGTTGATTTATTAAATCAAAATGAAAAGAATCTTTAAAGTTTTTATATCATTTTAGGAATGTGCCTCATCATTTCCTTTATTTTAGCTTTAGGAATATCCTAATAGGTCAGGTGGTTACCATAGCCGGCACATCACCGTCTATGTAATTGAAGTGCTTAATGTTATACTTTTGACATGTTAGTCACTTTGACCATCCATCATCATATCATTGTCCTTAGATTTAGTAGTTACCTACCAATAGATTTAGTACTTACCTAACAATTTTCAAAAAACGTAAGCATAAAAAAAAGAAGAAAGTAATAGCCAATTTAAAAAAAAAACAAAATTGATATGTTTAATTAAAATTAAAAAAAAAAAAACAAAATAAGTACAGAGACTAAAATGCAAACAGAAGAAATCAATGATAACGAATTGAAGAAACAATAAATGAAAAATTAAATTAAATAAACATGCTTTAAAATATATTATGACATTTGAAAAGAGTAAATTTTATAAATGGTCCCTAACCTTTAGTCATTGTTTCCTTTTAGTCCCTAACATATTAAATATTCTTTTTAGTCCTAAACCTATTAAAACATTTTGTTTTAGTCCTAAATCTATTGAAAACATTTTATTTTGGTCCCAATTTAATAAAATTTGTTAACTCAAAGCATTTGTCTAATAACAACGTTTTTAGATAATAATTTAAACTATCCGATAACTATCTTACGATAAATTTAATCTATATAATAATTTTTTTATAGTTAATGAAAAATTTAAATCACTTTTTTTTTTCTTTGTAAATTGAACTTATTCCATTTAGAAATAAAAAATTATTAATTTAAATTATCTATTTACTATTAATAAATATTAAACTATTTAAATTTATTGGAATAAAGCTATCGAATATTTAAACTAGAATTTAAAAATTTTCTGTTAGACAATTATTCAGAATTAATGAATTTTATTTGATGAGAGACCAAAATGAAACAACTTTAATAAATTTAGGACTAAAACATAATATTCAATAGGTTAGGGACTAAAAAGAAACAATGACTAAAGGTTATGACCCATTTATGCAATTTACTCCATTTGAAAACTATGTCCTCCCTATATCCGAAATTGTTCCAAGCATATTATATTGAGAGGATTACAAAGTCCTTCTATAAAAAAAAAAACCCTAGCTTTACTCGAAATTGCAATTTTTCTAGGTTTTAATAAACCCGCATTTACCTCCTACAGTCTATTTTTGGCATTAAAACTAGTGGTTTAATTACATTTTGATACGTTAACTTTTTGTTATTGTTTAAGTTTTTTTTTCTTCACATAGAGATCATTCCATAAATTGTATTTTTCAAATGACATAATATATTTTCATGCATTATTTATTTTAATTTAATTTTTCAATTATTTTTTCTTTAATTCTTTATCATTCATTTCTTTTATTTGCTTTTCAGTATCTATACTTATTTGTTTTTTCATGATTCCTTTATTATATTTGGTTCATTGACAACTCAAATTTATTGTCCCCTCACCTTTGACCTGATGGTTAAGGTGCATGGGATATTGTGATGAGGTCAGAGGTTCAACTTTGGTTTTCTCAATTCCTTATCAAAATACCACATAAAGCTAATTTGGTTGTTTTAGAGGTCCCAAAAAAGCTGACATTCATCTTCTCTTACATAGAACACTACTACATCTTCCCTTATATATTTATAAAGCATGCTTGTGAATAAAAAAAAACCCTCTAATTTAAGAAAGATAAAAAATCTCTTGTAGATCACTCAAAATGTTTGCATGTCTATTCTATTTGAACCCCTAAATAAACTACCAGCCCTTCAAATACAGCCAAATAAACCACCAATGGATGGGGATTTCTTAGGTCCACTTGCGTGGATATACACTAAAGTTAACAAGTTTAGTTAATAGTAACCCATAGCTAGACAATAAAATTATATGATTGGATAATGGTATCTATGATTGGACACAATTTAGTCGTATTTTTCTTATCCTTCAGGCTTATAGAGCTAGATCGTTTAGATTTAATAGGGTGAGTTTAACACATTTTTGCTGTTTGGGCAAATTAATTGACCTGTAAGACCCAAAATTCTTTGCCACCAAAGGGAGACAATACAAATTGGCTAGTTGTCTTCACCTCTTATCTACCAGCTACCGCTACTATAGCCACATTCTCAAAGACTTGAATCATTCCCAGTCGTCCACCAGAATCCAACAGTGGCGAACATATGGCGGACCAATGGTTAGCGATTGAAAGCCTATCGGCACTATGTCTCAAAAAACTTGGTAACAATTTAAATCCAAAATTCCTCTACTCGCAACAGAGCTATCTCTCCAGCAACAGAGCTTAACTAGTTTTGCACCAAATCTTTGTACCTTTCATCGATTCCTTCTAATTTTTGTCTAATTTCCTTGCTCTGACTCTCCTCACCATTGAATCTTTTCCATTTGATTGTTTTCTTGGCTTCCCCAAATTATCTCACAAACCCATATTATTCACCCACCTCATTTGGAAGCTAACTCGATGGTAACTATGTTAGACCTTTTTGTGGGTCATTAGATTGGTTTTGACATAGTTGTTCAATGCCAATTGTTCAATGGCATTAGTCCGATGTTTCTCCAATTTGTGACCCAATGGATGGCTGCAGTATCATATGTTTGCTAGGTTTCTAGCCTTTGGCAGAACATGGCTATTGGTTTGTTCCTCTATTGAAGGTTATTATTTTTTTAAGACATTCTGCCGCTCTGCAACTTCATCCTTCTTTGATAGCTTCAGAACTGTTTTTCTCCCTTTACAAGTTCAAGCGATATCATTCTAAAAAGTCATGGAAAACTCCATCCCATCTTAATTCTAGTTCTGGGTGACTGCCAATTATAACAAAAAGCTGGCGAGGTCGATCTTACAAGCTCAAAGTGGTGCCCCCAAGTCAGATCCTAAAAACGTGGTCGAGATTTAGGGAAAAAATGTCCATGTAAATCACATTTAACTTTGGGGGCAAATAAGGAAAACATAAATGGACCCATGTTGAGTTAGCTTGCCTACGTGTAAAAATACGTTAACTCGTTGAAGTTAAACTAAGGAAAACTTACCAAAAAACTCATGATAAATATGGGCTTATACGTTCTGATTACAGTAGTTTTGGGTGGTCTTAATATCATCAATAAAGTCATAATTTGAGCCCAAATTTGGCATTAATGTTACAGTTTGGTACTGAATACATCAACCATTAAAAATCTAGCGGTAAACGTGAAAAGTTGTTTGTTTTTAATTTTTTTTGTTCTAATGCAACTTTTAACAAGTTTTATGAACTTTGTGTAATTTATCTTTTGTTTGTGTGTGTGTGTTAGCCCGCTGCATCAATTATCATTGGAGCCGCCACTAGTGATGGACATTGCTATTATAGATTAGAAAAATTATCATACAAGGAAGCTAATGATTAGAAACACATTGATATTGGATGATTAGATTTCATTTTGTTGAGGTTTGGGTTATTTATAGTATTAGAATGTAGTGAATAATTTAAATATCATTTTTAGAGGGACCATTGGCAGATTCAGTGAAAGATGGAGATGGTTGTCGTACAAAAAAAAATGAAAATAGTAAATTATATACGGCTTCTAAAATTTGTTAAAAGTTACATAAATACAATCAGATTTCAAAACCAACAACTTTCCATGTTTTTCATTAGAGTTTTAATAGTCAATGGTATATTCGGTATCAAAATATAACATTAGAGCCAATTTGGCCCCAAACTATGGCTTTAGTGATGATATCGGAACAACGACCACCTAAAACTATTGTGGCCAGATCAATATTAGCCCATAACTAGGGTGAGTTTTTTTGTGCTTTTCCCTTAAACTAAATAAATAGGTCCTAAATTGTTTTTGCTTGATCCTAAAATTATATTTGTAATCCTAGTGCAGACATTAGACTATCTTTGGATGGATAAAGAAACAAGTCAATAAGATCACTTATTACTTACTGGCTGTTGAGGTTTGTTGTCCTAAAACCAATTGATAATGGATTGGATTGTTCCTTTTGTCAAGGACTTCAAATTTAATGTTGGCAAACCAGGTCTTGGGGGTATTGGTGGTTTGTTGAGGGATGATCACAATTCATTTGGTATTGTTGCTTTTTCTAAACCAGCCAGTTAGCGTTGTTGTTTTGATATAGTTCATATTTGAGTAAATCGAGAAGCTTTGCGATTGGTGCCCGAGATGCAAAATCTAACTTTTTTGAAACTGTATATTGGGAGTGACTCTAAAAGTGTTGTTTCATAGGTGCTGAATTTTGTAGGTAGACCATGGAGGCTCTCCAGTGTTTCTGCTAAGATAGACAGAGTGTTGAAGAGTGTCGCTATTTGTGATGTGGTTTATATTCCTAGGGAGGCTCATGGTGATGTAGAGAAATCTAAACAAGGGGTGAATCGATTGTCTCCAATGGATTTGTGGTCCTAGTTTGTTGTTTTAACATTATCTGACTATTGTTGTTGTTGTTGTATTGCTCTGGTTAGTATCCTCCCTAGTTCGAACTGGTTGGCTAGACTGTCCAGTCAGCATTTTGTGTATCTCATTACTAGAAACAGCTCCGTTTCCAATAGTGTTTTTACCAAGGGCATAAATTCATCATAAATTTCTTACATCTGACCTTTAGCAATTTTCTAGCAAAAAAATTCCAATAACTTACTAGCCATTGGAATTTTTGTGACAATCTTCAGTGAAGTTTCCAATTCCAATCGCAAGCCATCTCAAAATTCACTAGACGTGTCTGGACAAATTTTGATAACTAGTCACTGGAAAATTTATTGGTGGCTTTCAAATAAATTCCAATAATTGACCATTGGAATTTGTTTAGAAGACTCCGTGGAACTTTCCGACGGCTGGCAAAAATACTTTGAAATTTTCCTATTAAACCAAGTCTTTAAGAACCCAAAAAAAAGAAAAAAAGACTTTGAAATTTTTAGATGGTTAGCCATCATCCCATATATCTTCCCCAAAAAAAAAAAAACAGTTTGACTTTCAACTTTGCCATTTTCTGATGGAAAATAAAAAACGTTTCCTGCATTATTTCCCGAAAAAAATAAAATGAGTTTGAATTTTTTGTTTCTCCTCCATTATAAAACTATCAATTCTCCACCAAAATCTCAATTTTCAGTTCTCAGTCACTCTTACCTTTTTCTCTTCTTATCACTAAATTGGCTTCCTCCTTCTCCATTACATCATCCTCTTCTTCTTCTTATTGATGTTCTTCTTACTCCCTCCCTCTCTTCCTCGTCACCATCTTCTTCTTCTTCTTCTTCCTCCTCCTCTCATCATTAAGTTTTTAATGAAAAAATACATTTTTTTATAGCCAACCACAAAAAAAAAAAAAAATCATTGATGACATTTTCAGATACTGTCAAAAAATTCTTTGTAATTTTCTTTGACAAGCGGCCATTGAAAATTGTTGGTGACTTTTTTCCAATAGCTGGTTGTCAAAAAATTTTTTGGAAAAGGTCATCATATATTTTTCAATAACTATTTGTATGCAACATGAAACCATCGAAATATTTCGTTGGAAAACGATCTAAATTCTTTTTCTAACAAGAAATTTGGCAACAGTCATTTTTCTAAGGTCAGCCATCAGAAAAGGCATTTTAGTTAGAAACTAGTTTTTTTTCTTATAGCGTCTGCTACCTCAACTATCTATAATATTCAATATCCTTTCACAAAATAAATAAACAAGACCACTTAGGTGAAATAGGTAACACATTTCATCTAATATTTTACTTTATTTTTTTAACAGCAATGCAAGATTTTATTAAAAGTAAAGAAGAAGATACAAATATCATCTTAGAATAAAAGATAGCCCTATCTTGGGGACAAATGAAATACTGGCCAATTCTTTTTTAGTGTCTTGATCCCTCATTCCAAACTTTTCAATTTACAATTCAATGTCAAGCCTTTTGGTCATGTACCCATTTTTTCTGGCCCCTTCTCTACTCTTTTATCTTATCAAAATTCTCTAAAATAGCTAATACAAGCTCTTCACAAACTGACCCACTTTACCTTTTTTTTTGACCCGATGGTCTCTAAAGAGGATTCCTTATGATATCTTACCAAGTCAAGCCCACAAGTCTTAGGTCCGTCCCCCTTCATCTGATCCAATTCCACCAGATTTGGATTTGGCAAAGCCCAAATCCCATCCTTCTGCAACTCGCCGCCACCTCCAGGAGGAGTGTCAACTAACACCCTGCTAAAGCAAGAAACAGAAGTAGCGCTGCCATCATGCCTCACCTCACCTCCTTAGCCCGCCACCACTCTGCCGCCTTGTTTCTTCACCGGACATCTTCGCCATTTCATCAGGAATCCTCGAAATCGAGTTATTGCCACACCTGTTCCTGACTAATTTCTTTGATGTCCGGCCTATACCCAGTGCTAGTGGAACCGCCTGCCCGCAAACACCAGCCACATCTCTAGATGGAAAACCACCACCCACTGGTCACACCATTTGCTGTCAAGCGTAGCTCCCTGTCCATTTAGTCATGGCTTTCCTCATTCTCAGTGGGACAACTGACCCCTGTTCCTTTGTCTGGTTAATTCTTTGTCACCTCAACTCCATCAATCAACCTTGAAACCCCGTTACCCTCCCAAGTTAAAATTGTTAACAATGCTTATTCTCTACTACTGAATCAAGCTTCCGTCCCCACACAAGTAACTATTCACTGCTGCATCACTTGAAAAAGCATCTAACAACCGTAAAAATCTCCTCCACCCCGACAAATTTCTTCCTTCAGGAAAAATAATTCTCGAGTGCCCAGATTTTGTTTTATTCACCAATTCAAGAAACCTGCCACTATTGTTCCTTTTCATTCCAAAGAATAAACCCTGCCAAAAGATCCATATTGAAATTGCCTTAATGCCTAAAATGCATTACCAAAAAATTTCTCCAATTTGAAATGCGCCATTCGATTTCTTGTTCTCTCAGATCTATTGATGCCCGACACTACAAGAAAATTAGTTTTTTGTCATAGGGTTTCTCATCACTATAAATGGGGATTTTCGACACAAAATGGTTTTTGTGACAAATTTGGTGGCGTCACAAAGACGTCACAAATAATTGGGTCACAAATGTTAACTGTGACTCATTTTTTTCACCTAACAAAATGTATGATTTTAGTTACGAAATAAGTTGTAACTGAGCCTCAAACACCTATGACGAGAGTGTTCGACACAAGTGATCAAGAAGTATTTGTTACAATAATCTTGTCACAAATTAAAATTTTTTTTAGTGACACTAGTACTCGACACCAATTTCTTAATTATTTGTGTCAAAAATGCTCAACCACTTTTGGCTTTACAACTACAACTATGTATTTAGTAACTAATGAAACATTCTTTTGTGATGACTTTCTATTGAGCAGACACAAAAATGAAAGACATGTGTGACTTTAATAATTAGCGTCACTGATAAGTGTATCATTAGTCTCAAATAATAGAGATAAAATGATAATCTCTTAGTCACAGTATGTGTCGCACAATCATCACATTTCTGTAGTTGCAATGTCATCAATAGACCAATTTAACATATAATCTAGATTTATCTGGATGGTGGAATCATATACAATTTTTATATCACCCAAAAAGCGTCATACGACATCTACATCAAACTCTTCCAGGCTTACAAGTAAAATGCCAAAATGGAAGAGGAAAATAAGGTATAAAAATTTTTGAAGAAATGAAACACCTCAACTAGTCAAGACAAGAACATTGCAGGTGCATTAGGAACCTTAATATGGGAAGTTGACACTGCCCAAACAACAAAAGGCCCTTTATTTGAGCATACAAATGAAGACCTGCAAGCAAGCTGCATAAAAAAAAAGAAAGACTTATGGCTCATGAAAATTCCTTGTTGCCTTCATTGCCACTTTAGGATTCAAGTGCTCATGTATAACGCCACCTTCTTGATAGTAACCCTCACTGCAAATTTAGCCAGCCGTTATTTTAGAAAGTTGTGTGCTAAGAAAGTCAACAGGGAAGATCTTGAGGCACTTGAGAAGTCAATTCCTTTGACTCTATGCAAGTTAGAGAAGTTGTTTCCTCCTTCTTTTTTTGACATAATGATGCATTTACCTGTTCACTTAGCTACTAAAGCTAAAATTGCTGGTCCAGTTCAGTATAGATGGATGTTTTCTGTTGAAAGTTATTTACGAATACTGAAATCATTTGTGAGGAACAAAGCTCGTCCAGAAGGATCAATTGCTGAAGCTTACATTGTGCAAGAGTCTGTAACATTTTGTTCTAGATACTTGCATGGAGTTGAAACACATCTGAATCGGGTCGGTAGAAACTATGAGGGAGTTAATGATGTGCCAGCTACGAGATTTCAGATATTTTCACAGGCTGGTAAGCAGTTACGTGGAAAAAAATATGGAGAGTTAAGCATGGTTGAATGGGAGCAAGCTAGGAATTATATATTAAAGAATTGTGGTGATATTGCAGATTATATCAAGTAAGTGAAGTTTGTTAGTTTTTATGGTTAACTATTATACCTACTGCATTTTTATGTTTATTACTTAATATTTCCATTTATTTCACATCATTATCCCATAGGTTGCATAAAGAGAAGCTTCGGAAGGAGCGAATATGTAACATAGAAGACAGGCATGAGAAGGAATTTTTTCAATGGTTTAAAAGCCAGGTAAGTAATTCAAATCATGTGTTATTCTTATTACACTTTATTTGGCATGTAAGTATTTTTTTCAATTGTTGCTCATTATTGTTTACACTTGACGAATGTTCTTTTACATCATAACTTGGCCTTCATTATTTTCTAATTAAAGACATTAATATATATATATTACTTTGTCTAGGTTTTTCAATTAAAAGAGGAACGAAATGAAGCAGTTGATGACGAATTACTTGCATTAGCCTGTGGCCCCGATAGGAGAGTTTGGCACTACACCAGTTATCTTGTTAACGGTTGGAGATTTCGCATAAAGGAACAAGATCTCAATTTGAAAACACAAAATAGTGGAGTTCTAGTTAAAGGAGATGAGAGTACAGGTACCATTGATTATTTTGGTACTTTAACAGACATCATTAAAGTAGAATATCCTTGTGGATATAGTGTAGTTCTATTCAAATGTGATTGGTGGGATGTGTGTCACAAAGGAAGAGGCTACAAGGAAGATAAATATGGATTCATACTTCTCAATACAACTCGTCAGTTAAATACAAATGAGCCCTATGTGCTAGCAACTCAAGCAGAGCAAGTGTACTATGTTAAGGACATAGAAGACCCAAATTGGCAAGTTGTGGTGAAAACAAAGCCTCGAGATTTGTATGATATCCCTTATGAAGAAGCTGAGACTGAAACTGACCCTTGTCAAGAAAATGAGGAAATTGGCGGAACATTTTCTGAACATGTCGAGAATGTTGAAGTTGGGGCATTGCTAAATTCATCTGAATTGGTTAGTGTAGCTGTTCAAGCACCTCCTATTGCCCAAAACTCTGCATCAGAGGATATTTGTGAAACCGATGAGGAAGATGAATTATTGTTTTATGATAGTAGTGATGATGATCCTGGTGATAATGTTACAGAAGATGATCTTGACGATGATTTGTGATTTCATAACTATTATTTGGTGAATTTTATAATCTTTATTTCGTTTATATGATTACTTGCTATGGATATTAGTTTTTTTTTATAAATAGTAGGCTTTTTACAAATAATAATGTGGTGTTTTACAAATAATAATGCAATGAGAACACTTGCTATTGACTTACAATTGTTATGATACTTGTTTCTCACAAAAAAGTTAGAGTTGTTATGATACAAATATTCATCACCAAAAGTATCATAAATTGTGACTCATTCAATGCTAGTCACTGGTAATTAGTTCTCCAGTGTCAAAGTTTTAGTAACCTTTGTATGACCGTCACTTATAATAATTGTTGTGACCAAAGAGTTGATGGTCACAAAAAAGTAATATCAATTGTCACAAAATTATTGGGTAGTCATAAATATGTTACTTTTAGTGTCAAATAAGAGTGACGACTACCCTTTTCGCCACTCTATAATAACCGTATGGATAGTTGTGTCAAACTACTTCGTATTGTCACTAAAACTACTACTTTTTGTGACAAATATAGCTATGATCATTAAAAATTCGTCACTAAAAATTGTATTTCTTGTAGTGCGACTTCTATGACCAATTTCAATTGTACAAATGGCATTCTCAAAATTTTCCCCACCCAACTTGTAAATAAAATGATTTTCAGGCATTAGGAATAAAAACTTCGGTGTTGAATCTCATCCCCAAAAGATTTTTAGAGAGAAGTGGCTTCTCTCTAGAACCCTCCCCTAGCTCCTTAATTAATTATCAAATATTTTACTTTAGCAAATGACCTAGTTTAATGGAGGTGAAATCGCGTCATGTTCCAACGACTCGATTTAAAAGAGGGCTAAAACAGGTCACCTTTTTTGGCTGCATTGCCCGCCTAACCAATGTGCTTCTGCAGCCCATCCTCAGTTTTAGTTTAGGTGTGGTTCAATCAAGTCTACTCATGAAGGTTCTAATTCAGATTTTAATAGAAAGTGGCTGACTTGGGCCAATTTTGTTTTTAAGATGAGAAATTATTGTACAAGACGGACCCAACGCGTAGGCTGTTAAACGTGCTAAAGCTCTATGGTCAAATATGTCATTTCTTGACTATAAAAACGTTAACGCATGAAACAAAATCATGGGAATGTGTTTGAAATCTGTCATACATACAGTAGCTTCTACGTCAAGTTTTGTATCAAAATATATATAATTGGTTACCCATGAAATTTTGAATACTTTAAAACAATCATGATTATATTAGTGGATCACGTGTTCAAAACAATCATGATTATATCAGTGGCTTTCAATGTCTTGGTCCATTGAATTGTACTAACAGTGGACTATTATTACATCAGCACGATCCAGATCAGGATAAGCTTCACAAAATGGATCCAAATTTTTAGGGTTATGCGGTTTATAATTCAATAAAAGTTACAAAAGAACTGACCCAAAAAAAAAAAAAATAAGAAAAACCATGCGTGCTTGGACGGCACTTGAAAAAAAAAGTTCTGAAACTTCAGTCTAAGTGATACTAAGGTTACGTGATACTGAGGTGGAAATCAGGGGTCTCGCCTTTGACCGAACTTCCCATAAAATATTAGTTATAGTGGTTTGATGGCCGTCCAAGTCCTGAAAACATATGCATTGTCCCATCACTTAACTATAAAGTATTTTTTAGTTTTTGCCTGTACAGATGCTTTTGATTACAAAAAAAAAAAAAAATTACATTTGCAGGGCCTTAGTCCTCTAACATTTTCCATACTAATATAAATAATGTATATTTGATGAAATATTTCAAAAATTTAAAGAGTATATAATACATGCATACATATTTAACTTCTCTCTTTCTTTCACATGTTAAAATCTCTACTACTAGGTTACACCTCATAACCTATAATTAACAGTTACCACCTAAATGTCAATCCGCCACATCAATTATTTGCAAGTTAGAAATTGCAATTATTTGCATCTAGTCTCCAAGTCGCTCACCCCAAATTTTCATGATTTTTTTTATTTTTTATTTATCTTATTTCTACTCAATGAAAGAAAGGCACCAGCTTCAATTTCATAAGAACATTGAATGTTTGATTTTTTTTAACTATAACTTTAAATCATATCCATTTTCCTAAATATTAACCATTTGTAATTGTTAGGTAAGCTCATGATACAGTGATACTTCTTATTGTCACATGATTATAGAGATTGAGATTAATAAATTTGAATATTTTTTATTCATAATGACTTAGATTTTAATTCTAATATATTTTTGTGTAACTTGAATAGAGTTATTTTTATATAAATGTTATATTACAATGCCATAAGTCCCAACCCCCTTAACTTGAAATCCTGGCTGTACTTCTGGTTGTGAGATACCGGGATAAAGTATGCAATTTGCTTTAGCTTCTACCACTTCTCCAATACGTCATTAAATGTTAATTCGGGTGCCCATAGGATCTTAGAAAAAGCAAATGTTTCTCATTTCTCTTTATCATATACTATAAAATTACCTACTCACCCTATATTTATAGAGATGCTTCGTCGTAAAAAGAAAAAAAAGAAAGTTACAGTTGTTGGCTTCTTAGTTCCGAAAAACCTTGGGACTAAGACGGCTCACAAGTCGCAAAATATATTCAGTTGCTTATTTATTTGTTTTGCATCTTTTTTTCTTAAGCCATGGCGTTTAATGGAATCTTTTAAGAAGCCAAAACAATAAATTCTTATAATTAAAACGGTTTGGACCAAACTGACATTATATCAAATTATTAATCAGTTGGGTAGCTAGAGAGTTGCTAAGTTATAGGTGATGAGTTTGTGGTTTGATGGTAAGGTTGACTTGTTTTGCATTGAGAAGGATGTAATTAAACGTTCGTTGTGCTACAGGAACAAAGGAGCTCCTTTTGTTTTTGGGGGCCCTATATCTCATATGCAAGCATGTGAGGAGCCATCTATATTTTTTGTTCTGGTTAGTGGGTGGGTACTGGCAGTCGTATCGTTTGTTTCTGATAAAAATAGGTTATATATAGTACACGTATCAAAACTTATTTTTAAAAATTTCACAAAAGACTATTGCCCTATCTAATATTAGTATTAGGATTGATGTTAGAGTTATAAAAAGGTTATCTAAAGGTAATTTTTAATTTTTAACTTGAGTAATTACATCTTTACCGTTAATAAATTATTCAATTAGAAAAGTTGTTTCCAAACGTGTGTAAGTGCTTGAATAATTCCTCAAAAAGAAGTGGAGGTGGAGACAATATTCGATTGGACCCCACTCAATTAGAAAAAATGTATATAAACGGTATACAATTTTTTCTATAAATATCTAATTTAACCCCAAAATTTTAGCTTTTTACATGCATATTGTCTGAGTAATTAATTCTTGCATCTAGTGACTATATGTTCTTCTGTCCCCGTTCCTGTGGGCGGCAGTTAATTTTTCCACATCTGGTCGTACACTGATACCCGGTAAAGTTCTGTTACACATTTATAGTAGGTCTAGTGAAATTCAATTAGGATATAATCGATCCTATACATGGGAGTGCATATGAGGGTCTGATTCTTATGGTTGGACTTGGATCATGGCAACATCTAAATACCCCGATATACAGCAAAAAATACCGGTTACTTACTGCAGGTTCGGCAAATTGGGGTATAGGGGTGAGATCAGTGTTAGTTGTTGAAATCCTTAATTTATTCTATTCAGTGTCTGTATTTCATTAAATTTAAACTATCTAAAAATAGTCTAACAATAGCTTATGGTTTTAATTATCAATTTTTCCTCTATTTAAGCATAAGGTCGGACGCAACTTCAAGGTAAAGTCTAGAAAATACATGGGCAGAATTAATACACCTTCGAGAAATTAAGTGAAGAGGTAGCAGCTAGAGCCCCAAGCTAATGCATGGAACAGAAAGCTTCTTTTATAGCAATCTCAAAACCAATTTCTGTGCAAAGACATTTCATATTCTCACTCTTATATGTAGCAAGCAGGACCCGCATCACCAGTTGATCGCATTCTCGCTGTTTATGTTAGACATTACACGCCAAAGAATGATAGCTCTACCCAGAACCGAACATGTACTTCTGAGAAATACATACGAAAGATAATTTATAACTACAAGAAATTATCTGAAGACGAGAGAATTTGCAGCTGGCTGAAGGGCAAGAAGTTGTAGCTAGAGCCCCAAGCCAAATGTGACGCAAAGCTTCAAAGGTTGTTATTCTACAGTTTCAGAGTAACAAGAGAACGGGGAAAAGCATCATCAGAGTTGGCACGAAGAAACTTGCAGCAAGTTTAGGCTGTGAACTTTTTGAGGATGGAGCCATTGCTGAATCAGGGCTGGATGTTGGGTGTTTCATGACAGCAGGCAGTGGTGGCTCAGCTACATCATCTGGGGTTAGTACTGGCTGTGGAGCCTGAGTTGGTGGCATGAGAGCGGAATTGACTAAGCGCATGAGATCACCAGGTCGTACGGGGTACATGTATTGAGGTGTGTTTTTGCCTTGGCTTAAGCATCTGTTCCCTGCAAGGAATTTTTGCATCAAGATAAGTGTCAGGTATGCGAGCTTAATGAATTGCATCATCTATATGTATACATGCAAATGAAAATTCATGAAGCATCCAGGTATCGACTAACTTGTGTATCTAGCAGATGTCTTTGGAAAGTCTGTGATAACACCATTAATACCGGCTCCCGAATAAAATGAGTTAACCTCAACAGTGGAATCCGAGAAGAAATCCCACGCTTGAGAAGTGAACTCATTGCTGAAGGTTTCGACATAAACAGGGAGCTTGAATGATTGCATCTTTGTTACAACACCTGTATCTCCAGTGGTGAATGCCATATTTTCAGGGAAGACTGATTTCTTGTTGACAACGACAGCATCAGCAAAGCTCTTTATGTGTTCAATTGTTCCATTAAGTGCATCACGAATAGCCTCATCAACCTTGTAGAGGAGCTCATAATTATTCTTACCCTTGAACGCCTTCAGAACCGAGCTGTCACTGGACTGTATCATAACTTTTTGAGTTGATTGTTTATCAAAGCCTGCCTTGCTCAGGGCACTGACTACTGCATCAATTACACCCAGTCCCTGTTTCTCGGCAAGGTAAGCAGCATTCTGAAAGAAAAAAGAATACCAGTCAGGGATGAAGACTTTTTTTAGCCATATATCATGAAACATGAAGCACAAAGACCAAAACTACATTCTCGCAAGTTAAACAACAAATGAGGGGAAGGAAAACCATCTTTTTAGCTTAGTAAGCTGCTTTTAGATGGCTTATCCCCGCAAGCTCTTTTCAATTGATTCTTAATTTACTATTTAGGTTAACTTCTTTCTTTTCCTCCAGCTATCTATGCCTAGATAGTAGTCCAAGTTAGAGAGCTTGAGAAAGATGGTGATCTATATGAAATGTAGCAAATTTGTGATTTGAGTACAAAGTTCCTGATCTAGTAAGAAACAGTAAGTAGTTTCTCTAAGGAGAACAACACGGAAAACAAAGCAGTCTTTTCTGAATGTTAGAGAATTTCTATTCTTCCAATTTCCCTCTTTGCTTTATGTTTGTCTTGCAATCCCAGAATGGCTTAAGGGGTTTGTTAGTGGTTTATATTGTGATAAAGCCTCTCCCCCCATTGCCAGTTAGTCTTAGGTTGGATATTTTAATGGCGTGTCTGAGCTTAGGAACCTGTTGTCCCCAACCTCTGATAATACCTGCCTGGAAATTTTCAGTTTAGCATAAAAAGAAAACAACACAAATTACAGATTTTATGACCCTAATAACGTGAAGACCTTTGTAGATTAAAACACTGTCCCCAAGATGTAATCCTATCCACAATGCCCATTGTTAACCACTTACCCTTCACTGTAGTGCATTAAAACTTTGGAGTCATTCAACAAAACAAATTCAATGAGTCAATTACGAAATGAAAGTTAAGTGCAAAAATTCACCACAGAATAAACTTCTGTACATAACTAAGACTCGAAGAGACAGCCTGAGTGATATTTTGTGGAGTGGAAACTCACCTCAATGCCAATTAAGACACCAGAAAGAGAGGTAGAATTCTTTGCCAATTCCAAAAAGTCAGCCACTGACACGAATTTTCCAGCATTTTTGTAATTCGGATTCCGGAATAACTTGTAATCTGCTGCCTGTGGATTTGTCATGGCCGCTACACGGAACAAAAACTATTGACATTAATAAAGGGATGCTGGCAAAATAAACTTTGGGAAAAAGAACAAAAACAAAAACCTGGCAACTAAACAGATGCCACAATGAATTATTGACGTTTTGTAACCTTCACACTAGAGTAAGCCCAAAGCTCCTTCATGACATGTCCTAGAAATCACCCAGGCAAAATCTAGTACAGAGCTCACTATGTCCTACGACTTCCTAAAATTCAATGGATTTAGCGGACAACCTCTGTGTTCTGGCCAGCAAAAATTATTTCCTTATTTCACAACTTCACTTCAGCACTTAGTTGTACCTAATTGTGCTGAATTTATTTCTCTCTTTCGGACTACCTTTGTGCTTTTGCATGAACATTTAGTGTCACTTAACATTAAACAATAATTGACATCACTAGATTCATGCCAATAAGCCGAATTTAGTTGAAATAAAGGTGCAGTGTGATGATGAATAATTTTCAAGTCTCTCCTGGACAGTTGGAGCAAAAAGTTTTAGCACTCCTAATTACTAGCAGGTACTCAAATCTCATTGCAGGAAACTCTTACTATGCTGGAAAAGCAGACAAAGACCAGTGCCAATAAACTGAAAGTAAATTCCACTTACGTTTTAGGGATGGGGATTGAATATCACTCCATGTCAAGTCAAATGTGAATATCCCATTTCCATGCGTTATTTCTGGAACTGCTTTTGCAAGGTTGCTAAAACTTGATTGACCAACTGTTGAACTGTCCATCAGATTTATTGAGCCCATGCAAATTGGTACCCCATCCTTCGTCAATTGAACAGGGCAGTCAATTACATCGGCACCATCATCAACAGCTTTTGCATATGCCAAGTCGGTACAACCAGGGTAATCACCACTTGCTCCATTCTTTGAGAGGACCAAAAGATCCACTGCAGCGAGGAAAGGCAGGCAAAGAGGTTGAGATGAATTTTTTTTTAAAAAAAATGTGCAGTAATATTTCCTTGGAATTTGTGGAAGCCGAAACCAAACAACATCCAAG
This sequence comes from Aquilaria yunnanensis, assembly GCA_039654915.1. Lineage (NCBI taxonomy): Eukaryota > Viridiplantae > Streptophyta > Magnoliopsida > Malvales > Thymelaeaceae > Aquilaria > Aquilaria yunnanensis. Next base: position 4,016,350 of record CM077595.1, read on the forward strand.
TGAGTGTTTGGAGAACTTGCATACCTTGTTTTGAAGCGTTCCTTCCTAGATGAGCAAAACAACCTGCAAAATGAAAGAGAAGTCAACTGTAAATGGTCTCTGGGAAATGTGCAGCACTAGTTAACACTACTTAAAGCAGTTCCTAAAAGAAATAGATCCTTATTCTACTATATTTTCTATTTAAGTGCATGGAATTTCATGACCCTAAAGAAAAAGGAGTGATGCAGAGATTTCTGCTTCTATCTTCACAAATGGTTTAACTGCTTGAAAGAGAAGATTCTTTGATTCTGGCATTTAATTACCATCAACAGACCTGACAAAATACAGCACACAAGCGATTGGGTAATGCTCATTGTGCTTTTTCTGTATATAGCAAACAGGCGAAGTGTATTAATGATTTCTAACCTGAACTCTGGATTGATACGAGAATTTATAGGCATTACCCTCGATAATTAGACAACTTGTTATAGATTCCATGAGAGAGGCTAATAATTTCACCAGGCTTATGAGTAGGGGAAAAAAAAGGACATCCCTGAGAAGCTTGGGGACATAACAAAAGTGACTGAACAAGATGGGCAAGGAATGGATCAATTTGCAGCCTAGACGAGTATGAACAACAGCTTTAAACAAGTATTGCTTTTTCAAAATACTACTAGAGCTACCATAATGAAATGGCTTCTCTCTCTACACAGCCAGTTCACAATGAGTCTATGTTTAAATCATTCTACGTAAAACCCATTGGTGGTAATGGGTGGAGAGGCCTCACCACAATATACATCTTGAACTGCCCAACCTAAAAGCAATTGGTGAAAATGAGTGGAGAAGTGTCACCACAATATAAATACATGGGCAATGACAAACCACAGGCTCTGATTGTTAAAGAGTACAACCTAAAACAATTGGTGAAGAATGAAAAGTCATCACCACAATATAAAGCCTTAGCTTACCCCTTGATTTAACCACGTTGATTCTACCACTAAAGAGTTTAATTGGAAAGGGAAAGCAAAAGGTGCAGATCCAATAGAACTGGAATTAAATAAGACAGTACAGACAAAATGCACCAAATCCATTTGCTTGAAGCTCATTTTACCATGAAACAGGACTTACCAAAAGCTTCAGAGGGTGTTATTGGGAAGTCAGATATCACGCCATCAACAGAGAAGTCACCATTGTCAATGAAACTTATATACTCAGATACTGGATCATAGCTGTAATTGAAGCCAAATGGAACATCATTAGCAAAATCTGAAGCGAAAACTTCTAACCCCTCTTTGTGAGCATCTGATACAACAGATGTATGAGGTAGTAAGTAAAGGCTAGCATCCACCGGCCAGATGTAAGACTTTGGAACAATTATTCCAGAAGCAAATGTCTTGACAAACGAGAAGTTCTTTAAGAGAGAGCCATATGTCTGGTTGGTTGAAAGCTCAATCTCATCTTGTCCAAGAAACCTGAATACAAGCTTTGTTTTACTTGGTCTGAAGCGTGCAGCAATGCTCCTTAGGAAGCTCACCTCTGGTGATGAGATATAATTAACAATTACACGCCTTGACACAGAAAGGACAAAACTTCTCATGCTCAAATTGCGCTGTGAATAGAATGCATCGTGCTGGAAAAAGGATGAGGAATACAATTACTTGAGACAAAGCAAGAAGCAAAAATGAAACAATTTTAAAATATATCAAAAACTTAGAAGGGAGATATATTACAAGGTACAGATCAACAGACTTTAGTGTTTACCTGAATGTTCAACCAAAACCCTGCTGGCTTTAACTGAGAAAACACATCTTCTACCGTCTGAATTGCAAATAGGTTACCGTCAAACTTATTAGTCCGAGACGGGACCCCCTGAGTTACTGCCAAGGTAACAGAGCATGTAAAAATGTCACAAATCAAACAAGAAACATGTAAAGGAAAATGAGAAATAGTTCATCTTAAAAACAGAACATAAAAAAAAGAAAGGAAGAACATAATAGTTTGGAGAATATAGCAGTTTTAATATTCAGAGGAAGCTAAACTTAGAAATCATCATCGACCATACTGAAAACAATTTAAGAATTTGTCTCGTAACAATCATAAGGCACAAAAAAGGAATGCTGCTAGTTATCCAACAGATTTTGAGCACGAAGTTGTTTGAAGTAGGGATATGTGAGACAAAGGAGTACAAGTTTTTGGTAACAAAATGAATCAGTTACATGCCAGGGAGAAACAAGTGTCACGAGAAGCAAACAGACAATTGAACTGAGTAGCTTAGCAATGAGAATATAACAACAATAAGAACAACATTTGCAGAAGAAAACAGTAATAACCAAAATAATGTCAAAGAAGACAGCAGACCTGGTTTGTGTGCCAGAAAGTACCAAAGAAATTAAATCAGAAAACACACCCCAAGAATTTCTGCAGGCAATCTAGATGTCCAATCTTCACAGTTGCAAAGAATGTCCCTTAAACCAAACAACAAGGAGGGAGAAGCTAGTAAAACAACTTGACATCAAGCATACAAATCCAAACAAGCTTCAATTTCTGACTTAACTCTACTTTTATTTGGGAGCACATCTTTTCTGGATGTGAATCTGTAAAATAAAAGAAAATATGGCATGGTACCAACCATGCAAACAACGAATTATGGTAGAAGTGCTTAGAAAAGGAAAAGAACGTAACTAGTACTTACGTAAAACATTAGCCAAGTCGTTGAGAGTGTAATCCACAGAAAACCACCCTTGTGTACGTACTCCATTAACATCATAAACCTTCCGATTCTTACTGGAAGCACCAGCAATGTTAGAGCCATTATCTAGCTTAAGGTCGGGGAAGCAGATACCAGCTGCGTCCTTTGTTAATTGTACATCACACCACAAGATCACATCTGGCACACTGGTCAGTAATGCCAAGTTGTAAGCCACTGAACTTGAATCCGGAAAAATTCCAGAAAACCCACCACGTGCTATTACCAAAGGTGACTCTCCTGCAAATTAGTAGGATTCAGTTTAAGATACATTACCAAGAAAAACAACTTAGCAACAAAAAAACAGTCACTTGAACCGGTTATTTCACATAACTTAGGGCATCTTTTTCCCTTTCTTTGCTCCCGCAATATATTGCCAGTAGAATACAAATTTCTAGCAGATCTAAAACATACCTCCATGAATAAGTCATAGCAAATAAGTCATTACATCATTTCTTGGGGAAAAACCTCTCTAAGCAGAGCATTGAATTGTATCAAAAAACTAAGGTAAATCCCAATTCATTGACCCAATCGGAAGTGCCTTTTTTTTATTAAAAAGCAAAAAGAAAAAGAAAAAGAAAAGAAAAACATAAATAAAGCTTGAAACCCATTCCAATTCATCTGCAAAAAACAAGGACTAGTTTTCAATAACTTTTGGAGATCACTGCATTGTGATCTTTTACCAATTCCCTCCACTTTATCCAGAAACAAACAGAAGGTAAAGATAGATTAACCTAGAATCCAGATGCAGCTGAACCTTAAAGCTTGGAAATAACAAAACAACAGTAACACTTTTTCTCCAACATCTAGATTCTAGAATGCTCTAGCTCTACTCTACTCACTTCCTTAGAGCCAAGGAGCAGGAATAAGCTAAGATAAGAAATAAAAAACGCACCGTTCAAAGTCTTCCATTTAGAAGCAGCTCTAGATCCTTGGGCAGAGACGGACGGGACCAGAAACACTACTAGCTGAAGTAAACACGAGGCAACCCGGACGACTGTTCCGCCGCTCATTGCCGGGAACTCTCGCCGGAAGCTCATCGGAGCTGAAACCGAGCACCTTCAATCCAAGTCCGGACTCCGGAGCTTTTCCTCCGGAAGAGAGAGAAAGGAAGGAGCTTTGGTTTGGGTAGTCAATTTTTGTTTATTCCTGTTCGTTGGCTTTTTCATGTGCTGGGTAATGAAGCAGAAAGTGATAGTTATGAAATCGTAATACGCGTTTATGAATGTCTGAGCCGGCCAGCACAGGCCAGCAGAGCCTGCGTTGCGGCCCACCAACTTCGACAACTGGACGTAGGCCCACAAATTGCTCATCAACGGACAACAATCTAGCGCTCTCCCACGTCGCATCTCTCTATAGCAGTTACCGCCAGGGGTGGGCATGGGTCGGGTTGGTTCGGTTTTATGGTGAAATTGAATTAATTCAAAATGACCTCGGTTCTAAATTTTTCTACCCAACCCAGAACCGAGAACTGAACAGAACCAGAACCATAGTTCTGGGTACAGAACCAGAACCATGGTTCTGGGTTTCTCGGTTCTAGTTCTCGGGTTTTTTTGTTTATACCATATACCTATAACAACACCAAAATTCAATAAATCTACATTCATAATCAGTTTTATGGCATATTCAACATAATATACAATTAAATTAATATTTAAATATATGTACTTAGATACATTCAAAAGAGTTTAAAATGTTGTTCTTACAAAAATGGTTCAAAAGAGTTGCTTGTGGGGTATTTTTTATCTCAACTAATTTACTTAATTCCTGTAATTCCAATATTGGTATGACATTCAATATGAAAAATTGAGCTTTTAAGACTATCTTCTTTAGTATCAAAACCTAAAATATGTTGATGTCATAAATTTTTAATTTTGCATGACTCAAATGAAAAAAATATCATAATTGTGTCGTAAAGAGTTGTCTGGAATGAAAGATCGAAAGCAAAATGACTTAGGAGTGGTGGGTATATGAAGCAAAGTGATTTAAGTAAATATAGAGAAATTTCGTAAATGATCCTACAACTTCTATATTGTTTCAATTTGGAACATCAGTTTAAGAGTTTAATATAAAAACACAAAATAACCATCATAATACTTCAAAGAAATATGTATGTGTGTGTGTGTGGATATATTAGTAATACTATAATTTTTATTATATAATTATATATATATCTCGGGTTCGGTTCCAGCTCGGGTTGGTTCCATATGGAACCAGAACCAACCCAAAAACCGTCGGTTCTCCTATATGTGGAACCAACCCGAAAACCATGATCAATTTTTACCCAACCTAACCTAACTCAACCCAATGATGGTGGTTCAGTTTCAGTTTCGGGTTTACCCAACTCATGCTCATCCTTAGTTACCGCTTACCAATGCCAGAAAATGTTATACAGATTAGTCCCTCATCTCACTTAGAGTGGACATCACATTAGAGATGGAATCCCCCTCTATCTTCAATATTCCTTAATATTGATTTAATTGTTTCTTGATGCCGAACAAATTGTCATTCCACTACTATAATTGTAACCCTTTAGATCTATATAAATTCCATTGGTCATCCCTAAACAATATCCAATATTGGTAATTCATCCTTAAACTATCAAATGCTGCTTAATCATCCCTAAACTATATTGAGTGTTACTTAATCATCCTGTAATTTATCTTACCATTAAAGATGGATGGAAAAGTGATGTCACATTAGCAGCCATATCTTTTTTTCGTCCATTATTAACGGTTATGATGGACGGCAAGACGATTAAACAACATTAAATATAGTTTAGAGACCATTAAGCAACATTTGATAGTTTAGGGACAAATTAGCAACATTAGATATAGTTTAGGGATGATCGATGGAGTTTATCCTTGGATCTGATACCTTGTAATACTAATTTTGTGTACAAAAAAAAATACATGCCATATATACTCCCTACTTTATATATAATGGCCTATACCTAGAATTACCCTTTTACCCTTTTTAAAAATAATCTCAGACATGTCATACTGCCTCCTCTAGCATAACTACCGCATTAGCCACTCACTTCTGCTACTGATTTCATCTCCTCAGCCAATCAGTAGGCCAGATCGGGCATGAGTATCTTTTATCCACCACTCGTGCCAACAGGCTGTTACTTACACACAAAGTGGCAAGTATTTGCCATGCGGTGAAATTTCTCGCCTACAACCTTAACTCACAAGTAATTCGTGCCTACCTCATTCCTCTACCAAAATTACACACTTTATAGGTTCGGAGTTTATCACTTCACAAACAATCACTTCTATAAGGGTTCTAAGGTATAAATCTTACTATTGTTGTGATAACAAATGTGACCTCAGTGAGCACAAGTTCATCGAAGATCAAGACAAGTATGTGTAATGGGGAAGGTATGAAAAAATATTTAAATTACACACTTCAAAAGTATATATAGCAGGTAGACGGATGGATTTATCTATCATAAATACCCTAAACCCATCATTCGTTTACACCCGCCAAATGGGTATATTTGATGCCAAACAAGTTAGCATTCCTTTACTATGATTGTAACTCCTTAGATCCTATACCCATGTACTACTAATTCTATGTACCAAAAAAAAAAAAAAGGAACACATGTTTTATATACTCCTTACTTTATATATAATGGCGTACACCAATAATTACCCTTATAACCTCATTAAAAATAATCTCAAACATGTCATGCTACCTCCTTTAGTACAGCAGCCGTGTTTAGCCGTTTGCCACTGTTACTAATCTTATCCCTTTAACCGCTTGCTTAGGATGGCAACCAGGCAAATTGGGCATGAGTATCTCTTATCTACCACTTGTGCTCGTAGGTTTTTGCTCACCTGCAAATGGCAGGCATCCACTAACGGATACAATTTCTCACCCATGGGTAATTTGTAGCCACTTGATTCCTCCACCAAAATTACACATTTCATGAGTTCAGGGTTTATCACTTCGCATATGACCACTTCTACAAGGAGTATGAAATATAAATCTTACTATTGTTGTGATAAAAAAGGTGACCCCAATCAACACAAGCTCATCAAAGATCAAGAAAAGTATGTTTAAATGCGGGGGGTATAAAAAATATTTATATTACATATCTTACATATATATGTGGTGGGTAAGAAGGGCAGATTTATCTATCACCGTTACCTTAAACTCATCACTCACTTGTACCTACCAGACGAGTATACTTTAATACATTAATGGGTATTCTGTGGACCAGTTTTGAACTTGGGTTACCGTAAATGTTATCAGGGCTAACTTAGTTCTGTAATGGTGTAGAATGTACTTTTGATTCTGTACAAGTCAATGCCTAACTCTATTATGTCTATTTTGTGTACAATTCGTTGCCATCACCTACAAGACTTATGATTTTGTATCTATTTATGGCCTAATGAGGATGTTGAGCATATAAGTAGAGGAGATTATAATACCTCATATCCCATATAAGAAGTCTGTGTGATTTTCGATGTATATATATGATGCCAAGGTTCAGAACTTGATCACCTATTGCTTATCCTTTTTCCAAAGAATAGTTTATGTGATGTGGGCGAGTGTTGTATGGGTTGATTATAGACTTGGGTTGTAAAAAATTGCATTAGAACCAACTCGGTTCTATGATGATGTGAACCGTACTTTTGATTTTGTGCAGACCATAACCTGACTTTATTCTGTCTATTCCATGTATGATTCGTATCCATCACCTAATAGGCTCATAATTCTGGATCTGTTTCTAGCTAACAAAAACATTGGGTATATAAATGGGGAAGATTGTTGTACCGTATATCTCACATATGTTGATCACCTAACATTTATCCTTTTCTAAAGTATAGCTGATGTGGTGTGGGTGGATGTTCTATAGATTGGTTATGGACTTAAATCATCATAAATGATATCAAAGAAACCTGTTTCCGTGATGGTGTGGACCATATTTCTAATTTTGTGCAAGTTGAGACCTAATTTTGTTATATCTGCTCAAAGTACAATTCATATCCATCACCTACCCAAGCTCATGATTTTGGATCTGTTTGTGGCCCAACGTATAGGGGAGATCATGACACACTACAAGGGAAATTTTGAAAAACAACTAAAAGTTAATCACAAACATTTTCAGTCGCTCTTTGATCACTTTCTAGTGGGGCAGACTTTTAGTTGCCACTAAAACAGTCACTCCTCAATCATTCTTTTAGTCAAAATTTTGAAAGTCAGTCACTCTATTTGAAAGTTTAGTCCCTCTCAAGACATCAACTTTCTCTCCCACAAAAACACAAATCCTATTCTCCACTTATTTTCTCACCAATTTCCCTCCCATAAAGACAAAAGCTTCTATCCTTGAACTTTAACTTGCATGGTAATGGTGTTTGAAGTTGATCACCAAGAAAAGAAAGAGACCATCACTTTTTAGTATTGAGTGAGCTCGGAAATAGCCAGAGGCCCCGATTCGCACTCCATGGCACAAAGCAATAGGAGTTGAATGGCAAGGAAGCATAGAGTGCCAGTGATAAGCAAGGCTGTGTGGAGTGGTGGCAACAGATGAAGCTAGCCCAACTCCTTGTAATGGGTCAGGATGTGGTAATAGACATCAAGGCAGAGGATGATCTTTTGTAAGAGATGAGAGGAATGGCCAAAGTGAGGCAGAATATAAAGCATTCCTAAAGAAGAGGGGCACAAGGAGGAAGAAGAAATCAGAATTGGAACTACTAACATCTTCATTTTAGTGGTCACCATAATTGTTGTTTTCCTCGTCGATTGATGGAGCTAACAAAGAATGAGGTAGAACATGAGTGTCTGATGTCAATAAGTTGAATTCCTTAACATCTTCTCCCAGAATCTCTAACGCGACGGTAGTAGGAGATAAATAGTGACTATAGCAAGCCAAAATCAAAGATGACTTAGAATTCTAATTTTTGAAAAAAATGAAAATGAAAAACCTATATTTAATCAATGACTAGCCCATTAAATGACCCATTAGTTACTTTGAATTAGTGACTAGGTTTTTTTAGACTGAATATTTCAGCCACTTGTTAGTTGTCTTGAGCAACTGACAACAATTGGAAAAACAATAACTTTTATACTTTTATCTTATAGTGACACCCTATATCTCACATAAGAAGTCTATGTGATTTTCAATGTGTATATATAACTTGATCACCTAGCGTTTATCCTTTTTTAAAGGATAAACCATGTGATGTGGACAGGTGTTCTGTGAACCGGTTTTGAACTTGGTTTATCATAAATATGCCCAATATGCCTTAAGTTTGACAGTCCTATATCATCAACAATTAAAAAATTTAAAACAATTTGGGTTTTTTCACACAAAAAATCTTTTTCTATGATAAACAACTTGTTATTAGTAATGATCATCTAGCATTCTCAATGAATCAGTAGAAATGTTTCTAATTCCTCCTTTGCTAATAATATCTTTTACCAGATATCAAGTGCCTTTTTTTAAAAAAATTTTGTCACGATAATTTGTTATTATTATTATTATCTTCATCATTGTTGTAGTTATTATTATTGTCATTGTCATTATGATTATTATACTACAGAAAAGAAAACATAGCTTCTGATTTTTATACGCATTTGCTTCATTTATAGGTCAAAATATTTATTTTTTATTTTACTTAGAAGATTTTAAGAAAACAGTTATAAGAGATATTTTATAATGTAACTTATCATTTATCCTACCACCCAATTTAAAACTGTAAATTGATTACAAATGGAAGAAGCCTCTTGGAAAAGTCAGAATTCAAATCCCATCCAGGCATGTAATATGGTGGTTTTTATGTAGGCCAACACCTAATCGGCCGAAATATTTAAGATTAATCTCATACTCTTAGTACTATGTATATGAAATAGAAAAATTCAAACCAAATAGTTTGTCACAGTTTTGAACTACCCGGAGCTATCCAGAAAAAAATTAGACCCATGTGGTGCACCTTATATGAATTGGAAGCAGCATAATGCCCACCACTAATGGACTAAACCAAAATAGAAAAATACAACGCCGTTAAATGTTGGTGTCTTATACTAGATTGAAAATGTCTGCTTCAGAATGTCTAACACTAGATTGAAAGCATCTACTTTTGATATCTAAATGTCTAGAAGTCATTTTCAAATTGTATGAACAATGTTATTTCTATAGTTTCCTATTCTTTTGTAATCCAAATTAATTATCATTTCTCCTATCATGTTTAAGGTGAAACTAGTAACAATTTATGGTGGTTAAATAACTAAATGTTTATTTGAGTGCCTACATCTAGTAAGGAAGTGTCATATGTAAATATTTATAGTGTCCAAATGTCTAATTGTACTCCTTTCGTTTCATATTAGCTGTCCCTTTTACTTTTTTTGGCTAAAGTTTGACTTGAATATATTTATATTAATATGAATTGAAAAATGTTTTCAAAAATGATATTTAGAAACTAGAATCTTTAAAGTTTCATTTTCATGCAAAAAGTTCATATTTTTATGATAAATTTTAAAATAAATAAAATCATAGATTAATTGCTGTGAATAGTAAAGAGGATAGCTTTTGTGAAACAGTGAGAGTAATAATTAAATATTTAGTATGATAAGTTGAATATCTAAATTTGATAAGAGAATGTTTTTCTACATGGTTTTAGTGATTAAGTATCCGATTTATGGTGTTTGAATATATAGCATAATAGGTTAAGTTTTCAAATCTCGTAAAAAAAAGGTACTGACTTCATATATAGCACCCCTAATTTTATGAATCTTGACTTTGAAAAACATTTTAATTTACCAATGTTAATAATTAATTAATTAAAATTAATTTAAGAAATATAAGGTAAAAATATTTTTTTCAATTAATAAAAGTACTAAAATAAATCAAAATAATTAAATGATAATCTCAGGAAAACTAAAATATGAATAATATTCTAATTTCAACAATCCATTTTTTTTAAACAACACAAATTAAAAATTCAACCTTAGCCATTTTTTTAAAGAGCTAGCTTGCATCCACTTAGCCTGCTCCACATCTTAAACCTTATCAAATGGTTCAACGTACTTCATCTCTCAGTATTCACTTAAGGGAAAAATATTATGAGGGGTGTACAGTGCACACCACTTGCTCAATAAGGGGAAAAGTATCAGGCCCATCACATGGGCCCTAATATTTCCCCAGCAAACAATAAATAGAATAATAAACTCTATGCTATAGTAATTTAACCAAGAAACAACTTCATATAACATCATAACTATAACACTAAAGTGTTACTAGCATGCTTGAACTAATATACATATGGATAATTCCTTTTCTTGATTAAATCACATCGCATTGATCAATTCATGTAATCTAATACTTGAATGCTATTAGACAAACCTAGGGTAGTGGGTGTGTACATCACCCATTATCAAGATAACTCTTAATCAATACCACTAAAGATATTACCAAGTCATAGCCTCTTGGGCTACCTATGTTGAGGTAGAGCCTCTCGTGATATTAGTCATAAGTATAGTCCCCTGCTAGCTATGCTTAGGCAGTGCACAAATTATAATAATCCCAAAATTGTATTAAGTATAGTTTGTTTAAGTTAATTGTATAGGAACCAAGTTTAAGAGGAAAAAAAAATGAATTTTGCTTTGAATTTTTGCGGGTTATTAAGTAGTAGAAGTAGGGATGACAATTGGGTAGGTCAGGTCAGGTTTAGGTCAGGTCATTCAGGTTCAGATTTAATCGGGTTAACATTTATTCGAGTTTAAGTTAGGTTATTTGGGTTCGAATTGATTTCGAGTTGAGTAGATTTTGGGTTCAGGTTAAGTCGGGTCGGGTTTATTTGGGTTCGGATCCAATCAGATTTGGTTATTGGGTCTTAGACCCGATTCAACTTGATGAGTTTATTTGGTTCACTGATGTATAAGCCGAAATACCTGAATCGATTCAATTGTTTTGTTTATTTTGATTAAAATTTAATTTAACTAAACATAAAAAAAATAATATAAAATTTATAAAGATATATTTATATATAATTTCTTTAATAAAATACTCAATCTATGTCAAGTTCTTTGTAACATTCACTATTGAACAATTAATCTATGATTTTTTATTTTTAACGTTTTAGAATATAAATGAAAAATTATTATATTAAACAATAAATAAAGACCTATAGTTTTTAAATATATACTTTTTAATTTTATTTTCTAATAAATAATCTCCCTCCGTCCCATCTTCTTTGCTTTATTTAACTTTTCTGACTAATTTGACTTAAATTTATTTATATTATTATTTATTAAAAAATTAAAAATATATATATTTAAAAACTATAAGCCTTTATTTATCATTCATGTATAATTTTTTTATTTATATATTAAAATTTTGAAAATAAAAAATTATAAATTAATTATTAAAATATAAATGATGCAAAGAATTTGAGACAAATGGACTAAATGAATAAATTCAATTCAAACTATTCAAAAACGTCAAATATTTCAAAGAATATGGGATGGTAAAAGTACTATAATTTCTAAAACCTAATTATTTTTATCTCTCTCTCACTGTTTAACTAATCGTTTCCCATAGTTCTTACTCGTTCGCTCTACAACACAAAACAGATCAACATGATAGAAGAAACTCATTTATATATATTAAATCATAATTTTTTTAAAGTCTATATCGACCATATATTTTATGTTAATTTAAGTTAAAATTAAGTCTTTTTGGGTTTAATCATCAGGTCAGTTCGGGTTCGAGTCAGGTCAAGCTAAGGCTTGAGTTTTCTTGAGTTTCATTTCAATCGGGTTCGGGTTTAGGTCGGGTTTGGTATAGTTGGGTTCGAATTATCGACTTTTTAGATCAAATCGGGTCAAGTCGGGCTTGAGTTTGGGTGGGTCATATCAAGTCTTCGGGTGAAGTCAAATTTTACCATCCTTGAGTAGAAGGAGGGAAAAAAAAGAAATTTTTTTCATTGAAGTTACGCGGGTTATTAAATGGTAGAAGAAGGGGAAAAAAAATAAAAGAGAGAGTACATTAAAAGAACATGGGAAGAAAGGATTAGGAAGAGAAAATAAAAGAAGAAAAATAATAAGGAATAAAAAAAAGAAAAAACTAGGCCAAAAGAAGGAAAAGAAAAAAAAAATGGACAGGGACGTTCATAGTACTGCATAGTATATCATTTACCATAGGTACACGATATGCGGTATAGATATTTTCACATTTTATCATTTTACCGCATAGTATATCGTAGTATTTCACGGTATGCCACATATTACCCATTTTTTGTACATATTTTATCAAAAAATCTCATTATACCGCAAATACCGTGTGGTATATACTACGATATTTTAGTTTTCCCAGATATTTTTTTTTACATAAAAAATATCATAAATATATAAAATATTAAAATATAAATAATACACATATCATAAAATAAACATTTATTTTTATTTTTTTTGTTACGTAATTAATATAAAATTTTAATAGATGGTAGTAGCTTAAAGGTCCCTGTGATGTTGAACAATATCCCTCAATTGGATTTCTAGTGCATGCTAACCCAACTGAATATCTTCTATCATATATATTTTATTTATATTTGATAAATTATGATGATAAAAATTAGAATATATATAAAATGTGTAAAAATAAATTATTAAACAATTATGTCATCTTAAAATAATAGTCTAACATTTATTTTTTTACAAAAATGGTAACAGTATGCGACGCGGTATACCTTAAAAATTCGGGATATAGTATGTATAGCATTAAGGTTATTTAACACCTTAGGGATGTCTAGAGATGCTTATAAAATTAGAAGGGGGGAGGTAATAGAATGGGTGATGGCTAGTGATGGTATATATAGGGTTGATTTATTTGGTTGATTTTGTAAGCCGTGGAAAAGAAGGGAAAAAAAAAAAACGAGAGTTAGATATGTAGTAGGAAAGGGCTAAACTAATATATATACCATTGTGAAAAAATAAGGTATAGTTTCTTTACTGTTACACCATTATAGTTCTTTTTTAAGAAGGAAAAGAAGTAATGATTGAAGATTAACATCAAGTTTAGGATTTTCTTTTTTAAAAGAGTAAGTTTGGTGAGTTTTAATTTACTATTCTCTTGTATATCATGTCAAAGATATATATGAAGATTTAAGAATAAATAATATTATTTTGGTAGGATTTTTATAGATTTTAGAAATTATAAAAGATAATTGATGAATGGAATTGTTTACCAACAAGTTTGTTGAAGTTTTGATTTGATATTGGAGAGAATCGCATGTTACAGCAGGATTTCCAAGAAGTAACAAAGAATTCAAGTTTTGGGCAAAACAATTGGCTTAATGACGATGTAGGTCCCTAGTGTTTGGAGGCTAGTGACTCAAGTTCCTATAGTTAACACAATGTTCCAATTTGGTCACTACAAGAGTAGGGCTGAAAAGAAGAATTGGGTTATTGACAACATTGAACACAGCTCAGAAAGTCCTTATGCTTCAGAAATATTCAGTTAGGCCTTTGACAAAGAAGGATTTTGGGCTATTTCTTAAGTTTATTTTGCTTTGACATAAACTTTTGTGCAATTATTTTTAGATGACTAAACCATTATTTTTGGAGTTGAAATTATGCATTTTGAGGTAATTGGCCATCTACAATTCTAAATTTAAATTATTATTTTGACGCCCACTTCTTTTATTTTAAAACATTGAATTATATTGAATTTTAGTTATATAAATCTTTGGTTTTAAAGTATCAATAATTTGATATTTGGACTTTTTCTCTATATTTCACCTTATTTATTATTTGAAAAATTTATTATATAGTTTTATCATTTAAATATATTGGAAAGAATTATATATGCATTATCCATGTTTCTAAGTATGTAAGTTATGTTTCAATGATTATGGGATCACGTATGTTTTACTTGTGTTTTTGCGTCAATATAATTTTATCATTTTTATGAACCTTCAAGTTTCGAATATTTGATTCATAATTGTTTTCCTACAGATATCAAATAATTTAGGTATTGAATATTCTAGATTTTGTATTCAAAATTACTCATATTAAATGCATGCTTGACTTATTTAGTTTTGCAACAAGATTCATTGTACTCTAGGCTTTTGAAATATGTTTTATTATTCTGATTTTTATGCCATGAATTATTTGTTATCAAATTAGCTTAAATTATTTTATCCATTGATTTTAAGTATGTCTCAAGAATATTCTACTTTAGATATTTTGTAACAAGATTTCATGACTAGACCAAACTGATATTTTGAATGTGTTCCGACTTTATTTTGGTTGGTGTTGGTTATGTGCCCGTACTACTAGGAAAGTGTAGTTTTAGACCCTTCATGTAGGGTATTTTGTTTTATTATGTTTCACAGTACACTGTTTTTAAGACTAATCCTTGTAAGCACTCTATCATTGGCGATTCTTTGACTATTCTAGATGCATTATAGCAATTTAAGTGTAGTCACAATTATCACCCCACCTACTATGTTCTTAATTTCTGTTCTAACTTTTTTTTGTGAATGTTGGTTTTGTGCCTGTACTACTGGGAAAATGTAGTTCTGGACCCTCCACGTAGAATATTCTGTTATCTTCCGTAGTGCACTGTTTTTAAGACTAGTCTTTTTAGGCGCTCGATCGTTGGTGATTCTTAGATGATTCTTAGATGATTCTGGACACACTACAACATTTTAAGTGTAGTCATAGTGATCACCCCATCAAATCTGCTTTGAATTTTTATTTCGTTATTCCGCTCAGAACTATTTTGTTTTGGTTAATGATTTCTATTTACAAATATTTTTTGCTTCGTTCTCAAAATTGCTATTATATTGATTTTGTTCTCTTCAAATATTTTTTCTTGAAGTTTATATTATTATTTTACAAGAATTATTTCCACTTGATCCCTCTGTGTTTTGTATATTATATTTTTGTTCTCAAAATCCGCCACTTGCTGAACATTCGTGCTCATTCTGTTTTCACCCCCTCACACAGATAAAGAATAGTTTGAGTTAGCTTGTGAGAGCAACTATAAGGCCATTTGCAGTTCGAGATAGTTAGAAATATTTTTTTATTATTAATATTATAAATTTATTTATGATTTGGAAAGACTTTGGATTTCATTTTGTTTATTAGAACTATGAGAATTTATGGTTTATGTTTCGATTTCAAGGATTGTAGTTACTCTGTTACTTATTCTCGAAAGTTGAATTTTATAAATTTGGAATTATTCGGAATATGTAGCTTTGCATGCTTGAATATACGGTGTATCATCATCTCGAGACTCCTAGGATAGGTTTTGGTGCATGACAAAAATTATATCTCCAAACTTCAAACCAAAATTAGGTCATGACTAAGGATGGTCCATCGCCATCCTAATATGCCTCTTGGTCAAATTGTCCATTCTGAACCACTCTTCTAAATTTATGACTCATCAGGTCATGTAAATATGGTCCGCCATCAACCTTGCATGTTTCATATTTTATCTTACTCCTTAAAACTTTTACTTAATATAGTCATGTGTATGACAAACATCAATTATATGCAACAACTCATTGATGGATGACCACAACTCATTTTATTTTAAACATTTTTAGTAGAGTGCTATGATTCTAGTACATCCTATTTCTTTTTATCTTCGTATCTTAGTTTAGTTTTACATGATGATATGACAACCCATGATATCTTTTTAAGTACATTTGTGCTAAATGTCCATCTCATCTCTTGTGAATTCTTTCTAAAGTTAGTCATTTAGTATTTACGCACCTAATCCTTTATATACCGACTTATAGTTTATTACGGCCCTAGCAGGCCATTAATGGTTACTTTCGACCTTAATCATGCTGCTAGTGAGCTTATCGGCCCTAAATATAGTGCTAACGGTGTCTATCTTACTGACCTTAAACATGGTAATATTGGAGTTTATTCAAGCACTCCTAATATACTTCTAACACAATTCCTTTTGTAAACAGTCCTAACATGATACTGGCACCAAACATACATCATAAATCACATCATTATAACCATGCAACCAACCAATCAAAATTATATCTTAATGAAAAATAAAATAAAATTCTAGAAAAAATAATTAATTACTATACCCATGTTTCCCACATTTTTTAAAAATTTATTTAACCCAATTGTTTGGTTAAAATTTATTATTCACTTTGATGTTTATTTTGGGTCTAAGATGACCTACAAGAACTAACTCGCTCTTTCACCTTACCTAGTGTGAAATGACATGATGAAATGGGTCAATCTTCTAAAATGGGTCCTACAAAATATTAGGATGGTTCAAAATTAAATAATATGCTAAAATGTATAAATTTTCTAAATAGTACTTGGAATATTCACATTCTTGATATATAGGCTGAAATTTTTACCTAATAGATAAAAAAGGTTTCAAGGCATATCCTTAAAATCATGTTGGGAGCCTTTTTTTATAATGATGCTAAAATTATAGCAGCCAATGCAATGAGTTATAGACTCATCTTATGGGTGTAAAAATTGAACTTGGAAGGATAAAAGCTGAATTTGATTATCAATATAGTTTCAGGATCTTTAGTGCTCTGAGAGTTCAAATAAGCACTAATTATTTGAATAAGGAGTTTCTAGACTTTTATAACAACTTGGACAACAAGATAAAAGATTTAACGGCGCTATAAGGTTCATAATCTATAGCCAAAAGAATTCCGAAAAGGCTAGGGGGCTTTATGAAGCTCGGATGCAAGTAGGGGTTTGATTGCACCAGGAATGAGTGCAAAAGCCTAGAATTTTGAATAAAGATGAACCAACCAATGAAATACAACATAAATTTAATGAATTTAGGTGCTGTGAAAAAATGGAAGAATGATGCCAAAAAATTTAGACTCACACAAATGAATCTAGAATTGCTAGCACTTGTACGATCGATTTTGGTGTTTAGATGAGGTTTTCCCTTGATCTAATGAACCTAGGCAAGAATAAATAATTAAGAAACATTCGAAATACTTCAATAACTGAGAAACAAAGGACAAGAGGCTGGACGTACGTTGGTTTAATAAAGAGTGCGATGAAGACAACAATCATATGGTATATGGTGCGAAGATGATTCTTTAATGCGATAACTTCTCTTCCACTTTAATGTGTAAGTCTAGGAATAATGGAGGAATTATGAAGCTATTTGAATCAACTAAAAGAATAGGAGAGCAAAATATGGCCAAAGTTAGAATAAAATGACGAGTAAGGCAAATTGGAGAACAACGGAATGGTGTATTTTTTTTCTTAGCATGGCTTAGGTGGCAAGCTAGTGATGGAAAATAAGAAGAAAAGAAAAGGAATAAGTGAAGCTTTTGGTTATTAAGAACAAGGAGTCTTAGCTAGATAAATATATAGGAAAAGAAAAAGAAACAATAATAGTGGGATAATGATAAAAGTGATTTAAATAAAACAAAAAATATAAATAGATAAAATAAATTTAATTTGAATTTAAAGTATTCTAGGAGGGTATGTGCTGCACTTTTCTAAATAAAGATTACGGTTAGGTGAAAAATTATCTTATGTAATAATAACCCAAACCATATATATATCATGCACTCACGTAAGCTAAACTTTAGAAAATCTAAACAAATGAATTCAAAATCGAGTGAGAAAAAATACTTTTAACTCATTTTCATGAGAAGATTCCAGTGGTGCTCTTAGATTTTCAATTTAATGCTCAATTTGAAAAGGACAAAAATGCCTTAGTAAAAAAATTTAACTTTGAACTTCTGACTTGGAATTTGACTTAGTGATCACTAAAGGAATTTTTTAAGGATCAAAGTTCCTTAATTTCACATTGTTTTTGTGAATTGGTGAGCAAAATTATGAAAATACCCTTGAGAATAAAATGATAATTTTGCCTTTAGAGTAATTTGGTTTCTTTTTCTTGGTTTATAGGGCTATTACAACATGTTTAAGTACATTTTCATATTTGTGTGGTGTCCAAGTATATAATAATAGTACTTGAATGTCTAATATGATACGTTTGATGTCTAAATCTGGTAAAAAAGTGTTTTGTCTTAATGTTTGAGTATATGTTTTAGCTATATTTAAATGATATCCAAATGTCTGGTTGTTATATCTAAGTATCCAATTGTGATGGTTGAATATCTAATACCATAAGTTAAGTGTCTAAATTTAGTAAATAAGTGTCTATTCTACATGTTTGTAGTGTTCAAGCATCCAATTTATGGTGATTGAAAGTCTAATGTGATAAGTTAAGTGTTTAAATATGGCGATGGAATATCTGAAACTGAATTATAGTTGTCTTTAAATGAACATATGCTAATATTAGCATACAATAGTGAGACCATAAATGAACACCAGAATTGCAAAACTAAGAACCATGCTAATAGAACTAAGACACCATATTTTGCACTTTATGTGTATGCTTCATTATCATTGATTAGATTAGGAATTGTTAAACATTAAGAGCAATAAATGGTAATTGATTTTGATTTTTAAAAAATAAAAACATAATAAAACATATTTTTTTCATGAAAAAATCCTAAGAAACAACACGATTATCTATGTGAAATTTAAAAAATAAAAAATAGAAATTTTTTTTTTTTAAAAATGATAATGTAATTGATTTGATTTCTTATAACATGATTATTTCTTAATTTACTGTGAAGTTTGCAAAAAAAGAACAGCTAATTTTTTTTTAAATAAAAAATAAAAACTGGCATTTCATCCTTTGAACACGCTCATGAAAGTGTACAGTACATGAAACTTATCCCTATTAGAGGCCCTAACCAGCCTATTACTATGCCAACCCATTGGCTCATAACAGTCCTATGAAATAAAAAATTTTAATCTTATACTAGATGTCATACCATTTTTTTAGAGGTACAGTATAGGACTGGTATCATATTTTCATGCTTATATATATAACATATGAATATATAAAACATAAAAATTAGGATAAATAGCACCAATTATCCTTGAACTAAGACTCAAGTTGCGGATTTATCCTAAAACTAAAAAATGTTACACTAGTCGTCCTCTTGCTATAAAAATGTTACACCATTCGTCTTATCGTTAGGTCAAGCTATTATGAAGTAAAGGAATAAGCATTTAGTAAGGGAAAAAGTTCACAACTAGTCCTAAACATAGTAAAATTTTTTATTTGAGTCCAAAAACTTTGTTATTTTCTAGTTCAGTTCTAAAATTATGAAAATATAAATATTTTTGTTTTTTTTTCTTTTTGTTGTCCTCTATATTGAGACCCCTACCGTTGCCGCCTAATTATCCTTATTGATCCTCCTTCTCAAACTCTCTATCTTCGTGTTCCTATTTTACTTCTGGCATCACTTCCTTAAATCGATAATGGAGGTGCACAAAAAAATCACTTCAAGATGTTGCTCGCATAAGTCACCGAGGTTTGAAAAGAATTAAGTAGATCATGGATGCCTTAATTGTCCATTCCAACACTGACACAATGTCCTCAAACCTCCTTAAGTTGTAGAAGATCATGGCGAGCACATGCAAGCACATCCAAGCTGGGCTCGCCTTCAATGACACACCCTAATCTAGATCCTTGAGAGGGCCATTGCCAAAGGCAATGGTGTCGTGGGCATGCTTTAGGAGGACGGGGTTGAGATTTGGGTTGTCAAATGAGGGATCATTGAGGTTGATGGAGTTTGGTAGAGGTTTTTTGGTTGGACGAGCCGGAAAGTGCTTGCAATGGAAAGGTGTCAAGGAAGGAAGCTTCTTGTTGGGAGTTCACGGCAGTTCCCAAAGGGCAACATAGAGGGGCGGCGCATCAAAAGGATATTTGACAATGAGCCCTAACATGCTTCCGTGGGTAGAATAGAGTAACTTAAGGAGGGGCGACAAGGTGGTAGAAGAGAAAAATAGAGGACAATTTTTTTGCATTATTTTATTTAAATAATAGTTTTTATTTTTCATTATAAATCAAATGTTTCACTTTGAATGGTTATTAGTAGAAAAAACAATACTCCATCTTTCTCGTTTCTTTTACAACATTTGGATAGCACGAACCAAAGAATCAAACAAAATTTTCTCTTCTTTTTGATTCTCTCCTTCCCCTTATTCGCTTGCCTTTCCACTTCAATCGGACCCATCCTATCCCTTCCTTGTAGCGCTGTCTCCATCCTTGATTCCCTTCCTTATCACCGTCATCGATCAGACACATCTTCATTGCCTTTTTATCTTTAGCATGTTTAGTCTTCTTGATTCACCATCCCTTCCTTGTCACCATCTTCATGTTCAATTCCCTTCTTTGCACCATCATCACTTCGTTGATGTCTAGCCTTAGGCCATCGAGATCAAATCAAACACAATCACAACTGGAGCCCTTGATCGTGTCCTTCCTCAATTTGTCAAAGGTTGCCCTCGTTCACTAAGGACCTCGATTTGCCCCATCCTGTATTCATCAGAGGCTATCCTCATTCGTATTGGCCGATGGCACATCCAGTAGAGGAGGCGTGAAACCTCGCTGAATGGAGAAAGAGGAAAGGTGAGTTGAAATAAAGGAACCCAGAAAGTGAGAGAGAGATGGAGAAAACAGTGGGGTCTAAAGAGGAGAAAGATAAGTTAAAATGGGCTATAATAGTAAATGAGATGTGAAAAAATAAAAAAAAAATGGTGCAAAGTCATTAGATAACCCAAAAAGGAAAATGGAGTAAAAGATATGGGACATAGGGAGTAGTAAACAAAAAGAAATAATAAACTTTAGAAAATGAAAAAGGAAAGACAAAGAGTTTAAAGAAAAGGATTAATGAGGTCAGTTAGGCAATAATCGTGGGTTTCACTTGGGAAGATGGAAAAAAGGAAAAAAATTTAAAATATACACATTTCATAGTTTTAGGACTAAACTAGAAAATAATAAAGTTGTAGGACTTAAATAAAAAAATTATACTAACTTTAGGACTGACTGTGTACTTTTTCCCACCAAATACTCATTCCTTGCTTCCTATCGGCCCAACCTAACGAAAGGATGAAAGTGTAACATTTTCAATTTTTCATAGTTAGAGGACGAACGATGTAACATTTTGTAATTTTAGAATGAATATGTAACATAAGTCTTAATTCAGGAAAAACAAGTGCTATTTACCCTAGCAATTATTGAAAGTATGTGAATGTGAAGTTTACACACACACACACACACACACATACACACATATATTACTAAAGAGTTTTTTACACATAAGTTATATATTTTATAAAAAAAAACATAATTTTAAGGTATAGAATAAATAAAAATATAAAATTCTTTCAAATATCAAAAAAATTATTATACATAATAATCATATATTCTATCCAACCCAAAACATTTGCATTGTTTAGTTTCACATGCAAACCAAGAAAAATGCACTGTCTTGCTTCATGTTTTAGCTTTTCACTCCTCTCTTCACTTGTTTCTTTGCTTTAATTGCCTTCATTTTAAATCGCCTCTGCACTTCGATTGCCTCTTGTTTTCATTGTCTCTCTACTTCAATTGCCTCTCTTCTTGATCGTTTTTTCGCTTGCCTCATTTCTTGGCCACCTCCATCCTCAATTTGCCTTCTTCCTTAATTCGCCTTCATCCTCAATCTTCTTCTCTTGGAAGCCCTGAATCCCCTTTACTCAGAAAGACCACCCTTTCCATATACCCTCATAATCCATCTCGCTAAAAGGCCATCCTTATTCGCATCGATTGCTGGCACGTTTGCTAGAGGAGGCATAGGAGCATGACCTCATCAAAGAAAGAGAGAGAAATAGATGAGTTGAAATAGGGAAAGTGGGGGAGAGGGAGAAAGAGTGGGGCCTAGGAAGGAAAGCGAGATGGGTTAAAGTGATGTATAATGATAAATGAAATGTGGAAAAGTCACTAAAAAAAGAAATAATGAAAAAGTTGTGAGACAATCCAAATAGAAAAATTGAGCAAAAAACATGATACAAAAGTATTTTACTTAATAATATCAAAAGTTAAAAAAAGAAAATTTTAAAAAAGTTCATTTTCTGGGTTTCGAGATGGTATGTTACATTATGAGATAGTTGAGATGCTCAGCATCACCTGGTATAATCTAATACAAAAGATGAAATAAGACACACTATATTTGTACTATTTTTTTTTTTTTATAAATATAGCCGATACGATATGGGACTAATCTATTATATATATATAAAGCAGGATAAAAGTAAAGAGTTTTGAATATTTTTACTTAATAGAATTAACAATGAATTGACATATGGCATTTTTTTATTTAAGGAAATGAAGTCATGTGTTTACATTGTGTATTGACAAAGGTACCCACATGACCCTTTTAATAGAAAGTTTTGTTTATCTTTTCAGTTATCATGCTCAACATAGGTTTGACAAGTGTAATTTTTTTGTCAATTGCTAACATTTTACCCCTGCCAAATTATCAATTAGTGGTCTGAAACTATTGTAAAACGTAAACATATGCTATAAATACAGTTGACTAAATTTCAACAAAATTAATGAGTTGTAAAATATGCGGTAAATGCACTTCAAATTGATACGATTACCTAAAATGTAAAGTAGAAATTGATACAATTAATGAGTTAACTAATTATCATTGCAATAACAACCCTATAAATAGATGCACCGACCATCACATTTTCTTCAAATTGAATTGAGAATTACTTAATGGATGCCAAAAATATCATGTTTGAATCATATGCAAATATTGTTTGTGCTAATGGCACGTTGCTTGCTCGGTTACACCGCTTGGAGATCGAGAATGAAGGATTGAATCTCCTGGAAATTCAAAATGAGAGGCTTAAGTGCCAAATTGTAAAGCTTGAAGGGCAGTTGTTGGTTACTGTCACATAATTATATTGTTAAGCATAACAAAAACAGCACATCCTAATACGGCTTTTCTATTTTTTGTCTTCATAAACAGTCAAAAGCTAAGGCAAATCAAATTACACAAGTAGGCTTAGAGTTGTTTCAAAAACAAAAAGGCAAGTCTATTGTGGGACACTCTTAATATTAAAACAAGAAGGGTTTTTAGTGTTAGAGACTTCCCAGCCGGTATTGATCCTAGTGCAATAGTTGAGAATGAAGAATCTTTTGTGGAAGATATAGATCCTGCTAAAATCGAGCAAGAAACTAGAAAAGCATTGTAATCAAAGTAACTAGACGCATAACTTACAAAAGGAGATTGAAACAGAGTCCAAATCATTAAAACAAAGGACAAAGAAAATATAAATGCAAAGATTTAATTGTTTCATAAAAACTAGACAATTTGCATAAAACACTTCGGATCACATAAATAAATTAGAAATTTTGTGTGAACCAAAGCTAACTCATAGACTATTGCCCAGATCTTGGACAACAACATAAATCCATTAAAAAAGTTATTATTTTTCCTGATCTAGAACGGATCCAATTCCAATAATATGCAATCATAAAAACTATAGTGAGGCTATATTTAAAAAATAAAAATATAGATCTACGAAAAAGAAATCATAAATTAAAATTAGAAAACAAAGAATCAGGAGTAAGACAGATGTTGAATGATGAAAACAAAACCCGAACAATCGAAACCAGAGAGGAAAGGTGAGTGCATAAGGAGAAAGAACCATGTGTCATGCTTGATTGCGGTGGCCCTGGTTGTCACCGGCAGAAACCTTTATAGGGAAAGAGGAGAAATAAGAAATGTAGCGATTTTCTCGGACAACAAGTGAGAGAAGCTGGTGTTGCTTGATTTTTCAATTTGAAGGAAATGGATTTAATCCACTTAGGCCCCTATACTTTTACAAAACATTGCTGACAGTCCCTAAATCTTATATATTTTGCTTTTTGGTGTATAAAGTTTTCACAATTACAATGTTTGTGTCCATATATGCCAAAGTCCAAAAAGTTTTCTTCCTAATGGGCGCAGTCGGCCCTTCTTTTTTCCTTTTTGGTTTAATTATTCTCTTTCCATCATTTTTTTCGTTTTTGTATACTGTAACATGGTTCATTAAATTGGGCCAACCCACTTATTTTGCTTACTTTATTTTCCTTTTTCATTAATTCAATTGGGCCATACTCTGCTAATTTTATTTAAAATCCTTTTAAGTTGTCGGATGCATAATTTATCAATTCAAATTTTGTGGGTTGGTTCAATTAGATTTAATATTTTGAATATTTGTTCCATTTAATTAACCTGCCCATTTTAACCATTTTTTTTATTTTCCCCCTATTTAAGTTGAGAGCTCAAAATATGAGCATATGAAAAACCATGAGAAGAAAAATTCAAATTAAAAGAGGTTGGGCCAAAATTAATCTAATTGTGCCTACTTACCCAATTTGTTTAATTGCAACTCTGATTTTTTTTAAGCCAATTGTTTAAGGGTTCACTATTTTTTGAGCAAAATTATTTAAACCTGGCTAGGCCATGACGTATTAATTTATAGTTTGTTTGTTAAACCCATTGGGTCCAATATTTTGTTTGCCTGATAAATTGAATTTCTGACAACAATTTACCTTTTATTTTTTCTTAAAAAAATATATCTAGTAAAAAAAACATAAAAAACATGCGGAGAATAAAAATTCAAATTTAAATATGCCATCCCACAACCCATGAAATTTGGGTAACACGCCGCCATTAATTTTAATATTTAATGTGATTTTAATATATAAAGCCATAATATATTATGTGCTTTAGAATAATGCAAATACTATAAATATATATTAATTGCCGACTTCGGGTTACTATTCATGAAGAGTGCCACATTTGTTTTCCTTTTTTCTGGACTATATTAACTGTTTCTAAGTTTGGTCCCATTTCGCAAGCAGATAGAGTCATGTGGGTACGTATTGTAATTTTCTCAGTTTCTACCTGCTTCACTTTTTACTAAGTTAAATGCGTTTTCAGTCCTAGAATTTCTAAATTTTACCATTTAAGTCACTAATTTTGACCCAAATTATGTTTTAGTCCCTAAACTTAATAATTTCTTAATATTCTTTTTATTTGCTCTCTTACTCCCCAAACTTCTTTGTTGTTTTTTCATGTATAATTTTCTAAAAGAAAAATAAATTAAACACAATTTTACTATTTCCATGATATCTTTTCATTATTGATAATTAAGTTTTTTAGCATAAGTTATTTAATTCAAAAGCTTTATGGTTTAATAAAGTAAATTGGTTCATAATTGTTAAAATTGAAAGTAAATTTTTCTAAATAAATTTCTCACAAATATTAAAAATTAAAATTTAAGTTGATAAGAAAATTTTTTTAGTTAATTATTTTTTAACAAGAAAAAATAATCCATCATTTTTAAATGTGTACAGTGTTACTTTTTAAACAGTGTCGTTTCCTTTTTGTTTTTGCTTTTCTACTGACATGATTGACTCTCTTTGAAGTTCGGTCCTCTTCTTTCAATGAAATTGTGTCTAGGGAGCCTGTATTGTAATTTTTTTAGCGTCTCTGTTTCACTTTTTCTTATGATTAAATTGTGATTTCAGTCCCTAGATTTCTTTCCTTTTTTATTTCAGTCACTAAGTTCAAACTATGTTATGTTTTAATACAAACAAAGATAAATAAATTTATTGGTGATACTACATCAGGATATCTTATGGTAATGCTTCCTTATTATTCTGTAATGCTTTCATACATTTAAATATTTAGACATTTTCAGTGACTGAAAATACCTTTCACCGGTGACAACATCGCGAATGTTAACTAGTTGATAAAGTAGTAGGTTAAAAACCATGTACGAAATGCAGTGGGACAAGCTAAAAGCCCTAGAATCGGTTTAGTGCGATAAAACTCGAAACAAGTTGCGGCCAAAATTGATCATAATGGCGGGAAACAAAACATGATCTTGATACGACACAAAGTTACCAACTGACGGTCCCCAAAATCGGATTCCCGCAGGAATTTCTTGAGCCATGGAAATGGAGAAAGTGGTTGCCGAAGCCGACGAGTTGCCAAAGGCTATCGTGCGCCGGGTGGTGAAGGATAAGCTCTCCCAGCTCTCCACAGAATTCGACATGAACGTCCACAAGGATGCCGTCCTCGCCTTCTCCGAAAGCGCGCGCATTTTCATCCATTACCTCTCTTCTACGTAAGATTATATTCTGGCTTCGATCTAATTTCTGAATATTTGTAAGCCGAGTTGTCATTCCGGGTTAGATGTGATGAGTGGGGCGGCGAGTGATTGTGGATTCTAGGGTTCTTACCGTTGATGTGGGTTTTGGACGAACTTTTCAGGGCTAACGACATCTGCAAGGAATCGAAGAGGCAAACCATCAATGCGGATGATGTGTTGAACGCGCTTGAAGAAATCGAGTTCACGGAGTTCATTAAGCCTCTTAAAGCGTCCCTTGCGGGTTAGTGAGAATCTGGGTTTTCTATTTTTGTGGTTTTGGACTAGATTGGTAGTAGAAATTTGCGTGTTTTGTTTCTCCCTTTTGTGACTTTGTTTGATGGATACATTGTTACAGTGAATAGTGAATTGTGTTTAGGTTACGCTCTGCATTTCTTTTAATTCTCAAGTAATGCCATGAGCAGAAGGCAAAACTATTTTCGTCGTGGTAACGTAAAAGTTCATGAGGAGAAGAAAATAAGAAATGGGTCTCAGTATCAAAGCAACAAGATTCACATATGTGCACAAGGTTGGTATCTGAAAGAAGAATTGCAAAATGAAAAACTGGTGCTTTAGTTTAGCTAAGTGTTTATGATGAGAAGAAAGCAAGAGGTGGCTGCCACTGGCAGTCAATATGATACCTTGTAGATGATTTTGGATGTTAATTTTGTTCTTTGCATGCATGCAAACATGTGAAATTTCTTTTGACTGTAGTTGTTCTTGCGACACCCTAGGAATTCTGCCTAAACAAGCTCCTTAAAAGGAATAGATAGATTAAAAGGTGCTTGTTCAGCTGCTTGAATATTGAGAGAACTCCTCTGTTCATTACTTTGGGGTGGTTTGAGTGATCTTTCCTCTCTCTCTCTCTCTGATTTTTCTTTTGTTGTTCTTAGAGATTGTAATTGGGTGGCACATAAGCTTCCCACTCGTCAAAACATTTGAGAGGATGTTTTGAATGGCTGTTCACTGGCTGCCTTGGTTGGTCAAAGTTCTCTTGATTGATAATTGGTGAAATTCTCTTATCCCAAAGAAGACAAGGATTATCTAGATCAGCAAGTGAGAGAACTGCTATGTTCCTGGCCTAGGATTCAAGTTGTGGGGTGTGGCAATGGAAAATTAGGGCTTGTTGGGTTGTTAGAGGGAACCCAATAACCTCAAAGCCTTATAGGAGAGAACCTTCCAATTCTCAAACATACTCATGTTTTTTCTGTTTTGGTGGAATAGGCAAGATTTGTCTTTCTTGTTTTCTTCTTACAGCACACATATTTCAATTTAACCACTTCCACATGAAGAACATCATGGAGGCTGCATAACTGGCACCATGACTCATTCACCAACTCCTAACTCCTACTTTACCTTAATATAATTGAGGTAGATTAGTAACATGCATTCCCAAGGAGACAAAACACGTACTTAGTACAAAGCACAACATAATATATGTATGCCACATATACTACCAAGATAATACTAGCCAAGTGCTGCTACCTCTTTTATTCCTAAAGAGTTTCTGGTGCGTAATACCCTCCAAGTCTTCCATCTTCAATTTTGCAGTGCTGCTTATTTACAGTACCATGCTTTTCACCAGATTTTAGGTAATGTTAGATAAAATGAAATTCCTCTTTGTTTGATGCTTATATTAGAGATGTACCTATGTCACAATTCATTATAGAATAGCTTATAATCAGCTGTTGCTTCTGATTTTGCTTTTTATTGTAATTTGTAGTTACCTTCTTTGATGCAACAAGTAGGAGAGTAAAATCCTGCATAGAACCAAAGGAAAATAAAAATTAAAAGGATTAGAAAGATAGCATGCTCATCTTATGTTACATTTCACCAAAATCTTCAATCTTGGGCCAAGAGTATCTTTTCCATTCCAAGTTAGGGTAGATTGATCTGTATTAATTAAAGTTTTAATTTACTTGTTCACTGGCTGCCACTTAGTAATTTGGTTTGGGTTGGTAAAGCTCTGAATCATGGAACATTCATCTTGATAAGGTGGTTGAAAGGGTAAGAGAAATTATGCCTTGGCATTAATTCAAAGAGCTCTGCTGTGTCATTCTGCTTCATGTGAGGAACATTGGCCAAGTTGTGAACTATATCTCCCATGATTTCAACTTCAGTTCTAGGATTTGGTTATTGCTGTTGTATTTCTGATTCATTTTACTTGAAGAGCAAGGCCTTGAACTTGTAATACCACTGTTGTTTCATTACCCCGAATTGCGAATATGGCTATTGATTTATTGTTATAGCAATCTTTGAGCTTCTGTAGTACTTGTTAACTGCATGTTGGAGTTATTTATGCAGGCTACCATCATGCTGAATGCCTGTTAATAAGCTAAATGTTAATGCTTTTATGGATTCTCTTGTATTACAGAATTCAGGCAGAAAAATGCTGGCAAAAAGGCTGAAGCATCAAAGTTGAAGGAGGACAAAAATAAAAGGAAGGCGGAAGATAAGTCAGGAAAAAGTGGTAGTAAGAGCAAAACAAATAAGGGTAACAAGGATGGGGAAGGGGGAGATGAAGATGATTGAAATGAGTAATGGCATCAGACAAGAAGACTTATATCCCAGATTGCTTTTTAAGTTTTGTAGTTAATGTTAAGATTATCTTTATTTGAGTTGCTAGGTTTATGATGAAATTCATAGATCAGAACTCTGTGTGTGTGTGTGTGTGTGTGTGTGTGTGTTTGTGTTTCCCACCTAAAGCTTTGTAGGAAATGGAACAATGCTTTGTAACTCTTCTATGTAGAAAAACGCCATAATTTTGGAAATGGGTAACCTTATATTGGGAAATATCCATCTCCTTGATCTAGAAAGCGTGTTCCATAGGCTCCTTGGCATGATGCTCTCTATTTCTTGTGTTAGACCAAGATTTAAGGCTAGTTTGTCCACGTTCGTTCAGTTCATTTAATGTTCTTGTTCATTTAATATAAAATGGTTGTTGTTCAGTTCAGTTAGTGTTCTTGTTCATTTAATATAAAATTATTGTTTACAATTCTAATTAGACAATACTCGTTCTTGTTCGTTCAATTCATTTACAGTTCTAATTATACTCGTTCGTGTTCGTTTATAGCTCTAATTAAACAATACTAGTATATATCACTCCACTATATTGTATATGGTATCCAGTACATTTTCTAACGAGTAATAAGTTAAGTGCCCACTCATTTTGAATAGATTATGACAACCATAAAGATACGCACCGGTATAGCATTCCTTTTTATCCGTCTAACGTTTTTTTTTTTACTTTTCCCCTCTAATTTTGTAAACTTACCATGAGAATACATCCCCCTGGAAGTATCTTAGAATTCCTGTTTTTGTTGTTTTCTGCCTTACATCTCCTTTTTTCTAGGCGATTGTTCTCCCTTTACAGGGAACAAGCTCCAGTGGCCCTTAAACCGAGCATAATCATGAAAAAAAGCAGACTTATGACATGAATTTAATTGATTTCCTCTAGTTACACGTCAATCAATTGCCCTACTCAGAATACAGAACCCTAACAAGAAGCTGAGAAAATACAACCAGGACAACATTTGGAAAAACCAAAACCTGAAAACCCTCCTCAAACACTACGAAAAATGAGAAATGCTTTTCTCATGTTTCATCAGGGTCCAGTTCATATACACAACTAATATGGCCGATACCTGCTGCCCCCGTCATTACCGTGTTTTCCCCTGCTTGAACTGGCACCACTCTTTCCACCGCCTCGGCCTGTCCTTTGATGTATAGGTGGGTTGTGAGGCTGACCCCCTGGCTGTTGCCTGCAAGTAAATGTGTTGTTTTAATGCTCGACGGATATACCTTTCAGCCTTTAATCAAAGCAAGCTAGTGAGATCGATATGAATACTGTCCAATCACGGAATTATTTGTCAGCAACCAAACAGCCGACAAAGTTCCGACTTCAAATGCATTTTGTTCATGACTGTTTTTAAGATAAGCAAATGACTAAATTTAGGTTCATGGGCCAGAATATGGATCCAGATGTCCTTATGTGAAGCTTCAAACCAGAAGGCCCATGTCACATAGCACCTTAAGCTAACATGATTTTGATCAAATTCATGGCAATAAAAGCTACTAAGTTGAACTTACAAGACATATCCAATACGTCCATCAGGCAGAAGCATTGGCATCATAGACATGCCGGCAGGTGCTGCTCCTCTTCCGTAAATTACAGGCTGAAGAAAAAATATATTTTATTATAAGTGGAATGGTTAAGTAAGATCATAGGGACCAGAAAAAGAGAACTCTTACAGGCTTACAAATATTTTGACATTAAAAAAAAACAGTACTTGGCTCATCCCAGTTCTTATCCCTACCGCACAAGGTCTTAACAAGTATACTTGAAAGTTACATTTCAGGTTCGATTTATAAAAATTTGCACAAGTTTACGCAGAAAACAAGTTTTGATTGTTCATAAAAAGCCTAATCAAGCATATGGAGCATTTCACATTTAAGTTACAAAAACTATTAGCATACTGTGCTTTTTGTCCATTAAAAAATGTTAGTAGAGAAGGAACTGATAACACACATTGAAAAAAAAAAACTGAAACAAACATATAGAACGGCTGGCTTTAAGGGTTTCACACATCCATAACCTGGCAATTGGATCAAGGAACCAACTGAAAATTTTGAACACTGAAACCAAACCATGATTCACTAGACCGATTAACATAAGAACCCTAATTATTACGAGAATCCTTAGCTCTACACCCTAAATTGCATGAGACCGAAATAACACACAGATCTATCCTCAAATTTGACAATTTAATCTTCCCAAGTCATCTAACATCTCATTAAATCATACCCATCACCCAGTCATCATCTTCACGTTTCATCTACTTTACTCCTCTTCATCTCCAATCATCTCTTAGTAAGTTATGCTTTACCGCAGGAGCAACTATTTTACATAATGGAACAAGAATATTTTAACCTCCCAAGCAAGTCTACAGTCCAACTACAAGCCATATTTTGACATTCAATTATAAACAAGTTGACTTAGTCTGAGAAAAGCCAGATGCACTCACAAACAAAGATTAACTATCCTGATGCTGTTTTCAGCAAATAGTCTCCAGGATAGAATAAGAGTAAGCGCTGATTTGTAGGGAGCATAGACAATAAGGGACAGAAAAAAGATACTTATTAATTGGTTTATCTTTAAAGACACATCCTACATATTAGCAGAACCATTTTTCCTTCATTCATGTTTCCATACTTCCTACATAGAAAAGCCATAGGTTGGCTGGCGTGGTAATGTCCAGAAATACTGGATATACTTTCATGTTTACAATAACCATAGACCTCTAAGATAAAAAAGTTTCCGGGCTGATACTATCTGCTTGGAACATATCTCTTGATCAATATATCTGGTATAATGAGACCGATTAAAGGAAGTTTATCCCAACAATACAAGTATTCATACAGTGATTATGACAGCCTGATGAGACGGAATGCAAATCTTAAAATTTGGCTAGCTCTTCATGTTATCATGGTTGTAGTAATCATCATGATGTTGCACCTTAATCCCCAACTAAGTTGGGATTTGTGGCATGAAGTCCATAATGTAAGAGTAACTATTAAAGTGAACACACACTAAAAATTCACGCAAAAGCCAAGTGGCAAAGTTCTATGCCAAATGCCCTTTCTTCTCACAACCCTTATACGAGGGAATAATGGGTTAGTGAATGCAATGCTATTATCTTGCTTCATCAAATAGCAGAGATGCCATATTCTACTGTCAAAACAACAGCTTCTGTACCCATTTCAATCAAACTCCCTTTATAACAGATTAATAATACTCACATGTTCAAAATGTGCAATAGGATAACATGCAAATGCGATCAGTGCGACTGGTGGAGCTTTAGGTACAAAATGACTAGTACATTGATGGCTGTATCATGATCGAATGAAGATTAAAAAGAAATACTTTGCTTGTCTGAGATGATATTTCAAGAAGCTAATTCAACTTCAGAATGTAATGCATCTTTTTTATTTCTTTTATTTTCTTTTTTTGGTATATGTGATCAAGGTCAAGGAGGAAGTGGGGCTTTGATCCGTAAACCTTGGGAACAACAACCACATACTTAAGCATTACACTAAACCTTGGTTGTCATATTTTTCTCTCATTGATACTCGAACATAAGGAAGCAAACAAGAAAGGGGGCAATGAATTTTCTTTTAGAAAGACTCATCTTGTGAGGCATGAAGAAGAAGCATGTTTTTCTGTCCACAGCAATAAAAGTAATTCACAAAGAAAGATAGAGAAGTGATCAAAACTAGCAAATCCAGGCTGATATTCACCTGTGCAAATCCTGCAACACCATATCCTGCTCCCAGAGCACCATACGCACCACCAACCATTCCAAAACCAACGTTAGATGGAAAACCAGGAAGCAAACCTGGTTTTGGTAGATTTGATCCAGCAGTATTCTTTTGGTCTGCCTGTGGCTTTGCAAGAGAACACTCCACTACTTGGCCTGACAAATAGAACACCAATTACACTAGGAATTTGGTAGAAAATGCAAAATCAATTCTTATTAAAAGAATTCAAACATAATAGATACCATCCAACTCATATTTCTCAGTGTTCTTTAATGCTTTCATGGCACTGGATCTCTCGGCATAATGTACAAAAGCAATTCTATTCTGTCCAGGCTTCGCTGGCGGTAAAACAATTTTTGTAATTTTCCCATGGTGGTCAAACAACCTTTTCAACTGATCTTGTGTTACATTCTTTGGTAAATTCTTCACATAAACAGCCTTGACCTGTGAAACATGAATCCGATTAACCAAATCAAACATCAAATGAGAAGCCTACATGCGTGCACAGTATTAAACAAACTACAATACTCAAGATTTCTGAAAATACAACTAGGTAGTTCTTTAAACTACGTAAGAAAGCCAGATGCATTACATGATATATCCAATGTTATAAGAAATAAAATAAACCATTGAGCATGGTGACGTACAGCAGAAGGGATGATATAGGACAAGAAACACCTCTATGCAATCAAACAAGAAAGAAATCAACTGCAGTAGCCCTTCACAGATCCACAAGACAAAAACCCAGAGAAAGAAAATAGAAATAAATAAGACATGCTGATTTCCCTCCAAGTTCCAAGAAACTTTTATCATTTCAACAAACCCCAACCACTGTCAATTGGACAAAATTGCAGGCACTAACAACTTGGATTGCTTATTATACAAGATGGGCAATAGAGAACATATGCAGACACTGGAATGAAACCAAGCTAAACTACATGAAGGTCATGGAACAGGAACAAAAACCACTCATCAAGATGAAAAAGGCTAAACAATAAAAGTCACAATGAACTGACAAGAGAACAACAAAGAAAAAAGAACCTGAGAAGCAGCAGAAGAATCTGCATTTTTTGGGTCAGCCCAGCTTACAGTAGGGGCATTATCACCTAACCTAAATTTGGGATTCATCATCTTCTGCCTTGAATACTCGGCACATGCATTATTATAGTACTCAATGAAAGCAAATCCCCTGTTGTTACTTGAGTTCTTCATATCCTGTTTCCAAGATTTCAATACATGAGACATGCAAATTGAAAAAGAAAAAAATAATCACCTTTTAGCAATAGTACCAAACTAAATCTGCTGACACAATACTGTATTCACCTACATGTTCAGCAAAATATAATTATCTAGTACATAAACACAACTCATAAGAAACCACAGTAAACAACCTTCACTAATTCAATTGAAGTCACTCCTGGCCCTACATCTGACACGACCTTCCTCAGATCTTCCTCTTCCCAGCTTCTAGGGATATTACCAATAAACAAGCGATGCTTTGATTGAGATGTTGAACATTTAACTCGTTTGCCCTGAAAGTTAGCAATGGCCAAACACACGTACTTCAAAAAGTTAGAAAGGTCATGCTGCAGTGCGAGTGCGGTTCTTTCAAAATTGCCATTATAAATTTCCATCACAGTTACAGGGTTGAACAAGAATAAAATGGTACTCACCTTAAATTCAGCATTATTTAGCTCACTAATAGCTCTAGAGGCCAAATCTACATTTCTGAAAGTCACAAATGCAAAGCCTTTGTTCTCATTTGAGTCTTTACCCTTCATAATCCGAACCTACCATCACAAATTATATTGACATGAGTCCTTCAACACACGAGAATAAAAAGTAACAGAGAGGGAGAGTTTTTGTGGAGTTATCTATATAGGCTTACCTGTGTAACTTCTCCAATAGACTCACAAAAGCTCTTCAAATCCTCTTGAAAAATATCGTGAGGAATTCCACCGATATATACTTCAGAGCCATGAGGAGGAAGAGCGAGAAGCTCATCCTGTTTCTTCTTCTCATCCTTATCTTCTGCCATAGCCTCATTGCCGGCACCCTTTTGGGCATTGGTCTCCTCTGCATTTTCAGTGGATTCTTCTTCATCTTCTTCTATCTCTTCTTCAACCTCCTCTTCGATTTCTTCCTCTTCCTCCTCTACCTCCACTTCTTCATACTCAACTTCTTCATCCATCTCAGGATCATTATCTTCCTCAAGATCAACTTTCTCATCAGATTCCACTGGTTCATTATCAGCTGGTGCATCTGAATTTGGCCTTGGCATCTTATGTATCTAAATGAACAAGCTTGCAGGCTAACTGTGAAGAAGGCAAAGAGGCTAGAAGAATTCATGGGAAGAAGCATACATGTATAGAAAGGAGGAAACAGTATGATAGGCCACAAAGAGCTCAAGAGAAAGAATGTCAAATGAACCCGTTTCATGAGAAACAGATTAAGAGGGAGTCCAATATGGATTTTTCACTAAGGAATAATGACAATTTAAGAAAAAGTCATAAAGTGAAAGGCAAAAGAATCTTTTGAATGTAGTAACGAGGCTCATGAATGAGAGAGGACCAATGATCAAGGACTCTCTTCAAATCAGAACAAGAGTCAGAAGACTGCTGTCCAAACACAAACAAAAACAATATTGACATATTTAAGATCTACTCAGCTTCATTGAAGATATAACACATGATGACGAAACTAAGTTTACAACATATAACAGAAACTGATTATTTCACATATAATACTTAAAAACAAAAGATAGAAGTTCAATAGCAACAAATAAACCCAACTTAACAAACAAAAAGAAAACACTGAAAACCCCTTAATTCAAGAAAAATTTGCTTGCATCAGCCCCAATTGAAACAGAAAGAGGGTTAATATGCTTACTGGCCTAAATCTTTCTCAGAGTTAGCATGTAAGATTTTCTCGTATCTTTTTCCTAGCAAAATATGTTTTATTTTTCCAATATGAAAAATCAATGTCCTTGAGAAAACTGAGGTCTAACTATAGCGGCCAGTTGAGTCCTACACAGCTCTTACTCTGAAACAATTTATCATTCAAATATATCTGTCATTTCTTGAAACAACTTATCTTTTGAATATTTTTGTCATCTCTTGTGTATCCAAGAGATGGTAGATAGATGTATCCGGAAGGAAAAATTGTTTCAAAGATGGGAAATTTCTTGTGATGGTCAAAAGTGAAGAATCATAAGATTCAATCTCACAATAAAAATTTCACCAATGCTTACCATGATATGGTAAGTACGTGATCAAGTCTATCGAGTTATATGAAGAATGTCATAAGAACTACAAATCCTTTCTGCATAACCTTATTATTCATTTTTTAGTTTCAGATTGTGTGCGCATGTTTGATGTCTTCAATTGTCCAGCTCTTATGAATAAGTATCAAAGCAAGTTAAATCAAACCATTACTTTTTTAACATATTACGTCTATTGGGATCCATCCCTTCCATTGACAATGATATGAGCCAAAAATCTCACATGGTTCACAAAAGTGACCATGTAACTGCTTACATAGTCTTGGGCACCCTCACACTAACAAAGCTTTTGGGAATGTGCTCTACCTGACCTTATATAAATAGGCTCGTAACAAGTGGTAATAGAGTAGTTTGATCTAGACTTCCCCTTGCAAGGTACGGGAGCATTGTGAAACTGACAGATGGAATGGACAAGAGACCAGGCTGCAATGGGTTTAGGACAATTGTTCACCACCAGATAGGTGGGTGCAATGGTTATGATACCATAGTGCAAAAAAGCCAGACCATGTGGAGAGGGCAACCTTTGGAAAGGGGTACCTAGAGAAGCCACCTAAAGAGAGGGACAGCTGCCTACCAATAGAGTGAAGCTGCCTAGAAAGCAGCTGCTGGGACATCGGTAATGGAAGCTGTTGGAGTGAAATGAGACAAAAACGAGATGTGGTTCATAGAAGTGGCTATATATGTAGTCTGACACCCTCAATTCCAACAAGCTAGCTTTCGGGGATGTGCTCTACCCAAGCTTTTATAAGCAGTCTTGCAACATATAAGCTTCTATGAATTCTGAAACTTTGTTTCCCATTTAGGTTTCATAATAAGTAGCCTTATTTCGGTTTATATTTGCTTGCACAACCTAGGCAATGCTAACATAAAATCAACCAAACAGTAAACATAGTTATACATTAGAGAGAAGGGCCCGTGGCAGGACAAACAATAGAACCTATAAGCAAGGGAATGGTTAAAGATAAAAAGTGGGATTTGAGCAGTGAGCTAGCTATGTAGCTGGGTAAACTTCCTCCAACTTTCATTTAGCTCTTTCGATTGAAAATCAACTACTTGCTCTATTTCACACAAACTCATAATTGGTCCCATGGGAATGTTAATTTCAAAAAATGAAAAGAACAAACAATCTTTTTCTTTTCCTTTTTGTCATCAACTAGCTATTGTTCCTTTCGTTAACCATGGTCCAAATGAGGAAATTAGAAAGTGGTCTACTCCAAAAGAAAGACAGCTTCATTTCAATAGCAAGAACTCTATGTCGTGTGAGCTTAATCACACTAGCTCATCGTCCGGAGATCTACTCCATATTGACCAAATACGAAGGTCCTGTCCCCTTAGCATCTCCAATTAGAGTATTAGAGACACAGTACATAACATATTCGCGAACCAAAATACCAAATCCAGAGTCGAATTACTAAAAAAGAGAACCATAACGGAAAACAGAAATTTAAGTGGCCGGAACTCACCGGAATATTAGATTCCGGTAGAAATCTTTGCAGGAACTCGCCAGAGGGACGATACCAGCTGTCTAGCAGGCGGCAAGAGCTTTCTGAAATTCTCGACACTCGTTTAAATTAAGGAACCGCGTCGTTGCTCTTTTGGATCGACCGACGGGAAGAGAAGGGATTGCTTGAGCGTTTTGAGAATATTTATCAGAGGGAAGGCGCGGCTATGCGATGATATCGATCCATCAGTTCTAGGGATGTGTTATTGGCCGAGACAATTTTTTTACCTTCTGGCATTACTACCCTCTGAGCCACTAAATTTTTGTGCTTCAGCCAATTTAGCCCAAAACTCCATACACATAAGTATATTACTATTACCATATAATTACTTAGAGTGGTATTCGTTTTCAAGACTACTATTGATTAAATAACATAATTACTTCTGAATTCTTTCGTAAATCCAGATACAATCGGACTGTGCACCTTTTGAGTAACTTGGAAACTAGAAGTCCAATTAAATTTCTTGGTTTCATATTTCTTACTTTGTAATACGTTCTCATATATGAACTACTGGAGTTTTGATTTCAAATTATGCCTAATAATTAACATCTCATAAGTTTTGATTAACTTGACAGCCTGAAATTCAATCTAAATTTCTTCCTTTCTTCTCTCTTGCTTTGTAATAGGTTCACATATATGAGCTGTTTAAGGGAAAAGAGTAAGATTTGGAGAGAAAAAAATTGCATGGTGGCAAGAAATAAAAATAAATAAATAAATAAAAATAAACATTTCATGATGAATAGAGTAGTGTAACTTTCCAGCTTACAGGTACAACCACTTAGCCCTAAACAAATAATGGTTCCAAAATACACTTCAAACTTTTAATTTTGTGCCAAACCAAACTTAAATGACCATTTTTTTTTTTACACAGAATCAAATAAATAAGGAAATTAAGGAAGGAGTGAGTTAATGTAGTTGTGAGCTGGAGACACACGCTAGCGAGGCACGACAAGCACAACAATCAAAAATCTCCATTGTAGAGAGAATGGATTGGACTAAGCTCGATGACGAAGTGGGGAGTGCAAGATCACCTTGAAGTAAAGGTGTTCAAAGGGGTGGGTTTGGACCGGCCCGGGTCAAACCCGGCACGACATGGGACTGGCTAAAGCACGGGTAAAGGTGGGGCGAATATGGGCCTAAAAAATGATGAGGTTTGAAATGGACTCGGCATGGCTCAACTAGGAGGTGGGCCCAACACGCAACAGTCAAAAGCATTCCAATAGCTCTTTTTTCAAAAAATTGGTTTAATTACACCCAAGTCCCTTATAACAGCTTGCATTATTTTTTTTAACCTCATAATTGCTTTTTTACCCCCATAACAACTATATTTTAAGGGTTTTTTAGTTTTAAAAAAAAAAAAAGACTCTCTCGTATTAATAGATAGGCCATTTTCATTATTTCTTCACACCAATCTCAAGTTCTCCTCTTATCCTATAATACATTCTCTCAATTTCTTTAAGCTTTCAAGCTTATTTTCTTACTATTTTTTTAATATTTCCTTCATTACTTTCAAATTTCTTCATCTTCTCAATTAATTCTTGCACAAATGGCATCCAAAGGAAAGGGAAATGCCTAAAGCTCTTCATCTTGCACGACGAGATTGAGGTCATTTTTTCATTCCATGTCCTGACCTAGGAGCTGTGGGGTCCATAATCAACAAATCGATGGCGGCAAATAAATTGATATGATACAATATGAGTTGGGCAATTCCGACGACGATGTCGAGGAGGTGGATGTGACTCCGTCTGATAATGTTGGTGGAGATGATAGCTTAAAACCCACCCCGACAAGCAACCAACCCAAATTTGAAAGTCAAGGTAAATCGGGAAGGTTCACTGCATGGGTTTGGGAGCATTTTGATCAAGTGTATGAGAACGATGCACGATTTGCAATATGTAAACATTGCAAGATGAAGCTCATTCACAAGAAGAACGCCGACACAAGAACAATCAAACGGCATATGGAACATAAGCATCCGAACCTTTACCCGGATAGAGCTGGTAATACCGGCAGCCAAAACGCAACTTGGGAGTTTTGCCGGCACATTAGGTATTTTTCAATTTAATCAACAAAATTGTAGGGATGGCATAAGATAATGGATGATGTTCACTGAAAAACCATTCATACAAGTTGAAGATAGGCATATGAAAAAATAGATAAAATCACAATTAAACCCAGCTTTTAAAAGAACAACTGAGACTACTACTAGGAGATAAACATTTAAAATATATGAACCTGGTAAATTGAACTTACAAGCATGTTTTTCTGCTTTTGATCATTTTGCTTCATTTACTAGTGACATATGGACTTCACCCTTAGAACAAGATTATTATTCTGTGACTGCACATTGGATTAATGATAGTTTGGTCATTAAAAAACGTATCATTGTGTTTAAGTGGATGAAGGTCGATCATAGTGGTTGGAACATATACTAAGTTATTTCTGAAACTTTAAAAGAATTTTTTTGTTATGACAAGATTTTTAGTATAACATTTGATAATGCATCCAACAACGATGTCACAGCTAAGACATTAAAGGAATTGTTAGAACCTGTTAGGGATGCTGCATTTTTTCACATACAATGTATTTGTCATATTTTAAACTTGACTGTTCAAAAAGGCCTTAATGTATTAAGCACCGAAATCACTCATATTTCGTGGGCAATCCATTATTTTAAGTCAAGGCCAAAAGTTGCAAAAGAGTTTAAGGCTTATTGTCTTGAAAATGGCCTCCAGTTTAATTGGAAATGTTTTAAACTTGATTGTCCAACACGATGGAACTCAACTTACAAGATGTTGATGGATGCGATTCAATTTGCTCTACATATGACATATTTTATAAATGTGAAAGAGAAGAAAACAATTTTGAAACAAAGAGATGTGGGATAAACTTTCAAAAGTAACTACCGTGCTACGATATTTTTACGATGCAACCCTGTTTTGCTCCGGTGTTTACTATCCCACTTCTCACAAGGTGTTAATGTATTTGGTTAATATTGTATGAATTTTTAAACAATAAAAAGATGAGTTTTTAAAAGACACAATTAAGGCCATGAAAAACAAGTGGATTTCGTATTTCAGCGACATACCCCCCATTTATTTACTTGCATTTACACTTAACCGAACCATTAGAGTCACAGGCGCACAACAATTACTAGATGGCTATTATAGTTTCTTAGATATGACGTATATATTTATTCTTGCTATAACTATTACTTTTGAAGAGCATATGCGTGAGTTATATAAGATTTAAGCCGACCAATATAAAGACAAGATAAGGAGTAGTACTTCCTAGACTGTCGGGGGTCCCTCATCATCAGCTTCAGTAGTATTCAATCCCGCCAAACAACTACTTAAACAGCCTTGGTCTGCATCTTCCAATCTTAGTGAAGTTGATGAATATCTCAACTTGGTGTGGGGGAATAATGAGACCAAAATTTTGGAATGGTGGAAAACGAGGAGTAATAAATTTTCAATACTATCCATCATTGTAAAGGAAGTTCTAGCTGTTTCCATTTCAACCGTTGTTTCCAAATTGACTTTTAACGTGGGAAACATGTTATTTCTGAGAAACAAGTAAGGTTGTCACATGATGCGGTTGAGGTGTGTATCTACAACCAGGATTAGGGTTTTGCCGCCTTACCGGTACAAGACCAAAAGAGCTTCAACGATAAAAATGCCGATGAGGTGGACTCTTAAATTTTTATAGTTTGTATCCGATCTAATTATGTTATTGAGCACAGATCATAAGTTTTTTTTAATTTCAATTTTCTAGAACGTTTCACCATTTTCTGTTATAAGACTTATTCCAACTTATGTGAGTGCTATTTGGCTTTGAAATTAATAAAATTGACACTGTCAGGTAGTATTTTACTTTTAATAAAATTACTAATCCTAACGTTTAAATGAAAATTTATTACAACAAATTACAAAAATAAAAAGGGGCCTAGGACCGACCCAGGCCTAGCTCAGCCCAAGACCGAGTTAGGACCGGCACGTCAACAGCAGGGCCATGCCTGGTCCTTATGAACCTAGGCCCAAGACCGGCCAATCCGGTCCCAATTTGGGTCAGCCCATCTTGCACAATTACCTTGAAGAGTTGCTAAAGCTTGAGAACAATTCATAAAAATAGTAATATTAGGTAGTGCCAAACGAAAGGCTACATTCACCACTCATTGGATGACTAAAAGCTCAGCTTCCAAAGCTGAAGCACAGTGTGGTAGAAGATTCCCTTCCCTTAGCCGTGGAGGGGCATCAACTCCCTTATAAAGCCACGCCGCTGCACCTAAACCTAACAACCAACGCCAAGCACCATCGACAATGAAAACTTGTGGGGACTTGGGTTGATGATGCCACTATTTAGAGCCCTAAAAGTGACAAGGGGTTCGGTGAATTGGCCATAGAAGCAGTTGTTTACATCTTGAAGTCTCAAGAAGAATAAAGGAGTTGGATTAGAGAATCTCTTCTGGAATAAAAGGATTGCACATTAATGTCTACATTCTGGAAAACTGACTCATTCCTACCTAACTAGATTGTCCAAAGGGTGGCAACTAAATAGAAAAGCCAACCCAAGGGCCATTTCGGACAAGAACCAAGTGCAGATAGAAGTTAAGCTTAAAAGAATTGCACATGAGAGGAAAATGGGTTAACACAAAACTGACTCAAATTTTCACTGGACCTTTGACACCAAAAATAAAAAAGAAACAGAGATTATTCTTAGGAGTTGCATCGTACACAAATAGGATTGATATTAACTCCATGAGCAGCCAAATTAGTAGTCGTGGGAATAGTGTTGAGCAAGCACTTCCAAATAAAAGCTTTGAATTTTTTATGGAGGTTTAATTCCTAACCTTTCAACCTCACAGAAGAATAGAAGATAGTTAGAAAGGTCATGGCTACTGTAGTCTAAGTTGTGGAGAAAACTAGCTTGCTGCAATAACTATTAGGCATAACCCTTTTTAGATAATTACTAACCCAATGGATCGTCGTGCCAATGAACTAAATCGGGCTTTACTGAGGGAGAAGGAAAAGTTAACTACAATATGAAATGAGCAATCTAAGTCGGAAAAAGATCATAGAAAAGCTCTCTATCCCAATCCAAGGAGGAGCTAAAAACAAGATTAACCACTTTGAAATTCTTATGCATCAAAAACCCTGGGCTCACATCCCTAAAAACATCTAGAGAAATAACCTGGTATCTAATAGTCATGCAAAACCCAAATAGATGTCCCATCACCAATTGTCTAAACGCTATCAATCCCAAGTAAAGCATAATAGTGCAATAAGCCTCTTCATAAAGAAAAAACATTATTGTTGCCTTTCACCGACCAAATGGACTAAGAAGTACCATATTTTACAGTAATAACCTTATGAACCAAGGAATTAGAAGTTCCTATAAAGATTTTTCATAAAGTTTTTGCAAGAAGAGCTTGGTTAAAAAATGCATATCTTTAACACCCAAGCCTTCCATACCTTTGGGCAACATAAGATGATTATTATTTTTTAGGTGTTAGCTTCTTTTGTCCTGTGAACCTGACCACAAAAAATGGACAAACTTGCTAGAAATCTTATAAAAAATTGTAACTGGCACCTTGAATAAAGACATGATATAAATTGACACCAGAGACAAAGTAGATTCAATAAGTGTCAATTGGTCAACATTATTTTAGAGCTTTCTTTTCCAAGAGTCCAAATGCTTTAAGATTTTGTCTAACAAGAAATGAAAAAAAAAAAAAAAAAGAAGTTCTCAATAGATCATGGTTGAGAAGGGTGCCCAAATAATGAAGAATACCTAGGTTAATTGGGAAATGAAGGATAAAACAAAATTCATGAATTAGATGATTTGGGACATTCTTAATAAACTTTCAATTAGATCTAGAGAAGCTGACCTCCTGACCTGCCACTAATTAAAACAACTATAAAGTATTCTTAATGGCTATATTTGATTCTTTGGAAGGCTGAAAGAATATCAAGCAGTCAGCCGCAAATAATAAATGGTTTATAGATGGACCATTCCTATTGGCCTTCAAGACCACCAAAGTACCTAATGATTGGAGCAAAGATAGTTAGTTGGAAAAGGCTTTAGCACATAAGATAAAAAGGTGTGGGGAGAGAAGGTCACCTTGGCGCAGGCCTGCCTAAGAGTTGAACCAATTAGTAGTGTTACCGTTCACTAACACCGAGCATGACATTGTGGTAACACATTGCATAATAAGATTGATCCAAGACTCCAAAAAACTACATAGCACGAAGAACTTTCTCTAAGAAAAACCACCTTATTTTTTCATAGGCTTTATGGATACAAGCCTTTGCTTGACTCAGTATGCTTTACTACATGCATGATTTCACAAGCTATAATAACAATATCTTGAATATTGTGAGTAGGGACAAATGCATTTTGGAATATTGAAATTAAAGATGAAATAATAGGTTTTAATCGATTAACAAGCACATTTACAATAATTTTATATATGGTATTTCAAAGACTTATAGGCTGGAAGTCTTCAACCCGATGGGCACCATGAATCTTCATAATCAAAGTAATGAAAATGCAGCTGATTTGGTGTAGGAGATAACCTTAATTAAGGAATGACATAGCAGCCTCACCAATAGAGTTACCTATTATATTCAAGTATTTTTTGAAAACCAGAGGCAGCAGGCCATCTGGACCTGGAGCTTTAAGATTACCCAAATCAAACTTGGCATGTTTGATTTCTTCCTTCGAGAAAGAAAATAACAAGGACTTCTTTTGTTGATCAGAGGGAGTTCTAGAAATGAAGGAGCAAAACAAAGTTTTAGTCATCTTACATTGAGAGAAAAGCTCATTAAATAGCTGGAAATAAAATGCCTGGACTTTATCTTTAATTATATCCTCATTATAGATCCAAGACTCATTAGGTAATAGGAGGCTGTTGATTCTTGAAGAAA
Source organism: Aquilaria yunnanensis (assembly GCA_039654915.1). Lineage (NCBI taxonomy): Eukaryota > Viridiplantae > Streptophyta > Magnoliopsida > Malvales > Thymelaeaceae > Aquilaria > Aquilaria yunnanensis. The sequence continues at coordinate 4,061,134 of CM077595.1, forward strand.
GGTGGTGAGTTTTAGCAATAAGATGAAAAAATCGAGTATCACTATTACCAGGAACCAACCACTGAACCCTAGACTTCTAAACCTATAAAAAAAATTTCATTTACTAGAAGGGTAGTGTAACAACGTAATTTTTAGAAATCGCCACCAATAAGTTTCGCCTAGGTCGATTAGATACCTGTTATGGTTTGCGAGAGATTCTAAGATCGTGAGTCGGTTACATTAAAATAACCTTATTAAAATGCCCGAAAATTTCCTAACTCTTTATTTCTTGACCTAATCTTTGATTGAGAGATATTTTTATGAATTTTATTAAATTTAATTCCAAACTGTGAATCTTACCAGACTAACCGGATATAGAATCCTAGATGTCCTTGAAATATTGGGACTTTATCAAATCCACCAAAAATTTGAAATGAACACCTTATTTAAAGCCGTGAATCTTATCAAACCAATCGGATTCAAACGAATAATCCATCTTCGGATTTTATCAAATCACTAAGAACGGATATTTGAAATTTTTTTATGTATTTTACAATTTCTTAACCAATAATTTTTGTGTGTTATTAAACTTTAGGTGCATTTTGAGCATTAAAAAAAGAAAATCACACTATGCCAAAATTAAAAAAAGAAAATAAAGATAAATAAATAGATAAATAAACAAAGAGATAAATATATAAACAAACAGATAAATAAATAAACATTCTAACTTTTGTTGCTGTGGGGAATTTAACGTTAATGCATGGTGAAACAAACAAATAAACAAAGAAACAAAAGAAAATGAACAATAAAAAAAGTTGCTGTCAGTGACCTGCATGCAAAATAAAAATATGTTAGCGACTTCATTGACATAAATAAAAAGCCCAAGGCTTAAACAAGGGTTATACGAAAAAGAGATATGGATGAGTTGGATCCGGGTTGGGTGCGCGGTTTGTTTCCGGATCTGATCTATGATGTCTGGACGAACGGCCGGCGGCGACCTCGGGCAGGGCGGAAACGGTGGTTGGCGCGGTGAGCTACTGGACGGGGCCGGCGGCGTATGGCGGTGAAAAGAGTGGGAGAACGCGGCCACTTTCTCCTTCGGCTCGACGTGAACGGCGACGGGAGGCACCTGGGCACGGTGAAGTTACGTCGGGGGAACAAGAATGACGGACGAAGAACGGCAGGGGCGTTTGGAGGCGTCGGGACGGCAAAAGGAGAGCAACCGGGACCGGCGGCGCTGTGGGGCGAAACTTAGGGTTTTCTGTGAGGGTAGCGAAAAATTAGGGGGCTTGGGTTGCCGTTTTCTCTTTTTCGAATTAGGAGCTCAGGGTTACGATTTTCTGCCTCTTTTCATCAATTAATGGCCCATAATTATACTAAGAGTGGCTAGGCGAGATTAGCTAGGTTTTACAGAGTTTAAACTTGATCCAAATTCAATTTGAAAGAGTTTTGGTCAAAATACTAATTCAAGTCCAGAAAAACTCTTGAGTTGCTGTTCAGCTGCGAATTCTCAATTTCACCCAATACTTCTCTAATCTGTCAATTAAGCCCAAAACTTCCAGGATTTACCCAATTAGCCCAAATCTTAACAACTTTGACAGATTTGTCTCAAACTTTCCAATTTTGCCTAGATTGTTCTAAAATCCCTCTGTTTTCACCCAAACTTTTCTCTTTTTCCTAAATTCACCCTACAAGACCTTTAGGACTCCAAATTAAAACCTAAACTAAATTAACTCCTATGACCACTTTAAATTCCTAAAGATTTGTAGACCAAAATAACAATGTAACATAAATGTGACTAGACCAACTAACTATGCAAAACCCTAAAATGACAAAAATGACCCAAACTCCTAACAAACGACCAAATAGTCTCTAAAAATAAAAATACCCCCTAAACTAATTTTCCTAACCTAAAACTTAAGCAAGAGTCAGTACCCGGACAAAATTGGGTCTCAACAAGTAGTATGTTACTGCCACAGCTTTTGAATCTGCTGGTGAACTAAGGTTGGATCATTTACAGATTGGAGTTACACCAGTTGACTCCCCACAGATTTAATCTTTTTCTTAAGAGGACCAATTGAAGTCCTACTCCATTGCCTTTTTCCAGAAACATCTTTGAACCTTTAATTGAAGACTGCCAAATTGATTTAATGATATCCTCACATCTAGAGTATCTTGTCCAAAAGGTTTTGAAATGCTAAAGGCGATTATAAGAGACTTTAACAGGGGATGTGTCCAATAAGAAGGGCGCATAATCAAAACGCTGAATAGATAAGTTAATCAAATGAGGACTTGGGAAAAAGGCAAACCAATCCTCATTACAGAAAGCCTTATCTAGAACCTCATACACCACATTTTCTCTATCATGGAAATTACACCAAGTAAATAACAGATCACCACAAGGAACCTGAACAAGATTGAGCTCCTGAATAAACAAATGAAAATGTTTAGCGCCCGGTCATTCATAGGCATGTCTCCCTGTTTTTTTTTTTTTTAGATTAGACAAAACCATATTGAAATCTTTAATCAATAATAATGGACTCATATGCTGCTGAATAATGGCTTGAATTCTATTCCAGGTTAGCTACCTAAACCGGACAACTGGGTTCCCATAAACATAACCTAAATACTATATATGCCCATCTAATGTAGTCACATTTAACAAAATCAAATTCGCATCCTTATACACAATCGAGCACATAACTTTAGACGACTAACTTAACCAAAGTCCTTTTTTTTCGACCCAAAGGATCAACAAAATCACTTGAATTAAACCTTAAACCTTCTAGTTTACTCGAGACGTCCACACCTTGTATTCTAATTTCCATTAAGTACAAAAGAGTGCATCGTTTAGTCTTTACTAAGTTCCTTAGATAATTAACCGCCATGGGACAGCCCAAACCATGATAGTTAGAGCTCAAAATCCTCATTGGGTGCCCAAAGTTTAATAAGGCTCAAACCCAAAAAAACCTTTATAAACAAAGCATACCCGAGCATTAAGTTTGACATCAACCATAAGGTTGGTTAAAACTTCCTATGCTAGATCAACACCATTCATTGCAAAATTCTTAGAAAACAAATTAAAAGCAAGACAACTATTCTAAATAGCAAGGTAGGGTAAAAAATGGACCATTTCAATTGACTTCCTAGAGAGGCATCAGGTTGAGGAAACAATGGAGCAGCAATCCACAAATTAAACATATTAAACATTCGACAAATGCTTGTGATTGCTTTGCAAAAACTAGAATTATGTGAACCATTAAACATAGACAATAATGCTATGTAATTTTCTTGCTTTTTATTTATCTAAGAAGAAAAAAATGTCTTTGCCAAGTAGTTGAATTGGTCTAAGAGGATACTAATTGGGCTTAGATTTAGATTCAAATTCCTTCAAATATTTGTCAGCAAAAAGGAAAAAAAGAATCTCAAAGATGACTTAATACTTTTGAGATTTTGAGAAACATACAAGTGACTAATATTTCATAAACTGGCTGACTCGGTTTAAGACTCCGGTTTGATTCCTTCCAATATGTGTGAGACAAGAAGGAAAAAAAACACACAAATTATGGCTCGATATCTTTGATATTTAAGAAACATGCAAGTGACCTCCAATTCATAAACTTTCTCATATATCCTTATTCGTAGCATGCTTCTAAATTTAAAAAGAAAATGACAGAGTTATGGAAATTAAAGTTAAGTGAACAAACTCTCCAACATGGTTATAGGTTTAAGCCTTAAAAATTTACGTTTCTATAACTTTGGAAGTAAAAAACTTTTTGAATCTTAGTAGAAACTTATATATAGGTAAAAATGGACAGAGTCTCAACTTTAATCTAGAAACTTAAAAACATAAAGTTGGATTTATTGAAATTGTGTTGAAAATGATACCAAGTAAAAAATATATAGATTTATTACCAAATTTAATCTTTATACAACCAAACATAACACATTTGAAGCTAAAATAAAAATAATTTTAAAGATAACCAAAAAAAAAAAACGCTAGTAATCTCTTATTTTTTTTCTAAGCCACATTGTATCTCTTGATTACTCTTATCCACTATGACCTTAATAACATTGATTATCAAATTTATGTATATGTAGATATACATAAAAAAAATAACAATGATAGGACAAGTGTTGACGTGAATGAGTTTAACCTTTCAAATAATGAAATGACAAGAGAATAAAATGAAACAATAAACTTTGAATAATGATAATATTGATATTAACATTGATCATGTTGTAAATGCATTCCATTAGATAATTGAACTGTTTTCAACTTTTTATTATGAACTGTGAATTATAAAACTTTTTTTCTTGTATCATACTATATTATATGCATTATATTTTTATAGTATTACACCATTAGCAAGTGAAAATGTTGTGTAATATAAACTTTTTAATATTTGATGGATTTTTTTCATCTTTTTTTAACAGCTTTTAATAGAATCTTTCAACCGTAATAACTTTCTAGGAAAATTTATAATTATCTTTGAGGTTTACCTTAACCTACAGTTTGTCTCCTTTATTTTTGAAAACCTACATTTTGCCCCATAATTTTTTATATTATCTGATAACAACTTCTGAAATTGCAATTTGAATTGTACGATAGTTATTTTTCAGTAATGTCAATTTATCTAATAATTTTTTATAGTTAATAAGTATTTTAAATTATGGGGCTTTGTAATTTACCTTGTTTTATTCATCTGATTTCACGTTTTGCTCCTTTTATTGAAAATAAAAAGTTCATGTTTGTTCATAAGTATTTTAAATTATGGGGCTTTGTAATTTATCTTGTTTTATTCATCTGATTTCACGTTTTGCTCCTTTTATTGAAAATAAAAAGTTCATGTTTGTTATGGTTCCCACGCAGACCGAGGAAGAATCCGAACGGAGGCCAAAAACCAAATCTAACTTAACTGCCCTATCCTGTTTCAAGTTCTTTAATTTATTTTGAGTTTTTAACTTAATTTGAGCTGAATTTATTTATATTATTATTTATTAAATTTTTTTTAAAAATATATTAGATAGCATAAGAATTATACTCCATTTGTCCCATATTCTTAAAAACATTCACTTTTTAGCAATTAATCTATAATTTTTTATTTTCAAGTTTTAGTATACAAATAAAAAAAAATTATATAAATGATAAATAAAAACCTATAGTTTCCAAATATATTTTTAAAATTTTTTTTTCTAACAACCAATAATATAAATAAATTCAAGTCAAACTATGACCAAAAGTCAATTGTTTCAAACAATATAGGATAGAAGGAGTAGTTTTTAAATATAATTTTTTTATTTTTTATAAAATATTCATATAAATAAATTCAAGTTAAACTTAAGTAAAAAAACTAAATAGAGCAAAGAATTTGAGATGAAATGAGTATAATTACAATCCTGCGAGGCTGGGATAATGCCAATACAGAAGATCACCCAAGGACAAAATCTAGGTTCAAGGAGTGGTACCATACTCTACAAAAAGTAGACAGCCTAAAAGTGGACTAATTGTAACTAAGGTTATTTATGTATTATGGGGCAAAACCATTCATATGAAAAGAAAGTATCATGCCAATGTTGTGCTTATGCTTTCCAAAACAAATCTTTGAAACAGCAGCTTTAAAAATAGCTTCTTCCTTTATAAAACATAATTAACAATGAGGTTATCTTAGATGATAAATTCCACAAAGGAATTGAAGTGATTAGAAGTCAGCAGATGGGGTGTGCAGGATTTGGAGGTAGAGATGGCAAAATTTGACTCGACCTAAAGACCTAACCCAACCTACCCGAACCCAAGCCTGACCTGACCAGAAAAGTCAACGACCAGAATCCGACTAAAGTAAAACTCGAGAAAACCCAAATCCAAACCCGAACCCGAAATGGCCCGACGACCAAACCCGACAGGACCTTATTTTAACTTAAATCAATATAAAATATATGATTGAAAAAGACTTTAGAAAAATTATGATTTAATATATGTGAATGAGTTTTTCTATTTTGCTGATCTGTTTTGTGTTGTCGAGCGAGCGAGTGAAAACTATGAGAAACGATTAGTGAAACAGTGATAGAGAGATAAAAAAATTACATTTTAGAAATTATAGTACTCCTTCTGTTCTATATTCTTTGAAATATTTGACTTTTTTGAATAGTTTGAATTGAATTTATTTATATTACTCCTTATATCTTAAATCATTTGCATCATTCATATTTTAACAATTAATATATAATTTTTTTAACATTTTAATATATAAATAAATAATTCTATATATAAATAATAAATCAAGATCTAAAATTTTTAAATAATTTTTTTAATTTTTAATAAATAATAATATAATATCAAACTAATTAGAAAAGTTAAATAGAGCAAAGAAAATAGGACGGAAGGAGATTATTTGTTAGAAAAAAATTTAAAAAGTATATATTTAGAAACTATAGGTCTTTATTTATTATTTAATATAATCATTTTTCATTTACATCCTAAAATGTTGAAAATAAAAAATCATAGATCAATTGTTGAATAAATATTATAAAGAACTTTCCATAGAGGGAGTATTTTATTAAATAAATTATATATTAATATATCTTCATAAATTTTATATTTTTTTATTTCTAGTTAAATTAAATTTTAATTAAAATTAAACAAAAAAAATTTAGTCAATTTAGTGATTTTAGCTTATGCACTAGTGAATTGAATAAACCTGACAATCAAGTTGAATCGGGTATAAGACTCGATAATTTAACCTGATTGGATCCAAACTCAAATAAACCTGACTTAACCAAACCTGAACCCAAAATTAACCCGAATCTAAATAACCCTAAATCTGAATACATATTAACTTAATTAAACATGAACCTAAATAATCTGATCCAATCCACCAAATTGACATAAGTATTTGGAGGGGAGCGACATATTTTTGTGTGGCTCCACCTGGGACAAGTCACGCAAGGCATGAATTGGAAGAAGAAAGTGGCGGCCCAGGAAACAGGCAATCGGGAAGCACGAAAATTGTAATGTAGTCCATAAGCTATTATTTTCTTCCTATTACGATCCCTAACATCGAAATCATCTTTATATGGTCCCAATGGCGAAATACAATCACTCATTTTTTCTTCTTTCCTTAACAGAGTCTGTTAGTATTAGCAAAATTTCAGGTTGGACTTGACACTAATTTAATGTATTGTTAGCAATTTTATACAACTATTCTAGAATTTAAAAAAATTACAGCATTAAACAATTTAAGTCTATGGAAGTCAACTGCTAAACAATTTGAATTAGAACTTGAAAATTTAATAGTAGAAACTGTAAAAATAGTAGAAGATAAGTGTAGGTTTTGCAACTCGAAGGATAAAAGTGTAATCAGAATAAACTTCAAAGTTCACCCTTTTCGGGTGCACAAGTTCGTTAACAAAGCAATTTTTCTTTTTCTCGGACTTGCAACTTTTCATGCCGAAAAGAGTAGTAGCAGTGCAGAAAGAAAAAACAGAGCATTTCATACATTGGCCAATATGACTTCCAGCATACATGATAGTTTGGTACAATATATAAGCAATGGAGCTTCAACAGAGCACAAGCATTCTGTTGCACTCAGTAAGAACCAGACACAATACAAAACAGGGGGAACTTCAACACAGACACAGCTCATGAAATATTTTTTCTCCTCAGCAGGAGCCACAAGCAGTTTGTTGTATTCAGTGAAGAGCAGACACAAAACAGGGCAACTCAAACAACCATGTAGGGTAAGATGCGAACTAAGATAAATCGGACTGCATACAAGAACAGAGCACAGGATAGGATAAGCTAGGATGCTAGCACGTTTTTTAAGTTTCTGTGCTTCACCTTCATTAGGCCACAATTTGGTATATGTCTTTGCTGAATAACCTGATTCTGAACCTCTTCACTTGAATTCTATACTCTGCTCCAGGATCATCACCATTTTGTCGATAGAAGACCACAACGTCTCCAATTTTGAGGTCCTTGGTTTTGACGAATTGAAGCCAGCCAGCTTGAAAAACAGGCTTCGGGCGCTCTATTGCTCTGGTGCTGCAGTTGAAGATCCATAAATGGCCGTCAGAGTCCCTGACCGTTAAGTCTATAGAATGAGCACCTTGTGGGAGGTTGAAATGCGGGAGAGCATGGGTAGGAACGGCAAACCGCTTCTTCGTGTCGGTATCTGAGAGTTTCTTGATGAAAAGCTCCATTTAATATATTGGTTGAACAATTGAACTACTCAGGCATATTTAGTAGTGAGGGTTTTGGAAAGGGTGAATGCGAAAAGCCTAGGTTTTGGTCAATGATGTAGGTTGAATTGACTGATGGTGATGTGATCGACAAATTCTGTCCTCAACCGGCAACAGCAAACAATTCACAGAAAGGAGAGAGATGACTTGTTGACTTTATTGACTTTCATGATTTTTTGGTAGATGAGTTAATTACAAAAAATTATTAAATTTTATTTATTTTTATATTTATTTTTTTCCATTGTTATATACAGAAACAATGATTTTTTGTAGGATTTAGAAATTTGAAGCATGGATGGGCAAATACGTACACTAAAATAGGCGGGGAATGTTGATTGTGCTCATCCTTCTCGTACGAGAGTAGAGTTGAAAGTTTCAAGTTTCAAGTTGGGTTTGGGTCGAAACCTGAAATAAATTGTCTCATTAATAATCTGTAAATGGCAACCTGAACCGACCCGATATTGATAGAATACCTGAACTGACCTTAACCAAAAAATGTAGGATCAGGGTTGGATTGGATTAGGTTTATCTAAAGTTCCACGGGCCACCGCTAGCAACCACTTCCTCCGCCGTAAAAGGGCGACTGACATATGACTCAAGGGATGACGGCACAAATGGCGGTGACACGATGGATGGATGATGGTGCAAAGGTTGCGGTAAAGAAGGTTGCCACAACGATGAGGCAGAGGACGAACGACGCGGCAGAGAAGGATGTAACGGACGAATGATGGCGCGAAGGTTGCGGTAGAGGTAGAGCCACAGAGAAGGACGGAAAGGTGCGGCTAGGGAAAGGATTAGGGCCAAGTAGCTAGCAACTTAGGATTAAGGATAAATACTTAGTGGGTTTTGGGCTGGACTTAAGTAATAGGGATAAGTAATAGGAATAATACTTAGTTGGTTTTAGATTAGGCTTAAGTAATAGGAAAATAATATGAATAATAGTTAGTGGATTGGGTTGGGATAATAGTTAATTCGAGTGATTTTGGGTTCAACCCAAACTAACCCAGTTTTAACTTCTTTGAATTATGTTAGTTCTGGGTTAACCTTAATTCTAATTATTCTCTACAATAATCCGACCATAATCCAAAAAACAGAGTCGGGTTTCGGATTCGTGTGAAAGTACGAGGATACCAAAAATTCCAAGATCCTCGCGAATCTCAGCCCCCTATGGCCTAAGCCCTCTAGAGAAAATGTTGCTACTTCCCCCCGCTAGGAGTGGCTTGCTGCTTTCCGGCTTGCTAGGAGTGGCTTGCTACTTTTCGGCTTGCTAGGAGCCCGCTAGGAGTGGCTATCACATTCGACGCCTTTTTTGTTTGCTTTATCCGCTCAAAAGCAGCCAAGGCGATGACGACTGACAAAATTGCTCGCAGTACACTTTGTCCACTCAAAAACAGATGCGGATCCGGTGGCAATCTTCGCCTTCACGCTTGTCTTCGACCTTCGCTCTGAGAGCGTGCCACGTATGCTTCGTTTATCATGTAAAAACCGGCTACCGCTTGCTGAAAGTGGAGAGAGAAATTTCATTGCGAAGCTACTCTCTTATGCGGGGTAAAATCTAAATTTGGTCCCCTAACTTTAAGGGTTGTCTTAATGTGGTTCCTCATCTTAAAAAATACCTCTTAAAGTCCCTTATCTCCCACAAACTGTCCTATTTTAGTCCATTTCATCAATTAAGCTGTTATCTTTGATGGAAAATGCCTATGTGGCACTTAGTTTGCCACGTGACATCATATGCCATAACAATAAGTGGCTAGAATGTAAAAAATAAACATTAGGCTAAAACTCACACAAACATGTAATTTTAAGGGCTTAAAGTGACATTAACCCTAATCTTTATCTTCCCCAAATCATTGCCAATTCAAACGGGAAGACATGCCGCCGCCTACCTCCGGCTGCCCACTCCTGCCCACTTTTCCTCGATGCCCATCCCTCTTCGTCCACCATTTTTCGAGGTCGAGAACTCCGATACCATCGACAACGTTAACTCCAAGATCCAGGACAAGGAGGGGATTCCTCCGGACCAGCAGCGCCTCATCTTCGCCGGAAAGCAACTCAAGGATGGCTGGACGTTGGCCGATTACAACATCCAGAAGGAGTCCACCCTCCACCTTGTCCTTCGCCTCCACGGAGGCATGCAGATCTTCGTCAAGACCCTTACGGGGAAGATGATTACGTCGAGGCTGAGAGCTCCGACACCATCAACAACGTGAAGGCCAAGATCTAGGACAATGAAGGGATTCCTCCAGACGGCGTCTGATCTTCGCCGACAAGCAGCTTGAGGACGGGATTTCGTGGGATTTTTGCGAGGGAGCACGACAGAGAAGGTGGGATGGCATAGACGGCGAGATGGGTGGCGACGTAGAAGGGAAACGGGAAGACGGAGGAATGAAATTAGGGTTAAAGCTTTTTAGTCCCTAAATTTATCTTTTTGCTTCAATTCTAGCCTGAAATTTGTTATTATTCCAGTTTTGTCACTTGTTTCCATGAAATAAGATGCCACTTGGCAATTTAGATGCCACATAGGCAATTTCCATTTAGAATAACGCTTGACCTAACGGTAGGGACCAAAATAGGACACATGAGTTGAGTTAGGGGACTTTAATAGTCATTTTAGAGTTAAGGGACCACATTAGGACAATCGTCAAAGTTAAGGGACCAAATTTGGATTTTACCCCTTTTGTGCGTCTCTTGTGTTTAAGCTTTGTTTCATCTCTCAAATTAGAAAGGTCAAAATGCATATTTGGTCCCTTAATTTTACTGATTCAAACGAGTTAGTCCTTTAAATTTAATTTAGTGTAAATTAGTCTAGTAACTTTGGAAAATTAAACAAGTTAGTCCCTTGATCTATAGAGTGGCAAATGACATTTCTTTTTGCTCCCTCGATGTCGGCCTGTCCTCCCAACGCCACCTAATCTTTTCCCCAGCATTGCCTGATTTCTTCCTTAGCACCACCCAATCCTTTCCTTAGCCCTTCAAGGTCCTTCATGGCAGTGTCAAGTAGAAATCATCTCCACCTGGTTGTCAGTTCTCGACCCTGCAAAGAAAATGGTCGACTAATTGACATGACAACCAAGGAGATTCGCATTGAGCGCCGTCGGAAGGGGTCCTCGATGCGGCGGTGAAACCATTAAGATCTTCTCCCCAACACTATCGTGTCGGCTTCCTTTTTGGCATTACACTAACGCATCTTCCTTTCTTATCCTAAGCATTGCCGCATCGTCCTCACTTCTCTCAAGCATTGCCGTGTCGCCCTTTCTTCTGCCAAACACCACTGCATCGTCCTTATCTCTCCCCAGCACTGCCGTGTTGCCTTTTATTTGGCGGTGCACCCTCTTTTCACCCCAACACCATTGTGTCGTCTTCATTTCTCCCTAGCACCATCGCACCAGCCTCCGATTTAAGACTCCATGAGCTCGCCGATGAATTAATCATGGAGAATTTCTCAACAATTTTGTGTTAATTGATCTCCAATGTCAAATTCCTGCTTCCAATTCGATTAGACGGCGAACAACGCACGATTTGGCCTTTTTCAATTCAATTGGGCATCGTCTCCCACTTGATATTGGGCTTCACCGTCATTGCCGCCATCCTTGTGTTGTCTCCATCCATATCAAATCGGCACAACAAATTAGAGGCAGTGTCATCCTCATCGCCCTTCAAGATCCATTGTCTTGCAATAGAATTAGGTTAGAGAAGAAAAGGTTCCAATAAAATAACTAGCGTCATCTTCCTTTTTGTCCCTTATTAGACTAACTCACCATATTTTTTATAGTTGAGCGACTAAGTTGCATAGTTTATCAAAGTTAGAGGACTAAGTTATTATGAGTCAAAGTTTAAGAACTAACTCATGCGAGTTAGCATAGTTGAGGGACAAATCATAGATTTAGGCCAATTAGAAAACTAGTTTTACAACACGTTTAATAGACGATACAGTCGTTCATATAAAAATACTTATTTTACCCGATATACATTTAAGATCTTAAACATTTAATTAATATATATATATATATATATATATATATATATATATAATGTATTCAATATTATACATTGAATGCAAAAGCTAAGAATACAAGATTAAAAATAATATATATAATGCATTCAGTATTATACACTAAATGTGAAAGCTGAGAATATGGGATTAAAGATATATTGCACATTCTTGAAACATAAATCTTGTAATAACTTGGCCCCCAATTATTAACAGATGGACCTAGATAGATTTTATGCACACACAACCCATATTGACAATGACGAACTTGGAATCTACGACTTCAACAAAAAAAAAATACATCGTTGGTCGGGCCACATCTCAATAACTATTGTAATGATGACAACAGTTTTATAACCCGTTGAACGGATGAGATAATATTTCATATTAAACACAAATATTAGTTGATGTATAAGAAATGAAATGGAGAATAAATTGCAATAAGAAAATGTAATTACTTTGAAATTACAAACTGTGCAAGATAACATGGGCAAGGCCAAAAAAACACACACAATTAATGAATTAATTTGAAGCGCAGGTGTACATGTTAAAAAAACTATATAGAGATAATGAAGCTAAAAAAATAGAAATGTTCAACAAATTTTTTCTAGAGCCAAAAACACCTGTACATATATGTAATAAAATTCAAGTCGAGCACACATAAAATTTTTGAAAATAATAGTAGAAATTATAGATGGCTTAAAAGTAGACTTAATAATTTGAAAGAACTTAAAAAATGACATAAAAACCATTTCATTTTTGTTGTTGGCTAGCCAAAACTCATTTAAGTACGGTAATTATAAAGGGCTTGGACATACATAATAAAGGTGTTAAAACATACCTAATGGGCCAAATTGTGAAGGTAATAAGAGTTGAATGACTAAGGAGGAACTTTATTGTTTGTAGGGCCAATAAATAAGGATGCCTGTCCAAACCCTAGGGTAGAACTCTTCTCTACCTCAGTTTCTCACCGTCGGACCAAGTCTGGTGTCTTCCTTTTCTTCTCATCCTCGTCCAGTAAATGACGCTATCTGTCGCTGTTCCCCTCCAATTCTTTACTTCTGACTGTGGTGGTAGAAGAGTAAGAGGTGTAAATTAGTAAGGAAGTCAAGCCCTTTTCCTTTCCGAAGTTTAAAGACCCCTCAATCAGTCGCCATTTCGCCATTTGTCTCCTTTTTCCATTGGTGAATCGACCTCAGATGCAGGAACATTAATCCACATTTGATTTTCAAAACGGGTGGATTTGGATATTTTATTTTTGTCCTCTTTAAGTGTTTCCATTTGTTTTGTAAAGGTTTAGGGAAGTAAGGTTTTGTTTTCTGAATCCTAAAAACCTAACAATCGGTCGGCCTTTTGCCGCTTATCTCCTTCTTCAAGCGGCTAGCCGACCTCAGATGCAAGAACATTAATCGACATTTTATTTTCAAAATGAATGGGTTTGAATCTTGTATTTATGCCTTTGTATGTTTTCCCCTTTGTTTTATAAAGGTTTAATCATATGGCCTTCTCAAGTTATTCGACTTCCAATAGATTTTTTCCAATCACATCCAGCATGGGGAAGGTTTATGGAAAAATTTCTAAAATTCCTATATCTGTGAGTTGCATTCATTTTCTATTCGATGTCATTCCATATGGGTTTCATGAAATCCGGCCGGAATGACTTGATTTCGTCTTCTCCCACTTTAGCTATACATGTGTTTCAAAACTTCACTGGTTGGTTGTTCATATGCTCTAATACGTTTCCTTTACTAACTTGTGTATCTTCTATCTGGATGCCGTTTCGTTCATCCTAATGATTCATCTCCCCAACATAAGTAGATTCTTCTATGTCCTATACATCTGACCGATACAAAAGGAATACCCTTATCTCTACCTGAATGAAACCAAAGGTATTCCTATGGTATGGAAATTTATTTATGTTTTATTCCCTTCATCTTATTACTACACCAGACTAATGTAATTCTTTTTTTTTTTCCATGACAAAAATCCTTATTACAGAGGAGTGAAATGTAGAGATGGGGAAGAAGGTAAATTATTCTCCTTTAATATCTTGCTTTATTTATGTATTTCAATGATAGTCTAATTAAGAAATTGATCTGATCTATATGTTTTTCATCTATGTTGCGCTAGAAACATTAATCCTAGAAATTTTAATCATAAACTTATAAAATTAGTTAGACTTTGGTCTTCCTAAAAGGTTAACAAAGCCTATTTTGTAAAAATGGCTTTTAATAATAAAATAATTACAAGCATAGGAAAGTGCAATGTGTATACGTTTTTTAAAATCAAATTGAATGAAAAAAAAAATATTGATATGTAAGGATAACCAGAAAAATGGGAAAAGGATGCATTTACTTAAAAAAAAGATAGAAATTGAAAACACACAGTGAGACTAAATGGAAAATAGAGGATTGATATATAACAATAACCGGACGAATAGGAACAAGCTGCATCTACTTAGGAATAAAATAGAAATTAAGAGCATGTAGTCATGTTTGATTAAAGACTAAAAAACAAACAAAGTAAAAGTAATTATTTGGTGCTCTAAATAAAAAGTAATTATATGGTGCTCTAAATAAAAACGAAGCCCCTTAGTCATAAAGATCATTGTCTAAACTATAAGCTTCCGAAGGATATGACTGGATAGGGTCCCCTTGCTCCCCTCTATCCTTCCCTTCCACCATTCTAGTTGTCCTTTTATCCAATCCAGCCGTCACTTCATCCAAAACACTACAACAAAGAATTCAACATTAAAATAGAACCTAGTATTGGTTATTGCTAATTTGGGATTGATTTTGTGTGTTCTTGAAAGCACTATTGCATAATAAAGTAAAAATAAGTCTTAACGCCATAAACATAATTCTGGTAATGAGCTCATTAAAAAGATATAATGTAACATGGTAGTTTATGCTAGTAGAAATTGGGTCTTTTCCTTCGACTACTTAAATTATTTGCATGAAAATGAATGATAAGGTTTAAAAAAAATTGGAACATCTAAAAGGAAATGACGATATGCATTTTCCTTGGAATATTTTTTAAAATTAATTTCATTCATTCCTTGTGTATTAACTTGTTATTGACAGTGAACATAGACTGGCCACACAAATAAATTTTAAATACATACAAACACATTACGAAGCCCCGTAGTCATAAAGATCATTGTCTAAACTATAAGCTTCCGAAGGATCTGACTGGATAGGGTCCCCTTGCTCCCCTCTATCCTTCCCTTCCACCATTCTAGTTGTCCCTTTATCCAATCCAGCAGTCACTTCATCCAAAACACTACAACAAAGAATTCAACATTAAAATATAACCTAGTATTGGTTATTGCTAATTTGGGACTGATTTTGTGTGTTCTTGAAAGCACTATTGCATAATAAAGTAAAAATAAGTCTTAACGCCATAAACATAATTCTGGTAATGAGCTCATTAAAAAGATATAATGTAACATGGTAGTTTATGCTAGTAGAAATTGGGTCTTTTCCTTCGACTACTTAAATTATCTGCATGAAAATGAATGATAAGGTTTAAAAAAAATTGGAACATCTAAAAGGAAATGACGATACGCATTTTCCTTGGAATATTTTTTAAAATTAATTTCATTCATTCCTTGTGTATTAACTTGTTATTGACAGTGAATATAGACTGGCCATACAAATAAATTTTAAATACATACAAACACACTGTGTATTACAGATGTGCTAAGTAAACAAAATATTGTGGGAATTCATATGATGTAGAAAAAAGAGATATATTGGATGCAAAGACCAACCATGGCTGCAAACATTAATTAATAGCTAGAAGGTAGATTAAAGGAGAACCTGTTTGATGTTGCTTTGATGATTGTCTTTGTCAGGAGGCTGAAACACGAGTTATTTCCTTTCCTGCATGAGTCCATAAAAGTGGTTAGAATTAAGTTTGGTCATTCAATTTACATAAAATTCATAGAAGAGAAGTAGAAGTAAATTACATGAGTTGGTTATTCTTGTTACTTTTTGTTGTACTCGAGTCTGTGATATCCTTGTAAATTAACACCCAATTCGTTTTAACTTTAGTCAATTGACTACAAAATGACTTATTTTTATTTTTACATCTTTTTTACTTGAAACTAATTTTAATTAAAAACCAATATTAAGTAGCTGCAATAATCAATTGAAAATACAATTTTTATCATCTTACTAAATTTTTATAAAATTTTCTAGTTTCAAGCATTAAAAAAGAAAAATTCATAAAAATTTAACAAGATCCTAAAAATTTACTTTCAAATTGATTATTGCATCTACATAACATTGGCTTTCGAATGAAATTGGTTTCAAGTAAAAAAGATGTAAAAGTTAAAAAAAGTTAGTTGACTTTAGACAAAATGAATTGGCCCTAAAAATGCAGGTTCTTTGTTAGTATATAAATTATTGCTATTCGAATATAAAATCAAAGTGACTAATTTTAGAAACCAAAACTTCTGCAGATGTTGCTGTAGGACACTGTTCACTTGCTTGGGTCCCTTGGTTCGATGAAGGAGGAAAGAGTCGCCTTCTTCAAAACCTGAACTTGCTAGTGGATGATTTTATAGTCAATTTGTTGAAAGAATTAACTATAAATTATGTGTCAATTTTATATTGTCTCCATGTACCAGAATGTTAATGGCTATTAGTGCGTCATTTATTAGGAGACAAGAGTGGGGCGCTGAATAGGCTAGATTGTGGGTAAGTGGGTAACTGGCAATTGATAAAATCCCATGCTCCAACCGCTGAACTTTACAGCTTGCATAAGGATAAAAAACTAACAGTAAGTAGGAAAATAAAATATGGTAACAGGGGCTCTCAAAGTGGGTTGTAATATATTGGAAAAGAAAAATTAACTAAAAACAATTGGGTCTGTCGATCATGTAAATTAATATAGCTTTTTAAGAATGGTTGCTGAATGCCAACCAAAAGCATTGAGACACATGGATGTAATTGGGGTACGCATGTGCTGACGTATGGATGATTACAAGTTGTACATGTCAAAGCCATAAATATCCGTGAATTTTTAAAAATGTGAAAAGACAATTTGGCCAGTTATCCTATTTTCATATCTATTTATAGATTATAGATTATAGATTATAGATTAATAAAAATTTCTGTCAAAGTTTGCTCTGGCCATATACAAAAAATGTTTCCCGTATTTTTAACAAAATTTTGTAAGGAGAATTTCAGAAACTAAAAATCTAATATATATTTATCCTTGTATTGAATCACTTTGTCGCTTGAGTTAGTGGGCTCAACTGCTCTTATTACATATGAAACTTTGAGAATGTGCAAATTAACTCTAAATTCGCAATCTAATCCTATTATTACTTTATTTATATCTCTATCAAATATCAAATATCAGGGTTTTTTTGCGTAATTTTTTTGTAAATATCTGAAATTCATATACTAATCGGTTATTTAATGTGTCTATATTTCTTCTTGTTTTCTTTGAGCTCTTATCTATTGGCTTTAAATTTTATTTTATTTTTAAGGTTTTCATGTTTTTTCCCTAAATTCTTTGTTCATATCTATTATGTTTTTTTTTTATCTACTCCTATTTTTAATTTTATTTAAAAAACATAAAAAATACTCTCAAATGCTTTGCATTTCTCCACCCACAAAGGCCGTCTCCCCCCCTTCTATTTTCATATTTCTATGTCATTTTCAACCAGATTTGAATTTCAGTTTGAATCTAGTTGGTTCTCTTTCAATTCTTTTATTATTTCACTAATTTTATCTAATGTTATTTATTAGATTTTATGGTGGATATAATCTTTTTCAAATCTTAATGTTTAAGAGCAATTTTCACTTGGAGGCAAGTAGCTATTGATTTAGGCTTTCTCTTGAGTTCATTGGAATCTTGGCTCTACCGGAGATGTCTCGATACTTGGTAACATATATGAAGATGGTTACATATAATAAAGTTAATCTTTATTTTATTTTTATGTTTAGAGGCATGCTAGCAACCTTTGCATTGCCCTTCAATTTATTGCCTTTGCTCTCATAGAGTGCCACATGTGCTTTGTTATTTGTGTAAAAACTGATTATAGCTTAAAACAAGTCAATTTTTTACAGGTTGAGAGTCAATTTATTTTAATTTAATTCAACTTAATTTAAATTAAATTTTTTTGTTTGTATATTTTTTTTATCTAAAACTAATTTCACTTTACGACCAACATTGATCAAGTATAATAATTAGGCTATTTTGCTTCTAATATTTTTTTTTTTGTAAGTTTCCCACTAATATTACTTGTTAGGAGCAATTTTGTATTGAGAAAAGAAAAAATGAGAAGGTACGAAATGAGATGAAAGAAGAAAGTATCAGAGAAATAATGGAGGAGCAATTGCACTCCGTGCAATGGAGATTCTATTAGAGAAACAATAGAGGAGCAATTGCACTCACTAGAGTGGAGATTCTAGAATACCCCCAAGAAAAGGGGGCGCCCATGCTGAAGCCATCTAAGTTGTTGATGGCTTTTAATTTGATCAGGATGACTAAGGGAGCAAGTGAAGAGGGAAAAGAGAGGGAAAAAATGGGGTGACCTGGTGGGAATAAAGAGGGAGAAAAAAGAGAGGAGAGAGACAGGAAAAAAACGGGGATAGAGGGGAGAGAAAGAAATAGACAAAAGAAAAAAAAAAGAAATGAGAGAGGGAAGAGAAAAAAAAATGAGAGATGAGAAAAGGTATTTTCTTAATTTAAAATTATAAAAATTGATAAGATAGGAGTATTTTCCAAGTGACACACAAATATATGAATGTCACACAAATATAAAATTTTATCTATCCAACTTGTAAAACAAACTATTTTCTTCATGTTTTCTCAATACATAGGAGAAAGGCTACTAAAGAAATAAAGGATTGAACCATGAATCTCTAGATAACAAGTAAAAGACTTAACACTATTTTAAAATTTTAGCTGGTAGACATAAAAATAATTTATAGATTAGCAATAGCATAAAAAAGAATAATAAATAATATTATAGATGTTTTTTAAAATTTTTTAATATAAAAGATTAGTATTCCCTCTGTCTCACTATCTTTACACCATTTGACCTTTTTAACCAGTTTGACTTGAATTTATTCATATTATTGTTTGTTAGAAAAAAAATTAAAAAAAATATATTTAGAAACTATGTGTCTTTATTTATCATTCATATATAAAATTTTTTCATTTATATTACTAAAATGTTGAAAATAAAAAATTATAGATTAATTACTGAAAAGTTAATGGTGTAAAGAATTTGGGACGAAAGGAGTAATTAAAAATTGGACCAGTAGGTGAAAGAAAATGAGAAAAAAATTTGAGAGAATGTATTTTATTGAATGAAAATTGTTAAAAATTTGAGAAAGATATTTTTTAAATAATATATAAAGAAAAAATTATTAGTCTTTAAAAAAAAATACTCATTTAACAGATTACTTAACAAAATATTTATTTAAAAATATGAGTAGCGGAGAAATATGTGATTGTATTGAAATATAAAATGTGTATATTGATAAACTTGTGAAGTAAATGAAAAGTAATTTAGACAACAATAACATAACAAGAAATTTATTGAGCACCTAATAGTAGTATACGAGGTTATGTCAATTTGCATGTTGCAGCGGGTATTTTGTTTACAACTAATTTAGCATTAGAAAAATATTAATAACTAAATAAATAATTGTCACTCATAAATTTATTCAAACCAGTTAAAAGTTTGTTTTATTTTAATTTTGAGATTCATGTTATGTTTTATTATTAAAATGATTAGATATTATCATAACATAAAATTATGACACATAACACAATACATGCTTCAAAATCATGGATTTTTTTATTAAAAATAATTAACTAAAAAATTTCATCTCCTATCAACTCACACTCTAATTCTTAATATTGAGGAGGAGTTTATTTAGGATAATTCACTTTCAATTTTAGCAAGTATAGATCAAATTGATTTATTAAACAATAGAATTTTTGAAGTAAACAACTCTAGCTACAAAACTCAATCATCAATAAAAAAATGGCATAACCTAAACATAAAATTGTGTTTAATTTATATTGATAAATTAATGATTTAACCATTAATTTAATAAATAAAAAAAGAAACAAAAAAAATAATAAATTGACCAAGACCGAATCATCCGAACCCATACATAAAAGTTGAAAAATTATAGTGACTAAAATTTTAGTTAAGAAAAAATAATGAAGGAAAGAAGCAAAAGTAGTTTAGGGACCAAAAAAGGAAATGGAAAAAAAAATTAGATGTTAAAGGTTTAACAATTGACTTAATAAGAGAGGGAGAGAGAGAAAGAGAGAGAGATGGTTTTGCTAGAAAACAAACAAACCATGGTGACCAAGTTTTACTTTAGAAGGTAATATATAAAAAAGAGTAAAATCCACTGGGGGTCACTTAACTTATTTTTTTATCCTAAACATGTACTTGAATTTTATATTGTCCTAGCGAGATACCTTACATTTTATTATGCGTTCTATTTAGGTACTTTCCGTTAATTTTAAGGTTAAGTTTAACGGAAAATGATGATGTGGCAAAAGAAAAAATTAACTAAAATTTAAAATTACACTTATAGTTCTTTAACTTTTACTATCAATAATTTTAAGCCCTAAAATTCTAAACCTATTTTTTATGGTCTCTACCCCAGCCACCACAGCCTTTTAGCCACCAACCCAGCTGCCAACTTTGCCATCGGCCGCCCTCCAGCTGACCACCTAGCCATCTCCAAAGAAATCGGTGATTTGAGCTTAGGGATAGACGGGTTTGAGATGATTGAGCTTGAGGATCGAAGAAATTGGCAATCTGAAGATCTTGATCTTGTTCTTGATCTTGAATCGCATAGACTAGCTCACGAATTCTAAGAGAAAGAGCGTCACCGGAGAAGG
Source organism: Aquilaria yunnanensis (assembly GCA_039654915.1). Lineage (NCBI taxonomy): Eukaryota > Viridiplantae > Streptophyta > Magnoliopsida > Malvales > Thymelaeaceae > Aquilaria > Aquilaria yunnanensis. Next base: position 4,082,234 of record CM077595.1, read on the forward strand.
CCGCTGTCCTCCTTAATCAAAGATTTCACCGAGCATCACCAGAGAAGGCTGCTGTCCTCCTTAATCAAAGATCTCACCGACTACAGTTTGTAACTCACTCACACAATTCTTCTCTGTTGAAGATCTCGCAACACACTTGAGATTTGAACATGCCTTTGATTCGACCATGAGGAGAAGAGTCGGAAGCTTGGTTTTCTATACCGAAGCTTGGATCGTCAATTTGTTTGAAGATGGCTAGATGGTCGGCTGGAAGGCGGCAGCAGCTAGGAGAGCAACTTTTAAGGGCTAGGGTTTTAGGGTAGAATTAATTTGGTGGAAGTCCAGGGGTTAGAATTAGCGATTGAAAAAATTTTAGCACTAAAGTTATCATTTTAAATTTATTTTGGTATTATTTAATGCAATATCATCATTTTCCATCAAACTTAACATTGAAATTAACGGAAAGTACCTAAATAAGACGCATAATAAAATGTAAGGAATTTCTCTAGGACAATATAAAGATCAGGTACCTATTTAAGGTAAAAAAATAAGTTAGGTGACCTCCGGTGGATTTTACCCATATAAAAAATAAAGAATAAAACAGTTTGGAGATGAAAAAAGTAAATAAAAAGACTATAATTAACTAATTATTAAGTTCGGGACCAAAACGTCACACAGATCAAATATAGGGACTAAAATGGGAAGTAAAAGCAATTCAACGATTCAAAATGTGTTTTAGCAAAAGTGCAACATGAAACAAAATGAAAATGGAGAAATAACAGTATAGGCTCTCAAGAACATTATCTTTTAAAAAATGACCAATTTTCCAAAAAAAAAGAGGCAATTGCATCTCAGGGGAAAAAAGGGCACACATTGTTTATCACTTTAGATGATTCAAAAATGTGTTTTAGCAAAAAAGAAACGTGAAACAAAATAAAAATGGAGAAATAGCAATATAAGCCCTCAAGAATATTATTGTCTTTTGAAAAGATGACCAATCTTCCCAAAGAAGCAATTGCATCTAAAAAAAAACTAGGGAAAAAAGTGACACATATTGTTTATCATTGTAGATGAATAGTGCACTCCTCAACTTGGATCAAGTTCATTATTATATTTGTAGTTTACTGGTGTTGCATGAACAGTATCCCCCTTTAGCAAAATTTAAGGACCAAAATGAAAAAAAAAGAAATTTAAGGGGCTAGAAGAGAATTAGACCATTAATTTGGAAAAGCCAAAAAAAAAAAAGGGATAATTATACTTTTGAATTAAATAAATCATTCTACAAAACTCAATTAATAAGATTCAAAGAAAAATAAAAAAATTGGCCAAAAAAATTTAGGGACTAAAGGATGAAATGGAAAAGCTTTAGGTATTAAAATTTAATAATTGATGGTGCTTAATGTTTTGCTCTAGAAGATAATACATAAAAAAACAATAAAAAAATTTAAGACTGAAAGAGCACATAGAAAAAATATAGTTAAGTGGTTATTATTTATTAAGTTTGGGACTAAAACATAACATGGGTAAAAATTAGTGACTGCAATGGGAAAAGAAAGAAATTCAGGGATTAAAATCGTAGTTTAACCATAAGAAAAAAGTGAAATAGGGAGAAACACAAAATTACAACACAGGCTCCTAGGACACGATTTCTTTGAAAGAAAAGTACTTAACTTCAAAAAGAGTCAACCATGTCTAGTAGAAAAGAAAAAATAAAAAATGAAAAAAAAAATGACAGCATTGATGAACAGTGTTTGGCACTATCCATGAACAGTGCAAAACTCACGGCTTTTAGAATATAGTTATAATATGGTAATTGTACAATGTTAAAAGAACAATAAATTTTGCTAGTGATTAGTCTTGCAATATTTGTTGTGTAAGAGAATTAATAATTTAAAGATTGGATATCTAAAATACTAAAACCTAGATACCAAAACCATAACATTAACTGCAACCCTAATGCTAAACCTAATATCCTAACAATGCCTAAGACCTAAACCTTAATCCTAAAACTCAAACCTTAACCCAAAACTTTAATCATTAAGCCCTAACCCTAAACCTAGAACCTTATCCCAAAACCTAAACCAAATCTTAAACTCTAAAATTAACCTTAACCTTAACCCTAAACCCAAACCCAAACCCAAACCTTAAAACCTAAATGATTGGGCTGATTTTATTTTTTTGCACGATTTTGGTTAAAATTTAAATTAAGCATAAATTTTATTGTAGTATTGATATTTTGCCTACGAAGATCATTAAACTTACACCCTAAACGTAACCAGAAAATTACCCTAAAACTCATACCTAAGCAAAACCTAAACCCCAAATTGAGCACCTAAATCTTAACCCTAAACCTCATACCCTAACCCTTAAGCCTTACACCTTAACCCGTAAGCCCTACACTATAATCTTAAAGCTCATACCCTAACCCTAACCTCCGAACCCCTACAATTTGCATGATTTTGTTAAAATTTAAATTAAAAAATTAAATTTTTATGCTATTTAATTTAGGTTAATTTTCCTTCTCTTAGTATTAATGGTGTAAGAAAAATATTAATTGTTGAATAATACACTTAATAAAATATTATTTAATACATATGCCAATGGTGCTAAAAAATGTAAAATTTGTGTATATTGATCAACTTAGTAAAGCAAATGAAAGTATTTTACAAAGTAATAGTAACATAACAAGGAATTTAGAATTGAGCACCTAATAGTATATGTGGTTGATGTGCAATGTTAAAAGAATAATAAATTTTACTAGTGCCAGTTTTGCAAATGAAAAAAAATTGATAATTTAAAGATTGAGTGAATTTCAATCTTGGTTAGTTTTGGCCAAAATTTGGGTTGACAGTCATGTTGACTCGAGTTACTGGTGCATAAGCTCAAATGACTGGATCGATTTTATTTTTTATTTGATTTTGTAAAAATTACCCTTAAAGAACTCAATTTCTATGCAATTTTATTTAGGTTAGTTTTCCTTTTTTTAGTATGTTTAATTAAAAAATTCATAAAAAAATTTCTTAATTATATTCCAATAAATTTACTACAATTTATAATTACTTTTACTATGAAATGTAAGTCCAATTCACTGTTGTTTATAGTACTAAATTGTTAAATTTTCAAATTTTTAAGTGAAAATGTTAAAATTTTAAAAGTTTAGGGACTCATCGTGTAATTATTACTAGTGGTAGAAAGAATTTTTTTAAAATTTAGGAATTTTATTGCATTGCATTTAAAAGTTTAGGTATCAATGTTGTAATATTAACAGTTGCTTACCAAGATCATTAAATTTACTGTTTGTTATGAAGAACCAAAAAACACAAAACTTAACCTTATCCCAAAATTCAGCCCTAACCTTAAAATGAGGAAAGTCGAAAAAAATTTGTGAATACTTTTATGAGGATAATATTTTTCTAATTTTTATCCTTTTGGGTTAGTTAAGTTGAAAATTTTACCCAAAAAAGAAACACACTTTAGACAAAAAATATCTCAAAATTACTTTTTAGACTTTTTGCAATGCGAATTATCAATACCACTATAATTTAGGCAAATAATCACTTTATATACTAAAACCCTTCATATAAGAATAATATACAATAATATACTAAAACCCTTCTTATAAGAATAACATACAATAATCACTTCATATGTCTAATTAGACATATGTGCATAGTATAATAATTGTAAACCTTATACCTTAACCATAACCCCTGAACCCATAAATCTAACCATAACCCTAAACTTTATATCTTAACCTTAAACTTCATACCCTAACCCAAAACTCCAAACTCTTAAAACTTAACCACAACCTAAACTCTAACCCTAACCTTAAGCCTTAAACCTAGGTTCATGGGCTAGAATATGGATCTAGATGTCCTTATGTGAAGCTTCAAACCAGAAGGCCCATGTCACATAGCACCTTAAGCTAACATGATTTTGATCAAATCCATGGCAATAAAAGCTACTAATATGAACTTATACGTCCATCAGGTAGAATCATTGGCATCATAGACATGCCAGCATGTGCTGCTCCTCTTCCGTAAATTACAGCTGAAGACAAAATATATTTCATTATAAGTGGAATGGTTAAGATTATAGGGACCAGAAAAAGAGAACTCTTACAGGCTTACAAATATTTTGACATAAAAAAGAACAGTACTTGGCTCATCCCAATTCATATCCCTACCGCACGAGGTCTTAACAAGTATACTTGAAAGTTACATTTCAGGTTCGATTTATCAAAATTTGCACAATTTTAAGCAGAAAACAAGTTTTGATTGTTCATAAAAAGCCTAATCAAGCATATGGAGCATTTCATATTTGAGTTACAAAAAAATATTAGCATACTGTGCTTTTGTCCATTAAAAAATTTTAGTAGAGAAGGAACTGATAACTGAAAAAATAAAAAACAACAGAAACAAAAATATAGAACGGCTGGCATTAAGGGTTTCACACATCCATAGCCTGGCAATTGGATCAAGGAACCAACTGAAAATTTTGAACACTGAAACCATGATTCGTTAGACCGATTAACATAAGAACCCTAATTATTAAGAGAACCCTTAGCTCTAAACCCTAAATTGCATGAGACAGAAATAACAGACAGATCTATCCTTAAATTTGACAATTTAATCTTCTCAAGTCATCTAACATCTCGTTAAATCATACCCATCTTCCAGTCATCATCTTCACGTTTTATCTACTTTACTTCTCTTCATCTCCAATCATCTCTTAGTAAATTATGCTTTACTGCAGGAGCAACTATTTTACATAATGGAACAAGAATATTTTAACCTCCCAAGCAAGTCTACATTCCAACTACATGCCATATTTTGACATTCAATTACAAACAATTGACTTGTCTGAGAAAAGCCAGATGCACTCACGAACAAAGATTAACCATCCTGATACTGTTTTCAGCAAATTTAATCTTTATACAACCAAACATAACACATTTAGAACTAAAATAAAAATAATTTTAAAGAAAAAAAAAAAAGAAAACACAAATCATCTCTTATATTTTTTTCCTAGCCACATTGTGTCTCTTAATTACTCTTATCCACTATGACCTTGATAACATTGATTATCAAATTTATGTACATGTAGATATAAATAAAAAAAATAATAATGATAGTACAAGTGTTAACATAAATAAGTTTGACCTTTTAAATAATAAAATGACAAGAAAATAAAATGAAACTATGAACTTTGAATAATGATAATATTAATATTGACATTGATAATGATGTTAAATGCATTCCATTAGATAATTAAATTGTTTTTAACTTTTTATTATGAACTATGAATTATAATTTTTTTTTCTTGTACCATACTATATTATATGCATGATATTTTTATAGTATTACAGTATTAGCAAGTTAAAATGTTTTGTAATATAAACTTCTTAATATTAGATGGATTTTTTTCATCTTTTTTTAACAGCTTTTTAATAGAATCTTTCAACCATAATTACTTTCTATGACTTCACTACCGTAGAAAAACTAGAATGACTGTCTGAAACCTTGCTTTTTACCATAAACGAAGCTTCTTCAACCTCAAGCTGCCCCTACTCCAATGGCGTTCAGTTCATTTAATTAATGATTCTGACGCCCCCACATTCTTGTTCCTTGAATCCAACTCCACCCTCTCGAATCCAGTTGCTTTAGCCATGGCCGAGGTCCTCCATTTCCCTTCATCTCCAACCACCGGCCCGCCTTCCTCCTCTTCTTCGTCTTCACAGCCATTTCGCTGCGACCCACAAGAGGAAGCGAAGCGGCGAGAGAAGCAGAGCAGAGATCAGTTGTCCTTCTTGGCTCTGCTTGTGACTGTCTTACGGAAGTCTCTGACCGCTTGTAAGAGCGACCGGAAGGAGCTCGGTGCCATGGATATCGGCTGGCCGACTAACGTCCGGCATGTTGCCCATGTCACCTTCGATAGGTTCAATGGCTTCTCTGGTCTGCCCGTTGAGTTCGAGCCTGAAGTGCCCAGAAGGCCGCCCAGTGCGAGGTACGACGTATCACAGCCTGGATGAACTATAATTGGGAAAAAAAATCTGTTTTTTTTTTCGATTAAACGGAATGATATTTGGTTCTTGCCTTTCCCCAATGGGTGATTTAAGCTTTTTTTTTTTTTGTTTCTCTTTCTAGTGCGTTTATTGCCTCATGAATTGCTGTTCTGTAGTGTTAGCTAGTGTTGTTTTTTCTTTAACACGGAGATGTTGAACCCCCCTCCCCATGGAGGAAATGTACTTGATATAGAAGGCTGTTATATTCTTCAGGCGCTTTGAAGTTGTGGTGGATCTTAAGATTCTTAAGATGGGCATGTTTCATTGTTGCTTAGACGCCTATGTTGGATGGTTTGCGTTTGATGTTTCATGTGTCTAAGAATTGCCATGTTTTGTATATAAATCCATACAGTTCTCTGGAAAAGCTAATCTTATTTGTGAATCTCCTTCTCCCTGGACCTCCATTCGCTTATCCAAATGTTCTCAGGATAGCTGGTAGAGAACCCCCACCTCCACCATTAAATGGAAGAGAGAAAAAGAACATGGTTCTGAAGTAACAATGATTTTTGGATTTGGGAGGCTAGTTCTAGTAGTTACGACGTCAACGGCAGCATAGGTTAGATATCCAACATGTAACAGAAAGTAGAACTGTGACGCTTATGCTTCCTCTAATAACCAAAACAGTGCAATATGCCTTCTTGCTCGACATATGCATCACCATGACAATTGGTGTTTTAACAATTACTTGCGGAATTGTGTTACAATTCCATTTCTGTGGTGGCAACTTTGCCCCCTAATAAAATCTTCTGTTTGCAGTGCTACTGTTTTTGGAGTTTCTGCGGAGTCCATGCAATTATCTTATGACTCCAGAGGAAATAGTGTGCCAACAATACTCTTGCTAATGCAAAGACGGCTTTATGATCAAGGGGGGTTGCAGGTTCTCTTTCTCTTTTCTGTTTCTTGTTGATTGTGCTTATGCTACATATGCTGGATTTGTTTATTTAGCATGCTATAGGAGTAAATAGTGGCAGAATGGCTATGTTCGGTTTCTAGTGAAAGTGTGAAGCTTCAGTTGACTTAAATTTTGTAATTCCACTTGCAGGCAGAAGGGATTTTCAGAATCAATGCAGAGAACAGTCAGGAGGAATATGTGAGAAACCAGTTAAATAAAGGTGTTGTAGAAGACAGCATAGATGTACATTGTTTGGCAGGTCTAATTAAGGTATTGAAATGCATTTTACTGGGTTTTATTCTTTGGGTTAACCTTTAGATGATTGTGCACTGGGGATGTGGTTGTCCATTTACAGAACTAGTATTGATACAGCTATAGAATGTAAGGCAGTTGCTTTAACATGGAAAGCTTATCATATACTGCCCTCACCGAGGAAACAGTCAAGCTGAACTCACAAACATATCACGGTTGTGCCGTTATTGAAGCTGGACCATAATGACGAACATGTCTTGTCCATATTTCTAGTAGGCGGCTTGGTACTTACAACCCATGTCCATGGGTATGATGCTTGGCAATTATGTCTTACCTTGAGGAATTTTTAGATTTAAGTCAATACTTTTGAACCTTCTTTAGTTTTGGAATATTCAGTGGCGGAGGATACTGTTATGGTATATCGTACAAAATTAAGTATAATACATAAGATATTAATATTTTCACAAGACTTGGTGTCCTCCAAATTTAAAATGAAAATAGTTATACTAACCCAATATTACCTTGGGTCCCTTAAGATTAATCCCGCTCTGCCAGAGCAACTTCTGGAGCGCCACTAGTTGAGTTCCAGACTTGCCACCGCATACTAGCCAATTTGAAAGAGAGCTTAGCCTGCTTATGTGTTATGAGTCTTATCCTCCCTTGATCCATTGGTTCCACTACTTCCAACTTGGTGTTTCAATTGAGTACTTTTGATGTCTCATCTGTATTGTTGAACCACTTTTGATGGAGGAGAGGAAGGGGGTGTTTTTGTGGGCAGCAGAGATTCTGGGGTTAGGTTCTATCAGTCCTGTGTTTTAAAGTTTTTCAGCTTTGAGGTTAATTATTGTCACTGAGATTCATGTCGAAATACAGCAGGATTTGAAAGTCGAACTCATAATCTTTCAAGTATATTTAGGTTTCCATCACACGCCATATATTTGTTTAGGTGATGCTTGAACTATCATTAAAAGTATATTCGTTGACTATGGAAAAGGAAAGGAAGAAGGGAATATTTCTTAACTAGTTTGTCTTCTCAGGCTTGGTTCAGAGAGCTCCCAACTGGAGTCCTGGATTCATTATCCACGGAACAAGTGATGCAATGCCAGACAGAAGGGCAGTGTGCTGAGCTTGCTAGGCTTCTACCCGCAACAGAAGCTTCATTGTTGGATTGGTCCATTAATCTAATGGCTGATGTTGCCAAGCAAGAACACCTCAATAAGATGAATGCACGCAATATTGCCATGGTATTTGCTCCAAACATGACTCAGGTAAGTAAGTTGACATGGGTTTGGCCACCCATTTCAGGAACACATCAAAGTTGCACGCCAATAACTTTACAAAGTTAACTACATGCCAACATAACTCTTACAAAGTTAACCCCTGCTTGTTTTTCGACTGACGTTTTTTTATATTTATTTTTCATATATTTATCTTCTGTGATGATGATTTGGAGTAGCATGCCTAGCTGTTCGCTTGATCTTGAGACAAATGATTATGCTTCTCCATAAACTTTGCTGCTACTTGTTTCTGCAGTCTTTGAGTATTCCACATATATATATATATATAATGGTGCCGTTCCTAACAATTGATGGCCTCCAACTCTAATTAATTGCAGATGGCAGATCCTTTGACTGCATTGATGTATGCTGTACAAGTGATGAACTTTCTGAAAACACTAATAGTAAGGACTCTGCGGGAAAGGCGGGATTCTGTGGTAGAGCCAACGCTGGCATCCCAATTAGAGCCCAATGATGGGAATGGAGATCGGAGTGGCCTAAACTCCATTCCAGATGCTGATACCGAAAGTGAAGAAACGGAGCAAGAACTTATGGCCCCAAACCTTATCAAAGGAAGTCCCACAGATTTGGTTCAAAGTGATGACATAGTAACTGCAGAATATGATGCAGATTATCCTCCTAAATCTACTGCTTGTATTGGCATATCCATGAGCGAATTAGAACCTAGCACAGTCAACATTCTTAAGGGCAACATGCAGATAAATTCAGGTCAATCAAGTCGATCAAGTACTGCCCAGGAACTGAGAAAACTGAATCAACAACCCTCTGAAGTTCAAACAACAAGTGTTGCTGTGAAGACCAAAGGAATGAGCAATCTGAGCCGGATAGATTCTCGGATAGACCAAAGTGAAGCATGGCGGTAAGAAACTTTTTACAGGTTGATAAATTTCTCTGCAAATTTGGCTGGCTAACAAAGGAAACTTGTGACATGTTTGTGTATATTTTTCTCTTCACGGAACGATTTGGTAAAAGCAGTTTGCAGGATTTAACATGAGGATGCTACGGAGACGTTCATTTTGCTAAACCAATCCCTGGATAATTTTCTACCTGCTTTACCTGTCATCCAGGAGGAAATTTGCTGTTTCGAACCTCTGGTTTCACCTTTACCTGTTATGATTAGAATTTGTTCTAGAAAATAATATTGACTATGGCCGTAATATTTACTTGAAGAAATGATTATTGTAATTCATAAAGATTTTACGCACGTGTGTTACTTCAGTAACACAATAAACCTACAATTTGGAACCTGTGGGTTCAAGTCTTGTGAATGCAGAAATAAACTTTGGGATGTGGCTCGGTCCGGTTTAATTTGGTCAAATGTGGCTACTGGATACTGTATGTATATCACCAAAAAAAGAAAAAAAACAAACCTGCAGCTTGGAAGAAATATTAGAGATTTCTTAAGTCCACTGGCTGCAACGTGTAAACAAGGATCAGACAATCCTAGTCTAAACCTGAATGAAAAACCAGAAAGTTACAAATTCTTTTTTTTTTTTTTTTCTAAGGCATACGACAAATATCAGGCCAAATGGAGGACAGTATTTTCCAAACATCTTAAGGTCCAGTTATTTATTTATTTATTATACTCTCGTCCATGGACGCTACTTTGACGCCTTGCTTATATATATGGTTGATTCTCCCCCTCCCACGCCGCCAAAAGACAAAAAAAAAAAAAAAAAAAAAAATCTCTTGGCAAATAACATGTAGATCTAATTACACCAGAAACAAGTAGAAATGTAGAATACCTAAATGAATCTGGAAAGCGACAGCGAAGCTTTGATAAAAAAGAACCAACAACATAAGCAGGCAATTTGCCAGCTGCAACTTTCTTCATGGCATGAATGAAAATTCTGTTCTCTTCCTCGCCAAATATGATCGTTGGAAAGTAAAATAGAAAGACTCTTGCCGTAGTCAAATATGCCTGGCCAAGGGGAGGAGGAATCCGAAACACGAATTCAACTACACAATTAATCTTCTTGATAAGGAGGAAACATCTTGGAGGCAGCGTTCTAAGTCATTCTGGCTTCAATGTGGAGATAGAAACACCCGATACTTGCACCAAGCGGGCTACTGATGGGAAGATGAAAAAAATTGTTTCAGGGCTGTTTGATGAGTCAGGCTAGTATATCTCCAGTCCTGATGAACTACACCAACATGTCTTGGATTTCTATCATTATTTATTCACTTCCGAGGGTGTGTCTGATTTAGAGGCCGTTATTTCTATGGTTACACTGAAGGCTACCTCTGAAATGAATGCTGCTCTTCTACAGCCTTTCACGGTGGAAGAACTTTAACAAGCATTATATCAAATGCATCCACATAAGGCACCTGGGCCTGATGGTTTCTCACCACTGTTTTTTCACAAATATTGGACATTGGTAGGGGAAGATGTTACGACCTGCCTACTAAGTATCTTAAATGGAGGTGATATGCCAGAGGGTTTAAATGACACATATATTGTTCTGATTCCAAAGGTGTCTGACTCGAAACTTGTGACGAAATTCAGGCTGATAACTTTATGCGATGTGATGTTTAAGATTCTTTCGAAGGGTTTGGCAAATTAGGTAAAATTGATACTTCCTACCATTATTTCTGAAGAGCAGGGCCAGGGAGCCTTTGTTCCAAGAAGGATCCTTTTTGACGACAATGCACATATAGCTTTGGAGTCGTGTCATTTTATGCACACCTCTCGGGATCCTTCAGAGGGTTATATGGCGCTGAAACTAGACATGACAAACTACAGAATTTGTGGAGGCGAGAACTCTCAGATCGACTCCTCGCGATCATCATATTATCCATGATAGGACATGCCCAGTTTGTGGTTCTGCAAATGAATCTTTCAAACACAATCTATTCTTCTGCCCTCTGACACATGCAGTTCTTCGTCACTTTTATTTGCATTTGATCTAGCCTTATCTTCCTCAAAAAACTGATATCTTTCATGTTGCCAAAGAAGCGTTGATAGAGAGTGAATGGCATATATTTCTAGCTATCAGCTGGTTCATGTGGAAGAATCGAAATAAGTGTGTCTTCGAGATGGTTTATTTTTCTCCTTCAATTATATCTCATCATCAGGTACGGTCTTGTCTGTTTATGGAGGGCTCATTCTTGAATTCTGATCCTTCGTCACTAATATTACAAGAACCTGTTTGCTGGCTTTCCACGGATTGGTACAATAACTATTAATGTGGATGCCAAATTTTTTGCCTCTCAGATCCGCTAGGATTGGTGTGGTGGCAAGAGATTCTACCTCTTCCGTCAGACTAGTGGTCTCGTATACTATTTCATATATGTTAGGGATATGACCTATCTTGAGACCTTGGCTGTATGGAAGGGACTTCTTGAGACTCGCTCGTGGGGATGGGATGAGATTATCATTGAGTCTAATTGTCTGGTGGCAATTTCTGCTCTTCAAAACTACACACGACCATCATTATATGCTTTTGGTTTAGTTCAGGATGATATTATTACTTTGTCTCGTACTTTTGCTTCATATACTTTTGTTTTTGTGCCTCGATCTGCTAACAATATGGCACAAGTCAGATATTAGATATGTATAAATTTGATATGCAAAGGAAGTAAGAGATCTGTACAAATAATATGTGACATATAAATAAATAAGATTATATATATGTTACTGATATATTCAATAATATACATGGGTTCGACCTCCCATAAAAAAATAGGTGTGAACGCGTTAAATCCCGCTTCCCACAAAAATTTGACATATGTATACAAATTAGATGATAGATATATATGGATCTCCATGTATAGAGTTAGTGATAAATAAGTATAAAATGTGTGACACATATTTACAAATGAGATTAGAGATGTGTTATAGATATGTAAGTTAATAAACTTTTACATATTAATAATAATGTATTTGATATTATTTGTATAAATGAGTTTATTCTTTTGGACATATATAATTATATGTTACTATGATTCTCTTTATTTATTTATATATGTTATAATGTGATATTAAAATTATTCCTCTATTATTTCTGCATATATATAATTTTATATTATTGGTCATATCATTTTTCACATGTATACATACATGTACTTTGAAAATTTAAAGGACTGCTATAAAATAAATAAAACCTATTAGAGTGACTAAATTGAAAATCCAAAATAATTAATGGTCAAAATAACAATTAAAAAGAAGTTAAAGGATGAAGCTTGGTATTTTTCACAAAGTTAGGATAGGTTTTTATGGGTAAATTAAAAAATCCCCCCTATGGTTTGATCTAACCTACACTTTGCCCCTCTATTTTCAGAAACTTATACTTTGCCCCTACTTCCTTTATAGTATTTGACAGCAACTTATGAAATCCTAAATTAAACTATCTAATAATCATGTTTTAGTAATTTTAAGATTTTTTATATTTTTTTATATAGCTAACCGACCTTTACAAAATACTGATATACATTTATAGAAAGAAAAATGTATTTATAGAAAGGAAAAAATTGATAATTTAAAATATATATTAAATATAAAAATAATATTAGGGAGATCAGAATTATTAGAATATGACTATCATACAGTTTAAATTATAGTTTCATAAGTTATTATCAAACAATATAAAAGAACTATGGGATAAATGTAGGTTTTCAAAAATAAGGGACAAACTGTAAGTTAAGGTAAACCTCATGGGGGTAATTGTAACTTTCGCTTTTTTTATTGAACGAAATCTCGGCAGTCGGTCGCGATATCTTTGATTCGGTGATCGGATGACGAAATGAGGGTGATGGTGACTTGGGCTTCAGCGGCGGAGGTGCAGGAGAGGCGGATGGAACGAATCGTCGGCCGAAAGTACCGAATCGAAGAGGAGACGTGGCGGGACGGCCGGACGAGGTGGGCATTTCCTCTCATTTGCCTGGGACAATGAGGCAGGGTGACGATGAGGCGTGCAGGCGGCTAGAACCGGCAGCGGCTGAAGGAAGCAGTGGTATACGCAGGCAAGAGGGTGGGATATGTTTGAAATTTCTAATTTTTAATAAGGGTAGAAGGGTAATTTGAGGTGTAGAACATACACATAAGATATAGTGTATTTTTTTTTTACTGATGCCATGAATTATCTTTTTATAAGATTTCTTTATACAATGAGTTGTCAAATTGTCACAATAATAACAACTTACCAAAAAAATTATTTGCATTAAGAATTCTTCATTTATTTTCTTAAAAAAGTGGTACTCTTTTTTAATTATCAACACTTGTTTAGAACAGAGTCTCGTATAAGCCTAACATAAATGAACATTAATTAAGTTTTATGAATTCTTTTTTTCAAAGATTTAAAAGATTCAGGACTTAAATTCCAAATAGTACTAACTTTTAGAACTTTTGAGGTCCTTATCTCCAAAATTCTCTCCACGACAGTCTTCAAATCTGGATATGCATGTAATTCTGCTGTAGAAAATATAGGGGTCTTATGGTTCCATAACAAATGAGAATTTTAAATGGATTTCGATTGTTCCTAAATTATAAAAAATCTTTGTTACAATTTCAGGTCTCTTATTATATATCTAGTCTCTAGAAATTATTGTAAGTGCTGTTCTTAATTACACGATCATGGGTTCTTTTTACTTTATTCTCCTCGTTGCTTTGCTTGCTTCCTGCCTTGTATCAGCGGCTGCCATACTCCTTTTCTCTCGCATGAAAGAGCGTAAATGGACAGACGTCGAAAGTCCGGCGACTGCGAAGTATTATGGTGGTGCTCCTTCTGGACAGAGTTACGGTGGTTCGGTTACTGCAGCGACCAACCTATCATCAGATAGCCATTCGGGTGGTGCGGGCGTGGCCGCTCCATCTGCTCCTCCGTCGGGTGTGAAATCTTCTACATATGGTTACCGTGGTTACCGTGGTCTGGTCAGAAGCTCAACAGGCCACTATGAGGGTGGCACGAGTGTGGCGACGGCCGCCTTGACTGCTCTTGCGATTTCTGATATTTGTGGCGGAGGTGGAGGTGGAGGCGGGTACGGAGGAGGCGGATGTGGAGGTGGAGGCGGGTGCGGAGGAGGCGGATGTGGAGGTGGAGGCGGGTGCGGAGGAGGCGGATGCTGAGGTGGGGGAAAAGGAGGTGGAGGAGGGTGCGGAGGTGGCGGATTTGGAGGTGGACGCGGATGATGGGATTCCCAGGCTGATGAGAATATTGTCGAGTTCGGTGTTATCCCTAGTTTATTTTTTAATAAATTTTGTTGATAAATTATTTTTAGTTGTTTCCAGAAGTAAAACAATTAGAAGTAACAAAATTTCTTATATGTTATAGCTACTAGAGATTATTTGTACCATCTGAAAGAGATTATATTATCACCAATAATTTTTTGAGGAAGAGTATCGGACTATTGAGCAATTGTTAATCCAATACCGTGTTATATATACGAAGCCCTTGCAGACGGTAGTTGATTGAATTATTCAGTCATTATTTCGAACTTATGTTTATTTGCTAATTTTTGTATCAACACATATTTATCTGTCAACTAATTGAATTCCAATAACTAAAACGATAAAAAAAAAAACATCATAAGTCATATATTTTCATGCCTTTTTATTTGAGTAATATGTTTTGTTTACATTTTAAGATCTTTTTAGTTATATATTTCCTATTTAATTTGCATATGGTATTTATTTGTGATAAACTTTATTTTAAATTTCATACTTTGGCTAAAATGAGTGATCTAGTGATTATATATCAGTAAATTTCTCTAGGGGTCATTTAGCTTATTTTTGTGTCTTAAAATAGTACTTTACCTTAAAAATTTGTTTGTATTGCACTATTAGAAAAAATCAATTTAGCTACGGTCTTTAGCGATGGTTGCTCGTCACTATTTTGAGTTTAGTGATGGTAAGTCCGTTTCTAATTTCCTTATCGCTAATTTTTTAGTGACGACTGTCATCGCAAATTAGCGACATCAAACTGTCGCAATACTAACAGTCACTTATTTATCGACATCGGTGAGTTGCCGGAGATTTAATGATGGTTGAAGGTTGTTATGTAGCGACGGTTAGCTGTCAGTAAATTAGTGATGAGTGGCTGTCGCTAGTTAGTGCATCATAGCTGTCGTTAGTTAGTGACGTATGACTGTCGTTAGTTAGTGACAAATGATTGTCACTTCACTAGTTAGTAACGTATGACTATCGCTAATTAGTGATGAATGGTCATCGTTAGTTAGTGACATATGACATTCGCTAGTTAGTGACGTATTACCGTTGCTAGTTAGTGACGTATTACCGTTGCTAATTAGTGACGCGTGATCATCGCTACTTGTTGATAATTTGTGACTCATAGCCATCGTTAGTTTGCAAATCTTGGTCACAACTATTTCATCACCAGACCTCCACTATACGTATCCATTCCATATTGCTCCAACAACCAGAAACAGAATTAGTTCCCATTAATCCAAACTAATGTCATACACTTCCAAAAATCATAAATATAAGTTGTTCTCATTAATCTGAAATAATTTACACATAAACATGGCAATTAAGATTTATAACGCATATAGTGTCAGAATATAGTTTGGCAAATGTACAGTCTTAATTATAGTAAAACAAGTATATGTGAGACAATTCTACCCTAATGTCACCCAGTTTGGTGATGAATAATACCTAACCATCAGACTTTGCTGCAGCTGGTGAATTCTTTCCAATTGCTTGCCATCAGGTGCCATTTGATCCTGTTGTCTGCGCTTCATCTGTGTAACAGTGTCTGGTAACTGATCCTGATAGTGGCGCTCCATTTGTGCAACAATGTTTGCTAATTGATCATAATAAGGAGCTCCAAGTTCACCCGAATGAAAAAAATACTCCTAAAAGACTTACACAACTACCATCTTTACCTGCAAAAAACAACCCAATGCAAGCAAAGGATAACACCTATCAAAATGCATTACTTACATAAATGAAAAAATCAACCTAGAATATTACCCTAAACTCAATATGACAAACAATGTCACATATATCAAATAGTAAAATAAGTATTAACCATGGTCATAATCGAGCCATTTGATACAAGGAAGTATTTAAATAACTTAGGAAAGCACTTTAGTCAATTTTTTTCCTGTAACAGCATAAATAATGTTATCATTTTTTTGGAAAATGTGAAAAGAATTATAAGAAATTAATTACTTATTAGAAAATTTAAAAAACTAGTATAATAAATTAATTATTTATCCAAAAAAATTTTATTTTTAAGTTATTATTGGTTAGATAGAGTATAGGACTCACATTAGAGTTAGAATAAAAAAAGTGAAAAAGAAAAGGATGCTTTTCCTAATGGGAGCTGAACAGAATAGGTTGAATGTTACAAAAAATGGTTACCAAGAATATTAATCTTTTACTTATTATTCACACAGTCATTGAAAACTTAACACATTTGTCTAATGATTACTGTAATTAAACAAATATATATCCCATAAAACTATATTTCATCTAATGTTGTTTTGTCAAACAACAACAGATTATATATAAACACAAAGCAGAAAGTAGTTGGATATATATACTTATATATATATCCTAACATTGACCTCTTACACCCTACAACTAACTTACATTAGTGTTGACTGTTTTTAAAGAATAGAAATCGATTGAGTATATTGGCTAATAAACAAACAAACAACGACACCATAGGTACAAGTTCCATCTCTCTTGTTGTCAACAATTTTACATCCACAAATACCATAATATTGCACCTTTTAATTGATTGATCACTTGGCCCATCTATCATAGGGTCTTATATGAACCAAATAGGCTTACCACCCTTGTGTACCAATTACTATGTAGATTTTTGTCATTATCTCATATTATATCCAAAAGTATTAACTCAAAGAAATAAACTACCATTGAATGGCTAACAAAATCATGTCCGATCCTAACTAAAGCTATTTTATGCTTAGCTTGAGCAAAAATTCCAATAATCAACTATGAACCTAACACATTTGCATCAATAGGGCCCCACTGTAAATTTGCCAAACAAGCAAGTAAATTAATAGTATTGTAGTTTCACTTCTTGTCTCTAGTTAGATCCTATACACATTTAAGCTTTACAAATAGGTTGAATGATACATGTATGTGAATATGGTCTAGATGCAATGATGCATGAATGTGCAGAAGTGATAGTTAGTGTCCATACCTAAATGTTTGATATTATGTAAAAATACCTTGTACTTGAATGGACTCAAATATAGTATGGTAATGCCCCAAGTAAAATGAGCCGCTACTGAGAAGTTTTGTTTATACTAGTGCCTACTTTTTCTGGCACATATACTAAATCAACTAGAATTTGTAAAAGAGAATGAAAGTGAGGGCATATTAACGCAACAATAAAGAATATAACAAAAAAGAGTAAGGTATATAGAACCTAGTGATTAATAAGCATATTAACAAAGACTAACAAGCATATATGCATATCCATCTTAAACTTCTTCAATGTTTAGGACAAAAGTACAGTAACCTTAACATTGAGGTTATTGCTTTCTCCTGTTTCATTGGTTCCAGAAAGTTGAATTATTAACTCCACAATAAGAACTTCTAAAATAGTTACAGGAAAAGAGAACAATGATCCATAACTACTTTGTTAAAAAGTTTGGGGTATATGCCAAACACAGAAGTGGTGTCACACTTTGCAAGAGTTTAAGCATAGTCAAGAAAAATCAATGAAATCATGGTGTGTAAAATCATTCTGAAGAGGTAAGCAAGGGAATAACAATGCTAAAAATAAATCCATAGCATAAACCAATCAGGATCTAATAGAGAGAATTAGAAACTGTAGCTCGATGCTTTTTACCTGGATGTAACTAGCTCCAAATAAGGAACCATTACCCAGTTGAAATTGTGACTTATAGTCCTTGTGGCAATGCAACTTTTGGGGCATTGTCATCAAACCTAATATCAAATGAATCCAAACCAGATTTTCTAGTGAAATAAAACATAGAATTGACATCCGGTAACTCATTTGAGATTCCCTATTGAATGAATTGCTTTCCACCAAATACCTCAGTGTAAAACTCCTTATGTGCAATTTCGCTTACATTCTCTAATGGCAATCCTTTAGGCCAGACTGACCTTTGATCAAAATGAACATATGGGTCTACAACCGTTCTATTGGGGTTCTCATGACTATATTGCAATATGGGCTTTTTCCTAGTCCATTCCCCCATTAATTCCACATCAAAATGCCTGGCCAAATCATCCTCAATTACTTGCCTGAGATCATTTGCATCGAAGATCGTCCTGCCCCCATGTTGGATAGTAAACAAATAACAAACATTCTTCCTAACGTAAGAATCATAAGGAAAATACTCCATGATGTGTAAATCCAAATTACCATGCATATCTAATGACAAGAAAATTGCACATTTCAAGCTCTAATCCTTGGGGGTCCTCGAATTCCCGATAGTGAAAACCGGCCATCCCTTGATCTTGACCATCTTTTTCAATGAATCCAATGGGTAATCCAAAACGGAGACCACAATCCATTGTTCAAAGCAGAAATTCACGTAGGGAGAGTGACATGGCTGTCCTTGGCCCCCTGCCCACGAAGTCTGTGAGAACTGGTCTCACGGTGGTTACAATTGGCTAACTGTATATATGCATAGATTAAAATTTCGTGATACTAGTTGATTAACTTAGAATATGCAAAATGCATAAAACATTAACTTGGCCAAGACATTTATAAAGAAAACAAGTTCAAATAGCCAAAACATATAAAATCAACATTTATATGAGTTTACTACACATAACAACTGTGTAGGAACATTCATACACAAAGTAGACCAATGCCTTCACCCAATAGCAACCCTAGAGTCTAGGACTCCTCAAAACATAGATAATGGAGGCAACTAGGAGTACTATATATACAAGCCTTAACTGAGACCTTCTTGAACTAACTCACACCTTGGATGCAAGTCCCAATGGCAAGTCACAAAAGTCATTGTCTGCATGCTACTAGGCTCTACAGTTAAAGGAGGATTGTAGTTAGTATTGTTACTTAACCAACAAGTTACCCAAGTAGACTAGAATAATAAAGATTCTCAAGTGAAATACCTGCAATAAAAGAAAACTACTGCGATAACCCTCAGTGGTTACTTGGCCCAATAACTTCAGAATCTACACAACATAATTAGGGAGTGAGAATTCAGAAATTCTCAGTAAGGGGTCTTCACTGTACCTGCAAGAAAATTATTAAGGACTCCACATATGAGAACATATGTAACTTGCTGTGAGCTCATACAGCTTGAGGGTCTAATATATGCATATACCTAGGTTCTTTGGGACCTTTCCTCATCTTGGTCCTTGAACTACAAAGCATTGCCTTGTCATCTAGCAAGCTTAGCTTGCTAGCCTAACTAATGATAAATTGCCAGTTAAACCTCTCCCGTTTATATTGTATAGGGGTACTATGGTGGGACTATTGTAGACTAGGCCATAAAGACCTTGTAGACTAGGTGCACTAAGGTTTCACCTTGTAATCTTGTGGCTAATGGCATGACTAGGTCGCCAAGGGTTCTAAACCTTTCACCCAAGCTAGTGATAATTAGTTGTGATCCTTTATAAACTAGTTTTCTTGCTTATGGTAGAAGTAACCATAAACTTTACAAAACTCAAGAAAACTTTTAGGTCTTGAAAGACTTTTGAAAGTCCGGAGTACCCCTGGAATGTTCAGACCCCAAGGCATCCTAAGAACCCCTTTAGGTCTCCCTCTGACCTTCCTAGCAAAACTTGGAAAATTCAGCCAACTTGCCTGTGGTGACGCGTTGTCACAGTTGTCAACAAACTATCTGTTTTGCAACATTGGTGACGCGTCGTGGGAAATGGTGTTCGTTGCCAATCTGTGAAACCCAAAAAACTTTCCCAGTTTTGCTGCTATGAACTTTGGACACTTCCCAAACATATCAAACATGCATGGATAGCCTCCAAACTTCACATACATGTAAAACACATTGCATAAATCACAACCAACTATCATAAGCCAATCTATTATGCATTATAACATCATTCCAATCATTACAAACCTCATAGTCCACTATGATTCAACCTTGCCCACTAACTAATGCTATTGCTAGGACTACTCGAATTTATCAAACAAACTCATTCTAATAGCATTAATTGAACTAAAAAACACAACTCATTTACCTTAACTTTACTTCACAAGCAAGAAAGAAATAACTTTTCCTCAAGAACTCAAGTTCCGCGAAACTTCACCTAGTTCCAAGCAACCAAAAGTACCAATTACATAAATACTAACTTCTAATTAAAACCCAAGCTCATAATCAACTAATAAACATTAAATCAATCAAGAACACATTGATTACCTCGTATCAAAAATAGGGGATGGTGGAGAACTTGGTTCCAAGCTTCAAAACCATGATTTTATGCTTGAAATGAGCTTCCAATGGCCTATATACTTATGGTAGCTTCTATTTTCACCAAAAACTCTTGATTTTGGGCTCAATTGGATGAAGAAATGATGGTGTGAAGGATGAACTCGGGTTATGGCAGCCATCCCCTACTTTACTATCTTATAAACCAAGTTTAAAACTTAAGCCACCAAAGTATTAGATATGGAACACTTAAACCCTCTTCTTTTGGTAACCTTAGTCATTCTTGGTTAATTTATGTTTATTTCAACTAAGTTTGGGTTGAAGTTAAAAGTTAGGTTAGAAACACTCATTTTAACCATTTGGGCCTTAGCCCGACTCATCGGGATGTAAAATTACCATTTTGCCCCCGAACCTCATTTAGCGCCTTAACCTTTTCAGAACTTAGTGAACTTTGCTAAACTTTCCAATTCTTACTATGTAAACTTGAATTAAGGTTCCAAACTCAATTTAAAGCACTTTACCTTTCTCAAACATGCTTCCCACTAGGAGAGCCATAATAGAGAGCTTTATCGGAGATGACCCTGATTAAATTCTAGTTGATTTGAGGGAGAGACGAGGACTCGATCTAGTGTTGGGACTGAGACTGGAGATAGAGGAGGGAGGTGGTGTTAGTGGAGTTGTAGAGGTAGAAGACGCTAGCGACGGTGGCAATGAGGAATAAGATGGTGATGAGTTCTATTTTTTTTTTTTCACCCAGGAGGACAGTAGTGTCTAGAAATGGGGAAGGAAATTTTAATTCAAAATAGCAATGGAAAACTCTCACTTCCTTATCTAAACTAGCGACGTTTGGCCTTCGTTAGTACTTAAGATAATACAAAAGCATAACTAGTTTTTTGAAGTAGATTTAACAAATTAATATTCCTAAGGTCTATCAAAAAAATTGGTTAAAATTAAGAGATTTCTACTTTCCTTTTTCTTTTCTAGAAAAATAGTTGAGGTGAATAAATTTTCTAACATAAATTATAATTTATATTTTTTAACCATAAAATAAAATTAGTGACGACAAACCGTCACTAAACATTGGTAACAGCTAGCCGCCGCTAAACCTTTATCAGACTTTAAGGTACACATCTCGACTACATTATATATATTTTAAAAAGTTATTTATGTTAAAAGAGATGACAAGTTAGTATAAAAAATGACTAACACGCGAGAACTGTTACTAATTTTTGGAATTTTGTTAAATTTAACGACGACTAACCGTTACTAAATTAGTGACGGTAAGCTGTCACTAAATTTAGCGACAACTAACCATCATTACATTAGCGATGGCAAGCCGTCACTAAAGTTAGCGATTGCCAAACGTCGCTAAATTAACAAAGGGTTAGTTAGCGATGGTAAGCCATCATTAAAATTTAGCGACGACAAACTATCACTAAAATTTAGCGACTGAGAACCGTTGCTAAGCTTTCGTTGGACTTTTAGCGACCGTTTGCCATTGCTAATTAGTGATTGTTTTTAGCTATCGTTAATTAAACCATCGCTAAACCTTTTTCTAGTAGTGCTGTTGGAAGGGAAGGGGAAGGAGATGAAAATTAGCATGATTCCCTTATTTGGATTGAAGGAAATAAAGAAGGATGGAGAGTTATTGTCCCCTACTTCCTTCCTTTATAAATTTTTTTCACCTCTCCAAGTTGGAGAGAAATAACTCATCCATTTCCCTTCCCTCTAAACGATAAGAGCAGGTTGCACAAAACTTCCTTCAGTCATCATCTTTTGCTATTGCAAATCTCAGAAGTTGCTGCTTTGTTTTACAAGCCCAATGGTGGCTTTGATACTAGATTGTAAAGAGTCAAACTTTGTATAGAATGAACTCAAACAAGTTTGGAGGAGGAGTTACTTTTGTTGATGATCAATTTGGTTTAGACTTCATTTGGGAATAACGTTTAAAATTAGTGTTAAAGTTGGAATAAATTATCAATGGTTGTGATAGATTTTTTAAACTTTTAATACTAAAAGCTGCTATTAGATAGCTTTTTCAACTTCTAATACTAAATGCTAACGTTAGTACCAAACGAAGCTTAAATAGCCTTACAAAAGCTTAATTGAATAAAAGCAGTCACGCTTTACTCTTAACTACTAACGTGGCAAATTGCTGAAAAATAGGTAAGAGCAACAATAATTAACTATCCCTAATTAGTAGGGATTATTCTAATAGAAATTAAAGATCAAATCAACAAGGAGTCCTAGAATACAAAGGAAACCTATTTTCTTAACAGTTCCTCCATTGTTAATATTTATATTATCCAATTTCATCTAATTTTCCCTTTTACATCCTCTAAAAACTAGTTTAGATACTTTAGCTAGCTTATTTACATTATAGGATGTACATATATGTACTTGACTATGTCGCAACTTCTTGCCCTATGAAATATTATTAGTTAGATTGCTATTAGCTCTAACATATATACCTTACACTTCTTACATTTACAACTGCTGCAAATATTGGGATATGCGGCGTTGGAGAAGTGCTGCCTGAGAAGGCCGATCGATGGATGAGAAACGAGGAGTAATAATTTGCTCCTTCACTTCGTCAATGATGCTTTGCCGCACACTTTTTTCTACAGGTTTCCAGCTTTCCTGGAATAGCACTCTCTAAGCGGGTTTTGAGAAACTTGTAATCGGTATATCATTGAACTGATTCTCTCTCTTGTTTTTTTCTTCTTCTTCTTACTGGACACCCTTTGACATGTTCAGGAAAGACGACTAGAGAGACTAATGATAATGATAAGATAAATTTCTTTATTGTTTCCTAAGTGGAGTTGTAGAATATGTAAGAATTTCGTTATCAACAATTGAATTGATAAGATTAGGTTTGGTTTGCCCATAAAAAAAACTTGGCAGCTAATACAACCAGAATAAAATGAACCATGAACTTTATGCAAGAGTCAACGCCAACGGTCAAGGACAAGGAGATAAAAAGTAGAACATAAAAAAAGCGATATTAGTAATTATTTTATATAGTAGTTATTTACTCAATTTATATGTAATTGAAACTTTATACTTTAAAAAGTTCACAAAACTCTTTCTGAATATTTCTTTTGTGAAAAAATAAGTATTTTATTGATTATTTTAAGCTAGGTATCGACTATCGAGATCTTAAAAGTATATTTTGTGAACAAAATTTTATTCAAATAACTATTAAGTAAATAAATTTTACTGTTTTTGTCCCAAATTCTTTACAATATTTACTATTTAGCAATTAATATATAATTTTTATTTTTAAATTTTTGGTATATAAATGAAAACCTTTTTATAAAAATGATAAATAAATACTTATAGTTTCCAAATATATATATATTTTTAATTTTTTTCTAACAAACAATAATATGAAAAAATTGAAGTCAAACTATTCAAAAAAATTTAAATGTTTCAAAGAATATGGGACCTATGGAGTAGCTTTTAAATGATATTAGTTCTAGAAAAAAAAAAAACTAGAACCATTTCATATTAAATATTTTTAATACGAAAAAAACACAATAGATCATTTTAGTCTATATAATTTATAGGCAAAAATGCATATTCAATCCCTTAAGTTGGTCAATTTAAATAAGTTAGTCTTTTAAATATGACTCAGTGCAACTTGATCCCTCAACTTTTAGAAATGTAGTGAGTTAGTCCCTCTGCAACTAGGGCAAACTACAACCTTAGTCCCAATTTTCAACCTTCTAACAAAATGACTGTTACGTTTAGAAACTTTCATCTGCACCAAACTCATGAAATATTTAACAAACTTTAATAAATTGCTAACCACAATAATTAAATAATTAAATTATTTAGAAATAAAAAAATTGTATGCAAAATAATTCAAAGAATTTATGATTATCTAATAATTTATATTTTACTTTTTTTTAAAGAAACTATTTTTATTGATATACTAGAAAGCAAAAAAAATCCTTTTTTTTTATTCTCTTCACCTTTCCTTTGATCATTTATTTTTCTAAATGGATTTATACACAAAAAAAAAGAATCCAATCATTAACTTTGATATGATTTTTCCCTTGTCTTCTTCTTTAGTTTTTCTTTACCTTCTTTATTTATTCAATTTTTTGCATATTAATGTCATTTTTAATTTGAATCTTTTGTTCAAATCTAACTACTAGTTGGAATCCATCAAAGAAAAAAAATAAAGTAGTGTTAGTATTCTAACTAAGTGGTTAAATCAACTCTTTTTCATTTTTCCCCCAAATTCCCTACTTTTGTTTATATCTAAGCATAGTAGATAAAGTCTTAACAAAAAAAAAAAAAAAACAAACAAACAAAAACAGTAGGACAAATAAATAAAAAAATATACATTGATTTTTTATCGAATCTAATTAAATATAAAAGCCATTGAAGCAAAAAAGAACAAAAATAGAGCTCTAAAGTGATATTAATGAATAATGTTTTTTATGTTAAAAAAGCTGAAACCATGTGTAGATTACAGGCCTAATACAAGGCCCATAACTCGCAAGCCCATAATAGATGTATACCAGACAGAGCATGGGGAGGCCTAGTAGGTTGAGGAGACCTATCAAAGATGGAAATAGGATGCAGAAATTACGGGCAAGACTAGATGATTTCCATCTAGAAGCAATCTTTTAAGGTCTTCCTTTAACTATATAAGTCAGTCTCACTCACCAATCTTGAGGTACGAGATTTCTATTG
This sequence comes from Aquilaria yunnanensis, assembly GCA_039654915.1. Lineage (NCBI taxonomy): Eukaryota > Viridiplantae > Streptophyta > Magnoliopsida > Malvales > Thymelaeaceae > Aquilaria > Aquilaria yunnanensis. The sequence goes on from CM077595.1 coordinate 4,107,747, forward strand.
AGCACCCCATCATTTCTCCTTATTTGTCGGAAGTTGACTTGATTGTCTAAGGGTTTCCCTTGGGAACACATTCCTGGGCTTTGACGTTGTCTTCGAGTGTAGGATCATTGTTCACCACCCGCTAAGCTCTTAGGCCAGGCCCATACGAACTCATTGACTATCAATTTGGTGCTGTTTATGGGAAACATACTGAACATTCATAGATCACACATGGATAATAAAGATCAATAAAGGAATGAGCATGAGAGCCAGCATAGAGACCAAACAAACCATCTCGCAGGGTCTGTAGAACCCTCGGATGATGGGACTTATCATAAAGTTGAAGAAGAGGAGCCCCCAACACCATAGAGAGACCCTTAGAAGGGACAAAGTCCAACCCCACTAAATGATGATCAATTCTAGATTATTCAATATGCCCTCTTTGAACAGCTGAAAGCAACCATTCAACAAAAGATCCAGAAAGTGCTTCCGAAGGCATTAAAAAAAGCCGCTGAGAGCTACATAGCCCCTGATGAACTCTGTCTAGTCCTTCATTGGGATTTGCCTATAAGGGCCCACGCAATCGAACCCCCAGTTCAATTGTAAGATCCGATAGACCCACTAGCAGTGACATAATTGCTATCTTGTAGAGGCTGGATCAGATGGAGTAGCATATGAAGGTACCCAAAGCCCCTATGTTAGGTGATGATGAAGATGATTATGGCTGGGGTTGACCCCTGCAGGAATTATGGCATGGAGAGGAGGAAGGGAGTTGGGCGCTTTCTGCTTCTAAAACGCATCATATGCTTTTTACATTTGGAACATCATCAATGCCTTTAGGTCTGTAGTGGAGGAGGGCTCGTTTCCCTAAGAAAACTTCGCTGGAGAGGCTGGATGAAAAGACCCACAGTTAGCACAGAATAATGTGAAATCAACAAAATAGATCCAATGAAAGGAAAAACCGTCAAAGCAAGCCATACCATTGCTCCTGCCTTGAGAGGCTTCAGCCCCTTTTGGAGCCAAAAGCAAGACCTTTTTTGCGCCAACTAAGCCTTTGGAAGTAGAGGAGGTGACTCTTCTTATTCCATCATCGAGGGCACATAATTGGATGTCAGGTAAAAAACCCTATATATAAAGAGGACTGCGACCCTTAAATAACCCCTGGAAAATTGCCACCATCATTATGGTAGATATTTAGGCCACTATAAAAAGGACATATGACAAAGAGTAGCCACTGAGGAGTCATGCTGAGTCACTTCTTTAAAGACATATTTAATAGGCATCACTTCATTTTCTAATTGGACTGTTGAATTTACCACGTGCAGTGAAGATGGTGTGGTAGTGGAAGCTCGCCATAACATGAAGACGTTTTCACGCCTTCCTCAGGAAGTTATTGGAAGGGACATTATACCCCTTAAGGATGATGACATATCAAGGGCATAGCAATGACACGGTTGGGAGGTCATACCCTAGCATACAAAGAGGATTCCTAAATAAGACACCCTAAAGGAAAATATCAGCATTTTAACCACACTTTGAAAATGTTGGATTTGGGCTTACATTTTTAAAAGAGGGTGAACTATTGGTACAGTACAGGCCCAACACAAGGCCCATAACCGGCAAGCCATAATAAATGTGTCCTAGATGGAGCGTAAGAAGGCCCAGTAGGTTAAGGATGAAACCCATTAAAGATTCAAATAGGTTTCAGAAATTATTGGAAAAACTAGATGATTTCCATCTAGAAGTGATTCTCTCGGATTTCTCCTAAACTATACAAGCCAACCTCACTCACCAATCCCGAGGTACAAGATTTTTACTATGCACCCCATCATATCTCCTTATTTGCTGGAAGTTGACTTGATCGTTGGAGGGTTTTGCATAGGAGCACATGATGGGACTCTGATGTTGTCTTTGAGTGCATAATCTCTATTCACCACCTGCCAAGCTTTGGACTAGGCCCATATGAACTTGTTGACTATCACTAGGTAAGCTAGTTCTAGAGATTTGGTGTTAATTTTATATTAGTAATCATTATATTTCTTTCTTATTAATTATACCTAATATAATTTTTTTGAAGAGGACATGTCTTTAAGTTGCTTTTTTTTGGATGGTTTGCATAGTAGCAGTTTTTTGTAGAATAAATAAGTTTAAAGACTCAATTTAACAATTTTACTTTTTTTTTTGAACAAAATTTTTCTTTGAAAACAAACAATAAAAGGTCATGAAAATTATAGTACCATGTTAATAACATCAAAATTACAATGGATGAATTAGATTTAAGATGATGTGGTATACTAAGTCTAAATCAAAAGATATTAATACCAAAAAGAGTAATTTGAAAAATTATTTGAAAACTAAATCTAATTAAAAATACTCCTAAAAAAAAATCTCTAAATTCATAACTCTATAATATTGACATGCTTTATATGAAAAAAGTGAGATAAATATTTAGAAAAAAAATAAATGACCGATGTAAAACTAGAGTGCATAAGAGAGATATATATATTTTTTTGCATCCAATAAATAAATCAAAGTAGTTTTTGAAAAAAAAGGCAAACTATAAATTATTAGAAAATTAGAAATTTTTAGAATTATTGTTTATATATTTTTAATTATCATTTTTAAATAACTTAATTAGTTAACAATGTATTTAGCAATTTAGTAAACTTTATTAACCCATGAGTTTGATGATAATGAAAGTTTCTAAATGGAAGGGTCATTTCGCCAAAATATTAAAAATTAGGACATAAAGTTTTAGTTTATCTTAACAGCTGAAGGACTAAGTCACACCACTTTGCAAAGTTTAAGGACTAAGTACCATGACTTTGCAAAGTTTAAGGGCTAAGTCACACTAAGTCAAAGTTAAGAGATCAACTCGTGCAAGTTGGTAAAGTTGAAGGACTAATGGTGCATTTAGGCCTAATTTACACTTTTTCCCCATTTCTAGGAGTTGGAAGTTGCTGTTTGATAACACACGCTTTGTTCAGTAAGAGCAAGTGGCTTTGTTTAGTAACAAGCACAAACTAGAAAAATGATATAATACTAAAATTGGTCCCTGAGATACAATGCTATGATGTTTTGCTCCTTAAGTTTTCTTAGATGTTAATTGACGTTCTACATTCGCAACAAAAGTTTGAGTGCTACCTAGCCTGAAACAAAAGTGATAGAATTCTGATATACGTCTATGAGATATCATGCTTTGATTATTTGGTCACCAAACTTTTCTATTTGACAATTGCTCTCTTGAATTTTGAAGTCTTTGTCCTTTTGATCCATAAACATTACTTGCTCACAATTAGGCCCTTGAACAATCAATTGCCTCAGCAACACACGGCTGATTCACCTAGTATACTTTCTAAGTCAAAGTTTTGGAAGACATAAGCATATAGTAAATAGACATAGAAAGCACCTTGGTATAAATAATAAATTTTGTTGGGACCACCAACAAGATTAAATGGACAAATGCTCAAGCCAATAAATCACATCAAAGCATCAGAAAAGTAGCACCAAGTAGAAATAAAATCAAGATACATGATATATGTGGAAAACATCAGTGCAAAAGGAAAAGCCATAAGACAAACCGATAGTAAAATCTAATATCAAGAAAAATGGTACAATTATCACTATTTAAGTTATTGCACAAACTTGAATCCTGTTGCAGTAATTTAAGAAAAACTGCAACTTCAACACTCTAGGATTTCTACAAAAATCTTATACCACAAAGACCAAAAGATACCAATACTCTTTGATTGATGCTCACAAACCAAAAAAATGGCACTCCAGATTACAAAGTCAAGAAGAAAAATTTCTCATAGAACTAAATCTATAGAACAAAGCCATCTACATTTATTTCTTCCCTTCCTTGTGCTTTCTTTCACCTACCCTTTAAGGTAGTGAAATTTTTGGCTTTTAATAAGCCAAGTCATGCAATTCCTAATTGGACTTAGAAACCAAATTTAGTTTGGCTTTCACAAGCCACCCATATTGGCCATGATAAAATAATAACAATATTAAATATGGGATTGGATCTATATTCAACAATCTGCCCTTTAATCCCATAAGGAGGAGATACCAACACCATTTTTTATATGGAACACATGCTGGCCATTAAGACGCATGCTTCAAGCATTTATCTGGGATTGATATTTGTTAACATGTCAACTACATTATCATCCATGTGAATTTTCTAAGCTTTAAAAGCTTTTTCTCAGTTACCAAACGTAACTAATAGTATCTCGCCTGAATGTGTTTATTAAGAGCATGATATATTGCATTTTTGCTCAAATCAGTAGCACGCTGATTATCACATTGTATCACATATTCCTTTAGCTTCAAACCGAACTCATGAAGGAGGGTTTCATGCAAAGCATCTATTTACCTGCTTCATTGGCTACTATATACTCCGCCTCAGTTATAGATAAAACAACACACTTCTACAACTTTAACTGTCATGAGACAACTCTCCTAGCAAAAGTGAAAAATGTAACCTAATGTAGACTTTCTACTATCAAGATCACCGCCATGTTTGCATTAGCAAAGCATTTTGAGATATATTTAGCACCGCCAAAATGTAAACGCTATTTAGAAATACCTCTCAAATATCTAAAAATCCACTTCATGGCTTCCCAGTGAAAATTTCCCTAGATTTGATAGAAACTGACTAACTAATCCAATAACATGAGCAATATCTAGCTGAGTACAAACCATGGCTTACATAAAAAAATTAGCCGCAGAAGAGTAAGGAATAACATCTTTTTTTTTTTTTGCTATAGTTGGGCATGACTTATTGCTCAGCTTGAAGTGATCAGTGGTGTACTAATTGGTTTAGCATCTGTCAAGTTGAATTTTTCAAGGACTCGTTCAACATAAGTTTCTTGTAATAACCACAACTTACTAGCATTTCAATCATGAACAATACTTATGCCCAGAATTTGTTTGGTTGGCCCTAAATCCTTCATGTCGAAGGACTTACACAATTCTTCTTTCAATCTGTGAATCATTAAAGCATCCTGCCTCATAATAAGTATATCATCAACATAAAGCAAAAGAATAATGAAGTTACTATTAAGACATTTTCCGAAATATACACAAGAATCTACATCAATTCTTTGATAGTTATGGCCAACTATAAGACGATCAAACTTTGTGATACCACTGTCTAGGTGTCTGTTTCAAATCATAAGAACTCTTCTTTAACCTATAGACCATGTTCTCTTTTAATTTCATGTCAAATCCTTCTGGTTGAACCATGTAAATCTCCTTATTCAAGTCACCACGTAAAAATCTAGTCTTCATATTTAGCTACTAAAGCTCAAGATTTGGAGTATTTGTTAGTTTATATATAACCCAAATGGAACACATTTTCATCACAGGAGAAAAGATTTCATCAAAGTCAATTTTTTTTTTGTTGGAAGCTCTTTATCATAAAATGAGCCTTATACTTAGCTAGATTATCGCCGTCTTTCTTCAACTTTAACATCCACTTGTTTTGCAATGCTTTTCTCCCTTACGTAGAACTACTAACTCATATATGTTGTTCTTTTAAAGAAAATTCATCTCAACTTGCATTGCAGTGACCGCTGGTCGTCATCTGCACAAGATTGCACATATAGTAAGTTATCGTGCTCTTCCGCATAAAAAAGGATGATATAATCGAAACTAGGATGCCTGGTAGATAGATGAAACTTTCTAGTAGATATTCTAGATTGAAAATTTACCTCTTCTAGATGAGGGAGCTGCTCCCTCAACTCAAGACCATTGTCATGCTTAGCTATATCATCATTAACCTATTTGTCAACAATGGTTAGCTACTCTACCCTAAGTCCTGTAGCTCCCTCATTATGGCATTCTTAGATGGAATAGGTGTAGGATGTCAGGTCATCAACATCATAAACAGTATTTGAAGTTTTCTCTTATAGCCCAATATCTTCTATATTTTCATACTATATGAAGACAACATTCCTACTTCTAGCAACCTTTGTTTTCTCTGGATCTTATAATCGGTAGCCATATTTCTCACTGCCATAACCAATAAGAATGCACTGTTTGGCCTTAGTGTCAAGCTTTTAACATTATTCCTTGGGCACATAAATGAATACTTTATAACCACACACCTTCAAATATGAATAAGAAGTATTCTTATTTGTCCACACATTCTCTGAAACTAGAAAACCCAAAAGAACTGATATAGTTTGGTTAATTAAGTAAATAGTAGTACTTACTACTTCACCTTAGAATGTTTTCAACAATTTATAAATCTTCATCACACATCTAACTTTCTTAATAAAGTACAACTCAACTTATTAGCTACACTAGTATGTTGAGGTATATCAGGCTCTAAATTCTCATGTTCATTGCAATACTTCTCAAACTCATTACAGGTATACTTTTTGCTATTATTCACATGGAGACACTTTAAGTGCATATCAGTTTCCCTCTCAACCATAGTATAGAAAATCCTAAAGTAGTTAAACACCTGACTTTTCTTCTTCAGCAAGTACATTCAAGTCTTCCATGAAGCATCATCGATAGAAGTCAGAAAGTATCTATTACCACCTACCGAATTCACCTTGATGGGACCATAAACATTAGAATGTATTAGCTTAAGTTTATTTTTTTTCCATGTAGAGAGAACATGAAAAAAAAATATATGATGATTTTTTAATAAACAAAAATCACAAAAGTCAACTGATGTACCTTTGGCAATAGGAATAAAGGCTTGGGATGTGGTAGTGTAAGACCAAAATAAAATATCGGACATGGTCTTTTTGAGTAAGTATATATATATTCTTTTTAATCAATGCATATATTTTTTTGACAAATGAAGGTATATTTCGTAAATAGCAAGTAGTAATCAATCCAAAACAAAAAGAAAAGATATTGTTCAATGATAGAATAGTGGAAACGATAAGAACAAGCCAGATATAAATGAGAACATATAGAAACTAAAAATAAATAAATAGTAATACAAAAAAAAACAGTGTTTATCTAAGAATATATCAGATAAAAAACACAAATACATTAATAAAAGAACGCTTGGCGCACGTTGTGGACTAGGTGCACCTAAGTCTTACTCTAACATATATAGACAATGAAGAAGCTTGTCTATTCCAAATTTTCTAGTGTCAATTCGCATGAATAACTAATTTTACTGTAAAAGTATCTATTTAAAATTTCATTATTATAATATAATAATGAAATTGAGCGGTGCTGTAGATCTTTTTTATGGTCGGGCTCTATTCAGGGTAATAAATTCCTAATGGCGTAGAAGTCTGTTTGTGTTCCCAAAGAATAGGGAGGTATTGGGATGTATAATATATTTGGATGGAATGATGCAGCCAATAGCAAGCTACTGTTTTTTTTGATAAGGAAAGCTTATGGATTCGTTGGCTACATGCATATTACCTTAAAGGCCAAGATATTTGGCAGGTAAGTCCTTCTGTTGATTGTTCTGTTTTTTGGAAGCATATTTTGAAAGTCCGAACTTTATTTTTTTATGCTATTCATGATAATGAGTGGCATTGTGTTAAGGACAAGACATTTAGTATGAAGTTAGCATACTTACATGTTGTGGAGAACTTCGATTTGGTGAGTTGGCATTCTTTAGTTTGGAAGTCAGTCCCAAAATTTACCATGGTCTATTGGTTTGCTATGTTGAACAAATTACCTACTTTGGATAGACTCGGTGTTTACTTGAATATGGACTCTAGCTCTTGTTCTCTTTGTCTCCTTGTGAATGAGTCTCAGAACCATCTGTTCTTTGAGTGTTCTTACTCTTGGATGGTTTGGCATGAAATTATGTGTATGATCAAGCTTTATGACGCTCCTTGGAGATGGAACAGATGCTGGCAATGGTTGTGTAAGGTGGTGCAGGGCAACAGTTTAAAGTTAAAGGTAAGGTGAGCATGTTTCTCGACATTGGTTTATTTTTTGTGGCAGGAAAGAAATAGGAGACATTATCATCAAGTGTCTAGACAAACATTTGAAGTAGTGTAGATTGTTTATGAAGCAATTCAACATAGATATAGTTGCAATCTTAGTGAAGTCTTTTCTTCGTTTGTATTGCCTGATTTTGCTTTTGAAGCACATGTTAGGTTTTGTCCAAGTTTATTTTAAGTCAGGTTTTGCCCTCTTTTGTAAGGCCTTGACTTGGTATGTAAGTAATGTTGGGCTAATTTTAATGAGATGAAATGAAATCTACATTGTCTGAAGTGTTTCATTAATTTTTTTTTTCATTATTCTGAATTACTCCATTCATTTCATTTTGGGCATGAATATTAAGATATATATAATTTATGTTATTCTTTTCATTTTTACTCTCGAAGCTAAAATGAAAAATTCTTTTCTAAAAAAGAAAAATTCTTTTTCAATTTTTGTATAGTTATTGAAACTTGTGTAAAAAAAATTTAAATAAGGATAGAAAAATAAATTAAATATTAAAAACTTTCAAAACAGTGAAACAACTCATCCTTTCCGAACCTCCTATTTGAGCATTCATCTCTTAGCCGGATGGAGCTATCCTAGTTCCCATACATGTCCTGTCACCTCTCCCTTTTCTAGTTTCTATGCCCTCGAAACCTAAGCCAAATTTCTCTAAACCGATTAAAAGTGATTGATTTTAAAAACAACCCGCAAAATGAAAAGATGGGAAAGCTAATTATTCTCAAATTTTGGAACAAAAATAAGCAAAAATAGAGCGCCATTTTCATACCCTGACTGAGAACTTGTTTTCCTAGTGGTTCCACCGAGCAACCAAGTTCTTCCACAGGCTCCTCATTCTAGCTAGAATTTTTCTCTTCTTGTGCAGCTTGGCTTCGGGAAGAGACGAGACAAGAGTGAAAGGGAGGAGAGAGAATAATAAGATGATCAAATTACTCTTCCATATTCAACAAACCAAACACGTAATAGTGGAAACTGCAAACTGAGCAAAACCAGTTGGTTTCACCCTGTAAGAACCAAAAACAAACACATAATAGGGCTTGCAACATAGAGAACACTTGGTTGGAAGAAATCCCTATTTCTGTGCCAGACAGTACCTCCAAGCGATTAATCTTCGCTAGACTTGCCTACAAAATAGAGTTTGCACAAGATAATAGGGCAAACTTCAACAAAGCATAGGCAGTGCGTCGGCTTCAAATACATTTTCTTTAAGCAATGATATAGCATATGTCAGCACCGAATAACCTAATCCATCTTTGCACTACAATTTTGTACTCTGCTCCAGGATCATGATCGTTTTGTCGATAAAAGGCGACAACGTCTCCAACTTGCAGCTCCTTGGTTCGGACAAACTGGAGCCAACCAGCTTGAAACACTGGCTTAGGGTACCCTCTTGACCTTGTGGTGCAACTCAAGTTCCAAACTTGGCCACTTGAGTCCTTGACCCTTAAATCCATGGAATGGGCTCCATGTGGTAGGCCGAACTGTTGTAAAGCATCGGTGGGAAGGACGAACCGCTTCTTGATATCAGTATCTGAAAGTTTCTTTGAGAACAGCTCCATATTATGTGTTCTTTATTTACTTTTTTTTGGGATAGTTGAACTGATATGTGGGGCTTGCCCATTATATATATACTGGAAGGTCCGAGTCTTAGAGGGAGCAACTATAGGAAACAAGGGAAATCGTTTTTTATGGTTACTTTGGCTCGGCCAATCGTTTAACTTGAATGAGCACTGCAAGGAACTTTCGGGGGCATGGGAAGTTGATTTGATAATGGATGACTACATATGCTGAGGAAGCAACCTTTTGGCAAGAAAAGGATTTGTTAGGTCATTCTACCCACCTATGTTGGGGTGCCGCTGCATCGTGCTTATATGATAGTTTATATGAAAGAAATTAAAAACTGAAAAACAAAGAACACAACTCGCCTACTTTTGATCTCATATCTTTTGATCATGCGAACGTTAAAAAGATTAAAAAAAATCAAATCATGAAGAATGGGGATAAAGCGAATAACACTTTAAGCAAACAAGGAATTAAATTCAATTATCCTAACCCTGGTTAATTGGATTTGGAGGCGCCCACTTAATCACAATGCTTTTGATCTCATATCTTTTGATCATCCGAAGGTTAAAAAGATTAAAAAAATCAAATCATGAAGAATGGGGATAAAGCGAATAACACTTTAAGCAAATAAGAAATTAAATTCAATTATCCTAACCTTGGTTAATTGGATTTGGAGGAGCTCACTTAATCACAATGCACCGTTTAATTTCTCCCTTGCAAATTTCCACTTGTAATCTGTAAGAGTACTACCCTTGCTTTTTTTTTTTTTAAATGCTTTTATCGTTTGATTTTGCGCTCTGAAGTTCATAGCGGCAGCCGGGCAAGCGCGTTAATTACGTGACTCAGGCTGAAATAATAAAAGATGAATAACAGTCACCTGTACACAAACAAATCAAGACATTAAGGATCATATATGAATTTGGCCTCCAAGGCATGGACGAAGGTTTAGAAAGTTACAGCCAGGCGCTGGAATTAGCTGAGTTTGAGTTTGTAGAGCAACTTGTGGGAGATAGTTAAGTTGGAGACCCTATGGCCAAACAACCCTTGTGGGATACTTACAAGAACTTTGAATTCGCTTGTTCAAGATATCATCAACTCTCTGGAGTCTATGTCTCGTTGTGCATTGGTGGTAGTCTATTGCCAGCGTATCACTCCTGCCCATGATCATTGCATCTCCCCTCCTTCCCTAAGCTTGTTAATTTCTTTGTTTCTTAGTACCAAAAAAAAAAAAACTTATAAGAACTTATAAAACAAAAAATGGAAATGCCAATATGGAAAAGGAGATATGACGAAACAGACGAGGGTGGAGGTCATATGATCAGTACGTATTTACATAGATTCCTCAGCATCCACTAATCACCAATAGCTTGCCCAGCAAAAGAAGTGGTGATCTTAGTGTGCTTGTGTCAACGATACTGATGATTAACGACTTTCCAATTATTTAATACAGTATAGCATCAGTAGTCTCATTCTGCCAGTTTCACTGCTAATGACAGGTTTCTCTCTGAGTGTAGAAACTTAATGACCACAATTATTATAACATTAATTAGGATTTATACTTTATGCATAGTAGTCATCTCTTCTTCGTGGATATTAATTAATTAATTTTAAAGTCTGTGGAATTTTGAATATAAGTAATTTTTTCTCTATTGAAATTTGGCACGTTCATTGGAATTGTCTCCCTCAAATTAGGTAAACTTTGGTCTGGAAGTTCTGAATACAAAACACAATCATCAGGAACTATCTAATTATAAAACATGAGAATATTAATTAATAATTGTCTTTCTTCATCACCCTTGTAAATTTTCCATCCAAGTGGAGATGAACATATGAAGATGATGAGTTTCAAACCTCATCTCATTATTCTCTTACAAGAAGGTTGTTTAACTGCATCAATAAGGATTTCTGGGGTAAAACTTGCTACGATTCTTAACCACTATAAGATGGGTGAAAAAAACTGACTAGCTTATCGGTCCATAATTGGTTACTAAAACAATTTTTTGTGACCGAAATATGTGATTAGCAGTACAGTCGCTAAAAATTTGGTTACTAAAAAGTAGTGACTAACTTGGCCACCGAATGTATCAACTGAAAAAGTGGTTAGAGCTGGTGACCCAGATAGTAACCGACTTGATTGGTTAATAAGGCTGTGAACTCGTTTTTTTTATTAATTATAAATTTTTGTTATTAAAATTAATAATTTAATTAGCCATATATTATCATTAAAATACATGTAATAAAAATAATGTGATTTCAAGTTAATTAACATAAATATCAATAATTTGAAATACACGCACATATGTAAGTTAATCCATCAACAGCTTATTTCTTTCAAAATTTTAAATACTCATATTCAAATTCAAAATTTTTTAATACAATTTTAAAATTATTTAAATATTTTTCATCCCTGTATTTAGCAGTAGCACGAGATTGCAAGGTTCAATGGTGGGTTTGATAGGTCTCAGGCTTCATCATTGTTACTAAATTCAATCAGATGCCAACAGCAAATGGGATGTCGCCCAACAACCGTAATAACATGAACAATCAGAAATAAGCACAAAAGAAAATGAGATTTAGGAAAGACAATCTAAGAATTAGGTTTGATACTTTGAAACCCAAATTGACTGAAAGAGAGAGAGAGAGAGAGAAAAGTAGAGAGAATAGGCGAAAAGTTTTGAAGGATAAAGACCCATGACAAGAACTGCCCTTTGGCCATGGACATGGGCAATTTGGGTTGGTAATTGAATAAAGTTGGTAACTAAGTCGGTTACTATATTGACCAATTAATGACCGGCTTTGGTGACCGAATCTCACTTGATCACTAGTTAGTCAGCTCACTTTTTAGGATGCACATTACACTTTTTGCTGACCGATTTGGTGACCAAAAGCATATTGACCGCTTCTTAGGTCACCATAACTGATTATCAAAACCTTATTCTCTTTTAGTGCAGAAAAACAGAAACAATCAAAGACAACAAAAGAAGGCATTATCCATATGATTCAGATTTCTTGAAACCTTAATTTTTATTTTTTAGGGATCAAGGTTGGCCTTAAATCTGATTTGTTGAATTATTTGATTGTGAATAAGCCTCTGGTATGACCATCTGTATGATTCTTATTACGATTTGGACATCAAGGAGGCCCTGAATTCATTCGCAAGAAAGATCATTGATGCCTGCAACTAGTTCCTTAAGCATGTCATGTGTTACCCACTTCGGAGTAGTCCAATTATGGTGCCAAAATTGTGCATTTAGACTCCTAGGATTGGTAGTGTTTTGTAGGCCATTAGAACACTACCCTTAGTATGCATACTCAAGTGGCTCTCTTGGGCACTATGTAAACACATGCATATTGGTCAAAGCATCACACACACATTCACATTTCATGCATACCATGGTAGCAAAGAAGGAAAACACTAGCACAAGTCTTAATCTTGGCTACCACACATTAGGCAATCTTGTTAAGTTTTAGTAACTAGCTACTGCACTTGTAATTTCCACTAATAAACTGTATCATTCTAGCCATATACCCCTTATTTTCTTTATCCATTATCAAGTAGAGACTTAGAGCAAACCAAAGAATTTTTTTTTACATCAATAGCCCATCTATGGACCAAGTTATGGATTTTTGAAGTTGGTTACAAAATTCTGATCAAATGAACAGTAGCTTAGCCAACTTTGCAACATCATATCTTTGGCTACAGAGCTCCAAATTCAGAAATTCTAAATCCCAGTTCAACATATAGATGTTTTCTAGATGTGATCAAAATTTTATACCATGATTCCTTCTACATAAGGAGATATAAAACTTTAAGTGTAGAGTCAAAATTCTGATCACTTTATGACCATTTTGCCCATACAAAATTTTATAAGTATGCAAACACTTCATTCACAAGAGAAAAACCCTCCAAGGCTAACCCATATATATCCATTACACGTAGGAAATACATTCTCTTGCAATTAACAAACCATATGTGGCTAAACCAGAATTTACAAGTAAGCAGCACATCAATCACATTAAGGCAACTTTGTATCACATCACTTACATAGCCAAAACATTACTCAAATGTTCACATACTTGTCTCATTTTACATACACTACATGTACATGGATACATGCACTAAAAAAGGGTCTTAAATCAGCTAAATATGCACCCTAGGTTACAGGAGTGCCTGAGACATAATGGACTCCAGAATAGGACGCTAGACAGTTGCTACACAATACAATAAGCACCACTATAACAAAATACCAAATGTGCTCCTAAAATCACAAAACTTTTCAAATCATAACTAAATACATGGAAGTTCATGTACCTAAAATTTCAGATCAAAACTCAAATCACAAATATTAGTTTGAATGTAATCTTTCTGCTAAACCTGAAATGACAGAATTGAGGGAATTAAGTTTCATTGAGAAACTTAGTAAGTGTAACATTTGAATTCAATAAGCAATGTGACTATCATTAAAACCTGCATCCACAAAGACTAAAACACAAAAACCACAATGCAAATATCCAATATAAAGCATCTAAAAGCAGCAGCCAAACACAAACAACAAACACATATATGCTGCAGCAATAATATGCATTCGTTAGTCCATAAAACATGTAATAAACATAACCAAATCACTATGACAGAACTCCTCAAGCTAGTGCTTGGTCTTAGGAGGATTTTAACACTAGTTAGTACTAACATTAGGCTCTAAAAACCCTAATTTCATTGCCATTATTGTGCACTTCATACTAGGTCACAAAACCTTCAATAAGTGCACTCCCCTCACTAAGCTTGGTTTTCAAGTTCATGGCTTTCTTTCCAGCTTAGCTATAGCTCCATGGTTGCTTGAAAATACATAAAACAACCCATGAAAGCAAGAGAACCCTTACCAAAGTGGGTAGACCGAAAATCAAGCTTGATCCTTGAAGTATCCAAGCAATAGCTCTAGTTTGCTTCCAATTGCTTCCTTTTGACTTTAATTTCAATCTTGGAGGTATGGTGGCTATGGAGGAGCTATGGAAGAAGTGTGGAGGAGGGTAGTGGCTGTGTGGGTCGAATATGGGAGAAGAAAATTCAAGTTAGGCTTCTTAAATTAGCTTTAGGATACTAAACACCTTTATTAGCCTTAATCATGCTTTATGTCATTTTCTTTGTCTATAAGCATGGTTTCTTTGTCTTAAACTCATTGGTATACGTGTGCCTCACATTTTTGACCCATTTATCAAGCCTTGGCTACCTCCCTCATGGTGGGATAACCCAATAATTTCATCATTTAAATTAAGTCAAAAGCTTAAACATCCTAAGGTTTACATTAGAACATTTAGATCCTTAATACCTTTAGTGTTTCCTTTGTCCAAACTTTTCTTCCATGAGCAATTTGGTCCTCCAATGTCACTTTTATATCATTCATATCCTTCCCATAACTCTCCCATAACTCTCCAAAGATCTTTTTTGAGAGTTTTGTAATTAAGTACCCGAATTTCCAAAACCTTACAAAAAAGTCCATAGGTTGCTTGACAAACAAGCAACCCTTAAAGCTTTTCTTGAGGGCTAAGTTACCAACTTGGAACACTTTTAAGGAGGTGTTCATTATACCTTTTACCCTTCACACTTCAATCACTATGAAGAGAATTACACAATATAATTGCTTTTTGACCATTATGCCATATTTGTAATTCTCCAATTTTTATGTGGTGGTAACACCATGGACCTCTCCATGAAGCATTGGTACCTTTTTAAAGACCTTCAAGTTTGTTATTATTTAACATCTAGTACTTTTGCATATGGGATTATTATGAAGCATGTATCTTGTTTGGAGTGGATGGTTCCTCAATTGGGAGGCTTTCATTGTAGTTTTATAGGTAAGAGGATTTGATCATTTAAATGTTCTCTTGCCTATGTAGAGATGATTAACAAGATTCATTTATTGCTATTTTGATATGGATGTTGTTTTGTAGAATAAGATTTTCACTTTTTCATTTTGTAAGATCTGCTTCATATATTTGTCTTAAACTTATGATGTTGTTAGATGCATGCTTCCTCGATTATGCTGGTATCTTTGAATTTTGCATGGCTATATCGTATTCGTGAGTTGATTCTCTGACTTGCCTTAATGACTAATACGTATAAGTTATGAATTTTTTAACAAACACACTCATGAGTACTTTTGATTTACATTGGTGTAATCTTGGTGAGTTTCTTAGGTTGGCTACGCATATGCAAGATCACCTAAGACCTACATGTATTTTCCTTGGATGTGTTAGAATTGTTGCTTGCACATACTAGTTTTATAGTTTTCATTTGGTTTCTTCTTTCTTTATAGGCGCAGTAGACACCATTCAAGAGATACCTTTAAGAAATGTTTGCTTTTGTAAGTATTTGAACAAATTCATTCATTTTTTATGTAGTATAATTTTTGGTCATAATACTTATGCAGTTCAGTTCAATGTTATGGTCATAAAGCAAATATCCGTTTAGTGCAATTTTTTTTTATGGGAATACCTAGCATATGGATCTTCTGAAACGTAGTTAAATCTATAGTGAAAAGTTTGAGAAAAAATACATGGATGCTAAATGTATAAGTGGCTTGTTCAACTTCTTGATTATAGCTTAGCAAGGTTAGTTTTCCCCACAATGTTAGAACTCTACAATGATTTGGGCAAAATGATTTTCAAAGCTAATATTGAGTACTGATGAGATAACTTCAAATATAGATTGGAGTGAAGGGTTTTCTATACATCTTTGAGATGTAAATATGATTTCTATGGCATATGGTGAGAACTTAACTGAGCATGTTAGGTTTTTCCCCTTTTTCCTAGTTTAGGTCAAGTTAAAGAGTTCCTTGGTTTGCAAAAGATAAGTAGTATGCACTTTGGTAATAACGAAACTCAGTTTTTTGGAGTGTGCCCTTCCTTGATCTTATATCCTCCTCTTTCTCCAAACTTGAGAGGAAGTTCTTTGGCCAAATATTACTGATATTTTTGTTAATATCCATAATTCATGGTTGGATTGAGATATTTGAATGTCTATTTCTTGCAGCTCAAGAAAGAAAGAGTAGAACGTGAAGCTTCAGGAGCTTTGCTTTTGTACGGGTGCACAATTCCTTGAGACTCCCATTCCACATGCAGCAATGCTATTTTATTTGAATGGATCATGGTTGCCTCAATTTGTTTTATCAACAACAAGAGAAATATTCTCTCTATCCTAAATTATTTGTACCATTCACTTTTCATCAATTAATCAATAATTTTTTATTTTCAACATTTTAGTATATAAATGAATACCTTTAGATATGAATGATAAATTAAGATTTATAGTTTTTAAATATATATATTTTTTAATTTTTTTTCTAATAAACATTAATGTAAATAAATTTAAGTCAAATTAGTAAAAAAATTAAATGGAGCAAAGATAATGGGACGGAAGAAGTATTATTTAAGCGGCAAGGTGCTGGAACAAAGTACAAGATCAAGTGTTCTGAAGATCACCGAGAAACGGCCAAGATAGGAATTAAATAGCCTTGCATCAATGCCATGCCTAGATGGACAAGAGAGGATTTAAACACCAAGAGTCCAAGGATTGAATGCTCCTTCTCGATCATTTTAAAATCCAGAAATAAGAAAGAGATTGAATCGAGGAAACTAAATCCAGGTGGATGGCACTCTTATTGTTAAACACCAGCTGGTTGCGTGCTGTCCAAATAACCCAAATTGTGGCTTTTGCTGTTGCATCCCAAGACTTGAGAGAGGAGGAGCTGCTGCCATGGAAAGGGGGCTGGGTTGTATATGGGCCAAACCAGTTCCTGGAGAAAAGCTGCAACCCCACCATAGGAAAATCGCACGCCAAACTGACGCTGAAAGAGTGCAAGAGACAGGCAGGTGTTCAGCGTCCTCTCGGCAATTGCTGCAAAATGGGCATGGGAGATCAAGAGACAAGCCTTCCAAGCAAAAACACTCACCTTCAAAGGACCCCAACCATTCCATTTGAATCTCAACATCTGTGGGTTGCTCACAAAATTGTAAGCATCATACTTCTTCACCGAGGTAGAGGTTTGAAAAGCCCCATTCGAAGAGAGATTCCAGATGAGTTTGTCTGGTACATTCCTGTTTAAAATTACAGAAGATAATAAAGAGTGAAGCTCATTCCATTCCCCTTCTTCACGACGTGTAGCCGATCTCTTACAACTCCCTCCCCAAAACCACATATTACCCTCCCAATAACCCAAATCAGCTACACAACCATCCTTACTTAAAGAAAGATTCTTGAAATTTAATGGAGCAGTTGTCCAGATGAAAAACGAAGATATAAATGGCTTCGGATTGAAGGCATTGCCCTTCTCGCCTGGAATGACCTTTTGTTCACCGGTTGCAACTTTATGGGGTTGGTCTGTTATGTTGACACGGCTACCAGTTTCAAGAGAAATCTGTTATTTGGACGAGTACTAATTCAGGCGAGTTACGTAAATAGAATTTCCAGATCAGCTGGGGTTAAAATTGATGATTCCTTCATCCCAATTAGAGTTTTCATGGACCCTATGCAAGGTTACGTGAATTGCAAGCTACAAGTGAGTTTCATCAGCCTGTCAATCAATCAAACCTGCCCGATTCTGGTTCCGATTGCTTTTGGGGTCCAGAAGGAGTAGTTGATTCGGAGGAGGAAGAAAGTGAAGCTGAAGAGTCAGAGTTCGTATTTGTGCAAATGTTAGTACATGTTTTTCTTTTTTTCTTTTTTTTCTTTTCATATTGAAATCATATTAGCAGGATTTTCAAGAGGAAAGTGGTAGTCCATTGTTATGATAAAATTAAACTTGATAAGATGTTTGTATCATCCCTTTTAACTCGAGGTCCTTATTGGCTGGTTTGTGTTTTATGCACTTGCACGTTTACTTCTTAGATAAGATTTCATTGATTCTTGCTGGTTAGCAGACTTGGATGCTTACATGGTACTTCACGCCCTGCCAATAAGTCAATCCTAATCCCAATTTTATTACCCAAACTTGAATCCTGTGACAATAATTTGAAAAAAAAAACTGATATGTCACAGCATGAAGATTTAAAACACCAATACTCATATATTAATGCTTGACAACCTCACTAAAAAAAAAAAAAAATTATAAAATTACAAGATCATTGAACAAAAAATGTTGTCAAAACAATACCTGTAGAACAAAGTCGCAAAACTACTTCTGCTTTGAAAACGTCTCTGCTCTTATTTTTCTGTCTCACTCTGCCTCTGTTAATTCGGCCAACTGGTGGCCTTTTATATCCTCTGCCGAAACCAGAACCCAATCATGGGGAAAAAAGGGAGTTAACTTAACTTTCTCCAGAAGCTACATCGCGTGGCTTTTAAATCCATTCCAAGTTTGCAGTTGACTTGACTCTCACGAGCCTACTTTTTTATATGCATATATAATTAGTTTGTATATCCGGCGTTGCCATGGGAATAAAAAAAAAAGTGCAAATTGATCGCATATTTAATAGCTAAGAATTGATAAATCCAATGAAATTGGCAATTTTGCAATTATACTGTAAATCACATAGTATTTTTCAAAACATCAGCTGAATCATTGTCTCTTGATATATTAATCAGGGGAAAAGTACAAAAAAAATCGCCGGAGTTATATATATAAACCAATTTGGTTATTATAGTTTTGAGTGGTTCCAATTGCATTACTAAAGTCATAGTTTGGACTCAAATTGACCACTAATGTTACAATTTGATACCGAATATACCATCATTCGTTAAAAAACTAACAGTAAGTGGAAAGTTATTGGTTTTGAAATTTTAGGCTACTAACGCAATTTAAAAAAAAACTTCAGAAACTTTGTATAATTTACCATTTCTATTTATTTTGTGCACTAGTCACTGCATCGTTCACCATTAGATCCACCATTGGTGGTAATGGTGATACTGGAGGAGATGACATTAAACATCACTATTTACAAACCAAAAAACTGTCACACCAGGAAGTGTATGATAAGAATCATATCGATATTGGATGAATGAGTTTCATTTGATTGAATTTCAGATTATCTATAGTATTAGAATACAGTGACTAATTTGACTATCACTTCTAAAGGGATTAGTGACAGATTCGATGAATAATAGAGGTGGTTATTGCACAAAAAAGTGAAAATGGTAAATTTTATATAGTTTCTAAAATTTGTTAAAAGTTACATAAGTACCCTAAGATTTCAAAACTAATAAGTTCCTGCGTTTACCGCTAGGCTTTTAACTATTGGTCGCATATTCGGCACTATACTGTGACATTAGTAGCCAATTTGAGCTCAAACTATGACTTTAGTGATATAATTTGAACCACTTAAAACTATAGTGACCAAATTGATTTAGACCTATAACTGTGGTAAGCTTTTTGGTTCTTTCTCCATTAATTAATAAAATGATATTAGGAATGGCAAAGGGGCCGATCGGGCGCAGATATCCATAACTCATCATCCATGCCCACAATTTTTTTTTTATATAGGAGATTTCGTGGGTATTCGCAAGTAGGTGAAAAATCTCACCCGCGCCTATAACTGTGGGTAGTCCATACTTGCAGATAATCTCAGGTTTAAATTGTGTTTTATTTCATAAAAATAAAATATAAAACATACACACAAGTCATTGTTCACATATAATACAACAAAATCATAAACTACACAAAATCATTATATACATACAAGAAAATATTTAATGCGAATTAATATAAAATGTTACTTAAGTTTAGTGTTGCATCCATTATAATTTAAAAATAGAAAATTTACACTCGCAAATTTCGTGAGTAAGCAGGATGGATTTTACCTATGATAGATACCCCTTACCTGCCATCCACTCGTACCTATCAGACAGTTACAATTTGCTACCCATGTTTACTCCGTTGCAGGTATTTTTACCTGTTTACTCGCCGATCAAAGCGGTGATCACCTAAATTACTAAAATATAAACTTTTTCCCCCTCATTTGTAAATGGGGCGCATATGTTTATATAGATTTTTTGCTGCTAGATATATTTGGAAACAATATAATTGGTCATAATTCTAGTCTTTTTATCATGATTTCCTGTTAAATTTGTAAATAAAATAGTTAACTAAATTTCTAATTCTAGGCATATATGGAAAGAATATAATCGGTCATAAATTTAATGTGATATAAAATGGGATTAAATTAATCATAATATTTTTTATTGATTATACTAGACTTTTTCCTTAATTTCACATAACTTTTGAAAATTATAAACCATGATTTTGTGATTAAGTTAAGTAATGTATAAAATGGATATTATAATTAATGGCATGGAATTTTGATACTAATTCTATAATACTTCTAATTAATTTAATCCAGGTCATAATATTTTATTATTGATTGTAGATTATTTTATCTTGATTTCTTATTAAATTTGTAAATAAAATAGTTAACTAAATTTCTGTTTCTGGGCAAATATGGAAAGATTATATTCGGTCAAGAAATTTATGTGATATAAATTGGGTAATAAGTCAATCATAATATTTTTGTATGAAATTAATGTATTTTTTATTCTTTAATTTCGGATTGTGTATATGGACATTAAACTATTGACTTTATATTCTATATAGTATTGTTCAGTTATAGTATTGTGTAGTTAAATTACATTACATTCCATTTTAGATTGCCCGATTTACATGTTATATTACATTTAATTGATTCTTTCCTTTAACCGTTGATTGATTTCAATTACGATTGCATGATCCCAAAATCCAACATTTCTTTAATGATTTTATGGTAGCAGAGAACTATCCATATTGAAACAATTTATATGCTAATAGTAACAGTAAATTTTCTTTAATTACCATGTCATTAATTCGGCCTAATGGTGTTAAGAAAACCATTAATTTTAATGAAGGGTAAAATTGAATTTATAGTTTTCATGAATGAATAAATAGCTACACCAAAAAAAGTTATGAGAAAAAAGGACATTTGTCAAGCAATGAGGATGATAACTAAGGAAAAGACTAAAACCTCCCTAGAAGTTGTCCTGCATTATATATATATAATTAGATTAGAACTAGTTTAAATACCCGACGTTGCCACGGGATAAAAAAAAATAAAAATCCCTATAATAATCAGTAGAAATATAATTCAACTTGGTAAGAAGTTTTAAAAATAAACCGGGACATGATATGCCAAATAATTATCACAATAAAATGTAATTAAAATTTTAAAAAAGATTACAAAACTTTCATAATGTAATAGTTTATTAACATTAGGAAAAGTTTGTTTAGTCTAGGACCTGATTTTGCCCAGACCAAGGTCAAGCCTATGTTGGGTGAAGAGGTAAAGCCAATCCTATGATTTTGTTTGTTAGTCTGGGGCACGTCCCTCATCAACCCATACTTGGTTAGGTTAAGTCTGGTTAGAGTTTAGCCAATAACACATTTGTAACATAGACAACCCATAAACCACTAAAGTCAGATTTTTTCCACCATACAAAATTGTGTAACCTATCATTACCACTGGAAAAAAAAATATTTAGAATATAAAGCACTTTAATAGGTGGTAAAATATAATTCAACCTAGTAAATATTTTATAATAAAAAAACATCGTACATATATGTCATTAATTATCATAGAAATAAGTGATAAAATTTTCATTCTGTATTGGTTTATTAATAGTATGGCAAGTTTGTTAGCCTAGTACTTGACTTTGCCCAACCCAAGCTTAAAGTCTAACTTGGTCATGACCATAGATCATGCCATTCTTGTGATTATGTAGGTTGGTTTGGGCTTCTCCTTTATTAACCTATGCCTGGGAAAATTAATACTGGTTGAGGCCTATTTGACCACGAACAAATATCTAACCTGATCTGCTTATAAACCATTATGTTTGTCCTTTCTCCACCACCCATACCAAGTTTTAAAATTTCATGCATAACATCGACATAGGATAGTGGGCAAGGAAATGTTTTCGCCCCATCTACTTGCTTAAATAAAATAAATTAACATGAATGACATAAACCTATCGAAAAAGCTTTCTAAATAATAGTTTTTTTTCTATCATTCATTATGATATATAACTATTTAGAACAAATAATAACAATAAAAAATCCAAATAAATTTATGTTATATATAGAAAAACCAAGTATATTACATTATTATGAAATTCATAAAAAATTATGGCCATAAAAAATCTAACGTGTACCTGAGTTTAGATAAAACCCGGATAACTGATTTAACGTTCTTAATGTCATGAGAAACTAGCTTGTATTATGTTGACTTAAATAGAAACTAACTTGAATTATATTGCCATGGGAACCAAAAATTTTGAATTAAAAATATTTTGGTAATTAGTTTCTTTTAAGAAAATGGTTACAGGTGAATGCTTTACAATTAAAAAAGAAAAAGAATATTAGGTAGCTTAAATTAATACTGTCAATGGATTATTCGTAAGTTTATGGTACTCAAGAGGCCTTTGAACCCATATATCAATTAAGTAGTAACTAAACCCAAACTTATGTTTCAACATTTATCATGTAGTGACTCTTTCTGTTTTTCTTTAAAGTCATAATTTTGGGGTCTAATATTTATAATTTGACATCATACTTGAATCATTGTTTAGTTCTTGGTATAGTAGTTGTAGTAAAACATTTTCCCTTTTTTTTTTTTCCCAGGGTTTGGGTATAGGTTCTAGTATTCATTAGAGCTTTTTCATTTTTAAATGAAAAAAGAGATAGCATCATGTGCTTTTTCAATCTTTAATGAAGAAATCAACGGTCTCCTATCATATTCATTTCAGTAAAAAACTTTTCAAATACACAATTTTTGAAAATAAGATATTTTTAGCTGCCCAACTATAGTAAAAAGCTCGATTTATTAGGTTTGTCAAGAAAATGTATGATTTTTTGGTTTTCCCATTAAATCATGTCTCATCGTGGCATGGAAAGCCTTGTTTTAATGGATTCAAAATTTTCCTCATAATGCATTAATTAAAAAAATTGAAAATTTATGCGATTATATTTTTTAAAATTTACTTTGCTTCAAAATAGGTTTTTGTTGGCATCTTCAATTTGAAATTATTTCCCATTCTATAAAGAAAATTTCCCTCATAGGATCATCAAATACGTGTAATAATAGTTCTAAGATCAAATTAGCATAGGATTGAATATTTTTATCTTTAGCGTGAAATTAAATTGCTTCCATTTAAAAAAAAAATAAAAAAAGTTAGTTGAAGGGCAATTTGGACATAATAAAAAATAGGTGAATATTTATTGCTTGGCCAAATAAAAAAAGACACCTCTCTTAGGTTCTCATGTAGGGAAGAGGAAAAGAATTACTCTCTTAAAACAATCCTACTTTACAGTACATCGGATATAACTATACATAGGGGAAACGAACATAAATTCCCTACTTCTCTCCTTGGCTTCTCACTTATGTGCAGAAAAAAATGTGAAGGAAAATAATTAAATAATTAAAATTTAAATCTAGAAATATTCATTCTTTAAATAAAAGAATAATTTTCTTTTTTTATGAGAAGAATAATTCCTGTTTAAATTGTAGGTACATATTTTGGCGCAAATTAATTTGTGATTTTTTAAATTGAAACTTTACAAAATGTTGATGATTTAGTAGTGAGAATAAATAAATCACTTGGTATAGTAATAAAAATAACTCAATTACCCAAATATGTAGCTACAGTCCAATAGTAAGTTAGACAAAAAAGAATTAATTATGTAACTATAATAATAATTAATTTCATGCTTTATTTAAAATAAGGATGGTCCTTTTTAGTATCAGATAGAGAATTTCAACTTTTACACCAAAATGTTATAAATGGGTAAGTAATAATTAATTTGTCCTATTCTTTTCTTAATAATCTTTCCTTCCATAAAAAAATGTTAATCTTTCCATTTACTTGTACAATTATTACCATGATAGGAATCTTCAAGGAAACAATTTAAGTAAAATTGGAGACTTGAGACTGTAAGATCTATGTCCCAAAGAATGCGGCCAAGCATTTGTAACTATTTGCAGCAAATTTTCAAGGTGTCACCTGGCAATGGCAATGGCAGGTCATATTGGTCCACCTCTTTAGCATGATGACAATAATTCACCAATAGGAAATCTTGTTGAAGAAAATTGTAGTTCATATTTGATATTTCTACACTTAACTCAACTAAGAAAGAGTTAGATGAAACTCATATGAGTTTGGGTAAGATAAGAATAAAATATTATAATGTTAATGAAAATTCAGGTTTAGTTAATGGAATCAATTGAACGTAAACTTTTACCTTGCTCTATAAATCAAAATATGAAAAACCTATACAGTATAAAAATAACAATTGTAAGTATAGAATTGAAAAAACAATAACTATAAAGTACAAAAATGTAATCATTAATTTCAAAATAAAAGCAAAAGCATTGATGATTCAATGAAACAAATGTACAAATGCTACAACAAAGCAAAATACAACCTAAAAAAACTTGTAGAATCCAAACAATAAAAGAAAAGGGTGGAGACAACTTATTTAGGTATATGGTTTTGTGAGGTTGAGATGTGTTGGTATATATAGAGGAAAATTTTAAAGGAAAATCATTAGTTTCCAAATTAATACATTAAACATAATGGGGGTAATTAAATAAAAAAAAGATTTCCTATACATGAGATTTTGATTTTTTGCCTAATATTTTGTACAAATATGTGGTTAAAGTATTACTATTCAACTTAATTTAATAGGTTAATTAATGCTCAATATCGATCCTAATAGGATATTTTCAAAAAAAAATTTGTTATATATGAAAGTGTAATTAATTTCTTTACCATATATTTTTCACATGCATATGGTTAAATATTGCCAAATTAAGTTGATAGGGTAACGAATGATAAACATTGGTCTTAATGTCAACTATATATTTTTGTAAAGTTTTCTTTATTAATTACCTTTTACGAAGTAGAATTTATTTATATGCTAATGTCAACCATATATCTTTGGAAGTAAGATTTTTCAAATCATTTATCACAAATGAGTTTGTTTTCCTTATATGAAAAAGATTTTTATTTATATGCTAATGCCAAGTATATATATTTGGAAGATTTTGCAAATCGTTTCTCACAAATGAATTAAGTTAATGTCAACTAAATTAATTCTTCCATTTTTAAATGAAATTGGTTTTCATTTTAATTCATCCGGAATGCTGAGATTCCAAGTTTAATTATCCATTCCTTTATTATTATATACCAATTCAAAACTTGCCTAAACCAATTCAAATGAAATTAATTCTTCCCTTTTTTTTAAATGAAGGATGATCTTGGAATTCTATTATACCTTCAAGTATTTACAATTTAATTGAAAAAAAGAAAAAAGAAAATTGGACACATGTCAGTCAAAAAGGTGACAATTAAGGAAAAGACCAAAAACTCTCTAAAAATTGTGAGCGTTGAAACTATGCACCTAGGTGTACAAGCATCTACTTAACACCGTTAAGTTTCTGTTAGTTTTAAGTATAAATGGTAATTTTTTACTTATTAGGATAATTATGGAATATATTAACCTTATTCAAATTTTTAACCATGGAAAGTTTTAAATTTGAATTCATTTGAAAAGATAATACTAATGAAACAAATAAATATAATATGATAAATATGGTAATTATTTAAAAACAAAGTTTATTCATTTATTTTTTTTGCATAATCAAATATATTCTGATACTGGCATACATTCAAATATCAGTTTCATACAATTGGTTGTCAATTTAACATATAAAAAATTTAGTTTCATTTATGTATGCTCCTAGATTTTATTTTTATGATTCAGAGTTTGTAAAAAATATAAATATGTATGTATGCTTCTGAGTTTCGTTTGTATGATTCTAGGTTTATAAAAAATACAAATATATTTTCTGGATTTTATTTGTATGATTTTGGGTTTGTAAAAAACATAATATGTGTGTGTGTGTGTGTGTGTGTGTGTGTTGTATTAGACTATATGTGTTTTGTATTAAACTATATGTGTGTGCATAATGTACTAAACTTGAAGTGAATTATATTAAATTCTTTATGCTATGTATTAGACTATATGTGAAATAAATTAAACTTGAAGTCAAATGTATTAATCTGTGCGGCAAATTATCACACAAGAAAAAGACATTGTAAGTGAATTGTATTAAACTGTGTGGGATATGTATTAAACTGTGTAGGATATGTATTAAACTGTAAGTGAATTGTATTAATCTGTGTGAGATGTGTTAAACTAGAAATGAAATGTATTAAACTGTGTAGAATATGTATTAAACTGCCCAGAAAACTTAAAACACTAACCTTCGATACAGAAAATCAATCACAGTTGGAAACTCGTTCAAATCCAGTAGCATATCCTCCAAATAGTATTGGCTCCCCTTTTAAACCCGATACAATAACAATAGAGTGAAAAACAGAGAACAATGGAGAATGCCTTTTCTCTCTTCATCTTCACACACATTTCGTAGACGTAAGACGAAAACCCCCAAATGCACAGCACAGTGGAGATGACCTTCATGCTGCCGAAGTCGTAGCCGTACACGATTACTCCACCCAACACATTCATCCCTAATAGCCCCGTCATGCAAATCCCGCCGGTGAGCGAGCTTGTCAGAAACACCATTCTTGTAGTCAGTTGGATGCCATAAATAAGAAACGCTTGCGATTGGGTGCCATAAATAAGAAACACCTCCTTGATATGTACATCTCTTGTCGACGATTTCTGGGGAGTGAAGCGGAGGAGCTGCTTTTATTGAATTATTCTGTTTGATTTATTGACCTTTGACACCTTGATTGCCATAAATAAAAAAAATTTGAAATTTGTAAAATTACCAAATTATTATCTTAACAAATCTTAACTCCACCGAATTAATATTTTCAAAACTCTCAACTAACGGCGTCTATTATCATAATAGGTGTACATCCACATAGGTGTACACCAGAATTCGCCAAAAATTGTCTTGCTTTATATATATATATATATTAGATTAGATTGGAGGTAGTATAACTTCTATGTGCTGCTGCTGAAACTGCAATTGGAAAGAACTCTCCATATATAGGATTAGAGTAGTGAAAGGTTCATTGTTAGGGCCAGTCTAGCTTTCCATATTGAAATAGGAAATAGAATAGTAAATAATTAAGATTTCCAACTCAATCTTTTTAGATTTTCCGGGGTAATTTTGGCTTATTTTCCTGCCACATTTATTTGAGAGTTGAAATTTGAGATATTCAATGCTTAATAAATGGATTGGGTATTAACGAAATAATTTATTGTGCTAAGG
Organism: Aquilaria yunnanensis; assembly: GCA_039654915.1. Classification (NCBI taxonomy): domain Eukaryota; kingdom Viridiplantae; phylum Streptophyta; class Magnoliopsida; order Malvales; family Thymelaeaceae; genus Aquilaria; species Aquilaria yunnanensis. The sequence goes on from CM077595.1 coordinate 4,135,488, forward strand.
ATGGTAGCATTTTGATAGTGATAAATTCGAAAATAACCGTGATAGGTAAGTAACTATATGATGGGCTTATAAATTGGCGGGTTTAGATCATAATTAATGCAATAATTATTTAATGACTTTCTCCAACCATTGTTGCTTAGAAGTTATTTTTTTCTCTTTTTGAATATTCGACTTCCAACCCGGACTTTTCTTTCGCCCCATTGATTGACAAATTGTGTTTTTTTTGCCCTTTTAAATGGATAACAAATCATCATAATTGGGAGTTCGGTTAATGAATCAAATATCAAAATTTAGGTTATTAATATTAAATAAATTCCCAATGAAAACTAAGCCCGTTCTTTAGCATTAGGGTTAGTGGATTCAGTTCAATGTTAGTATCCTTATCGATAATGTGCATGCATATTTACAATTTTTTTTTTCACGTCTCCGTGTCTTCAGTTTAGTTTAATTTTCTAAAACACTAAAAGACTACTATTAACCGATAGAGCAAAATAATGCGTTTTTGCACTAAAACATGGAAGCTTAATGTAAAAGAAGTCGTACTTTGTAGTCTGGTAATATAATCGTATGTAATGTAAGCAGAGAGATTAACAAATAACCAGTCAATTAAAAGCTTTGCATATTGAATAAATATAAAATTGGATAGATGCTGGAACATACTTATTGATGCTACTTGGACCAAATTGTTATGATCCTTATTACATTAAATAACCAAAAACCCAAAAACTTTAGTTTTAGCCATAGAATGCTAAGTGACGAGCATAACCAAAAACCCAAAAACTTTAGTTTTAGCCATAGAATGCCAAGTGACGAGCATCGACATCAAGTTCATCGAGTTCTTGTATATGCTCCTCATACACTGGACTATTTCTCTCTGCTTGTTCCATTAGCATAAAATTTGTGGCCACCATGTCTCTAAATAAGGGCTAAAACCTTTTAGGCAGCCCGTTTAAATAAGCTCATCATAGTCGAGTTCTTATAGTCGAGCAAGCAACGATCCATTGGTTTGAATGGTATTTGTGGAACATTCAAACATGACATCCTTCACATCCATTATGAAAACCTGCAATCCAATGCTAAGAAATGAAATGTCCGGTTGGTTCTATTTATAGCGATTTGGACCTGATCTAATTTAGTCAAGTGCAATTGTAATTTACGGTTTTGGAAAATGTAATAATTTACTTGATTGCAATTTCCTTGATTGACATATTATTCCTTGAATTATGGACAGAATGCATTTTCCCTTTATTGTAATTTCCATTTCACATATCATTCCTTGAATTATGAAGAATGCGTTTTCCATTATTTCAGTCATGTGCAGGGATAAGATGGTAAATGTCCAATGTGAACGTTTGAATTTGTTTCCTTAAGTGCCATAAAAAAAAAACCCCCACATGTTAAGTGAAAAGATCCTTAATTCCTTACCTCTATTGTGCTTTACATATATATAATAGATTAGAAGCATCATATAAGGGTAGGGATATTCAAACTTTACATTTCCCTATATCTATCCTAACACCTTAATCATTATACCAAGGATAAAGAGATTGATGAGGCATTAATCTAAACATGACCAGAAGAAGAGAAAAATTGAGATTGGACACATGACGTTATTGATACCACAAGGTGGATTATTGTGTAGTTTGGATTAGAAATAAAGGCCCATTATTTTAGAATTTAAATTGTTAGTTTATAGTCAAACTGGTCCCGTCAAATTTTAAAGGTTAAGTGGATAAAATTGATTCAACTAAAAATTATGGGACATAACTTGGGGCTTATATTTAATGATGATCGGGGTTGACCATACTTCAAAGTTAAAAGCGTGTTTTGAGGTGCTACTGTTTGTGGGGCTTATATTTAATGATGATCGGGGTTGACCGTTGACCATGCTTCAAAGTTAAAAGCGTGCTTTGAGGTGGTACTGTTTGTGGGCTACACAGGAGCCAGTTCAAAAGTGTTTGGGATTGCCTTTTGTTCAGGGAATCAGGGTTGGGATCTTATCCTTTGTTTTATGGAAAAATTACAAAACCCTGGTCTAACATATATTTTACTTTTTCTATTTTAATAAATTTACACTTTATCCCTTATTTATTTTATAGTGTCTGACAACAATCTCTGAAACTCTAATTTAAATAATTTGGTAACAATATTTTAGTAATTTTAATATTTTTAATATTTTTTTCACAATCAACCAACCTTTAAAAATACTGATATGTATTTATAAGGAGAAGAATACATTTATAAAAATAAAAAAATGATAATTTAAAATACTTATTAACTGTAAAAAAATATTAAAAAATTAAAATTATTGAAAAATTAATATTATATGATTTAAATATAATTTTAAAATTTATTATCAAATAATATAAAAAATATATAAAATAAAATATAATATTTTAAAAATAAAATAGACAAACTATAGATTAGGACACACTTCAAGGTAATTGTAATTTTGTCTTCTCTTATTCATCTAACTTCACGTTCTGCTCGTTTTATTAAAAATAAAAATTTTATTTTGGTGTGGTCCCGCATGCAGAACAATCTGACAAGAGAAACAGCCAACAACCAGATCTGACTAAAACCCTTTATCCTCTCCCAAATTTTTTTTGATCTACTTCAGTTTTTTAACTTAATTTGAATTGAATTTATTTATATTACTTATTTATTAATTTTTAAAAAAATATTATTTAGCTACTACAAGAATTATAGATTTTAAATATAATTTTATAAACTTTTATCAAATAATAATATAAAAAGTTTAAGTTAAATATAAGTAAAAAGATTAAATGGAGTAAAAAATTTGAAGCGGATGAAGCATAATTATAGTCCTGCGATGATAAGTATAATGTTAATGCACAGGAACACACACCAGTAAAATGCAGGTTTGAGAAGTGGCGTTGCACACTACACAACCTGGGTATGTTATTATTGGACTAATTGTAGCCAAAATTCTTTAGGTTTCATGTAGCAAACCCATTCATTCATAAGGTTAGGATAATTCAATCTCATCTATACTCTTGTAATATATTATAATTGATTTTGATTACAAAAAAAAAATGCTATAATTGCTAGAAAACGAAAGGCAGGATTTGTTTGCCCCAGAAAAGAAAGTATCAAAGCCAAGGTTGTGCATATGCTTCCCAAAACAAATCTTCGAAGCAGTAGCTTTAGAAATAGTAGCTTCTTCTTTTAAGAAACATAATTAACAATAAGGTTATTTTAGATGATAAATTCCACGAAGGAAAATCATAGGTCTGCTCCAGCGGGTGGGGTGTGAAAGATTTGGAGAGGGAATCTTTTACATATTTTTATGTGGCTCTACCTGGAACAAGTCAAGCAAAGCATAAAATGGAAGAAGAAAGTGGACAGGCCAGGTAATAGCAATCGAGAAGAACGAAAATAGTAATGTAGTCCATAATCTATTATTTTCTTCCTATTATGGTCCCTAACATTGAAATCATCTTTATATGGTCCCAATGACTAAATACAATCGCTAATTTTTCTTCTTTCCTTAACAGAGCCTATTAGTATTAGCGAAATTTCATGTTGGACTTGACACTAATTTGATGTATTATTAGCAATTTTATACACCTAATTTTGAATTTTAAAAAAATCAATATTAAACAATTTAAATCTATGGGAAGTCAATTGCTGAACAATTTGAATTAGAAATTGAAAATTTTATAGTACAAACTGTAAAAATAGTAGGAGATAGGAAATGAGAAGTGGTTTTAGTGGTTGCATGCGAACCAGTTTGATGCACAGAGGGTGAGGTTTTCTTCATTGTGGCTTGGTTGATCATGTTTTGTTCTTCTATTATGTGTGATGGGTGATTGGAAAACTTATTTTCCAATAAATGATATTAGAATAGATGGTTCAATCCTAGTACAGTAGAGCATGTGGTTCATTTCTGGCATGGTAGAGAATATGGATAGATGATCAATTTATAGCATGGTAAAACCTTGGGAATCAGTTTATTCATTGTAGTGTTGTGAAGTTTTGCTTGTTTGCAGTGTGGTCGAGGCTAGATAATTGTCCTAAGGATGTTGAAGTTGATTTTGATTAGGGACGGATTTAGAAATTTTTTCCTATGGGGTCCATATATAATTATTGTTTAATTTGTATATATCATACTTATAAAAGAAAAATATAAAATTTTAATTTAACTTCAATGTATTTATGGAAAAAGTAATTTTAATTATTCATGTTTTTATTTTGTTTTACTTATTTTCTTAAATTATCATAATCATTTAATAAGTTTCAGTGGAGTTCATCTAAAATTTATTTAATATTTTCTAAAGATATTAAAAATTTTAGTGAGGTCTGTGGACCCCATAGGATTATACATAAGTCCGTATATAATTTTGATAGAAGTGCGGCATCTATAGCTTGATATAAAATTAACTTGACAGTGGTGCCGAGGGCTTAGTACATGTTTGAAGATATTGTGTTCATATTTGTTGATGTTCATAGTTGTGTTCCTATTCATGGTCAGCCATTTTCATACGTTGTTGTGCTCCTTCTTGACGGTGTTTATGGTTCATGTTTATTTTTGTGTTAGTGGTTGATGGTTTGTTCATGGTTGCTGTTGATTTGAACGAATGTGAAGATTGTTGCATTTATAGGGACAAAATTGCAAAGATTGAGGACTTGATGTGATATTTACCTGAAATTTTTTATGGGTTTTGCAATTGAAGCCCGAAAATGATTAGGTACTCATCAATTAACAACAAAGTATTTCCTTTTAAACAAAAGAGGATACCAAGACGAGCAGTTTCTTCTTTCAATTTTCCATCTCCATATTTGTGCAGACTGAGCGAGGTATACACACTTTAAGTTGAACTTGCAACCCCAAATTAAACCTGAAATAGTTACCACGCGCTGTATATTAAACTAATTAAATTGATTTCAATTTAAATTTATGCAACAAAATCAAACTGTTTTTATGAAAATGTTAGAGATTTTTTTAAAACATTTTGTATTTTAAAAATTCACAGACGCAATTTATTGGATTATAAGGATAGTACTATAACGCATGCTTGAATTTTTAGTTTATTAATATGCTTCCATTTTTATTACTTACAATTTAATTTCCTGTTAATTGTTAATTATTGATACATGAGCTTATTTTTACTACTTAATTTAATTTCTTGTAAATTGTTAATTATCAATACCTGAGGTTATTAGGCCAAGAGAGAGTGACGTACAACACAAGAGTCAGCAAATTAAGGAAAAGTCTGAGTCAAATGATTCGCTTCCGAAAAATTGGAAGGATTCGGCAAGTCGCTTTCCGAAATCTCAGCAGGTCGATCGGCTACACAGTGGCTGTCGGGTAATATTTCTACATTGTGGGTAGTCTTATCATCTACCTAGTACGTATTGGATGATTAGCTTTCATTCTCGATGCCCCAGCTTCTGACTAGTGTTGAGCAGCACGTATAAACCAGAAACTGGAATTAAATTAAGTAGAACTTGCACATTTTGTAGCATTCTGAGCATAATTATTCTGATGTAAGCTTTTTCATTTGAGTTTAGAAAATTATTGGAGAAGGAGCTGATTCATTATAGACGAGGAATCGGAGAACCATCGGAGATGCTAGGATATCGCGAGTTGGGGAAAATTTAAAGGGCATGTGCAAGACGGTCTTATTTGTCCCTATATATGAATCTAAGTATTGATTCTACCCATCTCACTTAACATCCCATGCCCAAAACAGGAGTCCAATCCCTCTGTTCCCGTCTTCCATTTTTTACTATTGTTCTAAACGGATCTCTAACATTCATTTTATCTTTTTAAAGTCTCTAACTTTCATATTTTTATCTCAAATATGGTTATTTCATCATTTCATAGTTAAAGTTAACAAAATCCTATAAAAAATTGTCAACTTTTGTCCCTAAATTTTCTTCCTCTCACTCAAAGTATGCTTTAAGCCTTTAAATTTAACATTTTTTTTCCATTTCTCATAAAAAAATTGGGACATCACTTTGGTCTCTTGAGCCTAAATTGTCATCGTGCTTTCGTCCTCTATCTCTCTACCTCCTCTTTGTCGATAATCATTGTCATCAAACTAGAATATCCCTTTCGCAATAACCTATGAAGCACTAAAAAGGACATTGTTGCTTGATCCTGAATCATTTCAACATCAGTTCCATCAGCAAGCTCTAGCTTTTTTAACTTAGATCTCAAGCGCCCTCTTCTTAATCTGATCAAAGTGATAATCCACATTTCCTATTCCACCAGAACCAACAATTCACATTATTTCCTCAATTATTTTTGGTAAAGCAAAGAGTCTTTTCTGATGGTGGTGAATTGGGCAAGCATCAAATTGTTTTGAGAAGGCTGGATCTAGTCTGGAGAGCTTTGATAGATAAGGGTCAAGAGCGATGGTCTTGTTGCAATTGGTGATGGACTCGTTGATTCTTCCGATGGCCTTGTAGGTTGTTGGATTTGTTCCAAAGAAATCTTTAGTTTTGATGATGACAAGTGATTTGTGTTAATATTTTTAGTCTCACTTTGGTTGTTAGAATAAGGTTAATTGAATTGTTGCTTAAATTCCAAATGTGTTAGGTGTTTTAGAAGTATTGAGGAAAAATTGTCTTTGAAAAGAAATTAGTAAGTCATTAACTTAGGTTAATGTTTGAATCAAGTTTTGATTTTCAAATCACAAGTGTTTTGGAATGGTTTTAAGTTTAACCCATTAAAGTCACAGCTTAACAGGTATGTGTTTCACCTAAGTTTAACTTGCTCCCAAGCTTTATACTTTAACACGTTAAACTGGGTTAATTCGAAGGATAAGTTTCCTGTGAGTTTTCAAGCTTCAGCTGACGCGTTAAAATGTGGTTTTAACCTGTTAAACTGAAGTCTGAAGGCTTGGGTTCAAATGTCTCAAGTAGCGCGTTTTCAGTCAAAATTTCAAATGGAGCTCGGGCGAATCAGAAGACGCCACCTGTACACGTCTGGCACGCATTTAATGCTCTGTCTTCAGCTGCTTTTGACCGTTGGAGAGAGAAATCGAGTTTAACCTGTTAAACTCAGGACTTAACGCGAAATCTGGGAATGCTACATTTTTCGCGTAAAACAGAGCAACGGCTCTCCAGATTTTAAGGAAACTTTTCAAGCACCTCCAGCAGGGCATCAACGGTCTAATAGCTTCCTAAAGAGTATATTTACACTAAGAAACATGTTGAAAACATAACTTGGCAACTAGAAAGAGGAATCATCCATCAAAGAGCTGAAATTAGAAAAGTTGCCAAGAACTTGTGCTTGTGCTTTCATTGGCTTATCTAGCATTGGTTGCTTTGTTCTTACCTTGTAACCACGAATTGTTGAGCTTGTCTTGAGTGGTTGAGTGATTTCCTTGTAAGGGAAAAAGGGTTAGAAGGGTTTCTAGTTAGCCTTTGGCAAAACTAGTGAGAGGTGAAGGTAGAAGGATCTACCTAAGTGTTGTATGCCTTTGAAGGCTATTGTGTATCATTGTGGTTCATAGTAGAGAAGAAAACTCTCAAGTGGTGAGCTTGAGGAGAGGAGTAGGCTCTCAAGAGGAGAGTTCGAACCTCTATAAAAATTCCCTTGTCCAAGCTTCTTCTTCTCTCTACCTATTTGAGCTTTGGTGGGTATTTTATGCAACTTGTTTTGGTTGAACTTGCTTGTTTTCAAAACTACTTTAAAGATAGCTTTCAAATCAAATTCTAGGTGGATTGTGGTAGTCATTTTCTGAGTGAAATAGAGTTAATCATTGTTCTTCAAATTGAATTTGAGTTTGGGGTTTCAAGAATCAATTTGTGCTTTATTTTTGGAACCCAACCAATTCACCCCCCCTCTTGGTTGCACTTGGGCCAACATAGGTGAAGGTGTGCTTCACGTAGCACTACGTAAGGAACCCTTGTTGTGCGGAAGTTGAGGAAGTTGAATCACGAGATCGATTCAACTCTTTTGAGGCTTTGGGAAGAGATTTAGCATGGCAACGGAGAGGGAAAGCTATCGATAAATCGAAGGAAATTGAAGGAAGGAAATGAAATCGAATGAATTTGAAGGAAATCATTATCATCTTGGGTGAGGATTTGGGGCTACGATTTGAAGTTGCGGATTACGAAAAGGCCAGCGAGACTGCAGAGATGCCAGTGAGATTGTGATTTTCCCTAGGAATGGATGAGAGAGAGGGGGAAGGAAGTGGGTGTGCCGACGGTAATGTCCGCAAAGCACAAGCCCAGTTTGGAGGATGAACTGGGGATGAATTTTTGGATTTTTTTTCTTGAATTGGTGAAGTGTAGATTTTGCTAACTTAAGGGTGCTTTGAGAGAAAGGAAAAAAAAAGTAGGGACCAAAGATGATATTCACCCCAAAATTTCATTTAAGTTTAACTGTAAAATTGGCAAGATCACAAGTGAGACAAAAATGAGAGAAAAATAGGGAGGTTAAGGACTTTAAGAGGATAAAATCAAGATTAGAAACCCTTTTAGGACAATGTGAAAAGGTTGGGGACCACAGATACATTTTACCCCTAAGAAAAACTTATTTGCTTTTCATTGGAAAAAATTATTTCTTATATATCCAATAATAATCTTTATTTTCTTCTCTTTCTTAGTCCTCTACGGCTTCCATGGCATATATATTTCAGAATTAAATTTGCAAAATAGTTAGCAGAAGAAACAATTTTTTTCTCCAAAAAATTATTTTATTTGCATGCATGGTTTTGATCCTATTGTTCTCTTTTAACCCCTGTTCTAAAGACATTTTTTTCAAAATCCCAAACAGTTAAGTTAAACCGGGTTTTGAAAATTTGAATCTTTAAACTTTTTTTTTTTTTCTGGTTTCTTGTTTTGTTGTTGGTTTTTTGGTTAAGGTGCTTTGGAGCATTTTCTGTTTTCGGTGGAGATGAGCCAAATGCCTTCATCGGTGATGATTGGTCATCTGGCGGGACCGCACATGCAAAGCTCTACTTAGTTTAGGTATTTTCCTTAATTCCTTAGTACTGTGGTTCTCAGCTGATTTTAGTGATTTATATACTTAAACGCTTAGGGGTGAATAGTACGGAGAGAATATTTTAATCGTGTTCATTTAACTAGAAACCGGAGAAGATTCTTAATTTGGAGGATTCTGTGGTAGATGTTGTGTCAAAGGATGTGAGGCCTTGTACGTAGTTATGTCTTACATGCTTTTTTAAAGCAATATCATATATATATGCATTATACTCTTCCCTGCTTGTCTTAATTAACATCTCCAAATGGCTCCAAGTTAAGTCGTTTATATACCTAACAAGTAATAGTAATAAATAAAGATATTGTGATTGAACTGGAGCAGTGAATGAGATCTTTTTGACTTTTATATATTAAGTTACAACTTAGATTTTGTAGCTGGCAAGGTATAAAGAATGTGGGAGACCACAGAAGAAAATGGCTTGGAAGAGAGGAAGGTAGGCCCCGACTCTCTATGAGTGACGGTAACAATTTGATAGTGAGTGGAAGATTCTGTCGAGGCTTCAGGGGCTGAGAAAATCTCTGGTTTTTTGGTACCCTCGCGCGATAGAAAAAGCCCGGAAGCCCCAGGCAGAGAAAAGGCGTCACTTTTTCACATTTTCACCCGCTAGGCTTGTCTTGTCAGTCATTTTCGCCTTATGTTGATGTTACCAGCTATCACATTTTGCGCCTCTCTTATCTTATGTTTGCCTTCGCCCCTTTTTCTTTCAATAAATAGACTTCAATCCTGGGATTGTGGCATGCATAGTTCACTCTTGCCCAAACCTTGACTACTAAATATATAGGCCCGCCTGAGAGGTAAGGCATATGTTAATTTAATTACATGGAGCTCTTCTCCAAGAAACTCTCGGATACCGACATGAATAAGCGGTTTGCCGTTCCCATCCAAGCTCTCCCGTATTTCAACCTCCCACAGGGTGCTCTTTCTGTCAACTTGAGGGTCAGGGACTCAGGTGGCCACTTATGGATCTTCAACTGCAGCACAAGAACAACAGGGCACCCGAAGCCTGTTTTTCAAGCTGGCTGGCTCCAGTTCGTCCGAGCAAAGCACCTCCGAATCGGAGACGTTGTAGTCTTCTATCAACTAAATGGTGATGATCCTGGAGCAGAGTATAGAATTCGAGTGCAAAGGTTCAACAGCAGGTTGTTCGGCGCCGACATATTTGAAATTGTGGCCTAAAGAAGACGAAGCACAGAAACTTAAAAAAAATGTGTTAGCTTAAGCTTCCTGTCCTATCCGGTGCTTTCTTCTTGCATGGAGTGTGATATTTAGTTCTGCTTGCTGTTTATCGTAGTTTGTATCTTGCCCTACGTACAAGTTCTGTTTGAGGTTGCTGGCGTTGCCCCTGTTTTGTGTCTGCTCTGTTGAAGTTGCACTGCTTACATATTGTTCCAAACTAACAATCACATGTATGTTGGAAGTCAGATTGGCCAGTGCATGTATGAAAATCGTGCTCTGTTTTTCTTTCTGTAGTACTTGTTCGCCAGGATGATGGGAATTTTTATCCGCTCAAAACAGACGAATGATGACGAGTGAACTTGAGTATTGCTGTCTAGTGTTCACAGTTTCATATTGAAGCGGAATACACAAATTGCGTTGGTTTCCGGTTGGCATATTAATTTCTGGGGGAGGCGCACTTAATTTTCATCATAAAACTCTGCCTATTTTTCTGTCATTTGTCTTTCGTTTTACCAGCTTAACAAATTAACTCGGCTTGAACTCTAACCTCAGAGTTAATTAGGGCGCATGTACGGTTAACAATTAGCTAAGCACAAGTTTTTGACGATACAATTTGATCTGGCCTCCAACAGCCATAGAACACTTTTGACATATTCTACTGAATATTTTTAATGTTTGTATCTCAAATTTTTAATTAAAATTTTTATGTCATTTAAAACTTTTAATCTTGAAGGAGGGAGTATTATGGAGTATTTTATTTTAAAATATTTCCTTTATTTTTCCAAAATCACCTCTCTAGTTTTAGTTGCATATAAAAGAATTTCTTATATTAAATATTTGCCTGCAGTTGTTGGCAAATAAGATAGTATGCAATTTCACAGAAAAAATTAAAAAGAAATGTGCCTATTTGAATTAATTATACAATGAGTGATGCATTACACCTTGTGTTACGTTGTCCGTCTTTTGATTTATTTTTTTTTTAAGTCGAGATTCAACTGTGACTTTGTTTTCAACATATTTATTTAACAAATTAACTTCTAAGTTTAATGGGACTTGGGGTTGGGGAATGGCTAGAATAGAAGTTTGAATGTTGTTGAATACACTTTAACTAGTTTTCTTTATGTAATGTATCATTTTCCCTCACCTTTAAAAAATTTTAATATAATGAAAAATATTAAATGAGAGTTATAATTTTTTTTATCTTGAAATTTTTAATATTGTAATTACAAATCTAATATAAGCTAAAATCAATTTATTGATTATCGATATATATATATTAATGCATTTCAAGGATACAATACAAATTGATACTTACCAGTTGCACTTCTAGCTAGTTGAATAATTTTATGTTTGAGCGCATGTATCCATCTATCAATAGAAGGTGCAGACCCTAATTTTTCCACTGAAGATACTAAAAGAGTCCGATCAGTATGCTATTTTCATGTGCTCCATGCTTCTCTTCCAGCAAATGTTGTGTAATGTCACTTGTGATGCACTTGTTTATGTAGTGCATCTACCTCCTAATTTAAGGCTAAAAATGTGTAATTTATTCAATTGTAATCGCTATTAGATAGTAAGTCAAATGTTTAAAAATAATAACTTCGTTCCCTTAGTTGGGATTCAAAACCACCGAGTTTCATATAAGTTTGTTTTGTTATTGATTCTAGTATTAATCTTGAATAGAAAATTAGATGCGTTTAAAGTTTGACTTTACTGGAAATGTATTTGGCATAAATAGCTATCCAAAAACACCATGAGGTTACTAACATTCCACTTTTACTCGTCAAGATTAAAATTGAAAAGTTCAAAAACACAACGTTTTGTTCCAATATGTTAACGAGATAGTTATGGGTATTTTTTGAATATAAATGGAAAAGTTTGCTAAATACTTTCCTAAAATGGGAAATCTGCCACATGTCAATTTTGAATTACATCTGTTAAGTGTAAAGATTCTTTACTCTTGAAATATATCCTGGTTTCATAATATATACTAGTTTTAATACCTGACATTGCCTCGGGATCAAATTACGGAAAAAATATGGTTGAATTTAAAATGCAAAGTATATGGATATAAAAAAATCTAAATACTAAATAATGCAATGATAATTTTAAATAAAATAATAGGTAAAAATGTTATTCACCAACACGAACACTTTATAAGTAAAATAAAGTGATAGTAATATGTGCCTTAATAGTATACACAATAGTTTAAATAAAAATATATGATCATACAAATAATAATCATATGAGTAACAAATCATATTCAAAATGAATACAATTTTCTACTAATATTGCATATTATTTTAATTTTTATATAACTCATAGTAGTAACAGAATATAGATTAGAAAGTGAATTATAGAATATCTAGATTAAGACAATTATTTAAGGCATTACAAAAAAATTTTAACAATTAACAAATCCTTGAGTATACTTTAGATGTTAGCATGAAGTGATATAAAATTTTTTCTTTATACATTGTTTACAACATTTTAGATTAGAGAGTAAGAAGAATATGTACACAAGAAAAGAAAAACAGATTTACTGTGGTGTGTAAATCTACTAAAACACGTACGAGAAAAATAAGAAAAATAAAAAATGCTTATAAGTATTTTAAGTATTAGTACTACAAATATAAACTCAGTTCTCTTACATCGGCAAAAGACACCGACCTTGGCTGCACTCCTCAAACTGTTAGTTCTATCTCATATACCTATAGGTTTTGAGAAACATGCAAGTTGACTTACATACTTTATAACAACTTATTAAAAGGAATAACAAAGCTACATCAAGGTATTCAAATGGTATGTTTTCATATATGCTAAATCAGATATAAGACTAAGTACAATTGGCCTAGCTTGCCTCTACCAATAAAGATGACAAAAATAACTCTACTACCCCAACCCTACCCTGCTACCAAAACTCAACTTTATCCACAAAGCTTGTTATAAGGATAACTAATTTTATCCGAAATGAAAAAAAAAAACAGATTTATTGTGAACTATCAGGTTACTAAAACATATATGAGAAAAATAAGAAAAATAAAAAGATGAGTATGAATATTTTAAGTATTAATTCCATGAACATAATCTTAGGCCTCTAGCACAACTACTACCAAGGGACATAAACTTGACTACCATTTCTCAAATTGCCAATTTTGTCTCTCGTGTTCTCTAAGTTTTGAGAAACCAGTAAGTTGCCTATCAAACTTTACAACAACTTATTAAGAAAAAAAATATATAACTACATCAAGATGTTCAAATGGTAAGTTTTGGCATAAGATAAATCAAATATAAGGTTTAAGTATAATTGGCCAAGCTTGGCGGTTACCAATAGGGATGATATGTGACGGAACGGGGCCCAGTGCCCCTAATCTTGTAGGCTCTTAGGGATAATGAATCCCACTAGTTACAGTTGGCTAACTATTACTCGTCAATATAAATTAAAACAATTTATATGCAACTAGTTACTTAGCCTACTCAGATTAAGTTATGCATGCTTCTGACTTGGCAATGCAACCGAAATTTAAAAGTCTTGAATTAAAACATTGCTCGAGCATTTCATTAAAACATACTGAAAACGTACCAAGTCATTGAAATACTAGTTGCTTTAACTACAAGTAACAGTTTTGTGCATACATTACAACTCTAGCATGCACCCAAAAGTAACAAGATGGATTTACATCCTAATGTATCCCAATAGAGGCAACTTACTTAGTACACAAAGTACTATGTACAAGAGACAAAATTACTACTAACTACTAAGATCATTTACTTGAGCCCACCTTGAGCTAAGCCAAGCTCCAAGTGTAGCCCTTCACTAGACCTTGTTCTTGTGTACTCTTAGCCTCTACACTGTAAAGGCACAACTTGGTTAGCACATAACTTATACTGCAAGAAACTAGAATCACTAGGATTCTCAATAAAATACCTGCAAAATAGAAAGCTTAGGCCTCAACTATCACTTCAGTGATTAGGCCCGGGATTAGATCCTGCACAATAAAACTAAGGGAATGAGTACTTAAAAGTACTCAGTAAGGATTCCCTTCTTGAATACCTGCAAAGAAATATGCAACAAATATGCAATATGGCAACCAAGCAATCAAACATGCAATTCAAACAACAAACAATCAACAAAATGCCAAAAATGCAATGTATGGATGTATGGTATGGAATGCACACAACACATGCACTTGGGACTTTCTGCACTTAAGTGCCTTAATTCTTGCCGTGAGCTCAAACGGCTGAGGTACTTGAGATACTGGCCCTCGTATCCCGGATACTTTACCTCAATTTTAAGTCCCATCTACGGGTTCTAGAGTAGGTCGTCACCTATCTCAAACTTACCCGCCTTTACCCTTGATTTATTGTACAGGGTAGTCTTACTATGTGGTTTAACTAGTCAAACGCTCAAGGTTTAACTCAAAATACTACTAGTGGCTCACTTACCAAACCAAATGGCTTGGTTGGGATCGACTTAGGTTTTTTTTCTCTCTATTGACCATATGTAATTGATACTCTATATGGCCAATAAAGAGTCTAAAAACCCACTTAATCCCCTTAATTTCCATGTAAAAACTTAAATACTATGAGTTACTTAGCCACCAAGTCACATTTCTTTTATACTTAACCACACAACTTGACTACCTTCCAAATAACGCACAATTCCCGCCTTAGGAACGAATTCTAGACCCAACCGAGGCTATGGAACGTCTTAGAATAGCCTAGGGATAGAAACCGAGAGTCTAAGTTAATCTTAGGATGGCCGGAAATTGAGGCCAAAATTGCATTTGGCGACGCGGCGCCAAAGAGCAAATGCTTTTGGCGACGCGGCGCCGCCGAGTAAGCGTTCTGTGTACAATTTCGCTTCTTGGCGCCGCGGCGCCAATTCACGGACGAATTGGCGACGCGTCGCCAACTCAATTTTTCTGGGTTTATGCGACAGCGTCGCTCTTGTACACAAGCTACTCAAACTCTCTCATTTCTAATCCAAACTTAATGGGTCTTATTTCTAATTCATCCCAACACACAAAGCTACAAAACCATGCATTATTTGAGCTTAATTACTTGAACCCTTACCTCAATTTTAGCCACAAAGCAAGCAATGCAACAAAGCCTCCTAAGCTCAATTGAGCTTCCTTGAGTTCCAAGCCTAAAACCAACGAAATTTGGCACCCAAACCAATCAAACCAAGACCATTTCTAGCTCTAGAAACAACCTATAATCACACCAAATGATCTCAAGAAGCTTACCTATGAAAATTGGATTCCAAAACAAGCTCCAAAGATCAAATGAAGCAAGAACACTAGCAAAGGGGCTTAGTGATCTTTCTAACACCTTGGGCACCCTTGATTCAATGAGAACTTGCAAGAAAATGGAAGTTTGAGCTGCCAAATTTGAGAGGAAAGTGGAGCTACGAATTTTGGGAGCATAGAACAATTGGCTAAGTGAAGAAGAAGAAGAAGAAAACTTAGTTTATAAGCTTAATAAGCAACTTCCCTCTCCTTGCACTTAAGTCCTCATACTCTCAAAAGCTTCAAATAGGTCACTAACTCACTCTCAAAACTAACTTTTCTTTGTTTTAAAAGGTACTAAAAGCTTCTCAAACTTAATTTTCTTGAACACTTTAGCCACTTAAGTTCTAAATGGCTCAAAAAGAACACTTAGTGCCACAAGTTGTCCAAACTTACTAGGATGATTCTAAAAGCTAGAACAACTAATGGTCTTGACTTAACTATGCCAAATCACACTTAGGAACTCACTTAACTTGATTAAGCTTATGTTACTTGCTTAACAAGGCACTAATTTGAGGTACTTAATTTCATAAACACTTAATCAAAGTAAATAAACACTTACTTGATTAATTGACTAGGAGAGCTGTCACATCCTCCCCTCCTTCAGAAATTTGGTCCTCCAAATTCTGACTTAATTGAGCATACAAACTTGGATATTGCCTTAGCATATCCTGCTCGGTCTCCCAAGTGGCCTCTTCCTCCCCATGGTTAGACCATAGTACCTTGACCATTGGGATCCGTTTGGTCCTTAGTTTCCGGACTTGACGGTCAAGAAACTTGATAGGATGTTCCTCATAACTTAGGTCCTCTCTCAAGGGAATAGTGGGCGGGGTTAACACTTGCCCAGGGTTCACAATGCACTTCCTTAAGGAACTCACATGAAACACATTATGAACATGGGCTAAACTTGGCGGTAAAGCCAACCGATAAGCCACTTTTCCTACCCTTTCGAGAAT
The DNA here is from genome assembly GCA_039654915.1 of Aquilaria yunnanensis. Classification (NCBI taxonomy): domain Eukaryota; kingdom Viridiplantae; phylum Streptophyta; class Magnoliopsida; order Malvales; family Thymelaeaceae; genus Aquilaria; species Aquilaria yunnanensis. Next base: position 4,151,891 of record CM077595.1, read on the forward strand.
TTCAAAAGGACCAATAAACCTTGGTGCCAACTTACCCCTTTGACCAAACCTAGCCACACCTTTCATAGGTGAGACTTTAAGGAGTACTCGGTCTCCTACCTCAAACTCTAAATCTTTTCTTCGCACATTGGCGTACTTAGCTTGCCGGTCTGAGGCAGCTTTGATCCTTGCTTGGATCAACTTAATCTTTGCCGTGGTCTCGGCAATGATTTCTGGACCAACAATTATTTCATCAGCTTTATCTGCCCAACAATGAGGGGTCACACACTTACGCCCATACAAAGCCTCGTAGGGCGCCATCTTAATAGCTTCTTGATAGCTATTATTATAAGCAAATTCAATCAAAGGCAGATGTTGGTCCCAATCCCCTTTGAAGTCCATCACACAACTTCGTAACATATCTTCCAAGGTTTGGATCACCTGCTCAGTCTGCCCGTCAGTCTGAGGGTGATATGCAGTACTTAGGTTCACAGCAGAACCCATAGCCTTTTGAAAGGCACTCCAAAACCTTGAAACAAAACGGGGATCTCTATCAGATACAATCTGATCAGGAATACCATGAAGTCTTACTACTTCTCGGATATACAACTGGGGCTAGTTTCTCCATGGTATAAGTGATTTTAATGGGGATAAAATGTGCAGATTTTGTTAACCTATCCACCACCACCCAAATGGAATCATGCTGACTTCTTGTGTTTGGCAACCCAACACAGAAGTCCATGGTGATGGATCCCCATTTCCTTTCTGGGAGTGGTAAACTTTGCAACATTCCTGATGGCCTTTGGTGCTCTGCCTTCACCATTTGACAGGTGAGGCACTTAGACACATATTCATACATGTCTCTTTTAAACTTTGGCCACCAAAAATGAGTCCTAAGGTCATGGTACATCTTATTCACACCAGGGTGAACATTAAACTTACTCGTATGTGCCTCCTGCAACACTTGTTGCCTTAATTCACTTGGCACATAGAGCCGGTCACCAAAATAAAGTAACCCATCCTTGTACTGAAATTCTTTCAGTACAGTACCATGCTTTTCCTCCCCAGAAATTCTTTTCAAGCTCGAATCACTTTCTTGAGCTTGCTTAACTCTAGTCAGCCATGCTGACTGAATTTCAAGGACCATGACTTGAGCCATTTCCCATTCTCTCCACAATTCATATAAAACTGTGAATTGCTCTGCACTAGGATCTTTTGAGGTTTGTGTTACTTGATCCTTGGAGAGAATTACCCCAGAATACTTACGGCTCAAGGCATCAGCAACCACGTTGCCTTTACCTGAACAATAGTCTATCGAGCAATCATAATCCTTGATATACTCGACCCATCTTCTCTGCCTCATGTTAAGATCCTTTTGGGTAAATAAGTACTTCAGACTTTTATGGTCTGTAAAGATCTTAAAGGATCTTCCCATAAGGTAGTGTCTCCAGAGCTTTAAAGCAAACACAACTGCTGCTAACTCAAGATCATGCACTGGGTAATTCAACTCGTTAGGCCTTAACTGCCTAGACCCATATGCAATCACTTGCTTATCCTGCATCAACACACATCCTAATCCTGTCCCAGATGCATCGGTATAAACCACAAAAGTCTCATGCGGATCTGGTAGGATTAAGATGGGAGCAGAAATTAACCTGTCCTTAAGCTCCTGGAAACTCTCCTCACACTTAGGAGTCCAAATAAACTTCTGTGCCTTTTTTGTTAAGGCGGTCAATGACGAAGCTATTATAGAAAATTTCTCAATAAACCTTCGATAATAGCCTGCCAAACCCAAGAAACTCCTAACTTCAGTTACAGTTGTTGGGCGTTTCCACTCCACCACAGCCTTTACCTTTTCTGGGTCCACACTTAATCCTTGAGCATTTATAATATGTCCAAGGAAAGGAATTTCACTTGCCCAGAACTGGCACTTAGATAGTTTGGCATAAAACTGATTACTCTTGAGTACTTGCAAAACTATCTCTAAATGTTTTTCATGCTCGTGGGGAGTCGGGGAATACACCAAAATATAATCAATAAACACCTCAACAAACTGATCTAGGTAGGGCCTAAAAATCCGATTCATGGTATCCATGAAAACTGCTGGAGCATTAGTCACTCCAAACGGCATAACAGTATACTCATAATGCCCATACCTAGTCCTGAATGCAGTCTTCGGGATGTCCTCATCCCTAACTCTTATCTGGAAATATCCAGACCTTAGGTCTATTTTCGAAAAGACCTTCGCCCCTCTTAATCTATCAAATAGATCATCAATTCTGGGCAATGGGTACTTATTCTTTACCGTTACTGCATTCAGTTTTCTATAGTCTATACACAACCTTAAGGTTCCATCCTTTTTCTTTACAAACAACACTGGAGCACCCCACGGGGAAATACTTGGCCTAATAAAGCCTTTCTCAAGCAACTCTTCTAATTGCTTTTTCAGCTCATCCATTTCAGGTGCTGACATTCTATAAGGGGGTATGGAAATTGGTTCTGCCCCAGGCTGTAAATGTATGGAGAATTCAATCTCCCTTCTTGGAGGTAACCCTGGGAGGTCTACAGGAAAAACTTCTGGAAATAGATTGGCTACTTGAATTTCCTTGAGTTGCTCCTCGACTGCCACTCCGTTCAACGAGCAAGCGACCAACTCACTCGGAACGGGAATGGACTCCAATAACTTGAGGTGCAAACTCTTTACACTACTTGCCAAACCGCCTGTGCAAGTTATACTTACCCCTGAGGCATCCTCAAGAGTGACCTTACAACCCGCACAGTCAATCTGGGCCTTAAACTTACTTAACCAATCCATTCCAAGGACAATATCATAAGGAATTGAGGCCAAGACCCAAAGGTCACTTAAAAATTTACTACCTCCTAATTCCAAAGGATATCCCACAACCATTTCATTGGTAAACACAAGGTTACTCCCCACTGACTTAATGAACATCATTTCATCAAGCACAGTTCTATGCAAACCAAACTTAACAACCATGCTTAGAGTAATGACAGAAATAGTAGCACCAGTATCAAACAGAATTCTAATACTACTATCCTGAACATTAAAGTTACCTTGCACAGCTGTAGGTTCTCTGGATACCTGGCTTGCCAGTGCAAAAACTCGTGGTGGCACAGGAGGAACTCTGACAAAAGTACTACCAGTACTACCAACTCCTGAGGCTCCCGGTCGTCCTTGACCTTGGTCTTGTCTAAGCCTTGGGCACTCCTTAGCCCAATGTCCTGGCTGACGACAATAATTGCAGAGATCGGTTCCAAGGGTACAAGGTTTGTTACCATGAAATCTCTGACACTTAGGACAACGGCCCTTTGCAGCTTTCTTGATTTTCTTGGAAGGTCCTTGATCACCTCCCACACTAGGCCTTTTATCCATTAACCTTGAATGTACTGGAACCCTCGGCTCAACGGCCTTTTCATTGGATTTTGCTTCCATCAACTCCCTTTCCAACACTAAGGCTTTTTGGACAGCCTCATGATAGGTCCGAACTCCTATCACTGTCAGAAAACTCCTCAACTCCACCCTAAGTCCACGTATGAACTTCTTTGCCTTTAGTTCATCTTTTCCGGCCAAATGAGGTGCATACCGAAAAAGAGAACTAAACTTCCTTTCATACTCATGAACTGTTAGCCTTCCCTGGATTAGTTCATCAAACTCAATCCGCTTTTGATCCTGGGCAGCCTCACTATTGAATTCATTTCGAAACTCCTTCTCGAATTCAATCCAATCAAGTTCTTTAGGCCTTTGCCCGATCCTCCCTTCATTATAAGCATCAAGCCTTTCCATGACATCCTTCCACCATAATGATGCCTTGCCCTCTAAAAAGAAAGGTACTAAATCCATCTTTACTTTGCCATCCAACTTCATGTTCTTGAAGATCTCATTAATCTGATACAACCACCCTTCAGCCATATCGGGATCTCCTATGCCATTGAACTTGGGAGTATTGATGTCCCGGCATAAGGAAACAAGTCCCATATGGTCTGGAATGACGGGTCTCCTCCGTCTCCTCCTTGGATGGATGTCCTCCTCATCTTCCTCCTCACTGTCCTCTTCACTGTCCTCACTGGACTCCACTTGAACATGCTCATTAGACGGTTCCTGACCTTGCACTTGCCCCTGGGGCGGGGGATTTCTCCCCTGACCTTGGTGCACCGTTGGGCCTTGGTGCACTTCGGCCCTTACCCCATTAGGGTCCTCCAAGGTCTCCCCCTGTACTGGAGGTTGAGCACGCTCTTCAAGCAAAATGGCCATGCCATGTAGCATCCGGTCCATCGACTCATTAAGTCTCCTCAACAAGGAAACCACCTCCCTCATATCTGATCCACCAGGATCACTAGTTCCTGCACCGGAACCCTGAGCCTCAGCAGTAGTACCAGCCCGTGTATTCACCATACCTGCAACCACAGCCAGAAGACCATACCCAGAGCAACTTATAAGCAGTACTAACCACACTTAACACAAGAACACTTTGATCTTAGTTCACTTATTGCCTCTACTAGGAACATTAACCCGCTCTGATACCAATTTTCTGTGACGGAACGGGGCCCAGTGCCCCTAATCTTGTAGGCTCTTAGGGATAATGAATCCCACTAGTTACAGTTGGCTAACTATTACTCGTCAATATAAATTAAAACAATTTATATGCAACTAGTTACTTAGCCTACTCAGATTAAGTTATGCATGCTTCTGACTTGGCAATGCAACCGAAATTTAAAAGTCTTGAATTAAAACATTGCTCGAGCATTTCATTAAAACATACTGAAAACGTACCAAGTCATTGAAATACTAGTTGCTTTAACTACAAGTAACAGTTTTGTGCATACATTACAACTCTAGCATGCACCCAAAAGTAACAAGATGGATTTACATCCTAATGTATCCCAATAGAGGCAACTTACTTAGTACACAAAGTACTATGTACAAGAGACAAAATTACTACTAACTACTAAGATCATTTACTTGAGCCCACCTTGAGCTAAGCCAAGCTCCAAGTGTAGCCCTTCACTAGACCTTGTTCTTGTGTACTCTTAGCCTCTACACTGTAAAGGCACAACTTGGTTAGCACATAACTTATACTGCAAGAAACTAGAATCACTAGGATTCTCAATAAAATACCTGCAAAACAGAAAGCTTAGGCCTCAACTATCACTTCAGTGATTAGGCCCGGGATTAGATCCTGCACAATAAAACTAAGGGAATGAGTACTTAAAAGTACTCAGTAAGGATTCCCTTCTTGAATACCTGCAAAGAAATATGCAACAAATATGCAATATGGCAACCAAGCAATCAAACATGCAATTCAAACAACAAACAATCAACAAAATGCCAAAAATGCAATGTATGGATGTATGGTATGGAATGCACACAACACATGCACTTGGGACTTTCTGCACTTAAGTGCCTTAATTCTTGCCGTGAGCTCAAACGGCTGAGGTACTTGAGATACTGGCCCTCATATCCCGGATACTTTACCTCAATTTTAAGTCCCATCTACGGGTTCTAGAGTAGGTCGTCACCTATCTCAAACTTACCCGCCTTTACCCTTGATTTATTGTACAGGGTAGTCTTACTATGTGGTTTAACTAGTCAAACGCTCAAGGTTTAACTCAAAATACTACTAGTGGCTCACTTACCAAACCAAATGGCTTGGTTGGGATCGACTTAGGTTTTTTTTCTCTCTATTGACCATATGTAATTGATACTCTATATGGCCAATAAAGAGTCTAAAAACCCACTTAATCCCCTTAATTTCCATGTAAAAACTTAAATACTATGAGTTACTTAGCCACCAAGTCACATTTCTTTTATACTTAACCACACAACTTGACTACCTTCCAAATAACGCACAATTCCCGCCTTAGGAACGAATTCTAGACCCAACCGAGGCTATGGAACGTCTTAGAATAGCCTAGGGATAGAAACCGAGAGTCTAAGTTAATCTTAGGATGGCCGGAAATCGAGGCCAAAATTGCATTTGGCGACGCGGCGCCAAAGAGCAAATGCTTTTGGCGACGCGGCGCCGCCGAGTAAGCGTTCTGTGTACAATTTCGCTTCTTGGCGCCGCGGCGCCAATTCACGGACGAATTGGCGACGCGTCGCCAACTCAATTTTTCTGGGTTTATGCGACAGCGTCGCTCTTGTACACAAGCTACTCAAACTCTCTCATTTCTAATCCAAACTTAATGGGTCTTGTTTCTAATTCATCCCAACACACAAAGCTACAAAACCATGCATTATTTGAGCTTAATTACTTGAACCCTTACCTCAATTTTAGCCACAAAGCAAGCAATGCAACAAAGCCTCCTAAGCTCAATTGAGCTTCCTTGAGTTCCAAGCCTAAAACCAACGAAATTTGGCACCCAAACCAATCAAACCAAGACCATTTCTAGCTCTAGAAACAACCTATAATCACACCAAATGATCTCAAGAAGCTTACCTATGAAAATTGGATTCCAAAACAAGCTCCAAAGATCAAATGAAGCAAGAACACTAGCAAAGGGGCTTAGTGATCTTTCTAACACCTTGGGCACCCTTGATTCAATGAGAACTTGCAAGAAAATGGAAGTTTGAGCTGCCAAATTTGAGAGGAAAGTGGAGCTACGAATTTTGGGAGCATAGAACAATTGGCTAAGTGAAGAAGAAGAAGAAGAAAACTTAGTTTATAAGCTTAATAAGCAACTTCCCTCCCCTTGCACTTAAGTCCTCATACTCTCAAAAGCTTCAAATAGGTCACTAACTCACTCTCAAAACTAACTTTTCTTTGTTTTAAAAGGTACTAAAAGCTTCTCAAACTTAATTTTCTTGAACACTTTAGCCACTTAAGTTCTAAATGGCTCAAAAAGAACACTTAGTGCCACAAGTTGTCCAAACTTACTAGGATGATTCTAAAAGCTAGAACAACTAATGGTCTTGACTTAACTATGCCAAATCACACTTAGGAACTCACTTAACTTGATTAAGCTTATGTTACTTGCTTAACAAGGCACTAATTTGAGGTACTTAATTTCATAAACACTTAATCAAAGTAAATAAACACTTACTTGATTAATTGACTAGGAGAGCTGTCACATGATAGAATTACTCTATTGCCTTTACCCTTCCCAAACCAAACCACTCTAGCTTGACCCTACCCACAAAGCTTTGGGAATGTTATGAGTTTAACTAATTCTACTACATCTTACACATTATAAATTAGTATATTTATTTCTAAAAAATTTAATTTTAGCTCAAAATAAAGTTATATTTAGTGTAAATTTTTCTATCTTACCTGATTTTATAAGTTTTTATTTATTAATTATTTTTAGATATACATATTATTTTAAAACATGTATAAAATATATAGAAAAATGAAGTTTATGTGTGTATGTGCGCGCGCGCGCACGGGAGTGCTCATACATACGTCAAATGGGTAAGCGTATGTTACCTGCCTACCCGTGGGAGCAGGATACGAGCTCACTTACATATTGAGAGAGTTTGGATTTAACAATATCTTACCCAAACCTCTTTCTTCATATATCTATCTACCAACGAAGGCCCATGACTCATGACCCATGACTGGCCTAACCTACCTCTTAAACGAACACTAAAAAAAACTTTCTATTAAAATAAATACATACTTTATATCAAAAGATTTGTCCTTTAATGAAAATGTTGTTATTTTGTTTTGGCAAAGAAAAAATGTTCATTACTTTTCAAGATGATTGTTTGAAAAACCAATTATCTGTGATATAGGTTGGGGTTCTAATCGAGCCAAGCCAAGTCTGAACACCTTAGCTTGAGCTCAATTGAAACTTTTCATCAAAATCACAACCTGATAACAATCATATATTAGGTGAATCCCAACTATTGGATAATTTCTATTTCAAAAAGTTGATAATAATAACAATTTTAGGCACATGAAAAAATAAAGGGGGAGTTGATTGCCAATTCTATGGTTAAGATATAAATACCTAGCTAGGTATTGAGTATTAATAATAAAGTTATAAAATAATAATATTTAGATTAAAATTAATCTAGTAAAGATCATTATAATTAATAAATAAAAATAAAAAAATATTTGACCTATTCACAAAAAAAAAATGACTTGACCTAAAAAATTTAACCTAACATTAATTTTTTATATTATATTTCATGTTCGATCATCTTCTTAATATAGTATTAGCCTATATTAATTAAGCCTTAATGTAGTGCTAATTTATTTCTTTAATTATTATTTTTTAAAAAAAATTAAAAAAAATAGAGAAGATAATGAAAAGAAGTTATAATTTGAAGCTAACAAAGAAAAGCTCCAATCAAGTGTCATGTATTTTCAGTAAATAAATATGATTAAGTGATGAAACAGTAATAATACCATCTAATGTAAAACATATTTATAAATTTAAAATGAAAAATACAATAAAAATTAAAAAAATAAATGAGAATAAAAATATTTAATAGTAACTAACCACACCAAAAAAAAAAAAAATCAAAATATTGAATAAAAATAAAAATGGAACAAAGAACATGTTCACTATTGTCTATTAGTTTATATTTTATTTGCAATATGTTAATTAAATGTTAATAAATTTCAATTTGATTATGTTAATTTTGGAAACAATTAATGTTGACATTTCCATTTATTTTATAAAGTGATTCAAATTTACAATTATTTAAAAAATTAATTGTTTCCATTTTATGAAAATAGGTGCTAATTGGTGTGATCTTTTTATTTTAGATAATAAAATATTTCGTCATGAACAAATCATTCTTGTTACATAAAATATCTTACCTATTATATTTCTATAATAGAGAAGTGGTATGGAGGTTTTAGAATAAATATTAAAAGTTATGATATTGTTGCCAAAATTAATATTTTCTTACTAATTACATTATATGTACCAGATTTTAAAAAGCTTCCTTTTTTTTTTTAAGTTATTGTGTGAATTTATATAAGAAAATATGCTATAAAATCTATTTTAAATCTGTTAATATGTGAGAGATCGCAAGGAAGATAAAAGAATATTGAAAATTTTGTCCCAAAAGTATTAACATAGATATTTTTGGTACCAAAATTATAAAATCTTGATATTGATTAATAAATAAAAAAGTATGCAAGAAAAATGATTTTTACGATGACAACATAACCATTATAAATTTATGTGCATCACATAATTGTATTTATCATAAGTTAAACTTACTAAATAGTTTAATTATAATAATAAGAATTTATGGGTTTTACATAATTAAAATGATACACTTAGAAGGTGTAAAAGATGGAAAAGTAACATATTATCAAATATATAAAAAAAATTAACATATATTATACGACAGATTTTTTTTTCTTTTTTTCTTGCCTCCCATCAACTTTTTTCCATGTCTCTATCTCGTCTTTATATCTTCTATAACATAGCTTTCAAGTTTATCCTTAAATATGAAAATGATAAAAAATTAATACTTTTAAAAGAAGATCCAACAATATATATAAAATTTAATTAGAATTGCAATCTAAAAGACAAAATATCATAATTGGAGATTGCCTTCTACGATAGCAATTTGGCTCCAACGAAGGCAAAATCAACATAAAAGACAAGACTTATGTTGTCTTTTTCGCCTTCGTTGATTTTTCTTTCAATAAGTAGACTTATGTTGATTTTGCCTTATGTTGGTTTTGTCAGCTATCACATTTTGCGCCTCTCGTATCTTATGTTTGCCTTCGTCCCTTTTTCTTTCAATAAACAGACTTCAGTCCTGGGATTGTGGCATGCATAGTTCACTCTTGCCCAAACCTTGACTACTAAATAGATAGGCCCGCCTGAAAGCTGTAAGCCATATATTAATTTAATTACATGGAGCTCTTCTCCAAGAAACTCTCGGATACCGACATGAATAAGCGGTTTGCCGTTCCCATCCAAGCTCTCCCGTATTTCAACCTCCCACAGGGTGCTCGTTCTGTCGACTTGAGGGTCAGGGACTCAGGTGGCCACTTATGGATCTTCAACTGCAGCACAAGAGCAACAGGGCACCCGAAGCCTGTTTTTCAAGCTGGCTGGCTGCGGTTCGTCCGAGCAAAGCTCCTCCGAATCGGAGACGTTGTGGTCTTTTATCGACTAAATGGTGATGATCCTGGAGCAGAGTATAGAATTCGAGTGCAAAGGTTCAACAGCAGGTTGTTCGGCGCCGAGGTATTTGAAATTGTGGCCTAAAGAAGACGAAGCACAGAAACTTAGAAAAAAAAATGTGTTAGCTTAGGCTTCCTGTCCGATCCTGTGCTCTCTTCTTGCATGGAGTGTGGTATTTAGTTATGCTTGCTGTTTATCGTAGTTTGTATCTTGCCCTACGTACAAGTTTTGTTTGAGGTTGCTGGAGTCGCCCCTGTTTTGTGTCTGCTTTGTTGATGTTGCACTGCTTACATATTGTTCCAAACCAACAATCATGTATGTTGGAAGTCAGATTGGCCAGTGCGTGTATGAAAATCGTGCTCTGTTTTTCTTTCTGCAGTACTTATTCGCCAGGATAATGGGAATTTTTATCCGCTCAAAACAGACGACTGATGACGAGTGAACTTGAATATTGCTGTCTAGTGTTCACAGTTTGATATTGAAGCGGAATACACAAATTGCGTTGGTTCCGGTTGGCATATTAATTTTTGGGGGAGGCGCACTTAATTTTCATCATAGACGCAAAATCACCCACATTTTTTTTTCATTTACGCAATAATTATACCTTCATAATATTAGTTTCCAAAATTACATTTATTTCAAATAAAAATAAAACGTCGTGTATAATAATGCATAAGTCTTAATGTGAGTGGGAATGACTTTACTATATATAAGGGATGAGATTTTTCTTCTTTGTATTATTTATCTGAATTCACAACGTTATGTTCCTTTTTTTATAGGTAAAAGTTATTGAGAAATCAGCGTGTGATCCTATACATAGATTTGATATTTGTTTGAAAGCTGACTATGTGCAGGATGCAAGATGCCAATTGCCAAGACTGGACTGCCTTGCCTCAATTGGTCTAAGATGACCCTAGCTTCCCCCATCTTCTTCTCATTAGAGGTGGGACGTAGGCCGGGTCGATCTGGCCCAAACTGATACCGGACCAGAAGTTAACCCCGGCCTGACCCGGTCAAATCCGTCCCGGCTCACCCCAGCTAAAGCCTGTAAAGATGTGGGCCGAGTATGGGCCTAAGAGGAGGAGGAGGAGGTGCAAAACAACCCGCGCCGGACCAGGAAAAACCCGACAACCTACCCCGACCCACCTCACTAGACCGCCTCAAACCAGACCGGCCCCTGGCACCCAACGGCTCCTTCGGCAGCAATGGAAACCTACTAAATTTTTTTTTTAAAAATGGTTAATTACACAGCAGGCCCTCCAACGGTTTTCTGCTCCATTTTTTCCCCCAAAATTTCATTTTCACCCCTCCCAACAATTAAATTTCAAGTACTTTTTGGTCAAACTAATTTTTTGCCTTCCCCTATAAATACCAATGTCATTTTCACTCAATCTTCACACAACCACTCAATCTTTCTTCTTCCTCTACTATATTCTCTCAAGCATTCTCCTTATTTCTTTAATCATTTCGAAATTTCTTACTAATCTCCCCTTGATATCTTCATAATCTCCTCTTGATTTTGCATTAATCACTACTATTAGTTCATGAGGCATGGCTTCAAAAGAAAAAGGCAAGTCGACAGAGAATTCATCTTCCCGCACCACCGTTCTCCAAGGCTTGTTTCATCGCCGTTCTCGGCCCGCCGATAAAGGCATCTCAATTCAAGAATTGTACGACAATGATGACGGAATCGATATGACGAATTATGATTTGGGTCTCAACAATCAATTATCCGATGATGAAGTGGAAGAGTTGGATGTGATGTTGTCTGGGAATCCGTCAACAGAACCGACGTCTACAAGTCATGAACCCGCTGTGGAGTAAACCCAAGCACAAGGTAAATCCACGAGATAAACTGCTTGGGTTTAGGAGCATTATGAGCTCATACACGAAAGGGAGTCGAGGTACGGGAAATGAAAACATTGCGGGAAAAAATTGGTGCATAAAAAGAATTCCGACACTGGAATGTTGAAGCAGCATATTGAAAATCAACATCCTAACGTCCTCACCAGTGCTGGGACTAGTTCTGGAGAACAAACAAAACTTGGGTCTACAACCGGCGCCGGCGGGCCAAGTATATTTCGTTTTAACCAACAATCTTGTAGAGAAAATATGGTTAATTGGATGATGCTTACCGAAAAACCTTTTTCACAAGCTGAAGATGTCCATCTAGAATCTTGGATAAAATCACAATTAAATCCTGCATTTAGAAAAATATCTAGGAAAACCGCTAGGAAAGAAAGCTTTAGACAATTTGAAGCCGGAAAATCAGATTTGCAAGCCTATTTTTCTACTCTTGATCATTGTGTGGCATTTATTTCTGATATGTGGACATCACCTAATCATTTTATTGTGTTACTTCTCATTGGATTGATTCTGATTGAATAATGTAAAAATGAATTTTGTCATTTAAGGTTATTGAAACAGATCATACTGGTTATCAAATATTCAATTGCATTTTAGAAACTTTACGTGATTATTTTTGTACTGATAAAGTCCTGTGCATTTCATTTGATAATGCTTCAAATAATGATGTTGTCGTTCGTCTTTTGAGTCAAAACTTAAAACCACCTCTCAACGGTACATTCTTTCACGTTAGATGCATGTGTCATATTTTGAACATTTGTGTGCAAAAGGGTTTAGAAGTTCTCCAAAATGAGATTCTGCCAATTCGAAACTCATTGAAATATTTGATGTCTAGACCTGCTATTTTTCGTGAATTTAAAAGCTTTTGTATTGAAAATCAAAAAGATTTTCTTGGAAACGGTTTAAATTGGATTATCCAACCCGCTGGAACTCCACATATTTGATGTTGCAAGATGCATTCCCGTATGTAAATTTGTTGTCATATTTCATGAATTCAAAAATGGGCTGTGAATTTCTTACGACTGAAGTTTGGGACAAACGTTCCAAAACCGATGAATTGCTTAAGTTTTTTTACGAGGCAACTAAATTTTTCTCTGGTGTTTACTACTCAACCATTCATCAAGTTTTGTTTCATTTAGTGAACATTACATATGCTTTACATCAGTTTAAAGATGATGAGTTGTTAAAACTGACTGTCGAAGCCATGCGGGCTAAGTGACTTCAATATTTCGAAAATATTCCACTTATCTTTTGTCGCTTCTTTACTTGACCCATATGTCAAATTAACGAGCACAACAACATTACTTGAAGAAATTTTTCATACTTATTTAGAAATGTCTCATATAATTGTTTTGGCTATGTCTGCTACTTCTTCCAAGTACTTGCATTCTTTGTACAAGTTATATTATGAGCGGCATTCGGATAAAGTAAGATCTGAAACTTCTCAAACCGAGCCTCCAAGGAGATCAATCTCCTCAAGATTCAACTCGGCCTTTCAAATGCTCAAATGACCCTGATCGACGACATCGGGATTAACTGAGGTCGATGACTATCTCAACACATCGTTCGAGGCAAGCGACCTCGACATCTTGGAGTGTTGGAAACAAAAGAGATCAAGGTTTCTGATTTTGTCGACAATCGCATAGTAGATTCTTGCTATTCTAATATCGACCGTCTCATCCGAGGCAGCGTTTAGTGTCGGAAAACAGGTGATATCAGAAAAAATGATCAAGATTGACACCCGACGCGGTAGAAGTATGCGTATGCAACCGAGATTAGGGCCTCGCAGCATTACGGCAGCAAGACCAAAAGAGTTCAGATAATGAGGTAATATCCGATACGAAGACTTGAATTTTTTTTTTTCAATCATACATGTAGTTTGTATTCGATCTAATTATGTTGTTCAGCACAGATTATAGGTTTTTATTATTCATCAATTTCGGAACGTTTTTGCCATTTTAAAATGTAAGGTCCATTCCGTTTATTTATAAGTGTCGTTTGATTTTTTAACTTAATAAAACTTACACCGGATGTGGTGTTTTTTTCTTAAAAATATTTATGACATATATAATTAATTATAGTTCTAATTTTTTTTTTTTAAAAACCAAACCCACCCCGCCTGTGACCGAGCCGAGCTCAGTCCTCGTGACTCAGGACCAGGACCGGCCGGGCCCAAGCCGATCCCGGGTTGGGCTAACCCGGTTCCCTTCTCTACTTCTCATCAATCGAGTTCATTAATTGCATGTTTTGTTTTTATTAATTGTTTGAAAGCTGTTTTAAGTTTTTTTTTTATTAATTGTTACTTATATAACCAAAGTCACTCACATATATTTTCTCGCAAAGTAGATTAGTTGTATAAGTTTTTAGGCTTATCGTAATGATTAGTCAATTCAAACTAACTCAATTCCAAAGATTTGGGTAACACTTTGTGAGTATAACACTTTCTCAATTCTCGCAAAGCTTTTTTTTTTTTTTTTGGAATAACAGAAAGCAAGTATAGGTATATTAATACAAAGATAAAGCAACAGAGGTTCAGTTACAGCCGCAAAACTATAGTCTAGCAAGATGCTAACGTACTGATTTAAACAAATCTTATCCCCCATCATTATCCTGCACCTATCAAACTTTACACACCATTTACAATAGCCAAAGCAAAGGTTTAATAGCCACTCCACCCAATTTAAAATCAACTTCCTACATCTATTGGATATCCATTAAAAGGACAGTATTTGAACATCACTACTAAAAAAAGAGACTTTAGTGACAACTAGACCGTCACTAAATTAAGTTTAGTGATGACCAACTGTCACTAAATTTGCCAAAGCTAATTTAATCATCTCTAATTTATTAGTAACGGCTACCGTCATTTTTGTGAAGGCTGGCCATCGCTAATTTGTGAAGGCAATAGCGATGGCCAGCCTTCACAAAAATGACGGTCACTAATTATTCGGCACTGGCCTCTTACCGATAAGTTAGCAACAGTTAATCATCGCTAATAAGTTAGCAAAGCTAAGCTGTGACTAAATTTAGCGAAGATTGGCTGTCGCTAAATTTGTGAATTTAACAATAACTAGCCATCACTAATTTAGCGATTGTCTTCGCTAAGTTTGTGAAATTAGTGACAGATAGCTATTACTAATTAGCAATGGTTTGCCTTCGCTAAATTTAGCGACGAGCAGCCGTCACTAATTTAATGAGGGCTAATAGTCACTAATTTAGTAATAACAGACTGTCGCTAATTTAATGACGGTTAACCATCACTAGTTTATAACAGTTAGCCTTCACTAGTTTATACAAAGAATTTCTAATAGCTGGCCCTATCCATTTTTTAATCCTCCTACATACATTCCAATATTGTTATCGATTCCACACAAGTGCAACAACCAAGGTACTGAAGTAGTTTTCATTAATCCAAAATATGATTTACACAATATCATGTTATTCAAGAATTAAAACACATAAGGTTACAATTGAACCCTACAAGACAAAAACTGAGCTCAAATTCCTCGTGCCGCAGAATCAAGCAAAAGATTCTTTAGACAAGATCATGGAACAACAATGAACCTCCCCTTCCCTTAATCTACAAGAAGATAAATATTTTGATCAGCCAAAGGAACATAAATTTATTAAATAAAAAAATGGAGATAAATACAACTCTAAGGTAAGATTTTAGGGAAGAAAAACTAATGAGCAAATAGACTCCAAGAAACAAAGAACGCTAAATGGGGAGAAGAATAATACAAGAAGCCAAAATATCCATAGATTTATATCGAGGAAATTTTCAATGAACACAACACCTCAAATAGAAGCAAACTTAAAACCACATAAAACTTCATGAGGCTATTAAGCTGAAAAAATAACTGAAAACATATAAAATTGAACAACACATTTTTTTGATAAGATTATTGGATTATTACTAAAGAAGACTCAAACAATCATAGCCCAGGCTAGCATATAATCAGCCAAAGACAAAAATAGAAACTTGAACTTAAAACCACATAAAACTTCATGAGGCTATTAAACTGAAAAAATAACTGAAAACATATAAAATTGAACAACACATTTTTTTGATAAGATTATTGGATTATTACTGAAGAAGACTCAAACAATCAAAGCCCAGGCCAGCATATAATCAGACAGACAAAAATAGAAACTTGAAAAAAAAAAAAAACAACCCAGTAAAGCAACAAAACAATGGCAGAAGATTGAGAGCTTACTCTTCTTCAGATTCATCTTCATCTACACCATGTACACTAGCCATTGAGAGGACTGCTGCAGACCTTCAGAACAACCATTTTGATCACTCCAAGCATCAGGAACCTATTAGAAATGAAGTACCTTTCAGTTATCTAGAACAACTAAGTAACTAGCTTATAGGAATACAATAAATTTATACAAACTAACAAGAAAATATTTTGATTTATATACGTGGGTTTGCTCTCCTAAGAATATCAAGACCACAAGTAAGAAAATATGCTTATAAAGATATCTATCATTTCTAACTAATGCTTCGCTGAAAAACCAAGCATGGCAATACATGGCTCTATTTAGTATTTAAATATAACAATAAAGAGAACACAAGTTTAGAAAAGGAATCATAAGACCAACCAAGGTCCAAATTTTCCATCGAAAACAACTACACAAGCTCACATACTGGTTTTCAGATTAAGCAGTCTTCTTCTATAAAATCATATAATATCATAGGAATGCCCAATTCATAATACAAAATTATAGACATAGTCTAGACACATACAAGACATCTCATACAAAGTTCCAGCTCCAGAATCATAAAACTTAAAAGCAGATAAAATTTCTGAAAGTCAACTCGATGTTCAGATGTTCAAACAGAATTCCCAATAGACTATCTTTCAGTCCAACAATTTTATTAAATAACAAAAAAGTCTAAATTGAACTCCAGAAACCTGTAGCAAAACTAGACATACCAAGCTTAAACTCGTAGCACATAATTAACCATGAATTTCGTAACCAGACACTCATGTAGATTCATTGCTGAAATTCCACGCAAACTGGTCTGTACAAAAACAAGCACATCTCATAGCACAGACATCAAAATTGCATTCCATAAAAACGTGGTTAAACTAGACACATAGGGATATCATATAACCAAATACCAGCACTAGATTCGAATCCTACAATTTATGACATAATTTAGAACAACTCAGTTTGTTCAGGACAGCAACAGAGTAACTCTAACATGGCCATAACTCAATCTCATTCACATGATTCTTTTGGTTGAGTCTATGCAACACAAAGATCAGCAGTTACAGAGCTCAATAGCAGTAATTTTAGTAATAAGGAAAAACAATTCATCAACCAGCAACCACAGGAAAAATTCTAAGCAAGTTACTAAGAGCAGAAAGGGACAGACAACATCGATCTCTAAACAACCTCACATTTCCAAATGCATTATAAGAAAAAGACCACTACAAGGGAACAACTTTCAAATTCATAAGAATCAACCTGATAAACAAAATAAAAAATTATAGTCTAAAAATCTCAACTGGCCATGTTTTGACAACAGCCACATAACAACGAGAGACCCAGTCCTCTTAGGCGTTAGTTTATTCATTTATTTTTGTTGTAGTGCTGTTAGGCTTCAGTTCAAAGGGAAACGACTAGAACAATCGAAATCACAACAAAATGGTACAAAAACAAACTTACCTCTGACAATGGTTTCTTTGTTGCTCCAGATTATATTGCATGACGGGTTAATTGGGTAGTCACTTGCCTCGTTTGTTGCTTCTTTGCTTAAATCTTCATCAGTTACATCTTTGCTCACTTCATTGCTTGCATTATCAATTGAAGGTGTATCTTCACCAAAACCAACACTTTCTTCCCCACTCGAGTGGATAGAAATGACATCCACATAACATGAAGCACTAGTGTCGCTGCTATCATCTGCATTCCAACAATCCAATATATTACCCATGCCACTCAAGCCAGTTCCATTGTCCAATAACATTAGGCTCTTCGTAAAACTCATAGCACTAGTGTCCAGTAACAATCCAATGAATGTAGTACTCATAAATGATAAAATGAATCCAGCAAACAACCCCTCACTTTGATAAAACTCAAATGAAACACACATGCTAATCAAATCGGAAAGCAAAAATGGACAGGGCAAGTGAGGGGACTGAGCAGGGAACCTGAGGTGGCCCATGAAGCGTTTATGGGTGCAGAGCAAGGTGCGAAGATGGGGAGGCTTACCAATCTGAACAGGAAGACGAAGAGCAGATCGGACGGCGCTGACTTCGCACTTGACCAAGGGAGGAAGACCACCACAGATGAAATGGAGGGAAACAGCTCCAAGTTTTGCGCAAAGACCTTCAAAATCACCAAATTCGACATGAAATTAACATGGAACAGAGGGACAATCCGAGACCTTCCGAAACCCTAGATACCAATAAACGTTTCAAACTCAAATCAGAGTTCTACCGAGAATCAGGGGCTTTACCTGAGATAGAAACGATTTACAGCATGATTCCAGCAAAATAATGGACGGTGGCAGCCTTCGTGTTCGTCAAGAATGGCGGCAGAGATGGGGCTGAAAGAGCAGATCAGTCCAGGAATAGCGTGTCTGGCATGCGAGATGGTCTGAACAGGTGGGGGCGAATTTTAATTAAAAATAGCGAGACCAAAGCTGTTGCTAAACAACCTTCATTCTTTAAAAGACGATTACCCTTCGCTAACCAGGGACGGGAGCTCTTTGCTAAATCTAGCGATGGTTGGCATTCGCTAATTAGTAGAGGTGTTCAACGGTCCGGACCGGACCGGCCGGTCCTGGGCCTGAGGTTTTTGGGCCCGGGACCAGCCCGGGTTGGCACGTGCCGGTCCTGATCCGGTCCCGTGCCGAATCCGAGCTAGCCCGTTGAATTTTAAATTTTAAAATTGTAATTTTTAATTTAATTTTAAGTTTTAGTTTTAATTTTTAATTTTTAGTCTTCACTTTTAAATCAATAACTTAATAAAAAGAAGAGTCTGAGAGTTTTTTTATAAGTGATATTTTATAATCTAGTTAATCTTAAATTCTACTTCATCTAACCCATTACGTGATATAATGATATGGATATTAATTGGATTATGAGTCAATCAACGTATACTATAAGTTCAAAACTACTGGCTATGGACACGAGAAAAAAAAACAGACTAGGAATCTAGAGCCTTAATTACGAATCCTTCTTATATGTACACTCTTAAAAAATGCTTAAATGCACCAATAGACCCAAAACTGTGAAAACTCAATTAGTTGGTCCTTGAATTATAACTCGGTCAGTGGTAGCCCTTTAACTTTTCAACTTTGTATGTTTTAGTCCAAGATGTGGGATAAACCTTAAGGACTAAAGTTATTTCTTTATGTTAAAGAAAGAAACCATGATTACCAAGATTTTACTTGACAAGACAATAAATAAAATAATGACAAAAAAACTAGATAAATATTTATTTTAAGGTTATCTTTAAATTTTGTATAATTACTTGTTTTAAGAGTAAAACACCACCACCGGTGTGAACTTTTATTAATAATAAAGTCAAACGGCACTTACATACCATGGAACGGGCTTTACATTACTCAATAGCGAAACGTTCCATAAAATTAAATGCAAAATAAAAAGTACGATCTGTGCTACACAGCAAAATCAGATCAAATACAAAGTAAGTAAATAATGAGCAAGCGGTGGATTTAAGCATCTACCTCATCGGGGTTTTCCTCGTCAGAACTCTTGTGGTCTTGTAATCTGCAAGCTGCAAGACCTCAATCACGGTTGCATATACAAACTTCAACTGCATCTGGTGATAGCCTTGCGCGTCTCTCTGAAATGACACGCTTTCCAGCGCTGAAAGCGGACTCCGATGCAACGGTTGAGATGGGAACAGCTAGAACTTTTTTGGCAATAATGGAGAGTATTGGAAATTTGTTACTTCTTGCTTTCCACCAGTCTAGAATCTCGGTCTCACTATTCTCCCAAACAAGGTTAAGGTATGCATCCACTTCAGTAAGACCGGATGCGGCAGCACGGGGCCGTTTGAGGAGTTGTTCAGCCGGATTGAATGACAATGAGGCCGATGAAGACACGATGGTAGATGAAGTAGTGTTTGCAACCTTATCCTTATGCCGACTGGCATATATCTTAAATAACTCTCGCAATTGCTCATCAATAGAGGTAGTTATAGCATGAACATTAATATGTGTCATTTCTAAGAAACTATAATAACCCTCAAGTAGCTGTTGCGTACCTGTGATTCTTATGGTCGGGTTTAGTGTAGCTGCAAGTAAGTAGATTGGGGGTATAGTATTGAAATATAAAATCCATTTATCTTTCATGGCCTTAATTGTGTCTTTTAAGAACTCGTCATCTTTGTATTGGTTCAAAACCCATGCAATGTTGACCATATGCATTAAAACTTTGTGCGATGTGAGATAGTATACACCGGAGCAAAAAACAATGGCATCATAAAAATATCGCAGCACAGCAGCCAATTTTGACAGTTTATCCCACATCTCTTGTTTCAAAATCATGTTCTTTTCTCTGACATTTATAAAACATGTCATGTATGCAGCAAATGGCATCGCATCTATCAACATCTCATAAGTGGAGTTCCATCGGGTAGGGCAATCAAGTTTAAAACGTTTCCAACTAAAATCGAGGCCATTTTCCAGACAATATTGCTTAAAATCTTTAGAAACTTTCGTCCTTGACTTTAAATAATGGAGTGCCCACCTAATTGGAGTAATTTCATTACTCAAAACTTGAAGACCTTTTTGGACAGCTAAGTTTAAAATATGACATATACACCTAATATGAAAAAATGCGGCACAGGTTCTAGTGATTCCTTCAATGTCTCAGCCGCGACATCGTTGTTTGATGCATTATCAAATGTTATGCTAAAAACCTTGTCATGACAAAAAAATTCTTTTAAACTTTCTGAAATTACATTGAATATGTTCCAACCAGTATGATCGACCTCCATCCACTTAAATGCAATGATACATTTTTGAATGACCCAACTATTATCAATCCAATGTGCAGTTATACAATAATAATCTTGTCCTAATGGTGAAGTCCACATGTCACTAGTAAATGAGATACAGTGATCTAAAGCAGAGAAGCATGCTTGTAAGTTTGATTTACCAGCTTCATAACTTTTAAATGCCTCCCTCCTAGCAGTGGTCCTAGATGTTCTTTTAAAAGCAAGGTTTAAGTATGATGTAATCCATTTTTCCATGTGTCTATCTTTCGATTGTGTAAATGGTTTTTCAGTTAACATCATCCATTCTATCATGCCTTCTCTACAATCTTTTTGATTAAATTGAAAAATACCTGATCCGCCGGCAGTGCTTGCAAGCTGTGTCTGACCGCCGGTACTAGTAGCTGCATCTGGACATAAAGTCGGATGCTTTGATTCCATGTGACGTCTCAGTGTTCATATGCTAGCATTCTTCTTGTGCGAGAGCTTTTGCTTGCAGTGTTTGCACTGTGCGAACCTCGCATCGTTTCCATGACTATCTTTCTCAAAAACTTGGTCAAAATGCTCCCAAACCCATGCGGTGCGCCTCGACGTCCTACTTTCTGGCGGAAGTTCGGCTTGATGGCTTGTCGGGGTTTGTTCAGAACCATCTCCTCCGCCAACATTCCCTGCTGCCGTGGGCTCCACCTCCTCAACGTCGTCATCAGAAAGTTGATCGTCGAGGCCAAAGTTGATCATCGAGGCCCAAGTTGTATTGACTTATATCGAATTGCGCGTCATCGTCAGTTTGTTGGACATGAGTCCCACGGGTCGCCGGTCGGGAAATGCCACGGAAAAATGACCTCAAACCGGTGCGGGATGAAGAGCTTGAGGCATTTCCCTTTCCTTTTGATGCCATTTGTGTGAGGCAAAAATTGACCAAAACACAAGCTTGAAAAGTAATTGAGAATAGATTGAGAATGCAGAAAATAATATTGACTGCTTGAAAGAAATGAGAGAATATATTAGTAGAGAAGGAGAGATTGCTAAGATTGGTGTGAAGAAATGGTGCAAATGGCCTCCCTATTTATAGGGGAAGGCCTTATTTTTTTTTGCCTAAAAAACCCTTAGAAAATAGTTGTTGGAGGGGGCAAAAATGTAAATTCTGGGGTCCAGAAAACGCTGCCAACCGTTAAAAGGACCAAATCTGTAATTTGCCCTTTTTTTTTGAAAATTCTGGCCGTTGGAGGATTTCTGGCCGTTGCGCCGCACCGGTCCCGTGCCGTTCGCCGTGCCGGTCCCGTGCCGTGCCGGGCCCAAGCACCTCTTGGGCCGTGCCGAGCCCACCTCCCTCCTCCCCCTCCTCCAGGCCCATATACGGCCCACATTTCGCCGGTCTTCTGGCGGGCCCGTGCCGTGCCGGTCTTCAACGTGCTTGGGCCGTGCTCCAAGCGAGCCGGTCCCGAGCCGGGCCGTGTCAGGACCGGCCCACTGAACATCTCTACTAATTAGTGATGACTGCTTTCGCTATCATATAATTGTATTATTGTTATTATTATTATTATTATTATTATTGTTTATAATTAATTTTTCATAATAAAAAATACTTAACCTTTTTCAGGTGACGTCTACAAAATTCTATTAGGACAAACAGACACATAATTTTATTGGGGCACAAGGATCCTACAATTTAAGAAAAAATCTAACTCACTTTAATTTGTACACTAAAGATAGCGACGACAAACCCTCCCTAAACTTGCCAAAAAATTAAAAAAAAAAGTTAGTGTATTAATTTTTTAAAACATAACTAACACACTTCACCAACATAAGTTACTCTATAGCTATATAATAATCTCTTGGACCATAAATACTTTCATTTGTATAAATTAAAGTATACTATGGGTGACTCGCATTATTTTGTACATCTTTACATACAAACATACAAACATACATACATACATACATACAGATACATATATATAAAGAAATATTGTGTGTGTGTGTGTGTAAATATGTAGAAATTAATGCGAATCACCCATAGGATAATTTGATTAATACAATTAGCGAGGGCAAGCTGTCGCTAAATCTAATTATAACTTAGCAAATGATAACCGTCACTAATTTTTTGGATTTTAGCAAGGGTAAGCTGTCACTAAATTTAGTAACGGCTAGCCATTATTAACTTACCAAAGGCTAACCGTCACTAAATTAGCGAAAGCTAGCATTCACTAATCTCTGCTCCCATTTTGACATCGTTTCCTCTTTCGTCTCCCCCTTCTATTTCTGCCCTAGACAAAATTAAAGTTAGTTTTTAAAATTTTTTGAACTAGTGATGGCTAACTGTTACTAATTTAGCGAAGGCAAGCCGTTACTAAAAATAAAATGGAATAAAAATCTTATTAGCAGCTAGTTGTGATATTAGTGAGGGCGGACCGTTGCTAATTTTTGGCATCTTACCAAGAGTAAGCCACCACTAAAGTAACAAAGACAAGTCATTACTAAAATTAGTAATATCCAGCCGTCGCAAAACCTTTACCAGACTTTTAGCGTGGGCTACATGTCACTAAAATTTAGAAGACATTTAGTGAAGGCTAACCATTGCTAATTTTTGGAATTTTAGCAAGGGCAAGTCGTCATTAATTTTAGCGACAACTAATCATTACTAAACTAGCAACTGCTTTAGCGATAGCTAACCATTGCTAAATTAGCGAGAGGAAGCTGTCGCTAAATTTAGCGATGGTAGCGACAGTTAACTATCGCTAAATTAGCAAGGGTAAGCTGTTGCTAAATTTTAGCGATAGACAACCGTTGCTAAATTTTAGCGATAGACAACCGTTGCTAAACTTTCACTAGACTTTTAGTGACTATTTGCCGTCTTTCGTTGCTAATTAAGCCCTCACTAAATCACCTTTTTTTATTAGTGCATCACTCAATATCTGAAACTTTGATATTTTCTTATTGTTGAATATCAGTTCATTTCTTCTTTTCCATATCACCAATCCAGTTTTGCATTTCACTGCATTCCATGCCTTCTTTTGTTCTTCATTCGGCTGCAAACTAGGGGTTTTACGTAACACCTTATTCACTTCTAAACCAGAAAGTTTATCCACCTCCAACTGTTACCACTCACATATCATGTTCCGTACCAAGGTTATAGATTGGCATCAAACTAGAGCATGAGGCAAATTCTCCCATGCAAAATTACACGTTGGGCAATCCACATTTTCCGCTTCAATATTGATAAGCTTACATTTTTTTTAATTTATTTCTCTCATCTTTAGTATGTTTTAATGTGTTTTGAAGCTTAAAAATCTATTTTGAGTATATTTTGTAGCTTAGAGCATATATGGACTTAATTGATTGAAAGTAGATTTAATTTACAATTTTACAAGTTTTTATTTTGGTTGTGTTCTTTTAGGATTTTGACATATTGGTGATGCTCCAATAGAAAAGCCATATCTTGAGCTACAGAAATTGGAATTGAGTGATTTTTGATTCATTGGAAAGCTAACATCTGGAGCTACAAATCATATGCGGACCATAAAAATCAAGTTTGCACGTTAAGGTAGTCAAATTTAGCTTCAAAATTGTTATTTTTGTGTCATTGTTGGTTCAAAAGCAATTATGGTATTTTGGGCACATCTTTGGCTGTAGATGTTTTTTTTTTTTTTTGTGATTTAGGTGTCATTTTGAAGCTAATAAAGAGCTCTACGACCTTCATGCTTTGAGTTTTGAGAGATAATGATTGCATCAAGGCCAAATTTCAGCTCGAAGTTGATGCTGATGTTCTTGAGCATTTCTTGGCTCACAACTTTGAAACCAATTTTGATGTGGATTAATTTTGAAGGCTTCTAAATTGTTAGTGTTGTGCCCAAAAGCCAATCATAAGATGATTGTATTTTTGCACATTGAGTCATGATATTTTATTAAGGCATTAATCCAGCAATTATATTTGTTGTTTTGTTTCTGCATAACGTAATAAACATAATTATAACCCTAGGATAATGATATTCTCAAATGTCCTTGCTCTAGTATTATTGTGGAGCGGGTTACAATAATACGTAACGATTAGCATATGTGGAGACTAATATGAGATATGTAGTATACATAATGGGTACAAGGTGGAGAACTTGTTACTGGACCGACCCACCATGAGAACGTTACATGGATCGTTATATGAGTGTCATAAGTGATCCTCATAGTGATCATGGTATATGTAGTCTTTTGACCTAAGGTCATCAAGGTTTTTTACATGTGAGTTACATACTTTGATATTTCCCTTTGTTGCACGTAACTGAGTGAACTTGAAGAAGGTCATTGGGTATGTCACATATCATACGGAAGGAATTGTATGACCAAGATTGGATTTGTCCCTCCTATGTAACGGAAATGATATCTTCAGGCCCCTTGATAGAGTGAGACTTAGAAAATGTATGGCCATGCTCATATGAGTTAATATACGATATCAATGTCATCAATTTAAGTTAGTCTGCTCGGTAATAAAAAAACCAAAGATTGGGCTATATGAGAGTGACACATTCCATGTCTCGAGCCTATTTTTGATATCTTGGACAAAGGGACAATAGCATATATGGGTAATGATCATAAGGGTTTAGTCGAATCACTGACAATCTGATAAGCTCATATTTATTATATTTATTTCTCTCACATTTAGTATGTTTTAATATCTTCTGAACATTAAAGATATATTTTAGGTATGTTTCGTAGCTTAAAAATATCTGGACTCAATTGATTGAAAGTAGATTTATTTGTAATTTTACAAGTTTTAATTTTGTTGTGTTCTTTCAAGATTTTGACAGATTGGTGATGTTCCGGTAGAAAATATATATCTTGAGCTATAGAGATCCGAATCAAGTGATTCTTAATTTATTGGAAAGCTAACATCTGGAGCTACAAATCACATTCAGACCATGGAACCCAGTTTGCACGTTAAGAAGGTCAAATTTAGCTTCAAAGTCGCAATTTATAAGTCATCGCTGGTTCAGAAGCAGTTGCGGTATTTTGGGCATATCTTTGGTTGTAGATGTCCGTTTTATGCGATTCAGGTGTCATTCTAAAGATAAGAAAGAGATCTACAACTTTCATGCTTTGAGTTTTGATAAGTGACTGTATCAAGGTCGAATTTCAGCTTGAAGTTGCTGCTGATGTTCTAGAGCATTGCTTGACTGATAGCTTTGAAACCTTCTAGTTATTTTGAATCTTTTTATTTATGTGAGGTAATTTTGTAACAATATAGAAATTTTAGGGAGATTTTGTGCATTTAGCACACTAGGTTATGTTTTTTTAGGTATTTAAGGTGGCTGCCACCAGAACTCTCTTCCGGTCGCCAGGGGCTTCCACCCCCTTCTTCGCCAACTCTTTTTGTTTCTTGTTTATTGTTTCTTTTCTTTTCTTTTTAGTGTTCTTTTTATCCTTGGTTGAAGGAGACTAAAACACCAAATTTTTTAGTACTGTGAGATCAAAGTTGTTTTTATTCATCAATTAATATTTTGAGTATTGGATGTTCTTCTATAATTAATTTCATGATTGTTTCGTTTATATGCTATGAGGCATACTAGTTGTTATTCGAATTCAATCTACTGCTGGGTTAGAAATCAAATTCGTAATTATTTGGTTTCTGTAATCTGTGAAGCAATTGAGGTTTAGTGATTTACTGCGTCAGAAATCATTAGGTCTTAGGGAGAATATTCAAATAAATTAAATGCAGTCACTTATGTTTGTGTTATTTAGTTTAATTGATCTCTCTAATTTTTAATGTAATTGTTAAATTAAATCGAAGCGCTTATCTTAGGTTGTTTAGCAGTTAGGGTTAATTAGATCGCTTGTTTTCTGATTAACTACGACTAAGGAGAGATAGGAAGATAGGTCCAACGATGAATATTCAAAGTCTTGATTGATCTATCTATACATCGTTGATCAGTTGTAGGAATTCGGTGGTGGATGTTGACTGATGCCAATGTTTAAATTCTTGATTGTTTTGTTGGCTTCTTACATGATAGGTTTTTTAATTTTTGTTCTCTGATCATTTTTTTATTTTATTTCATTTTTTTTATTGCAAACAATCCCCCCAATCTTTTATTCTAAGTTTTCTGTAAGGAAGCTTTCAGATAAAAATTTTCCTTGGGATTTGACCTGGTTTGCACTGCTATACTACAAATTTATTTATTCTGAGTTGTTAGTGATACCAGAATTATTTTTTGCGGTTTCGACAACTGACCACAATCTTGTCACTTGAGCAGCAATGATGTGTTGCTAGACACCACTCATTGCTTATAATCATAAATGTGATTTATGATAATTGCCAATGTGATAAGAGCCTATTGGGTCGCACACATAGAGCTAATTGGATTATTAGAGTGCATGGGCTAATAATTTGGGTAATGGTTTCATAATAATTTCGTGTTAATAACTGGCCCAAAAGTTAAGCCATTATTAAACCTGAAATTAAAGCCTAATTAGATTAGGACTTTGAAACCCATTAGTCCTAAAAGTTGAGTTTTATTATA
Source organism: Aquilaria yunnanensis (assembly GCA_039654915.1). Taxonomy (NCBI): domain Eukaryota; kingdom Viridiplantae; phylum Streptophyta; class Magnoliopsida; order Malvales; family Thymelaeaceae; genus Aquilaria; species Aquilaria yunnanensis. The sequence goes on from CM077595.1 coordinate 4,179,346, forward strand.
AATACAACTTTTAGTGAAAAATTTGTAACTTTTTGCCCTAGCCTCCCAAAGAGAATAGCCACACTCTTCTCTTGCAATTCCTTGGAGGACGCAAGCTAGCACTACGAGCGCAAGAGAAACGCATCTGCCGAGACGTGGTGGAAGCGTGGTGATCCCGAGAAGCTCGTGTGGATACCATAGAGAGCTTGAACACGTCAACTGTTCAGGTTTTTGTGATTCGACTCTACAGTTAGGCGAAATATCTCAACTGAATTAGGTATGAAAATTTTCGAATACCCGGTTTACCCTGTTTCACTTGGATCTTGGAGGGTTTCGGTTAAATTTCGTTGTGCTTGTTTGACTCCTAAAACCCTACATAAACCATGTGGGTGAAAAATTCCTTTTGAAAAACATCATTCTCCTGGTCATATTAAGGCATTCTAGTTATTTTTAATTTTTTTATTTGTGTGGAGTAATTTTATAACAATATAGAAAGTTTAGGGAGATTTTATGGATTTTACCACACTAGGTTAAGTTTTTAGGTTTTTAAAGAGATGCAGCAACTGCTACAGTCCCGTCTCTTCCCTAACTCTCTTTTGTCTCTTTTCTTTTTAGTGATTTTTTATGGTCATGTCTGGCTGATTTATTTTATTCTTGGTTGAAGGAGACTGAAATCATAAATTCTTCAATACTGTGAGATTAAAATTGTTTTATTTATTCAATTAATATTTTGAGTATTGGATGTTCTTCTATGATTAATTTCATGATTGTTTCGTTTATATGCTAGGAGGCTTGCTAATTATTATTCGAATTCAATTAACTGTTGGATTAAAAATCAAATCTGTTATTGTTTGGTCTCTTTAATTTGTAAAACAACTAAGGTTTATTGATTTGCTGCGTCAGAAATCATTAGGCCTTAAGGAGAACATTCAACTAAATTAAATGTAACTGCTTGTGTCTACCTTATTTAGTTTATTCAATCTCTCTAATTTTTAATGCAATTGTTAAATTAAACCAAAATGCTTGTCTTATGTTGTTTAGCAGTTAAGGTTAATTGAATCGCTTATTTTCTGATTAACTATGACTAAGGAAAAGTAAGAGATGAATATTCAAAGTCTTGATTTTGAATATACTCAGTGAGTTTGGCAAGTTCACGGAAATTAAGAGATGTATCTTCAGACCTAACGCATAATCTAATATTCTCCAGGCTCTAAAGCCATGTTCGCGGATTTTGAACATTTTTCATAGCTGTCAATAAAGGCATCACTGAGTATATTCATGAAAAACTAATTCAATAAAGACATTGAATTAAGTCATGGTCGCGGATCTTGAATATTCAAAGTCTTGATTTTGAATATACTCATTGAGTATATTCAATAAAGCCATATTCGCATATCTTGAATATTCAAAGTCTTGATTGATCTATCCATGCATCGATGATCAGTTGTAGGAATTTGGTGGTAGATGTTGACTGATATTAAAGTTTGCATTATTTATTGTTTCGTTGATTTTTTACTTGATAGGTTTCTTAATTTTTGTTCTGAGATTATTTTTAATTTTATTGTTGATTGCAAACGATTCTCCTTAATCTTTTATTTCAGTTTTCTTTCTAGAAGCTTTTGGTTAAGAATTTCTCTTGAGATTTGACCTGGTTTTCACCACTATAATACAAATTTCTTAATTCTGAGTTGTTAATGAGACTGGAATTATTTTTTTGCGGTTTCAACGACCGACCAAAAAATTGACACCGTTGTTGGGGAGATTTTTTTTCTGTTAAAGTTTCCTTTTTTTTAGTAGACTGATTTATGCTAAGATCTTCTCGTACAGGTAAATTACTGTTTGATCTCAAGATCAAGAAGACAGCAAAGGCAAACAGGAAAGCAAAAAGGCAAGCGGTCAATTTTTCAGCTTTAACATCTGTGAACAGTGACTTTGAAAATAAAGAAGAAGCTATTATTGTTGCAGAGATGGCAGCACAAAAAACACTACGGGAGTTAGTAACTCCCGATGTTGTCCAACAACCCATGTGCATCGATTTTTTTGATATTAAGGTAGTTTTTTAAAGACCTTCAAGTTTGTTATTATTTAAACAACTAGTACTTTTGCATATGGGATTATTATGAAGCATGTATCTTGTTTGGAGTGGATGGTTCCTCAATTGGGAGGCTTTCATTGTAGTTCTATAGGTAAGAGGATTTGATCATTTAAATGTTCTCTTGCCTATGTAGAGCTGGTTAACAAGATTCATTATTGCTATTTTGATATGAATGTTGTTTTGTAGAATAAGATTTTTACTTTTTCATTTTGTAAGATCTGCTTCATATATTTGTCTCAAACTTATGATGTTGTTAGATGCATGCTTCCTCGATTATGCTGGTATCTTTGAATTTTGCATGGCTATATTGTATTCGTGAGTTGATTCTCTGACTTGCCTTAATGACTGATACTTATAAGTTATGAATTTTTTAACAAACACACTCATGAGTACTTTTGATTTACATTGGTGTAATCTTGGTGAGTTTCTTAGGTTGGCTACGCATGTGCAGGATCACCTAAGACCTACATGTATTTTCCTTGGATGTGTTAGAATTGTTGCTTGCACATACTAGTTTTATAGTTTTCATTTGGTTTCTTCTTTCTTTATAGGCGCAGTAGACACCATTCAAGAGCTACCTTTAAGAAATGTTTGCTTTTTGTAAGTATTTGAACAAATTCATTCATTTTTTATGTAGTATAATTTTTGGTCATCATACTTATGCAGTTCAGTTCAATGTTATGGTCATAAAGCTGTTGACACCCAATTTCGTCCGACCATAAAAAATTTTAAAAGAAATTAAATAAAAGAAATTAAATAAAAAAAATTATTATTTTTATTATTATTATTATTACTAAAAATTTTAATTAGTTTAAAATACATTTTTTTTTTGTGAAGATTTGATTTAAAATGATATATGTGTGTATTTGAAAGAAAAAAAAAGAAAACTCAAAAAAAATGGCAAAATTTAAAAGTTTGAGGTAAAAATGACAACATTAAGAAGTTTCGGGAAAAATTGACAAATTCTGAAAGTTCCAGGAGCATTTGGTAGTTTGTCACATAAAATTTTGGGCCTGCCGACGTTTCTGGCGCAAATTGACAGAAAACGACAAAATTGTCAAAATCAGAAGCTTCAGGAACTTATCCAGAGGCTGAGAGACGTAAAGGACTAAAATTGTCATTTTACCAATTTAAAAGATAAGTTTGAAATTTTTTATTAATTTATCCATCAACAGTTAAGCCAAACTTCCTCTATAAATAGCCCCCCAAATTTTGTGCTGAACACAGAGAAAAATAGAAAGAAAAGCTTAGAGCTCCGTTTTTAAAATAGAAAAAATTACAGCCTTAGTCCCTAGCTCTCCTTCCTTTCCTCAGAAAATCTCAAAACTTTTCATTTTGACGATTAAGCCATCTTCTTCCCCCCCCCCGCGCGCCCTCTGTTTCCATTTCTCAGAATTCAGAATTTAAAATCAAGGGTACAACTCTCATTTAATCCTTCATCTTTTCAATTTCTTTCACTTTGGTCACTAACTTTGTATTTTATTCTTGCAGAATTAATTACTAACCCTTTTAATTTTTACTTGTTTGTTTATTATTTGTTTATTACTAACCCCCTTTTTTATTGTTGTTATTAACTTACTAACAACTAACTTTTAATACTATTATTGTTACTAACCTTTTAATTTTTGCATTATTACTAACTTTTATAATTGTTGTTAACAATTAATTAACTTTTATTATTGTTGTTAATTAATTAATTTAATTAACTTGGCTAACTTTTATTATTGTTGTTAATTAATTAATTTAATTAACTTGGCTAGCTTTTTATTATTTTTGTTAATTAATTAATTTAATTAATTTGGCTAACTTTTTATTTATTGTTGTTAATTAATTTAATTAATTTGGCTAACTTTTTATTTATTGTTGTTAATTAATTTAATTAATTTGGCTAACTTTTTATTATTGTTGTTAATTAATTAATTTAATTAACTTGGCTAACTTTTTACTGTTGTTAATTAATTAATTTAATTAACTTGGCTAACTTTTTACTGTTGTTAATTAATTAATTTAATTAACTTGGCTAACTTTTTATTATTGTGGTTAATTAATTAATTTAATTAACTTGACTAACTTTTTATTATTGTTGTTTACAATTAATTTAATTAACTTTGCTAACATTTATTATTATTTTTAAAGTGGATGGCCAAAAAGCCCCACTTTATTATTATTAATTTTTTTTCTTTATATAATTTTTTTATTTAATTCACCTTTACCCTTTACTAATTAATAAATAAATGAAAATTAAAAGAAGATTATTTTGTAATTAATTATTAAGGCTAATAAAAATTATTTTTAAAAAAAGCCAATTATTTTTATTTTTATATACATGTTTTTAATTCTTTAAAGATAACAAAAAGTTAAAATTAATTTTAATAGTTATTTTTATCCAGTAAAAATAATAAAAAAATAAAAATAAAACCTGTTTAAAAAAATACATGAAAATTAAGACTTTATATTTTACTGATTTATTTAAAATATAACTTTTAAATCCACTAAAATAATAAATATTTTTCATTAAACAAGAAAACAAAAAGAAAATTAAAACAAGATAAGGAAAAGATAAGAAAGATAAGAAAAAGATAATAAAGATAAGAAAGATAAGATAAGATAAGAAAGATAAGAAGGAAAAGAAAGAAAAGAAAGAAAAATATAGAAAATAAAAATTTTTAGATTATTAATGAATCTAAAAATTCTATAACAAAAAGAATTACGAATTAGTAATTAAACTAATAATTAATTCCATAAAAATAAGAATTAAATAATTAACTATAAATTAAATCAACTTACATATCCGGATGATCCGTCAGGATCTGCGGTTTAAAAAAAATATCACCCTTTTAATTAAATAAATTAAATAAAAAAAAAGATAAAAATCCATATTTACAATATGGATTAAATTATTTAAAAGTTCACCAAATTCCGTGTCCAAATGACTCGGCAGAGTCCATGGTTCGGAATCAAAAATCTTCCGTGTCCAAATGACTCGGCAGAGTCCATGGTTCGGAAGTATAAAATTTCATACAAATTAATTAATTTAAAAATCCACATTTCGACTAATCCAGTTAAAATTTCTAATTTTGAAAATTAACTGAGAATTATTTAAAAGCAAAGCAAAACAAAATTAAAATCAACTAAGGTGCCAATTTTTGGGCGTTTTAACAAAGTTGTTTTAACGTAACCGTACTCCCGATCCCCGAACTCTCGCAGACCAATTTTAAGGTGACCAATCGACCTAAGAAAACTGATTGGTGGCGACTCCCGAAAACCCGACGTTGCCACAGCTTGGCGACTCCACTGGGGACTCCACGTTAGTGAGTCGAGCCTAAAGTTGATTTGTTTTGATTTACTTTGCTTATTATGTGGATTTATATGTTATATTTACTTATTCTAAACATGCATAATGCATTCACAATATGAAGCTCTATACCCGAGCTTCCTTAAATCAAACACGATTCTTTCTAAGCGGAATTGGTGTTGCTGTCCTTGTGAGGCCACGGTCTCCAAGCCTTCACCGGTTTCAAAGTAGCAAAGTAGTGTATTGCTTTCTGAGACGGTTAGTCTCTGCATGGGCCCACGGAAAGCTACGACTCGAATTAATCCATTCCTTACATTAACCCTAGAGGGTAAGGAATCGGGCCGTCACTATGATTTAGTGACGGGATTCGGGAACTATCCCTTGCCTTTTTGATAAGCTACCTTATGCATATAGAACTCCCCACTTAACCATAGAACTGACCATAGAATTTCTACCATTTTACCAACGCCATAAGCACGTCCTTGTTATGCTATGTTGTTGCTCTACACTTTTATTTTCTTCGTGTCTTATATTTATGGTTTTAATTCATTTTTCCATAATACTTCATGAGTTGTTAATTGCTATTTAACTTATTAATAACCTTATCTTTCTTGTGCAATTATTCTTCATGCATCAAAACCACGTATCAAATTATGCTAACTTTTTGGTCTTTATAATGACAACTAAAAGTTTTGAAGTTCTACGATAATGGATAAGCAAACTCACTCATTTCATGCATTCCATCACGTGCATATAAAGTATGATAAAAATAATCTCATTGCATGCATTCCATTACATCAATCACACGCATATAAAATCTGATAAAAATAATCTCATTGCAGGCATTCCATTACATTAATCACATGCATATAAAATCTGATAAAAATAATCTCATTGCATGCATTCCATTACATTAATCACGTGCATATAAAATCTGATAAAAATAATCTCATTGCATGCATTCCATTACATTAATCACACGCATATAAAATCTGATAAAAATAATCTCATTGCATGCATTCCATTACATCAATTACGTGCATATAAATTTTGATAAAAACATAATCTCATTGCATGCATCCATCACATCAATCATATATGCATAGAATCTAATAAAATAAATATTCCTTTAAAAAGGTAAAATTGGACCTCAACACCGATATTCAACTCGGCTCCAAACAAGACTAATGGCAGAACAAACTGAAGGACGTTTCATAGATATAGAGTCCAAGATTGAAAGTATGGCAGAACAAATGAGACAATTGATGGAAATAATCAAAGGGAAAGCAACTCAAGTTCCCATCAAAGAAGCACAAGATCCCACTTATACTCCGGGATTCACCCCACAACGAGTCTCAGTCCAAGAAAACCTGTTTCAGGAACCAGGACAGTCTGCTAGTGTTCACTTGAAACAAGACACTGTGTATGAAGAGAAGAAGACACCACCAAAGGAAGAAGGAGAATCTCAAAAACTCGAAACAATAGAGAAGAGACTGCGAGCCATTGAAGGAGGTAATATATTCGGATATCTCTCAGTGGATGACCTCTGCTTAGTGCCAGACGTCATAATCCCTTCGGACTTTAAAGTACCGGATTTCGTAAAATACGATGGAACGAGTGATCCCATCACTCACATCACACTGTTCCTAAGGAGACTACAACCACTCACAAAAGATGAAAAGGTGTGGATTGCACTTTTTCAGGAAAGTCTCACAAAATCAGCATTGCAGTGGTATCTAAGTCAAGGACCAAGAAACATCAAAACTTGGAATGACCTTGCTCAGGCCTTCATCGGCAACTATAAACATGTTATGGACTTGGCTCCGGATCGCCAAACTCTCCAAAACATGGAGAAGAAAAAGCCAGAAACTTTCAAGGAATATGCTCAACGGTGGAGGGACTTAGCTGCACAAGTTCAGCCACCCATGACAGAAAAAGAAATGGTCACTTTGTTTGTCCAGACACTGAAATACCCATATTATGACAAACTCATTGGCAATTCGGCAACTAATTTCTCCGATGTTGTCATGTCTGGAGAAAGGATCGAGCATGGGATTAGGACTGGGAAGATTGCTGAGTCCTTTAGTGATCCTATGAAAAGAGGAGGACCATCCAGAACAAAAGATGAAGAAGTACAACAAATAGGACGCGAAAGAGGGATTCCCCTCGTAGGTACTGTGGCTACCGGTCCTCGCCTATCCTATTCTGCCAAAAGGCCCAATTATTATCCTACCAATAGGCCCAATGACTATCCTCCCAATATGCCCAATAATTATCCTTCTAATAGGCCTAATGATTATCCTCCCAATAGGCCCAACAATTATCCTCTCAACAGGCCTAATCAGTTACGGCCACCTGTTCCGACTCCTCCAGTACCCACACAAAAACCAAAAGAAGTTTTTGCACCAATTCCCATGACTTACACTGAGTTGTATCCAAAACTCATAGAAAGTCAACTTATCCGTCCAATTCCTACAAATCCATTTGGACCCCCATATCCAACGTGGTATGACCCCAACATAACTTGCCCATATCATGATGGCGTTCCAGGCCATGGCTTGGAAAATTGCACAGCATTGAAACGTATAGTCCAACAATTAATCGAATCAAAGTGGTTGGACTTTTCCGATGAACCGAACGTCACTCACAATCCATTGCCGCCTCATCAAGAAAAACCAGTCAATATGATAGAAGAACACCGGCTGATAAAAAAGTCAGTCAATGATATCATAACCCCTCTTAAGCATGTATATTCATGCCTTGTGAAAGAAGGGATTATCATGGGAAAGCCTTCTTTTGGACATGAAAAAGTTGAAGATGAGGAATGGTGCAACTTTCATGACAGTAAGAGTCATTCTATCCAAGAATGCTCAGAATTCCATAAGAATCTGCAAAGACTCATAGACTCATCCCAACTTATCGTTTTTATGATGATGTGAATGTGATCATTAAAGAACAAGAAGTCAATGCTATACCAATCTCAAAACCTACTCTTAAGCCGTCAAGTCCCAAGGCCATTCCTCTACAAATCAAACAAAACCGAGGTCAAGCTGCTAGGCCCGATGTGATTGGTAATTGAAAGTGAAGATTTTGAGCTGGAATTACATTGATTTTGGAAGGGCTCCAAGTCAGATCTGACCTAACAGTCCGCATACATTTTCGAATGACAGGGAATCCTTTGAATAAACTTGTATCTTTGAAAGCTTGCAAAAGTAATCTAATAGTAAAAATCTCCTAGATTTAGTCCAGAATCTAGGGTGTAGTCTTTGTTAGATGGACACCTGGTATTCTTTCTGGTACAACAAAAAGATGTAATGCGTGCATTCTACTACTTTCCATTTTTACACTATTTGCCATTATACTATCTATTATTGCCATCACACTTTATTTTTTGACAACTGGTAATTCTTTTTGTTCTCTAACAAAAAGATGTTACGTGTACATTATACCACTTTTTAATTCCATTATTACATCTACATATTGTACCAATTTTTACCAAAAATTCAATTATTACACCTACACATTCTATCACTTCTTACCAAAAATTCTGTTTTTACATCCATCTCTCACTCCTTTCCATTATACTATCCATTATTGCTATCATACTTTGCTTTCTAAATGATACTACTCGTGGGTGAAAATAAAAAGTTAAGGAAAATTTGATAGTAATGATCTTGAAAGTGCTGCCAAATCTAGTAAGAAGGATTTCATATGTTGCACCTCAACCCTCAAAAAGAATTCACAGTGGTTATCAACATCCTTGCAAGGAGTCCGGGATTAACTTCCAAAGAAGCTAGCTCTCATATTAAATGACTTCAGTGGCCTCCCAATTCTCACAAATGCTCAATACAAAAAAAAATTCTCAGTTTTCCACAACACAAATTCCAACAAAGGAAAGAAGTTCCTCCCTTCCATCAAAAGCCATTAAAGAGAAAATCCAAACAAGAAAAAAATCCAAAAAAAAAAAGAGACTGAGAAGCAAATAAAGCCACTTGAGTCATCTCACTTCAAGAAGGCTATGATCTCGGCTCTCCATAACACAAACTCCAAAAAAAAAAAGGGAAAAAGTTCATCCCTTCCATCAAAAAGCCAACAAGGGAAAATTCAAAACCAAAAAAAGAGAGACTGAGAGCAAACACAAGCAAGTAAGGCCACTTGAATCATCTCATTTCAAGAAGGCTATGATCTCGGTTCTCTGTAACAAAAACTCCGAAAAGGAAAAAGTTCATCCCTTCCACCAAAAAGCCAACAAGGGAAAATTCAAAACCAAAAAGAACTGAGAACAAGCACGAGCAAGCAAGGCCACTTGAGTCATCTCACTTCAAGAGAGTTATCAAGTATGTTATCACCATAGCTCACACAAAAAAACAAAAAAAAACAAAAAAAAAAGAGGAAAAGGGCTCAAACTAGAAAAAAAAAAAAAAGAAAGAAAAAAAGTGAGCTATGGATTCTAGACTGAAAACCTGCAAAGGCGGTTTAGAACACAAAAGCAACTTTCAAGCCAAGCATACATAAAGACCACGATAGTTGGGGGGCAACAGATGAGGTTTAACTTTCTGGAAAGAGTGGCAAGTTTGAGGTCATCACTATTGAATTTTTCATCATAATCAAATTTGCTCACGAGTAGTATTAAAAGACCCTTCTTTCAAACCACTTAAACTTAACTTTCCTCAGACTTATCATCCTCATTCAGCTAAAAGACTATCATTGTGAAACTTGTTTCTACCTTATTTAATACTGCTCACGAGTAGTATTAAAATACCCTTCTTTCACACCACTCAAACTTAACTTTACTCAGACCTAATATTTACCTCTTAATATTATTCTCATTCAGCTAAAAGACTGCCACAAAAAAAAAAACATTCAAACTTAACTTTCCTCACACCTAACAGTTACCTCTCGATATCATCCTCATTCAGCTAAAAGGCTATCCTTGTGAATCATGTTTATACCTTATTGCCTTGCACAGTTTATGTCTTCGAGTTGGAAAGGGAAGAACGGCAGGATATTTTAATTAAAAACAAAGACCGTAAATTACTTTGTCAAGCTTTGCAAATTGATGAAAGTTTTTCTTTAAGGCCAAACCATTATTCATTAATGTGTGTAGACTTAAAAGTGAGGAGATAGCTTGAGACTTTCTTTAAGAAGATGTGGTTCTTGTAAGAGAGATTTACGATCAAGTGCCATCACAAAGGTCTAGAAATGCTCGACCTTCTGTTAAAGGCGAGGTGATACCTTTTATCCACATAAATACCATATTCAGGGGGGCAAAGTAGTCTCTACTAAGCGTAAGAAGAGTACTGCCAAGAAAGAAGTTCAATATACAAGGGGGCAAGTCTTATGGATCAAAACTTGAGCTCAAGGAAGAGCAATCATTCGGACTGTAACATGGAGGTAAACAAGTGTCGACACGGCCACAAGAAAAGGGGCAAAGCAGACATTGAAAGTAAAGCCTTTGATGGTATCAAATCCATGACAAAGGATAAGTATTCGAAAGAGATATAAATTATGAGGTGGGCCAACCTTAAAGAAATTGAGGCCAAAATTCAAAGAACAAGTCAAAGAAAGAGGATTTTGAAAAGAGTTGGGCTTTTGAGGCAGCGAACAAAAGCTGGAAAGCATAAAGAGATTCAATGATAGTCCAAGAAGGCCATCACAAAGAGGATCCAGTAAAACAAAGACATAAAGAACTAGATCCATACAAAAAAAAGCCATTAGTTACACATGCTCTGCATTCATGCATTTCATATCATGCATACATAGCCTTTACATAACAAGGACCAAACGAGAATTACATTCACAGCACAGTTACAGCAGTATAAGCTGAGATCTCAATGTCACCAGCTCTTACCAATCTATCACTGGATACACAGCTAATATGCGGGACCAACCCGCATCAGGAATTCAAGGATAAAGTAGACAATGTTGTCAAAAGCTTGGCTACCGATTCAATAATCGAGGCTACACCTGGAAGGATAGGATTGACGCCAGCTAGTAGTATCCAAGATAAGAGATAGCTATAGCCAAGGATAAGGCAGATATCAAAAAGGATAAAGTAGACAATATTGTCAAAAGCTTGGCAATTGATTCAATAATCGAGGCTACACCTGGAAGGACAGGATTGATGCCAGCTTAGCAGCATCCAAGATAAGAGATAGCTGTGGTCAAAGATAAGGCAGACATCAAGAAATATTGTCGTTGAAACTTTGTCAAAAGCGGACAATGGATTCAATAATCGAGGACTGGATCAACGTCAGCTCGATGGAATATCCAAGATAAAAAATATCTATCAAAATGAAGTAGGATCTACTTTTCCGGTTAAACGACGGATACGGTACTTCGTGACTCTCAAGTCGGTTCTCTCAGTTGCCCATAATAACTGATTCTTTCCTCTCTTCTTTCTTTTACTTCCCTCTAGAAAATGGATCCTACTCTTTCTGTCTTACGAAAATATTTTCCTTCTCTCCCAATGAACATTCTCAAAAAGATCTACCAAGTTCGCTGTGAACGATTAAGAGTTCTGATGCACAAAGGAATCCCTGAAGATGTGCGGTGGTTAATCGAAGCCAAGGTTCGTCTGCCAGGTGAAATCCCAGAGGCATTTGTGTCTCACATGCCTGGTATAGGCAAAAGCTCTTATGCCAAAAAGCGAAGAGCAAAAAGGTTACAAGTCTGCCATAAATGTGGACGGTGGACTTGTAATACTAAATGTCGTTCTTTAGGGATGATCTCTGATAATCGAGAAGATAAAATACGATTCATTAAGAATGGCCTGAGTAAGGACTCGTTGGATGATATCCAATTGACTCTTGAGACGCATTCTTGTGGATCTGTGCAACGTGAACTTCTTGGTTTATGGAGCATTTTTCATGAAGAATGAAACCGTTACAGTCCCGGGAATCTGACTGTAAATGACCCTGTTTGCCAGCTTGTAAGAAAACTGGATGGGAAGCAAATCCTCGACTCATAGAAGCCGTTAATGCCGTTATTGGACGTAAAACCAGTGGAAGATGTGAGCCACAGTCACAATTACTGTACATACAGTTTGTTATATTTGGAAAAGTTTGCATTTTCTTTTGACAGATGTACATGCTCCCCTAAGTGTAATCGACACGTTATCCCTTTTCATCACTATAAATGCGTGTTCTTTCTTCTGATTAAGCAGCGGATAAGATACCCCGTGACTTCTAAAGTCGGTTATTCTAGTCTCCTACAATAACTGATTCATTTCCCTCTTCTCTCAAATTCTTTTCTCATCAATGGATTCTACTCTTTCTGCACTGCGAAAATACTTTCCTTCCCTTCCAATAAAAGTCCTTAAAAAGATCTACCTTGCTAGATGTGAAAGAATCAGAGTTTTTACACGCAAAGGCATTCCCGATAATGTGCAGTGGATAATTGAAGCTAAGGTCCGTCTGGCGGGTGAAGTTCCAGATGCATTTATGCCCCGCATGCCCGGTTTAGGTAAAAGCCGTTATGCCAAAAGGCGAAGAGCAAAGAGACTAGGCGTGTGTTATAAATGTGGGCGATGGAATTGTAATACTAAATGTCGCTCTTTAGGATACATCTCCACAAATCGTGAAGATAAAAGAAAATTCATTAAGAATGGCCTGCGTAAGGAATCTCTGGAAGATATCCGAGAGACTCTTGAAACGTATTCTTGTGGAAAAGTGCAAGGTCAAATTGTCAAATTGTGGAGGACTTACCATAAAGAACGAGACCGTTACAGTCTTGGGAATGTGACTGTAAACGACCCTGTCTGCCAGCTTGTAAGAAAACTGGATAGGAAGCAAGTCCTCGACTCATAGAAGGCATTGAAGCCATTACTAGATATAAATCAGTGGAAGATGAGAGCCACAGTCATGATTGCTGTACATATAAGCTGTCATTTGTCTTTTCTTTTGACAATAATGTACTTGCTTCTGTAAGTGTAATTAACGCATTATCCCTTTCATCACTATAAATATGTGTTAGTTATTTTCGTTTCCTACAATCACTAATTTCTTTCTTTGCCTCCTTCATCAATGGAGTCTTCTCTTTCCGCCCTACGAAAGTATTTTCCTTCCTTCCCAATAAATGTTCTTAAAAAGATTTATCAAGCTAGATGTGAACGATTCAGAGTATTTATGCACAAAGGCATTCCTGATAATGTGCGGTGGCTAATTGAAGCTAAGGTTCGTTCAGCTGGTGAAGTTCCCGAAGCGTTCTTTCCCCGTATGCCCGGCTTTGGTAAAAGCGCTTATGCCAAAAAAAGAAGAGCAAAGAGGCTAGGCGTTTGTCATAATTGTGGATGGTGGATTTGCGGCAATAAATGTCGTGCTCCAGGAGTGATCACCAGAAATCGTAATGATAGAATAAGATTCATTAAGAATGGCTTGCGTAAGGAATCTCTAGAAGATATTCGAGAGGTTCTTGAAGCGCATTCTTGCGGAATAGTGCAATTTGAGGTTGTTGGATTATGGATAATTTTCCAAAAAGAACGAGATCGTTACAGTCTTGGGAATCTGACCCTAAACGACCCTGTTTGCCAGTTTGTGAGAAAGCTAGATGAGATGCAAATCACCGATTCATAGAAAGCATTGAAGCCATTACTGGACGCAAAGCCAGTGGAAGACGAGGATCAAAGTCACGATTACTGTACGTGCTAGCTGTCGCTTTTGAAATTTTCCTCCCCTTTTGGTAATAATGTATCCACTCCTGACGTGAACCAAAGTCACGATTACTGTACGTACTAGCTGTCGCTTTTGAAATTTTCCTCCCCTTTCAGCGATAATGTATCCACTCCTGACATGAGCCATAGTTACGATTACTGTACGTGCTAGCTGTCGCTTTTGAAATTATCCTCCCAATAATGTACCCACTCCTGACACGGACTACTGTATATAGCTGCCACTTTTGAAATTTTCCTTCACTTCCGGCAATCACGTACCTACTCCTGACATAAGCTACAATCGCGACTACTGTATATTTTAGTTACTTTTGAAAATTTCCTCATCTTTTAACGATAGTGTACCCATACCTGACCAGAGTCATACTCGTGACTACTATGAATAGCTGGCAATAATGTATCCATTCTTGAAAAATAAAATTATTGCCTTATCTCTTCATCTCTATAAATATATCCTCTTTTCTCACAAGGGTAAGGATAGGAATGGAGAAAACCTCAACTCGTAAATCCCGAACTATTTGTGTATTTTCTGGGGCTTTTCCTGGAAAAGATGAAGAGTATTTAAAAGCAGCCAACCATTTGGGAAGAGTATTAGCTGAGCGAAAAATACATTTAGTTTATGGAGGAGGTAGTGTCGGATTAATGGGAGGTGTAGCATCAGCAGCATCTCTAGGAGGAAGTCAAGTTCTGGGTATTATCCCTGGACCTCTGAAATTTATTTCTGGGGGCACGATTGGAGAAGAATTAGTGGTTAAAAATTTGCAAGAGCGTGTGTTACAAATGCTTTTAAATGCTGATGCTTTTATCGCTCTACCAGGTGGTTTTGGCACATTGGGAGAAGTCTTTCAAATTGCTTCCATGGCCCAACTTAATTTGCATAAGAAACCCATTGGGCTTTTAAATGTTAACAATTTCTTTACAGGTCTGATAGCTTTTATGGATTATGCTATGCAGAAGAATTTCATATCAAGAGTGGCACGGCGAATCATAATATCCGCAACAACTGCTGAAGAATTGCTAGATAAAATACAAGCTTTTGTTCCTGAACCAGATCCAGCAATGATTCAGATAGACTGGACACGACAGTCTTTCCCGACCAGTTCACTCCCATAATGGTCCTCTACTCACCCTGTTGAAGTATTGTGGAAGAAAGAAGCGATCTGATCCGTTTTTCTTGTCCTTTAGTTTTAATTATCAGCATTTTCTTTCGTGTTCCAGTTTTTCTTTTCAGGGAATTTCCTTTTTATCTTATAAGATAGTTTCGTTCATGCTGATATTAAAACCATGGGACAATGCCTTTAGGTTGGAATGGCTGAGTAAAGAGTAATTTTTGTTACTCTTGAGACGCATCCTATTAGGTCTACTAGGCATAACATTTTGGGGTAGTTAAGCTTTAACCTTATTTGGATGACATATCTCACAAGGGAATCTATATTTACTGAAGAAAATATTAGATGAACCTTGAATATTGATTCCAAACATCCGTTCCCTTTACATAATTTGTCAGTGTTATTGTCATCATCAAGATTCACTCGTTTTATCGAAGCCTAATTCTTTGCGCTCGCCTATTATGAAAATTCACACTTTCGAAGAAAATTATTCCAATTTCAATTGCTTTTATATAAATTTCACTCGAGGTCCTAAGGAAAGCTCCTTAGCCTCAAAATCAATTTTCATCATCGGGGTTTTAAGGATGGAACCTTTGCCTCGAAAATAATCAATTTTCATCATCGGGGTTTTAATGATGGAACCTTTGCCTCGAAAACAATCAATTTTCATCATCGGGGTTTTAAGGATGGAACCTTTGCCTCGAAAACAATCAATTTTCATCATCGGGGTTTTAAGGATGGAACCTTTGCCTCGAAAATAATCAATTTTCATCATCGGGGTTTTAAGGATGGAACCTTTGCCTCGAAAACAATCAATTTTCATCATCGGGGTTTTAAGGATGGAACCTTTGCCTCGAAAACAATCAATTTTCATCGGGGTTGTAAGGATGGAACCTTTGCCTCGAAAATAATCAATTTTCATCATCAGGGTTTTAAGGATGGAACCTTTGCCTTGAAAAGAATCAATTTTCATCATCGGGGTTTTAAGGATGGAACCTTTGCCTCGAAAACAATCAATTTTCATCAATTCGGGGTTTTAAGGATGGAACCTTTGCCTCGAAAACAATCAATTTTCATCATCGGGGTTTTAAGGATGGAACCTTTGCCTCGAAAATAATCAATTTTCATCATCAAGGTTTTAAGGATGGAACCTTTGCCTCGAAAACAATCAATCAATTCGAGGCTTTAAGGATGGAACCTTTACCTCGACATCAATCAATCAATCCGAGGTTTTAAGGATGGAACCTTTGCCTCGAAATCAACTAATCAATCTGAGGTTTTAAGGATGGAACCTTTGCCTCGAAATCAATCAATCAATCTGAGGTTTTAAGGATGGAACCTTTGCCTCGAGATCAATCAATCAATTCGAGGTTTTAAGGATGGAACCTTTACCTCGACATCAATCAATCAATCCGAGGTTTTAAGGATGGAACCTTTGCCTCGAAATCAATCAATCAATCTGAGGTTTTAAGGATGGAACCTTTGCCTCAAGATCAATCAATCAATTCAAGGTTTTAAGGATGGAACCTTTACCTCGACATCAATCAATCAATCCGAGGTTTTAAGGATGGAACCTTTGTCTCGACATCAATCAATCAATTGAGGCTTTAAGGATGGAACCTTTACCTCGACATCAATCAATCAATCCGAGGTTTTAAGGATGGAACCTTTGCCTCGAAATCAACTAATCAATCTGAGGTTTTAAGGATGGAACCTTTGCCTCGAAATCAATCAATCAATCTGAGATTTTAAGGATGAAATCTTTGCCTCGAGATCAATCAATCAATTCAAGGTTTTAACGATGGAACCTTTGCCTCGAAATCAATCAATCAATTCGAGGTTTTAAGGATGAAACCTTTGCTTCGAAATCAATCAATCAATCCGAGGTTTTAAGGATGGAACCTTTGCCTCAGAAACAATCAATTTTCCTTCAACGATAGGAGAGCTCCTATCGCCGGGGTTCTAAGGAGAGTTCCTTAACCTCAGGATTTAGGCGGCGAAAAGGTTTTCAATGCCTAGCTAAGCCGGACGAAATTTGGTAACGACTTTGCATACATCATGTCTCATGAAGCATGCAAAGGGGGGCAGCTGTTGACACCCAATTTCGTCCGACCATAAAAAATTTTAAAAGAAATTAAATAAAAGAAATTAAATAAAAAAAATTATTATTTTTATTATTATTATTATTACTAAAAATTTTAATTAGTTTAAAATACATTTTTTTTTTGTGAAGATTTGATTTAAAATGATATATGTGTGTATTTGAAAGAAAAAAAAAGAAAACTCAAAAAAAATGGCAAAATTTAAAAGTTTGAGGTAAAAATGACAACATTAAGAAGTTTCGGGAAAAATTGACAAATTCTGAAAGTTCCAGGAGCATTTGGTAGTTTGTCACATAAAATTTTGGGCCTGCCGACGTTTCTGGCGCAAATTGACAGAAAACGACAAAATTGTCAAAATCAGAAGCTTCAGGAACTTATCCAGAGGCTGAGAGACGTAAAGGACTAAAATTGTCATTTTACCAATTTAAAAGATAAGTTTGAAATTTTTTATTAATTTATCCATCAACAGTTAAGCCAAACTTCCTCTATAAATAGCCCCCCAAATTTTGTGCTGAACACAGAGAAAAATAGAAAGAAAAGCTTAGAGCTCCGTTTTTAAAATAGAAAAAATTACAGCCTTAGTCCCTAGCTCTCCTTCCTTTCCTCAGAAAATCTCAAAACTTTTCATTTTGACGATTAAGCCATCTTCTTCCCCCCCCCGCGCGCCCTCTGTTTCCATTTCTCAGAATTCAGAATTTAAAATCAAGGGTACAACTCTCATTTAATCCTTCATCTTTTCAATTTCTTTCACTTTGGTCACTAACTTTGTATTTTATTCTTGCAGAATTAATTACTAACCCTTTTAATTTTTACTTGTTTGTTTATTATTTGTTTATTACTAACCCCCTTTTTTATTGTTGTTATTAACTTACTAACAACTAACTTTTAATACTATTATTGTTACTAACCTTTTAATTTTTGCATTATTACTAACTTTTATAATTGTTGTTAACAATTAATTAACTTTTATTATTGTTGTTAATTAATTAATTTAATTAACTTGGCTAACTTTTATTATTGTTGTTAATTAATTAATTTAATTAACTTGGCTAGCTTTTTATTATTTTTGTTAATTAATTAATTTAATTAATTTGGCTAACTTTTTATTTATTGTTGTTAATTAATTTAATTAATTTGGCTAACTTTTTATTTATTGTTGTTAATTAATTTAATTAATTTGGCTAACTTTTTATTATTGTTGTTAATTAATTAATTTAATTAACTTGGCTAACTTTTTACTGTTGTTAATTAATTAATTTAATTAACTTGGCTAACTTTTTACTGTTGTTAATTAATTAATTTAATTAACTTGGCTAACTTTTTATTATTGTGGTTAATTAATTAATTTAATTAACTTGACTAACTTTTTATTATTGTTGTTTACAATTAATTTAATTAACTTTGCTAACATTTATTATTATTTTTAAAGTGGATGGCCAAAAAGCCCCACTTTATTATTATTAATTTTTTTTCTTTATATAATTTTTTTATTTAATTCACCTTTACCCTTTACTAATTAATAAATAAATGAAAATTAAAAGAAGATTATTTTGTAATTAATTATTAAGGCTAATAAAAATTATTTTTAAAAAAAGCCAATTATTTTTATTTTTATATACATGTTTTTAATTCTTTAAAGATAACAAAAAGTTAAAATTAATTTTAATAGTTATTTTTATCCAGTAAAAATAATAAAAAAATAAAAATAAAACCTGTTTAAAAAAATACATAAAAATTAAGACTTTATATTTTACTGATTTATTTAAAATATAACTTTTAAATCCACTAAAATAATAAATATTTTTCATTAAACAAGAAAACAAAAAGAAAATTAAAACAAGATAAGAAAAAGATAAGAAAGATAAGAAAAAGATAATAAAGATAAGAAAGATAAGATAAGATAAGAAAGATAAGAAGGAAAAGAAAGAAAAGAAAGAAAAATATAGAAAATAAAAATTTTTAGATTATTAATGAATCTAAAAATTCTATAACAAAAAGAATTACGAATTAGTAATTAAACTAATAATTAATTCCATAAAAATAAGAATTAAATAATTAACTATAAATTAAATCAACTTACATATCCGGATGATCCGTCAGGATCTGCGGTTTAAAAAAAATATCACCCTTTTAATTAAATAAATTAAATAAAAAAAAAGATAAAAATCCATATTTACAATATGGATTAAATTATTTAAAAGTTCACCAAATTCCGTGTCCAAATGACTCGGCAGAGTCCATGGTTCGGAATCAAAAATCTTCCGTGTCCAAATGACTCGGCAGAGTCCATGGTTCGGAAGTATAAAATTTCATACAAATTAATTAATTTAAAAATCCACATTTCGACTAATCCAGTTAAAATTTCTAATTTTGAAAATTAACTGAGAATTATTTAAAAGCAAAGCAAAACAAAATTAAAATCAACTAAGGTGCCAATTTTTGGGCGTTTTAACAAAGTTGTTTTAACGTAACCGTACTCCCGATCCCCGAACTCTCGCAGACCAATTTTAAGGTGACCAATCGACCTAAGAAAACTGATTGGTGGCGACTCCCGAAAACCCGACGTTGCCACAAAAGCAAATATCTGTTTAGTGCAATTTTTTTTATGGGAATACCTAGCATATGGATCTTCTGAAACTCAGTTAAGTCTATAGTGAAAAGTTTGAGAAACAATACATGGATGCTAAATGTATAAGTGGCTTGTTCAACTTCTTGATTATAGCTTAGCAAGGTTAGTTTTCCCCACAATGTTAGAACTTTACAATGATTTGGGCAAAATGATTTTCAAAGCTTATATTGAGTACTGATGAGATAACTTCAAATATAGATTGGAGTGAAGGGTTTTCTATACATCTTTGAGATGTAAATATGATTTCTATGGCATATGGTGAGAACTTAACTGAGCATGTTAGGTTTTTCCCCGTTTTCCTAGTTTAGGTCAAGTTAAAGAGTTCCTTGGTTTGCAAGATAAGTAGTATGCTCTTTGGTAATAACGAAACTCAGTTTTTTGAAGTGTGCCTTTCCTTGATCTTATATCCTCCTCTTTCTCCAAAATTGAGAGGAAGTTCTTTGGCCAAATATTACTGATATTTTTGTTAACATCCATAATTCATGGTTGGATTGAGATATTTGAATGTCTATTTCTTGCAGCTCAAGAAAGAAAGAGTAGAACGTGAAGCTTCAGGAGCTGTGCTTTTGTACGAGTGCACAATTCCTTGAGACTCCCATTCCACATGCAGCCATGCTATTTTATTTGAATGGATCATGGTTACCTCAATTTGTTTTATCAACAACAAGAGAAATATTCTCTCTATCCTAAATTCTTTGTACCATTTACTTTTCATCAATTAATCAATAATTTTTTATTTTCAACATTTTAGTATATAAATGAATACCTTTAGATATGAATGATAAATTAAGATTTATAGTTTTTAAATATATATATATTTTTATTTTTTTCTAATAAACATTAATATAAATAAATTCAAGTCAAATTAATAAAAAAATCAAATGGAGCAAAGATAATGGGACGGAAGAAGTATTATTTAAGCGGCAAGGTGCTGGAACAAAGTACAAGATCAAGTGTTCTGAAGACCAAGAAACGGCCAAGATAGGAATTAAATAGCCTTGCATCAATGCCATGCCTAGATGGACAAGAGAGGATTTAAACACCAAGAGTCCAAGGGTTGAATGCTCCTTCTCGATCACTTTAAAATCCAGAAATAAGAAAGAGATTGAATCGAGCAAACTAAATCCAGGAGGATGGCACTCTTATTGTTAAACACCAGCTGGTTGCGTGCTGTCCAAATAACCCAAATTGTGGATTTTGCTGTTGCATCCCAAGACTTGAGAGAGGAGGAGCTGCTGCCATAGAAAGGGGGCTGGGTTGTATATGGGCCAAACCAGTTCCTGGAGAAAAGCTGCAACCCCACCATAGGAAAATCGCACGCCAAACTGACGCTGAAAGAGTGCAAGAGACAGGCAGGTGTTCAGCATCCTCTCGACAATTGCTGCAAAATGGGCATGAGAGATCAAGAGACGAGCCTTCCAAGCAAAAACATTCACCTTCAAAGGACACTAACCATTCCATTTGAATCTCAACATCTGTGGGTTGCTCACAAAATTGTAAGCATCATACTTCTTCACCGAGGTAGAGGTTTGAAAAGCCCCATTCGAAGAGAGATTCCAATCGAGTTTGTCTTGTACATTCCTGTTTAAAATTACAGAAGATAATAAAGAGTGAAGCTCATTCCATTCCCCTTCTTCACGACGTGTAGCCGATCTCTTACAACTCCCTCCCCAAAACCACATATTACCCTCCCAATAACCCAAATCAGCTACACAACCATCCTTACTTAAAGAAAGATTCTTGAAAATTAATGGAGCAGTTGTCCAGATGAAAAACGAAGATATAAATAGCTTCGGATTGAAGGCATTCCCCTTATCGCCTGGAATGATCTTTTGTTCACCGGTTGCAACTTTATGGGGTTGGTCTGTTATGTTGACACGGCTACCAGTTTCAAGAGAAATCTGTTATTTGGACGAGTAATAATTCAGGCGAGTTATGTAAATAGAATTTCCAGATCAGCTGGGGTTAAAATTGATGATTCCTTCATCCCAATTAGAGTTTTCGTGGACCCTATGCAAGGTTACGTGAATTGCAAGCAACAAGTGAGTTTCCATCAGCCTGTTAACCAATCAAACCTGTCCGATTCTGGTTCCGATTGCTTTTGGGGTCCAGATGGGGTAGTTGATTTGGAGGAGGAAGAAAGTGAAGCTGAAGAGTCAGAGTTCGTAGATGTGCAAATTTTAGTACATGTTTTTCTTTTTCTTTTTTTTTTTCTTTTCATATTGAAATCATATTAGAAGGATTTTCAAGAGGAAAGTGATAGTCCATTGTTATGATCAAATTAAACTTGATAAGATGTTTGTATCATCCCTTTTAAATCGAGGTCCTTATTGGCTGGTTTGTGTTTTATGCACTTGCACGTTTACTTCTTAGATAAGATTTCATTGATTCTTGCTGGTTAGCAGACTTGGATGCTTACATGGTACTTCACGCCCTGCCAATAAGTCAATCCTAATCCCAATTTTATTACCCAAACTTGAATCCTGTGACAATAATTTGAAAAAAAAAAAAAACTGATATGTCACAGCATGAAGATTTAAAACACCAATACTCATTGATCAATGCTTGACAACCTCAACAAAAAAAAAAAAAAAAGAAAGATTATAAAATTACAAGATCATTGAACAAAAAATGTTGTCAAAACAATACCTGTAGAACAAAGTCCCAAAACTACTTCTGTTTTGAAAACGTCTCTGCTCTTATTTTTCTGTCTCACTCTGCCTCTCTTAATTCGGCCAACTGGTGGCCTTTTATATCCTCTGCCGAAACCAGAACCCAATCATGGGGAAAAAAGGGAATTAACTTAACTTTCTCCAGAAGCTACATCACGTGGCTTTTAAATCCATTCCAAGTTCGCAGTCTAATTGACTCTCACGAGCCTCCTTTTTTATATGGATATATAATTAGTTTGTATACCCAGCAATGCCACAAGAATAAAAAAAAGTGCAAATTAATCCCATATTTTATGGCTAAGAATTAATAAATCCAGTGGAATTGGCAACTCTGCAATTATACTATAAATCACATAGTATTTTTCAAAACATCATCCAAATCATTGTCTCTTGATATATTAATAAGGGGAAAGTAACAAAAAAATCACCGGAGTTATAGATATATATAGACCGATTTGGTTATTATAATTTTGAGTGGTTCCAATTGCATCACTAAAGTCATAGTTTGAACTTAAACTGGCCACTAATGTTACAGTTGGATGCCGAATATACCATGATTCGTTAAAAAACTAACAGTAAGTGGAAAGTTGTTGGTTAATTTTAGGCTATTAATGCAATTTTCAAAAAACTTCAAAAAGTTTGTATAATTTACCATTTTTATTTATTTTGTGTGCTAGTCACTGCATCGTTCACCATTAGATCCACCATCAGTGGCAACAGTGATACTGGAAGAGGTGGTATTGAACATCACTATTTATAAACAAAAAAACTGCCGCACCAAGAAGTACATTGTAAGAATCACATCAATATTGGATAAATATGTTTCATTTGATTGAATTTCAGATTATCTACAGTATTGGAATGCAGTGGCTAATTTGAATATAATTTCTAGAGGGATTAGTGATAGATTCGATGAATAATAGAGGTAGTTATTGCACAAAAAAGTAAAAATGGTAAATATTATACAGTTTCTAAAATTTGTTAAAAGTTACATAAGTACCTTAAGATTTCAAAACTAATAACTTCTTGCATTTACCGTTAGGCTTTTAACTGTTGGTCACATATTCGGCACCATAATATGACATTAGTAGCCAATTTGAGCTCAAACTATAACTTTAGTGATGCAACTGAAACCACTTAAAACTTAGTGAATCAATTCAAACCTATAATTATGGTGAGCTTTTTGGTACTTTCTCCATTAATTAATAAAATGGTATTAGGGATGGTAAAGGGGTCGATCCGGTGCAGAAACCCCCAACTCATCATCCATGGCCACAGTTTTTTTGTACAGGAGATTTCACAGGTATTCGCAAGAGGGTGAAAAATCTCACCCGCGCCCATGACCCGCAGGTAGTCCAAACTCGCAGATAACCCGCGGTTTAAACTGTGTTTTTTTATTTCATAAAAATAAAATATAAAACATGCATACAAGTCATTGTTCACATATAATATAACAAAATCATAAAATATACAAAATTATGACATACATACAAGAAAATATTCAATACGAATTAGTATAAAACATTACTTAAGTGTAGATATTGCATCCATTATAATTTAAAAATAGAAAATTTACACTTGTGGATTTTGCAGGTAAGCGGGACAGATTTTACCCACGATAGATATCTCTTACCCGCCACCAACACGTACCTATCAAATAGATATGATTTGTTACCCATGTTCACTCTGTTACAGGTATTTTTACCCGTTTACTTGTCGATCAAAGCAGTCATCACCTAAATTACTGAAATATAAACCTTTTTTTTCCCTCATTTGTAAATGGGGCGCATATGTTTATATAGACTTTATGCTGCTAGGTATATTTGGAAACAATATAATCGGCCATAATTTTAGTTTTTTTATCCTGATTTCCTGTTAAATTTGCAAATAAAATAATTAACTAAATTTTTGATTCTAGGCATATATGGAAAGAATATAATCGGTCATAAATTTAATGTAATATAAAATGGAAATAAGTCAATCATAATATTTTTGCATTGATTATACTCGACTTTTTCCTTAATTTCACATAACTTTTGAAAATTATAAACCATGCTTTTGTGATTAAGTTAAGTAATGTATAAAATGGATATTATAATTAATGGCATGGAATTTTGATACTAATTCTGTAATCCTTCTAATTAATTTAATTAATTCAACCGGGGCATAATATTTTATTATTGATTGTAGATGATTTTATCCTGATTTCTTATTAAATTTGTAAATAAAATAGTTAACTAAATTTCTGTTTCTAGGCATATATGGAAAGAATATATTCCGTCAAGAAATTAATGTGATATAGATTGGGCAATAAGTCAATCATAATATTTTTGTACAAAATTAATGTGTTTTTTATTCCTTAATTTTAGATTGTGTATATGGACATTAAACTATTGACTTTATATTCTATATAGTATTGTTCGGTTATAGTATTGTGTAGTTAAATTGTAGTACATTCCATTTCAGATTGTCCAATTTACATGTTATATTACATTTAATTGATTCTTTCCTATAACCGTTGATTGATTTCAATTACGATTGCATGATCTCAAAATCCAACATTTCTTTAATAATTTTATGATAACAGAGAACTATTCATATTGAAACAATTTATATGCTAATAGTAATAGTAAATTTTCTTTAATTACCATATCATTAATTTGACCTAATGCTGTTAAGAAAATCATTAATTTTAATAAAGGGTAAAATTAGATTTATGATTTTCGTGAACGAATAAATAGCTACGCCAAAAAAAGTTAGAAGAAAAAAGGACAATTGTCAAGCAATAAGGATGATAAGACTAAAACCTCCCTAGAAGTTGTCCTGTGTTAGATTAGAATTGAAGGTAGTATAACTTCTATGTGCTGCTGCTGAAACTGCAACTGGAAAGAACTCTATATATATATAGGATTAGAGTAGTGAAAGGGTCATTGTTAGGGCCAGTCTAGCTTTCCATATTGAAATAGGAAATAGAATAGTAAACAATTAAGATTTCCAACTCAATCTTTTTAAGTTTTCCGGGGTAATTTTGGCTTATTTTCCTGCCACATTTATTTGAGAGTTGAAATTTTAGATATTCAATGCTTAATAAATGGGATTGGGAATTAACGAAATAATTTATTGTGCAAGGATGGTAACATTTTGATAGTGATAAATTCGAAATAACCGTCATAGGTAAGTAACTATATGATGGGCTTATAAATTGGCGGGTTTAGATCATAATTAATGCAGTAATTATTTAATGACTTTCTCCAACCATTGTTGCCCAGAAGTTATTTTTTCTTTTTTTGACCATTCGACTTCCAACCTGGACTTTTCTTTCGCCCCATTGATTGACAAATTGTGTTTTTTTTGCCCTTTTAAATGGATAACAAATCATCATAATTGGGAGTTCGGGTAATGAATCAAATATCAAAATTTAGGTTATTAATATTAAATAAATTCCCAATGAAAACTAAGCCCATTCTTTAGCATTAGAGTTAGTGGATTCAGTTCAATGTTAGTATCCTTATCGATAATATGCATGCATATTTACAATTTTTTTTTTTTCACGTCTCCGTGTCTTCAGTTTAGTTTAATTTTCTAAAACACTAAAAGACAACTATTAACCGATAGAGCAAAATAATGCGTTTTTGCACTAAAACATGGAAGCTTAATGTAAAAGAAGTTGTATTTTGTAGTCTGATAATATAATCGTATGTAATGTAAGCAGAGAGATTTAATAAATAACCAGTCAATTAAAAGCTTTGTGATGCCCCAAAGCATCTTCGTTTGCTGTCATGTTGACAGGTGGAGAGACTTCCTGAGGAGGCGTGCGCCTGGAGCTCTGGTTTCCCAGCTGAGCGTGCCTGAAAAGCTCAAAGAAGAGGTTAGGAGGTCCCCGGTTTGCTTTTCCGGGGAGGACCCTCCGACGCCCAAGTCAGTTTTCTGAGTGAAAGTGGAGGAAGAACACTAAGGGATCAAGTGTCTTGCCTGTTTTGTGTTTTCTCAGAGGGAGGAAAATGCCCCATCCCCTGCCCAGTCTCACTTCCTAGTATTTATAGGAGTAGCTGGTCAGTTCAGATCATGACACGTGTTCGGTTGGATTTGATATGTACTTTTGGATCTAGGGGACAGGCAGCCGTTTGCAGCCTCCTTTAGCCCTGGACCCAGACAGATTGTGTCAGGACTGGGGCGGCTGCGGCGTGTCAGTTCGCCGTTCTGATGTGACGTGTAGGGCTTGTGGGCGACATGTCAGAGGCTCCTTAAATGCTCATATCGTACTCCCGAAGTCTCCTGGGCGAGGTCGCCCTTCGGTGCGTGCACCCTCTTTGGATTCTATCCGTCTTTCGGTGCGAGCACCTCCTTCGGGATCTATCCCATAGTTCTGGGAGTTCCCTTGACGAACACCTTCTTCGGGACTTACACCCATAGTCCGGTGATTCCCTTGTTCAGGTGTTTCTTGTTCGGGGAAGATCCTCTTCGGGGCTTCTGCCTTCGGGGAGATTCTTCCTTGCTTCAGAGAGATGGCTTTCTTACCCGAAGACGGTCAGTTTGGCCCCTCGATGGAGACGGTGTTATCCTCGGAATTCCTGACGAGCTAACCGAAGTCTTGAGCTCATAGTGTTTGACTTCGCACCTTCCGAGGTTAGTAAAAAGATCCTCTCTTGGGTGACGTCAGACTCCTCGGCCAATATTCTGGCAGGGAGTTACTACCGAGGAGGCAATAGCCTTTGGCTATCACAGGCCCCCCTCCGAAAAGCCGAAGTGAGAAACTTCGGTTCATCGGTTTTCGGGTCCTGTGGTTGTGATATCTGCGCCGAAGACGCCTTCTTCTGCCTGAAGCGATGGGCAGCCCTTTTTGCGTCCTTGAGGCACGAGAAGATAGGCTGTCCCTGTGCCGAAGATACACCTTCTGCCCGAATCTTGGTGTCCTCGTGGCGAGGGAAAATAGGATAACCTTGTACCGAAGATAGACCTTTTTCCCGAAGTCACAGGCTGTCTTTTGGTGTCTTCGAGGTAACCTACTTTTTTGCCTTTCTAGGTCTGCTCATGTGTCGCGTCCTGTGTCCAGTAGAGTCAGTCTAGGGCGGCGCCTCTAGACCAAATGGTGTCAGAGGGCGTGCTCGACGTGATGGACGACACGTGGCACGTTTGCTGCGCGATGGCTGACACATGGCGCACTTTTATTGGGTAAGAATGAGCTGAGTACGGCAGGCGCAACTTTTCAGGCGCTCTTAGCAGTTATGGCGACGCTTCGCCTTCCGAGGGGTACTAATGACGACGGTTCTCCTGGCCTTCTCGGCCTATATATATCAGTCCTGTCATAACCCTCTTTTTGGTTCTGCTTTTGCTTTCTTCTGCCTTCTAATTCTCTCCCAATTTTCCACGGCGGTTCTCTTTTTCAGGCGTTTTTCCGACCACTTTTCACGACGGCTTCCAGAAATCCAGATTCCGGCAAGACCTTTGGTAGGTTTTAGTCCTTTTGCTTTTTTCAAAGCTTCTTCTTTGTTTTTCCTGAACTCGTTTTCCTTGTTTTTTCTGAACTCGTTTTCATCATGCCTGTTTCCGAGAGTTGGCAACCTCTTCTTTCTCACCCCTGCTGCACTACTCCGGCAAAACTAGCGAAGTGGAAGAAAAAGTTTTTCTTACCCTCTTACTCTGTGACGAGGTTGCCCCGTCCTGACCAATTTCCTTTCTCCAACCGAAGTGATGAAATCACCGTTTTCCGAGCCCAACTGAAGGCCGGACTTCTGTATCCCCCCCCCGGAGATGGTTAGCGCGTTCTGCAACTTCCATGGCATTGCCGTTAACCAACTCCCACCGAACTCGTACTGCTATTTCAACGCCTTCCTCTGTATGTGCGGCATTTTCAAAATAAAACCTCACTTTGTAGTTTTTCTGCAGTACTACAAGCTCTTCGTGGTCCCGAAGGGTGGCTTATACTTTATGCTACCTCGGGGATCCGGGAGCAAAAAGTATACGTTCACCTTCGCCACCAAAGACAGCTGGCGAGGGTGGCAACAAAAATTCTTTTTCCTGAAGAAGTCGAAGACTTGGTCGCACGTCCCGACCAAGTGGGCTCAGGGGAGGCTCAAGATGGATGTTGTTGACCCGAAGATACTGCTAGACGCCGACGTAGCACCTATCTTTGAGGACTTCGACAGGCGCATCCGGGCCGTCTCTGACTGGGCTGCCGAGGTCTCTCCTCGTGCCCTTTACCCCTTTCCGATCAACTGAAGGCTCATGACCGAAGAGGTCCTTCGGGAACTCAAGGTGGTAAAGGAGCATGTGACAGACCTCAACATGCCGAAACCGGCTTCTTCGGGGAAGGACTCCTGGCTCGTGAAACTCCTTCGGGGGAAAGAGACTTATGAGTCTGTTTACGAGAGTGAATTACTTTCTCATTTTTTCATTCATAACTTCATCTTGGACTTACACTGATCTTCTTTTTCTTTTTTCAGAGATGGGCGACGACGCGGCTGCCTTCTACAAGGCTCTTTTTACCGGGCAGGCTGAGAGGGGCGAACAGACAAAGAAGGCCGCCTCTCGGAGGCGGAAGCAGACTTCGGCCGGCCCTCCTACCAAACGGGCAAAGAAAGCTGCTCCTTCCTCTCTTCCGCAAATTCTGGAGGAGGTAGGCGAGGAGCCCGAAGACCCTGCTGCCCCTTTGCCCGAGGTTCCTTCTGTTGACGTCCCTTCTTCCGACGTCCTTCCTCAAAGCCCCACGCCTTCGCATGCTCTTCTGGAGGGCGATGGGGAGGAGACCCCTTCTGCGGAGGAACGGCGCCAAATAAGAGGCAAGGGGATCTCTACTGAGGTGACGTCGATTCTTGACGACGACGTTACCGAGGTGCCAGCAGGTTTGTACTTTGTCGAAGAACCTTTTCTCTCTTGTAAATCATTAAGAGTTTTCTGGCCTTAACCAATTTTTCTGCCTTGTAGTGCAGCGGAGGTGGCCGCTCCTGACTGGGTTGCCGAACACGCCCGCAAGAGGGCCCTTCGGGATGCCAAAGTCCCAGCAGGGAAAGTTCCGAAGGAGCCCTTCTGGACGTTCACGGAGGACATGAATATGTACTCCGAGGACTGTCCCGAGATGGCCAAGCAGATGTGCAAAGGGGTGTTTACTGAGGCCTCTTACAAGGCCCTTACGGAGGCTTACCCAGGCGACATCTCTTTGGCCGCCAAACTCACTGAACATGCCGCCCAGGTACGCTTCACTGTTTCCTTAGTGCCAATTTCGCCTTTGCTTTTTACTTAGCATCATTTTCCCTTTGTTTGCTTTTTTTTTTTTTTTGCAGCTGATAGGGTATGCCGGGTTGCTCCGTGTTCGGGTGGCGCGAGAGTCAGAAAGGAGGGTGTCACTCTGGGACCTTTACACCAAGACGAAGGCCCAGTGTTCGTCGTTGGCTGCCGACAATGCTCAGCTGAAGCAGTCTTCAGAGAAGGAAATTGCTGAACTTCGGGAGGGGTTCATAAAAAAGAAAGAGGAACTTAAGAAAGGCACCTCCCAGAAAGTTTCCGACATCGGCTCTCGGATGGCGGAGCTGACTTCGATCGTAGAAACGATTCAAAAGGATAAGTCAGAAAGTGACGCAATCCTTGCGAAGACGCTAGAGGAAAAGGCCCAGCTCGAAGCCGAGGTCGCATCTCTGAAGAAGCCTTCAGAAGAGAAGAAGAAGATGAAGGCATTGAAGAGAAAGCTCAAGGATCTGGAGAAGGATTACGCGGATCTGGAGAAGGACTATGCAGATTTGGCGGTCAAGAAGCAGGAGTCCGATGATATGACGAAGTTGGGCTTTCAAGACGGCTTCTGTCTTGTTCGGCACCAAATTCTGCAGAAGTTCCCAGATTTTGACCTCTCCTTCCTGGAAGGCATAAACATCCCCAAGGAGCCTCGGTGGACTTGGTCCAAGATCGAGCACTTGAAACTGCCTCCTTCTCTCTCAGCGCCTAAGGCTACCGACAAAAGCTGTAACACCCCCATGTCCCACATGGGTGAATTGTGGGAAGCCTTATGTGAATATATAGGCTCTAATTCCAGAACATAAACACCTAGCGCTTATCCTTTTCTAAAGGATAGCCCATGTGGTGTGGGCAGGTGTTCCGTTGACCGGTTCTGGACTTGAGTCGTTAAAGATGGTATCAGAGCCGACCCGGGACCACGATGGTGTGGCATAGTGGGTATGCACATGCATCGTCTACCGGGACTGATCCTGGATTCGAGAGGCTACTTGGCCAGGGGCTAAGTAGTCCGATTAGAGAGGTTACTTGGTCCGGGGAACCAAGTAATCCGATTGACCCCAACGGGGACGTTGGGTACATAAGGGGGGGAGTTTGTAACACCCCCATGTCCCACATGGGTGAATTGTGGGAAGCCTTATGTGAATATATAGGCTCTAATTCCAGAACATAAACACCTAGCGCTTATCCTTTTCTAAAGGATAGCCCATGTGGTGTGGGCAGGTGTTCCGTTGACCGGTTCTGGACTTGAGTCATTACAAAAGCACAGAGGCTGGCAGTTCTCAGGACGCCGAGGTTCCTTAGTTTGTACTAGGGCCTTTTGTCTTCATTTTCTTCTTCTTTTTTGTAGTCTTTCAGCAACTTTCTTCTCTGTAAACACTCTTTGGCTCAATAGATAAAAATTTGGCTAAGTATTTTTGCCAGATTCCTTTGTTTCCCACTGTCCCGAACATAATTCGCTCGAGAGACTTCGGAAAACCATACTTTTGCTTTCCTTTGTCCCGAACATATTCGCTCAAGAGACTTCGGAAAACCTTACTTTTGCTTTCCTTTGTCCCGAACATATTCGCTCAAGAGACTTTGGAAAAACTTACTTTTGCTTTCCTCGGCAATTGCTTTCGTGAGACTCTTGTTTTGTACTTCTTCAGAACTTTTTACTTAGACAAATTTTTCCAACTTGTGCAATACAACTTTCCCACCAAACTTTTTAGGCATAGAATTTTTTCAAGGCCTCTGAGTGCCAAGTGTTTTTTAATTCTATGCCTTCG
Source organism: Aquilaria yunnanensis (assembly GCA_039654915.1). Lineage (NCBI taxonomy): Eukaryota > Viridiplantae > Streptophyta > Magnoliopsida > Malvales > Thymelaeaceae > Aquilaria > Aquilaria yunnanensis. The sequence goes on from CM077595.1 coordinate 4,210,885, forward strand.
GCATCGCCGAGCTTATAAACTCATTTTCATACTTCGGCAAGTACCAGGTAGGGTCCTTCCCAATTTGCACGAAGTACCCTGTGGGACGGCTTTCGGGGTGCAAATTCAGCCTTTCGGAGAATGAGGTCTCCCTGCTTTATTCCCTTTGGCCTGGCGCGTAGGTTTATGGCTGCCACTACTCTTTGTTGGAAAGCTTTTCTTCTCAGCTCGGCTACTTCTCTGTGTTCGCCGACGAGGTCGAGCTTGGTTCTCAGGCCAAGGTCATTTCCTCTTTCATCGAACACTTGGACTCGTATTGACGGTTGTACTACCTCGACAGGGATGATGGCCTCTGTATCAAAGACGAGTGAAAAGGGTGTTTCCCCTGTGGCTCTTCGGGGCGTTGTTCGGTAACTCCATAACACGCTTTGGAGTTCTCCTGGCCATTTCCCTTTTGCTTCCCTCAGTCTCTTTTTCAGACCATCTTTTATGGTCCTGTTAGATACTTCCACCTGTCCATTACTTTAGGGGTGAGCTACTGGGGCGAAGTGCATTTTTGTCCCGAGGTCACTAATGAACTCTTGGAATCCTTTGTCTATGAACTGGGATCCATTGTCCGCTATGAGTACCCTCGGTATGCCAAATCTGCATACGATGTTTTTCCATACGAACTTCTGCACTTCTTTTGCTGAGATAGTTGTCAGAGGTTCTGCCTCGACCCACTTAGATAAATAGTCTACTGCTACTACGCAGAACTTTACGCCTCCAGGCGCTGTTGGGAGTGGCCCAATGAGATCTATGCCCCAAACTGCGAAGGGCCAAGGATAGTCTGCCAAAGTCACGAACTCCGAGGGTGTTCTTTGGATGTTCGCATGTCTCTAGCAATTACCACATTTCCGGACGAACTGATTGGCGTCCTTTCTCAGGGTAGGCTAGAAGTATCCTTGGCGAAGTATCACTGCTGCCAGGGCGTCGGTTCCGATGTGCGAACCACAGGCACCTTCGTGAACTTCTTCGAGGATCATTTCAGTATCCTCTTCACTAACACACCACTGTAGTGGATTTGCATATCCTTGCCGATATAGTTCTTCTCCTATTAAGAAGAAACGTCCGGAGCGCCTTCGCACTTTTGCGGCTTCACTGGGGTCTTCGGGGAGTGTGTTGTTTGCGAGATACGTTTTGATTGGTTCTTTCCATCCTTTCCCCGAGGTCTCTATGCTTAACAAAGCGATGCTGGGGTGGCTTAGCACTTCGGTGCAAGTTTTGGACTTCGCCAAACAGTCTGCCTCAGCATTTTCTCATCGGGGTACGTTCTCGATTTTCACGACGTCGAACTCCCGAATAAGCTTTGTTACCAACTCATGGTATTTCGCCAAGGTCGGGTCTTTCGCACCATAGTCCCCTGCCATTTGCCGGACAACCAGCTGGGAATCACTATGGGCTTTCAAGTTTCTCACGCCAATTTTTCTGGCCAGGCGTAATCCTGCTATGAGGGCCTCATACTCGGCCATATTGTTGGTGGCGTTGAAACTGAACTTGATGGCCTTCATTACTTCTAGGCCTTCGGGGCCCCTGATAATCACTCCAGCTCCCTGGTGTTCGGATCCTGAGGCCCTGTCAACATATAACGTCCATTCTGGCTCGTCTTCGCCCGAAAACGAATGTCCCTCCTCGGTGTTTGGTACTTCGGCGATGAAGTCTGCCAAAGCTTGAGCTTTTATAGCTTTCCGGGGTTCATACGTGATGTCGTGTTCGCCAAGCTCTATACACCACTTGGAAAGCCTTCCCGAGTGATCAACTTTCCTCATAACGTCCCGTAGAGGCAGGGTACTTCGGACGATAATGGGGTGAGCCTGAAAGTATGGGCGCAGCCTTCTCCCTGCAAGCACTAAGGCATATATAGCTTTTTGAAGCAAAGGGTACCTGACTTCGGCGCCATGCAAGGACTTGCTGACATAGTAGACCGGCCATTGCTTTGGCCCTTCTTCTTTCACGAGGACCGAGCTCACAGCTTTTTTTGTGACGGCGAGGTATAATACGAGGGGCTCTCCCTCCCGAGGTTGCCGCAGAGTCGGCAGGCTGGCCAAGTAGACTTTGAGTTCTTCCCAGGCTTTTTGGCAATCTTCATCCCAAGGATGACCATTCCTTCCGAGGTCGCCTTCCATCTTTGCTGCCTTTGTGAGCACTTTGAAGAAGGGTCGACACCTATCTCCGTACCTGGAAATAAACCTGCTCAGAGAGGTTATTCTTCTGGTGAGTCTTTGCACGTCTTTGACTGTGGCAGGAGTTCGGAATTCAAGCAGAGCCTTAATCTTCTCGGGGTTAGCATTGATGCCTCTTTCGGATACCATGTACCGAAGGAACTTTCCCGAGGTCACCCCGAAGGTGCATTTCTCAGGATTAAGGCGGATCCCGAAGGCTCTCAGTTTTTGGAAGGTTTCCTCTAAATCTGCAACGTGGTAGCCAGGCAGTTTGCTTTTGACTATCATATCATCAACATACACCTCCATGTTCCTCCCCATTTGGTCTTTGAAGACCTTGTTCATCAGCCTCTGGTAGGTGGCTCCCGCATTCTTGAGCCCGAAGGGCATCCTAATATAGCAATATGTTCCTCCCTCGGTGATGAAGGCAGTATTCTCTTCATCTTCGGGGTCCATCCTTATCTGATGGTAGCCACTGAAAGCGTCCAGGAAACTTAGGAGCCTGTACTCGGCAGTTGAGTCTACCAGTTGGTCTATTGGCGGCAGAGGATATGAATCTTTCGGGCAAACATCGTTCAAATTTCTGAAGTCGATGCACATCCGGAGCTTACTACTTCCTTCTTTTGTGGCAATTACCACGTTGCTCAGCCATTCGGGGTAGTTTACCTCCCGGATAACGCTAGCGTCTATCAGACGCTGGACTTCGGTCTTCACGAAGTCACTTTTGTGAGCTGAGATGCTCCGTTTCTTTTGCCGGACAGGTTTTACTTCCGGACTCGCTTTGAGGCTATGCTGGATTACGCGAGGGTTTACCCCTGGCATGTCCTTCGGCGAGTAGGCGAACAGATCTTTATTTGTAAGCAGAAAAGATACAAGTTTTTCCTTGTCTCCTTCGGCCATGCTTTTCCCTATTCGGGTATTATGGCCTGGGACAAGCTCTACTTCTTCTGTTTCTGCTTTTGTGGGATCTTCTGCCTCGCCCCTTTCCAGCTCTTTTGCTTCTACAGCATGTGCTAAGTTGCTTGCTGGAGCCTTTCGTGCTCTGACGAACACCTTTCTCACCTCGCCTTGATCAATGAAGATCTTTGCGTCTCCTTCTTTGGTGGCGAAGGTGACGGTCAAGTACTTTACATCAGGGCGAATATGCAAATTTCCCTGTGTCTGTCTACCGAGGATGGCGTTGTATGATAAAGGAACGTCCATGACTATGAATCTTGCCATGGTAGAGGCGAACAACTCAGCAGTTCCTTTCTCCGAAGTTCCTTTCATCATCAAGGGGAGGTCGATCCACCCGAGGACAGGTAGCTCAGATGGTCCTACGCCGAACGTGGGTGAAGTAACAGCCTTGAGGTCACTCCTGGATACACCCAAGCTTGGCAGCAAATGTGAGAACAAGACGTCTGCGTTTGACCCATCGTCCAGTAGTACCCTCTTGACGTCCCAGTTTCATATTCTCGCCATTATCAGCAATGGATCGTCATGGGGAAATACGATGGTGGAGCCATCCTCGCGGGCCAATTTTTTCGTTGGGCTCTGATATTCCATCACCGCTATCTCTCTGGCCCTTCTTTTTCTTTCCGAGGATGGAAGTCCGGTTGTGATCGTCTGTATTACTCCTGCCGAAGGTGGAGGACGCCTTCTCGGACTTCGGTTCCTTCACCTGTCTGAATCGTAATCCTTGTCATCGGGCTTTCCTTCTTCCTCTTTTTTCCCTTTTGGGGAAGGCATTCTCAAATAACGCCGAAGCTGGCCCTGCTTTATCAGTGATTCAATGTACTTTTTCAACTGAAAGCAGTCTTCGGTGTCATGACCGTGATCACGGTGGAACTGACAGAACTTCTTCATGTTCCTTCTGTTGTCAGCAGTCATGCCCCTCGGTCGTTAGATTTGAGCCCCCTGTTTTTCCAACGCCATGAGGACGTTAGCCCTCGTGGTGCTCAGAGGTGTAAAGTTTTGGGGCTTCCTTCCTCCTACTCGCATTCTCCGAGGTCGGCCTAACTGTTCCGTTGGACACCGGGCTTGCTGGCTGGACCCTTCGCCACGAGAGTGAATATGGTCAGCCTTCAGTCCAGTCATTCTCAGCTCTTCGGCTGTCATATGTTGTTCAGCCCTTCGGTAGAATTCTCCCAGCGTGTCCGGGGGATCTTTGGAGAATTCATAAAACAAGTGCGAATCCCTCCGGAGGCCCCTCGTCATGGCGAGGATGCAGATTTCGGGACGAAAGTCCGGAACACTGAGGGCCTCTCTGTTGAACCTCTCGACATAGTCACGGATGGTCTCCCCGTTTCTTTGTGCTATGTCAAACATCTGGACGGGCATCTTCGCCGTCGGCTTGCTCCCAATGAACTGTTGGGTGAACGCTGTGGACAGCTCCTGGAACCCCCTGATGTTTCCGGGAGGCAGGGAATTGTACCAGGCAGTTGCTGGTCCTGCGAGGGTGACTTCAAAGCACTTGCAGAGTGTAGCATCATCAGCCCCGTGTAGCACCATGCTGCGTTTGTACTTTGTTAGGTGGGCCTGGGGATCAGTCCGACCCTCATAGGTCTCTAGCCGAGGCAGCCTGAAGTCACTTGCCATGGCCGAATCGACCACTGTTCGGGCGAAAGGAGTTTCATCTCCAGAGAAGGTTTCAGTTAGCCTGGCCCAAACAGGCTTGCGTGCCATCTGCTGTTCCACTCTCTCCAGTCTTGCCAAGACTTTCTCCAGGAGGAGCGTAGCACTGGGCTCCTCTTCCTGGTGCTTGGAGGTTCTTGGGTAAAAGGACTGTTGCCGTTTCTTTGGGGAGCGACTTCGGTACCGAGGTGAGGAGGACCTTGCCTCTGGCGACAAACTTCTTCTGGACGGGACTTCGGGTCGTTCAGACCTCGCTCTTTCCGCCAGCCGTGCCCCGAGGGGCAAGTTATCTGTCGAGGACTCTTCCCGTGGCTCCCCACTTCCCGAGCTATGATGGGTTGCCCTTGGGCTTTTCTCCCGAGGTCGTGCTGGCGAAGTGGGTTTTTGCGCCTGGGCTGGTTGCGGCCACCTTCGGTCTATCTGTTGCGTCATTTCAGCCACAACAGACCTCTGAAAGTCTCGTAAAAAACCCATAGTGATGACAAGAGGGCGTTCCTCTTCAGGCAAGGAAGTCTCTGGGGGACTTTGTTCGGTAGCTGGTTGGGTCTCAGGCGCGAACGGGGACTTCGGGAGTCCTTTGTCCTTCGAACGCCGAGTTTTGACAACAGCTACCTAGGACTAGTTTCCCACAGACGGCGCCAAATGATGCCCCAAAGCATCTTCGTTTGCTGTCATGTTGACAGGTGGAGAGACTTCCTGAGGAGGCGTGCGCCTGGAGCTCTGGTTTCCCAGCTGAGTGTGCCTGAAAAGTTCAAAGAAGAGGTTAGGAGGTCCCCGGTTTGCTTTTCCGGGGAGGACCCTCCGACGCCCAAGTCAGTTTTCTGAGTGAAAGTGGAGGAAGAACACTAAGGGATCAAGTGTCTTGCCTGTTTTGTGTTTTCTCAGAGGGAGGAAAATGCCCCATCCCCTGCCCAGTCCCACTTCCTAGTATTTATAGGAGTAGCTGGTCAGTTCAGATCATGACATGTGTTCGGTTGGATTTGATCTGTACTTTTGGATCTAGGGGACAGGCAGCCGTTTGCAGCCTCCTTTAGCCCTGGACCCAAACAGATTGTGTCAGGACTGGGCGGCTGCGGCGTGTCAGTTCGCCGTTCTGATGTGACGTGTAGGGCTTGTGGGCGACATGTCAGAGGCTCCTTAAATGCTCATATCGTACTCCCGAGGTCCCCTGGGCGAGGTCGCCCTTCGGTGCGTGCACCCTCTTCGGATTCTATCCGTCTTTCGGTGCGAGCACCTCCTTCGGGATCTATCCCATAGTTCTGGGAGTTCCCTTGACGAACACCTTCTTCGGGACTTACACCCATAGTCCTGTGATTCCCTTGTTCAGGTGTTTCTTGTTCGGGGAAGATCCTCTTCGGGGCTTCTGCCTTCGGGGAGATTCTTCCTTGCTTCAGAGAGATGGCTTTCTTACCCGAAGACGGTCAGTTTGGCACCTCGATGGAGACGGTGTTATCCTCGGAATTCCTGACGAGCTAACCGAAGTCTTGAGCTCATAGTGTTTGACTTCGCACCTTCCGAGGTTAGTAAAAAGATCCTCTCTTGGGTGACGTCAGACTCCTCGGCCAATATTCTGGCAGGGAGTTACTACCGAGGAGGCAATAGCCTTTGGCTATCACTTTGTATATTGAATAAATATAAAATTGGATAGATGCTGGAAAATACTTATTCATGCTACTTGGACCAAATTGTTATGATCCTTATTACATTAAATAACCAAAAATCCAAAAACTTTAGTTTTAGCCATAGAATGCTAAGTGACGAGCATCGACATCAAGTTCGTTAAGTTCTTGTAGAAGCTCCTCATACACTGGACTATTTCTCTCTGCTTGTTCCATTAGCATAAAATTTGTGGCCACCATGTCTCTAAATAAGCGCTAAAACCTTTAAGGCAGCCTGTTTAAATAAGCTCATCATAGTCGAGTTCTTATAGTCGAGCAAGCAACGATCCATTTGTTTGAATGGTATTTGTGTAACATTCAAACATGAAATCCTTCGCATCCATTATGAAAACCTGCAATCCAATGCTAAGAAATGAAATGTCCGGTTGGTTCTATTTATAGCGATTTGGACCTAATCTAATTTAGTGAAGTGCAATTGTAACTTACAGTTTTGGAAGATGTAATAATTTACTTGATTGCAATTTCCTTGATTGACATATTATTCCTTGAATTATGGACAGAATGCATTTTCCCTTGATTGTAATTTCCATTTCACATATCATTCCTTGAATTATGAAGAATGCGTTTTCCATTATTTCAGTTATGTGCAGGGATAAGATGGTAAATGTCCAATGTGAACATTTGAATTTGTTTCCTTAAGTAAAAAAAAAAATACCACATGTTAAGTGAAAAGATCCTTAATTCCTTGTCTCTCTCTTGCTTTACAGATATATAATAGATTAGAAGCACCATATAAGGGTAGGGATATTCAAACTCTACATTTCCTTATATCTATCCTAACACCTTAATCATTATACCAAAAATAAGGAGATTAATGAGGCATTAATCTAAACATGACCAGAAAAAGAGAGAAATTGAGATTGGACACATGGCATTATTGACACCACAAGGTAGATTATTGTGTAGTTTGGATTAGAAATAAAGGCCCATTATTTTAGAATTTAAATTGTTAGTTTATAATCAAATTGGTCCCGTTAAATTTTAAGGGTTAAGTGGATAAAATTGATTCAACTAAAAATTATGGGACATAACTTGGGGCTTATATTTAATGATGGTCGGGGTTGACCATGCTTCAAAGTTAAAAGCGTCTTTTGAGTAGGGATGGCAATTGGGTGGGTCGGGTCAGGTTTGGGTCAGGTCATTCAGGTTCGGGTCTAGTCGGGTTAGCATGAATTCGGGTTCAGGTCAGGTCATTTGGGTTCGGGTTGATTTCAGGTTGAGTTGATTTCGGGTTCGGGTTGGGTTGGGCTGGGTTTATTTGGGTTCGGGTTCACTTCAGGTCGGGTCAATTTTAGTCTTGGGTAACTTCAGGCCAGTTTTCGGGTCAACCTTTGTGTTCACGTGGGTTACTGATGTGAAGTCAAAACGATTGAATCGATTCAATTTTTTAAAAATTTAAATCAAATAATTCAATTTTTTGTGTGATTTAATTTAAATTAAATTTTAATTTTTTAGTATATTTAATTAAAATATTCATAAAAGTCTTCTTCATTGTAGTTTAGTACATATTTAAGTAGTTTAATATTGTTAGTAATATTTGGTTGTTTTTCTAAACCCATAAGCTTTAATTATCATTGTACAGATTATTCAGATTTTCACCCAACTATCACCTAGACATACACAATGATAATTTTGTTATGTTTATGTTTTAATGAATTTTCTTTGAAATTACAACGAAATGCAAATCAAGTTAATTATCAGTGACTAAATTGTAAAATTTGAAAAATTTTGGGTGAAAATGCAAAGATTTCAAAAATTTTAGGATCCATGTTGTAATTATTATGGGTGACTAAAATAAAATTTTTTAAAATTTAGGTACGTTATTGCACTATACTTAAAAGTTTAGGGATGAATATTGTAATTTTAATAATTGCCTATTAAGATCATTAAACTTACTAAATATAAAAATTACTTATGTTGGAAAAATTCAAATATGGGATTCACTAAATATGGATGTTTTTTCCCCAAATAAGATATTTGCAATATATAGAAGTCCTAAAAAAATAGAAGTTACTAAATATGGAAATCGTTTCTCAAAATATGAAAATTATTAAACATGAATATCTTAAAAAATGAAATGAAACTACTAAATATGAAAGTCTCATCTCCAAAAATGGGACTTACTAAATATGGAAGTACAAAAAAATGGAAGTTACTAATAACGGAAGTCACCATTCCTAAATATAAGACATACTGAATATGAAAGTCTCAAGAAATGGAAGTTACTAAACATGGAAACCTCCATATTTAGGACTGACTTAATATGGAAAATAATGAAAAAAGAAAATTAAGGTTTAGGGTGGGGTTAAAATCGGGTCTTGTTGGGTTTAGTTATCGGGTCATCTCGGGTTCAGATCAGGTCAGTCTCGGGTTTAGGTCATTTTGGGTTCGGGTCAATTCAGGCTCGGGTCATTTCGGGTTCAGGTATTTCGGGTTTGGGTCATTTGGGTTAGGGTTTTCTCGGGTTTCCCTTTAATCGGGTTCGGGTTCAGGTCGGGTTGGGCACAGTCGGGTTCAGGTCGTTAACTTTTTTAGTCTAATCGGGTCAGGTCGGGCTTGGGTTCGGGTGGGTTGGGCCAGGTCATCAGGTCGGATCTAATTTTTCCATCCCTACTTTTGAGGTGCTACTGTTTGTGGGCTACACAGGAGCCAATTCAAAAGTGTTTGGGATTGCCTTTTATTCAGGGAATCAGGGTTGGGATCTTATCCTTTGTTTTATGGGAAAATTACAAACCCCCCCCTTATATTTTGGTTTAACCTACACTTTGCCTTCTCTATTTAAGAAACCTATACTTTACCCCTTATTTGCTTTACAATGTCAGATAACAACCTCTGAAACCCTAATTTAAACTACCTGGTAACAATGTTCTAGTAATTTTAATATTTTTTCACAGCCAACCAACCCTTAAAAAATACTGATATGTATTTAAAGGGAGAAGAATACATTTACAAAAAAAAAATTGATAATTTAAAATGTCTATTAACTATAAAAAAATATTAAAAAATTTAAAATTATTGAAAGATAATTATTGTGTGGTTTAAATACAGTTTCATAAGTTATTATTAGATAATGTAAAAAATATATGAGATAAAGTATAAATTTCTAAAAATAAAATAGATAAACTGTAGGTTTAAAGATACCTCAAGGGTAATTGTAAGTTTCTCTTCCTTTATTCATCTGATTTCACGTTCTGCTAGTTTTATTGAAAATAAAAATTTTATTTTGGTGTGGTCCCGCATGCAGAACGAGGAACAATTCGAAAAGAGAAACGGCCAACAACCAGATCTAACTAAGATCCTTTATCCTTTCCCAAATTTTTTTGATCCACTTCAGTTTTTCAACTTAATTTGAATTAAATTTATTTATATTACTTATTTATTAAATTTTTTTAAAAAATATATTTAGCTACAACAAGAATTATAGTTTTTTAAATATAATTTTATAAATTTTTATCAAAAGATAATATAAAAAATTTAAGTTAAATATACATAAAAAAACTAAATTGAGCAAAGAATTTGAAGCCAATGAAGTATAATTATAGCCCTGTGATGATCAGTATAATGTTAATGCGAAGAAACACTCATTAGTGAAATACAGATTTAAGAAGTTGCGTCACACACTACAAAACCTGGGTACCTTATAAATGAGCTAATTGTAGCCAAGGTTCCTTAGATTTCATGTAGCAAACCCATTCATTTATAAGGTTAGGATAATTCAATCTCACCCCTACTATTATAATAGATTGTAATTGATTTTGATTACAAAAAAAAAATGCTATAATTGCTAGAAAACGAAAGGTAGGATTTGTTTGCCCCAGAAAAGAAAGTATCAAGCCAAGGTTATGCATATGCTTCCCAAAACAAATCTTCGAAAGGCAGGATTTGTTTCCCCCAGAAAAGAAAGTATCAAGCCAAGGTTGTGCATATACTTCCCAAAACAAATCTTCGAAGCAGTAGCTTTATAAATAGCTTCTTCTTTTAAGAAACGTAATTAATAATAAGGTTATTTTAGATGATAAATTCCACAAAGGAAAATCATAGGTCTGCTCCGGCGGGTGGGGCGTGAAAGATTTGGAGAGGGAATATTTTACATATTTTTATGTGGCTCCACCTGGAACAAGTCATGCAAAGCATAAAATGGAAGAAGAAAGTGGCCAGGCCAGGTAATAGGCAATCGAGAAGAACGAAAACGGTAATGTAGTCCATAATCTATTATTTTCTTCCTATTATGATCCCTAACATCGAAATCATCTTTATATGGTCCCAACGGCTAAATACAATCACTCATTTTTTCTTCTTTCCTTAACAGAGTCTGTTAGTATTAGCAAAATTTCAGGTTGGACTTGACACTAATTTAATGTATTGTTAGCAATTTTATACACCTATTCTAGAATTTAAAAAAATTACAGCATTAAACAATTTAAATCTATGGGAAGTCAACCGCTAAACAATTTAAATTAGAAATTGAAAATTTTATAGTACAAACTGTAAAAATAGTAGGAGATAGGAAATAAGAAGTGGTTTTAGTGGTTGCATGTGAACCAGTTTGATGCATACTAGGTGAGGTTTTCTTCATTGTGGCATGGTTGATCATGTTTTGTTCTTCTATTATGTGTGATGGGTGATTGGAAAACTTATTTCCCAATAAATGATATTAGAACGGATGGTTCAATCTTGGTACAATAGAGCATGTGGTTCATTTCTGACATGGTAGAGAATATGGATAGATGATCGATTTATAGCATGGTAAAACCTAGGGGATTAGTTTATTCATTTGTAGTGTTGTGAAGTTTTGCTTGTTTGCAGTGTGGTCGAGGCTAGATAATTGTCCTAAGGATGTTGAAGTTGATTTTGATTAGAGGATTATACATAAATCCGTCTATGATTTTGATAGCAGTGTGACATCTATAGCTTGATATAAAATTAACCTGATAGTGGTGCTGAGGGCTTAGTACATGTTTGAAGATATTGTGTTCGCATTTGTTGTTGTTCATAGTTGTGTTCCTATTCATGGTCAGCCATTTTAATTCGTTATTGAGCTCCTTCTTGATGGTGTTTGTGGTTCATGTTTATTTTTTTGTTAGTGGTTGATGGTTTGTTCATGGTTGCCATTGATTTTGAACGAATGTGAATATTGTTGCGTTTATAGGCACAAAATTGCAAAGATTGAGGACTTGATGTGATATTTACCTGAAATTTTTTATGGGTTTTGCAATTGAAGCCCGAAAATGATTAGGTACTCATCAATTAACAACAAAGTAGTTACTTTTAAGCAAAAGAGTATACCAAGACGAGCAGTTTCTTCTTTCAATTTTCCATCTCCATATTTGTGCAGACTGAGCGTTGTGTGCACACTTTAAGAAGAACCTGCAACCCCAAATTAAACTTGAAATAGTTACCAAGCTCTGTATATTAAACAAATTAAATTGATTTCAATTTAAATTTATGCAACAAAATCAAACTTTTTTTATGAAAATGTTAGAGATTTTTTTAAAACATTTTGTATTAAAATTCACAGACGCAATTTATTGGATTATAACGATAGTACTATAACGCATGCTTGAATTTTTAGTTTATTAATATGCTTCCATTTTTATTACTTACAATTTAATTTCTTGTTAATTGTTAATTATTGATACATGAGCTTATTTTTACTACTAAATTTAATTTCTTGTAAATTGTTAATTATCAATACCTGAGGTTATTAGGCCTTGTTTGTGGTTGAAGTTATAATTTTGAAATATTACTCTTAGAGCTATCTGTAGAGTCTTAATTATCCAATAAATTAAAATATATGTGAAGGACGGAATTACAAGTAGTTTAGCCACGCAGTCGTTTGAAAAATAAAATTCATTCTCACTTCATCAATCTTCATGGCCATTTGGTGGGGTGGGTTCGGGGTGGGTTGTTAGTTAAACCTGCATCCTACCCGCACCCAATGGATTCTATTACAAAAAAAATCCGGATCTACCCCAAATCCATTTAATTGGAAAAAAAACCCTAACCAACGGGTAGAGTAGGGTCGGGTATCCACAGGATAGGATTCAAATCGACATCCCTAATCACATGACAGGAGATAAATAAAGCTTTACAAAATTAGATGAAAATTATTTTTCAAAAGTAAAGCTTGGTGATGGCAAACTCCATGATGTTAAAGGAAAATGTGTTATTGTAGTTGATAGCAATGAAGGTAACTCTAAATTTATTACAGATATCCTTTATGTTTCTGATTTGACGCAAGTGTTGGGCAACTTTTGCGAAAAGATTATGCACTGAATTTTGAAGATGATGCATGTATTATTAAAAATAAAAGAAAAGCATCACAGTTGCAAAAGTTAAGATGAGCAGGAACAATGTTTTTCCTCTAGCTATATCAGTAAATTATGATCTTGTTTTGAAAAATGATGTAGTGGATGAGTCATTTCTTTGGCATTTAAGATATTGACATCTGAATTATAAAGGTTTGAAGTTGTTAAAGGACAAAAATATGGTCCTTGGTTTGTCCAGTATAGGCAAAATTGATAAAGTTTGTGAAGGATGCATATGTGGGAAGATGCACAAACTCCCATTTCCAAAGATATCTTGGAGAGCAAAGAAGCCCTTGAAGCTGGTTCACTCTGATATAGTTGGTCCGACCAGAATTCCATCATTAAATGGGAATAGATACTTTATTCTATTTGTGGATGACTTCACCAGGATGATGTGGATTTACTTCTTGAAAAGAAAATCAGAAGCTTTTGAAGCATTCAAGAAATTCAAAGTACTTGCAGAAAATGAAAGTGGAAGATCTATAAAAATTCTAAGAACGGATCGAGGAGGAGAATATACTTCTGTAAAATTTGTCAGATTTTGCCAACAAAATGGAATAATAAGACAATTGACAGTTCCACGTACCCCACAACAGAATGGAGTAGCATAAAGAAAGAATAGAACAGTTGTTAAAATGACTCGAAGCATGTTAAAGGACAAGGGAATTCCAAATAGCTTCTGGGTAGAAGCAGTAAACACTGCAGTTTAAATCCTAAACAGATCTCCAACAAAAGCTGTACTCAACAAAACTCTATATGAGGCATGGCATCACAGAAAACCCTAGGTACAAAAATTTAAAATTTTTGGTTGCATAGCTTATGCTCATATTGATGACCAACAAAGAAAGAAGTTTGAACACAAAAGAGAAAAGTATATCTTTACTAGATATAGTGATAAATCAAAAGGTTATAGCTTATATAATCCAGATACGAGCAAATTTATTATTGCTCAAGATGTTATTTTTGATGAAGCAGAAACTTGGAAATGGCAAGAAGATAATAGCAGATGACCAAAAATAATAGAAACAATGAAGCCCAAAAGATATCAAGAAGATTATGGTATTAGATCTGACAAGACAAATACTAAAGCCGGTCCATCTACTTTATATCAACCAGATGATGTTGCACAAGATTATGATACACCTCCAAGAAGGGTTCGAAATTTAGCAAATATCTATGAAAGTACTCAAAGGTTATCTCTATTTGCATGTGAACCCCATAATTTTGTAGAAGCTGCAAAAGATGAAGTCTGGACTAAAGCCATGAATGAAGAAATTAAGATTATCGAGAAAAATAGGACTTGGGAGCTAGTTTATCTACTTGAAGGCAAAGATGTTATTGGCCAAAAATGGGTCTACAAGACCAAGCATAATGAGGATGGATCAATTCAGAAGCACAAATCTCGATTAGTTGTAAAAGGTTATTCACAACTGTTGACACCCAATTTCGTCCGACCATAAAAAATTTTTAAAAGAAATTAAATAAAAAAATTATTATTTTTATTATTATTATTATTACTAAAACTTTTAATTAGTTTAAAATACATTTTTGTTTTGTGAAGATTTGATTTAAAATGATATATGTGTGTATTTGAAAGAAAAAAAGAAAACTCCAAAAAAATGGTAAAATTTAAAAGTTTGAGGTAAAATTGACAAAATTAAGAAGTTTCGGGAAAAATTGACAAATTCTGAAAGTTCCAGCAGCATTTGGTAGTTTGTCACATGAATTTTTGGGCCGACCGACGTTTCTGGCCCAAATTGACAGAAAACGACAAAATTGTCAAAATCAGAAGCTTCAGGAACTTATCCAGAGGCTGAGAGACGTAAAGGACTGAAATTGTCATTTTACCAATTTAAAAGATAAGTTTGAAATTTTTTATTAATTTATCCATCAACATTTCAGCCAAACTTCCTCTATAAATAGCCCCCCAAATTTGATGCTGAACACAAGAAAAAAATAGCAAAAAAACTTATAGCTCCGTTTTAAAAAAAGAGAAAATTACAGCCCTTAGCCCCAGCCCTCTTCCCATCTTCCCCAGAAAGCCAAATTTATTTTTTTCACTGTTGTTCCCTCTCTCTCTCTCTCTCTCTCTCTCCGCCGTGCCCCTCGCCGCCCGCCGCCCCCGCCCTACGCCGTTCGCCGCGTTCGCCGCCGCCGTGCCCTCCCCTCGCCGCTCCTGCCGCCGTCGCGCTCGCCCTCGCCGCCAGCCGCCAGCCGCCTGCGCCGTTCCCCCCGCCTCGCCTTCCTTTTCCCCTCGCGCCGCCCCTGCCCGCCGCCGCCCCTGCCCGCCGCCGCGCCGCCCTCGCCGCCGGCCGCCCGCGCCCCACGCCGTCGCCCCCTGCCCCTGGCCGCGCCGCCAGCTGCCCCTCCCCTTCCCCCCTCGCGCCGCGTCGTCGTTTTCGTTTCCCAGGAATTCAAAATTTTAATTCAAAAGGGTAAACCCCTGTTTCACCCATCATCTTTTCAATTTCTTTCTATTAAGTCACTAACCTTTTTATTTTGTCTTTGCAGAAAATTAATTAATTAACTCTTTTATTTTTTTTACTTGTTTATTTATTTGTTTATTATTGTTATTATTACTAACCTTTTTCTTTTTTTGTTGTTATTAACAACTAACAACTAACTTGCTAATTTTTACTAACCTTTATTATTATTGTTGTTAATAATTAATTAAATTGTCTAACTTTTATTATTGTTGTTAATTAATTAATTTAATTAACTTGGTTAATTAACAATTAATTAATTTGGCTAACTTTTATTATTGTTGTTAATTAATTAACTTGACTAACTTTTTATTATTGTAATTAATTAATTAATTTAATTAACTTGGTTAATTAACAATTAATTAATTTGGCTAACTTTTATTATTGTTGTTAATTAATTAATTTAATTAATTTGGTTAATTAACAATTAATTAATTTGGCTAAATTTTATTATTGTTATTAATTAATTAACTTGGCTAACTTTTTATTATTGCTGTTAATTAATTAACTTGACTAACTTTTTATTATTGTTGTTAACAATTAATTAAACTTGGCTAATTTTTATTATTGTTGTTAATTAATTTAATCAACTTTGCTAACATTTATTATTATTTATTTTTAAAGTGGATGGCCAAAATGCCCCACTTTATTTTATTTAATTCACCTTTACCCTTTACTAATAAATAAATAAATGAAAATTAAAAGAAGGTTATTTTGTAACTAATTATTAAGGCTAATAAAAAATCATTTTTAAAAGCCAATTATTTTTATTTTTTATTATTTTTTTAAAAATAACAAAGTTGACTTTTTATTCCTTTTTGTTAAAATTAATAAATAGAAATAATTAAATAATTCTAAAAAAATATACAAATCAATTCTTTTTAAACATATCTTTAAAATTAAAAATTCAAGAAAAATCCAATAAAATTATAATTAAAATTAGTAATTAATTAAATAATTAAAATTTAACAAAAATTAAAAATCCATGACCAAATGATCCGCCAGGATCCATGGCTTGGAAATATTTTTAAATAAAGTATATAAATAAACTTTTCTTTATTAAAAATAAAATTTTTGGACTAATATATTAATTATTTATTAAAATAATAAAATATAACCTTTTAGTTTTCTTTATTAATAAAAAAGAATAAAAAGAGTAAAATTTTTGGGTTAATATTTTTCAGTAATATTTTACTTATTTTTATAATATAACTTTTTAGTTTTCTTTATTAATAAAAAGAGTAAATTTTTGGGTTAATATTTTTCAGTAATATTTTATTTATTTCTTTTAAAATAATAAAATATAATTTTTAGCTTTCTTTATTAATAAAAAGAATAAAAAGAATAAAAATTTTAAGATAATAATTTATTCAGTAATATTTTACTTGTTTCTTTTAAAATAATGAAAAGATATAACTTTTTGTTTCCTTTATAAAAATCTTAGTCAAATGATTTCAAAAATAACAAAAAAAATAAAAAAAAAAGAAGAAAACCTCCACTTTATTTATTGTTATTTAATTTTTCTTTATTTTATGGTTAAACTCATTTCATTTAAAGAAATTAGCCATAAAAAATATATATGTAAAATAAATCTAAACCATGTTGTTAAGGAAAAAAAAAAAAATTTTTTAGTTCATGGTATATTGGCTGGAAACTGTCTCGTGCCCGCTTTTGAGCTGCTTCACCTGGTGAAGAGGGTCTGGCTGAGTAACAACACCCCGTACCATGATCAAAGATTTTTATTTTTAAACTCTTTGATTCCTTTAAATTAACTTCTTATTAAATAAAAAATTAATTATTTTTTTTAATTCTTTTATAAATTGAGTAATTCTTTAAATAATAAATATCCTTCATTAAACAAGAAAAATCAGATAAGAAAAAGAAAAGAAAGATAAGAGAAAGATAAAAATCAAAAAGATAAAAAAAAGAAAAGAAAAGAAAGAAAAGAATAATAAGATATAAAAAAGAAAGATTTTTTTTAAAATCATTAACAAATTTAATAAAAAAAAGACTTAGTAATTAAACTAATAATTAATTCCATAATAATAAGAATTAAATAATTACGATAAATTAAAATAATTTCCATATCCGGATGATCCGTCAGGATCTACGGTTTGGAAAATATCAACCTTTTTTTAACTAAATAAATTAAATAAATATAAAGATAAAAATCCATATTCACAATATGGATAAAATTGTTGAAAATTTCACCAAATTCCGTGTCCAAATGACTCGGCAGAGTCCATGGTTCGGAATCAAATCTTCCGTGTCCAAATGACTCGGCAGAGTCCATGGTTCGGAAATATAAAATTTTATATAAATTAATTTAAAAATCCACATCCGATTAATTCAGTTAAAATTTCTAGTTTGAAAATTAACTGAAAATTATTTAAAAGCAAAGCAAAACAAAAATTAAAATCAACTAAGGTGCCAATTTTGGGCGCTATAACAAAGTTGTTTTAGCGTAACCATACTCCCGATCCCCGAACTCTCGCAGACCAATTTTAAGGTGTCCAATCGACCTAGGTAAACCGATTGGTGGCGACTCCAGCAAACCCGATGTTGCCACAACAACAGCCAGGAATTAATTACAATGAAACATTTGCACTAGTAGTGCGAATGGAGACGATCAGAACAGTTTTAGCATTAGCAGCTCAAATAGAGTTGTCAATTTATCAGTTTGATGTTAAATCAGCATTTCTCAATGGAGAATTAGCTGAGATAGTATATGTGGAGCAGCCACAAGGTTACAAAATTAAAGGAAATGAGCAAAAGGTCTACAAATTGAAGATGGCATGATATGAACTAAAGCAAGCCCCTCGAGCATGGAATATGAAAATTGATAATTACTTCCGACAAAGTGGATTCCAAAGAACTCAAAGTGGACCATCACTTTATGTGAAATTTGAAGGTACAAGTGATCTCATAGTTTGTTTATATGTCGATGATCTCATATATACACGAACAAATCCAAAGATGATTGAACAATTCAAAAACGCCATGATTGAAGAATTTGAGATGACAGCTTTGGGCCTCATGAAGTATTTCTTGGGAATTCATATACAACAATCAAAAGGTGAAATATTTATTTCACAAGAAAAATATGCCCAAGATATACTTCAAAAATTTCAGATGAGCAATTGTAATCCTATAGCTACACCACTTTTTGTGAATGAGAAACTAAAAGAAGATGATGGAGCACCAAAGGTGGATGCACATATGTATCGAAGTTTAGTTGGTTCACTTATCTACTTGACAAATACTCCCTCTGTCCCAAAATCTTTGTTCAATTGGATTTTTTGTTGTATTTTGACTTGATTTTTTTTCATATTATTGTTTTTTAGAAAAAATTAAATAAAATATATCTAGAAACTACATGTCTTGATTAATCATTTGTAAGATTTTTCATTTATATATTAAAATTTTGAAAATAAAAAATCAAATCATAGATTAATTGCTGAAAACAAATGGAGCAAAGATTTTGGGATGGAGGGTGTAACACCCCCATATCCCACATGGGTGAATTGTGGGAAGCCTTATGTGGATATATAGGCTCCAATTCCAGAACATAAGCACCTAGCGCTTATCCTTTTCTAAAGGATAGCCCATGTGGTGTGGGCAGGTGTTCTGTTGACCGGTTCTGGACTTGAGTCATTACAGATGGTATCAGAGCCGACCCGGGACCACGATGGTGTGACATAGTGGGTATGCACATGCATCGTCTACCGGGACTGATCCTGGATTCGAGAGGTTACTTGGCTAGGGGCTAAGTAGTCCGATTAGAGAGGTTACTTGGTCTGAGGAACCAAGTAATCCGATTGACCCCAACGGGGACGTTGGGTACATAAGGGGGGGAGTTTGTAACACCCCCATATCCCACATGGGTGAATTGTGGGAAGCCTTATGTGGATATATAGGCTCCAATTCCAGAACATAAGCACCTAGCGCTTATCCTTTTCTAAAGGATAGCCCATGTGGTGTGGGCAGGTGTTCTGTTGACCGGTTCTGGACTTGAGTCATTACAGATGGTATCAGAGCCGACCCGGGACCACGATGGTGTGACATAGTGGGTATGCACATGCATCGTCTACCGGGACTGATCCTGGATTCGAGAGGCTACTTGGCTAGGGGCTAAGTAGTCCGATTAGAGAGGTTACTTGGTCTGAGGAACCAAGTAATCCGATTGACCCCAACGGGGACGTTGGGTACATAAGGGGGGGAGTTTGTAACACCCCCATATCCCACATGGGTGAATTGTGGGAAGCCTTATGTGGATATATAGGCTCCAATTCCAGAACATAAGCACCTAGCGCTTATCCTTTTCTAATAACCCTAGAAATTAAGTAAAATAATAAACTTTAAGCTGTAGCAATTTACTTAAAGAACAATTCCATACAACATCATAACAACAAAATCAAAATCCTACTAGCATGCTTGAACTACCATGCATATGCATAATTCTTTTTACCGATTAAATAATATCTTCTTGATCGATCACTTAATCCAATACTTAATTGCCGTCGGACGAACCTAGGGTGGTGAGTGTGTACATCACCCACTCTCGGGATAACTCTTAGGCAGTGCCACTAGGGATGCCACCAAGCCAGAGCCTCTCGGGATACCTACGCCGAGGTAGAGCCTCTCGTGATAACAGCCATAAGCATGGTCCCTCGCCAGCTATGGTCTGACAGCGCACAAATCATATCTCCATACTCCGTGTCAATATCGGGTCATGACTAGGGACGGTCTGCCGCCACCCTAACATGCCTCTCGGGTTCGAATCGTCCGTTCCGAACCTCTCGTCTAAATTTACGGCTTATTAGGTCATGTAGATATGGTTCATCACCAACCTTGCATGCCTCGTATTTTATCTTACTCTTCAAATCTTTTACTTAATGCAATCTTGTATATGACAAACATCAATCATATGCAACAACCAATTGATGCATGACCATAGCTCATTTTACTTTAGCTCTTTTTAGTATAATGCCATGATTCTAGTGCATCCTATTTCTTTTATCATGTTATCTTAGTTTAGTGTTACATGATGTCATGACAATCAGTGATATCTTTTAAGTGTATTTGTGATAAATGTTCATCTCATTTCTCATGAATTCTTTCTAAATTGGTCATTTAGTATTTACGCTCCTAATCCTTTATCTATCGGCTTATAATAATTTATTACGGCCCTAACATGCCACTAACGGTTCCTTCCAATCTTATCATGTTGCTAATGAGCTTGTCGGCCCTAAACATGGTACTAGCGGTGTTTGTCTCGCCGGCCCTAAACATGCTACTAGCGGTGTTTATTTAGGCGGTCCTAACATATTTCTAATTTAATTCTTATTATAAGCGGTCCTAATATGATACTAGCGCCAAACATACATCATACATCAAATCATTACAACCATACAACCAACCAACCAAAATTACATCTCAAAGGAAGAGAAATAAAATAAAATAAAATAAAATTCTAGAAAACTAATTAATTACCCTACCCATGTTGCCCACGCATTTAAAGATTTTATTTAGCCCAATTGTTTACTTAAAATTTATTATTCGGGTTGATGCTTATTTTGGGCCTAAGAGGGCCCACGAGAACTAACCCGCTCTTCCCCCTTACCTAGTTCGGAATAATACGGCGAAAGATGGCGATTTCCTAGGACGGTCCTACAAAATGTTAGTAAGGTAGAAAATTAGAAAAATATACTAAAAATTGGAAATTTCCTAAATGGTACTTGGAAGTATCATGTTCTTGGCATCTAGGCCGAAATTTTACCTAGTGGGCAAAAAGGGTCTCGGGGTGTCTCCGGTGGCCTTGTGCCTATTCAGGATCGTGTCGGGAGCCTTCTTGATATTGATCCTAAAAATTACAGCAGCCATACACTAACTTATAAGCTTATTTAATGGCTGTAAAAACTGATTTTGGAAGGAAAAAAATTTTATTTCGGTTACCGATGTGTTTTCGGGATCTCTGACGCTCCGGGAGTCCAAAGAAATACCAAACCTTCAAGTAAGGATTTTCTAACCTTTTGTAACAACATGGACAGCAAGGAAAAAGAATTATTAGGGCTGTAATATTCGAAATTGGCAGCCAAGATAATTTTTAAAAGAGGCTACGATGGCTTACCGGGCTTAGAACCAAGTATGGACAAGATTGCACCGGAAACGAGTGGAAAAACTTAAAACTTGGATTAATGGTAATCTAACAAATATTTACAGCAAAGATATAAGGCCTTTAGGTGCTGGAAAAAAAAAAAAAAATTAAAAGAGGGATATAGAATAATTTAGACTTACACAAATGAATTCGGAATCGCCGGTGCGTGTAGGATCGTTTTTGTGTTCCAATAGGGTTTTTCCTCAATCTAATAAATCTAGGTAAAATATGAAATTAAATTAATATTCTAATATTATTGAATAACCAAGAACCAAAGCATGGGGAGATGGCTTACACAAGTTTGATGGAGCACTAGGTGGAGACAACAATCGGCACAAAGGGATGAAAGAAAAATCCAATTTTCTTCCTATGTCCCAGGCGGCGCTTGATGAGGAGAAGAAGCGAAATGTTAAAAAAATCTGTAGGGCAAGGTAAATAAAACGTAATGATGGCCGGCGGAAATAAATTGGCAATTTCCCCTTTTTTTTTTTTTTTTTTTTTTTTTTTTTTTTTTTTAATCCTATAAAAAAAAAAATCCTGTAGGTGCTTGGCGGCTGGAACATTTTATAAGATGAAATTAGGGTTTGGGAGAAAAGAAAAATAATCCTATGTAGCAGTAGCACGAACCCGGTTTAAACCCCACACGCGCGTTGGCTAAATTGTAGGAAACCAAAGCAAACGAATTCAGAATTGAGTGAGGTAAATTTCTCTTGACTCATTTTTTTGAGAGGAATCCAATGGTGCTCCCAGATTTTCCATCTGATGCTCGGTTGTAAATGACAAAAATGCCCCTAGCCTAAAGAAAATGACTATGAGCTTCCTGTTTGGAATTTGACTTAATAACTACTAAAGGAATTATCTAAGGATCCAGATTCTAAATTTTATATTGATTTTCTAAATTGTTAGGTAAAATTTAAAAAAAATACCCTTAAGGAAAAAAAATGCTAATTAATTTATTTTTATTTATTTATTTATTTTATTTATTTATTTTATTTTATTTTATTTTTAAATTTTATTATTATTATTTTTTTTTTATTTATTTAGGGTAATTTAGTAATTTTATTTTCCTTAATTTCTAGGGTTATTACAGCCTCCTCCCCTTAAAAGAAATTTGTCCCCAAATTTGAAAGAAGGTGTTGAGAAGTACCTTAAAGCTGTGGATACTTCTTTCGAAGCTCATCCTCAACTTCCCAGGTTGCTTCTTGCTCTCCATGATTATTCCAAATGACCTTTACCAGTTGAATGACTTTGTTGCGCAGTACCTTTTCTCTACGATCCACAATGGCCAAAGGCTCCTCGACGTAAGTCAAATCCTCGCGTAACTGCAACGGCTCCCACGGAATAACATGTGCTGGATCTGGCTGATACTTTCGAATATTACTCACGTGGAACACGTTATGAATTCTAGCCAAGTTAGGTGGTAAGGCTACTCTATAAGCCACCTCTCCAACCCGTTCTAAAATTTCAAAAGGTCCAACAAAGCGCGGGGCTAACTTTCCTCTCACTCCAAAGCGTTGAACTCCCTTGGTCGGTGACACCTTTAGGAACACATGATCACCAACAGAAAACTCCAAGGGACGACGCCTCTGGTTTGCATAACTCCGCTGCCTATCTTGAGCCGCTACCAATCGTTGTTTGATTATTTTCACCTTATCTGAAGTTTGTTGTACCAAATCTGGTCCTAATAAAGGCCTGTCGCCCACTTCTTCCCAACACACCGGAGTACGACAACTACGTCCATACAAAGCCTCATATGGGGCCATCTGAATGCTGGAGTGATAGCTATTATTATAAGCAAACTCCACTAGTGGCAGGTCATTATCCCAGGAGTTCTTGTAATCCAGTGCACAAGCTCTAAGCATATCCTCAATAGTTTGTATAGTCCTCTCTGACTGCCCATCTGTCTGTGGATGATAAGCGGTGCTCATTAATGTCACAGTGCCCAATTGTTCTTGTAAAGCCTGCCAAAACTGTGATGTGAATCGTGGATCCCTATCAGAAACAATGCTCCTCGGTACTCCATGAAGACGAACTATCTCAGATATGTATAATTCAGCTAATCTAGCCACAGGCCAAGTCTTTTGGATTGCCAAAAAGTGGGCTGACTTGGTTAACCGATCGACTATAACCCATATTGCATCATGTCGACGACGAGTGGCAGGTAGCCCAACTATGAAATCCATTGCAATGTCATCCCACTTCCATTGAGGAATCTCTAATGGCTGTAGCAGTCCTCCAGGTCTCTGGTGTTCTACTTTGACCTTCTGACAAGTTAGACATCTAGATACAAACTCTGCAATATCCTTCTTCATGCCACTCCACCAAAAGCTTTTCTTCAAATCATGGTACATCTTGGTACCCCCCGGGTGGATGGTCAACCGAGATGCATGTGCCGCCGATAAAACATCATACTTCACCTCACTACCTTGAGGAACAACAATTCTATTTTGAAATTTTAGGGTACCATCCACATCCACACTGAATCCTTTTTGACATAGAACTGACCATTCTCGGCATTGTGGATCCTCCTTTTGCTCCTCCTTGACCCTTGCCACAAGTGTAGGCTCCATATACAAACTGGCCATGAGAACCTGGGGTCCCTTCACTTGAACACCTAAGCTCATATGACTAAACTCCTCTAGTAGTTTCCACTCAGAAACCACCATAGCATTCAGTTTAGCACCTGTTTTTCTACTCAAAGCATCAGCCACTAGGTTGGCTTTACCTGGGTGATACTGAATTGTGCAATTATAATCGGAGAGATATTCAACCCAACGACGCTGTCGATTATTGAGTTCCCTCTGTGACAACAGATACTGTAGGCTTTTGTGATCAGTGAAGACCTCAAACTCTTCTCCATATAAATAATGTCTCCAAAGCTTTAACGCATGTATGACAGCTGCCAACTCCAAATCATGAGTTGGGTAATTAAGCTCATGAGGCTTCAACTGCCTAGACCCATAAGCGATCACCTTTCCCGCCTGCATCAATACACAACCAAGCCCCTGATGTGATGCATCTGTATAAACTGCAAAACGACTCTGCCCATCCGGAAGAGTAAGAACAGGTGCAGAGACTAACCGCTTCTTCAACTCCTGAAAGTTATTTTCGCACTGCTCGGTCCACTGGAATGGTTGATCCTTCTTAGTCAGTTGAGTCAAAGGGCGTGCCAGCTTTGAATAACCTTCCACAAAACGTCTATAATACCCCGCCAAGCCCAAGAAACTCCGAATCTCAGACACTGTCTTCGGTTGTTGCCAGTTCACCACAGCTTCAACCTTACTAGGATCCACTGCAATTCCTTCCTTAGTTACCACATGGCCTAAAAAGGTGACACTGTCCAACCAAAACTCGCACTTGCTCAGCTTTGCATACAGCTTATGCTCCTTCAACGTCTGAAGTGCAATCCTCAAATGTTCTCTATGGCTTTCAGCATCTGGTGAGTAAATCAGAATATCATCTATGAAAACGATGACAAACTGATCCAGGTATGGTTGGAACACCCTATTCATTAGGCCCATGAAAGCTGCAGGTGCATTTGTTAACCCGAAGGGCATCACTAAAAACTCATAATGCCCATAACGAGTCCTGAATGCTGTCTTTGACACATCTCCCTCTTTGATTTTCAGTTGATAGTACCCAGACCTCAAATCGATCTTGGAGAACACTGATGATCCCATTAGCTGATCAAACAGGTCATCAATCCGAGGTAAAGGGTACCTATTCTTTATCGTCACCAAATTCAGCTGTCGATAATCGATGCACATCCTCATGCTGCCATCCTTCTTCTTCACGAACAAAACAGGAGCACCCCAAGGTGAGGTACTTGGACGTATGAACCCCTTTTCGAGAAGCTCCTGTAATTGACTTTTTAGTTCCGCCATTTCTGAGGGAGCCATTCGATAAGGTGCTTGAGAGGTAGGAGCCGTTCCTGGCAATAAATCAATGGTGAAGTCAACATCCCGGCTAGGTGGCATTCCAGGTAACTCTTCTGGAAACACTTCTGGAAATTCTTCCACAATGGGAATGCCAGCTACTGATTCAGGTTTCTCTGACTCTGTTTGCACATAAGCCAAATAGCCAACACCACCTTGACGGAGATATCTATTAGCTTGCAAGCTAGAAATTAAGATTGGAGTGAAGCTCTTTTTATCCCCAACAAATTGCACCTCTGACCCATCAGGCAAAGAGAAGGTAACTAGCTTCTGATAGCAATCCACTTTAGCATGGTGGCGATGTAGCCAATCCATACCCAAAATACAATCAAATTCAGATATCCCAAGCACAAAGAGTTCAGAGTCTAAATTGCGTCCTCCAACAGAAATCGAGCAAGATGGAAGTACACGAGTAGAACTCATACTAGTGTCTGATGGTGTAGAAACCACTAGTAAGAAAGGAAGCTCTTTAGCAGGCATGCCTAACTGATTTGCTAGTCTAGGAGATATGAAAGAATGTGTGGACCCCGAGTCTATAAGAACTCTAGCAGGGAACCCAGAAATAGAAAGAGTACCTACGATCAATTTAAACAATCACTAACCTAAGCATGCCACTACCATGAACTTGAAATTGAAGGCTATAATTAAAAACTATAAAAAAAAAAAAAAAAAACAGCGTACCTTGCACCACACCTGGAGCATCCTCTGCCTCCTCGGCTGTCACTGCGTAAACACGTCCTGCCACACGAGGTTTCTTTGTTGGTGGTTCTGCCGGTGCTGCTGGTGGAACGTGTGCTGCTAGTGGAGCATCCCTCTTAGGACATTGCCTGGATAGATGCCCTATCTCCTGGCAATAGAAACAGGTCACACACCGCCCTCCAATTGGGTGAAAGAAATGACAGGTCTGACATCTAGGCCCTCCCTGGCCCTGAAAAACCGGTTGCACTGTAGACCCTCTTGTCTCATTAAGTTGTAGTCGGGTAGCTCTGCTATCGATTGGCTGACCTCTGCCAAAATGTCCTCGCCCCTGGGCAGGCATCGGTCGTGGTATAGGACGGAAACTACCTGCATGTGTAGGTCGTGATGGCATACGACTCCGACTCGTGTCAAGCGGTCTAGATAGTTGCTTATCTCGCATCCTTGCCTCACCCCGTTGAGCTAAGGATACTGCCTTCTCAAAGGTATCAATCTCTTGCATAATCAGCCTATCTGCCAGCTCATCACGCAAACCATTAACATACCTCTTGATTTTCCTTGGTTCATGTGCCACAATGTGCTCAGCATAGCGGGCCAAGGCATTAAATCTGGCTGTGTACTGATCTACTGTCATGCTCCCCTGTACCAGTGCAAGAAACTCCTGCTCTTTTCTGTCCCTCATGGCCTCAGAGAAGTATCGACCATAAAAAGTATGCACGAATGTCTCCCAAGTGATATATCCACCCTCAGTTCTCGGAACCCCTGGTCGAGTGGCCTCCCACCATGTCTGGGCCTCCTCAACCAAGCTAAAGGTAGCTAAGTCCACCTTGTCCTCTTCTGGAATTCTCAAAGCTGTAAGTGTCCTCTCCGAAGCCCTGATCCACTCCTCAGCTTTGGTAGGGTTAACCCCACCAGTATATTCACCGGTTAGCCTCTTGAACCGCTCAAGTAGGTCGGCCCTATGCTGACATCTGGCCGGGGCATGAGGCTGCTGCTCCCGCTCATTCAAATTTTGAAAGTACTGGCCTAAGGCAATAACTGTCTGACGCAATGGATCATCATTGGCCTGCTGACCAAGATTCTGGGCTTGTTGCCCATGATTCGGCATATCCTGTCCAGGCACTTGCGCATTCTGACCTCGACCTCGTGGGGGTCGTCCTCGACCACGAGCTGGCGGCTCATCCTGTGCGCCTCGCCCAAGACCCAAGGCAGGGTACTCATGTGGGTCCATGACCTAAAAAGGAAAAGGTTTAGTCCAACGTAGTTAAACCACTTTGGAAGTAACTTTTAACTTATAACACTAGGTGAGGCTCTAGGTAACTCCTATATCTTTTTAGACATTAAATTAATTGGTAGATTATTTTACGAGTCCCCTTATTGAAAGCCAAGTTGTTAACTTTTGCTTATAAACTTGCTAATATATTATGCTCAATTATGGAAACTTTTCGAAACCTATCCAAGGTCTCTAACTTAGCAAACAAACAAGAAGCATACTTACTGAGTGAGGTCGCTGCCTTCCTCGAATCTGGCTCTGATACCAAACTGTGACGCCCCCAATTTTATAAACCTTAATTTTAAAAGATATCTTAAATTCCCAGAATAATAAAGCATTTAATTAAAATAATTTAAGAAATGTGAGGTAAAACATTTTATTTTAAATTATTTTCCAAACAATAAGAGTATTAAACGAAATCAGAGTAGTTAAGTGACAATCCCAAGAAAACTAATATGCGGATAAGGTGCCAATTTAAACAAACCATATGTTTCTTTAGAAATCAAATAACACAAAGTTAAAACTCAGTCCCAGCCAGTTCTACTTTCGAGGGGCTACAGCGTACTCTCACTCAGTCTGCTCCACATCTTGAACCTCGTTATATGGTTCAGTGTACTCTGTCTCCTCATAGTACTCACCTAGAAAAACATGTTAAGAGGAGGGATGAGCACAACTTGCTCAGTAAGAGGGAAGTATCAGGCCCATCACGTGGGTCCTAATATTCCCGTAACAAACAACAACGAATAATAAACTTTAAGCTGTAGCAATTTACTTAAAGAACAATTCCATACAACATCATAACAACAAAATCAAAATCCTACTAGCATGCTTGAACTACCATGCATATGCATAATTCTTTTTACCGATTAAATAATATCTTCTTGATCGATCACTTAATCCAATACTTAATTGCCGTCGGACGAACCTAGGGTGGTGAGTGTGTACATCACCCACTCTCGGGATAACTCTTAGGCAGTGCCACTAGGGATGCCACCAAGCCAGAGCCTCTCGGGATACCTACGCCGAGGTAGAGCCTCTCGTGATAACAGCCATAAGCATGGTCCCTCGCCAGCTATGGTCTGACAGCGCACAAATCATATCTCCATACTCCGTGTCAATATCGGGTCATGACTAGGGACGGTCTGCCGCCACCCTAACATGCCTCTCGGGTTCGAATCGTCCGTTCCGAACCTCTCGTCTAAATTTACGGCTTATTAGGTCATGTAGATATGGTTCATCACCAACCTTGCATGCCTCGTATTTTATCTTACTCTTCAAATCTTTTACTTAATGCAATCTTGTATATGACAAACATCAATCATATGCAACAACCAATTGATGCATGACCATAGCTCATTTTACTTTAGCTCTTTTTAGTATAATGCCATGATTCTAGTGCATCCTATTTCTTTTATCATGTTATCTTAGTTTAGTGTTACATGATGTCATGACAATCAGTGATATCTTTTAAGTGTATTTGTGATAAATGTTCATCTCATTTCTCATGAATTCTTTCTAAATTGGTCATTTAGTATTTACGCTCCTAATCCTTTATCTATCGGCTTATAATAATTTATTACGGCCCTAACATGCCACTAACGGTTCCTTCCAATCTTATCATGTTGCTAATGAGCTTGTCGGCCCTAAACATGGTACTAGCGGTGTTTGTCTCGCCGGCCCTAAACATGCTACTAGCGGTGTTTATTTAGGCGGTCCTAACATATTTCTAATTTAATTCTTATTATAAGCGGTCCTAATATGATACTAGCGCCAAACATACATCATACATCAAATCATTACAACCATACAACCAACCAACCAAAATTACATCTCAAAGGAAGAGAAATAAAATAAAATAAAATAAAATTCTAGAAAACTAATTAATTACCCTACCCATGTTGCCCACGCATTTAAAGATTTTATTTAGCCCAATTGTTTACTTAAAATTTATTATTCGGGTTGATGCTTATTTTGGGCCTAAGAGGGCCCACGAGAACTAACCCGCTCTTCCCCCTTACCTAGTTCGGAATAATACGGCGAAAGATGGCGATTTCCTAGGACGGTCCTACAAAATGTTAGTAAGGTAGAAAATTAGAAAAATATACTAAAAATTGGAAATTTCCTAAATGGTACTTGGAAGTATCATGTTCTTGGCATCTAGGCCGAAATTTTACCTAGTGGGCAAAAAGGGTCTCGGGGTGTCTCCGGTGGCCTTGTGCCTATTCAGGATCGTGTCGGGAGCCTTCTTGATATTGATCCTAAAAATTACAGCAGCCATACACTAACTTATAAGCTTATTTAATGGCTGTAAAAACTGATTTTGGAAGGAAAAAAATTTTATTTCGGTTACCGATGTGTTTTCGGGATCTCTGACGCTCCGGGAGTCCAAAGAAATACCAAACCTTCAAGTAAGGATTTTCTAACCTTTTGTAACAACATGGACAGCAAGGAAAAAGAATTATTAGGGCTGTAATATTCGAAATTGGCAGCCAAGATAATTTTTAAAAGAGGCTACGATGGCTTACCGGGCTTAGAACCAAGTATGGACAAGATTGCACCGGAAACGAGTGGAAAAACTTAAAACTTGGATTAATGGTAATCTAACAAATATTTACAGCAAAGATATAAGGCCTTTAGGTGCTGGAAAAAAAAAAAAAAAATTAAAAGAGGGATATAGAATAATTTAGACTTACACAAATGAATTCGGAATCGCCGGTGCGTGTAGGATCGTTTTTGTGTTCCAATAGGGTTTTTCCTCAATCTAATAAATCTAGGTAAAATATGAAATTAAATTAATATTCTAATATTATTGAATAACCAAGAACCAAAGCATGGGGAGATGGCTTACACAAGTTTGATGGAGCACTAGGTGGAGACAACAATCGGCACAAAGGGATGAAAGAAAAATCCAATTTTCTTCCTATGTCCCAGGCGGCGCTTGATGAGGAGAAGAAGCGAAATGTTAAAAAAATCTGTAGGGCAAGGTAAATAAAACGTAATGATGGCCGGCGGAAATAAATTGGCAATTTCCCCTTTTTTTTTTTTTTTTTTTTTTTTTTTTTTTTTAATCCTATAAAAAAAAAAATCCTGTAGGTGCTTGGCGGCTGGAACATTTTATAAGATGAAATTAGGGTTTGGGAGAAAAGAAAAATAATCCTATGTAGCAGTAGCACGAACCCGGTTTAAACCCCACACGCGCGTTGGCTAAATTGTAGGAAACCAAAGCAAACGAATTCAGAATTGAGTGAGGTAAATTTCTCTTGACTCATTTTTTTGAGAGGAATCCAATGGTGCTCCCAGATTTTCCATCTGATGCTCGGTTGTAAATGACAAAAATGCCCCTAGCCTAAAGAAAATGACTATGAGCTTCCTGTTTGGAATTTGACTTAATAACTACTAAAGGAATTATCTAAGGATCCAGATTCTAAATTTTATATTGATTTTCTAAATTGTTAGGTAAAATTTAAAAAAAATACCCTTAAGGAAAAAAAATGCTAATTAATTTATTTTTATTTATTTATTTATTTTATTTATTTATTTTATTTTATTTTATTTTTAAATTTTATTATTATTATTTTTTTTTTATTTATTTAGGGTAATTTAGTAATTTTATTTTCCTTAATTTCTAGGGTTATTACAGAGGGAGTACAAGGCCAGACATAGTTTATCCAATTAGTCTAATTTCAAGGTTTATGAATCAACCAAGTAAGTTACACTTTTCAGCAGCAAAAAGGATTCTTAGGTATCTACAAGGTACTAAGAAGCTTGGGATCCGATATGCCAAAGAAGCCGACAACAGATTAGTTGGATATACAGATAGTGATTGGGCAGGTTCATTTGATGAACGAAAAAGCACATCAAGTTATATACACAATTTTGGAACAAAAATTATATCATGGGCGTCCAAGAAACAGAAACATTTATCACTATCATCTGCTGAAGCAGAATATATAGCTGAAACAGATGAAGCATGTGAAGTAGTTTGGTTAAGAAGAATTCTAGTTGACTTGCTACAAACACAAGATGGTCCGACAACAATTTATTGTGATAATATGTCAACAATAACATTGACAAAAATCCAGTATTTCATGCACGGACAAAGTATATTGAATTACGATACCATTTTATTAGAAACTTGGTACATAAAGGAGAGATCCAGCTGAAATATATCAATGCAAAAGATCAACTAACAGATATTTTTAGGAAGACCATCGTAAGAGAAAAGCTATTAAAGTTTAAAAAAGAAGCAAAAATTACAAATTAAGAGGGCGTGTTGAAAAATATTAATTTGCATTTTTTAAGAAAAGTTAGATAAGGAAAGGCAGCAAAATAAAGTTTCTTAGTAGCCAAGAAACGTATTCAACTTGTTTCTTGGCAGCTGTAACTTTGTTTGAGAAGAGTCAACAAATTTGGCTGCAAATGGCGGTGCTAATTAGTTATTGGCTAGTAAAAGAAGCTACAACTGTAACTTAGCTTTTAGGAGTTAAAAATTCGGCTGGGAGAGGCAGGTTAATTTAGAACTCTTCTTTTAATTAAGGCGGCAAGGGCTATATAAAGCCATACAAGCCATGTTATTGTAAGTATGTACATGGTCTCCATAAATTAAAGAAAAATTACAAGATCTGATTTTATCTCGGGGTCTCTTCTTCTTTCTCCACCCAAATCACCGGATTATTTCTTCTAGCACCCAACAGAAACTCTCGGATACCGACATGAATGCTCGGTTTGCCGTTCCCATCCAAGCTCTCCCGGATTTCAACCTCCCACAAGGTGCTCGTTCTGTTGTCTTCAGGGTCAGGGACTCAGGTGGCCACTTATGGACCTTCAACTGTATCACAAGAACAAGAGGGCACCCGAAGCCTGTTTTTCAAGCTGGCTGGCTCCAGTTCGTCCGAGCAAAGCAGCTCCGAAACGGAGACGATGTAGTCTTCTATCGACTAAATGGTGATGATCCTGGAGCAGAGTATAGAATTGGAGTGCAAAGATTCAACAGCATTTGGAGGTATTTGAAATTGTGGCCAAAAGAAGACGAAGCATATGTTAGCTTAAGCTTCCAGTCCTATCCTGTGCTCTCTTCTTGCATGGAGTGTGATATTTAGTTATGCTTGCTGTTTATCGTAGTTTGTATCTTGCCCTACGTACAAGTTATGTTTGAGGTTGCTGGAGTTACCCCTGTTTTGTGTCTGCTCTGTTGATGTTGTACTGCTTACATGTTGTTCCAAACTAACAATCATGTATGTTGGAAGTCAGATTGGCCAGTGCATGTATGAAAATCGTGCTCTGTTTTTCTTTCTGCAGTACTTGTTAGCCAGGATAATGGGAGTTTTTATCCGCTCAAAACAAACGAATGATGACCGAGCGAACTTGAATATTGCTGTCTAGTGTTCACAGTTTGATATTGAAGCGGAATACACAAATTGCGTTGGTTCCGGTTGGCATATTAATTTTTGGGGGAGGCGCACTTAATTTTCATCTTAAAACTCTGCATATTTTTCTGTCATTTGTCTTTCGTTTTACCACCTTAACAAATTAACTCGGCTTGAATTCTAACCTCAGAGTTAATTAGGGCGCATGTACGGTTAACAATTTTTTAAGTTGTTTCTTAATTTATTGTTTTTGACGATTCAATTTAATCACCACCTATAAACTGTGTTTATAAAGATTTACCAACAGTAGCAATTGACTGCTTTCGAGCCTGGTTATCTAGCTAGACAAATTGTAGCTGAGGTCCTAGCCCCTTGGTTTCATGTAGCAAACTCATTTATGTATAGGGTTAGGATAATTCACTCCCATCCCTATTTTTGTAATAGATTGTAATAAATTTTGATTACAAAAAAATAAATAAATAAATGCTATAATTGCTAGAAAATGAAACGCAGGATTTGTTTGCCCCAGACCAGAAAGTATCAGGCCAAGGTTGTGCATATGCTTCCCAAAACAAATCTTCAAAAGGCAAGATTTGTTTGCCCCAGAAAAGAAAGTATCAAGCCAAGGTTGTGCATATGCTTCCCAAAACAAATCTTCGAAGCATCAGCTTTAAAAATAGCTTCTTCTTTTAAGAAACATAATTAATGATAAGTTTATTTTAGATGATAAATTCCACAAAGGAATTGAAGTAAATAATCATAGGTCTGCTCTAGCGGGTGGGGTGTGAAAGATTTGGAGAGGAGGGAATCTTTTACATATTTTTATGCGGCTCCACCTGGAACAAGTCATGCAAAGCATAAAATGGAAGAAGCAAGTGGGCAGGCCAGGTAATAGGCAATCGAGAAGAACAAAAATTGTAATGTAGTCCATAATCTATTATTTTGTTCCTATTATGATCCCTAACATCGAAATGATCTTTATATGGTCCCAATGGCTAAAATACAATCGCTTATTTTTCTTCTTTCCGTAACAGAGTCTGTTAGTATTAGCAAAATTTCAGGTTGGACTTCACACTAATTTGATGTATTTTTATCAATTTCATACACCTAATTTTGAATTTCAAAAAATTACAATATTAAACAATTTAAATCTATGGGAAGTTAATTGCTGAACAATTTGAATTAGAAATTGAAAATTTAATAGTAGAAAGTGTAAAAATAGGAGGATAGGAAATGAGAAGTGGTTTTTGTGGTTGCATGCGAACCAGTTTGATGCACACTGGGTGAGGTTCTTCATTGTGGCTTGGTTAATCATGTTTTGTTCGTCTATTATTTGTGATGGGTGATTGGAAAACCTTTTTCCCAATAAGTGATATTAGAACGTATGGTTCAACCCTGGTATAGTAGAGCATGTGGTTCATTTCCGGCATGGTAGAGAATATGGATAGATGATCGATTTATAGCATGGTAAAGCCTAGGGAATCAGTTTATTCATTTGTAGTGTTGTGAAGTTTTGCTTGTTTGCAATGTGGTCGAGGCTAGAGAATCATGGTAAGGATGTTGAAGTTCATTTTGACTAGGGGTGGATCTAGAATTTTTTTCCTATGGGGCCCACATGTAATTATTGTTTTATATATAACATACTTATAAAAGAAGAATATAAAATTTTAATTTAGTTTCAATGTATTTATGGAGAAATTAATTTTAATTATTCATGTTTTTATTTTGTTTTACTTATTTTCTTAAATTAACACAACAATTTAATAAGTTTCAGTAGGGTTCTTCTAAAATTTATGTAATATTTTCTAAAGAAATTAAAAATTTTACTGGGTCCATGGATCCTGTAGAATTATATATAGATCCATCTTTGATTTTGATAGCAATGTGGCATTTACAGCTTGATACAAAATTAACTTGGTAGTGGAGTGGTGCCAAGGGCTTAGTACAAGTTTGAAGATATTGTGTTTGTATTTGTTGATGTACATATTTGTGTTCCTATTCATGGCCAGCCATTTTCATTCGTTAATCGTTGTTGTGTTCCTTCTTGATGATGTTTATGGTTCATGTTTATGTTTGTGTTAGTGGTTGATAGTTTGTTCATGGTTGCTGTTGATTTTGAGTGAATGTGAAGATTGTTGCGTTTATTGGCACAAAATTTCAAAGATTGAGGACTTGAAGTGATATTTACGTGAAATTTTTTATGGTTTTTGCAATTGAAGCCCGAAAATGATTAGGTACTCATCAATTAACAACAAAGTAGTTCCTTTTAAACAAAAGAGTATACGAAGACGAGCAGTTTCTTCTTTCAATTTTCCATCTCCATATTAGTGCAGACTGAGCGATGTATACACACTTTCAGAAGAACTTGCAACCCCAAATTAAACCTGAAATAGTTACCAAGCGCTGTATATTAAACTAATTAAATTGATTTCAATTTAAATTTATGCAACAAAATCAAACTTTTTTTACGAAAATGTTAGAGATCTTTTAAAACATTTTGTATTTTGAAAATTCACATACGCAATTTATTGGATTATAACCATAGTACTATAACGCATGCTTGAATTTTTAGTTTATTAATATGCTTCCATTTTTATTACTTACAATTTAATTTCTTGTTAATTTTTAATTATTGATACATGAGCTTATTTTTACTACTTAATTTAATTTCTTGTAAATTGTTAATTATCAATACCTGAGGTTATTAGGCCTTGTTTGTGGTTGAAGTTATAATTTTGAAATATTACTCTTAGAGCTATCTGTAGAGTCTTAATTATCCAATAAACTAAAATATATGTGAAGGACGGAATTACAAGTAGTTTAGCCACGCAGTCGTTTAAAAAATAAAATCCATGCTCCCTTCATCAATCTTCATGGCCAATCGATATATATATATATAGATGGAAGGTTCTAAAAAACAGGGGCCTGTACCAATACAGGCATAATCACAGCCGTCCATCTATTTTGGTGAAATTACTAATCAGAAATATACTTCTCTTTTTTTATCATTGTAGTCCTAAGTGTTTATTATCTTCTTATTAGGTCATCAAATTTAGATCAGATGCGATTGAGTTCGGTGGGAGCCTGCTTCTTTCGGTTACAAGTCACCTTCCACTGCTTCGTCGAACCTCGTCCAATTGTTCAACAATCTTCAAATTTTGCTTCCGATTTTCGTAGATCGGGTTTTGAATTTCTCCT
This sequence comes from Aquilaria yunnanensis, assembly GCA_039654915.1. NCBI lineage: Eukaryota > Viridiplantae > Streptophyta > Magnoliopsida > Malvales > Thymelaeaceae > Aquilaria > Aquilaria yunnanensis. Next base: position 4,246,773 of record CM077595.1, read on the forward strand.
TCGATGGACGTTACCGGACGCGCGCCGTGGTTGGTTAGAAACGGATAGCGTCAACCGGGACATTTCCCTTCTCTTTCTCCCTTTTCCGATTCGCAGAAACGGTGGGAAGGCGGCGCTGCACAATGAGCTTGGGTCGCTATGTGGCGGGCTGACTGGCTGGTTTTAATGGGCCATGTGGCGGAGGCGGCGGACTTGCAGTGACAGGGAGACGCCGACGGCCTGCTCCTGTTTCTCCTTCCATGGCGTTACTAGTTGTTGGCAACGTCTCAATTCGGTGGTTCGACGACAACAGAGCTATGTACGACGACTGGTGGCTGGCAGCTAGCGGCTTTCCAACGGGGGAATGGCGGCTGAGGTTTTGTGGTTGGGAAAGCGGCGCAACGATTGGAGGGCGAAAGGATTTGGGGCAATTCTATCTAGAACCTTAGGTTTTCAAAATTGAGCAATTGGGCAACAACTTATGATTATAGTAAATATAGTTTATGAAAATTATAGTAAGAATTCTCAAAGTTTTTATGTCTTGAAGACTCCACAAATATATAAAAGTCTTTAGAATTTATAAAATTTACAAACAGACCCTAAAAGTACGTTTAAAAAATTGACCAAATTACCCTAAAAGTATATATTTTTAAAGATGAACATTTTTTTTTATGGTAAAAATGTTTTACTCAAAGAGTTTTGGGCCCCAAAATTTTGGGCCAAAATAAGCCTTGTTCTTATGTGATTATTAGATGGAGGAGTTTAGGGATGAAATGGGAAAAAAAAAACTTAGTGACTAGAGAAGAAATTAAGAATTAAGATTTCTAAATACCTTAAAATTTTTTTAAAAAATAATTTTTAAGGTATTTTTTAAATTTTAAGGTATTTATGAATCTTAATTTTTCAATTTAGCATATAAAACATCGTTAAATGGTAATTATTATTTTTATATACTTTAAAATTTGTAAACCTCTTATATAGTTTTTAAAATTTTAAGGCTTTTATAAATCTTAATTCTCGATTTAGGCTTTTCTCTCCCCAATCAATGGTCAAATACCTTCATCTGATGATTGGGTCCCTAATTTGTTTTACTGTTATGAATAAAATCCGGAGCTCAATCATCAAATGAATAAAATCGGGGACTCGGTTTGTCTCTGTTGCAATGCGCGAGATGCAAACCTAACAATATCAAATGGTGAAATATGAGACTAAGGATTAGAGAAAAGGTCAAAAAAGATGGGAACGTGGCCAAAAGGATTGACAATGAAATATAAATTGAGAAGATTAGAATTGGGGATTAAGGGCTTGATTTATCTTGTATATGCTTTTTTGGGTTTTGGAGGTGGCAACAATTGGGGTTCATGCTTAGATTTAGGTTTTCAATTGTGGCCTTGTTAAATTGTTTATCCTTAATCTCTGAAAATTTACAAAATATGTTAATATGTCAGTTATAGTAAAAATTAATATAATTCGAACAATCTTAAAACTCACCCTAACCTTAACCAAAAACTCAAAACCCAACCCAAACACAAAACCCAACCTAAACCCCAAACCCTAAACCTATCTAGGACTTTAATATTAACCTAAACCTAATGCTAACACTAATCTATAATCCTAAGCCCCAAACCTAACACTAACCATAAACGTAATCCTAACCTCTGAACTCAGCCCTAAACCCTAATATTAATCCTAAATCTAACCCTAACCCCTAACCCCTAAACCCAACCCTAACCTTAAATTGTAATCCTTAACTTTAGCTCTAAACCCTAAACCTTAAACCTTAATCCCAAACCCTAAATCTTAACCCGAAACAGAATCTTAATCCTAAACCTAACCCTAACCTTAAACCCTAAACTTGAACCCTAACCCTAAACCCTAAACCGTAAACCTTAATCCCAAACAAAATCATAACACTAAAACATTGAATATAAGCCTTTTATGCCTAATCATGTAATTTCCTTTATAAAATAATCAGGATGGATAAAGTCTTTTTTATATTACTACTAAATAACACATAATTTTTTTCATCTTTCTTAATTTATGTACTATTTATAAATGGTGCAAATAATCTAGATATATGAAGTAATATTTATTTTATATAATTATATACATTATTCATATCATTAGTTATTAATTATACTTTTTAGGCCTCAAAAGAAATGATTTATTGGTTTCAATATATTTAATTATATATGTGACGATTAATCTCCAATGTATGTTGATAAAGTTATTTAATTAAATTCTTACTTTTCCAAGTGAAAGAATTAATCTCTCTAATCTAAACTTAATAAGGATTTTCATCCGATTACAAACTTAGAAAGAGATATTAGAGCTCAATTTACCTTTACCTAATGACTTAGACTAATTTTCCAACAAGTCCATAGCCATTAAATTCTTCTCCTAGGTTCAATTACTTCTAATCTTTTCCAAGAGTTTAGAGGCAATTTATAGTGTAACTAATTATGGTCATCAACTAGCTAACACAACATTAAGCTCAAGAGAAGAATACACATATATTTAGTAGAAGACTAACATCACATACCCATAAATTCATTCAACATAATCAATCCAAGTAGCTACATCCATAGAAAGTGTAAAGAAAACCACTCTATAACAAAGTGAAACATAACCATGGGGATAAACATAATAACATTCATGGCAAACTACAAGGAAGGTGAAAGAATAAACCCAAGATGACTAGAAGGTCTTGAATCCAAAGTCTCCAAGCTAGTCCCCTTAAGCATTCCAAGCAATCTTTAAGCTAGCTCCAATGGTGACCAAGAAAAACCAAGAATCCTAACTATAGTGGATATGGAAAAACTAGTTCTAGGATGATAAAATGAAGATGAAGCTCTCTTCTTTTGCTAGGTTCCAGGTTCTTCTACCCCTTAGAGGTGTCCCTTTCACTCACCAAACCATTTGGATAGAAGTCCTTGGCCAATAGTAAGCTTGAGTTCAAATTTGAGGTAGGGGACCACTTTCCCGAGTGCTTGGCGCCTAGGCCTCAGGAGGGGGTGTTTGGGCATCTAGGCCTCCAGACTCGAGGGTACTCTGGTGCCTAGGCCCCATGAGAGGGTGCTTGGGCACCTAGGCCTCCAGACTCGTAGGTGCTCTGGCGCCTAGGCCCCAGGAAAGGGTGCTTGGGCGCCGAGGCCTCCAGGTTCACAGGTGCCTGGGGCTTAGGCTTCAGCTGACGCCTAGGCCTTTAAAGTGCGTTATTCAGGTAGCAGACTTTTGAACTGTGGCACTTAGGCGTCACAGTTATAAATTTCCTTGACTTTCGCATGCCCGTTTTTTGTTCCGCTAGTCCCGGTGCCATTCCAATGCTACAGACCGCTTCTCCAACCTACAAAATGAAGGATCAAAGCAAGAATTGGCCAAAAACGTTGAGTGGTAAGATAGGAAATGGTGGTCAAAGTTGACAAAAAGTCAACATGTTTGACCACAAAATTTACATTTATCACTAAACCCTAAACCTTAAATCCAAAAATGATAATAGTTTGATCTTATTAATGTGGAAAAGATAGTTAGTTTGCTCAATCCCTAACCCTAACTCTAACCCTAATCCTCAATCACAATTCTTAATCCTAATTTCTAACCCTAATCCCTAATCTCAATCCTTAACCTTAATCCCTAACAATAAATCACTAACACCAAATGAATTGGCTTAGCCATTTAGATTAAGTTAAAATGAATTGGCTTAGTCAACTAATATAGTCATAACTTCATCACCTTTTTTTGAATGTTTAGAAACACTGGCGACTAAATACAAAATAAAGAAAATAACAAGGATTAGTGTAATATTTAGCAAAAAGAGCCTAATTGATGAATTTTTTTAAAATCAAACTAATGATTTTTTTTAATCCAAGCTAAAGGAAAAACAATTACAATAGCCACTAAATATAAGATTTGTATACCTAATTATGTAATTTATTTTATTATTTTTAATCCACAGACATATATATTTTTTTATTACCATTAAGTTATCATTTCAAGTTTTATTTTCATTTTTCTAATTCACACCTTTTACATATTTAGTTAATACAAAATAAAACTTTAATCGAAACATAACTATAACATAATCCAAAAACCCAAAAATTTATGTTCGAATTTTTTTTTTCAAGTTCAATTAAAGTCAAGTTAATTTCTATCTCAGGTAATTTTACGTCAAGTTATTTCAGACGAGTAATTATGGAGACTATTAAGGATGCCAAATAACTAGAATTAAATAGTAACAAAAATAAAAAAATAGAATGAAAAATAAACCCTTATCCCTAACTCTAATTCATAATCATTAACCGTAAACCTTAAAATTTAATCCTAAACCTTAACCCTAAACCTTGATCCTTAGCCATATTCCCTAAACCTTAACCTAACCTTAATCCCTAATCCTTAGCCCTAAACCCTATTCCCGAATCCTAAACTCTAACATTAAATCTTTAACCATAAACGTAATTTTAATCCTAAACCCTAACCCTAAACCCTAACCATAACCCTATTCCCTAAACCTTAACCCTAACCTTAACCCCTAATCCCTAACCCTAAACTCTAATCCTAATCCTTAATCCCTAAACTCTAACCCATCTTTTAGTAATTTCAGTTTTTATAATATTTTTATAGTTATTTATATATTTATTGAAAAGAAAAAATAATTATCCAATAATTATATAAAAATTACCAACATATTGAAATTATGCAAATAAATTTTTCAGTAAAAATTATCAAAATATTTTTTTTTAGGAAGAATTCTAAAAGTCATTTTCATGTCATTTTTATTTTGTTTTAATTTAAGTCATGAATTGCATTAGATATGAATTTTAATTATATATTTATTCTAGTTATTTAATTTATGTCATATTTTATTAGTAATAGTCATCATGAAATAAAGATGTCAATAGGCTGGGTTTGGGTTAGGTATAAGTAATTCCAAATCCTCTCTACGAGTAATCAGTTCGGATAATGCCTACCAAACCCATTTTAAGACATGTTTATTTCTTTTTAGATTTCTTTTTTTATATATATTTACATATATTTTAGAAAGAATGAGTATATCTACAATTAATTAATACCTAAAAACTCATAAACTCAAATAATATATGAAAATTTATGTTCAATTACAATTTTTAAAACATATATGAAAATTTTTAAAAATCATAAATAAAGCAATATATGAAAATTAATTTGTTATTTTTGCCACAAATTAATTTAATAAAATTGATAATATAAAGGATTATAATTTTAGGCTAGTTATCCAATTATTTAAATAATTTAACTTATTTAATTTTTTTAATAAATCAAAAATTAATTGAATTAAGGCACTAAAATACTTAATATATCTATAAGTAAATTAGTTTTGGTGGACTTCGTCAAGTCCAAAAACAGATATATTTCATTCAAATTTGATTCTTTTCATATACTATATAAGTGGGCCGATCACCTAAGGAAAATTGATTAGCGGCGATTCTTAGAAAGTAAAGCAAATGTCTATTTTTTTATAATAATATTTTAAAAATTACACTTATCTCCATCTAGTTTTAAAAAAATCTTAAAAAAATCCTATAATAACCTAAATCCTAAACATTAACATTAATCTCTAACATTAAACCCTAATCCTAACCGTTAACTTTAAATGCTAAGCATAATCCCTAATATCTAACATTAAAACCTAACCATAATCCCTAACTCTAACTCTAAACCTTAACCATAAACCAAATTCCTAACCCCAATCCCTAGACCCTAATCCTAATTCCTAATTCCTAACTCTAATTCCTAATCAATAACCCTAAACTCTAAACCTTAATCCTAAACCCTAATCCTTAACCCTATTCCCTAAACCCTTGTGTTTTAATTTAAGACAACTTCTAGTTAGCTACCCATATGATTGTTTTATGAAGAAAATTTTGTTTCCCACATAATATTTTACAATATAATTGTATTTGAGTGTTCACTCTTGAATATGTACATATTCATATGGCTATTACTTAGAAATTATAATGAAATAAATTTTATTTCAAATAATCCATTAATTGTAATATTTGTATCATAATGTTTGTTTAGTTTATATGTTTTTAATGAATTTTTCTACTACTACACAATAAACAAATATATATTCAGTGAACTGTATTAGCATGATAAAAATTATAACAAAAGGTATTTTCATGTATTATTATGTTGGGCAAATGTACAAGAAAAAAGTTAAAAGAACACATAATTTTTGGATCTTTGCTAATTTATCTACTATTTGCGAATGGTGCAAATAATCTACATCTATGGAGTAATATTAATTTTATACAATCCTTTACATTATTCATATCATAAGTTAATAATTATAAAGTGTAAGGCTAAAAATAAATGGTTTATTGGTTTGAAGATAATTAATTATATATGTGATGATTACATTGAATAAATTTCAATGTAATTGCTTCTTTGCTTGATCCATATGTCAAATTATGATGATACGGCCACATTATAATAACAATCGTAATTTAATCAAGGAAGTTTCAGTTTTGAGTTTCAGGTTGATTTTGGATAAAGCAGATAGTATTTTCAAGTTTTTCTCATCGCATTTAATACAAGTCAGCTCAAATTCTGACATAATTTTTTGCCATCAAATTTAGGTTAGGTAATTACAGAGACTATTATGGATGTCAAACAAATAGAATTAAATATAATTAATATTTTTTTAACTTAAACCACAGAAAAATAGAATGAAAAATAAACTCTAATCCCTAACTCTAATTCTTAATCCATAACTTTAAATAAACCTTATTCCTAAACCCTAATTTGAAACCGTAATCCTTAACCCTCACCATAACCCTATTAACATGAATACCATACCATATGAACCTTAATCTAATTCTTAATCTAATTCTTTTTTTATACCATGTATCCAGTTTAGAATAATGTAAGAAACATTGATTAGTGGCTACTCCTAAAACGTACTCCCTCCGTCCCAAAATCTTTGCTCCATTTGTTTTTAGTAATTAATCTAGGATTTTTTATTTTCAACATTTTAATATATAAATAAAAAAATTTTGGATAAAAATGATAAATCAAGACATGTAATTTCAAAATATATTTTTTAAATTTTTTTCTAAAAAAAATGATATGAAAAAAATCAAATCAAAATACAGCAAAAAGTCAAATGGAGCAAAGATTTTGGGATGGAGGGAGTAACACAAATGTCTAAATTTTGTAACATTTTTTTTTAAATTACACTTATCTCCCTCTAGTTTTAAAAACAGCTTTAAAAATCTTTCAAGAACCCAAACCTTAACATTAACCTTAATCTCTAACACTAGACCCTAACCTTAACCCTAAACCCCTAACTCTAAACGCTAAGCCTAATCCCTAGTCTCTAATGTAAGTCATGAAATGCATAAAATTTTATATTAGTTATCCAATTATTTTAGTTACTTAATCTTTTTAAGTACATTGTTATTAGTGAATTTAGCCAAGTCCCGAGATAGATTTATTTCGTTCAAATCCGATTAGTCTTGTAGACCATATAATACATGTACTCAACTTAGGAAAATTGATTGGTTACAATTCTTCTAAACACATTTAACCAAAAAAAAACAAATAAAGTTTACGTATACATCATATTCTACCTCGAACCAATTTTATTTGAAAGATAATTGTATTTAGGTCAAATAATCCATTGATTGTAAAACTTCTATAATACTAATAATATGTTATGAATTTTTCTTTGTTTACGCATTAAAAAAGATAAATTCATAGATATTTAATAACATCATAAAAATTGTATTTTGAATTGATTATCACACCTACATAATATTGGCTTAGTTATTAAATTGGTTATTGGTGAAAATGATATAAAAATTAAAATTAGTAATTTTAGATTAAGTTAACTTAAGTTAGAATGAATTGACTTACTCATTTAGATTAAGTCATAATGAATTGACTTAGTAAACCCATATAGTCATAAATATGAATGTTCCTAACATAGTGTAGACATTGCACCAGCAGTTCAAATATAATGGTGACACTAAAAGAAATAAAAATAAAAATAAATAGGAAGCATAATTCAAACTCTAATACATAACCCTAAACCCTAAACCCTTAATGTAATGTGAAAAAAATACTAAATAAAAATTTAACCATAACATATATAACTCTAACATAATCCTAAAACCTAAAAATGTGCATCTAAACTAAAAACATAAACCCTAACCATAAATTCAAGACTTAACCCTAACCCTAAAAACCTTACCTTAATCTATAAACCCAAACCCTAAACAAGAGTACCAGAACCAAGGCATATTTATTTCGTTCAAGTCTGATTCTTTTTTAATATTTTCTTAAAAAATTTCTAACCCTAACCTTAATATTAAACCTTAAAAACTAAATTGTAAATAACCCTAAACCTTAAATTCTGAAAACAATATATGAAAATTTCTTGTTATTTTAGCCACAAATAATTTAATAAACATGAAAGTAAGGCGCTAAAATACTTAATAAATATGAAAGTAAATTGTTCTTATAGGACTTGGTAAAGTACCAAGGTAAATTTATTTTTTTCAAATCTAATTAGTCTCATATATTATAATAAGATTTCCAATTAGCCTAGGAAAATTAATTTCGAGTTAAGTAGATTTCAGATTTGGGATTTTGGACTCATGTTGATTCCGGGTTAAGTAGATTTTAGTTTCAATTTTTTAGCTTTCATGTTTAATCAGATTATTAGTGCATAAGCCAAAATGACTAGATTATTAAACTTAATTAGTAAAAATGGAAGTTACTTATTTGGAAGAACCAAAATATAGATTTACCAAATATGGATGTTCCTAATATAGACTTGCTAAATATAGATGTTTGTAATATAAACTTGCCAAATATAAATGTTTCTAACATAGACTTACTAAATATGGATGTTCCTAACATAGTGCAGACATTACACCAGCAGTTCAACTATAATGGCCATATTAAAAGAAAAAAAATTAAAATAAGTAGATAACATAATTCAAACTATAATCCATAACTCTAAACCCTAAGCCCTTAATGTAATGTAAAAAAAAATAATAAATAAAAATTTAACCCTAGCATAACTCTAACATAATCCTAAAACTTAAAAGTGTGACTCTAAACTATAAACCTAAACCATTGATCCTATACTTAACCCTAACCCTAAAAACCTTATCTTAATCTATAAACCTAAACCTGAATCCATTGATTATAATATTTGTCTGATACTATTAATTTTTTAAGAATTTTTTTTAAACATTAAAAAATATAAATTCATTGAAATTTAATAACATCATAAAAATTATTTTAATATTTATTTTATATAATTATATACATTATTCATATCATTAGTTAATAATTATACTTTTTAGGCCTATAAAGAAATGATTTATTGGTTTCAATATATTTAATTATATATGTGATGATTACATTTAATAAATTAAATATCATTAAATATAATTCTATTAATTAACTATACTTTTTACTGAATACATATTTCTACTTATTATTATATTAATATTATTATTATGAATACATATTCTACATTCGGGTTTTTTGTTTGAGTTTAATACAAGTCGGGTCAATTTCGAGCTTAGGTAATTTTAGGCCAAGTTATTTAGGTTAGGCAATTATAAAGACTCTTATGTATGCCAAAAAAATATAATTAAATCCAATTATGTATTTTTTTAAATTAAACTATAAAATAGTAACAAAACCCAACAAATAGAATGAAAATTAAACCCTAATTGTGCAGATATTGATTGCCAATTTTTGAGAAATAAATTTGAATAAAATTTTATTTGAAATAATCCATTGATTGTAATATTTCTATGTTACTGCTAATTTTCTTATGAAATTTTATTTTTTATATGTTAAAAAAGATAAATTTTTTTCATCTTTCTTAATTTATGTACTATGTAGAAATGAAGCAAATAATCTAGATATATGGAGTAATATTAATTTTATATAATTATATATACTGTTTATATATTTATTTAATACTAAATAAAACTTTAACCGTAACATAACTATAACATAATCCAAAAACTCAAAATTTTACATTCGGGTTTTTTTGTTCTAGTTAAATACAAGTCATGTCAATTTCTATCTTAGGTAATTGTAGGCTAGGTTATTTAGGATGAATAATGATGAAGATTATTATGGATGTCAAAGAACTAGAATTAAATAGTAATAAATATCCAAAAATAGATGAATAATAAACCCTGATCCTTAACTCTAATTCCTAATCATTAACCTTAAACCTTAAATTTTAATCCTAAACCTTAATTATCATATCAATTAACTTGAATCTCATACCATTAAACCTTAATATCATACCATTTAACCTCAATCGTATATCATAACCTGAATCTCATACCATTTAACCTCAATCTCATATTAGTTAACCTGAATCGCATACCACTTAACCTAAATTCTATGCCACAACAACCTCATTATCATACCACAATAATCTTAATCTCATACCATATGAACCTAAATATCATACCAGTTAACCTGAATCTCATACCATTAAACCTTAATATCATACCATTTAACCTCAATCTTATACCATAACCTGAATCTCATACCATTTAATCTCAATCTCATATCAGTTAACCTGAATCGCATACCACTTAACCTGAATCCAATACCACAACAACCTCATTATCATATGACAATAACCTTAATCTCATACCATATGAACCTCAATCCTATACCATAACCTGAATCTCATACCAGTTAACCTAAATCGCATACCACTTAACCTAAATCCTATATCATAACAACCTAATTATCATACCGCAATAACCTTAATCTCATATCATATGAACCTGAATCTCATACTATTAAACCTTAATATCATACCACTTAACCTCAATCCTATACCATAACCTAAATATCATATCATTTAACCTAAATCTCATACCACTTAACCTGAATCCAATACCACAACAACCTTATTATCATACCACAATAACCTTAATATCATACCATATGAACCTCAATCCTATACCATGACTTGAATCTCATACCATTTAACCTCAATCTCATACCAGTTAACCTAAATCGCATACCACTTAACCTGAATCCTATACCATAACAACCTCATTATCATACCACAATAACCTTAATCTTATACCATATGAACTTGAATCTCATACCGGTTAACCTGAATCTCATACCATTAAACGTTAATATCATACCATTTAACCTCAATCCTATACCATAACCTGAATCTCATACCATTTAATCTCAATCTCATACCAGTTAACCTGAATCGCATACCACTTAACCTAAATCCGATACCACAACAACCTCATTATCATACCACAATAACCTTAATCTCAAACCATATGAACCTCAATCCTATACCATAACCTAAATCTTATACCGGTTAACCTCAATCTCATACCAGTTAACCTAAATCGCATACCATTTAACCTGAATCCTATACCATAACAACCTAATTATCATACCACAATAACCTTAATCTTATACCATATGAACCTGAATCTCATACCATTAAACCTTAATATCATACTATTTAACCTCAATCGTATACCATAACGTGAATCCCATACCATTTAACTTCAATCTCATACTAGTTAACCTGACTTGCATACCACTTAACCTAAATTCGATACCACAACAACCTTATTATCATACCACAATAACCTTAATCTCATACCATATGAACGTCAATCCTATACCATAACCTGAATCTCATACCAGTTAACCTCAATCTCATACCAATTAACCTAAATCGCATACTACTTAACCTGAATCCTATACCATAACAACCTCATTATCATACCACAATAACCTTAATCTCATACCATATGAACCTGAATCTCATACCGGTTAACCTGAATCTCATACCATTAAACCTTAATATCATACCATTTAACCTCATTCTTATACCATAACCTGAATCTCATACCATTTAACCTCAATCTCATACCAGTTAACCCGAATCGCATACTACTTAACCTGAATCCGATACCACAATAACCTCATTATCATACCACAATAACCTTAATTTCATACCATATGAACCTCAATCCTATACCATAACTTGAATCTCATACTAGTTAACCTAAATCGCATACTACTTAACCTGTGTAACACCCCCATGTCCCACATGGGTGAATTGTGGGAAGCCTTATGTGGATATATAGGCTCCAATTCCAGAACATAAATACCTAGCGCTTATCCTTTTCCAAAGGATAGCCTATGTGGTGTGGGCAGGTGTTCCGTTGACCGGTTCTGGACTTGGGTCGTTACAGATGGTATCAGAGCTGACCCGGGACCACGATGATGTGGCATAGTGGGTATGCACATGCATCGTCTACCGGGGCTGATCCTGGATTCGAGAGGCTACTTGGCCAGGGGCTAAGTAGTCCGATTAGAGAGGTTACTTGGTCCGGGAAACCAAGTAATCCGATTGACCCCAACGGGGACGTTGGGTACGTAAGGGGGGGAGTTTGTAACACCCCAATGTCCCACATGGGTGAATTGTGGGAAGCCTTATGTGGATATATAGGCTCCAATTCCAGAACATAAATACCTAGCGCTTATCCTTTTCCAAAGGATAGCCTATGTGGTGTGGGCAGGTGTTCCGTTGACCGGTTCTGGACTTGGGTCGTTACAACCTGAATCCTATACCATAACAACCTAATTATCGTACCACAATAACCTGAATCTCATACCATATGAACCTGAATCTCATACCAGTTAACCTGAATCTCATACCATTTAACCTCAATCCTATACCATAGCCTGAATCTCATACCATTTAACCTCAATCTCATGCCAATTAACCTAAATCGCATACCACTTAACCTGAATCTGATACCACAACAACCTCATTATCATATCACAGTAACCTTAATCCCATACCATATGAACCTCAATCCTATACCATAACCTAAATCTCATACAAGTTAACCTCAATCTCATACCAGTTAACCTAAATCGCAAACCACTTAACTTGAATCCTATACCATAACAACCTAATTATCATACCACAATAACCTTAATCTCATACCATATGAATCTAAATCTCATACCAGGTGAACCTGAATCTCATACCACTTAACTTGAATCTCATACCATTAAACCTTAATATCATACCATTTAACCTCATTCTTATACCATAACCTGAATCTCATACCATTTAACCTCAATCTCATACCAGTTAACCCGAATCGCATTCTACTTAACCTGAATCCGATACCACAATAACCTCATTATCATACCACAATAGTTTTAATCTTATACCATATGAACCTCAATCTCATACCAGATCAACTTGAATCTAATACTAGTTAACTTGAATCTTATACCATTTAACCTGAATCTCATACCATTAAACCTTAATATCATACCATTTAACCTCAATCCTATACCATAGCCTGAATCTTATACCATTTAACCTTAATCTCATACCAGTTAACCTGAATCACATACCACTTAACCTAAATCCTATACCACAACAACCTTATTATCATACCACAATAACCTTAATCTCATACCATATGAACCTAAATCTCATACCAAATGAACCTGAATCTCATACCACTTAACCTAAATCTCATACCAAATGAACCTGAATCTCATACCACTTAACCTTAATCTCATACCATTTAACCTAAATCTCATACCATTAAGCCTTAATATCATACCATTTAACCTCAATCATATACCATAACCTGAATCTCATACCATTTAACTTCAATCTCATACCATATTTACCTAATTCTTATACCATCTAAATTTTATATCATATGAACATAAATCTAATACCATTTAACCTAAATCCATTACCACCTAACCTAATTATTATACTGTTTAGCATTAATTACATACCGCATAACCTGTAACTTGTTGTTCAAGTTATAGTATGATTTTCTTATTTTGTATACTATTGTGATATTTCTAAACTTGGGTCCTTAACTGATCAGAGAACAAAAGTTTGAGGATGAGCCCTGAAAAATGGGTATTGGTATAACCCCCGTATTTTAGAACGATATATATATATATATAAGTTTGGTGCCAAGAGAGAGTGACGTACAACACAAGAGTCAGCAAATTGTAAGGAAAAGTCTGAGTCAAATGATTCGCTTCCGAAAAATTGGAAGGATTCGGCAAGTCGCTTTTCGAAATCTCAGCAGGTCGATCGGCTACACAGTGGCTGTCGGGTAATATTGCTACATTGTGGGCAGTCTTATCATCTACCTAGTACGTATTGGATGATTAGCTTTGATTCTCGATGCCCCACCTTCTGACTAGTGTTGAGCAGCACGTATAAACCAGAAACTGGAATTAAATTAAGTAGAACTTGCACATTTTGTAGCATTCTGAGCATAATTATTCTGATGTAAGCTTTTTCATTTGAGTTTAGAAAATTATTGGAGAAGGAGCTGATTCATTATAGACGAGGAATCGGAGAACCATCGGAGATGCTAGGATATCGCGAGCTGGGGAAAATTGAAAGGGCATGTGCAAGACGGTCTCATTTGTCCCTATATATGAATCTAATTATTGATTCTACCCATCTCACTTAACATCCCATGCCCAAAACAGGAGTCCAACCCCTCTCTTCCCGTCTTCCATTATTGACTATTGTTTGAAATGGATCTTTAACATTCATTTTATCTTTTTAAAGTCTCTAACTTTCATATTTTTGTCTCAAATATGATTATTTCATCATTTTATAGTTAAAGTTAACAAAATCCTATAAAAAAATGTTAACTTTTGTTCCTAAATTTTCTTGCTCTCACTCAAAGCATGCTTTGAGTCTTTAAATTTAACATTTTTTTCCTTTTCTCATAAAAAAAATTGGGACATCCCTTTGGTCTCTTGAGCCTAAATTGTCATCGTGCTCTCCTCCTCTATCTCTCTAACTCCTCTTTGTCGATAATCATTGTCATCAAACTAGAATATCTCTTTCGCAGCAACATATGAAGCACCAAAGAGGACATTGTTGCTCGATCCTGAATCATTTCAACATCAGTTCCATCAACAAGTTCTAGCTTTTCTAACTTAGATCTCGAGCACCCTCTTCTTAATCCGATCTAAGAGTGATAATCCACATTTCCTATTCCATCAGAACCAACAATTCACTTTAATTCCTTAATTTTTGTCGGTAAAGCACAGAGTCTTTTCTGATGGCGGTGAATTGGGCAAGCATCGAATTGTTTTGAGAAGGTTGGATCTAGTTTGGAGAGCTTCAATAGATGAAGGGTCAAGAGTGAAGGTCTTGTTGCAATTGGTGACGGACTCATTGATTCTCCTAGCGGCCTTGTAGCTGAAGGTAAGCTTCATGTAGCACTATGTAAGGAACCCTTGTGGTGCGAGATAGCAGTCATTGATGGTGGCTACGGTCCTGGATCGTTTTAGAGTAGAGGCCGGCGTCGAGGGTGGCAATGGCTACAGCACAGCAACAAATGAGGAAGTTGAATCACGAGATTGATTCAGCTTTTCTGAGGCTTTGGGAAGAGATCCAGCATGGCAATGGAGAGGGAAAGCTATCGAGAAATCAAAGGAAATTGAAGGAAGGAAATGAAATCGAATGAATTTGAAGGAAATCATTGTCATCTTGGGTGAGGATTTGGGGCTACGATTTTAAGTTGCGGATGACGAAAAGGCCAGCGAGAGTGTAGAGATGCTAGCGAGGTTGCGATTTTCTCTAGGAATTATTGGGAATCCGAACGAGTTTCACGCTATTAAATTAGCGTACACCAGGATCGGATTGCAAAAAATAATCACACGGGTACCTTGTTTTCGAAATTCCACAAATGCAGAATTCTCCAAGCTTAACACGCTCGAATTCCTTCTCTTCCGGTTGCACTATATGAGTGTTTGTGCTATTATTGTTTCTGGACTAATTATCTCTCCCGTTCAATAATACACAACCACTCCTTTTATAGGCAAAAAGTACAGTAGCTTCTCTTAGAAGCTAAAGTACAACTTCTCTTAGAAGTTAAGTACAATAGCTTCTCTCAGAAGCTGAAGTACAACTTCTTTTAGAAGTTTGACCGGGTAGAGTTTAGAATGTGGCGTGGGACCCTTGGGATCTCTTAATCCTGTCAAATTAGTCCTAAACTAATTTATTGTTTACAAGTCAGTACAACATATTATACGACCTTGTAAAATCTCCCAGGATTTCAGAGACAATTCACAAGTACCCATTTTATTCTATTCCGTTCACCATCCAATATTGTTGCACATAATCCGGACTAGACCAACCACATCCAAAACGTGGTACTGTCAATACGGAATTAAATATGTGCACGTCTCTTCAAGTTTATTCAGACTCTAAACAATTTAGAAAAACATTTATAAAATCTATAGATACCATATATATAATTTTATATATAGAAAATAATATTTCCAAAACAATATTTTTCTAAATCGACCACGTGGATTTCTTAATCCGAAAAACCAAGAGACTTACTCCACAATATTCACTCTTATTTCAAGAGCGGTGAATTCTATGTTGAATAATCATGAACTTAACATGTTACATTTATGTGATCCAACATGTCCAAGTATATCCTATAGTAGGCATCATTGGTTGACATATCAAAATCACATAAAGTATACATTTAAATTCATATTATTCTCAAGTCTACGGAATAAATAACATTTACTCTTTCTCAACAGTTGAAGGTCTAAGAGTAATTGTTTTGGTCCTGTTCAAATATTTATCTCCATAAATATCCACATACGCATTAGGAACCAATATTCCAGTGATTGAGACAAATCACTCTATCTCATATAGTAATGTCATATGTGCAATCTTTTATGAGTAATCAACCCATGTATATACTCATAGATTGTGAACACCTTTTAAAGAACTACAAATATGAATTAAGTCTCATGTGGTATGATCTCCATCATCCATCAATTCATATATAATATAGTTCTTATGGGTTCATCACAGTAGGAGATAAGTTGGCTTTGATGAGCACAGCAAATCTTTCAGGAATGAATGAGAGAGAGGGGGAAGGAGGTTGGTGTGCCGATGGTAATGCCCGCAAAGCACAAGCCCAGTTTCGAGGATGAACTGGGGATGAATTTTTTTTATTTTTTTTTTCTTGAATTGGTGAAGTGTAGATTTTGCTACCTTAAGGGTGCTTTGAGGAAAAGGGGAAAAAAAGTAGGGACCAAAGCTGATATTCACTCCAAAATTTCATTAAGTTAAATTGTAAAATTGAAAGGATCACAAGTGAGATAAAAAAAGGGAGGTTAAGGACTTTAAGAGGATAAAATGAAGATTAGGGACCCATTTAGGATAATGTGAAAAGGTTAGGGACCATAAATACATTTTACCCCTAAGAAAAACTTATTTGCTTTTCATTGGAAAAAATTATTTCTTATATATCCAATAATAATCTTTATTTTCTTCTCTTTGTTAGTCCTCAATGGCTTCCATGGCATATATATTTCAGAATTAAATTTGCATAGAAGAAACAATTTTTTTCTCCAAAAATTTATTTTATTTGCATGCATGGTTTTGATCCTATTGTTCTCTTTTAACCCTGTTCTAAAGACATTTTTTTCAAAATCCCAAACAGTTATGTTAAATCGGGCTTTGAAATTTTGAAGCTTTAAACTTTTTTTTTTTTTTTCTGTTTGATGTTGGTTTTTTGGTTAAGGCGCTTTGGAGCATTTTCTGTTTTCGGTGGAGATGAGCCAAATGCCTTCATCGGCGATGATTGCTCATCTGGCGGGACCGCACATGCAAAGCTCTCTCTTGGTCAAAAGCCTAACGACAACGGTCACTATCGCGGATTTAGGGGTAGAGTCTCTAGTTAGTTTAGGTATTTTCCTTAATTCCTTAGTACTGTGGTTCTCTGCTGATTTTAGTGATTTATATACTTAAATTCGTAGGGGTGAATATTTTAATCGTGTTCATTTAACTACAAACTGGAGAAGATTCTTAATTTGGTGGATTCTATGGTAGATGTTGTGTCAAAGGATGTGATCTTATGTTTGCCTTCGTCCCTTTTTCTTTCAACAAATAGACTTCAATCCTGGGATTGTGGCATGCATAGTTCACTCTTGTCCAAACCTTGACTACTAAATACATAGGCCCGCCTGAGAGCGGTAAGCCATATATTATTTAATTGCATGGATCTCTTCTCCAAGAAACTGTTGAAAAATATTAATTTACATTTTTTAAGAAAAGCTAGACAAGGAAAGGCGGCAAAATAAAGTTTCTTAGTAGCCAAGAAACGTATTCAACTTGTTTCTTGGCAGCTGTAACTTTCTTTGAGAAGAGTCAACATATTTGGCTGCAAATGGCGGTGCTAATTAGTGATTGGCTAGTAAAAGAAACCACAGCTGTAACTTAGCTTTTAAGAGTAAAAAATTCATCCGGAAAAGCCGGAAAGGCAAGTTAATTTAGAACTCTTGTTTTAATTAAGGCGGCAACGTGGCTATATAAAACCATACATGCCATGTTATTATAAGCATCTACATGGTCTCTATAAATTAAAGAAAAATTACAAGATCTCCTGATTTTATTTCGGCCTCTCTTCTTCTGTCTCCACCCAAATCACCGTATTATTCTTCTATCACCCAACAAATTTAGTTTTAGAGCATAGGTTGAAGAAATAGTCACAAGCGGTGAAGCCATGTTTAACTATTCATAGTCTCTCGTTCCTATATTCAATGGAGAGAACTATGAATTTTGGAGCATTCATATGAAAACATTATTCATCTCCTAAGATTTATGGGAGTTGGTAGAATCTGGCTTCGAAGAACCAACTAGTTCATAAGCATATACTAGTTGGACCGAAGCACAAAAAAGTCAGTACAAGTAAAACGAGCAAATAGATGCAAAAGCTTTACTTAATATCCAACAAGGATTGAGTAAAACAATTTTCCCACGCATCATGGGTGCCAAAATATCAAAAGATCCTTAGGAAATATTGAATAAGCAATTCGGTAGCCAGGAAAAAGTTATCTCTAAAAAATTGCAAAATTTATGGATGGACTTTAACAATCTTTCCATGAAAGATACAGAGAGTGTTCAAGAATTTTCTTCAAGGGCAACAGAAATAATAAACTAGATAAGGAGCTTAGGAGACAATATTGAAGACAGGAAGATTAATGAGAAAATTTTGTGGAGCCTGCCAGCAAATGCCAGCAAAATTTGAGCATGTTGTAGTAGCAATTGAAGAATCAAAAGATTTATCAAAACTAGTAGTTGATGATTTGATTATCTCTCTAGAAGCACATGAGAGGAGAATGAACAGATTCTCAAGCCAAACAATAGAACAGGCTTTCCAATCAAATATGAACATGGGAGATAATTTCAGGCAAAATAACCAAGGCAGAGGTTCATTCCAAAATAGAGGAAGAGGAAATCGTGGCCGAGGTCATGACCGTGGCAGAGGAAATCAAAATGATTTCAGCCAAAGAAATTATTCAAGCACAAGTTGCAAAATTTGTGAAAAATCCGGGCATCAATTAAAAGATTATAGATTCAAGTGTTGGCATTGCAGAAACCCAAACCACTCAAAAAAAGTCTACTGATCAAAGGTCAAAGCAACAACGTGAATCTTTTAGAAGAACGTGAAGGAGGAGAAGTATTCTATTATTGCTTAAGTGCTAAGAAAGAATCAAGTACTATTTGGTATGTTGATAGTGGATGTAGTAATCACATGTAGAGATGTCAATGGGGCGGGTTTGGGAAGGGTTGTGCAATTCTAGAACCCGCCCCGTGATAAATCCATACAACCCGAATCTTACCTACAACCCGCATCGGGTAGAATTTTCTAAACCCGTATCCTACCCTTGCACTAGCGGGTAGGATGGCGGTTCTCGACCCGCAAACCCTCCAAATTATTACATATGAGATTAAGAAAAATATATATGAGATTAAGAGAAATCTAACATGTAAACTATGATAAATTTCTCACACAATAACAATAAATATGTTTGAAGAAAACAAAAAAAAAAAATAATCATGTCCAAACAATAATTAATTCTAGTAATACAATCCTCATTAATACTAACTAGTCAAATATAAATAGAATGTGAGTTGCGCCTGTCAAGCCATTTCACATTTGTTTATGTCGTGTGTCAGTGGTTTTAATGAATATAATATTTATATATATATACACACACACACACACACACATACACAATATACACCATTTAGTGGGGTGGGTTTGGGGCGGGTTGTTAACTAAACCCGCATCCTACTCGTACCCAACGGATTCTATTACAAATCCAGATTTGCCCTAAATCGGTTTAATTGGAAAAAAGCTCTTACCCAACAGGTAGGTTAGAGTCGAGTATCCACATGGTAGGGTTCAAATTGACATCCCTAATCACATGACAGGAGATAAACAAAGCTTTACAAAATTAGATGAAAATTATTTTTCAAAAATAAAGCTTGGTGATGACAAACTCTAGGATGTTAAAGGCAAATGAGTTATTGCAGTTGATAGCAATGAAGGTAACTCTAAATTTATTACAGATGTCCTTTATGTTCCTAATTTGACTCAAAATCTATTAAGTGTTGGGCAACTTTTGCGAAAAGATTATGCACTGAATTTGAAGATGATGCATATATTATTAAAGATAAAAAGAAAAGTATCACAACTGCAAAAGTTAAGATAAGCAGGAACAATGTTTTTTTTCTCTAGCTATGTCACTACATTATTTTCTTGCTTTGAAAAGTGATATAGCTGATGAGTCATTTCTTTGGCATTTAAGATATGGACATCTGAATTATAAAGGTTTGAAGTTGTTAAAGGACAAAAATATGGTCCTTGGTTTGCCTAGTATAGGCAAAATTAATAAAGTTTGTGAATGATGCATATATGGGAAGATGCACAAACTCCCATTTCTAAAGAAGAGCAAGGAAGCCCTTGGAGCTGGTTCACTCTGATATAGTTGGTCTGACTAAAACTCCATCATTAAATGGGAATAAATACTTTATTCTATTTGTGGATGACTTCACCAGGATTATGTGGATTTACTTCTTGAAAAGAAAATTAGAAGCTTTTGAAGTATTTAAGAAATTCAAAGCACTTGCAGAAAATGAAAGTGGAAGATCTATAAAAATTTTGAGAACGGATTGAGCAGGAGAATATACTTCTGCAGAATTTGTCAGATTTTGCCAACAAAATTGAATAAGGAGGCAATTGACAGTTCTACGTACCTCACAACAAAATGGAGTTGCATAAAGAAATAATAGAACAGTTGTTGAAATGACTTGAAGCTTGTCAAAGGACAAGGGAATTCCAAATAGCTTCTGGGCGGAAGTAGTAAACACTGCAGTTTACATCCTAAACAGATCTCCAACAAAAGCTATACTCAACAAAACTCCATATGAGGCATGGCATCACAGAAAACCCTAGGTACAACAATTTAGAATTTTTGGTTGCATAGCTTATGCTCATATTGATGACCAACAAAGAGAGAAGTTTGATCACAAAGGAGAAAAGTATATCTTCACTAGATATAGTGATGAATCAAAAGGTTATCGCTTATATAATCCAGATACGAGCAAATTTATTATTGCTCAAGATGTTATCTTTGATGAAGCAGAAACTTGGAAATGGCAGGAAGACAATAGCAGATGACCAAAAATAATAGAAACAATGGAGCCTAAATGATATCAAGAAGATTAATGTATTGGATCTGACAAGATAAATACTGAAGCCAGTCCATCTACTTCATATCAACCAGATGATGTTGTACAAGATTATGATACACCTCCAAGAAGGGTTCGAAATTTAGCAAATATCTATGAAAGTACTCAAAGGTTATCTCTATTTACATGTGAACCCCAGAATTTTGAAGAAGTTGCAAAAGATGAAGTCTGGACTAAAGCCATGAATAAAGAAATTAAGATGATCGAGAAAAACAGGACTTGGGAGCTACTTGATCTACTTGAAGGCGAAGATGTTATTGGCCTAAAATGGGTCTACAAGACCAAGCATAATGAGGATGAATCAATTCAGAAGCACAAATCTCGATTAGTTGCAAAAGGTTATTCACAACAGCCAGGAATTGACTACAATGAAACATTTGTACCAGTAGTGCGAATGAAGACGATCAGAACAGTTTTAGCATTAGCAGCTCAAATAGAGTTGTCAGTTTATCAATTTGATGTTAAATCAACATTTCTCAATGGAGAATTAGCTGAGATAGTATATGTGGAGCAGCCACATGGTTACAAAATTAAAGGAAAGGGGCAAAAAGACTACAAATTGAAGAAGACATTATATGGACTAAAGCAAGCCCCTCGAGCATGGAATATGAAAATTGATAATTACTTCTGGCAAACTAGATTCCAAAGAAGCCAAAGTGAACTATCACTTTATGTGAAATTTGAAGGTACAAGTGATCTCCTCATAGTTTGTTTATATGTTAATGATCTCATATATAAAGGAACAAATCCAAAGATGATTGAACAATTAAAAAACACTATGACAGAAGAATTTGATATGACTGATTTGGGCCTCATGAAGTATTTCTTGGGAATTCAGATACAACAATAAAAAGGTGAAATATTTATTTCACAAGAAAAATATGCCCAAGATATACTTCAAAAATTTCAGATGAACAACTGTAATCCTATAGCTACACCACTTTCTGTGAATGAGAAGTTAAAAGAAGATGACGGAGCACCAAAGGTGGATGCACATATGTACCGAACTTTAGTTGGTTCACTTATTTACTTGACAAATACTCCCTCCGTTCCAAAATCTTTGCTCCATTTGTTTTCAGCAATTAATCTAGGATTTTTTAATTTTAAAATTTTAATATATAAATGAAAAATCTTTGCATACAAATGATTAATCAAGACATGTAGTTTCTAGATATATTTTTTTTAATTTTTTCTAACAAACAATAATATGAAAAAAAATTAAGTCAAAATACAACAAAAAGTCAAATAAAGCAAAGATTTTGGGATGAAGGGAGTACAAGGCCAGACATAGTTTATCCAATTAGTCTAATTTCAAGGTTTATGAATCAACCAAGTAAGTTACACTTTGCAGTAGCAAAAAGGATTCTTAGGTATCTACAAGGTACCAAGAAGCTTGGGGTCCGATATGCCAAAGAAGCCAACAGCAGATTAGTTAGATATATAGATAGTGATTGGGCAAGTTCATCTGATGAACAGAAAAGCACATCAGGTTACATATTCAGTCTTGGAACAAAAATTATATCATGGGTGTCCAAGGAACAGAAAAGTTTATCACTATCATCTGTTGAAGTAGAATATATAGCTGGAACAGATGCGGCATGTGAAGCAGTTTGGTTAAGAAGAATTTTGGCTGACTTGCTACAAAAACAAGATGGTCCGACAACAATTTATTGTGATAATATGTCAACAGTAGCATTGACAAAAATCTAGTGTTTCATGCATGGACAAAGCATATTGAATTACGATATCGTTTTATCAGAAACTTGGTACATAAAGGAGAGATCCAGTTGAAGTATATCAATACAAAAGATCAACTAGTAGATATTTTTATGAAGGCCATCACAAGAGAAAAGCTATTAAAGTTTCAAGAAGAAGCAAAAATTACAAATTAAGAGGGGGTGTTGAAAAATATTAATTTACATTTTTTAAGAAAAACTAGATAAGGAAAGGAAGCAAAATAAAGTTTCTTAGTAGCCAAGAAACGTATTCAACTTGTTTCTTGGCAGCTGTAAATTTGTTTGAGAAGAGTCAACAAATTTGGCTGCAAATGGCGGTGCTAATTAGTGATTGGCTAGTAAAAGAAACTACAGCTGTAACTTAGCTTTTAGGAGTAAAAAATTCGTCTGGGAAAGGCAAGTTAATTTAGAACTCTTCTTTTAATTAAGGTGGCAAGGTGACTATATAAAGCCATACAAGCCATGTTATTATAAGTATGTGCATGGTCTCCATAAATTAAAGAAAAATTACAAGATCTGATTTTATCTCGGCCTCTCTTCTTCTTTCTCCACCCAAATCACCGGATTATTTCTTCTAGCACCCAACAGAAACTCTCGGATACCGACATGAATGATCGGTTTGCCGTTCCCATCCAAGCTCTCCAGTATTTCAACCCCCCACAGGGTGCTCATTCTGTCGTCTTGAGGGTCAGGGACTCAGGTGGCCACTTATGGACCTTCAACTGTATCACAAGAACAAGAGGGCACCCGAAGCCTGTTTTTCAAGCTGGCTGGCTCCAGTTTGTCCGACCAAAGCAGCTCCGAAACGGAGACGCTGTAGTCTTCTATCGACTAAATGGTGATGATCCTGGAGCAGAGTATAGAATTCGAGTGCAAAGATTCAACAGCAGTTGAAGGTATTTGAAATTGTGGCCTAAAGAAGACGAAGCATATGTTAGCTTAAGCTTCCTGTCCTATCCTGTGCTCTCTCCTTGCATGGAGTGTGATATTTAGTTCTGCCCTACGTACAAGTTATGTTTGAGGTTGCTGGAGTCGCCTTTGTTTTGTGTCTACTCTGTTGATGTTGCACTGATTACATATTGTTCCAAACTAACAATCATGATTGTTGGAAGTCAGATTGGCCAGTGCATGTATGAAAATCGTGCTCTGTTTTCTTTCTACATTACTTGTTAGCCAGGATAATGGGAATTTTTATCCGCTCAAAACAGACGAATGATGACCGAGCGAACTTGAATATTGCTGTCTAGTGTTCACAGTTTGATATTGAAGCGGAATACACAAATTGCGTTGGATCCGGTTGGCATATTAATTTTTGGGGGAGGCGCACTTAATTTTCATCATAAAAGTCTGCATATTTTTCTGTCATTTGTCTTTCGTTTTACCACCTTAACAAATTAACTCGGCTTGAATTCTAACCTCAGAGTTAATTAGGGCGCATGTACGGTTAACAATTTTTTAAGTTGTTTCTTAATTTATTGTTTTTGACGATTCAATTTAATCACCACCTATAAACTGTGTTTATAAAGATTTACCAACAGTAGCAATTGACTGCTTTCGAGCCTAGTTATCTAGCTAGACGAAAAATCACCCACAATTTGTTTTCGTTTACGCAATAATTACAAGATCATTGAACAAAAAATGTTGTCAAAACGAGACCTATAGAACAAAGTCGAAAAACTACTTCTGCTTCGAAAACGTCTCTGCTCTTATTTTTTTGTCTCACTTTACTTCTTTTAATTCGGCCAATTGGTGGCCTTTTGTATCACATGACTTTTAAATCCATTCCAAGTTCGCAGTCAACTTGACTCTTACGAGCCTTTTGTTATATATATATATATATAATTAGAAGCATCATATAAGGGTAGAGATATTCAAACTCTGCATTTTCTTACATCTATCCTAACACCTTAACCATTATACCAAGAGGAGGGGGATTGATGAGGCATTAATCTAAACATGACCATAACAAAAAAAGAGAAATTGAGATTGGACACATGACATTATTGACACCGCAAGGTGGATATTGTCTAGTTTGGATTAGAAATAAAGGCCCATTATTTTAGAATTTAAATTGTTAGTTTATAATCGAACTGATCCCGTTGAATTTTAAGGGTTAAGTGGATAAAATTGATTCAACTAAAATTATTGGACATAACTTGGGGCTTAGATTTAATCCCGTTACTGGACGTAAAACCAGTGGAAGATGTGAGCCACAGTCACAATCACTGTACATACAATTTATCATATTTAAAATTTTTCATTTTTCTTTTAATAATGTATTTGCTCCCGTAAGTGTAATCGACATGCTTCAAAGTTGAATGCTTCTTTCGAGATGCTATTGTTAGTGGGCTACACAGGACCAATTCAAAAGTGTTTGGGACCGCCTTTGATTCAGGGAATCAGGGTTGGGATCATATTCTTTGTTTTATTCATCTGATTTCACGTTTTGTTCGTTTTGTTGAAAACAAAAATTTTATTTTGGTGTGGTCCCGAATGCAGAACGACGAACAATCCGAATAGAGAAACAGCCAACAACCAGATCTAACGAAAATCCTCTATCCTCTCCCAAAGGTTTTTGATCCACTTCAGTTTTTCCACTTAATTTGAATTGAATTTATTTATATTACTTATTTATTAATTTTTTTAAAAAATATTTTTAGATACTACAAGAATAATAGTTTTTAAATTTAATTTTATAAACTTTTTATCAGATAATAATATAAATAAATTTAAGTTACACATAAAAAAAAAAAACTAAATGGAGCAAAGAATTTGACAAGAATGGAGTATAATTATAGTCCCACGATGACTAGCACAATGGCAATGTAAAGGAACACCCACAAGTGAAACCCAAGTTCGAGGAGTTGCGTCGTACTATACATAAGCCAAGCACCTTAAAAATAGACAAATTGTAGCTGAGGTCCTAGCCCCTTGGTTTCATGTAGCAAACTCATTTATCTATAGGGTTAGGATAATTCACTCCCATTCCTACTTCTGTAATAGGTTGTAATAAATTTTGATTACAAAAAAAATGCTATAATTGCTAGAAAATGAAAGGCAGGATTTGTTTGCCCCAGACCAGAAAGTATCAGGCCAAGGTTGTGCACATGCTTCCCAAAACAAATCTTCGAAAGGCAAGATTTGTTTGCCCTAGAAAAGAAAGTATCAAGCCAAGGTTGTGCATATGCTTCCCAAAACAAATCTTCGAAGTAGCAGCTGTAGAAATAGCTTCTTCTTTTAAGAAACATAATTAAAGATAAGTTTATTTTAGATGATAAATTCCACAAAGGAATTGAAGTAATTAATCATACGTCTGCTCCAGCGGGTGGGGTGTGAAAGATTTGGAGAGGAGGAAATCTTTTCCATATTTTTATGTGGCTCGACATGGAACAAGTCATGCAAAGCATAAAATGGAAGAAGAAAGTGGGCAGGCCAGGTAATAGGCAATCGAGAAGAATGAAAATTGTAATGTAGTCCATAATCTATTATTTTGTTCCTATTATGATCCCTAACATCGAAATCATCTTTATATATATGGTCCCAATGGCTAAATACAATCACTTATTTTTCTTCTTTCCTTAACAGAGTCTGTTAGTATTAGCGAAATTTAAGGTTGGACTTCACACTAATTTGGTGTATTATTAGCAATTTCATACACCTAATTCTGAATTTTAAAAAATTACAATACTAAACAATTTAAATCTATGGGAAGTCAATTGCTGAACAATTTGAATTAGAAATTGAAAATTTAATAGTAGAAAGTGTAAAAACAGGAGGAGATAGGAAATGAGAAGTGGTTTTAGTGGTTGCATGCGAACCAGTTTGATGCACACTGGGTGAGATTCTTCATTGTGGCTTGGTTAATCTTGTTTTGTTCTTCTATTATGTGTGATGGGTGACTCGAAAACCTTTTTCCCAATAAGTGATATTAGAACGTATGGTTCAATCCTGGTATAGTGGAGCATGTGGTTCATTTCCGGCATGTTAGAGAATATGGATAGATGATCAATTTATAGCATGGTAAAACCTAGGGAATCGGTTTATTCATTTGTAGTGTTGTGAAGTTTTGCTTATTTGCAATGTGATCGAGGCTAGAGAATCATCTTAAGGATGTTGAAGTTGATTTTGACTCCCGGACCTAGAATTTTTTTCCTATGGGGCCCACATATAATTATTGTTTTATATATAACATACTTATAAAAGAAGAATATAAAATTTTAATTTAGTTTCAATGTATTTATGGAAAAATTAATTTTAATTATTCATGTTTTTATTTTATTTTACTTATTTTCTTAAATTAACATAACAATTTAATAAGTTTCAGTAGGGTTCATCTAAAATTTATGTAATATTTTCTAAAGAAATTAAAAATTTTACTGGGGTCCGTGGATCCCGTAGAATTATACATAGATCCGTCTTTGATTTTGATAGCAATGTGGCATTTACAGCTTGATACAAAATTAACGTGGTAGTGGAGTGGTGCCAAGGGCTTAGTACAAGTTTGAATATATTGTGTTTGTATTTGTTGATGTACATAGTTGTGTTCCTATTCATGGCCAGTCATTTTCATTCGTTAATCGTTGTTGTGTTCCTTCTTGATGATGTTTATGGTTCATGTTTATGTTTGTGTTAGTGGTTGATAGTTTGTTCATGGTTGCTGTTGATTTTGAGTGAATGTGAAGATTGTTGCGTTTATTGGGACAAAATTTCAAAGATTGAGGACTTTAAGTGATATTTTCGTGAAATTTTTTATGGTTTTTGCAATTGAAGCCCGAAAATGATTAGGTACTCATCAATTAACAACAAAGTAGTTCCTTTTAAACAAAAGAGTATACTAAGACGAGCAGTTTGTTCTTTCAATTTTCAATCTCCATATTTGCGCAGACTGATGAACGATGTATATACACTTTCAGAAGAACTTGCAACCCCAAATTAAACCTGAAATAGTTAACAAGCGCTGTATATTAAACTAATTAAATTGATTTCAATTTAAATTTATGCAAAAAAATCAAACAGTTTTTATGAAAATGTTAGAGATTTTTTAAAACATTTTGTATTTTAAAAATTCACAGACGCAATTTATTGGATTATAAGGATAGTACTATAACGCATGCTTGAATTTTTAGTTTATTAATATGCTTCCATTTTTATTACTTACAATTTCATTTCCTGTTAATTGTTAATTATTGATACATGAGCTTATTTTTACTACTTAATTTAATTTCTTGTAAATTGTTAATTATCAATACCTGAGGTTATTAGGCCTTGTTTGTGGTTGAAGGTATATTTTGAAATATTACTCTTACAGCTATCTGTAGAGTCTTAATTATCCAATAAACTAAAATATATGTGAAGGACGGAATTACAAGGAGTTTAGCCACGCAGTCGTTTGAAAAATAAAACTTATATATATATAAGTTTGGGCCAAGAGAGAGTGACGTACAACACAAGAGTCAGCAAATTAATTAGGAAAAATCTGACTCAAATGAGTCGCTTCAGAAAACTTGGAAGGATTCGGCAAGTCGCTTTTCGAAATCTCAGCAGGTCGATCGGCTACACAGTGGCTGTCGGATAATATTGCTACATTGTGGGTAGTCTTATATAATCTGCCTAGTACGTATTGGATGATTAGCTTTGATTCTCGATGCCCCACCTTCTGACTAGTGTTGAGCAGCACGTATAAACCAGAAACTGGAATTAAATTAAGTAGAACTTGCACATTTTGTAGCATTCTGAGCATAATTATTCTGATGTAAGCTTTTTCATTTGAGTTTAGAAAATTATTGGAGAAGGAGCTGATTCATTATAGACGAGGAATCGGAGAACCATCGGAGATGCTAGGATATCGCGAGTTGGGGAAAATTTAAAGGGCATGTGCAAGACGGTCTTATTTGTCCCTATATATGAATCTAATTATTGATTCTACCCATCTCACTTAACATCCCATGCCCAAAACAGGAGTCCAACTCCTCTCTTCCCATCTTCCATTATTGACTATTGTTCTAAACGGATCTCTAACATTCATTTTATCTTTTTAAAGTCTCTAACTTTTATATTTTTGTCTCAAATATGGTTATTTCATCATTTTATAGTTAAAGTTAACAGAATCCTATAAAAAAATTGTCAACTTTTGTCCCTAAATTTTCTTCCTCTCACTCAAAGCATGCTTTAAGCCTTTAAATTTAACATTTTTTTTCCTTTTCTCATAAAAAAAAATTGGGACATCACTTTGGTCTCTTGAGCCTAAATTGTCATCTTGCTTTCATCCTCTATCTCTCTACCTCCTCTTTGTCGATAATCATTGCCATCAAACTAGAATATCCCTTTCGCAACAACCTATGAAGCACCAAAGAGGACATAGTTGCTTGATCCTGAATCATTTCAACATCAGTTCCATCAACAAGCTCTAGCTTTTCTAACTCAGATCCCAAGCACCCTCTTCTTAATCCGATCAAAGAGTGATAATCCACATTTCCTATTCCACCAGAACCAACAATTCACTTTAATTCCTCAATTTTTGTTGGTAAAGCAAAGAGTCTTTTCTGATGGTGGTGAATTGGGCAAGCATCGAATTGTTTTGAGAAGGCTGGATCTTGTCTGGAGAGCTTCGATAGATGAAGGCTCAAGAGCAAGGGTCTTGTTGCAATTGGTGATGGACTCGTTGATTCTTCTGACGGCCTTGTAGGTGAAGGTGTGCTTCAAGTAGCGCTACGTAAAGAACCCTTGTTGTGCGGGACAACAGTCATTGATGGTGTGTGGCAACGTCGGGTTTTCGGGAGTCGCCACCAATCGGTTTTCGCTCAGGTCGATTGGATACCTTAAAATATGGTCTGCGAGAGTTCGGGGATCGGGAGTACGGTTACGCTAAAACAATATTGTTATAGCGCCCAAAATTGGCACCTTAGTTGATTTTAATTTTGTTTTACTTTGCTTTAAAAAAAAATTCAGTTAATTTTCAAACTAGAAATTTTAACTGAATTAGTCGAAATGTGGATTTTTTAAGTTAAGTTGATATTTCCGAACCATGGACTCTGCCGAGTCATTTGGACACGGAAGTTTTTAATTCCGAACCATGGACTCTGCCGAGTCACCCGGACACGGAATGTTGATGATATTTTAAATAATTTAATCCATATCGTAAAATATGAATTTTTATCTTTTGTATTTATTTAATTTATTTAATTAAAAAATTTTGATATTTTTCAAACCGTAGATCCTGACGGATCATCCGGATATGAAAATTATTTTAAAAAGGTGAGCCAAAAAATAATTATTTAATGAAAATTTCATTTATTTAATAATGAAACCAAAAATTTATGTATATTTCAAAAATAAAAGAAAATTTTTAATATTTTATTTGTTTTATTTTGTTTTAATGAAAGATTAACCAAAAGTAATTATTTAATTAAGAAACCAAACATTTATATGCATATTTTAAAAATAAATAAAATTTTTTGATATTTATATATTTTATTTTTTTGTGTTCTTTTTTATTGATAAAATAAGTCTAAAATATTTAAAAAAAAATTAATTCTTTTTTCTTGTTTATTTTTATTACCTTTATTTGAAATTATTTGGGTAAAATTTTATTTTGTTTAATAAAGGAAACAAAAAGTTATATCTTTTTATTATTTTGAAAGAAATAAGTAAAATATTACTGGATAAAAAAATAAGTAAAATATTATCCCAAAGTTTTTCAATCAAAAAGTAAAATATTACTGAATAAAAATAAATAAGTAAAATATTATCCCAAAGTTTTTCAATCAAAAAGTAAAATATTACTGAATAAAAATAAATAAGTAAAATATTATCCCAAAGTTTTTCAATCAAAAAGTAAAATATTACTGAATAAAAATAAATAAGTAAAATATTATCCCAAAGTTTTTCAATCAAAAAGTAAAATATTACTGAATAAAAATAAATAAGTAAAATATTATCCCAAAGTTTTTCAATCAAAAAGTAAAATATTACTAAATAAAATCCTGAAGTTTTTATATCCTTTTATTCTTTTTACTAATAAAGAAACTAAAAAGTTATACTTAATAAATAAGTAATATATTGCTGGATAAAGAGATAAGTAAAATATTAGCCCAAAGTTTTTATTTTTTAATAAAAGAAAATTTATTTATATACTTTATGTAAAAAAATATATATATATATTTTATATACTTTATTTAAAAAAATATTTTCCAAGCCATGGATCCTGGCGGATCATTTGGACATGGAGTTTAATTTTTATTAATTATTTATTTAATTAATTATTAATTAAATCATAATTTTTATTGGATTTTTATTATTGTTTTTCTTGAATTTTTAATTATTATTACTATAGAAATATATTTAAAAAACAGAATTGATTTTTTTTGTATTTTTAGAATTATTTAATTATGTTTGTTAAATAATTTTTAATAAAAAGAATAAAAAGTTTAACTTTTTGTTCTCTTTAAAGAAATAATTAAAACATATGTTTCAAAATAATAAAAGATAATTGTCTTTAAAAAATGATTTTTAAATAGAATAAAGTTAATTATTCACATAAAAGAATCTTCTTTTAATTAGTTACTGTTTACTTATTTATTTATTTTTTATTATTAAATAAGTGAAATAAATTTTATCATAAAATAAAATTTTGGCATAAAGGAAAATTAAATAAAGTAAGGTAAAGGGGAGGTTTTATTTTAGTTTAGACATAAAAAAAATGCATAAAATAACACATGTAAACATATAAAGGAATATTAAAAGATAATAAATAAATAAATAAAGTGGGGCTTTTTGACCATCCACTTAAAAAAAATAAATAAATAGGAGGTATAACCTTCCATGAATTATAAAAGTTAGCAAAAGTTAGAAAAGTTAGATGTTAATAATGATAATAACAATAATAAAAGGTTAGTAAATTAGTAACAATAATAATAATAAAAGGTTAGTAAAGTTAGTAAAGTTAGTTGTTAATAACAATAAAAATAAAAGTTAGTAATGTTAGTTGAGTTAATTATCAATAATAACAACAATAATAATAAAAATTAGTAAGTTAATAATGATAATAACAATAACAATAAAAGTTAGTTATGTTAGCAATTAATAATAATAATAATAATAATAATAACAATAAAAGTTAGTATGGTTAGTAAGTTAGTGAGTTAATAATAGTAACAACAATAATAATAGAGGTTAGTGATAATAACAACAATAAATAATAGATAAACAAATAAATATTAAAAGAGTTAGTAATTAGTTTTTCTTTCTGCAAGGATAAAAGAAAAGGTTAGTGACCAAAGTGAAAGAAATTGAAAAGATGAATGATTATGTGGGAGTTTTACCTTTTGAAATTAAAACTTGAATTCTGAGAACAGGAAAACAGGGACGCGCGCGCGCACGAGGGGGAAAGGGGGCGGAGCTGGGCGACGGCACCCAGGCGAGGGACGGCGAGGCAACGGCGGGCCAGGAATGGGGCGACGAGGCGACGGCGGGCCAGGCGAGGGACGGCGGTGTGACGGCGGGCCAGGCGAGGGGCGGCGGCCGGCGAACTAGGAGAGAGAGACGCGGCGGAGGGAGAGACGGGACACGACGGGAAGGGAAGCGGACGGCGGCGGGACGGCGTGGGAGCTACCGGCGGCGGCGGGCGTGGCTGGGCCGGACGACGGCGGCAGAGGAGAGAAAAACGGTGAACGGAGAGAGAGAGAGAAAACGGAAGAAAAGAAAAAAAAAAACGAAGAAGATGGTCGAATCGTAAGAAAAAAAAGTTTTGGGACTTTCTGCGCAGAGAAAGGATAAGCTAGGGAATAAGGCTGTAATTTTATCTTTTTTTTGAAACGGAGCTCTAAGTTTTCTTTCTATTTTTTTCTGTGTTCAGCACAAAATTTGGGGGGCTATTTATAGAGGAAGTTTAGCTGAACTGTTGATGGATAAATTAATAAAAAATTTCAAACTTATCTCTTAAATTGGTAAAATGACAATTTTAGTCCTTTACGTCTCTCAGCCTCTGGATAAGTTCCTGAAGCTTCTGATTTTGACAATTTTGTCGTTTTCTGTCAATTTGGGCCAGAAACGTCGGCAGCCTCAAAATTTTATGTGACAAACTACTAAATGCTCCTGGAACTTTCAGAACTTGTCAATTTTGCCTGAAACTTCTTAATTTTGTCATTTTTACCTCAAACTTTTAAATTTTGCCATTTTTTTTTGGAGTTTTATTTTTTTCTTTCAAATACACATATATATCATTTTAAATCAAATATTCACAAAACAAAAATGTATTTTAAGCTAATTAAAATTTTTAGTAATAATAATAAATTTTTTTTATTTAATTTCTTTTGTTTAATTTCTTTTAAAATTTTTTTTTATGGTCGGACGAAATTGGGTGTCAACAGCTGCCCCCCTTTGCATGCTTCATGGGACATGATGTATGCAAAGTTAGTTACCAAATTTCGTCCGGCTTAGCTAGGCATTGAAAACCTTCTCGCCGCCTAAATCCTGAGGTTAAGGAACTCTCATTAGAACCCCGGCGATAGGAGCTCTCCTATCATTGAAGGAAAATTGATTGTTTCTGAGGCAAAGGTTCCATCCTTAAAACCTCGGATTGATTGATTGATTTCGAAGCAAAGGTTCCATCCTTAAAACCTCGAATTGATTGATTGATTTCGAGGCAAAGGTTCCATCCTTAAAACCTCAGACTGATTGATTGATTTTGAGTTAAAGGTTTCATCATTAAAACCTCAGATTGATTGGTTGATTTCGAGGCATAGGTTTCATCCTTAAAACCTCTGATTGATTGATTGATTTCGAGGCAAAGGTTCCATCCTTACAACCCCGATGAATGAAAATTGATTGTTTTCGAGGCAAAGGTTCCATCCTTAAAACCTCGGATTGATTGATTGATCTCGAGGCAAAGGTTCCATCCTTAAAACCTCGGATTGATTGATTGATCTTGAGGCAAAGGTTCCATCCTTAAAACCTCAGATTGATTGATTGATCTCGAGGCAAAGGTTCCATCCTTAAAACCCCGGATTGATTGATTGATTGATGTCGAGGCAAAGGTTCCATCCTTAAAACCTCGAATTGATTGATTGATCTCGAGGCAAAGGTTCCATCCTTAAAACCCCGGATTGATTGATTGATGTCGAGGCAAAGGTTCCATCCTTAAAACCTCGAATTGATTGATTGATGTCGAGGCAAAGATTCCATCCTTAAAACCTCGGATTGATAATTGATCTCGAGGCAAAGGTTCCATCCTTAAAACCCTGGATTGATTGATTGATCTCGAGGCAAAGGTTCTATCCTTAAAACCCCGGATTGATTAATTGATGTCGAGGCAAAGGTTCCATCCTTAAAACCTCGACGATTGATTGAGTTCGAGGCAAAGGTTCCATCCTTAAAACCTCGGATTGATAATTGATTTCGAGGCAAAGGTTCCATCCTTAAAACCCCGGATTGATTGATTGATCTCGAGGCAAAGGTTCTATCCTTAAAACCCCGGATTGATTAATTGATGTCGAGGCAAAGGTTCCATCCTTAAAACCTCGACGATTGATTGAGTTCGAGGCAAAGGTTTCATCCTTAAAACCTCGGATTGATAATTGATGTCGAGGCAAAGGTTCCATCCTTAAAACCTCGGATTGATAATTGATGTCGAGGCAAAGGTTCCATCCTTAAAACCTCGAATTGATTGATTGATCTCGAGGCAAAGGTTCTATCCTTAAAACCCCGGATTGATTAATTGATGTCGAGGCAAAGGTTCCATCCTTAAAACCTCGACGATTGATTGAGTTCGAGGCAAAGGTTCCATCCTTAAAACCTCGGATTGATAATTGATTGTTTTCGAAGCAAAGGTTCCATCCTTAAAACCTCGGATTGATAATTGATCTCGAGGCAAAGGTTCCATCCTTAAAACCCCAGATTGATTGATTGATCTCGAGGCAAAGGTTCCATCCTTAAAACCCCGATGATGAAAATTGGTTGTTTTCGAGGCAAAGGTTCCATCCTTAAAACCTCGGATTGATAATTGATCTCGAGGCAAAGGTTCCATCCTTAAAACCCCGGATTGATTGATTGATGTCGAGGCAAAGGTTCCATCCTTAAAACCTCGACGATTGATTGAGTTCGAGGCAAAGGTTCCATCCTTAAAACCTCGGATTGATAATTGATTGTTTTCGAGGCAAAGGTTCCATCCTTAAAACCTCGATGATGAAAATTGATTGTTTTCGAGGCAAAGGTTCCATCCTTAAAACCCCGATGATGAAAATTGGTTGTTTTCGAGGCAAAGGTTTCATCCTTAAAACCTCGGATTGATAATTGATTGTTTTCGAGGCAAAGATTCCATCCTTAAAACCTCGATGATGAAAATTGATTATTTTCGAGGCAAAGGTTCCATCCTTAAAACCCCGATGATGAAAATTGATTATTTTCGAGGCAAAGGTTCCATCCTTAAAACCCCGATGATGAAAATTGATTTTGAGGCTAAGGAGCTTTCCTTAGGACCTCGAGCGAAATTTATATGAAAGCAATTGAAATTGGAATAATTTTCTTCGAAAGTGTGAATTTTCATAATAGGTGAGTGCAAAAATTTAAACTTCGATAAGATGAGTGAATCTTGATGATGACAATAACACTGACAAATTATGTAAAGGGAACGGATGTTTGGAATCAATATCCAAGGTTCATCTAATATTTTCTTCAGTAAATATAGATTCCCTTGTGAGATATGTCATCCAAATAAGGTTAAAGCTTAACTACCCCAAAATGTTATGCCTAGTAGACCTAATAGGATGCGTC
This sequence comes from Aquilaria yunnanensis, assembly GCA_039654915.1. NCBI lineage: Eukaryota > Viridiplantae > Streptophyta > Magnoliopsida > Malvales > Thymelaeaceae > Aquilaria > Aquilaria yunnanensis. The sequence goes on from CM077595.1 coordinate 4,282,920, forward strand.
TCAAGAGTAACAAAAATTACTCTTTACTCAGCCATTCCAACCTAAAGGCATTGTCCTATGGTTTTAATATCAGCCTGGACGAAACTATATTATAAAAAAAAAGAAATTCCCTGAAAGGAAAAACTGAAACGCGAAAGAAAATGCTGATAATAAAACTAAAGGACAAGAAAAACGGATCAGATCGCTTCTTTCTTCCACAATACTTCAACAGGGTGAGTAGAGGACCATTATGGGAGTGAACTGGTCGGGAAAGACTGTCGTGTCCAGTCTATCTGAATCATTGCTGGATCTGGTTCAGGAACAAAAGCTTGTATTTTATCTAGCAATTCTTCAGCAGTTGTTGCGGATATTATGATTCGCCGTGCCACTCTTGATATGAAATTCTTCTGCATAGCATAATCCATAAAAGCTATCAGACCTGTAAAGAAATTGTTAACATTTAAAAGCCCAATGGGTTTCTTATGCAAATTAAGTTGGGCCATGGAAGCAATTTGAAAGACTTCTCCCAATGTGCCAAAACCACCTGGTAGAGCGATAAAAGCATCAGCATTTAAAAGCATTTGTAACACACGCTCTTGCAAATTTTTAACCACTAATTCTTCTCCAATCGTGCCCTCAGAAATAAATTTCAGAGGTCCAGGGATAATGCCCAGAACTTGACTTCCTCCTAGAGATGCTGCTGATGCTACACCTCCCATTAATCCGACACTACCTCCTCCATAAACTAAATGTATTTTTCGCTCAGCTAATACTCTACCCAAATGGTTGGCTGCTTTTAAATACTCTTCATCTTTTCCAGGAAAAGCCCCAGAAAATACACAAATACTTCGGGATTTACGAGTTGGGATTTTCTCCATTCCTATCCTTACCCTTGTGAGAAAAGAGGATATATTTATAGAGATGAAGAGATATGGCAATAATTTTAGGAAAATTTTAAAAGCGACAGCTAGCACGTACAGTAATCGTGACTTTGATCCTTGTCTTCCACTGGCTTTGCGTCCAGTAATGGCTTCAATGCTTTCTATGAATCGGTGATTTGCATCTCATCTAGCTTTCTCACAAACTGGCAAACAGGGTCGTTTAGGGTTAGATTCCCAAGACTATAGCGATCTCGTTCTTTTTGGAAAATTATCCATAATCCAACAACCTCAAATTGCACTATTCCGCAAGAATGCGCTTCAAGAACCTCTTGAATATCTTCTAGAAATTCCTTACACAAGCCATTCTTAATGAATCTTATTCTATCACTACGATTTCTGGTGATCACTCCTGGAGAACGACATTTATTGCCGCAAATCCACCATCCACAATTATGACAAACGCCTAGCCTCTTTGCTCTTCTTTTTTTGGCATAAGCGCTTTTACCAAAGCCGGGCATACGGGGAAAGAACGCTTCTGGAACTTCACCAGCTGAACGAACCTTAGCTTCAATTAGCCACCGCACATTATCAGGAATGCCTTTGTGCATAAATACTCTGAATCGTTCACATCTAGCTTGATAAATCTTTTTAAGAACATTTATTGGGAAGGAAGGAAAATATTTTCGTAGGGCAGAAAGAGAAGACTCCATTGATGAAGGAGGCAAAGAAAGAAATTAGTGATTGTAGGAAACGAAAATAACTAACACATATTTATAGTGATGAAAAGGGATAACGTGTCGATTACACTTAGGGGAGCGTGTACATCTGTCAAAAGAAAATGCAAGCTTTTCCAAATATAACAAACTGTATGTACAGTAATTGTGACTGTGGCTCACATCTTCCACTGGTTTTTCGTCCAGTAACGGCATTAACGGCTTCTATGAGTCGAGGATTTGCTTCCCATCCAGTTTTCTTACAAGCTGGCAAACAGGGTCATTTACAGTCAGATTCCCGGGACTGTAACGGTTTCGTTCTTCATGAAAAATGCTCCACAAACCAAGTAGTTCACGTTGCACAGATCCACAAGAATGCGTCTCAAGAGTCAATTGGATATCATCCAACGAGTCTTTACTCAGGCCATTCTTAATGAATCGTATTTTATCTTCTCGATTATCAGAGATCATCCCTAAAGAACGACATTTAGTATTACAAGTCCACCGTCCACATTTATGGCAGACTTGTAACCTTTTCGCTCTTCGCTTTTTGGCATAAGAGCTTTTGCCTATACCAGGCATGTGAGACACAAATGCCTCTGGGATTTCACCTGCCAGACGAACCTTGGCTTCGATTAACCACCGCACATCTTCAGGGATTCCTTTGTGCATCAGAACTCTTAATCGTTCACAGCGAACTTGGTAGATCTTTTTGAGAATGTTCATTGGGAGAGAAGGGAAATATTTTCGCAAGGCGGAAAAAGTAGGATCCATTTTCTAGGAGGAAGTAAAAGAAAGAAGGGGTGAAGGAATCAGTTATTATGGGCAACTGAGAGAACCGACTTGAGAGTCACGAAGTACCGTATCCGCCGTTTAACCGGAAAAGTGGATCCTACTTCATTTTGATGTGATAGATATTTTTTATATTCCATCGAGCTGACGTCGATCCAGTCCTCGATTATTGAATCCATTGTCCGCTTTTGACAAATTTTCAACGACAATATTTCTTGATGTCTGCCTTATCTTTGACTATCTCTTATCTTGGATGCTACTAAGCTGGCATCAATCCTGTCCTTCCAGGTGTAGCCTCGATTATTGAATCAATTGCCAGGCTTTTGACAATATTGTCTATTTTATATTTTTTTTATATCTGCCTTATCCTTGGCTATAGCTATCTCTTATCTTGGATACTACTAGCTGGCGTCAATCCGATCCTTCCAGGTGTAGCCTCGATTATTGAATCGGTAGCCAAGCTTTTGACAATATTGTCTACTTTATTCTTGAATTCCTGATACGGGTTGGTCCCGCATATTAGCTGTGTATCCAGTGATAGATTGGTAAGAGCTGATGACATTGAGATCTCAGCTTATATTGCTGTAGCTGTGCCGTAGATGTGCTTCCCGTTTGGTCCTTGTTATGTAAAGGCTATGTATGCATGATATGAAATGCATGAATGCAGAGCATATGTAACTAATGGCTTTTTTTTTTTTTTTGGATCTAGTTCTTTATGTCTTTGTTTTACTGGATCCTCTTTGTGATGGCCTTCTTGGACTATCATTGAATCTCTTTATGCTTTCCAGCTTTTGTTCGCTGCCTCAAAAGCCCAACTCTTTTCAAAATCCTCTTTCTTTGGCTTGTTCTTTGAATTTTGGCCTCAATTTCTTTAAAGTTGGCCCGCCTCATAATTTATATCTCTTTCGGGTACTCATCCATTGTCATGGATTTGATACCATCAAAGGCTTTACTTTCAATGTCTGCTTTGCCCCCTTTCTTGTGACCGTGTCGACACTTACTTATTCCCATGTTATAATCTGAATGATTGCTCTTCCTTGAACTCATGTTTTGATCCATAAGACTTGCCCCCTTGTCTATTGAACTTCTTTGTTGGCGGTACTCCTCTTACGCTTCGTAGAGACTACTTTGCCCCCCTGAATATAGTGTTTATGTGGAAAGAGATATCATCTCGCCTTTGATTAAACAGAAGGTCGAGCATTTCTAGACCTTTGTGATGGCACTTGATCGTAAATTTCTCTTACAAGAACCACATCTTATTAAAGAAAGACTCAAGCTATGTCCTCACTTTTAAGTCTACATACATTAATGAATAATGGTTTGGCCTTAAAGAAAAACTTTCATCAATTTGCAAAGCTTGACAAAGTAATTTACGGTCTTTGTTTTTAATTAAAATATCCTGCCATTCTTCCCTTTCCAACTCGAAGACATAAACTGTGCAAGGCAATAAGGTAGAAACATGATTTACAATAATAGCCTTTTAACTGACTGAGGATGATATCGAGAGGTAAATGTTAGGTGTGAGGAAAGTTAAGTTTGAATGTTTTTTTTTTTGTGGCAGTCTTTTAGCTGAATGATAATAATATTAAGAGGTAAATATTAGATCTAAGTAAAGTTAAGTTTGAGTGGTGTGAAAAAAAGGGTCTTTTAATACTACTCGTGAGCAGCATTAAATAAGGTAGAAACATGATTCACAATGATAGTCTTTTAGCTAAATGAGGATATTAAGTCTGAAGGAAGTTAAGTTTTAATGGTGTGAAAGAAGGGTCTTTTAATACTACTCGTGAGCAGATTTGATTATGGTGAAAAACTCAATAGTGATGACTTCAAACTTGCCACCTTTTCCAGAAAGTTTGATCTCATCTGTTGCCCCCCAACTATCGTAATCTTTATGTACACTTGGTTTGAGGGTTACTTTTGTTTTCTAAACCGCCTTTGCAGGTTTTCAGTCTAGAATCCATAGCTCACTTTTTCTATCTTTTTTCTTTTGCTCTAGTTTGAGCCCTTTTTTTCCTTTCTCTTTTTTTTGTTTTTGTTTTTGTTTCCCTTTCTTTTTTTTGTTTTTTTTTTATTTTTTTTTTGTTTTGTTTTTTTATATATATATATTTTTTTGTTCCTTTTTTTTTTGTGTGAGCTATGGTGATGACATATTTGATAACTTTCTTGAAGTGAGATGACTCAAGTGGCCTTGCTTGCTCGTGCTTGTTCTCAGTTCTTTTTGGTTTTGAATTTTCCCTTGTTGGCTTTTTGATGGAAGGGATGAACTTTTTCCTTTTCGGAGTTTTTGTTACAGAGAACCGAGATCATAGCCTTCTTGAAATGAGATGATTCAAGTGGCCTTACTTGCTTGTATTTGCTCTCAGTCTCTCTTTTTTTTTTTTTTTTGGTTTTGAATTTTCCCTTGTTGGCTTTTTGATGGAAGGGATGAACTTTTTCCCTTTTTTTTTTTTGGAGTTTGTGTTATGGAGAACCGAGATCGTATCCTTCTTGAAGTGAGATGACTCAAGTGGCTTTATTTGCTTCTCAGTCTCTCTTTTTTTTTGGATTTTTTTTTTTTGGATTTTCCCTTTAATGGCTTTTTGATGGAAGGGATGAACTTTTTCTTTTCGGAGTTTGTGTTGCGGAAAACTGAGAACCTTTTTTTTTTTTTAGCATTTATGAGAATTGGGAAGCCACTGAAGTCATTTAATATGAGAGCTACCTTGTTTGGAAACTAACCCCAAACTTCTTGCAAGGATGTTGATAACCACTGTGAATACTTTTTGAGGGTTGAGGTGCAACATATGAAATCCTTCTTACTAGATTTGGCAGCACTTTCAAGATCATTACTATCAAATTTCCCTTAACTTTTTATTTTCACCCACGAGTAGTATCATTTAGAAAGCAAAGTATGATAGCAATAATGGATAGTATAATGGAAAGAGTGTAAAAATGGAAAGTAGTAGAATGCACGCATCACATCTTTTTGTTGTACCAGAAAAAGAATAGCAGGTGTCCATTTAACAAAGACTACACCCTAGATTCTGGACTAAATCTAGGAGATTTTTACTATTAGATTACTTTTGCAAGCTTTCAAAGATACAAGTTTATTCAAAGGATTCCTTGTCATTCGAAAATGTATGCGGACTGTTAGGTCAGATCTGACTTGGAGGCCTTCCAAAGTCAATGTAATTCTAGCTCGAAATCTTCACTTTTCAATTATCAATCACATCGGGCCTAGCAACTTGGACTTGGTTTTGCTTGATGAGGCGGCAATGGATTGTGGGTGACATTTGGCTCATCGGAAAAGTCCAACCACTTTGACTCGATTAATTGTTGAACTATACGCTTCAATGCCATGCAGTTTTCCAAGCCATGGCCTGGAACGCCATCATGATATGGGCAGGTAATGTTAGGGTCATACCACCTTGGATATGGGGGTTTGAATGGCTTTGTAGGAATTGGACGGATAAATTGTCTTTCGATGAGTTTTGGGTATAACTCAGTATAAGTCATGGAAATTGGTGTGAAAACTTCTCTTGGTCTTGGTGCAGGTACTGGAGGAGTAGGAGCAGGTGGCCATGACTGATTAGGTCTGTTAAAAGGATAATTGTTGGGCCTATTGGAAGGATAATCATTGGGCCTATTTGGAGGATAATTATTGGGCCTATTTAGAGGATAATCATTGGGCCTATTTGGAAGGTAATTATCGGGCCAATTGGCAAAATAGGATAGGCGAGGTCCGATAGCCACAGTATCCACGAGGGGAATCCTTCTTCCGCGTCCTATTTGTTGTACTTCATCATCTTTTCTTCTGGATGGTCCTCCTTTTTTCATAGAATTATTAAAGGATTCAGCAATATTCCCAGTCCTAATCTCATGCTCGATTCTTTCTCCAGACATGACAATGTTAGAAAAATTAGTTGTCGAATTGCCAATAAGTTCGTCATAATATAGGTACTTCAGTGTCTGAACAAACAAAGTGACCATTTCTCTTTCTGTCATGGGTGGCTGAACTTGTGCTTCTTGAATTGCTTTCGCCTTGATTAGCTCAATCAATTGTCTCATTTGTTCGGCCATACTTTCTATCTTGGACTCTATCTTTATGAGACGTCCTTCGATTTGTTCTGCCATTAATCTTATTTGGAGCCGAGTTGAATATCGGTGTCGAGGTCCAATTTTATCCTTTTAAAAGTAAGGTATATTTTATTAGATCCTATGTGTATGTGATTGATGCAATGGATGCATGTAGGAAAAATGAGATTATGTTTTTATCAGACTTTGTATACACGTGATTAATGTAATGGATGTATGCAATGAGTGAGCTTGATTATCAACTATTGTGAAACTTCAAGACTTCTAGTTATTATTAAAAAGACCAAAAAGTTAGCATAATTTGATGCGTGGTTTTGATGCATGAAGAATAATTGCACAGAACGGAAGTATAACAAAAGAAAAATAAGGTTATTAACAAGTTAAATAGTAATTAACAACTCATAAAGTATTATGGATAAACAAGTTAAAACCATACGAAGAAAAGTGTAGAGTAACAACACAGCATAACAAGGATATGCTTATGGCGTTGGTAAAATGGTAGAAATTCTATGGTCAGTTCTATGGTTAAGTGGGGAGTTCTATATGCATAAGGTGGTTTATCAAAAAGGCAAGGGATAGTTCCCGAATCCCGTCACTAAATCATAGTGACGGCCCGATTCCTTACCCTCTAGGGTTAATGTAAGGAATGGATTAATTCGAGTCGTAGCTTTTCGTGGGCCCATGCAGAGACTAACCGTCTCAGGAGGCAATACACTACTTTGCTACTTTGAAACCGGTGAAGGCTTGGAGACCATGGCCTCACAAGGACAACAACACCAATTCCGCTTAGAAAGAATTGTGTTCGATTTGAGAAAGCTCGGGTATAGAGCTTTATATTGTGAATGCATTATGCATGTTTAGAATAAGTAAATATAACATATAAATCCACATAATAAGCAAAGTAAATCAAAACAAATCAACTTTAGGCTCGACTCACTAACCAGAGTCCCCAGTGGAGTCGCCAAGCTGTGGCAACGTCGGGTTTTCGGGAGTCGTCACCAATCGGTTTTCGCTCAGGTCGATTGGATACCTTAAAATATGGTCTGCGAGAGTTCGGGGATCGGGAGTACGGTTACGCTAAAACAATATTGTTATAGCGCCCAAAATTGGCACCTTAGTTGATTTTAATTTTGTTTTACTTTGCTTTAAAAAAAAATTCAGTTAATTTTCAAACTAGAAATTTTAACTGAATTAGTCGAAATGTGGATTTTTTAAGTTAAGTTGATATTTCCGAACCATGGACTCTGCCGAGTCATTTGGACACGGAAGTTTTTAATTCCGAACCATGGACTCTGCCGAGTCACCCGGACACGGAATGTTGATGATATTTTAAATAATTTAATCCATATCGTAAAATATGAATTTTTATCTTTTGTATTTATTTAATTAAAAAATTTTGATATTTTTCAAACCGTAGATCCTGACGGATCATCCGGATATGAAAATTATTTTAAAAAGGTGAGCCAAAAAATAATTATTTAATGAAAATTTCATTTATTTAATAATGAAACCAAAAATTTATGTATATTTCAAAAATAAAAGAAAATTTTTAATATTTTATTTGTTTTATTTTGTTTTAATGAAAGATTAACCAAAAGTAATTATTTAATTAAGAAACCAAACATTTATATGCATATTTTAAAAATAAATAAAATTTTTTGATATTTATATATTTTATTTTTTTGTGTTCTTTTTTATTGATAAAATAAGTCTAAAATATTTAAAAAAAAAATTAATTCTTTTTTCTTGTTTATTTTTATTACCTTTATTTGAAATTATTTGGGTAAAATTTTATTTTGTTTAATAAAGGAAACAAAAAGTTATATCTTTTTATTATTTTGAAAGAAATAAGTAAAATATTACTGGATAAAAAAATAAGTAAAATATTATCCCAAAGTTTTTCAATCAAAAAGTAAAATATTACTGAATAAAAATAAATAAGTAAAATATTATCCCAAAGTTTTTCAATCAAAAAGTAAAATATTACTGAATAAAAATAAATAAGTAAAATATTATCCCAAAGTTTTTCAATCAAAAAGTAAAATATTACTGAATAAAAATAAATAAGTAAAATATTATCCCAAAGTTTTTCAATCAAAAAGTAAAATATTACTGAATAAAAATAAATAAGTAAAATATTATCCCAAAGTTTTTCAATCAAAAAGTAAAATATTACTAAATAAAATCCTGAAGTTTTTATATCCTTTTATTCTTTTTACTAATAAAGAAACTAAAAAGTTATACTTAATAAATAAGTAATATATTGCTGGATAAAGAGATAAGTAAAATATTAGCCCAAAGTTTTTATTTTTTAATAAAAGAAAATTTATTTATATACTTTATGTAAAAAAATATATATATATATTTTATATACTTTATTTAAAAAAATATTTTCCAAGCCATGGATCCTGGCGGATCATTTGGACATGGAGTTTAATTTTTATTAATTATTTATTTAATTAATTATTAATTAAATCATAATTTTTATTGGATTTTTATTATTGTTTTTCTTGAATTTTTAATTATTATTACTATAGAAATATATTTAAAAAACAGAATTGATTTTTTTTGTATTTTTAGAATTATTTAATTATGTTTGTTAAATAATTTTTAATAAAAAGAATAAAAAGTTTAACTTTTTGTTCTCTTTAAAGAAATAATTAAAACATATGTTTCAAAATAATAAAAGATAATTGTCTTTAAAAAATGATTTTTAAATAGAATAAAGTTAATTATTCACATAAAAGAATCTTCTTTTAATTAGTTACTGTTTACTTATTTATTTATTTTTTATTATTAAATAAGTGAAATAAATTTTATCATAAAATAAAATTTTGGCATAAAGGAAAATTAAATAAAGTAAGGTAAAGGGGAGGTTTTATTTTAGTTTAGACATAAAAAAAAATGCATAAAATAACACATGTAAACATATAAAGGAATATTAAAAGATAATAAATAAATAAATAAAGTGGGGCTTTTTGACCATCCACTTAAAAAAAATAAATAAATAGGAGGTATAACCTTCCATGAATTATAAAAGTTAGCAAAAGTTAGAAAAGTTAGATGTTAATAATGATAATAACAATAATAAAAGGTTAGTAAATTAGTAACAATAATAATAATAAAAGGTTAGTAAAGTTAGTAAAGTTAGTTGTTAATAACAATAAAAATAAAAGTTAGTAATGTTAGTTGAGTTAATTATCAATAATAACAACAATAATAATAAAAATTAGTAAGTTAATAATGATAATAACAATAACAATAAAAGTTAGTTATGTTAGCAATTAATAATAATAATAATAATAATAATAACAATAAAAGTTAGTATGGTTAGTAAGTTAGTGAGTTAATAATAGTAACAACAATAATAATAGAGGTTAGTGATAATAACAACAATAAATAATAGATAAACAAATAAATATTAAAAGAGTTAGTAATTAGTTTTTCTTTCTGCAAGGATAAAAGAAAAGGTTAGTGACCAAAGTGAAAGAAATTGAAAAGATGAATGATTATGTGGGAGTTTTACCTTTTGAAATTAAAACTTGAATTCTGAGAACAGGAAAACAGGGACGCGCGCGCGCACGAGGGGGAAAGGGGGCGGAGCTGGGCGACGGCACGCCAGGCGAGGGACGGCGAGGCAACGGCGGCCAGGAATGGGGCGACGAGGCGACGGCGGGCCAGGCGAGGGATGGCGGTGTGACGGCGGGCCAGGCGAGGGGCGGCGGCCGGCGAACTAGGAGAGAGAGACGCGGCGGAGGGAGAGACGGGACACGACGGGAAGGGAAGCGGACGGCGGCGGGACGGCGTGGGAGCTACCGGCGGCGGCCGGCGTGGCTGGGCCGGACGACGGCGGCAGAGGAGAGAAAAACGGTGAACGGAGAGAGAGAGAGAAAACGGAAGAAAAGAAAAAAACAAACGAAGAAGATGGTCGAATCGTAAGAAAAAAAGTTTTGGGACTTTCTGGGCAGAGAAAGGATAAGCTAGGGAATAAGGCTGTAAGTTTATCTTTTTTTTGAAACAGAGCTCTAAGTTTTCTTTCTATTTTTTTCTGTGTTCAGAACAAAATTTGGGGGGCTATTTATAGAGGAAGTTTAGCTGAACTGTTGATGGATAAATTAATAAAAAATTTCAAACTTATCTCTTAAATTGGTAAAATGACAATTTTAGTCCTTTACGTCTCTCAGCCTCTGGATAAGTTCCTGAAGCTTCTGATTTTGACAATTTTGTCGTTTTCTGTCAATTTGGGCCAGAAACGTCGGCAGGCTCAAAATTTTATGTGACAAACTACTAAATGCTCCTGGAACTTTCAGAACTTGTCAATTTTGCCTAAAACTTCTTAATTTTGTCATTTTTACCTCAAACTTTTAAATTTTGCCATTTTTTTTTGGAGTTTTCTTTTTTTTCTTTCAAATACACATATATATCATTTTAAATCAAATATTCACAAAACAAAAATGTATTTTAAGCTAATTAAAATTTTTAGTAATAATAATAAATTTTTTTAATTTAATTTCTTTTGTTTAATTTCTTTTAAAATTTTTTTTTATGGTCGGACGAAATTGGGTGTCAACATGGTGGCTACAGTCCTGGATTATTTTAGAGTAGAGGCTGGCGTCGAGGGTGGCAATGGCTACAGCATGGCAGCAAATAAGGAAGTTGAATCACGAGATCGATTAAGCTCTTTTGAGGCTTTGGGAAGAAATCCAGCATGGCAACAGAGAGGGAAATCTATCGATAAATCGAAGGAAATTGAAGGAAGGAAATGAAATCGAATGAATTTGAAGGAAATCATTGTCATCTTGGGTGAGGATTTTGGGCTACGATTTGAAATTGCAGATTACGAAAAGGCTAGCGAGACTGCAGAGATGCTAGTGAGATTGCGATTTTCTCTAGGAATGGATGAGAGAGAGGGGGAAGGAGGTGGTTGTGCCGACGATAATGCCTGCAAAGCACAAGCCTAGTTTCGAGGATGAACTGGGGATGAGTTTTTGGATTTTTTTTCTTGAATTGGTGAAGTTTAGATTTTTCTAACTTAAGGGTGCTTGGAGAGAAGGGGAAAAAAAGTAGGGACCAAAGATGATATTCACCCCAAAATTTCATTTAAGTTTAACTGTAAAATTGACAGGATCACAAGTGAGTCAAAAATAGGGAGGTTAAAGACTTTAAGAGGACAAAATCAAGATTAGGAACCCCTTTAGGGCAATGCGAAAAGGTTGGGGACCATAGATACATTTTACCCCTAAGAAAAACTTATTTGCTTTTCATTGGAAAAAATTATTTCTTATATATGCAATAATAATCTTTATTTTCTTCTCTTTCTTAGTCCTCTACGGCTTCCATGGCATATATATTTCAGAATTAAATTTGCAAAATAGGTAGCAGAAGAAACAATTTTTTTCTCCAAAAATTTATTTTATTTGCATGCATGGTTTTGATCCAATTGTTCTCTTTTAACCCCTGTTCTAAAGACATTTTTTTCAAAATCCCAAACAGTTATGTTAAATTGGGTTTTGAAATTTTGAATCTTTGAACTTTTTTTTTTCTGGTTTCTTGTTTTGTTGTTGGTTTTTTGGTTAAGGTGCTTTGGAGCATTTTCTGTTTTCGGTGGAGATGAGCCAAATGCCTTCATCGGTGATGATTGGTCATCTGGCGGGACCGCACATGCAAAGCTCTACTTAGTTTAGGTATTTTCCTTAATTCCTTAGTACTGTGGTTCTCAGCTGATTTTAGTGATTTATATACTTAAACGCTTAGGGGTGAATAGTACGGAGAGAATATTTTAATCGTGTTCATTTAACTAGAAACCGGAGAAGATTCTTAATTTGGTGGATTCTATGGTAGATGCTGTGTCAAAGGATGTGAAGCCTTGTACGTAGTTATGTCTTACATGCTTTTTTAAAGCAATATCATATATATATGCATTATACTCTTCCCTGCTTGTCTTAATTAACATCTCCAAATGGCTCCAAGTTAAGTCGTTTATATACCTAACAAGTAATAGTAATAAATAAAGATATTGTGATTGAACTGGAGCAGTGAATGAGATCTTTTTGACTTTTATATATTAAGTTACAACTTAGATTTTGTAGCTGGCAAGGTATAAAGAATGTGGGAGACCACAGAAGAAAATGGCTTGGAAGAGAGGAAGGTAGGCCCCAACTCTCTATGAGTGACGGTAACAATTTGATAGTGAGTGGGAAGATTCTGTCGAGGCTTCAGGGGCTGAGAAAATCTCTGGTTTTTTGGTACCCTCGCGAGACAGAAAAAGCCCGGAAGCCCCAGGCAGAGAAAAGGCGTGTCACTTTTTCACATTTTCACCCGCTAGGCTTGTCTCGTCAGTCATTTTGGCCTTATGTTGATGTTACCAGCTATCACATTTTGCGCCTCTCTTATCTTATGTTTGCCTTCGTCCTTTTTCTTTCAATAAATAGACTTCAATCCTGGGATTGTGGCATGCATAGTTCACTCTTGCCCAAACCTTGACTACTAAATATATAGGCCCGCCTGAAAGCTGTAAGCCATATATTAATTTAATTACATCGATCTCTTCTCCAAGAAACTCTCGGATACCGACATGAATAAGCGGTTTGCCGTTCCCATCCAAGCTCTCCCGTATTTCAACCTCCCACAGGGTGCTCGTTCTGTCGACTTGAGGGTCAGGGACTCAGGTGGCCACTTATGGATCTTCAACTGCAGCACAAGAGCAACAGGGCACCCGAAGCCTGTTTTTCAAGCTGGCTGGCTCCAGTTCGTCCGAGCAAAGCACCTCCGAATCGGAGACGTTGTAGTCTTCTATCGGGGAAATGGTGATGATCCTGGAGCGGAGTATAGAATTCGAGTGCAGAGGTTCATCTTCAGGTTGTTCGGCGCCAACATATTTGAACCTGTGGCCTAAAGAAGACGAAGCACAAAAACTTAAAAAAAAATGTGTTAGCTTAAGCTTCCTGTCCTATCCGGTGCTCGCTTCTTGCATGGAGTGTGATATTTAGTTCTGCTTGCTGTTTATCGTAGTTTGTATCTTGCCCTACGTACAAGTTCTGTTTGAGGTTGCTGGAGTTGCCCCTGTTTTGTGTCTGCTCTGTTGAAGTTGCACTGCTTACATATTGTTCCAAACTAACAATCATGTATGTTGGCAGTCAGATTGGCCAGTGCGTGCATGAAAATCGATGCTCTATTTTTCTTTCTGCAGTACTTGTTCGCCAGGATAACGGGAATTTTTATCCGCTCAAAACAGACGAATGATGACGAGTGAGCTTGAATATTGCTGTCTAGTGTTCACAGTTTGATATTGAAGCGGAATATACAAATTGCGTTGGTTCCTGTCTTCTGATATATATATATATATATATATATATCTTATCTTAGCTTATATTATAAAAAATACGAAGATGCACAAATGTTGAATGACTTTTTTGCCTTTATATTATAAGATGTTTTGTTCTCTTAATGAAACTCAATTTTATCATTATCTATTTAAGTTAAGTTGTATTAGCAAAGAACACTAAAGAAACCTTTAAGTTATCACTAAATTTTATTTTTTATTACAAATTTGCCCACCCTTAATTCTATATTACAGAATTATGTATTATATACAATTATTTTTTGTGTTAATCTTACCTAAAACTCTTAAATTGCCATTAAATTTTTTTTTTGCTTTAAACATATCATCCTTGCTTCTATATTGCTATCAAATAATACCTCAAGTAAATATTTTATAAAATTTAAAATTTTAACTTATCATTCCAAAAACTTTCATAGCCAAATCTTTTATTTGAATAAAAGACTAAAATGTAAAACTCATGCTAAAGTTTGTATAGCTAAATATTTTATACAACTTAAAATTTCAACTTAGCATTTTAAAAGCCTTCATAACTAAATTTTTTATTTGAATAAAAAATTAAATATATGGTAAAACTCAAGCTAAGGTTTGTATTGCTGTAAAAGGTAAATCTGAACATAATTTTTTTGTCAATTAAGTTTTTTTAGTTTTACAACTTAAATGGGTATATACTGTGAAAACTTATTATGTGGTAAAACTCATGCAATTGTTTCACATGAAAATATATAAGTGTTGCATATTAAAAAATAATTTTAGGTATAAAAATTATATATTAAAAATTTATATAAGTGAACACTTTATAATAGTTTACATATAATTTTTCCTTTATCCTAAAATTATAAGTTCTTTTACTCTTTTAAAGATAAAAAAATTATATTGTCTATTTAATTAGAATTGTGTTCGTATTAGGGCTCTAAAAAGAGGGAAAGAAAAGAATCAACTTACAGAGATGTAAATATATATTTTCCTATTTAATTAGATATTTAGTAGTATTAAAATACTAAAAATATAATAAGAAAGGAAAAAAAAATGCAAAGTGGGATGCATTTAGCCTTTGGTTTTTGGGAAATATAATATTTTGACTACTACACTTACTTTGACCACTAAACTTAGTTAATTTTAACAAATATGGCCTAAGTTTATTCTACTATAAAAAATATCTTTGAATATAAATTTTTTGTCAATTGAGTTTTCTTTTTTCTACTTGGATGAATATATACTTTGAAAGCTTAGGTATTTGGTTCATATTATAGCAATCATATAATTCACATATGACTCAAGCACATAATATGAAAAAAAAAATATTATTATTATTGTAGCAAAGGTCATTGTGAAAAATTTTAGGAAAAAAAATTCTTAACTCTTAGAATTAGTTGCTTATATGATAATAAAGAGGAATTTTAGTAGAAACTCTTATTTTTATATTTTTCCAATATTTTAAAAAATTATAAAAATTATAAAAATTATTTTTTTCCCACATTGTCATCATTTTGATTGTTGGGACATAATTTTTTATTCTTAGCTACTAAATCTTTCTCTATACTTAATAATATTAATGTATTTTTCTTTTTATTATTTTTTTAGAGCCAATCAAATCTTATGAGTTGTTTCAAAGTAGCATTATGCATGTATTGTTTTTAGGCTTTAATTTTTGGAAAAATTATTACTTAACCAAAAATTAGTCAAATTTGACAAATATGCCCTAAATTTTTTATAAATGCTTTTAAACGTTAGTTTTGGGTCAATTTATTTTCTTTTTCCTTCACTTGCTGTTCAAACTACCATCCTCAAGTTCTTTGCACAATTTCAATTTTTTTACCTAAGTTTGAATTAAAATTTTTTTATAAATTTCTATAAAAATTAAAATTTTTATGGTTTCTTAATGTAATTTTGTAAATTTTTTCTAGAAAATATTAAAATAAATAAATTTAAGTCAAAAGCCTAAAATGTTATAAAGAACTTGCGATGGAGAGGGTATAATAATAATAATACTTAAAAATTACCCTTTCATCGATAATTATTTATACATTAAATAAATAATAAAAATATATTATATTTTTAATTCTATTTACAAAGAGAAAAATAAAATTTTTAAAAAGAGTCTTTTTACACCATGAACCTTATAGAAATTTAAACCCTCAACTTCATCTATACCAATTGGGGCCCTATATGGTCAAGTGAAATTAGAGCTATGTGTTTGACTTGGCCCATTTATTAGAGAGTTATAAAAATTTATGAAAGCTCTAATGTGAAGATTTGAGGTTTAAACCATACATCTAGAAAAAAAAAGGACAATAGTTTGAAGTTGATTGTCCAAAATAATTTATTTTTATTTTTATAGAATTTTCCATCTAAAACTAATATCATTTAAAATTTAATTATACATATCTATAATAATTTATTAAATAAAATTTTTATAGTAATTGTTATAAATTTTTAAATTATTCACCTAAAAAATAATTAAAAATATAATATCAATTTCAATAAAAAAGCCACAAAAATATATTCAGATTAATTTGAATTAATGATAAATAAATTAGATCTTTATCTCAATGGTTAGGTTAAGACTTTTTTGGGTTGGTGTTCTATACTTTGGTTCTCTTTTTACAAGTTAGTTCTATGTACCAAGAATCATTTGACATACATTGAGAGTATAGTTAAGGCTTTTATTGCTTAATTATAAATTCTTTTCACCCTAAGACTACTATCTACCTAGAAAAAAATAAATAAATTCTTACAACATATATTAAGATATTATAAAGTTTTTATTGTGTCAAACTACTAATTTTCCCACAAAGAGAGTGAAGAATTAAAGTTTTTATTTTACATGCATGTTAATTGTTTAGAAGTTATAATGATTTTAATTTTATTATAAAGATTATACTTTCATGCAACATAGTATTCTATTATCAATACTGGAAAAATTATGAAAGTGACAAAAAATTTTTCTACTTGTATACTCTTAACCTATGGGTGTTTTATTTTTCTATTGAGACCCAAATTAACTTGGTGTTATATATTTATTAGAGGTATAATTAGCACTAAGAATTCAAAGGGGAAAGGGAGAAAAAATAGAAGTCTCATATGTGTAGTTTTTTTAAAAAAAAAGAGGAATCCATATGTCTTTTCTTAGCTTTAATACAATTACTTAAAGTTATATAATAAGTATAAATTTTGATGGCAAAAAAAAAATCTCAAATAGCCATAATAAGTTAAAATTTTGTAACAAATATGTCCTTAATTAAATTAATATATATTTTTGGGGCATGACCTTAGACATAAAATTTTGTCAATTTTTTGTACTCTTGAACTTGAATGAAGTATTTAATTAGAACTTAAAATTTTCAAAAACCTCTTAATTATCTCTACTTGAATATTTAAATTTGATAAAACTCATAAAAGGTATGAATATGTCAAATGTTGGACCTTTTTATCCCTAATTTATATTTTATTTCCTTCTTTTAATGATAGATTTTTTAATTTCATTATAAACATTATACTTTCATGCAACATAGTGTTCTATTATCAATATTAGAAAAATTATGAAAGTGACAAAATTTTTATCAATTTTTATACCCTTAACTTATATGGTGTTTTATTTTTTTATTGAGACCCAAATTAATATAGTGTTGTATATTTATTAGAGGTATAATTAGCAATAGGAATCTAAAAAAGAAAGAAAAAAAATAGAAGTCCCATGTTTACTTTCTAAAAAAAAAAAGAGGAATCTACATGTCCTTTTTTAGCTTTAGTACATTTGCTTAAATTTATATATTAATTATAACTTTCAATGGCAACAAAAATCTTAAATAGCCATAATAAGTTAAACTTTTTTAATAATTATTTCCTTAATTAAATTATATATTTTTGGGACATGTCCTTAAACATAAATTTTTTTATTGTACCCTTAAACTTGAATGAAGCATTTTAATTGGAATTTAAAAGTTTCAAAAACCTCATAATTATATCTATTTGAATCAATGATAAAAAGCATGAATATGTAAAAAATGTTAGATGGCCTTTTTATCCTTAATTTTTATTTTATTTCCCATTTTAATGATACTCAAATTTATCATTTCCTATTTATTAGATTTAAAAAAAAAACTAAATTTATGGAAAGGAAGAAAAAAAACAAAAATATAACAAAGTGATGATAAGCTCTTAGGCTTTATATTAAGAAAATAAGATTAGGATTTGAAAATGAAAAATAGAAAAAAGAATTATTTATTGTTTTCTATGTTTTCTATAAGATTTTTATGGCAAAAAACAGAAAAATTCCGCTAAATTCAAAATTTTGTAACAGACATGTGTTTGATTTATATGATCTTAAAGATGCCTAAAAACATAGTGTTTATCAATTTATTTACTTTTTAAACTTGAATGCATTTATCATAACCTAAAAATATAACTATAACACATTCATATCCCATATGGGTGAAATGTGGGAAGCCTCATGTGGATATATAGGCTCAACTTCCAGATCACAACCGTCTAGCGCTTATCTTTTTCACAAAGAATAGCCCATATGGTGTAGACGGGTGTTTCGTTGACCGGTTATGGACTTGATTCATTATAGGTGGTATCAGAGCTAACCCGGGACTGTGATGATATGGTATAGTGGGTGTTTACATGTATCGTCTACTATGACTAATCATGGATTAGAGAGACTACTTTGCCAGGGGCTAAGTAGCCTGGTTAAAGGGGTTTCTGGTCCAGGGAACCAAGTAATCTGAGAAACCCTAATAAGGACATTGGGTAGATAAGGGGGGGGGGGGTTTGTAACACCCTCATATCTCACATAAATGAAATATGAGAAGCCTTATGTGGATATGTAGGCTCAAGTTCTAGAATACAATCACTTAGCATTTATCATTTTCATAAAAAATAACTTATGTGGTGTGGGCAGGTGTTTCATTAACTGGTTCTGGACTTAGGTCATTATAGCAACTTAATATCCATATATATATGTATATGTAATAAAAAATGCAAAGATATATAAAATGACTAAACCTCAAATTATAAGTTTTTAATTTTCCTTTTAGGTACTAAGATTCTACTATACTTTAGTGAGTTTATTTTCCAATGATTAACTAATTATATTATAAGAACAATAGGTATGACTATGTTTTCAAACTACAATAATGTGAGTATAATTTCTAAATCAATAGTTAAGCATTAATCATCCAAAAATATAAAAAGCTATACAAGATTTTAGCTAGATCTTTGGAACAATCACATTGAATCGGCCATAAAATTTAAGGGTTAAGTGTAGATTTTGAAACCTAGGAGGTGAGTGTATTTTGATAAAAAAATCAAAAGTACAGTAATTAATTTTTTTTAGTAATGTATAATTACTTATAATTACATGCTTTTGAAAAAAACTTAGTGTTTACTTACTAAGCTTATACTTTGACATCGTGACTCATATTTCTGTCACAGTTATTAAAAGAAATTTATTTTTACTTGAGTTTTTTATTGATGTCCCACCTGTATTATGTCCTTTTCAATTTTGAATATAACATCAAGAAAATTATTAAAAGTTTAGCTTATGTCTACTTAAAAAGTCAAAGTTATGATAACACATTAATGTTAAATCTATTTAATTTTTTGAGCCAAGAAATATATATAGAATATCCATTTTAATAATGAGCTTTTTGAATATAAAGCATAGTATTTAAGATAAAATTTACTAACTTAAATTTTAATAAAATTTATAAATACATTATACTATTAAGATATTAAACTAAGACCTTTTCTTAATAGATTGAATACCATTTTTAAATTTCACATTGATAAAAGGAATTTTGACATCTTTGATTAAATTTTAAAAATACCAAGAAGTAGTTTTATAAGTACTCTACAATCACAAATAAAAAAACTTCTATCAATTTTTTTTTATCACAAATATTACGTATAGCGTATTCTACATTATATTGTTATTATTGTTGTTCTTGTTTGTACTAAACAGAAATCTAATACAATGAGCTATCTATTATAATGAAGGATGCAAATGATAATAGTTATGATGAAATATTATAATAAAAAAACTACTATATAAGAGATAGAAAAATTAATACTCTTTCCGTTTCACATTAATTGATCCTTTTACCTTTTTTTGACTGAAGTTTGACTTCAACGTATTCATATTAATATGTATTCAAGAAAATTCTTAAAAATGATATTTAGAAACTATAATCTTTAAAGTTTCATTTTCATATAAAATATTTATATTTTTATAAAAAATTGTGAAAATAAATAAAATTATAAATTAATTGTTGTAAATAGTAAAACTGTTAGTTTTTGTAAAACAGAGGAAGTAAGAAGTATATCTAAACTAAAAAAATTAAAATCATTATTACAATTATTTATTTTGGATAAAATAATTAAAATTATAGTTATTTGAGTGAAAATTAACTTAATATTTAATTCACATGCAACACACTGAGTGTAGTTACTAGTTTGTGTGTGTGTGTGTGTGTGTGTATTCTGCTTCAGCACCCGGTTCCGGTTGGCATATTAATTTTTGGGGGGAGGCGCACTTAATTTTCACCATAAAACTTTGCATATTTTTCTGTCATTTGTCTTTCGTTTTACCACCTTAACAAATTAACTCGGCTTGAACTCTAACCTCAGAGTTACTTAGGGCGCATGTATGGTTAACAGTTAGCTAAGCACAGCAATTTTTAAGTTGTTTCTTAACTTATTGTTTTTGACGATACAATTTAATCACCACACTATAAACCGTGTTTATAAAGATTTTCCAACAGTAGCAATCGTATTTGGAAGGCTAGAAATATTTATGTTCTTAATGATACTGGGGTAACAGTGATGTAGATGCTTTGGGATATCCAGTTTTATTCTTTCTTCTGGATTAGTCATAGATCCAAAAAGATGAAATTGTCATAGGTAGATTGGTTATTCAATCCATGTCAAGCTTTATAAAACTGTATCTAGTTTAAGAGTGCAGGCAGTTCTCAGGGGTTTGTATGGTCCATTTCTAGGGAAGGGGTGGGGTAGTCGTGTTTTGGTGATTGCTAGCTTCTGGCTAGTGTCTATTCCTTTGTTCTCTTGTCTTGTTGTTGTTAAAAAAAAAACAGTAGCAATCGACTGCTTTCGAGCCTGGTTATCTAGCTAGACGCAAAATCACCCATATTTTTTTTTCGTTTACGCAATAATTATACCTTCATAATATTAGTTTCCATAATTACATTTAATTCAATTGAAAAAACTAAAATAAAAATAAAACGTAGTGTATAATAATAGATAATTCTTAATGTGTGGGAACGACTTTAGTATATATAGGGGATGAGATTTTTCTTCTTTGTATTATTCATTTGAATTCACCACATTGTGACTCTCCTTTTATAGTTAAAAATTATTGAGAAATCACTGTGTGACCCTATACATAGATTCGATATTTGTTTGAAAGCTACTATGAGCAGGATGCAGGATGCCAATTGCCAAGACTGGAGTGCCTTGCCTCAATTGGTCTAAGATGGCCCTTCCCCCCTCTTCTTCTAATCGATCGAGTTCATTAATCGCATGTTTTGTTTTTATTAATTGTTTGAAACCTGTTTTAAGTTTTGTTTTTATTAATTTTTACTTGTATAACCAAAGTAGATTAGTTGCATAAATTTTTAGGCTTATCGTAATGATTGGACAATTATAAGTAAGTGACTCAATTCGAAAGATTTGAGTAACACTCCCGCTAGGCCCCAATCTTAACCAGCTTGTCACAAAAAATATTGTGAGTTAGTCACTCAGGTGTGCCGGGAAAGGCTTTTTTTTCCCCCTGTTTCGAATAGCAGAAAACAAGTATAAGTATATTAATACAAAGAGAAAACAATAGAGGTTCAGTTATAGCAGCAAATTGTAGTCTAGCAAGATGCTAGCCTACTGATTTAAACAAATCTTACCCCCCATCATTATCCAGCACCCATCAAACTTTACAGACCATTTACAATAGCTCAAGCAGGGTTTAATAGCCACTCCACCGAATTTAAATTCAATTTTCTGCATCTAATTTCTCTTCAATACCTCGCAGCAATAAATTCACCATTGATTATCCGATTGTGGTAATTAACAACATGTTAAATTGTTAAATCATTAATTGGTAACGTAGTTTAATGGTTACTAACATGTAGGGCCATTAGTAATTTACCAACGAGTTAGACTGTTGGTAGTTACCAACTTGTAAAACCGTTGGTAAAAGAAATTTATATTGCCAACAGGCTAAACCGTTAAAAATTCAAATACAGGATCAATTTGAAATAATGATACAAAGTATGGGACTAAGACGGGGTTTAGCTTCCTTTTTCACTATAAATTCCTCCTTAACCCCGTGAAACCTATTTCTTCCTTTCCTCCTCTCTCTTCCCCCCATCTCTCTCACTAAGCTTTTGGCTTGATGCCGCCGAAATGAATTTTCTGACACCGTTGACGGTGGCCGAATTTTTTTTTCCCCAGATTTTTAATAGCTTTACATATTGATTGTTGGTAATTTACTAGCAATCTAACACATTGATTGTTTCCGACAGTTTTGACTGTTGGTAAAAGTTTAACCGTTGCAAAAAAAAGTGTCTAACCTTAAACTGTTGGTAATTACTAATCGTTCTTTTACTAACAGCTGAAACTTGAAAATTACAACTGCTTATCACTTGATCATTGGTAAAATAATTACCAAAGCATCAATTACTAACGTACTGTTATCAGCGATTTTGTGTTGGTAATTTAATGGTCATTGATAAATTGGTTAATTTTAGTAGTGTGTTGGAGTTGGGGGACCAACTCATACAAGTTGGTTAAGTTAAAGGATCACTAGTGCATTTAGGCCTTTGTTCAAATCAATTGATCTAGAGTTCTGATAATAACAATAAAAAAATATTTATAAAGAACTAATGTGTTTATTTTAGTGGGCAAGGTAATTAGATAAATTTATATGTGTTTTGAATAATGTTTAGAGTCCAATAATAAGTTGTAAAACGCATTTGGAATTTAATGTCAAACCAAAACCGAGGCTCAACTTTAAGTGAAACAAAAACAAAAGGTTGGAAAGGCTCAACCAGGTGGTTTGTTGAAGAATTTTTTATTTGGAATGTTGGTGCTCTTGCTCATAGACCAAGAGGTCAACTGATTGAGATAAATATTTAGTATTTTTTTTTTATTATTTAGGTGGAAGTGTTAACCAAGAGGGACTTGAATTATAAGTTTAGTAAATATTTTCTTGTAATTTGAGTAAAGTTGTTTTTATATATAAGTTTTATATTAAAATTCTTAAGTCTTGACACCCTTTCCCAATCTGAAATCCTAGCTCCATCCCTAATAGCTATTATGCTTATGCATCATGCAATTCCTATTTTGTACAATAAAAATGCTACATCATTGAATAGAGAAAAACATACATCTGTTTTCTTATGTACCTGCCATTATGTAAAAACACACACACACACACACACATTGTTGCAATTAGTTAAAACATTAATTAGAGTAATATGAAGATTACAAAAGAAGAAAAAGTTAGTTTTCTTCATAACAGTGCTCACTTAAATTAAAGTCAATTGTTCAACGTTGTGTAAACTTTTAGTTTTTTGCTCAATGTAACCCTCGATTGCTCTATCTTGGGATGGACCTAAAATAGTTACCGTCAAATTTATAAGATAAAATCGATAAGTACTTAAGTCATTAAATTAAAACCAAGAACAAATAATCAAGAAAGCCAATAAATCCATTTAACGGTAATTTGACTACAGTATTTAGTTGTATGATATACCAATTAAATTATAAACTAACAATTTAAATTCTAAAATAATGGACATTTCCAATCTCATACTAAAATATATCCACCTTGTTGTGTTAATAATGTCATGAGTCCAGTCCCAATTTCTCTCTTCTCTAGATCATGTTTGGATTAAAGCCTTGACAATCCCCCTATCTTTGGCATAATGGTTAAAATGTTAAATGATATGGACAGATGTAGAGTTCGGATGTCCCTACCTTTGTATGATGCTTCTAAATATATATTAAAAAAAAATGAGTCATGAAAGTCAAGTCCAAACGGACTTAGATTAGATTTAGAAGCCACCTGATATAATAAGCCACGTGATAATCCCTATAATCGAAATCATATTTATATGGTCCCAATGGCTAAATACAGTCACTCATTTTTCTTCTTTCCTTAATAGAGTCTGTTAGTATTAGCTAAATTTTAGGTTGGACTTGACACTAATTTGGTATTTTATTAGCAATTTTATACACCTAATCAAGAATTTTTAAAAACAGTTACAATGTTAAATAATTTAAATCTACAGGAAGTCAAATGCTGAACAATTTGAATTAGAAGTTGAAAATATAATAGTAGAAAGTCTAAAAACAGTAGGAGATAAGTGAAAGTTTTGAAACTTGAAGGATAAAAGTGTAATCAGAACAAACTTCAAAGTAACAATGCAGTTCACCCTTTTCGGGTACACAAGTTCGTTAACGAAGCAATTTGGGTCAATTTGCATGCCTTAAGTCCAACCTTTTAATTATGTTTATGTTCTAACCCTAACTCCAAATTTGTTCATAGCACGTGCCTAACATGGTTAAAATATTTCATTTTGAATTTTTTTGTGATGAAAGTCATTAAGCCAGATGGAAACAACCATATCAGCATATTATTATTAAAAAAAATCCTAACTTTAACCTTTAAAATTTTTTCCCTTTAACAAATAATCCATAAAACTTTAAAATCTAATAAAAAACTCCCTTCCTCATCTTGGCCTCCCTCTCCGTCGTCTCCGACCAACTCTTTCCTCTGTCCGCCTCCCTCACCCATTGCCACCCACCCATCCCTGCCATCCCTCACCCATCCCTGCTCCGCCAATCACCGATCCCTGCCGCCGCTCACCCACTTCCACTCCCCCAGCCCGCTGTTGCCGACTCAATTCTGTCACTCCTCCGCCTATGATTCCATCCGATTTCGTCGCTCCTGCGCTTGCGATTCTATTACAAACTTCAAAGTAACAACGCAGTTCGCCCTTCTCAGGTATAACAAAGCAATTTTCAAGTTCACTCGTCATTACTATATTTTGGGAGGATAAAAATTTCCAGCTAAGGCTAACGAAAGGAGAAATACCGGCCGAAGAGATAGAGAGACAACAGAGAAAGACAGGCCCACGAGCTCAGGCTTCATTTTACTATTTTTCTTTTTCTCTGACTTTTCAACTTTGCAAGCCGAATAGAGTAGCAGCAGTGCAGAAAGAAAAACAGAGTACGATTTTCATACACTGGTCAATCTGACCTCCAACATACATGATTGTTAGTTTGGTACAATATATAAGCAGTGCAATTTCAACGGAGCAGACACAAAACAGAGACAACTCCAGCAACCTCAAACATAACTTGTTGGGCAAGACACAAACTACGATAAACGGCAAGCATAACTAAATATCACACTCCATGCAAGAAGAGAGCACAGGATAGGGTAGGAAGCTTAAGCTAACACATTTTTTTAAGTTTCTGTGCTTCGTCTTCATTAGGCCACAATTTCATATACATCGGCGCCGAACAACCTGCTGTTGAACCTTTGCACTCGAATTCTATACTCTGCTCCAGGATCATCACCGTTTCGTCGATGGAAGACTACAACGTCTCCTATTCGGAGGTGCTTTGCTCGGACGAATTGGAGCCAGCCAGCTTGAAAAACAGGCTTCGGGTGCCCTCTTGTTCTAGTGCTGCAGCTGAAGATCCATAAATGGCCACCCGAGTCCCTGACCCCCAAGTCGACAGAACGAGCACCCTGTGGGAGGTTGAAATACGGGAGAGCATGGATGGGAACGGCAAACCGCTTATTCGTGTCGGTATCCGAGACTTTCTTGGAGAAAAGCTCCATGTAATTAATATATGGCTTACACCTGAGGCGGGCTTCAAGGTTTTCGAGACAGTGAACTTGAAGAGGCAGCCATAAGCCCAGGATTGAAGTGAATTTATAGAAACAGGGAAGGTTCTAAAATACCCGGTCAGTAGCCGCAACCCTGTTTTTTCGAATTCCTCAAACTTTTCAGAATGTGTCAGTTAAGGACCCAAGTTAGAAATTAGTGGCAAAACGACCATTGGACTGGTAAGAGTAAAATGCAACCTGTTGATCCAATAACAAGTTGCAAGGGAGAAGGGATAAGCAGTAACAGAGGGAAAAGAAGGAGAAATTACTGAAATGGGTAAAGTAAATATAAAATTTATATTTAATTTAAGGTATTATTGGTATTAAATATAAATATATATTTATTGGAAAATATAATTGCACATAATAAGATGAGAATGACTAGAAAGAATTATTGTACATATTATAGATAATAAATATATAAAATATATATTTAATTTTTTGTATTTGGTGGATTAGTAAGTAAAAATAATTGAAAATGTATTTGATGCATGGGTTACGAATTAAGGATTAGGGTTAGAGACTAAGGTTAGGAATTAAGGATTAGGGTTAAGGATTAGTGTTTAGGGATTAGAGTTAGGGTTTATGATTTAATGTTTGGGTTTAGGTGTATAGTTTATGGTTTTGAGTTTAGGGTTTGACTTAGGATTTAGGTGTTTAGAGTTTTGGACTAGGGCTAAATTTAAGATTTAAGGTTAGGGTTAGGGTTATGTTTAGTATTTTTTTTTTTTATATTATAGTATGGGTTTACTTGGTACATAAAATTGTGGCATCAATTTAAGAATATTGTGGTACCAAGTTAAGATTAAGATGGTAGCAATTTAAGGTTATATTGGTACCAAGGAAGGTAATATGGTTCCAGTCTATGGTTAATATGGTACCAAGTTAAGGTTGTTGTGGTACCAAATTAAGGTTATTGTGGTACTAAATTAAGGTTATTGTGGCAGCAATTTAAGGTTTTAGTGGTACCAAGTTAAGGTTCCAATGGTATCAAGTTAAGATTCCAGTGGTACCATGTTAAGGTTCCACTGGTACTAAGTAAGGTTATGTGGTTTTAATCTAAGGTTATTGTGGTTCTAAGTTAAGATTGTAGTGGTACTAAATTAAAGTTATAGTGATACAAAATTAAGGTTATAATGGTACCAAGTTAAGTTTCTTGTGGTACCAAGTTATGGTTACTGTGGTATCAAATTAAGGTTCCAGTGGTTCCGAGTTAAAGTAATAACGATTCCTAATTAAGGTTATTGTGGTACCATCATAAGGTTGAAGTGGTACTAAGTTAGGGTTGAAGTGGTACCAAGTTAAGGTTGAAGCGGTATCGAGTAAAGTTATTGTCCTAGTGTTACCGGGTGAACCAGTAAAAGTGGTACAGAAATTAGGTTAAATTGGTACGATGTTAAAGTTATAGTGGTACTAAGTTAAGATTATTATACTAATGTGACCGGGTAAACTAGTAAATACGTTACCAATTTAAGGTTATAGCATTACCAAATTAATATAAGACTGGTACGAAGTTAAGGTTATAATGGCACCAAGTTAAGGTTATTTAACTTGATACCACTGTAACCTTAACTTGGTGCCACTATAACCTTAAATTGACACCACTATAACCTTATCTTAGTATCACTATAACCTTAACTAGGTATCATAATAACCTTAACTTGGTACCACTATAGCCTTAACTTGATAACATCATAACCTTAACTTGGTACCACCGTAACCTTAACTAGGTACCACCAAGACCTTAGCTTAGTACCACTATAATCTTGATTTGGTATCACCATAACTGTAACTTGGTACCACAATAACCCTAACTTGATACCATGATAACCTTAACCTGGTATCACCATAACCTTAATTAGGTACTACTATAACCTTAACTAGGTACCTCTATAACCAGTACCTTAAGTTGGTACCACTATAACCTAAATTGGTACCACTATAACCTTAAATTTATACTATTATAACTTTAACTTGGTACCACCATAACATTTAATTGTTACCACCATAACCTTAAATTGGTATTGTAAATTGTTTAGGGATTATGGTTAGGGATTAAGGTTTATGGATTAGGGTTAAAAATTAAGGATTAGAGGATTAGGGTTAGGTTTTGGATTAAGGGTTAGGATTAGCGTTTAAGGTTAGGAATTAAGGTTAGGGATTAGGATTAGGGTTAGGATTTGGATTAGGATTTGGATTGTGGATTAGGATTAGGGATTAGGGTTTAAGATTAGGGTCTAGGGATTAGGGTTTGGAATTAGGTTTATGGTTAGGGTTTAGAATTAGGGTTAGGGATTATGGTTAGTTTTTAGGGTTAGAGATTAAGGATTAGGCTTAGCTTTTAGAGTTAGGGGTTAGGGTCAAGGTTAGGGTTTAGTGTTAGATTTTAGGGTTAATGTTTACGATTTAGGTTATTGTAAGATATTTTAAGATGTTTTTAAAACCATAGGAAGATAAATGTTTAGGAATTTGGCTTAGGGATTAGGGATTAGAATTAGGGTTAGGATTAAGGTTACATATTAGTGTTAGGCTTAAGATTAAAGATTAGGGTTAGGATTTGGATTAAGATTAAGGTTTAAGGTTAGGGATTAGGGATTAGGATTAGGGCTAGAGATTAGGATAAAGATTAGGATTAAGGTTAAGGATTAGAGATTAGGATTAGGATTAGGGTTTAGGAATCATATTATGGTTTAGGATTAATGATTAGGGATTAGAGATTATATTAGGGTTAGGGTTTAGCATTAAGGTCTAGGGATACGGGTTAGGGATTAGGTTTATGGTTAAGGTTTAGAGTTAGGGTTAGAGATAATGGTTAGAGTTTAAGGTTAGAGGTTAGAGATTAGGATGAAGGTTTACGGATAAGGGTTAGGGTTAGGGTTTAGTGTTAGAGATTAGGGTTAATGTTTAAGGTTGGAGATTAGTGTTTAGGTTATTATAAGATTTTTTAAGATCTTTTAAAACTGGAGGGAGATAAGTATAATTTTTAAAAAATTATTAAAAAATAATCATATTTGAATGAAATAAATCTATTTAGGGTCTTTACCAGGTCCACCAAAACCAATTTACTTAAAGATTTATTAAGTAATTTAGCAGCTAAATTCAATTAATTTTTGACTTCTTAAAAATATTAAATAAATTAAATTATTTAAATAATTGGATAACTAGGCTAAAATTATAATCCTCTATATTATTAATTTTATTAAATTAATTTATGGCTAAAAAAATTAAATAAAAATACACATTAGGGATTAGGGATTTTAAATTAATGTTTATGAATTTTATTTAATTTTTGATAAAATAATTTTATTTTATTTTTTATAAAAATAATTTTAAAACAAATTAATCTTTGATAAAATAATTTTTATGAATTTTATTTTATTTTTATTTATTTTTAAAATTTTATCTTAATTCCAAACCATAAATTTTATGTATTATTATTTTTAATATGCATTATTAGATCTAAATAAAAATTAAACTATTCTAAATAATAATAATAATAATAATAACAACAACAACAACAACAACAATAATAATAATAATAATAATAATAAAAAAGTCCAACAAATATATATCCTACATTATACTTCTCGTGCGAATTTAATAGCTAAATTTGATGCATGGCTAAACAAACAAATACATACGAAGAATAAATAGAAAGAGTAACAAAAAACTTGCTATTAGTGACCAATCTAGAAAAGAGAAAAAGATATTTGTAATATAGATGAATAAGATAGAAAGGTTGGGGACTAAACAGCAGTTTTTCCTTAAAGAGGAGAAAATCTATATTGATCGACGGGTCTTGAAACGGGATTACGGGTCTGTTTATTGGCCGCAAAGCGGGTCTTTTTCGATTTCTCCCTAAATCAGCGACAATGGAGTGAATGGCCGCCTAGGCTATGCTAGTGATGGAAAAAGCTACCTCCGGATACGAGAATGGGGGTGCAACGGCGATTGACGGTGGCAAGCCGAAGAGGAAGATGTGGCTGGAGCGCAATTCTTCTGCTCTCTTTCGACTAGCGTCATCAATGGGTGGTGACACTTGGAAGCGACGATGTGGGGTGAGCATTGGCGGTGACGACCTGTCATTGCAGATACAGTGGCAGATATGTTATTTTGTAGGTTACTACCTATAACCTGCAAAAGCAGATTGCTTTAAAACTTATTCATATTTGATCTGAACAGAATAGTCTAGGAAAAACAAAAAAAATATTTGGTACTAAAATAATAAAAATATAAAAATATAGTTGTGAAGAGTATTTTAAACTAAAATCAAATTTTTTGATCGGACGGTAGAGAACCGGGCGACACCGTTACCCACTATATATTTTAGAACGGTGCAAGGTACGCAGTCAAAGGGACACAGGATGCCACAGAATGCGAAAGCGGGTGAAAGCGACCCACACTTTCTCTCGCGCGAGGGTGCGAAAAAGCCAAAGATCATCGCGAGTCTCAGCACCTGACGTCCCTTAGATAAAATGTTGCCAGGATAATGGGAGTCGTCATCCACTCAAAACAGACGACATGATGACGAGTGAACCTGAAAATTAGTACCACGTCATTGGTTCCCGTCTTCTGATCATGGAAATAAAAAAAAAAAAATCTGTGCCCCTTTGGCTTATGAAAAACCAAGAATATTGTTAGTAAAGTGTGCTGACTCATTAGCCAAGAATATTGTTGGTAAAGTGTAACGCTACATTCATTCAAAGCTTTGTAATAAAACCTTACGAAATTTCATAATATACATTTATTTATGCAATTAAAAAAAATTTAAGACACTAAAAAAAATGATAGATTTTTAAGACTCAAATAGATAAACTATGAAATTTTTCGAAGTAAAGTTTACTCTTCCCATAATCAAAGAGAATAAGACCCCGTAAACAGCCTACAACCAAATCTAACTTGCATGCCAAAATTGCAAAAAAACAAAAAACAGGATTTGTTTGCCCCAGAATATAAAGTATCAAGGCATGGTTTTTTACAAAGAAAAAGCGGCAGCTTTAGCAATAGCTTCATTCTTTTACTAAGAAAGATAAATAACAATAAGGTCGTTATGGAGGATAAAGTCCACATAAGAACTAATTGAGCACAAGCAGGGTACATAACAAATCAAAAGCTAAACCTGGAGAAGTTTCAAGCTTCATGATCACCAGCATTGCAGACACACAAAGAAGACTTGCTAAAAATGATCTGTACATGGCTGACAGAAGCTGGTACATAAGTTGTGGGAACTATGCACTGGTAGGGTTTCAACCCCCAAAGGGCCAAACACAAAACCAAAGTGAAACTTTAGCGTCACCGGTGGTGTAGCCAAGATTTGAAGTATGGGGTGGGCGATAATGACAAGAGGAGATAAAAGATTAGAAAGTAAAAATGACTAAAAGAAAGGTTGTAGAATAAAGAGAAAATGAGAGAGTTAATTTTAAAGGAATAAAATAATTTTTTTGAAAAAAATACAAAGAGTATTTGAAGTAAAGAGTGTCATAAAGAAATGTAAAGAGAAATTAAAATAGAAAATAATATTATGAAAGACTTGTAAAATATAATAAGTTCAATCATAACTTGTCTTAAAGGGTACATAAATGTTTATATTTTATTTGAACTTGGTGTTTTCATTATTATTAGACTATTATCGGTATAAATTTTAGGGACAACATTTAATAGATCTTAAAATCTTGACTTCATTAGGACTTGAAACTTCAATTGAAAAATTTATGGACTTAAATGTATATTTTTAACAACTTTAATACTTCTTCAGCATTTTCCCATCAAAGAAGCCAACTAAAGTTAAGTAAATCTCAAAAACTTTTGGGGAGGTAATGGGCCCTTGACCCCTACTTAGCTCCACCACTAAACGTCACAAACATATAACTCACGTGATAGGAACTAGAAGGTGGTATAAAAAATTATTGAATTGGTGTAGTTGATCCTTATCAGCCCCCTACTTCACCCACCCTCAGGGGCAGAACTACCTTGGGGCAGAGGGTGCCACCGCCCCCCAAGAATTTTGTAATTTTTTAAATAGAAGGTACTAAGTTGGCCATTTTGTGAAAAAATAAGGACTTGTTAAGTGTTTTTTCCCTCCAAACTGCCTGAAGAATATAAAAGGATAAATAGCGAAAACAGTTCTAGATCTTTACTTTTTATCACAAATTTTCATCTAACCTCTAAAATATTGCATATCCATCCCAAACACTGCCACCCGAGACTTTTGTGAGTTTTTAAATATAAGGTACTAAGTTGTCCATTTTGTAAGAAATTAAGGACCAATCATCTGTTTTATGCCCCCAAACTGGCTGAAGAATATAAAAGGGTAAATAGCGCAAACAATGCTAAATCTTTATTTTTCATTATAAATTTACACCTAATCTTTGAAATATTTCACATTCATCCCAAACCATTCTCTCTCAACATTTCTATGTCTCTCTCTCCCCTTTAGGCTGCTTCAGTGATGATTAATCAAAATAAAGTAATTATTTTGCTAATTTTTATTTAGAATAGATATTATTTTAATACCATATACACCTAATAATTATTTAAATAACTTTTTATAAAATTTAATTTTTATAAATAATTATTTAAATAATTTTTTTCCCTTAGATTTTGATCATCGCTCGTCTCACCTCTGCTTTGCCTCTAGCCCCCCCGAGCCTAAAATTCTGGGTCTGCCACTGCCCACCCTTACACTTCCTTTTTATACTCTATTCTAGTATCATCAATATGTTGATGGTAGACGACCACGATGTCTCCATCTTGCAACTCCTTTGTTTGAACAAACTTGAGCCAGCCAACTTGGATGACTAACTTAGGGTGCCCTATCTTCCTTATGTTACAGTTGAAATTTCACATCGGCCGAGATGAGTCTTTAATGCTTAAATTTATAAAATGAGCACCTTATGGTAGAAATGCTGAAGAGCATGGGTGGAGACTGCTAGCTGGTTCTTAATATCAGTGTTTGAGAGTTGTTTGGAGATCAACTCCATTTAATAGATGACAGAAGCTTCTACAATGCAGGGGGTGTATCAATACATACCCAATCTCTACTGTCCATCTATAAAGCTATGATTTTGGTCTATTCACTTTCACAATTAGATTTTTACCCTTTTATCATTCTAGCCCCAAAAGCTTATTATTTTCTCGGTCATCAGATTGAGATCAGATAAGAGGTCGTATAGTGGCAGCATGATATAGCCTGTTGCAGGTGATCTTCTTCCTCAAATCTCGTCGTCTTTTCTTCTTCCTGGAATCAATCTCTCTTTTCATCTTCCTCAAATGTCGTCCTAGCTTCTAATTCCTGGAATCAACCTCTCATTCACATCACCGATTGGCGACACGGAGGGTTGTGGCTACTGGGGTAGACTTTGGGTGGTCGGATTTCTTCTAACAAGGTTATTGCTTATATTCTTCATTCTGCCGGAGTCTCTCCCCGCCGCTGACTGTTCCCTTCTATTTGTTCCATGTATTTCCCGTGTGATCACCTCTCCAATTGCTCTCTTGTCCACTCTCATCGCCTAAAGAAGTTTTGTTTCTCCATCTTTTGTAGCCGGTCGAAATGCCGATTCTCTAGTCGCCTTCCAACAGGAAACAGCGCGAAACCGTCGGTTCCCACAAGTCGGGGTTCGACGGCGCGTCCTTCTCCGAAAGTCATGTTCAATCTCTCCGCGACCATCGCCGGCGCCGGAATCATTACGCTTCCAGCCATCGTCAAGCACGTTTTCCATGGTGAACTAGACTTTATCTCAGAGCCATGGCCTAGTATCTCTAGTGGTGCTTAAAATATTGCTCGCCGCGACTGACAGCCCATGAAGTACTTTGTAAGTATGATGTTGTTTATA
Source organism: Aquilaria yunnanensis (assembly GCA_039654915.1). Classification (NCBI taxonomy): domain Eukaryota; kingdom Viridiplantae; phylum Streptophyta; class Magnoliopsida; order Malvales; family Thymelaeaceae; genus Aquilaria; species Aquilaria yunnanensis. The sequence continues at coordinate 4,316,447 of CM077595.1, forward strand.
ATACCTTCTTCTTCACCTTTTTTTTATCACCACTTGAAGTTGAGATATTTCTGGGATCGAAATAATAAGCGTGTTTACATAGCTGGACTCCTAAAAATGAAACAAACTACTGGTTTTGGTGAATCATTCAAAGCAGAGGCTTTTCATTAAGATTGCTCAAGTTCTATATCTGAGATCTGTCTATTATATTTCATACTTCTACTGTGATATTTGCCTCCTGATCGTGCACAGTGGAAGTCTGAATTAGCTAAGAAGAGATCTCAGTACAAGCACTTTAAGGAAGGGCTCTTGGTGAAGCATGTATGTTGTTATGCCTGTTCAATTGTTTACACGCAATAGCAACCAGTGTATGTTTTTGGTTTCGACTTTTTCTGAATTGATAAATTATTGAGTTGAACTAGTGCTTTCAATTTTTTGTGACTTCTTTATTTGGGTAGGTTGAAGGCGTGAAATGGTACCAGATCAACAAATTTGGGTCATGGATGAGATGAGCTTGGTGAAAAGTAACAGAGAAACTTTAGGAGCTTTCCTTGAACGTGATTTTTGAACTGATAAAATAATTCTGTGGGAACTAGCTTAAAACAGCAGGGGTTACTTTAGTGTTAATGTTAATTTTATCTTTTGAATAGTTGAACATGGGGTGGTGAACTTTATTTTGGACCAAGCTTTTGTAAGTAGTTAAAACTGCTGCTGGAATGTGCAAACGGCTGAGTTTTAAAAATCACCCTAAATTGTGTATATTGTTTCTGAGTGTGCTGATTCTTCCGCTACTAGTCCTATGTGTCTAGTTTTGTCAGCATTTTACGGATCGTGATTTTAAGATCTTGGTGATTTTATAAAATTCAATGACTGAGCTAACGTTATTCTGAAATTTGTATCAATCACTATTTTTACAGCTTGTTCCAAAATTGATTATAATTTATGTGCTATGTATATTTGGCTGAAAATAAGTATACAGATAGTCATACGTGCCTAGCTTTTCCATGATTTTATAGATCTTGATTTGCATAATTCTGTGATTTTGTATACTTCTTCAATCCTATATTTTTGGTACTATTTATTTTTCAACAATTAATTTATGATTTTTTATTTTTAACATTTTAGCATATAAATGAAAAAATTTTGTATATGAATGATAAATAAATGTATATAGTTTCTAAATATTTTTTTTTAATTTTTTTTCAAACAAATAATAATATAAATAAATTCAAATCAAATTAGTCAAAAAAGTCAAATAAAGCAAAAAAAAAAAAAAAGGATAGAGGGAGTATTTATTTTGGTAACGGCTAGTTTGCCTGAAAACTGGACATTTTGTGAAAACTTATACTCCATCTGTTCTATATTCTTTACACCATATTTCTTTTTGGGTTGTCTTAAATTCTTTGTAACATTTTCTTTTTTTAGTAAGTTTTATCATTTAATTTTACCACTATACCATTTATTTTCTCACTACTTAATTCCTCTGTTCCCGCATCCACCCATTGCTCGATCAGACAACAGTAATGGCAATCAAGGCAATCGGCATGATGATTGGACAGACAGGGGTAGAGACGAAACAAATAGCGAAATGGGGGTGTGATTGGCCATTTATGGTTGTGTGTGTGTGTGTTTTTTTATGATCTTACAAGTTGTAGGTGGTTTTGTTATTGGTCGGATGTTGAAACTCCATTACTGAACGACTTTCATGTTGTTTCACAAAACCAATGATTCAATGCAATGAAAAGAGTTTTGCGTTAGAGGTGAGTGGTTTTTCCATCGTATTAGTTTGAAATGATAGTTTGAACTCTTGTTTATTCTATTAGATAAAGCTAACCCAAAGAGTCTATACTCTTGTGTTGGCCCAAAGAGTAACCAAGCGAAAGGGGGGGGGGAGATTTTTCAAAAGTTTTCCTAAAACAATTCTTTGTTCAAAAGTTTTCCTAAAACAATTCTTTGTTGCCTTTAGTTAAGAAGAAAATAAAATGGCTTATGTAAACTTCCATTACTCAAAAAACTCTACCACAAATGTCCAATAATTTGTTTTGAAAGCATGCTTTGAAATAAACGAAAGAAAGGACAACAAATGTTTGATAATCAAGAAACCGAAAACACAAAATAGATAAGAAATGAAAGAAAAGAATGAAAGAGTTTGAATACCAAGATTTTTATAGAGGTTTGATATCTCCTCTTGAGAGTCTACTCCTCTCCTCAAGCCTACTACTTGAGAGTTTCTTCTTCATTAAACAATTGCAATTATACAAGACCTTACACTCTTTGGTAGCTTTCTCTACCACCAACTCTCACTAGTTTTTCTAGACATTAACTAGAAACCTCACCAACACCATTTATCTCACTAGTTTTTTTAAAGGTTAACTAGAAATGCTATCAACTCAATCTTACAAAATAGTGTTTACAAGATTACAAGCTCAAATAATGGCACTCTTGCTAGATATATAAGTAAAGGCATAAACTTTTTTGGCAAATCTCAAATTGAGCACACTTGATTTGATCTATATGATGGATTCACACTTCTAATAGCCAAGAGTTCTTTCCAAAGTATTTCTTCATGAATTTATACTCATTTGAGAGCAAGAAGACTGTTAAAAAGCAGCTGGATAAGTCTAAAAATGCTCAACAAATTCTGGTAACCGTTGCTCTATTTTGTTGTGCAAGAAAATATTTCAAATTTTCTGTTAAGTTTTGAGTTTAACACATTAAACTTGATTTCATCTTTCAACGGTAAAAAAAAGCTAGAGAAAGGCCATTAAATGCTCTACTAAACTGTGTAGGTGGCATCCTCTAATTCATCCATGTCATGTTTTAAATTTAAGTTGAAATTTTGTCAATCAAGAAATTTGGACGGAAGTTTTCAGGCTTACGGTTAACGGGTTAAACTTAGAGTTTAACACGTAACTTGATATCTCAACAAAAAAGCAAGAGCGCCAGACTTCGAATTAAAGCAATTTAAAGTATTAAAACATAAACTTGGGAGCTGAGCAGATTAAACTGTTTCTTTGATGGATTAAAATTGAAACAATTTTGAAAAACTTGTCAATTGGAATCAAAGTTGATTCAAACATTAACAAATTTTGATGACCCACTAACTTCTCTTCAAAAACAAGTTTCCTTATTAAACTTAAAACATATCTTTTGATATAACACTTAGAATACTTGGAAATTAAACACAACTTTAACAAATCTATTTTGACCCAATAAAATAAGATTAAGCACACTAAAAAAATGTCCTTGCCATCATCAAAATTAAAGATTACCTTAGAACAAATCCAACAATCTCCTCATTATTTATGATGACAATACCTTTTAAAAATAAAAATTAGAGAAAGTTTAAGTGTAAAGATTTTTGGAAAAATTTTGCTATAGTCTCCCCTAAAAATGAGCAATCCTCTCTACTCAAAACAACAGAATAACCACAAATATCCAGCATATACAGTGATCCAATTACTTCCACAAGCAACAACTAAAAAATATAGACATGCTCCCCTTTGCTCCAACATAAAATTAACAACATTCACCTTTACTTCTTGCATGCTACTATTTGTCATAAAAATTTTCATAACAAAAGCACTATTTTCTCCTTTTTTTTGTCATAATAAAAAAAATCAAGAAAGAACAAGAAAGCACAAACAAAATCATAAAATACAGCCACAAACATACATAATTAAACATGAACAATTAAGCACAAGTTTGGAACAAATCCACAATAATAGATAACTAATACGAACAGTTGCAAATGAATAGAAAATAGTAGGAATATGCTACCCAAGATTCAAACGAGGTTTAAAACAATTAGAAAACATGTTAGTTTCACTACTAGATCCTTCCAACTAAAAATCAAAGACTTTTGGTCCGTCTCAAAATGGGGATGGATGAGGCAGCAAGGCTCAAGTTTGAAGGAGGGAAAAAGGCATAAGAATGGGAGGTCATATGGGTAACAAGTGATGGTGGAACTAGTGCAAAGGCAGTTGCAACATTCCAATTCATAGCTAGAATATCTTGTCCACCTCCAAGTCCAAAGTGTCATACAAGGAGACCCATTTGCTCTTGCAATTCTCTAATTTCTTAGTGAAGTATCTCATAGTGATTTGGTGTTTTTGAATTTTCCACAGGTTCTTGAACTGAGGGTGGTATGGCTGTAGAGGATCGATCTACTGCAGTTTCGATGTTTCCACTTCTTCTTTCAACTACTTCCTCACAAGAAGATTCTTTCAAATTATCCTTGAAGGCGGCATCAAAAGCAACTTGGCAAGCACTAGGAACCCTCTGCCAAGTACCATCAATCTTCTCGAGAGCACTCTTTTCCAACTTTTTTTGTCTATGAGAGAAAACTCTCCAATTGAGGTAAAGATGTCACCAAAGCAATCAACCTTAAAAGTTTCTATAATGCCCACAAAATCCTAAATGATTTAAGCCTCGGGCTATGAGAAGAATTTCTTTCCCAATTTGGGAATTGAACTCATTGAGCTTAGGAGACACTAAATTAAGTGGGACTGGGGAGTATGATGAGTGTTGGACACTCTCAGAATTTAATATTGGCTTAGGCCAAGCAAAATGATGAAAATATAAGATGAGGGACTCAATTGGACGAAGGGGACTTTTGGTGGTTGAGCTCAATTGCCCAAATATGAGGAATTGAGGGACTAAGGGGGGGATTAACCAATTTTAAAGGCATTGGATGCCATGGCTGCCACCTCCCTCCATTTCCCATTATTTTAATGCTCCTCCCATCCAACTCATCACTTAGGATTCCTTCCTCCACCTACTTGTCCCATACTTTTGATAAATTCACCCAATTTTCACTAAAGTCTTCCAATTTGTGTCCCACTTTGTCTCCCACTCACCCCATGTGAATCACATGATTTCCCTCACTCTCCCCTCCATATGGATGACCATTACATGCCCAAAAACACTTCAATTACTTCATTTAACTCTTCTCCATCTCTCCCTACAATCTCTCACTAAAACTCCTTCATTTTCTGAAATTTTGCCTCAAACTCTAAAACACTCTTCCAAAATTCTTCTTCCTTCTAAATTGGGCCAAAAATCATTCTTAAGCATCCTTGAGATTTTACCAAATTTTCTTGGTGTCTACAAACTCTTAAGAACACCTCGAACAAGAATCAAGAAGTATATTGAAGAAAGGAGACGTTTTTGGAAGTCATCAACCGGGAAGAGTTTTGGCCAAGTCTTGTTCTTGGCATTCTTATGTTGAAACTTGTGTTCTTAATACACATAAGCTTCTAAGGCCTTCCAAGGCAAGGATTCAAGTGGTGGATTCAAGAAAAGACAAATGGGAGCTCTAAGGAAATCAAGTCGAAGGATTCGGCCATACCTCATTTGGTTGAGGTATTTTATGTTCTACCAAGTGTTCTTGGTATTTCCTATGTTTCTAAGTTATGTCAAGCAAGAATATGGCTTGCTAACTTTCTGCCCTTATAGGATCTTAAGCTAGAACACAGGTTCTAGTTACAACAAATGAGGAAAAACAAAGAGTCAAGCTTCTAAAGCTTTCGGGCAACAAAAGTTGCTAACGGTTTTGGTAAGGATTCTTATACTCTTTAAGTATTCGGGCCCTTGGGTGATGGATATTGGATTCCATGTGATCCTAAGAAGGCTATAGAGGGCTATGTTTTGTTGCTTAGGCAACTCCGTGCTAGCTAGCCCCGTGCAAGCATTACGGCTAGGAATTGAGTCGGCCAACTCAATTTCCAAGCATAAAGAGCTCAGATTTTAAAATGGATTAATAAAATGGTTAACCTAAGAAATGAGAAATGTGGATCATGCTTGCTCTGCCCTTCAGGGGGATAAGGTGTTAAGTGGTGTGTGTGTTGTGTGCTTCTATGTTTGGTTGTGCATGCTAACCCCTGATTATTATTATTATTATTGTTATATGCATGTACGTGTGTTTTCTTTGTCTTAGTGTTTTCTTTGCAGGAGCATGGAATATTTGTTGCCATGATATTCTTGGCTATGTTAGACTTTGGAAGCCATATGTTAGGCTCTAGGAACCATATAGAATCCTTACTGAGTTTTACTCACTCGCCCTTCTCTACTTCATGTAGGAAAAGGAGTACTTGAAAGGCACTAAGGTCAAGAGTATTTTATACTCTTTCTGTGGTAAAGGTATTATGCATTTGTGTGGTTTTTGCTCAATATTCTAAGTATTCTAAGTGTTATAGGTTGCTTGTGTAACAAGCTAATAAGTGTGAACTTTATGTGTAAGACTTGGAGTTTAGATTGTGGGAACAAAGTCTCTAAGGTGGAAATGTGTGCTATGTGTGATTTGCCATGTATAAGCATGTGCTATGTATTTTGGTTTGTCTTAAAAACCAAATTTGTGATTTTCAGTGCTTATGGATACTTTCGGGTACTTAAGTAAAATGGCATATATGTGAACTCTTGGGCATCCTGATTGATAGTTATCTTTAGGCCTAAGTAAAAAGTTGATAAATATGCATGATTATGTGTTCTAAGCACATGTTTGAAATATGGAATCATGTATGTCTCGGCCTTATATGTATGTTGAAAGATGAACATTAAGTAAACATGAACTAGAAAGGAAATGCATACCTATAATGAGCTAAAATGGTAACCAAAGGAATTAAAGACATGTATGTGTTTATGTGCAATAGTGGGTTACCAAGACACATATAAGTATGCAAGATGTATGCATTATAAACAAGCTTTCCAAAACTTGAATCTGGTGGTTTGGATGCCATGCATGTACTTGGCTACGTATGAAATTAAACATGAAATGAGCACACAGGTTCCACATAAGTACTAGCTTGTTTTTTAGAGCACAATATAAACCCTTAAGTAATTACTTAATGAGCTAGTACTAGTAATGTCCTGGGAACATGCCCATATGTTTAGAAATAAATAAATGTCCCTTCTATGAAATTCCGCTGCATGATTAAGTAATTGGGCCCAAAATGGGCTAGAGGCTAAGTTGGGCATGACAGTTTCAAGGAGGCAGGAGATGAAGCTAAAATAGGGAAGAGATAGCCATTGTTTTGTATTGTTCCAAGCTTGAGCCATGTGCTTGATAACCCTTCCACCAAAATCAATTGGATAACACTTCACCAACTTATACATTAAGCAAGCATCCTTTTTTGTCACCATGCTAAAATTTGTTCTAGGAAGGAAAATACCACAAACAATCCAATGCAACATTCTATCATCAGTTTGGAGAGGGATGAAAAGGAAGAACTTTGGCCTTTCTAACTACTTCTTCAAAGAAATAGTTAAAAGTTTCCTATCCTTCTGAAACAGAATCTACTCCAATAACTTGACAAATTAATGCAGGGGTTATTTCAATTGTTTTCCCTCTCACAAGGCTTGTTAACAAAACGTATCCCCTATTTCCTTCAATCTTAAATTGTAGTAAAATTCCTTCATTAAAGAATAATAACATTCTGGATTTTTCCCACAAAAAGAGACCAAATTATTTCCTTTAAGCCAATCTATCACTTCCAAAAAATTCTCAAGATTCAGAGATAACATATCCATAACAATTCCTGGATAGAAATTTTTCTTCCTAATATATTCCATTGTCTTCTCAAATGTATCCATCAAGTAAAGCACAGTAGGAGATTGAAGTAGCTCATCATTAGTTTGGGATTGTTTTTCTCAACTCGGAGCATTTTGCTTCTTTCTTGAAGGTACAGCCCACTTGAGTCTCTTGCCTGGTTGAGAAAATGGTTCAGTCTCTTCTTCTTTTTGGTGTTTGTTCTTTGAACAAAAGCCTTTTGTGCTAGCCATTGTTGGAGGGCGATGGAAATCAAAGTAAGTTCGCAGATAGGGGATTAGGGTTTCGAATTAGGAATATTTGCATTAGGAGACGAGTGACCATGCCAAAGAGGGAAAATGAAGTGTTGCCTACCAAAACACTCGGCGTCAGAGACAAAAGAAGGGCTACGATGAAAGGATTTGGCCGGTGAGAATTTAGATGATGAAGTAGATAAGAGGACAAGCTAGAGGTCTGAAGATGGAGGATTTGAAAGCCAGATGAGAAGTTTTGTTTTATCGTACACAAGTTTTAAAACAACAATGTTTCACTTTTTTTTTTAAAATGTAACAATTTAAGGTAAAAACTTAATCGATTAAAGCCAAAGCAACAAAGGGCCAGAAAATTGGCTAAGTTCAAACTTGCTCAATTAAAATAATTTAACCGATTAAAACAATAATTTAACACAAATCTACATGCCAGTCAGATTAAACTTGATTTTAATGCATTAAACTGAACAGAAAAAAGAAACAACTCTTAAAAACTTTTTGAAAATACATTTCAAAAAAAGAATTTTGAGCACAAACTTTAATGACGAAATGGCACACCTTAATTTGTGAATAATTGAACCTTATGATCATGAAATTAATTTTTATGAACACATAGTTTCATTCTTTATGAATAATTCATACTTAACAAGAAATCAATATATTAACTAACTCAAATCAATAATCACCAATAACCATTGAAAAATCAACGATGTTACCATATTTGAGCATTAATCTCAAGCATTTGCCAATGCCGCTTAAGTTCCTTACAAGTACTTAGAGTGTTCCTTACAAGTACTTAGAGTCTCATGTAAAATCATTCTTTGATTGCTCCATGCTCTAGCACCATACATGAGATTTCAACCTTTGATTTTTTGTATCTAAATTTGTTTGGGTCCTTGAGGGTTAGCTTTAATAATTTTAGTTTCTTTCAAAACCCAAATCATTTTAAAGCCAATTTGTACATTTGGTTTCCTAGTTATGCAATTATAAGCATAATGACATTTTCTATCACATGCATAATAAGTTGTTAATGGACTATACATAGGAGATGATGCACCAACAAACCTATTTCTAAACCTTTTTTTCCTTAACCAAGGGATTGTAACCTATACTGGCTTTGTCATAAATACCCTTTTGAGTTTTAAACAACAAATCAAGTTTCTTTTTCCTTTGACAGATCTAGACAATGACTGTATGAGATCAAATTTCTCCTTTTTTAGCTTATCTTTTTTTTAGTCAAAAAAATATTTAAAGCTTTTAAATCACATGTTTAGCAAGTATTTAGGAATCCTTGTAAAGAGCATTAAAAACATTTTGCAATTCTAAGTACTCACTACCTATGGATATGTATGAGCTAGAAGTGGCACTTAAGTAGTTGTTTACCTCATCTTTTTCTTTTTCCATAAGATATAGATAGGAGTGACTTTCATTTGTTGAGAAGGCTTCATCTTCATCTATCATCAAGTATAAGTTGACATCTTCACTTGAATCACTTAAAGTTGAACTCTCACTTGAAGATTGGTCACTATCACTCCATGTCATCATGGTCTTTCCATTTTTTTTCTTACCACCTTTCTTTGGCTTTTTGTGCTTCTTTTTCTTGTTCATTAAAAAATCAAATTATAGATGTCAAGGCTCGTTGCAATTATAGCAAATCATATCATTCTTTTTCTCATCTTTTTTTCTATTAAAGTTCTTGTTTCTTGATTTCTCAAACATCTTACTGAACTTTTTTGCTAAGATAGCCTTATCAATATCTTCATCTTCACTAGATGATGAGTTTCCCTTTTGAGTCTTCAAACCCATTGGCATATTCTTCTTGATGAATACCTCCTCAACTTGCTCTTTCATCTTATAAGTCAATAACTTTCCAAAGAGCCCATCCATATTCATGGTTTTGATACTTTCAGCTTCATTGATGGCTTCAACTATGCTTTTCCATGATGGAAGTAAGCTCCACAAAATTTTCCTCACCAACTCCTCATTTGTATATTCCTTCCCAAACTACTTGAGTGATGTGAAGATCTCATTGAATCTCCTAAACATGTCATGAATGCTTTCATTTGGTTCCATGGTGAACAACTTATATGCATCACAAGCATATATATCTCAGTATCCTTTACTTTTGTGGTTCCTTCATATGTGACAAATAGTTTGTTCCGTATATCCTTAGTATTTCCACAAGAAGAAACCAAATTGAATACATTGGGGGTCAGTGCATAATATATAATATTCATTGCCTTTTCATTCATAGTGCACATGAGATCATCCTCCAGTTTGTCATGTCCCTTATTGCCCTTAGTCTATGCATTAATAACAATTCTTTTTAAATTAAACATTTCACAAATTTTGTCAATTTAAGACATGTAAATTTCAAAACTGTAACCTGACCATAAATAGATATATAACTAAAAATTTGGAGCAAAATCAAACCATTTTCATTTCATAAAAATAAAATGTCAGGTACAATACATCAGAAAACTAGCTTTTCAACCTATGCACTTAATGTGCTACATAATCATGGTAAGGACCTTGGACTCAGAAGTCCATAATCCAGGGCTTGGTCTTTAATGCAACATTTGATAAAGAGATTTACTCAACTCCAAGCTAGATTAACCACATCAGCAGCTACTTTATTTGCACGAAATGTAAATATTTGGGGGATGAGTTTCTAATGAAACTTAGTAAGAGACATTAACAACTATGAATTCTGATTTCAGTTTAACTGCAATAATTGTCTTAGCTTTTAGCCAAAATACCTACATCTAAAGGAAAAAACAAAAAATATGCACAATATACAAATAACAAATAAATAAGCATATTCATAATATAGTCAGCATACGCATCCAATCACAGAAGTGCACAAACACACACACCACAACACCAGCTAAACAACCTTGGGGCCTAGCAAGCATTTCATAGGGCTTTTATTCATTTTAATTGTTTTAATTTAAGTTATTCAGCAAAAATATCATAGAGCTCTAGATCCTGAAGTTGGGTCGGCCTAACCCAAAATTAGAATCCTAATGCTTGCTCATAGCATATATGGCTAGAGCATTACATAGACACCCGAAGGTATCTATATAATTATAGCCCCCAATATTTTCATCCAGTCATTTGGCCTTCACATTCATCCCCTAATCATGTAGAAATTGGAATTCATATATTAACCAGGAAACCAACAGCCTATTGGCCTAGCTCCTGTTCTTAGGAAACCAATAGCTTTTCATCACCAGCAACAACAAAAATCAAGCAATATAGCTTTAAACAGAGAATCATAAGTTGTAGGATTGTCCTTTACCTTAATCACTTAATTGAATGGATTAGTCACAGCCTTTGTCGTGCCCACACTTGCCCCTGGCCCATTCGGGCCCGATTACTTAAACAATACAGCGGAAGTCTTATTTCACAAAAAGGGCATTTAAATTTAATTTAATTTAATTTTTTTTTTTTGCAACTTAAGGGCACGAACCCCAGGATACTTACCGGTACTAGCTCGTTAACTATTTACTTTTAGGGTTTTATTGCTCTCGGAAATAAGCTAGCACACCTATGTGGAATTTAGTGTTCATTTCATGATCTTTCTCATGCTTAGCCAAGTACATGCATGGCAACCAAAACACCATATTCATATTTACAAGTCATAAAAATGGTGTTATACTGAAAATAAACATAATCACTTAAATAGCCAGGATATCCAAAAGCATGATACATGGCAAATAATTCATAAGTCCATAGAACACATTCCACCTTAATAGACCTTGTTCCCACAAATTTCTAGACTCCTCAAGCCTGCACAAGGAAGTCCACAACATTAGCTTGTTTCACAAGCAATCCATAACACTTAAGACACTTAGAATATTGAGCAACATATGTACAAACCTCTACTATGTGAAAGAGTATTTATTACTCTTGACCGTAATGCTTTTCTATAGCTCCTTTACCTACAAAAGTAGAGTAGGGCGGGTGAGTTGTAAAACTCAATAAGGAATCCAATGGCATCCAATGCCTAACTTAGTGAGGTATTTTCTTATGGCTTTCAAAGCCAACTTATGGCCTCCAAGGCCTAACATATGGCTTCCAAAGCCTAACTTATGCCAAGAACGTAATGGCAATTATTCCATAAACCTGCAAAGAAAACACTAAGACAAAGAAAACATAAAGCATGTAGAAATAACAATAATAATAATAATTGGGGTCAGCATGCACAATCAATTCATAGAAGCACACAACACAACACACCACATAACACAATTCTGTATAAGCAAAGCAAGCATTAGCATATTCCATATCACACAATATCGGTCGACCATTTCTTATACCGTATTGAGTACTCCTTAGCTTGGGAATCGAGTTGGCCAAACTCGATGCCAAGACCTAAATGCTTGCACTTAACTCATGAGTAACCATAGTTGCCGAAACAACGATACTTAGCCCACTATGCACTATGTGCCCGAATACTCACAAAGTGAGTATGAGAAAATCCTCACACAGAGTTGCCGAAGCAACAAAACAACTTAGCCCTGCATGCACACCTAGGATCATATGGTTCTTTGACCATCACCTAGGGGCACTAATACTCACAAACAAGATCATGGAGATACACCATGCAATAAAGTGAGTATAGGAATCCTTACCATAATTTTTTGTAACCTCTTGTTGCTTAACCCTTTGCTTTTCCTTGCTTGTTGTTGGTAGAACTTGTTTTTCCCTTAATGGACCTCAACTTAAGGAGGTAAGGCCCATTTTAGCCTTTCTTTGACTTAGGCCCAATTTTCTGTGAACTCAGGCCTACATTGGCCTTTTTCCTGGAAATCCAGGCCCAACTTAATCCTTTCTAGAATTCAGGCCCACTTGGCCTGTTCTGGAATTCTGGCCCAACTTGGCCTCTTAATAACTTAGGCCTATTTGGCCTTTTAATAACTTAGGCCCAACTTAGCTTTCTTAGTACTTAGGCCCAAAATGACCTTAGGACCACTTAGGCCCAAAATGACCTTAGGACCACTTAGGCCCAAAATGAACTTAGGAGCCACATAAGCCCAAATTAACTTTTTATAATCTTAGGCCCATATTAACCTTTTCAGGATTTAGCCCATTTGCCAATAATGCCATTGTGGCCCATTTGGCCAAAATTACCCAAAACTTTGGGTTTTCACTTAAGAACCTAAAGAACAATTGTTGACAGAATTGTCCTTAATTTCTTCTTTGCCATTTTAGTCCCATATTTCCATTATGAACACATTTGCCACCAAGAACACTTGGTTAACACACATCCACCAAAATGGCACTTATGGCCGAATATGCTTTCCATTTCTTCTTTATGATTTTTGCTTCACAAGTCTTCTAGGAGCTCAAAATATGCCAAGAACACTTGGCTCCACATGGCTAACATGCCAAGGCATCAAAACAACAACAAGGCCGAAAATTCCATTGCTTTTAAAACTCTTCTTTTTACATCCATCTTTTGGAACTTGTCTTAAACATACATAAGAGCTTGTTTAGTACCAAGAACACTTGGTTTAAGCTCAAACATGCCAAGATACATACATGGCCGAATCTTCACTTTGTTTTCTTTCCATCCTTCACTTGTTTTTCTTGCTTAAAATGACCACAAAAGCTCACAAGTACCAAGAACACTTGGTTTAGAGCTTTTGAAATGCCAAGAATGTTCATGGTCGAAACTTTCTTCATGCTTGAAGCCTTCATTTGATCTTTGCTTTGTTGGCTTCCAACACCTCATAAACACCAAGAACACTTGGTTAAACATCCATAAAGCTCATGATATGAACATGGCTGAATATTCAAGAAACATGATTTTTCTTCAATCTTTGCTTGATTTCTTGCTTTCCATGGCTTAAAATCTCCATGCATGCCATGAAATCCTTGTGTAAAGCTCAAGAACACCAAGAACACAAGATGGACGAATATATTAGTGAGCAAGATCTTACTTTTCTAAGCTCAAAAATACATCAAAACACCAAGAAAGCTTGGATTACTTACAACATTCAATTGGCTGAAATTTAAGCTTGTTCTTCCTTGATTTTCTTGCTTCTCATGGCTTAGAAATGCCATGCTTGTAAGGAGCTCTTGAATGAAGCTCAAGAACACCATTTTCTCACGAGGGCCGAAACTTCACAAGCATTTCTTCATGGGTTTTCTTTGATTTCTCACTTGGTTCGTGGTCTAGATGTGTTTAGGAGCTTGAAAGCTTCAAGAAAATGTGTTTACATGTGTAAGAACATGCATTTTTAGTCATGGCCAAATGTATTGAGGGAGGAAGAAGGAGATGAAGCTTGAAGAATTTCATGGCTGGTTTTAGAGAGAAGGGAGAGCTTTTGGTGCTAGAGAGAGAGTGGAAATGAAAATGAAATGAAATGGAGAGGTGCTTGGCCGAATTTGTGTTTGCAAATGGGAGGAAAATGTAAACAAATGCAAGCTAAATGTACATTTAGGAGGAGGGCCGGCCATGTAATTCAAATGGGTGGGAGATTTAGTCAAATTGCCAAATAAACAATAATAAGTGGAAAATGTAGGTGGGGGACAAGAGTTGATGGAATCATTTTATAATGTAAGTGGGATTTGTAGTGGGAGACAAGGCATGGGTAATAAAATAGTCAAATTGGGAAAGTGGGGGACAAAGTAAGTGGGGTAATATTTAATTGGTGAGTGGAGGATGTAGGAGATTTTGAATTATGGTGAGTGGAAGGATTATGTGGCATTTTAAATGCCAAATTCATATGATGGCCGGCCATGGCACAAATTGCCATGAGAAATGGTCAAATCCTAACTTTAGTCTTCCAACTTTCTCAATTGTTCAATTGAGTCCTCCCACAAATTTTTTCCTTTGAGCAATTGAGTCCCTCACTTTTGAAGTACTTCATTTTCACCACTAATTTTCTTGGCCAAGGCCAAGCTTAATTTTTATGAATGTCCAACACTTAATTTAATGTCCCCTCACATTAATTACACTTAATTCCAAAAAAAAAAAATTCTTTGCTCCAATTCACTTACCCCGGGACCTAATCACTTCGGATAGTCCGGGCATTACAGCCTTTCATCAAGTGCTAGCTCAGTATGGAAGAAATTACTTGGCTGCTTATTTTATTTCAGCTTTAGCCAACTAAACTCATTGGCTAATAACCCATATGGCTACAAATTGACCAACCTATAGGCTCCCCTGTACCCATAAACTCATAATTTAACCAAAGTAGCCATGCTTTAGCAATAAAAAGCCAATATTAAACCAACTTGAAACAAATTGTGGCAAAGGGGCCATGGATTTGAGTGAATTGCAGCAATTGCTCTTTTTCCCAGGCTTAATCTTCTTTGTCGTCAATGCAAATCAGGAATAAGAGCAAGAGATGCATTTTTTTGCTTGAATTCATCAAACCCGATCTCTACATCCTTTGAGCAAGTTGTTCTTCTTCAATTTCATGGTTTCTGGCTTTAATTTCGTGTTCAATGAGGTTGGCCAACCAAAACAAAATTGTAGGAAAATTAAAACTTCATAGACTTGAAACATACAACAATAAACCAAGAGCTTGCTTCCTTGATTTCGTCCGTGCCCAACCCTTGTTCTCCAAGTATGCAAATTTTCCATTGTTTTTGGTGGTTCTAGAGAATGATGTAACCCCCTAGAACAGAAATGAGGTATTACAGAGAGAGCTCGACATTTGCTATTGACTCAGCATGAGTTGGGGGACAACTCCCCTTTTAATCCTCCAACTCTTTTATTATTTTCAAGTATGTCCTGGTTCTTCAATTTCATCCTTTCAATACCCCATACCACACTTGTAAAAAAATTCCTTCTTTGATTATTCAATTTAGCCCACAATTAAAATTTCCTTGGCAATTAAATACTTGTTTCACAAATTGATCCATAAATTTCCATTTCTTTGCACTTCAATCACTAGCCTTATACTTTCTTGTGATTGTATCCTCAAATCCATAATTTGTTGCATTTAAGCCCTCATGCCTAATTCCCTTGACAATTAAGTCCTTCGCTGCAAATCTATCCACAATCTTCAAATTTTTTGGGCAAATTTTGTTCTTTTCTATTAATTCTTTAAACAGCCAACCAGTTATGGCCTATTCAACGTTGAATTATAGCATGGTTCATATTCTATTTTATTCTTTGGATCTTTGTTCCCCTCAACCATTCTTATAGGAATTTTAGGACCATCCTTAATGATCCTCCAAAAAGCATGATCCATTGCCTGGATATGAATCTTCATTCTAGTTTCCCACCAATTAAAGTTTGTAAAGTCAAATAATTATGGCTTAAATGAGTTTTGCTTCTTAAGATGCATACTAGTGGTTGCCATGGATCTTTTAGCTTAAAAATCACTAGATTTTGTCAAGACACAACCATTATCTCGGATATCAATTGTTGGCCTAGGGAGCAACCAAGAGGGGGTGAATTGGTTGGTTTCAAAAATTTTCCCAAAATAATTCTTTGTTGCCTTTAGTTAAGAAGTAAATACAAAAGCTTATTTAAATTTGCATTACTCAGAAAACTTTACCACAAATGTCCTAGAATTTTCTTTGAAAGTATGCTTTAAAACAAACTAAAGAAAGGCTAATAAAGGTTTAATGATCAAGAAACCAAAAAACACAAAGTAGACATGAAATAAAGAAGATAATGGAAAAGCTTGAACACCAATATTTTTATAGACATTCGGTCTCTACTCTTGAAAGCCTTCTCCTCTCTTTAAACTTACCACTTGAGAGTTTCTGCTTCACTAAACAATTTCAACTGTATAAGACCTTACACTCTTTGGTAGCTCTCTCTACTACCAACTCTTACTAGTTTTTCTAGAGGCTAACAAGAAACCTTACCAACACCCTTTATCTCACTAGTTTTTCTAAAGACTAACTAGAATACCAACTCAATCTCAAAAAATGGTGTTTACAAGGTTACAAGCTCAAACAATGACACGCTTGCTAGATATACAAGTGAAAGCACAAACTTTCTTGGTAAATCTCAAATTAAGCACACTTGATTTGATCTAGATTATGGATTTGCACTTCTAATGACAAGAGTTCTTTTCAAAGTGTTTCTTCATAAATTTATACTCATTTGCAAGCAAGAAGACTGTTGGAATATAGCTAGATAAGTCTAAAAAAGCCCCACAAATTTTGGTAACTGTTGCTCTGTTTTTTGTGCAAGAAAATGTTCTAGATTTCATGTTAAGTTTTGAGTTTAACACATTAAACTTGATTTCATCTTTCAGCAGTTAAGAAAAGCTAGAGAAAAACCATTAAATGCTCTACTAGACTGTCCAAGTGGTGTCATCTAATTAATCCAAGTCATATTTAAAATTTAGGTTGAAATTTTGCTAATCGAGAAATTTGGACGGAAGCTTTCATGCTTGTGATTAATAGGTTAAACTTAGAGTTTAACATGTAACCTGATATATCAACAAGAAACCAAGAGCTTTAGAATTTGAATAAAAATTGTTTAATGGATTAAAACACAAACTTGGGAGCTAGGTAGATTAAACTATTTCTTTGATGGATTAAACTTGAAACAACGTAGAAAAACTTGTCAATTGGAAATCAAACTTGATTCAAACACTAAAAATTTTAATGACCTACTAAGTCCTCTTCAAAAACAAGTTTCCTTATCAAACTTAAAACATATCTTTTGAATAATGCTTGAAATACTTGGAAATTAAACACAACTTTAGTAAATCTATTTTGATCCAATAAAATAAGATTAAGCACAGTAAAACAATGCACTTGTCATCATCAAAATTAAAAATTAGCTTGGAGCAAATCCAACATCTTCTTATGGAAATTTTATGTTTGTGTTTTATTTGGTTGTTTACTGGTAGTTTTTTCTCTGTTTTTAGATATGCATGTCATGAAGAAAAACTGGGGAAGAGATGGAATTGTTTAAGTGCCATTTTCCCTTTTTTATACAAAATTTTGTATATCGTGCAATATAAATATATTAGATATATTTCTACAATATTACAATTTACTAAATTGCATAATTATAATAATGAGTGTTTATGAAGTTTACATAATTATAGAAGTACATTTAGGAAATATATAATTATGAGAAAATAACATATTTTGGGATAAAAAAAATGAAATTGTCTCATATTACTAGCCTTATGTGTCTAGTTCCCCCAGCATTTTTAAGGATTATTGTTTGAAGATTTGAGTGATTTTATAAAGGACAAACTATACGTTTAGCCCCTGAACTTACCCAACTTGCACAAGTTGGTTCACAACTCAGTACTCAGTGAACATTAATCCTCAAACTTTGAAAAACTATGTGAGTTAGTCCACTAGCTCAGAAATGTTGATGGAAAAATTTAATATCCCTCATTATTTTTTTTAGTCTGTACAAAAGCACTCTTACTTTAAAATCATCTAAATGAGCTATCTCCTCCATCATTAAAATGGAATTTTGAGTTAATGAGGATGAGCACGAGCAAGTATACAAATTGCATTGCTTGCCTCTCATTTTTTTTTTGTTGTTGTATACTAGCTCCATCTAGTTTATTATTTTTCATTCTAATTCAATACATTAGTAACTTGATTCCTTTGGCATCTTGACTTAAGTGTGACACACAATCAAACATGTTCATGGGTGATCTTCTTAAGGTTTAAAGGCATTTGACTCCTTTGTAATTTAGTGCTCCCTTCTTAGTAACTGTTTAGTTGACAAGTGTGTGACTTCAACTTAACAATTGATATGCGCAAATGAAAAATGTTAACTGTACAAAAATCTTAGTACAAATTTTTACGTAATACTTGATTAAATGATGAAGTATGGATGTCACATTTGTTTATTCAGCTGCAATAAAATTATAACATGAAGCTTTTGTAGGGCTTTTCAAATATCTTTAATTCAGTAAGCAAAAGAGGAGTGGGATCAAACTTTCCCCTGGTCTCTTGAAAATGTCAGGTCAATGTGACCCTAACCCAATATAAGTCGGATTAGGATCTGTTTGGGTTATAACAAGAATAGGGTCAAGCTAAAGTTAGGGTTATTCGAGTTAAAAACATGCTGTAAAAATTGGGTTTAAACCTAAACTCGATCCCACAACCCAAACTTTCATCTCTTGGTGAAGAAGATAGTTTATTTGAATGATTTTAAACTAAGAGTGTTTCTTGCTCCAGAATAAAAGTGATCAAGAGGGTTTTTGCAATTTTTCCATCAACATGTCAGAGCTAATGGACTAACTCGTATAGTTTTTTAAAGTTTAGGGACTTATATTTACTGAGTACTGAGTTGTAGACCAACTCGCGTGAGTTGGGTAAGTTTAGGGGCCAAATGTATAGTTTGGCCATTTATGAAATAAAAGATAGTACAATCAGTGTCCATAACTTTCCCCAGTTCTCAAACTAAAATTCTATAAGAATTTTCAAATTATTTTTTTTGTAAATAATTCTCAAAGTACTTATATTTTGAATCCCTAGAGTAAGACTCAAATATATACGAAGTGTCTAATATGTAGGAAATTTACAATTAATCTTTAAAAATGTATACACGCTTGACATTTTAAAAATATTTACCAAATATTGTGAATTCATTTTTATTTAACCTTGCTAAGATTGTTTTCTTATTTTTGGAGTCTAGAACTAATTAAGTTTGCAAAATAAAATAATGTAGACTTTACACCAGTAGTTCAAATAATGGCCACATTAAAAGAAAAGAAAAGTTAAAACAAATAGATACCAGAAATAGCTCTAATTTATTTATGTTATTAATTGTTGGAAAAAAGGTAAAAATTTGTTAAATTTGTTATTTAGAAACAATAAATTTTCATTTATTTCAAATATATAAATATCTTGCATTTATAAACTAAAATGTTAAATATGTCAATAATAGTTAAAATTCATATAATGTACCAAACCCCAACAAAACTTTAACCCTAACATAACACCAACCCTAACATAACTACCTAACCCTAAACCATAAACAATAAACCTAAACCCTAAAATTAAATTATAAACCCAAAACCCTAAGACTTTAACCGTAATCTTAATCCTTAAACCTTAACCCTAACCCTTAAACCCTAACTTTGAATCTTAAACCTAACATTAAACCCTAAACCCTAACTTTAAATTTTAAATTTAATTGCAAACCCTAAACTCTGACCTTAAATCATAACTATAACCCTAAACCATAAAAGCTACTGGATTTGCAGTTGCAATTTTACAACTCTATTGTAGTGTAAGTACGATCATAAACTAAGTAATATGATAAATTTATGTTAAACTAAGTACTAAATTAAGGTTATTATGAAACCAAATTAAAGTTATTGTGGTACGAAATTAAGGTTGCAGTGAAACCAACTTAAGGTTGTAGTAGTGCCAAGTTAAGGTTGAAGTGATATCAAATTAAGGTTGTAGTAGTGCTAAATTAAGATTATAGTGGTACCAAGTTAAGGTTACAATGGTTCCAAAATAAGGTTATTGTGGTACCAAATTAAGGTTGCAGTGGTACCAAGTTAAGGATATTATGGTACCAACTTAAGGTTACAAAGGACCAAGTCAAAATTGCAGTGGTATAAACTTAAGGTTACTGTGGTACCAACTTAAGGTTACAATGGTACCAAGTAATTTACTACTACTTTAATCTCAACTTAGTACCACTATAACCATAACTTAGTGCTACTCTAACCTCAAGTTAGTACCACTATAATCTTAATTTGATACTGTCATAACCTTAATTTAGTGCCATTGTGAACCAAATTTAAGTACCACTTTTCCCAGTTCACCCGATCACACTAGGACAATAACCTTATTTGGTATTACTGCAACCTTAACTTGTTATCACTATAACTTTAACTTGGTACCACTTGAACCTAATTTAGGTAACACTTTTACCATTCACCCGGTCGCACTGGGACAATAACCTTAACTTGATACCACTACAACCTTAAATTAGTATCACTATAACCTTAACTTGGTACCACAATAACCTTAATTAGGTATCACAATAACCTTGACTCAGTACTACTCTAACCTTAAGGTTATGGTGCTACCAAGATTATGACAGTACCAAATTAAGATTACAATGGTACCAAGTAAAGTTGGCACCACTGTAATATTAACTTGGTACCACTATAACTTTAACTTGGTGCCACCATAACTTTAAGTTGATCCCATATAACCGTAACTAGATACCACAATAATCTTAACTTAGTACTGATCAAACCTTAAGGTTATGGTGGTACGAAGTTACGGTTATATTAGTATCAAATTAAAGTTGGACTGGTACCAAGTTAAGGTTATTGTAGTACCTAGTTAAGGGTTATAGTGGTACTAAGTTAAGGTGATAATGGTACCACACTGGTAACATAGCTTGGTACTACTGTCATCTTAACTTGACACCACAATAACTGTTGTGAAATTTTAAACCCACTATTCCGCAAGTGCACGGTAATTGTGTAGATGGGTGAGTGGATATCGTTCCCATGAAGATTGATGAAATTGAATGCCAAGTACCACTACTCAAGTTAAACTTTAGCTAAACAATCAAAGTTGGATGACAATATAGGCAACTTAAACAAGTGACTAACCTTAGCTAAATGGAATACTATTAACCTAGAATGCAAGTATGCAATGTAAAATTTGTAGTTTTTATCAAATCATGAAAGAACATTTCTTATGGATTCACTACTTGTCTTGATTTGTTGGTGAACTTAGGTGAGTGGGTTAATTTCCAATGTATGTTGATAAAATTATTCAACTAAATTCTTACTTTTCCAAGTGAAAGAATTAATCTCTCTAATCTAAACTTAATAAGGATTTCCACCCGATTACAAGTTTAGAAAGAGGCATTAAAGCTCAATTTACCTTTACCTAATGACTTAGACTAATTTTCCAACAAGTCCATAGCCATTAAATTCTTCTCCTAGGTCCAATAGCTTCTAATCTTTTCCAAGAGTTTAGATGGAATTTATAGTGCAACTAATTGTGGCCATCAACTAGCTAACACAACATTAAGCTCAAGAGAAGAATAAACATACATTTAGTAGAAAATCAACATCACATAACCATAAATTCATCCAACATAATCAATCCAAGTAGCTACACCCATAGAAAGTGCAAAAGAAGACTACTCCATAACTAAATAAAACATAATCATAAAAGTGAACATAATAGCATCCATGAAGAACTACAAGGTAGATGAAAGAATAAACCCAAGGTGGCTAGAAGCTCTTGAATCCAAAGTCTCCAAGCTGGTCTCCTTGAGCACTCCAAGCAATCTCCAAGTTAGCTCCAATGGTCACCAAGAAGAAACTAAGAAAAGCTAGGAAAACTAACTATGATGGAAAAAACCCCAAAAACTAGTTCTAAGACATGATGAAGATGAAGAAAATGATGAAGCCCCTCTTCCCCTTTGCTATGTTCCAGATTCTTTTCCTCTAGAGGCTGTCCCTTTCACTCACCAACTCCATTGGATAGAAAACCTTGGCCAATGGCAAGCTTGAGTTCAAATTTGAGGAAGGGACCACTTTCCTGGATGACTGGCGCCTAGGCGCCAAAGGGGGGTGTCTGGGCGCCTAGGCGCCATAGCTTGAGGGCACCTGGCGCCAGAAGGGATGGCTAGGCGCCTAGGCGCCAAAGTGCCCTTTTCTTGGCAGAGGACTTTATACTGTGGCGCCTAGGCCTCGCTCCTGGCGCCTAGGCGCCACAGTTATAATGTCCGTTGACTTCTACATTTCCGTTTTTCGTGCCGCTTGTCCCGGTGCCATTCCAATGCTATGGTCCACTTCTCCAACCTACAAAATGAAGGATCAAAGCAAGAATTGGCCAAAAATATTGAGTGATGAGGTAGAAAATTGTGGTCAAAGTTGACAAAAAGTCAACATGTTTGACCACAAAATTAACATTTATCAAACTCCCCCAAACTTAGAAGAATGCTAGTCCCTAGCATTTATTAACCTAAAAAAAACATAAAGCAATCAAAACATAGAAGCTAACAATATATATACTCAATATCATATCATAAAGTCATTCAAGGTATAAATTCAACTCAAGAGAAATTAAGGTAAGTAATGAAAGAAGAACTTTGTCATTAACGGTAGGTAATCGCTTGCTAAGTGTTTCACTCCCTAATCTATGGTTGCCTAGTGTATCTAAGGCTTATAATGCCACTTCATCCACAAATTTGCAAAAGGACCTAAACTACCCATGAATTGTCCCTAAGGAATATGCATGCAAATTTAAGTCCAATGACATATATATAAGGTTGTACCGTGGCCGGGTTTGGTATGGACGGGAATTAGATGGAGACCTTTTGAGGTGGGGCTAAAAAAAGTACGTCAAGCATAAACACCATGGGCAATCCTAATAATTAAACCTAAAGTCCCACCCAAGGTATTTTGATTTAAAAATGTTTTCCTTGACTTCCAAGCAACAATTCAAGTAACCCCCCTATGCACAATTTTGACAAAACACCTGAGTGAACTCCTTTCAAATTAATAAAGTACTTCTATCTTTCCCTTTCTTTATTTATTCTTTTTTTTTGTTTCGTTTTGTTTTTTTTTTTTTTTAAATGAGGGCTTTTTCATGTTGACTCGTTTTGCCTTTTTATTAAGGGAAAGATAGGATTTTTTTTTTCTTACAACTAGAAATTCACCCAATCTTTAAAGTTCAAAAAAAAATGTGCATGATTTATCCAAAGTATATTCAAACCATAGCTACATAAACTCAACAATAAGTTCATAACCCAACATTTTTCCCCCAAACTTATTTATTGCTCACTCACACAACTCACAAATTTTTACCCTTCCCAAGCCCATATATGCAATGCTCAACTTACTTTAAGGACAAGAGAGGATAAATAACAATGGATATGGCTCAATTATGTGGGTTAAACAACAAAAATGGCTTAAAGGCTCAAAGGGGTTCACTAAGGATTATAATGAAAGGGTTAGCCATTTAGGTATGTAGTTAGCCCTAAGTTGTCATTTTCATCCTTTATTTGCATGCATCAATTCGGATATGAAGGGGTCCAAAAGCAAGTTAAGGAATCCATAAGCAGAACAAGCAAAACAAGCACCACTCCAATGAATGAAATAATTTATCATGCAAGTGTGCCACACAAGGTCCAAAGACTCACCGGGTATGGTTTCTACCATTAATGAGAAGTGAAAATCTTTCTTTACTTAACAAAATTTACAATCAAGTTGAACTTATAAATGAATTCCTCTAATCATAATAAAGAGCATGCATTGGTTCCCTAAATGCACACAACCTAAATGCAACTACATGTTTCTACATTTAACTCTAATGAATGCTATGAATTAAAATATGCAAATAACTAAGCTAAATGCCATGCAAGGGAA
Organism: Aquilaria yunnanensis; assembly: GCA_039654915.1. Lineage (NCBI taxonomy): Eukaryota > Viridiplantae > Streptophyta > Magnoliopsida > Malvales > Thymelaeaceae > Aquilaria > Aquilaria yunnanensis. The sequence continues at coordinate 4,340,539 of CM077595.1, forward strand.
ACAACAAAATCAACTAAGCAACTAACATGCAAAGAACTAGACAGGTACTCATCCACAAGCAATCCCCCCAACTTAAACCAAACATTGTCCTCAATGTGAAAGGAAAGGAAAAGCTAGAGAGAGAGTATGAAGAATCGTACCCGGGGAGGCGGATGTTCCCGCCTCCAACTAATCCTCAGGCATGTCAGGTGCGCCGGATGACTCTCCGGCCGGTGGATGAGAAGGAGGTATGGTGGATGTGTCCGGTGGGGCAGACTGGGAGAAGTGAGGGTAAAAAGGGGGAGGATGGTTTAGTTGGTGAGGGGTATACCACGGGTGGGCTGAAGGATGGAGGTGAGACGGGATTTGTGGGAAAGGTGGATAGTCAGGAGGAAGGTCGGGGTTTTGTTGTATGGCCGCCCACTTGACTTGGGCTGAAATCATCTCTGTACACCCGGCCAACAATGAATATCCCTCCTGAGCCTTAGTAGCAAAAGAGGTGAATCGTTCCTCCAAGTGATCAACTCGTGATATCACTTCATCCTGAAACCCGCCAATAGCGAGATGGATCTTGTTGAGTGCAATGGCGAGGGCTTCGTTAGAAGCATGAGTAGGATCAATGAGCGGTTCCTCCTGTGGTGGTGCTACTCCTTCCGGGCCTAGCGGGTCATGGGCCTCTTCCTCTTCTTCTTGGTGCTCTTCGGCCCCTTTACCCCCCGCCAACTCAAAACCATGAAGCTTGCTCAAGGAGATGTCCTTGGGCTTAGGAGCACAGATGAGTGGGTCCTCCGGGTAATGAACTCCGGCCTCCGCCAAAAGCTCCATAATCAATTGTGGGAATGGGAGGCTACCTCTCTTTGTTCGTGCCGCTCGACTTATGTTCTGTGCTATATGTGCTCCCACGTCAATTTGTTGGTTGGCGGCAATCCAAAAGAGTACTTGACCCTGATCCGGAGTCACATCAGATGGGTGAGTGGATGGTATAAGCCTAGAGCTGATGAAATAATGCCACACCTTCATTTCTGGCTTGAGGAAGGATAAGGCAAAATGGATCTTCCTCTCGGGGTCATCCTTGCTTGTAGCCCAAGGCACCACCCGCCCATATATCCAAGTCGTCATCCAATCAAAGCCACCATCCTTAGCAGGGTTTCTGATGTCAGGATTTATCTGAAGGTGGTTGTTGATGTCGCTTGGTGCAATGTTCACGGTCCTCCCTCGAATCGTTACCGTCTTGGCCGAATGGTGTTTGGGTTGGGTGGCGCTCAAGTTGGCATAAAACTCCGCCACAAGTGTCCGGGAGACCATGGTGTGTGGTGTAGTGCACCATTTCCTCCAAGCTCTCTGCTCCACCACCGCTAAGATTCCGGCATTCTCCGGTGCTCCAAGATCAAATCCTCTATCGATGGTGAATTTCCTTTTTACAAAGCCCTCAAACAGTTCTTCGGCCTTTTTGTTGACAAAGCGAGGGTACTCCATGGCCGGCTCTTGGGCATGCTCCACCCGTGCCCTCTTGCCCTTTCCTTTGTCGGTGCTCTTTCCTTTGAAGATTCTTGGTGCCATTGTTCCTACACCAAGCAATAACATATATATATATAAATCTCATAACTAAAATGAAAGGCACATATAGTCAATCAAATACCTCCACCCTCCAAGACAAAATTCTACATCACTACACACATCCGCAATCAATCACTTTGTACAAATTATACACCTCAAGGCATGAATTTATTTAGGCAAAAAGGCTTATCATGAACTTGTTACAAAATATGGCATACCAACTTCACAAAGCTACCGGCACTAACAAATGTGCATCTAATCAAATATGGGGGCTTAAGCCATTATCTATGCACTACTTAGATGCAACTTGAACTAATATGTCTAGCCAATTAAGCTCACATGTGAAGAGGTGAGTCCATGAACATGGTATGAACAAAACAAGTCATGATGGCATAGCAAAAGTTCCATGATTTTTCATCAAATAAACAAGCATCCGGGTGCAAAAGGAAGGTTCAATCATATACTATGCAACACCTAGAGGCAATAAAAGCAAAGAACTAATGCCAAGAACACTCACATAAAGCTACATTATGCTTTGAAAACCCATATGGTGAAATCGCCCAAACTCATGTTTTTGATTTTCCGGAAAATTTGCAAGCTCAAATTCTTACAATATAGCTCAAATTACTCACAATTCTTGTTAGACCCATTCATTATAAGGTAGAAGCAAGCAATTACAACAACCAAATCATCAAGAACATGCATCAAACAAGATTCACCATTAAAATTTCGTGGGTCTCCATGAGTGAGGTTTTCAAGCCATGATTTTGGTGTTAAATTGTTGTTTTTAAGCATAGAATCTCTTACCCATCAACAACAATCCAACAACAAGCAAGAATTCACACAACATCAACACAAATCGCCATTTTTGCCCAAATTCGCACATACACCAATCCACATGATTTCAATAATTTCAAGCAAGACAATTGAAGAGAGAATGATGTAAATCACTTACTTGATCCTTGTTTGTGCAGAAATCGACAAGAAAATTGAGCCGTGGAGTGCACAGAAAGGTTAGGGTTCGAAGGTGGAAAGGTTTAGAGAGGGAGTGTTTTGTGTGTGTGCAGGTGAATTGGGGAAAAGAGGGTTTAAAAACGCCTGTCACGCGTCTAGCGCCTAGGCGCCGGGCGAGGCTCTCTGGCTCCGCGGCGCCAGTAAAAGTTTGGCCATTGTGTATTTTTTCTCATCCTGGTGCCTAGGCACCGGTCGGTGTTGCGGCGCCCACGCTCACGCACAAATTCCTCCCTTTGGCCTTTAACTTTTTATTTTGTTCAAACTTACCCTCAAGTTTAATTTTCACCAAAATTCATGCACGAAAAATTCCCAAAGTGTTGATTCTTTCACTATTCTTTCCACCTACAAAAATCATAAAATTGCTTCCCATTATTCAAGATAAAAATGCAACTACTCTTAAATTAACAAAACATTATCTAAATGCAATGAAATGTCGGGGTGCCTCCTGAAAAGTGCTAAATTTAATGTCTTTAGCTAGACAACTTCCCTTTTTTGGTGAATCAAGTGGTTGGCTCCGCCAAACGAAGCTTGTCGGAAATTTGAGGCTCCTCTCCATAATAGTGCTTCAATCTTTGCCCGTTCACTTGAAATGTTCTTCCATCTTCCATCCTTAACTCAATAGCTCCATAAGGTGAGATCTTTTCTACCATAAATGGGCCCGACCATCTTGATTTCAACTTGCCCGGAAATAATTTAAGCCTTGAATTGAATAAAAGCACCTTTTGACCCGGAACAAATTCTCTCCTCATAATAAGCTTGTCATGCCACATCTTTGTCTTCTCCTTGTACAACTTGGCACTCTCATAAGCTTCCCGACGAAACTCATCAAGCTCATTCAATTGGAGAAGGCATTTTTCACCGGCTTTCTTCAAATCAAGGTTGAGCTTCTTGATTGCCCAATATGCACGATGTTCAAGCTCCACCGGTAAGTGACAAGGCTTGCCAAACACAAGCCTATAAGGAGACATTCCAATCGGTGTCTTGTAGGCGGTCCGATAAGCCCAAAGAGCATCATCCAACTTTTTTGCCCAATCCTTTCTTGTTCCATTGGCCATCTTCTCAAGAATTTGCTTGACTTCTTGGTTGGAAACCTCCGCTTGCCCATTTGATTGTGGGTGGTAAAGAAGAGCCATCTTGTGTCTTACACCATACTTAGCCATCAATTGTGCAAAGATCTTGTTGCAAAAATGAGACCCTCCATCACTCACTATGGCTCTTAGAGTACCAAAGTGGGAGAATATATTCTTTTAGAGAAATTTGACCACTACCTTGGCATCATTTGTAGGTGTGGCAATGGCTTCAACCTACTTAGAGACATAATCTACCGCCAATAATATGTAGGAGCAACCAAAAGAAGGTGGGAACGGTCCCATAAAGTCGATACCCCACACATCAAATATCTTAACCTCCAAAATATTATTAAGTGGCAACTCATGTCTTCTAGAGATATTTCCCACTCTTTGACAATTATCACAAGTCTTCACAAAAGCATAGCAATCCTTGAAAATAGAAGGCCAATAGAAACCCGATTTGAGTACCTTAGCGGCGGTTCTTGTTGGTCCAAAATGCCCACCATAAGGAAATGAATGGCAATGGCGGATAATATCCGGCACTTCCTCCTTAGGAACACACCTCCTAATGACTTGATCGGCACATCTCTTGAATAGCAAGGGCTTATCCCACAAATAGTATTTCACATCCACTAAGAACTTCTTCTTTTGTTGGGAACTCAACTCCGGAGGTAATACTCCACACACCAAATAATTCACATAATCGGCAAACCAAGGAGTGCTTGCTTTTACCTCTAAAAGATGTTCATCCGGGAATGACTCCTTGATGGGCAATGCTTTTACTTTCGGGCGTAGGGGACAAGTAGCCGTTTGTAGGCTCCTTGAATCTTGGTCCGAGATAGGTTGTGACAAGACTAGGACGGCGTCGGCGTGTCAGACCGCCGTTTGAGGCGGCGTCTAGCGCCTGGGGGCGACATGTTAGAGGTTCATTAAATGCTCATGCCATACTCCCGAGGTCCTTTGGGTGAGGTCGTCCTTTGGTACGAGTGCCCTTCTTTGGGAATCATGCCCGTAGTTAGGGGAGTTCTCTGGCTCGGGGGTTCCGCCTTCGGGGAGAGTCTCTCCTACTTGCTATAGCTGGTTCTTTATTCCCGAAGGTGATCTGTTTGGTCCCCTGAGGGAGCCGGCAACATCTTTGAAATTCCTGACGTACTAGCCGAAGTCTTGAGTCCAAGGCGTTTGACTTCGCTCCTTCCGAGGTCAGTGTTAGTGCCTCCTTTGGGTGATGCCCGGTTTCCCGACCACGCTACTAGCAGGAAGTATGTAGTGAAAGAAGCGATAGCCCTTCGGCTATCACAGGCCCCCCCTCCAGAAAGCCGAAGTGGAAACTTCGGCTTGTCAACTTTCGGAGAGCGTCCTTCGGGGCCTTGGGCATAATACCTGTGCCGAAGATGGACCTTTTGTCCGAAGACATAGGCTGTTCACCCATAGCCTGTCTTTTGGTGTCTTCGAGGTAACCTACTTTTCTCCTTTTGTAGGTCTACGCAACATCGCGTCTCGTCAACAGGCGTGTCAGTCTGGAGCAGCGTGCCCAAGGTTTAGGGGTGTCAGAAGTCGTGTCCTTCTTTTGGCACGATGGATGACACGTGCCATCTTGTTATTGACGGGAACTGCATCGGATACAGCAGGCGTGCCTTTTTATGCGCAAAGAGCAGTTATGGTGACTTTTCGCCTTCGCCTTGGCCTATATATACGCCATTCCGTCATAATTTCCTTTTGCTTCTGCTTTTGCTTCCCTCCTGCCTTTTAATTGTTTTTGCGTTCTCTTCTGCTTTTTACGGGGGTGCTGTTAACGGAGTTTTTTCCGGCCACCTTTCACGACGGCGACTTCAAATCCAGATTTCGGCAAAACATTTGGTGGGTTTTGATTTCCAGAGTCCTTTGATTTTAAAGCTTTCCCGAAGTCGGTTTTTTATTCCCCGAAGTCATTTTTTCTCCAAAAATGTCTTCGCCAACTCCTCTTATGACTATTTCCCCCATTCCAGAAACCTGGCAACCTCTTATCAGTCATACTTGCTGTACGACTTCAGAAAAATTGGAAAAATGGACCAAAAAGTTCTTTCTTCCTTCTTATGCCACCACCAGACTTCCTGGCCCTCAGGAGGTCAGTTTTATGAACCACGACAATGAGTTTACCATTTTTCGCGCCCAACTGAAGGCCGGACTTCGGTACCCTCCTTCGACGGTGATTTGCGACTTTTGCCAATTTCATGGCATTGCCGTAAATCAACTTCCGCCGAACTCGTACTGCTACTTTAACGCCTTCCTTTGCATGTGCGGCGTCTTCAAAATAGAACCCTATTTTATTCTTTTTATGCAGTACTATAAGCTCTACATGGTCCCGAAGGGTGGCTTTTACTTTATGCTACCTCGGGGATCAGGGAGCAAAAAGTATATGTTCACCTTCGCCACTAAGGACAACTGGCGAGGGTGGCAAGAAAAATTTTTCTTTCTGAAGATGGAGGAGGCTTGGTCGTACGTTCCGACCAAGTGGGCTCGGGGAAAATTGGAGATGGATGTCGTAGATCCGAGGATGCTACTGACTCCTGAGTTGGCACCTAGATTCGCAGACTTCGACAAACGGATCCGAGCAGTCTCCGACTGGGATTCCGAGGTCCCTTCACGCTCCATCTACCCCTTCCCCATCATATGGAAGCTGATGACCGAGGAGGTCCTTCGGGAGCTAGGGGTAGTGAAGGAGCACGAGACGGACCTCGAGATGCCGGCTCCTGTTATCGCAAGGAAAGACTCCTAGCTGGTAAAACTACTTCGGGAGGAGGTTACTTACGAGACCTTTTGTGAGCGTAAGTTATCTCAAAAGTTTTTTTGTTATAGACACATCTTAGACTCACACTGATGTTTTCCTTCTGTTTCAGAGATGGGCGACGACTCCACTGCTTACTAGGAGGCGCTCTTCCTTGGTCAAGCCGAGAATGGGGAGCAAACAAAGAAGGCCGTCTCCCGAAGGCGGAAAGCGTCTGGGGCCGGGCCATCTTCGGCCAAACAGGCGAAGAAAGACGCGCCTCCTCCTTAACCGAAAATTCCCAAGGAGGTGCGTGAAGAGCCTGACGCCAGTGTTGCCCAGCCGCCCAAGGTCGCTGCTAACGCCCTTTCTCGGAGTCCCACTTCCTCGGTGGCTCTTCTGGACGCCTTGGTGGAAGTCCCTTCTGCCGAGGAGCGTCGGAAGGAAAAAGGCAAGGAGATTTCTACCGAGGGGGTCCGGGACGCTGACGATGATGTCACCAAGGTGCCGCCAGGTTCATTTTTTAGACAAGCTGTGGTGCCTTTATCTTTTGAACTTTGAGGATTTATTTTTCTTGACAAGCTTCTTGTTTTTCTGTGTAGAGGAGATGCCATCTTCGGGCTGAATAGTTAAGCACACCCGGAAATGGGCCCTTCGTGATTCCCATATCCCGAAGGGGAAGATCCCGAGGGAGCCTTTCTGGTCGTTTACGGAGGACATGAACTTGTACTCCGGTGACGACCAGCAAATGGCCAACCAAATTTCAATGGGGATTCTCACCGAGGCCTCCTTCAAGGCCATTTTCGAGGCATGCCCGGACGATGAGTCCCTTGCTGCAAAAGTTTCTGAGTACGCTGCCCAGGTATACTTCTCACCTTTGTTTTCTCCTTTTTCATTTCTTCTAAGTACTTGGCTTATTATTTTTTACCTTACTGACTTTGCTCTTACTTCTTTGCAGCTGCTGTGGTTCACTGGCTTCCTCAGGGTTCGGGCAGCGAGGCAAGCGGTGTTCCGAGTCTCGGCCTTAGATTGCATAGAAAAGTCTAAGGCCATGTGTTCCAACTTGGTTGCCAAGAACACGGAGATGGCTCAAGCTGCGAAGAAGAAGGTTGCTGCCGTTCGGGAGGAGTTCTTAAAGGAAAAAGAGGAACTTTTGAAGGACTCATCCCAGAAGATTTCTGACCTTGGCTCCAAGGTGGCGGAGCTGACTTCGGCAAACGAAGCTTTTCAAAAGGAGAAGCCAGAGTCTGAGGCTCTCCTGGCGAAGGTACTTGCTGAGAAGGCCGAGCTCCAGGCCAAGGTCGAGTCTTTGAAGAAGGAGCCGAAGAAGAAGAAGATGAAGCCACTGAAGAAGGAGGTTGCTGATCTGGAGAGGGAACGTGATGAGCTAGCAGTCGAGAAGGAGAAAGCCGACAAAATGACAAAGGTCGGTTTCCAAGACGGCTTCTGCCTTGCTCGGCATCAAGTTCTGCAGAGGTTCCCAGATCTGGACCTCTCCTTTTTGGAGGCCCTAAACATCCCCGAGGGGCCTCAGTGGTCTTGGTCCAAAATCGAGCACCTTAAATTGCCCTTCCCTCTTCCGGCGCCGAAGGCGGTGGACAAGGACACAGAAGCTGGTGGCTCCCGAGATGCCGAGATTCCTTAGTTTGTATTAGGGTCCTTTGCCTTTTTTTTCTTCTGTTTTGTACTTCTTCTTTTGGCGAACTTCCTTCTTTGTAAGCAGATCTATCTTAATAAAGACCCTTTCTTTCATGAATTTTTGGCTAAGTCTGTTGCGCAAAATCTTTTATTTCTCACTGTCCCGAACACGTTCGCTCAAAAGACTTCGGAAGATCATAGCTAGACTTATTTAGCCTTGGAATCACCCTTGGGAAATTCTCTTAAGTGAATCTCCAATTGATAACCTTTGTAAATAAGCTTTCTTTCGGCGACGACTGTTCTGGTGAAAAGAAGCTTCTGTACTTAGAAAAATTTTCCTAAGAAACTTTTGTACTTAGAAATTTTTCTAACTTGTACCATTTTCCCACCAAAATCCTAAGCATAGAATTTTTTCAAGGCATCCGAATGCCATGTATTCTTTAATTCTACGCCTTCGGTATCGCCGAGTTTGTAAACTCCTTTTCGCACTTCGGCAAGTACCAGATAAGGACCTTCCCACTTTGCGCGAAGTACTCCATGGGATGGCCTTCAGGGCCCAAATTTAACCTTTTGGAGAATGAGGTTTCTTTTCTTTATTCCCTTCGGCCTGCGCGCGCAAGTTCATAGCCGCGGCCACTCTTTGCTGAAAGGCTTTTCTTCTCAGCTCGGCTGTTTCTCTGTGTTCGCCGATAAGGTCTAGCTTGGCTCTTAGGCCGAGGTCATTTCCCCTTTCATCAAACACTTGTACTCGCACCGATGGTTGTACTACCTCAATTGGGATGATGGCCTCTGTACCGAAAACAAGTGAAAAAGGTGTTTCCCCTGTGGCTCTTCGGGGTGTTGTTCAGTAGCTCCATAACACACTTGGGAGCTCTCCTGGCCATTTCCCTTTTGCTTCCCCCAACCTATTTTTCAGACCATCTTTTATGGTCCTATTAGATACTTCTACTTGCCCATTGCTTTAGGGGTGAGCTACTGGGGCGAAGTGCATTTTTATTCCAAGGTTGTTGATAAATTCTTGGAACTTTTTGTCCGTAAACTGGGATCCATTATCGGCTACTAACACCCTTGGTATGCCGAATTTGCACACGATGTTCTTCCATACGAACTTCTGCACATCTTTTGCCGAGATAGTCGCCAAGGGTTCTGCCTCAACCCATTTGGAGAAATAATCTACTGCGACCACGCAGAACTTCACGCCTTCAGGCACTGTCGAGAGTGGCCCAATGAGGTTTATGCCCCAAACTGCAAAGGGCCAGGGATAGTCAGCCGAAGTTACCAATTCCGAGGGTGTCCTTTGGATACTTGCGTGTCTTTGGCAGTTACCACATTTCTGGATGAACTGCCTAGCATCCTTTCTTAGGGTAGGCCAAAACTATCCTTGGCGAAGTATCACTACTGCCAGGGCGTCGGTTCCTATGTGCGAACCACAAGCGCCTTCATGAACTTCTTCGAGGATCATTTCAGTATCCTCTTCGCCAACACACCTCTGCGGTGGATTTGCATATCCCTGCCGATATAACTCTTCTCCAATCAGGAAGAAACGACCAGAGCGTCTTCGCACTTTTGCAGCTTCATTGGGGTCTTCGGGGAGCGCATTAGTTGCGAGATATCTTTTTATCGGGTCTTTCCAGCCTTTTCCCGAAGTTACTATGCTCAGCACTGCGATGCTCGGGCGGTTTAGTACCTCGGTGCATGTTTTCGACTTTGTCAAGCAATCTGCCTCGGCATTATCTCGATGAGGCACATTTTCAATTCGTACGGTGTCGAACTCCTGGATAAGCTTTGCTACCAATTCATGGTATTTCGCCAAGGTCGGGTCCTTCGCCCCATAGTCCCCTGCTATTTGTCGAACTACTAGCTGGGAATCACTATGGGCTTTCAAGTTTCTTACACTAATTTTTCTGGCCTAGCGTAACCCTGCTATGAGGGCTTCGTATTCAGCCATATTGTTGGTGACATTAAAGCTGAACTTGATGGCCTTCATTACTTCTAGACCTTTCGAACCTCTGATAATTACCCCAGCTCATTGGTGTTCGGACCCCGAGGCTCCGTCAACATACAAAGTCCATTCCGGCTCACCTTCGCCGGGATCCGGATGGCTGTCCTTGGTGATGGGTACTTCGGCAATGAAGTCTGCCAGGGCTTGAGCTTTTATGGCTTTCCTAGGTTCATAAGTAATGTCGTGTTTGCCAAGCTCTATGCACCATTTGGAAAGTCTTCCTGAATGATCAACTTTCCTCATGACGTCCTGTAGAGGTAGACTACTTCGGACGACGATAGGGTGAGCCTGAAAATATGGCCGTAGCCTTCTTCCTACCAGTACCAGGGCATATATAGCTTTTTGTAGCAATGGATACCTGACTTCGGCACCGTGTAAGGACTTGCTTACATAATAAACCGGCCATTGCTTCATCCCTTCCTCTTTCACAAGTACCGAGCTTACTACTTTTTCTGTGACGGCGAGGTATAACATGAGGGGCTCTCCCTCGTGAGGTTGTCGCAGAGTGGGCAAACGGGCTAAGTAGATTTTGAGTTCTTCCCAGGCCTTTTGGCAGTCCTCATTCCAAGGATGATCATCACTTCCGAGGTTGTCCTCCTTTTTTGCTGCTTTAGTAAGGACTTTGAAGAATGCTCGACACCGGTCTCCATATCTGGAGATGAACCTACTAAGAGAGGTTATCCTTCCGGTGAGTCTCTGCACATCTTTTATTGTGGCGGGAGTTCAGAATTTGAGCAGAGCCTCAATTTTTTCTGGGTTAGCATCAATGCCTCTTTCTGATACCATGTACCCAAGAAACTTTCCCGAGGTTATGCCGAAGATGCACTTTTCGGGATTAAGGCAGATCCCGAAGGTTCTGAGCTGGTGGAAAGTTTCCTTTAGATCTGCAACGTGGTTATTAGGCAGCTTGCTCTTGACTATCATGTCATCGACATAGACTTCCATGTTCCTCCCTATTTGGTCATAGAATACCTTGCTCATCAACCTCTGGTAGGTAACTCCTGCATATTTTAGCCCTAAGGGCATCCTAGTGTAACAATACGTTCCGCCCTCGGTGATGAAAGCGGTTTTCTCCTTGTCTTCGGGGTCCATCCTTATTTGATGATACCCACTGAAGGCGTCTAGGAAACTTAGGAGCCCGTATTCGGCAGTTGAGTCTACCAACTGGTCTATTGGTGGGAGAGGGTATGAATCTTTTGGGCAAGCATCGTTCAAGTTTCTGAAGTCGATGCACATTCGGAGCTTACTGCTCATTTCTTTTATGGCAATAACCACATTGCTTAACCATTCGGGGTACTTGACCTCCCTAATTACATCTGCGTCTAATAAGCGCTGGACTTTGGCTTTGACGAAGTTATTTTTATGGACTAAGATGCCCCGTTTCTTTTGCCGGACAAGTTTTGCTTCCGGACTTACTTTAAGGCTATACTGTATTATGCGAGGGTTTACCCTTGGCATATCTTTTGGTGAGTAGGCAAACAGGTCTTTATTCATCAGTAGAAAGGATACAAGTTTTTTCTTGTCACCTTCGGCCAAGTTTTTCCCTATTCGGGTACTTCGGCCTGGGACAAGTTCTACTTCTTCCATTTCTACCTTCGCGGTTTCTTCTACCTCGCCCTTTTTTGGTTTTCCACCTGGCAAAGCCTCTGCCTCTACAATTTGCGCGAAGTTGGTTACTGGGGCCTTTCGCGCTTTGACGAACACTTTCCTTACTTCGCCTTGATCGATAAAAATTTCCGCGTCTCCATCCTTGGTGGCGAAAATGACAGTTAAGTACTTTATATCCGAGCGAATGTGCAGATTTCCTTGTGTTTGCCTTCCAAGGATGGCATTATATGACGAAGGGACATCCATGAAAATGAACCTTGTCATTGTGGAGGCAAATAATTCGCCTATCCCGTTTACCGAACCTCCTCTAATCATCAGGGGGAGGTCGATCCATCCGAGGACAGGCAATTCGGACGGCCCTACCCCGAAAGTTGGCGAAGCGACAGGCTTGAGGTCAGTGTTGGATATTCCCAAGCTCGGCAGCAGATGCGAGAACAGGACGTCGGCGTTTGATCCATCATCAAGTAATACCCTTTTGATGTCCCAATTTCCTATTCTTTCCATGACCAATAGTGGATCGTCATGAGGAAAGATGACGGTTGAACCATCATTTCGGGTCAGTTTCTTCGACGGATTTTGGTATTCCATCGTTGATATTTCTCTGGCTTTCCTCTTTCTTCCCGAGGATGGTAGTCCTGTCGTGATTGTTTGTATCACTCTCGCCGGGGGCGGGAGACGCCTCTTTGGACTTCGGTTCCTCCGTCTGTCAGAGTCGTACTCCTCGTCATCAGCCTTTCCTTCCTCCTCCTTTCTTCCCTTTGGGGAAGGCATTCGCAGATAACGCCGGAGTTGGCCTTGTTTTATCAGCGACTCAATATACTTTTTCAGTTGGAAGCAATCTTCAGTGTCGTGCCCGTGGTCGCGATGGAACTGGCAAAATTTTTTCATACTCTTTTTGTTGTCAGCGGTCATAGCCCTTGGCCACTGAATCTGGGTTCCCTGCCTCTCCATTGTCATAAGGATATTGGTTCTTGTAGTGTTCAGGGGTGTGAAGTTCGGAGGAGGTTTCCTTCCCCTAAACCTCTGAGGTCGCCCTGCCTGTTCAATCGGGTACTTTGCTTGCTGGCCGGACCCTTCGGGACAGGTGTGATCATTCTTTGGTCCACCCATTCTCAGTTCTTCGGCTATCATGTGCTGCCGGCCCTTCGGTAAAATTCGCCAAGCATGTCCGGGGGTCCTTGGAAAACTTGTAGAACAGCTGTGAGTCCCTCCGAAGGCCCCGTGTCATGGCGAGGATGCGTATTTCAAGCCGAAATTCTGGAACACTTAGGGCCTCTCCATTAAACCTTTCGACATAGTCGTGGATGGTTTCTCCGTTCTTCTGCGCTATGTCGAACATCTGGACCGGCATCTTCGCCGTCGGACGGCTTCCAATGAACTGCTGCGTAAAGGCCGTGGACAGCTCCTGAAACTCCCTGATGGTTCCAGGGGCCAATGAGTTATACCACGCCATCGCGAACCCTACGAGGGTGACCTCAAAGCATTTGCACAAAGTAGCATCATCTGCGCCGTGTAACACCATGCTACATCTATATTTAGTTAGATGAGCCTGGAGGTCAGTTCGGCCATCATAGGTTTCCAGCCGAGGCACCCGAAAGTCACTTGGCATGGCTGCCTCGACTACTGTTCGGGTGAACGGCGATTCATCCCCACAGAAAGTTTCAGACAACCTGGCCCAGACTAGCTTGCAAGCTACCTGTTTTTCCACTTTCTCCAACCTCGCTAACATTTTTTCCACAAGGATCGTAGCACTGGGCTCTTCTTCCTGGTGCTTGTAGGCTTCTGGGAAGGGAGATTGCCGGCGCCTTTTCGGGGACGGACTTCGCCGCCGAGGGGATGGCCATTTTGCCTCAGGCGATGAACTCTTTTGACGTGGGGTTTTAGGTCGTTTAGGTCCTACTAGCCCCTTAGGTCGTCCCCCGAGGGGTATGTTTTCCGTTGAGGACTCATCACGCGGATCCCCACTTCCCGAACTCCGGTAAGGTGATCTCGGGCTTTTCTCCCGAGGGAGTGCTGGCGAGGAAGGCCTTTGGGCCTACGCTGGTTGCGGCCATCTTCGGTCTATTTGCTGCGTCATTTCGGCCACAATGGAGCGTTGGAAGTCGCACAGAAAACTCATAGTTATGACTAGAGGACGTTCTTCCTCAGGCGAGGAAGTCCCTGGAAGGGTTTGCTCAGTAGCCGATTGAACTTCAGGCGCGGACGAGGACTTCGGAAGTCCCTTGTCCTTGGAACGCCAAGTTTCAACAACGGTGACCTGGGGGTGATTTCCCACAGACGACGCCAAATGATGCCCAGCAACATCTTCGTCGGGTGACATTATGACTTCGGGAGGGACTTCCTGAGAGGGAGAACGCCTGGAGCACAGATTTCCCAGGGGAGTGTGCCTAAAATACTGAAGAGAAGAGGGTTAAAAGGTCCCCGGGATGTTTTTCCGAGGAGGAGCCTTCGACGCCCAAGTTAGTGTCCTGAAGGAAGATAGAGGAGGAGCACTAAGGGGTTAAGTGGTCTTGCCTGTTTTTATTTTCCTCAGGGGTGTTGACACCCAATTTCGTCCGGCCATTAAAATAATTTTAAAAAAATTAAATAAAAAAATGTGTTATTATTATTATTGTTATTATTATTACTAAATTTTTTTTAATTAGTTTAAAATATATTTTTTTTTGTTTTGTGAAGATTTGATATATGTGTGTATATGTGTATGTTTGAAAGAAAAAAAGAAAACTCCATAAAAATGACAAAATTAAAAAGTTTGAGATAAAAATAACAAAATTGAGAAGTTTCAGGCAAAATTGACAAATTCTGAAAGTTCCAGGAGCATTTGGTAGTTTGTCACATAAAATTTTGAGCCTGCCGACGTTTTTGGCTCAAATTGACAGAAAACGACAAAATTGTCAAAATCAGAAGCTTCAGGAACTTATCCAAAGGCTGAGAGACGTAAAGGACTAAAATTGTCATTTTACCAATTTAAGAGATAAGTTTGAAATTTTTTAATAATTTATCCATCAACAGTTCAGCTAAACTTCCTCTATAAATAGCCCCCCAAATTTTGTGCTGAACACAGAAAAAAATAGCAAAAAAACTTAGAGCTCCGTTTTAAAAAAAGAGAAAATTACAGCCCTTAGCCCCAGCCCTCTTCCCTTCTTCCCCAGAAAGCCAAATTTTTTTTCACTGCTGTTCCCCCTCTCTCTCTCTCTCTCTCTCTCTCTCCGCCGTGCCCCTCGCCGCCCGCCGCCGCCGCCCTACGCCGTTCGCAGCCGCCGTGCCCTCCCCTCGCCGCACCTGCCGCCGCCGCGCTCGCCCTCACCGCCAGCCGCCCATGCCGTTCCCCCGTCTCACCTTCCTTTTCCCCTCACACCGCCCCTGCCCGGTGCCGCCCCTGCCCGCCGCCGCGCCGCCCCTGCCCGCCGCCGCGCCGCCCTCGCCGCCGGCCCCCCCCCCCCCCCCCCCGTGCCCCATGCCGTCGCCCCCTGCCCCTGGCCGTGCCGCCAGCTGCCCCTCCCCTTCCCCCCTCGCGCCGTCGTCGTTCTCGTTTCCCAGGAATTCAAAATTTTAATTCAAAAGGGTAAACCCCTGTTTCACCCATCATCTTTTCAATTTCTTTCTATTAAGTCACTAACCTTTTTATTTTGTCTTTGCAGAAAATTAATTAATTAACTCTTTTATTTTTTTCTACTTGTTTATTTATTTTTTTATTATTGTTATTATTACTAACCTTTTTCTTTTTTTTGTTGTTATTAACAACTAACAACTAACTTGCTAATTTTTACTAACCTTTATTATTATTGTTGTTAATAATTAATTAAATTGTCTAACTTTTACTATTGTTGTTAATTAATTAATTTAATTAACTTGGTTAATTAATAATTAATTAATTTGGCTAACTTTTATTATTGTTGTTAATTAATTAATTTAATTAACTTGGTTAATTAACAATTAATTAATTTGGCTAACTTTTATTATTGTTAACAATTAATTAACTTCTAACTTTTTATTATTGTTGTTAATTAATTAATTTAATTAATTTGGTTAATTAACAATTAATTAATTTGGCTAACTTTTATTATTGTTATTAATTAATTAACTTGGCTAACTTTTTATTATTGTTGTTAATTAATTAACTTGGCTAACTTTTTATTATTGTTGTTAATTAATTAACTTGACTAACTTTTTATTATTGTTGTTAACAATTAATTAAACTTGGCTAATTTCTATTATTGTTGTTAATTAATTTAATCAACTTTGCTAACCTTTATTATTATTTATTTTTAAAGTGGATGGCCAAAAAGCCCTACTTTATTTTATTTAATTCACCTTTACCTTTTACTAATAAATAAATAAATGAAAATAAAAAGAAGGTTATTTTGTAATTAATTATTAAGGCTAATAAAAAATCATTTTTAAAAGCCAATTATTTTTATTTTTTTTATTATTTCTTTAAAAATAACAAAGTTGACTTTTTATTCCTTTTTGTTAAAATTAATAAATAGAAATAATTAAATAATTCTAAAAAAATATACAAATCAATTCTTTTTAAACATATCTTTAAAATTAAAAATTCAAGAAAAATCCAATAAAATTATAATTAAAATTAGTAATTAATTAAATAATCAAAATTTAACAAAAATTAAAAATCCATGACCAAATGATCCGCCAGGATCTATGGCTTGGAAATATTTTTAATTAAAGTATATAAATAAACTTTTCTTTATTAAAAATAAAATTTTGGGACTAATATATTAATTATTTATTGAAATAATAAAATATAAATTTTTAGTTTTCTTTATTAATAAAAAGAACAAAAAAAAAGGTAAAATTTTTGGGTTAATATTTTATTCAGTAACATTTTACTTATTTCTTTTAAAATAATAAAATATGACTTTTTTTTAGTAATAAAAATAATGATAAAAGTAAAATTTTTGGGCTAATATTTTATTCAGTAATATTTTGCTTATTTCTTTTAAAATAATGAAAAGATATAACTTTTTGTTTCCTTTATAAAAGTCTTAGCAAATGATTTCAAAAATAGAATAAATTCAAAAGGATTAAATTATCTCTTAAATATCTTAGACTTATTAATTAAAATTATTTATCAAACAAAAAAAAACATAAAAAATGAAATATAAATATCAAAACTTTCCTTTATTTTTTTTAAAATATACATATAAATTTTATTTTTTTTAAGATCCTTGTTAAATAATCACTTCTTTTTAGTTAATTTTTTTTATCAAAAACAAAACATATAAATATCAAAAATTTTCCTTTATGTTTAAAATATACATAAATTTTTTTTTAGTTTCTTTTCTTGAATAATCATTTTTGCTTAATTCATTTAAAACAAAATTAAGACTTTTGTTCTATTTTTGAAAAATACATATGAATTTTGCCTTCATCATTGAATAAATAAAATTTTAATTAAATAAAAAAAAACATAAAATAAATCTAAGTCATGTTGTTAAGTCAAAAAATTTTTAGTTCATGGTATATTGGCTGGAAACTGTCTCGTGCCCGCTTTTGAGCTGCTTCACCTGGTGAAGAGGGTCTGGCTGAGTAACAACGCCCCGTACCATGAACAAAATTTTTTTTTGAATTAACTTCTTATTAAAAAAAATTAATTACTTTTTTTTAAGTAATTCTTTAAATAATAAATATCCTTCCTTAAACAAGAAAAATTAATAAAAAAAAAAGAAAAGAAAGATAAGAAAAAAGAGAAGAAAGGAAAGAAAGGAAAGATAAAATCAAAAGAAAAAAAAAGAAAAAGAAAAAAAAATAAATAAATAAAATTTTTAGATTATTAATAAATCTAAAAATTTCATAAACAAAAAGAATTACGAATTAGTAATTAAACTAACAATTAATTCTATAATAAGTAAGAATGTAATAATTAATTATAAAAAATTAATTTCCATATCCGGATGATCCGGCAGGATCTACGGTTTGGAAAAATTTTTTTTACTAAATAAATTAAATAAATACAAAGATAAAAAATCCATATTTACAATATGGATTAAATTATTTAAAAGTTCACCAAATTCCGTGTCCAAATGACTCGGCAGAGTCCATGGTTCGGAATCAAAATCTTCCGTGTCCAAATGACTCGGCAGAGTCCATGGTTCGGAAGTATAAAATTTCATACAAATTAATTAATTAAAAAAATCCACATTTCGACTAATCCAGTTAAAATTTCTAATTTTAAAAATTAACTGAAAATTTTTTAAAAGCAAAGCAAAACAAAATTAAAATCAACTAAGGTGCCAATTTTTGGGCGTTTTAACAAAGTTGTTTTAACGTAACCGTACTCCCGATCCCCGAACTCTCGCAGACCATATTTTAGGTATCCAATCGACCTAAGAAAAAAAAGATTGGTGGCGACTCCAGAAAACCCGACGTTGCCACAGCTTGGCGACTCCGCTGGGGACTCGACGTTAGTGAGTCGAGCCTAAAGTTGATTTGTTTTGATTTACTTTGCTTTACTATTATGTGGATTTATATATTATATTTACTTAAGTAAACATGCATAACGCATTCACAAAATGAAGCTCTATACCCGAGCTTCCTTAAATCAAACACGATTCTTTCTAAGCGGAATTGGTGTTGCTGTCCTTGTGAGGCCACGGTCTCCAAGCCTTCACCGGTTTCAAAGTAGCAAAGTAGTGTATTGCCTTCTGAGACGGTTAGTCTCTGCATGGGCCCACGAAAAGCTACGACTCGAATTAATCCATTCCTTACATAAACCCTAGAGGGTAAGGAATCGGGCCGTCACTATGATTCAGTGACGGGATTCGGGAACTATCCCTTGCCTTTTTGATAAACCACCTTCTGCATGTAGAATTCCTTACTCTACCTTAGAACCAGCCATTAAGAATTTCCCATACCTCGGTTCCCATTTCCATAGGTTTTGTTTTATCTATATGTTTGTATGATCCTATGTGTTATTTTTTTACTAACTCTATTTTCCCTTATTTTTCCGGCATATACATTTCATCATTAAAGATAAGTATTTGGTGAAAGAACTATTATCATGGATATTCTCGATTATCTTCCCACGGCTGTTACTGGATCATGGAATGACACGGTAATCGAAACTCAGCCTGAAGCTATGGAATATTCCGAAACGGCTCAAAAGCTTCACGGAGATGCTTTGACATCCCACTCTCACGTACAGCTTAAGGACCAGGTATCGGTCCGGATAAATCAGAACGACACCACGAAATTATTGCAAGTCTGGAATAGTTGGATTTCTGCTGATCGGGAAGCTTTTACAGCAAAATATGGTCACATCACTTGCCTACTAAAGGTTACCGTTGATGCATCACTTGTCCGGGCTCTAATACAATTTTGGGATCCATTTTATCGATGCTTTTCTTTCGATAAGATGGATCTGGTTCCAACCATTGAAGAATACAACAGCCTCTTGGGTTGGTCCTCCGACTATCCAATCGAGACTTATCAACATGATAGAAGAACGGAGCCTCATCGAGCCCTAGCAAAATTATTGGATATGCCAGCTTCCAGTCTTCAAACCAAGTTTGCAACAAAAGGATCTCAAAAATTTATCAGTTGGATCGACTTAAAACAATTAAGTCACGTTCTCCGTTAGAAAAATCAACGACGCAAGCTTTTCGCCTTGGCGATATATGGCCTGGTAGTCTTCCCAAGAATCGTCGGATTCATTGAAGGAGACATCATTACACTATTTGAGAAAATCTGCAATGCTCAAATAAATCCGACCTCAGTAATATTATGTGAAACTATCAGGGCATTAAACTTTTGTCGCCAAAGAGGGGGCAAATTCATAGGATGTTCACATCTCCTCAACATTTGGATC
Organism: Aquilaria yunnanensis; assembly: GCA_039654915.1. NCBI lineage: Eukaryota > Viridiplantae > Streptophyta > Magnoliopsida > Malvales > Thymelaeaceae > Aquilaria > Aquilaria yunnanensis. The sequence goes on from CM077595.1 coordinate 4,359,978, forward strand.
AAAAGCCACCTTCCTTGTGAGAAGCAACATTTTGGAAATCGCTTTTCAAAGGACTTCATCCCAATCGAAGCTTTTTTGAAAAGTGAAACCATTCATCACGACAGCAAGGAAGCATGGGTTGATTATTTCAAGAACATCACCGAATTCCAAATTGAATGGAGAGCCCCCTGGTCTACCTCCACCCGCGTTGTCTACCGTTGCGGCAATTGCCCGTGGGTTCCTCTCTTAGGTATATGGGGAGGAACAAGTTATGCCCCAGCTCAAGTACGAAAACAATTTGGGTCCATGCAATTTATACCCATGACGCATAATCTGAGTAAGTTGGAATTTTCACACGAAGATCCAAATTCAAATAAGCTCGCAATGGGTATTTCAGTTGCGTGGAAAAGAATTTTCATATTGAAGTCGGGGCCTATTATTTCTCCCACTGCTTATTATGAATGGAGAAATAACCGGAAGGAATGAATAGTTCTACATGAAGAGGTCATCAGAAAATTGGCGAAAAGAGAGTTGGAGAAAGAACTAGAGGAAGAAAAGGAGAAGAACAAGAGGATGCTCCTTGACATGCAACAGCTCGGTCACAAAACACAACTCCTCGAAGAGAAAGTTGAATACCAAAAACAAGTCATCTCCCAATTGGTTGATGAAACCGATCAAAAAGAGATGAGAGTCAGATACTGGGAAGATCAATACGGATTTTCTCAAGATCAATTGCAAACATTTTTGGTAGAAGTCAGAAAAGTTACAGAACAAGCCCAACTAATGGGCGAAGAAGCCAAGGAGTTAGAAGAACTGAGCTGTCCTACTCCATCAGTAAATGTTCAAAGAATGATGGAGTTCATATCTAAGGCCAGAAAGCAGTATTGTACTTTGGGTCGTTTCTTTTAAACAAACCTTTTGCTGAATGTAATTGAGAAATTCCATTATAGTTCTTCTTTCACCAAGTATTTACAATATTCATGCATGCATCCATCACATCAATCATATACACATAGAATCTAATAAAATAAATATTCCTTTAAAAGGGTAAAATTGGACCTCAACACCGATATTCAACTCGACTCCAAACAAGATTAATGGTAGAACAAGCCGAAGGACGTCTCATGGAGATGGAGTCCAAGATTGAAAGTATGTCAGAACAGATGAGACAATTGATGGAATTAATCAAAGGGAAAGCAACTCAAGTCCCCATCAAAGAAGTACAAGATCCCACTTATCCCCCGGGATTCACCCCGCAACGAGTCTCAGTCCAAGAAAACCTATTTCAAGAATCAGGACCGTCTGCTAGTGTTCACCTGAAACAAGACACTGTACAGGAAGAGAAGAAGACATTACCAAAAGAAGAAGCAGAATCTCAAAAACTCGAAACAATAGAAAAGCGACTGCGAGCCATTGAAGGAGGCACTATATTCGGATCTCTCTCGGTGGATGACCTCTGCTTAGTGCCAGACGTCGTAATCCCTTCAGATTTTAAGGTGCCAGATTTCATGAAATACGATGGAACGAGTGATCCCATCACTCACATCACATTGTTCCTAAGGAGACTACAACCACTCACAAAAGATGAAAAGGTGTGGATCGCACTTTTTCAGGAAAGTCTCACAAAATCAGCATTACAGTGGTATCTAAGCCAAGGTCCAAGGAACATAAAAACTTGGAATGACCTTGCTCAGGCCTTCATCGGCAACTATAAACATGTTATGGACTTGGCTCCGGATCGCCAAACTCTCCAAAACATGGAGAAGAAAAAGCCAGAAACTTTCAAGGAATATGCGCAGCGGTGGAGGGACTTAGCTGCACAGGTTCAGCCACCCATGACAGAAAGAGAAATGGTCACTTTGTTTGTCCAGACACTAAAATACCCATATTATGACAAACTCATTGGCAATTCGGCAACCAATTTCTCCGACGTAGTAATGTCTGGAGAAAGGATCGAGCATGGTATCAGGACCGGGAAGATTACTGAATCCTTTAGTGATCCTATGAAAAGAGGAGGACCTTCCAGAAGAAAAGATGAAGAAATACAACAAATAGGAAGAGGAAGAGGGATTCCCTTCGTGGGCACTGTGGCCACCAGACCTCGCCTATCCTATTCTGCCAATAAGCCCAATTATTATCCTACCAATAGGCCCAATGATTATCCTCCCAATAGGCCCAATGATTATCTTCCCAATAGACCCAACAATTATCCTCCCAACAGACCTAATCAGTTACGGCCACCTGTTCCAACTCCTCCAGTACCTGCACCAAGACCAAGAGAAATCTTCGCACCAATTCCCATGACTTATACTGAGCTGTATCCAAAACTCATCGAAAGTCAACTTATTCGCCCAATTCCTACAAGGCCATTGGAACCCCCGTATCCAAGGTGGTATGACCCTAACATAAATTGCCCATATCATGATGGTACCGTGGGCCACGGACTGGAAAATTGCATAGCATTGAAACGTATAATCCAACAATTAATCGAATCAAAGTGGTTGGACTTTTCTGATGAGCCAAACGTCACTCACAATCCGTTGCCGCCTCATCAAGCAAAACCAGTCAATATGATAGAAGAACACTGGCCGACAAAGAAGTCAGTCAACGATATCATAACCCCTCTTAAGCATGTATATTCATGCCTTGTGAAAGAAGGGATTATCATGGGAAAGCCTTCTTTTGGAAATGGAGAGGTCGAGAATGAAGAGTGGTGCAACTTCCATGACAGTAAGAGTCATTCTATCCAAGAATGCTCAGAATTTCGTGAAAGACTGCAAAGTCTCATCGACTCCTCCCAACTCATCGTTTTTATGTCAGATAAAGATGATCATGTGAATGTGATCATTAAAGAACAAGAATTCAATGCTATGCCAAGACCACTGGTCATACCAATTTCAAAACCTGCTCTTAAGCCTTTAAAAATTCAAGTCCCAAAACCATTCCTATACAAATCAGACAAAACTGTTCCATGGAGCTATGATTACACTTCTAACATCACATCAACCCCGTTAGAAGTTGGGAGCATGACTAGAAGTGGTCGGTGTTATTCTCCGGAGCAAATGAACAAGCTCCAACAAGATAAGAATGTTACGACGAGTGGATCTCTTGATACAAATACATCTAAAGAGCAAGAGACGCCTTGGGCAGTAACAGATGAGCAAGCTACTGAGTTTCTCAAACTCATAAAGCAAAGTGAATACAGCATCGTTGAGCAGTTAAACCGCCTGCCAGCAAAAATTTCCATACTTTCATTACTCCTAAGCTCTGATGCTCATCGAGAAGCTCTTCTCAAAGTCCTGAATAAGGCTTATGTTGAACAAGATATCTCCGTGAACAATTTTGACCACCTCGTCAACAACATCACGGCACAAAATCTCATCACATTCACTGACGATGAGATACCAGCAGAAGGAAGGGGTCACTCTAAGGCCCTACATATTTCGGTCAAATACAAAGATCGGATTATGGCCAGAGTTCTTATCGACAATGGGTCAGCTCTAAATGTAATGCCACTCGAAACCTTACATAAGATTGGTTTAGACCCATCATACCTCAACAACAGTCATATTGTTGTTCGAGCATTTGACGGAACGAAGAGAGATGTTGTTGGAGAAATAGAGCTACCAATAGGGATTGGTCCCTGTCTTTTCCACATCACATTCCAAGTCATGGATATTTGTCCATCTTATACCTGCCTGCTGGGAAGACCATGGATCCATATGGCCGGAGCAATTCCTTCTTCATTACACCAGAAAATGAAATTCATTATTGAAGGAAAGATAATCACGGTCTTCGCTGAAGTAGACATCCTGCTATCAAGACCTGCGGATGCTCAATATGTCGAAGTCAATGAAAATATACCTGATTGCTCCTTCAGGTCTTTTGAGATTGTCAATGCTGCTTATGTCAGCGAATATGGAGAAGAACCCATTCCTAGCATCTCTAAAACAAGTCGCATGGTTGCCAAACTCATGATAAATCACCGGGGTTAGGACTGGGACAAGATTTACAAGGAATCACAGAACCATTGAAAATCACCACAAATGAAGGGAAATACGGCCTAGGCTTCACACCGACAAGACATGACAAAATGAAGGCAATAGCTGAAAAGAGAGAAAAGAGGATTGCACGATTAACAGGGCATCCTCTCCAGGAAAGAAATCTGGATGTCCCAGAGATCACCGAAACGTTCGTGAGTGGTGGTTTGATTTCGAAAAATAACAATGAAGGCGCGCTGACCATCAACATCAACAAGTCTTTTGAAAGTCTTTCTATTCAAGCAATCATCAGCGATTCACCTGAAGATGAGGAGCTCATTCAACCTTGTGGCCCACGGGATGTGCTGAACAATTGGGAGGCGATAGAACTGCCTGTTATAATCGAAAACTTTCCAAAGTAATCCAATAGTAAAAACCTCCTAAAGAAAGGTTCAATCAATAGGGTGTAGTCTTTGTTTAAGTGAACCTTTTAGTTATTGCTTTTTATTCCAATAAAGTTGTGATTTATGCACACTATAAATAAAGTACCAGTTTGCATTCATCTCATTCTTGCCATTTTTTTTCCTCTGAATAATGCAGACCTGAAACTCTCTTTGATGACAATAAAAGAATGAACTTTGATAATCCTGTAAACACTACCGACTCGGATGACGAAGATCTTCAAATATCTCCTGAGCTATTAAAAATGATCGAGCGAGATGAAAAAGAAAGAGCAACAAGTCAAGAACCAACTGAGGCATTTAACTTGGGAGACAGTCAGAATGTAAAAGAAGTCAAGATTGGCACTCTATTCCCTCCTGAAGAAAAAGAAGAATTAGTCCACTTATTGAAAGAATATATGGATGTGTTTTCTTGGTCATACCAAGATATGCCTGGTTAAGCTCAGACATAGTACTACACAAAATACCCTTGAAACCTGGGGCGAAGCCTGTCAGACAAAAGTTACGAAGATTAAAGCCGGATCTAATCTTAAGAGTGAAAGATGAGATTCGAAAGCTGTGGGATGCAGGATTCCTTGGGGTCGCTGAATATACAGAATGGGTGGTTAACATTGTTCCAGTCGAAAAGAAAGAAAGCGGGAAACTAAGAGTTTGTCAGGACTACCGGCCATTGAACGAAGCCAGTCCTAAAGATAACTTCCCACTTCCTCACATTGATATGCTGGTGGATAATACCGCAGGAAACTCCTATTTTTCCTTCATGGATGGCTTCTCTGGATACAATCAAATCAAACTTGATCCAGATGATATGATAAAAACTGCCTTTATAACCCTTTGGGGTACCTTCTACTACAAGGTGATGCCTTTTGGGTTAAAGAATGCTGGTGCTACATATCAAAGAGCCATGGTTGCATTATTCCATGACATGATGCATAAAGAAATTGAAGTATATGTAGACGACATGATCGCCAAAACTTTCACTGCTAAGGGGCATCTAAAAGTGCTAAGAAAACTATTCGATAGACTTCGCAAATATCAACTGAAGTTGAATCCTGCCAAATGTATTTTTGGAGCCTCTTCAGGAAAGTTATTAGGTTTCATGGTCAGCAAGGATGGGATTCGAGTTGACCCGAGTAAAGTCAAAGCAATACAAGAAATGCAACCCCCGAAGACTCCAAAACAAGTAAGAAGTTTTCTGGGCAGAATCAACTTCATAGCAAGGTTCATTTCACAATTGACATCCAAGTGTGAACCTCTTTTCAAATCACTAAAGAAGAACAATCCGATCGAGTGGAATAACGAATGCCAAGAAGCATTCGAGAAAATCAAGCAATATCTATCAAATCCACCAGTCTTGGTACCACCCTGATCTGGAGAATCGTTGATTCTATATTTATCCATACATGATTCTTCATTAGGATCCGTATTGGGTCAACGTGATGAGACAGGCAAGAAAGAGCATGCAATTTACTATTTGAGCAAGAAGCTTACCACATATGAAGCGAAATACTCAATAGTAGAAAAGTCCTGTTGTGCCCTTGCATGGGTAGCACACCGACTACGACACTACATGCTCAACAACACCACATTGCTAATCTCCAAGACTGATCCCATTAAGTACATTTTTGAGAAACCAGCTTTATCAGGCAGGATCGCAAAATGGCAAATGCTGTTGTCTGAATACGACATACAGTATGTCACCCAAAAGGCTGTAAAAGGGAGTGTGATTGCTGAATATCTGGCTGATAGAGCATTGGATGATTATGAGCCAATGAAAATGGAGTTTCCTGATGGAGATATAATGACGATAGAACAGGAAGTCTCTAAAGATGATGAAACATGGAAAATGGCATTCGATGGAGCATCTAATGCTTTGGGACAAGGGATTGGAGCCATACTCATCTCTCCTAGTGGAGAGCAATTCCCTCTTACAGCAAAAATTACATTTCCTTGTACCAACAATATAGTAGAGTATGAGGCATGTGCTATGGGACTCCAAATGGCACTGGAATTGAAAGTGCGAGATCTCCGAGTTTATGGGGATTCCGCATTAGTCATATATCAAATCAACGGAAAATGGGAGACAAGGGATTCAAAATTGATCCCTTACCAAAAGCTCATACTAGACTTGGCTCGAAAATTCAACAGTATAAGCTTCCATCATCTTCCAAGGGAAGATAATCAAATACCGGATGCTTTAGCTACTTTGGCTGCTATGTACAAGATCAGTGACCCCGAGCATACTCCTGTGTTCGAGATGAGAATAATAGATTCTCCAGCTTATTGCATGAGCATCGAAGAAGAATTGGATGGAAAGCCTTGGTATCACGATATCAAGAAATACCTCCAAGAAAGAGTATATCCACCAGAAGCATCAGAAAATGACAAGAAATTTCTATGAAGATTGTCAATGGGTTTTCTTTTAAACCTAGACATACTTTACAAGAAAACCCCAGACTCGATGCTACTTCGCTGTGTAGATACTCGTGAAGCATGAAAGATCATGGAAGAAGTTCATTCTGGAATATGTGGAGCACACACTAGTGGTCATACCATGGCAAGACAAATAATGAGGGCTGGTTACTATTGGCTCACATTGGAAAGTGATTGCGTCAATCACGTAAAAAAATGTCACAAATGCCAAATATATGCCAACAAGATCCAAGCCCCACCTGCTCCTCTTAATGTAACAGCAATACCTTGGCCTTTTGCCATGTGGGGAATCGATGTCATTGGAGCGATTACCCCTAAAGCTTCCAATGATCACAAATTCATCCTAGTTGCAATTGACTACTTTACTAAATGGGTAGAAGCTGTGTCTTATGCAAGCGTAACTCAAAAGGTGGTATGCCTGTTCATTAAGAAAGAAATCATTTGTCGCTATGGACCGCCAGAGTGTATCATCTCAGACAATGCCACAAACTTGAATAATGCAATGATGCAGACTTTGTGCCGGCAATTCAAAATCAAGCATCTCAATTCAGCACCTTATCGACCGATGATGAATGGTGCAGTAGAAGCGGCCAATAAAAATATCAAGAGAATTGTTGAAAAGATGATCGTCACTTACAAGGACTGGCATGAGATGTTACCTTTTGCACTACATGCTTATAGAACTTCTACCCGTACTTCTACTGGAGCAACACCTTTTTCTCTGGTATACAGTATGGAGGCTGTATTGCCCATCGAAGTTGAAATTCCTTCATTAAGGGTACTAATGGATACTCAATTAAGAGAAGCAGAATGGGTCAAAGCTAGATACGAGCAATTAAATCTAATTGATGAAAGAAGAATGATAGCCCTCTGCCATGGGCAACTTTATCAAAGAAGGATGATTCGTGCTTACAACAAAAAGGTTCGCCCACGACAATTTCATGAAGGTGACATAGTGCTCAAGAAAATTTTACCCATGCAACATGATTCAAGAGGAAAATGGACACCAAATTATGACGGGCCATATGTCGTGAAGAAAGCATTTTCAGGAGGGGCACTAATTCTGACAGAAATGGATAGACGAGAATTACCGAAGCCAGTAAATTTGGATGCAGTAAAGAAATACTTTGCATAATGAAGAAATTTTCGAACAGAAGGGGAGAAGTGGATACAGGGTTACCAAAGTTTATTTGATCAAAGTTGTCAAAGAGAGCTTTCTTCCCTTACACTTTCATTATCTATCTGTACCCAAGATTTTCATATTCTTTTACCCATAAATAAAAGCCAATTCTCTTTAACTTACCTTAGATTCTCACGTTCAAAATGCTAAAGTCGCTTCTATCCAGTTCTTTTCCTTCAAATCTCACATTCCTACTAGCCTTAAGTGTGCAATAAATTGTGACTTTTGAAGGAAGAATAGTAATAATTAAAACTTAGAAAAAAACAAAGACCGTAGATTACTTTGATAAGCTTTATGAATTAAAACAGGTAAGATTGAGGTCCTGCTTTACGAGCGGCACAGAACATAAGCCAACAAAGAAGAACGAGTAACAAATCTTCGGGAGATAGCCTTGATAGTTGCCTGGATGATCGCTTCAGAAGTCTTAGCATGTCTATGTCAGCAAGAAAGAATCATGCTCACGAATATTTCAACAGGGACAATTATCCAGAGAAGCATAAAATATGAGGTGGGCATTAAAGAAAATTGAGGTCAAAATTCAAAAATAAGGCAAGGAAAGAGGATTTTTGAACAGAGTTGGGCTTTTGAGACAATGGACAACAGCTGGAAAGCATAAAGAGATTCAATAATAGTCCGAGAAGGAAATCACAAAGAAGATCCAGTAAAGTAAAGCAAAGACATGAAGAGCTAGATTCAAAAAAAAAAAAAACCATCAGTTACACATGCCTTGCATTCATGCATTTCACATCACGCATGCATGGCTTTTACATAACAGGGATCAAATGGAAAGCATGTCCGCAGCATGATTGCAGCAGTATAAGCTGAGATCTTAATGACATCAGCTCTTACCAATTGGACGCATAGCTAATACGCTGGACCCAGCCCCATCAGGAATCCAAGGATAAAGTATACAATATCATCAAAAGCCTGGCAATTGAGGCTACACCTAAAAGAACAGAATTGATGCCAGCTTAGCAGCATCCAAGATAAGTGATAGCTATCGTCAAAGATAAGGCAGACATCAAGAAATATTGTCGTTGAAAATTTGTCAAAAGCGGAAAATGGATTCAATAATCGAGGACTGGATCGACGTCAGCTCGATGGAATATAAAAAATATCTATCACATCAAAATGAAGTAGGATCTACTTTTCCGGTTAAACGGCGGATACGGTACTCCGTGACTCTCAAGTCGGTTCTCTCAGTTGCCCATAATAACTGATTCCTTCATCCCTTCTTTCTTTTACTTCCTCCTAGAAAATGGATCTTACTTTTTCCGCCTTGCGAAGGTATTTCCCTTCTCTCCCAATGAACATCCTCAAAAAGATCTACCAAGTTCGCTGTGAATGATTAAGAGTTCTGATGCACAAAGGAATCCCTGAAGATGTGCGGTGGTTAATCGAAGCCAAGGTTCGTCTGGCAGGTGAAATCCCAGAGGCATTTGTGTCTCACATGCCTGGTATAGGCAAAAGCTCTTATGCCAAAAAAGCGAAGAGCGAAAAGGTTATAAGTCTGCCATAAATGTGGACGGTGGACTTGTAATACTAAATGTCGTTCTTTAGGGATGATCTCTAATAATCGAGAAGATAAAATACGATTCATTAAGAATGGCCTGAGTAAGGACTCGTTGGATGATATCCAATTGACTCTTGAGACACATTCTTGTGGATCTGTGCAACGTGAACTTCTTGGTTTATGGAGCATTTTTCATGAAGAACGAAACCGTTACAGTCCCGGGAATCTGACTGTAAATGACCCTGTTTGCCAGCTTGTAAGAAAACTGGATGGGAAGCAAATCCTCGACTCATAGAAGCCGTTAATGCCGTTACTAGACGTAAAACCAGTGGAAGATGTGAGCCACAGTCACAATTACTGTACATACAGTTTGTTATATTTGGAAAAGTTTGCATTTTCTTTTGACAGATGTACATGCTCCCCTAAGTGTAATCGACACGTTATCCCTTTTATCACTATAAATGCGTGTTCTTCCTTCTGATTAACCAGCGGATAAGATACCCCGTGACTTCTAAAGTCGGTTATTCCAGTCTCCTACAATAACTGATTCATTTCCCTCTTCTCTCAAATTCTTCTCTCATCAATGGATTCTACTCTTTCTGCACTGCGAAAATACTTTCCTTCCCTTCCAATAAAAGTCCTTAAAAAGATCTACCTTGCTAGATGTGAAAGAATCAGAGTTTTTACACGCAAAGGCATTCCCGATAATGTGCAGTGGATAATTGAAGCTAAGGTCCGTCTGGTGGGTGAAGTTCCAGATGCATTTATGCCCCGCATGCCCGGTTTAGGTAAAAGCCGTTATGCCAAAAGGCGAAGGGCAAAGAGACTAGGCGTGTGTTATAAATGTGGGCGATGGAATTGTAATACTAAATGTCACTCTTTAGGATACATCTCCACAAATCGTGAAGATAAAAGAAAATTCATTAAGAATGGCCTGCGTAAGGAATCTCTGGAAGATATCCGAGAGACTCTTGAAACGTATTCTTGTGGAAAAGTGCAAGGTCAAATTGTCAAATTGTGGAGGACTTACCATAAAGAACAAGACCGTTATAGTCTTGGGAATGTGACTGTAAACGACCCTGTCTGCCAGCTTGTAAGAAAACTGGATGGGAAGCAAGTCCTCGACTCATAGAAGGCATTGAAGCCATTACTAGATATAAATCAGTGGAAGATGAGAGCCACAGTCATGATTGCTGTACATATAAGCTGTCATTTGTCTTTTCTTTTGACAATAATGTACTTGCTTCTGTAAGTGTAATTAACGCATTATCCCTTTCATCACTATAAATATGTGTTAGTTATTTTCGTTTCCTACAATCACTAATTTCTTTCTTTGCCTCCTTCATCAATGGAGTCTTCTCTTTCCGCCCTACGAAAGTATTTTCCTTCCTTCCCAATAAATGTTCTTAAAAAGATTTATCAAGCTAGATGTGAACGATTCAGAGTATTTATGCACAAAGGCATTCCTGATAATGTGCGGTGGCTAATTGAAGCTAAGGTTCGTTCAGCTGGTGAAGTTCCCGAAGCGTTCTTTCCCCGTATGCCCGGCTTTGGTAAAAGCGCTTATGCCAAAAAAAGAAGAGCAAAGAGGCTAGGCGTTTGTCATAATTGTGGATGGTGGATTTGCGGCAATAAATGTCGTGCTCCAGGAGTGATCACCAGAAATCGTAATGATAGAATAAGATTCATTAAGAATGGCTTGCGTAAGGAATCTCTAGAAGATATTCGAGAGGTTCTTGAAGCGCATTCTTGCGGAATAGTGCAATTTGAGGTTGTTGGATTATGGATAATTTTCCAAAAAGAATGAGATCGTTACAGTCTTGGGAATCTGACCCTAAACGACCCTGTTTGCCAGTTTGTGAGAAAGCTAGATGAGATGCAAATCACCGATTCATAGAAAGAATTGAAGCCATTATTGGACGCAAAGCCAGTGGAAGACGAGGATCAAAGTCACGATTACTGTACGTGCTAGCTGTCGCTTTTGAAATTTTCCTCCCCTTTTGGTAATAATGTATCCATTCCTGACGTGAACCAAAGTCACGATTACTGTACGTGCTAGCTGTCGCTTTTGAAATTTTCCTCCCCTTTCAGCGATAATGTATCCACTCCTGACATGAGCCATAGTCACGATTACTGTACGTGCTAGCTGTCGCTTTTGAAATTTTCCTCCCCTTTGGCAATAATGTACCCACTCCTGACACGGACTACTGTATATAGCTGCCACTTTTGAAATTTTCCTTCTCTTCCAACAATCACGTACCTACTCCTGACGTAAGCTACAGTAGTGACTACTGTACATGCTAGCAGCTATTTTAAAAATTTTCCTCCTCTTTTAACGATAGTGTACCCATACCTGACCAGAGTCATACTCGTGACTACTGTGAATAGCTGGCAATAATGTATCCATTCTTGAAAATAAAATTATTGCCTTATCTCTTCATCTCTATAAATATATCCTCTTTTCTCACAAGGGTAAGAATAGGAATGGAGAAAACCCCAACTCGTAAATCCCAAAGTATTTGTGTATTTTCTGGAGCTTTTCCTGGAAAAGATGAAGAGTATTTAAAGGCAGCCAACCATTTGGGTAGAGTATTAGCTGAGCGAAAAATACATTTAGTTTATGGAGGAGGTAGTGTCGGATTAATGGGAGGTGTAGCATCAGCAGCATCTTTAGGAGGAAGTCAAGTTTTGGGCATCATCCCTGGACCTTTGAAATTTGTTTCTGGGGGCACGATTGGAGAAGAATTAGTGGTTAAAAATTTGCAAGAGCGTGTGTTACAAATGCTTTTAAATGCTGATGCTTTTATCTCTCTACCAGGTGGTTTTGGCACATTGGGAGAAGTCTTTCAAATTGCTTCCATGGCCCAACTTAATTTGCATAAGAAACCCATTGGGCTTTTAAATGTTAACAATTTCTTTACAGGTCTGATAGCTTTTATGGATTATGCTATGCAGAAGAATTTCATATCAAGAGAGGAACGGCGAATCATAATATCCGCAACAACTGCTGAAGAATTGCTAGATAAAATACAAGCTTTTGTTCCTGAACCAGATCCAGCAATGATTCAGATAGACTGGACACGACAGTCTTTCCCGACCAGTTCACTCCCATAATGGTCCTCTACTCACCCTGTTGAAGTATTGTGGAAGAAAGAAGCGATCTGATCCTTTTTTCTTGTCCTTTCGTTTTAATTATCAGCATTTTCTTTCGCGTTTCAGTTTTTCTTTTCAGGGAATTTCTTTTTTTATAAGATAGTTTCATCCATGCTGATATTAAAACCATAGGACAATGCCTTTAGGTTGAAATGTCTGAGTAAAGAGTAATTTTTGTTACTCTTGAGACGCATCCTATTAGGTCTACTAGGCATAACATTTCGGGGTAGTTAAGTTTTAACCTTATTCGGATGACATATCTCACAAGGGAATCTATATTTATTGAAGAAAATATTAGATAAACCTTGAATATTGATTCCAAACATCCGTTCCCTTTACATAATTTGTCAGTGTTATTGTCATCATCAAGATTCACTCATCCTATCGAAGTTTAAATTTTTGCACTCACCTATTATGAAAATTCACACTTTCGAAGAAAATTATTCCAATTTCAATTGCTTTCATATAAATTTCGCTCGAGGTCCTAAGGAAAGCTCCTTAGCCTCAAAATCAATTTTCATCGGGGTTTTAAGGATGGAACCTTTGCCTCGAAAATAATCAATTTTAATCATCGGGGTTTTAAGGATGGAACCTTTGCCTCGAAAACAATCAATTTTCATCATCGGGGTTTTAAGGATGGTACCTTTGCCTCGAAATCAATCAATCAATCCGAGGTTTTAAGGATGGAACCTTTGCCTCGAGAACAATCAATCATTCAGTCCATCTTACAACGATAGAACCTTTCCTATCGTTAGAGGTTCTAAGGACCTTTCCTTAAACCTCAAACAAACAAACAATCATTTAGTCCATCTTCCAACGATAGAACATTTCCTATCGTTAGAGGTTCTAAGGACCTTTCCTTAAACCTCAAACAAACAATCAATCATTCAGTCCATCTTACAACGATAGAACCTTTCCTATCGTTAGAGGTTCTAAGGACCTTTCCTTAAACCTCAAACAAACAATCAATCATTCAGTCCATCTTACAACGATAGAACATTTCCTATCGTTAGAGGTTCTAAGGACCTTTCCTTAAACCTCAAACAAACAATCAATCATTCAGTCCATCTTACAACGATAGAACCTTTCCTATCGTTAGAGGTTCTAAGGACCTTTCCTTAAACCTCAAACAAACAATCAATCATTCAGTCCATCTTACAACGATAGAACCTTTCCTATCGTTAGAGGTTCTAAGGACCTTTCCTTAAACCTCAAACAAACAATCAATCATTCAGTCCATCTTACAACGATAGAACCTTTCCTATCGTTAGAGGTTCTAAGGACCTTTCCTTAAACCTCGAGAACAATCAATCATTCAGTCCATCTTACAACGATAGAACCTTTCCTATCGTTAGAGGTTCTAAGGACCTTTCCTTAAACCTCAAACAAACAATCAATCATTCAGTCCATCTTACAACGATAGAACCTTTCCTATCGTTAGACGTTCTAAGGACCTTTCCTTAAACCTCAAACAAACAATCAATCATTCAGTCCATCTTACAACGATAGAACATTTCCTATCGTTAGAGGTTCTAAGGACCTTTCCTTAAACCTCAAACAAACAATCAATCATTCAGTCCATTTTACAACGATAGAACCTTTTCTATCGTTAGAGGTTCTAAGGACCTTTCCTTAACCTCAAACAAACAATCAATCATTCAGTCCATCTTACAACGATAGAACCTTTCCTATCGTTAGAGGTTCTAAGGACCTTTCCTTAAACCTCAAACAAACAATCAATCATTCAGTCCATCTTACAACGATAGAACCTTTCCTATCGTTAGAGGTTCTAAGGACCTTTCCTTAAACCACAAACAAACAATCAATCATTCAGTCCATCTTACAACGATAGAACCTTTCCTATCGTTAGAGGTTCTAAGGACCTTTCCTTAAACCTCAAACAAACAATCAATCATTCAGTCCATCTTACAATGATAGAACCTTTCCTATCGTTAGAGGTTCTAAGGACCTTTCCTTAAACCTCGAGAACAATCAATCATTCAGTCCATCTTACAACGATAGAACCTTTCCTATCGTTAGAGGTTCTAAAGACCTTTCCTTCAACCTCAAACAAACAATCAATCATTCAGTCCATCTTACAACGATAGAACCTTTCCTATCGTTAGAGGTTCTAAGGACCTTTCCTTAAACCTCAAACAAACAATCAATCATTCAGTCCATCTTACAACGATAGAACCTTTCCTATCGTTAGAGGTTCTAAGGACCTTTCCTTAAACCTCAAACAAACAATCAATCGTTCAGTCCATCTTACAACGATAGAACCTTTCCTATCGTTAGAGGTTCTAAGGACCTTTCCTTAACCTCAAACAAACAAACAATCATTCAGTCCATCTTACAACGATAGAACCTTTCCTATCGTTAGAGGTTCTAAGGACCTTTCCTTAAACCTCAGAGTTTAGGCGGCGAGAAGGTTTTCAATGCCTAGCTAAGCTGGACGAAATTTGGTAACTAACTTTGCATACATCATGTCCCATGAGGCATGCAAAGGGGGGCAGCTGTTGACACCCAATTTCGTCCGGCCATTAAAATAATTTTAAAAAAATTAAATAAAAAAAATTAAATAAAAAAATGTATTATTATTATTATTGTTATTATTATTACTAAATTTTTTTTAATTAGTTTAAAATATATTTTTTTTTGTTTTGTGAAGATTTGATATATGTGTGTATATGTGTATGTTTGAAAGAAAAAAAGAAAACTCCATAAAAATGACAAAATTAAAAAGTTTGAGATAAAAATAACAAAATTGAGAAGTTTCAGGCAAAATTGACAAATTCTGAAAGTTCCAGGAGCATTTGGTAGTTTGTCACATAAAATTTTGAGCCTGCCGACGTTTTTGGCTCAAATTGACAGAAAACGACAAAATTGTCAAAATCAGAAGCTTCAGGAACTTATCCAGAGGCTGAGAGACGTAAAGGACTAAAATTGTCATTTTACCAATTTAAGAGATAAGTTTGAAATTTTTTATTAATTTATCCATCAACAGTTCAGCTAAACTTCCTCTATAAATAGCCCCCCAAAGTTTGTGCTGAACACAGAAAAAAATAGCAAAAAAACTTAGAGCTCCGTTTTAAAAAAAGAGAAAATTACAGCCCTTAGCCCCAGCCCTCTTCCCTTCTTCCCCAGAAAGCCAAATTTTTTTTCACTGCTGTTCCCTCTCTCTCTCTCTCTCTCTCTCTCTCTCCGCCGTGCCCCTCGCCGCACGCCGCCGCCGCCCTACGCCGTTCGCAGCCGCCGTGCCCTCCCCTCGCCGCACCTGCCGCCCACGCCGTTCCCGCGTCTCACCTTCCTTTTCCCCTCGCACCGCCCCTGCCCGCCGCCGCCCCTGCCCGCCGCCGCGCCGCCCCTGCCCGCCGCCCTCGCCGCCGGCCCCCCCCGTTGCCCCACGCCGTCGCCCCCTGCCCCTGGCCGTGCCGCCAGCTGCCCCTCCTCTTCCCCCCTCGCGCCGTCGTCGTTCTCGTTTCCCAGGAATTCAAAATTTTAATTCAAAAGGGTAAACCCCTGTTTCACCCATCATCTTTTCAATTTCTTTCTATTAGGTCACTAACCTTTTTATTTTGTCTTTGCAGAAAATTAATTAATTAACTCTTTTATTTTTTTCTACTTGTTTATTTATTTGTTTATTATTGTTATTATTACTAACCTTTTTCTTTTTTTTGTTGTTATTAACAACTAACAACTAACTTGCTAATTTTTACTAACCTTTATTATTATTGTTGTTAATAATTAATTAAATTGTCTAACTTTTACTATTGTTGTTAATTAATTAATTTAATTAACTTGGTTAATTAATAATTAATTAATTTGGCTAACTTTTATTATTGTTGTTAATTAATTAATTTAATTAACTTGGTTAATTAACAATTAATTAATTTGGCTAACTTTTATTATTGTTAACAATTAATTAACTTCTAACTTTTTATTATTGTTGTTAATTAATTAATTTAATTAATTTGGTTAATTAACAATTAATTAATTTGGCTAACTTTTATTATTGTTATTAATTAATTAACTTGGCTAACTTTTTATTATTGTTGTTAATTAATTAACTTGACTAACTTTTTATTATTGTTGTTAACAATTAATTAAACTTGGCTAATTTCTATTATTGTTGTTAATTAATTTAATCAACTTTGCTAACCTTTATTATTATTTATTTTTAAAGTGGATGGCCAAAAAGCCCCACTTTATTTTATTTAATTCACCTTTACCCTTTACTAATAAATAAATAAATGAAAATTAAAAGAAGGTTATTTTGTAATTAATTATTAAGGCTAATAAAAAATCATTTTTAAAAGCCAATTATTTTTATTTTTTTTATTATTTCTTTAAAAATAACAAAGTTGACTTTTTATTCCTTTTTGTTAAAATTAATAAATAGAAATAATTAAATAATTCTAAAAAAATATACAAATCAATTCTTTTTAAACATATCTTTAAAATTAAAAATTCAAGAAAAATCCAATAAAATTATAATTAAAATTAGTAATTAATTAAATAATCAAAATTTAACAAAAATTAAAAATCCATGACCAAATGATCCGCCAGGATCTATGGCTTGGAAATATTTTTAATTAAAGTATATAAATAAACTTTTCTTTATTAAAAATAAAATTTTGGGACTAATATATTAATTATTTATTGAAATAATAAAATATAAATTTTTAGTTTTCTTTATTAATAAAAAGAACAAAAAAAAAGGTAAAATTTTTGGGTTAATATTTTATTCAGTAACATTTTACTTATTTCTTTTAAAATAATAAAATATGACTTTTTTTTAGTAATAAAAATAATGATAAAAGTAAAATTTTTGGGCTAATATTTTATTCAGTAATATTTTGCTTATTTCTTTTAAAATAATGAAAAGATATAACTTTTTGTTTCCTTTATAAAAGTCTTAGCAAATGATTTCAAAGATAGAATAAATTCAAAAGGATTAAATTATCTCTTAAATATCTTAGACTTATTAATTAAAATTATTTATCAAACAAAAAAAAACATAAAAAATGAAATATAAATATCAAAACTTTCCTTTATTTTTTTTAAAATATACATATAAATTTTATTTTTTTAAGATCCTTGTTAAATAATCACTTCTTTTTAGTTAATTTTTTTTATCAAAAACAAAACATATAAATATCAAAAATTTTCCTTTATGTTTAAAATATACATAAATTTTTTTTTAGTTTCTTTTCTTGAATAATCATTTTTGCTTAATTCATTTAAAACAAAATTAAGACTTTTGTTCTATTTTTGAAAAATACATATGAATTTTGCCTTCATCATTGAATAAATAAAATTTTAATTAAATAAAAAAAAACATAAAATAAATCTAAGTCATGTTGTTAAGTCAAAAAATTTTTAGTTCATGGTATATTGGCTGGAAACTGTCTCGTGCCCGCTTTTGAGCTGCTTCACCTGGTGAAGAGGGTCTGGCTGAGTAACAACGCCCCGTACCATGATCAAAATTTTTTTTTGAATTAACTTCTTATTAAAAAAAATTAATTACTTTTTTTTAAGTAATTCTTTAAATAATAAATATCCTTCCTTAAACAAGAAAAATTAATAAAAAAAAAAAGAAAAGAAAGATAAGAAAAAAGAAAAGAAAGGAAAGAAAGGAAAGATAAAATCAAAAGAAAAAAAAAGAAAAAGAAAAAAAATAAATAAATAAAATTTTTAGATTATTAATAAATCTAAAAATTTCATAAACAAAAAGAATTACGAATTAGTAATTAAACTAACAATTAATTCTATAATAAGTATGTGGCAACGTCGGGTTTTCTGGAGTCGCCACCAATCTGTTTTTTTCTTAGGTCGATTGGATACCTAAAATATGGTCTGCGAGAGTTCGGGGATCGGGAGTACGGTTACGTTAAAACAACTTTGTTAAAACGTCCAAAAATTGGCACCTTAGTTGATTTTAATTTTGTTTTACTTTGCTTTTAAAACTTTTCAGTTAATTTAGATATTTTACCTGAATTAGTCGAAAATGTGGATTTTGGTAATTAATTCGGATAAAATTTTATACTTCCGAACCATGGACTCTGCCGAGTCATTTGGACACGGAAGATTTTGATTCCGAACCATGGACTCTGCCGAGTCATTTGGACACGGAATTTGGTGAAATTTTAAACAATCAATCCATATCGTAAAAATATGGATTTTTATCTTTTTATTTAATTTATTTATTTTAAAAGTTTGATATTTTCCAAACCGTAGATCCTGCCGGATCATCCGGATATGGAAATTGATTTAATTTATCGTAATTATTTAATTCTTATTATTAATTTTTAGTTTAATTACTAAATTTATCTTTATATTTTTACTTTTTCTTTCTTTCTTTTTCTTCTTATTTTTACTTTTTAATTTTCTTTTCTTTTCTTTCTTTTGTTTTCTTTTTCTTATCTTTCTTTTCTTTTTCTTATCTTTTCTTTTTTTGATTTTTTTCTTGTTTAATGAAGGATATTTATTATTTAAAGAATTACTCAATTTATAAAAGAATTAAAAAAAATTAATTTTTTTATTTAATAAGAAGTTAATTTAAAGGAATCAAAGAATTTAAAAATAAAAATTTTGATCATGGTACGGGGCGTTGTTACTCAGCCAGACCCTCTTCACCAGGTGAAGCAGCTCAAAAGCGGGCACGAGACAGTTTCCAGCCAATATACCATGAACTAAAATTTTTTATTTTTTTTTATTATTTTTTTATTTTTTATTATTATTATTTTTTTTTATAAAAGATTAACCAAAAGTAATTGTTTTATTAAGAGAATCAAAAATTTATATGTATATTTTAAACAAAAGAAGAAAAGTTTTGATATTTATTTAATTTATTTTGGAATAAAAGATTATTTAACTGAAAACTTATATGTATTTTAAAACAAAAGTCTTGATATTTTTATTTTTTATATTCTTCTTTGTTTGATGAAAGATTTTTTTTTAATTTTAATTTATATTTCTGAAAATATATCTAATCAATAAGTCAAAAATATTTAAGAGAAAATTCAATTATTTTTGTTTTATTTTGTATTATTTTGAAATTATTTGATTAAGATTATTATAAAGGAAACAAAAAGTTATATCTTTTAATAAGTAAAATATTACTGAATAAAATATTAACCCAAAATTTTTATTCTTTTCATTCTTTTTATTAATAAAGAAAACTAAAAAAAATTATATTTTAAAAGAAATAAATAAAATATTATTGAAAAATATTAACTCAAAATTTACTCTTTTTATTCTTTTTAATAAAGAAAACTAAAAAAAATTATATTTTATTATTTTAAAAGAAATAAATTTTACTGAAAAATATTAACCCAAAAAATTACTTTTTTTATTCTTTTTACTAAAAAATTTATATTTTATTATTTTAAATAAAATATTACTGAAAAATATTAACCCAAAAATTTTACGCTTTTTATTCTTTTTATTAATAAATAAAACTAAAAAAATTATATATTAATAGATAATTAATATATTAGTCTAAAGTTTTTTTTTTATTTTTTATAAAGAAAAAATTTATTTATATATTTTATTTAAAAATATTTCCGAGCCATGGATCCTAGCGGATCATTTGGTCATGGAGTTTTAATTTTTTTTTATTTCATTAATTATTAATTTTAAAGATGTATTAAAATAATGATTTTATGTTTATTTATTTATTTATTTTATTTTTGAATTATTTCATTATGTTTGTTTATTAAAAGGAATAAAAACTTTGTTTCAAAATAAAAAAAAAGTAATTTTTATTAGCCTTTAGAAAATTATTCACATAAAATTCCTTTTTTTTATCTTTTAATCATAAAAAAATTCAATTAATAAAGTGGGGCTTTTTGGCCATCCACTTTAATAACACAATAATAATAAAAGTTAGCACAATTAATATAGTTAGATTAGTTGGATTAGTTAGTTAATAACAATAAAAAAAGGTTAGTAAAAGTTAGATTAAATTAATTAACAACAATAATAAAAATTAGCCAAGTTTAATTAAATTAATTGTTAACAACAATAATAAAAGTTAGCCAAGTTTAATTAAGTTAATTAATTAACAACAATAATAAAAGAGTTAGCCAAGTTAATTAAGTTAATTAACCAAGTTAATTAAATTAATTAATTAACAACAATAAAAAAGTTAGTAAGTTAGTTGTTAGTTGTTAGTTGTTAATAACAACAATAAAAGAAGGGTTAGTAATAAACAAATAATAAACAAACAAGTAAAAATTAAAAAGGTTAGTAATTAATTCTGCAAGAACAAAATAAAAAAGTTAGTGACTCAATAGAAAGAAATTGAAAAGTTGAATGATTAAATGAGAGTTTACCCTTTTAAAATCAATTTTTTTGAATTTTATGGAAACAGGGAAACGACGACGAACGCAGGCGTGGCTGGGCGTGCAGGGGAGCAAGGGAGGAGGGGAGGGAGGCTGACGCGAGGGCGGCGTGCCAGGCGAGGCGGTACGGCGGCAGGACGGCTACGGGCGAGGCGGCACGGCGGCGGGACGGCAACGGGCGAGGCAGCAAGGCGGCGGGACGACGCGGCGAGGGTAGGGTGACGCGGCGAGGGCGGCGCGGCGAGGCGGTATGGTGGCAGGACGGCGACGGGCGAGGCGGCACGGCGGCGGGACGGCAACGGGCGAGGCAGCACGGCGGCAGGAGGAGAAAGAGAGAGAAAACGAGAGGAGAGAGAGAGAGAACAACGAAGGAGATCAAACGAAAGAGATGGTCAAATCGTAGAAAAATAAAATTTTGAGACTTTCTGGCAGAAGGAGGAGAGGCTAGGGAATAAGGCTGTAATTTTCTCTATTTTTAAAACGGAGCTCTGAACTTTTTTCTCTAATTTTCTGTGTGTTCAGCACTGAATTTGGGGGGGTATTTATAGAAGGAGTTTAGCTGAACTGTGGACGGATAAATTAATAAAAAATATCAAACTTATCTTTTAAATTGGTAAAATGACAGTTTCAGTCCTTTATGTTACTCCAGCTCTGGATAAGCTCAGAAGCTTCTGATTTTGACAATTTTAACGTTTTCTGTCAATTTGGGCTAGAAACGTCCGTTTAGGCCCAAAATTGACGCGAAAAATTACCCAAAGCTCCTGAAACTTTCAGAATTTGTCAATTTTATCCGAAACTTCTCAATTTTGTCATTTTTACCTCAAACTTTTAATTTTTTTTGTCATTTTTTTCTGAAATTTTATTTTTATTCCAAACACATACATATTCACACATATATTATTTTAAATCAAATCTTCTCAAAATAAAAATATATTTTAAACTAATTAACATAATTAAAATTTTTTAGCAATAATAATAATAATAATAATAATTTTTTTAATTAGTTTTTTTTTTTTTTAAAATTTTTTTTTTTAAAAAAAAAGGCCGGACGAAATTGGGTGTCAACAGCTGCCCCCCTTTGCATGCTTCATGGGACATGATGTATGCAAAGTAGTTACCAAATTTCGTCCGTCTTAGCTAGCCATTGAGAACCTTCTCGCCGCCTAAACTATGTGGTTAAGGAAAATTTTTTTTAGAGCCTCTGCGATAAGAACTCTCCTATTGTTGAAGGGAAAATTTGATAATTTTGAGGTTAAGGGTCCTACCTTAGAACCTCGACGATAGGAACTCTCCTATCGTTTGAAGTAAAATTGATTGTTTTGAGGTTAAGGGTCCTACCTTAGAACTTCGACGATAGGAACTCTCCTATCGTTTAAAGGAAAATTGATGATTTTGAGGTTAAGGGTCCTACCTTAGAACCTCGACGATAGGAACTCTTCTATCGTTTGAAGTAAAATTGATTGTTTTGAGGTTAAGGGTCCTACCTTAGAACCTCGACGATAGGAACTCTCCTATCGTTTGAAGGAAAATTGATGATTTTGAGGTTAAGGGTCCTACCTTAGAACCTCGACGATAGGAACTCTCCTATCGTTTGAAGGAAAATTGATGATTTTGAGGTTAAGGGTCCTACCTTAGAACCTCGACGACAGGAACTCTCCTATCGTTTGAAGGAAAATTGTTTGAATGAGGCTAAGGGTCCTACCTTAGAACCTCGACGATAGGAACTCTCCTATCGTTTGAAGGAAAATTGATGATTTTGAGGTTAAGGGCCCTACCTTAGAACCTCGACGATAGGAACTCTCCTATCGTTTGAAGGAAAATTGATGATTTTGAGGTTAAGGGTCCTACCTTAGAACCTCGACAATAGGAACTCTCCTATCGTTTGAAGGAAAATTGATGATTTTGAGGTTAAGGGCCCTACCTTAGAACCTCGACGATAGGAACTCTCCTATCGTTTGAAGGAAAATTGATTGTTTTGAGGTTAAGGGTCCTACCTTAGAACCTCGACGATAGGAACTCTCCTATCGTTTGAAGGAAAATTGATGATTTTGAGGTTAAGGGTCCTACCTTAGAACCTCGACGATAGGAACTCTCCTATCGTTTGAAGGAAAATTGATGATTTTGAGGTTAAGGGTCCTACCTTAGAACCTCAACGACAGGAACTCTCCTATCGTTTGAAGGAAAATTGTTTGAATGAGGTTAAGGGTCCCATCTTAGAACCTCGACGATAGGAACTCTCCTATCGTTTGAAGGAAAATTGATGATTTTGAGGTTAAGGGTCCTACCTTAGAACCTCGACGACAGGAACTCTCCTATCGTTTGAAGGAAAATTGTTTGAATGAGGTTAAGGGTCCTACCTTAGAACCTCGACGATAGGAACTCTCCTATCGTTTGAAGGAAAATTGATGATTTTGAGGTTAAGGGCCCTACCTTAGAACCTCGACGATAGGAACTCTCCTATCGTTTGAAGAAAAATTGATGATTTGAGGTTAAGGGCCCTTCCTTAGAACCTCGACGATAGGAACTCTCCTATCGTTTGAAGGAAAATTGATGGAATGAGGTTAAGGAAATCTCCTTGAACCTCGAGCGAAATTTATATGAAAGCAATTAGAATTGGAATAATTTTCTTCGAAAGTGTGAATTTGCATAATAGGCGAGTGCGAAATTTTAGACTTCGATAAAATGAGTGAATCTTGATGATGACAATATCGCTAACAAATTATGTAAAGGGAACGGATGTTTGGAATCAATATCCAAGGTTCATCTAATATTTTCTTTAGTAAATATAGATTCGCTTGAGAGATATGTCATCCAAATAAGGTTGAAGCTTAACTATCCTAAAATGTTATGCCTAGTAGACCTAATAGGATGCGTCTCAAGAGCAATAAAAATTACTCTTTACTCAGCCATTCCAACCTAAAGGCATTGTCCTATGGTTTTAATATCAGCATGGACGAGACTATCTTATAAGATAAAAAAAGAAATTCCCTGAAAGAAAAACTAAAACACGAAAGAAAATGCTGATAATAAAACTAAAGGACAAGCAAAACGGATCGGATCACTTCTTCTTCCACAATATTTCAACAGGGTTAGTAGAGGACTATTATGGGATCGAACTGTTCGGGAAAGACTGTCGCGTCCAGTCTATCTGAATCATTGCTGGATCTGGTTCAGGAACAAAAGCTTTTATTTTATCTAGTAATTCTTCAGCAGTTGTTGCGGATATTATGATTCGCCGTGCCACTCTTGATATAAAATTCTTCTGCATAGCATAATCCATAAAAGCTATCAGACCTGTAAAGAAATTGTTAACATTTAAAAGCCCAATGGGTTTCTTATGCAAATTAAGTTGGGCCATGGAAGCAATTTGAAAGACTTCTCCCAATGTGCCAAAACCACCTGGGAGAGCGATAAAAGCATCAGCATTTAAAAGCATTTGTAACACACGCTCTTGTAAATTTTTAACCACTAATTCTTCTCCAATCGTGCCCCCAGAAATAAATTTCAGAGGTCCAGGGATAATGCCCAGAACTTGACTTCCTCCTAGAGATGCTGCTGATGCTACACCTCCCATTAATCCGACACTACCTCCTCCATAAACTAAATGTATTTTTCGCTCAGCTAATACTCTACCCAAATGGTTGGCTGCTTTTAAATACTCTTCATCTTTTCCAGGAAAAGCCCCAGAAAATACACAAATACTTCGGGATTTACGAGTTGGGGTTTTCTCCATTCCTATCCTTACCCTTGTGAGAAAAGAGGATATATTTATAGAGATGAAGAGATAAGGCAATAATTTTATTTTTCAAGAATGGATACATTATTGCCAGCTATTCATAGTAGTCACGGGTATGACTCTGGTCAGGTATGGGTACACTATCGTTAAAAGAGGAGGAAAATTTTCAAAATAGCTGCTAGCATGTACAGTAGTCGCGACTGTAGCTTATGTCAGGAGTAGGTACATGATTGTCGGATGAGAAGGAAAATTTCAAAAGTGGCAGGTATATACAGTAGTCATAATTATAGCTCATGTCAGGAGTGGGTACATTATGGGAGGAAAATTTCAAAAGCGTCAGCTAGCATGTACAGTATCGTGACTATGGCTTATGTCAAGAGTGGATACATTATTGCTGAAAGAGGAGGAAAATTTCAAAAGCGACAGCTAGCACGTACAGTAATCGTGACTTTGGTTCATGTCAGTAGTGGATACATTATTACCAAAAGGGGAGGAAAATTTCAAAAGCGACAGCTAGCACGTACAGTAATCGTGACCTTGTTCCGTCTTCTACTGGCTTTGCGTCCAGTAACGGCTTCAATGCTTTCTATGAATCAGTGATTTGCATCTCATCTAGCTTTTTCACAAACTGGCAAACAGGGTCGTTTAGGGTCAGATTCCCAAGACTGTAACGTTCTCGTTCTTTTTGGAGAATTATCCATAATCCAACAACCTCAAATTGCACTATTCCGCAAGAATGCGCTTCAAGAACCTCTCGGATATCTTCCAGAGATTCCTTACGCAAGCCATTCTTGATGAATTTTATTCTATCATTACGATTTCTGGTGATCACTCCTGGAGAACGACATTTATTGCCGCAAATCCACCATCCACAATTGTGACAGACGCCTAGCCTCTTTGCTCTTCTCTTTTTGGCATAAACGCTTTTACCAAAGCCGGGCATACGGGGAAAGAACGCATCTGGAACTTCACCAGCCGAACGAACTTTAGCTTCGATTAGCCATCGCACATTATCAGGAATGCCTTTGTGCATAAATAGTCGGAATCGTTCACATCTAGCTTGATAAACCTTTTTAAGAACATTTATTGGGAAAGAAGGGAAATATTTTTGTAGAGCGGAAAGAGAAGGCTCCATTGATGAATGAGGCATTTAAGAGAAAAAGAAAGAAATTAGTGATTGTAGGAAATGGAAATAACTGAATTTGGGAGTTATGGAGTACCGTATCCAGAAGGAAGAACACGCATTTATAGTGATGAAAGGATAATGCGTTTATTACACTTACGGAAGTAAGTACATTATTGCCAAAAGAAAAGACAAATGACAGCTTATATGTACAGCAATCATGACTGTGGCTCTCATCTTCCACTAATTCATGTCCAGTAATGGCTTCAATGCCTTCTATAAGTCGGGGATTTGCTTCCCATCTAGTTTTCTTACAAACTGACAAACGGGGTCGTTTAAAATCACATTCCCAAGACTGTAACGGTTTCGTTCTTTATGGTAAGTCCTCCATAAACCGATAATTTCACCTTGCACTTTTCCACAAGAATGCGTTTCAAGAGTCTCTCGGATATCTTTCAGAGACTCCTTACGCAGGCCATTCTTAATGAATTTTCTTTTATCTTCACGATTTATGGAGATGTATCCTAAAGAGCGACATTTAGTATTACAATTCCATCGCCCACATTTATAACACACGCCTAGTCTCTTTGCTCTTCGCCTTTTGGCATAACGGCTTTTACCTAAACCGGGCATGCGGGGCATAAATGCATCTGGAACTTCACCCGCCAAACGGACCTTAGCTTCAATTATCCACTGCACATTATCGGGAATGCCTTTGCGTGTAAAAACTCTGATTCTTTCACATCTAGCAAGGTAGATCTTTTTAAGGACTTTTAGTGGGAGGGAAGGAAAGTATTTTCGCAGTACAGAAAGAGTAGAATCCATTGATGAGAGAAGAATTTGAGAGAAGAGGGAAATGAATCAGTTATTGCAGGAAACTGGAATAATCGACTTTAGAAGTCACGGGGTATCTTATCTGTTGTTTAATCAGAAGGAAGAACACGCATTTATAGTGATGAAAAGGGATAACGTGTCGATTACACTTAGGGGAGCATGTACATCTGTCAAAAGAAAATGCAAATTTTTCCAAATATAACAAACTGTATGTACAGTAATTGTGACTGTGGCTCACATCTTCCACTGGTTTTACGTCCAGTAACGGCATTAACGGCTTCTATGAGTCGAGGATCTGCTTCCCATCCAGCTTTCTTACAAACCGGCAAACAGGGTCGTTTAAAGTCAGATTCCCGGGACTGTAACGGTCTCGTTCTTCATGAAAAATACTCCATAAATCAAGAATTTCACGTTGCACAGATCCACAAGAATGCGTCTCAAGAGTCAATTGGATATCATCCAATGAGTCCTTACTCAAGCCATTCTTGATGAACCGTATTTTATCTTCTCGATTATTGGAGATCATTCCTAAAGAACGACACCTAGTTTTACAAGTCCACCTACCACATTTATGGCAGACTTGTAATCTTTTCGCTCTTCTTTTTCTGGCATAAGAACTTTTGCCAACACCAGGCATGTAAGATGCAAATGTCTCTGGGATTTCACCTGCCAGACGAACCTTGGCTTCGATTAACCACCGTACATCTTCAGGTATTCCTTTGTGCATCAGAGCTCTTAATCGTTCACAGCGAACTCGGTAGATCTTTTTTAGGATGTTCATTGGGAGAGAAGGGAAATACTTTCGCAAGGCAGAAAAAGTAGGATCCATTTTCTAGGAGGAAGTAAAAGAAAGAAGGGGTGAAGGTATCAGTTATTATGGGCAACTGAGAGAACCGACTTGAGAGTCACGGAGTACCGTATCCGCCGTTTAACCGGAAAAGTGGATCCTGCTTTATTTTAGTATCATAGATATTTCTTATCTTTGATATCTCATCAGGCATGACATTGATCCAGTCCTTGATTATTGAATCCATTGTCTGCTTTCGACGACAATATTTCTCGATATCCGCACTTATCTTTGACCATAGTTATTTCTTATCTTGGATACCGCTAAGCTGGCGTCAATTCTGTCCATCCCGGTGTAGCCTCGATTATTGAATTGATTACCAGGATTTTGACAATATTGTCTACTTTATCCTTGAATTGCTGATGGGGCTGGGTCCACTATATCAGCTGTGCATCCAGCGGTAGATTGGTAAAAACGGATGTCACTGAGACGTCAGCTTATACTGCTGTGACTGTGCGGTGGATACGCTTCCCATTTGATCCTTGTTCTGTATGCCATGCATGCATGATGTGAAATGCATGAATGCAGAGCATGTGTAACTGATGGATTTATTTTTTATATCTTTGCTTTACTGGATCCTCTTTGTAATTGCCTTCTATCGTTGAATCTCTTTATGCTTTCCAACTGTTGTCCATTGTTTCACTTTCCAGCTGTTGTTCATTGTCTTGCTTTCCAGCTGTTGTTCATTGTCTCGCTTTCCAGCTATTGTCCATTGTCTCAAAAGCCTAACTCTTTTCAAAAATCTTCTTTCCTTGATTTGTTCTTAAATTTTGGCTTCAATTTCCTTAATGTCCGCCTCGTACTTTATGCCTCTCTGGATAATTGTCCCTGTTGAGATATTCGTGAGTATGATTCTTTCTTGCTGACATGGACGTGTTAAGACTTCTGAAGCGATCATTCAGGCTACCACCAAGGCTATCTCCCAAAGATTTGTTACTCCTTCTTCTTTGTTAGCCTATGTTCTGTGCCGCTCGCAAAGCAGGACCTCAATCTTACCTGTTTTAATTCATAAAGCTTATCAAAGTAATCTACGGTCTTTGTTTTTTCTAAGTTTTAATTATTACTATTCTTCCTTCAAAAGTCATAATTTATTGCACACTTAAGGCTAGTAAGAATGTGAGATTTGAAGGAAAAGAACTGGATAGAAGCGACTTTAGCATTTTGAACGTGAGAATCTAAGGTAAGTTAAAGAAAATTGGCTTTTTATTTATGAGTAATATGAAAATCTTGGGTACAGATAGATAATGAAAGTGTAAGAGAAGAAAGCTCTCTTTGACAACTTTGATCAAATAAACTTTGGTAACCCTGTATCCACTTCTCCCCTTCTGTTTGAAAATTTCTTCATTATGCAAAGTATTTCTTTACTGCATCCGAATTTACTGGCTTCGGTAATTCTCGTCCATCCATTTCTGTCAGAATTAGTGCCCCTCCTGAAAATGCTTTCTTCACGACATATGGCCCGTCATAATTTGGTGTCCATTTTCCTCTTGAATCATGTTGCATGGGTAAAATTTTCTTGAGCACTATGTCACCCTCGTGAAATTGTCGTGGGCGAACTTTTTTGTTGTAAGAACGAATCATCCTTCTTTGATAAAGTTGCCCATGGCAGAGGGCTATCATTCTTCTTTCATCAATTAGATTTAATTGCTCGTATCTAGCTTTGACCCATTCTGCTTCTCTTAATTGAGTATCCATTAGTACCCTTAATGAAGGTATTTCAACTTCGATGGGCAATACAGCCTCCATACCGTATACCAGAGAAAAAGGTGTTGCTCCAGTAGAAGTACGGGTAGAAGTTCTATAAGCATGTAGTGCAAAAGGTAACATCTCATGCCAGTCCTTGTAAGTGACGATCATCTTTTCAACAATTCTCTTGATATTTTTATTGGCCGCTTCTACTGCACCATTCATCATTGGTCGATAAGGTGCCGAATTGAGATGTTTGATTTTGAACTGCCGGCACAAAGTCTGCATCATTGCATTGTTCAGGTTCGTGGCATTGTCTGAGATGATACATTCCGGCGGCCCATAACGACAAATGATTTCTTTCTTAATGAACCGGCATACCACCTTTTGAGTCACACTTGCATATGACATAGCTTCTACCCATTTAGTGAAGTAGTCAATTGCCACTAGGATGAATTTGTGACCATTGGAAGCTTTAGGGGTAATGGCTCCAATGACGTCAATTCCCCACATGGCAAAAGGCCAAGGTATTGCTGTTACATTAAGAGGGGTGGGTGGAGCTTGGATCTTGTTGGCATATATTTGACATTTGTGACATTTTCTCACGTGATTAATACAATCACTTTCCAATGTGAGCCAATAGTAGCCAGCCCTCATTATTTGTCTTGCCATGGTATGACCACTAGTGTGTGCTCCACATATTCCAGAATGAACTTCTTCCATGATCTTTCGTGCTTCATGAGTATCTACACATCGAAGTAGCATCGAGTCTGGGGTTTTCTTGTAGAGTATGTCTAGGTTTAAAAGAAAACCCATTGACAATCTTCGTAGAAATTTCTTGTCATTTTCTGATGCTTCTAATGGATATGTTCGTTCTTGGAGGTATTTCTTGATATCATGATACCAAGGCTTTCCATCCAATTCTTCTTCGATGCTCATGCAATAAGCTGGAGAATCTATTATTTTCATCTCGAACACAGGAGTATGCTCAGGGTCGCTTATCTTGTACATAGCAGCCAAAGTAGCTAAAGCGTCTGGGATTTGATTATCTTCCCTTGGAAGATGATGGAAACTTATACTGTTAAATCTTCGAGTCATGTCTAGTATAAGCTTTTGGTAAGGGATTAATTTTGAATCTCTTGTCTCCCATTCTCCATTGATTTGATATATGACTAATGCGGAATCCCCATAGACTCGGAGATCTCGCACTTTCAAATCCAATGCCATTTGGAGTCCCATAGCACATGCTTCATACTCTACTATATTGTTGGTACAAGGAAATGTAATTTTTGCTGTGAGGGGAAACTGCTCTCCGCTTGGAGAGATGAGTATAGCTCCGATCCCTTGTCCCAAAGCATTAGATGCTCCATCGAATGCCATTTTCCATGTTTCATTTTCTTCATCGACTTCCTGTTCTATCGTCATTATATCTCCATCAGGAAAGTCCATTCTCATGGGCTCATAAATCCTCCAATGCTCTATCAGCCAGATATTCAGCGATCACACTTCCTTTTACGGCCTTTTGGGTGACATACTGTATGTCGTATTCAGATAACAGCATTTGCCATTTTGCAATCCTGCCTGATAAAGCGGGTTTCTCGAAAATGTACTTAATGGGGTCAGTCTTGGAGATCAGTAATGTTGTGTTGTTGAGCATGTAGTGTCGTAGTCGATGTGCTACCCATGCAAGGGCACAACAGGACTTTTCTACTATTGAGTATTTAGCTTCATATGTGGTAAGCTTTTTGCTCAAATAGTAAATTGCATGCTCCTTCTTGCTTGTCTCATCACGTTGACCCAATACGGATCCTAATGAAGAATCCTGTATGGATAAATATAGAATCAACGGTTCTCCGGATCGAGGTGGTATCAAGACTGGTGGATTTGATAGATATCGTTTGATTTTCTCGAACGCTTCTTGGCGTTCGTTATTCCACTCAATCGGATTGTTCTTCTTTAGTGATTTGAAAAGCGGTTCACACTTGGACGTCAATTGTGATATGAACCTTGCTATGAAGTTGATTCTACCCAGAAAACTTCTTACTTGTTTTGGAGTCTTCGGGGGTTGCATTTCTTGTATCGCTTTGACTTTACTCGGGTCAACTCGAATCCCGTCCTTGCTGACTATGAAACCCAATAACTTTCCTGAAGAGGCTCCAAAAGTACATTTGGCAGGATTCAACTTCAATTGATATTTGCGAAGTCTATCGAATAGTTTTCTTAGCACTTTTAGATGCCCCCCAGCAGTGAAAGTTTTGGCGATCATGTCGTCCACATATACTTCAATTTCTTTATGCATCATGTCATGGAACAACGTGACCATGGCTCTTTGATATGTAGCACCAGCATTCTTTAACCCGAAAGGCATCACCTTATAGTAGAAGGTACCCCAAAGGGTAATAAAAGCAGTTTTTATCATGTCATCTGGATCAAGTTTGATTTGATTGTATCCAGAAAAACCATCCATGAAGGAAAAGTAGGAGTTTCCTGCGGTATTATCCACCAGTGTATCAATATGAGGAAGTGGGAAGTTATCTTTAGGACTGGCTTCGTTCAAAGGCCGGTAGTCCTGACAAACTCTTAGTTTCCCACTTTCTTTCTTTTCGACTGGGACAATGTTAACCACCCATTCTGTATATTCAGCGACCCCAAGAAATCCTGCATCCCACGGCTTTCGAATCTCGTCTTTTACTCTTAAGATTAACTCCGGCTTTAATCTTCGTAACTTCTGTCTGACAGGCTTCGCCCCAGGCTTCAAAGGTATTTTGTGTAGTACTATGTCTGAGCTTAAGCCAGGCATATCTTGGTATGACCAAGCGAATACATCCACATATTCTTTCAATAAATGGACTAATTCTTCTTTTTCTTCAGGAGGGAATAAAGTGCCAATCTTGACTTCTTTTACATCCTGACTGTCTCCCAGGTTGAATACCTCAGTTGGTTCTTGACTTGTTGCTCTTTCTTTTTCATCTCGCTCAATCATTTTTAATAGCTCAGGAGATACTTGAAGATCTTCGTCATCCGAGTCGGTAGTGTTTACAGGATTATCAAAGTTCATTCTTTCATTGTCATCAAAGAGAGTTTTGGGTCTGCATTATCCAGAGAGAAAAGAAAGAGAAGAGAGAAAAAAAAAAAATGGCACGAATGAGATGGATGCAAACTGGTACTTTATTTACAATGTGCATAAATCACAACTTTATTGGAATAAAAAGCAATAACTAAAAGGTTCACTTAAACAAAGACTACACCCTATTGATTGAACCTTTCTTTAGGAGGTTTTTACTATTAGATTACTTTGGAAAGCTTTCAATTATAACAGGCAGTTCTATCGCCTCCCAATTGTTCAGCACATCCCGTGGGCCACAAGGTTGAATGAGCTCCTCCTCTTCAGGTGAATCGCTGATGATTGCCTGAATAGAAAGACTTTCAAAAGACTTGTTGATGTTGATAGTCAGCTTGCCTTCATTGTCATTTTTCGGAATGAGACCACCACTCACGAACGTTTCGGTGATTTCAGGGATATCCAGATTTCTTTCCTGGAGAGGATGCCCTGTTAATCGTGCAATCCTCTTTTCTCTTTTTTCAGCTATTGCCTTCATTTTATCATGTCTTGTCGGTGTGAAGCCTAGGCCGTATTTCCCTTCATTTGCGGATATTTTCAATGGCTCTGGGATTCCTTGTAAATCTTGTCCCAAACCTAACCCCGGTGAGTATCCTCCTTTTATCATGAGTTTGGCAACCATGCGACTTGTTTTAGAGATGTTAGGAATGGGTTCTTCTCCATATTCACTGACATAAGCAGCATTGACAATCTCAAAAGACCTAAAGGAGCAATCAGGTATATTTTCATTGACCTCAACATATTGAGCATCCGCAGGTCTAGATAGCAGAATGTCTTCTTCAGCAAAGACTGTGATTATCTTTCCTTCAATGATGAATTTCATTTTTTGATGTAATGAGGAAGGAATTGCTCCAGCCATATGGATCCATGGTCTTCCCAGTAGACAAGTATAAGATGGAGAAATGTCCATGACTTGGAATGTGATATGGAAAAGACAGGGACCAATCCCAATTGGTAGCTCTATTTCTCCAACCACATCTCTCTTTGTTCCGTCAAATGCTCGAACAACAATATGACTGTTGTTGAGGTGTGATGGGTCTAAACCGATCTTATGTAAAGTTTCTAATGGCATTACATTTAGAGCTGATCCATTGTCGATCAGAACTCTAGCCATAATCCAATCTTTGTATTTAATCGAAATATGTAGAGCCTTAGAGTGACCCCTTCCTTCTGCTGGTATCTCATCGTCAGTGAATGTGATGAGATTTTGTGCCGTGATGTTGTTGACAAGGTGGTCAAAGTTGTTCACGGAGATATCTTGTTCAACATAAGCCTTATTCAGGACTTTGAGAAGAGCTTCTCGATGGGCATCAGAACTTAAGAGCAATGAAAGTATGGAGATCTTTGCTGGCAGACGGTTCAACTGCTCCACGATGCTGTATTCACTTTGCTTTATGAGTTTGAGAAACTCAGTAGCTTGTTCATCTGTTACTGCTCGAGGCATCTCTTGCTCTTTAGATGTGTTAATAGGTCCATTTGCTAGATCCGTAACATTCTTCTCTTGTTGGAGCTTGTTCATTTGCTCGGGAGAATAACACCGACCACTTCTAGTCATGCCCCCAACTTCTAACGGAGTTGATGTGATGTTAGAAGTATAGCCATAGTTCCATGGAACAGTTTTGTCTGATTTGTACGGGAATGACTTTGGAACTTGAATTCTTAAAGGCTTGAGAGCAGATTTTGAGATTGGAATGACTAGTGGCCTTGGCATGATATTGACTTCTTGTTCTTTAATTATCACATTCACGTCATCCTCTTTATCTGACATAAAAACGATGATTTGGGAGGAGTCCATGAGACTTTGTAGACTTTTACGGAATTCTGGGCATTCTTGGATAGAATGACTCTTACTGTTATGAAAGTTGCACCATTCCTCATGCTCGACTTCTTTATTTCC
The DNA here is from genome assembly GCA_039654915.1 of Aquilaria yunnanensis. Classification (NCBI taxonomy): domain Eukaryota; kingdom Viridiplantae; phylum Streptophyta; class Magnoliopsida; order Malvales; family Thymelaeaceae; genus Aquilaria; species Aquilaria yunnanensis. Next base: position 4,394,269 of record CM077595.1, read on the forward strand.
AGAAGACTTTCCTATGATAATCCCTTCTTTCACAAGGCATGAATATACATGCTTAAGAGGGGTTATGATATCATTGACTGTTTTCTTCATCGGCCAGTATTCTTCCATCATATTGACTGGTTTGGCTTGATGAGGAGGCAATGGATTATGAGTGACGTTTGGTTCATCGGAAAAGTCCAACCACTTTGACTCAATTAATTGTTGGACTATACGCTTCAATGCTATGCAATTTTCGAGTCCGTGGCCCACGGCACCATCATGATATGGGCAATTTAGTTTAGGGTCATACCATGTTGGATATGGGGGTTCGAATGGCCTTGTGGGAATTGGGTGAATGAGTTGGCTCTGGATGAGTTTTGGATATAACTCAGTATAAGTCATGGGAATCGGTGCGAAAATTTCTCTTGGTCTTGGTGCAGGCATTGGAGGAGTCGGAACAGGTGGCCGTAACTGATTAGGCTTGTTGAGAGGATAATTGTTGGGTCTATTGGGAAGATAATCACTGGGCCTATTTGGAGGATAATCATTGGGCCTATTGGTAGGATAATAATTGGGCCTGTTGGCAGAATAGGATAGGCGAGGTCCGGTAGCCACGGTACCCACGAGGGGAATCCCTCTTCCTCGTCCGATTTGTTGTATTTCTTCATCTTTTCTTCTGGATGGTCCTCCTCTTTTCATAGGATCACTAAAGGACTCAGTAATCTTCCCGGTCCTGATACCATGCTCGATCCTTTCTCCAGACATGACTACGTCGGAGAAGTTAGTTGCCGCATTGCCAATAAGTTTGTCATAATATGGGTATTTCAGTGTCTGGACAAACAAAGTGACCATTTCTCTTTCTGTCATGGGTGGCTGTACTTGTGCAGCTAAGTCCCTCCATCGTTGGGCGTATTCCTTAAAAGTTTCTGTTTTTTTCTTCTCCATGTTTTGGAGAGTTTGGCGATCCGGAGCTAAGTCCATAACATGTTTATAGTTGCCGATGAAGGCCTGAGCAAGGTCATTCCAAGTTTTTATGTTTCTTGGACCTTGGCTTAGATACCACTGTAATGCTGATTTTGTGAGACTTTCCTGAAAAAGTGCGATCCACACCTTCTCATCTTTGGTAAGTGGTTGTAGTCTTCTGAGAAACAAAGTGATGTGAGTGATGGGATCACTCGTTCCATCGTATTTTACGAAATCTGGCACCTTAAAATCTGAAGGGATTACGACGTCTGGCACTAAGCAGAGGTCATCCACTGAAAGGGATCCGAATATAGTGCCTCCTTCAATGGCTCTCAGTCTTTTCTCTATTGTCTCGATTTTTTGAGATTCTGCTTCATCTTTTGGTAATGTCTTCTTCTCTTCCTGTACAGTGTCTTGTTTCAGGTGAACACTAGCAGAGGGTCCTGATTCTTGAAACAGGTTTTCTTGGACTGAGACTCGTTGCGGGGTGAATCCCGGGGGATAAGTGGGATCTTGTACTTCTTTGATGGGGACTTGAGTTGCTTTCCCTTTGATTAATTCCATCAATTGTTTCATCTGTTCTGACATACTTTCAATCTTGGACTCCATCTCCATGAGACGTCCTTCGGCTTGTTCTGCCATTAATCTTGTTTGGAGTCGAGTTGAATATCGGTGTTGAGGTCCAATTTTACTCTTTTAAAGGAATATTTATTTTATTAGATTCTATGTGTGTATGATTGATGTGATGGATGCATGCATGAATATTGTAAATACTTGGTGAAAGAAGAACTATAATGGAGTTTCTCAATTACATTCAGCAAAGGTTTGTTTAAAAGAAACGACCCAAAGTACAATACTGCTTTCTGGCCTTAGATATGAACTCCATCATTCTTTGAACATTTACTGATGGAGTAGGATAGCTCAGTTCTTCTAACTCCTTGGCTTCTTCGCCCATTAGTTGGGCTTGTTCTGTAACTTTTCTGACTTCTACCAAAAATGTTTGCAATTGATCTTGAGAAAATCTGTATTGATCTTCCAAGTATCTGACTCTCATCTCTTTTTGATCGGTTTCATCAACCAATTGGGAGATGACTTGTTTTTGGTATTCAACTTTCTCTTCGAGGAGTTGTGTTTTGTGACCGAGCTGTTGCATGTCAAGGAGCATCCTCTTGTTCTTCTCCTTTTCTTCCTCTAGTTCTTTCTCCAACTCTCTTTTCGCCAATTTTCTGATGACCTCTTCAGGTAGAACTATTCCTTCCTTCCGGTTATTTCTCCATTCATAATAAGCAGTGGGAGAAATAATAGGCCCCGACTTCAATATGAAAATTCTTTTCCACGCAACTGAAATACCCATTGCGAGCTTATTTGAATTTGGATCTTCGTGTGAAAATTCCAACTTACTCAGATTATGCGTCATGGGTATAAATTGCATGGACCTAAATTGTTTTCGTACTTGAGCTGGGGCATAACTTGTTCCTCCCCATATGCCTAAGAGAGGAACCCACGGGCAATTGCCGCAACGGTAAACTATGCGGGTGGTGGTGGACCAGGGTGCTCTCCATTCAATTTGGAATTCGCTGATGTTCTTGAAGTAGTCAACCCATGCTTCCTTGCTATCATGATTAGTGGTTTCACTTTTCAAAAAGGCTTCGATTGGGATGAAGTCCTTTGAAAAGCGATTTCCAAAATGTTGCTTCTCACAAGGAATGTGGCTTTTGATCCAAACGTTGAGGAGATGTGAACATCCTATGAATTTGCCTCCTCTTTGGCGACAAAAGTTTAATGCCCTGATAGTTTCACATAATATCACTGAGGTCGGATTTACTTGGGCATTGCAGACTTGCTCAAATAATGTGATGACGTCTCCTTCAATAAATCCGACAATTCTTGGGAAGACTACCAGGCCATATATTGCCAAGGCGAACAACTTGCGTCGTTGATTCTTCTGAGGGAGGGTGTGACTTAGTTGTTTTAGATCGGTCCAGCTGATAAATTTCCGACACCCTTTTGTTGCAAATTTGGGTTGAAGACTGGAAGCTGGCATGTCCAATAATTTTGCTAGGGCTCGATGAGGCTCCGTTCTTCTATCATATTGATACGTCTCAATTGGATAGTTGGAGGACCAACCCAAGAGGTTATTGTATTCTTCAATGGTTGGAACCAGATCCATCTTATCGAAAGAAAAGCATCGATAAAATGGATCCCAAAATTGTGTTAGAGCCCGGACAAGTGATGCATCAACGGTAACCTTTAGTAGGCAAGCGATGTGACCATATTTTGCCGTAAAAGCTTCCCGATCAGCAGAGTTCCAACTATTCCAGACTTGTAATAATTCCATGGTGTCATTATGGTTTATCCGAACCGATACCTGGTCCTTAAGCTGTATGTGAGAGTGGGATGTCAGAGCATCTCCGTGAAGCTTTTGAGCTGTTTCGGAATATTCCATAGCTTCAGGCTGAGTTTCGATTACAGTGTCATTCCATGATGCAGTAACAGCCGTGGGAAGATAATCGAGAATATCCATGATAATGGTTCTTTCACCAAATATTTATCTTTAATGATGAAATGTGTATGTCGGAAAAATAAGGAAAAACAGAGTTAGTAAAAAGGTAACACATAAGATCATACAAACATATAGATAAAACAAAACCTATGGAAATGGGAACCGAGGTATAGAAAATTCTTAATGGCTGGTTCTAAGGTAGAGTAAGGAATTCTATATGCAGAAGGTGGTTTATCAAAAAGGCAAGGGATAGTTCCCGAATCCCGTCACTAAATCATAGTGACGGCCCGATTCCTTACCCTCTAGGGTTTATGTAAGGAATGGATTAATTCGAGTCGTAGCTTTTCGTGGGCCCATGCAGAGACTAACCGTCTCAGAAGGCAATACACTACTTTGCTACTTTGAAACCGGTGAAGGCTTGGAGACCGTGGCCTCACAAGGACAGCAACACCAATTCCGCTTAGAAAGAATCGTGTTTGATTTAAGGAAGCTCGGGTATAGAGCTTCATTTTGTGAATGCATTATGCATGTTTACTTAAGTAAATATAATATATAAATCCACATAATAGTAAAGCAAAGTAAATCAAAACAAATCAACTTTAAGCTCGACTCACTAATATTGACTCCCCAGCGGAGTCGCCAAGCTGTGGCAACGTCGGGTTTTCTGGAGTCGCCACCAATCTGTTTTTTTCTTAGGTCGATTGGATACCTAAAATATGGTCTGCGAGAGTTCGGGGATCGGGAGTACGGTTACGTTAAAACAACTTTGTTAAAACGTCCAAAAATTGGCACCTTAGTTGATTTTAATTTTGTTTTACTTTGCTTTTAAAACTTTTCAGTTAATTTAGATATTTTACCTGAATTAGTCGAAAATGTGGATTTTGGTAATTAATTCGGATAAAATTTTATACTTCCGAACCATGGACTCTGCCGAGTCATTTGGACACGGAAGATTTTGATTCCGAACCATGGACTCTGCCGAGTCATTTGGACACGGAATTTGGTGAAATTTTAAACAATCAATCCATATCGTAAAAATATGGATTTTTATCTTTTTATTTAATTTATTTATTTTAAAAGTTTGATATTTTCCAAACCGTAGATCCTGCCGGATCATCCGGATATGGAAATTGATTTAATTTATCGTAATTATTTAATTCTTATTATTAATTTTTAGTTTAATTACTAAATTTATCTTTATATTTTTACTTTTTCTTTCTTTCTTTTTCTTCTTATTTTTACTTTTTAATTTTCTTTTCTTTTCTTTCTTTTGTTTTCTTTTTCTTATCTTTCTTTTCTTTTTCTTATCTTTTCTTTTTTTGATTTTTTTCTTGTTTAATGAAGGATATTTATTATTTAAAGAATTACTCAATTTATAAAAGAATTAAAAAAAATTAATTTTTTTATTTAATAAGAAGTTAATTTAAAGGAATCAAAGAATTTAAAAATAAAAATTTTGATCATGGTACGGGGCGTTGTTACTCAGCCAGACCCTCTTCACCAGGTGAAGCAGCTCAAAAGCGGGCACGAGACAGTTTCCAGCCAATATACCATGAACTAAAATTTTTTATTTTTTTTTATTATTTTTTTATTTTTTATTATTATTATTTTTTTTTATAAAAGATTAACCAAAAGTAATTGTTTTATTAAGAGAATCAAAAATTTATATGTATATTTTAAACAAAAGAAGAAAAGTTTTGATATTTATTTAATTTATTTTGGAATAAAAGATTATTTAACTGAAAACTTATATGTATTTTAAAACAAAAGTCTTGATATTTTTATTTTTTATATTCTTCTTTGTTTGATGAAAGATTTTTTTTTAATTTTAATTTATATTTCTGAAAATATATCTAATCAATAAGTCAAAAATATTTAAGAGAAAATTCAATTATTTTTGTTTTATTTTGTATTATTTTGAAATTATTTGATTAAGATTATTATAAAGGAAACAAAAAGTTATATCTTTTAATAAGTAAAATATTACTGAATAAAATATTAACCCAAAATTTTTATTCTTTTCATTCTTTTTATTAATAAAGAAAACTAAAAAAAATTATATTTTAAAAGAAATAAATAAAATATTATTGAAAAATATTAACTCAAAATTTACTCTTTTTATTCTTTTTAATAAAGAAAACTAAAAAAAATTATATTTTATTATTTTAAAAGAAATAAATTTTACTGAAAAATATTAACCCAAAAAATTACTTTTTTTATTCTTTTTACTAAAAAATTTATATTTTATTATTTTAAATAAAATATTACTGAAAAATATTAACCCAAAAATTTTACGCTTTTTATTCTTTTTATTAATAAATAAAACTAAAAAAATTATATATTAATAGATAATTAATATATTAGTCTAAAGTTTTTTTTTTATTTTTTATAAAGAAAAAATTTATTTATATATTTTATTTAAAAATATTTCCGAGCCATGGATCCTAGCGGATCATTTGGTCATGGAGTTTTAATTTTTTTTTATTTCATTAATTATTAATTTTAAAGATGTATTAAAATAATGATTTTATGTTTATTTATTTATTTATTTTATTTTTGAATTATTTCATTATGTTTGTTTATTAAAAGGAATAAAAACTTTGTTTCAAAATAAAAAAAAAGTAATTTTTATTAGCCTTTAGAAAATTATTCACATAAAATTCCTTTTTTTTATCTTTTAATCATAAAAAAATTCAATTAATAAAGTGGGGCTTTTTGGCCATCCACTTTAATAACACAATAATAATAAAAGTTAGCACAATTAATATAGTTAGATTAGTTGGATTAGTTAGTTAATAACAATAAAAAAAGGTTAGTAAAAGTTAGATTAAATTAATTAACAACAATAATAAAAATTAGCCAAGTTTAATTAAATTAATTGTTAACAACAATAATAAAAGTTAGCCAAGTTTAATTAAGTTAATTAATTAACAACAATAATAAAAGAGTTAGCCAAGTTAATTAAGTTAATTAACCAAGTTAATTAAATTAATTAATTAACAACAATAAAAAAGTTAGTAAGTTAGTTGTTAGTTGTTAGTTGTTAATAACAACAATAAAAGAAGGGTTAGTAATAAACAAATAATAAACAAACAAGTAAAAATTAAAAAGGTTAGTAATTAATTCTGCAAGAACAAAATAAAAAAGTTAGTGACTCAATAGAAAGAAATTGAAAAGTTGAATGATTAAATGAGAGTTTACCCTTTTAAAATCAATTTTTTTGAATTTTATGGAAACAGGGAAACGACGACGAACGCAGGCGTGGCTGGGCGTGCAGGGGAGCAAGGGAGGAGGGGAGGGAGGCTGACGCGAGGGCGGCGTGCCAGGCGAGGCGGTACGGCGGCAGGACGGCTACGGGCGAGGCGGCACGGCGGCGGGACGGCAACGGGCGAGGCAGCAAGGCGGCGGGACGACGCGGCGAGGGTAGGGTGACGCGGCGAGGGCGGCGCGGCGAGGCGGTATGGTGGCAGGACGGCGACGGGCGAGGCGGCACGGCGGCGGGACGGCAACGGGCGAGGCAGCACGGCGGCAGGAGGAGAAAGAGAGAGAAAACGAGAGGAGAGAGAGAGAGAACAACGAAGGAGATCAAACGAAAGAGATGGTCAAATCGTAGAAAAATAAAATTTTGAGACTTTCTGGCAGAAGGAGGAGAGGCTAGGGAATAAGGCTGTAATTTTCTCTATTTTTAAAACGGAGCTCTGAACTTTTTTCTCTAATTTTCTGTGTGTTCAGCACTGAATTTGGGGGGGTATTTATAGAAGGAGTTTAGCTGAACTGTGGACGGATAAATTAATAAAAAATATCAAACTTATCTTTTAAATTGGTAAAATGACAGTTTCAGTCCTTTATGTTACTCCAGCTCTGGATAAGCTCAGAAGCTTCTGATTTTGACAATTTTAACGTTTTCTGTCAATTTGGGCTAGAAACGTCCGTTTAGGCCCAAAATTGACGCGAAAAATTACCCAAAGCTCCTGAAACTTTCAGAATTTGTCAATTTTATCCGAAACTTCTCAATTTTGTCATTTTTACCTCAAACTTTTAATTTTTTTTGTCATTTTTTTCTGAAATTTTATTTTTATTCCAAACACATACATATTCACACATATATTATTTTAAATCAAATCTTCTCAAAATAAAAATATATTTTAAACTAATTAACATAATTAAAATTTTTTAGCAATAATAATAATAATAATAATAATTTTTTTAATTAGTTTTTTTTTTTTTTTTAAAATTTTTTTTTTTAAAAAAAAAAGCCGGACGAAATTGGGTGTCAACAAAGTAAGAATGTAATAATTAATTATAAAAAATTAATTTCCATATCCGGATGATCCGGCAGGATCTACTGTTTGGAAAACTTTTTTTTACTAAATAAATTAAATAAATACAAAGATAAAAAATCCATATTTACAATATGGATTAAATTATTTAAAAGTTCACCAAATTCCGTGTCCAAATGACTCGGCAGAGTCCATGGTTCGGAATCAAAATCTTCCGTGTCCAAATGACTCGGCAGAGTCCATGGTTCGGAAGTATAAAATTTCATACAAATTAATTAATTAAAAAAAATCCACATTTCGACTAATCCAGTTAAAATTTCTAATTTTAAAAATTAACTGAAAATTTTTTAAAAGCAAAGCAAAACAAAATTAAAATCAACTAAGGTACCAATTTTTAGGCGTTTTAACAAAGTTGTTTTAACGTAACCGTACTCCCGATCCCCGAACTCTCGCAGACCATATTTTAGGTATCCAATCGACCTAAGAAAAAACAGATTGGTGGCGACTCCAGAAAACCCGACGTTGCCACAAGGGGGAGAGAGCCGGATCCTTTGCCAGGGCTTGTTTCCTGGTATTTATAGGAGTGCCTAGCCCGTTCAGATCACGACACGTGTTCGGTCGGATGCTCTCTGTACTTTCGGGCGTAGGGGACAAGTAGCCGTTTGTAGGCTCCTTGAATCTTGGTCTGAGATAGGTTGTGACAAGAATCGGACGGCGTCGGCGTGTTAGACCGCCATTTGAGGCGGCGTTTAGCGCCTGGGGGTGACATGTCAGAGGTTCCTTAAATGCTCATGCCGTATTCCCGAGGTCCTTTGGGCGAGGTCGTCCTTTGGTACGGGTGCCCTTCTTCAGGAATCATGCCCGTAGTTCGGGGAGTTCTCTGGCTCGGGGGTTCTGCCTTCGGGGAGAGTCTCTCCTGCTTGCAATAGCTGGTTCTTTATTCCCGAAGGCAATCGTTTGGTCCCCTAAGGGAGCAGGCAACATCTTTGAAATTACTAACGTACTAGCCGAAGTCCTGAGTCTGAGGTGTTTGACTTCACTCCTTCCGAGGTCAGTGTTAGCGCCTCCTTCGGGTGATGCCAGGTTTCCCGACCACGCTACTGGCAGGAAGTATGTAGTGAAAGAGGCGATAGCCCTTCGGCTATCAAAACCAATCAACAATTTATCATCCCTTCGAATCAATGTCTCCTCGATGATCTTCGGACACCCCTTAGGCCGCAATAATCCTTGCTGCATGCCACCGACTGGAACCACCACATTGTGCTGATACGAATAATGAAAACCCTCAGCAAGCGAGATACTTTGCTCAGAATAGAACTAGTCCCTCTTCATGCATGGAATGATAATTTGTTTTCTGTTCGTCTAGTTGATCCACATACGAGCAACAAGAAGAATCTGAAGTTCGGACGTGTCTTAATTCGAACCAGTTATCCAGAGATTATTTCGAAAACAATCAAAGTTAAGATTGCTGATCTTTTGTTTTTTGTACGGGTTAAAGAAGATTTGTATCAAGATGGAGTGCTCCCCAACTCTACTACAGTATCTATCGAATCAGTCAGCTAATCACATCTCGGACTTAGATTCAGATGGTGTGTGTAGAAGTAAAAATGGTGATTTTTCAGGCTCGGAAGAATGTTCAAAAGATGAGGTAGTCGAGGAGTCGGATGAGGGCATCTCTGACAATGAATTGGTTGATTCAAAAAATCTGGATGTTGTAATGGCACGCTTGCCCTTGGGGAATGTGAAAATTCTAAGAGAAGGATTATTAATGCAGTAAATGAAGAAGCGGCAACTAAGAAGGATGATTAATCTGCAGATGTACCGTATATTTTATTGGGCATTTTTCCACTGAAGCGTTCAACCAGCTAATCTCAAACTCTTCAGTAACTGATCTACCTTTAGGTGCAAGGAAGTATACCTACTATAACACAAAAAGGACAAAAATGAGTCGGATAGACAAGGTGCTTGTTTCTAATGATTTTCTTCACTGTTGGCCAGGTATCTCCCTTGTTGGCCTGGATAGATTTCTTTCAAATCATTGTCTGATTTTATTGAAAGAAGGTGATGTAGATTTTGGCCCTATTCCATTTAAATTTCTTAATTGTTGGATGGAGCTTTCCAGAGTTTCTTCCTTTTGTGGAAAAGGGTGGAATGAATTATCTCTTACCAGAAAGGCAAGCTTCATTCTAAAGGAAAAATTAAAGTTTCTTAAATCTAAACTGAAAGTGTGGAACCAATCAATTTTTGGTAATGTAGAATCATCTCTTGAAGATGCTAAGCAGAAGGTGGCTTTTTAGGACTCAGTCTTGGAGTAAAGAGCTCTCTCTAACTAAGACATTATTGAAAGAGCTGCAGGCATTCAAAATTTATGGGAACAAGCAGAGAAGCATGAAGCTTTCTTCAAGCAAAAGTTAAGGGAAAAATGGGTGAAAGATGGTGATGATAATGCAAAATTTTTTTGTAAGTGAATCACAGCAAATTTCAAGAGAAATGCTTTAAGAGGAGTAGCAATAAATGGAAAGCGGGTAGAAAGTCCAACAAAAATTATAAATGAAGCCCTTGTATTTTTAAAAGGAAATTCAGTGAAAGTTTGAAAATCAAGCCTCATTTTTTTTCAAATAAGTTGAAGAAATTATCTACTGCAGATGCATTAGACCCTGAAGCTCCAATTGGAGAGGAGGAAGTAAAGGAAGCTATTTGGAGTTGTGGAAGTTCTAAATTCCTTGGGCCTGACAGGTTTACCTTCGGTTTTCCGAAGAATTGTTGGCATATGGTCAAGGCTGACGTGCTAAAGTTTGTGAAAGAGTTTGAAGAAACAGGCTCCCTTGGCAAAAGCTGCAATGCCTCAGATTTTAGTGAAGATCGTCCCATTAGCTTGATTGGGTCTATGTATAAAATTGTTGCTAAAGTTCTTGCCAATCGGCTTAAGAAAATACTGCACTTGGTGATCAGTGAAATTTTCAATCGGCTTTCATTCAAGGAAGGCAAATCTTGGATGGGATGCTTGTCACGAATGAGCTAGTTAGCTCTGTGAAAGCAAAAAACTTAAAAACGGCTCTTTTGAAGGTGGACTTCAAAAAAGCTTTTGGTAATGTTAACTGGAATTTTCTTTTTGATACCATGAGACTTGTAAACTCTGGTGAGAAATGGATAAGGTAATTAAAAGGTTGCTTGTACTCAGCTTCAATTGCCATCTTGATTAATGGAAGTTTGACTTCTGAAATTCGTATGGAGAAAGGCCTTCACCTAGGAGATCCTTTGTCTCCTTTTCTCTTCCTAATAGTTGTGGAAGTTTTCCATTGCCTGTCTTGCAAGCGGCTGCAAGAGGGGTGTTGTGAAAAAATCTCCAATCACCCATTATACGCAACGGAACAACAAACATGATGAAACAAACTTACATGTGGTTCGGCTTTTTACTAATCTGCATTCATAGATGAAAAAAATTTATTCAAACAAAATATAGAGATTATAGTAGAGGTATGCCCTTAGTGCTCATACTGGTCTATAGATCCTCTATACACCACTAATAACTCTAATATCTTGCATTTACATAATTATAAGATATGAGAATCACAAAATACTTTTTGTCCTAGCCTTCTTCGATATCTAGATCTCTCTTCTTTCCTGGAACCCTCACATCTTACCTCTTCATCATATTGACTTTTCATTCATACTCAAAACACTAACACAATAAACTCTTTTCATATGCCACACACAAATCCAAACCACATCGAAATAGGAAAACCAAATCCTAAACAAATATGAAAACTAAAATCACATCCAAAACAAAAACATAAACTCAATCCTAAACAAACTAAAATTCTTAAGCTTATTGGATTTGAGCCAACAAACTCTACAAGGAGAGCTAAAAGGGATTGAAGTTGGATCTTAAAAAATTGAAGTTACTCACCTTCAATTTGCCGATGCTCTTTTTGTAGGGGGAGTAGAGTGAGCAAAATGTCCTTCAATTCAAGAGAATCCTAAGATGCTTTTAGTTATTGTCAAGGCTGAAGATCAATCTTTGGAAGAGTAGATTAGTGGCTGTGAACATTTTAGAGCCTGAACTTTTCATGTTGGCTGAAAAATTGGGTTATGCTGCTGATGTTCTGCCTTTTACCTACCTTGAGTTGTTGGTTGGATGTTCCATGAAAAGGACATTTGCTTGGAAGAAAGTTGAAGAAGAGGTGTAGCAGAAATTAGCAAGTTAGAAAGTTAAATTGTTGTCCTTGAGGGCTAGGATCACGCTTTTAAAATCTTACTTCACAGGCTTGCCTCTGTACTGTTTCTCGCTGTTTCATTGCCCGGTGAGTGTTTTAAACTCCCTTGATTCTTTTCGTTCTCATTTTCTTTGAAGAATAATGGGAGTGGGAGGAAAATTCATTGGGTTTCTTGGGAAAAAGTTACTTTAGATAAACATTTGGGTGGTTGAGTGTGGGAAACCTTGAGTCCAAAAATCTTTCCTTACTTGCCAAATGACGGTGGAGATTTAAATTAGAAGAGGGTGCCCTTTGGCGTACGGTTATTGTTTAAATTTATGGTGAAGAAGGGGACCTAGGTAATGCTTGTTTGAGCCCAGTTTGGGGTGGAATCTTAATGGTGTCTCAGGACTTGTTGAAAAAAGGAGTAAACTTGTTTGATTGTTTTGAGTGGGTTGGAAGAAACAGAAAAAAAATAATAAAATTTTGGGTGGATAGTTGGGTAAGGGACTTTTCTTTAAAAGAGAAATTCCCAAGGCTTTTTAAATTAGCGAGTTTTGAGGGAAGTAGAGTTGCTAATTTGAGTTCTTAGTCTGGTAACATTTGTTCTTGGGGAGGGGCTTGGAGGAGACAGGTTAGAGGTAGAGAGGAAGGGGAGTTGGAACATTTACACACTCTTCTATCTTTGGTTTCACTGAGCAGGAACAAGAATGACAGGCTATACTGGATTTTAGCTAACAGTGGTTGCTTTTCAACAAAGCCGCTAACTCAAACACTACAATCCAAGGTGGCAAATCACACTTCTTACCTCGCTTGGAATGGTTAGTGACCGTTGAAAGTTAATTTCTTCAATTGGAAGGCAGTTCAAAATCGTATTGCAATGAAGGTTAATTTGTTCAAATGTGGAGCAAGCCAGGTCATTGTGTGCTGTCCTTTTTGCCATGAATCAGATGAGGAGTTAGAGCATCTGTTCCTATCCTGCAGATTTACGGTTCAAGTTTGGAAATCCATCTTTGCATGGTGGGGTGATGGCTTTTTAGCTCTTCCATTTTATTAGCTCTTTTTCGGCAACCATGAGTACAAGGAAGATCAGAAAAGCTCACTAAAGTATGGGACATTACGGTTAAAACGGCTGTTTGGATAATTTGGAAACCAGAAACAAGCTGGCCTTCAACAACACAGCATTGAGCTCGTCTGAAATCCTCTCATCAATTCAATCACTCTTCTATTTTTGGATTTCTAAAAGATCAAGCACCTCTTATTCAAACTGGCTGTTGAACCCCTCCTTGTTTTTCCTTTGATTGAGCGAGAAGAGGAGGTTAGCTTTGTATTGGATTTGGCCATAGTTCTTCTGTTGTACTTTTCCAGCTTATGGCTGGCTTTTCAATCAAGTTTCATTACTGATCAAAAGAAAATTGGATTGGAGGCGCTCACCTGGGAATCTCAATGCACCGTTTAATTTCTTACATGCAAATTTCCCCTTCTAATTTGTAAAAGTACTGCCCTTGCTTTTTCCAGTCTTCTCTGTTGAATGTGACAAAGAAAAAAATTCTTTATTGATGTTCAAGCTTTAGACTCAACATATAAGTTTTAAATGCTTTTACGGTTGAGCTCTGAAGTTCATAGCGGCAGCAGGGAAAGTGCCTTATGTGACTAAGGCTAAACTAATCTAAAATGAACCTCTACACAAAGAAATCAAGGCACTAAGGATCATACATGAATTTGGCCTCAAAGGTATGGACAGCAAGTCAGTGTTTTACAAAGTTATAGCCAGGGGTTGGAATTAGCTGAGTTTGAGTTTGTAGAGCAACTTGTGTGAGATAGTCAAGTTGGAGCGCCAATATTGCATTTAAGCCTGTGGCCAAACAAACTTGTGGGAGACATAACTTATCTAAGAATTTATAAAAAGAAAAATGTAAATGCCAACATGGAAACAGGGACATGATAAAACAGATGAAGTTGGAGCTTTGGGTTTTATTTGGGTAAACTACATATATCTTCTTATGACTGGGTTCTAGAATGAGAAGCTCTCTCTTCTCTCTAGAATTTGGGTGCATTCAGGATGAATTTTGATGTGGAAAAATTATTCTTTATTGAGAAAAAAAAACTTTCTATATTTTTATTGAGTGAGGGAAAGTTGAAAATATAGTAGGAATTGTTGAAAATGGGGGTAGGCATCGGATTTCCATTGATCTAATGGGAGAAGACATTTCATGGTTTTCTTCATGTTTGAAGGGAAGGAACGGCTGTTCACTGGTCGGACTGGAGAGATCTGTATGTATCATTCAAAGAAAACAATAAAGGGACATTTCTGGAATTGATTAAAGTTAAAAAAATTAAGCCTTACAAGTTACAAGTATAATAATTCCAGAGGGTTTAAAATTGCAGGGGTGGAGTCGTTTTCAACATTTGCTATCTTCCATATCGGGCACGGATACGAGATCAGATTGTGGCGGATTGACTAGGGGATCACGTCGAGTTTGGAGGCCGAAGGAAAAAGGTCCTGTCGGTAGGCTTGAAAGAGGGGAAGAGTTTCGGTCTGGACAGAAGAATTTTGCAGGGTTTAGGCATCTGATTTGTGGCAGTGGTGGAGGTACAGTGGTTCCTGTGGAAGAGGCCATGAATTCCGGCAATGAGGATAAAGCCAAGCGGGGTTTTGAAGGACTTAATTGAGGGTGGTGTTGCGGCTGCTTCAACTGGAATTCCATCAGATGGAGTCAAGTCGGACAGGAGGGATATTGATGGTAGGGCTTCGATGTTGCTGAAAGAAGCAGGACAGTAGGGAAGATTCTAAAATACCCAAGGGGGTACGGTGCCCCCAATCATAACCGTCCATTCCTCCAGATTAATATTTGGACAAAATTATGACCATAAATCTAATTTTTCAGTTTTAATCATTTTAGTCCCAAGCGTTTATTTCTTTCTTATTCAGCCATTAGATTGGAATCTGAGAAGAGAAAGGGTACGGCACCCCGGTAGAACCGGTCAATCGGTTACATGTGTCGTCTCTTCTTCCCTCAGCCGCCGATTTCCATCGCGAAACCATCCTCATCACGAATCTCCGTCGCCGATTCACCTCCCTCCGTCGCCAATTCGCACTTCCTTCCGTCTCCGATTCGCACTTCTCTCCCATCCGCTGTTGCTTCTCCACTACCACGCTTCGATTCGCCGTCGCTTCTGAACTTCCAAGCTCCATCTGCTGTCACTTCTCCACTTTCACGCTTCGATTCGTCGTCGTTTATCAACTTCCATCCGTCGTCGCGTCTCCACTTCAAAACCCGTTTGACCTAGTTTCTCGGTACAAAAGTGCCTTTAGCCCTCCTATTTCTACGTTAGTTTGTTTTCATCCTAAATGTTTCTGTGTTCGCAGAATAGTCACTACCAGCATTAGTAATTTGTATTTTTGTTTTATTTTTTTCTTTATTTGTTGTTTTAGCCACAAATTAATTTGATAAAATTTATAATACATAGAATTATAATTTTAGGCTAGTTATTCAATTATTTAAATAATTTAATTTAGTTAATCATTTTAAAAAAGTCAAAAATTTATTGAATTAATGCGCTAAAATACTTAATAAACATTTAAGCAAATTGTTATTGGTAAACTTGGTAAAGTTCCGAGACTTATCTTATATTTTTTATGTACTTTCAATATTTAAAATTTTAGAAAAATTTGTACTAATTGCATACATGTTATTTACATTAGAAGAACTAGTTAGTTTATTTCATTCAAATCCGATTAGTATTGTAGACCATATAAGTAGCCCAACAACCTAGGAAAATGGAATACTAGTAACTCCTAAACTGTAAGGCAAATGTCAAGTTTTTTAACGATTTTTTTTTTAATTACACTTATCTCCCACTTATTTTATAAACCCTAATATGTAACCTAACACCTTAATCCCTATCCTTAAATCCTAATCCCTAAGCCCTAAACTCTAATCCTTAACCCTACACCCTAATCCCATACCCTTTACCATATACCCTAATCCTAATCCCTAACCTTATACCCTATACCCTAATCCTAATTCTTAACCCTAGTTTGTAATTTTATTTGATTTTTTATTTGTTGTTTTAGCCACAAATTAAGAGTTATTTTGTTTTAATTTAAATCAACTTAATCCAATATAACTTATTTTATTTTTAATCCGTAATCTTAATATTTAAAATTTTAGATAAATTTACACTAATCTATAACCCCAAACCCTAAGCCTAATGTGTAATCTTATTCCTAACCCTAAACCCTAATCCATAACCCTAATCTTAACCCTAACCCGTAACCCTAAACCTTAAGCCTAAACCCTAATCCTAAATCCTAACCATAATGTTTAGGCTAGTTGTCCAATTATTTAAATAATTTAATTTACTTAATCTTTTTAAGAAGCCAAAAATTAGTTGAATTAAGGTGCTAAAATACTTAATAAATCTTTAAGTATAAGAAAAAAAATGAAAATAACACATAATTTGTTTTCATCTTTCTTAATTTTTGTACTATTTGAAAATGATGCAAATAATCTAGATACATGGAGTAATATTTATTTTATATAATTATATACATTATTCATATCATTAGTTAATAATTATACTTTTTAGGCCTAAAAAGAAATGATTTATTGGTTTCAAGATATTTAATTATATATGTGATGATTACATTAAATAAATTGAATATCATTAAGTATAATTCTATTAATTAACTATACTTTTTACTGAATACATATTTCTACTTATTACTGTATTATTATTATTATTGTTGTTGTTGTTGTTGTTGTTGTTGTTATTACTGTAAAAAATAATAATAAGAACAAATTACATGAATTATGTATTCCACTTTTTTTACAAGCAATTAACTAGTAACAATGAACAATTTGTTATTTCATTTTTGGAAAAAAAAATAAGTACATATTTTAACCAAAAACCCCTAATACCAATTCCTAATCAACAACCCTAAACCTCAAACCTTAATCCTAAACCGTAATCTTAAACCCTAATCCTTAACCCCAAACCTTAATCCTAATCCTTAACCTAACCCTAATCCTTAATCTCTAATCCTAAACCCTAAACCTTAAATCCAAAAATAATAATAGTTTGATCTTATTAATGTAGAAAAGATAGTTAGTTTGCTCAATCCCTAACCCTAACTCCAACCCTAATCTTTAATCATAATCCCTAATCCTAATTTCTAACCCTAATCCTTAATCCTAAGCCCTAACCCTAATTCATAACAATAAATCACTAACACTAAATAAATTAGCTTAGCCATTTAGATTAAGTTAAAACGAATTGGCTTAGTTAACTCATATAGTCATAACTTCATCACCCTTTTTTCAATGTTTAGAAACAATAGGGACCAAAATACAAAATAAAGAAAATAACAGGGATTAGTGTAATATTTAGCAAAAAGAGCTTAATTGATGATTTTTCTTTTAAATCCAACTAATGATTTTTTTTTAATCCAAGCTAAAGGAAAAAAAAAATTAGAGTAGACCTATACCAATTAACCTGAATCGCATACTACTTAACCTGAATCCTATACCAGAACAACCTCATTATCATACCACAATAACCTTAATCTCATACCATATGAACCTAAATTTCATATCAGATGAACCTGAATCTCATACCACTTAACCTGAATGTCATACCATTTAACCTGAGTCTCATACCATTAAACCTTAATATCATATCATTTAACCTTAATCTTATACCATAACCTGAATCTCATACCATTTAACCTGAATCTCATACCAGTTAACCTGAATCGCATACCACTTAACCTGAATCCTATACCAGAACAACCTCATTATCATACCACAATAACCTTAATGTCATACCATATGAACCTAAATCTCATACTAGATAAACCTGAATCTCATACCACTTAACCTGAATGTCATACCATTTAATCTGAGTCTCATACCATTAAACCTTAATATCATACCATTTAACCTCAATCATATACCATAACCTGAATCTCATACCATTTAACCTGAATCTCATACCAGTTAACCTGAATCGCATACCACTTAACCTGAATCCTATACCAGAACAACCTCATTATCATACCACAATAACCTTAATCTCATACCATATGAACCTAAATCTCATACCAGATAAACCTGAATCTCATACCACTTAACCTGAATGTCATACCATTTAATCTGAATCTCATACCATTAAACCTTAATATCATACCATTTAACCTCAATCCTATACCATAACCTGAATCTCATACCATTTAACCTGAATCTCACACCAGTTAACCTGAATCGCATACCACTTAACCTGAATCCTATACCAGAACAACCTCATTATCATACCACAATAACCTTAATCTCATACCATATGAACCTAAATCTCATACCAGATAAACCTGAATCTCATACCACTTAACCTGAATGTCATACAATTTAATCTGAATCTCATACCATTAAACCTTAATATCATACCATTTAACCTCAATCCTATACCATAACCTGAATCTCATACCATTTAACCTGAATCTTATACCAGTTAACCTGAATCGCATACCACTTAACTTGAATCCTATACCACACCAACCTGATTATCATACCACAATAACCTTAATCTCATACCAAATGAACCTAAATCTCATACCAGATGAACCTGAATCTTATATCACTTAACCTGAATCTCATACCATTTAACCTGAATCGCATACCACTTAACCTAAATCTTATACCACACCAACCTGATTATCATACCACAATAACCTTAATCTCACACCAAATGAACCTAAATCTCATACCAGATGAACCTGAATCTTATACCACTTAACCTGAATCTCATACCATTTAACCTGAATCTCATACCATTAAACCTTAATATTATACCATTTAACCTCAATCCTATATCATAACCTGAATCTCATACCAGTTAACCTGAATTGCATACCACTTAACCTAAATCCTATACCACACCAACCTAATTATCATACCACAATAACCTTAATCTCATATCATATAAACCTAAATCTTATACCAGATGAACCTGAATCTCATACCATTTAACCTGAATCTCATACCATTAAACCTTAATATTATACCATTTAACCTCAATCCTATACCATAACCTAAACCGCATACCATTTAACCTGAATTTCATACCAATTAACCTGAATCGTATACCACTTAACCTGAATCCTATACCAGAACAACCTCATTATCATACCACAATAACCTTAATCTCATGCCATATGAAGCTAAATCTCATACCAGATGAACCTGAATCTCATACCACTTAACCTGAATCTCATACCACTTAACCTGAATCTCATACCATTAAACCTGAATTTCATACCATTAAACCTTAATATCATACCATTTAACCTCAATCCTATACCATAACCTGAATCTCATACCATTTAACTTGAATCTCATACCAGTTAACCTGAATCGCATACCACTTAACCTGAATCCTATACCAGAACAATCTCATTATCATACCACAATAACCTTAATCTTATGCCATATGAACGTAAATCTCATACCAGATAGACCTGAATCTCATACCACTTAACCTGAATATCATACCATTTAACCTGAATGTCATACCATTAAACCTTAATATCATACCATTTAACCTCAATCCTATACCATAACCTGAATCTCATACCATTTAACCTGAATCTCATACCATTTAACCTGAATCGCATACCACTTAACCTGAATCCTATACCAGAACAATCTCATTATCATACCACAATAACCTTAATCTCATACCATATGAACCTAAATCTCATACTAGATGAACCTGAATCTCATACCATTTAACTTGAATTTAATACCATTTAACCTGAATCTCATACCATTAAATCTTAATATCATACTAGTTAACCTCAATCCTATACCATAACCTGAATCTCATACCGTGTAACCTGAATATTATACCATATTAACCTAATTCTCATACCATCTAAATTTTATATCACATGAACCTAAATCTAATACCATTTAACCTAAATCCATTACCACCTAACCTAATTATTATACCGTTTAGCCTTAATTACATACCGTACAACCTGTAACCTGTTGTTCAGGTTACAGTATGATTTTCTTATTTTGTACACTATTTTGATATTTCTAAACTTGGGTCCTTAACTGATCAGATAACAAAAGTTTGGGGATAAGCCATGAAAAGGGGGGTATTGGTACAACCCCCCGTATTTTAGAACGATCCGGACAATAACTGCAGGGATGATTGGTGACACGGTTAAGAAAAGAAAGAGCATAGGTACTAAGGATGGTGCTATATTAAACCTGAGATTGGCAAGCTATTGAATGTTGATGGGCTTGGTAAGGGAGTAAAGATTTTTAATAAGAAGCCCGAGGATCGTTGTTAAAAACGTGCATTGAGTATCATGGAAAAATTTGACAATTTAAAGAATCGCAGAAGGAGCAGAAAAAGCTGGGTTCAAGGTCAAAAGATTCAGCTTTGATAAGTGAGATGAAAAGATTAGAGTGGGGGGATTAAATCGCCAAAACAAGGTTGTGTGAACCAGCCATTATTTTCCTTTCCTCTATTATAGGGCTACTTTCTTTGACTCCGAGCTTTGGTTCTAGGCTTAACTTTTTCTGCACCGGATTTATATGTTTGGGTTTTGAAATAACTATGTGTTTCAGCTTTCTGTTTTCTTTGGTTGGATGGGATATGGGGTTTTGTTTTCTTGGTTTATTTTGGGATTTTTTGAGGGTCTTCTTGGTGTTGGGCTTTACTTGGTGTTGGGTTATTTGGGTCACCATCTTTATCTTTAAGATGATACTTGTTTCAATTATTCTTTAATAAAATTTTTTCAATGCCCTATCAAAACCTTCCAAAAGTTTGAGAGTATAAATCTTTTCCCATCCCATGAAAGAAAAAGAAAAATCTTCCCAATATCTACTTGAGGTTGGGGAGACCATCACATACTTCATCATCGCCTTACTAGTAGACAACCTCACAACCCTAAAGTTCAACTTTTATTTATCTTTTATCAATTTTAAACATTTATTTGTATATATTTTAAATTTTGCATCACAGCACTACAACTTTATTCGTCGTCGAATTATTTTAGGTACTAAAATGAAATTAATAGTAGCAAATTGAAATCTAATGCAGAAATAAAAAGTACAAGGACTACTACTGTAGATTTACATCTTCTCTACGTTTCTTCTCTCAGTGTCAGTGATAGAGCTTCAACTAACAAAAATATGCGTGACGAATGACGAACGCATCTCGCGTCCGTTATCCGTCACATTATAAAGGTCCTTAAACTAATTGTACATGTTCTGTTCCCAACTAATTTAAATACCCGACATTATTACAGGATCAAAAAAAACAAAAATATAAAATATATTAATAATTAAATTATTTATGAAAAAGACATATGAAAAGTAACAAGTAAAAAAGTATTATAAATAGTAGTCTAATTTATCTAAAGTGATTCCTAAAAATTATTAATCTATGAAATAAAGTGTTGTGCGAATCAAATAGGATTTCTAATTGTGTAATTAAACAAACAATCATATAACAGTTTTGGGAATATCTTCAGTATTATTTTTTGTCGATATATAAGTCACCAACTACATGTCAATGACAAAAATACATCACTTACAATAATTGATTTATTTAACATATTAAAAAAAAAGAGAGAAAGAATAGCATGATAAATACTTTTACCACTAGTAAAAGATCTTATCTAATATAAATGCTGTCAAAAATCAAATGGGAATGCAGATTGATAAGTTTTAATTAAAACAAACATCTATATATTGATCTATTCTTTCTCTAGTATCCACTAAAGTACTCTTATTTTCTAGGGAAAAAAAACACTCCAACTTAGACTCTAAATATGTTTATGGGAAAGTTAAAAATAACACAACTTTAATAATAATATTAGTAATGCATTAGATTTTAATATAATAATATTATACATTTCAAGATTTTTAAAAAAATAATTGCAGTTTAGCACATGCTTATTTAATATGCCTATCTTCCATTAGATTTCAAAATAAAATTTAAATTTATTTGAAATGTAACCAAATGTGCAACCTTTTACCATGTTCACCAGGTGTAAGATTCAATTGTAAGGGGAACTATTGTAACAATTTCTTTTTTAAATAAAAACAAGCAATGCACTATTAATTAATTTATAGTTAAATGGGCCCAAATTAGTTATTAACATGTTTTGTTAAAATGTTTAATTAATATATATTTGTTAGTACATATTAGGTTGAGTCTAATTGAGATATCTAATAGACTTGCAGAGCTCAAGTTTAAGATTTTACTATTTTTTGGTATATACGTATGAAATAAAAAGCAGTTAATTGAACGGTCAAAATTATCAAACATAATGCATTGGGCGTAAGTTATATAATCATTCTCTTTTTAGTCGCTGTTCTCGCTCTCATTTTTACAATATTTTCACTCAAATTTTAAAAGTAACATTTTCCTACTCTTGCTCCTACTCTCGACTCCAGCCTTTGGGACGCTTTCGCTCCCGCTCAAGATTGTTAAAAATAATGTGTTGAACCCTAAGTTATATAATTGTTCTTTTTTGGGTCGCTACTTCCGTTCTTAACAAATGCTTTTGCTCAGATTTTTACAACTTTTTTATTTAAATTTTAAAAGTGACATTTTCTTACTTTTGCTCTAACTCCTACTTTTGGGACGCTTTGTGTAACTTAGATTTGACCCAAATGGGTAACCAATTAATTTGTTGGGCCTGATTATCAAACATAATGTATTAAGCCCTAAGTTACATAATTCTTCTCTTTTGAGTTGCTCTCCCTCTCTCACATGCCGTTCCCGCTCTCATATTTTCAACATTTTCCCTTAAATTTTAAAAGTTATGCTTTCCTACTCTCGCTCCTACTCTTCACTAATGTTTTCAAAGTGCTTTGTGTAACTTAGATAGGGCCCAAATGGGCAATTAATTTATTTATTAGGCCTGATTGTCTAACATATTGCATTGAGCCTAAGTTACATTGTCCTTCTCTTTTAGGTCGTCATTTCCGCTCTCGCACTTCTGTTCCCGCTCTCAACTACAATTCCTGTTCTTATTTTTACAACCTTTTTACTTACTTAAATTATATAAATGACGTTTTATTACTCTCACTCCCGCTTCTAACTATTATTTTCAAGACACTTTGTGTAACTTAGATCATTCCTAAAAGTATAACCAATTAATTTGTTGGGTCTAATTGTCAAACATAATGCATTGAGCACTAAGTTACATAATCTTTCTTTTTTGAGTTACCATTCCAGCTCTTAACTACCACTCATGCTCTCATTTTTGTAACCTTTTTACTTAAGTTTTAAAAGTGAAGTTTTCCTACTATGGCTCCCACTCTCTACTTCTGCTTTTGGGATACTTTATGTAACCTAGATTGGACCTAAAATGGGTAACTAATTAATTTATTGAGCCATGATTGTTAAACATAATGCATTAGGACTAAGTCACGTAATCCTTCTCTTTTGGGTCACTACTCCTGCTCTTGCTCTCATGCTCCAATTCCTGCTTTCAACTGCCACTCCCGCTTTTATTTTCACAACATTTTTACTTACTTAAATCTTAAAAGTCACGTTTTCCTACTCTCACTCCCACTCCTATTTTTTAGATGCTTTGTGTCACTTAAATTGGTCCCAAATGGGTAACCAATTAATCTATACAAATAAATTTCCTTTAAAATAAATCTAAATACTTCGCATTTTTTCTTTCATGAAATTTTCTTTGTTCTTTCATTGTTAAACTTAACAATTTATAAATACTTGTATTTTTTAGACGCTTTGTGTCACTTAAATTGGTCTTAAATGGGTAACCAATTAATTTGTAAAAATAAATTTTCTTTAAAATAAATCTAAATACTTTGCATTTTTTCTTTAATGAAATTTTCTTTGTTCTTTCATTGTTAAACTTAACAATTTATAAATACGTGCGCATGCACGCGCGCGCGCACACACACACACACACATATATTCAATGATAGACATTAGTATAACTTAAAGATTATGAATTGGTATATTAATTAGATCTAGCGTTTGATGATTTGAAGACATTGCTAAAATTAAAAAAGTTGACAAACTCACCTTTATGAACAAATAGGTGAAAAGATGGCTCTTGCTTTTGAAATATGAATTATGAAAAAAAATTATAGATTAAAATTATAGCAATCAATATTGTTTTATGAAATATAGACTAAATGAATTAATTAGTTTACCATATACTCTCCCATTGACATATGCTATCCCGAAAAAAAGAAATGTAGAAAAAATGTGTTAGGATGTTCATATAATAGAATGAAACTGAATGAAGTTGAAAATATTGTGTGTTCACTCAATAAGTGAAGAATGAAGCTGGATGGTATAAAAAGTGAATTACAGATTTGATTTATATAGTTGTTATACGGTGTATATGAATGGTAAATTTATATTTAAGTGTGCCCTTTGTTCCACAATTTTGCATAAATTGTGCAATAATTTGGTATTTATTGTAAATACACAATTATAGCCGAACATTTCCTTTCTAATTTTCAAGAATAAATTCGGCAACAATTCAAATGCCATCATGCGTTTTCGTGTTAAAGAATATAATTAATCCAAACATATCCATTTAAATTGTTTTGATCCGTTTCCTTTATAATTTTATTCATGCATTTGACAATTTATTCTAATTCATCTACTTACCCTTATACGTGTTAATTAATGCAAAAAAAAGTACTTAATTTTTGCTGAAATTTTGATTTAGTTTTGATATTCTTTTGTTTCACAATTAATTCATAATTAATTTATAATTAATTGATTCTTTTCTTTGCTTTTGTGAGAAGCAAATCAAATTTGTGAATACATGATCTTAAATTCTGACATTCCTTTATTCATTTTGTAGCAATTGAGGACTTTCCTAATTGAATTGTCACTTTAATCACTGTATGATAATTATTTATTTTTTTAACCATTCTATTAATTTTATGTAACAGTTTCAAGAAATCTGTTAAGTTTAATGAAGGGTAATTTTGAATTTTAAGTTTTCATCAACCAATATATAGGTAAGCAAAAAAAATTTTAGAAAGAAAAAATGACACTTGTCAATCAATGAAGGTGACAATTAAGGAAAAGACAACAAAGCTCCATTGAAATTGTCCTACTATATATATATATATATATATATATATATATATATATATATATATATATATATATATTCCCTTTATACATGTTAATTAATGCAAGAAAATGCTTAATTTTTGCTGAAATTTTGATTCGGTTTTGATATTCTTTCGTTTCACAATTAATTCATAATTAATTGATTCTTTTCTTTGTTTTTGTGAGAAGTAAATCAAATTTATGAATACATGGTGTTAAATTCCAACATTCCTTTATTCGTTCTGTAGCAATTGAGGATTTTCCTAATTGAATTGTCACTTTAATCACTATATGATAATTGCTTTTTTTTTTTTTGTGTAACCATTCTATTAATTTCATATAACAGTGTTAAGAAATCCGTTAAGTTTAATGAAGCGTAATTTTGAATTTTAAATTTTCATCAACCAATATATAGGTATGCCAAAAAAATTTTAAAAATAAAAAAAGACACTTGTCAATCAATGAAGGTGACAATTAAGGAAAAGACAAAAAGCTCTCTTGAAATTGTCCTACTTTATATATATATATAGATTCCCTAGGCCTTACACATTATCTAAAACAGTCAAAGGTGATTGTGTTTTAATACAAAACAGATGCAAAATCGCAATTGAAAAGTTTAATCACGATATTGACCAAAAGTGACTACTTTGCTACTGTGGATACTAGTCGCATTTTTTCAAGTCACAATTTAATCGCAACTGAATCTTGGTTGCAAAAAGCGCTTGAAACCTTGAGTGAAAAATTAGTCGAGAAAAATATAAGTTGCGACTGACTAGTTCAGTCACTATATTAGTGGCTGTCATAGTCAATCGCTACAATAAAAATTTTTTTAAACAAAATACATTATTATTTAATATAATTATTGTTTAATTAATATTATTTAATTTAATTGGTTATTTATTTCATTTGTTATTTAATTAATACTTTCATTAAATTGCTATCTTATTTTAAATATTAATAATAAAATAATCAAATAATGAAATTAAAATTTAAATAAAACAAATTTACATTAATATAAAATTTAACATACATATGAAAATATAACATTAAAAAAAATTAAAAAATTAGATCCAGAGAATAATTCAAAATTTCAATACAAAAATCATAGTTCAAAAATTTCAAAATTCACAATTTCAAAACTCAAATCTGGAGAAGACCGATGTGGATGAGGTGGAGGAGGCCGAGGCAGACAATGGCGAGGCCAACAAGACGGAGGTGGACGGTGGCGAGGTCGAGGAGGAGATCGAGGTGGACGATGGCGAGGCCGAGAAGGAGACTGAGTCGGATGGAGTTGAAGTCGAAGCAGAGGTCGAGGAGGCCATGGCAAAGAACGATGAGCAAGCTAAGAAGGCAAGGTGGATAGGCGATGATAGACAATGAGGTGACGATGATGAGTGAGGCAGACGAGAGAGGTGGACGGAAGGGTAGACAGTGAGGAGGAAGGGATGGAGCTGAAGGGAAGTAAAAGGGAAGTTGAAAGAGATGAGAGACAACCGGGTAAACAAGAAAGGAAGTAGTTGGAGTGACTGAACTCCGACTAAATGGCGATTGCAATCAAATCTATAAAAAGCTTCTGATTGAAAAATGACTAATATGTAAGTGATTGAAACTTTCAGTTGCCTATCAGTAGCAATAAAAAGTGCATATTTTTACTTTCAACTACTTCGTGACTAAAAAACAGTTAATATATGGGCGACTAAAACTTTTAGTTGTCTATTAGTCGCAATAAAAAATACGCATTTTTATTTTTAACTTCTTAGTGACCAAAATACTTAGTGACTGAATTTCAGTCATAATTTAGAGTCCGTGTTGTAGTAATTTCCAGTTGATTTCGCTTGATGGTTTTTAAAGTATTGGGTTATTGGTTCTATGAGAAAATGTTAAACGTCTTTATGTGATCTTTTTTCTTGTGGGTCGTGTACTTTTCTTTTAGTGACTTGTGCTTGATACAGTTTCTTGTTGGCATCATGGGTGTGCGATTAAAAACTTTTTATGTTGAATGGGCGTGAGATTAGTCTCTCGTTTTAGCGGTAAGATTCTCCGCGTTTCCACGTTTCTACTTTCTGACGCGGAGTGTGTAGAAAAGTGTACAATTAAAACTTTTTTTATCCCTTTGCTTTAGGATCAGGACAATTACTTGTTTATTCTTTCATCTGGACGAGAGGCATTATATTAGTAAATACTGATATAAACGAGTTAACTTAGCTTTCTCCAGAAGCTACATTACGTGGCTTTTAAATCCATTTCGAGTCGACAGTGGAAGTGCCCCTTTTTTTTAAAATATTTAGAAGCATCATATATATAATTGTAGAACCCTAAAAAAACTGTTTATTAAATTATTGGAAAGGTGCAAGCTTTATCTTATTTGTAGATGTCTAATATATGTAGGAAGGTGAATCATAGTTGGGAATTAAAAGTGGATTATAAATCCAAGCCTTGCTGTAAATAATTGGATGTAACTCTGCTTGAAAAAGTTATTGTGCGTGGTGTGTGTTTGAACAGGGGAAAGATGGTTGGACTCTGTAGTTTTGTGACGCAAGTAATAATATATTTTCTATTGCTGTTCATATATATATATATATATATTCAAGCAGAGTTACATCCAATTATTTACACCAAGATTTGGATTTATAATTCACTTTTAATTCCCAACTATGATTCACCTTCCTACGTATATTAGATATCTACAAATAAGACAGAGCTGCATGCACTTCTCCAGAAATTTAATGAATAGTTTTTTAGGGTTCTACCATTATATATATATATATATATATAGACGCCAAAAATAAGGGAATTGACGAGGCTTTAATCCAAACATGACCAAAAAAAAAAAAAAAAGAAAGGGGGATGAAGAGATGGCCCAAGGCGTTGAAGGAGAGTAGCCCCAGGAGCGGGAACCATCGAGGTACGGAGCGTTCTAAAAGCAGATCTTTGCTTAATTAGTAGCTCATACCTATATTTTTCTCTATTGGCAAAGTAGAGACATGGGTTTGCTATTTTATCATCTGGGCCCAAACTAGTCAAGTTGAAAGAGAGACAACCGACTAAGGTCTTCAGCCAATTGCTCATTCGAAAAAGGAAATCAAGTCCAAGGGAGAAGTGCGCGCAGAGAGGGCTTTCTATGATAAGTAATGATCTCCTTGAATCAAAACCGAAGCTGAGATATGGGCACCGAATTAAATACTGTAGTATACCGCTTACTGTATACTCGTGGTACATGGTAAAATGTTTTTCTGTTTTGTCATTTTACTGCGCGGTATATACGGTATACCGCTGTATTTCATGGTAGACTGCATACCGCGCACTTTTTATATGTATTTTATTAAAAAATCATGGTATACCGCAAATATCTCGTGGTACATACCACGTTACTTAATTTTTTGCACCTATTTTTATATTTTTTTTATTTTACATCAAAATATCATAAATATATCAAACATTAAAATGAAAATAATACACATCATAAAATAAACATTTACTTTTAATTTTTTTTGTTACTATTCTTAATTAATATAAAAAATTAATGGATGGTATTATTTATATTTATAGTATATCAATAAATTAGTTTTTTTAGTATTATTTATTTTGCTCCATATATAACATTTTTTTATGTTTTTTGTATTAAAAAAATATCTTCTATCATATATATTTTATTTATATTTGACAAATTATGATGAGAAAAATTAGAATACATATAAAATGTGTAAAAATAAATTATTAAACAAATTGTGTCATCTTAAAATAATATTCTAACATTTAGTTGTTGTGAAAATGGTAACGGTATGCGGTGCGATATACCTTAAAAATTCAGGGTGCGGTATGTCTTGCGATAATGGTATTTAACACCTTGAATATGGGTGTGTCAATATCACCAACTCCGCCTGATTCCAGAGATTTCAGCAATCACCTCCTCACAGAATCTGGCTGCTTCCAGAGATCCATTCAAGGTTAGGGTTTGTGAAGTGCATAAAAGCATCTTATCTCGACTTGAGCATCCTCTTCGCCACCGTTAACCACTGACTACCAGTTGAATTGGATTTTGGTCTTGTCTATTGTTCCTAAGTGAAGGCGAAGGTTTGGGCAGACCAAAAGCCATTAAGGCGTCATCTGCACATCTGTATCAAGCATCCCTAGATCTATTCGGCTGTTGAGAGAAATAAGAGATTGTGATTTTGTGGTGTTGTTTCGGAGAAAAGACAAGCGACGGTTACGGTGAAGGAACTTGTACGGTGCTCCCTACGTCGACCCAGCCAAGGCGTCTTCTATACCGCTTTTTCCATGGATTGTGTGATCTACAAGCTCTAATATTGCCCTCTCACTTGGCTTCAATAATCTCATTCCGGTACTTGCTTACTCTTCAACCCCACCTTTTAAATTATCTATGTTTGAAATTCTCTTTCAATTGTCCATGGATCGCTTTATGCTTTTGTAATTGTCGCTAACTGGTTAGGAATTGTTGTTTCTCCACTTCAATTCACATGAAAGGCAATAGGATTTCTGTTGATTAGTGCGCTTAGAAAATGTACCATAATTTGTATGTTGTGCTAATGGATGTGCCAATTTATGTGATGATAGGCCTACTTTTCAAGTTTATCCACAATTTTATAGCTTTTGATTTAGATTTTTGGTTGATTTTATAGAGGTTTTTTACTGAATTGTAGTTTGCTTGGAATATGTACCAATTATCCTATCTCTATGGATTGTTACAAAATCCATGATAAATTGAATGCTATGTATCTACTGATGAAATTTTTTTGTACTGATAACTATGTTTGTCTTCTGTGTCCCTAATTTTACATAATGCAGTTTAGATGTTTCTATGGTTTTATATAATTATGCAGCAAAGTCACTGTTGCCACGAAGCTACTGGGTAGTAGCGGGGTGTGAATTTGGAGCACAATTAATCAAGGGTAGCAAAGTGAGGTTTAAGGCTTTAAATCATTGTAAGTGAAACCTCATACAATCCTTGTGTATTGATGCAAAAAATTTAAAGTTACATTGCTTCATTGCTGGAAGTTATATTCTGTTGATTGGTTCTGTTGATCAGTGCACTTATAAAATGCACCATAATTCGTGTGTTGTGCTTCTGAATGTGCCAATTTATGTGTGATAGGCCTACGTCTCTAGTTTATCTACAATTTTACAGATTTTGATTTTGAGTTTTTTTTTTTAATTTTATATAGGTTTTTTACTAAACTGTTGTTTGTCTGAAATTCGTACCAGTAATCCTCCATGTAGCAGATTTAAAAATCCATGATAAATTGTGTGCTCTGTATCTACTGATGAAATTTTGTGTAATGATAGCTACATATATCTAGTATGTCCCTAATTTTATAGAATGAAATTTAGATGCTTCTATGATTTTATATAATTATTTTAGTGGATACTAGTCTCTCTGGAAACTCATTCTGTATGTTTGTTGAAGGCTTTGATTATGAGATTTATGGTAATTTATGTACTATGATTTTTGTGTTGAAATTGCGTATGAGAGTTCATGTATATGTCTAGCTCATGTGTATATTTTTATATTATGGATGGACATTCTTGCGTTTTATCGGATTATATTAAGTAGGACTGCGCTATTGTTCATATTGGGTGTTGTGATTTTGAGGTGTTCTTGGCCAAGGGAGATGGATGTAAATAATTGGTTGTTTGTTGCTTTTTTTCCTCTAATCTTAGAAGTTGCAGATAGTTTTATTACTAGTCGGATTTTGACTCCTAGATCTTTTTTGGTACCATGACAAATTGAAAACAGTCAATATTTCTTGCAGGTTATTGTCCAATAAAGCTGAGACATGCCTCATTTTGGTTTTTAATTTTGTTAGCTTAGATTTAGGTTTTCTATTTATATTTGGCTACCCATTTGGTTGTTTTATGAAGAATATATGGTTGAATATTTGGCTTCCTATTTTACCTTATCCATCTTCTAGTAATTTTATCTTTATAGTACATTTTTAAAATCATTTTTTATATTTATTTTGAAGAAAAAATAATTTAAATTATCTAATAATTATGTAAAAACTACCAACAGTTTTTTTTTCAAAATACATATGTTTTGAATCCTCCAAGTAAGGCTCCTCAAATATATCAGTTTAAAAAAATATCATGTCCAAAAAAATCCTAAACGTAACTCTCAGTCTAACTGACAGCCTTAAACTCTAAGCACTTAATATAATGTAAAAAAAAAAACACTAAACATATTGCTACAAAAACCTAAGCTAATGTTTCATTTTCTAATAATTTATAAAAATTTTTAGTTTTTCAAAAGGAAAGATAAACATGTGGATATACCTCATCTTCTAGAAATTAGAAAGAAAATAAATTAAGGTAATTGTATAATACTTGATAAATCTTCAAGGATTCATTCTTGGTAGATTTGATAAAATTCCGAGATTTCAATGGCATCTATAATTCCATATTTGATTAGTCTGATCAGATTTACGGTTTGGAATTAAGAGAAAATTTTAAAATTAAATAAAAATTAAATAAAAATCATAAAAATTATTTTATCAAAGATTAGGTATTAAAAGAAACAAAAATTAAAGGGGGGGGGGGGGAAGAAAAATAGAACCCCCACGGTACCAATTTTTGGATACTATAATAAGGTTATTTTAATGTAATCGACTCACAATTTTAGAATCTCTCGTAGACAAAAACATGTATCCAACCAACCTAGGTGAACTTGATTGGTGAGGACTCCTAAATCGTTGCTGCAATGTTTAAAAAAAGAAAAATTCATAAAAAACTAATAACACAATAAAAAGTTTACAATCAATGGATTAAGTCATGAATTGTATCAAGTTTTAGGCCAGCTATCCCAGTGTTTAAAAAATTTAATTTACTTAAAAATAATCTTTCTAAGAAGTCAAAAAATAATTGAATTAAGGATTTTAAATACTTAATAAATTTCTAGTAAATTGTTCTTGGTGGATTTGATAAAATCCTAAGATATATTTATTTCGTTCTAATATGTCATCCTCTCATAGACCATGTAAGGCATTCAATCAATCTAGGAAAATTGATTGGTGACGGGGCTAATAAACATGTTGCTACAAAAATGCAAGCAAATATCTAGTTTTTTAGTAATTTTAAAAAAATTACACTTACCTCTCTCATATTTTAGAAATGTATTACAAAACTTATAATAACAATTGAAATTCAATCGGGTCAAACCATTAATTTAGAATCGAGTTTAATTGGGTTAGCACGATTGGCTTCTGGTTCGGTTCAGGTCAGGTTGATTTTTTGTGTAATTTAATTTAGGTTAATTTTCCTTTTTAATATGTTATTGTTCTTGGTGGACTTGGTAAGGTCCCAAAATAGATTTATTTTGTTCAAATCCGCTTGGTCTCGTAGACCATATAAGAGGTCCAATTAACTGAGAAAAATTTATTAGTGACGACTTCTAAAAAGAAAATATTATTTAATCCCTCTAATATTGATTGACAATTCCTTATCCACCCAATTTGTTTAAAAAATTACACGTCTCTCTCCTACTTTCGAAACCTTTTAAAAAACTCATAATAATGTGGCAACGTCGGGTTTTCGGGAGTCGCCACCAATCTGTTTACCTAGGTCGATTGGTCACCTTAAAATTGGTCTGCGAGAGTTCGGGGATCGGGAGTACGGTTACGCTAAAACAATATTGTTATAGCGCCCAAAATTGGCACCTTAGTTGATTTTAATTTTGTTTTACTTTGCTTTTAAATAATTTTCAGTTAATTTAGAAATTTTAACTGAATTAGTCGAAATGTGGATTTTTAAGTTAATTTGTATAGAATTTTATACTTCCGAACCATGGACTCTGCCGAGTCACCCGGACACGGAATTTGATGAAATTTTAAAGAATTTAATCCATATTGTTAATATGGATTTTTACCTTTTTATTTAATTTATTTAAAAAGGTTGATATTTTCCAAACTGTAGATCCTGCCGGATCATGCGGATATGGAAATTATTTAGTTAATTATTATTTTATTATTTTATGGAATCAATTATTAGTTTAACTTATAAGTCTTTTTTATTAAATTTGTTAATGATTTTTTTAAAAAAATCTTTCTTTTTTTATATCTTATTATTCTTTTCTTTATCTTTTTTATTTTTATCTTTCTTTTTTTTTTTAATTTTTCTTGTTTAATGAAGGATATTTATTATTTAAAGAATTACTCAATTTATAAAAGAATTAAAAATAATTAATTTTTTATTTAATAAGAAGTTAATTTAAAGGAATCAAAGAGTTTAAAAATAAAAATCTTTGATCATGGTACGGGGCGTTGTTACTCAGCCAGACCCTCTTCACCAGGTGAAGCAGCTCAAAAGCGGGCACGAGACAGTTTCCAGCCAATATA
Source organism: Aquilaria yunnanensis (assembly GCA_039654915.1). Classification (NCBI taxonomy): domain Eukaryota; kingdom Viridiplantae; phylum Streptophyta; class Magnoliopsida; order Malvales; family Thymelaeaceae; genus Aquilaria; species Aquilaria yunnanensis. Next base: position 4,427,675 of record CM077595.1, read on the forward strand.
CCATGAACTAAAAAATTTTGACTTAACAACATGGCTCAGATTTATTTTATATATATATATTTTTTATGGCTAATTTCTTTAAATGAAATGAGTTTAACCATAAAATAAAGAAAAATTAAATAACAATAAATAAAGTGGAGGTTTTCTCTTTTTTTTTTTTTTTTTTTTTGTTTGTTTTGAACATCCATTTAAGAAACTAAAAGGTGCATAAATTAAATAGCACATGCAAATAGATAATGGGAAAACACATAAAGTAAACAAAAGAATATCAAAAGATGATATATAAATAAATAAAGTGGGGCTTTTCGGCCGTCCACTTTTTTTTTTTTAAATAATAAATAGGAGGCATAACCTTCCATTATAATAATAATAATAATAATAATTAAAGTTAGTTATTAATAAAGTTAGTAAAGTTAGTTGTTAGTATAACAAATATTAAATGGTTAGTGATAACAATAATAATGAAAGTTAGTGGTTAGCACAATTAATTGTTAGTATAGCAAAAATTAAAGTTAGTGATAACAATAATAATAAAAGTTAGTGGTTAGCACAATTAATTGTTAGTATAGCAAAAATTAAAGTTAGTGATAACAATAATAATAAAAGTTAGTGGTTAGAACAATTAATTGTTAGTATAGCAAATATTAAAGTTAGTGATAACAATAATAATAAAAGTTAGTGGTTAGCACAATTAATTGTTAGTATAGCAAAAATTAAAGTTAGTGATAACAATAATAATAAAAGTTAGTGGTTAGCACAATTAATTGTTAGTATAGCAAAAATTAAATGGTTAGTGATGTTAGTTGAGTTAGTAATTAGTTTATGCAAAAATTAAATAGTTAGTAATCTGAATTGAATAATAATAATAATAACAATAATAATAATAATAATAATAAATAAATAATAATAATAAACATATAAAGATTATTGTTAGTTCTGTAGAAATAAAAAAAGGTTAGTGACTTGTATAAATAAAATAAATAAAAAAATGGAGAATAAGAGAAGAATTGTACCGAGATTCTGAATCGACTTTTAATCGAGTTGAGGATTCGCGAACGGATTTCATTATTAAATTTTTATTTTATTTTATTATTATTCTTTTTAAATAATTTCAATTAATATCCAAGCCATAGATTCTAACCGAATCATCTGGTCATAGAATTTAATTTAAATTTAATTTATTATTAGCTATTTAATTAATTATTAAATGGCACAGGTAGACTGAATATTTCCTAGGTGTGATTTTTATTATGTCAAACTAATTTTAGATTAATTAAAAAAAGGTTTATCTAATCTAATCATATAATTATGCTTAACATTAATTCCTCAGTTAATTTACACATTTAATTATTTGAGCAAACGAAAAGTGTAACACCCCCATGTCCCACATGGGTGAATTGTGGGAAGCCTTATGTGAATATATAGGCTCCAATTCCAGAACATAAATACCTAGCGCTTATCCTTTTCCAAAGGATAGCCCATGTGGTGTGGGCAGGTGTTCCGTTGACCAGTTCTGGACTTTGGTTGTTACAGATGGTATCAGAGCCGACCCGGGACCACGATGGTGTGGCATAGTGGGTATGCACATGCATCGTCTACCGGGACTGATCCTGGATTCGAGAGGCTACTTGGCCAGGGGCTAAGTAGTCCGATTAGAGAGGTTACTTGGTCCGGGGAACCAAGTAATCCGATTGACCCCAACGGGGACGTTGGGTACATAAGGGGGGGAGTTTGTAACACCCCCATGTCCCACATGGGTGAATTGTGGGAAGCCTTATGTGAATATATAGGCTCCAATTCCAGAACATAAATACCTAGCGCTTATCCTTTTCCAAAGGATAGCCCATGTGGTGTGGGCAGGTGTTCCGTTGACCAGTTCTGGACTTTGGTTGTTACAGATCAACTGTAACGCCCCCAATTTTATAAACCTTAATTTTAAAAGATATCTTAAATTCCCAGAATTATAAAGCATTTAATTAAAATAAATTAAGAAATGTGAGGTAAAACATTTTATTTTAAATTATTTTCCAAACAATAAGAGTCTTAAACGAAATCAGAGTAGTTAAGAGACAATCCCAGGAAAACTAATATGCGGATAAGGTGCCAATTTAAACAAACCATATGTTTCTTTAGAAATCAAATAACACAAAGTTAAAACTCAGTCCCAGCCAGTTCTACTTTCGAGGGGCTACAGCGTACTCTCACTCAGTCTGCTCCACATCTTGAACCTCGTTATATGGTTCAGTGTACTTTGTCTCCTCATAGTACTCACCTAGAAAAACATGTTAAGAGGAGGGATGAGCACAACTTGCTCAGTAAGAGGGAAGTATAAGGCCCATCACGTGGGTCCTAATATTCCCGTAACAAACAACAACGAATAATAAACTTTAAGCTGTAGCAATTTACTTAAAGAACAATTCCATACAACATCATAACAACAAAATCAAAATCCTACTATCATGCTTGAACTACCATGCATATGCATAATTCTTTTTTTTTTTTTTTTTTACCGAATGAATAATATCTTCTTGATCGATCACTTAATCCAATACTTAATTGCCGTCGGACGAACCTAGGGTGGTGAGTGTGTACATCACCCACTCTCGGGATAACTATTAGGCAGTGCCACTAGGGATGCCACCAAGCCAGAGCCTCTCGGGATACCTACGCCGAGGTAGAGCCTCTCGTGATAACAGCCATAAGCGTGGTCCCTCGCCAGCTATGGTCTGACAGCGCACAAATCATATCTCCATACTCCATGTCAATATCGGGTCATGACTAGGGACGGTCTGCCGCCACCCTAACATGCCTCTCGGGTTCGAATCGTCCGTTCCGAACCTCTCGTCTAAATTTACGGCTTGTTAAGTCATGTAGATATGGTTTGTCACCAACCTTGCATGCCTCGTATTTTATCTTACTCTTCAAATCTTTTACTTAATGCAATCTTGTGTATGACAAACATCAATCATATGCAACAACCAATTGATGCATGACCGTAGCTCATTTTAGTAAAATGCCATGATTCTAGTGCATCCTATTTCTTTTATCATGTTATCTTAGTTTAGTGTTACATGATGTCATGACAATCAATGATATCTTTTATGTGTATTTGTGATAAATGTTCATCTCATTTCTCGTGAATTCTTTCTAAATTGGTCATTTACTATTTACGCCCCTAATCCTTTATCTATCGGCTTATAATAATTTATTACGGCCCTAACATGCCACTAACGGTTCCTTCCAATCTCATCATGTTGCTAATGAGCTTGTCGGCCCTAAACATGGTACTAGCGGTGTTTGTCTCGCCGGCCCTAAACATGCTACTAGCGGTGTTTATTTAGGCGGTCCTAACATATTTCTAATTTAATTCTTGTTATAAGCGGTCCTAGCATGATACTAGCGCGAAACATACATCATACATCACATCATTACAACCATACAACCAACCAACCAAAATTACATCTCAAAGGAAGAGAACTAAAATAAAATATAATAAAATAAAATAAAATTCTAGAAAAACTAATTAATTACCCTACCCATGTTACCCACGCGTTTAAAGATTTTTGTTTAGCCCAATTGTTACTTAAAATTTATTATTCGGGTTGATGCTTATTTTGGGCCTAAGAGGGCCCACGAGAACTAACCCGCTCTTCCCCCTTACCTAGTTCGGAATAATACGGCGAAAGGGGCGACTTCCTAGGACGGTCCTACAAAAATGTTAGTAAGGTAGAAAATTAGAAAATGTGCTAAAATTTAGAAAATTTCCTAAATGGTATTTGGAAGGTTCATGTTCTTAACAACTAGGCCGAAATTTTACCTAGTGGGCAAAAAGGGTCTCGGGGTGCCTTCGGTGGCCTTGTGCCTATTCGGGATCGTGCCGGGAGCCTTCTTGATATCGATCCTAAAAATTACAGCAGCCATACACTAACTTATAAGCTTATTTAATGGCTGTAAAAAAAACGGATCTTGGAAGGAAAAAATTTTGTTTCAGTTACCGATGTGTTTTCGGGATCTCTGACGCTCCGGGAGTCCAAAGAAACACCAAACCTTCAAGTAAGGATTTTCTAACCCTTTGTAACAACATGGACAGCAAGGAAAAGAGAATTATTAGGGCTGTAATATTCGAAATTGGCAGCCAAGATAATTTTTAAAAGAGGCTACGGTGGCTTACCGGGCTTAGAACCAAGTATGGACAAGATTGCACCGGAAACGAGTGGAAAAACCCAAAACTTGGATTAATGATAATCTACCAATATTTACAGCAAAATATAAGGCCTTTAGCTGCTGGAAAAAAAAATTAAAAGAGTAATACCGAAGAACTTTGGCTCACACGAAGCAATTCGGGATCGTCGGTACTCGTAGGATTGGCTTTGGTGTCCGGATGGGGTTTCCCTTCAACTTAAAGAATCTAGGCAAAAATACAGAATTAAATTAATATTCTAATACTTTGGAAGAGCCAAGAATCAAAGCATAGATGGCTGAACTTACACAGTTTGATGAAGCACTAAGTGGAGGCAAACAACCGGCGCAGAAGGATGAAAGAATGGTGGACGATCTTCTTGCAGAAAAAAAAATCAAATTTTCTTCCCATGGCTTAGGCGGCTGTTGATGGGGGAGAAGAAGTGCTGAAATATTGAAAAAGGCTGCTAGGAAAATTGAGCTTCACGCCAAAAAGAAACGTAGGGTAGAATAAGTTATAATATAATAATATGGCAATTAATTAGGATAACTAAATTGGCAAGTTTTTGTTTCTTTTTTGTTTTTTGTCTAAAGTTTCGAAAAACCTGTAGTTGCTTTGCGGCTGGGGAGTTTTAGAAGAAAGAAATTAGGGTTAAGGAAAAAAAATTTAATAATAATAATCCTATGTAGCGGTAGCACGAACCGGGTTTAAACCCCACACGCGCGTTGGTTAATTTTGGGAAACCTAAGCAAACGAATTCAGAATTAAGTGAGGTAAATTTCTCTTGACTCATTTTTTTGAGAAGAATCCAATGGTGCTCCCAGATTTTCCATCTGATGCTCGGTTGTAAATGACAAAAATGCCCCTAGCCTAAAGAAAATGACTATGAGCTTCCTGTTTGGAATTTGACTTAATAACTACTAAAAGAATTATCTAAGGATCAAGATTCTAAATTTTATATTGATTTTCTAAATTGTTAGGTAAAATTTAAAAAAAAATACCCTTAAGGACAAAATGCTAATTAATTTATTTTTATTTATTTATTTTATTTATTTATTTATTTTTAAAATTTTATTTTTTTTTATTTATTTAGGGTAATTTAGTAATTTTATTTTCCTTAATTTCTAGGGTTATTACAGCCTCCTCCCCTTAAAAGAAATTTGTCCCCAAATTTGAAAGAAGGTGTTGAGAAGTACCTTAAAGCTGTGGATACTTTTTTCGAAGCTCATCCTCAACTTCCCAGGTTGCTTCTTGCTCTCCATGATTATTCCAAATGACCTTTACCAGTTGAATGACTTTGTTGCGCAGAACCTTTTCTCTACGATCCACAATGGCCAAAGGCTCCTCGACGTAAGTCAAATCCTCGCGTAACTGCAACGGCTCCCACGGAATAACATGTGCTGGATCTGGCTGATACTTTCGAATATTACTCACATGGAACACGTTATGAATTCTAGCCAAGTTAGGTGGTAAAGCTACTTTATAAGCCACCTCTCCAACCCGTTCTAACACTTCAAAAGGTCCAACAAAGCGCAGGGCTAACTTTCCTCTCATTCCAAAGCGTTGAACTCCCTTGGTCGGTGACACCTTTAGGAACACATGATCACCAACAGAAAACTCCAAGGGACGACGCCTCTGGTTTGCATAACTTCGCTGCCTATCTTGAGCCGCTACCAATCGTTGTTTGATTATTTTAACCTTATCTGAAGTTTGTTGTACCAAATCTGGTCCTAATAAAGGCATGTCGCCTACTTCTTCCCAACACACCGGAGTACGACAACTACGTCCATACAAAGCCTCATATGGGGCCATCTGAATGCTGGAGTGATAGCTATTATTATAAGCAAACTCCACTAGTGGCAGGTCATTATCCCAGGAGTTCTTGTAATCCAGTGCACAAGCTCTAAGCATATCCTCAATAGTTTGTATAGTCCTCTCCGACTGCCCATCTTTCTGTGGATGATAAGCGGTGCTCATTAATGTCACAGTGCCCAACTGTTCTTGTAAAGCCTGCCAAAACTGTGATGTGAATCGTGGATCCCTATCAGAAACAATGCTCCTCGGTACTCCATAAGGACGAACTATCTCAGATATGTATAATTCAGCTAATCTAGCTACAGGCCAAGTCTTTTGGATTGCCAAAAAGTAGGCTGACTTGGTTAACCGATCAACTATAACCCATATTGCATCATGTCGATGACGAGTAGCAGGTAGCCCAACTATGAAATCCATTGCAATGTCATCGCACTTCCATTGAGGAATCTCTAATGGCTGTAGCAGTCCTCCAGGTCTCAGTGTTTTACCTTGACCTTCTGACAAGTCAAACATCTAGATACAAACTCTTCAATATCCTTCTTCATGCCACCCCACCAAAAGCTTTTCTTCAAATCATGGTACATCTTGGTGCCCCCCCGGGTGGATGGTCAATTGAGATGCATGTGCCGCCAATAAAACATCATACTTCATCTCACTACCTTGGGGAACAACAAATCTATTTTGAAATTTTAGGGTACCATGCACATCCACAATGAATCCTTTCTTCCCTAAAACTGACCATTCTCGGCATTGTGGATCCTCCATTTGAGCTTCTTTGACCCATGCCACAAGTGTAGGCTCCATATGAAAACTGGCCATGAGAACCTGGGGTCTCCTTTCACTTGAACGCCTAAGCCCATGTGTCTGAACTCTTCTAGCAGTTTCCATTCAGAAACCACCATAGCACCCAGTTTAGCACCTACTTTTCTACTCAAAGCATCAGCGACCAGGTTAGCCTTGCTTGGGTGATACTGAATAGTGCAATTATAATTAGAGAGATATTCAACCCAATGACACTATCGATTATTGGGTTCCTTTTTTGGCAATAGATAATGTAGGTTTTTATGGTCGGTGAAGACCTCAAACTCTTTTCCATAAAAACAATGTCACTAAAGCTTTAACGCATGTATGATAGCTACTAACTCCAGATCATGAGTTGGGTAATTAGCTCATGAGGCTTCAACTGCCTGGATCCATAATCACTTTCCCCACCTACATCAATACACAACTAAGCCCCTGAGGTGATGCATTTGTATAAACTACAAAGCGACTTCGACTATCAGGGAGAGTAAGAACAAGTGTAGAGACTAATTGTTTCTTTAAGTTCTAGAAACTATCTTTGTGCTCTTTGATCTACTGGAATGGTTGACCTTTCTTAGTTAGTTGGGTTAAGGGATTGGATAACCCATATACAAAAACATATATAATAACCTTCCAAGCCAAAGAAACTCCGAATCTCAGATACAGTCTTCAGTTGTTGCCAATCAGTACAGCTTCAACCTTGCTAGGATCCATTGAAATTCCATCCGTAATTATCTTGTGACCCATAAAAGGTGACACTGTTCAAACAAAACTCGCACTTCCTTAGCTTAGCATACGACTAATGTTCCTTCAATGTTTGGAGCATAAACTTTAAATGCTCTCTATGACTTTCAGCATTTTGTGAGTAAATCAGAATATCTTTTAAGAGAACAATGATAAACTAATCTAGGTATTGTTGGAACACCTTATTCATAAAATCTATGAAACCTTTGGGTGCATTCATTAGCCCAAAGGGTAGGATGTTCATGTAAGTCCATAACCTAAAAAGGAAAAGGTTTAGTCTAGAGCAGGCAACAAATTTTGAAAGTAACTTTTAAATTATAACATTAGGTGGGGCTCTTGGTATCTCCTATATCATTTGTCACTAAATTAATTGGTGTATTGTTTTACGAGTCCCTTTACAAAAAGCCGAGTTGTTAACTTTTGTTTGAAACATTGCTAATATATTATGCTCAATTATGGATACTTTTTGAAACATATCCAAGGTCTCTAACTTAGCAAACAAACAAGAAGCATACTTACTGAGTGAGGTCGCTACCTTCCTCGAATCTGGCTCTGATACCAAACTGTAATGCCCCCAATTTTATAAACCTTAATTTTAAAAGATATCTTAAATTCCCAGAATTATAAAGCATTTAATTAAAATAAATTAAGAAATGTGAGGTAAAACATTTTATTTTAAATTATTTTCCAAACAATAAGAGTCTTAAACGAAATCAGAGTAGTTAAGAGACAATCCCAGGAAAACTAATATGCGGATAAGGTGCCAATTTAAACAAACCATATGTTTCTTTAGAAATCAAATAACACAAAGTTAAAACTCAGTCCCAGCCAGTTCTACTTTCGAGGGGCTACAGCGTACTCTCACTCAGTCTGCTCCACATCTTGAACCTCGTTATATGGTTCAGTGTACTTTGTCTCCTCATAGTACTCACCTAGAAAAACATGTTAAGAGGAGGGATGAGCACAACTTGCTCAGTAAGAGGGAAGTATAAGGCCCATCACGTGGGTCCTAATATTCCCGTAACAAACAACAACGAATAATAAACTTTAAGCTGTAGCAATTTACTTAAAGAACAATTCCATACAACATCATAACAACAAAATCAAAATCCTACTATCATGCTTGAACTACCATGCATATGCATAATTCTTTTTTTTTTTTTTTTTTACCGAATGAATAATATCTTCTTGATCGATCACTTAATCCAATACTTAATTGCCGTCGGACGAACCTAGGGTGGTGAGTGTGTACATCACCCACTCTCGGGATAACTATTAGGCAGTGCCACTAGGGATGCCACCAAGCCAGAGCCTCTCGGGATACCTACGCCGAGGTAGAGCCTCTCGTGATAACAGCCATAAGCGTGGTCCCTCGCCAGCTATGGTCTGACAGCGCACAAATCATATCTCCATACTCCATGTCAATATCGGGTCATGACTAGGGACGGTCTGCCGCCACCCTAACATGCCTCTCGGGTTCGAATCGTCCGTTCCGAACCTCTCGTCTAAATTTACGGCTTGTTAAGTCATGTAGATATGGTTTGTCACCAACCTTGCATGCCTCGTATTTTATCTTACTCTTCAAATCTTTTACTTAATGCAATCTTGTGTATGACAAACATCAATCATATGCAACAACCAATTGATGCATGACCGTAGCTCATTTTAGTAAAATGCCATGATTCTAGTGCATCCTATTTCTTTTATCATGTTATCTTAGTTTAGTGTTACATGATGTCATGACAATCAATGATATCTTTTATGTGTATTTGTGATAAATGTTCATCTCATTTCTCGTGAATTCTTTCTAAATTGGTCATTTACTATTTACGCCCCTAATCCTTTATCTATCGGCTTATAATAATTTATTACGGCCCTAACATGCCACTAACGGTTCCTTCCAATCTCATCATGTTGCTAATGAGCTTGTCGGCCCTAAACATGGTACTAGCGGTGTTTGTCTCGCCGGCCCTAAACATGCTACTAGCGGTGTTTATTTAGGCGGTCCTAACATATTTCTAATTTAATTCTTGTTATAAGCGGTCCTAGCATGATACTAGCGCGAAACATACATCATACATCACATCATTACAACCATACAACCAACCAACCAAAATTACATCTCAAAGGAAGAGAACTAAAATAAAATATAATAAAATAAAATAAAATTCTAGAAAAACTAATTAATTACCCTACCCATGTTACCCACGCGTTTAAAGATTTTTGTTTAGCCCAATTGTTACTTAAAATTTATTATTCGGGTTGATGCTTATTTTGGGCCTAAGAGGGCCCACGAGAACTAACCCGCTCTTCCCCCTTACCTAGTTCGGAATAATACGGCGAAAGGGGCGACTTCCTAGGACGGTCCTACAAAAATGTTAGTAAGGTAGAAAATTAGAAAATGTGCTAAAATTTAGAAAATTTCCTAAATGGTATTTGGAAGGTTCATGTTCTTAACAACTAGGCCGAAATTTTACCTAGTGGGCAAAAAGGGTCTCGGGGTGCCTTCGGTGGCCTTGTGCCTATTCGGGATCGTGCCGGGAGCCTTCTTGATATCGATCCTAAAAATTACAGCAGCCATACACTAACTTATAAGCTTATTTAATGGCTGTAAAAAAAATGGATCTTGGAAGGAAAAAATTTTGTTTCAGTTACCGATGTGTTTTCGGGATCTCTGACGCTCCGGGAGTCCAAAGAAACACCAAACCTTCAAGTAAGGATTTTCTAACCCTTTGTAACAACATGGACAGCAAGGAAAAGAGAATTATTAGGGCTGTAATATTCGAAATTGGCAGCCAAGATAATTTTTAAAAGAGGCTACGGTGGCTTACCGGGCTTAGAACCAAGTATGGACAAGATTGCATCGGAAACGAGTGGAAAAACCCAAAACTTGGATTAATGATAATCTACCAATATTTACAGCAAAATATAAGGCCTTTAGCTGCTGGAAAAAAAAATTAAAAGAGTAATACCGAAGAACTTTGGCTCACACGAAGCAATTCGGGATCGTCGGTACTCGTAGGATTGGCTTTGGTGTCCGGATGGGGTTTCCCTTCAACTTAAAGAATCTAGGCAAAAATACAGAATTAAATTAATATTCTAATACTTTGGAAGAGCCAAGAATCAAAGCATAGATGGCTGAACTTACACAGTTTGATGAAGCACTAAGTGGAGGCAAACAACCGGCGCAGAAGGATGAAAGAATGGTGGACGATCTTCTTGCAGAAAAAAAAATCAAATTTTCTTCCCATGGCTTAGGCGGCTGTTGATGGGGGAGAAGAAGTGCTGAAATATTGAAAAAGGCTGCTAGGAAAATTGAGCTTCACGCCAAAAAGAAACGTAGGGTAGAATAAGTTATAATATAATAATATGGCAATTAATTAGGATAACTAAATTGGCAAGTTTTTGTTTCTTTTTTGTTTTTTGTCTAAAGTTTCGAAAAACCTGTAGTTGCTTTGCGGCTGGGGAGTTTTAGAAGAAAGAAATTAGGGTTAAGGAAAAAAAATTTAATAATAATAATCCTATGTAGCGGTAGCACGAACCGGGTTTAAACCCCACACGCGCGTTGGTTAATTTTGGGAAACCTAAGCAAACGAATTCAGAATTAAGTGAGGTAAATTTCTCTTGACTCATTTTTTTGAGAAGAATCCAATGGTGCTCCCAGATTTTCCATCTGATGCTCGGTTGTAAATGACAAAAATGCCCCTAGCCTAAAGAAAATGACTATGAGCTTCCTTTTTGGAATTTGACTTAATAACTACTAAAAGAATTATCTAAGGATCAAGATTCTAAATTTTATATTGATTTTCTAAATTGTTAGGTAAAATTTAAAAAAAAATACCCTTAAGGACAAAATGCTAATTAATTTATTTTTATTTATTTATTTTATTTATTTATTTATTTTTAAAATTTTATTTTTTTTTATTTATTTAGGGTAATTTAGTAATTTTATTTTCCTTAATTTCTAGGGTTATTACAAAAAGACAATAAAAGGAAGTCAATGCGCGAATTGTAAATCAAAACAAACTCAAAGTTCAGATGAATAAATCAAATAAATCCAAGGACAAATTATTTATTAAAATTACCTATTTAACTTAATTATATAATTAAGCTTAATATCAATCCCTAAGTTAATTTATGCTTTTAATTAGCTGAACAAACAAAAGTATAATAGAAAATAAGTGAATTAATGACTTAATTGCAAAAATTAAAACTAAGTTAAAGTATCAATTAGACAAATCCAATAAATTCATAAGCAAAAATTAAAATTATGTCAAAATTATGGGCTTTCATAACAGATCCGGACTACGAGTCGGTTCGCCATCGGGATTTCGTTATTAAATTTTAATTTAAATAATTTCAGTTAATATCCAAGCCATGGATTCTAACCGAATCATCTGGACATGGATTTTGTGATTTACTATCGTCCTAAATTCAATTTTTTTAGAATTTTATTAAAACCCGTTCAAAATTGAATCTCGTAAAGATGATCTTTCAAATATGTTATGTAAACATGTGTTTTAAACTTATACTAACAATGAAAAGTTAAAATCAATATATAAGTAAATATCTGATCTAATTTAAACATACAATTTTATATTAACTCATCAACAAATTCATGATCCAAAATAATAAAACGAGCAATTGAACAAAAATAAACAAAACTATAGATAAAAAAAAAACAATGCTGTCAATGATTGATCTGCAAAGAAAATAAGGTTAGTAGCTTAAATGAATAAAATAAAAAAAAATGGAGGATTGAATAAGAGTTTTTACCAATAATTAATTTTTTTTTTGACTTGGTCAAACGGCAAAAAACGCGTTTGGCGTTTTGTTTTGTTTTTTTTTTTATTTTTTTGTTTCCGTCTTCAGCGTTTTCTGGTTTCTCCGACGTCGGGAACTGCGCCTAGGTGGCACTGGGGGGGTCGCGACGGAGGTGAGGCGGTGGCGCGACGCTGAGGCTGACGGGACGGCAATGTACGGGGAGGTGCGAGACGGCGAGGGCGGGGGACTGGAGGGGAGGAGGCGCTGCAGGGGAGGAGGCGATGTGGAGGAGGGAGTTCTGGAGGGAGGCGACGGAGCAGGAAGCTGGCAGCAAGGGCGAGGGGGCAACGCGGTGGCACGGGCGCGAACGGCAGGGAGGAGGGAGTTCTAGCTGAGAGGGAGAGAGTGAGCGTGAGAGTCAGGAGAGGCAGAGGAGAGAAGGGCGAGCATGAGAGAAGGAGAGAGAAACCGAGAGGGAGAAGGAGAGCAGATGATAGAGGGAGAGCGTGAGAGAAGGAAAGAGAAACCGAGAGGGAGAAGGAGAGCAGATGAGAGAGGGAGAGCGTGAGGGAGAAGATGAAGAAGAAGAACGTGAAGGAGAGAAGATGAGAGAGGGAGAGCGTGAGAGAAGGAGAGAGAAACTGAGAGGGAAAAGGAGAGCCGATCGGAGAGGGAGAGCGTGAGGGAGAAGATGAAGAAGAAAAACGTGAAAGAGAGAAGATGAGAGAGGGAGAGCGTGAGAGAAGGAGAGAGAAACTGAGAGGGAAAAGGAGAGCAGATCGGAGAGGGAGAGCGTGAGGGAGAAGATGAAGAAGAAGAACGTGAAGGAGAGAAGATGAGAGAGAGATCCTGAAGGAGAGAAGATAAGATTAGAGATAAATGGGGGGAGCCTCTGTCGGCCACCCTCCCCATTTTTTATTATTATTTTTGTTTTTTTCTTCTTTTTCTTTTTAATTAATTAATTAATTAATAATTTTTAATTTTAATTAATTTAGATTTAATTTATTATTATTATTTTTTATTATTTTTTTTTCTTTTTCTTCCCATTTTTTTTTAACATACAAACTAAAAAAGAACGCCCCTAAAATAATATTGCCATTATTACTATTATTATTTTTTTAATTAAGTAATCAATTAATTAAGTAATTCAATAATTTTTTTTTTAATAAGTTTTAATTTTTAATATAATTAATTTTTTTATTTAATTAATTTTTTTTATTTTTAAGCCGGACGAAATTGGGTGTCAACAGCTGCCCCCCTTTGCATGCTTCATAGGACATGATGTATGCAAAGTTAGTTACCAAATTTCGTCCACCTTAGTTAGGCACTGAAAACCTTCTTGCCGCCTAAACTCTGAGGTTTAAGGAAAGATCCTTAGAACCTCTAACGATAGGAAAGGTTCTATCGTTGTAAGATTGACTGAATGATTGATTGTTTGTTTGAGGTTAAGGAAAGGTCCTTAGAACCTCTAACGATAGGAAAGGTTCTATCGTTGTAAGATGGACTGAATGATTGATTGTTTGTTTGAGGTTTAAGGAAAGATCCTTAGAACCTCTAACGATAGGAAAGGTTCTATCGTTGTAAGATGGACTGAATGATTGATTGTTTGTTTGAGGTTAAGGAAAGGTCCTTAGAACCTCTAACGATAGGAAAGGTTCTATCGTTGTAAGATGGACTGAATGATTGATTGTTTGTTTGAGGTTAAGGAAAGGTCCTTAGAACCTCTAACGATAGGAAAGGTTCTATCGTTGTAAGATGGACTGAATGATTGATTGTTTGTTTGAGGTTAAGGAAAGGTCCTTAGAACCTCTAACGATAGGAAAGGTTCTATCGTTGTAAGATGGACTGAATGATTGATTGTTTGTTTGAGGTTTAAGGAAAGGTCCTTAGAACTCTAACGATAGGAAAGGTTCTATCGTTGTAAGATGGACTGAATGATTGATTTTTGTTTGAGGTTTAAGGAAAGGTCCTTAGAACCTCTAACGATATGAAAGGTTCTATCGTTGTAAGATGGACTGAATGATTGATTGTTTGTTTGAGGTTTAAGGAAAGGTCCTTAGAACCTCTAACGAAATGAAAGGTTCTATCGTTGTAAGATGGACTGAATGATTGATTGTTTGTTTGAGGTTTAAGGAAAGGTCCTTAGAACCTCTAACGATAGGAAAGGTTCTATCGTTGTAAGATGGACTGAATGATTGATTTTTGTTTGAGGTTTAAGGAAAGGTCCTTAGAACCTCTAACGATAGGAAAGGTTCTATCGTTGTAAAATGGACTGAATGATTGATTGTTTGTTTGAGGTTAAGGAAAGGTCCTTAGAACCTCTAACGATAGGAAAGGTTCTATCGTTGTAAGATGGACTGAACGATTGATTGTTTGTTTGAGGTTTAAGGAAAGGTCCTTAGAACCTCTAACGATAGGAAAGGTTCTATCGTTGTAAGATGGACTGAACGATTGATTTTTGTTTGAGGTTTAAGGAAAGGTCCTTAGAACTCTAACGATAGGAAAGGTTCTATCATTGTAAGATGGACTGAATGATTGATTTTTGTTTGAGGTTTAAGGAAAGGTCCTTAGAACCTCTAACGATATGAAAGGTTCTATCATTGTAAGATGGACTGAATGATTGATTTTTGTTTGAGGTTTAAGGAAAGGTCCTTAGAACCTCTAACGATATGAAAGGTTCTATCGTTGTAAGATAGACTGAATGATTGATTGTTTGTTTGAGGTTAAGGAAAGGTCCTTAGAACCTCTAACGATAGGAAAGGTTCTATCGTTGTAAGATGGACTGAATGATTGATTGTTTGTTTGAGGTTTAAGGAAAGGTCCTTAGAACTCTAACGATAGGAAAGGTTCTATCGTTGTAAGATGGACTGAATGATTGATTTTTGTTTGAGGTTTAAGGAAAGGTCCTTAGAACCTCTAACGATATGAAAGGTTCTATCGTTGTAAGATGGACTGAATGATTGATTGTTTGTTTGAGGTTTAAGGAAAGGTCCTTAGAACCTCTAACGATATGAAAGGTTCTATCGTTGTAAGATGGACTGAATGATTGATTGTTTGTTTGAGGTTTAAGGAAAGGTCCTTAGAACCTCTAACGATAGGAAAGGTTCTATCGTTGTAAGATGGACTGAATGATTGATTGTTTGTTTGAGGTTAAGGAAAGGTCCTTAGAACCTCTAACGATAGGAAAGGTTCTATCGTTGTAAGATGGACTGAATGATTGATTGTTTGTTTGAGGTTTAAGGAAAGGTCCTTAGAACTCTAACGATAGGAAAGGTTCTATCGTTGTAAGATGGACTGAATGATTGATTTTTGTTTGAGGTTTAAGGAAAGGTCCTTAGAACCTCTAACGATATGAAAGGTTCTATCGTTGTAAGATGGACTGAATGATTGATTGTTTGTTTGAGGTTTAAGGAAAGGTCCTTAGAACCTCTAACGATATGAAAGGTTCTATCGTTGTAAGATGGACTGAATGATTGATTGTTTGTTTGAGGTTTAAGGAAAGGTCCTTAGAACCTCTAACGATAGGAAAGGTTCTATCGTTGTAAGATGGACTGAATGATTGATTGTTTGTTTGAGGTTTAAGGAAAGGTCCTTAGAACCTCTAACGATATGAAAGGTTCTATCGTTGTAAGATGGACTGAATGATTGATTGTTTGTTTGAGGTTTAAGGAAAGGTCCTTAGAACCTCTAACGATAGGAAAGGTTCTATCGTTGTAAGATGGACTGAATGATTGATTTTTGTTTGAGGTTTAAGGAAAGGTTCTTAGAACCTCTAACGATAGGAAAGGTTCTATCGTTGTAAGATGGACTGAATGATTGATTTTTGTTTGAGGTTTAAGGAAAGGTCCTTAGAACCTCTAACGATAGGAAAGGTTCTATCGTTGTAAGATGGACTGAATGATTGATTGTTTGTTTGAGGTTAAGGAAAGGTCTTTAGAACTCTAACGATAGGAAATGTTCTATCATTGTAAGATGGACTGAATAATTGATTGTTTGTTTGAGGTTTAAGGAAAGTTCCTTAGAACCTCTAACGATAGGAAAGGTTCTATCGTTGTAAGATGGACTGAATAATTGATTGTTTGTTTGAGGTTTAAGGAAAGGTCCTTAAAACCTCTAACGATAGGAAAGGTTCTATCGTTGTAAGATGGACTGAATGATTGATTGTTTGTTTGAGGTTAAGGAAAGGTCCTTAGAACCTCTAACGATAGGAAAGGTTCTATCGTTGTAAGATGGACTGAATGATTGATTGTTTGTTTGAGGTTAAGGAAAGGTCCTTAGAACCTCTAATGATAGGAAAGGTTCTATCGTTGTAAGATGGACTGAATGATTGATTGTTTGTTTGAGGTTTAAGGAAAGGTCCTTCGAACCTCTAACGATAGGAAAGGTTCTATCGTTGTAAGATGGACTGAATGATTGATTGTTGAGGCAAAGGTTCCATCCTTAAAACCTCGAATTGATTGATTGATGTCGAGGCAAAGGTTCCATCCTTAAAACCTCGGATTGATAATTGATTGTTTTCGAGGCAAAGGTTCCATCCTTAAAACCTCGGATTGATAATTGATCTCGAGGAAAAGGTTCCATCCTTAAAACCCCGGATTGATTGATTGATGTCGAGGCAAAGGTTCCATCCTTAAAACCCCGACGATTGATTGAGTTCGAGGCAAAGGTTCCATCCTTAAAACCTCGGATTGATAATTGATCTCGAGGAAAAGGTTCCATCCTTAAAACCCCGGATTGATTGATTGATGTCGAGGCAAAGGTTCCATCCTTAAAACCCCGATGATGAAAATTGATGTCGAGGCAAAGGGTCCATCCTTAAAACCTCGACGATTGATTGAGTTCGAGGCAAAGGTTCCATCCTTAAAACCTCGGATTGATAATTGATTGTTTTCGAGGCAAAGGTTCCATCCTTAAAACCTCGGATTGATAATTGATCTCGAGGAAAAGGTTCCATCCTTAAAACCCCGGATTGATTGATTGATGTCGAGGCAAAGGTTCCATCCTTAAAACCCCGATGATGAAAATTGATGTCGAGGCAAAGGTTCCATCCTTAAAACCTCGACGATTGATTGAGTTCGAGGCAAAGGTTCCATCCTTAAAACCTCGGATTGATAATTGATTGTTTTCGAGGCAAAGGTTCCATCCTTAAAACCTCGGATTGATAATTGATCTCGAGGAAAAGGTTCCATCCTTAAAACCCCGGATTGATTGATTGATCTCGAGGCAAAGGTTCTATCCTTAAAACCCCGGATTGATTAATTGATGTCGAGGCAAAGGTTCCATCCTTAAAACCTCGACGATTGATTGAGTTCGAGGCAAAGGTTCCATCCTTAAAACCTCGGATTGATAATTGATCTCGAGGAAAAGGTTCCATCCTTAAAACCCCGGATTGTTTGATTGATGTCGAGGCAAAGGTTTCATCCTTAAAACCCCGATGATGAAAATTGATGTCGAGGCAAGGGTTCCATCCTTAAAACCTCGACGATTGATTGAGTTCGAGGCAAAGGTTCCATCCTTAAAACCTCGGATTGATAAAAATTGATTGATGTCGAGGCAAAGGTTCCATCCTTAAAACCTCGATGATGAAAATTGATTTTGAGGCTAAGGAGCTTTCCTTAGGACCTCGAGCGAAATTTATATGAAAGCAATTGAAACTGGAATAATTTTCTTCGAAAGTGTGAATTTTCATAATAGGTGAGTGCAAAAATTTAAACTTCGATAAGATGAGTGAATCTTGATGATGACAATAACACTGACAAATTATGTAAAGGGAACGGATGTTTGGAATCAATATCCAAGGTTCATCTAATATTTCCTTCAGTAAATATAGATTCGCTTGAGAGATATGTCATCCCAATAAGGTTAAAGCTTAACTACCCCAAAATGTCATGCCTAGTAGACCTAATAGGATGCGTCTCAAGAGTAATAAAAATTACTCTTTACTCAGCCATTCCATCCTAAAGGCGTTGTCCTATGGTTTTAATATCAGCATGGATGAAGCTATATTATAAAAGAAGAAATTCCCTAAAAAGAAAAACTGAAACGCGAAAGAAAATGCTGATAATAAAACTAAAGGACAAGAAAAACGGATCAGATCGCTTCTTTCTTCCACAATACTTCAACAGGGTGAGTAGAGGACCATTATAGGAGTGAACTGGTCGGGAAAGACTGTCGTGTCCAGTCTATCTGAATCATTGCTAGATCTGGTTCAGGAACCAAAAGCTTGTATTTTATCTAGCAATTCTTCAGCAGTTGTTGCGGATATTATAATTCACCGTGCCACTCTTGATATGAAATTCTTCTGCATAGCATAATCCATAAAAGCTATCAGACCTGTAAAGAAATTGTTAACATTCAATAGCCCAATAGGTTTCTTATGCAAATTAAGTTGGGCCATAGAAGCGATTTGGAAGACTTCCCCTAATGTACCAAAACCGCCGGGTAAAGCGATGAAAGCATCAGCATTTAAAAGCATTTGTAGCACACGTTCTTGCAGATTTTTGACCACTAGCTCCTCTCCGATCGTGCCCCCAGAAATAAACTTCAAAGGTCCTGGGATAATGCCTAGAAGTTGACTTCCTCCTAAAGATGCTGCTGATGCTACGCCTCCCATTAATCTGACACTACCTCCTCCATAAACTAAATATATTTTACGCTCAGCTAATACTCTACCCAAATGGTTGGCTGCCTTTAAGTATTCTTCGTCTTTTCCAGAAAAAGCTCCAGAAAATACACAAATACTTCGGGGTTTACGAGTGGAGGTTTTCTCCATTCCTATCCTTACCCATGTGAGAAAAGAAGAAAAGAGGATATATTTATAGAGATGAAAAGATAAAGTAATAATTTTATTTTCAAGAATGGATACATTATTGCCAGCTATTCACAGTAGTCACGAGTATGACTCTGGTCAGGTATGGGTACACTATCGTTAAAAGAGGAGGAAAATTTTCAAAATAGCTGCTAGGATGTACAGTAGTCACTACTGTAGCTTACGTCAGGAGTAGGTACGTGATTGTTGGAAGAGAAGGAAAATTTTAAAAGTGGCAGCTATATACAGTAGTCCGTGTCAGGAGTGGGTACATTATTGCCAAAAGAGAAGGAAAATTTCAAAAGCGACAGCTAGCATGTACAGTATCGTGACTATGGCTCATGTCAGGAGTGGATACATTATCGCCGAAAGGGGAGGAAAATTTCAAAAGCGATAGCTAGCACGTACAGTAATCGTGACTTTGGTTCACGTCAGGAGTGGATACATTATTACCAAAAGGGGAGGAAAATTTCAAAAGCGACAGCTAGCACGTACAGTAATCGTGACTTTGGTTCACGTCAGGAGTGGATACATTATTACCAAAAGGGGAGGAAAATTTCAAAAGCGGCAGCTAGCACGTACAGTAATCGTGACTTTGATCTTCGTCTTCCACTGGCTTTGCGTCCAATAATGGCTTCAATGCTTTCTATGAATCGGTGATTTGCATCTCATCTAGCTTTCTCACAAACTGGCAAACAGGGTCGTTTAGGGTCAGATTCCCAAGACTGTAACGATCTCGTTCTTTTTGGAAAATTATCCATAATCCAACAACCTCAAATTGCACTATTCCGCAAGAATGCGCTTCAAGAACCTCTCGAATATCTTCTAGAGATTCCTTACGCAAGCCATTCTTAATGAATCTTATTCTATCATTACGATTTCTGGTGATCACTCCTGGAGAACGACATTTATTGCCGCAAATCCACCATCCACAATTATGACAAACGCCTAGCCTCTTTGCTCTTCTTTTTTTGGCATAAGCGCTTTTACCAAAGCCGGGCATACGGGGAAAGAACGCTTCTGGAACTTCACCAGCTGAACGAACCTTTGCTTCAATTAGCCACCGCACATTATCAGGAATGCCTTTGTGCATAAATACTCTGAATCGTTCACATCTAGCTTGATAAATCTTTTTAAGAACATTTATTGGGAAGGAAGGAAAATACTTTCGTAGGGCGGAAAGAGAAGACTCCATTGATAAAGGAGGCAAAGAAAGAAATTAGTGATTGTAGAAAACGAAAATAACTAACACATATTTATAGTGATGAAAGGGATAATGCGTTAATTACACTTACAGAAGCAAGTACATTATTGTCAAAAGAAAAGACAAATGACAGCTTATATGTACAGCAATCATGACTGTGGCTCTCATCTTCCACTGATTTATATCTAGTAATGGCTTCAATGCCTTCTATGAGTCGAGGACTTGCTTCCTATCCAGTTTTCTTATAAGCTGGCAGACAGGGTCGTTTACAGTCACATTCCCAAGACTGTAACGGTCTCGTTCTTTATGGTAAGTCCTCCACAATTTGACAATTTGACAATTTGACCTTGCACTTTTCCACAAGAATGCGTTTCAAGAGTCTCTCGGATATCTTCCAACGAGTCCTTACTCAGGCCATTCTTAATGAATCGTATTTTATCTTCTCGATTATCAGAGATCATCCCTAAAGAACGACATTTAGTATTACAAGTCCACCGTCCACATTTATGGCAGACTTGTAACCTTTTCGCTCTTCGCTTTTTGGCATAAGAGCTTTTGCCTATACCAGGCATGTGAGACACAAATGCCTCTGGGATTTCACCTGCCAGACGAACCTTGGCTTCGATTAACCACCGCACATCTTCAGGGATTCCTTTGTGCATCAGAACTCTTAATCGTTCACAGCGAACTTGGTAGATCTTTTTGAGAATGTTCATTGGGAGAGAAGGAAAATACTTTCGCAAGGCGGAAAAAGTAGGATCCATTTTCTAGGAGGAAGTAAAAGAAAGAAGGGGTGAAGGAATCAGTTATTATGGGCAACTGAGAGAACCGACTTGAGAGTCACGGAGTACCGTATCCGCCGTTTAACCGGAAAAGTGGATCCTACTTTATTTTGATGTGAATGATATTTCTTATCTTTGATATTCCATCCAGCTGACGTCGATCGAGTCCTTGATTATTGAATCTTTTGTCCGCTTTTGACAAAGTTTCAACGACAATATTTCTTGATGTCTGCCTTATCTTTGACCACAGCTATCTCTTATCTTGGATGCTGCTACGCTGGCATCAATCCTGTCCTACCAGGTGTAGCCTCGATTATTGAATCAATTGCCAGGCTTTTGACAATATTGTCTACTTTATATTTTTTTTGATATCTGCCTTATCCTTGGCTATAGCTATCTCTTATCTTGGATACTACTAGCTGGCGTCAATCCTATCCTTCTAGGTGTAGCCTCGATTATTGAATTGGTAGCCAAGCTTTTGACAATATTGTCTACTTTATCCTTGAATTCCTGATGCGGGTTGGTCCCGCATATTAGCTGTGTATCCAGTGATAGATTGGTAAGAGCTGATGACATTGAGATCTCAGCTTATATTGCTGTAACTGTGCTGTGAATGTGATTCCCGTTTGGTTCCTATTATGCAAAAGCCATGCATGCATGATGTGAAATGCATGAATGCAGAGCATGTGGAATTGATGTTTTTTTTTTTTGATGGATCTAGTTCTTCATGTCTTTGCTTTACTGGATCCTCTTTGTGATGGCCTTCTTGGACTATCATTGAATCTCTTTATGCTTTCCAGCTTTTGTTTGCTGCCTCAAAAGCCCAACTCTTTTCAAAATCCCCTTTCTTTGACTTGTTCTTGAATTTTGGCCTCAATTTCTTTAAAGTTGGCCCGCCTCATAATTTATATCTCTTTCGGGTACTCATCCATTGTCATGGATTTGATACCATCAAAGGCTTTACTTTCAATGTTTCATTGTCCCTTTTCTTGTGGCCTTGTCGACACTTATTTATCTCCATGTTATAGTCTGAATGATTGCTCTTCCTTGAGCTCAAGTTTTGACCCATAAGACTTGCCCCCTTGTCTGTTGAGTTTCTTTGTTGGCAGTACTCCTCTTACGCTTCGTAGGGACTACTTTGCCCCCTGAATACGGTGTTTATGTGGATAAAAGGTATCACCTCGCCTTTAACAGAAGGTCGAGCATTTCTAGACCTTTGTGATGGCACTTGATCGTAAATCTCTCTTACAAGAACCACATCTTCTTAAAGAAAGTCTCAAGCTATCTCCTCACTTTTAAGTCTACACACATTAATGAATAATGGTTTGGCCTTAAAGAAAAACTTTCATCAATTTGCAAAGCTTGACAAAGTAATTTACGGTCTTTGTTTTTAATTAAAATATCCTGCCATTCTTCCCTTTCCAACTCGAAGACATAAACTGTGCAAGGCAATAAGGTATAAACATGATTCACAAGGATAGCCTTTTAGCTGAATGAGGATGATATCGAGAGGTAACTGTTAGGTGTGAGGAAAGTTAAGTTTGAATGGTGTGAAAGAAGGGTATTTTAATACTACTCGTGAGCAGTATTAAATAAGGTAGAAACATGATTCACAATGATAGTCTTTTAACTGAATGAGGATGTTAGGTCTGAGGAAAGTTAAATTTAAGTGGTATGGAAGAATATTCTTTTAATACTACTCGTGAGCAAATTTGATTATGGTGAAAAACTCAATAGTGATGACCTCAACTTGCCACTCTTTCCAGAAAGTTAGACCTCATCTGTTGCCCCCCAACTATTGTGATCTTTATGCATGCTTGGTTTGAGGGTTGCTTTTGTGTTCTAAACCGCCTTTGCAGGTTTTCAGTCTAGAATCCATAGCTCACTTTTTTTGTTTTCTTTCTTTTGCTCTAACTTGAGCCCTTTTTCCTTTCTTTTTTTTTTGTTTTTTTTTTGTGAGCTATGGTGATGACATACTTGATAACTCTCTTGAAGTGAGATGACTCAAGTGGCCTTGCTTGCTCGTGCTTGTTCTCAGTTCTTTTTGGTTTTGAATTTTCCCTTGTTGGCTTTTTGATGGAAGGGATGAACTTTTTCCTTTTTTTTTATGGAGTTTTTGTTATGGAGAACCGAGATCATAGCCTTCTTGAAGTGAGATGACTCAAGTGGCTTTATTTGTTTCTCAGTCTCTCTTTTTTTTTTTTTTTTGGATTTTTTTTTTGGATTTTCCCTTTAATGGCTTTTGATGGAATGGATGAACTTTTTTTTTTTCGGAGTTTGTGTTGCGGAAAACTGAGAACCTTTTTTTTTTTTTGAGCATTTATGAGAATTGGGAGGCCACTGAAGTCATTTAATATGAGAGCTACCTTGTTTGGAAACTAACCCCAAACTTCTTGCAAGGATGTTGATAACCACTGTGAATTCTTTTTTAGGGTTGAGGTGCAACATATGAAATCCTTCTTACT
The DNA here is from genome assembly GCA_039654915.1 of Aquilaria yunnanensis. Classification (NCBI taxonomy): domain Eukaryota; kingdom Viridiplantae; phylum Streptophyta; class Magnoliopsida; order Malvales; family Thymelaeaceae; genus Aquilaria; species Aquilaria yunnanensis. Next base: position 4,451,238 of record CM077595.1, read on the forward strand.
AGATTTGGCAGCACTTTCACGATCATTACTATCAAATCTCCCTTAACTTTTTATTTTCACCCACGAGTAATATCATTTAGAAAGCAAAGTATGATAGCAATAATGGATAGTATAATGGAAAGGAGTGAGAGATGGATATAAAAACGGAATTTTTGGTAAGAAGTGGTAGAATGTGTAGGTGTAGTAATTGAATTTTTGGTAAAAATTGGTAGAATGTGTAGATGTAATAATGGAATTAAAAAGTGGTAGAATGCACACGCAACATCTTTTTGTTAGAGAACAAAAAGAATTACCGGTTGTCGAAAAGTAAAGTGTGATGGCAATAATGGATAGTATAATGGCAAAGAGTGTAAAAATGGAAAATAGTAGAATGCACGCATCACATCTTTTTGTTGTACCAGAAAAAGAATAGCAGGTGTCCATTTAACAAAGACTACACCCTAGATTCTGGACTAAATCTAGGAGATTTTTACTATTAAATTACTTTTGCAAGCTTTCAAAGATACAAGTTTATTCAAAGGATTCCCTGTCATTCAAAAGTGTGTGCGAACTGTTAGGTCAGATCTGACTTGGAGCCCTTCCAAAATCAATGTAATTCTAGCTCGAAATCTTCACTTTCAATTACCAATCACATCGGGCCTAGCAACTTGGACTCGACCAACTGTTGGACCTTGAGTTTCAATATGACAGAATTTTCAGTTACATTTGGGATTTGGGTCACACCAACTTGGAAGAGAAGGTCACTTGGTCTTTACTACTATTGATATAGATGATAGCAGAATGCCTTCTTCAGCAAAGACTGTGATTAACTTTCCTTCAAAAATGAATTTCATTTTTTGGTGTAATAAGGAGGGAATTGCTCCGGCCATATTTTCTATCTTGGACTCTATATCTATAAGACGTCCTTCGGTTTGTTCTGCCATTAGTCTTGTTTGGAGCCGAGTTGGATATCGGTGTTGAGGTCCAATTTTTACCTTTTTAAAGTGAGATTCATTTTATTAGATTTTACATGTATATGATTGATGCAATGGATGCATGCAATACATAATGAGATTATGTTTTTTATCAAAATTTATATGCACGTGATTGATGTAATGGAATACATGCAATGAGATTATTTTTATCAGATTTTATATGCATGTGATTGATGTAATGGATGTATGCAATGAGTGAGCTTGATTATCAACTATTGTGAAACTTCAAGACTTCTAGTTATTATTAAAAAGACCAAAAAGTTAGCATAATTTAATGCGTGGTTTTGATGCATGAAGAATAATTGCACAGAACGGAAGTATAACAAAAGAAAAATAAGGTTATTAACAAGTTAAATAGTAATTAACAACTCATGAAGTATTATGAATAAACAAGTTAAAACCATACGAAGAAAAGTGTAGAGTAACAACACAGCATAACAAGGATATGCTTATGGCGTTGGTAAAATGGTAGAAATTCTATGGTCAGTTCTATGGTTAAGTGGGGAGTTCTGTATGTAGAAGGTGGTTTATAAAAAAGGCAAGGGATAGTTCCCGAATCCCGCCACTAAATTATAGTGACGGCCCGATTCCTTACCCTCTAGGGTTAATGTAAGGAATGGATTAATTCGAGTCGTAGCTTTTCGTGGGCCCATGCAGAGACTAACCGTCTCAGAAGGCAATGCACTACTTTGCTACTTTGAAACCGGTGAAGGCTTGGAGACCATGGCCTCACAAGGACAGCAACACCAATTCCGCTTGGAAAGAATCGTGTTTGATTTAAGGAAGCTCGGGTATAGAGCTTCATATTGTGAATGCATTATGCATGTTTAGAATAAGTAAATATAACATATAAAAATCCACATAAAAAGAAGCAAAAACAAAACAAAACAAATCAAGTTTTAGGCTTGACTCACTAACCAGTCCCCAGTGGAGTCGCCAAGCTGTGGCAACGTCGGGTTTTCGGGAGTCGCCACCAATCTGTTTACCTAGGTCGATTGGTCACCTTAAAATTGGTCTGCGAGAGTTCGGGGATCGAGAGTACGGTTACGCTAAAACAATATTGTTATAGCGCCCAAAATTGGCACCTTAGTTGATTTTAATTTTGTTTTACTTTGCTTTTAAATAATTTTCAGTTAATTTAGAAATTTTAACTGAATTAGTCGAAATGTGGATTTTTAAGTTAATTTGTATAGAATTTTATACTTCCGAACCATGGACTCTGCCGAGTCATTTGGACACGGAAGATTTGATTCCGGACCATGGACTCTGCCGAGTCACCCAGACACGGAATTTGATGAAATTTTAAAGAATTTAATCCATATTGTTAATATGGATTTTTACCTTTTTATTTAATTTATTTAAAAAGGTTGATATTTTCCAAACCGTAGATCCTGCCGGATCATGCGGATATGGAAATTATTTAGTTAATTATTATTTTATTATTTTATGGAATCAATTATTAGTTTAACTTATAAGTCTTTTTTATTAAATTTGTTAATGATTTTTTTAAAAAAATCTTTCTTTTTTTATATCTTATTATTCTTTTCTTTATCTTTTTTATTTTTATCTTTCTTTTTTTTTTTTAATTTTTCTTGTTTAATGAAGGATATTTATTATTTAAAGAATTACTCAATTTATAAAAGAATTAAAAATAATTAATTTTTTATTTAATAAGAAGTTAATTTAAAGGAATCAAAGAGTTTAAAAATAAAAATCTTTGATCATGGTACGGGGCGTTGTTACTCAGCCAGACCCTCTTCACCAGGTGAAGCAGCTCAAAAGCGGGCACGAGACAGTTTCCAGCCAATATACCATGAACTAAAAAATTTTGACTTAACAACATGGCTCAGATTTATTTTATATATATATTTTTTTATGGCTAATTTCTTTAAATGAAATGAGTTTAACCATAAAATAAAGAAAAATTAAATAACAATAAATAAAGTGGAGGTTTTCTCTTTTTTTTTTTTTTTTGTTTGTTTTGAACATCCATTTAAGAAAATAAAAGGTGCATAAATTAAATAGCACATGCAAATAGATAATGGGAAAACACATAAAGTAAACAAAAGAATATCAAAAGATGATATATAAATAAATAAAGTGGGGCTTTTCGGCCGTCCACTTTTTTTTTTTTAAATAATAAATAGGAGGCATAACCTTCCATTATAATAATAATAATAATAATAATAATTAAAGTTAGTTATTAATAAAGTTAGTAAAGTTAGTTGTTAGTATAACAAATATTAAATGGTTAGTGATAACAATAATAATGAAAGTTAGTGGTTAGCACAATTAATTGTTAGTATAGCAAAAATTAAAGTTAGTGATAACAATAATAATAAAAGTTAGTGGTTAGCACAATTAATTGTTAGTATAGCAAAAATTAAAGTTAGTGATAACAATAATAATAAAAGTTAGTGGTTAGCACAATTAATTGTTAGTATAGCAAATATTAAAGTTAGTGATAACAATAATAATAAAAGTTAGTGGTTAGCACAATTAATTGTTAGTATAGCAAAAATTAAAGTTAGTGATAACAATAATAATAAAAGTTAGTGGTTAGCACAATTAATTGTTAGTATAGCAAAAATTAAATGGTTAGTGATGTTAGTTGAGTTAGTAATTAGTTTATGCAAAAATTAAATAGTTAGTAATCTGAATTGAATAATAATAATAATAACAATAATAATAATAATAATAATAAATAATAATAATAATAAACATATAAAGATTATTGTTAGTTCTGTAGAAATAAAAAAAGGTTAGTGACTTGTATAAATAAAATAAATAAAAAAATGGAGAATAAGAGAAGAATTGTACCGAGATTCTGAATCGACTTTTAATCGAGTTGAGGATTCGCGAACAGATTTCATTATTAAATTTTTATTTTATTTTATTATTATTATTTTTAAATAATTTCAATTAATATCCAAGCCATAGATTCTAACCGAATCATCTGGTCATGGAATTTAATTTAAATTTAATTTATTATTAGCTATTTAATTAATTATTAAATGGCACAGGTAGACTGAATATTTCCTAGGTGTGATTTTTATTATGTCAAACTAATTTTAGATTAATTAAAAAAAGGTTTATCTAATCTAATCATATAATTATGCTTAACATTAATTCCTCAGTTAATTTACACATTTAATTATTTGAGCAAACGAAAAGACAATAAAAGGAAGTCAATGCGCGAATTGTAAATCAAAACAAACTCAAAGTTCAGATGAATAAATCAAATAAATCCAAGGACAAATTATTTATTAAAATTACCTATTTAACTTAATTATATAATTAAGCTTAATATCAATCCCTAAGTTAATTTATGCTTTTAATTAGCTGAACAAACAAAAGTATAATAGAAAATAAGTGAATTAATGACTTAATTGCAAAAATTAAAACTAAGTTAAAGTATCAATTAGACAAATCCAATAAATTCATAAGCAAAAATTAAAATTATGTCAAAATTATGGGCTTTCATAACAGATCCGGACTACGAGTCAGTTCGCCATCGGGATTTCGTTATTAAATTTTAATTTAAATAATTTCAGTTAATATCCAAGCCATGGATTCTAACCGAATCATCTGGACATGGATTTTGTGATTTACTATCGTCCTAAATTCAATTTTTTTAGAATTTTATTAAAACCCGTTCAAAATTGAATCTCGTAAAGATGATCTTTCAAATATGTTATGTAAACATGTGTTTTAAACTTATACTAACAATGAAAAGTTAAAATCAATATATAAGTAAATATCTGATCTAATTTAAACATACAATTTTATATTAACTCATCAACAAATTCATGATCCAAAATAATAAAATGAGCAATTGAACAAAAATAAACAAAACTATAGATAAAAAAAAAAACAATGCTGTCAATGATTGATCTGCAAAGAAAATAAGGTTAGTAGCTTAAATGAATAAAATAAAAAAAAATGGAGGATTGAATAAGAGTTTTTACCAATAATTAATTTTTTTTTTGACTTGGTCAAACAGCAAAAAACGCGTCTGGCGTTTTGTTTTGTTTTTTTTTTTATTTTTTTGTTTCCGTCTTCAGCGTTTTCTAGTTTCTCCGACGTCGGGAACGGCGCCTAGGTGGCACTGGGGGGGTCGCGACAGAGGTGAGGCGGTGGCGCGACGCTGAGGCTGACGGGACGGCAGTGTACGGGGAGGTGCGAGACGGCAAGGGCGGGGGACTGGAGGGGAGGAGGCGCTGCAGGGGAGGAGGCGATGTGGAGGAGGGAGTTCTGGAGGGAGGCGACGGAGCAGGAAGCTGGCAGCAAGGGCGAGGGGGCAACGCGGTGGCACGGGCGCGAACGGCAGGGAGGAGGGAGTTCTAGCTGAGAGGGAGAGAGTGAGCGTGAGAGTCAGGAGAGGCAGAGGAGAGAAGGGCGAGCGTGAGAGAAGGAGAGAGAAACCGAGAGGGAGAAGGAGAGCAGATGATAGAGGGAGAGCGTGAGAGAAGGAGAGAGAAACCGAGAGGGAGAAGGAGAGCAGATGAGAGAGGGAGAGCGTGAGGGAGAAGATGAAGAAGAAGAACGTGAAGGAGAGAAGATGAGAGAGGGAGAGCGTGAGAGAAGGAGAGAGAAACTGAGAGGGAAAAGGAGAGCCGATCGGAGAGGGAGAGCGTGAGGGAGAAGATGAAGAAGAAGAACGTGAAGGAGAGAAGATGAGAGAGGGAGAGCGTGAGAGAAGGAGAGAGGAACTGAGAAGGAAAAGGAGAGCCGATCGGAGAGGGAGAGCGTGAGGGAGAAGATGAAGAAGAAGAACGTGAAGGAGAGAAGATAAGAGAGAGATCCTGAAGGAGAGAAGATAAGATTAGAGATAAAGGGGGGGAGCCTCTGTCGGCCACCCTCCCCATTTTTTATTATTATTTTTGTTTTTTTCTTCTTTTTCTTTTTAATTAATTAATTAATTAATAATTTTTAATTTTAATTAATTTAGATTTAATTTATTATTATTATTTATTATTATTTTTTTTTCTTTTTCTTTCCATTTTTTTTAACATACAAACTAAAAAAGAACGCCCCTAAAATAATATTGCCATTATTACTATTATTATTTTTTTAATTAAGTAATCAATTAATTAAGTAATTCAATAATTTTTTTTTAATAAGTTTTAATTTTTAATATAATTAATTTTTTTATTTAATTAATTTTTTTTATTTTTAATCCGGACGAAATTGGGTGTCAACAAATAACAACCATAATCTAATTACTAACCCTAATGCTAATCTTAATCCCAAATCCTTAATCATAATCCTAATCTTTATCTCTAACTCTAACCCCAATCCCTAATCCCTAACGTGTATTTTTATTTGATTTTTTATTTATTGTTTTAGCCATAAATTAATTTAATAAAATTAATAATATGAAGGATTATAATTTTAGGCTAGTTATCCAATAATTTAAATAATTTAATTTACTTAATATTTTTAAGAAGTCAAAATTAATAGAATTAAGGCACTAAAATACTTAATAAATCTTTAAATAAATTGGTTTTCATGGACTTGGTAAAGACCCAAGATAAATTTATTTCGTTCAAATCTGATTGTTTTCATATACCATATAAGCGGTCCAATCACCTAAGAAAATTTGATTAGTGGCGACTCCTATAAAGTAAAGCAAATGTCTAATTTTTTAATTATTTTTTAAAAAATGACACTTAACTCCCTCTGGCTTTAAAAACATCTTAACAAATCTTGCCACAACCCAAACCCTAAACATTAACACTAATCCTTAACCTTAATCCTAATCCTTAACCCAAACTCAAACCCTAATCCTTAACTCTAATCCTAATCCCTAATCCCTAATCCCTAACCCTAATTCTAATCCCTAATCCTTAAATCTCTTACCATTTAACCTGAATCTCATACCACGTGAACCTGAATCTCATATCATAACAACCAAAATCTCATACCATAAGAACCCAAATCTCATACTACTTAACCTGAATCTTATACCCCAATAACCTGAATCTCATACAACAAGAACCTGAATATTATACCATTTAACCTAAATCACATACCAATTAACCTGAATCTTATACCATTTAACCTGAATTTCATAACATGTAAACCTGAATCTTATACCACTTAACCTGAATCCTATACCACAACAATTTAAATCTCATATCACAAGAGCTTGAATCTCATACCATTTAACCTGAATCTCGTACCACAACAACCTAATCCCATACTATATAACCTGAATCTCATACCACATGAACCTGAATATCATACTACAAAAACCTGAATCTCATAACATTTACTTGAATCCCATACCACCTTTTTAGCCTAAAAAGAAATGATTTAATGGTCAAGATATTTAATTATATATGTGATGATTACATTTAATAAACTAAATATTGTGAAATATAATTATATTAATTAATTATACTTTTTACTAAATACATATTTCTATTTATTATTATATTAGTTTTATTATTATGATGATTGCTATAAAAAAATAATAAGAACAAGTTGCCTGAATTATATATTCCAATTTTTTTACAAGCGATTAACTAGTAACGATGAACAATTATGTATTCATTTTGGAAAAAAAAAATAAGTACATATTTTAAGCAAAAACCTCTAACACTAATTCTTAATCAATAACCCTAAATATCAAACCTTAATCCTAAACCCTAATTTTTAACCTTAACCAAAACCCTACTCCCTAAACCTTAACCTAACCCTAATCCCTAATCTCTAATCCTAAACCCTAAACCTTAAATCCAAAAACCCAAAAAACTAACCCTAACTCTATTTCTAATCCTTAATCCTAAACTCTAAACCTTAAATCCCTAAACAAAAAAAAAACTAACCTTAACTTTAATCCTAATCCTAAACCCTAAACCAATTGTTAACCCTAACCTTAAATCCCTAAACATAACTCTAACCCAAACCATAACCATAAAACCTAAACCAAAAACTAACCCTAACCTTAAATCCCTAAACATAACTCTAACCCTAGCCCTAACCCTAAATCCTAAACCTAAAACTAACCCTAATCCATAAGCCTAAACACCAAGCCTAACACTAACACTAACCCTAACCTTAACCCTAACCATTACCTTATTCCCTAAACCTTAACCTAACCTTAATCCCTAATCTTCAACACTAAACCTTAATCCCTAATCTAAAACCTAAAACTGATACTACATAACCTAAATCTGATACCACATATGGCACGGCTGTCTTTGGCCCCTGCCTAGGAGACTTGTGAGAGCTGGTCTCACAGTGGATTGCAATTAGCTAGTTGTATATGTGCGCGAAATAAAACTCCGTGATGCTAGTTGATTAACCTAGAATATGCAGGATGCATGCTCTTCAAGCTTTGACTTGGATTAATAAAAACCATAAAACATTGACTTGGCCAAGAAATTTCCATAGAAAATAAGTTCAAATAGCCAAAGCATACAAAATTAACATTTATTTGAGTTTATTACACATAACAACTGTGTGGGAGCATTCATACATAAAGTAGACTAATGCCCTCACCCAAGAGCAACCCTAAAGTCTAGGACTCCTTAAAACATAGACAATGGAGGCAACTAAGAGTACTATATATACAAGCCTCAATTGAGATCTTCTTGAACTAACTCTCACCTTGGATATAAGTCCCAGTGGCGAGTCACAAAAATCCTTATCCAAGTTCTACTGGGCTCTGCAGCCAAAGGAAGACTCCAGTTAGTACTGTTACTTGACCAACAAGTTACCCAAGTAAACTAGAATCATAAATATTCTCAAGGGAAATACCTGCAACAAAAGCTAATTACCGTAATAACCATCAATGGTTACCCGGTCCAACAACTTCAGAATCTGCACAACTTAACTAGGGAGTGAGAACTTAAACATTCTCAATAAGGGTCTTCACGGTACCTGTAAGAAAATTACTAAAGGACTAGGGGTGATCAGTATTCGGTTCAAACCGAGAAAACCAAAAAACCGAAATAATTTTGAAATTCTGTTCGGTTAATTCGGTAATTTGGTTCGGTTTTGATTGAAACCGAATAACAAAAATTTCGGTTTCGGTTTTAGAATTCGGTTAATTCGGTTACCGAATTAACCGAAATTTTTTATACCAAATTTTTTTTAATTTGTTTCATGAACAATAATGCCACCAAGTAACCCAAATTAGCTTGGATTCCTATTTTCTTTCTTTCCATGGACAATAAATCTTCTATATTGAATAGAATTTGAAAAGAAAAATAATATCTCTCTCTCATTTCCTCTTTTATAGAATTTTACTACCATTTTTTCGGTTAATTCAGTTTGAACCTGTAATAACCCTAGAAATTAAGTAAAATAAAATCACCAAATTATCCTAATTAATTAAATAAATAAAATAATAAAATAATAATAATAAAAAAATATAAAATTAAGAATCTTGATTCTTAGATGATTCATTTATTGGTTATTAAGTCAAATTCCAAACCGGAAGCTCAAAGTCATTTTCTTTAGGCTAGGGGCATTTTTGTCATTTACAACTGAGCATCGGATGGAAAATCTGGGAGCACCATTGGATTCTTCTCGAAAAAATGAGTCAAGAGAAATTTACCTCACTTAATTCCGAATTCGTTTACTTAGGTTTCCCAAAATTTAGCCAACACACGTGTGGGGTTTAAACCGGGTCCGTGCTACTGCTACATAGGATTATTATTTTTCTTTTTCTCCCTAACCCTAATTTACTTCTTCTGAACGTTCCAGCCGCAAAGCACCTACAGGATTTTGAAACTTGAGATAAAAATATATATATATATATATAATAAAACTTGCCAATCTAGTTTATCTAAATTAATTACAATATTATTATATTATTATTTATTTTGCTTGCCCTACGCTTCTATCTGGCGTGGAGTGCCTCACAGACATTTTTCCCTTTTCAAAATTTCGGCCCTTCTCCCCATCAAGCGCCGCCTGAGCCATAGGAAGAAAATTGGATTTTTCTTTCATCCCTTCGCGCCGGTTGTTTGCCTCCACTTAGTGCTTCATCAAACTGTGTAAGTTTAGCCATCTAAGCTTTGATTCTTGGCTCTTCCAAAGTATTAGAATATTAATTTAATTCTGTATTTTTTTCCTAGATTCTTTAAGTTGAAGGGAAACCCCATCCGGACACCAAAACCGATCCTACGAGTACCGACGATCCCGATTTGCTTCGTGTGAGCAAAAGTTCTTCGGTATTACTCTTTTAATTTTTTTTTCTTTTCTTCCAGCACCTAAATACCTTATATTGTTGCTGTAAATTCTTGGTAGATTACCATTAATCCAAGTTTTGGGTTTTTCCACTCGTTTCCGGTGCAATCTTGTCCATACTTGATTCTAAGCCCGGTAAGCCACCGTAGCCTCTTTTAAAAATTATCTTGGCTGCCAATTTCGAATATTACAGCCCTAATAATTCTTTTTTCCTTGCTGTCCATGTTGTTACAAAAGGTTAGAAAATCCTTACTTGAAGGTTTGGTATTTCTTTGGACTCCCGGAGCATCAGAGATCCCGAAAACACATCGGTAACCGAAATAAAATTTTTTCCTTCCAAGATCAGTTTTTACAGCCATTAAATAAGCTTATAAGTTAGTGTATGGCTGCTGTAATTTTTAGGATCAATATCAAGAAGACTCCCGACACGATCCTGAATAGGCACAAGGCCACTGGAGACACCCCGAGACCCTTTTTGCCCACTAGGTAAAATTTCGGCCTAGATGCCAAGAACATGATACTTCCAAGTACCATTTAGGAAATTTCCAATTTTTAGTATATTTTTCTAATTTTCTACCTTACTAACATTTTGTAGGACCGTCATAGGAAATCGCCATCTTTCGCCGTATTATTCCGAACTAGGTAAGGGGGAAGAGCGGGTTAGTTCTCGTGGGCCCTCTTAGGCCCAAAATAAGCATAAACCCGAATAATAAATTTTAAGTAAACAATTGGGCTAAATAAAATCTTTAAATGCGTGGGCAACATGGGTAGGGTAATTAATTAGTTCTCTAGAATTTTATTTTATTTTATTTTATTTCTCTTCCATTGAGATGTAATTTTGGTTGGTTGGTTGTATGGTTGTAATGATGTGATGTATGATGTATGTTTGGCGCTAGTATCATATTAGGACCGCTTATAACAAGAATTAAATTAGAAATATGTTAGGACCGCCTAAATAAACACCGCTAGTAGCATGTTTAGGGCCGATGAGACAAACACCGCTAGTACCATGTTCAGGGCCGACAAGCTCATTAGCAACATGATAAGATTGGAAGGAACCGTTAGTGGCATGTTAGGGCCGTAATAAATTATTATAAGCCGATAGATAAAGGATTAGGAGCGTAAATACTAAATGACCAATTTAGAAAGAATTCACGAGAAATGAGATGAACATTTATCACAAATACACTTAAAAGATATCATTGATTGTCATGACACCATGTAACACTAAACTAAGATAACACGATAAAAGAAATAGGATGCACTAGAATCATGGCATTATACTAAAAAGAGCTAAAATAAAATGAGCTACAATCATGCATCAATTGGTTGTTGCATATGATTGATGTTTGTCATACACAAGATTGCATTAAGTAAAAGATTTAAAGAGTAAGATAAAATACGAGGCATGCAAGGTTGGTGACGAACCATATCTACATGACCTAACAAGCCGTAAATTTAGACAAGAGGTTCGGAACGGACGATTCGAACCTGAGAGGCATGTTAGGGTGGCGGCGGACCGTCCCTAGTCATGACCCGATATTGACACGGAGTATGGAGATATGATTTGTGCGCTGTTAGACCATAGCTGGCGAGGGACCATGCTTATGGCTGTTATCACGAGAGGCTCTACCTCGGCGTAGGTATCCCGAGAGGCTCTGGCTTGGTGGCATCCCTAGTGGCACTGCCTAAGAGTTATCCCGAGAGTGGGTGATGTACACACTCACCACCCTGGGTTCGTCCGACGGCAATTAAGTATTGGATTAAGTGATCGATCAAGAAGATATTATTTAATCGGTAAAAAGAATTATGCATATGCATGGTAGTTCAAGCATGCTAGTAGGATTTTGATTTTGTTGTTATGATGTTGTATGGAATTGTTCTTTAAGTAAATTGCTACAGCTTAAAGTTTATTATTCGTTGTTGTTTGTTACGGGAATATTAGGACCCACGTGATGGGCCTGATACTTCCTTCTTACTGAGCAAGTTGTGCTCACTCCTCCTTCTAACATGTTTTCTTAGGTGAGTACTATGAAGAGACAGAGTACACTGAACCATATAATGAGGTTCAAGATGTGGAGCAACCTGAGTGAGGGTACGCTGTAGCCCCTCGAAAGTAGAACTGGCTGGGATTGGATTTCAACTTTGTGTTATTTGATTTCTAAAGAAACACATGGTTTGTTTAAATTGACACATTATGCGCATATTAGTTTTCCTGGTATTGTCACTTAACTACTTTGATTTCATTTAATACTCTCATTGTTTGGAAAATAATTTAAAATAAAATATTTTACCTCATATTTCTTAAATCATTTTTTTTATTATTAATAAATCTGGGAAATTTTGATATTTTTCTAAATTAAGATTTATAAAATTGGAGGCGTTACAGAACCGAACCGAAATATTTCGGTTCGATTTGAATTCGGTTTTATAGACTAATTCGGTTAATTCGGTTTCTTACCATCCAAAACCAAAAACCGAATAAACCGACTAATTCGGTTTGGTTTAAACCGAAAAAACCAAATAATCACCCTTATTAAGGATTCAATATATGATAACATATGTAACCTGCTGTAAGCTCATACAGCTTGAGGATCTAATATATGCGTATACCTAGTTCCCTTGAGACCTCTCCTCATCCTGGTCTTTGAATTACAAGGCATTGCCTTGTCCTCTAGTAAGCTTAGCTTACCAACCTAACTAGTGATAAATCACCAGTTGAATCTCTCTTGTTCATGTTGTACAAGGGAACTATGGTGGAACTATTGTAACTAGGCCATAAAAACCTTGTAAACTAGGTGCACTAAGGTTTCACCTTGCAACCTCATGGCTAACGGCACGGCTAGGTCGCCAAGGGTTCTAAACCTTTTACCCTAGCTAGTGGTACTTAGTTGTGATCTTTAGTAAACTAGTTTTCTTGCTTGTGGTAGAAATAGCCATAAAAATTTAGAAAACTCAAGAAAACCCCTAGGTCTCGAAGGACTTTTGAAAGTCTCGGAGTACCCTCGGAATGCTTAGACCCTAAGGTACCCTAAGAACCCCTTTAGATCTCCTCTTGACCTTCCTAGCAAAACTTGGAAAATTCAGCTAACATACTTGTGGCGATGTGTCGCCACAGTTGGTAACGTTCTGCCAACTTTCCAGCATTAGTGACGCATCATGGGAAATAGTACAAATCTGGCGATACGTTGCCAATCTGCGAATCTACAGAATTTTCACAGATTTTGCTACTATGAACTTTGGACACTTACCAAACATATCAAAAATGCTTGGATAGCCTCCACACTTTACATACATGTAAAACATGTTGCATAGATCACAACCAACTATCACAAGTCAATCTATGATGTATTATAACATCATTCCAATCATTATAAACCTTACAGTCCACCATGATTCAACCTTGTTCACTAACTAATGATATTGCTAGAACTACTTGAATTCTTCAAGTAAACTCATTCTAATAGCATTAATTTCAATAAAAAATACAACTCCTTTACCTCAACTCCAATGAACAAGCAAGAATCAAGCACTCTTCAAATCCACTAAGCTCACCAAAGCACCACCTAAGTTCCAAACAAAACATAGGCACCAAACATCAAATTATTGTCTTCTAACCAAAATCCAAGCTCCTAACTAACCAATAAACCTGAAATCAATCAAGAACACATTGGTTACCTCATACTAAAAATAGGGGATGGGAGAAAACATGCTTCCAAGCTCCAAAACCATAGTTTTATGCTTGAAATGAGCTCCCGATGGCTTATATACTTGTGATGGCTTCTCTTTTCACCAAGAAACTTTGATTTCAAGCTTAATTGGATGGAAAAATGAGGGTGGAGAGGATGAACTGGGGTTTATGGAAGCCACCCCTCCATTTTACCCTCTTATAACCCTATTTTAAAACTAAGCCATCAAAGTATTAGACATGATACACTTAAAGTCCTCATCTTTTGGTAACCTTAACTGTTCTTGATTAATCCTTGTTTATTTCATCAAGTTTGGGTTAAAGTTAACAGTTAAGTTATAAAACTTCATTTTAACCACTTGGGACCTAGCCCGGCTATTCAGGATACAAAATTACTATTTTGCCCTTGAACCTCATTTAGCACCTTAACCTTCTTGGAACTTAATGAACTTTGCTAAACTTTCCTATTCCTGCTATGTAAACTTGAATTAAGGTTTCAAACTTAATTTAGAGTACTTTACCTTCCTCAGGCATGCTTCCCAGTAGTAGGACCATAACAATATAACCTGAATCTCATACCAGTTAAATCTAAATCTAAAACCATATAACCTGAATCTCATACCAGCTGAACCTCAATCTGATACCATTCAACATGAATTTGATACCACATAACTTGAATCTCATACCAGTTGATCCTCAATTTGATACCACAACAGCCTAAATTTGATACCATAAGAACCTGAATCTTATACCATTTAACTTGAATCTCATACCACGTACACCTGAATCTCATATTACTTAACTTGAATCTCATACAACAATAATCAAAATCTCATACCACATGAACTTGAATCCCATACCATAACAACCAGAATCTCATACCACAAGAACCTGAATCTCATACCACTTAACTTGAATCCTATACCACAATAACCTAAATCTCATACCATTTAACCTGAGTCTCATACCACGTGAACCTGAACCTCATACTACTTAACCTAAATCCTATACCACAACAATCTGAATATCATAGCATAAGAACCTGAATAAGATATCATTTAACTTAAATCTCATACCAATTAACCTGAATTCCATACCATTTACCTGAATTTCATACCATTTAACCTGAATCTCATATCACATTAACCTGAATCTCATATCACTTAACCTAAATCCTATACTACAACAACTTAAATCTCATATCATTTAACTTGAATCTCATACCACAACAACCTGAATCTCATTCTACTTAACCTGAATCCTATACCACAACAACCAGAATTTCATACCACATGAACTTGAATCTTATACCATTTAATTTGAATCTTATACCACTTAACCTAAATCCTATACCATAAGAACTTGAATCTCATACCATAAAAACCTGAATCTCATGCAAATTAATTTGAATCTCATACCAATTAACCTGAATCCCATGCCATTTAACTTGAATCTCATACAACATGAACCTAAATCTCATACCACTTAACCTAAATCATATACCGTAACAACCATAATCTCATACTACTTAACCTGAATCTTTTACCATAACAACCTAAATCTCATATCACAACAACCAGAATCTCATGCCACATGAACTTGAATGTTATACCATTTAGTCTAAATCTCATACCATTTAACCTAAATCCTATACCACAACAACCTAAATCGCATACCATAAAAAACCTGAATCTCATACCATTTAACCTGATTCTCATACCACAAAAACTTGAATAACATACCGCATAACCTGAATCTTATACCACTTAACCTGAATCTCATACCAATTAACCCAAATCCCATACCATTTAACCTAAATCTCATACCACGTGAACCTGAATATTGTACCATTTAACTTGAATCTCATACCACAACAACCAGAATCTCATGCCACATGAACCTGAATCTCATACTCCTTAGCCTAAATCTCATACCACTTAACCTGAATCTTATTCCACAATAACCTCAATCTTATACCACAAAAACCTGAATATCATATCATTTAACCTGAACCATGTACCACGTGAACCTAACTCTCATGCCACTTAACCTGAATCCTATATCACAAAAACCTGAATATCATACCACTTAAGCTGAATCCCATACCACTTAACCTAAATCTCATACGATATATATACATGATGGACCTAAGTCTCATACCACTTAACCGGATTCTTATACCTCATGAACTTGAATCTTATACCATTTAACCTGAATCTCATACCACAATAACTTGAATCTCATACCATATATATACCACATGGACCTAAATCTTATACCAATTAATCTGATTCTTATACCACATGAACTTGAATCTGATACCACATATATACCATATAACCTAATTTTTACACCATATCATAAAAAACTTGAATATCATACTACTTATATACCACATAACCTAAATCACATACTACGCAACCTAAATCTCATACCACATCAACCTAATACCACATAAACCTCAATCTCATACCATATCAACCTGATTCTCATACAGTTATACCACCTGAATTTGATATCACATGAACCTGAATCTAATACCATTTAACTTGAATCTAATACCACTTAACTTAAATCTCATACTATTTAACCTGAATTATATACCGCATAACTTGTAACCCGTTTTTCAGGTTACATTGCGATTCTCTTATTTTGTATTTTTTTTGTTACATTTCTAAACTTATGTCCTTAACTGATCAAAAACCAAAAGTGTGGGGATGAATCATGAAAAGGGCTTCAAAAAGGCCAATTAATTGCTCTATTAGACTTGAGATTGGCAGGCGATTGAATTTTGATAGGCCAGATAAAGGAGTGGAGACTTTAATTAGAAGCCTGTAGATAAGTGTGAAGAACATGCATTAAGTATTATGGAAAAATTTGACAATTTAAAGGATCATAGTAAGGGCGGAAGAAGTTGGGTTTAGGGTCAAAAAGTTCGACATTGATAAGTGAGATGAAAAAATTAGAGTAAAGAGATTAAATTGCCAAAAAAAGACTGCAAGAACCAGCCATTATTTTCATTTCCTCCATTATAGGGCTATTTTCATTAGAGAGCTTAACTTTTTTCTGAGCAGGATTTATATGTTTGGGTTTTGGAATAGTGTGTTTCAACTTTCTGTCTTCTTGGGTTGGTTGGGATATTGGATTTTGTTTTCTCATTTTATGTTGGGATTTCTTAAGGATCTTTTTGGTATTGGACTATGATTGGTGTTGGGTTATTTGGGTCACGATCTTTATCTTTAAGATGATATTTGTTTCAATTATTTTTTAATAAATTTTTTTCATTGTCCTATAAAAAAAACTTCCAAAAGTTTGACACTATAACTCTTTTCCGATCTGATGAAAGAAAAAAAAAAGGAAAAATCTTCCCAACATCTACTTGAGGTTAAGGAGACTGTTGTATACTTCATTGTCACTTTACCAATAGCCAACCCTAAAGTTCAACTTTTAATTTTTTTTATCAAGTTTAAACATTTATTCATGTATATATTTTAAAATTTGCATCACAGTACTGCAACTTTATTGGTTGTTGAATTATTGCAGGTACTAAAATGAAACAAATAGTAGCAAATTGAAATCTAATGCAGAAATAAAAAGAATGAGGACTACTACCGTAGATTTACATCCTCTCTGCGTTTCTTCTATACAGTCAGTTCTGGATGGTACGCGTTCTACCTTACACATTGTCTATAACAGTTGGAGGTGATTGTGTGAAGTTGATTTCGCTTGATGGTTTTTTAAGTATAGAGCTTTTGGTTCTATTACTTCTATGAGAAAATGTTATATGTCTTTATGTGATCTTTTTTCTTTATGTGACTTTGTTACTATGCCGTGTTCTTTTCCTTTTGTGTTATACGTCTTTAACGGCCGTGTACTAGCTCTTCTTTTTGTGACTTGTGGTTCACTACGGTTTCTTGTTGGTTTCATGAGTCTGCGATTAAAAACATTTTATGTTGAATGGGTGTGAGATTAGTCTCTCTTTTTAGCCATAAGAAGCCCAGCGTTTCCATTTTTCTGCTTTCTGAGGTGGAGTGTGTAGAAAAGTGTACAATTAAAACCTTTATTTTCCGTTGCTTTAGGAGCAGGGCAATTACTTGTTTATTCTTTCATCTGTACAAAAGCCATTATATTAGTAAATACTGATATAAACGAATTAACTTAGCTTTCTGCAGAAGCTACATCATGTGGCTTTTAAATCCACTTTGAGTCGACAGTGGACGGGCCCAAGTATCATATATATAAAGGTAGAACCCTAAAAAAAGTGTTCATTAAATTCTTGGGGAGCTGCAAGCTTTATCTTATTTGTGGATATCTAATATATGTAGGAAGGTGAATTATAGTTGGGAATTAAAAGTGGATTATAAATCCAAGTCTTGCTGTAAATAATTGGATATAACCAAGTAGCATCTTTGATTATAAAAAATATAAAGATGCGCAAACATTGAACGATGTTTTTGTCCTTAATGTCTAATATATTGTAATATTTTAAATAAACTTATTATTGTAATTACATTATTTTAAGATAATGGCTAACTTCTTCAAAACTCATCCATCTTTCTGTTTTTTTTTTTCATTTAAGGTCCCATATTTTAATCTATTGCACTTTCTGGTGCAAGAACACCGGAAAAGTTCCTTCATACTATCTAATGACACTATGCATTTGCCTGTTGGAAAATCATCCTTTTAGATAATAGATACTAGAGATTTAAAATTTTCCATTACACTATCAAATTAAATTTTTTATCCATCATTAAGATGTTAAAGTTTAATTTTGGAACAAACTTCTCCTTGATTTCATATTATCATTAAACAAGACCTTAAGCACAAGGTTTTACCAATTTCATTACCCTTTAACTTCAATGAAATATATATTATAAAAAGTAAGAAGGTGTACAAATGTTGAATGACTTTTTTGCCCTTAAAGTTTAATGTATTGTAATACTTTAAATAAACCTATTATTGCAATTACACTGTTTTAGGAAATGGATAAATTCTTCAAAAACACATCCATCTTTAAGTTCTTTTTTATTTAAGACCTCATATTTTAATCTATTTCACTTTCCAATGCAAGGCCGTTCAAAATGTTCATCCATACTATCCAATGGACTTGCGCATTTGTCCATTGGAAAATCATCTTTTTAGATATTAGATGCTAGAGGTTTAAAATTTTTCATTAAACTATCAAATTAATTTTTTATCCACCATTGAGATGTTAAAGTTTAGTTTTGGAACAAACTTCTCCTTGATTTCATATTATCATTAAACAAGACCTTAAGCACAAGATTTTATCAATTTTATTATCCATTTACTTCAATGAAATATTTTTATTAATGTTTAAAAGTACATTTATGGATAAATTTTTATTTATCTTTTTAATTAGTGCCTATATTCAAGATGAAGCCAAAAAGAAAATTAGATGTAAGGTACTCTCATGAAAATTATCCTAAATATAATCTTCACTTTTTTATTTTTAACTTAGGTAAAATATACTATTAAAATATATAACCAAATTACTGAAAAAATTAATTTTCATAAATATCTATGATTTATATGAGCTAAATTTCATCCTAAAATTTTGTTTGTTATCTTTTCATTCTAAAAAAATAAAAATATTGTAATCTGTCCCAGTAGGTTCAATTTGTTAAGCAAACCAAAAGCTATTATATAATAAGTATATACATTGTACACAATAACTATTTCATATATCAAAAAATTGATAATGAAAAATTTTATTTAATTATAGAAAAGTAATTTCTCACTTCAAATTTCTATGATAGAAATTATCAAACAATTTAAAAAAATTTTACAATATTGATGGTATAGAAACAAAATTACTCAGAATTTGTAGATTTTATCTAATTGGAAAATAAAATGAAATATTTTAAAAATAACAAACTTATTTGAGGATTAAACTTTGGATCTATTTACCTTGACCTATGAGATAGAAAAAATATTTGTAGGGACACTATGTGTCCCGGGCACAAGGGACTTATTTCTTTTTTTTCCTTTTTTTTTGTCCCCCATTTTTCAATCTATAATTACTTTTGATTGATTCCTAGAGAAAGTTGACTTTTTTAGAAGACCCCATATACTTTTAAAAATTATTTTCCCAACTAAGTATAGTTTTTAAAATAATTCCTTAACGATTATACTTAAGTCATTCATCTGTATTTTAGTTTGCTTTTTAAGTCATAAAAAATTTGCCAACAACATTAAAGTTAATTAAAAATCATAACTGCAACTAAAAAAAATTAATAAACAATTAATAATAAATTAAAAAATTAAATAGTAAGCATGAAAGCATGGAGGTGAACTGAAATTTACATGACCAGTTTTATCTGTATAGTTTAATAAATTGCAAACATGAATTTTCAAATTACATAAATTGTACATTTTACTAATTAGCTTCCCAAACTTTTCAAAATAAATTTTAGATTTCATATAATCAAAAAGTAAGATGAAATATTTTAAAAAATTTAGAACCAAAAGAGAATACTAATATATAGGTTGAGAATGAAAAGGAAACATAATTAAAAGTGAGAGACTATATACCAAATTTACCCTATTTTTTGTGTTAGCAATTTTTTTTAACTAGGGAAAAATTTAGTACTACATATTTTATTTTAAATAAAAAATAATAGTATATTTAACATTAAGTAGTTGTGCTTTTTTATATCTATGGTGTGCATTTTTTTGATAATTTTATTTTGAAATATATTTTTAAATATTATTTACTTAATTAATAAAAATTTTCAATATACTTTTAATATTTTCTGGAGAAATAACTACTTCAAAAATTAAATTAATTTATTTTAATAAGTATAAATATACATTTTGTGGAGACTATTCTTTAATATGCCAGTGACCTATTTAACATTAGCGTTAGCAATTAGTATCAAAGTTTAAAAAAAAACTCCCTTGTTGCTTTAGTAGTTTAATTTCCAATTTTAATAAATTACCTAAAGCTCTAATGCTAATCATAAAAATTGTTCTCAAACAAGAACATGATAGCTAATATATTCAAGATAAAACAAGAAATAGATATAAGGTGCCCTATGAAAATTACTCAAATATAACCTTCAATTTGTTTGCATTTTAACTTAGATAAAATATACTATTAAAATATTCAGTTAACACTTGAAAAGTTAATCTCTTTGATCAATATCCTATATCGGCTAAATGTTGTCCTAAAGTTTTGATTGTTTCCTTTTCATTCTAAGAAAATTAAAAACATTTTAATTTATCCCCAATAGGTGCAATTTGTTAACCCAACAAAATGTTAGTATACAATAAGTTCATACATTGTGTACAATAACTATTTCCTACATGGGAAAATTTGATAATGAAAATTTTTCTTTAATTATAAAAAACTCTTTATTAGTTCAAATTTCTTAGAGAACAATTATTAGATAGCTTAAAATAATCTGAAAAATTGATGTTATATAAACACAATTACTTTGAATTAAAAGATTTCATCTAATTGGGGACCAATATAGAATTTTTTAAAAAATTTAGAACCAAAAGGTAGTACTTAATAGATTGAGAATGACATGCCAGCATAAATTAAATGATATGAACTATCTACAAAATTTACCCTATTTAATACTATATATTTTATTCAAAAACTAAGGGTATTTACATTAAGTTGTATTTTTTAATCCCATTGTGCTTTTTTTATAAACTTATTAAAAATTGTATTTTGAAATATATTATTAAATAAATTTGCACTAATTACATGTACTTTATTTATGTTTGGAAAATTTTATCAATTTCATTACCCTTTAACTTTAATGAAATATTTTTGTTAACACTTAAAAGCATTTTCATGGATAAATATTTTAATTTTCTATTTAATTAATGCCTACATTCAAGATGAAACCAAAAATAAAATTAGATGTAAGATGCCCCCATGAGATTACCTGAAATATAATTTTCAATTTGTTTGCTTTTTAATTTAGATAAAACATACTATTAAAATATGCAATCAAATTATTGAAAAAATTAATCTTCTTCAATATCTATTACTTATCTAAGCTAACTTTTATCTTAAATTTTTTTTTGTTATCTTTTCATTCTAAAGTAAATAACATATTTTAATTTATCCCAATAGATTCAATTTGTTAATTGAAAAAAAAGTTGTAACATAATAAGTGCATACATTGTACATAATAACTATTTCATATATGAAAAAAATTGATAATACAAGTGTTTATTTAATTGTAAAAAATTATTTCTCAGTTAAAATTTGTGAGAGAGAAATTATTAGAAAATTTTAAATATTTTAACAAATTGATATTTCATAGACATAGTTACTCTGAGTTAATAAATTTCATCTAATTGAGACTCATATGAAATATTTTAAAAATATTTAGAACCAAAAGAGAATAATAATATATTAAGAATGAAACCAGAGCATAATTCAAGGTTAAGGGCTATCTGAAAAATTTGCCCTATTTTGTATGTTAGCAATTTTTTTTAACTTGGACAAAATATAGTACTATATATTTTTATTTCAAATAAAAAATAATGGTATATTTAAAATTAATTTATATTTATATATATATGTTGTCTATTTTTAATTTTTTTATGCATATGCCTATTGTGTTTTTTTAAAAAAAATTATTAAAAATTTTAAAATTTAAAATATATATTTAATTATTATTTATTTAAATATTAAAAAATTTAATATACTTTTAACATTTTCTAGGCAAATAGCTATGTCAAAAATTAAAGTAATTTATTGTAGTAAGAATAAAGGTAAATTTTGTGTGGTCTTTATGCTTTAATCTGCTAGATAGTCCATTGGCATTTGCATTGGTAATTAGTATTACAATTTGGAAAAAAAACCTATTTAAAGGTAGTTTTTAACTTTTTTCTTTAACAGTTTAATTTTCAATTTGAATAAATTACTTAAAGCTCTAATGTGAATTACTATCAAAATCACTTATTTTCATTTTTATATCTTTTTTCTCTAGAAATAATTTTAATTGAAAGCCAATAATAGTCTATTTGAAAGTAAATTTTTGTGATGTTAATAATTTTTTATGAATTTTTATTTTTAATGCCTAAAACTAGAAAAATTCATAAAAATTTAGTAAGATTATAAAAAGTAAAATTTTCAATGGATTATTACACCGACATGATATTAATTTTTAAATAAAATTATCTCCGGTTAAAAAAGATGTATAAGTAAAATAAATTATTTTAAATTAAGTTGGCTTAAGTTAACACAAATCAGCTCTTAATCTCCTTGATCAATATCATATGTGAGCTAAATTTCATCTTTTTTTTTCTTTTTTCATTCTAAACTATTTAAAAGCATTTTAATTTTCCCCACTAGATGCAATTTGTTAACCCAGCAAAACTTTATTACACAATAAATGCATACATTATGCAAAATAACTATTTCGTATATAGGAAAATTGATAATGAGAAATTTTTTTAATTGTAAAAAAACTATATGTCAGTTCAAATTCCTTAAAGAGCATTCATTAAAAATTTATTTATTTTGATAGCACATAAACATAGTTATTTGAATTAATATATTTCATCCAATTGGGGACTAATATAGAATATTTTAAAAAAATTAGAAAAAATGAGAAAACTTGGTAGGTTAAGAAAGACAAGGAAGCATAAATTAATGGTTATGGACTATCTAAAAAATTTACCCTATTTTTTATGTTGTATATTTATATTAAGTTGTATTTTTTATGCTTATTATTATTTTTAATAAACTTATTAGAAAAATCTTTTTTAAAATATATTATTAAATAAATTTACACTAATTGCATATACTTTATTCACGTTCAAAGAGCATGTCAATAACTAGTGTATATAATGGTAGGGATATTCAAACTCTACATTTCCTTATATTTATCTCAACAACTTAACCATTATACCAAAAATAGAGAAATTGACGAGGCTTTAATCCATACATGACAAAAAAACTTGGGATTGAACACATGACATTATTGACACCACAAGGTGGATATTGTGTAGTTTGCGATTGGAAATAAAGGCACATTATTTTAAAATATGAATTCTTAGTTTATAATCGAATTGGTCCCGTTAGATTTTATGGGTTAAGTAGATAAAATTGATTCAACTAAAATTATTGGACATAACTTGGGGCTTAGACTTAAAGATGGACGGGCTTGACCATGCTTTAACTTTTGAGGTGCTACTGTTAGTGGGCCACACAGGCGCCAGCTAAAAAGCGTTTCGGACTGCCTTTGATTCAGGAATCAGGGTCCGAGGATCTTATTCTTTGTTTTATTCACTGATTTGTTTTGCTCCTTTCATTGAAAATAAAATGTTATTGTTTATTTTGTTGTGGTTACCACTTGCAGAACGAGGAAGCATCCAAATAGAGAAAGAGCCAATAACCAATGACCAAATCTGACTTAAATGCTCTATCCAATCTCAAACTCTTTACTCTATTTTGGTTTTTTAACTTAATTTGAACTAAATTTATTTATATTATTATTTATCAATTTTTTAAAAAAAATTATATTAGATAGTATAAGAATTATAGTTTTTAAATATATTTTAAAATTTTTTATCAAATAATAATATAATCAAATTTTTAAGTTAAACTTAAGTAAAAAAAACTAAATAGAGCAAAGAATTTGAGACGAAGAAAGTGTAATTACAATCACGTGATGGCGTGCATAATGGCAATGCAGAAGAACACCTATAGATGATACCCGAATTCAATAATTGGTGTCGCACTCTACACAAACCAGACATTTTAGAAGTTGGCTAAATATAGTCAAGGTTTTTCAGGTTTCGTGCAGCAAACCCCTTCACACCTAAAGTGAGGATAGTTCACTGTCACTCATACTCTTGTAATAAATTGTAGTAGATTTTGATTAAAAAAAAATGTCTTAATTGCTAGAAAATGAAAAGCAGAATTTGTCTGCCCTAAGATAAGAAAGTATTAAGCCAAGGTTGTGCTTATGCTTCCAAAAACAAATCTTCAAAGCAGTAACTTTAAAAATAGCTTCTTCCTTTAAGAAACATAGTTAACAATGAGGTTATTTTAGATGATAAATTCCACAAAGGAATTGAAATGATCAGAGGTCATCTGGTGGTAAAGGTGAACATTAGGCCGGGTCAGCTTGGCCCAACTAAAAAATGGCTTGGGTCAAAGCCGACCTAAGCACAGTCAAAGCCTGACACGCATCGGCATGAGGGAAGCTCAAGAAATTATGGGCCATGTATGGGCCTGAGAAGCCTGAGCCCAGAACAGGCTCAGGCACGAATCGGGACCTGCTAGTTCAGTCCGGGCCGAGCTGGGCCTAACGTTGCAGCCACTTCCCAATAATAAAGGACATCCAGCCCCCAGCGGTTCTAAAGGCCTGAAACCATTTTTACCTTTATTTAACCCTTATAAACGGCTAGTTTTATTCAAAAAAAAATTAAACTCTCCTATAAATAAAGTGCCTTATTTCCTCACTTTCTCACACCAATTCCTACACTCCCTTCTCTACATCCACTACTTTTTCAACAATTCTTTTTCTCTCCACCAATTTTCTTAATCTCCTACTAATTTTTTCTTAATCTCTCCTTATTTTTTTTTATCTTTCCATCAATTTCATCAACTCAATGGATCGAAGAAAAAGTACTAGCTTCATCACTACCAAAAGGTCCTCCTCCCGTAACGACTTGAGGTCATTCTTCCGTCACAAAACTTCAGCCTAAAAGAGGATTCATATCGGTCCTTGAGTCTGCCAACATCGATACGATAAATATCGTTGTGGAATTTGACGAGCAAGCATCTGATGATGACATTGAAGTCCGAGTGACCCCCACTCAAACTGTTGATCCGCATAGAGGGGATGGTTCACAACAAACACCTCAAAGTCAAGTTCTTAAGGGTGGTAAAGGTAAATATCACTTCAAATCTTTCGTGTGTGAGCATTTTGAGATAGTTTGGGAGAAAGACAATAGGTTCGCCAAGTGCAAGCACTATGGCAAGAAGTTGGCACACAATGTGAATTTTGAGACTGGGACGCTTCAATGACATATAAGGAACAAGCATCCAATGCATTATTTGGGCGTTGAAAGGAGTTCTGGCGAATAAGCACAACTTGGATCTATGACCAGTGGTTTAGGTATCTTTAAATTTAATCAACAAGAATGTAGGGAAGATATGGTTAACATTGATTATACTTACGGAAAAAAATTTTAGGCAAGCTGAAGACATGTATTTAGAAAACTAAAATAAGTCTAATTTAAACCCAGCCTTTAAAAAGACATTTAGGATAAGTGCTAGAAGAAAAGCATGTAGAATGCACGAATTAGGTAAATCTAATCCACAAGCATATTTTTGTTCACTTGATCATTGCATTGCTTTCACTAGTGATATTGGACATCACTTATAGAGGAAGATTATTTTTGTGTCATCACCATGGAATTAAATACCCCGTACAGGTAAGCGGTATGTGGTACAAATGTTTTCACACTTTATCATTTTATCACACAGTATTTCCCACATCCAACACTTTTTGAATACATTTTGTCCAAAAGCAGTGGTTACCACAAAAATTACGAGGAACGTACCGCAGTATTTTTATCTTTTACGGATATCTGTGAAATATGTTTTTAGTCATTTTACTTCAAAATATCATAAATATATAAAAAATTAAAATAAATATTTACTTTTATTCTTTTGGTTACTTTTCTTTGTTAACATAAAAATTTAATGATTATTTTGAGTCACCTAGAAACTCAACGTAGTATTAGAAAATGTATTGTTACTATTAAATTATTATTTTTTTTCTCTTATATCAATAAATTAGTTTCTTTTTTTAGTATTATTTGTTTTTCTCTATATACAACATTTGTTTATATTTTTTATGTTAAAAAATATCTTCTATCATATATCTTTATTTATATTTAACAAATTATGATGAGAAAAACTAGAATACATACAAAATGTGCCAAAAAAATTATTGAATTTATATCAGCTTAAAATAATATTATAACATTTATTTTTTTATGAAAATGGTAACGATATGCGGCGTTGTATGTTTACCATGTAGTATACCTTAAAAATTTGGAGTGTAGTATATCTAGCAGTAACTTTATTCAATACCTTGGTTATTGCACATTAGATAAATGATGATTGGGTAATTCAAAAACATATTATTACATTTAAATGCATGAAATATAACCACACTGGGTATAATATCTATCAAAGCATTTTAGATATACTTCATGAATTTTTCTGTGTTGACAAAGTTTTCTGCATTAGTTTTGTCAATGCCTCTAATAATGATTGGGTGGCCCAAGAACTCTGTAATGCATTGAAACCCCCTCGAAATGGTGTTTTGTTTTCTTTATTAGATGCATGTGTCATATTTTGAACTTATGTGTACAAAAAGTGCTTGAGATTTTGCAGACATAAATCCATTTAATCTGAATTGCATTACTATATTTGAAGTTATGTCCCAATATTAGTCATAAATTTAAAGAATATTGTCTTTAAAACAACAAATTGTTTTCATGAAAACGTTTAAAACTTGATTATCCAACCCGTTAGAACTCAACATATGAGATGTTAATGAATGCATATCCATATGCAACTCTGTTGACTATTTTTTTTTTAAACTTGAAATTAAACTCGAAACTTTTAACAGTTGAAATGTGGGACAAGTTTTACAAACTTTGTTAATTGTTATGGTATTTTTATAAAATAATTACTTTTTTCTCCAATGTCTACTATTCCATTGCCCATAACATTTTGATGTATTTGTTAAAACACTGTTTATGTTTTGAATCAATACAAGTTAAATCCATTTCTAAAGGAAACTGTTAAAGCAATAAAGGACAAATGGGTTTCATAGTTTATAGACATTCTCCTCATCTTTTTACTTACATCTTCACTTGACCCAACCGTGAAAATTTCTAATACATTATCTTTACTTGAGGGATACTATAGTTTCTTGGATATGCAGCATATTACTTGTTTAGCTATGATGGCTGAAATAGATAAGCACATGCCGAAGCTCTACAAGGAGTACTCATCTCCCCACAAAGACAAGGTGAGACCCACATCTTCCTCCACTGTTGGCACTTTATCCTCTTCATCATCAGTACCATTCAACCCCATGGAATAGCTGCTGAAGCATTATGACACCCCACATCCCTCATGTGAAGTCTATGTGATTTTTTATGTGTATATATAATTCTAAGTTTTAGAGCTTGATCACCTAGTGCTTATATTTTTCATAAAGGATAATCTATGTGGCGTGAGCAGATGTTTCGTGGACTGGTTCTGGACTTGGGTTGTTACAAATGGTATCAAAGCTAATCCAGTTTAGTGATTGTGTAGGCTATACTTTTGATTTTGTGTGAGTCGAGGCCTGATTCTATTATGTTTATTCTGTGTACGGTTCATATTCATCACCTATTGGCCTCACAATTTTAGATTTGTTTATGGACCAATAAGAATGTTGGGTATATAAGTAGGGGAGATTATGACACCGCACAAACCGCATAGGAAATCTATGTGATTTTTTATGTTGTATATATGACTCCAAGTTCTATAGCTTGATCACCTGGATAGTGCTTATCCTTTTATAAAAGATTGACTATGTAGTGTGGGCAAGTATTTTGTAGACTGGTTTTGGACTTGGGTCATAACAAGCATCCTCAACCCACATTTTTTTGCCTACCGGAAGTAAATGATTATCTCCACATATCATTTGAGACAAGTGATGATGACATTTTGGATTGGTGGAAAACAAAAAGTAACAGATTTCAAATTCTGTCCATCTTGGTGAAGGAAGTTCTTGTGGTTCTGGATTTCATTGTTACATTTGAGTCCACTTTCAATGTCGGCAAATGAGTCATTTCAGATAAACGGGTCAGGTTGACTCTAGAAGTAGTAGAGGTTTGCATGTACAACCGTGACTGAAGCCTTGCTGCTTTAAGAAAGCAAGACCAGAAAAGTTCAAAAGATGAGATGCAAGATAATGATGGGGCTTTTACATCTTAGGATTTCTTTTTTCGGTTCTTATTATGCATTTGATATGATTATGCTATGCGGTATAGACCACAGATTTAATTAGCTATTTTTTTTAACATTTCTCCATTTATCATGTAAGACTCATTCTAACTTGTTTGTAAGTGTAAGACTCGTTCTAACTTGTTTGTAAGTGCTATTTGGCTTTTTTATTAATAAAAATTGCACTAGTGGTAGTATTTTTTTAAAAAGTTTAGAAAAATAAGTAAATGTTTTTTTAAAAAAATATCTAAATATTTTAACAAAATTTTAAAAATAAAAATAAAAAAGGAAAAACCTGGCCTAGGCTTGAATAGGCCCAAACCTGACTTGACCAAGCCCAGGCCAGGACGATCCTAAGCCGGTCAGGCCCACCGTTCAACACTAGCTGGTTGGGTGTGCAAGATTTGGAGACGAGGGAATTTTTCACATATTTTTATGTGACAAGTCATGCAAAGCATAAATGGGAAGCAGAAAGTGGCGGGGAGTGATGAAAGCTCTTCCTTCATTCGAGCTTTTTTTCACATATTTTTCACCCGAATCATAGAAACTGCTAGCAGATTTTTAATTCTTCAGCAAGGCGTGGGCATGATGAAACCTCTTCCTTCTTCCAAACTAGCCTCTCCACCTCCTCCTGCAATTCCAGTATGTACTTCACCACTCGATCAACTATGCTGGGAATGGTCCTCTTTTACATTTGCAGGCAATATATTAATTGGGATCAGAGATTCGCAAATTATAAATCAAGGGAAATGAAAATGGATTCCAATCCCTATGATACTAGTTAATGAACACCATGATTGTTTAATGAAATTTCAAGGCTCGTCTGTTAATTTATTGTTGAATGCCGCTTTAATATTCTGTCTTTGGGTTTTCTGGGTTTCTTCTGTGTTTATAGACACCGGTGATGACCACAATCCTTGGGATAGATTGTTAGATACATAAGTTGGGGGTAAAAGTTTCCAACGAAGAAGGTTAGGAGGGAAAAGTCTAGCATTCTCATTTTTTGAAACGGTGAATCACTATATAAACTTGGCAGGAGGTAAATGTAGGTATTTGAAATAATGGGGATAAAACTGTAGGTTCAACTAAACGTCGGAGGATTTTCGTCATTTTTCCTAAAAGTTTGCAGTTACGGCGAAGGACAGGAGAATACCGACCAAAGAGACAGAGAGGCAAGAGAGAAAGACAGAGCCACGAGCTCAGGCCTCATTTTACTATTTTTTCTTTTTCTCTGACTTCGAACTTTTCATGCAGAATTGAGTAGTAGCAATGCAAAAAGAAAACAGAGCACATTTTATACATTCGCCAATCTGACTTCCAACATACATGATAGTTTGGTACAATATATAAGCAGTGGAACTTCAACCGAGTCAGAGCACAAGCATTCTGTTGTACTCAGTAAGAACCAGACACAACACAAAACAGGGGGAACTTCAACAGAACTCATGTAATTTTTTGTTCTTGTCTCCGCAAGAACCACAAACAGTTTGTTGTGTATTCAATGACGGGCAGACACAAAACAGGGTCGAAAAACAGGGTCGAATTCAACAACCACCAACAAAACTTGTAGGACAAGATGCAACCTAAGATAAACAGCAAGCATAACTAAATATCACATTCCATACAAGAACAGAGCACGGATAGGATAGGAAGCTAACACATTTTTTACGTTTCTCTGCTGCGTCTTCATTAGGCCACAATTTTAAATATGTCGGCGCCGAACAACCTGCTGTTGGACCTTTGCACTCGAATTCTGTACTCTGCTCCTGGATCATCAACATTTAGATAGAAGAATACAAAGTCTCCAATTCGGAGGTCCTTGGTTCGGACGAATTGGAGCCAGCCAGCTTGAAAAACAGGCTTCGGGTGCCCTGTTGTTCTTGTGCGGCAGTTGAAGATCCATAAATGGCCACCTGAGTCCCTGACCCTCAAGTCCACAGAATGAGCACCTTGTGGGAGGTTGAAATGCGGGAGAGCATGGGCCGGAACGGCAAGCCGCTTACTCGTGTCGGTATCCGAGAGTTTCTTGGAGAAAAGCTCCATGTAATATAATATATGGCTTGAACAATTGAACCGCTCAGGCCTACTTAGTAGTGAGGGAGGGTTTC
This sequence comes from Aquilaria yunnanensis, assembly GCA_039654915.1. Lineage (NCBI taxonomy): Eukaryota > Viridiplantae > Streptophyta > Magnoliopsida > Malvales > Thymelaeaceae > Aquilaria > Aquilaria yunnanensis. Next base: position 4,482,225 of record CM077595.1, read on the forward strand.
GGAAAGGCTGAACTATAAAAGACTGCCAAAAGCCCATGATTGAAGTCAATTTATAGAGCAAAAATTACAAAAATCTACTGAGGTTTGGTTAAACCTACAATTTTGTTTTAACTCTTTCAAATATTTACACTCACCCCCAATCAAGTTAACACTATTATTCACTATTACCATAAAAATGAGAGAAATACTAGACTTTGCCCTCCTAACCTTCTTACTTAGAAACTGTACCCTCAAGTACTAAAACTCATTCAATTCAAACCAATTAATTTGAAAATAAAAAATCAACAAATAATCAAACAAATGATTCAATTGGGTTTTGCGTTTCTACTACTTGGACAATTTCAGGGGCTTCTTCGATTCTTTGGCCTCCAATTTTTGGGCCCTCCATGTTCCCATGCCATAATCCACTGGATCTCTTACATATGCTTGTCGGAATCCACACCAATGAGGTCTATTGTTCATCTGTCAGTTGATTGAGAACTAAAGGCAGATTCATCTAAACCCTAATGAAGCCAATGAACTTGAAAAGCCACGATTCATCTGAGGCCCATGAAGTCAGAGAGCCATATGCCCGTGGCCACAATTGTGGAGGCTACTATTGTGGTCTCCATCTACTGATCTTGCCAACCACATCCCATGAAGTGGCATCGTTGCCTCTTTGCCTCTTCGTCAAAGGTGCCGATCCAAGAGGAAGCAGGTGGAGAGGGTGAGGGCATCCACTTAACCCAAATAGCTGTCAAGGTTATGCGATAGATAGTGGCAGTCTAGAAAGGAGAAGATGAGGAATGGGGGAGGCGAATGGGATGGTATGGGAAGGGATTTTTTCTGGCTTTTTTTCTTTGGCTTTCTTTTGGCAATGATGCAAAGAAGGAGAAAAAGAGGAATGAGGAGGCAAATGGGAAGGGGTTCTTTTCTGTTTTTTTTCCCTCTAGTTTCCCAGTGGCAACAGTGAGAGGAAAGAGAAGAGGAGGAACGTGGGAGATGAATGGTAGGGGATGGGACTAGGGATGTAGCCAGGAATAGAGTCTAGGAGGGGCGAGACAAAGGTAGGAGCATGGGCGAGTTGTTAATATATATAAATTTATAATTAATTACAATTAATGATAGAAAATAAGTTGATAGTCGAAGTGCTATCGCCCTTTAAACCTATGAACTTTGGCCAGATACCACACTCGGGAAATCGAGCGTCACCCGTGAGGAGTACTAGTACCAACCTCGGAAAGAGGGAGTCTGACACCTTGGGCATACGACCTCGGTGGCCCACCAGCACCCCTGGGGATGACAGTACTGACCTCAGGAAAATAGCGCGTCGCCTCCCTCGAAAAAGCGGTTGTGTAACACCCCCACGTCCCACATGGTTGAATTGTGGGAAGCCTTATGTGGATATATAGGCTCCAATTCCAGAACATAAGCACCTAGCGCTTATCCTTTTCTAAAGGATAGCCCATGTGGTGTGGGCAGGTGTTCTGTTGACCGGTTCTGGACTTGGGTCGTTACAGACACCCCCACATCCCACATGGTTGAATTGTGGGAAGCCTTATGTGGATATATAGGCTCCAATTCCAGAACATAAGCACCTAGTGCTTATCCTTTTCCAAAGGATAGCCCATGTGGTGTGGGCAGGTGTTCTGTTGACCGGTTCTGGACTTGGGTCGTTACAGGTTGAGCCAGCTTCGGGGGAGAAGGACCAGCCACCTTCGGCAGGAGAAAATCCCCCCAAACGAGGAGCTTCAGTGCTAAGGAAACCCCTGAACTACTGAGACGACTTCGGGAGAAGGGTCCTTATTCCAAAAGGTGACCTCAACCGAAGGGACCTCGGAAGTACGGCAGAAGCAATTAAGGAGCCTCTGACATGTTGCCCTCACATGCTACACGCCGCCCTCATATGTGCTCTGACACGCAGACGCCGCCTACGTCTTGTCATGTAGGGCTATTCCTGCCCTAGCCCAAGGCCCAAGGAGCCTGCAGGCGGCTAGAGGCCCCGATGCCCAAAAGTAAAAATTACATCCGACTGAACATGTGTCGCAATCTGAACGGACCACACCCTCCTTTATGTACTAAGGAAATGGCCTCAGCGAGGGGTCGATCTCTCCTCCCCCAAAAAAAGGTAAAACAGGCAAGAATCTTTGGCCCCCAATACTTTCTCTCCACCTCTAAAACACTGACTTGGGCGTCGGAGGCTTCTCCTTGGAAAAAGACTCCAGAGACCTTCTAACCCCTGTTTTCTGAGTATTTCAACCATATTCTCCTGGGAAATCTCCACTTCAAACGTTCTCCCTCACTGGAAGTCCCTTCCGGTTTCACCATGTCACACAACGAAGATGCTGCAGGGCATCATAAGTATCAAATAATATTACATATAAACTCCTTAAATTTAAAAATCTACAATAATTAAGTTTAATTAAAAAATTTATAACTTAAAATTTAATAAGGTGCTCCTTCAAATTCCTAAAATCATCAAGTATTGAATCCATACTGAAAATCTCTGCAATATTTTTTTCTACATATAAAAGCAAACTATAAATAAGAAAATCATTGTCCATCTTATTTTTCAAGATGGTCTTCACAATTTTTTTAATTGAAAAAAATAAATTCTTTAGTGCCAATTGACATAAGAAGAATAAATATCAAATGGATCAATTTGTCAATTTTGGTCCTATATATTACAATCAAAACCTAGAAAATCTTATTTTAGGCACTTAAGACTTAATTTGCCTAACCTATTTGTATTATGATTACTTGGGAACCACAATACAATTAACCTAAATCATCCTGAAATTATGCAAAAAAATTACAATAAAAAATTTGTTTGTAGAACTCCCTTTTTTTGGTGATGAAGTTGTTGAAATTTGGAGAGAAATCAGGGACCGGTTATAATTACTTGAGGGCTGCTCAAGAGTTGTATAGTAATAAAGAGGACTTCATATTCTTATGGGGTGAAACATTTAAAGGGAAAAATTACATCATAGCCATTATTAATTATATAATTTACAAATAAGTATCTAAATTTAAAATTTTTACAATTCTATAATATATTTAACTACTAATAATAATAAATTTTGAAAATTTTAGGGCGACAGCCCCTCCCTACCACTTAGTAGCTACATCCCTGGATGGGACGAGGCTTTTTCTCTTTTTTTTTCTTGGTTCCCAATGGCGGCGTTGCGGGGAAGAAGAAGTGAAGGAATGAAGGAGGTGAATGGGAGGGGATGAGAAGAGGTTTTTTTCTAGTTTTTATTCTCTGGCTTCCCATTGGTGGCAGCCCAAGGAAGGAGAAAAGGAGGAACAAAGGAGGCAAATGGGAGGGGATGCGAAAGGGCAAAGTAGAAGATGGGGTAGGTCAATAGATGCATAAGTTTGGGGGGAGGAGGGGAGGCGGCAAAGTTTCTAACAAAGAAGATTAGGAGGCCAGATTTTTTAACAAAGAAGGTTAGGAGGTATATATAAGTATTTGAAATAATAAGAATAAAACTGTAAGTTTGACCAAGTATTAGAAGAGAGTTTTTACAATTTCCCATTTATAGAAAAAAAAAAGGCACCAAGGCAAAAAAATGCGATAGTTAGCGGGGGGAGAGTGACAACAAAAAAGCTTTTCTCTCGCGCGAGGCTGCTAAAAATCCAGAGATCCTCGCGAGTCTCAGCCCCCGAAAGCCCCGTAGAGGAAAAGTTGTCACCTTTACCCCACACCTCTTTTGCATATGCGTTGGTACATTTTTATCCAGTCAAAAGATATGACTGATTATTGACGAGTGTCCTTAAAAGTTTGATATTAAAGCGGAATACAAATTGCCTAAAGACGTCATTGCTTCCCGCCTTCTGTTCATGGAAATGAAAAATATATAAAATCTGCGCCTCGCCCCGTTGGCACAATAATATTTTGGGGGAGGCGCACTTTTGGTCATAAGACTTTGCATAGTTTTCTATTATTTGTCTTTTGTTTTACCTCCCCAACAAACTCCGCTTGAACTCTGACCTGAAAGTTAATTAGGGCCCGGTTATCTAGCTAGACGCGAAAGCACCCACATTTTGTTTTGTTTACGTAATAATTATACCTTCATAATTAGTTTCCAAATTACTTTTATTTCAAATAAAAAAACTAAAATAAAAATAAAACATAGTGTATAATAATGCATATATCTTAAAGTGAGTGGGAACGACTTTAGTATAGCGGATGACATTTTTGTTTTTGTTAATTGTTTGGAAGTTTTGCTTTTTATTAATTGTTACTTGTATAGCCAAAGCTACCCATATATGTTTTCTTGCAACGTAGATTAGTTGCATCAGTTTTTAGGTTTATAATAACGACTGGTCAATTATAACCAAGTGACTCAATTGCAAAGATTTGGGTAGCTCTTCCGCTGAACCCCACCTTCCAGTTAACTCATGGATTAATTAACTAATTTTGTTGCCACCGTGAAAATGTTTTCATTCTGTTTATGTTTTGTGTTTCCGAAAATTATATATTTGGTTTATTGTCATGTTTTTAGAATTAGAAAACAATACTCTCTCCGTAACTTTTTTTTTTTTTGAAATATTTGATTTTTTTAAATATATAGTTTAACTTAAATTTATTCATACTATTATTTGTTAGAAATTTTTTTAAAAAAAATACTCCCTCCGTCCCAGTTTTGTTGAAACAGTTCCCTAAATACGGAGATTAAGGTGTATGTAATTTGTATTAATTTTTTTATGTAGTAAAAGTTTAAATAATGATTAAAAAATAAAAGATTCTTTTTTGGGTTTTGTGCAGTGAGAGATTGAGTGGATATTAAAAAAAGAGTCTTTATTGAATTTTGTGTAAAAGGATTATTTAATTGTTTAAACTTTTCCAAAAGAGGAAACGTTTCAACCTTTTAGGACATTCCAAAAAGGAATATGTTTCAAGTAAACTGGGACAGAAGGAGTATATATTTAGAATTTATAAGTCTTTATTTATCATTTATATAAAGAAAATTTTCATTTATATACTAAAATGCTAAAATTAAAAATTATAGATTAATTACTAAATAGTAAATATTGTAGAGAACTTGACATGAAAGGAGTATTTTTTTATTAAAATTCTAAAATGAAAACTCAATAAAAGCAATATGTTGTCAACTATTTTGCTTAAGTGGCTCTATATTGCCATGTATGACATTAATATACTCACTTCACATGGAATATTGTCATAATTTAATAGAGAATAGCCAATTTGGCCCACTTTAAAAATATGAATTGCATATTCGAGGGAACCGAAAAAACAAAAATAACAATGGCCAATTGGTCTGAATTATAAATAAAAGTGGTTTTTGTGCTTTTTGCTTTTGGAAAAAAAAAGGTGAAATCTTCTCGGGCAAGCATATAATTTTAGTACCAATTATTTATACAATTGCAAAGTTTTAAGATTCACTAAAAAAAATAGATTTTTAAGACTCAAATAGATAAACTATAAAATTTTTGGAAGCAAAGTTTACTATTCCCATAATCAAGGAGAATAAGACCCCATAAACAGCGTACAACCAAATCTAACTTACATGCTATAATTGCTAGAAAACAAAAAGCAGGATTTGTTTGCCCAAGAATAAAAATTATCAAGGCATGGTTTTTTACAAAGAAAAAGTAGCAGCTTTAAGAATAGCTTTTTTCTTTTACTAAGAAGGATAAATAACAATAGTGTCGTTATGGATGATAAAGTCCACACATAAGAACTAATTGAGCACAGGCAGGGTGCATAACGAATCAAAAGCTAGACCCGGAGAAGTTTCTGTTGTGGGGTCTAATCCCATATTAAAAATATATACATTGTTTTTGTTTTGGCGTGAAAAGCCACGTGATGTGGCTTGTGCAATATAAGCTCATTGGTTTCGGCTCTAAAGTCCTTAAAGGCCCTAAGACGTGGCATGTGGAGAAAAATCTTATTGGCTTTGGTTTTAAGATTCCACTTTGGACTTGGTCCGTGAAAAGGCTATAAAAGTGTAGATGACAATGGAGTGGATGAGATCCACGAACAACAGATATTCATTCATAACATATGGGTAAACAAATGAAAATGTCTGTGATAGGGCGGGTGTGGATAGTAAATTTTACCCATTTGGCAGGCACTGTTGGGTGACGGGTAAGGGGTATCCATCACGAATAAATCTACTCCGTCTATCCGTGAGACCTGCCAAATATATGAAATTTCAATTTTACCCTTAATGTAAGTGTTACATTTCCTGATTACCTAAATGGCTAATTTGGTAATTCCCCCTTCAAGCTTCAGCTTCAGCCGCTTTTGGCTTCATCGATTCATTTGGAATTGGACGCTAGGTTTGGGAAATTAGGAGGTCTTGATACTCATGACCATGCATAAAAATCAGCTACTTGACCAAGTTTCCGATAACGGCGGCACCATGAAGAGATTGTGAAGTGAGTTTTTCAACGGATCCTTCAACCGAGAGGGCAAAATCAAGCTGTAGAGGTGGGCAACTAGTAGCAAGTTAGCCAATCATGGTGATTGTTAGCAGTCTCAGGCATTGCATCACTGGCATGGCCAGATGACCACATTTCCTTGTGAATCTGAGAGGAGAACAAGGGAAGTGAGGAGTGGCGGTAGCTCGATTGAAGGTTGACGGGAAACTAGGCCAGCTTAGGGTGGGTTAGTGACCATTTGTGGGGGCCAATGTGGTAAGAATAGTGGTTGGCAAACCGATTCTAATAGGGAAAACATATTGCTTCAACTCCTCAAAATTTCCAAGTATTGTGAACAAATTTCAGTTCTTTTTCTTTGTTTTCTCTCTATTTTTTTTCAAAATCTTTTCATTCTTTTTTTGTGATTTTATGGTGGAATTGGAAGTTGTAGACCAATTGTTTTGTATTGCCAACAAGTTAGTTTTTTCTTTGTTTCCATCATGAATTACGATATCAATTTGCTTCTGAACAATTTGTTGAAATTTCAGAAAAAATTAAGGTGCAAATTGAGGTGTGGCTCCTAAAATTTCTAATGGACTCGAAATTAGAAATTTTGCTTCTTTCAATTTGCTTCTAAACAATTTTCTTTTGGTGAGATAGAAAATGTGCAAATTGATGTGCGGCTTAGTGATCAAATGGATCTTTTGAAGCATGATAAGGTCCATATTAGTAAGGATTTTAAAAAATTTATTGGACCCTATCCGTGAAAGATTAGAACAATTAGAACAGTCCTCTGTTTTGCTTGGTTGGTGACTTGGTTTTGTGGCTTTTTCTCTCTTTGTATCTTTTGCTTCTAATAATTGATTTCTTCATTAAAAGAAAATCTTGAGCTAAAGACTTGATTCTGAGGTCATAATAAGACAACGGGTTTGTTGTTGTCATATATCTCTTCCAATTGTTGTAAGCGTGCAATGAAACATAAAGTTGTTAATGGGGGCAAAGTCTTGAACATTGATTTCATTTTTTAGTCTATGAATATTATCATCCACACCAACTTAAAACATGATTTCATTTTTTTTTAAATGAAGGGGGAGGTATAAATTAAAACTAACAAATATAGTCAAAGAAACTCTACCAAGTCAAAAGACTGAAGAAGAGCAAGAAGATGATTAATGTCAAATGTGGAAAGACTTTCACTTGCTTATTTATGAATGATGGACTTTTGTTGGATCATGAATATTATTTGTGTCAATGAATGTTTTTTGTTTTATTGGATGTGATGTGGATATATGTATTTTATGACTCGATTATTTCATGTTTCTTTTTATGAAATTTACAAAACTAGCCTAAATTGTGGATTACCCACGGACATGGATTATCTGTGGGTTATAGGTGTGGGTGATATTTTCTGCCCATTAGCAAAAACCAGCGAACTAGCGGGTATGAAAAAACCCGCGAGTGCAGATGGCGGACAGGAGATATCCGTACCCGATCCACTCTATTGCCAAGCCTATATAAAAGCCAATTGAGCCACTTCACCAAATTGGACTTGAGAGATTGTGAGACCGAGGACCGAAACGGAGCTTACGGTTATGAGTCACGAAGCATTAGCAGCAACTTTTATGCTCTTTATTTGAGAATTGTTCTTGTAATTTTGGGTGTCATTCTTTTGAGTTTGTGGAGCATTGATTGGGGAGTATTGGTGCTTTACGTATTCATAGTAAGAGATTTTTCAGGAACTTTAGAGTATTGAATTTTAGGTTTTTTCCCAAATTACTGTGATAGGGTTTAAGTTTGAGCAATAACTTGAATTGTGGATGTTGTACTTTTTTTCTGATAATGGATTTTGCTACTAGTTTGCCTTGTCATTTTTTATTCTACATTGGAGGGTTTTTCAAGTATATCATGTGTCTCAATTTATTTTTGTTTAGTGCTATTTTTCTGATCGTTTCTTATTGTTTTTGCTTGATTGTGATTTATTGACTTAAGTGTTTGTCAATTTTATCTTGTGGGTTTAATAGTGAACCTTTCAACTTCATCCTAATAGTTTCAACCTTCATGATCACAAGTATAACAAACACAAAGAGAAGATGAGCTAAAAAAGGCTCTGGACATAGCTGACAGAAGTTGGTACATAAGTTGTAGGAACTATTCACTAGTAGGCTTTCGACCCTGAAGAACCAAACACAAAACCAAGTGAAACTTTAACGCCACAAACATATAACTCATGTGATAAGAACTAGCAAGTGGTATAAAAAATTATTAAGTTAGTGCAGTTAATCCTTATTAAGCTACAATTGGACACATGTCAGTTTCAAATAACCTCATCCCCCTTTGTGAATTCTGTACTCAATTCCTGTATCACCATCTTGTTGATGGTAGAAGGCCATGATGTCCCCAACTTGTAACTCCTTGGTTCGAACAAACTGGAGCTAGCCAACTTGGAAGACTGGCTTAAGTTTCCTTGTTTTCCTTATGTTGTAGTTGAAATTCTACACCTGCCATCTTGAGTCTCCAACACTCAAATTTACAGAATGAGCACATTGCGGGATGTTAAAATGCTAGAGAGCATGGGTGGGGACTACCAGCTGGTTCTTAATATTAGTATCTGAGAGTTGTTTGGGAAATAGCTCCATTTAATAGATAGTTTTGGACAATAGAGCTGCTGAAGCCTATTGTAAATGGTGGAGCAAGTATTAAAGATGAGTAATGGCATTGAAGAATTAAGGCTAGTTTATAGGACACATGGATGGACATCCTATTTCTTTCTTACAACTAGACCTGGGATATGTTCTTTTTGTAAAGTGGAATCTTTCCTATTTTTATGTCCTAAAATTAAGGTTGGTCCCATTTCTTGTGCCTTACATGCCTTCCTTAAATTGGGTCCCATTCATATGTGTTATTTGGTGGCTAATGTGGGGGCAAAATGAACAAATATGACACCAATCTATGTAGTGGAAATACATTGGCTTTTAATGTCTTGTTTGATGTAAATATGCCACCAATATTTTATTTTTGGTTAAATAAGTCACCATTGTTAAAGGTATGTACTAACATCATTCTCTGTAATAGATATGTTGCCGAAGAATAAGTTGGTTCTATTAATTCTTGCATGGTTCACACTAATGGTTTACTAACAACAGCTAATTAAAGCAATCATTTTAAGATGTTAGAGTTTCAGTTAGACTATAATTCAGATCAAGGAAAAACAAGTGTAATGAAAACTGAATTGGATATATTTGAAGGTCAACCTACCTCAGGTTAAATGCTTTCTAACCGATAACAATTTTCAATATGTAATTTGTCACTAGTTTATTGTGTTAATGAGTTATTTACCTATTTTGAAAATATTAGTGGTGTATTTGCCTTAAAAAAAATATTTTAGAGGGCAAATTATTCCTTTGGCATGAGATAAGTTGTGTATTTACCTTTTGCGGTTAAGAAAGAGAAGGATTGTTGAATATGCATTAAATTTCTTTTTCTTTTTTGATATTCAGAAGCATGCTCACAAGTGTACAAAAAGAAGCAATGCTAATAATTTAAACTGCTAGCATCATATATTCTCTAATGGGTTTTCCAACAGCACTAACAATTGCTACAAGTTGTTTTTCCTCATAGTTTTTGAATGATAAACAACGCTTTATTGAAGAAATAAACAAATTACACAATTATGCCCCGATAGGATATTGCCTTAGTCTAGGAAAAAATTCTTCAATTACTCATTATAAGTAACAAAAAATGAACATAATCAAACCAACACACACAAACATAATGTGATTTACTTTTTAACAGGCCTACATCTACGGATAAGAGAAATTCACTTAAATAAAATGTAAAAATTATAGTAGAGATGTGCCCCTAGTGCTTATGTTGTCTCATAGATATCCTTTACTCACAACTGATAACTCTATAATCTTGCTCTTATACAATTACAAAATATGGGAATCACAAAAGACTTTTTTACCAAACCTTCTTCGACCTCCAAATCTCTCATCCCTTTTGAAACCATCACATTTTGCTTCTTTACAATAATTTGTTTTCCTCTCATACTCAAAATTCTAACACAACAACCTTTTTATAGGTCACATACAAATCTAAACCATATCAAAATAGGAAAATTAAATCCTAAACAAATAGAAAAATTAAAACTAAATCCTAAACAAAATCAAAATTTTCAAGCTTCTTGAATTTAAGCCAATAAACCCAACAATCTCCACATTGAATTAAATTCTTTACCATGAACACAAAAGCTATGAACATGAACACATGATCATGATCACGGATACAAAAGCTACGAACATTGCCAAAACATGAACACAACGACAAATGCAAATGAGTGTAAACCACACGAGCATGACTCCAAACAACAATATCACGTACATCAACACATATAAACAAAAGTTTCAATCTTTAAACTTGTACCAAGCTGTCTGTACCACAATGTAACTACTGTTAAATATCCCTATGATGATTCTTCAGGGCTCCACCATGCTAAGTATTATATCATATACTCAATCATGCTAGGACCAAATCATAAACTCTGATATCACTTGTTCGAAAAAATTTCCAAATCACCCATCATGAGCAGTAGAAAACAAACATAATCAAACTAGAACATACGAATTTAACATGATTCAACCCTTAACTAGCCTATATCCACAGATAAGAAATTCACTTAAACAAAATATAGAAATTACAATAGAAATATGCCTTTAATGCTCACGTTGGTCTATGGATCCCTTACACATTACTAGTAATCCTATAATCTTGTCTCACACAATTATAAGACATGAGAATTATAAAAAGGTTTCTCATTCTAGTCTTCTTTGGCATTGAGACATCTCATCTCTCCTAAAACCTTCACATCTTACTTGTTTACAACAATTAGTTTTTGTTCATATACTCTAATAGAATAAATCTTTTTGTAGGTCATACAAAAACTCAAACCAAATCAAAATAAGAAAACTAAATCCTAAAAAAATAAAAAAGCTAAAACCAAATCCTAAATAAAATCAAAATACTCAAGTTTCTTGAATTTGAACCAGAAAATCCAACACCCAGAAATGGTTGCAACTCTTTAAACAAATTCCTAAAACCAAAATTATACCATTTTTATCAAAGTAAGAGCTTTCTCCCTAACTTAGATAGTTTTTTTAATTACTAAAAATGGTTCATAACACTACTAAAATAACCGACTTTACCAACTGCCATTTACCAACGTGCAGCAGTTGGTAAATGGCCGTTGGTATTCGATACGTTGGAAAACTTTTTACCAACGCGCAACTAATAACACGTTGGTAAAATACACGTTGGTAATTACCAACGGTCATTTAAAGGACTCGGTTTCCATCGCGTAGTTATAGTTACCAACTGTCAGCAGTTGGTAATTTACCAACTACTTACAACCAACTGTCAGCCGTTGGTAAATTACCAACGGTCGGCAGTTGGTAACTTACCAACTGCTGCACGTTGGTAAATGGGTTACCAACTGTCAGCAGTTGGTAACTTGGCAGTTGGTAATTACCAACTGCCGAAAGTTGGTAACGGTGCCATTATAAACCCGTTGGTACTGACCCGTCGCGGAAGTTAGTTTGTTTCACATTTGCGCGTTCGTTATGTATATTAAACGTTCCAGATTTCGGTTGTTTCATATTTTTCCCCGTTTCAATCCACATTCAAAAGTAAATTACCAATTCAAAAGTACGCCCGACTTTACTCAGCAATAAACATTACACAACTATGCCAACGTAATTGAAATAAAATATTCTCAACTACAGCATAATTAATGGAATAACAGATATGTCTGAAAGAAAGCATTCAACATTCAACGGCTTACACATTTCATAAATATCAAGTCAGTCTGATTTAAGTCTAAAAATAATTATGTTGCCATGCTCTAATACAATAACTGCAGAAATGCGCTAACCTGTTGATGACGCCCATCACGGAGTCCCGACTATCTCCTCATCCTCTGACTCCGAGTCATCAGGATAATGTGGAACTGGTTGTGCCGGCGGGCATGGAAGGTTTAGCGAACGACAAATAATCTCCAACTGAGCCTGGTTTGCCTCCAATGCAGCTCTCTGAGCCTCCATCTCTGCTCTCTGTCTCCTCTGAATCCTCTCGAGCTTCCTCTCGTACTCCGCATCCCTTCGCGCATTCTCCTCCGCCATCATCTTCTGTACTTGCTCGTTGAATTGCGGTGTCTGTGTGATGTCGATAGGCGGGATGGAACCTGGCTGTCGGCGTCCCGGTATAGCACACTGCTCAGATCCTAATCCAAATACCCGGCCTCTCCTTCTACCGCCAGATGCGGTACTAATAATTGCTAGTTCATCAATGGCCTCTATTCCATCCTCTTGCTGTGTTTGCTCCTCAATCTCTGCACTGATACGAGTCTACAGCAACGTCATAAAATACATTTAGTCATGTCATAATTTGTAAAACATAGTAATTAAGTTAAGAATATTCTGCAACCAAACGACTTTTACTACTTACAGCAACTTCTTCATAGCGCTTACTAACATATCTCCCATTCTTCTTTTTATGTGTCGCTTGAAGGACTTTAAACAAGCCAGGGTCCTTCTTCTCAGGATTTCTCTCTCTCTATTTGAATGAAAACCAACATTAATATGTTACAATATTTCATTAGTATCTGAACTTGATAGCCAAAGGCTATTGCCTCCTCGGTAGTAACTCCCTGCCAGAATATTGGCCGAGGAGTCTGACGTCACCCAAGAGAGGATCTTTTCACTGACCTCGGAAGGTGCGAAGTCAAACACTATGAGCTCGAGACTTTGGTTAGCTCGTCAGGAATTCTGAGGACAACACCGTCTCCATCGAGGGGCCAAACTGACTGCCCCGAAGAGGTCTCCCCCGAACAAGAAGCACCTGAACAAGGGAATCCCCGAACTATGGGTGTGAGTCCCGAAGAAGGTGTCCATCAAGGGAACTCTCAGAAGTATAGGATAGATCCCGAAGGAGGTGCTCGCACCGAAGGACGGATAGAATCCGAAGAGCGTGCACGCACCGAAGGGCGACTTCGCCCAGGGGACCTCGGGAGTACGGTATGAGCATTTAAGGAGCCTCTGACATGTCGCCCACAAGCCCTACACGTCACATCAGAGCGGCGAACTGACACGCCGCAGCCGCTCCAGTCCTGATACAACCTGTCCGGGTCCAGGGCTAAAGGAGGCTGCAAACGGCTGCCTGTCCCCTAGGTCCAAAAGCACAGATCAAATCCGACCGAACACGTGTCATGATCTGAACGGACCATCTGCTCCTATAAATACTAGGAAAAGGGACTGGGCAAAGGATGGGCATTTTCCTCCCTCTGAGAAAACACAAAACAGGCAAGACACTTGATCCCTTAGTGTTCTTCCTCCACCTTCACTCAGAAAACTGACTTGGGCGTCGGAGGGTCCTCCCCGGAAAAGCAAACCGGGGACCTCCTAACCTCTTCTTTGAGTTTTTCAGGCACACTCAGCTGGGAAACCAGAGCTCCAGGCACTCGCCTCCTCAGGAAGTCTCTCCACCTGTCAACATGACAGCAAACGAAGATGCCTTGGGGCATCAGAACTGTTATTTGAAAGAACATTAAAGCATACATACCATTTGCTCTCGATGTGCAGACATCGAGATAGATCCCCCAGCATATGTCGCGTTGCAAGAGCCAGACTGTGAATCCTCGTCAGTCATTGTTGCTCGCATTGCCTTGAACTTCGCGGACTTCTGAATGAACTCAGGACTCGCCCAATATGCCTCCATCTCCGCATATGCAGAATCTGACATAAAGTTCGCCTTCGCTCGACGTTTAACCGAATCTTTCACACGCCGAATTTCTGACATCATGCTTCTGTAATGTTGTGCTCCCAATACATTCCAAACCCGATACACCTCATTATGGTGTATGGGATCCCACTCACAGCTCATCTGTACAGGTTAATATGTTTAAACTATTAGAATGGGAAAATACCATTCTATCTCTTATAACATTATTACATCATTATCATAGTAATATTATTGTCATACCTCAAAAACACGCCACCATTGCTGCAGGTCTGATGGAGAGACGGAGGACCAATCAGCATATGGCTTGAAATGTGTGGTGAAACATGGTGTCACTAACCGTGTCGCCGCAGCTGGAATGAATCTGTGACGTTTAAATTATCGGACTTAAGTTTCAAAGAATGATTCCATGTAAAGTATTCTATCACTAATATTAATACTGCGCGTTGGTATTTATCACTTACGTGTTACCATATGGGGATATCCTCATCCGCGGTCGACCTGCTGTCTGTGACATCGATGATGGGATGTCATCAATGTGTATATCATCATCTGAGGGATGGGTCGGCACTATGGGGTGCCTCAGGTGCCGCGCACCAGATCCATGTCCAGATGGCGTGCCTCCACCGCCGTCTTCTTGGTGCTCATGTGAGGGGACCTGTGTGGGTGGCACTGTTGTCCCCTACGTCTCAACACCGACATCCTCCTGTGCCCGGGATGAAGAACCCATCCTATGTCGTTCATTAAGTATTGGTTCCATTACCTCCTTAAACTGCGCAAATGGTCCTTTCCCAGGTCGGCGTTTATACGTGTTATCCCCTTTACGAGGCATCTGCATTTATTTTTCGGTAAGTTGGTGAATTAAACATAACATATATCTACTGACATATATTGTGCAGTATTAGGGGTACATAAACGTACTCAAATATTTCAATGACATACATAAAAATTACAGGTTACCATTGTTCCTAATACATGTTATCTACTCATTCATTCAGACCCACTGCTGTCATTCGACTCAAACTTCTCGGACTCTTCAGAGTCACTGTCATTCGATATAAACTCCTCACCATCATCTGTCTCGCCATTAGATCCCCCCTCCTCAAGTACATCTTCTTCAATATCATCACCGACACCCGAGTCAGCTAACTCCTCAATTGGGTCATCTTCAATTATTTGACAATTAACGGATGCACTGTCTTGATACACGTCATCCGTGTCCATAACTGCAGCCTGTATTATCCATCGAGGTTTTATCTTCATAACAGCTGACCACCCGTTTCTTTCACGTGACTTACTCGGATATCGTGTGTAGTAAACTTGGTCAGCCTATGATGCTAGAATGAAAGGATCAAACTTCTGATATCTGCGGCTATTCCGGATCTCAACTAACCCAAACTGTTTATGCATTCGAGTTCCACGTTCAGGTGTTGGGTCAAACCAGTTGCACCTAAACAAGACAACATTCTTATGCGGAAAGCCGGGATATTCGAGTTGAATGACTTCTTCTAATATACCATAAAAATCACATTCAACTTCACTTGCACCCGTGCTGCGTATGCATACTCCACTATTAAATGTTGATTTGTCCTTCCCCCATTCACTTATGTGAAACTTGTACCCATTTGTGAAATACACCGGCCATGTCTGAACTCGCCGTGAGGGACCACATGCAACATCCCACAAGATGGTATCGACAATATTGTTACCTGGGTCATCAACCTATGCAAAACATATTTCAATTTAGGCCAACATATATGGAATGTTGTATAACTTAACATATTGCAGTACATTCTGTCCTAAAAGCACACGTACATATCGTCGGAGCCAGGATGAGAAATTGTTTTCAATGTGTATGTCCATCTAGGACATTGTTATCTCGGGTGCAGTTTCCCTGACCATGTCCACAAACATACTGTGGCCAATAACAGAAACAATAAAAGTATGTTAGTTTTGTTTGATGAGTAGTACTTAATTTTTACATAGTCAATGTTAGAATGTCTTTACATGACTGATGACTTACTTTAGGTATGGCCTGATCTGAGCACAGTTTAGAAGAACGTATGTGGTTGCAAGTTTGAGTTCATCATCCGTGAGGAATCTATATCGGCATGCACCATATGGTCGTCCCGGAAAAGTGAATATGGACCACAAGTCACCATTACATTGGACAGGACCACCATCGTCATTTCTTGGTACGCGGTTCATCATGCAGGGAACATGGGACTCAAAGTAATGGGAGCAAAAGATGGAAGTCTCCTTTATAAGGTATGCTTCACATATCGATCCCTCAACATGAGCAGTATTAGAAACCTTCATTTTTAGGTCATGCATGCACCGCTCAAATTTATACATCCATCGGTATTGAACAGGCCCTCCAACCCTTGCTTCAAAGGGCAAGTGAACTGGGAGATGCTCCATGACATCAAAAAACCCTGGAGGGAAAATTCTCTCAAGCTTACAAATTATAATTGCAATATTTTCCTCCAACGCAAACAAGTGATTTTCATGCAACTCTGGAGAGCACAAATCTCTAAAGAATAGGCTTAACTCCGTTAATAGCTTCCAAATATTCTCGGGTAGCGCTTCGAGGGCAATGGGGAGAAGCCTTTGCATCATAACGTGGCAATCATGGCTCTTCATACCATACATATTGCAACCAGCTGTATCAACACATCTCCCAAGATTCGAGGCATATCCATCAGGGAGTCGTAAAGATTTTACCCAGGCGATCACATCTTGCCTTTGGTTAACATCCAATGTAAACCTCGCCTTTGGTTTGAACGAACGACCATCATCAAGTGGAGCCATGTTTAACTCCTGCCGATTATAAAAAATTTCCAGGTCCTTCCGTGCTTTCACATTATCTTTCGTTTTGTTCTTAACATCCATCACAGTATTCCATATATTCTCAAACACGTTTTTCTTAATATGCATAACATCAAGATTATGTCGTATTAAGTTTGTGGCCCAATATGGTAACTCCCAAAAAATGGTTCGCTTCGTCCAATTATGTGATTTCCCATAATCGTACGGGCGATTTTGTGTCCCATCGTTTCCAACTGATGGAATCCATGAGATTCTTTCAAATATATCTTCACCTGATAAGCGCGGAGGAGGTAATGACTTCTCTGATTTCCCCTTCTTAAACCAAGTACAATTCCTTCTATATGGGTGGTTCCGGGCAAGGAATTACCGATGACAGTCGAAAAATGAAAATTTCCCCCCATACTTAAGTTGGAATGCCTTGCTTTCGCCCATACAAATAGGGCAAGACAATCGCCCATGTGTCATCCACCCTGATAGCATGCCATAAGCCGGAAAGTCATTTATGGTCCACATTAACGCTGCTCGCAGAATAAAATTTTGTTTCAATGACACATCCCATGTTTCAACGCCATCAAACCACAGATGCCGTAGCTCTTCGATTAAAGGTTGTAGATAAACATCAATCTTATGATTTGGGCTACGTGGACCTGGAATAAGCAACGAAAGGAACATATAGGGTTTTTTCATGCACATCCAAGGGGGCAAATTATACGGAGTCACGATCACAGGCCAACAAGAGTATTGTTTCCCAGATGCTCCAAAAGGTGTAAATCCATCGGCACATAACCCCAATCTGACATTTCGTGGTTCCGAAGCAAACCATGGGTAGGTCTGATCAAAATGTTTCCAAGCTTCACCATCTGATGGATGTTTGATAACACCTGGGACCTGTGTTTGCTCCTTATGCCACCTCATCTGCTCAGCTGTTGCCAATGACGCAAATAAGCGTTGCAGACGATGGCTTAGTGGTAAATAATGCATGGTTTTTCTCGGTCGATATTTACCACGACCTCCCTTTTTTGGCTTATATCTCTCAGCTGCACAGTACTTACATATACCCAGACTACTGTCATCTTTCCAGAACAACATACAATCATTCACACAGACGTCAATCTTCTCGTGAGACAGACCCAACTGCGAAACTAATTTCTTAGTTTCATACCAATTTGATGGCATCTTACTATCTGTTGGTTGAGTCTCCTTCATCAGTTGGGCAATGCCATTAAAGCATCCTTGTGACATGTGATACTCAGACTTAATGTTGAGAAGACGGACAGCAGCAGATAACTCAGAATGACTTTCACACCCATCCCATAAAGGAGTTGATGCTGAATTCAAAAGGTTAAAAAATTTTGAGGCGCTTTCATTCGGCTCTGCAACATTAACTTCTGGAATTTGTGAGTAACTAGGGCCAACGGCATCTAATACCATCCTTTCATATGGATTCGTTGAACGCCCCTGGTCAAACTGATCAAACCCACTCACACCCGGAGCCGTATCTGATGCTTCATTAAATGGCTCACCATGAGCGGTCCAATTCAAGTAAAAAGGCGTAAACCCCCATTTGTACAGATGAACTCTGACCTCATCAGACTGATTAAACCGCAAATTCTTACATTTCCGACAAGGACAGCGAATGCATAACCCACTCATAGTTTCAGGGTGCGAGACAGCAAATGATATAAATTCTTCGACCCCGGCCTCCCACTGTTCTGTGTAACCCGTTCGGCCAGGCAAGAAACGGTTAC
Organism: Aquilaria yunnanensis; assembly: GCA_039654915.1. Classification (NCBI taxonomy): domain Eukaryota; kingdom Viridiplantae; phylum Streptophyta; class Magnoliopsida; order Malvales; family Thymelaeaceae; genus Aquilaria; species Aquilaria yunnanensis. Next base: position 4,500,959 of record CM077595.1, read on the forward strand.
TGTACATCCAACTATGGGCGGATTCCATTACAAACAAAATCTGTTCGTAATCATAAACATCTCAATCTATTACATGATATACGTAGTCAAGTTTTATATTCAGTTAATAAAAACAACAAAAGTTCATTAATGTTTATGTAAGTAACTTAAAAAGTTGGAAGATAAACAAAGTTTATTCTCAATCTTATTGTTCTTATGATTAACGTACAATCATTATTATTGTTGTTAGTGTTCTTATTATTCTTATTGTTCTTAGTATGTAAATTAAAAATTTTCTTCATTATATTTTATTACATATAGGCTTTACTAAGTAAAAAAGGTAATGAATAAAGAAAGTTTATGTTTATGATGAGGGTTAAAACTGTCCTTATTATTCCTTTATGGTTTAGGGTTTGAAGGTTAGAGATTGAGGGTTTTTGATTTGGATTAAGAGCTTATAGTTAAGGTTAAGGTTAAGGTTAGAGTCTTGGGTTTATGGGGATTAGGGTTAAAATTTTTTTATTTAGCGTTTATGGTAATACTAATATTAGTGTTAAGGTTAGGGTCTAAGTTTATGTCTATTAGAGTTTAGATTTAGGACCCATCCCAGATACTGCTACGATTATAGACTTATAGTTTAGGTTAGATTTTGTAATTAGGGTTAACCAAGTTTAGGTTTGGGGTCTTGGGTTTAAGTTTTGTTTTATGGTCTAAGGTAAAGGTTAGGGTTAGGAAGCAGATTGCGTTCAATTCATGTTTGGTACAATCAGGATAGCTGGATTTTGTCGAAGGACAGTGAGTCCTCCTCTTTTCAAGGTTGGTGACATTTTATCATGAAAATATCTTTCCGATTCTCGATTTCGCTATTCTTGTACTTTAACTTTTCTTTTTTCGGAAACACATTTCCAGTCCCTATATTATTTTCGTTTCTGATATTAGACCATAAGTTTAATAAATTATAGTGTTTTTGTTTAATGCCTTGGTTATTTTTTTTAAATCTTTTATTATCTAAACTAAAATATCCGTAACCATGGTTTATTTTTTTTTAGTGAAATAAGACTTTTTCCAGTTCACTTTTCGAAAGTCAATTGTTAAACTCGTAATACGTAAAGTTTAAAGATTCTCTCTATTGGTCTTAATTTACTAATTATTCTGCATTATTATTGTCATATTATTGCAACATGGTTTAAACATATAATAATAATTTTTATTATCATTACACCATGACATAATATAACTATTTACACTAAAGCACTCCAAGTAAACCATAACTATACCTATTACCATCAACTTATACAAATAATCATTCTATAAAAGAATATAAACAACGCACAAAGAACTTACATATTGACTCTAATCCATAAGCAAAAATATCCACAGATAACAAATAATTAACATAAAATGCATATTCAAATATCAACAACTATGTTCAAACCACAGTAACAACACAGAAGTTTTATTATCAATATTAATAATTAAAAACAATGGTAATGTTAAAATCTCATTTTCAATTACAGTCGCTAAGAAATTACAAACTTACCTCGAACGAATTCGAACGCAGAGGAGAAACAATGGGTACGTCTTCAGGCTCGCAGATGCAGGGAGGAACTGAAAAAATGGGGGAAAAAAACTTAACATCCTGGTAATATAAGAAATTTCCTTCAAATCCAACAAAGGAACGTTAATCTACACGAGCCTTTTAAATCAATACGTTATAAAGAATATTATTAGTTTCATTATACTTATTATTATTATAATAAATACTATTATTATTATTAGTATTATTGTAATTATGATTGTTAAGAAGTGATCAAAGGTTGATATTAAGCAGTTGTCTTTTCTCATCTGGAAAAGTTTGTATAATTTATATCCACTTTTTACTAATCTTATGTATAAAAATGTGAATGACATTAATTTGCATGGATGAATAAAATTGTTATCATATATAAAGTAATCAGTTCAAAATAAAAGTTGATTCAAATAATTTTTTTTAAAAAGAGAGGAATTAAATTTTGGACAATTTAATCTCGGAATTATTGTATTGTTCGTAACATGCTTAGCAAATGGAGTCAATTAAATCCGAGATCTTTAATATATAAACTCAAAAATGATGACCCTGAAAAAGGTCAAAATTACAATATTTTCATAAAAATTACATAAAAATAAACTATAGATTAAGGCATGAGTTATGTTTTCATAAAAATATTTAAAACATAAAAAGGTGTCAAATCAAGAATATTAATAATGGTAAATCCGCAACTATGCTCATAAAAACAAAACAAAAGCAATAATCATCACTATTAAAAAAAAAGTGAATAAGAATTAGCTAGGGTGAAGAATAAGTAGTATCGAATTAAAAATCAAAAAAAAAATGTAAAAAATATCATATTAAGGGAAAGAAATATAATTTAGATGATGTAGGTTCTGGGAGATCAAGATGTATTAATATATATAGAAAAATTTTTCCAACAAAATACATTATTTGCCAAAATATATGAAGTATTATAAGGGAGACAAATAAGCAAAATTGCTAATATAGGCAGTTGTATTTTTTTCGCTTATATTTATGCAAATAAAACTGATCAGAAAAAATCGAGGTTTTGTATTAAATAGAATTACTAATTTAATAAGCGCACTATAATATTGGTTGAAGGTGCACATTTGTCCCCTACTCAGAACCTTTGAAGTAAATTTTAGTCTTATCTTGAGTTATTTTTAATAGTATGAGATTTGCAAATTAATTAACAGAAATTAATTATACTACCTAAGCAATTTACGTAAATCAAAATTAATGTATATTTTTAAATATACTAAAGAATTTCATACATAAATTTAGTACGTAAACAAAAAAGATTTTACAGATAAGAACAAGAGATTTTACGCTACAATACTAGTGAGACCAACATTTAATTTCTTGTAAAGGATAAAACGGGAGAATTTTCATATTAATTCTATCAATTGTGAAGGAAATCTAAGTTTGTTGTCCTGAAAGGTACAAATATTCAGTAAACAATAAAAATGGACCATCTTAGATAGAAATAATGAAATGGTGATAAATATATCTATTAGTATGTTCATGATTTGTTTTTAATTAAACGTAATATTTTGACATATACATATATTACCCACACATTTTACTTAGCAGTAATTATTTTCTATTTTTAATTTAATCCCAAAATTCAGAATAAACTAAGAAAATGTACATAAATGTTAAATTATAATGGGTCACCCAACTAGTTCAAATCCAACCATCAACAACAATACATCACCAATATTTCACAAATTTTACTACAAAATACCATGAAATAATCGGAATATTACCTATTTTTTGGAAAATAAAAAAATTAAAAATATGTTCTAAACAAATAAAAATTTAAGTGATAGTAAATTTAAGTGTAGATTACTTACATAGTAATTTTACACAACAATTAAATAAACTACCTAATCAATTTACTTACAACTTATTATTAACTATTTTAAATTAAACTAAATAATTTCACACATAAATATACAACCTAATTAATTTACTTCCAAAGTACTTATTTATTATATCTAAATATAGAAACTAATTTTACACAAATATTAAATATACCACCTAATCAATTAACTGACAATAAATTTTTCACTATTTTTAATTAAACTCAATATTTTGACATATACATATATTACCCACACATTTTACTTAAAAGTAATTATTTTCTATTTTTTATTTAATCCAAAAATTCAGAAAAAACTAATAAATTGCACATAAATGTTAAATTATAATGGGTCACCGAAATAGTTCACATCCAACCATCAACAATAATAAATCACAAATATTTCAAAAATTTTACTCCAAAATACAATGAAATAATCGGAATATTAACTAATTTTCGGAAAATAAAAAAATTAAAAATACGTTCTAAACAAACATACCTCAAATCCGACTTCAGTTGCTTCAAATACCTCCAAATATCTTCAAATCAGCTACAACAACGAAAATCAAAACCCATTATCAACAAACAACCGATCCAAATTCGATAAAAAAAATTGAAAAATATTCACACTAACCTCCAAATCAACGAAATGAAGACCAGATCCACGTTTTACTAAGCTCAACGAAGCAATTTCACCCATTGGTCTTCAAACGAACGTGCCGTGTATGCGTGTGGGATGTGAATCACGCAGAGGGAGACAGAGGCGAAGAACATAAGAAGAAGAAGAAGAAGACGAGCTAGGTTTCGCGGCACTGGGGGGGGGGGGGTTTAAACCGAAAATCAAAACGCACCGTTTCAGTAAAAAAATTTCCAACGGCTCAAGTCGTTGGTAAAATTTTGACAAAAAAAAAAAATTCACCAACTGCTGGAAGTTGGAATTTTACCAACGGCTAAGACCGTTGGTAATTACCAACGGTTTGCATGTTGGAAAAAAAAAAGGTAAAATTTTTTTGAAGCCCTCACCAACGCGTGCACGTTGGAAAAGATTTACCAACGGCTAGCCGTTGGTAAATCAGCCTAAAAAAAAAAAAATTTTACCAACTGCTAGGAAGTTGGAATATTACCAACGGCTAAGACCGTTGGTAATTACCAACGGTTTGCACGTTGGAAAAATAAAAAAAAACTGTTAAATTTTTTTGAAACCCTCACCAACGCGTGCACATTGGAAAATAATTACCAATGGTTCTACGCGTTGGTAAATACCAACGGCGTAGCCGTTGGTAAATTAGCAGTTGGAAAAGCGTGATATTTTAGTAGTGTAACACTAATCATACCAGCCTGCTCTTTATTTAGCTCATATGTTAAAAAATTTTAGATTTATTCCGATCAATTGATCTAGAGTTCTAACGATAACAAAATATTTATGAAAAAATAATGTGTTTATTTTAGTATGTAAGGTAATTAGATAAATTTATGTTTTTTTGAATAATGTTTAAAGTCCTCAAATAAGTTGTGAAGTACATTTGGAATTTGATGTCAAACCAAAACCAAGGCTCAATTTTAAGTGAAACAAAAACAAGAAATTGGAAAGGCTTAACCAGTTGGTTTGTTGAAGAATTTTTTATTTTGAGTGTTGATACTCTTGCTCATAGACCCAGAGATCAATTGATTGAAGTAAATATGTAGTACTGTTTTTTTTATTATTTACGTGGAAGTGTTAAGTTCAATATATTTTTTCTTGTGATTTGAGTAAAGTTATTTTTATATATAGATTTTATATTAAAATTCTTAAGACTTGCCGCCCTCTCCCAATCTGAAATCCTAGTTCGGCCCCTGACAACTATTATGCTTATGCATTATAACATTCCCATTTTGTACAATAAAAAATAACTATATCGTGGGGTAGAGCGAAACATAGATCTATTTTCATGTGTACCTGCCATTTTGTAAAACACACACACACACACACATTGTTGCAAGTTAAAATATTGGGTTTAATATGGAGATTAAGAAAGAAGAAAAAAGTTTTTATATATATTTTTTTATTTTTACCTTTTACATTTTGCATGTATATCAAAAAGATGGAAAAAGTGAATATTGAAATAATAGTTAGAATGATGATTTGTTAAAGTAATTATGTTGCAAAGATTTGAGATGAATCAAAATAGAATATGTTGCTAACAAATAGTTTGGGAGGATAGAGTATTTAATAAATATTTCTTAACCTTTATGTTAGTATTATATTTCGATGTTTCTGTTTTTTTTAGTAAAAAAAAAAAAGATGAACCTAAAGGGCCGGTTCATTCTGCATTAATTTTAATGCATTATTGTGTATTATTCTTATATAGAATGATTATGTTCCAAAATTATCAATTTATTGAAATCATGCACTTTCAAAAATTTAAAAAGTGATTTTACAATATTTCCTGAAAAATAAAGAATTAATTTCTTACTGTACTTTTTTATTTTTTTGGTTGGTTAAGTTAAAAGAATTAATAAAAATTACTTTTTGGACTTTTAAAGTACAAAGTTTTACTGAATCGACAATTTATACAAATAATCACGTTATATGTGTGTGTGTGAGTGTGTATATAAGAGTAATGCAAGATAATGCATTAATGTCAATGCAAAAGGAACTCGTCATTTCGAGTTATAGCCTTCTTTCTTCTGCATTGATCTACACAGGAAACAATATTTTGCAAGGACTTAAATTTGATTCTTTGAACCAAATGAGCAATTTTTGTTAATCAACAAAGAAGCCCGACTGAAGTCAATCCAAATAACCGAAGCTGTGATATTCAAGGTAGCAGATAAAGCAACCTTGACTTCTTTTTTAATTAAGTTGGATGTGAGAGCTACCTCCTGTAATAAGTTCAATCCCAAATGCACTTGTATTTGGCACCAGTTCAACATGTAGGGCCATTTTGAGAAGAAACCAAAACGTGATTGATGCTTTCCTCGAGGCTCCTGCTCCTGCATAAGGGACATTGAACGTCTTCTAGTTTTACTCCCCGCAAGATCAGATTTATCTACGTTGGTAGCTTGTCTTGCAATGCCCGCCAGACAAATAAGCTTCATCGAGCTTCCACAACTGATGTTGTGCCAAAGTTAGCAGAGCAATCATCTGCCTCAGTCTTCTGTGAGGCAGGATCTACTAGACTTCTCAACAATGAAAATGCCGGTGGTTTTGGAGTTGGCAAACTATACTGTTCATTACTAAACATCAACACAACTTCGGACATTTTTGGCCTCTCAACTGGATGTTGTTGAACACAGAGAAGTGCGACGTGAATGTATCTTGTTAGCAGCGAATCAATGTTAGCACAAGGTGTCTCTTGAAGATTTGGATCCTTCAACTCCAATGGCTTCCCCCTTGTCCAAAGGTCCCATGCCTAAAAAATAAATCAAAAGGCATGGAATTATTATACAGCTAAAATACTCAATATTAGCTTTCTAACAAAAGGAATTAGTCCTAGGAGTCTTTGATATAGTTTTTTTTTAGCAGTCTAGTCACAAAAGTACACCGACAACTTTCCAACATGTAATTCAAGACTACTAAATCATTTTTCGTGTTAATTAATTCCCTTGACTTTTTATGCAATTTTGGAAAAACTTGTCTTTCAGTGCTTCTACCGGAAATAAAAATTAAATGGCAAGAAAGGGTTTTCTAGTTACTTGTTCTGATAAAGAAATTTAGCAAACTTTCCTAATCAAAAGAGTAAATGGTTAAGTAATTAGAAATGGATGGAGTACTAAACAAATTCCATGGTCATTGCACGTATCAAAGCACTAGTCCTTAAAATCATATCATTGAGTTAGAAAGTTCATAGCATATCCAATAAGATTGAGGAAGGTCATAGCATATGGGGTTTAGTGACTCACATATCCAATAAGATTGATGAAGTCATTTCTACTGTTGACACCCAATTTCGTCCGACCATAAAAAATTTTTAAAAGAAATTAAATAAAAAAAATTATTATTTTTATTATTATTATTATTACTAAAAATTTTAATTAGTTTAAAATACATTTTTTTTTTTGTGAAGATTTGATTTAAAATGATATATGTGTGTATTTGAAAGAAAAAAAGAAAACTCCAAAAAAATGGCAAAATTTAAAAGTTTGAGGTAAAAATGACAACATTAAGAAGTTTCGGGAAAAATTGACAAATTCTAAAAGTTCCAGGAGCATTTGGTAGTTTGTCACATAAAATTTTGAGCCTGCCGACGTTTTTGGCTCAAATTGACAGAAAACGACAAAATTGTCAAAATCAGAAGCTTCAGGAACTTATCCAGAGGCTGAGAGACGTAAAGGACTAAAATTGTCATTTTACCAATTTAAAAGATAAGTTTGAAATTTTTTATTAATTTATCCATCAACAGTTTAGCCAAACTTCCTCTATAAATAGCCCCCCAAATTTTGTGCTGAACACAGATAAAAATAGAAAGAAAAGCTTAGAGCTCCGTTTTTAAAATAGAAAAAATTACAGCCTTAGTCCCTAGCTCTCCTTCCTTTCCTCAGAAAATCTCAAAACTTTTCATTTTGACGATTAAGCCATCTTCTCCCCCCCTCGCGCGCCCTCTGTTTCCATTTCTCAGAATTCAGAATTTAAAATCAAGGGTACAACTCTCATTTAATCCTTCATCTTTTCAATTTCTTTCACTTTGGTCACTAACTTTGTATTTTATTCTTGCAGAATTAATTACTAACCCTTTTAATTTTTACTTGTTTGTTTATTATTTGTTTATTACTAACCCCTTTTTTTATTGTTGTTATTAACTTACTAACAACTAACTTTTAATACTATTATTGTTACTAACCTTTTAATTTTTGCATTATTACTAACTTTTATAATTGTTGTTAACAATTAATTAACTTTTATTATTGTTGTTAATTAATTAATTTAATTAACTTGGCTAACTTTTATTATTGTTGTTAATTAATTAATTTAATTAACTTGGCTAGCTTTTTATTATTGTTGTTAATTAATTAATTTAATTAATTTGGCTAACTTTTTATTTATTGTTGTTAATTAATTTAATTAATTTGGCTAACTTTTTATTATTGTTGTTAATTAATTAATTTAATTAACTTGGCTAACTTTTTACTGTTGTTAATTAATTAATTTAATTAACTTGGCTAACTTTTTATTATTGTGGTTAATTAATTAATTTAATTAACTTGACTAACTTTTTATTATTGTTGTTTAACAATTAATTTAATTAACTTTGCTAACATTTATTATTATTTTTAAAGTGGATGGCCAAAAAGCCCCACTTTATTATTATTAATTTTTTTCTTTATATAATTTTTTTATTTAATTCACCTTTACCCTTTACTAATTAATAAATAAATGAAAATTAAAAGAAGATTATTTTGTAATTAATTATTAAGGCTAATAAAAATTATTTTTAAAAAAGGCAATTATTTTTATTTTTATATACATGTTTTTAATTCTTTAAAGATAACAAAAAGTTAAAATTAATTTTAATAGTTATTTTTATAAAGTAAAAATAATAAAAAAATAAAAATAAAACCTGTTTAAAAAAATACATGAAAATTAAGACTTTATATTTTACTGATTTATTTAAAATATAACTTTTAAATCCACTAAAATAATAAATATTTTTCATTAAACAAGAAAACAAAAAGAAAATTAAAACAAGATAAGAAAAAGATAAGAAAGATAAGAAAAAGATAATAAAGATAAGAAAGATAAGAAGGAAAAGAAAGAAAAGAAAGAAAAATATAGAAAATAAAAATTTTTAGATTATTAATGAATCTAAAAATTCTATAACAAAAAGAATTACGAATTAGTAATTAAACTAATAATTAATTCCATAAAAATAAGAATTAAATAATTAACTATAAATTAAATCAACTTACATATCCGGATGATCCGTCAGGATCTGCGGTTTAAAAAAAATATCACCCTTTTAATTAAATAAATTAAATAAAAAAAAAGATAAAAATCCATATTTACAATATGGATTAAATTATTTAAAAGTTCACCAAATTCCGTGTCCAAATGACTCGGCAGAGTCCATGGTTCGGAATCAAAAATCTTCCGTGTCCAAATGACTCGGCAGAGTCCATGGTTCGGAAGTATAAAATTTCATACAAATTAATTAATTTAAAAATCCACATTTCGACTAATCCAGTTAAAATTTCTAATTTTGAAAATTAACTGAGAATTATTTAAAAGCAAAGCAAAACAAAATTAAAATCAACTAAGGTGCCAATTTTTGGGCGTTTTAACAAAGTTGTTTTAACGTAACCGTACTCCCGATCCCGGAACTCTCGCAGACCAATTTTAAGGTGACCAATCGACCTAAGAAAACTGATTGGTGGCGACTCCCGAAAAAGACCCGCACGTTGCCACAGCTTGGCGACTCCACTGGGGACCTGGTTAGTGAGTCAAGCCTAAAACTTGATTTGTTTTGTTTTGTTTTTGCTTCTTTTTATGTGGATTTTTATATATTATATTTACTTAAGTAAACATGCATAATGCATTCACAAAATGAAGCTCTATACCCGAGCTTCCTTAAATCAAACACGATTCTTTCTAAGCGGAATTGGTGTTGCTGTCCTTGTGAGGCCATGGTCTCCAAGCCTTCACCGGTTTCAAAGTAGCAAAGTAGTGTATTGCCTTCTGAGACGGTTAGTCTCTGCATGGGCCCACGAAAAGCTACGACTCGAATTAATCCATTCCTTACATTAACCCTAGAGGGTAAGGAATCGGGCCGTCACTATAATTTAGTGACGGGATTCGGGAACTATCCCTTGCCTTTTTGATAAGCCACCTTATGCATATAGAACTCCCCACTTAACCATAGAACTAACCATAGTATTCCTCCCATTTACCAACGCCATAAGCATATCCTTGTTATGCTGTGTTGTTGCTCTACACTTTTATTTTCGTATTTATGGTTTTAACTCATTTTTCCATAATAGTTCATGAGTTGTTAATTGCTATTTAAGTTATTAATAAACTTATCTTTCTTTTGTTATACTTCTGTTTTGTGCAAATATTCTTCATGCATCAAAACCACGCATCAAACTATGCTAACTTTTTGGTCTTTTTAATAACAACTAAAAGTCTTGAAGTTCCATGATATTGGATAAGCAAACTCACTCATTGCATGCATTCCATTACATTAATCACGTGCATATAAAGTCTGATAAAAATAATCTCATTGCATGCATTTCATTACATCAATCACACGCATATAAAATCTGATAAAAACATAATCTCATTGCATACATCCATTACATTAATCACGTGCATATAAAGTCTGATAAAAACATAATCTCGTTGCATACATCCATTACATCAATCACGTGTATACAAAGTCTGATAAAAACATAATCTCATTTTTCCTACATGCATCCATTGCATCAATCACATACACATAGGATCTAATAAAATATACCTTACTTTTAAAAGGATAAAATTGGACCTCGACACCGATATTCAATTCGGCTCCAAATAAGATTAATGGCAGAACAAATCGAAGGACGTCTCATAAAGATAGAGTCCAAGATAGAAAGTATGGCCGAACAAATGAGACAATTGATCGAGCTAATCAAGGCGAAAGCAATTCAAGAAGCACAAGTTCAGCCACCCATGACAGAAAGAGAAATGGTCACTTTGTTTGTCCAGACACTGAAGTACCTATATTATGACGAACTCATTGGCAATTCGGCAACTAATTTTTCTAACATTGTCATGTCTGGAGAAAGAATCGAGCATGAGATTAGGACTGGGAATATTGCTGAATCCTTTAATAATCCTATGAAAAGAGGAGGACCATCCAGAAGAAAAGATGACGAAGTACAACAAATAGGACGCGGAAGAAGGATTCCCCTCGTGGATACGGTGGCTATCGGACCTCGCCTATCCTATTTTGCCAATGGGCCCGATAATTACCTTCCAAATAGGCCCAATGATTATCCTCTGAATAGGCCCAATAATTATCCTCCAAATAGGCCCAATGATTATCCTTCCAATAGGCCCAACAATTATCCTTTTAACAGACCTAATCAGTCATGGCCACCTGCTCCTACTCCTCCAGTACCTGCACCAAGACCAAGAGAAGTTTTCACACCAATTTCCATGACTTATACTGAGTTATACCCAAAACTCATCGAAAGACAATTTATCCGTCCAATTCCTACAAAGCCATTCAAACCCCCATATCCAAGGTGGTATGACCCTAACATTACCTGCCCATATCATGATGGCGTTCCAGGCCATGGCTTGGAAAACTGCATGGCATTGAAGCGTATAGTTCAACAATTAATCGAGTCAAAGTGGTTGGACTTTTCCGATGAACCAAACGTCACTCACAATCCATTGCCGCCTCATCAAGCAAAACCAGTCAATATGATAGAAGAACACCAGCCGATAAAGAAGTCAGTCAACGATATCATAACCCCTCTTAAGCATGTATATTCATGCCTTCTAAAAGAAGGGGTTATCATCCGGAAGTCTTCTTTTAAACATGAAGAAGTCAAAGATGACGACTGGTGTGACTTTCATGACAGTAAAAGTCATTCTATCCAAGAATGCTCAGAATTCCGTGAAAGTCTACAAAGGCTCATGGACTCATCCCAACTCATCATTTCTACGTCGGATAAAGATGATGATGTAAATGTGATCACTAAAAAACGGGAAGTCAATACTACGCCAAAACCACTAGTTATACCAATTTCAAAATCTATTGTCAAGCCTTTAAGAACTCGAGTCCCGAGGTCATTCCTCTACAAATCAGACAAGGCTGTTCCATGGAGCCATGATTACACTTCCAACATCACATCAACTCCGTTAGAAGTTAAGAGTATGACTAGAAGTGGTCCATGTTACTCTCCAGAACAAATGTACAAGCTTCGACAAGATAAGAACGTCACAGACCCAACAAGTGAGCCTCTAGATACAGATACATCTAAAGAGCAAAAGATGTCTCAAGAGGTGACAGATGAACAAACTACTGAGTTCCTCAAACTCATGAAGCAAAGTGAGTACAGTGCCGTGGAGCAGTTAAACCACCTGCCAACAAAGATCTCCATACTTTCACTACTCATAAGCTCTGATGCTCATCGAGAAACTCTCCTCAAAGTCTTGAATAAGGCCTATGTTGAGCCAGATATTTCAGTGAATAATTTTGACCACCTCGTCAACAACATCACCGCACAGAATCTCATCACATTCACTGACGATGAGATACCAGCAGAAGGAAGGGGTCACTCTAAGGCTCTATATATTTCGGTTAAATACAAAGATCGAACTATGACTAGAGTTATTGTTGATAATGGGTCAGCTCTAAACATAATGCCAATTGAGACCTTACACAAGTTTGGTATAGACTCATCATACCTCAACTACAGTCATATCACTATTCAAGCATTTGACGGGACGAATAGAAATGTCGTCGGAAAAATAGAGCTGCCAATAGAGATCGGCCCTTGTGTCTTTCATATCACATTCCAAGTTATGGACATTAATCCTTCTTATACTTGTCTGTTGGGAAGACCATGGATTCATATGGCCGGAGCAATTCCCTCCTCATTACACCAAAAAATGAAATTCATTTTTGAAGGAAAGTTAATCACAGTCTTTGCTGAAGAAGGCATTCTGCTATCATCTATATCAATAGTAGCAAAGGCCAAGTGACCTTCTCTTCCAAGTTGGTGTGACCCAAATCCCAAATGTAACTGAAAAGTCTGTGGTGCTGAAACTCAAGGTCCAACAGTTGGTCGAGTCTAAGTTGCTATGCCCGATGTGATTGGTAATTAAAAGTGAAGATTTTGAGCTGGAATTACATTAATTTTGGAAGGGCTCCAAGTCAGATCTGACCTAATAGTCCGCACACACTTTTGAATGACAGGGAATCCTTTGAATAAACTTGTATCTTTGAAAGCTTGCAAAAGTAATTTAATAGTAAAAATCTCCTAGATTTAGTCCAGAATCTAGGGTGTAGTCTTTGTTAAATGGACACCTGCTATTCTTTTTCTGGTACAACAAAAAGATGTAATGCGTGCATTCTACTACTTTCCATTTTTACACTCTTTGCCACTATACTATCAATTATTGCTATCACACTTTACTTTTCGACAACCGGTAATTCTTTTTGTTCTCTAACAAAAAGATGTTGCGTGTGCATTCTACCACTTTTCAATCCCATTATTACTTCTACACATTCTACCAATTTTTACCAAAAATTCAATTATTACACCTACACATTCTACCACTTCTTACCAAAAATTCCGTTTTTACATCCATCTCTCACTCCTTTCCATTATACTATCCATTATTGCTATCACACTTTACTTTGAAAATGATACTACTCGTGGGTGAAAATAAAAAGTTAAGTGAGATTTAATAGTGGCAATCTTGAAAGTGCTGTCAAATCTAGTAAGAAGGATTTCATATGTTGCACCCCAACTCTAAAAAAAAAGAATTCATAGTGGTTATCAACATCCTTGCAAGAAGTTTGGGGTTAGTTTCCAAACAAGGTAGCTCTCATATTAAATGACTTCAGTGGCCTCCCAATTCTCACAAATGCTCAATACAAAAAAAAAAAAAAGATTCTCAGTTTTCCGCAACACAAATTCCAACAAAGGAAAGAAGTTCATCCCTTCCATCAAAAGCCATTAAAGGGAAAATTCAAAAACAAAAAAAAGAGACAGAGAGCAAACACAAGCAACTAAAGCCACTTTAATCATTTCACTTCAAGAGGGCTATGATCTCAGTTCTTTGCAACACAAACTCCGAAAAGAGAAATTCATCCTTTCCATCAAAAGACAACAAGGGAAAATTCAAAACCAAAAAGGACTGAGAACAAGCATGAGCAAGCAAGGCCACTTGAGTCATCTCACTTCAAGAGAGTTATCAAGTATGTCATCACCATAGCTCACAAAAAAAAAAAAGGGAAACAAAAAAAAAAAACAAAAAAAAAAGAGGAAAAAGGGCTCAAACTAGAAAAAAAAAAAAAAAAAAAAAAAAAAAAGAAAAAAAGTGAGCTATGAATTCTAGACTGAAAACCTGCAAAGGCGGTTTAGAATACAAAAGCAACCCTCAAACCAAGCATGCATAAAGATCACAATAGTTGGGGGGCAACAGATGAGGTCTAACTTTCTGGAAAGAGTGGCAAGTTTGAGGTCATCACTATTGAGTTTTTCACCATAATCAAATTTGCTCACGAGTAGTATTAAAAGACCCTTCTTTCACACCACTCAAACTTAACTTTATTCAGACCTAATATTTACCTCTTAATATCATTCTCATTCAGCTAAAAGACTGCCACAAAAAAAAAAAACATTCAAACTTAACTTTCCTCACACCTAACATTTACCTCTCGATATCATCCTCATTCAGTTAAAAGGCTATTATTGTGAATCATGTTTCTACCTTATTGCCTTGCACAGTTTATGTCTTCGAGTTGGAAAGGGAAGAATGACAGGACATTTTAATTGAAAACAAAGACCGTAAATTACTTTGTCAAGCTTTGAAAATTGATGAAAGTTTTTCTTTAAGGCCAAACCATTATTCATTAATGTATGTAGACTTAAAAGTAAGGAGATAGCTTGAGTCTTTCTTTAATAAGATGTGGTTCTTGTAAGAGAAATTTACGATCAAGTGCCATCACAAAGGTCTAGAAATCCTCAACCTTCTGTTAAATCAAAGGCGAGATGATATCTCTTTTCACATAAACACCATAATCAAGGGGGCAAAGTAGTCTCTACTAAGCGCAAGAAAAGTACTGCCAAGAAAGAAGCTCAATAGACAAGGGGGCAAGTCTTATGGATCAGAACCTGAGTCTAAGGAAGAGCAATCATTCGGACTGTAACATGGGGGTAAACAAGTGTCCGCACGGCCAGAAGAAAATGGGCAAAGCAGACATTGAAAGTAAAGCCTTTGATGGTATCAAATCCATGACAATGGATGAGTACCCGAAAGAGATATAAATTATGAGGCGGGCCAACTTTAAAGAAATTGAGGCCAAAATTCAAGAACAAGTCAAAGAAAGGGGATTTTGAAAAGAGTTGGGCTTTTGAGGCAGTGAACAAAAGCTGGAAAGCATAAAGAGATTCAATGATAGTCCAAGAAGGCAATTATAAAGAGGATCCAGTAAAGCAAAGATATGAAGAACTAGATCAATCCAAAAAAAATAAAAAATAAAAAAATAAATATAAATAAAAATATAAATAAAAAAAAACCATCAATTACACATGCTTTGCATTCATGCATTTCACATCATGCATGCATGATTTTTACACGATAGGAATCAAATGGGAAACACATCCACTGCACCGTTACAGCAGTATAAGCTGAGATCTCAATAATATCAGCTCTTACCAATCTATCACTGGATACACAGCTAATATGCAGGACCAACCCGCATCAGGAATTCAAGGATAAGGTAGACAATATGTCAAAAGCCTGGCAATTGATTCAATAATCGAGACTACACCTGGAAGGACAGGATTGACATCAGCTAGTAGTATCCAAAATAAGAGATAGCTATAGCCAAGGATAAGGCAGATATCAAAAAGGATAAAGTAGACAATATTGTCAAAAGCTTGGCAATTGATTCAATAATCGAGGCTACACCTGAAAGGACAGGATTGATGCCAGCTTAGCAGCATCCAAGATAAGAGATAGCTGTGGTCAAAGATAAGGCAGACATCAAGAAATATTGTCGTTGAAACTTTGTCAAAAGCGGACAATGGATTCAATAATCGAGGACTGGATCAACGGATAAAAAAAAAAAATATCTATCAAAATGAAGTAGGATCTACTTTTCCGGTTAAACGGCGGATACGGTACTCCGTGACTCTCAAGTCGGTTCTCTCAGTTGCCCATAATAACTGATTCCTTCACCCCTTCTTTCTTTTACTTCCTCCTAGAAAATGGATCCTACTTTTTCCGCCTTGCGAAAGTATTTCCCTTCTCTCCCAATGAACATCCTCAAAAAGATCTACCAAGTTCGCTGTGAACGATTAAGAGTTCTGATGCACAAAGGAATCCCTGAAGATGTGCGGTGGTTAATCGAAGCCAAGGTTCGTCTAGCAGGTGAAATCCCAGAGGCATTTGTGTCTCACATGCCTGGTATAGGCAAAAGCTCTTATGCCAAAAAGCGAAGAGCGAAAAGGTTACAAGTCTGCCATAAATGTGGACGGTGGACTTGTAATACTAAATGTCGTTCTTTAGGGATGATCTCTGATAATCGAGAAGATAAAATACGATTCATTAAGAATGGCTTGAGTAAAGACTCGTTGGATGATATCCAATTGACTCTTGAGACGCATTCTTGTGGATCTGTGCAACGTGAACTACTTGGTTTGTGGAGCATTTTTCATGAAGAACGAGAACGATACAGTCCCGGGAATCTGACGTTAAACGACCCTATTTGTCAGCTTGTAAGAAAACTGGATGGGAAGCAAATCCTCGACTCATAGAAGCCATTAATCCCGTTACTGGACGTAAAACCAGTGGAAGATGTGAGCCACAGTCACAATCACTGTACATACAATTTATCATATTTAAAATTTTCCATTTTTCTTTTAATAATGTATTTGCTCCCGTAAGTGTAATCGACACGTTATCCATTTCATCGCTATAAATGCATGTTCTTCCAGTCAGTTATCTAAGTTTCCTTCAATAACTAATTCCTTTCCATCATCTCTCAAATTCTTCTCTCATCAATGGATTCTACTCTTTCAGCACTGCGAAAATACTTTCCTTCCCTTCCAATAAAAGTCCTTAAAAAGATCTACCTTGCTAGATGTGAAAGAATCAGAGTTTTTACACGCAAAGGCATTCCCGATAATGTGCAGTGGATAATTGAAGCTAAGGTCCGTCTGGCGGGTGAAGTTCCAGATGCATTTATGCCCCGCATGCCCGGTTTAGGTAAAAGCCGTTATGCCAAAAGGCGAAGAGCAAAGAGACTAGGCGTGTGTTATAAATGTGGGCGATGGAATTGTATTACTAAATGTCGCTCTTTAGGATACATCTCCATAAATCGTGAAGATAAAAGAAAATTCATTAAGAATGGCCTGCGTAAGGAATCTCTGGAAGATATCCGAGAGACTATTGAAACGCATTCTTGTGGAAAAGTACAAGGTGAAATTATCAGTTTATGGAGGACTTACCATAAAGAACGAAACCGTTACAGTCTTGGGAATGTGACTTTAAACGATCCTGTTTGTCAGTTTGTAAGAAAACTGGATGGGAAGCAAATCCCCGACTTATAGAAGGCATTGAAGCCATTACTGGACATAAATCAGGGGAAGATGAGAGCCACAGTCATGATTGCTGTACATATAAGCTGTCATTTGTCTTTTCTTTTGACAATAATGTACTTGCTTCTGTAAGTGTAATTAACGCATTATCCCTTTCATCACTATAAATATGTGTTAGTTATTTTCGTTTCCTACAATCACTAATTTCTTTCTTTGCCTCCTTCATCAATGAAGTCTTCTCTTTCCGCCCTACGAAAGTATTTTCCTTCCTTCCCAATAAATGTTCTTAAAAAGATTTATCAAGCTAGATGTGAACGATTCAGAGTATTTATGCACAAAGGCATTCCTGATAATGTGCGGTGGCTAATTGAAGCTAAGGTTCGTTCAGCTGGTGAAGTTCCAGAAGCGTTCTTTCCCCGTATGCCCGGCTTTGGTAAAAGCGCTTATGCCAAAAAAAGAAGAGCAAAGAGGCTAGGCGTTTGTCATAATTGTGGATGGTGGATTTGCGGCAATAAATGTTGTTCTCCAGGAGTGATCACCAGAAATCGTAATGATAGAATAAGATTCATTAAGAATGGCTTGCGTAAGGAATCTCTGGAAGATATTCGAGAGGTTCTTGAAGCGCATTCTTGCGGAATAGTGCAATTTGAGGTTGTTGGATTATGGATAATTTTCCAAAAAGAACGAGATCGTTATAGTCTTGGGAATCTGACTTTAAACGACTCAGTTTGCCAGTTTGTGAGAAAACTGGATGGGATGCAAATCACCGATTCATAGAAAGCATTGAAGCCATTACTGGACGCAAAGCCAGTGGAAGACGAGGATCAAAGTCACGATTACTGTACGTGCTAGCTGTCGCTTTTGAAATTTTCCTCCCCTTTTGGTAATAATGTATCCACTCCTGACGTGAACCAAAGTAACGATTACTGTACGTGCTAGCTGTCGCTTTTGAAATTTTCCTCCCCTTTGGCAATAATGTACCCACTCCTGACACGGACTACTGTATATAGCTGCCACTTTTGAAATTTTCCTTCTCTTCCAACAATCACGTACCTACTCCTGACGTAAGCTACAGTAGTGACTACTGTACATGCTAGCAGCTATTTTGAAATTTTTCCTCCTCTTTTAACGATAGTGTACCCATACCTGACCAGAGTCATACTCGTGACTACTGTGAATAGCTGGCAATAATGTATCCATTCTTGAAAATAAAATTATTGCCTTCTCTCTTCATCTCTATAAATATATCCTCTTTTCTCACAAGGGTAAGGATAGGAATGGAGAAAACCCCAACTCGTAAATCCCGAAGTATTTGTGTATTTTCTGGGGCTTTTCCTGGAAAAGATGAAGAGTATTTAAAAGCAGCCAACCATTTGGGTAGAGTATTAGCTGAGCGAAAAATGCATTTAGTTTATGGAGGAGGTAGTGTCGGATTAATGGGAGGTGTAGCATCAGCAGCATCTCTAGGAGGAAGTCAAGTTCTGGGCATTATCCCTGGACCTCTGAAATTTATTTCTGGGGGCACGATTGGAGAAGAATTAGTGGTTAAAAATTTGCAAGAGCGTGTGTTACAAATGCTTTTAAATGCTGATGCTTTTATCGCTCTACCAGGTGGTTTTGGCACATTGAGAGAAGTCTTTCAAATTGCTTCCATGGCCCAACTTAATTTGCATAAGAAACCCATTGGGCTTTTAAATGTTAACAATTTCTTTACAGGTCTGATAGCTTTTATGGATTATGCTATGCAGAAGAATTTCATATCAAGAGTAGCACGGCGAATCATAATATCCGCAACAACTGCTGAAGAATTGCTAGATAAAATACAAGCTTTTGTTCCTGAACCAGATCCAGCAATGATTCAGATAGACTGGACACGACAGTCTTTCCCGACCAGTTCACTCCCATAATGGTCCTTTACTCACCCTGTTGAAGTATTGTGGAAGAAAGAAGCGATCTGATCCGTTTTTCTTGTCCTTTAGTTTTATTATCAGCATTTTCTTTCGCGTTTCAGTTTTTCTTTTCAGGGAATTTCTTTTTTTTATAAGATAGTTTCGTCCATGCTGATATTAAAACCATAGGACAATGCCTTTAGGATGGAATGGCTGAGTAAAGAGTAATTTTTATTACTCTTGAGACGCATCCTATTAGATCTACTAGGCATAACGTTTTGGGGTAGTTAAGCTTTAACCTTATTTGGATGACATATCTCACAAGGGAATCTATATTTACTGAAGAAAATATTAGATGAACCTTGGATATTGATTCCAAACATCCGTTCCCTTTACATAATTTGTCAGTGTTATTGTCATCATCAAGATTCACTCGTTTTATCGAAGCCTAATTCTTTGCGCTCGCCTATTATGAAAATTCACACTTTCGAAGAAAATTATTCCAATTTCAATTGCTTTCATATAAATTTCGCTCGAGGTCCTAAGGAAAGCTCCTTAGTCTCAAAATCAACTTTCATCATTGGGGTTTTAAGGATGGAACATTTGCCTCGAAAACAATCAATTTTCATCATCGGGGTTTTAAGGATGGAACCTTTGCCTCGAAAACAATCAATTTTCATCATCGGGGTTTTAAGGATGGAACCTTTGCCTCGAAAACAATCAATTTTCATCATCGGGGATTTAAGGATGGAACCTTTGCCTCGAAAACAATCAATTTTCATTATCGGGGTTTTTAAGGATGGAACCTTTGCCTCGAAAATAATCAATTTTCATCATCGGGGTTTTAAGAATGGAACCTTTGCCTCGAAAATAATCAATTTTCATCATCGGGGTTTTAAGGATGGAACCTTTGCCTCGAAAATAATCAATTTTCATCATCGAGGCTTTAAGGATGGAACCTTTACCTCGACATCAATCAATCAATCCGGGGTTTTAAGGATGGAACCTTTGCCTCGAGATCAATTATCAATCCGAGGTTTTAAGGATGGAACCTTTGTCTCGAAAACAACCAATTTTCATCATCGGGGTTTTAAGGATGGAACCTTTGCCTCAAGATCAATCAATCAATCCGGGGTTTTAAGGATGAAACCTTTGCCTCGAGATCAATTATCAATCCGAGGTTTTAAGGATGGAACCTTTGCCTCGAAAACAATCAATTATCAATCCGAGGTTTTAAGGATGGAACCTTTACCTCGACATCAATTAATCAATCCGGGGTTTTAAGGATGGAACCTTTACCTCGACATCAATCAATCAATTCAAGGTTTTAAGGATGGAACCTTTGCCTCGAAATCAATTATCAATCCGAGGTTTTAAGGATGGAACCTTTGCCTCAAACTCGATCAATCGTCGAGGTTTTAAGGATGGAACCTTTGCCTCGACATCAATTAATCAATCCGGGGTTTTAAGGATAAAACCTTTGCCTCGAGATCAATCAATCAATTCGGGGTTTTAAGGATGGAACCTTTGCCTCGAGATCAATTATCAATCCGAGGTTTTAAGGATGGAACCTTTGCCTCGAGATCAATCAATCAATTCGAGGTTTTACGGATGGAACCTTTACCTCGACATCAATCAATCAATCCGGGGTTTTAAGGATGGAACCTTTGCCTCAAGATCAATCAATCAATCCGAGGTTTTAAGGATGGAACCTTTGCCTCGAAATCAATCAATCAATCCGAGGTTTTAAGGATGGAACCTTTGCCTCGAGATCAATCAATCAATTCGAGGTTTTAAGGATGGAACCTTTACCTCGACATCAATCAATCAATCCGAGGTTTTAAGGATGGAACCTTTGCCTCGAAATCAATCAATTAAACCGAGGTTTTAAGGATGGAACCTTTGCCTCGAAATCAACCAATCAATCTGAGGTTTTAAGGATGGAACCTTTGCCTCGAAATCAATCAATCAATCTGAGGTTTTAAGGATGAAATCTTTGCCTCGAGATCAATCAATCAATTCAAGGTTTTAAGGATGGAACCTTTGCCTCGAAATCAATCAATCAATTCGAGGTTTTAAGGATGGAACCTTTGCTTCGAAATCAATCAATCAATCCGAGGTTTTAAGGATGGAACCTTTGCCTCAGAAACAATCAATTTTCCTTCAACGATAGGAGAGCTCCTATCGCCGGGGTTCTAAGGAGAGTTCCTTAACCTCAGGATTTAGGCGGCGAAAAGGTTTTCAATGCCTAGCTAAGCCGGACGAAATTTGGTAACGACTTTGCATACATCATGTCTCATGAAGCATGCAAAGGGGGGCAGCTGTTGACACCCAATTTCGTCCGACCATAAAAAATTTTTAAAAGAAATTAAATAAAAAAAATTATTATTTTTATTATTATTATTATTACTAAAAATTTTAATTAGTTTAAAATACATTTCTTTTTTTGTGAAGATTTGATTTAAAATGATATATGTGTGTATTTGAAAGAAAAAAAGAAAACTCCAAAAAAATGGCAAAATTTAAAAGTTTGAGGTAAAAATGACAACATTAAGAAGTTTCGGGAAAAATTGACAAATTCTAAAAGTTCCAGGAGCATTTGGTAGTTTGTCACATAAAATTTTGAGCCTGCCGACGTTTTTGGCTCAAATTGACAGAAAACGACAAAATTGTCAAAATCAGAAGCTTCAGGAACTTATCCAGAGGCTGAGAGACGTAAAGGACTAAAATTGTCATTTTACCAATTTAAAAGATAAGTTTGAAATTTTTTATTAATTTATCCATCAACAGTTTAGCCAAACTTCCTCTATAAATAGCCCCCCAAATTTTGTGCTGAACACAGATAAAAATAGAAAGAAAAGCTTAGAGCTCCGTTTTTAAAATAGAAAAAATTACAGCCTTAGTCCCTAGCTCTCCTTCCTTTCCTCAGAAAATCTCAAAACTTTTCATTTTGACGATTAAGCCATCTTCTCCCCCCCTCGCGCGCCCTCTGTTTCCATTTCTCAGAATTCAGAATTTAAAATCAAGGGTACAACTCTCATTTAATCCTTCATCTTTTCAATTTCTTTCACTTTGGTCACTAACTTTGTATTTTATTCTTGCAGAATTAATTACTAACCCTTTTAATTTTTACTTGTTTGTTTATTATTTGTTTATTACTAACCCCTTTTTTTATTGTTGTTATTAACTTACTAACAACTAACTTTTAATACTATTATTGTTACTAACCTTTTAATTTTTGCATTATTACTAACTTTTATAATTGTTGTTAACAATTAATTAACTTTTATTATTGTTGTTAATTAATTAATTTAATTAACTTGGCTAACTTTTATTATTGTTGTTAATTAATTAATTTAATTAACTTGGCTAGCTTTTTATTATTGTTGTTAATTAATTAATTTAATTAATTTGGCTAACTTTTTATTTATTGTTGTTAATTAATTTAATTAATTTGGCTAACTTTTTATTATTGTTGTTAATTAATTAATTTAATTAACTTGGCTAACTTTTTACTGTTGTTAATTAATTAATTTAATTAACTTGGCTAACTTTTTATTATTGTGGTTAATTAATTAATTTAATTAACTTGACTAACTTTTTATTATTGTTGTTTAACAATTAATTTAATTAACTTTGCTAACATTTATTATTATTTTTAAAGTGGATGGCCAAAAAGCCCCACTTTATTATTATTAATTTTTTTCTTTATATAATTTTTTTATTTAATTCACCTTTACCCTTTACTAATTAATAAATAAATGAAAATTAAAAGAAGATTATTTTGTAATTAATTATTAAGGCTAATAAAAATTATTTTTAAAAAAGGCAATTATTTTTATTTTTATATACATGTTTTTAATTCTTTAAAGATAACAAAAAGTTAAAATTAATTTTAATAGTTATTTTTATAAAGTAAAAATAATAAAAAAATAAAAATAAAACCTGTTTAAAAAAATACATGAAAATTAAGACTTTATATTTTACTGATTTATTTAAAATATAACTTTTAAATCCACTAAAATAATAAATATTTTTCATTAAACAAGAAAACAAAAAGAAAATTAAAACAAGATAAGAAAAAGATAAGAAAGATAAGAAAAAGATAATAAAGATAAGAAAGATAAGAAGGAAAAGAAAGAAAAGAAAGAAAAATATAGAAAATAAAAATTTTTAGATTATTAATGAATCTAAAAATTCTATAACAAAAAGAATTACGAATTAGTAATTAAACTAATAATTAATTCCATAAAAATAAGAATTAAATAATTAACTATAAATTAAATCAACTTACATATCCGGATGATCCGTCAGGATCTGCGGTTTAAAAAAAATATCACCCTTTTAATTAAATAAATTAAATAAAAAAAAAGATAAAAATCCATATTTACAATATGGATTAAATTATTTAAAAGTTCACCAAATTCCGTGTCCAAATGACTCGGCAGAGTCCATGGTTCGGAATCAAAAATCTTCCGTGTCCAAATGACTCGGCAGAGTCCATGGTTCGGAAGTATAAAATTTCATACAAATTAATTAATTTAAAAATCCACATTTCGACTAATCCAGTTAAAATTTCTAATTTTGAAAATTAACTGAGAATTATTTAAAAGCAAAGCAAAACAAAATTAAAATCAACTAAGGTGCCAATTTTTGGGCGTTTTAACAAAGTTGTTTTAACGTAACCGTACTCCCGATCCCGGAACTCTCGCAGACCAATTTTAAGGTGACCAATCGACCTAAGAAAACTGATTGGTGGCGACTCCCGAAAACCCGACGTTGCCACATCTACCATTTAGGAAGTCATTGTGGTAGAAAGAATTGTTTCTCTTGCCGCTTAAGATCTCTAGCAACAAAATCCCAAAACTAAACACATCTGATTTAACTGAGAAAATGCCTTCTAAAGCATATTCTGGAGCCATATAGCCACTGCATTTCATTGCCAAAGCAAACAACTATATGAGGATCAATGGGGATAATAGCTCCCAGTCTTAAAACTAATTCTAAAACTTAGTTATACCATTTCTCAAGTCTTCTTCCCAATACACAAGGAACCAAATCTTAGGACCCATATATATATATGTATGTATATACTTACTATGTTCCGAGAATTCGACGAGTTGCTCCTCGCTGGTTTCCTCCAAATATTCTTGCCATCCCAAAGTCTGAAATTTTGGGATTCATGTCTTTATCCAGCAAAATGTTGCTGGCTTTCAAGTCCCTATGAATGATCGTTAACCTGGAATATTGATGGAGATAGAGAAGACCTTGGGCAATCCCTTCAATTATGCGAACACGTGTTGCCCAGTCAAGGATGCCATCTTTTGCTGAATCTGCCATTGTTTAAGTAGATCACACTTTCATAAGTTTGTGTGCTTCAAGAGAGTTAATTTAAGATACAGAGACAATTCTCTAATCTCTAAGAACAAGCCAATGAGGAAAAATAATAAGAGTTGAGAGAACAAACCAAAGAGGAGGCTGTCCAAGCTTTTGTTGGGCAAATATTCATATACAAGTAAATTCTCATCTCCTTCAATGCAGCATCCAAGAAGTTTGACAAGATTCTTATGTTGGAGTTTGGCTATGAGCACTGCCTCATTTTTCCACTCATTCCTTCCTTGTGTAGATCTCTTGGACAATCTTTTTATAGCCACCTCCTGTCCATTTAGCAAAATTCCCTATAGTGGAAATTAGAAATCTGAGCTGAGTTTCTCAGTCTTTTCAAGTGATGCAAGAAACACAAGTAAATCTTTGGCTTATATTAAACATACTAACTGAAATTGAATAAGTAACTGGGACCACTTTAATTACAAATACTAACAGCTACTACCATTTTAATTATATTTTGAATAATACGTTTAGCATTTTTGAATAATTGGGAATCATATATATGCTAACAACTGCTGCCATTTTAATTATATTTTGAAAAAGGAAATACGTTTACTATTTTTCTGAGTCTTTACTTGCACAGAACAGGAACTAATTAATGTTTCAATATATGTATAAGTAAGAGTCACCTTGTATACGGGTCCAAATCCACCCTCACCAAGCTTGTTGGAGGGAGAGAAGTTATTGGTAGCAGCAGACACACTAGAGAAGCTGAAAAGGGGAATCTCCAATTTAGTCTTGTTTGCTTTCATCATATTTACCTCACTCTGCTCTTCTCTAGAAGCTGATAGGCTCACATTTAGGTCAAAATGTAGCAAGTCCTCCCCTGCTTTATGGAAAGAGACTGTCATCTTCCATAATCAAGGCTTAGGGTGATGATTAAAGTTGTTAACAGAAAGTCGAAGATTTGAAAGTCATATAACAAATTGAAAGATTAAGTTGAAAAGTGCTTGCCCGTTTCGCTCCTCTGTTTCATGTGAGTTGTACACCACAATAGCAGACCCAATATAAGCAATCCTGAGGCAGCTGAAAATGCCAGAGCCATTACAAATCTTTTCTTGTTAATCCGCCCATCTGAATCTGAAATATAATTAGCATACCAAAATAGTAATCAATCTTTTGAGGCGCAACTTTAATTCTTATGTAAGTTGAACCAATTTACGTAAATAAAGGCACCTAGTTCGGAAGCTGCCAAACGTATAAAGATTGCTTGCTCGCCACCCTCTTGATTAAATTCCATGATGTCTATTAAGTCCCCGTACCAGAGGACGCAACAGCTACCCCCTTGGGTTATATTCGAGTTCGCGTACGCCGAACAGGAACAGTCCTTTAAGCACACTGCCCTACACTGCTGGAGATCCATGCTGGTATCCAACCGAAACTCGACCAATTCAGGCAGTTTAACATCTACAAGCTTAAAAAACCTATCCTGGTCGCTGCAATTTAACGCCACTTTTCTTACACACCCATCCGACCAATCCAGCAGATCCCATTTCTGTTCTACTTTCGGAGTGAAACCCTTCCAGCAATCACAAACAAACCCTTTCGAAACACGGCAAATGCTGTTTATGCCACATCTTCCATAGTTCTGGCATAGATCACCCGGAGAGGTATGCAGAAGCTTCCATTGGTTTGTTCCTTCATCAAGCTTAAGCCAGTCAACCGAGCCTGATGGGGTAAGTACTATCCTTGTAGTAGTATCTGTGTTATTGTATGTCCGAATGAGGTAGAAGTTGTAGAGAACGTTATCATGAAAATTCATGATAAATGAACCAAATTTGTTGGGAGGTGAAACACCACTGAATGCTACTCCATTCCAAGGCCCGCTACGGAATGTCTTAACCGATCCCTGTTAGATAACCAGTTCAGATAAACCGCGATACTTGAATCTATTAAAGTTGATGGAGACGATGTTAACACATCAAACTTATAACCAATTCACATGCATGGGGAAAACATAAGAGCACCTGTACAAAAAGTCTCCTGGAGATGGATCACTGGGACTTTTCCATGAGGTTAGGAAAATATCAGGCCCCTGGCCTAAGTCACGACCGATCCTCGAACCTGGAAGTGTGGTGTCAGTTGGATGGTCGAAGCTTTCCCATAAGTAGCTCCCAGAAGTAGAACTAATACTATTCCTCCCGTCCATAACAACAAAGTTTCCGACATCTAGAAGTTGAGCTCTGGGGTCCTGACCAAGCTTGGATGAGTTGGAGGACCATAAAACGTGTTGTGTTTGGTTCATAAGAATGAGTTGGCCACCATCGCCAATTCTAAGAACTCCGCCTGAGCCTATGACCGGGTAGTTCCTATTTGCAACCCAAACTACAGTTTTTGGACTTTGCTTGTACCTGCGCCAACAAGCAGGGATAAGTGATAACTAATGCCACACGCACAAAAAAAAAATAAAAGTGACAATACAACTAAAGCGGTATCATTAAAGAATAGCATCTCTCCTAAGACAAGGTAATTAAGCTGAAAAACAGAGCAAACAGGAAAGTACCAGATTCCTAAATATCTGCTGTTGGAGCTGCTAGGAGAAAAGAAGCCCAGCTCAAACTTGCTCCAGACGAAACTAAAGTCTGGCCATCGGTTAGAGGCGTAGTTGGTGTCAACAAATCTGTTGCGATGGAGTAGTTGAAGAAGAAGGAGGAGGAGACTGAGACGAAAGAAGAGAAGCAGAGGAAGCTTTTGAGATTGTCTGCGGTGAACATTCTGGGCGAGCAAGACAACTTCTCTGTTCCACTAGCTTCTGTCCACCAGAGCCCACCAAAGCATTTTGTAGAAATTTCTTAGCAGGAAGCCATGAAACAGCATCGAGAACTCCTTTGTTCGCTATTATTACCATGAATAAAACCTTTGAAAATTTTGAAATTCAAGGCTTTGTTGAAAACTTCTGCAGAAAATTACTGATTTTATGTGTTTGTGGGAGAATCACTTTTTACACCAAGGTTTGGAATGAACGGGGTTATCTTTTACCCACACCTCATAGCTCGTATTTTTTCGACAAATTTATTTTTAAAATAAATATTAATAATAATAACTTAAAAATTCTGAGTCAAAAATTTATGATTATTAATTAAAATTTTATTTTAGGATAAAATACACCAAGAGTCATTTGGCTTATTTTTGTATTCTAAACAAGTACTTGAACTTCATATTGTCCAAGCGAGATACATTTCATTCTATTACCTCCGTTCAACTACTTTCCATTAATTTGGCTATTGAAATTGATGGAAAATGATGATGTGACATTTAATAAAACTATGATTAATTTTAAAATATCAACCTTAGTCCTCAAATTTTTTTAATCACTAAATTTAGTCCTCCATATATTTTTAATTGTAGAAAGAGAAAGAGAGATGTTCGACATTTGCCTCCCATCCCCAGCCCCAAAATCGCCTCCTCATTCCACTCTTCGCTTCTCTCTGCCGTTGTTCTCATTCCTTTCCTCGCCGCCGCCCGGAAAGGCTACCATTAAGAAACGGCAGGCAGAGCAGGCGAACCCAAGACAATCTAGACCCAGATTCTCCATCGTTGCCTAGGTACTCGTCATCGCTCAAATCCACTGCTGTCGACCTTCTCACCGCCGCCATCTTGTACTCGCCTGAGATCTTTGAGAAAGCTGGAATCACGTCCTCTAACGGCAAGCACCTCGCCACTGTCGCACGTCTGATCCATGAAAACCCTCTTCATCCTAGTCGCTACGTCTTCCTTGATGATAACTAAAATCGACGAATCGACGTTGCGATTGTGGGCACAGAGGTCGAAGTTCAGCGTGGCGATGAATCGAGTGACGAGCGGTGTTCCGATTTGGGCTTCAATCTTTGATTTGGAAATGCTCAGATCTCCAATTTGGACTTTAGTCTCCTCCGATTGCATAGGAATCTCACCAAGTGTTCGATCTCATGGATCTTAAGTTCATTTACAACAAAAAATTTACTTTGAAATCTCAATACAAATTTGGAAAATTTGAGCCTTTACGCCTCCCCAGGTTTTGGAATTAAATCCTTATGCACGCTTGATTTTTGAATTTATTCTTGGGTTTGAAATCGGAGCTCTGATTGTGACCTGACCTTCTATGTTGGGTATTTGGGTTTGAGGATTTTTTAATTTATTTAGTTAATTGATGCCATTTGGAAGGACCTGGGAGGTGCGATTGAGGGGGACAGAAGGGAGGAGAGGCAGTCAGTGGCGGCAAAATGGTTGGGCGGGATGGGTTCAGCTGAAAAGGGTCAGACGAATGGGGCAGAGGAGTTGGGGATATAGTGGGTATGGAAGGTAAAGGTAAAAGTTTAAGATATCAAATTTAGGGGTGAAATTGAAACCCGAAACCCGAATTCCGACCCGAATCCGATCCGAAAAAAACGGATTAGGGTCGGTTTTTTAGTAGGAAAAGGTGTATTTGAACCCGACCAGACCCGACCCGATTGTTCGCAGCCGACAGTGATTTCGGTTTGGGTGAAACCCGACTAACCCGACTGAATGCCCTTTACTCTAGGCCTAGCCCACCTCCTCCCTCTGCCTAGCTAACGCAGCCCGTTTACTAATTACTAATTACTAGTACTAGCCCAGTCCCCCAAGCCCAACTTAATTAACTAATTACTAGTACTAGCCCAGCCCGTTTTTTGTCCGCAAGTCGCAACCTAATCTTCCTCCTGCTTGGCTGAATCGGCCTTCTGCAGACTGCAGTTCTTCGGTCGTTCTCCTTCGTCCTTCGCAATCGCAGCGGCGCGCAGCGTGCCTCGTCTCTCTCGTCAGTTGCAATCTTCTCGCGCCTAGTCCTCGACGGCGTCGAGGCCGGCGCACGGCTGCTTCCTCGTCGCGACTCGCGCTGCCGGCCCACGAATACTCCCCTTTCGCCGAAGCCGATTGTCTTGTCTGTAAGGTAATTGATATGTTTACAATTTCAACTAGCATTTGTAATTCTTCTAGCAAGTCACCACTTTCCCAATTCCCCCCCTAGCGTTGTTGAAATAGCCAATTATTTCGCCATTAATTACAGCTAACTTGAAATAGCGTTGTGGGTATTTTTGTTTTCTTGGAAAGTTGTGATCGTTTCTTTTGGGGTTAAAGTATGTCCTACTGCTGCACGCATTCATTCTTTATTGATGTTCTTGCTTACATATTACTGCGTGCCAAATATCAATTGGAGTCGGCCAAATATACGCTGGGCATCGTTAATGTTATGGTGTTTGTGTTTTCACTTCATGCAATCCTCATTTATCATACATTTCTCGTTGGACAGCAGGACACCCCATCGATTTTGCATCGCTACATTAATTATTACTATTTTCTATGCATAACTCTCTAAATTGCATCTTTTGCTTCAAGTTTTTCTGAATTCATTTTGAATATCTTTTTTATTGTTTAATTTTCAGATGGCAACAAGCGATGTTGGTGACACTTTGATGAGTGATGCACAACCAAAAGGAACATCAACTGCCACAAATCCAGATACCGATAAAGAATCAACAGCTGCTGCACCAGAAAAAGAGAGGGTAAAGACTTCAAGGAAAAGGGCAGATTATTGGGCACACTTTGAGTTTGTTGAGGGCTCAAATCAAACAAAATGTAAGTGCCTTAATTGTGGTGAGGTGTACAAGTGTCATAGTAAGTTTGATGGCACAACTAATTTGAGAAACCACATAAAAAAAGGTAAATGCAAGGGGTTAGTTGATTCTAAACAAACAAATATTAACTTGGCAAAGGGTGGAGGTGGTGATGAGTATATGATGAGTAATTGGAAATTTGATAAAGAGGAATGTCGGAAGGCTTTGGCATATATGGTGATTGTTGATGAGCTCCCGTTTCGATTTGTTGAGTCAGATGGATTTAGGAGATTTTGTTCTGTTGCAGTGCCTAGGTTTCAGATTCCTTCTAGGATAACTGTGGCTAAAGATTGTTATGCATTGTTTGTTGATGAAAGAGAGAACTTGAAGATGTTTCTGAAATCAGATGCTAAAAGGATTTCGATAACAACTGATACATGGACTTCTGTGCAAAGAATTAATTACATGTGCTTGACGGCTCATTTTATTGATAACAATTGGAAGTTGCAAAAGAGGATTTTAAATTTCTGCCCTATTTCTGGACATAAGGGTCAAGTGATTGGTATGGCTGTTGAAAAAGCTTTGAATGCTTGGGGTATTGATAATTTAATGACTATAACTGTTGACAATGCAAGCTCAAACAATACAGCCATTGCTTACCTGAAACAAGCATGGAATGGAACTGTTTTGGGGGGGGAATATTTGCATATGAGGTGTGTTGCCCATATTGTCAACTTGGTAGTTCAGGATGGTCTTAAGCTTGCATCTGATTCTGTGATTCGTGTTCGCAATGCTGTTAGATATATTAGGCAATCTCCTGCACGATTGTTAAAGTTTAAGACATGTATTGAGGAGGAGAAAATTCAGGCGAAGAATGAGTTGTGTCTTGATGTTCCTACTAGGTGGAACTCAACTTATCTGATGCTTGACACTGCTTTGAAATTCAAAAGAGCTTTTGAGAAGTATGTGTTTTATGATCCTGTTTATGTATCTGCTCTTATGGATGGAGATGGCTTGGGTAGACCTTTGGAGTTTGATTGGAATGTTGTTAGTTCTGTTGTAAGATTGCTTGAAACTTTTTATGATCTTACCAAGCGTGTCTCTGGTTCATTGTATGTCACTTCCAATACTTATTTTCATGAGATTAGTAATGTGAATATGTTGTTGAGAGAGTGGGGGCTTGGCTTTGATAAGGGTTTCTCCATTATGTGTTCCAAAATGAAAGAGAAATGTGATAAATATTGGGGGAACCCTGAAAACATGAATGTGTTGATTTTTATTGCGGTTGTGCTTGATCCACAAAGTAAGATGGAATATGTGGAATTTGGGATAAATAAGATGTATGCTGAGGAAGTGGCTGCTACACTTATTCAAAAGGTGAAGGTGACACTAAAACAGTTGTTTGATGAGTACAAGGTGAGGTACTCAAAAGAAGTTGAGCAACCAAGCAAAAGTGGGCAAGTTAAGAGTAGTGGAGTTGTTGTAGATTTAGAGCAGTCAAGGCCAACTAAGTCAAGGGCCATCTTGAAGAATGAGTGGAAACAACTCAAAGCTGTAAGTGGCACACAAGTAAAGAGTGAATTAGACAAGTATTTGGAAGAGAATTTGGAGGACGGTGATGATGAATTCGATGTTCTGGAATGGTGGAAGATCAATAGTCCTCGGTTCCCAATCCTTTCAGCTATTGCTCGTGATGTTTTGGCTATTCCGGTATCAACCGTTGCTTCAGAATCAGCATTTAGTACTGGAGGTCGAGTGCTTGATCCTTTTAGGAGTTCCTTATCGCCAAAGATAGTTGAGGCACTCATCTGTGCACAGGATTGGCTACGAGCAAACAAGGAGGAGTTGAATGTTGAGGAGCAATTGTCTATAATTGAAAAGATGGAACAAGGTTAGCTTATTTTATTTTACCATATTTCATATAAATGTTTGGTTTCAATTATGAATTATATAATTTTGGAATTTTTTTCTATTTTTTAGAGCTAGGAGGCATTGCTCGAGCACCTGGAGTTATCGATATTGAGTTTGCTTGATGCTTGGTTGGATGCTTGAGCTGCTGAATCAAGAACTATTATTGTTGCTGGTTTTCTTTGCTTAATGCTTGTTATGTGGATTTCTTTTAGTTTCTAAGGTGTACAAAACATGTGGATTGTTTATGTTAACTTATATGTGTGATGACGTATCATGGCAAATGTAGCCATGTAACAACTTCAAATTTAGATTTGGTCTATTTACATGTTTTTTATATGTTACATGTTTGTTGAATATTTGCTTAAAATTTTTTTGTTGCAAGTAAATCGGGTTAACCCGATTATATACATTCCAACCCGACTTTTTTCGGGTTCGGGTTCGGGTCGGGTTGTTGGAATAATCGGGTCGGGTTCGGTTAACAGATTAAGGAAAGAAATATGCATAATTCGGGTCGGGTTCAACCCGAACCCGAAATTTTCGACCCGACTTTCACCCCTAATCAAATTAGTAATTGAAAAAATTTGAGGACTAAAGTTGATAATTTAAAACTAATCTTAGTGTTTTTAAATGCCACGTTGTCATTTTTCATCCATTTTAACAGCCAATTTAATAGGAAGTAGTTGAATGAGATGCGTAATAAAAAGAAAGGTACTTTGATAGGATAATATGTAGTTTAGGTACCCATTTAAGGCATGAAAATAAGCAAGGTGACTCTTGATAGGTTTTACCCTTTTATTTTATCTTCATTTTGAGAAATCATGGTAACTAAAGTTTTAATTGAGAAAATAATAATGAAAAAAACAACAAAAATAATTTAGGGACTAAGAGAGAAAGAAAATATAAAAACTTTAGCCATTAAGAGTTTAACAATTGACTTAATAAAAATTAAGAAAAAAAACTCTATTTTACTAAAAAAAGAAAATAAACAGACCATGATAACCAATATTTTACTTTAGAAAATAATACTTCATAAAAAAATGTAAAATTGTGCTTAATTTATGTAATTCAATGAATGGTTTAACAATTAACATAATAAAGGTAAAAGTAAAAGAAAAGAAATAAATTGACGAAAGTGAAATCAACTGAAATTATACAAGAAATGGACAAACTATAGTGACTAAAGTTTTGTTTTGAGAAAACAATAATGAAGTATTTTCAACAAAAATAGTTTGGGAACGAAGAGAAAAAATGTAAACACTATATGTATTAAGAGTTTAATAATTAACTTAATAAAAGTTAAGAAAAAAGTTCTATTTTACTAAAAACACAAACAAACCATAGTGACCAATGTTTTACTTTAGAAAACAATACATCATAAAAAATAAAAAATAAAAAGAACCAAGAGATCAAACAAAATACTATAATTAAGTAGTTCTTAAGTTCAAGGACCAAAACAAACAACTGATCAAACTCAGGGTCTAATATGGAAAAGGTAAACAATTCAAGGACTGGAAACATGTTTCATAAAAAAAAATGTCTGACAGTGGGACCATAGCGAGACAGGCCCTCAAGAAAGCTACTGTCTTTCAAAAATCTAATCAAGCTTCCAAACGAAACAATCGCATAAAAAAAAAAGTGTAGCAGGCTCGTGAGCGCCACAACCCGAAGGGGCAAAATGATATCGATACTATAGTTTACTATTTCACAAATAGTAGCAGTCCCACGGCTTTTAGAATTTAGTAGTAATTTCACGTTCGCCCCTTAAATTTTGAAACATACTCTTATCCCCTGTTAACCCCTACTTTTTTTTACACTATCCCTATCTAAAGTAAATTTTTAAAATTCAAAAATTACTTTTTTGTAAATGCGAAACATTTTTTTCCCTCCACCAGTGTTGAAAATCGCATGGTACATTAGTTAGATTTGAAAGCAAGGGCATTAAACTGTAACTACTATAAAACATCCGATTAGAAAATGCAATTAGCACTTTATCTATAATAGAGACATATATTTGCTTTCTGTTAGTTGGATTGTATTCTAAAAGAATCGGTAGACTTATTTTTCCAACATAAAGCTTATTTATTCGATAACTGCTATATATGACCGTCAAATGGTTTGACTAAACCAACATTAATCGGGCTCTGTCAGTTGTTTGCAGAAGGGCTAAATGCGAAATATGCATCAAATTTGCTCAATTTGATATCAGAGAAAAGAGGATCATGCATAACAAATTGGTGTAGCTTGACGAAAGTGCTTCTAACCACCTTCGAAGATTCGGATGACTTAAAGATCTTACTTTCTCACCTATTGAAAGGGAGATATGAGAATATCCACCATAGTGTACGAACGCCTGGATGTTTTTTGTTTAATATATAATGTTAGTTTTAAAGTTTAGGCGGGTCACATGATTGGCAAAATTAAGAGATAAAGATAAATAACCGAATTATTAGGAATTTAAGAAGGTATGTACAGACATTTAAGTGGTATACTCTGGACTCCTTTTTTTCCCATCTTCGTAAGGGGCAGTGTGGAGACCAAATCGCGACGCAGAAGAGAAATTGGAGCGCATCTGTTTGAGGCAATGGCAGACGACGACAGACAGAATTTTGAAGTTGATTTGCAAAAAGAAGGATGCCAGGGATGCTGTACGATCGCCGTCCGACGGACGACAGCCATTCCAGGAGAGATGATATAGGCCGCTGGTCAGAATATTGCAAATGAGATGGAGACAGAAAGATTAGGGGGATGCTGTACAGCCGCCGAATCGCCGATGCAGGTTGTTCTAACTACATAAAGAATTGGTTTGGGATGCCTTTTAATTCATGGTGTCTATGTGGGTTATTATGGGTGTCAGGTGTGGGTGTTGAGGTGTTTTGTTTGGATTTCGGTTCTGATATTTGTTGCATGTGGAAATTTGTTAGGGAGTGCAAGATAGGGATGCAACAGAGCCACCTACAGCACTAGGTGGAGGAATGAAAGAAAGGTATGGGTGTACTGGTGTTTATTTTGTTGTTAGTTGGTGTCTGGTGGGAAATAGGTGCTTGGTGAGTGCTTCTGCAATAGTGAGAAATTGTTTCACAGGTGTACTGGTTTTTACTTTTGTACGAGGTGCATTTAGTGTTCTTTGTGGAGGAGTATAAGTTGTGGCAGTACACTGTGTGGTGGTATAAAATATAGTGTACTGTTTGTGTCTAATTGGTGTTTATCGTCAGTGCAGAGTCGTCTAAGTTTGTGTCTAACTGGTGTCTATCGCCAGTGCAGTGATGTCTAACTGGTCTCTATCGCTAATGCAGTGGTGTCTAAGTTTGTGTCTAACTTGTGTATATCGCCAATCATTTGCTGAGATTGTTGTCTGTAGGTGTGTAGATTAGCATTTGTGTAGATGATGGAACAATGTCTCATGAAAAAAAATGAATTCTGTAAGTTGAATAGATGAGGGAAGTAACTTGACTTTGGTCTTTGTTTTTCCTCACTTTGTTAAAGTGATTGTGTTTCAAATAAAGGTGTGTATTGCTGTACAAAGTTACTTGAACTGTCAAAATGGATGGTTTCAGGTATAATTGCTTCAAATAAGAGATATTATTGATTGAAATATGGTTTTCCTGTATTTTATTTTATTTTTCTTGTACTATGATTAATGAAATCGTTTGAGTGCTTTCTAAATAATTTGTGCTTCTACGCATTTTGGACAGGAGGCATACACGGGATGTGGTTATTATAACCAGTGGGAGCGTCCACAACTTCCAAAGTGGTTATTATACAGGGGATTTTGGACAAGGAGCATACAGGGGATGTGGTTTAGATCAAGCATATTCATAATGAAAAGGAGAGAATCACACCGGTTTCCTTTTCGACTCTATTACATTCAACTAAATATTGCAGTGTGAAACCAAAATTAGAAATTGAAATTGATTTGGATAAGTTATTAAACTCGCCTGATAATATCTTCTTATCTCTATTTATTACGATATAAAATTTAAAACTTTTCTTATCCCTCCAACTCCACGCCCCACTTTTCACACCGTTAAACAGTTCCGTCCCTGGCGTACGTCCACTAGAGCGGACGCCAGAATTTCCCATTGAAAGGTTATGTGCAAATTAAAAACATATTCTGCGGATTCGGTCTTAACCAAATTGTCATAAATAATATTATTTCACATGATTATCAAAATAAGACTCATTTTACGAGATGGTAAAGGTTTGAGTCTTATTTTGCTCTGGAGATTTATTTCATTTGTTGTCGGTTGATGAATCTAGGTTGGGTGAGGTAGGATATATAATATAGAGTTAATATTTTATCCATCGGTGGTGGGGAAAATTTTTTTCACCAGTAGTTAATTAAAAAACTCTTATTATCTCATTAACACATTGAACATAACGGTGTTTAACTTCAACTTTAACGTAGCAGTTAACAAAACCAACTGCACACAAAAATAATTAAAAACAGAAAAAAAAAAAAAAAGGTGGTTATTGAAACTTGCAGCGGAAAGGACACAGGAACTTTGGACTACAATTCTCTTGAATCAATTTAGTTATCTCCCCTTCCTTATGAAATCGGCTGATACCGGATAAATTTCTCATCTGATTTCCACATTACTTTCTCTCCGCCAATTCCCAGCCGCACAAACTCCAATCCCAGCAGACTCGATCGCATGGAAGGGATGACATGTGGGCGTGAAACCAAAGCTCGACCATCCATCGACCTCATTGAATTGAAGTGAGCAAAAAAACTTAGGACCATAGGGAGACCGTCGTTGACAAAAGAGAGTGGAGAGAGTCTGCCTTTGTTTGCTAAACTATGGTTGATCATTAATTGTAAGTTTATAACGCCATTATTTAAAATGTGTTAAAAAAATTACTAGAAGTCTCTCAAATAAATGCGATGTTGGAATTTTTTGTTTTTAGGGTCGATGGATAGAATCTTTAATTACTCTATAATATATTATGTCACACAATATCTTTTCATACCCTTAACTTATAAAGTTTTTAATACAAAATTAATAAATAAATAATATGTTGGAAATGTTCTTGTTCTTATGTTTGGTTAGGATTATGGATTCTTAAAAGATTTAATAAAATCTGGCCAAAAACAAAAGATATTAATAAAAAAAATGAAGTTCAAAAATTTTTACGTTAATTACAATTTATCCCCTGAGGTTTAGGTGAAATTATATTTTGCCCTTCTATTTCAGAAATATACACTTTGTCCCTTGACCTTTGTATACAGTCTAATAATAACTTTTAAAATCGTAATTTAGACTATATCGTAGTTTTTTTCAGATAATTTCAATCCATATAATAATTTTTTATAATTAATTAACATTTAAAAAAGAATGTTTTAAAAACCAAAAGAAATATAAAAAGAAAAACTGATAATTTAAAATTCATTAACGGTAAAAAAATACCATATAGATTAAAATTATTGAAATATGGCTACCATAATATCTAAATTAAGATTTTAGAACTTACTGTTGGATTGTATTAGGGGCACAAAGTGTATATTTCATCTAAACCTCAAGAGATAAATTATAATTATCCTAAACTTTTTTATGTTTGCTTTTGTACATGAAATTTTCAATTATTTAGATGCTTTTTATAGGAAATAAATAATTAATCCAAAGCCCTGGGTTCTACCATGTTTCTATTTTCTTTTTTTTTCCCTTTTTCTTTTTATATTTTTTATCACTCTTTCTCGTGGTCAACATTGTACAACATTGGCTTTTGCGAGACTTGATGAGATCATGACAACATCATTGACTTCGCACGTGGAATGACTAATTTGAATTGTAATTGATTCGAAGTTATTTGGTTAGTTAATTTTTTATGCTAGGTAAGTGTTAATTTATGACCTTCTCTGATATAGGCTAAGTACACGAAAAGGTTTATTTTTATCTTGAAAGCTATAAGCTTAGGTGGGAACTTCACTTTGAGGCCTTAAATAGTCTTGTGGAAAGTATGGTACTCGTGTACCAAGAGATCTTTAGTTTTGGCTATTTTACCAAACTTTGGTGTTTGTGTATATATACACACTAGTTGTTACTTTTGGATGTGCATAACAATGTTAAACGTACATATAATTGATGCTTGAAATTTAAGTATATTTGTTTTATAACTTCAGTATTTGATTTTATATTCATACTCTTTATTATGCCATGGGAACAATATGCATTTGTTTTATTCTTTATAACTTGAGAATCGGCAAAGTTAAGTTCGCACATCGCATATCCTATGATAATGAACTAGTAGCAAGTAAGTTTTAATTCACATAAGTATCAACTTAGCCAACTACAACTAAGAGTATGACCACTAAGTCCCGATTTAATTAATGATCCTAGGTTAGCCCCACACTAGAGTAAGTAAAAAACCTTTACATCAAAAGTTTTGGACACTTTACAATTATTTTTGGATTGTCTAAGGCTATTTTCTATAGAAATAAAGTTTACGGTTTATATTCACTCTAGAAATAAGCATGTTTAAATCACATTTTATATAATTTCCATGCCACACATCCATACTTGATTCTTGTCATTCAATTATGTTAATATACATATCCATTAATGGGTTTAGCCACGCAATAAGTAATGAAGGCTTCTTTGATCCTGTGTTGATAGAGTTAATGGACAAAATTGTAGATGTTTTTGGTGATGATAGCTTCTTTTGGATTATTCATAAGGTTATAATGTACTATTATAAATCACACATATAGCTCAAGTGAGAGATTGTTGGATTTTTTATATGGGCTAATATGTGAATAAATTATGCATTGTATATGCTATCATAATGTTTGGGCCAATTGAAAATGATCTACTAGGGTTCAAATTTGAGATCTAGACATCTTGTAAAGTGTGGACAATTTTAATGTGTAGAGGTCAACGTGTAACTTTTATTTTTATGATGGATTGAAATAAATTATACA
The DNA here is from genome assembly GCA_039654915.1 of Aquilaria yunnanensis. NCBI lineage: Eukaryota > Viridiplantae > Streptophyta > Magnoliopsida > Malvales > Thymelaeaceae > Aquilaria > Aquilaria yunnanensis. The sequence continues at coordinate 4,540,254 of CM077595.1, forward strand.
CAATCAGTCTATATATCTTGGGCATAATAATTTTGATTCACAGAATTAAATTTTTTAACAGGATTTATATGTTTGGGTTTTGGAATGACTGTGTGTTTCGGCTTTCTATTTTCCTGGGTTGGTTGGGCATGGGGTTTTGTTTTCTTCGTTTATTTTGGGATTTCTTATGGCTCATCTTGGTGTTAGGCTTTGCTTTGTGTTAGTTTATTTGGGTTTTGGGGTGTTTGTTTCAATTTTTTTTATTGCCGATCAAAAAAACAATTCCAAAAGTTTGAGAGTATAACTCTTCTCCCATCCCATAAAACACATAGGCAAACCTAGATTTTTTATAAAAAGAAAAGCTAAAACAAATATTTTTCTAAACTATAGTCCTTATAAGGAAATTAGACCAATTTTAAGGAGATTCCAAAATGCATTTACTTTTAAACTTTAAAAAAAATTACAAGTATTTTACAAATTTAAAGGGGACCTAGGCCCATGCTAGCCCAATTTAGTTCCACCCCTACATAAAAGAAAGAAAAGAAAAATCTTCCCAACATCTACTCGAGGTTGATGAGACCGTCATATAGTTTATCGTCACCTTACCAGTAGCCAACTGTAAAATTCAACTTTTATTTTTTTTATCTAGTTTAAACATTTATTTTTATATATTTTAAAATTTGCATTACAATACTGCAACTTTATTGGCCATTGAATTAATGCAAGTACCAAAATGAAACAAATGGTAGTAAATTGAAATCTAATGTAGAAATGAAAAGAATGAGGACTACTACAGTACTACAGTAGATTTACATCTCCGCGTTTCTTCTCTCAATGCTTGAGCTTCAACTAATTGGTACGTGTTCTTTTCTCAATTTCCTAGGCCTTAGACATTGTCTATAACTAGGGGCATAGCTTCTTAGGGGCCTGAGGGGGCAGCCACCCCACTAGAATTTTAAAAAATTTTATTCAGTTGTTAAAAATGTGATAAAATTATAAAAAAAATAAAGTTAAGTGTCTATCTGTAAATTTTATAATTAATAAGGGGCTCTATTATATTTTTTCCTTTTAAGGTCTCACTCATTTTCTTATTGAGTGAAGTACATGATAGTACCTAATCTTTAATTATTATTTTGTTTTAGTCCCTATCCTATTAAACATTCTATTTTGGTTCCAAATGTATTAAAAACATTTCGTTTTAGTCCTGAATCTATTAAAAATGTTTTATTTTGGTTTCATTGCATAAATTTTGTTAACTTAAAGTATTTGTCTAATAAAATTTTTTTAGATCATAATTTAAACTATCCCGTAAATGTAATATAATAAATTTAATTTTTATGATAATTTTTTTATAATTAATAGAAAATTCAAATAATCATTTTTACTCTAAAAATTGAATTTATTTCATTTACAAAAAATAAACTACTATATTTAAATTAAATTTTTAAATTGAACTTAATTATTGTAAACTTTCAAATTTTATTTGTTTATATATGTAAATTATCTATTAAATTTTGAGTTGTAAATATTTGAAATGAACTTAATTATTATAAATTTTTAAATTTCATATTTATATATATAATATTATTTAATATTTTCTATTATTAATTGTAATTTTATACATACTGACAACTTATCCCATGCCATGCCCCACCCTACCCCCTAAGCTCAATTTCTGTCAACGCTCCCTGTCTATATCAATCAGAATGTGTTTGGATATCGCTTGATGGTTTTTAAAGTATTGAGTTGTTGGTTCTGGGAGCTTTCTATAATACTCACCCCAAAAGGGGGGCACCAGTACCTATACATCTCTCACCGTCAATTGCTGGTGATCTCAACAGGGCACTAACCGGTTACATGGACTGCCAGTTAGGGAAGGAAACAAAGGAAAAATAAAAACATGGGAATAATGTAAAAAGGCCGAGAAGAATAAGAGCAGGGAAAAAAGGAAGGGAGGAGAGAGAAAAAAAAAATAGCGGCGCTACAGAAGAGAGAAGAAAATTAAGGCAAAAAAAAAAAAAAAGGAAACTGTGGAGAGTTGATAGAGAGAATAAAACGAGGGAAAAATGAGACAGCATTATATTGAAAAAAAATGTGAAAATTAGTAAGATATTTTTTAAAGAATAGTACATGAATAAAAACCTTTTTATTTAAAAAATTATTTAATTACTTATTAATAAAATATTATTTAAATGAGTGGAATGTAAACATATAAATGATACACAAATATAAAATTTTTGTCTACTCAACTTATAAAGTAAATGAAAAATAATACTCTCAATAAAATATTACTCCTTCCGTCCCATATTATTTACACCGTATTCTTTTTTGGCTACCCCAAATTCTTTGCAACATTTCACTTTTTGGTAAGTTTTGCCATTTAACTTTACAATTATACCCCTCATTTTCTCACAACTTAATTTGTCTATGCCTCCTTCCACTCATTGCTCAATCAAACAAAGACGACGGCAACCAAGGCGATCGACACGGCGACCGGGCGGACGGGGACTATAACAAAGCAATCAAGGTGATTGATGTAGTGATCGGGCAAACGGTGACGATGGTAAAAAAACGGTGAAATTGTGATTAAAGGTCGCGAGATCATACTGAGATGCGAGATCAGAGCGAGAGGCAAGATCAGAGCAAGAGGCGATCAAGTAAGGCAGAGATCGACGCGACTGTGAAGGAGATGAAGTCAGCAATCGCCTCGATTGAGGATCTACAGGTAGCGGCACCAAGGATAGAAGCAAAGAGGCGACGAGGACGTAAGCAAGGAGATTGAGGATGGCAATCGATGATTTGACATGTCGGGGATGAAATTGACTGAACAGCAACAACAATCGATGCATCGAGGAGAAAAATTGACATGACCAGAAAATGAACGGTGGTTGGCCGATAGGGTACAGGGCTACGAATCCTCATGCATTACAAGATGGTAAATTTGTCCCAGATGTGAAAATTATTACTCGACTAAAAAACAGTTCAAAGTCAAATGTTGCGGTCAATGTGAAACAGAGGGAGTATTTCATATGCCAATAGTATTGAAAATATAAAATATGTGCATATTGATCAACTTAGTAAAACAAATAAAAAATATTTTACAAACTAATTATAGCACAGCAAGGATAATAATAAATTTTACTAGTGACTAACTTTGCAATTTTTGTGATGTAAAAAAATTAATAATTTAAAATCAGATACCTAAATATGAGGCAAGTCATAAATTCAAGAAGCTAATAGGTTAGGAAAATTTCAATCTCGATTAGTTTTGGCTCGGATTCAGGTTAACAATCGGGCTTACTCAGGTTACTAGCTTAAATAACTACATAGATTCTATTTTTTGTACAATTTTATAAAAAAATTAAATTAAAGAATTCAATTTTTATGCAATTTATTTTAGGTTAAATTTTCTTCTTCTAGTATGTTTAACTAAAAAAAATTCATAAAAATTCTTAATTATATTATGATAAATTTACTACAATTTGCAACTTTTACTATGAAATATAAGTCAAATTGACTATTGCCCATAGTACTAAATTGTTGAATTTCAAAATTTTGGGCGAAAATGTTAAAATTTTAATTTTTTTTTAAATTTAGGTATTTTATTGCAATGCACCTAAAAGTTAGGATATCAATGTCATAATATTGATATTTGCCTATCAAAATCATTAACGTTCCCACATATGGAGGGTTACTTGTTTTGAAAGAACCCGTAAATTCAAAATTTAACCTTATCCCTATGCCCAACCTTAACCTGAAAATGGGGAAAGTCGAAAAACATTTGTTAATACTTTTTATGAGAATAAAATATTTCTTCTTAATTTTTATCCTTTTGGGTTAGTTAAGTTAAAAAAAACCTACAAAAAAACAACTTCGGACAAAAATATCTTAAAATTACTTTTAAGACATCTTGAGGAGCAAATTATCAATAAATTATAATTTGGGCGAATAATCACCTCCTATAAAAATAATATACAATAATCATATTAAATTAATGTTAAATGTCGAAAACCTTATCTAAGCAATTCTAGTAAAAGTGCAACCGAGTAACCTTAAAAGTAAGTAAAGTGTGATAAAGTCAAATTAAAGGCAGCCAAATAAGATTATCGAGTGACATTGAAGGTACTAAAAATGTGACAGAGTCACATTGAAGGTAATCTAAAGGCGTGACCAAGTCATGTAGAAAGTACCTTAAGTGTGACCAGGTCACACTGAAGGTAACTTAAAAATGTGATCGAGTCATGTTGAATGTACCTTAAATGTGACTGGGCCACGTTGAAGATAACCTAAAAATGTGACCGGGTCACGTTGAAGGTAACCTAAAAATGTGACCGGGTCACCTTGAAGGTACCTTCGTTGTGACCGAGTCACAACAAAGGTAACCTAAAAATGTGACCAGGTCACATGGAAGGTACCTTCGTTGTGACGGGGTTACGTTGAAGGTAACCTAAAAATGTGGCCGGGTCACCTTGAAGGTACCTTCGTTGTGACCGGGTCACTTTGAAGGTAACCTAAAAATGTGACCGGGTCACCTTGAAGGTACCTTCGTTGTGACCGGGTCACTTTGAAGGTAACCTAAAAATGTGACCGGGTCACGTTGAAGGTAACCTAAAAATGTGACCGGGTCACCTTGAAGGTACCTTCGTTGTGACCGGGTCACGTTGAAGGTAACCTAAAAATGTGACCGGGTCACCTTGAAGGTACCTTCGTTGTGACCGGGTCACGTTGAAGGTAACCTAAAAATGTAACCGGGTCACCTTGAAGGTACCTTCGTTGTGACCGGGTCACTTTGAAGGTAACCTAAAAATGTGACCGGGTCACCTTGAAGGTACCTTCGTTGTGACCGGGTCACGTTGAAGGTAACCTAAAAATGTGACCAGGTCACCTTGAAGGTACCTTTGTTGTGACCCGGTCACATTTTTAGGTTACCTTCAAAGTGATTCGGTCATAACGAAGGTACCTTCAAGGTGACCCGGTCACATTTTTAGGTTACCTTCAAAATAACCCAGTCACATTTTTAGGTTACTTTCAAAGTGACCCGGTCACAATGAAGGTACCTTCCACGTGACCCGGTCACATTTAGCCTTAATTTATTCTATTATTGTATTTTATTTTTATAGAAGGTGATTATTTGCGCAAATTATAATTTTTTAATAATTTGCACCTCAAGATGTCTTAAAAGTAATATTACGATATTTTTTTTTAAAGTAGTTTTTGGTAAGTTTTTTTAACTTAATTAACGCAAAAGGATAAAAATTAGTACGCAATTGTTTTTTTGGCAAAAAATTAGTATGGATAAAAAGTGTTGACAAATTTTTTTGGACTGTACCCATTTTAAGGTTAGGGTTAGGTATAAGGATAAGGTTAAATGTTGGATTTATTAGTTCTTCAAAAACAAGTGTCCTTCCATATGTAGTAATTTTAAAGAATTTAACTTAATGATTTTGATAGTGAAATATCAATGTTATGGTAAGAAAGACATGATATATAAACATGACTAACGGAAAATATTTTCCCTAACTTATATAAGCTTATTATTTAAAAAATATTATTTTCAAAGTTCGTTTGATACAATAAATGAAAAAAATTACGTAGTTTATGTCAATCAAGATTTGCCAAATAATATTTTCAAAAAAAGTGATAAATAATTAAAAAAATTGAATAAAAAAATCGATTAAAACAAAAAAAAAATGAAATTTTTTTCAAAAAAGCGATTAAATATATAAAAAAAGTGATAAAATATATATAAAAAAGTGATAAATGTAAAAAAAATTGTTAAATATTTTTAAAAAGCTATTAAAAACCGGAAAAAGTGATAAATAATTCTACAATGGAATAAATAATTTTAAAAAATGATTAAATTTAAAAAAAGTGATAAAAAACTAAAAAAAAAAAATTTCTTCAAAAAATGATTAAATAAAGAAAAAAGCGATTAAAACTAAGGAAAAGCGAAAATTTATTAAATAAAGTGATAATATATATATATACAAGTGATAAATGTTAAAACATTGGTAAATATTTTTAAAAAGCTATTAAAAACCAAAACAGTGATATATAATTCTAAAATGCAATAAATAATTTAAACAAATGATTAAATAAATAGAAGTGATAAAAAACAAAAAAAAAGTGGAAATTTTTTCAAAAATGTGATTAAATAGAAAAAATGATTAAAACTATGACAATAATTAAATAGAAAAAATGATTAAAACTATGACAATAATTTTTTTTATTGTCATAAAAATATTCAAAACAATTTTTTGTCATAAAAATATTCATATTTATACATTTTAGAATTATTTATCACTTTTTTGGTTTTTAATAGATTTTTAAAAATATTTACCAATTTTTTTAACATTTATCACTTATATATATATATATATATTAGCATTTTTTTTATATTTAATCCCTTTTTAAATATATTTAATCTCTTTTTTGAATAAATTTTTGCTTTTTCTTAGTTTTAATCACTTTTTTATTTATTTAATCACTTTTTTGAAAAAAGTTCACTTTTTTTTAGTTTTTTATCGCTTTTTTCTTAATTTTATGATTTTTTAATATTATTTTTTCCATTGTAGAATTATTTATCACTTTTTTCGGTTTTAAAAATATTTACCAATTTTTTTTTTACGTTTATCAACTTTTTTATATATTTTATCGCTTTTTCTTATTTTTAATCACTTTTTTTTATATATTTTTTCACTTTTTTATACATTTATCACATCGAAGGTACCTTCAAGGTGACCCGGTCACATTTGTAGGTAACCTTCAAAGTGACCCGGTCACAACGAAGGTACCTTCCATGTGACCTGGTCAGATTTTTAGGTTACCTTCAACGTGACCCGGTCACAATGAAGGTACCTTCAAGGTGACCCGGTCACATTTTTAGGTTACCTTCAAGGTGACCCGGTCACATTTTTAGGTTACCTTCAATGTGACCCGGTCACAACAAAGGTACTTTCCATGTGACCCGGTCATATTTTTAGGTTACCTTCAACGTGACCCGGTCACAATGAAGGTACCTTCCATGTGATCCGGTCACATTTTTAGGTTACCTTCAACGTGGCCTGGTCACAACGAAGGTACCTTCAAGGTGACCTGGTCACATTTTTACGTTACCTTCAAGGTGACCTGATCATATTTTTACGTTACCTTCAAGGTGACCCGGTCACAACGAAAGTACTTTCTAAGTGACCCGGTCACATTTTTAGGTTACCTTCAATGTGACCCGGTCATAACGAATGTACCTTCCAGGTGACCCGGTCACAACGAAAGTACTTTCTAAGTGACCCGGTCACATTTTTAGGTTACCTTCAATGTGACCCGGTCATAACGAATGTACCTTCCAGGTGACCCGGTCACATTTTTAGGTTATCTTTAACGTGACCCGGTCACAACGAAGGTACCTTCCATGTGACCCGGTCATATTTTTAAGTTACCTTCAACATGACCCGATCACAACGAAGGTACCTTCAACGTGACCCGATCATATTTTTAGGTTACCTTCAACGTGACCCGGTCACAATGAAGGTACGTTCAACGTGACCCGGTCATATTTTTAGGTTACCTTCAAAGTGACCCGGTCACACCTAAGGTACTTTCAACGTGACCCGGTCACATTTTTAGGTTATCTTCAATGCGACCCGGTCACACCCGAGGTACCTTCAACATGACCCGGTCACATTTTTAGGTTACCTTTAAAGTGACCCGGTCACACCTAAGGTACCTTCAACGTGACCCGGTCACAACGAAGGTAACTTCAACGATAAAATGTAAGAAAAAATGATTAAATGTAAAAAAAAAAAAAAGTGATAAAATTTTTAAAAAAGGCGATTAAATGTATAAAAAAATGATAAAATAAAGAAAATGTGATAAATGTTAAAAAATTGGTAAATGTTTTTAAAAGGCAAATAAAAACTGAAAAAGTGATAAATAATTTTAAAATGCAATGAATAATTTAAAAAATTGATTAAATAAAAAAAGTGATAAAAAAACAAACATTTTTTTTAGAAAATAAATTAAATAAATAAAAAGCGATTAAAACTACAAAAAGTGATTAAATATAAAAAAATGATAAAATATAAACAAACGTGATAAATGTTAAAAAATAGGAAATATTTTTAAAAAGTGATAAAAATTCTAAAATATAATAAATATTTTTTTTACTAAGTTGATCAATATACATGATTTTATATTTTGAGAATCATTGACATATGTACAAAAAAGTATTGTATTAAGTATATTATTCAGTATATTATTCAGCAATTAATATTTTTTTACACAGATAATTTTTTAAAAATTTATCACTTTTTTATTGCTTTTTTTATATTTATTTTCTTTTTTTAGTTTAATCAATTTTTTTGAAAAATATTTCGATTTTTTAATTTTTTTATATATTTTTTTTATTTAATCATTTTTTAAAATTATTTATTACATTTTATAATTATTTATCACTTTTTTGGTTTTTAATAGATTTTTAAAAAAATTTACCAATTTTTTAACATTTATCACTTTTTTAAATTTTATCACTTTTTTTTTTTACATTTAATCACTTTTTTAAAAGAAATTTCATTTTTAAATTTTTTTTTTTCTTTTTAGAAAGTTCTTGCTCTGCCTGTCTATATTCTTCTCTCTCCTCCCTCTTCTATCATTTTCTTTTTCTTTTTCTCTCCCCTAACTGGCTTACCTCTCTCTCTCTCTTCTCACGGGTTATTAATGCAGGGTTTATTATTTTTTTATTCCTCTTCCCTCTCCTCATCCGTAAACTAAGTTAACAGGTTAGGATTAGTCATATTAACGGTGAGAGATAGGTGGGTATCGGTGCCCCGTTTTGGGGTGGGTATTATAGAAACTCCCGTTGGTTCTGTGAGAAAATGTCGTACGTCTTTCTGTGATCTTTTTTTCTTGTACGGTCGTGTAGTTTTCTTTTTGTGACTTGTGATGACTATGGTTTCTTGTTGATTTCATGAGTGTACAAAAACAAACATTTATGTTGAATGGGTGTAAGATTAGTCTCTCTTTTTAGCGGTAAGATGCTCAGCGTTTCCATGTTTTCTATTTTCTGAGGCAAAGTGTGTAGGAAAGTGTACAATTAAAAACCTTTTTTTTTCCTTTGCTTTAAGACCAGGGGACAATTACTTTTTTATTATTTCATCTGGACGAAAGCCATTATATTAGTAAATACTTATATAAACTAATTAACTTAGCTTTCTCCAGAAGCTACATCAGATGGCTTTTAAATCCTTTCCGAGTTGATAGTGGACGAGCCCCTTATTTTATATTTAGAAGCATTATATATATAAGGGTAGGCCCTCATTAAATTTTTTGTTAGAATAGAAACATTCATAAGTTGGCTAGAATAGATTTATTCATAATTTGGTTACAACAAAAATATTCACAATTTGGTTAGAATATAAACATTTATAATTTGATTAGAACTAAGATATTCACAACTTGGTTAGAATAAAAACATTCACAAGTTAGTTGGAGTAGAAATGTTCATAATTTGGTTACAACAAATTCACAAACATTCACAACTTGGTTAGAATAGAAACATTCACAATTTGGTTAAAATAAAAACACTCACAACTTTATTCAAATAAAAATATTCACAACTTTGTTTGGAAAGAAACATTTATAACTTGGTTAGAATAGAAACTCTTACGAACACGCTATACCCACTCTTCCTACCAATGGCGGATGGACATATATAATATGGACCCCCCCTTTTTTCTAGAAAAAATGTTTATAAAAGATACATAATTAAATAATTATACCGCTTTAAATTTTTTAATGGACTCCCATAATTTTAGTAATATCTATTCAAACAAAATAATATGTCTCCTCTTACCTTAAGAAAGTTAGAAAATAGATCAGTCTCTTCTCTCAGTTAGGGATGGCAATGGATAGGATTTGGGTAGGATGGTACTAAACCTATATCCTATCCAATGTATCCATCATGTTGGATATTCAATCCATATCCTATCCACCATCCATCGGTTTTACAATTTTAACATCCATATCCTACCCATTTTAAGGCGAGTAGGATTTGGATAAAATCCACTAACCCGCTGCATGCTATCTATCACAATAAAAATAATAATAATTTTATAACAGAATATCATAATTAAAAAATATTAAAATTGATCATCTAGCAAAAAAATATCAACAATAAAAGACACATAATGAAGTGCAACAGTCAGATAACTTAGACACGCTGATATAGCTAAATCGAACTACAATATCTAGTACTCATACGATACAATCCGGTAAGTTAAACATATGGTTGCAACTTGCACCATCCTTGAATTGATAAATCAAGATGATACTCACAGAAATTTTTGACGCACTAATGCAACTCCTCAGAATGTTTAAATATGAAAGAAACAAGAATGAGTTTACAGAAAATATATGTATATATGCGAATGATTCTGTATATATGTTCAAACTATATTACCCTTATATGTATATATATATGTGTGTGTATGTGTGTGAATGAATGTCATTCCAACCTGCAAAGTTCAGTTACAATTGTACTTATTTAACCAAATTAATTTTTCTTGTAATTACTCTGTGTGTATGTGTGTGTGTGTGTGTGTGTGTATATATATATACGGGTAGGATATGGGATAGATGGACCTAAACCCATATCCTATCCACATCCGGTGGATATAAAAAAAAAAACCCAAATCCGCTCCAAATCCATTTAATTGTAAAAAAAATTCTATTCGTCGAATAGGATTTAGTCAAATATCCGCTGGGCCAAATATCCGTTGACATCCCTACTCTCAGTTAACAATTAGAATAATCTCATCTTGCCCTTTAACTTTTATACATTTTCCTATTTAGGCCTTGAACTTTTTTTGTCATATTTTTCTAATTCAAATGTAGGAAAATTTATGAAACTAATCGGGTAAAAAATAAAGTTAATAAGTTAAGTGGAAGATGTACATAAGGGCTACAATGAGATTTTGTCTCTTATATTTTATATAACATGAATATCTCATTCATCTTCTTCATAGTTTATATATTTTTCTAGTTGTTTTGCAAATGAAAGAAAAAAAGATGTTAAAATTAGAGTATTTTTTAATTTTCTTCTAAATATACTTTTTTAATCATTATTTAATATCAAAATTAATAGTTATATGTATACGACCCAAAATTGTAAAAATTTTGAATCCGTTACTGTTTTCTACACAGTTAACTTGGTCAGAATACATATTCTTGAAGAGGTGCAAATTTTGTCTTATTTATGGATGTCTAATATATGTAGAAAGGTGAATCATAGTTGTGAATAAAAAGTGGACCATAAATCCAAGTCTTGCTGAGAATAATTGGTTGTAACTCTGCTTGAAAGAGTTATAGTGCGCGTGGTGTGTTTGAACAGGGAAAATATGGTGCATCACTTTTCATTTGAGAAAGAAATAATATATATTCTCTCTCTCTCTCTCTCTCTCTAAATATATATATATATATATATATACACATACAAGACACCAGACGACGAAACAAAACAGGGAAGAAATAACTTCAACGGCCAAAAGAATTAAAACGCCACCTTTTGCCCCTACATCACTCATGGGCCAGGCCAGAACCGCAATCAAAAGGCCCATCGTAAGGGCAAGCCAGCCTCATGGGCTACACACCTAGGCCTTAAATAAATGCCTATTACACATGAGCAGTATCAAAAGTCAGCAATTAATATATTGTATAATACTAGGTTTTTTTTACCTGCATTTTTTAGCAGGTGAATTTTTTTTAATAAATTTTTTATCATTAAAATAAATATCAAATAAAATTGTACTTTATTTTAATTTTGAATTGAGTTTTCTTTATGTTATATTCTTATCATTAAAATAATTAATCATGATCGAAATGTAGCATTGTATATGTTTAAAAGTGAGGGATATTTTTTCTTGTTAAAGAATAATTAACTAAAACATTTCTCTTATCAACTCAAATTCTAATTTTTAATATTGGTGAGAAATTTATTTGGAAAAGTTCATTTTAAATTTTAGCAATTATGGACCAAATTACTTTATTAAACCTTAAAGTTTTTAAATTAAATAACTCATGATGCAAAACTAAATTATCAATAATGAAAAGATATGATGGAAATAGAAAAACTGTATTTAATTTATTTTGCTTTAGAAAATTGTACATAAAAAAACAACAAAAAGTTTGGGGAGTAAGAGAGCAAATGGAAAGAATATTAAGTAATTATTAAATTTGGGGACCAAAACGTAACACGGGTAGAACTTAGTGACTTATATGGTAAATGTTAGAAATTTTGGGATGGAAACGCATTTAATCATAACCAAATGGATTCCGAGGTAGCCCAGTAACTAAAATCCTTTTAAAAACAAGATTTTAAATCCTGGTACGTGGCGTTGTTACACAGTCAGACTCCCCATAAAGATTTTCGAAGAATTGCTCAATGGTACGTATTACCGTGACACGAGATAGTTTCCAGCCCAATATACCAAGGATAAGCAGAACTGCGAAAAGCAGGCAAGTTCTGGAAATCAACAGGAAAGATAAACAGTGATATAGTTCAAGAACACACAGTTGAGCTCATAAGCTCTAGCCAACTTTTTAACTCAGATCAAGCCTCGAGCACCAGAGTTCATTAAGCCATTTTCCAGGACTTCCCCACACTAATAAACCTTTTCTGAAGATCATTTTGAAAATCCTTCTGAAAAATCATTACTGGACTATTCGGACATATCACCGGGGATCAAGACCGGTAGATTACAACAATTATGATTGAAGGCAGAGGACGACTTGAAGAGAGGATCCATAGAGTAGCAACTCCTAAGTCATCATTTGCCTTCAAGCTTAATTATTATAAGCTTGAAGATGATCTGAACCTGAGAGGATCCACCGAGGTGGCAACTCAGATTGTCTGATAGAGTTGAGAAACTAAGAACTTCTGCCTCACCCTCTAGCCAGAATTTTTAGTGAGAAATAGAGAACGTTAGAGAGCAGATATAAGAAAGGAGTTCTATATTAGCTCCCGGATGATTTACAAGAGAACTGAAGCCTCCTTATATAGGCGGAGGAATGAGGAAACAAACAAACAAAGTGACGTAAGAGCTTACGTCAGAAACTAATTATACTAGGTCAGAAGTGACAGGCCACTAACCAGGAATCTTATTATTACAACAAGCCAGCTGTAACACACTAATTTTTGTCTCTGAAGGCAGGTTCCGGAAAGGCATATGGGTCAAGTGACCAGTTGTGATTTGAATCTTCAGAGTCACTCTGAGTCTGCCTTTAGGGCCAAAAATATGGGTCATCGATACGAGGATCATCCATGGACGGATCATTAGGGTCTGGGCCATTGAGGCACTTTCTGTGAATGCAAATGAATCCGCAACCACAGTCAGGCTTGATGAGACGTTTGGCTGTCTGGGTTAGTGGAAGATCTTCGTCTTCTTCAATGGTGAGGGAGAAGAAGGTGTCGGTGCAGGGCAGTTAATCTGATCAAGAGCCTTTTGAGAAGCTTCGGCTCTTTCTCTTCTTTCTCTGGCACGGCGGAGACACAGAAGATCATCAAATTTTTGAAGAGCTTCATGGATCATTTCTTGATAATCCATTGGATAGGACGACCATTCTGGAGTGTCATAAGGCCAAACTTCCATGGAGAACAGGGATTTGTTATACCGACATGCTTCACAAAGGAAAGCACGATAATCAGCAGGGCGCTGTCATGGAACCTAAGCTAGGTTGAAATCTAGGTTTTTATAGTGGTGGTAAGAGGGAGTAGGGAAGAAATTTAGGCCGGAGGGAGATTTGGTAAAGGTAATAGGCCTATGAAAGAAATAAATAACATGGCCAACTCCAAAATGCATAGAGGAATTGAGGGAAAATATTATTTAATTGATAGCCTATTCGGCGGTCAAGGATAGCAGGGTTAAGGGCTTTGTAGGACTGGTGAGGGTTGGGGTGTTTGGGCTGGAGTGTGACTGGACCAGGTAGGTGTATTGGGCCATGAAGGCTGAGGCCTAGGGGGCTGATAGGCTGGTTTAGAAATGAAAGCAGGAAGAGGCTTAAAGATATTTCAGGAAGGATGAGGTGGCTGATAGACCGGGTTTGAAGTAGGTTTGAATAGGTCAGCAGTTTGGAATATTGAGGAAAAGGATTCAGGATATCTAGGCTATTGTTGGGCCTGAAGATGCCTGAGCTGTTCCTTTAGATGTTGGATCTCCTGTTCTTGGGCTGTAGAGCTTTCATGTCGGGCTATGAGGCCAAGAATCTCATGATGTAGGTAGTTGATCCGTTGCTGGCACTGTGTTAATGGATTAATGATCATCTGATCCATCTTTTGCTCCAAGCGAACTTGGTTGTGCTTAATTCTGCTGAGAACTTTGTTCTGAGACACCATGTTCTCAGATTGCCAGTTGAGGACTTGTTCAGCAGCCGTGTTTTCCCTTCGTCTTCCTTCTGCGTCAACTGTCAAAGGTTGGGGAACCTTCCAGGCATGCTTTGTCGATGTAGAAGGATCATTGAATGCAAGAAGGGGAAACTCTTCAGGTTGACTTTCAAACATATGAACTTCAGGGGTGAAACAAGGAGACTGTTCCCTCCTGAGTTGTTTGATAGTCTTCTTGTAATAAGGATGGCATGGCATCATAACTTCTGAAGATGGAGGTGGAAGCTCAAATGGTTCTGCAGGAGTTATGAAGATGCCATCCGTGGTTTCTTCCTTCTGGGAGTAGAGGACATAATAGTCATACTTGCTAGAAGGTTCACCAAATAATCCAACTTCGGGATCACCTTTGCTATATCGTTTGCTGGAGAAGATGTTGGGATTTCTTCTTAGATTTCTTCTTCTTCATCTTCTTGGTAGTTTCATCTTCATCATCATAGGAGGATTGGTAACAGTCTGGACAATCACAAATGTCAAAGTATTTGTGACCTTTGTCATCCTGGAATGTATGGACCGGATTGCCATTAGAGTCAAAAGACTCAATAGGTATTTGAAGCGGCTGGACCGGTTCTCTGATGAAGGTGAGAACTGCAGGAGTTGAGAAGACATCAGTATCTTCTGACGGTTCTTCTTTCTGAAAGAAGATTTCCGTCTGGCCATTTTCTCTGTCAAGGAAGATGGGCTTTTATGACTGGACTGGCTCTGTCTGTTGGTGGAGAGATTCATATGCTGATATCCAAGAGGCAGGGATTAGTCATTGTAGTTCCTCACGAGGTATTTGTTGTGGGACATGCGTCTCGTTTGGAACATGGGTTGTATCTACGGAGAGATACAGGGCATCATTGCTCATGTTGGGCATAGAGAAGTCAAAAGCATGGTTTTGGACTCTGTACGCCATCTGGTAGTGTAGGGTAGATGCCAGAGTGGTTGAGACTTGTTCTGCACCAGTTATCTGGATTTGGATCTTTAAGGCTGATAGGAGATGTGGATCTTGAAGAGCCATATAGAAATTGGGGAAAAACGTCATCAGGATTGTACCAACATTGAGAGTAGTTTCAACTGTGCCGATACAAGCATGCTTATACTTCTTGTATCTAAAGTCAAGCAAGGCGAGTCGATCAGTGACTGGTAACCCTTTTCTTCCATGGTAGGTGAGAGCAAGGCGAACAGCTCCAAAATGGAGATGAGTGTACCCTTCAGTTGTCCACTGTCGAGGAAAGTGAAGAGGGATCTCCAAAGTGACATACTGTTCTTTAGATGTTGCAGGAAGAGTATGTTGATTAAACTTCGTAGCTTGGACATACTCCTTTACATGTTTCTTGGAAGGGGAAACAATATTTTTTACTGTATGGGTAAGAGAATGAGAGGGTTTGGTAAAAGCTTTATAAGGATTGATGAGGGGAAGATCGGTAAGAGGGATATTCTCATCATCAAAAAGATACTTGAATTCACAGAGAGAATCCAAGTGAGAAGAGGAGGTAGATCTGAAAGAAGTAGATGGAGTAAGTGTAGGAGTAGAAGTTTCTGACATTTCTGGGTAAATCTGGGTCGAGGGATCAATAAGAAATTCTTAATAACTCAACTCATCTATAAGGTAGAACAATCAGATGGCTCTGATACCAAATGGGTTCCTGTACAAGGGGAAAACAATAAAATATCGTCAATATAAACAAGGGCAGACTGCAGTATCGGCTCGAAGATTTGGATCATGGCTTTTTAGAACAATGAGGGTGCAGTCTTCAAACCAAAAGGAAGCACCGTCTATTGGTCATGGTGGTCTGGGATGTAGAAGACAGTTTTGTATTTTTCTGGAGGAGAGATTGACAATTGCCAGAAGCCGAATTTGAGGTCAAACTTGGAGAAGACCTTAGCATTTGTCAGGTTAGCGAAGAGTGTATTTTTCCATGGTAACGGAAACTTGACGTCAGCAATGAACTCGTTCAAGGGCTTGTAGTCAATGACAAGCCTGGGCTTCTTCCTTTTTTGTTCTGAGTGCTTGTTAACATAAAAGGCCTGGCAAGCCCACGAAGAGGTTGTGGGCTCAATAAGGTTTTGGGCCTTGAGCTCTTGAAGCTCTTGGATCACCATTCTTTTCTCCTTTGGGCTCATACCCGAATGGGTAGCCTTTGTTGGGTTAACATCCTCATTTTTCTTGAATGGAATTTCGATGAAGAACTTGGGATTTTTCCAGAGAGGAAGATGATGCTTTTGTTCAAACTCAGCATGAGACTCAGCACAGGATTGTTGGATAAGGGACTGTATGATAGATCCATATACTGGGTCACTTTCAGATTGTATCTGACTTGCTGAGAGAGCTTCTCCTTCAATTGAGTAGAGTCGTGGAGTGGAAGTCCAGGGAAGGAAAACCTTGTGCAGTTGCAGACCTTTATCAGTCAATCTTTGAACTGATAACTTCTTAATAATATCAAACCCGAAGATCATATCTCTGCCATGGTTATAACCAAATACAGGAGTAAATACGTACTTTGTAGGAGAGAATTTGATCTGAATAGGTTTGCTTATCTGGGTGACGTAGAAAGCACCATTTGCAGTTCTGAATCTTTCATTACAAGGCCGCGACATTCTGTCTGGAAGAAGGGAAGGATTGATAATGGTGTTGGTGGCACCGGTATCAAATAGAGCAATCACCGGGATTGGCTTTGCATATTTATCCAATAGAATGTTAATCTTGGCTTGAGAAATTATCTGAGCAGCAAAGAGTGAGGTTTGTAAGGGTGACATTTGCATTGTATAAATTGAAGCTTGCTCTAGTTCAGAATTAGACTCTGAAGAGTAGGCTTCAACAGTAAAAAGAGCAGGTGCCTCGTCTTCTGTTTCAGAGAAAATGGACTCCATGTCATCATTGGACAGATCAGCTCCAGTGACTTGCGAAATAGTGTGCACCATTTTCTTCTTTGACTTAGTATTCTTCTTAGGACAGTATTTGGCAAAGTGTCCTGGTTGTCGGCAGATAAAACACCGTTTGAATTTGCCGTTATTCTTTTTGTATCGGAAGAACCGTTTCTTCTTTCTTCTGAATCGTCGAGGGCGATCAGGAGAATAGACTCTGCGTCGATGGTGCTTTTTCCGAGGGGTACTGCAGTTATAAGTGCCTTTGCCTTTGCACTTGATTGTTAATTCAGGTTGCTTGCAAACTTTATCAAACAGATTTTGAGACTAGTTGAAGTCCTTGAAGAAGGAGTGAGTATTGCACAGCTTCCTGAGAGCCATCATGACAACTTGGTGGAGCTTTCCAAAAGAATAGTCTTTAAGTGATTGTCCCCTTTGTTGTATAATGCGAAGAGCTTCCTGGCCAATTGTTTCTGGCATAGAATTTAAGTATGCCCGCTTCAGGTTGTTGTCAGCATCATAACCGGTGCAACTGAGGTAGAAGCGTTTGAGCATACTTTCATAGTGCTTTTTCAAATATTTTCAGTTGTAGGAACAACACTTCATTTTGAAGAATTCTTCTCTTGGTACATCAAGAAGAGCATCAGGTTCACCAATGAATTCTCGATATAGTTTGAAAACGAATTCTGTCGTCGTCGGTGTCTGGGCTAATTCTAGCTGGCGGTATTCTCCAATACTAATAAACCAATGTTTGAGGATACCGGACATTCCAGCTATGAAGGCACAGTTGACCTTCAAATGGGTGGCACCTTCTCTTTGGAGTTGCATAAGACACCAGGTATGGAATTCGAGGAATTTCTCATGCCACTTTGCTGTTGGAATTCCTTCGAGAGAAAGTGTAACATTCAGCGAGGGAGGATGCCAAGCAGGATCAATGTTCACAGGTGGAGGATCTTCATCCATATAAACATAGGGTTATGGAGGAGAACCGAGTGGTGGTCCTGGTGGTGGAGTCGGAGGTGGCTGTTGTTGAGCCTGAAGAGGAGCTTGTTGAGTCCCGGCATCTATAGTTATAGAGTCTGCCAGTTGGGCATGACTAGTAGCTCCTTGGGCCATATAAACTTGGGCTTCAGAAGAAGAAGTTGAAAATGTATCATCTTCTTCATATTCACTTGAAGGAGGAGGAGCTCAAGTCTTCTAAGGCAGCAAAGACAGCGGGTGTGCTAGGTTGTTGGATCTGTTGATCAAGAAATCCTATAATAGGATTAGATTGGACCATCCACGTCTGATGGGGAGGTTCTTGGATCTTTATAGGAGCTCAAGGCTTAAATTGAAAAAATAGCAATACTGGCCCTCAAAATGCAATTTGCCTATCGAAAAGTAGACTGAAGTTAAAAAACAGTCAATCTAATCCAGAAAAAGGCAAAAAAAGAAAAAATACGGCACTGTTGATGAATAGTATACTTTCACTCTACTTTTGCACCTTTCATGTACAGTAATTTAATATATATATATATATAATGGTCGGGATATTCAAACTCTACATTATCTTATATCTATCCCAACAACTTAACCATTATGCCAAAAATAGAGGGATTGATGAGGTTATAATCCAAACATGACAAGAAAAAAAAAAGAGAAATTGAAATTGGAGACATGATATTATTGACAGTGACACCACAAGGTGGATATTGTGTAGTTTGTAATTGGAAATAAGGGCTCATTATTTTAGAATATAAATTGTTAGTTTATAATCGAACTGGTCCGGTTAAATTTCAAGGGTTAAGTAGATAAAATTGATTCAACTAAAATTATTGGACATAACTGGCTTGGATGTAATGATGGTCAGGCTTGACCATGCCTCAACTTTTGGGTACTAGTGTCAGTGGGTTGCACGGGAGGCCGGAGCCAGTTCAAAAGTGTTTGGGTTTGGACTGCCTTTGATTAAGGGAATCAGTGTCCGATCTTATTCTTTGTTTTATTCATCTGATTTCACGTTTTGCTCCTTTTGTTGAAAATAAAAAGTTCAAAAGTGTCTGGGTGGGGACTACCTTTTATTCTTTATTTCAAATTCTTTACTTCATTTTAGTTTTTAACTTAATTTGAACTGAATTTATTTATATTATTATTTATTTATTATTTTAAAAAATTATATTAGATAGTATAAGAATTACAGTTTTTAAATATAATTATTTTATTTTCTATCAAATAATAATATAAATAAATTCAACCTAAGCTTAAGTAAAAAAAACTAAATAAAGCAAAAAATTTGAGATTGAATGAGTATAATTATAATTCCGCAAGGCTGGCATAATGCCAATGCAAAGGATTAATCATGAATGAAATTCGGGTTTAAGAAGTGATACCATACTTTACATAAATTAGATATCCTAAAAGTAGGTTAATTAGAGCTGAGGTTCTTTAGATATTATACAGCAAAACACTTCATATGGAAAGAAAGTATCAAGCCAAAGCTGTGCTTATGCTTCCCAAAACAAATCTTCCACACCGCAGCTTTAGAAACAGCTTCTTCGTGTAAGAAACATAATTAACAATGTGGTTATTTTAGATGATAAATTCCGCAAAGGAATTGAAATGATCAGAGGTCAGCGGGTGGGGGCATGCAAGATTTCGAGGGGCGGGAGTTTTTTACATATTTTTATGTGGCCCCACATGGGACAAGTCATGCAGAGCATGAACTGGAAGAATTTTTCTTCAGAGTCTGTTAGTATTAGCAAAATTTCAGGTTGGACTTGATACCAATTTAATGTATTATTAGCAATTTTATACACCTAATCTAGAATTTAAAAAAATTACTGCATTAAACAATTTAAATCTATGGGAAGTCAACTGCTGAACAATTTGAATTAGGACTTGATAATTTAATACTCCATTCATCCTAATTTAGATGAAACGTATTCCTTTTTGGGATATCTAAAAAAGGTTGAAACGTTTCCTCTTTTAAAAAATTTTAAACAATCAATTTAACTTCTTACCCCTATTTAAATTCTCACTACATAAAATCTTTTTTTAATCTCTACTTATATTTACTGTTCATGCGCGAAGTTACTGTTCACAGCATTGTATTGTTCAACTGTAGGGTTACTGTTCATATGCATATTTACTATTCATACACAGGTTACTATTCAGTCATATTAAATAATTATTTTTTTTAATAAGCGGATAAAATCATGATATCTCACAATTCTTGAACCAATGATCGGAACCTCAAACGTCTGTAATTTTAGTTCATGGTCTAGCATAATTGAAAGATGAAAAAGGCCAAATTTGGATCGCAAACAAAATTAGTTTCGGTGTTTGAGCACTTGACGACCCTTTACGAGAAAATTCATATCTTGAGCTGTAAATGTCAGAACTGATTGATTTCAAATTCATCTAAAAACCAACACATAGATCTTAAACTCTACTTCACATACTGAGAACCAGTTTGATCCTTTTCATTGTCAAAATATGATTATAAATAAGACCATCTGTGCTGTCGTGTGTTAAAGAGCAATTTTGATAGAAAAATCATAACTTGGGCTACAGATGTTGGTTTTGAATGATTAAGCTATCATTTCGAAGCTAAAGAAGAAATCTACAAATCTCATGGTTTGAACAAGAGCTAAATCAATGTGTAGGGTAGTCAAAAAATTAAAAGAAGTTTGAGCTGCCTTAGTTGAATTGTATTCACATACCATTTACTATTACCATTTACTATTTCACCCACCCCAAAGCTTTATAAATAAGCAGCTTGGGGGTGGAGGATGAAATTTAGCTTGTTCCTAGGCCATTAATCTTGTTGTTAGGCCATTTTAGGGTTCTTGTACCAAAGTTAGCTTTTCTTCTTTGGTTTTGCTACTGTTTTCAATCCTGAAGTTCTATCTAAGTGTTATCTTCTTGTTCTTTCTTTGATCTTTCATTTTATGTTTATTTCATCTTTATATATGTTATTTAATTTCATCATGGCTAACTAATTTTTCTTTTTCTAAGGTGAAATGGTGAAGCTTTTGGTATAAAGGTTATGGCCGATTTGAGTGGAACGTAACATTAACGGTATTAACTTTCTTAATCAATTTAGCTACCCTTCTTGTTAAGTAGGAGTCTTGATTCATCATAGCCAATTATTGACACAAAAGCTACTTGATTCTCTCTGTAGAACATGACTCTGCCGGCTATATTGAAATCTTAAGTTATTGTGGCAAAGGTTGACATGATGGATACTTGAACCGATTAGTAAATGTTAGTGTTATAAGATCAATGAAGGCTAATATTAACTCATGCCTAATATTTCTAGAACTTGATTATTAAATTTTCCGATTGTGACCTCTTTTATATGTGGATCCCAATTAAGTAGTAAGATAGGCTAAAATTAACCATAACTGATATACTAAAAGTGGATCCTCTAACCTTAGCTATTTTATTTGAATTTGAATTTTAATCAACACTTGTTCACATCTTGCACCAAATAGTTTCCTTGTTAAAGATCTTTAATTTGTATTTCTTAATTCACTTCCTTATGGTTTGACACTTGGACTTCTAAGATTTTAACACTTGCGACAACCTACACTTGGGTTACAACTGGTAAAGTGCAGCACTCTTGGTTAGCACAGTCTTTGCTACACAGGTGAACATCTGTTTGATTTGGGGGAAGAGCCAACTTTTGTCATGGTTTATATAGTAGTAATTGTAATTGACAAGTGAAACAAAGTAAGGTCATGCATGACTAAGGTAGTTGATATTTGGATAATTGATAACTATTCTCAGAAGTGGGCCCCACGATGAGAGTAACTAACTATAGAAACCGTAAGTTATGGGATAAGAATAACAACATAGTTAGTGGGACAGTGAAACATGGGGTAGGTTATGGTTTTCTCTAGACAAAATAAACATATTTCAATTTGGTCCAATTAAATCTCTGGGCGAATAAATGCAAGGCAGTTGTTTATCAATAGGTGTATTTAGGGAAATTGCCATGTGTTGCCCTTAGTATGTTTAAAGAATCCACATGTCATCTTTTCATTGGGTATGAAAGGTGTCACACCTCACACAGGCCCTGGCCTATAAGTCCCCAACCTGACCCACAAGCCCAAACTAAAAACTGGGTAGCTAGCCCTCGTCCATACAACAATGGACTAACTTTAAGTCTTATTTTCTTAAGGTAATGGGCCTGGGAGGTGGCCCAGGTGGCTTTCAAACCAAACTAGTAATTTCTTGCAGCGTAAGTAAGGCCCAAACCACTTTCTTGCATGACAAGCAAGGCAACAAATAATGCAACTTCCAGTGCATACTTGGTGTGCAATCAAGTGTGCTACCTATATGGCAACCAAGAAGCCCACAATGTTGGTTTAAGTTTGGAAAACCACAAGGAACAATGCATGTAGCTCTCGGCCATCAAACATACATACAATGGTGCACCATACAACTTGCAAGATCATGCCATCCATACCATATAAAAGTGCCAAACCTTGGCCCATAACACTCATAACACATATCCATACACATAACCATCCATACTCTCATACATAACTTGGCATACAAGGTTCTCAAAATAACACCATCTAGGTATCCGAGACTACAAATATACACAACCAAAAGTGTAGTCTACCTAGCAAATAACATGGCTAATAATGCCAAGCACCCATAGTTGTTCATGCCAAGTTATATACAGACCGAGTCCAAACTCCTAATGCTCAAACATCACCTTAAGGATCCCATAAAAAAGCACACATTGCAACACCAAGCCCATGGCCATGTTCATGGTCATAAAGGTGAAAAGCAAAACCAGAGCTAAAGTCCAGGTATCCATGCTCCCCTAGACAGTTCCCACTCTACAGCCTGCAAGCTTAAACCATAAGTCTCGGCCAACTCACAATAAGACTTGCAAATAATTCTAAAGTGTCAAGCCAAGCACACATTGGCACATACCTTAGCAACAAAGCAAATAAACACTAAGTGCACACACAAGGCAGCTTAGCACTACTCAGGCTGAATATCCTTGCCTGAAAAAAAATGGAGAATGGGCAGTGAGTTTAACTCAGTAGGATTCACTTCATTATACCCAACTCTTAAAGAGTTTATTTAGTTAAGCTGAGTGAATACTCAAGGCTTAACCTCCAATTAGTTAGCTCAACCTGCAAAACAAACACAAAGACAAGAAAAGCAGGTGTATCCATATACAATAACAATAGTGGGGGTTAACATGCACAAGAAATCACCAAGGCACACAAGTACTCACACACACTTCACATTGTTGCTCTCGGCCATATAAGCCATACATGTACTCGTGTGCAATCCTTGCACATAATCTTACCAATAACGTTCCATTTGGAGCTCCCAAAATGCCAAGCAAATAAGCCACATTCACTTGCATTTTTAGTACATGTACCATAGTCAATTAGCTAATCAACATTGCAATCAAATATAACCAATAAGCCCATCAAGCAACTAAGATCACATGGCAAATTTTAACCATCACTTAGCCACCCTAACACTTGAACCATGGCATATGTTACCAAGCGAACTCAAGTGCAATGAACCCTACCTCAAGCTCTTGGTCTCCAACAAAACTTCAAGTGTCCAAGTTCCCTTCAACCACTATGCCTAACATAACAAGGCATAACCATTAACAACATATTCCATGGATCAAATACCATGCTTTCAATGAAGGACACTACCATACAACACTTTGAAGCTCTCGGCCATATGGCCTAAAATACCTAAATATGAGCTGCCTATTAATCTCACATACCATAAGCTATTATAATCACCAATAAACATCAACCATGGCATTGATGCCAAGTAACCAAGTGAAATGTACCATTTCACTCTAATTCAAGCTTTCGGCCAAAGCACACATTTTCATCTCATTGTACTACTCAACATTCCATTACACCAAATGAGTAGCCAAACAACCAATAAGCTTACTCATGGCACAATTACCATGTAACTAAGCAAAATACATGTAAACACCATTTCCACTCTTTCGGCCATAGTACCCATTTCACATACACATGTTCTTCATTCAATCCAATCCAACACATATATACCAATGCATCAATAAGCATGGTTCATGGCGTTAATGCCATGTAAACAAAGATTGAACATGGGTTACCTCAAAATGCACTTTCGGCCAAAGTACTAACTTGCACAATCTTGGTGTTCTTCGCCCAAACAACCTATCACAAGGTTAAATAATCATCAACAAGTGTCACACATGGATTAATTTCCATGAACTCCAAGAAGAACACCAAGAACACATGTTCATCACATTCGGCCATAGCTAGGTTTTCCACATAATATTTCAATTGCTCTATTCTCCAAGCTTAGCAACATATGAGCATTCAAAATTCCTTGTTCATGGAAAGAAATACCATGGATTCAAGGAAATTCTGAGGTTACCTCAAGAACCCTAGCTCAAATGGCTCGGCCCTTCACCATTTCTTCATAGACAAAGCTTGAATCCAAGCAAGCACAAGCCGAATCCACTTCTCCAAGCTTGAATTTGCCAAGTACTTCGAGAACTTTGGATGTTAAGGCAAGATTGTGAAGGAGCTCTCAAAACGCTCTCGGTTTAGCAAGGACAAGGAAGCCCGAAATGAAGCAAATGGACTTAGGCTAGTTTCGACCGAAAGTCATTTGCTTTAGTTAGCTAAAATGCCAACTTCCACTTCCATTTCTTTGCATGGCGCAATACAGCCCTTAAGTCCACTTATGCACAAGGCCGCCACTCAAACTTGTGTCTAAATGGGCACTTAAGTCCACACATGGCTCAAAGTGCCAAGAAAATAAACAACACAAGTACCAAGGTGTCATAAGCACCCATGCATAACCGGCCATGTAACTAAAATAAAGACTAGTTAGTTTAACTAGTAACTAGTGAATAGTACACTAGTGGTAGACAAGATTTTGACTAGTAATCATTGTTGTCTCCCAAATTTGGGCTAGTCTTGCACTAGTCACCCATTAAACTTGCATGGCCGAAATGATCAACTTGAAGTTAATAGTTTTAATTGTACCACTCATCTACGTGTACATTTTGGTCCCCTTTCTCTGTTTTCTGCCAGCTTTCCCATAGTACATTTTCAATGTGCAATTAAGTCCTGAAAGTCTCCAGTTTTGCACATAAGTCACTATACCAGTCTCCAGAGCTTCTCTTACTTCCCTTTCTATTTTCTCTCATTTTTCCTTGGTTCTCCTTGGCCTAAGCCAAGCACATAGGAGGTGCCTAACAAAAGGTTTTTTCCATGTAAAATGAAAATATGCCCAAATCACCCGCGTTCATATCTATTTATAAATAGGAAAATATAAATTAACAAGTAAATTGATTATGTTTGCCTAACTTAATTGTATTTGCCTGAAACAAGTTTTGTTAACTAAATTAATATTGGTCCAAACCTTTACAAAAACCGTGGAACACACTAATTCTTTATATCAGAGTTCATAATTTTTTAATGGAGGCAAAAAATATCATGTCCGAATGCTATACAAACATCGTATGCGCTAATAGAGCACCAGTTGCTCGCCTGCGGTGACTTGAGATAGAGAGTGAGGGTTTGATCCATATTCGCATTGAAGATAAGAAGATTAAATGATGGAATATTGAACTAGAATGACAGCTGGTATACTTGAAGTTAATTTTTTTTTTTTGCACTCACTATTTTCATTGAATGATTATGTCTATGCATACTTTTGCTTCCCTTTGTTTAATAGGCAGTTTGAGATCAGAACGAAGCAAATAGCTGAAGCAAAATTGGGTATGTTTCTGCAGAAGGAACCAAGTGCACCTTGGGACTTTGTCAACATCAATAGGAGGATTTTGGAGTGAGAGAGTATCCAACAGGTGTTGGACTTAATGCCACCCCAGCAAGTGCTTGACCTAATAACAATGTAGCGTACACTTCGTGGAAAAAGAAGATTAGCGGAAATGGAGCAAGAGGTTGGGAATCAAAATGAAGCTTAATATTCTATAATAATACTATACCAAAAAAATATGTAGTTTAAAAAACCAAGCTTGCCTTATTTGATATCTAAGGTATCTTATTTCAATGTTATGTTTCATCTAATTAAATAAGACAGTGTAATTTGAGTTATTTCGGCACCTCCACTTTGCACAAAACCTTATTATTTCATTCCTTGATTCGAGATCATACTTGCATTATTGACATAATAGTTGGCAACATTAACATTATAATACGATGGCATTGAAAGAATTAATGATAATATAATAATAAGATCCTATTAAAATTCAAATTTTGATTACAAAAGTAAACTTTACTTCTCATTTATGGTTATACGTATCTATAATAACACTTATATAACAGCAAACTTTTCTTCTACCGATACCAGGCATTTTTCCTTATTATTTGAAAAAGTTAAAAAATTGAACATATTTTAAATTAAAAATTAATACACCCCGTTACATTCAATTGGAATTATGACTTAAAAAAATAGGAACACAAAGCAAAAAAAAATTCAAATTAGAAACCTTAGCTTTCATTCGGACTATACCTTTGACAAAATTTAAAATATCCTAAATTATAATATGCTGAATCTGGTTGCCTAAAATCTCAATATGGCATAATGAGATTTTTGTTTATGTTTAGAATTATTACTTCAACCCTGTTTGGTATTAGCATCAGTGATTGACGTTAGAGTTTTGAAAAGGAATTTAATGGTAGTTTTTAGCTTTTAACTTAAGAGTTTTATCTCAACTGTTAAATAAATTATCCAAAACTTTAACACTAATTATAAAAACTATTCCCAAACGGGCCCTTCATCTTAATAGGAAACACAATAAAGGGTAAAATTGGACTGTAAATCAATTTTAAGTGCTATTTTAATCACTAAAACTTTTCAATGCAATTACTAGGTGGCAGATATATTTACATTAAATAATCGGGTAAAATCATTAAATTCTAATCTCGTAAATGTGCAAATATATTTACCTTTAATAACCAAGTAAAATCCTGCCTTAGCAAAACACTACAAGGGAGAAGTGTATTAGCGATTTAAACTAGTGACTAAAATTTCATCGTTAGATGCATAAGTCACTAGTCTCAAGCTAGGTTGTGGGTCATATTCAAACTAGTGACTGACTAGCAACTGAAAGATTTAGTTGCTAATTTTCAGTTGCTAATTAATCACACATTATTTAATATTTTTCACAATTTGTCGCTAATTTCCATTTAGTCACAAATTTAGTACCTGATTCTGATTAAAAACTTCCACTCGGCCTCTCTTTCCTCACTTCTCCTTCTTCTTCCTCCCTCTCCCTTCTTTACTTTTCTCGACGTCTTCAGCGTGTGTCTCCAACAGCTGAAGGTTTTCCATGCAAAGTCACCATGTATGGCAATCACTATTAAGGTAATATGTAATTTAATTGAAGCATAGGTTATATCTAGATACTTAATATTGTTATGCATATAGTGAACCATAGAATGACTGTCAATGATTCTTGACGTGTTAAGAAATAATATGTATGAAGAGTAATTGTAGTTGTACGTAGTTATTATATATGCATAATATTTCTTTGGTCGGGAATCATTGATTGTCCAAGTTGGTTAGTTAAAAAATAAGAAAATTTTATCAATACTAGATAATTTATCTTAATGGTGGAAAAATTTTGGTTGTATCTAGCTTCGCTCCTTGGAAGTCGAACTTGAGATTTTTTTCTGAAGAAAATTTTAGTGTTTTGGGGAATAAAGCTGGGATGCTGCCGAAATCTTTTCAAACTATATCAAAATAAATTAAAATGTAGAAGTACTATTTAGATTTTCCATTTTTGAATAGGTTAGGACCATTCTCTATAGAATTTTATTAGCCATAAATGGCATTAAAATAGCATCTAGAATTTAATAGTGATAAATTTTTAATTATATATATGTTTTGCATTTATATTAATTGTTTTTTATATTGTAAATAAAGATATACATATTGTCTTTTGTAGGAAATAAGAGCAATGGCACGAGAGGGACGTCAATGGATGTATACATGAATAATGATGGATGGATATATGAACCCAAATTTTATAAATGGTGTAGAAAATTTTATAAGAACAGTATGTAGTAGTGCAAATGAACTGATTAAATGTCCATGTTGATGATGCCGAAATAGATGTTATCGTGATCAAAATCAAGTTGGAATGCATTTATGTCAATATGGATTTATGGATAATTATTATGTTTGGTATTGTCATGGTGAACTACATGATATGTGAAATCATAATTTTCATGAGGGAGAGGTACAAATGCTCTATCATCATTTAGGACATTGTCTAATAGCGATATTGTTTATGAAAATAGATCTGGGTACAAGCAAATGGCTTGATTCGATGCATCTAAGCTTCAACCATAGTAATAGGTTTGAAAATGATGAATAGGTAATGAGAATGATGAGGAAAGAATTGTTGGGGTTACTAATAACAATGATGGTACTGTGCATCATTCTATAGAAATTAATAATCTGTTGCCTAATCCAAATGCACATGAATTTTATAAACTACTTGAGGATGCATCAACACCGTTGTGGGAGGGATGTAACAAACACACAAAATTGTTGACAATTTCTCGATTGTTGAGTAAGGAGAGTAAGCATAATATGAGTTATAACTACTTTAATGACATAGTGTCACTATAAAAGCAAATTTTTTTAAAGAAAAATCAATTGCCAGAGATATTACATGAATCAAAGCAAGTGATGAAGGGGCTAGGCCTTCTGTGCATGAAAATAAATGCATGTCTAAAAAATTGTATGTTATTTGATGATGATAATTCAAAATTGAAGCATTGTAATATTTGTGGTGAGTGTAGATATAAAGAAGAGACATTAGATAAAAACAACAAAAAGCTAATTGTGAAAAAGGTGCTGCAACATCTACTAATCATGGACCGACTGAAACATTTATTTATATTTCACCGAATAGCTGAACACAGGATATGGCATGCAAGTAGTGGACATGATGTGCATTCGGGTTCTGGAGCTCACCTATGCCAAATAGAGGCTTGGCAGCATGTAAATTCATTTTTCCCTAACTTTGCTATTAAAATCATAAATGCATGTCTTGGCCTATGCACAGATGGATTTATGCCAAATTCTACAATAGGTAGAACATATTCTATACGGCTTGTTTTTACAGTTGTTTATAATTTGCCATTGGCAATGTGTATAAAAGAGGTGTATGTTTTTTTGTCTTTATTAATACCAGGTCCAAGATCTCAGAGATGAAATATCGATGTATTCTTAAGACCTCTAATTGTTGAGTTGAAGATGTTATGGGTAGATAGAGTAGAAATGTGGGATGTATATCAATGTCAAAATTTTAGAATGAGGGTCTGTCTATTATGGACAATTAGAGATTTTTCAACATATGAGATGCTATCAGGTTAGAGTACATATTGGAGATTGGCTTGTCCATTTTGTATGGAGAATATCAATACATTTCAGTTGAAGTTCAAGAAGAACTCATGCTAGTGGGACAGTGATAGGAAGTTTTTGGAAAGAAACAATAAATTTTACAGAAGTATTACTGCCTTTTGACCGGGGTTACAGGTAAGGGAAGCAGCTATTCCACCAACGTCTGGTGAAGAGATTGTGCAATGCTTAGATGATATGCATTTCCCACCATTTCAATCACCATGCGACAATCCTCATGCAATTGGATTTGGTTCTACTTGTAATTGGCTGAAATGGTTTATTTTTTGGGAATTGCCTTATTGGGAGTACCTGCTGGTCACACACAACCTGGTGTCATGCATATAGAGAAAATTTTCTATGAGAATCTATTTCATACGTTGATGGACATTAAAGGTAAGACAAAAGATAATCCCAATGCCCGATTGGATTTAAAAGAGTTGGATATGCGATATGAGCTCCACTTGATTGATGGTGGAAATATTAACATTAAATTGAAAGCCACGCACGCTAATGAGCAGAAGGAGGTTTGGCAGATATGTTTATGGCTCAAAGGATTAAAATTTTTAGATGGGTTTTCCTTTAATTTATCATGGACTGTTAAGGTTTTAGATTACAGTTTCTACGCTTTTAAAAGTCATGATTGCCATGTATTTTCTGTAATGCCTATTGTATATTGCAGTGCATGCAGTGCATGGGTACTTGGCACCAGTACTATGGGCCACCATATCAAAAGAGATGGAAAAACTTGAGAACCTCATAATCATCACTATCTATAAACTTGAGATGATATTCCCTCTAGCTTTTTTTATTCAATAGAATACTTAGCTATACATTTATGTCATGAGGAAAAGCTGTGTGGACCTAT
Organism: Aquilaria yunnanensis; assembly: GCA_039654915.1. Lineage (NCBI taxonomy): Eukaryota > Viridiplantae > Streptophyta > Magnoliopsida > Malvales > Thymelaeaceae > Aquilaria > Aquilaria yunnanensis. Next base: position 4,570,790 of record CM077595.1, read on the forward strand.
TTAGTGTTGTTGGATATATCCTTTTGAACGGTATAGTACTATACTAGACTACTTTAAAACATTTTCTTGAATTTATGGTCAAGCACCTTATTTTTTATTATTTATATGCTTATGCGGTCCCTGAAAAGAAAGGTGTGTAACAAGGCGAAGTTAGAGCGCTCAATTATGGAGGCATTTTAGTGTAGGAGATGACATTATTTTGCGAACATTACTTTGGTCCTATTATGAATTTGGGGTCAAATGAAGGGATCTATCCTGCTCCTCTTGTAGTGTTCAGCAACGGTAATTAAAACTTTTTTGCTCGTGGGACTTGAAGGATCATAGATGAGGTTGAAATATGGCTGGTGCATTTTTACACTCTACCAAATTGTGAAGAAGTAGGTGTTTACTTTCAAATTTTTAATGACGTTATGTGACAGAAGTTTCTTGATTCCAATGATAGAAAATTGGAAGAGTTTTGGGTTCAACATTTTCCCCGATGGTTTCGTGAATATGTAAACATTTTCTTTATCTCATTAATTTATACGGTTTTATATTCATAGTATATAGTTTCCATATATATATATATATATATATATATATATATATATATATATATATATATATATATATATATATATATATGCCACTACCTCTTTTCGTATTGGCAAGGTGATCTTAATCCCGACAGATTTAGTGAACGTCTTGTTGAACTGTTGCGTGGCCTGATTTATTCTGCTATAAGTTATAATAGTTGCATGGTCAATGGGTTTCGGTTTTACACTAGGACTTACACGTTGACCAAATCAATGACGAACTGGGGTGTTTGTGTCAAGAGTGATAGAAGTATGGACAGCGGGATAAACTTTTATGAAATGGTTGATGAAATCATCGAACTTCAATATCCTTAATGTATTCCAAACGTTGTCACAATTTTTAAGTATACGTGGTTTGATCCAACACATGAAATTTGCACGCATTTATCATCTAGCGTTGTTGATGTTAAGTGGAAATTAAGATTAAATTCACCAGAACCATTCATCTTGGCTCGCCAAGCCATATAAGTGTTTTATTGTTAGCACTTACAAACATTTCATCAGTAATGGTGGATAGTAATAAAGGTCAAACCATGTAGTTTTATTGACTGACTCTGTTAATCAGGTAGCTAATGATTCTGCAAATAGCGTTGAGGGTGGAACAATTGACAAAGATGAGCCATACCAGCAAAATTAGATACAACATGTCGACATTACACGTGATACTAGAGTTGTCAAATCAGGTCTAATGCTCATTGATCTTAATGTTGTCCATGAAGTAGTCCATAACAAGATTATAGTTTTTCAGTAGTTGAGACCCTGACTGAAGTCAAACATTGGAATGATGAAAAAGGCAAAGATGTTTTAGAGTTGGAAAAATCAGATTGAGTTAATTTGTTTATTCCAAAATTTGGAGTCAAAGTTTTTTCAATGTGTTGCTTCATTTAATTGTAATGCTAAATTTATATATAACATATTAGATTTAATTGGACTAAATATCTAATTTTACTAAATATAATATATTTAGAAATTAATATATTAGAAGTATAATATTTATAATTTGACATAATATATAGGATTTGAATAAATATAATATATTTAGAAATTAATGTACTAGAAATTACATATTAAAAATATTATATATTAGAAATTATATGTTAGAAATACAATATATAATAAATTAATTAGACTAAACATATTAGAAATTATTTTTTAGATTACTCAAAGAATTAGTGACTCAATTTAAGAGTGTAATGACTAAATTATAAGCCAAAGCGATTGAATTTAAATATTAGTGATAGAATATACTAGTCCCTAAGCGTGGACTTTTTGTAATTTCAAATATAGCGACTGAAAATTTCAGTCGCTACCTCGCCCACATATTTAAAACTGCAACATCCGTCATTTGAATTCATTTTAGTTGGTTTCAAGATTTCAAAAATGCTCTCAACGTTTCCCGCACTTGATGTCGTTCAACAACCAAAATTAGGTGCCATTTTCACTCTTCTTTTATTCTTTTCCACATTCAATTACTATATTTCACTTTCTATGTTAGAATTGGGCCGATTTTTTTTTTTTTTGTTGTTAACATCTATTATGTTGTTAAAAATTATTTCTATTTTTTGGTTGTTTAATATTTGTTATGCTGTTACAAATTAGGTGCCGTTTTTAAAATTTTTGTTTCTTAGAAATTATTAGAAGTTTACAAAATTTATAGAAATTTTAGAAATTGTTAGTTTTTTCATTTTATTTTCTTACAAATTTTTAGAAATTTTAGAAATTCTTAGAAAGTTTTAGAAATTTTATACATTTTCAATATTTTTGACATTTTAGAAATTTATAAAAATTGTTAGAAATTCATAATAAAAATTTTATAATTAAGTGGTGAATGTTGTCTGAAATGATCAACATAAAGGAGGATATTCAGATCATTCATTGGGAGGACGTCGATCTGCTCCATCCTCCTCAGATGCAGCATAGGGTGGTGGGTGTAGAGGGCGTAGGGCTCAAGGGTAGAACCTTTATGGCGCTGCCCTTCAGCCAAAGGGCGATCGAGGCTAAGTACCACAACCCCGTTAACTTTTCTTCATCCACCGATTTTTTGTCGGCCTATTCCGGCAGACTATCAACAACGTCAGAGTCTGGCTAAAAAAAACCCAGTAGTCAGCCCACCGAGTTAACCCCAATGAGCAGCACCCTGATCCGAGCCATGAGGTGCCAGTTGCGGATGAGACTGTACCCCTTGCGCAGCGAAAGGTCATTGATCCCTTGTCATAAGTATCATTCTATTATTCAGCTTGGGTATATGTTATAAATATAGCTTTATACTTCATTACTTATTTAATTGGGTAAATATCTTCAATTGTCTCTAAACTATGCTCATGTTGCTTAATCGTCCCCAAACTATCATGTGTTGCACCACTCGTCTTGAAACTATTTAATAGTTGCTATTTCATCCTTCCGTTAACTAAACCGTTAAATATGGACAGAAAAGTGGTGCCACATCAGCAGCCACATCATTTTTCCATACCACATAAGTGGCCATGTCATTTTTCCTTTCATATTTAATGGTTTAGTTAACGGCAGGATGAAATAGTAACAATTAAATAGTTTCAGGATGAGTGGTACAACACATGATAGTTTAGGGATAATTAAGCAACATGGACAACTGAAAATATTTACCCTATTTAATTAATTTCTTTGTAGAGTTGTTAGTGACTTCCAATTTCAACAGACATCCACAAACATATCTGCGTCACTGTTTAAGGGCGAGCACACTAAATGGAAGAATGTCAAGCATGAAAGAGGCGAAGAGTATGTAGCTCAATTACAGGTAATTACGTAATTTATAGTTTCTATAATACATTTTAATTTCATTCATAATATTATATGTTTTTTCAATTACTAATCAATATTTTACTTTATCGTTTAAGCAATATTACTGTCGAGATCCGGTGGAAGACGAAAGACTAAGGAAGGAGTTCCTCAAGTAGATACGAGATCACTACAAGCACAAGTTGAACCATTTGCTGGAAGGCAATACTCACGGCACATTTTAGTAATATCTTACCGAATAACAACTACAATTTCCTTCATCTTTATCGGCCACTAGCAATCTAGCCACACAATTGGGATAATCTTATCAAACATTGGGACGACAATAGATTCCAACACGTTAGTGACGTCATGAAGCATAATAGGGTAAATTAATATATTACATTTAATTCACATTTATTCTTTAACTAATTCATATCACTAACTATGTTAATTTTCAATTTCTTTATAGCTCAGGAAGAACACTCCGGCGGGTGTAGAGCCATGAAAGCATTCACTGGGAAGTCATATGAAGCAGATGCTTTATGATCATATGATAAGAAAATAAGTTCCATGAAATATATGTGATTGTATAACTATAACATTCTTCTTTTGAATTTTTCTTAATTTTAATTCCTAGACTCAGGATTGGCAGCCCTTGTAGTTTGGCAGCTTTATTCGCCAAATGTCAACACGCCAAGGACCCATAGGTGAGGTTCTATCTCAGTAGCAGATAGATGACGTGGTATGTAATAATCAAAATTTAATAATATTTTATTTATATACAACGTTTAATGTTTTTACTTACTTTGTTTCTTAGGCCAAGTATGAGGAGGTCATACGTAAGTATGGCCTCGATCTGTCGAAACATCCCATTTTTTTTTTTTGTCGTGGAAGAAGGTGGTTGGTCGGCCAAACAAAGATGTGTGGACTGGGGTCCTTCAAACATTAGCGTTTTCTGACTGGTTTCACTGTGAATTATCTAAGGTACTGTTTAACTATATTTTACCAATTTTATTAAATTTAATTTTCTAAATTTATTAAAAAATAATGTTGTTCAAAATTTAGGGTTACAAGAATGACATTGCTAAACAGCTTCATAAAGAGAATGCAAAACTCTGATTTCAGTTGACTGTAGTTTAGGAGTATATGGCAGCTTAGTGGGCCCATCAGGACCAAACTGACTAGAGGGTGTGAGTCTTTAATGCTTTCATGCTTCATGGACTATAGGGCCCGTGAGTAGAATTTGATTTTATGGCTGTTACTACAATGTACTTGGGCCGCATGTTGACTCAAAGGACCATTTCAACTGGTGTTCACCCTGGCTTTGTACTTGGAGGGTCAGGCGGAGGGGGATCTTATACCGCTCTGTCTTGGTTGTAGGCTATTCCTCCCCTTCCTTATGATATGACAGGTTCATAACCCGCACAGCCTTTTCCATTGTCATACCCATAGACGATGAGATCTCATTAGTAGTCTCTGTTGGCACCAGTGCCAACATTTTATCACCATCCCTTTTCCTTAACTGAGTCGGGTATGATGATTGCAGGTTCTCAGCACCAGGTTCCTAAGTCAATTCATCCCCAGTCATTCCTTGGTTTGAGTGGGTCCATGCTGGTCCTACACTCAGTATAGCAGTAGTCAGATTATTCTGTAGAGGTATCTTTCTGGCTTAGAGTCGACCTGTCCCAGATCAAGACTCGTGTCGACCTTTAGCCTATGACTGCTCATGATCAGACTCAGGGGGATGCTAGGGGTTGACCATCCCACTAGTGCTATCTTTGACTATAGATTTCTTTAGTTCACTACTTTCATTGTTGTACAAAATTTTATTGTATTTTATTTTTTTAAAATAACTATAATATTCCCATTTTAAATTTATTTTAATTGCTTATTTTAGAACTTATAAATTATTTGTTCAATTTCTTCATTATATATATATATATATATATATAATATTGCAAATTATTTATATATATATATATATATATATAAACTTTTTTGATGTCGAATTAAAAAAAAACATTTAGCCACTAAAACGTCAATTGCAGTTAACGACTGAATTTTCAGTCACTACTTTTAAGCAAGTACCAAAAGTAGCAATTGATATCGTCAGTCACTACTTTCATTCACTAGTCAGTCGCTAGATATTAGTGACTAAACTTTTTGCTACTGAACATTTTAGTCACTAGTCAATCGCAGTTAGTGACTGTTAGCAATTATTTGTTCAATCGTTAATCTTCTTCTCCATTGTAGTGAAAGGAATCTTACCTACCATTCGGATTAAAATTTTCACAAAATTTAGAATATCCTAAATTATAATATTCTCATGCTTAAATGAAGACCTACTTTAAGTACAATAAGCTATCCATATGGCAAGTATTGAATTATAATTACATGAAAGTGCAATAAAAATTTGTTAAATAGACGCATGAATAATTTTGAGATGTTTTAATAACCATGTAATGCACTCCCACCGTACCCATTTTTTAACTAGGGCTGAAAATGAGTCGAGTCGAGCCGAGTAGTAGGTTGTTCATGTTCGGCTTGAATAATTTGTTGAGCTTAATATTTTGTTCATGTTTGAATTAATAACATTACAAATGAGTTGGGAACGAACTTTCATCCGATCAAGCTTAAGTGAAGCTTGAGCTGTTCGCTTCAATTAAAGGAAAAATCTAACATTAGACCAAGTTGAGTTGAGTAGTAAGCAAATCGAGCTTTGTTTGAATTATATATCGAGTTTTAAATTTTATTTAAGCCTGACTTGATAAACTTTTCAAACGAGTCTTGAATGAGCTTTAAGTCGAGATGAACTCGAGCCGAGCTCAAGCTATTTGTTCATTTTCACCCTTATGTTTAACCTTACAAGAATTAATAATGTTGGTAATATTAATAGGTAAATTTACTTAATTTTACGGTAATTAATGCGCTCTAGCTCTACCATTTGATAATGGTAGCAAAATTAATTTGGTAATTAATTTTACTTAATTATTGCCTTCCTAGCATACCAATTTTACTTAATTTTTAATGGTAATTGCAAAATTAATAGGTATTTTTTCCTATGTTTCATCCAAATTTTATTCTATGGATCAATTAAGAAATTATAACTAATTATTATACTATAGACATATGTCTAATTAGATATACTAATCTATCCCTAATTCTTCTATATATAACCCACAACCATTAAAAAATTGACTAATTTACCTGTGGACCAAAACTCATCCTTACCACCCTACTACTGTCACTGCTTTCGCCAGCGCTGCTGTCATTTCCTCTGACGAACCATTATCGTTTCCTCTTATGAACCGTCGCTGCCTCCTCCAACGAACAGTGATCGCCTCCAAATCTTGCTATCAACATCCGCCTCTAGATCTCACAACTGTTCGCATCCGGATCATGCATTGTTGTTCACCTCCAAATCTCAACATTATTGCTTGCCTGATTGCATTGATCATTGCCCCCGAGTCACAAAGTAAATGCCTGAACATTGCACAAAAGTGTCCACAGTAAAATGTAAATATGTCTAATACAGTATGTGGAAGTGTGTGTAAAGTAATATAAAAATAATTTATTGTAATAAAAAATAAGAAATGTTCGAAGCTATAAGAATAACTGCTAGATTGAATATTGAAAAATATCTAAAGAAATATATAAAAGTATCAGAACCAACTTGCGAACAACTTGTTTTATTTAGAAAATAACTATTTGAAATAATAAAAAAAATGCTTGAATAAATATGTAAAAATGTTTATATTAGCACGTGCTTTATGTGCATGACATTAGCAGGATAATAGCTTTAGCCATATGGATAGTATTTATCTTTGTTTTGTCACTTGTTATCTTTATTAGCTAGTCGCCTGGTTGTAGTAGGAACCGCTATAGTTGTACTATATATGTATGCTTGATGTCTCTCGTATATATGCAAGAACTAAGAAAGAAGTCTTTCTTCTCTGCCCACATTTTTTCTTGGTATTAGCACGGGTTCAAAACTGCCCTATCTATTGCTGAAAATAGCTCACGTGACAGAGCTGAATGAACTTACATTAGAGGGGGCGTGTTAAGTAGGAAAATCCCACATGGCCAAGAAAATGGGTTAAGTCAATGCTTTATATAGTGATAAAGCCTCTCTACCTATTGCCAATAGGTTTTAGGTTGGACGCTTTAACATGGTATCAGAGCAATAGTCCCAAAACCCACCATGTCAAACAACAGTCCCTCTAACTCAAGAAATACCAACCAACCCTCTGCTACATCATTCTACTAAGACCCAAACTCCCCCTATTTCCTAACTTCCTCCAACTACATGACTGCATCTCTTTTGTCTATTCCATTGAATGAAGACAACTACCACAAATGGAGAAGGAGCATGCTGAATGTGTTAAGGAGTAAAAACAAAGTCGTATTTGTTGATGGGAGTCTAGATAAGCTTGAAGAAAATGCAACAGAGTCCTTGGCTTGGGACAGATATGATGGCTTAGTCATGTCTTGGTTAATCAATTCAATACGTCCTAGTGTTCATGATTCTGTCTCTTACTTTACAGGATTTATGGTAGGACTTGGAGGAGAGGTATGGACATGCGAATGAGCCACGCGCTCATGAACTAAGAAGAAGCATTATGTTGACGACGCAATGCTTCGGGACAGTCATTGCCTATTACTCTAAGCTGAGAGGTTATTAGGATAAACTTGGAATATACACATTTATCCCACCTTGCACCTACGATGCCACCAAGGAATGCGTAATTGAAAAAGAAAATGAGCGGGTTCACCAGTTCTTCATAAGACTTAACCCGAAATTCAAGACCATACTGTCATAAATCTTGGTTATAGAACCTCTTTCTTCCTTAAATCGCATTTATGTGATGCTCATGGTAGAAGAAAAATAGGTTAGACTCACATAAACACAGGAGATGGAATCTTCTGAAGCCTTCGTGGTTGGATCATAGCCCAAGAACACAGCAAACAACATGAGAGGAAATCATATTAGACCTAGATATGACTATTGTAATCATGTTGGGCGCGTCAAAGAGGATTGCTAAGAAATAATTGGGTACCCAAAAAATTGGCAACCTAAGAAAACCAAGCAAAATAAAAAAGGGGGCAATGCAAATTATTGTAAGAAAGGGAACGAAGCTTGAAACCATGAGCCATCAGGAACCATTGGGTTGATTATTGAGCAATGGCAACAACTTTTGGAGCTACTGAAGAGGAACAAGGGAATAAGCACAGTCAATTTTGCTGGTCTTGTACTTTCCCAAAATCCCAGATTAAATAAGGCATGGATCCTAGATACCAGTGCTACTAATCACATAGTTGCACATGAAACTCCTTTAACCAAGTCAAAAACCATGCCTAAACAGTTAGTTCAACTACTCAATAGGTCAAGTGAAAGTATAACCAAAATTGGGTCATGTCATTTGAATCATGATTTGAACCTTAACAATGTCCTTTTTGCGCCACATTTCAAATGTAACCTTTTCTTCATCAATAAACTCACCAAGCAACACAATTGTATTGCAATCTTCTTTCTTGATTTTTGTGTCTTGCAAGACTGAGCCTCGAAGAAGCTGATTGGAGTGGGTGAAGAGGCTTAAGGGCTTTATTTCTATAAAGATAAAAGGATGGATGGACACAAGTGATGGTTGTCAGCAATTCATTAGCGAGCTTATGGCAGTAGAGACTGGGACACCCATCCAACGCACGTCTGAAGGCAATTCCTCATTTTTCCTCGATTGAGTCTGTTAAAGAATGTACATTTGTCCATTAGCAAAACAATTGAAATCATTTTTTTCTTTGAGTAATAAAAGAAGTATTGTTCCTTTTGAACTTATTCACATGGATATATGGGGGTCATATCAAACACCGTCCATAAATGGAGCACACTACTTTCTCACCTTGGTTGAAAATCGCACAAGAATAGTTTGGGCCTTTTTAATGAAACAAAGAAGTGAAGCACCAAGCTTCTTTGAGACATTCTATAACATGACAAAATCACAATTTGGAAGAAGTATCAAGACTGTTAAATGTGACAATGCCCCAAAATTAATCGAAGGGGCAATAAGAGCTTTTTATAAGTCGAAGAGGATTATAAATCAAACCTCATGTGCTAGAACACCCCAACAAAATGGTGTAGTTGAGAGAAGGCATAGAGATATTTTAAATGTTACACGAGCATTAAAATTTCAAGCCAACCTACCCACCAAGTTTAGGGAGATTACGTACTTGCTGCTACACACATCATCAACCGTTTACCCAGCCAAGCCTTGAAAGGCAAAACACTGCATGAAATGTTATTTGGGAAAAAACTGAGCTACGATCACCTACAAGTCTTGGGGTCCCTATGTTATGCCATAAATCCGCTGCAACTATGACACAAGTTTCAACCATGGTCATGAACATGCATCTTTGTCGGCTACCCAAGCAACCAAAAAAGGTATAAAATTTTGATCTGGAAACACACAAGTACTTGACCAACCAAGATGTGATATTCCATGAAACCATATTTCCTTTCAAACTTGAACCAAAGATACTTCTAGTTGAAACCCATAAATTAAGCTGTAACTCTCCCGCCTTCATAAATGAACCCATAATAATAACCCCATCACCTACCCTTGAGCCCATGTTGGAACATGCCGAACCTGACACCTAAGACCAACAAACCCAAGTAGACTCTGAAGAGGAACAGAAGTTGGTGCAACCGGAACAAGTAGATAGATGAAGTGCCCAAATGAGACAGGTGCTAAAGTACTTGACAGAATATGACTACAATCTTCCTGGCCACCCATTCCACTTCAATACGGCTTCTTCAGGTGCGGCCTCCCTAGGTATTTACCACTCCCTCATTGATGTCCTTTCAAATAAATCTTTTCTCTGCACCACCATCACTTCCTTGTAGCAATTTTGATTAACTTGGAACCTAAGTCCTCTTTGGTAGCCCAAAAGAAGAGATGTTGGCAGGAGGTAATGCAAGCAGAAATAAATGCACTAAAAGCAAACTAAACATAGGACATTGTTCCCTTGCCAGAAGGCAAACAAGCCGTGGGTTGCAAATGGGTATACAAGATTAAACATTGTTCCAATGGCTCCATTGAAAGATACAAGGTACATCTTGTAGCCAAAGGATTTACACAAATCAAAGGCCTAGACTGCCATGAAATTTTCACACCAGTTGTGAAGCTTAATACCGTAAGGTGTTTTCTCACAGTGGCTACGGTGAGAAGCTGGACCCTCCACTAGCTAGACGTTCACAATGCCTTCCTTCACGGTGACTTCCATGTGGATATTTACATGGCAGCTCCACCTGGGTATTTAAGACATGGGGACACTTGAGTTTGCAAGCTAAGAAAATCTCTTTATGCCTTAAAGTAGGCTTCAAAAGAATGGTTTACAAAAATCTCCTCCGTATTAAAGGATTGTGGCTTTGTTCAATCACATGCTGATTCTTCTTTGTTCACCAAGAAGAAAGATAACTCCTTTTTAGTGCTACTTGTTTATGTTGATGACATGGTATTGGCTAGAAATAATGTTGAAGAATGCCGTAAGCTGAAAACCTTCTTACACTAATGATTTCACCTGAAGGACCTAGGTGCACTTAAATATTTTCTTGGTCTGGAGGTAGCCCATGGTCCAAAAGGAATATTTGTTAGCCAACGGAAGTATGCATTAGACATATTATCTGATGCAAGTCTTACAGGGGCAAAACCCAGTCAGATTCGCATGTCTCAACAACATTATTTGACATGAGCTTAATAGAATAAAATGGAAAATCCAGCTTCTTACCGCCACCTGGTTAGGTTATTAGTCTACTTGTCCATAACCAAACTTGATATTTCATATGCAGTGAACATTCTCAGCCAACACATACAAGAGCCATGTCTTCAACACCATCAGGTAGCCATCTATGTACTGCGTTACATGAAATGGGTGTCAGGACAAGGTTTGATATTCTCACAAGAAAATGATTTCCAACTCAAGGCCTATTGCAATGCAGATTGGGGGGTTTCCACCAAAACACGTAGGTCTTTAATTTTTTATTACATGGTATTGGCTCAAGCTCCATTATCATGGTGAACAAAAAAGCAAACCACCGTTAGCCGATCGTCAACTGAAGCTAAGTACAGAGTAATGGCGGCAGCCACCAGCAAACTAATTTGGCTCCATGCCTTACTGAAAGACCTTACAGTCGATCCCCCACATCCCATGCAACTCTTCTATGACAATCAAGCTACCTTGCACATATCAGCGAATCCAGTTTATGATGAAAAAACCAAACACATTGAGATGGATTGTCACTTCATCCAGGAATTGCTCCAGCTGGCAAATATGTTCACCAAAGCACTCGATCATGATCACTTCCATAAACTATTGCACAAGCACTATGGCTTCATAAGACACCTACCCCAGGGAAGGGTTTATCTTTTCCTGCCATTATAAGAGGAAAGACTCATCCAGAACATTCAAAGGAGACAAATGAAGGGGCAATTAAAGGGGCATGAAATTGCAGGAGGGGTGGTGGGTGTTTAAGAATCTAAAACCCTACAGGGGTTCAAGTAGACCCTTTTGTTGATTAGTCCATGAAAATTAGCTACAAAAATTGATAATCTTCATCGACAAAATGGCCAGTCCTAATCAATTTAAGTGGCCATGTAAGCCTCCACAACTGGAATCCCTTAGCTGTGCCAGAGCTACGGCCATATTTATGATAGAAACCATTTAAATGAAAACCAAACTGGAATCCCTTACATTTTTGTTGGGCCTCTGTTTCTGTTTCATCTTTCGCAAGGAAATGAAAATGGTTCAACTTCATTTAAATGAAAACATTTTAATTTTTTTTTACTAATAGATAATTATATGTATTGGAAATAATAGCTTATTTGTTGGTTTCTATGTCATATAAAGAATTGAGAGCATCATTGGCTGCTGTAACCAAATCAGTGTAAAAGAATTTGGTAAAGTGGCTCATTTCATGAACCACAGCTGCTCTCCAAATGTTTTTTGGCAGCCAGTTTTACATGAGAATAACAAGGACTGTATGTGATTGACTGTGTTTTATGCATTAAGGCATATACCTGCAATGATGTAGCTGACATATAACTATGGCATGATCAAACCACATAAACTACAGTTGAAAAAGAAAAATTTTATGTGTAGATCTCTGAAGTTCCTTGGCTACTTTTTTTGATGCTTGATCACGGGGTTTAATTTTTGGGTGAATTCTCCTTGTTAGGAGGTGGAAAGGTTAGTGTCCCCAACTTCAAGCAACATTTGTTTTAGCAACAAATAATAGGCTTATTTGTCGGTTTCTATGCATCTAAACAATCTGCCACTGCTCTTCTATCCTCTAATTTGGTTGCTTCTGCCTCATCATAGATTCATACAACAAGATTCCTTGTTTTCTTTTGTAGAGTAGGAACAAAGACTTTCTTTCTTGCTGTGTTCAATTACATTCTTACACATATATTTTATTTTTCTGTTAGTTCTTTTCTTACATTAACTCTTTTGTTCTTACCATCTGTTCTGATAACTTGTTTTTTTGTTTTATATTTTTTTTATTTCAAATCAATTCTACATTTTTTTAGGTTAAGGTATATACAATAATTTATTTAAAAGTAAATTCTCCATATTTTATTAAAGTATTATGAGTTTTTCTTCTTTAATACGTAAAAATAGAAAAATTTAAAAAATTTCAAAAGTAAATTCTTCATATTTTAAAAACGTAGAAAGATTAATTTTTTTCAATATATGATTACACATAAATAACATTGGCTGTTAATAAATTTATTATTTCTCATTCACTCTAACCTCATGGTAATTTAGCTATTAGTACATTGCATGGTAAAATATGGGGGGGAAAAAAACCATGTTTTTCACAATTCCTCCATTGTTGTTATGGCAATAGGTTTAATTTGACTGTCTGCTTCTAGCATGTTGCCTGCAATATGAAGCATGTTGTATATTAAATCCCACCAACATTTGGAATCCTTCAATTCCCAACATTTTTTTAACTAGTTGCTTCAGAAAGTTACTTATGCTAAGCAAGTTTTGTTTTAGGGCTTTTAGGTTGATCAAATGAAGCATTTTTCAGTTTTGAAATTTTCTGAAATGTTTATCCGTGTATGTACAACAACTTCAGGAGCAGTACAGGGACACAAAACTGCGGAATGTGCTGTTAAGAGTGCATAGAGAAGTAAGCTAATGTGCCTCATGTGCTTCTGATTCTTTTTTTTTTCTTATCTGGAGAAAACTTTGAGCATAAGTGCTAATTGAACTACTATGGTTGCAGCCCAAACCTTGCTGCTTGTGTTGTTGACTTATCCTCTCCTTACCCTGAGTGTGCAGTTGGTATTGGAGGGAACAATTAAACATATTCAGGTTGTCATCTTTTGCTTATCTACATCTCTTGGCACTTTAAATGCAATACTTGAGAAGTGTTTTCTCTTATTCATACATTTTCTTTATATTTAACTGTATATATCCAAATGCTTTCTAGTATGTATTTATATATAATTTGTTGTTGTATGATAAAAATTAAAAATTTAAATTCAATTGATATGCATTCTACCTAATACTATTGTGCAACAAGCAATCTTTTATTGTACAATTGAAGCGACTTAGCTTAATTGTGCTACAAGCTGCTTTTGGGTAGGACAGACAGGTACTTGGTACTCGATAATATCTAATACCAAATGTAAGTCTCTTTAGTTTTTTGTTGTAATGATTAAACATAGTTTTCTTGTTTCTATCACATGTATATCTAACACCAGATGTAGTAGTACCCCTTTTGTTTGGGTAGAGAGTTAACAAATATTGTTGAATGTTTGGGTTAAAAGACTATTGAATGCATGGTAACTTTTACTGTGTTAAATTTGGTGAAGTAACATCCAGTACTAGCTATCAACACTTTGATATATATTAATTATAATAGTATCTGTTGCTAGCATGGTTTAGTGATCCTATACTGCTACGTTATAAGCCAGGATTGAAGTGTGAAATAAAATTAGTTCACATGTTGTGTTGGTTAGAAAACCTAAAAATGTCCCCAGTTACATTACAGTTTAAAGAACTAAATTAAAGTATTATCATATAATTAAAAAAAAGGCAAACCATGTAATCTGGTTTGATAAAATTTAATTTTCATAATAAAGAGAGACACTAATTGGTAGTAATAAGAAAAAGGTCCAATTTCATTTTCCAAAAAAAAAATAAATGACAGCAACATAGAGAGTCGTCTGAAATTATATAAGGCAAAGGTTTGGTCATAAAAAAAGACGCTAATATATATATAAGGAGGAGTACATGGAATGATCTTTTATGGGGGACAGAAATAGATGAATGCATATATCCCCTAGTTATGAATTGTACTCTCGGATAATTGGAAAAGTAAGCAACCACCACAAAATCAACATGTATATAATTGCTGGGTTTCAAGAACGAATCCAAAGGCAAACACTGAGAACTTGATCTGCAGTGCTTAATAACCCCTAATTCAAGTAAAAAATTACTATACTCGGTAACGAACTTTAGTTGTTTTTTCTTGTTTTATTCTTAAAAAAAAAAACAGATAAGAACCTGAAGGATAGTTATTCCCATTAACAGAAGTCAATTCTTATCATTAGTTTCATTACTGTGGTGCAATATGTTGTTAAAAGGAGGAAGAAGAATGTCAAGCATTGATGCTATTCAACTATTTGATTAATCCCCTGAGAATACTAATTGATCATTACAGTTACTTATGTGCAACGTTACTGTTATCTATATAGTTGTGAGCTCTATCTCTGTGTTGTTATTTGTTAAGTGATAATTATTAGTTTTGTTGAGTGATAATTATTAGTTTTGTCGAGTTAGACAATTATTTTATATTTGCTATTATGTTTTGATCCATATAGTTTGACATGACCAGAAATAATAAGGGATCAACTCGATAATCTTAGAGCAGTGTACGTGGACTACAAGGGAACGGAAAATGAGTGTAATTGGATGTACAGTAAAAGTTACATCCGAGAGAAAAGGGGTTTTTCAGAGGAGTGGAGTAGGGGAGTGGAACAGTTTATAAGCTTCGCATGTGCTCATGTCCAATTCATGAATGGGGACCAAATTAGGTGCCCATGCTGGAAATGTAAAAACCTTCAATTTAAATCTTGTGACGAAGTGAGGCTTCATCTGTATAAGCGGAGGTTCATGCCGATGTACTGGAATTGGACATCTCATGGTGAACCCGTTAATTTAGTGGGTCTGCCTCAGCCATACCGGTTTCATGAAAATTACGAAGATAATTGATCTTCGGTTAACCAGTTTGAAAGAATGGTATTTGATGTTGTAGGTCCTAATCACCCTTCTGATAGCCGAAGGGCTTTCGCCTCTCCTAGTACATACTTCCCGCCGAAGTTGTGTTCGGAAAACTTGGTGTAGCCCGAAAAGAAGCACTGTCATTGACCTCGGCAGGAGCGAAGTCGAGCACAACGAAGTCAGGACTTCGGCTAATACGCCAGGAAATCCAAAGGTATTGCCGGCTCCTTCGGTGGACCAAACGGATCGTCTTCGGGACAGAAGCCTAGTCCTTACAAGCAGGAGAAAATCCTCCGAAGGCAGAACCACCGAACTAAAGGACTCCCCGAACTACGAGCATAACTCCTGAAGAAGGGCATTCATACCAAAGGACGACCTCGCCCAGAGGACTTCGGGAGTACGGTATGAGCATTTAAGGAGCCTCTGACATGTCGCCCACAGACGTTACATGCCGCCCCAAATGGCGGTCTGACATGCCGACGCCGTCCAGGTCTTGTCACGACATGTCTCGGTTCAAGACACAAGGAGCCTGCCACCGGCTACTTGTCCCCTACGTCCAGAAACTCAGAAAACATCCGACCGAACACGTGTCATCATCTGAACGGGCTGGGCACTCCTATAAATACCAGGGAACAGACTCTGGCAAACGGTTTGACTCCTCCTCCTTGAGAAAACAAAAACAGGCAAGGCCACTAAACTTTCTAAGTGCTCCCCCTCTTTCACCTCTCAGGACATTGACTAGGGCGTCGGAGGCTCCTCCCCGGAAAAACACCCCGGGGACCTCCTAACCCTCTTTTCTGAGTATTTTTAGGCACACTCCCCTGGGAAATTTGAGCTCCAGACGTTATCCCCCTTAGGAAGTCCCTCCCGGAGTCACAATGTCTTCCGACAACGATGCCGCCGGGCATCATTTGGCGCCGTCTGTGGGAACCCACCCTTAGGTTGCCGTCGTTGAGACTCGGCGTTCCAAGGACAAGGGACTCCCAAGGTCCCCGTCCGAGCTTGAAGTTCAACCGGCTATTGAGCAAACCATTCCAGGGACTTC
The DNA here is from genome assembly GCA_039654915.1 of Aquilaria yunnanensis. Taxonomy (NCBI): domain Eukaryota; kingdom Viridiplantae; phylum Streptophyta; class Magnoliopsida; order Malvales; family Thymelaeaceae; genus Aquilaria; species Aquilaria yunnanensis. The sequence goes on from CM077595.1 coordinate 4,587,455, forward strand.
TTTGCCGGAGGAGGAGCGTCCTCTTGTCATCACCATGAGTTTTTTGCGCGACTTTCAACGGTCTGTTGTGGCTGAAATGACGCAATAGATAGACCAAAGGTGGCCGCAACCAACTCAGGCCCAAAGGCCTCCCTCACCAGTACGCCCTCGGGAGAAAAGCCCCAAACCAACCTACCACAGTTCGGGAAGTGGGGACCCCCGTCAAGAGTCTTCGACAGAAAACATGCTCCTCGGGGCACGACTTGCGGGACAAGCGGGGTCTAAGCAACCTAAAGTCCCATACCAAAGGAACTCATCACCCGAGGCGAAGTCTCCATCCCCTTGGCGTCGAAGTCACTCCCCGAAGAGGCACAGACAATCTCCTTGCAACGAAGCCTACAAGCACCAGGAGGAAGAGCCTAGTGCCAGGCTCCTTTTGGAGAAGATATTGGCGAGGTTGGACAGGGTGGAAAAACAGGTAGCCCGTAAGCCCGTCTGGGCCAGGCTATCTGGGACCTTTTGTGGGGATGAGTCCCCATTCACCCGAACTGTAGTTGAAGCAGCCATGCCAGGTGACTTCCGAGTACCTTGGCTGGAAACGTACGATGGCCGAACTGATCCACAGGCTCATCTGACCAAGTATAGACGCAGCATGATGATGCACGGTGCCGATGACGCCACATTGTGTAAATGTTTTGAGGTCACCCTCACAGGACCAGCAACAGCCTGGTACAATTCATTAGCTCCAGGAACCATCACAGAGTTTCAGGAGTTATCTACGGCCTTCACACAACAATTCATTGGAAGTCGGCCGACGGCGAAGATGCCCATCCAGATGTTCGACATAGCGCAAAGAAGTGGAGAAACCATCCGCGACTATGTCGAAAGGTTTAACAGAGAAGCTTTGAGTGTCCCCGACTTTCGGCCTGAAATACGCATCCTCGCGATGACACGGGGCCTTCGGAGGGATTCCCAGCTATTTTACGAATTCTCCAAAGACCCTCCGGAAACACTTGGCGAGTTCTACCGAAGGGCCGAATAGCACATGACGGCCGAAGAGCTGAGAATGGGTGGAGCGAAGTCTGATCACAACCGGGCTGAAAGATCCGCCCAGCAAAGCCAATATCCAGCCGAACAGGCAGGATGACCTCGGAGAATGCGGGGAAGGAAACTCCCAACCTTCACACCCTTGAACACCACAAGGACCAACATCCTCATGACAATGGAAAGACAGGGGACCCAAATTCAGCGGCCAAGGGCCATGACCGCTGATAACAAAAAGAACATAAAGAAGTTCTGCAAGTTCCACCGCGACCATGGCCACGACACCGAAGACTGCTTCCAACTGAAGAAGTACATAGAGTCCCTGATCAAACTAGGTCAACTTCGGCGTTATCTGCGAATGCCTACCCCGAAAGGGAGAAAAGAGGAGGAAGGAAAGGCGGATGACGAGGATTACGACTCCGACAGAAGGAGGAACCGAAGTCCAAAGAGGCGTCCTCCACCTTTGGCAGGGATAATACAAACAATCACGACGGGACTTCCATCCTCGGAAAGAAAGATGAAGGCCAGAGAAATAGCAGTCATGGAATATCAGAGTCCAACAAAGAAGCTGGCCCGAAAGGATGGTTCGGCCGTCATATTTCCCCATGACGACCCACTGTTGGTCATGGTAAGGATAGGAAACTGGGACATAAATAGAGTGTTACTTGACGATGGATCAAATGCCGACATCCTGTTTTCGCATTTGCTGCCGAGCTTGGGCATATCCAGCAACGACCTCAAGCCTGTCACCTCGCCTACCTTCGGGGTGGGACCATCCGAGCTACCCGTCCTCAGATGGGTCGATCTTCCCCTAATGATGAAAGGGACTTCGGTAGACGGGACTGTTGAGTTATTTGCCTCCACAATGACAAGGTTCATCGTCATGGATGTCCCTTCGTCATACAACGCCATCCTTGGAAGACAGACACAGGGAAATCTGCACATTCGCCCTGATGTGAAATACTTAACTGTCATTTTCGCCACCAAGGATGGAGACGCGGAAATCTTCATTGATCATAGCGAAGTAAGGAAGGTATTTGTCAAGGCACGAAAAACTCCAGCAAACAACTTCGCACAAACGATGGAGGCAAAGGCACCAAAGAAGGGCGAGGCAGAAGATCCCGCGAAGGCGGAAATAGAAGAAGTGGAACTTGTCCCAGGCCAAAATACCCGAATAGGGAAAAACTGGGCCGAAGGTGACAAGAAAAAACTTGTATATTTTCTGCTGACAAATAAAGATCTATTTGCCTACTCGTCGAAAGATATGCTAGGGGTAAACCCTGGCGTAATACAGCATAGCCTTAAAGTAAGTCCGGAGGCAAAACCTGTCCGGCAAAAGAAACGGAGCATCTCGGTCCATAAAAGTAACTTTGTCAAAACCGAAGTCCAGCGCTTGATAGACGCTGGTGTCGTTAGGGAAGTCAAATACCCCTAATGGTTAAGTAACGTGGTAATTGCCACAAAAGAAGGAAGCAGTAAGCTCCGAATGTGCATCGACTTCAGGAACTTGAACGATGCTTGCCTTAAAGACTCATACCCTCTCCCACCGACAGACCAATTGGTAGACTCAACTGCCGAATACGGGCTCCTAAGTTTCCTAGATGCCTTCAGTGGGTATCATCAAATAAGGATGGACCCCGAAGATGAGGAGAAAACCTCCTTCATCACCGAGGGGGGAACGTACTGTTACGTCAGGATGCCCTTCGGCCTAAAAAATGCAGGAGCCACCTACCAGAGGTTGATGAGCAAGGTCTTTAGTGATCAAATAGGGAGAAATATGGAAGTCTATGTGAACGACATGATAGTTAAGAGCAAGCTGCCTAGTGACCACGTCGCGGATCTAAAGGAAACTTTCCACCAGCTCAGAACCTTCGGGATCCACCTTAATCCCGAAAAGTGTATCTTCGGAGTGACCTCGGGAAAGTTTCTTGGGTACATGGTATCAGAAAGAGGCATTGATGCTAACCCAGAAAAAATTAAGGCTCTGCTCGAATTCTGAACTCCCGCCACAATAAAAGATGTGCAGAGGCTCACTGGAAGGATAACCTCTCTTAGTAGGTTTATTTCCAGATATGGAGACCGGTGTCGAGCGTTCTTCAAAGTCCTCACTAAGGCAACAAAAAAGCAGAACAACCTTGGAAATGATGATCATCCTTGGAATGAAGACTGCCAAAAGGCCTGGGAAGAACTCAAAATCTACTTAGCCAGTCTGCCCACTTTGCGACAACCTCGCGTGGGAGAGCCCTCGTGTTATACCTCGCAGTCACAGAAAAAGCTATGAGCTCGGTCCTTGTGAAAGAATAGGGGCCGAAGCAATGGCCGGTCTATTATGTAAGCAAGTCCCTACACGGTGCCGAAGTCAGGTATCCCTTGCTGCAGAAAGCTATATTTGCTCTGGTACTAGCAGGAAGAAGGCTACGACCATACTTTCAGGCTCACCCTATCATCGTCCGAAGTAGTTTACCACTACGGGATGTCATGAGGAAAGTTGATCATTCGGGAAGGCTTTCTAAGTGGTGTATAGAGCTTGGTGAACACGACATCACTTATGAACCTTGGAAAGCCATAAAAGCTCAAGCACTGGCAGACTTCATCGCCGAAGTACCCACCACCGAGGATAGCCATCCGGATCCTGGCGAAGGTGAGCCCGAATGGACTTTGTATGTTGACGGAGCCTCAAGGTCCGAACACCAGGGAGCTGGGGTAATTATTAGAGGTCCCGAAGGCCTAGAAGTAATGAAGGCTATAAAGTTTGGCTTTAACGTCACCAACAATATGGCTAAGTATGAATCCCTCATAGCAGGATTGCGCCTAGCCAGAAAAATTGGCATAAGAAACTTGAAAGCCCACAATGATTCCCAACTGGTAGTTCGGCAAACGGCAGGAGACTACGGGGCAAAGGACCCAACCTTGGCAAAATACCATGAATTGGTAGCAAAACTCATCCAGGAGTTCAACACCGTACGAATTGAAAATGTACCTCGATGAGATAATGCCGAGGCAGATTGCTTGGCAAAATAAAAAACATGCACCGAGGTGCTAAACCACCCGAGCATCACAGTGCTGAGCATAGCAACTTCGGGAAAAAGCTGGAAAGACCCGATAAAAAGATATCTCGCAGACAATACGTTCCTCGAAGACCCCAGTGAAGCTGCAAAAGTGCGAAGATGCTCCTGTCGATTCTTCCTAATTGGCGAAGAATTATATCGGCAGGGATATGCAAATCTACTACAGAGGTGTGTTGGCGAAGAGGATACTGAAATGATCCTCACAGAAGTACACGAAGGCGCTTGTGGTTCGCACATCGGAACCGACGCCCTGGCAGCAGTAATACTTCACCAAGGATACTTTTGGCCTACCTTGAGAAAGGACGCTAGGCAGTTCATCCAGAAATGTGGTAATTGCCAAAGGCACGCGAATATCTAGAAGACACCCTCGGAGTTGGTAACTTCGGCTGACTATCCCTGGCCCTTCGCAGTTTGGGGCATAGACCTCATTGGGCCGCTCCTAACAGCACCTGGAGGCGTAAAGTTCTGCATGGTAGCAGTAGACTATTTCTCCAAATGGGTCGAGGCAGAACCCCTAGCAACAATATCGGAAAAAGAGGTGCAGAAGTTCATATGGAAGAACATTGTATGCAGATTCGGCATACCAAGGGTACTAGTAGCTGATAATGGGTCCCAGTTTATAGACAAGGCATTCCAGGAATTTATCAGTGACCTCGGAACAAAAATGCACTTCGCCCCGGTAGCTCACCCCTAAAGCAATGGGCAGGTAGAAGTATCTAATAGGACCATAAAAGATGGTCTGAAAAAGAGACTGGGGGAAGCAAAAGGGAAATGGCCAGGAGAGCTCCAAAGCGTGTTATGGGGTTACCGAACAACACCCCGAAGAGCCACAGGGGAGACACCTTTTTCACTTATTTTCGGTACAGAGGCTATCATCCCAATCGAGGTAGTACGACCATCAATACGAGTGCAAGTGTTTGATGAAAGGGGAAATGACCTCGGCATGAGGACCAAGCTCGACCTCGTCGGCGAACACAGAGAAATAGCTGAGCTGAAAAGAAAAGCTTTTCAGCAAAGAGTGGCTGCGGCCATAAACTTACGGGCCAGGCCAAAGGGAATCAAGAAAGGAGACCTTATTCTCCGAAAGGCTGAATTTGCACCCCGAAGGCCATCCTACGGGGTACTTCGCGCAAATTGGGAAGGACCTTACCTGGTACTTGCCGAAGTGCGAAAAGGGGTGTACAAACTCGGCAATCCCGAAGGCGTAGAATTGAAAAATACTTAGCATTCAGACGCCTTGAAAAAGTTCTATGCTTAGGATTTCAATGGGAAATGGTATTGTACAAATTAGAAAAAATATTCTAAGTACAAAAGTTTCTCAGAAAAGTTCATAAGCATAAATTGTACAAGTCAGAATTCCGTGAAGGTGATCGCCGAAACTAGCGCAGATATGATTTTTCGAAGTCTCTTGAGTGAACGTGTTCGGGACAATGGGAAATGAAAAATTTCACAAAAAGACTTAGCCAAATTTTCTAAAAAGAAAATTCTTTCTTGAAATGAATTTGCTTACAGAGAAGAAGGAGTGCCAAAGGAAGAAGTACAAAAAAGAAGGAAAAGAAGGCAAGGGACCCTAGAACAAACTAAGGAATCTCGGCATCCCGGGAACCACCAGCTCCTGCGTCCTTTTCCACCACCTTTGGTGCCGAGAAAGAAGAAGGCAAGTTCAGATGCTCAATCTTGGACCAAGACCACTGAGGCCCCTCGGGAATGTTTAGGGCCTCCAAGAAAGAGAGGTCCAGATCTGGGAACCTCTGAAGAACTTGGTGCCGAGCGAGGCAAAACCTGTCCTGGAAACCAACCTTGGTCATCTGGTCGGATTTATCCTTCTTGACCCCAAGCTCCTCAAGGTCCTTCTTCAGATCTGAGACCTCTTTCTTCAGTGCCTTCATCTTCTTCTTCTTCGGCTCCTTCTTCAAAGAATCAACCTTGGCTTGGAGCGCAGCCTTCTCAGCAAGCACCTTCACCAGGATAACCTCAGCCTCTGACTTCTCCTTTTGATGCGCCTCGTTCGCCGAGATCAGCTCCGCCACCTGGGAGCCGAGGAACTCCTCTCGAACGGCAGCAACTTCCTTCTCTGCAGCTTGAGCCAGCTGCGTGTTCTTAGCAGCCAATTCCGAGCACGTGGCCTTAGTTTTTTTTATAACTTCTAAGGCCGAGGCTCGGAACGCCGCCTGCCTCGCCACCCAAGCTCTGAGGAAACCAGCGTACCCCAGCAGCTGCAAAGAAATAAAGGCAAAGTCAGTAAGGCAAAAAAGAGAGCCAAATACTTAGAAGAAATCAAAAGGAAAAAGAAAGGTGCGAAGCATACCTGGGCAGCGTGCTAGGAAACTTTCACGGCGAGGGAATCGTCGCCCGGGTGAGCCTCCGCAATGGCCCTGAAGGAGGCCTCGGTAAGGATCACTTTCGAGATCTCTTTGGCCATTTGCTAGCAGTCTCCGGAGTACAAATTCATGTCCTCCGTAAACGACCAGAAAGGCTCCTTCGGGATACGGGCATCTCGAAGGGCTCGCTTCCCGGCATGCTTGGCTGCCCAACCCGAAGTAAGTAACTCCCCTACACGACAAAACAAAAAACTGGTCAGGGCAAGTAAATCTCAAAATTCAAAAAAAGTGAAGGCATCACGGTTCGCTAAAAAATGAACTTGGTGGCACTTCGGCCACGTTGTCGTAAGAATCCAAAACCTCCTCGGTAAAATCCCCTTGCCTTTGCTCTTGCGCCGCTCCTCGCCAGAAGGGGCCTCTACCAAGGCATCCAGAAGAGCCTGTGACGAGGTAGGACTCCGAGGAGGGACGTCGGTAGCAACCTCGGGCGGCGGCAGCTTCGGGCTCTCCGCTTAGCTCCTCAAGAACTTCCGGCTGAGGAGGTGGAACAGTCTTCTTCGCCCATTTAAAAGAAGGCCCAGCCCCAGTCGTTTTCCTCCTTCGGGAAAGGGCCTTCTTCGTCTGCTCACATTTCTCGGATTGACCGAGGAAAAGGGATTTGTAGAAGGCAGCAGTGTCGTTGCCCATCTCTGGAAAAAAAAGAAGACATCAGTGTGAGTCCAAGATGAAATTATAACAAAGGGACTCAAAGATAACTTACGCTCATAAAAAGTTTCGTAAGTAACTTCCTCCCGAAGGAGTTGCACCAATCAGGAGTCTTTCCCAGCGATGGCAGGAGCCGGCATCCCAAGGTCCGTCTTGTGCTCCTTCACTACCCCTAGCTCCCGAAGAACCTCTTCGGTCATCAGCTTCCAATTGATGGGGAAGGGGTAGAGAGAGCGCGCAGGGACCGCGGAATCCCAGTCGGAGATGTCTCGGAGACGTTTGTCGAAGTCCGTGAATACGGGAGCCAACTCGAGAGTCAGCATTATCCTCGGATCCACAACGTCCATCTCCAGCCTTCCCCGAGCCCACTTGGTCGGAACATGCGACCAGGCCTCCTCCATCTTCAGAAAGAAAAACTTTTGTTGCCACCCTCGCCAGCTGTCCTTAGTGGCAAAAGTGAACATATACTTTTTGCTCCCTGATCCCCGAGGTAGCATAAAGTAAAAGCCACCCTTCGGAACCATGAAGAGCTTATAGTACTGCATAAAGATAATGAAGTGGGGTTCTATTTTGAAGACGCCACACATACAGAGGAAGGCGTTAAAATAGCAGTACGAGTTCGGCAGAAGTTGATTTACGGCAATGCCATGGAATTGGCAAAAGTCACAAATCATCTTCGGAGGAGGGTACTGAAGTCTAGCCTTCAGTTGGGCTCGGAAAACAGTAACCTCGTTACTACGGTTCTGATGTCCGGGGACATCTTCGCTGGAAGGCATGGTGACTTCCGAGAGGACTTCCTGTGAAGGAGAGCGTCTGGAGTTGAGGTTTCCCAGGGGAATGTGCCTGCAAAGCTCAGAGAAGAGGGTTAGGAGGTCCCCGGGGTGCTTTTCCGGGGAGGAGCCTCCGACGCCCAAGTCAGTTTCCTGAGAAGGTAAGGGGGAAGCACTAGAGTTTTTAGTGGGCTTGCCTGTGTTTTCTCAAGGGGGAGGAGTCCAACCTTTTGCCAGGGTTTGTTTCCTGGTATTTATAGGAATGTCCAGCCCGTTCAGATCATGACACGTGTTCGGTCGGATGTTCTCTGAATTTCTGGGCATAGGGGACAAGTAGCCGGTGGCAGGCTCCTTGAGTCTCGAACCGAGACAGGTCGTGACAAGACCTGGATGGCGTCGGTGTGTCAAATCGCCATTTGAGGTGACATGTAGCGTCTGTGGGCGGCATGTCAGAGGCTCCTTAAATGCTCCTGCCGTACTCCCGAAGTCCCTGGCCGAGGTCGTCCTCTGGTACGGACGATGCCCCTTCGGGAAATATGCCCGCAGTTCGGGGAGTTCCCTGATTCAGGGTTCCGCCTTCGAGGAGATCCTCTTCGGCTTGCAATAGCTGATTCTCCGTTTTTGAAGGCGATCTGTTTAGTACCTCGGTGGGGCTAATAGCTTCCTCGCGTTCCCTGACGCTCCGAGTTCGGGTCAGATAAAGGCGATAGCCCTTCGGCTATCACATGCCCCCCTTTGGAAAGCCGAAGTGGAGACTTCGGTTTGTAGTCTTTCCGAGGATGCTCTTTGGGAGTTTTTAGGGAGTAAAACCTGTGTCGAAGGTACACCTTTTCCCCGAAGATATGGGTTGTTCGGCAATAGCCTGTCTTTTGGTGTCTTTGAGGCTACTTACTTCTTTCCTTTTTCCATTAGCAGGTCTGTGCGGCGTCGCGTCTCATGACCAGGCATGTCAGTCTGGAGCGGCGCGTCCAAGTTTTTTAGGGGTGTCAGAAGACACGTCCCCTATTTTGGCGCGGCGGCTGACACGTGGCACACTGTCATTTGAGGGGAGTCGTGTCGGTCACAGAGAGTGTGTCTTTTCGGGTGCAGAGAGAAATTATGGCGACGGTTCACCTTCAAAGGGTACTTATGACGCCGATTTGACTAGCTACTTTCAACCTATATATAGCCCATTCCATCATAAGTTCCCTTTTTTCTTTTGCTTCTGCTCTTTTCCCTGCTTGCCACTGCTTTTGCGCTTTCTCTTACTTTTTGCGGCGGAGCTGTTTTAACAGAGTTTTTCTGGCAACCTTTCACAACGGCGACTTCAAACCCAGATTTTGGCAAGTCTTTTAGTGGGTTTTTGTTTTCCAGCCTCTTCTGATTTTCAGAGTTTTTTCTGGAACTTGTTTTCTTGCCTTTTTCTGAACCCATTTTTCTGCAAACATGCCTATTCCTGAGAGCTGGCATCCTCTTTTATCTCATCCTTGCTGCACCACCCCCAAAAAACTGGCAAGATGGAAGAAAAAGTTCTTTCTTCCTTCGTATGCCGTTACGAGGTTGCCTCGTTTTGATCAGTTTTGTTTTTCAAACCGTAGTAATGAGGTTACCGTTTTCCAAGCCGAACTGAAGGCTGGACTTCGGTACCCTTCTCCGAAGATGATTTGCGAGTTCTGCCAATTTCATGGCATTGCCGTAAATCAACTTCCGCCGAACTCGTACTGCTATTTTAACGCCTTCATATGCATGTGTGGCGTCTTCGGGATAGAACCCCACTTTATTATTTTTATGCAGTACTACAAGCTCTTTGTAGTCCCGAAGGGTGGCTTTTACTTTATGCTACCTCGGGGATCTGGGAGCAAGAAATATACGTTCACCTTCGCCACCAAGGACAACTGGCGAGGGTGGCAACAAAAATTTTTCTTTCTGAAGATGGAAGAGGCCTGGTCGCATGTTCCGACCAAATGGGCTCAGGGAAAGCTAGAGATGGACGTCGTGGATCCGAGGATACTGCTAACTCCGGAGTTGGCTCCTATCTTTACGGACTTCGACGGCCGTATCCGTGCTGTCTCGGACTGGGGTCCCGAGGTCCCTTCGCGCTCTCTCTACCTCTTCCCAATCAATTAGAAGTTGATGACCGAAGAGGTTCTTCGGGAGTTAGGGGTAGTGAAGGAGCACAAAACGGACCTCAAGATGCCAGCTCCTTCTATCACCGGGAAGGATTCCTGGTTGGTGCAGCTCCTTCGTGAGGAAGTTTCTTATGAAACTTTTTATGAGAGTAAGTTATCTCTGACTCCCGTTGTTATAGCTTTCGTCTCGGACTTACGCTGATGCTTTCTTTCCTTTTCAGAGATGGGCGACGGCACTGCTGCCTTCTACAAGTCCTTCTTCACCGGCCAAGTAGAGAAGGGCGAGCAGACGAAGAAGGCGGCTTCCCGAAGGCGGAAAACCACTGGTGCTGGACCTTCGGCCAAACGGGTGAAGAAGACTATTCTTCCTCCCCCTTTGGAAAGTACTGAGGAGGAAAGTGGGGAGCCCAAGGTCGCTGCCATTCCGCCTCCCGAGGTTGCTGCCGACGTCGCTTCGGTCAACGTCCCTCTTCAGAGCCCCACTCCGTCGCAGGCTCTTCTGGATGCCGTGGTGGAGGCTCCTTCTGCCGAGTAGGGCGTAAACGCAAGGGTAAGGGGATCTCTACCGAGGAGGCCCCGGCTTCTAACGATGACGTCGTCGAGGTGCCGCCAGGTTTGCTTTTTCCGCCAAAGTGTAATGCCTTTATTTTTTGAAGTTCTTTTTTGTTCTCACCAGCTGCTCGTTTTGCCATGCAGAGGAGTCACTTACTCCAAGTTGGGTGGCCGAACACGCCCAGAAGCGAGCCCTCCGTGATGCCAAAGTCTCGAAAGGGAAGATCCCGAAGGAGCCTTACTGGACGTTTACGGAGGACATGAATTTGTTCTCCGAAGACTGTCCCCAAATGGCTAAGGGGATCTCGAAGGGGGTGCTCACTGAGGCCTCCTTCAAGGCTATTGCGGCGGCTCATCCGGGTGATGACACCATCGCAGCGAAGGTTACCGAGCACGCTGCTCAGGTATGCTGGCTTGCCCTTGAAGAATTTTTTCTAAGCGTTTGGCTTTTACTGACCTCGCCTTCATCTTTTTGTAGCTGATGGCGTACGCTGGCTACCTCAGAGTTCGGGTGGCCAGGCAGACGCAGTTCCGAACTTCGGCCTTAAAGGCCATAGAGAAAATGAAGGCCATGTGTTCGGAACTGGCAGTCAAGAACCTGCAGCTGGCTGATGCTGCGGAGAAGGAGGTTGCCGCCCTTCGAGCTGAAAAAGAGGAGATTTTGAAGGACTCCTCCCAGAATATTGCCGACCTCGACTTTGAGGTGGCGGGACTGCTTTCGGCCAACGAAGCGCTTCTAAAGTCGAAAACGGAGTCTGAAGAACTCCTGGCGACGTTGCTGATTGAGAAGAACGCGCTTCATGCCGAGGTTGATTCCTTGAAGAAGGAGCCCGAGAAGAAGATGAGGATAAAGGCGCTGAAGAAGGAGGTTGTGGATCTGAAGGACGAGCTCGAGGACCTTGAGGTCGAGAAGGATAAATCCGACCAAATAACCAAGGTCGCCTTCCAGGACGACTTTTGCCTTGCTCGGCACCAAGTCCTTTAGAGGTTCCCAGATCTGGACCTCTATTTTTTGGAAGCTTTGAACATTCCCGAGGGGCCTCGGTGGTCCTGGTCGAAGATCGAGCACCTGAACTTGCCTTCCTTAATTCCGGCGCCAAAGGTGTTGAAAAAGGGCGCAGAAGCTGGTGGCTCTCGGGACGCCGAGAACTCTTAGCCTGTTTTAGGGGCTTTTTCCTTTTTTCTTCTTTATTTTTTTTGTACTCTTTCTTCGGGCACTTCACCTTTGTAAGCCGGTTTATCTTTAATGGAGAATTTTTGGCTAAGTCTTTTTGCAAGATTTCGTGTTTCCATTGTTCCGAGCATGTTCGCTCAAGAGACTTTTTGGAAAGCCAGAAAAAATTTGACTAAGTCTTTTTACAGGTCCTTTTATTTCCTTTTGTTCTGAACACGTTTGCTCAAGGGACTTCGGAAATCCTTCAGTCAAATTTTTCCATTTCCCCTTGTCCCGAGCACGTTCGCTCAAGAGACTTAGGAGATCTTTTGCGAGATTTTTCATTTTCCCTTGTCCCGAACATGTTCGCTCAAGAGACTCAGGAGACCTTTTGCGAGATTTTTCATTTTCCCTTGTCCCGAACATGTTCGCTCAAGAGACTTAGGGAAACTATCTCTGCGCTTTTTGTGGCGAGCACCTTTGCGGAATTCTGACTTGTACAATCTTGTATACTTGAGAATCTTTCTATACTTAAAATATTTTTTATACAACACAATTCTTCCGCGCGGCCTTAAGCATAGAAATTTTTCAAGGCATCTGAGTGCCAAGTATTTTTCAATTCTACACCTTCGGCGTTGCCAAGTCTGTACACGCCCTTTCGTACTTCGGCAAGGACCAGATAAGGTCCTTCCCAGTTCATGCGAAGTACTCCGTGGGATGGCCTTCGAGGTGCAAAGTCAGCTTTTCGGAGAACGAGGTCTCCTTTCTTGATTTCTTTTGGCCTGGCTCGTAAATTTATGGCCGCGGCCACTCTTTGCTGAAAAGCTTTTCTTCTCAGCTCGGCTATTTCTCTGTGTTCGCCGACGAGGTCAAGCTTTGTTCTTAGGCTGAGGTCGTTTCCACTTTCATCGAACACTTGCACCCGTACTGATGGTCGTACTACCTCGATTGGAATGATGGCCTCTGTACCGAAAACTAGAGAAAAAGGCGTTTCCCCTGTGGCTCTTCGGGGTGTTGTTCGGTAGCTCCATAATACGCTTTAGAGTTCTCCTGGCCATTTCTCTTTTGCTTGCCCCAGTCTATTTTTCAGACCATCTTTCATGGTTCTATTAGATACTTCTACCTGCCCATTGCTTTGGGGGTGAGCTACTGGGGCGAAGTGCATCTTTATTCCGAGGTCGTTGATAAATTCCTGGAATCCTTTGTCTATGAACTGGGATCCATTGTCAGCTACTAGCACCCTCGGTATGCCAAATCTGCATACGATGTTCTTCCATACGAACTTCTGCACTTCTTTTGCCGAGATAGTCGCTAGTGGTTCTGCCTCAATCCATTTGGAGAAATAGTCTACTGCTACAACGCAGAATTTTACGCCTCTAGGGGCTGTTGGGAGCGGCCCAATGAGATCGATGCCCCAAACTGCGAAGGGCCAGGGATAATCAGCCGAAGTCACCATTTCCGAGGGTGTCCTCTGGATATTTGCGTGTCTCTGGCAACTACCGCATTTGCGGATGAACTGCCTTGCGTCCTTTCTCAGGGTAGGCCAGAAGTATCCTTGGTGAAGTATTACTGCTGCAAGGGCGTCGGTTCCGATGTGCGAACCACAAGCGCCTTCATGTACTTCTTCGAGGATCATTTCAGTATCCTCTTCGCCGACACACCTCTGTAGTGGGTTTGCATATCCCTGCCGATATAATTCTTTACCAATTAGGAAGAATCGGGCGGAGCACCTTCGGACTTTGGCAGCTTCACTGGGGTCTTTGGGGAGTGTATTGTCCTCGAGGTATCTCTTTATCGGGTCTTTCCAGCCTTTTCCCGAAGTTGATATGCTCAGCACTATGATGCTCGGGTGAACCAGCACCTCGGTGTATACTTTTGATTTTGCCAAGCAGTCTGCCTCAGTGTTATTACGTCGAGGTACATTTTCGATTCGCACTGTATCGAACTCCCGAATGAGTTTTGCCACCAGTTCATGGTATTTTGCCAAGGTCGGGTCCTTCGCCCCATAGTCTCCTGCCGTTTGCCGAACTACTAGCTGGGAATCGCTGTGGCCTTTTAGATTTCGCACGCCAATTCTCCTGGCTAGGCGTAATCCTGCTATGAGGGCTTTGTACTCAGCCACATTGTTGGTGACGTTAAAGCTAAATTTGATAGCCTTCGTTACTTCAAGGCCTTCGGGACCTCTGATAATTACCCCGGCTCCCTGGTGTTCAGACCCCGAGACTCCGTCAACATGCAAAGTCCATTCGGGGTCACCTTCGCCAGGATCCGGATGGCTGTCCTCGGTGGTGGGTACTTCGGCGATAAAGTCTACAAGTGCTTGAGCTTTTATGGCTTTCCAAGGTTCATATGCGATGTCGTGTTCGCCAAGCTCTATACACCACTTGGAGAGCCTTCCAGAATGATCCACCTTCCTCATGACATCCCGAAGTGGTAAACTACTTCAGACGATGATAGGGTGAGCCTGAAAGTATGGTCGTAGCCTTCTTCCTGCCAGCACTAAGGCATATATAGCTTTTTGCAACAAAGGATACCTGATTTCGGCGCCATGCAGGGATTTGCTGACATAATAGACCGGCCATTGCTTTGGCCCCTCTTCTTTTACAAGGACCGAACTCACAGCTTTTTCTGTGACGGCGAGGTATAGTACGAGCGGCTCTCCTTCGCGAGGTTGTCGCAGAGTAGGCAGGCTGGCCAAGTAGATTTTCAGTTCTTCCCAGGCTTTTTGGCAATCTTCACCCCAAGGATGGTCATTACCTCCCAGGTTGTCCTCCTTTTTTGCTGCCTTTGTGAGGACTTTGAAGAATAGCCGACACCGATCTCCGTATCTGGAAATAAACCTGCTGAGGGAGGTTATCCTTCCAGTAAGTCTCTGCACATCTTTTATTGTGGCAGGAGTTCGGAACTCGAGTAGGGCCTTGATTTTTTCTGGGTTCGCATCAATTCCTCTTTCTGATACCATGTACCCAAGGAATTTTCCCGAGGTCACACCGAAGTTGCACTTTTCAGGACTGAGATGGATCCCGAAGGTTCTGAGCTTGTGGAAGGTTTCCTTTAGATCTGCGATGTGGTCGCCAGGTAGCTTGCTTTTGACTATCATATCGTCAACATACACTTCCATGTTTCTCCCTATTTGGTCGTTAAAGACCTTGCTCATCAACCTCTGGTAGGTGGCTCCTGCATTTTTAAGCCCGAAGGGCATTCTGACGTAGCAGTATATTCCTCCCTCGGTGATGAAGGCGGTTCTTTCTTCATCTTCGGGGTTCATCCTTATTTGATGATAGCCGCTGAAGGCATCTAAGAAACTTAGGAGCCCGTATTCGGCAGTTGAGTCTACCAATTGGTCTATCGGTGGGAAAGGGTATGAGTCTTTTGGGCAAGCATCGTTCAAGTTTCTGAAGTCGATGCACATCCGGAGTTTGCTGCTTCCTTCTTTAGTGGCGATAACCACGTTGCTCAACCATTCGGGGTATTTGACCTCCCTGATAACCTCAGCGTCTAGCAGGCGCTGGACTTCGGTTTTGACGAAGTTATTTTTATGGGCTGAGATGCCTCGTTTCTTTTGCCGGACAGGCTTTGCTTTCGGACTTACTTTGAGGTTATGCTGTATTACGCCAGGGTTCACCCCTGGCATATCTTTCGGCGAGTAGGCAAAGAGATGTTTATTTTCCAGTAGAAAGGATACAAGTTTTTTCTTGTCACCTTCGGCCAAGCTCTTCCCCATTCAGGTAGATTGACCTGGGACAAGTTCTACTGTTTCCGTTTCCGCCTTCACGGGACTCTCTGCCTCGCCCTTTTTCGGTGCTTTTGCTTCCACAGCTTGCGCGGAGTTGTTTGCTGGAGCCTTTCGCGTTTTGACAAACACCTTCCTTACTTCACCTTGATCTATGAAGATTTCCGCATCTTCATCCTTGGCGGTGAAAGTGACGGTCAAGTACTTGACATCAGGGCGAATGTGCAGGTTTCCCTGTGTCTGTCTTCCAAGGATGGCGTTGTACGATGAAGGGACATCCATAACGATGAACCTTGCCATTGTAGAGGCGTACAATTCTTCTGTCCCCATCACCGAAGTCCCTTTCAGCATCAACGGGAGATTGATCCAACCGAGGACGTGCAGCTTGGCCGGACCTACCCCGAAGGTAGGTGAGGTGACGGGCTTGAGGTCGTTGGCAGATACACCCAACCTCGGCAGCAAGTGTGAAAACAAGACGTCGGCATTTGATTCGTCGTCAAGCATCACTCTCTTGACGTCCCAGTTTCCTATCCTCGCCATGATCAACAATGGGTCGTTATGGGGAAAAATGACGGTGGAACCATCCTTTCGGGCCAACTTTTTTGTTGGACTTTGATACTCCATAATTGCTATTTCTCTGGCCTTCCTCTTTCTTTCCAAGGATGGGAGTCCCGTCATTATTGTCTGTATGATTCCTGCTGGAGGTGGGGGGCACCTTTTCGGACTTCGGTTTCTCCGCCTGTCGGAGTCGTAGTCCTCATCTTCTGCCTTTCCTTCCTCCTCTTTTCTCCCTTTCGGGGAAGGCATGCGCAGATAACGCCGAAGTTGGCCCTGTTTTATCAGCGACTCTATATACTTCTTCAATTGGAAGCAGTCTTTGGTGTTGTGACCGTGGTCGCGGTGAAACTGGCAGAACTTCTTCATATTCTTCCTGTTGTCGGCGGTCATGGCCCGTGGCCGCTGGACCTGAGTTCCCTGCCTTTCCATTGTCATGAGGATGTTAGTCCTTGTGGTGTTCAGGGGTGTGAAAATGGGGAGTTTCCTTCCTCGCGTTCTCCGAAGTCGGCCTGCCTGTTCGGTAGTATACCGAGTTTGCTGGCTGGACCCTTCGGCCCGGGCGTGATCGGACTTCGGTCCGCCCATTCTCAATTCTTCGGTTGTCATGTGCTGTTCGGCCCTTCGGTAAAATTCGCCGAGGGTGTCCGGGGGGTCCTTAGAGAACTCGTAAAACAGCTGTGAGTCCCTCCGAAGGCCCCGCGTCATGGCGAGGATGCGTATTTCGGGTCGGAAGTCCGGGACGCTTAGAGCTTCCCTGTTGAACCTTTCGACATAGTCGCGTATGGTCTCTCCAATTCTTTGAGCTTTGTCGAACATCTGAATCGGCATCTTCGCCGTTGGCAGACTTCCGATAAACTGCTGCGTGAAGGCTGTGGACAACTCCTGGAACTCCGTGATGGTTCCTGGGGCCAATGAATTATACCAGGCTGTTGCTAGCCCACTGAGAGTGACCTCGAAGCATTTGCACAAGGTAGCATCGTCGGCACCGTGCATCATCATGCTGCGTCTGTACTTGGTCAGATGGGCCTGTGGATCAGTATGGCCATCATAAGTTTCCAGCCGAGGTACTCCGAAATCACCTGGCATGGCTGCCTCAACGACATCTTGGGTGAATGGGGACTCGTCCCCACAAAAGGTCCCAGACAGCTTAGCCCAGACGGGTTTACGGGCCACCTGTTTCTCCACTTTGTCCAACCTTGCCAATATTTTCTCCATAAGGGCCATGGTGCTAGGTTCTTCTTTTGGCAGGGGGGATTGTCGGTGCCTCTTCGGGGAGCGAGTTCGGCACTGAGGGGATGGGGACCTCGCCTCAAGCGACTGGCTCCTCTTGTGTGTGATTTTGGGTCGCCTTGACCTTGCTTGTCCCGCGAGCCGTGCCCTGAGGGGCATGTTTTCTGTTGAAGACTCCTCTCGTAGGTCTCCGGATCCCGAACTACGATGAGTTGGTTTGGGGCTTTTTTCCCGAGGGTGTCTTGGCGAAGGAGCCCTTTGGGCTTCAGCTTATTGCGGCCATCTTCGGTCTATCTGTTGTGTCATTTCAGCCATAACAGAACGTTGAAAGTTGCGCAGGAAGCTCATGGTTATGACCAAAGGGCGTTCTTCCTCAGGCGTGGAAGACCCTGGGGGGGCTTGCTCAGTGGCCGGTTGGACTTCAGGCGCGGACGGGGACCTCGGGAGTCCCTTGTCCTTAGAACGCCGAGTCTCAATGACGGCGACCCGAGGATGGTTTCCCACAGACGGCGCCAAATGATGTCCGGGGACATCTTCGCTGGAAGGCATGGTGACTTCCGGGAGGACTTCCTGTGAAGGAGAGCATCTAGAGTTGAGGTTTCCCAGGGGAATGTGCCTACAAAGCTCAGAGAAGATGGTTAGGAGGTCCCCGGGGTGCTTTTCCAGGGAGGAGCCTCCGACGCCCAAGTCAGTTTCCTGATAAGGTAAGGGGGAAGCACTAGAGTTTTTAGTGGGCTTGCCTGTGTTTTCTCAAGGGGGAGCAGTCTAACCTTTTGCCAGGGTTTGTTTCCTGGTATTTATAGGAATGTCCAGCCCGTTCAAATCATGACACGTGTTCGGTCGGATGTTCTCTGAATTTCTGGGCGTAGGGGACAAGTAGCCGGTGGCAGGCTCCTTGAGTCTCGAACCGAGACAGGTCGTGACAAGACCTGGACGGCGTCGGCATGTCAAATCACCGTTTGAGGTGACATGTAGCGTCTGTGGGCGGCATGTCAGAGGCTTCTTAAATGCTCCTGCCGTACTCCCGAAGTCCCTGGCCGAGGTCGTCCTCTGGTACAGACGATGCCCCTTCGGGAAATATGCCTGCAGTTTGGGGAGTTCCCTGATTCAAGGTTCCGCCTTCGGGGAGATCCTCTTCGGCTTGCAATAGCTGATTCTCCGTTTCCGAAGGCGATCTGTTTAGTACCTCGGTGGTGCTAATAGCTTCCTCGCGTTCCCTGACGCTTCGAGTTCGGGTCAGATAGAGGCGATAGCCCTTCGGCTATCAGGTTCGAAAAGCTAAATTGGTCAGAACGTGGCAACCTTGTAATGGCATACGAGGGAAGGAAGAATTTTTTCTTCCATCTTTTTAGGTTTTTAGAAGTGGTGCAGCAAGGGTGAGACAGAAGAGGTTGCGAGCTCTCGGGAATAGGCATGTTGGCTGAAAAATGAGTTCGAAAAAAGGCAAAAATGACTTCGGGAAAAAAGCTTGAAAAACAGAAGACTCGGGAGGTTAAAACCCACCAAATGCTTTGCCAAAATCTGGGTTTGAGGACGCCATCGTAAAAGGTGGCCGGAAAAAACTCTGTCAACAGCACCGCCGTGAAAAGCAAGAGAAAATGCAAGAACAGTTGAAAGGCAGAAGAGAGCAAAAACAGAAGCAAAAGGGGGTTGTGAAGGAACAATAGTATATATAGGCCGAGGGGGGTAGGCGAACCAGTGTCATAAGTACCCCACGAAGGCGAACAGTCGCCGTAACTGATTACTGCTCGTGAAAAGACGCGCCTGTTGTATCCGATGCAGCCCTCGCCAATGACAAACGTGCCACATGTCAGCAATCGCGCCAAAAGAGGGACACGCTTTCTGACACCCCTAAATCTTGGGCGCACCGCTCTAGATTGACACGACTGGTTACGAGACGCGACGTTACACAGACTTGCAAAAAGGCAAAAAGTAGGTTACCTCGAAGACACCAAAGGACATGCTATGGTTGAACAGCCTACGTCTTCGGACGAAAGGTCCGTCTTTGGCACAGGTACTACACCCAAGGCCCAAAGAGGCGCCCTCCGAATGCTAACAAACCGAAGTTTTCACTTCAGCTTTTTCGAGGGGGGCCTGTGATAGCTGAAGGGCTTTCGCCTCTCCCAGTACGTACTTCCCGCCGAAGTTGTGTTCGGGAAACCTGGCGTAGCCCGAAAAGAAGCACTGTCATTGACCTCGAAAGGAGCGAAGTCGAGCACCACGAAGTCAGGACTTCGGGTAATACGCTAGGAAATCCAAAGGTATTGTCGGCTCCTTCGGGGGACCAAATGGATCATCTTCGGGACAGAGGCCTAGCCCTTACAAGCAGGAGAGAATCCTCCGAAGGCAGAACCACCAAACTAAAGGACTCCCCGAACTACAAGCATAACTCCTGAAGAAGGGCATCCATACCAAAGGACGACCTCGCCCAGAGGACTTCGGGAGTACGGTATGAGCATTTAAGGAGCCTCTGACATGTCGCCCACAGATGTTACATGCCGCCCCAAATGGCAGTCTGACAAGCCGACGCCGTCCAGGTCTTGTCACAACCTGTCTCGGTTCAAGGCTTAAGGAGCCTGCCACCGGCTACTTGTCCCCTATGTCCAGAGACTCAGAAAACATCCGACCGAACACGTGTCATCATCTGAATGGCCTGGGCACTCCTATAAATACCAGGGAACAGACCCTGGCAAACGGTTCGACTCCTCCTCCTTGAGAAAACAAAAACAGGCAAGGCCACTAAACTTCCTAAGTGCTCCCCCTCTTTCACCTCTCAGGCATTGACTAGGGCATCGGAGGCTCCTCCCCGGAAAAACACCCCGGGGACCTTCTAACCCTCTTTTCTGAGTATTTTCAGGCACACTCCCCTGAGAAATTTGAGCTCCAGACATTATCCCCTTCAGGAAGTCCCTCCCGGAGTCACAATGTCTTCCGACAACGATGCCGCCGCGTATCACCTTCCATCGATGATGAGGTAGAGGAGGAGCCGAATACTGATGCTCGACGTTTCTATGACATCCTTGCTTCAGCATCAAGACCATTGTGGGATGGTTGTGAAAAAAATTCCGAACTCTTAGTTGCGGTTCGTTTGCTAAATCTGAAATCATAATATAATATGTCCGTGGGATGTTATGATGGCATTGCGAAGTTGATGAGGGATACTCAGCTAAGAGATAGCAATATGTCGAGTACATGGTATGAGACGAAGAAGTTGGTTTCCCGTCTGGGTCTTTCACATATAAAAATTGATGTTTATGTGAATGATTGCATGCTGTATTGGAAATGTGACCAAGATGTCAGTAGTTGCAAATTCTGTCATGCTCCACATTATAAACCAAGGAATGGCAACGTAGGGAAAGATCAAGCGCTGAAGACCATGCATCACCTCCTACTAATACCTAGACTTCAATGACTATATGCCTCGCCTACTACAGCAGAGCACATGCGATGGCATAAGGTACATGCGCCTTCTGTAAATGTACTCAAACATCATTCTGATGCTGAAGCATGGAGGTATTTTGATAGGACAAACCCTTGGTTTGCTGCAGAACCTCACAATGTTCGACTTGGACTGTGTTCTGATGGGTTCAATCCTTTTGGATCGTCTGGTAGGCAGTACTCTTGCTGGCCTGTGGTAGTCATTCCATATAACCTTCTACCATGGATGTGCATAAAGCATCTATATATGTTTCTAACCTCCATGATACCAGGACCACATAGTCTAAGGCAGAAAATTGATGTTTATTTATAGCCGTTAATAGAAGAGTTGAATATTTTATGGGATGACGAAGTTGAAACATGGGACATCTTAGTTAAGCAAAACTTTCGCGTTCGAATGGCACTCATGTGGACCGTTAGTGACTTCCCAGCCTATGGCATGTTATCTGGGTGGATGACTCATGGTAGACTTTCTTGTCTCATATGCATGGAAAAGTCGAAGGCCTTTACACTTCAGCATGACCGTAAAACATCATTTTTTGACTGCCATCGTCAGTTCTTGGATATTGAACACCCTTATAGAAAAAATAGAGTTTCCTTTAGAAAGGGGAAATTGGAGAAGTCCACCCATCCTAAGTGCCTAAGAAGGGAAGAAATTTGGTCTCATGTGTCTCAGTTGTCATCAATCATTAAAACTAGTAACATATCCAAGATGCCAGGTTATGGGGAAACACACAATTGGACAAAGCGTACCATCCTTTGGACATTACCTTATTGAAGAACCAACCTCCTTCGACATAATCTTGATATCATGCATATTAAAAAGAATGTCTTTGACAATATATTTAACATTATCATGGATATGGAGAATAAAATGAAAGACAATGTCAAGGCATGTAGAGATATGTAGATACTGTGTAAGCGTCCAGAGTTAAATGTGATTGACTTAGAAGGTGAGGGTGTATTCAAACCTAAGGCTGCATTCACACTAACTGCATCGCAAAGGTCTGATGTATTAATATGGGTAAAGTCCCTCAAACTTCTAGATGGCTACGCGTCAAACTTTAGCAGGTGTATTGACAATAGCTCGACAAAAATGTTTGGCATGAAAAGTCATGATTGTCATGTATTTATGCAACACTTACTTCCCCTAGTCTTTCAGGCACTACCGGAGAACATATGAAAACCATTAACTGAATTGAGCCAATTCTTCCGGGATCTTTGCTTGCCTGAATTACATGTTAATGATCTCCAGGCACTACAAAGTAGCATCCCAATTATACTGTGCAAGTTGGAGAGGGTTTTCCCACCAGCCTTCTTCGACTGTATGGAAAATTTACTTGTCCACTTGGCATATGAAGCATTAATTGGTGGACCTGTTTAGTATCGTTGGATGTTCAAATTTGAGCAATAAGCTGAAATTTAATAACATCAATATTGTTTCAGTTTGTATACTTCCTAACACGCTCTGTAATAAGCAGGTGTGTAGGGAATCTTAAGCATAGAGTCTCGAATAAGGCCCGTGTTGAAGGGTCGATATACAATGCCTACTTGATCGAGGAGACATCAACTTTTTGCTCTTACTATTTTGAGTCCCATATTCCCCGAATGGTTACTAGGGTCCCAAGGAAAGATGATGGTGGCCTCGTTCCACAAGATAGAACATTGTGGAAAATATTCACATATCCTAGACGTCCACATGGACAGTCAAAGTATCAGTACTTGAATGATATGAAGCTGCAAGTTGCGACATTGTATATCCTTCTCAATTGTGATGAGATAAAACTATATATCACGTATGTAGTAAATCCATATAATTTGATCAGTTATGTTCATAGATTTAAAAAATACTAACGTTTACCACGTTATCTTGCACTTTGAGAACAGAAAGTTTGTCGAATTCTTGTATCTGATGACACCAAATATAGCTGATTTAGAAGTTGATGATAGAATTGAAAAGGATTTCCCAACATGGCTACAAAATTATGTAAGTCATGTTATTCAGATATCATTATAAAGTCCACCAATGACTCTCACAACACTCTTTTACTTCCTGTAGGTTAGTGACAGTGTTAATGGTGAAGTAAGTCAAATGCTATGGGATGTAGCCTATGGGCCTTCACGTCGAGTGGAGTGCTGGCCTGTATTTTTCGTAAATGGATACAAGTTCTGGACTGCTGCATGGGGTGAGGGCAAATCAATGTATAACAGTGGGGTGTGCATAAATTGCACTTGATCAACCAATAATGTTGAGACTAATTTCTTTGGAGTAGTTTAAGAAATCATTCAACTGGAGTACCTTGGCATGCCTCATAAAAATGTTGTGTTAGTTAGGTATGACGGGTTTGACACGACACCAGAACGTGGGACTCGCATTCATAAACAATATAGAATTGTTGAAGTCCTATGAAACCAGAGGTACCCAAAGTATGATCCATTTATTCTTGTCTCGCAAGTGGAGCAAGTGTATTACACCCTTTACCCAAGTAAGTCAAAAGAGAAGGTTGGTTGGTGGGCAATGCTTAAGATTAAGCCAAGACGTATTGTGAATTATGAAATAACTGAAGATACTGAGGCTTTTCAAGACACAGTTGGGGAGCGGATTCCACAAGTGATTCATAATGACCCAATTGCCAATCTAGGTGATATAAATGTAGGTGAAACTGTTGATGAGGAGATTAGTCACACTAATAATGTGATAGAAGAAGATGAGATAGAGGATGATCTAATAATCAACACGGAGGATGATGAGGAGAATGATGTTGAACTTGATAAGTTAGAAACCAAAGATGAAGAGGATGATACTGGTGATGATGAACGTAGTCAAAACTAGATTGCGTGTTGTGAAGTTTTTAATTTTTGCATTCTCATTAAGTTTGTTATAATAGACACCATGTGAAGAACCAGTATTTAGGACAAAAATTCTTCTTATACCAATAATTTTCAACTGCTTGTAATGATTGTTTCAGTATTGTGCAAATGGATGAAAGAGAAGATGGTGGGGGTACCCCACCAAACCAGTATAGGAGGCGGGGACTACCAAAGAAGAGCCTGCAAAAAGACTTTGCAAATGCTATTGGCATTAAAGCAACGAGCAATAGTGGAGGGAAGCCACCGTCAAAGCATACGATTGTCGATACTCAAGGTATACATGGACCATCACCTCCCACAGATACAATTGTACCAGAGACGGGTGGGTTGTTGGAGCGTAAAGGCTCAAGATCATCGCACTCAAGTCGGCGTGGTGGTACGCCAACTGAGAGTAGATTGCCTAAAGGTCACTCCCACGAGCCCTCTGATCAGCCAGACTCCTTGGATGGTGGCATGGATTCTTTGAGCCTTGACCTATCTGCTGGCGTGGTATCCCAACGTATTCATATATCACCTTATTCTGATACATGGTATGGCAATTATTAAACCTACTTTTGTTAACTTATTTTTTCTTCGTGCACTGCTTATTGACAATATTGATATATGTTTTCATTGTCTAGCTTCGTTTCATACACTGGGCAGGACCAAATTGCTCATTGCATCAAGGGTTATTTTCATGGACCATATAGGTCATGGGAGGAGGCTGCCAAGGTCGGCGTTGTTGACCAATGGTTTAGCATCTTCCAGGTTCATAGATTCATTAAAAGTTTAATTGACTCATTGCAATTACTATATAAAAACAAACTTTAATTGACTTTGTTGATAATTTTCAGACTAAATGTTTGTGTGAGTCTTCTGATCATAATCAGATATTTGCCATTTTCTGCAAATTGGGAAAAAGGCGCTTGATGTAGGCATATGAAAAAATAAGATGAGAAAAAGATCTGATGAAGTGAAAAGAAAAAGCGAACAGGATGACGACAAAGACATTAGAGGCACTTGAAGCTTGGTGCGCTTTACCTCATTTTAAGGATATGTCATCTAGGATGAGCCAAATTAGATGTGCATCTGGTAAAAAGATGGCAAATTATGCTGGAGGTAGAGTCTCAGTTTCATGACATAGGCTGAAGATGGTAAGAGAAAAAAAATTTGTTAATTGAAATTTGTCACAATAAGTATGTAACTAAGAAATTATGCCTGCTTATTACCAAGCAAACGGAGGCAGACTTGGAGAAAAAGTATCTCAGCTTCTTCAAACCATGGAACAAGTGCTACACAAAGAAATATGGAAAGAAGGTGAATAAGAAGATAGAAAATTTTGAGGTAAGTATTAACGACCTATTAGACAGTGCTTAAAAAGATCTTAACCATATACTACTGTTGGATACTTTATTAACATGGAGCATTATACAGGCTCAATATTTTGCAGAGGTAGAGGAAATAACACAACGTTCAGATGGTGAGGCTAAGTTCGATGAGGCATTGCTGTTTGCAGTGTTGGGGGGAAAAAATAAGGGGCACGTCCCAGGAATGGGTTCAGAGAGTCATTTGGTGCCTGGTCGTCGTCGTCGTTCATACTACGATGATGGGTCTAGTGCACCAATCTCATTCATGCAAACAACCCAATTCCAGAATGAGGTTGACTGTCGGGTGGAGGAGAGAATCTCCCAGAAAATGAGCCAGTTGCAATCACAGGTACAAAAGGATATGGATAGGCGTATTGCACAGATGGAGTGTAGACACCAGGATCAGATGGCATCCATATGGCAAACAATTGGGAAGACTCCGCCAGCTGCACCAGAGTCTGATGGTTAGGTACTATTCATCATAAAACTAGTTGTCATTAGGGTAGAATTATCTCCCATGAACGTGTTTGACTATAATTATTAAGATTGTACATACGCCAAAATACATTGTGACACTGTATGGATTCTAACTATCAATTGTTATGTTTATGGTTTTTGGAAGTGTATAACATAACTTTGGATTACTGTGAACTAGTTTTGTGTTTGGGTTGTATGGAATGGACATGATTGAAGTGAAGGTTTGCTGATGAAATTGTTGACCATGACATAGCTAAATTCGTATGGATGCATATAATGGAACTAGCGATGGCTACAAGTTTGAAATTTTAGCACTCATTAGCGACGGCTAAACGTCACTAAATAGCAATGTTTCCCGTCACTACGCGACACTAATTAGCAAGGGCTACACCTCACTAAGTACCGACGACTATACATCACTAACTAGTAACGGCTACGAGTCATTAAGTAGCGGCTACTATTCGTCACTAACTAGCAACATCTATGAGTCACTAAATAACGACGGCTATGCATCACTAACTAGTGACGGTTATGAGTCACTAAGTAGCGACAACTATGCGTCACTAACTAGCGACGGCTACGTGTCACTAGGTAGCGATGACCAAATGTCATTAAATCACTGGCTCATTCTGTTACTGAAAATTATATGACGGTCTATTTTGCAACGTTTAGATATCGTTAATTAGCAACGGTATCTGTCGCTAAAAAATTAGTGTCGAGTAAATTAGCAACGGACCTTTTAGTGACATTATGTCGTCGCTATTTCATGTTTAGTGAAGGCTAGCCGTCGATAATGGCTGTCGCTAAATCACTTTTTCCATGTAGTGATAGAAGAAGCTGGTAAGTGATTAACTTCTGTTCATCTACCTTTCATACAAATCCATGCACTACTAGAACCTAAAACCGATTGCTGTGTCTTGTGCGTTTAGTAGAATACAACGATCAAAAGGGAATTTCACTCAGATGACTCTATGGCCCTTAATCTTGATTATTCACATCTAAAAGCTCAGTTATTTTATTTTACTAATTTATTCTTATATACCAATTATGCGATAGATTAGTATATAGATAGGTATCAGACTCTAGCCTCTATCAATATAACAGAATAAAAAACTAATTACCATACAACAGTACATTATACTAGTATACTAAAACGTGCAAGGTTATAGGATTACTTGTACACACCGAAATGTGTGCAGAGGTGTTTATTGATTTATAGCTTCAAGCTTTGAATATGGTTCCTAAAAAAATATAAGTAATGTAAGACTAATTGTTATGGTCAATATACTTAAGGTTGTTGATTATACTAAATTAAAACTACTTATCTAAAATTTTTTCAGATGCTTCTTATCAAATCATAACACACCCAATAATTGCTGCCAATCGGACAAAACATTCTACAACAAAGGAAACATTGTTCAAAGCGGATCATCAATGTCCAAATAAGTGAGTAAAATTGTATTATAGGTCAGAGTTAGTTACGGTATAATAGTGAATATTAACCTTATATGAGTAATGGAATTTAAGGCATTTCTATGTAAAACATACCTGTTTACTACTTCATGCCCACAAGAAATTTATGTACAGCATCCAAATCTTGTATCTGTGGTCAGGTAAATTAATAGTAAGAATCGAATATAACAAAACCTAGTCTGGATGTGAATACATCTGGTAAATTAATAGTAAGAATCAAATATAACAAACCCAGTCTGGATGTGAATACATCTGGTATCAAGAAAAAACAACAAGGTATCAAAATTTCATAAAGGAAATACCAAGGTTAGGTATGAAGAGATCTGATCACATTAAAAACCAACGAGGGATCAAAATTTGTTAACTGAAAGGTTGAACCCAGATATGAAAAGATCTATTAATATTAATAAATACAAAAAAATCATATTTAGTAGAGACCGTTTTAAAACATAACACTAAGGTTATATGCAGGAATAGATAGGGAGAAGTGTGGATTAGAGTTTTGTGTAGATCTAATGAGAACAAATAAGTGGAATAAATAAGATAAAAATGAACAAAATAAAAATATAACCAAAAAATTTAATTAAAAAAAACGATCCTTGTGACAAGCTATAGTATAAATGAAAGCTAGGAATTGAAAAAAAAAATTCGCTTAGCATATAAATACAAATGAAATGCAAAGCCACTTAAACCGATAAAAAAGAAAACGATAAGAATAGGAAGGGGAAATTTTTGCCAGATCTATTAAGATTTAACTTAAAGGCATTCTTTTGGTTCAAATGAAAAAAGGTCAGAAAAAAAATTAGTAGAACAGCAAAAAAAATCCTGGGAGAGTGTCGGAAGTTAAATCTTGTAGAAAGATTGACAAATAAAATGCCAAAAGTATTTACCATCAGCAGCTCATGGCAGAAGGTGATCGGATGGCCATAGAGGAAGAGATCGTAAGACGGGCGAGAGCAAATACACAAGAGAGGGACTTAGGTGGGTTTTATAGATTTGAGAGAAACGAATAGTTGGCTAATAGGTGTGAGGTTTTGTTTGCTTTGAGGGTTTAATTATAATAAAGGTCCTCCCATTTTTTGTACCGAGCCCAACAGTCCTAACTTTTTAGCTTTTGACATATGAGGCCTCATTGTTTTAAAGACTACGACACTACTATCTTGTAAATGATTACGGTCAAATGGTCATTACCTATTTTTGTGGTCAAAAGATACATCTTAAAATATGATCACCAGAATATAAATGTTTGAAAATAATTGTAAGGTTTTTTGAATTGACCCATTTTAATAATCTTAAAATTATTTGGGCTGCCCCAGCGGGTATCAATTCCATTACCTAAAAATTAATCAATTTTCTCTCGAATCTCACCACCAATTATACTTTCACCCGACATTTGGTTCCATTATGATTATTATTTTAATAATTCACATATAGTAATGACGTTTTTATGTTTAGTTATATTTCAATAAATGACACATTTACTTATTCAAATAAATTGCGATTACGGCAATTGCTACCAATTGATTAGTAATGGGAATTCGTGCCTATATTACTCACAAAACAAATGATACCTGGGTGGAGGTTTTTATGTTAGATAATTACTTTTATGAAGTTGGGAAATAGTAAATCTCTTATTAAACAAAAAAAATTCATATTTTACATTTAATTGCTACAAAACAATTTTAATACAAAATAATATTTTATTTTGTAAACTATATAAATTACTCATTATACGAGGATGCTACATGATCTAGAATAAAAAGTATTAATGAAAAGACATGAATATTGCATATTTGAATTTTTTTTAATCCACCAATAATTACTATTGTTAATATTATTTTACAAGTTACAGTTCCATCATCATCCAATATATCAGTTTTGAACGGGATCTAATAAAAGCACATCTAATGGTGATTGTGAAAATTGGTATAAACCAAATTTCTCTTTCTTTCTTTTAGAATGAATTAAATAAATCTAATATTTTATTTGATATCGTAAGAAACAATGATGCTGAAGAGGTTCCCAAAGCTCCTCTGTGATTTTTTTTATCTATTGTGAAATCACCAGTTTTGTCAGGTTCATAAAACATTTTATCTTATGTAATAAAATTTTTCAATAAGCGGTTTACACGAACATAACTAGCTGTAATATATTATACTTTAACATTTTTTACTTTGATACATCTTCTAAGTTATAAGATATGTGATCATGGATGTATTTTGTAATTATTTATTTTTTTGTTTCCGTGACAATACTGGGTACATAAATTAGTTTTTTGTGAAGCCAATGCATGTGCTGACTCATTAGCCAACAATATTGTTGGTAAAGAGTAATGCTACATTCATTCAAAGCTTTGTAATAAAACCTTACAGAATTTCATAAGATACAATTGTTTTGTAATTTTATTGTTTTGACAAAACTATTTAATCACCACGCTATAAACTGTGTTTATAAAGATTTACCAACTTCAGCAATTTACTGCTTTCGAGCCTGGCTATCTAGCTAAATGCGAAATCACCCACATTTTTTTGTTCAAGTAACAATTATACCTCCATAATATTAGTTCTCAAGTTACATTTATTTCAAATTAAAAAATTAAAATGAAAACAAAACGTGGTGTATAATATTGCATAATTCTTAATGTGAGTGGGAACGATTTTAGTGTAGGGGATGAGATTTTTCATCTTTGAATTATTCATCTGATTTCGCCACGTTTTACTCCTTTTTTTTTTTTAAAAAATAAAAATTATTGAGAAATCACAACATAAGCTTAATACATAGATTTGATTGTTTGAAAACGACAGTGTGCAGGATGCCAATTGCCAAGACTGAACTGCCTCGCCTCAGTTGAGCCTAAGAAGACCCTTTCCCCCATCTTCTTCTCGAGTTCATTAATTGCATGTTTTGTTTTTATTAATTGTTTAAAAGCTGTTTTAAGTTTTGTTTTTATTAATTTTTTACTTGTATAGCCAAAGTCACTCACAAATATTTTCTCGCAAATTAGATTAGTTACATAAGTTTTTAGACTTATCGTAGTAACTAATCAATTATAACCAAGTGACTCAACTCCAAAAATTCAGGTAACACTTCTGCTAGATCCCAATCTTAGCTAGCCTATCACAAAAAATATTGTGAGTTAGTCACTTAGCTGCCAGGAAAGCTTATAACGCCAACCCCACCTTATAATTTATCAGTAAAAGAACCCTCCCATAAAAAATTTAACACGTATCGAACTCAAGGGTTAATTAACTAATTTGTTGCCACCATGATGATGTTGATTTTCTGTTTATGTTTTGTGTTTCTGAAAATTATATATTTTGTTTATTGTCATGTTTTTAAAATTAGAAAATAATAGTTTTATTAAAATTTTAAAATGAAAACTCAGTAAAAGCAATATAAATTGTATATTTGTGGGAACCAAAAAGAAAAAGAAAAATACCAGTGGCCGATTTCGTCTGAGTTACAAACTGAAGTGGTTTTTTGTGATTTTTGCCTTTGGAAAAAAAAAAGGGTGAAGTCTTCTTGGCCAAAGCATAAAATAGAAATTTTAGTACCAATTATTTACACAATTGCAAAGTTTTAAGACTCCCTAAAAAAATTAAGACTCAACTATGAAATTTTTTGAAGTAAAGTTTACTTTTCCCGTGGTCAAGGAGAATAAGAAACCATAAACAGCTTACAACCAAATCTAACTTACATGCTATAATTGCTAGAAAGCAAAAGGCAGGATTTGTTTGCCCAAGGATAGAAAGTATCAAGGCATTATTTTTTACTAAAAAAAAGCGGCAGCTTTAGAAATAGCTTCCTTCGTCCCATATTCTTTACACCATTTACTTTTCAGTAATTAATCTATGGTTTTGTATTTTCAATATTTTAGTATATAAATGAAGAACTTTTATATAAGAACGATAAATTAAGCTATATAGTTTCTAAATATATTTTTTTAAAAAAATTTTCAAACAAATACTAATATGAATAAATTCAAATCAAATTATGTGAAACAATCAAATGGTGCAAAAATTATGAGACGAAGGTAGTAAATTACAAGAAGGTCATTATGGAGGATAAAGTCCACGTAAAAATGCAGGGTGCATAACGAATCAAAAGCTAACCTGGAGAAGTTTCAATCCTCGTGCTCACAATCACAACAGACACAAAAAGAAGATGAGCTAAAAAAGGCTCCAGACATAGCTGACAGAAGCTGGCACATAAGTTGTAGCTAGGAACTATGCAACAATAGGATTTCGACTCTTGAAGAACCAAACACAAAACAAGTGAAACTTTGACATGACAAACATATAACTCACATGATAGGAACTAGAAAGTGGCATGAAAACTTATTAAGTTGGTGAAATTGATCCTTATCAGGCCACAATTTGGCACATGTTAGTTTTAAATAACCTCATCCACCTTCGTACTTCAATTCTATACTCAGTTCCTGTATTATCATCATGTTGATGGTAGAAGACCACTATGTGTTGACACCCAATTTCGTCCGATTGTCATTAAAAAAAATATAATATTAATTAATTAAAAAAAATTAATCAATTAAATTAAAAAAATAATATTATATATTGATAACAGTTAGTTTAGGAGGGGGCATTCTTATTTTTATAAGTTAAAAAAAATTAATTAAAAATAAAAATAAAAATGAATAAAATATAATAATATATCTGTTTGTGTGTGTTAAATTAAAATTAAAATTTATTAATTAATTAAAAAAAAATAGTAATAATAATAATAGATAATCTCATCTCCAGAGGCTTCGAGGCTCTCTGGAGCCTTCTCCGTTCTTCTTTTCTTTTCTATTAAGCTCGACCTCCCTCATCTCAATAATTGAGGCTCGAGTTCTCTCTCTTCTGGGCCATCTCTCTCTTTCCTCACTCTGCTCTCTCTCTCCCTCACGCCATAACAAAGCTCCTTCTCATCTTCCTCTCCTTCTCACCGACTCATCTCTGACTCTCTCTAAAAACAATTCTCTCACTCTCCTCTCCCACTGACTATCTTCTCTCCTTCACCAGCTCTCTCTTTCTCCTACTCTCGCACTCTGAGTCTCTCAACGCTCCCTCTCAGAAACTTTCTCTCTCTCTCTCGGCTCCCCTAATTCGCTACCCTGACTCGCCTGATCTTCTTTCCTTCCTTCCCCTCCACATCTTTCTCCCTCTCGTCCCTTTTCTTCTCCCTCCTCTCTGCCTTTTTTTTTTTCCGTCGCGTTCTCCCTCCCTTTACTCGCCGCGACACCGCGTCGCGTCCTTGGCTGCCGTGCTCCCGCCACTTGCTCGCCTCCCGTTCGTACTCCAAGTTCCTCACCGCCCCTTTGCCGTCACGCCTACTCCGTCGCCTCTCTCGTTCGCGCTCGCACGCCCCTGTCTCGCACGCCGTCGCGAAAACTATCACCGGTAGCCTCGCGTCGTACCAGCTTTCCCCCCCCCCCCCCCCGTTCGCTGCTTTCCCCCCGTCAGGCGCTCCCTCCGTTCACCACGCCGCCAGGCAGAACCTCCTCGCGTTGCCTCCTTTCTCGCCGCCAGCCCTGTACGCCCCGTTGCTAATGACGTCTCCAGTTCCCTCCGCCACCGAGGCCATCCCCTCGCTCCACCGCGTCGCGCCCGCTGTCGGTCTCTTTTCCCGCATCTCCCAGCCGTCGCACCAGCCAACCTGTTCGCGCCCCCTTGCCGTCGCCACCTCTTCTATGCCACTGTCACCGTTGACAAGTCCATCTCTCTGAGATTTCGCGAAAGCAGAGTAGGAAGAAGACAGATTTGGTCTTCACGAGAATTAAAATTTTATTTTTATTGGTATATCCCTCTTTTAGACCCTTATCTTATTATATTTTTTTCATTTTAGTTACTAACCTTCTTTATTTTGCAGATTGGTTATTAATCACTAGTATTTTATTATTTTTATTTTTTCAGTTTTTATTTATTTATTTGCTTAGGTCATGTATTAAGTTTGACTACAAAATTCAAATATGAATTTAAATTAAAATTGTTTATTGGCTTATTTCTTTAATTTGATAAAGTCCTGAGATTTTAAGAACGTCTATATTCATGTCCGTGTGGTCTGATAAGATCTATGGTTTGGATAATAATTATTTAAAAATCTTACAAAATAATATCAAAATTGCACGTCATCTTTGTGCTTTCTTGTTTGGCTGTGTGGGATGAATTGGTAGGTATTGCTAGACTTAAATGTACAGACCAGTTAGGAAATTCACCATAAATTGTGCAGTTCGCATCTGAGGCTGAAACTTGGCATGGCAATAGCTTTATGTGTCTAGTTTAACCGTGATTTCTGGGATTGCAATTTTGATAATCCTACGATTTTATAGATTTATTTTACTAAAGACTAGTCTGTCTGGAATCTCATCAGTAGGTCTGCACAATCATTCTTATTACGAAATTCTTGAGAAATCATCTGCATGGATTCCCATCCTATCAATTTACTGGTATGTACATATACATGTCTAGTTTATGTGCAATTTGACATATCATGATTTTGAGCTCTATACATTTTTCTGAAATTCATGGACTGGATGCATGTTTTTCTGGCCACCAGAGTGGGATTAGCTGAATTGCCAGAAATTGTATTATGTTGAAAAGTTAATGGCCCCCTGTCCCTTTTATCTATGAGTTTCAGCTATATGTCTTGTTAGTGGCATCAATGTATGTTCATGGATGTTTTGATTCTTTCTTTCTGAATGTTTACATGTGAGTTGCTAGGATGAATTGGATTTTTTTTTTATATAGTTGTTGAGGCCAATAACAAGGTATTCACCTTCGCTAATAGCTGATCTTCAAATGTTTGCGAAGCCTTAGCGGCCATGGAATCTGTTCATTAATTTGACATTATATCTCACCTGTATCCATTGTCTGTTGATGTGATCATGGTGAACTTATGGTCATTCTACATCATAAACCGTGTCTTTTTCACGAGGTTGCTGTTAGAAAATAATGTCTAACATTGTCTAAGTATGAGCCTGCAGGGTGCAGGCAACTAAGTACAAAGATCCATGATTTCTCCAACTATTTTCAATTGCTTCTAGCTTATCTATTCAAGTTTTTTTTTTTTTTTTTTTTGTCTTGCTGATTTGTTAGTCTGAAAACCTGGGTTCTCCAACTATTTTGCTTTTCTCAATCTTTATGAAGGCAGATTTTTTTGTGATAAGACTAAAAGTTTTTGTTGAACTTTTTGATGTCATTAATATCCCTGTTTGTATGGTCCCAGTCAGTTTGCTATGATTAAATTCCATCTAATTGATTTGAACTCCAAATGACCGCTTCCTTTTTATTTTTGCAGATAGACTATTAACAGCTATTTTTTTTGTGTTTATTTTTTATTTGATTTTTATTTCTTCTTTATTCTCATTTATTTATTTTTCTATGGAAAGTTATACCTCCTATCCTTTTTTTTTTTTTTACGTAGATGGTTAAACGCCCCTACTTTATTTATTTTTTTACTTTTTCTGTAATTTTTTTTCTTTATGTGGATGATTAACCTCATTTTATTTATGTACCATTTTTAGTTGGTTAAGACACCTATCTTACTTCCTTACTTTATTTATATTTATTATTTCTATTACAACAAAAGCCCCCACTCTTTATCATTATTTGGAATACATATTTTTATTATTTCTTTTAAATAACAAAAGAATTAAACTTATCTTTTTAATTCCTTTAAATAATAAAATTTAACCTTTTTTTTCTATAAATAAGAATCAATCATAACCAAATGATTTCACAAAAATTTATGATAAAATTAAAATTAATAATTTGATAAATTAAGAATTAAGATTTTTAAAATTAGAAAATCCTTGTCCGGGTGATCCGGTAGGATTCATGGCTTGGAGAAATATAAAATCTTTTAAAATAAATAAATTAAATAAAAAGATAAAAATCCATATTTACGATATGGATTAATTGATTAAAATTTCGTCAAATTCCGTGTCCAAATGACTCGGCAGAGTCCATGGTTCGGAATCCAAATCTTCCGTGTCCAAATGACTCGGCAGAGTCCATGGTTCGGAAGTATAAAATTCTATACAAATTAACTTAAAAATCCACATTTCGACTAATTCAGTTAAAATTTCTAAGTTAACTAAAAATTATTTAAAAGCAAAGTAAAACAAAATTAAAATCAACTAAGGTGCCAATTTTGGGCGCTATAACAATATTGTTTTAGCGTAACCGTACTCCCGATCCCCGAACTCTCGCAGACCAATTTTAAGGTGACCAATCGACCTAAGAAAACTGATTGGTGGCGACTCCCGAAAACGGCCCGCACGTTGCCACAGCTTGGCGACTCCACTGGGGAACCTGGTTAGTGAGTCAAGCCTAAAAGTTGATTTATTTTGTTCTGTTTTATTTATTTTTATGTGGATTTATATGTTATATTTACTTATTCTAAACATACATAATGCATTCACAAAATGAAGCTCTATACCCGAGCTTCCTCAAATCGAACACAATTCTTTCTAAGCGGAATTGGTGTTGTTGTCCTTGTGAGGCCATGGTCTCCAAGCCTTCACCAGTTTCAAAGTAGCAAAGTAGTGTATTGCCTTCTGAGACGGTTAGTCTCTGCATGGGCCCACGAAAAGCTACGACTCGAATTAATCCATTCCTTACATTAACCCTAGAGGGTAAGGAATCGGGCCGTCACTATGATTTAGTGGCGGGATTCGGGAACTATCCCTTGCCTTTTTGATAAACCACCTTCTGCATATAGAACTCCCCACTTAACCATAGAACTGACCATAGAATTTCTACCATTTTACCAACGCCATAAGCATATCCTTGTTATGCTGCGTTGTTACTCTACACTTTTCTTCGTATGGT
The DNA here is from genome assembly GCA_039654915.1 of Aquilaria yunnanensis. NCBI lineage: Eukaryota > Viridiplantae > Streptophyta > Magnoliopsida > Malvales > Thymelaeaceae > Aquilaria > Aquilaria yunnanensis. The sequence goes on from CM077595.1 coordinate 4,623,112, forward strand.
TTTAACTTGTTTATCCATAATACTTCATGAGTTGTTAATTACTATTTAACTTGTTAATAACCTTATTTTTCTTTTGTTATACTTCCGTTCTGTGCAATTATTCTTCATGCATCAAAACCACGCATCAAATTATGCTAACTTTTTGGTCTTTTAATAATAACTAGAAGTCTTGAAGTTTCACAATAGTTGATAATCAAGCTCACTCATTGCATACATCCATTACATCAATCACGTGCATATAAATTTTGATAAAAAAACATAATCTCATTATGTATTGCATGCATCCATTGCATCAATCATATACATGTAAAATCTAATAAAATGAATCCCACTTTAAAAAGGTAAAATTGGACCTCAACACCGATATCCAACTCGGCTCCAAACAAGACTAATGGTAGAACAAACCGAAGGACGTCTCATAGATATAGAGTCCAAGATAGACAATATGGCCGGAGCAATTCCCTCCTCATTACACCAAAAAATAAAATTCATTTTTGAAGGAAAGTTAATCACAGTCTTTGCTGAAGAAGGCATTCTGCTATCATCTATATCAATAGTAGCAAAGACCAAGTGACCTTCTCTTCCAAGTTGGTGTGACCCAAATCCCAAATGTAACTGAAAATTCTGTCATATTGAAACTCAAGGTCCAACAGTTGGTCGAGTCCAAGTTGCTAGGCCCGATGTGATTGGTAATTGAAAGTGAAGATTTTGAGCTGGAATTACATTAATTTTGGAAGGGCTCCAAGTCAGATCTGATCTAATAGTCCGCACACACTTTTGAATGACAGGGAATCCTTTGAATAAACTTGTATCTTTGAAAGCTTGCAAAAGTAATTTAATAGTAAAAATCTCCTAGATTTAGTCCAGAATCTAGGGTGTAGTCTTTGTTAAATGGACACCTGCTATTCTTTTTCTGGTACAACAAAAAGATGTGATGCGTGCATTCTATTACTTTCCATTTTTACACTCTTTGCTATTATACTATCCATTATTGTCATCACACTTAACTTTTCGACAACCGGTAATTCTTTTTGTTCTCTAACAAAAAGATGTTGCGTGTGCATTCTACCACTTTTTAATCCCATTATTACTTCTACACATTCTACCAATTTTTACCAAAAATTCAATTATTACACCTACACATTCTACCACTTCTTACCAAAATTCCGTTTTTATATCCATCTCTCACTCCTTTCCATTATACTATCCATTATTGCTATCACACTTTACTTTGAAAATGATACTACTCGTGCGTGAAAATAAAAAGTTAAGGGAGATTTAATAGTGGCGATCTTGAAAGTGCTGTCAAATCTAGTAAGAAGGATTTCATATGTTGCACCCTAACTCTCAAAAAAAGAATTCATAGTGGTTATCAACATCCTTGCAAGAAGTCTGGGGTTAGCTTCCAAACAAGGTAGCTCTCATATTAAATGACTTCAGTGGCCTCCCAATTCTCACAATTGCTCAATACAAAAAAAAAAAAAAAAGAGATTCTCAGTTTTCCGCAACACAAATTCCAACAAAGGAAAGAAGTTCATCCCTTCCATCAAAAGCCATTAAAGAGAAAATCCAAAACAAAAAAAAAAAGAGACTGAGAGCAAACACAAGCAACTAAAGCCACTTTAATCATTTCACTTCAAGAGGGCTATGATCTCAGTTCTTTGCAACACAAACTCCGAAAAGAGAAATTCATCCCTTCCATCAAAAGACAACAAGGGAAAATTCAAAACCAAAAAGAGACTGAGAGCAAGCACGAGCATGCAAGGCCACTTGAGTCATCTCACTTCAAGAGAGTTATCAAGTATGTCCCCACCATAGCTCACAAAAAAAAAAAAGGGAAACAAAAAAAAACAGAAAAAAAAAAGGAAAAAGGGCCCAAACTAGAGCAAAAGAAAGAAAACAAAAAAGTGAGCTATGGATTCTAGACTGAAAACCTGCAAAGGCGGTTTAGAACACGAAAGCAACCCTCAAACCAAGCATGCATAAAGATCACAATAGTTGGGGGGCAATAGATGAGGTCTAACTTTCTGGAAAGAGTGGCAAGTTGAGGTCATCATTATTGAGTTTTTCACCATAATCAAATTTGCTCACGAGTAGTATTAAAAGACCCTTCTCCCACACCACTTAAACTTAACTTTCCTCAGACTGAACATCCTCATTCAGTTAAAAGACTATCATTGTGAATCATGCTTCTACCTTATTTAATACTGCTTACGAGTAGTATTAAAAGACCCTTCTTTCAAACCACTTAAACTTAACTTTCCTCAGACTTATCATCCTCATTCAGCTAAAAGACTATCATTGTGAAACATATTTTTACCTTATTTAATACTGCTCACGAGTAGTATTAAAAGACCCTTCTCCCACACCACTTAAACTTAACTTTCCTCAGACTGAACATCCTCATTCAGTTAAAAGACTATCATTGTGAATCATGCTTCTACCTTATTTAATACTGCTCACGAGTAGTATTAAAAGACCCTTCTTTCAAACCACTTAAACTTAACTTTACTCAGACCTAATATTTACCTCTTAATATTATTCTTATTCAGCTAAAAAACAAAACAAAAAAAAAACATTCAAACTTAATTTTCTTCACACCTAATATTTACCTCTCGATATCATCCTCATTCAGTTAAAAGGCTATTATTGTGAATCATGTTTCTACCTTATTGCCTTGCACAGTTTATGTCTTTGAGTTGGAAAGGGAAGAATGGCAGGATATTATAATTGAAAACAAAGACCGTAAATTACTTTGTCAAGCTTTGCAAATTGATGAAAGTTTTTCTTTAAGGCCAAACCATTATTCATTAATGTATGTAGACTTAAAAGTGAGGAGATAGCTTGAGTCTTTCTTTAATAAGATGTGGTTCTTGTAAGAGAAATTTACGATCAAGTGCCATCACAAAGGTCTAGAAATGCTCGACCTTCTGTTAAAGGCGAGGTGATACCTTTTATCCACATAAATACCATATTCAGGGGGGCAAAGTAGTCTCTACAAAGCGTAAGAGGAGTACTGCCAACAAAGAAGTTCAATAGACAAGGGGGCAAGTCTTATGGATCAAAACATGAGTTCAAGGAAGAGCAATCATTCAGATTATGACATGAGGATAAGTAAGTGTCGGCACGGTCACAAGAAAAGGGGCAAAGCAGACATTGAAAGTAAAGCCTTTGATGGTATCAAATCCATGACAATGAATGAGTACCCGAAAGAGATATAAATTATGAGGCGGGCCAACTTTAAAGAAATTGAGGCCAAAATTCAAGAACAAGTCAAAGAAAGGGAATTTTGAAAAGAGTTGGGCTTTTGAGGCAGCGAACAAAAGCTGGAAAGCATAAAGAGATTCAATGATAGTCCAAGAAGGCCATCACAAAGAGGATCCAGTAAAACAAAAACATAAAGAACTAGATCCATACAAAAAAAGCCATTAGTTACACATGCTCTGCATTCATGCATTTCATATCATGCATACATAGCCTTTACATAACAAGGACCAAACGGGAATCACATTCACAGCACAGTTACAGCAGTATAAGCTAAGATCTTAATGTCATCAGTTCTTACCAATCTATCACTGGATACACAGCTAATATGCGGGACCAACCCGCATCAGGAATTCAAGGATAAAGTAGACAATATTGTCAAAAGCCAGGCAATTGATTCAATAATCAAGGCTACACCTGGTAGGACAGGATTGATGCCAGCTTAGCAGCATCCAAGATAAGAGATAGCTGTGGTCAAAGATAAGGCAGACATCAAGGAATATTGTCGTTGAAACTTTGTCAAAAGCGGACAAAAGATTCAATAATCAAGGACTCGATCGACGTCAGCTGGATGGAATATCAAAGATAAGAAATATCATTCACATCAAAATAAAGTAGGATCCACTTTTCCGGTTAAGCGGTGGATACGGTACTCCGTGACTCTCAAGTCGGTTCTCTCAGTTGCCCATAATAACTGATCCTTTCCTCCCTCATTTCTTTTACTTTCTCCTAGAAAATGGATCCTACTTTTTCTGCCTTGCGAAAATATTTTCCTTCTCTCCCAATGAACATCCTCAAAAAGATCTACCAAGTTCGCTGTGAACGATTAAGAGCTCTGATGCATAAAGGAATCCCTGAAGATATGCGGTGGTTAATTGAAGCTAAGGTTCGTCTGGCAGGTGAAATCCCAGAGGCATTTGTGTCTCACATGCCTGGTGTAGGCAAAAGCTCTTATGCCAAAAAGCGAAGAGCGAGGAGACTAGGCGTCTGTTATAAATGCGGACGCTGGACCTGTAATACTAAATGTCGTTCTTTAGGGATGATCTCTGATAATCGAGAAGATAAAATACGATTCATTAAGAATGGCCTGAGTAAGGACTCATTGGATGATATCCAATTGACTCTTGAGACGCATTCTTGTGGATCCGTGCAACGTGAACTTCTCGATTTATGGAGCATTTTTCATGAAGAACGAGAACGATACAGTCCCGGTAATCTGACGTTAAACGACCCTATTTGCCAGCTTGTAAGAAAACTGGATGGGAAGCAAATCCTCGACTCATAGAAGCCGTTAATCCCATTACTGGACGTAAAACCAGTGGAAGATGTGAGCCACAGTCACAATCACTGTACATACAATTTATCATATTTAAAATTTTCCATTTTTCTTTTAATAACGTATTTGCTCCCGTAAGTGTAATCGACACGTTATCCATTTCATCGCTATAAATGCATGTTCTTCCAGTCGGTTATCTAAGTTTCCTTCAATAACTAATTCCTTTCCATCATCTCTCAAATTCTTCTCTCATCAATGGATTCTACTCTTTCTACCCTGCGAAAATACTTTCCTTCTCTTCCAATAAAAGTCCTTAAAAAGATCTACCTTGCTAGATGTGAAAGAATCAGAGTTTTTACACGCAAAGGCATTCCCGATAATGTGCAGTGGATAATTGAAGCTAAGGTCCGTTTGGCGGGTGAAGTTCCAGATGCATTTATGCCCCGCATGCCCGGTTTAAGTAAAAGCCGTTATGCCAAAAGGCGAAGAGCAAAGAGACTAGGCGTGTGTTATAAATGTGGGCGATGGAATTGTAATACTAAATGTCGCTCTTTAGGATACATCTCCATAAATCGTGAAGATAAAAGAAAATTCATTAAGAATGGCATGCGTAAGGAATCTTTGGAAGATATCCGAGAGACTCTTGAAACGCATTCTTGTGGAAAAGTGCAAGGTCAAATTGTCAAATTGTGGAGGACTTACCATAAAGAACGAGACCGTTACAGTCTTGGGAATGTGACTGTAAACGACCCTGTCTGCCAGCTTGTAAGAAAACTGGATGGGAAGCAAGTCCTCGACTCATAGAAGGCATTGAAGCCATTACTAGATATAAATCAGTGGAAGATGAGAGCCACAGTCATGATTGTTGTACATATAAGCTGTCATTTGTCTTTTTTTTTGACAATAATGTACTTGCTTCTGTAAGTGTAATTAACGCATTATCCCTTTCATCACTATAAACATGTGTTAGTTATTTTCGTTTCCTACAATCACTAATTTCTTTCTTTGCCTCCTTCATCAATGGAGTCTTCTCTTTTCGCCCTACGAAAGTATTTTCCTTCCTTCCCGATAAATGTTCTTAAAAAGATTTATCAAGCTAGATGTGAACGATTCAGAGTATTTATGCACAAAGGCATTCCTGATAATGTGCGGTGGCTAATTGAAGCTAAGGTTCGTTCAGCTGGTGAAGTTCCCGAAGCGTTCTTTCCTCGTATGCCCGGCTTTGGTAAAAGTGCTTATGCCAAAAAAAGAAGAGCAAAGAGGCTAGGCGTTTGTCATAATTGTGGATGGTGGATTTGCGGCAATAAATGTCGTTCTCCAGGAGTGATCACCAGAAATCGTAATGATAGAATAAAATTCATTAAGAATGGCTTGCGTAAGGAATCTCTAGAAGATATTCGAGAGGTTCTGGAAGCGCATTCTTGCGGAATAGTGCAATTTGAGGTTGTTGGATTATGGATAATTTTCCAAAAAGAACGAGATCGTTACAGTCTTGGGAATCTGACCCTAAACGACCCTGTTTGCCAGTTTGTGAGAAAGCTAGATGAGATGCAAATCACCGATTCATAGAAAGCATTGAAGCCATTACTGGACGCAAAGCCAGTGGAAGACGAGGATCAAAGTCACGATTACTGTACGTACTAGCTGTCGCTTTTGAAATTTTCCTCCCCTTTCAGCGATAATGTATCCACTCCTGACATGAGCCATAGTCACAATTACTGTACGTGCTAGCTGTCGCTTTTGAAATTTTCCTCCCCTTTGGCAATAATGTACCCACTCCTGACACGGACTACTGTATATAGCTGCCACTTTTGAAATTTTCCTTCTCTTCCAACAATCACGTACCTACTCCTGACGTAAGCTACAGTAGTGACTACTGTACATGCTAGCAGCTATTTTGAAAATTTTCCTCCTCTTTTAACGATAGTGTACCCATACCTGACCAGAGTCATACTCGTGACTGCTGTGAATAGCTGGCAATAATGTATCCATTCTTGAAAATAAAATTATTGCCTTATCTCTTCATCTCTATAAATATATCCTCTTTTCTCACAAGGGTAAGAATAGGAATGGAGAAAACCCCAACTCGTAAATCCTGAAGTATTTGTGTATTTTCTGGGGCTTTTCCTGGAAAAGATGAAGAGTATTTAAAGGCAGCCAACCATTTGGGTAGAGTATTAGCTGAGCGAAAAATACATTTAGTTTATGGAGGAGGTAGTGTCGGATTAATGGGAGGTGTAGCATCAGCAGCATCTTTAGGAGGAAGTCAAGTTTTGGGCATCATCCCTAGACCTTTGAAATTTGTTTCTGGGGGCACGATTGGAGAAGAATTAGTGGTTAAAAATTTGCAAGAGCGTGTGTTACAAATGCTTTTAAATGCTGATGCTTTTATCACTCTACCAGGTGGTTTTGGTACATTAGGAGAAGTTTTCCAAATTGCTTCCATCGCCCAACTTAATTTGCATAAGAAACCCATTGGGCTTTTGAATGTTAACAATTTCTTTACAGGTTTGATAGCTTTTGTGGATTATGCTATGCAGAAGAATTTCATATCAAGAGTGTCACGGCGAATCATAATATCCGCAACAACTGCTAAAGAATTGCTAGATAAAATACAAGCTTTTGTTCCTAAACCAGATCCAGCAATGATTCAGATAGACTGGACACGACAGTCTTTTCCGACCAGTTCACTCCCATAATGGTCCTCTACTCACCCTGTTGAAGTATTGTGGAAGAAAGAAGCGATCTGATCCGTTTTTTTTGTCCTTTAGTTTTATTATCAGCATTTTCTTTCGCGTTTCAGTTTTTCTTTTCAGGGAATTTCGTTATCTTATAAGATAGTTTCGTCCATGCTGATATTAAAACCATGGGACAATGCCTTTAGGTTGGAATGGCTGAGTAAAGAGTAATTTTTATTACTCTTGAGACGCATCCTATTAGGTCTACTAGGCATAACATTTTGGGGTAGTTAAGCTTCAACCTTATTTGGATGACATATCTCTCAAGCGAATCTATATTTACTGAAGAAAATATTAGATGAACCTTGGATATTGATTCCAAACATCCGTTCCCTTTACATAATTTGTTAGCGATATTGTCATCATCAAGATTCACTCATTTTATCGAAATCTAAAGTTTCGCATTCGCCTATTATGCAAATTCACACTTTCGAAGAAAATTATTCCAATTCTAATTGCTTTCATATAAATTTTGCTCGAGGTTCTAAGGAGAGTTCCTTAAGCCTTATTCAATCAAATTTTCAACGATAGGAAAGTTCCTATCATCGAGGTTCTAAGGTAGGACCCTTAACCTCAAAATCATCAATTTTCCTTCAAACGATAGGAGAGTTCCTATCGTCGAGGTTCTAAGGTAGGACCCTTAACCTCAAAACAATCAATTTTCCTTCAAACGATAGGAGAGTTCCTATCGTCGAGGTTCTAAGGTAGGACCCTTAACCTCAAAATCATCAATCTTCCTTCAAACGATAGGAGAGTTCCTATCGTCGAGGTTCTAAGGTAGGACCCTTAACCTCAAAATCATCAATTTTTCTTTAAACGATAAGAGAGTTCTTATCGTAGAGGTTCTAAGGTAGGGCCCTTAACCTCAAACTTTCAACGATAGAAGAGTTTCTATCGTCGAGGTTCTAAGGAGAGTTCCTTAAACCTCAAACAATCAATCATCAATTTTTCTTTAAACGATAAGAGAGTTCTTATCGCAGAGGTTCTAAGGTAGGGCCCTTAACCTCAAACTTTCAACGATAGAAGAGTTTCTATCGTCGAGGTTCTAAGGAGAGTTCCTTAAACCTCAAACAATCAATCATCAATTTTTCTTAAACGATAAGAGAGTTCTTATCGCAGAGGTTCTAAGGTAGGGCCCTTAACCTCAAACTTTCAACGATAGAAGAGTTCCTATCGTTGAGGTTCTAAGGAGAGTTCCTTAAACCTCAAACAATCAATCATCAATTTTTCTTCAAACGATAAGAGAGTTCTTATCGCAGAGGTTCTAAGGTAGGGCCCTTAACCTCAAACTTTCAACGATAGGAGGGTTCCTATCGTCGAGGTTCTAAGGAGAGTTCCTTAAACCTCAAACAATCAATCATCAATTTTTCTTCAAACGATAAGAGAGTTCTTATCGCAGAGGTTCTAAGGTAGGGCCCTTAACCTCAAACTTGCAACGATAGAAGAGTTCCTATCGTCGAGGTTCTAAGGAGAGTTCCTTAACCTCAAACAATCAATCATTCAGTCCATCTTACAACGATAGAACCTTTCCTATCGTTAGAGGTTTTAAGGACCTTTCCTTAAACCTCAAACAAACAATCAATCATTCAGTCCATCTTACAACGATAGAACCTTTCCTATCGTTAGAGGTTCTAATGACCTTTCCTTAAACCTCAAACAAACAATCAATCATTCAGTCCATCTTACAACGATAGAACCTTTCCTATCGTTAGAGATTCTAAGGACCTTTCCTTAAACCTCAAACAAACAATCAATCATTCAGTCCATCTTACAACGATAGAACCTTTCCTATCGTTAGAGGTTCTAAGAACCTTTCCTTAAACCTCAAACAACAATCAATCATTCAGTCCATCTTACAACGATAGAACCTTTCCTATCGTTAGAGGTTCTAAGGACCTTTCCTTAAACCTCAAACAAACAATCAATCATTCAGTCCATCTTACAACGATAGAACCTTTCCTATCGTTAGAGGTTCTAAGGACCTTTCCTTAAACCTCAAACAAACAATCAATCATTCAGTCCATCTTACAACGATAGAACCTTTCCTATCGTTAGAGGTTCTAAGGACCTTTCCTTAAACCTCAAACAAACAATCAATCATTCAGTCCATCTTACAACGATAGAACCTTTCCTATCGTCAAGGTTCTAAGGTAGGACCCTTAACCTCAAAATCATCAATTTTCCTTCAAAACGATAGGAGAGTTCCTATCGTCGAGGTTATAAGGTAGGACCCTTAACCTCAAAATCATCAATTTTCCTTCAAACGATAGGAGAGTTCCTATCGTCGAGGTTCTAAGGTAGGGCCCTTAACCTCAAAATCATCAATTTTCCTTCAAACGATAGGAGAGTTCCTATCATCGAGGTTCTAAGGTAGGGCCCTTAACCTCAAAACAATCAATTTTCCTTCAAACGATAGGAGAGTTCCTATCGTCGAGGTTCTAAGGTAGGACCCTTAACCTCAAAACAATTAATTTTCCTTCAAATGATAGGAGAGTTCTTATCGTCGAGGTTCTAAGGTAGGACTCTTAACCTCAAAATCATTAATTTTCCTTCAAACGATAGGAGAGTTCCTATCGTCGAGGTTCTAAGGTAGGACCCTTAACCTCAAAATTATCAAATTTTCCCTTCAATGATAGGAGAGTTCCTATCGCAGAGGCTCTAAGGAAGATTCCTTAACCTTATGGTTTAGGCGGCGAGAAGGTTCTCAAGGCCTAGCTGACCCTGACGAAATTTGGTAACGACTTTGCATACATCATGTCCTATGAAGTATGCAAAGGGGGGCAGCTATTGACACCCAATTTCGTCCGATTGTCATTAAAAAAAATATAATATTAATTAATTAAAAGAAAAATTAATCAATTAAATTAAAAAAATAATATTATATATTGATAACAGTTAGTTTAGGAGGGGGCATTCTTATTTTTATAAGTTAAAAAAAATTAATTAAAAATAAAAATAAAAATGAATAAAATATAATAATATATCTGTTTGTGTGTGTTAAATTAAAATTAAAATTTATTAATTAATTAAAAAAATAGTAATAATAATAATAGATAATCTCATCTCCAGAGGCTTTGAGGCTCTCTGGAGCCTTCTCCGTTCTTCTTTTCTTTTCTATTAAGCTCGACCTCCCTCATCTCAATAATTGAGGCTCGAGTTCTCTCTCTTCTGGGGCCATCTCTCTCTTTCCTCACTCTGCTCTCTCTCTCCCTCACGCCATAACAGAGCTCCTTCTCATCTTCCTCTCCTTCTCACCGACTCATCTCTGACTCTCTCTAAAAACAATTCTCTCACTCTCCTCTCCCACTGACTATCTTCTCTCCTTCACCAGCTCTCTCTTTCTCCTACTCTCGCACTCTGAGTCTCTCAACGCTCCCTCTCAGAAACTTTCTCTCTCTCTCTCGGCTCCCCTAATTCGCTACCCTGACTCGCCTGATCTTCTTTCCTTCCTTCCCCTCCACATCTTTCTCCCTCTCGTCCCTTTTCTTCTCCCTCCTCTCTGCCTTTTTTTTTTCCGTCGCGTTCTCCCTCCCTTTACTCGCCGCGACACCGCGTCGCGTCCTTGGCTGCCGTGCTCCCGCCACTTGCTCGCCTCCCGTTCGTACTCCAAGTTCCTCACCGCCCCTTTGCCGTCACGCCTACTCCGTCGCCTCTCTCGTTCGCGCTCGCACGCCCCTGTCTCGCACGCCGTCGCGAAAACTATCACCGGTAGCCTCGCGTCGTACCAGCTTCCCCCCCCCCCCCCCCCCCCGTTCGCTGCTTTCCCCCCGTCAGGCGCTCCCTCCGTTCACCACGCCGCCAGGCGGAACCTCCTCGCGTTGCCTCCTTTCTCGCCGCCAGCCCTGTACGCCCCGTTGCTGATGACGTCTCCAGTTCCCTCCGCCACCGAGGCCATCCCCTCGCTCCACCGCGTCGCGCCCGCTGTCGGTCTCTTTTCCCGCATCTCCCAGCCGTCGCACCAGCCAACCTGTTCGCGCCCCCTTGCCGTCGCCACCTCTTCTATGCCACTGTCACCGTTGACAAGTCCATCTCTCTGAGATTTCGCGAAAGCAGAGTAGGAAGAAGACAGATTTGGTCTTCACGAGAATTAAAATTTTATTTTTATTGGTATATCCCTCTTTTAGACCCTTATCTTATTATATTTTTTTCATTTTAGTTACTAACCTTCTTTATTTTGCAGATTGGTTATTAATCACTAGTATTTTATTATTTTTATTTTTTCAGTTTTTATTTATTTATTTGCTTAGGTCATGTATTAAGTTTGACTACAAAATTCAAATATGAATTTAAATTAAAATTGTTTATTGGCTTATTTCTTTAATTTGATAAAGTCCTGAGATTTTAAGAACGTCTATATTCATGTCCGTGTGGTCTGATAAGATCTATGGTTTGGATAATAATTATTTAAAAATCTTACAAAATAATATCAAAATTGCACGTCATCTTTGTGCTTTCTTGTTTGGCTGTGTGGGATGAATTGGTAGGTATTGCTAGACTTAAATGTACAGACCAGTTAGGAAATTCACCATAAATTGTGCAGTTCGCATCTGAGGCTGAAACTTGGCATGGCAATAGCTTTATGTGTCTAGTTTAACCGTGATTTCTGGGATTGCAATTTTGATAATCCTACGATTTTATAGATTTATTTTACTAAAGACTAGTCTGTCTGGAATCTCATCAGTAGGTCTGCACAATCATTCTTATTACGAAATTCTTGAGAAATCATCTGCATGGATTCCCATCCTATCAATTTACTGGTATGTACATATACATGTCTAGTTTATGTGCAATTTGACATATCATGATTTTGAGCTCTATACATTTTTCTGAAATTCATGGACTGGATGCATGTTTTTCTGGCCACCAGAGTGGGATTAGCTGAATTGCCAGAAATTGTATTATGTTGAAAAGTTAATGGCCCCCTGTCCCTTTTATCTATGAGTTTCAGCTATATGTCTTGTTAGTGGCATCAATGTATGTTCATGGATGTTTTGATTCTTTCTTTCTGAATGTTTACATGTGAGTTGCTAGGATGAATTGGATTTTTTTTTATATAGTTGTTGAGGCCAATAACAAGGTATTCACCTTCGCTAATAGCTGATCTTCAAATGTTTGCGAAGCCTTAGCGGCCATGGAATCTGTTCATTAATTTGACATTATATCTCACCTGTATCCATTGTCTGTTGATGTGATCATGGTGAACTTATGGTCATTCTACATCATAAACCGTGTCTTTTTCACGAGGTTGCTGTTAGAAAATAATGTCTAACATTGTCTAAGTATGAGCCTGCAGGGTGCAGGCAACTAAGTACAAAGATCCATGATTTCTCCAACTATTTTCAATTGCTTCTAGCTTATCTATTCAAGTTTTTTTTTTTTTGTCTTGCTGATTTGTTAGTCTGAAAACCTGGGTTCTCCAACTATTTTGCTTTTCTCAATCTTTGTGAAGGCAGATTTTTTTGTGATAAGACTAAAAGTTTTTGTTGAACTTTTTGACGTCATTAATATCCCTGTTTGTATGGTCCCAGTCAGTTTGCTATGATTAAATTCCATCTAATTGATTTGAACTCCAAATGACCGCTTCCTTTTTATTTTTGCAGATAGACTATTAACAGCTATTTTTTTTGTGTTTATTTTTTATTTGATTTTTATTTCTTCTTTATTCTCATTTATTTATTTTTCTATGGAAAGTTATACCTCCTATCCTTTTTTTTTTTTTTACGTAGATGGTTAAACGCCCCTACTTTATTTATTTATTTACTTTTTCTGTAATTTTTTTTCTTTATGTGGATGATTAACCTCATTTTATTTATGTACCATTTTTAGTTGGTTAAGACACCTATCTTACTTCCTTACTTTATTTATATTTATTATTTCTATTACAACAAAAGCCCCCACTCTTTATCATTATTTGGAATACATATTTTTATTATTTCTTTTAAATAACAAAAGAATTAAACTTATCTTTTTAATTCCTTTAAATAATAAAATTTAACCTTTTTTTTCTATAAATAAGAATCAATCATAACCAAATGATTTCACAAAAATTTATGATAAAATTAAAATTAATAATTTGATAAATTAAGAATTAAGATTTTTAAAATTAGAAAATCCTTGTCCGGGTGATCCGGTAGGATTCATGGCTTGGAGAAATATAAAATCTTTTAAAATAAATAAATTAAATAAAAAGATAAAAATCCATATTTACGATATGGATTAATTGATTAAAATTTTGTCAAATTCCGTGTCCAAATGACTCGGCAGAGTCCATGGTTCGGAATCCAAATCTTCCGTGTCCAAATGACTCGGCAGAGTCCATGGTTCGGAAGTATAAAATTCTATACAAATTAACTTAAAAATCCACATTTCGACTAATTCAGTTAAAATTTCTAAATTAACTAAAAATTATTTAAAAGCAAAGTAAAACAAAATTAAAATCAACTAAGGTGCCAATTTTGGGCGCTATAACAATATTGTTTTAGCGTAACCGTACTCCCGATCCCCGAACTCTCGCAGACCAATTTTAAGGTGACCAATCGACCTAAGAAAACTGATTGGTGGCGACTCCCGAAAACGGCCCGCACGTTGCCATACTATGTCCCCAACTTGCAACTCCTTGGTTCGAATAAACTCGAGCCATCCAACTTGGAAGACTGGCTTCGGGTGCCCCGTTTTTCTTATGTTGCAGCTGAAATTCCACACCTGCCGACTTGAGTCTCTAATACTCAAATTTATAGAATGACCATATTGCGGGATGCCAAAATGCTGAAGAGCATAAGTGGGGACTGCTAACCGCTTCTTAATATCGGTATCTGAGAGTTGTTTGGAGAACAATTCCATTCAATAAATGGCTTTGAACAATAGAGCTGCTCAAGCCTATTGTAGATGGTGGAGCAAGAATTAAAATGAGTGATATTGAAGAATTAAGGCTAGTTTATAGGAAGCATGGATGGAGGTTTTGTTTCTTTTTTGTAACTTAGGACCCGCCAGACGTGGGATATGTTCTTTCCGTAAAGTGGGTCCCTTCCTAAAGTATTAAAATGAGTGATGGCATTGAAGAATTAAGGCTAGTTTATAGGAAGCATGGATGGAGGTTCTGTTTCTCTTTTGCAACTTAGGACCCGCCAGACGTGGGATATGTTCTTTCCGTAAAGTGGGTCCCTTCCTATCGCATATTCTAAACTTCAGGTGGATCCCATTTCTTATATCTTATATGCCTTTCTTAAAGTGGGTCCTGCTCATATGTGCTAGTCAAAGGGTAATGGACACTTCACAAGTAACCTCCTATCTGACCTGGTTCACTCCTGTTTGTGATTCGGTAAAGCCTTTAAAAATAAGGGCTGGGCAAACTGAGCAAATGACACCAATCTTATGTAATGGAAACACATTGGCTATTATTGTACTGTTTGATGTACCAATATGGTTTTTTTTCTTAGTTAAATAAGTCTCCATTTTTAAAAGTATATGCTAACATCGTTATGTATAACAGATATTGTTGCCGGAAAATGAGTTGGTTTTGTTCAATCATACATGGGCCACACTAATGCTTTACAAACAACATCTAATTGAAAAAAACTCATTATCAAATTTTCCCATAAATGAAATATTTATTGTACATAATGTATACACTTATTGTGTAACAATATTTTGTTGGGCTAATAAATTGCACCTAGTAGGTACAAATTAAAATGTTTTAAATGGTTTAGAATGAAAAAAGAACAATAAAAAATTTAGATGAAATTTAAATCACATAGGATATTGATCAAGGAGATTAACTTTTCAAGTGTCAGTTGCATAGTTTAATAGTATATTTTACGTAAGTAAAAAAAAAAAAAAAGCAAACAAAATGAAGAGTATATTTGGGTTTCATGGGGCACCTTATATCTATTTTTTTTTGTTTTATCTTGAATATATTAGTTGTCATGTCTTCTTGGGAACAATTTTTATAGTTAGCATTAGAGCTTTAGCTAATTTATTAAAAGTGAAAACTAAATTGTTGAAGCAAAAATTTGAAAACTACCTTTAGGTAGATTTTTTTTTCCAATTTCTAATATTAATTTCTAATGCAAATGCCAAATGACATTAGAAGAATAAAAAATAAAGACCCCACAAAATTTACCTTTATATTTATTGCAATAAATTTCTATAATTTTTGAAGTAGTTATTTTTCCAAAAAAAAATTAAAAGTATATTAATTTTTTTAATAAATAAATAATTAATAATTAATAATATATTTCAAAATTTAAATTTTTAATAAAATTATGAAAAAAAAAACACAATAGGCATGAGCAGAAAAGAAAAAACAGAGACCATACATTTAGAAAGTACAACTTAATGCTAGATATACCATTATTTTTTATTTGAAATAAAAATATATAGTTCTATATTTTATCCAAGTTTTAAAAATCACTAACATAAAGAATAGGGTAAATTTTGTAGATAGCCCTTAACCTTCAATTATGCTTCATTTTCATTCTTAGCCTATTAGTATTCTCTTTTGGTTCTAAATGTAATAACCCTAGAAATTAAGGAAAAAATAATTACCAAATTACCCTAAATACAAAAATTACCCTAAGACCCTCAAGGGTATTTTCATAATTTTACCTATCAATTTCGAAAAATCACTGTAGAACCAAGAATCTTAATCCTTAGATAATTCATTTAGTAATCACTATGTCAAATTCTAAGTTGGAAGCTCAAAGTTATCTTATTTAGGCTAAAGACATTTTTATCTTTTTCAATTGAGCATTGTATGGAAAATCTGGGAGCAACATTAGATTCTTCTCTAAAAAATGAGTCAAAAGATATTTTTCTTATTCAATTCTGAATTCGTTTGCTTAGGTTTAAAAAAATTTAGCCTACACGCGTGCGTAGTTTAAATCGGGTTCGTAATTTTGTTACATTGAATAATTTACCACCTAACCCTAATCTTAAATTTATAAGACTTTCAGCTACATGCCTCCTTGGAATTCTTTTTTTTTTTTTCCTACAAAAAACTATTTAATTTAATTTACCTACTTATTTATATTTTCCTTATTTTAGATACCTTTATTATTATCCTAATATAACTACAACTCTTCCTTTTAATTCATTATTCTTTTGCCGCATCTTTCCTAGGTCAAGAATCTAAGTGGCTGTAAATTAAAACCTAAAAAGCAGCTGCGGTTTTCTTATTCTTTTCTTCTGCAACAACTTCCAGCCGCCAAGTCACACCACGCCATGACCAATGTTCCTAGTCTTGCCGACCACATTATTTTTAATAGTTTTGGCTATATTTCTCTCCTTCATTCTTTTACTCCGTCTAGATAGCCACTCAATAGATCCAATATTTTTGGTTTTGCTCTTTGGAGAGAAGCCATCACACAAGAAGAATTATCATTACACCATTGTGTACCGTTATCATCTTGATCGCATTCTTTGTCGGGCCATCATAAGTCCAGCTCTTTGGGCTTATTTCTCCATCATCCAAGCAATTTGTAATATTATTTAATTCCTTATTATTTCCTAGATTCATTAAGTTGAACGGAAACCTAACCAGACACCGAAAGCGATCCTACGCATACCAACGATCCTAAATTCATTTGTGTGAGTCTAAATTCTTCAGTATTACTCTTTTAATTTTTCTTTTCAACACCTAAAGGCCTTATATTTTTACTGTAAATCATTGGTAGATCATCGTTAAACAAAGTTTTGGGCTTTTGTACTCGTTTCTGATGCGATCGGTTCCATACTTGCTCCTAAGCCCCGATAAGTTACCATTGCCTTTTTAAAATTCTTTTAGCTTCCAATTTCAAATCTAATAGCCCTAATCTGTCTCTGTTCCTTGCTATCCATGTTGTCACAAAGGGCTAGGAAATCCTTACTGGAAGTTTTAGTGCTTTTTTGGACTCTTGGAGCGCTAAAGATCCTAAAAACACATCGATAATCACAATTGAACCTTGTCAATTCAAATTCAGTTTTTACAGCCATTACTTGAGATTATAACTTAGTGTCTTTGCTACTATAATTTTAAGATCAATATCAAGAAGGCTTCTGATATGATCTTGAATAGGTAACGAGGCCACCGAAGACACCCTGAGACCTTTTTTGCTTATTGAGTAAAATTTTGGCCTAGATATTAAGAATGTGAACCTTCCAAGTACCATTTAAGAAATTTTCAAATTTAAGCATATTTTCTAATTTTCTATTCACTAACCTTTTGTAGGACCTGTTCTAGGAAATTGCTTCTTTTTGTTGGGATATTTCACACTAGGTAAAGGGGAATAACGGGTTTGTTCTTGTGGGCCCTCCTAGGCCCAAAATAAACATCAATTCAAATAATAAATTATCAGTAAACAATTGGGCTAAATAAAATGTTTAAATGTGTGGGCAACATAGGTAGGGTAATTAATTAGTTTTCTAGAATTTTATTTTATTTTAATTCTCTTCTATTGAGATGTAATTTTGATTGGTTGGTTGCATGGTTGTAATGATGTGACATATGATGTATATTTGGCACTAATATCATGCTAGGACCATTTACAACAAGAACTAAGTTAAAAGTATGTTAAGACCGCGTGACTAAACCCGTTAGTACCATCTTTAGGGCCGATAAGATAAATACCACTAGTACCATGCTTAGGGCGGAAAAGCTCACAAACAGCATGATGAGGTTGAGAGCAACAATTAGTGGCTTGTGAGAGCCATAATAAATTACCATAAGCCGGTAGATAAAAAGTTAGGAGTGTCAATGCTAAATGACAAACTTTGAAAAAATTCATGAGAGAGGAAATAAACATTTATCATAAATTCACTTAAAAAGATATTATTGATTATCATATCATCACGTAACACTAAGCTAAGATAACATGATAAAAGAAATAGGATGCATTAGAATTATGGCACTCTACTGAAAATGGGCTAAAATAAAATGAGCTACATTCACGCATCAATTGGCTGTTGCATATGATTGATGTTTGTCATACACAAGACTGTATTAAGTAAAAGATTTGAAGAGTAAGATAAAATACGAGGCATGTAAGGTTGGTGATGGACCATATCTACATAACCTGATGAGCCATAAATTTAGAAGAAATGTTCGAAACGGACAATTCGAACCTAAGAAACATGTTAGGGTGCCAGCAGATCATTCCTAGTCATGACCCGATATTGATATGGAGTATAGAGACATGATTTGTGCGCTGTCAAGCCATAGCTGGCGAGGGACTGTGCTTATGGCTAGTACCTCAAGATGCTCTACCTCAACATAGATATCCTGAGATGCTCTGACTTGGTGACATCCCTAGTGGTGATGCCTAAGAGTTATCATGAGAATTGGTGATGTACATACTCACCATCCTAGGTTCGTCCGATGGCATTTAAGTATTGGATTAAATGATTGATCAATAAGATATCATTTAATCGATAAAAAAAATTATGCATATGCATATCAGTTCAAACATGCTAGTAGGACTTTAATGTTGTTGCTATGACGTGTATAAAATTGTTCTTTGGTTAAATTACTATAATCTGAAGTTTATTATTTGTTTGTTCTTTGTGGAGGGAATATTCAAACCCACGTGATCGACCTGATACTTCCCCCTTATTAAACAAGTGATGCTCACCCCTCTTTCTAACATATTTCTTCAGGTGAGTATTATGAGGAGACGGAGTACACTGAACAATTAGATGAGGTTCAGGATGTGGAGTAGACTGAGTGAGGGTACGTTATAGCCCATCGAAAATAAAACTAGCTGAGACTGGATTTCTATTTTGTATTATTTTTTTTTTTAAAGAAAGATATGGTTTGTTTAAATTGACACATTATTCATATGTTAGTTTTCCTGAAATTGTCACTTAATTACTTTGATTTTGTTTAATACTCTTATTATTTGGAAAATAGATTCAAGAAAATGTTTCACCTCATATTTCTTGAATTATTTTTAATTAATTGCTTAATAACTCTGGGAATTTAAGATATTTTCTAAAATTAAGATTTATAAAATTAGGGGCATCGCACTAAATATTTTAAATTTTTTTCATATGAGTCCCCAATTAGATAAGATTTATTAATTCAAAGTAACTATATTTTTGTAATATCAATTTTTTAAAATTATTTTAATATGTCTGATAATTTCTCTCTTACAAATTTTAATTGAGATACAATTTTTTTGTAATTAAATACACTCTTGCATTATCATTTTTTCCATATATGAAATAGTTATTCTGTACAACATATGCACTTATTTTGTAACAACTTCTAGTTTAATTAAAAAATCAAACCTACTTGGATAAATTAAAATGTTTTCACTTATTTTGGAATGAAAGGATAACAGACAAAAGTTTAGGATAAATTTTAGCTGAGATAAATCATACATATTTGATGGAGATTAATTTTTTTAGGAGTTTGATTGCATATTTTAATAGTATATTTTATCTAAGTTAAAAAGAAAAAAAATTGAATATTATATAGGGGTAATTCTCATGGGGTCACCTTAAATCTAATTTTCTCTTTGGTTTCATCATGAATGCAGGCACTAATTAAATAGACAAATAAAAGATTTATACATGAGTGTACTTTTAAGCGATGATAAAAAAATATTTCATTAGAGCTAAAAGGTAATGAAATTGATAAAATTTTCCAAACATAAACAAAATACATGTAATTACTATACATTTATTTAATAAAATATTTCAAAATACAATTTTTTAGTAAGCTTATTAAAAACACAATAGGCATAAAGAATGCAACTTAATGTAAATATACCCTTAGTTTTTATTTGGAATAAAATATATAGTGTTACAGTTTATCTAAGTTTAAAATAATCGTGATAAGCTTCTATTTATTATATTTATTTCTCTCATATTTAGTATGTTTTAATATGCTTTGAACCTTAAAGATATATTTTGAGTATGTTTTGTAGCTTAGAACATATCTGGACTCAATTGATTGAAAGTGAATTTAATTTACAATTTTACAAATTTTAATTTCGTTGTATTTTTTTAGGATTTTGACAGATTGACAATGTTCAGGTAGAAAAATCATATCTTGAGTTACAGAGATCAGAATTGAATGATTCTTAATTTATTGGAAAGCTAACATCTGAGGCTACAAATCATATGCAAACCATTAAACCCAGTTTGCACATTAAGAGAGTTAAATTCAGCTTCAAAATCGCGATTTGCACGTCATCCCTAGTTCAAAAGTAGTTTGGTATCTTGGGCATATCTTTGGCTATATATGTCCGTTTTATGCGATTCAGATGTCATTTCGAAGCCAAGAAAGAGCTCTACAACTTTTATGCTTAGATTTTTTAGAGATAATGCCTACAACCATGTCTAATTTCAGTTTGAAGTTGCTGCTGATATCCTGGAGTATTGCTTGGTTCACAACTTTGAAACCTTCTAGTAAGTTTGAATCTTTTTATTCGTATGGGGTACTTTTGTAAAAATATAGAAAGTTAAGGGAGAGTTTGTGAATTTAGCATACCGGGTTAGCTTTATTAGGATTGTAGCAAAGTAGCTCATGGCTCTTTCTCTTGTGGCTGCCGCCAGACCCCCCCTCTCCCTCTTTTTCTTTTTCGCAATTTTAATTTTTTTTCTATTATTATTATTATTTGTTTTTTTTTTCCAATCATGAGTGAGTAATTTTCTGGTTCAGTTCTAGGAATGATTTTCATCGCCAATATCGGTTATGAGAATTGATTTTTCTTGCTAAAACTTTTTTTAATTTCAAGTATTTACTTATTTATTGTTCAGATTTATTGCAATTAATTTTCTTATTCTCGCCTGTTAGATTTGTTATGCGATTGTAAATCTGCTTGATTTTCTTTCAACTGATTAGGTGAAAAATTTAATTTACAAGCAAGTTAATTGACTGGGATTACTTTTATTTCTGGTTAGTTCACATAGAGAAGTAAGACAGGTTAAATTGTTTAAGTTTTTCGATTATTGCCTGGAATAAACTTTTGTTCATTGTTCTTAATGTTAATTTTGGGTTTATTAGAAATTACTTTTTAATATCTTGTTACTCAAAATTAATAAATTAATCTGAAGTTTTTTTTTGTTAATTTTATCGTCGAATTCTTTGGGTTCTTTTTAGCTTTAAATAGAGTCCTGTTTATTTGCTTTGATTGAAGAAATATTTTCTTTCGATGATCAACTACGTAACTGGAATGGTTAATCAACCCTGAACTGAGCGTTTTTAGTATTGGTTAATTTCATTTTGATTCTATAGTTAATTTATTTCAACATTTAATTCAAAAAAACCCGTAAACCTTTTATTTCAGTTTTTTGACAGGAAGCTTTCGGTTAAACAATTTTTCTTGGGATTCGACCTAATTTTCACTACTATATTATAAATTTATTTGTTTTGAGTTGTCAATGATATCAAAATTATTTTTTGCGATTTCGACGACGGACCAAAAATTTGGCATCGTTGCTAGGGAGATTTTTTCTTCTGTTAAAGTTTCCTTTTTTATTTATTTATTTTGTTTCCTTTCTTTCTTTCTCAGTAAACTAACTTATGTCAATATCTTCTCGTACAGGTGAATTAGTGTTTGATCCAGAGATCAAGAAGCCAGCAAAGGCAAACAGGAAAGCAAAGAGGCAAGTGGTCAATTTTACAACTCCGACATCTATGAACAGCAACTCAGAAAGTGAAGAAGAAGTAGGTGTTACTGTAGAGAATGCAGCACAAAGAGCACTAAGGGAGTTCACAACTCTCGATGTTGTCCAGCAACCCCTGTGCATCGATTTTCCTGATATTGAGGTAGCATTTGAATTAAAATCTAGATTAATTCATTTATTGCCTACTTTTCGTGGTCTTGGAGGCAAGGACCCCCACAAACACTTGAAAGAATTTCATGTAGTTTGCTCAACCTTGAAACCACAAGGAGTTACAAAAGAACAGATTAAGCTAAGAGTGTTCCCATTCTCTTTGGCGGACAAGGCGAAGGATCGGCTGTACTACATTTCTTCCAGTTTAAACAGAACCTGGAATGACCTAAAAAGAAAATTTTTGGAGAAGTTTTTTCCAGCTTCGAAGGCTGGAACGATTAGGAAGGAAATCAGCGGGATTTGGCAGTACAACAAAGAAAGTCTTTATGAGTACTAGGAGAGATTCAACCAGCTATGTGTGAGTTGCCCATGTTACTAGATTTTTTTATCAAATGTTGCTACAGTACTTCTACGAAGGGCTACTGTTTATGGATCGAAGTATGTTGGATGCTGTAAGTTGAGGATCACTTGTAGAAAAAACGCTCGAAGAAGCAAAAGACCTAATTTCTAAAATGGCAATCAACTCATAGCAGTTTGGGACACGAGTAAACCATGTGCCGAAGAAGGTAAATGAGGCAGGAACTTCAAGTATTGAAGCTCAACTTTCTGAACTAACCTCTATTGTTAGACAAGTTGCCTTGGGACAAGTCTAAAATTTTAGAGTTTGTGGTTTGCTCTACCTAAGAACACCTTATTGACTCGTGCCCACAGCTACAAGAGGATACAACACCTCAAGTGAATGCGGGAAGCGGGTTTGTCAACCAACTAAGAAGGTATGACCCCTATGCCAGTCAATATAACCCTGGTTAGAAAGACCACTCGAATTTGAGATATGAGCAGCCAAACAATCAGCCACTGTATCATCTGCCGATTTTAACAAACCAGCTTCTCCACCACAAATCCAAGCACCAAATTCAGGTATGGCTTTAGAGAATATTGTGAAAGCTTTAGCCACTAACACTTAAATGTTTCAACAGGAAATAAGGGCTAGCATTAAAGACTTGGGGAACCAAATTTCACAACTAGCAGCCTCATTGAACAAAATTGAAGCTGAAAAAGGGAGATTGTCATCTCAAGCTGAAATCAACCTGAGAGAGCATGTTAATGCCATGACCCTTCAAAGTGGCAAAGAGGTGCAAACCACCACATAAAAAATGGCAACACTTAAAAAGGAACAAGATGGCCTAAAACCATCAACTTCTATTGCACCAACTAAGAAGGTAAATAATGAGCCAATTTTTCCAAAACCAAAAAATCTAATTCCACCTCCTTTTCCTGGCAGGTTGGCAAAATCAAAGAAAGAAGATATAGAGCAAGACATTCTTGAGATTTTTAGAAATGTTGAAATCAACATACCCCTATTGAATGCAATCAAGCAAGTGCCTCGGTATGCCAAATTTCTGAAGGAGCTATGCACCAACAAAAAGAAGTTGCCAACTGATGAGACAATCAAATTTGGTGAAAATGTGTCAGCGATAATTCAAAGGAAGTTGCCTCAAAAGTGTAAGGACCCTGGTATGTTTACTATACCATGTGTAATATGCAATTTCAAGGTGAAAAAAGCTATGTTAGATTTAGGAGCCTCAATTAATGTCATGTCATATTCAATATATGCTTATTTGAAACTTGGACTTTTGAATGAAACTGATGTTATGATGCAATTAGCTGATAAATTGAATGTCTATCCTAGAGGTATAGTTAAGGATGTTTTTGTTCAAGTAAATGATTTCATTTTTCCTGCTGCTTTTTATGTGCTTCATATGGAGAACAGTGACCTAACTGCTCCTATTTTGTTAGGAAGACCATTTTTAAAGACATTCAAGACCAAAATTAATATGGATACTAACATTCTTATAATGGAATTTGATAAAAAAAATTACACAGTTCAATATTTTTGACATACTAAAGGAAACTGACAAGGATAATTCTATTTCTTTTGTTGGAAAAATTTATACTCTGGTGCATAATGAATCAGGAACAAAGTTTGAAAACCAAACAAAGTTGTCACAAAAAGGTAAGAAAAAAATTGTCAAGTTGCAGCAAGAACATGAGATGTCATTTGTGGTTGGACAAAAGGTGTTTCGCAAACACAGAAAAAGGTGGAAAGTGTTATCTGGTAAGTCTGAGCTTAATTGGATTGGACCATTTGTTATTACTGATATTTCTACTCATAATGCAGTCGAGCTTAAAAGTTTGAAAACGGATAAAGTGTTCAACACTGAGATGCATAAGTTAAAGCCTTTTCATGAATGATTCTCAAAGCACCCTGGTTGATGCAAGAAGGGACCGTCTAGCCAAAGACAATAAAGAAAGGTGCTTTTTGGAGGCAACCTAAGTGTGGTTTTGTGCCATGAACAATTCAGATTTTTTTTCTTTTTTTTTCTTTCCTTTATTTTTATTTTTTAGATTTCTTTATTCTCATAATTGATTTTCTTGGTTAGGCAATATCTTTTTCAAGCTGGAGGTGAACTGAATCATATGGGGCAATGAGTTAAAGTCAAATTCTGGGCTATGGATCATTATGAAACTTTCTGGGTAGTATCTTTTCTTTTCCCCATATGTGCTTTTATTGTGAACATTAAGGAAAATGTTTGATTTAAGGATACAGGCGTGGTTAGCTTAAGCCCTAATTTTCTGTTTACAAAATTTTTGAATTAAATTTTTTTTATTCACACTTTTGATCATCGATCTGAATTGTTAACATGATTTCACTTTTTGATTCTTGAATGCTTAACTTGAGCGTTGAGTTAGTAATTTATTAGTCTTTATACAACTCTTAAAATTTATTTTTAAATTATTTTTACAATTTTTGATCAAACTAGTTGATGGTTATCTTGAGAAGCTGATTTTTTTCATCAAATTTGTGTACCTAATATATTGATTTAAATCTTGTGAGATTACGAGCTTATTAAGTTGAATATGTGGTTTGTTCAGTTGATGGATGATTTGAATCACTTAAGAAAAAAATAAAAATTGTTGTTTGGATTGTTGCATTTTGATAGAAAAAAAAATTACTACTCCGCTGTTTTGGATATTGAAGTAGGTTGGGATCTTCTCCTAAGGCAAAAGTCGATTACTGCTCGAAAAGGTACTAGGAACATAAATATGGTCAAAGACCACTTTCGAGTTGTGTCGAGTTAGTAGCTTAAGTATAGTAGAGCCCCTGTTATACATTCACTAAACGGCGGAACACAAAAAATAAAAAATAAAAAATAAAATGAAAAAAAAATCAAATAAAAAAAAAAGAAAAAAGTGTAAATTCTCAACTGATTTCTTATTTTCCATGGATTTGTGATAAGACTGGTTGTACTTTTTAAGTTCTTATCTACCTGGTTTGTTCTCTTTACTTCGAACAAAAGTTTGATGTTTTTCTCAGATTTTCAATGGTGATTCTTGCTACCTTGAGAAGAAATTGTTTTCAAGGACTTATTTAGTTTTGAGTTTCTATTACCGAGTAGATTGTGTATTTAATTCCTCTTGTTTTTTAAAACCCTTAGATGTAAAATTATCTTACTCGGTTTAGCTCAAAATTATCTTACTCGATTTAGCTTAGAAGTATCAACCCATCATGTGGCTCCTAATATTTCCGTAACAAACAACAAATAAATAATAAACTTTAAGTCATAGCAATTTAATTAAAGAACAATTTCACACAACATCATAACAACAGTATTAAATCGTACTAGCATGCTTCAACTAATATGCATATGCATAACTTATTTTACCAATTAAATCATATCTTATTGATTAATCATTTAGTCCAATACTTAGAATGCTGTCGGACGAACCTAGGGTGGTGAGTGTGTACATCACCCACTCTTGGGATAACTCTTAGGCAGTGCCACTAGGGATGTCACCAAATCAGAGCCTCTTGGGATACCTACGCTAATGTAAAGCCTCTTGTGATACCAGCCATAAACAGGGTCCCCCACCAGCTATGGTCCGACACGATACAAATCATATCTCCATACTCCATATCAATATCGGGTCATGACTAAGGATGGTCCACTGCCACCCTAACATGTAGATATGGTATGTCGCTAACATATCATTGATTGTCATATCATTATGTAACATTAAGCTAAGATAATAAGATAAAAAAAATAAGATGCACTAAAATCATGGCACTCTACTAAAAAGAGCTAAAATAAAATGAGCTACAGTTCCATATCAATATCGGGTCATGACTAGGGATGGTCCACCGCCACCCTAACATGTAGATATGGTATGTCGCTAACATATCATTGATTGTCATATCATTATGTAACATTAAGCTAAGATAATAAGATAAAAAAATAAGATGCACTAAAATCATGGCACTCTACTAAAAAGAGCTAAAATAAAATGAGCTACAGTCATGCATCAATTATAAGTCCCTTTATTGAAAGCCAAGTTGTTAACTTTTGTTTTTAACCTTACAAATATATTATGCTCAATTATGGAAACGCCTTAAAACCTACCCAAGGTCTTTAACTTTGGCCAACAAACAAGAAGTGTACTTACTAAATGAGGTCGCTGCCTTTCTTGAATTTGACTCTGATACCAAACTATAATACCCCCAATTTTATAAATCTTAATTTTGAAAAATATCTTAATTTTCCAAAGTTATTAAGTTAATTAAAAGTAATTTAAGAAATATGAGGTAAAACATTTTCTATTAATCTAATTTCCAACTAATAAAAGTATTAAATAAAATTAGACAAATTAAGTGACAATCCTAAAAAAACTAACATGCAAATAATGTGCCAATTTAAACAAACCATATGTTTCTTTTAGAAATAAAATAACACAAAATAGAAGTCCAGTCCTAACCAGTTTTATTTTCGAGGGGCTACAGTATACCCTCACTTAGACTACTCCACATCCTAAACCTCATCAAATGATTCAGTGTACTCCATCTCCTCATAGTACTCAGCGCATAAAATATATTAGAAAAAAGGGTGAGCGCCACTTACTCAGTAAGGGGAAAGTATCAAACTCATCACATGGGTCTTAATATTCCCTTAACAAAAAAATAAATAATAAATAATAAATTTTAAGTTATAGTTATTTAATTAAAAAACAATTTCACACAACATCATAACAATGATGTTAAATTTGTACTAGCATGCTTGAACTAATATGCATATGCATAATTAATTTTACCGATTAAATCATATCTTACTGATCAATCATTTAATCCAATACTTGAATGTCATTAGATGAACCTAGGGTAGTGACTGTGTATATCACCCATTCTTGGGATAACTCTTAGGCAGTACTACTACGGATGCCACCAAAGCAGAGCCTCTTAGGATACCTATGCCGAGGTGGAGCCTCTCGTGATACTAGCCAGAAGCATGGTCCCCTATCAGCTATGGTCTAGCAACGCATTAATCATATCTTCATACTCCATATCAATATCAGGTCATTACTAGGGATGGTCCGTTGCTACCCTAACATGCATCTCGGGTTCAAATTGTCCGTTTCGAACTTCTCATCTAAATTTACGGCTGGTCAGGTCTAGCAGACATGGTCCGTTGCCAACCTTGCATGCCCCGTGTTATATTTTACTCCTCAAATCTTTTACTTAGTGTAGTACTGTATATCACAATTCTCAATCATATGCAACAACCAATTAATGCATAATCATAGCTCAGTTTATTTTAGCCCTTTTCAGTAGAGTGCCATGATTCTAGTGCATCCCATTTTTTTATCTTGTTATCTTAGCTTAGTGTTACATGATAATATTACAATAAATGATATATTTTTAAGTGTATTTGTGATAAATGCTCATTTCCTCTATCGTGAATTCCTTCTAAGTTTGTCATTTAGCATTTACACTTTTAACTCTTTATCTACTAGCTTATAGTAATTTATTACAGCCCTAACATGGCACTAATGTTTGCTTTCAACCTCATCATGTTGCTAGTGAACTTGTCAGCCCTAAACATGGCATTAGTAGTGTTTGCCTTACTGGTCCTAAACATGGTACTAGTGGGTTTATTCAAGTGGTCCTAACATATTTCTAACCTAATTCTTGCTGCAAACGGTCCTAGTATGATACTATCTCTAAACATACATCATATATCACATCATCACAACCATGCAATCAACCAACCAAAATTACATCTCAATAGAAGAGAACTAAAATAAAATAAAATAAAATTATAGAAAAACTAATTAATTACCCTATTCATGTTGCCCATGCATTTAAAGAATTTGTTTAGCCTAATTGTTTACTTAAAATTTATTATTTGGGTTTATGCTTATTTTGAGGCTAAGAAAGCCCATGATAACTAACTCGCTCTTCCCCCTTACTTACTATGGAATAACACAGCGAGTCAAGACGGTTTCCTAGAACCGTCCTACAAAATATTAATAAGGTAAAAATTAGAAAATATGCTAAAACTTGAAAATTTCCTAAATGGTACTTGGAAGGTTTACATTGTTGACATCTAGGCTAAAATTTTACCTAGTGGGCGAAAGGGTCTTAGGGTGTTTTTAATGGCCTCGTACCTATTTGGGATCGTGTCGGGATCTTTCTTGATATTGATTCTAAAATTACAGTGGCTAACATACTGAGTTATAAGCTCATGTAGTGGCTATAAAAACTGAATTTGGAATGACAAATTTCTATTTTGATTACCAATGTGTTTTTGGGGATCTCTAGCACTCCAGAAGTCCAAAAAAGTGCTAAACCTTTCAGTAAGGATTTCCTAGCCATTTGTAACAACATGGACAGCAAGGACAAGAGACTTATTAGGGCTGTAAGATTTGAAATTGGCAACCAAAAGAATTTTAAAAAGGCTTCGGTGGCTTACTGTGGCTCGGGTGCAAGTAAAGGTCCGATTGCATCGAAAATCAGTGCAGACGCCTAAAATTTTGAATAAGGAAGAACCTACCAATGAAATACATCATAAGTTTAATGGATTTAGGTGCTAGAAATAAAAATAAAAGAGTCATATAGAAGGATTTAGACTCAAACAAATGAATTCGGGATCGTCGGTACACGTAGGATCGCTTTCGGTATCCAGATGGGGTTTCCATTCAAATTAATGAATGTAGGTAATAATAGGGAATTAAATAAGATTCAAATTTGCTTGGATGATGGGGAAATAAAGCCCAAAGGCCTAGACTTACACTGGTTCAACAAAGAACACAATCAAGCCACTAACGAAGCAGATA
The DNA here is from genome assembly GCA_039654915.1 of Aquilaria yunnanensis. Lineage (NCBI taxonomy): Eukaryota > Viridiplantae > Streptophyta > Magnoliopsida > Malvales > Thymelaeaceae > Aquilaria > Aquilaria yunnanensis. The sequence goes on from CM077595.1 coordinate 4,652,314, forward strand.
GTGCGATGACGATCCTTTGATGTAATGCATTCTTTTCCACTTTAATGAGAGAGACTAGGAACAATGAAGGAATTATGAGCTTATTTAATTGAGCTAAATAAATGGGAGAAAAGGATAGTCCCAAAGCTATCTGGACATAACAAGGATGGCATTGTGGGTAATGGCGGTCATAGGTGAATTTTTCTTAGTGTGGTTAAGAGGCTGTTTTGGATGGAAAAGAAAAAGTAAAGAGTAAGAATTCACATAGGGTTTGGCTAATAGGTAGATAGATATCTGGGGGGGGAAAAAAGAAAAAGGATAATTATAGGGTAATTAATGGTGAATGTGATAAATAATAAAATAAAATGAGATAAAATAAATTAACCTCAAACTTTAATATTTTAGGAGGGTTGCATCTAAAAAATTCTTGTGAGATAAAAATTAGGTCTAGTTGAGAAATTATCACATATAATAGCAACACGAACTCGGTATAAACTATATACTCACATTGGCTAAAGTTTTTGAAATCTAAGCAAATGAATTCAGAATTGAGTGAAACAAATTTCCTTTCACTCATTTTCACGAGAATAATCTAGTGATGCTCTCAGATTTTCCATTAAATGCTCAGTTGGAAAAGGATAAAAAAAACCCTTAGCCTAAAGAAGATGACTTTGAGTTTTCAGCTCGGAATTTGACTTAGTGGCCACTAAAAAAATTATCTAAGGATCAAGATTCTTAGTTTTACATTGATTGGTAAAATTATGAAAATACCCTTGAGGGTAAAATGGTAATTTTTTATTTTAGGTTAATTTGGTATTTTTTTTTATTTCTAGAGTTATTACACTCTTGGTCGGTGATATCTTTATAAACACATGATTACCAACAACAAACTCCAAAGCACGATGCCTCTGATTTGCACATCTCCATTGCCAATCTTGAGCTACTACTAATCATTGTTTGATTATTTTTACCTTATCTGAAGTTTGTTGTAACAAATCTAGTCCCAATAAAGGCATGTCATCCACTTCTTCCTAACACACTAGAGTACAACAGCTACAACCATATAAGGCCTTTTATGGGGCTATCTAAATGATGGAATGATAGCTATTACTATAAGCAAATTCCACTAGGCACAGGTCATTATCCTAAGAGTTCTTATAATCCAATACAAAAGCTCTAAGCATATCCTCAATAGTTTGTATAGTCTTTTTGGATTGCTCATCTGTTTATGGATAATAAGCGGTGCTCATTAATGTCACAATACCCAACTGTTCTTGTAAAGCCTGCCAAAATTGTGATGTGAATCGAGGATCCCTATCAGAAACAATACTCATCGATACTCCATGAAGTCGAACTATTTCAAATATGTGTAATTCAACTAGTCTAGCTACAAGACATGCCTTTTGGATTGCCAAAAAGTGGGCTGACTTGGTTAACCGATCAATTATCACCCAGATTGCATCATGTCAACAGCAAGTAGCTGGTAGCCCAACTATGAAATTCATTGTAATGTCATCGCACTTCCATTGAGGAATCTCCAACGGTTGTAGTAATCTTCCAAGTCTTTAGTGCCTTACTTTGACTTTTTGACAAGTCAAAAATCTAGATACAAACTCTGCAATGTCTTTCTTCATGCCATTCCACCAAAAGCTTTTCTTTAAATCTTGGTACATCTTGGTGCTCCTAGGGTTATAACGACTCAAGTCTAGAACTAGTCAACGGAACATCTACCCATACCAAATAGGCTATTCTTTAGAAAAGGATAAGTGCTAGGTGTTTATGTTTTAGAATTAGAGCCTATATATCCACATAAGGATTCCCACAATTCACCCATCTAAGATTTGGGGTTATTGCAAACTTCTCCCCTTTATATACCCAACGTCCTTGTTGGGGTCAATCAGATTACTTGGCTCCCCAAACCAAGTAACCTCTCTCATCAAACTATTTTGCCTTTGGCCAAGTAGCTTCTCAAATTCAGGATCAATACCGGTAGACGATGCATGCGCACACCCACTATGTCACACCATTGTGGTCCCGGCTCAGCTTTTATACCATTTATAATGACCCAAGTCTAGGACTGGTCAACGGAACACTTGCCCACACCACATAAGCTATCCTTTGGAAAAAGGATAAGCGCTAAGTGTTTATGTTTTTGAACTAGAGCCTATATATCCATATAAAGCTTTCCATAATTCATCCAATATGGGATATGGAGGTATTAAAAACTCTGCCCTCATGTGGCCAACATCCTCATTAGGGTACCTTGGGCTTCATGGTCTCCTAAACTTGTAACTTCTCCAATTAGATTACTTGACCCCTAGCTAAGTAATCTTTATAATCCTAGATCAGCCCTGGTAGGTGATGCATGTGCACACCCAGTATGCTACATCATCGCAGTCCTAAGTTGGCTCTGATACCATCTATAATGACCCAAGTCCAAAACCGATCAACGTAACACTTGCCCACACTAGATGGATTACCTTTTGTATCATTCGGAAAACGATAATCGCTAAGTGCTTGTGCTCTAGAACTTAAGCCTATATATCCACATAAGGCTGCCCACAATTCACCCATGTGTGATATGGGGGTATTTAAACTCCCCTCCTTATGTACCCAAAGTCCTCATTGAGGTCAGTCGGATTACTTGGTTGCCTGGACCAAGTAACCTCTCTAATCAGACTACTTAGCCCCTAGCCAAGTAGCCTTTCAAATCCAAGATCAGTCTCGGTGGACGATGCATGTGCATACCTACTATTTCACACCATCGTGGTCCCAAGTCGATTCTGATATCATTTGTAATGACTCAAGTCTAGAACCAATCAATGGAACACTCACCACATGAGCTATCTTTTAGAAAAGGATAAGTGCTAGGTGCTTATGTTCTAGAACTAAAGCCTATATACCACATAAATCTTCCCATAATTCACCCATGTAGGAAATGGGGGTATTACAGGATGGTTAAACGAGATGTGTGTCACCAATAAAACATCATACTTCATCTCACTTCCTTGAGGAACAACTAATCTATTTTGAAATTTTAGGGTACCATCCATACCACGCCAAATCCTTTCTACCCTAGAACTAACCATTCTTAACATTGTGGACCCTCTTTTTTAGCCTCTTTGACCCTTGCCACAAGTGTAGGCTCTATATGCAAACTAGCCATGAGAACCTAAGGTCATTTCACTTGCACCCTTAAGCTCATGTGACTAAACTCCTCCAATAGTTTCCACTCAGAAACCACCATAGCATTTAGTTTAGCACCCTTATTTCTACTCAAAGCATTAGCCACCATGTTAGCCTTACCTAGGTGATACTGAATCGTGCAATTATAATCAAAGAGATACTTAACCCAACGATGCTGTCGATTATTAAGTACCTTCTATGGCAATAGATCCTATAGGCTTTTATGGTCAGTGAAGACCTCAAACTCTTCTCCATACAAATAATGTTGTCAAAGCTTTAACATATGTATGACAGCTGCGAACTCCAGATTATGACTTGGGTATTTTAGCTCTTCAGGCTTCATCTACTTGGATTCATAAGCAATCACCTTCCCCATTTGCATTAATACACAACCAAGTCCTTGATGTGATGCATTTGTATAAATTGCAAACCAATTCCGCTCATCCCAAAAAGTAAGAACAGGTGTAAAGATTAATCGCTTCTTCATCTTCTGAAAATTATTTTTGCACTGCTCGGTCCATTAGAATGGTTGATCCTTCTTAGTCAGTTCGGTTAAGAGGTGTGCCAGCCTTGAATAACCTTCTTCAAAACATCTATAATAACCAGCCAAGCCCAAGAAGCTCTTAATCTCATACACGGTCTTTGATTATTACCAGTTCACCCTGCTTCAACCTTGCTAGGATCCACTGAAATTCTATCCTTAGTTACCACATGGCCTAAAAATGTCTCACTGTCTAACCAAAACTCACACTTGCTCAACTTTGCATACAGCTTATGTTCCTTCAACGTCAGAAGTGTAATCCTTAAATGTCCTCTATGGCTTTCAGCATCTAGTGAGTAAATCAGAATATCATCTATGAAAACAATGACAAATTGATCTAGGTATAGTTAGAACACCCTATTCATTAGGCCCATGAAAGCTATAGATACATTCGTTAAACCAAAAGGCATCACTAGAAACTCATAATGCCCATAACGAGTCCTAAATGTCGTCTTTAACACATATTTTTCTTTGATTTTCAGTTGATAGTACCCAAACCTCAAATTGATCTTAGAGAACAATGATGCTCCCCTCAATTGATCAAACAGGTCATTAATCCAAGGTAAAAGGTACATGTTAATTATCGTCACCAGATTCACCTGTCGATAATCAATGCACATCCTCAAGCTGCCATCTCTCTTCTTCATGAATAAAACAAGAGCACCCCAAGGTAAAGTACTTGGATGTATGAACCCCTTTTCGAGTAGCTCCTATAATTGACTTTTTAGTTCCGCCATTTCTGATAGAGCCATATGATAAGGTGCTTGAGAGATAGGAGTCATTCCTGGTAGTAAATCGATGGTGAAGTTGATATCTTAGCTATGTGGCATTCCAGGTAACTCCTTTGGAAACACTTTTGGAAATTCTTCCATGATGGAAATACCATTTACTGATTCAGGCTTCTCTGGCTCTGTCTGCATATAAGCCAAATAGCCAACAGGGCCCTGACAGAGATATCTATCAGCTTGCACACTAAAAATTAAGATCAAAGCATAGCTCTTTTTATCCTTAGCTTCTTACCCATCAGGCAAGGAAAAGGTAACTAGCTTCTGATAGCAACCCAACTTAGCATGGTGTTGATGCAGCTAGTCCATGCCCAAGATACAATCAAATTCAGATATCCCAAGCACAAAAAGGTCAGTGTCTAGATAGCATCCTCTGATAAAAATTAAGCAAGATTAAAGTGTATGAGTAGAACTCATACTAATGTCTGATGGTGTAGAAACCACTAGTATGAAGGGAAGCTTTTTAATGGGCATGTTTAACTGATCAGCTAGTTTAGGAGATATGAAAGAATGTGTAAATCCCAAGTTTATAAGAACTCTAGAAAAAAACCTAGAAATAGCAAGAGTAACTATGACCAATTCAAACAATTACTAACCTAAGCATGCCACTACTATTAACTTGGAATTAAAAGCTACAAATAATAGCATACATTGCACCACACCTGGAGCATCCTCTACCTTCTCGGCTATCACTGCATAAACACATCCTGCCACATGAGAATTTTTTGTTGGTGGTCCTATCTGTGCTACTAGTGGAGCGTCCTTCTTAAGACATTGTTTGGATAAATGTCTTACCTCTTAGCAATAGAAGCAAGTCATACACCATCCTCCTACTAGGTGAAAGAAATGACAAGTTTGGCATCTAAGGTCTCCCTGCCCTTGAAAAATTGGTCTCACTGTGGGCCTTCCTACCCCATTAAGCTATTGTCAAGTAGCTCTAGTATCAATTGGCTGTCATCTGCCAAATTGTCCTCACCCCTGAATAGGCATCGATCATGCTGCTTGAAGGAAATTGCTTGCATGTGTAAATCTTGATAGCCTATGACCATGACTCTAGTCAATAAGTTTAGCTAACCGCCTATTTCTCATCCTTGCTTCACCACGTTGAGCTAGGGATACTGCCTTCTCAAAGGTATGAATCTCCTGCATAATCAGCTTATCTGCCAGCTCATCACGTAAACCATTACCATACCTCTTGATTTTCCTTGGTCCATATGCCATAATGTACTCAATATAGCGGGCCAAGGCATTAAATTTCGCTATGCACTAATCTACCTCATGCCTCCTTGCACCAATGTAAAAAACTCTTGCTCCTTCCTGTCCCTCATGGCCTCAGAAAAATATTGGCCACAGAAATTCTGCACGAAAGTCTCCCAAGTGATATATCCACACTTAGTCCTTTGAACCCCTGGTCGAATGGCCTTCCACCATGTCTATGCCTTCTTAACTAAGCTAAAGGTGGCTAAATCTTCCTTGTCCTCATCTAGAATTCTCAAAGCTGAAAGTGTCCTCTCTGAAGCCCTGATCCACTCCTCGGCTTTGGGAAGGTTAACCCTACTAGCATACTCACCAGTTAGCCTCTTAAACCGCTCAAGTAGATTGGCCCTATGCTGGCATCTAGCTAGGGCATGAGGCTGCTGCTCTTGCTCATTCAAATTCTGAAAGTACTGGCCTAAAACAATAACTTACTGACACAATAGATTATCATTGGCCTACTAACCAAGATTCTAGGCTTGTTGCCCATGATTCAATATGTCTTGTCCATGCACTTGAGCATGCTGACCTCGACCCCAAGGAGGTCGTCCTTGACCATGAGCTTGCGGCTTATCCTGTGCACCTTATCCAAAACCCAAGGCAGGATACTCTTGTGGGTCCATGACCTAAAAAGGAAAGATTTAGTCTAGTGCAGCACAGTTAAACAACTTTAGAAGTAACTTTTGACTTATAACACTAGGTGAGGTTCTAGGTAACTCTTATCTCATTTTAGATGTTAAACTAATTGGTATATTGTTTTACAAGTCCCTTTTTTGAAAGCCAAGTTGTTAACTTTTGTTTTTTACCTTGCTAATATATCATGCTCAATTATGGAAACTTTTCAAAACCTACCCAAGGTCTCTACCTTAGGCAGACAAACAAGAAGCATACTTACTGAATGACCTAACATCCTCATTGGGGTATCTTGGGTTACATGGTCTCTTGGACCAGTAACCTGTCCTATTAAATTACTTGACCCCCAATCAAGTAACCTATTTATTCCCGGATCAGCCCGGTAGGCGATGTATGTGCACACCCACTATGTCACATCATCATGGTCCCGAGTCAGCTCTAATACCATCTGTAATGACTCAAGTCTAGAACTGGTCAACGGAACATCTACCCACACCACATGAGCTATCCTTTGGAAAAAGATAAGCACTAGGTGTTTATGTTCTAGAACTGGAGCCTATATATCCACATAAGGCTTCCCATAATTCACCCATGTGGGATATAAGGGTGTTACAAGTTTAATAAATAGAGCAATAAAGTAAATGACAATGGTACGTAGAGTGTGATGACGATCCTTTAGTGTGATGATTTCTTCTCCACTTTGCTATGCAAGAGTCGGAACAATGGTGGCAATAGAAGGCTATCTAAATGAATTAAAGGAATAAAAAAGAGAAATACACACGAAGGTTGAAGGAGGTGGTTGGAGTGGCAAGGTGGAACATAACGATCATGGGTGTTTTCCCATTGTTTTGACTTAAATGGCTATTGCGAATGGAATAGAAAAGAAATGAGGCAGGTGAGTGAACAAGGAGTCTTAGCTAGTATATAGGTTATTTGGAGCAAGAAGTCTTACCGTATAGAAAGAAAAAAACAAATAGTATAGTGGGATAATGATGGAGTTATTTAAGTAGAAAAAAAATAAGTAGATAAATTAAAATGATTTGATTTACAAGCCAAAATTCTAGGAGGGCATGTGGCTGTAGGTTTTGTTTGTTTGTTTGTTTTTCAAGGAAAAGATATTAGGGTTAAGTGAGAAATTATTCCATGCAACAAAAACATGAACTCGATATAAACCGTACACTTTCTTAGGCTAAAATTTTGGAACTAAAGCAGATGAATTCATAATCGAGTAAGATAAATTTCTTTAGACTTATTTTCACAAGAAAAATCCAACGGTGCTCTCAGATTTTCCATTCAATGCTCGGTTGGAAAAGGATAAAAATGTCCTTAGCCTAAAGAAGATAACTTTGAGCTTCCAACTTTGAGTTTGACTTAGTGGCCACTAAAGGAATTATCTAACGATCAAGATTCTTGGTTTTACCTTGGTTTTCAAAATTGATAGGTAAAATTATGAAAATACACTTGAAGGAAAAAGGGTAATTTTGCATTTAGGATAATTTGGTAATTTTGCATTTAGGGTAATTTTGTAATTTTTTTCCTTAATTTCTAGGGTTATTACACAAAAATATTTTTATAGTAGAATAAACTCAGGTCACATTTGTTGAAATTAACTAAGTTTAGTAGTCAAAGTAAGTTTAATAGTTAAAATAGTAAATTTTCCAAAAACTAAAGGCTAAATGCATTCTACTTTGCATTTTTTTCCTCTCTTATTATATTTTTAGTCTTTTAATACTACTAAATATCTAATTAAATAGATAACTGTATATTTAAATCTCTGTAAGTGGATTCTTTTCTTTCCTTCTTTTTAGAGCCCTAATACTAACACTAATTAAATAGACAATATAAAACATTTTTATCATTGAAAGAGTAAAAGAACTTCTAATTTCAAGATAAAGGTGGTGGCCTGTGGCGGCTTCATCATGTGTCATTGTACGGGTAGGGAAAACTTCTGATGGAGGAGAGCACTTTTGGAGGAGATTCCCCAGTGGAATGTACCTGAAATACTCCAGAAAACACAGGTCAGGAGGTCCCCGATGTGTATTCCCGGGGAGGAGCCTTCGACGCCCAAGTCAGTATTTTCAGATAATTGGATTATGTGCTCTTTTTGTGTATTCAAAGAGAACTCTTTTCCTTCTCCCCTTACCCTGCTAGGACGCTTTCTGGGTGTTTTATAAAGGAGGCGTACATAAGCCATTTTCCTTTTGTGGTAGCTCCAGATCACGACACGTGTTCGGTGGGATGCGATCCCTACTTTTCCGGGAGCGAAGGGACGTTTATCTCAGCAAAGGTCGCCTGGTTGACAGCCTAGGCATTCCGAGAATGTCGTATCGAGACGTCCCTCTGATGGTGTGCTCCAGTGATAGCGTGTCAGAATGTACTTGGGGGACGACTTTTATGGGGAGGTGTCAGAGGCTCCTTAAATGCTTTGTTCGTACTTTTCGAGGTTACTCTGACGTTTCAGGGAATGTATTCCCCGAGGATGGGTCCTCCAAGGGATACCTCTGTTCCCGAAGGGGCTCTGACCTCTCTACCGAGGTTGGTCTTACCATTTCCTAAGGAAGCGAATTCCCTGCATTAGGCCAGGGGGATCGTTCATCCTTCCGACCTCGGCTAGCTGTTTCCCTCTGGCGAAGTCGGTACCCCCGTCAGGTCTGGGAGCTCAGCCAGTGATGGGCACCTCGGCTATCACATGCCCCCTCCTGGAGAGCCGAAGCTCCCGCTTCGGCTATGTTTTCGAGGAGGTCCCTTTGCCGACCTGGTGGCTGAAACTTTTCTTGGAAAGTTGCCTTGCTTCAGAAGGCGTCTCCTCGGAGCTGAGGTACCCTCCTCTAGTTTTCTTGATGTCCTCGGAATGCATGTTACTTTTTTTTCTTTTTTGCTTTTTCTGCCATGAGCCTGTGAATCGTCGCGTCCTTTGGCCAGGCGTGTCAGTCCTAGGTAACCGTGCCTGGGTTTTCGCGATGTTAGCGGGACGTGCCCTAGTTCTTCGCGCTGTGTGACACGTGGACGCTGTTGGATGGCAAAACAACTATGCTGGTTACGTCAACCGCACCTTTTCGCCTTCAAGGAGTAATAATGAGGCCATTTCATCTTCAAAGGATGATTATAACGACGTTTCACTTATCCTTCTTCGGTCTTTATAAGCACCTTCCGTCCCATTTTGTCTCACTTTTTTGTTTTAACTCTCGTCTGTTCTAGAGCCTTTTCTTGCCCTTTTTCTTTTTTCGGTGGCGGTTCTTACGGCAAAGTGACCTCCGGCGATTCCTTGCAGCGGTGTTTCGCAGCCCGGGTTTTAGCAAAGTCTTTGGTGGGTGTTCCCTTTTTGTGGTTTGTCGTTGTTCCTCTATTTCTCCCAAAGTCATCTCTCTTTTTCTTATTTTTTTGAAAAATGTCAAATCCAACTCCATTAAGTCCGACTCCATTGATGACTGTGCGCCCTCTTTCTGCAAACCTTGTGATGCCCTCCGGCATCTCTGTCCAGTGACATGGTGAATTTCGAGGGAGCTTCCGGGGGGGAAGGACGTCTTGCTGAGATATTCCCCAGGTGGGAAAGTACCCGAAAAGCTAAAAAAAAAGGGTTAGGAAGTCCCCGGGATGGTTTTCCGGGGAGGAGCCTCCGACGCCCAAGTCAGTACTCTGATAATGAATAAAGTAGGCCCGCTAGAAAGGTGCGAGAGTTAGCTTGCATATATTTTCAGCTATGTGCGAGGGCTGCTCAGGGAGAGGGGATAAATCCCTTGCTAGGTCCTTTTTCCCAGTATTTATATAAATGCCTGGCCCGTTCAGATCCTGACACGTGTTCAGCTGGATCCTTTCTGGGCGTAGGGAACAAGTAGCCGTCTTCAGGCTCCTGGTTTTGTGGCTGAGATGGGACTTGGACGGCGTCAGTGTGTCAAGTCGGCGTTTTAGGCGGCGTGTGGGTTTCCTGTCAGAGGCTCCTTAAATGCTCATGCCGTACTCCCGAAGTCCATGGCCGAGGTCGTCCTTTGGTACGGACGATGCCCTTCGGGAAATATGCCCGCAGTTCGGGGGAGTTCCCTGTTTCAGGTTCCACCTTCGGGGAGATCTTCTTCGGCTTGCAATAGCTGATTCTCCGTTTCCGAAAGCGATTTGTTTAGTACCTCGGGGGGCTAAAAGCTTCCTGACGCTCTGGGTTCGGGTCAGATAGAGGCGATAGCCCTTCGGCTATCACATGCCCTCCTTTGGAAAGCCGAAGTGGAGACTTCGGTTTGTAGTCTTTCCGAGGATGCTCTTTGGGAGTTTTTAGGGAGTAAAACCTGTGCCGAAGGTACACCTTTTGCCCGAAGATATGGGCTGTTCGGCAATAGCCTGTCTTTTGGTGTCTTCGAGGCTACTTACTTCTTTCCTTTTCCTTTTGCAGGTCTGTCCAGCGTCGCGTCTCATGACCAGGCGTGTCAGTCTGGAGCGGCGCGTCCCAGTTTTTTAGGGGTGTCAGAAGGCGCGTCCCCTTTTTTGGCTCGATGGCTGACACGTGGCACTCAGTCATTGGTAGGGATTGTGCTGTAACGTCAAGCGCGCCTTTTTAGGCACGAAGGAGCAGTTATGGCAACGTTTCGCCTTCGCCCAGCACTTAAGACGCCGGTTCGCCTACCTCCCTTGGCCTATATATATGCTCACTCTATCACTTTTTCTCTTTTTGCTTTTACTTTTGCTCTGGTTTTCCTTCTGCTTTTTGCGGCATTTTTTTCACCTGAGCTTTTTTCCGACCACCTTTCACGACGGCGTCTTTACATACAGATTTCGGCAAGCGTTTTGGTGGGTTTTGATTTCCAGAACTTTTTTGTTCTTCTCAAAATTTTTCCAAAGTTCGCTGTTGCCTTTTTCTGAACTTGCTTTTCAGCCCAAGAGGCCTATTCCTGAGAGTTGGCAACCTCTCTTGTCCCACCCTTGCTGCACCACTCCTAAAAAGTTAGCAAGGTGGAAGAAGAAATTTTTCCTCCCCTCGTACGCTGTTACGAGGTTGCCACATCCCGACCACTATAGCTTTTCAAACCATAGTGATAGCCAAACGCTATCGCCTCTATCTGGCCGAACTCCCTGCCACAATGATGGCCAGAAGAAGCTGGCGCTTCCCAAGAAAAGGTGCGATCAGGCACCTCGGGAGATAGCCGAAAAGCTCCGAGCCCGGCACGCCAGGAAACCCCGAGGACACTACTCGCCCCCCAAGGTTGTGAACATATCGCCTTCGGAAAAGCGGCACCAGGCATAGCGAGCCGAACATGATATCCCCGAAGGTGGAACTCCCTGAAACTGGGAACCCCCGAACTGAGGGCTTGTTTCCCGAAGAGGCTCTGTCCGAACTAGAGGACGACCTCACCCAGGGACCTCGGGAGTACGGCAGGAGCGTTTATGGAAGCATTTAAGGAAGTCTCTGACACGTCCTTTCACGGACGTCATAAAGTCGCCTGAATAGGCGCTCTGACATACGGACGCCATCAGAATCACATCATGGCCCATCTCAGCACGTGGCTCAGGACACCCGGCTGCCAGTTATCTGTCCCCTACGCCCAGAAACTCAGGGAACATCCGACCGAACACGTGTCGTGATCTGAACGGGCTAGGCACTCCTTTAAATACCAGGAATTAATACTTGGCAAGAGGCTGGTTGGTTGGCCAAACACGGCTCCCATACTCTGAGAAAACTATCAGGCGAGACCCTTCAGCCCTTTGTGCTATTTCCTTTGCCTTTTCTCAGCCACCACTGACTTGCGCGTCGGAGGCTCCCCCCCCGGAAAAACACTCCGGGGGCCTCCTAACCCTTTGTTTCTGAGCTTTTAGGCACCCTTCTTCGGGCTATCCATTCCACCAGGCGTTCTTCCTCCCAGAAGTCTCTCCACCAGTCATCATGACTATAAACGATGAGGCCCCTGGCCATCATTTGGCGCCGTCTGTGGGAACCCGCTCTGAGATCGCCGTCGTTGAGACTCGGCGTTCTAAGGACAAGAGGCTCTCGAAGTCCCCGTCCGCGCCTGAGATACAACCGGCTGCTGAGCAAACACTCCCAGGGACTTCTGCGCCTGAGGAAGACCGCCCTCTGGTAATCACCATGAGCTTCTTGAGGGACTTTCAGCGTTCGATCGTGTCTGAAATGACCCAGCGGATCGACCGAAGGTGGCCACAGCAAGCACAGGCCCAGAGACCCCCCTCACCGACACGCCCCAAGTCTACACATCGCAATTCGGGGAGTGGAGACCCTCGCAGAGAATCATCCACAGAAAATATAGCCCTCGGGAAACGGCCTATGGGACAAACAGGGTCCGAGCGACCGAGAGTCGCACAGCGAAGCAGTTCGTCGCCCGAGGCGAGGTATTTGTCCCCTCAGCGCCGAACTCACCCCCCGAAGAGGCGCCGGCGATCTCCATTCCCTGAAGAAGGCCCTAGCGCCACAGTGCTGATGGAGAGGATACTAGCACGGCTGGACAGAGTGGAGAAACAAGTGGCCAGAAAACCCGTTTGGGCCAGACTCTCGGGAACGTGCTGCGAAGATAACTCACCATTTATTCAGGCCGTTGTTGAGGCAGCCATGCCAGGTGACTTCAGAGTACCTCGGTTGGAGATTTATGATGGCCGTACTGATCCACAGGCCCATTTGACGAAGTACAGACGCAGCATGATAATACACGGTGCTGATGACGTTACCATGTGCAAGTGCTTCGAAGTCACCCTCACAGGGCCAGCCACGGCGTGGTACAATTCCTTGCCTTCAGGAACCATCACCGAGTTCCAGGAGTTGTCCACAGCCTTCACCCAACAGTTCATCAGGAGCCGACCTACGGCGAAGATGCCTGTTCAGATGTTCGACATAGAGCAGAGGAATGGAGAAACCATCCGAGACTATGTCGAAAGATTCAACAGGGAAGCTCTGAGCGTCCCAGACCTCAGGCCCGAAATCCGCATTCTTGCCATGACACGAGGCCTTCGGCGAGACACACAGCTGTTCTACGAGTTCTCAAAAGACCCCCCGGAGACCCTCGGAGAATTTTACCGAAGAGCAGAACAGCACATGACCGCCGAAGAACTAAGAATGGCTGGGCCAAAGTCTGATCACCACCGCCCCGAAGAGTCCAGTCAACAAGCTCGGCATCCTACCGAATACGCAGGATGACCTCGGAGGATGCAAGGAAAGAAACCTCAAAATTTCACACCATTGAGCACTTCACGGACCAACATTCTCATGGCGCTGGAAAGGCAAGGGACGCAGATTCGGCGACCAAGGGCCATGACCGCCGATAATAAGAAGAATGCAAAGAAGTTTTGCCAGTTTCATCGCGACCACGGTCATGACACCGAAGACTGCTTCCAGCTGAAGAAGTACATAGAGTCGCTGATAAAAAATGGCCAACTTCGGAAATACCTGAGGATGCCATCCCCGAAAGGCAGAAAAATGCAGGAAGAAAGGGCCGAAGATGAGGACTATGACTCCGACAGGCGAAGAAATAGAAGTCCAAAAAAGCGCCCATCACCTCCAGGAGGGCTTTATCTAAATCCATCACCACGGGGCTCCCATCCTCGGAAAGAAAGCGGAAAGCCAGAGAAATTGCAGTCATGGAGTATCAAAGTCCATCAAAGAAGCTGGCTCGCAAAGATGGCCCCACCGTCGCCTTCCCCCACGACGATCCGCTACTGATTATGGCGAGAGTAGGGAACTGGGACGTCAAAAGAGTATTGCTTGATGATGGCTCAAATGCTGACGTCCTATTCTCGCACCTGCTGCCGAGCTTGGGCATCTCCGGCAGCGAACTGAAGCCTGTCACCTCGCCCACTTTTGGGGTTGGACCATCCGAACTCCCCGTCCTCGGATGGATCGACCTCCCGCTGATGATGAAAGGGACTTCGGTGAACAGAGCAGCTGAGTTGCACGCCTCCACAATGGCGAGATTCATCGTCATGAACGCCCCGTCCTCATACAACGCCATCCTTGGAAAGCAGACAATGGGGAACCTGCATATTCACCCTGATGTGAAGTACTTCACTATCACATTCGCCACCAAGGATGGAGATGCAGAGGTGTTCATAGACCAAGCCGAGGTAAGAAAGGTGTTCATGAAAGCGTGAAAAGCTCCGGCAACAACCTCGCGCAAACAATGGAGGCAAGAGCACCAGAAAAAGGCAAAGAAGAAGATCTCGCCAAAACAGAAAATGGAAGCAATAGAGCTTGTCCCAGGTCAATCTACCCGAATAGGGAAGAGCTTGGCCGAAGGTGACAAGGAAAATCTTGTATCCTTTCTGCTGGAAAATAAAGATCTGTTTGCCTACTCGCCAAAAAATATGCCGGGGGTGAACCCTGGCATAATACAGCATAGCCTCAAAGTAAGTCCGGAAGCAAGGCCTGTCCAGCAAAAGAAACGAAGCATCTCAGCCCACGAAAGCAACTTTGTCAAAACCGAAGTCCAGCGTCTCCTAGATGCTGAGGTTATCAGGGAGGTCAAGTACCCCGAATGGTTAAGCAACGTGGTCATCGCCACAAAAGAAGGTAGCAGCAAACTCCGGATGTGCATCGACCTCAGAAACTTGAACGATGCTTGCCCGAAAGACTCATACCCTCTGCCACCAATAGATTCAACTGCTGAACATGGGCTCCTAAGTTTCCTAAACGCCTTCAGTGGCTACCATCAGATAAGGATGGACCCCGAAGATGAAGAGAAGATTACCTTCATCACCGAGGGAGGAACATACTGCTATATCAGGATGCCATTCGGGCTCAAAAATGCAGGAGCCACCTACCAGAGGCTGATGAACAAGGTCTTCAAAGACCAAATGAGGAGAAACATGGAGGTGTATGTTGATGATATGATAGTCAAGAGCAAGCTGCCTGGCTACCACGTTGCAGATTTAGAGGAAACCTTCCAAAAGCTCAGAGCCTCCGGGATCCGCCGCAAAATCTGAAAAATGCATCTTCGGGGTGACTTCGGGAAAATTCCTTGGGTACCTGGTATCCGAAAGAGGCATCGACGCTAACCCCGAGAAGATTAAGGCCCTGCTTGAATTCCGAACTCCTGGCACTGTCAAAGATGCGCAGAGACTCACCGGAAGAATAACCTCTCTGAGCAGGTTTATTGCCAGGTACGGAGATAGGTGTAGACCTTTCTCCAAAGTCCTCACAAAGGCAACAAAAATGGAAGGCGACCTCGGAAGAAATGATCATCCTTGGGATGAAGATTGCCAAAAGGCCTGGGAAGAACTCAAAGTCTACCTGGCCAGCCTGCCGACTCTGCGACAACCTCGGGAGGGAGAGCCCCTCGTACTATACCTCGCCGTCACAGAAAAAGCTGTGAGCTCGGTCCTCGTGAAGGAAGAAGGGTCAAAGCAATGGCCGGTCTACTATGTCAGCAAGTCCCTGCATGGCGCCGAAGTCAGGTACCCTTTGCTTCAAAAAGCTATATACGCCTTGGTGCTTGCAGGGAGAAGGCTGCGATCATTCGGGAAGGCTCTCCAAGTGGTGCATAGAGCACGGCGAACACGAAATTACGTATGAGCCTCGGAAGGCCATAAAAGCTCAAGGCGTATTATCAGGGGCCCCGAAGGCCTAGAGGTAATGAAGGCTACCAAGTTCGGCAGACGGCAGGAGATTATGGGGCGAAAGACCCAATTTTGGGAAAATATCATGAGCTAGTAGCAAGGCTCATCCAAGATTGACGCCGTACGGATCGAAAACGTACCTCGGCGGAATAACTCTGAGGCAGATTGCTTGGCGAAGTCGAAAACATATACCGAGGTGCCAGACCATCCGAGCATCTCAGTGCTGAGCATGACGACCTCGGGAACGGGATGGAAAGACCCAATAAAAAGATAACTCACAGAGAATTTGCTCCCCGAAGACCCCGGTGATGCTGCAAGACTGCGAAGACACTCCGAAAGATTCTTCCTGATTGATGAAGAATTATATCGGCAGGGATATGGGAATCCGCTGCAAAAATGTGTGGATGAAAAGGATACTGAAATGGTCCTTGAAGAAGTTCACGAAGGCATGTGTGGTTGACACATTGGAACTAATGCCCTGACAGCAGTGATACTCCCCCAAGGATACTTCTGGCCTACCCTGAGAAAGGACGCAAGACAATTCGCCCGGAAATGTGGTAGCTGCCAGAGACACGCGAAAAACCAGAGGACTTCCCCGGAAATGATAACTTCGGCAGACTGTCCTTGGCCCTTCGCAGTCTGGGGTGTAGACCTTATTGGGCCACTCCCCACAGCACCCGGAGGCATGAAATTCTGCGTTGTAGCAGTGGGCTATTTCTCAAAGTGAGAGGAGGCAGAACCACTAACAACTATCTCGGCAAAAGAAGTGCAGAAGTTCCTATGGAAGAACATCGTATGCAGATTTGGCATACCGAGGGTACTAGTAGCTGATAATGGATCCCAGTTCACAGACAAAGGATTCCAAAAATTCATCAGCGACCTCGGAATAAAGATGCACTTCGACCCAATAGCTCACCCCCAAAGCAACGGGCAGGTAGAAGTATTGAACAGGACCACAAATGATGGCCTGAAAAAGAGACTAGGGGAAGCCAAGGGGAAATGGCCAGGAGAACTCCAAAGTGTACTATGGAGCTACCGAACGACGCCCCGAAGAGCCACAGGGGAAACTCCTTTCTCACTCGTCTTCGGAACAAAGGCTATTATCCCACTAGAGGTAGTTCAACCTTCAGTACAGGTGCAAGTATTTGATGAAGGTGGTAAAGACCTCGGCCTGAGAACCAATCTCGATCTTGTGGCCGAACACAGAGAAATAGCCGAGCTGACAAGAAAAGCTTTTCAGCAAAAAAGTGACCGCGGCTGTAAACTTACGGGCCAGGCCAAAAGAAATCAAGAAGGGAGACCTTGTTCTCCGAAAGGCCGACTTCGCACCCCGAGGGCCATCCCATGGCGTACTTCGCGCAAACTGGGAAGGACCCTATCTGGTTCGCTACGAAGTACGAAAAGGCGTGTACAAGCTTGGCGACGCCGAAGGCGTAGAATTGAAGAATACTTGGCACTCAAACGCCTTGAAAAAATTCTACGCTTAAGGTTGGGCGGAGGAGTTATGTTGTACAGAATGGCCTTGAGAAAAATTCTTAAGTGTAAAGAAATTATGCAAAACAGAATTCCGCAGAGGTGCTTGCCATGATAAAGCGTAGATATGACTTTTCGAAAGTCCCTTGAGCCATCACGCTCGGGAAAGATGGAAAACAAAAATCTCGCAGAAGTACTTGCCATAGCCAGCGCAGAGATAATTTCCCGAACTCCCTTGAGCGAACATGCTCGGGAAAATGGGAAGTGAAAAATCTCGCGAAAGGTTTTCCGAAGTCCCTTGAGCAAACATGCTCGGGACAACTGGAAAAAGAAAAAATTTGACTGAAGGTTTCCGAAGTCCCTTGAGCAATCATGTTCGAATTGGAAATGCAAAAGCCTGTAAAAAGACTTAGTCAAATTTTTTCAGGCCTTCCAGAAAGTCTTACGAGCAAGCGCACTCGGGACAAAGGAAGGTAAAAAAGTTTCTTTAATCGCAGGTTTTCCGAAGTCTCTTGAGCGAACGTGTTCGGGACAATGGAAATGAAGAAACTCGCAAGAAAAGACTTAGCCAAAAAATCCTCATTAAGAGCAAAGCTGCTTTAAAATAGAGAACTGCCCGAAGAAGGATTACAAAATAGAAGGAAAGGAAAAGGGGCCCTAAAAATTGGCTAAGGGTTCGCGGCGTCCCGAGAGCCACTCGTCTGCCCGCCCTTTTCCATCACCTTCGGCGCTGGAATTGAAGGAGGAAGTTTCAGATGTTCGACCTTGGACCATTTCCACCGAGGTCCCCCAGGAATGTTTAGACCCTCTAGAAAAGAGAGGTCCAGATCTGGGAACCTCTGGAGAACCTGGTGCCGAGCAAGGCAGAAGCCGTCCTGGAACGCGACCTTGCTCATCTGATCAGACTTGTTCTTCTCAAGCTCGAGGTCGTCAAGCTCGTCCTTCAGATCCTCGACCTCCTCCTCCAGTGCCTTGATCTGCTCCTCCCCCTTCGGCTCCTTCTTCAACAATTCGACCTCGGCTCGGAGAGCGTTATTCTCACACGTCAACGACACTATATGGCCGTCAGAACCAGCCTTGTGCTGAAGAAGATCCTCGTTGGTGGCCAGCATCCCCTTTATTTGGTCACCGAGGTCAGCGATCTTCCTGGAGGAGTCCTTTTGAAGTTCTTCTTTTTCCTTCCGGAACTCCTCCCGAAGGGCAGCTACTTCTTTCTCAGCAGCCTCTTTCAGCTGATGGTTTTTGGCGACCGACTCTGCGAGTGCGGTCCTTGTCTCATTCATGGTTCGAGTGGCCGAAGTTCGAAAAGCAACCTCCCTGGCCACCCGAACTCGGAGAAAGGGGGTGTACCCCATCAGCTGCAAAAAATAAACGCAAGGTCAGTAAGAGCCAGAAACTTAGGAAAAAATTGAAGGGAAAGAGCTGTGAAGGATATACCTGAGCAGCATGCTCGGTAATCTTTGCGGCGAGGGTGTTATCCCCCGGGTGGGCCGCCGCTATAGCCCTGAAGGAAGCCTCGGTGAACACCCCCTTCGAAATTTCCTTAGCCATTTGAGGAACGTCCTCGGAGTACATATTCATATCCTCCGTGAACGTCAAAAAAGGCTCCTTGGGTATCTTCCCTTGCGGGATTTTGGCATCCCGAAGAGCTCGTTTCCGAGCATGATCGGCCACCCAGCCTGGGGTAGTCAACTCCCCTGCGTGATAAGAATGAGAAGGAGATTAAAGACAAAGAAGCCAATCCAGAAAAAACAAAAGAAGTACACTTTGTTTGGAAACAAACCTGGCGGAACCTCGACAACATCGTCCTCGGATTCCTCGGCCGAAATGCCCTTGCCCTTCCGCTTGCGCCGCTCCTCGGCAGAAGGTACTTCTACCACTACATCAAGGAGGGCCTGTGATGCGGTAGGACTCTGAGGAGGGACGTTGGTTGAAGGGACCTCGGAAGCAGCAGCCTCAGACTCCGGAATCTCGGCTGCCACAGGCTCCTCGGCAGTTTCCTCGGGATTTTCCTCTAAAGGAGCCTGGGCAGCTCTCTTTGCCCGTTTCCTCGAAGGTCCCGCGCCAGTAGACTTCCACCTTCGGGAAGACGCCTTGTTCGTCTGATCGCCCTTCTCCACCTGGCCGGTGAAAAGGGACTTGTAGTAGGCGGCAGTCGCGTCGCCCATCTCTGAAAAAGGAGAGAACCATCAGCGTAAGTCCGAGGAAAGAACAGTAAAGGAGTAGAAGATAACTCACTTTCGGCAAGCGCTTCGAAAGAAATTTCCTCCTTAAGAAGCTTGACCAACCAGGAATCCTTCCCGGCGACGGCAGGAGCTGGTATCTCGAGGTCAGTCTCGTGCTCCTTTACCACCTTTAGCTCCCGAAGGACCTCTTCGGTCATCAACCTCCAGTTGATTGGAAAAGGGTAAAGGGCGAGCGGAACGACCTCGGGATCCCAGTCAGAGACAGCCCAAATGCGGGCGTCGAAATCCGCGAACAAGGAAGCTAACTCTGGGGTTAGCAGCATCCTCGGATCAGCAACGTCCACATCCAGTGTTCCCTGAGCCCATTTGGTCGGAAGGTAGGACCAGGCCTCGTCCATCTTCATGAAGAAAAACTTCTGTTGCCACCCCCACCAGCTATCTTTAGTGGCGAAGGTGAACATGAATTTCTTGCCCCCGGATCCCCGAGGTAGCATGAAATAGAAGCCACCCTTCGGGACCACAGAGAGCTTGTAATACTGCATAAAGATTCTGAAATTGGGTTCTATCCCGAAGACGCCACACATGCAGAGGTAGGCGTTAAAATAGCAGAACGAGTTCGGGGGAAGCTGGTTCACAGCAATGCCATGAAATTTGCAGAACTCGCACACCATCTTCAGGGGAGGATACCGAAGACCCGCCTTCAGCTGGGCTCAGAAAACGGTAACCTCCTTACTGCGGTTTGAAAAGGCATAATGGCTAGAACGAGGCAGCCTAGTAATGGCGTAAGAGGGAAGAAAGAATTTTTTCTTCCACCTCTCTAACTTTTCAGGGGTAGTGCAACAAGGATGAGCTAAAAGAGGCTGCCAGCTCTCAGGAAGGGGCATTTTCGACATAAAACGAGTTTGAAAATGGAAGAAAACAGTTTCCAGAGAAAAACTCAAAAGAACACAGGGATCAAAGCGCTCTGAAAAACAAAAACCCACCGAAAGATTTGCCAAAATCTGAGGACGCCGTCGTGAAAGCTGGCTGGAAAAAAGCTCTGATTAAGGTAGCTCCGCCACAGAAAGCAAGAAAGTGCAAGAACAGGGGCAAAGCAGAGAGAAGAGCAGAAGAGAAAGCAAAAGGAACTTATGGTAGAAGTGGGCTATTTATAAGCCAGAGATGGGTAACCGAAACATCGTCATAAGTACCCTTTGGAGGCGAACCGTCGCCGTAACTGCTCTCTGCACCTGAAAAGGCACGCCCTCTATAACCGACGCGACTCTCCTCCAATGGCAAAGCGCCACGTGTCAACCGCTGCGCGCAAATGGGGGACACGTCCTCCAAACGTCCCTTGAAAGCTGGGACACGTCTTCTGACATCCCTGGAAAACTGGGACGCGCCGCTCAGACTGACACGCTCGGCGAAACAGACCTGCAGAAACAAAGAGCAGGTCACCTCGAGGATGCCAAGAAACAGGCTATGGCCGAACAACCCATGATCTTCGGGCAAGAGGTGTATCTTCGGCACAGGCTCCACCTCGAAGACACCAAAGAACAGGCTAAGGCCGAAGAGCCCATGATTTTTGGGCAAAAGGCACATCCTCGGAACAGGTTAAGCTTCCAAAGAAACTCCCATACACAACCTCGGAAAGAGATGCAAAACCGAAGTCTTCACTTCGGCTTTCCAAAGGGGGGCATGTGATAGCCAAACGCTATCGCCTCTATCTGGCCGAACTCCCTGCCACAATGATGGCCAGAAGAAGCTGGCGCTTCCCGAGAAAAGGTGCGATCAGGCACCTCGGGAGATAGCCGAAGAGCTCCGAGCCCGGCACGCCAGGAAACCCCGAGGACACTACTCGCCCCCCAAGGTTGTGAACATATCGCCTTCGGAAAAGCGGCACCAGGCATAGCGAGCCGAACATGATATCCCCGAAGGCGGAACTCCCTGAAACTGGGAACCCCCGAACTGAGGGCTTGTTTCCCGAAGAGGCTCTGTCCGAACTAGAGAACGACCTCACCCAGGGACCTCGGGAGTACGGCAGGAGCGTTTATGGAAGCATTTAAGGAAGTCTCTGACACGTCCTTTCACGGACGTCATAAAGTCGCCTGAATAGGCGCTCTGACATATGGACGCCATCAGAATCACATCATGGCCCATCTCAGCACGTGGCTCAGGACACCCTGCTGCCAGTTATCTGTCCCCTACGCCCAGAAACTCAGGGAACATCCGACCGAACACGTGTCGTGATCTGAACGGGCTAGGCACTCCTTTAAATACCAGGAATTAATACTTGGCAAGAGGCTGGTTGGTTGGCCAAACACGGCTCCCATACTCTGAGAAAACTATCAGGCGAGACCCTTCAGCCCTTTGTGCTATTTCCTCTGCCTTTTCTCAGCCACCACTGACTTGGGCGTCGGAGGCTCCCCCCCCGGAAAAACACTCCGGGGGCCTCCTAACCCTTTGTTTCTGAGCTTTCAGGCACCCTTCTTCGGGCTATCCATTCCACCAGGCGTTCTTCCTCCCAGAAGTCTCTCCACTAGTCACCATGACTATAAACGATGAGGCCCCTGGCCATCACATAGCAACGAGGTTACCGTTTTTCGAGCTCAGTTGAAAGCCAGTCTTCGGTACCCCCCTCCGGAGTTGATTTGCAAGTTTTGCAGATTTCATGGCATTGCAGTAAATCAACTCCCTCCGAACTCGTACTGCTATTTCAACGCCTTTCTCTGTATGTGTGGCGTTTTCAAAATAAAGCCCCACTACGTTATTTTTATGCAGTACTACAAGCTCTATGTGGTCCCGAAGGGTGGCTTCTACTTCATGCTACCTCGGGGATCCGGGAGCAAAAAGTACATGTTCACCTTCGCCACCAAGGACAGCTGGCGAGGGTGGCAAAAAAATTTTTTCTTTTTGAAGATGGAGGAGGCCTGGTCGCATGTCCCGACCAAGTGGGCTCAGGGAAGGCTGGAGGACGACATCGTAGATCCGAAGATGTTGCTGACCACAGAGTTGGCTCCTATATTCGCGGATTTCGACCGTCGTATTCGAGCCGTCGCTGACTGGGGTCCCGAGGTCTCTTCGCGCTCTCTTTACCCCTTCCCTATTAACTGGAGGTTGATGACCGAGGATGTCCTTCGGGAGCTCAAGGTGGTAAAGGAGCACGAGACGGACCTCGAGATGCCAGCTCCTGCCATTGCTGGGAAGGATACCTGGCTTGTGCAACTCCTTCGGGAGGAAGTTTCTTTCGAGACCTTTTTTGAGCATGAGTTATTTTCTAGTCTCTTTGTTATAACTTCGTTTTGCACTCATACTGATGTCTTCCTTCTTTCTCAGAAATGGGCGAGGACACGGCTGCCTTCTACAAAGCCCTTTTTACCGGCCAAGCCGAGAAGGGTGATCCGACGAAGAAAGTCGTCTCCCGAAGGCGTAAAACAACCGGGGTCGGTCCTTCGACGGCAAAACGGGCGAGGAAGGCCACTCTCGAGGAGGCTATCGAGGAGCCGGGAGTTGTTGTTATTCCTCAGCCCGAGGTTACTGCCGAGGTTCCTCCTCGCAGCCCTACTTCGTCGCAGGCTCTTCTGGATGCCGTGGTGGAGTCCCCTTCTGCTGAAGAACGGCGCAGAATCAAAGGCAAGGGGGTCCCTGCCGAGGAGGTTCCGGCTGCCGAGGACGACATGGTCGAAGTGCCTTCAGGTTCGGTTTGTGGTGCCTTTTTCCTTTTTCGGGTTCGTTGGCGTCCAACTGCCTTAATCCAGCTTCATGTCTCATTGCAGAGGAGTTACTCACTCCGGGCTGGGTGGCTGATCATGCCCAAAGGAAAGCATTTCGGGATGCCATCATCCCAAAGGGGAAGGTCCCAAAAGGAGCCTTTTTGGACATTCACGGAGAACATGAACATGTACTCCGGCGATTGTCCACAAATGGCTAAAGAGATCTCTAAAGGGATCCTTACTGAGGCCTTCTTTAGAGCCATCGCCGAGGCCCATCCGGGCGATGACTCTCTTGCTGCAAAGCTTTCCGAGCACGCCGCCCAGGTATACTTCGCGCCCCATTTTCTTGAATTCCTTCTAAGTGCTTGGTTTTCTCTTTGTTTTAGTGACCTTGCCTTTGCCCTTTTATAGCTACTGGGATATGCCGGTTTTCTCAGAGTTCGGGTGGCGAGGCAGACGGCATTCCGAACTCAGGTCTTAGGTTCTTTAGAGAAAACTAAGGCCATGTGTTCGGATCTAGCTATCAAGAATTTGGAGCTGGCCAATTCTGCGGAGAATGAAGTTTCCGCTCTTTGGGAGGAGTTAAAAGAGAAAGAGAAACTATCAAACGACTCCTCCCAGAAAATTTCTGACCTCGGCTCCCAGATAGCGGAGCTGATCTCAGCAAATGAGGCGTACCAAAAAGAGAAATCTGATGCCGAAGACCGCCTGACAAAGGCGCTTGCTGAGAAGGCTGCGCTTCAAGCCGAGGTTGATGCCTTGAAGAAGGAACCGAAGAAGAAGAAGATGAAGGCATTGAAGGAGGAGGTTGCTGAGCTTAAAAAAGACCTTAAGGACCTTGGGGTCGAGAAAGACAAATCTGACCAGATGACCAAAGTTGGTTTTTAGGACGGATTTTGTCTTGTTCGTCACCAGGTTCTTCAAAGGTTCCCTGATCTGGACCTTTCTTTCCTGGAGGCCCTAAATTGAACATCTGAACCTGCCATCTTCTCTCCCTGCGCCGAAGATAGTAGAGAAGAACTCGGGAGCTGGCGGTTCTCAGGATGCCGGGAATCCTTAGTTTTGTTTAGGGTCCTTTGCCTTTCGCTTCTTCTTTTTTGGTCTTCTTCTTTTGGCACTCCTTTTTTGTAAGCAGTTTCATTTTCAATGAAGAAAACTTGGCCAAGTCTTTTTGGTGAGGTCTCGGACTAGTTCGCTCCACAGACTTCAGGAAAATTCATCTGCGCTTAATATGATGACCTTTTTCGTGAAGTTCAGCCTTTCGAGGGCTTAATCTCAAGGATTTTGTCCAAGTCTTTTTACGAGACTTCGGAAGATGACGCCTTCGCTTGTCTGGGCCAAGTCTTTTTGGTGAGGTCTCGAACTAGTTCGCTCCACAGACTTCAGGAAAATTCGTCTGCGCTTAATATGATGACCTTTTTCGCGAAGTTCAGCCTTTCGAGGGCTTAATCTCAAGGATTTTGTCCAAGTCTTTTTATGAGACTTCGGAAGATGACGCCTTCGCTTGTCTGGTCACCTTTGAGAAATTTACGCCATTTATGCTTAAGGCAATTTTTTGTACTCAGAGAGAATTTTGCTAACTTGTGTAGTACAATTTTCTTTGCCGAAATCCTAAGCATAGTATTTTCTCAAGGCGTCCGAATGCCAAGTATTTTTCAACTCTACTCCTTCGGAATCGCCGAGCTTATAGACCCCTTTTTCGTACTTCGGCCAGAACTAGGTAAGGGCCTTCCCAGTTCGCACGAAATACCCCGTGGGATGGCTTTCGTGGTGCAAATTCAGCCCTTCGGAGAACGAGGTCTCCATCTTTTATTCCTTTCATCCTAACACGCAGGTTTGCAGCCACGGTCACTCTTTGCTGAAAAGCTTTTCTTCTCAGCTCGGCTATTTCTCTGTATTCGTTGACGAGGTCTAGCTTGGTCCTTAGGCCGAAATCATTTCCTCTTTCATCAAACATTTGTACCCGCACCGAGGGTCGTATTATCTCTATCGGGATGATGGCCTCTGTTCCGAAAATGAGTGAAAAAGGTGTTTCCCCTGTGGCTATTCGGGGTGTCGTTCGGTAGCTCCACAATACACTTTGGAGTTCTCCTTGCCATTTTCCCTTTGCTTCCCCTAGCCTCTTTTTCAGACCATCTTTTATGGTCCTATTAGATACCTCTACTTGGCCATTGCTTTGAGGATGGGCTACTGGGGCGAAGTGCATCTTTATTCCGAGGTCGTTGACAAAGTTCTGGAACCCTCTGTCTGTAAACTGGGATCCGTTGTCGGTTACCAGTATCCTCGGTATGCCAAATCTGCATACAATGTTTTTCCATACGAACTTTTGCACTTCTTTGGCCGAGATGGTTGTTAATGGTTCTGCCTTGACCCACATAGAGAAGTAGTCAACTGCGACTACGCAAAACTTTACACCTCCAGGTGCTGTCGGGAGTGGCCCGATGAGGTCTATGCCCCAAACTGCGAAGGGCCAGGGATAGTCAACTGAAGTCACCATCTCCGATGGTACTCTCTAGATTTTAGCATGTCTTTGGCAGTTGTCACATTTTCGGATGAACTGCCGGGCATCCTTTCTTAAGGTGGGCCAAAAATATCCTTGGCGAAGTACTACCGCGGCAAGGGAGTCTGTTCCGATGTGTGAGCCACAAGTGCCTTCGTGGACCTCTTCGAGGATCATTTCAGTGTCCTCTTCATCAATGTGGCAACGTCGGGTTTTCGGGAGTCGCCACCAATCAGTTTTCTTAGGTCGATTGGTCACCTTAAAATTGGTCTGCGAGAGTTCGGGGATCGGGAGTACGGTTACGTTAAAACAACTTTGTTAAAACGCCCAAAAATTGGCACCTTAGTTGATTTTAATTTTGTTTTGCTTTGCTTTTAAATAATTCTCAGTTAATTTTCAAAATTAGAAATTTTAACTGGATTAGTCGAAATGTGGATTTTTAAATTAATTAATTTGTATGAAATTTTATACTTCCGAACCATGGACTCTGCCGAGTCATTTGGACACGGAAGATTTTTGATTCCGAACCATGGACTCTGCCGAGTCATTTGGACACGGAATTTGGTGAACTTTTAAATAATTTAATCCATATTGTAAATATGGATTTTTATCTTTTTTTTATTTAATTTATTTAATTAAAAGGGTGATATTTTTTTTAAACCGCAGATCCTGACGGATCATCCGGATATGTAAGTTGATTTAATTTATAGTTAATTATTTAATTCTTATTTTTATGGAATTAATTATTAGTTTAATTACTAATTCGTAATTCTTTTTGTTATAGAATTTTTAGATTCATTAATAATCTAAAAATTTTTATTTTCTATATTTCTCTTTTTTTTCTTTCTTTTCCTTCTGATCTTTCTTATCTTATCTTATCTTTCTTATCTTTATTATCTTTTTCTTATCTTTCTTATCTTTTTCTTATCTTGTTTTAATTTTCTTTTTGTTTTCTTGTTTAATGAAAAATATTTATTATTTTAGTGGATTTAAAAGTTATATTTTAAATAAATCAGTAAAATATAAAGTCTTAATTTTCATGTATTTTTTTAAACAGGTTTTATTTTTATTTTTTTATTATTTTTACTGGATAAAAATAACTATTAAAATTAATTTTAACTTTTTGCTATCTTTAAAGAATTAAAAACATGTATGTAAAAATAAAAATAATTGGCTTTTTTTAAAAATAATTTTTATTAGCCTTAATAATTAATTACAAAATAATCTTCTTTTAATTTTCATTTATTTATTAATTAGTAAAGGGTAAAGGTGAATTAAATAAAAAATTATATAAAGAAAAAAAATTAATAATAATAAAGTGGGGCTTTTTTGGCCATCCACTTTAAAAATAATAATAAATGTTAGCAAAGTTAATTAAATTAATTGTTAAACAACAATAATAAAAAGTTAGTCAAGTTAATTAAATTAATTAATTAACCACAATAATAAAAGTTAGCCAAGTTAATTAAATTAATTAATTAACAACAGTAAAAAGTTAGCCAAGTTAATTAAATTAATTAATTAACAACAATAATAAAAAGTTAGCCAAATTAATTAAATTAATTAACAACAATAAATAAAAAGTTAGCCGAATTAATTAAATTAATTAATTAACAACAATAATAAAAAGCTAGCCAAGTTAATTAAATTAATTAATTAACAACAATAATAAAAGTTAGCCAAGTTAATTAAATTAATTAATTAACAACAATAATAAAAGTTAATTAATTGTTAACAACAATTATAAAAGTTAGTAATAATGCAAAAATTAAAAGGTTAGTAACAATAATAGTATTAAAAGTTAGTTGTTAGTAAGTTAATAACAACAATAAAAAAAGGGGTTAGTAATAAACAAATAATAAACAAACAAGTAAAAATTAAAAGGGTTAGTAATTAATTCTGCAAGAATAAAATACAAAGTTAGTGACCAAAGTGAAAGAAATTGAAAAGATGAAGGATTAAATGAGAGTTGTACCCTTGATTTTAAATTCTGAATTCTGAGAAATGGAAACAGAGGGCGCGCGAGGGGGGGAGAAGATGGCTTAATCGTCAAAATGAAAAGTTTTGAGATTTTCTGAGGAAAGGAAGGAGAGCTAGGGACTAAGGCTGTAATTTTTTCTATTTTAAAAACGGAGCTCTAAGCTTTTCTTTCTATTTTTATCTGTGTTCAGCACAAAATTTGGGGGGCTATTTATAGAGGAAGTTTAGCTGAACTGTTGATGGATAAATTAATAAAAAATTTCAAACTTATCTCTTAAATTGGTAAAATGACAATTTTAGTCCTTTACGTCTCTCAGCCTCAGGATAAGTTCCTGAAGCTTCTGATTTTGACAATTTTGTCGTTTTCTGTCAATTTGAGCCAAAAACGTCGGCAAGCTCAAAATTTTATGTGACAAACTACCAAATGCTCCTGGAACTTTTAGAATTTGTCAATTTTTTCCGAAACTTCTCAATTTTGTCATTTTTACCTCAAACTTTTAATTTTTTGTCATTTTTTTTCATGAAATTTTATTTCATTTCAAACATACACATATTCACACATATATCATTTTAAATCAAATTTTCACAAAACAAAAATATATTTTAAACTAATTAAATTTTTTTTAATAATAATAGTAATATATATTTTTTTTTAAATTAATTTATTTTAATAAATTTTTTTCAAAATTTTAAAACACCCGGACGAAATTGGTTGTCAACAGCTGCCCCCCTTTGCATGCTTCATGGGACATGATGTATGCAAAGTCGTTACCAAATTTCGTCCGGCTTAGGTAGGCATTGAGAATGTTCTCGCCGCCCAAACAGTAAGGTTTAAGGAAAGGTCCTTAAAACCTCTAACGATAGGAAAGCTCCTATTGTTGTAAGATGGACTGATTGATTGATTATTTGTTTGAGGTTAAGGAAAGGTCCTTAGAACCTCTAACGATAGGAAAGGTTCTATCGTTGTAAGATGGACTGATTGATTGATTATTTATTTTCGAGGCAAAGGTTTCATCCTTAAAACCTCGGATTGATTGATTGATCTCGAGGCAAAGGTTCCATCCTTAAAACCCCGGATTGATTGATTGATGTCGAGGCAAAGGTTCCATCCTTAAAACCTCGAATTGATTGATTGATGTCGAGGCAAAGGTTCCATCCTTAAAACCTCGGATTGATAATTGATCTCGAGGCAAAGGTTTCATCCTTAAAACCTCGGATTGATTGATTGATTTCGAGGCAAAGGTTCTATCCTTAAAACCTCGGATTGATGAAAATTGATTGTTTTCGAGGCAAAGGTTCCATCCTTAAAACCCCGGCGATGAAAATTGATTCTTTTCGAGGCAAAGGTTCCATCCTTAAAACCCCGATGATGAAAATTGATTCTTTTCGAGGCAAAGGTTCCATCCTTAAAACCCTGATGATGAAAATTGATTGTTTTCGAGGCAAAGGTTCCATCCTTAAAACCCCGATGATGAAAATTGATTATCTTCGAGGCAAAGGTTCCATCCTTAAAACCCCGATGATGAAAATTGATTATCTTCGAGGCAAAGGTTCCATCCTTAAAACCCCGATGATGAAAATTGATTATTTTCGAGGCAAAGGTTCCATCCTTAAAACCCCGATGATGAAAATTGATTGTTTTCGAGGCAAAGGTTCCATCCTTAAAACCCCGATGATGAAAATTGATTATTTTCGAGGCAAAGGTTCCATCCTTAAAACCCCGATGAAAATTGATTGTTTTCGAGGCAAAGGTTCCATCCTTAAAACCCCGATGATGAAAATTGATTATTTTCGAGGCAAAGGTTCCATCCTTAAAACCCCGATGATGAAAATTGATTATTTTCGAGGCAAAGGTTCCATCCTTAAAACCCCGATGATGAAAATTGATTATTTTCGAGGCAAAGGTTCCATCCTTAAAACCTCGATGATGAAAATTGATTGTTTTCGAGGCAAAGGTTCCATCCTTAAAACCCTGATGATGAAAATTGATTGTTTTCGAGGCAAAGGTTCCATCCTTAAAACCTCGGATTGATTGATTGATGTCGAGGTAAAGGTTCCATCCTTAAAACCTCGATGATGATTGATCTCGAGGCAAAGGTTCCATCCTTAAAACCTCGGATTGATTGATTGATTTCGAGGTAAAGGTTCCATCCTTAAAACCTCGAATTGATTGATTGATGTCGAGGTAAAGGCTCCATCCTTAAAACCTCGAATTGATTGATTGATCTCGAGGCAAAGGTTCCATCCTTAAAACCTCGAATTGATTGATTGATCTCGAGGCAAAGGTTCCATCCTTAAAACCTCGGATTGATTGATTGATTGTTTTCGAGGCAAAGGTTCCATCCTTAATACCCCGATGATGAAAATTGATTGTTTTCGAGGCAAAGGTTCCATCCTTAAAACCCCGATGATGAAAATTGATTCTTTTCGAGGCAAAGGTTCCATCCTTAAAACCCCGATGATGAAAATTGATTGTTTTCGAGGCAAAGGTTCCATCCTTAAAACCCCGATGATGAAAATTGATTTTGAGGCTAAGGAGCTTTCCTTAGGACCTCGAGCGAAATTTATATGAAAGCAATTGAAATTGTAATAATTTTCTTTGAAAGTGTGAATTTTCATAATAGGCGAGCGCAAAGAATTAGGCTTCGATAAAACGAGTGAATCTTGATGATGACAATAACACTGACAAATTATGTAAAGGGAACGGATGTTTGGAATCAATATTCAAGGTTCATCTAATATTTTCTTCAGTAAATATAGATTCCCTTGTGAGATATGTCATCCGAATAAGGTTAAAGCTTAACTACCCCAAAATGTTATGCCTAGTAGACCTAATAGGATGCGTCTCAAGAGTAACAAAAATTACTCTTTACTCAGCCATTCCAACCTAAAGGCATTGTCCTATGGTTTTAATATCAGCATGGACGAAACTATCTTATAAAAAGAAATTCCCTGAAAAGAAAAACTGAAACGCGAAAGAAAATGCTGATAATAAAACTAAAGGACAAGAAAAACGGATCAGATCGCTTCTTTCTTCCACAATACTTCAACAGGGTGAGTAGAGGACCATTATGGGAGTGAACTGGTCGGGAAAGACTGTCGTGTCCAGTCTATCTGAATCATTGCTGGATCTGGTTCAGGAACAAAAGCTTGTATTTTATCTAGCAATTCTTCAGCAGTTGTTGCGGATATTATGATTCGCCGTGCCACTCTTGATATGAAATTCTTCTGCATAGCATAATCCATAAAAGCTATCAGACCTGTAAAGAAATTGTTAACATTCAAAAGCCCAATGGGTTTCTTATGCAAATTAAGTTGGGTCATGGAAGCAATTTGAAAGACTTCTCCCAATGTGCCAAAACCACCTGGTAGAGCGATAAAAGCATCAGCATTTAAAAGCATTTGTAACACACGCTCTTGCAAATTTTTAACCACTAATTCTTCTCCAATCGTGCCCCCAGAAATAAATTTCAGAGGTCCAGGGATAATACCCAGAACTTGACTTCCTCCTAGAGATGCTGCTGATGCTACACCTCCCATTAATCCGACACTACCTCCTCCATAAACTAAATGTATTTTTCGCTCAGCTAATACTCTTCCCAAATGGTTGGCTGCTTTTAAATACTCTTCATCTTTTCCAGGAAAAGCCCCAGAAAATACACAAATACTTCGGGATTTACGAGTTGGGGTTTTCTCCATTCCTATCCTTACCTTTGTGAGAAAAGAGGATATATTTATAGAGATGAAGAGATAAGGCAATAATTTTATTTTCAAGAATGGATACATTATTGCCAGCTATTCACAGTAGTCACGAGTATGACTTTGGTCAGGTATGGGTACACTATCGTTAAAAGAGGAGGAAAATTTTCAAAATAGCTGCTAGCATGTACAGTAGTCACTACTGTAGCTTACATCAGGAGTAGGTACGTGATTGTTGGAAGAGAAGGAAAATTTTAAAAAGTGGCAGCTATATACAGTAATCATAACTGTATCTCATGTCAGGAGTGGGTACATTATTGGGAGGATAATTTCAAAAGCGACAGCTAGCACGTACAGTAATCGTAACTATGGCTCATGTCAGGAGTGGATACATTATCGCTGAAAGGGGAGGAAAATTTCAAAAGCGACAGCTAGTACGTACAGTAATCGTGACTTTGGTTCACGTCAGGAGTGGATACATTATTACCAAAAGGGGAGGAAAATTTCAAAAGCGACAGCTAGCACGTACAGTAATCGTGACTTTGATCCTCGTCTTCCACTGGCTTTGCGTCCAGTAATGGCTTCAATGCTTTCTATGAATCGGTGATTTGCATTTCATCTAGCTTTCTCACAAACTGGCAAACAGGGTCGTTTAGGGTCAGATTCCCAAGACTGTAACGATCTCGTTCTTTTTGGAAAATTATCCATAATCCAACAACCTCAAATTGCACTATTCCGCAAGAATGCGCTTCAAGAACCTCTCGAATATCTTTTAGAGATTCCTTACGCAAGTCATTCTTAATGAATCTTATTCTATCATTACGATTTCTGGTGATCACTCCTGGAGCACGACATTTATTACCGCAAATCCACCATCCACAATTATGACAAACGCCTAGCCTCTTTGCTCTTCTTTTTTTGGCATAAGCGCTTTTACCAAAGCCGGGCATATGGGGAAAGAACGCTTCGGGAACTTCACCAGCTGAACGAACCTTAGCTTCAATTAGCCACCGCACATTATCAGGAATGCCTTTGTGCATAAATACTCTGAATCGTTCACATCTAGCTTGATAAATCTTTTTAAGAACATTTATTGGGAAGGAAGGAAAATACTTTCGTAGGGCGGAAAGAGAAGACTCCATTGATGAAGGAGGCAAAGAAAGAAATTAGTGATTGTAGGAAACGAAAATAACTAACACATATTTATAGTGATGAAAGGGATAATGCGTTAATTACACTTACAGAAGCAAGTACATTATTGTCAAAAGAAAAGACAAATGACAGCTTATATGTACAGCAATCATGACTGTGGCTCTCATCTTCCACTGATTTATATCTAGTAATGGCTTCAATGCCTTCTATGAGTCGAGGACTTGCTTCCTATCCAGTTTTCTTACAAGCTGGCAGACAGGGTCGTTTACAGTCACATTCCCAAGACTGTAACGGTCTCGTTCTTTATGGTAAGTCCTCCACAATTTGACAATTTGACCTTGCACTTTTCCACAAGAATGCGTTTCAAGAGTCTCTCGGATATCTTCCAGAGATTCCTTACGCAGGCCATTCTTAATGAATTTTCTTTTATCTTCACGATTTGTGGAGATGTATCCTAAAGAGCGACATTTAGTATTACAATTCCATCGCCCACATTTATAACACACGCCTAGTCTCTTTGCTCGTCGCCTTTTGGCATAACGGCTTTTACCTAAACCGGGCATGCGGGGCATAAATGCATCTGGAACTTCACCCGCCAGACGGACCTTAGCTTCAATTATCCACTGCACATTATCGGGAATGCCTTTGCGTGTAAAAACTCTGATTCTTTCACATCTAGCAAGGTAGATCTTTTTAAGGACTTTTATTGGAAGGGAAGGAAAGTATTTTCGCAGTGCAGAAAGAGTAGAATCCATTGATGAGAGAAGAATTTGAGAGATGATGGAAAGGAATTAGTTATTGTAGGAGACTGGAATAACCGACTTTAGAAGTCACGA
Source organism: Aquilaria yunnanensis (assembly GCA_039654915.1). NCBI lineage: Eukaryota > Viridiplantae > Streptophyta > Magnoliopsida > Malvales > Thymelaeaceae > Aquilaria > Aquilaria yunnanensis. The sequence continues at coordinate 4,685,750 of CM077595.1, forward strand.
GGTATCTTATCCGCTGCTTAATCAGAAGGAAGAACACGCATTTATAGTGATGAAAAGGGATAACGTGTCGATTACACTTAGGGGAGCATGTATGCAAACTTTTCCAAATATAACAAACTGTATGTACAGTAATTGTGACTGTGACTCACATCTTCCACTGGCTTTACATCTAGTAACGGCATTAACGGCTTCTATGAGTCGAGGATTTGCTTCCCATCTAGTTTTCTTACAAGCTGGCAAACAGGGTCATTTACAGTCAGATTCCCGAGACTGTAACGGTTTCGTTCTTCATGAAAAATGCTCCATAAACCAAGAAGTTCACGTTGCACGGATCCACAAGAATGCGTCTCAAGAGTCAATTGGATATCATCCAACGAGTCCTTACTCAGGCCATTCTTAATGAATCGTATTTTATCTTCTCGATTATCAGAGATCATCCCTAAAGAACGACATTTAGTATTACAAGTCCACCGTCCACATTTATGGCAGACTTGTAACCTTTTCGCTCTTCGCTTTTTGGTATAAGAGCTTTTGCCTATACCAGGCATGTGAGACATAAATGCCTCTGGGATTTCACCTGCCAGACGAACCTTGGCTTCGATTAACCACCGCACATCTTCAGGGATTCCTTTGTGCATCAGAACTCTTAATCGTTCACAGCGAACTTGGTAGATCTTTTTGAGAATGTTCATTGGGAGAGAAGGAAAATATTTTCTTAAGACAAAAAGAGTAGGATCCATTTTCTAGAGGGAAGTAAAAGACAGAAGAGAGGAAAGAATCAGTTATTATGGGCAACTGAGAGAACCGACTTGAGAGTCACGGAATACTGTATCCGCCGTTTAACCGGAAAAGTGGATCCTACTTTATTTTGATGTGAATGATATTTCTTATCTTTGATATTCCATCCAGCTGACGTCGATCGAGTCCTTGATTATTGAATCTTTTGTCCGCTTTTGACAAATTTTCAACGACAATATTTCTTGATATCTGCCTTATCTTTGACCACAGCTATCTCTTATCTTGGATGCTACTAAGCTGGCATCAATCCTGTCCTTCCAGGTGTAGCCTCGATTATTGAATCAATTGCCAGGCTTTTGACAATATTGTCTACTTTATATTTTTTTTTGATATCTGCCTTATCCTTGGCTATAGCTATCTCTTATCTTGGATACTACTAACTGGCGTCAATCCTATCCTTCCAGGTGTAGCCTCGATTATTGAATCGGTAGCCAAGCTTTTGACAATATTGTCTACTTTATCCTTGAATTCCTGATGCGGGTTGGTCCCGCATATTAGCTGTGTATCCAGTGATAGATTGGTAAGAGCTGATGACATTGAGATCTAAGCTTATATTGTTGTAACTGTGCTGTGAATGTGATTCCCGTTTGGTCCTTGTTATGTAAAGGCTATGTATGCATGATATGAAATGCATGAATGCAAAGCATGTGTAATTGATGGTTCTTTTTTTTTTTTTTTATTTTATTTTTTTATTTTTTATTTTTGGTGAATCTAGTTCTTCATGTCTTTGCTTTACTGGATCTTCTTTATGATTGCCTTCTTGGACTATCATTGAATCTTTTTATGCTTTCCAGCTTTTGTTCACTGCCTCAAAAGCCCAACTCTTTTCAAAATCCTCTTTCTTTGACTTGTTCTTTGAATTTTGGCCTCAATTTCTTTAAGGTTGGCCCGCCTCATAATTTATATCTCTTTCGAATACTCATCCTTTGTCATGGATTTGATACCATCAAAGGCTTTACTTTCAATGTTTGCTTTGCCCATTTTCTTGTGGCCATGCCGACACTTGTTTACCCCCATGTTACAGTCCGAATGATTGCTCTTCCTTAGACTCAGGTTCTGATCCATAAGACTTGCCCCCTTGTTTATTGAGCTTCTTTCTTGGCAGTACTTTTCTTGCGCTTAGTAGAGACTACTTTGCCCCCTTGATTATGGTGTTTATGTGGAAAGAGATATCATCTCGCCTTTGATTTAACAGAAGGTTGAGGATTTCTAGACCTTTGTGATGGCACTTGATCGTAAATTTCTCTTACAAGAACCACATCTTATTAAAGAAAGACTCAAGCTATCTCCTTACTTTTAAGTCTACATACATTAATGAATAATGGTTTGGCCTTAAAGAAAAACTTTCATCAATTTGCAAAGCTTGACAAAGTAATTTACGGTCTTTGTTTTTAATTAAAATATCCTGCCATTCTTCTCTTTCCAACTCGAAGACATAAACTGTGCAAGGCAATAAGGTAGAAACATGATTCACAATAATAGCCTTTTAACTGAATGAGGATGATATCGAGAGGTAAATGTTAGGTGTGAGGAAAGTTAAGTTTGAATGTTTTTTTTTTTGTGGCAGTCTTTTAGCTGAATGAGAATAATATTAAGAGGTAAATATTAGGTCTGAGTAAAGTTAAGTTTGAGTGGTGTGAAAGAAGGGTATTTTAATACTACTCGTGAGCAGTATTAAATAAGGTAGAAACATGATTCACAATGATAGTCTTTTAACTGAATGAGGATGATATCAAGAGGTAAATTTTAGGTCTGAGGAAAGTTAAATTTAAGTGGTGTGAAAAAATGGTCTTTTAATACTACTCGTGAGCAAATTTGATTATGGTGAAAAACTCAATAGTGATGACCTCAAACTTGCCACTCTTTCCAGAAAGTTAAACCTCATCTGTTGGCCCCCAACTATCGTGGTCTTTGTGTACGCTTGGTTTGAGGGTCGCTCTTGTGTTCTAAACCGCCTTTGCAAGTTTTCAGTCTAGAATCCATAGCTCACTTTTTTTCTTTTTTTTTTCTAGTTTGAGCCCTTTTTCCTCCTTTTTTTTTTGTTTCCCTTTTTTTTTTGTGAGCTATGGTGATGACATACTTGATAACTCTCTTGAAGTGAGATGACTCAAGTGGCCTTGCTTGCTCGTGTTTGTTCTCAATTCTTTTTGGTTTTAAATTTTTCCTTGTTGGCTTTTTGATGGAAGGGATGAACTTTTTCCTTTTCGGAGTTTTTGTTACAGAGAACCGAGATCATAGCCTTCTTGAAATGAGATGATTCAAGTGGCCTTACTTGCTTGTGTTTGCTCTCAGTCTCTCTGTTTTTTTTTTTTTTTTTGAATTTTCCCTTGTTGGTTTTTTTTATGGAAGGGATGAACTTTTTCCCTTTTTTTTTTTTTTTTTTTTTTGGAATTTGTGTTATGGAGAACCGAGATCATAGCCTTCTTGAAGTGAGATGATTCAAGTGGCTTTAGTTGCTTGTGTTTGCTCTCTGTCTCTTTTTTTTGTTTTGGATTTTCCCTTTAATGGCTTTTGATGGAAGGGATGAACTTCTTTCCTTTGTTGGAATTTGTGTTGTGGAAAACTGAGAATCTTTTTTTTTTGTATTGAGCATTTGTGAGAATTGGGAGGCCACTGAAGTCATTTAATATGAGAGCTACCTTGTTTGGAAGCTAACCCCAGACTTCTTGCAAGGATGTTGATAACCACTATGAATTCTTTTTTGAGAGTTGGGGTGCAACATATGAAATTCTTCTTACTAGATTTGACAACACTTTCAAGATCGCCACTATTAAATCTCCCTTAACTTTTTATTTTCACCCACGAGTAGTATCGTTTTCAAAGTAAAGTGTGATAGCAATAATGGATAGTATAATGGAAAGGAGTGAGAGATGGATATAAAAACGGAATTTTTGGTAAGAAGTGGTAGAATGTGTAGGTGTAATAATTGAATTTTTGGTAAAAATTGGTAGAATGTGTAGATGTAATAATGGAATTAAAAAGTGGTAGAATGCACACATAACATCTTTTTGTTGGAGAACAAAAAGAATTACCAGTTGTCAAAAAGTAAAGTGTGATAGCAATAATGGATAGTATAATGGCAAAAGAGTGTAAAAATGGAAAGTAGTAGAATGCACGCATTACATCTTTTTGTTGTACCAGAAAAAGAATACCAGGTGTCCATCTAACAAAGACTACACCCTAGATTCTGGACTAAATCTAGGAGATTTTTACTATTAAATTACTTTTGCAAGCTTTCAAAGATACAAGTTTATTCAAAGGATTCCCAGTCATTCAAAAGTGTGTGCGGACTATTAGGTCAGATCTGACTTGGAGCCCTTCCAAAATCAATGTAATTCCAGCTCAAAATCTTCACTTTCAATTACCAATCACATCGGGCCTAGCAACTTGGACTCGACCAACTGTTGGACCTTGAGTTTCAATATGACAGAATTTTCAGTTGAATGTCCAATTGAACCTTTTTGATAATCATATTTGGCATTTGGGTCATTCCAACTTGGAAGATGAGGCTACTTGGTCTTTGCTACCGTTGATATAGGTGATAGCAGAATGCTTTCTTCAGCCAAAACTGTGATTAACTTTCTGTCAATAATGAATTTCAATTTTTTGGTGTAATGAGGAGGGAATTGCTCCGGCCATATTTTCTATCTTGGACTCTATATCTATGAGACGTCCTTCGGTTTGTTCTGCCATTAGTCTTGTTTGGAGCCGAGTTGGATATCGGTGTTGAGGTCCAATTTTACCTTTTTAAAGTGAGATTCATTTTATTAGATTCTATGCGTATATGATTGATGTGATGGATGCATGCAATGAGATTATGTTTTTATCAAAATTTATATGCACGTGATTGATGTAATGGAATGCATGCAATGAGATTATTTTTATCAGATTTTATATGCGTGTGATTGATGTAATGGATGCATGCAATATAAAGTGAGATTATGTTTTTATCAGACTTTATATGCACGTGATTAATGTAATGGAATGCATGCAATGAGATTATTTTTATCAGATTTTATATGCGTGTGATTGATGTAATGGAATGCATGCAATGAGATTATTTTTATCATACTTTATATGCACGTGATTAATGTAATGGAATGCATGCAATGAGTGAGTTTGCTTATCCATTATCGTAGAACTTCAAAACTTTTAGTTGTCATTATAAAGACCAAAAAGTTAGCATAATTTGATGCGTGGTTTTGATGCATGAAGAATAATTGCACAAGAAAGATAAGGTTATTAATAAGTTAAATAGCAATTAACAACTCATGAAGTATTATGGAAAAATGAATTAAAACCATAAATATAAGACACGAAGAAAATAAAAGTGTAGAGCAACAACATAGCATAACAAGGACGTGCTTATGGCGTTGGTAAAATGGTAGAAATTCTATGGTCAGTTCTATGGTTAAGTGGGGAGTTCTATATGCATAAGGTAGCTTATCAAAAAGGCAAGGGATAGTTCCCGAATCCCGTCACTAAATCATAGTGACGGCCCGATTCCTTACCCTCTAGGGTTAATGTAAGGAATGGATTAATTCGAGTCGTAGCTTTTCGTGGGCCCATGCAGAGACTAACCGTCTCAGAAGGCAATACACTACTTTGCTACTTTGAAACCGGTGAAGGCTTGGAGACCGTGGCCTCACAAGGACAGCAACACCAATTCCGCTTAGAAAGAATCGTGTTTGATTTAAGGAAGCTCGGGTATAGAGCTTCATATTGTGAATGCATTATGCATGTTTAGAATAAGTAAATATAACATATAAATCCACATAATAAGCAAAGTAAATCAAAACAAATCAACTTTAGGCTCGACTCACTAACGTGGACTCCCCAGTGGAGTCGCCAAGCTGTGGCAACATCGGGTTTTCGGGAGTCGCCACCAATCAGTTTTCTTAGGTCGATTGGTCACCTTAAAATTGGTCTGCGAGAGTTCGGGGATCGGGAGTACGGTTACGTTAAAACAACTTTGTTAAAACGCCCAAAAATTGGCACCTTAGTTGATTTTAATTTTGTTTTGCTTTGCTTTTAAATAATTCTCAGTTAATTTTCAAAATTAGAAATTTTAACTGGATTAGTCGAAATGTGGATTTTTAAATTAATTAATTTGTATGAAATTTTATACTTCCGAACCATGGACTCTGCCGAGTCATTTGGACACGGAAGATTTTTGATTCCGAACCATGGACTCTGCCGAGTCATTTGGACACGGAATTTGGTGAACTTTTAAATAATTTAATCCATATTGTAAATATGGATTTTTATCTTTTTTTTATTTAATTTATTTAATTAAAAGGGTGATATTTTTTTTAAACCGCAGATCCTGACGGATCATCCGGATATGTAAGTTGATTTAATTTATAGTTAATTATTTAATTCTTATTTTTATGGAATTAATTATTAGTTTAATTACTAATTCGTAATTCTTTTTGTTATAGAATTTTTAGATTCATTAATAATCTAAAAATTTTTATTTTCTATATTTTTCTTTCTTTTCTTTCTTTTCCTTCTTATCTTTCTTATCTTATCTTATCTTTCTTATCTTTATTATCTTTTTCTTATCTTTCTTATCTTTTTCTTATCTTGTTTTAATTTTCTTTTTGTTTTCTTGTTTAATGAAAAATATTTATTATTTTAGTGGATTTAAAAGTTATATTTTAAATAAATCAGTAAAATATAAAGTCTTAATTTTCATGTATTTTTTTAAACAGGTTTTATTTTTATTTTTTTATTATTTTTACTGGATAAAAATAACTATTAAAATTAATTTTAACTTTTTGCTATCTTTAAAGAATTAAAAACATGTATGTAAAAATAAAAATAATTGGCTTTTTTTAAAAATAATTTTTATTAGCCTTAATAATTAATTACAAAATAATCTTCTTTTAATTTTCATTTATTTATTAATTAGTAAAGGGTAAAGGTGAATTAAATAAAAAATTATATAAAGAAAAAAAATTAATAATAATAAAGTGGGGCTTTTTTGGCCATCCACTTTAAAAATAATAATAAATGTTAGCAAAGTTAATTAAATTAATTGTTAAACAACAATAATAAAAAGTTAGTCAAGTTAATTAAATTAATTAATTAACCACAATAATAAAAGTTAGCCAAGTTAATTAAATTAATTAATTAACAACAGTAAAAAGTTAGCCAAGTTAATTAAATTAATTAATTAACAACAATAATAAAAAGTTAGCCAAATTAATTAAATTAATTAACAACAATAAATAAAAAGTTAGCCGAATTAATTAAATTAATTAATTAACAACAATAATAAAAAGCTAGCCAAGTTAATTAAATTAATTAATTAACAACAATAATAAAAGTTAGCCAAGTTAATTAAATTAATTAATTAACAATAATAATAAAAGTTAATTAATTGTTAACAACAATTATAAAAGTTAGTAATAATGCAAAAATTAAAAGGTTAGTAACAATAATAGTATTAAAAGTTAGTTGTTAGTAAGTTAATAACAACAATAAAAAAAGGGGTTAGTAATAAACAAATAATAAACAAACAAGTAAAAATTAAAAGGGTTAGTAATTAATTCTGCAAGAATAAAATACAAAGTTAGTGACCAAAGTGAAAGAAATTGAAAAGATGAAGGATTAAATGAGAGTTGTACCCTTGATTTTAAATTCTGAATTCTGAGAAATGGAAACAGAGGGCGCGCGAGGGGGGGAGAAGATGGCTTAATCGTCAAAATGAAAAGTTTTGAGATTTTCTGAGGAAAGGAAGGAGAGCTAGGGACTAAGGCTGTAATTTTTTCTATTTTAAAAACGGAGCTCTAAGCTTTTCTTTCTATTTTTATCTGTGTTCAGCACAAAATTTGGGGGGCTATTTATAGAGGAAGTTTAGCTGAACTGTTGATGGATAAATTAATAAAAAATTTCAAACTTATCTCTTAAATTGGTAAAATGACAATTTTAGTCCTTTACGTCTCTCAGCCTCAGGATAAGTTCCTGAAGCTTCTGATTTTGACAATTTTGTCGTTTTCTGTCAATTTGAGCCAAAAACGTCGGCAGGCTCAAAATTTTATGTGACAAACTACCAAATGCTCCTGGAACTTTTAGAATTTGTCAATTTTTTCCGAAACTTCTCAATTTTGTCATTTTTACCTCAAACTTTTAATTTTTTGTCATTTTTTTTCATGAAATTTTATTTTATTTCAAACATACACATATTCACACATATATCATTTTAAATCAAATTTTCACAAAACAAAAATATATTTTAAACTAATTAAATTTTTTTTTAATAATAATAGTAATATATATTTTTTTTTAAATTAATTTATTTTAATAAATTTTTTTCAAAATTTTAAAACACCCGGACGAAATTGGTTGTCAACAATCAACACACCTCTGTAACGGATTGGCGTATCCCTGCCGGTACAACTCTTCTCCTATCAGGAAGCATCTTCCGGCACGCCTTCGGACTTTTGCCGCATCCTTTGGATCTTCGGGAAGGGCATTGGTTGCGAGATACCTTTTTATCGAGTTCTTCCAGCCTTTTTTCGAAGCCACTATGTTTAGTACTTCGATGCTCGGGCGGTTTAGTACCTCGGTATGCATTTTTGACTTCGCCAAGCAGTCTGCCTCGGCGTTATGCCGCCGAGGCACATTTTTTATTTGAACGCTGTCGAATTCCCGAATGAGCTTGGCCACTAGCTCGTGGTACTTTGCCAAGGTTGAGTCTTTTGCACCGTAGTCCCCTGCTGTTTGCCGAACTACCAGCTGGGAGTCACTGTGGGCCTTCAAGTTTCTTATGCCGATTTTCCTGGCCAGGCGCAACCCTGCTACGAGAGCTTCATACTCAGCCATATTATTGGTGGCGTTAAAGCTGAACTTGATGGCCTTTACTACTTCTAGACCTTCGGAACTTTTGATAATTACCCCGGCTCCCTGGTGTTCAGAACCTGAGGCTCCATCTACATGCAGCGTCCATTCTGGCTCATCTTCACCGAGATTTTGATGGCTGTCTTCGGTTATGGGTACTTCGGCGATAAAGTCTGCCAATGCTTGAGCTTTAATGGCTTTTCTGGGCACGTAGGTAATGTCATGTTCACCCAGCTCTATGCACCATTTGGAAAGTCTTCCCGAATGATCAACCTTTTTCATGACGTCCCGTAAAGGCAAGCTGCTTCGGACGATAATGGGGTGAGCCTGAAAGTATGGGCGCAATCTTCTTCCTGCCATTATCAAGGCATATATGGCCTTTTGTAGCAATGGATACCTGACCTCGATGCCATGCAGGGATTTGCTTACGTAGTAAACTGGCCATTGCTTTGACCCTTCCTCTTTCACAAGCACCGAGCTTACTGCTTTTTCCGAAACGGCGAGGTACAGGATGAGGGGTTCTCCTTCGCGAGGTTGCCGCAGAGTAGGTAGTCGGGACAAATAGGTTTTGAGTTCTTCCCAAGCTCTTTGGCAGTCCCCATTCCAAGGATGATCATTACTCTCGAGGTCGTCCTCCTTTTTTGCTGCCTTAGTGAGGACTTTGAAGAACGCTCGACACCAGTCTCCATATCTGGAAATAAATCTGCTAAGGGAGGTTATTCTTCCAGTAAGTCTCTGCACATCTTTTATTGTGGCAGGAGTTCGGAATTCCAACAGAACCTTAATTTTTTCTGGGTTAGCATCAATGCCCCTTTCTGATACCATGTACCCAAGGAACTTTCCCGAAGTCACCCCGAAGGTGCACTTCTCGGGGTTAAGGCGAATTCCGAAGGTCCTGAGCTGGTGAAAAGTCTCCTTTAGGTCTGTGACATGGTCAACAGGCAGCTTGCTTTTGACTATCATGTCATCTACGTAGACTTCCATGTTCCTCCCTATTTGGTCATTAAAGACCTTGCTCATCAACCTCTGGTAGGTGGCTCCTGCGTTTTTTAGCCCGAAGGGCATCCTGGTGTAATAGTACGTCCCCCCCTCGGTAATGAAGGCTGTTTTTTCTTCGTCTTCGGGGTCCATCTTTATTTGATGGTAGCCGCTGAAGGCGTCCAGGAAACTTAGGAGCCCATATTCGGCAGTTGAATCTACCAGTTGATCTATTGGCGGGAGAGGATATGAATCTTTTGGGCAAGCATCGTTCAAGTTTCAGAAGTCGATGCACATCCGAAGTTTGTTGCTTCCTTCTTTTGTGGCGATCACCACGTTGCTTAGCCATTCGGGGTACTTGACCTCCCTGATTACATCTGCCTCCAATAAACGTTGGACCTCGGTTTTGATGAAGTCATTTTTATGGGCTAAAATGCCCCGTTTCTTTTGCCGGACAGGTTTTGCTTCCGGACTTACTTTGAGGCTATGTTGTACTACACGCGGATTTACCCCCGGCATGTCTTTCGGCGAGTAGGCGAACAGGTCTTTATTCATTATCAGAAAGGATACAAGTTTTTTCTTATCTCCTTTGGACAAGTTTTTCCCTATTCGGGTACTTCGTCCTGGGATAAGTTCCACTTCTTCCATTTCTACCTTGCCAGAATCTTCTTTCTCGCCATTCTTTGACTTTGAAGCCCCTGCTTCTACAGCTTGTGAGGAATTGTTTACCGGAGCTTTTCGGGTTTTGACGAACACCTTTCTTACTTCACCCTGATTTATGAAGATTTCTGCGTCTTCTTCCTTAGTGGCGAAAGTGACAGTCAAATATCTCACGTCAGGGCGGATGTGCAGATTTCCCTGCGTCTGCCTTCCGAGGATGGCGCTGTATGATGAGGGGACATCCATGAAGTTGAACCTCGCCATTGTCGAGACAAACAACTCAGCTGGTCCTTTGACCGAAGTCCCTCTCATCATTAATGGAAGGTCGATCCATCCGAGGACGGGTAACTCGGACGGTCCTACCCCGAAGGTCGGTGAAGTGATCGGCTTGAGATCGCTGATGGATATGCCCAAGCTCGGCAGCAATTGTGAAAATAGGACGTCAGCGTTTGATCCGTCATCAAGTAATACCCTTTTGACATCCCAGTTTCCAATTCTTGCCATGATCAGGAGTGGGTCGTCGTGAGGAAAGACGACTGTGGAACCATCTTTCCGGGATAGCTTCTTCGCTGGACTTTGATAGTCCATCACAGCTATTTCCCTGGCCTTCCTTTTCCTTTCCAAGGATGGAAGCCCCGTTGTGATTGTTTGTATGACTCCCGCAGGGGGTGGAGGGCGCCTCTTCGGACTTCGGTTCCTTCGCCTGTCGGAGTCGTAGTCCTCATCTTCTTCCTTTCCTTCCTCCTCTTTCCTCCCCTTCGGGGAGGGCAACCATAGGTACCGCCGAAGTTGGCCTTGCTTTATCAGCGATTCAATATACTTCTTCAGCTAGAACCAATCCTCGGTGTCGTGGCCATGATCGCGATGAAATTGGCAGAACTTCTTCATGTTTTTTCTATTTTCGGCGGTCATGGCCCATGGCCTCTGAACTTGTGTTCCCTGCCTCTCCAGAGTCATAAGGATGTTGGTCCTCGTGGTGTTCAGCACTGTGAAGTTTGGGGGTTTCCTTCCTCGCATTCTCCGAGGTCGGGATGGCTGGTTGGTCATATAGCGTGCTTGCTGGCTGGACCCCTCGCCACGGGTGTGCTCGGGCCTGGGTCCGCCCATTCTTAGTTCTTCGGCCGTCATATGTTGTTCGGCCCGTCGGTAGAATTCGCCCAGTGTGTCTGGAGGGTCCTTGGAGAATTCATAGAAGAGTTGGGAATCCCTCCGAAGGCCCCTTGTCATGGCGAGGATGCGTATTTCGAGCCGAAAGTCTGGAACACTTAAGGCCTCTCTGTTAAACCTCTCGACATAGTCGCGTATAGTTTCTCCGCTTCTTTGCGCTATGTCGAACATTTGAACGGGCATCTTCGCCGTCGGGCGACTCCCGATGAACTGTTGGGTGAAGGCTGTTGATAACTCCTGGAACTTTCCGATGATTCCTGGAGCCAAGGAGTTATACCACGCTGTTGCTGGTCCAGAGAGCGTGACCTCGAAGCACTTGCACAAGGTGGCGTCGTCCGCACCGTGCATCATCATGCTACGTCTGTACTTCGTCAGGTGGGCCTGTGGGTCGGTCCGACCATCGTACGTCTCTAGCCGAGGTACCCTGAAGTCACCCGGCATAGCTGCCTCGACCACAGCTCGGGTAAAAGGAGACTGATCCCCACAAAAAGACTCAGACAGTCTGGCCCAAACTGGCTTGCGAGCCACCTGCATCTCGACTCTGTCCAGCCTTGCCAATATTTTCTCCATGAGGGCGGTGGCGCTAGGTTCTTCCTCAGGTGGAGGAGATTGACGGCGCCTCTTCGGAGAATGGCTCCGTCGTCGGGGAGGGGGTGACCTCGTCTCAGGCAAAGGGCTCCTTCGACATGGAATTTTGGGTTGGTTGGGCCCCGTTTGCCCTGGAAGGCGTGCCCCAATGGGCATATTTTCTGTTGAAGACTCCTCACGTGGGTCTTCACTCCCCGAACTGCGGTGGACTGCTTTAGGGTTCTTCTCCCGAGGGCGTATCGGTGAAGGAGACCTTTGGGTTTGAGCTTGTTGTGGCCATCTTCTGTCTATCTGTTGTGTCATCTCAGCCACAACAGAGCGCTGGAAGTCACGGAGGAAGCTCATGGTTATGATCAGAGGATGTTCTTCCTCGGGCGTGGAAGTCCCTGGAAGAGTTTGCTAAGCAGCCGGTTGGACTTCAGGCGCAGACGGGGACTTCGGGAGTCCTTTGTGCTTAGAACGCCGAGTCTCAACGACGGCAACCTGAGGGTGGTTTCCCACAAACAGCGCCAAATGATGCCCTCCGGCATCTCTGTCCAGTGACATGGTGAATTCCGATGGAGCTTCCGGGGGGGAATGACGTCTTGCTGAGATATTCCCCAGGTGGGAAAGTACCTGAAAAGCTCAGAAAAAAGGGTTAGGAGGTCCCCGGGATGGTTTTCCAGGGAGGAGCCTCCGACGCCCAAGTCAGTACTCTGATAATGAATAAAGTAGGCCCGCTAGAAAGGTGCGAGAGTTAGCCTGCATATATTTTCAGCTATGGGCGAGGGCTGCTCAGGGAGAGGGGATGGATCCCTTGCCAGGTCCTTTTTCCCAGTATTTATAGAAATGCCTGGCCCGTTCAGATCCTGACACGTGTTCGGCTGGATCCTTTCTGGGCGTAGGGAACAGGTAGCCGTCTTCAGGCTCCTGGTTTTGTGGCTGAGATGGGACTTGGACGGCGTCAGTGTGTCAAGTCGCCGTTTCAGGCGGCGTGTGGGTTTCCTGTCAGAGGCTCCTTAAATGCTCATGTCGTACTCCCGAAGTCCATGGCCGAGGTCGTCCTTTGGTACGGACGATGCCCTTCGGGAAATATGCCCGCAGTTCGGGGGAGTTCCCTATTTCAGGTTCCGCCTTCGGGGAGATCTTCTTCGGCTTGCAATAGCTGATTCTCCGTTTTCGAAGGTGATTTGTTTAGTACCTCGGGGGGCTAAAAGCTTCCTGACGCTCCGGGTTCGGGTCAGATAGAGGCGATAGCCCTTCGGCTATCACCTTGCTTCCCTTGAGGTTTATCCTTGTTCCACTACTTTGGAAAAGATGAAAAAGTGGGTGGCCAAGTACTACCTCCCTTCTTATATCACACCGAGGTTACCTCTCCCGGGATCTTACGGTTACGCAGCTTCTTCGAGGGAGGTTACCGTTTACCGAGCTCAGCTGAAAGCCAGTCTTCGGTATCCCCCTCATCGCGTGATATGCGAATTCTGCAATTTCCACGGCATTGCTGTGAACCAACTCCCCCCAAATTCTTACTCTTACTTTAATGCTTTCCTCTGCATGTGTGCGGTGTTCGGCATAAACCCCCACTTCCTCTTCTTCATGCAATACTACAAACTCCACCCGGTCCCGAAGGGTGGTTTTTACTACCTCCTTCCCGAGGGTCCGGGAGTAAGAAGTTTATGTTTACCTTTGACAATAAGGATAGTTGGCGAAGGTGGCAGAAAAAGTTTTTCTTTTTCCGGGTCCCCGAGTCTTGGAGACATATGCCTATTAGATGGGCCTCGGGGACTTTGGAGGTCGACGTCGTCGATCCCCGGAAGCTCCTCACTTCGGAATTGCTTGCCGATTTTGACAACTTCGACAAGCGTATTCGGTTGGTGGCGGACTGGGACTCCGGGACTCCGTCACGTTCACCTTACCCTTTTCCCATTAAGTGGGATCTTATGTTAGAGGAAGTTCTTCGGGAATTGGGAGTGATAACTGCCCACAAGAATGACCACGGCATGCCCGTGCCTGTTCTTCCGGGGAAGAAAGCCTGGATAGTCATGCTCCTTCGGCGTCAAATTTCTTATCAGTTTTTTTTTAGAGTAAGTCACATTCCAGGGTTTGTTATCTGCTTTCTTTTTGGACTTACACTGATATTTTACCTTTTTGCAGAGATGGGCGATCAGTCTGCCGAGTTTTATAAATCACTCTATGACAGTCAGGCTAAGCGGGGAGAGCAAGTACGCAGGAAGACTTCTGGTAAGAGGAAGAAGTGGACTGCCGGCCCTTCTAAGTCCAAGAAGGCCAAGGCTCCCACTCCTCCTCCCCCCGAGAACGTAGTTGAGGTGGAAGATCAGTCCTCTCCTCAACTTCCGACCGCCGAGAACCCTTCTTTGGACCCTGACATCCTCGGGGAGACACTGAGTCCTGCCCCTGCTGCCGAGATTCCAGCAGAGCGAACGTCTGCCCAGGAGTTTGAAGTGGGCAGAAGGAGGAAGGGAAAGAATGTCACTGAGGATGTTCGGGAGGTCGATTCTGAGGAGTGCGCCCCCGAAGTTCCACCAGGTTGGTTCCTTAGCCATTCCGCTACCCACCTCAGTATTTTTCGTATCTACGATATTTTGGATGAATGGCTAAGGGATGATGTCTGGATAGAACTTCGGCGTGACCTTGCAGAGAACGCCCCTATTGCTTCCTGGGTGGAAGCTCATGCCTGTCAGAGGGCTCTTCAGGACCGACGGATTCCGCGGGACAAGGTGCCACGGGAGCCCTTTTGGACGTTCACAGAGGACATGGATTTGTTCTCTGAAGATAGCCAGCTGATGGCTCCGCAAATGGAGGCGGGGGTGCTGACTAATGCCACTTTTCAGTCCCTTACCACCGAATGTCCCAGCGAAGAGATCCTCGCGGTGAGGATGACCGAGCAGGCTGCTCAGGTGATCCTTTCTTTTCTTGTATCTTAGAAAATTGTTCATTTAAGCCATCACTGCCTTCCGATACTTATTTGGTGCCTCTGTCTTCCGCAGCTTTTGGCATACAGCGGGTACTTCCGCGCCTGGTCAGCGAAACAAACTGAGACCCGCTCTCGGTCCGAAGATTCCCTGCGGAAGACGAAGGAGTCTCTCGCCTAATATGCCCTAAAATATGGCGAGTTAAACAAAATCGCGAAGGAGGACCTTGGGAGTCTTCGGGCCGAGGTTGTGTCCAGCAGGCAGGAGCTTCTTACCGACTTCTCAGCCAAGGTTGAAGACCTCGGCTCAAAGTGCGTGACTCTTTCTTTAAAGAATGAGGCCCTTCAGAAGAAGAGCGTTCAAGACGGCGAGAATCTTGCGAAATCACTCGCTTTGAATGCCGATCTCCAAGCTGAGATTGCATCCCTGAAGAAAGAGAAGACGAAGAGCAGGAAGAAGAGGAAACTGGAGGAGAAGATTGTCGCGCTAAAAGCTGAGCTGGTGGCTCTTGGCGCCGAGAAGGACCGTAGCGAGCAAATGTCGAAGACTTCTTACCAAGATGGTTTTTGCTTGGCTCGTCACCAGGTCCTCGCTCGGCACCCTGGCCTTGACATTTCTCACTTGTCTGCTTTGGATTTTCCAAAAGAGCCCAGATCTTCATGGTCCAAAGTCGAGTTCCTCAATCTTCTTCCGGCTTGGCCTGCGTCTTTGACTGAGCCCTCTGGAGATGATAATGTTTGACGAAACGTCGGATACCCTTGCTCAGTCATACGCTTTCTTCTTCCTTCTTTGTATTTTTTGCCTTAGGATTTTTTAATGAAAATTTTTTTCTCCATTCTCCATTCTTTCTCCCGAATATGCCTTATCAGTAGCTGGTACGATTCTAAGTGTGCACTTTTGGCGAACACCTGCACCTTATCTTTCGGAAGGAACCTTTTTTGAACTTTTTTCGTGTTCGGACGGGTTTTTAAGCTTAGTAAGGAATTTTGTAAGGCAGGACCATCAAGGCGTACTCTTTCGATAACGAAGGCAAATTTTTCATGTATTTTACTGACGACTTCGGGGAGGAGTATCTTACCGGCTTTCTTTGAAAAAAATTATCTAAGTATAGAATTTTTTCAAAGAGTCTGAATGCCAAGTATTCTTCAACTCCACTCCCTCAATATTATCCAACTTAAAGACCCCTAGGCGGACTTCGTCGAGAACCAAATAGGGTCCACTCCAATTTGCCCGAAGTACCCCTTCTGATGGCCTTCGCTGTTCGAACTCAGCCTTTTGGAGAACGAGGTCTCCCTTTTTGATCTCCTTTTTTCTTACATGTAAATTGGCGGTGCATGCTATCCGTTGCTGGAAGGCCTTTCTCCTTAACTCGGCCATCTCGCGGTGTTCTTCGAGGAGGTCCAGTTTTGCTCTTAGTCCAAGATCATTTCCTCCTTCATCGAACACCTGTACTCTTACCGAGGGCTGCATGACTTCAATGGGAATAATGGCCTCGGTCCCGTATACGAGTGAGAAAGGAGTCTCTCCCGTGGCTCTTCGGGGAGTTGTTCGGTAGCTCCACAGCACACTTGGGAGCTCTCCTGGCCATTTCCCTTTTGCCTCTTTCAGCCTTTTCTTCAGGCCATCTTTTATTGTTCTGTTAGATACCTCAACCTGCCCATTGCTCTGAGGGTGAGCCACTGGGGCAAAATGTATCTTGACGCCCAGGTCCTCCATGAATTCCTGGAACCCCTTATCCGTGAATTGAGTCCCGTTATCGGCCATTATTACCCTCGGAATGCCAAATCGGCATATAATGTTTTTCCATACGAATTTTTTAGCGTCCTTCACCGAGATTGATGCTAGCGGTTCTGCCTCTATCCACTTAGTGAAATAGTCCACTGCAATGATGCAAAATTTGGCACTCTGTATTCCATGGATGTTCCTGGATTCCGGAGGTACCACCTTTCTTGGAGACTTTGGTGAATACCTTGAAAAATGGGCGACATCGGTCACCATACCTGGAGATGAATCTACTTAGGGAGGTGATCCTCCCGGTAAGCCTCTGTATGTCTTTGATAGACGTAGGTGTCCGAAAATTCAGCAGGGCTTTCACTTTCTCAGTGTTAGCGTCTATTCCTCTTTCTGACACCATAAACCCGAGAAATTTTCCTGCGTTTACCCCGAACACACACTTTTCGGGATTAAGGTGAATGCCGAACTCTCGAAGTCGTTGGAAGGTTTCGATTAAATCGGTGATATGATTTTTGGGTACTTTGCTCTTGACTATCATATCGTTGACGTATACTTCCATGTTCCTACCGATTTGCGCGTCGAATACCTTGTTCATCAATCTTTGGTAGGTGGCTCCTGCGTTTTTGAGCCCGAATGGCATTCTGACATAGCAGTAAGTACCTATCTCTGTGATGAATGCCGTTTTTTCCTCATCCTCGAGGTTCATCCGGATCTGATGATACCCGCTAAAGGCGTCAAGGAAGCTAAGCAGTCCGTACTCGGCAGTTGCGTCTACCAGCTGATCTATGGCCGGTAATGGGTAGGAGTCTTTTGGACAGGCATCGTTTAAGTTTCAGAAGTCGATGCACATTCGGAGCTTTTCACTACCCTTTTTTGTGGCTATAACCACATTGCTGAGCCATTCGGGGTATTTTACTTCCCTTATTACCCCGACCTCAATGAGGCGACTAACTTCGGCCTTGATGAAGGACTTTTTGTGAGCTGATAGACTCCGTTTCTTCTGTCGAACTGGTCTGACATGTGGTTGCACTTTAAGATTGTGTTGGATTATGCTGGGGTCAACCCCAGGCATATCCTTCGGCGAATAAGCAAATAGATCTTTGTTCATGCACAAAAAGGATACAAGCCTCTTTTTGTCCCCTTCGGCCAGTTTCTTCCCAATTCGAGTGTTTCGGCCAGGGATCAATTCTATATCTTCTGTTTCTATTTTCTCCAGGCTTTCCGTTTCTTCTGCCGTTGCCTTTTCATCCATCAAGACCTTTTTTCCTTCTGCCGAAATCTGTACCTGGATCTTGGTCGGGCTTTGCCTGGCCCTTGTGAAGACTTTCCTAACCTCGGCCTGATCTATGAAGATTTCAGCATCTCCGTCTTCGGTGGCGAAGGTGACCGTCAGGTACCTTACGTCTGGCCGAATATAAAAATTGCCTTGAGTCTGTCTTCCCAGAATGGCGTTATATGCTGACGGCACATCAATGACTATAAATCTTGTCCTGCCGGAGGTGATTAACTCTTCTTTGCTCTTGGGTGAGACCCCTTTCAGCATCACAGGCAGGTCGATGTACCCAAGGACTGGAAGTTCAGACGGCCCGACGCCGAAGGTGGGGGAACTAACTGGGCTAAGATCACTTTTTGAGATGTCTAATTTACCCAGCAGATGAGAAAAAATGACGTCGGTGTTCGAGCCGTCGTCGAGGAGCACTCTCTTGACGTCCCAGTTCCCTATCCTTGCCATCACAAGGAGGGGGTCGTCGTGAGGGAACTTTATTACAGTCTCATCCCTACGGGTGAGCCTTCGCGGGGAGTTCCCGTACTCCATGATGGAGACTTCTTTCATCTTTCTTTTTCTCTCGGCCGAAGGTATCCCAGTAGTGATGGTTTGGATAATCCCTGCCAAGGGTGGCAGACTTTTCCAGGGACTTCGGTCCCGCCGTCTATCTGAGTCATACTCTTCATCGTCTGCTCTCCTCTGCTCTTCTTTTCGCCCTTTTGGAGAGAGCATCCGCAGGTATCGCCGAAGTTGACCCTGTTTGATCAGGGACTCGATGTACTTCTTCAACTGGTAACAGGCCTCAATGTCATGGCCATGATCTCGGTGAAATTGACAGAATTTTTTCATATTCCTTTTATTCTCCGGGGTCATGGCCTTTGGCCTTAGGACTGTAGTCCCTTGCCTTTCTAGCGCCATTAGAATGCTAGCTCTTGTGGTGTTTAAGGGAGTGAATGCTGCGAGCCTCTTTCCTCTTTGCCTGCGGGGCCGCTCTCCCTCGTTCTGCTGGCGCGGCTGATGGCTAGGCCCTTCGGTCATGTGTTCGCCCTTAGGTCCTCCCATTTTGAGTTCTTCTGCCGTCATGTGTTGCTCGGCTCTTCTGTAAAATTCCCCAAGAGTTTCTGGAGGGTCTTTGGAGAACTCGTAGAACAACTGGGAGTCCCTCCGCAGTCCTCTGACCATTGCCAGGATGCGAATTTCCGGCCGAAAATCTGGTACGCTCAGTGCTTCTCGATTGAATCTTTCAACATAGTCGCGGATGGTCTCCCCTCCTTTCTGAGCTATGTCAAACATTTGCACTGGCATTTTGGCAGTTGGCCTACTACTAATAAACTGTTGGGTGAAAGTAGTAGACAGTTCTTGGAAGCTCAACAAACTTCCCTGGGGCAAAGAGCCATACCACGCTGTTGCTGGTCCTGAGAGTGTCACCTCAAAGCATTTACAGAGCGTCGCGTTGTCCGCGCCATGGAGCACCATACTTCGCTTATATTTTGTCAGGTGCGCCTGGGGGTCACTTCGCCCGTCATACGTTTCCAGGCGAGGAACCCTGAAATCACTGGGCATAGGCGCCTCTACTACCTCGCGTATGAAAGGCGACTCCTCTCCGGTGTAGGAGTCGGACAACCGGGACCAGACTAGTTTTCGGGAGATCTGTTTCTCGACCTTTTCCAGCCTTCCTAGGATCCTTTCCATAAGGGCGGCAGTGCTGGTTCCTTCCTGCCGTCGTGTGCTTACTGGTAGTGGCGAATTTCTTCTTCGCCTTGGAGAACGACTCCGGCGAGGGGGAGAGGGGGACCTCTGGTAAGGGGATGCGCTCCGTTGACAGGAGGCCCTGGTCTCTTTTGGGGCTCCCCTTCTGGCGGAGCACGCTTCAACGGGTTCACCATCTGTTGAATATGTGTCAAGGGAGTCTCCACTCCCTGAATTCCGGTGAGTAGATCGCGAGCTTCTTTCCCGATGAATGGTCGGGGTAAGGCTCTTTGAGTGGGTAGAGGTTGGGGCAACCTCTGATCAAGCTGCTGAGTGATTTCGGCAACGATAGAACACTGGAAATCCTGTAGGAAGCTCATCGTTACCGTTACAGGACGATCGTCCTCCATCATAGAAGTCTCTGCCACAGGCAGAGTGGTCGCCTGTTGAGTCTCAGGTGTGAGGGGGATCTTGAAATCCCTTTGTCCTTCGAGCGCCGAGTCTCCACGACGGCGACATGGGATAGAGTTCCCACAGACGGCGCCAAATGGTGGCCTATGGCGGCTTCATCATGTGTCATTGTACGGGTAGGAAAAACTTCTGATGGAGGAGAGCACTTTTGGAGGAGATTCCCCAGTGGAATGTACCTGAAATACTCCAGAAAACACAGGTCAGGAGGTCCCCGGTGTGTATTCCCGGGGAGGAGCCTCCGACGCCCAAGTCAGTATTTTCAGATAATTGGATTATGTGCTCTTTTTGTGTATTCAAAGAGAACTCTTTTCCTTCTCCCCTTACCCTGCTAGGACGCTTTCTGGGTGTTTTATAAAGGAGGCGTACAGAAGCCATTTTCCTCTTGTGGTCGCTCCAGATCACGACACGTGTTCGGTGGGATGCGATCCCTGCTTTTCCGGGAGCGAAGGGACGTTTATCTCAGCAAAGGTCGCCTGGTTGACAGCCTAGGCATTCCGAGAGTGTCGTATCGAGACGTCCCTCTGATGGCGTGCTCCAGTGATAGCGTGTTAGAATGTACTTGGGGGACGACTTTTATGGGGAGGTGTTAGAGGCTCCTTAAATGCTTTGTTCGTACTTTCCGAGGTTACTCTGATGTTTCGGGGAATGTATTCCCCGAGGATGGGTCCTCCGAGGGATACCTCTGTTCCCGAAGGGGCTCTGACCTCTCTACCGAGGTTGGTCTTACCATTTCCTAAGGAAGCGAATTCCCTGCATTAGGCCAGGGGGATTGTTCATCCTTCCGACCTCGGCTGGCTGTTTCCCTCTGGCGAAGTCGGTACCCCGTCAGGTCTGGGAGCTCAGCCAGTGATGGGCACCTCGACTATCAAAAGGAAAAACTGTATGTGAACTATTACAAATCGTTCACTTATGTAATTTTTTAATATATTCTTTTTATACATAAAATTATTTTTAAATATGCAACACTTATAGATTTTGATGTGAAAATTTAGCATGAGTTTTACCACATAATAAGCTTGCACAGTATATACTCATTCAAGTTGTAAAATAAAAAAAAACTTAATTGAAAAAAAAATTATGTTTAAAGGTACCCTTTATAGCAATACAAATTTTAGCTTGAGTTTTATCATATATTTAATTTTTTATTCAAATAAAAAAATTAGTTATGAAGTTTTTTTAAATGCTAAGTTGAAATTTTAAGTTTTATAAAATATTTAGCTATGCAAACTTTAGCATGAGTTTTACATTTAAGTCTTTTATTCAAATAAAAGATTTTGCTATGAAAGTTTTTGGAATGATAAGTTGAAGTTTTAAGTTTTATAAAATATTTACTTGAGGTACTATTTGATGGTAATATAAAACCAAGGGTGACATGTTTGAAGCAAAAACATTTTAATGGCAATTTAATAGTTTTAGGTAAGATTAACACAAATAATAATTGTATATAATACGAAATTCAGTAATATAGAATTAACGGTGAACAAGTTTGTAACAAAAAAATAAAATTCAGTGGCAACTTAAAGGTTTCTTTTAGTATTCTAGTACTAATACAACTTCATTTAAATAGATAATGACAAAACTGGGTTTCATTAAAAGAACAAAACATCTAAAAAATTCTAATGACAATTTAAGAGTTTAAGGTAAAATTTACACAAAAAATAATTGTATATCATACGTAATTCTGTAATATAGAATTAAGGATGAATAAATTTTTCATAAAAAAGAAAATTTAGCGGCAACTTAAGGGTTTTTTTTTAGTATTCTAGTGCTAATGTAATTCCACTTAAATAGATAATGATAAAATTGGGTTTCATTAAAAAGGAAAAATATCTTATAATAAAATGAAAAAAAAAATTATTCAATATTTATGTATTTTTATACTTGTTATAATATAAGATGTATAAGGCCTAGGGAATTGGGAAAAGAACATATATAATTAGTTGAAGGGCCCATGTAATGTGGCGGATGACGGATGCGACGGACGCATCCGTCATCCAACATTGCTTGGATTTCCATTAGTTGAAGCTTTAGTACTGACACTGAGAGAAGAAATGTTGAGAAGATGTAAATCTATGGTATTAGTCCTCGTTCTTTTTATTTCTACATTAGATTTCAATTTGCTACTATTTGTTTCATTTTTTTTAGTACCTGAAATAATTCAACGACCAATGAAGTTGCAGTTTTGTGATGCAAAATTTAAAATATATATGAATAAATGTTTAAACTTGATAAAAGAAAAATAAAAGTTGAACTTTAAGGTTATCTACCGAGAAGGCGACGATAAAGTATATAACGGTCTCCCCAACCTCAAGTAAATATTGAGAAGATTTTTCTTTTTGTTTTTTTCTTTCATGGGATGGGAAAAGCGTTATACTCTCAAACTTTTGAAATTTTTTTTATAGGGCAATGAAAAAATTTTATTAAAGAATAATTGAAACAAGTGTCATCTTAAAGATAAAAATGGTAACCCAGATAATCCAACACCAAGCAAAGCCCAGCACCAAGAAGATCCTCAAGAAATCCCAAAATAAACTAAGAAAACAAAACTACCATGGATATCATAGACATATGTCTAATTAGACATAGTATTGAGATTACAATTTTACCCCTTACCCTAACCGTTTCTCTCTCTCTCCTACCGCCGCTCCACAGATTGTTTCTCTTTCTCCCCCTCTCATCGCCGCAGCCACCGACCGCCGCTCTGAACTTTGATTTCCTTCGCACATCGATCTCTGTCGCACACCGATCTCCATTGCACACTGATTTCCGTCGAGCACCAGCATCTTTCTCTTCCCCTCTCATCGCCGCAGCAACCGACCGCTGCTCCGAACTCTGATCTCCTTCTCGCGTCGATCTCTATCGCGCACCGATCTCCGTTGTACACTGATTTTCGTCGAGCACCAGCATCCTAGCCGAGATGACGACGTCGTAGTATTGCCGGAAATCTAACGTGATGACAAGCCGACGGGATGATTAACCGACGCGATGACGCAATGCCAGAGATCTGATGATGATGTTCGACGAAGGCAGTCCAGGAGCGGCGGCAGCTACAGATCTAAAAGGGGCAGCTGTGGATTGCTTTAGACATTTTGTCACTTTTCTTTAGACACTTTTACACATTCATTTAGACACTTTTTTATTGTTTCAATTAGTTATTTTTTAAGAGAGTAAATTGTTTGCTTATTGGTCAGACACTTCTAAATATTTATTTAGACACTTTTACACATTCATTCAAACACTTTTTTATTGTTTCAATTAGTTATTTTTTAAGAGAGTAAATTATTTACGTATTCGTCAGACACTTCTAAATATTTCTTTAGACACTTTTACACATTCATTCAGACACTTTTTTATTGTTTCAATTAGTTATTTTTTAAGAGAGTAAATTATCTACGTATTCGTCAGACACTTCTAAATATTTCTTTAGACACTTTTCGGTATCCATTCAGACACTTTTATATTACTTTGTAGACACTTCCACATACTATATTAGACACACACTTCTAAATATTTCTTTAGACACTTTTCGGTATCCATTCAGACACTTTTATATTACTTTGTAGACACTTCCACATACTATATTAGACACATTTACATTTTATTGCAGACATTTTTGTTGTTCAGAAGCAACAAAGATGCGACTTGGAGGCAACGATCGGAAGCAAGATCTGGAGGTGATGAAGATCCGACGAGAGATGCTGAGATCCGGCGAGTAATGGCGAGATCCGACGGAGACGACGAGAGATCTCGACGAGTGATGACGAGATCCAGTGAAAGACGACTATCCGGCGAGTGATGACGAGAGACGATGAGAGATCTCAGCGAGTGACGACGAGATCCAGTGAGAGACGACGAGGTCTGGCGGCTGGCGACGAGATTCGGCAAGAGATCTTGGCGAGTGATGACAAAATCTGACGAGAGATGACGAGATCCGGCGAGTTGCGATGAAATCCGACGACAGCCGGAGGCGAACAGCTGTGAGATTTGGATGCGGATGATGACTACAATATTTGGAGGCGGTGACGGTTCATCGGAGGAGGTGGCAGCGACGGTGGCGGCGACGGCAACGGCAGAAGTGGTGACAGAGGCAGATTTCAAGGTTGAGAGTGACTTTTGGTCTAGGGGTAGATTAGTCAATTTATTTACTGGATTATAAGCTATTTATAAGAAATTAGGACTAGATTAGTATGTCTAATTAGACATATGTCTACAATATAATAACTAAAACAAAACCCCATATCCCAACCAACCCAAGAAAACAGAAAGCTGAAACACAGCTAATTCCAAAATCCAAAACATACAAATCCTGCGCAGAAAAAGTTAAACCCGAAACCAAAGCTCGGAGTCAAAGAAAGTAGCCATGGAGGAAAGAAAAATAATGGCTAATTCTTGCTGTCTTTTTTCGGTGATTTAATTCCCCCCACTCTAATCTTTTCATCTCACTTATTTAACGCTGAAACTTTTGACCTTGAACCCAACATTTTCCGCCCATCCTGTGATTCTTTAAATTAGCAAATTTTTCCATGATACTCAGTGCACGTTTTTCATAAACATTGCTTCTCATCAAAAGTGGATTATGACGGCGTGAGCATCGAACTTTAGCACACCTGTTCTGTTTACAATCCAAAGAAATGACAAGAATTGTATTTTCGAAGTCGCCTCCGCAGTAACAAACGGCTTAGAGTTAAAAACTAAGTCATATTCCTCTCTTTCCAAATAACCCAAGCTGTGATATTTAAGGTAGCACATAAGGCAAGCTTTAGCTCTTTTTAAGTTGGATGTGAGAACTGCCTTTTAGAACCTCCCGTAAGTTCAATCCCAACTGCACTTGTATTTGCCACCAGTTCAACACGAAGGACCAGATTTGAGAAGAGACATGACAGCAAAAACGTGATTGATGCATTAATTCCTCGACGCTCCTGTATAAGGGACACTGAACATCTTCTAGTTGTACTCCTCGTAAGATCAGATTTATCCTCGTCAGTAGCTTGTCTTGCAATGCCCTCTAGATGAATAAGTTTCATCGAGCTTCCACAACTGATGTTGTGCCAAAGTTAGCAGAGCAATCATCTGCCTCAGTCTTCTGTGAGGCAGGATCTACTAGACTTCTCAACAATGAAAATGCCGGTGGTTTTGGAGTTGGCAAACTATACTGTTCATTACTAAACATCAACACAACTTCGGACATTTTTGGCCTCTCAACTGGATGTTGTTGAACACAGAGAAGTGCGACGTGAATGTATCTTGTTAGCAGCGAATCAATGTTAGCACAAGGTGTCTCTTGAAGATTTGGATCCTTCAACTCCAATGGCTTCCCCCTTGTCCAAAGGTCCCATGCCTAAAAAATAAATCAAAAGGCATGGAATTATTATACAGCTAAAATACTCAATATTAGCTTTCTAACAAAAGGAATTAGTCCTAGGAGTCTTTGATATAGTTTTTTTTTAGCAGTCTAGTCACAAAAGTACATCAACAACTTTCCAACATGTAATTCAAGACTACTAAATCATTTTTCGTGTTAATTAATTCCCTTGACTTTTTATGCAATTTTGGAAAAACTTTTCTTTCAGTGCTTCTACCGGAAATAAAAATTAAATGGCAAAAAAGGGTTTTCTAGTTACTTGTTCTGATAAAGAAATTTAGCAAACTTTCCTAATCAAAAGAGTAAATGGTTAAGTAATTAGAAATGGATGGAGTACTAAACAAATTCCATGGTCATTGCACGTATCAAAGCACTAGTCCTTAAAATCATATCATTGAGTTAGAAAGTTCATAGCATATTCAATAAGATTGAGGAAGGTCATAGCATATGGGGTTTAGTGACTCACATATCCAATAAGATTGAGGAAGTCATTTCTACCATTGAGGAAGTCATTGTGGTAGAAAGAATTGTTTCTCTTGGCGCTTAAGATCTCTAGCAACAAAATCCCAAAACTAAACACATCTGATTTAACTGAGAAAATGCCTTCTAAAGCATATTCTGGAGCCATATAGCCACTGCATTTCATTGCCAAAGCAAACAACTATATGAGGATCAATGGGGATAATAGCTCCCAGTCTTAAAACTAATTCTAGAACTTAGTTATACCATTTCTCAAGTCTTCTTCCCAATACACAAGGAACCAAATCTTAGGACCCATATATATATATGTATGTATACACTTACTATGTTCCGACAATTCGACGAGTTGCTCCTCGCTGGTTTCCTCCAAATATTCTTGCCATCCCAAAGTCTGAAATTTTAGGATTCATGTCTTTATCCAGCAAAATGTTGCTGACTTTCAAGTCCCTATGAATGATCGTTAACCTGGAATATTGATGGAGATAGAGAAGACCTTGGGCAATCCCTTCAATTATGCGAACACGTGTTGCCCAGTCAAGGATGCTATCTTTTGCTGAATCTGCCATTGTTTAAGTAGATCACACTTTCATAAGTTTGTGTGTTTCAAGAGAGTTAATTTAAGATACAGAGACAATTCTCTAATCTCTAAGAACAAGCCAATGAGGAAAAATAATAAGAGTTGAGAGAACAAACCAAAGAGGAGGTTGTCCAAGCTTTTGTTGGGCAAATATTCATATACAAGTAAATTCTCGTCTCCTTCAATGCAGCATCCAAGAAGTTTGACAAGATTCTTATGTTGGAGTTTGGCTATGAGCACTGCCTCATTTTTCCACTCATCCCTTCCTTGTGTAGATCTCTTGGACAATCTTTTTATAGCCACCTCCTGTCCATTTAGCAAAATTCCCTATAGTGGAAATTAGAAATCTGAGCTGAGTTTCTCAGTCTTTTCAAGTGATGCAAGAAACACAAGTAAATCTTTGGCTTATATTAAACATACTAACTGAAATTGAATAAGTAACTGGGACCACTTTAATTACAAATACTAACAGCTACTACCATTTTAATTATATTTTGAATAATACTTTTAGCATTTTTGAATAATTGGGAATCATATATATGCTAACAACTGCTGCCATTTTAATTATATTTTGAAAAAGGAAATACGTTTACTATTTTTCTGAGTCTTTACTTGCACAGAACAGGAACTAATTAATGTTTCAATATATGTATAAGTAAGAGTCACCTTGTATACGGGTCCAAATCCACCCTCACCAAGCTTGTTGGAGGGAGAGAAGTTATTGGTAGCAGCAGACACACTAGAGAAGCTGAAAAGGGGAATCTCCAATTTAGTCTTGTTTGCTTTCATCATATTTACCTCACTCTGCTCTTCTCTAGAAGCTGATAGGCTCACATTTAGGTCAAAATGTAGCAAGTCCTCCCCTGCTTTATGGAAAGAGACTGTCATCTTCCATAATCAAGGCTTAGGGTGATGATTAAAGTTGTTAACAGAAAGTCGAAGATTTGAAAGTCATATAACAAATTGAAAGATTAAGTTGAAATGTGCTTGCCCGTTTCGCTCCTCTGTTTCATGTGAGTTGTACACCACAATAGCAGACCCAATATAAGCAATCCTGAGGCAGCTGAAAATGCCAGAGCCATTACAAATCTTTTCTTGTTAATCCGCCCATCTGAATCTGAAATATAATTAGCATACCAAAATAGTAATCAATCTTTTGAGGCGCAACTTTAATTCTTATGTAAGTTGAACCAATTTACGTAAATAAAGGCACCTAGTTCGGAAGCTGCCAAACGTATAAAGATTGCTTGCTCGCCACCCTCTTGATTAAATTCCATGATGTCTATTAAGTCCCCGTACCAGAGGACGCAACAGCTACCCCCTTGGGTTATATTCGAGTTCGCGTACGCCGAACAGGAACAGTCCTTTAAGCACACTGCCCTACACTGCTGGAGATCCATGCTGGTATCCAACCGAAACTCGACCAATTCAGGCAGTTTAACATCTACAAGCTTAAAAAACCTATCCTGGTCGCTGCAATTTAACGCCACTTTTCTTACACACCCATCCGACCAATCCAGCAGATCCCATTTCTGTTCTACTTTCGGAGTGAAACCCTTCAAGCAATCACAAACAAACCCTTTCGAAACACGGCAAATGCTGTTTATGCCACATCTTCCATAGTTCTGGCATAGATCACCCGGAGAGGTATGCAGAAGCTTCCATTGGTTTGTTCCTTCGTCAAGCATAAGCCAGTCAACCGAGCCTGATGGGGTAAGTACTATCCTTGTAGTAGTATCTGTGTTATTGTATGTCCGAATGAGGTAGAAGTTGTAGAGAACGTTATCATGAAAATTCATGATAAATGAACCAAACTTGTTGGGAGGTGAAACACCACTGAATGCTACTCCATTCCAAGGCCCGCTACGGAATGTCTTAACCGATCCCTGGTAGATAACCAGTTCAGATAAACCGCGATACTTGAATCTGTTAAAGTTGATGGAGACGATGTTAACACATCAAACTTATAACCAATTCACATGCATGGGGAAAACATAAGAGCACCTGTACAAAAAGTCTCCTGGAGATGGATCACTAGGACTTTTCCATGAGGTTAGGAAAATATCAGGCCCCTGGCCTAAGTCACGACCGATCCTCGAACCTGGAAGTGTGGTGTCAGTTGGATGGTCGAAGCTTTCCCATAAGTAGCTCCCAGAAGTAGAACTAATACTATTCCTCCCGTCCATAACAACAAAGTTTCCGACATCTAGAAGTTGAGCTCTTGGGTCCTGACCAAGCTTGGATGAGTTGGAGGACCATAAAACGTGTTGTGTTTGGTTCATAAGAATGAGTTGGCCACCATCGCCAATTCTAAGAACTCCGCCTGAGCCTATGACCGGGTAGTTCCTATTTGCAACCCAAACTACAGTTTTTGGACTTTGCTTGTACCTGCGCCAACAAGCAGGGATAACTAAAGCCACACGCACAAAAAAAAAATAAAAGTGACAATACAACTAAAGCGGTATCATTAAAGAATAGCATCTCTCCTAAGACAAGGTAATTAAGTTGAAAAACAGAGCAAACAGGAAAGTACCAGATTCCTAAATATCTGCTGTTGGAGCTGCTAGGAGAAAAGAAGCCCAGCTCAAACTTGTCTCCAGACGAAACTAAAGTCTGGCCATCGGTTAGAGGCGTAGTTGGTGTCAACAAATCTGTTGCGATGGAGTAGTTGAAGAAGAAGGAGGAGGAGACTGAGACGAAAGAAGAGAAGCAGAGGAAGCTTTTGAGATTGTCTGCGGTGAACATTCTGGGCGAGCAAGACAACTTCTCTGTTCCACTTGCTTCTGTCCACCAGAGCCCACCAAAGCATTTTGTAGAAATTTCTTAGCAAGAAGCCATGAAACAGCGTCGACGTTTCCTTTGTTCGCTATTATTGCCATGAATAAAACCTTTGAAGAGTTTGAAATTCCGGTTCGTTTTACCTTTGGTAAATTGACTATTCGAAATGAATTTTAACTAAAAGTTAATATTATATAACTTTAATAATCTGTTGAAATATAATTTTTATAATCTTATTAAATTTTTATGGAATTTCCTACTTTAAGGCATTAAAAAAATTCATAAAAACTTAAAAAAATCATAAAATTTTACTTTTAAATGAAATTGGCTTCAGACAAAACAGATGTAAAAATAAAAATAAATCAGTTAACTTAAGTTAAAATCAATTGATAAAAAATTTCTGTTGAGAATTATAGACAAGTTATACTTGTGCCCTTTAGCCTTTTATTATTATTCTTTAGACCCTAATCTCAAAATCTCGCATGAGATATCCTTAATATTAATTTTTTGTTTCATTTTAGATCTTTGGTGGATGAAAAGTGTTGAAATTGACAGAATTGGCCATGTGGCATGCTGGCATGCGCAATTTGCCACGGTGGCATTAACATGGAAAAGGAAGGAAAAAAAAAACAAAAGAATAAAAAGTAAATAGCAACCTAGGTCTCTGATTTTTCACTTCCCTCCCTTAAAACCCTACATTTTCCTCAACTACCGCTCTCCTCCTTCAAAATCCTAGACTACCGCTCCCCCTAGCCGACCATCCCTACTTCGCAGCACCACTGTCCCTTATCCAATCCGCCAGTCTTGAGCCACCATCATCCCCTGTCTCCTTCTGTAGCAGAACCCTAAACCCACTTGAACACTTCCATGGTTTCTTCTATTGGCCAGTATACATTGAGAGGTAGCAATTTGGCCCACTGGATCTTGGTCCGGTACCTTTTCCAGAGGTCCTCCATCTTGTGCAACACTGGACTACGAACTTGGTAGGGGAGGTAGTGGGGCAACGTCACGAAACGACTTCCGCCACCTCCTACCAATGCGTGGCCTTAAGATTCCCGCGACGAAGAGCATACCAATTATTGTGATACGCATCAATCAGATGATATGATCAAGGAAGGTACAACCAAGGATGACAAGAACCCATTGAAGATAACTGATGGATCTATGACAAAAAAGAAAACTAAGGAGCTCATTAGTGCATTTCAAGCTTTTGTCTCAAGTTACTTCATGAAGAATGGACTTAGAATTTCACAATGAGCTACTGGAATATTCAAGACATCATGTCGAGGTGATGGCCAAGCTTGGAATTCAATTCTAGAGTGCCTAGACAAGTCAAAGAACAAGGAACACCAAGGGCAGCCGTCAAGTGCACATTTGAAGCCTCCTTGAAGTATTCAAAAGTCATTTTCTTCCACAAGTTGAATCGCTGAGCCCTGAAGTTTCAAGACCTCTTTTCAACATCTAAAGGAAGGTCTCAAGCCAATGGAACTCACTTATTCAAGCTTGAAGTTGAAGACACAAGCAAGAACCCTAAGGAGCCCTTAAATGCACCTGAGAAGACTATTTTGGGGTTTTTATGGCCAATCTTGTGCTGTAACGTATTTTATTTTATTTTCTTGTTTATTTACATTATTTAGGATGTAATTAGGGCCATGAAAGTGATTTAGGTCGCATAAGATGAGAGGAATTTTCTGTACACATTAAACGTGTATAAATTATGTGTTTGAGTCCTAATTTGACTAGGTTAGGGTTTTGGCTACAAATTTTAGCCTTTTTTTTGCCCTAGCTTTGGCCTATAAATAGGCACATATTCTAGTTACAAAACACAGTCTTTGGACAAAATAATATTGCTCCTTTGGAAAGAAAATCTCTTTTGTTCTGGACTATCTTGGTGTGCAAGTTGCTTGTGTTCTTGGTTTTCTTATACTTCTTGTTTCTATCACAAGTTGATTAGGGGTAGGGGTTTAAATCCAGTCTCTTTGATGCCTTTTGGACTTGAAAACATCTTGGGCACGTTTCTTGGTCATTATACTAAAGGGGTTCGCATCAGTTGGTATCAAAGCCATAAGCTCCATCCGAAGGACATATCTTTGTGTTCTTGTTTTTCTTTGTTTTTCTTTCAATTTTTTCCAATAATTTCATAATTTAATTCTATGTTTAATTCTTTTTTCTTCTTGTTTCAGGTCTTTGTTCTTTTTTTCCAGCCTTGTTTCCAATCAAAACAACAAAAATAACAAAAAGACATCAAACTAAGGTTTCCTAGTTTTTTATTTTAATTCATTTGTTCTCTTTGAATCTTATCCTTTCTTTTCATGTCCAGCCATATTAATATTCCTTGTTTTTATTGTTTCTAGCATCCTAGAGTCAAGAAAACACAAAAAAAAACAAAAAAAGGATCCAAGTTCAAGAAGTTTAAGTACCAAAGGTTGTTTCAAATTGTGCAAGTTTTCATAAGTTTCTTGTCTTAGCCGAAAAGAAAACTAACATCCAATTCATTTTAACTTAAGTTTAACTTAATTTAAAATAGTTTTAAATCTTTTTCACCTAGAACCAATTTCATTTGAAATCCAATATTATATAGGTGTAATAATCCATTTGAAACAAAATTTTTATCATGTTATTAAATTTCTATGAAATTTTCTTTTTTAATGTTTAAAAAAGAAAAATTCATAAAAAATTAATAGTATTATAAAAATTTTACAATCAATGGATTATTTAACCTAAATAATATTGACTTTCAAATAAAATTGGTTTCAATTAAAAAAGATGTAAACATAAAAATAAATTATTTTAAATTAAGTTGGCTTAAGTTAAAACGAATCGGCCCTAATCTTTTGTATTTGGCAGAAAGGAACTTCAAGAAAAAAGTGTTGTAGCCACAAAACAGCAAGGAAAAAAGAAGTTTAAAAAAAATAAAAAAGAATGAATAGAAAAGAAAAGAGTTAGCAAAAGAAGCTTGCACATTGTGACTTGGTTTTTGTGCCCACAAACCCTAACCCATTGTTTTGAGCCAAAAGCTTTTCTTTGTGGTTATTATGATCATCAATTGCAAGAGCTTCCTAGAGTCTTTTAAAGCTTGTTTAGCCCACTTCTATTTTGAAGTCAAAATTATTTTTAAGAATTCAAGTTTTCTTCTGTGCTTTGAGAAGCATTTTCTTAGAAATTTTGAGGACTCTTTAATAGCAATATTCTCACTAACAAATTGAGTGTTTGAGTGTTCGTCTTTTGAGTGAAAACACGTAAGGTGAGTGTGTGAGGATCTTTGATTTCAAAAGTATGGAAGGCCAAGAGGATAGGAAGATTGAAGTGAGGCATAATGAAGAGCCTACCATTAAGGAACTTCATGAAACTCTCAATAAATTTGTGGGGAAGATTGAGGACATTGATTTAAGGTTGCCAAAGAGACCTGATCCCATCTTGCAACCAAGGATAGGTCCAAGGAGAGAAGAACCCGAGGAGGAAGAAGAAGTTTGGGATGACCATGGGTTTCTAAGGAGAAGGGAGCCAAGAGAGGACAACAATCTCAACTTTATCAAGCTTACCATTCCATCCTTCCAATGGATGAGTGATCCCGATGCATATTGAGAATGGAAGCAAAAGATTAAAATGGTCTTTGATTGCCATCATTATTCAGAAGAAAATAAGGTTAAATTTGCTACCATAAAATTCATTGACTATGCTCTTGTATGGTGGAATCAAGATGTTACTTCTAGGAGAATGAATGAGGAGAAGCCCATACACACATGGAGAGCCCTTAAAGCATTAATAAGGAAGAGATTTATGCTTAACTACTACACTAAAGATCAGCGCCTCAAGCTTCAAAGGCTATTGCAAGGCCAAAAGAGTGTGAAGGACTACAATAAAGACTTGGAGATAACCTTGACCTGAGCCAATATCATGGAGGATGAGGAGGCCACCATGGCTAGATTCATTAATAGTTTCAATCCTAAGATTGCCAACAAAGTGGAGATGGAGCCTTATGTCAACACGGAGAATTTGCTTCACCATGCCACTAAGGCCGAGAGGATCATCAAAAAGTCCAAGGCATCCAAGATGTCTCAAGGAGGAAGCTCCACATAGAAGGGAGCATGAAGCAAATAAGCACCAAAGCCAAGAGTGGAGGCCACCAAAGGAGGTTTGTCTCGGCCTCAAGAAGACAAATACATACCTTCACCTAGAGCTGCACCTAAGGCAAGAGAGATGGTGTGCTTCAAGTGTAGAGGCAATGGGCACTACATGAAGGATTGCCCAAACAAAAAGGTGATGATTCTTAGAGATGATGGAGAGATCACATCTGAGGATAAAGATGCCATGGAGGAGACACCACCTTCAGATAGTGAAAAGCCAATCACACTTGTTCCACTTTCACCATAATAAGTCTTGAAGGTTCAAAGAAAGCTTCAAAGTAGGTTGCGAGAGAAGAAAAATAGGGGAAAGTTGAGGACATGAGTGAATAGGGGAAAGCTGATAGAACAGCTGAGAGATTAAGTGAAAAGAGTAAACATGAAGGGAAGAAGAGTGGAGAGTTCCCAAGAGAAGAAATTGAGTACGAAGTTGAAAGAAGACAAAAGTGCAATGAACCCAAACTGAGTGAAGAGTGAAACACCTACAGAGAAGCCATACTTTCATCTAACATAATGAAGTCTTCTTCTAGTGTTGTGTTGTCTTTTTTTCAGGACTTAAGTGGAGATGAACTACAAGAATCAAGTGAGCTGTGGCCCATCCAAGAAGTTGGTGTTCCCAATATTCCAAGTCATCTCCCATGCATCAAACCAATGAAGGAGGTTGAAAAAAAAAAACAATTTGAGATAAGTTCAAGTGATTTCATATGCAAAAGTTTGCCTAATATTGTTTCTTATCCTATGGTTCAAGGGAATGAAATTAATGCAACTCCACCCGAAGCCATTGAGTACAAAGGTGAAAAATTTGTAGTTCCTAAGGAAGATACATGGAGACTCAATCCAACCACTGTAATGTATTTCTTCTTTACACATAGTTTTAATGTGATTTTGCATGAAAATCTCAAACAATGTATGTTTGTTAAGGAAGTTGTTTTGAAGAATGGTTTTCATCAAATTAGATTGAGAGAAGGAAGCATGAAACTTTGACAAAATATGGTTTTAAATCTTTTAATTATGTGGTTTTGTCAAATCATTTTTTGAATTCCATGAGTTTCTCTAAAGAAAAATATATTTTGGTGTATTTTATTTGTTTTGCATCCATCTCACATTGTTTTGTTCTGTCTCAAGTTAAATCTACTTCTTTGAAATTTTTCATGCACAAATTATTCTTACACATACATTACATACTTCTTTGATTTCCATTCATGTTCAGCTCATTTTTGTACTTTAATCTTTAATTTCCAACAAGCATTTTTTTGTCATGATTCATGCATTACACAAACTTTTGAGCCTTGTTTTGTTATTAGTTTAGGCTGCATTGTGTTCAATTTTTATTTGTTTGAATGACCTATGCAAATTATTGTCTTGACATGCAAAACTTTTGCTTTTCATGACCATAACACTTGTGTAAGTTTAGGTCCATTTGTTTTGAATGCATATAACATCCTTAAAGTAAATTCTTCCTACATTTTTCCTTGTTGTGAGAGTAATGTTTTTGAGATAACAAAGGACAGTGATGCTTAGAGTTAAGATGAAAATTGTGCAAACTTTCAGAATTTTTGTGCTAATTACTTTAAACATTGTTTTAGGACTTAGAGGAATCAAAATTAACATTTTTTTGGGATATTGGTTCAAGTTTTACACAAGAGTAAAGCCTTATACACAAGCATTCCATACTGTTGGTGCTTATGTATAAGGTAAGTGATTAAGTATTGACTATTTTATTCTTTTTTATTCAATTTCCTTTTCTAATGTAGGTTTTTATTTGATGATGAATATTTCTAAGGAAGAGGGAGTTGATATGATCAAGAAAGTTACAACCAAGGATGATAAGGACCCATTGAAAATAACTAGTGGACCTAAGATAAGAAAGAAGGCTAAGGAGTTTACTATTGCACTTCAAGCTTTTGTCTAAAGTTACTTCATGTAAAATGGACTTAGAATTTCACAAGGAGTTTTTGGAATATTTAAGACATCATGTGGAGATGATGGCCAAGCTTAGAATTCAATTTCCTTTTCTAATGTAGGTTTTCATTCGATGATGAATATTTCTAAGGAAGAGGGAGTTGATATGATCAAGAAAGTTACAACCAAGGATGATAAGGACCCATTGAAAATAACTAGTGGACCTAAGACAATATAGAAGGCTAAGAAGCTTACTATTGCACTTCAAGCTTTTGTCTAAAGTTACTTCATGTAAAATGGACTTAGAATTTCACAAAGAGTTTTTGGAATATTTAAGACATCATGTGGAGATGATGGCCAAGCTTAGAATTCAATTCTAGAGTACCTATACAAGTCAAAGAATAAGGAACACCAAGGGCACCCGTTAAGTGTACCTTTGAAGCCTCCTTGAAGTGTTCAAAAGTCATTTTCTTCCACGAGCTGAATCATTGAGCTCTAAAATTTCAAGACCCCTTTTCAACATCTAAGGGAATGTCTCAAGCCAATGGAACTTAATTATTCAAGCTTGAAGTTGAAGACACAAGTAAGAACCTTAAGGAGCCTTTAAGTGCACCCGAGAAGACTATTTTGGGGTTTTTGGGGTCAATCTTGTGTTATAACATATTCTATTTTATTTTCCTGTTTATTTACATTATTTAGGATATAATTAGGGCCATGGAAGCGATTCAGGTTGCATAGAATGAAAGGAATTTGCTGCACACATTAAACATGTGCAAATTAGGTGTTTAAGTCTTATTTTGACTAGGTTTTCGTAATTCCTTTTAACTTAGGGTTTTGGTTGCAAATTTTTGCCTGCCTTTTGCCTTAGCTTTGGCCTATAAATAGGCACATATTCTAGTTATAAAACACCACCTTTGGACAAAATAGTATTGCTACTTTAGAGAGAAAATCTCTTTTGTTCTTTGAGGACTACCTTAGTGCGCAAGAAGCCTGTGTTCTTGGTTTTATTATACTTCTTGTTTCTAATCACAAATTGATTAGGGGTGAGGGTTTAAATCCAGTCTCTTTGATGTTTTGTGGAGCTTAAAAAACATCTTGAGTACGTTTCTTGGTCATCATACCAAAGTGGTTCGCATCATCAGGGCAACAATCTCATTAGGGGACCAGCAAAGGGGCAACAACTGACCCGAGTTCAGTGTGACAACTGTTGTAGTAAGAATATTAGGTGAGGAAGTGAATGGGGGCGCCGAGAGGGCGAGAGTGGCTTTAGGAGGTAACAATGACAATGGGTCTACAGAGGGATCTTAAAGAGGCGGAAGAGAGGGCAACAATTCATTGGACATGGTTGGGAAGAAGAATCAAAGGCAGAGGAATCAGCCAAGGCCGGAGGCGGCGGGGGAGGGAGGAGTAAGGAGAGATATGGACTAACCCCATATAGGCCCTAAATTTTTTTCATTTTTGTAACATATGCCCTAAATGTCTGATGTGGCCAATTATAGGCATCTATAGTTGGTGATTCATTGTGCCACATGACCAACTGCCCCAACTTGGCATACCACCTGACAATTTTTGTTATGTTTAACACTTTCCATCTTCTAAAAGTCTAAAATGAAACAAAAAAATTTGAGGTTAAGGACGTCCCATGTAAAATTTTGAGGTTAGGGGCCACGGGTGCAATTTACCCAGAGAATTACTGATTTTATGTGTTTGTGGGAGAATCACTTTTTCCACCAAGGTTTTGGAACAAATTTCACGTTCACCCCCTAGACTCTAAAACATACTTTTATCCCCTATTATCCCCAACTTTTTTTCTACACTATCCCTATCTAAAGCAAACATTTAAAATTCAAAAATTACTTTTTGTAAATATGAAACATTTTTTTCCCTTCACCAAGGTTGAAAATTGTATGATACATTAGTTAGTTTCAAAAGCTAGGGCATTAAACTGTATTAACTCTAAAACTTCCGGTTAGAAAATGCAATTAGTTCTTTATCTATAATTGAGACATATATTTGCTTTCAGGTAAATTGCACTTGTGAACCATAACCTTTTATTATTGTCCTATTTTGGACCTTAACCTCAAAACCTTGCATTGGACATCTTCAACCTAAATTTTGTGTTCCATTTTAGACCTTTGGCAAATAGAAAGTGTTAAAATTGATGGGATTGGCCCGTGGCACACCAGTGTAGGCTATTTGCCACGATGGCACTGATATGACACACTAGCGCGTGCGATTTGCCACTGTGGTACAATAATCAGCTGCTAATGATGATGTTGCAGGAAGAAAAAAATAATAATAATAATCAAAATATAAAAAAAGAAAAATAATAATTTTTTTAAAAAAAAATTGTTCCTCTTATCGCTAAGCTCAACCTCCTCTCTCCACCATCGTCTCCGAGTTCGGCGTTCTTCCCTCATCCGCCCTTCCATCGATTCGCCATCTCTGACGAGTTCTGGCCTCTATCCACTAGGGCTAAAAGGCCATTCCACTTCTGACTCCAAGTCCGTCCTCCCCCACACCACTCGTCTCCCAACCAATAACTGAAGCCAAAAGCTAGTAATTCTAAGCATAATCAATGATCAAATGCACATCTGGACTTGAATCTATAATTCTAGGCCAAATCATACACGTTTGGATAGGGATAGGCAAATTGTGTGCACATGACCCGAGGATGGGCAAACAATGAGGAGGAGGAGGAGGAAACAGAAGGATGCAAAGGGAGTAAAAAAGAGGAAGAAATCAGGCAGCCAGAGAGCTCTTTTCAAATCGGAGGCTTGTTGGAAAGCAGCGGAGAGGAAGGGAAGAAGAAGCAAACTAGGACGAAGTTGAGGGGGAGGAGCAATGGAGACGTCTCTTTGAGCCTTCCAATCAAACTATGCATGGAAAATGGAAGGAGGGGAGAAAAGGAGGAGAAACGGTGGATAAGGTAGAGGCTGGAGGCGATAGGAAAAGGTTAGAGGTGGCGAATGAAGCCAAACCAAGAGGCGACGAGGGAGGGTTGGAGATGGCAGGGGAAGGAGGAAATAGGCCCTAAATTTTTTCATTTGTGTAACATAGGCCCTAAATTTTTAATGTTGCTAATTGCAAGCATCTATAGTTACCGATTCATTGTGTCACATGGGCAATTGCCCTAAGCTGACATGTCATGTGGTCAGTTTCATCAATTTTAACACTTTCTATCCACTAAAAGTCTAAAATAAAACAAAAAACTGAGGTTAAAGACATTTCATATGAAATTTTAAAGTTAAGATCCAAAATAGGACAATAATAAAAAGTTAGAGGCCATGGGTGCAATTTACCTATTACTTTCTGTTGGTTGAATTGTATTCTAAAAGAATCGGTGGACTTTTTTTTCCAACATAAAGCTTATTTATTCGATAACTGCTACATACGACCGTCAAATGGTTGACTAAACCAAGCACTAATCGGGCTCTGTCAATTGTTTGCAGAAGGCTTAAATTTGCTCAATTTGATCCTCTGATAGAATACATTTGGATCAAAGAAAAGAAGAAGAAATACATAACAAATTGGTGTTGCTTGACGAAAATGCTTCGACCCACCTTCGAACATTCAGATGACTTAAAGATCTTACTTTCTCACCTATTGAGATTGGGTGCAAACTAAAAACATATGCTGCGGATTCGATCTTAACCAAATGGTCATAAATAATACTATTTCATGTGATTATAAAAAAAAATACTCTTTTTACAAGGTGATGAAGGTTTGAATCTTATTTTGTTCAAGAGATTTATTCCATTTGTTGTCAATTGATGAATCTAGATTGGGTGAGGTAGGATATATAATATATTATGTCATACAATATCTTTTCATACCCTTAACTTATAAAGTTTTTAATAAAAAATAAATAGATAAATAGATAAATAATAGGTTGGAAATGTTATTGTTCTTATGTTTGGTTAGGATTATGGTTCTGAAAAGATATTTAAAAAAATGAAGTTCAAAACTCTTTTATATTGCTTTTGTACATGGAATTTTCAATTATTGAAATGCTTTTTATTGGGAATTAATAATTAATCCAAAGCCTTGGGTTCAACCATATTTCTATCTTCTTTTTTTTTTCTTTTTTTTATTAACTCCCTTTTTCTCATAAAAATTGTTTCCTTGACTATTCTCAACAATTAATTTATGATTTTATTTTTAAAAAAATTTATCATAAAAATTTAAATTTTTTATATAAAAATAAAATTTTAAATATTATAATTTTTAAATATTATTACTAAATTTTTCTAATATATATTAATATAAATAGATTTATGTCAAACTTTATTCAAAGATAACAAAAAGCCAACTAGTATGAAACTGATTACTCTTTCTCGTGGTCAACATTGTACAACATTGGTTTTTGGAAGACCTGATCAGATCCTGCCGACATCATATACTTCGCACGTGGAATGACTAACGTGAAAATAGCACCAACAATATATGTCTCTATTTTCACTTGGAAAATAGAGTGAATCAAATGGCTGAAAGCGAATCGAGGCGGCTAAATCTTTTATCAACACTGACGCCCGTCTCAGTCACAACAATGAACCTTCACCAACTTATCACCTCTTTTTGCTGGGCAAAGAGAAGCATTTCAAATGTAAAAAGACTCTTTCAGCTAGATTAGGGATGAAAACGTGGTGGATTGACTTCAGATATCTCCTACCCATTATCAGTATTTGTTATTCTTTTTTATATCTATTACTTTATGGGTAGCTGTTAATGGGTGAGAAATCTCATTTAGCACCAATGACTAGGAAGTAATTAATACCCACAGGTAACATGTGGTTTAAGTTATCTTTTTAAATTTGATAATAAAAAAAAAAGATGAAACATTCATACCAAAGTCATTGTTCACATTCAATACAACAAAGTCGCAACATACACATGTTATTGTCCACATCCAATAAAACATAAAATATTCATTGGCAGAAATAGTATCCATAATTAATTGCAATTCAACATTCATAAGCAGGAAAAACTCTATCCACGTGCCTCAAAAATAGCTTCCTACTTATCCTCACCTTTTGGTAGTGTGGACATCTTCGTACAAAATATAAGAACCAATTTGGTAGCACTTACATTGATCACATTTGAAATCCACCACTAAGTTGTGACATGTGACAAAACATTATACTAAACAAAAATTTTTTGTGGCTTTCCTATTAGTTATGTAAAAAATAGATCTTCCTCGACATCAATTGCATCTCATCCCTACTAAGATAGGGTTAACTTTCATAATGTCAATTGACACAAAAGTTCTACAGAGAATAAGTGGCCATTTTAAAAGAAAAGCTAATTCTAACTAAAAGCTAAAGTGAAAAGGCAAACTATTTAGGAATAATGAAATTTGAACATCTTGGATTTGAGTTGCCCCTTTTAAGAAATGTCTATGAATACACAGGAATAAATAAGCATAAGCATCTTGGAATCATGGTATGGAATTGAGTAAGAGAAATACAGAGTGAGAGAATACATGAGCTTTGAGCATCAACTAACACAAACTTTAAATGCAGAGCAAGATAAAAATACAACAACAAAGACAATGGATATGAGATGAGAAAATGCAGCAGCAACACATAACCAAGAGCAATTGAGTTATCTTCAATCTATTCATTGATGGAGACAATGATAACTTGTTGTTGCTAGGAAGCAGATAGTCATAGACAATAAGTTGATGGGAGCGATACAACTGATACTTGTTGCATTGAGGTCAAATGAGAATTGATGAGACGAGATTTGATTGGGTTGGGGTTTGGCCATCTAGGTAGTGTGATTTGTGAATTGTAACTATGTGTGAAGGTTATGACAGAGGGATAAGATTAGGTTTATGGATTGTTAATTTTTAAGGCTAAAATAGAAATTTCAATACCTAGTGTGTTTAACGGGTAGATGGGGCAAATTTACCAGTGATGAATACCCCCTACTCGCCACCCACCCATACCTGCCAGATGAGTGTAATTGGCTACCCATGTCCATCATATCATAGGTATTTTTACCATTTATCCATCTATCAGGAGCAGATATCTGTCGTTCACAGATTTTAATCACCCGACTATTAGCTCTAATTGGATATTATAACAACCCCAGGCTAGTATATTCCTTCCTTTCAAGTGATTGTTCACAGGTGGGGAGGAAATTAAAAAGTTAAAATCCTCAATATTATAAGTGGTCAAGTAACTTATGAACCAATTAACACGGGGTGAATTTTTAATGGGCATGAAAACACTAGGAAAAAAACAGTGGCCATTGCAATGTCGCAACAATCAAATAATTCTCATCTTCGGTTACTACCACAAACAGAAAAAAGAAGCAAATACATAGGGAAAGTAACGAAGTCACAATGGCAGACATAGACTAATTAGAGGCTTATCTGTATGGCAGGCCAAGGGAAAGTGCATTTACCTATTCAAAGACGAAGGTGGGGAAGATCTAGAGATGGACTTAACGCAGCACCTGGATGGACATGGACATGAACGGTGGAGCTCATCCAAGGGGCCCAATGAAATGGCAACAAGTACAGGTCAATCTTTGGTATGTGGAACCACTTGGGGGCTGCCGCATTAATTTTCTTGTCCATAAAAGGCCGAAGCCACATATATTCGACATCGATACCAAGGCTAAGGCCTTCCCTCGAAGGCTTAGGGGCTCGCATACGTTGCTCAATTTGATCAAGCCTTTGTAGAATAGTGCTAATGTTGCTGCCTCTAGGATCGTCAAGTCGATCCAAATATATAAGGGGCTCAAGGGTTTGCATATTTGGGAACGGATCTTAAGGTAGGGCTTTTAAGTTGTCATTTTAAGTTGTTCGAATAAGGCGTGATGTAGAGCTTAGAACTGGTCATCGTCTAGTGGTACGAGGCCTTTCCCTTTACGGGGGTACTTCTGAGGGGCTGTGGGCTTCTTGGGGTCAACTCTTTAACTGGCTCCATCATCTACGGGCCCCACAGATCTAGCCGGGTGACAGCTCTCTTGCTTGTTATCTAGTTGATCTTTGTTCTCCATGCGAGACCTCCAGGTATTCATCATATTTCCTATAGATGGTGCCAATTTATAGTTAAAGGGATCATATGGGTTTGAGCAAAAGGCAGGGTGAACTCTGCAATGGGGTCATGCGCATAAAGACAACGTTAAAGCCCTAAGATACTTTCCCAGGAAAAATTCTCTAACGATCAAGTTAGATTTCTAGTGAACAAAGAATAGCTATTGGGTGAAGAGTCAAAATGTCATCCATTGGGATAGAAAACTTACTGCCTTTCTATAGTCAGAGGAGATCCAAGTAAGTACCTTTTAGATAGGAATCTCCTAACCAATCCCGTAATTTTAGGATCTTATTTCCTTTATAAGGGGGAGTTCTTTTATTAGCGTATTAAGCTTCTTTGTTGTGGATCCATTGGATAAAGACTTAACTATTTTTGGCCCTATACTGAGCCTATTTCCTACTAGTTTAATATAAAAATTAATTCATAATTCATGCCTTATTTTTATATATAGACCTTATTTTTTCAAATTATATGATTATTGATATTCTATACTTGAAAAGCATTAAAAAAAAAATTTAAGATATCTTTTTGTAAAAGGTAAGTATTGTTTTATTAATTTTTCTAACTTTCCCAGCATAATAAAAAAAATACCTTTTTTACAAAAATTAGTTTAAAGTGCTTCTTAAGCTTCTTAAAGTGTATCTTCCAATTTAAGTTAAATAACCATTGTATATAAAAATAAGTGTGAGTTATCACTTTCCATGTGCTAACATAGAAAACACCTATTTTAATATTGCATTTTCAATTTAGGTGGGAAAGAATTGTAAATGGAAACATGAGCTTTTAATCTTGATGTAAAACTAGGCTTAATCTGTAGCTTAAACAAAATGGGTCTAATCATGGAGTTAAATACCACGGTATACCTCTTACTACGGGTAAGCGGTACACTGCTTACTGCATGGTACAAATGTTTTCACATTTTTTCATTTTATCGTACGGTATACCGTGATATACTACTGTATTTTGCAGTATTTTACATACCTCTTACTTTTTATGTACATTTTATCATAAAACTGGTGTATACCGCAAATACTGTGAGGTACGTACTGCAGTATTTTATTTTTTGTGGATGCATGTGAGATATATTTTTTTTGTCATTTTATATCAAAATATCATAAATATATAAAATATTAAAATAATTAATACACATATCATAAAATAAATATTTACTTTTATTCTTTTTGTTACTTTTCTTAGTTAACATAAAAATTTAATGGTTACTTTGAGTCACCTAGGAACTTAATATG
The DNA here is from genome assembly GCA_039654915.1 of Aquilaria yunnanensis. NCBI lineage: Eukaryota > Viridiplantae > Streptophyta > Magnoliopsida > Malvales > Thymelaeaceae > Aquilaria > Aquilaria yunnanensis. The sequence continues at coordinate 4,729,378 of CM077595.1, forward strand.
GTATTAGAAAATGTATTGTTATTATTAAAGTATTATTTTTTTTCTCTTATATCAATAAATTAGTTTCTTTCTGAGTATTATTTATTTTGTTCTATATATATAACATTTTTTTATGTTTTTTGCTTTAAAAAATATTTTCTAGCATATATATTTTATTTATATTTGACAAATTATGTTGAGAAAAATTATAATACATAAAAAATGTATAAAAAATTATTGAATTTATGTCATCGTAAAATAATATTCTAACATTTATTTCTTAAAAAAAAATTGTAACTGTATGCAGTGCAGTATATCTTATAAATTTGAGATGTGGTATACCTAACGGTAATGATATTTAACAACTTGGGTCTAACTTGTCGCCAAAATTTCCTAAGCATGAGACAGTATACTTGTATCAAACTGACCACCCACAGCAGAACTCCTACGATCATGAAAGGGCTAGGAAAAATGTCCCCGACATTGGTTTGCTCAACATAATTGTACCTATTGTAGCCAACTTGAGAAGAGGAAATGTTCACATGAGTATTATGGAATTGTTTTTCTGTTGGAAAGATTTCCCCGCTTTGCTCTTTCTCTTCTTCGTTTTCTCCTCCGTTTTTTGATGGCTGAGTTGTTGTGCTTAAAATTGATAGGGGACTCGGTCTTGATGCTGTTGTAAGCTTTCCATTGATAAGGAGAGACTGCCTTGCTCATGATCTTGATCCAGTTTTGGACCATTTGATGATGAAATATGGCTGCCTTGAGAGGGCTGAGCTACGGGGCATGGTTGAAGAGCATGAGTTTTGAAGTCCTATCATCCTGTTGGTGCTTAAAGAGAGACCCTGATTAAACAAGTGAGAAATACGTCCAAAATCAATCAACTTTTTGGTGTATTACCGCCGTTTTCCGGGGAGGTTTGATAACAATACAAATTTGCCTCTGATTCTAAGCCTAATATTTTTCTGAATGGAAGCGATGGAAGGCATAAATAGCAAAACCAACTCGGCTTTGACTGTGCAAGAAATATTGCAACCCAGATCCACGTACAAGTAGAATGATGATAGCCAGGTCTAATTGTTTGTGTTTAATATTATCTTGAAATAACTTATTTTAACGCTAATTCAAAGTATCCTGCAATTATCGTGTATTAAATTTAATATATCTAATACTTCCTCTACCACAATCATTATACAGTGATTATTATTTTGGGCACTTCTAAACTCTTCTTAACATTTCTATATTTAATTAGCGTTGTTATGAGTCTAACTCCTCTGTCCCGTTTTTTCCCCATCCTATCCCCTACCTTATATAACTGCCACGTATTCTAGTTAAGTCAAAACTTAATTTTGGGGTTAGATAGAAACAGAATGAAACGGAGATGTCAGATGCTAAAGGAAAAAAAAAAACATAAGAGGAGATGAAAAGAAACAGAAACCTTGACCCAACACACTAATCGGAGACTTTGTTTTTGAATCCTTTAAGTTCCCAGTTTCATGCAGGAATGGATGTTGAAGCAACTCCTTAACTCCTTAGCTGTTCACCACTGTGTCGTATCTCTTCCTAAGCACTTTCACACAAAGTCCTTCGCTTTCTCAAAAAATCACTCAGAAATCTCCAGCGACTCACCTGAAAAACCCGATCTGATAAAGAGCCAACATCGGATCATTCAGCTCCGGCCATGGTGAATTTTCGGTACCTATTTCGATGATCATGCACCCCAGAGCCCATATGTCAGAAGCAAACCCCTGTTCTTCCCCACGAGCCACCTCTGGCGCCATGAACGCCGGCATGCCGGAAAACACTAAGGTTGTTCTAGCGATTCCTACGTCTCCGTTCCAGTTTTCTTTGTTTTGATTTTCTTTATTTTTTAGGGTTGGGCTTAACGTGTCTCAATTTCGACCTCAGCTTCCTATTTCCGGATTTTAAGTCTTGCCTTCCTGGAGTTCTTCGTTTAGATCAAAATGGAGGCTTTGATCGAGCTATATGACCTCATTGTGTAGAATCCAGAGCAATTCTTTGACAAACTCGCCTGGATTTGTTCCAGGTGCCCCTTGCTGGAGTCCTTGCTCGCCGGGTCGCCTAGAGTTTCGCGGTCGCATCTCAATGCGGTGCTCAGTGTGTCGCGTTTCCTTTCTAAATGCCTGGATGCAACCGACAACAACTCCAAGGCGATTGTTCTTGAGTTCTCCAAGCAATCCCTTCTTCGTTCCACCGTTCCTTCTGGCCGCAGTCCTTTGGCTCGGAATTTATTTCCGACTTCTGCGTTCATTTGCTTGGGTACCTATAGGAAGCGGCCGAATCGTCCTCGGAATTTAGCACAGAGATTGCCAGGTTCATGGGAAAGGTGGTTCACGGGAGTGTTCTTTCCGTTTGCACCGTCACCTTATTAATCTCAATATTAAATTTGAGTTAAGTATGTACATGTGGCATAAAAATAGAAAACGGGACAGGCAGAGGACAGAGAAATTCGGGACAGAAGAATTGGACTCCGTTGTGATGGGGTACTGCCTTCTCGATAAAAGATAAAACTAAAAATAGCATGCTACCTCTTTCAACATTTAGTTTGAAATTACAGTGTAGCCATAACTTTTAAATAAATTTCAATTTGGTCAGCATAACTATTTTAGCCCTGATATTTTTCAATAAGTTGCAAGGTGAACCTGAAATTTGGGTAAAATATTCAATTAAATTACTATGAGAAAGTTTAAAAATTGTACAAACTTATGGTTAATTCATTTTAATTTAAGTCAGTTTAATCTAAAAAAGTTTATTTTTATTTTTACATATTTTTAGCCTTAAATTAATTTCATTAGAGAGCCAACATTATATAGATATAATAATCCATTTAAAAATAAATTTTTTTAATGTTATTAAATTTTTAGGATTTTTTATTTTTTAAAATCTAAAGCTAGAAAAATTCATAAAAATTTAGTAAGATTATAAAAAATATATTTTTAATGGATTATTACACCTAAATAATATTAGCTTTTGAATAAAATTAGTTTGAAGTAAAAAATATATAAAAATAAAAATAAGTTATTTTGGATTAAGTTGAAACAAATTGACTTTTAATCTCTGTGTCTCATCCAAAGTTGCAGCTTGCTACCAAGGTAGGCTGGAATTGATAGTGTAAATTATTATCTTTCCCCTCTATAAATATAAGTTTTGACAACCTAAATATCCCGCAAAAAAAAAAATGAAGTTTAAGCATCAAATTGAAGAAGAGTAGGCAAAGCCTAATAACTATAGTTTTTTTTTCATCATTCCGCGGCATTTACACAGATAAGAACTTGAAGATAAAATGATTCTATCTTTCAACTTTCAAAAAACAAAAACGAAAGCATGACCAAACTTACAATCAGATCGTTTAAATTTAAGTTAACTTAATTTAAAATAATTTATTTTTTTTTATAATTTTTTGTATGATACCAATTTTGTTTAAAAAATAAATATTATTTAGATGTAATAATCTATTCAAAATAAACTTTTTATGATATTATTAAATTTTTATAAATTTTTATTTTAATATCTAAAAAAAATTCATAAAAATTTAATAATTAATGGATTATTACACCTAAATAATATCAGTTTTTAAATAAAAGTACTGGTTCTGGGGAAAAAAGTAAAAATAAAAATAAATTATTTTTTATTAAATTAATTTAAGTTAAAATGAATTTGGTGTTAGTTTATATTTTTTAAAAAAAAAAATTCTACAATGTCCCACCAAAAAGAGAAGGAGACATTCAAATTTTTCTCAATGAAGTTTAAACATCAAATTTAGGAATGAACAAACGCTAATAACTAGTATAATAATTCTTCTGGAGCCTTTAGTTTTCCTTTTCCCGTACTTGCGCGATAGGTATAAGCAAAGCCTAATAAGTCTAGTTTGGGTTCCAGATAGAGCAATCCAATCGTAACTCAGTTAACGGAATTGTTCGAATTGGCGGCCGTGGACTCTTTTGAAACCAAACACAGCTAATAGAGAAGCAAAATCGTCATATTTGTTAGCCACTAACTCATCAACAAAAACGATTGCTTGAGAAGAAAATGATTTAAGTTTTTTGATCGGTTTAGCAAAGTGGTTTTTTCTTAGATATCGTGTTGTTGCGCACCAGAGCATAGCAAGCTCCTCGCATGTTCTTTTTTAGTCATCAACTTTATCAAGTTTCTTAGGCCAAACTATACATTTAGTCCCTGAACTTATCCCACTCGACCGAATTAATCCACAAATCACCACTTATTAAAAACTAGTCCCTGAAGGCTGAACTTTGTAAAAGTGGGCGGGTTTGTCCAAAATCTATTATACATGACTGAAGGAGTTAGAAATATTGCTGAGGTGGCAAATGTATTCAGTTGAAGCTCTCTTCATTTAGTTAGTTCTGCACCTTCTCACCTTCTCTAGTGCTCTTTTTGTCCCTGATAGGCTTTGCGCTTCGATCTTACAAAGCAAAGGTTGTGTCTGCGATTGGTTGGGTGGCTTAACGAGCGGCTCGAGTTCGCTCTAGAAACAAGAAGACCTAGTTCCACTACTGTACCGTCTCGTTTAGTTCTCTGGGGAAATTTCACAAACACCTTGCTCAAAATTTCCGACAATTTCCAAGGAAGCATGGAGAGGATAGCAGCACCAATGGAACTGCTTAGACAAGGTAGCCCTCATGCATCGGAACTTTGCTTTGCCAATAAAAAATTTAGTGCCCCACTTTGCTATTTCCTCTGGAATAAAATGTTTCTTACATCAGATTCAAACATTTCAGTTTCTGGCAGCTTCTTCTCATTGTTGCAGTTTTTGGACTTGTCATCCAATGATTTTCTCGACGAGATGCTCAGAAACTTCTCAAGCAAATCTCAACCCCAGTTGACTAATCTTTCATACAACAAGTTTTCTGGGCAAGTTTCGGCAAGCATCGGCGAGCTTCAATTGCTTTATTATCTGTGGTTGGATTCCAGTTAGTACTACAGGATGCTGCCGTCGGTGACCGCCAATTCTTCATCACTCATGCACTTGATTGTCTAGCTTCTCTCCTTGTCTACAAAAAAGTTGGGGATAGTCCTCCTCTGTTTTGACTTCATTTTTTTGAGGCATTGGCCAATAGTCTATCACCTCTACATTACCCAGCCACAACCACCTTAGCCTGAAAACCAACGCCGTCACGCCTGTACAATAGATTTCGAACTAAGTCGCACACTTTAAAACGTTCAAGTACCTGTTTTTAATGAGTAGTGAGTTTTGGGCTCACTCAATCGAGTTGAGCAAGTTTGGAGGCCAAATATATAGTTTGGTCACTTTTCTACTATTTGTAAATTAGGGATTAATTACTTTTACACCCTCAATGTTAAGTTATAATTATACTTGTTCCTCTCAGATTTTGAAACTTACATTCACTTCCTAGCGAGAAGGCATTATTATGTGTAGGGTTTACAGCACTCACCTCTTAATGGTAGGACATAATTACGCTTATTGCTTTCAAGTCTCGAAATTTGAAATTACCCATTAATTGAAAGAGCACATACACACACACACACACACGGTCAACTACACCTAGCCCTTAAGTTGGCTATAATTTAACCCAACCCTTAAGTACTAAAACTCGTGTTTGCTCAATGATTACTCTATTGACCAATCCAGAGTCAAACTCTAAGCTTGTATAAAGCCGAGCTTATTACTTTTGTTACATAACTTGTCAAGTCGAGTTGAAGGCTGGAGCATTAGTGCTCGACATATTCATTGTCACCCTTCCTTTGAGTAGGGGTGTGCACTATTTGACCGAAACCGAAAAAACCGTCAAACCGAATTAATTCGGTTTTTCGGTTTGACTTATTTGGTTTTTTGGTTTGGTTTCGGTTAAAATTGAATTTTTGAAATTTGGTTTCGGTTCGATTTCAGTTTGAGGGATCGGTTAATTTGGTTACCGAATTAACCGAAGTTTTTAAAAACTATTTTTTGGCTCCTAAATGACCCACTTTCTATTATCGCTTGTAGGCTACCGAAACTTATTATTCTGGCCTAGATGACCCGACCCAACCCTCACTCCTCCTTTGTGCATGAGGATGATGAGATTACTTAGGGAAATAAGAGGAAAACGTAAAGAAAATGCAGCTTCTATCAAGAAGATATTTGTAAATTTGGTTATTTCGGTTTGATTTTGATCTGTTTTTCTAGATGGTTCGGTTAATTCGGTTTGTCATGGTCAGAAACTGAAAACTGACTTAACCGACTAATTCGGTTCGGTCCAAACCGAAATAACCGAATACCCACCCCTACCTTTGAGGGTGTAATTGCATATGCAACTAAAACCAAAGGACATAATGGTAATGGTAAAATGGGAAACCGGCTACTATAGCTTCCGCAATAGCTATTGTAGGCTTTTTACAATTATATCCATCACTAACATTTTGAATTTAGTGACATCTCCCACTATTGTTTTCAATATGAGTAAATTAGCCACCTGCATAACTGATAGAGATAATATTTCATTTTTTCATGAAGTATTTTGTGGAGAAAAGCCACGTAATATTACCCTCTTCCTAGATAAATTACACATTTTATACTTGAATTATACCCTTTTATGTGCATAGGTCCTACAGTAAAAATAATTGTGTTCCTTCACGTTTCTCCTTCATCGACGACTGCAGCCGCTAAGCCATCATTCTTCGACATTTCATGTGACCGTGATTTTTGGGTTGTCTCTCAATGTCTCATATGTTTGTCTGTTAAGCATCATTCCACCGAAAGATACTAGAGACCCATCCCAAAGAGTTATGGAGAGATTCAAAGCTTGAAGTTCTTAGGCACAAAAGGGAACAATCTAATCAAGAAAACCCCATGATCTTCTCTCTTGAAGAATTTTCATGAACTATATGTGGGCTCCTTCAATAATTACGTCAAGGGAGTTCTGCCAAAGTTTGGAATGCTTAATGAACTCCGAGTTCTTGATATGGAAAATTGCAATCTTAATTAACGAAGAAATTTCATCGAGTCTTGGGCTGGCTGTAATTAGATTTGGTAGCAGGGGCAAGCTAATGTCGAGGCGGCAAGACGAGTCTTCTACTACTAAGATGTTGAAAACCATCATTTTTCACATATTTGGAGAGAGATAGATGGTAGCTAAATTGTTAGATTAAAAAATGTAGGTATACATTAGCATTGTGTGAAAGTTTAGGAGCTGAGTTAGTTGTTCTATCTTTTTGTGAGTATAAACTTGCCACTTGTGCTTGTCACTTCTATTATCATATGATTGGAAGGTTCTATGTCATTACACATTTGGAAAACTTTTAGCAGCGGCAGTGGATATCCGTTGATATGAAAACCTTAGTGGTAGATTTAACTGAATGCATATAACAAAAACTATAATAGCTAATTTTCCCCTTTTCCTAACGGTAAAGAAAGTGCTCCAGCACGAACCTTATCATCTGCCCGTTTTCCGTTGAGTCTCCAACCAGCCGCCAGCGACTCAGAGAAAACCTCCATGGACAAAAAGGTCAAAAGATGGAGCTGGACCTCCGCGCTAATTGGGGCGGCTGCCGCGACGGCCGCGACGGCTCTCATCAGCGCGAAGCCCAAGGACCCGACTTTCCACCTCATCTCCGTCGATCTCACTTCCTTCAAGTTCAACCTCCCGGTCCTCGACGCCGAGTTCGTCCTCACCGTTCATGTCACCAATCCCAACGCCGCCACCGTTGTCTACTCCTCCGCCACCATGTCCATCTTCTACGACGGCAGCCTCCTTGGATCCGCCCAGGTCAATGCCGGCTCTCAGCCGCCACGCTCCTGCCAGTTCGTACGCCTTCAGGCGAGGCTCGACGGGCTAGAACTGGCTCAGCACGCCGCCCAGTTTCTCGCCGACGTGAGGAAGCGAGAGATGGTTCTGGAGGCGAAGGTGGACCTTGAGGGTGTCGCTAGGGTTTTGTGGTGGGACCATAAGTTCAATGTTCACGTGGACAGTCACGTGGCTGTTGATCCCGTTTTTCTTGATGTAATTTATCAGGAAAATAGATCGCACGTAGATGTTCATGTTCCTTTGGCTTGAAAATTAGATGGGAACTTATTATTTTTACTCTTCCCGTTTCCTTTTCTTTTTGTTTGTTTGTTCTTTTTCCTTTTTTTTTATCAATCTAGTTGTTGGACACATGACTAAGGTTTGTAAGTGTAACTTTCATAAGTTGTAAAGTTGACGGCAAAAGCAATAGAAATGGGCATTCATTATATTATATTATATTATACTACATTTTAAAAGAGGAAGATATTTTACTGTTCGATTTACCATGGATAAACAGTTCTGCCATTTTTTTTTTTTTTTGCCTTTTGTCTCGTTTTTTCTTATGGCTTTTCCAGGATGCGATTTGCTGCTTTTTGAAGTTTGATCATCTTTTTGAAATACTCTACACTTTATGAGGACCTGTTTTGCAATTTTCCTGGTTTCAGTCTGATTTGTAGGGGTGAGCATGGGTCGGGTTAGTTCGGTTTTATGGTGGAACTGAACCAACCCAAAATAGCCTCGGTTCCAAAATTTTTCTACCCAACCCAGAATCGAGAACCGAACAGAACCAGAACCATATACCTATAACAATACCAAAATTCAATAAATCTACATCCATAATCAGTTTTATGACATATTCAACATAATATACAATTAGATTAATATTTAAATATATGTACTTAGATACATTTAAAAGAGTTTAAAATGTTGTTCTTACAAAAATGGTTCAAAAGAGTTGCTTGTGGGGTATCTTTTATTTCAACTAGTTTACTTCATTCCAGTAATTTCAATATTGGTATGACATTCAATATAGAAAATTAAGCCTTTAAGACCATCTTCTTCAGTATTAAAACCTAAAATATGTTGATGTCATAAATTTTCAATTTTGCATGACTCAAATGAAAAAAATATCATAATTGTGTCGTAAAGAATAGTCTGGAATGAAAGATCGAAAGCAAAATGACTTAGGAGTGATGGGTCCATGAAGCAAAGTGATTTAAGTAAATATGAACAAATTTCGTAAATGATCCCACAACTTCCATACTGTTTCAATTTGAAACATTGGTTTAAGAGTTTAATATAAAAATACAAAATAACCATCATAATACTTCAAAGAAATGTGTGCGTGCGTGTGTGTGTGTGTGTGTGTGTGTGGATATATTAGTAATACTATAATTTTTATTATATAATTATATATATATCTCGGGTTCGATTCCACCTCGGGTTGATTTCATATGGAACCAGAACCAACCCAAAAACCGTCGGTTCTCCTATATGTGGAACCAACCCGAGAACCATAATTAATTTTTACCCAACCCAACCCAACCCAATGGGGGTGGTTCGGTTTCGGTTTCAGGTTTACCCAACACATGCTACCTCTAGTGATTTGTTTAAGTTAAACGCGGTTTCAGTCTCTAACTTTCTAATATTTTCATTTTAGACTTCAAGTTAGATTCGTGTTACATTTTGGTCCACAAACTTTATATCTATTTAACTAGATCTTCTATTTGCTCTATTGATCTCCAACTTTTTTTTTTGTTTTATTTACTATCTTCCAGAGTGAGATATTGGTGACTATACTTTATTTTTTTAAATTAAATAATTTTTATCTTTATTAGTTCAATTGTTAATTTCTTGATACCTAAATTTTTCCAATTTTGTTCTTTATCCTAAGATTTTTTTATTGATTTTATTTATTGTTGTTTTCTATAATGAAATTTTAATTATTATAATTTGCCTACTTTTGATCTGATTCTACTTGAATAGGCTTTACTCAATTTTTTTTACTTTTTTTTTTATCTTTCACTTTCTTTTTTTTTTTAATCTTCGTTAAGTTAATGATTAAACTGTTAATTGGTTAACATATATTAAACATAGTCTTGTATTTTGATCATTTTTTCTCATTATTGATGATTAATTTTTATAGCATCAATTATTTACTTTAGGCCTTGTAGTTTAATAAAGCAATTTGATCTATAATTGTTAAAATTAAAAGTAAATTTTTCTAAATAAATTTTTCGTCAACATTAAAAATTATATTTTGAGCAAATCAGATCTGAAAAAAGGAAACAAAAAAACAAAACCTAAAAAAAAATATTTTGTTCCAGTCCCTAACTTTTTAATTTCTACATTTTAGACTCTGCGTTATATTTGTGTTAGATTTTGATCTCCAGATTTTATAACTACTCCCTTCGTCCCATAAATTTTGATACATTTGACTTTTTTGTTGTAATTTGACTCAATTTTATTCATATTATTGTTTGTAAAAAAAAATATGTTTAGAAACTGCATATCTTGAATTATTATTCATATACAAAGATTTTCTTTTTATATATTAAAATGTTGAAAATAAAAAAAATCATAGATTAATTGCCAAAAATAAATAGAGTAAAACTTTTGGGACGGAATGAGTATTTAACTAGATCTTCTATTTGCTCTCTTGGTCCCTGAGTTTTTTTTTTTATGCACTATCTTTTGAAATAAGACAATTGTGGCCATAATTTATTTATTTTTTATTTAATCCATTTTTTAGACATTGGTGACCATAATTTATTTATTTTTTATTTAATCCATTTTTTATCTTTATTAAGTCAATTGTTAAATCTTTAATATCTAAAGTTTTTCTTTTTTTTTGTCTTAATCCTAACTTTTTTTTATTGATTTTCTTTGTTGTTGCTTTCTAAAATGAAACTTTTGTCATTATAATTTGTCTACTTTTGGCATAGTACTAGTTTAAAATTAGAAACCAAAAAAACAAATGGAGAGGTTTGGTAATTCGCAAATCGTATCGGATATTTTTTGTAATAAATTTTAATAATAAATAAATAAAAATTTATCATCAATAAATTTATAGTAATCAATTAAAATTAATATTTTTTATTTATTGTTTTCTAAAGTAAAATCTTTGTAACCATGGTTTATTTCTTTTATTTTTTTTAATCAACTGACCTTGTTTATACTTTTTTGTTGGTTTTTTATTATTATTATTATTTTAACAAAATTTTAGTCAATATGAGTTGTTTAATTTTTAATATGGTTCAAACTAATTCCAGAAATCTTTACATTTTCTCTTTTGACCTAAAGACTATTTTAGTCACCACTTTTTTTCATTGAAATTCCACTTTGTCTTATATTATTAACTTTTTCATATTATTTCTCTTTTCTAAAACAAAATTTTAGTCACCACGATTTATCTTTTCATACTTAGAATCTTTTTTTATTTTTGCTCTCTTAGTCCCAAAATTTGATTTTTTTTATCCCCGGTTCTTGTTTTTTTTTTTTCATTTTTATGAAATTTTTTTTCTTCGTTAACGATCACCACTGTTTATATTCATATTTAATATTGTCACAAATTAAATCAATACAACGCGCAAGCACCATGAACCTCATTTATTTCTATTTGTAATTGCAGCTGTTTTGCAATTTTTTATACCTAATTCTTTTTTCATTTTAAAATTTATTATATTTTTTTTATTAATGCCATTGTCTGTAAAAACCATTAATCCTTTATTTGGATAATTTATTAAAAGAGGGAAAGTGGGGAGTAGAATAAAGAACTAGAGAGAAGGTCATCATACCCTCAATTTGAGAGGATTAAAAAATTGAACATGTATGAGGCATGTAGAGAGATGAAGGCGGTTCATCCTCCCCCTTCCCTTTAGTTCTTTTTCTAACCAAATAATGAGGAAAGATAATTAACCCTTCTCTTCTCCCCATTTCCCTCAATCCAAATAGACTGTAAAAGCTAACAATTCATCTAGATAATACTTGCTTGAATAGTTTTTACAAAAAAAATATATTATTTTGAGTCATATCAAGTCATTGTGATATCTCTTATATAGTAAACTATTTTGCTATATTATCATCCAAACTATTAATATTTACATTTTTCATTTTTTATTTACATATAAAAACTAAATGACAAAACACAATTTATTTTCTCTTTCTTAATTTTCATGCCAATCTCATATGTCCTAAAAAAACATGGGATAAAAATAATTTTTATCATAAAATGTTTTATGAATATTTTGAGGCTTCTCTAAGTGAAGTGTTTCGCTAAGCATATAATTTAGATAGCTAATAATAATCTATAGATATAAACACTTTTTTATTTTTCATTTTGTTTGAAATAATAAGCTCTCATATGACAAGAGCGCTTTATTGATAAGGTTGAAAAGCCAAAGACAACCAACATAGGATAAGATGCTTCCACACAGTACGGTCAAGTGACCATAGAAATATCGCACAATAAAGAAAAAATAACACAAATTAAAAGAAAATGTAAATCAGGTCGATGTTAGATTGATGTCATTTATTAACACCCTGAACAAGGGACCCTTGTAGTGTGATGGATGTTTAATGCGTTCGAGTTGTCTGATGCTTATGAGGCTTACTCATCGGATGGCACCGATGTGCCCATCACATCCATCATCCGTCATGTTTGAATTTCCGCTAAACAATAATAAAGACAATAGGATCCCTCATTTAACTCATTAATGTAGTCTTCGATCATTTACCCTTTAGTGTATCTAAGGCTCTTTGTGAGACAGATTTATTGGTAGATGACATGCATGCCACAAAAAGCTTTAAAAGTTTATTTTATATGCTTACTATGTCAACTTTAAAGACTCTTTCTTCCTGAATTTTCTATCTATCAACTTGGCCTCATCATCTTTCATATAGTTTCAAAGTGGATGTTGTATGATGTAGTAGCTTATGTTCTTTTGAATGCTAATGGTACTATAGCATCCAACCATAGCTTCAAAATGGCTCCTTTGCTTTCTCCCTTAGCAGCAAAATTGAAAGCTATCTCAGCAGTAATTGCCTTTGTGTATGCTAATTTTCTTTCTACTATTACAATTTTATCAGAGTATGTGTAGGCTTTGTTTAGTATTTCACACTTTGAGGATGCTCGTCTTGATGACCAGAAGATTGTGCAGCAAATTATAAGCATATTCAACTTCATGCAGTAAGTCACTCTTTTCATTATGTCACTTGACACAATAGTAAAAGCTTATTCTCTTGTTTTATTCTTCTTTGTCCATTTCTTAACTGCTTTTAGTTTTTTTTTGTACTAAAAAAAACTCATCAATAAAGCAAACTCATTAGGTATAAATATGTTTTTGATACCTAGAAGCATTTATAGGAGGCATATTGGTATGTATTTGAACATGTTTGTAAGGAGTTTTTGGGTCATATTTGCTACGATGGCAAGTGTAAGTTAGGGGGAAAACCAAACCATGGAAGCCTGGGCAACATCTTCAAGAGCCAACTGAGCTCAATGTTAGGGATATATGTAAGCACATTTAAATGCAATGATGATAATAATATCAAGTGAATTGAATGCAATAACAAAATCAAATAAGAGTGCAATCTGAAGGGTTAAGCACACATTAATAACTATTATATCATTTTTTTTAATAGCCAAAAATTGCATTAAATAAATCAAATAATATATAAAAAGACCAAGCAACGAACAGCTAGACTCAAAATCCAATACATCAGAGATAGCACACTAGACCCCTATCATATATCCATTGCCAATTTGCCAAGAAATGTAGCTAATACAGGTTTTTACAACAAAAAGATGGATTTATCACCCAATCTGACCAGAGAATACTATTTTTCAGCTCAATGCATCTACTAGTGAACCATAAAAACTGTATGGCTTGAATATTTCCCAGCAGATTCGATTGAAAAACCTGGACTTCATTGAAGATTACTCTACTTCTTTGCTTCCAAATCATGCCATGGCAGCAAGAGAAAACTTTCCTCTATGACCTGTCTAGAGCCGAAAGATAATATATGTCATTCTATAGCTGCCCATTATTATTTACACTTCAAAAACATGCTTTTGCACCATAATTTGGCCTCCATTATTTTTTAATTAAATACATTAATATTTGGTTTTACTTTTTTTAGGTTTTCTAATTAAACGATGAAGGAAATAAAGCAATTGATGATAAATTAATTACACTAGCCTATGGCCCTAATGGAAAAGTTTGACACTACACCAGTTATCTTATTAATGGCTGAAGATTTTGCACAAAGGAATAAGATTTCGATTTGAAGAAGCAATAATGAAGTTCTATTTAAAGGAGATGAAACTATAGGAACCACTGATTATTTTGGAACATTAAGATATAGTGTAGTTATATTCAAATATAATTGGTGGAATGTGTATCAAAGGAGAAGAGGTTACAAGGATATGGGTGAAAAAGAGCCGGGCTTTTTTTGGTTAGCTCGAGCTCAAGCTTGAGTTGAGACTTTTCAAGTTGGGCCTATTCAAGTTTGAGGTCGAGCTTGAACAAAAAATGAGCTCGAACTCATTTAGGGCCAAGCTTGCACTAGATGAAACTCAGCCCCATAAGTTCACAGGCGTAACAAGCCTTACATTTTGTCCCTTTAGGCCTTTTCCCATTAGGCCCTAAGTTTACCCTTACTTTCTTTGTCCTACACCTAAGTTCTCAGTAGCCCTAGGGAACACCCAGTTGGCCACCACCAATTGACGAAGTTCATTGCCGACTAGGAACCAGCCATGCCTTGCTTACTCGTTGATGCCTCTAGCCTTTGCACTTCTCAAATTCCCTAATCAAGTTCAACCTCACCTTCACCATTCTTCTCAGATTTGTTCTTGTCCTCATGCAAAAAGTGAAGCATCAATGCTTTTGCTGGTTGTATTAGCTTCAACCTCACCTTCATTAAATCGCATCTCTGATTCGATTTTCTCAAATTTTATCCTTCTCAGATTCAATCTTCTCAAATTACATGGTTCTTATGATTATTCGATCTTGTGGCATTAAAAATGGTTGAGAGATGAAGTTGAGGACATTTTCCTAAGCTAGAAATTGACATGACAACGGATGAAGGATTGCGGTGGCTCTAATCTACATATTCAAGAAGACAATGACTCATTTATCAAATTTACAAAATCAGGGTCGAACAATAAAGGAATCAAAAGTTTGAGATAGGTTACAAAATTTTCCTTTCTCTAGTTATCTTTGTACAAAATTGCAGGTTCAATCCCTATCTTTCATCCAAGTTATAATTATGATACCTAAAGATTTTTATATGTCATTCAAGCCTGACAAGCTTTCGAACCAAGCTCAAGCCCATCTCTAGTTAAGCTCGAGCCAGAAAAATTGGGCTCCAGCAATTTGAGCTCAATCCCGAGTAGTACCAAACAATAAAGGGACCAAGCTCAAGCCTAGTGGGCTCGGGCTTGAGCTCAGCCCAGCCCATTTTCACCTATATACAAGGAAGATAAGTACGAATATTCATACTTTTCAATACAGCTAGTATGTTAAAAACAAATGAGCCTTATGTGCTAGTAACTCAAGCTAAACAAGTCTACTATGTTAAGGATACAAAAAACCCAAACTAACAAGTTATGGTAAAGACAAAGCCCTGAGATTTTTATGATATTCCTTATGAAGAATCTAAGACTGAAACTAAACCCTGCCAGGAAAATGAGGAAATTAATGGAACATTTTTTGAACACATCGATCATATTGAAATGGGGTAATGCTAAATTCATCTGAGTTGAATAGTATAGTTGTTCAAACATCTCATATTACCCAAAAATCGGTGTTAAAGGTTATAGGTGACACCGACGAAGAAGTTGAATTATTGTTTTATGATACTAATGATGATGACCCCATTGATAATGTTACTGAAGATAATCTTGACGATGAGTTATGATTACATTTGATGAATTTTATAATCTATGTTTCTAAAAGAAATAAAAAATATTTGTATGCAAAACTACATAATTAATATTTATCAATATTGCAAAAATTACTTGTTAATATAAGTCTTTTCTTTTCTTTCTTTTTTTTTTTCAAAAACATGCCATTTTTCTAATTAATGAAAAGTTTCAAAATTAAAATTCCTGACAAATATACTAAAAAATTGTTTTCTTACTTCATTTTATACATACACACACATGAAATTCGATCAATCAAATAAAATAGTATAATGTTTTTTGACAAATGATAATGCACTGAGAATACTTGATATTAGAATTGTTACTTTATTCACTTCTCACAAAAAGCTAAAGTTGTTATGATGCATATATTTGTCATAAAAAGCAGCATAGATTATGACACATTTGATGGCAATCACAAGTAATCGGTTTTTTAGTGTTGGAGTTTTAGTGACCTATTTGTGATCCTCATCTATAATAATTGTTGTGACCAAAAAGTTTATTGTCACTAGAAAGTAACATCAATTGTCATACAATTATTTGTTAGTCATAAATATGTCACTTGTAGTGTCAAATAAGAGTGATGACTACTTGATTTTCCATTCTATAATCATTCTTTGAATATTTGTAACCAACAACCTTAGATTGTCACTAAATCTATTGCTTTCACTAATAAATTTAGCTCTAATAATTGAAATATTGTCACTGAAAGTCCATTTTCTTGTAGTGAGAAATTTATATTTTATAACCATAAGAGGCGAAGGATAAAGATCTTTTATGCCCAAACTCTCTATCCCCCACCATGTCTCATCTCTATATTGCTACTATATATCTATTTAATTAACTATAAATAAGAAAGTTACTAAAAGTTACCAACATAAATAATAACTTGGTTAACAAAAGCAGTTACTGTTTACATAGTTAAAAAAATCCTAAAACAAAACCTCTTCACTTTAGTCTTTAGTTTTATTTAAAAAGATTTCTTTCAGTTTAATAGATATAATTTTGTTGAATTTTTCTTAAATCATACAAAATCCTATAATCATTTCTTGAAATTTGTTCAAAGTAAAATACACTTTAAAACAAATGATTAATCCTTGGTAGAATTCTCTTTCCTCTAAACATGTTTGGAATTCTTTCTCCCTTAATTTTATCTTGTCTTTACACGTAAGTGGCCACTATAAGGCATTGCATGCGTCTACTACTCATAGTGTTGTACGGTACTTTGCTTACTCAGAATAAAGAGTACCAATGGGTTTGATTCACAGTTACAACTAGGGGTGGTAATGAACCGAGCATTTATCGTACTATTCGAGCTCGAGCTTGAATTCATCATTAACGAATTGAGCTTATCAAACTTCGAACTCAATACCGAGTCAATTTTGAGATTCAAACACCTTATTGAATCGAGCTCAAACCTATTTATTTTTCAAAACAAGCTCCTCAAGCTTGAGCTTGAGTATACCTAATCAAGTTCAAACCAAGCTCATGCATCAAGCTCTTTAACATGTTTTTCAAATCTCTCGACCATTCAAATCAAACTCGAGCACCATCCTAAGCCAAACTCGAGCATCATTTCTCTAAGCTCGTTAAGCCTAAGCCCGAGTTCGAGCACCCCTTAGAATAAAAATAAGCATAGCTTGAGCCCGAATGGTTCGGGCTTGGCTCGATAACACCCTTAGTTACAACTTAGGCTAATGCTGGTAAGGTAATGGAAATGATGAGATTGGCTGAGTATGAGAAGATGGAAAAAGAGAGAGGAGAACTGCCAATTTTTTATTCTTGCTTTCGATTTTATTATTATTATTATTATTATTATTATTATATCCTGTAACAATTCCATAAGTGTCATGTTGTTTTCATCCATTAGCTTCTTGTTTACTATAGTTAACGAGATAAATAGCAGCAATATCGAGATGTTACAAGAAGGGGGATAAGAGATTTTGGTTCAGACTCTTAAAGGACAAAAGTGTAACATCAATATCCCAAAGAACACCAACAGATTTTGAATTTTTATGTCCATTAACCTACTCAAAAAGATTTGGAAAAAAGAGCAAATTCTCTATTGAATTTTTTGCAATAATGTAGATCACTCACTTTTTTTATAGTAAAATTGTCTGTTAATGCTATATTGTTTGCGTTGGCTATTGTCATTTCTTTTGTTTAACTGTATGATAATTTGGAATACTTTAATAAAGTAGCAACATATATGACATGTATATATGACAAGCTTGCATAGAAAAAAAAATAAAGTAACTGACTTAACCCCTAAGCTTTTGTCCAACACTACAAATCTCCGCTAAACTCTATTTCTGTAACAGTCTCTTTCCCTTCCATCTCCTCTGACTTTCTTTCTCTAAAATCATGATTTCTTCTCTGGACGAAATTGTCCAGTACTAGCCAGCAGTCCATATTCCGCCTTCACTAATCAAGTCGCCTAGAGGGAAGGACAGCCGCCAGACATCAACATCGACAAAGTACAAGAATCCGACGTCAAAGGCCTCCGACATGGGGGCCAGTTCGTCATCAAATCCACCATTCCTACCCCCTTGACTCTTCAAGCTTCTCTTTCTCCCTCCCAACACCAACAGGCTTCTCTTCCCCTCGACCACCACCTTCATACACACCAATTGTTGATTTTAGCCCACCACGCCTGGCACACTCTGACACAGGGCCCTAACCCTATTAAAATTCCCCTGCAACTGAAGGTTATGGCTTTGGCTTATCTACGCAGATCTGTTCGGCGATTGGGTCCTTTGGCAGCAATGGTCACCGCAGCAATTTTTCTCTGTTCATTTTGACAACAAGATGTCCGCAGCTATGGTGTAGCGATTAAGTTTTAAAGGGTTTCATACGTGTTCCAATGATTCTATGTACAATAAATGAGGCGATGGTTGTTTAATTTTATGCTTATTTCAAGTATTTGGTTTGCTTGGTGGGAATGTGTAAATTTGCCTCTTGGATGTTTGGACGTGGATGATTAAGTATCTTGTGCATTTAACACTCGGGTCGGATCTAGGAGGCGGGCAAACCGGCTGATGCGGTGGCTTTAGCCACTGTTATGGCAGGCGGAAGTATTGCTGCTGATCAGGAGCGATCTGGGTCAGTGATCATGTGAATAATTGGCCCACGTCGGCATAAGCAGAGATGCGTGGGAGAGGGGTCGGCGACAGAGCGGGGCGCCTTTACCGTGCTGAATGGTGCCACAACACAGGGTGAATCCACTTGGGTTTCTCGGACGTTCAAGATTTTCTAAAGAAGCTAAACCTGAAAGTTGCCACAACACAGAGGGCGAATCCACTTAGATTTTTTTAGCAAGTGTTATTATTTTTAGTTCCGGAACTTATGAATATCAATAAATATAACTCGAGAATAAATTTTGTAATTTGTGTGGAAAGATGATAATTATGTGATTTTTTTTATTTATATTATTCAACAGCTTAATGGAATATTCTTATAAAAATGAATTCTCTTTGTTAGTATTGTAAGTGGCTAATTTGTCCAAATTTAAAATAATAGTGTTAGATTTCATTTGATCACAAATGTGAGTGGCAATTTAACTACAAAAGGAAAAAAAAAATAGTATCTGATTTATGCTACGGTTAAAAGTTTATTGGAGGATTTATCCCTCTCACTTTAATGTTGACTTAAATCCTCAAAATACTGTATCAATATTATGCAATATTTGCTTCATTGACCAACATACACAAGCGCAAGCAAACGGAAGACTACTTGTTCAACAGGTTAGTACATTAAAGATTTAAATTAACCAGTAAATATTAGTTTAAATGGAAGAGGTTGAAATATCTTCGTTTGGATCAACGTTAACATTTAGTGTTAAAAGTTGAAAAGAGTATCCAATAGTAGCCTTTAGCATTAGAAGTTTGTAAAATCTATCACAACTGTCAGTAATTTATTTTAATCTCTAACGGTAATTTTAAAAGTTATTCCCCAACAAAGCCTACATAATATTCTGTTTGGATATAAGTAATTTAAGCATCCTTGTAATTTAAATGTTATGATTTTAAAATATATTTGAAATTTCATTATTTGAGCAAATGATATTGAAATTTTAACCTATGATTCCAAATTATACGATTTCACACAACACAAGCAACGTTATCACATAGATAATTTCAAAAAAGAAAAAGAAAAAAGAAAAACACAATTAAAAATATCATAATAAAAAAGCATGTACAAGTATATATATTTAGGGTAAGGATTTATTATAAAAATTAGGATAAGTTTTCTGTCTTATAAAATCTGAATCAAACTGATTTTAGACAACTTGTTGGTGAAATTTGTTGTGGAAATGTCTCCATTGTGCCTCGAAACCAGACCTCAACCGGAGATTGGAGCGGTATCTTACCTTCACCGAGGGAGCTAGATGGGCAAAGACGCGATTACCATACCGCTAGATCAACAACATCGAAAAACTAAGAAAATGAAAAGAAAGAAAAAAAAATGAAAAAAAAAAAAGAATTGCTCTTCTGGCGGTGTGGGTGGAGGCAAAGAAGGGCCTTGGGTCTGTCTCTTTTGGATAACGGAGACAGGAGCACTGAAGGTCGGATCAGCGGTAATTCCTGTTAAATCCAGAGTTGCTAAGTTCCGCCGTGAAGCAAAGCGACCAAGACAGACGACGAAGAAGCAATTAGCAGGCTTTGGGGGTTGGTGCAGTCTGAGAAGACAGGTGAGTGGCGACGCCGGGACAAGAGGAAGGCTGAGGCAGATATGCTTGATATAATCTGCTAGTTAGTTTTGATTTAATGAGTTTAAATTAACGTGTATTTGCTAGCCTGATATTGAAGCAAATAACCTTAACTCCCAAAGTTACTCAAAATTACATCCCACCCGCCCCAGCCGCCTTGGCCTTACTCTGCCCCTGCCACATTTCGCCTCAGCCCCACCCTGCTCCGCCTCGGCTTCGCTCTGCCTTCACCCACATTCACTTAGCCCCTGTTTTGCCTCCAGCCCCCGATCTGCCCCACTTCTTCCCCGATTTGCCTCCATTCGTCGTCGCCCTATTCTGCCCCTACCACCCTCCGCCTCAGCCCCACCCTGCTCCGCCTCAACCTCGCCCTGCCTCACCCACCTTCACTCAGCCCCCACTTTGCCTCCAGCCCCTGATCTGCCCGTCTTCTTCCCCGATTTGCCTCCACCTGCTGCCGCGCTACTCTGCCTCTACCACGCTCCGCCTCAGCCTCGCTCTGCCTCCCCCCACCTTCGCTCCGCCCCCGCTCTGCTTCCACCCGCCTTTGCTCCACCCCCGCCCCACTCTGCTCCTCATCTGTATCGCTAAGCTTGCGTCATATTTACGACATAGCCATTTTAGGCGAAAGTGAGCCAAAAACGTCAGTCGTTCAGCGTTGCTTCAACGGGCTTGGTCGCGAATTGGAGATTCAATAATTGATGATGAGAACTCTTCGCCTCTCTCTGCCTCGTCGTCGATCTTGGTTAGTATTGATTCAAACAGAAAGTTGAGGGGCAAAACAAACAACTAAAGCATGATCCCCACAGCTAGAACAAAGAAAGTTGCAAATAATGCGTTAATGTAAGTGGGTTAACTCATGCCGAACTTAATTTCTTGCAATCATCATATGAAATTATCACCTATCTTTCGTGAAATTTTAAATTGATATTTTAGAACCTAAAATTTCATTTTTAAGTTTCTTGAAATTGTGAAATTCATTTCTTGAAAGCATCAACACAATGAACTTTCCTTCCATAATTTTGAAATATCTATTAAAAATGAAATTTTACTTAAAATTCTTCCATTAAAACACAAAGTGTTGTGTTTTTTTTTTTATTCTCAAAAGTACAAAAAGAAAAATTAATATAAGAGAGCCTCCCTAGCTAGGACATGGTTTGGATGAACCACTCTCCTTGAAACAGAAATACAGCAACAAAAAGATAAGTTGTGGACCAGGTAGCATATGTTTTCCACTATGGGAACCAAATCTGTTGGCGAAGGCTAAGAGCTTGAAATCTACATAAAGACATTTACACTGTCAATTAGAATTGTGACCTATTGCTTGTATGATGTGACTGCCCAATGAAGTGCTTCAAAGATAGCCCTAAGTTTTGCCTCTATCAAAGACTTTACTCTCAAAACTAAATCACGAAGAGAGGTTTGAGCTAAACCATTTGTACACAACACTACAACCCTATAACCACTATGACATATTGAGTCTTTTCAAGCTCCATCAACCAATATGACATTATGACAAAAACTAGGAGATTTCTTACCCCAAGCCTTAGAAAGAAGGGGTAGATGACTCTCTTCAAGTTGTGCCTTAGCAAGTTAAAAATTGCAGTTTGGTTTAAGTACTCCACTTCTTGATCCCTTCGGAATAATATACTTGTGGCAACGTCGGGTTTTCGGGAGTCGCCACCAATCTGTTTACCTAGGTCGATTGGTCACCTTAAATATTGGTCTGCGAGAGTTCGGGGATCGGGAGTACGGTTACGCTAAAACAATATTGTTATAGCGCCCAAAATTGGCACCTTAGTTGATTTTAATTTTGTTTTACTTTGCTTTTAAATAATTTTCAGTTAATTTAGAGATTTTAACTGAATTAGTCGAAATGTGGATTTTTAAGTTAATTTGTATAAAATTTTATACTTCCGAACCATGGACTCTGCCGAGTCATTTGGACACGGAAGATTTTGATTCCGAACCATGGACTCTGCCGAGTCATTTGGACACGGAATTTGGTGAAATTTTAAACAATTTTATCCATATTGTAAAAATATGAATTTTTTATCTTTTTATTTAATTTATTTATTTTAAAAAGTTTGATATTTTCCAAACCGTAGATCCTGCCGGATCATCCGGATATGGAAATTAAATTTAATTTATTGTTAGTTATATAATTATTACTTTTATGGAATTAATTATTAGTTTAATTACTAATTCGTAATTCTTTTTGTTATAGAATTTTTAGATAAAAAAATTTTATTTTTTATTTTCTTTCTTTTCTTTTCTCTCTTTTCTTTCTTATATTTTTCTTTTCTTTTTGATTTAATCTTTCCTTTCTTTTCTTTCTTTTCTTTCTTTTCTTTTTCTTATCTTTCTTATCTTTTTCTTATCTTTCTTTTCTTTTCTTTTTCTTGTCTTTCTTATCTTTTTCTTATCTTGTTTTAGTTTTCTTTTTGTTTTCTTGTTTAATGAAAAATATTTATTATTTTAGTGGATTTAAAAGTTATATTTTTAATAAATCAGTAAAATATAAAGTCTTAATTTTCATGTATTTTTTTTTAAACAGGTTTTATTTTTATTTTTTTATTATTTTTACTGGATAAAAATAACTATTAAAATTAATTTTAACTTTTTGTTATCTTTAAAGAATTAAAAACATGTATATAAAAATAAAAATAATTGGCTTTTTTAAAAATGATTTTTATTAGCCTTAATAATTAATTACAAAATAATCTTCTTTTAATTTTCATTTATTTATTAATTAGTAAAGGGTAAAGGTGAATTAAATAAAAAAAATTATATAAAGAAAAAAATTAATAATAATAAAGTGGGGCTTTTTGGCCATCCACTTTAAAAATAATAATAAATGTTAGCAAAGTTAATTAAATTAATTGTTAAACAACAATAATAAAAAGTTAGTCAAGTTAATTAAATTAATTAATTAACAACAATAATAAAAAGTTAGCCAAGTTAATTAAATTAATTAATTAACAACAGTAAAAAGTTAGCCAAGTTAATTAAATTAATTAATTAACAACAATAATAAAAAGTTAGCCAAATTAATTAAATTAATTAACAACAATAAATAAAAAGTTAGCCAAATTAATTAAATTAATTAATTAACAAAAATAATAAAAAGCTAGCCAAGTTAATTAAATTAATTAATTAACAACAATAATAAAAGTTAGCCAAGTTAATTAAATTAATTAATTAACAAAAATAATAAAAAGCTAGCCAAGTTAATTAAATTAATTAATTAACAACAATAATAAAAGTTAGCCAAGTTAATTAAATTAATTAATTAACAACAATAATAAAAGTTAATTAATTGTTAACAACAATTATAAAAGTTAGTAATAATGCAAAAATTAAAAGGTTAGTAACAATAATAGTATTAAAAGTTAGTTGTTAGTAAGTTAATAACAACAATAAAAAAAGGGGTTAGTAATAAACAAATAATAAACAAACAAGTAAAAATTAAAAGGGTTAGTAATTAATTCTGCAAGAACAAAATAAAAGGTTAGTAACCAAAGTGAAAGAAAATTGAAAAGATGAAGGATTAAATGAGAGTTGTACCCTTAAAAACTGAATTTGAAATTCTGGAAACGTGAAGAACAGAACGCACGCGCGCGGGGGGAGAGAAAAAAAAGAAAAAAAAAAAAAAGGGTCAGAGAAGGTTTAGGTTTTCTGGAGAGGAAGAGAAGAGGGCCAGGGACCTAGGCTATAATTTTTTCTTTTTTCAAAACGGAGCTCTAAGCTTCATTTCTATTTTTTTTCTATGTTCAGCACAAAATTTGGGGGGCTATTTATAGAGGAAGTTTAGCTGAACTGTTGATGGATAAATTAATAAAAAATTTCAAACTTATCTCTTAAATTGGTAAAATGACAATTTTAGTCCTTTACGTCTCTCAGCCTCAGGATAAGTTCCTGAAGCTTCTGATTTTGACAATTTTGTCGTTTTCTGTCAATTTGAGCCAAAAACGTCGGCAGGCTCAAAATTTTATGTGACAAACTACCAAATGCTCCTGGAACTTTTAGAATTTGTCAATTTTTTCCGAAACTTCTCAATTTTGTCATTTTTACCTCAAACTTTTAATTTTTTGTCATTTTTTCATGAAATTTTATTTTATTTCAAACATACACATATTCACACATATATCATTTTAAATCAAATTTTCACAAAACAAAAATATATTTTAAACTAATTAAATTTTTTTTTAATAATAATAGGAATATATTTTTTTTTTTTTTTAAATTAATTTTTTTTAATAAAATTTTTTTCAAAATTTTAAAACACCCGGACGAAATTGGGTGTCAACAGCTGCCCCCCTTTGCATGCTTCATGGGACATGATGTATGCAAAGTCGTTACCAAATTTCGTCCGGCTTAGGTAGGCATTGAGAATGTTCTCGCCGCCCAAACAGTAAGGTTTAAGGAAAGGTCCTTAAAACCTCTAACGATAGGAAACCTCCTATTGTTGTAAGATGGACTGATTGATTGATTATTTGTTTGAGGTTAAGGAAAGGTCCTTAGAACCTCTAACGATAGGAAAGCTCCTATCGTTGTAAGATGGACTGATGGATTGATTGTTTGTTTTAGGTTAAGGAAATGTCCTTAGAACCTCTAACGATAGGAAAGCTCCTATCGTTGTAAGATGGACTGATTGATTGATTATTTGTTTTCGAGGCAAAGGTTCCATCCTTAAAACCTCGGATTGATTGATTGATCTCGAGGCAAAGGTTCCATCCTTAAAACCCCGGATTGATTGATTGATCTCGAGGCAAAGGTTCCATCCTTAAAACCCCGGATTGATTGATTGATCTCGAGGCAAAGGTTCTATCCTTAAAACCTCGGATTGATTGATTGATCTCGAGGCAAAGGTTCTATCCTTAAAACCTCGGATTGATTGATTGATCTCGAGGCAAAGGTTCTATCCTTAAAACCTCGGATTGATTGATTGATCTCGAGGCAAAGGTTCTATCCTTAAAACC
This sequence comes from Aquilaria yunnanensis, assembly GCA_039654915.1. Lineage (NCBI taxonomy): Eukaryota > Viridiplantae > Streptophyta > Magnoliopsida > Malvales > Thymelaeaceae > Aquilaria > Aquilaria yunnanensis. The sequence continues at coordinate 4,754,731 of CM077595.1, forward strand.
TCAGATTGATTGATTGATCTCGAGGCAAAGGTTCTATCCTTAAAACCTCGGATTGATTGATTGATCTCGAGGCAAAGGTTCTATCCTTAAAACCTCGGATTGATTGATTGATCTCGAGGCAAAGGTTCCATCCTTAAAACCTCGAATTGATTGATTGATGTCGAGGCAAAGGTTCCATCCTTAAAACCTCGGATTGATAATTGATCTCGAGGCAAAGGTTCCATCCTTAAAACCCCGGATTGATTGATTGATCTCGAGGCAAAGGTTCCATCCTTAAAACCTCGGATTGATTGATTGATCTCGAGGCAAAGGTTCCATCCTTAAAACCCCGGATTGATTGATTGATGTCGAGGCAAAGGTTCCATCCTTAAAACCTCGAATTGATTGATTGATGTCGAGGTAAAGGTTCCATCCTTAAAGCCTCGAATTGATTGATTGTTTTCGAGGCAAAGGTTCCATCCTTAAAACCTTGATGATGAAAATTGATTATTTTCGAGGCAAAGGTTCCATCCTTAAAACCCCGATGATGAAAATTGATTGTTTTCGAGGCAAAGGTTCCATCCTTAAAACCCCGATGATGAAAATTGATTCTTTTCAAGGCAAAGGTTCCATCCTTAAAACCCTGATGATGAAAATTGATTATTTTCGAGGCAAAGGTTCCATCCTTACAACCCCGATGAAAATTGATTGTTTTCGAGGCAAAGGTTCCATCCTTAAAACCCCGATGATGAAAATTAATTGTTTTCGAGGCAAAGGTTCCATCCTTAAAACCCCGATGATGAAAATTGATTATTTTTGAGGCCAAAGTTCCATCCTTAAAACCCCGATGATGAAAATTGATTGTTTTCGAGGCAAAGGTTCCATCCTTAAAACCCCGATGATGGAAATTGATTGTTTTCGAGGCAAAGGTTCCATCCTTAAAACCCCGATGATGAAAATTGATTATTTTCGAGGCAAAGGTTCCATCCTTAAAACCCCGATGATGAAAATTGATTGTTTTCGAGGCAAAGGTTCCATCCTTAAAACCCGGATGATGAAAATTGATTATTTTCGAGGCAAAGGTTCCATCCTTAAAACCCGGATGATGAAAATTGATTATTTTCGAGGCAAAGGTTCCATCCTTAAAACCCCAATGTTGAAAATTGATTATTTTCGAGGCAAAGGTTCCATCCTTAAAACCCCGATGATGAAAATTGATTGTTTTCGAGGCAAAGGTTCCATCCTTAAAACCCCGATGATGAAAATTGATTATTTTCGAGGCAAAGGTTCCATCCTTAAAACCCCGATGATGAAAATTGATTATTTTCGAGGCAAAGGTTCCATCCTTAAAACCCCGATGAAAATTGATTATTTTCGAGGCAAAGGTTCCATCCTTAAAACCCCGATGATGAAAATTGATTGTTTTCGAGGCAAAGGTTCCATCCTTAAAACCCCGATGATGAAAATTGATTGTTTTCGAGGCAAAGGTTCCATCCTTAAAACCTCGGATTGATTGATTGATGTCGAGGTAAAGGTTCCATCCTTAAAACCTCGATGATGAAAATTGATTATTTTCGAGGCAAAGGTTCCATCCTTAAAACCCCGATGATGAAAATTGATTGTTTTCGAGGCAAAGGTTCCATCCTTAAAACCCCGATGATGAAAATTGATTGTTTTCGAGGCAAAGGTTCCATCCTTAAAACCTCGGATTGATTGATTGATGTCGAGGTAAAGGTTCCATCCTTAAAACCTCGATGATGAAAATTGATTATTTTCGAGGCAAAGGTTCCATCCTTAAAACCTCGGATTGATTGATTGATGTCGAGGTAAAGGTTCCATCCTTAAAACCTCGATGATTGATTGTTTTCGAGGCAAAGGTTCCATCCTTAAAACCCCGATGATGAAAATTGATTATTTTCGAGGCAAAGGTTCCATCCTTAAAACCCCGATGATGAAAATTGATTTTGAGGCTAAGGAGCTTTCCTTAGGACCTCGAGCGAAATTTATATAAAAGCAATTGAAATTGGAATAATTTTCTTCGAAAGTGTGAATTTTCATAATTGGCGAGCGCAAAGAATTAGGCTTCGATAAAACGAGTGAATCTTGATGATGACAATAACACTGACAAATTATGTAAATGGAGTGGATGTTTGGAATCAATATTCAAGGTTCATCTAATATTTTCTTCAGTAAATATAGATTCCCTTGTGAGATATGTCATCCGAATAAGGTTAAAGCTTAACTACCCCAAAATGTTATGCCTAGTAGACCTAATAGGATGCGTCTCAAGAGTAATAAAAATTACTCTTTACTCAGCCATTCCAACCTAAAGGCATTGTCACATGGTTTTAATATCAGCATGGACGAAACTATCTTATAAAAAGAAATTCCCTGAAAAGAAAAACTGAAACGCGAAAGAAAATGCTGATAATAAAACTAAAGGACAAGAAAAAACGGATCAGATCGCTTCTTTCTTCCACAATACTTCAACAGGGTGAGTAGAGGACCATTATGGGAGTGAACTGGTTGGGAAAGACTGTCGTGTCCAGTCTATCTGAATCATTGCTGGATCTGGTTCAGGAACAAAAGCTTGTATTTTATCTAGCAATTCTTCAGCAGTTGTTGCGGATATTATGATTCGCCGTGCCACTCTTGATATGAAATTCTTCTGCATAGCATAATCCATAAAAGCTATCAGACCTGTAAAGAAATTGTTAACATTTAAAAGCCCAATGGGTTTCTTATGCAAATTAAGTTGGGCCATGGAAGCAATTTGAAAGACTTCTCCCAATGTACCAAAACCACCTGGTAAAGCGATAAAAGCATCAGCATTTAAAAGCATTTGTAACATACGCTCTTGCAAATTTTTAACCACTAATTCTTCTCCAATCGTGCCCCCAGAAACAAATTTCAAAGGTCCAGGGATGATGCCCAAAACTTGACTTCCTCCTAAAGATGCTGCTGATGCTACACCTCCCATTAATCCGACACTACCTCCTCCATAAACTAAATGTATTTTTCGCTCAGCTAATACTCTACCCAAATGGTTGGCTGCCTTTAAATACTCTTCATCTTTTCCAGGAAAAGCCCCAGAAAATACACAAATACTTCGGGATTTACGAGTTGGGGTTTTCTCCATTCCTATCCTTATCCTTGTGAGAAAAGAGGATATATTTATAGAGATGAAGAGATAAGGCAATAATTTTATTTTCAAGAATGGATACATTATTACCAGCTATTCACAGTAGTCACGAGTATGACTCTGGTCAGGTATGGGTACACTATCGTTAAAAGAGGAGGAAAATTTTCAAAATAGCTGCTAGCATGTACAGTAGTCACTACTGTAGCTTACGTCAGGAGTAGGTACGTGATTGTTGGAGGAGAAGGAAAATTTCAAAAGTGGCAGCTATATACAATAGTCATAACTGTATCTCATGTCAGGAGTGGGTATATTATTGGAAGGATAATTTCAAAAGCGACAGCTAGCATGTACAGTAATCATGACTTTGGTTCACGTCAGGAGTGAATACATTATTACCAAAAGGGGAGGAAAATTTCAAAAGCGACAGCTAGCATGTACAGTAATCGTGACTTTGGTTCACGTCAGGAGTGGATACATTATTACCAAAAGGGGAGGAAAATTTCAAAAGCGACAGCTAGCACGTACAGTAATCGTGACTTTGGTTCATGTCAGGAGTGGATACATTATTACCAAAAGGGGATGAAAATTTCAAAAGCGACAGGTAGCACGTACAGTAATCATGACCTTGTTCCGTCTTCTACTGGCTTTGCGTCCAGTAACGGCTTCAATGCTTTCTATGAATCGGTGATTTGCATCTCATCTAGCTTTTTCATAAACTGGCAAACAGGGTCGTTTAGGGTCAGATTCCCAAGACTGTAACGTTCTCGTTCTTTTTGGAGAATTATCCATAATCCAACAACCTCAAATTGCACTATTCCGCAAGAATGCGCTTCAAGAACCTCTCGGATATCTTCTAGAGATTCCTTACGCAAGCCATTCTTAATGAATCTTATTCTATCATTACGATTTCTGGTGATCACTCCTGGAGAACGACATTTATTGCCGCAAATCCACCATCCACAATTATGACAAACGCCTAGCCTCTTTGCTCTTCTTTTTTTGGCATAAGCGCTTTTACCAAAGCCGGGCATACGGGGAAAGAACGCTTCTGGAACTTCACCAGCTGAACGAACCTTAGCTTCAATTAGCCACCGCACATTATCAGGAATGCCTTTGTGCATAAATACTCTGAATCGTTCACATCTAGCTTGATAAAGCTTTTTAAGAACATTTATTGGGAAGGAAGGAAAATACTTTCGTAGGGCGGAAAGAGAAGACTCCATTGATGAAGGAGGCAAAGAAAGAAATTAGTGATTGTAGGAAACGAAAATAACTAACACATATTTATAGTGATGAAAGGGATAATGCGTTAATTACACTTACAGAAGCAAGTACATTATTGTCAAAAGAAAAGACAAATGACAGCTTATATGTACAGCAATCATGACTGTGGCTCTCATCTTCCACTGATTTATGTCCAGTAATGGCTTTAATGCCTTCTATAAGTCGGGGATTTGCTTCCCATCCAGTTTCCTTACAAACTGACAAACAGGGTCGTTTAAAGTCACATTCCCAAGACTGTAACGATCTCGTTCTTTATGGTAAGTCCTCCACAATTTGACAATTTGACCTTGCACTTTTCCACAAGAATACGTTTCAAGAGTCTCTCGGATATCTTCCAGAGATTCCTTACGCAGGCTATTCTTAATGAATTTTCTTTTATCTTCACGATTTGTGGATATGTATCCTAAAGAGCGACATTTAGTATTACAATTCCATCGCCCACATTTATAACACACGCCTAGTCTCTTTGCTCTTCGCCTTTTGGCATAACGGCTTTTACCTAAACCGGGCATGCGGGGCATAAATGCATCTGGAACTTCACCCGCCAAACGGACCTTAGCTTCAATTATCCACTGCACATTATCGGGAATACCTTTGCGTGTAAAAACTCTGATTCTTTCACATCTAGCAAGGTAGATCTTTTTAAGGACTTTTATTGGAAGGGAAGGAAAGTATTTTCGTAGTGCAGAAAGAGTAGAATCCATTGATGAGAGAAGAATTTGAGAGAAGAGGGAAATGAATCAGTTATTGTAAGAGACTGGAATAACCGAATTTAGAAGTCACGGGGTATCTTATCCACTGCTTAATCAGAAGGAAGAACACGCATTTATAGTGATGAAAAGGGATAACGTGTCGATTACACTTAGGGGAGCATGTACATCTGTCAAAAGAAAATGCAAACTTTTCCAAATATAACAAACTGTATGTACAGTAATTGTGACTGTGACTCACATCTTCCACTGGCTTTACGTCTAGTAACGGCATTAACGGCTTCTATGAGTCGAGGATTTGCTTCCCATCCAGTTTTCTTACAAACTGGCAAACAGGGTCATTTACAGTCAGATTCCCGGGACTGTAACGGTTTCGTTCTTCATGAAAAATGCTCCATAAACCAAGAAGTTCACGTTGCACATATCCACAAGAATGTGTCTCAATAGTCAATTAGATATCATCCAATGAGTCCTTACTCAGGCCATTCTTGATGAATCGTATTTTATCTTCTCGATTATCGGAGATCATTCCTAAAGAACGACATTTAGTATTACAAGTCCACCGTCCACATTTATGGCAGACTTGTAACCTTTTCGCTCTTCGCTTTTTGGCATAAGAGCTTTTGCCTATTCCAGGCATGTGAGACACAAATGCCTCTGGGATTTCACCTGCCAGACGAACCTTGGCTTCGATTAACCACCGCACATCTTCAGGGATTCCTTTGTGCATCAGAACTCTTAATCGTTCACAGCGAACTTGGTAGATCTTCTTGAGAATGTTCATTGGGAGAAAAGGAAAATATTTTCGTAAGACAGAAAGAGTAGGATCCATTTTCTAGAGGGAAGTAAAAGAAATAAGAGAGGAAAGAATCAGTTATTATGGGCAACTGAGAGAACCGACTTGAGAGTCACGGAGTACCGTATCCGCCGTTTAACCGGAAAAGTAGATCCTACTTCATTTTGATGTGATAGATATTTTTTATCTTTGATATCTCGTCAGGCATGACATTGATCCAGTCCTTGATTATTGAATCTTTTGTCCGTTTTTGACAAAGTTTCAACGACAATATTTCTTGATGTCTGCCTTATCTTTGACCACAGCTATCTCTTATCTTGGATGCTGCTAAGCTGGCATCAATCCTGTCCTACCAGGTGTAGTCTCGATTATTGAATCAATTGCCAGGCTTTTGACATATTGTCTACCTTATCCTTGAATTCCTGATGCGGGTTGGTCCCGCATATTAGCTGTGTATCCAGTGATAGATTGGTAAGAGCTGATATTATTGAGATCTCAGCTTATACTGCTGTGACGGTGCGGTGGATGTGTTTCCCATTTGATTCCTATCGTGTAAAAATCATGCATGCATGATGTGAAATGCATGAATGCAAAGCATGTGTAATTGATGGTTTTTTATTTTTATTTTTATTTATATTTATTTTTTTATTTTTTATTTTTTTTGGATTGATCTAGTTCTTCATATCTTTGCTTTACTGGATCCTCTTTATAATTGCCTTCTTGGACTATCATTGAATCTCTTTATGCTTTCCAGCTTTTGTTCACTGCCTCAAAAGCCCAACTCTTTTCAAAATCCCCTTTCTTTGACTTGTTCTTGAATTTTGGCCTCAATTTCTTTAAAGTTGGCCCGCCTCATAATTTATATCTCTTTCGGGTACTCATCCATTGTCATGGATTTGATACCATCAAAGGCTTTACTTTCAATGTCTGCTTTGCCCATTTTCTTCTGGCCGTGCCGACACTTGTTTACCCCCATGTTACAGTCCGAATGATTGCTCTTCCTTAGACTCAGGTTCTGATCCATAAGACTTGCCCCCTTGTCTATTGAGCTTCTTTCTTGGCAGTACTTTTCTTGCGCTTAGTAGAGACTACTTTGCCCCCTTGATTATGGTGTTTATGTGGAAAGAGATATCATCCCGCCTTTGATTTAACAGAAGGTTGAGGATTTCTAGACCTTTGTGATGGCACTTGATCGTAAATTTCTCTTACAAGAACCACATCTTATTAAAGAAAGACTCAAGCTATCTCCTTACTTTTAAGTCTACATACATTAATGAATAATGGTTTGGCCTTAAAGAAAAACTTTCATCAATTTTCAAAGCTTGACAAAGTAATTTACGGTCTTTGTTTTCAATTAAAATGTCCTGCCATTCTTCCCTTTCCAACTCGAAGACATAAACTGTGCAAGGCAATAAGGTAGAAACATGATTCACAATAATAGCCTTTTAACTGAATGAGGATGATATCGAGAGGTAAATGTTAGGTGTGAGGAAAGTTAAGTTTGAATGTTTTTTTTTTTTTTGTGGCAGTCTTTTAGCTGAATGAGAATGATATTAAGAGGTAAATATTAGGTCTGAATAAAGTTAAATTTGAGTGGTGTGAAAGAAGGGTCTTTTAATACTACTCGTGAGCAAATTTGATTATGGTGAAAAACTCAATAGTGATGACCTCAAACTTGCCACTCTTTCCAGAAAGTTAGACCTCATCTGTTGCCCCCCAACTATTGTGATCTTTATGCATGCTTGGTTTGAGGGTTGCTTTTGTGTTCTAAACCGCCTTTGCAGGTTTTCAGTCTAGAATCCATAGCTCACTTTTTTTCTTTCTCTTTTTTTTTTTTTCTAGTTTGACCCCTTTTTCCTCTTTTTTTTTGTTTTTTTTTGTTTTTTTGTGTGAGCTATGGTGATAACATACTTGATAACTCTCTTGAAGTGAGATGACTCAAGTGGCCTTGCTTGCTCGTGCTTGTTCTCAGTTCTTTTTGGTTTTGAATTTTCCCTTGTTGGCTTTTTGGTGGAAGGGATGAACTTTTTCCTTTTCGGAGTTTTTGTTACAGAGAACCGAGATCATAGCCTTCTTGAAATGAGATGATTCAAGTGGCCTTACTTGCTTGTGTTTGCTCTCAGTCTCGCTTTTTTTGGTTTTGAATTTTCCCTTGTTGGCTTTTTGATGGAAGGGATGAACTTTTTCCCTTTTTTTTTTTTTGGAGTTTGTGTTATGGAGAACTGAGATCATAGCCTTCTTGAAGTAAGATGACTCAAGTGGCTTTATTTGCTTCTCAGTCTCTTTTTTTTTTGGATTTTTTTTTTCTTGTTTGGATTTTCTCTTTAATGGCTTTTGATGGAAGGGAGGAACTTCTTTCCTTTGTTGGAATTTGTGTTGTGGAAAACTGAGAATTTTTTTTTTGTATTGAGCATTTGTGAGAATTGGGAGGCCACTGAAGTCATTTAATATGAGAGCTAACTTCTTTGGAAGTTAATCCCGGACTCCTTGCAAGGATGTTGATAACCACTGTGAATTCTTTTTGAGGGTTGAGGTGCAACATTTGAAATCCTTGTTACTAGATTTGGCAGCACTTTCAAGATCATTACTATCAAATTTTCCTTAACTTTTTATTTTCACTCACGAGTAGTATCATTTAGAAAGCAAAGTATGATAGCAATAATGGATAGTATAATGGAAAGGAGTGAGAGATGGATGTAAAAACAGAATTTTTGGTAAGAAGTGATAGAATGTGTAGGTGTAATAATTGAATTTTTGGTAAAAATTGGTACAATATGTAGATGTAATAATGGAATTAAAAAGTGGTATAATGTACACGTAACATCTTTTTGTTAGAGAACAAAAAGAATTACCAGTTGTCAAAAAGTAAAGTGTGATGGCAATAATAGATAGTATAATAGCAAAGAGTGTAAAAATGGAAAGTAGTAGAATGCACGCATTACATCTTTTTGTTGTACCAGAAAGAATACCAGGTGTCCATCTAACAAAGACTACACCCTAGATTCTGGACTAAATCTAGGAGATTTTTACTATTAGATTACTTTTGCAAGCTTTCAAAGATACAAGTTTATTCAAAGGATTCCCTGTCATTCGAAAATGTATGCGGACTGTTAGGTCAGATCTGACTTGGAGGCCTTCCAAAGTCAATGTAATTCTAGCTCGAAATCTTCACTTTTCAATTATCAATCACATCGGGCCTAGCAACTTGGACTTGGTTTTGCTTGATGAGGCGGCAATGGATTGTGGGTGACATTTGGCTCATCGGAAAAGTCCAACCACTTTGACTCGATTAATTGTTGAACTATACGCTTCAATGCCATGCAGTTTTCCAAGCCATGGCCTGGAATGCCATCATGATATGGGCAGGTAATGTTAGGGTCATACCACCTTGGATATGGGGGTTTGAATGGCTTTGTAGGAATTGGACAGATAAATTGTCTTTCGATGAGTTTTGGGTATAACTCAGTATAAGTCATGAAAATTGGTGTGAAAACTTCTCTTGGTCTTGGTGCAGGTACTGGAGGAGTAGGAGCAGGTGGCCATGACTGATTAGGTCTGTTAAAAGGATAATTGTTGGGCCTATTGGAAGGATAATCATTGGGCCTATTTGGAGGATAATTATTGGGCCTATTCAGAGGATAATCATTGGGCCTATTTGGAAGGTAATTATCGGGCCCATTGGCAAAATAGGATAGGCGAGGTCCGATAGCCACAGTATCCACGAGGGGAATCCTTCTTCTGCGTCCTATTTGTTGTACTTCGTCATCTTTTCTTCTAGATGGTCCTCCTCTTTTCATAGGATTATTAAAGGATTCAGTAATATTCCCAGTCCTAATCTCATGCTCGATTCTTTCTTCAGACATGACAATGTTAGAAAAATTAGTTGCCGAATTGCCAAGAAGTTCGTCATAATATAGGTACTTCAGTGTCTGGACAAACAAAGTGACCATTTCTCTTTCTGTCATGGGTGGCTGAACTTGTGCTTCTTGAATTGCTTTCGCCTTGATTAACTCGATCAATTGTCTCATTTGTTCGGCCATACTTTCTATCTTGGACTCTATCTTTATGAGACGTCCTTCGATTTGTTCTGCCATTAATCTTATTTGGAGCCGAGTTGAATATCAGTGTCGAGGTCCAATTTTATCCTTTTAAAAGTAAGATATATTTTATTAGATCCTATGTGTATGTGATTGATGCAATGGATGCATGTAGGAAAAATGAGATTATGTTTTTATCAGACTTTATATGCACGTGATTAATGTAATGGATGTATGCAATGAGATTATGTTTTTATCAGACTTTATATGCACGTGATTAATGTAATGGATGTATGCAATGAGATTATGTTTTTATCAGACTTTATATGCACGTGATTAATGTAATGGATGTATGCAATGAGATTATATTTTTATCAGACTTTGTATGCACGTGATTAATGTAATGGATGTATGCGATGAGTGAATTTGATTATCCACTATCGTGGAACTTCAAAACTTTTAGTTGTCATTATAAAGACCAAAAAGTTAGCATAATTTGATGCGTGGTTTTAATGCATGAAGAATAATTGCACAAGAAAGATAAGGTTATTAATAAGTTAAATAGCAATTAACAACTCATGAAGTATTATGGAAAAATGAATTAAAACCATAAATATAAGACACGAAGAAAATAAAAGTGTAGAGCAACAACATAGCATAACAAGGACGTGCTTATGGCGTTGGTAAAATGGTAGAAATTCTATGGTCAGTTCTATGGTTAAGTGGGGAGTTCTATATGCATAAGGTGGCTTATCAAAAAGGCAAGGGATAGTTCCCGAATCCCGTCACTAAATTATAGTGATGGCCCGATTCCTTACCCTCTAGGGTTAATGTAAGGAATGGATTAATTCGAGTCATAGCTTTTCGTGGGCCCATGCAGAGACTAACCGTCTCAGGAGGCAATACACTACTTTGCTACTTTGAAACCGGTGAAGGCTTGGAGACCATGGCCTCACAAGGACAACAACACCAATTCCGCTTAGAAAGAATTGTGTTCGATTTGAGAAAGCTCGGGTATAGAGCTTCATATTGTGAATGCATTATGCATGTTTAGAATAAGTAAATATAACATATAAATCCACATAATAAGCAAAGTAAATCAAAACAAATCAATTTTAGGCTCGACTCACTAACGTGGAGTCCCCAGCGGAGTCGCCAAGCTGTGGCAACGTCGGGTTTTCGGGAGTCGCCACCAATCTGTTTACCTAGGTCGATTGGTCACCTTATATATTGGTCTGCGAGAGTTCGGGGATCGGGAGTACGGTTACGCTAAAACAATATTGTTATAGCGCCCAAAATTGGCACCTTAGTTGATTTTAATTTTGTTTTACTTTGCTTTTAAATAATTTTCAGTTAATTTAGAGATTTTAACTGAATTAGTCGAAATGTGGATTTTTAAGTTAATTTGTATAAAATTTTATACTTCCGAACCATGGACTCTGCCGAGTCATTTGGACACGGAAGATTTTGATTCCGAACCATGGACTCTGCCGAGTCATTTGGACACGGAATTTGGTGAAATTTTAAACAATTTTATCCATATTGTAAAAATATAAATTTTTTATCTTTTTATTTAATTTATTTATTTTAAAAAGTTTGATATTTTCCAAACCGTAGATCCTGCCGGATCATCCGGATATGGAAATTAAATTTAATTTATTGTTAGTTATATAATTATTACTTTTATGGAATTAATTATTAGTTTAATTACTAATTCGTAATTCTTTTTGTTATAGAATTTTTAGATAAAAAAATTTTATTTTTTATTTTCTTTCTTTTCTTTTCTCTCTTTTCTTTCTTATATTTTTCTTTTCTTTTTGATTTAATCTTTCCTTTCTTTTCTTTCTTTTCTTTCTTTTCTTTTTCTTATCTTTCTTATCTTTTTCTTATCTTTCTTTTCTTTTCTTTTTCTTGTCTTTCTTATCTTTTTCTTATCTTGTTTTAGTTTTCTTTTTGTTTTCTTGTTTAATGAAAAATATTTATTATTTTAGTGGATTTAAAAGTTATATTTTTAATAAATCAGTAAAATATAAAGTCTTAATTTTCATGTATTTTTTTTTAAACAGGTTTTATTTTTATTTTTTTATTATTTTTACTGGATAAAAATAACTATTAAAATTAATTTTAACTTTTTGTTATCTTTAAAGAATTAAAAACATGTATATAAAAATAAAAATAATTGGCTTTTTTAAAAATGATTTTTATTAGCCTTAATAATTAATTACAAAATAATCTTCTTTTAATTTTCATTTATTTATTAATTAGTAAAGGGTAAAGGTGAATTAAATAAAAAAAATTATATAAAGAAAAAAATTAATAATAATAAAGTGGGGCTTTTTGGCCATCCACTTTAAAAATAATAATAAATGTTAGCAAAGTTAATTAAATTAATTGTTAAACAACAATAATAAAAAGTTAGTCAAGTTAATTAAATTAATTAATTAACAACAATAATAAAAAGTTAGCCAAGTTAATTAAATTAATTAATTAACAACAGTAAAAAGTTAGCCAAGTTAATTAAATTAATTAATTAACAACAATAATAAAAAGTTAGCCAAATTAATTAAATTAATTAACAACAATAAATAAAAAGTTAGCCAAATTAATTAAATTAATTAATTAACAAAAATAATAAAAAGCTAGCCAAGTTAATTAAATTAATTAATTAACAACAATAATAAAAGTTAGCCAAGTTAATTAAATTAATTAATTAACAAAAATAATAAAAAGCTAGCCAAGTTAATTAAATTAATTAATTAACAACAATAATAAAAGTTAGCCAAGTTAATTAAATTAATTAATTAACAACAATAATAAAAGTTAATTAATTGTTAACAACAATTATAAAAGTTAGTAATAATGCAAAAATTAAAAGGTTAGTAACAATAATAGTATTAAAAGTTAGTTGTTAGTAAGTTAATAACAACAATAAAAAAAGGGGTTAGTAATAAACAAATAATAAACAAACAAGTAAAAATTAAAAGGGTTAGTAATTAATTCTGCAAGAACAAAATAAAAGGTTAGTAACCAAAGTGAAAGAAAATTGAAAAGATGAAGGATTAAATGAGAGTTGTACCCTTAAAAACTGAATTTGAAATTCTGGAAACGTGAAGAACAGAACGCACGCGCGCGGGGGGAGAGAAAAAAAAGAAAAAAAAAAAAAAGGGTCAGAGAAGGTTTAGGTTTTCTGGAGAGGAAGAGAAGAGGGCCAGGGACCTAGGCTATAATTTTTTCTTTTTTCAAAACGGAGCTCTAAGCTTCATTTCTATTTTTTTTCTATGTTCAGCACAAAATTTGGGGGGCTATTTATAGAGGAAGTTTAGCTGAACTGTTGATGGATAAATTAATAAAAAATTTCAAACTTATCTCTTAAATTGGTAAAATGACAATTTTAGTCCTTTACGTCTCTCAGCCTCAGGATAAGTTCCTGAAGCTTCTGATTTTGACAATTTTGTCGTTTTCTGTCAATTTGAGCCAAAAACGTCGGCAGGCTCAAAATTTTATGTGACAAACTACCAAATGCTCCTGGAACTTTTAGAATTTGTCAATTTTTTCCGAAACTTCTCAATTTTGTCATTTTTACCTCAAACTTTTAATTTTTTGTCATTTTTTCATGAAATTTTATTTTATTTCAAACATACACATATTCACACATATATCATTTTAAATCAAATTTTCACAAAACAAAAATATATTTTAAACTAATTAAATTTTTTTTTAATAATAATAGTAATATATTTTTTTTTTTTAAATTAATTTTTTTTAATAAAATTTTTTTCAAAATTTTAAAACACCCGGACGAAATTGGGTGTCAACAATACTAGTTGGGTCTGAAGTACATTCCTTAAAGACCACATCATTTTAGCATATCCAGATGGCCCAAAGAGTGGTAGTTGCCAATATTAAGCCATCAATCTTAGAAGACAATCTTTGAAATGATTGGATGATCTAATTTTTAAAGCAGTCATTTAGATCAAGTGTAAACTGTAACAGAGTATGATGCCATACAAAATGGATACAAGGCAATACAATAACATATGAAAATTTGTTTCAGGAGTAAAAAGACATCTAGGACAATGATCATCCCTGGAGCAATTTCTTTTAACTAGATTTTATCCAGTCAGTAAAGCATTAGTAAAACATTTCCATAGGAAGATTTGTACTTGTATGGGATATCTAAAGTCCGTACTTTTGTAGAACTTGTAGTCATCAGTGCCATGATCCCTAAAATTATAAGCCCTACCATTATTGGAAAATTTCTAAGAATATTGATGCTTCTTGGCTAGAGCATAGCTCTGTTTATAATTGTAAATGCCTTTTTTTACCCTGTCCAAATAATGACACCTAGAATTGAAGCATATTCACAAATAAGGATAAACAATATACTTCTGCTAATTTCATCGGGAAAATTAGAAGTAACAGCCTCCACATTCCATAAACCCATAATTGGGTCCTTTCAGTCATTGAGTTTCTTTAAGGTCCCTACCCCAATTGCTGGAACTAGTTGATGTAGTCTATCAGGGGGTAGTTTGGAATCCAATTATTATTCCAAATGTTAATACTATCTCCTGTGCCCACTTCATATCTAATATTAAGAAGCAATAAGGTCCTTCCATATACAAGACTTTTCCAGGTGTAAGTAGGCAAAGATCCTTTACTTGCATGCCATAAGGAACCTCCTGCAGCATACTTTGCTGAAAGCAATTCGTAAACCAATGAGTTCTCATCTTGGACAATGCCCCAAAAGGTATTGCTAAGCAAAATTTGGTTAAATAGATGTATATATCTAATGCTTAACTATATGCTCAACCTTCCCAAACCTTTAGGAAGGGTAAGTGTAAACCAATCCCAATAGTAGATATCCTTTTTTAAAGATGAACCATTCCACCAAAACTAAACGATGGCTTTAGATATTCGATCAGACAAGGCCACAGGTACTTTCAAAATAGACATTAGATAAATCAAAAACAAAAAGAGAGAAGACTAAATGAGAGTTTATCTACTAGCTGGATTAAGCAAATCCCACTTCCACATAGACAATTGAGATTGGAGATGATCCCAAAAAAATTCATAAGTCTTAGTTTTTTAGTGGTCCATATTAAAAGGAACACCGAGATACTTGAGAATACCACTATTGCAAGAGAAAGACAGAGTTTTGTAGAACAGTTTGACAAATCTCTGAGGAATATTTCTACTTAAAATCCATTTAGATTTATAAAGATTCACTACTTGGCCTGATGCATTTTTATATAATTCCATAGCATCTTTCAAGCTTTGAACGGTGCCACTTGTAGGACCGAAGAAGAGTAAGCAGCCATCAGCAAAAAATAAATAATTTATCTTGGGTCTAGAGATACTAGCTGAGATTCTAAGCAGTTGAGCAGTGACATGCAGCTGAGTAAGATAAGAAGAAAAAGCCTTTGCACATAAAATAAACAAGTATGATGATAAAGGGTCTCCCTGCATAGACCCATCGATGAAGTGAACTAATTTGTAGTACATCCATTCACCAATACTGAATAGGAGAATGAGATGACATACTCCATAATAAGGTTTACCTAATGATTAGGAAAGTATACCTGATGCAACACAGTTCTTACAGAGTCCCAATCCAATCTATGTAAGTTGTACTCATATCCAGTTTAAGTGCATCTTTATATGCTCTAGGCCCACTCTTTTTGGATGTTTTTAAAATAGCCTGAAACAATTCTTGTGCAATCAAGATATTATCTTGAATTGAACACCTTGGAATAAGTGTATTTTGATGTTAGTGGCTAAAGGCTTAGAGAGATATGAGAAAATTCTAGGGTTCAAATTCCGGTTTCCACACTTAATATAACATGTTTTATAAAAGCTTATTTTAAAGTTATTATTTTTTATTTAATGCTGTGTGGAGGGGTTATACTTGCTTAAGAGATATTTCTACGTTTGTTAAAGAAAAGAGTTATTTCTGTTTTGGTGCTCGATAATGACTCGAATACATTGATCTTCACTTGTTGGATTGTTGGATGGATGATATTCTGAATATGCAAAAAAGTAAAAAAAAAAAAAAAAAGAGAAAATTTCAATAATCTAAAGTGTAGGGACCAGTGGTGGAAACAAACCTTTTTATGTAGCTCAAAGTCTCTGCTCGTTTACACCTCACCACTGCAGTCCGACTCCGTAATCGATAAGTTCATGCTTAATAGAATAGAAGACGCTC
The DNA here is from genome assembly GCA_039654915.1 of Aquilaria yunnanensis. NCBI lineage: Eukaryota > Viridiplantae > Streptophyta > Magnoliopsida > Malvales > Thymelaeaceae > Aquilaria > Aquilaria yunnanensis. The sequence goes on from CM077595.1 coordinate 4,770,881, forward strand.
ACATCACATATTTTATTTTTCCACCATTTTTGTTTTTCTCTTTCCTGGAAAAGATTAAATTCTTTAGCCTACCGACTTGGTGACGTCGGTCGTGGATCGATCATAGGCATCGCCGCCCTCTTTCTTCCCCATTTCCCCACAGCTGGCCTTCCGCAATTCGCTATCGGGACAAAGCAGATTTCTTTTTCTCCTACTTAGATCCGGGAAATGCGAAACCTTTGTTTCCGTTTTCCGATTCCGAGGAACGGCGTCGAATTGTGGCTTTCCTAACTGCTGTCGAGAGTGGAGACGTGCCAGCCCGTCGCCGAAGCTGCCCGTGTCGGCCGAGCGTTTAAGGGCGGTGAACGAGAAAGATTTTCGCCGGTACATTACATGTCCGCTAGGTGTTAGAAAGTGTTTTACCTCCGTGTTTCTATTTGGGTTTGATATTTATCGGGTTGTTGCTGTTTCAGCTTGGTTTCGCTTGTTTAGGTTGTCGGGTACGCGAACCTTTGGTTTCTCAGTATCTGGCAGCTATGGTTCTGGGTCTTTAATTCTGGGGTTTTGAAGGAGAGAGCTTCGGGCTTTAGGTTATAACGGGTAAGATTGAAAATTGAAAGCAATGACTCGAATTTTGATCCAGCGTGGGACCGCAAGTAGCTCATCTTCAAACCCTACTCGCACTTCGTCCTTGCCAAGCTCATCTTCAACTCGAGTAGAGCCGCAGAATTGCCCCTCTCCTGTTAATTCAGCTTTGAAAGATGAGGAATTTAGCGAGGAAATGCAGGAGCAAGTTGTGGTGGATGAGTTTTTGGAGCATTCTGTTAGTGTTGATGGTAAGCCAGTGAAAAGTGAGGATCTTTTGATAGAGAGCTTGTGTGATAACAAGAATGAGCAATCAAGTGGTGAAGCTGGGGAGGCTGGGAAGCCAAATGGTGGTGAGACTTCTGGTTTGGATAAAATTGCTAGAGATTTGATGGGGTTGAAGATTTCAGAAAGAGTTGCACTTGAAAGTGAAGGTTCAAGTAGTGCTCCTTCACCTGCAGGCAGTGGAAGCACCCAACCGCCACCGCCTCCTGTTCCTCCTCCAAAACCTTCAGCTGTGAGCTCAAATTCAAGGAGGTTTCTCTCTGGAAATTCAAACTCTTCACGCAGTGGAGCTTCTAGAAGAGCAGGTGCTTGGCCAGTTGTATCAGCCAGGACGTCACCTTCTGGGTCCAGGCCTTCTTCTCCCAGGTCTCATGTTGATGGTGAGGGTTACAATAGTGCGGATGAGCAGAATCCTAGCTTTGGATCCTCATATGATGATTTAGTAAGTGTCAGATGGTGTCTACTTCTATTTGTAGGGATAATTACTACTGTGATTATATTTCGAAATTTTCCTTCATATCACTCCACATCTTTGTTATGAACAGTAAATGCACTAGGACATATTTGTAAATTTTCTGTCTTAAAGCTATCATCTAAGCTTAGCTTCTCTAACAGTCTTGCGTACTTTACAGGAAAGAGAAAGACAATTTGAAATCGACCTTAGAAGGGCAAAAGGATTGGAAGTTAGGCGGATGCTGGAGGATGGGAATTGTCTCTTCCGTGCTGTTGCTGATCAAGTTTATGGGGACTCAGAAGCATATGATTTAGTCAGGCAGATGTGCATTGACTACATGGTATGATGTTTCTGATATGAAAACTTGTACAAAAAATACTTTTAAAAAGGATTATATTGGCTGTTTTTGAAGCATTTTATAATTGCAAGTTTGTGTGTCTTTATCAAAGGAAGGAAATTTTGTTGATGCAAATAAGCATATTTGGTTGCTTGATACGTTTTTTTCCCCTTACAATATCATCCAGTCTGATTTTTTTTTTCCATTTTTCTTTATGCGTGTCACTATTATGGATGATTATGAGAGTCTAGTGAAAGGGCCTTCAATAATGAGGGGTTTGATGGCTGTTACTAGATGTTTGTGTCTAATGGATTTAAAAGCTTGGGCTTTGGAGATTGGAGGAAGGGAAACTGAAGAGTTTCTTAGGTTTGGCATTAACAGAGATGAGTAGACCCCCTCCCCCCCTCTCTCCTTTGGTGTTAAGGGAATTACTTTTTGACAGAGTTTTAGACCTTTTATCATATATTTTTTAGATTCTTTTCCTTGAAAATTCCCCCTTTGTGCCTTTCTTTTATTTGGAATCTTTTCAACAACTAGAAGGAGGATTGAGGAGGAAAACTTCTAGCAAGGTTGATCTTACATAAGGTTGTTTATTTTCTTTTTCGCTTCATGATTTATTTTCTGATATATGAAAGACTTCATTGATGATAATGGTCTTATACTGTCTTTTTCTCAAGTTCATCATGGAGAATATGATAATTTCCTTGAGTGCATTCCTTTTCTGGCTGTTGAAATGAAATTTAGTTTGACTGGAGGATTGATGTAATCATGTTCCAATCAGTTGAGTGAAGCTGCTGACATTTAATTAGTATACTAAGTTGCTCAAGTAACTTCTATGTAGCTATTGATTAAATGGTTCTAAGGGAATTCATGAAACTGCTCGTATTATTTTTAAACATTGTAAACCAGACCCGTTAATGAGGTCCTTAATCAGCCAGCTATTTGAAGATTGGAAACAAAAGGTAAAGTTGTAAGTAACTTCTGTCCAGGTTAGCAAAAGTAATCTGTTTTCATGCATATAAGATATATTTTCAATAATTTGAACCCAACATGGATGAGTCAAACATATATACCTAAGACAAATTGTGATGGGCGTAAGCTCTGTCAAAATAGGAGCATTAATAATCACATTATTATGCCTGAAGAGCAAAGACTTTTCATATTGGATCTTTTAATAAGAATACAAGGTCTAAGTATAAATGTCACATACCACATGAGCCAGTAGAAATGCTAATGCGTAGGATTGATAAGTTTGATATTGGGGGAAAAAGGGGTAAGGATACCCCCAAATTTACATAGGTGAAATTGGATGGAAAAATCTTGCTCTTTTAGAGCTTATGGAGGAACTTACCTCCAAGTGAGCAGTAATAAGACACTTGATTCATATAATTGACCCAACTATTTTAGTGACTGATAAAAATTTGTATATAAATATATAAATGCTACTTTAAAGAATTTCACCTCTAATCCTTGTATGTGCGTGTTGTGCTGTAGTTTCAATCAAATTAATTCATTATGATAGTAAAATTTAAATAACAAAGCTGTGGAGAGTTCTATCTAGAGAAGTCAATACTTTAAAAAGGTGAAATGAAGGAAAAGTAAAGATTCTTTTTATTATATCAAATTTGCTACTTTTCTACTTACCTGATAGGAAAACTGACTGCAGGCGACAGAGTGCATATGGTTTTTGTTATGGGAGGATAATGGGAAAAACTTAAAAACATTGTTTAAGAACCAGAATAATTGTCTTTTCTGTATCCAGATTAGCCTTAGTTGATCGTCTGAAATGTTATTACCACTTGATTCTTCCCTTTCTTTTTAAGGCCAACAAACTTAAATAAAGATGTGGGAAGCCTGTCTCAACCATTTATGGTCCCGTTTGGCATTAGCGTAAATGATTAGCGTTAGAGTTTTGAAAAAGCTATCCAAAGGTAGCTTTTAGCTTTTAGCTTCAACGTTCATCTGAATGTTGAATAAATCATTCAAAACTCTAACACTGATGACAAAAGCTATTCTCAAACAGGGCCTATGTATATAACAGAAGTAGTAAAGAATTAGATATAACTTTTATAAACAATTCTCAGAGCTTAAATACTTTGAACGCATATCTGCCTGAATGGTGATAGGGTTTTGATTTTCCTTCCTATCAAAGGCTTTGACCATTTTTTCCCAACATGTCAGCCAGAAATAGACAAAGTGGTATTCTGAAATAGGTCCCTTGCTCTGTTCTTACCTATATACCTGACAGTACTTGTAAATACTGTTTGACTGTTTTAGTGGTTACTTAAGACAGCCCAATAACTGATAAACCTGTATCCAAATGAGATCTGGTAAACTAATAAGGAAGCAACAAGTGGTTTCTAGATTTCGCATCTTCAAGGCCTTCAATATTTGGAGATTGACAATTGATATAATTCTCCTGTTGGTTAATTTACCGCTTATAGGCTGCATTTGACTAAACTTTGAGATTGTGGCATGTGCATGGGAATGTGTTGCGGCAATCCTGTTTACAAAATGGCCAACTGATTCAGGTGGGAAAGGGTGATTTTAATGGAGATGAGAGGAATGATTGTCTTTCATGGTTATTTTATTCCCAACTTCTCAAACAGAAAAATTGATTTGTATGCCAGTTGGCTGTTGCGAAACACTGGTTATTTTTCATTTTGTTGAACACTGCCCTGACTTGGTAGTATTTATAGGGGTTGTTGCATGATATTCATTGCCACTGCTTATTAACCAAGTTTAGGTGTCTGGTTGAGTATTTTTCTGTTAGAAAAAATGGCACTATACTTTTCCAGAAGAGGACTGTGAGAGGAGAAATGTAAGAACTTGTATGTCATGTGCATGCTGTTACATCAACATGGCTGAAGCTGAGATAATGGTAAACTGGGAAACTTATAATTGCCTAAGATGTTGTCATATGCTACAAAATGGTTGGTTATGTAGGATGCACTATTTTTTGGAAGTTCTTTAAGCAAAAAATAATAATGTAATTTGCGTCAGAACTTTCTTGCGTTGGACAGTGATGGTAAATTGAGGTCAAAAGTCACATGCATTCTTTTCATGAACCCTTGAGGGTCTAAAATTTTGCCATATTGTGTACTGTTGCAACAAACTGGGTCACATGTAATCAAGTTGCTTGGAGGCCTAATGTTAATAGGTTATACAAACAGTTATGATCACATCTATAGTTCCACAGGTGAATGTGCTGTACATTTGTGAACATGCCTGTATAACTGCATGACCTTCAATACGCTCAGTGTAAAGGCTAGCATTGGCATGCTGACATCCAAAATGGGTCAATGAACTCTCAGTGTTGAGTAACAACTATTAATTCTGAGGAGCCTTGGCTGAATGCTTCGTCTCAGTTAGAACCTTTATGGCAGAATGTATTCTACTTCCATCAGATACATTGCAGTTAAACTATCATTTCTGTAGACTCTCCTTCCCCATCTGCCCCTGTTAGGATTGAAAGCTTATCCTATCGTCTGATCTGCTTCCAATCCTGACTTCAAATTTCTAGATCAGCCATCTGCATGGCATTATTGTTGAGATGCCATGTTTATGTGGGAAGTGCACATCCTCAAGTGATAAAAAAATGTGAGATATTATACCATATGATTGGGTGAAGAATTATGCTTTTTGACCTTTTCTTTTATTTCTTTTTTGAGGGGTGGTTGAATTGGTTTCTTATGGACTTTGATAGTATACATTGATGTGTTATACTCCTAAGCTTGTCCAATTTCCGGTCTGCTGATCATTTAATGAAGTATTGTCATCCTATACGGTATGCCATGCTAGTTGTTTTGCATCATGCTCCAGCATTACAGTGTATCAGGTGCCTTGCCTGAAATTTTGGTAGCAGACACAACTGACGGATTCTTAACCGCTTACTGCATTTCAGGAGAGAGAGAGGGACCACTTCTCCCAATTTATAACAGAAGGTTTCACATCTTATTGCAAGAGGAAACGGAGAGATAAGGTTTGGCAACTTGCGTCTCCCTTTTTCTGGTTCTTTGGTTTTTGTAAGGCTGTATTCTGTACCATATTTATGGTTCATGTTTATTACCAGCCTGCCCAAGGGGGACTATTGCTATAAAAATCCATATTGGTATTCTTATAAGGATCATTGTTCTGATTGATTTTGCCTTGATATATGGCTATAGTTCTGCTGATGGTATTAGGATGATGAGATTGGCATTTCAGTTAGCATGTGCATATTAATTGTGAACTTCAGTTATGTTCTAGGTATGAATGTTGAATGGAACTTCTGAAGAGATGTATTTGCAATCAGGAGTCTGTTCTATAGGCTCATTCCTCTATGTCCTTGAATGTTAAGAAGTTTTTTGGATGGTAAGATATGAAAAATGCTTTCTGGTGTGTGACAAAGTCTTTGTGTGGAATGTCAATGTTATCATGTCGAATGTTGAAATGTTCTTTGGTATCTTGGCATATTTATTTGAAATTGTCATTGATGAAATTCTAAGGATCTGTAGATCATTTTGCTCAAAGAAGAGAAAAGGACTAAGAACTGTTAACCCTTTGGTCTAGCATGTGTCTAAGGCCTCTCCTTGTCCTTCAGAAAGATTACTAACGGTGTTTTTTCTGGCCTTTGATGGCAGGTTTATGGAAACAATGTTGAGATCCAGGCCTTATCAGAGATGTATAATAGGCCTATCCATATATATTCTTACAGTACAGGTGATGGCCAACTTTTTATGTATAAACTTCCATATAACAAACTTGTCTCCATTTCCCTGTTTGTATTGTTAACAACGGAATGTGTTTATCACAGAACCTATAAACATATTCCACGGAAGCTATAGTACTGATTCACCTCCAATCAGGCTTAGCTATCATCATGGAAATCATTATAACTCACTTGTGGATCCACGCCGTTTGACAATTGGTGCTGGACTTGGATTTAGTTGCCTTCGTGGGGTACGTTTTTAGTCATTCACGCTTTCCCACTTTTTTTGTTTCATTTATCATGACAAATGAGTCTGGAGGGATGGGGTGTAGGTGCAGATAATGCTGTGTTAAGCAGCTTTGACTTTAATAGGATGCCAACTTGTTGCACTGTATGTATCTGTTGATTGGATTAAAATTTTGCACCTTAAAACTTGGACTATACTGGGCCCATTTCTGTGTCTTAGTGCAAGTTATTTTTGTACTCGAAATTTTTTGAAGATAAAACGGCAAAATATAGTTTGTGTGTGCGCACGCGCGTGCACATCTGCTAATGCAAGCACTGTTTCGATTTGCAGAATAATGTGGACAGGGATCAAGTGAAAGCTGCTATTAAAGCTCAACAAGACCAGCAGATTGAGAATGTAAGTGTTGTGGTTTCAGAGACAATTGAGATCTGTCTTTTGATAAAATGCAGTTCATATAACTACGGTGGTCATTTCAACAGGCACTTTTGGCCGAGGGTCGCTTCTACTCTGATCTTGAGCTTACTGAGAAGGAAATTGAAAGAATGGTCATGGAAGCTTCGCGTGCTGAGTACCTGGCCAGTGACAAGTTTAAGCAGCAATTTGACCATAAAGAATCATCCACATCCACTGCTGAAACATCGTCTTCTGCTGCCAGTGAGTGTCTTGGTTTTTTGGAGTGATAATTTTGCTCACAAATGGTAAAATGGACGACTTTCTAGTATTATAGGAGACTGACATAATCGGCAGAGCAGATCCAGTAGACAGCCATTTTTCTCATATTTTTGCTAGTGCTGCATAGATGTAGTTTGATTTCACGTTGATCAACTCATGCAAAACTCTGGTCATGCTTTTAGAGAGTTTGATGGTGTAAACGTTTTGTTCTGACCATGCAATGTGTAATGCAGACTCGTCTGGCAGTGAGGTGAAGCTGGAGGGTGGAAAAGAACATGGCTTGCAGGATATCGGCCTCAGCAATGGCATGCGGAGACTACTGTCAATGGGATTCAGCTATCTGCAGGCAATTGAAGCGTATAGCATATTTGGGGACGACGTCGAATCTATGGTTTGCTATCTCCTGGAAACCGGTAGTAGCAGCCGGCGAAAAGGCAAGGCTACCGAATGAATGAACAAGTAGTACATAGGTAGCGCTAGGGACCAACTGGGCTTATGGCTTTAGTATCATTCTGTCTTTTCTCTTATTGTAACTTTGGTAAATAAACCAGCTTTTATTTGACCAAAGTACCATCAAACGATTAAAGTAGATTAATAAAATTAAGTTTAGATAATTCATCTGGTTGCTGATGCTTCTGCATGATCTTATAGGTTAACTAATTTTGAAATTACAGTGTAATTTAACAAAAGTTGATCTGAGCGAGAAACGCTCAAAGTACCTTCAAAGAATTTGGATTTGACCCATAATTATGTTCGTGGAGAGGACTTGTTCCGGACAAGTCTCTAATTTCGGGTCCCAATAGCACATTTAGAAAATTAGTAATAGCCCAAAATAATCTAGTAGTTAAAACCTAAGAGGTCGAATCTCATAGCATGCAAATTGAACAAGTTCTTTCTATCTCTTAAACTACTTTACGTCATGAGTTAAAGATACAACCAAAAGAAGCCCAAAAATTGCCCGTATGAAGAATTATTTCTGTTGTATTTTCATGTTATCCAAAATCATTATTGAACTCATGTAAGTGCAAGCTACGAAGTCTGCCACGGGAGTTCACCATAAAATTGTCTTATTGGATCATTTTTCTTCTATAAAACCCCTGCTTCTTCAAACTCCAAGCATCAAAACCAAGTCCAAGAATTCACAACTAGTTAAGTTATTTGTTCAACAAAGATGGGCTCCCACCCAGATATTGTGCCAGTTGTTGTCCTTGCATTTGTTTTTGCTCTAATTGTTGGCACAAATGTCGGAGGAATTGCAATCTATTGGGGTCAGAATGGCAACGAAGGTACCTTAGATGAGACTTGACCCACAGGCAACTATGACTTTGTGAACATAGCGTTTCTATATAGATTCGGCAAGGGCCAAAAGCCGTAGCTCAACCTTGCCGGCCACTGCGACCCCTCGAACAATGGGTGCATCAGTTTGAGCTCCGACATCAAATCATGCCAGGCCAAAGGAATCAAGGTCATGCTCACGATTGGTGGAGCTTATGGGGGAACTTACTCCCTTGCCTCCACTGAAGATGCAAGGCAAGTCGCCATGTACCTCTACAACAGCTTCTTGGGTGGACAATCCTCTACTCGACCTCTTGGTGACGCGATTTTGGAGGGTATCGACTTCAACATCGAAGGTGGTACGGGTCTATACTGGGACGTTCTTGCTAGGTACTACACACACACACATTTTCCAATCCCCATTTTCAATATTAATCACACGAAGCAACCTCGATAACGATATTATAAACCTTGTTGCCAGGTACCTAACAGTGTGTAGTAGCAATGGAGCGAAGAAAGTGTACGTAACTGCTGCACCACAGTGCCCGTTCCCGGATGCATGGATCGGAAAAGCCCTAAAGACAGGGCTATTTGACTATGTTTGGGTGCAATTCTACAACAATCCGCCATGCCAGTACTCGTCTCAGAGCATGACAAACCTGGAAGATGCATGGAGGCAATGGACCTTACACATTCCAGCCAAGAAGATCTTCTTGGGGCTCCCTGTGGCCCCTGACACAGCTGGAAGTGGGTTCATCCCTGTGCCTGACCTTACTTCCCAAGTGCTTCCAACCATAAAAAATAATACCAAGTATGGAGGGGTGATGCTGTGGTCCAAGTACTATGATGATCAAACTGGCTATAGTTCTTCCATTAAGAATGGTGTCTAGAAATTATAATGGTTAATATGCTACAGTGCGTATGAATATGTCTATTGTATTGTATAATGTAATTTCATTATATGCGTTATAGAACATGAGTTCTTGTTTGGTTCGTAGAGATGATTAGATCGAGTTAAGCTACACTACGGAAGATAACCCTCCTTTCTCCTAACCCTCCCTACCATCGATCCTAAGTCACACAATCTTTCTATTTTAAGTCGTCGCTCACATTCCTGCTCTCAACTGCTATCCCGCTTTTAATTTTATAACACTTTTCCTTCCTTAAATTCAAAAAAGTGATATTTTTCCACTCTCGCTCTCTCTAGACACTCTTACTTTTGGGACATGTTGTGTGAATTAGCCTAGATCGTTCCGGTAGTTGACACCTCAGGCCATGGGCTAGGGCGTTCAGAAGCTGGGCTTAAAATCTAGGCACTGAGCCTTAAAAGTCTGGGTTGAATAAATATGGATAAGTCCGTTGTGTCTTAGCATTTATTGCAGGCAAGATGGTTTCGACTCCCCTACCGTTAACTCTAACAGAAACCCTCCCTACACAAGTGCGATTGGAATTCCGCTGCAGGATCTTGGTTTTAATACCAACGGGTAAAATAAAATACTAATTTCAGAAAATATCTATTAATTTCTCGTTTTTCCCTAAAGCAAAATCAGAAATACTTGAAAGCAATGGATTAATACAAAGTTTTCAGTGACCGGACCACTAGGAGTTTTCCACAACCACCTTAACCACAAGTACATCAATACCTTTTTGGGCTGTCTAGCATTTAAATGCACCAAACTTGGTAATCTATTGCTTTTTTTTTTTTTTGGTGATTTGGCTACCAAGTACCTCGTGAATTTCCAAATGAAAGGACGTAAGTTGTCCATTTTCTCGAGCTCAAGGATTTAAATGTCCATATTTGTTTACTGTAGGGTTATATTGTCCTAGAAAATAAATTTAGGGATCCCTACAGTTAGTTTACCTTTAAGTTATGGAACTTCTTTTAGCTGTTCTAACTCCATTTCCGCCGACCGTATCAGAAATTTTGGCGCTGGAAAAGGTTTTAGGGTTTTAGCTCAAAATCTCGATGAGTCGCTTAACCACTGAGCAGGTGCTGAAGGACGAACAGACCCATGACCCCAACTCCATTGCAAAGCTCTCCCTCGATCACAAAGCTCTCTCCAATGTATTATTGGCGGCGCTTCCCTTATCCACTGTCTCATTTCTCCTCCTTCCCCTCTCTTCCATTGCCTGACACTGTTGACTTCCTTGTAGGTTTCTTGTCTGGGTGAGCTTAAGAACCTGGAAAGGCTTGACCTTGGTTTCAATACTCTTACTTCGCTCGAGGTTGTTGCTTTTATTTTCTTTTCTTTTCCTTTTTCCCCTTTTAGCTTATGCTGATAATAATGTGTGCTTGTATCTTTTTGTTCGTCTATTTGTTGATTGCGGTTATACTGTGATTGATGTTGGATTTGTTCTTTTTCTTTGGAAGGGGCTGAGGGGTTGCGTGAATTTGAAGTGGCTATCGGTTGTGCAGAACAGATTGGTGAGCTTGAAGGGAATTGAAGGGCTTGCTAAGCTCACTGTAAGTAGGTTCAATTTTCTGTGGTTCTGTTTCATTTGCGTGTTTCAATCAATTCTGGAGACACTTTGCCCTTGAGAGGGGTGTTTTTTTGGGGGGGGGGGGGGGGGGGGTAATTTCCTACATTCGAAACAATTCAGTTATCTGCGAAGGAAAACTGTTTTTACGTGAATTGTAAAGCATTACAATGTCTTGAGCTTAGGTACTGAATGCTGGGAAGAATAAGCTCCGATCTATGGATGGTGTCCAATCTCTTTTAAGCTTGCGAGCATTGATCTTGAATGGTAGGATTTTTCATACAACTGTTTTGATGTCATTTTGGTATAGCGGTTCTTTGATGTATGGTATTTCTTTTTCCTGCATCATGCTGATAAACTTTCTTCTCCTACTTTTGCTGCTGTGCAGACAATGAGATTGTCTCTGTTTGCAAGCTTGATCAGCTGAAAGAGTTAAACACTGTTGGTAGGATGACATTGTCTGTTTTCTCAATTTTCATCCTTCTATGTATTTTGTATTCTTGTGGAGTTGAAAGTTAAATGATTTTTAAGCTTGTTTATTCTTAGATATGAGAATTTTTAGGTATAGATGATAAAACCACCGTTAAAAGATATCGGACAAAACAACCAATGAAGCTCTGAATATCTGAGAGCAGAAGAGTCCCATTTTAAGTATAATTGGTGTTATGTATGGATTCTTACTGCCTGATCATTGTGCTTTATGGGTTTTGGAATTTCCTGCAGTTCTTTCTAGGAATCCCATATGTGAAATCAGTGATTTTCTGGGGAACATGAAGTCTATCTCAAAGGTAACTAAGGAGCTCTTTTTCTATTGTTGTCCCCTAGATTACATTGCACTGGAGTACTCATACAGCTCTTGGTTCCAGCTTTCTCTCTCCAATTGCCAAATTCAGAAAATTGACTCCTCACTGATGTCCTGCATTGAGTTGAAAGAGCTTCGACTTGCACACAACGATATCACAGTATGACATTCATTTTTTACTTCTTGTCACCCTTTTCAGTGTCATTTTTCGAAGCCCTTGTATTGGTATACAAATACTTGCAGTTCCCTTTTCTACTTGTTAATTCCATTGTAAACTGCCCAGAGTCTTCCTCAAGAGTTGGCCCACAATAAAAAGCTACAAAACTTGGACTTGGGTAATAACTTGATTGCCAGATGGTCAGACTTGAAGGTTAGATGCATGCAAAAATAGTGCCCCTGCCTTATTTTTACTTGGTTTCATTGCCCAAACTGACTGGTTATTGCAATATAACTTGCAGGTTCTTGAGTCATTAGTTGATCTGAAGAACCTTAATCTACATGGAAATCCAATTTCACACGGTGAAAAGTTAGTAAAGAAGGTTGGTTCTCAATTGCATTGCAATGCCTACATTCCTTGCAAATAATTTCAGCTAATTTTCTTGATGCCTGGAATTAGCACGTCAAATTGACTAGCAGAAGACAAATGTTTTCAGGTTAGGAGACTACTGCCCCGTCTGCAGATATTTAATGCTAAGCCAATTGATAGGAGCATGAAAATTGAAAGGGGTGAAGTCTTCGATGAACCATCTTTGAATGCTTCAAACAAGCTCAAGGTTCATAAAGAAAAAAGGGATAAAAAGGAGAAGAGCTCCAAATCTTCATACATGGTTCAAAAAGATGTTTCTAATCACTCATATGCAGGGATGGAGAAAGAATCTAAGAGAAAGAGGAAGGGAATGGATGATGACAGATTAGCAAACATTCAGGTGCAGGAAGACAATGGAGAGATTGAAAAGAAATTTAAGAATGTTAAGACAAAGAAAGAACGGAGAGAATCAAGTAATTCTCATGCAGAAAGAGATTTGCAACCAGAGGAGAGGTCAGACAATAAGCTCGCGAAGAATGGAGTTTCAGTTGAGCATAATAGCAAAGCTGAAAAGAAATCGAAGAAAAAGTTCAAGGAGCAGGTTGGACTTGATGTTATTGATGACAAGGAAAGATCTTTTCAAGAGCTCTTCACTGTGGAACCTGATGGAAGTAAAAGTGCTGACAAAAAGAATTCCAAGAGAGCTGTTGATGATCCAAAATCGTTGGATGGCATAGTAATCAACCATAAAGAGAAGAAACCTAGGAAACGGAGTACTTGCAAAGAATTTCAACTAACTCAAGAACTTGAAGTTGGAATGGGCGGACCATCGACTTGGGATTAATGAAGCGGGTGTATTTCTACGTGGGTAGCGTAGCAACTTCTTGTCATCATGTTTGGTGACAATTGAAATTTGTTGTATGTGCTACTCCTTTTGTTTTCTGTTTTTGGCTTATAAAATTACCGTTAAAGCTTCGTATTGGCGTTACCGGTTAGAAGTTGAATCGTCTGTGCTGGAATCAGCGTCACGTATGTAGTTATGTTTCAAATGTATGGTCTGGTGTGGCAGATTACATGGAGAGGTAAGTTTCATGAACGGTCTCATAACGTTTATTTTAGCATTCTTCCCGTTAGTTCTGCCTTTTGGCCGTAAACATTTTGACCCAAAGTAATAGTATGATATTAACTTTGAATCTTAATTTAAATCACCCTTGATAATTTTTCAGTAAATTTGAATTGTATAATAATTTTTTAAACAGTCATTAGACAAGTTAATTTCAATTTTTCGCATGCCATATTTGCACTTAGATAACAAACCTTTACTGGGTTACCGTTGTCTGTCGGTCCAATAGTAGGCTAGAGGTTTATGACAAAACGCTTTTGATAGGTTTTGAATGAAAGGAAAATAATTAATGAATTGAGAACGAAAACAAAATGTCGACCCATGTAAATTACCCTTACATACACAGATGGTTTTCCCACGCCTACCTTGTTCTCTCTTTCATGTTTTTTATTTTTCTTTTCTTTTTCCACTCGTAAGAAAGCATGATATTAAATGAAAGGGATGCGTGCGAAATCTCACTAAATATCAATCTTTTTGAAATAGTGAATAAAAAGAGAGAATAAGTAAAAAAAAAAAAAAAAAAGTAAAAAGGTTAGGAGTGTATACGTCAACAGAGTAAGAAGATTGACATATATTTACAATCACTATGTACCAAGCAGCTGCAAATCCTGATTATCTAGCACTGGCTTGCTCCAGCATTCCTTCAGCAACAAGCCATGACTTTGATTTACACAAGTTACATAATACCATGACCTAAAAATCCACATGTATCGATCAGCTAAGCATAGTCGGATGCCCGGTCTGCAGCATCCTCTTGATCATATCCATCCCGAAAGCAGAATCCGAAGAGCTGAAGAAGTTACAGAGACAGTTTTTACTTTATAGACCCACCGCTTCATATAAACATTTTAAAGAGCAGACAGCAACTCAGACAATAGAAACAGACAAACACACATCAGAAAACAATCCTGTCATAAATATAAGATTCTTTCCGTCCAAACCACATAATTCAAACCAAAGCTCCCAACTAAGCAGCCCTAACATTCATTTTGGGCCTAAAGATATTCTTTTGTCAGATATACTAATAGTTATCAGTTCTTTAGCCATCTGCAGCAATCAAAAAATATAAAAAAAAAAACAAAAAAAAACTATTGAAGCGCTCATATCCTTGCAATGTTATCAAGTAAATACTGTTAACAGCTCACTGTTTCCAGCAGCTGCAATCAACCTATGAAGTATTCCCAGATTGCCATTAACACCATTGCTTGAATCAACCTATGAAGTTTGAGATGCTGATCTGAACAAAGCCACCCAAATCAAGTTCACCAATAAGGTAAATGACTGGACATTCAACTCCCCCAAAACTTGAACCAACCAGACACTGTTATGCAACAAACCAGAGATAATCCAAATTATTTTAGCATGAGGCATCAATCCAATTCTTGGTGTGTTTTATGCTAGTCCATACATTCACCTGGTCAATACAGATTGCTTTTTGAGTCCTGCCTGACGGGAAGGGGAAACTGTGAGAAGTTCTAATTTAAATATGTTTACAGTCTTGACCAAAATAGGTTAAAGGCATGAACAGTCACCATACCCACTGAAGATTTAGTGCCTAGAAACTGGGAATAATTGTTATGTACCAAGTTTAAAGGTTCTGAACAGGAAAAGGGATTTCATCATGGATGCTGCAATGTTTGCTCTCCTTCAGGTGATCCAGGAGCAAACCACAAAGTTTTTGAGAATTAAGATGTGCAACCAATTTAGGTGGCAACATATGCACATGAAAAAGTCCTTTACATGCTTTTTGAGTAAAACTGCATGAAACTTTCACATAATTCTCTTCGAGTTTCACTTTGTGGGCGTCAGCCAATGGTCAGTTTCAGGGAATAAGGCCTCACGAAGCTCAAACACCAACTCAATAAACCCAACAAAACACAAGATACTTGTGTGCTGAAATGGGTGTAAAGACAGGCATAAACTCAATTAATCAGACATGACAAGCTTGCCAGACATAACATCTGAATATTTCATGAACTCATAAATGGCTGTAACACTGCTCCTACCTTCCTTACCTCGGAATGGTAATTTCATATGGAAAATACATGACCCCCTCTGATATGGGTGGAACATGATCCTTTTTCTCGTTCACAAACTTGATGATTTGAAACATAACATCCCGCAGAGATGCTTCAAGTGCAGCTCTTCGAAGGCTTCTCTCCTCAGATGTACTCTCTAAGATCATGAATAGTGACAATATAACAATAAATCAGTTACCTTCCTCAAATGAAAGCATTTTGCGTTGGCAATTTAATATTTTCCTGTATTTTTTTAAAAAATGTGCATGACAGTACCTCCAGGGTCTGTAACTATTTTTGAATGATGAGACTTGCTTGAGTGTGCTCTTGGCTGTTGAGTCACATTTAGATTTACAAACCACTGCTCCCAATACAAGCGCTCAATTTTGCTATTGAACCATGAAGATTGTTTGTTTTTCACCTCATAGAAAGACAGGCATACCTACAATAAGTAAGAAGCTCATTACTATGCAGAAGCACTACCGAAACATGGAGGCAAAAAGGGATGAAAAGCAATCAGAGCATAGGAGATCCAACTTAGACTGAAATAGGCATATATTCTAGGTAAAGAAATCATTGTTATGCATGAATTAACAACAAGGACCAATGAGCAAACAGTTAAAAATGTTACTGTCTTAGGCAATGAGCAAATAGTAACAGTTAAACTGTTAGAGAATCAGGCAACCTTCAACAGACTATGTACTTTATGGGACTAATCAAGGAGGTTTTAGCTATATTTGTTAGGGAGGATGGAAGCATGGAAGGAAAATTTCTTCTTATATAATGGTTCATCTGATTTTGAGGAGAACATGGCCCCATTTGAGAATAGCTTTTGTGATTAATGTTACGAGTTTTGAATAATTTATTAATGGTAGAAATCATACGGTTGAAGCTAGAAGCTAAAGACTACCTTTAGATAGTCTTTTCAAAACTCTAATACTAATCATTGCGCTACTGTTAAACAAGGCACATGTGTTAAAAGACAGATATAAGATGATCAAGTATTTTTGTTCTTTCCTCATTTTCATCATCCCTAGTCCCTACAAAGCCTTTAAGCATCAAAGGAAACTCTTACAGACAAAGGCATCAAAGGGACCTCTTCAAACATAAAGGCATAACTTCTGAATACACTAGCCATTAAAGACAAGTCCTTCAAAGAATGTCATCGAAAAACTAAATCACCTGACTTTTTTTGTTTGGGTGTTTCTCCACCCAACTTATGAACTGGTCAATCTTCTCATCAATTTTCCTTTCAAGTTCAACATCACCACATTGCACCTATACAAAAGATTGTGCAAAAAGCTGATGATATCAACCAACAATCTCAATCTACAAACAGTTATTGCCAAATAAACAATGGTTGTATGCAGCAACCTTCTTCTAATAGCAACAAATAGAACTCACTTACATATGTAATATCAAAGAGTTCCAAATCAATGTCTTTTGGACGAACAAGACCTAAAGCCCGATGAAATATAATCGTGTGTAAAATGCCTGCCAAAGAGAATCAACACTTCAGCTGATGATGTACAGTGACAAGGAAGAGGTTTCAAGTAAGGCCTAAACATGTAATGAAAAACCCCATTTAATCTATTGTAGGATCAAAACGACAAACCTGAATTGAATTAGGAATGGAACATGAGAATAACAAAACTTGGATGCTGAACGAAGTACGGAAAATATAATCATACAGGAAAGAATTGATCAGAATAAACCGGAACTTACAGCACAAAACCTCGCGTAATTCGAAGTGCTCCACTTCCTGCAGTCAGTTTACCCAGAGTATAAAATCTCATCCAAGAACTAGTGATTCATGTTTCTTCAAAATGAAATACCCATTTTTTTATTAAAAAAAATCAACTGAGCAAGTACAATTACCAGCTCTTTGAGCTGGCAAATTTCACAGTTCATATCGCCTGCAGATGCGGAATCTCGATCAGCTGATACAACTGAATCCTAGTTTCAGAGCCCAGTTTTCCAACTCCGTTCCCTTGGTGAAGTCGCAGTGAGAAAGAAGCGAGTTCAGATTCAGATTAGAACTTCTGATACAAATCAAAGCAAGCAATCAACGTAACGAAAACAAACTGGAGAAAATGAAATGGAGCGAGGCTGCGAGCGCAAGAATTAAATACCGACTCGGTAAAATTGCGATCGGAATCTTTGTCTTCTAGGCGGCCAGCCGGTGGGTCAAGAAACGGATTTTTGCCAATGTTCGACGGAATCGGTCGACAGTGCTGATGGCGCCTTACTGGCGAAGTAAATTCACGCGAGACTGAAACTGAAAGACCCAAAACTTCTCACGCAAGATTTGGGGTAAATTTTGTATGTAGTACCTAAACTATAATTACCGTCATCTTTTGCGTCCCAACCTCGAAATTCTCACGAGTCGGGTCCCTCAAGTTTTGAGGAAAATCTTGTTTCGGTCCTCTTTCTTGAGCTAATTACCCATTACGCCCCCAAACTATATTGACCCAGGCACTTTGTCCCAAAATTCCAACTGGCATACTTCGATCTTTGACTATTATGACTCGGAAAATTTTGCAATTTAGCTCCGTAACTTTTGTCCACTTGAAAATGGAAAAACCATGTAACAGCCACTTTTGCCCTTTCGTTTTATCTTGAGATACTTGAACCACTTTCATATATAATATATAGGGTTTTTTTACACTTACCCATAAACTTTAGGTGATATTACATTTGTTCCGAGATTTGAAAATTTATACTTTTTTTTTAATTTCTCTCTTAGCTTTTTTTAATTAAGTATGAATTTCTTGACTTTGTTTTAATGAGATTTTTATAATTAAATTTTAATTATGTATTCATTCTAGTTTCTTTAATTTTTTTTTCTTTCACTTCAGTGTTTAGGTCTTTTTCTTTTAAAATCTTTTTTTTCTTTTTTTTTTGTTTATTTTTCGTTGCTACCCTTACCATTCCTTTTTCTTTTATTTTTTGTTTTGTTGATCCTTTGTTTCCTTCTGTTTTCCTATTATTTTCCCACATTCCTTTTGCGAATATTTTTCATTTTTTAAAGGTTATTATTTCTATTGCTTTCTCTTTTTTTTTTTTGTAAATAACCTTCACAATCAAAAATATTTTGTTGAGTCTTATTCATGTTCAATTAATTTCAAGACTTAGACTAATTTTGAAAAATTACGTACTTATTTCATCTTCCTTTTTTGGATATATCGTATGATTTATAAAGGAACTTGAGAAATTTAATTTCTTTTTTCCCTTGTTTTAATTTAATGTATAATTCGGCATTAATTAATCTTGTTGCTTGATTTGTTAGCTTTGATAAGTATGGGTCATGTGCTTTTTGTCATACTAATGAATAGTCATTTGCTATACTATTGGCCAAAATGTAAATATATTCATACTGTTCCTTATGTAATAAGATGAAAGGGAAAAAAATAAAAAAAAATAAAGGACTTGAGTAATGTTTTATATTTGTCAATGAAGGAAATAGTACAACTAATAATTTGGCTGAATCAACACTCTATATTTAATTAATAAAAGAATGGGAGAGAATAGAGATGAGTCTTTTCCAATAAAGAGTGAAAAAGATGTGAAAATCATGAAAATAAAGGGATAATACTCTCGCTATCTCTCAATTTCCTCATATTCAAACACAAGTCATACTAGATTTACTTTTCTTCTCTTATCCTTACATTAATTGGGGGGCATACTTTTTGAGTGCTTCTTGTTCTACACTTTTGCCACTGTATCTGTGGCAACGTGTGGGTTTTCTGGAGTCGCCACCAATCAGTTTTCTTAGGTCGATTGGTCACCTTAAAATTGGTCTGTGAGAGTTCGGGGATCGGGAGTACGGTTACGCTAAAACAATATTGTTATAGCGCCCAAAATTGGCACCTTAGTTGATTTTAATTTTGTTTTACTTTGCTTTTAAATAATTTTCAGTTAACTTAGAAATTTTAACTGAATTAGTCGAAATGTGGATTTTTAAGTTAATTAATTTGTATGAAATTTTATACTTCCGAACCATGGACTCTGCCGAGTCATTTGGACACGGAAGATTTTTGATTCCGAAACATGGACTCTGCCGAGTCATTTGGACACGGAATTTGGTGAAATTTAAACAATTTAATCCATATTGTAAATATGGATTTTTTATTTTAATGGAAGTAATTGTTATTTTAATTACTATTTTTGTAAGTCTTTTAAAATTTTAGGTTTTTTTTGTTAATGATCTTTAAAAGATCTTTCTTATTTCTTTTTATATTTTATTATTCTTTTCCTTCTTTCTTTATCTTTCTTTTCTTTTTCTTATCTTTCTTTTCTTTTTGATTTTTATCTTTCCTTTCTTTTATCTTTCCTTGTTTAATGAAGGATATTTATTATTTAAATAATTACTCAATTTATAAAAGAATTAAAAAGTAATTAATTTTTTTATAAGAAAGTTAATTAATTAATCTTGAGATTTATTTTATGTTTATTAAAAAAATAAATTAATTAAGAAAGATTTATATTTTATGTTATGTTTGTTCTTTTTATTTAATAAAAGATAAACAAAAAAATTATTAAATCAAGATCTTATTTATTCAGTAAAGAAACCAAAAATTATATGTATATTTTAAAATAATAAAAGTCTTAATATTTTATTTTGTTTTATTTTGTTTTGATAAAAGATTAACCAAAAATAATTGTTTAATTAAGAAAATAAAAAATTTATATGTATATTTTAAACAAAAAGAAAATTTTTGATATTTATATAATTTATTTTTATGTTCTTTTTGTTTGATAAAAGATTTTTTTTTTAATTTATAAGTCTAAAAATACATCTAATTAATAAGTCTAAAATATTTAAGAGAAATTTAATTCTTTTTTTTTTTTTATTTTATTTTTGAAATCATTTTGCTTAGATTTTTATTTATTCAATAAAGGAATTAAAAATTTATATTTTAGTTTAAAATAAATAAGTAAAATACAAAGTCTTAATTTTCATGTATTTCTTTTAATTTTTTATTATTTTTACTGAATTAAAGTAACTATTAAAATTAATTTTATATTTTATATTTTTAAAAATATTTTTTATTCTCCAAACCATTGGATCCTGGCGGATCATTTGGACATGGAGTTTAATTTTTATTAAATTTTATTTTAGTTATTAAATTAATTATTAAATGGCATATACAAACCGAATTTTTCTAAGTATGATTTTTTTATTACGTCAAAACTAATTTTAGATTAATTATTAAAAATAAGTTTGTCTAATCTAATCATATAATTATGCTTGACATTAATTTCTAAACTAATTCATAACTTTAATAATCCAAACAAAACTAAAAAAAGTAAAACAATGGCTAATTTGTAAATCAGAACAATATTAGAGTCTCAAATATACAAATCACATAAGACCAGGGGCAAATTATGTATTAAAAATATTTATCTAACCAAATCATACGATTATGCTTAGTAATAATTCTTTAAGTTTATTCATGCTCTTAATTAAATGAACAAACAAAGACATAAAAGAGAATAAACATTAATGGCCAAATTGCAATTCAAAACAACCTTAAAGTCTCAGACGAACAAATCAAATAAATCCGAAGATAAATTATCTATTAAAATTACCTATCTAACCTAATCATATAATTAAGTTTAATGACAATTTCTAAGTTAGTTTATGCGTTTAATCATTTGAACAAATAAAACACAAAATAAAGAACATAAGTAAATCAGAGATCAAGTTGTAAATCAAAACAAACTTAAAAGTTTCAAATGAGCAAATCAGATAAATCCGAAGACAAATTATTTATTTAAATTATTTATATAAGCTAATCATATAGTTAAACTTAATGTTAATTGCTAAGTGAATTTTACGCCTTTAATTAACTGAATAAACAAAAACATAAAAAAGGAAAATAAACATCAGTGACTAAATTGTAAGTCAAAACAAACTTAAAGTCTCAGATAAATCAAATAAATCTAGGGATTTAACTAGGATTAAGCCAAAATTATAGACTTTCGGGTCAGATTCGGATCAACAACAGATCGATTTGCGAGCTAGGTTTCATTATTTAATTTTAATTTTTGTTTACTTTAAACAATTTTAAATAAAATCCAAACCATAGATTCTAACCGAATCATCTGGATATGGATTTTATAACTTACTATTATCCTAAGTTCGTTTATGAGTCTTATTAAATCCACGCGAAATAAACTCTTTTTAGATACATCGCGAATAATAAATGAACTATCCCAAAATTAAATATATAAAAATAAAATAGACATAAAAATAAATAAAAATTCCAGATTATACTCATACATGGATTTTATGGCTAAATTTAATGGATGGCCAAAATAGACAGATAAACGAAAGAAAATAAAAAAAGAACAATAAAAGCTTGCTGTTAATGCTCAATCTGCAAAGAAAATAAAGTTAGTGACTTAAATGGATAAAATAAAAAGAATTAAGGGCTAAATATGAATTTTACCCAAAAACAATTAACTTTGACTTGGTCAACGACGAGAAACGCGTCTGTTTTCATTTTTTACTTCTTCTTCTTCTTTTCAGGCGCGATGAGGGGAGACGGCGTCGTCGCGGCAGCTGGAGGGAGGAAGCCTTCTGGTGGCGTGAGGCGAGATGGCGGCGGAGCGATGGCAAGGGAGGACGTTGGCATGTTCGGACGACAGAGGAGACGTGGCGATGAGCTCGGGATGAAGGCGCGCGACCACGGAGTGGAGGGAACACGGCAGCTGGCGAGCAGCAAGGGAGCGACGCGGAGAGAGAAGGAGGGAGGCGACGCCGGCAGGGGCAAGAGGGAAGAGAGCAGAGAGAGAAGGAGAGAAGCGGGGAGAGAGAGGGAAGAGAGCAGAGAGAGAAGGAGAGAAGCGGGGAGAGAGAGGGAAGAGAACAGAGAGAGAAGGAAAAAAAAATTAGAGAAAGCGTGAGAGAGAGCTGAGTTCTGTGAGAGGCCAGAGAGGGAGAGGGCCGAGAGAGTGAAGAAAAGAGAGAGAATGCGTTTTCGGGGAGTAGAGAGAGATGGGAAGAGTTCTCTCTGTTGAGAGCCCGAGAGAGAGGAGAGATTAGGCAGAGAAGAGAGAATTTTTTTTTTTTTTTTTTTGTGTGTCGTCCGTGAGAGAGATAAGAGAATCGTGAGAGTGATAAGATTAGAATTAAGATAAAGGGGGAGCGTCTGTCGGCCACCTCCCCCCTTTTTTTATTATTATTTTTATTTTTTCTTCTTTTTCTTTTTATTTTAATTAATTAATTAATTAATAATAATAATAATGAAAAAAAAAATTTAGTTTTAATAATTTTTTTTTTTTAGTTTTAATTTTTAATTTAATTAATTTTTTTATTTTTAAGCCGGACGAAATTAGGTGTCTACAGCTGCCCCTCTTTGCATGCTTCATGGGACATGATGTATGCAAAGTCGTTACCAAATTTCGTCCGACTTAGCTAGGCCTTGAGAACTTTCTCGCCGCCGAAACTCTGAGGTTTAAGGAAAGATCCTTAGAACCTCTAACGATAGGAAAGGTTCTATCGTTGTAAGATGGACTGAATGATTGATTGTTTGTTTGAGGTTTAAGGAAAGGTCCTTAGAACCTCTAACGATAGGAAAGGTTCTATCGTTGTAAGATGGACTGAATGATTGATTGTTTGTTTGAGGTTTAAGGAAAGGTCCTTAGAACCTCTAACGATAGGAAAGGTTCTATCGTTGTAAGATGGACTGAATGATTGATTGTTTGTTTGAGGTTTAAGGAAAGTTCATTAGAACCTCTAACGATATGAAAGGTTCTATCGTTGTAAGATGGACTGAATAATTGATTGTTTGTTTGAGGTTTAAGGAAAGGTCCTTAGAACCTCTAACGATAGGAAAGGTTCTATCGTTGTAAGATGGACTGAATGATTGATTGTTTGTTTGAGGTTAAGGAAAGGTCCTTAGAACCTCTAACGATAGGAAAGGTTCTATCGTTGTAAGATGGACTGAATGATTGATTGTTTGTTTGAGGTTAAGGAAAGTTCCTTAGAACCTCTAACGATAGGAAAGGTTCTATCGTTGCAAGATGGACTGAATCATTGATTGTTTGTTTGAGGTTTAAGGAAAGTTCCTTAGAACCTCTAACGATAGGAAAGGTTCTATCGTTGTAAGATGGACTGAATAATTGATTGTTTGTTTGAGGTTTAAGGAAAGGTCCTTAGAACCTCTAACGATAGGAAAGGTTCTATCGTTGTAAGATGGACTGAATGATTGATTGTTTGTTTGAGGTTAAGGAAAGTTCCTTAGAACATCTAACGATAGGAAAGGTTCTATCGTTGTAAGATGGACTGAATGATTGATTGTTTGTTTGAGGTTTAAGGAAAGGACCTTAGAACCTCTAACGATAGGAAAGGTTCTATCGTTGTAAGATGGACTGAATGATTGATTGTTTGTTTGAGGTTTAAGGAAAGGTCCTTAGAACCTCTAACGATAGGAAAGGTTCTATCGTTGTAAGATGGACTGAATGATTGATTGTTTGTTTGAGGTTTAAGGAAAGGTCCTTAGAACCTCTAACGATAGGAAAGGTTCTATCGTTGTAAGATGGACTGAATGATTGATTGTTTGTTTGAGGTTTAAGGAAAGTTCCTTAGAACCTCTAACGATAGGAAAGGTTCTATTGTTGTAAGATGGACTGAATAATTGATTGTTTGTTTGAGGTTTAAGGAAAGGTCCTTAGAACCTCTAACGATAGGAAAGGTTCTATCGTTGTAAGATGGACTGAATGATTGATTGTTTGTTTGAGGTTAAGGAAAGGTCCTTAGAACCTCTAACGATAGGAAAGGTTCTATCGTTGTAAGATGGACTGAATGATTGATTGTTTGTTTGAGGTTAAGGAAAGTTCCTTAGAACCTCTAACGATAGGAAAGGTTCTATCGTTGTAAGATGGACTAAATAATTGATTGTTTGTTTGAGGTTTAAGGAAAGTTCCTTAGAACCTCTAACGATAGGAAAGGTTCTATCGTTAGAAGATGGACTGAATAATTGATTGTTTGTTTGAGGTTTAAGGAAAGGTCCTTAGAACCTCTAACGATAGGAAAGGTTCTATCGTTGTAAGATGGACTGAATGATTGATTGTTTGTTTGAGGTTAAGGAAAGTTCCTTAGAACCTCTAACGATAGGAAAGGTTCTATCGTTGTAAGATGGACTGAATGATTGATTGTTTGTTTGAGGTTTAAGGAAAGTTCCTTAGAACCTCTAACGATAGGAAAGGTTCTATCGTTGTAAGATGGACTGAATGATTGATTGTTTGTTTGAGGTTTAAGGAAAGGTCCTTAGAACCTCTAACGATAAGAAAGGTTCTATCGTTGTAAGATGGACTGAATGATTGATTGTTTGTTTGAGGTTAAGGAAAGGTCCTTAGAACCTCTAACGATAGGAAAGGTTCTATCGTTGTAAGATGGACTGAATGATTGATTGTTTGTTTGAGGTTTAAGGAAAGGTCCTTAGAACCTCTAACGATAAGAAAGGTTCTATCGTTGTAAGATGGACTGAATGATTGATTGTTTGTTTGAGGTTTAAGGAAAGGTCCTTAGAACCTCTAACGATAGGAAAGGTTCTATCGTTGTAAGATGGACTGAATGATTGATTGTTTGTTTGAGGTTAAGGAAAGTTCCTTAGAACCTCTAACGATAGGAAAGGTTCTATCGTTGTAAGATGGACTGAATGATTGATTGTTTGTTTGAGGTTTAAGGAAAGTTCCTTAGAACCTCTAACGATAGGAAAGGTTCTATCGTTGTAAGATGGACTGAATGATTGATTGTTTGTTTGAGGTTTAAGGAAAGGTCCTTAGAACCTCTAACGATAAGAAAGGTTCTATCCTTAAAACCTCGGATTAATTGATTGATCTCGAGGCAAAGGTTCCATCCTTAAAACCTCGGATTGATTGATTTATCTCGAGGCAAAGGTTCCTTCCTTAAAACCTCGGATTGATAATTGATCTCGAGGCAAAGGTTTCATCCTTAAAACCCCGGATTGATTGATTGATGTCGAGGTAAAGGTTCCATCCTTAAAACCTCGGATTGATTGATTGATCTCGAGGCAAAGGTTCCATCCTTAAAACCTCGGATTGATAATTGTTCTCGAGGCAAAGGTTCCATCCTTAAAACCCCGGATTGATTGATTGATCTCGAGGCAAAGGTTCTATCCTTAAAACCTCGGATTGATTAATTGATGTCGAGGCAAAGGTTCCATCCTTAAAACCTCGACGATTGATTGAGTTCGAGGCAAAGGTTCCATCCTTAAAACCTCGGATTGATAATTGATTATTTTCGAGGCAAAGGTTCCATCCTTAAAACCTCGGATTGATTAATTGATGTCGAGGCAAAGGTTCCATCCTTAAAACCTCGACGATTGATTGAGTTCGAGGCAAAGGTTCCATCCTTAAAACCTCGGATTGATAATTGATTGTTTTCGAGGCAAAGGTTCCATCCTTAAAACCTCGGATTGATAATTGATCTCGAGGCAAAGGTTCCATCCTTAAAACCCCGAATTGATTGATTGATCTCGAGGCAAAGGTTCTATCCTTAAAACCTCGGATTGATTAATTGATGTCGAGGCAAAGGTTCCATCCTTAAAACCTCGACGATTGATTGAGTTCGAGGCAAAGGTTTCATCCTTAAAACCCCGGATTGATAATTGATTGTTTTCGAGGCAAAGGTTCCATCCTTAAAACCTCGGATTGATAATTGATCTCGAGGCAAAGGTTCCATCCTTAAAACCCCGAATTGATTGATTGATCTCGAGGCAAAGGTTCTATCCTTAAAACCTCAGATTGATTAATTGATGTCGAGGCAAAGGTTCCATCCTTAAAACCTCGACGATTGATTGAGTTCGAGGCAAAGGTTCCATCCTTAAAACCTCGGATTGATAATTGATTCTTTTCGAGGCAAAGGTTCCATCCTTAAAACCTCGGATTGATAATTGATCTCGAGGCAAAGGTTCCATCTTTAAAATCCCGAATTGATTGATTGATCTCGAGGCAAAGGTTCTATCCTTAAAACCTCGGATTGATTAATTGATGTCGAGGCAAAGGTTCCATCCTTAAAACCTCGACGATTGATTGAGTTCGAGGCAAAGGTTCCATCCTTAAAACCTCGGATTGATAATTGATGGTTTTCGAGGCAAAGGTTCCATCCTTAAAACCTCGATGATTGATTGAGTTCGAGGCAAAGGTTCCATCCTTAAAACCTCGGATTGATAATTGATTGTTTTCGAGGCAAAGGTTCCATCCTTAAAACCTCGGATTGATAATTGATCTCGAGGCAAAGGTTCCATCCTTAAAACCCCAAATTGATTGATTGATCTCGAGGCAAAGGTTCTATCCTTAAAACCTCGGATTGATTAATTGATGTCGAGGCAAAGGTTCCATCCTTAAAACCTCGACGATTGATTGAGTTCGAGGCAAAGGTTCCATCCTTAAAACCTCGGATTGATAATTGATTGTTTTCGAGGCAAAGGTTCCATCCTTAAAACCTCGATGATGAAAATTGATTTTGAGGCTAAGGAGCTTTCCTTAGGACCTCGAGCGAAATTTATATGAAAGCAATTGAAATTGGAATAATTTTCTTCGAAAGTGTGAATTTTCATAATAGGCGAGCGCAAAGAATTAGGCTTCGATAAAACGAGTGAATCTTGATGATGACAATAACACTGACAAATTATGTAAAGGGAACGGATGTTTGGAATCAATATTCAAGGTTCATCTAATATTTTCTTCAGTAAATATAGATTCCCTTGTGAGATATGTCATCCGAATAAGGTTAAAGCTTAACTACCCCAAAATGTTATGCCTAGTAGACCTAATAGGATGCGTCTCAAGAGTAACAAAAATTACTCTTTACTCAGCCATTCCAACCTAAAGGCATTGCCCTATGGTTTTAATATTAGCATGGACGAAACTATCTTATATATAAAAAAAGAAATTCCCTGAAAAGAAAAACTGAAACGCGAAAGAAAATGCTGATAATAAAACTAAAGGACAAGAAAAACGGATCAGATCGCTTCTTTCTTCCACAATACTTCAACAGGGTGAGTAGAGGACCATTATGGGAGTGAACTGGTCGGGAAAGACTGTCGTGTCCAGTCTATCTGAATCATTGCTGGATCTGATTCAGGAACAAAAGCTTGTATTTTATCTAGCAATTCTTCAGCAGTTGTTGCGGATATTATAATTCGCCGTGCCACTCTTGATATGAAATTCTTCTGCATAGCATAATCCATAAAAGCTATCAGACCTGTAAAGAAATTGTTAACATTCAATAACCCAATAGGTTTCTTATGCAAATTAAGTTGGGCCATGGAAGCGATTTGGAAGACTTCTCCTAATGTACCAAAACCGCCGGGTAAAGCGATGAAAGCATCAGCATTTAAAAGCATTTGTAGCACACGTTCTTGCAGATTTTTGACCACTAGCTCCTCTCCGATCGTGCCCCCAGAAATAAACTTCAAAGGTCCTGGGATAATGCCTAGAACTTGACTTCCTCCTAAAGATGCTGCTGATGCTACGCCTCCCATTAATCCGACACTACCTCCTCCATAAACTAAATGTATTTTACGCTCAGCTAATACTCTACCCAAATGGTTGGCTGCCTTTAAATATTCTTCATCTTTTCCAGGAAAAGCCCCAGAAAATACACAAATACTTCGGGATTTACGAGTTGAGGTTTTCTCCATTCCTATCCTTACTCTTGTGAGAAAAGAGGATATATTTATAGAGATGAAGAGAGAAGGCAATAATTTTATTTTCAAGAATGGATACATTATTGCCAGCTATTCACAGTAGTCACGAATATGACTCTGGTCAGGTATGGGTACACTATCGTTAAAAGAGGAGGAAAATTTTCAAAATAGCTGCTAGCATGTACAGTAGTCACTACTGTAGCTTACGTCAGGAGTAGATACGTGATTGTTGGAAGAGAAGGAAAATTTCAAAAGTGGCAGCTATATACAGTAGTCCGTGTCAGGAGTGGGTACATTATTGCCAAAGGGGAGGAAAATTTCAAAAGCGACAGCTAGCACGTACAGTATCGTGACTATGGCTCATGTCAGGAATGGATACATTATCGCCGAAAGGGGAGGAAAATTTCAAAAGCGACAGCTAGCACGTACAGTAATCGTGACTTTGGTTCATGTCAGGAATGGATACATTATCGCCGAAAGGGGAGGAAAATTTCAAAAGCGACAGCTAGCACGTACAGTAATCATGACTTTGGTTCATGTCAGGAGTGGATACATTATTACCAAAAGGGGATGAAAATTTCAAAAGCAACAGGTAGCACGTACAGTAATCGTGACCTTGTTCCGTCTTCTACTGGCTTTGCGTCCAGTAACGGCTTCAATGCTTTCTATGAATCGGTGATTTGCATCTCATCTAGCTTTTTCACAAACTGGCAAACAGGGTCATTTAGGGTTAGATTCCCAAGACTGTAACGTTCTCGTTCTTTTTGGAGAATTATCCATAATCCAACAACCTCAAATTGCACTATTCCGCAAGAATGCGCTTCAAGAACCTCTCGGATATCTTCTAGAGATTCCTTACGCAAGCCATTCTTAATGAATCTTATTCTATCATTACGATTTCTGGTGATCACTCCTGGAGAACGACATTTATTGCCGCAAATCCACCATCCACAATTATGACAAACGCCTAGCCTCTTTGCTCTTCTTTTTTTGGCATAAGCGCTTTTACCAAAGCCGGGCATACGGGGAAAGAACGCTTCTGGAACTTCACCAGCTGAACGAACCTTAGCTTCAATTAGCCACCGCACATTATCAGGAATGCCTTTGTGCATAAATACTCTGAATCGTTTACATCTAGCTTGATAAATCTTTTTAAGAACATTTATTGGGAAGGAAGGAAAATACTTTCGTAGGGCGGAAAGAGAAGACTCCATTGATAAAGGAGGCAAAGAAAGAAATTAGTGATTGTAGGAAACGAAAATAACTAACACATATTTATAGTGATGAAAGAGATAATGTGTTAATTACACTTACAAAAGCAAGTACATTATTATCAAAAGAAAAGACAAATGACAGCTTATATGTACAGCAATCATGACTGTGGCTCTCATCTTCCACTAGTTTATGTCTAGTAACGGCTTCAATGCCTTCTATAAGTCGGGGATTTGCTTCCCATCCAGTTTTCTCACAAACTGGCAAACAGGGTCATTAAAAGTTAGATTTTCAAGACTGTAACGATCCTGTTCTTTACGGAAAGTCCACCATAAATCCATAATTTCCCATTGTACTATTTCACAAGAATGTGTTTCAAAAGTTAATAGGATATCATCCAAAGATTCCTTACGCAGGCCATTCTTGATGAATTTTCTTTTATCTTCATGATTTCTGGAGATGTATCCTAAAAAGCGACATTTAGTATTACAATTCCATCGTCCACATTTATGACAGACACCTAGCCTCTTTGCTCTTCGCTTTTTGGCATAAGCGCTTTTACCAAAGCCGGGCATACGGGGAAAGAACGCTTCTGGAACTTCACCAGCTGAACGAACCTTAGCTTCAATTAGCCACCGCACATTATCAGGAATGCCTTTGTGCATAAAAACTCTGATTCTTTCACATCTAGCAAGGTAGATCTTTTTAAGGACTTTTATTGGAAGAGAAGGAAAGTATTTTCGCAGGGTAGAAAGAGTAGAATCCATTGATGAGAGAAGAATTTGAGAGATGATGGAAAGGAATTAGTTATTGAAGGAAACTTAGATAACCGACTGGAAAAACATGCATTCATAGCGATGAAATGGATAACGTGTCGATTACACTTAGGAGAGCATGTACATCTGTCAAAAGAAAATGCAAACTTTTCCAAATATAACAAACTGTATGTACAGTAATTGTGACTGTGGCTCACATCTTCCACTGGTTTTACGTCCAATAACGGCATTAACGGCTTCTATGAGTCGAGGATTTGCTTCCCATCCAGTTTTCTTACAAGCTGGCAAACAGGGTCATTTACAGTCAGATTCCCGGGACTGTAACGGTTTCGTTCTTCATGAAAAATGCTCCATAAACCAAGAAGTTCACGTTGCACAGATCCACAAGAATGCGTCTCAAGAGTCAATTGGATATCATCCAACGAGTCCTTACTCAGGCCATTCTTAATGAATCGTATTTTATCTTCTCGATTATCAGAGATCATCCCTAAAGAACGACATTTAGTATTACAAGTCCACCGTCCACATTTATGGCAGACTTGTAACCTTTTCGCTCTTCGCTTTTTGGCATAAGAGCTTTTGCCTATACCAGGCATGTGAGACACAAATGCATCTGGGATTTCATTTGCCAGACGAACCTTGGCTTCGATTAACCACCGCACATCTTCAGGGATTCCTTTGTGCATCAGAACTCTTAATCGTTCACAGCGAACTTGGTAGATCTTTTTGAGAATGTTCATTGGGAGAGAAGGAAAATATTTTCGTAAGACAGAAAGAGTAGGATCCATTTTCTAGAGGGAAGTAAAAGAAAGAAGAGAGGAAAGAATCAGTTATTATGGGCAACTGAGAGAACCGACTTGAGAGTCACGGAGTACCGTATCCGCCGTTTAACCGGAAAAGTGGATCCTACTTTATTTTGGTATCATAGATATTTCTTATCTTTGATATCTCGTAAGGCATGACATTGATCCAGTCCTTGACTATTGAATCCATTGTCCGCTTTTGACAAATTTTCAACGACAATATTTCTTGATGTCTGCCTTATCTTTGACCACAGCTATCTCTTATCTTAGATGCTGCTAAGCTGGCATCAATCTTGTCCTTCCAGGTGTAGCCACGATTATTGAATCAATTGCCAGGCTTTTGACAATATTGTCTACTTTATCCTTTTTGATATCTGCCTTATCCTTGGCTATAGCTATCTCTTATCTTGGATACTACTAGCTGACGTCAATCCTGTCCTTCCAGGTGTAGTCTCAATTATTGAATCGATTGCCAGGCTTTTGACATATTGTCTACCTTATCCTTGAATTCCTGATGTGGGTTGGTCCTGCATATTAGCTGTGTATCCAGTGATAGATTGGTAAGAGCTGATGACATTGAAATCTCAGCTTATACTACTGTAACTGTGCTGTGAATGTGATTCCCGTTTGGTCCTTGTTATGTAAAGGCTATGTATGCATGATATGAAATGCATGAATGCAGAGCATGTGTAACTAATGGCTTTTTTTTTTGTATGGATCTAGTTCTTTATGTCTTTGTTTTACTGGATCCTCTTTTGTGATGGCCTTCTTGGACTATCATTGAATCTCTTTATGCTTTTCAGCTTTTGTTCGCTGCCTCAAAAGCCCAACTCTTTTCAAAATCCTCTTTCTTTGACTTGTTCTTTGAATTTTGGCCTCAATTTCTTTAAAGTTGGCCCACCTCATAATTTATATCTCTTTCGGGTACTCATCCATTGTCATGGATTTGATACCATCAAAGGCTTTACTTTCAATGTCTGCTTTGCCCCTTTTCTTGTGACCGTGCCGACATTTACTTATCCTCATGTTATAATCTGAATGATTGCTCTTCCTTGAGCTCAAGTTTTGATCCATAAGACTTGCCTCCTTGTCTATTAAACTTCTTTGTTGGCAGTACTCCTCTTACGCTTCGTAGAGACTACTTTGCCCCCTGAATACGGTGTTTATATGGATAAAAAGGTATCACCTCGCCTTTAACAGAAGGTCGAGCATTTCTAGACCTTTGTGATGGCACTTGATCGTAAATCTCTCTTACAAGAACCACATCTTCTTAAAGAAAGTCTCAAGCTATCTCCTCACTTTTAAGTCTACACACATTAATGAATAATGGTTTGGCCTTAAAGAAAAACTTTCATCAATTTGCAAAGCTTGACAAAGTAATTTACGGTCTTTGTTTTTAATTAAAATATCCTGCCATTCTTCCCTTTCCAACTCAAAGACATAAACTGTGCAAGGCAATAAGGTAGAAACATGATTCACAAGGATAGCCTTTTAGCTGAATGAGGATGATATCGAAAGGTAGCTGTTAGGTGTGAAGAAAATTAAGTTTGAATGTTTTTTTTTTTTTGTTGCAGTCTTTTAGCTGAATGAGAATGATATTAAGAGGTAAATATTAGGTCTGAGTAAAGTTAAGTTTGAGTGGTGTGAAAGAATGGTATTTTAATATTACTTGTGAGCAGTATTAAATAAGGTAGAAACATGATTCACAATGATAGTCTTTTAACTGAATGAGGATGTTCGGTTTGAGAAAAGTTAAATTTAAGTGGTGTGAAAGAATGGTCTTTTAATATTACTCGTGAGCAGTATTAAACAAGGTAGAAACATGATTCACAATGATAGTCTTTTAACTGAATGAGGATGTTCGGTTTGAGAAAAGTTAAATTTAAGTGGTGTGGAAGAAGGGTCTTTTAATACTACTCGTGAGCGAATTTGATTATGGTGAAAAACTCAATAGTGATGACCTCAACTTGCCACTCTTTCCAGAAAGTTAGACCTCATCTGTTGCCCCCCAACTATTGTGATCTTTATGCATGCTTGGTTTGAGGGTTGCTTTTGTGTTCTAAACCGCCTTTGCAGGTTTTCAGTCTAGAATCCATATCTCACTTTTTTTTTCTAGTTTGAGCCCTTTTTCCTTTTTTTTTTTTTTTGTTTTTGTTTTTGTTTTCTTTTGTTTCCCTTTTTTTTTTTTTTGTGAGCTATGGTGATGACATACTTGATAACTCTCTTGAAGTGAGATGACTCAAGTGGCCTTGCTTGCTCGTGTTTGTTCTCAGTTCTTTTTGGTTTTGAATTTTCCCTTGTTGGCTTTTTGATGGAAGGGATGAACTTTTTCCTTTTCGGAGTTTTTGTTACAAAGAACCAAGATCATAGCCTTCTTGAAATGAGATGATTCAAGTGGCTTTATTTGCTTCTCAGTCTCTTTTTTTTTTTTTTGGATTTTCCCTTTAATGGCTTTTTGATGGAAGGGATGAACTTTTTCTTTTCGGAGTTTGTGTTGCGGAAAACTGAGAACCTTTTTTTTTTTTTTTTTTTTGTTTTGAGCATTTATGAGAATTGGGAGGCCACTGAAGTCATTTAATATGAGAGCTACTTTGTTTGGAAACTAACCCCAAACTTCTTGCAAGGATGTTGATAACCACTGTGAATTCTTTTTGAGGGTTGAGGTGCAACATATGAAATCTTTCTTACTAGATTTGGCAGCACTTTCAAGATCATTACTATCAAATTTCCCTTAACTTTTTATTTTCACCCACGAGTAGTATCGTTTTCAAAGTAAAGTGTGATAGCAATAATGGATAGTATAATGGAAAGGAGTGAGAGATGGATATAAAAACGGAATTTTGGTAAGAAGTGGTAGAATGTGTAGGTGTAATAATTGAATTTTTGGTAAAAATTGGTAGAATGTGTAGAAGTAATAATGGAATTAAAAAGTGGTAGAATGCACACGCAACATCTTTTTGTTAGAGAACAAAAAGAATTACCGGTTGTCGAAAAGTAAAGTGCGATGGCAATAATGGATAGTATAATGGCAAAGAGTGTAAAAATGGAAAGTAATAGAATGCACGCATCGCATCTTTTTGTTGTACCAGAAAAAGAATAGCAGGTGTCCATTTAACAAAGACTATACCCTAGATTCTGGACTAAATCTAGGAGATTTTTACTATTAAATTACTTTTGCAAGCTTTCAAAGATACAAGTTTATTCAAAGGATTCCCTGTCATTCAAAAGTGTGTGCGGACTGTTAGGTCAGATCTGACTTGGAGCCCTTCCAAAATTAATGTAATTCCAGCTCAAAATCTTCACTTTCAATTACCAATCACATCGGGCCTAGCAACTTGAACTCGGCGAATTGTTGGACCTTGAGTTTCAGTATGACAGAATTTTCAGTTGAATGTCCAATTGAACCTTTTTGATAATCATATTTGGCATTTGGGTCATTCCAACTTGGAAGATGAGGCTACTTGGTCTTTGCTACCGTTGATATAGGTGATAGCAGAATGCTTTCTTCAGCCAAAACTGTGATTAACTTTCTGTCAATAATGAATTTCATTTTTTGGTGTAATGAGGAGGGAATTGCTCCGGCCATATTTTTTATCTTGGACTCTATATCTATGAGACGTCCTTCGGTTTGTTCTGCCATTAGTCTTGTTTGGAGCCGAGTTGGATATCGGTGTTGAGGTCCAATTTTACCTTTTTAAAGTGAGATTCATTTTACTAGATTTTACATGTATATGATTGATGCAATGGATGCATGCCATATAAAGTGAGATTATGTTTTTATCAGACTTTATATGCACGTGATTAATGTAATGCATGCATGCGATGGATGAGTTTGCTTATCCATTATCGTAGAACTTCAAAACTTTTAGTTGTCATTATAAAGACCAAAAAGTTAGTAAAGTTTAATGCGTGGTTTTGATGTATGAAGAGTAATTGCACAAAACAGAAGTACAAGAAAAGAAAGATAAGGTTATTAATAAGTTAAATAATAATTAACAACTCATGAAGTATTATGGATAAACAAGTTAAAACCATACGAAGAAAAGTGTAGAGTAACAACACAGCATAACAAGGATATACTTATGGCGTTGGTAAAATGGTAGAAATTCTATGGTCAGTTCTATGGTTAAGTGGGGAGTTCTATATGCATAAGGTGGTTTATCAAAAAGGCAGGGGATAGTTCCCGAATCCCGTCACTAAATCATAGTGACGGCCCGATTCCTTACCCTCTAGGGTTTATATAAGGAATGGATTAATTCGAGTCGTAGCTTTTCGTGGGCCCATGCAGAGACTAACCGTCTCAGAAGGCAATACACTACTTTGCTACTTTGAAACCGGTGAAGGCTTGGAGACCGTGGCCTCACAAGGACAGCAACACCAATTCCGCTTAGAAAGAATCGTGTTTGATTTAAGGAAGCTCGGGTATATAGCTTCATTTTGTGAATGCGTTATGCATGTTTACTTAAGTAAATATAATATATAAATCCACATAAAAATAAACAAAACAGAACAAAATAAATCAACTTTTAGGCTTGACTCACTAACCAGGATCCCCAGTGGAGTCGCCAAGCTGTGGCAACGTGTGGGTTTTCTGGAGTCGCCACCAATCAGTTTTCTTAGGTCGATTGGTCACCTTAAAATTGGTCTGTGAGAGTTCGGGGATCGGGAGTACGGTTACGCTAAAACAATATTGTTATAGCGCCCAAAATTGGCACCTTAGTTGATTTTAATTTTGTTTTACTTTGCTTTTAAATAATTTTCAGTTAACTTAGAAATTTTAACTGAATTAGTCGAAATGTGGATTTTTAAGTTAATTAATTTGTATGAAATTTTATACTTCCGAACCATGGACTCTGCCGAGTCATTTGGACACGGAAGATTTTTGATTCCGAAACATGGACTCTGCCGAGTCATTTGGACACGGAATTTGGTGAAATTTAAACAATTTAATCCATATTGTAAATATGGATTTTTTATTTTAATGGAAGTAATTGTTATTTTAATTACTATTTTTGTAAGTCTTTTAAAATTTTAGGTTTTTTTTGTTAATGATCTTTAAAAGATCTTTCTTATTTCTTTTTATATTTTATTATTCTTTTCCTTCTTTCTTTATCTTTCTTTTCTTTTTCTTATCTTTCTTTTCTTTTTGATTTTTATCTTTCCTTTCTTTTATCTTTCCTTGTTTAATGAAGGATATTTATTATTTAAATAATTACTCAATTTATAAAAGAATTAAAAAGTAATTAATTTTTTTATAAGAAAGTTAATTAATTAATCTTGAGATTTATTTTATGTTTATTAAAAAAATAAATTAATTAAGAAAGATTTATATTTTATGTTATGTTTGTTCTTTTTATTTAATAAAAGATAAACAAAAAAATTATTAAATCAAGATCTTATTTATTCAGTAAAGAAACCAAAAATTATATGTATATTTTAAAATAATAAAAGTCTTAATATTTTATTTTGTTTTATTTTGTTTTGATAAAAGATTAACCAAAAATAATTGTTTAATTAAGAAAATAAAAAATTTATATGTATATTTTAAACAAAAAGAAAATTTTTGATATTTATATAATTTATTTTTATGTTCTTTTTGTTTGATAAAAGATTTTTTTTTTAATTTATAAGTCTAAAAATACATCTAATTAATAAGTCTAAAATATTTAAGAGAAATTTAATTCTTTTTTTTTTTTTATTTTATTTTTGAAATCATTTTGCTTAGATTTTTATTTATTCAATAAAGGAATTAAAAATTTATATTTTAGTTTAAAATAAATAAGTAAAATACAAAGTCTTAATTTTCATGTATTTCTTTTAATTTTTTATTATTTTTACTGAATTAAAGTAACTATTAAAATTAATTTTATATTTTATATTTTTAAAAATATTTTTTATTCTCCAAACCATTGGATCCTGGCGGATCATTTGGACATGGAGTTTAATTTTTATTAAATTTTATTTTAGTTATTAAATTAATTATTAAATGGCATATACAAACCGAATTTTTCTAAGTATGATTTTTTTATTACGTCAAAACTAATTTTAGATTAATTATTAAAAATAAGTTTGTCTAATCTAATCATATAATTATGCTTGACATTAATTTCTAAACTAATTCATAACTTTAATAATCCAAACAAAACTAAAAAAAGTAAAACAATGGCTAATTTGTAAATCAGAACAATATTAGAGTCTCAAATATACAAATCACATAAGACCAGGGGCAAATTATGTATTAAAAATATTTATCTAACCAAATCATACGATTATGCTTAGTAATAATTCTTTAAGTTTATTCATGCTCTTAATTAAATGAACAAACAAAGACATAAAAGAGAATAAACATTAATGGCCAAATTGCAATTCAAAACAACCTTAAAGTCTCAGACGAACAAATCAAATAAATCCGAAGATAAATTATCTATTAAAATTACCTATCTAACCTAATCATATAATTAAGTTTAATGACAATTTCTAAGTTAGTTTATGCGTTTAATCATTTGAACAAATAAAACACAAAATAAAGAACATAAGTAAATCAGAGATCAAGTTGTAAATCAAAACAAACTTAAAAGTTTCAAATGAGCAAATCAGATAAATCCGAAGACAAATTATTTATTTAAATTATTTATATAAGCTAATCATATAGTTAAACTTAATGTTAATTGCTAAGTGAATTTTACGCCTTTAATTAACTGAATAAACAAAAACATAAAAAAGGAAAATAAACATCAGTGACTAAATTGTAAGTCAAAACAAACTTAAAGTCTCAGATAAATCAAATAAATCTAGGGATTTAACTAGGATTAAGCCAAAATTATAGACTTTCGGGTCAGATTCGGATCAACAACAGATCGATTTGCGAGCTAGGTTTCATTATTTAATTTTAATTTTTGTTTACTTTAAACAATTTTAAATAAAATCCAAACCATAGATTCTAACCGAATCATCTGGATATGGATTTTATAACTTACTATTATCCTAAGTTCGTTTATGAGTCTTATTAAATCCACGCGAAATAAACTCTTTTTAGATACATCGCGAATAATAAATGAACTATCCCAAAATTAAATATATAAAAATAAAATAGACATAAAAATAAATAAAAATTCCAGATTATACTCATACATGGATTTTATGGCTAAATTTAATGGATGGCCAAAATAGACAGATAAACGAAAGAAAATAAAAAAAGAACAATAAAAGCTTGCTGTTAATGCTCAATCTGCAAAGAAAATAAAGTTAGTGACTTAAATGGATAAAATAAAAAGAATTAAGGGCTAAATATGAATTTTACCCAAAAACAATTAACTTTGACTTGGTCAACGACGAGAAACGCGTCTGTTTTCATTTTTTACTTCTTCTTCTTCTTTTCAGGCGCGATGAGGGGAGACGGCGTCGTCGCGGCAGCTGGAGGGAGGAAGCCTTCTGGTGGCGTGAGGCGAGATGGCGGCGGAGCGATGGCAAGGGAGGACGTTGGCATGTTCGGACGACAGAGGAGACGTGGCGATGAGCTCGGGATGAAGGCGCGCGACCACGGAGTGGAGGGAACACGGCAGCTGGCGAGCAGCAAGGGAGCGACGCGGAGAGAGAAGGAGGGAGGCGACGCCGGCAGGGGCAAGAGGGAAGAGAGCAGAGAGAGAAGGAGAGAAGCGGGGAGAGAGAGGGAAGAGAGCAGAGAGAGAAGGAGAGAAGCGGGGAGAGAGAGGGAAGAGAACAGAGAGAGAAGGAAAAAAAAATTAGAGAAAGCGTGAGAGAGAGCTGAGTTCTGTGAGAGGCCAGAGAGGGAGAGGGCCGAGAGAGTGAAGAAAAGAGAGAGAATGCGTTTTCGGGGAGTAGAGAGAGATGGGAAGAGTTCTCTCTGTTGAGAGCCCGAGAGAGAGGAGAGATTAGGCAGAGAAGAGAGAATTTTTTTTTTTTTTTTTTTGTGTGTCGTCCGTGAGAGAGATAAGAGAATCGTGAGAGTGATAAGATTAGAATTAAGATAAAGGGGGAGCGTCTGTCGGCCACCTCCCCCCTTTTTTTATTATTATTTTTATTTTTTCTTCTTTTTCTTTTTATTTTAATTAATTAATTAATTAATAATAATAATAATGAAAAAAAAAATTTAGTTTTAATAATTTTTTTTTTTTAGTTTTAATTTTTAATTTAATTAATTTTTTTATTTTTAAGCCGGACGAAATTAGGTGTCTACAGTATCGTATAATAAATTTTTTAAGTTCATTTACTAAACAAAACATGTTCCAATATGTGAAGGCTATTTGTAGAAAAAAAAGTGTAAGCAAAATAAATAATAACCTTCATAAAATGAAAAAGGAAATATGAAATAAAAAAAACATTCACAAAAGAAACATAGAAAAATGATAGAAAAATTGAAGTAATAAAGGATCAAGAAAAGAAAAAATAAAAGGAAAATGAGTGATAAGGATGAGGCAACAATACAAGATAAACAACAAGAATAAAAAAAACATTCAAAAGAAAAAGACTTAAAACCGAAGCCAAAGAAAAAAAAATAAAAAATTAAAGAAGATGGAATAAACACTTAATTAAAATTCAATTATAAAAAATTTATTAAAGAAACACCAAGAAATTCATGCTACGAAACCAAGAAATAAATTAATGAGAATATACACATTTTTATAGTTTTGTGACTGAATTAGAAAATTGTAAAGTTTTAGGACTTAGAAAAGTTTTTTAGGTTTTAAGGTTGACAATGCATTTTCCCCTTATTTCTGTCACTTTTTAATAGCTGGTATAACAGTAGGACGAGTGCAACAATTAAATAGTTTGAGAACGATTAATACAATTATTGATAGTTCTAGGACAATTAAGCAAAACGAGAATAGTTTAGGGACAACCAGTGATATTAACAAAAAAAGTATTAGTACATAAAAGAGACTGATCAATTTTTTATTTTTCTTAAAGTAATAAATGTTCATTTTTTTTATTTTTTCTAATAGATGTTATAGAATCCACTAAAAAATTCAAGGGGGTTCAATTATTAGTTATGTATCTCTTATTAACATTTTTTTAAAGAAAATGTCATGAACCCCTGTATATATATAAAATACGGATCCACCTCTGCTTTCTACCTTTAAAACTATACATTTCTGGTCACTTAGCTTTTATATTTTATCTTGTGTTTAACTAGCTTCTTAATTTTTTT
The DNA here is from genome assembly GCA_039654915.1 of Aquilaria yunnanensis. NCBI lineage: Eukaryota > Viridiplantae > Streptophyta > Magnoliopsida > Malvales > Thymelaeaceae > Aquilaria > Aquilaria yunnanensis. Next base: position 4,810,995 of record CM077595.1, read on the forward strand.
TCATATGCATGAATAGAAAAAAGGGTAAAAAATATGTCTAATTGGGAAAATATATGGAAGTTCAAAGGCTAATATAAACTGTTGTCATAAGAAAAATATTAGTACATAGAAGAAATTGACTCATTTTTTTTCTTAAAATAATAGATGCTCATTATTTTGTGCCAATAAAATTTATGAAATTTATAAATGTCAACTGAAATATTTAAGAATCCAATTATTAAGAGCCAATTCGTTTTAATTTAAGTCAACTTAATCTAAAATGACTATTGTTTTATTTTTACTTTTTTTTAACTCAAACCAATTTCATTTGAAAGTCAATATTATGTAGATATAATAATCTATTTAAAAGTAAATTTTCATGATTTATTAATTTTTTATAATTTTTTCTTTTTCAATGCCTAAACTTAGAAAAATTAATGAAAATTTAATAAGATTATAAAATTATATTTTTAATAGATTATTGCACATACTTAATATTGACATTTAAATAAAATTAATTTTAGATGAAAAAATATAAAAATAAAAATAAATTATTTTGAATTAAGTTGAAACAAATTGACCATAAAATTATACATCTTTAATTAAGTTTTTTTAAAAAAATGTTGTGGACCCCAATATAACTTATGAATGGCCTAAATGCGCCAGCGGTCCATTAAGTTTGGTGACTTGCACAAGTTAGTTCTTAAAGTGTGACAAATTGCGACTTAGTCCTTAAAGTTTGATAAATGTTGCGTCTTAGTCCCTGATTGCATGGCAAGATGGATGACATTACTTAGCCCAGTCAGACACAGTGGTAGATATCGAGTTAGGATGCGGGTTACCAGAAACTGGTGAACTTGAAAATTGTCCTTTGAAGTCTGAATGCTCTTGAAGCTCTCAGTCGCCACCGTTCTTAAAAATTAATAGTGTATGGCTCGGTTTTATAGTATTTAGGCCGCACAACAATAGCTCCATGGTTTTAGGTATTAATTTTGCATACTTTGTTTCAATTTTGACTTTAATCAAATTTGATTTTTCAAAATTGTTTATAAACCTTAATTTTAAATTTTGAAATTAAACGCTTGTATGTAAAATTGATGAATGAAATTGATTCTTTTGTGTTCAGTGGCCTTCAATGAAGAAAACCCCTCTAATTCCATTTTCGTTCATCCACATTTTCATTGTCATTTGTCATAGATGGTACCACAGGAATTTGAAAACTTAGGTCACCAATCACCGGAGATGGTAACAGCTAGCCTAGCGACGGTGTCTGTTAGGTAGCAAAGTCACCGGAGATGGTAGCCGATAAGGTAGAACCATCATCAGTAAAGTTGGGACATCATTGGGACATCGCGAAGAGAGGCATAAGGTAGAACATGAACGCCATCAAACATGTGATAGCACGTGATAGTTGTAAGGATTAAGGCATGTACACTTTCCAAGTTATAGGACTAAGTCGTAACATTTTTTAAACTTAAAGTATTAAGTCATGATGAGTCAATCTTTAGGAACTAACTCGTGTGAGTCACTAAACTTAAGGGACTAGTGATGCATTTAAGCCCTTATGAATCCGCCTTGAAGAATCCAATAGCATACGACACGTGTGCTGCTACAACAATGGACAGGTTACTAACCGAGAATCTACTTTTACAATAATTCATTTGCCAGCTATGATGCACTAGTCATTGTCATCACTATTGTACCGATCTTGACATTTGTCAGGTTGGCGAAGAGAGTGTTCTTGCAAGGAAATGGAAACTTAACGTCGACATGAAATTCATTTAGGGGCATTAGAGAATATCATCAAATGCAGCTAGCTCAGACTCTGACAACAATTGAATTTAGTTCTCAAGCTCTATCAAGAATTCATCGGAGAACCCTCGGGTTTCCTTAATGTTGCTTGAGAAGAATTATTCAAAATGAAGTGCTATTCTTACAATAGAAAAGATCTTGAGAAGCATTATGAGAATATGCTTAAGCGCTTCTATCTCATATGCATTGGCTATGAAAGTGATAACAACCTGAAGCAAGCCTATCTAAATTCAGTCCCAAAGATTATTGGCCAAGAAGCTCTCCGGATCATCCAGCAGAGTTGACAACCCCTCAACAACTATTCATTTGGAAAGCTTCACCAAGTTGTTATGATGGCCTTACAAAAGCTGTGCACAACACATTCCTTTTTTAAGGAATTCAATCAAACGCAGTCTTTCTTTGACAAAGCTTGCCTACAGCCAGAGCTTTCCATCAAGTGCAAAGACAAAAGTACTTGTCACTACAATACCCCTCACAAGAAGCATCATAGACGTAAGGTCTATTCTCCAGATAGGCCTAGATGATTTAGAAAGAAGAAGAAAAGGTTTTTCAGATACAAGAAAAACAATGGAAAGTTCAAACAGTGTCATCCGCTGACAGCCTGGACATTTTGCCAAAAACTGTCTAAAGAAGAACACCTGATCCAAAAAGAAGATGGCTTACACCATCTCTCATGCTACTGGAGCAGACCTTTCCAATGACGACATGGAGTCCCCTTTTTTCTTAAATTGAAGACGAAACATTTGGCCTTTTTGCTATTGAAGCCTACTCCTCAAAATCTGAATCTGAATCAGAACAAGCTTCTATCTACACCATGTAGATTGCTCCGACCAAATCCTTCCTCTTTGTTGCCCAAGTTATTCCCCAAGCAAAGATCAACATTCTCCTGGATAAATATGCAAAACCTATACCGGTTGTTGCCTTGTTTGATACTGATGTCACAAACACCATTGTCAATCCTGCTCTCCTTCTAGAAAGAATGTGACGACCCTGTAATGAAAGATTTAGAGTAGCAAATGATGTCTTCTACGTCACACAAATAAGTAAACCTATTTGAATTAGTTTCTCTCCAACAAAGTACGTAGTTACTTCTGTTTATGGTTACAACCATGCCAAAGATATGATTCTTGGGTTTGACATTAACAAGAAGTTATCAGTTCAAAAATGGATTGATAAAGGACTACAGATACATAAGTTTTTCCTTCCATGGACATCTATTCCAATACTCAATTTGACAAAAGGAGAAATTCTCTTAGCAAGTCAGATACAATCTAAAAGTGACCCAGTATATGGATCAATCATGCAAACTCTCATCTAGTAATCTTGTGCTGAGTCCCATGCTGAGTTCGAAAAGAAACATCCTCATATATTATGGAAGAATCCCAAATTCTTCATTGAGATTCCCTTCAAAAAGAATGAGGATGTTAATCCTACTAAAACTACCCATTTGGGTATGAGCCCAAAGGAGAAAAAGATGGAGATCCAGGAGCTCTAAGAATTAAAAGCCCAAGGCCTCATTGAGCCCACAACATCTTCTTGGGTCTGCCAGGCCTTTTATGTCAACAAACACTCAGAGCAGAAAATGAAAAAACCCAGGCTTGTTATTAACTACAAGCCCTTGAATGAATTTCTTACCGACGTCAAGTTTCCGTTACCTCGTAAAAACACTTTATTCACCAACTTGACAAATGCCAAGATCTTCTCAAAGTTTGATCTCAAATTTGGATTCTAACATCTGTCAATTTCTTCTCCCAACAAGTTCAAAACTGCCTTCTACATCCCAGACTACCATTACCAATGGACGGTGTTTCTTTTTGGTTTGAAGACGGCACCTTCATTGTTCCATAAGACAATGATCCAAATATTCGAGCCGATCCTCCAATCGGCACTTGTTTATATTGACGATATTTTATTGTTTTCCCCTTGTACAGGTTCTCATTTGAAGTTACTAGCTCAGTTTTCCCAGATGGTTAAAGATAATGGAGTAATGCTTTCCTAGAGCAAGGTGGTCCTTGGTCGGAAGTCCATTGAATTCCTTGGAGTTCAAATCAAAGATCGCAAGTACCATCCACAGCCTTACATTGCTTCAAAGATCACGAACTTCTCGTATGATAATCTCATGAGAAGACAAGTCCAACAAATTTTCGGGCCAGTCAATTATATCCGTGAGTTCATTCCGAAGCTGTCATCCATTCTCCATCCTTTACACGTATAACTCAGAAAGAATTCACCGCCCTGGTCCTCCCTGCACCGACGAGCTATCCTCAAGCTTAAAGAAATGGTTCAGAATTTGCCACCTCTCAAGATTCCCAACAAAGGAAAAAGGATACTCTAGACGGATGCCTCAGACGAGTATTAGGGAGGGTCCTTCTTGAAGAATACAATGGCATACGACACGTGTGCTGCTACAACAGTGGAGAATTCAAAGAGTCAGAGAAGCATTATCATTCCACCTACAAAGAAATCTTGGCCGTCAAACATGGAATTGAGAAGTTCCAGTTCCACCTCATTGGTCACCATTTCCTAGTAGAGATGAACATGTCAACATTCCCACAAATGCTGAACTATATGCAGAAACAACTTCCAAATGCTCTGCTACTTTGCTGGCAATAATGGTTCATCCGCTTTAGATTCGACGTCAAGCATATAAAGGGCACTTCCAACACTTTTGCCAATATCATGAGTAGACCTTCCAAATCCTTTCTCAAACCACCAAAGCCTTCTAAACCCAAAAACTAAAATGGTCTCTTCCTCTTCCAATCCCCCAGTTTTTGACAAGGAAAGAAATCTCTCGATTGATATTGAACATTATGAACATCAATTGTTCACTTTCACCCAGAGACATATAATCTTTCACTACCATGTTTCTCTCATTGAGAGGTATGGTTTTGATGACTGCCCTGTCAAACCTGTTAGGATTCATCCCCAGTATCCCTTCGCTTACCTCTTCTCCATCTTTGATGTCTTCACCTTTCCTCATTTAGCCCTCTGTTTCTTTTGGTACTTATGCTCTGTTCATACCATAGGTATTATTTTAATATTTCCTAGCTTCACCAATTCCTCTAATTCTCTAGAAATTTCCATTCTGACTTCTCTTTAGACCTTCATGTTTTCCTCTCCTGGTTTGATCCTCTCTGTAAGTGGATCGATAATCTCCACCAGTCCTATAAAGCCCTTAACCCTTCCATCCTTGACCATTGTATTACCTATCAGCTAAATAATATTTCTCCCGCCAAGTCCTCTATGCTTTATGGAGTTGGCCATGTTATATATTTCTTCCACAGACCCATTACCTTCACCAAATCCACTAATGGGTTAAATTTCTTCCTTTCACTGTCCTAGCACCATTATAAAAACCTAGACTATAACCTAGCTCGGGTTCCTTGGCAGCATCCTGTTGATTATCGTGCTTTCCTTTGAGAAGGTTATCGGTACAACCATTTGCTGTTCTCTATGGAGCTTTGGCCTCATGACACTCCTGAGTGGCCATCTTATCCAATGGACTATCAAGAAATGATCCATGAAGCCCTCTAGTACTTTGATGATCTTCAGCGACTTTGCCATGCAAAAGAAAAACGTGAAAGAGCAAAAGCCTTTTAGAAGGCTCTTGACTAAATTAATTGTCCTACGTCGGCATCATTTTCTCCAATCACTGTAGAAGAAGAAGAAGAAGATCTCCCACTAATCTAGACGGCTGAACGCCTCATCATGCCTGACTGTGGTTGTAGATTTACTTGCATTCATTTGAAATGGCTTAATAGTCCTGATCTTGATGATCCATCTATGGATGATCCTCGTGTCGACGACCCTTATTTTTGGCGCGAAAGACAAATTGAAGATGACTCAAAAGATTCAAATCATAACCCGGTTTATGACCCGAATGCTCCATTTGCTTCTCCATCACGTGATGGAAGTCTTGTCCCATTTCGGTACAATAGTGACGACAATGACTAGTGCATCACAGCTGGCAAATGAATTATTGTAAAGGTATATTCCCGGTTAGTGACCTGTCACTTCCAGTTTAGAATTATTAGCTAGTGATGTAAGTCCTTACGTCATAAGGAGGCCTCATTTCTCTTGTAAGATATCTCGAAGCTAATACAGAACTCCTTTCTTATATCTTCTCTCTATGTTTTTTTTCTCACACTAAAATTTCTAGTTAGAGAGTGAGACAGAAATTCTTAATCTCTCAACTTCACTTGATAATCTGAGTTGCTACTTTTGTGGATCCTCTCAGGTTTAAATCATCTTCAAGCTTATAATAATTAAGCTTGAAGTCAATGATGAGTTAGGAGTTGCTGTTAAGCGGATCTTCTCTTCAAGTCGTCCTCTACCTTCAATCATAATTATTGTAATCTATCAGCCTCAATCCTCGATGATACGTTCGGATAGTCCAATAATGGTTTTTCAAAGGTTTTCAAAACTATCTTTAGAAAAGGTTTAATTAGTGTGGAAAAGTTCTGGAGAACGCCTCTGTAAACTTTGGTGCTCGGGGCTAGGGGTGATCAGTATTCGGTTTAAACCGAAAAAACCAAAAAATTGGAAAAAATTTGAAATTCGGTTCGGTTAATTCGATAATTCGGTTCGGTTTCGATTGAAACCGAATAACAAAAAACTCGGTTTCGGTTTTAGAATTCGGTTAATTCGGTAACCGAAATAACCGAAATTTTTTTATACCAAATTTTTTTCATTTATTTCATGAACAATAATGCTACCAAGTAACCCAAATTAGCTTGGATTTTTATTTTCTTTCTTTCCATAGACAATGAATCTTCTATATTGAATGGAATTTGAAAAGAAAAATGATATTTTTATCTTATATCATCTCTTATAGAATTTAATTACTATTTTTTCAGTTAATTCAGTTTAAATCGAACCGAACTAAAATATTTCGGTTCGGTTTGAATTCGGTTTTATTGACTAATTTGGTTATTTCGATTTCTTAACATCCAAAACCGAAAAATCGAATAAACCAACTAATTCGGTTCGGTTTAAACCGAACAAACCCAATAATCACCCCTACTCGGCGCCTCTATTGAGATTTGAAATAAGGCTAGAGCTTATGAGTTTCTGTGTGTTTTCAGACTGTATCACTATTAATCTTTCCTATTGATTTCAAGAATCTGTTTTTTACGATTTTACTTATACTTGATATATTGGATTGGAAACTGTATTGTACCACGGTTTGCCGTACTATTGGGCAATTTTTCAGAAATCCCAGTAGAAGGTCTGGCTGTGTAACAACGCTGCGTACCAGGAAAATATCGTTTTATAAAATGTTTTTTCTTTTTTGATTTCTTATTCATCTTCTTGGTAGTTTTTTCATCATCATAAGGAGACTGGTAGCAATCTGGGCAATCACAAACATCAAAATATTTGTGACCATTACTAGTAGCAATGGTCTTGAAGCCATGCTAATTTGACATTTAATTTAAATTCACTCACACCTTGAACATTCAATCCCTAACAGTATCTTGCTAGCGAAATTGAACTAGACATGACATGATAGAACATCAACACATGTCATTAAAGATGGTGTTGCAATTCTGGTAAGAAGATAATTCAAATGAACTCATAAATCCCAACCAACGCAAAAAATCTCCAACTGCAAGTTGGTATCCAAAACAAGTGAATACAAAAGCAAGTCCAAAGGATCTTTAATCATGGAGCATATAGATACAAGAAAACTACGCAGAAGGAACTTGAAAACCTATAAAATCCGCCGCTCGGGCTCCTTTGGCCTGACCATCTAGCCTAGGGCCCTAGTCTAATAAATTCGTGTAAATTATATTATTTCTTAAAATCAATCAATTGAAATATTTCAATTCGATATGTGGCCAACAATAACTTTTGGTGAAATTGCAATTTCCTTTTATTTAGGAATTCTACACTCTGCAACAAATATGAACACCTATTTTTTCTATGTTCGGCATATAATTTTTAAATTGTAACTTACAAAGTATATTAAGGGTGATTAGTATTCGGTTCAAATTGAAAAAATTAAAAAACTGAAATAACTTAAAAATTTAGTTCGGTTAATTCGATAACTTGGTTCAGTTTTGGTTAAAACTAAATAATAAAAATATTGGTTTCTATTCGGTTTCAATTTTAGAATTCGATTAATTCGATAACCGAATTAACAAAAAAATTTTATACCAATTTTTTTTTTAAATTTTTTCATGAATAATAAAACTACCAAGTAACTCAAATTAGCTTGGATTCTTATTTTTTTTTCTTTCCATAGATAATAAATCTTTTATATTGAATGAAATTTAAAAAGAAAAACAATGTCTCTCTCTCATTTCATCTATTATAGAATTTTTTTATACCAATTTTTTTTAAAATTTTTTCATGAACAATAAGGCTACTAAGTAACGCAAATTAGCTTGGATTCTTATTTTATTTCTTTCTATGGACAATGAATCTTCTAGATTAAATGAAATTTAAAAAGAAAAACAATGTCTCTCTCTCATTTCATCTATTATAGAATTTCACTCCTAATTTTTTTTTAATTCGGTTTGAACCGAACCAAACTGAAATATTTCGATTTGATTTAAATTTGGTTTTATAGACTAATTCGATTAATTCGGTTTCTTATCATTCAAAACTGAAAAACCGAATAAACCGACTAATTTGGTTTAGTTTAAACCAAAAAATCTGAATAATCATCCCCTAAAGTATAGTATTTGTGTCAGTAAATTTAAACAGTCCAATACTATTTTAACAGTTGGTTAACAAATTATTTGTAGAGCACAATACCTTCACAGAATTAATTTTTTTCTACCTAAATGCAAAACACTACTTTTCCATTATTTAAATGGAAAATATAGAATTTTACGTCAATGGGACAAAATGTAATTATTTCTAAAAATTAGGGAATGTTGTTTACTTAGCACCAAGGTCTAGACATTAGTATGGGAAACTTAAAATTATGCCTGAGGTTTATTGTAACATATAATTTACGTCATCTATTTTTTAAAAATTACACTTTACCCTTTATTTATTTTATATTGTCCAATAAAAATATTTAAAATTGTATTTAAACTATATGATAGTTATTTTTCAATAATTTTGATCTCTCTAGCATTTTTTATAATTAATAGACATATTAAATTATCAAATTTTTCTTTTTGTAAATGCATATCAGTATATTTTAAATACTGGTTAGCTATGAAAAAATATCCAAAACCTTAAAATTACTAAATCATAGTTATTAGACAGTTTAAATTAGAGTTTTAGAAATTGTTGTTACACACTATAACGGAAGCAGGGGTAGAGTGTAAATTTTTAAAATATAGGAGGTAAAGTGTAGTTTAGACAAAACCACAGAATAATTTTTGTCATTTTTCCTATTAGTATTAATTTAGTTTAACTAAATACAAATAAATAAATAATAAAGGACGTGGCCTATAAATTTCAAGGTACCTGAAGGACGTAGGATCTGTTGTAGTTAGCTCCTAACTTATCCAGAAAATGTTCGACTTGTCCCTGCGTCGGACATCAACCCGGTACTTTCCAGCTTCCTGGATGGCGACGCAACAATCATCACCGCTCCGATCGTGCGCCAGCGATGACAAGTTCTCCTCACTCCCTCACCACATTATCCAAAGCCACATCTTCCCTCGCCTTGACGGGCCCACCCTCATCGCTCTGGGCTGCGTATCCACCCGACTCCGCTCCCTCTGCTCCGATCAGCATCTTTGGCGCCGAATCTGCACCGCCTCGTGGCCGTCCGTTGCCGACCCACGCCTCCACCAGACCATCTCCACCTTTCCTTCCGGGTACTGCCAGTTATTTTCTAATTCGTTCCCGCTCCTCCATAACCCGCACTGCCACAGAAACCGCCTCGATCTCGCAACTGCAGCAACGAGATTAATCTCCGCCGTGGACATCTACCATCGCGGCACCACCGTTTATTCCCAGGTGGACGAAACGGTGACCAATTCGCGCTGGTTCATGAGATCAATCTTCCGGATCCACCTCGACCCGGCGGAGAATCACCGGACGGGCGTAAAATACGGGGGCGAAGACGAAGGTTTCGTGGATCACCTGGAAAAGACCATGAGTCTTAGCTGGATCCTGATCGACCCCGCCCGGATGCGGGCGGTGAACCTGTCGAGCCGGAGACCCGTATCGGTCAGACGGTTCATTCTGAGCGAGGTGGTGATGCAGTTCCAAACGGTGGTGGGGGAGCGGGTGAAGTGCGAGGCGGTGGTCACGTGCGGGCGGAGGAAGGGAGGGGAGCTGCAGGTGAGGCACGTTTGGATGCAGATGGTGGACATGGAAGAGGAGGCGCTGAGTGGGAGGAATAGTTTGGTAATTTTGGAGGATGTTTTGGGGAAGGGGAGGACAGAGAAAGCGGAAGATGGGAGAAAAAGGATGGGAGAGTTCGAGAGGCGGAAGACGGGGTGGAAGCTGAGGAGGGAGAGGAGACGGCGTGTTGTGGATATTTTGGGTATCTCATCTCTTGTCGCTCTTGCTTTTGCCATTTTCATGTACTATTTTTTGTGAGTTAATTTTACGTTAATTGGGACCTGATTTTGTGATGTTTATGATTAGATGGCTAAAGCCTAAAGTAAAATGCATCTGTAACAGCTGCATTTTCCTGTTAGTCCTGGTAAGCTATTTTGTAATTTTTTAATCTATTCTGTAACAAGTAAAGTTGAAAGTAAAGTAAGGCAGTATTTTTAATATCAGACACTACAGGAGAGGTGAGAGGCCAAGTTGTAGAGAAACCTAGTGCCTCGTCTCGCCCACTGTATTGAGATATACGAATACGAGTCATCTTGCCTCAGCCATCCATTTGGCACCCAAAATCTCAGCGAGACAACCTGGAAAGTTGGGTAAAAGTTGAATATTGAATATTGTCTCCTCGGACATCACTGTTGCTCGTCATAGCTACCTGATCATTTCACTGCCCCAACTCTAACTAGCGCAACCAAAGAACGCCGCCGCGGCCGCTAACGACCAACCCTCGACTCATCCCATCATGCCTCGATTTCCGACCCTCGAGATATCGCCACCATATGGAGCCACCTCCAACCTCAAATCACATCTTTCTCAACTTGTTTAGCCTAGGCCCGAGATCAGACCGATGACCTGACCCACCACCGTCTGGTTTTTGTTTAATTACAATTTAAGTCTCTAAAATTATGTGTTTTGGTAATTTTTTCCTGATATTTTAAATATGCCCAACATACTTATGTTAGTCCCTTGCAAGGGCAATGGGCAAGGGCTGGAATTTTTTATTCTGGGTGTAACTTAGATAGATAATAGGTGGGACTGGGAGGATATGAGATATAAATAAGAGGAAGATGGGGGTTAGACGTGGAAGAACATAGCGCGTTGACCGGGTCAAAACAAAAAAAAACTCAGCTACTTAATGAAGCTCAAAGCCAACCGAACTGGTTCTGAATGTGTATCATGTAAAGGCAGGGGACCGAATCACCGAGTCAAATGAGCAAAGTGTTTCTAGTTCTTATAGTTAGAGCCTTAGAGGGTAGATTTGATAAGTTTTGTAACTCAGGGGCAAAGTGTTCAAGGCACTATAGCTCAGGGGAGGCAACATTTGTATATCGTTTTATACTACTCCCTTCGTCCCAAATTCTTTGTACCATTACTTTTCAGTAATTAATCTATAATTTTTTATTTTAAACATTTTAGCATATAAATGAAAAAATTTTATGTGTGAATGATAAATCAAGACCTATAGTTTCTAAATATATATTTTTTAATTTTTTCTAACAAACAATAATATAAAAAAATTCAAGTCAAACTAGCCCAAAAAGTCAAATGGATCAAAGAAATCGGGACGGAGGGAGTATTATATTATTCTTATTTCAACTCTCACTTTAAAATTACAGTTTAGTCCATTAATATTTTAAAAATTGTAATATGGTCCCTTATCTTTTAAGCAAATTTTCATTTTGGTTATTATATTTTAATTGCAAAGTGATCCAAAGCTTTGATAAAAAAATTCAAATAAGTCACTAAAATAAAAACCTGACAATTTAGTTGCTGACATTTCATAGAGGCAGAAATGAAAAAAAAAAAAAACTAAAACCTTCATTTGTATAATCCAAATGTACAAACAAAACGATGCACCAAAGAATATCAAGCGAAATGGACGGTTGAGTATTAATTTTTCTCTGCATGTGCTTACCCCCTGAATTTCTGCTGGGCATAAAGCCATTTTTAGCCATTGAACTTAAATAACTCAGATACTTAACCCCCTCAATATTGACTCGGTCCAACTCGGCCCCTAAACTTACAATAATCGGACACCTTAGCCCTTTTGGCTCTTGTGCGCTTCACGTGACCTATTTAGTCCAAACGCCGCTTGCTTTCATTTGTTCCTTCTACCTTTGCTATTCAAGAATCAAATCAAAATGCTTGATGTCGTTTGTTCCTCCTTCGTCCCCAACGTGAAGCTGTTGCTAGAAAACCATAATCATTCGCCTAGGGAGCTTCAATATTTGGCTAGTTGTCTGATCCAGTTAGGTTAGTGATATCACCTTCGCATTGGAGGAGAAGCTGGTGATTGGGTTAGAAACGGGTGGTTTCAGATTGAGATTAATTTGTTGTTTTGGTGTTCATCATCTTAAGGAAAGAGCTTCCAAGGATCTTGCAACTGGATGGCAGTGGTGGAAGGAGCTTCCAAGGATCTTGCAACTGGATGGCAGTGGAAATTGATCGAGTAGGAAGACACGATTTCTTTTCTATTTTATTCTTTTTTTTTTTCCCCAGAAAATGGTTTTAATTGGTGGTGGTGAAGATAAGGAACTTGAAAAAAGTTGCAGGTGTATCTTTTTTATTAATTTAAGTTCCATATAAAAAACTCACAAGGGATATCATTTGTAAATCAGGGCTTGCCCTCTTTTCCAATTGCTTCTATTATATTCCTTGCGTTTGTGAATCAGTTCTTACTTCTGCTTTGTTTATTTCTCCATCGTCGTCGTGACTCTATCTCACCGAATTTATCTATTCAATCGCCACCACTTTCACCCCCTTAAAAATTCAAACAATGAGAAGAATTAGAACTAGAAATTGTCAAATTCTCTCAACTTCACTCCATCCTGCCTATTTGTCTTTGGTTGGATTCATGGCATCAAAATGATGATAACTTAAGTGACAATGATTTGGACGGGAGCTAGGGATCGAATATGAAGGCCTATGAACAGAAGATCCAAGAAGATCTGATGGATTTATCCCACAAGATGTTTGACGCATTGACCCATGAAGCCCACAAGCTCTTTAGGCAAATTGAGGATGAAGGTGATGCCCTATGTGGTGGCTCACACGTTGTGATTGAGGCCTACACCGTTGCGGGTAAGGCCAAGGAATTGAGGAAAAGGTGTTCTACCCTGATTCATGAAGAGTAGAGGTAAGAAACAAAACAGAGCAAACAACGTTTGGAGAAAAAGGGTCACGTGATATGGACATGGGGTAAAAAGGGGCAAAGTGTCTCCCGCTTTGATAAGTTCAGGGGGGAGTTCGACTGATTCCAAGTTGAGGGGGCTAAGTGTTCGGGTCATCAAAGTTTAGGGGTTAAAAATGCCTTTAGGCCATTCCTGCCGTATCAACATGTGTCGTAATTCCTAAAAATGCTACCTAATTGGGATTTGATCGATTTTCCCCTTTTTGGCTTTTTAGACTTGTGTTCTAGCTGGTTTTGTGGACTGACAACTACTTTGCACAAAGTAAATGTTTTTGCTTTTGTTTAGGTTATTTTATTTGAATTATTTTATAATTTATAGTTTTTGAGGAGTATAAAAATAATATGTGAAAAAATAAAATTACTGGCTTCCATTTACTCGGTTCAAATAATGACTCATGTAATTATGCTATTAAAATTTGAAGATATGAAAAATGAATTAATTTTTCCTTCAACCAAACTTTTCATTTTGATTAATAATAAGTTATATTACATTGATAACCCAACAAGGGTTACTAAATCACAAAAAGGACATGCCAAACCATCAGTAGGGGAGATTAATATATATGTATGTGTGTGGAAGATAATCCGGATAAACTCATTTCTTCTGCCCAAACAAGGAAAGACCTAACAACCTGTTGCTATATAGAACAAGCAAAGACAAAAGGAAGTATAAAGGATCCTTAATTATGGAGATAATAGATATATATTAAGGAAATATGTATAAAGAACTAAGAAAAAAAAATAAGGCATTGGTTTATGATTGTTAGTACAAGGTCTAAGGTTCTATCATTCACCCCATAAAAAAAAAAAGGTTCTGTCATCCACTTCCCTCCTGTTTCTTCCCATGTAAAAATAATTTTTTTTAAAAAGAAAAAGAAAAGAATATTTTGGTTATGCAAGTCTTGGCCTGTTTCTTTAAAACTAAACATCCATTAATTGATTGAGAGAGAATGGCGAACCCAACATATTCACAAAACAAGATTCAAAATAAAGATTTTAAGGGAAATGAACTAATTGTAAAAAGAGCAAAATATTCATTTACTGTTTAAGGGGCACTGTGAGTATAGTTTAATTGGTAAAGATGCACAAGCCCTCACAAATGGAAAGATTTGTTGAGGTGGTGGAAAGAAGACACAAGCTTGGGCCTAAGGCCATGGAAGAATCCACTAAGTAACCAAAGTCCATGGATCCCGTGAGGTGGCATTTTTTTTAATGGTAAAAATAAATATTATTAATAAAAAATAAAAAATAAAAACACAACTCTTATTTTCAGAAAAATACTGGAACAATTCACCATAAAAAAAAATCCAAAAAAAAAAAACATAGCAATACAAATACACTTCCGGAACATGGTAAACTAAAATTTAATGTGGATGCTGCTGGAAGTGTATTGAAAAAATCAGCTGCCATTGGTGGTGTCCTTCGGGATGAAGATGGCAAGGTACTATGCATTTGTACTAGACCTGTGTAACTTGCTAAACATTGAGGAGTTAGAAATAATGGCAGTTCATGAAGCTTTGCGGGTTATGGTCCAGAGAAGTGAGTTCACAGAAACGGAATTAATGGAACTGGTTCGGCTCCATGGAGGCTCACTGACTTAATTCGAAAAGTTGATGGATTGAGGAAGATATTTGTTAGTTGTAGTATCAGATATATTCCGAGGGAGGCCAATGAGAAGGCAGATGCTTTCGGTAACTTGGATTGGGAAGACCTGCCCCGTTATTTTTATGGTTTTTGTAACAAAACTTATACGCGTTGGGAATGGTTTCCTTTAATTGAAATCATTTATCTTTGGCTGCTAAAAAAAAAATTATATAATAAAGTGGAAGTTCCCTTCTAGGCCGGCAGGCCCCCCAAAAAACATGAATCAACTTAATATTTTCTACCAACACCAAGAAAAGGAACGTATCATCAACACTAATAGTTGCAACCTCAAGACCCAAAAAAGTAGAGAAAAATAGAAATTTAGTCTTTAAACTCTTATTCTGATATTTTCAATTTGCATTTTAATCATTGAATCTTTTGGGCCTCAATCTCGTCGTTTGTTTTTTCATTATTCCTAAGATTCTTAACTTTTTTGAGATTTTCTAAAATACTCAATCCTATTTCTTAACAACCATGAAGGAGCTCCTCAATAAACTTGAATCTTTACCCCCTAGACTCTACCGGTACAAGACTCCACATCTTAAAATTTCTCCTTACCACTATCTGGGGACTTGATATCTTTCAATATTGAATTTTTAGATAATCACTCAAAACACCCTGAATCTTAATCCCATAGATTATTTATTGCCTTAAAAATGGGAGGAACTTAGAAAAGACAATAAATAAGATCATCCTTGTCATCTACTGCCTTCAAAACCGTAAGGTGGTATTTTAAATTGGAAAATCTTGTATGGTCAACTAATAGTTATCATCATGGTTTTATTTATACCGAGACAGGGCAACTGCCATTTTCAATCATAGGAAAAATTGTAAAGCTAATTAAACATAAGATAAAGTTAATAAGTAATGTGGAAGATGTATTTAAGGGCTAAAATGAGATTTTTGTCTCTTACATTCTGTAAGACATGAATATCTCCATCAGTTTCTTCATAGTTTATATAGTTTTAAAGTCGTTCAACCAATCGCAAAAAAAAAAAAAAAGATGTTAAATTAGAGCTTTTTTAAAAAATTTCTTCAAAAAACTATATTTTCATCATTATATTTAGTATGTGTGAATTTATAATGTTCATTATTTAATGTTAAGGTTTAATTTATATATATATATATATATATATATATATATATATATTTATATATATTATCACTTTTTTATAACTTCATCTTTCTGAAATCCACTCATTCCAAAAAAAGAAAGAGGAGGGAATAGACAATGGTGGATCTAGGATTTTTATAAATTGAGGTCCATATATATATATATATATATATCCTAAAAAATTTTAAAATACGTGGTATAAAGTAGTGATCAAGTTGATGAATCAAAGTCCAGGTGCATGAAAAGTAGTTACAACATCAAACATTGCATATCTTCAATACATGTTGGGAACTTAGAAGTAGTCCTCTGTTCTTCCTTTTGAACCCAATTTGCCCAAATGTGAGGCAAAGGAAGAGACCAATATGCCCTCTGATCAACCACAACCTGCCATAACAGCAACCGTATATGCGTATATATTAGGTGGTGAAAATCATTAAAAAAATTTAAATAAAGTGTGCGTGTTAGAGCATCAAACTTAAAATTAATTGATGATAGGAGGACATGTCTCACCAAGGTAAAGACAAATGACCCTTTTATCAAAATGATATGTGATTTAAAATGAGTTTGACTATGATTTCTTTTAATTGATTTAAGGTTTATTTTCGTGTATACTTGTTTTTGTTTAAAACAACATACAGTAATTGAAAGATCCATTTTTGTGCTTAGAAGTATATTACAAGGGTATTTAGGAGTGCTTGTGAAAAATAAGGGTCTGGAATGTTTGTTCCTAGACATTTGGAGAGCATCACGTAGCGCGGTACCGTCTTTTACCTGGCAAGCAATGATTTTTTTTACTCTAGTTTTCAAAATTTTTTCTAATTACCTGTATTTCAATTTTTCATTTGTATTTTAGCTTATTCTTAAAAGATAAAATTTTACAGATAGCTCCAAGGTTAATTAAATTATACTTTCAACTAAAAACAAGCCCGTGATACCAATTAAGCTCAGGTATTGGTAGTTAAGACTTAACAAGAAATTCATTAACTAGTAAAAATAGGCATACGTATTAATAATTAACAATTAACAAGAAATTAATTTAGTAGTAAAATGGAAGGACATTGATAAAATAAAAATTCATACGTGAATTAGTTCTATTAGTATAATTCAATAAATTGCATGCGTGAATTTTCAAAATAAAAATATATTCTTTAAAAATCGCTGCCATCTTCATAAAACAATTTCACAATTTCATTAATATGAAAAATTAAAAAAAAAATAAATTTGATTGAGCGAAAATATTTCATACTCTCTCCATCCTAATTTAGATGAAACATATATTTTTTTTAAAT
This sequence comes from Aquilaria yunnanensis, assembly GCA_039654915.1. Taxonomy (NCBI): domain Eukaryota; kingdom Viridiplantae; phylum Streptophyta; class Magnoliopsida; order Malvales; family Thymelaeaceae; genus Aquilaria; species Aquilaria yunnanensis. Next base: position 4,828,270 of record CM077595.1, read on the forward strand.
GTCCAAAAAAAGTTAAAACGTTTCTTCTTTTGAAAAATTTTAAATAATTAATTTACTCTCTTACCCTAATTTAAACTCTCACTATACAAAACCCAATAAAAAATATTTTTTTAATCTTTACTTAATCTCTTATTGTACAAAATCCAAAAAAGAATATTTTTTTAATCATTATTTGAACTTTTACTATACAAAATCTAAAAAAAATTAATTTTAGTTCCATGGGAAAAATTAAAAAAAAAATAACATAAATTATATACACCTTAATCTCCATGCTTAGAGAAATGCTTCATCTATTTTGGGACGGAGGGAGTATATTTTCTAACATATTCAATCTAATAATAGAATTGAGTAAATTTCTTAGAACAATAAAAAATTATTCTCTCTTTCTCAAAGAAAGTAAATCTATTTCCAAAAAAGAAAGGGCAAAAAAAATAAATTATCCGCTTGTTTGCATGCAAAAGAACTAAGAACATTGTTAGGATTTTATAAAATTATGTAAAAAAATCAAATAGGTCATCAAAATTGAAATGCATGAAATATGTGTATCTGGTTCGTCACTTATATTTTACAAATAGAAATCCATTTATACATGTCTAAAAATTAGGAACTATTATATTCTTATAATTTTTTAAAGAATAAAATTTAGTATATATATTATACCGGTGATTTTTAAAGTAATAGAAATAAAAATTTAAAATTTTTTGTGTAAAGTAAAATGCCGTACCTTATATAGGACACAAAAATAAAAAATTGATACAAGCTATGGTACTTGATTTATTCTAAAAATATGTTTTTGAAAAGTATGAGAAGTAACAGATAAAATGTATACATCTTATACTTTGAAAATTCATGCTTATAATTTATTAAATTATACAAATAGAATTAATGTATGTGTGAATTTTTAGTTCATCTTTATATTTTTCATTCATATTATTTAATTAAATTATTGTTAATTTTTATTTTTTAATTTATTATTATTTATTAAATATTTTCGGTTGAAGTCGTGCTTTTATTATTAACCTTAATACCATCCGAAAAGTCTTGTATCTTATACGTAAACCGAAATATAGATGAATGACTGAAATTCAAATAATTAGAAAATATTATAAAACTTGGAAATATTCCTTAGAGGATGTTGTATGGATAAAGGCGATCCCGCATTAGATATTATATTGTAGACATATGTCTAATTAGACATACTAATCCAGCTCTAATTCTCTATATATAACCCACAATTTAATAAATAAATTGACTAATTTACCCATGACTAAAACTCACCCTTATTCTTGAAAACTCACTTCTGTCGCCGCCGCCGCAGCCATCTCCTCCTCCAATGACCACCTCCAGACCTTATAGTTATCACATCTCATAGTTGCTCGGCTCCGGATCTCGTTGGATCTCGTCATTACCCGCCGGATCTCGTCGATCACCCCCCGGATCTTGTCATCACCCCCAGATCTCGTCGATCACCTGCTAGATCTTGTCGTCACCCGCTGGATCTCGTCGATCGGCCATCGGTTCTTGTCGATCGGCTGCCGGATCTCGTCGTGACCCCCTGGATCTAGTCGATCGGCTGCCAGATCTCATCGTCACCTACCGGATCTCGTCGATCACCAGCCGGATCTTGCTTCTGATCGTTTCCTTCAAGCGCGTCCTCGTTGCTTCCAAATAGCAAAGGTGTCTGCAATAAAATGTAAATGTGTCTAATATAGTATGTGGAAGTGTCTACAAAGTTATATAAGACAAATTATTGTAAGGTTAAATTAAAAGTGTCTAAAGTTATGAGAATAAGTGTCTGATTGAATATTGTAAAATGTCTAAATAAACATGTAAAAGTGTCTGAACAAAAAATGACAGAATTGCTGAATAAAAAATGACAGAATCAACTTGAGAATAAGTGTCTGATTGAATATTGTAAAATGTCTAAATATATGTAAAAGTGTCTGAACAAAAGATGACAGAATTGCTGAACAAAAAATGACAGAATCAACTTGTGAACAATTTATTATATTTAAAATATAATAAAAAAAGTGTCTGAATCAATAAATAAAATTGTCTAATTGAATATTAAAAAATGTCTAAAGAAATATATAAAAGTGTCTGACTAAATAACTTATGAAAAAATTGTTATCTTTAGAAAATAAATGTCTGAAATAATTAAAATGAGTGTCTTACTAAATATATAAAAGTATTCAAATCAACATGTAAAAATATCTGAATATTTAAAGAAATGTTTAAATAAAAGTATATGATTCAATGTCTAAAAAAGTGTCTAAATAAAAATTTAAAAATGTCTAAAATACAATAGAAAAGTGTCTAAATAATAACAAAAGTGTCTACACAATAACAAGCAAACAAATTTATTTCTTTTTGGAAAACAAGGAAGGCTTTCATTTGCCCGGTGCCTCTTCTCCATCTCATCCCTTTCATCTCTTATTCGCAGCCCTCCTTCCCTCCAAAGCCACCGTCCTCAACCGCTCTCCCCCCAGCCCACCCTCCCTCCCCACCAATTCCCCTCGCCCGTCTGCCTTGTCAGCCTTGCCTCATCGTTCCCCTCACCTCATTATTCGTGGCTCCTCGGTTTCCTCGCGTCGTCCTTTCTCGGCATTCCGGATCTCGCGATGTCATTCATTTTTCGCCATTCCGTCAGTCACCGTTCCTCTACCTTCTGGATCTCCTGTTCGTCGTTCGTTTGCTGATTTCTTTGCCGTTGCTCGGTGTTTGGCATTCCTCCACCTCGCCGTTCATGTTTCGTTGGCTGCCTCGGCATTCGTGGTTTCGTCGCAACGCCGTTCATTTCTTGTCGCTCCTCGGCGGTGTTGCTCGGCCTCCCATCACTCTGCAAATCTTCTTGTCGCCGGAAAAAGTGGCTCCACGATTTCAAGTTAGATCTGGCAGATTAATTGGACTTTGTGAAGAATCGAGAAAGAGAGAGCGCGTTTGAGGAGAGATAAATTTGAGGGTAAAATTGTAAAATAGCAACTATGTCTAATTAGACATATGTTCATATTATCCATGGTAATCCCGCATAATTCCAATACAAAGGAGGATGTGATGGTGTGGCATTTTAACAACAATGGTGAGTATTCGGTTAAAAGTGGTTCTCACTTGCTCCAAAATTGTGAAAATAATGAAGTCACTACATCAAACAAGTTAATGTGGTTGACGATTTGGGGATCGTGAGTCTTTAGTAAGACAAAAATGTTCATGTGGTGACTTTACAAGGGGTACTTATCTACTAAAGATGAGCTTAACCAGAGACACATTATGGATGATATTAGAGATGTCCTATTTGTCAAAGTGGAATAGAGACGTTGATGCACATTATGTGAAATTGTAGGGTGTTGAAGGCAGCTTGGGAAGTCCAATGATTTTTCTTTGTCACGGAAACAGATTGCTTGAGCATGATCGAATGGATTTATTAGTGGTTGCATAAGCGCCAGCTTGAGATGAATTGGGATCGATTTGTTGTCATTACCTGGTCCATCTGGTACTTTTATAATAGGATAGTCTAATAAGGCTTGAAGTTTGATATCCCATCATTCTGCTAACATGTCGAATAGGCCCTTAATGATGTTCGGTGTTTTTCCCTCTAGGTAGAGGTTGTTGGTTTTATGGCAGAGGCTGTCAGTAGGGTGGTGGAAGCTGAACAGAGGCACAGTAGTTTGTGGGGAAGGTAAGTTTGTTGTAGGAGCAGTGATCAGAGATGACAAAGGAAACATCCAAGCTAGTACTATTGTATGCCAGTAGGATGATGTCTTATTGTTTTAGGGAAGCAAGCTCTCTAGCACATCTTTTAGCGAAAGTTGCTCTAATTAGAGATTCCTATGTCTTTTAGACAAAGTCTTTTCACCAAGAAATAACTTGTATTACAACCTGTGAGGTTTTTTTTTGTTGGGTGAATGAAAGCCCAGTAACCTTTTATTAAAAAAAAAAACTAGCAGATGAGTTATTTTCACTTATTTTTTGTTGGTTTTGGGTTGGATACTTTAACATGAAAAATAAGACCCATGGTGTACTAGTATCCTAGCCTATGTGAGAAAGTCGCACCAACCTACACATGAAAAGGCTTGTTATGTTGGAATAATTGAGTTGTAACAATCACGAACCACCTGCGACTTGAGGCGTGTATACACTGTCCTTTAGGATTATAGCTTGCGACTCTCCAAAAACGTGGAGGAGAACAGGTCTGTGAAAATCCCCCAGGATACAACGGGTCTTCCGGGAAGTGTGCATTCACACCCGAGATACTCTAGGAATCAGCAGAAACATAAGAACCAGCGAGGATCAGAGCAGGAGGGGGAAAGAAGAAAGAGCTCGAAAGCAGGGTAATCTGAGAGTGGAGTGGGAGTGGATATTTATAGGTAGCAGTGGTCCAAATTTGAACGTTGGGGTAGTAATGTTGGGAGTTAAAAAATTAATATCGGTTATGATTTTGTACGTTGAGCCCGTTTTGATTTCCAACACGTGAAAAACAAGTTTTCTGGGTAAGGGTAAAAAAGTAAATTCAGGAAAATGTAAAAACTGACTTGGACCGGGCCTTGAGATACTTTGCACGCAGGGGGGGCAAATCGGGCTCTTTCCATTGTTTTGGCCCAACTTGTGTGCGCGAGCCCATTACTACTTTCTTTCTTATCTAGCCTACTTGGGCATGGTAACTTATAAAGTCTAGAAGCTCTCCTTGTCCAAGCCATGTGGGATATGCCTTTTGGAATACTTGACAACAATCCCCCACATATTTCAAAAGGCATTACTTCAAAGTTTCTTGCTGGCTTTAAGCTCAAGAATGCAATGCATCGTGGCTGGTGTTTATTAGACTATGAACCAGTCCTAAAGCCAATGATACTTAACTTATAGAGTACTTGGTGAAACATTTAGTTTCTATGAACCAAATACCCTTTTGTAATTTAAGTGATTCATTGATCACATTACACCCCCACAATTTTTGCTGTTCATCGCGTTGTTACGCTTATCGGCTATGCGCATGTCCTGGTTTTGATGAGTGCTTTAGAGATTCTGCCAAAAATCTCATAGGAGCGGCTTCACTCCTACCCCTATATAGGTGATTCCATCAAGTGTATACTGCATAAATACACTACTCATCATGGCTTATATAAATCATTAAGATTTTTTTGCTCATCCTCTAGTAAATACAGTATTTGCATTATTTACACCATAGGAGGGACCTCTAAGGAAAAGTTTCGATAATGCTTCCAGGTCTAACAGTGACTTGTTATTACCCATATGAACCTAATTCATGGGATCTCCAATCACATAGGTTGGGTTACCATCACTATTGACTCAGGTTGGCAATAGTCCCATTCCCCTCGATGTTTCATATATCATTTTCCTTCCCAGAGGTTTAGTTAAAGGATCAGCCAAATTCACTTTTGACTTTACATAATCGATCGATATAACACCATCATTAAGCAGCTGCTTTACAACATCATGTCTTAATCGAATGTGTCTATTTTTACCATTGTAAGTTTTATTTTTTGCAATTGCTATTGCTGCTTGGTAATCATAATGCATAGACACAGAAGGCATTGGCTTTATACCCAATGGTATATCTGCTAAGAAGTTTTTCAACCGCTCAGCTTCACTTCCAGCCATTTCTAAGGTTATAAATTCTGAATCCATAGTGGATCTGGCAATGATGGTTTGCTTTGAAGATTTCCAAGACACAGCTCCACCACCAAGAGTGAAAATGTACCCACTAGTAGATTTGGTTTCATCAGAGTCAGAAATTCAATTAGCATCACTGTACCCTCTAGTACAGCGGGAAAGCCACTATACATTATACCATATTTCATGGTACCTTTTAGATATTTCATAATTCTTACCAGAGCATTCCAATTTTCTTCATTCGGATTTCAAGTATATCTACTCAATCTACACACAGCATAGGCTATGTCAGGTCGAGTGAAGTTTATTAGGTGCATCAGACTTCTAATAATTTGTGCATACTCTTGTTAAGCAACACTTTCACCTTTATTTTTCTTTAATTGTGTGTTTGCATCATAAGGAGTGCTCACAGGTATCACCTCAAAATAGTTAAACTTCATTAGAAGTTTTTCAACATAGTGCTCTTGTGACAACATTAAACAACTTTTTTTCCTTATGATTTTAACACCCAAAATTACACTAGCTTCCCCCAGATCTTTCATGACAAACTGTGAAGATAGGAAGCTTTTGGTGTGTTCAACTATTTCAAGAGTAGTTCTAAAAATGAGCATATCATCTACATAGAGGTTAATTATTACACATTCACCACCTTCAAGTTTTGTATAAACACATTTATCAACTCCAGTAGTTGAAAAGTTATTACCTAACAAGACTTGATCAAATTTCTCATGCCATTGTTTAGGTGCTTGGTTTAATCCATATAAGGATTTTTCGCAACTTGCACACCTTTGTTTCTTGTCCAGAAACAACATAGCCTTCTGGCTGGACTATATATATTTCCTCTTGTAGATCCCCATTTAAGAAAACAGTTTTAACATCCATTTGATGTATAATAAGTTTATGTACAAAAGGTAAGGCAAATAAAACTTTTATTGAAGAAATCCTAGAAACTGGTGCAAAAGTGTCAAAATAATCAACATTTTCTTTTTGAGTAAATCATTTTACTACCAACCTTTGCTTTATATTTGTCAACCGAGCCATCAGGCTTAAGTTTTCTTTTGAAAATCCATTTACAACCAATGGGTTTAGCACCAGGTGGTAAATCTACCAAATCCCATGTTTGATTTTATAAAATAGAATCTATTTCATTTTGAATGGCTTCTTTCTAGAAAACAGATTCTTTCGAAGAAATCGCCTGATTAAAAGTTATGGGATCATCTACAAGGTAGGTGTAAAAGTCATGTCCAAAGGAACTCTATTTCCTTTTCCTTTTACTCCTTCTCAAATCTTCCACTTGATGTTCAAGGATATTTTCATCAGTGGGGGCATGAGAAATCTTTACCTTTTTCAAAGGAAAGATATGCTAAAAAAACTAAGCATTTTTTGTTTCGATTATGGTGTTGCAGTCCAACACATCACTTCTCAACACTAAAAATCTATATGCAGTACTATGCTCTGCATATCCAATAAGCATGCAATCGGATATCTTTGATCCAATTTTACGCTTTTTTGATTCAGGAAGCATAACCTTTGCAAGACATCCCCAAACTTTTAAGTACTTTAAGTTTGGGGGATAACCCTTCCATATTTCATGTGGAGTTATACCAGTCTTTTTATAAGGATTTTAATTTTGCAAATGACAAACAGATAAGATAGTTTCTCCCCAAAGATTATCAGAAGCAGAATAACTAACAAGCATGGCATTCATCATTTCTTTTAAAGTTCTATTTTTTCTTTCAGTTACACCATTTGATTCAGGAGAGTATGGTGGAGTTAACTAATGAATTATCTTTTTTTTTTCACAAAAATCATTAAACGATAAAAACTCACCTCCTCTATCTGATCTAACTCTTTTAATCATTTTGTTCAATTGATTTTCCACTTCAGACTTATACAACAAAAACATATCAAAAGCCTCATCTTTGTTTCTTAACAAATAAACTTTGGTGAATCTAGAGAAATCATCTATGAAGGTCACATAATACTTTTTTCCTTCTCTAGTCATAGTATGTTTCAAATCACCAAGATCGGTGTAAATTAAACTTAATAATTTTGATTTTATTTCAATTGAAGCACAGGTTTTATTTGTTGACTTAGTTTCAACATATATTTCACATTTATCAAAACTTGTGTTACTAGGGGGTGTGATTAAACCTAATGGTTGCATCTTTTTCAAATAAGATATACTCACATGTCCTAATCTAGCATGCCATAAATCAAGAGACTCAACCAAGTAAGTAGAAGAAGATGCATCATTATTATTGATGATATTAGAAACACTCAGTACAAAGAGACCCTGGTTACAATAACCCTTGCCCACATAATTATTGTTTCTAGTCATGACTATCTTATTACAATCAAATGTGACATTGATGCCAGCCTTCATCAGCATAGACACAGAGACCAAGTTGGCTCTTATGGTGGGTACATGCATTACATCACTTAGAGCCAGTGTCTTTTCAGAGGTCAATTTCGAAGTACCTTGCCCTTGCCCAGAATTGGTGTACCTCGGGAGTCACCAAGATACACTGTTTCAACATCTTCTCCTAGTGGAGTATAGGAGGAAAATGCATTTCTGTTGCCACAAATATGCCTGGTAGCACTAGAATCTATCACCCACTCTTTTGAATTAGCAGCAAGGTATGCTTATGAAACTACCGCAGCAATGATGTCATCATCATCATCCTCATGAGCTTGATTTGCCCTTGGCTTAAGAGGTTTATCAAAGTGTTTTATTTTCCGGCACTGTTGAGCAAAGTGCCCTTTTTTTCCATAGACGGAGCAAGGCGGCACTTCTTTGTCATCATTATTGGCTGGCATTGGTCTTGGCTTGAAGTTATTGTTAGGTTTCGGTTTTGGATTGTACCTCTTGGAGTTGACGAGATTGGCACTGGAGGTCAATTGCTTCCCTTTGGCTATGCGCTGTTCCTTCCTATTGGTGTTCTCGATGATGATGTGAGTGATTAGGTCGGCCAAAGACAGCTGCTTATGCTTGTGCTTTAGTTATTGCTTGTATTCTTTCCATGATGGTGGCAGTTTTTCAATCAACAAGCCAGCTACGAACTCTTCTTGCCGTGTGATCTTTTCTCCTTTCAAGTCCTCCAGAAGCTTGTGGTATTCATTGATTTGTGTTTTTACATTCTTCTCATCTTCTATTTCTCATCGATAGAATTTCCCGATCACGAACTTTTGCTTGCCCGAATCCTCCGTTGTGTATTTGAGCAGCATGGACTCCCATATTTCTTTTGCTTCATTGTACTTAATGTAGACATCGAACAACTCATTAGATAAAGTTGAAATTATTGTGTGACGGCATACCTTATCAGCATAAGTCCAAGACTCCTGCAGCTTGGGGTCAGTCGGTTTGGACTTATTTAGTGCGAAAGCAACTGCATGCACATCTAGCAACATGTAAATGCGTTCTTGCCATCTCTTGTAGTTTTCTCCACTAAACACATTTATCGTTGAAATGTCAGGGAATGGCTTTGCTAATGTCGATGGAGCGGTTGGAGGAATCGGCATCCTGGCATTGGATGCAGCTTTCATGTAGAAGCAAGCATCAACGAGCGCCCTATCGCAAGCAGCAGCAAGGTCAGGATCTTTCTTGGGATTGATTTGCGCAATTGCAGTTGCAAGAGCTTTCTCACAGTTGGCAGTTGCAGCCTCGATATCAGCAGGCTATTCCTGGACAATGTCCAAAGAATCGATGATTGGAGCACCATTGTTGTGGTTCATGATATAATCCTTAAGATTGTTGGATTAATTGAGTTGTAACAATCACGAACCACCAGTGACCTGAGGCATGTATACACTGTCCTCAAGGATTATAGCTCGTGACTTTCCAAAGACGTGCAGGAGAACAGGTCTGCGAAAATTCCTCAGGATACAACGGGTCTTCCAGGAAGTGTGCACTCATACTCGGGATAATCTAGGAATCAGTAGAAACACAAGAACCAGCGAGGATCAGAGCAGGAGGGGGAAAGAAGAAAGAGCTCGAAAGTGGGGTAATCTGAGAATGGAGTAGGAGTGGATATTTATAGGTAACAGTGGTCTGAATTTGAACGTTGGGGTAGTAATGTTGGGAGTTACAAAATTAATATCGGTTATGGTTTTGTACGTTGAGCCCATTTTGATTTCCAACACGTGAAAAACAAGTTTTCTGGGTAAGGGTAAAAAAGTAAATTCAGGAAAATGTAAAAACTGACTTGGACCGGGCCTCGAGATACTTTGCGCGTAGGGGGGGCAAATCGGGCTCTTTCCACTGTTTTGGCCCATCTTGTGCGCACGATCCCTTTACTACTTTCTTTCTTACTTACCTAGCCTAGTTGGGCATGGTAATTTATAAAGTCTAGAAGCTCTCATTGTCCAAGCCATGTGGGATATACCTTTTGGAATACTTGACAACATGTTATGTGAGACAATTTCACATGGATAAGTTAATGAGCCAACCAAAACTTTATATTTTGATAGAGCCTCTCAACTAATTTCCAATTAGTTTTGAGTTGATTGTTTTAACATGATATTAAAGAGCTGTTTTAATTGTTGCCATAGTGAACGTGAGAAAGCTACATCATTCTACATGTGAGGGGACATCAGGAAGAGGTAGTTAAAGCTCTCTATTGTTATGATTTTTCTCCATTTTTTTACCAATTAGTTTTAACTTATATGCTTTAATGATTAGGGCTATAAATGAATATAACATTTAGTGAACTGCTTGTAAATAGTTCGATGAGAGTGGTTTATATTTATTTATTTAAATGAACAAACATCATTATAATTTCATGTTTATTTATTTAAACAGGTACAATTTTGTTCATTTATGTTTCTTTATTATTTATTTATTTATATGTCTGTTTCTCATGCCTAATTTTTTATTATCTGCACTTATTGTGTGAGTCTATATATACTGGACGCTTGTTACTTGATTTTTTCTTTTGTCAATGTGTTTTCCATGTAATTATGTGTTTATTGGTTCATTCATTTGTTTATGTTCGAATGTTATTTAGTTGTTTATGTTTTTCATAGACACTTTCATTTATCATCTTTGTGATTACCAAGTATTCATGAACAGTTCCAATTCATAAACAAATGAATACCAACATGAAAATGATGTTCAACTAGTATTCATGTTTGTGTTTAATATAGTTAAACGAACTAACATCAACAAATTTCTTTTATATTCCTTCAATTCATTTACAATAGTTCAAAGTGTGTTCATGAGGAATAAATTCTACATTATCTTCTATTCCCTTCTACTTTCTTATTTTCTTTTTGAATGGGTAGATTTTAGAAAGATTAAGCAACAAGAAAAGTGATAATAGATTTTCTTAGAAATTTAAAATGCGTGGAATAAAGTAGTGAACAAGTCAATGAATCAAAGTCCAGATACATGAAAAGTAGTTACAACATCAGACATTGCATATCTGTAATACATGTTGGGAACTTAGAAGTAGCCTTCTGCTCTTCCTTTGAACCCAATCTGCCCGAATGTGAGGCAGAGGAAGAGACCAATATGCCATGTGATCAACCACAACCTGGCTTAACAATAGTTGTACATGCACATTAGGTCTGTGAAAATCATTAAAACAAATTAAACGTAGTGTGTTAAAGTATCAAACTTAAAATTAATTGGTAATGGAATGAGATGTCTCACCGAAATAAAGACAAAGAACTCTTCTATTAAAGCCATATGTGATTTGAAAATGAGTACCTTTTTGTGCTTAGAAGCATATTACAAGGGCAGGAGTGCTTGTGACAAATAAGGGTAAGAATGTCTATTTTTAGAAATTTGGAGAGCATAAGGTAGTTTAGTAATTTTACCGTCTTTTACCTAGCAGTTACTGGTTTTTTTGAACAAATCATTGTACATTTAAAAAGTATTTCCCAACAAATTGAAGTTTTCAAAAATATTTTGTAATTGCCCGTATAATTCAATAAATTGCATGCACCAATTTTCAAAATAAAAATATGTTTTTAAATATCTCTAACATCTTCATAAAACAATTTATTTTTTATACATAATTTTAACTGTAAATCAATTTAATTAATACGAAAAATTATAAAAAAAATAAATTTTATTGGGCTAAAATATTTCATATATTTTTTAGTATATTCAATCTAATAATAGAATTGATTACAATTTTTATAATAATTATTCGCTCTTTCTCAAAGATAGTAACTTTATTCCCCCCCCCCCCCCCCCACAAAAAAAAATTAAGAGTAAAAAAATAAATATAATTATCCACTTGTTTTGCATGCAAAAGAACTAAGAACAATAGGATTTTACAAAATTATGTAAAAAATCAGAGGGGTCATTAAATTGAAATACATGAAATATGTGTATGTGGTTCCTCACTTATATTTTACAAAAAAATAAAAATCCATTTATACATGTCTAAAAATTAGGAACTATTATATGTTTATAATTTTATAAAGAATCAATTTTAGTATATTATACTGGTGATTTTTCAAGTAATAGAAATAAAAATTAAATTTTTTTTGTGTAAAGTAAAAAAGTCGTCCCTTATATAGGACACAAAATAAAAATGAAAAATTGATACAAGCTATAGTACTTGATTTTTTCTAAAAATATGTTTTTGAAAAGTATGAGAAGCTAATTGATAAAATGTATGCATCTTATACTTTGAAAATTCACACTTATAATTGATTAAATTATAAAAATAGAACTAATGTATTTATGACTTTTCAGTTCATTTCTGTATTTTCATTCTTATTATCTAATTAATTCCTTGTTAATTTTTATTTTTTTATTTATTATTTATTAATTATTTTCGGCTGAAGTCGTGCTTTTATCCTTAATACCATCCGTAAAGTCTTGTATCTTAAATGCAAACCAAAATATAGATGAATAACTGAAATTTAAGTAATTAGAAATATTTTAAAACTTGGAAAATATTTCTTAGAAGTGCAGTGATTTGGTCAAAAACTCAGCAGGCAACGATAATATTTAAATCCGGGTTTCGGCCTGGCCGGGTCCGCCGTTGCCAAACTGAAATTATTTCTCGCAAAAGCGGTGTGGATGTAACTAAGCAAGCTCACCAAAACTGCGATGTGATCGCTGGAGGAGTTGGGAAATGGGCGAGCTCAGTTCCAATACTCTCAAAGAAAAGCCCAGTCAAGCTCTTCCCGTTGATCGCCGGAATGCTTGACGGTGCTAGCCATCCGATCAACCCGAACCCGATCACGTTCAGATCCGTACGCAACCAATCCCCCTTAAAGCTTCATAGATTTACCAAAAGAAAAAATCACTTCAACGGAACCTTTATACATGATCAGCCCAGAATCTAAGCAGAGTTCGTGGTGCAGGGGGGAGCTTACCAAGTGATCCTTCCAGGTCTCCGAGGATTTCGGGCGAGCTTGGGCTTCAGGAAGCTCGAACTTAGGGTGGTTTTCCTAGAGGAGAGCGGGCTGCTGATGAGGCCGGCGATGGCGGAGGAGGTGGCGAGAGAGGCTGCCATTTCTGAGATATCTGGAGGTTCTGGTTACTAATTGTGTGTTTATAATTATGAGTTTGTTTTCTGGGGAGATTTTCCTGGCTTTTGTTTTGTGTGGAAGACAGATTTTGTGGATGGCTGGGAACTTGCTGCCATGTCGGATTTTGTTGGATAGAATAGATTGGACGCGAATCTGCTGATTTTATTGTATCAGCTTCCATAATGGATGACGGATCCGATGTGGCATATGCTGATTGGGTAATGACATTTCATATGAGGTATGATGTGGCGTAAGATTTCTTTGTCAATTTTTACTTTCAGGAAAATGATAAATGGTCATTCTAATTCTAAGACGTAAAATATTTACTAAAAAAAAAAAAAACAGAGATATGGGGATGTTCGCTCAGTTGTAAGCATTCCAATATATTTAGTATTCAAGCCGACTAACATAGATAGACTAAGAAGACAAATAGAAAAAATAAACTAAAACACAAACACACAAACGTCATATTAGGCTAATAAGCCATCAAAGCATATAACTTACATGATAACTAAAAATGAGGAAAATAAAAAGACATTTTCACTTGATCCATTATTGGTAAATGTCTTGCAACCTATGTATTAGCTTCTTTTAACACCCTACTTAATCATAGTTCTACCTATAGCTAGTACTAACTTCTAAATACACAACCCTAATCTATAAAAGTGGCAGATAAGCTAGATGATATTCTTGTTGGCATGAAGGATGAGTTTTAAGGATGAGGGGAATGAGAGTGCAAAAAGTTAAAGAGATGATGAGAGTAATTGAGGATAATCAAGTTTAACAATGACTATATATCAACTAGTTAAGCCTAAAATGATATTCAAGCCTAGCTGGATACATAAAAAACAAAGGAGAGAGATGATGGAGAGTTTGAAAGAAGGTGCGGGTTAAGAGTTGTTCCCAATTCTGACATTCAACCAAAACCATCAAATTTTACTAAATGCACTACGAATTGTACTTATAATTGTTTTTATTTAATCATAAGTATTAATATATATGGTTAGACGTAAAAAAAAATTAACTAAACCTATATACGGTGGCAGAGCTAGAAAATTTATTGAGTGAGGGTAAGAATTATATATTAAAAACAGCAAGAGCAAAAGTTACATATTTTAAAGAATTATGTGGTAAAAAAAATTGAATTATTATAAATTTATGTCTAATAATATGTAGTTTTCCCGAAATTCAGTGGAGGCAATTGCCACCTCTAAACTCTATGTGGCACTACACCTACTTATATATAATTTAATAAAGGTTTTATAAAGTTTTAGCACAATAATTACTCTTCCTGGCTAAGCCATATGTTAATTACTCATCTTTATAAGTCAAAATTTGGTGTAATTTTTAAGATGATTGGATAATCCTATTCAAGGATTTTGTTCAATAAAATGGGTTTGGAATTTTCTTTAAAAAAAATTAAATTGATTTTTTCTTTTACACTCAAAAGCATTACAAGTCTAGAGCATGAAAAATCTACTCTAGGAAAACTTGGGGTTGAACTATCTGTCACATGAAACCTTGATGACTTGACTTCAATTAGACCACTTTCTTAAGTTATCTGACTTTTGTCAGTGGTGCCCACCTTGAACCCCAACTGCAGCTAGGAGTGCCCTCCCGCTCAGCTAACTAAAAGCCAATTCATTTGGCATTTAGGTGACTTAATCTCACCTAATTTTGTTTTTCATTTTTGTTTTTGGTATACAGAAGTATATATTACAAGTTAAAAATTTAGAGTTTAAGGGAAAGGGGGTGCGGATGCTCAAACCTGGGTCAGGGGATAAGAAGCCATGTCCTTTGTTGCGGGTTTGTGCCATTGCGCCAAACCACCCGGGACGGTCCACTATCTTTTAACTCAACCATTGTTATGTTTTGATATCTACTGTTTGTAGTTTGTTGTTGTATGAACAATACCCCTTTGGTAAAATTGAGGGACCAAAATGGAAGAATGAAAATTTGAAGGGACTAAAAGAGGGGTTAGACTATCACCAAAAAAAAGATAAAAAAAAAGTTGCCATTTTGGTCACGGATCATCTATAGTGACCCAAGTTAGCAATTGCCAACCAGGAATGAGTAAATCAAAAGAAACATGATTAACGAATTCGCACAAAAATTGGTATGAAAGCTGAATTTACGATAACAATTATTGTCCATGTGAAAGACACAAGCAAATTTTATTTGTAGTTTCAAAAGATTTTCAAAAGGTTCAAGTAATAGGAGTCGACTCAGTTACTCCTATTAAGACCCTGTTTGGGAATAGTTTTTGTAATCAGTATTAGAGTTTTGGATAATTTATTTAACGTTTAATTTGTGATGAAAACGCTGAAGCTAAAAGCTAAAAGTTACCATTGGATAAATTTTTTAAAACTCTAATACTAAACGCTGACGCTAATACCAAATGGGGTCTAAAAGTAACTGGGTCGACCAAGAAATATTTGGCATCAAAATGTAAGAATATAAGCTAGTCCAACAAGCAACGTAGAATAGTACGTAACAATGTCTAGAAAAATGATAAGCTACCCTAAAAACAACTCATTAATTATATTAATTGATGCATGCCAACCAGGAACGAGTAAATCAAGGGAAACATGATTAACGTATTCCCACAAAAATCCATGTGAAAGCTGAGTTAACAATAACAGTTATTGTCTATATGAAGGGTTACAAGTGAATTTAATTTGTAGTTTTAAAAGGTTCAAGTAGCTCGATCGACCAAGACAATATTTGGCATCAAAATGCCATAAGAATATATGTTGGGCCCTTCTACTGTGAGGTCACATTTTTTTACCTCACCATGTGGTTAATGCGCACCAGCGGATGAATTTGAATAATTCCAAAACAAACGCATCCTATCCATAGTGAAATAAGAAATCGTAGAGCAGGTAACTAGAAAAACAGAAAAAAAAAGGCATAATTAAAAGAAATACAACTAAATAATGACTAGTAATATATAAGGGGGGAATTCGTTTGCAATTAGAATGATTTAATGAGGGTAAATCAGTTCGCAGGCACTCATTAAATCGCTTGAATTGGAAACGAATAATAATAACAAATAATAATATACATCACAGTTCACCTTTTAATCACGTTCTTATGAAATTACTTGCTTCCATAAATAATAATAACAAATAGTCCTTTTAATTTCAAATTTTACATTTAAAAATTTTCTAACTTGTCATTAACAAATCTAACTTGTTCTAATAATAGAATAATTACCAACTTCTTTAATTATTAAATAACTAATAGAATTTCTAACTTTGTTAAATTTACATTATATCAATTGTGATATACTCACAAATTCCTTCAAAAGGTTTTTAGGTAATGGTGAAAGTACCAAGTTTTGGGAGGATCTTTGGGTAGGTGAAAGGAGTCTAAAAGTTGTATGTCATTGGTTATTTAATCTAGATGTGGGAAAAGGGTGTATTGTATTTGTGAGAGATCATGGGAATTGGAGGGGTGGTGTTTGGCGGTGGGATTGGTGTTGGGCTAGGGGTTTGAGAAGTAGAGAGTTAGATGAGCTGCAGCCCCTGGAGAATGTTATTGAAAATGACCTTTTTTTAGTAGTGGCAGGAAATTCTGGACATTTCTCAGCTGCAGCTTAGCTTGGGAAGCAGTTACCTTCACAACTGCATGGGCGCTGTGGAAGAGGAGAAGGCAGGTGGTGCATGGTGAATCAAACTCAGCTCATGTGCATATGCTTGGAGAGATTCAGGCTCTCATTTTGTGGATATAAAATAGATGGGAAAATGGCAGACTTCTCCTGGATAAAGTGGCTGCAAAATCCTTCTATGTGTTTAGATTGACCTGGAAAAGTGTTGCTATTGGTTTTGGCATATCTTTGTAATTGGTTAGACTTTGATATACACCGTGGGTTAAGTTACTTGCTGAGCTTGCTTATCTTTTCCTGCTATTAAAAAAAAAAAATTATGATATACATATATTAGTATATACAAGGTTCAAAAGGCTCGCGCATTGTGGCGGTCACATAGTATCACAATATTAAGCAAAATAATAATGAAGAAAAGAAATAGAAATAGTTTGGGGACCTATAAAGAAAATCTAAAAACCTTATATATTAAAGGTTTAACAATTAACTTAGGAAAAGTTAAAAAAAAACTCTATTTCACTAAAAAAATAAATAAACCATGGTGATCAATGTTTTAATTTAGAAAACAACACACCATAAAAAAAAAAAAGAACTAAGGGATTAAACAAAAATATTATAATTAAGTAGTTACTAAGTTTAGGATCATAAAACTCAGGGTCTAATATAGGAAACGAAATCAATACAGGGACTGCAAAAGTGTTTCACAAAAAAGAAATGTGAAATAAAATGAAAGTGGGAGAATAGTAAGATAGGCTCTCAAAAAGCTATGTATTTAAAAAATTTACCCAAACTTCTAAAATAAGCAATTGCATAAAAAAAAAAAGACGTGAAAGGGCGGGCTGCAGCCTAGCTAAAAAAAAATGGGCAAAACCGAAAGACGCTATAGTTTACTGTTTATTTAAACAGTAGCCAAAAACAGCTTTTAGTATGTAGTATAATGTATTGGTTTTTACTACTAAACTCAAGAACTTTAATGAGTTATATAGAATATGTACCTTTCCGACATTCCAAGGATAAGATGATTAATATCGTATAGTTTTTCTCCGAAAAGTTAATCATAAGTTAATTAATATACCATATGGAGAAAATGTTGCGCACTATATCCCATTGTAATTGGAGTGCTTGGCATTAATGCCAAAAAACGTGACCTCACCGTAGAAGGACCTTAAGCTAACAGGAAATCCAGAATCTTAACGCGTATATAGAAGGTAAACAGGATGATGAAGCTGTCCTAGAAACAGCTCATTGATGCCAACCTGCAGGAATTAAGTAAAAATAATCATGACAAACATCTATTAACGTATTCCCACAAAAATCCATATGAAGGCTGAGCTTACGATAACAATTCTTGTCAATATAATGCTCATGATCAATGAGTTTTTCAGTCCAAAATTCCAGCAGTTGCTCCATGCCCATCCTTAAGTTTCTTATCAATTCCATTCCAAGATAGTATAATAATATTCAGAATCAGCAAAGCAGGGATTTAAAAAGACAACGGGAAGAAATAGCTCGCAAATCAGAAATGGCAGCCAGTATAGGAAAGCTCGGAATCCTCATTCTCCTCGTTGCTCATTCATGCTTTCTCTCTTGTGGTATGTTCCGACTCACACATCCATGGCACATGCATGTTCTGTTCTTTTAATTCTGGTACTATATATATATACATACGTTTCTTGAATTGATCTTAATAGTCTGTTCTGTTATGGATGTTTTTTGTGTTATAGATTTATATTGTTTTGGTCCTATCCGAGGGTCGTCTCTTTCCCTTTGCTCTAATACCGTGTCCCGGTTTGAATATCACATTATTGGAATTGGCTGATGTGGTTGCCGTCTATTGCCTCCTGGCACTAAAAGTTTTCATGCGTCTGAGGTAGATGGTGATAGTTGGAATCAAGTGAACCATTTGTGAAGAAGGAGAAGACCTAATGGCCAAGAAGTAAGGAGTGAGGATTGAAAGGCCATGGTAGAAATCAAATCTGGAGAGATAAAGAAGATTAATTAAAATAAAAACAAAGAGAGACGCGGCTGAGATTTCGAGGAAGGGAGAAGGCCGCCCAAGCCACGGCGGAGTCGGGTTCTGTAGTTGGGGCCAAACGGCATCAGTGGCTGCCGGGCTTTGACCAAGTGAGTCTTTCGGGCTATTGTCGCAGTCAAGCCTCTATCCTTTCTGATTCCTCACTGGCAGTGCGTGCGGCCACCCAGTTGGTGACCGTGAGGAGGGTGATGGTAAACGTGCCAGGGGTAAAGAGGGAGGAGGTGATGGTAGAGGTGGAGGATCGGCAAATCCTTCAGATTAGCGAGGAGTAGGACTGGAGGAGAAGAACGACAAGTGCAGCCACATGGAGTGCGACTGTGGGAGAGGGAAGGGGCTGCTGATGATGACGATGCCCCAGGTGGAGGAGAAGCAGCTGGAGGTTAAGGCTGTTGACATTTCTGGTTTATGTGTTTTGTTTTGATTCAGTGGGCGGAATCGATTGGGAGAGGGAGAGATGGCGTGGTGGTTAGATTTTGTGGGAGAGAGGCACGACAAGATATTATACTATATTCTAAATAAGGATGGTTTCCATCAACGGTAGCCCCATCGTGTTTTTT
Organism: Aquilaria yunnanensis; assembly: GCA_039654915.1. NCBI lineage: Eukaryota > Viridiplantae > Streptophyta > Magnoliopsida > Malvales > Thymelaeaceae > Aquilaria > Aquilaria yunnanensis. The sequence goes on from CM077595.1 coordinate 4,847,588, forward strand.
TTTTTAACGCCTTTTCCGGTTTTGTGGTAAAACCTCTCTTATGGCTTTTGAATATTTAATGTCTACTACACTGTCATAGGGCTAATTATTTGGTTGGTTTGGTCAAAGACCAACCAAATTGCTTAAAACCGTTCAATTTTTGGTTTTGAATTCTATCAACCGAACCAACTGAACTTAAAATAAGAACCGAAACCAAACTAACTGAAATTCACTTCGGTTGGTTCGGTTTTATAATTCAGTTTCAAAATGCATATAATCTACTCACCTTCTACAACCTCTATCCCTTAATTTTTCATGAACCAATCTATACTTTTTTTCTCAAATCAGAATAACTGAACACACAAGAAGCGATAGAAGAAAAAGAATCAAGAATTTCCTTTTTAATTTATTTCCGATAACTATGAGTTTGTTCTGTTTTCGTTAATGGTCCCCTTGATGGCGACCAAACCAAATGGATAAGGTTGAAGGCAGTCCACACCGGGTATGAATTGTCAAAGATGTGAGAATAAGAGAACTTTTAGTTCTTGGGGCGATTTTGGAGGTTGGCTGTTGGAGTTAATAATAAGATTTAAAGAAGACGATGCCCATGGTGGTGATTTGAAGCAGACAAAGAAACCAATTAGGGGCAGCAAGACAAATCTGTGGTGAAAAAGGTGAGGGCTGCGGAGTGAGGTAAAAGAAGATATATATAGCTAGGTCAAAAAATTGAGTAAATTACACTTATTTCCTATAGTTTCATTCAAGTTACACTTAACCCCCTATGATTTACAAAATGACAATTCTAGCATTTTGGGTGTTTCGGCTCTTGCTCTATTGTCCCATAACCGAACCGATAACTGAAAACATATTTCGGTTTCAGGTCAAACCAAATCGAATAATTGAAATCTCAATCCATTTTGTCCAAATTCAATCAATTTTTTTAGGTTTTTTGGTTTTATCCGAATAATGGTCATTCCTACATATTGACACCCCACTTTCTACTTTTGTAACGAGATGGGGTAAAGACTATTTGTTGATGATGGTAAGTCATCAGATCATAAAGTGTTGGGACTGCTACTTGCAGAAACCAATAATTTAGGGACTGAAAGTATATTTGTGAATTTTATGGCAAGTCCCCCTGCCTAGCGGGGAATGTTCAAATCCCCCCTTTTGTCCCTCAAATATAGGAATTTTGCCATATTGTAACCAATCTTTTGCAATCTGTTGGAAATTTTAGAAAAAAAAATTGGATGGTTTATTTAAATTTAAAATGATCGATTCTTATATGGAAATGAGAGACATATTTTTATTAACCATATTAAATATAAAAAACTTTTTCTTTTACATGATTTTATTCAGAGGTTTACTTAGATAGGTCAAATTCAAAGTTTTGATTAAATGAAACAAATGCATAATTTGTATAATGCACGAGTGTTTTACATGAAATTTAATTCAAAGTTTTGATTAGTTAAAATAGTGCACAATTGCATTACGTATAAGTGATTGATTCTTAAAAGGTTTCATTTTATCACTAATTCATTAGTGAGTAAAAATTTAGAAAAACTTATGCATATATATTGTGCAATGTTATCCTATATTATAAATATCAGAAAATTTTTCTTTCTATTGATGGTTTTATTTGAATTGGTTAATGAAGTACTACTTTGACAATTCTTCATCTATTATCTTAAATATTTTTTTGATAATATATAAACATATCTTCATATAACTATTTTATGTGTTTACAATTATATATACTCGAATTTTATTTAATATCAAAGTATATTTTATCTTTTTATATTGTTTCATCAATAACTTGCATTATTACACGGGTCTGCATATATCTCGCTTACTTCTAGAAGAGACCAATTTTTGCACTATTTATCCATGGTGAATTTCATTGGACATTAATAGTACTTTTTTTTTCTTTTTTTTGGATGCCATTGACTTTTTTTTAAGTTTGATCCACTTTTCACAAGGCACTCGCATTTTTTAGAGCATATGTTGCAATTTCCCATTTTTAGTCTATTGCATATTTTGTTTTGGTTAAAACTTGATTTCAATCCCTGAATTTTTAATCTTTCTAAAGTTAGTTCCCAAGTTTCTTCCATGTTCCAATTTAGCCCTCAAATTTAATAACTATTGAACTAGATTTCTTCTATTTGCTCTTTTGGTCCCCAAACTTTTTTTGTTGTTTTTTTATATACAATCTTTTAAACTAAGACATTAGCCACCATAATTTATTTATTTTTTAGTTAAATTATTTTTTGACTTTATGAAATCAATTATTAAACCTTTAATAGATAAAATTTTTCTAGTTTTTATCTTGGTTTAAACTTTTTTTGTTATCTTTCTTTATTATTGTCTTTTGAAATAAAACTTTAATCATTATAATTTACCTACTTTTGATTGTGGTTTTGGTTGATTTGACTTAAGTCAATTTTTTTATTTTCTTTTTTTTTATTAAGTTAATAGTTAAACCATTAATTGATTGACATAAGCTAAATATATTTTTGTGTTTTGGTCATTTTTTTCATTATTGATAATTGAATTTTACAGCATCAATTATTTATTTTAAGGTCTATAGTTAACTAGAATAATTTGGTCCATAATTACTGAAATTTAAAGTAAATTTTTCATTGATATTAAAAATTGGAGTTTGAATTAATAAGAGATGAAAAAGTTGAGTAAGTTGTTTTTTAATAACAAAGAAAATATTTATAGATTCAAAGCACATACAATTTTTTTTAATGGTATTATGTGTTGATCATAATTAATCATTTTAATGATATAATGTAAAGAGAACTCAACTCAAAATTGAAATAAAGAAAAATTTTAGTTGATCAATGTGAATTCATGGGTGAAAAATGTTTAATTACTTATAATAAAAATTTATTTTAAAGCTAAATTTATTGAATTAAGTTCCCATAGAAACATGCGGACCATTAAAACCTTGTATAGACTATAGTAGGGTCTTTAAATTATTTGGGTTGGTAACACTAATGGGCTAGTTAAGTGAATCGGATATGTAAAAGAAGCTATTGTGTGGGTGTGTAAGTTGTGCATATTATATATAGGCTTATAATTTGGGTTAGGCCGGGTTAAATAGGGTTTGACCCGATTCAAATCAAAATTCACATTTTTTTTCAGGTATGGGTCAGGTTGGCCGATTTACACCTATTTCTAACTTGACTCAAGTCCAATATTTCGGATTTGTGTTGCAGTTTGGGCCTCTGGTTAGAGTGTTAAAACTTTCAACCCTACATAGGACTCATGTCATGGTTGTTAAGGCGAATGCTTGCGCTTGTGTAAATATTTTTAATAGGTCTAAATATACTTTTAGCCCCTGTACTTAGTGGGAAAGGACACCTTGCCCCATGAACTTTAACATGTTCTAACTTATGCTTGCGCTTGTGTAAATATTTTTAATACGTCTAAATATACTTTTAGCCCTTGAACTTAGTGGGAAAGGACACTTTGTCCCATGAACTTTAACATGGTCTAACTTAGTCCCTATTAATTTAGGGGTGAGTATGAGCTCAGTACAATCGAATTTAATGGCTTGTGGGTTAGTTCCAATATTGAAAAACCCATTGATTTCTATTTTGGTTCTAGTTCAATATAAATCAATAAAAAATGATATTGAACTGAAAATATATATTTAAACATATTGTAGAATACTTGCATATTTACCCGTTCTATTCCATTATTGACAAATTATGATATGGGGTGATCTTGTCTTTCAAATACAAGACTTAATGCTAACTTTTTTTTTGTTGAATTAATGTATTGCTCTTCCAAATTATACTAATTATATTTATGTGTATCTAAATTTTGATTTAGTTATGAATTGTGATAAATATCTCTTAATTAATACGGTGAACTGTGGTGGATTCAATTATTTTTGGCTCTTCAATCAATATTTTGGATGAGATTACATTAATTTTTATACTTGTAAAAGAACCAAAAAAATTAAACCATAGGTCTAGTTCTTAGATTGGGTAGAAATTTCGAATAACCATGAGTATTTTGAATTGCATCAATTCTAATAAAAACAAATTGACCCAAACCATATTTACCCTTACTAAACGTCATTGAGTGGGACAGTCAAGCCCTTGACCTCACATGATCCACACAATGGTCCCTATATTCCTAGGCTAAAGGGCACAAATAACCCTACATCTTATATTTAACTTGTTTAAATACAAGAGCATGAAAAACCCCAGCCACATGATCATGGGCTTTGCGAGCTTTGCATCCGGCTACTCCCAATAGGGATTTCGGCTGGAAAATGGGCGGGCTTTGCTTGGGTTTAGATGGGAGACCTTTACCCTATAGTTTTGGAATCCAATTTGCCCTCGATTAGATTGAATATATTGCATAAGTTCAAGGGTTTTTTTCGATCGCGAAAATAAGTAATACTGCCATCAATTAGATAATATAGTGAGAGAAAATCAGTTTTGAAAAATAAGAAGTTATGATGTCCCTTATCAATACATGTAAAACCCTATAAAGGTCACCTATTTTCCAACGAAAATCCTTGTCACTGGTGGCCAAAGAAAGCCACAAAACCATGGATCATGCTGGGTATAAAACTTTCAATGTTCCTGCATGTGAACATGTTAAACTAAAGTTTGGGGGGTGGTTAACTTGCCTTATTTCCAAATATGAGAGACTATTTGTGTGCTCTAGCCCAAGAATCTAGTCGCATGTGGCAGCCGTCATGTGCAATCAAGGGGTTTGACTGCTACTCTATGAAGTTCAGGGGTGGGTTGAATCAGGTTTTGTTCAGGGGACAAATTATCATGCTTGATTGAGTTCGGGAGCTAAAAGTGATTTAGGCCTTTTCTAAATTATTTGATGTTCACAAAGGGGTAAAAGAGTAAACTAATGTAAGTGGGACTTTAGGGTGCCTACATTGAATTTTACCTGTAATTTGCCCGTCCTTTTTCCATCCATTAGATTGAAACAGTATAGAGATTCAAAATAGATAATGCAATCTGATCTAATAAACAACTTTCTAACCTGTGGTTTTTGGAGATGATGCAGGTGATTATTCTTATGACCCTAGCAATGAGGCAATCAATAATCCGCCTGTGGGTGGAGAAGATACCAGCGGAAAAGGTGTGTGTCCATTTGTTCATTAATCAGAAGATTAATTTTATTTCTTAGAATTATGAACCTTTTGTTCATTTGTTCTTCTCATAGAGTAGTGTACTGTTTGTTTTTATTTGATGCTAGAGTAGCATATTGAAAAAAAAAAATTAAGTTTGGGATAATTGGAAAAAGGCCGTTGTTGGGGCATCGATGCTCGAGGCATTTTATCAAAAACTTACTGAGCCAGCAAAATCAGATTTGCCCTTTTGCCAAATTAAAACCTGTGGTAAGGGTTCATTATTCAAGGTTTTAATCCTTAAAAGCTAAATCTTATTGTTGGATTATAATAACTGTACAAGAATTTCTTTCTATTTCCAAATTTATTATCAACGTGTCAATCCATTATTTTCTTTCAACAATGCCGTCCAACTTGCCTTTCTATTTTCCCTCGATTACATTCAATATTGAGATGATTGAGATCAATGAGATGTGAAATAAAATAATATTTGATTTAATTAAGTTTTCTAAATTAAACATTTGTGAAAATGATGTGGATGAATAAGATTTTCAAGACAAAAAGGGTGACATCGGTGAGCCTATTAGTGGCGATGGTGATGGTATGTGTTTAAATTTGTGCATGAATGTATGTATATTGACATTTATTCTTTCAGAAGATATATATATATATATATATATATATATATATATATATATATATACACATATATATATCTGTGTGTGTGTATGTAATCAGAAGCATCTGCAATAAAATAAAATTTGATTTGAATAAGTTTTCTAAACTAAACATTTGTGAAATGAATCAGATTTTCGAGACAAAAATGGCGACATCGGTGAGCCTATTAGTGGCGACGGTGATGGTATGTGTTTAAATTTGTGCATGAATGTATCTACATTGACATTTATTCTTTCAATATATATATATATATATTGCAATTAGAAGCATTTGAATGTAAATATAAAAGTATAAAGTACTTTATAGTTAAGGGAAGAGGAGAATATTTATCTTCTTGAGACCCAAAAGGCCACCAAATTAATCAGCGTGATTGATATTTTATTGAAAGTTTGGTAGAAGTAGGACTCAAATCCTTGACCTTCACCTTGATGTCTTAAGCCTCAACCTGTTTGCTGAGGCATTGACTTGAATATATATAATTGAATTCATTTGGAGTCCATAATTCAATAGGTTAGGGTTGAAATTAATTTTACTCCCTAAACGTTTTCAGGTTGGTTACTTTGGTCCCTAAACTTTGACTTTGGCCCCTGAACTATACTCCTCTGACCTACTAACTTGGTCCTGTGGCTCATGTGTTATTATTTATGTCATCCAAACAACGGCCCAATTCCTTTATATTTAGGGAGAATTGAAAAAAATTCCTAAAACTCCGGCGGCCATTGCCACCTTTCAGGCATAAAATCTTCAGGAGTCCTCATTTTCATCCTAAAAAGTGTAGTGCCATTGTCTTACGCTGGTGAATAATGCTAGGGACGTTGAAGGAAATGGAAAGAGGATTTTCTCTCATGACTTGGATAACTTCTTATTCTTTGTTATTGCAACTGCCTAAATACTGTAGCTCAAAGTTCATAATACGTAATATTTAGAGAGTAAAATAGTACAGTTCTGTGGTTAGAAATAAGAATTGGATGATGATAAGTAGAATTTTTAGGGACAATAGGAGGATTTAATCTCTATGGAAAATCTAATTATGACCAACCTCAATGAGGTATAGTATTTTATTCGTATACATTTATTACCATAATTATTTTTTAAAAATTATTAAAAATAAAAAAAATAAAAAATAGTCATTGATTTTAACAAATGAGTTATTATTGATTATTTTAATATATATAGTGATTATTCGTTCAACTTATATACCAATTAAAAGTTTATATATAAGGATTTTTATCAAACATTTTCTGGAAAAGTTAGGTAGTTTTATTGATTTTTATTTTTTTTTGGTTGGGGGCGGAAAAAATTCATAAAAAATAAAAAAATTTTACAAAAATTTTACAATTAGACAAATGACATCAGTTTTAGACGAAAAATAAAAAAAATGAAAATAATAGATTATTTTAATGAAAATGAACAATGTGTTTCATACATTTTCTTTTGAGATGTTGAATATCCGACAAATTTTATCAATCCGTGAGTTAGGACATTAGATATGCACTTACATTATAAAACATGTTACCACCCAAACCAAAACGATACATCTATTTAGGAATCAAAGAAATACTAGTGGCATTTATAGACTTCAATATCTTACAAAATTTAAGAAAATTAAATGCTGTACATTATCACATAATAAGTCAGCCATTATATCCCAACAAGATTTTGTAAAAGTCAATTATCTGTGAAACTCGAGCCAACTGATAATTTTGATGCATTTCATTCAAGAAATTCCTTTGTATAGTTTACTCTTTTCCCCCAATATTTGACTCCACTTTTTGTCTATATATATATATATATATATATATACATATATAAAATCTTTGTGTGGCAACGTCGGGTTTTCTGGAGTCGCCACCAATCGGTTTTCGCTCAGGTCGATTGGATACCTTAAAATATGGTCTGCGAGAGTTCGGGGATCGGGAGTACGGTTACGCTAAAACAATATTGTTATAGCGCCCAAAATTGGCACCTTAGTTGATTTTAATTTTTGTTTTACTTTGCTTTAAAAAAAATTCAGTTAATTTTCAAACTAGAAATTTTAACTGAATTAGTTGAATGTGGAAATTAATTTGTATAGAATTTTATACTTCCGAACCATGGACTCTGCCGAGTCATTTGGACACGGAAGATTTTGATTCCGAACCATGGACTCTGCCGAGTCATTTGGACACGGAATTTGGTGAAATTTTAAACAATTTTATCCATATTGTAAAAATATGGATTTTTATCTGTTTATTTAATTTGTTTATTTTAAAAAGTTTGATATTTTCCAAACCGTAGATCCTACCGGATCATCCGGATATGGAAATTGATTTATCGTAATTATTTAATTCTTATTATTATGAAATTAATTTTTAAATGGTAATTCTTTTTGTTTATGAATGATTTTTAATACAAACTAAAAAATTTATCTTTATATTTTTTACTTCTTTTTTTACTTTCTTTCTTTTTCTTCTTTTTTTTTTACTTATTTTTACTTCTTTTTTTTTAATTTCTTTTAATTTCTTTTCTTTTCTTTCTTTTTTTATTCTTTTCTTTCTTTCTTTGCTTTTTCTTTTTCTTTCTTTTATCTTTCTTTTCTTTTTCTTATATTTCCTTTTTTTCTTTATCTTATCTTTCTTTTATTTTTCTTTCTTATCTTTCTTTTATTTTTCTTGTCTTTTCTTTCTTTCTTTTCTTATCTTATCTTTTCTTTTATATTTTTTTCATCTTTCTTTTCTTTCTTATCTTTCTTTTATTTTTGTTTCTTATCTTTCCTTTTATTTTTCTTATCTTTCTTTTTTTTCTTGTTTACTTTTTTTTGTTTTTCTTGTTTAATGAAAGATATTTATTATTTTAAAGGATTACTCAATTTATAAAAGAATTAAAAAAAATAATAATTAATTTTTATTTAATAAGAAGTTAATTTAAAAGAATTAAAGAGTTTAAAAATAAAAATTTTGATCATGGTACGGGGCGTTGTTACTCAGCCAGACCCTCTTCACCAGGTGAAGCAGCTCAAAAGCGGGCACGAGACAGTTTCCAGCCAATATACCATGAACTAAAAAAATTTTTATTTTTATTTTTATTTTTTTATTATTATTTTTTTTTATTAAGAGAATCAAAAATTTTAAACAAAAGAAGAAAAGTTTTGATATTTATTTAATTTATTTTTGGAATAAAAGATTATTTAACCGAAAACTTATATGTATTTTAAAACAAAAGTCTTGATATTTTTATTTTTATATTCTTCTTTGTTTGATGAAAGATTTTTTTTTTAATTTTAATTTATATTTCTGAAAATATATCTAATCAATAAGTCAAAAATATTTAAGAGAAAATTCAATTATTTTTGTTTTATTTTGTATTATTTTGAAATTATTTGATTAAGATTTTTATAAAGGAAACAAAAAGTTATATCTTTTAATAAGTAAAATATTACTGAATAACATATTATCCCAAAATTTTTATTCTTTTCATTCTTTTTATTAATAAAGAAAACTAAAAAAAATTATATTTTTAAAAGAAATAAATAAAATATTATTGAAAAATATTAACTAAAAAATTTTACGCTTTTTATTCTTTTTAATAAAGAAAACTAAAAAAAATTATATATTAATAGATAATTAATATATTAGTCTAAAGTTTTTTTTTTTATTTTTTATAAAGAAAAAAAAATTTATTTATATATTTTATTTTAAAAATATTTCCGAGCCATGGATCCTGGCGGATCATTTGGTCATGGAGTTTTAATTAAATTTTTTTATTTCATTAATTATTAATTTTAAAGATGTATTAAAAGAATGGTTTTATGTTTATTTATTTATTTATTTTATTTTTGAATTATTTCATTATGTTTGTTTATTAAAAGGAATAAAAACTTTGTTTCAAAATAAAAAAAAGTAATTTTTATTAGCCTTTAGAAAATTATTCACATAAAATTCCTTTTTTTATCTTTTAATCATAAAAAAATTCAATTAATAAAGTGGGGCTTTTTGGCCATCCACTTTAATAATACAATAATAATAAAAGTTAGCACAATTAATATAGTTAGATTAGTTGGATTAGTTAGTTAATAACAATAAAAAAGGTTAGTAAAAGTTAGATTAAATTAATTAACAACAATAATAAAAATTAGCCAAGTTTAATTAAATTAATGGTTAACAACAATAATAAAAAGTTAGTCAAGTTAATTAAGTTAATTAATTACAACAAAAATAAAAGTTAGACAATTTAATTAATTTAATTAATTAACAACAATAATAAAAGTTAGCCAAGTTTAATTAAGTTAATTAATTAACAACAATAAATAAAAATTAACCAAGTTTAATTAAGTTAATTAATTAACAACAATAAATAAAAGTTAGCCAAGTTTAATTAAGTTAATGGTTAACAACAATAATAAAAAGTTAGTCAAGTTAATTAAGTTAATTAATTACAACAAAAATAAAAGTTAGACAATTTAATTAATTTAATTAATTAACAACAATAATAAAAGTTAGCCAAGTTTAATTAAGTTAATTAATTAACAACAATAAATAAAAATTAACCAAGTTTAATTAAGTTAATTAATTAACAACAATAAATAAAAGTTAGCCAAGTTTAATTAAGTTAATTAATTAACAACAATAAATAAAAATTAGCCAAGTTTAATTAAGTTAATTAATTAACAACAATAAATAAAAATTAGCCAAGTTTAATTAAGTTAATTAATTAACAACAATAAATAAAAGTTAGCCAAGTTTAATTAAGTTAATTAATTACAACAAAAATAAAAGTTAGCCAAGTTTAATTAAGTTAATTAATTACAACAAAAATAAAAGTTAGACAATTTAATTAATTATTAACAACAATAATAATAAAAGTTAGCCAAGTTTAATTAAGTTAATTAATTAACAACAATAAATAAAAATTAACCAAGTTTAATTAAGTTAATTAATTAACAACAATAAATAAAAGTTAGCCAAGTTTAATTAAGTTAATTAATTAACAACAATAAATAAAAGTTAGCCAAGTTTAATTAAGTTAATTAATTACAACAAAAATAAAAGTTAGCCAAGTTTAATTAAGTTAATTAATTACAACAAAAATAAAAGTTAGACAATTTAATTAATTATTAACAACAATAATAATAAAGGTTAGTAAAAATTAGCAAGTTAGTTGTTAGTTGCTAATAACAAAAAAAAAAAGGTTAGTAATAATAACAATAATAAACAAATAAAAATTAAAATAGTTAGGAATTAATTCTGCAAGAACAAAATAAAAGGTTAGTGACCAAAGTGAAAGAAATTGAAAAGATAGAAGACAAAACAAGAGTTATACCCTTTAGTTTTTGTTTTTGAATCCCAGGAAAGAGGCGCGACACGGACGGCGTGGGGGGAGGGAGGGGCAGCCAGGCGAGCGGCGGCGAGGGCACGGGGCGCAAGGGCGTGGGGGCGGAAGCGCAGGGCGACGGCGAGCACGGGCGGAGGGGCAACGGCGCGAAGCGGAGGGCGGTGGAGGAGCGGCGGGCAGCAGCCGGCGCAGGGAGAGAAGAAGAAAAGGGGAACGGCGCGGCGGCGGACGTCAGGCTGGGTACGACGGCGACGGCGGCGGGACGGCCGGACGACGGCGGCAGGACGGCTGGGCGGAGGCGTGGTGGCCGGCGGACGGCGGTGGTGGGCACGGCGAGAGAGAGAGAGAGAGAGAGACGGAACAGAGAAAAGAAAAAAAAGTTTTGGCTTTCTGGGGAAGAAGGGAAGAGGGCTGGGGCTAAGGGCTGTAATTTTATTTTTTTTTAAAACGGAGCTCTAAGTTTTTTTGCTATTTTTTTCTGTGTTCAGCACAAAATTTGGGGGGCTATTTATAGAGGAAGTTTAGCTGAACTGTTGATGGATAAATTAATAAAAAATTTCAAACTTATCTCTTAAATTGGTAAAATGACAGTTTTAGTCCTTTATGTCTCTCAGCCTCTGGATAAGTTCCTGAAGCTTCTGATTTTGACAATTTTGTCGTTTTCTGTCAATTTGAGCCAAAAACGTCGGCAGGCTCAAAATTTTATGTGACAAACTGCCAAATGCTCCTGGAACTTTCAGAATTTGTCAATTTTACCTGAAACTTTTTAATTTTGTCATTTTTACCTCAAACTTTTAAATTTTGTCATTTTTATGGAGTTTTCTTTTTTTTCTTTCAAACATACACATATACACACATATATCAAATCTTCACAAAACAAAACAAAAAAAAAAATATATATATATATTTTAAACTAATTAAAAAAAAATTTAGTACTAATAATAACAATAATAATAATAATACATTTTTTTATTTAATTTTTTTATTTAATTTTTTTTTTAAAATTATTTTAATGGCCGGACGAAATTAGGTGTTAACAGCTGCCCCCCTTTGCATGCTTCATGGGACATGATGTATGCAAAGTTAGTTACCAAATTTCGTCCAGCTTAGCTAGGCATTGAAAACCTTCTCGCCGCCTAAACTCTGAGGTTTAAGGAAAGGTCCTTAGAACCTCTAACGATAGGAAAGGTTCTATCGTTGTAAGATGGACTGAATGATTGATTGTTTGTTTGAGGTTTAAGGAAAGGTCCTTAGAACCTCTAACGATAGGAAAGGTTCTATCGTTGTAAGATGGACTGAATGATTGATTGTTTGTTTGAGGTTTAAGGAAAGGTCCTTAGAACCTCTAACGATAGGAAAGGTTCTATCGTTGTAAGATGGACTGAATGATTGATTGTTTGTTTGAGGTTTAAGGAAAGGTCCTTGGAACCTCTAACGATAGGAAAGGTTCTATCGTTGTAAGATGGACTGAATGATTGATTGTTTGTTTGAGGTTTAAGGAAAGGTCCTAGGAACCTCTAACGATAGGAAAGGTTCTATCGTTGTAAGATGGACTGAATGATTGATTGTTTGTTTGAGGTTTAAGGAAAGATCCTTAGAACCTCTAACGATAGGAAAGGTTCTATCGTTGTAAGATGGACTGAATGATTGATTGTTTGTTTGAGGTTAAGGAAAGATCCTTAGAACCTCTAACGATAGGAAAGGTTCTATCGTTGTAAGATGGACTGAATGATTGATTGTTTGTTTGAGGTTTAAGGAAAGGTCCTTAGAACCTCTAACGATAGGAAAGGTTCTATCGTTGTAAGATGGACTGAATGATTGATTGTTTGTTTGAGGTTTAAGGAAAGGTCCTTAGAACCTCTAACGATAGGAAAGGTTCTATCGTTGTAAGATGGACTGAATGATTGATTGTTTGTTTGAGGTTTAAGGAAAGGTCCTTGGAACCTCTAACGATAGAAAAGGTTCTATCGTTGTAAGATGGACTGAATGATTGATTGTTTGTTTGAGGTTTAAGGAAAGGTCCTTGGAACCTCTAACGATAGGAAAGGTTCTATCGTTGTAAGATGGACTGAATGATTGATTGTTTGTTTGAGGTTTAAGGAAAGATCCTTAGAACCTCTAACGATAGGAAAGGTTCTATCGTTGTAAGATGGACTGAATGATTGATTGTTTGTTTGAGGTTTAAGGAAAGATCCTTAGAACCTCTAACGATAGGAAAGGTTCTATCGTTGTAAGATGGACTGAATGATTGATTGTTTGTTTGAGGTTAAGGAAAGGTCCTTAGAACCTCTAACGATAGGAAAGGTTCTATCGTTGTAAGATGGACTGAATGATTGATTGTTTGTTTGAGGTTTAAGGAAAGGTCCTTGGAACCTCTAACGATAGGAAAGGTTCTATCGTTGTAAGATGGACTGAATGATTGATGTCGAGGCAAAGGTTCCATCCTTAAAACCTCGGATTGATTGATTGATGTCGAGGCAAAGGTTCCATCCTTAAAACCTCAAATTGATTGATTGATCTCGAGGCAAAGGTTCCATCCTTAAAACCCCGGATTGTTTGATTTTGAGGCTAAAGAGCTTTCCTTAGGACCTCGAGCGAAATTTATATGAAAGCAATTGAAATTGGAATAATTTTCTTCGAAAGTGTGAATTTTCATAATAGGTGAGTGCAAAAATTTAAACTTCGATAAGATGAGTGAATCTTGATGATGACAATAACACTGACAAATTATGTAAAGGGAACGGATGTTTGGAATCAATATCCAAGGTTCATCTAATATTTTCTTCAGTAAATATAGATTCCCTTGTGAGATATGTCATCCAAATAAGGTTAAAGCTTAACTACCCCAAAATGTTATGCCTAGTAGACCTAATAGGATGCGTCTCAAGAGTAATAAAAATTACTCTTTACTCAGCCATTCCAACCTAAAGGCATTGTCGCATGGTTTTAATATCAGCATGGACGAAACTATCTTATATATAAAAAAAAGAAATTCCCTGAAAAGAAAAACTGAAACGCGAAAGAAAATGCTGATAATAAAACTAAAGGACAAGAAAAACGGATCAGATAGCTTCTTTCTTCCACAATACTTCAACAGGGTGAGTAGAGGACCATTATGGGAGTGAACTGGTCGGGAAAGACTGTCGTGTCCAGTCTATCTGAATCATTGCTGGATCTGGTTCAGGAACAAAAGCTTGTATTTTATCTAGCAATTCTTCAGCAGTTGTTGCGGATATTATGATTCGCCGTGCCACTCTTGATATGAAATTCTTCTGCATAGCATAATCCATAAAAGCTATCAGACCTGTAAAGAAATTGTTAACATTTAAAAGCCCAATGGGTTTCTTATGCAAATTAAGTTGGGCCATGGAAGCAATTTGAAAGACTTCTCCCAACGTGCCAAAACCACCTGGTAGAGCGATAAAAGCATCAGCATTTAAAAGCATTTGTAACACACGCTCTTGCAAATTTTTAACCACTAATTCTTCTCCAATCATGCCCCCAGAAACAAATTTCAAAGGTCCAGGGATGATGCCCAAAACTTGACTTCCTCCTAAAGATGCTGCTGATGCTACACCTCCCATTAATCCGACACTACCTCCTCCATAAACTAAATGTATTTTTCGCTCAGCTAATACTCTACCCAAATGGTTGGCTGCCTTTAAATACTCTTCATCTTTTCCAGGAAAAGCCCCAGAAAATACACAAATACTTCGGGATTTACGAGTTGGGGTTTTCTCCATTCCTATCCTTATCCTTGTGAGAAAAGAGGATATATTTATAGAGATGAAGAGATAAGGCAATAATTTTATTTTCAAGAGTGGATACATTATTGCCAGCTATACACAGTAGTCACGAGTATGACTCTGGTCAGGTATGGGTACACTATCGTTAAAAGAGGAGGAAAATTTTCAAAATAGCTGCTAGCATGTACAGTAGTCACTACTGTAGCTTACGTCAGGAGTAGGTACGTGATTGTTGGAAGAGAAGGAAAATTTCAAAAGTGGCAGCTATATACAGTAGTCCGTGTCAGGAGTGGGTACATTATTGCCAAAGGGGAGGAAAATTTCAAAAGCGACAGCTAGCACGTACAGTAATCGTAACTATGGCTCATGTCAGGAGTGGATACATTATCGCTGAAAGGGGAGGAAAATTTCAAAAGCGACAGCTAGTACGTACAGTAATCGTGACTTTGGTTCACGTCAGGAGTGGATACATTATTACCAAAAGGGGAGGAAAATTTCAAAAGCGACAGCTAGTACGTACAGTAATCGTGACTTTGGTTCACGTCAGGAGTGGATACATTATTACCAAAAGGGGAGGAAAATTTCAAAAGCGACAGCTAGCACGTACAGTAATCGTGACTTTGATCCTCGTCTTCCACTGGCTTTGCGTCTAGTAATGGCTTCAATGCTTTCTATGAATCGGTGATTTGCATCTCATCTAGCTTTCTCACAAACTGGCAAACAGGGTCGTTTAGGGTCAGATTCCCAAGACTGTAACGATCTCGTTCTTTTTGGAAAATTATCCATAATCCAACAACCTCAAATTGCACTATTCCACAAGAATGCGCTTCAAGAACCTCTCGAATATCTTCTAGAGATTCCTTACGCAAGCCATTCTTAATGAATCTTATTCTATCATTACGATTTCTGGTGATCACTCCTGGAGCACGACATTTATTGCCGCAAATCCACCATCCACAATTATGACAAACGCCTAGCCTCTTTGCTCTTCTTTTTTTGGCATAAGCGCTTTTACCAAAGCCGGGCATACGGGGAAAGAACGCTTCGGGAACTTCACCAGCTGAACGAACCTTAGCTTCAATTAGCCACCGCACATTATCAGGAATGCCTTTGTGCATAAATACTCTGAATCGTTCACATCTAGCTTGATAAATCTTTTTAAGAACATTTATTGGGAAGGAAGGAAAATACTTTCGTAGGGCGGAAAGAGAAGACTCCATTGATGAAGGAGGCAAAGAAAGAAATTAGTGATTGTAGGAAACGAACATAACTAACACATATTTATAGTGATGAAAGGGATGATGCGTTTATTACACTTACAGAAGCAAGTACATTATTGTCAAAAGAAAAGACAAATGACAGCTTATATGTACAGCAATCATGACTGTGGCTCTCATCTTCCACTGATTTATGTCTAGTAATGGCTTCAATGCCTTCTATAAGTCGGGGATTTGCTTCCCATCCAGTTTTCTCACAAACTGGCAAACAGGGTCATTAAAAGTTAGATTTCCAAGACTGTAACGATCCTGTTCTTTACGGAAAGTCCACCATAAATCCATAATTTCCCATTGCACTATTTCACAAGAATGTGTTTCAAAAGTTAATAGGATATCATCCAAAGATTCCTTACGCAGGCCATTCTTGATGAATTTTCTTTTATCTTCATGATTTCTGGAGATGTATCCTAAAAAGCGACATTTAGTATTACAATTCCATCGTCCACATTTATGACAGACACCAAGCCTCTTTGCTCTTCGCTTTTTGGCATAAGCGCTTTTACCAAAGCCGGGCATACGGGGAAAGAACGCTTCTGGAACTTCACCAGCTGAACGAACCTTAGCTTCAATTAGCCACCGCACATTGTCAGGAATGCCTTTGTGCATAAAGACTCTAATCCTTTCACATCTAGCTTGGTAAATCATTTTAAGAACATTTATTGGGATGGAAGGAAAGTATTTTCGCATGGCGGAAAGAGTAGAATCCATTGATAAAAGAAGAATTTGAGAGAAGAGATGAAGAAATCAGTTATTGTAGGAAACTGAGAGTCAGAGAGTATTGCATCCGCTACTTAACCGGAAAGAAGAACACGCATTTATAGCGATGAAAGGATAACGTGTTAATTACGCTTACAGGAACAAGTATATTAAAAGAAAAGACAAATGACAGCTTATATGTACAGGAATCATGACCGTGGCTCTCATCTTCCCCTGATTTATGTCCAGTAATGGCTTCAATGCCATCTATAAGTCGGGGATTTGCTTCCCATCCAGTTTTCTTACAAACTGACAAACAGGATCGTTTAAAGTCACATTCCCAAGACTGTAACGGTTTCGTTCTTTATGGTAAGTCCTCCATAAACTGATAATTTCACCTTGCACTTTTCCACAAGAATGCGTTTCAAGAGTCTCTCGGATATCTTCCAGAGATTCCTTACGCAGGCCATTCTTAATGAATTTTCTTTTATCTTCACGATTTATGGAGATGTATCCTAAAGAGCGACATTTAGTAATACAATTCCATCGCCCACATTTATAACACACGCCTAGTCTCTTTGCTCTTCGCCTTTTGGCATAACGGCTTTTACCTAAACCGGGCATGCGGGGCATAAATGCATCTGGAACTTCACCCGCCAGACGGACCTTAGCTTCAATTATCCACTGCACATTATCGGGAATGCCTTTGCGTGTAAAAACTCTGATTCTTTCACATCTAGCAAGGTAGATCTTTTTAAGGACTTTTATTGGAAAGGAAGGAAAGTATTTTCGCAGTGCAGAAAGAGTAGAATCCATTGATGAGAGAAGAATTTGAGAGAAGAGGGAAATGAATCAGTTATTGAAGGAAACTTAGATAACCGACTGGAAGAACATGCATTTATAGCGATGAAATGGATAACGTGTCGATTACACTTACGGGAGCAAATACATTATTAAAAGAAAAATGGAAAATTTTAAATATGATAAATTGTATGTACAGTGATTGTGACTGTGGCTCACATCTTCCACTGGTTTTACGTCCAGTAACGGGATTAATGGCTTCTATGAGTCGAGGATTTGCTTCCCATCCAGTTTTCTTACAAGCTGACAAATAGGGTCGTTTAATGTCAGATTCCCGGGACTGTATCGTTCTCGTTCTTCATGAAAAATGCTCCATAAATCGAGAAGTTCACGTTGCACGGATCCACAAGAATGCGTCTCAAGAGTCAATTGGAGATCATCCAATGAGTCCTTACTCAGGCCATTCTTAATGAATCGTATTTTATCTTCTCGATTATCAGAGATCATCCCTAAAGAACGACATTTAGTATTACAGGTCCAGCGTCCGCATTTATGACAGACGCCTAGTCTCCTCGCTCTTCGTTTTTTGGCATAAGAGCTTTTGCCTACACCAGGCATGTGAGACACAAATGCCTCTGGGATTTCACCTGCCAGACGAACCTTAGCTTCAATTAACCACCGCACATCTTCAGGGATTCCTTTATGCATCAGAGCTCTTAATCGTTCACAGCGAACTTGGTAGATCTTTTTGAGGATGTTCATTGGGAGAGAAGGAAAATATTTTCGCAAGGCAGAAAAAGTAGGATCCATTTTCTAGGAGAAAGTAAAAGAAAGGAGGGAGGAAATGATCAGTTATTATGGGCAACTGAGAGAACCGACTTGAGAGTCACGGAGTACCGTATCCGCCGCTTAACCGGAAAAGTGAATCCTACTTTATTTTGATGTGATAGATATTCCATCCAGCTGACGTCGATTCAGTCCTTGATTATTGAATCCATTGTCCGCTTTTGACGAATTTTCAACGACAATATTTCTTGATGTCTGCCTTATCTTTGACGATAGCTATCACTCATCTTGGATGCTGCTAAGCTGGCATCAATTCTGTTCTTTTAGGTGTAGCCTCAATTGCCAGGCTTTTGACGATATTGTATGCTTTATCCTTGGATTCCTGATGGGGCTGGGTCCAGCGTATTAGCTATGCGTCCAATTAGTAAGAGCTGATGTCATTAAGATCTCAGCTTATACTGCTGCAATCATGCTGCGGACATGCTTTTCATTTGATCCCTGTTATGTAAAAGCCATGCATGCATGATGTGAAATGCATGAATGCAAGGCATGTGTAATT
Organism: Aquilaria yunnanensis; assembly: GCA_039654915.1. NCBI lineage: Eukaryota > Viridiplantae > Streptophyta > Magnoliopsida > Malvales > Thymelaeaceae > Aquilaria > Aquilaria yunnanensis. Next base: position 4,866,533 of record CM077595.1, read on the forward strand.
GATGTTTTTTTTTTTGAATCTAGCTCTTCATGTCTTTGCTTTACTTTACTGGATCTTCTTTGTGATTTCCTTCTCGGACTATTATTGAATCTCTTTATGCTTTCCAGCTGTTGTCCATTGTCTCAAAAGCCCAACTCTGTTCAAAAATCCTCTTTCCTTGCCTTATTTTTGAATTTTGACCTCAATTTTCTTTAATGCCCGCCTCATATTTTATGCTTCTCTGGATAATTGTCCCTGTTGAAATATTCGTGAGCATGATTCTTTCCTGCTGACATAGACATGTTAAGACTTCTGAAATGATCATTCAGGCTACCACCAAGGCTATCTCCCAAAGATTTGTTACTCCTTCTTCTTTGTTAGCCTATGTTCTGTGCTGCTCGCAAAGCAGGACCTCAATCTTACCTGTTTTAATTCACAAAGCTTATCAAAGTAATCTACGGTCTTTGTTTTTTTTCTAAGTTTTAATTATTACTATTCTTCCTTCAAAAGTCACAATTTATTGCACACTTAAGGCTAGTAGGAATGTGAGATTTGAAGGAAAAGAACTGGATAGAAGCGACTTTAGCATTTTGAACGTGAGAATCTAAGGTAAGTTAAAGAGAATTGGCTTTTATTTATGGGTAAAAGAATATGAAAATCTTAGGTACAGATAGATAATGAAAGTGTAAGGGAAGAAAGCTCTCTTTGACAACTTTGATCAAATAAACTTTGGTAACCCTGTATCCACTTCTCCCCTTCTGTTCGAAAATTTCTTCATTATGCAAAGTATTTCTTTACTGCATCCGAATTTACTGGCTTCGGTAATTCTCGTCCATCCATTTCTGTCAGAATTAGTGCCCCTCCTGAAAATGCTTTCTTCACGACATATGGCCCGTCATAATTTGGTGTCCATTTTCCTCTTGAATCATGTTGCATGGGTAAAATTTTCTTGAGCACTATGTCACCTTCGTGAAATTGTCGTGGGCGAACCTTTTTGTTGTAAGCACGAATCATCCTTCTTTGATAAAGTTGCCCATGGCAGAGGGCTATCATTCTTCTTTCATCAATTAGATTTAATTGCTCGTATCTAGCTTTGACCCATTCTGCTTCTCCTAATTGAGTATCCATTAGTACCCTTAATGAAGGAATTTCAACTTCGATGGGCAATACAGCCTCCATACCGTATACCAGAGAAAAAGGTGTTGCTCCAGTAGAAGTACGGGTAGAAGTTCTATAAGCATGTAGTGCAAAAGGTAACATCTCATGCCAGTCCTTGTAAGTGACGATCATCTTTTCAACAATTCTCTTGATATTTTTATTGGCCGCTTCTACTGCACCATTCATCATCGGTCGATAAGGTGCTGAATTGAGATGCTTGATTTTGAATTGCTGGCACAAAGTCTGCATCATTGCATTATTCAGGTTCGTGGCATTGTCTGAGATGATACACTCTGGCGGTCCATAGCGACAAATGATTTCTTTCTTAATGAACCGGCATACCACCTTTTGAGTTACGCTTGCATAAGACACAGCTTCTACCCATTTAGTAAAGTAGTCAATTGCAACTAGGATGAATTTGTGACCATTGGAAGCTTTAGGGGTAATCGCTCCAATAACATCGATTCCCCACATGGCAAAAGGCCAAGGTATTGCTGTTACATTAAGAGGAACAGGTGGAGCTTGGATCTTGTTGGCATATATTTGGCATTTGTGACATTTTCTTACGTGATTGACGCAATCACTTTCCAATGTGAGCCAATAGTAACCAGCCCTCATTATTTGTCTTGCCATAGTATGACCACTAGTGTGTGCTCCACATATTCCAGAATGAACTTCTTCCATGATCTTTCGTGCTTCATGAGTATCTACACAGCGAAGTAGCATTGAGTCTGGGGTTTTCTTGTAAAGTATGTCTAGGTTTAAAAGAAAACCCATTGACAATCTTCGTAGAAATTTCTTGTCATTTTCTGATACTTCTGGTGGATATACTCTTTCTTGGAGGTATTTCTTGATATCGTGATACCAAGGCTTTCCATCCAATTCTTCTTCGATGCTCATGCAATAAGCTGGAGAATCTATTATTCTCATCTCGAACACAGGAGTATGCTCGGGGTCACTGATCTTGTACATAGCAGCCAAAGTAGCTAAAGCATCCGGTATTTGATTATCTTCCCTTGGAAGATGATGGAAGCTTATACTGTTGAATTTTCGAGCCAAGTCTAGTATGAGCTTTTGGTAAGGGATCAATTTTGAATCCCTTGTCTCCCATTCTCCGTTGATTTGATATATGACTAATGCGGAATCCCCATAAACTCGGAGATCTCGCACTTTCAATTCCAGTGCCATTTGGAGTCCCATAGCACATGCCTCATACTCTACTATATTGTTGGTACAAGGAAATGTAATTTTTGCTGTAAGAGGGAATTGCTCTCCACTTGGAGAGATGAGTATGGCTCCAATCCCTTGTCCCAAAGCATTAGATGCTCCATCGAATGCCATTTTCCATGTTTCATCATCTTTAGAGACTTCCTGTTCTATCGTCATTATATCTCCATCAGGAAACTCCATTTTCATTGGCTCATAATCATCCAATGCTCTATCAGCCAGATATTCAGCAATCACACTCCCTTTTACAGCCTTTTGGGTGACATACTGTATGTCGTATTCAGACAACAGCATTTGCCATTTTGCGATCCTGCCTGATAAAGCTGGTTTCTCAAAAATGTACTTAATGGGATCAGTCTTGGAGATTAGCAATGTGGTGTTGTTGAGCATGTAGTGTCGTAGTCGGTGTGCTACCCATGCAAGGGCACAACAGGACTTTTCTACTATTGAGTATTTCGCTTCATATGTGGTAAGCTTCTTGCTCAAATAGTAAATTGCGTGCTCTTTCTTGCCTGTCTCATCACGTTGACCCAATACGGATCCTAATGAAGAATCCTGTATGGATAAATATAGAATCAACGATTCTCCAGATCGGGGTGGTACCAAGACTGGTGGATTTGATAGATATTGCTTGATTTTCTCGAATGCTTCTTGGCATTCGTTATTCCACTCGATCGGATTGTTCTTCTTCAGTGATTTGAAAAGAGGTTCACACTTGGATGTCAATTGTGAAATGAACCTTGCTATGAAGTTGATTCTGCCCAGGAAACTTCTTACTTGTTTTGGAGTCTTCGGGGGTTGCATTTCTTGTATTGCTTTGACTTTACTCGGGTCAACTCGAATCCCATCCTTGCTGACCATGAAACCCAATAACTTTCCTGAAGAGGCTCCAAAAATACATTTGGCAGGATTCAACTTCAGTTGATATTTGCGAAGTCTATCGAATAGTTTTCTTAGCACTTTTAGATGCCCCTTAGCAGTGAAAGTTTTGGCGATCATGTCGTCTACATATACTTCAATTTCTTTATGCATCATGTCATGGAATAATGCAACCATGGCTCTTTGATATGTAGCACCAGCATTCTTTAACCCAAAAGGCATCACCTTGTAGTAGAAGGTACCCCAAAGGGTTATAAAGGCAGTTTTTATCATATCATCTGGATCAAGTTTGATTTGATTGTATCCAGAGAAGCCATCCATGAAGGAAAAATAGGAGTTTCCTGCGGTATTATCCACCAGCGTATCAATGTGAGGAAGTGGGAAGTTATCTTTAGGACTGGCTTCGTTCAATGGCCGGTAGTCCTGACAAACTCTTAGTTTCCCGCTTTCTTTCTTTTCGACTGGAACAATGTTAACCACCCATTCTGTATATTCAGCGACCCCAAGGAATCCTGCATCCCACAGCTTTCGAATCTCATCTTTCACTCTTAAGATTAGATCCGGCTTTAATCTTCGTAATTTTTGTCTGACAGGCTTCGCCCCAGGTTTCAAGGGTATTTTGTGTAGTACTATGTCTGAGCTTAGGCCAGGCATATCTTGGTATGACCAAGCAAACACATCCACATATTCTTTCAATAAATGGACTAATTCTTCTTTTTCTTCAGGAGGGAATAAAGTGCCAATCTTGACTTTTTTTACATCCTGACTGTCTCCCAGGTTGAATACCTCAGTTGGTTCTTGACTTGTTGCTCTTTCTTTTTCATCTCGCTCAATCATTTTTAATAGCTCAGGAGATACTTGAAGATCTTCGTCATCCGAGTCGGTAGTGTTTACAGGATTATCAAAGTTCATTCTTTCATTGTCATCAAAGAGAGTTTTGGGTCTGCATTATCCAGAGAGAAAAGAAAGAGAAGAAAAAAAAAAAAAAAAAAAAAAATGGCACGAATGAGATGGATGCAAACTGGTACTTTATTTACAATGTGCATAAATCACAACTTTATTGGAATAAAAAGCAATAACTAAAAGGTTCACTTAAACAAAGACTACACCCTATTGATTGAACCTTTCTTTAGGAGGTTTTTACTATTAGATTACTTTGGAAAGCTTTCGATTATAACAGGCAGTTCTATCGCCTCCCAATTGTTCAGCACATCCCGTGGGCCACAAGGTTGAACAAGCTCCTCCTCTTCAGGTGAATCGCTGATGATTGCCTGAATAGAAAGACTTTCAAAAGACTTGTTGATGTTGATAGTCAGTTTGCCTTCATTGTCATTTTTTGGAATGAGACCACCACTCACGAACGTTTCGGTGATTTCAGGGATATCCAGATTTCTTTCCTGGAGAGGATGCCCCGTTAATCGTGCAATCCTCTTTTCTCTCTTTTCAGCTATTGCCTTCATTTTATCATGTCTTGTCGGTGTGAAGCCTAGGCCGTATTTCCCTTCATTTGTGGTGATTTTCAATGGTTCTGTGATTCCTTGTAAATCTTGTCCCAGTCCTAACCCCGGTGAGTATCCTCCTTTTATCATGAGTTTGGCAACCATGCGACTTGTTTTAGAGATGCTAGGAATGGGTTCTTCTCCATATTCGCTGACATAAGCAGCATTGACAATCTCAAAAGACCTGAAGGAGCAATCAGGTATATTTTCATTGACTTCGACATATTGAGCATCCGCAGGTCTTGATAGCAGGATGTCTTCTTCAGCGAAGACCGTGATTATCTTTCCTTCAATAATGAATTTCATTTTCTGGTGTAATGAAGAAGGAATTGCTCCGGCCATATGGATCCATGGTCTTCCCAGCAGGCAGGTATAAGATGGACAAATATCCATGACTTGGAATGTGATGTGGAAAAGACAGGGACCAATCCCTATTGGTAGCTCTATTTCTCCAACAACATCTCTCTTCGTTCCGTCAAATGCTCGAACAACAATATGACTGTTGTTGAGGTATGATGGGTCTAAACCAATCTTATGTAAGGTTTCGAGTGGCATTACATTTAGAGCTGACCCATTGTCGATAAGAACTCTGGCCATAATCCGATCTTTGTATTTAATCGAAATATGCAGAGCCTTAGAGTGACCCCTTCCTTCTGCTGGTATCTCATCGTCAGTGAATGTGATGAGATTTTGTGCCGTGATGTTGTTGACAAGGTGGTCAAAGTTGTTCACGGAGATATCTTGTTCAACATAAGCCTTATTCAGGACTTTGAGAAGAGCTTCTCGATGGGCATCAGAACTTAAGAGTAATGAAAGTATGGAGATCTTTGCTGGCAGACGGTTCAACTGCTCCACGATACTGTATTCACTTTGCTTTATGAGTTTGAGAAACTCAGTAGCTTGTTCATCTGTTACTGCTCGAGGCATCTCTTGCTCTTTAGATGTGTTAATAGGTCCATTTGCTGGATCCGTAACATTCTTCTCTTGTTGGAGCTTGTTCATTTGCTCGGGAGAATAACACCGACCGCTTCTAGTCATGCCCCCAACTTCTAACGGAGTTGATGTGATGTTAGAAGTATAGCCATAGTTCCATGGAACAGTTTTGTCTGATTTATACGGGAATGGCTTTGGAACTTGAATTCTTAAAGGCTTGAGAGCAGATTTTGATATTGGAATGACTAGTGGTCTTGGCATGATATTGACTTCTTGTTCTTTAATTATCACATTCACGTCATCCTCTTTATCTGACATAAAAACGATGATTTGGGAGGAGTCCATAAGACTTTGTAGACTTTTACGGAATTCTGGGCATTCTTGGATAGAATGACTCTTACTGTTATGAAAGTTGCACCACTCCTCATCCTCGACTTCTTTATTTCCAGAAGACTTTCCTATGATAATCCCTTCTTTCACAAGGCATGAATATACATGCTTAAGAGGGGTTATGATATTATTGACTGTTTTCTTCATCGGCCAGTATTCTTCCATCATATTGACTGGTTTGGCTTGATGAGGAGGCAATGGATTATGAGTGACGTTTGGTTCATCGGAAAAGTCCAACCACTTTGACTCAATTAATTGTTGGACTATACGCTTCAATGCTATGCAATTTTCCAGTCCGTGGCCCACGGTACCATCATGATATGGGCAATTTATGTTAGGGTCATACCACCTTGGATACGGGGGTTCCAATGGCCTTGTAGGGATTGGGCGAATAAGTTGACTTTCGATGAGTTTTGGATACAGCTCAGTGTAAGTCATGGGAATTGGTGCGAAGATTTCTCTTGGTCTTGGTGCAGGTACTGGAGGAGTTGGAACAGGTGGCCGTAACTGATTAGGTCTGTTGGGAGGATAATTGTTGGGTCTATTGGGAAGATAATCATTGGGCCTATTGAGAGGATAATCATTGGGCCTATTGGTAGGATAATAATTGGGCTTATTGGCAGAATAGGATAGGCGAGGTCCGGTGGCCACAGTGCCCACGAAGGGAATCCCTCTTCCTCTTCCTATTTGTTGTATTTCTTCATCTTTTCTTCTGGAAGGTCCTCCTCTTTTCATAGGATCGCTAAAGGATTCAGTAATCTTCCCAGTCCTGATACCATGCTCGATCCTTTCTCCAGACATTACTACGTCGGAGAAGTTAGTTGCCGCATTGCCAATAAGTTTGTCATAATATGGGTATTTCAGTGTCTGGACAAACAAAGTGACCATTTCTCTTTCTGTCATGGGTGGCTGAACCTGTGCAGCTAAGTCCCTCCACCGCTGCGCATATTCCTTGAAAGTTTCTAGCTTTTTCTTCTCCATGTTTTGGAGAGTTTGGCGATCCGGAGCCAAGTCCATAACGTGTTTATAGTTGCCGATGAAGGCCTGAGCAAGGTCATTCCAAGTTTTTATGTTCCTTGGACCTTGGCTTAGATACCACTGTAATGCTGATTTTGTGAGACTTTCCTGAAAAAGTGCGATCCACACCTTTTCATCTTTTGTGAGTGGTTGTAGTCTCCTTAGGAACAATGTGATGTGAGTGATGGGATCACTCGTTCCATCGTATTTCACGAAATCTGGCACCTTAAAATCTGAAGGGATTACGACATCTGGCACTAAGCAGAGGTCATCTACCGAGAGAGATCCGAATATAGTGCCTCCTTCAATGGCTCGCAGTCGCTTTTCTATTGTTTCGAGTTTTTGAGATTCTGCTTCTTCTTTTGGTAATGTCTTCTTCTCTTCCTGTACAGTGTCTTGTTTCAGGTGAACACTAGCAGACGGTCCTGATTCTTGAAACAGGTTTTCTTGGACTGAGACTCGTTGCGGGGTGAATCCCGGGGGATAAGTGGGATCTTGTACTTCTTTGATGGGGACTTGAGTTGCTTTCCCTTTGATTAATTCCATCAATTGTCTCATCTGTTCTGACATACTTTCAATCTTGGACTCCATCTCCATGAGACGTCCTTCGGCTTGTTCTGCCATTAATCTTGTTTGGAGTCGAGTTGAATATCGGTGTTGAGGTCCAATTTTACCCTTTTAAAGGAATATTTATTTTATTAGATTCTATGTGTGTATGATTGATGTGATGGATGCATGCATGAATATTGTAAATACTTGGTGAAAGAAAAACTATAATGGAATTTCTCAATTACATTCAGCAAAAGGTTTGTTTAAAAGAAACGACCCAAAGTACAATACTGCTTTCTGGCTTTAGATATGAACTCCATCATTCTTTGAACATTTACTGATGGAGTAGGACAGCTCAGTTCTTCTAACTCCTTGGCTTCTTCGCCCATTAGTTGGGCTTGTTCTGTAACTTTTCTGACTTCTACCAAAAATGTTTGCAATTGATCTTGAGAAAATCTGTATTGATCTTCCCAGTATCTGACTCTCATCTCTTTTTGATCGGTTTCATCAACCAATTGGGAGATGACTTGTTTTTGGTATTCAACTTTCTCTTCGAGGAGTTGTGTTTTGTGACCGAGCTGTTGCATGTCAAGGAGCATCCTCTTGTTCTTCTCCTTTTCTTCCTCTAGTTCTTTCTCCAACTCTCTTTTCGCCAATTTTCTGATGACCTCTTCAGATAGAACTATTCCTTCCTTCCGGTTATTTCTCTATTCATAATAAGCAGTGGGAGAAATAATAGGCCCCGACTTCAATATGAAAATTCTTTTCCACGCAACTGAAATACCCATTGCGAGCTTATTTGAATTTGGATCTTCGTGTGAAAATTCCAACTTACTCAGATTATGCGTCATGGGTATAAATTGCATGGACCCAAATTGTTTTCGTACTTGAGCTGGGGCATAACTTGTTCCTCCCCATATACCTAAGAGAGGAACCCACGGGCAATTGCCGCATCGGTAGACAACGCGGGTGGAGGTAGACCAGGGGGCTCTCCATTCAATTTGGAATTCGGTGATGTTCTTGAAATAATCAACCCATGCTTCCTTGCTGTCGTGATGAATGGTTTCACTTTTCAAAAAGGCTTCGATTGGGATGAAGTCCTTTGAAAAGCGATTTCCAAAATGTTGCTTCTCACAAGGAAGGTGGCTTTTGATCCAAATGTTGAGGAGATGTGAACATCCTATGAATTTGCCCCCTCTTTGGCGACAAAAGTTTAATGCCCTGATAGTTTCACATAATATTACTGAGGTCGGATTTATTTGAGCATTGCAGATTTGCTCAAATAGTGTAATGATGTCTCCTTCAATGAATCCGACGATTCTTGGGAAGACTACCAGGCCATATATCGCCAAGGCGAAAAGCTTGCGTCGTTGATTTTTCTGAGGGAGAACGTGACTTAATTGTTTTAAGTCGATCCAACTGATAAATTTTCGAGATCCTTTTGTTGCAAACTTGGTTTGAAGACTCGAAGCTGGCATATCCAATAATTTTGCTAGGGCTCGATGAGGCTCCGTTCTTCTATCATGTTGATAAGTCTCGATTGGATAGTCGGAGGACCAACCCAAGAGGCTGTTGTATTCTTCAATGGTTGGAACCAGATCCATCTTATCGAAAGAAAAGCATCGATAAAATGGATCCCAAAATTGTATTAGAGCCCGGACAAGTGATGCATCAACGGTAACCTTTAGTAGGCAAGTGATGTGACCATATTTTGCCGTAAAAGCTTCCCGATCAGCAGAATTCCAACTATTCCAGACTTGCAATAATTCCGTGGTGTCGTTCTGATTTATCCGGACCGATACCTGGTCCTTAAGCTGTACGTGAGAATGGGATGTCAGAGCATCTCCGTGAAGCTTTTGAGCCGTTTCGGAATATTCCATAGCTTCAGGCTGAGTTTCGATTACCGTGTCATTCCATGATCCAGTAACAGCCGTGGGAAGATAATCGAGAATATCCATGATAATAGTTCTTTCACCAAATACTTATCTTTAATGATGAAATGTATATGCCGGAAAAATAAGGAAAAATAGAGTTAGTAAAAAAAAATAACACATAGGATCATACAAACATATAGATAAAACAAAACCTATGGAAATGGGAACCGAGGTATGGGAAATTCTTAATGGCTGGTTCTAAGGTGGAGTAAGGAATTCTACATGCAGAAGGTGGTTTATCAAAAAGGCAAGGGATAGTTCCCGAATCCCGTCACTGAATCATAGTGACGGCCCGATTCCTTACCCTCTAGGGTTTATGTAAGGAATGGATTAATTCGAGTCGTAGCTTTTCGTGGGCCCATGCAGAGACTAACCGTCTCAGAAGGCAATACACTACTTTGCTACTTTGAAACCGGTGAAGGCTTGGAGACCGTGGCCTCACAAGGACAGCAACACCAATTCCGCTTAGAAAGAATCGTGTTTGATTTAAGGAAGCTCGGGTATAGAGCTTCATTTTGTGAATGCATTATGCATGTTTACTTAAGTAAATATAATATATAAATCCACATAATAGTAAAGCAAAGTAAATAAAAACAAATCAACTTTAGGCTCGACTCACTAACGTCGACTCCCCAGTGGAGTCGCCAAGCTGTGGCAACGTCGGGTTTTCTGGAGTCGCCACCAATCGGTTTTCGCTCAGGTCGATTGGATACCTTAAAATATGGTCTGCGAGAGTTCGGGGATCGGGAGTACGGTTACGCTAAAACAATATTGTTATAGCGCCCAAAATTGGCACCTTAGTTGATTTTAATTTTTGTTTTACTTTGCTTTAAAAAAAATTCAGTTAATTTTCAAACTAGAAATTTTAACTGAATTAGTTGAATGTGGAAATTAATTTGTATAGAATTTTATACTTCCGAACCATGGACTCTGCCGAGTCATTTGGACACGGAAGATTTTGATTCCGAACCATGGACTCTGCCGAGTCATTTGGACACGGAATTTGGTGAAATTTTAAACAATTTTATCCATATTGTAAAAATATGGATTTTTATCTGTTTATTTAATTTGTTTATTTTAAAAAGTTTGATATTTTCCAAACCGTAGATCCTACCGGATCATCCGGATATGGAAATTGATTTATCGTAATTATTTAATTCTTATTATTATGAAATTAATTTTTAAATGGTAATTCTTTTTGTTTATGAATGATTTTTAATACAAACTAAAAAATTTATCTTTATATTTTTTACTTCTTTTTTTACTTTCTTTCTTTTTCTTCTTTTTTTTTACTTATTTTTACTTCTTTTTTTTTAATTTCTTTTAATTTCTTTTCTTTTCTTTCTTTTTTATTCTTTTCTTTCTTTCTTTGCTTTTTCTTTTTCTTTCTTTTATCTTTCTTTTCTTTTTCTTATATTTCCTTTTTTTCTTTATCTTATCTTTCTTTTATTTTTCTTTCTTATCTTTCTTTTATTTTTCTTGTCTTTTCTTTCTTTCTTTTCTTATCTTATCTTTTCTTTTATATTTTTTTCATCTTTCTTTTCTTTCTTATCTTTCTTTTATTTTTGTTTCTTATCTTTCCTTTTATTTTTCTTATCTTTCTTTTTTTTCTTGTTTACTTTTTTTTGTTTTTCTTGTTTAATGAAAGATATTTATTATTTTAAAGGATTACTCAATTTATAAAAGAATTAAAAAAAATAATAATTAATTTTTATTTAATAAGAAGTTAATTTAAAAGAATTAAAGAGTTTAAAAATAAAAATTTTGATCATGGTACGGGGCGTTGTTACTCAGCCAGACCCTCTTCACCAGGTGAAGCAGCTCAAAAGCGGGCACGAGACAGTTTCCAGCCAATATACCATGAACTAAAAAAATTTTTATTTTTATTTTTATTTTTTTATTATTATTTTTTTTTATTAAGAGAATCAAAAATTTTAAACAAAAGAAGAAAAGTTTTGATATTTATTTAATTTATTTTTGGAATAAAAGATTATTTAACCGAAAACTTATATGTATTTTAAAACAAAAGTCTTGATATTTTTATTTTTATATTCTTCTTTGTTTGATGAAAGATTTTTTTTTTAATTTTAATTTATATTTCTGAAAATATATCTAATCAATAAGTCAAAAATATTTAAGAGAAAATTCAATTATTTTTGTTTTATTTTGTATTATTTTGAAATTATTTGATTAAGATTTTTATAAAGGAAACAAAAAGTTATATCTTTTAATAAGTAAAATATTACTGAATAACATATTATCCCAAAATTTTTATTCTTTTCATTCTTTTTATTAATAAAGAAAACTAAAAAAAATTATATTTTTAAAAGAAATAAATAAAATATTATTGAAAAATATTAACTAAAAAATTTTACGCTTTTTATTCTTTTTAATAAAGAAAACTAAAAAAATTATATATTAATAGATAATTAATATATTAGTCTAAAGTTTTTTTTTTTATTTTTTATAAAGAAAAAAAAATTTATTTATATATTTTATTTTAAAAATATTTCCGAGCCATGGATCCTGGCGGATCATTTGGTCATGGAGTTTTAATTAAATTTTTTTATTTCATTAATTATTAATTTTAAAGATGTATTAAAAGAATGGTTTTATGTTTATTTATTTATTTATTTTATTTTTGAATTATTTCATTATGTTTGTTTATTAAAAGGAATAAAAACTTTGTTTCAAAATAAAAAAAAGTAATTTTTATTAGCCTTTAGAAAATTATTCACATAAAATTCCTTTTTTTATCTTTTAATCATAAAAAAATTCAATTAATAAAGTGGGGCTTTTTGGCCATCCACTTTAATAATACAATAATAATAAAAGTTAGCACAATTAATATAGTTAGATTAGTTGGATTAGTTAGTTAATAACAATAAAAAAGGTTAGTAAAAGTTAGATTAAATTAATTAACAACAATAATAAAAATTAGCCAAGTTTAATTAAATTAATGGTTAACAACAATAATAAAAAGTTAGTCAAGTTAATTAAGTTAATTAATTACAACAAAAATAAAAGTTAGACAATTTAATTAATTTAATTAATTAACAACAATAATAAAAGTTAGCCAAGTTTAATTAAGTTAATTAATTAACAACAATAAATAAAAATTAACCAAGTTTAATTAAGTTAATTAATTAACAACAATAAATAAAAGTTAGCCAAGTTTAATTAAGTTAATGGTTAACAACAATAATAAAAAGTTAGTCAAGTTAATTAAGTTAATTAATTACAACAAAAATAAAAGTTAGACAATTTAATTAATTTAATTAATTAACAACAATAATAAAAGTTAGCCAAGTTTAATTAAGTTAATTAATTAACAACAATAAATAAAAATTAACCAAGTTTAATTAAGTTAATTAATTAACAACAATAAATAAAAGTTAGCCAAGTTTAATTAAGTTAATTAATTAACAACAATAAATAAAAATTAGCCAAGTTTAATTAAGTTAATTAATTAACAACAATAAATAAAAATTAGCCAAGTTTAATTAAGTTAATTAATTAACAACAATAAATAAAAGTTAGCCAAGTTTAATTAAGTTAATTAATTACAACAAAAATAAAAGTTAGCCAAGTTTAATTAAGTTAATTAATTACAACAAAAATAAAAGTTAGACAATTTAATTAATTATTAACAACAATAATAATAAAAGTTAGCCAAGTTTAATTAAGTTAATTAATTAACAACAATAAATAAAAATTAACCAAGTTTAATTAAGTTAATTAATTAACAACAATAAATAAAAGTTAGCCAAGTTTAATTAAGTTAATTAATTACAACAAAAATAAAAGTTAGCCAAGTTTAATTAAGTTAATTAATTACAACAAAAATAAAAGTTAGCCAAGTTTAATTAAGTTAATTAATTACAACAAAAATAAAAGTTAGACAAGTTTAATTAAGTTAATTAATTACAACAAAAATAAAAGTTAGACAATTTAATTAATTATTAACAACAATAATAATAAAGGTTAGTAAAAATTAGCAAGTTAGTTGTTAGTTGCTAATAACAAAAAAAAAAAGGTTAGTAATAATAACAATAATAAACAAATAAAAATTAAAATAGTTAGGAATTAATTCTGCAAGAACAAAATAAAAGGTTAGTGACCAAAGTGAAAGAAATTGAAAAGATAGAAGACAAAACAAGAGTTATACCCTTTAGTTTTTGTTTTTGAATCCCAGGAAAGAGGCGCGACACGGACGGCGTGGGGGGAGGGAGGGGCAGCCAGGCGAGCGGCGGCGAGGGCACGGGGCGCAAGGGCGTGGGGGCGGAAGCGCAGGGCGACGGCGAGCACGGGCGGAGGGGCAACGGCGCGAAGCGGAGGGCGGTGGAGGAGCGGCGGGCAGCAGCCGGCGCAGGGAGAGAAGAAGAAAAGGGGAACGGCGCGGCGGCGGACGTCAGGCTGGGTACGACGGCGACGGCGGCGGGACGGCCGGACGACGGCGGCAGGACGGCTGGGCGGAGGCGTGGTGGCCGGCGGACGGCGGTGGTGGGCACGGCGAGAGAGAGAGAGAGAGAGAGACGGAACAGAGAAAAGAAAAAAAAGTTTTGGCTTTCTGGGGAAGAAGGGAAGAGGGCTGGGGCTAAGGGCTGTAATTTTATTTTTTTTTAAAACGGAGCTCTAAGTTTTTTTGCTATTTTTTTCTGTGTTCATCACTGAATTTGGAGGGGTATTTATAGAAGGAGTTTGGCTGAACTGTGGACGGATAAATTAATAAAAAATTTCAAACTTATCTCTTAAATTGGTAAAATGACAATTTTAGTCCTTTACGTCTCTCAGCCTCTGGATAAGTTCCTGAAGCTTCTGATTTTGACAATTTTGTCGTTTTCTGTCAATTTGAGCCAAAAACGTCGGCAGGCTCAAAATTTTATGTGACAAACTGCCAAATGCTCCTGGAACTTTCAGAATTTGTCAATTTTGCCTGAAACTTCTTAATTTTGTCATTTTTACCTCAAACTTTTAAATTTTGTCATTTTTATGGAGTTTTCTTTTTTTCTTTCAAACATACACATATACACACATATATCAAATCTTAAAAAAAAAATATATATATATTTTAAACTAATTAAAAAAATTTAGTAATAATAATAACAATAATAATAATAATACATTTTTTTATTTAATTTTTTTTATTTAATTTTTTTTTAAAATTATTTTAATGGCCGGACGAAATTGGGTGTCAACACTACTTATTGTCGGAAAACTAACTTCAGCATCAAAGAGTTTCCCTCGAGAGCGCGTCTTAGGGCTCTGACATTGTCTTTGCATGTAGAACTCCATTTTGTTATTTGCCAAGCTCTTGGGTCTAGCTTACATGATCACTTTACCTATCAATTTGGTGTCGTTTGTGGAAACCCAATATGATGGTACAAGTGCAAGGGCTATTTCCAAAGCTACACCTGGTAACCATTACCCAGGGACTGGTGTGGGATTCGAGACTAGTTTCGGAACTCCATGAAAGCCTCATATGAGGCATAGAAGAGTTCCTCGACTGAGCCACAAGATGCATACATGCTGAGAAACTCAATTGTCCAACAATTCATAAAGACCAACCCAAAACTATGAAAGGTGGATCCAGAAAGAGGGGTAGAGGGGATTCACGACTAGAGCCCGTCCTTCTGCCTTTGAGAGAGACAAGGTCAAACATCCTCTATGCCCATGAGAAGAAGAACTAGATCCCTCGGTAGCCCCTAGTGATGCCTTCCTAGGGCAAGAAATACCTCAAAAAGTATTATAGATACCACAAAGACAAAGGACACAATAAAGAAGAATACTGGCAGCTGAAGAAGCTGTTTGAAGAGATGATTCAGGAAGGCAAGCTGAAAAAGTATCTATTTAGGTGAATAACCCCTTGCCAAAGACCAAAAAAGAGGCACTGTAGAAAAGACGATGAAGGTGACAATGACAGAGGATGAAGGCCCGAAAGGCCTCGTTTTCCAGAAGGCTACCGAAATCCTAGACCCCAGCAAGGGTAGTCCATATGATCATCAAGAAAGAAGCCTCAGTGGCTCGAAAAAGACAGGAGCAGGAAATCGAACAACTAAAAGCAGTTGACACTAGCCAAGTCATAACGAAGGCCGACGAATCCCAAGTAATGGTCCCGCACATGGACTTGCTCGTCTTTAGGGCACACATCAATAACTTTGATTTAGGAAAGATCTAGCTGGACACGGTGGCCTATGTCAGTGTCATCTTGCTTAACTTACTGGAAAATATAAGGGTTAAGAGATCATACCTATCGCTTGTGACTTGGCCCACCATCGGGATAGGCAAGGATAAAGTCTTTATCGTCGGGACCATCAAGGTCCCACTGATGTTGGTAGGAAGAAATCATAATGGAAACCTTGCCTGCGACTTCTACGATGTAAAATTTCTTGTCCTAGACATCTCATTGCCTAATAATGCCATCATTGGTCGACTAGCCCAAGTGCAATTCCATATTCGGGCCAACATTAGGAGGCTAATGGTACTTTTTACAACCCCCGATGGGGAAACAACTATGTTTGTCAACCAAGTGACAACACGGTAAGGGTACGTGGCAACCTTACAAGGGCTCAAAGAAAATGCCCTCGCATTAGCAGAGTCCAAAAGGCATAGAGAGACCCTCTAAGAAAATAAGGATAACACAGCTTTTCCTAAGAATATGGAATAGGTAAAAGTAGCCTCAGGAAAGGTGATCAAGATTGGCAAGGACCTCCTACCTGAGGTAAGAAAGATGTCCATTCAATTCCTTAAAGCAAATATAGATGTATTTGCTTGGTCACCTGAAGAGATGTATGGGATAAACCCAAAAGTCATTACTCATAGCCTGCAAGTGGACCTGTCTACCCGACTACTATAGTAGAAAAAATGTAATATGGCACTCGAGAGATGAGAATTCATCAGGGCGGAAATAGAAAGGCTGCTGAAAGCTGGAATTATTCAGGAAGTGCAATGCCTCAAGTAGCTCGCCAATGTGGTATTGGTAAAAAAGCAAAATGGAGACTGGCGTATGTGCATCGACTATACCAATCTCAATGACGCTTGCCCAAATGATCCATATCCCTTGTCATCCATAGATCAATTAGTCGATGCCACATTTGAATAAAAAACACTCATTTATGGATATTTTTAGTGGCTACCGCCAAATCTGGATGCGCCCTAAAGATGAAGAAAAAATGGTTTTACAACAGGTGAGGCCATCTATTGCTACCAGTTACTGCCGTTTGGCTTGAAAAATATTGGAGCTACTTACCAAAGGCTGATGAACCGCATCTCCGCAGATCAGATAGGGAGAAACACATGATTGTCAAAAGCAAGGCCATAAACCAGCATCTTGATGACCTTGATGACCTATGGGAACCTTCTAGAGGATTCATCAGTATAGCATGAAATTGAATACCAATAAATGCACCTTCAGTGTAGGCGATGGCAAATTCCTTTGGTTACATGGTCTTCGAGAGGGGAATCGATCCTAACCCTGATAAGATTAAGGCCATTTTCACGATGACCCTTAGAGTAAGAAGGACGTTTAAAAGCTAGTTGGGAGGCTAACGGCACTAGGATGGTTCATCTCACGATTTGGCGCTAGATGTAAGCCGTTATTTCAAATATTAAAGAAAGAAATGGCCTTTGAGTGGACAGACGAAAACCCTGAATCATTCTAACAGATAAAGAACTATCCACGACACTTTCCTATGTTAAAACAACCGAAGCCTGATGAGCCCCTTGCACTTTTTCTAACCATCACCAAAGGCTCTGTTAGTGCCGTCCTTATCAAAAAAAATTGAACGGAACAATGGGTCATATACTATGTTAGTCGAACCCTTTAGGGGGT
Organism: Aquilaria yunnanensis; assembly: GCA_039654915.1. Taxonomy (NCBI): domain Eukaryota; kingdom Viridiplantae; phylum Streptophyta; class Magnoliopsida; order Malvales; family Thymelaeaceae; genus Aquilaria; species Aquilaria yunnanensis. The sequence goes on from CM077595.1 coordinate 4,883,929, forward strand.
CGAACCCAGATATCCCACACTTTACAAAGTAATTCTGGCTCTTGTCATGGCCTCCTGAAAATTATGACCATACTTCCAGACTCATCACATAACCGTCAAAATGGAATTACCCTTACAGGATATCCTATAAAAACCAAATAAATTCGGCATACTTGCTAAGTGGTGCACTGAATTGGAGGAATATGACATCCACTACAAGCTTAGGAAGGCTATTAAGGCATAAGCCTTAGTAGATTTTGTGACTAATATGACACTAGGTGCAAAAATCTAAAAAGGGGATGATAAAACACCCATTTGGGAAATGAACATGGACGGGGCCTTAGATCTTGAATGCTAGGGTGCAAGCATCGTACTTAAAGGCCTAATGCTGCACTTTAGTAGTTGTAACCCAAGTGTAGGTTGCCACAAGTAATAAAATATTGGAAGTCCGAGTGTCGAATCACATGGAAGTGAATTAAGAAATATAAATTAAAGATTTTTAATGAAGAAAGTTTTGGTGCAATGTGTGAACAAGTGCAGATTAAAATTCAAATTCAAAAAAATAGCTAAGGTTATGGGGATCTACTTTTAGTATATTAGTTATGATTAATTTTAGCCCATCTTGCCAATCAACTGGGATCCCCATATAAAAAAGGTCCCAATTAGGGAATTTAGTGGTCAAATTCCAAAAATGTTAAGCATGGGTTAGCATTAGCTTTCATTGATCATATAATGCCAACAGTTACAAATGGATTCAAGTATCCATCATGCCAACCTTTGAGCACAATAACTCAATATTTCAATATAGCTGTGTTGACACCCAATTTCGTCCGACTATTAAAAATAAAAAAAATTAAAACGAAAAAAGTTTTAAAATTAATTATTATTAATTAATTAAAAATTGAAAAAAAAAAGAAAAAAAATTAAATTAAATAGTTTGGGGGGCATTTTTGTTTCGTAATATTAGATAGTACATTTATCTATATCTATATATGTAAAATATAAAAAGGGAAATTTTTTTTTTTAAGAATTGACAAAAATAAGAAAGTTTGGGGTGAATCTGACAAAATTGAGAAGTTTAGGAAAAAATCTGATGAAATCTGAAAATTACAGGGAAATCTGGTAATTTTTCACATGATTTTTGTGCCAAACAGACAATTTTGGGCTAAATTGACAGAACAGACAAATTTGGGTCAATCAGTAATTTCGTGAAAAATATGGGACCAGACCAGTAGTCAAATAAAGATGAAGGACTAAAACTGTCATTTTGACCAAATTATGAGATAAATCTGTTTTTAATTAAATTTCAAAATTTTTTAAATCAAAAGAAACCCATCCTCCTCCCCCTGTAAATAGGGGACCAAACTTGCAAAATAGGAAACGAAAAATCAAGATTTGAGCTCTCCATTAAAAAAGGAAAAACTGTAGCTGTAGTTCCTAGCCACTCCTCCCTTACCCAGAAAAATCCTAAACTTCCTTTCCTATTCCCTGATGCCGGACAACTCGTCTTTTTTTCCATTTTTATCAACGCTTGACGTTGCCTTGCCGTCTTCCACGCCGCCGGCCACCATACCCACCTCCCTGGAGTCGCCCTAGAAAAAATCAGAAACGAAAAAGTCACGACCCAGCCCGCCGGATTTGAATTTCTTTCTCTTTGGGTATAACCCCTTTTTAACCCTTCTACTCCTCATATTCATCCATATAAGTTACTAACTTCTTTTTCTTTGCAGAATTAATTATTAACAACAATTTTCTTTTCTTTTCTTTTCTTTTCTTTTTTCCTTCTTTTCTTGTTATTTTTTTTTATGGAAGGTTATACCTCCTACTTTTAAGTGGACGGCCAAACGCCCTATTTTCTTTATTTATTTACTTTTCTTCAATTATTTACTTTATGCACTTTTATTTTTTTACGTAGATGGCTAAACACCCCACTTTCTTTATTTATTTACTTTTCTGCAATTATTTACTTTATGCACTTTATTTTTTTTATGTGGATGGCTAAACACCCCACTTTCTTTATTTATTTACTTTTCTGCAATCATTTACTTTATGCACTTTTATTTTTTATGTGGAAGGCTAAACGCCTCACTTTCTTTATTTATTTACTTTTTTTGTAATTATTTACTTTATGGGTTTTATTTTTTAAGTGGATAGCCAAATGCCCAACTTTCTTTATTTATTTACTTTTCTGCAATTATTTACTTTATGTATTTTTTTTTACGTAGATGGCTAAACACCCCACTTTCTTTATTTATTTACTTTTCTACAATTATTTACTTTATGCACTTTTATTTTTTAAGTGGACGGCCAAACGCCCACTTTCTTTATTTATTCACTTTTTCTGCATTTATTTATTTTATGCACTTTTTTTTAAGTGGATGGCTAAACGCCCCACTTTCTTTATTTATTTAATTTTCTGCGTGTATTTACTTTATGCACTTTTTATTTTTTTTTTAAGTAGATGGCTAAATGCCCCAATTTCTTTATTTATTTAATTTTCTGCATTTATTTACTTTATGCACTTTTGATTTTTTAAGTGGATGGCTAAACGCCCCACTTTATTTATTTATTTAATTTTCTACGTTTATTTACTTTATGCACTTTTTATTTTTTTCGTGGATGGTTAAGCACCCCACTTTATTTATTTATTTATTTATTTACTTTTCCGTAATTTTTATTTTTCTTTATATGGATGATTAACTTTATTTTATTTATTTATCATTTTTTTCTGGCTAGACAAGAGTCCCATCTTACTTCCCCATTTTATTATTTTTTTTAAATTTCTATTACAATAAAGCCCCCATCTTTATTTTTTTCATCATTTTTAACATTATTTGGGATATTAAGACACTTATTTTTTTTATTTCCTTTAAATAACAAAATTTAACCTTTTATTTCCTTTAAATAAAAATAAATTAAAAAAATCATAACCAGACGATTCAACAAAAATCAATTTTTTAAAGTATATTTTTAGATCTATGGATTAGATAATTACTTTAAAAATCTTTCATCAAACAAAAAAAGAATGAAAAGAAAAATAAATTTTTTAAAAAAATAATAATAAAAAGGAAATTAATATTAAGATCATTAAAAATCCACATTCGGTAAAAATTTATGACAAAAAATAATAATTAATTAAATAATTAACAATAAATTAAAATTTTTATTAAATTCCATGTCCGGGTGATCCGATAGGATCTATGGTTTGGAAAATATCAAATTTATAATAAAAATGAATAAAAATTAAGTACCAAGATAAAAAAAAATCTATATTTGGATAATTTGACAGAATTTATGATACGGATTAATAAGTAATTAAATATTTAATAATTAATTAAAAAACTAAATTTTCATTAAATTCCGTATCCAGGTGATTCGATAAAATCCATGGTTCGGAAATACCAAAATTTATTATAAAAAAATTATACAAATTAATTACCAAAAATTTAGAAGTCTATATTAATTGAAAAATCCACATCTGGATGATTCAGTTAAAATTTCTGATTTGAAAATTAATTGAAATTATTTTAAAAGCAAGCAAAACAAAATTAATATCAACTAAGGTACCAATTTTGGGCGTTAAAATAGAGTTATTTTAACGTAACCGTACTCCCGAACCCTCGAACTCTCGTAGACCATTTTTAGGTGTCCAATCGACCTAAATGAAACCGATTGGCGACGACTGCCAAAAACCCTCACATTTCGTATGGCAATAGTTCTTTATATGGTCATTCATAAGCTGTAAATCAAGGGACCTGAATTGTTTTTGCTTTTTATGCAAAATATCTTCACATAGAGCATCCTAATTTTATTCCCATAACTGTAATGGCTTGCTAACATCACAGAATAGCAAGATGGTGACAAAAAAAATGACGCAGTTGTGATCCTGATGCCCATATCCTTGCTTCTGAAATAGCATCAGTCCATTCCTTTTCATCATTGATCAAACCGTAAGCATAGCAAGCTTCTTTAAAGGTGCTGCATATTCTTCCTTTGACCGTTCTTAACTCTTCAAATGATCTAGGCCCCTTAGCAACATTCAATAACAATCGTAAATAACATCACTCACCTGATGTGGGGTGGCAATCAACAATACGACCAATGCATTTTCCCTGTTTTCAAGTCTTCCAAGTTTTATCTTTCTCATGTCACACATATGTTCTTGGTATTTCTACATAGGTAATTTTCCTTGCATTTTCATCAACTGAATTTAGCTTCAACCACTCTGTGAACATTGTCACTTGCATCCTCAACAGTTGTGATCTAGTAAGTGAAAGGTCAATTTCATCACTGATGGATTGCAATAGTGTATGTCAAAAGCAAAAAGACGCGAGACTGCTTCACAGGGAGATAAATAGCGACAATCCAAATAATTATTTATTTTATCAACTTCGATAATATACTCTGAGTTGGATCTGCTGTTGCTGCTTCTATTTTCTTCTACTACAATAGTGGCTCTGTCGGGGCCTTTGTTTAAGTACTTAAATAAGTACTTGATTGCCCGAGATCTGTTGCACCATTCTACATTGATGTGGGCCTGGTATTTTAATAAAAGATACTGATTGTATAGAACAACATATCTATTATTAAGTTTAACTCCAGCCTTAATGACATGCAGTCCATTATTCCTTCTTCGGTACATTAGAAATCCATCTTTATCAATTGTTGTCTCTACATAAAATGGCTTAAACATTTTCCATCAATCATGCATGGGGCTTTGTTGTTTTTTTCTCCGTAAGGGCCATGTAGCATGAACTCAATTACTGCTTGTGGATCTTCTACTGGAGAAGGGATTTCAGCAGAGATAAGATCATCGATGTCACTTGGGGTTTTGCACATAGATTGATTTTCTAGCCATATTAAAATGTGCGCATGAGGCAATCCACGCTTTTGGAACTCAATAGTATATACAGCTGTAAAAAAAATTGTAAAACTGTCAGATTAATGTTAAGAATGATTAGAGAGCAGCAAGTAAAATATAAAGTTTAGTTTGTAGTATATTACCAGCATTGCATTCTCCAAAAATTTCTTAGTTTCGGATTTGATTTCTAACTTTGTAATAGATTGAATTTGAATAACAACCAATAGGCCTCGTAGCATATAAATGAAACAATCATGAAATTAATCATAGAAGAACACTCAATACTAAAAGTATTAATTGATTGAATAAAAACAACTTTGATCTTACAGTTTTGAAAAATTTGAAATTTCAGTCTCCTTTAATCAAGAATAAAATAAATTAGCTGAATATGACTATGAAAAATCTATAAAACGAAAAGAAAGAAGAAAAGAGATGAAAGAGAGTTGTGTGAGCCCCCTCCCATGCGACAATTGCTAGTCCTTTTTTAATGAAATTAACTAAATGTGGTAAAATTTACAAAATCCCCCTAACATCGTATATTCTTTTAAAATTACCCCACACAAATAAAAAAAATTAAAAATAACTAGAATGCCTTAATATGACTAGGAGACTGACATTTTTCAGTTAGAATTTTTGCCCACATGGTTTAGAAGCCTTCAATTAATCCACATCAAACTGGTTTCAGAGTTGTGAGCTAAGAAATGCTCAAGGATATCAATAGCAACTTCAAGTTGAATTTTTGATTTGATGTGACTATTATCTCTCAAAACTCAAAACATGAAAATTGTAGAGCTCTTTCTTAGTTTTGAAATGACACTTAAATCACATAAAACAAGCATCTATAGCCAAAGATATGCTTAAAATACCACAATTGTTTTTAAACCAATAATGACGCACAAATTGCGACTTTGAAGCTAATTTGACCCTTTTAACATGCAAATTGGGTTTTACGGTCTACATATGGTTTGTAGCTCCAGATGTTAGTATTTCAATGAATTAGGAAACACTTCATTTTAATTTATATAACTTAAGATATAATATTTCTACTAGAACATTGCCAATTTGTCAAAATCATGAAAGAATACAACTAAATTAAAACTTGTAAAATTGCAAATTAAACCCACTTTTAATCAATTGAGTCCATATATGCTCTAAGCTACAAAACATACTCAAAATAAATCTTTAAGGGTCAAAACATATTAAAACATACTAAATATGAGAGAAATAAATATAACAAATGTAACTTTATCAGTAAACAGGCATGAACTCTCTACCAGGTAACAAGTAAGCTATGATAACTATTGCTCTTATGATGCCCTTATTTGTAGCATCCTGTTCATCAGGGAAGCGGGAGCTCAATCCAGAAAGTTCTTCCCATAACATGTTCTTCTGGAGAGTTACGTTCAAAAAGCAATGTGCACGTTCGGTTAGCCAGGCTGAAGATGCCTGTCTCGGTGCGGCGATCGTAAACATATCTTTCGTTGCCGAGGGTGTAATATATCGAGTTAGGTTGGTAACCCTTGTAATCCTTGACGGAAACACAGAATGCATTATTGTCACCAACAAATACTGCCTCAGTTCCCATGTCTGTCACCTCGGATGTGTGTATCAACTTGTTGGTTGTTTCATCCAATATCAGCTTGTAAAGTCTGAAACCAGAAGTTGCTTCACGCTGATAAAGCCTTACAATCTGGAGTAACTCTCCCCTGGATGTCTCCACAAGAGAATCACAGTAAGCTCCCCTGACTTTACTTGCCACCTCCTGGAATGTGCCAGGGGTGTTGCTGTTCACATCAAACGCTATCATATGGTTTTGCCTGCGCACAGCATAAACTAAACCACGATAAACTATGACATCCGAGAAAAAAGTCAGTTCCTTATCAAGGTACGTCCAAGCCTTCATACTTGGTTTGTAGTATGCCAATCTCCTATATCGACTATAAATTGCGACGATGGCAAAATCATGCGGGTTACGGTTGGGATCAGCTGTCAACATAACCTTGTAGATGTTGGGCGTAGGAATTGGCCATGATGATGGTCGAAATTTCAGGGGAGGAGTTCTGATTTTCTTTGCATCACTTCTGAAAGGGCAGATAAGAGTGATGGACATTCTTCTGTTAGCGCAGGCCAGCCAGCCATAAGAAGATCCGTGGCACCTTTCTTTGTAAGGCACCGGTAGATTGAAGAGACGTTTTCTCTGAGAGATGCTGTACAGATTTCCCCTTTTTTCACCGTAGTTCTCAGCGGGGATCATTAGCATGGGCGGGAATTTGTGCCCCGTCTCTTCCTGATGTTGCTTGCATGCTGACCGCCAATTATGACAGACGGTTGAGAATATTGTGTAGCCCTTGTGTTCCAATAACTTGTCCAGCACCACGTGAAGCAGGTTACATGGAAGATCTGCCCAGTTCGCCATGTCTCCTGTACCTTAGGGAACAGGAAATAAAACAGCAGGTACCAAAACTTGTGATACTGGTCGCGAAGAGATCAAATCGGACCTAGAAAAAGAAGGGCACCTGAAGAATTGGGGATGAATGCTGCAATTCGGAGGCGTCGAAGGTAGAATTGACGCCGCCGGATCGATTCCCAGCAAGGTCTGCTTCGGTTTCAGTTTGTGCGACCTCCAACGTACGGAACAGGACAAGTCAGTCTGGGGCTCTCACCGCGATCGCGTCGCGTGGTATGCCAACATCCAAACTCAACAGTTAATGCGAGGCATGCCTTCTGTGCTGCGTACCTTTATAGCGAATCCTTAAGGTTAAATGACAGTAATCATCCCTGAACTATGGCTAATGTTACTTAATTGTTTTGAAACTGTAAATTGTTGCATCCATAACATCAAACTACCCAATTATTGCGCCCATCATCCTGCCATTATGTCAGTGGTCGATCGTCGAAACCGTAAAAAATAATTCCGGTATCTCTAACAACTCAGAATAAATAAATTTGTAGTCTAGCAGTGAAAATTAGGTCGAATCTCAAGAGAAATTTTTAACTGAAAGCTTCATGTCAGAAAACTAAAATAAAAGATGGGGGTTTCTTCAATTAAAAGTTGAAATAAATTAACTGTAGAATCAAAATGAAATTAACCAATACTAAAAACGCTCAGTTTAGGGTTGATTATTCATTCCAATTACCTAGTTGATCATCGAAAGAAAATATTTCTTTAATCTAAGCAAATAAACAGGATTCTCTTTAAAGTTAAAAAGAACTCAAAAAATTCAACAATAAAATTAACAAAAAAAAATTAGATTAATTTCTTAATTTTGAGTAACCAGATATTGAAAAGCAATTTCTAATAAACCCAAAATCAGCATTAGAAACAATGAACAAAAGTTTATTCCAAACAATAATCCAAAAGCTTGAACAATTTAACCTGTCTTCTTTAAAGGTGCTGCATGTTCTTCCTTTGACCGTTCTTAACTCTTCAAATGATCTAGGCGCCTTAGCAACATTCAATAACAATCGTAAATAACATCACTCACCTGATGTGGGGTGGCAATCAACAATACGACCAATGCATTTTCCCTGTTTTCAAGTCTTCCAAGTTTTATCTTTCTCATGTCACACATATGTTCTTGGTATTTCTACATAGGTAATTTTCCTTGCATTTTCATCAACTGAATTTAGCTTCAACCACTCTGTGAACATTGTCACTTGCATCCTCAACAGTTGTGATCTAGTAAGTGAAAGGTCAATTTCATCACTGATGGATTGCAATAGTGTATGTCAAAAGCAAAAAGACGCGAGACTGCTTCACAGGGAGATAAATAGCGACAATCCAAATAATTATTTATTTTATCAACTTCGATAATATACTCTGAGTTGGATCTGCTGTTGCTGCTTCTATTTTCTTCTACTACAATAGTGGCTCTGTCGGGGCCTTTGTTTAAGTACTTAAATAAGTACTTGATTGCCCGAGATCTGTTGCACCATTCTACATTGATGTGGGCCTGGTATTTTAATAAAAGATACTGATTGTATAGAACAACATATCTATTATTAAGTTTAACTCCAGCCTTAATGACATGCAGTCCATTATTCCTTCTTCGGTACATTAGAAATCCATCTTTATCAATTGTTGTCTCTACATAAAATGGCTTAAACATTTTCCATCAATCATGCATGGGGCTTTGTTGTTTTTTTCTCCGTAAGGGCCATGTAGCATGAACTCAATTACTGCTTGTGGATCTTCTACTGGAGAAGGGATTTCAGCAGAGATAAGATCATCGATGTCACTTGGGGTTTTGCACATAGATTGATTTTCTAGCCATATTAAAATGTGCGCATGAGGCAATCCACGCTTTTGGAACTCAATAGTATATACAGCTGTAAAAAAAATTGTAAAACTGTCAGATTAATGTTAAGAATGATTAGAGAGCAGCAAGCAAAATATAAAGTTTAGTTTGTAGTACATTACCAGCATTGCATTCTCCAAAAATTTCATTTTTCTGAATATCTTTCATAAGATCATCCAGCTTTATTTTGAAAACTCTTGTAACAACTTCTGCACAATCTTGTGGCTTCTGACCAGGTATATTAGATAACCTTTCAGAAATTTCTGGCCACTTTGATTTAGCAGTGAAAGTGATGAAAAGGTCTGGATTTCCTAGTGTTCCACAAAGAGCCATTACGTCCTGATAGTTTTGCACCATATATCTCAGGCTGCCTGTAAAACTTGATGGTAGAATTATTCTCTGGCCAATTGCTTCAGTTTTTGTGTCTCCTCTTGTAACAGCATCGCAAACATTATGATAGAGGTTAACTCTTTGAAATTAAATAGGTTTAATAATTTCTGTTTAAGTTCTTCTATCTAGAAAAATAAAAATTGCCCTATTTAAATGCAAAATTAGCGTATGAAATTAGCCAGTTAGTTTCAGCTTAATTATTCTTTCCTGCTTGTGAGATGAAATCTGTAACTAGGCTGAAGAATGCATACAATTATGGTTTTTGTATTTCTGATAAACTTGAATCACCTGGAACTTTTCTTAATGATTTTGTATTGATTTGCAATGAGAATTACAGTTCTTATGACGCCTGAAAACAATTTTATTAGTTTCTGCAGGAATAAGACTTAAACTGGTTTTGTTAACTAAGGTTTGACTTTCTGCTTTCTCTGAGGGTTTGGACACAAAACTTGAAATACGTTTCATTTTTCATGTTTAAGACATGTCTGAATCATCGAAATGGTTTCCTTAGTCAAATTATGAGTTTTTGTCAACAACTTGCATTGCTGCAGGTTGTTTCTGCTGATTTCAGGTTTGACTGCTAAACTCCAAGATTTATCAAATGGCAATGTTTTCTCCAGCTAAATAAGTCTATTGTAGTTAAACAACTTGCATGTGGCTATTTGTAAGGGAATATCCTAAGGTTTCCTTGTGGACAGTAAAGGCTCCTGCTGTTATATGCAATTTTGTTGATGACTGGTTTACAAACCTTTTATTCCTCTGGGCATTCTATATATGTATATATAGTAGGGGTAAGAAGTGTTCATAACAAGTTGGCATGAGAGCAGGTTGTCCAGGACTTACTGAAATTTAGAGAGCGCCCCAGTCATGGGCCCGAGCAATAGGATTATTCTGTCTATCAGTGTATGACTCACTTGGTAAAATTCTGGATTAGATGAGTTTTCCTGCAGGATATGAAAGGGGATGTAAGGTTCTGTGGAACTCAGTTTCATGGAATAGAAATGATCAGACAAAAGTAGTAGAAACCAGACGTGGATCTTCCCTTCTACTGTGGTTTTGTAGAGGAGATACAGCTTTGGTTTAGAAGCATTTTGCTTCAGGAACTGTTATGAAGTGGATGGTTTCATCATTGCTATGAATTCTTGAGCAATGGTGGCATGTGAGAGTGTATAGGCATTTTCCACATACGGGTTTTACTATGGACAGCAGATGGTTGTAGTGCTGCTGCAGGAACTTGCTGAAGCTGCAATGGTTGACTGGCCTTTGACTTTTGGCTAGAGAAGCTATATGGATCTGAGCTTCTAAAGACATGTTTTACTAGTTAAATGAAACATGTTTGCATGCTTATTATGTAGAAATTCCAAGGTTTGAAGCAACAGTGCTGTTGAAGCCAAGTTCTGCGGTTAAAGAGGCTATTAAGGGAGTTGAAGAGGGAAAATCCGATCTAGGCCTCTTTGATGGGGTTTCTGGAGATGGAAACGTTCCATTGTGATAATATTAGATGAATGAAAATTTTGGTTGAGTTATGATATGCAGAGGTTAGTTAACTCAACAAAAATCAAGCATTTCAGCTTAAGTAAGCTGCAGAAGTGAAGATGCTTCAAACTTTGGGTAGAGGCCTTCAAAATTGAGGTTTATGAATTCAGACAAGTTTATTATGGCCAATGGAAAGCGTGTGAAAATTTTGATTGGATTTGGAGTTGTAGAACTCAAAATGACCCCCTTGAACCTAAGCTTCAAGCTGCTTAAATCTGCAGGAATGGCCCGATTTATGACTGTGGTTAGGACTTGAGGTTCTGACTATTCGATTACTGGTTAATGGGGTTTGACGTGCTGCAAGAATGTTGTGAACTGGTTTTATGACTGTTGCAGCAAGAGGAAGTGAATTGGGCAAGATTTGGTTGGCTGCAAGTGAGAAAAAATCAGCATACAAGTTTGACCACGGTCGACCTCAGGGTTGACTTTAATGTTGGAAAGAAATTTTGGGATGAAATTTTGCAGAAATTTTTTTTTCGGTATTTAAAACTTTATCAGGCCATTAAACTGGATGTTGGCCTTAAAAATTCTGATTTTGCAGCATGAGTTGCTGAAGGACAGAAAAAGCTTTTTGGACCTTGTGTGTGATGCTGCTAAATCTGGTTGGGCATGTTTATGGGAGCAAGAGAAATTTTTCAGCTGGGATTGATGTACTAAACCTAAGATCATGGTTATGACTGTGCATAAAACTCATGAGGCTGAACCAAAAGGCTTGCCAAGGGGTGAAGATAGAAGCTGCAGCAATGAATAAAACTGGTGCTGCAGGTGTATGATGTCTTGAGTTTGTGCAGCAAGCTTTAAGTTCAGATGAGGAAGGTTTTATATGATCAAGTGCAACAAAAAATGAAGTATGATAAGGGTGAATCGTAAAGGACAAGCAAAACTGAAGGGATGAAAGCTGCAGCAGTAAAAGAAACTGAATTGTTTTGTTGAATTTTGAAGCAGTGCTACTGGTTTGTTTAGCATGGGTTTTTGCTGCCGATAGAAGTGACTTACAGCTATAATGACGTGCTGAACAAGGAAGTATGATTAGGGCAATGCAACAGACCTATGAGACTGTAGTAGAAGAATCAGCAGAGGCAAGGTGTACTACGGTGGAACGGCAACAAAAAAAAAAACAGTTGAGCCCCCAGAATTAGAGCAGTCGCTACTGTGAAGTTGACTGATCGGCTGACTTTTTGTATAAGACACAAGGCTGAGGAAAGCATAGGTTAAAAAGATCTGAGGAATGATTTAAAATCTGTAGACAACCAAAACTTCACATGTCTTGAGTTGTAACACCGTCCAAGACTCAAAGATGGTTGAAATCGCTAGGCAGTTTACTGTATTGTTGCAGAAGTGAAATGAGAAGGCTGAAGGCTGAATCAAGGATGACTGACCATTGACGACACAAGATTTGTGATGATGAACCAAGTCTGGAAGTGACTTAAGTGTGCTAGAGGAGGGCAACAGATTTGATTTAAGCAGAAACGGTGAAGGAAACAAGGTCTACAGCATTGTGACAGTTTCTCCTAAGCAAAGTGTTGGCTTGCACATTAACTTTCTGTGCAAGATGTTTGCTTAGGGAAGGCTTAAGTAATAGCTTTATGAAGTGGTTAGAAACTAGTGGAGAACAAGTACATTGCTGTTTATAAGCTGTAGATGTTGCTGAGGTGAAAAATCACCAAGCTCATGATCAAGTTTCTGTCATGATGGAGTACTGGACTGCTACAGGCGTCAAGTTTGAAGTTTAAGGCAGTAGTTACTAATGAGGAGCTATGGTCAGAGGTTGTTATTCTTGCTATGGACCAAACTATATCCAGAGTGCAAGACTGATGGATTTGGTGTGTTTTACACAAAGAGCAGCAGCCTAAAACTTGTGCTAGGTCATATTGAAATGATAAAAGCTGCAATCACTAGCTGAAGGCAAGGAGAAGACTAGACACAACCTGTGGTTGCTTTCTAAGGGGTCTGCAAGGTACTTCACCAGCAGCAATGCTGAACATTTCGGTAGCAGTACCTATGAAAATCCAAGGTGTGACCTACAGGTTGACTTTCAACAAGACTCTACTAATGGATCTGAAATCTTGAATGAAGGTTGAGTATGATTTTCAAAACTTGTTGGGAGCAAGAAAATGGAATTGCCAGATCTTAGTTACTGAAATTCTGTAGGATTTAGATGTAAAGCTAAAGAGAGAGAGAGAGAAGAAGAGGGGGGGGGGGGGGGGGCGGTTGACTCACCAGTTGACCATCAACAAAGAGAGCTGGTTAGTTTTGAAATTCCATATGTGAGTCAAGAATGATGAATTAAACTCGTTTAGGACAAGAACTCAGTGCACCAAAGGAATTCTGTAATTACCAGCAATCTGTCAAATATCAGTTCTGAGGGAACTGGGGATCAGCTTGATTTCAATCTGGAATTAAGTGGAAGACCCAGATAAATTCTGGATTTGGGCAAGGAAGGAGGGAGAGATGAATCTAGATCATCATCGTCTGATATATCTGACCTGATCTGTCTGGTTAAGGCCTACTGATCTGTTTCTCTTATTCTGTCTGATTGAATATGCATCCCACTGAATTCTTTGCTGGATTAATCAAGTTTCCTTACTGAGTTCTCATTACCCCTTATGATTTACCTTGCAGATTGGACTTATGTGTTCATAGTGCTGTGGTGGGCCATTGGACTGTTTATCTTTCGGGCAAAATTAATACTAGAACATACGGAAACTGGTTGGCCTCTCTTGATTAAGTCACAATGTAGCATCTGAGTCCTGGATAAGGGTTTCTTAATTAAAGCAATGGGGCTGTAACATACATAACTGATAAAATCTCATGTCCAATCAACTACAACCCGAGGACTAACACACACAAACCATAATTGTCTATGATTACACACGAACAACAAGAGGGGTTTATTGATAGCACAACGACAGAAACTAAACTCATAAGAGTAAATGACCAAGGCCTTCAAGCACGGAAGCCTTGGATACCAAACTCCTACTAGAAACAAGGGCAAAGTCCAAACAACAAGTTAGTAATAAAATAACAGTAATAAGACAACACGAACACCAAGAAACAACAAACACCACCCCCTCCAAACAAAGCACTAAGCACGCTGTCAAATTTTCTTCTCATGACAGCGGTTGGCTCTGTGCTCTTTCATGTCATGTTTATTGCTGAAGCGCCTCTTACACTTCGAGCACTGTGGGTTGGTCGGGTACTCAGATTGCTGGTGTTGGAGCATGTCACGGTGACTATGAAACTGTTGGTTGCAAATGTTGCAAAAGCCATCGTGCTCCAGGCGCTCAGTCTCCACAGGCTCGGGGCTAACAAAGTTAGCAACCTCCACAGAGTAGAACCCGGAGCCGTCGCAGTTCTGTCGGTGGAATTGCATATGCTCAAGGTCTGCAAACATGAGTTTGCATTTTGAGCAGCTTGATGCCCACTTCCTGTCTCTCTTGTGGTCTTTTTTTTGGTGGCTGAGAACGTCATCCTCATCTTCCACCTCTCTCGCACAAAGAGGGCAAGTCCTGCATTCCTCGTACTCAGCCATCAGTGACCTTTGAAAGCAGTAAGGAGATCGGGAGTTTTAGACTTAGAGCGCCCTGAGCAAGCGAGGAGGAATTCTCCTTATATAGGCGTCTTACCATAGCTCAAAAAATGCTAAAACATGTGACGGCTTGTAGTTGGGGGGAAAAATCAAAACAAACTGAGGAGAAAATCCCAACCATAAAAGAGGACCATCAGCCGAGTTAGCTTTGTATGTGTGTATATGGTACGGTTGAACTAACATCTGCAGTGCAAATAAAAGTTTCATAAAATTTTATAATATATTGTATGTACACGCCAATTAATGTTATTTATGAGTGCCGAAAAAACTCCTATTCTTCAATAGGGAACTAGTAGAAGACTCCTCATAAGTAAGTGATAACCTGTCTACGTTGTAGAGCCCTAAAATCCCATATCTTTGAACACAACTGAAAAGGAAATGTGTGATTTGAAAACACAGAAAAAAGGTTTGTTTCTGAAACGGGGGCAGGTTCTTAAATGGGAAACATGTGCATAATTTTTCCAAGAAAAAGAAAAAAGATACCTAAGGAGAGCTACAACATTAAACAGGCATATTTTTTATTTTAGGTACTTCTTGTTAAAACCAAGAAAACAAAGTTGAAGAAAATTTGGTTAATGTTCAAGTAGCAATATGAAAATTATTTGTAACTCAAATTAGAGACCTTCAATTGAAGCACAATTCAAAACCAAATACAGACACATTTTAATTCACTAATAGGCACAAGAATCCGAGAGAGCGGAGCTTTCTAACATTTATGTGTTGTAGGGAGAATCTAAAATCTAAAATATACTCCCTCCGTCCCATTATAGTTGAAACATTTCTCTGGGCACGGATATTAAGGTGTATGTAATTTGTGTTAATTTTTTATCTAGTAAAAGTTTAAATAATGATTAAAAAATAAAAGACTCTTTTTTTAGTTTTGTGCAGTGAGAAATTGAGTAGATATTAAAAAAAAGTCTTTCTTGGGTTTTGTGTAAAAGAATTATTTAATTGTTTAAAATTTTCTAAAAGAGGAAACGTTTCAACCTTTTGGGACATCTCAAAAAGGAATATGTTTCAAGTAAATTGGGACGGAGGGAGTAATTGATTTATACATACATACATACATATAAAAGATAAAAGAAAATAAATTGCATAAGATTAGTTTATTGTTGACATAAAAAACAATATGTAACAATTTATTGTAGTATATATAATAATATTTAGTAAAATTTTAATGACTCTTTTTGTGATAAATTATGGCTCTTACTATTAAGAATGGCAACGAAGCAGATCGGGCTCGAATACCTCTTATTCGTCATCCGTACACATGGTTTTTTTAGTACCTGTGGCTTCGCGGGTATCAGCAAACGGGTAAAAAATCTCACCGCACTTACAACACGCAGGTAACCCGCAGTTTAAACTATATCTTTTAAATTTCGTTAAAATAGAAAATGAAAAATACATATAAAGTCATTCTCCACATATAATACAACAAAATCATAAAATACACAAAATCATAACATACATATAAGAAAATGTTCGATGAGAATTAGTATAAAATATTAATTAAATATAGTTGTTGCATCTTGTTATAATTAATAAATATAAAATTTACACTTGCGGGTTTTGCTGATAGGTGGGGCGCATTTACCAGTGATGGATACCCCATACCTGCCACCCACCCGAACCGTCAAACGGGTGTGATTTGTTATCACCCATGTCCACCCCATCGCGGGTATTTTTGCCCATTTACCCGCCCGTCACGGGCGAATATCCGCGGATCATAGATTTCCCCCACCCACTTGCCATATGTACTTGCTATAATGAAATGTGAATAAAACACACTTCAATTTCTATTTCACTGATTAATTGATATGTACGTTCATATTTGAAAAAACAAAATTACCTTATTTTACCTTGATGGGAACTAAGGGCAAATTATATTACATTAAATGGATAAATTTTATGTCGATGGATAAGTTATTTTTTAAATTCTATGGAACTAAATTAGGAACGAAAAAAACCTTACATTATTAGCCATAAGAAAACCTTACATTACTAAAAGAACACGCACATAAACTATAATGATAAAAATATGGAAATAAATTAGAAACACTGAAAAAAAGAAACATATAAGCTGTCTTAAATTACAAAAGGTTGCTGAAAAAGAATTTTCTAAAATGAATGGAATTAATCACTTGAATCAATTATTCAAATATTTATTTCAATCACCCAATTAATACAAATTTTTCATCATTCTTCAAACAAAAATATTCACATATATTTATTTTTTTTAAATAAATGGAATCAATGATTTTTAATTAATAATTTAAATTTATAATTAATTTATTATCAAAAAGTGAATTTAAAGTAGTTTTAATCTATTACAATAACTTGACGCAGGAAAAAGTGTTAACTAACTTTTTTTTCCTTCGACTTTATTGTCAATAAAATACTTTTGCTTTCGAGATATTTCCATGATGATGAATTGTGCAGTTTAATATTTCCTTTTCTCTTTATTTATCACTTTCTTTATTCTTTAGGGAACTTATAATAACCCAATGGTTTAGCCTAACTTACACTTTGTTCCCGTATTTTTTAAAACTACATTTTTTCTCATGCTTCTTTTACACTATCCAATAGCAATTTCTAAAACCCTAATTTAAATTATGTAAATAATCATCTTCTAATAATTTCAATTTCTCCAATGCTTTCTTGTAGTTAATAAACATTTCAAATTTATCAATTTTTCGTCCTTATAAATGCACTTTCCTCTCTATAAATGTAAATAAGTTTTTTTTTTTTTGTAAATGTCATATAACTATGAAAAATAATATTACTCAAAATTTTCAAACTATCAGATAGTTATCAGATAGTTTAAACTTGTATTTCACAAGATGTTATTGAACAATGTAAAACAATTAGAGGTAAAGTGTAGTTTTTGAAAATAAAATGGACAAAGTGTAGGTTAAGCCAAACCACATAGGGTTTGTAATTTCTCCTATTTTTTTAACATCAACTTCTCTAGCATTGCTACTACCTTCCAAATAATGATCAATTTCTATTCAAATTTAAGTAAAATTTGAAATAAAATCAAAATTTGGGCGCTTTTCAATTTTTTTTAGGAAACACCATGGTGGGTGCATATTTCATTCCATAAAAGCCCAACAACATTTACATCTGGAATCAGGGGCCTACAAAATAAATTGGCAAAGCCTGATTCAAAATGAAACAGAAACTAAAATTCTAGGCCTGTGCTACATAGTATAATCTGGCACATACAAACTAAACAAACACTTCACAAAGCACACAATAAACCTAACTTGAATAGTTTCAACAAGTAACCAAACTATGTTGTCATTCTGCTGAGAACCCTTGTAATGAAGTCTCCTATTCCTTTCTTGCCATACAAGCCTTGAGAAACATGTCTTCCTTAATCTTGCTTTAATACTATTACCCTTCACAGCTCTCTTCAACCACTGCCAGCATCTTGCCCATTGTCCAGGAGCATCTTTAAGTTTTAATAAACACATCACCTCACACCAAACCAACAAGGAATAAGGGCATTCAAAGAACAGATGGTTCATTGGTTCATTCTCAATCAAATACAATGGGCAAAGCAAAGAAGCAAGATCTAGATAAGAAGAAATCCGATCAAGAGTTGGCAATTTGTTCAATATTGCAAACCAACAAATCATGAAGAATTTAGGCACAAAGCTCCAAACCAGAGAATGCCACATAAATAGTATCAAAATTCTCAATAATATGAAGATAAACCGGCTTCATAATGAATTTTTCATTCTTCACACACTCCCAAATTTAATTATGCTCATAATAAGAAAAGCCAATGGAGACTTAAAAATATGCTTCCAATTAACAAATCAGTCACTAGTAGGCCTCACATGCAAAATGTCCTGCCCTTTAACATAATAAGCATGCACCCATTTTTTTTCCATAAACTCTCTTTATCTGCATTCTAGAGCCATAACTTCTTTCCATGGGCAACAGCATTCCAACCAACCAAAATGAAATTGCCAGGGCCACCTTGCTCCTTTGGAACACAAACAAACTTCTAAGCCACAAGAAATCTCCTACCCTAGATAGTTCTAGTCTAGAGAAAAGATCTACAACATTTTTCAATGTAGCCCAAAATAGATGAGTTTTCGATTTGATACTCCATTGACGGATAATTTGCTAACGTTTTTTATTTATTTCATTTCACAATTTCTATTTTACACTGTGTCTAAATATATCTAAATTGATTTATCTTTACTTTTTTTTATCTATGCTGATATGGCAACTTTGATTCAACCAAAGCTTGTCTCACTATATTGAAAATATGACAATTTAATTTAATTTAGTTTTTTATTACTTGGAAATTACTTTAGCTGCCAATGCCAACATCGAACAATCAACTCTAGAGTTTACCTTTCTACAACTCTAAAATGCCAAAATTGGAAGAAAATGATTGTAGATTCTAGAATTATGAATAAGTTTATCCTAATTAAACATTTTTTCTTTCTCTCTGGTCATTTTTGTCTCACTTGATAGGCGAACGATTACATCAATTGCCTGTAAATATATAGAGTATTAGTTAAGATTTCCCAACACATGAACCAATGAAATGAGTTTCAATTTTTGAATGAAATGATATTGTTTTACCTCCATCATAAATAAGTGATAGTCCACGAGTTCGTAAGGGTTTAGGCCATTAGCTTGATGGGTGGTGAACATAGATCCTACACTCAAAGACAGTATCAAAGCCTCGGGATGTGTCCTAGGGGGGGAGGGGGGGGGGGGGAACTCTTTAATGATTAAGTTAGTTTCCGGTAAATACAAAGAAATGATGGAGTGCTTAACAGAAATCTTATGCCTTGGAATTAATGAGTGAGGCTAGCTTATATAGTTGAGGGCGATTCAAGAGGATCACTTCTGGAGGAAAACCATCTAGTCTATCCCGTAATTTTGAGATCCTATTTCCATCTTCGATTGGTTTCCTCATTGGCCGGTTGGGCTTTTTATGCTCCGTCTTAGATATGTCTATTATGGATTTGCCGGTTATTGGCATTGTCTGGGCCCGTACTCTACAAATTAGAAACAAAGAGAAAAGAAATACTTATTATTACTCAATCGTAAAATAACATTGCATTGGCGGAATACAAATGCAAACAGCAGAAAACACGAAACTGTAGTTCCATAAAATAACATTGTAAAAAATATATTGTTATATATTTCACTTGACCATGAATGTGCCCGAATTAAAGGGCGAATAATCTTTTTTTTCTCGGTAAAGAAAATTCCATTGGCGAAAAGGGGCTGTAATTATATTGATGAATATTGATGTACGCAGTCACCCTTATACACAGTATAATCGGTCGATTAAAAACCATCATTTCCTATAAACAAAAAAAAATGAATAAATTCAAGTAACTTAAGAATTAAATAGTGATTCATCTGTTTCACAAAAGATAACCTTTTTACCTTTTTTAATAAAAGTTTGACTAATATATATTCATATTAATTTGTATTATATATTTTTTTTAATTACATTAATAAACTAGAGTCTTTAAGGTACTATTTTCATATAAAAAATTTATATCTCTACAAAAAAACTCTAAAAGAAATAAAATCATAAATTAATTATTGTGAAAAATAAAGGGAACAAGCTTTGTAAGACAAATGGAATATATCATATAGAATTGGAACATCAATAATCTTGAATGTTACAAAAATATAATTATTAATTTAAAAGCAATAGCACTAATTTATGAAATAAAATGAATAACAAATTAGATACAAATAAAATTTTACTGACAACAAAAGTTGGAAAATTAGAATTTTATGAGAGAGAATGGGAGAGGAAAATTACGTTGCTGTAGGGGTTTGTAGATGTGTTAGTATATATAGACCTAAATTTAAAAGGAATAGTATTAGTTTCCAAAATACATTAAACATGATATGGTAATTAAATAAGAAAAAATGCTATACATGGAAGTTTGAATTTTTACGGAATACTTTGTATGTATATATGGTTAAATATTAACTTCAAATACATTTAATCGGCTAATTAATTGTGAAATTTGATTTTCCAATTAATTTAATAGGATAATCTAAATTTTAAAGCTCTGACTGCGTGGTATGGTTTTGGTTAAAACACAGAATTTTAGGTTAAATATCAACATTTTGGACAAAAAGTCAATCTTAGATCAAAATTGAGAAGAACATTAAGTGGATTTTTTTTTATTATATTAAAAATTTAAAGATAATTTATCATTTATGAAATAAAATTTTAACGTGGCATTCAGTTAGACTATAATGAAGTGTCCAATTGATAAAACGTCCTTTGCTTCGCTTTTATAATAATATAATAGATTGGTTATTTAATTGTTTCTACATATTATTATTATTTTCGTTATCTATACCATTATTGAAAGTTAACTAAACCATTGCTTTTAATTATTTCTTTTATTATCAATTAAAAGTTTCATAAAATTTTATAACATATTCTATGTACACACCAATTAATGTTATTTATGAGTGCTGAAAAATTTTCGTCAATAGGGAACTAGTAGAAGACTCCTCATAAGTAATGACCTGTCTATGTTGTAGAGCTTTAATATCTCATATCTTTGAACACAACTGAAAAGGAAATGTGTGATTTGAAAACACAGGGAAAAAAGTTTGGTTCTGAAATAGGAGCAGATTCTTAAATGGGAGACATGTGCATAATTTTTGAAAGGAAAAAAAATACCTAAAGAGAGCTACAATATTAAACTCGCATATTTTTTCTTTTAGGTTTTCTTGTTAAAACCAAGAAAACAAAGTTGACGAAAATCTGGTTAATATTCAAGTAGCAATATGAGAATGATTGTAACTCAAATTATAGACCTTGAATTGAAAGCACAATTCAAAACTAAATAAAGACACATTTTAATTCACTAACAGGCACAAGAATTCGAGAGAGGGGAGCTTTCTAGCATGTATGTGTTATAGAGAGAAACCAGTTTTACACCCGCGTCAGGCACGGAAAATCTAAAATATAATTGATTTATACATACATACATACATATATAAGATAAAAGAAAATAAATTGCATTAAGATTAGTTTATTGTTGACAAAAAAAACAATATTTAACAATTTATTGTAGTGATATATAGTACTCCCTCCGTTTCATATTAGCTGTCCCTTTTACCTTTTTTGACTAAAGTTTAACTTGAATATATTTATATTAATATGAATTGAAAAAAATTCTAAAAAATGATATTTAGAAACTAGAATCTTTAAAGTTTCATTTTCATATAAAAAGTTCATATTTTTACGATAAATTTTAAGAGAAATAAAATCATAGATTAATTGCTGTGAATAGTAAAGAGGACAGCTTTTGTGAAACAGAGGGAGTAATATTTAGGAAAATTTTAATGACTCTATTTGTGACAAATTATGGCTCTTACTATTAGGGATAGTAATATGGCGGATCGGGTGCAAATACCCTTTACCTGTCATTCGTGTACATAGTTTTTTTAGTACCCATTGGCTTTGCGGGTATCCGCAAGTAGGTGCAAAATCTCACCTACGCCCATAACCAGCATGCAGGTAATTTGTACTTGCGAGTAACCTGCGATTTAAACTATGTTTTTTAAATTTCATTAAAATACATACAAAATCATTCTCCACATACAATAAAATCATAACATACATATAAGAAAATATTCAATGGGAATTAGTATAAAATATTAGTTAAATATAGTCGTTGCATCTCATTATAATTAATAAATAGAAAATTTATACTCGTGGGTTTTGCTGGTAGACAGGGTGGACTTACCTGCGATGGATAACTCCTGCCACCCACCCGTAGCCGTTAGACGGGTGTGATTTGCTTTCACCCATATCCACCCCATCACAGGTATTTTTATCCATTTATTCACCCATTATGGGCGGATATCCGTGGATCATGGATTTTACCCATCCACTTGCCATACCTACTTACTATAATGAAATGTGAATAAAACACACTTCATTATCTATTCCACTGATTAATTGATATGGACCTTCATATTTGAAAAAATAAAATTACCTTATTTTATCTTGATGGAACTAAGGGCAAATTATATTACATTAAATGGATACATTTTGTGTGGATGGATAAATTATTTTTTAAATTCTATGGAACTAAATTAGGAACGAAAAAAACCTTACATTATTATCCATAACAAAACCTTACATCACTAAAAGAACACGCACATAAACTATAATGGTAAAAATATGGAAATAAATTAGAAACGCTGAAAAAAAAAACATATAAGCTGTCTTAAATTACAAAAGGTTGCTGAAAAGGAATTTTCTAAAATGAATGGAATTAATCACTTGAATCAATTATTCAAATATTTATTTCAGTCACCCAATTAATACATATTTTTCATCATTCTTCAACAAAAAATATTGACATATATGTATTTTTTAAAATAAATGGAATCAATGATTTTTAATCAATAATTTAAATTTATAATTAATTTATTATCAAAAAGTGAATTTAAAATAGTTTTAATCTATTACAATAACTTGACACAGGAAAAAGTGTAACTAATTTTTTTCCTTCAACTTTATTGTCAATAAAATACTCTTGCTTTCGAGATATTTCCCTGATGATGAATTGTGCAGTTTAATATTTCCTTTTTTCTTTATTTCTCACGTTCTTTATTCTTTTGGGAACTTGTAATAACTCAATGGTTTAGCCTAACTTACACTTTGCTCCCTTATTTTTTAAGACTACATTTTTTCTCCTGCTTCTTTTACACTATCCAATAGCAACTTCTAAAACCCTGATTTAAATTGTATAAATAATCATCTTCTAATAATTTCAATTTCTCCAATTTTTTTTTAGTTAATAAACATTTCAAATTTATCAATCATTCTTCTTTGTAAATGCACTTTCCTCTTTATAAATGTAAATAAGTAATTTTTTAAATGTCATCTAACTATGAAAAATAATACTACTCAAATTTTTCAAACTATTAAAATATGGTTACCAGATAGTTTAAACTTGGATTTTACAAGATGTTATTGAACAGTGTAAAGTAAGATGAGATAAAGTATAGTTTTTTAAAATAAAGTGGGCAAAATGTACGTTAAGTCAAATCACATATAATTGTAATTTCCCCTATTTTTTAACATCAACTTCTCCAGCATTTCCACTACCTTGCAAATAATGATCAATTTCTTTTCAAATTTAAATGAAATTTGAAATAAAATCAAAATTTGGGCGCTTTTCAATTTTTTTTAGGAAACACCAGGTGCATATTTCATAAAAAAAGGAAGGGAGAACACACGTTACAAGTCTTTCCAAACAATACATTAGCAACCTTCAAATTGTTATGATCTCAATTACAAATATAAAGAAGAAAAAAAATATATATGCAACTTCTACTTATTTATGATTTTTAACATAAAATAAGTGGTTGAGACTTTTTTGTTGCATTTTGAGTGACAGAAAAATGGGGGAATACTAACATATGATTTATGGTTCAAATTTTTGTAATATATACATTTATTTTACGAGTGTTTGTACAATTCAAACAATGAAAAGAATATATATATATATATATATAATTTATATATATTACAATTTAATAGGTATTTAAATGAATGAAAAACTAAATATAAATCAGACGAACTCTTTAAAAGAGTGGGATTAGCTCTCAACTGATAGTAGAATTTAATCTTGATATAATTTGTAAGTCTCAAGGCTTTAGTCTTAACCACTAAATCAAGATATCATTCACTAATTATGTACGTATGTGATTAACATTTAATAAAAAAGATTAGGTACATAATTAGTCAGAAGCCAATTAGAAGTCATAATACGGTTTTTTTGGGATAAAAAGTCATAATACGAAATAATTGTAGATGGTTATACAGGAAAATCATGACTCAATTTAAATTCAGTTTAGACATTATTCTTCATAATCATTACAGTAATTAGTTTCGACAACTAGAATGTGACTTTGTAAATTTTCATAAATATTCTTGCTAAGTTGTTGATTTTGGTTAAAGGAATCATAATTCTAAGACCATACTTGCAACATTTAAAAAAAAAAAAAACAATCATAATTCTTGATTTTGATGCAACATTTGTGTGTCGGTTAATTCATCTATCTACTAACTCGATTTAATAATGGTTTCTAGGCTAGTTCTATTAACTATTAAACCTATACTGATGTATCTGTTTCCTTCATCACATGGACATTAAACATTGCATGTAATGAGAATCACAATATTATGTACTAGCTTGTACTTTGAAGATTGTGTGCAGTGAAAATCATAACCAATTGCTCAGAAAATCCCAAACATACGTAATTGCTTGTACCTGGAAGTTGAAACTATGCAATATTACAATTTCAGCCGAGCAGGAATATATATGTGATGTGCAGTTGTTTAAAACTTAAATTTTCATTTTTGTCCAATGAATAAAAAGCTTCAAAGCAATTTTAATTAGATGATTACGAGCTCACTTCAAATGTTGATAAAAAAAAAACAAAAGAGAAAATAAAATACACACTTCAAGTTCCGTCCAATTTGGCCAAAAAAAGTTGTCCCAGAAAATATATTAAGACACTTTGAATTGTTATGATCTTAATTACTAATATAAGGAAGAAATTAAAATAGCTAGTACCGTAATATTATGGGACTTAAACCAGATCCCAACCATCAAAGGAAGGACCACTTGTGTTTTGTGGGAGAAGAATCAGCAATAATTAAGGCTCCGTGCAGAGTACACTTTCATAAGATAACTTCTGTAACTTATTTCACAACTCAAACTCAGTTTGAGGAGTATTTACATTTGCTTCTCCTTTCTTCCATCTCCAGCTGCTCAGCTGCAAGTGTCAGACCACACATGAACCATCTATCAGAAGAATGCAAAGAAGGGAAGAGCTCATTTCATAGATCACTTTCAGTCAAAGAATCACCTAAATAAGGAAAAACATCTTTGCAGCTCACTAGCCTTTCACGTGTTACCAATGCATTTGAAGGCCACATCTTGCAATCTTTTTCAATTGTTGTCATTGGATGCTTACAGTACAAGTGGGAGCTGCGAGAAAATTGATTTGAAAAATGATGCAATAAAGTGGTCTGCATGGACGGATGTGCAGCTGAAGCTTTTAAGCAACTTTTGATGTTAAAACGTATCAGAATGCCCACACTTGTCAGTAAGTTTACAGAAAACATTACGAACATTGATATTAGTTTCTAACAGTGAGCGGAAAACAAATCTTGTGATAGGTGTTTACTGCTCGGTTCAGGAAATCCTACTTGAAACCAAAAGCTACGGGAAACATTTCAAATCACAGTTACGATCTCCGAAGAACCAAAACTATACAAAAAAAACAAGAACATAAACTCAGTAAAACCAAGTTTCACATAAACCTTATTGTCAAATTTACAAAACCAGCTCACTTATGTAGTCACAATGTTAGAAACAGCTTCCTGCTGAACTACTTTTTAACCTACAACAATTATACAGTGGATCCATTGCAGCAGATTATCATTCACTGCTTATTAGAAACTAGGAGTTCACGACCAAATTAGCGTGGAACATAACAGTTCTGAGGTCCAGTAGCAAATTACATTAACAGCACTTGCTAGCAGCAATATGTACAGTTCTGCTAGCTAGGCACCAAAACCTCTAGATATCTACAACAGCACCTTCCTGCAAGAATCATAGTCACTACTGTAAGTGAATCTCATCCTCGCATAAGAATTTTTTACAGTAAAAACTTGCAGAGACAGTTATGTACCATGTTAGCTACTAGATCAACTACTAAAAGATTAACTAGTTGGATCTATGCCACCAGAACCTGCAGGAAAGCAGTAAGGTTGAGATTAAATAAAATCTCAGTGAGGAATTAACAATTCTGTAGTAATTGTTTCGATAAAACAAGCCAATTAATCAATATTGCAGTAATCGATGTGCTCAGCATACCAGAGCCATAGAAATTGATCAACTGCCTAAGTGCAACTAACTGTCTACAGTTACTACCTCTGCAGTAGCTTCTTCCTAGCAATTCACATGAGTTTCACTGCAGGTTTCAAAATCAGTCTCATTTTTGAGTAATCGAACAACAAGCAGATCCTTTTTCAGTCAGATAAAGAGTACCCAGTAGCAAGAATCATCTTATACTTTGCGGATCATCATGCTACATTGGCCATTTCCAATATGCAACACTAAGTAACCTTGAGAGATTGTTTCAGTCTTTGCAGAGCCAGTATGAATCATTAACTCAATAAACCAAATTCCATACAAGTTCTTGATTCACTGCACAAACCAGTTAACTAGAACTGAAATCAACCACGCATCGACGTAAACCATAAGCTGTCTCCTGCCTGAGTTGGTTTTGAGTCTTTAAGCTATTAGGGTTCTTGGTTTCTCTCCTAAAATCAACAGGCTTTTCAATTGGTTTGAGGGAGAATGGGGAAGATGGCAGTGGAGATAGAGAACGGTAGATTAAGGTAGTGGAGTAGCCTAATCAACAAGAGAGAAGTAAGACTCTGAAGAAGTATATGTGGATGATTAATGTAAAGCTAAGTCCTAATTAGTTTCACTCCAACGTATCCCCTACAGTTGCTCTGAAGTCCAATTCAACGTTGAGCAGTTGAGGTGCTTGATTTGTTAAGTGAATAGCAACTATACCATCAACTTAAGGTTAACCTCTTAAGCAGCTAGTAGCAGGAACCAGTATTTGCAGTTCTAAGTTCTAGCTGGCGAAAGATCAAGCAGTTTAATCAAGCCTCCAGATTCAACACTTCAACAATAGGCCCGCGTAAAACAGGTGTACATTACAAACTATATTAGACAGTATTTTTCAATTTAAAACCATTAGTCACCTGTTTCACAAGTAGCACAATTTAACTGAAAGATTTGTTGTGCTCATCAAAGCCAACTTATCTCTTATTGTGATAAATCCATAAGAACTATATTATATATGAATTGATGGATGATGGAGATCATGCCACATGAGACTTAATTCATCTTTGTAGTTCTTTAAAAAGGTGTTCACAATCTATGAATATATACATGGGTTGATTACTCATAAAAGATTGCACATATGACATTACTATATGAGATAGAGTGATTTGTCTCAATCACTGGAATATTGGTTCCTAATGCGTATGTGGATATTTATGGAGATAAATATTTGAACAGGACCAAAACAATTACTCTTAGACCTTCAACTGTTGAGAAAGAGTAAATGTTATTTATTCCGTAGACTTGAGAATAATATGAATTTAAATGTATACTTTATGTGATTTTGATATGTCAACCAATGATGCCTACTATAGGATATACTTGGACATGTTGGATCACATAAATGTAACATGTTAAGTTCATGATTATTCAACATAGAATTCACCGCTCTTGAAATGAGAATGAATATTGTGGAGTAAGTCTCTTGGTTTTTCGGATTAAGAAATCCACGTGGTCGATTTAGAAAAATATTGTTTTGGAAATATTATTTTCTATATATAAAATTATATAGATGGTATATATAGATTTTATAAATGTTTTTCTAAATTGTTTAGAGTCCGAATAAACTTGAAGAGACGTGCACATATTTAATTCCGAATTGACAGTACCACGTTTTGGATGTGGTTGGTCTAGTCCGGATTATGTGCAACAATATTGGACGGTGAACGGAATAGAATAAAATGGGTACTTGTGAATTGTCTCTGAAATCTTGGGAAATTTTACAAGGTCGTATAATATGTTGTACTGACTTGTAAACAATAAATTAGTTGAGGACTAATTTGACAGGATTAAGAGATCCCAAGGGTCCCACGCCACATTCTGAACTCTACCCGGTTTAACTTCTAAGAGAAGTTGTACTTTAGCTTCTAAGAGAAGCTATTGTACTTTTTGCCTATAAAAGGAGTGGTTGTGTATTATTGAATATAGATGGATGATGGAAACAGAAACAAAAAAACAATAATAGTACAAACACTCATATAGTGCAACGGGTGGAGAAGGAATTCGAGCGTGTTAAGCTTGGAGAATTCTGCGTTTGTGGAATTTCGAAAACAAGGTACCCGTGTGATTATTTCTGCAATCCGATCCTGGTGTACGCTAATTTAATAGCGTGAAACTCGTTCGGATTCCCAACATTAACCTCCATAACATAAGCTATTTCTCCAGTTGCTTGATCTAGACCTTCATTATTATTCAATAAAACATCAGTAAATTCATCAATAAAATGTAGAACTGATATATGCATGGAAGTCTTACAAATGAGACCACAATAGACCGAGTTAAGATTTTTACTACATGAACACAGCAAATTGAAACTGACGCAAAGCAGAGACAATCAGCAGCCAGAAACTTGGGAAAACGAAGTCATAGAAACATCAAGTAACTGGAAGATGAGCAACTGATATTACTGATTTCATATGTGATTAGGAAGATAGAACAGAAATTGAGTTGAGCTGGAAAAGGAAGTCAAGCATGTACGGGTTAAGTCTTTAAGGACTGAATTGGAATTAGACAAGTAGTTTTGTGGAACCTTGATTTATATTAGGAAAATAGGGTTGAAAGTGTTCGTGTGCTTATCAAACTTGAGCAATTGTAGTCGAAATTTATACAGACACTAATGAAGGTAGTCCATATTGAAGTAGGTGTCTAAGATGAAGATGTTCTGATATTTTTAATATCTGTTTACTTGAATATTTAGGCATGAAGAAACTTACTGATTTAAGTTTTTTAGCAGAAAGTCTTTGTTGAATCTGCATGGTTCAAGGCAGTCATGTGATCACTTAAAGTCACATGAGGATGTGATCATAGGCCAGTTTGAATTGATACCTCTAGCACCACCCTAATACAATTTAGTATCCAAGAGTTCATTCATAACAAGAAAGGAGCTGAGAAAGCTTTGTTGCTTTAAATACCAGGCTTGAAACTCAAAGAGCATTTATGAAATTTAAGTTCTTGTTGTGTGGCAAACTTACTGAGATTCAAAATCTCATGTTTGTGCTTCTGAGTAATGGGCGCGGGTGTGAATGAACAGAGTAAAGCTGTGGTTGTGACTGCACATCATTCAATCCTACTACCGTAAATAAGTGAACAAGTTCAGATAAATGAAGATTTAACGGTTAGTCCAACATCAGATTGTTATCATTTTAATTTGCAGGTTAAGTTAGTACAAGTGGCGAGCTGAGTTTGCAGATCAGTTATCTACATTAGTTCTGATAAGTAAGCAGGTTGTACCGGTAATGAAGTCCTCGACTGAAGTATGTTGATGGCTTAAATGGTTAGCTCATCAATGAAAGGGTATTTCTTTTACAGGTTAAGCAAAGTTAAGTGGCTGTACTCGGTAGTTGCCGTTCCCACTGTAGTTGAGGAAGTAAGATTAGTGTGACTGATGAGAGACCTACAGAATCAGGATCATGTTGGCTCGGTTGCTGCTGCAATTTTACAAGCAAGCATCGTTTCTTCAGTGACAAGGCAGTACGTTTTGACTAGGCAGCAGGTTCGGCCTTCTGGTTTCAGTAAGCACGAATTGTAAGGAAATATGAACTTCTCTGGTTTCTGTTGTTAATACAACTAATGCATGCGTGAATCAAGCCTTTGCATGTGCACTGAGAAGTCTAGGAAGTCATGTGACGATGGTGCATTGAATGACCATGGCTTTCAAGGGAATTCTGTAATTACCAGCAATCTGTCAGACATCAGTTCTGAAGGAACTGGGGATCAGCTTGATTTCCATCTGGAATTAAGTGGAAGACCCAGATAAATTCTGGATTTGGGCAAGTAAGGAGGGAGAGATTAATCTAGATCATCATCTGTGGCCAATTTTCTGTTACTCTTGGAGCTGTAATCTGATCCGTGTTACTTGCTCGTCTGATATATCTGAACTGATCTGTCTGGTTAAGGGCTACTGATCTGTTTCTCTTATTCTGTCTGATTGAATATGCATGCTACTGAATTGTTTGCTGCATTAATCAAGTGTTTCCTTACTGAGTTCTCATTACCCCTTCTGATTTACCTTGCAGATTGGACTTACATTGTATAATTGTTACTGGAAATTCTGGTTTATGTGTTCATAGTGCAGGTGAGGTGCAGCCTTAAGTTCTGATCTGTTCTGTACTAGAAATTCCAATTAATTGGTTATGGATCTGTGAGCTAATGGTCTGTATCTGGAGTTTGTTAGTAGAGCTACTGTGGTGGGCCATTGGACTGTTTATCTCTTGGGCGAAATTGATACTAGAACATAAGGAAAATGGTTGGCCTCTCTTGATTAAGTCACATCTGAGTCCTGGATATGGGTTTCTTAATTAAAACAATGGAGCTGTAAGCCTGTAACATACATAACTGATAAAATCTCATGTTCAATCAACTACAACCGGAGGACTAACAGATACAAATCATAATAGTCTGTGATTACACACGAACAACAAGAGGGGTTTATTGATAGCACAATATCTGACACAAACTAAACTTGTAAGAGCAAATAACCAAGGCCTTTAAGCACGCAAGCCTTGGATACCAAACTACTACTAGAAACAAGAGCAAAGTCCAAACACGAAGTTAGTAATAAAATAGCAATAATAAGACAACACGATCACCGAGAAAGTACAGAGCATGAAGCTTACATAAGGCTAGAAACTCAACCTCCAAAACAACAAGACACTTACCATGAAACACCAAACGTCACTCCTTCCAAACAAGCACTAAGCATGCTGTCAAAGTTTCTTCTCATGACAGCGGTTGGCTCTGTGGTCTTTCATCTCATGTTTGGTGGCGTCTCTTGCACTTTGAGCACTGTGGTACTCGGCTTATTGGTGCTGGAGCATGTCGTGTTGACTTTGAAATAGACGGTTGCAAATGTTACAAAATCCATCATACTCTCGACACTCCGTCTCCAACAGCTTGAGGCTAACAAAGTTAGCATCCCGCTAGTAGTAAAACCCAGAGCCGTTATAGTTCTGGCGATGGTATTTCATATGCTCATGTGCTGCAAACATGAATTTGCATTGCGATCACATAGGCGCCCACTTCTTGTCTCTCCTGTGGTCTTGTTTTGGTGGGTGAGAACATCACTCTCATCCTCAACCTCTCTCACAAAGTGAGCAAGTCTTGCATTCCACGTTAGCTATCAGTGAACTTTGCAAGCAGCAAGGAGATTGGGAGTTTTAGACTTACAGCGCCTTGAGCAGGCAAGGAGGAATATTCTCCTTATATAGACGTCTTACCATAGCTCAAAAGATGCTAAAATATGTGATGGCTTGTAGTTAGAAGGAAAATCAAAGCAGACTGATCAGAGAATCCCAACCATAAAAGGACCATCTGTTTTTGGCAGAAGAATTAGTCAAGTTAAGGCTTTATGTGTATATCAGTATATATGTAATGACCCAACCCAATTTAGTCCATTTTATTATTTTGGGTATTTGAGTTATGACTTGTAGTTGGAGAGAAACTCAAAACAAACTGATCAGAGAATTTCAACCATAAAAGAAGGACTACCTGTTTTTTGTAGAAGAATCAGCCGAGTTAAGGCTTTGTATGTATATATGTAATGATCTAACTCAATTTAGTCTATTTTATTATTTTGGATATTTAGGTTAAGGCCCAAGAGAAGGGAAAAAAATAAAAATAAGAAGCAAATTAAAAAAAAATGCAAGGGAATTAAAAAAGGGGGGGGGGAGTTACGGCACAAAACCAAAAGAAAAGAAGAGAGAGACGGACTAAGGTTATAAAAAAAAGGGAATGAGAAAAAGTTATAGTTGTGTATTTCTCTCACTTTTTCATATAGCTATTGCTTTATATTGAAAAAGTGGAAGCAGAAATCATCAATTGAGAATCAAGTGAAAGCAACCTGTGAACTTTTTCAGTAAAAGTAGGATCTTTAGTAAGTGTTTGTTAGTTATTTATAGTGCACAAATTAATTGTTTTTAGAATTTGAAAAGAGATTTTGATTGATGATTTTATTGAACATGATTTATTTTTTATGATTAAAGAGGATAATAAATTATTAGGATTGTTTCGGATGAGTTAGAAATAAGTTTATTGAAGTTTTGGCTTGAAGAACCTCAAATGCAGAAGGTGGAAATAGGAGACGAGTATTTCTGGGTAAAAATTGGGCTAACTACAATTTAGGTCCTTTATGCTTAAAGGTCGGTTCATCAACACCCTATAATCCAAAACATTACAACTTGGTCACTGGAAGTAGGATGCTATAACCAAATTAATTACAATATTAGTCCCTGGTGCTTTTAACACCAGGTCAGAAAATTCTTAGATTCCAGAAGTGTTCATTTGGGCCACTATAGCTAGTGATTTTGGATTATTCCTTAAATTGATTATATTTTGACATAAACTTTTGTATAATTATTTTAGGTGACTAAACAATTATTTTAGGACTTGGAAAGTTGCATTTTGAGGTAAGTGGCTATTAATATTTCTAAAAATTAAATAGTTTTGATATTATGTATGTGTGTGTGTGTGTGTGTGTATTATTTCTTCAAAGTGTTAAGTTTCCTACTTAGTAATTTTTCAATATTTTGATTTAAAGC
The DNA here is from genome assembly GCA_039654915.1 of Aquilaria yunnanensis. Taxonomy (NCBI): domain Eukaryota; kingdom Viridiplantae; phylum Streptophyta; class Magnoliopsida; order Malvales; family Thymelaeaceae; genus Aquilaria; species Aquilaria yunnanensis. Next base: position 4,917,081 of record CM077595.1, read on the forward strand.
TATTTTGCATTAAATTGATTTTCAATTAGAAAAAGAGTTTTCAAATACATGTTTTATTCTGAAATTATTTTCCAAATACTTCATGAATTTACTTATTTATCTACTTATTTGAAGTTTATCTTATTTATACAATGTATTGTGTTTGATTAAATAAGCTGGGATCAGATATGTTTTAATTATGATATTTTGTACTAAAAATTTTATAACAATTTTAATGCTCTAAATTTCTTTTCCAACTCCGTTTTTGTGGGCATTGGTTTTGTGCCCTTACTATTAGGAAAGTGTAATTCTGGACCCTTCACATAGGGTATTATGTTTTATTCTATTCCGCAATGCACTATTTTAGGACTAGTCCTTCCGGGCACTCAATCGTTAGCAATTCTTAGACGATTTTAGACGTACTACAGTGATTTAAGTGTGGTCACAGTGATCACTCCATCCACTCCGCTCTAAATTTCTATTCTGTCATTCTGCTTTGAACTGCTCTAATTTGGTGTATGATTTTATTTATAAATATCATTTGCTCAGTTCTCAAAATAGCTATTGTATTAATTGATTCTGACCCTTCAAATATTTTCTGTTGAAGTCTACGTTATTATTTTATAAGAATTATTTCTGCTTGATCATCCATGAATCTTTCAAGCTCTAAAACCAAAAAAATTGTACAGAAAAAAAATCATAAAAATGAAAATAATGGAGATAGAAAAAAAACTAAACAACCGTGCTAGAGGAAATTAAGGAACATAAGGAAGAATTTGTTTTACTCTCTTGATGATCAGATCAAGAGCTTTTTTGGCTTGTTGGTCAACAAAAATCTAACTTCCTAAAAAAATTTGAGATTTGTTTGACAAGAGTTATGAATGATGGATACAATTAGAGAAAATAGAGGATCTAGAAACCAATACTGAGATGTGAAACGGCGATCGACTACACACACCTAAACATTAAAAAAAATCTTATAACTTTTGCAACTTTTCTAAGTAAGTCCTATTGTGGCAACGTCGGGTTTTCTGGAGTCGCCACCAATCTGTTTACTTAGGTCGATTGGTCACCTTAAAAATGGTCTGCGAGAGTTCGGGGATCGGGAGTACGGTTACGCTAAAACAATATTGTTAGAGCGCCCAAAATTGGCACCTTAGTTGATTTTTAATTTTATTTTACCTTGCTTTTAAATAATTTTCAGTTAATTTTCAAAGATAGAAATTTTAACTGAATTATGTCGAAATGTGGATTTTTAGTAATTAATTCGGGTAAAATTTTATACTTCCGAACCATGGACTCTGCCGAGTCATTTGGACACGGAAGATTTTGATTCCGAACCATGGACTCTGCCGAGTCATTTGGACACGGAATTTGATGAAATTTTAAATAATTTTATCCATATTGTAAAAATATGGATTTTTATCTTTTTATTTAATTTATATAGTTTTTTTTTTTTTTAAAAAAGGTTGATATTTCCAAACTGTAGATCCTGCCGGATCATCCGGATATGGAAATTAATTTAAATTTAATTTATTATTAGTTATTTAATTAATTACTAAATGGCCCATGCAGACTGAAATTTTCAATGTGTGATTTTCGATTATGTCAAACTAATTTTAGATTAATCATTAAAGAATCTATCTAATTTAATCATGCTTAAGCTTAACATCAATTTCTAAACTAATTCATAACTTTAATAATCCAAACAATACTAAAAAAGTAAAACAATGGCTAATTTGTAAATCAGAACAATATTAGAGTCTCAAATATACAAATCACATAAGACCAGGGGCAAATTATGTATTAAAAATATTTATCTAACCAAATCATACGATTATGCTTAGTAATAATTCTTTAAGTTTATTCATGCTCTTAATTAAATGAACAAACAAAGACATAAAAGAGAATAAACATTAATGGCCAAATTGCAATTCAAAACAACCTTAAAGTCTCAGACGAACAAATCAAATAAATCCGAGGATAAATTATCTATTAAAATTACCCATCTAACCTAATCATATAATTAAGTTTAATGACAATTTCTAAGTTAGTTTATGCGTTTAATCATTTGAACAAACAAAACACAAAATAAAGAACATAAGTAAATCAGAGATCAAGTTGTAAATCAAAACAAACTTAAAGTTTCAAATGAGCAAATCAGATAAATCCGAAGACAAATTATTTATTTAAATTATTTATATAAGCTAATCATATAGTTAAACTTAATGTTAATTGCTAAGTGAATTTTACACCTTTAATTAACTGAATAAACAAAAACATAAAAAAGGAAAATAAACATCAGTGACTAAATTGTAAGTCAAAACAAACTAAAAGTCTCAGATAAATAAATCAAATAAATCCAGGGATAAAATTATTATTAAAAATATCTATCTATCCTAATTATATAATTATGTTTAATTATAACTCTTAAGTTAATTCAAGCTTTTAATCAATCAAAAAAAAATTACAAGAAAAAAAAGTAAGACTAATTAAAGCAAAGAAAACAATAAAACTTGCTGTAAGTGGTTAATCTGCAAAAGAGAATATGTTAGTGACTTAAATGGATAAAACAAAGGAAACTAAGGACTAAACAAGGATTTTACCCAAAAATAAAAAAATAAAAAAAAACTTTGACTCAGTCAAAACGTTAAACGCGTCTTCGTCTTCAACCTTCTGGCGTCGGGACGCTGCGACCGTGGAGTTGAGGGAGCTGGGTGACGAGGCGGGCTGGGCGCCACGGCTGACGGAGGGGTAGGAGGCGCTGCGGAGGCTGGGCTTGGGTGCGGCGGCTGGGCGGGCGAACGGGTGACGCGGCAGCGTGCGCCGACGGGAAGCTGGAGCTGGGTGGCTGGTGGCGCAAGGAAGAGGCGGGATAGCAGGGGGCGACACAGCGGCAGGGAGGCGACGCGAGGCGACTGGCGCGACGGCAGGGAGGCGCGACGAGGCGGCGACTGAGCGCGACGGCAAGAAGCTGGACGCAGCGTCGCAGAGGAAGTGACTGGTGGCAAGGGCGTCGGCGATGGGGCGTCGAAGATGGCGGAGTTTTGGGGGAAATCCTGAGGCGTCGACGCTCCGGGAGGAGAGGGAAGGAGAGGGAGGAGAGTTAGGCGAGCGAAGTCGCCGGGAGAGAGAGAGAGAGAGGGATGGTTCCGGCGAGAGCTAAGAGAGTGAGTGAGAGAGAGAGAGGGGCAGGAGAGAGAGGGGTCCGAGTTACCAGGGGAGAGAGAGAATTCGCGAGAAGAGAGAGAGAGAAGCAGAAACAGAGAGGGAGAAGGAGAGAGGAGAGCAAAGGAGAGAGAGAGAGTTCGCGAGAAGAGAGAGAGAGAAGGAGAAACAGAGAGGGAGAAGGAGAGAGGAGAGCAAAGGAGAGAGAGAGAGTTCACGAGAGAAGTGAGAGAGGGAGAGGGAAAAGAAGAGAGAGGGAAGAGAAGTGAGAGAGGGTCAGAGATCAGATGTGTGTGTGAGCTGTGTGTGTGTGTCTGCCGAGTGAGAGAGAGATGAGTTGTTTTAATAGAAAGGGAAGAAGAATCGAGAAGGGAGCAGGTGAAGAAATTTGTGCCCGGGGAGCGTCTGTCGGCCACTTTTATTTTTTTTTTTTTTCATTAATTAATTTCATTTTAATTTTAATTAATTTAATTAATTTTTAATTAATAATAATATTTTTTTTTTATATATATATAAAAAAACAAAACAAAAAAGATGTCCGTAAAACAATATTTTATATCTTAAAATTAATTAATTGATTTTATTATTATTATTATTATTTTTATTTTTAAAAAAAATTTCAACTGGTCGGACGAAATTGGGTGTCAACACCTATATTTTTATAACTTTCTGTTTGAGTCATATATCTTAAAAAATGTAATCACTGTTAATCCTATAGATGGAAAACTTAACGGAAATCTGATGTGGTGAAAAACAAACGTTAAAAATAAGGGAAAAAAAATCAAAATTGAACATCTAACTTTGTAACTTTTATAATTAAGTCATTGGGTTCCTATTTTCTCACAATTCACTCCTGAATTTAAAAGAAATCTAGAACTTTGTAACTCTAATTGGAATGTGCAAGTTTGGTTATTGCTTTTGTGCCTGAAATTTTTAGAAAATGTTTAAAATAAACCATTTCTTCTTCTTCTTCTTCTTTTCTTTTCTTTTTCCTAAATAAACTATTATATTTCTTATGTTTTAAGGCCATTGATTGCCATTACGTCAATGGAATATGCCATGAGAATGAGGATATCACATCAATTGAACCATTTAAAAACTAGCACTTTACCTACTTAACAATTACTTGAAAAAATTCTTTTAGAATGTAATTAATTATTTATAAGTTATCCAACTCAAAAATAAAATTTTAAAAAATACTATATTTTAAAAATATATTTTGAGCTTATTAACTTATAGAATTTTATTTCATGTACAAGTCAAATGAAAAATTAAAAATACTAATTAATAATAATGTATTAAATAGCTCATTACTTAATATTTCACAATCAATTTTGTAATATTTCATTGTACTTTATGGATTCCATTATAAAATGATATAATCTTTTTTTTATTAACTCTGCATGCTTTTACAGAAGCTTGGAAGAATAAACAATAAAATTTCACAAAATGAGCTATAAGTATACTACAGAAAGGATATTTATATCAGTAATAACAATGTAATAATGATAATTTCACTGATGATGAAAAAATGGATTTATAACCTAATGAATATATAGATATATAGGAAGATTAATTAATTATAAAATTGTGAGGCAGTATAATCAAGCCATTGACAGTTGGATCAAGATTGAGGTCATTCAACTCCAGCTTTCTTGCCAGAACATGATCTAGCTGTTACTTGGTGGAAGGTTTTTATTCCACTCCCTGCTAGGAATTCTCCATTTCCAAAAGCTTTATATGTTTTTAATTGTTGGATTATAATTAGTGTTATCACTTAAAAACCTGTATTTTTTTTATTGGAAAGTATGAAAATTGTTCCTTGTTCTTCACTCTCAAGGAGAAAGAAAAAAGAAAATGTAACAGGTTTATACTTGAAGGACAACGGCACCAGAAGAGAATATTTAGGGTTCTAGGGGTGAGTTATGAAAAAATAAAAACTTGGTAATTTAATTATAAAATTTACAACGTTAGATGTCCAATTTTGATTTTTTTCCCATTGTTTTTAATGTCCATTTTCCACCACATCAGATCTCTATCAAGTTTTTTGTTTGTAGGACTAACAGTGATTATGTTTTTTAAGATATATGACTCAAACAAAAAATCATGAAGATATAGGACTTACTTAGAAAAGTTACCAAAGTTATAGGACTTTTTTTTACCTTTCCCCAATACAAGTAAATGAAAACTATTAAAAAGAAACCTCACCATACGTTGGCTTTTCCTTTGTTCATCTAAAAAAGTTGAACCTATCATCTCTCTTTTAATGTGGATTTATGCATAAAAATAGACAATAAACACTGCTTCCCAAAAAGAGCAAACAATGATTTTGGACCTCTTGTTATTATGAAATGCATGCTCTTTATTATAAATGACTAATTGTTAGCATGTTCCCCATTGGTTAAAAGAAATTGCAATTGTTCATAATAATCATAGTCCTAGGACCCTAAACAAATGTAAAAAAAGTTCTTATAAAACAATAAAATGATCGAACATCAACTGGACAAAAGAAAAAATTACCTTCCAATTACCACAGGTGGTAGGATCTAGCAACCATTCCTTGCTTGTAAATCCATTTAGTTAATTTCATCCTCCTCCTGCTTCACAATAAAAAATATGAGAAAATCAATTTGACACAAAGTTGATAAAATTTACTAGTGCAGCCCAAGAAGTTTTGCCCTTCTGTTTGGAGGAGACAAAGAACTTGAAAAATGCGCTATAAAAAAGTATATTCCTTAAACGGTACTTATTTCCGTATTGACGATAGGCCGATCATAATCAAGAGGAAGAACAAAGGAACATTGTAATCGTGCAAAATCTTTTGTGAGCAACAATGAAACTATAAATGCCCAATTTTTGGAGAAGTGATTTTCACATCTAATCTAATCTAATCTAATCTAATTATATATATATAAAGCAGTACATTTTTAGGGAGGATTGTGTCTTTTCCACTCTCACGTCTATGGCTGGCTGCCATGTGGTAATTTTATTAATGATTTATAGTAGCAATTGTGAGTGTGAAAATTAAAATGCCAATTTTACCCATAAGAATTAAAAATGGCAACTTGACTTTATTGCAAAAATTAATAATGACAATTAAGTAAAGAGTGCTGAAAACTTAGTATTTTTTCACTTAGTATTTTTTGAACGCCGAAATGCCGATTGAACAGAATAATTGAAGTACAATTAATGGCAATTGAAGTACAATTATAATTAATAATGGCAATTGTGAGTGACGAAAATTAATAATGGCAATTAATGGCAATTAAAGTACAATTATTCTGTTTAATCGGCTCGATTAATCAGTAATTGGCAATTGTAATATTGTATATAGCTAAAGTAATTTACGCTGTACATTAATTTACGCTTTAAAAATTAACAAAATACAGAAATTTCGGTCAATGACATAAAAATGGACAGTAATTGGAAATTAGTAATTTCGGTCAATTAGTAATTTACAGTTATTAATTTCGGTCAATCACATAAAAATGGATAGTAATTTACGCTTTAAAAGTAAACAAAATGCAAAAATTCAAATGGTTATTTACTTACTATACATTTCATGAATACAATTGCCTATATAAAGTAATGATGGTACACGATTTTTCAAGCAAACCTTGAGTGCTTCTTTTCCACTCTCAGAATGGATCTTAGTCAAGCTTGCTATGTCTGCTTGCTAAAAAGGATCCTCAAATATTTCAAACTCCCTGGAGTTGTCTTTATGATAGAGAATATGTGGTCACGTACATTTTTAACATTCATCGAGATTCAAGTGAAGGATGAGAACAAAAATCACATCAAGCAAATATATCATGGAGAGCCATGAACATCTAGATACAAGAGTCGACAATGTGCTAACTATCAAGCAATCAAAGGTTTGAAAGGATGTTATAAATTTAAAATTATTGACTTAAATTTTAGTGCACGCGTGCATGTGAAATATTGGCTTGTTTAGATGGTAAACGAAAATACGAGATTGTAAGAGCAATTGAAGTTCATGGAGATCGAATGCCAATTCTAAAAGGAAAAAAACAATTTTCTTATTCGAAAGGTACATGAAATTTTAAATTTTAAAATTTGACCGAATTGTTCTTATTTTAATATTCACTACCTATTTTTCAACAGATTGTTAATTTGGAAGGCAAATCAAAGAAAAGTTCAAGAATGGAAGATATAGACGAAGCATCTGAGGATGAAGTGATGGAGACAATGATTATAGATGCATCAAGACCTCAGTGTAAAAGGAGGACTGTCTTTTGTGTTCGGGATTTTCCTAATGGCTCTATAGGTGAAAAACATGCCATGAAGAATATGTTTGAATATTTTAATCCCTTCAAGTTAGGTCTCAATTTTAAAGGAGTAGATGAAGAGGACTCAAAGTTAGCGCTTGAGGTGGGCAAAGAAGATAGTGCTACACATGCTGCTACCTTTGAATTTGATACTAAGTGATGACTTACTTGCAAGTTTTTATATTATTTAGAAAGATAAATAAATGTCTTTTAGACATAGAATAATTCACAGCTAGCAATTGTATCTACTTTGCTTAATACAATTATGCTTAATGGTTTATAGACCCATCAAATATATGTGCATAATATAAAATTTTACCATTATTTTTTTTATGGCAATTATATTGAGTTCAAATACATAGCTACTTATGCTAAAAAAATGCAGTACTTTGATCATGGTGAATTCTATTATGCACAAATATATAATTCAATGTTAATCATGATGGATGAAAGGAATAATCTAACTAAAATATTATCAAAGTTGGTCACCAAATAATTGGTCATAATTAAGAAATAACTCTCGAATTTTTAGTACACTGGCTGAGTTACAAAGTTTTTTTGTAATAAGAATTCAATCTATCTTCCCAAAATGTAAATAAATTTTAAGTTACACACCGAATAATTAGTCATAATCTAATTATGTGTGTGTGTGTGTGTGTGTGTGTGTGTGTGTGTGTAATATTAGTCTTTTCCTTAATTTAGATTATGAGAAAATGACATGTGGCATTTTTTTTCCAACAAAGATAGTACGAAAAATTTTAAAAGGAAAATCCTAAAATGCCCTCTAGACAAGTGACAACCATTAAGTATTTTTAATGAAACAAATTGTTTAGCCGCAATATTAACAAATGCATTTTATATAAATTAGGAATCTAATTTTTTGCACAAACCAATTTGGAACGAATCAAAGAAAAATGTTTAATTAGGAATGTTGATATTATAGAAAAAAATAAAAGAATTTTCATATTAATTACACCACTAATTAACATGTGTCTAAACATGATTGAAACATGTAATTACAAAATGTAAAGGTTTTAAACTTTTAAAAGTAAAATTTTTCAACTTTTAAATTACAATTATTCACTCTCCTTGAATAACAAATGATAATTAAGGAAACTCAAACATTCTATTAGTCAAGGTTTCAAATTGAGATCAAAGAAAAAAATATTTGCTTTTAAAATTTGATAATTTACATTGAATAGTTGTTTTTATGAGAACTTTTGAATTTAATAAGGAAATATCCAATCACCAAGTTTGAAAATGGTTAGACCTTCAAATTGTTGCCAAATTTGTTTTTAGCAATTAAAAAGGATTTAATGCACAATTAAGTAAATGTCCATTTAGAATTTAACCAAAACTAAGGAAGAGATAGTGCAGAAAATAATGTATATTAATATTACACAAAAGCCAAGTGACAGGCAAAATTAAGGAGTAATAGAAATCAAGTTTTCATACAAATGGACACAATAGCAGTACAAAACTCTTACTTTCTTTTGTTGATTATGAACACAATTTCATCTCTTATTTTCTTTCGTTGATTATGAACACAATTTCATTTCAAAGTAAAATAATTATTTTCTATTTATTCGTATACAAATTGCACAAAATGTGTGATTTTTTAGGAACAATTGTCATTTGCTGAAACAGCTTCAGTTGTAGCTGATGGAAAACAGAGACAAAGATCAAAGAAAAAAATACTGATATGAAACAGAACAAGACAAGGCTCATACGAGAAACCAATAAAAATGAGGCAAAGATAAAAAAAAGAAAAAAAATCGTGTAAGAAAAATAAAAAGAAAAGAAAAACAAAGAAAAACCAGATGTACAAGAAAAGTACCAAAATAAATAAGAAACAGGAACAATAGAAAAATTGAGAGATAAATCATGCAAGGAAAAATAAATTAGTCATCGCTTAGCCATCAAATAACTGATTGCTAAAATCTATTTCTCTCATAGTAATAGTATAACAATGAAAATTCCCAAGTCAGTATAATTTGACTGACCAAAGTTATATCGTAATAATATATTATAGTATATTCAATGGACGAAAACCTTTTATTGAATTTCATATAGTATGTTAGAGTATATTGTATTAGTTCTTATATAGAATATAAGTTTTTATGGATTTTTTGTTGTTAATTGTGCTAAATTACATGAATGCAGGAAAAAATTAATTGGCAAAACTTCTTCAAACAGTTTAGATTAATCTGATTTATATATTATAGGTAGGTTAATGGGATAAATACATGCATTCCCTACTTACTACTATGTAGCGATTGTGCTCATAGAAATTACCTAATCTTGCACAGGTGGCAGAGAATATTTGTATGATTATAAGTAAGCCAAGTTCAATTTATATTTGTACATGAACTCATTATTATGATAAAATTAAAGTTATCATATTTTTATTCAAGAAGATTTAGGTCAATTGAATTTTCTTCAGTTGGACTAAGTTATTTTTTATATTTGTATCATCACAAGCCAAGTTATTTTCTCATTTCAAGACAAGTTTAAATGGGTTAATTGGGTTCTATTTAAATTTAGGCTCACTTATTATGTTTATTATGATAAAAATATTTTAGTGAATTTGATAGCATAATATTGCAAAATTTATCGAATGTATAATATAAGTTTGTATTGATTGTTTTTTTAATCTAGATTACTGGATATCTTTACTAATGATATAAAAACAAAAACCCATTGATAATTTTTTTTCAAAAGATTCATGTCAATTATAATAATTTATACTATTTAGACGAGTTGACGGGATAATAACCTTATCCCACTATCTTAGTACGTGTACTTTTTAAGTTTTTTTTGTACTTTAAAAATGTTGAATTCAAAATATAACATTCTTATGGTTCATGTTATTACTTACAGTTTTTTTTTAAAATAAGACAATTACTATAACTTTTATTCATGTTTTTGACTTTATAAATCCCGTGGCAACGCCAGGTATTTAAGCTAGTTTCTAAACAAAACAAAATTGCGAAAGAAGTATTCAATCAACAAAAAAACTAAGGGCAATATAAAGGCTTGAGAAAGAAATAAAAATAAATCAGTTAAATGAAGAAAAGAACCTAGCTGTTAAACTGAAAAATGAAGAAAAAAATTATTTAGAAATATCCCACAAAAAGTAAAGTCATCAACTATATATAGCAGCATGGAACGTGATGCAATAATGGTAACAATGAGAAAAATAGCTTTTACTGATTTTAATGAGAAAAATAGGTTCTGATTGGTCTCTTTAGACGTTTCAGAGAAGTTAAGAAATCTTGGGCGGAAAATATTGAAGGAAATTCCCAAGCATCCATCTATAATTTTTAGTGAAAAAACGGAAGTTTCATCCCTTGAAAAATGATGATCAAAGCAAGGTGTTAGAGAGAGACAGAAAGCACAAAGGCAGTGGGATGTGAGAAAGGAGCATGAAGTCTTTCTTATCAATGTTTATGCAGGTAAATAAAGAACTGTGTCTTTTTAGGGATTACCAAAATTTAGCAGCTAAAACTAAAAGAATTGAAAAAAAACTAAAAACATTTAGGGGAAAAGAAAACCTATAAGTTGGATGCCGATAAAACCTGTCTAAAAAAAAATCACAAATGACCCTTGCCTGTGTATTACAGAACAACGTCAAATAATGACAATTTCACTGTTTATAATGATCAGTAATTAATTGGCCATTTTTTTTCTAAAAGAACATGGATGCTTATATTGTTACTTAGCAAGGTAGGCAACAATTAGTAAATCTCTGCAAAAAGAGAAAAGAAGCTAAGGAAGTTAACCCAAAGACATAAGAATCAACCCCTAACACAACTTAAAACTCCAAAAGAGTTAAGAAATCTGAGTGTCTTTTTTGTGAATAAATAAATAAATAAAATAAAGGAAATGAGGCAAGGAAGGAAGACCCAGTGTTGGAGAAACTTAAATAAAAGAGTTCTACACTATCATGGATATAATGGTCATATGTCTAATTAGATATAGTGTTAATTTTACAATTTTAACCCTTATTATTTCAAAAAATTTCTTACAATTCTATTTTATCCAATATAAAAAAACAGTGCTCCAAACGATATGAGAGAACAAGAGAGGTGGCTCGATGCGGCAGCGATGACGGCGCAATGCGGCAACGGTGGAGTGATGTGAAAGATTAGATACCTATTATGGTCTGTGAAAGATTCTAAGATTATGAGTCGGTTATGTTAAAATAACTTATTAAAGCACCCGGAATTCAGTTTTATTTTTTCCTAACTCTTTATCTTCTTTGCTTGATCGTTGACAAAAAAATAATTTTTATTCAATTTTGTTTAATTTTTAATTAATTTAATTCCAAATCGTGAATCTTACCAGACTAATCGAATATAAAATATTAGATGTCCAAGAAATTTCGAGATTTTACTAAATTCATGAAAAATTTAGAAGGAATATATTGTTCTAAGCCCTGAGTCTTACCAGACCAATCGGATTTGAACTAGTAATCCACCTAAGAATTTTATCAAATCCACCAAGAATGTATTCCTAAAAATTTGTTAAGTATTTAAAAGTTTGGTTAACCAATATTTTGTGTATGTTACTATTAGACGCATCATGAGAATTAAAATTAAACTATTCTAAAAAATAAACAAGAGAATAAACAAACCAAATCAGAATCCATTTTGTTTAATGCAAGGCCAAACCAACAATAACAAATAAGACAGAAAAAAAACAAACAATAAAAGCTTGCTAGCAGTGAGTAATCTGAAAAATAAAAGAAATTTAGTAAGTGAATGAATAAAATAAAAAGATCAGGGGGCTAATCAACAGTTCAACCAACAAAGTAGGTTGACCGGGTCGGATGAAGCTGGAAACGGGTCGGGTTCACGGGTCTGAAACGGATCTCGCTCTATTTGGCCTCGATTCTTCCTTCTCCGGCGACGATAGGATGAACGGGCAGCAGTGCTAGGTCGGCGATGGTGCTGGGGACTCCCAGATGTACAGATGGCGAGAGGCGGCCGAGTCTGGTGGAGGATCGAGGAGGAAGGAGGGGGGCGGTTGCGACGCGAAGAGCTCACGATGTCTCCTCTCTCTCGTTTTGACGTCACCGTCGCGGGGCGGCTGTTCGGCGCATGGCGAGGGGATGGTGGAAGGTTGACGGTGGTGGATGGAGCGTTGGCAGGGGAGATCGTGACTTCCAGGGGCTGCGGCAGCGGCTGGAGAGAGTTTAGGGTTTTGGGATGCTGAGAGCGAAAAATCAAGGATCTGGGTCTGCAGTATTTCCTTTCCCCGCTAAGAGCTTAGGGTTTCTTCTAATCTGCCCCCTTTTTATCAATTAATAGCTCATACTTATACTAAGAGAGGCTAGGTGAGATTAGCTAGGTTTAACAGAATTTAAAATTGATCTAAATTTAATTTGAGGAGATTAGGATATAATCTATTAAAATATGAGTTTAAGTCCAACAAAACTCTCAAGCTGTTAATCTTGCCCTAAATACTGTGCAAATTTCAATTTGACTCAAAACTTTAAGGATTTGTCAATTGAGCCCAAAACTTCCTAAAATTTTTCAGATTTTCAAATTTGCCCCCAAACTCTCTATTTCTGACAAATTTACCTCAAACTTTCCAATTTTTCCCTAGAATCCTCTAAAAATTTTCAGTTTCTTCCCAAACTTTCTCATTTTCTTTAAATTGACCCAATAAAACTTTTAGGACTCTAAATTTGTGCCTAGACTAAATTAATTCCTATTTCTACCGTAGGTGAACACTTTAAACTCCAAAAATCAATAACACCTAAAAATACCAAATTGCCCCTGCAAAACCAAAATGCTCCTAAACTAATTTTTTCTAACCTAGAACTAAAACAAAAGTTAATACTCTGACAAAATTGAATGTCAATAGTATAAATACAATCATGACCTTAAGAGGCTTACAAATTGAAGTTGATGACTGTGAGATTGTGAAGTCATTGCAAAAGCTATCTCATCTTTCTTGCTTGAAAAAGAATATATAACCAACTAGGATAGACAAAATTATTGCTCAAATCATATCTAAATCTTAAATGACACAAGCTATATTGTTTCTAACAGTTTGATTGATGACCTAACATTCTTCGACCAAAATTAATTCAAGGGATGTAAAAGAAAGAAATTAGGACAAAAACAAACAATAGAAACATAAGTACTTGAGACAAAGAGAGAATACAAAGTGAAGCTCTAAAACATATAATAGGAATTTCAAACTCTAAGAAGACAATGCAAATGATCATTTGAGCACTCACCACACTAGCTTCACTAAGAGCTCACTCCATTATCCAACCCAGCCGCGCCTGTTTCATCTTCACAGTGCCACCTTTCTCGACCCTCTACTTTGAAATCTGCCTTCATCCAGCCTTCCTTTCATCTTGTCCGTTTTCCCTCTGACACTTCTTCAACTGTCCTTGTTACCACTACCCCTTTTGCCTTTCACTTTTCGACCTCTTTCAATCTCTCGCATTTTTCTCTTCTTGCACCACCGTCACTCCATCATCCAAGTCCAGCATTGCTGTCCGCGTCCTCGAAAAGCTAATCTGAGCTTAGGTCGCCCACAGCCGTGCAGTTCATCAATGTCTAGATCTCAGGGATTTCAATTTTTGAATTAGATTGCACGCCAGGTGCCTACTCCTCGCTACTCTTTACCAAGAAATGACGAGTGTAAGTTACACGCACTGCGTCTTATTGTTTGTATTATAATGGGTAAATTGCATGCACTACCATCAACCTTTAATTATTGTTTCTGTACTAACCTCAACCTTCATTTTGCTCTTACAATACCCTAACCCCATTAAAATGCTTCATTTTGGCCTCTTTTTTTACGATAATCGTTATATTGGATGGAAAAGATCATGTCAACATAAGGTTATAGGGGACCAAGCTAGTTTTAACTCCCTAAAAACTTTATCTTTGCCAAAGAAACCTAAAAATTCAAGAACCTAACTGTTGACACTCAATTTCGTCCGACCCCTTCTTTTTTTTTTTTAAATAATAATTAAAAAAATTTTAGTTAAAAATTAAAAAATAATAATTATATAAAAATTATTATTAATTAATTATACAAAGAGAAAATTAAATTAAATAGTTTTGGGGAAGGGGCATTTTGTTAAGTTAATATCTATGTGTGTATATCCAAAGAAATTAAAATTCAAAAACAAATTAATTAAAAAATTATTATTATTAACTAATTAATTATTATTACTAAAAATATTTTAATTAATTAGTTTAAAATATATTTTGTTTTATAAGGGTTTAGTTAAAAATAATATATGTGTGTATGTATGTATGTAGGAATTACAAAATAAAACTCCATAAAAAAAAAACAAACAAAATTGAAAAGTTTGGGGTAAAAATGACAAAATTAAGAAGTTTTGGAAAATTTTGACAAAATATGAAAGTTCCAGGAGCATTTGGTAGTTTGTCACATGAATTTTGGGCCAGACCGACGGTTCTAGCCCAAATTGACAGAAAAAGATAAAATTGTCTCAACCAGAAGTTTCAGGAACATCCCCAAAGTCAAAAGAGACAGAAAGGACTGAAACTGTCATTTTACCAAATTAAGAGATAAGTTTGATTTTAATTATTTTTTAATTATGAACAGTCCAGCACTCCTTCCCCTATAAATAGGGGTCCAAATATGTAAGGAAAAAGGAAAAAAAATCAAGATTAGAGCTCCATTTAAAAAAAAGGGTAAAAACTGTAGAAATAGTCCCTGGGCTCTCCCCCTTCACTCAGAAAAATCCTAAACTTCTGTTGAGACCACCCCCTTTCTTCGTCCACCTTTCATTTTCTCTGCGCGTTTCGTCTCTCTCTCTCCTCCTCCATCCCGCCGTCCGTTTCTTCCTCCCCAGCTTGCCACCCTGTCCTCTGTCGCTTTTTCTGCTCCGCTGCGCCTACCCCCCTGTTGCGCCGTCGCCGCCTCACGCCGTCCTGTCGCGTCGCCATCGTCGCAGTCGTCTTCCTCCTCCTCTCCTCCCCTCTCTCTCGGCCCGTCATCCCTTTCGTCCTCCGTCACGCCCTCTCTCCCTACCTGTCGCCGCCGTCCCCTTCCCGGTATGCCGCCACAGTCGCCCACTCGCCTGGCCGCCGTTCGCCTCGCCCCTGCACGCCGCCCGCGCCCAGCCAGTCGCATCGCTCCTGTAACAGAAAATTCAAAATTTTATCTCTCTAGGTAAAATCCTGGTTTAATCCTTCATCTTTCCATGATTATTCATTTTGGACACTAACCTTTTAATTTTTGCAGAACTAATTACTAACAACTAACTTTTATTATTATTATTATTATTATTATTATTATTATTATTATTATTATTATTATTAACAACTAACTTTACTAACAACTAACTTTTATTATTACTATTATTATTATTATTATTATTATTCCAGTATAAGTTACTAACCTTTTAATTTTTTTGCACAACTAATTACTAACAACTAACTTTTATTATTATTATTATAATTATTATTATTATTATTATAATTCATGGAAGGTTATACCTCCTATTTATTTATTTTTTTAAGTGGATGGCCAAAAAGCCCCACTTTATTTATTTATTTATTATCTTTTAATATTCCTTTATTTACTTTATGTGCTTTCTCTTTATTTATTTGCATGTGTTATTTAATTTATGCACCTTTTATTTTAAATAGATGTCCAAACCAAAAAGAAAATCTCCACTTTACTTTATTTATTTATTGTCATTTAATTTTCCTTTATTTACTTTATGCAAATTTTATTTTATAGTTAAACTTATTTCATATATTTCACCTTTAGCCATAAAAAAATAAATAAAATAAATAAGTAAATAATAACAAATTAAAAGAAGAATTTTTTTATGTGAATGATTAACTTTATTCCATTTATTTTTAGGGGTAACAAAAAAATCAATTTTTAACAAAAGCCAACCATCTTTTATTATTTTGGAACACATATTTTTATTTTATTTCTTTCAAAAATATTTATAAAAAAAAAGCAAAAAAAAGTTAACCATTTATCCTTTTTTTATTAAAATTATTAAAAAAATCATAATTAAATAATTCCAAAAATAAAAATCAATTCTTTTTTTAAATATCTTTAAAGTAATAATAATTCAAAATTCAAGAAAAATAGAAAAAATAATAATAAAATATTAGAAATATTAAAAATTATTATCAAAATTAATAATTAATTAAATAAACAAAAATTTAAATTAAATTCCATATCCAAATGATCCGGCAGGATCCACGGTTTGGAAACATTTTTTTACTTTTAAGTAAATAAAATAAAATATCCAAAAAAAATAATAAACAAATTATTCTACCAAAGGAATAAATTTATTTTTTTAAAAAAACATATTTTTAGACTCATGTTTAGACTTCTATAATAATTTTTAATAAGATTAAGATTAAAGTTACTAAAAAAATCCAAAAAAAAATTCACAAAAATTTATGAAAAAATCAAGAATTAAAATTTTAAATTAAAAACCCATGTCTGGGTGATCCGATAGGATTCATGGCTTGAAGAAAACATAAAAGTTTTAAATGAATAAAATTAAATATCAGGATTAAAATATTTAATTTAAAATTTCATCAAATTCCGTGTCCGGATGACTCAGTAGAGTCCATGGTTCGGAAATATCAAATTTATTAAAAAAAATTATACAAAGATTTTGAAGAATCCTATTAATTTAAAAATCCACATCCGACTAATTCAGTTAAAATTTTCAGTTTGAAAATTAACTGAAATCATTTAAAAGCAAGCAAAACAAAATTGAAATCAACTAAGGTACCAATTTTTAGGCTTTTAACAAAGTTGTTTTAACGTAACCGTACTCCCGAACACCCGAACTCTCGCAGACCATATTTTTAAGGTATCCAATCGACCTGAGCGAAAACTGATTGGTGGCGACTCCTGAAAACGACCCGCATGTTGCCACACTAACGATCCGACTACCCCTGTCACCACCAAAAAAGAAATTTAGAATTTTAATCGGCATTCACGATTTAATACCCTTTTTTATCCTCTTTTAACTTTCTCTTATATCATTTATTTCAAAGCTTATCCTACTTTTGTAAATCGAGCTATAAATATTCGTGTTTCACAATTTCAAATGCAAATATATGAAAATCCAATGAGATTTGGAAGAAATGATATAAGAGAAAGTTAAAAATGATGAAAAATGCTACCAAATCATGTAGGCCTATCAAAATTCTATAAATTTTTTTTCGGCAAGATGGCGCAACTGCACCAATGAGTTTGTCGGCGATGGTGCCACCATGCCAGAAAAAAAATTTTCAAAATTTTGATTGGCCTGCATGATTTGATACCATTTTTTTCATCATCTTTAACCTTTTTTTCTATCATTTTTTCCAAATCGCAGTGGATTTTCATACATCTAGATTTGAAAATTTAAAATTTGAATATTTGAAGCTTGATTTGTGAAAATCCAATGCAATTTAGAAGAAATGATAAAATCTGATGCAATTTATGAAAATTGAATTTTTATATATCTGCATCTGAATTTATGAAACCCGAATCTTTGAAGCTCGATTTATAAAAATCGGTTGAGCTTTGAAAGAAATGATAGAAGAGAAAATTAAAGAGCATGACAAAGAGTATCAAACCGTGAAAGCTGATTAAAATTCTAAATTTGTAGAGCTTTTAGGTCTTTTTGGTAAAAAGAAAGTTTTTAGGGATTTAAAACTAGCTTTTTCCCTTATAATCCTATGATGATGTGGTCTTTTCCATCCAACATAACATTTTCCGTCCAAAAAGGGGGCCAAAATGAAAGATTTTAATGAGTTTAGGGTATTGTACGAGCAAAATGAAGGTGAGGGTTAGAACAGAAATAATAATTAAAGGTTGGGGGCATTGCATGCAATTTGCATGTATTCTAACCCCAACCTTCATTTTGCTCATACGATACCATAACCTCATTAAAATGTTTCATTTTAGTCATTTTTTTATGAAAATTGTTATTTTAGATGGAAAATACCACATCAGCATGGGGATGGGGTTATAGGGAAAAAACTAGTTTTAACTCTTTGAAAACTTTCTCTTTACTAAAGAGACCTTAGAACTTTGGAACATAACGGTTTGACAGCCCACGTCGCCACCTAAAAAAAAATTAAAAATTTTAATCGGCCTTCATGATTTAATAGCTTTTTTCATTTTCTTTAACTTCATCTTCTATCATTTTTCTCAAAACTCAACCAATTTTTGTAAATTGAGCATTAAAGATTTAGGTTTCCCAATTTTAGATGCAAATATATAAAAATATCTTGAGATTTGAAAGAAATAATAGAAGAGAAATTTAAAGAGAATAAAAAATGTTATCAAACCATATAAATCAAACAAAATTTTGAAAATATTTTTTCCGGCATTGTGGCTCTACTGCTATAATGAGTTTTCCGATAGCGGTGCCACCATGTTGTGAAAAAATTTCTAGAATTTTAATTGGCTATAACAGTTTGGTAGTTTCAAAATTCCAAATCCAAATATATCAAAATTGATTGAGATTTGAAAGAAATTATAGAAGAAAAAGTTAAAGATAATGAAAAATGTTATCAAACCATGGAATCCAACTAAAATTTTGAAAAAAAATTCCCAGCGTGGTGGCGCCAGAACCAAAAAACTCATCAGTGCAGTGACACCACCACACCAAGAAAAAAAAATTCCCAGAATTTTGATCGCCTTACATAGTTTGATGGCATTTTTACCCTCTTTAACTTTCTCTTCTCTCAACGAATTTTCATATATGTACATCTAAAATTATGAATCTCAAATTTTGGAGCTCGATTTATAAAAATCAGTTGAGCTTTGGAAGAAATGACAAAAGAAAAAGTTAAAGCGAATGAAAAAAGCTACAAACCATAAAGGCTTTTAAAATTCTGATTTTTTTTGTGGTGACGGGGTGGTTGGACCATTAGGTTCCAAAATTTTTAGGTTTCTTTTGCAAAGAGAAAATTTTTAGGAACTTAAAACTAGCTTTTTTCCCCCAACAATCCCATGCTAATGTGGTTTTTTTTTTAAATCTAAGATAACGATTTTCATCCAAAAGAGGGCAAAAATGAAATATTTTAATAAGGTTAGGGTATCATACAAGCAAAATGAAAGTTAAAATTAGAACAAAAACAATCATTAAAGGTTGGGGACAAAGTGTGTAATTTAACCAAGAAAGAACCCCCACTATGGTCCAAACTATGTAAGTAGCCCCTGATATTTAGATAATGCTCCTATTTTGGCACCCATCCTTTAATGAGTGGCAATATGAACCTTGGCATTTTAGTTTCCATTAGACCCATCTTTCTTTTTTCAAGTTTTAGTTCCCATCCTCAAATGTCTATGTTGCCATATCAATTTACATTTGTGTTGTACTTTGATATCAAAACATAGTAAAAGGTGAAAAAGGTACAAAAATACAAGGCCTAAAATCCATTTTGCTCCTTGAACTTTATAAAGTATGACATTTAACTTATTTCCATTAGAAATTTGATGATTTTGGTTATGGGAAGGCCAAAATGGAAGAAAAATGATAGATAAAGTACTTCCAATTTCTATTATCAAACATTTCATTTCATCCAAATGTTAATATTTCATGTCTATCTTAGATTCATGACAGAGTCTTATAGCATAAGTATAAATCTATTTTTTTTTTCAAAAAAATGTGTATGTGATATAACAGTAGTACCCTTGGTCAGTAGGTAAAGTAGGACTATAAGTGTATTTTTATGTTCAAGTGACAACATCATGGGAACAAGTAATTTAGGCCCAGTTCATTTCATTTTAACCTAACTAGGTTAATATGTTGTTGGTCTGTGGGTCAAACACAATATTGACCCAACTATTTTTGCCCCTAATTTTCATAATAATTACAAACATGCTATCATTTTTTTTTTGGCATCCAACGACAGCCTTAACCTTGTACCCCACAATAGACTCCCCTAGTTCTCCCCTCCACCTAGATTTCATAGTACCCCCACCATCGTTCGTGCTTGCCCATTGAGCAACATACGCCAATTAATTCATCTGTACCATATATTTGTGCTTGCCTAGACTTTCCTCATTCGTGCTTGCCCATCAATTCGTCTGTATCATAAGTATATGAGCGGTCTTATTCTAGTGCCAAGGTTCAAAGGGAAAACTATATACATGAGGATTTTGACGAGATGGTACCCATAGGCGGAAGAGACCAAATGGGGGTTTTTTGTTATGGCAGTTGAAACTGGTTGGAATAGGGCAACTACAGTGGTGAAAATTGCAGTTATGGAGGCTACTGTGGGGATGTGAAGGACTCGACAGAGGCTATGACTGTGGTGGATTGTGCCACTATGGACCTATGATTGTTGTAGTTGTGGCTACTATGGGACAAGTTGTAAATGCTGTAGCTATGCCACTGAGGCGATGGAGGTGTTGTAAAAACTTAAAACATACAAGGATTCAAAGGAGCATATAAAAAAACAAAAAAAAATGAAAGAAAATTTAAAATTTTTCAAAGACATCCAGAAACCCAGCAAGTTTAATGGAGTTAAGAGAGAGGGGTAGTAAAAGAAAGTCGCAATCTAAAGAGAGAACAGTCTACAGACTTTAGCATAGGGGTAAATAAGTCCATAATACATGGATCCCATTGCCAGTTAACATCTCAAATAGTTAAAACACATTAACAAACTTCAGTTAATTTTTTCTAAATCGACTGTAAGTAACATGATTCAAAGTTAAGCTATTAGCTATTTTGTTCCTCAAGTTATTGTTCATGCAAACAATAGCTCTCATGTGAAGGAAAAGTAGACTAGGAAGAAACCCAATGGTTTCTATTAGGTAAAGATCTACATAGAATATAGCTTTTGTTGCACTATTAGAAAGCCCTTTGCCTGATGGTGATCTTGTGCAACCTTATTACTAGGTTGAAACTTTGGGGAAAGAGGGAGAGAATGGGAGAGAGGGATAGTTGAAACTTACAAGAATTGGCTTTAATAATTAATGTGGCCTCATGAGTAATGGTGAAATTAGGTTATGAGCAATGGCAAAGCTTGGGATAAAATTCCACAGGGCTACAATACTATAGTTTTTTTTAATTATAATTTGACAAGGGTTTATAGTACTTTCTTGGCCTCATATCTATTAAATCATATGGTTTAATATGGTGATTAAGAAAGTGCAAAAACTTTGTATTATTTTCACTTTTGTCTTTACCTTTTTGCAAGTCAAAAAAGTTGGGAAAAAAGTGAATATTAAAATGATATTTTAAATGGTAGTATGGTAAAGTAATTTATTAAATATTAAGATATTGCAAAAAATTGAAACTGCTTAAAATAAAATATATTTCAATAGTTTTAAGACAAAAAAAGTAATATTATGCTATTAGTAATTTATACTATGCACCCTTTATTCTTGAATTTCTCATAGGAACTACAATCCTACCAAATTATACTAAGCATCGCCATTGGTTATGACTTGCTTGATGAAGTGATAAGCAAACCTAGGAATGTTAATAAACATATGATTCGGTAGGCATCCAGTTACACCTAATCCGATGAGTCTTTTTTTTTTTTATGATTGATCGAGTTTGAGTGGGATATAATTTTTTTTTTCATCCGCTGGCAGGTTTGAGTAGGATGTTTGTTTGCAGTTCACCCGCCTGATATCCGACTCATGTGTGTGTGTGTGTATAACATATTATTATTAATTAAAGGATGTTTCTAATAGTAATAAATGTATGACTGAATATGGCATGGTTTAATAAAATTATGGTTGCTGAAGTTTGGTCAGTGGATGGATTTTATCTGACTAAACCCATCTAAAAATAGATAGGATATGGATGTGAAAATTGTCCACTTGATGAGTGATGGATAAGATATGGATAGGACATCCATTATAGCTTATAGGATGTGAAAATACTCTCATCTGATCCAAATCTGACCCATTGACATTTTTAAGCAAACCACTACCAACAAATTTAATTAGATTTCCGTATTAGGTCATATGAGACATGCATTGGGATGGAATACCTTTTTACATATTCTAATGCTTTATTACTTTAATCTATTTGCATGTATAACTACCTTGGTGGCATATGCATTTACTCCGACCTTAATAGGGCAAGATGAAACATGAAATTTTAAACTGCCAAGGTGACTCATTAGCTCATTCAAAGATCATGACACACAACATTTCTTTTATTTTTCCTTTCTTCTCTCTCTCTTTTTTTATATGATTCAAGCTTATTGGATGGTAATAAACAGAAAGCTTAAAAAATTTTAGTTCCATAAGACAACAAGGCTATGCTTACCCCAATTGAAGGATTGTTAAAGGACTGACTTTGCTATAAAAAATTGGGGTGATACCCGAGTTATGATAATTGTATTTTAACACTCACTAGCTGAAAGAGTATGAAAACGAAGAAGATATATTAATTGAAGGAATCAGTCATTGATCATGAGGCGAGTCCCTCCAATCATGTTAACTTGGGCATTTTTAATTTTCATATCTGAATTATTACACTGCATTTTAGTCTTTCAACTATAAAATGTGTGATACTTAACCTATTTAACTTATTTATTTGCTTTATATTTAGTCACATGATACTAACTTCGTCAAGTTTTTAATGGTGCTATCAACAAATTGTAAAGATTTTAAAATTTTGGGTCTTAAGGTACAAAAATACGTGGCTTTAAGCACTTAATAGTACTCATGAGTTGATTTATTGGCGGCTCTTTTGGCAACAACTTATTAAGAGTTAAAATATATATATAAATAAAAGGACAAAAAAAAACTAAAAAATTTAAAATTATACTATTGTTTTTTTAGAATTAATAGCATTGGGACTCGAATAATTATAATCTATCTACATAATGATAACTTAAATACAATAATTTTCTTAAAGTAGCTAGTTTTTCATGAAATTTCTTCTCTCATCCAACCTAAAAAAATACTCCTAAAAATAATTATTCTTTAAAAAATGTTTTGAATTTTTTTAAATTTTTTTAAAATGTGGGATTTAAATAAAAATAGAAATTGAACAATAAATTTTTATATATTAAAATTTTATCCATTTTCTAATAATTTCCCCAAATAAATCTTAAAAGATAAGTTTTAGTATATTTTCTACACATTTCCATTTCTTTATAAAGTGATAGAGATAAAAGTAAAGTAATTTTTAAAAGGAAAAAAATTGAGAAAAGAATTGCTTGAGTTTCCATTAAGGTGTTAAATACTGTTACTACTAGGTATATCGTACCCTGAATTTTTAAAGTTTACCGTATGGTATACCGTGCCACATACCATTACAGTTTTCATAAAAACATAAATGTTAGAATATTATTTTAAGATGACATGTTTGTTTAATGATTTATTTTTACACATTTTATATGTATTTTAATTTTTCTCAACATAATTTGTCAAATATAAATGAAATATATATGATAGAAGATATTCAATTGGGTTAGCATGCACTAGAAATCCAATTGAAAGATATTGTTCAACACTACAGGGACCTTTAAGCTATTACCATCCATTAAATTTTTATATTAATTAAGAAAAGTAATAAAAAAATAAAAGTAAATGGTTATTTTATGATATGTTTTTTATTTATATTTTAATATTTTACATATTTATGATATTTTTTATGTAAAATGAAAAAAAATATTTGCACAAAATAAAATATCACGGTACGTATCACGTAGTATTTGTGGTATACCGCGGTTTTTTTGACAAAATACATATAAAAAATGAGCTATATGTGGTATACCATGAAATACTGCGCAGTAAAATGACAAAACGTGAAAAAGTTTGTACCGTGTACCGTGTACCAATGGTAAACGGTATACCACGGTATTTAACACTATGGTCTCCGTTGCCCTTGCTTTTAATGCAACTCCATCCTATTGTAATATTCCTACTAAACTTTACTGCTGTCTTCGTTATCGATTTCATCGTTCCATGATCTACTCAAACCTTTCACCCTTCTTATTGCCTCACTCATTGATGCCACCTCTAGACGCTAAATCTTTCTCAACAGCCTCTTTCTTCACCTTTTCCACCACTTTAGACATGATTCACAAATTGCCCTCACTTTGATGCGACACTATTCTAGTGGATTTTGAGTAGTTTGAGTTGTTGATGGAGTCCAAAGATTATGAGACAAACAAAGTAGATGTAATTGAGGTTAGCTATGTGGATGTCACTTTGATTAAAGAGGACAGACCTCCACCAGAAAAAATAGGTAGTTAAGATAGAGGACAATTAAGGTATGATGGTGGCATCAGATGCATAAAGGCTTTAGTGGTTGTTACACCAAGATTAAGGGATGGTAGACAGGGGTGAGCAAAATTTCAGTTATATTCGAAATAACCGAATAACTGAAAAAAAAAATTCAATTTTCGGTTATCAATTTTAAATATATTTCAGTTATAACTGAAAACCGATATAAAAATTCAGTTCAATTTTCGATTTGCTTCAATTAAAATCTGGTTAATTGAAATAACCACATTTTTATTTTTCTAGTATTTATGTTTAAGATTTAGAAAGAATTATGCATCTAATGAATATTTGTTATATGTATGTATATGAAGTTTTGATTTGGAATGGATTATAGATGTTTGCTAGGTGATTGAACTATGTACTTAGATTGGAATATGAGATGGATATTTGAGGTTTGGAATGTGTATGCATAGAATTTGGTTATTTCGATTAAAAATCAAATTTTAATTATTTTGGTTTTCTCTTATAATTCGGTCTATTCGGTTATTAGTACATAAAACTAAAAACCGAATAAAATCAATTATCCGTTTTGGTTAAAGTTGAAAAAACTGAATAAACACCCTTAACAGTAAAGGATAAATGTGAGAGGGGAAGATGAATTGGGGATGAGGCAGAGATTAATAGATGCTAAAATATGGGATACAAAAAAGATAAACTAAGAAGCTAGGTGAATTGACACGTGGGTTAGTTAAGTAACAAATGTAAGGTTAATGAGGCTAATAGCCTATTTGGTAAGATTTAACTCAAGTAAATTAACATGTTTTGCTTTATCTTATAAAGATGAGATGTAGGGTCCAAATTTTTTACTCCTCTTTGCCCCTGGAATTAAGTTTAATTATACGGTGACATCTCCAAATCTCCTTTTCAAAATGGCAGCCACCACCGTGTAAACCTTAAAGCCTTTCTGATACCCCTCAGACACATAAACATGAAGCTTCTCCGAAGGGCCATGACCGATAGAACTATTTTCATAACTTGCACATTCGGTTCTTTCACCGATCGGCAGTGCAAAATGATCACACAACCAAGCGAAGAGATTCTGTTAATTTATTAGTTACAGAGAGAGGTGGAATCTATGAGGCGAGTCTGTTAGTAGAGATCAAGCCTTCGGCAAAGTAGTGTTGTCCTGCATTGACTTTTTTCACAGCGAAGTAGAAATCGATGGTCGAATGGCCGAGCGAGTGAACTCCAGGATCATGAAAGTCAAACGGGCCAGATCTGCTTCCCCGATTGGTGGTTATGATCGAATGACCTAGATTTGAATGTTAAGATAGCGATTAGATTAGGTGGATTTGCTCTTGTGAGTGGCAGTGTAGGAGATGCAGTGGTGACCATGGAGATGATTTGTAGGAGAAAGGGTTTTTTGGACTTTTAAGGGATTAGGTCACACGCAACCTGCTTACACAACTTGACCCATAATAAAAAACATGTTAACCGAGCTACATTAAAGCGAAATGAATTGGGCCTAAGGCCCAGCTTGTTTAAATTTAATAGGGGTAAGTTAACTTGGTTTTGGTAGGTGACGTGTTCGACTATGGGAGACTAGAAACTAAATGCCATCAAAATAAGCCCATATATACAATTGACCTAGGCAGGGTGATTTTAATACAATTAACCCAAGAGAGTCGACAATCTCAGCATATTTGGGCATTTTGGCGTGACACTATTAAGATTCAATCGAAATTCTACTATAACGGCTATTAAAATCAGGCACCTAGTTGTCTAGATCTACACCAGCAGTTCAAAATGGGCATTGTTCAAGGTAATTAGGTGGATCAACATTGATGTGGCTCCCTAAGGATATTTGTGGATGAACAATGCTGCTACAGTAAAGATTGGCCATGAACCAAGCTCCTCGACCGATTGGAATTGTTTGTGTCAATGTAAATGTGGTTGGTGATTGTGGCGGACTGTTGGGATCTAATATGTGCAAGTAGGCAGACGACTTCAGCACCCTAAATAGCAGCTGACTTTGGAATTTCTGACTACGATTAAACACATAGGCATTAGAAGACAGGCTCTCTAAGAAAGAAAATAAAGAAGTTCTGGGAGATGGGTTCAGTTGGTGGGTGGAGAAGAGTTCACCAAGTGGTCTTATAGAGGTTCTACGAGATGGGGTAATTACACGCATGTGTTAGGGGCAGTTAAGGAAACAAATCATGGGACCCACAATCTTTTTCTTGTCTGATAAAAAAAATGCATTAACGTTCACGTGTTAATGCAATCTAAATTGGCAATAAGTGTTCTACGGTCATGGTTGTACCACACTAAAGTTTAGATACTCTTTTTAGTGAGTGAACATAATTCAAAGGACATAAAATGCATTAACGTTCACGTGTTAATGCAATCTAAATTGGCAATAAGTGTTCTACGGTCATGGTTGTACCACACTAAAGTTTAGATACTCTTTTGAGTGAATGAACATAATTCTAAGGACATAAAATGATCTAGGCCATAGAACATCTGATGTTAGATATTTTGGAAGATGGAATAATGAACATGCTAAATCAGTAAAAGATGCACCATCCTTAGGATGATATATTGAATAAGAAATATTTATCATTCATAATGCATGTGACAATTTGGACATTAGAAGTCCTAAATGCAACTTAAGATTAAAACAAATGGAATGACTTAATCCAAATATATAGGGAGAATTAATCTCACAAATGACACATACTTTCCATTTGGACGAGCAAAATAGAAGTGGCATATAGAGGTGTCATATGTAAAGTATAAGATTAAGGATGATATAAAAAAGGGCTAAGCACACCAGATATGTCTATAAGTGTGAAGGGGATATTACAACATTAAAATTAAAATCAATTGTCAATGGGCGCAATGACAATATATATATATATATATATATATATATATATATATATATAAAATCACCGAATTAAAAAATTAAATTGTAATCCACCATGTCATGGAAATAGTTAATGCTTTGAATTGATGGCTAAGCAACCCTACCACTATAGTACCTCATGAAAGACACTAAACATGTAATCCTAGACACTATCCTACCCTAAACGCTTAGATTCTGTCTTGCTTGGAAAATCTTTCAGCGTAGCCCTATGTTTGAAAGACACCTCTCTGTGGAATGGGCCAGAGTCAAGCCTAAATAGCAAATTCAATAATAACAGTTCGTTTTACATTATTTAACCTAAGTTAACATGTTTTTGTGTTTTCCCATGTCACTTTTATTGGGCCCACCAAATTGCTTTATTAATTGTCCTCAAAATTGAACCTCAGTTTTATTCAACTTTCAGCGTCTTCTCTCCATTACAACTTACAAGTGCCGCCCTCCTATACAATCACCGAACTACTCACCGGAAAATAGGGCAAAATTTTGTACAATTGTCGGAACGTTTGCAAAAAATTGGATGAAAAACAGGTACAATCATCAGACAACTCACCAGAAACTATACAATTGCCTCACTGCTTGCTGGAAAATGGGACGAAAATCTAATCGTTCCCGTTTTAATAGTATTCCTCCTCTCCCTTCTTTATCTTGTCCGCTCCAATCCCCTTCACTCGGAACTTATAATTCTCCCTCCACCCAAAGGCACCTCCTGCCCCTCTATGATCCTCCCTCTCTTCTGATCTCATCTCAATTCTTTTGGGACTTTCTCCACCTATCACTGCCACCTTAAGAAGTCTAAATCTCCTGTCCGTTCTAACACTTGCATAGGACTCTGTGACAATCTAGTCTGGGAAGGGGGTAAGGACAGACTCAGCGAATCTAGTATGGGAAGCAGGTAAGGACAGAAATAGCGTTGTCTTTTCTCAAACCGGGTCGCATGTGCGCTCTGACCCAAATCACGAAAATGTTTTAAATAGCCTGCATTAATTTGAAACGATCTGGGCCTAAAAAGCTTAGCTTCTTGTTGTGATCGTTTGATACTGACTTGGTTGAAGCCCATGATTTGCCGATCTCAAAACCGAACTAAACTTGGACACTTCAATGCTCAACTCGATCTACTTCAACAAATCGCCCCAAGTCATCAAGGACGAGTCACAAAAAGACATGCATATATCACTACCATACCATTAGTGTACCAACACTAACCAGATTGATAAATCCTTGATTTAGAGAGGGGCAGCAGTAGCTACAAAAGAGGCAAAAAGTTCCCGACTTTCTCTCTTTCTTTATCTACACTAGCCTCTTAACGACTGATTTGAAACCCTAACATCCAGATCCTCGGAAGCAGAGTTCAGTTTGTAATGAAAGCGAGCGGCATTTAGTTGGAATCGGTTATTTCAGGGGATTTTTCTGAAGGTTTTGGATCGGAGATGGCGGATGTTTTCCGCGAGGCGGGCGATGGGTGCAGTGGACGGAGCATCTCATCTCCGGCGGTAGTGCCGACTGCGGGGCAAGCGGCTGTGTCTGTTTCGGCATCGTTCAAGGAGAGTGTAGGGGGTAAGGGGTCGTCGCGGCGCCGAACGGCGAAGCCGCCCAGCAGTGACGGTGATAACGAGTCCATTGCGTTGTGCGGACCGGATCCGGTGAAGAATGAGATCAATCGGGTGGAGAATGAAGCTAGAGGTCTGCAATGTGGCTTGATCTAGTTGTTTCTGTGTACTCTTTGGGGTTGAGTTTAAAGTCTTTTCATTGCCATTTCTTTCCTGATAATTCCCTTTCCTTTCTGTTTCTGAATTATCTTTCAGGAAATAACAGAGAATTGGGAGAAGCACAAGTGGAGATCAAGGCTCCAAGGTTGTCCGACAGACTTGCAGAGAAGGGCGTTGAAGAGGTCAGATAGTTAAATTTTGCTCCTTTTCTTTCTAAATTAGGAAAGCTAATGTCTTTCATGCTTGTGACAATGCGCCCTTGATTCAGTAGTGAATTTTGACATATGTAACGGAATATTAGCTTCAGTAATAAATTTAGGAGATGGTTTTAACGAATTTCTACAGACGCTGGGATCTTAGTGGGTAATGATGGTTCTGCATTTGTATTGGGAAATATAGATTCTAGTATCTATATATATTTGGATGTTTTGTAGGTGGGGCTAGGGAGCTGGAAAGGTTACATGTGTTTAAAATTTCTTGGTTCCTTTCTTCTGTTGTATGGTATGTTGTTTCAGCACCTTGACAATATGCAATTTATATTTTTCCTAAAATATTATGATCTAATTGTACGTTTTATGGCAAAATTGAAAATTTAGTATACTGGGATACTAGTCTGAGAGAGGATTCTGATCTGGGGATACGTCAGTCTTACAAAATTAGGAAAGATAAGATCTTAATCACAAGGGAGGTGAATGCGCTAACAGTGCCGGCAACTCTTCTTCCCTTTTATCAACCAAACCCAAACTGTTATTTCTTCTGCCTGTGGTTTTAATATTCCTCCAAAATTAACTCTCCCTTCTTTCAGTGTTTTTTTTTTCAGTAATAGACTAGCATGTCTCAAGTGTGTCTCTCTTGCTAATGTTGGCATTCTTCAACCACGGCACTAACATTTAATTGACAATCAAGTGCAAGTGTCCTCTTTAGCTCTCTCTTTCATAAGATAAGATGTCCTTACCCAGCCCATGTTGGATGAACATTTGTATGACTAACGATTATGGTGTTTCAAACTTGAGAGTTTTCTTATACCAGGCAATTATTTGAACCACCAGAGTCTATTGTGTTTGTTATTACCAAGTGTAGACATGATTTTATTTTCTCAAAGCTTTATGATGGGTAACATGATTGCTGACTTTGTTTTTCAATTCTTTCTTCTATCTTAGTGTACTGAAGAACTCTCAAAAGTGGATGGGAAGCTAAAATTGACTGAATCTCATCCTGAAAGCAAGGTCTAGCTGCAAGAGACTTACATCCTGTTATTGCACAATTCTTCTTTGTGATATTCTGTTGATAGTTGTGTGTCTTTTTTCTTTTCAATTGTTTTTAATGCAGAATCTTGAAACTAAAAAGCTCAGTGATGAGAACAAGGACACTGTGGCAGCTGAATTTGCAGGTGAAGTTACTCTTCAAAGTGTTCATGCTGCTGAAAAGGATGATAATTTGCCTCCAATTGAAGCAAGTTCCTTGGAAGCTGAACTGAAGCTTGCTCGGCAAGAGGTATGGCCCCATTAGTGGCTCTTTTTACCTTCTGGTTCTATTGACTCCTATGTGAAGCCAGACTTAAATGGTGAATTATTCTTTTGGTTCCTTTTAGATAGTGAAGCTTCAGGATGATAACAAAGCACTTGATCGATTAAACAAGTCAAAGGAAGCTGCTTTACTTGAAGCTGAGAGGAATGTACAGGTAGCCTTTGCTAAGGCCTCAATGGTGGATGATCTCCAAAACAAGAACCAAGAACTGATGAAACAGATAGAAATTTTCCAGGTATTTTGTTTCATTTAAGTCCTAGTTGGGTTTGATTTGGCATTCAATTTTGTGCAATCTGCTTGAGTTTTGTTAGATTCTGATTGACACATGGTGTATTTATTTTAAATATGGGTTTTGTAAAGTTTCCACTTTTGCATGTTATTCCAGTAGTTTCAGTTCCATCTAAATCAAGTTTCCAGCTTTATGAATGGCAATGCCATCTGGGAATGTGGTTATTTCTGACAAAGTGCAGTTCCCGGCAGCTGCAGCTGCAGCGGCCGGTGCTGCTGGCGGAGGTGGAGAAATGCTCCAACACCACCCCCGCCAGTGGTTCCCGGACGAGCGTGATGGGTTTATCTCGTGGTTGCGTGGAGAATTTGCAGCTGCCAATGCGATAATAGATTCTCTATGTCACCATTTGCGTGCGGTGGGTGAGCCAGGCGAATATGACGGAGTTATAGGGAGTATTCAGCAGAGGAGGTGTAATTGGAATCCAGTTTTGCATATGCAACAGTATTTTTCAGTCTTCGAGGTCATGTATGCATTGCAGCAGGTTGCTTGGAGAAGACAACATAGGAGCTATGATCATGTGAAAGCTGGGGGAAAGGAGTTTAAGAGATCTGGAAGTGGGTATAGGCAGGGGCTGAGAAATGAGGTGATGAAGGAGGTTCACAACCATGGAACAGATTTTAATGGGAACTCCAATCCTGGCCTGGAGAGAACTGAGAGAGGGAATGAAAAATGTGATGAGAAGGGGGAGGAGAATTGTTCAACTACTGGAGAGATGGAAAAAGGTAAGTCTTTCTTTTATGTATGTCATTGTATTCTTTCCCTGTGAATCAATTTGTCCCTTGGTGAAAGTAAGTTGCTTGTGGATTTACTGGATAGTTTGGTAGAAGGTTAAGATCGCAAAGGGTTAGGTAGTGGTGTCTTGATCATGATGTTGGGGAGCCCCTTACAAGTAACAAGGCGTCCTGTTATCGTATATGTGGCCTTATTGAATTCATGTGCGTTGTGTAAATAAAAAAAGTGGGCTTTTATTTCTCCATATTTTCTTGCTAGCATTTGTCTCTGTAGGCAATTTTTAGGTTTCATTTTGAATTTTAATTCAGCTCCCTGTTCCTGTGTGACTCTCATATCTTTGCTTAACAGTAGAGCAAATACGAAGGTACCTGAAAATGCCAGTGTTTCTTTTTCTGAGAATTGTTTTGTTCCATGTGCATGTCTTAGAGAGATACAACTGGAGATGAAACTACTTGAAAGCTAGTAAGTGTAATTTTTTTCTTATTCCTCTGGAGAAATCACTAATGTGTTTGTGAGCATGGATGTGTACTTGGAGCTGAATATTGCACTAATTGCTTCTCTGGAACCTGTTTTTCTTGTCTTTTAGGATGTGAAACATTACTGGGTTGGTTTTTTTATTTATATCCGTTACAAAAGAGGAAATCAGAAAAAGTCCCATACTTGTCATTCAAATTGTGTTTTTAGAATACAAATTCAGCAACCAGGCACCTGTGTCAACAATCTGATAAGTTCTTTTGTGATAGGTACAGAAATTTCTTCTTTTCATTGGTAGCCTTGTGATTCCATAGAACAGGACGATCTGATTTTTATATTACTCCTTGTGTCCCATAATATATGTTCCTTTTCCAATTTCTTTTATTATTTTCTTTTATTGTTTTTTTTTCTTTGTGTACCAAAATATATGTCCCTTTTCCAAATTTATACATCCTTATCCAAATTTACCCTTCCCATTATGTGAAGCCCATGAATGCTTGTTGTTTTAATTATGCTATTTAGTAAGGCTTAACCTTGGAGAAACATACCTAATATGTTTATGTGCAACAGCATCCATAATTTTTACAAGAAGGCAAAAGGATTATATATGATGGGATGGAGGGAGTACTTATTTTTCTGCAGAAAGTGGAAATTCTCAAAACTTCATTTCTAGTTTTCTACAGCCTTGATAAATGATTGTTTAGTCAAATTATGCTCAACATTCCATCATTTGGGTTTTTTTTCGCTATACTGACAGAATAATGGATATCATCTGTTTTATTTATTTATTTATTTATTTGCTGAAGTTGGATCAGAAGACGTTGCAAAACCTCATGCTGATAGCAGCTTAAAAAAATCAGGGAATTCAAAAGGTATTGCAACTCGAAATGCAGAAACTGGGGTCAAACTCTTAAGTGATGGTTGCATTTCTAAAGTTAGAGGTACTTACTGTGCAATATTCAGTGTATGTTTCCTCTTCTTGACAAGTTATCACTTTTAGTTGACAGTTTGATTAAGGTCTAGGTTTCATCCGTTTACCCCCCACCCACTCACATGTACCATGACAAGTAGAGACATAGGTACTTGACATTAAATTGTTTGCTCCCACTCTGCCATTTCTGTTTTCTAGAAAAACATCTGTTACTTAGCCTTTTTGCTTTCAATTTCATTCATCTTCTTATGGGATTTTGTTTTGCTAGAGCATGATTCCCATGCCCAGAGTCAGAATGAGAAGCATAATCCTGCTACTGTTCCAAAAACTTTTGTTGGTTCGGAGATGTTGGATGGGAAAATGGTATCTTTCTTCAAACTTCTATGATTAGTTATCACAAGAAACTTGTGTGAAGGTAGTTTTGTGTTGGATATAAATTCAACATCTTACCTGTACTCATCTATGTTTAGGTCAATGTGGTTGATGGGCTGAAGTTGTACGAGGAATTGATTGTGGAGAAAGAGGTTTTGAAACTTCTCTCTTTGGTGAATGATCTAAGAACTGCTGGCCGTGATGGAAAGTTTCAAGGCAAGTTTTGTTATGCAGAAGTAGGACTTAGGATGAATCTATAGTATTCTGAAAAGTGTAATGTGCACCTAGGCAGAAGGGTTGCCAATTCTTGTAGCGGAGGTGGAAACCTCAAGAGGATGAGGTTTTCACTCTTTAAAAATTAAAAATGGATCATGGCAAAGCTTAAATAGTACATAACATATGCAAAAGAAAATCTATATTCTCATTTCAAAATATTATGCTCTCTGAATTTGTTTATCTAATCATGTGGGCAAGCCATGAGATGCAGCTGATATGAGATTGGTAGGTTTTGATGGGATAATTTTAATTGCAAATTGCATTGCCAGAAAGTAAAGTGGGATAAACGCAGCTTGTTATTTACACAAGTGCACTGGTAAAAAATTTACTGCAATGCTACCTTCGCTCAGACATCCAAAAATAATTATGTGGTGCAAAATTTTAAAGGATGAAATCTAATCAAATTGATTGTAACATTGCCTAAGGAGTTTTTGTTTAAAACTTTTATGAAAAGTGTTGGTGGTATGCCTTCTCTTTCATCATTATCATAATACATCATCTTATCCTAGCCATGATGTCTGTGACATAGCACAGATATTACTTAGTTCACTACCAAAAGTCATGTGGACATTATATTTCCATGCAAATGATCTTAATTTTTGTGCCAGATAGCCTTCTTGAGACAACTTTCTTATGATGGAACAACGAAATATGAAATGTTATGATGTTATTTAACACCTCTTCCAGCATATTTGTTACTAGTTTCATCTAGAATGTGGCTAATAAGTGCATTATTTTGTCAACTGTTATCACAGCAGACATTTGGGTACTCAATAGCATGATTAGTAAAACCATGTCTTTTTTAGGCACTCAATAGCCTGAATCCGCCTTAATTTAAGGCCATGAAGGGGACTGATCTATCATCAAAATCATGGTTCAAATAAACGTGGTTGACTTTTATTCCTTTGCATTTTGTTTATGAAGCTGTTTTAAAAGCTTGCCGAGTCAAAGTTGACAGTTAATAGTTATTGACTTACCATTGTTATTGATGTTACCTAGTTCATGTACTAGTGTATAATAACCATTACTGTTTTATCTTCTCTCCGTAGCATCGCTTCTAGTTTGAGTGTTGTTATGTATGGATATAGCTTTCTTTTATTAGATTTTTCTTTGAAGTGACATACCCAAGTGCCAGCATCTGCTTACAGATGATGGACATGAGTATGGCTTGGTGACCTAGAGGTTTTTCTTTCACATGTATTATTTCTTTCTATGAGGCTTCAATCATTTTACCAAACATTAAATATTGAGAATTAATAGCATGAGAAGGAATA
Source organism: Aquilaria yunnanensis (assembly GCA_039654915.1). Taxonomy (NCBI): domain Eukaryota; kingdom Viridiplantae; phylum Streptophyta; class Magnoliopsida; order Malvales; family Thymelaeaceae; genus Aquilaria; species Aquilaria yunnanensis. The sequence goes on from CM077595.1 coordinate 4,952,205, forward strand.
CATGTAACTGAATTTTTTATCTAAGACACATGGATTGCCATGTGTTGGATTGGAGCAACCATTGTTCAGTTGCCCAATATTTTTTTCATATATGGAAAGCATGATATTATTCCTCTCAATGGATCTTCACGTTTTTTTATTTTTTTTGGGGGCGGGGGGGCAAATTCCAGTGAAAAGGTTTTCTCTTATTTTTGTATACTTGAGTAACAATTGTACTTTTTTTGAAACTAAAACAGGTCAAACATATGTGGTAGCAAAGAGACTCATGAAGGGACATGGAAGAGAGATAATTCAGCTTGGCCTTCCAATTCTGGATTCTTCTCTAGATGATGACAATGCAGCTGGAACTTCCAAAGGCATGGTCTTACAAAAATTTAAAACTCCAATCACTTTTACGATTTCCTCTAGTAATGGACAACCTTCATTGAATTGTAATCTTGTTCGATTTCCTTGTGGGAGAATTTTACAGATCGAAGAGTAGAACCCATTCCGACCTCGCTGCAAGATGCTATTGAACATTTATTTAGAATGCAAGTTATCAGTGTGAAGCCTGATTCTTGCATTATTGATATCTATAATAAGGTTTGCAGCTGAAACTGTTTTTGGAACCTAAAAGTGTTACTTTCAGAAGCTAATGTTCTGAGATTTATCGACAGGGTGATCACTCACAGCCGCACATCTACCCGTCTTCATATGGGAAACCTGTCAGTATCTTATTCTTGACTGAATGTGACATTACTTTCGGGAGATTTATCAGTGCTGATCGTTTTGGTGATTACAAAGGCTCCCTCAAACTTTCTCTTGCTCCTGGGTAATGTGTTGTTTTATCCTGTCTTGAGCCATTTTATGCTTCATGTGTCCTTGGGGATTGGACGTACTGTGGAATGATGTTTATTCTATATCAACAACACCTTGATTAGTTTCTATTTGACATTGAAATTTATGTTTCTTAATCCTTCGCTTGCTACTTCAATTTTAAGCCAATTTTATATTTAAATTTTAGTCACCCTGCAGGTGATATGATTGGTGCTTTCTTGTGATTTACCTGCTAGATTAGTGCAATGACCCTAAAAGAGGATTCTTCAGTCATCTTTTCTTCGTTAATGTTATTTAACAAAAGTCTTGCTCATGCCATCTCTTGCAACAAAATCAGTGTATTGTGGTTTATTGAAGTATCACATTCTTCATAGTATATGTTCAGCTTAACAGGTCTGCCACCTTACAAGTATTGTTCTACTTTTCGTGCTGATGTTGTTGAGTCTCATTATGGTTGTTGTTTCGTGATACTATTGATTTATTGTACAGGTCTCTGCTAGTGATGCAAGGTAGATCTGCAGATTTTGCCAGACACGCTCTTCCTTCTATCCCGAAACAACGGATATTGGTGACATTCACCAAGATTCAACCAAAGAAACCAGTGCCAGCTGAGGTACAGCGGCATCCTGTGCCTTCAGTAGCCCTGGCTTCGCATTGGGGTCCACCACCTAGTAGATCTCCGAATCATATTCGCCATCCTGCTGGCCCAAAGAATTATGCATCTATTCCAAGTACTGGTGTGCTTGCAGCCCCACCTATACGACCTCAAGTCGCACCTGCAAATGGTGTCCCGCCTCTGTTTGTGCCAACAGCAGTTGCACCAGCAATGACGTTTCCTTCTCCAGTCCCAATAACACCTGTGTCAACTGCGTGGGCTCCTGCTGCTCCAAGGCACCCCCCACCAAGAATCCTTGCTCCTGGCACTGGAGTTTTTCTACCTCCAGGCTCTGGTAATTCAGGCTCCCCTTCACTGCTGGCTACCACTGCACCAGAGGTTAGTTTTGCTGCAGAGACCCCCACATTGCCTGAAAAAGAGAACGGAAATGGGAAATCCAATAACAGCATTTCCCCAAAGAAGTCAGGTGTTAAACCACAGAGGCAGGACTGCAATGGAAATGTCAATGGAATCGTGGGTGGAGGAACCGTGACAAAAGAAGAGCAAGATCGGCAAAGCAATGAGGTCGAGCAAGTCAGTTAGTACAGTTAAGAGGGGACAAGAGGAGGGAGAAAGAAATCCCATCAGAAGAAGGTAGAGTTGCTGAGGAAGCAGAGAGCAGAGCTGCAACTGCAAACTGCAATGAGTTGAAGCAAATGTATAAAGCGGCAAAAGATTTCCAGGCTTTTGACAGGTGATAGTTTATACTGGGATACATATGGAGGACACTGGGGAGGGGGGAGCTGCTCGGCTCTTTTCTGCAGTCCCTTCTGTTCTCTACCTTTTTTTTTTTTTTTGGTTGTCCAATCACATGAAAATTCACGTTAGTTGAAAGTTGAAACAACGTCAATTAATTTTGATATTGGCTTCTTTATATGTGTTTGTTTTTGGTCTCTTCTTTCGGCAAGCAAGTTAATTACATTCTTGGACCCTAATCTTTAATTATTATTCCTGTTTTAGCCTTCACTTTCATTTTGTTTATAACGTGTCTTTAACCTTATAAAAATATTTTCATTTTGGCCCTTTTTTAAATAGAAGTTGTTATCAGAGACAGAAAGCGCAACGCCAACATAGATTGTAGAGGAAAAAGTTAGTTGTAACCCCTGAAATTTTCTTCCTTTTTCCATGAGAAGCATAAATACTTTTAGGCAAAAATCTTAAATTTGTCACTTATGTTTTAGGTTGAGTGTAGATATGTAACAATAATTTTTTTTTTGTTTTTAATTTTGCCTAGTTTCCTACTAATTTTTTAAAGTGGGTTGGATATGTTATTCAAGTTTTAAATTGACAGTGGATATGTCATTGTTCATTAAAAAGCTACTAGAAAATGTTAAAAGTAACAAGTTTTGAACTTTTAGAGTGATAACGTAAATTTTAATAAATTTTAATGACCTTTTGTAATTTGACTCTTTCTCTATCTCTTAAATGTTAGCGAAGATATCGGAGAGATCGGATAGCAGAGACAGAAGAGATAGAAGATGGGCCGTGATTGGGTTAAGTAGCTAGTGACAGATACAGCAATGAGGCTAAAGCACCAAAGGCGAAAATTAAACCCTCTTTTGGCTAAAGTCTCAAAAATTCTAAAAGTTACATAATAATTACAAGATTTTAAAATTTATTTTTTTACTATTTTTTGTTATTTTTTAACTGATAATGACATATTTGAGTCATTGTTTTAAATATTAGTAAAAAATTAGGGAAAAACTATAGCAACAGATTAACACCCAACTAAAAACATTAGTACAAATTTGAGATTTCTGCCATTTTTCTATCTAACAATTAGACTTTGATCTCATCCTCGCCATCAGCCTGCTCTTCAATTCCCCTTTCTACACCGGTGCCATAGAAAAGTATATCTCAGTCTTCGCCGACGTCCCTGCCATCAAGTTCCACAGTTCTACTGCTTCCCCGTGTCACCCTCCATCCCGAGGTCGCCTCCATTCTTTTCTTGGATCCTTGTACAAAGCTCCCTCGCTTCCAGAGCCTCCACGACTTCCTCTGTCGCCTAATCTAATCCAAATAGGAGCTAAAAAGAATTGGCAAAAACAAAACAATTGAAACAGAAAAGTGGGAAATTTAATCGAAATCCCCATTTTCCCTCAAAACTTGCAAACCCAGAACCCTCCAATGGCGTTGCCAAAGGGCAAAAGCCACTCCAATCTGAGTAGCTGACACAGAACGACGCTTCCAGGGCAACCAAATCAGTGAGTCCAGATGCCATTTCCACCATTCTCGCCAACCTTCACCAGATCTCGCCTCCGATCTCTCGGAGATCATTGTGCAAGTCGAGGAAGTTGGTGGACAACTTGGATGAACTCCCTCAGAACCCCCAACCGCCAGAACTCCCCCACCACGGCCGCATCTGTGGCCCTCATCCTCTCCGTCGTCATCCGCTTCGCGTCTCACGCCCTTATCCTCTCCGCCGCAGAAACTCTCTCTTCTTTTTGTTTCGCTGGAGGCTGCACCGATGGATGAATTTCGGGTATGGTTTGAATTTTTCAAAGGAGTGAATTTATTGTTTAACTTTCGTGTTTTTGTTTTTGTTTTGTTTTTGTTTTTTTTTTAGTTCCACTAAAATCGATTCCATATTTTCACGCAATTTCTTATTCAGATCAGATCTTGGGCTGGATGATGTAAAAGGCACATTCGCTGGGTGATACGGAGAGGATGAGTCCGGATTGCGAAAATGATGGTTAGATCGTTACATAGAAAAGTCTCAAGGTGTTTTTCACAAAAGGGAAAATTTTTAGGATTTAAAACTAACTTTTCCTCTAAATCTTACATGATTTTTTCTATCTGAGACAAAAAAAAAAATGGCTAAAATGAAATATTTTATTGAAATTAGGGACATGTTACACACAAAATAAAGGCTTGGGTTAAAGTAAAAATAATTATTAAAAGCTAGGGTCTAAACATGTAATTAACCGTTCATCAAGCAAAATGGCTATGGTCACCAGTACTAGCATTTGCTAGCGATTCGGTCTAGTTAATTCGAACGATATGGGTTACCCCACAAAGTATGTGGTTCGGTTCCAATTCAGTTTGAGATGTAAATAAACTCAGTTGGGTTTTCAAGGATCTTCATATACGTATATAAAGCCATAACATTATATTGATATACATTTGTTATTTTTTAATTAGATATATGGTGATCGTTAAAAAAAAAAACAAATTCAATAACCTATGTAGAAACTCATAATCATAACTTTCTAAAACAACTAAAAACAAACAAAAGAAAATAAATGGTTCAAAATTTGAAGCTCTAAACAGTTGGGATGAAAGTGGAAGTCTCTCTCTTTCACTTCTTTCATTGGATAAGTCTCAAGTAAATACTTCATTTGTCCCATATTATTTGCATAACTTTTTTTGTTTGTTGTCCCAAATCTTTGTATTATTTCTTTTTTTAGTAAATTTTACCAAACAAATTTAGCATTATATCCTTTATTCTACTTTTCCTTTTCCTTGACATCTCAATATTCTCCCCAAGTTCAATACCATCAACAAAGCCACAAACCTCACCACCTTCCACGAGAAGTTCAAGCAGCTTTCACCATTGGATCATACAGGCAGTTCCGACTTCCTTAATGTCAACGTCTTCATCTCTCTCTCTCTCTCTCTCTCTCTCTCCTTCCCAAACAAACCTTCTATTTCCTTCACCTATTGCTGGATCAATTCGTTCAAATCTTTGAGGTACCGGTTCTATTGCTAGATTGATTCGTCACTTTGGATTGATTGATTGTGTTGCTTTGTGCTACCGATTCATTGGTACCGATAGCCTGATCATCAATTTCGGCATGAGGATCATGTACCCGGAGTAAAACGTGTTTGATTAAAGGATGAAGAAGGTGTTCATCATACATATGAAGCTAATAGTTGACAAGTTCAGGTTGAGGGGGGGCCTGTTCTTTGACACATAAATCAAGACTCAATTGACCGATTTGACTGATTCCAATCTTGTTACGGTGTTTTCCGCCATGGTTAGGTAGTTGAGGAGACGGAGGCTATTGCTTTGTATAGTGTTCAGGTGACGAGATGATGACGTTGTGAGAGTGGCTGGGGACGGTAAAGAAGGAGGCGGAGGGTCAACAGAGGATAAGGTCCGTGGAACGAGACGACGAGAGATAAGGAGAAAGATGATGAAGGGCATAATTGGAAAGAGGTAGGAAACAGTAACCAACCTTAAAATACTTGCCAAATGGAAATGAAGTGAGCAAAATGAGACGGAAAGAGTATCAAATAAGTTAAAGTGACATTGGATCATACTTCACATATTTATCAAGTGAACGGAGGTTGCGTTGCACTATCATCTATTTTTGCATCCCTATTTTGTCCAACATGTCTTTCATTTCAACCATGTGCATCATAACAATACCTAAATTTGCGGGCTTAATTATTAACCAATGTTGGTATGACTAGTTTTAACATGGTATTTAACTCTTTTTTTTTTTTTTTTAAAGTAAATTCCATTCCGTTAATGAAATATACAGCATATTCACTTTTATGTTGATCTTAAAAAAGAAATTTTTTTTTTTATAGTTCTCTTACGTAAAAGTGCATGTTTTCATGAATTAAAGTCTATGTGATTAAGTGGATTTCAATCAAAAGCTATAAATGGAAGGTTTGGGAAACATTTAAGAGAGGTAATTGTATTCCTTTCGTAAGTATTGGTAATGCAATTACATTTTTTTTTTTTTTGTGTCTATGACATTGAAACATCTTCAATCACAATCAACCAAATTATATCGGGGCCAAATCTTTGTACAAGCGCCAATACATTTTAAAATAATTTTCATCCCCTTGGTTTTAACTTAATATGCACTATTGTCCTAAATTATAAATTTATTAAAATCATATATTTAATAAATAATTTTAGAAAATATTTTGTAAAAATTAAATATTTGTAATTAAATTTTCTTTTTCTTTTTAGGTTTGATAAGTAAAAAAATTAGTAAGAATACTTAATTTGAAAAATAATTTTAAATTATTATTTAGACTTGTTAAAATATAAGATTTCAATAAATTAATAATTTGGGTAAATAGTCATGTTACATTTAAATACTGCACAACAATACATTAATTTTAATGAAAAATAAATTGACCCTAAATCTCTCTAAATACATTAAACTCTTGCCTCACATCTTTTATACCTAAGTTATTGTTCTTATATGCATTAGCACAATAATTCTTTTCATTGTATAAGACTATATTATTTAAGGCAATCTACTATGATTTTATTCAAAATTTAAGGCCCAGTTCAGATGGCATTAACTCGAGCCAATTAACATGTTTTGACACATTATCCTTTTTGACCTAATTGCCAGTTTAGACAGTGCCATTAAAAGTTGTAATTATTTACAATTTTACCATGGGTAATTGCTCTTTACCCGAGAAACTCATGTACTGTGGAAAGATGGAAGACCTAGTTAGCACCAGTTAAAACAAGGCACATCTGTTCACCGGAATGTCACTGGAGCTGGCTACAATTTATATGGAGAGTGGACATTGTGAGATTCCAAATGATTTGTGACTCTGTTCACTTCTCTTGGCTGGGTGAGTTCTTCCACATTTTGGGTGAATGAGTGTGAGCTTCTTTGTTGTACATGCAGGGGCGGAGCCAGAAAATTATGTCAGTGGGGGCAACAAAAATATTATTAATAAAATATTTTCACATTTATAACTGTCCATAATGAGGTTTCATAGCCTGAAAACGCTGCATAATCACCTCATTACTTATACCATCAAATATATCTGTTTTCAGTATCAACATCTGTTTCATGAGAGAATCGAGCTTCTTTTGGTATTTTTTTCAAGTATCTCTCCATAACATAAACTGCATAAAAATAATAAAATTAAAATTTTAAATAATAGTAATAATAATAATATATACTACTTTATATTCTACAAATTGATGCATTAGGGTTCTAAAATTTTAGAATTACCTAAAAAATTAATATAAACAAATACAATCGAGATGAAATTTGAGAGAGGTTTGCGACAGCTCTGTTCATCAGGAGCAGGGGTAACAATTCTAGAAGTACAAAAGAATGGCAGAGTAGAGAAGGCTCGCACAATTAATACTCATCGTATCTGAGATTGAATCTGCCTTTGCCTGAGGGAGGAGCAAAATTTTGATACTGCCGTGCCGGCCGCAATTTTGGGCTTTTAGTTGCGTTGAAAAGTCTTAGCCTAGGTTTTATACTATTTTTATTTGCGTCTGTGTTGCAAGCGTAAGAGAAGGAATAAAATAGATTTATGGGTCAAATTTTATAGTAGTACTAATATTTTTTACGTTTTGTAGTTTTGCCACTTACTTTTTCATATTTTCATTTTAATCACTTATCACAACTAAATTAATGCACTAATAGTTCAGTGGGGGCGTCACTAAAAATTCTATGGGGGCAAAACAAATATTCTTTTAAAAATTATATATCATATACATATTTTTTCCAAATCTTAGTGGTGGCAACACCAACGTGGCGCCACCCCTATGTACATGGCGCATCTACCTTGTGCCTGCCGTATCTCCTCCTTCAAAGTCACCGTTTGGCATTTTGTTTCGGTTTTAGGTTCGAATTTGATAGCCGATCTTCAGTTTTGTTGTTGGTGCTCATTTCCATCATACTTTCCAGCTACTGCTGTTATTCCCATAAACATCTTGGTTAGACCTCTGGTTTCCTCAGGTAAGTTGGGTGTTGCCTTTCTTCTTCCAATTTTTATGGCTACCTTTGATCTTGTGAAGTGCTATTTTAGAGAAGCCGTGAAAAACATTTACTATTTCTAAGAAATTCCATTATGTGAATAGTGAATTGACTGTGGAAACAAAATCAGAACAAGAGCTAACCGAGAAAAGTAGTTGGGTGGTGAAGCTTGCTTCCCACGTGGGGATCTAAGTTTACCATGGCATAATGTAATTCTAATCAACTTTAGGGTTATTAGAGGAGTATAACCATGGGACCCATACCAGGTGGCATGGAAAATATCCAAAAACACGTTAAACCAAATATGTTAATTAGTGCCGAATAGGCTATAAGTCTTTGAGTTGTGTCTTTGAGAAAAATCCTTTACGGTTAAATTAGCTCTCTAAAATTGAACAAAGTAGCTATGAAAAAAATGGGGTTTTCATATTTATCTTAAATGTGTCATGAATATTTCATTTTAAAGATGTGAATGTCATCCAAGACCTTTTTAAAGTGTAATTAATGAGAAATTCTATTCCTTGTACAAATCCTTTCTTATCGAATACCTTCATTGGTTATGGTTAATGTTGAATTGGACCTCCCTGTGACTGGGTCCTAATATTGAGTCTGAATCTCTTAAGGCCAATATGATATCAATATGTTTGCCCTAAAAAATATGGGAGATGGGTTCTTACATTTTTTTTAAAGTCAATTAACTATAAAATAACCCTTTTATGAAGTAAGCTAGGCAAAACAATGCTTATTAAATGCTTGTCTTATCACAACAATACACATGTGGCTTTTGTAGCAGTAAAGAGCCATGTGGCCTTTTGTTGTTGGCTCGATTTATTCCATCATAATGATGATTGTCTGGTGATATTTAAGACAATGGAGGTGAAAAGACCTTATTAAGTTATAAATATTGGTTTTTTCTTCATCTCTTCATCATTTTCACTATTTTGTAAGAAATAAAAAATTCTCTGCCTTTTTGCTCGCTCTTTGTTGTTCACCTACATTTTGTTAGGGTTTCTACCACTCATTTTCACCATATTCTATTGTCTCTATCACTCGTATAAGGTAATTTTACTTTAATTTGTAGTAATTTATTTTTAATCTATAATTTTTTCTCTTCCTTCCAATGGATGGCTGCCACTCTTAACACAATTATTGGTGGTTTATTTCTCTTTCCCAGATAGCTCATAAAATCAATTGCAGGGAAAATGACTGTTAGTGCCTTGTCATAAACAGAATGACAGTTCGCCTGAGAAAACGATGAGGGTGATGAGAATACTTGAGTAGTTTCCCTCAATATTGGTGAGGTTGCATTGGTAAAAAACGCCCTCAACATGGATTTGATGAGGATCACCACTAAAAACAACTAATAGCGAGCAGGAATTGGGGCTACTATGCCTTTATCGAAGCATCGAACCCATATACCCAAAAAGGATTATCTTTCCATTTTCCCTGTTCAACTTTAGGCTAGGCTTAGGTTTCTTTTCCACCATCTCATTTTTCTAACTTTGTGAATTCTACCAGATCTTCCCTTCTCAATTCATCCCAAATTCCTTCATCCATATAAACACCCTTATTTTTTGCCTATCATTTGGCAAGTGTCATGCCTATCTTAGATCTCACTTTCGTTCTCTTGCTTTCAACTTGGGTATGCTTTTTTTTTTTTCACCTTATTTCAAACTCTCATGGTCAATTAATATTTGCCTTTGTCGTCGCCAATGATTCATGGGGAAGTTTAAAGCACTTATGTTTTTTTACCCTTGTCAACCATTCTTGGCAATTCCTTTACAGTTGGAGCATCATTTTTCATTGCTAGCTCTATGAGAGGCCCCTTTGATCAAGAATTTTAAGGGTGGGGACTTACTGATCTTTGGCATCTTGAAACCCTCAGGGGTAGAGGCATTATGATTTCCTATGTGAGCGATTGCACCCACATATAACTGATCATGACTTTGGACCGAGTTTTTAGAAAAGTACCTGTAGCCTTGAGACGTTCCTCTATTTGGTCCAATTTCCCCACAATCGTGCTTATGTCACCCATTTTTTTTTCCTTTGAAAAGGCTATAAATTCATGTGGTAGGTACTTCCAATGAGGCCTATTACCCATTGTGGATTAAATGACTTTCTATTGATTTATTATCCTTTTTGGAGGAATTGCCCTCTTAAACTCATGCTGGATTGTGGCTTTCAACTACTCCAACAAGCCATGCTAGAGGGCCTGAAATTGATCATTGTTTAAAGTTGCAGGCATTTGACCCATTTGCTAGTCTTTAAGGAGGCAAGGGAGCTTCACCTCTTATGTTCCTCCCCCATTCCATCCTGCCCTTGGGGGGTTTTTCACCTAATCCTGTGGGTTTTAGCCTCTATCAGCAACATTATCACTGCTAGATTAACCACTATTCCTTTAAAGTCTTCACGTATCCCACTATATCGTACCTACAAATGGTGCCAAATTAATAGCAAAACTATTAATGAAATTGGTGAACAAGATTTTCATGTGCTAGTTGCTTGGACTGGGAACATGGTACTTGCCCTAAAATATAACATCAAAAGGCCCCAAAGTTGTGTCTCTAGGGAAAAACCTTCATCATTCAAGTTGGCTTTCTAAAACTGAGTGAAATAGTTATAGAAAAGTTGACTTCTTGTGTGTACCTTGAATATGCCATAAAAGTCTTCTTTTATAAATGAAAGTATCATCATAGGCTTTTTCTAAGTGTAATTCATGAGAGATTCCATTCCTTGTAGAATTCATCTCTTATTAAATATTTGGGTTAATTATAATTTGGGAAAAGTCCACTAGGGGTACCTTAACTTTTTTTTTTTTAATCCCAAATGGGTATCAACCTTTAAGTTTATCTTATTAAAATACCTAACCTTATATTGCGCGTCCTAATTGAATATTTTTCGTCAATTTAACCATTAAAATGGATGAAAAATATTGACATGACATTAAATAACATTGAAATAAATTTAAAATAACAAATTTAGTCCTTAACTTTTCTACTCACTAATTCTAACCCCTTAAACTTTTATCAAAATCAATTGAGCTCTTCCTTTTTTAACCCCTAAAAATCCAACCTCTCATTTGCCACCGCTAGCCCTGTTGCCGTTGCTGTTGTCGATTGCCATCCTCAAAACCATAATTCATGTCATCCTTAAACCTTACCCTCTATCTGCCACTACCATGACAGTTTTTTAGACTTCGTCTCCCTCTTAGACTTCAATTTGATCCCTTAACTCAATTCTTGCTCCTGACATTGATTTGCTCTCTGACACATTTGACTTTCACGTCACGATTGCACCTTGGATTTAGGTTTTACCTTTACCAAACATCTTGGTTTCTGTAGTTTTACAGAGAGTGAAGATTGAGATGTTACTAAGGGATTTGGTTGCCGATTTCAATTCCAATCTAACTCTGGCAGCATAATTTGCATCCAGAAGGCCTTCATGTTTCCACGCTAGGGAAGTTTGAGTGGCGTGACAAGTTGGACGTCAAGGACACGGAACGGAAAGATGAGCAATCGGCAGAGGCGGCGAAAGTAATGATTTAGGGCGAGCGATGACAGCGGCTATGCGGGCAATGTAGCGAGTCAAGGCGATTGGGGGGTTGGGTTGGGTTGAGAGGCGAACAGGCCTTGAGCTTATCCTTCCCCCCTCTCATTTTTGCATAACCAGTGGGCTAGGTTAGTGGTGGTGGCTTCTATGGCTGCAGATTGGCTGAGAGGTTGGGGTTTTGGGGGCAGAATTAAAAGTCTAGGCTAGGAATAATAGGTTTAAAAGTTTAGGATTTAGAATTATTAATTGGAAAAGTTTAACGATTAAGGTATCCCCGGTTAACTTTATTCATTATAATTTGCTCCTCAAGATTTAGGTGGTATTACACTTTGTCCTTCCCGTTTTAGAAATATACATTTTAACCCCTACTGTACACTTTCCTCTCTTAAAAAAAATTATTTTACATTTATATAAAAAAAATTATAATTTAAAATGTACATTAATTATAAAAAAGTAACATACAAACTAAAATTACTTCACAGTATAATTTAAATTAAGATTTCAAATATTACTATCGGACATTATCAAACTGACAGTGGACAAAGTATAATATCATTTTAACCTTAGAGCCAAAGTGCAAATATTTTTCTTGATTATGATTGATGCCACCTCCATGTATACGGGATCCTGATAATAGATCACAACTGCCTGGACCAACATGATATTCGTTTTATAATATTTCTACCTCAATAGGTGATTATAGTCAATTTAAGGTTAAAAAAAAATTACAAAATGCATTAAGATCACATTTCGATTTCACCATTAAAGCTTAATCAAAAGAAAGTAATTATCTTCAATTTGGGGAATGCAAAATAGCTTTTCTGTCGAGCCAAATAAAACAAAATCCCAGAAGCGTGCGAGGTGTTAAAGTGCAAGTATTTAAATCACCCAGAACGCTTTTATCTCGAGACTCGGATTAATTAACAGATGGTGGCTGCCCAACAGCAAAGCGTCCCCTCCACTAATCCGTAGTTACTCCATTAACCTAACCTTCTTAATCACCTTAATCTCTCTCTCTCCCTCTCTCTTCCTGTCATTAGCTCCCCTCTCTTTCCCTGAAAAGCGCGGAGGGACTCAACGACGAGTCACAAAAGACACAGTGTCACTGCTTACTACTAAGTACTGACACTAACCAGATTTAAAATCCTAAATCTAGAGAGAGAAGCAATCTCCTTAAAAAGGCAAAAAGCTCCTACTTTCTCTACCTCTATATCTACACTAACCTCGTCGCGAGTGATTCCGAACCCTAGCATTCGGATCCTGGGAGGTGGGTTCGGTCTGTTATGGTAGCGAGGGGTGTGTAGCCGGAAATTGGTTGTTACGGAGGATTGTTGTGAGGGGTTTGGATCGGAGATGGCGGATGTTTCCGGAGAGGTGGGGGATGGGAGCAATGGCCGGAGTGAGTCGTCTCCTGCGGTGATATCGAATGCGGGGCAGCCGGCTTTGGTTAAGGAGAGTGGAGGGGGTAAGGGGTCGTTTCGGCGGCGGCCGGTGAGGATGCCCAGCATTGACGGTGATAATGAGTTCATTACGTTGCTTCACGGGTCGGATCCGGTGAAGGTTGAGCTCAATCGGTTGGAGAATGAAGTTAGAGGTCTGTAATGTGGCTCGATCTAGTTGTTTCTGGGTTCGATTTTGGTGTCGAGTTTATAGTGTTCTTCGTTGTCATTTGAACTTTTGGTGATTTTTCTCTTTTTGGACTGTGTTTCAGACAAAGAGAGAGAGTTGGGAGAAGCACTAGCGGAGATCAAGGCTCTGAGATTGTCTGAAAGACTTAGAGAGAAGGCCGTTGAAGAGGTCAGATGTTATTTATTTTGATCGTTCTTTTTCTATTTTAAGGAATGCTAGCATCTTTCTTTCTTTCTTTTTAAATAATGCGTTCTTGATTAAGTAGTGATTTTTGAGAAATATAGCAGTTATATGAGCTTCAGTGTTGAATTTAGAAAGTGGTTCGAATATAGATCCTACTGTTTCATAATTGGGGCCTTTTGTTTGCCTTTTATTCTTTCTATTGATCTCTTCGATAGCTCCTTGATAATTTTGTGTTTCTTTTCATCATTCTATATCTTTCTAACTAATCTAGCAACATGATGTCCTATATATGCAATTTGACTTTTTTGGGAAATATTCTCACTCCCATGCGTGGGAAATGAGTCTTTGGTAGTGATATGGATTCAAGGGCCTTGCCGAGATTGAAAGTTGAGCTTGTCGAGATTGAAAGTTGAGTATGTTAGGATATGGTTCTGTGAGTGGATGCTGATAAAGGTACCTTTCAGCTCTAAAGAATGAGGAAAATGGGTAATCTTATGACTAATAGAGGTGAATGTGCTACTTTGCCAGGAACTCTTCGCAAAATGCAAACTGATCTTTCTTCTAATGTTCTACCTATAAAAAGTTCATCCTTTCTTTCATTTTTGTTTCTCAGAAATAGATCAGCTTGTTTTGACTATGCCTCTAATGCTAATGTAGCCTTTCTTCTGCTACAATACTAAAAACTTACTGGCAACCAAGTGCAAATGTCTTTTTTATTTCTCGTGGATAAAATTTCCTAACCTGAACCATATACAGTTGAAATGGGCCCGACCAGTAAATTAGACATTTCTCTCTTTTGTCTTGGGATGTATGAGACAATCATTTGGATGTCCCACATCATTTGCATCCCACATCATTTGCATCTATTATTGTTTAAGGATAGGGCCTCATAATTCTTCCCAAAGCTTTATCATGTGTGACGTGATTGCTGACTATGTTCTCTATGCTCTCTTATATCCTAGCTCACTGAAGAACTCTCAAAAGTGGATGGGAAGCTTAAGCTGACTGAATCCCTTCTTGAAAGCAAGGTATTGCTGGAATATACTTTGATTTATTTTATTATTTTGATTCTTGTTGGTGATGCCACGTTTATAATTGCATGTTGTTTCATTATATTTGATGCAGAATCTTGAAATTAAGAAGCTCAACGATGAGAAGAAAGCCTCCATGGCAGCTCAGTTTGCTGCTGAAGCTACACTTCGAAGGGTTCATGCTGCTCAAAAGGATGATGATATGCCTCCAATTGAAGCAATTCTTGCACCCTTAGAAGCTGAACTGAAGCTTGCTCGACAAGAGGTGTTGCCTGCATCTTGAGCCTTTTCATCACGATATGTGTGTGTGCGTGGCTTGTTTCTTATCATTTTTTTTTAAAAAGATTCTAGATGTAGATGGAAGCTGCCTGTCTTATTTTTTCGGTTCGTTGCAGATTGCAAAGCTTCAGGATGACAACAAAGCACTGGATCGGCTAACCAAGTCAAAGGAAGCTGCTTTACTTGAGGCTGAGAGGACTGTGCAGGCTGCCCTGGCTAAGGCCTCTATGGTGGACGATCTCCAAAACAAGAACCAAGAGCTTATGAAACAGATAGAAATTTGCCAGGTATGATGTTCACATGTGGTATATGTTTGTGAATGGTTTTAATAAAATTGAAGGTCAAATTATCTATGCTCCTCCTAATGATTAAAGTAAATGCTGCTGGTTCTTCATGGCAGGAAGAAAACAAAATTTTGGATAAGATGCATCGCCAAAAGGTTGCAGAGGTTGAAAAGCTAACCCAAACTGTACGGGAACTGGAAGAGGCTGTTCTTGCTGGGGGGGCAGCTGCAAATGCTGTTAGAGATTATCAGCGGAAAGTGCAAGAGATGAATGTAAAATTCTATACATTTTTTGTATATCGTTGGCAATATGATCCTTAACTATTTCTCAAGTGGACATGCTTTATTTTGTTTCTCAGGAAGAAAGAAAAACTCTCGACCGAGAGCTAGCACGAGCGAAGGTTACAGCTAACAGAGTTGCTACAGTTGTGGCAAATGAGTGGAAAGATGCTAATGACAAGGTGATGCCTGTAAAACAATGGCTGGAGGAGCGAAAATTTTTGCAGGTGACTGTTATAACTGAGATCTTTTCCAAACAAAAGCACCTGCTATTGTCCTTAGAACTTTAATTTTGTTTCTCCAGGGAGAGATGCAGCAACTTCGTGACAAGCTTTCTATTGCTGAGCGAACTGCAAAGTATGAGGCACTGCTAAAAGTAATAATCTTCATGCAGACCTGTTGTATTATCCTCAAAAACTGGTGTTGTTATTCTGTTCGTGATGGTAAAAATGCTTGTTTCTTGTGGCAGGACAAGTATCAATTAAGGCTAAAAGTTTTGGAAGACAGTTTGAGAGGGTCTTCAAATATTGGCAGTCGTGGTGCTTCAGAAGGGAGAAGTGCAGGCAATGGACCTTCTAGGCGTCAGTCCCTTGGTGGAGCTGAAAACATATCTAAATTTACTTCCAATGGCTTTTTGTCCAAGAAGACACCTACTTCTCAGCTCAAATCTTTGACGTCTAGTTCCACTACAGTGTTGAAACATGCCAAGGGAACATCAAAATCATTTGATGGAGGCACAAGATCAGTTGACAGAGCTAAAGTGCTCTTGAATGGAGCAAACACAACTAATTCATATAACCAGCCCTCTGATGTAATCAAGGAAACTGATGCTGCTAATCATGATAAACCGAATGAGTTTCAACCTGTAGATATGAAGGATACTGTTCCAGGCGTGTTGTATGACTTACTACAAAAGGAAGTCATAGCACTGAGGAAAGCTGGTCATGAAAAAGATCAAAGTCTCAAGGATAAAGATGATGCTATTGAGGTTCTTATTGTATTTGACTGAATGTTGCATTAATGAATGTTTCATGATTCATACTAGAATTAAATTGCCTTTTCTTCCTGTAGATGCTTGCAAAGAAGGTTGAAACATTGACAAAAGCAATGGAGGTTGAAGCTAAAAAGATGAGAAGAGAAGTGGCTGCAATGGAGAAGGAGGTTGCAGCCATGCGTTTGGAGAAAGAGCATGAGAATAGGACCAAGCGATTAGGCCACTCTAAGAGTACTGTTAATGCTGCTCAGCTGCTCTCTGGGAGGTACTTTCATTAAAGATATCCTTTATATCATTACCTCATGCTTTTATCTTAAAAAGTAATTCCTTGAACAATGCTTCCTAGCACTTGGCATTAACCCACATGGTTTTGGAAGTTAACTAGCTTTATGTTGTAGCACAGCTTCTCTAACCATTCAAATTGGTTTTGGCTTGATTTTTTATGTTGTGCAATAATTAAAGCATGTTGTTGTTATGCGCTATTAAAAAAAAAGCATGTCCTTATACTTCATAACTTTCTCCAATTTATCATAGTGATGAAAAAGTTCAAAAAATAATGCTTCTAAATCATAATGGATTATGAGTAAATGGTAGATTTAGGCACCTGTTTGTCATCCCTAATGATCCCTATTTTGTAATAGTAAGGTGAGGATCATCTACAGTTTGTGGGTGTTTCAATGTTGTTGAAATAATTTTGTTTCCCAGGGTTTAAAGTTAATCCCTTCAGATCACAAAGAGTACTGTTGAAGGAATACCTGCTAGATTGTTCTAATGTTATAGTTTATGGTATTGACATATGCATAGATGGGTTACAAGTTACAACTTAGTTATTTGTGAAGACAATTCAAAGAGAGTGGTTGGCTTCGCTTTCTCCTGATTTTATAAGTGTATTTTGATTTATGTGATATGCCATGGACATGTGCTTGTAGCCCATCCGTACATACAGGTCCATCTTAACTGGTCTTTAGAATTGTGGGATCAGTTTAGATGTAGGCAGTTAAATTGGATCAACTCAAAGGGCCACATTTTCTTGCATTTGTGCATGATGGAGCCTCTTTACTTGTCGTTGAATTTGCTAGCATACTGACATTGATTCACTGGGTTGTAACTTTGTTTCATAGAAAGCTTATTTTAGAATACCATGTGTTCCTGCAGAAACCCAGCTCGAAGCGGGTTAACACGCAGCACCCAATGACAGGTAATGTTAGATGGACAGCAAGCGGCAGCAGTTGGTGGTAAAATTGGAAAGCTCTAAGGTCTCTCCCGCATGGCCGATTAATTTCTTTTGTCCCAATACTCTGATTTATTGTAAGATTATTACTCGCAAGCCGATGAATGTTCAAATATACAGTGAAAAGAGAAGGAAAAGAACCGCTAGGAAGAACGAATAGGTGTTGCTTCTGACCTAGAATGCTATTCCTCTGCTCAAAAGATCAGCAAACAAGACCGGAAGGAACTACTATTGACTCGTGGACTAACCTTGTGTCATGTTCTGTTTTCTTGTTTGTGGCCGGTGAGTTGTTGGTTGTATAGGTGTAGCTGCTGTTGTTTCCTTGTAATTTGTGGCCGCTAGTGTGATTGTTTGTCCTTAAAGGTTGTTAATATTCCTGTAATCAGATCATATGGGTTGTGCCATTCATTAACTGCCACTTTGTTTATATATCTTGTGTGATGATACTCCCCTTCATCTTAAACAATTTTAACTGCTGATTGCCAGCCAAAGTTGGTTGCGCTCAATTGTTCTTAAATGTTTTGAAAGTGAGGTTTTTAACTTTTTGCGCAATAGAACCTAGCCTGAGGCAAGAGACAGTTCGAGTCAAAACGGTCGAAAACACTTTGTGGGAGATTGAATTGTCTCTAAATTTAATACTCCATCTTAAAGATGTGATGGTAAAACTACTATTTTAAAATGTATAATGGCTTCATTTTGTATCAATTTTTGTTGTTTTAGCATATTGTAATTTAATACAGAGTATTATACAATAAGGTACGAGTCAATGAAAAAAAAAAAAAACGAAAATCGTCTTTAAGCATAGCCGTTGGCCCCATGATTAAAATCTACGATTTGTCTAAGCGCACATTTTAAGAAGCATTAAATGCTTTATAGATTCTCATTTAAAAAGTAAACTTATATTAATTAACATTAATTTTTTTCCCCTACCCTAGTTACCATCCCCAATTTAATAGCTATCATTCCCAAAATTTTTATGCTTCTTGGCGGCAAATTCTTTTTCTGCCTATATACCCTCCCCTGCTTCTACCCTTCCCCCTTCCTCTGTTTTCATTTTTTTTTTCACTCCTTTCCCTTCCCTTTCACTAGCCTCCAAACTGCCATTATTTTTCTGTTTTCATAATTTACAATGCCTTCCTCTTTGTTTCACTCTCTCAAGCCGCGCCGCCTTCACTTTTTTTTTTTTTTTTTTCTGAGCAAGTGTGAAAGTTCAAAGGTAACAAATAATTGCATATTACATATTTTAGTTTTTTTAGCTAAAGTCTCAAATTAGTTTTTATACATAAATTTTTTGTATATGGATGAAAGATTTTCCCTTGATTTGAATGGAGTTCCTACTGATGGAACTTGTGACGAAGAAGAAAAAGAAGAAAACAATTTTGAGGAAGAGGGTCAAAGTGCAATAGAGATTTTTAGTGAACCATTCATGAGCCAATGTTTTCTTAGTGAAGATGAATTTGCTCTTTATCAAAATTATGCAAGACATAATGGATTGCCAATTTGAAAAGGCCGGTTTGTTAATAAGAAGGGTAAGAAAAAAAAAGACATGATTTTTTTTGTCATTGTGAAGGAAAACTGGAAGAAAAAGTGACAGATTACTCAAAAGAACAAAGAAATTAGAGTTCTACAAGATGTGAATGCAAGGCCCATATGCATATAACGTTGAGAAAAACGAATGAAATTTTTTCCAGAAGAGTGGCAAATCACTAGTTTTATTTTGGAGCACAATCATGACTTATTGTCCACTAATGAAGTGTGTTTTCTTCCTTCTTATTACAATATCACAGATAAAGATGAGAAATGCATCATTATGTTGAAAGACGGGTGACTCTCTGTTAGACAAATAATGCGTGTCATGGAGCTTGAGAAAAATGTAAGTCATGGACAATTTCCTTTTCTTACAAAATATGTTCATAATTATTTTAGTAAAATTCAGAGAATGTATTTGCAAAATGATGTGAGAGAGCTTTTGGAGCATTGTGAAAAAGCTAAGAAGGATAATCCTAAGTTTTAATATGCATTTACAATTGATAGTGAAAACAATCTAAAACATATTTTTTGGTCTCCTACTCATTGTTTTGATTGGTATAAAAAATATGGAGTGTTCTACACCACATACAAGGTGAATTCCTATGACATGCCTTTTGGCATCTTTGTTGGTAATTGCGGAAGGACTATATTTTTTTGTTGTTCACTCCTATGCAATGAAATGACAAACACATTTAAGTGGCCGGTGAAGGTAATATAATATTTATCTTTTACTCTTTTTCATTCTTCCCTTAATATCTATTAGTACCTAGGCAAATTTACTAGCTAGTACACAAATTCAGGCACCTACTAGCTCTTGCATTTACTACCTCCTACATGTATCTTGAAAGTTCTAAAGTATATTTATAGTACTAGGTCTTGCACATACTAGTTAGTAATATACACAATGTCATATTTTTTAGGTATGTAATAGCTCCTGCACATTCATATAAATAGCTTTATAGGTTTTTTATTCTTTTGTAAAATTATGAAATTTACTTATACGACTTGATATATTATATATTTATTTTTTTAAAATTAATTTCTTACCTATTTGCAAAATTTTGCTTTGCTCATGACAAAGTCACCTCGAACAATATTAACCGATCAAGATTCATGGATCACAAAGGCGATTGCAAAAGAGATGCCTTTCACAAAGCATGCATTTTGAATATGGCACATAACTGCTAAATTTAGTAGTTGGTTTACTTTGATTTTATGGAGTAAGTATTCAAGTTGGTGTTCAAAATTTTTTAACTTGTATAAGATAGACACAATTGAAGAATTTCATTAATTAGTGGTTGCAAAATACAACTAGGATAGAAATAAGCATATAATTGAGTTGTATCAAATTAAATCATTTTGGGTGCCAACTTATCTTCATGACTTCTTTTTTGGTGGCATGACAACCACTGGGAGATCAGAAAGTATAAATGCATTCTAGAAGAGATTTATATCTTCCTACACATGCTTGAGCCAATCTATTAAACAGGTGAGTAGTCTTCATTATATTCTATTTTATTTCAAA
The DNA here is from genome assembly GCA_039654915.1 of Aquilaria yunnanensis. Classification (NCBI taxonomy): domain Eukaryota; kingdom Viridiplantae; phylum Streptophyta; class Magnoliopsida; order Malvales; family Thymelaeaceae; genus Aquilaria; species Aquilaria yunnanensis. The sequence goes on from CM077595.1 coordinate 4,972,884, forward strand.
TAATACTTATCTTTATATTCATACTTTATTTTCAAATATATTAACTTTTAAGTTGATCTTGCTATAGAAGATATTGGGCAAATACAGTTGCATGATACTATGTTAGATAAATATAGGGGTCCTTTTTATATCATTGTCACCATTAGAAGAACAAGGTTATTACTTTTTTACTCCATTTGCATTCAATAAGTTTTCAGTATGAGTTTGGATAGACAATTCAATATTTGGTTTAAGAAAAACGTTGCAACAATTTTGTTGTCAAGCACCATAAAAAGGTACAAAATAACAAACATAAGGTGTTTTTGGATGGTAAAGTAGTTGTTAAAGAGTCCAACCTAAAATCAATTCGCAATAGGTAGAAAGACTTTATCACTATATAAAACATTTACCTAATCTTTTTATTGGTCATGTGGGAAATTTCCGACTTAACATGCTCTCTATGTGTAGGCTGTTTTTCAACTCTATTACGTGGATTATTTTTTACAATGGTTAGGGCAGTTTCAAACCTATTCTAATATCATGTTAAAGTGTCCAATCTAAAATCAATTGGTAATAAATGAAGCGGTCATATCACTATATAAAGTATTGGCTTAACGTTTTTTCTTGGTCATGTGGGATTTTTCCCACTGTGGCAACGTCGGGTTTTCAGGAGTCGCCACCAATCAGTTTTTTTTTCTTAGGTCGATTGGTCACCTTAAAATTGGTCTGCGAGAGTTCGGGGATCGGGAGTACGGTTACGCTAAAACAATATTGTTATAGCGCCCAAAATTGGCACCTTAGTTGATTTTAATTTTGTTTTACTTTGCTTTTAAATAATTTTCAGTTAATTTAGAGATTTTAACTGAATTAGTCGAAATGTGGATTTTTAAGTTAATTTGTATAAAATTTTATACTTCCGAACCATGGACTCTGCCAAGTCATTTGGACACGGAAGATTTTGATTCCGAACCATGGACTCTGCCGAGTCATTTGGACACGGAATTTGGTGAAATTTTAAACAATTTTATCCATATTGTAAAAATATGGATTTTTTTTATCTTTTTATTTAATTTATTTATTTTAAAAAGTTTGATATTTTCCAAACCGTAGATCCTGCCGGATCATCCGGATATGGAAATTAAATTTAATTTATTGTTAGTTATATAATTATTACTTTTATGGAATTAATTATTAGTTTAATTACTAATTCGTAATTCTTTTTGTTATAGAATTTTTAGATAAAAAAATTTTATTTTTTATTTTCTTTCTTTTCTTTTCTCTCTTTTCTTTCTTATATTTTTCTTTTCTTGTTGATTTAATCTTTCCTTTCTTTTCTTTCTTTTCTTTCTTTTCTTTTTCTTATCTTTCTTATCTTTTTCTTATCTTTCTTTTCTCTTCTTTTTCTTGTCTTTCTTATCTTTTTCTTATCTTGTTTTAATTTTCTTTTTGTTTTCTAGTTTAATGAAAAATATTTATTATTTTAGTGGATTTAAAAGTTATATTTTAAATAAATCAGTAAAATATAAAGTCTTAATTTTCATGTATTTTTTTTAAACAGGTTTTATTTTTATTTTTTTATTATTTTTACTGGATAAAAATAACTATTAAAATTAATTTTAACTTTTTGTTATCTTTAAAGAATTAAAAACATGTATATAAAAATAAAAATAATTGGCTTTTTTAAAAATGATTTTTATTAGCCTTAATAATTAATTACAAAATAATCTTCTTTTAATTTTCATTTATTTATTAATTAGTAAAGGGTAAAGGTGAATTAAATAAAAAAATTATATAAAGAAAAAAAATTAATAATAATAAAGTGGGGCTTTTTGGCCATCCACTTTAAAAATAATAATAAATGTTAGCAAAGTTAATTAAATTAATTGTTAAACAACAATAATAAAAAGTTAGTCAAGTTAATTAAATTAATTAATTAACAACAATAATAAAAAGTTAGCCAAGTTAATTAAATTAATTAATTAACAACATTAAAAAGTTAGCCAAGTTAATTAAATTAATTAATTAACAACAATAATAAAAAGTTAGCCAAATTAATTAAATTAATTAATTAACAATAAAAAGTTAGCCAAATTAATTAAATTAATTAATTAACAACAATAATAAAAAGCTAGCCAAGTTAATTAAATTAATTAATTAACAATAATAATAAAAGTTAGCCAAGTTAATTAAATTAATTAATTAACAACAATAATAAAAGTTAATTAATTGTTAACAACAATTATAAAAGTTAGTAATAATGCAAAAATTAAAAGGTTAGTAACAATAATAGTATTAAAAGTTAGTTGTTAGTAAGTTAATAACAACAATAAAAAAAGGGGTTAGTAATAAACAAATAATAAACAAACAAGTAAAAATTAAAAGGGTTAGTAATTAATTCTGCAAGAACAAAATACAAAGTTAGTGACCAAAGTGAAAGAAATTGAAAAGATGAAGGATTAAATGAGAGTTGTACCCTTGATTTTAAATTCTGAATTCTGAGAAACGGAAACAGAGGACGCGCGACGAGGGAAAGAAGATGGCTTAATCGTCAAAATGAAAAGTTTTGAGATTTTCTGAGGAAAGGAAGGAGAGCTAGGGACTAAGGCTGTAATTTTTTCTATTTTAAAAACGGAGCTCTAAGCTTTTCTTTCTATTTTTCTCTGTGTTCAGCACAAAATTTGGGGGGGCTATTTATAGAGGAAGTTTGGCTGAACTGTTGATGGATAAATTAATAAAAAATTTCAAACTTATCTTTTAAATTGGTAAAATGACAATTTTAGTCCTTTACGTCTCTCAGCCTCTGGATAAGTTCCTGAAGCTTCTGATTTTGACAATTTTGTCGTTTTCTGTCAATTTGCGCCAGAAACGTCGGCAGGCCCAAAATTTTATGTGACAAACTACCAAATGCTCCTGGAACTTTCAGAATTTGTCAATTTTTCCCGAAACTTCTTAATGTTGTCATTTTTACCTCAAACTTTTAAATTTTGCCATTTTTTTGGAGTTTTCTTTTTTCTTTCAAATACACACATATATCATTATAAATCAAATCTTCACAAAAAAAAAATGTATTTTAAACTAATTAAAATTTTTAGTAATAATAATAATAATAAAAATAATAATTTTTTTTATTTAATTTCTTTTAAAATTTTTTATGGTCGGACGAAATTGGGTGTCAACAGCTGCCCCCCTTTGCATGCTTCATGAGACATGATGTATGCAAAGTCGTTACCAAATTTCGTCCGGCTTAGCTAGGCATTGAAAACCTTTTCGCCGCCTAAATCCTGAGGTTAAGGAACTCTCCTTAGAACCTCGGCAATAGGAGCTCTTCTATCGTTGAAGGAAAATTGATTGTTTCTGAGGCAAAGGTTCTATCCTTAAAACCTCGGATTGATTGATTGATTTCGAAGCAAAGGTTTCATCCTTAAAACCTCGAATTGATTGATTGATTTCGAGGCAAAGGTTCCATCCTTAAAACCTTGAATTGATTGATTGATTTCGAGGCAAAGGTTCCATCCCTAAAACCTCGGATTGATTGATTGATGTCGAGGTAAAGGTTCCATCCTTAAAGCCTCGAATTGATTGATTGATGTCGAGACAAAGGTTCCATCCTTAAAACCTTGGATTGATTGATTGATGTCGAGGTAAAGGTTCCATCCTTAAAACCTCGAATTGATTGATTGATCTCGAGGCAAAGGTTCCATCCTTAAAACCTCGGATTGATTGATTGATGTCGAGGTAAAGGTTCCATCTTTAAAACCTCGAATTGATTGATTGATCTCGGGGCAAAGGTTCCATCCTTAAAACCTCGGATTGATTGATTGATTTCGAGGCAAAGGTTCCATCCTTAAAACCTCGGATTGATTGATTGATGTCGAGGTAAAGGTTCCATCCTTAAAACCTCGAATTGATTGATTGATCTCGAGGAAAAGGTTCCATCCTTAAAACCTCGGATTGATTGATTGATTTCGAGGCAAAGGTTCCATCCTTAAAACCTCGGATTGATTAATTGATGTCGAGGTAAAGGTTCCATCCTTAAAACCTCGAATTGATTGATTGATCTCGAGGCAAAGGTTCCATCCTTAAAACCTCGGATTGATTGATTGATTTCGAGGCAAAGGTTCCATCCTTAAAACCCCGATGATGAAAATTGATTGTTTTCGAGGCAAAGGTTCCATCTTTAAAACCTCGACGATAGGAAATTGATTATTTTCGAGGCAAAGGTTCCATCCTTAAAACCCCGATGATAAAAATTGATTGTTTTCGAGGCAAAGGTTCCATCCTTAAAACCCCGATGATGAAAATTGATTGTTTTCGAGGCAAAGGTTCCATCCTTAAAACCCCGGCGATGAAAATTGATTCTTTTCGAGGCAAAGGTTCCATCCTTAAAACCCCGATGATGAAAATTGATTATTTTCGAGGCAAAGGTTCCATCCTTAAAACCCCGATGATGAAAATTGATTATTTTCGAGGCAAAGGTTCCATCCTTAAAACCCCGATGATGAAAATTGATTATTTTCGAGGCAAAGGTTCCATCCTTAAAACCTTAGATTGATGAAAATTGATTATTTTCAAGGCAAAGGTTCCATCCTTAAAACCCCGATGATGAAAATTGATTATTTTCTAGGCAAAGGTTCCATCCTTAAAACCCCGATGATGAAAATTGATTATTTTCGAGGCAAAGGTTCCATCCTTAAAACCCTGATGATGAAAATTGATTTTGAGGCTAAAGAGCTTTCCTTAGGACCTCGAGCGAAATTTATATGAAAGCAATTGAAATTGGAATAATTTTCTTCGAAAGTGTGAATTTTCATAATAGGTGAGTGCAAAAATTTAAACTTCGATAAGATGAGTGAATCTTGATGTTGACAATAACACTGACAAATTATGTAAAGGGAACGGATGTTTGGAATCAATATCCAAGGTTCATCTAATATTTTCTTCAGTAAATATAGATTCCCTTGTGAGATATGTCATCCAAATAAGGTTAAAGCTTAACTACCCCAAAATGTTATGCCTAGTAGACCTAATAGGATGCGTCTCAAGAGTAATAAAAATTACTCTTTACTCAGCCATTCCAACCTAAAGGCATTGTCCCATGGTTTTAATATCAGCATGGACGAAACTATCTTATAAGATAACGAAATTCCCTGAAAATAAAAACTGAAATACGAAAGAAAATGCTGATAATTAAAACTAAAGGACAAGAAAAACGGATCAGATCGCTTCTTTCTTCCACAATACTTCAACAGGGTGAGTAGAGGACCATTATGGGAGTGAACTGGTCGGGAAAGACTGTCGTGTCCAGTCTATCTGAATCATTGCTGGATCTGGTTCAGGAACAAAAGCTTGTATTTTATCTAGTAATTCTTCAGCAGTTGTTGCGGATATTATGATTCGCCGTGCCACTCTTGATATGAAATTCTTCTGCATAGCATAATCCATAAAAGCTATCAGACCTGTAAAGAAATTGTTAACATTTAAAAGCCCAATGGGTTTCTTATGCAAATTAAGTTGGGCCATGGAAGCAATTTGAAAGACTTCTCCCAATGTGCCAAAACCACCTGGTAGAGCGATAAAAGCATCAGCATTTAAAAGCATTTGTAACACACGCTCTTGCAAATTTTTAACCACTAATTCTTCTCCAATCGTGCCCCCAGAAATAAATTTCAGAGGTCTAGGGATAATGCCCAGAACTTGACTCCTCCCATTAATTCGACACTACCTCCTCCATAAACTAAATGTATTTTTCGCTCAGCTAATACTCTACCCAAATGGTTGGCTGCTTTTAAATACTCTTCATCTTTTCCAGGAAAAGCCCCAGAAAATACACAAATATTTCGGGATTTACAAGTTGGGGTTTTCTTTATTCTTATCCTTACCCTTGTGAGAAAAGAGGATATATTTATAGAGATGAAGAGATAAGGTAATAATTTTATTTTCAAGAATGGATACATTATTGCTAGCTATACACAATAGTCACGAGTACGACTCTGGTCAGGTATGGGTACACTATCGTTAAAAGAGGAGGAAAATTTTCAAAATAGCTGCTAGCATATACAGTAGTCACTACTGTAGCTTACGTCAAGAGTAGGTACGTGATTGTTGGAAGAGAAGGAAAATTTCAAAAGTGGCAGCTATATACAGTAGTCCGTGTCAGGAGTGGGTACATTATTGCCAAAGGAGAAGGAAAATTTCAAAAGCGACAGCTAGCATGTACAGTGTCGTGACTATGGCTCATGTCAGGAGTGGATACATTATTACCAAAAGGGGAGGAAAATTTTAAAAGCGATAGCTAGCACGTACAGTAATCGTGACTTTGATCCTTGTCTTCCACTGGCTTTGCGTCCAGTAATGGCTTCAATGCTTTCTATGAATTGGTGATTTGCATCTCATCTAGCTTTCTCACAAACTGGCAAACAAGGTCGTTTAGGGTTAGATTCCCAAGACTATAGCGATCTCGTTCTTTTTGGAAAATTATCCATAATCCAACAACCTCAAATTGCACTATTCCGCAAGAATGCGCTTCAAGAACCTCTCGAATATCTTCTAGAGATTCCTTACGCAAGCCATTCTTAATGAATCTTATTCTATCACTACGATTTCTGGTGATCACTCCTGGAGAACGACATTTATTGCCGCAAATCCACCATCCACAATTATGACAAACGCCTAGCCTCTTTGCTCTTCTTTTTTTGGCATAAGCGCTTTTACCAAAGCCGGGCATACGGGGAAAGAACGCTTCTGGAACTTCACCAGCTGAACGAACCTTAGCTTCAATTAGCCACCGCACATTATCAGGAATGCCTTTGTGCATAAATACTCTGAATCGTTCACATCTAGCTTGATAAATCTTTTTAAGAACATTTATTGGGAAGGAAGGAAAATACTTTCGTAGGGCAGAAAGAGAAGACTCCATTGATGAAGGAGGCAAAGAAAGAAATTAGTGATTGTAGGAAACGAAAATAACTAACACATATTTATAGTGATGAAAGGGATAATGCGTTAATTACACTTACAGAAGTAAGTACATTATTGTCAAAAGAAAAGACAAATGACAGCTTATATGTACAGCAATCATGACTGTGGCTCTCATCTTCCCCTGATTTATGTCCAGTAATGGCTTCAATGCCTTCTATAAGTCGGGGATTTGCTTCCCATCCAGTTTTCTTACAAACTGACAAACAGGATCGTTTAAAGTCACATTCCCAAGACTGTAACGGTTTCGTTCTTTATGGTAAGTCCTCCATAAACTGATAATTTCACCTTGCACTTTTCCACAAGAATGCGTTTCAAGAGTCTCTCGGATATCTTCCAGAGATTCCTTACGCAGACCATTCTTAATGAATTTTCTTTTATCTTCACGATTTATGGAGATGTATCCTAAAGAGCGACATTTAGTAATACAATTCCATCGCCCACATTTATAACACACGCCTAGTCTCTTTGCTCTTCGCCTTTTGGCATAACGGCTTTTACCTAAACCGGGCATGCGGGGCATAAATGCATCTGGAACTTCACCTGCCAAACGGACCTTAGCTTCAATTATCCACTGCACATTATCAGGAATGCCTTTGTGCATAAATACTCTGAATCGTTCACATCTAGCTTGATAAATCTTTTTAAGAACATTTATTGGGAAGGAAGGAAAATACTTTCGTAGGGTGGAAAGAGAAGAATCCATTGATAAAAGAAGAATTTGAGAGAAGAGATGAAGAAATCAGTTATTGTAGGAAACTGAAATAACCGATTATGAGAGTCAGAGAGTATTGCATCCGCTGCTTAATCAGAAGGAAGAACACGCATTTATAGTGATGAAAAGGGATAACGTGTCAATTACACTTAGGGGAGCATGTACATCTGTCAAAAGAAAATGTAAACTTTTCCAAATATAACAAACTGTATGTACAGTAATTGTGACAGTGACTCACATCTTCCACTGGCTTTACATCTAGTAACGGCATTAACGCCTTCTATGAGTCGAGGATTTGCTTCCCATCCAGTTTTCTTACAAGCTGGCAAACAGGGTCATTTACAGTCAGATTCCCGAGACTGTAACGGTTTCGTTCTTCATGAAAAATGCTCCATAAACCAAGAAGTTCACGTTGCACGGATCCACAAGAATGCGTCTCAAGAGTCAATTGGATATCATCCAACGAGTCCTTACTCAGGCCATTCTTAATGAATCGTATTTTATCTTCTCGATTATCAGAGATCATCCCTAAAGAACGACATTTAGTATTACAAGTCCACCGTCCACATTTATGGCAGACTTGTAACCTTTTCGCTCTTCGCTTTTTGGCATAAGAGCTTTTGCCTATACCAGGCATGTGAGACACAAATGCCTCTGGGATTTCACCTGCCAGACGAACCTTGGCTTCGATTAATCACCGCACATCTTCAGGGATTCCTTTGTGCATCAGAACTCTTAATCGTTCACAGCGAACTTGGTAGATCTTTTTGAGAATGTTCATTGGGAGAGAAGGAAAATATTTTCGTAAGACAGAAAGAGTAGGATCCATTTTCTAGAGGGAAGTAAAAGAAAGAAGAGAGGAAAGAATCAGTTATTATGGGCAACTGAGAGAACCGACTTGAGAGTCACGGAGTACCGTATCCGCCGTTTAACTGGAAAAGTGGATCCTACTTTATTTTGGTATCATAGATATTTCTTATCTTTGATATCTCGTTAGGCATGACATTGATCCAGTCCTTGATTATTGAATCCATTGTCTGCTTTCGACGACAATATTTCTCGATATCCGCGCTTATCTTTGACCATAGCTATTTCTTATCTTGGATACAGCTAAGCTGGCGTCAATTCTGTCCATTCAGGTGTAGCCTCGATTATTGAATCGGTAGCCAAGATTTTGACAATATTGTCTACTTTATCCTTGAATTCCTGATGCGGGTTGGTCCCGCATATTAGCTGTGTATCCAGTGATAGATTGGTAAGAGCTGATATTATTGAGATCTCAGCTTATACTGCTGTAACGGTGCGGTGGATGTGTTTCCCATTTGATTCCTATCATGTAAAAGTCATGCATGCATGATGTGAAATGCATGAATGCAAAGCATGTGTAATTGATGGTTCTTTTTTTATTTTTATTTTATTTTTTTATTTTTATTTTTTTGGATTGATCTAATTCTTCATATCTTTGCTTTACTGGATCCTCTTTATAATTGCCTTCTTGGACTATCATTGAATCTCTTTATGCTTTCCAGCTTTTGTTCACTGCCTCAAAAGCCCAACTCTTTTCAAAATCCCCTTTCTTTGACTTGTTCTTGAATTTTGGCCTTAATTTCTTTAAAGTTGGCCCGCCTCATAATTTATATCTCTTTCGGGTACTCATCCATTGTCATGGATTTGATACCATCAAAGGCTTTACTTTCAATGTCTGCTTTGCCCCTTTTCTTGTGGCCTTGTCGACACTTATTTATCTCCATGTTATAGTCTGAATGATTGCTCTTCCTTGAGCTCAAGTTTTGATCCATAAGACTTGCCCCCTTGTCTGTTGAGTTTCTTTGTTGGCAGTACTCCTCTTACGCTTCGTAGAGACTACTTTGCCCCCCTGAATATGGTATTTATGTGGATAAAAGGTATCATCTCGCCTTTGATTTAACAGAAAGTCGAGCATTTCTAGACCTTTGTGCTGGCACTTGATCGTAAATTTCTCTTACAAGAACCACATCTTATTAAAGAAAGACTCAAGCTATCTCCTCACTTTTAAGTCTACATACATTAATGAATAATGGTTTGGCCTTAAAGAAAAACTTTCATCAATTTGCAAAGCTTGACAAAGTAATTTACGGTCTTTGTTTTCAATTAAAATGTCCTGCCATTCTTCCCTTTCCAACTCGAAGACATAAACTGTGCAAGGCAATAAGGTAGAAACATGATTCACAATAATAGCCTTTTAACTGAATGAGGATGATATCGAGAGGTAAATGTTAGGTGTGAGGAAAGTTAAGTTTGAATGTTTTTTTTTTTTGTGGCAGTCTTTTAGCTGAATGAGAATGATATTAAGAGGTAAATATTAGGTCTGAATAAAGTTAAGTTTGAGTGGTGTGAAAGAAGGGTCTTTTAATACTACTCGTGAGCAAATTTGATTATGGTGAAAAACTCAATAGTGATGACCTCAATTTGCCACTCTTTCCAGAAAGTTAGACCTCATCTGTTGCCCCCCAACTATTGTGATCTTTATGCATGCTTGGTTTGAGGGTTGCTTTTGTGTTCTAAACCGCCTTTGCAGGTTTTCAGTCTAGAATCCATAGCTCACTTTTTTCTTTTTTTTTTCTTTTGCTCTAGTTTGAGCCCTTTTTTTTTTTTGTTTTTTTTGTTTTTTTTGTTTCCCTTTTTTTTTTGTGAGCTATGGTGATGACATACTTGATAACTCTCTTGAAGTGAGATGACTCAAGTGGCCTTGCTTGCTTGTGCTTGTTCTCAGTCCTTTTTGGTTTTGAATTTTCCCTTGTTGTCTTTTGATGGAAGGGATGAACTTCTTCCTTTTCGGAGTTTTTGTTACAGAGAACCGAGATCATAGCCTTCTTGAAATGAGATGATTCAAGTGGCCTTACTTGCTTGTATTTTCTCTCAGTCTCTTTTTTTTTTTTTTGTTTTGAATTTTCCCTTGTTGGCTTTTTGATGGAAGGGATGAACTTTTTCCCTTTTTTTTTTTTGGAGTTTGTGTTATAGAGAACCGAGATCGTATCCTTCTTGAAGTGAGATGACTCAAGTGGCTTTATTTGCTTCTTAGTCTCTCTTTTTTTTTGGATTTTTTTTTTTTGGATTTTCCCTTTAATGGCTTTTTGATGGAATGGATGAACTTTTTCTTTTCGGAGTTTGTGTTGCGGAAAACTGAGAACCTTTTTTTTTTTTTAGCATTTATGAGAATTGGGAAGCCACTGAAGTCATTTAATATGAGAGCTACCTTGTTTGGAAACTAACCCCAAACTTCTTGCAAGGATGTTGATAACCACTGTGAATTCTTTTTTAGGGTTGAGGTGCAACATATGAAATCCTTCTTACTAGATTTGGCAGCACTTTCGAGATCATTACTATCAAATTTCCCTTAACTTTTTATTTTCACCCACGAGTAGTATCATTTAGAAAGCAAAGTATGATAGCAATAATGGATAGTATAATGGAAAGAGTATAAAAATGGAAAGTAGTAGAATGCACGTATCACATCTTTTTGTTGTACCAGAAAAAGAATAGCAGGTGTCCATTTAACAAAGACTACACCCTAGATTCTGGACTAAATCTAGGAGATTTTTACTATTAGATTACTTTTGCAAGCTTTCAAAGATACAAGTTTATTCAAAGGATTCCCTGTCATTCGAAAATGTATGCGGACTGTTAGGTCAGATCTGACTTGGAGGCTTTCCAAAGTCAATGTAATTCTAGCTCGAAATCTTCACTTTTCAATTATCAATCACATCGGGCCTAGCAACTTGGACTTGGTTTTGCTTGATGAGGCGGCAATGGATTGTGGGTGACATTTGGCTCATCGGAAAAGTCCAACCACTTTGACTCGATTAATTGTTGAACTATACGCTTTAATGCCATGCAGTTTTCCAAGCCATGGCCTGGAACGCCATCATGATATGGGCAGGTAATGTTAGGGTCATACCACCTTGGATATGGGGGTTTGAATGGCTTTGTAGGAATTGGACGGATAAATTGTCTTTCGATGAGTTTTGGGTATAACTCAGTATAAGTCATGGAAATTGGTGTGAAAACTTCTCTTGGTCTTGGTGCAGGTACTGGAGGAGTAGGAGCAGGTGGCCATGACTGATTAGGTCTGTTAAAAGGATAATTGTTGGGCCTATTGGAAGGATAATCATTGGGCCTATTTGGAGGATAATTATTGGGTCTATTCAGAGGATAATCATTAGGCCTATTTGGGAGGTAATTATCGGGCCCATTGGCAAAATAGGATAGGCGAGGTCCGATAGCCACAGTATCCACGAGGGGAATCCTTCTTCCGCGTCCTATTTGTTGTACTTCGTCATCTTTTCTTCTGAATGGTCCTCCTCTTTTCATAGGATTATTAAAGGATTCAGCAATATTCCCAGTCCTAATCTCATGCTCGATTCTTTCTCTAGACATGACAATGTTAGAAAAATTAGTTGCCGAATTGCCGATGAGTTCGTCATAATATAGGTACTTCAGTGTCTGGACAAACAAAGTGATCATTTCTCTTTCTGTCATGGGTGGCTAAACTTGTGCTTCTTGAATTGCTTTCGCCTTGATTAGCTCGATCAATTGTCTCATTTGTTCGGCCATACTTTCTATCTTGGACTCTATCTTTATGAGACGTCCTTCGATTTGTTCTGCCATTAATCTTATTTGGAGCCGAGTTGAATATCGGTGTCGAGGTCCAATTTTATCCTTTTAAAAGTAAGGTATATTTTATTAGATCCTATGTGTATGTGATTGATGTGATGGATGCATGCAATGAGATTATGTTTTTATCAAAATTTATATGCACGTGATTGATGTAATGGAATGCATGCAATGAGATTATTTTTATCAGATTTTATATGCATGTGATTAATGTAATGGAATGCATGCAATGAGATTATTTTTATCAGATTTTATATGAGTGTGATTGATGTAATGGAATGCATGCAATGAGATTATTTTTATCATACTTTATATGCACGTGATTAATGTAATGGAATGCATGCAATGAGTGAGTTTGCTTATCCATTATCGTAGAACTTCAAAACTTTTAGTTGTCATTATAAAGACCAAAAAGTTAGCATAATTTGATGCGTGGTTTTGATGCATGAAGAATAATTGCACAAGAAAGATAAGGTTATTAATAAGTTAAATAGCAATTAACAACTCATGAAGTATTATGGAAAAATGAATTAAAACCATAAATATAAGACACGAAGAAAATAAAAGTGTAGAGCAACAAGATAGCATAACAAGGACGTGCTTATGGCGTTGGTAAAATGGTAGAAATTCTATGGTCAGTTCTATGGTTAAGTGGGGAGTTCTATATGCATAAGGTAGCTTATCAAAAAGGCAAGGGATAGTTCCCGAATCCCGTCACTAAATCATAGTGACGACCCGATTCCTTACCCTCTAGGGTTAATGTAAGGAATGGATTAATTCGAGTCGTAGCTTTTCGTGGGCCCATGCAGAGACTAACCGTCTCAGAAGGCAATACACTACTTTGCTACTTTGAAACCGGTGAAGGCTTGGAGACCGTGGCCTCACAAGGACAGCAACACCAATTCCGCTTAGAAAGAATCGCGTTTGATTTAAGGAAGCTCGGGTATAGAGCTTCATATTGTGAATGCATTATGTATGTTTAGAATAAGTAAATATAACATATAAATCCACATAATAAGCAAAGTAAATCAAAACAAATCAACTTTAGGCTCGACTCACTAACGTGGAGTCCCCAGCGGAGTCGCCAAGCTGTGGCAACGTCGGGTTTTCTGGAGTCGCCACCAATCAGTTTTTTTTTCTTAGGTCGATTGGTCACCTTAAAATTGGTCTGCGAGAGTTCGGGGATCGGGAGTACGGTTACGCTAAAACAATATTGTTATAGCGCCCAAAATTGGCACCTTAGTTGATTTTAATTTTGTTTTACTTTGCTTTTAAATAATTTTCAGTTAATTTAGAGATTTTAACTGAATTAGTCGAAATGTGGATTTTTAAGTTAATTTGTATAAAATTTTATACTTCCGAACCATGGACTCTGCCAAGTCATTTGGACACGGAAGATTTTGATTCCGAACCATGGACTCTGCCGAGTCATTTGGACACGGAATTTGGTGAAATTTTAAACAATTTTATCCATATTGTAAAAATATGGATTTTTTTTATCTTTTTATTTAATTTATTTATTTTAAAAAGTTTGATATTTTCCAAACCGTAGATCCTGCCGGATCATCCGGATATGGAAATTAAATTTAATTTATTGTTAGTTATATAATTATTACTTTTATGGAATTAATTATTAGTTTAATTACTAATTCGTAATTCTTTTTGTTATAGAATTTTTAGATAAAAAAATTTTATTTTTTATTTTCTTTCTTTTCTTTTCTCTCTTTTCTTTCTTATATTTTTCTTTTCTTGTTGATTTAATCTTTCCTTTCTTTTCTTTCTTTTCTTTCTTTTCTTTTTCTTATCTTTCTTATCTTTTTCTTATCTTTCTTTTCTCTTCTTTTTCTTGTCTTTCTTATCTTTTTCTTATCTTGTTTTAATTTTCTTTTTGTTTTCTAGTTTAATGAAAAATATTTATTATTTTAGTGGATTTAAAAGTTATATTTTAAATAAATCAGTAAAATATAAAGTCTTAATTTTCATGTATTTTTTTTAAACAGGTTTTATTTTTATTTTTTTATTATTTTTACTGGATAAAAATAACTATTAAAATTAATTTTAACTTTTTGTTATCTTTAAAGAATTAAAAACATGTATATAAAAATAAAAATAATTGGCTTTTTTAAAAATGATTTTTATTAGCCTTAATAATTAATTACAAAATAATCTTCTTTTAATTTTCATTTATTTATTAATTAGTAAAGGGTAAAGGTGAATTAAATAAAAAAATTATATAAAGAAAAAAAATTAATAATAATAAAGTGGGGCTTTTTGGCCATCCACTTTAAAAATAATAATAAATGTTAGCAAAGTTAATTAAATTAATTGTTAAACAACAATAATAAAAAGTTAGTCAAGTTAATTAAATTAATTAATTAACAACAATAATAAAAAGTTAGCCAAGTTAATTAAATTAATTAATTAACAACATTAAAAAGTTAGCCAAGTTAATTAAATTAATTAATTAACAACAATAATAAAAAGTTAGCCAAATTAATTAAATTAATTAATTAACAATAAAAAGTTAGCCAAATTAATTAAATTAATTAATTAACAACAATAATAAAAAGCTAGCCAAGTTAATTAAATTAATTAATTAACAATAATAATAAAAGTTAGCCAAGTTAATTAAATTAATTAATTAACAACAATAATAAAAGTTAATTAATTGTTAACAACAATTATAAAAGTTAGTAATAATGCAAAAATTAAAAGGTTAGTAACAATAATAGTATTAAAAGTTAGTTGTTAGTAAGTTAATAACAACAATAAAAAAAGGGGTTAGTAATAAACAAATAATAAACAAACAAGTAAAAATTAAAAGGGTTAGTAATTAATTCTGCAAGAACAAAATACAAAGTTAGTGACCAAAGTGAAAGAAATTGAAAAGATGAAGGATTAAATGAGAGTTGTACCCTTGATTTTAAATTCTGAATTCTGAGAAACGGAAACAGAGGACGCGCGACGAGGGAAAGAAGATGGCTTAATCGTCAAAATGAAAAGTTTTGAGATTTTCTGAGGAAAGGAAGGAGAGCTAGGGACTAAGGCTGTAATTTTTTCTATTTTAAAAACGGAGCTCTAAGCTTTTCTTTCTATTTTTCTCTGTGTTCAGCACAAAATTTGGGGGGGCTATTTATAGAGGAAGTTTGGCTGAACTGTTGATGGATAAATTAATAAAAAATTTCAAACTTATCTTTTAAATTGGTAAAATGACAATTTTAGTCCTTTACGTCTCTCAGCCTCTGGATAAGTTCCTGAAGCTTCTGATTTTGACAATTTTGTCGTTTTCTGTCAATTTGCGCCAGAAACGTCGGCAGGCTCAAAATTTTATGTGACAAACTACCAAATGCTCCTGGAACTTTCAGAATTTGTCAATTTTTCCCGAAACTTCTTAATGTTGTCATTTTTACCTCAAACTTTTAAATTTTGCCATTTTTTTGGAGTTTTCTTTTTTCTTTCAAATACACACATATATCATTATAAATCAAATCTTCACAAAAAAAAAATGTATTTTAAACTAATTAAAATTTTTAGTAATAATAATAATAATAAAAATAATAATTTTTTTTATTTAATTTCTTTTATTTAATTTCTTTTAAAATTTTTTATGGTCGGACGAAATTGGGTGTCAACACCCACTTAACAGTAACAGTATATAGTTGCAAGAATCTTGATTTTCTAGGTTACTTTATCGTCATGTTCTAAGTATTCTTCTTCTTCTTCGTAAGGATTACTTTGAAATTTCTTCTATTTATTGGCCATCACGATAGTGTTGACAAGAACTTCAATGCTTTGAAGAGTCTTCCACACAGCATAGAGGAACATCCGTTGTAGATTTAACATCCATTGATAATAATGAGGCTACGATAGATATAGTTAATTTGGTTTAATGCTCTACATAAAAAACAAAAGGACGCCCCAAACAAAAGAGGATGAAGGGTGGAAAGGAATTGGTAATACAATGAAGGTGCTATAGACTTTTGCAAGCATGTTGGTCATAATTTTAGTATGTGCCCAGAAAAAGATAACTTTTGTGATAATGATGTTGTGTCAAGACATGCTAACAAGAGAAAGAAGATTGCTTCAGAGCATCAAGAATCAAATCCTATTTTTTCTTTGAAGTTCTAAAAATGTGATTGTCAAACATTATCTTTGGAAGAATATTAAATTCTTCATCATCACATTTAGCCCTATTCTTTTATCTAGTTGGTTTTTCTTTGGTGTATATTTTATATAGTGTTTTGAATTGCAAATTGTAAAATCCCTCATATGTTTATCAATATGAAGTAATCAATTTGGTGAAATTTATATTAAAAATTATGTAGCCAAATTTTAGTACCTGTTTAAAGGGGAAAAAAAATCATTTTGGCCAAATTTATATACAACTAACATGGTACTTCGGAGGACACATGGCTGGAAAGGGTAAAAAAAAAAAAAAGAGGAAAAGATTCAATTTAGGTAAATGATATGGTTTACAATAAAATAAAAAAGGCTAAATTATACAAATGGCCCTTGAACTTTCACAACTTGATTGAGTCACTCCAAAGCTCAGAACTCATTAAAATTCACCCATTGAATTTTGTGGAAGTATGCAACTTAGTCCAATTGTATTGTGAGCTCTTAACAGTGTTTGTTTTAAAGTGTGAGGTGGCAAGGGGTCATAAACCCACCAAGAAGTGCCGGTTTTACTTCTAAAATAATAAGTTGACCTTATATCTTAGTAAAGATATCAAACACGAATAGAGCATGAGTTTTGTATAAAGAAGAGAAGAACATCAACGCTAGTAAGATATTATTGATTTGTACCATGAATTAATATATGTTTTTTTAGTGGATGGATGCAATAAATTAGTAGGTGTTATGGATGCATTTATGGAGTGAGGTTTTATATTTGTTTTGTTTATTAGGGGCATTCATTTCATTTGCAGGTTTAGGGTCAAGATGGGGGGATTTTCATTATGGCTACACCATGGTGGAAGGTTTTTTGGGTAATCTAACAATATATACGTGGATGATAGTATTTGTGAGAGGAGATTTGATGATGATCTAATTTCATGTTAGTGTGTAAAAACAGCATTGAAGGAAATTAGGTATGATGATAAGGATGTCAAAGGAATTTATTATAAAAAGTTCGGTAGATTAGGGTCTAATAAGTTTGCATTGTTGTTTGATGACATGCCAACTAGGGACAGAGTAAAACATGTTTTGATAAATGGTAGTATTGAACTATTTGTTGATCACATTGGCATTGGGCCCATAATGAGTAATTGTGAACAAAGAAGTAAGCCTATATCGAGCTTAGAAGTTAATGTTCCTAAGGATGTTCTTGAAATTGCTAAGTTGTCATATCCTAAGATTGATGATGCATTTGATGAAATGCTCATTGGCTAGAAAACAACAGTTCAAGAGAAGAACCATCATTTTGTTGAGTAATAAGAAAGTAATATTGATGCCGGTAGCATAGAAGAAGAAGAATAAGAAGATAAGAGTGACAATGATGATGATGGTGCGAACATGGAAGACGAGTATAGGGCTGAGTTAATCGAATATGAAGATGCTCTACAATTTGAAGAGGATGAAAAGATTAATCATGTCATTACAATGTTTAAAAATGACATTTGGAAGGGCTAACAAGGATAAGAAGTGATAATGGTAACAAGAAAAAATATGCAGCCACTAACATGATATCATTAGCAAAAACAAAGTTTTCTGAAGGACTTGAATATGAAAGTGATGATGAATCCTTTTCAAGTTCTGATCTAGAGGGCTATGAAATAGGCAATGATGAATAAGAGAACTGAGTTTTGGTTAGGAGAAACTAGTTTGGCCACATTACAATGAAAAGGCAAATGTGTACCACATTGAGCTCGGGATGGTGTTTAAAAACCATTTTCAATTCAGAAGGGTTGTCATAAAATTTTCAATTCAAAGTAAGTGTGATTTTACTTATGTAAGAAATGAATCAACACAAATAAAAGCAATATGCGAAGCTAATGGATGTTCATGGGAGATATATGCAGTGCCTAAGAAGAAAAAGAATTATTTTCAAGCAAAGATATTCAATAATGAGCATACTTGTTTTGAAATTTTAAGAAACATTTGTTATGTGTCTAAGAGATGCTCTTTATGTGGTTGTAAGTGCTATTGTATGTAGCTTGTTGGTGTATAGGTGAAGCAACCAGGAGTTTCTGGTACTGCCAATACTGGAACTAAACAACCTGGAACTTCTAGGGGAATTATAGGCAAGGGTAGACGGTGTGGAAGAGGTGTTTCAATGCAAGGTATAGTGCGTGTTGGGGTTTACACTAATCCAAGAACTGGACTTTCTATTCTAAATGTAAGTTTACTTGAATATGAAACTGATTTTGCCCAAACTGTGCTACTAAATTGATTAATTTTGTTATAATCCATGTTGCGGCCTGGATTGCCTTCCCAACGCTAGATATGAATTCATTGAATCAACAAGTGGAAAAGCCTTTTTTTGGCAAACTTTTGCATATAAAAAGACAGAACCAAAGCTAAATGTTATTTGGTAGTGATTGTGCAAAATCAACTACTGTTGATGGCTTATGCTACTGATTGTGCAGAGTCATTTCAACTAGTTAGTCGAATCCTATTTTGTAATAGCTAGCCTAACAACCTAAGTTGTTCTAACATATATTTTGTAATATAATTCTACAACAAATATAAGTCTATAGCCTCAAATCCTGTTACTTATGTTTTACTGATATGCATAAATGTTTTAGCAAGGTGGCTTTATTTTACTGAGATGCATCTACTCTGTTTTTGATTGTGCATAATATCCTATTTACTTGAATATGATACTTGATTATGCCTTAGTTTTGTTTCTAATTTAGCACAATAACCTATTTTTTATTTGCCTTGAAAACCTGATTCTAATATGCAATATCTCTCAACTGAAATGTTTCTGTTTTAACATGAAAACCTTTTTCCTCAACCATGTCCTACCATAAAAAAATGTGACAACCAGAACTCAAGCAATGAAACACAAGCACAAACTTCATTTAACATTCATTGTCTCTCTACAAAATAGGTTGCCTGCATACATTTGGGAAGTTGCAACAACACATACATTTGCTGCTACATGATACAAAACTGAGACGCAGACCTTCTTATAAAAACATTAGAACATAAAACAACAATAAAAAACATAATCACCAAAACCAGGGCACACGTTGTCCTTTTACATGTTCTGCACAAACTATCAACAACATTTTTCAACTTAGAAACTTGATTGCACAGAGCAATCCTGTTCTCTGTGCAAAAAAAAAAAAAATCACTCTCTTGATTCACTAGTGCTAACTTCTTCTTCAATGTTGCAATCTTTTTTTCAATATCTTTCTCCTTTTGACGAAGCTTTGTAACAACATCTCTTGCACGATGACAGAGCCGTAGATCAACCTAAACAAAAAAATTTACACCCTTTTACCACCTGTCATCATAGCATCCCAAACCAATAAACCCAAACAATGGCTTACCTCATTTCAATAACAAAAACATAGACTATACAACATAAATGGGAATATCAACTTGATTACCTTCTTGTATTTGGGATATCCATAAAATCTTCGCCCAATATTCTTGGTCTCCTTCCAAGCATGATGCTTTTTTGCACTTAATCCTAAAAAACAAACTAGTGAATCTTCTCCTCCCATACCGAATTTCAGGCTTGACTCCATTCTCACGTTGTCAACTGAACCAGACATTCTTACTTGCAAACCCTAGAATTTCTCTATTCATATGCAAAGAATTGAGGATTATGGTCCCTCTCTCCAATTTGTTTCTTTTTGTTTCTTAAAGTTCTGTCATTGCCACATAAGGCATTTGCCAACCACATCACCCTCATAAACTAACACTATCCATCATGCGAAGTACAATTGGACTAAGTCGCACACTTTCGTAAAGTTTAAGAGGTGAACTTTAAAGAGTTTTGAGTTTTGGAGTGACTCACTTGAGTTGTGAAAGTTCAAGAACCGTTTGTATAGTTTGGCCCTTCTAAAAGTACTATTACTGCCACATAAGACATTTGCCAGTCACTTCATCCTCATAAGCTAATGTCGTCCATCATGCAAAGTACAGTTTAGAGGTAAAAATGGGCGGGGCTGAGCCCGAGCCCATTAAGCTCAAGCTCAGCCCTTTTGAAGTTTGATACTACTCGAGCTCAAGCCCGAATTGCTCAAGCCTAATTTTTTTAGATTCGAGCTCGGCCCGAAAGCTTGTTAGGCTCGAATGACACATATAGATCTGTAGGTATCATAATTATAATTTAGATAAAATATGGGGACAAAATCTGTTATTTTTTACAATAAGGAAAATTTTTATAACCTGTTCCAAACTTTATAATCTTTTGCTATTCTACCTGATTTTGTAAATTCGATGAATGAGCCATCATCTTCCTCAATACGTCGACTAACCCACTGCAATCCATCATCTGTTGTCGCGTCGACGTTTGGGCTTAGGAAGACGACCTTAGCTTCATCCCTTAGCCAGTCCTAGTGCCACAAGATCGAAGAATTTGCAATCGAAAAATGCAACTAATTCCCAAGTCGATTATGTGATCGAAGCTGTGATTGTTGGCGGCGTCATAGGGTGGAAGCTATTTGAAGTGTGTGGTTCTAATTTCAAGTGGGAGAGGCAGGAAAAACGGAGCTGGTATCAATAGATTGGAGAACAGTTGTTTCCATTGCTAAAAACAGAGACGTGGCTAGTGGAAGGCCGGCTATCTTAGAGAAATCGGTGGAGATCATCGTCAATCTTTGGTATTGCCGTCGTGCTTGCTGCCATTGATCTTAGTGGTACCGTGGTGGCTGACTGGGTGCGTGGGTCGGCAACTCTTGGTGTAGTTAGAATCGAAGGAAGCGAGAGTGTTAAGGACTTAAAACCTAATGGGGCAAGCAAAGGGAAGGCTCGAATATCATAAGGCTCGAACTTAGCTCCAAATTTATTCGAGCCAATTTTTTGGCTTAAGCTCGAAAAAGTCCAACTCGCAAAGCCTAAACTTGAGCTCGAGCTTGAGCTACCTGAAAAAAGCTTGGCCCCTTTTCACCCCTAATATAGTTGGACTAAGTCGCACACTTCCATGAAGTTCAGGGGTAAATTTTAATGAGTTCTGAATTTTGAATTGACTCGCTCGAATTGTGAAAGTCTAGTGGCCATTTGTATAGTTTGGCCAATGATCTTTTACATCTTTACTTGCAAGCTCCAAAAACCCTGGCTAATCCATGCAAATGAAATATCACTATTAAGTAACATTTTCGTTCCTCTGTCTGTTCGCCCCATCTCTCTCTGTCTCTCTCTCTCTCTCTCTCTCCCGTTCCCGATCCGGCATTGCTTTCTCCGATCCACACCTAACTGAATCGGAGCATTTTACCTGCGCTCGTTTGTTGAATCGTTACACGATGGCGACTATGGAGAGCTTGATCGGCCTCATCAACAAAATCCAAAGAGCATGCACTGTTCTCGGCGATCACGGCGGCGAGGGAATGTCCCTCTGGGAAGCTCTTCCGTCCGTCGCCGTCGTCGGTGGTCAGGTCACCTACATTCTCTCACTCTAAATTTTGTCACATTGCGTAATTTTTATTTTATTTTTTTATTTTTCAAATTTGCTGAGATCGGTGTCGATTCTGTTTGATGATAGAGTTCCGGGAAATCTTCAGTTCTGGAAAGCGTTGTTGGAAGAGATTTCTTGCCGCGTGGATCTGGTAAGAATTGACTTTGCTCGACTCTTTTCGAAGTTCATTCCTGATGTACATTTAAGTTCACATCTCGTAGTTGTTAAACTTGGCGCCTTTCGTATGTTCCTTGGTAGTTGGTACCTCTAGCAGTTTTTACCATCTCAAAATGATTTCTCCGCGTCTCAGTTATTGAGATCCTTGTCGAATGCCTGTGAAAGTTATATGATGTTCTTTGTTTGTTTTGTTAGGTATTGTTACACGAAGGCCATTGGTGCTGCAACTTCATAAGACGGATGGTGGAGTGGAATACGCCGAGTTTCTTCACGCTTCGAGGAAGAGATTTACTGATTTTGGTACTTGCTACCTATGATGATTGATCTATTGATTTGTTTAAGTGATGTTTAATTATTCTGATTTGCACCATTTCAATTCCTTTCTTACTAATGAAGAATGTTTTTCTTCACTTTGACTTGTGCAGCTGCTGTTCGTAAGGAAATTGCAGATGAAACAGATCGTATCACGGGAAAGACGAAGCAAATCTCTAATGTTCCAATTCACCTGAGCATATATTCTCCAAACGGTTTGCATTTTCTGCCCTCTTTAGTTGATTCCTAGTTCAACTTATTACTCAATGAATGTTTGAGCAGAATGTGGGAGATATTCGTTGGGAATCTTTGGTTGTAAAGTACACTTTCATTTAAAAACCCTTTTGGATATGATATTTATCAAAACATTAATAAGGAACCGTGTGGATCAACTGCTGAACTGATAAAAGGTTCCAATATACGGCTGCAAGAAATTTTTTTTGTAAGTTTTTCTTTGGCATTATATAGTATAGCACATGACATATGAGTATGAGTTGAAGCAGTCTGACCATGTTAAGCAAGCTTGGTGATGAAGTGCACCTTGATGATTTCAGCTAATGGGATTTGCCCCCATACTATTTTTTCAATATTTGCTCAGACACATAAATTTGTTTTCCATAGCCCATGTCTATATTTATATCTTTAGGAGCCAAAATGAAGATGTATATCAATTCAACTTTAAAAAAGAAAACTGTTAGGTGTCATGTTTTTATAGCTGGTGGCTAAATTTTAAAATTTCCAGGACTTCTGGTGCTGTGTTAGAAACTTATTTTCATAGTTCAGTTTTTGCAATTTTTGTTTCCGTTTTGGACTAATTGTTTGTGTGGTTTTTAAACCTATTATATGGGATTTTGGGGCATCCAACTTGTTTGACTGAAATTCTTTTATATGCTGCAGTTGTCAATCTAACCCTTATAGATCTCCCTGGACTCACAAAGGTTGCTGTAGGTAATACCAGTCTCATTGTTTTTTTCTCCTGTTATAGAACTAAAGCATTCTTACACATTTTCTTGTTCAAGAGGATAAGAGTTAATTTTCTCGATATTCATGTTATTATCATGCTTTATATAGAGGGGCAGCCGGAGAGCATTGTCAAAGATATTGAGGATATGGTCCGTTCTTATGTTGAGAAGGTGGGCTCTTGCTTTTTGATATCTTTCCAAGTGGAACTTGCTATTCTACAAAATATGTTGGCTTTTAGATCCTGGATGATTTCTGGTGTAAATAATACTTCTTGAAGTTTTTTTATTTTCTGTTCTAAGAAACATTTAGTTTTTATTGAAAAGGGTTTTGAACTTATGCAAGAAGGTCAGAAAGGGAAGGAATGAGAGAGGGAGAGCGGGAGAGGGAGAGGGAGGGAGGGAGGGATGGATGGGAGAGAGATGGATGGATGGATGGAGTTGTAGTTATTTAATGTGCTTTTAAGAAGAGTATTGGTACCCACTAAAATGTTGCTCCTTTAAACAAGGAATGAGGTGAATAGGTGCCCATTCATATTCTCATTCAGCCAATTGGAAACGTATTGCTTTTAGTTTCAATTCTGTTATTGTTTATGGCATTTTTCCTTCTATGCACAATTTCCCGAGCTTTCTGAAATCCTTTGATTATTTATCATGTAGTTATTCTGAACCTTTTCTTGTAGTTCGCCTAACAATGATTGTAAAATTTTGTAGCCTAACTGCATCATATTGGCTATTTCTCCTGCCAATCAAGATATTGCCACTTCAGATGCTATCAAACTGGCAAGAGAAGTTGATCCTGCAGGTACTGTCAGCCGTACCATCATCTCCGTAATTTATCTCTCAGAGCCACTTGACTGTTTTCTGGGCTTTTAGCTAACGTTTGTTCTGCAAGTCTTCATTTTGATTGCAGTGTGATTGGGTTGGAGCTTTTCCCTAATTTCTGATTCATTGCCCTTTTTTCACTTTATGTCTATGAGGTTTTCATCTGATCTTGAAATGGCATTTTATATATTTAGGTGAAAGAACTTTTGGAGTGGTTACGAAACTGGATCTAATGGACAAGGGAACAAATGCTCTGGATGTATGTTTTTTATCATGCTTGCCTATCACTTGCTAGATAATGCAATCCTGTTATGGATTTATCAATTAGTGCTGCTTTTCTACAATAATTTTTTTACCCAAGAGTCATAATGGTCATTTTAACTTGCTGTTTTTAGGTTCTTGAAGGAAGAGCTTATAGGCTGCAACATCCTTGGGTTGGGATTGTAAACCGTTCACAAGCTGATATCAACAAGAATGTTGATATGATTGCTGCACGTCGTAAGGAGCGTGAATATTTTGAAACAAGCCCTGAATATGGACACCTAGCTAGTAAAATGGGCTCTGAGTATCTGGCTAAACTATTATCTCAAGTATTTCGTCTTATCAAATCCCTTTTTCTTCTATTATTGTCTAATTAACTGGAAGCTCTGAAGTATTACACTTTCTTTCCTTCTAATTAGCATTTGGAGGCTGTTATCAGACAGAAAATCCCAAGCATCATTGCTTTGATCAATAAGACAATTGACGAGCTTAATGCAGAATTGGATCGCATTGGCAGGCCAATTGCATCAGATGGAGGGGTAACAACGAAGATCCATCAAATTTTGTTGCTATATCGTCCATGAGTTTTTGGCCATAAAGTGAGCTAGAATAATGTCAAATGTCTGCGCAGGCCCAGCTGTACACCATTTTGGAGCTTTGTCGTGCATTTGACCGTGTCTTCAAGGAGCACCTGGACGGAGGGTATGGTTGAATTGATTTTATGACCTTTCACAACCACAGCTACTGTTAAGAAACTATATTCTAAAATTACTTAAAAATTGATATGGTCATGATTACGCAATTCTTATTGATGGTGTATTGGCCAGAGTAATTATGATTTTCAGACTAGTGCTAGAATATGTATCAAAATGGAGATGTGTGATGTCCTTAGAAGCTTTGGTTTTTGGACTAGTGCTAGAATATGTAACAAAATGGAGGTGTAGTGATGCTTTAGAAGCATTGGTTTTCAGCCTATGCCCCTTGTTGCTTTATGATGCTTCATACACATGCGTGCACACACAGAAAAAGTCGAATGAAAGTCTTAAGTTCTCAGCAGCATGTTTTATAGTTAAAATTAGAATTTTGATTGTAACAAGCCTTTTCTAGAGAAAAGAATTAACCCATAGTGCTATTCATAAAGCTATCCATAAAACTAAAATATTCCACCAAACTTTATTTCAGAAAGAAAAGGCAGTTATTTAGCATTTGGAGACTACAACACAAACAAAAGAAGGCAAAATAAGTCAGTACACAGAGGATGCTAGCACACACACACACACACAGAGACAGCCACAGAGATCCAGCCACAAGCACACTGGACACACAAGTAGGAGAAGGGCTACAAATAACACGCAAAGTAGATGATTTCAAGTTAGACTTTCTTGTCGATTAGCCTCTCCACTCATAACCAATTCCTTTTGAGTTGAGGTACTTTAAAATGAAGAGCTCAAGTATCTTCATAAAGAAAAAGAACAAAGAGCTCAAGTTCATTTCGGTATTGTTCTGTTTCCAATCCTGTTTTCATAAACCACTTAGACGACTGTTTCTTCGTTATTTGATGTGGATAAAGAAATGTTAATTATAAGTGGGAAGTTCTTTTAGGGCTGAAAAAACTGGCAGATGAATGGATATCGAATTAGAAAAGTAAAGATAATGGAAAAGCAACCATCATAATTATGACGGAGCAGTATGCAACTCCAAGCAAATGTACATGCCTAAAACAATAATAATTCACTTAAAAAAGGGTACATGTCTAAATAATATTCGCATTGAATAGTAATATATATACAGTTTAACTGTCACAGCTTTTGATCTTTTGGAAATAACTGTTACTGAAGCAATAAGTTGCTAATTCAGGAGACCTGGTGGTGATCGCATATATGGAGTTTTTGACCATCAGTTGCCAGCTGCTTTAAAAAAGCTTCCTATAGACCGCCATCTCTCATTGAAAAATGTGCAGAGGGTGGTGACACAGGCTGATGGCTACCAGCCCCATCTGATTGCACCGGAGCAAGGTTACAGAAGGCTTATTGATGGTTCTATTAGCTATTTTAAAGGCCCTGCTGAAGCCTCAGTGGATGCTGTAATGTCCTTATTCACTGCAGTAATTCTTGCTTGTAATTGTTGGTTACATAACAGCCACTTGTAGTTGTTCCTTATGTTCTGTAAAATAGCTTTTTCTTTTCTTTTCTTTTTTTTTTCAAAGAAAATAGCTTGGGTTAGTGTCGCCACTTTGCACTCACCACATATCGATCAAACAGGAGAATATACGTGCATCCATTTTTTAACTTTCAGTGGCCACATTTACTAGTGCATAGAACCTAGTGGATTTTATTTTTTCTTTTCCTTTCCTGACAAAAACTGTTGAAAGATTTATTATATTCTGATCTCTTAAACATGCATCCCCCAACTAGGCGATATGAAGTATACTAAAAGAACTAGGCATAATTATCAGCCTTTCCTATTATTCTGATGATTTGTTGCTGCTATTTCATTCATCATAAAACTGTGTGTTCCTGTTAAAGTTAGCGTTTAACTATTTAATTTTCTCATGTAATGTCATAGGTTCATTTCGTTTTGAAAGAACTTGTGAGGAGGTCAATAGCAGAAACAGAGGTAACTAGTTTTGTTTTGCATAAAACTTTGCTCACTTTAAATTTGCTCTTTACTTCTGTCTTGCATAATCATGTCTTTTCATTACTTTTGCTGCTTATTGCAGTTACATTTTTGCGGCTTTTCTAATGTATAATTAACTTTTTGGGGCTATCTGTCATGTTTTGTGTCCTGAAATATGGGGTACATGTCATTGAATAGGTTTCAGTTCCTATTCACCATAAAAGTAGAAGATACAAGTGTTGGTGCCTTTTTGTCCCCCTCGATGAGAAGACACAACTTGCTGAAAACTATATAAAGAATTTCTTTAGGTTTCTCCAATTTTAAGGAAAATTTAGTGAAAGGCTGGAAATTAGTCAATGGCTATCCGATGACACAAGGCTATGAAGTCTGGACATGTTCGTTATTTACCTTTCAAGTGATTTGGAGCATCGATAACACTTACTGAATGAAATTATACTCCTTTATGACAAATGCAGGAATTGAAGCGATTTCCAACACTTACCAATGACATTGCTACTGCTGCAAATGAAGCTTTGGAAAGATACCGCGAAGAAAGCCGGAAAACGGTCATAAGATTAGTGGAAATGGAGTCCAGCTACCTGACAGTTGATTTTTTTCGGAAGCTCAGTACTGAACCAGAGAGGAACCCAAAAGAACAACGCCCTAATAGTAATAATATGGATACATTCACGGATAATCATCTTAGGAGGATTGGTATGTATAAAATTCTTATACTATTTGCCTTTTACCTAAAGCTTAATCTATTTTCCATCCTTGTTTGTTGTGTGTTCTAGGTCTTAGGGTTCAAAGTCTTTCAATTATCTGGAGTTCTGGTTGTTTTGGATGTTTATAGTGGAACCGTACCCAACTGTTTTTCTGAACTTTTGACATGATTTAGTTCTGGTGTTGTATTCCTTGATGGTGTAAATGGCATGAATCATGACTCTGCAACCAACTCAGGAGTTGGGACACCTGTGGTAGTAGCAATAATAATTTTTCTTTTGTTTCGATAAAAAAAACCTCTGTTATTTGCTTCTGCCTTCTGGCTCAAATTGGCAAGCACTGAAATGTTCTGCTTTATTCAGGTTCAAATGTCAATGCTTATATAGGAATGGTCTGCGACACTCTTAGGATTACTATTCCTAAAGCCATTGTTTACTGTCAAGTTAGAGAGGCCAAGAGATCATTGCTTAACCACTTCTATACTCAACTGGGAAGGAGAGAGGTAAAGCAGTTAACTACTCTTGATATTTCCATTTCTTTTTGTATGCTCATCCTTGTGTGCCAAGTCGACATTTCATGCTTGCTTATCTTTCTGCTGCTTGGCTCAATAAGGCAGCTTTAAAAAAAAAAAATTGTGGAAGTTTGCGTGTCCGCTTCAAAATCTTTCGGATGTATGGAATGAGCATGGTTGTGTTTGAAATGCCAAAGCATGTTACTGTATTATGAAAATCATTGACAAAGGGTCTTGGTGGAGGCCATTGACTTCAAGAAGTTCCTTGGCTTCCTGCTCATGTTAATAGCTCTTTGATACCTTAGGAAATGTTGATGGTGCATTCAATTACTGGAATGAAAAATAATAGTGGCAAGTGTTTTGGTGTTTGCACAGAAGGAACGGCTTAGTGCAATGTTGGATGAGGATCCACAGCTGATGGAAAGGAGAACTCAGATTGCTAAAAGGCTTGAGCTTTACAAGTCGGCAAGAGATGATATCGATGCTGTGGCGTGGAAATGAAGATCCCAGTTCATTTTGTCTCACCACATTTCACACGGCAGATTCATCAGAACAGATTATTCTTACCCACATACATTTGAGAGTAGATTTACTCGTTGACACATTATTTACCACGTCGCAATTGGGAGAATTACAGCCTACTCACCTGTTGTTCTGTTCATCAAGAGTGCCCCCAGATTTAGATTTCCTTTTGTGGAAAAAAAAAATTAAAATCCTTCCTGTGTATATGAACCTGGAAACCGATTGTACAAGTCCTATCTTGCTTTCTAGTTGTTGGTTTGAATCAGACTCTTGACCAACGGAGACTTGTTTTGGTTATATGAATTCATTGAGCTTTCGGCTGCCCCATGAAATATTCATGATAATTCTCATCTCGTTGCGACGTGTAACTCATGAATTGAAGTTGGAAGATGTGTTTAATTGTTTTTCCAGTACCCAGAATGTGACAAGATATATATTCAACAACTTAGTCTTGCTTCCTCCCTAAACTCACCCAGTGGTTATAATAATAATAATAATAATAATTTTTTACAGAAGTCAAGATCTGAACCCTAACCAGTTGTATGATATATTGGTTTGCTAAAATTCAATCAACAAAGATATGTTTAATCGAATATGTTATTTTACAATTTTGTCAAACAGATGTGTCTAATTGAATCTGTTGTTGCACAATTTTACAATTGAATATGTTTAGTCAGCAAAGATGTGTTTAATTGAATCTATTATTTTTGTCACTAAACTCAATCACTGTAGCATTTTTGTCTTTGAATTTAATAACTACTTAACTACGTTCTTTTTATTTACTCTCTTGATCCCCAAAAAAATTTTTTGTTATTTTTTTATATACCATCTTCTAAAGTAAATAAATCCTTACTACTTATAATATTTCCATTTACTCCATTTATGCCAAAACTTTACTTTGACTTTTGTCCAACGCTTAAAAATTACCATGTGTGAAGTTTATTTTTCTTTTTCCTAGGTGATGTTCTCTTTTTTCCTTTATTAATTTAATGGTTAAATAGTAAATTGATTAACATGAATTAAACACAATTTTGTGTTTGGTCATATTTTTTTATTATTGGTAATTGAGTTTTGTAGCATGAATTATTTACCTTAAAAGGCCTATCGTTTAATAAAGCAATTTGCTTCATAATTGTTAAAATTAAAAGTGCACTTTTATAAATAAATTTCTTATCTATTTTAAAAATAGAAATTTTAGTTGATAAGAGATGTAATTTTTTGGTTGAATTATTTTTCAATGACTAAAAAAATATTCATCACATTGAAACATGTATAGTTTTATATTTCACATTGTCATCTTTTGATTATAACTAATCATTTTAGTGATAAGAGCATAACATTAAAAAAAACTTAAAATTAAAACAAAATGAAATTTGAATGAGTTATTTTTTTTTACATTTATTTTAGGCAAAAATATCAAATTTGCCACTAAATTTTTGGTTTAGGAGCGGATATGTCATTATGGTTTTTTTTAGCCCAATCTCTTATTAATGTTTTAAAATGGGCCAGATATGCCACTGAAGTTTCAAATTAAGAGTGGATATGCTATTGGCCGTTTAAAATCTAATGAAAAACATTAAAAAACCAATGAAAAATGTTAAAAATAACAAAATTTAAAATTTTAGGGTGATAATGTAAATTTTAATAAACTTTAAACACTTTTTGTAATTAAATTTTCTCTCTCTCTCTCTCTCTCTCTCTCTCTCTCTCTCTCAAGAATTCCAGCAAGGATATTAGGCAGTAGAAACATAAGGAGGGCAGTGATGAGGTTGGGGCACTGGTGATGGAAACAGCAATAGAGCTAAAGCGCTGATGACAGATATGAGATTCTCTATTGGCAAAAATCTCAAAGGTCTTGATATTTTTAAAAAAATATATAATAACCCCAAGATTTCAAAACCTGCTATTTTTACCATTTTTTGTTATTTTTCTAATCGGCAGTGACATATTTGGCCTATTTTAAAACATTAGTGGGAAATTGGGCAAAAAGAAAAACTATAGTAACATATCCACTTCCTACCCAAAACATTAGTGGTAAATTTGATATTTCTGTCTTTATTTTAATGCTAAATTTATGAAAAAGTTACCTGCTACAATGTTGTGTGGAACAAAGTCAAACCTTGTACTTCCTCCGTCCCATAATAGATGAAACGTTTCTCTGAACATGGAGATTAAGATGTATGTAATTTATGTTATTTTTTTCAATTTTATCCATGGAACTAAAATTATTATTATTATTATTATTATTATTTGGATTTTGTGTAGTGAGAGTTTAAAAAATGATTAAAAATATATATATATATATATTTTTGTGTAGTGACAGATTGAGTGAAGATTAAAAAAAAAATTATTGGGTTTTGTGTAGTGGGAGTTTAAATGAGGATAAAAGAGTAAGTTGATTGTTTAAAATTTTTCAAAAAAGGAAACGTTTCAACTTTTTTGAGACAAAAAAAAATATATGCATTTCATCTAAACTAGTTTCATAACCCGTCTAATGGACGGGTAGTAGTTCATATAAACATTTGTGTCCCAATAACAATATACAACTAATATATAAGATTCAAGTACTCAAATTGTTTCTATTATCCATTTGTGTAGCAATCGTTGGTATTACTTTTTTGGATAGTTGAATAACACTTTTGAGAGAATGAGGGCAATAGTATCAATGGATAGTCGTAGCATGGTAAAGTAGTGTATCTGGAAACTGAGACAAGGACTTCATGGTCAGTGGAGATAATAAAAAAAAATGAAGATAATTTTTTAAAGAGTAAATTGTATTGAGAAAAGTATCATGTGAAAGTAATTAATAACTATGAGAATATAAGATTAGAAAAAAAATCCAATTGAGAAGGAAATTATAGAAGGAAGATAAGAGAAATATTATTACCCCAGTTGGCTATTTTTGAATTTCCCTATTTATATACTTTTTTAAAATATGTTTATGTTAATAGTCGACATCTGTTAATAAAAATGAGTAAGAAGTAAGGATAAAAGATATAAATATTACAAAATGGGCCTAATCAATAAGTTTGGGCCAATGAACAAATTTGGATAAATGGTAAAGGAATAATGACAAGAGAAATATAAAGTGGCAAGTAATGTTACAAAAATTGATGTCAGGTTAAAATGGGAAGAAAAAAAATTGATGTAAACTTTTAAAAAATTGTCATTAACTATTTTGTCATCATAAATTATTCACAAGATAGGAAGAATGTGTTTTTATTTTTAAGTACAATAAAGCAAATAAAGGGGGAACTATTAATATTTTAAAAGCGGTACATGTAAGAAATTAGTATATGTATGAAATATTATATTTATGAACACATTGGATGTATATCAAATGGATGGGAAAAAAATAAGTTAAATATGGGTCACTTAAAAGTATGGGCTTTCAAATAGGGGAATATAGTCCATAAACGTGAACAAATGGGCAGAATACTTTGGCCCACCAAACAATTTGTACCAAGCATTGCAGGAATTTGGAGAAGTCAAATATACGAAGTACGAACCAGTGTTTCAAGAAGTGTGGAAGGGAGAGAGGAAAATTTAATTTTAAAACACTGGGGGCAAAGTTGAAAGTGGAATATAAAAAGGGGTTGATGTTAAACACTGGAGAATAAAACAGGGGGAGGGAGTGTAATTTATGGAAAAAAATTAGTATAAGTAGCGAATTTTTCGGAGAGCAGACATTTGCGACCTATCCTTTTTCTCTCTCCTTCCTCTCCTGCTCTCTTCCTTCTCTCTAAAACATTCTGGGCCTCTTTGAGATTCACCCGCCCTCTTCTTCTATTTCTCGATCGGCAGCCATCATCGCTATGTGTTTCCCTGCGACGGGCGGCCATGGGCTTGAGTTTTCCATTGACGCCGCTGCCATCCGTTCATATTTTCCGGCGTCTGATCCGTCATATACGGCGGTCCTTTTTTAGAAAAGTCTCTCAATTCCAGTAATCGATAGGTTATCTTCTCCGTTTTCAGTTTCTGTGACCGAGACAGTCTTACAAGCATCTAGTTTTTGTAGATCTGGTATTTTACAAAAAAAAAAAAATTTCAGACGTAAATTTTGGTTGTTTTAATGTTGTTTTACTCTCCTCCATCATCCGATTAGAGTATTCAAAATCAACTTCTTTTGCGAGGAAGACATTTCGGTAGATTTGTTGCAAATGTTTTGAAACCCTAGATTCGTCCGGACAGAATAAAGCTTCCTTTTACTTCCTTCGTTGGGAACTTTCGTTTAGTACCAACAGCAGATATTGACGGCGGGGTTGTCAGCGATTCTCCATTGGCGCATCGGCGCATGAACTACATGCGCGGCCCCAGGCAGCGGTGGTTCTCCAAAAAAGGTGAAATAATTGTTTCCGCACAACGTTGACATCATAATTTTCCCCATTAGGTTTCATGTAACTTGTTAACTAATGGTTTACTTTTAAACCCAGGAAAAGAAGGGTCATAAAGAGTACCAAAGAGTCACAGAGAAGGTTTGGAGATGAATAACATTAATGGTACGTATAATTACTAATATCCAATAGGAATTGTTAAGAGTCTAAAGTATATACAGAGACCAAAAAACATACACAACCTAATAGTGCTGGTATTTTATGGCTAGTTTCTGCTGTATACACTTAGTCCCATATAAATGTTTTACACTTACAAAAAAAAGCATCACACATCTTTAATGCAAATCGTCAAAAGTGGTAATAACTAAGAATCTGGAAAGTGCTTCAGACTACTGTTACTGCGTGAGTTGGTGCACCAGAGGAGGTTATAATAACCAGAGCTTAATATGTACAGTTTAAATGCTTGAATCATTAATTTAGATAGGCATAAGGATATTTATTGAAAACTGTGGAACACCTTCCTCACAAAATCCTGCTGTGTTAGTTGGAAGTAGTGATTTCTGCATAAAATGCATTCAAAAGTGAGATTCTTCGCTCCTGTGTGGTAAATTAGCACTATTTCTAAACCTATACAACCTTTGGCTACTACAGGTGGCACCAATTGCACGGTTCAGATGGAGCAACAGTTGCAAGGAGATAGCTGGCAGAAGGTCGTCAAAGATCCTTTCAGCAAATGGAAAAGCGTTGTAATTTCAATTATATTCTCAGGAATGTAAACTATAAAATTATGCTTTGTTCTCTTTGATTTTTATATTGACTTGTGTAACTGTAACAACATTAAGTTGCGCCGTAGTGGGGTGGGATGTTTACTAAGAAAGCCACAAAGGGCGGGGGAAGTGGGTTGTAAGATAGTTAGTCTTGGTGGTTTTGCGGTTAGGAAGATGAGAAAGTGGGCCAAAAAAAGGGTTTATAACCGCATCACTTTAGATAATATTAAATTGCTAAATTAATATTGCATTAAACTGACTAACTGATTCTAGTAGTACGTGGGGTAATGGCACGTCCATCGGAAAAAAATGGAATTAAAATTTTATATTAGCTGGACATGTGTTATGTTCAGGAATGCGAGAATTTAAAATTCTAAAACATTTCTTTAATTTGAAGTCAAATTAACAGCCAATCTTCATGTGACACGTATGTCTGTCCAGGGGTATAAAAGGAAGTTGCCACATGTCATTCCTAAATCGTTTTCAAAGTACATGTATTATTCTGAGAATTACTATTGACTTTTTTTTTAATTATAAAAAGACCATTTACCCAAATACCTACTTTCATATCTATTTATAGATTGAGACGGATGATTAGTTTACTACTCCAAAATATCCTATTAGACCAGTTATTCTGTCGGGCATCAATATGAAAGTTCTCGATTTTACGAAGGCCAAAGAGCAGTTAGGCCTTTTACTAACTCAAACATTTTGTTGAAACTGGCACGTAAACCTGTCTTGCCTGTACTGCTACTGTTATTAGTTTACTGGATCTGAATTTTGGAAATCAATTTAACAAATTTATTCACGAGGGATTAACAAATGTTCTTTAAAAAAAAAAAAACTGAATCCATAATGAACAGCAGTGTAATAACCTTTTTAAGTATTTCCCTTTCCACTGCAGATATCTTCTATTAAATTATTGTCACAGCCCCTACATTCAAGGGAAAAGGTACATAACCTCAATCGAACATTATATTAAATTACAGACAATCATACAACCACCAGCATCACTGCAAACAGAACATGGACACAAGCGACGTCTGCACTGCAATACATACAAACCAAAAACATCACGACGAGTAACTCATCAAAGCATACAAACAGACGGCATGTTGGTAAGTATTAACCTCTAAGTTCCAAGGATTCGAACTGATTAGACTAAAGAACAGAAAAATACTTTGTTCCCTCGTCTTTTCCTGAAGCACTTCCGAGAAGCAGTCGAGTTAACATCACGTGTCTGAGTCCTGTCTACTCGCCAAGCACAGCTCGTGCAATTCATTGAGTATCCAGTCCTCTCCAGTATGTCCCCCCAATACCAGGACCCTGGTGCCCCCAACCACACAGGTGCTGTGACCCCAAGCAAACTTTGGTGGTTGGCCTGGGACGCTGAGAGTTCTCCATGATGGTTTCTCCTCCGAAGGGTCAAGAAGAAAAAGCTGGGATGGAGAGTGCAGTCCAGCAATGGAACCCCCAAAGATGATTATTCTCCCACAAGGCATGCTGACAGCAACATGGTCAAGCCTAGGAGGTGGCACAACAGCACTGTGGCTGCCAATGCCTGTATATGCACCACACTCCACTTGCCTCCACCGTGGTTCTTCATCCCCTAAATCAATTGTGTAGGCTTCACCTGACCGAAGTCTCAAGTTTCCACTCTTAGCTAGGCCACCAAACATAAGAATCTTGGTACCACCATAAACTGAGAGCGAATGCCCCAACCTAGAAGGAGGAGCCCAAGCTGTTGGAATCTCCTTCCATGTTGGCTGGTCTGTTGTGAGGTCCAATAGATACGTGTCACTCAGTAGTACCCCAGCATCAGTGCATCCACCAGTAACAACCAGCTTGGAACCTTCTACAGTGCAAGAGCTGTGCCATGACCGAGGGAGAGGGCGTATACCACCAGAAACCTCTTTCCATGTTGGCTGTTTGGCATCCAAGTCCAGAACAAACACGTCATTTAACAATCCTTGACTTCCACATCCTCCAAATACCACCAGCCAGGAACCATTCAGGCAAGAGAGTGTGTGGCCCCAGCGCCCTGGAGGTGATGATTTCACACTCACACGCTGCCACTCTGGTTTGGCAGCATCAAGATTCAGAACAAATGTATCGTCCATTGGCTGCATGTTGACTCCTTCACCACCAAAAAGTACAAGTCGGTTCCCTGCAGCACACGCACTAAAGTTGCATCGTGAAGGCTCCACTGCTCCTCCAACAGTAAATTTCCTCCAGCAAAGAGCCTCAAGAGTAGTCAGTTCTCTAGCTAGACGACCCCAACCAAGCTTCCTTGTCATCATCTCCAAGGCACCGGTGACTTCTCTTCCCCATGCATTTTGACAAACCATTTTCCTGACATGCTCATTCTTAGTTAACTGGCGAATTCTTCTGCAGACAGACCCAACGGAAGCAACATCTCTTGGTGTCAGCCGTGATAAAATATTGTGAGCTAAGACTTCATCAGAGAGTTGAAGTATCCCACACATTTCCCGACTTGGACTGAATGGAGACTCTCCACTCAAGTAGGTGTATTTAGCCAAATCATCATCAGCCTGCTGATTGCTAGTCTCCTTGAACACAGGATATGACACACTGCTTAAATCTATATCAGTTTCAGAGAACACTTGAACACCTATTATGTGTGTAACAGTTCCATCATCATCATGTATTGGCATTAG
The DNA here is from genome assembly GCA_039654915.1 of Aquilaria yunnanensis. Classification (NCBI taxonomy): domain Eukaryota; kingdom Viridiplantae; phylum Streptophyta; class Magnoliopsida; order Malvales; family Thymelaeaceae; genus Aquilaria; species Aquilaria yunnanensis. The sequence goes on from CM077595.1 coordinate 5,009,462, forward strand.
TCTCAGCCTGTTCACCAGTGGCGTGCCATCTTTCCTAAAATTCAGAAGTTCACCTTGAAATTCAACGCCCTCCTCCAGACATCTTCTGATCTCAGAAACAACAACCGGATCAACCAAAGGGTGACGCCTTTGAGCACGAAGATCCCTATATTGCAGGAAACGACTGGAACCACAAAAGAACGGAAAACAGAAAAAAGGACCCAAAAAGAAGTTCAATACTGATTCGATAAATCACCGAACAAATATATCTCCGTTACTTCTTTTTTTCATCATACAGAAAAATTCCATTTCCTATGATAGGACATCAACCTGAATAATTACTTGCAGTAGAACATGCTAGAGATTCAGTTCCTTTTCAACAGAGTACTGTCCACAACCCATCACATCACAAGCTAATCAAGCATAAAACATATTATAATACCAAAACAAACTGCAAATCATTAAAATTCCAGTTTACCTAATCACTTCTGTGTTGTGTTTCACGCTAAGGATCCAAAACACAGTTATTTCTCTGCAACAAAAACCCTATTACCCGAAGAAAGGAACAGATAAAAAATCCAACTTTCACCTTAAAATCAAGAGAATAACAACATTTCAAGTACCTCTTTTTCTCATTTCCCGCATCAAAATTCTCAGTAACCAAACAAAAACATCAATATTAAAACAAACAATCTTATCTCACCAATTCCGACCAAGAACCTCGTCTGCTCGATAACCAGTGAAGATCTCGAAGACCTTGTTGACATAGATAATTGGGAAATCGGGCTCAAGAGCATCCGACACAACAAAGGACGTCGGCGTTGTTGGGCAATAAGAAAATCCTGGTTTAAACGAAACCTCCTCGAACTCCAACTCCTCGCTGTCGTCTTCTTCCTCTCCTTCATCTTTGGAGCACTTCTGTCTTTTCCAAGAGCTGTGAAATTCCTCGTCATCTTCTTTTCCAGCTTCTCCTCCACCATTAGACATGTTTTCGATATTCCTGTAAATTTCAAGCTGGGCTCTTGCTGTGCTCCTACGATTTCAAGACTAGCTTTTGCAAAGTCCCATCTATCTTCTACCCATGAGAGAGATATTTATGCGTTGAATCTGCCTGGCCGAAATTGCCCCGCGTTGTCACTTGATTTTGCCAAACTGCCTGCTTTGGGGGAAGCACGCAGCGAGCCGTTCGACAAAATTCTAAGTTGTGCCAAATATGATATGTGAATAAGAAATAGAAGGAAAAAAGGAAAAAAAAATCCTATAAATTTTACTTCCTGTGTCCCAGTTTACTTGAAACATATTTTTTTTTAATATTCTAAAAGGTTGAAACGTTTTTTTTTTTGAAAAATTTTAAACAATTAAATAATCTTTTTACACAAAATTCAATAAAGATTCTTTTTTTTAATATCCACTTAATCTCTCATTACACAAAACCCAAAAAAGAATCTTTTCTTTTTTAATCATTATTTAAAATTTTACTACATAAAAAATTAACACAAATTACATACATCTTAATCTCCGTACTCAGACAAATGTTTCAACTTAATTGGGACGGAGGGAGTACAATTTTTCTAAGTAAGTTTTATATTTTCATGATTTTCTATTTGAGTTCTATATCTTAAAAAATGTGATCACTATTAGTCCTATAGACACAAAATTTGACGAAAATCCAATGTGACAGAAAAATGAAGTTAAAAACAAGGGGGAAAAAATCAAAATTGTACATCTAATTTGGTAACTTTTATAATTAAGTCACTAGATTCCTATTTTCTCATAGTTCACCTCTAAATTCAAAAGAAATCTAGAACTGTGTAACTCTAATTAGAATGTGCAGATTGGATTATTGTATTTGTTCCTGAAATTTTTAGAAAATGTTTAAAATAAACCATTTCTTCTTCTTCTTCTTCTCTTTTTTTTTTCCTAAATAAACTATAATATTTTCTATGTTTTAAAGCCATTGATTTCCATTACGTCGATGGAATATACCATGAAAACGAGGATATCACATCAATTGAACCGTTTAAAAACTAGCACTTTACCTACTTAACAATAACTTGAAAAAATTCTTTTAGAACGTAATTAGTTATTTATGAGTTATCCAATTCAAATATAAAATTTTAAAAAATACTACTCCCTCCGTCCTACATTAACTGCACCATTTGACTTTGCATGATTTTTTAGGTGAGTTACAATTTTCATGTTGTAGAGAATTCTACCCTTCTCTCTCCCAGACGATTCACCGATTTCCAATAGCTCCCTGCCACTGAACAGTGCCCTAACGATCGATTCCAGCGGTGTAGTCTTCAATATGTCAGCAAATCACCAAAATCCAAAAGATTAACTGCCAGCAATTCGTCAATTTGTAAGCTCCAACGCTATCACTGATTGTCTCCAACGCTGTCGCTGATCGTCTTCATGTCGATTCCAACCCGGCACATCGATTGCCAAGCCCATCGCGTTGATTTTGTCCCTAACTCGTCAATTTCCGGCCTGACTCGTCAATCCTGCTTCTCATCGCCTACAAATCCTACGCTTCTTTCGTCCATCAGTCACCGCCATTCTCGACGCTACCATGGTCACTTCCTCGATTGTCTGTCTAGTCTGGGCATCGCCGACTAGTGTCCCGATGACACCAGTCTGGGCATCGCTAGAGGGGTGTAGCTAGAGAGATGTCACCGGAGGGACTTGGCAAAAAAAAAAAAAAGTTTGATTTGAAAGGGTTGGTGGGTGGAGAGGGTATAACGGATATTTTCATTGCTAAAATTTGCCAAAAAAGGAAATAGTGTAAAAAATTTGGGACAACCAAAAAAGGAATACGGTGCAAAAAATATGGGACGGAAGGAGTATATTTTAAAAATATATTTTGAGCTTATTAACTTATAGAATTTCATTTGATGTACAAGTTAAATGAAAAATTAAAAATATTAATTAATAATAGTGTATTAAATAGCTTATTACTTAATATTTCACAGCCAATTTTGTAATATTTCATTGTATATATATTTCATTGTACTATATGGATTCAATTATAAGACGATATAATTTTTTTCTTATTAATTCTACATGCTTTTATAGAAGCTTGGAAGAATAAACTATAAAATTTTACAAAATGAGCCCTAAGTTAAGTATACTACAGAAAGGATGTTTATATTAGCAATAACAATGTAATAATGATGATTTTACTAATGATGAAAAAATGGATTTATAAACTAATGAATATATAGATATATAGGAAGATTAATTAATTATAAAATTGTGCGGTAGTATAATCAGGCCATTGACATCTGGATTGGGATTAAGGTCATTCAGCTCCAGCTTTCTTACCAGAACATGATCCAACTGTTACTTACAGGACGTTTTTATTCCGCTCCTTGCTAGGAATTCTCCATTTCTAGAAGATTTGTATGTTTTTAATTTTTGGATCATAATTACTGTTATCACTTAAAAGCCTATAATTTTTTATTGAAAAGTATGAAAATTGCTCCTTATTCTTCACTCATAGGGAAAAAAGAAAAAAGAAAATGTAGCAGATTTGTACGTGAAAGACAACGGCACCAAAAGAGAATATTTAGGGTTCTAGGAGTAAGTTGCGAAAAAATAAAAATCCGGTGACTTAATTATAAAAGTTACAAAGTTAGATGTCCAATTTTAATTTTTTTCCCTTATTTTTAACGTCCGTTTTCCACCACATCAAATTTTTGTCAAATTTTGTGTGTATATGAATAACAATGATCACGTTTTTTAAGATATAAGACTCAAACAGAAATTTATGAAAATATAAAACTTACTTAGAAAAATTGAAAAAGTTATAGGATTTTTTTTTCCTTTCCCCGAAATAAAATGAATGTTTAAGTGAATATACATCATCAAATTTCATGTGACACATCTTCTTTGACATTATTGCTTGATTGAACTCTCTTGTAAAATTATTACTTTTCATATTATATAAAAATAAGATAATTATGTTTCAGAAACAAAAATAACATAAAAAGAGGTTTAAAAATAATCACTAAAAGTTATACATCTATGTTACAAGTAAAACAAATTGGCGTTAATAGACGTCTTAAAAAATATATGCAGTAGTTTAAATAAAAAATTAAATTGGTGTGGAAAGAGAAATGATTAATGTTCTAAACAAGTATTTTATAAGTAGATTAAAAGGATATACGTGGTTTATTATCACAAGATTTGGTTACACCAGAACACTAAATAGATTAGTGGAGCAAGTCAGTAATCCATCTAACATTGTTTTGGCAGCTGATGGACCAGGCTTTATTACTTTGATTTGATCTATCCGATTAGCATTTTTTGTTTTGACGTGAAAAACAGATGCGGCTACGAGGCATCAACAATGGAATGCATCGGCTTGAAACAAAATCGGGAATTGGATAAAGATTTCTCACTTGAAAGTAGGATTTTCATCTACTGCCAATAGCTGAAGCCCTCTCCATGAATCACAATTATTGGGTGATACTATTTTTCGTTTTGGTGCACATAATCAGCAGTACAAGATATAAGATTTTTAAGAAACTACAATTGTGACAGGGAAATATCAACTTGTTTAGCAACAAAAAACAACCAAATCCCGTATTAAAGTATTGTGAAAATATTGATGAGGGAGGGGAGGGGGGATTCATCCATAGTTTTGGCCAGGGAAAAACCAGCAATCGGGATGGCGGGATGATACTAAAATTTTAAACCTTCATCAGGTTAGATTTCCATGAATTCCAGGCATCGAATGATCTACAAATGAGAAAACCATTTAAGGCCCGCTAGCACATAACCATCAACCTATTAAAGTCGAAATTACATAACACTCGTATTAATTATTTTATAAAAAAATTCAATATTTAACCAGGGGAGAGTATTTTACAGAAGTGTCCTTTATAGAAGTGTCCCTTTTTTATTGGCAAAAACATTATATTAAAAGGCAATCAACAATAATACAAACATCATCTTAAAGAGAAAAATGATGACCAAAAGATACTCACAACTCATAGAACCAACAACATATAATTACCCTAAAAGCTCGTAACCCAAGTAGCCTAAGAAACAAAAATAAAAAACATATAAGATAAAAAGGGTCAATCACAAAACCCAAACCCATAAAAGTTCATACCCAGAGACAAGACCCAAAACAAAGAAGATAATCATATAAGAAAGAAAAGAAAAATATTGGCTGGTTCTCACATTTTTTTTTTTTTGTGATTTAATACCTCATTCCAATCTTTTTAGCTCACACTTTAGTGTTAAACCTTTTGACTTTGAAACCAACATTTTCTATCCCCTTCTCTGATCTTTTACATTATTAAAATTTTTTAGAATTCTCAATGCACATTATTCACAATTAGATACCTTTGGCAACTCAGATTGTATGTCCTTATCCCTTTGTATAAATAGCCTAGGGGTTTTCTTTAATTTCTTCAATTCCCAGGTCCGATCGAAGGCTAGACAGGTAGTGGTGGCCAATGGGCCAGGTTGACTTGGGACTGACCCGGACCCGGCTTAGGTCAAACTTGGCCTAGCACGGAACAGACTTGGGAGGTGGTGGGGCGAACATGGGCCTGAAAGAATAAGGGGCCCAAACTAGTACGACCATGCCCAATAGGATGTTCAACTAGGACCGGACTGAACCGGCCCACGACTCGGCCAGCCCGGGCCTAGGTGGGGTCAAACGTTTCCTAGAAATCTGTTGCAGTTTTCAAAATTAAAAGAAAAATGGTAAAATGACAGCCAGTCCCCGTAACTGCTCCAGACTATTTTTTTTTTACCCTAGACTTTTTTACCCTCACTCAACAGCCACTAACGGCTAATTTTTTAGGGCTTTTTGGGCAAAACAAAAATTTTCTTCCCTTATAAATAGCCAGCTTCCTTCCCACACTTCCTCACACCAATCCTTTATTCTCTAATCTCCTACAATATTCTCTCATTCTCTCTACTATTTCTCTCCAAGTTTCTTAATTTTTCACTAATCTTTTATTAATTTCCTCCTAATCATCTCTAAATCTCTTTAATTATTTTCTTCTACTAATGGCTTCCCGAGGGAAGAACTCTGGCAAGGGCAAGGTTATTGCCTCCTTCTCCTCCTTTGCCATCGGGGTCGGTGCATTTTTACGAAGACGTTTGTTCCACAAAAACTGAGGCCCGCATTCACAAGAAATTTAAGGGACACCATGGTAAGTGGGAAGTCAGGAATTTAACTTCTGCCTCTGTTACTTCTCTATACAATGCTGTTTAAAGCTAGTTTGGGTGTCTTCTAGCTTCCAAAAAATTAGGCATTTTCCTACCTATACTATAGGTATCCGTTACCTTAATACTTGTAAAGATGCTTACTTATAAAATTTAAGTAAAAATGTTGTAAAAATTAGAGTAATAATGGCAGTTGAGAGCAAGAGCGTGAGTGGCGACAAAAAATAGAAGGATCATGTAACTTAACTTAATACCTACAAACCTTATCTTCTTTGACTTTTCAAAGAATTAAAGAAGATTTTCTTTGACTTAGAAAAATGAATAATTGCAGACTTTCAAAAAAGGAATAATGATAAGGTATTGTGAGACAAAAGGAGTATGTTACTATAAAATAAAATTTTGATATTGATAACAAATCACATCTAGTTCTTGTCAAATTGCGGATGTACTTGAGTATTTGGTTAGCAGATCTGATTACATGTATATAAAGATAATGAATGAGGTAAAAAATAGGTTTGAAACAAACAAAATAACATTCAATGAACTGTTCATAATGGTTTAACAATAGTTTGTTTATATTAGTTTATTTAGTTGAATAAACAAATATGAATAGAATTTTATATTCGTTTAAGTTAAATGAACGAACACGAACAAATGCATCATCAGTTCTTTTATATTCATGAATAGTTCCATTAATGTTTATTCATTTATTTGTTTGTCTGCTCATCTATTTACCCATTCTTTATTTTGTAAGTTCATTTATTCACAATATTTTGCTTTTATTTGTTTCTTTCTTTGTTTGTGTTGTCCACAATGCATTTATTCTTATTGTTTTCTAACATATTCATTTAATAATGTTCACAAACGCGTTTATTTGTTTAGTTCATATAATTCACAATACCAATATTGTTAATGATCAAATAAGATCATGTTCATCTATAAATAGACGAACACGTATATAGAAATTTTTCTTATTTGTTTAAAGTTAAACAAATAAATACAAAGAAGATCTTTTCATATACATTTGGTTCATTTACAACGTAATTAAGAGAATTCTCATGGGTGAGACCTTGTGGAGACCCCACCTCAATTGGTATAATTGTAATGCTTGCCATAATGAAAGGATAATAGGATACTCCCTATGCATATAGCTAAGTATTGAGCATAATAGGCATCATAACTCTTGAGATGAACCTTATTCATTAACCGAGTCTTAGATCTGGCATCTGATGATTATAGGGTTTATTCGAGTTATTATTATCAAACATTAATTCTTTATCTTACTATTATTTCTTTTGGTACTTAAAAGAAATAATAAACAAATTAAGGTGATTAAGGATGCTGTTAGTAGGTGAGCATCCCTAACTCTATCCCTTGGGATGATAACAAGAATGCTTCGGTGACTAGCTTCAAAATTTGTGATGATTTGTTGAACTATGCCAGCTATGACTGGAGTGATTGAAAGTATATCATCTTAGTGATTGCATAACTTGGACATGGTTAGAGATAAAAGATGGCAGCTGGAACAAGCTAATCGATTGCTACATCACTAGCTTCTAAAAGGCTACAAAGTTCTGCTTTTAGAGCTGAAGATTAATAAGGAATAAGAAACCCCTGTTGAAGTTTTAGGGGTCTACTGACTCAGTTCCTAATCTATGTTAAAGCTCTCAATCCAATAGATTGTCCCTAAACCTTATTGATTATAAAGATTTTTGAATTTTGATGCATGACTTGTAACTTCCTAGCACTACTAAGAGGGTGTGGTTGATCATAAAAGGATATTGTGATTGTAGTCCTTAGATATAAGGATTTGGTGAACAAGGCCATCTTGTCTTGTTGTAATTAATTTAAGGTACTATTAGTTTGAAACAAAATCAGGTTTATGTGTGGTAAGAAGATGCATACATCAATATATATATATATTTGTCACCAAAAATACATGGAGAAAGTCATTAAAAAAATCCTTTATTATAGAATCTACCATATGTCTCATCCTATGTCATCGACCAACCTTCATCTGGCATTAATAAATCCGCATTAAAATGCTCATGGCAAAAATAACAAATAAACTACTAAAGTTTTGAGTTTGCCTGATTCGGTCACTAATATATTTTTTTTTTTTGGCAAATAAACCAGTAACATTATTGAGTTAGTCCGATTCACCCACTGCCGTTAAGATTAATTAACTTTTAGTCTTTAACTTTTCTATTTCATTATAAATGAACCATCGGCATCGTCTACCTCCGCTGATTCATCGCTGGCATCTTCTCCATCGTCCCGCACGCCTCTTGCCCTGAGAACATTGTCTTTCACTTCATCGCCACTTGCCGCCCCGCTGCCGAGCTCTCCCGCGTAGTCACTTCTACCTTTCTTTACCTCAACTTCCACTGCTACCACTTTGACGCAAAATCGGGTCAAAGGCAAGATCTTGTCCTCCATCCACCGTGTGCTTGAACGGCCATTCAATTAGGCGCGGATCTACCTCGTTGGTCTACTCCCCACCAGAGTCTGCCGGATCATTTACTTTGACTTTAATCTGATCGTTGTCGACAACATGGCAAAGTGTAAAGAATGGAGCACCAGATCTACGAGCTCGGATCACTGTCGCCATTTTTACTGGTTTTCGCAGGAGAAGGGGAAGGAATGGAGCACCGGTGGAACCAACATGGCCTTAACGGTGACAATTTGAACGACCTATTCTTCTAGATTGGATAGGATGTAAACTTATGAACTAATATAAAAAATTTAAAAATGTTTAAGGACTAAAATGGTAAATTTTAATGGAATATTCTCTATTTTGAAGTGGAATATTCTGCAAGTTAGGGACCAATGGCCTATTTGCCCTGATTTTAAAACGTTAGTGGTTTATTTGACAAAAAAAAAACATTAGCAGCCGAATCGGGCATACTCAGAAACTTTAGTAGTTTATTGGTTATTTTTACCAATGCTCGTGGATACCGGGTCAGGGCCCATAACTCGGTCATGCAAAGTTGAACTCTCCCATCATATAATAAACTATGCATTGATTTATGGGTAAATTACAATTTGCCCCCTAATGTTTAGCTAAAATTACACTTTACCTTTACTGTTTCAGAAATATACACTTTGCCCCTACCTTTTTAATGCAGTCTGATAGTAACTTTTGAAATCTTAATTAGACGATACAGTAGTTATCTTCAAATAATTTCAATATGTATGGTATTTTTTTTATAATTAGTCGACGTTTAAAAAATACTGTTTTAAAAACTAAAAGAAATACAGAAAGAAAAAATTAATAATTTAAAATGTTCACTTACTATAAAAAAAATACCATATAGATTGAAATTATTGGAAGATGACTATCGTAATGACTAAATTAAGATTTCAGAAGTTGCTGTCGGACCGTATTAAACAGGTAGAGGGCAAAGTATATATTTCTAAAACAGAATGGGGTAAAGTATAATTTCACTTAAACCTCAATGGGTAAATTGTAATTTTCTCTTGATTTATTCGATAATTAGTGTTAACCCGGACTCAAAAAACGCTACAACCCGCCCATATTAAAGCCAAATGAACCGAGCAGACCATTAACTACAAATAAGCGAACCTTTTCATACATGCTAACATTTAAACCCAAACAAACTGTTAAAGATGACAAATATATTTCCATTGAGCTAATAGTTTAACCAGCAAAAATATTTATTTTTTGTTGTGTGGTGTGAGGATTTATTTTAGTATCGTTATCGTCAAGTATATCGCTCTATGTAAAGGAAAAGTATATCATATAATATACAATGTCTGGTATGATTACCAATTAGTTACATACATACATACATCAAATATTGTAGTGAAATTTTAAACCCACTATTCCGTAAGTGCACGGTAAGTGTGTAGATGGGTGAGTGGGTATCGTTCCCACGAAGATTGATTTAATTGGATGCCGAGTACCACTACTCAAGTTAAACTTTAGCTAAACAATCAAAGTTGGATGACAATGTAGGCAACGTAAACAAGTGACTACCCTTAGCTAGATGGAATACTATTAACCTAGAATGCAAGTATGCAAAGTAAAATTGTGGTTTTTATCAAGTCAAGAAAGAGCACTTCCTATGGGTTCACTACTTGTCTTGATTTGTTGGAGAACTTAGGTAATTGGGTTAATTGCCAATGTATATTGGTAAAGTTTTCTACTCAATTCTTACTTTTCCAAGTGAAAGAATTAATCTCTCTACTCTAGACTTAATAAGGATTTCCATCCAATTACAAGCTTAGAAAGAGGCATTAGAGTTCAATCTACCTTTACCTAATGCCATAAACCAATTTTCCAATAAGTCCATAGACATTAAATTCATCTCCTAGGTCCAATTATTTTTAATCCTTTCCAAGAGTTAGAAGCAATCTATAGTGTAACCAATTGTGGCCATCAACTAGCTAACACAATATTAAGCTCAAGAGAAGAATAAACACACATCTAGTAGACAACCAACATCTCATAACCATAAATTCATCCAACATAATCAATCCAAGTAGCTACATCCATAGAAAGTGCTAATGAAACTACTCCATAACAAAAGAGGGCATAATCATGAAAGTAAACATAATAACATCAACTAGAAACTATAAGGGAGATGAAAGAGTAAACCAAAAGAAGCTAGGGGCACTTGAATCCAAGTCTTCAAGCTAGCTCCAATGTTCACCAAAAAACTAAGAAGAAAACTCTAGAACACCAACTATGGTCCTAAAAACTCTCCACCCTTAAGAGAAAAGATGAAGATGAAGATGAAGAAGATGATCTCTAATCCCCCATTTCTTAGCTAAGTTCTAGCATCTTCTACTCTTCAGCCTGTCCTTTTCACCCACCAACTCCATTGGATAAGAATCCTTGGCCAATAGCAAGCTTCAATTCAAACATGGAGGAAGGGGACCACTTTCTCGCGTGACTGGCGCCTAGGCGCCAATAGAGGGTGCCTGGGCGCCTAGGCGCCAAAACTCTAGAGCTCCTGGCGCCTAGGCGCCAGACAGGGTGCTGTGGGCGCCTAGGCGCCAGAATGTAATTTTCCCATCCGAGAGCAATACATTGTGGCGCCTAGGCCTCGCTCCTAGCGCCTAGGCGCCACAGTTATAATTGCTGTTTGACTTTTGCGCTCCTGTTTTTCGTTCTGCTCGTTCCGGCGCCACTCCAATGCTGTGGTCCACTCCTTCAACCTACAAAATGAATGATCAAAGCAAGAATTGGCCAAAAAACCTGAGTGGTATGTTAGAAAATTATAGTCAAAGTTGACAAAAAGTCAACAGTTTGACCATCAAATTCACATTTATCAAATATAATTTTTTTCGAGTAAAATTCACTATATGTCACATAACTTATTTTCATATCCTAATTGAGTACCTCACCTTTAAGTTGTTCTAGCGTGAAACCTATCCTTTTTATACGCGTTCTATTCAGATACTTTCATTACTTTTTTCATTAAGGTAGATAGAAAATGCTAACATGATATTTTATCCGTCTTATATTTTTTGCACTATTCACTTTTCAGCAATTAATTTATAATTTTTTATTTTCAATATTTTAGTATATAGATGAACAACTTTTATATAAGAATGATAAATCAAGACATATAGTTTATAAATATATTTTTTTAAAATTTTTTTCTAACAAATACTAATATGAATAAATTCAAATCAAATTATGTAAAAAAGTCAAATGGTGCAAAGAATATGGGACGGAAATAGTATTAAATAATAATAAAATAAATTTAAAATAACAATTTTGATCTCTAAGTTCTTTCAAATCAATAATTCTAAACTTAAATTTTTACTTTCTACCACAATGACCGACGCGGCTGAAACTCTATCCATGGCTTCCAAACACCAACATCCACCGTAATACCTTTCTTCGTCATCCTTCGTGTCCAGCCCACCCCTGGCACATCATTCCTAGGATTTAAAAAGACAAAAATAATGAATAAACCACTAATATTTTTGACCCAGCTCGAATCAACTATTAATGTTTTTTTTTCACCCGAATAAACCAGTAACATTATTCAAATAACCAAATAAACCACTAATGTTATTTAAATAGGCCAATTTACCCACTCGGCTCTTGAAATATTATAAATTCTATCATTAACTTTTTAAAATTAACAAAATAGCTCTACTTGGTTTAAAACAATTCAAATAGATTACCTTCACCATTTATAAAATTCCACGGCCACCTTCTACAATTACATTTTTTGGGTACAGTCTATTCATTGCCACTTCTAGTTTCTTCAAATTATATTATCTCTGTTGCCCAAGATGAGATGCATCCGACCCTAAACTGTCACTCCTGAATAATATCTTACTCATATTAGAGCTTAACTCAAGATTATGATGCAATATGAGGCAGAGTAAGGGTAGGAGAATTGTGGCCACTATCAGCAAGTTCAAAAGGATATCAATTACTACCCATAAACGGAGGCTAAAGATCGATGTCAGCTTAAAGAAAGTAGTTCCAATGTTAAATTAATAAGCTTCAGATGTGTTGGGAGCAGAAGTATAAAATGTAGAGACTAAACTTGGTATTTTATGCTAAGATTCTGTTAGACATAATGAAAAAAGTTACAAGAGTGGCTAATTTGAGCAAACTAAAAAAGTAAGTGGTTTATTTGACAAAAAAAAAACATTAGTGGGTGAATCGGGTCAACACAAAAATATTAGTGGTTTATTTGTTAGTTTTTCCAATTTGAAAATGTCATAGATTTTGCTAAAAACAGTAGGGTAAATTACAATATCCCCTGTGGTTTGATCTAATTTACACTTTGTCTCCTCTATTTTCAAAAACCTATACTTTACCTTCTACTTTTTTATAGTGTCTGATAACAACTTTTGAAACTCTAAGTTAAACTGTTTGATAACCATGTTCAAGTAATTTCAAGATTTTTGATGTTTTTTTTATAGGTAACCGACTTTTAAAAGATACTGATATACATTTACAGAGAGAAAAATATATTTATAGAAAGAAAAAATTGATAATTTAAAATATCTATTAACTATAAAAAAATATGGAAGAAACCAATATTACTAGAAGCTGACTACCGTATAATTTAAATTATAATTTTAAAAATTATTATTAAACAGTAAAATAAAATTAGGGATAAAGTGTAAGTTTTAAAAATATATGAGGTAAACAGGTAAACCTGTGATTGTAACTTTCCTAAAACAATATGCGGATCCAAAAAAAACTTTAAAAAAAAAAAAAACAAAGATTCCATTTCTTCTTGGCTTCAGCGCCATCCTACCAATCTCTCCGTCACTCTTGCTGTCTTTTTTCCTACTTTCGGCCTTCTCTGCCGAAAGAGAGATGTACGACGCCATTTTTGGAATCGTTGAGGCAGCAGAAGATGGAGGCGAGGAGGCAGCAGCAGTCGTAGGTCTGGCGCTAGGTGAAGCAGTTGTTGTAGATGACGGAGGTACGGTTAGCGTAGAAAGCAGCGGCATGGGCATTTTGTTCTGGGCTCTACCTTAACCTTCCCTGCAAAAATCCATGCCCTGCGCTTCAAAACTGCTCCCTGCTTCACTGATTATCTTCGGCGTCGGAACTGGGCAGTCCACGCCAGGTCCACCGGATTTGGACATACCCATCCACTTCGCTGTCCCATCCTTGCATTCTCTGATAATTTGCAGTTGAACCTTCCAATCGTAGTCGGAATTGTAGCCAACCAACTCGACCTATTTCCAATTCTAAAATCAACAAATTTCCCCAAAACATTGTTTTGGCGTCGAGGCGGGTGTTGATGGTGCTGAGGAATGCATAGGCCATGGACACCGCGAAATGCATCTCATACATTGCTGGAACATTAGGAGCCAGCACAGACACATTGAAGGCAAGATCTTCGGGCAACATTTGAACCATCCCCAAGAACACCGATTGATTTTTCGGAGACCTTTAGGTATTTATCGGCCGGAGAAAGATCTGGTATTTGGAGACTAATGGGAAATTTAGGAAGAATAATGGGAAAATTGGGGCAAATTAGGAGCGAGATGTGGTGGATTATTGGCGAATTAGAGAGGCGAGGAAGCGAGAAGCTAAGAGACTCAGAATCGATGAGTTCAAAAAAATTTAGAATTTTAGGTGCATAAATAATAGATTTTGAATTTAGGTTTAAAATTGTCAATGGAAAAAAGTTAGAGCATTACAAATGTTATTTTAGTTTTTTTTTAGGATAAATAGCACTGGTCGTCCATAAACTAAGACCCATGTTTCGGATTCATTTGTGAACTACAAAACGTTACACCATTTATCCTTTAACTATGAAAATGTTATACTAATCATCCTACCGTTAATTGCAATCGTTAAAATAGACGAAAAAAAACATAAAAACCTAGTTTAACCCCTGAAAACTTTCCATTTGTTATTAAAATCTCAAAACTCTTATATCTTACACTAAAACCACCGTCCTATCATAGCCTTCACCTCTGCTCCTCTGCCTCTTATGACCTTCACCTCTATTATGGCTGGCGTTGATCTGCCACTATCACGTTCTTATCCCGCCATCGACATCCTACGTTGCAGCCACCACTAATGATTAATCGATGAACAAGGAGAACAAACGGTTGAGACCCCTAAGGCTATAACACGACCTTTTTCCTTGTCAATCATCGTCCTTCATCGTCGTCTTCTCTCACCGTTTTCGGTTGTCATATCGTCGCTATGGAATTAAATACCGCAGTATACCACTTACCACAAGTAAGCAATATGCGATACAAATGTTTTCACAATTTGTGATTTTTTCACATGAAATACATAGTATACCGCTGTATTTCACGGTATTTTTGCATACCGATAACTTTTTTATGTACATTTTATCTAAAAACTGTGGTATACCATAAATACTATGAGGTTCATACCACAATATTCTATTTTTCACGGACATGTGTGAGATATTTTTTGGTCATTTTAAATCAAAATATTATACATAAATATATAAAATAGTAAAATATAATTAATACTCATATTTTAACATATATATTTACTTTTATTTTTTTTGTTCTATTTTATTTTACTTTTGCTTTCTTTTTTTGGGTATTAGAAAATGTATTGTTATTGTTAAAGTACTATTTCTTTTTTTTTCTCTTGTATTAATAAATTAGTTTTTTTTTTGCTAAGTAATATTTATTTTGCTCTATATATAATATTTTTTTATTTTTTTGTATAACAAATATCTTCTATCATATATATTTTATTTATATATGACAAATTATGATGTGAAAAATTTGAATACATATAGAGATGTGCAAAAAAAATTTATTTAATTTATTTCATTTTAAAATAATATTCTAACATTTATTTCTCTTACAAAAATGGTAATGATATGCAGTGCGGTATATGTTAAAAATATAACGTGCGGTATGCCCAGTGGTAACGATATTTAACACCTTTCTTGTCACACGCTCTCATCAATTAAGCATAATCTTCCATAGTGCTCTCTTGTTGCACTTCAATCTTGCCCATCACTGTCCTCTATCGTCATTTCCCTTCAATCTTGATTGTACGTGTCCCTTCAATTATGTTTCAACATCGTCATTTCTCTTCAATCGTACACTGATGAAGGAAGACGACAATTGACAACTGCGCTCGACCGGATGAAGATGATCGTACATAGCCTGAGGAAGACAATTGCAAACCATAGGAGAAAAACTGCCACCGACAATCTGGTAGGAAAATAGGAGAGATGGGCTCATAAATGGGAAAGTTAGCTTGGAATTGACGATAGAGGATGTGAGAATCGAATGGGGGAAACAAAGGATAATGGCGGTCATGGTGGAGGGAGGAGGGAGGAGAGACAAAAGAAGGTGGTTTTATTGTAAGATGTAAAAATTTTGAAGTTTTTATGACAAATGGAAGGTTTTCAAGGCTTAAAACTTATTTTTTACGTTTTTCTTCATCCATTTTAATAGTTGCAATTAACGGCAAGACGATTGGTGTAACATTTTCATAGTTAAAGGATAAATGGTGTAACGTTTTGTAGTTTTAGGATGAATCCAAAACATGGGTCTTAGTTCAGGGACGACCGATGCTGTTTACCCTTTTTTTTTTATGTCATATTAGCATTTTCCGTTAGAATTAATGTTAGAATTGATAAAAGTGACTGATTGGGACTCGCAATAGAAGAAAAAGTATCTTATTAAGCAACATAAAGGTCAGGTACTTAATTAGAACACGAAAATAAACTATGTGACCGCCAATGGATTTGATTCCAATTCTTTTCTTTTAATTTTTCATATATTCTAATTATTTTCATCATAATTTTAATATAAATAAAAAAATATATGGAAGGTAATAATTTTTTATATAAAAATGTATGAAGAATGTAATATGCATAACAAAATAAATATCATTCAACAATAAACTTTGTTTTTAAATAAAAAATGAAAAAATATCAATGCTTATGTCAAAATATTTGTATTAATTATCTTTTGTCAATATGCATGCTTGTGCGTGAAAACATTGATGTAAAAAGAGGAAAAATCCTAACTCACAGTACTCAGAACATTATGCGTGTACCAAGTGGTATACCGTGGTAAATTAAAAAAATACATAAAAACTATCAGCATATGAAATATTGCAAGATTTCACGTAATAACATGAGATATCTTGAAAATTTATGCACTACATATTTACAGTAAGTGATATACCATACACTTTTTATGATATCTAGTATTTAATAGGAAGAAATATCAAGCCACTAATGTTTTGGGTTGGAAACAACTATGTCACTATAGTTTTTTTTTCCAATCTTTCACTAATGTTTTAAAATGAGTTGGATATGTCATTGAAGGTTCATATTAAAAGTGGATATGCTACAGACCATTAAAAAGCTAATGAAAAATGTTAAAATAATAATTTTTGAAATTTTAGGGTGATAATGCAAGTTTAAACAAACTTTAAAAAAAAATTTGTAATTAGACTCTCTCTCTCTCTCTCTCTAATGCTGATGAGGAGATTAAGTTGCAAAGACAGAGAAAAAGTAGCGACAAGGCTGAGGTGCTGATAATAGAGGCAGCAACAGGATTGAAGCACTAATATTTTGACAAAAATATGTGATGAAAATAAAATTCAAAGATTTCAAAATTTGTTATTTTTACTATTTTCTATTACTTTCTAGCTGGCGGTGACATATTTGACATATTTTAAAACATTTGTGTGAGATTAGGTTAAAAAATTACAGTGGTATATCCACTTCTTACTAAAAACATTAGTAACAAATTTAATATTTTTGTCTGTCTTGATCAAGGTTGTCAAAAACAGGTTTTTACCTTGAGTCGTTTTCGCTATTCTAAAGTTGTAGAGTCGTAAAAAGTCGTAGAGTCGTAAAACTGTACAAAAAATACAAAAAAAGAAAGAATCTTAGAGAAAAATTATGAAAAATATAAAACCATTTAAATTGTCTTAGAAAAGTATCAGAAACAATATGTGATTTACACCCAAAATTTCATTAATTTTATGCTTAATTTAGTGAAATAAAGCAAGTTTTTAGGTTGGCTGGGGCTTCATGGTTCGGTCTTGGTGTTTTTGTAGAGAGGAGGCACGTTTTGGTTAGCTAAAGCTAGAAGAAGAAGCTTGGCCAGCTTAATACTTAAAATTGTCACGCATCTGGTGCTTTAACTAGCAATTATAAAAATATTGTGAGTATTATGAAATATGATGGAGAATAAAGGACCAGAACTGGCATTAGGCCTGTTCCTTCTGCTACTAATTACAGCTCCAGTCCCCAGCTTCCAAAAACGTACAATTTAGTCCCAATATATATTTTTTTACAAATTTGACCCAATAAGGCTAGAGTCGTAGAATTTTAACGTTTCTACATTTCTAGGACTAGAAATGCATTTCTACTAGTTTCTACTTAGAGTTGTGTTTCTAAATATCTTTCCTCTCTAAAATTGTAAAAACATACGTTTCTATAACTTGAAACACAATTTTAATAACCATGGTCTTGATACAATGCTTTCAACCAAAACAAATTGTTCCCGGTGCAACCGTACAAGTACCAACTACGCAAGTGCCAGTAGTGTAATTTTGGAGAAGCGGAGGGTCTAAAGTAAATGAGGTAAGGCGACGTCAGTGAGTGGCAAACACGTGTTAGTACTAAAACTCCGACCATGTTAGTTCCACGTCATCGCCCAACAAGATATTTCCCATTGAAGTAAACCGTGACTTTCGTCCTTATACTTCTCACTTTCTGTCCTATCCACCATCAAAGTTCCACCTGTTCCTCTAGGAAAATATCACTTTTAGCCCTAAAACTTTTCCAACCTTTCTATGTTAGTCCTAAAATTTCACATAAAATTTTACATTTTTCTAATGAGTTCCTGAAGTATATTAACGTCTCATCTGTTAATTTTAAATTGGATGGACTTCCACATGGCTGCCGAAATCACTAACATGATGCTTAGCTCTGTTAAGTTTGTACTTGGATAGATCACATGACACATGCCAAACCTATCATTTTTGGACTTAACTGAACATAAGTACGCACTATCCTACTATTTCATGAATGATAAGATGGATAATATAAATGCTATTTATAAATTCCTAAATGCATGCATATGCATAATAGACAATGTAATTTTATGGTTAAAGTATAAAAATTATGCTCATATCCAATTTATCTTATTTTCAAAGTAGTATAAAAGTCATTAATCAACATATGCTTCCATTTAAAGATAGTTGAACACTTGTCTCCCCTCTTACAGCACTTATTTCATCAACAATTTTCTTTCAGGAATTTTTTTTTCTCTTGTACATAATGCCTCAAAATCTTTTTACTCCACAAAGAAATTGAAAGAAACAAAAAATTTATATTTCTTTAAACACTATATGCTCTCTTCTTTTCAACCACAAACAATATATCTGTTAACAATACCTCTTAATTTAGTCAAGCTTAGAATAGCCTCTAAATTTATATTTTTTTTTCTATTAACAAAGACAATTTTAATGCCAATAGCAGTTTTTACTTTAAGTTAATGTCATCTATTGCACTTTTACAAAGAGTATTATTTGCTTATTCCTTACTTGGTTCAACCACTCTATTATGAGTATAGTATAAAAATGTTTATCTCAATTATGATAGTTCATAAATCAGTAATTAATGGATGCTATGGAGAAAATGATTAAAAACAAGTCCGTTGACGCAAATTGCACAGTTGGTTTATTAGCCTCAATAGCTGTTTTTTTTTATACTTTTTCTACAACAACTTTTTATTTTTTAACAAATAAAGCTTGCATTTATCATCTCTTTATAAAATGTATTAGTATATAAAACAGTTGTCTTCTCTTTATATGTGTTTATTTTCAAAAAATATAAAGTTATGCTACTCCAAAATCTCCTCACTTTATCCTAATTTCCTAACTTTTTTATGATAATTAATTATCAAAATAAACTTTACAGTTAAATAAACATAAAATCTTAAAACATTAAAAAAAAAATACTAATCCATTGTATCATATGGACATGTTTAACTAGTTTATAATATATTTTTTTGTGTGAGAATCACAATGATACTTGATATAAAACCAAAGAAAAGCAGCTTACACCATCAAACAAAGGCAGTTGATTTGTCATCTAATGGGGCAAAACCTCCCCATTTCCATAAATAAGATCACAACAATAGCACTTGAAGGGCTGAGGTTTTGGTCCAATGGTCACTTCAAGGTTACCTAAACTCACACACTTTTTGCTGAAAATTGGTGATTTCACGCTTTTTCAAGGAAATCATGAAAAATTGAGTTTTCTTACACAAAAAAATGTCAAATTATGAAAATAAGGAATTGCGTATATAATGTGAAAAAATTAGTTATTGGGAGCAATTCTTTTAGAGGACATTAACTAGATAAAAATTTTAAAAAAATATTAAAGAATGAGAAATAAAAATTATTCCATCCGTCTTATAATAGATGAAACGTTTCTCTGGGTATGGAGGTTAAGGTGTATGTAATTTGTATTATTTTTTGTGTAATAAGAGTTTAAATAATGATTAAAAAAAGATTCTTTTTTATGATTTTGTGCCGTAAGAAACTGAGTGAAAATTAAAAAAAAAATCTTTATTGGGTTTTGTGTAATTAAAGTTTAAATATGGGGTACAAAGGTAAATTAATTGTTTAAAATTTTCCAATAAAGAAAATGTTTCAATCTTTTTGGAACATAAAAAAATGAATACATTTCATTTAAATTGGGACGGAGGAAGTATTAGTTTGTGGTGGCCATTTTTTTTATGGAGGCAATAGTTCTTAAACAAAAGCAACGTACAGCTTTTAATTAAATTATAAAAAAATATGTGATTAGTAACTTTTATGTTAACAAAATTTAATATAAATAGCAATTTAATTAAGATACTTTTTTTTTTAATATATAGATGTTTTCACGCCCCTGCTCATACACCTACGCATGCTTTAAGTCACCTACGTTATTTCCAATTTCCCTTCTTATACCTTGTAATATCTTATAAATTTTGAGTACCAACAAAAAATAAAAATAATCTCAACTGTACCAAAGATTCCTAATGACTCAAGTTTATAATAAAAAAAGCCTAAATCCTTAATTCACCCCCAAACTTTACTAACTCAGACACTTAACCCCTTCAACTATGACTCTGTGCAACTCAACCTCTAAACTTTGTAAACTAGGACATATAACTCCTTTTTACTAATGAAAATGTTCTTTTGGTTTCTAAGGGACTTAAGTGGAAATAACATTGAACAAGGAGACCAAATTTGGTGTTTTAGCATAACTGTTTCAGTTGTTATCTTCCTCCACAGTTTTGCATGCAGGAGGTTGGAGAGTTTCTTGAGAAATTGGGAATATCCTTAACATGCCAATTAGAACTGTGGAGGAAGACGGCCTCTCAAACAATAGTATGCTAAACTACCAAGTTTGGCCTTCTTGTTCAATATTATTATCATTTAAGCCCATGAAAAATTAAAAAAAAAACATTATCATCAGCTAGCAAGGTTACATGCCCTAGTTTATAAAGTCTGAAGGCTGAGTTGCCCCAACTTATAGTTGAAGGAGTTAAATGTCCAAGTCAGAAATTTTTTTGGGTGAATTATGGATTTATGCCAAAAAAAATGGTTACAAGTTATACAACTGATTGATTCGTTTTAACCTTAACCCTTTACACCTTCTAAAATTTTGTCTTTTAATTTTTCACCTTGAGAGAGCAGCTTCTCAGTAGAGATGGCAAAATTTGACAAAACCAGAAAACCTGACCCAACCCACCCGAATCCAGGCCTGACATGACTCGATTTGACTAGAAAAATTAACGATCTGAACCTAACTGTGCTCAACTTAACCTAAACTCAAACCTGATTGAAGTGAAACTTGAGAAAACCTGAATCTGAACTTGAACCTTACCTGACTTAAACCTGAAATGACCCGATGACCAAACCCAATGAGACCTGATTTTAACTTAAATTAATATAAAATATATGGTCGGTAAAGATTTTAGAAAAATTATGATTTAATATATGTAAATGAGTTTCTTCTATTTTGTTGAGCTGTTTTGCGTTGTAGAGCGAGTAAGTGAGAGCTATGGGAAATGATTAGTGAAATGGTGATAGAGAGATATAAATAATTAGGTTTTAGAAATTATAGTACCTCTTCTGTCCCATATTCTTTAAAATATTTGATTTTTTTTTGAATAGTTTGAATTAAATTTATTCATATTACTCCCTACATCTCAAATTATTTGCACTATTCATATTTTAACAACTAATATATAATTTTTTTTCAATATTTTAATATATAAATAAAAAATTTTATATGTGAATGATAAATCAAGACCTATAATTTTTAAATATATTTTTTAATTTTTTCATAAATAATAATATAAATAAATTTAAGTCAAACTAGTCAAAAAAATTAAATAGAGTAAAGAAAATGGGACAGAAGGAGATTATTTGTTAGAAAAAAATTTAAAAAGTATATATTTAGAAACTATAGATCATTATTTATTATTTAATATAATCATTTTTCATTTATATACTAAAATGTTGAAAATAAAAAATTATAGATTAATTGTTAAATCATGAATATTATAAAGAACTTGATACATGGGGAGCATTTTATTAAATAAATTATATATTAATATATCTTCATAAATTATATATTATTTTTTATGTCTAGTTAAATTAAATTTTAATCAAAATTAAAAAAAAAAATGAATCGATTTAGTGATTTCGGCTTATGTATCAATGAACCAAGTAAATTTGACAATCAAGTTAAATATGATTTAAGACCCGATAACCCAACCTAATTGGATCCGAACCCAAATAAACCCAGCCTGGCCCAACCCGAACCCAAAATCTAGTTAACTTGAAATTAACTTAAACTTGAACTCAAATAACCCAACTTAAACCTAAATACATATTAACCCAATTAAATCTGAACCTAAATGACTTGACCCAAACTTAACCCGACCCACCTAATTGCCATCCTCCTTCTCAACGAAGTCGTGGAAACTCAGTTCACTCCGAGTTGACCATAACTGGTCCTTATACTGAAGTGGCTCTTGTAAGCGCTCTTGTCTCTTTAGTTTTCTTTGCTTAATTGGCAATGGGTTGTCGTTTCTTGTGATCTTTGATCCTGCCTCTGCGTGTTTCAACTTCAAAATTGAACCTCATCAACTCATACTGTCTCTTGTGCAGGAAAGAGAGAACCCTCTTCGAAGTTCTTTATTTTTCGTTGGTTATGGTGACATTTTCCGGAAATTCAGTTCAGTTGGGGTTTCTTGATCCGTTTATGTGGGGTATTCTTGCACTTCAAGTAGTGATCTTTTTTGGTTTATCTTATCGTATGCCAATAAGATTTTCTTTCTTTTTGCAGGGAGTGACATTTAATGCAGAACTTCAATTGAATTAGGGTGATGGGCAAGACAATTCAGGTGTACGGATTTCCCAGCCATGTGACTGCAGAACAAGTTAAGGATTTTCTGGAGTCAAAAACTGGTCAAGGAACTCTATTTGCTCTTAGAGTTAGGCGTGGTAAGAAAGGAAGATCTTTTGCTATTGTGCAATTTACAGCGGCTCATTATGCGGATCGCATAATAAAGTTGGCTGATGCTGCACAGCGTCTATATTATGAGAGTTCATATCTCAAGGCTAAGGAAATGGACAATGATATTGTGCCAAAGCCAAGAATCTTCTCCTATGAACTGAAAGAAGATGTGTCATTGTATTTGGGTTGTCAGGTTGCAACAGACAGGTTTTCTTTTTTCTGGAAAAGTAACGATGTTACTGTGAAATTCGGGACTGGGATGCGGAAAATACATGTTTTTCTTTCGTATTGCCGAAGGGATTTCAAGCTTGAGCTTTCTTATGAGAACATTTGGCAGGTTGAGTTACATCGGTCACATGGGCAAGCTAAGAAGTATCTACTAATACAGGTTGCTTCCTCATATTCTTGTTTATTCTTAAAAGCTCTTTACTTTTCATTCATGCTTTTGGTATTAAAAACGTGTATCTAGCTGGGATATTTACTTCTAACTCTATCATTGAATGGCTATAATGTAAATGCTCCAAAACTTCCTTTAATACTCCTATGCAAAATTTTTGATTTGTATGCCTTTTAGGAGTAATTTAATGCATTATCTTCCTAGTATTACATTATCATCATCACAGTGGGCTGGTTAGGGGTGGGCGAGGTAGGGGAACTTCTGGAAGTTACATATGGCTTATTGGTCTTTCTTCTCATATGGGATCTTTTCATCAAATTGCTTCATTTTTTAATTCAAGTGATAGGTGACACTTGTGTTCACTTATCAGAAGATTTCAATGTGTGCGTAGTGAGTGTAGCAAGGGAGGCTATGATTTCATTCCCATGATTTTTTTTTCTAGTTATATGTACAATGTGAAATAGCTTAATTTGTATGGTTAGATTGGCTAATCCTCGTTCTTGTTTCTTTTTAGCTATTTGGTGCCCCTATAATATACGAGAAAGAGGTCCAGTCTGCAGCTACACTAGATATTTATTTCGACTCCTTATTGAACTTCTTCAAGGATGTGCCTGATGATCAATGGGCCAGGGCCACTGATTTTACTGAATCATGCTATATTGGGCAATCTTCTGCTTTTTGCTTGGAGCTTCCATGTAACAAACAACTTCCAAGTGTTCGAGAGAACTTTGTATTTTACAAAGAATTTGAAGACAGATTTGTTCTTGAACATGGTATCACTTATTCGAGCAATCCTGTTTTAGTTCCAATAATTGGTCCTTCAGGAGGGGTTGACTTGCCATTCGACATTTTATTTAAGATCAATTCATTGGTTCAAAATGGATGTCTTCCTGGGCCAGTTATTGATGCCAACTTTTATCATTTAGTTGACCCACGTATAAGAGATAGGGCACTCATAGAGCATGCCCTGGAGAAACTTTACCACCTAAAGGAATGCTGTTATGATCCTATACGGTGGTTTAATGAGCAGTACAGGAATTACCAGAGGTCAAGGAATCGACCTAGTTCACCTGCTATATCATTGGATGATGGTTTGGTCTACATACGTCGAGTTCAGATAACACCTTGCAAAGTGTACTTCTGTGGCCCAGAGATCAATGTTTCAAATCGTGTACTACGCAACTACCCTGATCATGTTGATAATTTTCTTCGTATTACGTTTGTTGATGAAGACTTGGATAAAATCCATTCCTCAGATTTATCTCGGCGTACATCTGCAAATAATGGTAGGAAAACTGGAATTTATAGTAGAATTCTTTCAACCCTTCAAAATGGCATAGTCATTGGTGATAAAAAGTTTGAATTTCTTGCCTTCTCATCAAGCCAGCTGCGAGAAAATTCAGCATGGATGTTTGCTTCAAGGAATGGGCTCACTGCATCAGATATAAGATTTTGGATGGGAGATTTCCATCAAATAAGAAATGTGGCAAAATATGCAGCTAGGCTGGGTCAATCATTTAGTTCATCAAGGGAAACTCTGAGTGTAGCTGAAAATGAGATGGAGATAATTCGTGACATAGAAACTGTAGAACCTGGAATCCAATATGTCTTCTCTGATGGAATTGGTAAAATATCTGCTGACTTTGCAAAAATGGTCGCAAAAAAATGTGGCTTAAAGGATGGCACTCCATCTGCCTTTCAGGTTCGAATAGGTGGTTACAAAGGAGTCGTGGCTGTTGACCCAACCTCATCAAAAAAATTGTCCCTTCGCCAGAGCATGTCAAAGTATAAATCTGGTAACAGGAAGTTGGATGTGTTGGCTTGGAGCAAATATCAACCTTGCTTTCTTAATCGACAGGTGATCACTCTTCTCTCAACCCTAGGGGTGCCGGACCATGTATTTGTGAGAAAACAAAGAGAAGCCATAGATCATCTGGACGCGATGCTAATAGATCCCTTGAGGGCACATGAAGCTCTTGATCTAATGTCTCCTGGTGAAAACACTAAAGTTCTCAAAGCAATGCTTATGTGCGGCTATAAGCCTAGTGTAGAACCATACCTCTCAATGATGTTACAAAGTTTCCGCGCATCAAAGTTGCTGGAGTTGCGGACTAAATCCCGGATATTCATTCGAAATGGAAGGTCTCTGATGGGATGCCTGGATGAAACCAGAACTCTGGAATACGGGGAAGTTTTTGTGCAGTTTTCTGGTTTGGGATATGGACAGTACCAAGGATCTTCCATATTTGGAGGACCTAGATCAGATAAAACATTTTGTGTTCAGGGTAAGGTAGTAGTTGCTAAAAACCCCTGCTTGCACCCTGGTGATGTGCGGGTACTAAGGGCTGTCAATGTTCCTGCTCTGAAACATATGGTGGATTGTGTTGTGTTTCCCCAAAAAGGAAAGAGGTGATTGTTCCTCATTTTATTTCACAAGTTTCGCAATATTTATATGATCTTTTATGAATTTAATCATCATGTTCTTCCTTTTTGTTTGGACCTAGTTAATGTACTAAATGTTTGTATCCAATGGATATAGGTAAATTGTGCTAGTACTAAACCATCATTTTCTTTCTTTGGGCCTAGTCAGGCATCTTTGACTAAAATGATGAATTGATTTCTTCAGTGCAAAATGTTTAAAAGAGTGCAATTTGTATTTTGCCTCTCTTGTCTGTGTTAGAATGGTAGACTATGGTATATTAGGAAGATAGATTAATTTCCTTGTCTTATTATTTGTCTTTCCTTGTATATCTACTCCTCTCTATTATGTAAAAAGGTATGAGGTGCTTCTATGATACGCAAGTCCTCAATTTCTCTCTCTAATATTGTTTAACATGGTACCAGAGCTGAAAGGTTGTCACTGTCCCGTCTATCAAGCCTCAATCCCAGTCATTGTTAATAGTTCTTGCAACAGGCCCGTTTTCAACCGTCTTACTGACCTGTACATGAGGGGGTGTGCTACATGGGGAAATCCCACATGGTTAAGTCAAGGGGTTACTTGAGGCTTTAGATTGTAATGAGGCTTCTCCATCCATTTAATGAGCTTGGATCTTCTGATATTTATCATGTATGCTCCAGCTTGAGGAGTGTTAGAATGGTACACTCTGGTATATTAGGAAGATAGTTTCCTATTCTGGTTAGTTATCTTTCCATGTATATCTGCAAACCACTCCTCTATTATATAAAAGGTCTGAGGTTCTTGTATCAATACAGCCCTTTGATTTCTCTCAATAATATCTATTAAGCTCTTGTGCTTTTCATCTTTGTTGGTTCTGCTTGTGAGTGTGTTTTGCAATTGGCTCTGTGAGTATGGTATCTGATAAGATATATGGAAGTTCATGATGAGCACTTCATACACATTGCGCATTAGCTTAGGCCTTTATATATCTTTTTAAGTTTTTTGTGATCTTCCCATCTTTTTTGCTGTTACAAGCCACTAGTAAATCAGTTTGAAATTCAAATATCACCTAGGTGATCTTTGTCCATTACTGCTTCCTACATTGATTTCAGTTAGAATGAGGGACCTTTTCTCTGAGGAAGAGAAAAAAAAAGAACTTTGATAGTGTGCCCAGGGTATTTGGGTGGCTTTCAGGCACCTTTTCCATCAGCTGAAGCGTTTGTATACATCATAAGCATTTTATATGGTCATTGTATCATTGTATCATTTTTACTTTTGCAAGCCTCAAATTAATCTGTTGAAAACTCAAATACCAGTAAGTTGAACCTGTGTACAGTTACTGCTTCTGGCATTGATTTCGGTCTTAAGATGTATAAAGGAAGGGGAAGATAGAGAGTAAAAGGCAATAATATGCCCAGGGGATTTGGGTGAGTTTCATTAGGTGAATGTGTACAGCTGCTGCCGGCCTTAAAGAGTACAGACACAGTTTTGGGTGATTGGAAAGAGAAAGGTGACATTGTGCCTAGGGGATTTGGGTGCAGCTTGCGATAGCACCTTTTCCTGGGCACCGTCAAACCTCGAGGGATAAAATAAGGGTAGCACTAGCTGCCTTGCTTTCACATGACATCTGTACATTTCTTGATTTCTGAATTTGGAGGTGCCATGTACTTGTAAAATCTGTATTATTAAAGTGCTTTTTACTGTCATATTCTCAAGTGTGCACTTTGAAGTTATTTCACAATACATTGTATTTGTTTGCCTAATTGTTTAGCTAGAACTTGTTTTTGTGTTGGAGTTGCTAATGCTTACTGAGAATTGAATTTCCGTTCTAGACCTCATCCAAATGAATGTTCAGGAAGTGATTTGGATGGTGATATCTACTTTGTCTGTTGGGATCCAGAACTGATTCCATCACGTCAAATTCTTCCCATGGATTATACCCCAGCACCAAACACCGTTTTGGATCATGATGTTACAATTGAGGTATTATAATTTATTTCAGAAGTCAGAACTGACCAAGTTTTAAGCTTCATTTCATTTGTGCCGGTTGACAGGATAACATCTTTCTTCAGTTACAACCAGCAACTAGATATCTTCTCGTTATCTTTTCAGGACTACAAACTATTATTTTTTCCCCATTTTGGTTGGGTGGGTGGGGGGAGGGTGGATTTTCTGCACAGCGGCTGTCACCAAAGGTGCCCAGGAGACCCAAAATTTGTTTGAAAGTGATTTCCTTGATCCTGCTTCCCATTTTTAAACTAGTTCCGATAGAATATAGTGGCAGGATGTTCATGGAATAGTCATTTATCATATGTGAACAATAAACGGTTGAAAACAACACTTCTTTTGGGTGGGTGGGTAGGGATTCTTTAATGTTAGATCCTTCAGATGTTGCGAACTGAGAGATTGCCTCTCAGCAGAAGATAGGTTATCTGTCTTGAGTTGAGTTGATCAAATGGCATAGCATCTTCCATATACATTTTCAGATTCCAGGGCATTTGCTAATCCAATGTTTGAAATTCTTATCAATAATTGATTACCTTAACACTTATATTGCTCGTACCAAATAAAGCAATGAGTTGTTCTCGGATTTCTCCTGGAAATTGCTTTCTCATGCTTTCTTCTTGTTAAACAATAAAGAATGATAAGACTCATTTTACTGGTTCAGGAAGTGGAGGAGTATTTCACAAATTACATACTGAACGACAGTCTAGGAATTATTGCAAATGCTCATACTGTCTTTGCGGATCGGGAGCCCACCAAAGCAATGAGTCCTAATTGCATTGAACTGGCAAGATTGTTTTCGATTGCAGTAGACTTTCCAAAAACTGGTGTACCAGCTGAAATACCACAGCACCTGTATGTTAAAGAGTACCCAGATTTCATGGAGAAGCTGGACAAGACTACGTATGTATCACAAAATGTGATTGGAAAGCTTTTCAGAGAGTTGAAAGACAAAGAACCTGGTACATTCCAATCCTTCACACTGGAAGTAGCAAGGAGGTCATATGACCCCGAGATGGAAGTTGATGGATACGAGGAGTATCTGGAGGATGCTTATTATCACAAGAGCAACTTCGACTACAAACTGGGGAACCTAATGGACTATTATGGGATCAGAACCGAGGCCGAGTTATTGAGTGGAAACATCATGAAGATGTCAAAATCATTCACGAAGCAGAGGGACGCAGAAGCAATTGCAATGGCAGTTAGGTCCCTGAGAAAAGAAGCTCGCTCATGGTTCAATGAGAAGGGGAATGGATTGGATCGTGAAGCGGACGACATGTATGCGAAAGCCTCCGCTTGGTATCATGTCACTTATCATCCTGATTACTGGGGTTGCTACAACGAGGGAATGAAGAGGGATCATTACCTGAGCTTTGCATGGTGTGTTTACGACAAGCTTATTGAAATCAAGAAAAATAATGCGAGAATGGCTCAGAGTATGTCATCCCTGGAAGCCAGTCTTGCTCGTCAGTTACAGTTGTTATAAGTTTCTATGCATCCTATCCCCTTCTTGGTCTGAATCACTGGGGTTGCTACAACGAGGGAATGAAGAGGGATCATTACGTGTGCTTTGCATGGTGTGTTTATGACAAGCTTATTGAAATCAAGAAAAATAATGCGAGAATGGCTGAGAGTATGTCATCCCTGGAAGCCAGGCTTGCTTGTCAGTTATAGTTGTTGTAAGTTTCTATGCATCCCATCCCCTCGGTCTGAATCATTTAAACATGTGTGTTTTCTCCTTGTTACTCTAATATATATGTTCTTGAGTGCCCTAGTTCTTTTAGTTTTTCATTTGGCATGCCCTAGTAAAAGACTGGGAATTGAAATGCACCCAGCTTCTTGCAATTGCCCTCTGTTGATGAATATGGTAATTAGTTTTCGTTTGTTTTAATGATGATGTCGGATTAAATCTATACGCATCATAGTTCACAGGAGATGCCTCGTACTGTCCAAGCAAAGTCATGTAGGGGAAGCAGCCAAAAGCTTTTCATCTGGTAACATAGGGATCTGCTGCATCAAATTCTTTCCAGGAAAAATCAATTATCAGCCATGTCAACTGAGTCAAACCCGAAGAGTTGGGTTGTGGTGGGCTACAGTCGAGAACGTCTGATAATAGACCGGGACATGGTTCATTAAACTTGAAACTGGAAACATTGTGCAACATTCTCTAACTTTCAGAAAATTCAGCTGAAGTATAAAAGAGGAAGCAAAGACCGTAGACTAACTATAAGCCCAAAAATGAACACTCTAGAACAGATAATGAAGTACCAGCGAATTAACATCACAAGGCTGAGGAGTAAAAGTGTACAAGTTACGAAGCCTTCAAAACCCGTGTGCGGTACTCTCCCAGTGCCCAAATGGGGAAAATATTTCGGTATGCAGCATATGTGATCATGCAATTCTTGTTAAAGACGCCCATAATTTCCTGCAACCGGATACGTAATTTGTTTTCATCATAAAGAACATGAGACACAAATGCATTGGTCAAGCACACAATGTATAATCTATAATGTGTCCAGTCATCTAAATTTAGCACTCACATCAAACAAGATTGTTGTTATTTGTGAACCACCGTAGACAAAGGGGGCATTAAATTTACCTCCTGTGGGTAGTCGCCATTCTCCATTTGCAAGTTTATTAGATATCTAGCAGCACGATGCAATGGTGTTGGATCTCGTTCAGCCTGCTCCAGTAGTTCAAAAGCATGAGCCAACCATGAGAAACATTGAAGTGTCCAATACTGTAAGCATTGCAAAAATGCATCCAAGAATACATGCAGCACAAAAGGTGATAACATAATTTGAAAGTATACTTGATCCTTGACAAAAGAAATCTACAGAAGAGACTCAAATTTCCCAGTTTTGTAGTCATATTTTCTACCTGTCCAGCGTCAATCAGAGCCAACATTGCCCACCCTGTGTTCACAGCATGAGATCGTTTCCCATCAAGATCCGAGTAGACCTGCACAAAAATTTTAACATTTATAGCTCATCGGTACTACTAGAGAAATTTTAGATAATGCTCAAGAAAGATTACTGAATACTATTAAAAATTGTCAGAATAGTTATAAACATGATGATGAAGGCATGCTAGAAAACAATAGTAATGTCAAACAACATTCACCAGTTAACTGATACTCCATTAGAATAAAATCCGTCAGTTGCTTGGGTTAAATAGTTCAACCTTTTCTTCTTTGATGATTAGTCAACTAAGCCCCTAGTTACAAATTTCTATATGAACTTGGCTCTTGCTTTAGCCATGAGAACGCTAGTCCATATGGAAGCCCCTGGCCAAAGGTTCCGCTTAAGGTTCCATTGAGAGGCAAAACGGCCTCACCCATTTGTTGAGAATTTCTCCCTCTTCCCTCCCAAGATTTCCTGGCACCTTTTAATTCTGAGTTTTTCACAAAGAAAAATGAATGGGATTATGTATCTTGTATTCTTCAAGAAATGCCAGATACTACAAATTTCCACAAGTCACCCTCAAGGACATAAGAAAGGCACTTGAAAATGCAAAGGACCCTATGTCAATACAACAGAGCACTGGGCATTCCACATTTAACAATTAGTTGACTTATACGAATCATGCTGTCAGATCTACAAAGGGTATGTGTATTAATGCCTAGCAAAGTTTTAAGCAGAAGAGATGTATACTTACCAATCTGACAAAATGAAGTGAGAAGAAGAAGAAATTGAAGAATAGAAAGGGTTTTTTCTTTGTTTAGGCAACAGTAAGTATTTGCATGAGTAATTTTAGGCTACTACATAAGTGGTTCAAACACAATGCATGCATTATTATTAAGAGCCACCATCCACTTCTTATCTTTTATTCAACATTGTTCTTGTCAACATGTTAGAATATCATAGATTCTTCAAGAATCCAAGGACCAATAGAATTACCTGTAACAACTTTTGGAGGTTCAAAAAAGTCCATGGTATAGAACAAATGAAATATAAACAACCAATTCACACGAGTTGTAATTTTCAAAGTCAAAGGTTAAAGATAAGAAACCACATTGAAACCTAATATATCCCATATTTCTGTTTAATTGGAAAACAAAAAAAAAAGGTAAAATGTCAACTAACCTTATCTTGACATGAAAGATAACTCTCTCCCCAGCCACCTGAAGCAAGCTGTTTGGACAGCAAAAAGTTGCAAGCTTTACGAATGGTTGAAGAGTTATTGAAGTTCCTCCCCGCAGCTACCAAACCTTTCACCCCAAACCAAATTCCATAGGTGAAACAAACTCCCCATGAGCCATACCTGTAAGGGCAATCACGTTTACTTTAATATCTGGGTCCAAATAAACAAGAGAACATGAGAGTTCAGAAGCATCATTAAGCATGACACACAGAATAAGACTATACATATAGGACCAAAAAGATTAGAAGACGTAGAGTTGAAGTTTGTATCTCAGGAAAGCAAAGAGAAGAAGGGTTGGAAAGAAATCGTGAAGTGAAAATGTAAAAACAGTGGAGCTGTTCCTTGAGGGAATAGGTAGGAGCAAACCATGAACCATCTGAAGCCTGTATGCTCTCAATAAACTTGGCTGCCTTCTTTATACATTGATCTATTTCTCCCTGTCGATGCCCAGGATATAACTTTCTAAAGGATGATAAAGCTTGAATGGCAGCAGATGTGCACTCAACATAACTGAAAAGGCCAAAAAAACTTAAATACAGGATATACTTGAACCCAGGAGAAAAAAAAATCAAACATCATGGGATGGAAGAAAAATAAGTACAGAGATCTTACGGATAATCAATAACTATGTCACCAAAAGTTTCTGCAGGATTGATCAACTGATAAGAGAACAAAACAGAAAAGCGAATGACTATACAGTGGAGGAGGATGCAGTAATACCAAAATAGTCATGCACACTTTATTTTATGGCTTGCATATATTAAAATGACAATAACTTTCCAATAAAAGATTCCAGTTAAGATATGTAACCCTAGGATTACATATAGCTTCTTTATAAGTAGCAGGTGGGCTCATTTGCAGAGGTTTCAATCATGTACCTATTTGGCAAAATAGACTCTAGGTTCTTCTAGCTTATTCCTGCTGGCCAAAATTCTTCTCTTACATAGGAAAAGCCCCACAGTGCCTTCTAAAAGTTCTCTGATTGGTCAGATTACTGATAGCTATTGTATTCAAACAAAGTATTCTATCCATTAAAAGAAATATAGATGTATGACGCAATCTACAGCCTACACTCATTAGATTCCACAAGTAGTAGAAACATTTCTGGCTCAGTTCTGCCTACCGAAAATTCTTGCAAGAAAAAACATGCCTACCCAAACAATTCTAAGAACTAAATACAATGGAAGGGTAATTCAAATTCCAAAGAGACCACGAAATTCAATAGGGCAAAATGTAATGCAATAATGGTACAAGCAAAAACAAGAGAACCATGAATTTTTATGAAATACTAGAAGATAAGGAACTGACTATGAAGTATAAGTATTAGCTTAACACAAACTTAAATAAAAACCTTGTAGTCAAGTAGTAATCCAATAAAACTTTACAGACTTATTATGGATGACAACTGACATGAAAAATACCTAGGACAGTCTAGGGACTAGGAGGTTGAGAGAACTTAGAAAAGCAAACCAAGAAACTTATGACATGGAGTTGAGCCAATATGTCCTTCCCCAGGTTACATCAATGACAATTACTATAGAAGGCATATGAAAGAGGCCTTTAATTCTTAGCTGAACGCTTGATATAGCATGAGTAAATGAATACAAGGATCAATTTCTCAAACGTTCCCTACATGTAAGATCTAATGAAGAACTGCAGCAAGAAAAAAAAAACATGATGCAAAAATAATAGGTAGGCAACCTCTAGCCAACTGTATGATCTCGTCAGCTCATATGTTGCAAAACCACCATCTTCATTCTGCATTGTAAATGAATATGACCATATAAGGCTCCAAAAAAAGGGGAAAAAAAATCAACCAAACTGAACCATTCATATCTCAAATAATGTGAAGTGTTAAATAACCATATCCACACCATAGTGTCTAAATAAACATCAAAGTTAAAACCTGAATAACTTTCACATTAAAAAAGAATAAGAAAAAAAACAGAAGGAACTTGTAGTTGTAAACCATATAACTTCAACTTATATTCTTATAAAATCATAAAACTCAATGGTAACCTGTTAAATTCATCCAAAGCATAAAGGAATACTCAAAGACAAAACATCTA
The DNA here is from genome assembly GCA_039654915.1 of Aquilaria yunnanensis. Taxonomy (NCBI): domain Eukaryota; kingdom Viridiplantae; phylum Streptophyta; class Magnoliopsida; order Malvales; family Thymelaeaceae; genus Aquilaria; species Aquilaria yunnanensis. Next base: position 5,043,656 of record CM077595.1, read on the forward strand.
GGATCAGAGTTACCTGTAGTGAGAGAATAACATTTATGGAGTCATATAGTCTCTTCTCTTCTAGTGGTTCACCAACAACCTCTGAGGGAAGTTTTGAGAGAAGCAAGGCAGCCTTAAGAAATGAAAGGATAACCAGAGAAAAACAGAGAGAAAATGCAAGTGTGAGATGAAGAAACAAAAACACTAGTAAGAAGGTACAAGGAATCAATTAAGGGAGTTGACTTTGCATCTGATAATTTTTTTACCTTCAATCCCTCTGCTGTGCAGTCTGAGATAGGCCACCCATGGTCAGCAGTTGAGAAGGGCCACGCCCCTTTAGAAATGTGGCGAAACCAATAATTGAGATCACCAGGGCAGTCTTCTAGAACCTTCAAGATGGCCAGAAAAAAATATCAAGGAACAATTTTAGACAGTAACAGATTTCAAATGTTCTGATGCATCTCTAATAAATAATCCTCGGTTGAACTAAGCATGAAAGAACCTGTGAGTTTTTGAGATATGCATGTGCTTTCTGCAAAGTTGGACCGAAATCATTCACAAGATCAGCTGAACAAATCGCTTGTATGGTGAATGAAGTATCCCATAGTTGACTACCATTATAACCCTGCAGTATGTCATTTCTCTTAAATTGTCATATAGATCTAAATACAATGGCAAAGTGAATCCAGGTATCCAGTTACAGTTACAGTTGATACATTGCAGTGACGGTATAGGCCTTATAACTTCATCACCCTGCCATATTTAAGCAGAATGCTCAAATTCTTCATCTATTTTTTTTTTTTTGGTTACACAGAAGCATCTTACAAGTGTTCATAGGGAGGTATTTATGATAGTAAATGTTAGGGGGTGACTTGCATGTTTCTCAAAACCAGGAGGGGCTTCAAGCCACATTTGGCAAGTGAGGAGGGATTCCGAATTGTCCCTTTGCCAACTGAACTCTGTTGGTGGGACAGAATGCTCACATTCTACTAAGAACCATTTTCTGTGAGAGTCATTCTAAGACACTTTGTGTTAAGCCAAAAATTCGATTATGCAGAAAAAGAAGGAAAACAGTACCTGCATTTTCATGCCATCTTCAGCAATCCACAGATAATCATAAATTCTTGGAAGATGTAACTTGAAAGCCTCTGAGTTTGGGTCTTCCACCCAACAGCATAGCATATTTAACACCTATCGTTGGCACATCGAAACAGCAAGGATTTGAAATAGTTCTTTTGTTTTAACATCAGCAAAGGCAGTTTACACTCAGGACACTCAGTTGGAATAATTCATGGAGTAATAAAAAGATAATCAACTCATTATCTGAAAGACTGACACAAGTTTTCCTCTTCATATTCATTTCTCTTTCCCTTTTTTCTTTCTTTCTTTTTTTTTTTTTTTGGGGGGGGGGGGGGGGGGGGGGGGGGGGAGGGGGGGTGCGGGTGGTAGTTTTAGAACTACCACAACATACACAACATAGCTTCATTGTCTGCACCTTGTTAACAGGGCCGATGCAGATATAGCGAGTATTTTCATCCTCATAGTGTATGTGCTCCATCACAAGATTAGTGGCTCTGTCTCTCAATTTTTTTCCAGGCCAATGCGTTAGGACAGGTTCAAGAACTTTATGGAGGGTAGCCCACAGTATGTCCTGCACAAGTGGGTGAGGGTAATAGAGGTCCTCCTGCAAAAGGAAAGATATGATGCCCCTGTTAAGAATAAACCATGAGGCAGCAGATAGCATCCAAGGCAGCTATATTGTCTCTTGCTATGATTCCATCAATCCTCAGTTTCTTTATAAAGGATTTTAGTGGCGTCCAAAGAACTTTGCAGAAAGATGTAGCACTTGTATCTAGCATCAATTTTGCATATAAAAGAAAATCTAGCAATTTTCACTGGGTTTGGTAACTCTTGTTACCGCTTTACATGTTTTGCCATTATATCTTGCAGAAAGTTTAGTGAACTATTGAACTCTATGGTTCAACTGACAGCTTTAGGAAGGCAACAGCTAAAGTATGAGTGCCCAAGATGACAAGATTACAGCTGAAACCAAAATTAAAAAAGAAAAACAAAAATACCAAATAAAAAGATGGAAGTGTATCAAATGATAAGACGGTGATAGACAAGAGATCTGTTATACCATGGAAGCAGAACATGTAAAACTAATGCATCAGTTGACAAACCTTTGCGCAATGGTTGCGTGCATGATTCCAATCTATTTCATGATACGGCACAGTAAAAAGCTCCTTTCTCATAGATAAAACTGTAGGTGTTATTGGTCCAACAAACCTCTTTCCATATAGATATGACATAGGCAAATAAACCATCCGACAGTGACACCACATCCTCCCTGCAGTAAGTAGATGCATTTTTCCTAAGCTCATATGTACTTAAAACTGAGTTTTTTATAATAACATTATAAATTTCTTTTGGTCTGACAATAGCCATTCTACATCATATTAACAATGTAAGTCAAGAAAAGATGGGAGGGGAATTGAGCCAGAGGTGAAAACACATGCTAAACATTAAATGTATAGAATCAGAAAGAAGTCTAGAATCACTTGAGACTTTCCAACTCTTGGCTTAACCTCATGAAGTTCGTCCACATCTATAAAAGAAATAAGACACCACTAACAAGTCACAATATCCTCTGATCTTTGCCATCATCCAAAGACACTTCTACAATTTGAGTATTTTTCTGCCTTACTTTTTTTCCCCCGTCTCTCTCTCTCTTCCCCTTGATTTTTAAAGTGCATGGAACTCAGAGAATCTACTCCAAGCAACACCTGGAAGTGTGGAAAGGTTGGATTTGTAGCTCAAGCCTTGATTTAGCCAACCTAAATAAGAAGCTTGCTTTGGACTCTAATCTGTACTACTACCACTAATATGCTCAAGCAGTGAGCAGGAACGAAATCTCCTTAGTTAACAGCAAGGTTCACATTAAAAGACTTTCAGAATTTGGATATATTCCCCTTGTAGTTTCCCTGTAACGATAGATCAAGTACAATGGTTTTGCCTCTTTCTCTGAATATTCTCTTCTAGAACAACTTATAGTGCAGAAAATATGTTTTGTCCCAGAGAAAGAGCATAGTTGTTGCATAGTTGAATTTCTCCTAATATACATTCCTCTTCATAAAACCTAGAGAGCATCTCTCAGAAATTATAAGTAAGCTACTTTCTCATCATTAGAGACAGAACCTAATTCAAACATATTTTTTACAAGCCAATTTTGTATGAAGTTTCACCAAGGAAGTACCATCCATGAACAAAACCTACAATAGATACTACTGAAACACTGTGAACACCTCCTTTGAACTCCCTTAAATTGTTCAGTCTCTCTGCCTCATCTCTATATGTAGAGTTGACCTAATAAGCTCAGTACTTAATTGACTTAATGATAACACTAACTAGTTACCACTGCCTTCTGTTTCTGGTTTGGCTCAAGACTGAAACTGTATATTGCTACTCTTTGTAGCTCATTCTTAGCAAAAGATCTTTGCACGTTTCAAAGAAAAAGAAACAATAAATTAAATGAACCAAAATAAAAAAACCAACAATAGACAAAATGATTTCAATATGAATGACAATTAAAATAAATTGGAGAAGGGAGTTAATCTAACAGCAGGACAGAATTGCATGAATTATATCCACATCTGGATACTTGAAATCAGGAATATCCATATAGACTTTTATTCTTTTGAGCATCAAGTAACAAACACTCTGATAAGCATGTCTTATCACAGTTTTGCAACCCAAATCACTTGGATTAACACTCAAATGCATATTTGTGAACATGTTTTGGCTACTCTGTAGGATACATATGGATAAAAGGATATGATGGCTTAGAACCAAAATTTTTCTCATATTCGTTTTTTATTCTGATTGTTTTCTGACTTTGCTCATGAGCATACTCCAATCAAGTATCCCGAACAATGACTGAAACAACAGTATTAAAGAAAACAAACTTGCACACGTGTACACACAACACACAAGAAAAAGCTTAAGACCTGGATGAAATGGGAGCATATAAGGAAGAAGCCAAATCTCAGGGGGCAGAGGATTGTTGCCAGACCAATCAAAGACTCCAAGCACCTGTTTCCAAACAAAATAAATACAGAGCAATTGCTCATGAACATGATAAAAGACGAGTTATCTCATCAATAAATCAGTAAGAAAAAGACCAAAGTAACAGACCGAAAGCCACATTTTCCCCCAAGATGTTATAGCAGTAGCACCACCATGACTTAAAATCCAGTCTCTACCTCTCTCAATTGCTCCATCTCCATCATTAGCCCCTTCACCAAGCAACCTTAGAGTGACATAACTCAAAACAGAACCAAACATTGTGCTTGGTCCTTCTATATGCAAACCCCATCCACCATCTCTGTTCTGCAATAACTTTAAGTACTCAGGAACATATTAAAAAAGACATTAAGAAAGTACAGCTTTGCAAATAAAATATAATCCATAAAGAAGACCTCAAGGTAGACAAGGCAATGACATTAGGCAATTGCTTACACAAAGAAGATTAAAAGGAAATAGCTTGCCTGGTGATTATAGAGATAACGGCGCATCTCCCTTTTGTGCTCTTCTGACAAGATTGCATTTAGTGCCCCAGTGACAGATAGGGTAATTACCTGACAGAGATAGAGCCATGCAGGAACAACTATAACCAAGACATGAAAATAACTAAGAAGAAATTGTTTTACAAGCTGTACCATAGAACAACAACACCAACAACAACAATAAAAGACTGAAGAAATTATATCCAGGTTATGCTGGAAGACACGACTTTATTTACTTGTTTCTAGAATAAAAATGAGAAGGAAATTAAGACATTTTGACAGCCACACAACCTAGGGGAAGCAGACATGTCAAGCTAATACCAAGCTTTTCTAGGTCAACATCAGAACATAGCCTAAATAGCTTATTGCACAGGTGTTCCAATTAACTCTGATTCAAAAATTTAACTCGAATTATCTAATCAAGAAAAGATTAAGTTTAGCACCATTCAAATTGAAGGAGCTCATGACAGCAAGCAGAATAAAGCTGATGAGGATTCATCATCATCAACAGCCTTTAATCAGCATTAGTGGCAATAAGTGCTTTATTTCAGTTAACTTCTACGATTATTTGGGCGTTACGATACTTGAAATGTGAATCAAGCTTCTGTGAATAATATTCATGATCATCATCCTTACCAACCAGCTCTGTATCCACCAAGGAGTTGGTGGCATTTTAAGTCTTGATGTCAATTAACTTCTATAATCATAGTAGCTGCTATGATCCACAAACTGTGACAAGGTTTTACAAGCTGAAAGTCTTGATGCAAATCTTAGGCAAATAAAGAGATGAATTTCCAATGCCATCACCAAGCATGTTTAATTTACAATGTTTATATTCGAAGACCATCTTGTATATCATGGCTATGAGACACTGTGTAGTAGTGAATCTGTACTTTTTTATTTTACATGTTGCAGTGTGAATCATTTGGTAAGTCATCTATCAAAGAAATAAGCAATTGTTGAAAGTGAAGGAAGTTTGTTGATAACATGTCAAATTAAGAAAACCAGATGGTCAAAGGTTTGAAATTGTAATTTGAACTAATTTCTAATATAATTTTGCCAAGGTAAGCTTTGACATTAATGTTCTAGCGGAGTTCAAGCTTGACTCAAGCAGTAAAAGCTTGCTCAAAATGGTTTAAGCAAATTCGGGCCCAGCAGTAGTTTAGCTTGAATCAGCCCCAAAACACTCCACATGCCACCCAAAAAAAATACAGATAGAATGAAACAAGATAGACAGCAGTAATAAAGCAACAAAATGTACGTACCAAACCAGGCATAAGAAACATAGGACCTCCATAGTCCCCGGGCCAGTGGCCATCATGTGCTTGAACACTTGAATGGAAATTTATCGCTCTTCTCAAAGTGTTAGTTACCATATTCTCTGTAATCTCCTCCGGATCCTTTACCTTCACTTGAGGTAAAACCTGGGCAACGGTCTCCTTGGCAAACTGAATGGTGGACATAAAAAGCAAGCAATTCAAAACGAGTCCAGAAAACGGGATTAAACTTGATCATGGAACCAGAATATAAATAACCACAATAAGAACTTCGTGAACACCCAGAAAACTAAATAAAAGAAATAAGAAGAAGAACAAAAACCTGAATGCGCATGAGTAGATCAGCACTATGCTTCTGTTGGAAGCGATTCTGGGTGAAACTCTCGCGAGCTTTCTCGATCTCCATTATCTCTACAGGAGATACAGCTTTGGGATCGAACTCCCAAATTTGACGACCAGCATGATTGTTCGTCGTTCTCAGCCATGGACTCCCTCCCTCGGCAATCTTCAATTTCCACATTGTTCACCAGAGCATCCAACACTTAAATGCGACAAGTTTAACTTCCGATAAAACGCCGCACAAACTAACTGACGGCCAGCAACAAAAGCGAGAAGTCAAATCGATCAGAACATAATTCGACAGACTCTAGTTACTGAAACATAACTTGACGATACCACAGTTACCAGATAGAAGTCGCGGCGGCGGGGGCGGCGGCGGAGGCGGCTGTGACAGCTGGCGAAAATGGCGCGGGGACGCTGATGGCCGATCACAACCAGACACCAGTTACTAATGTGTGGGACGTGTCGATGAGAAAGGCAGTTGTAGTCACAGGCGATGTCAACGGATATTCGGCCCAGTAGATATTTGACTAAATTCTATCCGTCGGATAGGATTTTTTTTATAATTAAATAGATTTGGAGTAGATTTGAGTTTTTTTTTTGTACCTACTGGATGTGGATAGGATATGGGTTTAGGTCTATCTGCCCCACATCCTACCCATATACACACACAGAGTAATTACAAAAAAAATTAATTCAGTTAAATGAGTACAATTGTAGCTGGACTTTGCAGGTTGAAATGACTGATTCATTCATACACACACACATATATATAAGGGTAATATAGTTTGAACATATATATATAATCATTCACATATATACATATATTTTCTGTAAACTCATTCTTGTTTCCTTTATATTTAAACATTTTGAGGAGTTGCATTAGTGCGTCAAAGATTTTTGTGAGTATCGTCTTGATTGTCAATTCAAGGATGGTGCAAGTTGCAACCATATGTTTAACTTACCGGATTGTATTGTATAAGTACTAGACATTGTAGTTAGATTTAGTTATATCAGTGTGTTTAAGTTACCTGACTATTGCACTTCATTATATGTCTTTTATTGTTGATATTGTTTTGCTAGATGATCAATTTTAATATTTTTTAATTATGATATTCTGTTATAAAATTATATTTTTTCTTATTATGATAGATTGCATGCAGCGGGTTGGTGGATTTTAAAACCGATGGATGGTGGATAGGATATAGATTGAATATCCAATATGATGGATAGGATATGGATTTAATACCATCCTACCCAAATCCTATCTATTGCCATCCTAGTCACTAGTAGTCAAGTTCTCTAACGATCTGGATCCAACTGACCAAGGTCCATTTGGCAGTGAATCAAGATTTGCGACCCGGCCCGAGATTCAAAATCTGTTTTTCTTTTTTTCTTGTTTTCATTTTATAAGAACAATTTTTTATTGTGAAATTTACAAAAAGCCCCCCTATATTTGCCCCAACCTACACTTGCCCCCATCCATAGCAAAACTTACAGTTTTTCCTATCAAACTGTCACATTTGTAAGCTTGTTTGATATGCTAGTGGACCAAATGATCTAATAGACCAACAATATTTTCAATTTCTACAAATTAACCATAATATTCATCTGATGCCACCTACAATCCATTTTCCCTAAATGTATGACATATTTCTAATAATTTTTTCATTCCTTAATAATTTTCATATTTATAAATTTACTATTAATTTGTAAATCTATAATATAATTTCATGTTTATAAACTAAGTTTAATAGTAATTTTACTTTTTAATATCTTATTCAATTTTAATTAATTCAAATAGAGAAGTCTCATTTTTCAGGACAAATATATTTTAACTAATTTGATGCTCTATTATCACTAATTTGATAGATTTCTTACCTAAACATCTTTGATATGAACTAAACAATGATATAGCGTTGAGTTGGTTATATGAGTGAAAGTATATGAGGTTTTAATTGGTAGTTGGTGACAAATAAGGGAAGTACAATGTGAACTAATCAACTTAATTAGTGATACTAGTAATTGTAACAAATTTTGAAAAAAAAAAAAACAAAAAATCTTGCTTCCATAAATTTGTCTTCCACTATATGGATTTATTATTAGTTTTATTCAATATTATTCCAATTAATCAATCAATAATCAATCTTGCTTTCATATATTTATCTTTCATTATGTGGATTTATTATTAGTTTTATTTAATATTATTCCAATTAATCAATCAATAATCAATCTTGCTTCCATATATCTACCTTCCACTGCATGGATTTATTATTAGTTTTATTCAATATTATTCTAATTAATCAATCAATAATCAATCTCTCTCTCTCTCTCTCTCTCTCTCTCTCTCTCTCTTCTCTGGTGACTGATTTGTAGATAATAAATTCAATTAGAAAATAATAGGAAACTAACACAAACTAAGAAATTTTTTCATATGATTTTTTCCTCACACAAGAGATTGATGCACGATCAATATGATAATTTACAGATAAAAAGAAAAAAACAACATGATCTAGTAATATATAAATAAAAAAAACATGATCTAAGCAACAAAAGAAAAAACATGATCATACATTACATGTTGGTAAAAATTATAAAATGTGTATTTTTTTCACATGGTGAGGACTATTTTTCAAAATAAAATGAAATTAGCTACAATATATTTATCCTAAAAAATGACACTTCTTTATTTGAACTAATTGAATAATAAATACGATGTTAAAATGTAAATATTAATATTAATCACGAGCATGAATTTTGTTTATAAACATGAAAATATATTATAGATTTAGAAATTGTTTATGAATTTATAAATATAGAAATTATTTAGAAATAGAAAATTTATTAGAAGTATATCATATATTTTGGGGAAAAATGGATTTGAGGTACCATAAAATAAATATTGTGGTTAGTTTGCATGATTTGAAAATATTGTTGGGCAATCAGAGCATTAAGCCCACTAGCATAGCAGACAAGATGATGGATGTGACGTTCAAAGGGGTCAAAGTGTAGGTTTTATAAAATAGAGGGGTAAGTGTATGTTAGGTTAAATATGGGGGGGAGGGAGGTTTCAAATTTCCCTTTTTTATTAAACACCTAGGTGGTCCTTTTACCCATTAATTTTTTTTTTAAAAAAGGTGTTCGGTGATCCTGGTAACGACTTCAACGTCGATTTGAGGTGAAACTGTTTTTCCGTTGTTGAATGGGTCAAAGTTTTCTTTCGGCAAAAAATAACGAATAAAGTATTGAAGTTTTTGAGTTGGCCCGATTCGGCCACAAATGTTTTTTTTTTTGCTAAATAAAAAATTAATGTTTTAAAATCAGGCCAAATAGGCAATTGGATGTTAACTTGTGGAATATTCTATTTTAAAATAGATAATATTCCGTTAAAATTTACCATTTTAGTGCTTAAAATTTTTAAAATTTTCTATATTAGTCCATAATTTTACATCTCATCCAATCTGGAAGATCAGACCATGATCGTTGATGTCCTAGTTTCCAGGTCCACCCAATCTCCGTCATCGCACCCATCTCCATTGCACCCACCTTTGCCTCGGAAACAAATAGGCACTAATTGACGACTTTGGCACCAATCGAAGACAAATCGATGACCGCCTCTTGCGCTTACCTTTCCACTGCTTGTAAGCCGCCACAAGATCTCGCCTGATCTCTCCATCACCATCCGTGATTCATACGTCTACAAGAAGATGATGTTAGGGCAAGCAAGCTCGAGGACAACATTAGAGATGGGGGGCTTCAATCAATCGCATTTGGTCTCTCTTCATGGCTCGGCGGTGAGGTCTGTTCGAGGAGGGCTTGAATTGGCATAAATCATGAGGTGAGATTGTGCAACTAAAGATGAATTGGTATGAACAGAGAGACAAAATCGTGCGGCAGTGGAGGCAGAATTGTGTGGCTGTCATAAAGGGATGACAAACCATTGGGTGTTCGAAAATTTTAGGATTGAAATAGAAAAGTTAGCAAAGTTTTAGGACTAAAAATTAATTAATCTTAATAGCAATTGGTAAATTAGACTAACTCAATAACATTAGTAATTTATTTGACAAAAATAAAAAAAACATCAATGGCTGAATCAGGCAAAAATAAAACTTTAATGGTTTATTTATTATTTTTTCCTTTTCTTTCTTCATCATTTTTTATCAAGTTGTCAGCTAAAGTAATATACTTCATGAGTAATATTATTTTTTTTAGCATCTCTTTATAAAAAATATTTTTGTGTGTGTCTAGCGCAGGGCAGGACAAACACATGACGTGAGTTATAAATATTTTTAAGCTTTTGTCCGTTTGACAAATATTAAGCTATGGCTAGAGTGCTTTGAATTAGCTTGAGGCCCTCTTTGGCCAAATTTTTTTTACTAGTTTTTCCTTTTTCTTTCTGTTACATTTTCCCTTTTTTTTGTTACTTTTTTTCATTCTAACATACTATTTTATTTTTCTTTTCTCTAGCTTTATGCTAAGTGGTCAATAAGTTCAGCCAACCCCCAAGGCTGTTTCTTAAAGTTGAGTCAAGAGAAAAATTGATTAAAAAAAAGAATTGCTGGTAAAAGAACTTAAAGTTAAGTCAAGCGGAAAATAGCTATTAATAACAGGAGCCCTAATATATCTCTAGGTGACCTAAAGCGGGAGGAACGGGGGCGAGAGTGGGAAAACGTTTATTTATAAAATATACATATGTATGAAAGCATTATGAATGTTTTCATTAAATTACTATTTCTATTAAATTTTATTTACATAAAAATTACTAAATCACATAATTTTTATAATTTAATAAAAAATTATATATTTTTTTTTATTTAAAATTATTATCTCCATAAAAAATATCATTACATGTTAATATATATGTTTTTATCTTTTTTTTAATAACTTTATTATTTTTCCCTAGCTGGAAATGAAAAAAGTTATTATACCTTTAAGGAGTCTGACTATTAAGCACAACTTTTTCTGCTAAAATTAAAAATAATTTTTGAGTTTTTTGACTTAGTGAACCAATCTTCACTTTTCATCGTCTTCTTCTTCCCTGATTTCTATTTCTTTTTCTCATTTTATTTGTGGCTCACAGTCATCTGATCTTTAACTTACAAATCGGTAGTCTCCTCAAAATCTCCTTCATCTTTTTATTGATGGCCCAACAAACATCAATGGCCATCCCAAGATTCTGAAATCTTTCTCCGACCTCATTGACTTCGTGAAGCTGCCTCTTCCTGCAAAGCCCAAACTCCCTCTGGTGCCAAGGCCACCTCCAACCTCCTATGATTGGAATTACTCCCTAGAAATTGGCATTTTTTCCATGAAAAAACACATTTTTGTACATTTTCCCCAAAAAAAAAAATGTGATTTGTTGCACGGAACATGGAAGCATTGGTGGAAATCAACAATTTGGAGCACATAGGTTTATCTAAAATAATAAACAGCTATTGATAAAGAAATAACTACTTCCCCAAAGAAAAATCAAAAAATAAAATAATAAATATCTAGTAATACACAAACAACTAATAAAAAAAGAATAAATAGTTTTCTAACAGAAAAACCTGTAATTTAAAAACGAAAAAGAAAATTGAGCCAAAAAAAATAAAAGAGTAACTAGTTGCTCTAAAAGAATAATAGGGACTGATAAAATAATAAATAAAAATTAATTTTTTAGTGTTGGTTGCTTTATTTATTTTTATTTTTTTTTGGTATTTCTTGTATTAAATTTCATATTTGTTTATAGGGCATATTGGAAATTTGGAGGAAAGAACAGCCTAGAGCAAAAGCAAACAATGAAACCACAAAAAAAAAAAAAAAAACTTAAGTTAAAACAAATAACTAAAATCAGAGCAAAACTGAAATCACAGTGAATAACTAAAATCAAAGCAAAATAACAAAATGTGAGAATGCATAATTAAGTGTGAGTAATAGAAAAAAAATAGTATAAGAAATAGAAATAGATTTTTTTTGTTCCAAGAAGAAAGAAGTGGAAAAAAGAGCAATAGAAAAGTGCCAAAGGGAGTTGCTGCTTGATGAAAAAATAGGAAAAAAAGAAAATAAAAGGTAAAGAGGTAAAAGTTAAAAAAAAAATTATTGTAGGAATTTTGTAAACTAGTAGTCTGATTTACTGATTTACAAGAATCTTGATCAAATTGTCAATTTCTATAATATAAAAGGATGACTTATGGCATGAGTCAGACTTACATAAGATTGTAGACAAGAGTAAATATAACCAATTACAATTTGTAAAACGTGAAACTGAAATGCAAATGAAAGAATGCCTTAGAAATAATTATAAAGAAGAAAGAGATAAACGAGCAAAATATGATGCCTAACAAATACAGCTACAAAAAGCTCAAAAAGGTAATAAAATCATGAAAGCCAAAAAGAAAATAAATTCTTTCATTTTATCTAAAATAGAGAGAAACAAAGGAACATGAAACTCTCGTGAAGATTCAATCAAAGACCATTCTTTTTCTTGGGCTTAGATCTCTAATCTTGCAAGTATTTGACAACACTTGTTGAATTATATATGGCCATTTTAGGCTAATAATTATTCTTTTGTATCTAAGACATGAAGACCAACGGGGATCGGAATATAAAACATTTCCCTTCTCTCTGCTGCTAGCTTTGGTTCGTAGAAGGAAATTGATAATCAAACTTCTAACGCAGAATCATAGAAAGACTAAGAGCTTGGAAGTTCTGTTCTAATGGACATATCTGAACTCTTAACAATTCGATTTAAGGTAAAAATGTACTTGTTAATTACCAATAATAGACCGAATATTTGTTATTGAAGCTCTTTGCATGGTGTGGAAATTATTTGTCTGAAATATTTGTTAGAAGGCCAACTAAGAGCAGAGAGTATAGAATGTGGAGTTGAGAATTCAGGTTGAATGACAACAACTGTATGTCTTGGCACGCAAAAGCAATGGTGCTGTACTTGTCTGGGTGACAACATGTCTGTGAAGACTTAAAAGCAGGGACTCAATTAGGACAATAAAATAAGCTACGGGACCACAGGTGGATTTTACCTCACAGTTTGTAAGTTGTGACAAACCCTTCACCTAACGTGCCTGCGCCTCAGAAACAAAACGCAATTCCCGCCCTTAACCGCCGGCGCTTCATCGATTGCTCTACTTCTGCCGCCGCTGCCAGATGAGGTTTCGCTTCCACCATATCCTCCCTCCGCGCACCCAGTATCGTGGCTACGGTACCAAATACACAGCCAAAATCATTTCGGCCTCTCCCACCGGCCGGTCCCTGTCGGCTGAAGTCCCGCCACCTCCGCCACTCCCGACCGACTCTCGTGGCTACCCGATTCCTCGCCACCACATTGTATGCAAAGCTGCCAATATCCTCACCCTCTCGCCGACTTCCGACTCGCTCTCCGATCTCACTCAATACCTCTCCTCGCTGAACCCAACCCTAACCTCCTCCGAAGCCTCCCTCATTTTGAAATCCTTAAACAGCGCCGCTGTCGCGCTCAAATTTTTCCATCTTTGCCCCTCGATTTCCTCCTATTTCCGGCACGACACATTCACCTATGCTCGAATCATCCTCATCCTCTCCAAGTCGTACCTTCCCGATCGGGTTGATCTCGTCCGATCGATCCTCGCCGAGATGGAGGAGTTGGGGATACGTGGCAACATTTCCCTCATCAACATCTTGATTGGATTCTTCGGGGCTTCTGAGGATTTGGAGATGTGCTTGAGATTAATGAAGAAGTGGAAGTTGCAGATGAATGCTTATAGTTATAAGTGTCTCCTACAAGCTTATCTAAGAGCTCGTGATTCGGCCAAGGCTTTTGGGGTTTATGTCGATGTTAAGAAGAAAGGTTACAAATTGGATGCTTTTGCTTATAATATGTTGTTGGATGCACTGGCTAAGGATGACAAGGTTGCTTGCATTTCTTTGTTTCTTATTGAATTTGATATATGGTTTGATTTCCGTAGCCTGTTTCTTTTCTTCACCCTCTATGTTGTTTTTAGATTTCTTTTCTTGTATTGAGGGTATTGAGGATCGACATTCCAAGCTGTGAGAAACTCAAACTGTTTATTGAAGCTAATGGATTGGTGGTAATAACTTGCTTCTTAGATGGGGGAATTTGGTTATTAATAATTAATTGGGTGTAAAAAATGGTAAGTTGTGCAAGTAGGAAATGATCATTTCTATTGTCTGGGTTGCGGATTTGCTCTGAAGTTTTGGCAGATAATTGGCGGTCAAACTTGGTAAGCCGTTTGCTAATTCAAAAGCTACTTGTAAGGTCCAAAAACTTGATCATTGCTGTATTGGATTAACTACACAATTTACTTGTATGCATAGAAATCTTCTGCATAACACATATCAGAGGCAAATCTTGCTAGATCAATTTGATGAGAATGGCGATCATGTGCTACCACCATTATGGTTAGTTTAGTTCATTTGTAGATGATAAATCATTAGACACAGACAGAAAAACTGACCGCTTTTCATGTTTACTTGGTGAAGTTGCACAAGTTAAAATGTCTTAGCACCTTCGCCACTGATATTTATTGGTGTATATGGAAAGTTTAAGTAGACGTAGATTATTTGGTGATTCTTCTTCTCTTGCCTTACACGTATCATTGTCCATTATCATCTGATCTGCAGTATGCATCAGGTTGACCAGGCTTATAAGGTTTTTGAAGACATGAAAAGGAGACGTTGTGAGCCCGATGAATATACTTATACAATTATGATAAGGATGACTGGTAAGACTGGTAAATCTGATGAGTCACTGGCCCTTTTTGATGAAATGATAGGCAAATTTCAGACCCCAAACTTAGTCGCCTATAATACAGCAATCCAAGCACTTGCCAATGGTCGGATGGTTGACAAGGTCATTCACGTCTTCTCTAAAATGGTTGAAGAAGAATGTCGACCCAATGAGTTTACTTACAGTGTCATACTAAATTGTCTTGTGGCAGGGGGGCAGCTTAGTAAGCTAGATGAAGTTGTGGAAGTATCAAAGAAGTACATGACTAAGTCAATATATGCGTACCTTGTAAGAACCCTCAATAAGTTGGGCCATGCAAGTGAAGCTCACAGGTTATTTTGCAGCATGTGGAGCTTCCATGACAAAGGAGACAAGGATGCTTATGTGGCAATGCTAGAAAGTCTTTGCATGGCAGGTAAGACAACAGAGGCTATGGACCTTCTAAGTAAAATTCATGAAAAGGGAATATACAGCGACACTATTATGCATAACATTGTATTCACAGCACTTGGCAAGTTGAAGCAGATTTCACATCTACATGATCTTTACAAGCAAATGAAACAGCATGGCCCTTCACCAGATATATTTACATATAATATTCTGATCTCTAGCTTTGGAAGGGCTGGGGAAGTTGATGAGGCTGTTAAAATATTTGAGGAACTTGAAAAAAGCAGTTGTAAACCTGATATTATATCATACAACTCTTTAATCAACTGCCTTGGTAAGAATGGTGATATTGATGAAGCTCACATGAGATTCAAGGAGATGCAAGAGAGAGGATTGAATCCAGATGTTGTGACGTACAGCACCCTGATCGAGTGCTTTGGCAAAACAGATAGAGTTGAAACTGCCAGTAGGTTGTTTGATGAGATGCTTGCCGAAGGCTGCTTTCCTAACATTGTGACTTACAATATCTTGCTAGACTGTCTTGAGAGAAGTGGAAGAACCGCAGAAGCAGTGGATCTCTATTCAAAACTTAAGCAGCAGGGGTTGACACCAGATTTGATTACATATGCCATTCTTGAACGGCTGCAGAGTGGTCCTGATAAGAAACTTAGAGTTCGTAAGAAGAACCCCATTACAGGTTGGATAGTTAGCCCATTGAGGTGATTGAGGGGATTGGGTTTTCACTGGATGGTGGAATATCATCTGTATTTTAGACTTAGGTTGTCATTTGCGATTGGTTGTTTAAATCAAGTGCTTACTGAAGGGATTCAGAAGGTTCAGATCATTTGCTTGTACATGACGCACCTTGGGGCATGATCATGGAAGTCTTGTTTTATCTCGGACCTGCCATGAGAATTTTATGGTACTTTGCTGAGCCTATACCTAAAATTCAGGCGGAGCCTTGACTCCTTGTATGTTTCTACCACAGAGAGCAGTAGCTTCAAGCCTTGAGCTGTCAGTGATCGTATTTCTTCATTTGTCTGGTATGCTATGTGTTCCTTAGCTGAAAATGTTTAATTCTGGTTTCACATATGCATTGTGCTTTTTGGCTTTGACATGGCGATCCCCTGTTTTTTCGTGGTTATCTTATTTTCATGTCATTCAATTTTGTGTCATTGGCATTGAAGTTCGCATTTGACTGAAGTATGTACTGAAATGAAATCTGCAAAAGGGGATTTTGATAGATTATATTGAACTTCATGCATGTTACCTACCCAAGATCTAGAGTTTGTATAATGATATCGTCTTTTTCATTATAGTAGAACATTTATTCGACTTCCCATCATTCCACCACTCTGGTGAGCTTCTGTTATACCTGGGCTCAATACCTACGATAACCATTTGTCCTGTTGCTGCAGGGTATGTAAAGCTGTATAATAATGCATGATCCATGGAATATAACTTAATTGTTCCCATATGCCAGCGGGCTGACCGAGGAGATACACAGAGTCATACCACCACTGCGGTCGAGGAAGCGTGTTCCCTTGAATTTCGAGTGTTCCAGCCCTGCAAGTCTTAAAGATTGTCAGTTTACAAGGTAGCACAAATTTGCTTGCCTGTCTTCAATCACAGGTCAAAAATCTGAAAATAAAAGAGAAAACGCATGCAGTGAGGGCTGGATGAAAATGTCTCGAACAGCTTTCAAACCATGGTCCATGGGCTTTCTCAAGGGTACCATTGCTCATCTAGAAAATGATCAACGAAGTGATTTTTTTTTTATTTGAAAAGCAAGTGTCTTTGTTGTACGACAAAAAAACTTCGTATTTATAATGTGGCAAGCTCATCTAACGGCATCTATTGTGTAGTGCATCACACTGTTTTGTATGAGTTTGCGTAATATTCTCAAGGGTTTTGATAGTTTGAACAGTTTTAACTGTCATATAGATGGATGCATTATAGCCCCAAAAGGGTCGTGGCCCCTAAATGATTTAGGAAGTTATGTGATTCGAGAGTTATGATACTTTTGTTACACACACTTTATGTGATAAACTATGACCTCTAAAGCATATATCGTGCATTACACTATTAGTTCTCTTGGTGATCATTGGCTTATTTTGGCTTTAAATGAAGCTGAATTGTCTAAAAAAGTCAGTTTTTGGTTATGAATATAAAGAATCAAATAAACCAAATGAGGATAGAAAAAAAAAATTAGTTTTTCAGTTTGTAATTCCGTTAATTGAATTTCACATATTTGCATTTAGAGTCTATTAATAATAAAAAAATTATCATACAGAATGAAATTACTGAGAGATAACTACTATACAGTTTGAACCAAGATTTGACATGTTGCTATTACATAGTGTAAAAAAGACAAAGGGTAAAGTGTATATTTTTAAAACAAAATATGGTAAAATGTAATATCACCTAAATCTCAGAGGTAAATTGTAATTAATCAAACAAATAAATTTAAGATTTGGGTCAAGTGCATGTATCCAAAACCAAACCAATGAAAAATTAGTTATTTGGTTATAATCGAAAGCAAATGATCCATATTATATTGATAACTGAAAATTGTAAAAGAACTCTAGTTATTTGATTTTTTGGGTTTTAACCAAATAGTTATTTACCCATAATTAGGTCCAATTACTTGTATGATAGTAAGTCATTCATGATAATGAGTACCATGCTTATTCACAAAATTTGCGTGGCTCTAACAATTGAGTAATTCAAAGAATTTGACAATTTGGTCCATTGGATTAATTGAAAACTCAAATATCTCAATTGCATTTTTGCATCTTAGCTTAGGTGGTAAAGGCACTGACCTGCCACGCCATAGGCCTTAGTTTAAGACACCCTTATTCTTTTAATAGTTAAACTGCTCGATTTTAATAGTAGGTAGACAATTTTGAGTAACAAAAAAAATCTCAATAGCACGTCAATCCTAGAGTGCATATGAGCTATTGGGGCTTAATTAAGTCAAAATTCACTTTTATGTGGGCATGTTTGGATTTGTACCTCTTCTGCAGAAAATAGTATAGTGTATACGCGGGTGGACATAAGTTAAAATAAAAGGTTTGAATAACAGTAACCAAGGATCATACAATAGAATTCTAGGGTTAAATAATGGTTACACTGAACTAGTAATTGTGTATTGATGTTTTACTTGTCTATCCATTGTTAAACAATATCCAATTTAGTATTGTCATGGTCTGATATTATAATTTTATTGCTTAATCTTAAGTTACAATTGTTTGAACATGCTAATTTTAGTTTACATTTATAGGTGGACCAAAGAAATCTCCTTGTATAGTCCAAATTTTCCAGGGCAATGACAGGAGAAAGAAGCTTGGAGCAGGCAAATTGATAGTTTATCCTTAAAGCAAATCTTAGTTATCTAGCTCCTAAAAGGATGTAGTCTTTGATATTTTGCCAACAATCAACAGGTGCGCATTCATCAACAAAACCAACAAAAGCAGCCTTATCATCACCTTGTTCATCAAGTCAATCAATCTTGATTTAGAGGCTATGAATTTGCGATATAACCCTCGATGTAATTCTCCCTTGTTCTAGACCATACATCATTTAGTCTTATCCATAATTCCACCTCACACACTATAAGTCTAACTCTGGGAGTCTAAAAGGCTTAATGATATTATATTCCTCTGTGATATTGGGACACATGCAACTCCACCTAAAGCACAAAATAATCCATCTTCCATTTTTGGTTTTACAAAGTCAACCCCATGACCTCCATTGTCAAATCATCTTCTAGATTTAACTTCATAGTCATTTCCTTATGTAAAAGATCAAAATAGTCCTTTATGGAACAAACATGAGTAACACAATAAGAATCTAAATACCAACCATCTTTAGAATAATGCATCTGTACTTTGGACACTGTGAGAGATCACCATCAGTATTCTTCATGAAAGATCAATTTCCATGGTTATCATTCCCGTCACCTTTGCTTTTTTTGTTTTTCTGGACAGTATTACTTAATAAATCCATATCTTTTGCATTGATAAAATTGAACTTCATCCAAGGTCATAACCTTTGATTCAAACCTGCCATGTTGACACTTATCTTGCTCAGATGTTCATCCTAGTCGAGCTCCACCATGAACAGCCAAAGCATCTAGATTCCCATCTTTGGGTTTCTTGATTTTCTAAGTTTTATATTCCATGAAAGATGCCTGTGCTTGGTTTACTGTCATCGTGTCCTTGCCATTTCACAATGTCCCTACAAAGTTCTCATAGAAATCAAAGAATAAGGTAAAAAATAACAGTGCATGATCTTTTTCCTCAATCTTCACTTCAACATTTTTCAATTCATTCATAGTACCCTTGAATTCATTTAGATGATAAACCAAGTCCCAAGCTTCCTGTATTCTTAGCCTATACAATTTCTGCCTAAGATGCAACTTGTTAATCAAACTTTTCACAAGATATGACTCTTTCAACTTCTTCCAAATTATAACTAGGGAATCCTCATCAATAACATTGATAATGATATTATCAGCAATGCAATGTCAAATTATACTTACACATTGTTCTTCCAGCTTATCGCACTTCTCATCATCCATATGGCCAAGTTTGTTCTTAAGTTCTTTCACTAATTCCTAGTGCACTAAAAGATCCTTCACCTTTCATTGCCACAAAGTGAAGTGACTCATTCCATCAAATTTCTCCACTATGAAATTTGTTGAGCCTTTTTACATGCCTACTAATTTTCAAGTCATTTCAATCCTTGAATCCAAAAGCTCTAATACTAGTTGTTAGGGGAAAGATCTAAGAGCCAATTTGGTAGGGCTTTTCACTCGATTAAGCTACTTGACTTTTTCCAATTTCAAGTCAAACTTTTCGGCTTTCATTCTCTCTCTCTCTCTCTCTCTCTCTCTCTCTCTTATTTTCTTTTTTTTTTATTATTTTTTTTCTCTCCCATGTGTTAGGCTTTTCCCTCTTTCTCTCGTGACTTGTGTCTAATTTTTTTTAATTTGTTTTTTTTCTTTCTTTCTCTCTTTCCTTTCTTTCCTTCTACATTTTCTATCAGGCACCTTTTTTTTTCTCTTTCTCTCTTTCACTCTTTCTTATATTCTACGTTGCTCTGATATCTTTTTCTCTCTGTTTCTTTCCCTCTCTGTCTCTTTCTTTCTTATTTTCTTCATTTATATATTTTTTCCTATCTCGTGCGGCAGGCATGTTTTTCTGAGTTTTCCCATTTCTCTCTTGTCTTGTCTCAATTTTGTTATTATTTTCTTCGCAGTTATCTTTTCCCGCTCTCTTTTTTTTTTCTGCTATTTTTTTGCCAGGACGCCTACTTTTTCTTTTTCTTTTTCTCTCTCCCTCTCTTGTTCTCATGTGCTACGTCATTCTGCTCTTTGAAACTTTTTCTTTCCTTTCTTACACGCTGAATCCTCATAATTTTCTATTGACCTCCCTTTTCATCTGTTCCTTTGTTTTTCTTTTGCTTCGACCTTGTCTTTCTTAACCTTCACTTCTTCCATCTGTGTCATCTTTCTTCTCTTGTTTTGCCCTAATGGGAAGCTTCAATCTCGCGTTATTTGGCCTCAAGAATCTTTATACTTGCTCCAATGTGGCGAGGATCTCTAGTTCTTATGTTCGAAAGATCTTGCTATGTATCAGTTCTTCGATTGGACATGGTGAAATGGTATGGTTTCTTGCCTTTGCTCACACAAACACTTCCTCTCTCTCTCACGAGGTTGATATATATTACTAGATTTGATCTTGCACATGACAGATTATGGCAGTTTTATTTCATGAGGAACATGATTTCGGCCTTATAGAGCAAGCCCGACTATAAAGGACAACCCATATCTGGATATGGTGTTCATGTTTGATTGAGTTGGGCACCTTCCGTGGAGTTGATTTATGAAACATTGGAGTTGCGGTTTTTCCCCACTATCTGCCTTTGTCCACCCAGCTTTTTTATTTCAGTTAATTATTTTTCCCATAATCTATTTCACGCTGCTAGTGTTAAGTTCTGTGGCCCGTGCATATGTCCACGTGAGTAACAAATATATTCAATTAAGAACCTCATTATGTCATTATTTGCTTATATCTGTTTATGTATATGGAATGTTTGTATTGGTAGCTCCTGTTATAGTTCTTCCAGCATTTATTTATGGATCATGAATCATTAGATTCTGACACTGACCATGATGGACAGCATTCATTTCCCTTGATGCTAACGTCTCGTGCTTGGTGGGATTTTCATTCCACCCGATTATTCTATTCGATTACTACAAATGTTATTAGAGCAGGTTATGTTGAGGGCCACACCCCAAAAAAATTCGGTTGGGCCAAAGTCATGCATGATCTATAGCTCATTGCGGGTCGGCCTTGGAAGGAGAAACAAGTCACCAAAAAATGGCATACACTAAAGAGGCAGTTCCACATCTAGAAATCAATTGTGACGACATCAACCGGCATTAGTTTCGATCCAGTGACCGGACACATTTTTGTCAACCCTGAATAATGGAAGGCTACCATTTCGGTACGTTTTCCTTATGTACATTGTTAATGCGTGTTTACCTTTTTATGTAATAGTTTATATGTTGTCGAAGGGATTGTTTTTGTCATATAATTAGCATTTACGTTGACATAGGTTTACCCCAAGGCAAAGTTATTGCGTGATGGCCAGATCCTATATTGAGATGATTTGCTCACTATGTTCGGAGATTACCATGATTATTTGGATCGTGGCGTTTCTTCTTAACCTCCTAACTGGCGATCTGCCGCATCGGCTAGGCAATGTGTCATTGGATCTCAGACTCTAACTGCATCGCTATCTAGATCCCCCACCTTTCATGTTCCACAATAGTTACATGTATCGCCCTGAGACCTTAGGGCATCCAAGCATGCTACACGTTTCGGTCAGATGGTACAACAACACCAGAAAGGAGTCAGCCTAATATGAGTTTTGCGTTCAGCATACCACTGGTTGGAGGTAGAAGTCGGGTTAGAGGTTTTTCTACTTCTTTAGCAGATATTGATGCCCATGTGTCTCCCTTGGGCCAAGACACACCATTACCTGTTCATATTCCTTCGGCTATAGCAAGGTATGCAATTCATAGGGTGCATACTAACAATGGGAGCAAGCGGTGCAAGTCCGGTGGTGGGATCGTGTCTCTATACGTATAGCAAAAGGTTCTTAAAATGTTAGGGAGAGTAGGGTAGATCTTGGGTCGTATTATGCCATCTCATATGTATAACTGTAGGACTTGAGTATCAATTCATGCATGCGACTCATATTGGAGCTCCCTGGATTCAAATCGGGAAGCCCAAATTGAGTTGCAGCCAATTTGTGTATTGGTCAGATGGCGTGGCTACGGGAGTTATTAATAGGGGTATTGGATAAGGATTCCTGTGTTGCGTTACTATTACTAATTATTGAAAAAGTGAAATCCAAGGGATTTTTACGTGGATGGTGATTCATTTTTTTTTTATGTATTGTTAGACTGATTTGTATTTTTATGTGTTTGTTATTGCAGTACTAACTATGTTTGTCTTATGTTACAATGCTAGTCGGTGGTTGGATTATCTTTTTTATATTCACAAAAAATATCATAAGTTATGGTTGTCATTGTAACAGGTACCATTGTGTGGGCACATTATGCAGAATGAATTCAGATTTCTACAATTATGGAATAGATATTCCATGGGGGGTGCCACTAACTTCCAAAATTGATTCCCCACAAAGGATATTTTATTCAATACACGATGTGAGTCTGCTTCATCAACAACGTTTCCACCATTTTAGATGTCTTGCGGGGGCAAACGTCTTATTCAGCAATCTTGTATCCAATTTTGATTCCACTATCGTCGAACCGACCCCAGTTTGGACCAGTACATGATACCTGCTTCGCCTAATGTCTCGTCCTTATGAATTTTATTCCTGATTTCGAATCAGTGTTACATGTTTTTGGGATTTACTGGACAATCTTAAAATTCATCATAACTTTCATGACAGAAGATATGTTGAAGGTTACGAGGGTCTAGCTATGTTTATCACTGTGTGCGCTCATAGCTGGAAATATGATGATGTTCGCCAAGTGTTCCCGCATTCTATAGATATGATATCATGATGGTTTAAACGTGTATTGGATTCAGTCTTTGGTCTTGCTGAAGTCATAATTCAACCGCCCGACCTAACATTTTTTATACCCTCTCCAGAGGTTAGGTACGCTGGGATGATGCCTTCAATAATGTTATTGGCGCCATTAATAGAACACATGTGTTTGGAATATACAGCAGCCAAGATCAACAAGCGTACTACGGCCGCACCGGGCACACAAGCCAAAATGTGTTTATTGCATGTAATTTTAATATACAATTTACCCATATTTATGCGGGGTCACATGGTGCCGTTCTTGATAGTTAGGTACTGAGAGATGCTAGGACTATGCTAGCTTCTAGGTTCCTAAATGCACTAGAAGGTATTTACATATGCATTGCTTCAGCTAATTTCTATTGGCATTTTTCCTTGCACTCTTAATAGTGTATCCTATTACATAATATTTTTTGTAGGTCATTATTATTTTTTTGACTCGGGTTATGCAAACATGAAGGGTTTTCTTGCCCCATACAGTAGGGTTAATTACCATTGCACTGATTTTGGAATGCCTGAAGGAGCTCGAGAATAGTTCAATTTTGCATATTCTAGCATGCAAAATGTAGTTGAAAGAATAATTGGGCATGCTAAGATGAAATGGGCCATACTGAAGGGAATGAACTGTTTTAGTCCAGAGTTGCAATCCCGAATCGTTATAGCATGTTATGCCCTTTATAACTATATATGCATGAAAGATGTGTATGACCCAAAGTTGCATGAAGCTCGATATGGACATCACACACGAGAGGCCAACAATCTGGAGGCCTTGGATGAAATTGTGATGCACGAGGAGACACCCACAATGGTTGCGACATGTGATAGCATCGCAGGAAAGATTGCAGGATTTTTTGGCTGACAAAGTGGAAGGTCGGATGATTGGGGTTTGAATTAAAGATCGACGGAACGGAATGTACTTATCCAACCAGGTCTGAGAAGTGTCGGCTAGGGGTCCTATATATTCTCTTCATTATTACTCGGACCTACATGGACTTCCCCATAATATATGATTTTCCAATTCCTTTACTTGATTGGTACAAATGCCTCAAGCCACTTAGATTAGAAACAAAAATATAGAAAATGAAATTGTACATAATATATTATGAAACACAAAGGCTCATTAACACGAAAGAGGAAATAGAAAATAACAACACAGTATGCTAATATTGTGGAAAAATTTGACAGCAGCATATGAAGACAAAAAAAATAAGGGGTAAAAAAAACACACCTGTGAGAGAGATAAGAAACAATATGAACAGAGCAATGTGAAAGGGGGAGAGAGGGAGAACAGAGCATCATCGTAAAATGTAAGAGAGGGTGAGAGAGAGAAAAAATGAACCTAGCAGAAAACAGGAAGGAAAAGAGAGTGGGAAAAAAAAGGAGAAAAAATTTTAAAAAAATAGATATGAGACACGAGAGATAGAACAGAGCAACGTAGAACTTGAAAGAGAGCGAGAAAGAGAGAAAAGGTGTTTGGCAAAAAATGTAAAAAGAAGGAGAGGAGAGAGAGAGAAAAAAAAAATTAGATACAAGA
Source organism: Aquilaria yunnanensis (assembly GCA_039654915.1). Lineage (NCBI taxonomy): Eukaryota > Viridiplantae > Streptophyta > Magnoliopsida > Malvales > Thymelaeaceae > Aquilaria > Aquilaria yunnanensis. The sequence goes on from CM077595.1 coordinate 5,068,589, forward strand.
CACAAGAAAAGTGGGGGGAAAAGCCTGACACAGGGGAAAGAAAAAAACAAAAATAAAAAGGAAGAAAATGAGAGAGAGAATGAAAGCTGAAAAATTTTACTTGAAATTGGAAAAAGTGAGGTAGCTTAATCGGGTGAAAAGCCCTACTGAATTGGCCCTAAAATTCTAAATCTTTCCTATAAACCCATAAGCAAGACATTCAACAAAAATAAACCACAAAACAAGAAAACAAAAATGATGTAAAGGTTTATGCGGTTCAGTAAAACTCATTAATGTCCATGAAGACAAGCTGATTCTCTACCATGTAAGAAGAAACCTGATGTAAGAATACTGCTTTGAAAAAAAACTCAATCCCAATCCTTTCTACACCTTTTTATAATCCCAAAGAATCTCTTTTTAATCTTTAGATAAACTAGAGAAAGACTTAGGAACTCATAATGTGTTTCCTACACAAGTCTTAATTTGTGTCTACCTTATACAAACCATAAAGATATGACATATATTTATAGTGTTAGCCCACCCATCAAATAAAGAGTTTTGCCTTTGAAGCTTTATAGATCTTGTTGACCAAATTTCCTTAATGTCTATTTTGAACACAAGAGTTTTAAATTTTTAACCCCTAGTCACCTACAAGTGTATGAAGTGTTGTGTACGAGTGGTGAGTGTGAGTGTTGTCCCAAGAGATAGTGCAATCCCACAGTGGACAACAAATTCTAGTTACTCACACATTAAACTAAGATAAGAAGAAAAAGTGTTGTATGATAAGGTTGGAAATATGAGGGGGAATAAGATGTAGGGATATAGACTAATTACTATGAGAAACAAATGCTAAGAGCTTGAACTTAACTTGAATTGACTAACTTAATGACTGACAAAATCACCATAGGATGAAACAACCTAACCTTGCTACCTAAGTTAAGTTAAGGAACTATGGTTGTTGTCACTTGGTGTGGTGTAGGGACTCTAAAATCTAAGTCTCTCTTTCTCGAGACTCATACTTGCTCACCTATAACCTAATTATGAGTTTTTCTCAAGCTCAAAAATTAAATTAAGGTGGGTTAAGATCTAACCCTTCAATTACACCTAATGGGTAGCTAGATTATCTCTAATCGAACTATCCCACCATGTTCATCTCTAGTTCCACCACTTTTTTCCCTCTCTCAAGACTAAGGTGTAATTGAAATGCATGTATGAGGTGATCAATCACATACAAGAAGAAGCTCAAGAGAAGAACAACACAAGCAACTTCCTTGGATAATCTCAAAATAACATTAAGTAGCAAATGTTAAGAGTACATCCTAGAGAGATTAAAGAAACTATTCCACAACTTAAACATCCATAGACAAAGTACTAGAGTTTAATCTAAACATAAAAATGCAAGTACAAAGAAAGTGTATAAATGAAAGAACCAAATAAAAACTCCTAGAAGCTCAAGCCTCCTTGTGCTCCAAGAATTCCTTTAGCACATTTAAACCAAGCTTCAAGCTCAAGCCTTCAATGGTGACTCTAAGAGAAGGAAGAAACAAAAGTATATTGGATGAATAAAAAGGAAAACCCTTATTGGAGGAATTGTTGTCCAAAACCACCCTAAGACTTTGTCTTATACTTCACCTAACTTAAGAGATAGAATCCCTTAGCCAATGGATAACTTGGATTGAAAAATGAAGTAAGGGACCACAAAGATCTAAGAACCGAGCCAACGCACCACCAAGACAGAGGAATGGTTGCACCACATCGCCACGAAGTCAAATGGTGTTGACAACATTGGTGATGTGTCGCCATAAGCTTCTTCTTGCTTTGACCTGTGTATGGCTAACTTTTGCTCTGCTTGACCTCGCTTCATTCCGATGCATCCATAATGTTTCCCAACCTACATAATGAAGGAACAAAGCAAGAAACACTAAGAAAGATGACACAAAGTGATAGAAATTGACGGTCAAAGTTGTAAAAAAGTCAACCACTTTGGCTGTCACAATGTGCACTTATCAATGCCCAAGTAAACTTACACTCTATGAGAGAGGGAAGAAAAGAAGGAGGAAGAGGAGGAGATAATAATAAGAAAGAGATCAAGGAATAAAGAAGAAGGTAATGATAATAAATAGTATGAAAGGAGAGGAAGAAGCAAAAAAAACTTTTGGATAGGGATGATGAGAATTTTGTGCAAAAGAAAAGGAAGATGGTAAAGAGAAAAAAAAATGAGATTTTAATAGAAGTAAGAAAGAAAGAGAAGGAAGAAGAAGAAAAAGAAGCAGAATAAGTAGAAGATGGTGAGAAAAATAAGAGAAAAAGGAGGAGGAGGAAGAGGAGAAGGAGGAGATAATAATAAAAAAGAGATCAACGAATAAAGAATAAGGTAATGATAGGAAAAAGTATGAAAGGATAAAGGAGAGGAAGGATGGCGAGAATTTTGTGTAAAAGAAAACAAAAAAGGTAGATAGAAAAAAAAAAGAGAAATTTTAATAGAAGTACGAATGAAAGATAAGGAAGAAGAAGAAAAATAAGAAAAAGAAGTAGAAGATTGTGAGAAAGAGGAGAGAAAAGAAGGAAGAGGAGGAGATAATAATGAGAAAGAGATCAAGAAATAAAGAAGGTAATGATAAGAAAGAGTATGAAAGGAGAAAAGAGAAAGGAGACGAACAAGTGAAAAAATAAGTTTTGGATAAGGAAGGCAAGAATTTTGTGCGAAAGAAAATGGAGATGGTATAGAGAAAAAAAAAATGAGATTTTAATAAAAGAGTGATAGTTTTATAATGGTGGAGGAGGTGAATGTTATAGTTTTTGATGGCTAGTGGGCGTAGATTGGCTACCAAAGAATTCAAAGTAAGAAATTTGCTATCGGAAATATTGAAGTCAAAACATTTCATTTTGGCTGGCAATTTTAAACGGAAAAATGTTTACCATAAAATTTTTTAGAGATAGGCAACGGAAATGTTGCTAGACAATTTTCCAACGGCTTAACATAAAAAACTTCCAATAGACAATTTCCAAAGGTCAACTGTCAGAAATCTCAAGGAAAATTGAAATTATTTCTTCTAACGGAAGATTAGAGGAACAGAGAACTACGACAGCTTCAAACCTTAAAAGAAACTGGATATCATATATGGGAGAATCTTCTTCTTAAATAAATTAATGTTTAAATTCATTTACATAAGTTCAGCCTTCGTTCTTCTCAACAGAAATGCATCATCAGCAATTTTAACTCAAATAAAGTATTTTACAGTCCTATTCGTTAATTCTAAAGCTAAAAAATAATTTCTGAAGTTAGACCTTTCTGGAGGCATATATATATATATGCCCCATTAAAAACTAGTTTAAGCTATAAATTTGATTTCATTTCATGGATTGTTAATCTAACAGAAAAAAATAAATTTTTTACTTGAGGAAAGTCAATTTATTGAAACTTTGCAATTACGATAATCTTAAGATATTTTTGTAAAAATTTAATATTTTTTACTAATTTTTTTTAACTTAATTAATTAACGAACGTAAGAAAAATAAAAATTAACCAAAAAAGTATTATAAATTTTTTTTCTTAGCTCCTTAAAGTGTAGGAGTTCAATAAGTTGACAATTTTAACATATAATCACTTTATATAAAAATAATGTATAATAGTGAATTAAAATTAATGGAAAATGAACCCGCACTAAATTTTCATCATAAAAGAGGTTTTGTTATTTAATCTGCTACATACATTTTTTTTATAATCGCTACATTATCATTATTCTTTCTTTGTTCTTTCTTTTTATTTTGATTATAAAAAATAAAAGAAAAAAAATGCTTGAGACACATATTATTTGATGATTGCCCCTTGGCCAGCGTCTCTTTTGTTATTTATGTGGAGCCAATCGATCAAAACAAACACATCACTAGAGCGCAAGAAACCCAAGATAGAATTAACACACCGTAATAATCTTTCTTTGTTCTTTCTTTTTATTTTGATTATAAAAAATAAAAGAAAAAAAATGCTTGAGACACATATTATTTGATGATTGCCCCTTGGCCAGCGTCTCTTTTGTAATTTATGTGGAGCCAATCGATCAAAACGAACACATCACTAGAGCGCAAGAAACCCAAGATAGAATTAACACACCGTAATAATGTAGCGATTATAAAAAAAATGTATGTAGCAGATTAAATAACAAAACCTCTTTTATGATGAAAATTTAGTGCGGGTTCATTTTCCATTAATTTTAATTCACTATTATACATTATTTTTATATAAAGTGATTATATGTTAAAATTGTCAACTTATTGAACTCCTACACTTTAAGGAGCTAAGAAAAAAAATTTATAATACTTTTTTGGTTAATTTTTATTTTTCTTACGTTCGTTAATTAATTAAGTTAAAAAAAATTAGTAAAAAATATTAAATTTTTACAAAAATATCTTAAGATTATCGTAATTGCAAAGTTTCAATAAATTGACTTTCCTCAAGTAAAAAATTTATTTTTTTCTGTTAGATTAACAATCCATGAAATGAAATCAAATTTATAGCTTAAACTAGTTTTTAATGGGGCATATATATATATATGCCTCCAGAAAGGTCTAACTTCAGAAATTATTTTTTAGCTTTAGAATTAACGAATAGGACTGTAAAATACTTTATTTGAGTTAAAATTGCTGATGATGCATTTCTGTTGAGAAGAACGAAGGCTGAACTTATGTAAATGAATTTAAACATTAATTTATTTAAGAAGAAGATTCTCCCATATATGATATCCAGTTTCTTTTAAGGTTTGAAGCTGTCGTAGTTCTCTGTTCCTCTAATCTTCCGTTAGAAGAAATAATTTCAATTTTCCTTGAGATTTCTGACAGTTGACCTTTGGAAATTGTCTATTGGAAGTTTTTTATGTTAAGCCGTTGGAAAATTGTCTAGCAACATTTCCGTTGCCTATCTCTAAAAAATTTTATGGTAAACATTTTTCCGTTTAAAATTGCCAGCCAAAATGAAATGTTTTGACTTCAATATTTCCGATAGCAAATTTCTTACTTTGAATTCTTTGGTAGCCAATCTACGCCCACTAGCCATCAAAAACTATAACATTCACCTCCTCCACCATTATAAAACTATCACTCTTTTATTAAAATCTCATTTTTTTTTTCTCTATACCATCTCCATTTTCTTTCGCACAAAATTCTTGCCTTCCTTATCCAAAACTTATTTTTTCACTTGTTCGTCTCCTTTCTCTTTTCTCCTTTCATACTCTTTCTTATCATTACCTTCTTTATTTCTTGATCTCTTTCTCATTATTATCTCCTCCTCTTCCTTCTTTTCTCTCCTCTTTCTCACAATCTTCTACTTCTTTTTCTTATTTTTCTTCTTCTTCCTTATCTTTCATTCGTACTTCTATTAAAATTTCTCTTTTTTTTTTCTATCTACCTTTTTTGTTTTCTTTTACACAAAATTCTCGCCATCCTTCCTCTCCTTTATCCTTTCATACTTTTTCCTATCATTACCTTATTCTTTATTCGTTGATCTCTTTTTTATTATTATCTCCTCCTTCTCCTCTTCCTCCTCCTCCTTTTTCTCTTATTTTTCTCACCATCTTCTACTTATTCTGCTTCTTTTTCTTCTTCTTCCTTCTCTTTCTTTCTTACTTCTATTAAAATCTCATTTTTTTTTCTCTTTACCATCTTCCTTTTCTTTTGCACAAAATTCTCATCATCCCTATCCAAAAGTTTTTTTTGCTTCTTCCTCTCCTTTCATACTATTTATTATCATTACCTTCTTCTTTATTCCTTGATCTCTTTCTTATTATTATCTCCTCCTCTTCCTCCTTCTTTTCTTCCCTCTCTCATAGAGTGTAAGTTTACTTGGGCATTGATAAGTGCACATTGTGACAGCCAAAGTGGTTGACTTTTTTACAACTTTGACCGTCAATTTCTATCACTTTGTGTCATCTTTCTTAGTGTTTCTTGCTTTGTTCCTTCATTATGTAGGTTGGGAAACATTATGGATGCATCGGAATGAAGCGAGGTCAAGCAGAGCAAAAGTTAGCCATACACAGGTCAAAGCAAGAAGAAGCTTATGGCGACACATCACCAATGTTGTCAACACCATTTGACTTCGTGGCGATGTGGTGCAACCATTCCTCTGTCTTGGTGGTGCGTTGGCTCGGTTCTTAGATCTTTGTGGTCCCTTACTTCATTTTTCAATCCAAGTTATCCATTGGCTAAGGGATTCTATCTCTTAAGTTAGGTGAAGTATAAGACAAAGTCTTAGGGTGGTTTTGGACAACAATTCCTCCAATAAGGGTTTTCCTTTTTATTCATCCAATATACTTTTGTTTCTTCCTTCTCTTAGAGTCACCATTGAAGGCTTGAGCTTGAAGCTTGGTTTAAATGTGCTAAAGGAATTCTTGGAGCACAAGGAGGCTTGAGCTTCTAGGAGTTTTTATTTGGTTCTTTCATTTATACACTTTCTTTGTACTTGCATTTTTATGTTTAGATTAAACTCTAGTACTTTGTCTATGGATGTTTAAGTTGTGGAATAGTTTCTTTAATCTCTCTAGGATGTACTCTTAACATTTGCTACTTAATGTTATTTTGAGATTATCCAAGGAAGTTGCTTGTGTTGTTCTTCTCTTGAGCTTCTTCTTGTATGTGATTGATCACCTCATACATGCATTTCAATTACACCTTAGTCTTGAGAGAGGGAAAAAAGTGGTGGAACTAGAGATGAACATGGTGGGATAGTTCGATTAGAGATAATCTAGCTACCCATTAGGTGTAATTGAAGGGTTAGATCTTAACCCACCTTAATTTAATTTTTGAGCTTGAGAAAAACTCATAATTAGGTTATAGGTGAGCAAGTATGAGTCTCGAGAAAGAGAGACTTAGATTTTAGAGTCCCTACACCACACCAAGTGACAACAACCATAGTTCCTTAACTTAACTTAGGTAGCAAGGTTAGGTTGTTTCATCCTATGGTGATTTTGTCAGTCATTAAGTTAGTCAATTCAAGTTAAGTTCAAGCTCTTAGCATTTGTTTCTCATAGTAATTAGTCTATATCCCTACATCTTATTCCCCCTCATATTTCCAACCTTATCATACAACACTTTTTCTTCTTATCTTAGTTTAATGTGTGAGTAACTAGAATTTGTTGTCCACTGTGGGATTGCACTATCTCTTGGGACAACACTCACACTCACCACTCGTACACAACACTTCATACACTTGTAGGTGACTAGGGGTTAAAAATTTAAAACTCTTGTGTTCAAAATAGACATTAAGGAAATTTGGTCAACAAGATCTATAAAGCTTCAAAGGCAAAACTCTTTATTTGATGGGTGGGCTAACACTATAAATATATGTCATATCTTTATGGTTTGTATAAGGTAGACACAAATTAAGACTTGTGTAGGAAACACATTATGAGTTCCTAAGTCTTTCTCTAGTTTATCTAAAGATTAAAAAGAGATTCTTTGGGATTATAAAAAGGTGTAGAAAGGATTGGGATTGAGTTTTTTTTCAAAGCAGTATTCTTACATCAGGTTTCTTCTTACATGGTAGAGAATCAGCTTGTCTTCATGGACATTAATGAGTTTTACTGAACCGCATAAACCTTTACATCATTTTTGTTTTCTTGTTTTGTGGTTTATTTTTGTTGAATGTCTTGCTTATGGGTTTATAGGAAAGATTTAGAATTTTAGGGCCAATTCAGTAGGGCTTTTCACCCGATTAAGCTACCTCACTTTTTCCAATTTCAAGTAAAATTTTTCAGCTTTCATTCTCTCTCTCATTTTCTTCCTTTTTATTTTTGTTTTTTTCTTTCCCCTGTGTCAGGCTTTCCCCCCCACTTTTCTTGTGTCTTGTATCTAATTTTTTTTTAATTTGTTTCTCTTTTTTTTTTCTTTCTCTCTCCTCTCCTTCTTTTTACATTTTTTGCCAAACACCTTTTCTCTCTTTCTTGCTCTCTTTCAAGTTCTACGTTGCTCTGTTCTATCTCTCGTGTCTCATATCTATTTTTTTAAAATTTTTTCTCCTTTTTTTTCCCACTCTCTTTTCCTTCCTGTTTTCTGCTAGGTTCATTTTTTCTCTCTCTCACCCTCTCTTACATTTTACGATGATGCTCTGTTCTCCCTCTCTCCCCCTTTCACATTGCTCTGTTCATATTGTTTCTTATCTCTCTCACAGGTGTGTTTTTTTTACCCCTTATTTTTTTTGTCTTCATATGCTGCTGTCAAATTTTTCCACAATATTAGCATACTGTGTTGTTATTTTCTATTTCCTCTTTCGTGTTAATGAGCCTTTGTGTTTCATAATATATTATGTACAATTTCATTTTCTATATTTTTGTTTCTAATCTAAGTGGCTTGAGGCATTTGTACCAATCAAGTAAAGGAATTGGAAAATCATATATTATGGGGAAGTCCATGTAGGTCCGAGTAATAATGAAGAGAATATATAGGACCCCTAGCCGACACTTCTCAGACCTGGTTGGATAAGTACATTCCGTTCCGTCGATCTTTAATTCAAACCCCAATCATCCGACCTTCCACTTTGTCAGCCAAAAAATCCTGCAATCTTTCCTGCGATGCTATCACATGTCGCAACCATTGTGGGTGTCTCCTCGTGCATCACAATTTCATCCAAGGCCTCCAGATTGTTGGCCTCTCGTGTGTGATGTCCATATCGAGCTTCATGCAACTTTGGGTCATACACATCTTTCATGCATATATAGTTATAAAGGGCATAACATGCTATAACGATTCGGGATTGCAACTCTGGACTAAAACAGTTCATTCCCTTCAGTATGGCCCATTTCATCTTAGCATGCCCAATTATTCTTTCAACTACATTTTGCATGCTAGAATATGCAAAATTGAACTATTCTCGAGCTCCTTCAGGCATTCCAAAATCAGTGCAATGGTAATTAACCCTACTGTATGGGGCAAGAAAACCCTTCATGTTTGCATAACCCGAGTCAAAAAAATAATAATGACCTACAAAAAATATTATGTAATAGGATACACTATTAAGAGTGCAAGGAAAAATGCCAATAGAAATTAGCTGAAGCAATGCATATGTAAATACCTTCTGGTGCATTTAGGAACCTAGAAGCTAGCATAGTCCTAGCATCTCTCAGTACCTAACTATCAAGAACGGCACCATGTGACCCCGCATAAATATGGGTAAATTGTATATTAAAATTACATGCAATAAACACATTTTGGCTTGTGTGCCCGGTGCGGCCGTAGTACGCTTGTTGATCTTGGCTGCTGTATATTCCAAACACATGTGTTCTATTAATGGCGCCAATAACATTATTGAAGGCATCATCCCAGCGTACCTAACCTCTGGAGAGGGTATAAAAAATGTTAGGTCGGGCGGTTGAATTATGACTTCAGCAAGACCAAAGACTGAATCCAATACACGTTTAAACCATCATGATATCATATCTATAGAATGCGGGAACACTTGGCGAACATCATCATATTTCCAGCTATGAGCGCACACAGTGATAAACATAGCTAGACCCTCGTAACCTTCAACATATCTTCTGTCATGAAAGTTATGATGAATTTTAAGATTGTCCAGTAAATCCCAAAAACATGTAACACTGATTCGAAATCAGGAATAAAATTCATAAGGACGAGACATTAGGCGAAGCAGGTATCATGTACTGGTCCAAACTGGGGTCGGTTCGACGATAGTGGAATCAAAATTGGATACAAGATTGCTGAATAAGACGTTTGCCCCCGCAAGACATCTAAAATGGTGGAAACGTTGTTGATGAAGCAGACTCACATCGTGTATTGAATAAAATATCCTTTGTGGGGAATCAATTTTGGAAGTTAGTGGCACCCCCCATGGAATATCTATTCCATAATTGTAGAAATCTGAATTCATTCTGCATAATGTGCCCACACAATGGTACCTGTTACAATGACAACCATAACTTATGATATTTTTTGTGAATATAAAAAAGATAATCCAACCACCGACTAGCATTGTAACATAAGACAAACATAGTTAGTACTGCAATAACAAACACATAAAAATACAAATCAGTCTAACAATACATAAAAAAAAAATGAATCACCATCCACGTAAAAATCCCTTGGATTTCACTTTTTCAATAATTAGTAATAGTAACGCAACACAGGAATCCTTATCCAATACCCCTATTAATAACTCCCGTAGCCACGCCATCTGACCAATACACAAATTGGCTGCAACTCAATTTGGGCTTCCCGATTTGAATCCAGGGAGCTCCAATATGAGTCGCATGCATGAATTGATACTCAAGTCCTACAGTTATACATATGAGATGGCATAATACGACCCAAGATCTACCCTACTCTCCCTAACATTTTAAGAACCTTTTGCTATACGTATAGAGACACGATCCCACCACCGGACTTGCACCGCTTGCTCCCATTGTTAGTATGCACCCTATGAATTGCATACCTTGCTATAGCCGAAGGAATATGAACAGGTAATGGTGTGTCTTGGCCCAAGGGAGACACATGGGCATCAATATCTGCTAAAGAAGTAGAAAAACCTCTAACCCGACTTCTACCTCCAACCAGTGGTATGCTGAACGCAAAACTCATATTAGGCTGACTCCTTTCTGGTGTTGTTGTACCATCTGACCGAAACGTGTAGCATGCTTGGATGCCCTAAGGTCTCAGGGCGATACATGTAACTATTGTGGAACATGAAAGGTGGGGGATCTAGATAGCGATGCAGTTAGAGTCTGAGATCCAATGACACATTGCCTAGCCGATGCGGCAGATCGCCAGTTAGGAGGTTAAGAAGAAACGCCACGATCCAAATAATCATGGTAATCTCCGAACATAGTGAGCAAATCATCTCAATATAGGATCTGGCCATCACGCAATAACTTTGCCTTGGGGTAAACCTATGTCAACGTAAATGCTAATTATATGACAAAAACAATCCCTTCGACAACATATAAACTATTACATAAAAAGGTAAACACGCATTAACAATGTACATAAGGAAAACGTACCGAAATGGTAGCCTTCCATTATTCAGGGTTGACAAAAATGTGTCCGGTCACTGGATCGAAACTAATGCCGGTTGATGTCGTCACAATTGATTTCTAGATGTGGAACTGCCTCTTTAGTGTATGCCATTTTTTGGTGACTTGTTTCTCCTTCCAAGGCCGACCCGCAATGAGCTATAGATCATGCATGACTTTGGCCCAACCGAATTTTTTTGGGGTGTGGCCCTCAACATAACCTGCTCTAATAACATTTGTAGTAATCGAATAGAATAATCGGGTGGAATGAAAATCCCACCAAGCACGAGACGTTAGCATCAAGGGAAATGAATGCTGTCCATCATGGTCAGTGTCAGAATCTAATGATTCATGATCCATAAATAAATGCTGGAAGAACTATAACAGGAGCTACCAATACAAACATTCCATATACATAAACAGATATAAGCAAATAATGACATAATGAGGTTCTTAATTGAATATATTTGTTACTCACGTGGACATATGCACGGGCCACAGAACTTAACACTAGCAGCGTGAAATAGATTATGGGAAAAATAATTAACTGAAATAAAAAAGCTGGGTGGACAAAGGCAGATAGTGGGGAAAAACCGCAACTCCAATGTTTCATAAATCAACTCCACGGAAGGTGCCCAACTCAATCAAACATGAACACCATATCCAGATATGGGTTGTCCTTTATAGTCGAGCTCGCTCTATAAGGCCGAAATCATGTTCCTCATGAAATAAAACTGCCATAATCTGTCATGTGCAAGATCAAATCTAGTAATATATATCAACCTCGTGAGAGAGAGAGGAAGTGTTTGTGTGAGCAAAGGCAAGAAACCATACCATTTCACCATGTCCAATCGAAGAACTGATACATAGCAAGATCTTTCGAACATAAGAACTAGAGATCCTCGCCACATTGGAGCAAGTATAAAGATTCTTGAGGCCAAATAACGCGAGATTGAAGCTTCCCATTAGGGCAAAACAAGAGAAGAAAGATGACACAGATGGAAGAAGTGAAGGTTAAGAAAGACAAGGTCGAAGCAAAAGAAAAACAAAGGAACAGATGAAAAGGGAGGTCAATAGAAAATTATGAGGATTCAGCGTGTAAGAAAGGAAAGAAAAAGTTTCAAAGAGCAGAATGACGTAGCACATGAGAACAAGAGAGGGAGAGAGAAAAAGAAAAAGAAAAAGTAGGCGTCCTGGCAAAAAAATAGCAGAAAAAAAAAAGAGAGCGGGAAAAGATAACTGCGAAGAAAATAATAACAAAATTGAGACAAGACAAGAGAGAAATGGGAAAACTCAGAAAAACATGCCTGCCGCACGAGATAGGAAAAAATATATAAATGAAGAAAATAAGAAAGAAAGAGACAGAGAGGGAAAGAAACAGAGAGAAAAAGATATCAGAGCAACGTAGAATATAAGAAAGAGTGAAAGAGAGAAAGAGAAAAAAAAAGGTGCCTGATAGAAAATGTAGAAGGAAAGAAAGGAAAGAGAGAAAGAAAGAAAAAAAACAAATTAAAAAAAATTAGACACAAGTCACGAGAGAAAGAGGGAAAAGCCTAACACATGGGAGAGAAAAAAAATAATAAAAAAAAAAGAAAATAAGAGAGAGAGAGAGAGAGAGAGAGAGAGAGAGAGAGAGAATGAAAGCCGAAAAGTTTGACTTGAAATTGGAAAAAGTCAAGTAGCTTAATCGAGTGAAAAGCCCTACCAAATTGGCTCTTAGATCTTTCCCCTAACAACTAGTATTAGAGCTTTTGGATTCAAGGATTGAAATGACTTGAAAATTAGTAGGCATGTAAAAAGGCTCAACAAATTTCATAGTGGAGAAATTTGATGGAATGAGTCACTTCACTTTGTGGCAATGAAAGGTGAAGGATCTTTTAGTGCACTAGGAATTAGTGAAAGAACTTAAGAACAAACTTGGCCATATGGATGATGAGAAGTGCGATAAGCTGGAAGAACAATGTGTAAGTATAATTTGACATTGCATTGCTGATAATATCATTATCAATGTTATTGATGAGGATTCCCTAGTTATAATTTGGAAGAAGTTGAAAGAGTCATATCTTGTGAAAAGTTTGATTAACAAGTTGCATCTTAGGCAGAAATTGTATAGGCTAAGAATACAGGAAGCTTGGGACTTGGTTTATCATCTAAATGAATTCAAGGGTACTATGAATGAATTGAAAAATGTTGAAGTGAAGATTGAGGAAAAAGATCATGCACTGTTATTTTTTACCTTATTCTTTGATTTCTATGAGAACTTTGTAGGGACATTGTGAAATGGCAAGGACACGATGACAGTAAACCAAGCACAGGCATCTTTCATGGAATATAAAACTTAGAAAATCAAGAAACCCAAAGATGGGAATCTAGATGCTTTGGCTGTTCATGGTGGAGCTCGACTAGGATGAACATCTGAGCAAGATAAGTGTCAACATGGCAGGTTTGAATCAAAGGTTATGACCTTGGATGAAGTTCAATTTTATCAATGCAAAAGATATGGATTTATTAAGTAATACTGTCCAGAAAAAAAAAAAAAAGCAAAGGTGACGGGAATGATAACCATGGAAATTGATCTTTCATGAAGAATACTGATGGTGATCTCTCACAGTGTCCAAAGTACAGATGCATTATTCTAAAGATGGTTGGTATTTAGATTCTTATTGTGTTACTCATGTTTGTTCCATAAAGGACTATTTTGATCTTTTACATAAGGAAATGACTATGAAGTTAAATCTAGAAGATGATTTGACAATGGAGGTCATGGGGTTGACTTTGTAAAACCAAAAATGGAAGATGGATTATTTTGTGCTTTAGGTGGAGTTGCATGTGTCCCAATATCACAGAGGAATATAATATCATTAAGCCTTTTAGACTCCCAGAGTTAGACTTATAGTGTGTGAGGTGGAATTATGGATAAGACTAAATGATGTATGGTCTAGAACAAGGGAGAATTACATCGAGGGTTATATCGCAAATTCATAGCCTCTAAATCAAGATTGATTGACTTGATGAACAAGGTGATGATAAGGCTGCTTTTGTTGGTTTTGTTGATGAATGCGCACCTGTTGATTGTTGGCAAAATATCAAAGACTACATCCTTTTAGGAGCTAGATAACTAAGATTTGCTTTAAGGATAAACTATCAATTTGCCTGCTCCAAGCTTCTTTCTCCTGTCATTGCCCTGGAAAATTTGGACTATACAAGGAGATTTCTTTGGTCCACCTATAAATGTAAACTAAAATTAGCATGTTCAAACAATTGTAACTTAAGATTAAGCAATAAAATTATAATATCAGACCATGACAATACTAAATTGGATATTGTTTAACAATGGATAGACAAGTAAAACATCAATACACAATTACTAGTTCAGTGTAACCATTATTTAACCCTAGAATTCTATTGTATGATCCTTGGTTACTGTTATTCAAACCTTTTATTTTAACTTATGTCCACCCGCGTATACACTATACTATTTTCTGCAGAAGAGGTACAAATCCAAACATGCCCACATAAAAGTGAATTTTGACTTAATTAAGCCCCAATAGCTCATATGCACTCTAGGATTGACGTGCTATTGAGATTTTTTTTGTTACTCAAAATTGTCTACCTACTATTAAAATCGAGCAGTTTAACTATTAAAAGAATAAGGGTGTCTTAAACTAAGGCCTATGGCGTGGCAGGTCAGTGCCTTTACCACCTAAGCTAAGATGCAAAAATGCAATTGAGATATTTGAGTTTTCAATTAATCCAATGGACCAAATTGTCAAATTCTTTGAATTACTCAATTGTTAGAGCCACGCAAATTTTGTGAATAAGCATGGTACTCATTATCATGAATGACTTACTATCATACAAGTAATTGGACCTAATTATGGGTAAATAACTATTTGGTTAAAACCCAAAAAATCAAATAACTAGAGTTCTTTTACAATTTTCAGTTATCAATATAATATGGATCATTTGCTTTCGATTATAACCAAATAACTAATTTTTCATTGGTTTGGTTTTGGATACATGCACTTGACCCAAATCTTAAATTTATTTGTTTGATTAATTACAATTTACCTCTGAGATTTAGGTGATATTACATTTTACCATATTTTGTTTTAAAAATATACACTTTACCCTTTGTCTTTTTTACACTATGTAATAGCAACATGTCAAATCTTGGTTCAAACTGTATAGTAGTTATCTCTCAGTAATTTCATTCTGTATGATAATTTTTTTATTATTAATAGACTCTAAATGCAAATATGTGAAATTCAATTAACGGAATTACAAACTGAAAAACTAATTTTTTTTTTCTATCCTCATTTGGTTTATTTGATTCTTTATATTCATAACCAAAAACTGACTTTTTTAGACAATTCAGCTTCATTTAAAGCCAAAATAAGCCAATGATCACCAAGAGAACTAAT
Source organism: Aquilaria yunnanensis (assembly GCA_039654915.1). NCBI lineage: Eukaryota > Viridiplantae > Streptophyta > Magnoliopsida > Malvales > Thymelaeaceae > Aquilaria > Aquilaria yunnanensis. Next base: position 5,084,004 of record CM077595.1, read on the forward strand.
AGTGTAATGCACGATATATGCTTTAGAGGTCATAGTTTATCACATAAAGTGTGTGTAACAAAAGTATCATAACTCTCGAATCACATAACTTCCTAAATCATTTAGGGGCCACGACCCTTTTGGGGCTATAATGCATCCATCTATATGACAGTTAAAACTGTTCAAACTATCAAAACCCTTGAGAATATTACGCAAACTCATACAAAACAGTGTGATGCACTACACAATAGATGCCGTTAGATGAGCTTGCCACATTATAAATACGAAGTTTTTTTGTCGTACAACAAAGACACTTGCTTTTCAAATAAAAAAAAAATCACTTCGTTGATCATTTTCTAGATGAGCAATGGTACCCTTGAGAAAGCCCATGGACCATGGTTTGAAAGCTGTTCGAGACATTTTCATCCAGCCCTCACTGCATGCGTTTTCTCTTTTATTTTCAGATTTTTGACCTGTGATTGAAGACAGGCAAGCAAATTTGTGCTACCTTGTAAACTGACAATCTTTAAGACTTGCAGGGCTGGAACACTCGAAATTCAAGGGAACACGCTTCCTCGACCGCAGTGGTGGTATGACTCTGTGTATCTCCTCGGTCAGCCCGCTGGCATATGGGAACAATTAAGTTATATTCCATGGATCATGCATTATTATACAGCTTTACATACCCTGCAGCAACAGGACAAATGGTTATCGTAGGTATTGAGCCCAGGTATAACAGAAGCTCACCAGAGTGGTGGAATGATGGGAAGTCGAATAAATGTTCTACTATAATGAAAAAGACGATATCATTATACAAACTCTAGATCTTGGGTAGGTAACATGCATGAAGTTCAATATAATCTATCAAAATCCCCTTTTGCAGATTTCATTTCAGTACATACTTCAGTCAAATGCGAACTTCAATGCCAATGACACAAAATTGAATGACATGAAAATAAGATAACCACGAAAAAACAGGGGATCGCCATGTCAAAGCCAAAAAGCACAATGCATATGTGAAACCAGAATTAAACATTTTCAGCTAAGGAACACATAGCATACCAGACAAATGAAGAAATACGATCACTGACAGCTCAAGGCTTGAAGCTACTGCTCTCTGTGGTAGAAACATACAAGGAGTCAAGGCTCCGCCTGAATTTTAGGTATAGGCTCAGCAAAGTACCATAAAATTCTCATGGCAGGTCCGAGATAAAACAAGACTTCCATGATCATGCCCCAAGGTGCGTCATGTACAAGCAAATGATCTGAACCTTCTGAATCCCTTCAGTAAGCACTTGATTTAAACAACCAATCGCAAATGACAACCTAAGTCTAAAATACAGATGATATTCCACCATCCAGTGAAAACCCAATCCCCTCAATCACCTCAATGGGCTAACTATCCAACCTGTAATGGGGTTCTTCTTACGAACTCTAAGTTTCTTATCAGGACCACTCTGCAGCCGTTCAAGAATGGCATATGTAATCAAATCTGGTGTCAACCCCTGCTGCTTAAGTTTTGAATAGAGATCCACTGCTTCTGCGGTTCTTCCACTTCTCTCAAGACAGTCTAGCAAGATATTGTAAGTCACAATGTTAGGAAAGCAGCCTTCGGCAAGCATCTCATCAAACAACCTACTGGCAGTTTCAACTCTATCTGTTTTGCCAAAGCACTCGATCAGGGTGCTGTACGTCACAACATCTGGATTCAATCCTCTCTCTTGCATCTCCTTGAATCTCATGTGAGCTTCATCAATATCACCATTCTTACCAAGGCAGTTGATTAAAGAGTTGTATGATATAATATCAGGTTTACAACTGCTTTTTTCAAGTTCCTCAAATATTTTAACAGCCTCATCAACTTCCCCAGCCCTTCCAAAGCTAGAGATCAGAATATTATATGTAAATATATCTGGTGAAGGGCCATGCTGTTTCATTTGCTTGTAAAGATCATGTAGATGTGAAATCTGCTTCAACTTGCCAAGTGCTGTGAATACAATGTTATGCATAATAGTGTCGCTGTATATTCCCTTTTCATGAATTTTACTTAGAAGGTCCATAGCCTCTGTTGTCTTACCTGCCATGCAAAGACTTTCTAGCATTGCCACATAAGCATCCTTGTCTCCTTTGTCATGGAAGCTCCACATGCTGCAAAATAACCTGTGAGCTTCACTTGCATGGCCCAACTTATTGAGGGTTCTTACAAGGTACGCATATATTGACTTAGTCATGTACTTCTTTGATACTTCCACAACTTCATCTAGCTTACTAAGCTGCCCCCCTGCCACAAGACAATTTAGTATGACACTGTAAGTAAACTCATTGGGTCGACATTCTTCTTCAACCATTTTAGAGAAGACGTGAATGACCTTGTCAACCATCCGACCATTGGCAAGTGCTTGGATTGCTGTATTATAGGCGACTAAGTTTGGGGTCTGAAATTTGCCTATCATTTCATCAAAAAGGGCCAGTGACTCATCAGATTTACCAGTCTTACCAGTCATCCTTATCATAATTGTATAAGTATATTCATCGGGCTCACAACGTCTCCTTTTCATGTCTTCAAAAACCTTATAAGCCTGGTCAACCTGATGCATACTGCAGATCAGATGATAATGGACAATGATACGTGTAAGGCAAGAGAAGAAGAATCACCAAATAATCTACGTCTACTTAAACTTTCCATATACACCAATAAATATCAGTGGCGAAGGTGCTAAGACATTTTAACTTGTGCAACTTCACCAAGTAAACATGAAAAGCGGTCAGTTTTTCTGTCTGTGTCTAATGATTTATCATCTACAAATGAACTAAACTAACCATAATGGTGGTAGCACATGATCGCCATTCTCATCAAATTGATCTAGCAAGATTTGCCTCTGATATGTGTTATGCAGAAGATTTCTATGCATACAAGTAAATTGTGTAGTTAATCCAATACAGCAATGATCAAGTTTTTGGACCTTACAAGTAGCTTTTGAATTAGCAAACGGCTTACCAAGTTTGACCGCCAATTATCTGCCAAAACTTCAGAGCAAATCCGCAACCCAGACAATAGAAATGATCATTTCCTACTTGCACAACTTACCATTTTTTACACCCAATTAATTATTAATAACCAAATTCCCCCATCTAAGAAGCAAGTTATTACCACCAATCCATTAGCTTCAATAAACAGTTTGAGTTTCTCACAGCTTGGAATGTCGATCCTCAATACCCTCAATACAAGAAAAGAAATCTAAAAACAACATAGAGGGTGAAGAAAAGAAACAGGCTACGGAAATCAAACCATATATCAAATTCAATAAGAAACAAAGAAATGCAAGCAACCTTGTCATCCTTAGCCAGTGCATCCAACAACATATTATAAGCAAAAGCATCCAATTTGTAACCTTTCTTCTTAACATCGACATAAACCCCAAAAGCCTTGGCCGAATCACGAGCTCTTAGATAAGCTTGTAGGAGACACTTATAACTATAAGCATTCATCTGCAACTTCCACTTCTTCATTAATCTCAAGCACATCTCCAAATCCTCAGAAGCCCCGAAGAATCCAATCAAGATGTTGATGAGGGAAATGTTGCCACGTATCCCCAACTCCTCCATCTCGGCGAGGATCGATCGGACGAGATCAACCCGATCGGGAAGGTACGACTTGGAGAGGATGAGGATGATTCGAGCATAGGTGAATGTGTCGTGCCGGAAATAGGAGGAAATCGAGGGGCAAAGATGGAAAAATTTGAGCGCGACAGCGGCGCTGTTTAAGGATTTCAAAATGAGGGAGGCTTCGGAGGAGGTTAGGGTTGGGTTCAGCGAGGAGAGGTATTGAGTGAGATCGGAGAGCGAGTCGGAAGTCGGCGAGAGGGTGAGGATATTGGCAGCTTTGCATACAATGTGGTGGCGAGGAATCGGGTAGCCACGAGAGTCGGTCGGGAGTGGCGGAGGTGGCGGGACTTCAGCCGACAGGGACCGGCCGGTGGGAGAGGCCGAAATGATTTTGGCTGTGTATTTGGTACCGTAGCCACGATACTGGGTGCGCGGAGGGAGGATATGGTGGAAGCGAAACCTCATCTGGCAGCGGCGGCAGAAGTAGAGCAATCGATGAAGCGCCGGCGGTTAAGGGCGGGAATTGCGTTTTGTTTCTGAGGCGCAGGCACGTTAGGTGAAGGGTTTGTCACAACTTACAAACTGTGAGGTAAAATCCACCTGTGGTCCCGTAGCTTATTTTATTGTCCTAATTGAGTCCCTGCTTTTAAGTCTTCACAGACATGTTGTCACCCAGACAAGTACAGCACCATTGCTTTTGCGTGCCAAGACATACAGTTGTTGTCATTCAACCTGAATTCTCAACTCCACATTCTATACTCTCTGCTCTTAGTTGGCCTTCTAACAAATATTTCAGACAAATAATTTCCACACCATGCAAAGAGCTTCAATAACAAATATTCGGTCTATTATTGGTAATTAACAAGTACATTTTTACCTTAAATCGAATTGTTAAGAGTTCAGATATGTCCATTAGAACAGAACTTCCAAGCTCTTAGTCTTTCTATGATTCTGCGTTAGAAGTTTGATTATCAATTTCCTTCTACGAACCAAAGCTAGCAGCAGAGAGAAGGGAAATGTTTTATATTCCGATCCCCGTTGGTCTTCATGTCTTAGATACAAAAGAATAATTATTAGCCTAAAATGGCCATATATAATTCAACAAGTGTTGTCAAATACTTGCAAGATTAGAGATCTAAGCCCAAGAAAAAGAATGGTCTTTGATTGAATCTTCACGAGAGTTTCATGTTCCTTTGTTTCTCTCTATTTTAGATAAAATGAAAGAATTTATTTTCTTTTTGGCTTTCATGATTTTATTACCTTTTTGAGCTTTTTGTAGCTGTATTTGTTAGGCATCATATTTTGCTCGTTTATCTCTTTCTTCTTTATAATTATTTCTAAGGCATTCTTTCATTTGCATTTCAGTTTCACGTTTTACAAATTGTAATTGGTTATATTTACTCTTGTCTACAATCTTATGTAAGTCTGACTCATGCCATAAGTCATCCTTTTATATTATAGAAATTGACAATTTGATCAAGATTCTTGTAAATCAGTAAATCAGACTACTAGTTTACAAAATTCCTACAATAATTTTTTTTTTAACTTTTACCTCTTTACCTTTTATTTTCTTTTTTTCCTATTTTTTCATCAAGCAGCAACTCCCTTTGGCACTTTTCTATTGCTCTTTTTTCCACTTCTTTCTTCTTGGAACAAAAAAAATCTATTTCTATTTCTTATACTATTTTTTTTCTATTACTCACACTTAATTATGCATTCTCACATTTTGTTATTTTGCTTTGATTTTAGTTATTCACTGTGATTTCAGTTTTGCTCTGATTTTAGTTATTTGTTTTAACTTAAGTTTTTTTTTTTTTTTTTGTGGTTTCATTGTTTGCTTTTGCTCTAGGCTGTTCTTTCCTCCAAATTTCCAATATGCCCTATAAACAAATATGAAATTTAATACAAGAAATACCAAAAAAAAATAAAAATAAATAAAGCAACCAACACTAAAAAATTAATTTTTATTTATTATTTTATCAGTCCCTATTATTCTTTTAGAGCAACTAGTTACTCTTTTATTTTTTTTGGCTCAATTTTCTTTTTCGTTTTTAAATTACAGGTTTTTCTGTTAGAAAACTATTTATTCTTTTTTTATTAGTTGTTTGTGTATTACTAGATATTTATTATTTTATTTTTTGATTTTTCTTTGGGGAAGTAGTTATTTCTTTATCAATAGCTGTTTATTATTTTAGATAAACCTATGTGCTCCAAATTGTTGATTTCCACCAATGCTTCCATGTTCCGTGCAACAAATCACATTTTTTTTTTTGGGGAAAATGTACAAAAATGTGTTTTTTCATGGAAAAAATGCCAATTTCTAGGGAGTAATTCCAATCATAGGAGGTTGGAGGTGGCCTTGGCACCAGAGGGAGTTTGGGCTTTGCAGGAAGAGGCAGCTTCACGAAGTCAATGAGGTCGGAGAAAGATTTCAGAATCTTGGGATGGCCATTGATGTTTGTTGGGCCATCAATAAAAAGATGAAGGAGATTTTGAGGAGACTACCGATTTGTAAGTTAAAGATCAGATGACTGTGAGCCACAAATAAAATGAGAAAAAGAAATAGAAATCAGGGAAGAAGAAGACGATGAAAAGTGAAGATTGGTTCACTAAGTCAAAAAACTCAAAAATTATTTTTAATTTTAGCATAAAAAGTTGTGCTTAATAGTCAGACTCCTTAAAGGTATAATAACTTTTTTCATTTCCAGCTAGGGAAAAATAATAAAGTTATTAAAAAAAAGATAAAAACATATATATTAACATGTAATGATATTTTTTATGGAGATAATAATTTTAAATAAAAAATAATATATAATTTTTTATTAAATTATAAAAATTATGTGATTTAGTAATTTTTATGTAAATAAAATTTAATAGAAATAGTAATTTAATGAAAACATTCATAATGCTTTCATACATATGTATATTTTATAAATAAACGTTTTCCCACTCTCGCCCCCGTTCCTCCCGCTTTAGGTCACCTAGAGATATATTAGGGCTCCTGTTATTAATAGCTATTTTCCGCTTGACTTAACTTTAAGTTCTTTTACCAGCAATTCTTTTTTTTTAATCAATTTTTCTCTTGACTCAACTTTAAGAAACAGCCTTGGGGGTTGGCTGAACTTATTGACCACTTAGCATAAAGCTAGAGAAAAGAAAAATAAAATAGTATGTTAGAATGAAAAAAAGTAACAAAAAAAAGGGAAAATGTAACAGAAAGAAAAAGGAAAAACTAGTAAAAAAAATTTGGCCAAAGAGGGCCTCAAGCGAATTCAAAGCACTCTAGCCATAGCTTAATATTTGTCAAACGGACAAAAGCTTAAAAATATTTATAACTCACGTCATGTGTTTGTCCTGCCCTGCGCTAGACACACACAAAAATATTTTTTATAAAGAGATGCTAAAAAAAATAATATTACTCATGAAGTATATTACTTTAGCTGACAACTTGATAAAAAATGATGAAGAAAGAAAAGGAAAAAATAATAAATAAACCATTAAAGTTTTATTTTTGCCTGATTCAGCCATTGATGTTTTTTTTATTTTTGTCAAATAAATTACTAATGTTATTGAGTTAGTCTAATTTACCAATTGCTATTAAGATTAATTAATTTTTAGTCCTAAAACTTTGCTAACTTTTCTATTTCAATCCTAAAATTTTCGAACACCCAATGGTTTGTCATCCCTTTATGACAGCCACACAATTCTGCCTCCACTGCCGCACGATTTTGTCTCTCTGTTCATACCAATTCATCTTTAGTTGCACAATCTCACCTCATGATTTATGCCAATTCAAGCCCTCCTCGAACAGACCTCACCGCCGAGCCATGAAGAGAGACCAAATGCGATTGATTGAAGCCCCCCATCTCTAATGTTGTCCTCGAGCTTGCTTGCCCTAACATCATCTTCTTGTAGACGTATGAATCACGGATGGTGATGGAGAGATCAGGCGAGATCTTGTGGCGGCTTACAAGCAGTGGAAAGGTAAGCGCAAGAGGCGGTCATCGATTTGTCTTCGATTGGTGCCAAAGTCGTCAATTAGTGCCTATTTGTTTCCGAGGCAAAGGTGGGTGCAATGGAGATGGGTGCGATGACGGAGATTGGGTGGACCTGGAAACTAGGACATCAACGATCATGGTCTGATCTTCCAGATTGGATGAGATGTAAAATTATGGACTAATATAGAAAATTTTAAAAATTTTAAGCACTAAAATGGTAAATTTTAACGGAATATTATCTATTTTAAAATAGAATATTCCACAAGTTAACATCCAATTGCCTATTTGGCCTGATTTTAAAACATTAATTTTTTATTTAGCAAAAAAAAAAACATTTGTGGCCGAATCGGGCCAACTCAAAAACTTCAATACTTTATTCGTTATTTTTTGCCGAAAGAAAACTTTGACCCATTCAACAACGGAAAAACAGTTTCACCTCAAATCGACGTTGAAGTCGTTACCAGGATCACCGAACACCTTTTTTAAAAAAAAAATTAATGGGTAAAAGGACCACCTAGGTGTTTAATAAAAAAGGGAAATTTGAAACCTCCCTCCCCCCCATATTTAACCTAACATACACTTACCCCTCTATTTTATAAAACCTACACTTTGACCCCTTTGAACGTCACATCCATCATCTTGTCTGCTATGCTAGTGGGCTTAATGCTCTGATTGCCCAACAATATTTTCAAATCATGCAAACTAACCACAATATTTATTTTATGGTACCTCAAATCCATTTTTCCCCAAAATATATGATATACTTCTAATAAATTTTCTATTTCTAAATAATTTCTATATTTATAAATTCATAAACAATTTCTAAATCTATAATATATTTTCATGTTTATAAACAAAATTCATGCTCGTGATTAATATTAATATTTACATTTTAACATCGTATTTATTATTCAATTAGTTCAAATAAAGAAGTGTCATTTTTTAGGATAAATATATTGTAGCTAATTTCATTTTATTTTGAAAAATAGTCCTCACCATGTGAAAAAAATACACATTTTATAATTTTTACCAACATGTAATGTATGATCATGTTTTTTCTTTTGTTGCTTAGATCATGTTTTTTTTATTTATATATTACTAGATCATGTTGTTTTTTTCTTTTTATCTGTAAATTATCATATTGATCGTGCATCAATCTCTTGTGTGAGGAAAAAATCATATGAAAAAATTTCTTAGTTTGTGTTAGTTTCCTATTATTTTCTAATTGAATTTATTATCTACAAATCAGTCACCAGAGAAGAGAGAGAGAGAGAGAGAGAGAGAGAGAGAGATTGATTATTGATTGATTAATTAGAATAATATTGAATAAAACTAATAATAAATCCATGCAGTGGAAGGTAGATATATGGAAGCAAGATTGATTATTGATTGATTAATTGGAATAATATTAAATAAAACTAATAATAAATCCACATAATGAAAGATAAATATATGAAAGCAAGATTGATTATTGATTGATTAATTGGAATAATATTGAATAAAACTAATAATAAATCCATATAGTGGAAGACAAATTTATGGAAGCAAGATTTTTTGTTTTTTTTTTTTTCAAAATTTGTTACAATTACTAGTATCACTAATTAAGTTGATTAGTTCACATTGTACTTCCCTTATTTGTCACCAACTACCAATTAAAACCTCATATACTTTCACTCATATAACCAACTCAACGCTATATCATTGTTTAGTTCATATCAAAGATGTTTAGGTAAGAAATCTATCAAATTAGTGATAATAGAGCATCAAATTAGTTAAAATATATTTGTCCTGAAAAATGAGACTTCTCTATTTGAATTAATTAAAATTGAATAAGATATTAAAAAGTAAAATTACTATTAAACTTAGTTTATAAACATGAAATTATATTATAGATTTACAAATTAATAGTAAATTTATAAATATGAAAATTATTAAGGAATGAAAAAATTATTAGAAATATGTCATACATTTAGGGAAAATGGATTGTAGGTGGCATCAGATGAATATTATGGTTAATTTGTAGAAATTGAAAATATTGTTGGTCTATTAGATCATTTGGTCCACTAGCATATCAAACAAGCTTACAAATGTGACAGTTTGATAGGAAAAACTGTAAGTTTTGCTATGGATGGGGGCAAGTGTAGGTTGGGGCAAATATAGGGGGGCTTTTTGTAAATTTCACAATAAAAAATTGTTCTTATAAAATGAAAACAAGAAAAAAAGAAAAACAGATTTTGAATCTCGGGCCGGGTCGCAAATCTTGATTCACTGCCAAATGGACCTTGGTCAGTTGGATCCAGATCGTTAGAGAACTTGACTACTAGTGACTAGGATGGCAATAGATAGGATTTGGGTAGGATGGTATTAAATCCATATCCTATCCATCATATTGGATATTCAATCTATATCCTATCCACCATCCATCGGTTTTAAAATCCACCAACCCGCTGCATGCAATCTATCATAATAAGAAAAAAAATAATTTTATAACAGAATATCATAATTAAAAAATATTAAAATTGATCATCTAGCAAAACAATATCAACAATAAAAGACATATAATGAAGTGCAATAGTCAGGTAACTTAAACACACTGATATAACTAAATCTAACTACAATGTCTAGTACTTATACAATACAATCCGGTAAGTTAAACATATGGTTGCAACTTGCACCATCCTTGAATTGACAATCAAGACGATACTCACAAAAATCTTTGACGCACTAATGCAACTCCTCAAAATGTTTAAATATAAAGGAAACAAGAATGAGTTTACAGAAAATATATGTATATATGTGAATGATTATATATATATGTTCAAACTATATTACCCTTATATATATGTGTGTGTGTATGAATGAATCAGTCATTTCAACCTGCAAAGTCCAGCTACAATTGTACTCATTTAACTGAATTAATTTTTTTTGTAATTACTCTGTGTGTGTATATGGGTAGGATGTGGGGCAGATGGACCTAAACCCATATCCTATCCACATCCAGTAGGTACAAAAAAAAAACTCAAATCTACTCCAAATCTATTTAATTATAAAAAAAATCCTATCCGACGGATAGAATTTAGTCAAATATCTACTGGGCCGAATATCCGTTGACATCGCCTGTGACTACAACTGCCTTTCTCATCGACACGTCCCACACATTAGTAACTGGTGTCTGGTTGTGATCGGCCATCAGCGTCCCCGCGCCATTTTCGCCAGCTGTCACAGCCGCCTCCGCCGCCGCCCCCGCCGCCGCGACTTCTATCTGGTAACTGTGGTATCGTCAAGTTATGTTTCAGTAACTAGAGTCTGTCGAATTATGTTCTGATCGATTTGACTTCTCGCTTTTGTTGCTGGCCGTCAGTTAGTTTGTGCGGCGTTTTATCGGAAGTTAAACTTGTCGCATTTAAGTGTTGGATGCTCTGGTGAACAATGTGGAAATTGAAGATTGCCGAGGGAGGGAGTCCATGGCTGAGAACGACGAACAATCATGCTGGTCGTCAAATTTGGGAGTTCGATCCCAAAGCTGTATCTCCTGTAGAGATAATGGAGATCGAGAAAGCTCGCGAGAGTTTCACCCAGAATCGCTTCCAACAGAAGCATAGTGCTGATCTACTCATGCGCATTCAGGTTTTTGTTCTTCTTCTTATTTCTTTTATTTAGTTTTCTGGGTGTTCACGAAGTTCTTATTGTGGTTATTTATATTCTGGTTCCATGATCAAGTTTAATCCCGTTTTCTGGACTCGTTTTGAATTGCTTGCTTTTTATGTCCACCATTCAGTTTGCCAAGGAGACCGTTGCCCAGGTTTTACCTCAAGTGAAGGTAAAGGATCCGGAGGAGATTACAGAGAATATGGTAACTAACACTTTGAGAAGAGCGATAAATTTCCATTCAAGTGTTCAAGCACATGATGGCCACTGGCCCGGGGACTATGGAGGTCCTATGTTTCTTATGCCTGGTTTGGTACGTACATTTTGTTGCTTTATTACTGCTGTCTATCTTGTTTCATTCTATCTGTATTTTTTTTGGGTGGCATGTGGAGTGTTTTGGGGCTGATTCAAGCTAAACTACTGCTGGGCCCGAATTTGCTTAAACCATTTTGAGCAAGCTTTTACTGCTTGAGTCAAGCTTGAACTCCGCTAGAACATTAATGTCAAAGCTTACCTTGGCAAAATTATATTAGAAATTAGTTCAAATTACAATTTCAAACCTTTGACCATCTGGTTTTCTTAATTTGACATGTTATCAACAAACTTCCTTCACTTTCAACAATTGCTTATTTCTTTGATAGATGACTTACCAAATGATTCACACTGCAACATGTAAAATAAAAAAGTACAGATTCACTACTACACAGTGTCTCATAGCCATGATATACAAGATGGTCTTCGAATATAAACATTGTAAATTAAACATGCTTGGTGATGGCATTGGAAATTCATCTCTTTATTTGCCTAAGATTTGCATCAAGACTTTCAGCTTGTAAAACCTTGTCACAGTTTGTGGATCATAGCAGCTACTATGATTATAGAAGTTAATTGACATCAAGACTTAAAATGCCACCAACTCCTTGGTGGATACAGAGCTGGTTGGTAAGGATGATGATCATGAATATTATTCACAGAAGCTTGATTCACATTTCAAGTATCGTAACGCCCAAATAATCGTAGAAGTTAACTGAAATAAAGCACTTATTGCCACTAATGCTGATTAAAGGCTGTTGATGATGATGAATCCTCATCAGCTTTATTCTGCTTGCTGTCATGAGCTCCTTCAATTTGAATGGTGCTAAACTTAATCTTTTCTTGATTAGATAATTCGAGTTAAATTTTTGAATCAGAGTTAATTGGAACACCTGTGCAATAAGCTATTTAGGCTATGTTCTGATGTTGACCTAGAAAAGCTTGGTATTAGCTTGACATGTCTGCTTCCCCTAGGTTGTGTGGCTGTCAAAATGTCTTAATTTCCTTCTCATTTTTATTCTAGAAACAAGTAAATAAAGTCGTGTCTTCCAGCATAACCTGGATATAATTTCTTCAGTCTTTTATTGTTGTTGTTGGTGTTGTTGTTCTATGGTACAGCTTGTAAAACAATTTCTTCTTAGTTATTTTCATGTCTTGGTTATAGTTGTTCCTGCATGGCTCTATCTCTGTCAGGTAATTACCCTATCTGTCACTGGGGCACTAAATGCAATCTTGTCAGAAGAGCACAAAAGGGAGATGCGCCGTTATCTCTATAATCACCAGGCAAGCTATTTCCTTTTAATCTTCTTTGTGTAAGCAATTGCCTAATGTCATTGCCTTGTCTACCTTGAGGTCTTCTTTATGGATTATATTTTATTTGCAAAGCTGTACTTTCTTAATGTCTTTTTTAATATGTTCCTGAGTACTTAAAGTTATTGCAGAACAGAGATGGTGGATGGGGTTTGCATATAGAAGGACCAAGCACAATGTTTGGTTCTGTTTTGAGTTATGTCACTCTAAGGTTGCTTGGTGAAGGGGCTAATGATGGAGATGGAGCAATTGAGAGAGGTAGAGACTGGATTTTAAGTCATGGTGGTGCTACTGCTATAACATCTTGGGGGAAAATGTGGCTTTCGGTCTGTTACTTTGGTCTTTTTCTTACTGATTTATTGATGAGATAACTCGTCTTTTATCATGTTCATGAGCAATTGCTCTGTATTTATTTTGTTTGGAAACAGGTGCTTGGAGTCTTTGATTGGTCTGGCAACAATCCTCTGCCCCCTGAGATTTGGCTTCTTCCTTATATGCTCCCATTTCATCCAGGTCTTAAGCTTTTTCTTGTGTGTTGTGTGTACACGTGTGCAAGTTTGTTTTCTTTAATACTGTTGTTTCAGTCATTGTTCGGGATACTTGATTGGAGTATGCTCATGAGCAAAGTCAGAAAACAATCAGAATAAAAAACGAATATGAGAAAAATTTTGGTTCTAAGCCATCATATCCTTTTATCCATATGTATCCTACAGAGTAGCCAAAACATGTTCACAAATATGCATTTGAGTGTTAATCCAAGTGATTTGGGTTGCAAAACTGTGATAAGACATGCTTATCAGAGTGTTTGTTACTTGATGCTCAAAAGAATAAAAGTCTATATGGATATTCCTGATTTCAAGTATCCAGATGTGGATATAATTCATGCAATTCTGTCCTGCTGTTAGATTAACTCCCTTCTCCAATTTATTTTAATTGTCATTCATATTGAAATCATTTTGTCTATTGTTGGTTTTTTTATTTTGGTTCATTTAATTTATTGTTTCTTTTTCTTTGAAACGTGCAAAGATCTTTTGCTAAGAATGAGCTACAAAGAGTAGCAATATACAGTTTCAGTCTTGAGCCAAACCAGAAACAGAAGGCAGTGGTAACTAGTTAGTGTTATCATTAAGTCAATTAAGTACTGAGCTTATTAGGTCAACTCTACATATAGAGATGAGGCAGAGAGACTGAACAATTTAAGGGAGTTCAAAGGAGGTGTTCACAGTGTTTCAGTAGTATCTATTGTAGGTTTTGTTCATGGATGGTACTTCCTTGGTGAAACTTCATACAAAATTGGCTTGTAAAAAATATGTTTGAATTAGGTTCTGTCTCTAATGATGAGAAAGTAGCTTACTTATAATTTCTGAGAGATGCTCTCTAGGTTTTATGAAGAGGAATGTATATTAGGAGAAATTCAACTATGCAACAACTATGCTCTTTCTCTGGGACAAAACATATTTTCTGCACTATAAGTTGTTCTAGAAGAGAATATTCAGAGAAAGAGGCAAAACCATTGTACTTGATCTATCGTTACAGGGAAACTACAAGGGGAATATATCCAAATTCTGAAAGTCTTTTAATGTGAACCTTGCTGTTAACTAAGGAGATTTCGTTCCTGCTCACTGCTTGAGCATATTAGTGGTAGTAGTACAGATTAGAGTCCAAAGCAAGCTTCTTATTTAGGTTGGCTAAATCAAGGCTTGAGCTACAAATCCAACCTTTCCACACTTCCAGGTGTTGCTTGGAGTAGATTCTCTGAGTTCCATGCACTTTAAAAATCAAGGGGAAGAGAGAGAGAGACGGGGGAAAAAAAGTAAGGCAGAAAAATACTCAAATTGTAGAAGTGTCTTTGGATGATGGCAAAGATCAGAGGATATTGTGACTTGTTAGTGGTGTCTTATTTCTTTTATAGATGTGGACGAACTTCATGAGGTTAAGCCAAGAGTTGGAAAGTCTCAAGTGATTCTAGACTTCTTTCTGATTCTATACATTTAATGTTTAGCATGTGTTTTCACCTCTGGCTCAATTCCCCTCCCATCTTTTCTTGACTTACATTGTTAATATGATGTAGAATGGCTATTGTCAGACCAAAAGAAATTTATAATGTTATTATAAAAAACTCAGTTTTAAGTACATATGAGCTTAGGAAAAATGCATCTACTTACTGCAGGGAGGATGTGGTGTCACTGTCGGATGGTTTATTTGCCTATGTCATATCTATATGGAAAGAGGTTTGTTGGACCAATAACACCTACAGTTTTATCTATGAGAAAGGAGCTTTTTACTGTGCCGTATCATGAAATAGATTGGAATCATGCACGCAACCATTGCGCAAAGGTTTGTCAACTGATGCATTAGTTTTACATGTTCTGCTTCCATGGTATAACAGATCTCTTGTCTATCACCGTCTTATCATTTGATACACTTCCATCTTTTTATTTGGTATTTTTGTTTTTCTTTTTTAATTTTGGTTTCAGCTGTAATCTTGTCATCTTGGGCACTCATACTTTAGCTGTTGCCTTCCTAAAGCTGTCAGTTGAACCATAGAGTTCAATAGTTCACTAAACTTTCTGCAAGATATAATGGCAAAACATGTAAAGCGGTAACAAGAGTTACCAAACCCAGTGAAAATTGCTAGATTTTCTTTTATATGCAAAATTGATGCTAGATACAAGTGCTACATCTTTCTGCAAAGTTCTTTGGACGCCACTAAAATCCTTTATAAAGAAACTGAGGATTGATGGAATCATAGCAAGAGACAATATAGCTGCCTTGGATGCTATCTGCTGCCTCATGGTTTATTCTTAACAGGGGCATCATATCTTTCCTTTTGCAGGAGGACCTCTATTACCCTCACCCACTTGTGCAGGACATACTGTGGGCTACCCTCCATAAAGTTCTTGAACCTGTCCTAACGCATTGGCCTGGAAAAAAATTGAGAGACAGAGCCACTAATCTTGTGATGGAGCACATACACTATGAGGATGAAAATACTCGCTATATCTGCATCGGCCCTGTTAACAAGGTGCAGACAATGAAGCTATGTTGTGTATGTTGTGGTAGTTCTAAAACTACCACCCGCACCCCCCCTCCCCCCCCCCCCCCCCCCCCCCCCCCCAAAAAAAAAAAAAAAGAAAGAAAGAAAAAAGGGAAAGAGAAATGAATATGAAGAGGAAAACTTGTGTCAGTCTTTCAGATAATGAGTTGATTATCTTTTTATTACTCCATGAATTATTCCAACTGAGTGTCCTGAGTGTAAACTGCCTTTGCTGATGTTAAAACAAAAGAACTATTTCAAATCCTTGCTGTTTCGATGTGCCAACGATAGGTGTTAAATATGCTATGCTGTTGGGTGGAAGACCCAAACTCAGAGGCTTTCAAGTTACATCTTCCAAGAATTTATGATTATCTGTGGATTGCTGAAGATGGCATGAAAATGCAGGTACTGTTTTCCTTCTTTTTCTGCATAATCGAATTTTTGGCTTAACACAAAGTGTCTTAGAATGACTCTCACAGAAAATGGTTCTTAGTAGAATGTGAGCATTCTGTCCCACCAACAGAGTTCAGTTGGCAAAGGGACAATTCGGAATCCCTCCTCACTTGCCAAATGTGGCTTGAAGCCCCTCCTGGTTTTGAGAAACATGCAAGTCACCCCCTAACATTTACTATCATAAATACCTCCCTATGAACACTTGTAAGATGCTTCTGTGTAACCAAAAAAAAAAAAATAGATGAAGAATTTGAGCATTCTGCTTAAATATGGCAGGGTGATGAAGTTATAAGGCCTATACCGTCACTGCAATGTATCAACTGTAACTGTAACTGGATACCTGGATTCACTTTGCCATTGTATTTAGATCTATATGACAATTTAAGAGAAATGACATACTGCAGGGTTATAATGGTAGTCAACTATGGGATACTTCATTCACCATACAAGCGATTTGTTCAGCTGATCTTGTGAATGATTTCGGTCCAACTTTGCAGAAAGCACATGCATATCTCAAAAACTCACAGGTTCTTTCATGCTTAGTTCAACCGAGGATTATTTATTAGAGATGCATCAGAACATTTGAAATCTGTTACTGTCTAAAATTGTTCCTTGATATTTTTTTCTGGCCATCTTGAAGGTTCTAGAAGACTGCCCTGGTGATCTCAATTATTGGTTTCGCCACATTTCTAAAGGGGCGTGGCCCTTCTCAACTGCTGACCATGGGTGGCCTATCTCAGACTGCACAGCAGAGGGATTGAAGGTAAAAAAATTATCAGATGCAAAGTCAACTCCCTTAATTGATTCCTTGTACCTTCTTACTAGTGTTTTTGTTTCTTCATCTCACACTTGCATTTTCTCTCTGTTTTTCTCTGGTTATCCTTTCATTTCTTAAGGCTGCCTTGCTTCTCTCAAAACTTCCCTCAGAGGTTGTTGGTGAACCACTAGAAGAGAAGAGACTATATGACTCCATAAATGTTATTCTCTCACTACAGGTAACTCTGATCCTAGATGTTTTGTCTTTGAGTATTCCTTTATGCTTTGGATGAATTTAACAGGTTACCATTGAGTTTTATGATTTTATAAGAATATAAGTTGAAGTTATATGGTTTACAACTACAAGTTCCTTCTGTTTTTTTTCTTATTCTTTTTTAATGTGAAAGTTATTCAGGTTTTAACTTTGATGTTTATTTAGACACTATGGTGTGGATATGGTTATTTAACACTTCACATTATTTGAGATATGAATGGTTCAGTTTGGTTGATTTTTTTTCCCCTTTTTTTGGAGCCTTATATGGTCATATTCATTTACAATGCAGAATGAAGATGGTGGTTTTGCAACATATGAGC
This sequence comes from Aquilaria yunnanensis, assembly GCA_039654915.1. Taxonomy (NCBI): domain Eukaryota; kingdom Viridiplantae; phylum Streptophyta; class Magnoliopsida; order Malvales; family Thymelaeaceae; genus Aquilaria; species Aquilaria yunnanensis. Next base: position 5,101,698 of record CM077595.1, read on the forward strand.
TGACGAGATCATACAGTTGGCTAGAGGTTGCCTACCTATTATTTTTGCATCATGTTTTTTTTTTCTTGCTGCAGTTCTTCATTAGATCTTACATGTAGGGAACGTTTGAGAAATTGATCCTTGTATTCATTTACTCATGCTATATCAAGCGTTCAGCTAAGAATTAAAGGCCTCTTTCATATGCCTTCTATAGTAATTGTCATTGATGTAACCTGGGGAAGGACATATTGGCTCAACTCCATGTCATAAGTTTCTTGGTTTGCTTTTCTAAGTTCTCTCAACCTCCTAGTCCCTAGACTGTCCTAGGTATTTTTCATGTCAGTTGTCATCCATAATAAGTCTGTAAAGTTTTATTGGATTACTACTTGACTACAAGGTTTTTATTTAAGTTTGTGTTAAGCTAATACTTATACTTCATAGTCAGTTCCTTATCTTCTAGTATTTCATAAAAATTCATGGTTCTCTTGTTTTTGCTTGTACCATTATTGCATTACATTTTGCCCTATTGAATTTCGTGGTCTCTTTGGAATTTGAATTACCCTTCCATTGTATTTAGTTCTTAGAATTGTTTGGGTAGGCATGTTTTTTCTTGCAAGAATTTTCGGTAGGCAGAACTGAGCCAGAAATGTTTCTACTACTTGTGGAATCTAATGAGTGTAGGCTGTAGATTGCGTCATACATCTATATTTCTTTTAATGGATAGAATACTTTGTTTGAATACAATAGCTATCAGTAATCTGACCAATCAGAGAACTTTTAGAAGGCACTGTGGGGCTTTTCCTATGTAAGAGAAGAATTTTGGCCAGCAGGAATAAGCTAGAAGAACCTAGAGTCTATTTTGCCAAATAGGTACATGATTGAAACCTCTGCAAATGAGCCCACCTGCTACTTATAAAGAAGCTATATGTAATCCTAGGGTTACATATCTTAACTGGAATCTTTTATTGGAAAGTTATTGTCATTTTAATATATGCAAGCCATAAAATAAAGTGTGCATGACTATTTTGGTATTACTGCATCCTCCTCCACTGTATAGTCATTCGCTTTTCTGTTTTGTTCTCTTATCAGTTGATCAATCCTGCAGAAACTTTTGGTGACATAGTTATTGATTATCCGTAAGATCTCTGTACTTATTTTTCTTCCATCCCATGATGTTTGATTTTTTTTTCTCCTGGGTTCAAGTATATCCTGTATTTAAGTTTTTTTGGCCTTTTCAGTTATGTTGAGTGCACATCTGCTGCCATTCAAGCTTTATCATCCTTTAGAAAGTTATATCCTGGGCATCGACAGGGAGAAATAGATCAATGTATAAAGAAGGCAGCCAAGTTTATTGAGAGCATACAGGCTTCAGATGGTTCATGGTTTGCTCCTACCTATTCCCTCAAGGAACAGCTCCACTGTTTTTACATTTTCACTTCACGATTTCTTTCCAACCCTTCTTCTCTTTGCTTTCCTGAGATACAAACTTCAACTCTACGTCTTCTAATCTTTTTGGTCCTATATGTATAGTCTTATTCTGTGTGTCATGCTTAATGATGCTTCTGAACTCTCATGTTCTCTTGTTTATTTGGACCCAGATATTAAAGTAAACGTGATTGCCCTTACAGGTATGGCTCATGGGGAGTTTGTTTCACCTATGGAATTTGGTTTGGGGTGAAAGGTTTGGTAGCTGCGGGGAGGAACTTCAATAACTCTTCAACCATTCGTAAAGCTTGCAACTTTTTGCTGTCCAAACAGCTTGCTTCAGGTGGCTGGGGAGAGAGTTATCTTTCATGTCAAGATAAGGTTAGTTGACATTTTACCTTTTTTTTTTGTTTTCCAATTAAACAGAAATATGGGATATATTAGGTTTCAATGTGGTTTCTTATCTTTAACCTTTGACTTTGAAAATTACAACTCGTGTGAATTGGTTGTTTATATTTCATTTGTTCTATACCATGGACTTTTTTGAACCTCCAAAAGTTGTTACAGGTAATTCTATTGGTCCTTGGATTCTTGAAGAATCTATGATATTCTAACATGTTGACAAGAACAATGTTGAATAAAAGATAAGAAGTGGATGGTGGCTCTTAATAATAATGCATGCATTGTGTTTGAACCACTTATGTAGTAGCCTAAAATTACTCATGCAAATACTTACTGTTGCCTAAACAAAGAAAAAACCCTTTCTATTCTTCAATTTCTTCTTCTTCTCACTTCATTTTGTCAGATTGGTAAGTATACATCTCTTCTGCTTAAAACTTTGCTAGGCATTAATACACATACCCTTTGTAGATCTGACAGCATGATTCGTATAAGTCAACTAATTGTTAAATGTGGAATGCCCAGTGCTCTGTTGTATTGACATAGGGTCCTTTGCATTTTCAAGTGCCTTTCTTATGTCCTTGAGGGTGACTTGTGGAAATTTGTAGTATCTGGCATTTCTTGAAGAATACAAGATACATAATCCCATTCATTTTTCTTTGTGAAAAACTCAGAATTAAAAGGTGCCAGGAAATCTTGGGAGGGAAGAGGGAGAAATTCTCAACAAATGGGTGAGGCCGTTTTGCCTCTCAATGGAACCTTAAGCGGAACCTTTGGCCAGGGGCTTCCATATGGACTAGCGTTCTCATGGCTAAAGCAAGAGCCAAGTTCATATAGAAATTTGTAACTAGGGGCTTAGTTGACTAATCATCAAAGAAGAAAAGGTTGAACTATTTAACCCAAGCAACTGACGGATTTTATTCTAATGGAGTATCAGTTAACTGGTGAATGTTGTTTGACATTACTATTGTTTTCTAGCATGCCTTCATCATCATGTTTATAACTATTCTGACAATTTTTAATAGTATTCAGTAATCTTTCTTGAGCATTATCTAAAATTTCTCTAGTAGTACCGATGAGCTATAAATGTTAAAATTTTTGTGCAGGTCTACTCGGATCTTGATGGGAAACGATCTCATGCTGTGAACACAGGGTGGGCAATGTTGGCTCTGATTGACGCTGGACAGGTAGAAAATATGACTACAAAACTGGGAAATTTGAGTCTCTTCTGTAGATTTCTTTTGTCAAGGATCAAGTATACTTTCAAATTATGTTATCACCTTTTGTGCTGCATGTATTCTTGGATGCATTTTTGCAATGCTTACAGTATTGGACACTTCAATGTTTCTCATGGTTGGCTCATGCTTTTGAACTACTGGAGCAGGCTGAACGAGATCCAACACCATTGCATCGTGCTGCTAGATATCTAATAAACTTGCAAATGGAGAATGGCGACTACCCACAGGAGGTAAATTTAATGCCCCCTTTGTCTACGGTGGTTCACAAATAACAACAATCTTGTTTGATGTGAGTGCTAAATTTAGATGACTGGACACATTATAGATTATACATTGTGTGCTTGACCAATGCATTTGTGTCTGTGGCAACGTCGGGTTTTCTGGAGTCGCCACCAATCCGTTTACCTAGGTCGATTGGTCACTTTAAAATTGGTCTACGAGAGTTCGGGGATCGGGAGTACGGTTACGCTAAAACAATATTGTTATAGCGCCCAAAATTGGCACCTTAGTTGATTTTAATTTTGTTTTACTTTGCTTTTAAATAATTTTCAGTTAATTTTCAAAATTAGAAATTTTAACTGAATTAGTCGAAATGTGGATTTTTAAGTTAATTTGTATAGAATTTTATACTTCCGAACCATGGACTCTGCCGAGTCATTTGGACACGGAAGATTTTGATTCCGAACCATGGACTCTGCTGAGTCATTTGGACACGGAATTTGGTGAAATTTTAATCCATATCGTAAAAATATGGATTTTTATCTTTTTATTTAATTTATTTATTTTAAAAGTTAATATTTTCCAAACCGTAGATCCTGCCGGATCATCCGGATATGAAAATTAATTTAAATTTAATTATTTAATTAATTAATAAACGGTACACGCAAACTGAATTTTCCTAAATGTGATTTTTTTTTATTATATTAAAACTAATTTTAGATTAACTATTAAAAAGTCTATCCAAATCTAATTATGTTTAATATTAATTCCTAAACTAATTCATAATTATCCAAACAAAACTATAAAAGGAAAACATAAGTAAAACAATGACCAATTTGTAAATCAGAACAACATTAGAGGCTCAATTAGACAAATCAAATAAATTCAGGGGTAAATTATTTATTAAAAATATTTATCTAAACTAATCACACAATTATGTTTAATATTAATTTCTTTAAGTTTATTCATACTCTTAATCAAATGAACAAACAAAAACATAAAAGAAAATAAACATTAGTGACCAAATTGTAAATCGAAACAACCTAAAAGTCTCAGATGAACAAATCAAATAAATCCAGGGAGTAAATTATTTATTAAAATCACCAATCTAACATAATCATATAATTAAACTTAATGTAAATTCCTAAGTTAATTTATGCCTTTAATTAACTGAACAAACAAACAAAAAAAAACACAAAAAGAAAATAAGTAAATCAGCGACTAAATTATGAATCAAAACAACATTGGAGTCTCGATTAGATAAATCAAATAAATCCAGGGGTAAAACTAGAATTATGCCGAACTTATGACTTTCAGATCAAATCCGGGTCGACAACGGGTTGGTTTGCGATCTGGTTTTCATTATTTAATTTTAATTAATTTTTTTTTTGTTTTGTTTGTTTTAAATAATTTCAATTAATATCCAAACCATGGATTCTAACCGAACCACCTGGATATGGACGAAGGATTGATTTCGGATTTTATTAATTACTAAGGGCGGATCTCTGAAATTTGCCATGTGTTATAAAATTGATCTCTTATTAAATCTCTTCCTAATTTCTAGATGATGAGAAAAGTAAGCATACATGAGCAATTAATTTACTAATTATTCTTATATCCTATTAATATTTTTTATTTTCAAGATGCATTATGAGATCTAAATTACAATTATAAGAACCAAAAAATATAAAAATGAATTAAACATTCCAAATGATATGCCTATATAGATTTAATGACTTAATTTGATAGATGACAAACCAAACAAAACAAAGAAAGAAAATAAATAAAGAAGTAAATAAATAATAAATAAAATGAATAGTAAGTAAATAATTCGACGAGTAAATAAAGAGAACAAATAAAAAGAAAACAAACAAAACAAAAATACAACAGACAACATGAAGTAAAATATTTAAGACATATTTTATATAAATTTAATAGTTAAGGTTAATGCAAAGTTCAAACAGACAGAACAAATAAAATAAAAAGAAATCAATGAAAATCCAGTTGTCAGTGACTGATCTGCAAGATAAAATGAAGTTAGTGGCTTAAATGGATGAAATAAAAAGAACTAGGGGCTAAAATGAGAATTTTACCCAAAAAAAATGAATTTTGACTTGGTCAAAACGAAAACGCGTGTTTCTGTTTTCATTTCTTCTTCGTCTGGCGTCGGCACGGCGGCGTCGTTACAGGCAGCTGCGGAGGATGGCGACGGAACGGCGGGGAGCGATGGGCAGCTACCGGCGCGAGTGCAGGGGCGGTGCTGTCGCGGCGGAACACGAACGGGAGGGAAGGCGGTGGCGGCGTCGGCTGGAGCGGAGGCACGCGGAAGCGTCGGGCAGCAGGGAGGCGGCGAAGGGAAGAGTTAAGGGCGCGGCGGAGTGAAGAACAGGGCGGCAGAGCACGAGAGCAGCAGGGGACGGCGAGCGAGCAGCTGAGGGAGAGGTTTCGCGCGACGTGGACTGGGCGAGGCGAAGCAGAGGGTGGGCGAGCAGCGAAAAAAAAAAAAAAAAAAAAAAAAAAAACAGCAGGGGAGGCGACAGGCGGTGACTGAGCAGAGAGGGAGAGAAAGAGAGTGAAGAAGAACTCTCTGAGATAAGGAGAGTGAGAGCCAAAGAGAGCTCGGGCTAGGAGAGAGAGAGAGAGGGAGCAGCTGGGAGAGCTTAGAGAGTGAGAGGGAGAGCGTTGTTGCGAGAGGGAGAGAGAGAAAGATAGAAAACAGAGAGGGAGAGAGCCTAGAAGCTGGTAGAGCGTGAATGAGAGGGAGAGGTCTGTCGGCCGAGATAAGGAAGAAAGAAGTCCAGAGCCTTCTAAATTGAAATGCTAGCCGGGGAAGGCTTAGCTGGGGGAGGATTTTTTTTGTTTTCTTCTTCTTTTTTTTTTTAAAAAAAAATCTTTTTAATTAATAAATTAATAAATAATTACTAATTAATCAATATTTTTAATAAACACGTAAAGATATATATGTATATATTTTAACTAACACTATATGAAAAAAAAATGCCCCCCTTTAAACTAATAATATGTATATATTATTAATAATCTAATTTAATGAAAGTCGGACGAAATTGGGTGTCAACAGCTGCCCCCCTTTGCATGCTTCATGGGACATGATGTATGCAAAGTCGTTACCAAATTTCGCCCGGCTTAGCTAGGCATTGAGAACCTTCTCGCTGCCTAAATTGTGAGGTTAAGAAACTTTTCTTAGAACATCTGCGATAGGAATTCTCCTATCGTTAAATAAAAATTGATTGATTGATCGAGGTTAAGGGCCCTACCTTAGAACCTCTATGATAGGAACCTTCCTACCGTCGAAAAGAAATTGATTTCGTTGGTTTTGAGGTTTAAGGAAATGTCCTTAGAATCTCTATGATAGGAAAGCTCCTATCGTTGTAAGATGGACTGATTGATTGATTGTTTGAGGTTAAGGAAAGGTCCTTAGAACCTCTAACGATAGGAAAGCTCCTATCGTTGTAAGATGGACTGATTGATTAATTGTTTATTTGAGGTTTAAGGAAAGGTCCTTAGAACCTCTAACGATAGGAAAGGTTCTATCGTTGTAAGATTGACTGAATGATTGATTGTTTGTTTGAGGTTTAAGGAAAGGTCCTTAGAACCTCTAACGATAGGAAATGTTCTATCGTTGTAAGATGGACTGAATGATTGATTGTTTGTTTGAGGTTTAAGGAAAGGTCCTTAGAACCTCTAACGATAGGAAACGTTCTATCGTTGTAAGTTGGACTGAATGATTGATTCTTTGTTTGAGGTTTAAGGAAAGGTCCTTAGAACCTCTAACGATAGGAAAGGTTCTATCGTTGTAAGATGGACTGAATGATTGATTGTTTGTTTGAGGTTAAGGAAAGGTCCTTAGAACCTCTAACGATAGGAAAGGTTCTATCGTTGTAAGATGGACTGAATGATTGATTGTTTGTTTGAAGTTTAAGGAAAGGTCCTTAGAACCTCTAACGATAGGAAAGATTTTATCGTTGTAAGATGGACTGAATGATTGATTGTTTGTTTGAGGTTTAAGGAAAGGTCCTTAGAACCTCTAACGATAGGAAAGGTTCTATCGTTGTAAGATGGACTAAATGATTGATTGTTTGTTTGAGGTTTAAGGAAAGATCCTTACAACCACTAACGATAGGAAAGGTTCTATCGTTGTAAGATGGACTGAATGATTGATTGTTTGTTTGTTTGAGGTTAAGGAAAGGTCCTTAGAACCTCTAACGATAGGAAATGTTCTATCGTTGTAAGATGGACTGAATGATTGATTGTTTGTTTGAGGTTAAGGAAAGATCCTTAGAACCTCTAACGATAGGAAAGGTTCTATCGTTGTAAGATGGACTGAATGATTGATTGTTTATTTGAAGTTTAAGGAAAGGTCCTTAGAACATCTAACGATAGGAAAGGTTCTATCGTTGTAAGATGGACTTAATGATTGATTGTTTGTTTGAGGTTTAAGGAAAGATCCTTAGAACCTCTAACGATAGGAAAGGTTCTATCGTTGTAAGATGGATTGAATGATTGATTTTTTGTTTGAGGTTTAAGGAAAGGTCCTTAGAACCTCTAACGATAGGAAAGGTTCTATCGTTGTAAGATGGACTGAATGATTGATTGTTTGTTTGAGGTTAAGGAAAGGTCCTTAGAACCTCTAACGATATGAAAGGTTCTATCGTTGTAAGATGGACTGAATGATTGATTGTTTGTTTGAGGTTAAGGAAAGGTCCTTAGAACCTCTAACGATAGGAAAGGTTCTATCGTTGTAAGATGGACTGAATGATTGATTGTTTGTTTGAGTTTAAGGAAAGGTCCTTAGAACCTCTAACGATAGGAAAGGTTCTATCGTTGTAAGATGGACTGAATGATTGATTGTTTGTTTGAGGTTTAAGGAAAGGTCCTTAGAACCTCTAACGATAGGAAAGGTTCTATCGTTGTAAGATGGACTGAATGATTGATTGTTTGTTTGAGGTTTAAGGAAAGGTCCTTAGAACCTCTAACGATAGGAAAGGTTCTATCGTTGTAAGATGGACTGAATGATTGATTGTTTGTTTGAGGTTTAAGGAAAGGTCCTTAAAACCTCTAACGATATGAAAGGTTCTATCGTTGTAAGATGGACTGAATGATTGATTGTTTGAGGTTAAGGAACTCTCCTTAGAACCTCGACGATAGGAACTCTCCTATCGTTGCAAGTTTGAGGTTAAGGGCCCTACCTTAGAACCTCTGCGATAAGAACTCTCTTATCGTTTGAAGAAAAATTGATGATTGATTGTTTGAGGTTTAAGGAACTCTCCTTAGAACCTCGACGATAGGAACCCTCCTATCGTTGAAAGTTTGAGGTTAAGGGCCCTACCTTAGAACCTCTGCGATAAGAACTCTCTTATCGTTTAAGAAAAATTGATGATTTTGAAGTTAAGGGTCCTACCTTAGAACCTCGACGATAGGAACTCTCCTATCGTTTGAAGGAAGATCGATGATTTTGAGGCAAAGGTTCCGTCCTTAGAACCTCGTTGAAATTGAAATTGATTGTGGAGAAAAACTCTTTCCTCCTTTTTAAGTACCTCAGACAATCGAAGTTGAAATGTTCTATTCGGAAGTGTGAATTTTCATAATAGGTGAGTGCAGAAATTTAAACTTCGATAAGATGAGTGAATCTTGATGATGACAATAACACTGACAAATTATATAAAGGGAACGGATGTTTGGAATCAATATCCAACGTTTATCTAATATTTTCTTCAGTAAATATAGATTCCCTTGTGAGATATGTCATCCAAATAAGGTTAAAGCTTAACTACCCCAAAATGTTATGCCTAGTAGACCTAATAGGATGCGTCTCAAGAGTAACAAAAATTACTCTTTACTCAGCCATTCCAACCTAAAGGCATTGTCCTATGGTTTTAATATCAGCATGGATGAAACTATCTTATAAGATAACGAAATTCCCTGAAAAGAAAAACTGAAATACGAAAGAAAATGCTGATAATTAAAACGAAAGGACAAGAAAAACGGATCAGATCGCTTCTTCTTCTACAATGCTTCAACAGGCCGGGTAAAGGACAATTATGGGAGTGAACTGGTCGGGAAAGACTGTCGTGTCCAGTCTATTTGGATCATCGCTGGATCTGGTTCAGGAACAAAAGCTTGCATTTTATCTAGCAATTCTTCAGCAGTTGTTGCGGATATTATGATTCGTCGTGCCACCTCAGGGATAAACTTCTGCTTCACAGCACGATTCATAAAAGATAATAGACCTGCGAAGAAATAGTTAGCATTTAACAGCCCAATGGGTTTTTGATGCAAATTAAGTTGGGCCATGGAAGCGATTTGGAAGACTTCTCCTAATGTGCCAAAGCCACCTGGTAGAGCGATAAAAGCGTCAGCATTAAAAAGCATTTGTAACAAACGCTCTTGCAGATTTTTAACCACTAGCTCTTCTCCAATTGTGCCCCCAGAAACCGATTTCAGAGATGCAGGGATAATACCCAGAACCTGGCTTCCTCCTAAAGATGCTGCTGATGCTACAGCTCCCATTAATCCGACACTACCTCCTCCATAAACTAAGTGTATTTTTCGCTCAGCTAATACACTAACCAAATGGTTAGCTGCCTTTAAGTACTCTTCATCTTCTCCAGGAAAAGCTCCAGAAAATACACAAATACTTCGGGATTTACGAGTGGAGGTTTTCTCCATTCCTATCCTTACCCATGTGAGAAAAGAAGAAAAGATGATATATTTATAAAGATGAAGAGATAAGGCAATAATTTTATTTTCAAGAATGGATACATTATTGCCAGCTATTCACAGTAGTCACGAGTATGACTCTGGTCAGGTATGGGTACACTATCGTTAAAAAAGGAGGAAAATTTTCAAAATAGCTGCTAACATGTGCAGTAGTCACTACTGTAGCTTACGTCAGTAGTAGGTACGTGATTGTTGGAATAGAAGGAAAATTTTAAAAAGTAGCAGCTATATACAGTAATAATAACTGTATCTCATGTCAGGAGTGGGTACATTATTGCCAAAAGGGGAGGAAAATTTTAAAAGCGACAGCTAGCACGTACAGTAATCGTGACTTTGGTTCACGTTTCCACTGATTTTGCATCCGGTAACGGCTTCAATGCCTTCTATGAATCGGCAATTTGCATCCCATCCAGTTTTCTCACAAACTGGCAAACTGGGTCATTAAAAGTCAGATTTCCAAGACTGTAACGATCTTGTTCTTTACGGAAAGTCCACCATAAATCCATAATTTCCCATTGCACTATTTCACAAGAATGTGTTTCAAAAGTTAATAGGATATGATCCAAAGATTCCTTACGCAGGCCATTCTTGATGAATCTTATTCTATCATTACGATTTCTGGTGATCACTCCTGGAGAACGACATTTATTGCCGCAAATCCACCGTCCACAATTATGACAAACACCTAGCCTCTTTGCTCTTCTTTTTTTGTTATAAGCGCTTTTACCAAAGCCGGGCATACGGGGAAAGAACGCTTCGGGAACTTCACCAGCTGAACGAACCTTAGCTTCAATTAGCCACCGCACATTATCAGGAATGCCTTTGTACATAAATACTCTGAATCGTTCACATCTAGCTTGATAAATCTTTTTAAGAACATTTATTGGGAAGGAAGGAAAATACTTTCGTAGGGCGGAAAGAGAAGACTCCATTGATGAAGGAGGCAAAGAAAGAAATTAGTGATTGTAGGAAACGAAAATAACTAACACATATTTATAGTGATGAAAGGGATAATACGTTAATTACACTTACAGAAGCAAGTACATTATTGTCAAAAGAAAAGACAAATGACAGCTTATATGTACAGGAATCATGACCGTGGCTCTCATCTTCCACTGATTTATGTCCAGTAATGGCTTCAATGCTTTCTATGAATCGGTGATTTGCATCTCATCTAGTTTTCTCACAAACTGGCAAACAGGGTCATTAAAAGTCAGATTTCCAAGACTGTAACGATCCTGTTCTTTACGGAAAGTCCACCATAAATCCATAATTTCCCATTGCACTATTTCACAAGAATGTGTTTCAAAAGTTAATAGGATATCTTCCAGAGATTCCTTACGCAGGCCATTCTTAATGAATTTTCTTTTATCTTCACGATTTATGGAGATGTATCCTAAAGAGCGACATTTAGTATTACAATTCCATCGCCCACATTTATAACACACGCCTAGTCTCTTTGCTCTTCGCCTTTTGGCATAACGGCTTTTACCTAAACCGGGCATGCGGGGCATAAATGCATATGGAACTTCACCCGCCAAACGGACCTTAGCTTCAATTATCCACTGCACATTATCGGGAATGCCTTTGCGTGTAAAAACTCTGATTCTTTCACATCTAGCAAGGTAGATCTTTTTAATTGGAAGGGAAGGAAAGTATTTTCGCAGTGCAGAAAGAGTAGAATCCATTGATGAGAGAAGAATTTGAGAGAAGAGGGAAATAAATCAGTTATTGTAGGAGACTAGAATAACCGACTTTAGAAGTCACGGGGTATCTTATCCGCTGCTTAATCAGAAGGAAGAACACGCATTTATAGTGATGAAAAGGGATAACGTGTCGATTACACTTAGGGGAGCATGTACATCTGTCAAAAGAAAATGCAAACTTTTCCAAATCTAACAAACTGTATGTACAGTAATTGTGACTGTGGCTCACATCTTCCACTGGTTTTACGTCCAGTAACGGCATTAACGGCTTCTATGAGTCGAGGATTTGCTTCCCATCCAGTTTTCTTACAAGCTGGCAAACATGGTCATTTACAGTCAGATTCCCGGGACTGTAACGGTTTCGTTCTTCATGAAAAATGCTCCATAAACCAAGAAGTTCACGTTGCACAGATCCACAAGAATGCGTCTCAAGAGTCAATTGGATATCATCCAACGAGTCCTTACTCAGGCCATTCTTAATGAATCTTATTTTATCTTCTCGATTATCAGAGATCATCCATAAAGAACGACATTTAGTATTACAAGTCCACCGTCCACATTTATGGCAGACTTGCAACCTTTTCGCTCTTCGCTTTTTGGCATAAGAGCTTTTGCCTATACCAGGCATGTGAGACACAAATGCCTCTGGGATTTCACCTGCCAGACGAACCTTGGCTTCGATTAACCACCGCACATCTTCAGGGATTCCTTTGTGCATCAGAACTCTTAATCGTTCACAGCGAACTTGGTAGATCTTTTTGAGGATGTTCATTGGGAGAGAAGGGAAATACTTTCGCAAGGCGGAAAAAGTAGGATCCATTTTCTAGGAGGAAGTAAAAGAAAGAAGGGGTGAAGGAATCAGTTATTATGGGCAACTGAGAGAACCGACTTGAGAGTCACGGAGTACCGTATCCGCCGTTTAACCGGAAAAGTGGATCCTACTTTATTTTGATGTGAATGATATTTCTTATCTTTGATATTCCATCCAGCTGACATCGATCCAGTCCTTGATTATTGAATCCATTGTCCGCTTTTAACAAATTTTCAACGACAATATTTCTTGATGTCTGCCTTATCTTTGACCACAGTTATCTCTTATCTTGGATGCTGCTACGCTGGCATCAATCCTGTCCTTCCAGGTGTAGTCTCGATTATTGAATCAATTGCCAGGCTTTTGACAATATCGTCTACTTTATCCTTGGATCCCTGATGGGACTGGGTCCAGCGTATTAGCTGTGCATCCAGTGATAGACTGGTAAGAGCTGATGACATTGAGATCTCAGCTTATACTGCTGTAACTGTGCTGTGAATGTGATTCTTGTTTGGTCCTTGTTATGTAAAAGTCATGCATGCATGATGTGAAATGCATGAATGCAGAGCATGTGTAACAGATGTTTTTTTTTTTTTATGGATCTAGTTTTTCATGTCTTTGCTTTACTGGATCTTCTTTGTGATTGCCTTCTTGGACTATCATTGAATCTCTTTATGCTTCTCAGCTCTTGTTCATTGCCTCAAAAGCCCGACTCTTTTCAAAATCCCCTTTCCTTGACTTGTTCTTGAATTTTGGCCTCAATTTCTTTAATGTTCACCCGCCTCATAATTTATATCTCTTTTGGGTACTCATCCATTGTCATGGATTTGATACCATCAAAGGCTCTACTTTCAATGTCTGCTTTGCCCCTTTTCTTGTGACCGTGCCGACACTTACTTATTCCCATGTTATAATCTGAATGATTGCTCTTCCTTGAACTCATGTTTTGATCCATAAGACTTGCCCCCTTGTCTATTGAACTTCTTTGTTGGCAGTACTCCTCTTACGCTTCGTAGAGACTACTTTGCCTCCCTGAATATGGTATTTATGTGGATAAAAGGTATCATCTCGCCTTTGATTTAACAGAAGGTCGAGCATTTCTATACCTTTGTGCTGACACTTGATCGTAAATTTCTCTTACAAGAACCACATCTTATTAAAGAAAGATTCAAGCTATCTCCTCACTTTTAAGTCTACATACATTAATGAATAATGGTTTGGCCTTAAAGAAAAACTTTCATCAATTTGCAAAGCTTGACAAAGTAATTTACGGTCTTTGTTTTTAATTAAAATATCCTGCCATTCTTCCCTTTTCAACTCGAAGACATAAACTGTGCAAGGCAATAAGGTATAAACATGATTCACAAGGATAGCCTTTTAGCTGAATAAGGATGATATCGAGAGGTAACTGTTAGGTGTGAGGAAAGTTAAGTTTGAATGTTTTTTTTTTTTGTGGCAGTCTTTTAGCTGAATGAGAATAATATTAAGAGGTAAATATTAGGTCTGAGTAAAGTTAAGTTTGAGTGGTGTGAAAGAATGGTATTTTAATACTACTCGTGAGCAGTATTAAATAAGGTAGAAACATGATTCACAATGATAGTCTTTTAACTGAATGAGGATGTTAGGTCTTAGGAAAGTTAAATTTAAGTGGTGTGAAAGAATGGTCTTTTAATACTACTCGTGAGCAGTATTAAATAAGGTAGAAACATGTTTTACAATGATAGTCTTTTAGCTGAATGAGAATGATAAGTCTGAGGAAAGTTAAATTTAAGTGGTGTGAAAGAATGGTCTTTTAATACTACTCGTGAGCAGTATTAAATAAGGTAGAAACATGTTTCACAATGATAGTCTTTTAGCTGAATGAGGATGATAAGTCTGAGGAAAGTTAAGTTTAAGTGGTTTGAAAGAAGGGTCTTTTAATACTACTCGTGAGCAAATTTGATTATGATGAAAAACTGAATAGTGATGACCTCAAACTTGCCACTCTTTCCAGAAAGTTAAACCTCATCTGTTGCCCCCCAACTATCGTGGTCTTTATGCATGTTTGGTTTGAGGGTTTCTTCTGTGTTCTAAACCGCATTTGCAGGTTTTCAGTCTAGAATCCATAGCTCACTTGTTTTTTTTTTGTTTTTTTTTGGTTTTTTTTTGTTTTTTTGTTTTTTGTTTTTTGTTTTTTTTGCTCTAGTTTGAGCCTTTTTTTTTTTCTTTCTCTTTTTTTGTTTTTGTTTTTGTTTCCCTTTCTTTTTTTTTTTTTTTGTGAGCTATGGTGATAACATACTTGATAACTCTCTTGAAGTGGGATGACTCAAGTGGCCTTGCTTGCTCGTGCATGTTCTCAGTCCTTTTTGGTTTTGAATTTTCCCTTGTTGTCTTTTGATGGAAGGGATGAATTTCTCTTTTCGGAGTTTGTGTTGCAAAGAACTGAGATCATAGCCCTCTTGAAGTGAAATGATTAAAGTGGCCTTAGTTGCTTGTGTTTGCTCTCAGTCTCTTTTTTTTTTGTTTTGGATTTTCCCTTTAATGGCTTTTGATGGAAGGGATAAACTTCTTTCCTTTATTGGAATTTGTGTTGCGGAAAACCGAGAATCTTTTTTTTTTTTTTGTATTGAGCGTTTGTGAGAATTGGAAGGCCACTGAAGTCATTTAATATGAGAGCTACCTTGTTTGGAAGCTAACCCCAGACTTCTTGCAAGGATGTTGATAACCACTATGAATTCTTTTTTTTTTAGAGTTGGGGTGCAACATATGAAATCCTTCTTACTAGATTTGACAGCACTTTCAAGATCGCCACTATTAAATCTCCCTTAACTTTTTATTTTCACCCACGAGTAGTATCATTTTCAAAGTAAAGTGTGATAGCAATAATGGATAGTATAATGGAAAGGAGTGAGAGATGGATGTAAAAATGGAATTTTTGGTAAGAAGTGGTAGAATGTGTAGGTGTAATAATTGAATTTTTGGTAAAAATTGGTAGAATGTGTAGAAGTAATAATGGGATTGAAAAGTGGTAGAATGCACACGCAACATCTTTTTGTTAGAGAACAAAAAGAATTACCGGTTGTCGAAAAGTAAAGTGTGATGACAATAATGGATAGTATAATGGCAAAGAGTGTAAAAATGGAAAGTAGTAAAATGCACACATTACATCTTTTTGTTGTACCAGAAAAAGAATAGCAGGTGTCCATTTAACAAAGACTACACCCTAGATTCTGGACTAAATCTAGGAGATTTTTACTATTAAATTACTTTTGCAAGCTTTCAAAGATACAAGTTTATTCAAAGGATTCCCTGTCATTCAAAAGTGTGTGCGGACTATTAGGTCAAATCTGACTTGGAGCCCTTCCAAAATTAATGTAATTCCAGCTCAAAATCTTCACTTTCAATTACCAATCACATCGGGCCTAGCAACTTGGACTCGACCAACTGTTGGACCTTGAGTTTCAATATGACAGAATTTTCAGTTACATTTGGGATTTGGGTCACACCAACTTGGAAGAGAAGGTCACTTGGTCTTTGCTACTATTGATATAGATGATAGCAGAATGCCTTCTTCAGCAAAGACTGTGATTAACTTTCCTTCAAAAATGAATTTCATTTTTTTGTGTAATGAGGAGGGAATTGCTCCGGCCATATTTTCTATCTTGGACTCTATATCTATGAGACGTCCTTCGGTTTGTTCTGCCATTAGTCTTGTTTGGAGCCGAGTTGGATATTAGTGTTGAGATCCAATTTTACCTTTTTAAAGTAAGATTCATTTTATTAACTTTACATGTACTTGATTGATGTAATGGATGCATGCAATACAAAATGAGATTATGTTTTTATCTGACTTTCTATGAACGTGATTAATGTAATGGATGAATGCAATGAGTGAGCTTGATTATCAACTATTGTGAAACTTCAAGACTTCTAGTTATTATTAAAAAGACCAAAAAGTTAGCATAATTTGATGCGTGGTTTTGATGCATGAAGAATAATTGCACAGAACGGAAGTATAACAAAAGAAAAATAAGGTTATTAACAAGTTAAATAGTAATTAACAACTCATGAAGTATTATGGATAAACAAGTTAAAACCATACGAAGAAAAGTGTAGAGTAACAACACAGCATAACAAGGATATGCTTATGGCGTTGGTAAAATGGTAGAAATTCTATGGTCAGTTCTATGGTTAAGTGGGGAGTTCTATATGCATAAGGTGGTTTATCAAAAAGGCAAGGGATAGTTCTCGAATCCCGTCACTAAATCATAGTGACGGCCCGATTCCTTACCCTCTAGGGTTAATGTAAGGAATGGATTAATTCGAGTCGTAGCTTTTCGTGGGCCCATGCAGAGACTAACCGTCTCAGGAGGCAATACACTACTTTACTACTTTGGAACCGGTGAAGGCTTGGAGACCATGGCCTCACAAGGACAACAACACCAATTCCGCTTAAAAAGAATTGTGTTCGATTTGAGGAAGCTCGGGTATAGAGCTTCATTTTGTGAATGCATTATGCATGTTTAGAATAAGTAAATATAACATATAAATCCACATAAAAATAAACAAAACAGAACAAAATAAATCAACTTTTAGGCTTGACTCACTAACCAGGGTCCCCAGCGGAGTCGCCAAGCTGTGGCAACGTCGGGTTTTCTGGAGTCGCCACCAATCCGTTTACCTAGGTCGATTGGTCACCTTAAAATTGGTCTGCGAGAGTTCGGGGATCGGGAGTACGGTTACGCTAAAACAATATTGTTATAGCGCCCAAAATTGGCACCTTAGTTGATTTTAATTTTGTTTTACTTTGCTTTTAAATAATTTTCAGTTAATTTTCAAAATTAGAAATTTTAACTGAATTAGTTGAAATGTGGATTTTTAAGTTAATTTGTATAGAATTTTATACTTCCGAACCATGGACTCTGCCGAGTCATTTGGACACGGAAGATTTTGATTCCGAACCATGGACTCTGCTGAGTCA
This sequence comes from Aquilaria yunnanensis, assembly GCA_039654915.1. Taxonomy (NCBI): domain Eukaryota; kingdom Viridiplantae; phylum Streptophyta; class Magnoliopsida; order Malvales; family Thymelaeaceae; genus Aquilaria; species Aquilaria yunnanensis. The sequence goes on from CM077595.1 coordinate 5,119,173, forward strand.
TTTGGACACGGAATTTGGTGAAATTTTAATCCATATCGTAAAAATATGGATTTTTATCTTTTTATTTAATTTATTTATTTTAAAAGTTAATATTTTCCAAACCGTAGATCCTGCCGGATCATCCGGATATGAAAATTAATTTAAATTTAATTATTTAATTAATTAATAAACGGTACACGCAAACTGAATTTTCCTAAATGTGATTTTTTTTTATTATATTAAAACTAATTTTAGATTAACTATTAAAAAGTCTATCCAAATCTAATTATGTTTAATATTAATTCCTAAACTAATTCATAATTATCCAAACAAAACTATAAAAGGAAAACATAAGTAAAACAATGACCAATTTGTAAATCAGAACAACATTAGAGGCTCAATTAGACAAATCAAATAAATTCAGGGGTAAATTATTTATTAAAAATATTTATCTAAACTAATCACACAATTATGTTTAATATTAATTTCTTTAAGTTTATTCATACTCTTAATCAAATGAACAAACAAAAACATAAAAGAAAATAAACATTAGTGACCAAATTGTAAATCGAAACAACCTAAAAGTCTCAGATGAACAAATCAAATAAATCCAGGGAGTAAATTATTTATTAAAATCACCAATCTAACATAATCATATAATTAAACTTAATGTAAATTCCTAAGTTAATTTATGCCTTTAATTAACTGAACAAACAAACAAAAAAAAACACAAAAAGAAAATAAGTAAATCAGCGACTAAATTATGAATCAAAACAACATTGGAGTCTCGATTAGATAAATCAAATAAATCCAGGGGTAAAACTAGAATTATGCCGAACTTATGACTTTCAGATCAAATCCGGGTCGACAACGGGTTGGTTTGCGATCTGGTTTTCATTATTTAATTTTAATTAATTTTTTTTTTGTTTTGTTTGTTTTAAATAATTTCAATTAATATCCAAACCATGGATTCTAACCGAACCACCTGGATATGGACGAAGGATTGATTTCGGATTTTATTAATTACTAAGGGCGGATCTCTGAAATTTGCCATGTGTTATAAAATTGATCTCTTATTAAATCTCTTCCTAATTTCTAGATGATGAGAAAAGTAAGCATACATGAGCAATTAATTTACTAATTATTCTTATATCCTATTAATATTTTTTATTTTCAAGATGCATTATGAGATCTAAATTACAATTATAAGAACCAAAAAATATAAAAATGAATTAAACATTCCAAATGATATGCCTATATAGATTTAATGACTTAATTTGATAGATGACAAACCAAACAAAACAAAGAAAGAAAATAAATAAAGAAGTAAATAAATAATAAATAAAATGAATAGTAAGTAAATAATTCGACGAGTAAATAAAGAGAACAAATAAAAAGAAAACAAACAAAACAAAAATACAACAGACAACATGAAGTAAAATATTTAAGACATATTTTATATAAATTTAATAGTTAAGGTTAATGCAAAGTTCAAACAGACAGAACAAATAAAATAAAAAGAAATCAATGAAAATCCAGTTGTCAGTGACTGATCTGCAAGATAAAATGAAGTTAGTGGCTTAAATGGATGAAATAAAAAGAACTAGGGGCTAAAATGAGAATTTTACCCAAAAAAAATGAATTTTGACTTGGTCAAAACGAAAACGCGTGTTTCTGTTTTCATTTCTTCTTCGTCTGGCGTCGGCACGGCGGCGTCGTTACAGGCAGCTGCGGAGGATGGCGACGGAACGGCGGGGAGCGATGGGCAGCTACCGGCGCGAGTGCAGGGGCGGTGCTGTCGCGGCGGAACACGAACGGGAGGGAAGGCGGTGGCGGCGTCGGCTGGAGCGGAGGCACGCGGAAGCGTCGGGCAGCAGGGAGGCGGCGAAGGGAAGAGTTAAGGGCGCGGCGGAGTGAAGAACAGGGCGGCAGAGCACGAGAGCAGCAGGGGACGGCGAGCGAGCAGCTGAGGGAGAGGTTTCGCGCGACGTGGACTGGGCGAGGCGAAGCAGAGGGTGGGCGAGCAGCGAAAAAAAAAAAAAAAAAAAAAAAAAACAGCAGGGGAGGCGACAGGCGGTGACTGAGCAGAGAGGGAGAGAAAGAGAGTGAAGAAGAACTCTCTGAGATAAGGAGAGTGAGAGCCAAAGAGAGCTCGGGCTAGGAGAGAGAGAGAGAGGGAGCAGCTGGGAGAGCTTAGAGAGTGAGAGGGAGAGCGTTGTTGCGAGAGGGAGAGAGAGAAAGATAGAAAACAGAGAGGGAGAGAGCCTAGAAGCTGGTAGAGCGTGAATGAGAGGGAGAGGTCTGTCGGCCGAGATAAGGAAGAAAGAAGTCCAGAGCCTTCTAAATTGAAATGCTAGCCGGGGAAGGCTTAGCTGGGGGAGGATTTTTTTTGTTTTCTTCTTCTTTTTTTTTTTTTTTTTTTTTTTAAAAAAATCTTTTTAATTAATTAATTAATAAATAATTACTAATTAATCAATATTTTTAATAAACACGTAAAGATATATATGTATATATTTTAACTAACACTATATGAAAAAAAAATGCCCCCCTTTAAACTAATAATATGTATATATTATTAATAATCTAATTTAATGAAAGTCGGACGAAATTGGGTGTCAACAGTGTCTCATATTCTTTATGATGAAAACAAATTACGTATCCGGTTGCAGGAAATTATGGGCGTCTTTAACAAGAATTGCATGATCACATATGCTGCATACCGAAATATTTTCCCCATTTGGGCACTGGGAGAGTACCGCACACGGGTTTTGAAGGCTTCGTAACTTGTACACTTTTACTCCTCAGCCTTGTGATGTTAATTCGCTGGTACTTCATTATCTGTTCTAGAGTGTTCATTTTTGGGCTTATAGTTAGTCTACGGTCTTTGCTTCCTCTTTTATACTTCAGCTGAATTTTCTGAAAGTTAGAGAATGTTGCACAATGTTTCCAGTTTCAAGTTTAATGAACCATGTCCCGGTCTATTATCAGACGTTCTCGACTGTAGCCCACCACAACCCAACTCTTCGGGTTTGACTCAGTTGACATGGCTGATAATTGATTTTTCCTGGAAAGAATTTGATGCAGCAGATCCCTATGTTACCAGATGAAAAGCTTTTGGCTGCTTCCCCTACATGACTTTGCTTGGACAGTACGAGGCATCTCCTGTGAACTATGATGCGTATAGATTTAATCCGACATCATCATTAAAACAAACGAAAACTAATTACCATATTCATCAACAGAGGGCAATTGCAAGAAGCTGGGTGCATTTCAATTCCCAGTCTTTTACTAGGGCATGCCAAATGAAAAACTAAAAGAACTAGGGCACTCAAGAACATATATATTAGAGTAACAAGGAGAAAACACACATGTTTAAATGATTCAGACCGAGGGGATGGGATGCATAGAAACTTACAACAACTATAACTGACAAGCAAGCCTGGCTTCCAGGGATGACATACTCTCAGCCATTCTCGCATTATTTTTCTTGATTTCAATAAGCTTGTCATAAACACACCATGCAAAGCACACGTAATGATCCCTCTTCATTCCCTCGTTGTAGCAACCCCAGTGATTCAGACCAAGAAGGGGATAGGATGCATAGAAACTTATAACAACTGTAACTGACGAGCAAGACTGGCTTCCAGGGATGACATACTCTGAGCCATTCTCGCATTATTTTTCTTGATTTCAATAAGCTTGTCGTAAACACACCATGCAAAGCTCAGGTAATGATCCCTCTTCATTCCCTCGTTGTAGCAACCCCAGTAATCAGGATGATAAGTGACATGATACCAAGCGGAGGCTTTCGCATACATGTCGTCCGCTTCACGATCCAATCCATTCCCCTTCTCATTGAACCATGAGCGAGCTTCTTTTCTCAGGGACCTAACTGCCATTGCAATTGCTTCTGCGTCCCTCTGCTTCGTGAATGATTTTGACATCTTCATGATGTTTCCACTCAATAACTCGGCCTCGGTTCTGATCCCATAATAGTCCATTAGGTTCCCCAGTTTGTAGTCGAAGTTGCTCTTGTGATAATAAGCATCCTCCAGATACTCCTCGTATCCATCAACTTCCATCTCGGGGTCATATGACCTCCTTGCTACTTCCAGTGTGAAGGATTGGAATGTACCAGGTTCTTTGTCTTTCAACTCTCTGAAAAGCTTTCCAATCACATTTTGTGATACATACGTAGTCTTGTCCAGCTTCTCCATGAAATCTGGGTACTCTTTAACATACAGGTGCTGTGGTATTTCAGCTGGTACACCAGTTTTTGGAAAGTCTACTGCAATCGAAAACAATCTTGCCAGTTCAATGCAATTAGGACTCATTGCTTTGGTGGGCTCCCGATCCGCAAAGACAGTATGAGCATTTGCAATAATTCCTAGACTGTCGTTCAGTATGTAATTTGTGAAATACTCCTCCACTTCCTGAACCAGTAAAATGAGTCTTATCATTCTTTATTGTTTAACAAGAAGAAAGCATGAGAAAGCAATTTCCAGGAGAAATCCGAGAACAACTCATTGCTTTATTTGGTACGAGCAATATAAGTGTTAAGGTAATCAATTATTGATAAGAATTTCAAACATTGGATTAGCAAATGCCCTGGAATCTGAAAATGTATATGGAAGATGCTATGCCATTTGATCAACTCAACTCAAGACAGATAACCTATCTTCTGCTGAGAGGCAATCTCTCAGTTCGCAACATCTGAAGGATCTAACATTAAAGAATCCCTACCCACCCACCCAAAAGAAGTGTTGTTTTCAACCGTTTATTGTTCACATATGATAAATGACTATTCCATGAACATCCTGCCACTATATTCTATCGGAACTAGTTTAAAAATGGGAAGCAGGATCAAGGAAATCACTTTCAAACAAATTTTGGGTCTCCTGGGCACCTTTGGTGACAGCCGCTGTGCAGAAAATCCACCCTCCCCCCACCCACCCAACCAAAATGGGGAAAAAATAATAGTTTGTAGTCCTGAAAAGATAACGAGAAGATATCTAGTTGCTGGTTGTAACTGAAGAAAGATGTTATCCTGTCAACCGGCACAAATGAAATGAAGCTTAAAACTTGGTCAGTTCTGACTTCTGAAATAAATTATAATACCTCAATTGTAACATCATGATCCAAAACGGTGTTTGGTGCTGGGGTATAATCCATGGGAAGAATTTGACGTGATGGAATCAGTTCTGGATCCCAACAGACAAAGTAGATATCACCATCCAAATCACTTCCTGAACATTCATTTGGATGAGGTCTAGAACGGAAATTCAATTCTCAGTAAGCATTAGCAACTCCAACACAAAAACAAGTTCTAGCTAAACAATTAGGCAAACAAATACAATGTATTGTGAAATAACTTCAAAGTGCACACTTGAGAATATGACAGTAAAAAGCACTTTAATAATACAGATTTTACAAGTACATGGCACCTCCAAATTCAGAAATCAAGAAATGTACAGATGTCATGTGAAAGCAAGGCAGCTAGTGCTACCCTTATTTTATCCCTCGAGGTTTGACGGTGCCCAGGAAAAGGTGCTATCGCAAGCTGCACCCAAATCCCCTAGGCACAATGTCACCTTTCTCTTTCCAATCACCCAAAACTGTGTCTGTACTCTTTAAGGCCGGCAGCAGCTGTACACATTCACCTAATGAAACTCACCCAAATCCCCTGGGCATATTATTGCCTTTTACTCTCTATCTTCCCCTTCCTTTATACATCTTAAGACCGAAATCAATGCCAGAAGCAGTAACTGTACACAGGTTCAACTTACTGGTATTTGAGTTTTCAACAGATTAATTTGAGGCTTGCAAAAGTAAAAATGATACAATGATACAATGACCATATAAAATGCTTATGATGTATACAAACGCTTCAGCTGATGGAAAAGGTGCCTGAAAGCCACCCAAATACCCTGGGCACACTATCAAAGTTCTTTTTTTTTCTCTTCCTCAGAGAAAAGGTCCCTCATTCTAACTGAAATCAATGTAGGAAGCAGTAATGGACAAAGATCACCTAGGTGATATTTGAATTTCAAACTGATTTACTAGTGGCTTGTAACAGCAAAAAAGATGGGAAGATCACAAAAAACTTAAAAAGATATATAAAGGCCTAAGCTAATGCGCAATGTGTATGAAGTGCTCATCATGAACTTCCATATATCTTATCAGATACCATACTCACAGAGCCAATTGCAAAACACACTCACAAGCAGAACCAACAAAGATGAAAAGCACAAGAGCTTAATAGATATTATTGAGAGAAATCAAAGGGCTGTATTGATACAAGAACCTCAGACCTTTTATATAATAGAGGAGTGGTTTGCAGATATACATGGAAAGATAACTAACCAGAATAGGAAACTATCTTCCTAATATACCAGAGTGTACCATTCTAACACTCCTCAAGCTGGAGCATACATGATAAATATCAGAAGATCCAAGCTCATTAAATGGATGGAGAAGCCTCATTACAATCTAAAGCCTCAAGTAACCCCTTGACTTAACCATGTGGGATTTCCCCATGTAGCACACCCCCTCATGTACAGGTCAGTAAGACGGTTGAAAACGGGCCTGTTGCAAGAACTATTAACAATGACTGGGATTGAGGCTTGATAGACGGGACAGTGACAACCTTTCAGCTCTGGTACCATGTTAAACAATATTAGAGAGAGAAATTGAGGACTTGCGTATCATAGAAGCACCTCATACCTTTTTACATAATAGAGAGGAGTAGATATACAAGGAAAGACAAATAATAAGACAAGGAAATTAATCTATCTTCCTAATATACCATAGTCTACCATTCTAACACAGACAAGAGAGGCAAAATACAAATTGCACTCTTTTAAACATTTTGCACTGAAGAAATCAATTCATCATTTTAGTCAAAGATGCCTGACTAGGCCCAAAGAAAGAAAATGATGGTTTAGTACTAGCACAATTTACCTATATCCATTGGATACAAACATTTAGTACATTAACTAGGTCCAAACAAAAAGGAAGAACATGATGATTAAATTCATAAAAGATCATATAAATATTGCGAAACTTGTGAAATAAAATGAGGAACAATCACCTCTTTCCTTTTTGGGGAAACACAACACAATCCACCATATGTTTCAGAGCAGGAACATTGACAGCCCTTAGTACCCGCACATCACCAGGGTGCAAGCAGGGGTTTTTAGCAACTACTACCTTACCCTGAACACAAAATGTTTTATCTGATCTAGGTCCTCCAAATATGGAAGATCCTTGGTACTGTCCATATCCCAAACCAGAAAACTGCACAAAAACTTCCCCGTATTCCAGAGTTCTGGTTTCATCCAGGCATCCCATCAGAGACCTTCCATTTCGAATGAATATCCGGGATTTAGTCCGCAACTCCAGCAACTTTGATGCGCGGAAACTTTGTAACATCATTGAGAGGTATGGTTCTACACTAGGCTTATAGCCGCACATAAGCATTGCTTTGAGAACTTTAGTGTTTTCACCAGGAGACATTAGATCAAGAGCTTCATGTGCCCTCAAGGGATCTATTAGCATCGCGTCCAGATGATCTATGGCTTCTCTTTGTTTTCTCACAAATACATGGTCCGGCACCCCTAGGGTTGAGAGAAGAGTGATCACCTGTCGATTAAGAAAGCAAGGTTGATATTTGCTCCAAGCCAACACATCCAACTTCCTGTTACCAGATTTATACTTTGACATGCTCTGGCGAAGGGACAATTTTTTTGATGAGGTTGGGTCAACAGCCACGACTCCTTTGTAACCACCTATTCGAACCTGAAAGGCAGATGGAGTGCCATCCTTTAAGCCACATTTTTTTGCGACCATTTTTGCAAAGTCAGCAGATATTTTACCAATTCCATCAGAGAAGACATATTGGATTCCAGGTTCTACAGTTTCTATGTCACGAATTATCTCCATCTCATTTTCAGCTACACTCAGAGTTTCCCTTGATGAACTAAATGATTGACCCAGCCTAGCTGCATATTTTGCCACATTTCTTATTTGATGGAAATCTCCCATCCAAAATCTTATATCTGATGCAGTGAGCCCATTCCTTGAAGCAAACATCCATGCTGAATTTTCTCGCAGCTGGCTTGATGAGAAGGCAAGAAATTCAAACTTTTTATCACCAATGACTATGCCATTTTGAAGGGTTGAAAGAATTCTACTATAAATTCCAGTTTTCCTACCATTATTTGCAGATGTACGCCGAGATAAATCTGAGGAATGGATTTTATCCAAGTCTTCATCAACAAACGTAATACGAAGAAAATTATCAACATGATCAGGGTAGTTGCGTAGTACACGATTTGAAACATTGATCTCTGGGCCACAGAAGTACACTTTGCAAGGTGTTATCTGAACTCGACGTATGTAGACCAAACCATCATCCAATGATATAGCAGGTGAACTAGGTCGATTCCTTGACCTCTGGTAATTCCTGTACTGCTCATTAAACCACCGTATAGGATCATAACAGCATTCCTTTAGGTGGTAAAGTTTCTCCAGGGCATGCTCTATGAGTGCCCTATCTCTTATACGTGGGTCAACTAAATGATAAAAGTTGGCATCAATAACTGGCCCAGGAAGACATCCATTTTGAACCAATGAATTGATCTTAAATAAAATGTCGAATGGCAAGTCAACCCCTCCTGAAGGACCAATTATTGGAACTAAAACAGGATTGCTCGAATAAGTGATACCATGTTCAAGAACAAATCTGTCTTCAAATTCTTTGTAAAATACAAAGTTCTCTCGAACACTTGGAAGTTGTTTGTTACATGGAAGCTCCAAGCAAAAAGCAGAAGATTGCCCAATATAGCATGATTCAGTAAAATCAGTGGCCCTGGCCCATTGATCATCAGGCACATCCTTGAAGAAGTTCAATAAGGAGTCGAAATAAATATCTAGTGTAGCTGCAGACTGGACCTCTTTCTCGTATATTATAGGGGCACCAAATAGCTAAAAAGAAACAAGAACGAGGATTAGCCAATCTAACCATACAAATTAAGCTATTTCACATTGTACATATAACTAGAAAAAAAAATCATGGGAATGAAATCATAGCCTCCCTTGCTACACTCACTACGCACACATTGAAATCTTCTGATAAGTGAACACAAGTGTCACCTATCACTTGAATTAAAAAATGAAGCAATTTGATGAAAAGATCCCATATGAGAAGAAAGACCAATAAGCCATATGTAACTTCCAGAAGTTCCCCTACCTCGCCCACCCCTAACCAGCCCACTGTGATGATGATAATGTAATACTAGGAAGATAATGCATTAAATTACTCCTAAAAGGCATACAAATCAAAAATTTTGCATAGGAGTATTAAAGGAAGTTTTGGAGCATTTACATTATAGCCATTCAATGATAGAGTTAGAAGTAAATATCCCAGCTAGATACACGTTTTTAATACCAAAAGCATGAATGAAAAGTAAAGAGCTTTTAAGAATAAACAAGAATATGAGGAAGCAACCTGTATTAGTAGATACTTCTTAGCTTGCCCATGTGACCGATGTAACTCAACCTGCCAAATGTTCTCATAAGAAAGCTCAAGCTTGAAATCCCTTCGGCAATACGAAAGAAAAACATGTATTTTCCGCATCCCAGTCCCGAATTTCACAGTAACATCGTTACTTTTCCAGAAAAAAGAAAACCTGTCTGTTGCAACCTGACAACCCAAATACAATGACACATCTTCTTTCAGTTCATAGGAGAAGATTCTTGGCTTTGGCACAATATCATTGTCCATTTCCTTAGCCTTGAGATATGAACTCTCATAATATAGACGCTGTGCAGCATCAGCCAACTTTATTATGCGATCCGCATAATGAGCCGCTGTAAATTGCACAATAGCAAAAGATCTTCCTTTCTTACCACGCCTAACTCTAAGAGCAAATAGAGTTCCTTGACCAGTTTTTGACTCCAGAAAATCCTTAACTTGTTCTGCAGTCACATGGCTGGGAAATCCGTACACCTGAATTGTCTTGCCCATCACCCTAATTCAATTGAAGTTCTGCATTAAATGTCACTCCCTGCAAAAAGAAAGAAAATCTTATTGGCATACGATAAGATAAACCAAAAAAGATCACTACTTGAAGTGCAAGAATACCCCACATAAACGGATCAAGAAACCCCAACTGAACTGAATTTCCGGAAAATGTCACCATAACCAACGAAAAATAAAGAACTTCGAAGAGGGTTCTCTCTTTCCTGCACAAGAGACAGTATGAGTTGATGAGGTTCAATTTTGAAGTTGAAACACGCAGAGGCAGGATCAAAGATCACAAGAAACGACAACCCATTGCCAATTAAGCAAAGAAAACTAAAGAGACAAGAGCGCTTACAAGAGCCACTTCAGTATAAGGACCAGTTATGGTCAACTCGGAGTGAACTGAGTTTCCACGACTTCGTTGAGAAGGAGGATGGCAATTAGGTGGGTCGGGTTAAGTTTGGGTCAAGTCATTTAGGTTCAGATTTAATTGGGTTAATATGTATTTAGGTTTAAGTTGGGTTATTTGAGTTCAAGTTTAAGTTAATTTCAAGTTAACTAGATTTTGGGTTCGGGTTGGGCCAGGCTGGGTTTATTTGGGTTCGGATCCAATTAGGTTGGGTTATCGGGTCTTAAATCATATTTAACTTGATTGTCAAATTTACTTGGTTCATTGATACATAAGCCGAAATCACTAAATCGATTCATTTTTTTTTTTAATTTTGATTAAAATTTAATTTAACTAGACATAAAAAATAATATATAATTTATGAAGATATATTAATATATAATTTATTTAATAAAATGCTCCCCATGTATCAAGTTCTTTATAATATTCATGATTTAACAATTAATCTATAATTTTTTATTTTCAACATTTTAGTATATAAATGAAAAATGATTATATTAAATAATAAATAATGATCTATAGTTTCTAAATATATACTTTTTAAATTTTTTTCTAACAAATAATCTCCTTCTGTCCCATTTTCTTTACTCTATTTAATTTTTTTGACTAGTTTGACTTAAATTTATTTATATTATTATTTATGAAAAAATTAAAAAATATATTTAAAAATTATAGGTCTTGATTTATCATTCACATATAAAATTTTTTATTTATATATTAAAATATTGAAAAAAAATTATATATTAGTTGTTAAAATATGAATAGTGCAAATAATTTGAGATGTAGGGAGTAATATGAATAAATTTAATTCAAACTATTCAAAAAAAAATCAAATATTTTAAAGAATATGGGACAGAAGAGGTACTATAATTTCTAAAACCTAATTATTTATATCTCTCTATCACCATTTCACTAATCATTTCCCATAGCTCTCACTTACTCGCTCTACAACGCAAAACAGCTCAACAAAATAGAAGAAACTCATTTACATATATTAAATCATAATTTTTCTAAAATCTTTACCGACCATATATTTTATATTAATTTAAGTTAAAATCAGGTCTCATTGGGTTTGGTCATCGGGTCATTTCAGGTTTAAGTCAGGTAAGGTTCAAGTTCAGATTCAGGTTTTCTCAAGTTTCACTTCAATCAGGTTTGAGTTTAGGTTAAGTTGAGCACAGTTAGGTTCAGATCGTTAATTTTTCTAGTCAAATCGAGTCATGTCAGGCCTGGATTCGGGTGGGTTGGGTCAGGTTTTCTGGTTTTGTCAAATTTTGCCATCTCTACTGAGAAGCTGCTCTCTCAAGGTGAAAAATTAAAAGACAAAATTTTAGAAGGTGTAAAGGGTTAAGGTTAAAACGAATCAATCAGTTGTATAACTTGTAACCATTTTTTTTGGCATAAATCCATAATTCACCCAAAAAAATTTCTGACTTGGACATTTAACTCCTTCAACTATAAGTTGGGGCAACTCAGCCTTCAGACTTTATAAACTAGGGCATGTAACCTTGCTAGCTGATGATAATGTTTTTTTTTTTATTTTTCATGGGCTTAAATGATAATAATATTGAACAAGAAGGCCAAACTTGGTAGTTTAGCATACTATTGTTTGAGAGGCCGTCTTCCTCCACAGTTCTAATTGGCATGTTAAGGATATTCCCAATTTCTCAAGAAACTCTCCAACCTCCTGCATGCAAAGCTGTGGAGGAAGATAACAACTGAAACAGTTATGCTAAAACACCAAATTTGGTCTCCTTGTTCAATGTTATTTCCACTTAAGTCCCTTAGAAACCAAAAGAACATTTTCATTAGTAAAAAGGAGTTATATGTCCTAGTTTACAAAGTTTAGAGGTTGAGTTGCACAGAGTCATAGTTGAAGGGGTTAAGTGTCTGAGTTAGTAAAGTTTGGGGGTGAATTAAGGATTTAGGCTTTTTTTATTATAAACTTGAGTCATTAGGAATCTTTGGTACAGTTGAGATTATTTTTATTTTTTGTTGGTACTCAAAATTTATAAGATATTACAAGGTATAAGAAGGGAAATTGGAAATAACGTAGGTGACTTAAAGCATGCGTAGGTGTATGAGCAGGGGCGTGAAAACATCTATATATTAAAAAAAAAAGTATCTTAATTAAATTGCTATTTATATTAAATTTTGTTAACATAAAAGTTACTAATCACATATTTTTTTATAATTTAATTAAAAGCTGTACGTTGCTTTTGTTTAAGAACTATTGCCTCCATAAAAAAAATGGCCACCACAAACTAATACTTCCTCCATCCCAATTTAAATGAAATGTATTCATTTTTTTATGTTCCAAAAAGATTGAAACATTTTCTTTATTGGAAAATTTTAAACAATTAATTTACCTTTGTACCCCATATTTAAACTTTAATTACACAAAACCCAATAAAGAATTTTTTTTTAATTTTCACTCAGTTTCTTACGGCACAAAATCATAAAAAAGAATCTTTTTTTAATCATTATTTAAACTCTTATTACACAAAAAATAATACAAATTACATACACCTTAACCTCCATACCCAGAGAAACGTTTCATCTATTATAAGACGGATGGAATAATTTTTATTTCTCATTCTTTAATATTTTTTTAAAATTTTTATCTAGTTAATGTCCTCTAAAAGAATTGCTCCCAATAACTAATTTTTTCACATTATATACGCAATTCCTTATTTTCATAATTTGACATTTTTTTGTGTAAGAAAACTCAATTTTTCATGATTTCCTTGAAAAAGCGTGAAATCACCAATTTTCAGCAAAAAGTGTGTGAGTTTAGGTAACCTTAAAGTGACCATTGGACCAAAACCTCAGCCCTTCAAGTGCTATTGTTGTGATCTTATTTATGGAAATGGGGAGGTTTTGCCCCATTAGATGACAAATCAACTCCCTTTGTTTGATGGTGTAAGCTGCTTTTCTTTGGTTTTATATCAAGTATTATTGTGATTCTCACACAAAAAAATATATTATAAACTAGTTAAACATGTCCATATGATACAATGGATTAGTATTTTTTTTTTAATGTTTTAAGATTTTATGTTTATTTAACTGTAAAGTTTATTTTGATAATTAATTATCATAAAAAAGTTAGGAAATTAGGATAAAGTGAGGAGATTTTGGAGTAGCATAACTTTATATTTTTTGAAAATAAACACATATAAAGAGAAGACAACTGTTTTATATACTAATACATTTTATAAAGAGATGATAAATGCAAGCTTTATTTGTTAAAAAATAAAAAGTTGTTGTAGAAAAAGTATAAAAAAAACAGCTATTGAGGCTAATAAACCAACTGTGCAATTTGCGTCAACGGACTTGTTTTTAATCATTTTCTCCATAGCATCCATTAATTACTGATTTATGAACTATCATAATTGAGATAAACATTTTTATACTATACTCATAATAGAGTGGTTGAACCAAGTAAGGAATAAGCAAATAATACTCTTTGTAAAAGTGCAATAGATGACATTAACTTAAAGTAAAAACTGCTATTGGCATTAAAATTGTCTTTGTTAATAGAAAAAAAATATAAATTTAGAGGCTATTCTAAGCTTGACTAAATTAAGAGGTATTGTTAACAGATATATTGTTTGTGGTTGAAAAGAAAAGAGCATATAGTGTTTAAAGAAATATAAATTTTTTGTTTCTTTCAATTTCTTTGTGGAGTAAAAAGATTTTGAGGCATTATGTACAAGAGAAAAAAAAATTCCTGAAAGAAAATTGTTGATGAAATAAGTGCTGTAAGAGGGGAGACAAGTGTTCAACTATCTTTAAATGGAAGCATATGTTGATTAATGACTTTTATACTACTTTGAAAATAAGATAAATTGGATATGAGCATAATTTTTATACTTTAACCATAAAATTACATTGTCTATTATGGATATGCATGCATTTAGGAATTTATAAATAGCATTTATATTATCCATCTTATCATTCATGAAATAGTAGGATAGTGCGTACTTATGTTCAGTTAAGTCCAAAAATGATAGGTTTGGCATGTGTCATGTGATCTATCCAAGTACAAACTTAACAGAGCTAAGCATCATGTTAGTGATTTCGGCAGCCATGTGGAAGTCCATCCAATTTAAAATTAACAGATGAGACGTTAATATACTTCAGGAACTCATTAGAAAAATGTAAAATTTTATGTGAAATTTTAGGACTAACATAGAAAGGTTGGAAAAGTTTTAGGGCTAAAAGTGATATTTTCCTAGAGGAACAGGTGGAACTTTGATGGTGGATAGGACAGAAAGTGAGAAGTATAAGGACGAAAGTCACGGTTTACTTCAATGGGAAATATCTTGTTGGGCGATGACGTGGAACTAACATGGTCGGAGTTTTAGATCTAGGCCCTGTATAAGGACGAAAGTCACGGTTTACCATGTTCGTTTCCATATCTGTTTGCATATATTTATTTTAGCACCGGCCGTGTTATTTGGGGCCTAAATTCCAATGTGCGTTCGTTAGTTGGTATGTACAATGCCATGTGACACACATATATGTGGGTTTCCTTGGCAGTTGAGAGTAAAGCTGAAAATGTACCCCGGCAATGTCAACGGTCAGAACATATTACCTGCCGCGGTTGGCAAAGGAGTCAGAGCAGATTGGGACCCATTCACCACTGACATTTTCTGCCGGTGGGCTGCCCAAGCTGTTGACCAGAACCATGTCTCTGGGAACCATTTAACGAAGGCCGGCTGGGCCTACATTCACAGAGGTTTCACAACAGAAACCGGGTTGCCGTATTCAGTACCCATGCTTAAGAACAAGTGGAGGCAGCTGAAGAATCAGTACAAGGAGGCGAAGAGACTGCTTGGGTCCATGACCGGTCTTGGGTGGGACAATGTTCGAGGGACTGTGATAGCTGACGACGAGTGGTGGGCAGATCGCATTCAGGTATATGTTGAACTTATGATGACCTGTGTTCTGAAATTTTTAAGTCACTCGTTCGAATGAATCATGCTATGTTGTTAACCAATGCTTCAATTCTTGCACACTTTGGTTTCCTGTACTCGTTCTTGTTACTTTCATTTTAAATGGTAGCTGCTTATAGTTGATTGTAGGTGATTTCGTACTGTTGATATCGTTCCAGAATATATGGGAAAATTCGTTCATGTGCTAGCAGCAGCTTCATTTATCTGTGTTGGCATATATAGATGTGCTTCATCTTCTGCTTGTGTAAGTATGTTGAAATTTTTGCATATTTGTTATATTGTCATGCAGCAAAACCCAGCAGCAGCTACACTTAGGGGGAAGCGACTGCCCAATTGGCTGGATATGGAGCGAATGTTTGTTGGTGTTCGGGATTTATCTGGTTTTGGCTGGTCTCCTCAAATGGGTGGAGGACCTTCGATTCCCAACATGAATGCTGCAACTGCGGTGGAATTAGGTGAAGATATTGGTGATGCGTCTACACATAAGGACTGTTCTGCTACAGCTTTTGGTCCAGTGCAGTTCAGGACTGGCGTAAATGGACATGGTAGACCCCGGGCCGCTGCATCACCATTCCCGGAACATCAGTATGCGGCTAGCCCTTCCTATCTTCCACCTCGACCTCAAACCGAAAACATGGACCCAGCTGGAAATGGGAGTAGCAGTGGACGAAAGCGAAAATCGGACCGTGAGGAGCGTACCGCCATCTTGAGCAAAATAAGTGACTACCTTACGACTGGTCGGCAGGAGCAGATTAGGGATATTGCGGGTGCCATAGCTGACCCAAATGACATGGGCCCCGTTATGCAGGCCGTGGAAGAACTTCCCGGCGTGGTAGAAGGAGATCCTTTTTGGTTTGAGGCGGCTGATTTTTTCACGTCGAATGAAAAGTTGATTGGGATGTTCTTGCGTGGATGTAAATCCACATCAGTCCGAATGCAGTGGCTGCAGAAGGAGCTAGCCAAATGGAGGGGGTAGTATTTCTTTCGCATGAACCACGCGACTCTGATTGACCTGTTTCTGTTTGGATGATGTTTGTGAGCATGTAGCATTACATTAGAGTTTGCCTAGTTCAAAACTGTATCGTTTATGAGCTTTAGTTGTAGGTCGTCCGAACTATGTATGCGAGTGTAGTCTAAGGACTGTATGCGGCTGGTTGAGGATTTACTGTAGCTTATCTATGCTGACACCTAGGCTGGACTTCTCTGTCACGCCACATTCCACGATTGTCATATTGTTTCATAAATCTTATTTCACATTTCTTCCATCAGATTGGATGTAAATCCTTTGCATGCATCATCCGAAGATTTAGAATGTCATATTTCATTGCCACATAAGGAGGACGATGTAACCTTAGGGATACTTAACAGTATTTACTTATATGAACAGGGAAGTACAGCAACGCAAATTGCTAATACCGAAACCCCACGTCCCCTGCAATGGTGAATTTTTTCCAGCGTCTAAGAACTCGATTGTTAAGGAGAACAGCTGATATGAATGATGTGATGGCAGAAGCAGCAGTGCAGGATATTCTCTCTAATGATGCAGAACAGGCACCGCGTTGTCCAAGAAGTGTACCTATTCAAACAGGCGAACAATTATTCTGGCATCTAGCAGAACAACCAGCGAAATTTTATGATGAGTACAGAATGTCAGTGCCATGTTTCTGGGCATTACATAATCAATTAGTTCAGCAATATGGGTTACATGGGTCCACGTACATGTCAACACATGAAGCTTTGGCGATCTTCCTAAGTTTGTGCGGACATGGGGACACCCAACGAAGACTTGGTCGGTGGTACGAGCATTCAGCAGCAACCATTAATGTTTGGTATAAAGGGGTCTTGGATGCTGTTTGCCGAATGGCATCTGACGTTTTGAGACCGCTTGACCCAGAATTCTCAACAGTCCCAGAAAATGTTGTCAAGAGATGCCCAGCATTTTGTAACGCGATTGGTGCAATCGATGGTACACACATTTCAGCGATTGTAGAGACTGAGGAACTGCGTAACTACTACATTGGGAGGAAAGGGACTCCAACACAAAATGTGTTGGTCGCTTGTGATTTTAATATGCTATTTACTCATGTGTATGCAGGCACACCCGGCTCACAACACGATGCAGCTGTGATGCGAGCGTGTATGTCAAACCCATGTTCTGGTTTTCCGTTCCCACCTCCAGGTAAGGCATTGTGCGGTATGCAGTCAATTATTTGGAATCCATATTATAGGAACAACAAATCACTGTCTACTATGTTCTGCAAAAATTACCAATTTGTATTAAGAAAGCAATAAACGAATGTGATTACAATTAGGTTTATAATTTGAATTTTTTTTGTGTAGGAAAATATTATCTCGTTGACTCTGGCTATGCGAACACTACTGGATTTTTAGCTCCATATAGGACCGCACCATATCACCCATCCGACTTCAATGGGAGGTCACCCCGTGGATTGGAGCAGCGGTTCAATTTCATACACGCATCTTTGCGCAATATAATTGAGCGGACCATAGGAGTGTGGAAGAAGAAATGGAAGATACTTCAGCTAATGCATGAGTTTGACATTAACATTCAGGTCAAAATTGTTATCGCAACGGCAACAATGCACAACTTTATTCGGAAATTTAACTTTGACGATCCGGACATTACATTTGCACAAAATGGAGCTTACATGCAACATGATGCAGCTGCGGATGAGCCATTACCTTTTGAGGAGTTAATTTTTGAGGGTCAAGAAATGGCAGGAGTAAGGGATTTCATTGCTCGAAGCATACCACAAACACGGCGAACACCGAGGCAACCCGCACGACATTCCATTAGTTGACGCATGGATAGTGTCATGATACCTGAGATGTCCCATGTCGATTCCAAATATTTGTTATATATTCAACGTTAGTTAACCTAGTAAATGTGGAGTGTTTGTGTTATATTCCCCTAGACATACTGTGGTCATCGGTAGAAGTTCATTATGTAGGTGATGTTAGAAACAAAGAATGCGGAATTTGAATGGAAATATTATCTCGTTCACAACAAAGCGTAACATGTAAAAATTCTTGAACTAAAATAGTTATTGCATGTTCAAGGTCATACAATGCAGTCCATCCTGTTTTCTTTCATGGTAGAAGCTGTACATAAAGCCTACAATTTTTACTGTGAAATCAATACACATTTGCATTAATCAAAGATGTAGGTAACTCCATATGCTTAACAATTATCACTACTTGCGAATTCACATACTTATTGATAATCCATTAACCCGAAGCATCTGCTGCGTCGAGAATCCTCTGTTGAATGTAGGTCTGTGCTTTTCGTGTTGCATCAGCAATTACTTTTGTTGGGAAGGCGGCAAACCAAATTGAAAGGCCAAAAGATTGGTGCTGACTGCTTGTCGACACCCAGCTACTGCAGGACAATACTATATCCTTAATTACTACTCATATATGGGAAGAGAAGTGTTAAGAATGAAAAAATTGACCTAAACCTAGAAACCAATAACAGGATAAATCAAAATTGACCTAAACCTAGAAACCAATAACAGGATATCACTTTTGTTGAAACCAAGGTCCTAAGATTGAATCCTGACTTCACCCAACAGGCGAGGGTTAAGAGTAACGGAGAAGGCTACCTCTAGTTCTGTAGCCACACCAAAGCTATAAGGTCTCTCCTATAAATAAGAAGAATATTAAATTCCCATAACTCAGTTATCTATCACATGCATTTGGAAGTTTTAGAAATGATCCAAAAACAGAAAAAGCTAGTCTAGATCATAGATATGAAAAATTGCTGGTAAATTACAAGTCCTAGAAAACACCAAGCAAGATATAAGGCTGTAAAATAAACCGTAAGACACATTTCAAATAAAAGCGAATACTAGTAGTATTTCAAAGTACAGAGTTTTTCTTGGTTAAGATGATAATAAGTTACACCAACGAGCTAACAGTGACATACCTTCTGTATCTGCAGTACTGCTCCCTAGCTATCCTAAGCTGACGTCTAAGCATTGCCATTAATTTCTCATCAGTGTCATAGTCCATATCATTAATAACCCCCCAGCCCCCCTCATGTTCATCCACTGTATTGAATCAAACAACAAACCCTACAAAAGCAAGTTATTCAAATGATTATTACGTCTAGATAGTGCTCCCTCCGACCCAAGTTGATTGAAACATGTGGGTCGGCATGGAGATTAAGAAAAAGGAAAAAGTGTGTGTGTTATTTCTACTTTTTCCCTACACTTTTTGCACTTAAATCAAGAGAGATGGAAAAAGTGAATATTGAGATTATTGTTTGAAAGGTAATATGGTTACTGTAAGTTAATTCACTAAATATGGAAATGCACCAAAGATTTGGTACAGCCTAAAACAGAATATATTACAACCCACTTGGGACTCAAGGAGTATTAACGATAAATTGGTTTTGGACAAAAAAAAAATCAAGATAAAAAAACAAACACACATGTTTATTAATGTAAAAAAATTGAAAGGACAAACACAAAAACAAGCATTGGATTCCTATATAAACATTCAGCAACTATCTGCACTAAAATTCTAATACTCAAACTCATTTACGTCCATATTTTTCAGGTTTTATCTAGTTGGCGAGGAGGTGGTTTGAATGAGGCAAAAGTTTCATTTGTAGGAGAACAGCATCAGGTACAACATCATGGATAAAAACTGAAAAACAACCAGAGAAGATTCAACAGCAACATGCACACGCATAGACACGAGTGAACACACACCACGCATAATAGCAACAAGAAATTTTTTTGTAAAATGTTGTAAAGTGTACATACCATCTCTGCGAACAAAATCACCGCCCTGAAAATCAAAGACAAGCAATTAGTCCACAATAGAGATAACCCTGAATAACTGGCATGGTCATGGAAATTTGAGTAAAAATGAACAACGAAGTATGCACAGTTTTACAGACAACTGGAGAAAAAACCATGGTAAGTACAACCTCTTAATAAAAAAACATTTCACAAGTAAAGCAGTCGGGATCATCATCCTGTTTCCTACAGCATAAAGGATAGGAACTGACTAATAAAATACAACACTTTAAGCCACATTTAACAACAGAACTAAGCTGGAAAGCATCCAAAACTAATGACAAACCTGAGCCATGGAACCTTTAATAATGCGATGGAAAAATGAACCCTTGTAGTGTAGTGGTTTTCCTGTTCTAGGACCAATGCATTTCTCTCCTGGAGATGACAGAAGGTATCCACCAGTTTACCAAAAAGAAAAAAATAAAAAAGAAATATAGACAGGAGTAACAACTGCAAAATATTAACCTAAAATGCCCATCTTAAATTAATCATGAGGAAGATTTCAAAAGACGCCAAAAGAGCTAGCACTAGAAACAGAAAATTTCAAAAAAAGGACCAATTTTTAAAGACTTTCAAGGATTACGCAAATTTATTAAAATAAAAAATGCTTCAAAAGTTGAAACTTAGGCAACCTGTACAAAGGGCACGGAAATTCTCTGCAGTTTTTGGAGCTACTTCATTAAAGAGCTGCAAATACAAAATCGATAAGTGGAGGTCAATACTCATGTATTTAAAAAGGAACAGAACAAAATAGTCAGGAAGGTTCATCCACTTGATGCTGCCATTTATTCAGCTTACCTTAAAAACCATTCTTTCAAAAGGATCCCCATCACTCGATACATCCATAAACACCACAGGGTTTTTCTTTTTCGTCATCTTTCACCTGTAGTATCAGTTCAATGCAGCATCAAGCTAACAATCTGGTTAAACCATGAAGAAAGAATAATTCAAAACAGATGACCCTGTCACAAACCAAAATCCAGACAAAATTCAAATGAAACAAGACCACTCACAAATCATAAATACATGGATAAGGAATTCAAAGACCACATTCTACATGAAAAGATGTCAGCATCACAATTATGAGTATAATTGAGCAAAAGTTCATGTGGAAGGGCTCAGTCCAACAAAACTAGGACAAATCCGAATGCAAAACATGCTTACTCATCAACAAGGTCTCTTCGCTCAGATTAGCCACCTAAATGGGCTAAATAGATGCAATTTGAAGGAGCTAGAGAGAATCAGAATATATAACCAGTAAAGCAAAAGCGAGGGTTTAACGCCGATGACGCACAAAGACAAGAGTAAAAATAATTGAAACAAGAAGCAAGAAAGGAGGAGCAATCGCTAGGGTTTTTCACCTGAGAGATGCACGACCACAGGCAAAATGTTGACGATATCGATGCTAGCGAGCAGGAGACTGAAAAATGAAAGTGGAGCTTGAAAGCAGAGAACTCGGTTGAGATCTGGCTTTCGGTGAGGGGAACGGCGATGTCAGCGCATATTGTAACCGGCGGACGGAAGGACTTGCGACGGGAGACCGAGATTAGAGCGTCGTTGGCATGGCGGCACAGCAACGATGGCAGCGTCGATGGCGGACGCGAGATGATTTTCCAGGTTGGGGAGGGGAACAGAACGCTTTTGTTCTCGAGTGGCAAATTTGTAAATATTAAATTAAACCAATGACCCGTGTCCCGACCCGACCCGTAAAAATTTGCCCGAAACCGTTTCTGCCCCAGCCCGCGTTTGATTTTGAATTATCGCGTTTCATTTTTTACGCAATTTTAGTTGAAAAACAGGGCCATTATAAGTAGAGATGATTGTAACCATTAATTAATATACCAAATTAACTAGCTAGTAGTAATTAATTATTAAACCATTAAGAGCTAGCAGATCACTGATCATAATTACGCTGAAGCACCGCGAACAGCTGAAGCCCATCTCTGTAACACTTCTCCATCTGGCCGCTGATCTCCTCTAGCTTGGGGACCAATCTGGTGAACATCTGGTCGGTGATCTCATCTGGAAAATGGTTGTTGAACATGCCCTCCATGGCCGCCCTCACGTGCTTCACAAACACCGGCATGTCGATTGCCCCCTTCAGCCACGGTGCCGGGTTCGTCAGCCCGATCACCTCGATGCTGAAGCACCCGTTCCGCTGCACCACCGCCGAGAACTCTCCCGGCGGGCATGCATAAATCGGCAAGTTGAATGAGTCCGCCAGTTCCTGACTTACAAACTCCTGCTAATTACCAGAGAAACTAATTCATCAAGATTATATATTAATTGTACGTTCATGATCACTTAATTAGGTGCTAAAAATATTACACGTTGGAACTAAAACTGTATAATAAAAAGAAAGATGCTTGACTAAATTAAAAGGGGATTGTTAATTTTTATACTAACCTCTTTAACCAGTTCTTCAAGAATGGATTGCATTTTCAAATACATCAACCCATTTGCGACCTCAGAATAAGGCATTTCATCTGGGATGCTAGGGCTTATAACCACGACCATACCACCCGGGACAACCTCTCTAGCCCTAGCATCCAAGAAATGCTCCAAATCGATGGCAAATTGGTTCGCATAAGCTACCCGGACCTCCTCTGGTGCCCCGGCATAATGAATTTTGCCCTTATTATAGGCAGGGCTATTTTTGTCCACCAACCCCTCCGGGACCTTGGAGAGCCAGTGCAATGCATAGGACGAATGGGCCAAGTGGACGGATTTTTCCGGTAATACCCTCTGGTGAAAAGACCCGGGTACCCCCGCAGCGAAGTACTCGCGCTCTGATGGGAGGGAGGTGAAGAGGGTATTGAAGTCATTAGAGGGCTGGTCGTTGAAGAGCACTTGAAACGGTGGGAGACGGGCTGTGGGGCACTGGGCGAGGAACTTCCTCTTGGCGAGCTCAAGCAGCCCTTGCATGGCGTCGAAGGTATTTGGACCGACGGCGCAACCGAAGTCCGCCAGCCGGATTGTGTGGGATACGGTGGCGAGGGTTACCACGTCCAGCTTTGCCATGATTGCTTCGTCAATCTTCAACTTCGCGACATTTGCTGCAAGTCTCTGCACATTCTCTAACAATATTTCAGAATCATTTCTTTTTGTTGATATAGCTAATTTACTCTTATCTCGAATATTTTTACGTACAAGGAAAGGGGAAAAAAACAAAAAAAAGCTTCCTAGAAACAAAGGTGAGAACATTTAACTGAGATATTGTTGAGTCTTATTGGGTATAACGTACTATATTTAATTATCATTTTCCAAGACTTTCAGTTGCCCAACAAATTTTCGGGTGATTTACAATTTTCTCTCTCAAATTTAGTTTTAGTTACAATTTTACCCGTAGGTTTGGGAGAGTTATTATTATTCTCCTACTCTTTTTACACTGTATTTATTATAAATTTTTAAATGTTTGTTTTAAATGGTCTGGTAACTATGTTATTAAAATTTTTAAATAATATAAAAATTTTCTATAATTAATAAATAATTTAAATTTTCAATTATTTTTTCCTCTTTCCCAGCCTAAGCTTATTAAACGTATGTCGCAGGACTGTGAGCAGGAAAAAGGAAGAGAAATATTATAGTGAGTAGACCTGGTAGTAAGATTGCTTGAAGTAGCTGTTACTGCCTAGCCCGGCGATCATATTTATTGGTGGTGGTATCCTCTTAGGGACATTACCGTTAACCTCACTTTTAATGGTATTGGCAGCTCCCTCAACCTCAGGCACCAAATTCTCCACTCTCTCTCTCTCAAAATAATACAAAATAAAAAAGTAACGAAAAAATTTATAAAAAAAACCTTAATTTTTTTCTGTTTATTTTGGGGGTAGTTAAGCACTCTTCTCTATGCTTGTTTTCTTTGTGCATAAGCAAGAGAGCAATATTGGAGCCCTATATATAGACAGTTAATAGTTACTAGTAACCATTGTAGGTTTTGGGGAATATTTTCATTAATTATATTGATATGTTAAAATAACAAGGAAGGTACATATTAATTAAGAATATGAAATAATGGGTACAAGCTTATTCTCACTGAAAGAGACACGAACGCAATTCATTTTCAGAGATTAATTTTAAATATAAAATTTTTATTAAAGTGTGTGTATGAAATTAATTTGTGCACCACTTGAAAGACAATACCTCGAGATATTTGAAAATTATTTTCTATATATTATTTATTACTACCTTCGTCTTATATTCTTTGCACCATTTGTCTTTTTATCATAATTTGATTTAAATTTATTTATATTAATATTTATTAGAAAAAAATTTTAAAAAATATATTTGGAAACTATATTTCTTGATTTATCATTCCTATATAAAATTTCTCTATCTTTATACTAAAATGTTAAAAATAAAAAATCTTAAATTAATTACTGAAAAATGAATGGTGCAAAGAATCTGGGACAGAGGGACTATTTTTTATATATATTTTATTTCTTCTCTTTTTTACACTAGCTAAGAGACGTACAATTTTAGTTTAGAAGCATATATCCTACATTAATTAAAAAGGTTTGCATAAATTTTTGTCTGGCTAGCTAAAATAGGGTACCATTAGCGAATGGACCACTCTGCTATTATTTTCCCCATTATCTTTAAAAAAGCCCTGATCAATTCAATCATTCATATCAAATAAAGGGACATCTTTCAGATCAATGTACAATGGAGTGAAAATTCGCTTCCATTGGGTTGGCCTGCCAGTGGAAGTTCAAAAAAAGAAAAAAGTGAAAATTCGTACACACGATCTCAGGTAAAAAAACTCAAAACATACGAATGATAATCTATTTCTCGGGTAAGAAGTACAATTTCATTTCCAACAGAGAATAAAGATAGTCAAATTTTGCTTAAAAATAAAGGAAAAAAAATAAGCATGCACTAAAATCTGTAACGAATTGTAATATATATAATTAGCTACAATAGACCAAAACTAATCCTATTTGAATATATAACAACACTGGCTTTTAATAATTATTCTATCCCAACAGATAAATTTTTTGTTTGTTTTGTAAGAAGACAATATGTTTTGAATAAGAGAATTAATCAAATATACAACGATCAATATACACCATATATACCGGCAGGCCGAAAGAAATGCAGCAAAGATATTAGTTAAAACGTTTGAGAATCTAAGAAGGCAGTAAATACTTTGACTTTGCAGAAAAGCTTGATGAAATAAATTCTTACAAGTCCTTAAACTCAAATTATGATAATTGTTAGAGGTTATATGCGCATGCAAATTATGACACTAATATGAGATTATTCTTAATTTACACAATATAATATATATAATTTTTTTTCTTTTATTTGTTTGATAAAAGAAGGCAAAAATCCGTCTTTAATTCCACATCTCTTTATCTTTGCACGAGTGCGGATTTAGAGAGGCTAGTAAGGCCAAGACCCATAATGATTGAATATTTTTAATTCTGTGTAAAATTAAAAGATAAATGTTCATTCACCCCTTCTTAAAACTGATTAAATTCATTTATGAGGACTACTATTTAAGAAAATATATGTTTTATCCTTTCCTTTACGAAAAAAACTCGGATCTGCCACTGTCTCTATATATACACCTGTCACACTCTACGCATTGAAAGATAACCTTAAATATTTTTGGTACAAAATTTACCTTAAATAATGCTGATCAAAGAAAGACAAACTATAACTGTATTATATAGCAAGTTGTTATTTTATATAAAGAATAAGAGAAAACTAATATAAGATTATTCTTATTTTATTTGTAGGCGTACGGATACTTTATACGATATAGTACGCGAACCGGCCAAGAGAAAAAAAATAAAATAAAAAAAGAGTTTAACAAGTGGAATAGGTGATACTTTTTAAAATAATAGTAATCGAAGATGACCCGTTCGATTTTGATACGTACGTCTTTTAGAAAATTAGTAGCATTAAAAGTAGCGACGCGTGCGGCACCATAAGCTATTCTCTTATATGATTATTATTATTATTAGCTTTTTTCTTGAAAAAAAAAAAAGAAACAGACGAATCGAGTCTAAGCCTAGAAAAAGCTGCCTGCCCTTGACCAGGAATTCGTTAAAAAGAAAGGCCGGGAATTACTCCATTTAGCATCCATTGATTTTCACTTAATTCACAAAAAATTATGAAGCATATCAAATTAAAAATTTTCATTTATGTCAATCCAACAGTTAAATTGATTATTCGTATTACACATAACAAATTATATATAGAATAATACAAGTAATAGGAGTAATAACTCTTACATTAATATAAAAGGATTCTAACTGTGTTTAATTTAGTTTTATAGAAGTATAATTAATACCATTAATTATTCATTTCACAACCAAAGAAATTTACAAAATATTCTTATAAATAAATTTGTAGAACTAATACCTTAGTTAATGCCGTTAAAAAATACCTTAGTTCATGGTTTTGTTGAAATTGTCAATTAATTGGTTAACATATAAATTCATTAAATATTCTCTCCATCTCATATTCTTTTCACCATTTTAGTTTTTTTTTACTTGATTTTGACTTAAATTTATTTAGATTAATATTTACTAAAAATTTAAAAAATAATATTTAAAAAATACAAGACTTATATTTTTTAATATAAACTTTTTTAAAAAATTTAATAAATATTAATATAAATAAATTTAAATTATAAAATTGAAATAGTGCAGAACATTTGAGACGTATATGTTTTGTAACATTCTTTATAAAGTCCTAGCGTAAATTGCATCCGTGCCCTAACCTTTTATTATTATCCTTTTTTGGACCATAACCTCAAAACCTTACATGGAAGGTCATCAACTTCAATTTTTTGTCTCATTTTAGACATTTGACAAACGGAAGACATTAAAAATGACAAAACTAGCCATGTGGCATGCCAACGTGAGGCGATTTACCACAATGGCACAATAATTAGTTGTTGGCAATGATGTAGAAAAAAATAAAACCAATATAAAATAGAATAATAATAAAAAGGAAAATAATAAGAAGGACAACAATAATCGTTGATAGCATTCCACCTCCTCCATTCACAAATCTCTTGTCGTCACTCCTCCTCTGCCAAGTCACCCCATTAGCCCCTCTTCTATTTGTACCCAAGCCCATGCCCCAGACTTGAAATCGTAAAATCACTAAATTGCGAAATTGCCAAAAAATTGAGCAAACAAATCAACGGACGCCAAGATCGGAGTGGGGGAAGACAAATCTGGAAGGGCGAACAAATTGACCGATGGTGAGAGGGTGAATAAAGGGGGATAGATGGTGGTAGATTCGATGAGGGATGGTGGCACGGCTTGGCGAAGTAGGGACTGTAGGCTAGGGCCGTTGCCTATGCCAAGGCTAGTAGTTGGAATGGCATTGAGCACGAAGAGCAATAGTCCAGGAGTGGTAGCGGTAGTTGAGAAAAAATTAAGGTTTTGGGGGAGGAAAGTGAAAAAACAGGGATCTAAGCTGCTATTTTTTTCATGTTAGTGTCATCATAGCAAATTGTCTACACCATCATGCCATGTGGCTAATTCCATAAATTTTAGCATTTTTCATCCTCCAAAGATTTAAAGTAAAAGAATAAATTGAAATTGAGAATTTCACATATGAGGTTTTGAGGTTAGAGTCCAAAATAGAACAATAATAAAAAGTTAGAAGCCACAGATGTAATATACCATAGAGACCTGATACATACTATTCATAGACACAAGAGTTGAGAGCAATGTGTTAAATACTGTTACTATTAGGTGTACCATACCTCATATTTTTAAGATATACTTCATGATATACCACTCTACATATATATAATAGAAGATATTTTTTATACAAAAAAACATAAAAAATATTATATATAAAGAAAAATAAATATTACTCAGCTAAAAAAATATTTTATTGATACAAGAGAAAAAAAAAAGAAACAATACTATAATAATAATAATATATTTTCTAATAAGAAAAAAAGCAAAAGTAAAAGAAAAAGTATCCAAAAGATAAAAGTAAATTTTTATGTTAAAATATGTGTATTAATATTATTTTACTCTTTTATATATTTATATATGATATTTTGATATAACATGACTGAAAAAATATCTCACATGTTCATGAAAAATAGAACACCATTATATGTACCTTACGATATTTATGATATAGTATAATTTTTTTATAAAATATACATAAAAAGTTATTGGTATATAAAATATTATAAAATATTACAGTATTTTATATAAAAAAAATAAAAAAAAATATGAAAACTTTTATATCATATATATTTTACCTATAAATAAATGATATACCGATGTATTTAATTCCACGGTTGGCAGCACTGTCTTTCCTTCATTTGGTCGTGCTCTTAATGTCTGAAAAAAAATTTCAATCATACCGCCGCTAAGTGAATCCTTTGTTGTTGGTCAATTTTTTAAAGAACTTTCCTTAGCGATTGCATGGCTTTTGTTTTCCGTCATATACGAAGACGAGGTTAGATCGACTACACTTACAGTCGTGTGACTACGAACCCGAGGTTGGAGTGCGAAATCTGTTCATAATTTCTTATGCATTGTTTAGTATTTTAGTTGTTTTTTATTTTTATTAAATCTCTTATCATTTTTAGTGACTAGAAATAAAAACTATAATGATTAAATTTGTACTTATCAAACTACGGTCATAGAATTTTTAAAAAATTTGGTGAAATATGACAACAACATCAATTTATCATTCTTAGTAAAAGTTGGGGATTACTAAGCACATGAAAAATAAGTTTGAGATGAATTTATAATAAAAAATTAATATTATGGATTTCTGGTACAATTTACCTATTAATAATATGTGGTAATTCTACATTATTAGAATAATAATAATAATGATAAAATAATTATAACCTCTCAAAAATTTTTTTTTTGCTAATTATAAAGATAATACATGATAGTGTACTAATATCATAACAACATGATAATAAATTATTTCATGAAATTTCTTTAAAAATATAAGTGAAAAATATATAATATGCTGCAAAGTATTTATCTTACATATTTTTCTGTTAATTGAGAAATGAATTTGACATTTGAGTAGTAAAGCTAGTATGTCAATCAAGAGTATTTTTATGTTCCAAAAAAATTGTGTGAAGGTGTTTTGTTCTACACATGGTGGAAAACTGGAATGAATTTTAGAAATTATTAGTTTTCCTCAAATTTTACCTTTACTTATTTTGTTATAAGTAAATTATCCTCACGTTATTGGGAATAAAAATGTTCTATATAAATGTTAAAAAACCAAACAAATAGATTTGATAACATTATTAGCTTTTTTTGTAAATAATATCTTTATTAATATACTCTATAATTTATTTATTTTTTTCAGGATTTTTGGAGGTGCGGCGTGCACTCCCTAACTATGCCACTTTACATTGTGACCCACAGCAAAGGCTAAAGAAGATATAAAGCAAAAAATATTAAAAAAGTTTATAAATTTAAAAATGAGTTATGATCAATTCAAAAGATCTAAAAAATTGAAATGTTCAAAGGTGTTCATAGCAAATTTGGTAAATAATAAACATATGACATAAGACCAATGTATTAAATTGTGGATTTCAAACCAATAGGGGCCTTAAGTGTCACTTATGAAAGTTGTGGGTCCAAAACACAAAAAATCAAATGTTTTATAAAGTAGTAAAAAAATTATCTTAAAGTTAAAAAGACATCACCTGCAGATATATGGAGGATCAATTATGTAATTTATCCTTTCTATGGCAAAAAGAAAAACAGCCCAAAAAACCAACACTTTTAGGCAAAAAAAAAAAAAATTGTAGCAGAGCGACATTGTTCATAACTTCATATGATGAATGCCACCCCATACGTATTTAGATAATATAATGTTTTGATGGAAAATAAGTAAATAAAGTTGTAAATCATGGTTTACAAAGAGATGAACCGCTTACTTCATATGTTTTATATATGGTTGCGCCTTTTATTAGTTTATCATGGTATTTTATGGTATTTTAACAATAAATTTTCATATCTTTTTATAATTTACTTTGATATACCATGTGGTATGCCTATGGTATATTACGGTATATGGATTAGATGAAAAATAGTTTTTTCTTATTTCATTTTAGATCATATAAAGCAATGCACCATACATACATACATATATGTGTGTGTGTGGGTGTGCGTGTGTGAGATAAAATAAAAGCGATACACATATTTTATTGGATTATTGTATTTTTCTTATATATATATATCAGTGAACTAAATTTTTTTAGTTATTCTGTATATTTCAGTTTTTATATATTATATATATAATACTATTTTATTTAAATTCGGAAATCATGATGAAAATAATATTTAAACATTTTTTTTTTTAATTCAGAAGCATTTACAATGCAGGTATTAGGGAATATTCGAAAAACTATGGGGGGTATGGGAGTTGGAAGTGTTTGCTTTTTTGAATCCTGGATTGCGTCTGACCACATTTGACACAATTATGCTTGTCAGTAGTTGGGGGGATATCGAACGCCTTTCGTCCTGGGCACCATTTTACCATGTGCTTTAAATGTATTTTAATACTTATATCTTGTAAAATTGATAAATACAATATATCATGTGATAGACTTTAATGAGTATAGAATATGTAGCGGTACCATTTTTAAAAACATTGAATGAAAGATGATGTTAAATGTTTATTACAAATTTTTTTCATAGTCTATACACAACATTTGTGTCACAGGACTAAGATTATCGGATCAAATGATGAGATCCCTCAAAATGATGCAATGAAGCTATCACATTCTTATTTGGCCACTATTATATATATGTATTGACGACATAAACTAGCAATGGTTAATTAGGTAGAGTTGTTTTCTAATTTGTAAGAGCACGAAGTCTGATTATTTTCTCAACTTTAACGTTATTTTTATTTCATGCATACAAATGTTTGGTAAAAAGTGGAAATCTAGTAAACTATGACATTTTTAACAGTAGTGACATTAATTCGGTTATTATAAAAATTGGATGTTATGATATTAGATGTTACTAGATGTTGATTTCGCTCTGTTCTTTTTTAGTTTCAAAATAAAAAATTTATCTATATTATTAGTGTCATTAAGAAGTGCTCACACTTTATCTATTTAATAATTACTTAAATAAAATTTTTTAGAAAGTAATTAGTTTTTCATAAATTTTTCTGGTACCTAGCTTTAAAAAAATAAAAAAAAACTTAATTTTTTAAAAGACATTTCAGAATTATTTTTGTCTTCTTAAAATGAAAAGTCTCAACTAGTATATAGGTTAAGATAAAAGTTAAAAAAAATTAAGAAATAATAAATTAAATGACTCATTACTTAATCTCTCCAAAACAAAAAATCCATCCTCATGTTATAAATAAAAATACATGTCTGTATATACACTTGCATGCATCATACATATAAGTTACCTGATAGAAAGAGTATCGGAAGTAACTGAGGGGCCCGTTGCCGCCGATGACATGGACGCGGCCATCACCATTCCCGTTCTTCACGAAGGAGAAACCGAGCATTAGTCTATCCAACACCAACAATTTCAAATGCGGAAGGAAGAGATATATATTGATTTAATTTAATTTGCTAAGCAAGTCGGCAACAAGGGTTGCTAGGTTTTGAGGTTTATATAGAAGCAAGAGAAATATTTAATATACCGGGCATCGTCGAGGGCTATAGGTCGATGCTTGCGAATGAAATTTTAGAATTATAGCTAGCTAGCTCTAGGCCCTTTTTCCTAAGAGTGAAGGTAACCACTAACTAATATATAAATCATCAATTCTAAAAATTCCCCCTACCCACGATCGTAAGAGTTCACACTTTCAAAGTTGTTATCGGCTGTTTAATTAGGACAAGAAAATAAATAAATAAATAAATAAATAAATAAATAAATAAATATATATATATATATATATATATATATATATAGAGAGAGAGAGAGAGAGAGAGAGAGAGAGAGAGAGAGAGAGAGAGAGAGAGGGGGGGGGGGGTCAAGCCCACTGCCGCATCATAAATTATTTTTTCCATTGATTTTTTCGTTTTTTTCGTTAACTAGAATGGAAAAAGCTGATATGTCATTAAATAACACTAAAATAAATTTAAAATAATAAATTAAGTCTTTAAATTTTTTAAATTATTAATTTTAAACCTTAAACTTTGAGTAAAATCAATTTTGCTCTTCCCTCACCCGATCTCTGGTTTCTACTCAACTGCTCCTAATCTCTGTTCATGATTCCAAAGGGCTACCCCAGCCTTTGTCGTCGATACCGAAATGTCATCGTTCATACCCAGCCCCCGCCGCGATACCAGTGTTGACGAGTGACTTTTGGCAGAGACGGCAGTCGGCGTCACGGTTATTGTCGATCGAGCATCGGACAGACCGACAGGTTCTCTTCACGCTCCTTCTGTTCTTCGATCGACCATCATGGTGAGGCTTGCGGCATCAAGGCGGGAGCCTCTCGGTGAGGGCTTGCGGCGTCGAGGCCGGAGCTAATCGGTGGACAATTGAGTGGGATATTTTGCTGTTGTTGCTCAAATATGATATCTCCACTCGATTTGAAGATATTTATTGTTCTTTTTGCCTGGAACCCCCAACCATTCCCTTTCCCCTTGCTTCCTTGCATCAGATCAGCAGACCCACCACCTGTTAGAGAAAATGCTAAACTTATCTGTTAAGATTTACAGCAACTTCTTCAATCTCAAGCAGAAGCAAAAGCTTCAAAATTCTGTTTATTCAGCTTGAATGTTCATTCGGTTGTTCAGAACTTTGTTGAATTAATTGTAAAAAAGATGGGTCGATTTGGAAGGCAGATCGGATGAGATTCGGAAGAAGAATATGGTGAGATTTGGGGTTTAAACAGTCGATTTTGGAAATTTAATGGTTAGAATTTAGGGTTGTTAAAGTTTGAGGACTAAATTTTTCATTTTAAATTTATTTTAGTAATATTATTTAATGTCACATTTTCATTTTACATCTGGTTAAATGGTCAATTTGATGAAAAATATCCAATTAAGACGCACATTATTAGTTTATGTAGTTCAATAGGACAAAAATAAAGAATTAATACCTATTTAGAACAACACACGCATATACATACGTACATACGTACATATATAAAATTTTTGTTTAGGTTTATGCTCTAATGTTTTCTGATGGCTCTTGTTCTGGTTTGATAGAAATAGCTTGTTTTAAAAATGTTGAATAATTCATTTCCTAAATTTTAGAAAATTCATGTGTTAATTAAGAAAAAAAAAAGATAGTTTTAAATATTTTTTACTTTAATCAATGAATTTTTTAAAATTTAGAAAAATAATATTTTTTTCAGATTTCTATATTATACTGAAAATTTAATAAAAAATTTATATAAGTAAAAGCCACTTTAGTCTCTCTTACTGATCCGTGAGTGTTTTAAATTAATTACTTGGCTTCACTTGAGTAAGGAGGTGCGAGAGCCTTTAGAATTTGTAATTGGCTCAGATTAAGGCATTTTTCATTTATATATTTCTTAGTTTTCGTGGGGGAGCTATTCCAAGGTTCTTATTTTTATTGGGAGTTGTTATTTTTATTGGGAGTTGCCTTGTACTACCGTTTCTTATAGCAACAATAAAAATAGTGAAAATTACCCAACCAACCCCCCCCCCCCCCCCCCCCCCCCCCCCCCGGGTTGTATTTTGGCCTAACTTACACTTTGCCTCTAATATTTTCAAAAACCTACACTTTACCCTTTGTTTGCTTTACAATGCTAGATAACAACTTCTAAAACCCTAATTTAAACTATCTGATAATAATTTTTCAGTAATTTTAACATTTTTTATATTTTTTTCATAGCCAACTGAGCTTTAAAAAATTATGATATGTATTTATAGGGAGAAAATTGTTATACTTATAGAAAAAAAAACTGATAATTTGAAATATCTACTACCTATAAAGAAATATTGGAGAGACTGAAGTTACCAGAAGATGACTATCGTATAATTTAAATATAATTTTAAAAATTGTTATCAGATAATATAAAAAAATAGAAATTAAAGTATAATTTCTAAAAATAGAGGGGGTAAACTATAAATTAAGGCATTCCTCATAAGATAATTTTAAGTTTCCATAAGAATTATTCTGCTGAGTTAGTAATTAATTAGCATGCATGGGTCTTACTTTTAAGTGCACCAACCAACATATCGGTCTTATGCCAGAAGCTAGCGTGACGATTCCCATGTGGTTAGTGGTTACTGCCAAGGATTAACAAAGAAATTAGCTCCTATCTGGCTATTAGGCTAGCTAGTAGCTAGGCTTCATACATCTAGTGTAACATTTAAAAATATATTTGCTTTAATAACTTGTAAAGGTACAATGAAATGAAATTAACGTATTATTAAAAAAAATCATTACAGTAAAACTAAGTTAAGAGAAATTTTAGAATAAAACAGAAGCATTATTACATCTCTCATGATTTAAAAACCATAGATTTAAGATCAAAGACGATCCATAAAAAAAAAAAAAAACAAAGACGAACCATGAACTTTTAGAATGTGGGTTTTTATATAACAAAATCTGGAATTCAAAATGAAATTGAGTAATTATGAATATTTTCTTTGTTTTTTAATTTTTATATATACAGATGAAGGCAAATAATAAGTAGGTCAAATTAATAGGGATATAGGCGATTGACCATATATGAGAAGCAGTATATGTATGGTGAGTGAGTTGGTCTTCAGCTCTTTGGATCTAGTATATATGCATATTGCTTGAGCCATAAGGCTCTAAATCCCTTTTATAGGGATGATAGTGGATAATGTGAAATCTGCAACCCGTGAATACTCAATTGATGGGTTGTATATATTTTGTGAAAATTGCACACTTCTACCTGTCATGGATTTTAATTTTATCCCGTAGATAAACTCGCTATACCCACAACCCATCACAAGTTTTCTTTGTTTATTAATAACTTAATTGTAACTTTTGAAAATAATAAACTAATATGAGAAAAATAAGTAACTCAAGTGATTAAAGTGTAATTTGCCAAACAAAATAAATATAAGCCCTATATAATACAACTAAGACCCTACTTTTTACCAAATTGCCGTTAGTCCTATTTCTTCTTCATGTGTTGTTCTCTTCCATCTTCGTTCCTTTCTTCCTCCATTTGGTTATCAATAATCTTCTGACCTATCAGACATTCCATCCCATCAAGCAGGTTATTGGGTATTTGGTGTGAAGCATGAGTCACTTATCTTGTTCCCATTTGCCAGAGATTCTTGACTTTGGATTCTAAAATCCGGAGGGGATTCTAAACTAGTTTAACATTTTGCTCACTATTCATTATTTGATCAGTTTAAGATTTTTTTGGTTTTTGCTTAGAGTTGTTTTTTGTGCCAATCTTCTTTTCAACCTTTGGATTTGCTTTCGAAATCTCTTCCAAGGTTTTTGTTCCTTTTGTTTTTAATGGTGTCTTAGCTGATTGGTGTTTGAAGAATAATGGTGTGTGTCTTCGTGGATAATCTGCGAGCAGCCCATGACCCACAGGTGGCGGATGTGAGTATAGCTTTCTGCTAGTCAGCCTTGGCAAGCAGGTGATGGATATGGCAAATTTGTACCCAATCCGCCCCGTTGTCATCTATACCTTTGTATAGGGTAGCTGAGTTCTAATTTCTTATCAAGCTATGTATATAATCATATTACAAGTTTTTAGGGTTAAACGAAAAGAGATATAATTGTTAAAGGACTTTTCTTTGTATTAGAAGTATATGTAAAATAATATAAAGGTAGGAGCTACTTTGTAGTTAAGAGAAATGATAAATGGCAATTATTATTATTTTTTTTTTAACTTGAAGGCTACCAAACCGGCATTGCTAGTATTTTATAAGGAATTTGATGGAGGTAGGATTTGATCATTTGATCTTCTCCTTGGTATCCTAAGCAGGTTGAAGGTTGAAGCTTCACGACAATTGCTAAGGGACTTTTAAAAATGCATGCAACAGCTTTTGGGGTCATATCCCTTGACTTCCCCAAATTAACTACATGAATTTGAAGGTTTACTAATTAGACTAGAACTCCGGTTCTCATCTCACGGTTTTGAAGCCTATCAGGCAACTTAATTATTTTCTATAATTAATTATCTTTAATTAGTTGGGGACCATATGAACAGACATGCATAAACTTCAAAATGTAACCCCAACCTAGATGATTTTCTGGAAAGTAGTTTTTAGGACCTACATATAAGACACACAAGGAACCTTAATCTAATTGCCCCCTTCAATTTTTTGCCCCAGATCCAGACAACCTCATGATGCAGGGACACGAGGAAGCATGCATGGTTTTTTTTTTAATAATTTTAACACTCGTAATAATATAGCTTCATCTAATAAAATTTGTATATTTTAAATATATATTCAGAAATGTAATGTTAATATAATAACAACAGAATTCCTACAACATATACATAAATCCTTTCTCAACTAGATCATCCGTATTGGTTTTTGGATATCTCACTTTCTTGAAAGGATAATACCACTAATTTTACCACGCTGGCTACTTGCAAAGCCAGTCTCATGTCCTCGCAGACATTAATGAAAAGGAGACAAGGGAAAGGTGTATTTCGAGGCCTTTTCTAGGCCCATATCCCTCCTTGGATTTATCATCAAAGATGCATTAAAAAAGGAAGGAGAAAATAAGAATGTGATTTCGTTGCAATTACATTTCTCCTCCCTAGGTTCCAAATCTTCCACTTTTCTTTTATTTTTCAATCAACTCTTAGTTAATAACGAGGTTAAAAGGTCCGCACGTTGCGACGGACACATAATATCATAATATTAAGAAAAATAATAATCAAGAAAAGTAATAAAAATAGTTTAGGGGCCCAAAGAGAAAATGTAAAAACCTTATGTATTAAGAGTTTAACAATTAACTCAGAAAAAATTAAGGAAAAAAAGCTCTATTTCACTAAAAAAAAAAATAAACTAGGATGACTAATGTTTTAGTTTAGAAAACAACGCACCATAAAAAAAAAAAAAAGAATCAAGAGATTAAACAAAAACACTAAAATTAAGTAGTTACTAAGTTTAGGGTCCAAAATATCAAGTTGATCAAAATTGTGGCCTAATATGAGAAACGGAAATAATACAGGGACTGGAAATGCGTTTCATCAAAAAGAAACGTGAAACAGAATGAAAGTGGAAGAATGTCAAGAAAGGCCCTTAAAAAGATACTTTATTTCCAAAAGCTAACAAAACTTCTAAACAAAGCAATCACGTCAAAAAAAAAAAAAAATCAAGTGAACCAGTCCAAAACCAAGGGGCAAAACCGGAAAGACACTGTTTTTTACTGTTCAAATAAACTGTAACCCGAAAACGGGTTTTAGTATATAGTATAATAAAAAGAGACTTTTTGCTCATATATATAGGGGCAAGGTAATCTTGATTTAAACACAAAGAAATTATTATATGAAAATAAATTCTTATGCTTAAACTGTCAAAGCAATTACGGGCATTCTAAATTAAAATTTATTATTATTATTACTATTATTATTTTCTCAATTTAAAGGTAAAACAATCTTTGTTCTACCTTTTTTTTATTATTTAGAAGCAAAAAATCAAAGAAGAGAGATAAAAAAAACCATGCAGCAAAAAAACGTTGAGCAACAAAATGCGTCATAAAAATTCTATCTCGAGGGACAATAATTACCGTGCATCTAGTAAACTGCCTCATCATTGTACACATATTTTGAGTTAAACTCAATAACACTAGATGAAGGACCATAGAACCCCAAAAAGCAGCAATGATCGAAGAACAATTAGAAAGCAAAGTAGCAACTAGTTCCGGTAATGTAAGGCCGATTATAAAACATTTTTTAGAGTTTGTGATTCAGCTTTTAATTCAAAAGAGTAATGAGGGAGAAAACAACTATCCTAAAGAATAGGCGGGGCATTTATCCCCATCCGGATCCATGCTGCAACAACCATATTGGATGAACTATGCCATGCTCTGTCCATAACAAAGATAGTAGGGGCTTGCTCAGGTCGGGATGGAAGACCAGCTTCCCATGAGTGGCTTTTTTCTGACCTTGGATAAAGTGTTGACTAATAAACGTTGTATAAGAAAAACAGGGGTAGGTATTCAAATAGCTCCTGCATAAAGTGAGAGCATGACCATCACCAAGTGAAAGTGGTGAAACCTCCATGAAGGCATCAGAAATTAAATCCAATATGCCAGTTCTGGCTTCCCTTGCCTGTTGAGGCACCTGTCCCTCTTCTTCAGCCACAAACCCCATTCCACAATTTGTTGTCATAGGCTATGATCCCTCCAATCTTCACAAGTTCCTTTTCTAATTGTGATCATCCTTGTACCAAGTTTTGTCTGCATCAACGAAGATGAAGTCCATCTCCTCCTTATGCTTCTCCTGAAGACACGCACACACCCCCCATCAATCTTGGCAAAATGTACTAATTGCACTTGCCTAGTAGTTATAACCACTGGATTCTCTTTTGAATAGGTATTGAAAGAAGAAGGAAAGCTGGAATGTCATCAGACCTAAAGTATTTATAACCAGATAACCCAAGAATAGTGTTCTATTGTAATTGTCGAAAAGCGATAAAAAAAGGCTACTGAATTGGGTGAACAGGCGATATCAAAAGGAATTCAAGCGCAAATTGCAAGGCATAAATTCACACACACACAAAAAGAAGAAGAGAGAAAGAAAGAAAGGAAAGAGCTTCACTTAACTTTACGCCAATCACTAGATATATAGCTTGTTAAGAACATCCGTACATAGCATCCCCCTCTATAGAGTTGATTTTGTGAGATACTCTTGCTTTTTCTGATAAACGGCAACTCGAATTCGTAGTACTCAGCTTTAATGTCTATCGCAGTTATCTATTAATTCCAAAAAAATGTTGTAAGCTTAGTTAATATGTTTAGGAGATATGGTCATCGCCTGTCAAATGAAGGTTTCTCTGCAGGGTGCACAATTAATTTTTCTAATTTTCTACAAAAAGAAAAAAAAAATCGACGACTAGTTATTTGCAGTGTGAAATATTATATATACATGTAGCTAGAGATTGTATGTGCATACGGCTAGAATAATGCGAAAGCAACCTTTTTGAGAGCTTCACTCTTGCGGATGCCTCTCTTCTCCAGTTTCATCATATCGCCATTAATTTCTCCAATCTTCTTCTTTCTGAAAATTTTTCCTCTGATCTGTCAGTGTGATGGATGATTCTGCAGTACATACTCAGATCAAGAGCCACTTCAATTCATCCGCACTTTGCATAATTCGCTAGCTCCTGTTTTTAAGCCAGACTCTTTTCCTGATTCCTTTCTTTCCGTCAGATTCATAGCTTGTTCGCTCACTTTGATCTATCTTTTTTTTTTTTTTTTTTTTTTTTGTACACACAAAATGTGGCTATTACATATACAAGAACAATGTCTGCCTGAGAAATTAGAAAGTGACAGGTACACAGAAACTCCGGTGGATAATAATAGACACGCAGGTTCGGATTTATTTATTTATACCGACTTACTTATACACGATAAGAGAGCAACGGCGCTTAGGTACATGTAGACACGAGCAGGGGCTCAGAGAGGAGCCTCTACCATCTATAGGTCCCTTGTTTGCAAGGCAAGAAAGTGCAATTCTTCTAATGAAGTTCAGAAGAAAATTAGAGGACTGAGGGAAGGCCTCTGCTTCGCCATCAAGTCCTTTAGTTTCTCTATGATTCAGATAGTTTAGTTCAGGACGCACTCCCTCAAGGCTTGCAACAACTCTCTGTCATTATCATTCTTGTTGTTAGCAGTTTTAAGCAACTTTCCAAAGAGATGCTTCCACATACCAACATTCCATTACCGTTTCAAAGTAAATTAGGATTAATTAACCTCGAATTCAGTTTGTTTAAGTCCAATTCATATTGAACTTCCAAGCATTTGGACATAATGTCTGTTTTCATTTTTGGCAGATCTAAGTCACAATTGGTATCAAGATTCATCTCCCACATTAAAGGCTTAAGCTAAAACTTGGGTGAAATAATCATTCTATTTTATGTCAACACACCCACCCCATGCTCAGCTCGTTTTGTCACTTAGCTAAAAGCTGCAAAAACAATCATATTAGTGTATCATCCCTGTATTCTTACTTTGTCTATTGTTCTAATTATACTTGCTGAAGCGCTCATTGGGAAACGGCTGGATTAAAGTGAAATGTTAATTGCCGTTGTTTGGCATCAGCTTTACAGTTCAAAAAAGGCTATCTTATGGTCTACCTTCAATAAATTATCCACAATTCCAATGCTAATTGCAAAAGACAGGCCCGATGGCTCTAAAGGGAATCTTGGTCTTTCTACACCTGGTGGTATCGTTGGAGGTTTAAGTTTGTCTTCCCCTAGCATCGGTGACTGGGCATCAGAAGGTTATCAGAAGTAATCCACAAACTCACGGGCATATGCCTTGTTATCATTGTTTTCCACCAACTCATGGTCATATATGCCTTGACTTCATTCAAATAATTTACAGAAGATAATGGAACGATTTGAATACTGACCAATTTCCCTGTCCAATCAAACTTACTTCACAAGCTCTGGGCTACCTTCCAGTGCAAGTAACTAATTGAATAGCTCAG
The DNA here is from genome assembly GCA_039654915.1 of Aquilaria yunnanensis. Lineage (NCBI taxonomy): Eukaryota > Viridiplantae > Streptophyta > Magnoliopsida > Malvales > Thymelaeaceae > Aquilaria > Aquilaria yunnanensis. The sequence continues at coordinate 5,159,952 of CM077595.1, forward strand.
CAAGTTGCCCATATCACCAGTTTACCCCATCAGAGAGTTGCTACAAAATAACAGGGCTGGACTGCAATTGCACCGTCCTACAAGGTAGTGACTGAAATAGGACTGGGGAGATGATGCCACCCTAGCTATCTATCCCATGTTCATCGGCAGCCCTACTTGGGATTTCTGAGAACGATGATAACTGAATCCCCACGAAGAAACATCTTACTGATGAACCTGTCCTTATTGACAGGAAGGGACTTTTTCTTGCCTTTACCAGTCTTTGGCACCTATACAAAATTGCAAAGAACCATGTCAGTATGCCATCAAAGGTATATTATTGTAGGTTTCAAAACAAAATCAGGAAAAAAAAAATTAAGTCTTGCAGAAGCCAACCTCAGTCCACATCTCTCTGACATTTTCCAGAACCATGTTGCAGTGCCTGTCAAAGACCCTCACCCGACCTAGAAGCTTTCTATTGTTCCGACAGTTAATGAGCACCTGTTCAGTGCTCACATTGTAAGACAATTAGTTACAAATCTATATATAAACATGAAAGAGGAGTACTGGAGGATACTTAACTGCTTAAATGCACAAGTGACAAGTACTCTGACACTTGAGGGATCTTTAGCACATTACCTGCGTGTTATTTTTGCCACTAAGCATCAGAACAGAAAGTGGCCCTGTGTTAAATTCTTCCTCCTCATTCTTGCCAGCCTGCAACGTAAAATTCAACATGAAACCTCAGGTTCTTTTATTAGATCATATCTCAAAATATAACAACGAAGGAAACCTTTGGAAAAGAAAACAGCAACAGAACAATAACACCAAAAAGATAAAGATAATCAGCTAAAGTACACATAAAAGACTGACTGCCAGTATTAACTCCCACATTAACACGTTTTTTGACAAATCTTGGTTTTTGGATGTGGGAACCATAGTCAACATTACTTATTTACCCTTGAAATTAGCTGTATTACATGGCATCTTCTTCCTTCTCCTTTGCGTGGATGGCGGTCTCACCCGTCCTCATCTTCATAGGGTTCTGGCTACTAGGGATCACCAGTAAGATGGAAGATCAAGGACCAACAAGCTAGCAGCCGTCCTCATCCTCGATTTCACTCGTCTGTCGTTCAATCGTTTGATTCCTACGCTCTTTCAACCTGCCGCCGCCGTACAATCGCCGTTTTCAGTTGAACCCGTGAGTTGGATGGTGCGAACGGCTGGGAATCGTTCCAATAGGCTGGAGATGGTACGAACGGTCGTATTGAACCAGACAGTTGCAAATCAAGGAGCCATCGGGAAGTCGGCGTGGTTTGAAACCACTCAGTTTTGAATTCTTTGGCCATTTATGGGGTCGGATCAACAGATCGTGTGCGTGAGAGTGGCAGCACGGCGGTCAAGTGGTACGCCTTGGCAGAATGGCATTCTGTGTAATTTTTGTGTGCTTTGAGGGGCATTTGCAATCTTGTTGAATTGGCTCTATATTTTTAACACAATAACACATTAAATCGGATCAATTAAATGGAAACTTTGCGCTTTTCGGCTACATAATAGTGCGTTCAAGTGCTAGGTCTCTTTAGTTCAGGTCTCCAAAAAAACTTCCGCACAGAGCATCTAGGAAGAACGAAAGTATTATATTCCACTAATCAGCAGAGGCTCATACCCACAACAAGAAACAAAAATCAAAGCTTGGACCAATACTTCTGGGTTCTCCACATCCAGAAAACAGAAGGCCATAAAGAATTTACGTACCAAGAATCATAATGAAAAAATAGGACGACACAAATGTAATGAGCAAAAACCCCTTCAGTTCAGGTCTCCATAAAATCTCCGCATGGAGCAACCTCGGAAGAACGAAAGTTATATTTTTCAGTCGTCATCAGGGGCTCAAACCCATTGTAGGAATCAAACGAAAAACTTAGGACCTTTAATTCCAGTTTCCTACCGATGAAAACAAAAGACGCAATGCCGCCGTATATCCAAAGCCTAACAAAGGTTGTACATCGCGAACATGAGAAATTCAAACAAAGATATCATAAACCCTAGAAACCCACACAAATTCCAAAATAACTGGAAACAGAAAAGATCAAAGAACCCAGAAAAGGAAACCTAGAAGGAAGATTACCGTGGAGCGGGTGAGACCGAGGTTATTCAGATCTTAAGATTCAATGGCGGTTTTATATAGAGAATCAGAGTTTAGATGTGCACAAGGGAAAACCCTAACCCCTTTCGCGGCAATTTAAGTTCGCCGTTGGGCCTGTAGCCCAAAGTAAGGAATGAGTCCATGGATGGCCCAGGTCGATGACGGATCGTAGTGTCCGGACCCAATAACGCGTCCCCAGAGTCGCAGGGTTTTTCTTTTCAAACTCGTCAGTTCTGATTCTCTTCTTCCCATCCGAGTGCATTCTTCAGCGAAATGGCTGCGAGTCTCGCTTCAAGACTCTCTCGAGGTATGTCATTTGACGTATTTCTTCAGATTTTCCTTCTACGAATCTGTGAATTTGATTATCCAACTAGCTTTCTTTCCTATTCAATCGCTTCCTTGCTCATACCTTTGCGGGAAACAAATTGTTAGCCGGCCGATCGTTCCTCGGAGGTCTCAGCAACAGTACGTCGTGTTTACTGGAAAAAACAAATGATACGATGATCAACAGTTTGTTGTCTCAGGTCAGTTTCTCTTTCTTTGATTGTTTAGTTTCTTATGATTTAGGACTGAATAGTTAATTGGATTTCAGCTGTAAAACTTTTGTCAGGCAAAATTGTTAAATACAGTTTGCTTTTACTGGAAATGAATATGGAAGAACCATGCTAAGTTTTCTTCCTTTTTGCTGCTTAATGAGTTAATCATTATCTTCAAGGCATGCTTTATATTTTATATAAGTTGATAATCAAAGATAGGTAAATGTTAGTCGGATAATTAGGGGTTATGGATTTGCTTAATTTGTTACATCCAATTGACCAACTCATCTGGTTTTTGAAATTGGTATTAAGCCAATTGTATTTGCTTTTCCGATGTGAGTGGCACTGATCCTGAATTGACCTTTCATTATGTAAGAAAAGTTGTCAATTTTGTCTCTCAATTTCTGCAGCAGCATAGGACTTTCATACAGATGAGGACGGTTCTCAAGGTTGTGGACAACTCAGGAGCAAAAAAGGTTATGTGCATACAAGCTTTGAAAGGGAAGAAAGGAGCAAGATTGGGGGACACTATAGTTGCATCAGTAAAGGAAGCAATGCCTAATGGAAAAGTCAAGAAAGGAAAGGTAGTTTATGGTGTGGTTGTCCGTGCTGCCATGCAGCGTGGCCGGTGTGATGGCAGTGAGGTGAAGTTTGATGACAACGCAGTCGTTCTTGTTGATAAGCAAGGGCAGCCGATAGGGACCAGAGTATTTGGACCAGTGCCCCATGAGCTTAGGAAGAAAAAGCATGTCAAGATCCTAACACTAGCTGAGCATATTGCTTGAGGCAAGGATCTGTATCTGTTACAAATGCTATTTAATGCTATGTTTTGCATAAATACTTTTCTTTGGGGGATCCATATTTTGCATTATGCTGTTTTCTTGATGATTAATTATCCTGATCCTTGAAAATCTGCCTAACAATTAGCTCTTCAGACCAACCAAAACAAGAGAATGGCATATCTTCTCTAGAACTTGAACATGGAAACAATTTCTCGCTTTTTCTTTGTTCCAGCTATTTATTTCCTAGAGCATTTGCTTGTCGAGCTATGTGATACTCTTCTCTGTTGTGTTTATTACGGCGACTAAATGCAAGAAAGCATGAAGGATTGATTTAGACTGTAACTATTTATTTTCAGTTTCAAATCCATATGTTGGAGCTTCCTCAACAGTGGCCATAGAAAGCTTTGCAGTCACCGTATTGCTTACCTGTCTGACTCAAGTTCTTTCTACCATGGAGTGAATGGTCTTAGATCACCTTAGATGTGACGTTGATTTGTGTTAAATGTAAGCAATGAGTTAAATTTAAGCAATCGGATTTTTTGACAAGAAATGCTGATCACTGATAAAAAATCTGAGTAAATGATACATTTTGAGCACTTCATATATTCCAAGTTGCAGGCTTTTGGTTTGTACCTTATTCATTAGTTTCACAGCATATTCCTGAACTTCAATTCTCGTCTCGAATTGTTTCCTGCTCTTGACACCGTCCTAATTTGTTTTAATGCATTAAAACGTGCCATTTTGATCATTTGATGAATTTTATTTGAATTGATGGAAAATATCATTGCAGCAGGGGTTAGAGGATATAATGAGTAATTTTCAGGCTATGTAGGCTCAAAGGAAAAAATAATTTAGTCAAAAATGAATTTTTTCTACAGCCAAAAACACCGTGACCTTGTAATCGGTGCATATATTGTTGTGCATGCTTGAGGATGAAAAGGAGATATTTTATTGATTTTAAAGGGATGAATGCCCAAAACCAATGCCAACAAGCTTTTGCCGACGGGGCCTACGAAACTTTCTTCCGAAAACTTTTAATAATAAAATAGGATAAATTCATTTACAGTCCCTAACCTTTTTGTGTTGTGCTAAATGGATATCTAGCATTTATTTTGTCCTTTTAAAATCCCTAACATAACATTCCTATTATTGTCCCAATCATGGTTATTTTATCATTTTCAAGGTTAACTTACATGAAATTTCTATGACAAATACTGACATTGATTCTATATATTGTTATTCTCATTCAAATTATCCTCAATCTAGTAAATTTATCATTACAACCATCATCTCCCCCTCTCTCCCTCTCTCACATCCCCAGCCATCACCATCACTGCCCAATACTCCCCCTGACCCCTCATCTCCCTCTCCCCCCATCATTTGCCCTCTCCGCATCTGTACTGCTCGTTTCTTTCCAATGACAACCTTCAAATTCATGAAATGCAAGAACCCCACACCTTTTCCAGTGAGGAAGACGAATTGGTGTTGAAGCAAACTACAAATAGCTACAAACAGGTTGACAACGATACGCCTTGTCTGCTATTTCAAACGGTTGGTCTATAATAGAAACAAGTAGAAACATACAAGGGAAAAGATTTGCTTCTAATGTTTTATTATTATGAACAGACATCGCGAACTTCCAAAATTCTAACAAGGTTTACACAGCTGGGCTGTCGGATACATTACACATTCAGAACTTACCAGCAGGACAGCTAGATTGGCAAACGAGAGCGAGAGAGAGAGAGAGACAGTGAGTAGGGTAGTTTGAGCAGTAAAAGAAAGAGCCCAGATTCCCAAAGAACAATGTAATTCAAGCTAGACATATTCCACCTTCCATTGCCAAGACAACAAACATTGCAACCTACGACCATCTCCACCAGACTCATGCCAGGGCTGCATTTCCCATAGATACAATAGAACAAGCTCTAAATTGTAATAAATGTATGGCAATTGAAGACAAAAACTATCAAATTGGAAAATTTTGAAATTAAAAGGGCATTTATTCATTCAGAACCATGATCAAATTCAATTGATGGATTCAAACATGCGAAAATGAAAATTATATATCGATCTCTAACATAGAACACGAAAACAATAAATCGATCTCTAAGAATTGATCGGTGCCTGAGAATTCAAATTTTACCAGTCAATTGTAGAAGAAAGCTCAGTCGCGGAAGACTTTTGAAAGCAAGTCAAGAAGGGATGACGATGACGAGGAACACAATAAAGACGACGGCATCCACCACCTTGATTCGGGATCTGTGCGGAGAGTGAAGAGATCTGGGCTCCGTTCCCGCTATCGGTGGCGCTGCCTATCTCCACATGGATGTGGTCGATTAACGCACTCTCCGTTTGCCCAGAATCGAGTTGTTAAAGATGAGAGTAAGGCAAGGAATTGGCGGCATTTGAGGAGGGAGCAATGGACCAGAGGGAAAGATTGGAGAGCTAGTCATTCATGGAGGGAGGATGGCGCAGATGAAGGCCGAATAGGGTGGCGTACTGGATGGCACAGATTTGGCTAGAGAGGGTGGCGTACCGGTGGCTAAGATGCACCATCGGTGGAGAGATTTGGTGTTAATGGCAGTGGGGGTAGATAGCGAGTGTAGGGTTAGCAGTGGAGTGTTAGATATAATATTTTGATGGTACTTTGAGCAAGAGGAGGAAAATAGGGATAAAAGTTGACCATTTTTTGCTGGAACTTTGTTAAAGTTAACTATGAAAGTGACAGAATGATGGCACATGGGACAAAAATAGAAAAGTTGGAGACTTTAAAATGATAAAATGTAGGTTAGAGGTCATTTAGGGCAACGCAAAAAGGTTAATAACCACAAATAATTTTTACTCCAATAACAAAAGATGGAAGCATTTTCAGCAACCATAATACTGTCGGCTTAATAATTTTCAGTATTATTTAACTTAATTCAAATTAATTTAAAATAATTTATTTTTATTTTCACATATTTTATGTCTGAAATTAATGTCATTTGAAAATTAATACTTCATTCGTTCCACCAATATTACTTCATTTACTTTGACACAGAAATTAAGAAAATTAAAAAAATATATGTTAATTTTATTTTTACTTTTAACTTTTTGCATGTGAATCAGAAAAGTTAAAAAAGATAGATATTTAAATGATAGTATAATAAAGCAAGTTACTGGATATAGAAATATTGTAAAAAATTTGAGATGGCTCAAAAAGGAAAATTGAATGAGATTGGTGAGGTGGAAGGAGTATTATATAAGTGTAATAATCCATTTACAATATAATTTTTATGATACTATTATATTTTTAAGAATTTTTCTTTTTTATTGCCCATAAAAAGAAAAATTCATAAAAATTTACTTTCAAGTAAACTTTTATAACTACATAATTAGTTTTCAGATGAAATCAGTTCTGAAAAAAAAATATATAAAAAATAAAAAAAGCTATTTTAGATTTAATTAACTTAAGCTAAAGCTAAAATGAATTGAATGTAGATCTACATGAAATGGATATCATGGGCGAAATTGTCCCCTGCACATAAGCTGGATATGTACATGTATTTTTGTAGAAATACTTCAGTGAAAACATATTTCCTAGATCTGACCCCTCTTCCTGAAACCTCTCTCTACGCCTCTCTTGAACCCTCAACAAGTTGTGCTCAAACTTTAAGCTGTACGTTCGATGTCTGAGTAACCCCAATAAGACATGAACTTGTCTGTTTACATACATATACCCAGGAGTTCAAGCTAAGTGCTACATGTTAACAAAAACACTTGTTCAAACACATATGCTTGTATTTTCAGGCACATGAACTGGTATGCACAAGAAAAGATGCATGCAGATATGTTCAACAACTTCACTTCCATGAGCAAATATATGTTCAAACATGTATGCTCTTGTAAGTATGGTTATGCGCAACTTTAGACGTAAGAGAATAGTTCCACACCCCCCCCCCCCCCCCCCAAAAAAAAAAGAAAAAAAAATTTATAACACCATGTGCAAACTGCAAGTAGATGCAAGGTCGCCCATCTTTGCTACTCTGCTTTTCCACCATAACAGAAGGAAATAAAGACTGAAGAGGCCCCATGTTGGACAGTTACAAGGATCAAAGGAACTGCAACAGGACAATAAGGGGAAAATTGGGGGAAATACAGAGCATCAACTCATGCCAGCTCAGTCAGAAACCCGCTCATTAAAGCAAGACAAGATACCAATTAAATCATCCTACACCTGCATAATAATCACAGTGATTAAAGATACTGGCTTGGTACTCCTACTATTTTGACCACTAAAAGAAGTTTCCAATCATTCTCAATCCTATTACTGGTGAAAAAAGAATGAAGTCATTTTTGGGATTATATGTATATCAAATTTGCTTACAAAGGGTATGAAGCTAAAACGTTACTCCAAAACCATATGCCTTTGAACTGTACAGTCTCAAGTGATCAACAATCTCTCCAATCATAGGGGGGCTGCCTTGTTAAATTCACAACCAACCCCAGTTCATATTCTTTGACCGATGTAGCACAGAAAGTTACTTGACAGAGATGCTTCAAAATTTCAAAAATTGCAACCAAATGAAGTTTTTGAGAAGAGAGAAATTATCTCAAGGGATTAAAAGAAAGGAGCTCTTCCAGGGACTCCTTTTCTTTTCCCCAATCTCTTCCTCGGCTGCGTAATCAGACTACTTCCTGTTTGATTCTCCTCCGACAAGTCTGTGGATGAGAGTGATGACTCCACATCTGTTGTTATTTCTGGATCAGCAAATTCAGCTGCTGGGGATTCAACTTTCTGCTGTTGATTTAGTTCCACAGAAACAACTGAGACCTGCAGATTTTACCGATTCAGAGTTTCCATTTTCTAACTGACTGAAGAATGTGTTTACTAGTTTATTTAAGGTTGATGATTAAGAACCTTGCAGGCTATTGAACAGAATCTATTTGGTTGTTCCTGCACAAATTTCCCACATACTTCGCAAGTACCACCAGTTTTTAGTTTTGTTGATGGCTTTGTGTCTTTGGATTGCGGCCTAGGATTCAAATGCACAGCTTTTTCCCCATTGATTTTGTATGTCTGCAAGAACAAAAGTCCTCTTAATTTAGAACTAAACTAAAAACAGAAATTCTCAGGCAGCCAAACCCAAGTACTAATTTGGAACACAGAACTTGATTTGTTCACTGGAGTTTCTGAATAATGAGGAAGTCAGTTGATTGTATTCAACTCAGAAGACAAAGAAAACGTTTCTTCTTGATCAAGAAACAAAACAAATTAAGTTCATTAATCGATTTGAAGCAAACAAGAAAACCAGTAAATTCACATTCACATATGAGAGAACCCGCCGAGCAGTAGCTTTTCCTTTCCTTTTCTTTCCCCATTTTTTGTGATAAAACTCACTCACTGGGTAAAATAATCGAACAGAAGGAGAACGAACCTGAACTTGCTTCTGAATCAAGGAACCGAAAAAGGATAAAACTTTTAGACGCGACCGAGCCAAAACAATTAGGGAACTGACCTGAATTCTAGAACAATCAAGATGCTTCTGGACGTCCTGGAGGCGAACGACTTTGTGATAAACGTACTTGCAAATCTGAAGCCAGCGATGAAGGCGATGAGAGTTGGTACAATGGCGGCAGAATCCGACGCTGCAGTCGATGCAGAAGGCGTTCTTCTCGTTCTTCCGAAGCTCCCGGTGGCTCTCGCACGGATCGAAGAACTGGCTCTCCAGAAGTTCGCTGAGCCAATCTATCGTTGCCTCCGGATTCTGTCAAAATTCAAGAAATCGATTCAAGAACTAATCGAATAACGAACGATCCCGTCAAATTCTTTTCCAATTCTTACCATTTCTCGAGTCGAACTCGAATTGCTTCAATGGCGGAAGAATCAATAGAGAAAGAAAGAGAGAGAGAAGCAGAAGCATGCGGGAGATGGATTGTGAAGATTTTTGGAATGGAAGATGAAAATAAAAATTGAAGTCTCGAGAGAGCAATGACTGAGCTACCGTAGGCGGGAAGGAGGATGAACTTTTTGTGGGATCACTGAGGCACCTCTAGACTCAAATTGTTCAAACAAGTCACTCAAGAGTCAAGTCAAGTCAATTTGTGTGTCAGACAATCTTATTAATGCGAAAATGGCACCGAAGGCATATGAGTATGGAAAGGAGTTCATTTTCCCTTAAATAGTATCTTGTGTTCAAACCTTATAAACAGAGAAATAAGTCTTGAAATAGTCTTGCCTTAATTGAGTCTGATGTGACTCAACTTCAAATTTATAATGCAGCTTCTGAATATAAAGATCTTGTACGAAGGTAAATGTGAAAATGACTTTAACCCTTCTTCACCATCCTTCCAAAAGGTAAGCTTTTCAAAATGGCATTAACCAAGTCCACATGACAAAACTAGTGCATATATAGTAGCATCCGAGAAGGAAATAGGAGTCAGCTAAACTTATGGGCTAAATGTCAAACATCAAAATGCTTCCTTATATGGACAGCTAAAAAGGACTTTGACTTAGTGGCTCAAAATAATGAAGGGAAAATTGAACTTTGTAAAGCTAAAGGGAGGCAAAAGCTTCTTTAAAGGGAGGAACTCCTGTATTTGCTCCGGAAATTGTTAGAAGTCAGAAACAGGATTAGAAGGGTAATAAAGCAAAGCTGATGAACATCAAGGAAAGAAAGAAAGAAAAGCCGATCAGAGCTATTTTATTTATAATCATTTCTTTGTAATTAAACTATTATACCAATTTGAAGTTAATACACAAACTCTTCTTCTAATCCTTAATTTTTGGATTGCAACATATGAGAGCACACTCCATTAAGAATAACATTCGTAACTAAATAATTTATAAATAGAGTTAGCTTATATAAACCTCTAACACTAAAAACAATTTTTGAATAATTTTACATAACCTCGTAGCAGCCAAAGCTTATTATCGTGAGGTTCAAGATCCAATTTCATCCCGTAAGCCTCTCTTCTATGTTAAAACAAAAATCACCTAACTTTTAATTATTAAAGCTTAAAGTTAGGTCTAAATTGCTTTTAGTCTCTCAAAAGTTATCAACTCATTCAAGAAAGTCCTTGAGCTTTTAACACAATGCAATTCAATCCCCCTAATTATAAGATGTCGGGCACTTAACCCTAAGGGTGGTAAATGAAATGAGCTTTTTTGAGCTATTCAAGCTCGAGTTCGTTTTTCTTGTTATTAAGCCGAGCCTATTGAGCCTCGAGCCCTAACTCGAACTTCATTTTATATTCAAACTCTTAACAAATCAAATTTTGAACTTGATATATTCAAGCTCGAAATTTTATCAAGCCTAATGAGCTTATTGTTATATTAATATAATAAAGAATCTTATTAGGTTTTCTAAATAATTCTTATTGAGCCCATGGCTCCACCTCCCACTGACCCACTAATCAGTCCAATATCAGCCATTAGTCCTAATTTCCAACAAAGTCGCATATGGAGTTGAATTTGAACTTCAGATCTACTCACCTCACTTGCATCGCATCCACTACCCATGACCAGACACCTACCACACACGCGCACCCACCTACTAGATGGTAGAGACCTCCGATGAGACAGGGCAATGAGTGAGAGATTGAGAAGGAATCAATGGTGGAGATGTTAAGGGAGGACTTCCTTGTGGGGTTCATGGAGGATTGGCCGTTGGCTCTCTACAACAATCGTCGGGCTGTCGCTCATCCATGGCTGATGTTGAAGGAGGTTTTGAGAACATCTGTGGATGTGATCATGGAAAGGCCGTAAGGGATGGCGGAGAAGGTGTTGTTGCTTCGGGGTGACAATCTATATTGTGAAGTGATTGTGGATGTGACGGTGGGTTGTAACGAGTTCGGGCGGTGAGTTGAAAGGTTGGCTCAGATCTAGTGCTGGTGATTTGAGCCTATCAAGCTCACGGGCATCATGTGAACCACCTATGAGCTAAGCTAAAGCCTCATTTAGGAAGCTCATTGTGCTTGAGCTTGAACTCATGCCCATCCCAACTTGAAATGAGCCGAGCTCAAACCTTGCTTGTTCAGGCTCGGTTCGGCTCAATATCACCCTTACTTAACCCCTTTGACGTGATGCTATTCATAGACTAAAACCATAAGGTTTTTTTTTTTCTGAAAAAAGACTAAAACCATAAGTTAAAATGAAAATTGCATCCCCAGCCAACTAATTTTTAATTTTCTCTCATTTTATACCACGTATTTTACTGTCTACCACTTGTGCCCCGCGCCCCACTTATCTTCTCTTCCTCAATCTTCATTCCAATCGTCCCATATAATTCTCAAGAGTCCCATTTTCCATGGCCCAAATTTCAAGATGAGTTGCGAACAAAGAATTAACCCAAAGAAAAAAAAATGACTAATGAAACTGGAATTGAACCTAAAATCCGTAATCTATTTTTGACTCCGTTTTATGGGTTCTGAGTTTGAGCTATCATCCATTTCGGCATCATTGCAGTTTTCTAGGCCATCACCTACACCAGTTGTGAGGATAAAGAATAAGAGGGTTGAGAGAGAAAGGACGAGTTTGTCTAGGCTGATAAAAGGGCTTGAAGTATATAGTCTTGATTGATGTACAATTTAAGTGAAAAGTCAACAAAATAAAAAATTAAAATAATAAATAAACCACTATTGTTTTAGGTCTAGCCAAATCAGCCATTATTGTTTTTTATCGAATAAACCACTAATGTTATTTAAAATAGCCGAATAAATTACTAAAGTGATTCAAATGGCCCAATTAATGCATCCACTTAGCTTTTAAAATATTGGAAAACTCCTCCATTACCTTTTTGAAATTGACAAAGTAGATCCACTTGATTTAAAATAGTCCATATAGGCTTCCTTCCCCAATTATACAATTCCATAGCCACAGCCATTCATCACTGTTTCTAGCTCCTTCAAAGTATATAATCTCTTTCACCTAAGATAAGATACCTCTGGCTTCACGCTATCACTCTCAAAATGATGCATTGCTCATATTAGTGCTCAATGACCTTTGCTCTTCTTGCTCGAGAACCACCCCGTGCTCCACTTTTTTGTTATCAACTTGAATCTCTGCCACTAGTGGTGCCACATGATGGTGATCGACTGTTGCTGAATGGTGGACAATCTTCCTTGAGATTGGCGGAGTGGGTGCACATGGGTTTCAAGGCTGCTGAGATTACAACATGCAGGTGAGGCAAAGGAAGAGGAGGAACAACATGATCATTGCAAGAGCTTAGGGGGATCCCAATTACTATGCACAAATGGAGGTTGAAGATCAATTTGGGCTCAAAGAAAGTGGTTAAAATGTTAAATTTACAAACTTCAAAAGCACTGGGAGTATAAGGAGAAAATGTATGGACTAAATTTGATATTTTATGCTAAGATTTCATTAGACTTAACAATAAAAGTTATAAGAGTGACCGATTTGAGCTAACTTAAAAAGTATTAGTGGTTTATATTGCACAAAAAAAAATAGCGAATGAATTGGGTCAACACAAAAATTTTAGCAATTTATTCGCTATTTTTACCAAATAAAAAATAATACATTAAATAACTCCTTATTTAATTTATGCCCTAAGTCCTAACATCCTCTACATTCTCTTCTCCACTTAATGACTTTTTTCTTTTTCCTTCAAAATTCATTTGAAGCTCTTGATCTCCACCAAACCATCCTCCTTGAAAAAATTAGATCAGCAACAAATCGAACTCGTCTTCCAAGCCGTATTTGATTTTCATTCTCAATTTTGCAAGACCACTTTGCTTGGTAAAGATAACTTTGAATAAACTAACAGTTGGAATGCTTAAATATCGAAGGAAAAAAAATCGGACCAGATATTTTATAGAACCCAATCATCCCAGGTGAAATAAAAGCAATCTTTAATCTTTTTGATGAATCTAAAAACACGATGAACAAGTAACAGGAAATCAAAGGAAAAAAAACGAAAATGGAAGAGAACCATGCACCTAACGAAGCAGAGCAAGCAAACACAATGGAAAGATACGTCGAATCCTGATGAGGGTCACTGTCGAGTAGATGATTTTGCTTCATAAAATAAAAAACAAAGATCATTGGAATTTTCGTGGATTAATGTTCTAAATAGATAAATCATAAATCGGTGGTAAGGATGAATGATTTAAATTATTATTATTATTATTTACTGTATTACTTTTTATTTTACAAATTTTTTTTATCAAGAAATTTAAAAGTCATTAATTTAATGATCATATGAGTAAATTCTTTTAGAAAGTAAGTAACATTTTATGAATGTTTTCGGTACCCAATTTAATAAATAAAAATCAATAAAAAATATTATTTTTAAAATCATATTTTTGGACTTTTTTTTAATCTGCTTGAAGTGTTGAGTTTTTAATTAGTATATAAGTTGAATGATTAAAAGATCTATTATCTAATTACAAACAAACACCGATACTGTTCAATATACCAAAAAAATCATTGGATTAAAGCCTCGGTAGTTATTGGGCTAGAAAAGTGAATTGATCATCAATTCACCTCATAGATGACATCTCTACCCCCATGGCAGATGTTGAAAGTCTGTCATTCCACCTTCCTGATGAACGTCTGTCATTCCACCTTCTTGATGAACAAAATATCTTGTATAGAGCAGATGATGATATCCAATGTGTAGTACAAAGACAGAGAGACAGTGTTACAAAGTTCCAAGCATGGATGTTGTGTAATCAGACTGATGAAGCTGCAAGGTTGCTAACATATGTTGAGTTCCCAACAAAATATGTGTGGAATAGACAACTTAAAAAGTGGACGGCAAGATCAAAAGGCAGAAGTGTTGGGCGGCTGTATTATGTACACCCTACAGAAGGGGAGAAATACTATTTGAGGATGCTACTAAATGTTGTTCGAGGTCCAAAGTCATATGAGGATTTGCGAACTGTTAATGGAGTCTTGCATCTGACATTTAGGGATGCATGTTTCGCTTTAGGATTGTTGGAGGGTGATGGAGAATGACATGAGGCACTTCGAACAGCTTCTGAGTGGGCGATGGGAAATCAGTTGCGTGATTTGTTTGTTACATTATTATTATTTTGTCAGGTGGTTGAACCACATTCATTATGGAGTCAACATGCAGAAGCATTGTCAGATGGGATTTTACATGTACAACGCGGAATTCATAATGATGCAAGCCTTATGTTGTCAACAAGCCAGTTGCATAATTATGCTTTATATGAGATTGAGAAGTTGATGAATAGAATGGGTCGTGCTTTGAAGGAATTTGAAGGTATGCCATACCCCGATACAAGCCTGATCGTAATGGAATCAAATTCTTTGATTATGGAGGAACTAAGCTATAACAGACCATCATTGTTAGCTGAACATGTTGAATTGTTTGCCAAACTTAACACAGGCCAGCGTGAAGTATATACTTCAATACTTAGATCTGTTGACAATTTTAGTGGCGGTTTGTTTTTTGTATATGGAAGTGGTGGAACAGGGAAGGCTTATCTATGACAGACGATTTTGGCTCACTTGCGATCTGAAGGGAAAATAGCTTTAGCAGTTGCATCATCCGATATTGCAGCTTTGCTTCTTCCTGGGGGTAAAACTGCCCACTCGCGTTTGAAGATCCCAATCAATCTGGACAAAGATTCATATCTAAATGTGAAGCATTCAACCCCAATTGCCGAGCTCTTATGTCGGGCGAGTGTGATAATCTGGGATGAAGCTCCAATGGCACATCGTCATGCTTTTGAAGCGTTAGATCGTTCACTTCGTGATCTCATGCGTTCCTATGATCCTTCTGCTGGATCACATATATTTGGTGGAAAGACCGTAGTTTTGGGAGGTGATTTTCGACAGATACTCCCTGTAATCTCTCACGGAAGCAGAGGTGATATTGTAGCAGCTTCAGTGTGCTCTTCTTATTTGTGGTCACATTGTTGTGTCCATCGACTCACTCAAAACATGCGCTTACAGAACTCTACCTCTCCTGATGTTATTTTATTCAGTGATTGGCTGTTGCAATTAGGAGAAGGCACATTGCCATTGAAAAAACTTTCTAATGATGAAGAAGATGCAACATGGTTGAAGATACCTGAAAAGTACTTAATCCCAATCATTGGAGATCCACTTGATTCAATCATTGGGTCAACATATCCAAATTTACTAATGAGAATTAATGATAGGGATTACTTAACAGAGAGGGTGATACTTGCTACAAAAAAGGAAATTGTTGATGATGTGAATGATCGTCTTATGTCACAATTGCCAAGAGATGTTATGACCTATCTCAGTGCAGATCGTATTTCTCCCACCTCTGAGAATGCCGAGGCTCAGATTGAATTGTATCCAGTTGAGTACTTAAACACTCTAAAATTTTCTAGTTTACCAAATCACATATTGGTATTAAAAGTTGGTGTGCCAGTTATTTTGATGCGGAATATAAATCAAGCAAATGGATTGTGCAATGGGACTAGATTGATTGTTACAAAATTGGCTTCAAGGGTTATTGAAGGTGAAATCCTTACTGGTAGTCATGTTGGACATCGTTGTTTTATACCACGGATAAAAATGGTACCATCAGATACAAAATTGCCATTTAAGCTGTCACGCAGACAATTTCCTATAAAGGTGTGCTTCGCGATGACAATAAATAAGAGCCAAGGACAAACTTTCAGACATGTTGGTCTCTATCTTCCAGAACCAGTTTTCTGTCATGGGCAATTATATGTTGCTGCGTCTCGAGTTACATCACCAGATGGTTTCCATGTATTAATAAATAATACTCCTTCAATTGGTTGTTTACTGACAAAAAATATTGTTTACTCCGAAGTATTTGACCGGTTGTACCAACATCAAATCTGATCATGGTCAAGTAATTCCCTGTCTTAAAGCTCTTGGTAGTTTTTATACATTGTATATTATTATATGTCATGTCTATGTATTGATGTTTTCTTTATATATTCATTCTTATTAAAGATCTAACAATTATGTTATTTCAGGTTACTCATGCAGCAACAATACCATCTTATTCAACACCTTTCACCGATTGGATACAATTGGTGTTTAAAGGTTCGAGTTACCCGATTATGGGATGCAGTAAACATAAAGGATGATTCATTCTTAGGTATTGAGATGATTTTATTGGACTCAAATGTAAGTATTTTGAATTTTCAGTCATTTTTAAATAATTTAAATTTATTTTTGTTAGAGTCTAATCTTTAACAATGTATACATATTAATGGTTATATTTATGATATATTTATAGAATGATCACATTTGTGCTCGTATACCAAGAGAACATGTCATGAAGTACCGTTCTCTTTTAAAGGAAGGATGCGTCTATTTCATTAAGAACTTCAATGTTTCAAAAGCATCCCCTTATTAGTGACCAGTTTCATGCCTTCAAAAAATATTCTTAACGAAGTATACATCAATTAAACCCATTGAAGATGATTCTGATAGTATTGCTCGGCAAAAATTTGAGTTTGTGTAGTACGCAGATGTTTCATCTCGGTACCCCCAGAACTCTAATTGCACAAGTAATTGTTACTATTTGTAATTGTTATACATAATTTCTTACATATATGAGTTTTATCAATTAATATTTTGTATTTCCTATTATATACTATGTGTTTTATTTACATTTATTTGCAGATATTATTGGAAAAGTATTCAAGGTTGAACCATTCTGTGATGATAACAATGATGGTAGGGGAATGTCAAAAAAACTATCTGTGTGGCTATGAAATCTCAGGTTTCAGTAATTTTTACTTAGAGTGGTATTTATTTCATAAACTCAACAATAATAAACTATAATACTTTTATTTTTTCAGTGGGGCAGACATTGAAATTGTATTGCTTGGGGACAATGTTGACCTTATGCAAAATGCAGTACAAGAAAATTCCACTCAACAGTTGATAGTTGTTATAACTGGAACTTATGTCTGCCTTTTTGCACGTATGTCATATATGCTCGATTTATTATATTTCAAAAATATTTAAGACACATATACTAATGTTAAGGTATTGTTGTAAATTACAGGTCGTTATTATTTGTATTCAACATGTGGTACGAAAGTTTACTTTAATCTTCAGATCCCAGAGGCTCTTCTTTTATTGCAATCGTATGTATTTCAATTTAATTACATTTTCTGTTGAAGACTTATAATTTAGATATGCATATCCATTCCATTCTTATTCTTTAATGCCAACGTTATTTAAAAATACAGACCAAATATTGGCAATGTTGATATACAATTGGGCAAGGTTGATCAGGAACATGCAAGATCAAATGTGTCACCTGAAATGCACCAACGTATCACATTGCATGGACTTGAAAGAATTCGTAGAAGTGGTCAATCATTGGTAACAATCTTAAAATTTGATTCACTATTACATTAAATATCATAAGAAGCTAAAAATGTATTATTTATTTTTTTCCAGTTTAAAACTTTCAATTGTCTTGCAACTATTATGGGTGTCGATGAAAGGTTTCCTTAGTGGTACATTGGACGCAAAATATGCTTAAAAAAAGTAGTGACTCATGGTGAACAATTTTATTGCGAACATTGTAAGAGAACGACCCATACAGCAATGATACGGTACAAATATTTTCATTCACCCTTAAAACATATGTAACAATTTATTTATAAGTATTTTTTTTAACATTACTTCTTTTTTATTTTGTATATTTACAGGTACAAAGTTGAGTTATACGTTGCAGACACTACTTGTGAAACCCGTTTTGTGATGTTTGATAAAGTAGCTTCTGGGTTGCTGCAATCTCCAGCTGAATCATTATACGCCCTTAATACAACCGTATGCTTATTGAAGATATACATTTCTTTATTCTGTTTTAATTTGAAATTTTTTTTCTCTCATTACATTATAATGTTTTTTGTGCTTGATGTCCACTGTCTCTACTTATCATAACTTACTTATAGCCTGAAGGTCAAGGTAAAATATATGAGACACTTGAAGGGATTAAAGGTGTACAGTTATTATGGGAAGTTGAATTAACTGAGTTCAACTTTCAAAATCATTCTTCTGGATTCACTGTGAAGAAAATTCATAATGTGGACTATGGAAAAGAGAGTCGCAGATTGTTGAATCTTATATCACAGGTATCAATAAGATTTTTTTTTATTTGCAGCAGGTTGATGGTATTATATTTTTTCTTATATACAATAATATGATTTCATTAATTTCAGTTAGCATCAGAACGACACCCTGTCACCAAACGCATTGATGCCGCTCCCTCCTCATTGAATTCATTTGAAACAAAACGCCATCATCATATAAGGTTAAGTGATATGTACTATTATAGTTTATGTGATGACAATATTACTATTCCCCCTTACCTAAAATCATTTAGTTTTTTTTTAAGCAGTGGATCAATGAAAACACCTGTTGACATAAATCTTAATGACAGCACCTTAGAAATAGATGTCAATGCATCAAAAAGGTCTGATATATCTACCAGGTATTAAATATTTCATTCTCAAAATATTATATACTTAATATAACTTTTTGCTTATAAATAGATAAATAACATCATCTCATTTCAGTAAGTCAATGTGCGGAGAAGCACCATCAATTGGACCACTCGACAGCTCATTCATATATGATGATTCTCAAGATGCAGAAATAGCAGAGATTATTGATGTGGCAGAAATATTGTAAGTAGATTGAATAAGTGACGAATGATTTTGTTAAATTTAAATTGTAGGTTCGAATTATAACTCATTTTCTATATAATAGGGTCGGGTTTCAAAATCATCCTATATATGAAATAACGAAAGATGATGCTGGATATACTGCAGATGCCGATCATAGTAATAGGTAATACTCATTTGATTATTATTTTGCTTATAGTTTTTTGATAATTGGCGAATGTATATAGTTTTTAGTTATGTTTTCTTTTTCCAAAACAGGATACTCAATGATGCAACCATTGATAATAACAAATGTATAAACGACAACACACTAGAGTGATGGATGCGTTGGATTGATGGATATTTGTTCCTTGAAATATGTCATACGACTAAAAATATTTCTGTTTCACTTACTATTACGTTTGTCTTGGTATATGTATGAGTGTGTATATTCTTAATTTGATATAATTTATAAAATTTATAAAATGGGGATTTACCCACTGCTAACTATTTCGAATCAACTTGAGTACGCAATGTAATCACGAAAAATATAATAAACAATATGTTACACTGATAAATGTTTGACCCTTCTAATATATCATACAGTAATAACATTTTTTTGTTAAACTATATATTGTTCTACTTGGTATTCTTTTATGATGTTTTATTTTTTAATTACAAGTGTATTTGTTTGTACTTTTACTCTCGAGGCAACACTAGGTATTAAAGCTAGTTACAAACAAACACTGATACTGTTCGATGTACCAAATAAAATCATTGGATTAAAGCCTCAGTAGTTAATAGGCTAGAACAGTAAATTGATTATCAATTCACCTCATAGGTGACATCTCTACCCCATGGCCTTCATATTTTCTTTACTGAAGATCATTCCTTCAGATTCACTTTATGTATTGTGGTGTTATTTTCCTTTTTTTTTTTTTTTTTCTGGCCCGGGGGGCATAAATACACACCAGTTTCGCCCTATAGGACAGATAAGTATGTGACATTATTTCGTGTACACACCAATTCACAAAACAGTGTCTGACACGCTCAGAATTGTATCCCCTGACGACTAAACAGCAAGACCCGGCAGGCCTGATCATGTTCTGTGGAGACAACGAAGCAAAGAGTCATGCTAGTGCATCCACAATGGCCCATCAGCTCCTTTAGAGTTCCCATGAATGAAGTGCTGAATCCGCATTTCCATGTTCCGCCATATCTGAAGACTCATCTGATATCCTTGTTTATCAATCTCTTCTAACCAGAGAGTGCAGGAAAGCATGAGCAAACAAACCAATGGTGCAAGATTTCTGTCCCAAAATGCACACTTTTTGCTGCATTTGAATCAATCAGAATGAAGATGATGCCTTCGTTTCTGACACCTATTCAGATACCATGTTGCATGCTTTTCTAGTCCCATTCCTGTCAACACCTTCAGGCTTGTCAGCATTACATAGGTCATAGCAGTCAGAGTCATAATCCAGAGAAACCTCCATGGCAATGGATTAGTTGGAAGGTGAGCAGCACATACAGGAACTAAAACTCGGATAACCTGCATATTTCGACACACAGACAAACACAAAAGCTAAGCACTTAGTTTTCTAGCCAATAACACAAGATTGTGCATCATTAGTATCAATACATTATGTTAACTCTTGAAAAAGGAGTCATCAAAAGTGAGAACTTTTAAAGGTCGGCTATGCATTTTCATCTGATCATGTTTCCTTCTGTAGCATTGAAGAATTTCCAAGGACGATAACAGTTCAGAAATTCCATCTTTTTATTCCTTAACTCTCAAGGGGTGTGGCCCCAGGAATGGCATTCAGCGTGAAACTTCACTCCTTTGCTTCAACATGACTTTCAGTGGTTAATTGACTTCAAAATTTCATGCCACTGATGTAGCTGGAATTAAGCTGAAATGTTGTACAACAATGATGATGTATGATGATGACCATGAAGTTGATACTGACCATTGATTGCAATAGATCCAACTTCAGCAGCAATGTTTCTAAATAAACTTACAATTTCCTACTTTCTCTCAGCTGGTACATAGAGATGCTGAAATATCAATTAGCCTCTAAAACGTTGTTACACCTTGTAGCAAAAAAGTTCACTAGTTCTGCATCTTACAGTGAATGGCTATGTTTTTTGCAGTATAATAGTTAGAGAGAAAACCTACTGACTATGGGAAAACAGGAAAAAGAAAGGTATGGCAGGAATTAGAAAATAAATTTCTGTGTGCTGCTTACCACGCAAGCTGGTGCCACTGGAACAAAAGTTAGGCTGTTCTTTGCATCCTCAGTTCGGATATGCAGAGTCTGAGAACATGAAAAAATTGGACATGTAGGATAAAAAGTAGTAGCTCATATATTATTACAGGAACTGTCTCAAATTGAAGGGTTAAAACCATATAGGTAAACAGAAAATTATCTCTTTTTTTTTTCTTGGCGGTAAGACCCTTTCGATTTGTCATATTTTCTTATTTCTCAATAGGGGGTTTGTTTGAAAGAAGGATGTAGTGATTAATGTGCAATAGCAGATTATATACCTGCACGCAGAGGTCTTCAAGAAATTCAGAATATGCAATGGGCTTTATACCATTAAATTTTGCTAGGAATGAATGTTTTATGATATCAATTAACATTTCACAGAAGAAAACCACTAGTGCATTCTGCAAAATTTCAAAAAACAATGCGTCAGCAGGCCAACAAAACTCCAGAGTAATAATCATCATCTCTACCATTCAACCAATAAGACCAACAAGGAAATATTTAGGCACACTTACATAAAGAAAACTCTCAAACCAAGGACCCTCTGCCTCCCGAATATTTTGTGCCAAAATAAACAAGAGAAATGCTGAAATGTGGAACCTCTCAACGGAATCTGAAATGCAGTAAAAAGTTCACATTAGATGAACAAAAAAGATACAAGTGCCCCACAAAAAAATATAAAACCAGATGCAAATGTACAATTTCTAACACTTGTTATCTTTGACAGCAGTATGGTTGGTTATGTGACTGAAGGTGCTCTTAGACGTCAGGCAGAGTTTTCAACTCCCGCCAGCTATTACAAAGGTTTAGTTAGATACCACAAATACTTCTAGTGCATTTTCCCATGGGATAGTTATAGTAGCTTGCATTGAACTAAACAGAAACCTACCAAGCTTAAAAACTTGACAATCTACTTTAAATATCTATTCAGAAATACAGATCAGTGGTTACATTTTAATCCACATAACCTTCATAGAGAATTTAAATACGTTTTGCTCCATGATAATATATGGTTCTTGATTCACTTCCACTCCCCCTTCATATTGTCAGGGGAGATATTACATAGGATAATTTAATTCCATATCATTCACTTTAAGAATTGGGACACCAAAAATCTAAAGTAAGTATTAATCCTTTTGGACAAAAAAAAAAAAAAAAAAGGTACTACCTCCGTCCCAAATTAATTGAAACATTTGACTGGGCACGGAGATTAAGATATATGTAATTTGTGTTAATTTTGTATGTAGTAAAAGTTTAAATAATGATTAAAAAAGAAAAGATTCTTTTTTGGGTTTTGTGCAGTGAGAGGTTGAGTGGAGATTAAAAAAAGAGTCTTTATTGGGTTTCGTGTAAAAGGATTATTTAATTGTTTAAACTTTTCAAAAGAGGAAACGTTTCAACCTTTTTGGGACTTCCCAAAAAGGAATACGTTTCAAGTAAATTGGGACGGAGGGAGTATATATTATGCATGGTCTAAATTACACACACATCACCACACCCCCCCCCCCCCCCCCCCCCCCCAAAAAAAACCAAAAAACAAAAATGAAGAAAAGAAAGAGCAAGAACACATCACCCACATATACAAACATATCAACTAGCAGAATGAAGGGGAAAGTACTCTCACCTGAGTAAACCAGGCTACGAATGTTGTCCTTGCTAAAACGTTTAAATACATTACTTTTTATTTCAGCAAAATTATTGGACACCAGTAAAGCTAACAGAGCATTGTTGTGAGCCACAATGCAGGTTGATAAAGTAATTGCCTGCACTAGCAAAATGAAAGAATGAAGAAGTACAAATGGTTAAGGAATCAAATGGAGAAACACAGTGCATATTCATAGACCTCAAAACAAATAAATCTGACTGGCAACGGTAAGGGTGAAAACTGAAAAGCATTATTGACATCAAAACACAAGGATATTTGAAAAAGCAATTGCCAAGGCCTGGTCGCAAAGGAACCTCTGGACCCAGAATGTCTTGTTTTCCTCCGAGCAATTTGCAAGTCCTTCTGCTGAATTAAACAGTGTTCCCAATACATCTCCGCCAAAATTTTGACATAATTTATCAAAAATCTGTGATTAGACAATAAGAGTAATGAAGTAACAGTAACATATGATGCTAACAGTAATAGCTATTTTTTATGCATCTAACAGCATTGTCATTTGAAGCACAAATGCACCAACAGCAACAATTGCCAGCCATTTATGAAAGATATAGAAAATAGTAGCATAAAGGATGAACTTTGAGCATGTTGACAGAAACAATGATACAACGAAAATAAAAGTAGTGTCAGAGAGGGAAAATATGGATTTATGCTTTTTGAAGTAGGCAAAGAAGTAAATTTGATTGCTGCAAGGCAGCATCTGGATCACTGGCTGCACCTGCAGCATTGATACTTTCTTTTAGTTATTCAGATTCATCATTTCATGTGCTTCTCCCTTCATGTAGGCCAAAGAGGATCAACCAGTAATTAAAAAATGAGATAGAAAGATTTTGTACAAGAAACTGCAGGTCAGTCACTAAACCAAGTTTGGTCAGAAGGGTAAGAAGGCAGCAGTTGTAAACTGGCCAGATGAGAATGAAAATAAGGAAGCTGAGAAAAAGGGCACAGCTGAACCTAATTGATGGAGTAACGGAATACTCTTGTAACTTCAAAGTTGAAAATGTAGCTCCTGAATCTAACTTAGAGGAAAGCTCTGCAAGTTGATCACAAACTTGGTTCAGAAAGATGGCTAAAGAGGATTCCAGAAAACAATTTAGAGATTGCAGTTTGACTGACATCACTTCAGTTGTTTTCCAACTTAAAAAGAGCTAGATTTGGGGGCAGGAATGTAAGAATATTTTCTAATATGTTAGAGGAAGATGGGCCATACATCTACTACATTGATACCTCATTTTTTTAATAGACATGTTCAGCCAAATGCGAGAGCTTCAACAAAGTGTAAATCAATTCTCCATCCATATAGTTTGAAATGGAAGCTTTTTATGGGTTTGTGTAGGCCACTTACCTCTAATACATTGTACACCACATATAGTTTGATTGTCCCTTGACCACGAATCATGTGATAGATTAAACTGATATCTGAGGAACAAGAAGATGAAAAATGAAAAGAAAAGTGAAGACATCAGCATTATTTTTTCAACCTCCAATTAACATTACATGAAGTTTTACTGAAAACAAGTCTCAAATATCTTGAGCATAGAGTATTTAAAAATTAAATATTACGGTGATCCTTTACACACCCGTGAGCTCCAATAGACCGAATCCACACATAAGCACAACAAAGCAGCCAAAATCACAAAGCTCTGCTGCAGAAGGCCTCTTGAACTGCCTGCCACAAAACATGGTTAAATTGTTTGGCAACTACTGCAATTTAAAGCACAACTCACTGCAATATTAATAACAGAAGGATTTGACAGAAATATGTGAAATTGTGCAAGTATTCAAAATTGCAGTAATCAGCAGACACCTAGAGAAATGATTTTATCCATAGTCAAGGTTTTAATTCAAATTTCTCAAGGAATTGAAGAAAATAGGTCGGACAACAAAAAATTACTTGTACTTACAAAAGACATGTATATACCTCAGTACAACTGCTAAATGTATATACAATTCCAAGATTCAAGGTAGCAGGAATATTTATACAAGAAACTATTTGAGATGCAATGCGCACACACATACACTAAATAGATCAGACAACATATATGATCAAGAGATTCTAAAAGGAAGCATTTATAGAAAGGTTAAGAGTATACTAAAGACACTCAGTCTGTACGCCTGTACAATGTGTGAACATTTCAAGCATAAGCAATTTCAAAGGAACTACAGGAAGAAGACAATTAACAATCATTTAGAATGACATTAGTGCAGGTGCAGAAAGGCACCTACAGAGCTTTGGGCATAAACTGTTCTTAGTTTGAACACTACATCCACAAGTAACTTCATGTAAACTGGAAAACTCAAAGCAAAAAAGAAGGATTTGTTGTGTGACGTATGCAATATAAGCAGAACACAACTGAAAAGAAAGTTGTTTATCTGCATTGACAAGTTACCTGGTAGCGACAAACTTCCAAAGGGTAATCAGAATCCTGGTTGGCATCATGGTTAGCAATGACAGGAACGAATCAAAACACACGAAGAAGCCAACATCTATGAGCTGCAGAAACACAACTATTCTGAGATTTGAATCATATGCGCAGGATGTGCAACTGACATGGCATACATGTGACTACTCTTAAAGCATCCAACCTAAAACCAATTGGTTATAGGCGGAGAGGCCTCACTACAATATATGATTTGAGTCATATGTGCAGAATGTGCAAATCACATGGCATACATGTGACTACTCTTAAAGCATCCAACCTAAAACCAATTGGTGATAGGCGGAGAGGCCTCGCTACAATATATAGACACGAAACCCCTTCAAGAAACCTTGTAGAATTTAACACTCCCCCTTACGTACAAGCCCTCAGCCAACTTGCATGTGAACCAGAAATTGAAGCAGACTAGACCAGAACCAAGGCCCAGATTGGGCAACACCAGAGATACAACTAGAAACAGGGTCCATGAGTTTTGAGAGGGAATTAGAGCGCTTGACCAAAATGCAAACTGTACTTTTATATAGTAGAAAGAAGTAGATATACAAGCAGCGAACACAAATAGGAAACCTATCCACCTTTCCAATATATCATATTACATATCATTCTAGCAACTACTAACAAGATGTGTACATTGCCCGTGCCTAGAATAAAATAAGGGATTGAAAATACCACTTCACATCTCCATGGTAACCGGAAGATGGTATCGTATACAACCTCCCTTGCTTTCTCACTTCCACGTGATATAGTGCTCCTTAGTGAACTTCCTTCTTCAAGAATGTATTTAACTGGCGACTTATCCACCGTGAAGACATCTAAAATAAGATAACTAAAACAATCTTAATAATAGATATATGAAGCAGATTCATAGGAAACAAATGCACTAGTGGTTACAAGAAAAGTTTGCTTACAGCTATCACCAGCTACGGGAATAAAGAATCTCTAAGGAAAAAATTGCATCAACCTAGTATTGGATGTTGGCAACGCAGTCAATATAACTCCATTACTTGAACCAATATCTACATAGTTTAAGACTCTCTATAGTTTAGGACTCTCTCTTGGCAGCGCCCGCGGAGTATTGAATTACTTGTCTAAAGAAATTCCAATCTAAAGACTCAAATGCAGATCATAAACGTACGGTAGTAATACGCAAACTTACAATTAGGGTCCTCAGCCATTAGCCGCTTCCAATCTAAAGACTCCGCCGTCTCAAACCTCGTCAGGCTCCCATTAGCCGGCTGCCGCAGTTGCGGGAAAGGTTGAGGTGGCTGAGTTAACGACTGGCCAACCGAAGCAACATCTCCACCGCTCTCTTCCACTCGATTGTCCTCCTCCCCACCGCCACTCACATTCCTCTGCCTCAACTCCCCAAAACCAGTCACCGTCTGGACCACACTCTCCTCCACCTCCACCACGCTCACCAAGCTCCCACCACCGTAACAAATTCTGTTCTCCAACAAAACGTCTCCGTTCTCCGCGTGGCCATTCGACAGCGACTCGGCGGGGGCGGCACACTCCGTCGTCGTTCCTCCAGGAGAATCCGGGAACTCGTTCACGACAGCGATCGCTCTCTTCTTCTTGTGCTTCTTCTTCTTCCGCGTGTTGCAGCGATCGCAATCATGAGAGACGACACCGTTCTGCGAAATGATTGGATCCGAGTTGGTCCGGTGGAGCAAATCATCGTCTTCGTCCAGGGAGCTGCTTCGGCTCAGGATCTCGAAGGAGAGCTTTCGGTCAGATGATCGCACAGGCATCGCAACCCGCTAACGGCTCATCACAGTTCACACAACCAGAGAGAGAGAGAGAGAGAGATTTAATCGAATTTGGGAAAATGAAATTAAAGAGGGCGAATGTTGAATTTTTATTGGACAAAGTTGTTGACATGCTCAAGAGATCTCCTCGTGGCTTGTTGCCATTGGGCCTGCTGACGATGCTACTGCACAAGGAACCTGGCGTCTGGAATTTCGTACCAACGGCTGGAACACACAAGCAAAAATACACTAATGGCACCCAACCTTATTTTATTTGTCCGAGTTTTGCTCCCAACACCTGATTTGTTCTCTTCAAGTCCTCGACCTCATGAGTCACGACTCACGAGTCATGTCCTATGTGAGTTTTTGCGCTATCTTTTTTTCCCTTTAAGTTGGATGGAGGAACTAATGAAGAATAAATTTGTTGCTACGGTGTAGAAATTGTATGACTAGAAGATGTTGTGTTGGAGAGAGTTAACCGCAAATGGAAGAAATCATGTAGAAGATAAGCAACTGCTACAAAGAAGCTATTACTATGACTTTAGAAGACTCCATATTTCTGTCACTAATGTAACAATTCTACAGAAGGCCAAGTTTTAACAGAACAACATCAACTAGAACTCAAGACTTATATTTAGTGGTCTGATTTCTAAGTTTATATTTGTCTCTGATTATAAGGCCAAGAGTTTGAGTTTTTGTAGAGCTTTTCTTATTTCAAAATTTTTCCCGTTCAACTCCAATTGTAACAATTCTGAATATTAAAAAAAAAATTATCAACTAAAACCCCAAAATCAATTAAGAGTACTATCTCATTTATGTTTTAGAAAACTTATACATAATTCTCTACACCGTGTATTTGTTGACTACCCCATATCTGTTGACTACTATGAATTAAAAGGCTAAAGACAGAATTAAACAGGGCATATGAATTTAAAGGAGTTTTGAGTCGATACTTTGCTAATATGAATCCACTTTTTTTTTTAAATATGAAAATATGAATTGACTTTTTCCATGTCCATGCTTGTGTCGGCATATACAGTAGAAATAAAAGCTGTAAGAGTCCACTTACAGTTTTTGGGGCCTAGGCCTAAGCCAATTTCATTTTGGATCATAAATCCAAACCCGTCAATAGAGGAGTTCCTTATCTTTGCAATTCTTTTGTTTAGAATCTAATCGTTATTTTTTATACTATAAATAATTACAAGTATAATAAACAAGTGAAGAAAAAAAAAAGGGGGATTATGTATCATGTATGATCCCATTTTCCAGTTACCATGGAGATGCGAAGTGGCATTGTCAATCCCTTCCTTTATTCCAAGCTACACATATTGTTAGTAGCTGCAACTTGCATGACTGACATGGAATATGATATAGTAGATTTGCATGTTCCATCAGAAAAAGTTTCATTCTCAAAATTTATTTTTTAATTTTTTTTCTGGTGAACGGTTAAGTAATTCATCCAGTTTCTAAATTTATTATTTGTGCACATTTAGACCCAAATTTCTCCATCTAATAATCGGGGTCCCTAGTTTTAGTCATAACAGTACAGTGTATCAAAAGATATTCTATCTATTCCTAACCTTCTTGAATTAGCCGCCCGAACCCCTAATTGCCCTTACCCATATAGCCATGGAGGATATGAGTTTAACTAATCCTACCTGGCCCTATCGGCACACATCCTAAATTAATATATTTATATTTAAAATATAATTTTATTTCAAAATAAATTATAGCAACATAAATTACCATATATCACTTTAGTTTGTGATTTTTTTAGGTTATTAATTACTCTTAAATATACACATTCTTATAAAAATACACATAAAAATATAAAAGAGAAATCTAAAAAATTAAACTCCCTACGGGCGAAAGTGAGTTTTAAAATCAAGTCCTTGGCTTGACATGTCATATATTGATCTACATTTGACCACACAAACTACTCTCTGTGTTTGTCTTTTGAATGAAGATTTAACATAATTATCTTCTATCATGTGTTTGTCCTGGCGCACAACTGCACCAGGTGCACAAAAGAATTTTTTGCATTTTAATATATAGCAAGTAATTAGGAAGGAGGATAGGTTTCCTATTCGTGTTCTTTGCTTGTATATCTACTACTTTCTAGTATATTAAGGTACGAGATTTTACATTATGGTCAAGTGGTCTAATTCCCTCTCATACATAAGTAATGAATCTATATCTCTCACCTTTTTCTCAATTTGAGGCAAATGAGTTCATACTGGGCCTTTTTTTCACAAATTGTTATTGCTTGGTGGTTTTACCCAAATCAAAGATGGGGGAAGAAAGCTACTTCTTCTGTGAGGTGGTAAACTTGTAAATAATAGTAAAATGTGAGTGTATAGCTTATACTAAGTGTGGGTTATCTTTGGCCTAATAAATTTATGAATGGCATATTAGATAATGTTTCTGTTGTTATATATTGTCTCGTTTTTTAGGAATAAAATGAAGAAGATATATTTGAAAACTTGCTTTTAGCTTGGTTAAAAAATAAGATCGTTATTTAGTGTTAGAGATTATAAAAGTTATCACAATTGTTCATAAATTATCCTAGTCATTAGCAAGAAAATCATGTTTACCATAATTTTTAGAAAGTTGCCAAATTTTCAAAACATAAAAGCTATTAAGCCTACCTAAAGTAAAGGATGAATGTAAAAGCCAACCATGGTTGTTGATGATTGTGGTGCAAGAGGCATTATACCATCCACTAGGGTGGATGTCTACCACTAATAGTGTGGAACTAATTGTTAGTATTGTATTCAAAAACCAGTCATGAGATAATTGTATTTCGCTCATTGAGTCATAATATTTTATTAACGCATTATTCCAATAATTGTGTTTATTGTTTGTTTCTACACAACATAATTAAACATAATATAACCATAGAATAATAGTATTCTTAAATGTCCCTGGTCAAGTAATATTGTGGAATGAGTTACAATAATATATAAAGACCCGCGTATGTAAAAACTAATATGAGATATGTAGTCTATATATGGGTACAAATTGAAGAACTTATGTACTAGATCGACCCTCCATAAAAACGCTATCAAGATTATTATATGAGTGTAATAAGCGATTATCATAGTGATCATTGGTATATGTAGTCCTTTGGCCTAAGGTCATCAATGTTCCCTACATATGAGTCACATACTTTGATACTTCCCCTTATTGCTTGTAACTGAGTAAATATAAAGGTGGTCATTGAGTATATTATATATGATGTTGAGAGATTTGTACGACCAAAATGAGATTTGTCCATCATATATAACAGGATTGATATCTTTGGGACCTTGATTGAGTAAGACTGAGGAAATATGTGGCTATACTCGGATGAGTTGATATGGAATATCAATGTTATAAATTTTACATTTTTAGTCAGTCTACTTAAGAATTAAGAAATCATAGATTGGGCTATATAAGAGTAACACATTCTATGTCTTGTGTTTGGTCTTGATATCTTGGATAAAGAAACAATAACATATACGAATAATGATCATAGATGTTTAAACGAATCATCAATCATCTTGTCACTTGGGTAACAATGATGTATTATTAGATATTGCTTATTATTTATGATCATAAATATAATTTATGATCATTGCCAACCTCATAAGAGCCTATAGTGTCGCACACTTAAAGCCAATTGGATTATTTGAATAAATGAGCCAAATTATTTAGTTTTGGTTTCATGATAATTTCGGGTTAATTATTGGCCAAAAGTTAAGTCATTGTTAAGCCAAAAATTAGGTTTAAACAGATCAGGGTTATGAAAGCTATTTAGCTTTAGATTTTTGCTTCACTATATATATATATATATATATATATATAGCATTAATTTCATGGCTACTTCCCTGAGATGAAGTCCGAAAAGGTTCTGAGATATCCAGCCACATTCACCTCTTGTTTTTTCTTGGAGGACGTAAGCTAGCACTACGAGCATAAAAAGAATGCTCCTGCTGAAACCTGTGGGAGACGTGGTGATCCTTGGGGTTCGTGTGAATACCATAGAGGGCTTGAACACATCAACTATTTAAGTTTTATGATTCGGCTCAACAGTTAAGCGAAAGATTTCAACTTACTAGGTACTAAAATTTCAAACACCTGATTTACCCATTTCACATAAATCCTGGACGATTTTGGTTAATTCTGATGCATTGTTTGGCTCGCAAAACCTTACAATAATGGTGTCAAGTACCTATTATTAAGGGTAAGGGGTTACCATTTTAAATAAATATCTATAATTGTGGAGTAGATAAGGTAGTTAATTTTTGGGGAAAGAGTTATTGTTTTAATAAATCTCTCTAATTATGGAAGAAATAATGTCTAAGATTTTATTTTATTTTTTTGAAAAAATATCTCCCACTTTCAAATAAAAATGTTAGCATTATCACAATTTGATGTATAGTATATGTAGAATTGATGTCATATATTGACTGAACTATTGTCTAGAACTATTTTTCTAGTGTATAGTATTACTTTTTTGGTGTCTTATTATATTAAATTGGTTTATAAATTAATTATTTTGGAGTCTAATACTACTATTTTGGTGTTTAATACTACTATTCTGGTGTCTACTACTACTACTACAATTCTGATTTCTAGTAATGATGTTTCTGATGTTTGATTATGTTATGTTGGTGTCTGGTGTCTAAGAGTGTTATTTTTGTGTCTAGTATTGTTATTTTGGTATTTGTAACAGGTTTTTTTGTGTCTAATTATGTTAAGTTTGTATATGAATCAGTTAGTCTCTATGTTAATCGATATCAATTAGAATATTAAAAATTTAGCATTAAACCTGAGAAATTATAATTGGTTTGGATTGTTTAACAATAAAGACAATAAA
Source organism: Aquilaria yunnanensis (assembly GCA_039654915.1). Classification (NCBI taxonomy): domain Eukaryota; kingdom Viridiplantae; phylum Streptophyta; class Magnoliopsida; order Malvales; family Thymelaeaceae; genus Aquilaria; species Aquilaria yunnanensis. The sequence goes on from CM077595.1 coordinate 5,191,978, forward strand.
AAATATTTTATTATACAAAAAATCATGATTATCTACCCAATTAATGAAAAAATTCAAAAATTAAAAAATTAGCTTATCTATATAATATTAACACCATTAAAGTTCTATCCAGTGGTAGACGTCCACTAGGGTGGATGCAATAACTTGATGAAAAAAATGGAATATGTCATTTTCTAATGGAATATTCCATTAGTTAATGTCTAATTTACAGCTAATCAATATTTATTAATGATAAAATTGAACACAATTTAAATGTTTAGTTGCTTAAAAATTTAGGTTTGAAAACAATGGTAGAAAATGAGTAGTTTTGGTAAATTTCGTATGGTAAATTTGTTATTTTTGCTAGAGTAAATATTCTATACACCGTTGGTGGAAAAAAGATTTTCCACTAACTATTAATTTAAACACTGATTCACCTAATTAATACTTTAAACATAACGGAAAGAGTACATTCAGAAAACAGCTATAGAAGAATCATGACACAAATAATTAACTTGCAGAAAAATAATCGCTTGATTCATGAGAATTTTTTGCCCTTAATGATATAGCAAAACTCAATGGTTGGAGGTTTGCATCCCTTATTTTTCTTTGTCCTTTTACTGATTGATAAAGAAAATATGTAATTTCTATTTGCTGTTGGAACAATTCTATTGGAGGAACACTTAATTGCTGCCACAACAAAAGCTTTTGGAGAAATAATATGCGGCTGGAGCAATAGTAATTTCATATACTTGTTCTAGCTGAAGCAATTCCTCTTGCGGCAGGAGCAATTTCTCATCCACTTGTTGCGACTACAACAAGTTCCAATGCCTTGTTCCTCTAGGTGTGGTTTCTTTTTTGGCCTAGTAGAATTTAACGTCAAATATCACTCTTATGCTTAAAGTGTTAATTAGGTGAGTGAAGTGTTCAAATTAACTATCAGTGGAATTTTTTTTTCCACTAACTATGGCTAGAATATTTACTTTAGGTAGCTATTCTTTTTCTTGTTCGATAAGAACAAATCAAACAGAAGCAAAATCGATCACTCCATGCTCTTGTTATTCTCCTTGTAGTCAACCTTCCTAAAGCCTAAGATAATGATCCCAACCAAATTCCTCAAAGGAATCCTCCAATACTCTTCTTTGATTAAATCCAATCACAGGCCTCATGCCCATAGTTGTTCCTCTTTCTTTCAAGGTTCAAAAATTGTGAATTTGTGCCCTTTTTACCCTTGTTCAAGGCAGAGCAAAGTGACAGGCACATTTAAGTCCACTTTGTTGTTCAGCTTGGGGCTATTGTGCGCCGATTCTAAGTCCAAAAATAGCATTGTGTTTGAGCGATGAAACCCAGGTGTATGTGTGTGTGTGTGTGTGTGTGTGTGTGTGTGTGTGTGTGTGTGTGTGTAAGCTTCACTTCTGGTGATGGGCAGTAACGAACACTGGTTTTTGCAAGGATGAGCCACATAATCTAATCAGTCCTCTATGGGCCTGGTAAGTAAAACCCTAAATGATGTGCATTAACAGCTGACCTTGTGTTTTAGACTTTTAGTAATGAAAATCATGGGATTAAAATTTTCTATTTATGTGTCTAAGTTCATTTTAGCATGAAATGCAGGGGCTACGCCTGAGCGTATGTTAAATGATGATATAAAAATTATTAATTGGTAAAAATGAAGTAATGTCATTTCCTAAATTTCAATTCTGACTTTGCCAAATATTGTTAAAATGAAAAAAAATTGTGCCTTCAACTGTGTACTTTGTTTCCGAGCATTCTATGGATTTATTTTTTTGTAATAACCACTACCTGTCTAGTTTTGTCAACATTTTACTTAATGTGGTTTGAATGTTTGGTTGAGTTTAAAAAAATTCTTCAACTAAACTATACTTGGCCTAAAATCAACATCAATAATTCATGATTAATAGTTTGTTTGGATTTTGAGCCTGGTAATATACTGATATATACATGTACATGTCTAGTTTATGCTAGATTTAAGGTGAGTTCTATACATTTCTTTACAATTTTTTTGCCAAAATTGAAGAAGATCAGTAGCCTCCGTATGATTGGGTTCAGTAGCAAAATGCATCAAGTTCTAGCACTAAAAAATGACCACCCACAGCTCAATAAGAACAACCCAGCTTTCCAATCTACAAAGCAACTTTGCTATTGGTTTTTAGTTCATTGACACAAGGAATTGGAGAATTTTTGTTCTGGGCTTCAGTGAATCCATTGATTCTAGGTTGAGTTGGAAATTGAAAGGGAAAAGCGATGAGTGGTTTAGTAGCCAAAGATCACCTCTGCTCTATTGGTCTTCGAACTAAGAAGATAAGAGTAATTTATTTCCCATCCTCATTCCCTACCCCTTCTGCTTAATTCCCCTTTTACTCTAGCATGGTTCACACCTAATATAGTAGTGTGGTAAAAACAATTCTCTCTCTTTGCTTCTTTAAGCCTCTGATTGGTTCTTGAGTTTCAACAACAATGACTAATTTGAAAATTTTATGCATGCACTAAAATATAAACTTTCATAAACTTGAACAACATTTATTGCTTACACACATAATGGACAAACTTTTAACAAACATATATATTTTGAATCAGAAGATGGTTTTATTTGAAAAGTTGCACTTACTATGTATGTAACAAAGCAAGAACATTATTACTCGAGAAAGCAAATCAACACCACCAAAAGGATGAAATCTACATTATACATAAAAGCTGAATTCAGATTGTTAAATGTATTAGAGTTATTAGTAAAAAAATTTCATACTAATACTTCTATACCATATTTAACATTGATTATTCTTAATTTTATTGATGATACATATTCATGGAATAAGTGAAAATAAAGGCTTCATAACGAGCACTATTTATGTGAAAGTGAGAGCACAACAACAAATTTCCTCATCATGACTTTCCATGTAAACACATTGATCTTTACCATTAAAGATGTCAGCACTGCAATAATCTGCACGACAAGCTGCATCATCACACTTTTTATCAGGACCATAAGTTATGGTAAGCTGACAGTCATCTTGGGTTTGAGCATGTATAATAAACATTATAGACATCAAGTTAAGAGAGAGAAACGGAGAGAGAGAGATAGAGAGTATGTATGTATGTATGAATGTATCTATGATGTATGTTGTAAAAAATCCTGCTTTATGATCTCAACTGAAGGGAATGAAGTTAGTCTAGTTAGGAGGTGAAGGGAAAGGAAAAGTAATAATCTAGTGATGGAAGGGCATATGCACAACACAACCAAAATCAATTTGTCTGGAGATCTGCAACTAAACTTATTGGGCAAAATGAAAATTGTCAGTTTGGGGGGGGGGGGGGGGGGGGTTAAGATGCATGAAGATGATGGAATAGAAAAGCTGAAAAAGGGCTCTTGTTGGTTGGCATAAAGTAGTTGCTCCTAATAACTAGCTAGGAAGGGGGGCCTAAACTTGAAAGATACAAATCTTTGATCTTGAAAAGTGGTGTTGTTGGCTAGGAGTTTTTAAGGATCCCTGGGCCTTGGTTCACATATTATATATCAAAGATACTGGAGAAAAATCAATGTGTACCATGCTCATGCACGATAAAAATATTAGGGCGTAAATACAAAATAGTGTCCTGGAACTTTGGCAACTAAGTCATGGGCTTTAACTAACAACAAGCTCAACCCAGGACCCATACTTTTGAAAGTGAAATAGCTCAATCAACAAATTCGTGATGGCTCGTCATCATGGGTTGATCCTCATTGATGCCAGCATGAAAGCCACTTACCTGGAAGTCCCTACCTACAGATGTGTGCCAATATGGGTTCAATTCAGCAAGCATGATCAATGCCCCTTACTCATTCCCCATGACAGCTATTACCGAAGTCTAGTTTTTGTTTAGGCAAGAACACCATTAGTATGGGGAAATTCATAAAATGTAAGCTGCCGAAATTGGGCATCAATACAAAGCGGTAGTGTTGTTGACAAATGTTGGGAATGTCCATATGGGATCACCACCTATCACTTGATTGTTGGCCGTACTGCTTGTCAACATCTAGAAATTAGTGAGATTGTTTTTGTGATTTAGGGCAGGGATTTCCGTTATTAGCTATAGCGTCAGAGATATCTAGTGAAGAAGCATTGATGTCGTGAAGTTCTTGTTTAAAGTAAGGGTTCTGATTCACTAGGATTGGAAATTGAGGAATGTGGTTAAAAATGAGGATTCAAGGTTGATTGTGGGTAAGAAGAAGTGTCGGTGCTGCATAAAGAAGGCAGAAAAGGATGAGGAGTGGAGCTGAGATAGAACGAAGAAGGGCAACCCGATAGACCGCAACAAGATGTTGAGGGAGGTGAAATTGGCAGGTATAGTGCTGGTTTCGGTGGCAACGATAATGGCAGGCTCAATCTACTAGAGGAGCCACTCGATGGTCTCGTCGTCAAACTTGTGACCGATATCTCTATTTTGAGTTTGAGGGCTGAACTACCCTACTTTTAAAAGTATGAGTCCTGAGTTGAACCGATTGATAGTTGAGGTCTTTAAGTAACCGAGTTGACAAAGTTTGGGGCACTATTCTGCATTTAAGCCTAAAGGAAGAAAATACATAACAAAATGAAATAAAAATTGGATGATAGCATAAAAAAGTTAAAGACACTAAAAAATCCACATAAGAACGATCCAGTAAAAGATGTGGATCAAGTTTAGAGATGGTTTTAGTACTGCAAAAAGGATGAAGCCATATAGGAGAAAGGATTACTATTAACACTAGCATAAACTTAAGAGAGAAAGCCATATTTTTTGCTTGCATTTGCATCTGTATTTGATCATCCGAATTGAATTGTATTTATAGTATTTATAACACCATAGCCTCAAATAATCCAACACCATAATTAACTGCATGTTCATTGTTAAACATGTTATAAAAATATTATCCCTTTTTTATGGATATTCATATATATATAACCTACTTGGCTATATATTTTTTTTATTATTTGTGTCAATCATTAGTTCATGTAATTTAATTATAAAGACAATGTGAAACACAACATGTTGTGTTTGTTGTTAACGTGAATTTGGTTTCTATTGTTGGTTTCATTTTTGGATCATTTTATCATCTTTTCGTTCCTTTCATTCCTTTTCATTTGGACAAGCTTTCATTGTAATTCATATATATGTCATTTATAATTAACACCATCTCCTTCTGGTAAAGACAGCCTTTTCGGCTCATTAGATCGTAATGGTCGATACACATAAAATACATGAATATCGATATATACATATACTAAACAAATAAAGAATATTTATTTTCTTTTTATCCAAGGCCTCAAAAAGGATATTCCTTTTTTTTATTGATGAGGTGGATTCTATTCAAGCTTTTTGAGCTTTACATTGTACTAAGATTACGAAACAAGAAAGGTTTGGGAATTACTACTAAATTCTAAAACCCGTGAAGGGCTTATCTTCAAACTACAGGAAACTATAGTGTTGTGCCAGTTTTGCACTTTCATTTGTGTGTGAGCTATTGGTCATTTGACATTTTTGCCCCTTAGTAGAGAAATGGTGTCGTTTTGGGTTAGCAGTGCTGCTTCCTTCTAATGGTTTTGAGTCAAACATTACTTGTTCCTAGGGTTTCAATTCTCCATGTTTTTCCTACCTACCTACCTGGTAAAGAACTTGCGTTAAATAGAAATCAAAAGTCGACAGAAAGTTTCCATAAGGGCTTTGATGACGATGAGGGTCGGTGATGGACAATGGAACACTTGCCGAAGAAATCTGCTCTCTAAACCAAAGCCCGAGTGCATTTGATTATCCATTCTCTTCTACTTTATCTTTGTCTCAGGAAGGCTGCCGATATGGCAAGGATCGAGCTAGGGAAGACGATCAATCTGCTTATGTGATCGAGGTGCATAGAAAACTTGATAAAGAGATAGAGCTTGAAATTCTTTTCTTGGAGCCTCTAATCGATATGGTGATCCATCTTTTTCCTTCTCTATTTCCTGAAGGTGCTCCCTTTGTTTGATTCGTGGTAGCTTCGAGTTTAGGTGCTCTATGTTTCTTAAAGATGCTCTATTTTTTTATTTGTGCTTTCTCTATTTGTTGGTTGCCATGAAATGGAAGGTGTTGCCAATTAAGTGTCCTCAAGTGGACTAAAATCAAGGTTTGAAATTTTTAATTTTGATTATCTATTTCTGTGGTCCCCCTCGGTTAATAACATTTGAAATTGAGTGATAAGTTGCTAGACTCTTAAAATATGACAAGCTGGTACTTGGTAAATTGTAAAAGGAATTGTGTGTGTGTGTGTGTGTGTGTGTGTGTGTGTTTTTATGTTGATGTCTTAGATTGACTATTGGGTGATAAATCAATTATGGATTTTTCAAGTTTAAATGTATCTATATCCATGGTTGAATTAATATTGATTTGGGTATTAGTTTTGTCTCTGTTGAGTTAATTTATTAAGTTCACTGTTGAAGACCATTGTTTTGATGCATTCTTTAACAACAGAATAAAGAATAAATATGTTTTAAAATTAGTAAAGCTTCGCATTAGGGTTTGCTAACAGTGCAATCCACATTCTCACTTTTACAATAAATTTTGGATATGTTTTTGATATAGCCATTGACTTCAATTAGTAGTTCATTCAAAAAGAGCCTGAGCCAATTCAGAAAAAAGGCTAATTCAGAGCAAAAGTAAGAGGATTGTCACTACAAAAAGAAGGTCAGAACACCCTACTAATGCCTCTTCGGTACTCAAAACTTAATAAGATTTATGAGGTATATTTATTTCTGATATCTATCAACTTCCACTTTCAATTGACTTTTTATTCCCATATTTCTTTGGTTTCTTTGATGTTCAATTCTAATAAGGATGAAACTAAATTGTCTTATTTGCATTGCAAGAATTTGTTCTTATAAGAGTTAGGCAACATGTTAACTTTTTCAGTTCATTCTTTATAAGTAATTTTGGACCCTTTGCTTCTGTAATGTAGTTTGGATATACAATAGCAATTGTAGGTACTAGAATTGGAAGAATGAAGAGAGAATGGTTAAATGTTCATGGTTCAAATTACACAAATTTTTGTTACTACTCAGGTTGATTTCATACGATGCCCATGTTCTTGTGTGAGAACTTATTTTGTTTTTATGTCTGTTTTTTTACTTATTAAAATTTTAAGGTTATTTTTCAAAAAAGATGGCTGTTATTTGGCATCGTTAAATTCTCATTTATTATATTTTTGTTTTGTTCTACTTGCATCAGCTTTACATTGAACAACTTTTGAAAGTTTGTCTTACTGATGTTAAAATGCTACAATTAAATTTGTTTTAATGAGATGACGTAGGTCATTTCACTATTTATCTTATTTAATCTTTAATAGTGGATTATACTATATTCATTTACTTTTTTTCCTTTTTTTATGACCAACCAGATTTACCTTCTTTGTATTTTACTTTCCAGCTACTTTTGAAACACCCAGTGGACACAATTTCAGCTCCTTCACTTTCATGGTCTATTTGGTTATCTGCATAGCAATTCTGGTAATTTTATGAATTGTCTAGTGCTTAACTAGAACCATGATTTTCTCCCCTGTTTTTTTGTCTTTGCTTTTGCATGTCAAGCAAGACAATGTTCTTTAATGTGTATGCATTTTTGCAATATAAGTTTTACATCAAATTCTTTCAGAATTCTTTGCACCTTGAGTTTTAAAGTGAATTTTTTCATATATCTTATTATCTTTTTACATATTACTTTGACCAACACTCTTGGTGCTTCTGGAATCAACATTTGGCATGGTAAGATCCTTTTAGTTCATTCTTTTTACCCTCTAATCTACTGTTACATTGTTTATTGGTTTTGACTTTGCCCTGAGTGATATCCCGAATAATCAAGAAATTTGTAACATTTTATACACACAACTTTAATTTTTATTATTTTTAATGTTATTCAGGTATATAAAATGCTTCTTTAGGAGGGAGCAGGGCTATGATGTAGGATCACACTAGCAACTTTCAAAATTGTTATGTACTGAATTGCTAATAGCAAAAAGATGTAAGCTTGCTTTGGCTTTTAAAAATGGGCTCCTCTATTTTGGTTTTCAAGTTATAATCGTTTATGATTATTTTTCTTTCTTTGGCGATAGGTTGAGAGAATCTAAATTGGATTTGTAATCCAAGATTTAAGCTTATATGTCATGGTTAATGTTTTTCAATTTTTTTTCTATCATGCATATTTCATAGACTTATATTCTTCATTCATTTTAGTATCCTAACCATTTATATTTGTATTCTTAATGCTATAGTTATTATTTTTGTCTTTTCATTTTTTGTAGATATAACCAACCAACTTTTATTAGACGTTGATCATATTTGCCACATTCCTTGCCATGCTTCTGCAATCTTCTATAGGTACAATCCTATGCAGGTAAAAGTCCTTCTATCAACTTTATTTATCTAGGTTTAGTTCACACTGTGCCAAATATATTATGCTTTCTCATGTTTTAAGTCCGTATTTTTGTATTATGTTTTATTACTTTAAGATGTTATGGCAATTATATGGTTCTCAAAGTTTTATATTTCTTTCTTGTTTTATTTATACGTTTGGATAATGCACAAGTGCGGTTTCATTTATGCTTTGTGATCTTTCATTTTTTTTTTTGTTATTTATCGTAATTTTCCCATTTATTAAATTTTTGTATCTTTTTTGTTTTACCTTGATTATCAATTTTCATCATTATCTTACAATTTGCTACACCACTTTGTTTTATGCTTTTCAGATCCATTACATTATCATTCATTTTAAACAAAACCTCATCTCCAATGTAAGTCTGCTTCTATTGTTTTGTTTATTCCTTCCTATTTTCTAATATTTATTATTAATCAATCAATTTAACCCTATAGTTTTTTTTGCCTGATATTTCTTTCTTTTTTTTTTCAATTACATCAGATTTGAAATTAACCCATGTGTTTGGTCATGGATGATTCTATGAAAGAATCCATATTAGTTTGACTTAAATATGGGAGATTGACATGTTATTCAATAAATAATAATGTAATGGATTTAATTTGAAGATTACCGAACTGTGTTCAATGATGGACGATTCTCTAACTAAAGTTATGTTTTTTATTTCAAAATTGTAAGAGTTTCATGCATTATTTTACTTAAAATAATGCAATATAGTACTAACTTTATTATTTCACATATTGTTTCTTTTTTATGAGATTGAAAAACATTCAAGCCCATAATCACCACCATGATCCATAGCAACGTGCGGGTGAATAAAACCTCGTTACTACTAAATTCTAAATGACGTAAGGCTGCTACTGTTCATGGAATAGTAAACTATAGTAAACTTCCCATTTTGCCCCCCGTGTTGGTCCAAGTCAAAGCGGCTGGGTTGAACGAACTGTTCATGTTTTCCTTGATTTTTTTTTTCAGACATCGTTGTTTCTTTTAGAAGCTTGCTAAGCTTTCTAAAATACAATAGCTTTTTTAAGGCCTACATTGTTATTTTCGCGCTTTCATTTTGGGTTTCGAGGTAGTCCAGAAATAAAATATTTAATAAAATAAGGTTTTAACTTGGTACGTGGCATTGTTATCAACCAGACTCTGTATTGGGATTTATGAAGAATTGCCCAATAGTACAACTAACCATGGCATAAGGCAGTTTCTAGCCCAATAGCCCAATATACCAAGCATAAGTAGAACCATGAAAAACGAATTCTAGAAATCAACAGGAAAGTTTACATAGTGATACAATCCGAAAACACAAAGAAATCCATAAGCTCTAGCCTTCTTTTAAATCTTAATTGAGGCCCCGAGCACCCGGGTTTATAGAGTCATTCTCTAGGACATAACCACACTACAAAAAATTTTCTAAAGTTTTCTTAAAAAACCTTTGAAAAATATTTACTGGACTATCCGGACATATCATTGGGGATTGAAGTCGATAGTTTACAACAATTAAGATTGAAGATAAAGGATGACTTCAAGAGAGGATCCATAGAATGACAACTCTTAAGTCATCATTTGCCGTTAAGCTTAATAATTCTAAACTTGAAGATGATCTAAATCTGAGAAAATCCACATAAGTGGTAACTCAGATTATCTAGAGAAGTTAAGTAATTAAGAACCTCTGCCTCACCATTTAACTAGAAATTTAGAGAGAAGGAAGATACATTAGGAGGAAGAGATATAAAAGAATTTCTGTATTTCCTCCAAGATGATCACAAACATAAACTAGACCTCCTTATATTGGCGGAGGTAAAGAAAAATAAACAAACAAGATGACGTAAGAGCTTACGTCATAGGCAAATAATTCTATCAGGGTCACTTCCTCGAAATATACTTCAACAAAATAATTTACAAACACACTGTAGCATATTAGACTTTGTCAAGCATAGGGATAAAGATATTCGTGGAAATTATGTGGCATCATAATCTGGACAGCTTGGGTCAAATTCATCCAAATTATAGCTCGAAATATCTGAATCTTGTCTTTCCTGCCAAAAATATGGGTCATCGACACATAGATCATTCAATGGGTCATCAGGTTCACTTGATGGATGTGGACCATTAAACTGCTTTCAATGAATATAGATAAAACCACAATCGTAGTGTGGCATGATATAGTGTTCATATCGTTAGGTCACCGATAATGTGGACAAAATAGAGATACCAGAAAAAACAGAGGGCTACAGGTGAAAAATTGAAGACATTAGGAATGGAGAAGAGGGGAGCAAATAGTAATTGAGGATGAATCCCGACAGATTTGACAGGACAATCATCAAAACTATACTTTTCAATGAGAGAAATATGGTAATGGAAGATTCTGTGTCTCTGGGTAAAAGTGAATGATTGATACTCATATCGTTCAACATCAACCAGGAGGTTCTTTTCCTTATCAAAGACTAGGGGATAAGAAGAGGAGGAAAAGGCCATTAGTATTTTGGCTTAAGAGGTTTGGGTGGTTTAAGGAAGGACTTGGTTGGTCTGCTCAGGATATCAACAAGTGTGTTGGAGGAGCTCTTTATTTGCTTAACATCAAAGCTGAAGTGGATGAACCATTGCTGCCAGCAAAGCAATAAGGCATTTAGGAGTTGTATCTGCCTGTAATTCAACATTCATGGGAATGCTGACATGTCCATCTCTACTAGGAAATGATGACTAGTTAGATGGAACTAAAATTTCTCGATTCCACGTTTGATGGCCATAATTTTTTTGTAGGTAGAATGGTAATGCTTCTCAGATTCTTTGAATTTCCTACTATTGTAGCAGTGCACGTGTTGAATACCATTGATTTCTTCAAGGAGGACCACTCTCTAATATTCATTTGGTGCACCAGCTTGGAGTATTCTTTTTCCTTTGTCAGGAACCTTGAGCGGTGGCAAATTCTTTATCAATTCTTTTAGCTTGAGGATAGCTCACCTATGCTGGGAGGAATAGGGTGGTTAGCTCTTGTAGAGGTACACATGTAAAAGATGCAGGATAGTGGCTAGCTTCGAGATGAATTTTTGAATAGTGGACTTGTTTCTTTGTGAGATTATCATTTGAAAAATCCATGATCTTTATAGTAACGTGAGGCTGAGGATGGTAACTGCTATCTTGGATCTGAACACCAAGGAATTCAATGGATCTTTGTCCGATGACCATTTTGCTTTGAGAAAACATAACACCATTGTCCTTAATGATCTGAGCAAACTAGGTTAAGAGCCTTAAGTGAGATCCTGCATAGGAAGAAACTAATAAAATATCATCAATATAAATAAGAGTCGATTGAAGGATTAATTCAAAAATTTATATCATTGTCTTCTGGAAAAGTGAATGTGCTATTGTAAGACCAAATGGAAGCACTGTCTAATGATAATGTTGATCTGGGATGTAGAAAGCTATCTTATACTTGTCTTGAGGATTGATTGACAATTGCCAGAAACCTGATTTAAGGTCAAACTTCAAAAATATCATGGCATTTGTCAGGTTGGCGAAGAGAGTGTTCTTGCACAGCAAAGGAAACTTGACGTCGGGAAGAAACTCATTTAGAGGCTTATAATCTATGACAAGTATGGGCTTCTTTTTTTTTTCTCCAAGTCCTTGTTCATATAGAAAGCCTGACAGGCCCATGAAGAAGTCATGGGTTTAATGAGACTTTGGGCTTTTAATTCTTGAAGCTCTTAGATCGCCATCTTCTTTTTGTCTGGGGTCATACGTGAATTGGTAGCTTTGGTATGATTAACATCCTCATTCTTCTTAAATGGAATTTTAAAAAAAAAATTGGGTTCTTCCAGATAGTAGAGGATGCTTTTTCTCGAACTCAAAATATGACTTAGCACAAGATTACTAGATGAGCATTTGCATAACTGAGCCATAAACAAGGTCACTTTTAGATTGTATCTGACTTACGGAGAGAGTTTCACCTTCACACAAATATAACCGTAGAATAATTGTCGGTGGAAGGAAAAACTTGTACAGTTGTAGACCCTTATCAGTCCATTTAAGAACTGATAATTTCTTCGTAATATCAAACCCGAGAATCATATCTCTACCATGGTTATAACCATAAATATTAGTAATTACGTACTTTGCTGGTGAGAGACTGATCTTGATGGGTTTACTTATCTAGGTGACATAGAAGACTCCATTGGCTGCTTTAAATCTTTCATTGCAAGGCCTTCACATTCTTTCTAGAAGTAGTGAGGGATTGATAATGGTGTTTGTCGCACCAGTATCAAATAGAGTAATAATCAGAATCAGTTTTACGTATTTATCCAGGAGAATGTTAATCTTCGCTTGAACGATGATTTGAGCAGTAAACAGTGATGATTGTAATGGCGCCATCTGCATAGTATAAATGAAGGCTTGCTCTGAATCATCATCAGATCCTGAAGAGTAAGCTTATACTACAAACAATGTGAATGCTTTATCATCTGTTTCGGAAAAGAGAGACTTCATGTCATCATTGGAAAGATCTACTCCAGTGACCTGAAAAATGGTGTGAGCCATCTTTTTCTTTGATTGAGTATTCTTCTTAGGATAATTTTTAGCTAAATGTCCATGCTGCCTGCAGATAAAACACCTTTTGAATTTCCAATATTCTTTTTATACTGAAAAAATCTTTTCTTCTTTCTCTGAAATCTGTGATGTTTGTCTAAAGAATAAACTTTCCGTCGGCAATGCTTCTTCCTAGGAATGCAATGGAAAGTATTCTTATCCTTGCACTTGATAGATAGTTCTGGCTATTGGTAGGCTTTATCAAACAAACCTTGCGTCTAGTTGAATTCCTTAAAGAAGGAATGTGTGTTGCACAGCTTTCATAATGCCATCATGAGAGTCTGATAAAGCTTTCCAAATGAGTAGTTATTGAAAGGCTGTCCACTCTGTTGGATAATTTTGAGAGCTTCTTGGCCAATTGTTTCTAGGACTGAGTTTAAATAGGCCTGTTTCAAATTGTTGTCACCTTCATATTTAGTAAAAATGAAATAAAAATGTTTGAGCATATTCTCATAATTCTTCTCAAGATTTTTCTTGTCGTAAGAACAACACTTCATCTTGAAAAATTTCTCTCGTGCGACATTAAAAAGGGATAAAAGATCTCCAATGAACTCATGATAAAGGTTAAGAATGAGCTCATGTGTTAAGGAGAGTTGGAGTAATTGAATCTAACGATATTCTCTAATACTCATGTACCAGTGTTTAAGAATACCAGTCATGTTAGCTATAAAAGCTGCAATGACTTTTTTATGAGTAGCCCCTTCTTTCTACAATTGTGTGAGACACCAAGCATGAAATTCAAGGAATTGTTCATCTCATTTAGCTGGTGGAACACCATCTAATGATAAGGTGACTAAAAGTGAAGAAAGATTCCAGGTGGGATTGATGGTCACAAAGGGGACTTCTTCTTCCATAGCCACATAAGGTTAGGGTTCTGGTTGAGGTAGTGTAGCTGGAGGAGGCTGCTACTAAGGATCCTATTGAAAAGGAGCCTGTGGTGGATGTTGTGGCTCAGCATCTATAGTGGCAAAGTCAGTTAGATGAGTTTGACTTGTAGAGCGTTGAGCCATATAAACTTGCAGATTAGATGAAGAAAAAGTTGACAAAGTATCATTGTCAAATTCTTCTATATAGCTGAAAAAGCTTGAATCTAAGTCTTGAATTGCTGTTAAGGCGGCAGGGATAGTATGGTCTTACTGAAGTTGCTAATCAATGAAACTTATGATCGGATTGGATGACTGGATTGTCCAAGTTTCACGATATGGTTCTTGTATCTTTATAGGAGGATGAGAAGGCCTTCGCTGGTGTTATTGATGTTGTAAATGCATTGGGCCTTTCATTTTCTAGTCCTGAGAAAGACTGGGATGGGCCAACTAGGCTTTACTGGGTTAGTATAAGCAACAGTAGGAATTAATACTGTATAAACAGGCTTTGGTGGTATTTGTGGTAAGGAGGTAAAAAATGGATTACTTTTAGCCAGAGAGTGATATACTGGGCTTGGCCTAAATGGATTCGCTATCATAAAAATAAAAACAAAGGAATCGGGAATATTGGGTCGTTGTTGGTCCTAAAAATACTTGAGTTGTTGCTTCAGATGGATTATTTCTCATTCTTGGTCGAAGAAATTTTCTTGTCTTGCAATAAGTCTCAAAATCTCTTGATGAAAATAATTAATCCACTGCTGGCATTGTGCTAAGGGATCAATTACCATTTGATCCATCTTTTGTTCTAGTCTGGCTTGGTTGTGTTCAATTTTGCTAAGAACTTTGTTTTGAGAAATCATATTCTCCGATTGCTAGTTTAATACCTGTTCTACTGCAAAATTTTCTTTCCTTTTTTCGTCTAAATCAATGGATGTAGGTTCTGGAACTTTCCAGGTATGCTTTACTGATGTAGAAGGATCTTCAAACTTTAGAGGAGGAACTTCCTCATTTCGTATCTTGAGCATATTCATCTCAGGAGAAAGAATAGGAGGTTGTTCCTTCCTAAGTTGTTTAAGAGCATGCTTGTAATACTGATGGGACGCCATTTTTATTTCCGGAGATGAGGGAGGAAGTTCAAACGATTCTACCGGAGTTGGGAAAATAGTAAAGGACGTAATAGTCATACTTGCCAGAGAGTTCTCCAAATAATCCGACTTCGAGATTTCCATCTTCATATCGTTGACAAAGAAGTTGTTGAGAAGATTTCTTCTCTGACTTCTTCTTCATCTTTTTGGTAGTTTCTTCATCGTCATAAGAGGATTAGTAACAATCTGGGCAATCACAAATATCAAAATATTTGTGGCCTTTATCATCTTGAAACTAGTAGATAGGATAGCCATTTGAGTCAAAAGACTTTATAGAACCTAAAGAAGTTCTTGTTGTTATCTGATTATGGACAACACTGCTGGAGTAATAAATACGTCAGCTTCAGAGGATGGTTCTTCTTTCTGAAAGAATATCTCAGTCTTGCCTTCTCCTCTGTCAAGGAATAAAGGCTTCTTGACTGGATTGGTTCCATCTGCTAGTGAAGGGATTCATATGAAGTTATCCATGAGGCAGGAATTAGTCTCTGTAGTTCTTCATGAGGAATTTTTTGTGGAATATAAGTCTCATTTGGAACATAAGTTGTATTTACAGAAATATACAAAGTATCATTATTCATATTTGGCATAGAAAAATTTAGGGCATGGTTTTGGACTCTATATGTCATATGATAATAGAGTGTAGCTGTCAGAGTGGAAAAGATCTATTATGCTCCAGTAATCTGTATCTGGATCTTCAAAGTTGATAATAGATGTGGATCTTGAAGGGTTCTACAAAAATTAGAAAGAACGTAATGAGAATTATACCAGCATTAAGAGTAGTCTCAACTGTACTAATGCAAGCGTGCTTATACTTCTTGTAGCGAAAGTCAAGAAAAGCCAATCGAGCAATGATTAGTAATCCTTTTCTTCCATGATAAATGAAGGCGAGTCAAACAGCTCCAAAATGGAGATGAGCATATTCTCTTGCTATCCATTATCGAGGGAAATGAAAAGGAATATCCAAAATAACATACTGTTCTTTGGACGTTGCAGGAAGAGTATGTTGGTCAAACTTTATGGCTTGTACATACTCTTTGACATGCTTTCGTGAAGGAAAGACAATACTTTTTACCGTCTTGATAAGAGAATGGGACGACTTAGTAAATGTCTTGTATGGATTTATGAGAGGAAGATTTGTAAGAGGGATCTTCTCATCTTCTGAAAGATACTTGAATTCACAGAGAGAATCCAAGTGGGATGATGCAGTCAATTGGAAAAAGGTAGTAGGAGTGAGTGTTGGGGTTGAGGTTCCTGACATATTTATATGGAACTGGGTCAATGGATCAGCAAGAGATTCTTAATCAATCAACTTCTTATGAGAATAGTAACAATCCATGGCTATTTTCCTTTGGCCAAAAACATGTTTCCAGTTTCGGATTGTTTCTATTTTCCATCTTAGTCCATATTTTAGACCTATTTTGGCATTTTGGTCCCTCAGTGCACTTAACTATAGTATTTTTATTTACTATATTGGTGCCTATTTTTTTTATGTTCTATATTCTAAGTAAAACATTGTTCACCATGGTTTTTCTTTTTTTGAGCAAAATATTTCTGTCTCTGTCTCTCTCTGTCTGTCTGTCTCTCTCTCTCTCTCTTAACATTTTTAGGTCAATTGTTAAGCCTTTAATGCTTAAAATTCTTCCATTTTCTCTTTTAGTTCCCAAACTACTTTTATTTTTTTCTTTATTATTGCTTTCTCAAACCAAATTTTAGTCACTATGATTTGTCCATTTATTGCAAGGTTCCAATTGATTTAGCTTTGATTTATTTTTTTCTTTTATTTTTTACCGTATTAAGTTAATTGTTAAATCGTTACTTTACAACATAAATTCAACACAATTTGTGTTTTGGTGATATCATTTCATTTTGCTACTAATGACTAAGTTTTGTAGCTTGAGTCATTTATTTCAAAAGCTATAAGATTTTATTAAAAAAATTAACTCATAATTGCTAAAATTGAAATTGAGTTATTCTAAATAAATTTCTCCACAGTATTTAGAATTGCAATATGAGTTCATAAAAGATGGAATTTTTTAGTGAAATATTTTTTAATGAAAAAAATATCAATGGATTCAAATCACGCATAATATTGTGTTCTAAAGTCTTATATTGTGAACATAATTATTCATTTTAATGATAAAAACATAACACCAAACCTAAAATTGAAATAAGATTAAATTTTAGTTGATTACATAAATTTATGAGTGAAAATTTTTTATTATCTGTTATTTCTATTTTTTTAATTCTAAATTTATTATAAAAAACACACATCACAAAGTGCGGGCCAACAAAATTTTTTTGTATTCTAAAAGCCGAAAAGGTTCACTGTGCAATGAACAGTAAACTACAGTGTGTTTGCTCATTTGTCCTTGGATGTTTCTGTGGGTTGTATCATAAGTCCTGGTGCTCACAAGCATTACCCAAAGTTCTTCCATATTTTCTCTTGGTCCCCAAACTATTTTTGTTGTTATTCTTCATTATTATTTTACTTAATATTGTGACATTATATGACCGCTACAACCCATAGGCCTTTTGTACCTCATGACTTTCCATGCTCTATTTCTGGTTCTTCTTTTTCAATCTAAGGTATTTGTTTTTGTGATATTGGATCTCTTTAATTTTTCCACTATACACAGTCGATCAAATAGCTGCCGAATATTTTGTTAAGTTCAAATTTCTTCGTCTCTTCTAACATCTTTTCAAATCCATTAACTTTGTTAGAGTTTACTTCCATTCTGATAAGGTGATCACTTTCAATCTCAAGAACCCATGGGCCAAGTCCCCAGTGAGTAGAGATGACAATTGGGTGGGTTGGGTCAAGTCTAGTCGGGTTAGCATGAATTCGGGTCCAGGTCAGGCCATTTGGGTTCAGGGTTGATTTCGGTTTCAGGTTGGATTGGGCCGGGTTTATTTGGGTTCGGGTTCACTTCAAGTCGGGTCAATTTTAGTCTCGGGTAACTTCAGGCCAACTTTCGGGTAAACCTTTGTGTTCACGTGGGTTATTAGTGTGAGGTCAAAACGATTGAATCTATTCAATTTTTTAAAAAATTTAAATCAAATAATTTGATTTTTTGTGTAATTTAATTTAAATTAAATTTTCATTTTTTAGTATATTTAATTAAAATATTCATAAAAATCTTCTTCATTATAGTTTAGTACATATTTAAGTAATTTAATATTACTAGTAATATTTGATTGTTTTTCTAAACCCATACCCTTTAACTATCATTGTACAGATTATTTAGATCTTCACCCAGCTATCACTCAGATATACACAATGACAATTTTGTTATGCTTATGTATCAATGAATTTTCTTTGAAATTACAATGAAATGCAAATCAAGTTCATTATCAGTGACTAAATTGCAAAATTTAAAAAATTTTAGGTAAAAGTGCAAAGATTTCAAAAATTTTACGATCGATGTTGTAATTATTATAGGTGACTAAAATAAAATTTTTTAAAATTAGGTACCTTATTGCACTATACTTAAAAGTATAAGGATGAATATTGCAATTTTAATAATTACCTATTAAGTTCATTAAACTTACTAAATATAAAAATTATTTCTGTTGAAAAAATCTAAATATGGGATTCACTAAATATGGATGTTTCTTCCCTAAATAAGATATTTACAATATATAGAAATCCTAAAAAAATAGAAGTTACTAAATATGAAAATTCTTTCTCAAAATATGAAAATTATTAAACATGAATATTTTAAAAAAGGAAATAAAACTACTAAATATGAAAGTCTTATCTCCAAATATGAGACTTACTAAATATGGAAGTACCAAAAAATGGAAGTTACTAATAACGGAAGTCACCATTCCTAAATATAAGACATATTGAATATGAAAGTCTAAAAAAACGGAAGTTACTAAACATGGAAACCTTCAAATTTAGGACTGAGTTAATATGGAAAATAATGAAAGATGAAAGTTAAGGTTTAGGATGAGGGTTAAAATCGAGTATTGTTGGGTTTAGTTATCAAGTCATCTCGGGTTCAGGTCAGGTCAGTCTCGGGTTTGGGTCATTTGGGGTTCGGGTCAATTCAGACTCTGGTCATTTCAAGTTCGGGTATTTTGGGTTTGGGTCATTTGGGTTCGGGTTTTCTCGGGTTTCCCTTTAATCGGTTCGGGTTCAGGTCGGGTTGGGCACAGTCGGGTTCAGGTCATTGACTTTTTTAGTCAAATCGGGTTAGGTCGGGCTTGGGTTCGGATGGGTTGGGCCAGGTCATCGGGTTGGGTCCGATTTTGCCATCCCTACCAGTGAGATTCTAGCTAGTCTATGGGAATTGAGGAGTGTAAGGATGTTCGATCTTAGCTAATTATAATCAGCTCATTAAAGAGATTCCGTGTGGAGAATGAAATTGTTAAGGATGTATATGAATGTAATTTTGTCTTAAGAAAACTCAATTTAAGAACTCATCCACGAGATACTCCATATCAGCCCCCTTTACTTGGGAAAAACTTGACTTCGAGTTGGCTAGAAGGCCTGGGTACAAAGGCTCATAAGAAGAATAATATGGGAAAATATTCACCACATTAAATGTATTAGAAATTTTCATACTATCTAGCAAGTCAATCACATAGGCATTGTTATTAATCTTATTCAGAACCTTATATGGACCATTCTTTTCTACATGTTGGTTGCCATAAGTCCCCAATGGGAATCTCTCTTTACGCAGGAACACCATCACTTGGTTACCCACTTCAAAAATCTTTTCACGATGGTGTTGATCAACATCCCCGCTCATACCTATGATTAGCCTGGTCCAAGTTTTGCTTAACTTTAACCTATACATTTTGCATTGCTTAGCCATACTTTTTGCATCTTTACTCACACCAACTCCAATGGATATCTTCACCATATCAAGGGTATGTTGAGGCGGTTTGGTATAAACTATAAAAAATGGTGACTTCTTAGCAACAATGTGAACCGTATTGTTATAAGGAAATTTGGCCTAAGTTAATACACAATCCCACAATTTCAGCCTCTTTCCACAAACATTGCATACCAAATTGCCCAATGTAAAATTCATCACCATTGCTTACCTGTCATTCTAAGGATGAGCAATGGTACTATAGGCCCATGAAGATCTTCCACAAATTCCATAAAAGATGTCCAAGAAATTTGTAGTCTTGATTTGAAGTTATTGTTTTAGACACACCAAACAAACAAATAACTCCTTCAAGAATAATTTTGGTGTTCTGCATTCATCAGATGTCTTCTTGTAAAGAATGAAATGTGCCATATTGAAAACCAGTAAACAACAACAACAAATATAGAATCTATCCTTCATTGGGTTCCGGGCAATCAAAAGATAAAATTCATTGACACATTATCCCATATATATATTATCATGGACAGCTAAAGGCATATAGAAACCCATTTTTTGAGACTATTCGTTAGCAATTTGGTACACATAACACCTCTATACAAACCTAAATATATTTGTACACATACGTGGCTAATAATAATGGCCTTCAACTACTGCTACTATTTTATCTCCCTATATAAGCAGCTAAACCTCCACCTTGTAAATCCCGAATCACTTTTGTGGCAGCTTTGAGCTCCGCAAAACTGAATCTTTTTGGTCCACCAGCCGGCGAAACTCGAGCCCGAATGTGCGAGCCATGTCTCTGTACTGTACTTGATATACTTCTTCAAAAACCTCCAAAATAAAACCACACCGAAAATTAGCTCGACCGCGAAGAGAGTACAGATTATCACGATGTTTTAGGTTGTTGTGTCGGACTCTTCCAGTGGGTCAGGCAGGCTGATCCGAATAGGGCACGTGGTTTCCAACAACTCTGTCATGCCGGTGAACGTGGACACGTTTTCCGACAAATCGACGCAGAGAAGGAACGCCGCTTCCGAACCAGGTGACCAATACCCGTAAAGCAATTTGTCGAGCAGGACGCTGAACCCGGTCCCATCATACTTGAACTGACACCCTAGACATGTCAGGTCGATCAGGCATTTGGACTCGCAAGTTGAGTAATTAAGCACTTTCAGATCCGTCATGTTCGAGCCACCGAAGAAGTTCAGTAATCCAGCTAAATGAACTTCGTCTTCACAAGATTTAATGGAATGTTGCGCTAACAATTTTTTGCCGGATCCAAACCCCTGAAACCGGGCAGACAAACACAGGAATGTGATTTTCTTTTTTTATAATAGCCACTACCTATCTAGTTTTGTCAGCATTTTATCTAATGTGATTTGAATGTTTGGTTGAGTTTAAAAAAATTCTTCGACTAAACTATACTTGGCCTGAAATTAGCATCAATAATTCATGATTCATAGTTTGTTTGGATTTTGGGCCTGGTGATCTACTGATATATGCATGTACATGTCATGTTTATGATGGATTTGAGGTGAGCTTTGTACATTTCTCTAAAATTTTTTGCCATAATCGAGGAAAATCAACAGCCTCATACGACGGGGTTCAATAGCAAGATGCATTGAGTTCTGATTTTAAAAAATGACCACCCACGGCTCAACAAGAACAACCCAGCTTTCTAATCTGCAGAGCAGCTCTGCTACTGGTTTTTAGTTCATCAACACAAAGAATTGGCAAATTTTTGTTCCAGGCTTCAATGAATCCTTCGATTTTGGGTTGAGTTTGAATTTGAAAGGGAAAAGTAAGGAGTGGTTTGGTAGTCAGAATCACCTCTGCTCTGTTGGTCTTCAAATTAAAAAGATAAGTCACTTCCTTCCCATCTATGGGAGAAAATGGGCCGGGCCAAGCTCGAGCATGGTAAATGAGCCGGGTTGAACCTGAGCCCACCAGGCTTAAGCTCGGCCCCTTTCTTATTTGTCACTACTCGAGCTCGAGCCCAAAATTTTTAAGCTCAAGCTTGGCTCGATGAGGGCTCGAGTTCGGCCCAAAAGCTCATCAGACTCGAATAACTTTTATAATTCTTTTGTACCATAACTATAATTTAAATGACAGATGGGGACTAAATGTGCAATTTTTTACTTAACTAGATAAGGAAAAATGATAGAATCAACCCTAAACTTTTTAATCCTTTGCCGATCTACCATAAATTTGTAAACATAAAAAATGAGCAATCGTCTTCATCTGCTATCGAACACCAACCTCTCATCTAGGTTAGTTCACCATCACCCAATCTTGTGCCCATCTTCACCGTCTTCAATCAAATCGAGAAAGGGCCCATCACACATACTTGCGTTCCAATTGTCATCATATTCGAATCTAAATCGGCAAATCAAATGAAGAAATAGAAGTAATTACCAATAATAAATGAAATCAACAAAGGGCCGACTGGGTTTCCGCTGCTGGCATGAGGCTATCATCATCGTCGTTTGAATCACGAACTTAGGGTGTCTCTATTATGCTGCCGCTGGACTTGGGCTTCGAGCATTGACACTGGTGTCAACTTCAGGTGTCTCAAAGTCGAAAGTGTTGGCTTCAATTTTAGGTGTTCGACCGATTACTCCCTGGTGCGGGTCGTGCGACAAGCCAATGATGTCCCTGGTTGACACGATTTGTCGTTGATTGGTGGACGAACAACAGATTAGGAGCATGGTTAGATGCGTGGGAGACGAAAGTCATGAGACTAGTGGTCTATGGTACTGGAGACTCAAGCAGACGAATTGGCGATGGCCGAAGAGAATGGAGTCAAGGGACTAAGGGAAGTGGGTTGGGACTGAGTCCTGACTAATCCCATAAGGTAAAGGCGTAATGATGAATACTTATAAATTTATTGTTATTAAGGGGTTCAATCATCGTTATACACTTTGAGTATAATTAATTTCTATATTCTGAGCATTTTTTAATTGGGTTACTATTCACACATTTTTACTATTTATACGCATTTTTTAATATTCGCTTAGTTATTATTCATCTAATCACTATTCACTGAGTTACTATTTGCATGTCACTTTTCATACTCGTTTTACTATTCATCAATATTAAATAATTATTTTTTATGTAGGTAAAATCATCACTTGGCAACCCTTCACGAGAAAAATCATATCTGGAGCTGTAGATGTCGGAACTGAGTGATTCCAAAATCATCTAAAATCCAACACATAGATCTTCAACTCTGCTTCATTCTGCAAGCTAGTTTGATATTTTTCATTACCGAAATCTGATTATAGATGAGACCATTCGTTCTTTCATGTGCTGAAGAGCAGATTCGGTAGAAAAATCATAACTTGAGCTACGGATGTCGTATTTGAATGAGCAAGCTATCAATTCGAAGCTAAAGAGGAGATTTACAACTTCTGTGCTTTAAGGAAGAGTTGATCTGATGTCTACGATGGTCGAAAAATTAGAAGAAGTTGCAGCTCGCCATTGTTGATTTGTATTTACCTACATTTTACCATTTTATTTTTACCATTTCACCCACCCCAAAACTTTATAAATAAGCACTTGGGGGGAAGGTGAAGGATGCCATTTTCTTAGGCCATTTTCTTGTTCTTGTATCTCTTTAGATTTTCTTCCTTAGTTTTGTTCTAGTTTTCAATACCGAAGCTCTATCCAAGTATTTTCTCGTTCTTCTTCTTCTTCGTTCTTGATCTTTTAATCTATGTTTATTTCATATTTCTACATGTTGTTTACTTTTATTATGTCTAACTAATCTTTCCTTTGCTAAGGTAAAAAGGTGAAGCTTTTGGTATAAAGGATATGATTGATTTGAATGAATCGCAACGTTAACGGTATTTTCTTCCTCAATATATTTAACTTCCTTCATTATTAAGTAGGAGTCTTGATTCATCATAGTCAAATCATTGGCACAAAAACAACTTCATTCTCTCTGTAGAATATGGCTCTGTCGGCTATATTGGAATCTTGAGTTATTGTCAACAAAGGTTGGCATGATGGATACTTGAACCCATTAGCAAATGTTGCCGTTTTAAGATCAATGAATGTTAATATTACTAAATTTCCCGATTGGGACCTCCTTTATGTGTGGATCTTAATTAAGTGGTAAGATGGGCTAAAATTAATCATAACCGATATACTAAAAGTGGATCTCATAATCTTAGCTATTTTATTTGAATTTCAATTTTAATTCACACTTGTTCACACATTCCACCAAAACTTTCTTTATTAAAAATTCAACTTGTATTTCGTAATTCACTTTCCTCTGATTCGACACTCGGACTCCTGAGATTATATTACTTACGACAACTTACACTTGAGTTACAATTGCTAGAGTGCAGCACATAACAAGCCTAGATAAAAAGGCCCAAGAGATAAAATGAAACATGGTACCTATTAGGCCCACGAGCTTAAAGGGCCGGATACTGCCAGGCTCAAGCTCAGCTTGAAATTAACTCAAGTTCAATTTTTGACTTGAGCTCGAGCTCGAGCTCGAAAAAACCGGACTAAAAAAACCTTTACTCGAGCTCGAGCTCAAGCTACCTAAAAATAGCCCAACCCCTTTTCAACCCTATTCCTATCCCTGGCCCTTCTTCTTAATTCCCTTCTTACTCCAGCATGGTTCACACCCGATACAGTAGTGTGATAAAGGCAATTTTCTCACTTTGCTTTTATAAGCCTTTAATTGGTTCTTGAGTTTCAACAATAATAAATAACTTGAAAATTTTATGCAGGCACTATAATATAAACTTTCATAAACTTGAACATTACTTATTGCTTACACACATAAAGGACAAAGTTTAACAAACACATACATTTTGAATCAAAAGATGGTTTTATTTGAAAAGTTGTACTTGCTATGTATGTAACAAAGCAAGAAAATTATTACTCGACAAAGCAAATCAACATCACCAAAAGGACAAAATCTACGTTATACATAAAAGTTGTATAAAGTGTTCATAACGAGCATTATTTAAGTGAAAGTAGGGGCACAACAACAAACTTCCTCATCATCACTTTCGATGTAAACGCATTGATCGTTGCCATTAAAGACGTTAGCACCATAGCAATCTGCACGACAAACTGCATCGTCACACTCTTCATCAGGACCATAAGTTATGGCAAGCTGACAATCATCTTGGGTTTTAGCATCTATAATAAACATTAAAGACATCAAGTTAAGAGAGAGAAAAAAAGAGAGGGAGAGAGAATATATATGTATGTATGCATGTATCTATAATATATACTATAAGAAAATCCTACTTTGTGATCTCACCTGAGGAGAATGAAGTTAATCCAGTTAGGAGGTGAAGGGAAAAGAGAAGTAATAATCTAGCAAAGGCAGCTAACTATATGCACAACACAACCAAAATCAATTTTTCTAGAGATCTGCAACTTAATTTATTGAGCAAGATGAAAATTTCATTTTGGGGGTGATTAGGATGCATAAAGATAATGGAGTCGAATAGCCAAAAAAAGAGCTTTTGTTGGTTGGCATAAAGTAGTTGCTCCAACTAATTAGTTAGGGAGAAGGGCCTGGACTTAAACGACACAAATCTTTGATTTTGAAAGGTGGTGTTACCAGCTATGAGTCTTTATGGATCCCTGGGCCTTGGTTCACGGATTATATATCAAAGGTACTAGAGAAAAATCAGTAAGGGCCATGTCCATGCACAATAAAAATATTAGGGCTTAAATGCGGAACAATGTCCTGGAACTTTGGCAACTCAGTCATTTAAGGGCTTCAACTATCAACCAGCTCAACTCAAGATCCATACTTTCGAAAGTAGAGTAGCTTAATTAATAGATTCGTGATGGCTTGTCATCTTATGTTGATCCTCACCGATGCTGGCATGAAACCCACTTACCTAGGAGTCCCTATTTGTAGATGTGTATCGGTATAGGTTCAATTCAGCAAGCATGATCAATGCCTCTCACTTATTCCATGTGACCACTATTACTGAAGTGTAGTTTTTGTCACGCAAGAGCACCACCAGCATGGGAAAATTCATGAAATACAAGCCGCCGAACATGAATCATCGATACAAAGCACTTGTGTTGTTGGCAGATGTTGGGAACATCCATATGGGATCGCCACCCATCATTTGGTTATTGGTTGTGCTGCTTGTCAACATCCAGAAACTAGCAGGAATGTTTTTTTCATTCATGGTGAGGATTTCTGTCATCAACTACAGCATCAGAAATATCTAGTGAAGTAGCATCAATGTCGTGAAGTTCTTGTCTAAAGTAAGGGTTCTAATTCACTAGGATTGGAAATTGAGGAATGTGGTTAGAGAGGAGGATTTGAGGCTAATTGCAAGGAAGAAGAAGTGGCGGTGCTGCATAAAAAAGGTAGAGAAGGATGAAGAGTGGAGTTGGGATGGAATGAAGATGGACAACCTGGTAGATCGTAGTGAGATGTTGAGGGAGGTGAAGTTAGCCGGTATAACGCCGGTTCCAATGGCAGCGATCATGGCAGGCTCAATCTGCTAAAGGAACCACTTGATGGTCTTGCCATCGAACTTGTGACTGAGATCTCTATTTGAGTCTGTGGACTGAATTGCCTTACTTTCAAAAGTATAAGCCCTAAGTTGAGCCAGTTGATAGTTGAGGTCTTTAACTAACCGAGTTGACAAAGTTTGGGACACTATTCTGCATTTAAGACTAAAGAAAGAAAAGGCATAATAATAAAATGAAATAAAAATTGGATGAATAGCATAAGAAAGTTTAAGACACTAAAAAATCCACATAAGAATGATCCATTAAAAGATGTAGATCGAGTTTAGAGGTGGTTTTAGTACCACAAAAAGAATGAAGCCATATAGGAGAAAGGATTGTTATCAACACCAGCATAAACTTAAGAGAGAAAGCCATATTTTTCGCTTGCATTTGCATTTGCATCTGTATTGGACCGTCCGAATTGAATTGTATTTATAGTATTTATAACACCGTACCTTCCAATAATCTGACACCTAATTAACTGCATGTTTATTGTTAATCATGTTATAAGAATATTACCCCTCTTTATGGATATTCGCATATATATAAAACCCACATGGCTATATATTTTTGTTTTTTTATCTGTGTCGATCATTAGTTCATGTAATTTAATTATAAGGACAATGTGAAACACAACTATTAGTTGTGTTTGTCATTAACGTGAATTTGGACTCTAATGTTGGTTTCATTTTTGGATCATTTTATTGTCTTTTCTTTCCTTTTGTTCCTTTTTATTTGGACAAGCTTTAATTATAATTCATATATATGTCATCCATATTTAACACCATTTCCTTATTGTAAAGACAGCCTTATCGGCTCATCAGATCGTTATGATTGATACACATAAAATACATAAATATATATATATATATATATATATATATATATATTAAACAAATGAAGAATATTCTTTTTCTTTTCATCCAATGCCCTGAAAAGGATATTCCTTTTTTTTTTATTGATGAGGTGGATTCTATTCAAGCCTTTTGAGCTTCACATTGCACTAAGATGATGAAACAAGAAAGGTTTGGGAATGACTTTCTATGCTCTATTTCTGGTTCTTTTTTTTTTTCAATTTAAGGTATTTGTTTTTGTGCTATTGGATTTTTTAGTTTTTCCATTATTCCCAATCGATCAAAAAGTTGCCAAATATTTTGTTAGGTTTGAATTTCTTCATCTCTTCTAGCTTATTTCTTATTTTCAAATCCATTAACTTTGCCAAAGTTTACTTCCATTTTGGTAAGGTGATCATTTTCAATCTCGGGAACCCATGGGCCAAGTCCCCAATGAGGTTCTAGCTAGTCTATAGGAATTGAAAGGTTTAAGAATGTTTGATCTTAGCTAGTTGTAATCAGCCCATTAGAGAGATTCCGTGCGGAGAATGAGATTGTTGAGGATGTATATGAATGTCGTTTTCTCTTAAGAAAACTCAATCTAGGAACTCATCCACAAGATGCTTCATATCAATCCCCTCAACTTGGGAAAAACTTGACTTCGAATTGGGTAAAAGGTCTAGGTACAAAGGCTCATAAGAAGAATAATATGGGAAAATATTCACCACTTTAAATGTCTTAGAAATTTTCATACTATCTAGCATGTCAATCATATAGGCATTATTATTAATCTTCTTCAGAATCTTATATGCACGATTCTTTTCTGCCTGTTGGTTTCCATAAGTCCCCAATAAGAATCTCTCTTTACACAAGAACATCATCACTTGGTTTCCCACTTCAAAAATATTTTCATGATGATGTTGATCAACATACCACTTAAACCTATGGTTAGCCTGGTCCAGTTTTTGCTTAACTTCAACTTTAACATTTTGAATTGCACAACCATACTTTCTGCATATTTACTTACACCAACTCCAGTGGATATCTTCACCATATCAAGGGTATGTTGAGGTAGTTTGGTATAAACTATAAAAAATGGTGACGTCTTAGCAGCAATATGGACCGCATTATTATAAGGAAATTTGGCCTGAGCTAATACAAGATCCCATTATTTAAGCCTCTCTCCAAAAACATTTTATGCCAAATTGTCCAATGTAGAATTCATCACCTTCGCTTGCCTGCCATTCTAAGGATGGGCAATGGTACTATAGGTCAATGAAGATCTTCCACAAAATCTTCCAAAAATGTCCTAGAAATTTGTAGTCTCGATCTGAAGTTATTGTTTTAGGCACACCATGCAAATGAGCAACTCCATGAAGAAATTTTGGTGTCCTGCGTGCATAAGACGTCTTCTTATAAGGAATGAAATGTGTCATCTTGGAAACCTGTCAACAACAACAAACACAAAATTTATCCTTCTTTCGGTTTGAGGAAAACTGATTACTTCATATGAAAAAACAGTCATGGATGTGGAACTTATAGGGATACAGCTGATAACCTTGCTTAAAGAAACAAACAGTCATGGATGTGGAACTTACGGGGATACAGCTGATAATGTTGCTTGAACAAACAATCATGGATGTGGAACTCATCGATAGGCTATTTTTGTGAACTTCAACCAGATGCTAAACAAATTATCATGAGCTCAATCTAAGGAATAAAAATTAGAATTTTAGGATTTAGGTATATTTAAAAACAAAATTAATTTATTTTTTATATTAAAAAATATTAGGCACATTTGGCTCGATATAAGTTAAAGTCAAACAGTACCAAGCTAGAAGCTTAGTTCATTAAGAGTTCGAACTTAAAATGAAGCTTGAAGCTTGGCTTAAAACCCGTTAGGCTTAGCTCGATAATAAAAGAAAAAAATCAAACTCAAGCTTGAACTATTTGATAAGAGGTTTGGCTCGTCTCCACCCCTAACTATGGGTGTAAGTGCTAAAAAATCTCAATTAAATTTTTGGACATGTTTTGTAAAATCTGATTAGTTAGACAATATTCCAAGTGTAGAAAATGGTATTACCTCTGTTTCAACTTCTTTGACTCATATATTATTCACAGTAATTAATCTATAATTTTCTATCTTGAATATTTTATAAGGGTGTAAAAGGGATGGACTGAGCTCGGGCCCTCCTTAGTTAAAAGGTACTACTCAAGCTCGAGCTCAAATTACTTGCACCTTATTTTTCAGGCTTAAGCACAACTCCAAGCAAGCTTAAACTAGGCTCAAAGACTCACCAGGCTCAAATGGCACATATAAATCTTTAGTAACCAAAATTATGAATTAGATAAAAGATGGGGACTGAATGTATAATTTTTTACATAGATAACCATTGAAGGAAAAAATTACAAAAGCATATCCCAAACTTTATAATCTTTTGTTGTTATACCTTGATTTTGTAAGCTTCATAAAAGAACCATCATTTTCCTCTACCAGCCACCATCGTCCTCTATCAGCTATCACGTCTATCATAGGTGCAGTAATTGTGATCGAATGATCCAATTCATGGGAGACTGCTTTGTTTGGTCTTCTTTCTATCACTATAATCCACCCGTTTTGCTTCTCTTATCAAGGTGCCTATATCAGAAACAAGATTAGGGCAAGGTCCAAGCTAGGCTAAGACGAGGTTGAGGAGAGGTCAACCATAGCATGGTGGGCTGAGCCGCTGAGGTTAAAGTGAGGTTGGCCGGCAATGTGGGTTAAGGTTGAGGCGAGGTCAGCCATGGCAAGGTGGTTTAAGGTTGCCGCGAGATTTAGCATTGAGGCAGAGTCGTTAAGGGCAGGTCGGGAATCGAGGCTGAGATAGCAAGGGGGAATCAGACATTGAGAAGTCAAGGACTTAAGGTTTCTTTTTGGGCAGGGTAGGGCTAGGCCATTCTACTGTTCTTGGACTCAGGGAATTGGGCCTAGATTAATAATATGTGGAGGCTCGACTAGGCCCTATAAGAATTGGGGCCAAGTGTAACCAGGCCCAGACTTGACTCGTTTAAGTACCAAACTTAAAAATAGGCTCGAGCTCGGATAGCCCCATAAAAGCTTTGCCCATTTATACACCTACTATTTTTCTATAATTTTTGTTCATGAATAATAAATGAAAACTCGTATTGCAAATGCTATAATTTTTATTTTTTTTATAAAATACTCCTGTCTCCCTAATTTTACTCTATTTTTTATTTTAGGCCGTCCTACTAATCTTGCACCATTTTTTTATGTAAATTTTTCACTTGCAATTTACTACGTTACCCCTATTCCAACTTTACTTTAATTTAAAAATTAAACATACAAAACAAGGAAATCTGTTGTGGCAGGCAACGTGAAGAGACACGAGGAGATCGGAGCTTTTGGGGCAGGCGATGAGGTGAGGAGACAACGCGAGGAGATTGGAGGAGAGTGGAAGTCGAAGGCGGTGCGGAGGGGAGTGGAAGTCGGAGGAGGTGGTTGTCGGAAGAGAGTCGGGGGAGAGTGAAAGTCGGAAGAAGTGCAGCGGAGGGCGGAGATATGGAGGTGGGGTGGCCAAAATTTTTGCAGGTAAGGTGGGGGTCTGTTGGAGGCAAAGATCTCAACGGAGAAGATCCCCTGAGAAATTCCTCTTTTGCTGTTGTCGATTCCTTCCCTTGATTCAAAATCAAGCCTCCTCTACGGAGAATTGAGTGCTCTTTTGATGGAAACCCCTAAGCAACCAGATTATTCTTCGAACAAATTGTAAAAATCAGGGCGAGAACATGGCGAAGGTGCGACCGATCAAGGGACGAGGAGCAAGGAGAGATCAGGGTGAGGCGAGGCCTAGGCAATACGGCAACGACCGAGAAAGGGACGACAAGCAACGGGAAGATTGGTGCGATGTGAGGTTAGGGTGGCAAGGTCGAGGCGAAAACATGGCGAGGAGGTCCGGCTGACGAAAGGACAGAAGGATTCAAGCGAGACGATGGAGGAGCAGAAGGACAGAATTGGAAAGATTAGACCAAACAGTAACTTTTCTTGAGTTGTCTGGAAAAGGAAATGGAACAAATTTCGTGGAACAGAGGAAATAAATGTTAAGCCCTTAGCCCTTTTGCTACTGCTTAATAAAAAGAAAAATATTTAGAATCATACAGAAGTTAAGAGTCCATAAGTATTTTCTTTTCTTTCGGTACCACCAGCAATTTTATACCTAGTGTATCCACCTCTAACTTAATTATTGGTGGCTTAAAGAAAAAATATTCTCAAATACAGGTCAGAATTCAAACTTCACTAGAGGACCAAAAATTGAAGATAATCCATATCACAAGCAATTGATTGAGTAAGACATTTAATAACCTCTTGTTCATATTTATTCATATCTAGGTTCAACTGAAGACATAGTACCTCTCTCTCACGCACACATAAATATTAGAAATATTAGTTAAGATCTAATAAGTAGGGGTAAACGCGGGAAATTAGCTGCATGACATATGATCACCACACAAGTAGGATACATTGTCCAAAACTCCAAACACATCATCCTCAATCATCGGATAAGAAGAAAATGGTGGGTTTCTTTGGCTCAGTGATCTCCACCGTCCCTTCCAACATCTTTGCGACCTTCCCCATCGACGGCCTCATCTCTGGTCGATCTTGAAGGCACCACATTGCTGTCTTCACCATCCGATCTACCATATCAAAATGTAGGCGACTATCATAGCAGTGTTTGATCTGACAATCCAAAATGTCTTCTACCTTCATCTCTTTGAAGACCTTATCAAAGGCCCATACCGGGAAGTACCATGCCTCACTTTCTATGGTAGAC
This sequence comes from Aquilaria yunnanensis, assembly GCA_039654915.1. NCBI lineage: Eukaryota > Viridiplantae > Streptophyta > Magnoliopsida > Malvales > Thymelaeaceae > Aquilaria > Aquilaria yunnanensis. The sequence continues at coordinate 5,223,995 of CM077595.1, forward strand.
CCTTGAATCTCAAAGTTCCTAACTCCACTAACAATCTCTAGCAACACCATCCCAAAGCTATACACATCAGCCTTAGGTGTGATCGGATCCATCTTGACCCATTCGGGCGCCAAGTACCCGCGGGTGCCCCGAATCCTAGACATACTAACCATATCCTCTTTCTTCCTCAACTTGGCAAGCCCAAAATCCGATATCTTGGGGCAGAAGTCATCGCCTACAAGTATGTTCTCCGGCTTGATATCACAGTGCAAAACCCACTCTAGGCACTCCTCGTGCAAGTATGCGATCGCTCTTGCCACACCAAGTGCGATCCTATACCGGATGTTCCAATCTAGAATCGGACTGGATTCCGTTTCCCCCATCGATAACCCGACCCGACTAGACCGGAAGAGGTACTTATCCAGTGACCCATTAGGGACGTACTCATAGACCAACATCCTTTGACCCTTCTCAGCACAAAACCCCCAAAGACGGACCAAATTAAGATGGTGCATTCGAGCAATAATTGTGACCTCCGCCCAAAACTCCGCGTCACCGCCGGCCACATTTTTCAGGCACTTAACGGCGACGACCCGGTGATCGGACAACTCCCCTTTATAAACGTCACCGAACCCTCCTTTTCCGATGAGATTAGAGAAGTCATTTGTGGCGGCTTTGAGCTCCGCAAAACTGAATCTTTTCGGTCCACCAGCCGGCAAAAACTCGAGCCCGAAGGTGCGAGCCATGTCTCTGTACTTGATATACTTCTTCAAAAACCTCCAAAAGAAAACCACGCCGGAAATTAGCTCGGCGGCGAAGAGAGTACAGATTATCACGATGTTTCGGGTCGTTGTGTTGGACTCTTCCGGCGGGTCAGGCAGGCTGATCCGAACAGGGCATGTGGTTTCCAACAACTCTGTCATGCCGGTGAACGTGGACGTGGCGTTTTCCGACGAATCGACGCGGAGAAAGAACGCCGCTTCCGAACCAGGTGACCAATACCCGTAAAGCAATTTGTCGAGCAGGACGCAGAACCCGGTCCCGTCGTACTTGAACTGAAACCCTAGACATGTCGGGTCGATCAAGCATTTGGACTCGCAAGTTGAGTAATTAAGCACTTTCAGATCCGTCATGTTCGAACCGCCGGAGAAGTTCACGTAATCCAGCCGAATGAACTTCGTCTTCGCAAAATTCAACGGAATGTTGCGCTGACAATTTTTTGCCGGATCCGAACCTCTGAACCCGGGCGGACAAACGCAGGAAACATTTGAATTCGTCCCGTCGTTCATACAAATTGCGTTCGGCCCACAAGTCCCGCCGATCTTGCAAACCTCTTGCAGCGCCAGCCAGACGACTGTCCAATTTCCGCCAGCCGGGTCGCAGCTGTACATCCTGAGATTTCCGTCTTCGTCGAGAGTCAACCGTCGCAAAAGTGTCCGATTTCCGAAATCGGCGGAGACCACCTGAGCGCCGTTGTCCTGCGTCACGATCCCATCGGCCCCGAGCTTCTGGAACTGGTTGGAGGCGCTCCAAAAAGTGTAATTGTTGTTCTTATACACCAGATCTATGCGATTCTTGAAGCTGAACTTGCCGTTGCGGGAAACCAAGTCGGCGATGCTCTGGTTGGGGAGGATTGTGTCGGTTGGGTTATGGAAACTATTCCAGGATCCAAACTCGAGATTCCCAAGGTCCGTCAAGACTAATTCCGTCGAATTGGAGTTGGAAACTTTTGGGTTCGGCCAGAGATTTCCGCCGGAGGAGCCGAGTAACCTGAGGTCGCCGTTGCTGGCGATGGAGAGAGAAGAGTTGGAGTCAACGGGGGAATCAAGGTTCGCCGTCCAGACAACCGTTTTTTGGGGAATGTTGAACCAGATGCAGAAATAGTAGCGGCCGGGGATGGAGGCGGAGACAGGGAGGAAGCCGGCGACGAAGATGGCGGAGGGGGAGATGAGGATGGTGTTCTGGGTGGGTCGCCATGGCGAGTCAGAGGCGTTGAAAGAAAGGAGCTGCTGGGAAGAAGAGGGAAGAGGGAAAGCGAAGCAGCAGAAGAGTGAAACGGAGAAGAAGATAACCAGAGACATGGCTATCAGCTCACATTAGCTAGAAGAAAAAGACGAGTTTTTGTATGACTTGCTGGGAACAGGTTGGAGCCAGTGGAAGTGTTAAATGGCGGCTTTGAATGCGTTGACTCAAAGTCTTGGGCGTATTTTTTTTTTTTTTTAATCTTATCGCTGAACTTGTTTATCTTCAAATACTACTTGTAAGTTGTAACTATGATTATGTGAGAAAATGGCTTAGTCAATCCTAAAAGTTTTATATTTTTCTATGTCAGTCCTAAAATTTTACATGTTTCTAGATGAGTCCTAAAATGTTGACACTATATGCATTGTTAGTCCTAAAATGGATAATCATCCATATGTCAAATGGAATATCTTATGCGGCCTCTAACTTCCACTAACCCCTTCCACGTTTTAGGACTCACTTGAAAAAGTGTAAAATTTTAGGACTTGCAGAAAAGTGCAAAGCTTTTAGAATTGACTAAGCTATTTTTCTTAAATCTCTTTTTTGGTATTCACTAAAGTATACATCTCACCTCTAGCTTTCTCCTTCTTCACCTCCACCTTTTTTTTTTTTTTTCCACGGCAACCTCCTTTGCTCTTTATAATTCTCATTCATCTCCTCCACAAAAATACCTTCATCTCTGAGTCAACATCTAACATCAAACTCGCATTCTTGGATTTTGACATCAAAGCGAAGTTCACGTCTCTTTCCCATAGAGTTTGATTTTTTTTTTGTGAGATCGTCTGGTAGCCAACTTGTTTCCCAAGCATCATTCCACTCTTCTTCGCCATTTCTGGGGGCTTCTAATGAGCACGACGCTGGGAATAAATTGCAATTAGGTTTTCTAATTTTTTATTGAACTATATATGTTTGTACTTAATCTCATTGAAGGATCAAAGGTTTTGAGGGTTTATCATTTGTTTTTTTCTCTATGACTTCCTAATTACTAAATAGTTGGATCTTAGGAGGGGGCAAAATAAGGAGGCATTGGCAAGGACCACAAGATGGTCGTGCCCGTGCAAAAAGCAATCAAAATCCTTAGACTATTGGGCGACGGGAGCAAACTCACAAATCGAATCGGAATTAGATGCTGGGCCTGAATTGGAGGTACGATCAAAAGAGTTATTGTTGGAAATCATCGAAAAATATGTGAAGATACACCGAAGACCAGGAAATTGTATCAAGAGCGACTATGGAGGATAGCAAGAGTGGCCAGGTTTTGCTAGGGGAGAAAAGGAAGAAGGGGGACTTGGGTTTTTATGCTGGCATGTCGAGGTATTAACAGAAAAATTAGGCCAGTTAGGACATTCCATTTGACATATCAGCAGGCATCCATTTTAGGACTAATAATGCATACAGTGACAATGCTTTAGGACTTACTTAAAAAAACATAGAATTTTAGGATTGACATAGGAAAAAAAAAAGAAAAAATTTTATGACTGACTGAGACATTTTCTCATGATTATATTATAAAATGTTGGGATCTGCACTCCCATTATAGTTTTTTTTCTTCTGGTTTTTCTTTCCAGTTGTCATTCTTTTAAGTTCGATCCCCTTTTACTAAATGGTCACTTTTCTTAGGGCTTATGCTATCATTTTTCCAATTTCAGTCCCTTTCACATTTCATTTTAGTTAAATCAAAATTTTAGTCCTTTTCACATTTCATTATAGTTAAATCACAATTTGAGACCTTTTCGCATTTCATTATAGGTGGTTAAATTACATCTTCAGTCCCTAAAATTCTGCTCTTTCCCAAGTTAATCCCTAAACTCAATCAATGTGGTGTTTTGGTCCTTAAACCTAATAACCACTTAACTTAAGTCTTTCTATTTACTTTTTTGGTCCACAAACCCTTTTTGTTGTTTTTTATATAGTACCTTTTAAAGAAAAATATTTGGCACCATGATATGTTTACTTTTAAGCTAAACCATTTTTGTTTTTTTTAACATTATTAAGACAATTGTCAAATTCTTAATATCTAAGGTTTTTCCATTTCTTTTTTCGTCCCAAACTTTGTAGCCTATTTTTCCTTTTCTTTTCTCTTTTATTTTTATTAAGTCAATGGTTAAATTGTTAATTGATTGCATAAATTAAAAACTATTTTGTGTTTTAGTCCTATCTTTTATTGATTATTTGATTTTGCAGCATTAGTGTCACATCCCAAAATGCTTATGGTTTGGTATTTTCATCCAATTGACAATAAACCACATAAACCAATAAAAGAGAATAGCAAAAAGGGCATTGGAATACAACTCAGAAATCATTATATTTCCTTAATGAAAATTTGCAACAAAATTGTTTAGGTACAAATTTGGTTACAGCCAATAAATGACCTAAAATACAACATTCCAGTTAGGATACAAGGCTACAAAGTTCTATGTCCCATACTTGATCTTCACATAAAGAAACCGACATAGAGATTTATTTTTAACTCCAAGGCAGTACTGACCACAGCAACACCTTTTTTATCTACAAAAATGAAAACATAAACAGAAATGAGTATCTAATGAAAATCAGTAAGAGACAATCACAACTCTAAGTCTCATTATGATAGATAATAACATGGTCACAACATTAAGCCTCATAGTGATGTAATCAACTTTTAGCCTTATATTAAATAGATATTAGCATAAAGTTACAGCTTAAAGCCTAGGTTCCTGCATCCAAGCTAAGACATAGGAAACAGAATAATAATGCCATAATCACATCATCAACCAGAACAATGAACATTAACATCATACAACCATACAATTTAAACAAAGAAACACAACAAATTCCAGACACACAAATAGAATGGAATGCATGAATGCATAAATGTAGTGAAATAAAGTTAAACCACATTCAGTCCTCTTTGGACCTAGTCCCTAATGGACCTAACAAGCAATCATTTCCTGTCTAACCTGTTTTACAATTACCTTACGTAACATAAAGCTCAATTCTTATTAGACAAAGAGAGGACTGACAACATATGGCCATAACAGTGCTCTAGATGCACCTAGTCTCTCATATGTTTGCCTACATCTTGATATCTACAATGAATCAAGACTACATACACACAGTCCTATAAATTTTGGTACCATAACACATAATCTCAATTTCTTGGAATTTAGGAATAATAGAGAACAATATGCATAGCACACATACAACCATATGGCCTATTACTTAGTTCTCAGTTAATCAGCAACAACCAGCATCAAAAGTAATATCAATCTAGCAATTAAAAATAGACATAACTTAGAATTCCAAGGCATAGGCAAGTCCCTTACCTCACATGCAATCCGAACCTTATTTGCAAATATGAAAATCACAATGCAACCTTAATTGTCAATTAACCAACCTGTGCATGAGTCCTGAGACATCCATCAACAATTATGCAAAGGATATTCATCCTCTCATGCCCATTGAGCCTTCCTTGTGACCAGATATACCATTTCTTAAACATGCGATCATTCTAAAATTGAAAGGAAGTTCAAACCTCACAAGCCCGAGTAAAGCTATTGGAACCCTAGACCAGGCCATCATTATCCTTCAATTTCTTGCCTTCCTCCTCCTTTGTCAACTAATTTCTAGCCAAGATTGTGTTTATGGATCCATTGTTACTAAGGAAATCAAGGATGAATTGGTACTAGAAGAGCCCGACGCTTATTTCCTTCCCAGCATGAGTAAAATGCAACCCTTAAATCAAGCCTTTGACATCTTGATTACTTTAAATTAAGTCCTTAACTTCCACCTCTATCCAAATAACTCTTCTAGCTTAACTTGCTTAATTTTCTAAATATTTTCAATTTGGCCCTCAAATAAATCGTCCTTGGAAATTTAAACCCTGCTTCACAATTTAGTAAAAAAATTCTTGTTTTCTTGCAATTCTATCTTCAATTTCATAATTGCTTGCAATTCAGCCCTTAAACCTAATTCCTTTGACAATGAATTCCTTTACTTTCCAATTTAGTCCAAAAAATTCATAATTTTCTATCAATTCAGGCTTTGGCCTTAGAGACTCTCTACAAGTTTTTACAGAAAACGACCCACCATAGGTCTAGTCAAATCAGGGGTTTGAAAATTAGTTATGTGCTTCAAAAGCTCTATCATTTAGTAAAAAATAATTTGGCCCATGATTGCAAGTCGAAAGTGAATTTCTCTAAATAATTTATTATCAATATTAAAATTTTAAATTTAAATTGATAAGATATTATTTTTTACTGAATTATTTTTTAATGAAAAAAATTTCGTGGTTCTGAAGCACTTATAAGGTTATTTTTCATGGTGTTATGTTTCGATCATAACTAATAATATTAATTGTAAGAAAATAAGATAAAGAGAGTCCAACTCAAAATCAAAAGAAAATTAGAATTTTAATTGGTTAACATAAATTTATGGGAGAGAGTTTTTTAATTATTTATTATTGAAAATTTTTAATGTTAAATTCATAAAAACAATCATACTATAATGTGAGGGTCAAAGTAACTGCGTTACTACTATTATTAGTGCTAGAAATACTTATTACTATTTCCTTAAGTGGATGTCATTTATGATAAATTTGACACTCATAAAATAATAGAAAAATGTACAAATTGAAATTTACACTTTATTTCGATAATTAATTAAAAGCTTAATATACAATTTTGATTCAATTATCATATTCCCTCCATCGCATAAAGTTTGACTCTTTTACCTTTTTATTGTTTAACATAAATATATTCACATTAGTTTTAATTTATCTTTATAAATATTTATATTTATATAAGAAATTTTTTAGAAAAAACTAAAAATTATGAATTAATTTTTGTGACTATTTAAATAGGAGGAGTATCATTTATGTGAAATCACTTTCGTATAAGTATCTATAACACACTTATATGTGAAATACATTGACTTGCATAATTTTAATTAATCTTAGCATTGCATATAACTTCAATCATTTATACATAATTATTTTTATATAATTGGTGGAGCTTTAGGCTAATTTGTTTCAAGTTAGAATTAAAAAATTATTACAAGTGAATATTTACACAACTTATCAATTTATTATACTAAAAAAATTTTAAAAATATTTTTTATAAAATAAGTATTTTTTAATAATTCTTAATTTTTCCAACTTTAAAAAAGAAAGAAAAATTAATTTCTTAAAGTGTAAGAATTCAATAGATTCATAAATTGGACTATAATAAATAATTTATATAGGAATCATCCATAATAACACACTCCAAAAAGGAAATAAAGTAAATGTATATCCAACTCCATAAAGAAAAAAAACAAAAAACTGATTTTTTTTTTTTTTTTTTACAAAAGATACTGCATTCCAATTAAAAGTGAGCTAAATGATATTTTACAAACCAACAACAGAATAATACTGGATAATAGGAACATAAAACTGGCCATTGAAATGCTTCTTGATCCCGTAACACCGAATGAAAGAAAAAAGATTGGATCAAGTCAAACCTTACATGTAAATTAGAATAAATCTAAAATGAAGAACTCACCAATAATTATGACGAAGTTCAAATCAAATCCGACAATAATCAGACAGTGTTGGAATCGGCCAGTCTTCAAAGCTCTGAAAAATAGTGTCTAAAAAAAATGATTACATATAAAACTTAAAAATAAAAATAAAAATTAACTTTATTCTATGAACTCAAAAGAAAGTTAATTGAAGATTTACCTTATCAAAGCCTTAAATTACTTCTAAACACCAAGACTTGAAATAGATTATATTCACCATAAAATCTGATATATAACATTAATAAAATCAATCAGGTTTTACATTTCGTAATAGTTTTTTGAAATACGGGTCCACTAAACAGAAGAAAAAAAAACACTGTTTTGTGGCTGCCATAAAAGTCAAGTCAACACAATGGAAAGATTTCCACTAAACAGAAAAAAAAAAAAAAAAAAACACTGTTATATGGCTGCTATAAAAGTCAATTCAACCCAAGGAAAATATTTTTGAAACAGTAGTTTCGTTTGTCAGCAAGGGGCCTACAGCCTACTTGCGGACGTCGCACGGTTCTCAGCTATACGAGTGGATATACTTTTTTACTTGGTCGATTGAAGAATGATTATTTTGGGTTATGCATCACATTTTGCCTAAGAAAATCTGATAATCACATCTCCATCTTATACCGAGACGCAGTTGCATACGCACAAATATTCAACCTACCTCCTAGGAATGTTTGCTAACACTACAGAATTTATCCTATTATTCATCACATTCATCAACTCCGAGTGAATATACTTTGGGCCGGAAAAAAGGAATAGTATGTACTCCAAACTAGTTTAACACTTAGCAAAAAATTTATTGCAGCAAACATCCGTAATTCTTCCCGTTTGATATAGTTACTTCATTTGGCGTTTCATATGGTTATAGAAATTTGTCTTTTGGTTCTTTTGCATAAAAGACAAATTCTAAACAGTAATATTTTTAAGTAACTTTTTTAGATAGGGAGTTCCAAGACAACCTAAAATTCCCTTAAAAGAAACAGAGTATCAGTAATTTAAAACATATCTAGTTCGAGTGTTTGCTAATAAATCTTTGCCGAAACTTCGGTGACCTGAAATTTACTTGAACAAATTATTTGTGAAATCTGGCCAGTTGTAGGACGAATGTCCGCAACAGCAATCATAGTCCCCTCCTGTAAGATTGCTGGGACTAGTGCTCCAATGCCAATTTAAGAATAATGGTTACAACAAACACATAACATTGCAAAACCTTAACATTTACAAGTAACCAACATTAAAATTCAAAAGTCCATTAATCCCAAAGTTGAAGGTCCCAACTGCTAGTTGCCTCGCCAATCTAACTGAATCCCACGATCAAGGTTGTAATCCCAAATCTCACGGACACCTAACTGTACAAATTTTACAGGCAAGAATGTGCCCCTTCAAAAACTTTTGTTGTAATCTCCGCAGCCTTACATTTGGATACATAATGAAATATGCCCACCCATATATTAACCCTGGTGATTCTTTCCACTGTTAAAATAGTACACTTCATAGTAGCTGTTCAGATTCTACAGAGCATGAAAGCTGCTCGAATTGGCTAATATTTCTCCGATAACAACCTTCTGAACCATTGTATTTTCCACCAGCAACTATTTCTAGAGAAACTGTGGCGGCTAGGAAAAAATACGCATGCATCAGATCAGAAACCCAGCAAAGCATGCCATCGGAAGACAATTTTCACCTCCGAAATCCAAACTCTGCAAGATGACTGAATATCCCAACCCGATTTCCAACTGTTTCCGTTAATGACCGCTTTTGATTCAGTATCTACTTCCTATGTCTCCTCTTCTGCTCGGCTCTTTGCCTCTTCTCGTCATCCCAGTCTCGATCATAGATTCTATAACCTGGTTAAGGAGAGGATCAACCAGCAGAAAACCCAGTTCGACAAATGAAGTGAGCAAGTAAAACAGAGCCTGTAGCATCACATAGTCATATAGATTTAATTATTTTCAAGGATACGGATCTACATCTCGACGAGCCATCTTGTTTCCTGCTTCTTTGCTATGAATCCTAATACCTGGTTCCTCCAAGTAGCCAGCACGCTGGATCAAGGTTCCCTTACGATCCCTATCCCTTGCATCATATGGCTGTGACATACCAACTGCGACAGGGGGGGGTGGAGGTGCAATTGGAGAAAACTCCCCAGGTTCTGTCGGTGTCAAATGCTCTCTCTTAAGTTTCCTTCTCTTGGCCGCATTGACATCCATCTCCTCTTTCAAAAGGACTGCTCTTTCTCGGTCCCTTTCCTTTTCTCTGTCTCTCTCCCTCTCCTCCATCTACACATAGCAACTTCCAGAATCAAGACAGATACAAGTACCAAAGCTCAAACGACCAGCCCACAATATCCAAGCCAACCAGAATACGAAGCACATGTATGTCTGTCTCAAAATGGCATATAAAACCCATGTTTCACTAAAATAACAAAGTTGGCCAGCTTTCACTCCGAAACACCAAAATTTAACAATGTCTTTGACAACAGAAACCTCATCCTAAGATCACTGTTTAGTTGCACAACTTGTTCATTTTTCCTTTTCATCTCTTCTTTGATAAAATACCAAGTAAGAAAATAATAGGGCATACAAACTTCTGCAGATTTGAACAAGGAAAATCAGAAGCCTTTTAGAACCTAAACAGAGCATAATATTTCATTTTTCCACACCAAGGAGACAACATTCTGATTAAAACATGAACCATATACCCTGTAAAACGTAGAAAATTGGCTTTGACCAAATAAAAAGAAGAACCTGTGAAGTCCCGAAAAAAACAAAAGGCAAGACAGCATAACCACCAAAATACATACATTCTGGACACAATAACTGATTATAAAATGAAAAATATTGAGCACCATAAACTTTACCTGACAAGATCACAAGCCATAATTCACAACAAAATTTTCTTAAAGTAACCAATCCATCTGAACTTGATTAATTGAAACCGCATTTTGAACTTAAAGGGACACTAGGCATGACGAATAGAAGATCATACCTTCATTGATGATCCATCACGTTCCTCACGCTTCCTGTCTCGAATATCATCCTCTCTTTTGCGTTTTGCATCATCCTGAGACACCAAAGCATTTTCCTCTGACCGCCTTCGTTCTTTATCATCATGCCTTGGAGAGAGTCTTTGAGTATGCCTACTACTTGCAATCCTCCTATCACAATCATCGTCCCTTCTACCACCAGCACTAACAGATTGAGGAACCATGTGAGGAGGTAATGGTGGTGGCGGGGGTAAATTTTGCCCATGAAACCGATCATCCACATGAGATTTTTCTGTTGATGTTTCAGAATACCTTAGTTTACTTCTGTCATCTTTGCTTCGTTCATCCTTAACTTTGTCACCAGCTCTATCCAAGTTCCTGTCTGTGCCTCTTTCAACAGAACGCTCTCTTCCATGCCTCTCCAACGACCTATCTCTCGATCTTTCTGCCAAAGTGTCATCTCCACGTGACTTCTCAGAACGGTCCAATCTTTCTCTTTCTCTGTGGTCCCTTTCATACCTGTCATTGCCCTTGTCTTTTGGCCTATCTAATGGCTTTTCAATGACTCTGTAGCTTGTTAACTCTTCCATTCCTGCTCTGTCGAAATCCACTGATCGAAGATCCATGGATCTCTCTTTATCTGATAATCGAACATCATTCTCTGAATCTTTTGGCTCTGCTTCCCCTTTCCGGCGCTTACTCAGTCTATCAGATTCTTCGGCTGAACTGGTTCTCTTTGGCATCTTATCACTAGATTTTAAAGAGAGACCAGAGCTATCTTGCCTTGGAGAATGAATACTTCGAGAAGGTGGTCGTTGACCATCAGGAAATTCAGAGCCATCGTCTTTTCCTGAAGAAAACATCTTATCAGAGAGAAGACTTCACAACTGAATGATTGACCGTCATGAGAATCTAATGTTCCCATTGGCAGAAACATCCCAAAAAAGTATATTACCGTTGGCTGTCACAGCTGAGGAAACAGCAGCAGCACCCCCTTGTCGGCTCTCCGGTGCATGAGGAGCATCTCTATCACCCGCAGGAGCAGTAGAAGTCTTTCCTGCCACTTTGGCCATTTTACCATCATCTTTTACATCTTGTTTTTGTGCTTTGCTCACAGAACCAGCAGGCAATGAGCGTTTTCCTAAAGCTTTAAGCTGTTACAAAGAACGAGTTCAGAACAGAAACACAAACTTCCTGAATTAATTTGCACCTAGCTGCATTTAATGAAATCGCAATTCAATTCAACGTAGTCAAGGAAGTAATTTCAGAATCCTTCCCCAAAAGAAGTATCACTTGAAGTTTATATCCCTGAAAGTACTGTCACGTATCTAGTCCCCAATGCCTACTGACATTAGCATATTGTTCAAACAAGAAAAGTAAAACTAAATGCAGTATCTATCAAACTGAAGAATTCACATATATACACACGAGGAGTAATATCAACCCAATAATGGGAAAACTTAGCATGAAAGGCTATTGATAGAAGGAATAGATGCAGGTCTCAACTCTCAATCCAAAAAAAATTATTTAAAAAGACTAAATATGTATGCCACCTGTTATGCTCAGGCAGTATTTATAAAACACCTCAAGGATTATGCAACTCTTATCAGAATTTATCAAAGGCAAGATACACCGCTATTACACATACATAGACATGCAACGGAGAATATCACAGCAAAATTTAGGAAGCCTGGCATCAAAAAGTATGATAAGGGCACCTAAGTGGTTTCAGTCCAACCCAAATTTTTCAAAAGATGAATTCTGCATGAGTTGTGAACCCTATGGATTACATCTGGTGGTGCTTATGGTTATGCTCCAGATGAAGTTATGCGAATGTTAGAAAATTATAACACATCAAAGAAGAGCCAAGAATCTCACACTAAGGGGCTCTTTCAACCTCTATAAACTAAAGTTCATTTTTTTTCCTAGAATGGTCAAGCCCTACCTACAATCATTTCCTCCATTTAAATAGCATCAGAGAGAATGCTAATAAACGTGATCCACTCCCAACTCTCCTAATTATCCCAAAAACTATATCACTAATTCTCCTACTAAATGTGATCCACTCCTAACTCTCCTAAATATCACTAGTTCTCCAAATATCACTAATTCTCCAAATAAACATGATCCACTAATTCTCCAAATAAACGTGATCCACTCCCAAATCTCCTAATTATCCTGGAATTGCAACAGAAATATAACTAGCCTACATGACAGAGAACAGTAATAACAATTGGCCACCTTACATATTACTAACTCCATCCCATAAAGTTTGATACTTTTTTACTTCTAAAAAATAAAGTTCAACTTTTGATAATTCTTTTTATAAGTAAAACATACACATACAAATTTATGTGCAGATGATAGATGAAACCTTGGTTTTTCAATTATATTTTCCAAGCTTTTCTTTAAAAATGACCAATATGAGAAAAAATTGAGTCAAACTTCAAAAAGTCAATAAGTGTCAAAACACTATGGCATGGAGGGAGTACAATCTAAAACAAAATATATACTGCCCAATACAGCATATGCGTGGTTTTCATTCATCTTCCATCCAGCCTTCTCCTCATCCATGTTTCTATCGCCAATAGACCAAGAATGGCTGTTGCGGAACTTTTAGATTGCAGAACTCATATTCATAAAAGAAATTGATGTGTACGCAAGAGAATAACTTTTTGACTGATAGCAAACGGCACACAACATTACAGAACAGGCTTGCAAAACCAACATAATTTCACAACCAATTCCAATGCCAAATGAAAGTAGTATCTTGCAACAGCATCAACCATCAATGCTGCATCGATGTTATAACTAATCCATGCCAAAGCACAATGGTGCAACATTTTACAGTTTGCCCTTATTCAACCCTCTTGCTAGAAACCCCCCCCCCCCCCCCCCCCCAAAAAAAAAAAAGAAGAAGAAGAAGAAAAAAATCTAGCCAACCACCAACAGAAGCACATGAGAATCAGGAACAATCCAAATAAAAAGTACGTTATTACCTCAGATTCACTGGAATTTCTGTGAGAAACTTTTATGTTCTCATCCATCCTATTGAGAGTCTCATCTGACTGCTGATGATTTTCTGTTGCCCTAGTTGTTCCAGCTTGCATGTGTCCAAACTGAGCATCTGGTCCATTGGCTGCAGTGGTACCTTTCGCTTTTGTATCAGTTTTCAAGTGCATGGAATTTTCTACTCTTTCCAGCCGCCCATCTGATTTCATTCTCGGTCCCTGTTCCTTGACCATATTCATAGAATCTGAGTGCTGATTCATCAAGGCAACTGTTCTGCCACCTACAGCCTCATTCTGAGAAACATTAACCAAGGAAACAATTTCTCCTGAAGCCATGCTACCAGCTACAGTCTTTGAAGCAGCAGCTGGAGCAGGTTTCAAGTCAAGATATCCCATTCCAAATTCCTCATCTGTAACCCATGAAGACTGCAGATAATCATCAGTAATTGTGTTAAAAAGTAATCACAAAGTACAAAAAAGTGTATTATCACTATTTTTTTTAGTAACACAAAGCATATTATCACGGTGAATCTTTTACATTGTGCATAACAAATAGAAAGTAAGTTTTAAAGAAAAGTGAATGAAGGAGAAATTAAACCATTCTATTCTGTGCTCCTGCTATGTGAATACCAGGAGCATAACTCTAACCGGGGCACATGCATTTTGTCCTTGGGAAACAGAGTTTCCTTCTATTAAAGGTATATTTTTTAGCCAGAAATCAGATTAAGGGATAAAAAAATATTCCCTCAAAACCAATTTAGTGAGCCCGAGCTCGGGCTAAAGTCGTGTTCCTTTAATGGGAGACAGCTCTGTGGATGATCCTTAATTGACAATTTCCCAATGAGAAAGGCACCAGTTAAGCTTTATCTGTAATGAAGCAGTCTAATCAATTCATGACCCCTTGCTAAGCGGGGAGAAGATTGAGGCTTTGATTGGGAACTTTCAAGGGAAGTTCATTTCCAAAACAAGGTCTAGGCTCGATACAGGACTAGAGCAGCAAGAGACAACATAAAACGGCCATCTCTTGGATGAATCTTGAAACCCTTTTGATGGTACAGAGAAAAAAATAACGCCCTCTTTAGTTCTTACAGAGAAAAGACTTGAGATGTTCTTTTGGCACAACCTTCTGCAAAGAGATGAAAAGCTTGTAGGTCTTGAGGAGCTATTCTGTTGTACTTTAGTGCTCAGCTGGCAACTCCTTATTGCCTTTTATTATGAAACTCTACTATCCACACTCCAACAAAAGAGAGAAATTATACACTATTTTTTTCTTATGTACACATCGAACGAAACTTGGTGAATGCTCTGGCAAATATTTTTGGCAAAACAGTTGGACGAGTGGTTGTTAGCTGCATTTGAACTAGGTTCCAGGCAGGCTTCAACCACTGTATTTCAATTGCGCCACATATGCAAACAGACTAAACAGACTACTAACCCAACAAAAGGACAAAAAAGAAGTGAGATTTACCTTTCTAGCAGCCAATGCCGCAGCAACACCAGTTGCCAACACTTTGAGATCCTCCCTATCATCACTTTTGATTTTAGCTACCTAGAATAAGATGAGAAATAAACATCTTCACAAATAAACAGTTTAGTGCACATAAAATCATGTAACACTTGCAACTGCTCACCCTTTTCTCAAGATTAATTCCACTCTTCCTGGTAACAGGGAAAACGCTTGAAATTTTGGTTAACATGATCAAAGCATTGCGAATCTCCATGTACTCGCTCGATTCTAAGCATTGAATGAGTAATCTAGTGATCCTCTGACTCCATTTCCAATGCACCTATTGAGCCAATGAAAAACCAAAAGGAATCAATATTTTCCCCGAGTATATAGAATAATTTGGTTATTTGATTACATAACTATATAATTAATGGAACATAAACAACATACATAGCTCAGCAGAAACTGTTACAGCCGCAAGTTTTAACCCAATTCTTGCAATTAGTACAATGAACTCTAACATGCTTCCTACATTTACTGTCAGAAATTACTATAAAAACGAATGTTCGAGCACCATAGTGAAAAAGACAGATGAAATACAAGTTCCAGAAACTATAGAACAGACTGTGTTATCACAACTGGATTCTAAATCAAACAAGCCAAAATTCATCACATCAGTAAAAGACAAGCCAAACCCTACACAATAGCTCAATAACTAAATTCCCATAAATGTTTACTGATATAGCAATGGCTCCAATAAATTCCACCAACTAAAATGGTAAAGAATATACACCATGTTTTTTAAAAAACAGTACGCATCCAGAAGCAGATAACTCACCTTAATGAACTGGCCATATGTAACACGTTGGCTGTTAGGGTACCTGTAATATACAGCAAAGCCTGGCATATTTCCACACTCACGCTCATAAATTGATTCGTCACTCTGAAAAGGAAGTTGCATCAAATGTTATAACCTGTACTATCAAATAAATAACCAGCAAGAGGGAAGAACTGGACTCATACAATCATTTAATACTCAACAAGAGTGCTGTGACTCAGAACAAATGAAATTTTATGAAATATAATTCATCTAACAAATTCTTTACCTTCCAATGATATGCAATTTTCAGGGTCTCATACAGAAACTTCCCAAGCCTTCCAGCTTCATATTCAGTACAGCAGCATATCATGGGTTGTAAGGTTTTACAAATCAAAACATCTATATGGTTTACGGTGTTGAAAAAGGGTGTTCCAAGAGAATGAAGAGTATGAACAAACATAGCACAGTAGACAGCATCTGGCATGCTAAATGTGCACCGTGGGAAAATACAACGCTGAAGGAACTCCATGTTGATCTTCAGTGTATCAGGGCAATTACTCAACCATTTATCTTTTTCACAAGAAAGCCGCCTATGAACAGAAGTGACATGTTCTTCGTGCCTGCGAAATTCACTAGTTAGACGATCTAAAGCTTCTTGAATTCTTTCCTTCTCTTTTTTCCTCTTGGTGATTGCTGAACTAGAATTATCTGGATTCTCCTCCAGGGCCTTAAGAGCAACATGTTGTTTTGCTATTTCAGACTCATAACGGTTTTTAGGAACATAGATATCATATAGAGTTAGCCCCCAAAAGGTAGCATAAAGATCAGGTGAGAGACTGTTCCACGCTTTTGAAGGTAACATTGCTTTGACGGTGTCAAGAAGATCGGACCAACTGCATATAACAATAGGAACTATTAGAGACAAAGCACCTGGTAGCATAATTTAATCAATACTATCCACCATACTAAAGACAAATTACTACTCTCTCTGTTCCCAAATACCTGGACTTTTTTCCTTTTAGAGCAGTTACAAAATACTTGATCCTCTTTTCCGAAAAGGTAAAGAAAACACTATTATTCATTACTATACCTGTTTGTCTTGTATGGAAAAGCACTAAAAGACAGACTTTCGTAAAACTGTGTGAAAAGTCAAAGACACCAACTAAATTGGAGCAGAAGGAGAAACACATAAGAAGCCAAAAAAACAAACGAGAAAAATAGTAAAGCAATTGAGACCCTATCACATTCTTAATGCATAAGGTCAAGAGATACTTTGCACATGCTGAAAGGGATGCATGTTAGATATAGAGCAAAAAAGAGAAAGAAAAAAAAATCAATTAATCCAAGCGATGGTGCCAGTATGAACACTTAAGAGCATAGTTGACCATATAATCACCTTATAGGCTTCCTGGGAGAACCAATATCCAAGATTACTCCAGTAGAATCTTCTTTGGGTTCAGAATCTGAGTTTATCTCAGTACCCTTAACAGCTTCATTGTTGTCTAAAGGCCAAAACACATCAGCCCCATGGCACTTGAAAAGCCTCATTACTGGACGATAAATCAAAAATGCAACCTACAGGAAAAAAAAAACAAACACAAAGACATACAAAAACGTTTTTAGGTTTTGTTGCATGAGCCAGATATCAAAGAAGATGGAGAAACTAGAGTTGACCAAAAGAAAAGAACTAACAAGACAATCTAAAACCAATGCAGGAGAAGGGAAAAGGGCAACAAAAAAGCAAACTTACATCCATGAGAAGAGACGACATACCTCAGGATCAAGGTGATATATGTGGACGAGATCTTCAAGCGAGGGAATCAACTGAGCATAGGCAACAGCAGGTGTAACTGCACTACAGAGGAAATCCACATACTGAAGAAGCGTGCCATGGCACCTGTCAAATTGCTCACTGACCATTTTAATATACGGAGCTTCTGCTTTTATGAGAACCCTGAAAATACAAAATATGAAAAGCGCCAACTTATCAGCACCTCTTTCAATGCCTCTTGCAACAATCATCCAAAGAGTAAGGAAATTAGTGCTTTGTAATAAACAATTTTCCAAAAAGCATCAGGCACAACTTTACACAAAGGGTGCCACAGAGCAAATTTTGAAGCATAGGTGCACAATCCATAAAGTATAAGTAAACTTCTCCAAATAAATAAGAAATGGTTTTGCCTTTTTGCTCCCAAATTTTTCCCAGAAATTGCTTAAGCGTGCAGGTAACCTAGCCCCAAAGTTGAAACTAGTCCAACCCATGGGCAACATGCATCAAGCATACTTCTCATAACACTGATTCACCAATGTGATATGAAGTCCATGACACTCTAATCAGTAACATCATTGCTATAGAAAGAATGACCACATGGAAGGCAGCCTCCTACTTAACATCTATAAAGGAAACACCACAACATCATTTATCAAGCGATTAGACATCCCCTCCACAGGGTGAGCCATGCTAGACTCCTGATGATATGCCTTTTCTTCTTGCATTCTCTAGCATTGAAACTCCATTGTAGTCAGATTATCATCAAGAAATAATCCCTCCATCCCATAATTCTCATCACTGATTGACCTTCTGAAATTGAGTTCGACTTGGAATTTCTCAATATTGTCAACAAAATTTGAAAAGCCAAAAGAAAATTTACAGAATACAGCATTTTAACTAACATTTGTACATAATCTATAGGTTTATGTGCATTTACAAAAAGATTGCCTACCCAGTACAATCCAATGACATCTGCATACAAATCTATATATTTTGTGTCATTTACAAACAATTTACCAACTCAAACATGTACAATAACTGCCTATACCAACTAACAACATAATGAGAGAACCAAGCAGTATTTACATCCCTAAAAAAATATATGAGAAACCTAATAATAAACTACCATCTAAACTGCCACAATTCTACAAGCTAAAACCTGACTAAAACTCGCAATCATAATACAAGAACATCGCTTAACTGACAGAGAAATTAAACACAACATATTGCTTGCCTGTGTTTAGTAGATAAAACTAAAAAGCATATGCTAAGACTTAACCTATTGGAAATACAACAGCAACAATTTTGCATCCCCCAAGTAATTCTTTGACTGATCAGAGGAAGATAAGTACAAAGGCTTTTGATGGCAAAGAGAGTTCTTTAGCTTTTATAAAGCAGATACGGCGAGACACTCTAGTACTTTGGGTTACCGAAAAGCTTTCTTTGGAAAGACACAGAGTTCATCAAATTTAGATTGTTCCCAGCAAACTTCTAAATTTCTCATATTGTAAAATTAAACGCCCGTAGTTCAGAATCAGGAAAAAGTAGCAAGTACAACTTACACAGAACGGTGCTGTGCTACAAGTAACAGAAGAGGAATTGCCAGCCTTGGTTCATCCTTTGGCAACAACGAGTCCCTAAGCCGATTTGTAGACTTAACTAATGCCTGCAGATAGTTATTCAAAATTCAGAAAAAAAATAAATAGCATAAAATGCCTGCAAATAGTTATTCAAAATTCAGAAAAAATAAATAGCATATTCCAAAGGCTAGAGGAACAGGGACGGGTTGATCATTCTTCTAAAAGAACTAAAACAATATATTCAAGCCTACATAAACACTATGACAATGCAAAAGAGCTATACACGAATTGGTGCTAGAATCCAAGTTCCTTTAGCCAACCTTGTTATTTCGAGTTACACCAAAAGAAGTGGCCTGGTAACGAAGAGTCTCACTTCCTGCCATGGCATCCAACTGGTCCTCAGTTAAGTTTTCCGTGAATTGGACATTTGCCATTTGCTGGATAAGTTCCTGGAGCAATAACCACAATTACAATGAATAACTTCTAGCTTTGGCCAACTAATGGTTCAGAAAACATTAATGTCATGCCTGGAGTAGAACAAGCTCAATTCCTTCTCCTCTCTTCAACTGATTCACCAGATACTGGAAAAGACCCCTTAATTCCATTGATGGGTATTTCTTACACCTACAAACAAAGTAACTCAAATGTCATCAAATCTGCAGCCAACATTATATGAAAAAATACATGAACAAACACAAAAACTGGAACTAGTCACGTTGCATAATTCATTGTCTTAAAGAAAAAGAAACTCGAATTCAAGTCATGGAGTGATGTTCTCATTTCAACTATCCTAACACAAGATACTGGATAAAATTATAAGGAAAACAGCCACACAAGTAAAATATGACCAATTCATCTGATACTAATGATTTCAGACCCCAGTTGTCAGCCTTTGGATAGAACAGATCTTCCTACCGAAGATGCATTCATTGTTACCACTACCACTGCACCTGATAGCTAAAAATCTAAAAAATAGTTATCATCCTGTTCCTTGCAGCTTCTCAACAAGTTCAATCCATAACAGGACTAAAGGGAAGCCTAGAGCAATAATGAGCCTGTGGACTTTTTTTCAGGTAGAATGCGATCACTCAACCACTATGAAACACCTTAACTCCTTTCTGCTTCTCATCCCTTCCATTGCTGCTGGGGTAGTATAGCACCATGTACGTTCTAAATCGGCAATGCAGGGAAGTATCTGGAGAACACCAGCGGGACAGAAGAGTTACGGAATATTTATCACTTCCAAAACTGTCCCCTTAACAATGCAGGCAGGAGACCAGAACTTCACTCTTTATTCCCTTGGTCCCATTTTTTCTCCTTGCAAGCGAATTCTCCATTGCCCATCTTGCTCCCGATCCGCAAGCTGATAACTAAAAAGTCTGATCCTAGTTAACAAAGATGTGCTCATCGTTACCACCGCCACAGCTCCGGATTGCTAAAAATATGAGGACAAAATTGCTATCAACATTCTCCTTGCAGCTTCTCATCAACTTCCATCCATAAAAGGGCTAAAAAGAAACCTCAAGCAATCATGTCCCTGGGGAACTGCCTTAGAGGGGTTTTTCTACCAACTACTGGTGCAGAGTATAGCACCTTGTAGATTACCTACTGAAAATGTAGGGAAGTATCTTGAGACCAACAGCATTACTGACGAACTATGCCATATTCATCGCTTTCAAACCTCCACCTTCCTCCTTCACAACACAGACAGGAGAAGCTATCTTACTCCTGATTGGTATCTGATAACAGTACAGTCTCATCATGTGCACATGGTTGCAACTTAAAAAGGAATTCCCTCTAAAATAGCAAACTTAAGAATCCTAAATGCAAGGCATAATCACATTAACACACACAGAATATCAATATCTCTAGAGTCTCGATCACAGGTTACCAGGCTACATTTTGTTTCCTCAACATACATTCTCCCGCAAGAAACAACCCTCAACACATAAGTAAATAAAAGTACAGTTATTCAAAGCAGACAAAAAATAGAAAACCAAAGCTTAAAATAGTCCAGAAACATTTAGACTCAGGAACTTGGAAAAAAAACACAGAAAACATGCATGCATACAACACCCACATCATGCATATTCTCCACAAGAGAACAACTGAAATGCATTTATACAATACTAAACATCAACAATCAGTTTTCTCTCTCTAACCTATGTAGACATGTGCTATGCTTCTTCCAATATTACAAGAGATGTTTGTTCAAGATGCTTTATCACAAGTTTCATTAGCAGAAAGGGGAGCGTATGGTATATCTACCTAAATGCATTTAAAAATGCCTACAGAGACATGCAGCAAAGAAAAGTTTTTAAAGTCAAGTGCAAGTAGTGGCTTATCATTTCATGACAGACCGCAGCTGGTGAATTAATGGCTCAGATAGACAGACCTCAACAGTAACATGTCCCCTGATCTTCTGATAGCCATCTCCAGAGGAGTTGAATTTTAAAATAAACGCACCAAGAACTTCTCTTAAGCGCCACCAATTTTGGATGAATTACTTCATAAAATTTCTTTCAGTACAAGATAGGATGCCAGCTATAAATGCACTGCTCGGCTATGAGAACCATAACATCTTTAATAATGAAAAGGACCAAAGCCATCAATTTAACACATCTAGAAAGAAATTCTGCATGCCAAGTTCTCACAATCTCTGAGCACTGAAGAATTGCTAACAGGCCAAAAAGCTTTGCCAATACTCGCAATGGCAATTCTTTGCTGTTGGTAGGATTCTGGCCAAGAACAGCATAATGCATGGAACGTCCACCGACCAGGAAGAAACAACCAGCCAGGAAGCAGTTGCAGGAAACAAATGACACCAACAAGAACAATAAACTAGAAGTAATTGTTCTCTTACACTTCACACTGGCCAAAACTTAGCTTCTCCAAATGCCATAACAGTTAAAGGCAACCTTCCAAAGCAACGTACTTCAACCGTTCAAAGAATGGTAAGAGCAGAGAAGCAGTCCATCAAACTTCCATATCCCCACTTTTAATCTTCAACTAGAAATATCTGTGGATCACATTCAACACAGCTAGAAATAAAACGAGGTCTACAGCTGCATTACTAGGTCTCTTTCCCCATCAACAATTGCCCATATCATCATAATGGATCAAAAGAGTAAGAATAGAACACTCCAGCAAAACTCATTTTGTTGATAAGCAATTCCACGTTTAAACGGTCATTAATGTGTTATCCTTTACCAGCTTTCTGACAAAGATGATATTCCAGCAATTCCATGTTTAAGCAACCATTAATGTCTTTCTCGCTCTAACTGATCAACTGTGAATCGGCATATCCAGCTACTTAAGTGACAGCAGCTCCCAACTGACCATTCACCACTAAGGCCACATTGGCAACCATCTAAAAGAATCTGGTACTGATCCAGTATAACTACATGAATGCCTCTTATCACAAAGACAGAAAAAAATAAGCCCAGATTCTTCCCGCATGCCAGCACAAATAATTTAAATGATCTTGAAAGGGACAAGTCAGTGAAATGTTCAACACCCTATGCCAGCTTCAGTCATCCAGCCTTCCTCAGCTTTATTGGCGATCTCAAAATTGAGAAGAGCCACCCAAGACATACATCATCCATGATGTATGGAACCATGCACTAAGGGATCTTAAACAAAATGCCCTTAAACTTCCAAAAACTATAAAAAAAACAGAAAGATGAGAATGTGCACGAAGGATCAGAACATCAGCACAGCAACGATCAGTAGACAAGAAGGCAAAGGCAAATGAAAGCAGTGCACAGCTGAAGTTAGCACCATGACTAGTAAAATGAACTCATCACAGAATCATACAAGAATTATCAATGCCAATAAACAAAAACTTTGGTCCCTCAACCTTCCACATATGCATGAATATTATGTTGTTCTTAATTCACATTCAATTACTACGTATACAAATGCAACAGAGAAAAACACACTGAAGTCCTTTTTTAGAAGAACTAAAAAGTGCAGAAAAAGGTTTGAAAACAGAAGCCCGAAGCATTTTGCTAACAGACAAGGGAAATGATATGCATACAAGTGACCCCAGAATGATGCCAAAGATTGAAGCCAATCCGACAAGTTTAGGCCATCTTCCTTCAGTTTATCACGACCTGCTTGAGCCAGCCGCTCAATGACCACATATTCCAAGATGTCATACTCTAGCTGTAAAGAAGAGTATGAAATAAAGAATCAAAAAATTGTTGTATAATACTAAAAAAAAATTCAGTTATAAAAATACAGTTTCTTCTTCTCAGCACCTCATACGAATTGGAGTTAAAAACAAGAAGATAACATATCCAATGAGTTCCCAGAAAGCTTATTTAAATAAGTTTTACTCCCATTTCTCAGTGTGAAATTTTTGATTAAAACCCAAGAGTCAAAAACTAATTTAACCAATGGTACACATTTTTTTAACAATATATATATAAAGCTCTGAAATCTAAAAGCAATTGAAATGTATAACAAATTAACCTAACTGATCATTAAACCAGCGACTAACAGTAGAAGGTAGAGGATGCGTCTGTATGAAGCACTAAATATGATTAGGTTACACAACCATCATATCTATGGGAAGTAGCACAATTATTACAAAAGGGAAGTTTCCAATACAAAGTAATAGAAAAATAAGATCCAACATTAGCTAGCAAAGACATCATACAGAAGGATGTAAACGGTCTACAAATTCGTGGGATACAACTAAGCCTTTAATGGGCATTAGATGTCTTCAGGCCTGTTCTATTTAAGAGGAATTGTCGGCTTGGCATGGTATTAAAACTAAAAGGGAAACAAAAAGGCCATCTCCTTAATCCCACTTGCAGGTTCTTGGCTAATTTGGAGGTAAAGAGAGGCCAGTATCTTTTCTAAGGAATAACTGGCTAGATCTCCTCAGATTTTGGGTGACAGGAAATTTACTTGTAAATAGAAATAAGTGTAGATTTGTAGAGCTATCTTTTAATTCCTCTTTTTTTTTTTATTTGCAAGGGTATGTACCCACTTGGGGCTCCTTCAGTTTGCAAATTATTTAGCTTCTTAGCTGTTTTAAAAAGGATGCCTGAAAAACCATCAAGAACAAGCAGTTGAAAAGCACACCTGTGTCAAATACTTGAAGGCATCAACTACAGGAGTGATCATGTCCCTATATGCCTCAATCTGCAAGAATTACAACAGAACAATACTTCAATTCGCACAGAACTTATAAAGTTCCAAAAAATTAACCATAATTTAAGTGTCTAAACATAACCTGATGAACAATTGTACGAAGCACAGTCATTGGGTTAGCATGGGCAAGCTTTGCAACCATCCGGCCTAGCTGTTTCAAATTTTCTTTTGCCAACCGTTTCAGAATCCTCCTAGTGTCCAGCTGCAAAACAGAACAACCCTCCACAATAAGGACTTAAGAAAAAAACATAAAATAATAAAAACACAAAAAGGATGCACTCAGGAACCTTAGCTGTTTGCCTTGCAGCCAAGATTGTTGGGTTCCTCTCATCATCTTTTTCCCACTCACCATACAAGCGGTACCGCACCTAAGTATGCAATATTATTCTAGCATTAGTACTAGAGACTGATAATTTTTCCAAAATTCAAGCAAACAGGACACAGGCAAACCTCATATGGAAGAAGACTCATTAGTTCCCATATCTCCTGTCCAACAGTTGGATTTGCAGGTATCAACTGCAAAGATGGAAGTATACAGGCCCCCAATGCCTCCTCTACCCTTGACCTGGCTTCCTTCAAATGAAGGCGGGGATTTCTGTTTACAGCACTTAACATTTCTTCATCCAAAGCTCCATCAGATGCATCTACAAGCTCCAGCGCAGAAAGATAGTAACCCCTAAGCACCCTACAAACCTGCCCACAAGTAATTAGTCAGAACTAACAAGGCAATGTAAGAATGTTTTTTTTTTCATGTTGAGCTGTTAGAAAGAGGATATCACTGTATACACCTAGAGAAACTATACCTTCTGCAGCAGAAGTGTGTTACAGTAAAGATGGGGCCCGATAGTAACAAGCATTTGGAAGAGATCCTTGGGAATGTCCACAAAAGTCTTGCAGTTTGATATATCTGTTTCCATGGCATCAATGCCAGCTACTGAAGCCGACTTAAGGCTTTGAACATGTGTCTGACGTGCAATATCATATGGCAAAGAGATAGACTTCTCAATAAGCCTATACAAAATCATTTGCCCACCATTAAACGTAAAAACCAGCATTCAAAAAACTGAGATCTCTCAAATAAGTAATGAGGCCAAACACACCAGTCTCTGTGCTTTTATTTGGAACCATAAAAAGATGGTACACCAACCAGATCTTTTAGTCAATATCATACAATTTGAATTATTGTTACATTTTTGTATCAGTATACAGAAGAGGTGATGGCTACTTATCACATACCTAAACAAGCCTTCACAAATTTGGGCATGCGCCACTGGATTAAGAGGAGAAAGACGGCCAAACAAAATATGGGCATGGTACCTAGAACAAAACAACTTATGTAAGGCTAAATAAACAACTTGCTGCAAAGAAAGATGGATGATGAGCATCAAATAACGAAATCAACACAATAAAAAATAACTGAAGGAGAAAAAACAAGGAGGTAAAGCATAAAGATGCTGTAGAGAATGACATTACACCAAAGGCTAAGAACCAAGTAAGTACAGCTGAACATTGAGGATGATGTACCCAGCTAAAGAAGCTCATCTAGCACACCCCAAATGTTCCCAATTTAAACAAGGAATGTTCAATGAATCTATTCCTGAATGTATTCACCCAGAAATTTGGCAAATATCTGATTCATTTATACAATGAAAATACCCACCAGGGACATCCAAATTCAGGTCCAACATAGGTACATAAATCAAGAACTAAATGCATTTACCAACTCTGCATGGGCAGAAAAAGAAAACAGCAAAAGGTCTTTATGCAAGGACAAACGAGACTCTTAGCAAGATAAATAACCATGTGTAATTACATTCCCATGAAGAACATCAAAAGCACCAGTCAAAATGAAATTGTATCATTAAAATATATAAAAAACCAGAATAGAGAACGATGGCAGGACGATGATGAGATCAAGCACTAAGAACTAGCACAAACCAGTATAACTACTAAAACCATGCTTACCAGTCATCCACAGAGAGGAACCCTATCAGCAAGCCCAGAGTCTGATTATTTTCAAGCTCTGAAGACCGCTCAGCAACAGCCTCAAGTTCTAGGTCCACAGCAGCAAAAAGGTCTATGGTTACATCTCCCTGCTTTTCATCTTCCATGAGGTCCTTCCCAGTGGCAGCAAGATTTATCTTTCCTATTTTATTAGCCTGGGAGAGAGAGAGAGAGATTAGCCGAAGTTGCGAGAAACCCCTCAAAAAATGCCTTGATTCAATAAATACCCTAAGTCTGAAATTAACAGGAGTTACACACCAATCATGTACCTCATCAAGTCGTTTAGCTGAGTAAGAAATATAACTTTCAAATGCCTCATCATCCTTGGGAAGCAAATGAGCATATCTGCAACACAAGCAAACTTGTATTAACTAAACAAATAAAGCACAAAACCTGCATCATCAGAAAAATCTTGTAAAAGTAATTAATTGGAAAAGAAACTAAAAAATACACAAATTATACAAAGCACGTAACTAGATCGAAGACTATTTCCCAGTCATACAAGTGCTTCCTTCCCAAATCCAAATATTTTAAATCCCTTTATTAGCGAAGAGTTGAAAGGAAACCGGAACTAAATGATTTATACGTAATTCTAATTGGTCTAACTTACAAATGAATGCCCTGTCATCATCAAGCCACCGCTCACTGGTGCAAGTGCCATCAAGTTTACAATCTTAATGACAGTCATATTAGGCAAATACTGAGACACCAGCTGAACATACTCAGCACAATACATTTTTCTCCACTTGCAAAATACATGGTACAGAAAAGGAGAGATTTATAATGTCATTTCTGTCCTAAGGTCAACATCTCGACATAGACAAACCAACTTGTGCAACTCGTTTTGCTTTTCCAAAAATGATATGACAATTGAATTTGCAAAGTTAAAATTTATCTAGGACCAAGAAAGAAAAGAACTGGGCAACTCTAAAGAGTAAAGTGCGAACAAAGCACTTATGTAGCATCCCTCCAATAAATAGAAAATATCAAGTCTTGATAGTTAAAAACAATTAACCACACATCATCAATCGGACAACAATCCTGAAATGAAAATACAGCCTAGCTAAGTGCAGAAAGCACTTACATACTATCAAGATCAATGAAATCTTCTCTCACAAGCAAAGCTGTCAGCTTATAGAGCCCAAAAGGTGTGGGACTTGTTACTTCCATGTGCTGGTAATATTGAAACTTAAAACCAAGAATTTGTGAAGCATGGGACTGCAAGCAATACACAATAAAGTCAACCACCAAAGATCAATAAATTTTAGTTCACCCACGATACTTTATCACCATCACCTCCTCCACTCACCCTAGGAAATATGGGAATCAATTGTAAAAACATATCATTATCTGGCTGAAGTTCAAAGCATTCCAGGACCTACAGGATAAAGGAATAATAAAATCCCATAAGATATAGTATAAAATATTATACTCAGTTTTATCAGACAGACTAACAGAAATAAAAAAAGGGTCAAAAAGGAATAAAAGAAGTTAGCAAAGATGAAACTATTTTAGGCGAGCAAATTAAAAACAACTTACAATGTCAAAAACTCGGTTTGGGTCTAAATCAAAATGCCCAATCAGCGACTGCAAGCATCTCAATAATTAGATCATGTCAGGCCAAACATTAGAACTGGAAACAGTAGATAATACGGAAAAATAAAAACCTTGATAATTCCTATTGTAGCTGAACCATTTTGAGTCGAATCCTCAGAACCCCGACAAAGTAGAGTAACCTAGAGAGTAGAAAACACCAAAAAAATGGATGGGTAAATATGATGTATAAACAAGAAAGTAACAGGAGAAAACAACAATCAATCAGATAATGACCATAAACAGGAGAAATCAAAAAAAAATTTCAACACTACTTTTGAAACACTAAGATATCAACTGCAACCTCAGTAGAGGAGCCAAAAAGGAAGACTATTCAAACCAACTAACCATCAAAACAACAAAGCAATCCCCAAAAGCTTCTGCAGATACTTTTGACATCACTGCTTAACATGGCATGGAGCAAAACTCAAACAACAGATTTGCTACTTGTTTGAATTATATAAACCTTCTTTTTCCTATTTAAATTCAGGCTGTCCATCCAATCTTATTGTAATATTCAGTTACACAATCTTCAACAAAAGACGTGGTTTTGCCCCTGCTTCACTTCAGATAATTCATGATTCTGGATTCCATTTCATGCTAACCTGGTCAACTAACTGGTTCTCTTGGAAAAACGCTGCTACTCAATTTCTTCCAGAAGTGAACTTATCACCTCCAACTTATGTTGCTTCTAGGTTACCACAAGTTCACAGGTGAAATTATTTTTCTTCTATTCGAGAACAAAAATTTCCCTCCTTTTTCAAGCATTGACTAGATAACCCCAAAAAAGGGAAAAAAACAGTCTGCAGCCACACTTAAGGTGGTTAACAAAAGTTATGAGCTTATGAAACAAAAAATTGTCCTACAGCCGGCACTCTTAGAAGTTCACCCCTCGCCCCAAAGGAAAAAGAAATGGGACTGCTGCCAAAGAAAAAGCAACCCCAAGAGCTAGAGTAAGAAGGTGGGACGAAAACAGAGCCTTCTTTTCTCAATCATTTGGAATTATATAAGGAAACTAAAAGAGAATGACCATGCCTTCAAAAACTAATAATTTCCATACCAAAAATGTTATCCAAAGCAAAGGAACATTCATAAAGGACATTCTAAGTAATACTACGAGACAGTTATCAGGAAAATTAGCAAATAGATAGCTATTAAGGACAGCAAAGCTATCAAACAACATGCCCAAACTTCTGCCATGAAATTTTAACAGATAGGAACCTACCAACTTTGCATAGCCCTCACTCTCCTCCCGTAGCAGGTTGAATTTCGTTTGCTGATAAAGCAAACGAGTGTTCACTCTGACCTACAAAAAACAAACAAATTCACCATGTTATGCATTTTGCTGAATTACACACACAAAATGTATATATTTCACAGAGCTCCTGATGTTTCACACACAATGTTGTTTGTCCACATAAACACCAAGCATGACCAAAGACTTGGCTATTTTCAATGTTGCTCAGCCATGATCATCTAGAATTAAGCAACGCAAGCTCATGAATTCAGCTCTTTTCTTTTCTTCAGTTTTCACATAAAGAATAAATGTTAAATTCTCTTACCTCTTTACCCTTCAAATCCTGAGCCTTAATCTTAATCATCTCAGCCTCCCAAAGGAACTCTTCCTAAAAAAATAAGATAATCATATCAGGTTTCTACTTCCCAAAGAACTTATATGTGACCAGCTCTTAATTAACACTAGAGGCAGCTACAGCTCATCCGTACACCTAGAAAAACAACTCACCTCACCACGTTCCTGGAAAAAACTCAAGGGAACAAGGGCAGACTCCACCAGCCATTTCGCCTAAAGTACAATAAAGGTAATCAGCCCGATCTGAAGATGGGAGGATATATCTTACTTTTGAAAAGATAACCACAAAACACAAACTCAAACATCAATTCTAGGATCTCTGTTATTCCTTCAAGTGATATACCCTCATTCCCAAGATCTTGCTGTCTCCTTTTGATAAAAATATAGCAGATGAATCATTTTCTCATAATTCAGATATAATATTTGAAAAAGTTATTGAAGTTTAAGAAAGAGGTAACAGATGAATATCTTTTTCCAAAGAAATAGATAAGAAAAACAGTACAGGAATTTCATGGTGAAGTTTGTTTTCAGAACCATAATTAACAAAGTTGGAAAAAACCAAAAACATTTTGCTTAAACATTGAAAAGAGGAGGTACAAATGCTTAATAACATGATCATGAATAGTTTCTACAAGTTGAACACATAGATGAAAAAAGCGAGGATTCAGCAAAGCAATTATTATAACATGCATTAAAAATTACAACTACACATGAAAAAACAAATGTCTGTTTTACACCAAGTACTGACCAATTTTACTAAACGTGTGCGGCAATCTCCTGGCATTGTAAGCTGCAAAATATTGGAAAAAATGAGATAAGTTTGAATATACAGAAAACATCTTTCAGCTAAAAACACCTTCGTAACTTCTCACTCAAAATGCACAGTAATCTTCCGCATGTTTTGGAAATTCTTAAAACATAAAATGCATCATACAATGGACTGCCTACAGCTATCTTAAAATTATATGATATGACCGTTATAATATTCCACTGCAGGGGGATGCTAAAAAAAATGGAGAGGGTGTGAAGAGAAATTCACTGCGAAGTTTGCAGCACAAAAGTTCTCAGAACCAATTCTATTGCCAAAACATGGATACAACCAGGAAAAATGCAACCATTAAGGCCAGTAAAAACTGACAAGTCTCATATACTAACATTGAAATCAGATGTTCATTGACTATTCCAATTTTGTACTAAGTTCTTAGTGTTCCTACAAACATTTCTACACTAGGGCCATGTCTAGTAAGTATCAATGCTATGTGCAACCATTCAAGCTCAGCCGAGCCTCTAGACAGTTATGCCAAATAGCCTACCAAACTAACTCAATCTCACATATCACACATCTGCAGCCTCAAATTTACGTCTTGGTAGCAACCCAGCATACTATAACCGATAGACTAACCAATAACGTAATCAAAATCACCAAAACAAAAAAACAAAACCAGCAACAAATGAACTCACATCTTGAGCCATTTGAGTGATAATATCCGCCAAACAAGAGCCCAATTCATCTGGGGACACACACTCGGAGAACTTCACTCCTTCCAACACTGCTTTGCACTTCGAAAACGGCAATTCACCCCTCACCTAGCAACCAAACACACCAGAAAACGATTATCACACCCAACAAGGAAAACAAAATAAGCACAATATATTCCAAACGAAAAAAAGAAAAAGGAAAACCAAACAGAACCCAGAATCTATGCACGAACCACGTTCCAGCAGAGCTCGTAAACAAAGCGAAGCATTGGGACGGGCGAGGCGAAAGAACAGTTGAAGCTCCCATTTTTGGATTCTTTAACGAATTCTTCGGTGATGTATTTACACTCCAATGGAGGGAGAGACATCGTTTCCTTCCGCAAACAACAGAATGGAGATAAAAAATACGTTTCCGACTTCAGCGACGAAGGAGTGATACAGCTGCAATTGGGCGGAATTTCATAGGTTTCAAGAGATGGAAGGGGAAGGATTGAGAGTTGGGATTAGGGTTTCATGAGATCTGCCTCGACCAGTGGTTTGCGAACGAAGACGATGAAATTGTTCTCTGCTCCCTTGATTTGCCCCTGAGATTTTGGGTTTAGGTTCCGAGGCTTTGCGTCTCTCGTTGTTTGGACCGTTACGGGTCTGTGCACTTCTTTGGGTCGGGTCGTTCTGTTCGGCAAGTGGGTTTTTCCTCGCTTTGTAGCCCACGTAACTCTGGTCATAGGTTCTTTTATTTTTATTCTCAATTGAAGTCCTCGCAATTTTTTCAAAAAATAGTACCAAAAGCAAATTCTTTCAACAAAGCCCCCAATAGAACATTCATGAGTTAATTAGATGCAAGCATAGCATTAGTGTTGCTGTTATAGGTTAGTCACTTTATTTTGGTTCTTTCATATGTAAGATGACATGCCTCAATCACTATAAATAAGTCTTCTATAATGTTATGGCTTATACATCATATTTTTTGCTATTGAGATTAAACCATAATTATGAGGCTCTGATACTATGATCTATGGGAAGATGAGGAAGAAGTTCGTTTTATATGCTTTGTTAGTAATATTTTCATACCTAGCGATCACTGGTTAGTAGGTTAATACACTAACACATTGGTTCTTTTTCTTTATTATATCATGGACTTTAATAGGTTACTAGAGAACTACTAAACAGTCAAGGTTTCTACAACATTATCTCATACTGTGCAAAAGTTCAATACATTGCTTAACCATGTCTCAAACTGTGCGTACTCAATTTAAATAACTTTAAAAAATGAGGGACTACCGAAAAGGGCTAATCATTTGATTAATTTAGTTTGGATCAAACCAAATTAGTTAGTTTAAATCAGTTTTCAATTTCCTATTATTACAAACCAAATTAATTGAATTTGTTAGAAAAACCAATTAAAATTGAAAAGAAATATTTCGGTTCAGTGCAGCTTAAAATCAGAACAACTGAATTTTCCAAATCATTAGTTAAACTTAAAGATTGTCTACAGTGAGTAATTAATGAAAAAACAATTCCAACAAAAAACATCATCAATTTCTAAATATAAATATTAAATTTAGGCTTCAGTGTAATCTAAATCAAGCAATCAAGCAGAAGGTGTAAATTGAACCTTTCACACGAATAGTTGGCAATCAAACAGTGAACAGACATGAATTAAGATTAAGGCCAATCGCTAAATCTATAGCGACAAAAGAACACTAAAATGAGGGGAAAATATCTTTTAGAGCAACCCCCTGCCTTTTACAAAGTTAACTAATTCAATAAAGCATGCGATAGATAGTTTCAAAATAATTCTATTTCAAGGCCAACACCATTCCATAGGATGAATTAAAATGAAATATTTTAAGAAGAAAAAAGCAGCAAACAATTCAATTACCAAATTGCAGGGAAAAAAAGTTTCAAAGTGAAGGAAACACGAATTTGAAATAGAACAAATCAACCAAAGTGTCAAACAAGCGACGAGCTGGCGGTGGTGGGAGACAAAGTCATAGACAACGGACACTGAGTGGGCAAGTGTGGTGAGGTGAGGCAGTGAGGGTTCACACAATTGAGTAAAGAATGAAAGGAGAAAGTTGATAAGTGACGAGTACGAGGGTAAAAATGATGAGTGATAAGGAGTGAGGATTAGGGTGGGTTAGCCCATTTGGGCTTAAGGACAACTGCAGCAGACTAACAAGACCCAATTTTTTTTAATAAAAAATATTTGGTTACTAAATTAACTAACCCCTTCAACTGACACCG
Organism: Aquilaria yunnanensis; assembly: GCA_039654915.1. Lineage (NCBI taxonomy): Eukaryota > Viridiplantae > Streptophyta > Magnoliopsida > Malvales > Thymelaeaceae > Aquilaria > Aquilaria yunnanensis. Next base: position 5,257,223 of record CM077595.1, read on the forward strand.
AACAAAAACTGAATTTTAGAATTTTAGTTTTAACTGAAACTAAACCGAAAACCTTATTAAACTAAACCAAAAGGCCAAATTCTTTTAGTTTTTTTTATTTTTTCAATTTTGATCGAATAATGCACACTCCTATTGTTGGATATGAAATACCTCAAATCGAGGGATAACATAAAAATAATCATAAAAATCGAGTGTGGAATTTATATTACATTATATGCGAGTTAATCCTTTGTTAAGAATATTTGATTATACAATTGTTAAATCTAATTATGATTTGATATATATAAATCCAAATTTTGAAAGTTTTTTATGTTTGTTTTTTTTAAAACTTTTTTCCTTAATTTTTCAGACAATATCACACACATGTGATGGTGATCGTAATTGTTTAACTATTACGTAATCTTCTTTCTTTAAATCTTATTTATTACAAATATTTTTTTTAATATTTTTTTATAGTTATATGTTTCAAGGGTAAAATTGACCAATGGTCACCTAACTTATTTTTTTTGTCCTAAATGGGTACCTTATATTTAAATTGTCATGGCGAGGTACCTTTACTCTTATTGTGCATTTCAATTAGGTATTTTCCGTCAATTTTAGCCTTAATGCTAACAAAAAAAGCTGATGTGTCATTAATTAAGTCTAAAATAATCATAAAATAACATTCTAAGTCCTCTAAGTATTCCAGTCAACAATTCTAGACCCTTAAGTTTTAAATCTATTGTTTATGCTCCTCTCTCCTCCTTCTCCACCTCAACCTCCTAGCTCATGGTCACCTTCGACTCCGGTAGCATCCCATCTGGACTGTTGGTGTTGACAGCATAGCTATCTATTTTGGCAAGTCCCTCCAACTCCTTTCTTCAGGCGCCCTCTACCTCATCAACTGCTCTAACGCCACTGTCTACGACTTCGAGACCATGCCCAAGTCCATTACCTCGGTATCCACTATCACTAGCCAAATATGGGTTTTCAAGAATACGCATGAAAAATAACATTACTACCTTCTAGGTTTTCAGGGCATGATGAGTGAGGGTGAGCACCATTGCCCTTTAGGTTTTTAGAGATCGTCATTGTCCAGAACCTTTAATTGACGGTCACAAGTGGGGGATCGTGAGGCGGCTTTAAAGGCTCGATTGACAAATGAGCACATAAGCCCAGAGCTACAGAAATTAAATCAGAGGTGATAAACAGAGATTAAATTCGAGTGAAGACAAAGGCACCGAATTTGGGTGGACGATGATGGATTCAAGGTGTAGATAAAGGCAACAAATTCGAGGTAGAGGAAAAGTCGAGCAAAGGGTGGCTGATGAAGCATGGGAATTGCTGCACTCTAGTAATTGTAACCCAAATGTAGGGTGTTGCAAGTAATAAAATCTCGGAAGTCCGAGTGTCGAACTACAGGGAAGTGAATTAAGAAATACAAATTATAAATTTTTTTATAAAGAATATTTTTGTAAAATGTGTGAACAAGTGTTGATTAAAAACTCAAATTTAATAAAAATAGATAAGGTTAGGGGATCCACTTTTAGTATATCGGTTATGATTAATTTTAGCTCATCTTACCACTCAATTGGGATCCACACATAAATATTAACTTTAGTTAATATTAACTTTCATTGATCTTAAAACGTCAATATTTGCTAATAGATTCAAGTATCCATCATGCCAACTTTTGTCTACAATAATTGAAGATTTCAATATAGCCAGTAAAGCCATATTCTACATAGGGAATCAAGTAACTTTTGTACCAATAATTGATAATGATGAATCAAGATTTCCACTTAACAATGAGGGAAGTTAAATAGATTAAGGAAGAAAATACCGTTAACGTTGTGATCCATTCAAATTAATCATAACATTTATACCAAAAGCTTCACCCTTTCACCTTCGCAAAAGAAAAATTAGTTAGTCATGATAAAAGTAAATAACATGTAGAAAGATGAAATGAACATGAATTGAAAGATCAAAAGAAGAATAAGAAGAATAATGATAAAACACTTAAACAAAGCTTCAGTATTGAAAACTAGAACAAAAACTAAAGAAGAAAAACTAAAGATGATACAAGAACATAAAGGAGCCTAAGAAATGGTATTAATTTGTCCTCTCCCCAAGATGCCTATTTATAGAGTTTGGGATGGGTGAAATGATAAAATAGTAAAATGTAGGTAAATACAAATCAACAAAGGTGGGCTGCAACTTTTTTAATTTTTCAACCACTGTACACATTGAATCAGCTCTTTCTCAAAGCACAAGATTTATAGATCTCTTATTCAACTTCGAATCGATAGCTTGATCATTCAAATTGGTCATTCGTAGCTCAAGTTATGATTTTTCTACCAAAATTGCTTTTCAACACGCGAAAGAACGAATGATCTCATCTATAATCAGATTTCAACAATGAAAGCGTTCAAACTACCTCCCGGAATGAAGCAGAGTTAAAGTTCTATATGTTGGCTTTCAGATAAATTTAGAATCACTCAGTTCCAACATCTATAGCTCCAGATATAATTTTTCTCGTGAAGGGTCGCCAAATGATGATTTTATCCACGCAAAAAAAAATATATTTAATATTAATAAATAATAAAAACGTGTATGAATAGTAAAATATGTGTATGAATAGTAAGTTGGAGAATAGTAACTTAGTGAATAGTAAAAAAACATGAATAGTAAATCGATGGAAAAAAATGTTCAGAATAGAAAAATTAATCATACTCAAAATGTATAATGATGATTTAAATCCTTAATAGTAATACACTTATGAGTATTCATTAGGAAGTCATTTCTGGGCTTCGATCGAATGTGGCAGAGAAGGCGAGTAGATTCCAGTAGATGGTTGCATTTTTATTTGGGTTGATTTCATGAATATGTGAGTAGGGTTTTGAGGTAGAATTGATTTGAGTAAAAATTTAAATGTTATAATTAGTGATTGAAATAGTTTGAGAACTAAAGTTGTCATTTTAAAATTATTTTAGTATTATTTAATGTCATCATCATTTTCCATCCGATTTAATTGTAAAAGTGACGGAAAATACCTGAACAAATCGCGCAATAGGAGGAATGGTACCTCGCTAGGACAATGTAAAGGTAAGGTATCCATTTAGGACAAAAAAATAAGTTAAGTGACCCCTGGTGGATTTTAGTCTATGTTTCAATACCTATAAAAATTATACACAATATATATATATATATATTGAATATTTCTTGATTCAATTGTTACCTGTTAATCATGATTATTATCAGGATGCTCTTAAATTAGCAATCCCATAACGGCTTCTAGTAAAGATTATTTAAATAAAAATGTTATGCTTTTTCAACAATTTAGAATTTTTAATTTGACACTTACCTATTTACGACAACATTACTATATAAATTTTATCTTATCTAATTTTTTTAAAATTTTTAAATATTTCATTATTTCTTATTTTTTAAAATAATTATGAGTTTTTAAATAATATTTAGACGAAGTTCAATCCTAAAAAATATTCAAAATTTTTAACTATGGACGTATCTTCTCAATAATTTGCTATTTTATGATTTGAAATATGTCTTCCTAATAATTTGTCAAATTGCCTCCATGTGGTTTTTTATTTTTTATTTTTTGAATGAAAGAATAATAAGTAACCTTTGATTTAATATTTACGTATATATTAACTCACCCTCTAGTTGATCAATTTTACATTAGGCGGTCATTTTACTCACGAAGCCATTGTATGCCTTTATCTTTCCGTTCTGGATGTTGGACACTTTTGACGATGGTATTGTGGGCTATTACTCTATATATCCCATATCTATTAAAACAATTTGGTTTCGTGCGAAGATTAATAAAGTAGATAAAGTTTATGTATTATTTTTATTTTTATTTTTAACTTTTTGTATATAAATAAAGAAAATTAAAAAAAAATGAATATTGAAGATTTGAATAGTAATATGATAAAATTATTTGCTAAATATAGAAATTTCATAAAGATTTAGAAGTGCACAAAATAGAATATGTGCAATAGTTTTAGGATTGGAGGAGTAGTATACTATATAACATTTAAATAGAAATTCTGTAGCTTTGAGTACACAAAATAAATGTGTAATTTTATGTATGCGAGGGTGTTATGAAATTAATTTTTTTATGGGATTTAGTTTATAGAAAATGTGATTTTATTTTATTTTATTTTGTGGATAGGAATATTATATATTAATTATGAATTAATCTAGATTTGATCTTCTATTTATCTATCTCTAATCCCGAATTTTGTAATGAAATAAAAAATTACGATAGAGATGGTCATGTGTAGGATAGCATTGCACCAAATGTTTTGAAGTATTTTCACGATTCAAGGTATAAAAGTTTGAGATTTTCAGATTTTTATATGTATTTATAATGTTAGGGGTCAACAAGAATTGCAGATGCGTTCTCTAATAAGAGAGAATTATAGACATTTTTACATGTATAACATTTCCAACGATTAATATGTTTGATCAAATCATTTATCAAATCAAAAATCACTAGACAGTGATCGTTCGACAAATAATGAGAATACAGACTGCCACCTCCTAAAACTGGTGGGTTACTGTAAAAGAAAATCAGTGTCATGTATACTTATAATTAACTTCAAATTTTGCTGTGATTTGTACAGGACTCCTGCAATGGGGAAAAGAAAAAAAAAAAAGGAAAAAGGGGGAGATCAAAAACTGTTGATGAAACAAATCAGAAAGGCCGTTTGAGTTGCTTGAAGTCCATAGAATCAACACATTCTATTTTTCCTCTATGAAGATTCAAGACCTTCAACAGCTCCGTCGCCTTCTCCTTCGTCCTCTCGCCGCACCCCACCTGGAGCAGCAGCAACAGCTTCTGAAACGCCCCCACTCGAAGCGCTTCAGCGGCCGCCACTGACCCGGCGTCCTCTTCCTTGTAGATGATCTTCCATAGAATCGAAACCGAGAACTCCGTCGCCAGATCCGAAACTCTCAGAATCTTCTTCACCAAAACCGGTAAGAACAGCGCGTTCCAACGTGCCTCCTCTCTCCCTTCCTCGTCGTCACAGATCCTGGCCAGAACTCCCAACCCTTTCTCGCAGATGTTCCTCTCGGCGCCGACGAGTGTCTCGAGTAAAACCGGAACGATCCCGATTTTAACAAACTTCTCGATGTTTCTCCGGTTTTCTACGATTTGGTAGATGATCGTCAACGAAGCTTTCGTAGCAGTTGGAGAAATCGGTTCTTTGATGAGGTTAAACAACCCAGCAGCAGCGCCGTCGATCGCTGACAATTCGTCGACCATCCGCTGATCACCAGAAACGATGACTTCCTTCAAAACGAAGACGGCGTTTCTTCTTCTCGACAAATCTCCGCTGCTCAGAAACCAAACGAAACATTGCAAACACGACGTCGTTGCCAATAAATTCTTCGATTCAATATCGAGCGGCGATGTCACCGTCAAAGTTGTCAGAACCTCCTCCAAAACGGCTGCGTTTTCTTCATACGAACCTTTCGAGAACGCGGCGAACGCTTCCGACAACGCTCTTGCCGTTCCAGCGGCCGAGATTCGCCTCCGGTTCCTCTCGCTCTCTTTTGCCATCGTCTTCACCTTCGCGGCGAGATCTCGGAGGCTCGCGGCGTCATTGGACTTAACAGCGACCTCAATCTTCAGCAGAATCTCCGAGATTTCTGCTGATGAAACCGGGATTCGTGGCGTCGGGATCCTCTCGATGCCATGGGACTTGTTTTCGACACACCAGTCCTGGATCATCCGCCGGATCGCATGGTTGGGAATCGGGTCGAGACTTTGGAGCTCCGTATTGGTAATCGGACATGTCGACTTTCCGGCTTCGATCCACTTCTCAATGCTCTCGCGATCGTAGGTCATTCCGGTGGACAACGTCACCGGATCCTTCATCAATTCCAGAGAAATCGGGCACAGGAAATGTTTGGGTATGGTCAGCTCCACCGCTTCTCCATCGTCTTCCTTAGGCAGCCTTCTTTCCTTCCCTGGTCGGCGCGCTGCCATCCTCCTCCGCCACGTAGAAATCATGGGTAAGTACAAGTAATTTAATTTTATTGAGTTGATGGGTTACTGAAACAGATTTGTTTGGGTTATGTTTCAAGGGAAGAGAGGGAGATTTGGTACTTATACAGAAAGAGAGCCAGTTCAGAAAAAGAAAAATTTTTGAAAAAGAAATACTATAGTAGAAAATTTGACCGTTGAAGTTTGAAACGGTATTAGAATAGGTATGCAGTTGCGCGTCAAAAGACAGCGGTGATGGCGTTGGACTAGCGGGGCTCGACGCCGGTCAATGCGCGGGTCGGTGGGCTGACTGGTTGACCAACCCTGCCCGTTCTGGCGGGAACGCTGACATAATATTTAACAATGACCAATTGAAATTACGGTAATCCCCCTAAAGGTTTATGATAAAACCAGTTTAGTCCCTGTTTTTAGAACTTGCTACTTATTGTCCTGAAAAAGATAAAATTTGTATATATAAAAATTTATGGATGATTAAATAGTATTAGTATAAAAAATTTAAGATATAAATTTATAAATTATTAAAAAAATTATCATCCAATCTTTAGGATTCTTCTCGTCCAACAGTTTTTTTTTTTAAGTTGTTACCAAACTGAAAAAGGCGTAGAGTAGTATTTCACACGCACATGAATTTGTCTACTATTATGTCGATATTATAACTAATAAAATAACTGTTCGTGAACAATAGCTTTTCATATAATTTTTTCATATGTAATGATTTAACCCTTTTCTAGTTCCTGTAGATTTCCTTTCTTCCATTTTGACCCCTAAATTGTTCTATCTGACAATCAGGCCTTAACAAACAATACAGGGCCAATGGTGGAGTCAATAGATCTATAGGTTTGAGGACTGTAGCTACCTAAAATAAAAACTAGAAAAGACTTTCATTAGGTTTAATCGCTTTCATAACTTTTATGCTTAAATTCATTTGAATATGTAATTTATCAATTTTTTTATTTCAGTCCCTAAATCATATCTATTTTCCATTTTTCTCCTTCTTTTCTTTTCTTTTTTGTTTTTATTGAGTCAATGCAAAACCTTATTATCTACGGTATTTCCATTAATTCTATTGATCCCAAAACTTTACTTGAATTTTGTGGCAACGTGCGGGTCTTTTTCGGGAGTCGCCACCAATCGATTTTCGCTCAGGTCGATTGGTCACCTTATAATTGGTCTGCGAGAGTTCGAGGATCGGGAGTACGGTTACACTAAAACAATATTGTTATAGCGCCCAAAATTGGCACCTTAGTTGATTTTAATTCTGTTTTACTTTGCCTTTAAATAAATTTCAGTTAATTTTCAATCTAGAATTTTTAACTGAATTAATCGGATGTGGATTTTTGGTAATTAATTTGTATAGAATTTTATACTTCCGAACCATAGACTCTGCCGAGTCATTTGGACACGGAAGATTTGATTCCGAACCATGGACTCTGCCGAGTCATTTGGACACGGAATTTGGTGAAATTTTAAACAATTTTATCCATATTGTGAATATGGATTTTTATCTTTATATTTATTTAATTTATTTAGTTAAAAAAATGTTGATATTTTCCAAACCGTAGATCCTGACGGATCATCCGGATATGGAAGTTAATTTAATTTATAGTTAATTATTTAATTATTATTTTATGGAATTAATTATTAGTTTAACTTATAATTAAAAAGTTTTTTTATTTTATGAAATTTTGGATTTTTGTTAATGATCTAAATTTTTTATTCTTTTTATATTTTTACTTCTTTTCTTTTTTTTTCTTTATTTTTTTGATTTTTATCTTTCTCTTATCTTTCTTTTTTTTTTTTCTTATCTGATTTTTCTTGTTTAATGAAGGATATTTATTATTTAAAGAATTGCTCAATTTATAAAAGAATTAAAAAAAATTAATTTTTTTATTTAATAAGAAGTTAATTTAAAGGAATCAAAGAGTTTAAAAATAAAAATCTTTGATCATGGTACGGGGCGTTGTTACTCAGCCAGACCCTCTTCACCAGGTGAAGCAGCTCAAAAGCGGGCACGAGACAGTTTCCAGCCAATATATCATGAACTAAAATTTTTTTTTTTTTGACTTAACAACATGGTTCAGATTTATTTTACATATATATTTTTTTATGGCTAATTTCTTTAAATGAAATGAGTTTAACCATAAAATAAAGAAAAATTAAATAACAATAAATAAAGTGGAGGTTTTCTTCTTCTTTTTTTATTTCCTTTTATTTAATACCAGGATTTTATTTACCAAAGAAAACAAAAGAGTTAAAAATAAATTCTTGATATATTCATGTATTTGATTGATTTTTGTTGTTTGATAAAAGATAAACCAAAATTAATTATTCAAGAAAAGATTTATATAAAAAGTCTTGATATTTATACATATTTATTTTTTTAAGCTTATTTTTTTAATTTGATAAAAGACGAACCAAGAAAGTAATTATTTAATCAAGGTTTTATTTATTTAATGAAGAAAACTAAAGATTTATATGTATATTTTTTTAAAATAAAAGTAAAGTCTTAATATTTTATTTGATAAAAAGGTGAATCAAAAAGTAAACAAAACTTTATTTATTTAATGATGAAACCAAAAATTTATATGTATATTTCAAAAAGAAAATTCTTAATATTTATTTGTTTTATTTTTTATATATAAAAAAAATTAAGCAAAAATGATTATTTAATAAGGAAACTAAAAATTTATATGTATATTTTAAAAATAAAGGTAAAGTTTTGATATTTATATAATTTATTTAAAAAAAAAGATTAAAGAAATCAAAGATTTATATGTATATAAAGAAAATTTTTTGATATTTATATGATTTTTTCTATATTCTTTTTGTTTGTTAAAAGATTTTTTTTTTCAATTTTCTAATTTATAAATACGTCTAATTAATAAGTAAATAGATTTAATTTTTTATTATTACCTTTATTTGAAATCATTTGGATAAAATTTTATTTAATAAAGAAAACAAAAAGTTATATATTTTTATTATTTTGAAAGAAATAAGTAAAAAAAATAAGTAAAATATTAGCCCAAAAAACAATTTTTACTCTTTTATTCTTTTTATTAATAAAGAAACTAAAAAGTTATATTTTATTATTTTGCTGGGTAAAGAGATAAGTAAAAATATTAGTTCAAAGTTTTTATTTTTTATAATAAAGGAAAATTTATTTATATACTTTATTTTAAAAAAATATTTTATATATTCTATTTAAAATATTTTCCAAGCCATGGATCCTGGCGGATCATTTGGACATGGAATTTAATTTTTATTAAATTGTATTAATTATTTAATTAATTATTAATTAAAAATCATTACTTTTAAAGATATATTTGAAAAAAATGATTTATATTCATTTATTTATTTTTCATTATGTTTGTTTATTAAAAGGAATAAAAGTTATGTCTCAAAATAATAAAAGATAGTTGTTTTTTTTTATTAGTGATTTTTGTTAGCCTTTAAAAATTATTCACATAAAATTCCCTTTTTATTTCTTTAATCATAAAAAAAAAAAATTAATAATAAAGTGGGGCTTTTTGGCCATCCACTTTAATAACACAATAATAATAAAAGTTAGCACAGTTAATATGGTTAGTTGTTAATAACAATAAAAAGAAAAGTTAGTAAAGTTAGATTAGTTGTTAATAACAATAAAAAAAAAATTAGTAAAGTTAGATTAGTTGTTAATAACAAAAAAAAAAAAAGTTAGTAAAGTTAGATTAGTTGGTTGTTAATAACAACAATAAAAAAAGGGGTTAATAACAATAACAATAATAAACAAATAAATAAACAAGTAAAAGAATTAGTAATTAGTTTTTTTTTTTGTTTTCTGCAAGAACAAAAGAAAAAGGTTAGTGACCAAAATGAAAGAAATTGAAAAGATGAAGGATTAAACGAGAGTTATACCTTTTTATTTTGAATTTGAATTTCCTGTTAACAGGAAACGTGAAATCGCGGCCAGGGGCAGGGGGGGGGAACGGCGGCGTCCAGGCAAGCGGCGGCGAGGGCGAAGGCGTGCGGGAGCACGGCGGAAGGCGACGGGGCGGCAAGCGGAAGGCGAGGGGGCGGCACGGCGGCAGTGACGGCGACGGCAGGACGGCTGGGCGCGGCAGCGGAACAGCAACGGCGGCGGCGACGGCGACGACGTGGGAGTGAAGGCGACGGCGGGATGGCTGGGCGCGGCGGCGGAACGGCGAGACGGCGGCGGCAGGGCGACAGGGCGGCACAGCGGTGGCGACGGCGAAAGAAAGAAAGGGAAAACGGAGGAAGAGGGTAGTCGAAATGTAAGAAAAAATAAATAATTTTGGGACTGTTTTGACAGAGGGAGGAGAGGCTAGGACTAAGGCTTCTATTTTTCCTTTTTTAAAACGGAGCTCTGAACTTTTTTCTCTGATTTTCTATGTGTTCAGCACTGAATTTGGGGGGGTATTTATAGAAGGAGCTTAGCTGAACTGTGGACGGATAAATTAATAAAAAATCTCAAACTTATCTTTTAAATTGGTAAAATGACAGTTTCAGTCCTTTACGTTACTCCAGCTCTGGATAAGCTCATAAGCTTCTGATTTTGACAATTTTAACGTTTTCTGTCAATTTGGGCCAGAAACGTCCGTTTAGGCCCAAAATTGACGGGAAAAATTACCCAAAGTTCCTGAAACTTTCAGAATTTGTCAATTTTGTCCGAAACTTCTCAATTTTGTCATTTTTACCTCAAACTTTTAATTTTTTGTCATTTTTTTCTGAAATTTTATTTTTATTTCAAACACATACATATTCACACATATATTATTTTAAATCAAATCTTCTCAAAATAAAAATATATTTTAAACTAATTAACATAATTAAAATTTTTTTAGCAATAATAATAATAATAATAATAATTTTTTTATTTAGTTTTTTTTAAAATTTTTTTAAAAAAAGGCCGGACGAAATTGGGTGTCAACAAATTTTGTGTCAATTCTTAAGCATTATTTTTTTTTAGGAAAAGTTATTTCTACTTTGTAAGGGAAAACATTTGATTGCTATGGTTTGATTGATTTTGACCATAGGCTCGATTGTCCTCTATACTGTGCTTGAATTTTTTAGTTTAAATCCCACAATTCGTACCATTGTTTTATTACTTTTTTCATGTGTTAATAGTTAAACACCATTTTTTTTGCTAAAATCCCACTTTTTATCTTATTAATCCCAAAATCTTATCGTATAAAGATTATACCTGATTTTAGGTCGAGCATAAATCTCAGTTTTTTTAATTCTCATGGAAATTTTTTTTACATCAATGGTTAAAGCCACTTTTATTTTCTAGAACTCTAATCTTTCCACCCTTTATCCCCAAATTTCATTATTTAATAATTATCTTATTATATTTATATTAAATACTACCATGGACTGAAACGTCTCGAAGCACGTGACAAATAAACCTCATTATTTCATACATTGACTACCATGAATTAAATTGCTCTATATGACTATATTCAGGGTGTGCATGTACTCTGTCTATTTTAGTCGTCAAAAAAAGATTATTTTGGGTGCTAGAAATTCAAGGAAAACATTATAGACATGGTTAAAAAGCCGCACGAAAAGCTTGAGTACTTGTGCGCATCTATAGGAGACTAAAATGTGTAGATTTGGGGTTCTCACTTTTTACTAGATACTACTCTCTTCATCTTATATCTATTGAACTATTTTATTTAGCACAAAAATTAAAAAGGTGGAGAAATTTTATGTGTTGTTTTCACTTTTGTTCTTAATTTTTTACATGTAAATTGAAATAGTTAAAAAAATAAATATTGAAATGATAATTTTAATTGTTTAGAAAAGCAATTCATTAATTATGAAAATATTATAAAGATTTGGAACTATCAAAATATAATATATTTCAATAGTCTTAAGATGGATCTAGTGGTAGATCATAGATGCTAGAAACTTCAACTTGTCATTTAACTCTGATTTTGAGTGAGCAAGGTGTAGCATTTTAAATTACAAAGGTAGCGACTAGCGAGAGTGCATTTGAGAAACTTCTGGGGGTGTTTGTGCAATTAAGTGGAAATTTTGCTCCCCCTCTGGATTTCATTATTCTAAGCCACGCTGTTTACTCTTAGCTTACGCGTGCCAAACGCGAACCAATATTTCTTAGCTAAGAAAATGCGAGTCCACGCGTGAGCTAAGAGTTCTCATTAATTTTGTTCCTGTGCATGTCCCTATCTCTTCTCATGTTCTCTGGAATTAAATTGTTTCTAGCTAAAACTTGTTTAGATAATGTTTTTTGTTTTCCTCTTTATTGATTTTTTTTCCCACTGTCGGCTTTCTTTTAGCATTAGTGACTAGTAAAAGAAAAAAATAACACATAAAAAAGATAAAATGTAAGAGCGTGAGTGAATTTATAATTTTATATTATATGGAATGCCTGAAAAGGTTGAATGGCTGTCTAATGAAAAAAACGAAACAAAGACGATGAACATGATGACACAGCTTCTAACAAACAGTATGCGCACCAACTTATTTCGTGGGCTCTTATTTCACTCGGCGCCGAAAAAATGCTAAAAGGCATTGCCAACAAATTAAAATTTGGAGAGATTAAGGAAGCAGATTACGTGAATTCCAAGTGAAATATCAATTTTATGGGATGATTAACATAAAACCCAAAGCTTATTAACTTTTGGGACAAAATAATTCTTTAAAATATTGAGGTAGATTAGTTAAATACAGAGTTTCTTGGACCCTTACACCCAACCCCACTCGCTTTATGTATAGCTATTCTCTCCACTAAACCTAGCCCAGGGATACACATGAATTACTCCATTCTTGGCATAATGAACAAAACATTTTGTCTGGCAAGAAGATTAAAATATGTACTGCTATTATTAACATTCTTTTCAGTTTTTTTCCTATGAAATTAAAAAATATATATTTTTTAAGTTTTGTATAGTTAGAGTTTAAATTTTGATAATAAGGTAAATTGAATATAAAAAAAAAATTAGAAAAAGAAAACAGTTCTACATTTTTAGAAAAAATAAAAAAAATGGAATCATCTTTTTCAAGATGAAGTATAACATTTTCAGTTAAACCCTCACTAAAAATCCATTTAAACTAGAGCGACACAACAGCGTGAGCAAGTCCTGTCCTCAACCTTGGGCAGAAACGTCGCAACTCAAGGCAGCCTAGGCCCTACAAGACAAATTTGTGCTCCACTTTTAGGGTGGCTGGATCAAGGGCAAAGCTCAATGATCAGGTTCCTGGGCTTTACATAAAATTATATTTAATGGGCCTTTTTTCCAAATCCCAAAATGACTAAGCCCATTGGGTATGGCCAGTGACTTCTTTCCTACAAAATTTGGTTCCATGGAAGCCTATAATTTCCCTGCCCAACATAGTCTGACACGACTTGAGGGGAAAAAACCAAAAAAACTGGAGGATGAGATCTTTCTTTTAATTTCCAGATTTAATATTTAATATTGTCCCACCAGTCGATATTTTATTTGTAATATAATTTCTTTTTCTAGAACAATTCTATTTAATTATCTGTTCACACTTCACACATTTGAGATAAGTGAACAATCATAAAGTTCGGTGCACCATATAAAATATGTTAGATGTTTGTATAAAAAACACTATATCGATATTTCCTTATAAGTGTTGGTCTCATAGTCTTATTACTATTATTATTTTTCCAGTCACTTAAAGACAAGTAGATAATTATAAAATACATTGAACATGGTATGAGATAGACCTAACACTATGTCAACATTACATATGTAAATTTTATGGTCACCCGTTTTGTTCCGAAGTTGCATACCTCTTAAAAGTTGACCAACACAAAAGTCAAAAGTGAATAAATAAATAAAAGAGCAAAATCATGGAGAGCTAGGATGTACCGATTGAAACAAAACACAAAGGTTGCAACGAAAATTTTGTTGGGGATTATATATATAGCCAATGTAATAGACAAATAAATGGATGGATCGAGAAAATTCCAACGTCGAGGCACGTCGATGAGATCAGGATAAAGAATCAGAATGGATGGATCGCGAAAGAAAGCAGTTAAAACGTGCATGCACACAAACAAAAAAACAAAGGCCTAAATACCTATTGCTTCCTTGAACTATGACAACTCAGACAGTTTACCCCCTAAACTATGAACTACATTAGCTTAGACCTTACATTTTGGGAAATCGATCAGTTTAGTCACTCAACTCACTTAAGCGCTCATGTGACCACACGTGACAAAGACGCTGTTATAGAGATAAACAAAGCCTCATCTCCTTCTTTGATATCAACGCTACCTCAATCTTCGATGCTTCCTCAATTTTCCCTCTACCCCACCTAGGTTTTGATTGAATTTCCCTACATCGCAGAGACCTAATAGCGGATTAACATCAGAAATCCAATTAGAGACTTAATCGGAGGCCTAATAGCGGATTGACATCAGCAGAATCAAAGACACCATGATTCTCTACCGCCATCAATAAACCAAGCATGCAAAGGAAATGAGAGGGACTGGAAGTCGAGTGTGTTTTTGATCTCGAAGTTTGTCCAATTTGTCGGAATGCTCCCCATTGGATCCACAACTGGCATGACGCATCCATCTTGAAATGATGCGGCGTGTTGTTGAAGGAGCGATGGAGGCTTTGGGCGGGGGCAGGGGAGGACGCTACTTCGATGTCGAAGGTGAGAGAAGAAAAAGGTGAAGGAGGGGCCAGAGGCATTGTGGAGCACAGAGATGAGGCCGGATATGAGGCGACAACGATGGCTGCACCATTAAAGACGAACAGCGTGAAGAATAGGCTGAGTTAGGGGACTAAAGTGACCGATTCATCAAAGTTTAGGGTTTGAATTGATCCACTTGATTGTTCAGAGATAAACTGTCAAAGTCATCATAGTTCAAGGAAGCAATAGACATTTAGGCCAGCAATAAATAAATAATAAGAAGAAAAGAAGAACGAAAAAACTAGACGAGGTGCAATGGCTGCCCAGTCATCCGACAATTGTGCCTGACGAACATGCCTAATCAAATTTTACAATAGAAAAAAAATGTTACTGGTCATATTACTTATTCTCCTCCTCCTTTTTCTTCTTCTTTCTCTGTCTTTCTCTCTCTCTCTTTTTATTAAGTACTCAAAATCAGAATAGTTGACTACGAGAAAATAGAAGCTGTTATATCGTGCGACGGTGCGAGTATACGATTTCTATATCTTTTTTATTGGCTGAATGAAACAATAGCTATTAGTTTATGAACGGCAAATATAGAAATTTACTTGAAGCTAATCCTCTGGTGGGAGGCCAAGTAAATTGAGTCAAGCAAAAGTGTCTCGATAGTTATAAACAAATTTGCGAAAGCATATTTCCGTGTAAATTTAAAAATATTCAATAACCACTGACAAGTAGATTTTTCTGTATGAAATGAACCCAATCAACCAGCAATGATGGTGGCCCAACAGAAGATATAACCCAGCTGGATAGCAGAACAAACAGTGGAATTAATGCCTGCAACTACATGACCAGACGCCTGTGGTCGATAATGCCATCCTGGCTCCACAATTTTGCTCATCATTACTTAGTTCAATCCAACCGGAGATCTAGAATTCAATTTGTTTATAATAAATAAGTGGAAAAACTTGTCCGGATCACAAAATCATGAGCTGTCTTGCGGCCACACGCTAAAACAAAGCTCATGAACCGCCACTACTTAATCTACATTAAAGCAGGCAAAGAGAGACAAAGAACTTGTCATGAAAATGAAATGCTGCTTTATTGTTCGCCTGCAAATTGTTTAAATAACCATTAATCTCAGCAATATGTGGGGGCTGTTGGGAATGGTTGGCTCAACCAATCAAAATCAATACAAGCAGGCCATGCTAATCCAGGGACTTAAAAAGAATTGGATGGTTGGGGGGTTGGTGGCAGTTTAGTCTTTTCACATGCATGCAGGACAGAAATAGAACAAGATCATCATCACACCTCTTTGCTGAGATAAAATGTCCAAATTTCTCATATTGCCATTCTTTGCACTTCACAAACCTCCCAAAGTATTAGCAGAAACTAAACCATGGTTCTAACGGGACCTCATTAGACCACACATCAAGAAGCATGCTAGTTACTAAAGACAAGAAGGAATGGACAAACATTAATTTCGAAACTGTGCTCACAACCTTCGCTATCAGAAACCATGCCGAGGATCCACCTTCCTTGCTCTGCTCTCATCGTGCATCTGCTGACATGAATGACTCTGCGAACCCAGGTGGCCGCGTAGGTATACTGGTCTGAGTATTGTCGCCACTGGCCAGAAACGATGAAGAGTCATCCACGTTGCTGTTTCCCTCGAATGCCTGCCATTTCTTTAATGCTTGAGGAAGGGTCATGTCTAGGTCGATTCCGTAGACGTCATCGGGATCAGGTTCTGCCGGTTTCCAGAGCTCAGCCAGTGACGAGAGCACATTGACCACATGACCCATTTCGGGCCTCTGATAAGGCTCCCTTGCACAGCAGTGCCAAGCAAGCTCAGCCACGGTGCTAATACTTGCGACCGTTTCCTCATTAAGATCGATGGCTATGTCTACGGCTTTTCGGAACATGTCCTTATCAGCATGCATTCTCCGGAACCAAGTCACAAGGTGTACGCTGTCCTCTGGCTGAGTTTCATCCAGTGCCCTTCTCCCGGTGATCAACTCCATAAGGATCACACCAAAGCTAAATACATCAACCTTTGTGGTGACTCTTCCAGTAACTGCCAAGGTAAAAACAAATCTCTAATTGAATGCCCCAGATTTAACCAAATAACAAACATAAAAAGAATCCAACATGTCCTGGCAATGGCGTAACAATGTCACGAAAGATACAGGATAGCTCCAGAACAAAAACATGCCATGGTAATCGATGGCCCGTAAATAGAGCAAAATTCCAAAGGAACTGATTGTGCTAAGTTTCACCTGAATTCAACACACATCTGACATGTAAAAACCATTTGAAGGAACAAAATATGCTCAATTTCAAATTAACAAGTAAACGAAAACAAATACAAAGCTACTATAACCTATTACCTGCATATTCAGGTGCCAGATACCCAAATGTTCCTGCCAGTCTCGTCTCAATTGAGTGTTTGCCACCATCAGGTGCCAGACGAACCAATCCAAAATCTGCGACTTTAGCACGCATATCATCACCCAAAAGAATATTGGATGGCTTAAGATCTCGATGAATGAAACTTTGGTGAGCCAAAGTATGCAGATACTCAACCCCTCGAGCCACATCCAAAGCAAGTGTGAGTCGCCTGGTCCATTCAAGTGGTTTCAAGTTCTCCTCTCTCCAGTTGAACAAATGCCTACTCAGAGTTCCTTGGGGCATATACTCATAAACAAGAAGCTTCTCATTTCCGTCCAAGCAGTACCCAAGAAGTGCCACTAAATGGCGATGGCGAACTTTAGTAAGAACAGAAATCTCAGACTTAAATTCTGCCAGACCCTTCTCACTCACAACACTTGATTCCATCCTTTTCACAGCAATCTTTGTTCCATCATGCAATTCCCCTTTGTAAACTGTGCCAAAGCCACCTTTTCCTAAAACATTCTCCTCACAGAAATTATTGGTAACATTCTTCAGTACTTGAATGGAAATGACCATATTACCAGACTCAACGACATGAATGTCACTGGGTGCACCACTGCTTGTCTGGCTAAATGCTTCACTTCCACCACCATTTATAGAAGCAACTGTAATCTTGACTGCATCTTGGTCACCGGAATGCTGTGGATGTATGACCATAGTGGCAGTTGTATTTGGACTCTGAACTCTTGCTGATCGCTTGCGTGTTCTAGAGTACAAACAAATACCTAGTCCAACAAGACCTAAACCACAAACAACTCCAACTACAGAACCCACAACTGCCCCAGTTTTTGATTTCTTTCCATCACTGCTAGAACCACCACTTCCACTGTTAGCGTTTCCTGTGTTCTTACCAGGACTTCTTGCAGGTGAGTGCGAAACATCTTTCCCGATGTCAGGATTACCATCAGTATTCAGAACAATATTTTGACTAAATGCCGGTACCTGACCAAACAGCCTATTGTTTGAAACATCGAGATGCCTGAGATTAGGCAGTTTGGTGAGCTCTGTTGGTATCGTTCCAGTAAGATTATTGCCGGAGAGATCCAAGAATGTCAGGGAAGTCAACAATGAAAACTTGGGGGATATCACACCGGTTAGTCCCACCCTCCTGAAATTAACTACTGTAACATTCCCATTGTCACATGTTATACCCAACCACTGATTAGCACAAGGATCGTTCCCTTTCCATCTTTGTGCAAAAACAGTAGGGTAGCCTACAGCCCCAACTACAGATAACAAGTCATTAACACGATCATCACAGGCAACACCACGATCATCCAAGCAGAAGCTATTAGTACCTTTGATCATATCCGGTAAGACACCATTTTTAAACTTTGGGGTAGGACCCTGAAGCATATTATTGGTTAAATTCACAATATAAAGGGAGGGTAAATTCACAAGAGACAAAGGGACAACTCCAGTCAACTGGTTGTCCCTCAAACTGAAATTCCTCATCTGAGTTAGCCCCGAAACATCCGGTATAGGACCTGAAAACTTGTTCTCATGTAACCATACCTCAGTCAGAGAAGTCATGTTCGCGATCACATCAATTGTCCCATTCAGCTGCTGGCCGTTAACCCACAACGACTGAATCATGGAATTCGCAAACGAAGCCGGTAGTCCTCCAACCAGATTGTTCAGAGCCAAATGCAAATCTATCAAATTCGGGAACTTGTCAGAACCCAGAAAATCAGGGATGGTTCCAGAAA
This sequence comes from Aquilaria yunnanensis, assembly GCA_039654915.1. Taxonomy (NCBI): domain Eukaryota; kingdom Viridiplantae; phylum Streptophyta; class Magnoliopsida; order Malvales; family Thymelaeaceae; genus Aquilaria; species Aquilaria yunnanensis. The sequence continues at coordinate 5,276,036 of CM077595.1, forward strand.
GGTTGGCTCCATTGGCAGAGAAGCTCTGCAACGAAGTCGCCTCTTTCAAACTTTCGGGAACCTCCCACGACTCGAAGGGGTTATAATCAAGACTCACGGATTGCAGAGAGGACAGTCCAGAAAAAAAATCAGAAGGGAAAGAAGAGAAATGGTTGGTATGAAAATTAGCTTCCTGAAGTGAGCTCAAACCAGCGAGACTAGGAACAGCTCCAGTGAGCTGGTTGTTCATAACCTCAAAAACAATCAATTCAGAGAGGTTCTTGAGATCAGGAGGGAGGGTGCCGCTAACATTCCTGCCCGGAATTTGGATCCGGGTGATCCGTTTGCTAGAAGAACACTGAACACCGTCCCATTTACAAGGGTCCGGGTCGGACCACTTGAGGGAACTTGGGATTTTGAGGCTGGACTTCAGAACCTCCATGACTGGCGAGTCAGGGCTGGTCTGGGACTGTGAATAAGAGAGGAGAGAGAGCAGGAGGAAAAGAAGAGAACCCAGATGGGTTTTCTTCATGGTTGGTGTCTTCCTGAAGAGAATTGGTGAGAAGGTGAAGGAAATTGAAGGAAAGTCGTGATCCTTTGCTCCCTTTTTCACTAGGGTTTTTCAGGGCATTGTCATTGGGCATAAGAAAAGCAGAGAATCAACTGATTGAGAGCATGAAACGGCGGGGATAGAGGGATAGGAGAGGGAAATTGTGGGACAAAGTCCTTAAGATTGTGCTTTTAAAGTTCGAAGCTTTTAGCTTAACGCTCAAAAACACACAAGAAAAATTCTCAATTTTTGTGTGGAGACTGGAGAGAGAGAGTGTGTGGTTGCCTTTATGTCAGCGGTGTATGTTACGTTGTGGTCTGTGGAGGGAAGGCTCGAGCGAAGAGACAGGCGAGGCACATGCGAAATTGGGTCCGACTCTAAATGGTTCCAAATCGGATTATGACCCACTCTTAATACTTTCTTTTTCTAAAATCTCTATTTTCTTTACCTAGAAGCAAACGATTTGTCACCTTTTAAGAATTTATTTATTATTGCTTTTGATATATCGCTCATAACTTTGGTTTTTCTAAATCTGTATTTAGTCTTCAATTTTATTATTCCACCCTTGTTGAAAAACTTAGCCCTTTTATTTTTTTTATTAAAGTTTAACTTGAATATTTTTATTTTAATTTATATTATAAAATTTTTTAAAAATTATATTTCCTTCATCCCACATTCTTTAAAACACTTTTCATTTTGGGTTGCCCCAAATTATTTAAAATATTTCCATTTTTAGTAACTTTTACCATATATGTTTACCATTATACCCTTATTCTCTCTATTACTCAATTCTTTCCTTCCATCCGATAGCCTACCGTTCAACTCTCTCATTCGATCTCTGCAATAGAAAGGGAAGCGAGTTGGTCGAACCAATTAACAGAGGTGACCCATTGACAGAGATGGAGAAGGAAGTGAAAAGGTTAGTCACAATGATTTTCGATCAAAGCGACGACAATCGACGATCAAAGCGACAGATGGACTTGATAAAGATGGAAACGGGGAGGTCGGTGATGGAAATCGTTGTATGGGGAACGAAATTGACACGATGAGAATGGAATCGACATGATGGGGGCGACAATCGATGTGATGGGGATGACAATTGATGCTGCAGGAATGGCAATCGGTGCTTCAGGGATTAAAGCAACAAGATCAGGGATAGAAGCGAGTTGGCGACTAGACGAAAATTAAGGCGATGAAGTGACTGACAGAAGCGATGAGGCGATGAGGAAGATGGAAGTTGGAGACAAAGATGAAGGGCAAAATGGGAAGTCATGTGCAAAAATAGAGCTCGCCTAAAACTGCGTGCAATTTCATTTTTTTTAAATAACATGAGACAAATGGAGTATTTAGAAATAATAATCTTTAAAATATCATTTTCATATTAAAAAATTATATTTCTATAAGAAACTTTGAAAGAGACAAATTCACGAATCGATTACTATGAATAGTAACAAAAAATTTTAATAGTTATGCATTTTTTATATCATGTATTTTTTTGTTGTAACATTTCACCACCATATGTTTTCTATTCTATTATTCATATTTGGCTTACCACATCTATGATTTTCCACGCTTAGTTAAACTTAGATACTCTAGAATGGTCTTAATAGATATTTTTCTGACCATGTTAAGTAAGAAATGAAATAAACTTAGGCAACAAAGGCAGAAGGTAAAAAATGCAAAAAGGAATGATCAATTAATAGAGGTCCTTTGATAAATGATGCACACTAAAAAAAATATAGTACTCTCTAGACTCAAAATTATTGCAACATATTATATTTTGGATAATCTCAAATCTTTGTAATATTTATATATTTTATAAATTACTTTACCATACTATCCTATAAACTAGCATTTCAATATTCACTTTTTCCTAACTTTCTCAATTTACGTATAACAAGCTAATGACAAGTAAAAACAAAGCATAAACTTTATCCACTTTTGTAATCTTTGTTCCAAACTAAATGATTCAATAGATATGAAAAAGATAGAGTATTAAAACTTCAAAAACAGTATGTCTTGTAAAAAAAAGAAACACATAGAAATGCTTAATAAATAATGGGATTGAACATAATTACACCCATTTGCTAAACTCTGGAGGTTAATTTAGAAAAGAATAAAACTCTTCGTTGTTAGAGAACTCGAATTTTGGAAAAACTGGTCTAATTTGGAGATTAACTTTTTATTACTATTATAAGTGTCAGGAAAATGCAAGCATTAAAATTACATATAAGACCAACAATTGCTAACAGCTGCAACATGGAACATATTTATATTTTTCCATAGCCATCTAAACTCAAAACAAAAATAATAAGATAAAATATAACTGTACGTCATAACTTTAAGCTAAAGTCTCACTTGTTCAACATATTACGTAACTAAAATAGACTATCATTTGCGGCAAATGACAATCATAGTTTCTTGTCCCAAAAATATAAAATCAAAATAGCTAAACCACATCTAATGAAAACTGAGGCACATAAACTTCCATCACGTATAAATATATTAACTTGAAGTAATTCTACTAATAGTTTACTAACTTCCTTCACTTTTTTGCAGTAAGATGATTTCTCCTTGTCATAGTTGTTAACAAACATACATACAAAATTTAGGGAATGGTGAACTTATATAGCTTAAACTAGAACCATAATTAAAAGTAGATAAATTATAATGATTAAAATTTCAATTTAGAAAGCAATAATAAAGAAAGATGACAAAAAAAAAAATTGGACCAAGATAAAAAATAAAAAAAAATTATGTATTAAAGATTTACTAAGTGATTTATTAAAGTAAAAAAATGAAATAACTACAAAATAAACAAATTATGGTGACTAATGTCTTAGTTTAAAAGATAGTATATAAAAAACAAAAAAAAAAATTGAAACCAAGAGAGCAAATAGAAAAAATCAAGTTCAATAGTTATTAAATTTGGGGGGCCAAAATGGAACATGGATGAAACTTGGGGACTAACTTCAGAAAGAGTGAAAATTCAGGAATTGAAATTGAGTTTTAACCAACACAAAACATGAAACATACTAAAAGGTGAAAATCGCAACAAATGCTCTAAAAAAACATAGTGCTTTATGATTAATGACATCCAAGAAAGAAGGGGGGAAAAATGATACTGTTAATATATAATGAAATTCACTATAGATGAATAGTACAAACACTAGTATCTTCTAGAAGTAAGTAACGTATGTGGAGACCCATATAATGATGCAAGTCATTGATGGAACAATATAAAAAGATAAAAAATACTTTGACATTAAATAAAATTCGAGTATAGATAATTGTAAATACACAAAATAGCTAAATGAATATGTGTTTACATATTGTCAAAAAAACATTAAAGATAACAGATGAAAATGTCAAAGCAGTTTCATTAACCAATTCAAGTGAAACCATTAAGAGAAAGAAAAACTTTTGGTATTTATAATATAGGATAACACTGCATAATATATATACATAAGTTTTTCCAGATTTTTACTCACTGATGAATCAGTGATAAAATAAAACATTTTAAGAATCAATCACTTATACATAATGTAAATTATGCATTATTTTAACTAATCAAAACTCTGAATCAAATCTCATGTAAAGCATTCATGCATTATACAAATTGTGCATCTGTTTGAATTAATCAAAACTTTGAATTTGATCTATCTAACTAAACCTTTCAATAAAATCATGTAAAAGAAAGAAATTTTGATATTTAACATGGTTAGTAAAATAATGTCTCTCATTTCCATTTAAGGCTATGTTGTTTTAAATTTAAATAAACCATCTAAATTTTTTTTCTAAAGTTTTCAACCGATTGCAAAAGTTTGAGACCACTATGGTAAAAGTGTAATATTGAGGGACCAAAAGGCGGATTTGAACATCCCCCAACGAAATGGCAACAAAATGGACAAACTTACCTTTAATTCCTAAATTATTGGTTACTGCAACTAGCAGTTTCCATACTTTATTATCTGCCGATCTTATCATCATCAACAAATAGTTTTCACCCTATCTCATGACAGAAGGAGAAAGTGAGAGATCAGTATGACAGATGTTCAATATTCAGGGACCAAAAGAGAGGTTTTACCACAAAACTGGAAAAATCGAAAAAAAAAAAAACGGGGTGGAAGTGCTACTATTAATGAACAGTAGAAATCCCTTCTTGTTTAGAATATAGTATAACTTTAGCAAAATGACAGCTTAACCTCGGGAGATGTATAAGTTTAGATACTGGAAAAAACAAAAGCCTGCACCTGTGCAAGAATAGAAACTTGAGAGGGAAAGAGAAAACGTTGCAGTATTTTATTTTTGATGATTTCTTGAGAGAATATTGAGAAATTTATAAATTTTGATTTGTGAAAGGTGTTGGAAGGTTTTGGGTTTTTATAGAGGTCTGAAAAATTATATTTATTTGTAACATACATTTTAATGTAATTAATATAGATTAATGCGAGAATAAATTGTGTGCAATAATTTTCATAAGAAGAAATAATTGATTTTGGGACATAACTCTATAATCAATTAATGCGTAGAATACTTATTGTGAAATTGTTTACTTACATGTATACATATAAGACATAAGAGACTTACATGTGCTAATAATTGAAACCCAGGGAGGTAGATTTTTAATATGGGGCAGAAAATGTATGAATATAGATAGCCATTTATGTAATTATTTGTTGGGTTATTCTTAAAGGATAAATTCAAAATGAATCCATCAAATTTATTCGTATATTAATTTAAGGCACACAAGTATAAAATGATTATAAAATACCTGAAATAAATGCATATAAACTATTATATAGGTTTCTCCCTTATATATAGATATATAGTTATTTGTTTTTAATTTCCTTCACAACACTCAATGTACTTTGGAAAGTAATGCTTTTTCTTTGAAATTTAGCTTTACATATACTATCAAAGCTTAATCTCATAGAACCATGCACCAAGTTAAATTACCTCTTCTATTTTATTTAGAACAATTTAGAATCTCCCAGTTTTCCCTTTGTTAATTATAGTATACTGATGCAGTATATACTCCACTTTAACTTATGTTTTGCTTCCGTTAAATTTGATTAGAGAAAAAATGGTTGCTTCAGAATTTTGAGTAATACTCCCTCCGTCCCATAAATTTTGATACATTTGACTTTTTGTTGTATTTTGACTCAATTTTATTCATATTATTGTTTATTAAAAAAAATTAAAATAAATATATTTAGAAACTACATATATTGAATTATCATTCATATACAAAGATTTTGTATTTATATATTAAAATGTTAAAAATAAAAAATCATAGATTAATTGCCAAAAATAAATAGAGCAAAATTTTTGGGACGAAGGGAGTAATTTATATTAACTTTCTTTTATCAAAATAGTTGTTATGGTAATTATCTAAGCAAATTTTTTCATTCATTGTTATCATTTGAAGCAATCTCGTTCAAACTAACTACAGGGAATTGTGAAATTCATGGAGAAAATCCAAGGACATACCATGATTCCATACGAATCTCGATGCAAAATCATTACACAAATTCAAAAACCTAGATAACCTAGCTAGAGAATTCGCTCCATTTTCTTTTACTCTCCATTCTCACTCCCTAATTTCTCTCCAATCTTGCCCCTAAATCACGATCCTCATTTAGAAGATGACGGGTTTGTTGTTGTGGGTACACTTCTATGGATGCGATTTCATTAGCCAAATTTCTGATTTTGCAGCGAGTTTGAATCAACTCATGGTTGAGTTTGGTTATTTCGCAAGTTAGATTCCTATTGTATGATTCTAGATTCCTATTGCGTGTTTCTATGCATGCGCATCAATGTTTGTATGCATTATACGGACCAAATTTCCTTCACTACAAATTTGGGTTATTATCATACAGGATTAAGTTGTTATTATATGAAACTGAGTTTGTATTGTAGAACAATGCATTCTTATTGGATAAATTAAATTATTATTGTGTGAATTTGATATATTAATATATCAAATTGAGTTCTTATTATATAAAATTGGGATGTTAATATAAGAAACCAGATTCCTATTGCATAAAATTGGATGCCTATTGTATGAAATTAAAATTGTAATGTATAAAACTAATTTTCTATTGTAAGAATTTGGGATGTCGATATACAAAACTTGATTTCTATTTTACAAAACTATGTTCCTATTGTATGAAACTTAGTTCTCACTACATATGGTATCTAACTAAAAATTCTCCCAACATAATTGTTTGTAGCGTAAAAAAAAGAATGAATAATATCTTTTTTTATAATTATCATATTTATCATTTTAAAATTCTACTTTTCTAAAAAATATCATATTTATCATTTTGAAAAAAAAAAATACATGAACTTTTAAACAAAATCGCATGATTCCGTAGACTTATCCTAATTACATCTAATTTTTCTTGATTTACTTTAACCTTGACTAATAAAAATTTAACGTGCATGGAGTATATACACCATGTCAATGGTGGCAATTACCCTTTTGTTTCAGATTCAATTTTGTTATCATGACTATTCACGCTTCCTTGAATTTTTTTCCTAAACACATGGCTCAATTCAATATTTATTATTTTCAAAAGAATGAATTAACTACTAACATTATTCAAAATAACTGAATAAACTACAAACAATATTCAAATTGTCTAATTTACCTACTCTGCATTGAGATATTACAAAACTTCTTCATTATCTTTTTGTAATTGATAAAACAGATCCACTTAATTTAAAATAATTCAAACATGCAACTTCTATCCTTTGGAAATAAAGAAAAAAAATGAAAAAACTACTAATTTTTTGAACTTGGCCCAATTGTGCCACTAATGTTTCCAACTTGGCACAAGGAGTAGGAAGAGCAATAGAGCGAGGAAGAAAGTGATCTGCAGAAGGATTAGGGTGGTGAAAGCGTGTGGGTTGGCAGGCTTTAAAGCGGGTCATGTCAATGTATTGAAGTAAGTTGGTGGAAAATAAAAAATGACGAAGAATGCACAGAACAGGAAATGCAAAAGCAACCATAAATGGGCTAGCAATACCAGTAGACAAATCAAAACCCAAGAATAGGATTTTGCTGTAGACAGAGCAAAATCCAACAGGCGAAAGTGAATCTATCTCAATGAAGGCTCTCGGAGGAGGATGGAGGTCACGGATTCAGTGATCGTGGGGCTGTGAAGAAAATAAAGTGGAGAAGACAGTTAAAATGTTAAATCAACAAATTTTAAACTTCAAAGGCACTAAGAATAAAATGAAAAATATAAGAATTAAACTTAGCATTTTATGTTGAGATTTCATTAGACTTAATCATTAAAATTATGAAAGTGACCAATTTCAGTTTACAATTTCTATACTAATATATGTGTAGGCATCAAAATTTAATTAGGTTAAATATATATTAAACCCAATTTAAATTATTTAGCTCATTTTTAAATTGATGTCTAAAATTCAAAAATTCATCAAATTTTGAAAACTACAAGTTCAAGAAATTCAATTTTTGAGAGCCTAAAAACATGCAACCAGAGGTCTCGAATGAGGACTTATTATACTATCTTAGCCAAACTCCATTTTAACAAATTGGGTATCAAAGTCCAAAATGACTAAAGCCTATACATACCCATCATTTAGCCCAATATATTTATTTTCTCTTAAGATAAATATAAAAGATAAATACATGATAATTATCATATGCGGTTCTCTTGAACTAAACCATATATTCTCTACACTTATAAATAGTCCCCCAAGGCCAAAAACAAAAAGAAGAACGAAGAAATTGGAGAAGCAAAAAATTAGAGAGGAAGAGAAATTTCTCTATAAGAAGCTTTCTCCAGCTCTTCAAGCCGATCAATTACAAATGCCCAGCGAAAGGAGAAATCAAATCCCAGTTTCAAGGCCAGATTTGAAGAATATGGTAAAAAATGCAAAGAACGCGGAATGGTACTTTATCAAGCTCAAGTTCAGATATGACAGAAGCGGTGAGGAATGCGAAGAACGCGGGACGACACTAACATCAAGTTCAAGTCCAAATCCAATGGAAGCGGTGAGGAACGCGAAGAACGTGGGACAACGCTAACATTAAGTTCAAGTCCAAATCCAGTGAAAGCGATGAGGAATGTAAAGGATTTGTTTCTATACTGCATCAAGTCAAACTCCAAGGAAAGTGACAAGAAAGCGGCGGACATCGCTCAAAGCCCCCAAATCTAATGAGTATAATAGAAAATCTCAAATAAAAAAAAGCGGTAGGAACCTCGGTTCGTGTTCGTGCAAGACAAAATCCAGAGTCCGTGTTCGTAAAGAAGCCATTCACGTCTTCACCAAAAACTCGAAACGTTAATTAAAGGAATGTGCACGTGAGAAGCATGCTAAAAAGTTGATTCCCCAAAATTTTATTTAAATTTTAATATTGTAATTTGTGCTGCAATTAATTTTAAGTGCAATTTTTACACACAAAACTTGTGCGTACAATATGGTTTATGTTCTTTTGTAGGATCTTTATATTTGAGTTCAGATATATAGGATTTTAATTTACATTCAATCAACTTCATCTCAAAAGCATGTAAGCTTGAATTTTCATCAATAAAATTATATTGATTCTTATGTTATACAAAATGGCAGCTATATATCGGTCAATTAACTGATTATGTGGTATATGAAAACAATTCTTTAATCTTTTGTGTAATGCAATTTTCCTTTGATGGAGGAGGATTTGCAATAACGACATAACAAAGGGAGTGGGTGACTCAGCATTTGGCTCCTTAAGTTTCCAAATTCTTGGTTTTCGAAATTGGCATTTTCTTACTTGTAATAGTACTTGTACAATAACAAAAGTTTTCATAGAGTGGTTTAAATTTGTGATTATTATTAAGAGATTAAATATTCAATCTCTCACTACCCTTGACCTCTCTATCATGTACCAAAAAATATATGCATTTGTTTTGGTTGTGTGAATATGTGTATATCTTTTGGTTGTGGGTATGTTGTTGTATATAGGAAAATTGCTCATTGTTACTATATTGTCTAAAAGTGATGCACACATTCTATTGTAAAAATTGCTTGGTTTAGTTTTTACGTGCACAAAGTTGTAATACCCATATTAGTTGTGCAACGATATAAAGCATATATATGTACATATATGTCTGTGTGTACAGCCATGTACAAAGAAATACAAGCATGGCATAAAAGTAGAAAAACATGATGTGTCCGACATGAACATCATTTATAAAACATGAATGCCACCAGCCAAGTGCTTGCAATTCCTCCTCTTTTGGTCATAAGCATACGTTTTCAGTCTATGATTATTGATTAGAATGGTCAGGAGCGGTGATTGATCGGCTTTAGCCGCATTCCATCTCATTCTGATTACTTTCTTAAAATGAATGTGGTCACTTTTCAGTCACCTTTGAACGTTTTATAGAAATATCTGTGTGTTAGATCCAGGGGATGCAAAAATGCGATAATAATGTTCGGGTTAAAGTTGTTACCAACTTCATAGATCTTATTTAGCTTTAGTGGGTAAGTGAATGTACAATTATGACCTGAATGTACGAAGTTAACACTTGAGGCCTAATAAGACAGAAAGACAATCTTGAAGATCCCAAACTTGTAATTATTCTTGAAGTCCCAAAGGGAAAAAAGGGTAAACCTTCAGGCTAGCCCCTTAGAATTTAATAACTGAGCTGCAAGTTCCTGAATTTTTTTTGTCACTCAATCAGAACCCCATCTCCAAATTATGCAGTCTCTTCCTGTTCTTTCCTTTCTTATCACAGCCCACAGCGGCTCCCATGAATCTTCTACTCTAGACATTGTCAACTGAACAGAGCAGGCAACAAAACTCAATTAACTGTCGGCCAGAAGCATATCTTTTAAACTTATTGTGCACGTACACTGAAATAAGACACATTTGCAGAGATGAACTCATTCAAAACCAAATTCAACACAAATTCTTCCTGTAAACAACAACCAGATCGAGCCAAACAATAAGCCCGCATAGAATCAAAATTCATAGTAAAAATAGAGCAAGCAATTGCAAAAGCCAAATACCTGGCTAAGATTATCAGAAGCAAAGAACTATAACCTCTCTCTCCTGATGCCCACCATTGTCGCCACCACAGCCTCTCTCTCTCCTGATGGCCACCATTAATGTCGTTACCGGCCACAAAGCCACCGCCAGCTTGCGCTCAGCCACAGTGGACGAGAAGGGCTGACGATCTCCGATTACTTCACAGTGGATGATGTTGATGAGGGAGCAACTGCATGTAAGCTAGCCGATCTGACAATGGAATGAAAGGGCATGGGGGAAAGACTGAGGGAGGGTTAGGGTTGTTTTCGGCCTGGACTAGGTTGGGCTCACTCCAGGGCTCGTGGTTCTATGGGCATTGGGCTTGGAGAGATAGTATGTGAAGGCCCAATTGGCCTCAATAGGATATATGCTGAAGTCTTACTAAACTTGGGCTCTGCTCGTTTAAGTGATAAGTTTGGAAATAAACTCAAGTTCAAGCTCGAGTAGCCTGATAAAAGCTGATAAAAGCCTTACTATTTTACACTCATAGTTTTGATGGGAAGCATGTTTACATATATTTTTTTTTTTTCATTTTTCTTATCTCATAAAGTGATAGATGATTTTACAGTCATAATATATTGTGTCATATAGTGTATAATGTTGGTTTGATCTTCCACGTTCTTTATATATTAGATTTATGCATATTTGTATACAACTTGCACATATATTTGAATTGTGCGGGAAGCACACTTTGACACATTTACACTAGTGCTTTAAGATATAGGACTTGCAATTAAATATATCATTAAGAGTTATGCGATTTTATTTATATATATGTGTCATATATTTGTTGGAAGTTAAACTTATATATATTATTGAATATGTTGGTAACATATTTTTAATCTTATTTGTATATGTTGCACATTATTTAGATAAATCCCTCGCTTTTTTTATACATTGAGTTCATATGTATTTAGAATCTGATTGGTACATATCTCTAATTTTGACAGAAATCAGGATTTAATATACTCATGTCCATTTTATGCTAGTATTGGAATACAAATATATATAAACAGAAGGGATATGACACATGTCAAACTCAATCTAGCAAAAATCCATATTAGTTAAGAGTTCTTCTAGGGGCATCGGCCGAGGATGTGGGAGGTGTAGGCATAGACGCCGCTGAGGAAGAGAAGGATAAACTCTGAGGACCAGCCGTCGGTTTCTACTGCATATGACATTGATATTTATCAAAACATGACCATATTCAAGCGCCTCAACCAGCAACATTCCAAAACAAATTTGAAGACAAAGCTAGCTTCTTCCAGCTCTCTGCAACCTCCTTCCACTTCCAATTCCTCCACTTCTTCTTTTGTTTTTGTTAAATCGTCCCCTCAAGACCACAACTTTTTCTCTTCTGGCTGTTCTTCACTGTGCCACTGGATGTTGATGCTTTCGTATTTGATTGGATAAAGCAATGCCAAAGTGGGTGGTGCCCTCAGGTGATAGCTCCGATTCGAGTTTTTTATGGGTTTTTTGTGATATCAGGATTTGGTACACGCATCATTGATTTTGGGTTTCTAATAAATTTAAGAACCTTGTGAGGAATTTAGGGATTTGGGGAAAGGGTTTTCGGGTTCATTCTTTGAGTTCCTGGAGATGGGTTGTTTTCCTTGCTTTGATTCGAGAGAAGCTGAGAAGCTTAATTTGGAGAAAGAAAGCGATGATCGAAAACAAGGCTTGCCAACGATCTCCTCCAATGTCTCCAGATTAACTTCTAGTTAGTTATTCTTCATCCGAACTGATAATTATGTTTGTCAATCAGTTTTTTAGTATTATGTCTGTTGTTATATCGAACAAAGCCATTGCGCAAGAAACAGACGAAGCAAGTGGCATTAAAAGCAAATAGCTCACACAATGTGCACGTGGTACTAAAAGGGCGAAAGTGTCCTATGTTTGCAAGTTTAAGGGCCGAGTTTGACGGAGTCTAAATTGAGGGGGCTAAATATCCAAGTCAACCGAGTTTGAGAGCTAAAAATGGCATTAGGCCTTTATTTAATAATGTCTTCATAAATAGTTTTTAATAAGTTAAATAAACTTCATTTAAATAAGTTATTGGCAATTGATAATGCCTAGGAAAAAAAAAAAAATGGGCGTAATATGATTCGAAACGATTGAGCATATAAGGCCAGAATGATCTCTTTTCAGATAGAAAGTTCCAAAGCCACAACAACGTGAAAAATCTACAGCTTTTGCGCCATACGTTTGCAAGGACCTGTACAAGTACTCCGTCTCTGACCAAAGTTAATTTTGAAGCAGGTTAGAAATGGTCGCCAGGACTCGCCTGTCTCTTCGTCTGCAGAAAACCAATATACACAAGCAGCAGAGCATCAAAATTGCGGGGCAGCGGCTTAGGTTCCCTCGCAGACTTCGCTCGCTTCTTAAGGCATTGAATCTTTCTTTAGGAGCCTGCCATCGGTTTGGCTTTAAAGAATTTGGCAACTGCCTGATAGAGATTTTCTTCCTCAAAGGGCTTTGATACATATCCATCCATTCCACATTCGACACATTTGTCGCATGTGGCATGGATCACATCGGCGGTCATGGCTAATATGGGCAAATGCCATGTGCCCTTAACCCCAGACCCTTCGGTTGTGCATTCGCCATTCATCTGTTTGTTTGCTTCACTCTCCATTTTCCGGATTTGGCTAGTTGCCTCGAAGCCATCCATCTCCGGCATTTGAATATCCATGAAGCAAGCATCGAAATGATGTGGGAGCTGAAGCAACTTTAAGGCAGCTTTGCCGCTTGCAGCACACTCCACATCAGCTCCAAACTTCTTCAGTGCACCTGCTGCAACTCTGCGGTTCACCATATTGTCATCAACCACCAAAATCTTCTTACCGCAGAGCAAGCTCTGAAGGACTGAAGTTCCATTGGCCATGTCTTTTCCCGGTTGCCTCCTTTTTCCTATCCCTAAAACTTGCTGCAGACAAGCTGCCACCATACTCGCTCTCAAAGGCTTCATAATTACAGTGTCAGCAAAACCCGCGGCCTTTGCTTTGTCCACTTCGGCATTGGTTATATTTGTAGCAAGAAGAATCAACTGGGGTGATTTGAGTATGCTTCCATTCTGTTTCTGGTCCAACATCCCAACATAACATCCATTCTCGGCAGCAAGCCACGAGTCTTTCTCAACAAGAATTATATCTGGCTTGACCACGTTTCTGCAATAACATGTGAGCCACCATGAGAAAAGCTATAAACAGGCTACAATATTTCAGAATAATTCAAAGGTCTCATGCAATTGGTGATAACTCTCAGGTGAATACTAACTAAAATCTCACCCATATGGCGCAGAACCGTTCTTTCCACATGCAGAAGCTGCCATGTTGATGCTGTTGACTACCTCAACCAGTATACCAAGCCTTTTCAGATGGTATTTGGTCACAGCCGCTCGAACAGGTTTTGAATCAACTACAATAGCTTTCAATCCTCTAAAACCAGGAGGAAGATCTTCAATGTTGGATGTTTTCATATTAGTGGGTTGAGTTTTCTTACACTTCCCAAAAGCAGCTGTAATTGAAAATGTGCTTCCAATTTGTGGACGGCTAATGAAGCTTATCTGACCACCCATTAGTTGAACCAGGCATTTGCTTATGCTCAAGCCTATACCTGTTCCACCATAGTTTCGTGAAGTTGAGCTATCTGCCTGCATAAAAGGCATGAAAACTCGATCCTGGGCATGCAGAGGAATCCCAATTCCTGTATCTTCCACACAAACCGTTAATCTAACAGTATCAGAAACTTCATTAGCAGCACACAACATATTAATTGAAGCATCAAGTCGTGTTCCTTCATCATCAATCAAATGCTTAAAGGAATCCCAAGTGTTCCTTTCATCTGCTGCTTCTTTACCGCTCAAGGTCTCAAACTCATGTTTCATTGTATGTATGTCATTCGAACCTCCGTTCAGAAAATTTCCAGGTTTTCCATCTGCGGTAGCCTTTATGTCATCAGCAAGATGAACACTGACAAGTATATGCCCTCTCTCGGTGAACTGCCAAACACAACATTGAATAAAGGTCAAACTTATTAAAGGTCAAGTCTTCCAAATGTCCAAAATTTTCAAAACGCACTTACTTTAACAGAGTTGCCTACAAGATTTGTTATGATCTGTCTGAATCTTACTGGATCACCCATCACAATATCTGGAACCCGATCTGACACAAAAAGGGCCAGCTTCACAAGCCGAAGAATGTGTCAAAATCTTGTAGTACAGAAGCACATCGATAAAACCTGAACCTTCTCTTGTATTTCATTAGAGTCTAGCCGAACTCACCTCAATACCTTTGTGTCGCGACTTCTCAGAAAACAAAGAGAGAACATCATCTAGGATGGATCGGAGGTCAAATGGAACAGTTTCAAGCTCTAATTTTCCAGCCTCTATTTTTGCCCGGTCAAGCACTTCATTAATCACTGCTATCAGTGCTTTACCACACACTTGAGCAGTCTGAGCATAATCCCGCTGTGTTGAGCTTAAGTCTGTATCTAAAAGCAAAGCAAGCATCCCTGCGATCAATCAGAAAGCCAGCAATCAGAGAAGCTATGCACTTTCCAATGTTCCAACTTCCAAAGAAACAAGAGATTCAAACGTACCAAGGATGCCATTCATGGGAGTCCTTATTTCATGGGAGACTGTAGCCAGAAACTGGAGTTAAAGATGACCAGTTATATACAAATTATATACAAGGTGTGGTATCAGATCATATGGCAGTGAGCTACTTCACACATATAATCAAAGGAAAAGGAATAGTGTAAAATACCTGAGATTTGGCAATGTCTGCAGCTTCTGCTCGAACCTTTAGTTCCTCCATTTCATGGAAGTCATCTTCAACTTTGACAATATGAATTGCGGCACCATATAAGATATAACCTACTAATAAGCCAATCACAAAGATGAAAAAAGCTGTAGTCAAAGCTGTCCAAGATGTCGGTGCTTTCTGCTGATACCTGCTCAGAATAGAAAATGGTATTAAGCATTATGATAAATCCCTTGAATTCATTTTTTCTCACATGAGCAACCATCAAGCAGCAACACTTACTTGCATATCATTTGATGTTTCCTGAAGGGGTCCCCGAAATCAAGCTTACTTTCATGCAGCAGAGTCAGATCACCATCCTGATTTTGGTGACCATACATGATTAAGGGATCAGAAGAATTAGTAACATCGAACACATTCACCAGAATTGCCTGATTCCCCGCAAGCTGCCCAAGCAAATACTCCACAAGAGACTCTACATCAAAAGCTCCACCAAGGTATCTGAACCCAATCAGAACTACATCGTGAACAAAAGACCAAGAAGTTTCATAGTTATTCAAGTTAGGAGGACAAGCTACTAGTCATATACTCACCCAGCAGTTGCTTCAACACACTCTTTGACTGTTGGGTTTTGAGAAAGCTTGTACTTGTAAACAGGAAATGTTAACACAACCCCAAGATGATGAGAACCCAGCAACCTGAAGGGGCTTGTCAGGACAGCTTTTCCAGTAGACCTCGCCCTCAAGATGTTCTCTCGATCCTCCTGCACCGTGCAATGCAGATGCCCTAAGCCCATTAAGAAGCCAGAATCTATACAGCCAGATACATGAACGGTAGCTAGAAAAGTAAACTCGCAAATTTCAGAGTTGAAAAATTTTGTGATTTACCCCTCCCGACATCATGTCAATTGACTGAAGATAAGAAAGAGTTTGTTGAGAGAATATGACGGGTGCGTATTCATCTCGAATGGGTGAAGCTTCCCTCTCCATTGTCTTTATCGTCCATCCGTGCTGCCTCTCAAACGTCTCCCTGTCAGCATGGACAACTCGTTGTGCATATGCAACACCAGCTAGTAATGGCCTCTCGAAAGCAGTTCTTCCAGTGTACTCACTAAAAGTCTCCTGTATTTCATTCAAAGACCGTAAGGGAAACAGAGGAAGTGGAGAATCGTAACCTTGCTGGTTGGGGTGGCGGTACATGTCGCATTACTCATCAATCATCAATTTCAAGTTCTTACAACACACAAAGAACTTCAAACTCACTCCCAAAAAGTGTTGCATGAAGACTAAAAACAATGGCTAAATGTCAATCTATCAACATATATTTTTCCTACCATATCATTAAAACCCTTAATCAGATTAACAAAATCCGAGTGTTCCAAGAGTCCCTTTCCTTTTTTCGCTCTTACAAGCTACAGAACAAGAGGGCGGAACTGTGGAACTAGAAGAGTCACAAACCTGATCAATAGCAGATGGGTTCTTGTAGAAGTGAAAAGTGGAGACAAGGATGGCAAGAGCATGAACATGATTAACACTAACACTGAACTGATCTTGCAACATTCTCGCCCTCTGGTCACACATGCTTCCAAGAACTTCTTTCCTCCTCACTTTAACATCAGCATCCATAACTCTGTAGATCAACAGGCTTGCAAATGCCATAACCATCACCCAAAGCACCAGAAATTTCGGCAGCCAAGCCCTATAGGCTTGAATCAATGTGTACCCTCTCTTAGTTCCCATCTGCTCGTTCACTTTACAAACCACTGAGTGGTGGCTCCGCAGAATCTTATGACCCATCAAGGAAAGCACAGAAATCTCTCAACTCTTCTGCTCCTGTTCCAGATTACTCAACCCCCAGTGGGTTTTCTTCTCCTTTGTTCTGTACCCACCTCATATCCGAGAAAGACAAGACCTGGGAACACATGCATAGAGTTCTGAAGGCTTTTTTTTTCTTTTATCATTATGCCATTCTTTTGCAAGATTCAAGAAACAAAAAAGGGTTGGAAAAAATTGCTAGAGAAGAAGCACCAAGCTTAAACAATAAAGCAAGAAAAGGTAGAATCTTTCTCTCTCTTCCTCTCTCCAAGTAAAAAACAGGAAAACATACATAAAAAAATAGTTTTTAAAACTCTAAGAGAGAGCTTAAATCCGAGAGACAAGCATGGTTCTCAAAAGCTGGAAACATCCCAAATTCCAAAGTCTCGTAATCTTCCTCGCCATTAAAAATTCAAGAAAGTAAAAAATTTGAGAGAAAATAAAAGGGCTCCTTGTTCTTTCCTTTCTTCATGCGTGAAAGATTTGCCAATAAGTTTAAGGCAAGAAGACAAAAACAAGAGCACGTTTCTCTGCTTCTTCCAAAGCTGTATATACTAAAATAAAAGAAACTCAACCCAGAGACAGAACAGCAAACAGAAAGAACAGACACAGAGAGACAAACAGAGATGATACATTGAAGAATGCTTGAAACTGGATTATTCTTCTTCTTCTTTCCCTGAAGCTTGATCCATGTCTTAACTTTATTTTGGTTTATGTGCTGTTCTCTCTCTCTCTTTTGCAGCGTTCAGTTTGGTTTTTTTTTTTTTCCTATGAAAGTCTCGGTACTTTTTTATGTTTTTGTTCCTTTAAAAAGCCGAAATGAATCGAATTTTTAGGATTTTTGCAGATACGCTGTTGTCCCCCTTTGAACAAAACCCAAATATTATATTCACTCTATTTTCTCTCTTTTTGGCTCCATATTTTTTTTTCTTTTTTATAAATTACTGGATGTACCCCTATATTTCTTTACTTTTTGTGGCAGTTATTATAGTTATTTTTTACGATATATTTTTAAATTTCAACCATGATATTTATCGGTAGCATTTCCAAATAGCTTTGGTTTGGAGTATGTATTTCTTGTATGAACATTTAAATCGATGCAAGTGTTATGAGGTTTATGGGCCACAGTCTAACCGAACGGAATAGATCAATACAAATTACAATTTTTCAGAGGTTATGAGAGACAATTTAGTAAGGTTTGTTCACATGTACGCTAATCAAAGTTACAGATGTGATATATGCTATTTCTTTGTTTTTTGTGAAGACTTAAACCTCTAGTCTGATTTTGGTGCCCTTCAAATTGCCACTAAGGTAGCCCTAGTTTTTTTAGTATTTTAAATATATAGTTTAAAGGTTTTTAAATGAAATGCTAGTGTGTTATTTTTAAGCACATGGGACATATGTACAGAAAAAAGCTTATTTATCGTCTCACTGCCTAGTCTGAGTGACAATAGAGACACTTGGGAGATCAAAGTTCATATATTCATTATGTTCTTTTATCATTTAATCATTTGATATATCAAATTTATTTATGTAAATAAGTGTATAATTATTGACATTTTTTTATTTATATCCATATTATATATAAATTTGATAACTAAGGTTATTAAGTTAATTGTGAATAGGAGCAATCAAATGACACAAATAATTTGAGAAAAAAATTATTTATATTTTAATTTTTTGTTATTCTTTTATTTTCTGGACGGCATTTTTTTTTATCTTTTAATGTCCTTTTTATTTTAACTCTAAATGGATTAAGTTTAATTACATAAATATTGAGTTGAGCAATATATTTATACATTTTTAGTTTGCTATCATTTTTTAGTTAATTTTAGTAAATCTGGCCTAACAATATAGAAATAAAAAGTTTTAAAGTTTTCATGACTGAAGTTAATATTCTATTTGTTTCTACTTACATAAAAGATTTACAAGACTTAAGATGTATTTATTTCCAAAATAGTATACTTTGATAACCATGGTTAAAACAGACCATCTGTCACCCCCACTATTAAGCTAAATCTTGATGGTTATTTAAGAATTGTCTCTAGCTTTCGATATTTATGTAAGTCATTGTCAGCGTTTCTTTGACTTATATTCTAATGCTAGCTTCTGGGTATACGAAATATTTTTCTATTTTCAACAATAGAATGCTAAATTTGAGGAGTAAATAAGAGACTGACCTTTTATTGCCTGAAGCACAAAAGGAACGGAGAGCGTGGACCATTCAGCTCAGCATTTATCTAAGTAGTATTTGTATTTCTTCGTGGATAGAATTGATAATGTGATCAAAATTTCTGTGGCAAAGTGGCATGGGGCTTGGAATTTAATGGGGTGACGTGAATAAGGACAAATCTGTACAGCAAAAACATGTTCCGAGTCAAAATAGCTCCTTCAACTTCAACATGTGATTTGATTGTGTTATTGATTTCTTTGAATTGTTAATTCTCCTTCTGAATTTCTTGACTTGGCAGCGAAAATAAAAAAAGGGACTAGGGAAATGCCTACTTGATGACTTAGAAAAATAATTAAAAGAAAGACTTGAGGCAGTTTATCCACTTATGTTTCTCCTTTTCTTAACATCCTCTCTTCTAAAAATACACATTTCTATTTATTTTAGAAAATCTTGCTTTTTTTAGACTACATTTTTATTCGTTTTAGATTTTTTAAGATGGCTTCTTTTTCTGAAAAATCAAAAAATCTATTTAGTTTAGAAATTTTTTTATTTTTTTGAATACATTTTTATCCACTTTAGATTTTTTTTATGATGGTTTTCTTGTTATTTTAACAAACATCAAGCATATTTGCAAGCCAATATTTCCTTTCCCTGAAAGCACTTGTAGCACTTTTAAAAAAATATATCATATGATGTTTTAATTCAAAATAAAATATTTAAAAAATAACTATTTCTTAAAAAAGTTGGGCAGGGGATTTCAAATTTTCAAAGTGTCCAATCTATGCAAAAATAAATCAAACATGAATATGAAAATCATCATTTGCCCAACTATCCTACTCCATATTTTAGATTTTAGAAAGTTTTAATCTAATTGGCCCCAAACTAACAAATTTAAAGGAAAATTTGAGATTGGGGCCTGAAAATCGCGCCCTATATCTTTGGGATAGCGACGTCCCGACTCGCGTTTACCTGAAACCGCATATTTACTTGAAAGCCCCTCGTTTTTCTCCATATTCCCAATTCGCACTTTACTCCGAGGGTCCGAGGTAACTCTAGCTCGTTAATTATTGGAGTACTTCCTAGTTCGTAGTTCCCACGTTCAGCATTTAACAGAGAATAAAGCTTAAGGTATATGTAATATATTTTTATTTCAATTTTTACATATGAAATTTAAATTAAATAAATTTGAGTTTTGTTTAGTAAAAATTTAAGTGATAATTATAATTTTTTTTATTTTATATAAAGAAAATTTAAATAGAAATAATAAGATAAATTAAATATTAAAGATTTGGCTTTAAGTCACTTTTGCCCTCGAACTCAGACGGCCCAGATAGTTAGCGCTCTAAATATCAACTAAATTCAATTTACTCGTCAACTTAAAAAAATGGTACACCTTATTCCATTTCACGCTCATGCTCATCAGGTGACTTTGCTATACTTAATGCTACTAGCTCATTGTCATTGTTTGGAATAGAAGGTGCGAGAATGTCCCTCATTCACTACCAACATCACTAACGACCACCCCATACATTATTGGTAGAAGTCAGTATCCACCCAGCACTTCTCCATCCTCTTTCTTTCTTCACCCTTTTCCCCTTTGACAATTACTTCCCCTCCCTCACTGACTATAATTGCACTGCTTTCTCCTTCATTTTTCTTCATTGGCCTACTTTTCTCTCTCATTTGCCACCTCTTTACCCACATTCGGCTCTAGCTCAGGTTCCCTCTGCCATGGCTCTATGACACCTTTTTTTTCCTCTGATTTTTTACCTCCTTGTCATCTATTTTCCTTCCCCTCCTCTTCGGCCTCTACCTTTCCCTATAGCTCCTTTCTTTGGCTTAAAGGCTATGCTCCTTATCATATAACCATCTGAAGTCAAATCTCATGCCAGTGAACCCTTATCCCATAAACAAATATGCTTCACAGTCAGCCTCACATGGAGTGTCAAACCATGTCATTCTACAATTCACAAAAATAGATTTGTGAACACATCCCACGTTTCCAGTTAGACATAATGAAACACAATCCATTATCATAACAAAATATGCAACACCAAAATCAAATCACAACAAATACTAAAGAATGGACATATATATAAGTAACAATGATAGGATATCTTAATAAATTCTATAGAACCTACTAGGTTTTATATAAAAAAAATAGCCAAAGCAACTCATGACACAAACATGTAAAGCAAAATCAAATTGCAATAATAGAGAAATCTCAAGGATAAACAAAAAAAAGGCACTAAAATCCAAGTACTGATTGATAAAACTCAGAGAATATTAGTCAATACCCACTTGAATCTTGTAGAAACAGGCAAAACCATCTATGCATTTAAGCAGGCGAAGCCAAACTCGAATAGCAATGGTTGACAAGTCACAAAAAAAAAAAGCCAAAGAATAAACAATGGAGAAAATGATGGATATGACATTTTGGAATACCAATCGAAACTAACAAGGTTTATAAAGAGTCATTAAGCCATCAAAACTTTCTCTCAAGCTCCAACATTCTTCCAAGTTTTTGCAACATGTAAGCAGCGTTTAAAAAAGTAAAGTCACAGGACGAGAAGATGGGAAAAAATGACTAAAGTTACCATTTTTTCAAGTTGAGGAAGTGGGTTATACAAAATTAACTTTCAGTGGCTAATTGTCCAGGTGATCTGAGTTTAAGAGCAAAAGATGTCTTTTAGCCCTAAAAACTTTCTAAAAAGTGAATTGGTTTAGTTTTTTTTAGATAACTAAAAAGGAAATATGGTTCTTTATTTTTTTGGACAAAGAAAATATGATTGATACAAAACTTGTAATGAACTCAAATTGTGTACTCAAAACTTACCACCTAAGTATAAATTTATCTTTTGCATAATTATATGTGGATCTAGCGTTGGCTTTGTTAAATGGAGATACTTTAGGCAAGTTAAGTCTTTGAACCTTAGTCTCTCAGAGATCCATTAACATGATTTTTTGGTAATGTCTAATGTGCTTCTAATTTTACATACACTATACCCCTATAATTACATCTTTATCCTTAATAAAACATAATAATGCTCAATGTCCCTATCATCATGTAATCACCCAACAAACTCCTTTCTGGCCATCATCATCCGCTTATTCTCCTCCACCTAGAATATAACACCACACTTTTTAGGTCCTCTTCATCCACCTGGTGAGCTTTGATCTTTAGTTGGTTTCCCTATTCGGATTACTTCCTCTGATTGAATATAAAGATGGTAAATAGTCACCAATTGAAGTTGTGTCTGGTGTTACTCATGATGCGGACTATGTCACCCAAGATTTTGGTGCACTTTCATGTTGGTGATGATACATAACAATGGCAGATGGTGGGGCACAAGGAAACCGACGATGCCAACAATGATAATTTGAGGTAGCTAATGATTGTGAAGGTTTGGAGTAAAACTCTTCTATCATCCCTCATAATTTTACTTTCTTTTTTTTTTCCAACTAGATTTGAAATCTCTTTTTAGTATGCACATGTACATGAGTGTAGACACCCAATTTCGTCCGGCTTAAAAAATAAAAAAATTAATTAAATTAAAAATTAAAACTTAAAAAAAATTATTAAAACTAATTTTTTTTTCATTATTATTATTATTAATTAATTAATTAATTAAAATAAAAAGAAAAAGAAAAAAAAATAATAAAAATAATAATAAAAAAAAGGGGGGAGGTGGCCGACAGACGCTCCCCCTTTATCTTAATTCTAATCTTATCACTCTCATGATTCTCTTATCTCTCTCACGGACGACACACAGACAAAAAAAAAAAAAATTCTCTCTTCTCTGCCTAATCTCTCCTCTCTCTCAGGCTCTCAAGAGAGAACTGATCCCATCTCTCTCTACTCCCCGAAAAAACGCATTCTCTCTCTTTTCTTCACTCTCTCGGCCCTCTCCCTCTCTGGCCTCTCACAGAACTCAGCCCTCTCTCACGCTTTCTCTAATTTTTTTTTCTCCTTCTCTCTCTGTTCTCTTCCCTCTCTCTCCCCGCTTCTCTCCTTCTCTCTCTGCTCTCTTCCCTCTCTCTCCCCGCTTCTCTCCTTCTCTCTCTGCTCTCTTCCCTCTTGCCTCTGCCGGCGTCGCCTCCCTCCTTCTCTCTCTGCGTCGCCTCTCTCCTGCCCCTGCCGGCGTCGCCGTCTCGCACCTTCCCCGCACACTGCCGTCCCGTCAGCTGCCACGTTGCACAGTCCACCTCATCGCGTCGTCCGCCCCATCCCCTGCCGTCGTTTGCCGCGCCAACTCCCTTACCCATCGCCGCCTTGATCGCCGACGAAACAGAACTGGAATTGAAAAAAAATGAAAACGAAAAAGAAACAGATACGTCTTTGACCAGTCAAAACTTTTTTTGGTAAAAATTCTTGCTTAGTCCCTAGTTTTCTTTATTTTATCCATTTAAGTCACTAACTTCATTTTATCTTGCAGATCCATCACTGACAGCTGGATTTTCATTGATTTCTTTTTGTTTTATTTATTCTGTCTGTTTGAACTTTGCATTAACCTTAACTATTAAATTTATATAAAATATGTCTTAAATATTTTACTTCATGTTGTCTGTTGTATTTTTGTTTTGTTTGTTTTCTTTTTATTTATTCTCTTTATTTACTCATCGGTTGATTTATTTACTTACTTACTTGACTATTTTATTTATTTACTTATTTATTTATTTACTTACTTCTTTATTTATTTAATTTCTTTGATTTCTTTCTTTGTTTTGTTTGATTTGTCATCTATAAAATTTAATTATTAAATCTATATAGGCATGTCACTCGGAATGTTTAACTCATTTTTATATTCTCTTGTTCTTATAGTTGTGATTTAGATCTCATAATGCATCTTGAAAACAACAAATATTAATAGTGTATAAAAATAATTAGTAAATTAATTACTCATGTATGCTTACTTTTCTCATCATCCAGGAATTAAGAAACGATTTAATAAGAGTCAATTTTATAACACATGGTAAATTTCAAAGATCCGTCCTTGGTGGTTTGATAAAATCTTAAAACGATTATTCGCCCATATCCAGGTGGTTTGGTTAGAATCCATGGTTTGGATGTTAATTAATTTTATTTAAAGCAAACAAAACAAAACAAAAATTAAAATTAAATAACGAAATCTTAATCGCAAATCAACTCGTTGTTCGGATCTAATATGAAAGTTCGTAATTTTGGCATAATTTTAATTTTTACTCTTGGATTTATTTGATTGTCAATTTGAGACTTTAATTTTGTTTTAATTTACAATTAAGCCATAAGTCCATTTATTTTCTATTATGCTTTTGTTCAGTTAATTAAAGACATAAATTAACTTAAAAATTAACATTAATCTTAATTACGCGATTAGGTTAGATAAATAATTTTTAATAAATAATTTGTCCTTGAATTTATTTGATTTGGTCATCTGAGATTTGTTGTCTTGATTTACAGTTTAGTTTTATTTTCTTCTGTGATTTTGTTTGATCAATTGATTAAAAGCTTGAATTAACTTAGGAATTACTATTAAGCATAATTGTATGATTAGGTTAGATAAATATTTTTAATAAATAATTTACCCCTGGATTTATTTGATTTATCTAATTGAGCCTCTAATTTTGTTCTGATTTCTAAATTGATCATTGTTTCACTTATGGTTTTCTTTTATAGTTTTGTTTGGATTTATTAAAGTCATAAATTAGCTTAGAAATTAATATTATATAATTAGATTAGATAGACTTTTTAATAATTAATCTAAAAATTAATTTGACATATTAAAAATAAAAATCACATTTTAGAAAATTTCAGTCTATGTGGGCCATTTATTAATTAATTAACTAATAATAATTTCTTTTAAAATTAAATTCCATATCCGAATGATCCGGCAGGATCTACGGTTTGAAAAATATCAACCTTTTTTAAAATAAATTAAATAAAAAGATAAAAATCCATATTAACGATATGGATTAAATTCTTTAAAATTTCATCAAATTCCGTGTCCAAATGACTCGGCAGAGTCCATGGTTCGGAATCAAAATCTTCCGTGTCCAAATGACTCGGCAGAGTCCATGGTTCGGAAGTATAAAATTTTACCCGAATTAATTACCAAAATCAACATTTTCGACTAATTCAGTTAAAATATCTAAATTAACTGAAAATTTTTTTTAAGCAAAGTAAAACAAAATTAAAATCAACTAAGGTGCCAATTTTGGGCGCTATAACAATATTGTTTTAGCGTAACCGTACTCCCGATCCCCGAACTTTCACAGACCATATTTTAAGGTATCCAATCGACCTGAGCGAAAACCGATTGGTGGCGACTCCCGAAAACGACCCGCACGTTGCCACAACTTGGCGACTCCACTGGGGACCACGGTTAGTGAGTCGAGCCTAAAACTTGATTTATTTTTGTCCTGCTTTGCTTATTATTATGTGGATTTATATGTTATATTTACCTAGATAAACATGCACAATGCATTCACTATATGAAGCTCTATACCCGAGCTTCCTCAAATCAAACACCGTTCTTTCTAAGCGGAATTGGTGTTGTTGTCCTTGTGAGGTCATGGTCTCCAAGCCTTCACCGGTTTCTAAGTAGCAAAGTAGTGTATTGCCTCCTGAGACGGTTAGTCTCTGCATGGGCCCACGAAAAGCTACAACTCGAATTAATCCTTCCTTACATAAACCCTAGAGGGTAAGGAATTGGGCCGTCACTATACTTTAGTGATGGGATTCGGGAACTATCCCTGGCCTTTTTGATAAGCCACCTTATGCATATAGAACTCCCCACTTAACCATAGAACTGACCATAGAATTTCTACCATTTTACCAACGCCATAAGCACGTCCTTGTTATGCTATGTTGTTACTTTACACTTTTATTTTCTTCGTGTCTTATATTTATGGTTTTAATTCATTTTTCCATAATACTTCATGAGTTGTTAATTACTATTTAACTTGTTAATAACCTTATTTTTCTTTTGTTATACTTCCGTTCTGTGCAATTATTCTTCATGCATCAAAACCACGCATCAAATTATGCTAACTTTTTGGTCTTTATAATGACAACTAAAAGTTTTGAAGTTCTACGATAATGGATAAGCAAACTCACTCATTGCATGCATTCCATTACATTAATCACGTGCATATAAAGTATGATAAAAATAATCTCATTGCATGCATTCCATTACATCAATCACACGCATATAAAATCTGATAAAAATAATCTCATTGCATGCATTCCATTACATTAATCACATGCATATAAAATCTGATAAAAATAATCTCATTGCATGCATTCCATTACATTAATCACGTGCATATAAAGTCTGATAAAAACATAATCTCACTTTATATTGCATGCATTCCATTACATCAATCACACGCATATAAAATCTGATAAAAATAATCTCATTGCATGCATTCCATTACATTAATCACATGCATATAAAATCTGATAAAAATAATCTCATTGCATGCATTCCATTACATTAATCACGTGCATATAAAGTCTGATAAAAACATAATCTCACTTTATATTGCATGCATTCCATTACATCAATCACACGCATATAAAATCTGATAAAAATAATCTCATTGCATGCATTCCATTACATTAATCACATGCATATAAAATCTGATAAAAATAATCTCATTGCATGCATTCCATTACATCAATCACGTGCATATAAATTTTGATAAAAACATAATCTCATTGCATGCATCCATCACATCAATCATATACGCATAGAATCTAATAAAATAAATATTCCTTTAAAAAGGTAAAATCGGACCTCAACACCGATATTCAACTCGGCTCCAAATAAGATTAATGGCAGAACAAATCGAAGGATGTCTCATAAAGATAGAGTCCAAGATAGAAAGTATGGCCGAACAAATGAGACAATTGATCGAGCTAATCAAGGCGAAAGCAATTCAAGAAGCACAAGTTCAGCCACCCATGACAGAAAGAGAAATGGTCACTTTGTTTGTCCAGACACTGAAGTACCTATATTATGACGAACTCATTGGCAATTCGGCAACTAATTTTTCTAACATTGTCATGTCTGGAGAAAGAATCGAGCATGAGATTAGGACTGGGAATATTGCTGAATCCTTTAATAATCCTATGAAAAGAGGAGGACCATCCAGAAGAAAAGATGACGAAGTACAATAAATAGGACGCGGAAGAAGGATTCCCCTCGTGGATACTGTGGCTATCGGACCTCGCCTATCCTATTTTGCCAATGGGCCCGATAATTACCTTCCAAATAGGCCCAATGATTATCCTCTGAATAGGCCCAATAATTATCCTCCAAATAGGCCCAATGATTATCCTTCCAATAGGCCCAATGATTATCCTTCCAATAGGCCCAACAATTATCCTTTTAACAGACCTAATCAGTCATGGCTACCTGCTCCTACTCCTCCAGTACCTGCACCAAGACCAAGAGAAGTTTTCACACCAATTTCCATGACTTATACTGAGTTATACCCAAAACTCATCGAAAGACAATTTATCCGTCCAATTCCTACAAAGCCATTCAAACCCCCATATCCAAGGTGGTATGACCCTAACATTACCTGCCCATATCATGATGGCGTTCCAGGCCATGGCTTGGAAAACTGCATGGCATTGAAGCGTATAGTTCAACAATTAATCGAGTCAAAGTGGTTTGACTTTTCCAATGAGCCAAATGTCACCCACAATCCATTGCCGCCTCATCAAGCAAAACCAAGTCCAAGTTGCTGGCCCGATGTGATTGATAATTGAAAAGTGAAGATTTCGAGCTAGAATTACATTGACTTTGGAAGGCCTCCAAGTCAGATCTGACCTAACAGTCCGCATACATTTTCGAATGACAGGGAATCCTTTGAATAAACTTGTATCTTTGAAAGCTTGCAAAAGTAATTTAATAGTAAAAATCTCCTAGATTTATTCCAGAATCTAGGGTGTAGTCTTTGTTAAATGGACACCTGCTATTCTTTTTCTGGTACAACAAAAAGATGTAATATGTGCATTCTACTACTTTCCATTTTTACACTCTTTGCCATTATACTATCCATTATTGCCATCACACTTTACTTTTTGAAAATCGGTAATTCTTTTTGTTCTCTAACAAAAAGATGTTGCGTGTGCATTCTACCACTTTTTAATCCCATTATTACTTCTACACATTCTACCAATTTTTACCAAAAATTCAATTATTACACCTACACATTCTACCACTTCTTACCAAAAATTCCATTTTTACATCCATCTCTCACTCCTTTCCATTATACTATCCATTATTGCTATCACACTTTACTTTGAAAACGATACTACTCGTGGGTGAAAATAAAAAGTTAAGGGAGATTTAATAGTGGCGATCTTGAAAGTGCTG
This sequence comes from Aquilaria yunnanensis, assembly GCA_039654915.1. Classification (NCBI taxonomy): domain Eukaryota; kingdom Viridiplantae; phylum Streptophyta; class Magnoliopsida; order Malvales; family Thymelaeaceae; genus Aquilaria; species Aquilaria yunnanensis. The sequence goes on from CM077595.1 coordinate 5,304,734, forward strand.
TCAAATCTAGTAAGAAGGATTTCATATGTTGCACCCCAACTCTCAAAAAAAGAATTCATAGTGGTTATCAACATCCTTGCAAGAAGTCTGGGGTTAGCTTCCAAACAAGGTAGCTCTCATATTAAATGACTTCAGTGGCCTCCCAATTCTCACAAATGCTCAATAAAAAAAAAAGAGATTCTCAGTTTTCCGCAACACAAATTCCAACAAAGGAAAGAAGTTCATCCCTTCCATCAAAAGCCATTAAAGGGAAAATCCAAAACAAAAAAAGAGACTTAGAGTAAACATGAACAAGCAAGGCCACTTGAATCATTTCACTTCAAGAAGGCTATGTTCTCAGTTCTTTACAACACAAACTCCGAAAAGAGAAATTCATCCCTTCCATCAAAAGACAACAAGGGAAAATTCAAAACCAAAAAGGACTGAGAACAAGCACGAGCAAGCAAGGCCACTTGAGTCATTTCACTTCAAGAGAGTTATCAAGTATGTCATCACCATAGCTCACAAAAAAAAAAAGGGAAACAAAAAAAAAAAGGAAAAAAAAAAAGCTCAAGCTAGAGCAAAAGAAAGAAAACAAAAAAAATGAGCTATGGATTCTAGACTGAAAACCTGCAAAGGCGGTTTAGAACACGAAAGCAACCCTCAAACCAAGCATGCATAAAGATCACAATAGTTGGGGGGCAATAGATGAGGTCTAACTTTCTGGAAAGAGTGGCAAGTTGGGGTCATCACTATTGAGTTTTTCACCATAATAAAATTTGCTCACGAGTAGTATTAAAAGACCCTTCTCCCACACCACTTAAACTTAACTTTCCTCAGACTGAACATCCTCATTCAGTTAAAAGACTATCATTGTGAATCATGCTTCTACCTTATTTAATATTGCTCACGAGTAGTATTAAAAGACCCTTCTTTCAAACCACTTAAACTTAACTTTCCTCAGACTTATCATCCTCATTCAGCTAAAAGACTATCATTGTGAAACATGTTTCTACCTTATTTAATACTGCTCACGAGTAGTATTAAAAGACCATTCTTTCACACCACTCAAACTTAACGTTTCTCGGACCTAACATTTACCTCTCGATATCATCCTCATTCAGTTAAAAGGCTATTATTGTGAATCATGTTTCTACCTTATTGCCTTGCACAGTTTATGTCTTCGAGTTGGAAAGGGAAGAATGGCAGGATATTTTAATTAAAAGCAAAGACCGTAAATTACTTTGTCAAGCTTTGCAAATTGATGAAAGTTTTTCTTTAAGGCCAAACCATTATTCATTAATGTATGTAGACTTAAAAGTGAGGAGATAGCTTGAGTCTTTCTTTAATAAGATGTGGTTCTTGTAAGAGAAATTTACGATCAAGTGCCATCACAAAGGTCTAGAAATGCTCGACCTTCTGTTAAAGGCAAGGTGATACCTTTTATCAACATAATACCATATTTAGGGGGGCAAAGTAGTCTCTACGAAGCGTAAGAGGAGTACTGCCAACAAAGAAGTTCAATAGACAAGGGGGCAAGTCTTATGGATCAAAACATGAGTTCAAGGAAGAGCAATCATTCAGATTGTAACATGGGGATAAGTATGTGTCAGCCCGGACACAAGAAAAAGGACAGACATTGAAAGTTAAGCCTTTGATGCTATGAAATCCATGACAAGGGATGAGTACCCAAAGAGACATAAAGTATGAGGCGGGCAAACATTAAAGAAATTGAAGCCAAAATTCAAGAACAAGTCAAAGAAAGGGGACTTTGAAAAGAGTTGGGCTTTTGAGGCAGCAAACAAAAGCTGGAAAGCATAAAGAGATTCAATGATAGTCCAAGAAGGCCATCACAAAGAGGATCCAGTAAAACAAAGATATAAAAAACTAGATCCATACAAAAAAAAAGCCATTAGTTACACATGCTCTGCATTCATGCATTTCATATCATGCATACATAGCCTTTACATAACAAGGACCAAACGGGAATCACATTCACAGCACAGTTACAGCAGTATAAGCTGAGATCTCAATGTCATCAGCTCTTACCAATCTATCACTGGATACACAGTTAATATGCGGGACCAACTCGCATCAGGAATTCAAGGATAAAGTAGACAATATTGTCAAAAGCTTGGCTACCGATTCAATAATCGAGGCTACAGCTAGTAGTCTCCAAGATAAGAGATAGCTGTAGTCAAAGATAAGGCAGACATCAAGAAATATTGTCGTTGAAACTTTGTCAAAAGCGGACAATGGATTCAATAATCGAGGACTGGATCAACGTCAGCTCGATAGAATATCCAAGATAAAAAATATCTATCACATCAAAATGAAGTAGGATCTACTTTTCCGATTAAGCAGCGGATAAGATACCCCGTGACTTCTAAATTCGGTTATTCCAGTCTCTTACAATAACTGATTCATTTCGCTCTTTTCTCAAATTCTTCTCTCATCAATGGATTCTACTCTTTCTGCACTGTGAAAATACTTTCCTTCCCTTCCAATAAAAGTTCTTAAAAAGATCTACTTTGCTAGATGTGAAAGAATCAGAGTTTTTACACGCAAAGGCATTCCCGATAATGTGCAGTGGATAATTGAAGCTAAGGTCCGTTTGGAGGGTGAAGTTCCAGATGCATTTATGCCCCGCATGCCCGGTTTAGGTAAAAGCCGTTATGCCAAAAGGCGAAGAGCAAAGAGACTAGGCGTGTGTTATAAATGTGGGCGATGGAATTGTAATACTAAATGTCGCTCTTTAGGATACATCTCCAGAAATCATGAAGATAAAAGAAAATTCATCAAGAATGGCCTGCGTAAGGAATCTTTGGATGATATCCTATTAACTTTTGAAACACATTCTTGTGAAATAGTGTAATGGGAAATTATGGATTTATGGTGGACTTTCCGTAAAGAACAGGATCGTTACAGTCTTGGAAATCTAACTTTTAATGACCCTGTTTGCCAGTTTGTGAGAAAACTGGATGGGAAGTAAATCCCCGACTTATAGAAGGCATTGAAGCCGTTACTAGACATAAATCAGTGGAAGATGAGAGCCACAGTCATGATTGCTGTACATATAAGCTGTCATTTGTCTTTTCTTTTGACAATAATGTACTTGCTTCTGTAAGTGTAATTAACGCATTATCCCTTTCATCACTATAAATATGTGTTAGTTATTTTCGTTTCCTACAATCACTAATTTCTTTCTTTGCCTCCTTCATCAATGGAGTCTTCTCTTTCCGCCCTACGAAAGTATTTTCCTTCCTTCCCAATAAATGTTCTTAAAAAGATTTATCAAGCTAGATGTGAACGATTCAGAGTATTTATGCACAAAGGCATTCCTGATAATGTGCGGTGGCTAATTGAAGCTAAGGTTCGTTCAGCTGGTGAAGTTCCCGAAGCGTTCTTTCCCCGTATACCCGGCTTTGGTAAAAGCGCTTATGCCAAAAAAAGAAGAGCAAAGAGGCTAGGCGTTTGTCATAATTGTGGATGGTGGATTTGCGGCAATAAATGTCGTTCTCCAGGAGTGATCACCAGAAATCGTAGTGATAGAATAAGATTCATTAAGAATGGCTTGCGTAAGGAATCTCTAGAAGATATTCGAGAGGTTCTTGAAGCGCATTCTTGCGGAATAGTGCAATTTGAGGTTGTTGGATTATGGATAATTTTCCAAAAAGAATGAGATCGTTACAGTCTTGGGAATCTGACCCTAAACGACCCTGTTTGCCAGTTTGTGAGAAAGTTAGATGAGATGCAAATCACCGATTCATAGAAAGCATTGAAGCCATTACTGGACGCAAAGCCAGTGGAAGACGAGGATCAAAGTCACAATTACTGTACGTGCTAGCTGTCGCTTTTGAAATTTTCCTCCCCTTTTGGTAATAATGTATCCATTCCTGACGTGAACCAAAGTCACGATTACTGTACGTGCTAGCTGTCGCTTTTGAAATTTTCCTCCCCTTTCGGCGATAATGTATCCACTCCTGATATGAGCCATAGTCACGATACTGTACATGCTAGCTGTCGCTTTTGAAATTTTCCTCCTCCTTTGGCAATAATGTACCCACTCCTGACACGGACTACTGTATATAGCTGCCACTTTTGAAATTTTCCTTCACTTTCGACAATCACGTACCTACTCCTGACATAAGCTACAATCGCGACTACTGTATATTTTAGTTGCTTTTGAAATTTTCCTCCTCTTTTGACAATAATGTACCCACTCCTGACATGAGATACAGTTATGACTACTGTATATAGCTGCCACTTTTAAAATTTTCCTTTTCTTCCAACAATCACGTACCTACTCCTGACGTAAGCTACAGTAGTGACTACTGTACATGCTAGCAGCTATTTTGAAAATTTTCCTCCTCTTTTAACGATAGTGTACCCATACCTGACCAGAGTCATACTCGTGACTACTGTGAATAGCTGGCAATAATGTATCCATTCTTGAAAATAAAATTATTGCCTTATCTCTTCATCTTTATAAATATATCCTCTTTTCTTCTTTTCTCACATGGGTAAGGATAGGAATGGAGAAAACCTCCACTCGTAAATCCTGAAGTATTTGTGTATTTTCTGGAGCTTTTCCTGGAGAAGATGAAGAGTACTTAAAGGCAGCCAACCATTTGGGTAGTGTATTAGCTGAGCGAAAAATACACTTAGTTTATGGAGGAGGTAGTGTCGGATTAATGGGAGCTGTAGCATCAGCAGCATCTTTAGGAGGAAGCCAGGTTCTGGGTATTATCCCTGCATCTCTGAAATCGGTTTCTGGGGGCACAATTGGAGAAGAGCTAGTGGTTAAAAATCTGCAAGAGCGTTTGTTACAAATGCTTTTTAATGCTGATGCTTTTATCGCTCTACCAGGTGGCTTTGGCACATTAGGAGAAGTCTTCCAAATCGCTTCCATGGCCCAACTTAATTTGCATAAAAAACCCATTGGGCTCTTAAATGTTAACTATTTCTTCGCAGGTCTATTATCTTTTATGAATCGTGCTGTGAAGCAGAAGTTTATCCCTGAGGTGGCACGACGAATCATAATATCCGCAACAACTGCTGAAGAATTGCTAGATAAAATGCAAGCTTTTGTTCCTGAACCAGATCCAGCGATGATCCAAATAGACTGGACATGACAGTCTTTCCCGACCAGTTCACTCCCATAATTGTCCTTTACCCGGCCTGTTGAAGCATTGTGGAGGAAGAAGCGATCTGATCCGTTTTTCTTGTCCTTTCGTTTTAATTATCAGCATTTTCTTTCGTATTTCAGTTTTTCTTTTCAGGGAATTTCTTTTTTATATATAAGATAGTTTCGTCCATGCTGATATTAAAACCATAGGGCAATGCCTTTAGGTTGGAATGGCTGAGTAAAGAGTAATTTTTGTTACTCTTGAGATGCATCCTATTAGGTCTACTAGGCATAACATTTTGGGGTAGTTAAGCTTTAACCTTATTCAGATGACATATCTCACAAGAGAATCTATATTTACTGAAGAAAATATTAGATGAACCTTGAATATTGATTTCAAACATCCGTTCCCTTTACATAATTTGTCAGTGTTATTGTCATTATCAAGATTCACTCGTTTTATTGAAGCCTAATTCTTTGCGCTCGCCTATTATGAAAATTCACACTTTCGAAGAAAATTATTCCAATTTCAATTGCTTTCATATAAATTTCGCTCGAGGTCCTAAGGAAAGCTCCTTAGTCTCAAAATCAATTTTCATCATCGGGGTTTTAAGGATGGAACCTTTGCCTCAAAAATAATCAATTTTCATCATCGGGGTTTTAAGGATGGAACTTTTGCCTCGAAAATAATCAATTTTCATCATCGGGGTTTTAAGGATGGAACCTTTGCCTCGAAAACAATCAATTTTCATCATCGGGGTTTTAAGGATGGAACCTTTGCCTCGAAAATAATCAATTTTCATCATCGGGGTTTTAAAGATGGAACCTTTGCCTCGAAAACAATCAATTTTCATCATCGGGGTTTTAAGGATAGAACCTTTGCCTCGAAATCAATCAATCAATCCGAGGTTTTAAGGATGGAACCTTTGCCTCGAGATCAATCAATCAATTCGAGGTTTTAAGGATGGAACCTTTACCTCGACATCAATCAATTTTCATCATCGGGGTTTTAAGGATGGAACCTTTGCCTCGAAATCAATCAATCAATCCGAGGTTTTAAGGATGGAACCTTTGCCTCGAGATCAATCAATCAATTCGAGGTTTTAAGGATGGAACCTTTACCTCGACATCAATTTTCATTATCGGGGTTTTAAGGATGGAACCTTTGCCTCGAAAACAATCAATTTTCATCGGGGTTTTAAGGATGGAACCTTTGCCTCGAAAACAATCAATTTTCATCATCGGGGTTTTAAGGATGGAACCTTTGCCTCGAAAACAATCAATTTTCATCGGGGTTTTAAGGATGGAACCTTTGCCTCGAAAACAATCAATTTTCATTATCGGGGTTTTAAGGATGGAACCTTTGCCTCGAAACAATCAATTTTCATTATCTGGGTTCTAAGGTAGGACCCTTAACCTCAAAACAATCAATTTTTCTTAAACGATAAGAGAGTTCTTATCGTAGAGGTTCTAAGGTAGGGCCCTTAACCTCAAACTTGCAACGATAGGAGAGTTCCTATCGTTGAGGTTCTAAGGAGAGTTCCTTAAACCTCAAACAATCAATCATCAATTTTTCTTCAAACGATAAGAGAGTTCTTATCGCAGAGGTTCTAAGGTAGGGCCCTTAACCTCAAACTTGCAACGATAGGAGAGTTCCTATCGTCTAGGTTCTAAGGAGAGTTCCTTAACCTCAAACAATCAATCATTCAGTCCATCTTACAACGATAGAACCTTTCCTATCGTTAGAGGTTCTAAGGACCTTTCCTTAAACCTCAAACAAACAATCAATCATTCAGTCCATCTTACAACGATAGAACCTTTCCGATCGTTAGAGGTTCTAAGGACCTTTCCTTAACCTCAAACAATCAATCATTCAGTCCATCTTAAAACGATAGAACCTTTCCTATCGTTAGAGGTTCTAAGGACCTTTCCTTAAACCTCAAACAAACAATCGATCATTCAGTCCATCTTACAACGATAGAACCTTTCCTATCGTTAGCGGTTCTAAGGACCTTTCCTTAAACCTCAAACAAACAATCAATCATTCAGTCCATCTTACAACGATAGAACCTTTCCTATCGTTAGAGGTTCTAAGGACCTTTCCTTAAACCTCAAACAAACAATCAATCATTCAGTCCATCTTACAACGATAGAACCTTTCCTATCGTTAGAGGTTCTAAGGACCTTTCCTTAACCTCAAACAATCAATCATTCAGTCCATCTTACAACGATATAACCTTTCCTATCGTTAGAGGTTCTAAGGACCTTTCCTTAAACCTCAAACAAACAATCAATCATTCAGTCCATCTTACAACGATAGAACCTTTCCTATCGTTAGAGGTTCTAAGGACCTTTCCTTAAACCTCAAACAAACAATCAATCATTCAGTCCATCTTACAACGATAGAACCTTTCCTATCGTTAGAGGTTCTAAGGACCTTTCCTTAAACCTCAAACAAACAATCAATCATTCAGTCCATCTTACAACGATAGAACCTTTCCTATCGTTAGAGGTTCTAAGGACCTTTCCTTAAACCTCAAACAAACAATCAATCATTCAGTCCATCTTACAACGATAGAACCTTTCCTATCGTTAGAGGTTCTAAGGACCTTTCCTTAAACCTCAAACAAACAATCAATCATTCAGTCCATCTTACAACGATAGAACCTTTCCTATCGTTAGAGGTTCTAAGGACCTTTCCTTAAACCTCAAACAAACAATCAATCATTCAGTCCATCTTACAACGATAGAACCTTTCCTATCGTTAGAGGTTCTAAGGACCTTTCCTTAAACCTCAAACAAACAATCAATCATTCAGTCCATCTTACAACGATAGAACCTTTCCTATCGTTAGAGGTTCTAAGGACCTTTCCTTAAACCTCAAACAAACAATCGATCATTCAGTCCATCTTACAACGATAGAACCTTTCCTATCGTTAGAGGTTCTAAGGACCTTTCCTTAAACCTCAAACAAACAATCAATCATTCAGTCCATCTTACAACGATAGAACCTTTCCTATCGTTAGAGGTTCTAAGGACCTTTCCTTAAACCTCAAACAAACAATCAATCATTCAGTCCATCTTACAACGATAGAACCTTTCCTATCGTTAGAGGTTCTAAAGACCTTTCCTTAAACCTCAAACAAACAATCAATCATTCAGTCCATCTTACAACGATAGAACCTTTCCTATCGTTAGAGGTTCTAAGGACCTTTCCTTAAACCTCAAACAAACAATCGATCATTCAGTCCATCTTACAACGATAGACCCTTTCCTATCGTTAGAGGTTCTAAAGACCTTTCCTTAAACCTCAAACAAACAATCGATCATTCAGTCCATCTTACAACGATAGAACCTTTCCTATCGTTAGAGGTTCTAAGGACCTTTCCTTAAACCTCAAACAAACAATCAATCATTCAGTCCATCTTACAACGATAGAACCTTTCCTATCGTTAGAGGTTCTAAGGACCTTTCCTTAAACCTCAAACAAACAATCAATCATTCAGTCCATCTTACAACGATAGAACCTTTCCTATCGTTAGAGGTTCTAAGGACCTTTCCTTAAACCTCAAACAAACAATCAATCATTCAGTCCATCTTACAACGATAGAACCTTTCCTATCGTTAGAGGTTCTAAGGACCTTTCCTTAAACCTCAAACAAACAATCAATCATTCAGTCCATCTTACAACGATAGAACCTTTCCTATCGTTAGAGGTTCTAAGGACCTTTCCTTAAACCTCAAACAAACAATCAATCATTCAGTCCATCTTACAACGATAGAACCTTTCCTATCGTTAGAGGTTCTAAGGACCTTTCCTTAAACCTCAAACAAACAATCAATCATTCAGTCCATCTTACAACGATAGAACATTTCCTATCGTTAGAGGTTCTAAGGACCTTTCCTTAAACCTCAAACAAACAATCAATCATTCAGTCCATCTTACAACGATAGAACCTTTCCTATCGTTAGAGGTTCTAAGGACCTTTCCTTAAACCTCAAACAAACAATCAATCATTCAGTCCATCTTACAACGATAGAACCTTTCCTATCGTTAGAGGTTCTAAGGACCTTTCCTTAAACCTCAAACAAACAATCAATCATTCAGTCCATCTTACAACGATAGAACCTTTCCTATCGTTAGAGGTTCTAAAGACCTTTCCTTAAACCTCAAACAAACAATCGATCATTCAGTCCATCTTACAACGATAGAACCTTTCCTATCGTTAGAGGTTCTAAGGACCTTTCCTTAAACCTCAAACAAACAATCGATCATTCAGTCCATCTTACAACGATAGAACCTTTCCTATCGTTAGAGGTTCTAAGGACCTTTCCTTAAACCTCAAACAAACAATCAATCATTCAGTCCATCTTACAACAATAGAACCTTTCCTATCGTTAGAGGTTCTAAGGACCTTTCCTTAAACCTCAAACAAACAATCAATCATTCAGTCCATCTTACAACGATAGAACCTTTCCTATCGTTAGAGGTTCTAAGGACCTTTCCTTAAACCTCAAACAAACAATCAATCATTCAGTCCATCTTACAACGATAGAACCTTTCCTATCGTTAGAGGTTCTAAGGACCTTTCCTTAAACCTCAAACAAACAATCAATCATTCAGTACATCTTACAACGATAGAACCTTTCCTATCGTTAGAGGTTCTAAGGACCTTTCCTTAAACCTCAAACAAACAATCAATCATTCAGTCCATCTTATAACGATAGAACCTTTCCTTAAACCTCAAACAAACAATCAATCATTCAGTCCATCTTACAACGATAGAACATTTCCTATCGTTAGAGGTTCTAAGGATCTTTCCTTAAACCTCAGAGTTTCGGCGGCGAGAAAGTTCTCAAGGCCTAGCTAAGTCGGACGAAATTTGGTAACGACTTTGCATACATCATGTCCCATGAAGCATGCAAAGGGGGGCAGCTGTAGACACCCAATTTCGTCCGGCTTAAAAAATAAAAAAATTAATTAAATTAAAAATTAAAACTTAAAAAAAAATTATTAAAACTAAATTTTTTTTTCATTATTATTATTATTAATTAATTAATTAATTAAAATAAAAAGAAAAAGAAAAAAAAATAATAAAAATAATAATAAAAAAAAGGGGGGAGGTGGCCGACAGACGCTCCCCCTTTATCTTAAGTCTAATCTTATCACTCTCATGATTCTCTTATCTCTCTCACGAACGACACACAGACAAAAAAAAAAAAAATTCTCTCTTCTCTGCCTAATCTCTCCTCTCTCTCAGGCTCTCAAGAGAGAACTGATCCCATCTCTCTCTACTCCCCGAAAAAACGCATTCTCTCTCTTTTCTTCACTCTCTCGGCCCTCTCCCTCTCTGGCCTCTCACAGAACTCAGCCCTCTCTCACGCTTTCTCTAATTTTTTTTTCTCCTTCTCTCTCTGTTCTCTTCCCTCTCTCTCCCCGCTTCTCTCCTTCTCTCTCTGCTCTCTTCCCTCTCTCTCCCCGCTTCTCTCCTTCTCTCTCTGCTCTCTTCCCTCTTGCCTCTGCCGGCGTCGCCTCCCTCCTTCTCTCTCTGCGTCGCCTCTCTCCTGCCCCTGCCGGCGTCGCCGTCTCGCACCTTCCCCGCACACTGCCGTCCCGTCAGCTGCCACGTTGCACAGTCCACCTCATCGCGTCGTCCGCCCCATCCCCTGCCGTCGTTTGCCGCGCCAACTCCCTTACCCATCGCCGCCTTGATCGCCGACGAAACAGAACTGGAATTGAAAAAAAATGAAAACGAAAAAGAAACAGATACGTCTTTGACCAGTCAAAACTTTTTTTGGTAAAAATTCTTGCTTAGTCCCTAGTTTTCTTTATTTTATCCATTTAAGTCACTAACTTCATTTTATCTTGCAGATCCATCACTGACAGCTGGATTTTCATTGATTTCTTTTTGTTTTATTTATTCTGTCTGTTTGAACTTTGCATTAACCTTAACTATTAAATTTATATAAAATATGTCTTAAATATTTTACTTCATGTTGTCTGTTGTATTTTTGTTTTGTTTGTTTTCTTTTTATTTATTCTCTTTATTTACTCATCGGTTGATTTATTTACTTACTTACTTGACTATTTTATTTATTTACTTATTTATTTATTTACTTACTTCTTTATTTATTTAATTTCTTTGATTTCTTTCTTTGTTTTGTTTGATTTGTCATCTATAAAATTTAATTATTAAATCTATATAGGCATGTCACTCGGAATGTTTAACTCATTTTTATATTCTCTTGTTCTTATAGTTGTGATTTAGATCTCATAATGCATCTTGAAAACAACAAATATTAATAGTGTATAAAAATAATTAGTAAATTAATTACTCATGTATGCTTACTTTTCTCATCATCCAGGAATTAAGAAACGATTTAATAAGAGTCAATTTTATAACACATGGTAAATTTCAAAGATCCGTCCTTGGTGGTTTGATAAAATCTTAAAACGATTATTCGCCCATATCCAGGTGGTTTGGTTAGAATCCATGGTTTGGATGTTAATTAATTTTATTTAAAGCAAACAAAACAAAACAAAAATTAAAATTAAATAACGAAATCTTAATCGCAAATCAACTCGTTGTTCGGATCTAATATGAAAGTTCGTAATTTTGGCATAATTTTAATTTTTACTCTTGGATTTATTTGATTGTCAATTTGAGACTTTAATTTTGTTTTAATTTACAATTAAGCCATAAGTCCATTTATTTTCTATTATGCTTTTGTTCAGTTAATTAAAGACATAAATTAACTTAAAAATTAACATTAATCTTAATTACGCGATTAGGTTAGATAAATAATTTTTAATAAATAATTTGTCCTTGAATTTATTTGATTTGGTCATCTGAGATTTGTTGTCTTGATTTACAGTTTAGTTTTATTTTCTTCTGTGATTTTGTTTGATCAATTGATTAAAAGCTTGAATTAACTTAGGAATTACTATTAAGCATAATTGTATGATTAGGTTAGATAAATATTTTTAATAAATAATTTACCCCTGGATTTATTTGATTTATCTAATTGAGCCTCTAATTTTGTTCTGATTTCTAAATTGATCATTGTTTCACTTATGGTTTTCTTTTATAGTTTTGTTTGGATTTATTAAAGTCATAAATTAGCTTAGAAATTAATATTATATAATTAGATTAGATAGACTTTTTAATAATTAATCTAAAAATTAATTTGACATATTAAAAATAAAAATCACATTTTAGAAAATTTCAGTCTATGTGGGCCATTTATTAATTAATTAACTAATAATAATTTCTTTTAAAATTAAATTCCATATCCGAATGATCCGGCAGGATCTACGGTTTGAAAAATATCAACCTTTTTTAAAATAAATTAAATAAAAAGATAAAAATCCATATTAACGATATGGATTAAATTCTTTAAAATTTCATCAAATTCCGTGTCCAAATGACTCGGCAGAGTCCATGGTTCGGAATCAAAATCTTCCGTGTCCAAATGACTCGGCAGAGTCCATGGTTCGGAAGTATAAAATTTTACCCGAATTAATTACCAAAATCAACATTTTCGACTAATTCAGTTAAAATATCTAAATTAACTGAAAATTTTTTTTAAGCAAAGTAAAACAAAATTAAAATCAACTAAGGTGCCAATTTTGGGCGCTATAACAATATTGTTTTAGCGTAACCGTACTCCCGATCCCCGAACTCTCACAGACCATATTTTAAGGTATCCAATCGACCTGAGCGAAAACCGATTGGTGGCGACTCCCGAAAACGGCCCGCACGTTGCCACAATGAGTAGTAAATAATGCATACAAAATCATAAAATTATATGTATTCAAAAATAATATACAAACAATTTTAATATGGAATTATAATATATAAAAAAAAATTATAGAAACATATCATCAATGTATACTAAAGAATAAACTTATTTGTACAAATAATCTTATGAGCTAAGGGTGCATGTTTAATATACAATAATGCAATTAATAAGTGTTACATAAATATTTGAACAATTGAACTTGTACATAAAATTAAATGTACCTGTAATAATTTTTTGAATTTCATTTGTACATATGTTTTACATGGTTTCTATATATCCCTTATTTTATTTGTACATTGTTAAATATAACTCTATCATTTGATTTAAACATGTCTTTGATTTTGTTATAAAAGACATCTAGGCATGTTTGCACTTGTTTTTTGAAATTATGTAACAGTTTTGTTATCTCATTTGCGAGTGCACACGCACACACACACACACACACACATACACATATAATAATATATAAAAAATCCATTGATAGATATTTACAAACTCGATATACAAATAATACTAGATATATGCATACATACATATATATACATACATACGTATAAATCTATCATTGAATATGTATATATTATTATTGTGTTTCTACTAATAGAATTTTTATTTATTTTATTTTTGAAAACCTAATTTCCTTTTTCATATCTTCAAAATATATAAATTTATGTAAATTTATGAAAATATAAATAATATGTTCAAAGAAATATAAACTTATGTACATATGAGACAAACTATATGGGTAATGAAATGATGCTTCTGAGAATATTTAAATGATTAAAATTGTATATGCAGTTGAATATATCAGCAATAGTTTTTAGGATTTCAGTCATGCATAAGTCTCCCAAGATTTTTATATATGTTTCTCATTGTGTTTTTATTTTATTTTTCTATGATATCATTATACATTAAGTTCATACATATCTGTTATTCAACTTATACATTTCTCTTATTTTTTTAAGATACACATTTTGGTACTTTTGCACTTATTTTTAGGATGAATAAGTGAACTCTTATATACAATTGAATATATCTATAACATATTTGCCATTTCATTTGTATATATGTATTTTATAATTTGTATATTATCTCTCATATTCTTTATACATTAAGTTTCATACATATCCATTGTTTATTTATATATATCTCTAATTTTTTATGAGTAGTGAGTTTTGATACATTTTACACATGTTTTATACTATAAATACAGTTTGAGAATATAAACATATATAGACATATGGACTATGGTGCATATTAGATTTACATAATTTTTTGTTTAGTTATTAAATTCTATATGTTTTTATCAGGACATACAATTTTTCACACCATCTTAAATAGATGAAATTACAATTATAGGTAGATGCGTAGATGCATTTTTCCAATATCACCTCTATGTTATTACATAATTGTGTATCATCCATATATAGGAACACAAATATTTAGTTATATCATAGTGCATAGATCCTTATTCGTGCAAATATAAATCTACTCATCTTAAATTATCTTCGTTATTATCCTACATATTTTACCATCTATTAGTGATTCAACCTAAACTCACTCATATAAAACATATTTTTATACCACCAAGGTTTGACATCATTTACAAATTTACCCTCAGGTTTGGGAATCTGTTGTTACTACTTACTTCTTTGCTTTTATCAACTTCGGTGGAGAAAAAATTGTATTGCATTTATAGAAAAAGAAAAAATAATGATTTAAGTTGTCTATAAACTATAAAAAAAATTTACACCCAGTTCATTTTAATTTAAATCAATTGACTACAAAATAACTTATTCTTATTCTTACATTTTTTTTACCAAAAACTAATTTTAATTAAAATCTAATATTATGTAGCTATAATAATCTATTGAAAATACAATTTTTGTAACATTGTTATATTTTTATGAATTTTTCTAGTTTAAGGCATTAAAAAAATTTATGAAAATTTATTTTCAAATGAATTATTGCATCTACATACTCTTGACTTTTAAATTAAATTGGTTTAAGGTAAAAAAGATATAAAAGTAAAAATAAGTCAGCTGACTTAAGTTAAAATGAATTGACTGTTAAATAATTTAAATTTAGCATTTAATTTACTAAAATATAATTATCAAATAAGCCAAGTTGAAATTTGAAGAGTTATATTAGACACTGTAAAGAAATAGGGAGTAAGTATAATGTTGTATTTGCAAGAAACTAATAAAAATACTTTTTTTAAATGCAGTAATTATTTGCTCAACTTATATTAATTGAAATCCTCTAATAAAGAGTTCGAAAACTTGTTTTAAAATATATTTTTTTTTTTTGCAAAAAAATGAATATTTTTAATTAACTTTTATTTTTAAATGGGATAAATGGAAAATTATAAAAATTAATTTTGAAAAGAGAAATTGATTCATTATTATGGTCAAATAGAGTACTATCTTCTAAATTACATTGATTAAAAAAAATTTTAAATGAGCCATAATAACTACTTATATTATAAGTTCTCCCGTAGACACCATCAAAAAAATTGGATAAAAATGTAATTAATATAAAGTTTCAGGTCTGAAATGTAATTAAGCCCTTCTGTCTATAAAAACACGCTCCCGAGCTTAAACGTCGAATAACACGAACAAATATAGTACAATGGAGAATTATTTTACAACACCTAATAACAAACATGATATAAAATTTCCCCAAGATGTCATGCTTCATTTAACTCTGTAACTTTAACATATAAAAAACTTCTGATGGTTTATGCAAGTCCAAGGTTCAAATTTCCATTTCTCTTAATGGTATTCCTATGTCAGAAAAGGAAAACACTGTATTTGGACTTTTGGATATGGGAATATGAGCATGTAGAGAGTTAAACCGGAATGACATAAGCAGATCTAATACCCCATCTAAAACTCTTTTTGATAAAAGATGTTTCATTTCAATTAAGAATGAGTTATATGACATCTTATAAACTAATGATGATATAAGATTCTAAGGAACAACAGGAACATAAAACTGATCATAAAAAGAGTACTCATTTCCGTGACACCAAATTAAAGGAAGAAAATCAAATTAATTCGAACATTCTAGATAAGTTATAATAAATATGGAGTATAGAACTCATAAATAATTAGAATAAAATCAAGAGCAAACCAACAATAACTAAGCAGTACTAAAACCAAACAGACATTAAAGGCCTGAACAAGACTATCTATAAAAATAAAAAAAATTATCTATAAAATAAAAAAAGTAAAGACTAAATTTATTTTATACAATTACGTTCATATCTGATGCCAAGCGTTATGATACCCCTAATAGAGTCGAGATTCCAGTGAACTTAGGAAAAGAACTTAAATCCATTATTACCTACTTTCAACTGAAGCTCTAATTTATAAGAGTCTTGAATTATTTTTAAATACCAAGATTTGATGTAAATCACATCCATCATAAAATTTGATAGGTAACATCGAATAAGGTTAGGCAAACAATAAAAAAATTGAAAGAATACCCGGCTGGTTTGATGATTTTGCATTGTATGCGTCAAAGTAAATTAGGCGAACTTAAGTAATTTTCAATCTTTTCAACTTTACTATTGAAAACAAAAGAATTAAGTATAAAAGGCATGAGTAGTTGGCATAAATTTCTTAGATTATGTAAAATAAAAATAAATAAAATTAGTTTTTGTTTGGAAAGTATTTTCTTTGATCCTCTCCATTTTAATTTTTATTAATCTTGATAAGTAATGACTGCTTGTTTGAAACCAATAATTTGTAAAAATTTCTAACTAAAAAAATGAGTTTTATCCTTATTATATCATTAAAAAAATATGATAAACTCAATCTCTTTTGCTAGCTGCCAAGTCGTAACCATTCAACATGGAGCGAATATGCACTTATAGACACTTTCTCAGTTTCTTGTTTTAACCTATTCTTTTTTTTTCCCCATTTACAAGTCCTTCCTCACAATTTTATCGGAAAAACACATTCAATCTTAAAACTTTATACATTTTTTTTATTTAAATCTTAAAACTTTACAAAAACTTTACAAACTTCTATTTAAAATTTAAAATTTTATGTGTAAACAGTTAATCCTAAACTATTGGCCACATATTTTGGAGTTAATTAACACTTATTGTTTATCCATTTTACAAGTTTTAGGACTCAAACAAAAATTTGAAAAGCTTTAGGACTTAAATAAAAAATTTGCAAGTGATTTAGGAGTGAAAGTGGTCTTTCCTTTATCTAAGATGTTGTAATAGTTTAAACAAAGTTTTAAAATTTTAATTAGATGTAATTTTTTTTTATTTAAGTTTTTGAGGAAAGAAGAATAATTCATTACTAAAAAAAATAAGTAGAAGGAGTGCCTTTTGCATACCAGTGGCAAAGGCAGAAGCAAAAAAAAATAATAATAATAATTAAGACAATATTATGGATGTCCACTAATTAGATTTCTGGCAATTAAGAATCGTAGATCTTACATAGATATTAAATTTAATAAAATGAACAATCTTCTTAGTACTTCCATCAATTCCCTCAGATCAACAACCATTCCTCTCCACTTGAACATTTCGATCAACATCAGAATTTTAAATAATTTATTAAAGATGAATATTAAATCATTGAAATTTAAAATTACATGTACATAATTTTTTATTAAACTCTAATGCTTCACATTAACGCCATACCAACCCAGGCCAATAGATCATCACCGTAAGTGAGGTAACTGTAAGATTTCGATTATTGAGTTAATGGTTAATCTGCTATTGAAGTCGATTTGTTTTAACTTAAGTTAATTTAAATTAAAATAACTTATTTTTGTTTTTAAATAATTTTATCCCTAGAACCAAATTTATTTGAAATTTAATATTATGTAGATGTAATAATACATTTAAAAGTAAACTTTCAGAATGTTATTAAATTTTTATGAATTTTTTCTATTTTAGTTATTAAAAATAAAAAATTCATAAAAATTTAATAATATCATAAAAATTATATTTTCAATTGATTATTATACCTATATAATATTGACTTTTAAATAAAATTAAGTTTAGGTAAAAAATATATAAAAATAAATAAAACTATTTTAAATTAAATTAATTTAAGTTAAAATGAATTGGTTCAAAATTTCTGAAATAAACTCACACATTTGTAAATTTGTTACCGAGTTATTGAGTTATACGCCTTTAAGATTGGTTATATCGCTCTTATTACAAGACAGCCATTGTTGGGACAAATTAGTATTTGGAACTTCTGTGATACATGTGCGTTGACTGACATCATGATGATGAAAAATATCCTCTAGGTCCCTGTATCGGCTCCAACGATTGCGCTGCGATTATTGCCAAAGTTGAATCAACGGTTATAAAAATCTTAATTGCCAATGATATGTAAAAAAAAAAAAAAGAAAATTTACAAGATTTGCTTTAACTTACTATTTACCTCCCTTATTTTTTAAAACTTATATTGTATATTCTGTCTTTTTTTTTACACTGTTCAGTAACAATGTATAAAACTTTAATTTAAACTGTAAGATAGTCATCTTAAGTAGTTTCAGCCTTCTTGATAATATTTTTTTATAGTTAATAGATATTTTAAATCATAAGTTTTTTCTTTATATAAATACTTATCAGCATCTTTTTAAAAGCCAGTTGGTTATAGAAAAGTATTAAAACTTTAAAATTATTGGAACGTAATTACCAGACAATTTGAATTAAGGTTTCAAAAGTTGTTGTCGGACATTGTAAAGAAAGCAAAGGGCGAAGTGTATATTTGTTTAAAATATATAAGTAAAGTGTAGGTTAGACCAAACCATAGAGAGTTTTTTGTAATTTTCCCATTTGAAAGTTTATGTCCAAAACTGGTCAAGTGTTTGGAATACCTACACTTTCTTATGATATTTAGTCTAACATATACTTCCATTTCCACTATTTGAAATACCTATACTTACCCATTCGAAAGTTAACTATGTGATTCACCATTATGATAGAGAAAAATTAAAATGTGTGTTTTTTATCTCCTAGCCTTATCCCTTAGAAACTTTGCCCACTCCAACTTGTGCATCCAATGAGCTAACATGTTTTTAATTTTGCCCTTTTCCATCCCCTCCTCATTCTTCTACTTTTCTGTCCCCACTGAAAACCTCACATTCTTCGCCATTACTGTTGAAGATCTAACTAAAGAAATGAACATCTTGTGTTCCCAATCCCAGCCTTAAACCCAAACTACCAATTTCACCCCTAACCCATCTTTGCTTTAATCTTCTCCTGTTTTGCTACCAAATCCAGATGCAGAACCTTTGACATGTCAGCATTTGCCTGTTTTATGTTCTTAGCCACCAAGATAGTGTAATGAGCAATTTATGGAATCTTCATTCATAATGTAAGTGTTGTTAAAATCACCCTAAATATCAGAATAACCCTTTGACGTAATCAACTTGTGGCACAGTTGATTCAATGGGTTAATTCAAATGTTGGAGAAAGGAATTTCACCTTGAAAATGGCAAAAATAAGAGATAAATCACTCCACTAGTTAAAATTTCAAAGCCTTGCATTGTGAATACAGCAAAAATGAAAGCCCCTCATGTCTTATTGTTGGCATATTTTGACATAATCATGGCATAAATGGGATAACCACCTCCAATGTTGAAATCAAACCAGAAGCAAAAGAAGCAGAGCATGATCAAAAGTGATGCCATTACTGGCTGGGGTTCTAGAAAGACCGATACCTTAATGATGGACGTGACGTCAGAAAAGAGAGCATAGGGGAGGC
This sequence comes from Aquilaria yunnanensis, assembly GCA_039654915.1. Classification (NCBI taxonomy): domain Eukaryota; kingdom Viridiplantae; phylum Streptophyta; class Magnoliopsida; order Malvales; family Thymelaeaceae; genus Aquilaria; species Aquilaria yunnanensis. The sequence goes on from CM077595.1 coordinate 5,324,393, forward strand.
AAAGAGTGGAAATAATGACCCATACTTGTTGTACAAAGGCCAATGGAGGAGGAATGACTGTGAAGGGTGGAGAGGCAGCTATTGTTCAAGATTTGGGACAATGAGGGTAGTTGTAAGGAAATGGAGGTATGGCAATGAAGGGGACAAGGTTGAGGACAGGGTTAAGAAAGAGGATAGGAAGAGGGAAGTTGAAGATGATGTAGCTCATTACATGCATAAGTTGGGGGGAGGGGGGAGGGGGAAGGGGGAGTTTCTAAGGAAGAAGGCTATGAGGGTAAAATCATGCATTTTATTTTGTTTTTTTTTATAACGATAAATTACATGCTTAACTTTTGAGAGGGATAAGTGTAAGTATTTCAAATAAGGTGGGTGAAAGGGCAGATTTGACTAAACCTCAGGAGGGTTTTGATAATTTTATCAAATTTCCATTTCTCCTTCATAACTTAAAACCCTCCTACTTATATTTGGCAAGAATAGTATATTGGTGTTTGATTTTTTCTTATGTGCAAATAAATTACATTTTATTTATTATCTTTTTGAAATGATATCATAATAGCAAAACTCGTCATAGATCAAAAGTTGGGCCTCACACTAACATGAGGTTGCCCAAGTGGAAGAGGCTTGGACTCCTTAAGCAACATGTTTAGGAATTGAATTCTTGGGGTTATGAGTGGAGTCGTAACTTGTGATAGGTCCTTATTTTTGGTACCTGACAGTATTCACCACTTGTGGCAGGGTACTCTAAGCAGCAAAAAAAAAAAGTTGGGCCTTACCAAATTTCTTTTTCCAGCCATGCTAATACAAAAGGGTAGCCTTGAGCATTTAGTCATTTAGGTTTGAACTGAACCGCATTAGTCGGTCAAGTCGGTTTTCAGTTTTTTACTATTAGAAACTGAATTAATCGAAGATGGAATGAAAACCAATCAAAACTGAACCGAAATTTTTTGTTTTGTTCAGTTTTCGATCAAAATAACCGAAATTTGTGAAGCCTTTATTCTTCCATTAAAAATGCACTAGTTAAGAAATTCAACATAATAGTTCAACAAAATATAAAATACTTCACAAATAGTTGGGTTGGACTTAGCCACTTGGGCAATATTTTTGGTCTGAACAAGGATGGATAGTCTATAAGAAGTAGTAGAAGCCCAAAACACACACACACACACACACAATCGGTTAATTCAGTAATCAAACTAACCGACCCTTCCAACTGAAACCAAAAAAATGAATTAATTCGATTCTTCAATTTTTTTGGTTTCGGTCAAATAGTCAACACCCCTATAAAGGGGAGCAAGCATAGACCCAAGCTTGCTTAAAATGGTGTAATCTCAATTATGGTTTTTAAATTTTGTTTCTCTATTGGTAAGAGTTAGGGTAACTAGAGTGAGGGAGGTGGGTGTGAGTAGTACAGTTACGAGGAGGTTTGATGATCTCACTATTCAACTTAGAGACCGATACCAGTTCTTAAATTTTAAGAGTAAACATGTTGTTATATCTCTTAATGCTTAAAATAATAATAAGAAAAATGAATGGTCATTAAATCTGTCCTACACCCATTCATATCATACCTATAACTATATATCCAATAGCTATAAGGGAATAAAATTTATGTAGCGATTAAAACTTCAGTCGTATCTAACCATGTGATATAAAAGTTCTCACATCAATTACATTAAAGCTCAATCCTTATTCCATCTCCTAAAAATATCCATTTAGAGACACTTTATAAAAATGTCGAGCGCCCATGCCGTGATGTAGCCGCTCTCGTTCATTTTGTTTACTCTTCTAGGAATACTTTTCCTGGTGTTTGCTCGGGCGGCATGCATAGTAGAGCGTCAAGGAAGCATCAACCCTTATACACACAGACACATGTGCGTTGTAAATTTTTCCGGCAAAAAAAAGAAAAAGACTTTAAGGTAATTAGTAACAGGGGTCCAGTTTTGTTTGCGACAAGTACTGGAGAAATAGCAATTCAATTAGCATTTGCTTGAAAAGGTGTATCTTTTGATGGAATAATTGGAAGATTTGCGGGACCATTCGGTTAAGAGGCTTGTGTTTTGTCCTCTAGCTTGTTTCATGTTGTTTTCATAATTTTCATCAAGTAGTGTTTGACTTTTTTTAACCGTCACTAATAATGATTTTATACTTAATATTTCCTAATGCAGTTGATTATATATTGAAATATTTAAAACAGAATTATGTAAAAACATAAATTCAATTATTTTTTTCTAAATATATTACAGACAATAAATGAAATCCATTCTGTGATGGTGGTTTGTGAAAAAGCGTTCAAGCTTTTGTCCTAAGGCTGTTCTAAATTATATGAACTAGAAGAGGAGCAAAAATTGGGAAAAAACAATAATAGATAATTTTGAATGGAAAAAGAGCAAAATTTGGTCAAAATATTTACCGCCCACAAAAAAAGAAAAAAAAAGAAAGAAAAGAAAAAAGGGGGTGGGTTAATGGGGCATTGCATTGGGCTGTCGGCCATGTGGGTTTGCTAGTGAAAGCCCCACAGGCCACAGCCAATCACTTTCCCCAAACAAAAAAAGATCTTTTGTTTCTGTGTTGAATAAATGATGATCATTTATGTCCCTTTCCCTGGGCACTTCGCCCTCCCCCTCACATGGCCAGATATGTGTCTCCTGCCCTGTGATACTTGCAACATACACCTGACAAAAAAAGAGTCAGTTTCCGGTATTACAAAACTAAGATTTAAAGAATATATATACATATATATATATATATATATATATGTGCAAAATTTGCCCTTCTAATGCTGCATGTGAATTGTGATAAACCCAAAAGCTTGTTTTTGTTGCGACTTTGTGAACTTGTCGCCCTTGCAAGTGTAATACTATAAGAAAGGTTTTGCTGAGAAGAAGCTTTTGATATTAATTAACCTTGTGGAGTTTTCCTTACTCTCAATTTATCAAATTTAAAAGCAATCATTGAATAGTATTTTAAAACATTATCTTATTCGTGATGTGTAATTCATTACCTAGGAGTTACTGAAAAGTCAAAGGAAGATGTGGGAGAGACCAAAGAAGCAACCTCACTTGATCATTATGAAAATACTACTATAAGTAACAGCAGCCCTTTTGAGTCCTTAAGGATGACATAGAATGTCTGACTTCAATTTCTAGTAGACCAAATTATTCCCAAGAAACTGATAAGAAGTACGCAACCCCACTTCTCTCATCCAATTTCGGTAGGAACCGAAAGGTCTCGAGTGATTTACCCGACACAACTCACTAACTCAAAAGATAAAGATAACAAGATACTTACGCAAGGCCTTTTTCGTTTAATTAAGCTCATATTATTGCAAAACGTGGAATTTAGGAATAATGAATCTAAACGAAGAGCTACCCAAAGCCAAAGTCCGAATTAGATTACTAGTGTAGTGTATATTTTAATAATAAAAATATAGATGCCCCCTTCGGTTCGGCTGGGCGTGGCCAATGCCCATGGCTGATATGGGCCTGTAACACAAGGATGAGGTCCCCCATGTCTAGGTTAGTGGCAGGGCCATGTATGTGGCTTTGATTGACCCACGTGATCCTCTGTCACTCTTCCTCTTTTGCTTTTTTGCTTTCTTGCTCCCTTCAGGAGCCTTTGATGGATTTTGTCTCTTTGCACCCTATGCCTATGAGTCCCTCTACCCCAATTCGGTTATTTGAAATGCCAATTAATCCAACTGATTTTCGCGTCGGATCCGGGTGATCGACCCGTTTTCGTTTCATCAAATTTGGCCCCATAGTCTAGTTGCCATGGAGACACAGATACTAAAACATTGGCAGAGAGAGTAATTATTTCGAGATGAGTGGCAAAATTGATCGCATAAACGCGTGTAACGAATGACCCACGAGCTGACCCGGATCCGACATAGAAAACAGCTGGATTAGCTAAATTTTTATGAATTCCCCTTTTCAATACCTACAACAAGAAAAATTCATATAAATTTTACAATTAATGGATTATCACACCTAAATAATATTAAGTTTCAAATGAAATTGGTTCTCAGTAAAAAAGATGTAAGAACAAAAATCAGTCATTGTAGATTAAGTTAACTTAAATTAAAATGAATTGACCTTAAATTTAAAGCTACTACAAGAAAAAATAATAAAAATTTATTAATATTATAAAAATTTTGTAATTAATGGATTATCACACCTGTTGGATTTGTTCCAAACAAATATTTAATTTTGATGATGACAAGTGTATTGTTTTAGTGTGCTTAATCTCATTTTATTATGTCAAAATAAGGTTTGTTAAACTTGTGCTTAATTTTCAAGTATTTCAAGTGTTATTTCAAAAAATATATTTTAAGTTTGATGATGAAACTTGTTTTTGAAGATAAGTTAACAGGTCATCAAAATATGTTAGTGTTTAAATCAAGTTTGATTTCCAAATGACAAGTTTTTCTAAGTTGTTTCATGTTTAATCCATTAAAGGAACAATTTAACATGTCTTTTTATCACCTAAGTCTTCCTAGCTCTGTTGACATCCAATTTCGTTCGGCTTTTTTTTTTAAAAAAATTTAAAAAAAAAACTAATTAAAAAAATTATTATTATTATTATTATTATTGCTAAAAAGTTTTAATTATGTTAATTAGTTTAAAATATATTTTTATTTTGAGAAGATTTGATTTAAAATAATATATGTGTGAATATGTATGTGTTTGGAATAAAAATAAAATTTCAGAAAAAAATGACAAAAAAATTAAAAGTTTGAGGTAAAAATGACAAAATTGAGAAGTTTCGGACAAAATTGACAAATTCTGAAAGTTTCAGGAGCTTTGGGTAATTTTTCACGTCAATTTTGGGCCTAAACGGACGTTTCTAGCCCAAATTGACAGAAAACGTTAAAATTGTCAAAATCAGAAGCTTCTGAGCTTATCCAGAGCTGGAGTAACGTAAAGGACTGAAACTGTCATTTTACCAATTTAAAAGATAAGTTTGATATTTTTTATTAATTTATCCGTCCACAGTTCAGCTAAGCTCCTTCTATAAATACCCCCCCAAATTCAGTGCTGAAGATAGAAAAAAATAGAGGAAAAGCTTAGAGCTCCGTTTTAGAAAAAGAGAAAACCACAGCCCTTGCCCCTGGCTCTCCTCCCTTTCTCCAGAAAATCTCAAAAGTTTTTTTTAGTAAAGCTTTGGTCCCCGTCTTCCTCCTTGCCGTTTTCCTCTTTTTCCTCCCGTCACGCCATCTCCGCCGCTTCCCCCGCCGTCCCGCCGCCGCTGTCCTGCCGTCCCGCCGTTACGCCGCCGCCGTCCTGCCGTCCCGCCGCCGCCGTCCTGCCGTAGCCAACTCCCTTTTCCCCGGCGTTTTCCCTCCTCCTTCCGCTCCAGTCCGCCGGATACCGCCGCCGGGCTCCCGCGCCGCCGCTGCCCTGCCCCGCCGCCGTCACCCTACCCCGCCGCCTTGCTCCAGCGCCCCCGTCGCCTGGCCCGCCGTCGCTCCCCTGCCCTCCCTCGCGTCGCCTGCGTTTTCGTTTCTCAGTATTCAATTTTAATTCTCAAGGGTAAAACCTCCTTTCAGTCCTTCATCTTTTCAATTTCTTTCACTTTGGTAACTAACCTTTTTCTTTTGTTCTTGCAGAATTAATTACTAACTTTTTTTTTTTTTACTTTTGTATTTATTTGTTTATTATTGTTATTATTACTAACCCCTTTTTTATTGTTGTTATTAACAACTAACAACTAACAACTAACAACTAACTGGCTAACTTTTTATTATTGTTAATTAATTAATTTAATTAACTTGATTAATTGACAATTAATTAAACTTGGCTAACTTTTATTATTGTTGTTAATTAATTAACAATTAATTAAACTTGGCTAACTTTTATTATTGTTGTTAATTAATTAACTTAATTAAACTTGGCTAATTTTTATTATTGTTGTTAATTAATTTAATCTAACTTTTACTAACCTTTTTTATTGTTATTAACTAACTAATCCAACTAATCTAACTATATTAATTGTGCTAACTTTTATTATTATTGTGTTATTAAAGTGGATGGCCAAAAAGCCCCACTTTATTAATTGAATTTTTTTTTTATGATTAAAAGATAAAAAAAAAGGAATTTTATGTGAATAATTTTCTAAAGGCTAATAAAAATTACTTTTTTTTATTTTGAAACAAAGTTTTTATTCCTTTTAATAAACAAACATAATGAAATAATTCAAAAATAAAATAAATAAATAAATAAACATAAAATCATTCTTTTAATACAACTTTAAAATTAATAATTAATGAAATAAAAAAAAATTAAAACTTCATGACTAAATGATCCGCCAGGATCCATGGCTTGGAAATATTTTTAAATAAAATATATAAATAAATTTTTTCTTTATAAAAAAATAAAAAAAAACTTTAGACTAATATATTAATTATCTATTAATATATAATTTTTTTTAGTTTTCTTTATTAATAAAAAGAATGAAAAGAATAAAAATTTTGGGTTAATATTTTATTCAGTAATATTTTACTTATTAAAAGATATAACTTTTTGTTTCCTTTATAAAAATATTAATCAAATAATTTCAAAATAATACAAAATAAAACAAAAATAATTGAATTTTCTCTTAAATATTTTTGACTTATTGATTAGATATATTTTCAGAAATATAAATTAAAATTAAAAAAAAAAATCTTTCATCAAACAAAGAAGAATATAAAAAATAAAAATATCAAGACTTTTGTTTTAAAATACATATAAGTTTTCAGTTAAATAATCTTTTATTCCAAAATAAATTAAATAAATATCAAAACTTTTCTTCTTTTGTTTAAAATATACATATAAATTTTTGATTCTCTTAATAAAACAATTACTTTTGGTTAATCTTTTATAAAAAAAAAATAATAAAAAAAAATAAAAAAATAATAAAAAAAAAATAAAAAATTTTAGTTCATGGTATATTGGCTGGAAACTGTCTCGTGCCCGCTTTTGAGCTGCTTCACCTGGTGAAGAGGGTCTGGCTGAGTAACAACGCTCCGTACCATGATCAAAATTTTTATTTTTAAATTCTTTGATTCCTTTAAATTAACTTCTTATTAAATAAAAAAAATTAATTTTTTTTAATTCTTTTATAAATTGAGTAATTCTTTAAATAATAAATATCCTTCATTAAACAAGAAAAAAATCAAAAAAAGAAAAGATAAGAAAAAGAAAAGAAAGATAAGAAAAAGAAAACAAAAGAAAGAAAAGAAAAGAAAATTAAAAAGTAAAAATAAGAAAAAAAAGAAAGAAAGAAAAAATATAAAGATAAATTTAGTAATTAAACTAAAAATTAATAATAAGAATTAAATAATTACGATAAATTAAATCAATTTCCATATCCGGATGATCCGGCAGGATCTACGGTTTGGAAAATATCAAACTTTTAAAATAAATAAATTAAATAAAAAGATAAAAATCCATATTTTTACGATATGGATTGATTGTTTAAAATTTCACCAAATTCCGTGTCCAAATGACTCGGCAGAGTCCATGGTTCGGAATCAAAATCTTCCGTGTCCAAATGACTCGGCAGAGTCCATGGTTCGGAAGTATAAAATTTTATCCGAATTAATTACCAAAATCCACATTTTCGACTAATTCAGGTAAAATATCTAAATTAACTGAAAAGTTTTAAAAGCAAAGTAAAACAAAATTAAAATCAACTAAGGTGCCAATTTTTGGGCGTTTTAACAAAGTTGTTTTAACGTAACCGTACTCCCGATCCCCGAACTCTCGCAGACCATATTTTAGGTATCCAATCGACCTAAGAAAAAAACAGATTGGTGGCGACTCCAGAAAACCCGACGTTGCCATAAGCTCCCAAATGTATGTTTTCATGCATTAAAATGCTTTAATTCGAAGTTTGGAGCTGCTAGTTATATTGTGAGATATCAGATAACGTATTAAACTTTGAGTTTAACCTATTATTCGTAAGTCTAAATACTTCCATCCAAATTTCTCAATTGACGTGATTTTAGCCCAAATTTGAAATATGACTTGGATGAATCAAAAGACACTACTTGGATAGTATGACAGAGCATTTAATGATTGAGTTTTTTACCATTGAAGGACAAAATTGAGTTTAACGTGTTAAACCCATAACTTAACACGAAGTTTGAAGTTTTTCTTTCATAAAAACATAGTAACAGTCATCGATTTTTCAAGATCTTTTTCAGACATCTCCAATAGGATTTCAATGTCTCTTTAATTCTCAAATGAGTATAAAAGAATGAAGAAACACTCTGAAAAGAACTTTTGGCAACTAGAAAATAGATCAAAGAGCTTGAGTTTAAGAATTGCCAAGAGATTGAGCTACTACTTGCTTATCTAGTTTTAAGTGTTTTTATTGTTCTTACCACCTTGTAACCTTGTAAACACCATTTGGTGAGATTGAGTTTGTGAGATTTCTAGTTAGCCTATAGGAAAACTAGTGGGGGAAAGAGTGTTGGTGAAATTTCTAGTTTGGCTCTAGAAAAACTAGTGAATGGTTGTGATAGAGAAAACTACCAAAGGAGTGTGTACTCTTTTATACTCTTGTGATTTTTAATGGAGAAGAAAACTCTCAAGTGGTGAACTTGAGGAAATGAGTAGACTCTCAAGAGGAGAGGCTGGACCTCTATAAAAATTATCTTATGCAAACTTCTCTCCCTCTATTCAGTTCATCATTACTTGGTGACTTATGCTTCTTACCTTGGTTGAACTTGCTTGATTTCAAAAATATTTCAAAACTAGCTTTTAAAGCAAAATTTAAAGGACTTGTGGTAGTCATTTTCTGGTTAAAATAGATTTATTTGAGCCTCTTAAACTACATTTTGGTTTAAGAGATTAAGAGATTAAAAACTCATTTTCGGTAATTTTTGGAACTCAACCAATTCATCCCTTATTGGTTGTTCATTGGGCCAACAACACCTAAATAATATTGAGTTTCAAATGAAATTGGTTCCAGGCTAAAAAGATGTAAGAATAAAAATTAGTCATTGTATATTAAGTTAACTTAAGTTAAAATAAATTAGCCTTAAATTTAAAACTCTTCAATTTCAAAAGGATGCTCCTAATTAGGGATGAGTATGGGTCAAATAGAATCATGAGTTTACCCAACCTAATAGGGATGGATTGGGTTGGGTTAGGTAAAAATTGTTCATGGTTTGCGAGTTAATTCCACTATAAGGAAACTCATCGATTTTGGGTTGATTCTAGTTTCATACAGAACCAACTTGATATGGAATCAACCCGAGGTATATATATTAATATATTATAAATTTATGATTTTAACATATATAATTATTTATTGAAAATTAAATTATACGAATTTTTAGTCTTTTAGTTCTAAACCTATAAGTCCTAACTGTCCTAATTATCCTACTCACGTATTCCTAATTTCACAAACCATTGCAAGGCAAGGGTTGCAGGTATAATTTTATTGGGTTTTAGTATTATTATAGATATATGATATAAATAAATAAAAACCTGAGAATTAGAACAGAAAAATTCAAAACCATGGTTTTTGTTTTGTTTGATTCTCAGTTTTTGGGTTAGGTGAAAATTTTTTAGAATCAAGTATATTTTGAGTTGATCTAGTTTCAACATAAATCTGGGCCATATTTATTCGCACTTCTAATGTGTCTTAAATTAGCTGCAAAACCCCTTGAGTTTTCCAACTTGCACAAGTTAGCCATTTTACTTAAACTCAGTCCGTTTGACCCAATCTTACTTGCACAAGTTGGTTTAACACTTGATGGAGGCACATGATGCAAATACCATTTGCCTTAATGTTTTTCGACCAGTTTCAACTTCCATATACACAATAACACTGCAATGGTCCAACTAATTTTCTTGAACTATTATTGGAAAAAAAATAATTATGATTCCTTTGAAGTCCCATGTTGTAGTATCTTTGCAAACCTGATTAAGCAAGGTAGAACTAAATGAGGGCTAGTAAGGGCCTAGGTTTTCCTAAAATTGTAAAATAATTATAATTTTATTTAGAATTTAAAAGTAAATGCATTGTGACTCTATCTTAAAATTGGTCAAATTCCCTTATTAGGACCATAGTTTAGCAAAATATTTATTTTTGCCCCCATTTAAAAAAAAAAAAAACCTAGGTCCACTCCTGAAATTGAGCCCTCCGTCAATGTACAATCTCAATAGCTGTCTTAATTGTGACACCCTCACAATGTCCTAAAATTTATTTAAGCTTAATACAACTGCCTACAATGTGAGCCACAACTCCCAAGGCTTCTTTGTTTCATATGGTTGACCATGAAAAAATGGACTCTGTCATAAGCCATGAGAAATTGAATTTGGACAACATGACAAGCGAATTCAGAGGAATTTTGAGATAATTTCTTTTTCTTATTTAGATATTATATTAAAGTTCTATCTTTTGCCTTTTTTATTTAACTACTTAGATCATTGTGATGAGTTAATGACATTTGAGTTTCAATAACTTTTATAATAATGGAAGACATTTTCCCTTCAATAGCTTTGATAGCAAAAGTATTAATGTACTCAATAAATAGACCATTGGATGCTAGTAACCCAAATCTGAATCACAATACATATGCTAGTATGATCAAAGAAAGTCTCTATTAGAAATTGGAAGTAGCCCAAGCTGAGGAAAGTTAGCCAACCCTGGTCCCAATCTTGGATTAGATATGATCAAGTTGGCTACCCTACTTCTCCACGTAAATAATCCGGGTTACATTTTTAGCTAATTAATTTATAATTTTTTAATTGCTGAAATTAATATCAACTAATTAATTAAATTTAACTTTACTCACTAGTTAGAGGAATGTTAAGAGAAAAAAGAGAAATAACTTTGCTTGTTTGTTTTTTCTCTTTTTTAAAGAACATGACATATCATTAAAAAAACCAAGTTATACCAAAGATATAGTCCATATGAACAACCATCAAGCTAGCAAAACACTGGCAAAACAAGCCAAATATAAAGCAAAGAAAGAGGCTCAACTGAAGCCAACCACAAACTGCAGACTGGCAAACAAAACAGCCAAAGAAACCAGTAAAATCACCGTGACATAGCCATTATGAATAACATAGATAACACTAACACACCCACTTAAAATAGGTATGAACAAGACACAAACACCAAAACCACTAAAGCCAGAAGCTTCAACCAACAAACCTTATCAGCACCACAAATCCAATGGAACCCTCCTACTTATTCCGTATTTTTCCAATAAGTCAACCTTAGCATTAGCCAACTTGGGTATATGTGAAACAATCACACCGTAATCTAAGGACAGGACGTCAATCTTGTTCAAAATGAATCTTACTCTTTTGTCTTAGATGAACAAAAATAGTAGTATAGACTAGTCCAAAGAAACACAATAAATAAATAATGTGTAAAATATGAACAAGAAAAATCCTAGGAAGCTTTTACGTAGCATCATTAGAATTTGAGGGCTTTATTAACATTTTTAATGATTAATATTGAAGTTTAGAGAAAAAAAATTAATATAGTATCTCTTAGCTTTAGTGTTGTGAACATTTGATATCCATAATCAATTGTTTAAATTTTACACTATTACTGATGGAGTTAATGGTTAATTGGCATTAAAATTATATCAATTGATTGGCTAATGTTCAAAGCTTGGGGTAAGTCAAACCTACACCCTACCTTTTATATCTATAAATATTTATTTTTTGATATTACCGTTCATAGTATAAAACAAATGTAAATATATCAAATCTCGCATCTTCTAAAGCTGAAGATATATACAAATAAGATACCAGATATGTATAAACTTGAAGTATAAAGAAAGTGAGAGATATGTACAAACAATGTGTAACATATGTATTTATGAGATCACATATATGTTACAAGTTCAACATCCCATAAAAAAACAAGTGTAAATGCTTCAAAACCCACTTCCTGCCAAAATTAGAGATATATACAAATCAAATGACAGATATGTATGAAACTTGATATATAAACTAAGTGATAGATATATACAAAATATGTATCATATATATACAAATAAGATTAGAGATATGTTACAGATACACACAATTGTATGTACAAGATTTATTTTTGTGCAAATGAAATGAAAATTAGGATAAAAATTCAATTAATAGTAATAAAATAATGATATATATAGATCACATATTACATATGTATGAACTTGATATATAAGTAAGGTTAGAGATATGGACAAATTTAAACAATTAATATTATATTTGTTATGAGAGATTTATATTAAATATGTGAGACATGTGTATAACTAAAATTATGAGAATTGTAATTGATATGTTTGATACTCGATGTATAAAGCAAGTGACAAATATGTATGAAATATGTCACACACACACACACACACACACACACACACACACACATATATATATATATATTATATCACAAAACTGTTACTGAAATATTGTTTTTGTTTGTAAATAATTTTATGACTTATTCCACATTATGTTTTACATTTGTACATATAAATGCAAATTTTAGCTTAAAAATAAAAATTGAGGTAAAATTAGGTACAAAGAAAAACATTGAGGGCTAAAAACCAAATAAGCTCAAAATTTCTAAAAACCGTAGAAACATTCCTTGTCGTCACTGCCTTTTTTCAATTTGACGATGGACGGCGGGATGAGGGCAGCTGTGCTTGGGCCCGTGACAGCGGAGATCTCCAGGTGGGGCAGAAGGGCGATGTCAACATTGGATCAAGGAGGGGAATGGTGGATGCGAGGTGTGATTGCCCTCCCCTATCTTTCCCGCTGGCGATGCTCATGGATGGTGAGGAATTCCAGGCAGTGCGTTGGTGGCCTGGTTGAAGCGGCAACAGACGGCAGAGATGTTGGGGTGAATGAGAGAGTGATGAATTGGATGAAGCTGCGGGCGGCGACAGTGAAGGGTAGGTAACTCGTGGCTGAGAGAGAGAGAAAGAGAGAGAGAGAACGAGGGAGAAAGAGGACATGAAAGGGATTTCATTTTTTAACATGGTCAAACTTGTCTTTTCATCCATATGATGAACATACAAATAAGAAAAAAAAAAACGATTGACCAACAAAAATTAGAAACTGAATTTTAGTTGTTAGCTTATGGTTCATGTAATTATTGTGACTGAAAAATTTCAGTCACTAGTTTTGGCCTCTCCTTCCTTACTTTTACCTTTTCTTCCTCCTTCATTTCTCGTTCATCTTCTTCTTATTCAGCTTCGACCTCTCATTCTTTATTTCTCCTTTTTCTTCCTCAACTTCAGCGTCTTTTTTCTTTACCTTATTCCCTTCTCCTTCCTCTTCTCATTTTTTCAGCTCCAGCTTCTCTTTCCCCATTTCTCCTTCTCCTTCTTCTTCCTCCTCATTTTCAAATTAATAATATTATGTTTAGATTTTATATTAATTTTAATTGAACTTTTTTATTATTACAATTCATTTCTGCATTTAGTACATTTCATATATATCTACACACACACACACGTAAACATTTCATCAATTATATATATACATACACACGTAAACATTCTCAGTAATTGATTTTTTTTTTTTAAATATGTATCAACGACTGAGGTTTCAGTTGCTATTTTGATGCGGTTTCAAAATTGTGTGACTGAGTCATTCAGTTGTTAATCAATCGCAAGTCACCTAGTGACTAAAGTTTTTACAACTAACACATCCAGTTGCTAGTTAGTCGCAACTAATAAATGAAAGCGACTGTTTTTTCAATTATTATTCTGCGTTTGTGTTGTGGTGATAGGATCAAAACACAAATAAAACAAATGCCAAAGCCTGACTTGTATTTAAGGATTCTTATCTTTAAATAGCTATAAGATGAGATAGGTTTAAATAAACTAGGAAACATAGTTCCTCTTGTTCCATTACCTTTATAATGTTTTTAAATATAAAAAAGTATGCCATCAATTACATGATAAGGGGTGCATCATAAACACTAGAAAAATTAAGCGCATCACGGAGCAGTCAATTTGATTTAAAAGGACATAATTTAGGCAGTCAAACTAAGCAATCGTTATCAAATCTGAGATGAATCTTTTTTCTATCTATCTTTCGTATCGAATGCTTAATTTGGTCAACTTCAAACATGTAAACCAATCTGCTTACCGACCTAATTGGATTATACGACTATTTTATACCTAGGTTTTTCTTTTCTGCCGCCCCCACCACCACTCTGTCTTCTTCTTCTTCTTCTTGTCCTTTTCTTTATTTTTATTTTTCAAAGAACAGGGCTGAAAGTTGGAAGCTTTCCTAAGTGTAGACACTACAAGATCAATAAAAAAAGAAAAGGAACTCCTTTTTCTCAAATTTTGGATAAATGTAGTAACTCATGAAGATTAATCTTCACGTATTAGTCCAGGGATACTCTTAGTGCATAAAGAAAATTATAAAAAAAATATTTTATTTCATATGGATTTTAAATGATTTCAAAACTCCTATATAATTGTGTATTTCATGTTCTAAACTAGAATTATATTTTTTTAAAATAAATATTTTAATTTATTCTATAAAAATCTGTTCATTTTCTCTGTAGCTTATTTTTTAAGAAACAATGAAATTTATCCGAAAACAAGAAGAAAAGGAGCAACAAGGAAAATTAGCTCTGTGATATCTCTGTTCGGCCCAAAAAAACTGAAACAAGCCGAAGCAGCTGCGTGCAGGCCCAGGTAAGCCTCCGTTTTTGGTCCTCTTAGGAGGGCCCTTCCCCATTAGAGATGGTAAGCATGGTAATTCCGTAATAGTGGTGTTAAAGTGCACCCATGAAGAAAGCTGGGCAAAATGTGTAATTCAGACGGCTCACTATTTTTTTTTTGTGTTCCTTGCACTTTACCTGTGCGGAACGACGGATCACTATTGAACCAGCAAGCTTTGTAGGCATTAGTATTATTTTTTCTTTTTTACTAGTTTACCTGCATTATCCCTTGTCAGGTCAATGAAGAATTATTTTCTCAATCTACCGTTAGGTGTAGAAATATAAATCTTTCTCAAGTGATTTTTTTTTTCTATACAAGGCTCACCTTTAGGTCCTTTTCATTCAGATAGTTGAACTTGTATTAGTTGTGGACATTAGTACCAATAAGCCCAACAGCGATATATCTCTCTCCACGTACAACGGCCACGAGATTAAGTTGAGTATGTGGGGGGAGCCTCAACTAGTGGAAGATGACTCTAATTTGTCATTTTCCTTTCACACATTCCTTTCCAAATGACCAGTTGCTCTTCACTAGCTTGACTCCCGACTTTCTCAACTCCTCTATCTGCCAAAGTCATGAAAATAATAACATGAGCCACAGGTGAAATTCTTTTGAATGAAGGTATTCGTAATCCATTGCTTTAATTCACTAGGCTACATCTACGCCTACACACTCGACAAGAACCTGGTAAAATAATGCCTCATAAAATATAGAAGATGCATGGGTCATGAATATGAGACACCTGAGCATGACTAAAGGTACTTCTTCTTTTTAAGTAACATAATAATAACACATTATTTAAAAGATGGAACAAGGAATAGTCGATTCTGAATATGATTCTGCCACAAATTAAACATGTAAGGCCATTCCAACAAAGGCATAAGCATACAAGAATAGGGCAGCAACCATGAGGTGAAATCTTGACAGAGCAATGTGTCATGGAGGTACAATGCCCATCTCCATAGGTCATGAACATGAGGTGAACCTTGGCATAGTAAGTGTGAATGAAGTTACAGTTTTTTTTTTATTTATAAAAGTAACGGACTAAGAACACATTACTTAAAGGAGAAATAACAATAGATAGTAAATTCTAAACAAGACTATCCCATGAATTAAATAGGTAACAACATTCCAAGTGAAAGCATAAGCAAACAATAACAAGTGGAATGCATGAAGGAGAAGCATGATGGAGCAATTCATTGTGGAGGTAAAAAAGCGCACAGCCATGAGTCATGTATGTGAGATGGTTCTTGGCGTAACAAGTACGAACAAATTTACTTTTTATTTTAAAGTAACATAGAAAGAACACATTAAGGATAGAGCAATTGGTAGCCAATTTTGATTGAGACTGTTGTAGGATTTCAGGAGCCAAATCAATGCAGTGAAAATTAAACCAAAACCACCCAAGGATCCAAGTAAAAAGGCGTAAAATAGGTATTCAAAATTTTCATACCTTTCAAGCTAAGATCTTTCACCCAATTGTTAAGCTAAATCACAAAACTCGAACAATTGACGTATTTAAGCTTTCTATGTTATTCATATAAACCAATTAGATCGCCATACATCCTCCAGGTTTTGGCAAGAATGTTCCTTTTGTGCTTACAATACTAACTTGTACCCCCTAAGGAAAAACAAGAAGGGAGTGTGGTTGGAGTTTTAGAACTCTTTCTGCCTTCGTCTAGGAAGGCTCAATATGAAACAACACTATATATCCTATATATAGTAATGTGTAACTTTGAAACCAATCAAATTTCATAACCCTAATCTAATTGGGCCTAATTTTGGGCTCAATAATGGGTTCAATTTTTGGGCCAATAATTAATCCAAAATTACATGAAACCATAACCAAACAATTTAGCCCATGTACTCAAATAATTCAATTGGCTCTAAGTATGCGACCCTATAGACTCTTATCGTGTTGCCAATATCATAAATTATATTTATGATCATAAACAATGAACACTGTTTAACAACATATCATTACTATCCAAGTAACAAGGTAGTCGGTGATTCAACGAAATCTCTATGACCATTATTCTTATTTGTCATCGTCCCTTTGCCCAAGTTATAAAAACTGAACACTAAACATGGAACGTGTTATCCTTGTATAATCTAATATGTGGTTTCTTGATTCCCGAGTAGACTGACTAAAACTGATGACATTAAAATCCTCTATCAACTCATTTGAGTATGACTAGACGTACATTTTCTCAGTTTCACTTAATCAAGGGGCCCAGAGATATCACTCTTATTATATAAGAGAGACAAATCTCATCTTGATTATACAAATTCCTCTACTTAATATGTGATATATACTCAATGATCATCTTTATGTTCAGTCAATTACGAACAATAAAGAGCAGTATCAAAATATGTGACTCACATGTAGGGAACTTTAATGATTTCAGGTCAAAAGACTACATATGCTATAACCATTCTGAGAGTCACTTATGACACTCATATAACGATCAATATAGCGTTCTCATGGTAGACCGGTCCAGTATACAATTCCTTCAACTTGTACCCATATGTAGACTACATATTTCATATTAGTCTCAATTTATGCTAATCTTTATATATTATTGCAAAAAACTCTACAATAATACTATACCAAGGACGTTTAAAAATACTATTATTCTAGGGTTATAATTATATTTAATTTTGTTACACAAAAACAAATAACAAACACAATTATTGGAATAATACTTGAATAAAATATAACAACTTAATGTGTAAAATATAATCATCTCATGATTAACATTTGAGCACAGCACTAACAACTATCCCACAAATTAGATAGGTAAGACCATTTCAATTGAAAGCATTAGCAAACAGTAGAAGTGGGCAACCGTGAGGGGAAAGCCTGCAGAGCAATGCATTGTGGAGGTAAAAAGCCCACAACCATGAGCCATGAACGTGACTACGTGAGGCGGACCTTGACATAATGAGTATGAACAAAGTTCATTTTTTATTTTAAGTAATACATTAAGAACACACTGGTTTAAAGGATAAACCATCAGATCGCCATTTATAAACAAGGTTTTGTAATGAATTAAATAGGTAAGACCATTTCAAGTGAAGCATAATCATATAAGAACAAGAGAGCAACCATGACACAAAGCCATATGCCGTGGACGTAAAAGCCACATGCGTCGTGAACATGAGGTGGATCTTTGCTTAACGAGTATATATGAAGAAAGTTACTTCACAACAATTAAATGATAAAGAAACAACTACCCAATTTCTAATAGGACTTCACTACAAATTAAATAGGTAAGACTATTCTAAGTAAAAACAAGACCATACGAGAACAAGAGAGCAACTATGAGGTAAAAACCTAACGGAGCAATGCATCATGGAGATACAAGGGCCACGTGTCATGGAGATAAGGTGGACTTTAGCGTAATGAGTATGAATAAAACGACAATTAGCACTAATTAATGTCAAACAACATAAATAAATAGACCTAGAATTTTGATTTTACAATACATATAAGTTGATTCAGTTTAATTTAGGTCAATTTAATATAAAATAACTCATATTTATTTTTATATTTTGTTTTGCACGTAAATAATTTTATTTAAAAGTTAATAATATATAGGCATAATAATCCTCTAAAAATAATTTTTTATAATCTTATTAGTTTTTTGTATTTTTTTTCTTTTTAATGCCTAAAAATAGGAAAAATTATAATAATTTAATAATTTCATGAAAATTTATTGTCAAATGAGTTATTACATTCATATAATATTGACTTTAACATAAAATTTGCTACGGATAAAAAAAATATAAAAATAAAAATAAACTATTTCAAATTAAATTAATTTAAGTTTAAAAAAAATTGTCTCTTAAAATAAATTTACAAGTACCGTGATTGAGTGTATCTACTACTTTGGACACTATAATTTTGTTCGATTTTCGTATTGAATAAATACAAAAAATTACGGCAAGTGATGGACCAAGTAGGCCAATCCGGAAGGGATTGAGGAGTAGATATGGTGCTTGTCGCCATTGCTGGAATAAACGTCAAGCAGGCCATATATCTTCGTGCTGAGTGTGACCAATGATATGTTCTTCTGTCTCATGTCCCATGTGGGTAACACATACATACATGTTTCTAGGAGTAAATACAGCAGGTAGTCCATAATTGCTGCTGGTTAGGGCTGATCAGGATACAAGTTGGATCGGTTTTAGGTGGAATTGAACAAATTTTACAAGGTCTTAGTTCCACAAATTTCTTATCTAACCTAAGAATTGAGAATTGACCAGAACCAAAATTATGGTTTTGGGTTTTTTAATTTTGGTTCTTATTTTTTTTTTGTTTATACACATTCATTATAATAACATCAAAATTTATTGAAATTTGTCTATAAGTAGTTTATGAAGTATTCAACATAATGCAAAATTGAATCTACACCAAAATATACATGTATTTAGTAAAATTCAAAACAGTTACATATTCTTTCAAAAGAGAGAGAGAGAGAGGGGATAGTTCATATTTACCATGAATATTATATATGTAAACTTATAAATTTTATAATATATAAATATATACCTTAGTTCAATTCTTTATCAGGTTGATTCTATATGAAAATAAAACCGGTTCAAAACCTGATAATTTGTTTAGAGATCGAACCAACTTGACAAACCATAATTAATTTTTATCCAACCCAACATAATCCACCCCTATCATGCTCAACCCCACACCAGGTAATTTACATATATTATGACGCTGATTAAGACAAACATGTCCTGAAGCATAGATTATGAATCGGTCAAAAACAAAAAAACGTTTTCTAAAGATTGAGTGAAGAGCCCTCTGAAACTTAGTAAGGGTCCACAATAGAGATATAAACTTAATATATCATTAATTAGTGGATAATATTTTGTACTATTTTTGTTACATATTAAGATTATTGCTCTTGTACGATATCAAATTGAACAATTGAAGTTGTTATTAATTCGTACCAACAACAACTGTGTATCATGTTTTGACTTTATTGGCATTGGATCATTTACCATTTAAAGCTTCCTAAAATTTATCCGCACTAATTTAACCAAAATTTATCTTATCTTAATATTTTAATTTAACTGATAGGTTCACGTTTTTAAATAATTAGGCTATTATGATAATTTGAAAACTTTTAGAACTAATTTAGCATCAATTGGAAAGTTTCTGGACAGACTTGGAGAAACATAAAAAAATTGTAAGACTAACTTGAAAAAGTTAAAAAATTTTAGGACCCAAAAGAATAAGGCTAACTGGTGTGACGTGCCATATAGGCATCTCTATCCGCGAGGTAGACTAGCGTCCAAAACAGGACTAAGCAAACATTTTAAAAGAAATAGGACCTTTTTGGTGAATCAATAAATTATAGGACTAACTTGGGTAAATGCACAAAATATCAGGACTAAAAGTTTGTTGGCCTAAAAAAAACAGAAAAAGAATGAATGGTATGGGCAGCACATCAATCAAACTCCATAAGTGAGCATGGGAGTGCTTCTGACAAATTGTTTGTGTACCACAAACAATCCACAAGTAGCAACATTAACGAAAGGGTAATCTCACCATCCTATACTTTTTAAAAGCAAGTTTTGTCACCCTAAAAACACACTATACAATTGTTTTTTATAAGAAGTTATACGTGCCAGAACTTGATTTATTGGAAAAAAAAAGTTAACGAATCAAATTATCACATGTGAACTTTTATAGTTGAAAATTTTTTGTATAGAACTGTTCCAACACTTTAAATAAATACCGTACTAGAAAAGAATGATAAAAATGAGGCAGAAGAATTCCATAAAAGATGGGAAAAAAAAAAGGATGGGACAGAAGCATTCAAAGTATCTTTTCTTTGTTGGTCTTTAACAGTAAGAAGAACTCCACCTTTTCTCTGTCTCTGTTTGTATGCTTATGAGTGACGACTGATGAGTTTGTGCGTGCCCCCTCTTCTTTTCTTCTCTTTCTGTCCACTCATTGATTTGTAGCTATTGCACTGTGGAAGAGCCCAAAATTCAACAAAGTGGTTCCTGTGTTATCTCATATCTGCCTTCTTTTTTGAGGTTCCAACTTTGGACTTTCATCTGAATCATCCCAACTTCTGCTTTCCTGCAATTGTACAACTTTACTCGCTTCTCTCACTTCCTTCCCTTTGCCCAATCTTATCTTTTCCATTTTTCTCATCTTTCCCATTTCCTATTACAACCCAATTGTGGTAAAACGTCATTCCTGCAGATTCCAGTTTATTCATCAGGAAGAAGCATCAAGAGAGATCAGATGTAAGAACTCTTCCAACCAATTCTCAGTTTTCAATTCTCATTCATCAATCTGCACTCTTACATGACCTAATTTTTTGGTTGTTATTCTGTTTCTTTGCTGGCTTAGCTGTTAATTGCTTTCATTTCTTGTTTTCTTGGTTTCTGCGAAATCTCTCATTTATCTTTCTGGGAAAGGAAGTTAAGGAAGGAAGCCTTTAAAGGCTGCTGACTTAGTCTTTGAATCACCATCCTTTTTCTTTACTCTAATGAAGGCATGAGAATCTTCTGATTGATTTGTGTTAAAAGCTTGTTCTTGGATGTTGGGTCATAAGCAGAAACAGAACCAGCAGGGCACATGCTCTTGCACTCATGTAAGGTCTATTGACATGTGAAGAGTGTCTTATTCGTATTAAATTCCAAATTAGGGAACTCATGTCTCACAGCACATAGAGATCCGATTCTAGTGGCTGTGTTTTGTATAGTTCTGTTCTATGTGTGGGAGGAAGCTGGAAGACGATTCTTTGCCATGTTCAGGTCTGTAGTGGTGGACAGGGGTAGAGATACTGGGTATCCGTTGAGTTTCCGGTTTTTGACATGTATGATTTTGATACCTAGAGAGCGTTGCATGAGAAGGGGCATTTCGCGTAGAAGTTCACACTTTGCTTTGGTGCCGGCCTTTGGTCGATATCTGTTTGAAGGGTTCATTAACATTTTGACCTTGATGCTTTTGACACCAACTTAGTTACTATAGAATTGTAATATGATGATGCTGATTTTGATGCCTACTAGCCAACTTCTTACACTAGGGTTTCTCAAACTCTTATCTACTCAGATTTGTTGGTTCGCGGCATTAACTAGCCTCATCTTTTCAGCTGCAGGATAAGAAGAGCTAAGTAATCAAGTTAGAATGATAGCACCAGACCTCAACTTGGAATCAACAAATGAGTCAGAAGACACGAGTGGGCTTCTTGCTTCAACCTCCTCTGCTCAAGAGGCATCGTCCAAGGATAGCCTCCCAGAAACGGTTAAGCTTCATCCTGATCTAGCAGCAGGCCCTGTTTCACTGGACTTGACGCTCCAATGCAGTGGCAGTGATGCGGAGGAGGTGAAGCCTTCAGGGGAGCCTTCAGTCCCGAGGATATTCTCTTGTAACTACTGCAGGCGAAAGTTCTACAGTTCACAGGCCTTAGGAGGCCACCAGAATGCCCACAAAAGGGAGAGGACAATGGCAAAACGTGCAATGAGAATGGGGATGCTGTCGGATAGGTACACCAGTTTGGCCTCGCTTCCTCTGCACGGCTCTGCATTCCGCTCGCTGGGGATAAAGGCTCACGCCGCATTCCACCAGGGCATTGGTCCACCGCGAAGGGCCATGGATGTGGGAGGAGGAGCCCGTTTCGAGCAGCGGGTTTTCGGGGTGCCTATGCTAGTGGATGATGAGGATGTGGAGTTGTTTTGGCCCGGTAGCTTTAGGCAGATCAATGAGGGAGTCGGTGCTAAGATGGAGTCTGCTCAAAATCCAAACTTGAATTTTGCAGGCACAGCATCTCCAATACCACCTCAAAGGACAGATAAACCTCTACCTGATCTTACATTGAAGCTCTAGATTTTCTTCTAGTTTCTTCTCAATTTTCAAGTCTAAATCTTTTCTTTCTTAGCAAATGCAACTGTTGTTGGTTTTTATAAACTATGTACAGTTAGTTATTGTTATTATTGTCATTATTATTGTTGTTGAGTGGTCAAATCCAAGATCAAACATAATCTTAGACAGGGTGGCTTGTGGTCTCATGTCGGGGGAAATCTGTCATGGTCCCAGCATCTAGTTATGGTTGTGGGATTGGATTAGGGCTCGTGAGAGAGAACCTTTGACATCGGAAACCTTTTTTTCTATTTTCTATGTTCTTTTTTTAATTGGCTAAAACTTCTCCCTTCATATTTTTATGCTTCCAATATATAACATGCGTACAATCCTAACTCCTAGTTACTTCTTCTAAGTCCTAATAATTCACCTAAAAACTTGCACCTAAATTAATTACACAAACATGTTGTCTTGCTTTAAGTCACACAAAAGCAAATGTAGGAGCAAGAGCGAGGGTGTCAATTTATCAAAATTATACAAACATTAAGAGCGGGGTAGCTCAAAAGTGTCACATACACCTTAAAAAAAACCATTTAATGGTTACCGAAGGATTAACACAAAACTAAACGGAAAGCAATGTGGTTTTGCCATTGGTATGGATGCACTCATAACATTAATTAATTTTTGGCACTCACAAACTTAGGCCTGGTTTGGTAGAACTTAATTGGCTGGAGTTAATGTGTTTTTGGACTCTTTTGGGGCCCAAGGTAAAATGAAGTATGATTTCCCCCTTAAAGTTCATGATATTTGCATTGTGAGGACAAGTCAGACTTCTTTGACTTTGGTCAAAGTTTCTTGTTCCAACTGTTAGAATGAAACTAAGCTCCACTTGAAAATTTTGAAACCATTGAGAAAGAAAAAAAGCAAGGGAAAAGAAAATCCCTAGCTATAACTTTATTTCCAAGGAAAATCTCTTACATTCTTGGCAACTAGCCAAGGTTTCTTATAATTTAGTAAGAAAAAGAGCTCACAATGGCTACAGCTTGATTGGCAATAACAGTTCAACGAAGTTTTCGACGGCCCATTGAGGTTTATGGTGCCGCTTTTGCCTCCGACACTAGAGAACTACAATGAGACTTTCAGCAGCTTCTATGCCTGACGTGCCACCTCAATTTCGGTGCTCAATCTCCCCTTGGTTGGCAATGAGATGTTTTTTGACATCCAAAGCTCTGCTTCAACTACGGTGAGGTTGAGGCATACAGCACGATTGAAGATTTCAGTGCTCAATCTCCCTTTGGTTTATGACCAATTTTGCACATGGATTTGCAATTCCTTGGCATAAATGGACTGGTGAACTAGTTGTTTGGTGTTTAAGGAAAGCGGTACGAGGGAGAGCAAGTAGAGGCTTTACACCCAATTGATTGGACTCAAAAGTTAGATTTGATGAGCATCAGCTGAAGGATAATTAGGGTTGGTAGCAGAAAAGAAGAGCAAAGAACTAATGGTGGCAGGAAGAAATTAGTAGATTCAACAGGATGAAGCGCTTGGAAGAAGTAAGTTGAGGAGAGATAGATTGATTTCATAGGTTTGGACAAAGTTTAGCCGGCATAATTGTAAACATAGGGAAGTTCACAGGCAATTATAATTTAATTACATGGTCCTCACATCTAGTGATTGAGACCGGTTGCAAAAACAAGTTAAATCACCTATATTAATGCCAACCAAATATGCTGTTAATTACCCAAAAGCATCCAACTCATTAACGAATTGCATAGGAGAGAATCCACACTTTGAGTATGGATTTGTGAATTCTTCATGCTTTTATGTGGATGAGAGCATGCTTTTAGTTTCCCAACTAGCAAACTGCCCATGTATGCCAAAAATATTTGTTGTTTATCTTAAAGTTTAAAATCTTTACCAGAATTTTATGCTTACTCTCTAAGTATACTAACTCCCAACTAGCAAATGGCTCATATATGCTGAACTTTTTTACACATAATCTCATGTCGTTCTCACTTTGAATATTTGTTTAAGTATAGGCAAACTAATGCTCCTACTCTTGCTTTTGCTTTCGCTCCTGCTCCTACTTTGTACAACTTAGCTCACAAAATTAATTAACTTTTTCAAGTGTTTTATGTAGGATTTTAATATGATCGATTGTTCTAAGATTGTATTGGAATTGACAAATATTGAACTTTGTACAACAATTAAAAAGTCTCGTCAATTTTGAAATTAAATGATTAAAAAATCTTCTCAAACTTTGCCAATTTTGACATCTTATCTACTTTGGCAATTAATTGTCACAGAGCTTCTATGCGAACGGTTATAGTTTTGCAACTTTTAAGCCCAATTTGTCTGCTTCAAACATATAAATGCAATTTCACTAATACATAAAGCGTGAATTCTTGACGTTTCTGCACTGAGAGCACGAACTGGCGCTCTGAACTTTAATGCTTTTATGTGACTTACGTGCATGGAATTAAATACGGTGGTATACCATTTATCGCGGATAAGCAGTATACGATACAAGTTTCGCATTTTGTCATTTTTTTTGCATGAAATACTACTGTATACTGCAGTATTTTGTGGTATTTCATATATTGGTAATTTTTTTATGTACATTTTGTTAAAAACCCGTAATATACCACAAAATACTATGAGGTACGTACCACGGTATTGTAGTTTTCGCAGACATGTGAGAGATATTTTTTTGGTCATTTTACATCAAAATATTATACATAAATATATAAAATAGTAAAGTATTATTAGCACACATATTTTAACATAAATATTTACTTTTATATTTTGAATACTTTTTCTTTTACTTTTGCTTTATTGTTCTGGATATTAGAAAATGTATTGTTATTATTAAATTATTGTTTCTTTTTTTTTTTCTCTTCTATCAATACATTAGTTTTTTTACCGAGTAATATTTATTTTGCTTTATATATAATATTTTTTATAATTTTTTGCATAAAAAGTATCTTCTATCATGTACATTTTATTTATATTTGACAAATTATGATAAGAAAAAGTAAAATACATATAAAAATGTACAAAAAAAAGGGTAAATGTCATAATTTGTCCCTAAACTATATCCTATGTTGCTTAATTATCTTAAAACTATCAGGCGTTGCACTAATCGTCTTCAAACTATTTAATTGTTACTATCTCATCTTGCCGTCCACCATACCATTAAGGATGGATGGAAAAGTGGTACTACATCAGTAGCCATATTATTTTTTCATTCCACATCAATAGACACATCATTTTTCTATCCATTCTTAATGGCTGTGATGGCCGGCAGGACGATTAAGTAACATTAGATATAGTTTAGTAGGCTTGGCAATGGGGCAAATTGGGCTTGAATACTCCTTATTCACTATCCAAACTCGTGGGTTTTTTCATACCCGCCAGTTCGTGGGTATCCGTTAATGGGCAGAAAATATCATCCATGCCCATAACTCACAGATAATCCATATCCGCAGGTAATCCGCGGTTTAGGCTAGTTTTGTAAATTTCATAAAAAGAAACTTGAAATATTAATCATCAATTCATAAAATACACATATCCACATCACATCCATTAAAACAAAAAACATTCATTGACACAAATAATATTTATGATCCAATAAAAGTCCATCATTCATAAACAAGCAAGTGAAAGTCTCTCTACATTTGACATTAATCATTTTCTTGCACTTCTTCAATCTTTTGACTTGATAGAGTTTCTTTGACTATATTTGTTAGTTTTAATTTATACCTCCCCATTCATTTAAAAAAAAAATGAAATCATGTCTTAAGTTGGTGCGATGATAATATTCATAGACTAAAAGACTTTGCCCCCATCAACAACTTTACGTTTCATTGCACGCTTACAACACTTGGAAGAGATGTATGATAACAACAAACCAGTGGTCTTATTATGACCTCGGAATCAAGTCTTTAGCTTAATATTTTTTTCTAAAGAAGAAATCAATTATTAGAAGCAAAAGGTACAAATAGAGAAAAGCCACAAAACCAAGTCACAAACCAAGCAAAATAGAGGACTGTTCTAACTGCCCAAATCTTTCACGGATGGGGTCCAATAATTTTTTAAAATACTTACTAATATGGACCTTATCATGCTTTAAAAGATCCCTTTCATTACTAAGCCGCACTTCAATTTGCAAATTTTCTAGCTCATTAAAAGAAAACTGTTTAGAAGTAAATTTCTAATTTCAAGTCTATTAGAAATTTTGGTAGCCACACCTCAATTTGCACATTTTTTTCCTAAAATTTCAATAAATTGTTTAGAAGCAAACTGATACCGTCATTCATGATGGAAACGAAGAAACAACTAACTTGTTGGCAATACAAAATAAGTGGTCTACAACTTCCAGTTCCACCATCAAATCACAGAAAAAGAATGAAAAAATTTTGAAAAAAAAATAAAGAAAACAAAGGAAAAGAACTGAAGTTTCTTCACAATACCTGGAAATTTCAAGGAGTTGAAGCAACGTTAGAAGCTTATGTTTTTCCTGTTGGAATTGGTTTGCCAACCACCATTTTTACCACCTTCGGCCCCACAAATGGTCGCTAACCCACCTTGAGTTGGCCTAGTTTCCCGTCAACCTCTAATTGGACTGCTGTCACTCCTCACTTCCTTCATTCTCCTCTCGGATTCACAAGGAAATGTGGCCGTCTGGCCGTGCCAATGATGCGGTGCCTTAGACTGCTGACAATCACCATAATCGGCTGACTTGCCACTGGTCGCCCACTTCTGCAGCTTGATTTCTCCCTTTCGGTCAAAGGATCTGTTGAAAAAAATCACTTCACAATCTCTTCATGGTGCTGTTGGCACCAGACACTTGGTTGAGTAGCTGATTTTTGTGTGTAGTCGTGAGCATCGAGACCTCCCAATTTCCCAAACCTAGCATCCAATTCCAAATGAATCAGCGAAGCCAAAAGCAGTTGAAGTTGAAGCTTGAAGGTGGAGTTACCAAATTACATTTAGGTAATCAGGGGAGGTAGCACTTACATTAAGGGTAAATTTGAAATTTCATATATTTGGTGAGTTTCATGAGTAGGCGAATCAGATTTATCTGTTATGGATAGCCCCACCCATCACTTACTCGCGCCCACTAGACAGGTAATATTTACTACCCATGCCCGCCCCATCACCAATATTTCACCAGTTTACCTGTCTGTCATTGATGGATATCTGTGGTTCGTAGATCTCATATGCTCCGTTGCCATCTTTATAGTTTATGTACCA
The DNA here is from genome assembly GCA_039654915.1 of Aquilaria yunnanensis. Lineage (NCBI taxonomy): Eukaryota > Viridiplantae > Streptophyta > Magnoliopsida > Malvales > Thymelaeaceae > Aquilaria > Aquilaria yunnanensis. Next base: position 5,352,166 of record CM077595.1, read on the forward strand.
TTAAGCAACATTTAATAGTTTCAGGATGATTAAGCAATATTGGTATAGTTTAGGAACAATTGGTATTATTTACCCATAAATTTTTTTTTAATTTATTTCATCTTAAAATAATATTCTAACTTTTATTTTTTTACAAAAATAATAATGATATGTAGTACGGTATATCATGTGATATATTTTAAAAATCTAGGATGCTATATACCTAATAATAATGGTATTTAACACTTTGCTTTCGTGTTGCTCCACATACAAATCTCATTACATATTTAGCTTTGGTGTTAAGAGTAACGTGGTGTTAAAGCGTTGGTTTCCTCTTACGACAACTAACATTTTTTTATGTTTTCTGAGCAATAACTTCCACAGCGATGGTTCAGATCTCTTTATGCTAAAATCTTCTATCCGATGTTAAAGGGAAAACAAAAAGGTGATGTACATATTACATGAATCCTCGAATTCTACTGAACTATATAAACTTGGCAAGCCCCCCTGTTCCCCCCGGGTTTAATGATGATTCAAAGAGTTCAAAAGCCACCAAAAACAAAAAGCCCCGTCTGCTATTCAAAGAAATCTAAAATCTCAACTTTGAAGCAGCAAATTGAATAGATATCCTAACCAAGGGATGTTTCAGGGGGAGCAATAAGCCAATGGTGAAGATCAATCACTTCAGCCTGCAGAACATCCATACAACCCAAATTACAAAGAAAACCACACTTCAAGTTTCCAGCCTCATCCCGAATTAAACCACTCACTGCTGCTTTGCCTGATTGCTGGACCAAGCATCAGTTTTCAGTTTTCAGAACCCCTCCGGAGGATGGCAGCAGCCTTCCAGTCTGCTCTCTCTAATGATATGATTTTTGCCACCATGGATGATTTGTGCACCTCAGTTGCCTCCTTAGTCACACTTTCCAGGATATTTTGCACTTCAAATCTGTTTTCAAACGAGAATCTGTTACATGCCTTCCACGAATTCCAAAATGACTGCCATTAAATCGAGTTGGCCAGGCTACGCCACATGAATCACCATTTTGTCTACTCACATTGTCTGTAAGTCATACGTCAAACAGTCAAAGGGCTTACTAAGGTCGGAAGCTGCTCTGGGGAGTAAGCTCAGCCCACACAGACTGCCAATGGACATCACCTCAGCATATAGTTTGAATTCTTAAAAGACAAAGTTGACATAATTGCGTTCACTGAGATATGGTGTCTGCAACGCCAAACAAGACTCTGTGGCCTTGCCACAATTGGTTTGCTAGGAACAGTGAAAAATATCTACAAGCCCTTCAGTATTCTTCATGGTAACAAAGAACCAGGTTATTCTGCAATCACAAGAAAGAAACTAGGCATCAAAACATGCACTTCTTGTATAACCACCTCCCAAATCACTTCCAAAAGTAATAAATCTCAGATATCTAACCTCTGGTACTTTTGTTTATCAAATCGCCATTTCTGCTAACTCAAAGAATCAGTTGAGGAAAATTTTCTGCCAGGGTCACATATTTGAGAGTTCCTTGGCAGTCAAATCACCAATAATCTCTACACGTGCACTCTCCTTTCTCAAAACAGTGGAACCGATTTGAATCTCTTATTATTATTCTCCTATTTACAATTTTTGAAATATATTTGATAGCCGTATGACAGTCTACACAAGTTCTCAAGTTCTTGAAAACCTTAATAGGAGTTCCTGGAGGAGTAGAAATTATTCCAAATGCAACTGCTAGCTTTTCGCTGTGGTGGGAAAGATTTTGCTCCTTCTGCTCTTCTTCCACATCATGAAGCACAAACTTTGTGTCAGGAACATAACCGTCTTCCCTCATCTTTTTCAGAAGCTCTCCCAGAAACTCATTTATTTCTTTGGATTTGGAGTGAGATGTGTCACCTACTGAAAATATATGTAGCCTTCTGTTGATCTCAATCCAGCTTAAACCCGGTTTCTTAACCACTCCTCTATCCTCCATCATTTTTCTTATCTTTGACACTTCATTCCACCTACCAGCCGTAGCATAAATGTTGGCCATAGTAACATATGTAGCTGGGTTCTCTGGCTCAATTTCAAATAATGCATTTGCTGCTCGTTCAGCCAATTCAAGGTTTCCATGGATTCTGCAACCACCGAGCAAAGAAGCCCATAAAAATTTATCGGGTTTCATGGCCATGTTGCTAATGATCCTCTCAGCTTCTGTGAATCGGCCAGAACGGGCCAATAAATCAATTGCACAAGCATAATGATCAGGTGTATATGCCAATCCATGCTTTTGTTTTATGGAATAAAAATATTCAAGCCCATTGTCAACTAAACCAGCATAGGTGCAAGCAGAAAGAACCCCAACAAAAGTAATGTGGTCTGGTCGAGCACCTGATTTCAGTAGAGATTCAAAGTACTGCAAAGCCTCAGTAGGCTGACCATTCTGAGCATAACCAGTTATCAAGGAAGTCCATGAAACTAAGTCGGGACTAGGTAGGCTGTTAAACACCCTTCTCGCACACTCCATATTTCCACACTTGGAATACATATGAACAAGAGCACCAGTTGCAAACGAGGAGGGATTGAAGCCAACTCTTATCATGTACGCATGAACCTGCCTCCCCAGTGCCTCCGCGGCAAGATCAGCGCTGGCATTCAGAACCCCAGCGAAAGTGAACTCGTTGGGTCTTATTCCAGACCTCATCAAGTCCCCCAACAGTTCAAACCCCTCTTTCCTCCTCCCATCCTCAAAATATCTACCAATCATAGCAGTCCAAGAAACAACATCTCTATCTACCATTCTGTCAAAAAGAAGCCTTGCTTCCTCAACACTCCCACATTTGCCATACACATCCGCTAATGCACTCCAGACAACCTCATCCGACTCTAGACCAGTTCGCATTATATGACCATGTATCTCTTTCCCCAGACGGAGAGATGGTAAAGCAGCAGAAGCAGCAAGTGCACTAGCTGTGGTGAACTTATTTGAATTAAAAAATTCAGTCTGGTTCATCACTCTGTATGCCTCCAAAGCCTCTGTAGGCTGACCATGGCGGGAATGACCCGACACAATCGCAGTCCAGGAAAAGTGATCTCTTTCAGGCATTTGATCAAACAGGTCCCTCGCTTCTCGAAGCAACCCAGCTTTGGCGTACCCAGATATCATAGTATTCCAAGAACACAAGTCCCTCTCACTCATTTCATCAAACACCTCCTGGGCATCGTTCAAACTGTTAGATTTCGAGTACAAATCCATCAGACGGTTTGAGATAACAATGCCAGGGGAAAACCCAGATGATTTCATATGCGCATGGACGCGCTTGCCCTCTTGGAGAGCCCTGTCATGGCAGCAAACTTGTATGAGATTGGAATAAATAGAAGCAGAAGGATAAGCAATGCGATTGAGGAGTTGGATCGCTTCCCACAGGCGCTTCTGCTCACATAAAGCATCAATTGCTTCTTTGAATTTGTTTTCTCTGCGCAAGAGGTTTATGTGATCTTCTCTGGGATCTTGCTTGAAGAAGCTTTTCTGACGGGGATGACTTATGACGCACGTCTGGGTGGAAAACGAAGAAAGGGTAAATCTGCTGGAGAGGAGTTTCTGGCTTCTTGACCTCATGGTTGAATAAAGAAACTCAACTCTCCAACATCACCAGGCCTTGATTCTTCTAGGCGTCCGGCAGCTGCAGCTTCCCCCCGACCCCGACAAGCCTCGGGCGGCTCCTGACGGCGGCCAGCTTGGACCTTAGGCCCACAACAAAAAGAAAGTGCTCATGAATTGTTTAGGCCGCTGTTTTTTTCCCCCCTTAATTCGTATAACGGGTTTGACCGTGACCGAGCCTAGAAAAAGATTTTTAAATATAACAAAAAAATGGTCACATTTTTTTTTTGTGACCTTTTTTTATTTATCATTTTCTCTAAACTTCAATTGCATACGTAATGACTAATGAGATTGTAGAGTTATGTAAATATTTGGGCTTAGATACACAGGATTTCCAGCAAATTCGAACATCATGTCATGAATGGCAACGTTTTAGCAAGACCTAAATCACTTTTAGTCCCCTGAACTATAGTGACTCAATTAAAAAAGTCCCTGCAGTTTGATGCGGTGCAACCCGACCCCCACAACTATAGACTGTAGAGCACTTTGTCCTTTTGACTTTACATCCGTCAGTTGATTAAGCTATTAAAAAAGAGAAAATCACGTCTAAAGTCACCCATCTTCTTATTTTATCTCTGAAATACCCCATACTTTAAAATTTATCAATTTAGTCCCCGTCCTTAACTCATCTTCTTCAAATTTTTCTATTGACTTTCTTCCACAAGACCCAACAAACCCAGCTGCCAACACTTGCCCGTGAACCTCCATTCTCCTCCTGGCCACACAAACTGGGTCACTCAACACCTAATCCCTGTCTTGGCTTACTCTCCGTGTCACCACGTTGCAATCAGAACCCACCATCTCTCCATATCGCTAACCTGCTCCAACGCTACCATCAGTAGCTACAATCTCAGATCTCAGCCTCACCTCTTTTGCCACTGTCCAGCGCCGCAGTAAGCCACCGCCAAGCCTCCTGACCCCGCTATCTGTTGTTGAAGCCAGAATCCAGATGCTAATTCCACAACCACCACCAAGAAAGCAATCAGAATCTTAGCTCTCCAGTGCCCTCTCTTTCTCTCTTTGTTGATTCAACCATTTATTCATACTGTATTCAGGTTTTAATTCCATATTTCAATTTTTTTTTACATATTAGGGCAAAGAATTAAAATGTAAGTGTAACTGATGAAGGGTCGCTTGAATGCTTTTGGATTTCCCGGCTATGAATTTCCCTATTTATCAAAATCGCTCAGGTTTCTGTCATTTTCAACTTGTTTTTGCTTGTGTCGCTACTTGGTTATAGATGATATTGATAGAATGGATTGAAATTGAAACTCTAGCAGGGATAAGGAGACAGTAGTTCTTTCTTCATTTCAGAGATTGAACTTTTGGGTTTTAGGAATTATCTGAAATTTCAATATTCTATTGATTAATTTATGGTTATCTTATAAACAATAGGTAAATTAACGCAAGGTGAAGGAGGAAAAGACGCAGTTCTGGGACTCTCGGGAGGCGGTGGCAACTGTGGGATCCAGACCTACTTGTAGCCTATGGTGATGATGGGTGGAGGATGAAGGACGAGGCGGAGAGTGATTATGAGTGGAAGACAACGAAGGCGGCGGTGAAAGGTGGAAATATGCGCAGGAGACGGCGTAGTAGATGACGCAATCGATGCCACGTATGGTGGAGACGAAATCGCTGATGGCGGTAGGGAGGACACTTGTCGTGGTGGTGAAGGAGCTGTGACTGGTGGGGGAGTTTAGGTTTAAGTATTATTAAGTGCTTCAAGATATGCATTCTGGTAATTTAGCGACTAAGTGTTTAAATTTTCTTAATCAAGTCACTAAGTTGTTAAAGATTTAACAGACTTAACGTTCAGTTGACCGAGTTAGTAAGTTAAAGGGGCAAAGTGCCCTATTTTAACAGTTTGAGGGACTGCATATACTAAGTCATTCTGTAGGGACCAAAATGACTCAATCACGACAGTTCTAGGGACCAAAAATGATTTAGGCCTTTTAGTAAATGTTTCTTTCTCTTTTAGTTCTCTAACTTCGCGAGACAGAAAGTTGCATTGGCTGACGATCCAATGACCACTGCATCTTGCAAGAAGACAATCAAAATAACCTGAAGCCCTAAGGTTTTTTTCCCATGTAAGCCAATCACGTGAGATGTTTAGTGAGGAGGGTAAAAGGCACTCTAAAACGGGCAAGTAGCAAGTGCTTTGGGGAGTAAGCTTGGTGAGCACTTCTTGTGTTTTTGTTTTTGTACAAAAGTTAGAATAAAAAGTATTTTTTCCTTATTTCATTTTAAATTATATACATCAATGTACCCTATATGTGATGATTAAGGTTTTTCAGATAGTAATGACTACAATGTTAACGGAGATGATTGTTATGACCTTTTACCACCACCACAATAATTTCTATGAAAAAACCAAAAAGAGGAAAAGTATCACCTGAAAACTAACAGCCCATTTGGCTTTAATTAATGCAATACTATTAACTTGCTTTCGAGGCCTGTAGATTTTGGATGGGTGTCATTATTTTCTTCCTTTTTTACCCCATAATTGAAAGAAATTTCATCTTCCAGCCATGTTTTTCTTGCTCACTTGCCTTTGCTGGCTCCACCCACCAACACTTTTTACCTCAGCTCCTTTCTTCTTTTTTTGCAGGATCTGATTGTCGCTCCTCCTCCTTTCTATTTCCATCGCCATTTCCTTTAATTCAGATGTCTCATTTAGACATCACAAAAATATTGGGCATTTTTATTAGTTTCCTGAATATAGTTAGCTGGTTCGGCCTTTGACAATGAATATACACACTCAAATCAAATAGTGAAAGAGAAGTAAACTCACCAATGGAAGCCGGAGTTCAGACGAAATTTGTGAAATAACACCGGCAATTGAAAATATGACGAAGATGAGCCCGGATGACGGAGTTGAGGGCTAGTTTTCGAATAGGCCCAGGAACCAATATACCAAGTTGAGCGGTGACCCTGAAGGTAGGATCAGCCTGAAAACGGACCGAAGAGGTCTCGAGTTTCACATTTTTTGCCGCCAATAAGCTTTTCTTCTCTTTCCATAGGACCAGTGTGATAACGCCAAAAGATAAGGTTCTCAATGGTTTGATTGTAAATAATAACTTGGTTTAATGGCATTCATATTTGGGCCAAGTGGGTCAGACTAACCACGGTGAAAAAACGTATTAACGGGGCTAATTTTACACGAAATGAACTGGGCGACAATTTGTCTTATTATTATTATTTTTTTAAAATAGATTTTTTATAACTACCCTAATGTGAAATTACACTTGTTCCTTCAAGGTTTGAACCTACACTTATGTTTTTTTTTAATGTCTTCAATCAACCGTCAGATAAAATTACAAGTAGCTCTCTTGGATTTAATTTGATTTACAATTACACTTAAAACTAATTTAATTGATAATTTCCAATTCTTGGTTAATTCCTGCAACTAATCTTTCTCTTCATCAGTAACTCAACCCAAAAATTAAGATAACAAGGTAGAATCCGAGTTCATAGAGGGCGATCAATAACAAACAAAATCAGATTCAAACAAACAAAACCAGATTTGATTAAGAACAAACAAAAACCAGATCCTGATTTGGGTTCTTCAGCAGTCAAAGGCATGAATTTTGAAATCGGATCCCGATTTTGTCTGCCATGGCTACGATCGAAGGTGGAGGGACATTGTTGGAGATCTATCAAAGCACAAAGAGGCTGCTGATTCAAGCCAAGGACGGGATCAAACAAATAAAGTGCATGGATAGCTCTGTCCGTGAGTTTTACTTCTTCAGACCCTCCATCCGTCTGAGTTTTGCTTCTTCAGACCCTTCTTCCACTTCTCTAATCCATCGGTGATGACTTACCTATGGCAGCAACGGTACCCGATTACGGCGAAACGGAGGGCGGCGGTGTCTTGGGCTTCTACAGCACAGTGGGGGCAGCCTTTGGATAGATTTGTGATGGGCATAAGGGGGCGGAGGATGAGACGCGAATCGAGCCTTCTCTTCTTTTCTCCGGTTTGGGTTGTTGGTGGTGGGGAGTGGAACGGAGCACTGGCGGCCAGCTAGGAGGGCTAACAGTGGCGGATTGGTGACGGACGGTGATGGATTAAAGAGGAAATTGTAGCGGTGGGAAAGGGCGCGATTTGGCCTTCCTCATTTTCCTCTGATTTGTGTCGCCGGCGACAGAAGACACTTGGGATACCTGCGCGGCGCAAGGTAAGGGCTTTTCCCCCCACGAATTGCTTCTTATCCAATTTGATCTGAAGGTGGTGTCGTGTTTTGGGGCAGAAGAGAAGGCGCTGATGGTGGCGGTCAGTGAGTAGTTGAGGGAGGCACCGATGGTGGTGGAGGAAGAGGTGTTAATGATGGCGGCGAGGGTTTGGGTATGAAGATGAGTATGAAGAAATTGTCAAAAAATACATTAATAGGAAAATGTAGATTTCTGAAATTATCAATATAATTGTAGACCACACTGAATTCAAGGAGGGAAGTTGTAATTTTCGGTAGTAGCTAACTGACAGTGTTAAAAAGATAGGAGATAAGTGTAAGTTTTCAAACCTTGAGGTTAGAGAGGGGGTGGGGGGAAGAGTGGGAGGAGGTGTAATTTCACCTATCACTCAAGGGGTAGTTGTAAAAAAACCTTTAAAAAAAAAAATCTCAGCATTACCTCCTACTTGATGTCTAACTCACGCACATATGACATTCAGAGGTAACGCATCAAGACTGCAAAACAAATAGAAGTAATGCATCTTTTTTAAGGCTACAAATTTTCGTCGATGCTACTCGGTCAAGGAACAAAATGAATCCATCAACAGAAAAATTATTGGCAATACCTCATTGCGACTATAAATATCACTATGCACGCGCGTGCATGCACATGCACACACATGCATATATATATATATATATATATATAATGAAATTAGTAACAATATCTAGCACCTCCTTTGTTGGAAAAAAAATTTACGCTTTTTTATATTTTTCATTTTTCCCCTCAACTTGTTGCACGTAACTCAAAGAAGTTGGAAAAAAAATGAATACTAAAATAATAATTTAAATGATAGCATGTAAAGTAAGTAACTAAAAATATAAATTTTGTAAAGATTTGGGACCGGTTAAGTCTAACGTGCACTCTACACTTAATGTTTATATAAAACAAGTATGAATATATTAAATTCTATATAAACACATTAAATTTTATGTCTCTAAAATTAGGGATATGTACAAATCAGATATTATATATGTACAAACTCGTTACATAAAGAATGTAATATATATAAATGAGGTCATAATTCACAAATGTATTTTTAGTAGTTTGTACAGGGTTCAAGGTCTTATAAACAAATATGTGTGAATGCGCCAAGTCCCGCTTCCTTTTAAAATTAGAGTTGTTTATAAGTCAGATGATAGATATGTATGAAACTCAATATATAAAGTAAATGATAGATATGTGCAAATTTTTTGCGATATATGTACAAATGAGATCAGATATATGTTATAGATATATTCAAATTTATGTATACAATTTGTCTTATATGTACATAAATTTATATAAATTTGAACATATATTATTTATATTTTTCATACAATTTAAGCATAGATTTATATATTTGTAAATGAAATAAAAACTAGGTTAAAAATTCAATTAATAATACAGTAGTGATATTAGATATATACGAACTTGATGTACAAATAAAGTTTAAGATATGTACCCTTCATCCTAAAAATATGTGTGGGTAACGTTAACACACGCTTCCACTAAAATCAGAAATATGCATAATATTAAACAACTGATATGTATATTTTGTATGAGCTAGATGTATATTAACTTTTAATTTTATTTCCTCTCAATTTATTTAAATTTCTATTTGCTTGATTATTTGTTTATTGCTTGCTTATAATTATTTCCTCTTAACTTACAATTATTGCAATACTACTCGAATTTATAATTATATCCTCTCAACTTATAATTATTTATTCTCAATATATATCAAAGAGAACAATAGGGATTTGTTTGAATAAAGGTTAAAGTATAAGGGGTAAAAATGGGTTTGACCCTAAATCCTTTAAGCCCAGCCCCTGCCGCCCCACATTTTATATCTCTTTTCATTCCCCAGTTGCCGGACTTCCATTGCCACTGTCCGCTGCGCTCATTCTCTCCATTTCCCACCACGAACAACCTCCCACACCGTCGCACCGCCACCGCCTTGTACTCCTCCATTAGACCCATTGTATACCTCGCCAGGCTCCTGGTTAACGATGTCACCTCCCCAAACCGGACATAGAAACAAAAGCAAGAAAAAGGAAGGTGGCGGTGGATGGGGCGTGATCGACGGCAGTGGAGTAGCAGCGGATTGCGGGTGAGCCTCCATGAGGTTGGGCTGTTCAAATCTACAGTGATCCTCTGGAGAAGAGAGAAGCGGCCATGGATCCATGGGCAAAGAAGGGATAGAATGGTGAATAGTAAATTTGATTCTTAACAAAAGAGTAATTTTAGGGGTGTGATGCACATAAGCCCGGACTATTCATTTGAGACCACACAAAATAAAATGGAAAAATTACTTGGACCTGCTTGAGGTACACTCTAACCTGTTTTAAATACTTATAATTATTCCTCTAAAATTAACCCCATTAATGATTATTAACTGGAAAAATAGGAAATATCTGAATTTCCCATCCTAACCTTTTTCATTAAAAAATTTGTCCCCAAACTTTGCAATTCTATTTTCCCAACCACTCAATGCCACAATTTGTCCATTTTTGTTATTCCTGAATAATTTAATCTTGGGCTGTCCTCGGGTTTAGCGCCTTCCTCAATGCCACGCCAGATTTGTCCCTTCTCACCACTGTCCATCGAAGGCCCCCTGCTCACCGCCACACTAGATTCTGCCTTCATCATCAGGCTTCGCCTAACTCTCATCTCGCCGAATGATAAGGGTTTGGAGCCGACCTAATAGGGATTCGAAGTGGAGCATAAGGATTGAAGGATTGGCCAACGTTGTGGTTTACCATCAATTTGCTATTGTGGTTTGCCATCGTGTCTATCATCAATCCGATGGCGCCTGGAAATTATGGGGTCTCAGATTACGATGCATCTGATGATGCCTGGGAATTGTGGGGTCTCTGATTCCGCCACTGTGATGGCATCAATCAACTCGATACAAGGGATTATAAGGGATTGAGGTACAATTGATTCAGAGGAGGAGGAAAGGGTGATTAATGGCCCATCTTCTTTGTGGGCCCCTTCTATCAACCTATATTAGCAGGTAATCATGAAGCGAAATAGGAACCCGGTTGAATGATCTCAAGATCTCCGCCATGAGAACTGTCATGTCCAACTTAGCGCCTAGCCCATTTAGAGAGGTTTATTACCTCAATCCATTAATTATATTATTCCATTAACTTATTTTACATGGGCTTAAGCCCATTATCACTAAGCGCGGCTAAGAAACATATAGGGGCACTTAAACAATACCAAACATATAGGTATGCTCCCAGCATATTACTAGTACTAGCTCATTAATTGTTTACTTAAAAGGTTTATATTGTGCTCTTAGAAACAAACTAGCACTTATGTGGAACTTGTGTGTTTATTTCAAACTCATTATCAAATATAGCCAAATACATGCATGGCAACCAAAACACCAAATCAAGCTTTGAAAACTTTGTTTATTATGCACATGTTTTTCATAATCAAGCATAGGCTTATAAACATACGATTATACAAATCCATCATCAACATTACTTAGGCCCAAAATATTCATGACCACCAAAAGTCCAACAGTTCATGTACAAGTCATTAACACATATTACGGGCGAATGTCCTTAAAGTCCATTTTTAACATAAGTTTGGTTATTTAGACAAGACCAACATCATAGCACATGTGCAAACATGGCAAACCACACAAAGAGCCAAAGAACACACTTTCCACCTTAGAGACTTTGTTTCAACAATCTAGACTCCAAGTCCGACACATAAAGTCCATGCTTATTAGTTTGTTACCCAAGTAACCCATAACATGTAGAATACTTAGAATATTGAGAAAATACATACGTACACAGACCTTTACCAACAGAAAGAGTATAAAATACTCTTGACCTTATTATCTTTCAAGTACTCATTTTCCTACATGAAGTAGAGAAGGACAGTGAGTAAAACTCAGTAAGAATTTCGTATTGTTCCTAGAGTGTAACATAGCACAAGTATAACTTGGTAAAATATACTCCAAGCTTCTGCAAAGAAAACACTAAAACAAAGAAAACACAAAATACATGCATATAACAATAATAATGATAATCAGGGGTTAGCATGCACATCTAAACATAGAAATACACAAACACACACACACACCACTTAACACTTTATTCCCTTGAAGGGTAAAGCAAACATGAGTCCATATTTCTCATTTTTTAGGTTAACCATTTTATTAATCCATTTTAAAATCTGAGCTCTTTGGAATTGAGTTGGCCGACTTAATTTCTAGCCATAATGCTTGCACGTAGCTAGCTAGTACAGAGTTGTCTAAACAACAAAACATCGCCCTCTATATCATTCTTAGGATCACCCAAGAGCCCGAATACTAAAAAAGTATAAGAATTCTTAGAATACTAAAAAAGTATAAGAATTCTTACCAAAACCTTTTTGCAACCTTTGTTGCCTGAAAGCTTTAGAAGCTTGTTTTTCTTACTTTTCCTCACTTGTTGCAGCTAGAACTTGGTTTCTAACTCAAGAACCTAAAATGTCCGAAACATTAGCAAGTATATCTTTGCATTACCATAGCTCAAAAGCTTACATATACCAAGAAAACTTGGTGAAACACACAATACTTTAACAAATGAAATATGGCCGAATTTGTGTTACTTGGTTTCCTTCAAGCTTCCTCTTGACTTTTCTTCAAATCGCCACTTGATTCTTTACCTTAGAAGGCTTTAGAAACATATACCCATTAAGGATGCTTGCTCTATACTAAAAAATGCCAAGAACAAGACTTAGCTGAATCTTCTATTGGTTGATGGCTTTCAAGAACGTCTCATTCTTCCAATCTATTCCTCGATTCTTGTTTGGGATGTTCTTAAGAGCTTGTAGGTACCAAGAACACTTGGTTTAAGCTCTTAGAAGCTCAAGATTGAGCCTTGGCCGAATGTATGAAAGGAGAAGATAAGTTGGAGGAGTGGAGAGAAAAATAGCTAAATTTGAAAAAGAAAATGAGGGAGTTGTAGTGAGAGATTATAGAGAGAGATGGGGAAAAGTGAAATGAATGAATTTGGGAGCCTAATGGGCATGTAATGGCCAACCATGAGGGGGAGAAAGTGAATCCATGTGATTCACATGGGTACGAGACAAGTGGGGGACACATTGGAAGGCTTGCGTGGGTGCATGGGTGGTGGGTGAGATAGTTAAAAGTAGGGGACAAATTGGGTGAGTTTTGTGAGTGGTGGGTGAGATATTAAAAAACAGATGACAAATTAAGTGACTTTTGTGAGTGGTGGGTGAGATAGTCAAAACTATAACTTTTGTAAGTGGTGGATGAGATAGTCAAAAGTAAGGGACAAGTTTGGTGACTTTTGTGAGTGAGGGGTTATTTTAATATGGGTGGAGATTGTAGTATGAGGGAAATAATTATAATATGGTAAAAATGGAGGGAGGTGGCAGCCATAACATCCAATGCCTTTAAAATTGGCTAATTCCCTCCTTAGTCCCTCGATTCCTTGCATTTAGACAATTGAGCCCAACTACTAAAATCCCCTTTGTCAAATGAAGTCCTTCACCTTTGAAATCCACCATTTACACCATTAATCTTCTTGGCCTAAGCCAAGCTTAATTTCAAGAGTGTCCAACACTCATTTATGCCCATACCATACTTAATTCAGCGTCCCCCGGGCTCATTAAGCTAAATTCCCAAATTAGAAATTTTTTTTTAATGTTCTTAATCCAATTAGCTTGGGACCTAATCACTTAGGATTTTGTGGGCATTACAAGAACCATTGGGAAAAGCAACCTAGAAGAGATTGGGATAAGTCTGGCAACAGTAACGAAGTCATTAAAGCTAAGGTTCTCCTTTAGAGCAATTTATGTGCAGGACATGAGCGAGCTAAGAGAAAAAATGCTTGAGGTTGCTTTGGGTGAGGCAATGATGGTGTCAGTGAAGGTGGAAGAGAATCGTGTGCCTGACTATCGATGGTAGATTTAGAATTGTGCGTCGTCGGGAGGTTTCTTGGGTTTGGGATTTCTATATGATGGTTGAGTGGACGTGTCTTGAGATTAGAAATTGAGGGGTTCATCTATACAATTTTTAAACTTTAATAATCAATTAGAGCATTTGAACCGATATTATTAATTGACTGACGGAGTTAATGATGTAAGAGGGTAAGTGTATATATTTGAAACTTGGATAACAAAAGTGTAGATTAAGATATACTTCAGAGGGGGTTTTAATAATTTTTTCAAATAAAATATATTGTAATAATTTTGGGACATGTGTTATACCTAGCAGGCTAGCAATACTAATATTATAAATATTGGTCATACGACTTAGGTTATAAGTTTTGGGTTTAGGGTCGGGTTTGAGTTGGAACCCAAAATTTTCAAACAGCTTCGTCATCCGAAAAATGTAACCCGACTTGACCTTATTTATAGGCTAAACTCGAACCGACCCTAAACCAGAAAAATAGGGTTAGGGTTGGGTTTACCCGACATAACCTGACACCCCTACCGCCGATAGCCATGTCCTTCGCCGCGAAGGGCAAAGACAAGGGATAGAGCTTGGAGGACAATTCGGCGGTGGTGTTACGCATGGAGATGAGGCAATGGGGGAGGAGATGGAGAACATAAGACAACAAGGGTGACGGACTGAGGCCAAATGACAGTGTGATGGTGGGAGGAAGGGAGGTGAACGACGACGATTTGTGAGGGAGGGAGGCGGGAGGTAGAAGTGAAGGACGACGATGATTGAGGAGGGAGGGAACGAACGAATGAAAACGGATGGGAGACAAAGAATAGAGCACGAGAGAAGGGAGATGACAAATGGCGCCGGCGAGGGAGAGTGATGGTGGTAGGGGGCAAGCGGCAGTGAGGGACACAAAGAGTGGTGGCTTTGTGTGTGTGTGTGATATGATGATGGATTAGGGTTAGGGTTGTTAGTAGGTATTTATAGTAGGGGTGTGGATTGAGATGGGATGGAATTGGGCTAGGAATAGAAATGAGCTGTGGGCTTGTGGCTTGTATTATAATTTCGGGTTAAATCAGGTTAATTGGGTTTCACCCAAACCAATCCAATTTTTTGTTGTCTCAAAATCAAGTTAGATTTGGGTCAATTTGAATATAATTTATATCTTCCCCTGACCCGACTCTAACTTAAAAAAAATAGGTCAGGTTTTGAATTAGAGTTAAAATCTTGCACTCCTACATATGACTCAGGTGTATCTACATATGACTCAGGTGTACCGGCATAATGAGACAACAAAGCGCTGGACTGGAGCGGGTCATGTCAGAGCTCCGGAGGAGGGGATTCTTGTGTTGTGTTTGCGCCAAACGAGTCACGGCTAGTCGGCTACGAGCTGAATCTATCGAAATAAAGGTTTAGGGGGCTTCCTGTCAGAGTGATAAAAGTTTAGGTAGTCAAGTGGCTTTTGGCCCTCAACGACGCGAGGACTGGCATTCTGCATTTTTCTTGTTCCCGTATTAGAATTCGTTTGATCAACTATTTCGAATAAATATTTATCTCTGGTATCAAGTTTGCTCAATTGTATGCTTTTAGAATTGGTTTGAATTGAGCTTCGTTTCCGTCTTGCGTTAGAGTGCTTGGAAATGGATCAGAGTCGGGAAGTGTTCACCGTAGATCTCCTGGAAAGGTATGCCGCGAAAGGTCGGGGCGTCATTACGTGTATGGCGGCTGGCAACGATGTGATTGTGCTGGGAACGAGTAAAGGATGGGTCATCAGGCATGATTTCGGAGTCGGAGACTCATATGGTAGTTTCTTTTGTACTATAAATCTAGTTCATCAAAGTGGAAGCCCGTGTTCTCTCTCTTTTCTAACTTTTCTTTTTCTTTGCCGTTGTGAATTTGTAGAGATTGATCTCTCTGCCGGCCGGCCTGGTGAGCAATCGGTTCATAGGGTTTTTGTTGATCCTGGTGGGAGCCATTGTGTTGCAACAGTTGTCGGTAGCGCAGGAGCTGATACTTTCTATACTCATGCCAAGTGGAATAGACCTCGCGGTTTGACCAGGCTGAGAGGTCTAATTGTGAATGCTGTTGCGTGGAACAGGCAGCAAATAACTGAAGGTAAACAAACATCTTGCTGTTGCTAGTTTCATTGTGATTTCTTGTCTGTTTAATGCAGCGTTCTGTTTCTGGATACAGCTTCGACCAGGGAAGTCATTCTGGGTACGGAAAATGGGCAGCTGTATGAGATGGCTGTAGATGAGAAGGATAAGAGAGAGAAATATGTGAAGTCTTTGTATGAGTTAACAGAACTTCCGGAAGCTTTTATGGGTTTGCAGGTGCTACATTTTCAGGGAATGAGTTTTGAATTGGCAATGGCTTTATTTTTTTAGTCGTAGTTTATGGTTTATGCCATGAAGAAATCACAATCTAATAATTCAATGGGCCAAAACTTGATCTCTGTTGGCTTCTTTTCTATGTGTAGGCATTTGGTGCAGAGTATGATTTTTCTATTTCTCTTTGAATTTTTTGTAGGAAATTCTGAATGGAGTTGTTAGCGCTTAGGAGTGGAAAACTTATGACTTCTTGGCGGCTGATGCTAAATTCAATAGTAAAATAAGTTGGTGATAAAATTCAAATTTGTTACTTTGTGTTAGTTATCTGTAGAAATGTTAGGCCATTGCTAGGTTGTGACACATTGATTGCTTTAGTTTAGTAACAGGTAAAGTTTGCATTGTTTATATGAGCTAATACTCAAATCTGTCTGAAATGTATGATTCCCTTGACCTCTGGAAACCGCAGCACATGTTTCTGTGGCATCTTAGAAATTTTTTACTATATGGTAGTTATCTCTAGTACTGTTAGGCCATTCTTGGAATGTAGTCAAGCTTTGGTTTTATGTGTTACTATATCTTCTTGGTTATTTGTCTTACTTTCTTTTCCCTTTTTAAGATGGAAACAGCCAGCATGAGCAGTGGAACTAGATACTACGTGATGGCTGTCACTCCCACAAGGATGTATTCTTTCACTGGAATTGGGTCACTGGAGGTATTTGAATTCCATACCTGTCTTCTGTCTTTTTGACTCAAATAGGTTGATATTTAAAAAAAATGAACTTTTATAAGACTTGAAATGGTACTTCTTTTGCTAAGTTCCCAACTCTTTCTCCTGTCCATGCATGTGCTCTGTGCCAAGGCGAGGTTAATATACCAGTGCATTTTTTTCCCTAGTAAACTGCAAAATATTCCATTCTCTCCTTTGTTCATTATTGTATCTCAAGGTTATATGAGATCATCTTCCTAATGGAATCTTTGTCATCTTTTAATAATTTCCCAGTTTTACTTTTTTCCTTCAATGGAGGGTATGTCGGCAATGGAACTTCTTGTTTATGGAAAAACATCTCCATTTTACGTTTCTTAAGATGGGCCACTTCTTGCAGCAAACTATGCTTAGATTCTTCTTCTCCTTGATTTGTATTTTATTTTCTGAAAAGAATTTATATTTGGCTGAAATTAATGTTACAATTTGAATTTGCTGCTTTTGCTTGGAGTATTTTGCTCATAAAATTTTCTCATGATACAATTACATTATTCCCAAGTTAAGCTTATTTATTTCCCCTTCTTATTGCATTCCTAGACTGTTTTTGCTGGTTATTTCGGTCGTCCTGTGAGGTTCATGGAACTTCCTGGTGAAATACCAAATAGGCAAGTATCCTTCTTGGTCCTCTGTTACTGGATATTCTATTGTTAATATATGAGGGAGCCCACTGGTGTTGTGGGAGTGGTATGGAATCAATTGATCCATTGACCATAATTAATTCAGTCTTTCTTCAATGTTTTAATAATATCAATTATTTTCTTTCTAATGCTTCTCTAGGGATATTGCTGGCTTTATCTTCTCTTTTCCTGTCAAGCTTTCTGCTATAAAATGCCTCTTATCTTGTAATATTCTTTCCAGTGAACTGCATTTCTTCATCAAGCAAAGAAGAGCAATTCATTTTGCATGGCTTTCTGGAGCAGGCATCTATCATGGCAGCCTAAATTTTGGATCACAGCATAGGTAGAAGGCCTTGCTTTTTTGCTTTCCTTTTCATTTTATCAATTTGTTTTCCTTCCTTGCAGTTTATCAATTTGTTTTATTTTTTCAGGTCTTTCACCTTTTGCTTGTTTATTTTCTCTTACTTATTTTTAAACCAAAAGTTGTATCTATCAAGTTATGCAAGCATGTATTGTTTCAGACATATAGTTGACTCTATTGTGTAAGTGTTTACATCACCTTAATCATTTAATTATAATATTTCATTCTTTTTGCTGACTTCCTGGCTAGTTCACCGGAGGGTGATGAGAACTTTGTGGAAAACAAGGCTCTGCTAGACTATTCAAAGCTTTCTAATGGTGCAGAAGTTATTAAACCCAGTTCCATGGCTGTGTCAGAATTTCATTTCTTGCTTCTTATCGGAAATCAGGTTAAGGTGAGTTGCAATCGTGCTTATGTTACATTCATATGCATGTAGTATGAAATTTACTGACTCCATGTATGTCTATGCTGGTAATCAGGTATTGAAGTCTAAACTGTTCATTGTTAATAATGTGTGGAAATTTAGTACATGATGGTAGTAAGGCTGCAATTCTTTCTGAAATCATTTAAAATACTAGAGCTTTTCCCATCCACCTAAGCTTTTGGGATAGTTGGCCTTCAATCTGTTTCTAGTGATGGTATCAGAGGAAAGGCCCTAAATTCAGTTGCTGAGAAGCTTCACTTTGTTGCATTGTCACCCTTTAGTTTCTGTTTTACTTGGATGATACTTAACTTGGTCCACATCAAAAGTATAGTTGCTGTCCATCAAGCATGCACCTGATGAGGCCTGTTAGAGTTAATAAATTCTTTTCTTTCCATGTCACCTTAAGCTTTTGGCATATGTTGCCGATTACCTCTTACTTTTTGTTTCCTGTAGGTTGTAAACAGAACCAGTGAGCAAATCATTGAGGAACTTCATTTTGATCAAACAGTCGAATCCAATTCCCATGGTATTATTGGACTATGTAGTGATGCAACTGCAGGATTGTTCTATGCATATGATCAGAACTCTATATTTCAGGTTTTCACTACAATACTCTGTCTTCATTTTTGCACCTTATTTGTCTTCTATCTTTTCTGTCTTAAGACAAGTTCTTTCTGGACCAAACATAAGCCAGGTGTCTGTGAATGATGAAGGACGAGATATGTGGAAGGTTTACCTTGACATGAGAGAGTATGCTGCTGCTTTGGCCAGTTGTCGTGATCCACTCCAAAGGGATCAAGTCTATTTGGTGCAGGTTGTGATAAATTCTTATGATGTTTTCAATACTCGAGCATGTTCCAGTTGGGTTCTTAGTCTTGTAAAAATAATCCTGACCTTGACATGGTGTCTGATTAGAATAATATTTTGTGCAGGCTGAAGATGCATTTGTCTCCAAGGACTTCTTGAGAGCAGCATCATTTTATGCAAAGGTGAGTTATTTGATCCTAAGTAAACTTAGTTGGCCGTTTGATGCTTCTGACCTTAGTCCAAAGACATTGTCAGTTACATGTAAATTGTTGCTGGTATGTTTTGTTTGGTTTCCGTTGTAGAAATATAATCCAGAAGAATCCACAAGCATGATACCTTAGAAAGAGTCCATAACAGGGATCTTTTTCACTTATTGCCAAGCTTGAGAACCATCTCTTCTTGGGCTAGGGAAAAAGAAACGAGGAAGAAAGAGCGCACTTGTCTTTGTATTGTAATGCATTCATACACCTCTGGTGGCGTACTCACATGCATCTAATTGATTCTGGCTTCTAGTCCTTTTATTTGCAGTATTAAATTTTGTTAATGACTGATTGGAACTGTCCCGCAGATTAACTTCATTCTGTCATTTGAGGAGATCACTCTAAAGTTTGTAAGTGTCAACGAACAGGTAATGCATTGTTGAATACACTATGTTTATCTTCACTCTCAATAATGACATACAAGTCCTTATAACATGCAAAAATTGGATGTCCATGACATCTAGATCTAGACCGAATCAGATCTTCATTGAATTTGAGTTTATATGAAGAGGCTTCGATGATTCTCCATTCATGACCATAAATCATTGGAGCCTCTTCATATAAACTCAAATTCACTACAATGCATTAAGTGATAGATGTAGTCGCTTTTCTCTTTTTCATTTTCTAGCAATTGTACTGTGGTAAGCATCTGCCTTTGAACATAAACAGCAATTATCGCAGCTGTTTATTTTTCACTGGAAAATGCTTTTCTCAAAGTCGGAAGCAGCACCTGATGGCCCCTGATATATTTTTTCCATTTTGTAGATTAGAAATAGAACACATTAAGATTGAAAAATCTTACAGTTTTTCCAGTGTAGCACTGCACTTCCTAAGAAAGGTGTTACATTTGTGAAGGGTTCTTGCATTTATGCAATTGCTATCAATGTTGTAGCAGAGTTATTCATTTATTGTTTTAGTGCAAATATAAGAGGTTTGATTTATAGGACACAATTGCCATACTCTACCTCATGGATGCATGTCATTTCTGGACTTGTTTCTTTCCCCTGGTCCTAGACTGGATACAAAATCCAATAGCCTCCTTTTTGCCATGTGACGACTTCTATATTTTGTATGCCTCCATTTGGACCACTTTTCTAGGGGTAATTTAGAGAACGAGGGGGGAAGAACAGTGGGGAGGGTGGATGTAGGAAATGACATGTTTATACACTCAAGAACCACATTATTTTCCTGTATTATCGCTCTTGTTTCTTATTGTTATTCTTATCTGCTTTGGTGCACTTAAAGATTAGTGTAGAAGGATCCGATATGAAATTTTCCATGCAAACATTTTTATGCTATCTTAAGCAATTTTTGTATCATGCACACTCAGTCCATGTAATTCTTTTCTGCTGAATATGTATTTTGGAGCTCACAAGTTTTTGTTACTGACAGGAAGCTTTGAGGACTTTCTTATTGAGGAAGTTAGATAATCTTGGGAAGGATGACAAATGCCAAATAACAATGATATCTACATGGGCAGCTGAACTATACTTGGATAAGGTTGGCTGCCTTTTGTAAATAACTTGCCAAATATCAATTGATAACATGCCATTAAGTTGCTTTATAATTTTGTGTTCAACTTTTTGCTATTAGCTCAAATTAACCTGCATGATCACAATCCCTTAGGATGGAAAGATGATTACATTTATGGTGATGCCTTTTCTAACACTAATGAGTATGTATCATGAGAGGATGACCAAGATGAGGAAACTGCTCAGAATTGTGCAAAACCTGGTGTTGTCAAACCTTCTTTTTTTTCCTTGTCGAACCATTTCTATTATTGCTCGCCCACCTGCCACAGCCGCACTCTTATATGTATTCTGGTGTGTGTGTGTGTGTGTGTGTGTGCACGCACATTCATTTCGTATTCCGTACATCTAAGGTTATGCTTATTTTAAGTTGTACAGAGAATCAAGCCTTGAAATCATTGAAAAGTGGGTACATATGTTTGAGCTTGTTATCTCTGATTATTGAAAACTCAGTTTAGGAAAGATGGGGAGCATGGTTTGGTTCGTTGAAAGATGAGATCAATGAGACTATGAGAGTTGAGTAGGTTCATTCATGGAGTTCAGAATCACCATTCTTTGCTTGATAATGAAATGGGATGTTCTTTCCATTTCCAATAGTTGTTCCCCCTCTGGCCAGATATTCTTGTGAAACCTGGAATCTAGAGGATTGAACATTGTGTTCCCCGCAGCAAAAATGTCGGACTTCTAATTTTGCCAGGGCCATTTATTGGGCTTTTATTCCATTTTTTATGGAGTCTACCAATAGAAGATAACTTTTTCTCCTATTTTACATGAAAGTTTTTATATTTTCAATTCAGTGGTATAACACTAGATCTGATTTTCCTTTGTCAAAGATAAATCGGCTCCTTTTGGAAGATGATGCAGCTTTGGAGAATCGTAATTCAGAGTACCAGGCAATCATTAGAGAGTTCCGTGCATTCCTAAGTGATTGCAAGGATGTATTAGATGAGGCAACTACGATGAAACTTCTAGAAAGGTAAATCTTTTCACGTTTCATAATTTGCTCTTGGATGTACCTTTGGCCTACTAAAATGTAACCCTTTACCATTTTTATCAATCTTGTAAACTTCAAATCCAATTTCTTTCCTATTTTAATGTAATCTTTTCAGGGCGTAATTACCCAGAACACTCCTAAACTATATTGACTCGAACACTTTGCCCCAAACTTCAAACTGGCTCCTTTTGTTCCCTGACCTATCAACATCAGGGCACTTTGATCCTTTGGTGCAGTAACTTGGTCACGTGCCATCACGTGACTGACATTCAGAACAGTGTTGCAAGACCTAATTTGCTAAATATGTGCTCTACTAAACTAGGGGGACTTATTCATCAAAATAATAATAGTAATAATAATAATAATAAATAAAGGGGTAAACTTTTAAAAATTAACCCAAATATTTTATATTTGCGAAAACACCACCCAACTCAATAAGCCTCCTCCTGCCACCTATGGCAATGAACGTTGCTAACCAAAGGGCAGCAAATGTCACCAACCAATGGATGGCCCTAGCTCATTTTTAAATGGGCAATAATACCCTAAGCTTTCCAGAACCAATTGTACCACAATGAGATCAAATTGCAGTACAAAAAATTCACCTAAAACTCATTAAACCCATATCTTTAGAGAGAACTCAACCCAATCTAATTGATTCTTTGTCCTATTGAATCTGTTTGTGTCTACCTTGCTCTTTTTGGTTTCGTTCACCCGGATTTTGGGCTTTCACCAGCCGAAGTGGAGAAACCCAATCAAGGAATGCTTGATCAGGTGGAGGCAGCTGCTCTGGCCTTGATGGGCTTGTTGGGCTTGTCGGCACCCTCATTTGCTTCTGGGATGAGGAACCAATGGGGCCAGATGTTCACTGCAGATTTGAAGATCTTGAGGCTGAAATGCGCTTTCAGACCTGGTTCCAAGACGATGGCATTGGCGTTGGCAAATCGGGAGCATCGGTTTGAAGCAATTTCAAGAGCATTGGGGGTGTTGATGTAATGGGGGTTCCGGCTGCAAGAGTGATGGTTAGAGGGAGGCAGTGAATGGATCTCAGCTGGGTTGGCATGATGGCTTGGGTGGTGAGGAAGATGAAAGATGGGAATGGGGGGTTAGATGTTGGAAGGCAAAAGTTTAGGGTTCAAAAGAGTGAAATTAAGAGCTTAGATGGCTGAACGTGTAGTTTTTCCATGTTTATTGGTTGCTCAGATGATCAGAAGTCACGTGATCACACATGACCAAGTTTTTGAGTCAAGGGGCAAAGTCTCTGAGTCATAATAGTTCAGGGATTGAAGTGTGCTGGTTTGAAGCTCAGGGGCAAAGTGTCTGAGTCAACATAGTTTGGGGGTGTTCTGGGCGATTAGGCCTTTTTTCAGTCACTATTGTCCAATCTAGAAGTCATGTTCATTCAAATTTGGGGAGAATGAGTGCAAGTAAAACTTGGAGATGGATGATTCTTTACTTATTGAGGAATTCCAATATTGGACGGGATTTATTTTGTTCCCAAAAAAGCAAACACAATTATCTAAGTCGCTC
Source organism: Aquilaria yunnanensis (assembly GCA_039654915.1). Lineage (NCBI taxonomy): Eukaryota > Viridiplantae > Streptophyta > Magnoliopsida > Malvales > Thymelaeaceae > Aquilaria > Aquilaria yunnanensis. Next base: position 5,375,527 of record CM077595.1, read on the forward strand.
CATTGGAGTGACAAGGCTAGGGTCTTAGTGGGTTTTCTATAGGTTCTTTTGAGGGGTATTGGTGCTTGGTCAAAGATTAGCATAGAAAGACTATTTGGTGAAGCTGAAAGACTTTGGATGACTCAATTTATCTATTCTATGTATAAAATGGTATCAGAAGTACTTTTTGATCGGTTTGTGTGGAGTTATTAGAGGATACACATTAAAGTAGTTGTTAATGAAACGTGAGCTGAAAATTTGTTTTACCTCAACAAGTCTAACAATATCGTTTATTCTGACAAACAAGGATACAAGAACATAATGATGCTCTATGTTCACTCTATATGGTTCTATTTGCTTCTACTGCCTCACTATACTTTTGATACGCCTTCCCTATGATAGGTAAAGGTTGGTATCGTATGAAGTACTTTTATCAATTCAAGTTCTTCCTTGTATTCTTTTCTGATATGCTCATATTTTCTTTCCATGATGTATACAGCTATGGACGAGTTGAGGAATTAGTCTATTTTGCTAATCTAAAGGAGCAATATGAGATTGTTGTTCATCACTATATTCAGGTACATTAAAATTCATGAATTTCTATGCAGCATGTGAAGCACTTTAGTACACTAATGCAATTACCGTTTCAACTTTCTTCCTTTTGCTTAATGCTCCTGCTGTGACTTCGATGGATGAAATGTTTTCACCCAGCGTTGTTCTGATTGTTACATGCTATCAATATTTGGACATAGATTCTTTCACATCTTTGTTTCGCGAGCCCTTATTATGAAGCTTTTAATTGTCTATTATTTTACAAAGTCTGAAATTGGTGCAGATACAATGCTACGACATGATATGCTGGTGAAGTAGATAGGTGTCCTAGATAGCATATGTTTGCTTGTTTTATGTGCCACTTCCCTCATATTATGGCCCCGCACACTGATAACATCTGTGATTAGCATAAGCAATGAAAGAAACTATCCAATTATATCTTTTTCTTCAGCAAGTAAACTATCTTAATCAATGACAAGATTTGTGAATAACATAAGCAATTGAAAGAAACTATACAATGGTAGCTTTTTCTTCAACAATTGGGGGAGTTTTTTCCATTAGTAAACTATCTTAATTGCTGAAGTTTGTCTCATTAGATGTTACTTAAACATAGCCCATAATTTGAGATAAGTCCTCTACTTCTTACATTCACAAATAATACAGTTCTTTTTTTTTTATGGTCATTGTCGCAATTGCTAAAGAAGAGGGAATTTTCCAAAGTACTGTCAAATGAATAGTAGATTTCTATCTGGTCCTTCCTTTTGGATAATTTTCTCAAGAAAGTGATCGGTAATTAATCTCAGTAGACAGAGAAGCAAAGCACCACATGAGTGTGTCCTTTCAGTTGATTAGGGGGAGTATTGATGATTTTTTTAATGAATTTTTTTAGGTCAAATCAATTGGATGTATAAGAATTTATGGATATTTCAGAACAGTGTTTGCAATATCTAATTCTTTTTCATTTAGCAAGGTGAAGCAAAGAAAGCATTGGAGGTACTGCATAAACCTGCTGTTTCAGAGGACCTTCAGGTATACAGCTTCAGAACTGGTGCAATTTTCGTCTAAGTCCTTGTACCTGCTATTTCTTAGTCTTTTTTTATAGAGGGAATGCTATCTTTTATATTTAAGAATTGGTTTATGCCTGTTTAAGCCAGTTGATTTAATTTGTATAAGACCCGTATAAGAAGCTATGGCATCCAATCCAAAGTCAGCATGTTGAAGTGGAACTGAAGAAGCTTCACTTGTTTTTGCAGTATAAGTTTGCCCCAGATCTTATCTCACTTGATGCCTATGAAACTGTGGAGTCCTGGATGGCCTCAAACAACCTAAAACCTAGAAGGCTTATCCCTGCAATGATGCGTTATTCAAGTGAGCCTCATGCAAGGTACAATGCACCCTGCGTTGCAATCTAACAAAAGCTTCAATTATTTCCTATCACACACTTAGTTTTGACATTATTCCTGGTGGTCGCATCAAATAAACAGTGTTTTGCTTGCAAGGAAATAAGCAGAAGTAATGATTGACTCTCCTAAAAGAGTACACTGTTTGTTTTTCTTATAAGAAGCCCAACTGAAAGACAAGTTGTTTTAATTAGAAAATTCTCAAATTTTCATATAATGTTCTTGTTCACATTCCTGCTGCTTGAGTCCTTCGTTGTCAAGCCTCAGTACCTATGGGTTGATCTCAATTTTTCATTTGGTAGTTTTTACATGATTTTGTAAAGTCTCATGCTCTTTGTTGATAGTCAGCTATGGATTTTTGAGTTTCATTCATCATTTCATCTGGTTTTGAATAACTTATACTGCTGCTATGTATGATATGCAGGAATGAGACACATGAAGTCATAAAGTACCTAGAATTCTGCGTTCATCATTTGCATAATCAGGATCCTGGGATTCACAACTTGCTGCTTTCTTTGTATGCCAAGCAGGTTGAGTTGCATCATTGGTTTGAAGTCTCACACTTTGAATTGACCCACCATTTCATTCTTTTTTGCTGCTTCTGATAGAAATACTGATTATAGAATACCATAGAAATATTTTTATTTTAAAGTATTCTTGTATTATTATTGCTGTTGTCTCTGTTAGTCTTTTTTAAGTTTGTATATAGCTGTTTCACATCTTTAGATTAAATTGCATCTTGGTGTTCCTGTCTGATAGTTTGACCATTGTATTTTTTTGAAGTAAAAGTAAAATTACGTGCGCTGCTCAATGCTATCCCCTGAATCTTGTTTAACTGATGGACCTGTGACTGAAAGATAGAATTATATGTATATTTCATGCAGTTGTGGAAATAGACTTAAGACTTACACGCAGTTTGTTTCTAAGTAAAGTCAGTTAATTCAAAATGTCTTATTTTTACTTTTACATCATTTTTGCTAGGAACTAATTTTATTTGAAAGCCAATATCATATAGATGGAGTAATTCATTGAAAATAAAACTTTTATAATATTATTAAATTTTTATGAAAATTTCCTTTTTAATACTTAAAAAAAAATTTCATAAAAATTTAATAATACCATAAAAATTAAACAGTCAATGGATAGTTGCGCCTAAATAATATTGACTTTCAAATGATATTGGTTTCAGGCAAAAAAGATGTAAAAATAAAAATCAGTTATTTTTTATTAAGTTGACTCAAGTTAAAACAAATTACGCTGGCAAAACATCCTGAAAAATGACAAATGGCATCTGCATTTGCAGGCCTGAAACATGAACCTGGATTTTGGTTAACTTTGCCAGTAACAAAAGAATCAGTAGTCTTTTCAGGATTTTACCCCAACAGAAACTAGAAATGGTGCTTATATATGTTCAGAAAAGTAAGAGAAGGAACTCTTGCTGTCTTGCATGTGTAAAAGTGGTGTTATTACGTCATCATCTGCAAACTGTACAACCTTTTATGCAATTTATAGAGAGATCATTCTGACCTTGATTCATGCCCATAGACATTTGATATACATCCCTTTTCTTGTGTCCGATATATGCTGCCATTCAAAGTTGAACCGGAGGTTCCTTCTAAAATGTTTTGAGAGAACAATCGGAATGTTTAAATTTATTATTTTTATTTGACATACAGGAAGATGATGGTGCCCTTTTGCGTTTTCTGCAATGTAAATTTGGAAAAGGACCTGAAAATGGGCCAGAGTTCTTCTATGATCCCAGATATGCCCTGCGTCTTTGCCTTAAGGAGAAACGTATGCGTGCTTGTGTCCACATATACAGCATGATGTCAATGCATGAAGAGGCAGTTGCCCTGGCTCTTCAGGTGATATCTATCTGTCTGGCAGTTCATTTTGCTCCATTTATGTTTGATATTCAATAAAATCTTAACTGTATAAGCCAATTCTTTGATCAGATAATCTGATTTTTTTAGATTTGAAAATTTCATGTAGTTTTGGTTTAGTTAATTGAAGTATTATAGTCATTGTTTCCATTCTTTATATGAGGATTTTGCATCTGATGTAGGGAGTAATTGTCAGAGTTTGTTAAATGAAGGAAAAAGGATCAAGCAATTTGTGTTTGTTCGCTTTTTTTTTTTTTGTTTTGGTGGGGGGGTGAGCTGGGGTATAAACAACAGTTAGAAGTGTTGGTATATGCATAACTTCATAAATCTAACTAGAGAATTCAACGGAACAAATTGTATGGGGGAAAATAGAGAATAATATTGAACCAGGAAAAGGTGAAATGGGCAATCAATTCTGGTTGGAGTGTTTGATTTATGGAGCTTTTGTTGTAGAAAATAATTGATACCAAATATCACATATATCATTTATTTACCCGACTTCTTTCATCATTGAAACCTGGCTTCTTTCATTGTTGAAATTTTCTAGTGAAACAAGCTTACTGCTTAGGAATCCATTCTCAAGGTGCCTTTATCTTTGTTATATTCAAGACTCATTTATCATATTTGGTTGATGTTTCGTTTCATGTTGGTGGGGTGTAGGTTGACCCTGAGCTTGCTATGGCTGAAGCAGACAAGGTTGAAGATGATGAGGATTTGAGGAAAAAGCTCTGGCTCATGATTGCTAAGCATGTAATCAAGCAGGAAAAAGGTGCTAGGAGAGAGAATATAAGGAAGGCTATAGCATTTCTCAAGGAAACTGATGGCTTGTTAAAGATTGAGGACATATTACCCTTCTTTCCTGACTTTGCCCTGATAGATGACTTCAAGGTAAGGTTTCAGGCACCAAGTTGCATATAATGAATAGTTTGTTATGGTAGTTGGAAGGTAAGTTTCTTAATGGATTTTCTAAGATGTCTCAGCAAAATAACTTCCACCTGTAATTTTGAATAGGAAGGTTTAACTGGGTACTTGGGACTTGGGAGTATTCTGACTGTTCTAGACACCAGCAGAATTTGTAGATACTCTCATTTTGGGATCAAACCTAATACATGTGGCGACTCTTTATTCAAGTGCATCAGGGTTGTGGCCATTTATTGTGTGGATTTGATTGGGATGCAAGTTTGTGATTACATTTCTTTTCTGTTCTGCAACAGTTCCAAAGTAGTTGATATGTTTTAGATAAGTCATTTTGGACAAGAAGTAGGAACTAGGAACTGGGATATGTAACCGATGTTACAGTATTTGGCATCTATATTTCCCTTTTGCTGTCTGTCCCTGAGCAGCGATGGGATATTGAACAGTGCTGAGTAAATATGTAATAAGATTGCTTGACACTGAACTTGATTTTCCTATTCTATGCATGAAAAAAGTTCCTGATCATGGGAATCACACCTTTCTCTGGAGCTGGCTCCTCTATCCATGGGTTGAAATAGCTTTAGTTATTTGCCACATATTATTCTACTTATGAAGCTAACTGGTTGAAATTACTTTTCACGGCTTCCGTGCTCATATAATTGATTTCAGTTATCTTTTGAATTTCTTTTGATTTTCTCTAGGAAGCAATTTGCTCGTCACTGGAGGACTACAACAAGCAAATTGAGCAACTGAAACAGGAAATGAATGATGCAACTCATGGGGCAGACAACATCAGAAATGATATTAGTGCACTAGCTCAAAGATATGCTATCATTGATCATGAAGAGGAATGTGGGGTATTGATCATACCAATGACTTATTGTGAATTTCTGATGTTTTGGTCAGTTAATTCTTATGATGTAGACACCTACTTCGTACTTACACTTGCTTTAATTTGCCCCTGTTATCTATACATGATCAAGCATAAAATCTATGATGAACTTATGTCCTATCTCTGTCTTTTTTTTTTGTTAAAAAAAAGCTTGTTAGAATATCTATCCACTTTCCCAATTCTCACATTCTTTCTTCTCCCTTCTAGAGAAAAGCTGGACTTTAGTTTATTTATAGCATCACTCAAAACATGCATGAGTTTTTTTTCCTTTTTATGTTTTCCCAATATAAAGTAAGACAAATTTCCTTTTAACTTTTATTTCTCTTTTTGAGCTATGAAAATTGAACCTATTGACATCATATTATTGATTTTTTGTTTTTTTAGGTTTGTAGACGCAAAGTCCTTACCACAGGAGTTGACTATCGGATGGCTCAAGGCTATACAGCTGTTGGACCAATGGCTCCTTTTTATATTTTTCCCTGTGGCCACACCTTTCATGCACATTGCCTTATTGCACATGTGACACGCTGCACCAATGAAGCTCAAGTATGGGAACTTGTTTTATTTTATTGTCTTTGACTCTTTTGTGTTTAACTGTCTCTGAATTCTTTAATCATAAATCTAACTGGGATTTGACCCTAGATCCATGAACATGCACCGAAACTTAACTTTGGCAGTGCATTGCTTCCCTAGTCTTATTAAACAGCCTAACTGCAGACTGAAACATATTCATTTATGGCTTTGTTTCTTATAGCCTGTTGACTCTTTAGCATCTTCCTTTTCACTAACTATTGTTGCAGGCAGAATACATACTAGATTTGCAGAAGAAATTAACTTTGCATGGGAGTGAAGCAAAGAAGGAAACAAATGGAAGCATAACAGAGGAATCCATAAGTAGCATGAGCCCAGCAGATAAGGTACTTAGGGCATACTTGCTTCACTGCTTTTGGGTGCAATTACGGTTTGTTGTAACAGCTATTCCAAGCTTCAGATTGCTTTGCTGTTTAATTGTGTCAAGTTTCTTCTTATTGGTGCAGAAGTATAAATGTTAAGAGATGCGGAAGCTTAAGCTTGATGAAATAAGTTTTCTATTTCTTTTTCTACCCTGCAATTCTTGTACACCTCCACACAAAAGCAAATCACTTGATATTAGCAGCACTCTTAGTACCAATCAATTACAATGATAAGAACAATTATCTAAAGTTGAATGCCATGTTCTGTCTTCCTTTGATGATGTCTTTAGTTGTGTACGCTGGTATTACTCCTATTAAAGCACAATAGTGTGTCAAAAGTGAGCTTCCCTTTTTGGAAAATGGAAAAATTCTATCTGATCTTATGTCCACAATTTATGTCTGAACTGTAAACAGGTGACCGTTATCTATTGGTCGGGATGGGAAGGGGATTCTATTTTCCCTGTCATTTTCTGTGTCTATCTTTGTTTTGCTTTTCTATCAGCATGTCCTCTAATGAAAATGAGAATAACAGTTGTGCTTGAACATTGTTCAGCTTCGCTTGCAATTAGATGATGCAGTGGCAAGCGAGTGCCCCTTCTGTGGAGAGTTAATGATACAGGAAATTTCGATGCCATTCATCCGTCAGGAGGAAGCGCAACAAGCTGCCTCATGGGAGATAAAGCCACATAACGTTGCACATAACAGGAGCCTTTCCTTACCTGTATAAGGTACCTGGTGGATAGTTAACCTTACAAAGCAAAAGGATCCCTTGTCACCGTTGTGGTAGTTTGATGTTTTTGTGCATATTTTCCTTTATGTTTGAATTTGCCTCCTCTTCTTTTGAGCATGGGAATTGGCATGTTGGGATATCACGACCAGACACTGGCTACTTGTCTGTTTGTTAACTGGCCTACCTTCGCTTGTAAGGTCCCTATTTTTAACAGAGCCTACAAAGACTTTGCTTCTGGTTTTTGCTAGGCCTAGGCGTGTCATATCATTTTCGATTGGTCGGACCAGCTGGTGCCCCTCTGGCACATGAGAAGCATGATAGTTTTCGCATACTTTGATTGTGAATTTGGTGCAGATTGACACTACAAATCTAAAATCATGATTGAGCGAATGGCATATCCTCTTTCAACTAGACAGCATTCTTCTCCTCCAAGAAGTCAAACACAAATCAGGAAATTACATCACAGACCAGAAAGGAAACATCTAGAAGTACAATCAATCTTTTCAATCTAAATACAAATGTAACTTCAAATGGGACTAATAAAGCGTCTATATGAGCATATGTCGCAACTAAAAGGCTCGTGGAAGAACAACGGTTCGGTCAGGGCAATGGCAACTGCAAAGAGGAAAAGAAGCAAGCCAGTGAAGTTGACAATGAGCGCTTCTTGGACAAGAAAACGACAAGGCCTCCGAAGACATGCCATGGCATGTGCGAACCGCTTGCCGACATTTCGGCTCCCGGAATCTGCCCCAGAAAGCGTTCAACCAGTCACTAAATTACTAGTAAGTTGGCGTTTAAGGCATGTAATTTTGAACTTGTCGGTGATGCAAGTACAAACATATAGTTAAGTAGTTGTATAATTACCTACAAGCCAAACAAGGAGATGGTAATGACGCCTAGCCAGGAATGTGAAGTATAAATATCTGGAATGCCTTGTTCATGGTGAAACTTGGCGGTTGCATAGATCCCCAATATCCCACAAACAAGAGCTACCAAATGCAATATGAAATGAACCGCCTTCTGGCTTCTCCTTCTCACCGGCACCGTCAAGTAATTAAAATGTTAGAGAAATTGATGCTCATTAATTGACACTGTTAGGAATCTGAACGTAAGTACAAAGAAAAGAGACACAAGAATTTACGAGGAAAACCCCAAATCGGGGAAAAACCTCGGGCGGCAAGCCGAAAGAAAGAATTCACTAAGAAATAAGAAGAATACAATCTAAGTGACTACTAGATTGTGGGAGGAATTCTAATTGTCACAACTAAGCTCCTTATATAAGGAGTTGAAGGTACCAAGGCCCTTCTATGGCCAATGTGGGATGAAGGGTGAAATATGGAGCTAAGGCATTAAGCCTTTGTTTCCTAGTCCATGTGGGATGAAGGTTAAGAACAAAGTTGAGGCAATCTTCAACAATCTCCACCTTGCATCAATTTTGTTGTACATGAACAAAACTCCACCTTCATACCAAATTGATCTGTAACCTTCTTCTCTGATCTTCACAGCCACCTCCAAATAAGTGATAATTAACAAATAAGATTTACTAAGTCCAAACAATGTTTGAACTTAGATACAGGAAGAGTCTTCGTCATCATATCAGCAGCATTATCCAACGTACTAACCTTCATGATCACAATATCACCTTTATCAACAATTTCACGAACAAAGTGATATTTGACTCCAATATGTTTAGTACGCTCATGGAACATGCTATCTTTTGTCAAGAAAATAGCACTTTGGCTATCACAATATTTCTTCAGCCTGCGATCATCTTGAGTAAGCTCTGTATAAATATTTCTAAGCCAAATTGCTTCCTTCATTGCTTCAGTGATTGCCATATACTCTGCTTCTGCAGTTAAAAGAGCAACTGTTGCTTGTAGGCAAGCCTTCCAGCTCACAGCACAACCACCGAATGTAAAAATGTAACCTGATGTGGATCGTCAAGTGTCAAGATTACCCGCGTAGTCAGAATCCACATATCCAATCAATCCAGCTTTAGAACCGCCAAACTCAAGATAAGCCGTAGTTGTACCTTTTAGATACCTTAATATCCATTTTACTGCTTGCCAATGCTCTTGTCCTGGATTAGCCATGTAACGGCTCACAACGCTAACTGCATGTGCTAAGTCGGGACGCGTGCAAACCATTGCATACATAATGCTCCCAACAGCACTTGCATATGGTATTTTCTCCATCTTCTTAATTTCTTCATTTGTTGTCGGACATTGATGCGATGATAACTTGAAGTGTGCAGCAAGAGGTGTAGAAACTGATTTGGCTTTGCTCATGTCAAACCTCTCCAGAACTTTGCGTACATAACCCTCCTGTGAAAGATAAAGCTTCCTAGCCTTACGATCACGCTTGATCTCCATGCCTAGGATGCGTTTTGCTGCACCTAAATCCTTCATATCAAATTCTGCACTTAATTGCGCCTTAATCTTGGCAATTTCTGACTTGCTCCTTGCTGTGATAAGCATGTCATCCACATAAAGCAGTAAATATGTGAATGAACCATCTCCAACCAGTCTCATGTAGACACATGAATCATAACTGCTTCTCCTGAAACCAAGATTCAAAGCAAACATATCAAAGCATTTATACCATTGTCGAGGTGATTGTTTGAGGCCATATAATGACTTCTGGAGTTTGCAGACATGGTCCTCCTTCCCCTCGACCTTAAAACCTTCGGGTTGCTCCATGTAGATTTCTTCCTTTAAATCACCATGCAGAAAAGCTGTTTTAACATCAAGTTGCTCCAACTCAAGATCATCTAACGCAACAAGACCAAGAAACAGTCGGATAGAACTATGCTTCACAACAGGAGAATAAATATCATTAAAGTCAACTCCCGGTACCTGGCTAAAGCCTTTTGCAACTAGTCTAGCTTTATACCTTGGTTCTTCAACTCCGGGAATTCCTTCTTTCTTCTTGAACACCCACTTGCACTTGACAGTTCTTTTACCTTTGGGTAGTTTAGCTAGTGTCCAAGTGTCATTCTTTTGAAGTGATTCCATCTCTTCTTGCATAGCTACAACCCACTTAGAAGAATCTGGACAGTTAGTTGCATCTTTATAATTTGCAGGTTCAAAACAACTCTCTGTCTCTTCAGCAGCTGCAAAAGCAAACCCAACAAAGTCTGCTTCCTCAATTAACCTCTTTCGAGGCATACCTTGATTGCTACGACGGGGACGATTGATAGCAATAGAATGAGAAGGCTGAATGTCATCAGTTGAGGCTTGTTGCTCCACCTCAACTTGTGTATCCTTGACATCCTGATCATGACTTTCAGGATGTATTTGGAGCTCCACCTTGCTTCCAATCTTTTCCTTCTCAATGCTTGGATCAGCGACAGTCAACTCCTCCTTTTGATGCAACATGGATGTCTCGTCAAACATAACATTCCTGGCTGTGAAAACTTTGGAAGTATGAGGATTCCATAATTTATACCCTTTAACTCCTGTAGTGTATCCTAGAAAGACACATTTAATCGATCTAGGATCTAACTTCCCTTCATTCACATATGCATAAGCAGGACATCCAAATATCTTAAGATCATTATAGTTAGCCGGACTGCCCGACCAAACTTCTTCAGGTGTCTTTAAACCAATAAAAGTATGAGGAGATTTGTTTACCAGAAAACAAGCTGTAGAGACTGCCTCTGCCTAAAATTTCTTCCCCAATCTAGAGTTTGAAAGCATGCATCTTGCCTTTTCCAACAAGGTTCTGTTCATCCGTTCTGCTACACCATTTTGTTGTGGAGTCCCTGGAACGGTCAGATGGCGAACAATACCTTGATCCTTGCAGTATTGTTTGAATTTTCCCGAACAGAATTCCAAACCATTATCTGTCCTTAGCTGTTTCACCTGCTTCCCGGTCTGCTTCTCGATCAGAGTCTTCCACTGCTTAAATGCGACAAAGGCTTCATTCTTATGCTTCAAGAAATATGCCCAAACCTTCCTTGAAAAATCATCAATGAAGGTAACCATGTAACGAGCTCCACCAAGAGATGCTTCACGAGACGGTCCCCAAATATCAGCATGAATATAATCAAGAGTTCCTTTAGTGTTATGTTTTGCAGGAGTAGTAAAAGAGATTCTCTTTTGCTTTCCAAATAAGCAATGTTCGCAGAAATCTAACTTACTGACCTTTTGTTCTCCGAGTAGTCCTCTTTTGCTCAGCTCAGAAATGCCTCTTTCACTCATATGGCCTAGCCTCATGTGCCACAATTTTGTCACCTCCTCATCAGACATAGATGATTCAGCAACTGCAGATTGGCCTTCCACGGTCTTGCCATCCAAAATGTAGAGTTTTCCTTTCCGCTGGCCTTTCATGACTACCAATGATCCTTTGACGATTTTCAGCGAACTATCCCTGCCAATAAAGGAACAACCATTTTCTTCCAATGTACTCAAAGGAATTAAATTTCTTCTCATATCAGGGACATGGCAAACATTTGATAGTGTTCTCACTATCCCATCATGCATTCGAATTTTGATGTCACCGATGCCTGCAATTCTACATGCATTGTCATTCCCCATCATGACTACTCCTAGATTGACCGGTTCATATGTGTAAAACTAGTCCTTATGGGGAGTCAAATGGAATGAGCAAGCAAAATCCATGGTCCATTCGCCACTCCTGCTACTTTTTGCTTGTGCAGTTATATGAGCTTCTGTGCTGTTTATAGATGAGTTTTCAGCAACTAAAGCAAAGTCATCTTCATTGGTGGCAATACTAGCCTCATCTGGTGGCCTTTGCTTGTTCTTGTCTCCATTTTCAGCATTTTGATTCTTCTTCTTTAATTTGTAACAATCATCCTTAATGTGACCTTTCTTCTTACAATAGTTGAAATAAAGATTCCAATGTTTTGACTTGGACCTTGAAGATGATCCTCTATCATTCTTTCTTTCAACTGATCTGCCTCTTGAATACAAGCCTTCTCCGCTTTCCTCACGCTTTGAAGTGTCCATTCTATCTCTTGACAATAAACTAGAACAAACTTCATCTAAAGTTATTGTATCTTTTCCATAAAGCATGGTATCACGGAAACTATTGTATGATGTTGGCAGATGATATAATAAAAGCATAGTCAAATCCTCACCATCGGTCTTAACATCAAGATTTTCTAAATCATTGATGATCTCTCTGAATTCTTTAAGATATGATTTAATAGACTTACCTTCTGACAGCTTATGCGAGTATAGCCTGGATTTAGCGTACAAGCGACTTGCTGGACTTTTTGTCATAAGAAGCAATTCAAGCTTCAACCATAAGCTGGCAACAGTTATCTCCTTACTGACCTCTTGAAGAATCTCCGTTGATAAGTGCAACTGAATTTGAGCAAGTGCCTTCAGATTCTTTTTCTCCTTCTCCTGCTCTGTTCCAGACATATTCTCCATCCCGAGTAGTGCCTCACCCAAATCAAGACTTATGAGAATTGCTTTCATCTTGATTTTCCAAATTGAAAACTTTGTGCTATACATGAGTGGTACTATATCAAGCTTTGTCGATGTCGAAGCCATCACAGCTCTGCAACGAGCTTTCTGAGCAAAAAATAAGCTCTGACAATTTCACGTGAATAGTAACCGTACACGTGAATAGTGACCGTATATGGAACAGTAACCATATACGGGAATAGTGATCATATACGGAAATAATACTCATATACAGAAACAATATGTGAATAGTAACCAACACCACAAGATGAATTGATAAACTACTTATTTCTGATGTGGAGGATCCGCCTATTAGGGGCAACCACAGAGCATACTATAAGCAGCTATCACTAACCTAACCTTGGCTCTGATACCAGTTTGTTAGGAATCAGAACGTAAGCACAAAGAAAAGAGACACAAGAATTTACGAGGAAAACCCCAAATCGGGGAAAAACCTCGGGCGGCAAGCCGAAAGAAAGAATTCACTAAAAAAGAAGAAGAATACAATCTAAGTGACTACTAGATTGTGGGAGGAATTCTAATTGTCACAACTAAGCTCCTTATATAAGGAGTTGAAGGTACCAAGGCCCTTTCTATGGCCAATGTGGGATGAAGGGTGAAATATTGAGCTAAGGCATTAAGCCTTTGTTTCCTAGTCCATGTGGGATGAAGGTTAAGAACAAAGTTGAGGCAATCTTCAACAGACACAATTATATTTTTCATTAAATGATAAGCTTATTACCTTCACCCGCAGCTAAAATAAATCCAACCACCATGAAAAATACATGAAGCTGAAATCAAAAGAAGAAAAAATAAATCATAAGATGAATGTCTGTGTGCATTTACCTTGACAGTTGTGAGATCGAAGTGAATCAAGGAATCAAAATGCAATACTATCGAGTAAATATTTTCCATATATTCGTACCGTATCGGAGTCCAATTAACATAGTATAATAATGAAATGTGTGACAATGGTTTGCGAAGATATCCACAACTAATCAGTTAATTAAGAAACTTAAGTTGAGAATCTTAAGCTTGTTTCTCAGATTTAAAAGCAAGGCATTCCCTGAACTTGAGTAGCCACACCAGCAAAAGGGTTGTGAGTGCAATGACCAGAAGATTAGTCATCACCGCAATCGGGGCTGCTGATGCTTAATTGGTAGCTTCGACTTCAAGGAGCCATCCGCCGATCGATCAGAAGATCAAGATGAAGATTTCCCAGAACTTCCTAGTTCGTCCCTTCAGCTTCTAGGAGCAATATTCTAAATGAGCTGCTTTGTTTTATATGTCCAATAACATTGCCGTTTTTTTATTTGCACTACTAAAAATCCCTCGATTTCCAACTGCCCTTATTTCCAACGGTCAAGCAGTTGGAAATTTCCAACTGCCAAAACCGTTGGAATGAGGAGAAAAGTTTTTCCAACTGCCTAGCAGTTGGAAGTTTTAGAGTATTAAATTTACATAATATATACAATCTTTCCAACGGTTGAAGCCGTTGGAAAATGGGGAAAATATGGATTTTTTTTGGTAAATTATATAAATTTAGATAATATATAATATTTCCAACGGCTAAAACCGTTGGATAATGGGAAAATATTGATTTTTTGCGTAAATTATATAAATTTACATAATATTTAATCTTTCCAACGGCTTAAGCCGTTGGAAAATGTGGGATTTATGGATTTTGTTGGTAAATTACATAAATGTAGACATATATAATATTCCCAACGGCTAAAGCCGTTGGAAAAAGGGGAAAAAGGAATTTTCTGGTAAATTACATAAACTTAGATAATATCATATTTGGAAATTGTGGGAATTTTATATATATAGAACTTCCAACGGCTTCAACCGTTGGAAAATGGGCCAAAGTAATAGGTAAATTACTGGATTTTGCATGCAATTTGGATTTTTTATAGTTCCAACGGCTAAAGCCGTTGGAAAAGGAAGAAATTATGTATATATATTACTTCCAACGGTTTATGCCGTTGGAAAATGGGTAAATTAATGCAATTTTTTTACGAAATTTGGATTTTTCTAGTTCCAACGGCTTTAGCCGTTGGAAAATGAAGAAATTATGTATATATTACTTCCAACGGTTTATGCCGTTGGAAAATGTGTAAATTAATGGATTTTTTCATTGAAATTTGGATTTATTATATTACCAACGGCTTTAGCCGTTGGAAAATGAAGAAATTATGTAGATATTACTTCCAACGGCTAAGCCGTTGGAAAATGGGTATTAATTAATAGATTTTCTGCAAAATTTGGATTTAATACACTTCCAACGGCTTAAGCCGTTGGAAAATAAATTGTTTGTATTTCTTTCTTCCAACGGCTATAACAGTTGGAAAATTAAGTAGGCAATTTTTAGTTTGAAAATTAAATGGAAAGAAATTTTATTTTGTGCGTTTAATGAAACGGTGCGTTTTATTTTAGGATTTCCAACGGCCCTAGCCGTTGGAAAAAAAGTTTTTAAATTCCCCCCCCCCCCAGCGCGAGTCGTCTTCTCCAGCGCGCTGCCATTTCGCGTCTCTCTCTCCTACCTTCTGTTTTCCTCACACAACACACACATTCACGTTTTGGTTCATTTTTGCCGTGAAAACAGCTTTGTCTACCTCAGTTATACGTGGATCTGGTGTCATTTCAGGAGATCTACAGGTTAGTTTCGTTTTTTTACGCTTTTCGTTGATTTTTTTTTTTCGATTTTTGCCTCGTTTCACTGTTTTGGTTGATAATGGATTGAATATTTTGGGTTTTATTGCATGATTGCAGTTCTTTGCTGCCATTTGAAGGAAGATAGAGCGTGATTTGAGGTAAGTTTGTTTATTTTATATTTTTTAAATTTTTATACGAATAAATACGCATTATCCGGATTTTTAGTTGTTTATTTGGTTTGAAATATATGCAATATTTGTGATTTTGGGTTGTTGATGGTTGGATGTGAATTTTTTAGGTTACCCATTGGAAATATATACAATTCGAAATTTATGTGTATTTTCTTACAATTTTTTTTTTATTTTCGTGATGAATTATAAAATATGAAATTATTAGTGTTAATTGAATTGTTTAGGTACTATATTTATGTGTGAAGTTAGTTTAGATAATTAAAATTAGTAAATTATTATTTATACGTAAATTGTTTAGGTATACTAAAGTTATGTATGAAATTAGTTATTATATTTCAAAATAATTAATAATTTTGATTTTAATAAAGTGTTTAGGTAGTATAATTATCTCTCAAATTAGTTGGAATAATTTAAAATATTAAATAAATAGTTTAAAGTACATTGTTTAGGTAGTATATTTTACATTTGAAATTAGTTTTTATGGGTTTGTTTAATTGAGGTAGTACTTTTATGTGTAAAAGTAGTTAGTATATTTACAAAAAAACTTTAATTACTAAGTAATTAAATATTTACAAATAGAAAATTCTTTGTTTTCTATTAATGGTTTACGAAATATTTTTAAAAATATTTAAGTACTAAGTATTAGTATATTTCCAAGTAGAAAATAAAATTGTTTTCCGTAAATTGTTTACGTATTTTTTTTAAAAATTGTTTAGTTAGTATATATATTTATGTCTCAAGTTAGTTAGTATATTTAAAAATAATAATTAATGGTGGGATGTAAATTATTTAGGTAGTACATTTATGTGTTAAACGTAGTTTGTATATTTAAGAACAGAAAATAATTAGTTGGATGCTAACTTTTTGTAATTAGTATATTTGTGTGTTAAATTATTTAGCATATTTCAAAAATACCAAATGGATTTGGTTTGAAGTCAATTGTTTGGGTAATATATTTTTATGCCATGTACAATGGTTAATTGGAATTTTGAGCACAATGTTTTCATAATTGGCATTAATATAAATTTCTATAGTATTTCTAGTAAGTTAATTTTATTTGATTAAGTTTGACCTTGAATAATATTAATAATATTAAGTATTGTTATTTCTGATCTACCAAATCATTTATGAGTAATATCAATTATAATAATATTAATAGGAATAATAATAATATAATTTCTAGTATTTGGAACAATAAATAACTTTTTCTAACATTAGTAGTAAAGTAATAGTAGTAATACTATTACTACTATTGGCAATCTGTATGCCAATAATAAATCCAATAAGACAAATTATAATTTTAACTGGCATTAATCACAGAGGAAGAATAATAATAATAATAATAATACTAATTTATTATAATAAGAATAAGAAGAAGAATAATAATAAGAATATTAATAATAATATTAATAATAATAATTGTATATTGAAATAGTACTAATAGTAATAGTAATAATAATAATAATAAGTATTATTATTATTATTATAATAAGTAATCCATTCAGAGTGATAATAATTAGAAAAAAAATACTAATAATATATAATTATTGAAACAATAATTTTTATGAGACGAGTTGTTGTAAAGTAATAGTAATAATAAGAGTACTCGCAAAAAGTAAATATATGGATAAAATATTTATATGTAAAAGTAAAATCATTAACCCTACACGTTACATAAAATGTATTAAGTAACCCCTAAACCCATCAACGGGGTACCATTAACACTTATAGGGATATCATATTATGAATTTCTTCCTATTACGTATACGTATTAACAGTAAACCTTAAATAAAATTCCAACTGCCTGGGCACCTTACGTAAACCGTAACTTAGTAATTACAGTTTCTGTGTTTTAAAGGACATGGTTTAGATTAACTAAAAAAATAAATCTATTGGTAGGACTCCATGGAACGTTGTTGGATGTATAGTAGTCGGTATTTACCGGGTCGAGTTGGGTACACAGAGGAGTGGGAGACAGGATTGAGCAGTTCATAACATTCGCCTGTAGTAACCCAGCTCACATGGATGGAAACAAAATACGTTGCCCGTGTAAGAGGTGTAAAAATTTGAGGTTTAAGTTTTGTGATGACGTGCGAGTGCATCTATACAGAGTGGGTTTCATGCCTCATTACACCAACTGGACAGCTCATGGGGAGGCATTTACAGAGCCTCCGCAGCAGCCGTTTCATAATTCTGATGTGTATGAGCAGTCTGAGTACAGTTCAAATATAAACCCATATGCTCAAATGGTATTTGATGCAGCGGGTCCAAGTATGCATCAGAATTCCACTGATCAGGATCAACAACCTAATGAAGAGTTTAGAAAATTTTCTGAGTTACTGGACTCCGCTAGTACACCTCTTTGGGATGGATGTGATAAGCATTCTGAACTTTCTGCTGCAGTTCGGTTGTTAAACCTAAAAGCAGAATATCATATACCAAGAGAGTGTTATGATGGTATCGCAACGTTGATGAAAGAGACGCAGCCAAGTGATAGCAAGATGCCATCCAATTGGTATGAGACGAAGAAATTGGTTTCACAACTAGGTCTTGCCCATTTTAAAATTGATGCTTGTGTAAACGACTGCATGTTGTTTTGGAATACTGATGAAGCTGCTTCAGAATGCAAGTTTTGTGGTGAATCTCGGTTTAAGCCGAGGACAAATGGGCGAGGTAAGGATAGAGCAAGGAAGACTATGCACTATTTACCACTCACTCCTCGGCTTCAGCGACTATATGCTTCACTGTCAACTGCAGAGCACATGCGGTGGCATAGTGAGCATCGATCCGACCCAAATGTTTTAAAACATCCTTCAGATGGGGAAGCATGGAAACATTTTGATTTCACGTACCCGTGGTTTGCGGCGGAAACCCGAAATGTTCGCCTTGGAGTTTGTTCTGATTGGTTCACGCCTTTCGGGTACTCTGGTAAACAATACTCATGTTGGCTTGTCTTTGTTACACCCTATAATTTGCCTCCGTGGATGTGTATGAAGAAGCCATATATGTTTTTAACTGCATTGATACCTGACCCTCGGAGTCCACGTCAGAATATTGATGTCTATTTACAACCACTTATTCATGAATTGAAGCAGCTATGGGAGGATGGGGTCGAAACATGGGATGTTTCACTGAAACAAAATTTTCAGCTCCGCGCTTCGGTTTTGTGGACCATAAATGACTTCCCGGCTTATGGGATGTTGTCCGGATGGATGACTCATGGAAGGTTATCGTGCCCTATTTGCATAGATTATAGTAAAGCTTTCCAACTTGAGCATGGAAGGAAAACGTCGTTCTTCGATTGTCATCGACAATTTCTAGAGTTGGATCACCCATACAGAAGGAACAGAGTCTCCTTTAAGAGAGGAAAAGTTGAGAAATCGTTGCCTCCTGAGCGGTTCCCACCAGCAGCAATATTTGAACGTATCTCACATTTGCCTTCTGTAGTTCGCAATGGACAGGTTGTAACCATACCAGGTTATGGCAGAACCCATAATTGGACAAAACGAAGTATTTTCTGGGAGCTACCGTATTGGAAGACTAATTTGATCCACCATAATTTGGATGTTATGCATATTGAGAAGAATGTGTTTGACAATATATGGAATAGAGTGATGGATGTGACCAATAAAACTAAGGACAACGTGAAGGCGCGTAAAGACATTGAGATTCTGTGCAGTCGATCAGAGCTACATTTAATTCCTCAGGGTGACGGCCGAGCAGTTAAACCTAAAGCCACATTTGCACTAAACAGAGAGCACAGAACTGATGTGCTTAATTGGGTTAAAACACTTAGACTCCCAGACGGGTATGTATCGAACCTTGCGAGGTGTGTTGACAGTAATGTAAGTCAACTGACAGGTCTGAAAAGCCATGACTGTCATGTAATGATGCAGAGGCTCCTCCCAATTGCACTTGAAGCAATGCCTGATAATATATGGAAACCGTTGACCGAGTTAAGCCAATTCTTCCGAGATTTATGCTCCCCAGAGTTAGATGTGAACCACATGGTCGAGTTGGAAGCAAATATACCTGTCATACTTTGTAAGTTGGAAAGAATTTTCCCACCGGCTTTTTTCGACTCGATGGAACATTTGCCGGTTCACCTACCTTACGAAGCAAGAGTTGGAGGCCCCGTTCAATATAGGTGGATGTACAAGTTTGAGCGTTGTATGCATGACCTGAAAATGAAGGTTTCAAATAAGGCTCATGTAGAGGGTTCAATTTGTGAAGCATATCTAATTGAGGAGACCTCTACATTTTGCTCTCACTACTTTGAATCCCATATCCCACATATGGCTACTCGAGTACCGCGTAATGATGATGGCGGCGAAGGACCATTTGATGAATCGGTGTGGTCTATATTTAGATACCCGGGTCGACCATATGGGGCATCAAGGTATCGCTATCTTGATGACAATGAATTGAGGGTCGCAGCTGCATATGTGTTACTGAATTGTAAGGAGGTGAAGCCGTACCTCGAGTAAGTGAAACAATACCCAAAGCTAAATATTTACATGTTTCTTTGAAACAAAACTTTTATTCTTTTCTACTAACCTCATCCAGTTTATGCTCCATCGTCTTCTTATGCGATCTTGTAGTTTGTTCGTTGATGAGGTGCGTATGCATGCACCCAATATTCAGATGGCAGACCTGGATGTCTACATTGAGAATAACTTTGAGACATGGCTTAGAAACTATGTAAGTTACTTACACTTCAAATTACCCATATTTTGATAAATAACCAAAATACATATTTATATTATGACTGTCTGAAACTAGGTGAATGATGTACGAAACACTATCACGAACCGCTTCCTATGGGATGTTGCATGCGGGCCATCTCGTCGTGTTGAGAGTTGGCCTGTTTACTTCATAAATGGGTACAAGTTCCACATTTGCGACTAGGGTCGCGACAAAACAACATTTAACAGTGGAGTATGTATTAGGACTTCGGGATCAAGTGAGGTTGAATGTGATTTTTATGGGGTGTTAGAAGAAATCATTCAACTGGAATATCCTGGGTGGCCACATAAAAAAGTGGTATTGTTTAAGTGTTCTTGGTTTGACCCTACTCCAAATCGTGGCATTCGTGTTCACCAACAATATGGGATAGTTGAGGTTCGTGATGGTCGTCGATATGGGAAGTTTGACCCGTTCATTCTTGCATCCTAAGCTGATCAAGTTTACTACACCCATTATCCCACAAAGTCACGTGACAAAACGGGTTGGTTGGCGGTGTTAAAAATCAAACCTAGACGCATTGTTCATAATAATGTAGCTGATGTCGATGATGTATATCAGGAAGAATTGCAGGCCGGTGTGAACAGGTCTCCCATAATTATGGATGACCCAATCGACAATTTAGCAGAAACAGGTGTATGGGAAGTTGTGGAGGAAGACATGGCATTGAGGGATGAAACTTTGGGAGATAACGATTTCTCTGACAATGAGGAGTCCCTTGAAGGAAGTGATGATGAAAATGATTTTGAATCAGGGGATACTGATAGTGGCGAATTAGAGAAATCAAATTCAGATGAACTTGGAAACTCAGAATAATGTAAACTTCCATATGTAATTGTATTATGTTATGTTCTTGTTTAGTAATTAACTTTTAATATATATGTAAACAGCAACTGGAACTTCAACTTGAAGCCTACAAATATGATTGAGCAAGTTTTATTTCAATGTTTGAATGTACTTTATGTAAACTTTTGTATGGGATTTCATAATAATGTAGATGCCACCTAAAGGAGATGCGACATATACACGTCGCCCAGGGAAAGGGCTATTTCAGCAAATGAAAGAAGTTTTAGCTGAACCAATAGCTAGACATGATCGGGCAGGCCAATCGGACTCGCATCATTCGGATGCACAGCCATCAACAGAACAAACACCTGTTCATCAGCCTCACCCTCCCAGAGGTGGTATTCGCATTGGTCCTACACGTGGTAGTGGTAGTCGGTCTACCCCGACCCCTGTAGTGTCACCGGATGGTGGGAGTTCAGCTCGTCAGTCCGAAGTATTCCAACCCCCCCAGCAGGGTCGTTTACGGATAGTACCTCACGGGAACACGTAAGTAATACAACCGCTTGTACCAAATTAGTTTATTTAACATCTAGTATCTGAAGTCGCAGTAAGACTAATTAATTTCATGAATTCTGTGAAACATCCACTGCATGTAGCTTCCTTCCATCACGAGCAACAAGATTGGTCACTAGATGCTTCACCACACACTTTAGGGGACATCATGACTGGACGAGCGCGAGTCCAGCAGATATTCAGGCGTGGTGGCGTGTATTTGAGGTTAGATGCTTGTTATAACTATTTCGCCTTTATCATCTATGTTGGAATCTATAGATCCGCTATATAGTTTTTATAAATATTAACGTGCAGGGATTATGTGAGTGGGATCCAGCCCATCATAATGAGGTCTACCGCGTCTGGCATATGTTGGCGGCTAGTCATTACCGATATACGCTGGGGGACATCCGCCGTGAAAAGAATCCAGAGAAACGGCGAGCAAGGGCATCCTTTATGACCGACGCACAGTATGCAGAATTTGAGGAATGGTGGGCGTCGACGGAGTTTCTCGAGAAAAGTGCAAAGGGGAAGACAATACGATCTTCATCATCGCAGTCATCTAACTCAACAGGAGTAGCAAGTGCTACTTATGCAGGAGGTTCGGTTTCAATAACTGAACACCGAGAACGAATGGTAAAATTATGGTAAACTGTAACCTTAAATTCAACTTATTTACTTTGTAAAAAGATTAATGTTAGGACGTTTCCAATGTAGCGTGAAAAAGATCCGGAGAAAAGGGACCCTGGCTTGTTCAAGGTGATGCAGCAAACTTTCAAGAAAAAAACGGGGAATACGTTAACAGGCGCACTGAAGAAGTTGCGGTAATTATCATACTATAGAATTATAGTTTGAATAATTTCTGATCTTAATACTAATAACTTATCATTACTCTTTATGTAGGCAATAATAAATGCTGAGATTGAGGAAGCAACGCAGCAGCCGGATGAGGATGGTGGCGCTCCTGACATAGATGAGGTTGCGATTATTAATGCAGCTGCGGGGGGCAGGAAAAAAGGCCGTGTATTTGGACTTGGATCAGAACAACATGTTGTGCCTGGACGACGACGACCAGTGCTTACGGATGCTGGCCATGTTGATGTCACACAGACTCCGGAGTTCACTCAACAAGTACAGCGAGTCGTAGCGGAGCAAACTGCACAACAAGCATCATATTATGAGCGGAAGCTAGAGCGTCTGAAGAGGAGACAACGGCTTGAGCTCGAGTACATATGTAACTCAATTGACATTCCACTGCCCGCGCCTCCTGCAGATGATGATGATGATGACTCGGGATCGGATTAAGATTATATCAGGTATATCATGCTACTTGGTGTGTTTAATAAGAAACAAACTTTTAGTTGGAGAATGAAACCATGTAATTTCTACTATAAATGCTTATGTGTGGATTTAGTTAGAACATTTATATAATGACGTATTAATTAATTCAACTGTGAATGTGTGTATGTCGTCGAATATATATTGTTATGTAATTGTAGCAAATAATTTGACTTATGTACTAATAATTATCTAGAATATAATAGGTTAATGTTTAAAGCAAGCAATCAATTCAAATGAAAAGTGCAATGCATGAAAAAATAATTCGAACCGGAAAGTAAAAATGGCAAAATTTTCAATTGCTTTTTCCAACTGCCAAGGAAATTTTCCAACTGCTTAGGCAGTTGGAAATTTGACAGATTTCCAACTGCCTCAGCAGTTGGAAATTTTGAATTTCCAACTGCCTGAGCAGTTGGAAATCTGTCAAATTCTCCAACTGCTGAGGCAGTTGGAAATTTGGCAAATTTTCCAACTCTCCAACTGCTTATTTTCCAACTGCTGATAGTTGGAAATTCCAACTGCTAAAACTTGGGCCGTTGGAAGAAAAATTTCCAACGAATGGATTTCCAACTGCCTCATTTCCAACTGCTAACTGTTGGAAACAATAAATTTCCAACTGTCAGCAGTTGGAAATGGCAGTTGGAAATTAAGGTTTTTTTAGTAGTGTTGGAGGCATTGCCAATTAAGACAAGGACTTTGGACCGTCTAGGCGCGCGGCCGCCGGCCGGCAAATCCAGATATACATTCACATACAAACACCACTCGGATCGAGCAGAAACCTAATTTGCCTTGTGAAGGAGTACACAATTTCACCTTCTAAGAACTATGTGATTTTCTATCGAGATTAATTATTAGAATATAAAGTGGTACTTACCAATTAACCATACATTTGATCACCTTTGATATTGAAACCAAGTTTTACTGATATCGAGCTAATTTCACATTTGCTATGGAGATGAGAGGGGTCATCTCCTATGATGTAGCGGATCTCGCTTAAAAACAATTAATTAGAGACACAAATATTGATTCAGAGACTATAATTGCATATGAATTCCTCAAACCTTCTATGGAGTACAATTAAACAAATTACATTTTTCTTTAAAAATATATACGTGAGACTGCGCGCGCGCGCACACATACACATATATATAATATATATATAATGGGTTCAACAAATTAAATCAATTAAAAGAAATCCAAAATGATCGCACACACAAGAGTACTCAATAAATTAGGGGCAATTACAGGAAATTAGATTAGACATAGCGAGCGAGAGCCACACTGAGATCAACAAATATGCCAAACAAGAGAATGGATAGGCCCAAGAAGTTGATCAGACGGAACTCAGAGCTTTCCGGTGACAAGTCATTTCTAAAGCTCAAAAAGGTGGTTTTCTCAAGCAAACCGGTAAGAGCTGTGCATATAGCCATGTAAAGCAACGCCCTGCCGCCGCATACGTGCCATGGCAACAGCCTTGCCCTCGTGATGGTCACCGCCCCGGGAGCCAAGAATGCCCAAAACCCCACCAGCCACTGAAACACCAACACCAGAATATTCACTTATTCCAATCTATACATGCACTTATTCTCTTGATACTTCAAGAGTCTTGTTGGCTTCCATGAAAGATAAAGAGACTTATTCGACAGAATAAAAAATTTCAAGGGCTTTTTCGGGATATCTCGATGAATTAAGTTAAGTCTCAATATATACTCTACTCCCCACCCCATATTAGAACTTTAACGGGAGAAATTTGTGTGAATTATTACGCGCGCCATGCATATATAATTATGTATCTATCTTTCAAGGTGATTAACTACGTACGTACGTACGTACCTGTAAGCAAAAGAGGGAGAAGGTGCCGATGCCAATCCAAGAATGTAAAGTGTAAAGGTTTTTTATGTCAGCCATATCATGATATTTGAAGACGGCACATAAGCCAACAATTCCCAGAACCAGAGCCGACAAATGAAGTGCCATGTGCACAAACTTTTGCGCTTCATGTGTCGCCGCCATCACCGTCTTATACGCCATCATCGCTATAAATTATCATTCATTTTGGACACAAATTAATAAGCTGGTTGTATGTACATATATATATATGTATATATATATACACAAAATTGGCCTGCTACTTACCTTCACCAGCAAGAAAAATGAACCCACAAAACATAAGAAGAGGGTGAACCTGCCATCCCAAAATGATGGATGAAATGGATTATACAGAATCAAACTAACTCAAGATTGATTAGTGAACAAATTAATTAATTTCTCACATTGAAAACCCTACTGGAATCGTAAGAGTCGTATTCGATGCCTTCACGGAAGTGCAGCAACCAAACGAGCATAAGAATGATGGCCAAGATGCCGAACAAGTGAGCGAAAATGGTCAGCCGAGAGGCCGATTGTTTGTATTTAACCCTAGCCTCCATTGCCACAGCGTCCATGCCTACCCCTCTCTCTAATTAACTCTGTCACCAATATGATCGATGAAAACAAAGAGATGGCTTTGTATATTTATATACATAGTTAATTAGTTTTAGCACTGTTTTATATACATATGTTAATTTGAACAAAAAAGAAAAAGAATAAATTAGTTGTCTTTCTGGGAATTGCTTAGTCCCTGGGTTTGGAATGTTTGAAAGGGCGAAGCTTTAAGCTCAGGCAAAGTATCGGAATTTGTAGAGAGGGTAAAATCAACAGTCGTTTGAATTTTACTACTGGGTCACTATACTATTGAAGTCCTTTACATTGGCACCAGGTATTTTAATGGATTGGACGTTGGCTGTTGCAGATGATATTGGCTCTGTTTAAAAACAATTGAACTAATGGTTAATTAGAAAAACTATTCAATGGTAATTAACTCTTATGACAAAAAATATTACCATGTTAGTTAATTAGCGAAACTGAAGTCAATTTCACAGAGAAGCGAACGATGAAAACATGCATGTGTTATGAGTTTATCTATGCGTTTATCAAACCTTAAATGAGATATTTTAACAGTTGGGGAGTAATGTGCTACAATGTAAGAAGCCTCGTGAGGACTGTTGACTCACTAGTAACCCTTTAATCAAACAGAACTAAGGTATAAAATAAAGGTTCCACAAACTATAAAACATGACGAAGAAAGGAACAGTCTTCTTTAACCAAAGTTTTAGATACCGTACTATATCAGCCGTTACCAATCGAGTCCATAGATCTCATCTTTATCTCTATACCGGTTTTTACAACTGGAAAAATACATGTAAGTTGTTTTATATTTTGGTTATAGGGTGTAGGCGAATAGAAAATTCAGTTAACCAACGATTTAGTTGGAATTCATTTATTTAATTAAATAAATAAATATGAACAAAATTTTACATTCATTTAAATTAAATGAAGGAATATGAACAAAGTGTTGTTTTGTTTATGTTCATTTGTTTATTTTTTTTGTTAATTTGTTTACTTACTTATTTATTTATTTTTTATAAGTTCATTTATTTCTCATATATATATTTTTTTATCTGTTTGTTTGCTCATTTATGTTTTTTTATATTATTCAAGAATGCTTTTTTCCATATTGTTCGTGAATATGTTCAAGTAATGGTGTTTAAGGGTGCGGTCATTTATTCAGTTTGTTGGGTTCACAACAATGCAGTTGTTAACAAACAAATATAAACATGCTTAATTGTAATTGAATGAACATGAATATAGAAATTTATTTATTTTTCATATTCATGCTCATTTAAATTAAATAAACAAATATGAATACTGTCTATTCCTGTTCGTGTGGTGGCAGAGTCAGTGGGTTTCATTGATAAGGAATATGCGTAATTTTTATAATTGTACTAGAGCCTTCATTGATCATGCTAACTCTTGGCCATTGAGAAAAAATAATACAAACTATTGTGATGTAAATATAAAATCTATTTGATTAATTTTGTGTAATTGTTATGTGCAATTAACTTTTACCTTGTTTTGTGTGTCACTACTAAAATCACCGACTTTACCAACTGTCATTTACCAACGTGCAGCAGTTGGTAAATTCAATTTACCAACTGCTGCACGTTGGTAAATGGCAGTTGGTATTCGATACGTTGGAAAATTTTTTACCAAAGCGCAACTAATAACACGTTGGTAAATTCCAACGTGTACACGTTGGTAAAATATACGTTGGTAATTACCAACGGTCATTTAAAGGACTCGGTTTCCATCGCGTAGTTATAGTTACCAACTGCTGCACGTTGGTAAATGGGTTACCAACTGCTGGCAGTTGGTAACTTACGAACTGTCAGCAGTTGGTAACCCATTTACCAACGTGCAGCAGTTGGTAGTTTACCAACTGGCGGAAGTTGGTAACGGTGCTGTTATAAAGCCGTTGGTACTGACCCTTCGCGAAAGTTGGTTTCACATTTGCGCGTTCGTTATGTATATTAAACGTTCCAGGTTTCGGTTCTTTCGTATTTTTTCCCGTTTCAATCCACATTCAAAAGTAAATTACCAATTCAAAAGTACGCTCGGCTTTACTCAGCAATAAACATTACACAACTATGCCAACGTAATTGAAATAAAATATTGTCAACTACAGCATAATTAAAGCAATAACAGATATGTCTGAAAGAAAGCATTCAACATTCAACGGCTTACACATTTCATAAATATCAAGTCAGTCTGATTTAGGTCTAAAAATAATTATGTTGCCATGCTCTAATACAAGAACTACAGAAATGCGCTAACTTGTTGATGACGCCCATCACGGAGTCCTGACTATCTCCTCATCCTCTGACTCCGACTCATCAGGATAATGTGGAACTGGTTGTGCCGGCGGGCATGGAAGGTTTAGCGAACGACAAATAATCTCCAACTGAGCCCGGTTTGCCTCCAATGCAGCTCTTTGAGCCTCCATCTCTGCTCTCTGTCTCCTCTGAATCCTCTCGAGTTTCCTCTCGTACTCCGCATCCCTTCGCGCATTCTCCTCCGCCATTATCTTCTGTACTTGCTCGTTGAATTGCGGTGTCTGTGTGATGTCGATAGGCGGGATGGGACCATGCTGTCGGCGTCCTGGTATAGCACACTGCTCAGATCCTAATCCAAATACCCGGCCTCTCCTTCTACCGCCAGATGCGGTACTAATAATTGCTAGTTCATCAATGGCCTCTATTCCATCCTCTTGCTGTGTTTGCTCCTCAATCTCTGCACTGATACGAGTCTACAGCAACGTCATAAAATACATTTAGTCATGTCATAATTTGTTAAACATAGTCATTAAGTTAAGAATATTCTGCAACCAAACGACTTTTACTACTTACAGCAACTTCTTCATAGCGCTTACTAACATATCTCCCATCCTTCTTTTTATATGTCGCTTGAAGGACTTTAAACAAGCTAGGGTCCTTCTTCTCAGGATCTCTCTCTCTCTATTTGAATGAAAACCAACATTAATATGTTAGAATATTTCATTAGTATCTCAACTGTTATTTGAAAGAACATTAAAGCATACATACCATTTGCTCTCGATGTGCAGACATCGAGATAGATCCCCCAGCATATGTCGCACTGCAAGTGTCATACCCGGAAAGGACTAAATGACTAAGTCCCGGGTTAAGGGGAGTAAAGACAGAAAAAGTTTCCAAATTTGGAAACTTGGCAAAAAAATTGTGGAGACTAGGAATTCTTTAAGGAATGGGCATTAATGAGTGTTGGACACTCCAAGGATTATGCTTGGCTTAGGCCAAGAGTTGTGATGATGATATTGGTGGAAATTGAAATTGAGGGACTCAATTGCACAAAGAAAAGTTGGGTGGAAGGACTCAATTGCAAAGTTGGAGAAAGATGGAGGACCAAGTAAGTAATTTGGCCATTTTGCATGAAAAATATATGCATGAGCAGCCACCCCATGTTACCAATTTAAATTTGGCCTACTACACATTCCACTCATCATTTATTTTATTCCTCAACTATTCTTGTCTCCCACTTCCCATTAAACTATTATTGTTTGGCCACCCATGTCTCCCACTCACATATTAATTATTATTTGCCCATCACATGCTTGTCTCCCACTTATGCTCCACTATCATTGTTTATTTGCTCCACTCATATTTGTTTATTACCCATTAAACTAATCCTCCACTACAAACTCCACTAAGATAATTTATTCCCTCATTATCCTTTGTCTAATGAATTGTTTAATTGCCATTTGACCATTCTCCCACCACTTTGAAATTGAATGGCCGGCCATTGCTTCCAAATATGCATTTCATATGCATTTGGCTTGCATTTCTTCTAATTGGAAGCACTAAATTCGGCCATGCTCTTGTTTTACCATTCAAACACTTAATTCTCTCTCTCTCTAGCACCAAGTGCTCTCATTTGCTCTCCCTTCTCTCTAAAACCAGCCATGGTGTTCTTCCAAGTTCATCATCTTCTTCCTCCCTCAACAAATTCGGCCATGACCAAAATCCAAGCTTCTCCCACATGCAAACACATTTCCATGAAGCTTTCAACCTCCTAAACACATCTAGACCAAAATCAAAGAGAGATGTCAAGAAAAACCCATGGAAAAATGCTTGTGAATATTCGGCCATGGTGAGAAAATGGTGTTCTTAAGCTCATCTCAAGAGCTCATGAGCATGCTTGGCATTTCTAAGCCATGAGAAGCAAGGAAGTGAAGAAGAACATCAAGAAACAAGCTCTTGAATTTTCGGCCATGGAGGAACTTAGTGTTCTTGAGCTTCACACATGAGCTCATGAACATGCATGGCATTTCTAAGCCATGAGGAGCAAGAAAAACAAGGAAAACGTCAAGGAAGAACAAGCTCAAGATTCGGCCATAAACAAGGTTGTAAGTGAATCATGTTTTCATTGTTAATTCCTTGTGTTTTGAGCTAGATATTACTTTTTAATGCTTTGTATTTGCTGGATTTTTGCAAGGAAAATCAAGTGAAGGTTCGGCCATGGAGGAATTATAGTGCTCTTGAACTCCACTTGAGAGTTCAAGGCATGCATGACACTTTTAAGCCATCAAAAGCAAGGAAATGGAGGAGAACTCCAAGAAAAGCAAGGATGAAGTTTCGGCCATGAATGTCCATGGTATTTTGAGGCTTGAAACCAAGTGTTCTTGGTGCCTTGAGGCTTGTATAGCCTTTCCAAGCAAAGAAACAAACAAAAGATGCAAAGAAAAGCAAGGAGTATATTCGGCCAAATGGGTATTTTTGGCATGCAAGCTTGAAACCAAGTGTTCTTGGTAGTGAAGATGTTCTTGTGAGTGTGCATGTTGATGGCCAAAAGTTGGATGCAAAAAAGAGAAGTTTTATGAGCAAAAATCAAGCTTGAAAGATTCGGCCATATGTTGATTTTAATATCTTGGCATGTTAGCCATGTGGAGCCAAGTGTTCTTGGCATATTTTGAGTCCTAGATGACTTGTACAAGCAAAAATCACAAAGAAGAAATGAAGCATGCATTCGGCCATGGTGCCAATTTTTGGCGGATGTGTGTTAACCAAGTAAATTGGTGGCAAAAGTGTTCACAAGGAAAATTTGGGACTAAAGTGGCAAAGAAGAATTCAAGGACAATTCTGTCAACAATTGTTCTTGAGGTACTTGAGTGGAAAACCCAAAGTTTTGAGTAATATTGGCCAAATGGACCATAATGGCATTATTGGCAAGTGGGCTACTTTGACTCAACACTTGGGCTAAATCCTGAAAAGGTTAATATAGGCCCAAGTCCTGAAGATGTATATTGGGCCTAAAGGCTGAATTGGGCTAAATCCTGAAAAGGTTAATATAGGCCCAAGTCCAGAAGAGGAATTAAAAGGCCAAGTGGGCCTGAGTTAATAAAAGGCCAGTTGGGCCTGAGTTCCAGAACAGGCCAAGTGGGCCTGGGTTCCAGAGAAGGCCAAGTGGGCCTGAGTTCCTGGAAAGCCCAAGTTGGGCCAAAATTCCAGAAAAGGCCAATTAGGCCTAAACTTCCAGAAAAGGCTAATTGGGCCTAAACTTCAGAAAAGGCTAAGTTGGGCCTCAATTCACAGCAAGGCAAAAATTGGCTACAATTCACTACATGGGCTACATAGGCAAACTTGGGCTAAATTGGCAGCAATGGCTACATTGGCCATCTTGGCTATAATGCCAACATTGGCTACAATTGGAATTGGACTTTAATCAAGAAGGGTAATTATGGGGCCTTTCCTCTTTAAGTAAGGTTGAGTAAGTTAAACCAAGAGTCCTTGGTAAATTATGGTTCTCATGGTTAATGAAAAGTAAGAAATTAACTTGCTAGTGTATTGGGCTTTATAGGTCCATTAAGGCAAGGGCAAAGTTACAACAACAAACAAAGCAAAGCAAGGCAAAGACAATGAGCAAAAAGGTTACAGAAATGGTGGTAAGAATCCCAATACTCACTCTCCATGGTATATTTTCCATGTCCTTTCAGTGTGAGTATTAGTGCCCTTATGTGATGGTCAAAGCACCAAGTGACCATAGGTGTGCATGTCAGGGCTACGTGGTTGTTACTTTTGTGAGGTATCATGTACTTTCTTAGTTTAATAATTGGGCACATAAGTGCGTATTGGACGAGGATCGTTGCTTCGGCAACTATGGATAATTGGGCACATAAGTGCGTACTGGGCGAGGTGGTGTTGCTTCGGCAACGATGGTATACTCATGAGTAGAATAGCAAGCATTTGGGTCTTGGTATCGAGTTTGGCCAACTCGGTCCCAAGATAATGAGCTCAGATAAGATAAAAAAAAAGAAAAATGGTCGACCGGAAATGGTTATGCAAATGCGAATGCTTGCGATGCCCATAGGTTACGAGGAACAGTGGTGTGTGCGTTGAGTTGTGTGCTTCTCTGAAATTGTTTGTGCATGCTGACCCTGATTATTATTATTATTATTGCTATCATGCCACACCGTGTGTTTTCTTGTTTTAGTGTTTTCCTTTGCAGGAATATGGAAAATGCCATTACGTTCTTGGCACACTTTGGCTTTAAAAGCCGGATATGACTATGAAAGTCATGAGATACCTACCTCACGCCGGGATTCTTATTGAGTTTTATAACTCACCCGCCCTGCTAAACATTTTTCAGGAAATGGATGGCTTGATAGACCAAGCGAGGAGTACCAGAGTACTCGTTACGATACACTAAAAGGTTGGGTATGTGTATAGTGATGCTTAGTAAAATCATATGCTCAAAGTGACTTGTGTGGTATAGATTGCTTGTGGAACAAGCTAATGTTGTGGACTTACCTGTGCAGGATATGGAGTCTAGAAGTTGTGGGAACAAGGTCTATAAGGTGGATTGTGTTCCATGTCTATTTGAGTTACAGATTAAGTAGACATGAAAACTTGAACCCAGATAAACTTAGACATAAAGCATTCCTTGGTATGTTTTCCAAGTAGGTGATGCTTGTTTGCTGTGCTATGGATAGGCATAGTTCTGGTTGACTTATGATGATGAACTTTGCCTTGGATGGATGACTATGATGAATAATTCCATGATGGATATTCATGTTATGTGTACTAGACTTGGCTGATGCTCATGGATATATACAAATGTGTTTTCAAACTTGAAAATGAGATGGGCTTCTTTGTTGCCATGCATTGGACTAGTACACTTGATGGCACACATTCTATGCACTTATTGGACTAAGTGATTACTCTGCTTGAATTGCAAGATTGATTGGCTGAATATGTGTACCTAAGGAAGGATCTCCAGTGAACCTAGATTTGTATGGAGTTGGTTGCTGATTTGATAAGATGGCATCTAAGGGCATTATGTGCATGAAAATCTGTTAAGTTGAGAAAGCTCATAATTGGAACACTAAAATTCCACATAGGCGCTAGCTTGACCTTAAAGAGCACCCTGAAACATATTGAAGGTAAATAATCAATCAAGCTAGAACCAGATTAGATCCTGGACTCTCACGCCGTAGGTGCTCGTAGTATTAAATAAAGCCCCTCAAATGTGAATAACTTCCGCTGCAAGCTTTGATAATTGGGCCCAGATGGGCCAGGGGCAGTACGGGGCGTGACAGCAAGAGTCAGACTGTGAATCATCGTCAGTCATTGTTCCTCGCATTGCCTTGAACTTCGCAGACTTTTGAATGAACTCAGGAGTCGCCCAATATGCCTCCATCTCCGCATATGCAGCATCTGACATAAAGTTCGCCTTCGCTCGACGTTTAACCGGATCTTTCACACGCCGAATTTCTGACATCATGCTTCTGTAATGTTGTGCTCCCAATATATTCCAAACCCGATACACCTCATTATGGTGTATGGGATCCCACTCACAGCTCCTCTGTACAGGTTAATATGTTTAAACTATTAGAATGGGAAAATACCATTCTATCTCTTATAACATTATTACATCATTATCATAGTAATATTATTGTCATACCTCAAAAACACGCCACCATTGCTGCAGGTCTGATGGAGAGACGGAGGACCATTCAGCATATGGCTTGAAATGTGTGGTGAAACATGGTGTCACTAACCGTGTCGCTGCAGCTGGAATGAATCTGTGACATTTAAATTATCGGACTTAAGTTTCAAAGAATGATTCCATGTAAAGTATTGTGGCAACGTCGGGTTTTCTGGAGTCGCCACCAATCTGTTTTTTCTTAGGTCGATTGGATACCTAAAATATGGTCTGCGAGAGTTCGGGGATCGGGAGTACGGTTACGTTAAAACAACTTTGTTAAAACGCCCAAAAATTGGCACCTTAGTTGATTTTAATTTTGTTTTGCTTTGCTTTTAAAAAATTTTCAGTTAATTTTCAAAATTAGAAATTTTAACTGGATTAGTCGAAATGTGGATTTTTTTAAATTAATTAATTTGTATGAAATTTTATACTTCCGAACCATGGACTCTGCCGAGTCATTTGGACACGGAAGATTTTGATTCCGAACCATGGACTCTGCCGAGTCATTTGGACACGGAATTTGGTGAACTTTTAAATAATTTAATCCATATTGTAAATATGGATTTTTTATCTTTGTATTTATTTAATTTATTTAGTAAAAAAAAAAAAGTTTTCCAAACCGTAGATCCTGCCGGATTATCCGGATATGGAAATTAATTTTTTATAATTAATTATTACATTCTT
Source organism: Aquilaria yunnanensis (assembly GCA_039654915.1). NCBI lineage: Eukaryota > Viridiplantae > Streptophyta > Magnoliopsida > Malvales > Thymelaeaceae > Aquilaria > Aquilaria yunnanensis. Next base: position 5,409,610 of record CM077595.1, read on the forward strand.
ACTTATTATAGAATTAATTGTTAGTTTAATTACTAATTCGTAATTCTTTTTGTTTATGAAATTTTTAGATTTATTAATAATCTAAAAATTTTATTTATTTATTATTATTTTTATTTCTTTTCTTTTTTTTTCTTTTGATTTTCTTATCTTTCTTTTCTTTTTTTTTTTTATTTTATTAATTTTTCTTGTTTAATGAAGGATATTTATTATTTAAAGAATTACTTAAAAAAAGTAATTAATTTTTTTTAATAAGAAGTTAATTCAAAAAAAATTTTGATCATGGTACGGGGCGTTGTTACTCAGCCAGACCCTCTTCACCAGGTGAAGCAGCTCAAAAGCGGGCACGAGACAGTTTCCAGCCAATATAGCATGAACTAAAAATTTTTAGACTTAACAACATGACTTAGATTTATTTTATGTTTTTTTTTATTTAATTAAAATTTTATTTATTCAATGATGAAGGCAAAATTCATATGTATTTTTCAAAAATAGAACAAAAGTCTTAATTTTGTTTTGAATGAATTAAGCAAAAATGATTATTCAAGAAAAGAAACTAAAAAAAAAATTTATGTATATTTTAAACATAAAGGAAAATTTTTGATATTTATATGTTTTGTTTTTTGATAAAAAAAATTAACTAAAAAGAAGTGATTATTTAACAAGGATCTTAAAAAAAATAAAATTTATATGTATATTTTAAAAAAATAAAGGAAAGTTTTGATATTTATATTTCATTTTTTATGTTTTTTTTTGTTTGATAAATAATTTTAATTAATAAGTCTAAGATATTTAAGAGATAATTTAATCCTTTTGAATTTATTCTATTTTTGAAATCATTTGCTAAGACTTTTATAAAGGAAACAAAAAGTTATATCTTTTCATTATTTTAAAAGAAATAAGCAAAATATTACTGAATAAAATATTAGCCCAAAAATTTTACTTTTATCATTATTTTTATTACTAAAAAAAAAGTCATATTTTATTATTTTAAAAGAAATAAGTAAAATGTTACTGAATATAATATTAACCTAAAAATTTTACCTTTTTTTTTGTTTTTTTTATTAATAAAGAAAACTAAAAAGTTATATTATAAAAATAAGTAAAATATTACTGAAAAATATTAACCCAAAAATTTTACTCTTTTTATTCTTTTTTATTAATAAAGAAAACTAAAAATTTATATTTTATTATTTTAATAAATAATTAATATATTAGTCCCAAAATTTTTATTTTTAATAAAGAAAAGTTTATTTATATACTTTATTTAAAAATATTTCCAAGCCATAGATCCTGGCGGATCATTTGGTCATGGATTTTTAATTTTTTTTAAATTTTAATTATTTAATTAATTACTAATTTTAATTATAATTTTTATTGGATTTTTCTTGAATTTTTAATTTTAAAGATATGTTTAAAAAGAATTGATTTGTATATTTTTTTAGAATTATTTAATTATTTCTATTTATTAATTTTAACAAAAAGGAATAAAAAGTCAACTTTGTTATTTTTAAAGAAATAATAAAATAAAAAAAATAAAAATAATTGGCTTTTAAAAATGATTTTTTTATTAGCCTTAATAATTAATTACAAAATAACCTTCTTTTAATTTTCATTTATTTATTTATTAGTAAAGGGTAAAGGTGAATTAAATAAAATAAAGTGGGGCTTTTTGGCCATCCATTTTAAAAATAAATAATAATAAAGGTTAGCAAAGTTGATTAAAGTAATTAACAACAATAATAGAAATTAGCCAAGTTTAATTAATTGTTAACAACAATAATAAAAAGTTAGTCAAGTTAATTAATTAACAACAATAATAAAAAGTTAGCCAAGTTAATTAATTAATAACAATAATAAAAGTTAGCCAAATTAATTAATTGTTAATTAACCAAATTAATTAAATTAATTAATTAACAACAATAATAAAAAGTTAGAAGTTAATTAATTAACAACAATAATAAAAGTTAACCAAATTAATTAACTGTTAATTAACCAAGTTAATTAAATTAATTAATTAATTACAATAATAAAAAGTTAGTCAAGTTAATTAATTGTTAACAATAATAAAAGTTAGCCAAATTAATTAATTGTTAATTAACCAAGTTAATTAAATTAATTAATTAACAACAATAAAAAGTTAGCCAAATTAATTAAATTAATTATTAACAACAATAATAAAAAGTTAGTCAAGTTAATTAAATTAATTAATTAACAACAATAATAAAAAGTTAGCCAAGTTAATTAAATTAATTAATTAACAACAATAAAAAGTTAGCCAAGTTAATTAAATTAATTAATTAACAACAATAATAAAAAGTTAGTCAAATTAATTAATTGTTAATTAACAAAGTTAATTAAATTAATAATAATATCAATAATAAAAGTTAGTAAGTTAGTTGTTAGTTGTTAGTTGTTAACAACAACAATAAAGAAAGGGTTAGTAATAAACAAATAATAAACAAACAAGTAAAAGTTAAAAAGGTTAGTAATTAATTCTGCAAGAACAAAAGAAAAAGTTAGTGACCAAAGTGAAAGAAGTTGAAAAGATGAAAGATTAAATTTGAATTTTACCTAGAAGTTGAAATTTTTGAATTTCCTGGGTACGCAGGCGCGACGCGGCAGAGAGGGGCAGGGGGGTGGGGCTACTGGCGTGGCGGCACAAGGCAGGGGCGACGGCGGCGCTACGGCGGGGCGGTGTGAGCGGCGGGGCGGCGAGGCGACGGGGCGGCTTGACGGCTGGGCGGTGTGGCGGCTGGGGAGAGGAAACGAACGGCGAAGGAGGACGGCGGCGTCACGGCGAGGGGAAAGGCGGCGTCACGGCGAGATGGGCGGCGGGACGGCAAGGTGGAAGGACGGCGGCGGCGCGAGGGAGAGGGACGGCGGCGGCGAACGGCGTAGGGCGGCGGTGGCGGGTGGTGAGGGGCACGGCGGAGAGAGAGAGAGAGAGAGAGAGGGAACAGCAGTGAAAAAAAAAAATTTGGCTTTCTGGGGAAGAAGGGAAGAGGGCTGGGGCTAAGGGCTGTAATTTTCTCTTTTTTTAAAACGGAGCTCTAAGTTTTTTTGCTATTTTTTTCTGTGTTCAGCACAAAATTTGGAGGGCTATTTATAGAGAAAGTTTGGCTGAACTGTTGATGGATAAATTAATAAAAAATATCAAACTTATCTTTGAAATTGGTAAAATGACAATTTTAGTCCTTTACGTCTCTCAGCCTCTGGATAAGTTCCTGAAGCTTCTGATTTTGACAATTTTGTCGTTCTCTGTCAATTTGGGCCAGAAACGTCGGCAGGCCCAAAATTTTATGTGACAAACTACCAAATGCTCCTGGAACTTTCAAAATTTATCAATTTTTCCCGAAACTTCTTAATGTTGTCATTTTTACCTCAAACTTTTAAATTTTGCCTTTATTTTATTTTTATTTTTTTTGGAGTTTTCTTTTTTTCTTTCAAATACACACATATATTATTTTAAATCAAATCTTCGCAAAACAAAAATGTATTTTAAACTAAAAATTTTTTTTAGTAATAATAATAAAAATAATAATTAATTAATTTTTTTAATTACTCTTTTTTTTTATAAATTTTTTTTTTTTTAAAAAAAATTTCTTTTTAATGGTTGGACGAAATTGGGTGTCAACAAGTATTATTTCACTAATATTAATACTTGTGTCTGGTATTTATCACTTACGTGTTACCATGTGGGGTTATCCTCATCCGCGGTCGACCTGCTGTCTGTGACATCGATGATGGGATGTCATCAATATGTATATCATCATCTGAGGGATGGGTCGGCACTATGGGGTGCCTCAGGTGCCGCGCACCAGATCCATGTCCAGATGGCGTGCCTCCACCGCCGTCTTCTCGGTGCTCATGTGAGGGGACCTGCGTGGGTGGCACTGTTGTCCCCTGCGTCTCCACACCGACATCCTGCTGTGCCCGGGATGAAGAACCCATCCTATGTCGTTCATTAAGTATTGGTTCCATTACCTCCTTAAACTGCGCAAATGGTCCTTTCCCAGGTCGGCGTTTATACGTGTTATCCTCTTTACGAGGCATCTGCATTTATTTAGTTTTTAAGTTGGTGAATTAAACATAACATATATCTACTGACATATATTGTGCAGTATTAGGGGTACATAAACGTACTCAAATATTTCCATCACATACATAAAAATTACAGGTTACCATTATTCCTAATAGATGTTATCTAATCATTCATTCATTCCCACTCCTTTCATTCGACTCAAACTCCTCGGACTCTTCAGAGTCACTGTCATCGGATATAAACTCCTCCTCATCCTCTGTCTCGCCATTAGATCCCCCCTCTTCAAGTACATCTTCTTCAATATCATCACCAACACCCGGGTCAGCTAACTCCTCAATTGGGTCATCTTCAATTCTTTGACAATTAACGGATCCACTGTCTTGATACACGTCATCTGTGTCCATAACTGCAGCCTGTATTATCCATCAAGGTTTTATCTTCATAACAGCTGACCACCCGTTTCTTTCACGTGACTTACTCGGATATCGTGTGTAGTAAACTTGGTCAGCCTGTGATGCTAGAATGAAAGGATCAAACTTCTGATATCTGCGGCTATTCCGGATCTCAACTAACCCAAACTGTTTATGCATTCGAGTTCCACGTTCAGGTGTTGGGTCAAACCAGTTGCACCTAAACAAGACAACATTCTTACACGGAAAGCCGGGATATTCGAGTTGAATGACTTCTTCTAATATACCATAAAAATCACATTCAACTTCACTTGCACCCGTGCTGCGTATGCATACTCCACTATTAAATGTTGATTTGTCCTTCCCCCATTCACTTATGTGAAACTTGTACCCATTTGTGAAATACACCGGCCATGTCTGAACTCGCCGTGAGGGACCACATGCAACATCCCACAAGATGGTATCGACAATATTGTTACCTGGGTCATCAACCTATGCAAAACATATTTCAATTTAGGTCAACATATATGGAATGTTGTATAACTTAACATATTGCAATACATTCTGTCCTAAAAGCACACGTACATATCGTCGGAGCCAGGCTGAGAAATTGTTTTCAATGTGTACGTCCATCTCGGACATTGTTATCTCGGGTGCAGTTTCCCTGACCATCTCCACAAACATACTGTGGCCAATTACAGAAACAATAAAAATATGTTAGTTTTGTTTGATCAGTAGTACTGAATTTGAACATATTCACAGTTGGAATGCCTTTACATGACAAATGACTTACTTTAGGTATGGCCTGATCTGAGGACAGTTTAGAAGAACGTATATGGTTGCAAGTCTGAGTTCATCGTCCGTGAGGAATCTATAGCGGCATGCACCATATGGTCGTCCCAGAAAAGTGAATATCGTCCACAAGTCACCATTACATTGGACAGGACCACCATTGTCATTTCTCGGTACGCGGTTCATCATTGTGGGAACATGGGACTCAAAGTAATGAGAGCAAAAGATGGAAGTTTCCTCTATAAGGTATGCTTCACATATCGATCCCTCAACATGAGCAGTATTAGAAACCTTCATTTTTAGGTCATGCATGCACCGCTCAAATTTATACATCCATCGGTACTGAACAGGTCCTCCAACCCTTGCTTCATATGGCAAGTGAACTGGGAGATGCTCCATCACATCAAAAAACCCTGGAGGGAAAATTCTCTCAAGCTTACAAATTATAATTGGAATATTTTCCTCCAATGCAAACAATCTAATTTTCATGCAATTCTGGAGAGCACAAGTCTCTAAAGAATAGGCTTAACTCCGTTAATGGCTTCCAAATATTGTCGGGTAGCGCTTCGAGGGCAATGGGGAGAAGCCTTTGCATCATAACGTGGCAATCATGACTCTTCATACCATACATATTGCAACCAGCTGTATCAACTCATCTCCCAAGATTCGAGGCATATCCATCAGGAAGTCGTAATGATTTTACCCAGGCGATCACATCTTGCCTTTGGTTAACATCCAATGTGAACCTCGCCTTTGGTTTGAACGAACGACCATCATCAAGTGGAACCATGTTTAACTCCTGTCGATTACAATAAATTTCCAGGTCCTTCCGTGCTTTCACATTATCTTTGGTTTTGTTCTTAACATCCATCACAGTATTCCATATATTCTCAAACACGTTCTTCTCAATATGCATAACATCAAGATTATGTCGTATTAAGTTCGTGGCCCAATATGGTAACTCCCAAAAAATGCTTCGCTTCGTCCAATTATGTGATTTCCCATAATCACACGGTCGATTTTGTGGACCATCGTTACCAACTGATGGTATCCATGAAATTCTTTCAAATATATCTTCACCTGATAAGCGCGGAGGAGGCAATGACTTTTCTGATTTCCCTTTCTTAAAGCAAGTACAATTCCTTCTATATGGGTGGATCCGGGGGAGGAATTGCCGATGACAGTCGAAAAAAGAAATTTTCCCGCCATACTTAAGTTGGAATGCCTTACTTTCACCCATACAAATAGGGCAAGACAATCGCCCATGTGTCATCCACCCTGATAGCATGCCATAAGCCGGGAAGTCATTTATGGTCCACATTAATGCTGCTCGCAGAATAAAATTCTGTTTCAATGACACATCCCATGTTTCGACACCATCAAACCACAGATGTCGTAGCTCGTCAATGAGAGGTTGTAGATAAACTTCAATCTTATGATTTGGGCTACGTGGACCTGGAATCAACAACGAAAGGAACATGTAGGGTTTTTTCATGCACATCCAAGGGGGCAAATTATACGGAGTAATGATCACAGCCCAACAAGAGTATTGTTTCCCAGATGGTCCAAAAGGTGTAAATCCATCGGCACACAAACCCAATCTGACATTTCATGGTTCCGAAGCAAACCATGGGTAGGTCTGATCAAAATGTTTCCAAGCTTCACCATCTGATGGATGTTTTAACACACCCGGGACCTGTGTTTGCTCCTTATGCCACCTCATCTGCTCAGCTGTTGCCAATGACGCAAATAAGCGTTGCAGACGAGGGCTTAGTAGTAAATAATGCATGGTTTTCCTCGGTCGATCTTTACCATGACCTCCTTTTTTTGGCTTATATCTCTCAGACCCACAGTACTTACAAATACGATTGGTACTGTCATCTTTCCAGAACAACATACAATCATTCACACAGACATCAATTTTCTCGTGAGACAGACCCAACTGGGAAACTAATTTCTTAGTTTCATACCAATTTGATGGCATCTTACTATCTGTTGGTTGGGTCTCCTTCATTAGTTGGGCAACGCCATTAAAGCATCCTCGTGACATGTGATACTCAGACTTAAGGTTGAGAAGGCGGACAGCAGCAGATAACTCAGAATGACTTTCGCACCCATCCCATAAAGGAGTTGACGCTGAATTCAACAGATTAAAAAAATTTTAAGCACTTTCATTCGGCTCCACAACATTGTCTTCCGAAAATTGATTGTAACTAGGGCCAACGGCATCTAATACCATCCTTTCATATGGATTCGTCGACGAACAACCCTGGTCAAACTCTGTAAACCCACCCACACCTGGAGCCGTATCTGATGATTCATTAAATGGGTCACCATGTGCGGTCCAATTCAAGTAAAAAGGCGTAAACCCCCATTTGTACAGATGAACTCTGACCTCATCAGCCTGATTAAACCGCAAATTCTTACACTTCCGACAAGGACAGCGAATGCAGAACCCGCTCATAGTTTCAGGGTGGGATACAGCAAATGATATAAATTCTTCCACCCCGGACTCCCACTGTTGTGTGTAACCAGTTCGGCGAGGCAAGAAACGGTTACTGTACATCCAACTACGGGCGGATTCCATTACACACAAAATCTGTTCGTAATGATAAACACCTCAATCTATTAAATGATATACGTACTCAAGTTTTAGGTTGAGTTACTAAAAATAACAAAAGTATGCTTCAATGTTTACCCTCTCAAGTTTACAGTATTTTTAGATAGACAAAGTTTATTATCAATAAAGTTGTTCTTATAATTAACGTACGGTCATCATTATTGTTCTTATTGTTCTTATTACTGTCATTGTTCTTAGTACTTAAATTCATAATTTTTAAAGAATATTTTATTACAAAGGCAGGATTTACTTATGATTAACGTACGGTCATCATTATTGTTCTTATTGTTCTTATTACTGTCATTGTTCTTAGTACTTAAATTCATAATTTTTAAAGAATATTTTATTACAAAGCCAGGATTTACTAAGCTTTTAAGTACCTTGACTAAGCTATTTTATCTTAATAAGTTAAGCCATCAAGTTAAGTAAACTCATGTACAATATGATGAAGGGTAAGAACTGATAAGTTCAATTGAAGACAATAATTTAATCTTGTAGTTAGAACATAAAAGTTGGGGTAGGATTTGCACAATAAAATCCTTTCTAGTAACCATTGGATAAGACCTTAGAATGTTTGAGCTCTCATTAAATCAGTATATATTTTGTTATATATACTGATCCTAAGTATTTAGGGTTTACAAGTTTAGGTATATTGTGTTGGGTTTAAGTGTAGATGTATGGTATAAGGTAAAGGTTAGGGTTAGGAAGAAGTTTGCGTTAAAGTCATGTTTGGTACAATCAGGATACCTGGATTTCTTCGAATGACAGTGATAACTCCTCTTCAGTGGTCCTAATTAAGTATTTGTTTTAATCTTTTCTCTATTGGTATCCAAATTCCTTTACGAGGTATTTTTTCTGCATTATTATTGTCAGCTAACTGTCCACATGGTTTTATTATAAGGAATAAAGTTTTATTATCAATACTATCTTATGACATAATATAACCATTTCCACTAAAGCACTCCAACTAAACCATAACTACACCTATTACCATGAACTTATTTAAATAATCATGCCATAAAATAATATACACAACGCACAAAGAAATTACATATTGACTATAATACAGAATAAAAAATATGCACAGATAACAAATAATTAACATAAATTTCATATTCAAATCTAAAGCCACAGTGTTCAAACCATAGTGAGAAGTATTTCCGTTTTATTACCAATATTAGTAATTAAAACAATTTCCCTTAAAATCATCCCGTTCTAAAAAATACACAAAAAGAATTATAAACTAACCTCGAACGACAGGAGAAACAATGGGTACTTCTTCACGCTAGACAGATGCAGGGAGGAACTGAAAAAGGGGGGGAAAATAACTTAATATACTGGTAATATAAGAAATTTCTTCAAATGAAACTAAGTATCATTAATGTACATGATCAATTTAAAAAAAATACGGTACGGAGATTATTATTTGTTTCATTATAGTTATGTATAACCGTCATGTCATTATCTTTTCTCTCTTAACGCATTTGGTATTTTAACTTATGTATATCTGTTTTAAATTGAGACATTTTTTTATTAAATTTCAGATAAGGCCAACACATATTTTGTACATACCTAGTTTCCATCGTTGAGTATAGAATTTGACATATATATATATATATATATGGGAATGAGTTTGAGTTTTTGGAACTGGCTTTTTTTAATCGCTTATTAATATCAACTTTGTTTAACTTGTGAGATCATTCTTTGAAACTAAAGTTGGTATTCTACCATATAATTTGTTCGATAGTTTTTTATTTCAGAAATGAGTTATTAAAAGTTCTAATGCAATAGTATATGGTTCAAGTGAACATTCCATAATTAAAAGTAGTTGAGTCTATTCCTTTGGGTATTTTAAAAAGGGATCGAGTTTCATTTTAATTTTTCTTTATTTTTAAGTATTTTAATTTGTTATTTCATTATTTTAAAAATGAATCATAAAGAGTTGCCATAAAAAAGGGAACATAAAGAATAAACATAGTAGCATCCACTAATTGTTGCACTCAGACACAGTACCAAAAAAATGCTTATTATATTTACATAAACAAATATTAATAATACGTTAAATACATGAAATGCATTTACTTCTAATAAACTTTATCTATCTAAATAATTTATATCTTTCTCAATTTACTAATAATTTCTATATCTATAATGGATTTTAATATTTATAAACCAATACTTAATGCTTGTTGCAATATTAATATTAACTTGTTTAACATTTTACTCATTTTTCAATTACTTCAAAAATAAAAGTATAATTTTTTTTATAAAGAAATTAGCAAATCTAATTTTTATTTTAAAAATTATTTTTCACCATATGAAAAAAATATAAATATTCTACAATATTTTGTCATTGGAAAATGTAAATATACTACCTAAACAAATCACTTAAATCTAATTTTTTCATAAATTCTAATTAATCCCGAAAATAACAAAAAATTGTAAAAAAATGCACATAAAAAAACAATTGTAATGGGTAACCTAAAAACTAAATCTCCAACCAAATGCAACACAAAATAACAAATATTGCACATATTTTAAACCAAATTAACACAATATAATCCGAAAATACGTAATTATTAAGGAAAAAAATCAAAAAATCCGAAATAAATGCGGTTACCTAAAAAAAAAATATTAACTTCCTTGAAACACCTCCAAATCGCTTCAATCCTGCAATAAAAACTAACATCTTCAACCCATTATCAACCAAGAAGCTCAAATAGGGAGAAATACATCAAAAAAAAATTCAAAATTCGCTGAAAAAAATAATTAACCTTCAGATCTAAAAAAATGACAGCAGATCGACGAATCTCCGACCTCAAAGAAGAAGTTTCCGGTCCCAATCGACGCAAACAAGTGAATGTGTGTGATGTGTGAGCTAGGAATTAAGCGGAGGAGAGAGATACAGGAGAGAGAGAGAGAGACGAGACCAGAGGAAGAAGAAAGAAGAAGACGCCGCGACGCTGGGGCGGGGGGTTTTTAAAAACTTTCAACAAAACGCACCGTTTAACTAAAGTAAACAGTGCGGCTTCAGTTGAGGAGAGAGAGAAGGAAATGAGGAAGAGGATGATCAAAAAGAGGACAAATAAAGGTTATGGGAAATTTATAGTGTGTACAAAAGTTTAGGGCTAAGTTAGAAAAAATAAGTCATGTCATCATCCATATAAGATTGCCATGTAGACTAAATGTATTATATCATCATCCACCATAGAGACTACATCGGTAGTGTGCTATTTCTGCCAAAAGATAATATTGATAATGAATTTAACTGTAAAAAAATAATAGTAGTTGATTCACTTAACACAAAAAGTTGAGTGAGCAATTTGCTCTTTTTGCCTAAGGAAAGCATAAGAAAAAGGAAAATGCCTTAGACTAATAAAAAAAATAGAGAAAGAGGGGGCCAGATATATATATATATATATATATATATATATATATATATATATATATAAAGGCATATACTAATTGATTGAGTTATTAATATTTTCTTTTTAAGCTTGATCGAAATTTATTTATATTAATTTTTTAAAAATAAAAAAAATTCAAATTATATTTAAAAACTACAAGTTTTCATTTATTATTTGTGAATCTTTATACTTATATATCAAAAAGTTGAAGATAAAAAATGGCCGATTAATTTTTGTGAACGGTATATGACTCAAAGAAATTGTAATAAGTTAAAATAGAGCAACATGTGGCAAACTAAAGTGAATACTGTAAAGAGACAAATAAGAGACTAAGATATATTTAGTGTGGAAATAAGTATAACTCACCTCACGAAATTCAGTAATTGTGCTGATGATAAGGGCCCTCTTTGTTATTGTTTAATTTGATTTAGATAAAAACTATCGCTTCCTAACTTTTAATTTGTTAGTTCATTATTTTAAAAATGAATCATAAAGAGTTGCCATAAAAAAGGGAACATAAAGAATAAACATAGTAGCATCCACTAATTGTTGCACTCAGACACAGTACCAAAAAAATGCTTATTATATTTACATAAACAAATATTAATAATACGTTAAATACATGAAATGCATTTACTTCTAATAAACTTTATCTATCTAAATAATTTATATCTTTCTCAATTTACTAATAATTTCTATATCTATAATGGATTTTAATATTTATAAACCAATACTTAATGCTTGTTGCAATATTAATATTAACTTGTTTAACATTTTACTCATTTTTCAATTACTTCAAAAATAAAAGTATAATTTTTTTTATAAAGAAATTAGCAAATCTAATTTTTATTTTAAAAATTATTTTTCACCATATGAAAAAAATATAAATATTCTACAATATTTTGTCATTGGAAAATGTAAATATACTACCTAAACAAATCACTTAAATCTAATTTTTTCATAAATTCTAATTAATCCCAAAAATAACAAAAAATTGTAAAAAAATGCACATAAAAAAACAATTGTAATGGGTAACCTAAAAACTAAATCTCCAACCAAATGCAACACAAAATAACAAATATTGCACATATTTCAAACCAAATTAACACAATATAATCCAAAAATACGTAATTATTAAGGAAAAAAAATCAAAAAATCCGAAATAAACACGGTTACCTCAAAAAAAAATATTAACTTCCTTCAAACACCTCCAAATCACTTCAATCCTGCAATAAAAACCAACATCTTCAACCCATTATCAACCAAGAAGCTCAAATAGGGAGAAATACATAAAAAAAAAAAATTCAAAATTCGCTGAAAAAAATAATTAACCTTCGGATCTAAAAAAACGACAGCAGATCGACGAATCTCCGACCTCAAAGAAAAAGTTTCCGGTCCCAATCGACGCAAACAAGTGAATGTGTGTGATGTGTGAGCTAGGAAGCGGAGGAGAGAGATACAGGAGAGAGAGAGAGAGAGACGAACCAGAGCGAGGAAGAAGAAAGAAAGAGTTTAGCGAGTCGCGACGCTGGGGGGGGGGGGGGGGGTTTAAAAAAATTAATCAAAACGCACCGTTTAACTAAAGTAAAAAATAAAAAAAAATCAAAAAAAAATTCTAAAAAAAAAAAAAAAACCTCACCAACTGCTGGAAGTTGGAATTTTACCAACGGTTTGCACGTTGGAAAAAAAAATGTAAATTTTTTTTTAAGCACTCACCAACGCGTGCACGTTGGAAAATAAATCACCCTTTTCAAAAAAAAAAAAATTTTACCAACTGCTGGGAAGTTGGAATTTTACCAACGGCTAAAACCGTTGGTAATTACCAACGGTTTGCACGTTGGAAAAATAAAAAAAACACTGTTAAATTTTTTTGAATCCATCACCAACGTGTGCACGTTGGAAAATAATTACCAACGGTTCTACGCGTTGATAAATACCAACGGCGTAGCCGTTGGTAAATTAGCAGTTGGAAAAGTAGGTTTTTTTAGTAGTGTGTGTGTATTTCAAATTTTCCATGCTCTAAACTTTTTAAATTGTATTGTGTTAATTTCTAAGACACATGTGTTAGACCTTTAACTTATATTATTGGAATATTAGTAAATTATATATATATATATATATATATATAGACACATACACACACAGAGTACATCCGAGATGTCATTTTATTGTAAGGTGTTGTACCGTATCATTTAAAAAAATTATATATCTTCCAATATGAGATTTAAACCTTGTCCTTGCCCAAAAAATCTAAGGAATAATCTGGTGGGAGAGTATACTTAAAAAAGCAAAGGGATTAATTAACTTTTCCGTTAAGACAAGTGACTCATGTCTCATGAAGAGAGGAACAGAAAGAAGAAAGAAACAGAAACAGCTGGATAAAAAAAAAACTAGTGCTTGGGAAAGTGAAAGACGAATTATCACAAAAGGAGAGGAAATCTCATCTTTTAAGTATATGGGTTAGAAAGGATAATTAATAAGAAAATTAAAGAGTGAAGTATCTGTCATGCGAAATTTTAGAGGACTCCACTTTAGCTGCTATTTAACCACTTTTGATACCTGCAATTTGAAGTGCAGCACCACTTTTCTAATAGTGAGGTTAAGTCTCCACCAAGCCATCTTTTGGCAGTAAAGACACAGATCAAGTTCAAATTCTCTTAAACATTTGTTTAAGGAAAAAAAAAAGTTAAATGTGATTGAATATCTTCCAAATTTTAAAATTATGCACGGTGGTCCTTTATCATTCACACAAACTCTCACAAATACCTCACTTAATACTTATAAAATGCTTCTCAATATTTTTTTGAAAGAAATAAATAGCGAGGCTATATGAAACTAGAGAAAAATGCACCTCAGTGGCTCAGTGCGTGTATATTTACAAGTAAAAATGATATCCCAAGCCCAAGTCCTAGGTGAAAACCATAGTGCCCATTAAGAGGGAGTTCTCCAAATTTTCTGCGTACACTTTTTTGGCCCCATATCTGCCTAGGTTTTCCCTGCTTTTTTTAGCATCAGTGGGGAAAAAAATATTTTGCATTAAGCGAATAAAGAGAAAATAATTATTTAAACTTTTCACTAATTATCAAAATATCATCAGAAATTTTTTGCGTGTAAAAAGAATATGCGAAATTGAATAGTTTGTTTCCAAAACTTTGGGTAAAAATGTTATGGATACCAAATCTTGTGGTGAAAGTGTACTCACCTTTTTTTTAAAAAAAAAATGTAAGAGCACATGAATCTGGTACTGGTACAGGTGTTCATGAAACACTTTTGTGGATAATCGTTTTTTATGAATTCCACATTTGACTTGAAGTTTGAATCTAATCGCATTCGCTGCTTATGTTGGGAAACTTGTTCTTATGTTATTTGTTACCGGTAAAAAAATATTCTTCTCCGCGAAAGTGGATCGAATATCTATCTGTCTGAGGATGGACTGGTCCAACACCCAAATAGTCCAATCTCGACCTGAGCGAATATTTACCCCACAAGGCCCAATAGAGTTTTTTATTTTTAAGAGAACAAAGGCCCATAGAGTGTCATTGGGTATGAAAGAGGGGGAAGCAAAGTTTGTCATACTTGACAGACAGATCTCAACTCGTCATTCAAAATAATTGTCTTAAATTTTAAAGGATCCAATCGGTAGCAACAAGTCCGGATCTCCCTCTAACTATCCATGTATCTTGAAAGGGAAAGGTCTTAGAAAAGCACTATTTTTTTTTCAAAGAAATGTGTGATTTGATGAACTTCAATTATTTCCTACAAGTGCGTGATTTGATGGGGTACATGTGTTGGGGGATTGAAGTCGACTTCAAACGAACGCAAACAAATTAGAAGAAAAAAAAAATTAAGGAGCTATTTCTTGTGGCATTAGTGCCTAGACACATTGGTATGGTCCACTTAAGTAAGAGGTGCCCAAAGGCTAGCTAGTAATTTATGAGCCCATGACAAAATTTAGATAGCTGGATGATAATGATTTCATTTTTTTTAATGCTGAATGAATTACAGTTGTATGGAGATAAGGACGTTATATTATTTTTTTCTTTATTCGGCTAAACAAATATCTATGTAATGACTAGGTATAAACTAAATAAATATTCTTGTAGAGTACAAATATCTATAATTAAATCACGACAATGTCGTTCAAAGTAGGAGTGAGGAATGTAAATAAAAGTAGGAATATATCACTTTTTAAAATTTAAATAAATAAAAAATATTACAAAAATAATAACGGAAGCGGCAGTTAAAAATAGGGAGGGAAGCAACAACCAAAAATAGAATATTTATGTACATCAAGGCCCAAATCATCTTTATCAAATTTAAATCAAACGTTCGTTTTTGTCTCATGTGCTATGAGAAATTAATTTCAGAAATTAATTCAACTCCTGCATATCAAAGTCATTAATTTCAGCCATGAGAGAAAGATTTTTCGATGGGACAAGTTGTGGATGTTGGTGCTCCGAATCTGATCAATTACCCGTTAGGGTCCATCTCTCTAGCCGGCGGAAGGGCGACCTTTTCCTCCAAAACACTCTAGCTAACTATAATTTTTTCTTTCTTGAATACATATTTCACAAGACATCGGAAATATTAAAAAAAAAATCTACAGAAGTAAAGATGCCTTAAAAATTAATGAAAGAGGAGGCAATGTACTTGACAATATTGTCGGGATAAAATGATGCAAATGGGGCTACAAGAGACCCAAAAGATCTTCATCAAAATTAGAGGCTAGGGTTGTTGAAGGAATTGGTGACTTGTGGAGCCCCAATTAGATTGCACACTCTGGATTAATTTGAACTAAATTTTTCAATTAATTTGACTTAGATTTTACCAATTACTTGTTTCTTTGCTAACGGTTGATTTCTTTACAATTTCCAGATTTATTTTTTCATTACCCTGTGGTGGCTTTGTTTCTTATATTAAGTATGTATCACATATACATCAAACCTCTTCTAGATAAATTCTCACATTTTCTCTTGACATTTCAATACTTAAAAACATTTTCCCAACACCGTTTAAATGAAAATGATTACTACACCCTCAAATGGAGGAGAATAATTATAGCGGATGTGTCCTAAATTATGTTTAAATAATTAAAATTATTTACATTAATATATATACACATATTCTTTTAAAAAAATTATACACTAGTTGAGACATAACACTCCTATGAGTTAGAATTTTTTTTTATTTTTTTGCCAAAGCATGTATTTTTATTTTTTTGCATAAAAAGTTGAAAATTTAGTAAGAACAATAATTTTTTTAAAAAAAATATTCAAGTGATAATATCGAAATATATCTAGCTTTGAGAAAGTATAAAATGAAATAATTATTTTTCAAAATGACCGTTTACTCCATGTCACCAACTAGAATCATTTCCTTTCGTACTAAAATGAACTAATACTTGAATTAATTACTCCATTTCACCATAAAAACAGTCGTAGGTGGATGCAAATTAAGCCGTCGGATATGGTACTTTCTTCATCTAAAACGATTAAAAAATATTTTATTTTAGGCGGTCCCTATTTTTTGTGATATTTTTATATTTAATAAATTATATTGTTATAATATCTTTTAAATTATTATTTTAATTTATGTATAAATTAAGAATAAAAGTAAAGAAAATATAATATATAATTTTTTCTCTTTTTTAGTTTTGTGTCAAACCGTAATTCAATAGAAAAAGTAGGAGCAAATAGTAAATTTCTTGGTGAATCGACTCGAGAGTAACAAAACCATAAAACTTGATCACATGGAAAAAGAGGATTCAGAAGCCCCAAAATACAATACCAACGGCCCTGATTGGCTTCGAGTCTCTAATTCTAGGGATATTCATCTTTGTCGTCATTTCCCAGTTTGGAATTCATGGGATAAAAAATTTTCTTGAGAGAAAATCCAATTTTCTTTTCTTACGAGTAAAAAAAAAAAAAAAGGTTCACGTGGAGGGGATCGTACGACTCTCACATCAGATCAAATCCCAATAACGCAAAACGGTGAAAATACTTATTTCAACCCTCAAAGTATTTCTTCTTCGTCTCCACTCATCCTTATTTTTCTAACAACTTACATATAACGGTGGTGGTATGATACGATCATTGCACTCAGAAAACATGAGGCTCGTATAAAGGTGATGATAGTGATAATATCCGGATGAGAATTTGTATTATCATTTTCCAAATTAACCTACCACTACCATTGTCTTGAACAAGCATATTGCTCGTGTAATTTTACTATTAAAAACTATTTCTAACTTAAAACTTTCATCTACTAGCGCCTCAAATTTAGTTTAGCAGATAAATGTGCACGTATTAAAAGTTTAAGGCTTAAATGTGGAATAGTACTCTAAACTTTGCCTACTAAATCATTTAATGGCCTGAATTATGAACCAATATAACTCAGAACTAGCACTTCTGAATTTGGGGTTGTTCAGTTCACAATATGAGTTGGTTAATTAGATGAAATCACATATTTGGATACCATTCATCACTGTCTGACCAATCTGATAAAGTCGGTCACATTGTCACTCGTAAAGTAACTTAAACGGTGGAAAATGATATCTAAACTCTTAACTTCACCTAATTAACCAACTCAAATACTAAACTAGATCATCCTAAATTTTAAAGTACGAGTCTGGAGTTATACTAGTTCACAATTTACGCCCTTAAGTGATTTAGTAAGTAAATTTCAGAGTATTTTTCTGCGTTTAAGCGAAAGTTTAAATGGTTATAAATATATGAGCACATTTGTTAAGTGGTTAAGTAACAGAGAGCAAGAAGATGTAAGACATGGGGCCCAAGCCCATGAAAAATTAACTGAGTAGCCGAAATTATTGAATTATTTCTTAAACTTTGTAATTGTGGATGCGTAACAATTCTGGAAAACGTTTCTTCGACTGCGCACCATCCAATTGCGGTCCCTAGCAGTTCGGTTATCGAGCGAGAGGTAAAACCAGTAAATTTTCTGAAAACAACTTAAAGAAATTTAAAAAAAAAAACACAGAAAAGGGACCCAAAATAAAACTTTCGTGTTTCGCACGCGTAAAAAGGTAGGGTCCACCACACTCGAACAAAAGAAAAAAAAGTAGGGTCCAGAGGGGAAAAAAGGCCAATGACGCGTTGACGCCATACTCGAGGCCGTCTGTGACGCGAAATCGGCTTTTTCTTTGGCAACTCTTTGCGGCCGCCTCAAAGCCTTCAACATCATTTACGTCCACGATTAACGCCGTTAACGTCGCTGTCTATAATAACAAAACAAAACAAAACAAAACGAAGAAGGGGAAAGGAAAATGTAACAGAATATAGGCTGGTTTTGGAGATTATTCTGTCAGGGCTCGGATATGCCTGAGTATTTCTTGTACGAAGTTGTGTTTTGATTATGGAATGAAGTGCCTTGCTTGTGGATCAAAAAAAGAACATTACATTTATTATATAATAATTAAATACTATGCATTAAAAATAAATTTAAATTATAATGTAATAAAATAAAGAATATAAGTAAATCTTATATTTTTTACTTATATTTATCATGTTCTCCGCGCACATATCAATTTTTAGAGTTTCTACATATATAAACAATTGACTCTTTCCCTTTATCTCATTTCTTATTTTGAAGAATCAAATGGAGAAGTTGTTGATAGGGATGAAAGTATGGTTGGATTTTTGGGTTCAGGTCGAAACCCAACCCGAAAATATGCATACTCTTCTTCTCTTTTATGTAACTTGAAGCCAGACTAGAATAAATATAAAACACGACTCGACCCGAACACGATTTAATCGGAATTGGATCGATATTAGTCGGGCTCACCCGATCATCATGATTCGTGCGAAGGTGGTGGGGAGTCAACCAGGCCGTGGACGACGAGGATGGTGGTGGACGATGGATGATAAGAACGATGGTAGACGATGGACTACGAGAATGGCAATGGACAACTAGAATAGTGGTGGCCGATGACGAAGTGCATCGGACGGTGAAGAAGGTGACGGATGATGAGGTTGAGGATGGCATTGAACAATGAGGAGTTGAGGAACGAAAACAACAATGAATATGACAGAGATGGCGGGAGGATGTGAGAAGAATAAGAGAGGTGAGACTGAGAGAAGGATGAGAGAAGAGGGAGAGAGGCGAGTGGCGAGAAAGAGAAGATTAGAGGCGACGAATTAGAATCTAGGGTTGAAGAAAAAATTAAAGAAAAATGACTAACGACACTTTAATCCCTTATCTATCCTTCTTCTACTTCTTAAGTCCTATCTATTTATAATCTCACATTCTCAGCAGTGTCACTCTCAAATTTAGAGTTGACGGGTTTGGCCTGACCTTAACCTGAATTTAGTCACAAAATATTGGGTCGGGTTAAAAAGCACACTTTTTTCCCTTGAACTCAACCTGAACCTGCTTTTTCAATTTTGGTTTGGGTCAAAAATCGGATTGCGGATTATACTTTCACTCCTAGTTGTTGAAATGAAAAGGGACTCAGTATTCCTCCAAATATAGAAAATCATAAAATAAAAAATCTAGTCAAATTGCACTGACAATTTTTCGTTATGTCAATTTGTTTGTCATTATAAATTTCTTTATGTCAATTTTTCGTTATGATTACAAATAATCATAACTCAGAGGCGTTCATGGCGTCCAATTTGTGAGCTCCCTATAGAACCCATGGCATTGGATGGTACCCACTTATCGGACAGTACAGAGACATTAATTTTCCAAAATCCTAAATTAAATTGGACAAATTCATATCTTTTAATAAATTTTAATTCTTGAAAAAGAAAAGAAAAGTTAAACTAGCTAATAATCATATGACAACTGGTGAAACTTTTAAAATTATTATTTTTTCATCAATCTAAATGTAAAACAATTCTTTTCCTTATTTGTGTCCATAGTCGTATAATTTTAGAGGAAAAATGTATATTTCTAAAATAAGAAAGATATACTATATTTTTTTAATACTTAAAATTAAAACACTCATAAAAATTTAATAATATCATAAAAAATTTTAGAATCAGCAGATTATCACACCTAAATAATAGTGGTTATTAAATAAAACTGATTTCAAATAAAAAAAGTTTATAAATAAAAAAAAGGTCTGTTCAAATTAAGTTACTTAAATTAAAATGAATTAATTTTAAAAATGATGCTTTTTTTATATGTTAAAACATCTAAACCAATTGACAATAGATGAGGATGTCTTATCATTATATAAAGTCTCCATTAACCTTTTTTTGTTGTCATATGAAATTTTCATATTTAATACACCCTCTCATGTGTAGGTAGGTTAGTCTCTATCATATGGTTTATTTTGACAATGCTAGAGGCAACAGTGAACACCAAACTCTAATACCAAAATAAAATGTTCAACCCAAAATCAATTAGCGATAAGCAGGACAGCCCTATCATTATCACTTCATAAAACATTCACTAAACCCTTTTTTGGGTCATCTAGATTTTCCCACTAATGCTATAATTACCAATATTTTTTCATTGGGGGTGCTGATTCAGACAACGGCTACTTTTTCAGCTGACATGGAGGGGACAGAATCTCTCGGCAACTTGGATAACAGCAGCAACTTTTTTTAAAGGGATTTCTTTTTCTTTTTTGTTTTTTTGGGGGGGGGGGGGGGGGGGGGTTGGTATATAGAAAAAAACACTAACAGTTCTGGAGTTTGAAAAGAACGAATGTTGGATAAGACACATATGACAAAATCTGGCAATATCATAATTACTTTATTTTCAAAAACAAAAGAATTACTCTAGGGATTTCAGTTATGATAGTTTATACGGAAATTAGCTTTATTAGTTAGGAATTATTAGCAGATTATTTTCTCAGTTTCAATCAGTGATTTTATATATCATGAGTTAAGCAATTTAATTCAAGTATGAAATGACCTACAATATTTTTGGAACAAAGGGGAACATAATTATATTCTATCCTAAACACTGTAAGCCTTTTCCTTTACGTGTCGAGCATCTCCTATTTCCCCCTTATTCAAGTGTTTTTTTATAAAACATTTTTCTTGTATTTTGTTGGCTTTTCAATCATTTTCTTCATTCGTATATATTTTTTTTCATTCAAAACACTTTGATAATATGGATTCACACATTAATTATTTTCATAATCGTTTACTAGTTTTTCTAAGAGAAATAAAGTAACAAGCTGAGAATTTTTAACACCACATATATAATAATCAATAGCTCATATTAATATGGGGCAATTACACTCTTTCTTGAGTTCTTATACTAATTAAATTTACACCCCTAAGTTGGGAAACATATTCTTATCACTCTATAATTTTATAAACTAATCTGTTACTGCATTCTGAATTTATGCTATTTAGTAATTTTTTATAGTTAATTGATAATTTAAACCGTTAATTTTTTTCTTTTTATAAATGCAATATACTTTTTCTCTCCAACAATGCTAAAAAAACATGAGGTAGGAATAGGCGCCAATTATCTTAATTTACGTCAACTTAATCTGAGAATACTTATTTTTATTTTTACATCATTGTTACCTAGAACTAATTTTATTTGGAAATCAATATTATGTAGGTATAATAATTCATTTAAAATAAAATTTTTATAAAGTTATTAAATTTTATAATTTTTTATTTTAATGCCTAAAAAAGTAAATTTATAAAAATTTAATAATATCATAAAAATTTAAAAATCAATTGATTATTATACCTTAATAATATTGACTTTCAAACGAAATTAATTTTAGATGTAAAAGATGTAAAAATAAAAATAATTTATTTTAAATTAAGTTAATTTAAATTAAAACAAATTGTGGCTCTATTTTAAAACAAATACCACCCGTAGGAAGTACAATTTTTCAATTCTAATTATTACGTAGTAGTCCCAAAAGTTCAGATTATGCTGTTTCAAGCGAGAAGGAAGGGATAAACTTAAAGAGAGAGTGAAATAGATTACAAATTTAAATTCGAAGGCACGAACACGATTCTTTTTTTTTTTTTATAGAAAAATCAACTGTTAAATTAATATGATACAGTAAAATTATATTCTATTGACACCCTGCGGTTAGCATCATATTTAATAAGGGAAATTTACAAAAACCCCCCGATATTTTTCATAATCTACACTTGTTCTCCTCTATTTTAGAAAACATACAGTTTTCCCTTCAAACTGCCATATCTATCGGCTTGTCTGATATGCTAGTGGGTCAAATGTCCTGATTGACCACCAAAATTTTCAATTTATGCAAATCAACCACAATATTCATCCCATGCCACTTTCAATTCATTTTCGCTAAATGTATAATATATTTTTAATAATTTTTTCATTAATGAATAATTTCTATATTTATAAATTTACTATTAATTTTTAATTTAATAATATATTTCCATGTTTATAAAGCAAGTTTAGCATTAATTTACTTTTTAACATCTTATTCATTTTTTAATTAATTCAAATAAAGAAGTGCCATTTTTCAAGAGAAATATATTTTAACTAACTTGCTGCATCTATTGCTACTAATTTAATGGATTTTTTTTAATCTAAATACCTTCAATAGGAACTAAACCATATGGTATAACATTGAGCTAGTTATATGGGTGGAAGCATGTAAGGTTTTAATTGGTGGATGACGACAAATAAGGGAAGTATAATGTGAACTAATCAGCTTAATTAGTGATATTGATAATTACAACAAATTTTGAAAGAAAAAAAAATCTTGCTTCCATATATTTTCTTCCAATATTCATATTTATTATTAGCTTTATTCAATGTTATTTCAATTAATCAATCAATAATCTCTATTTCTCTCTCTCTCTCTCTCTCTCTCTCTCTCTCTCTTTTCTCTAGTGACTGATCTGTAGCTAATAAATTTAATTAGAAGATAATATAAAACTAATACAAACCAATAATTTATTCATATACTAACACAAACCAAGAATTTATTCATACGGTTTTTTCTCACATAAGAAACTAATGCACGAATCAATATGATAATTTACAAAAAAAAAAAGAAAAGAAAATAACATGATCTAGTCATATATAAATAAAATAAAAAAAAACATGATCTAAGCAACAAAAAAAGCATGATAGTACATAACATGTTACTAAAAATTATAGAATGTGTACTTTTTTTCATATGGTGAGAATCAGTCTTCAAGAAATTTCATTTTATTTTGAAGGCTGATTCTCATAATATGAAAAAAATGTACACATTCTATAATTTTAGTAACACGTAATGTACTATCATGTTTTTTTTTGTTGCTTAGATCATGTTTTTATTTTATTTTATTTATATATGACTAGATCGTGTTATTTTCTTTTCTTTTTCTTTGTAAATTACCATATTGATTCGTGCATCAGTTTCTTGTATGAGAAAAAATTGTATGAATAAATTTTTTAGTTTGCGTTAGTTTTATATTGTTTTCTAATTAAATTTATTAGTTGCAGATCAGTCACCGAAGAAGAGAAAGAGAAAGAGAGAAAGATTATTGATTGATTAATTGAAATAGCATTGAATAAAGCTAATAATAAATATGCATATTAGAAGATAAATATATGGAAGCAAGATTTTTTATTTTTTTCTTTCAAAATTTGTTGTAATTACCAGTATCATTAATTAAGCTAATTAGTTCACGTTATGCATCCCTTATCTGTCATCATCTACCAATTAAAACCTCACATGCTTCTACTCATATAACTAGCTTAACATTATACAATATGGTTTAGTTCATATTGAAGGTATTTAGATAAAAAAAATCCATTAAATTAGTAACAATAGATGCATCAAATTAGTTAAAATATATTTCTCTCAAAAAATGACACTTCTTTATTTGAATTAATTAAAAAATGAATAAGATGTTAAAAAGTAAATTAATACTAAACTTGCTTTATAAACATGGAAATATATTATTAATTTAGAAATTACTAGTAAATTTATAAATATAGAAATTATTCAGGAATGAAAAATTTATTAGAAATATATTATACATTTAGATAAAATGGATTGAAAGTGGCATGAGATGAATATAGTGATTGATTTGCATAAATTGAAAATCTTGTTGGTCAATTAAGACATTTAGCCCACTAGCATATCAAACAAGCTGATAGATATGATAGTTTGAGAGGGAAAATTGTAGGTTTTCTAAAATAGAAGGGAGCAAGTGTAGGTTAGGGCAAATATCAGAGAAATTTTTGTAAATTTCCCATTTAATAATTAAGAATAGAAAAGTTCTAGTTCTTTTTAGCCCCAAAAGTTTTAAAGTAGATCATTAAACTTACAACCCAATGATTCACGCTTTCTTTCAGACCGCAACCTGTACCTCTATCTTTTTTTTAAAAAATATTTCTTTTGCTTTTTCGTAATTATTAACGATTTATCATGGTTTTGGCACTTTATCCCCCCTTGAAGGGTCCGAAGTTTTTTATTTTTGAATGCTTGTGGCTTTTCATTGGATCGTCAAAGCCTTGTAGGGAGGACAAAGTGCATATGCTATAAAGTCATATATCTACAATTCTACTTTTATAGTGACCTTGTTATATTAGTAATGGTTAATTTTTTTTTAACCACATCAAAGACTAATTGGACCAATTGTACTTGCAACACCTCTGTTCTATATTTACCAAGATTTTGATAAAAGTGAAGTTTAGAAAATATTTATGGCAAAATTTTTGGAATTGTCTAATGTGGCATTGTTGTACAATTATTTATGCAGGCCATTTGGACTTTTCTCCCTATGCTCGATTTATTCTCTGTTGACTTTTTTTGTTCCAACAATTTTTCTCCTTTTTTTTCCCCAGTAAACTGTTACTCTTGTGAGGTTTCATGAGACTTATCAGTTAACAATCACGTATTTGTACTTTGTGCTATTGGCCAAACATTAACAACCCTACCAAGTAAATTTGTTTCTTTTATGGATACAGCGCACATGATATGAAAAGCATAGATATGGTTAAATTAATTTGTATTATGGAAGCCAATAACTTTATTAGTTTACATAGCTCCTTTATATACAGAACTTGTCTGCATAAAATCACCATATCCATGAGACAAAAAAAAAAAAAAAAGCAATGGTTCTTTATTTAATATTTCTTTTTGTTTTTTGGGTACACAAACATTTTAGTAGTTTTAGTAAGCTAATATCCATAACAACATCCACCAGGAATATAATTTAATTCAGAAAAAGAAACACGAAAATATTTAATGATAGCCGTTTGAAAAAAATATGCTAACTATATTTTTAGAGCACTTACACATTGTAAGAGTAACTTTTTTTCTTGAAAAAAAGGTGGTGTTACAAACAAATGATATGCACTTTTTTTTTTAGAGAAGACTAAAGTTTGCCTTGTAGGAAACTTTAAATAATCACTTTTTTTGGTAATTTTTACTTATTTTTTTTTGTATGAAAATAGTTTCATTTTAAATTAATGATCACTTTTTTGTACGTTTTACTTATCTAATAATCAAGGCCAAAATGCACATATGATCCCTCAACTTTGCAAACTCTAACGAGTTAGTCCTTTATGTTTGACTCAGTACAAGTTAGTCCCTAAACTTTGAAAAAGTTAGTAAGTTAGTCCAAAATGGATGGTGAAGAGAAGCGGTGTGAAAATTTTGGCTAATGTGGCTAATTTGGCATGGATCAGTTGTGGGACTTTGCTGAGCTGGTCTTGGAGGGAAAAGGGCTAAGGAAAAAGAGCCATAAAATAGTCAAAGTGGCCGGTGGTTTACGAGGAAAAACAAAGGAGTGCCGGAGCCGTGGAGCGTATAAGGACAAAGAAAGCCGGCAAACCACAAAAACAAATCTTCATCGCTGTCGCTTATGTCACTAATTTCTTACCTTCAGTCCATCGGGACTTAATCGAATCGTGCGACATTAACGACCCTCCGCCACTTGATCCTCCGTCGGCTTCGCGATAACTGCGGCTTGATCCTTCGCCACCTTCATAATCATTGCCACTTGATCCTCCGCCACCTTCACGATGACTGCGGCTTGATCCTCTGCCTCCTTAGCGATGACTGCCGCTTGCTCCTCCACCTCCTGATTTCTTCCCTACCACTCTCCTCTGTCGACGAACAGCCAGACTCGAACAAATGAAGCAACTCCGTCGCCTTCGCGATGATTGCCGCTTAATCCTTCGCCACCTTCGCAATCACTGCCGCTTGATCCTTTGCCACCTTTGCGATGACTGCCGCTTGATCCTCTGCCACCTTCGCGATGACTGCCACTTGATCCTCTGCCTCATTCGCGATGATTGCTGCTTGCTCCTCCACCTCCTAATTTCTTCCCTACCACTCTCCTCCGTCGACGAACAGCCAAACTCGAACAAATGAAGCGACTGCCCTCTGTTCGTTTTAATTTTCAATCCAATTCCCCACCTAACAGACGGCGTTATCCGACTTGGCCCCTTTCCGTTTGAAGCTGGACTAAACCATTTTGTTTAGCAAAGTTTATGGACTAAAACACTAAATCTGGAAAGTTAGAGGACTAACTTACACTGAGTCAAACAAAAAGGACTAACTCGCTCGAGTTTGTCAAGTTGGAGGACCATTTGCACATTTTGGCCAATAATCAATTGATTCATATATTTTTACAAATATTGTTTTCTATGATTTTTTTTCTTATCAAACTAAAAGAAAAATTAATAAAAAATATGCTTGATTTTTATGAGAAAAAATCAGGTGGTTTTAAAGTTCTTAAAATATAGAGGTTCAACTAGTGTTGAAGTTAAGCAAATAATAATTATTATATATAAAAATAATTACTAATAATCACTTTTTAATAATTTCCCCACATTACAACCTAAGATATTTACTTTAAAAAAATGTGAGGCAATAACAGAAGTCTTTAAAAGAGTAGTAATACACATAAAAACAATTCCATATTCGAAAATTAATTAAATACGGACTCATCATGTGCAGGGTATCGTTTTCTTTCTTTCGTTCATAGGATGTCCAACGGCCAACGCACCTGGTGGCCCATAAAAATAGAATTAGAGGTGACTCTTAAATTTTCTCTACTATGGTGAGGATTTATGCGTTTCATTAACTTAAAAATTTCATACTGCTTCTGTAACTTCTGTGGGATAATATTAATTTAGACACTTCATGAAGTATTTGCGGTCTTATATCAATCTATAATCTCTAAAGTATCACGATGAGCTACAACTGAAATTGATTGGCTACTGGCACCTGTCTTATATAACTGACCTTTTCTCCTGCTTCTATACTTCTACATATTATAATTAGGTAAAATAGGGTATAAGATCCCCTTATATTTAATATATATTATTGGATAATTTAAATATAAGTAAGTAAGTAAGTATGTATGTATATATTTTACTTTTGTAGCTTTGTAACAACTTATATTTACATATACATACCTTAATAACATTAGTGTTTCGGCTAGGGGCCCTTTGAAAAAAAAAGGAAAGTTACAATTACATTATAGGTTTACACTAACCTACAATTTGCTATATTTATTTTTAAAAACCTACACTTTGCCTCTAGTTATTTTATATTATCCGATAACAATTTTTGAAACTGTAATTTAAATAGCCATTTTCCAATAATATTGGTATCTTCAAAACTTTTTTTTATAGTTAATAGACATTTTAAATTATCAAAATTTTCTTTCTGTAAATAAAATTTTCTTCCTATAAATGCATATTGGTATTTTTTAAATATCGATTAGTTATGAAAAAAATATTAAAAATCATAAAATTACTGGAACATGGTAATCAAACAGTTTAATTTAGGGTCTTAAAAGTTGTTGTCAGACACTATAAAGAAAATGGGGTAAAGTGTATGTTTTTGAAAATAGAGGAAGTAAAATCTAGGTTAGATCAAGCCACAAGGGGGCTTTTGTAATTTGCAAAAAAAAAAAAAAACCTCATGCATACATCAAAGAGGGTAAATTGCACCCGTGACCCCTATTTCAGACCTTAACCTCAGAACCTCACATGTGAAGTATATAACCTTAAGTTTTTATTTCATTTTAGATCTTTGAATGACGAAAAGTGTTAGAATTACCGAAACGGGCCATGTGGCACGACTGCTTGATGTGATTTACCACGTGACACAATAAAAATGAACCCTAACAATGATGTGGAAAATGAAGAAAAAAAAATTGAAATCTCTAACCTAGCTAGATGCTTTCTCTACCACCGCCAATCATCTCCAGTGGTTGGGCCGGCAACGATTGCCTAGGTCATTGCAATCGATACTCTGCCGCAGCTTTAAAGTTGATCCAAAGTAGGGGAAATTGATGCATTACCATTACTTTGAATTGAATGAAGGCGTTTCTTGTGGTGGCAATCAGACTATCAAGGACGGTGGTGAAATTGGAGATTGGCAATTTGTACCTAAGTCCCATTGCAGAATCTCTATGCTTGATTCCCATTGATTGGTGATTCGGTGTGGAGTACCGTCTGATGCCCAAATCAAAGCCACGATTTCTTAGTGATTTGCAATGGGCCGAACCGAGAGAATAACAAATGATTTCGTGATTTTGACCTAGGTCATCAAGTCCAATGAGTCCCTTTTCATTAGTTTTGTGATTTCATGATTCTGTCTTTGGCTGGTAGGTCCGATGGGCCTGATTTGATAGCAAGCAAAGGATGCATGATCAACGGCAAGCAAAAGCCTGATTTGACGGCAAGTAAATGAGGCACTATAGACGGCGAACAACAGGAGGGCGGATGATGAGCAAAGGAGGCGCGATTGACCATGTACAATAGGAGAGCGGACGATAGGAAGGGGCCAGGAAAAAGTAGTGGAGAGACATTGGGTGGATGGCGGGAGGGGTTGCCAGTGATGGGCAAAGGAGATGAAGAGGCGGTTAAGGCAACCTAGATGCTTTTTTTGCCCCCATTTTTCATATTCAATTTTTAGTATTTTTTTCTTTTCCATATCTTCTACAACTACTGATTCATAGTACCATAATGGCAAATTATCCACAATAGCATTCCATGTGACAAATTCCATCAATTTTAATAATTTTTGTTATTTAAAAGTCTAAAATGAAATAAAAAGTTAAAATTGAGGACTTCTCATATAAGATGTTGAGGTTAAGTTAAGGTCCAAAATAGGACCATGATAAAATATTAAGGGCTGCAGGTGCAATTTACCCTACCTAAAGCTTTTCTATTCAAGGTTTTTGTTTTTTGACCTCTTAGCATCCTATAGGTATTTTGGCATTTAAATACTCCAACATCGAGTCACGCCGGATTTCATTTAGAAGAAACTCTTTTAAAGATTTTATTTAAAGGAAGCTTTTTCAAAGTCTACTTTTCTATTTATAATGCCTGAACTTGCGGGAAGTTATTTACCTCTTTACCTCAAGTGTTTGGTAAGGTTCACAAATATTTTCATCACATTTAAAGGTTTAGTCCAATGGCATTTCAAATGTACTAAAGATTATCCTGACCCGAGATCTCTCGAGTCAAGAAAAAAAAAAAGCCCGCCCTCACTCCCTCTAAATTGTTTAATCTTTGAAATTTCTTCTCTAATTTATAATTTCTGACTATATTATATTCTGAATTAAAAAAATTATTGCTATCAAAAGAAATATGGAACTTTGAACCAACGGTCCAAAGATATATACTAACAAAATAATCCAAGAAATTTTCGTTCTAAAAAGAACAAAAAAAATACAACAGACAAACGGCGCACACTCCCTTCAGTCTTCAATAAAACGACCCCCGCACTGACGTCTCACCCTTCTCATCAGCCTTTCGGCTCTCTCTCATTAGCTCCCACAGAGTTGAGGGAGATTCCTTCCTTTTCCTCCTAAGCCTTTTGTTCTTCCCCTACACTCTTCGTAATCAACGATAAATTCCCCAGGCTTCAACAAGATTGTCACTCGAAAACTGTCTTCTTTATCACATTTATTTTTCGAAAATGGGTTCTTTTTATTTGAGTCTTCTTCTGTTTTTCACTCTCACTGGTTTTGCTGCCAATACGGCTTATGGGTCTCAGAGAAATCTCCCAATCCTATCCTTCGACGAAGGTTACACCCAGTTGTTTGGGGATGATAATCTGGCAATCCATAGAAATGGGAGAGCCGTTCATTTGTCTCTAGACGAAAGAACAGGTTTTGTATTTTTCATTTTGGCTCTTAAATTTTAGTTTTTGTTTCTGGGGTTTTGGAAATCATTGGAGTTTTGATTTTGGGGCTTGCTTGTTTGCAGGGTCTGGATTTGTCTCTCATGACCTCTACTTGCATGGGTTCTTCAGTGCTTCCATAAAATTGCCTGCAGATTATACTGCTGGAGTTGTGGTCGCGTTCTATGTAAGTTTTAAAGCAGTTCTAAGGTTCTGGACTTTGCCAAAAATTTATCTTTTAAGCTAATTTAAAAATAGATTTTTTGGTCTAAAAGAGTAGAGTGAAGAAGGGCCAACCTTGATGCTAGAATTTCTTCTCTTGCAGATGTCAAACGGTGACATATTTGAGAAAAAGCATGATGAGATAGATTTTGAGTTTCTGGGAAATATCAGAGGCAAAGAGTGGAGGATTCAAACAAACATTTATGGCAATGGAAGCACCAATACTGGCAGAGAAGAGAGATACAATCTTTGGTTTGATCCTTCAGATGACTTTCATCAGTACAGCATTCTCTGGACAGATTCCCAAATCATGTGAGCATCATCCAAATCTATGAAAACGTACCATTTCCTTGAATTTCTGGTTTATTGTTATCTTTTAACCATTTTTTATCCGTACCTTCTCTGTTTTAACAGATTAAACTCTTCTCTTAAATACTGCTAACCTTATTTGGTGGAATTTTCTGTTTTAAGGAGTGTGATGTGGATATTGCCCTTTCATATACTTGGGATAGAATTTCTTGTTCTGGGAACTTGGTATGTGTTGTACAGCCTGTTCTCTGCTGTTTCCCATCTTTTAACCGGTCTACTCTGTGCTGTATCATCCATTTGATTCCTTGAAATCGAACTAAGAATATTGAATTTGAGTTGGTTTTTTTATGAAAACTGAATAGAAAAAGAAATATTCTTCCTTTGATAGATTTTATGTGGACAACGTTCCAATCAGAGAGGTCACTAGAACAGCATCAATGGGAGGAGACTTCCCCTCGAAGCCAATGTCTTTGTATGCTACCATATGGGATGCTTCTGATTGGGCTACTAATGGTGGCAAATATAGAGTCAATTACAAGTATGCTCCCTATGTGGCAGAATTCTCCGATATGGTGCTCGACGGCTGTGCAGTTGATCCGATTGAGCCATCGACACAGAGGTGTGACGGTTCACTTGAAGTCCATTCCCATGTCACACCCTCACTACGAATTAAAATGGAGAGTTTCCGAAGGAAGCACATGACATACTCATATTGCTATGACCACGCTCGGTACAAGGTTGCTCCTCCCGAATGTGTCCTTAACCCCCAAGAAGCCGAACGACTGAAGAAGTTCGACCCTGTCACATTTGGTGGAGGCCGGCGCCACCATGGGAAACGACATCAGAGGATCCGGCCTGTCCGGTCTGAGGCAGATTCAGCCTGAGAAGCCTTTGGGGTATAAGTCATTTTGTGCATAGAGAGGAAGCGCAGGAGTTTTAGAGTGATAGAGGTTTATATGTATGGCTGATGATTTGGGTATGTGTATAGTCCATACCTTTGGCTCTGCTTCTGGTACATTTTCATAATTTTAATGTTGCCTTTTGCCTTCACAGAAAATTGAATATGGTGATGATATCTGTACTTCCTATATTTCTTCTTGGATTCAATAAATACATTTTAGCTTATGTCTCATTAGTTCATACAGGTCCGGGATGGTCTTCACTCTTCACATCACTCCTTTTGTTCCGTTTAATAGGTTACCTACACTACTTACTAGCACTAGTGATTCTAAACTAAACTGGCAGACTATTTACAAAAATGAATTTTGCAAAATTTGATCAGACTCTTATCTCATGTCTCATATTAATTGCTTTACATATAAAACAGTGGAGTTAAATTTTTATTTTTATAAATATTTAGCTTTTGTCCTATTTTCCTGTGAGTTAGGGGCAAAATGTTGTCGTGGAGTTACAATATTATTTTGGATTGAATCAGAATTGTCAGCAGTAGGGGACATTTTTGTCAAAAGAGTAGTTGGAATCCAATGTCAGTTTAGATGTGATGCTGGGTTGGAGGTTAGGCTGAGCTGAGGTGTTGCATGAGGCTCTCTGTTCAGTTGGACTTTCAGTTTTGGATGTAGACCCGAAAATTTATTTCTTACTCTGAAGAGTATCTGACAAATTTTTAGGAACGGAATTGAGATTGACCTGAAAATTTATGGAAGACATTTATATTTTTTTGGCACTTTCTAAGACATTCCAATGTAGTTTGTTTGTTTTACCAAAAAAATAAATATATAGTTTGCTTGTTGGCAATGGCATTTAAGCGAATTCTTAATATATAGGGTAAATAGCAGTAGTGGTCCCAAACCTTTTATTCTCATTGCAAATAGTTCCCTAATCTTCAACTTGTTACAAATTGATCTACATTTTTATAATTCATTGCATAGAGGTCTCTAGCTCTAGCCTCTAGGTAGACACAGAAACTTGATTTACATAGTAGAAAGATCAATAGTTTAAATTGTTCATTAACTATGTGAAAATTATGGAATAATTTTAATTTATTGGAAGATAATTGTTGAACAGTTTAAATTTGTTAACTTTCACAAAATATCTTAGATTAACTTTTTAAATTTGAGTTTAAATGGTTCGATAATTATTTTTTGTGATTAGTCCCTCAACTTTGCTAACTTGCATGAGTTAGTCCTTAAACTTTGACTCATAATTACTTAGTCCTCTAACTTTGATAAACTATGTGACTTAGTTCCTCAAATTTAAAAAATATGGCGAGTTAGTCTAATGAGGGACAAAAAGGAAGATGACATTAGTTATTTCACTGGAACCTTTTCTTCTACGAACTAATTCTATTGCAAGACAGCAGATCTTGAAGGGCGGCAAGGATGACAATGCCTCTAATTTGTTGCGCTGAACTGGTGTAGGTGGAGACAACTCAAGGATGACGGTGAAGCCCAATATCATGTGGGAGATGACTCCTAGTCGAATTGGAGGAGGCCAAATTGTGCATTGTTCACCATCCAATTGAATCGGACAAGGCCTAATTGAGTTAGACGACACCTAATTGAATCAGATGGAGGGTCGAGTTTCTTGTCCCTTTTGTTCACCGTGTGTTTGTTCAACGTGCATTGTTCACCCTGTTTGTCACAGGGTCGAGTTTCTTGCCCCTTTTGTTGTTCTTTTTCCATTTTCATTTTGGATTGATTAAGTAGTGGGGGCTTGATGGGTTAGGAACCAGCGACTGGGTGCAAGGTTGAGTTTCCTTTTGTTTGTTCATCATGCATTTTTCACCATTTTCATTGTAGAGTTGGGGACTGGCTGCCTAACGTTGCCATGGAGGACCTTGAAAGGCTAGAGAAGAAATCAAGTGGCGCTGGGGAAGAGATCGGGTAGCGCTGGGAGGATAGGGTGATGACAATGAGTGAAAAGAAATGCCGTTTGCCATTCTGTACATCGAGAGACTAACTTTCTTAATTTTTCAAAGTCAAGGGACTAAGTCATACTGAGTTAAACTTAAAGGAGTAACTCACTTGAGTCAGCAAAGTTAAGGGATGAAATCTGCATTTTGGCCTATTTTTCATAAATTTAAATTATGTCATAAGTTAGGGGATAATTGTGAGTTACCCTTAAACCTAATAGAAGAAATCCCATCATTAGTCACATATTTTTGCTTTTTTTCAAGATTTAATCATCAACCTGTTTTTCTTATTCAGATAATCTGGACAACAGAAAGTTACAACGAATTACATATTAGAGACAATTGAAGCTAAATTAATTATGGTCTGCTTGAGTATTGGCGTCTCAAAAATGTCACGTTGATAATTAAAATTTTATAAAGTCTTTACCGAGACAAATCAGTAATCAGAAATCTCATTTTGAATTCGTTAGTAATTTTTTGTCTGTAAAAGTGTTGCAAACATAAACCTTCAAGCTATTTCGAACAACAAATATGGTGTTTGGGACGGATTTGGAACCTGAAATAAAGGTTTGGGAACTTTCGCACAAATTTCCCCATTCTTACAAGTTCAATTGCTTTCAAAACAAAAGTAAGCGTTACTTTCGTTTCTACATGTAGGGAAAGAGAGATAACTGCTGCCAAACTTTTGATTTGTTTCTTTCGGGCAACCACAAAACTTTTGTGGAATTCAAATGATGGCAGTAGAAGTTGAGCGAACAAGAAAAGCCTTTCCTTGAGCTAAAGGGAACTGTGTCTTCTTATATCTTTCTTCATCATTAATTTATGGTTGTGCTCACTTTTACAGCTATACAAACATTCCAAAGTCAATATATATCATTAATATACAAATCAAAACTACCATGATCATTCGAATTATAGCTAATTATTTAGTTGCTCTTGTTGTGGCCACAAAAAGTTTTAAAACAATGACATAAGATAAAACAAGAAAACACATAAATAAACATGATCACCAATATTCATCTTATTGAAGAGATGACGAAACGAAATCTAGAAAAACAAAAGTTACAAAACTAGGCGACGGAACAAGGAAAACTAAATGGAATATATTTATGTTTGGCAAAACAAACAGAAGAGGAAGAAGTATCTGGAGAAAAAAACAAAAAACACGTCTCAGTGGAATATAGCGAAAAGTCCAATATCTGTGCAGTCAGATAAAGATCCCCAATTTGCTTGGTTATTACTCCCTACATTTCATATTAACTGTCATTTTTAATATTTTTTAATTAAAATTTTATTTAAATATATTTATATTAATATAAATTAAAAAAAATTTTAAAAAATAATATTTATGGACTATAATCTTTAAAGTTTTATTTTCATATAAAAAGTTCATATTTTTATGATAAATTTTAAAAGAAATAAAATTATAGGTTAATTATTGTGAATAGTAACGAAGACGGTTTTTATGAGATAGAGAGAGTATTATTTTTTATTTTTATTTTTTTTCGTAATTAGAAGCATGTCATTAGCTTTCTTTCTTCTTCTTCTTTTTTTTTTTTTAATGGCGCATGTTATTCGTAAATTACAAAGTTGGGGGTATTTACACTTAAAGGTCGGATAGAACGTATTATTTTCCAAAAACCACAGAACACCCGAAACTGTGTAAACGGTATTTTTGGAAGAAAGTTGGGAAAGTGGAAGCCTAACCTTCCCCTCCACCTAAATGTCCCTTTCTTTTGCCAGTTAACCCAGAAGACGCGGACATTTGTTGATATTTTAGTTTGTGAGAACCGGCCTAGTTCACTTCAGCTGATTGGACACCAACCTTCCCGTTACCACAGCTGGGATTTGAGGCTTCCTGGCCCTTTTCATTTATTGCAAATACTATATTGTATTGTGCTTCTAATTACTTGCAAAAAATGCTTTGGAGTAATGGAGTTTGATGGTGTTGGATCCTAAATTGACACAATACTCATGTTTTTGAGCTTCTTGACCTTGTGCATTTCCCATATTAACCCATCTGCGCCACAAAACCCACAGTTTTTCTTCACATTTTACTTTTCAAACCTAAAAAAGTAAAACCAATAAAAGGGGTAAAATCTATATGTGAGATTCATTAATTATAATAATTGTTCTAATGTGATCTCATATGTCAAATGATGTCATCTTAAAATCTCCTACCGTTGTGTTTTATGTGAGTCAGTTTTTTTTTTCTGTTATTTTGGACATGTAGATGGGTTGGCGTTGGAGGACATAGACCAAGTTTCCCTCATTGCATAAATTATCAATATATATATGGCTCAACATCATCAGGATTTCAAGAAATAGGTAATTTATATCATATTTTTCACAAGCACTCATTAATGCTCTTACCAACTTGTAAAAAATACTTTTTAAGTAAAGGGGAATTAAAAATATACGTGGCCTGGGCTATCCATCCTAACTCGGAGTGCTCTTGTTTCTTGGTTTTCTTTTGTTGCTTCAATGTTTCTTACCTAATCTGTCCTAGCGCATGGTTAATGGCAACCATTATCATCACATGCAAGAACTAAAATTTAATGAAAAGGACAAACGAAAAAGAATAAGAAAACCCAACAAGATGGACATAAACAAAAATAAAGTCCAGATTAATTAGGGCTATCTGCTCTAGGCTTCATCAGAAAAAAGGGGTATGGTCTTGCTAGGTTTCCTGCAGTTGTGTTCCCTCCAGGAGGTTAACAAAATTTCGCAGGATCGTCTTCCCACCATCCGTAATGATGCTTTTTGGATGGAACTAATGTTGGCCTTGTAAGTTAAAGGAATTACGAACTAATTAATGAATGCTAGCACAAATGAATTGTTTGGAATTACGAACTAATTAATTAATGCTCAGCTTCGGTATGGGCTTTGTGCAATTTTTTTTTTTTTGTAAGTATAACCAGAGAGTAACACTTGATAGTTAGCTCCTTTTTATTGTTTCTCAGATGAGCTACAAAAAAATGGTGAAAAAAAAGCAAAGTGGATAACCTAAGTGTTGGGGCCTAAAAGGGCAAGAAGAAAGGTCCTGTAATGGCCGCTGGTGTCGGAATGAACTGAATCATTCAAGTTCTTGTTGTACCTCTTTCGATATTCTGCCTTTATGTATTGCATATCAATCTCGCATCTTGTCACCAAAATCCTGATTAATGTTGAATCGTTAGTTCCTAAACCTTTCATGGCCTTCCTTAGCACCTGCATCATATATATACTGTGTGAAGCTAAGCTCGCTCCTCCAAAAGGCCCTAAATTTCAAATCAAACCAAGGTTTCCTTATTTTTTTTTTATTTATTTCTTATGGGATGCCCTAATTAAGCTAATGTTTCCGTGCAATGCATAGGTGAGCACGATAATTTAACTCAAGTAGCAACCTACCCTCCTCCCCTTAGAAAATTAATTTAGTGTCATGCAGGTCATTTTGGCTTATGTATGAGATATTAAATTGATAAGAATAAAGAAGAAAGGATGGAGTTGAAGTGCGTAGAAATTATGGAAATGCTTAATTTAATACTAATAAAAATAAAAAGAAGGTTTAGAGTTAGGATTGATTCACCCTCGCATGGAAATTTGCCGGATTTTCAGCACATCTCAATATGGTTAAAAGGGCATGCTCAAAATTCCTATGCGTTTCATCTTTGATTGCCTGCCCAAAAAGGAAAAGGGTTAGCAAAAGAGATGTAGAGCTAGTACCATCAAAGTAACCTTCACCTACATCTCTAGCTATAGCTATAAAAAATCTATTCAAAATCTTACAAGCTAGTAAATTTTTTATTATTCTCTATAAACGCCACACTAAGGAATAATGACATTTGATACTTTAAAATAAAGTACTAACTGTATCCCATTTCCTTGAAATGTTTGAGTTTGGCATAAAAAATTAAAAAAGATGATACTGTTTATGTGTTATTTTCACTTTTACCCAGAAAAATGAAAAAGTAAATATTAAAATGATAATTTGAATGGTAATATGGTAAATTAATTTATTAAATATAGAAATGTCGTAGAATTTTGGAACGACTTAAAATATGATAATGTTGAATATTTTTTGGAATAGAGAAAGTATATGATAAACTTAACAAATTCTATAACCTTTAAAGTTCGATATGCTTAAACAACAATAATCATAGAACAAACTAAAAGTAGTTATTAATTAATTGGAGTCAAAATTAAGTAGGTATATATATAGGAAAAAAATGGACCTTCTCAAGGGATTTCTTAGAAACCTCAGAGTAAGCAGAACTAAGAGCAGCAAGGTGTGCTCTGCTTCTTTCTGTGAAAATCTCTCGGAAGGTTTTGTCCACATCACTTTTCGACTTCACAGCCTGCACCAGATTCTTAACATCACTTTCCACTACTGCTTTGTCCGTCTCCGGCCCTTCGTACCGCGACGTCGTTATAAATGCTAGCAGCAACTACATCCAATATTGTCAAATATAAAAATGAGCAGAAAACTCTAATTTCTTACAGATTTAATGCAAAGTGAAGGGTATGTATGTTATATCCTCCTAAGTCCCACATGTAGAGTAGGGGCCTTACATGTGGGGTTCACCTATTCGTGAGAGGACATGATACCCTCTTCTTTATATATGCAACTAGTAGATATCTTAAGAGTTGTGTTTCGTTTGATATATAGTTCTATCTATTGAGAGGCATATATATATAACATGATCGATAAATGAACTGGGGTTTTACTTATAGTATTAGTTATGTGTAGGTAGGTACCTTTTTATGATCTCCAGAGGTGTCGGATTCGATGTCATCCTCAAGAGGGGTGCTAAAAGTGGAGTAGTAGACTTGTTTAAGCTGTCGAAGCTGGGCCATTGTACGTGAACAAATTATCTCAGAAACAGCTTTCATGTCCTTTACCGTTCCTTTCAAAGAATTTTTCAGAGAGAAAGCATCTCTAGATCCAGGATCTTGCATCCACATCAATATAGCTTTCTGAAAAAATTAACTTGAGTCAGCACCCGATCGAGAAAAAAAATTAAAAAAAATTCACTAATCATCTTAATTAATTAGCACTTAGTAATTCTAATGATGAATTCAAAGCATCATTCCATCCCAACATAACCAATAAAGTCCTCATTTCATATTAGTTAGGTTAATGTAAAACCTAGTACAAAATTAAGTAACAAATTAACTAATATATATATATAGAACATAGACAATATAAATAAAATTGTGTAAACATAAAATAAATAAATAAATGATTTCTACCTTGAGATTGCCACTTAGCTCTGAATTGAGTCGTTTGGTGAGTTCTTCGGAGTACATGATCTCGTATTCCTGCTGGATATTGGCACGTTGTAGAGCGTTC
The DNA here is from genome assembly GCA_039654915.1 of Aquilaria yunnanensis. NCBI lineage: Eukaryota > Viridiplantae > Streptophyta > Magnoliopsida > Malvales > Thymelaeaceae > Aquilaria > Aquilaria yunnanensis. The sequence goes on from CM077595.1 coordinate 5,448,688, forward strand.
CTGTGTGTCAGAATTTGGATGATTGCATTTTCATCACATCCCCTCCCTGGAATTATTGATTAACGGGAATTAAATTTCAAGTTTAATTGGATCGTTAATTAGTCTCAAATTTCTTGTTTCGATTCTCGTTTAATGTTGACGATTTATATTGATTTAAGTTTGCATGGATTCTCACCCAATATGTGGTGATCATCAAGATGTAGGCAGCCATCAAGAATTAATTGATGAATATTTTGTAAGAAGAAGAATTTCAGGCACTTGTTACAAGCTCTAAGAATCTAGAGAAATTTTACCATTTATGTACATTTATCCGATGAATCTATAGTTTAATTGATGAAAATTACAGAAACATTAATAAAAATCAACAAATTGATCATGTTCCAAAAGAAAACGGAGAGATGGAGGGACCTTTGAAGGCTTTGTAGATTTGCATGGCGTCCTCGCGGGCGGAGGGAACCACCGGAGGAACTCGGACGGTCGACATTGATGAGGGTTTCTTGCTGATAGATCATATTTTAAAAAGGGAAGGAAGACAGGGGAAAGGCTATTTATATAAGCTCTCAGTAGAGAAAAATAATTACCTGTGTCCACATGTAATTAACGTGTTTTAATCCTGTAATTAATTAAGTAGAACATAATAATTAAGCATCTCATGCATATACAAAAGATAAGCGTACAAAAATATAAGAATAATGGTAAGGTCACCGTCCGTGGTAATTACAAATGCAAGACCGCTGTTGGATGAGTGAGCTCCACGCCATTCGATTATGGTCATATAGCTGTAACCTTACACCCAATTCGTTTTAACTTTAGTCAATTGATTGTAAAATAACTTATTTTTATTTTTACATATTTTTTACTTGAAACTAATTTTAATTAAAATATAATATTATGTAGTTGAAATAATCAATTGAAAATACAATTTTTATAATCTTACTAAATTTTTATGAATTTTTCTAGTTTCAAGCCTTAAAAAAGAAAAATTCATAAAAATTTAACAATATCCTAAAAATTTACTTTCAAATTGATTATTGCATCTACATAACATTAACTTTCAAATAAATTTGATTTCAAGTAAAAAAGATGTAAAAGTAAAAAAAAACTAGTTGACTTTAGACAAAACGAATTGGCCCTTAATTATCAGGTCACACCCAACTCTCAAGTCATCAAAATGATTGGAAAATATATGGCCCTATTTTATATGATAGTATTTATTCATATTTTAAGGCAGCAATTTATAATTATAGTTCAGCTTTTGGTTAATTTCTGACAAGTATTTTCCCAAGATTTTTGCTTCTTTTGGATTCCTCAAATTTTGAGGATTGGACTTGGGAGTCGGAGGATTGTTATCAGGGGAATAGTGACTATTAATCCCTAAATTATACCCATTTTAGCAAGGTGGTCCCTCTGTAAAACATGGGCAAAGATGAGAAACTAAATTTCATTCCATCACATAGAGCTCACAACAGTGAGCAGGACAAATACAGAGACCTCAAATTCAGGACATATATATATATACTTCATTTCAACTCATTATTTAATAGTATATGGTTCACCCTCCTCGCCAGTCTCCACTCTTTAAATCTTCCTGCCGTTGTTTCTAGGGTCTCCACCAGTGCTTGTCAATGGAGAGATGCTTCCAATCTGCACCATGGACTTGGCCAACTGCTCGGTCTCTTAGTCATCTTCCAATTGCCCGTAACGATGTTCTGGTCATTTAGTTCCTGCTTTATCCTACCAGCCGCTGCACCGTTTATGGACTTGCTCATTCACAGTCCTATCTGGTTGCTCTTGACTACATCTGTGCTATACTTACATTAGTGTGAAAAATGTTTGCAATCCGGGCCATGACACGGCAGCCGTCTGCTAGCCCAGAAAAACTACAACTTCACACCCTCTCATAACAGCAGTACTTGGGCAGGCTGTTTAAAGATCAGTCTGGTGCCCTTTATCATACATGGTTTACTCCCCTGCAGAATGCAGTATTTGGCTGAGTATCACTTGACTGTAAAAATCTCTTGTCCGAAAAAACAAACCCAAAGCAGCAAGAGAGCCCATTAAATTGGCACAAACCATGATAAGCAAGGATAAGAAGAAGCAGCGAACTCCGACACATATGTTTCCTTCTCCTGATGCCTCCTTGTCATAAATATAGCCAATTATTCTCACAGAAAATAGATATGAACCAACAGGACAGGCTACGGTAATGGCGTTGTAAATGGTACCCATATGCCTTACTCCGAATAACTCAGATGTGATTGTAGGCATCAGTGACCACTGAGAGCCATAACAGACCCCCACAACAACTGAGCCAATATATAGAGCCGCAGGCAAACCAGAAGCAATGACAGCAAGGCCAAGGCCCATGATTGCCAATGTGATAGCCATGAACAATGGCCTTGCACATCCTTTGACACGCAGGTAATAGTCTGATACATGACCGGCCCCAAGACGGCCTAGAAAATTCCAGATACTCCACAGAGAAATCAAAGTGTTGATTTCGATGTTGGAGTAACCAATAGATCCTCCTATTTGGCCTAGATTGTTTACTAGAGCAAGTCCGGAGCCCATTCCACATGCCACCGAGAAGAACAAAACCCAGAATTCAGTAGCTCGGATAGCTTGTAAAAGATTCCGGTCATTTCCTGATAAGTTCCTGTCAACCTCTTGAACATCCTCACAATGTGGGCTAACCAACAACCTGTTCCCAACATGAGTGGAACACTCCTGAATCCCATCGGATCCCGATATCGTGGCTCGTAATGCAATATATGCAGGTGATGCAAGTATCAGGACCAGCACAACAAAGACAAAAACTTGTGCCCACGGGGAGAAACCCAGAATACTTTTTAAGATTATGATGGCCAGAAGATAAGCAGCAAGAAGCAAAGCAAGATAGGAGAAACCATTCAGATTCCTCTTCTCATCTCCTTCCTCAGAGTAGTAAATTCTCACAAGCCCCATGAGCAACAAAGGATCCATGGTGGGCAATAGTGCCAGCATCAAGAGAAATGAGGTGGGTTTATTGTTGAAAAACGTATCATATATTTGGATCAATATAGCTCCGCTAAGACCTAAAAAACCCTATGCGACATTAAGGGGAAAAATCTAAGTAATAAACAACTGGAGGGGAATTATCAGAATCTGAGATTGGGAATTACCTTCATAATGCCAACAGCAGTGCCTCTATAGTTAGGAAAATTCCGGACGGAAGTGACGGCATCGGCTGTGCCAAAGAAACTCTGGGCGTGCGCTGCCACGAGCATGAACAAGCACATGACTGCCGCCGGCGGCGGGGGAATCCATCCCACAACAGCGGCCCATATGAAGAAGTACCCAGCAAAGTTCTGGATGGCGCCGGCCAGAAAAACGACCCAAGGTCCGCTGCAGGCCGCACGGCGGCGATGATCATCGGTTACAAAGGCGTAAAGCAGACCCGATAGGATGCCGCAGTTGACGCCAATGTCCTTGAAGACAGAGACGGTGTCGAGCGTTGACTGGTCGTAATTCTGGGTGGATTTAAGAGCTGAGGAGTAGACTGAGAAGGTGTAGAGCGAGCCGCTTGTGCACTGGATCCATATGCTAGCTACTGTGGCGACCCACTTCGTGTTAAGCTTGGATTTTAGACCTTCCATGGTGGCTTCGGTAAGAGTCCAGCGTTTGTGCTCGCGAAAGTATTTCGAATTTACTTGATTAAGGCCATGCTCTTCAATTAATTTTGCTACATGCAAACAAAAAATTTGTATCAAACCATGTCAGAAGGAAATTAATTTGATGTAAAAAAAATTCACATGTACAGGTATATGTTCTCTTATTCGATATGTTCTATAAATATTGGTTGTTCATTTATGTATGTCTTTTTATTCTTTTTAAGTTTGGGTTAAGTATCAAATTTATCAATCTAAACTAGTTAAAGGAATAATTTTACCATAAAACATTCAAGTATATCAGATTTCCTATTAAATTTTACACTCAACGTCAAATTTACTACCGACGTTATAAAAAGTTTTAAATTTGTTACTTGTTCATTAAAAGACCATCAAATGAAGGGGAAAAATAATGATTTTTCTCTTTGGTTTTTCATGTTTCTTTTACTAGTGCCATAACTTTGATCATTTGATGATCATGTCATCTTCTTTGAAATACGGTGGCACATAGCATAACTAATGGATCGTCGGCCACTCAACTATCTCCATTCTTAACGTCACTTTCTCTTATTTCCTTAAGAAATTAAAGAACAAATGTCGTCCCGTCTTCTACTAGTGCTAACAGGAGTTGCACCTCTCCATGAGGTGTTGTTGACAACCATATAGGCGCCCAAGGGCAAACCCAGGATGGGTAAAGTCATCATAGAATGGTTCGTAGAATGGGAGCAGTTGACCAAAAAGTGAAAGTTAGGGTGAGGAAATGGTGAAGAAGGTTGTATGACCACCAGATAAGCAAAGTTAAGGCACTAGTAGAAGAAATGTGAAGAACCAAGAACCAAAAATGTTATTTTCATCATTCATTTGACGGTTACTTAACGAACAAGTGGTAAATTTGCAATTTTTTGTAATGTCGATAGTAAATTTGGTTTCAAGGGTAAAGTTCAGTAGCAAATTTGGTACACTTGAAAGTTTGATGATAAAATTGATCATTTGACTAATTTAGAATAATAAATTTAGTACTTAATCATTTTAAGATCTTATATGTTCTCATTGATATCTGGTTCATTCTCATCTATCAATTGTTTTTTTTTCTTTGAAGGAAAAGGAATTGCATTAAACTAACACAAAAGCAAATAATAGCCATGTAGGGAACGAAGGCTTCCATGAAGTCCTTCTTAAAGAACAGAGGCACTTCTTAGCAAGGGAATGAGTTGTTGTATTCTCTAATCATCTAACAAATGAAAAGGAACATGAATGAAAAGTACCAGCAAAAGCTCTAACATCATTTAAGATAACGCCAAAATAAAAACACGATGGAGATAAGCCAGTTTGAAGTTCCTTTACTAACCACTAGAAGTCTGACTCAAGCACTAGTGCTTCAATGCCATGCCTTCTCGCCTCACTGAGGCCATAAAAAATCGCCATCGCCTCAAGATATAAAAGGGTTGTTCCAATGTAGTCCCATTCAAAAGATAGAGTGAATAGCACCGCTCCAGAGTCATCTCAACAAATTACGCCTACCGCCCATCTTCCAAATTACTTGGATAGTGCAATGTCCATATTAATCTTAACAAGAAGAGTGTATAAAGGAACCCACACGTCTGGAGCACAACATACCTTAAGAGGCCTCACCACCTGTTACCTTCAATTAGAGTTCTAGTTGATGATCTAGACTCGGATAGAATGCACGACCTTCATTGGCATTTGACAAGCTGTTTCATGGATGACTTTATTATGATTAAACCATAAGCTTCACCCAATAATTGCCAACTTCAAAGCTAGTTGTTCATCTTGCTACACCTTAGAGTGTAAGTCCAAAAAGCTTATCTAGACAAGGCATCTTTCCTAAAGTTCAAGGCATAGGCAATGTAGTAAGCAGATTTCACTATGAATGTGCCATTGTCGGTTATCCCCCATGTTAATACATCCTTTAAGCAACACGACGAGAGGGGGATTCTTTTAATTGAAGCTGCATCAACCAGCTAGAAAAGTGCATCATAATATCATAATTCCAATGAAGAGATTCATCATTAATAAGGTATCCAACCTTATACTCTTTAGTGCCCAGAACCACTTTTGTTATAAGCTATAAAATGTGACTTAGGAGCCACTTGTATCTTTAATTTGAATTGCTAACTCCTCTCCAAACTCTTCAAAAAGCCCCTGCTTCACAACATTTCTTCTCGCTAACAGATCTTTGAAAAAAATTGAAAATTAATTTGGCACTGGAGCATTAAAAAGGATGAAGTAGGGAAGTAATGGCCTCTAACCACCCTAGCAACCAAGCTTGAGCCATTCTTTTCCAACCCCTATGTTTGTTTAGTGAGCATTGCTAGGTTAAATGTCTTTATATCTTTAAACCCCAACCCCCTACCATATTTGATATGCATAATCTCTCGCAACAACACAATGCCATCTTTCTATTCTTGATATCTAAAGACTAGAAAAATGTAAAGGACAATGATTGCAATTTATCACATACCTTAGTTGGAATCAGAACACAATTCATCAAATGTGTGGGCATGGCTTGAACAACCAACTAAATCAAAAAACTCCCCCATGCCTAAGATAGTAAAGAGGCATTCCAGCACGCCATTTTATGTTTTACCCTATTGAGCAAGAAATCAAACTGTGTTGATTTCTTCCTTCCAAAAAGCCACGAAAACCCCAAATATTTGTGCACTTTCAAACACGTTTGTGCCCCCAATAAGAGCATGAGATGTTCTCTTTAGTGTAGACAACAACTAGGACTAAAGAAGATGGAAATTTTTTTGCCATATTAGCCATCTGTCCCGCGGCCTTTTGGTAAAGCTCCAATGTTGCCAATAAGTGCCTTATGCCATCTTCTTTGGCTTTAAGAAATAGTATACAATTGTCAACAAAGAACAAATAAAATGCTGGGGGACTGTACTTCTTTATCGCTATCCTTTAAATCTTATGCTGCATTTCTACTTGTCTCAAAAGTCTTGATAACCCTTCAGCACAAAAAAAGAATAGGAAGGGCAAAAGAGGGTCTTATTGGCTAAGTCCCTTAGATGGCCTTGCACTCTGAGAATGTTGCCCATTTATGATGACAAAAAGTGATGCAATTTTCACACAACTCATAACATGACTGATCCATGCCTTTTCAAACCCAAACATCCCATCATTGCATGCAAAATGGACCACTCAACCTTGTCATATGCCTTGGACATATTGAGCTTCACTACAACGCACCTGACCTCTGTCCATAAAGCTTATTAATAAAATGGCACGTCTCTAAGGCCACCAAGGCATTATCTGCTAGAAGTCTTTGAAGAACAAACACATTTTGGGTATTCGAGATCAACTTAGGCAATAACAACTTTAATTTATTCACCAGAACTTTAGAGACCACCTTATCGAGCACATCACATAAACTTATTGGCCTATAATCACCCAAATATTTTGGTTTTTGTACTTTTAAGATGAGAATGGTATAAGTCTAATTTAGCTCTTTCAGAATTCCACCACCCTGTAAAATAGATAAAACATAATTGATCACATCTAGATGTAAAATATGCCATATCTCTAAAAGAACATTAGGGGAAGGCCATCAAGTCCCAGGGACTTGGTTAGGAACATCTAAAACATAGCAGCACAAACTTCCTGCCCACTAAATGGTTTTATGATATCCCAGTTCATATTCTCGGTGACTACTTGATCCATTGACGGGAGATTCTCATCGAATCTGGATGGATTTTGAGTTAGTGAAGAGAGTTTCAAAATAACTCATAATGTCCTTCGTTATTTGATCCAAGTCCTACAGCCCTGACTCATCATTTAATTGGAGAGCTTTAATATGATTCTGCTGGCATCTCCCATTAGCAACTTGATGGAAGAACTTAGTATTCTTGTCACCCTTTTTCAACCATGTCATCTTTGCTCGTTGGCATAATTATTTCTCCTTTTGTTAATACATATGGGGAAGCTTGGACTCTAAAAACTCTCTCCACAAAAAATTCTAATTATTGAGGAGCCGACCAACCAATTTTTCTAGCTCCCTCTCAGCCTGACTAATCTGAACATGAATTCTTTTCAAATGTTTACACCACCTCTCAAGACTGCTCATACACAATGCTAGTTTTCCAAGAAGGGCTACCCCATCATTAGCATTAATACAAGATCATAAGATATTTCACACTCCTCCTCTAGCATCTACATTGATTCCAATCTCCAAACTTGATGGCCCATCAATAGCTTATTGCCAATAAGCAAATATGAAGAGCGCAATGGTCCAAACAGACAAACGGCAAATGGTGTACACATATCTTGGATAACAAGTTCCTTCACTCCAAAGTAGCTAACCCATGATCTAATTTCTCCAACACCCAGACCCCCCGAGCAAATGTGATCCCATTTGAAATCTGACTCACAATAACCAAGGTTTGTAAGTTTTGCCTTCTCCACTACATCCTGAAAGGCTTGCATCTAGCTAGGATCATGAACGCAACCCATTCCTTTTCCGTTAACCATAAGAGTTTGTTAAAATCACCCAAAACAATCCAGGGTAAGGAATGCTAAGGAGCAAGCTATCAAGGTAATTCCCATGATCCTACCCGAAGCTCCCATCTCGGATTGCCATAAAACCCGTCAGGTGCCACACTGAACCCAAAGTAGAAATCTTTACATCTATATGATATTGAGAAAATGAAAGCAAGTCCACCTTTCACCCTGTTTTCCACAACAAAGCATGGCTTCATTTCCCTTTCATAAGGAATTGCAAAACCATATTAAAACCCAACCGACCTTCGAATCCACTTCATCTAAAAAATAGCCCTCTGAGTTTCAAGGAAAACCACATTCAAGGTCCATTGTGCAATTGCATTTTTTAGGGCATGAACTGTCTGGGCTGACCTAAGCCCCTAACAGTTCAAGCACAAACAACTCATTGGGATTGACAAGGCGAGCTCCTACTTAACCCTGCCTACAGCAGATTTGTCTCACCTTTTTGATTTTTTTGTTCATGAGCCTTCTATATACCCTGCTTGCCTTTCCATTTTGAAGGGGTCAAAAAACTGCCTGATGTGTTTCCCATGTCCAACTTTCTATTAACTAGAGAATTTAGACAAAGCCCACCCTTGGTACTTGTCCTTACCAGCACCTTAGCATGCCTCACCTGTATAATTGTATTTGCTCTCAGAGGCTCAGCCTTTGTTCTGGGCAAGTTAAACACGAATGTTGCATTAGCATCCTTTGCTGACTTTTTCACTAGGGATGCCTCTATATGAACAATGGCACTCACAACCCTAGGTGCCAATTAGACTATCTTATGGGAGGGAGTAAAAATTCTCATATCCACTTTAGGACCCTACTTAGCCAACACCTCACCATCCACTTACCGAAACCATAAGAAATGTACTAAAAATGGTTAGAGTTTTCGCCTTCGGGCCATGAACTACTTAGGAGGACACTTATGTCAACTTTAAAGAAGCAGACCTCAAGAGCACACTTTGATGAGGATCTGATGCATTCCCTTTGCTTTTGATTGTGACCAAGTAACACAACCAAACTCCATATTGAGTTGCCTCCTTTTGGGCTTCCACCAGTTCTGCCCAAGGTTTTAAATCTTGTACCGGATACTGTACCATCTTTTCAGCAGTACGGTACAGTACCACTACCATATCATCATGTTTCTGATATATCAGTTATATATTATATATAATATATATACATATGAACATATATAATATATCAGCCACTAAAAGTATGTGAGTTTAAAGTGCATATGATATGTATCTATATTGTTTAAACATAAATATACATTTATAAAATAAAATATAACTTCAAGGGGCATAGAAGAAATCAAAGTATAAAATTCTTTTAAATATAAAAAAGATTTTGTTATATGAGCATTCAATTAAACATAATAATTATATATTTTATTTAAAAATATCAAAAACTAAAAATAAAAATAAAAAGGTACATTTTCCCATCTCGTACCGGTACGGTACAAGATTTAAAACCATGGTCCTGCCAAGCATTCACGTTCTCACCCCTTTAGAGTTAGCACATTACAATGATTTGATTGTTGAAAGACCAGGGCCTGTTCAGGAAAATAACTACACTATCTTGCATCTTCTTGAAATTTATGATGAACAGGTTATCAACAAAACTCGAGCTTGCCGAATGAAGCATAAAAGCAACCTGAAACCTTTCGAAGGGAGTCTCGCAAATGGTCTGGGCGAACTACTTTGTTCGTCAACACTTTCATAACTTCCGAAACTCTGAAAAATTTCCACAAACACCATCCCGCAAAGTCAAACGACAAGAAGCCATTTTCTCCTCTATTAAACTAATCAAGGTAAAGCCCTTGTCAAGAGAATACATACTGCTGATTTTCTCTGCCATACAAGAATCGAAACTACGCTGCATATGCACTTTCAAACAAAGTTTTATTAAGCAGAGAGGGAACCACTGTCTAGGTTCCCAAGACTAAATGAATTCTTCTTGAAAAAGAAGTCATAGCCCACCAGGTAACTTGCTTGTGTTGGAAGGGGAAAGCCCTAGGAAAGCTCACATGGAGCAGCCATTGGAAACTTAATTCCCTTATCTATCAATTATTTTATAATTGAACAATATCTGTTCTTTTATTCTGGATTAATAATTGTTTGTTATTTATTTAACATTCATTCATCAGTTTAGTGGGGAGGATTTCAGTATTAGAATTGAGCTTGAGGATTTTAGTGTTCTGGTCTAATGGAAGAACAAGTGAAAGGCTTGCCCAATTGTCTTCATTGCTAAGGCATTTTAAGCAACACCGTAAGACATGATTTCATTCTAGATCCTTAAGTCCAGTACTTTTCATGGCATTATATAAATATTGAGTTTTGTGGAGTCGATGGTTCATAGAAAACATTAGTCATATAACAAGTTTAATTTATAGGAGGCTTCAATTTATGAGTGGCATAATGTCGATGTGGAGTCTAATTGTCTTCAATAAATTTAATTCATATATGTAAGTTGCGTTAATATCTCAAAATTTTAAAACTAACTTCCCACATTTACCATTAGATTTTTAACAGTTAGTAGCATATTTGGGATCAAATTATAACATTAGTAATGCAATTGAATTCACTTAAAGTTATAATGACCAAATTGGGCTAGACCTATAACTATAGTGATTTTTTTGTACTTTTCCTAAAAGGATTCCTTAAACTTGTTCTATTTTTTTATTTGAGTCTTAAAATTTTTAAATTTTTTTAAATCAGTCTTAAAATTTTGCTAAAATGTTAACTAATAGCCCTATATTGATTAAAAGATAGCTACTGAATAGGAATATGATTAAGAGAGAGGAAAATATGATAATATAATGATCTATTAGCCATCAAAAAATTATTGTACAATTTAAATTTATTATAAGATAAACATCAAACAATTTAAATTGTAATTTAGGAAAAAAACTGACTTTATAAAAGTTTTTACTGTTATGATAAACTGTTTGCATAATTGCAAAGTTGTATGATTCATTTAGAAAAAAGTGAAAAGTTTTATATGACCAAGTACTGACTATTCATTCGATTGAAACTTTTAAAATTGATTTAGAAAAGTGAAAATTTTTAGCCTTTTAGGATTAGAATGGAAAAAAAGTAAAGTATTAGGATAACAAATGACCTTATCCTTTCATAAAATTACATGAGTTGTCAGCTTTTATTATATGATACTAGTTAAATAGCCCACGCTATATAACGGATTTTTATTACGTGGTAGTAATATAAATCATTATAATATATACTGCCAAAGAAATATTTTCAAAACTATATAAACCATTATTTTAAATTATATTATTATAATAATCTATACCATATGATAATTAAATATAGCAGTCATCCTACTGTGATATGTCGAGAATCTTAAAAATAACCTGAGAATCGTCACCCCAATAACTTGAGTAGGGGTGTTCATCCAACTTAGTCAACCCGTAAAACCGATTTCACCATACCGAACCAAACCAATAGCAATGCGGGTTAGGGTTAAGGCGGGTAGTGAGAAGGTAAACCCGATTATTTATGCCGGGTGAGGTGGGTTCAATTGTCAAATCCGCATAAACCTAACCCGATCTGCTTCTTCCCTTAATTCCTAAATTATAATCCTTAATAACATAATAATAGTGTTCACAACTCACTTTTTTCTCTCTTGCTGTGCAATTTGTTTTTTATTTATTCATAACTATTTTGAATTGAGACCTTTTTTTTTTTGTAGAAATTCACATAAGGCTTTAGTTGTTTTGTACACATCTAATTTCCATTGTTGAGTATTAAAATCCTCCAATATGACATACATATAGGTTAAGGAGTAAAGAGACGAAAAAATGATAGGGAATAGTTAGATTTTCCAGTTGCTTATGTAAGTTGCTACAAGTTGGTTTTATTTATAATATATAAATTTATGGTGGTGAGTGTGAGTTTTTACAACTAACTTTTCATGTTCGCTTATTGATATCAAGGTTGTTTAAATTTTGAGATCATTATTTGAAATCAAAGTAAGTTTAAACCATATTTTTTGTTTTTTGTAGGTTTTTTATTTATTATTATTTTATACAATTGATTTATCTTTTTTTGAGAGTTTTAAGTACATGAAATTTTATTTGAGTTAAGACATTGTTTTTATATAAATTAAAACTTGAAGTATAATTGTATGTTTTTTTACTTAATATTTTGCTTCATATTTGTAGGTGTGGTTGTGCTGTATTGCACCTGGTTTAAAGCACATGTTCTATTGTTGTTGGGTTTGAGGTTGGTATTCAGTTGGCTTTTGTTAGATTTATGTTGTTGCTCAAATTGCTTGGCTTGCATTTTATAGAATAAGTTCTGTTCTTGCTACTATTGTTGGTATTACTCTTTTATCTCTCAAAATTTTTTCTCTCTTTGGTTCGACAAACAAACTTGCTTAATATCAACATTTGTTTTTTCAACAAGGATCTTTGTCCCTGGATATTCTGAGATTTTCTTTATGGGCTATGTCATTACTGTTCTCTCTTACAAGGTATACATCTATCATTTGTATAATCCCTATACTTTGTGCGAAGCTAATAAATTTTTTAGGTGCAAATTAAAACTGCTTTTCTGATGAGCTGTACATATACTTGGCCTAGGTGTTGGTCTTTATTGCATGGATTGGATCAAAAGAACTTAATGGGTGTTATGCTCATTGTGCATTGCCAAATAAATCAACACTTCTTTTCCACTTTTCCTCAATATTATTTTCTTACCTTTTTGCATGAGTTTACTTAGATTGTCCAACTCCTTACTCCTTAGCTATTGGCATTTGGGTAAGTCAAGCATTGACAATGAATTAAAGTTTTTTTCCCTTTGCTTCTCTGTTTTTTTATTTATTTTCTCATATCCATTAATGTGAGATTAATTGATTCCCATTTTTTATTATAGGATTTAGTAGACAACCATTATTTTTTTGGTTCTTGAATGAGTTGATGACACTTGTTTTCTTTGTTGTTGTACAGAGATCAAAGGATGCAAACCACTTCTTTAATTTTTTCTTTTCTTCTTAATAGGTAATGTTGTCGTCTACTTCTGTTGTTAGTCTTGAGCTCATATGCTTGAATTTTGTTTAAGACTTTAATTACACTTTTGGTTCTATGAACTTTCATCAAACAATATAGTCATGTTTTACTATGTTTTACTTTTTATGTCATGTATGTATGTGATTATAGAACTTTATGAACCGATTTCGTCGCTGCAATGCATGTATACTTGTTAAATGCTTCACTACTAAACCAGTACAATTAGTAGGCTTTTAAACCCTCAATTTGTCTCTAAGATTTAATGGGACGGACTAGAGGTGGGAGACGAGTTGACCCAACTCAGGACCCACCCGATCTTGGGTCTGAGTCCAGGAAGATTGGGAACGAACCTGGTCCAGGCGGTCTAATCCTAGGTCAGGTTATGGGTTTTTAAATAAAACAAATGAATTAACTTTGTATTTAATATTTATTTTTAAAGAAAAACACAACATATGGTGTAATTTTTATTAAGTAAAAAACCCAAATGACACTTATAAATAATTGGAATGAGCCTTACATTTTTCAATGGTGAAACGTTCCAAAAATTATGAAAAATAAAAACTTATGATTTATGCTTAACAACATAGTCAGATCAAATATAAACTAAATGTAAGAAGGAAAAAAAATCAAGTCTATTCATTGGATACTATCTCATCATTAGAACTCTTTTGGTCTTATCTTTGCAGTGCTGCGAGACCCTAATCTAGGTTACATACGTATACTTCTACGGCCCTGAGCATCAACCTTGATCATTTCTACTATATTACCCATTTATCTGCACTAAATGCTATCTCAAACGCTACGGTGGAGACTAGAACAACGAGAATTTCCTATGCAATTATCAACAAAATTGTAAATCTTGACCTCTTTTGTTTCAACCACTCCAATATGTTGATGTAGCTTGGCTCGAATGATGTGTTGAGATAATTATTAACCTCAATTAAATCTGAAGTCGTCGGTCAGAGACACTGTAGCATTTAGAGGGCCGGGTTAAATCTTGATGAGACTGTTCTTCTAGGATGCTTGGTTTGAGGAGCTTCAAATCTTACCTTATCCGAATGCTGATCATAATATAACTTATACAAAGAATGCAAGTACTCGGAAGTAGTAGCAAACATAACCAAAACATTTATATGACATTTCTAAATAAGTACGATAAATGCTTTCAAGTAATGTGGTCGAGCCCATCAACTTGACATATAGATCAAGCAAAGAAGCAACTAAAAATATAGGATGAGTGTTTTTGACATACTAAAGCCACTTAGCCCACATGACTGTGACAGTCAGTTTCAAAAACTCATCATCATTAAACTAATATAAAAAATATGTAATGTCCATTAAATGAAGTAAAACTTGATGAATGGTTGGGTAGTAAATGCGCAAGAAAACTTTAGCTGGCTTGTAAAAAAACTTAAGCAATTCACCAGTTTTTGAACATTTTTCCTAAACTTCTATCATAAAAAATTCACAGCCCATCTTCATATTTATGAAATACGTCAAAAAATTTACATACGGGTATGCATCTTGCAACATCAAATAAGTTAAGTTTCAATAGGATGGACAGTCCAATTTAAACCATTTCCAAGAAAATGGTTTTTAATTTTTAAAACAAAACCTTTTGAATTCATGAAACATAGCAGGTTTTGATTTCAAGAATGACAATGAATTCTGAATGGGCGTAATTTTATTTTGGAGAACTTCTAAACCCTTTTGCATACAAAAGTTTAAAATGTGGCATGTGCATCTAATGTGAAAAAATGCATCGTAGAAAGGTGGTTTCAATGCTTGGCTCAAAAAACGAGCAGAAACATCATTATTTGAAGCATTATCAAATGCAATGCACAAAACTTTGTTAGCACAATAATAATCACGTAAAGTTTTTACGATGTAATTGTATATGTGATAACCGGTATGATTAGTTTCAATGACCCTAAATAACCAAATGTGTTTTTGTATGACCTAGTTAGAATTAATCGAATGAGCAGTAATACAATAATATGGTTCACCTATAGGTGATGTCCATATATTAGAAGTAAATGCCACACAATGATCATGAACAAAGAAATAGGCTTGCAAAGTTAATTTTCTGACTTCAAATAGTTTTAAGTTTTCCTTCATAGTTGTTTTCCTAGAAACTTTTTTAAATGCAGAGTTTAATTGCGATTTGATCTAAGATTTTAAGTGAAGATCTTCAGCTTGTGAAAAAAGATTTTTCAGTAAGTATCATCCAATTTATTATGCCTTCTCTACAAGATTGTTGGTTAAAATGAAATATACCTGACCCACCAGCTGTACTCCCAAGTTATGTTTATCCTCCGGAACTAGCCACACTGGAAAGGACATTGGGATATTGATTTTCAATGTGGCATCGCAACGTTTCAATGCCGGCATTCTTTTTATGCATAAATTTTTTTCCACAATGTTTGCATTTTCCATACCTCAACTCTCATTCAAATACGAGCTCATAATGCTCCAAAACCCAAGCTATTAGTCTCAATGATTCACTTTGTCCTTATTCTTGGGTATCCTCTGCATTGGGTTGACAACTTCTGGGCTTCGATTGTATTGATGGATCGTATGCCGGGATCGTATCCACCTCTTCAATATCATCATCCGATAATTGATTGTCAAGACCAAAATCGTAATTCATTATATTGATTTGGTTATCATCATGTAACTCTTCGATTAAGATGCCTTTATCAGCCGGTTGAGAACGGTGATGGAACAAGCCTCGGAGCTCGGTGGTGCGGGATAATGAAGTCTCCGTCGACTTGCTCTTTCATCTTAAAGCCATGACTGACAAAATAATGGTATTGATGAATAAAAAAATAGGATGAGATTAGGAAGAAATTAGGATGAGATTATGAAGAAGTTTGGAAGAGATTAGCAAAAATGTTAAAATGCTTAAGAAAATATAGTAGAGGAAGAAGAGAGATTGAATTTTGATATGAAAGTATAGTGGAAATGGGCTTCATGTTTATAGGGGAGGGCCAAAATTTTTTTGGACCAAAAACTCCTTAGAATATAGGTGTTGGAGGGGTGAAAGTGGAATTTTGCGGCAAAAAATGGAGCATAAAACCATTAGAGAACCAAAGTTGTAATTAATCATTTTTGGAAATAGCCATTTTTTATTGTTTGAGCCATAACGTCAAGCCCGGCTCGCCCTGAACAAGCTGGGCAAGCCCCGGTTTAAGCTAGTTCTGAGTTTTGGGCCTGGTCGGATTGCTTTGAATGGCCCATCTTTTTCAGGCCCAAATTTGGTTCATATAATGGCAGGCCTAACCAAATCCATGCAGGGTTCGACCCCGGGTCAGACTAGCCTAAGCCCCACCTCTAGCCTAGACTAGCTATCTCCTATGGTCCATTTTCTCTGTTTATCCTCATCAATACTCAACAAGAACCAAATTGTGCGCATACAAGCCCACGAAATTCATGGTCAATGAATCAAAGAAAAATAAGCAAAAGTTTTTTGGGCCTAATAAAAAGCCTAGTAAGAATGAAAGTAGTGTTTTACTTAGATGATGTAATCTTGGGAAAGTTACAATTGCCCACCGAGGTTTACTCTAACCTATAGTTTGCTCCATTTATTTTTGAAAACCTACAGCTTGCACCTGGTTCTTTTGTACTATTCGATAACTATTTCTGAAATTGTAATTTTAATTGTACGATAATCATCTTCTATTCATGTTGATCTCTCAAATATTTTTTTTTTATAATTAATAGATATTTTAAATTATCAATTTTTCCTTTCTATAAATGCATATCAGTATTTTTTAAAGGTTAGTTAAGTAAAAAAAATATTAAAAAAATCTTGAAATTACTGGACCATGGTTATCAAATAGTTTAATTTAGGGTTTTAAAAGTTGTTGTTGGACACTATAAAGGAAGTAAGGGGTAAAGTGTAGGTTTCTGAAAATAAAGGGAGTAAAATGTAGGTTAGATCAAACTAGATGAGACTTTTGTAAGTTATCCTATAATTTTTCTATTTTGGATGTCACTTTTGTATTCCCACTTCTACTGTTAATTGTTACTGTCGCATTTATTTTTACAACACTTTTTTCCTATTTATGTTTAAGATTATAACATTTTCTCGCTTTCACTCACACATTTTTGCTTCTGGTCCCTAATACTTTAAATCACCTAGATTTTTTGGATGGATAGACTCAAGGTTTAAATTGGCCCATATAATAACGAGCCTAAACCAGGCTGTGCTGAGCTGATCTTTGACCAGCCCGTGCCAGGTTTGATTTCAAGTCGGACCAGCCCAAGTCCTACCTCTTGCCCAAACTAGTTGTCTCCTATGGTCCATTTTCTCTGTCTATCTTTGTGAATATTCAACAAGAACCAAATTGTGCGCATACAAGTGCATGAAATTCATGGTCAATGAACTGAAGAAAAATAAGCAAAAGTATTTTGGGCCTAATAAAAAGCCTAGTAAGAATGAAAGTAGTGTTTGACTAGATGATATAATTTTGGGAAAGTTACAATTACCCCCTAAGGTTTACTATAACCTACAATTTGGCTCATTTATTTTTGAAAACCAATACTTTGCCCTTGCTTCTTTTTGTATTATCCGATAGCAACTTCTCAAATTATAATTTCAATTGTACAATAGTCATCTTCGAGTAATGTCGGTCTCTCCAATATTTTTTTATAATTAATAGACATTTTAAATTATCACTTTTTCCTTTCTATAAATGCATTTTTCTTCTTGTAAATGTATATCAGTATTTTTTAAAGGTCAATTAGATATGAAAAAAATATCAAAATTTTTGAAATTACTGGAACATAGTTATCAGATAGTTTAATTTATGGTTTTAGAAATTGTCTTCGGACACTATAAAAGAAGTAAAGAGTAAAGTATAGGTTTTTTAAAGTAAAAAAGGCAAAGTGTAGGTTAGATCAAACCACATGAAACTTTTGTAATTTATCCTATAATTTTTCTATTTTAGATGTCTTTTTGTATTCCCACTTCTACCATTAATTGTTATTGTCACTTTTATTTTTACGATACTTTTTCTTATTTAAATCTTAGAATGTAACACTTTCTCGCTTTCACTCACACGATTTTACTTTTGGTCCTTGATACTTTAAATCACCTAGATTTTTTGGACGGATAGAGTCAAGGGCAAGTGTGATACATAGTTGCATTAACCTTCTTTTCTTTGGGAAGATAAGATTTGATAGCAAAATCTTCGTTCCAATATGGAAATCTGTACCATCCATTTAGTTAGTTAACATCTCAAGCCAACTTGTAACCAAGTTGACATTTTCTATCACTATATAAAACACCTAAAGGTTTAAATCTGATCCCTTATTATAAACAAATATTTTGAATACGGGGAGAGAAATGCAGATTGAATATTGAATTTATTGGTAATAACTATAAACAGTAGCGTAGTCAGAAATTTTGAAAATGCGTAGATTGAATATAAGCAATTAAAGCTCCTTATTTGTGCAATGAATGTAAAATTTTTTTATTATGATTGAACAGATCGATGGACTTAAGAAATATAGATGAGATTAAATATATTCTAGAGCCGTTGAGGTATTCTGCCCTATAAATCCACCTAAAGATTAAACCCAAATTAGCTCTCTTTCTACTATCCTTCGTTAATTTCTTGTGTTGTTTCATTGTGAAGTGCATTTTGAAATCTCCCCTGGCTGTTGAAAATGTAGCCTCCTCTGTGTCAGCTGCTTTGTTCAGTCTTTTTTTTATCTATTCTGTAGGTTACTCATGTAGTACATTTGGAGCTTGGATAATAGTGTTATATCTGTTTAGGAATGTAAAGCTAGCTGTTGAAAATATTGTAGCTGTTTTTATTACATGAAAGAAAACCGTGTTACATTATCAATTTAAATTTTTACAGTTAGACTTAATCATGTTTATGTACTCTCTTAAATTTCATGGACTTATATAAATTATATTATATAGTTTGTTTTTTTATTGTACAATTTGATAATTCGTATCGCATTTACCCTGAGCCTAAATTCCTGGTTCCGCAAAACTTCAACAATTGTTATCCTTCAATTTTTTTAAATGTTTTTTCTTTATTTTTTTCTTTTCTCTATCTTTCTTATTTTTCCCCTCAAAAGCATCGAATAATGTTCCTTTTATTTTTTTGGGGGGAGATAGTTGAGTAATGAATTATATATCTGTTTGAAAAATTTAAGTACAAAATGTTCCGTATGAAAATAGATATATATACAAAGTATAATTACTTCGTCTTTATATTAATTAGATAGAAATAAACTCTACCACTTAATCCTATAAATTAGATAGAGATCTATTCCCATGGCACTAATTTAAATGTTTATTGAAATTTCCTTGATGGATACGTGATTTATTTGTATATTCATATTGCATTTATTTTTTTAATACTTTTACCTATTTAAGTTGTTTAATGTGGTCTCTCACTTTCACTCTTGCTTTTTGCTTCTGCTCCATAATATATACTTTAAGTCTCCTAGATTTTCTGGACACACAGACTCTTGAGTAAGTGCGATCAATACATAGTTGCATTAGCCTTCTTTTCTTTGAAAAGATAAAATCTTCGTCCCAATATCGAAATCTATACCATCCATTTAGTTAGTTAACATCTCGAGCCAACTTGTAACCAAGTTGACATTTTCTTTTTATCACTATGTAATTAAAACTCATAATACTAGCACGAACACCTAATGATTACCTAAAGGTTTAAGTCATCCACTTATTTGAAGGTCCCTTATTATAAAAGAAAAATATCGTGAATACTGGAAGAGAAATGCAGATTGAATATTGAATTATTGGTAATAACACATGACTATAAAATTTTAACATTTTTTGTTATAATTAAACTCAGTTGTTATCCTTCACTTTTTGAATGTTCTGTCTTTTTCCCCCCTCTATATATCTTTCTTGTTTCCCCCCCAAAACATATAGAATAACGTTTTTTTTTTTATTTTTATTAGAGATCTATTCTCACGAAACCAATTTAAATATTTATTGAAATTTCCTTGAAAGATATGTGATGTATTTGTATATTCATATCTAAGTGATGAATTTGACAGGCACTCTCATCAAGTAGACATAGTTTTTTCCTTTTTGGGTGAGCATCAAATAGGCATATTACAATGACTAGAACAATATTTAATAGGAAGCAAATTGCACGATGGAGAATTTTATTAATTAGTATCACAGTTATGGGGCTGATACAACAACTCAATATTGATTCTTTAAAATTAATTAATTGACAGATCAACAGTAACTTAAGATTACTCCAAAACCAGAAAATCTGTATACGTATACGTTTAATAACACATACGTATCCAAATTTGCATGCCTACTAATCCATAATTAACTGAGGCTAGTTAACTAATCAGTAACACGTCATTTGATTCTATCTATCTTTAAGCTGAGTTTGTTAGATTAACTCAGGCATTCAAAACCAGTTATCTCCAACTTGCGGCAATTTTATATCTCAATTGCTGGGAGAGTTGGTCGTTAATTAGAGTTTATGGTCAGATGGTCCTCACCAAATTTTAATTTGTTAGAACTTAACTTCTACAATTTAAATATATATTTTTTCCTTCTTGGCCTTTGTAAATATTTTGAGACATATATATACCAGTTATGCTGATTTTGCTGCCCAGCCGACCACCCAATGCTCTTGCTTTCTTTCGTCCATGAAATTAGACCTTTCACCATCTTGTATACTATATTCTCTTACTGACTGTTGAACTAGAAATTGGAACTGTAATTACTTATTTGACGAAAATGAATTAAGTCCTCTTGAATTGCTTAACATGATATATTCTTCTCTTTTAAAAATTAATCGGTTCCGTTTTCAAGTGTATAAAAAGAGAAAGAAAACTCCAAAATGAAAATAAAAATTTTGAATGTGCTTGTTGACTCATTCACATATTAATATCTAATTTTTCTTGTGGCGCATTATTAGAGTTTAAATTCTAATGTTATTTATGGTTGGAGAAAGTCAAGGTCTATCATATTTATGGTTGAAAAATAGATGTACAAAGTTAAATTGTTGTTGGGAGCAAGGAATGGGTGTATAATCCTAAACTTGCCATCTGAAATTGGATAAACTAAGATAGGTTATTTGGGGTCAGGAGTTATGCGCAGAAATTAGGAAGGAGATAGGTTAGTTTCGGCTTTAGGAACTTGCTGGAGCTATTTTTATGAGTATTGTGTATGACGTACAATCGTTAAGCATTTAATCAATAAAATTTCTTGTTGCAGTTGAAAGAAAAAAAACTCGAAACTAGATGCATGTACCCTCGGCGGTGACATTCATTAAGTTATGAATAATGACCTATTGAAAGGTTTCCTTGAAAAAGATGTGTCTTAAATTAATTACTAATTTTGTAGAATTAATGCTTTTTGCATGAAAAGGATCTCAGCAATTAACCTGAAGTTCGATCGATCAAAGCCTATTGGACGCATTCAAATTATTGCATAAACTACACAAGGTACCCTAAATCGTTCGTTGAAATAGAAGACAGTTATTCTATTATAACTGTGATAACGATATCAAAAGTCCTAGAAGTTAGTAGCCTTTAACATTTAAGTACTACATATTTTAAAATTTCAATACAAGTTCTAAGATTTTCGATGGATGTGTTACTATTTAGTCCTGTACAAGTTTATGTCTCTTGTATCATTAATTTTACTCTTTGGTGACGCTACTTTTGCCATAAAAGGAAATTGTCTTTGATGATTAAAGTACCATTTTGTCGATAATTCCGAACAAAACGAAACGAAAC
Organism: Aquilaria yunnanensis; assembly: GCA_039654915.1. Lineage (NCBI taxonomy): Eukaryota > Viridiplantae > Streptophyta > Magnoliopsida > Malvales > Thymelaeaceae > Aquilaria > Aquilaria yunnanensis. The sequence goes on from CM077595.1 coordinate 5,470,633, forward strand.
ATATATTAGAAATAATTAATTTAATGGTGGCCCGCGAACAAAAGAAGAATTAAAATATGTATTAATTATTTTAATCTTTTTTTCTAGGGATGTGCGTAAAATAACTTGCGTCACATAAGTTAAAAATGTCAATATGGTGATCTTTGAATCTACTGACTTTAAGCATTTCCAACAATTTTCTTGTATATACTTGCTAAAAGTCTCAATTCTGTCACTAATATTTGAATTTGGGCTCAAATTTACCATTATAATTTTTTTTCCTAATCTCCTAATAATATTTCTAAAATAGCTCAAATATGTCACTATTCGTTAAAAAATAACAAAAAATGGTAAAAATAGCAAAATTTTGAAATATTAAAGTTATTATGTATCAAAGTATACACAGACCTTTGAGACTTTTGCCCCAACCTCTTTTGGCTCCACTGTTGAAGGTGATCGACAAATGTGCCTCTACCATGTTTGGCTCGTAGCACGCCTCTCCTGGTTGGATCGGCTGGCAGTCCGGTAATTATATATATATAATATGTTTTTAATAATGTATAAGATATAATGTCTATATATATATATAATATGCATATATATAATGCTATATAATATATTTTCAATTTGTGTATACATTAATTTACAAAAATCTTTAATTTGTCACAAAATCGTAAAAATTACATTAATGTCAGAAAACCGTATGATATAAATTAGTCATAAAAGTGTAGGACCAAAATTGTCACAAAAGCGTTGCACATTAGAAGTCAAAATACCGTAAGACAGATTTGGTCACAAAACCATAAGAAAAGTGAGATCACAAAACCGTAGGACAAGCGGAGTCACAAAACCATAGGAAATAGTTTTGTCAGAAAACTGTAGGATTTAATGCACCCCAAAACTGTCAGACTCGCTAGGGTCCACAACCATCACAAAATCATAGGATTGATTTACGCTTATCCGACAGTTTTTATTTTCAACATTATTTTTTGCTACAGTTTTTGTCTGACGGTTTTAATTGTAGGAAATAATCATTTCCTATGATTTCCCTACATTTTTTCCCATCTCAAATGCCTTATTCTCCTGTAGTGAATGTGGTTCACTTACAGCTTCTAAAGGTCTAGTTATCCATTAATAAAGTCTTCTACTGCATTCCTGCCATCAAAGTATATAAGGGCTGTAAAACAAGCTCTTCTAACTCTAGCTTTTAGGCTTTAAATTTCATAACTTTACTCATCCAAACCATCATTAATTTGGGACCACCATTTAGTTTGATGCTACATGGTGATGCTCCTGACCTTGAGTCTCGACCTTGGTACTAGTAGGTTGGGCCTTGATCCATGAGCACCAAAAAGTAAACCGGCATGGTTACTCACAAAAAATACTCTAATGCTCAGGCAAGTAAATATTCAAGGTGAGAGAGCTCAAGGGAAAACAATCAATGCCTTATTCATGAATAGTGCTACCTTAAGCATTAGAGGAAGAGCCCCATGCTATGGTGACCATTAGATGAGGCAGTGGATCTATGTATGTAGCATGAGAGTCGTTGGGTACAGTTGTTTCATGTGAGACCTAAGTCATGCTTATCCTTAAGGACAATGTAAAGATTGCTAGGCTTATGCATAAAGATCAACTTAATGGTTGGGATTGAGGGGCCTTTCGGGCATAATTGGTTTTAGTGGGTCTAAACTCAAGTTGGATTATGAGAGCCAAATTCTTTTAGGTATGAGTATCACCTTTACACAGTTCTTCAAACAAAAGCTAGCAAAATTCATCACATTTGAAAAGTAAGTAACCTTGATTGGTTTGTGTTTCTATGGGCTTTGTGTACTCCATCTATAACCTTATGAGTGAAAAAAGATTTTCTCTAAGAGATATTTCCATTTTGACGCTTGATAATACCCAAAGTATATTATCCTCCGTTAGATTAAAGATGTTCCAATGTTAAATACACATGCATCGCATACATGTAAATATGTATGTGGATATAACGTACAAGAGGTTGTAACAGTTAGCATTGATATGGATAATGCAACTTGCGCAATTTGATCAAACGAATCTATATATTGTACAAGATTTGCTCTCTACTAGCTGTTTGTTGATATATATGATCTCAGTGGTGGTGGGAGAAGGATAAACTCTTATTATAAAACCAACAAAGAAAGAAAGTTGAAATTCATAGAAAGTTAATTAGGTCAGATGCTATTACCTAATGTCATTTATACCCCATTGGGCAAGTCTGGGATGCACTTGACATCCATGCATCATATGGGCTAAAGATTTCAATTATACCCTCCTAAAAATAAAAAATACCTCACATGTTCCCTTCCCTTGGTTCTTCACAATGGCAGCAAAAGACCACGACAGCTTCTCCTCCTCCTCCCTTCAATTCACAACGGTAAAGACGGATAAAGTTGGCAACAGGTCGGGTTGCGATTTGGGGGGGGGGCGGGGTTGGGGGTTACTGGTGACTGTCAGACAAGTTGCCAACCTGTGGCAGTGTAGAAGGCGGCAGATCTGAGATGGAGAAAGGCCGGCGGGGACGGATCATGAAAGGCTCATCCTTCTGATTGGACGTCGTCGTTGGCTGGTGACACTAGAAAATGCAAAAAGTGGATGAAGAGGGGCTATGAGTAGCTGCGGTGGTGGTACTGATGTTGCAGCAGCAACAGGCTGTGTCTTCCTTCTAGCGCTACGCATTCATTAGGAAAAAGAAAAATAGAGATTTCGGTCAAACCTCCTTTTCACCCCTCATATTTTTGTTTTTCTTTTTTTCAAATTAATCTCTAGTGTTTTTGGTTACATATATGTGGACAAGTGAAAATAATACATAATTGAAAAATTATATGTATATTGAAATAGTGTAAGAAAAATTTTAATATTAAAGCATAGCATATTAAATACATAAAGACAATTGTATAAACATATAATTACATATGTAAAAAAGAATTTTTATTCCTACATTGGATTCATATATTAAAATTTAGACAATTGAAAGTTGTACAAATAATTGAATATATTTATAACATATCTATGATCTCATTTATATATATGTATCACATATTTTGTACATATCCATTAATTGTTTCATATATTGAGTTTCACACATATTTGTAATCAAATTTGTACATATCTCCAATTTTGGTAGCTACAAAGAAGAATCTAAAGTGTTCATACCTGTATTTTATAGGAGGTTGAACACATACACATTATTGAATAAATTAGCAATATATAAGCGATCTCATATATATAATGTATTATTTAAATGGATCTCTCACTTTATTTAGACATTGAGTTTGTATATCTTTATAATCTAATTTATATATATCTCCAACTTTAAAGGAAATGAGATTTAGTATGTCTACACCAGCCTTATGCTATGAAGGGTTGTATTAGAATATAAATATAAATGGTATGGTGAACATTAACCTTCTTATACTCTGTTTGGTAATATAATTAATTATCCCTAAGAGGACAAAAATTGCCCAATTTTTTTAATCCCTAGTGGACCCCATTTTCCTTATTGTTTAGTTCAATACTAGTAAGTATTTTTTTAATCCATAAAATTAGAAAAATGATAAATTAGTTAATTAAAAAATTAATGAACCTTTTAATTTGTCGCCCGCGGCTCAATATCATGATCTCTGGGAAGATTCTAAAATAGCCATGCCCACCTTTTTTTGAATTATTCAAACTTTTCAGAGTGTGTCAGTTAAGGACCCAAGTTATGAATTAGTAGCAAAACGACCATTGGACCGATAAAACTAAAATACAACATGTTATTCCAGTAATAGGTTATAAGGGAGAAGGGGTAGGCGAGAACGGGGGAAAAAGGTGAAATTACTGAAATGGGTAAAGTAAATACAAAATATATATTTATTTTAAGGTATTATGGGTATTAAATATAAATATATATTTACTGGAAAATATAATTGTATGTAATAAGACGAGAATGACTAGAAAGAATTATTGTATGTATTATACATAATAAATATATAAAATATATATTTAATTTTTTGTATTTGGTGGATTAGTACGTAAAAATAATTGAAAATGTATGTATTATATTGGTATTAGATATAAAATATATATTTATTTATACATAAGAAGATAATAAATAAGTGCAAAATTAAGGTGTGATTGAAGGGAAAGAAATGTAAGAATTAAGTGAAAAATTCAGGTGTAAGTTATTTATATGGAAAAAATAAATTAACTTAAAATTAGTGGTACTAAGATAAGGTTATAGTGGTACCCAATTATGGTTCTAGTGGTATCAAGTTAAGGTTATCGGGGTACTAAGTTAAGGCTATCGTAATACCTGTTCAGGTTGTTGTACTACCAAGTTAAGGTTATTGTGGTACCAAGTAAAGGCTGTCGTAGTACCAAGTTAAGGTTATTGTGGTGCCAAGTTAAAGTTGTTATGGTACCAAGTTAAGGTTGTCCTGGTACAAAGTTAAGGTTATAATGGAACTAAATTTAGGTTATACTGGTATCAACTTAATGTTATAGTGTTACCAACTTAAGGTTTAAGTGGTAGTAGCTTAAGGTTGTAGCGGTCCCAAATTAAGGTTATAGTGGTACCAAATTAAGGTTATAGTGGTGCCAAATTAAGGTTATAGTGGTGCCAAGTTAAGGTTCTAGTAATACTAAGTTATGGTTATTGTGGTACCAAGTTAAAGTTCTAGTGGTACCAAGTTAAGGTTATAGCGGTACCAAATTAAGGTTACTATGACACCATCTTAAGGTTATAATGATACTAAGTTAAAGTTATAGTGGTACCAAGTTAGGGTTCCAATGGTACCAAGTTAAGGCTATATTGATACCAAATTAAGGCTCAAGTGGTACCAATTTAAGGTTTTAGTGATACCAAATTAAGGTCCTACTGATACCACCATAACTTGGTATTATGATAATATTAACTAAGCACCACTATAACCTTAACTTGATACTATGATAATCTTAACTAGGTACCACTATAACCTTAATTAGGTACCACTATAATCATAACTTGGTGTTATTATAACCTTAAGTTGATACCATTATAACCTTAAATTGGTATCATTATAACCTTAACTTAGTACCACCATAACCTTTAATTGTTACCACCATTGCTTTAAATTGGTGCCGTAAATTGCTTAGGGATTAAGGTTAGAGGATTAGGGTTAGAAATTAGGGATTAAAGGATTAGGGTTAGATTTAGTGTTTAGGGTTAGGGTTTAGGGTTAGGAATTAAGGTTAGGAATTAGGATTAAGGTTAGGATTAGGATTAGGATTAGGGTTTAAGATTAGGGTCTAGGGATTTGGGTTTGAAATTAGGTTTATGGTTAGGGTTTAGAATTAGGGTTTGGGATTATTATTAGTTTTTAGGGTTAGAGATTAGGGATTAGGCTTAGCGTTCAGACTTAGGGGTTAAGGTCAAGGTTAGGGTTTAGTGTTAGATTTAAGGGTTACTTTTTAGGATTTGGGTTATTGTAAGATATTTTAAGATGTTTTTGAAGGAAATAAATGTAATTTTTTAAGAAAATATTAAGAAATTAAACATTTGTTTATTAAAATAATTAAGTAAATTAAATTATTTAAATAATTGGATAAGTAGTCTAAAATTATAATCCTTTATTTCATCAATTTTTTTAAATTAATCTATGGCTAAAACAACAAAGATATTTTCATATATTGTTTAGGGAATTTAAGATTTAGGGTTATTTACGATTTAGTTTTTAGGGTTTGAGGTTAGTGTTAAAGATTAGGGTTTGGGTTTGGGTAAGAGATTAATGATTAGGTTTAGGGTTTAGGGTTAGGGTTAATTTTTGGAGTTAGGATTTTGGGTTAGGAATTAGAGGGATTGGGGATTAGAATTAGGGTTAGGATTAATTAAGCTTGCAAATTAGGGTTAGGATTAAGATTAAGATTAGGGTTTAGGGTTAGGAATTTGGGTTAATGATTAGGGTTAGGGATTAATATTTAGGGTTAAGGGTAAGGTTTATGATTTAATGTTAGGGTTTAGGCATATAGTTTATGGTTTTAGGTTTAGGGTTAAACTTTGGATTTAGGTGTTTATAGTTTTAGACTAGGGTTAAATTTAAGATTTAAGGTTAGGGTTAGGGTTTAGGCTTAAGGTATATTTTATTTTGAAAACTCAATTAGTTCGAGACCTAAAAAAATGTTGTGAATGTTTATAGACATATAGTTTGCAGATAGTTCGAGACAAATTGAATTTGAACAAAATTAATATGTATTAATATGTATTATTTTTTAATATGCATTATGAAATCTAAATAAAAATTTAAACTCTTCTAAAAAATAAAAAAAAATTCAAACAAATAAATATCCTACATTATATTTCTTGTGCGAATTTAATAGATAAATTTGATGCATGAGTTAGGAATTGGGGATTAGGGTTAGGGACTAGGGTTAGGAATTAGGGATTGGGGTTAAGGATTAGTGATTAGGAATTCAAGTTAGCGTTTATGATGTAATATTAGAGTGTAGGTGTATTGTTTGTGGTTTTAAGGTTAGGGTTAGAATTAGGATTTTGGTGTTTAGAGTTTTGGACTAGGGTTAAATTTAAGATTTAAGGTTAGGGTTAGGGTTAGGGTTATGTTTAGTATTTTTTATATTATATTACCGGTTTACATGGTACATAATATTAATGTTGAATATAACTAACATATTTAACATTTTACGTAATAAATGCAAAACATTTATGTATATGTTTAGGGTTTAGGTTTTGGGTTAAGGCTTAGGGTTTAGGATTAGTGTTTAAGTTTAAGATTAGAGTTTAGGGTTAGAGTTTTGTTTAAGGTTTTTTATACAATATTAATTATTTTTACTATGATTGACATACTAAACAATTTTTTAAATGTTTAGAGACAAAGAGTTTATAATTTGAGGAGTCTTGGTATAAATAATGTTATAATTTTTATCTTTTTTGAGTAATTATTGACAAAAAATAAATCAAAACTATTTTTGCTATCTATTTTATTAAATTAATGACAAAAAAATCAAAGCTATTTCTATATTATCAATTTTATTAAATTAATCTGTGGCTAAAATGAAAAATAAACAAAAATCAAATAAAAATACAAATTACCAATGCTACCACTACTAGTGCCTATTTTTGCAAACATAGCAACGTTTAGGACAAAAACAAACTAGCATAGAAATAGGAGGACTAAAAGTAAGTTTTACCGATAAGCAATAGTGGACTTGGTCAAACGGGTTAAGCTGTTGGTTATGGGTTAAGAAATGGGTTTGCGGGTGGAGGCGGTTTTGTCCTAGATTTTCGTTGTCGAGGATGGTTTTTGCAACGGGATGGTTTCGTCATCAATTTCGCGATGGGGATGGTTATCGCGACGAGATGGCTGTGCATCAGTGGTGAGGATGGCTTCGTAAAGGGTTTCTCCCTCTAATTCCCGTTACCAGCGACGGGTAAATCGATGTGAGGTGAGAAGGCGGCAGCGAGCGGGGACAACCGACAATACTGCTTCAAAGGGTTACTCGTATTTGATCTTCACTATGATGGGCTTTGATGATAATATTGAAAACATTAGTCCCAATTGCCACAATTGGACCAAAAGATGAAATTATAGGAGTCCATGAATACTTTAACCAAAATTAGATCTCTTGATCGGACGGTTAAAACATGTGTGTATTGGTGCCAAGTCCATGATCTTTGGATGTCCGCTTTCGAGTTTGCTAAAGTATGGTGACCATAGTGATATAGGCAGTTTTGCTCATCTCCTAAAACTTTTCACTTTTTGTCAATTAAAGATCTAGATTTAGAAATGTAGCAAAACATGACAAAATTAAGGAATGGCTCGCAACATGTTATTTTTTGTTTTGTTTGGTAAAAATTTAAATAAGAAGTAGAAAGAAATTAAAAGATTATTTTTTAGGTTTAGAGTAGTTTTTGAACTTTGTGCATAAAGAGTAAAAATAAGAGTACTGACATAAATTAGATGTTATAAATTTTCCAAAAAGGTGGTGGTACCATATTTAGATAAGGTGGTGTTAGAATCAGGTTATGTGACTCCGGATTTAGGTGCTGTTTTTTTATATGTAAGTCAAGTGATATAAGACTTAAGTTACTCAGTATCAAATTTAGGTTTTATAGTATTAGAGTGAGGTTGAAGTGGTATCAGAGTGGGGTTAAATGAGTTTTAGGTTATGTGGTATCAATTTTAGGTCAAAATGTACTATATTGAGGTTAAGTGGTATCAGATTGAGGTTAAGTAGTATGAGATTTTGGTTCAATTGGTATTACATTAAGGTTAAGTTGTACTAGATTTTGGTTCAAGGGGTATCAAATTCAAGTTAATGTGATATCGAGGTCAGGTTAATATGGTACCAGATTTAGATTAAGTGGTCTTAATGTAAGTTAAGTGTTACTAGATTTAGGTTACATAATATCATAATCAGGTTCATGTTGTATCAAACCCCTTTCTCCTCACAAACTCTCACCTACAACTCATTTTTAACTTTTCATCACCTTCAGCCCTGCATCGGTTGCTAACTTTTGGTTTTGGTGTCGCGGCACGGAAGAGTCTAAAGATACTATAAGGGTCAATTAAATAGCACAATTGATCCAAAATCTTTAATTGTTATTATTAATTGGTCCTTAACTTACATTTTATTGCAAATTGGTCTTAAATATTTATAATTTGGTGCACTTTGGTCCTTAGTCCTAGACAATCATAGAAATCCAATTTATAGATAATAAAAATTTATAATTTATTAACCGCTAAAAATTACACAAAACTTAAATTTATAGGAATACAGTAAAAATTTGATATCATAGAGGTAATGAGAATGGTGCAGGCCTCCACTGGAGTGTCCCTGCGAGGCCCAAATGGGGGCACAAATTTTAATATATATTAAGTTCCCTGTTACTTGCCTTGCTGACAAAACCACCTTGACTATTATCATGTATATATATATATATATATATATATATACAGACACACACATACATATTGAAGAACCATTTAGGTAAAATATAAGTGTGTGTGTGTTAGTATAATATTATTGGAACGTCAAAAGCAGTAGCGTCACTCCCTCAACTTGTTGAGCTAGCCTCAGAATATTATTTCTAGGAATTGATCTCCTTGTTGCTTCCTTCTCCTATTACAGCTGCTCTCTCCTCTTCTCCTACATTCTTCTCATCCTCCTCCTCCTCCTCCTCCTCCTTTCTTCTTCGTTTTCTTGTCTAGCTATCACCAAGTAATATGCCACGGCTTTACCTAGGAGAAGTAAATATTTACTTGTGAATTAATTACACTGATCAGTGTTAATTATTAAGGATCATAACTTCATATATACATTAGTTTCTAAAACACTTTTTTTTTTTATATATGCCTGTACGTATATACAGGTTATGTGGCCCAGATTAGTAGTTAACAAGGTCCTTAGGAAAAGGTCAGGGAGCAGTAATTTCATCGCTGACTTCCCGACGGAGGGCGGCCCTACTGACGCGTTACTGGAATTTCAGGCAGCAGGTTTGAACCCAAATACCATATTTAGTCCTCACAAAGATACCTCCAACTATAGGTAAATTAGCTAGCTAGCTGCATGCTTTTTTTTTTTTTTCTTTTTTTTTTCTTTTTGTTCTAAATATGATCATATTTATTATGGATATAAAAATGTTAAATTTCAAGGGTTTTTGTGAGCACATGGAACGTGGGAGGGATAGCCCCAGACGAAGATTTAGATATGGAGGAAATATTGGATACATGCAACACCTCTTGCCACATCTACGTGCTAGGGTACGTACATAATCAATATTAATACTCCCTTCATCTCACTTTTCTTGTTCCATTTGACTTTTTCTACTAATTTGATTTAAATTTATTCATATTATTATTTATTAGAAAAAATTAAAAAATATATATATTTAGAAACTATTATAAGTTTTGATTCATCATTTATATATAAAGATTTTTAATTTATATATTAAAATATTAAAAATAAAAAATTCTAAATTAATTATTGAAAAGTGAATGATATAAAAAATTTAGGACAGATAGAGTATTAATTAATTTATATCCATCAATAATTTGGATCAGATCATTGAGGTAATTAACTCTCCTCCATATGTATATACATGTGTATATATGTATATATATAACCCATGGCCATCAACTACTTATTGACATCGATATCTACTTAATTAATGAATTTGGTACGTATTTAAATAATTAATTCTTGGTTAGGTTTCAAGAGATAGTTCCTTTGAGGGCGCAAAATGTGCTGGGACGGGACAACAAGAAGTTGTGCGCCAAGTGGAATTCGTTGATGAGAGACGCTCTGAACAATAATAGAGATCAGAGGTGCAGGAAGAAGAAAGATGAAGAAGCAGCAGCTGGGTCAGGAGGCTTCAGGTTTAGGTGTATTATAAGTAAGCAAATGGTTGGGATACTAATTTCAGTTTGGGTCCGAACAGATCTTTGTGCTTACGTTCGCCATCCTAATGTTTCATGCATTGGCTGTGGGATCTTCGGCTGCCTAGGCAATAAGGTGATCATATATATATATATAAACTCATGCATGTACGTATACCTACGTACACATCCACTAATTATTAGTAAATACATGCATATGTACGTACATACACATGATAGATATATGCATACATATATGTGCATGTACCCTTTTTTATTTTCCTTCCATCGCAAGAAATATATCTCAATATCTTCTTTCTAATAATTCTCGGTAGTTAACATTCGTGCTAATTATCCATATCGTTTTCCCTTTGGTTTTTACCGCGATGATATCTCTTTATTACATGTTACTGGTTGCTTTTAAGTTGAATAATTTAATAAAAAGTACTTTTTTGTGAATATTCAGCGACCCCAAGCTATACCATAATTAACTTGACAAAAACTTATCTGTACATATATCTGTTTTTTTTTTTCTTTTTTTGAATGGCCAATAATATATTAATTTATAATTAATAACGTACAATTCCAGATATGAGTCCAGCAGCTAGGAGCTGGAGAGTATCATTCCAAGATACAAATCTCATCATTCAAAAAAAATTTAAATATTAATTAGCTGACTACAAGTAATTTTGAATCGAAGGAACTAATTAAGTTCTAACACCACTCGAACCAACAGTATCGTAATTTCATGCATCTGCCTGTAATCCATGAGAATTTATATGCCTTGACATTAATTTATCATCAGTCTTGTAACCGGCTGGTGTGTGTGTGTATATATATATAATTTCCTGGTACATGCAGAAAAGGTTTTCTGAATCGAAAAAGCTATAATTTAGAAAAAAAAAATTATTGTTACAGAGAGACATATATACTTATCTCATTACTTAATTTTCTTAATTTTGTGTCTTCCTAATTATTAAATAACTTGGCTTGCAGGGTTCGGTCTCAGTTAGATTTCAATTACATGAAACAAGCTTCTGCTTTGTGTGCAGCCATCTAGCTTCCGGCGGTGGCGATCGGGACGGGAGGAGTCGGAACTCCGACGTCTCTGAAATTTTATCAAGAACAACTTTCCCTGGAGGCCCTTTGCACGATTTACCTAGAAATATCTTAGACCATGAGTAAGTTCTTCAAATTAATTTTCGACCGATTCTCTAATTTGTTTATTTATTCATTTATCCAATTGTAATTTTCTAGAAATTACCTTATCTAGGGCTACCCTTGCACAACGTATAATTAATATGTATATCAGTGGACTCCATTCCACTAGAGAGGATCCCATTATAATTTGATTTTTATTTTAAAATTTTCAAGTTCAGAAAAAGGCATAAATATATGCAGGTAAAATGAATGAAAAAAAATCTTATTTTTATATTGTGTTGGGTCGTAGCTTGAATCTACAAGTTGGAATTGATGGATCTGGCCGGATCCGCCAAAATAAAATTTGTTTGGAGATAATTTTATAACTATATATATTATCAGTGACTTTTGTTTATTCCCTTGTAAATCAACGTTGTTATAATCTTACAATTGATATATAGTCCACCCGGAAAGCGATCTTCATGTCGGTTAGGGTAAAACGTCAAATTTTACTGGATAAATTTGTGAGCAAAAGTTGACTGGGGTTTAAAGCAAAAGGAAAAGGATTGTTAAAAATAATTATGCTTAATTGATTAATTATATACCGACAGGTTATTAGAATATTATTATGGTGATATCAGCTAACTAATTGATTGCGCTTATGGTTTGGTGCAGCCGGGTAATTTTTCTTGGAGATTTGAATTATAGAATTTCTTTACCGGAAGAAACTACCAGATTATTGGTAGAACGAAGAGACTGGAATTCCCTTTTGGAAAATGACCAGGTATATATATATATATACCCAAATATATGTGCTAGTATTAAGTACTATAATTTAGAAGTACTGACTAATTTGAAGCTTTAACTTTATCAAAAAAAATTGAAAAATTAACGATTAGCATATATATATGCATGTATGTATGTATATATGTATGTAGAGTATGAGATCATCTTCATGGACAATATTAAACTCTCTCAAAATTTTAACACTAGTAACCAATCACAAATGTTATTATGAATGAACCTCCAAGCATGATTATCACTTTTCCTAAGCTTCGCTAATCCATTTTTTATCATTGTAATTATTGGCAAAATGAAGCTGAGGATGGAACTGATCAAAGGTCAATTCTTGGGTGGTTGGAACGAAGGCACCATAACGTTTCCGCCTACGTACAAGTACCAAATTAATTCGGACGTGTATTTTGGTTTATTCCAACCCAAAACAAGCCAAAAAAGGCGCTCTCCCGCTTGGTAATAATTAATTCATTTCTCATGCATTTGATCTTTTTTTTCTTAATATATATATATATATATATATATATATATATATATATGATGTACGTATAATTTGATTAAATAAATAATTTAATCTGCTAACAGCGATTTAATTAATTCATAGCAAATTAATTCAGGTGCGACAGGATAATTTGGTTTGGTGAAGGACTTAAGCAACACTTGTACACAAGATGTGAAACAAAACTGTCTGACCACAGACCTGTGAAGGCAATTTTCACAACAGAAGTTGGGATCTTGAACACAATCAAAGGACTTCAGAGCTTGCTGCTTTCAAATAGATTCAACACGAGCAGCAGCAATCTGGACCTCTCTGAAACCGACAACTTCATGCATCTGTAAAGGACAAGTGAGCTGAGGTTGTAATTCATAAACTGCTGTTGTGTATGCAACTATATAGAGGTGAAAAACAATGAACAGCAATCTCTGTTATCAACTTGCCAAGTAAAATCAATCCATCGACCTGAATGTGTTGCACCTTCACCGGTAAAGTTAAGCCACAGATGGACATAAACATGATGTTGACTGTATAGCTAGCAATCCTATTCCCGTCTGTATTGCAATAGAATAGTATTTGTTGTGTATCATGTATATGGTTAGGGTTTGTTAGGTGCTGCCACTAAAGTCCATGAGTGGTTAAATTTACAAATGGTTGTTCCAAAACTATAGTACCATGAGTGCCAACTCCGTATGGTTCAGTTCAAATGGACAAGAACCCTTGACTAAATCCAAAACCAATAATTAGGGCATCTTTACTCAAGTCTTTGATTGGGAATCTCTAGCTTAATTGAACAAGAAATCTGGAGCTCTTTATAAAATTAGATGCTAACAATCTGAAAAACATAACCTAATAGCAATAATTAAAATAACTGAGTAGTTTAAGTTTATGACACCCAGGTGTGGTGGAAGTCGATAAGGATAAACATCTTGCTCTCACAGAGGTCACAGAAGAACTTGTCACGAACCAAGTAGAATAGAGACCTGGTATCCGTGATGCCAACCTGGTTAGGGGGATTAAGACCTAGTGAAGGGAATGGTTAAGGTAATAACTCTAAATAATAAAAAAATTATTGACATAAAAGCCAAACAGAAAGCTACCCTGTATAACTCTTATCTTATTATAGTTGAGATTTGATATGAAAAACTCCCAATCCCAGGTGGTTCTATCCTATGCAGATTAAGAGGCTGCCAGTGTCTGTATCTTGGCGTGATTAATAGTTACCACAACAAGATCTGGAGGAACAGAACCCCAACTTCAACTCGGATAATATTTCAGAAAGCCAAGTTCTTACAATTTTTAAGGTTTCCATAATAAACTTTCTGCTGAAGAAGCTCCAGTTGTTTTAGACCTTGGATTAGCATGTTTCCCATATTTGGAATGTTAGCGTTCAGAATATTGGTGCCTTTGGATCAATTTATTGAAATAAAAAAAAAACAATAAGAATATAATATTTATCAAATGGGAATGTAACTTTCTGAACAATTAGAAAAGTTTAAATCAAACTACATATGAGACATCTGAGTGGATGCAGTGCAATTTGCACAAATGTGACCTAAGCGTGGCAGCAACTTGCAGCCTGATATTAATCAAGTCAACAATACAATTTAGAAGCTCAAATCAACAAAAAACAGAAATTTGAAGAAGACCTTGAACAGATGAGTCCAATAGATAGAAAGTATGATTTGAGTTTATCTTTTGGGATTTAGAATCAGTCATGCAGGAGAAGACAACTCAACTCTTATGCATTGTTTGGACTCCTATATTAAGCTTCAATCTTCCAAAAGAAATGATTAAAATGACCATTCCAAGCACGCAAAACAAGGCTTGAAGGTCACATGACAAATGCTACACCGCTTGACCCCAATCAATATCTCTGTATTCCAAGGGTGGTCTCCCCCCCAGGCCTTTTTTTGGGTCGGATGGTAAGCATTACATATGTCTCACAATCTGGACCAAATTATGGTATAGATACAAGAAAACAGATATTTTTATATTTTCATACAACAAAAGAAAATAAAATTACTTGTTGGCCAGATGGCTTACCTTATAAGACTAGAGACATGCAACAAAAAAAAACAACATAACATAGGTTTTCTCCCTATCTTATTTCTTTCCTCCTGGTTTAATAGAGGAATTTGAGGTTAAGTGCTTGGACTAGGTAGTAGTTAAATATTAAGATTGTGATATGATCTAAACTAGAGGTGCTGGGAGTAAAAGAAACGGATGGAAAAATAAAGGGTACATGTGGATTACCGTACACCAATACCACTGCCTGGCAGGCCACATTCAAGTTCCCAAAGTAAGCCTTCATGCAACTGGAAGAAGAAGAAGAAGAAAAGCAGGAAAAAAAAACAATGAATCAATAGTCAGAAATTATAATTCAATTCACCCCCAGCTATTTTAGCGGTAGGTTTTACTTTTACTTCCATTCTCATCTGCTATCAACGAGTAGTATTGTTAATATCGCATTCTACCCTTTTCTGTGGGAGTATGTCTATGGACCGACCATATCATACAAGCAAGTTGGACATCTGCTAACTCTTCATCATTTAGGAAAATTTCCCAAGCCAGAGCACATCTTGCATTTTCTGACTTGTGCTTCTTGACAGCTATCCGGCAAATCAACAAACAATTTGAATAAAATGTGACTCACATATAGAAGGCCTTGGACAATTATAATGGATCTTGAAGTAGTATTTTTGCATTCCCAGATATTGAGGAAAGAGGAAATATAATAGTGTATTCAAAGCAATTTTCTTCGGGACTAAAATTTCTAACACAAACATAATTTTTTTCAGAACTTCAGTTGGTTGCTTAGAATTTCTGTATCATAAAACATATTTTGATATTCCCAGATAACATTAATGACAGAGGCCTACATGAAAATGCCACCAAGAGGAAGAATAACTCAAGCTAAGTATATGCTGAGGCACAGGAAAAGAATTTGCTATTTTCAATTTTCCAGTCCCTAATTTCACTGAAAATTTTGCTTCAAATATCAAGGCATGGTATTGGATAGACTTACCACTGACTGGCCCTTTAACACAATACCAAAAATTAATAGCTAGCACCTATTATACCTTCTCACTTATAGTCCAATAGCAATGATTTTAATCTCCTTATCGGGCTATCACACAGATCTTATCCTAAACAATAATCATGAAAGTTACCTGCAGGATGAGGCAAGTAAAAACAGGGCAAGAAAAACTGTAGCATCATCATCCTTATGTTTTCAGGATTCCTGTATTTTCTTGTCCCTTGCAGCACCAATTCAAAAACAGGATGCTGGTGGGTCCTGAATAAAAGCAGCTGAAGCAGTCCGCATCCTGTGACAGTTGCAGATATTCAATTGCAACAAAAGTATTAACCGGTATACAAGTCATAATATTCAATAAGTAGAAGTTCTCAAGTCCATGGTTATTTCTCAACAATGCAGGGCTACTATTTCTCTTATTCAGACATGCTTTTTATGATGGAGTTTTAAATAAAATGCACTATAATGTTCTCCTTGTTTTTTAAGCAAAAGCAATGGCCAATAATTACACATGCTTCATAGTGGTATAGGCAACTTAGACGCAAAATCACAAGACCCAGGTTATATCTCTGTTCCACATGATTTACCTTTGGCCCATTCTAGAGCTAATTGTTTCCTGTTTTGGCCTTGGAAGATTTTAATACTGTATCTTTATAGGGGAGGAACTGGTTTTACTTCTTGGTTGAATAGGGTACTGGAAGCAGCATATTAACTTCATGACAACTTGAGAACGTCTTCACTTTTCTCATTAGCAGTTATTTGCTTCAGTATCCATCTTTCTTTCTTAGACTACTTTATTTGCTTATGAATCATTACTCAGAAGAATATGAACAGAAGATATTACAAGAGAAACTGTACAAGAGGAAAGTATACTATCTAGTTTGTACCGACCCCATCCTCCAGATATTTAACAAGAAGAAATCCCCAAGTATAAGCCAAGATTCAAAACTTAGCCAGCCACATGATATCATGGTTCCTATGCCAATGAGAGCAACATTCCTATCCACAGTATTATAGCTTTTAGTCAATAACATTAACATCCTCTTTCTGCTTCAGTATATGCACTGTGAAAGATTTGCACAAAAAAAATGCATAATGTCCAAAGCCTATGAGTTTAGTCTGAAGTAAGAAACACAAACCCACATGAATTGGCTTTAAGCATAAATACTTGAAAGCATCATCAATAGTAAAAGATGCAAAGTCATCAGTAAAAAAGAATCAACCACTTTAGATCCTTCTAAACTAGTCTCTTTAGATAGCACTCTGGCGAAATACAATGTCAATCCTGACAGATCAATAGCAGGGATTAAGTACATTTATATCAACGATTCAGTTTGTGTTTCAATGGTATACGACCAGTCCAGATAACTGGCTCAGATATCTGACCCTTGCAACTATTTTTCATTGGCTGTCTCACCCACCTTTGTCAAGTAATATGGTAATTTTTGCAGAGGTTTGACTTGAATCTTTTTAACCTGCTAAAACTGATATAGTTTTAACTCTTATTTTGCAGACGAGCAGAGAAGAAAGAGGTCCTTTTATCCTGATGGGGATGAAGCCCTTCTGATGGTTTGCCAACTAATCACCATAATGGCCACTTCAATGCTGGTTGATGGTGCAAGCCTCAAACAATGGCAACCTGCTCGAACTTATCCAACAGTTCAAGGCCCCAAATACGTAGAACACCATGAAGAATTACTGCCTAGCTTTCCAGGTCTAAACACTTATACCTGCCTTGTCTCTCTGCTGCTCACTGATGCAACCAAAAAGATTTATGTTCTTCTCTCTTCAAACTAAACGAGAAAGAAAAGGAAAACAGAGAAGGGAAGCCCTATGATCAAATTTTATTATCTCGTTGAGCCACAGTATCCAGCATTTCATGTAGATCATCAGACCAATGGTGTTCCTGGTCATTAGATGAAAAATAATTTGTACAGCCTTCGACCTGGATCCAACTTTGCCCAGCTGCCTTTCTCAGGCCCTTCTGCTTCATGTCTTTCCTCACTCTATCAACCCTTTTCCAATTTCCTTCTTCTGCATATATGTTTGAAAGCAGTACATGATAACCTCCCATACTATTTTCTGCATCCATTTCAAGCAACTTCCTTGCAACAAGCTCTCCCAACTCAAACTCTTTGTGCAGTTTGCAAGCCCCAAGAAGTGACCCCCAAATTTCCAAGACATTGCCATCTTCACCCAGTTCTTGGACAAACTCATAAGCTTCAGACACTCTACCACTTCTTCCTAACATGTCTGTGACACAACAGTAATGCTCTTTTGAAGGATGGATCTTAAATTTACTTTCCATTGAATTGAATATTTGAAGACCTTCATCAACTAATCCAGAATAACTGCACGCTGAAAGGATCCCAACAAACGTCACAGAATCAGGTTGAATTTTAGATCCCTGCATTGATTCTAACAAACAGAGAGCTCTCTCCCCCATTCCATGTTGACCGTAACCCAAAATCATCGTGTTATAAGTGACAGTATTTTTCTCCATGATCTTAGTAAAGAGATTTTCAGCATATGCTATTGCACCAGATTTGGAGTACATGTAAACCAAAGCTGTCCCCACAAAGATGTTTTGATCCAACAAATTACGAACTGAAAATCCATGAAGTTGCTTACCTAAATATACACTTCCCATCATTCCACATGCTGGAAGAATAGATGCCAAACTTATAGAATTTGGCAAGACATTTTGCTGGAGCATTTCTTTAAAATTGAAAATAGCTTCCTCATTCAGCTCATTTTGAGTAAGCCCTGCAATCATTGCATTCCAGGTTGCTTGATCTCGATTAGCAAAAGAGTTTTGGTCAAAGACTTGTTTTGAAGTCCTAATCAGTCCACATTTAGCATACATGTCTATGAGGTAACTGTCCATCCCTTCAAATACAAGCCCATGCCTAAGAAGATAAGCATGAGCCTGCTTTCCAATATCCTTGTTTCTAAGATTTGATGATGCTGAAAGGAGGGCTGCTACTGTAACCGAATCAACTGCAAAACCTTGCTTCTGCATCTCATACACAAGCCACAATGCTTCATCATCAAGGCCATGCTGAACAAAGGCAGAAACTATTGTGTTCCAGGAAACAATATCCCTTATTGGCATTGTCTCAAATACTTCAAATGACTTGTTAACAGAATTGCACCTTGAGTACATAACAATTATGGAATTCAGTATGACAACTGGATGTTTACTGAAACTCTTAATTATGTACGCATGTAGCTGTTGGGCCAAACCCAACTGCTGCAACTGTGAAGCCGCACTAAGAACCAAAAGGAAAGTGATATCATTAAGAACTGTGTCTTCAGATTCCAGAGCTAGAAGAAAGATTTCAAATGCTTCTCCTGGACAACCATTGTTAACGTATCCAGCAATCATAGTGTTCCAAACCTCTGTATTTTTCTGACTGCAACAATCAAAAATTTTCTGAGCAATATCAAAGCATCTGAGTTCTGTGAATGCAAGGATCATGGAACTGATAACAAACAAATCACTGACGTGCTCAGCACCCAATTTCATAACCATGCCACAAAGAACTTTGGCATTCTGAGTATCCCCTAGACCTGACAATGCAGGGAAAACATTAACAAAACTAACTGCACTCAGTTTCACCCCTGTTTTCATCATCATCCTGAACTGCAAAAATGCTTCTAGGTGCCGCTTTGTCTTCACATACCAAGAAACCATAGTGTTCCAAGCAACAACATCTTTCTTACGCATCCCCTTAAAAACCTTAGCTACCAAATCACACCCCACATCATTAAATTTGCTAGAACAATCATTCTTCTGGTCAAGGGCACTCAAGCATGTGGCATACATATTCAACAGCGCATTGTACACTATCCTGCTTGGGTTCCACAAACACCGAAGAAAATGGCAATGCACCGCTTTCCCCGCCCTCAGATCACGCACCTCAGCACAAGCTTTCAATACCGTAGAGTAGGTATAAGAGTCGCATTTGGTAAGAGGTGCTGATCTCTTCATCTCAGCATAGAACAAGAGCGCCTCATCAGGCAAGTCATTGCAAATAAAGCCTATAAGAATGGTGTTCCAGAGAACAGTCGTTGGTTTGGGAATTGTGTCGAACAGATGGCGGGCAAGATGGGGTTGGCTTTCTTGGCAGATTCTGCTCAAGCGAGAACGGATGGTGGGGGTTTTCAAAGTTGGATTTGGTGGAAAATCGGCCGCCGGAGATGAGGCTTTACGGTTGTGGTGAGCAGTGTGCAATGGCTGTGAGGGAGGCAGTGGCAGAGCAGAGGCCGCCATGGATGAGCTCGAGCGAGAGGCCTGGACCTTCGAAGCTTACAGTTGGATGGCTGGATGGTCGTTAAGCTGCATCGTTTTAGATATCTATCTGGACAGGGGAAATATACTTTATTGGTCCCAAACCTATATTTTCTGTTGTACTTTAGTCCATAAACTCCAGTCTTGTGCTGATATTGTCCTGGGATTATTGTCAAGTATTACGGTCAGCATTTTGTCATTTTTTTCATGTGAAATACTATCTCGGTAAATACCGTATTTCATATATCAGTCACTTTTTATATATATTTTATCATAAAACTGTTGGTATAACATAAATACCGCAAGATACGTATCGCGGTATTATATTTTTTGAAGAACATGTGTGAGATATTTTTTTTGTCATTCTAAATCAAAATATCATACATAAATATGTGAAATAGTAAAGTATAATTAATACACATATTTTAACACATAGTTATTTTATTTTTTGGTTACTTTTTATTTTGCTTTTGCTTTCTTTTTTTTTTTTTTTTTTTGGGTAGTAATCTAACTCATATTTTAACATAAAAATTTATTGGATGGTACTAAGGACTCAATGTAGCATTAGAAAATGTATTGTTATTATTAAAGTATTATTTTTTTTTTCTCATGGATCAATAAATTAGTTTTTTGGCTAAGTAATATTTATTTTACTCTCTATATAACATTTTTTATGTTTTTTGTGTGAAAAAATATCTTCTTTCATATATATTTTATTTATTTTTGACAAATTATGATGAGATAAATTAGAATATATAAAAAAAAGTGAAAAAAATTTATTTAATTTCCTTCATCTTAAAATAATATTCTAACATTTTTTTTTTATAAAAATGGTACTAATATGCAGGATGTATATCATGTGATGTACTTTAAAAATATATAATTCATTATACCTAACTATAATGATATTTAATAAGTTGATTGTAGTTTATTGTACCTTCTAGTTGATTCAGTGTTTAGCCTAGAGGCATTCCTGCCAATTTTTAAGTCCCATCAAAGGAAAAGAATTCGAACAGAGACGAATTGAAGGGTATATTTAGGCTAAATTGAATAGTACCCATCAAAATCAACTATATAACTCACGTAAAAAGTTCTATAAAATTTTGTCACAAAATGATAAGTTAAAACAGTTCAAGTCCAGCCTGCAAACAAATATACGTTCAATCATTATTTGTCCTATATCATTTAGCAACAAAATTTTGTATACAAGTAGTGTGTCAACTGTTTTCCGGAGCAATACACGGGACCCTTCAGAATAAGACTCCCAGAAAGGCAAACAGTTAACAGCGAAAAAAGCAGACCCAGTGAGAAGACAGTAAGGCCAGGCCATGACAATGAGATCCAATCCGTTATCCCTCAACCCTCCTCCCAGTCCACATCATCCTCCTCGTCATCTGCAGAGGCATCCGCTTCGACGTTCAAATCATTGACCTTGAAGTTTCCTGTAGTGTTGTCTGAAATTTTGCACATGCTCAAGGTTAGAAGCCACTTAAAATGTCTACTCGAGTAATTAGCAGTCCTAGGAAATAAACTTGGATATGCATATAAGCAAGCATGTAAGTGCACAAATGTACAGCACTTTGTAGTTGTTAGTGTAGACTTTGAAACCCAAACCGACGCACAGTTGTGGGAACAGGTGTCCTATGCTTCTCACCACAAAGGGCATATGCCCTGCTGTATTGGATAAGTAAATCTACTGTCTAATTGACAAATCCTGACAGAGACACCGAGTCTAATTCCAGCCACTTAGAAAATGGGAAAAGAAAACAAATGTGAATAACAACTGCAATCATCAAATTCCTCTGTTATAATTGTTGTGGTTCCATTTCAGGTGATGGATATTACTCACAAAAGAAACTGATCATCATTCCAAAATCACAAAATACATTCATCAACTCATGAAACACCTCCATGCATGTGGGCAAAACTTTAGCATGATGGAGGTTCTAGAAATTCACCCCATTATTCCCTCACGAAAGGGTTGCATCAAGAAGAACAGATGCACACACACACTCACATTGTACTTCTATAATGCCAATATAGCTTTTAGCAAATCATTGATAATATGGATTCCATGCCATTGACTACATAGTTATGTTGATATTAGGAGAACCATGGTGACCATATAATTCTAAAAATTTGAAGTCATTCCACTACACATCATGAAAAAGTTGGAGCAATTACTTTAGTGGAATTCTCTGTTATAGATGTTTGATATCAACCAAACTCTTATGAAATCCAACGACACTGAATCAGCTTACAGCCAAGAAATATGATAGAATATTGCTGCTTACCAGCCACAGGAGCCTCTTCCCAGTTAACATCCTCATCTTTCTCGTAATCTTCACGTTTAGACTTCATGCCCACCTGACGATTAGGAGACTCAGATAGGCTGCTAAAAACAGACTGCTCATTTGATTCTTCATTTCTTTTCTCTTGGGCTCTCATTTCTTCTTGTTTTTGAAGCAAAGCAGCATAATAAGCCTTCAGATACTCATCCTGTCACATGGTCAAGATATAGGCTAAGTGATAGACTAAACAGAAGAAGTATAAGGGAGTAAAACCAGCCAGGAATTATAAATAAGGGAGACAGAACAGAGTTCAGTTGGTTCAGAACACCTGTAAATTCTTCTTATCATCATTTTCAACACTTGACTTCTTGTCATCAGAGAAATCCCTCTGCAATGAACTGCCATCCATCTTTGACTCTGGTAAGGTCTCTCCACGTTGTTCCCTTGTAAGGTTCATTCCCTGCTTTATCATCCATGGAGGCAAAACTTTCAAAGATGTACTTTCATTTTCAGATTTGATGTTCTCATCCTTTCCATCACCACCGGAAAAGGCAACTTCAACCTGCCAATACACAGGCATGAAGGGTAATGCCAGTTACATGCACGTTAAAAAGATGCAACCATAATTGACGGGAAACAACACCAGGGGGAAACAAAAACCAAGAGATATTTCTTAGACAATGATTTGGCAATAAAGAACATCTGAAAAGTAAATAAAACCCTGTTCCTAACAAAAAGCAGTGAACAAGGACCTACCTTCGGTTCTCCAGGAAATGGCATTGGTGTCGCAAACTGATGAGCCCTGGAAGGATCACTGGAACTAGGATCACCATTAGCCAAACGTGCAGCAGCATTTGCTTGAGCTTCCCAAGCTTGAAGACTTCGAAATTCAGGAACAGGCAAATCTTTAACTCTGTTGAGTTGTTCAAATAATGGCTTGAGCTGTACCTGCAAAAGCACACAGAATGTACAATTCTAAAATTTGTTCTCAATCTGAAAATAAATGTCAGAGTTGGACTTCTTTCGGGTTAAAACTCAAATTCTGTTAATCAATTCTCCCAAGCTGATATCAAGCTCCTACAGTTTTGAAATCCCATAACTAGATTAGCAGTAAAGAGCATTTAAAGAACAGAAACTCATGTATACGAAGGACCTGATTATGAAAGTACTGCAATGGCTTCCTCTTGTCAATTTACATCAGTTTGGATGGATTCTCTCACATTATTCCCTTCTCTATAACGATTTTCTAATCATTCTTAGTCATTTTCCCCATCATTTTGTTATACATAAATGCAAACATAAATATGTACAAACAGCATATGAATATATCTACATTTATGGGAGTATGTAAATGGATGTGTGTGAGTGTATGCATGTGCATGTTCATTCACGCTTAGAAAGAGCTTCCTTTTATTATCACAATTTTAACAATGTAACCCAATTCATTAAGTGGTTACACAGATAGGAGTACATATGACTATATAGCCAGAAGAAGCGAGCCTAAAATACAGCAAAGTTATAGGACAACTAATGACCCCCCTAAATTGAGAGCATAACATCACTTTCAACAGCATTTTACTTGTAACTGCAAACTTGGTCGGAGTGTTACTCCTAGTGTTAAACAGTACATGTCTGTATAGCAGCAAGAAATGAACATGAAATACAGCAAAGCACATGAAAAATACTAGCCACCTAAATTGCAAAGGTAACATCATTTGCAGCAATATTTTGCTCATATCTACACAATTGATTGGAGTGTTCTTCCCCAGAAAATACATAAATTCCAAGTCTTCTTGGCCTTGAAAAAACATCCAAGAAACACATGAAAAGAGATTCTATTAACAGAGTTCCCCAAATATTTTCAGAATTTCCTACAACAGATTAACAGATAAGAAAAAGGACAGTAGTATACTGTAAATATTAGAAGACAATAAACCACAAAGCGGAATTCACACCTCAATCTTTTGAAGCATATCATTCAGTTTTTCACGCCGCCGCCTTCTTGCATTATCATCTCCATCTCCTCCTTGGGCAGCTAACTTGTCACTTTCTGCGACCAGTTCACCATCACACCTCTCACAATGGAAATTTTCGTCCACCATGGAAATCAGCAGTGGTGCATCAAGAGCAGTGTACCTGACAATAATATCAATTATTTTTTCCCAAACTGTATCAAGTTATATGGCCTATGCACAATAAGTCAGCAAAATATATTGAGCTGGGCCTTTGGGACAGGGGATGAGGGCAGGCAAGTTAAACTAACCTTTTTCCACAGTTTGGGCATATGTATTCCTGAATTGTATTCTTGTCATCAAGCTCATCCTTTATCTTTTTCCTCATGCGGTGTACTCTATACCTAACAATATCATATATCTGGAAAACATTTTTCCTTCAGGAACCTTCACAAAATTCAGAATCCAGACATGATAATCTGATGAAGAAAAAAACATGTTATTTATGCCCCAATCAAGACTAGTCCAGACACACAAGGGATGGAAAACAGTGAATATAAAGAACAAGAACCACCTGTGCATAATCCAAACAACAGTAGGAGTGGGTATGCAGCTTAATCTTTTCCTCTCCCTCTTTTACATTATGTTGGCCATCAGCTGTTGCAGCTACAGCAGCACTGTATAACTTTGCTCCTTTAGCCGTCTGCAGCCAGTAATATATCAGTAAGATAAAAGTACTGCGATGATCATTAAATATTCTAGCTCCTATCCGGAATACCCCATGCTATGCCATCATGATCCTAATTCCTACTATTTGGTTTCTAATTTCTTTCAGCAAGAATGCCCTGAAGAGCAACAAACCTAAAACGTACACATACTGAGAATACAGTGAATGATCCTTGAATCTCACATATGATCCTCCAGGCATTTTAAAAATGGAGAAAGAGCACAAGGAATACTGGACCTATCTAGTGACAGAAGATACAATACACGAAAAACCAGTAGCAAAAACCAGGAATTACAGTTCTAGCTAACCTCTTTCCTATGATCACGGGCAATTAGTTTTTCCTCTTCGAAGAACCGCAAAGTACGTCGAAGTTGCTTGGAATGCAGTTTCAATTCCTTTGCCAAGTCCTCTTCCCTAACCCATTGTCTCCTGAAGCAAAGAACAAGACTTCAAATCAGCAACCAAACATAATGTCTTTGGCAGAACATTAGCAAGCAATAGCCGTAAATATAACAGCTACGTCACAAATTTACAATGATAAAATCACAAGCAGGAAACTAAATCAAACTACGCTCTTGCTAGCATCTTCTGCAATCGACCCTTTCTTAGAATACTTAAAAAGGGTATTACCTTGTGAGAGCATCAAGGACCACCACCGCGATCCCTCTATTGTCGCTCCGACCAGTCTTGGGCTGATTATCTCCTTTTGTTGTTATATCATCGTAGAACGCCCTCGCCGCAAGTTTCACCAACCTGCTCACCGAATTTCAGGAGAACATACCCACATTACATTACAGTAAAATGAATACACAACCCAGAACAAAAGGGAATCCCAACATGCGTACTTGTTGAATGGATCCGAACTCATTTTTATCTACTCTCTCGCTGCTTGATCAATCCTCCGCGCTATCTTTTCTGAGTCATCTGTCAAAACAGATAGTCCAACCAATTCAGAAATTCAATCATCGATCAGAATAGAAGGTTAAACCCTAATCGGTTTTCGGACTCTCTTACGAGAATTGGAAGCAAGAAAAATGAATTTAATGAATCTGAAAGAGGCATCTGAAGCTGGAACAAAAATGAAGTACACTCACCTTAAAATGTGAAAAAGAAAACGGTCGAAGACAGAGAAAGGTCACTACCGAATGAGAGAACGGGAGATCGTCGAGCGAGAAAGCGAGGCGGAGGGGAGAATAGGGGATAATTGACTCGGGAAGACAGACAGACAGTAGCATTCGTTAGGAATATGCTAAATAGGGAGAAAATTGTATCAGGGGCCCCTAACCTTTTATTATTGTACTTTTTTGGACCCTAACCTCAAAATCTTGCATAAAACTTCTCTAATCTCATTTAAGTGTTCTATTTTAGACCTTCCGTTAACTTGGGGCATTAAATTGGACAAAAAAAAAAGTTGAAAACCAAGTTTTGACCCCTGAATGTTTTATCTTTTTCTTAGAAATAGTGAAAATCTTTCATCTAACAACTGAACCACTATCTCCATAACCCGCCATACTCACGTCTTTCTCCACCCACCACCGTTTATGAAAGTCACTGATGGGTGACTCAATTTTATAGTGTTAAGACCATCTAACAATAGCCCTAAATATTAAGGGCTTGATTTTGCTTGGATTGGTTGAATTTTTTATTTGAATCAGAATTGGGTTTATGAAATTGTTCATGAACCCTAACATTGAATTTTGAAATTAAATGTTATGTGTGCGAAATTGATGAAAAATTGGTTTATTTGTGTTTATTGATCTTAAGGGAGCAAAACCTCTCTTTTTCCTTTGTCAGTTGATGGTGTTTTGTGTCCCCAGGGAGGAAAGGGAGAGAGAGTCAAGACCACTGCATCATCACCGCCTATTGTGACCACTACATCATCATCACCACCTTCGCACTTTACTCCTAGATCCTATTGTCCATGAAACACTTTAAGAAATCGTTGGCATTGCTGCTACCTCCTCCTCGTCGACTACCTTCCTTACCTCAGTGACAAGCTCCAACACGGCTTCACCCATTTGTCCTCTCTCTATGGCCCCATCCTCAGCCTCTAGCTCTGCATCATCATCACCTCCCTAAAAGTGACCAAAGAAGTCATCTGGGACCATGAAATTATATTCCCCAACTATGACCCACCGACAATGGCTGACATCATCACCTACAATGGCAATAACATCACGTTCGAATCTTATAGCCCCAAATGGTGCAACATGCGAAAAATGTTTGTCTGCAAAATGCTCAACAACACCAACCTTGACACCGGCTATGACTTACGCCATAAGGAAGTGATCAATGCAGTGAAGGACCTGTACAAGAAAGTCAGGCAACCGATCAACATGGGGTAGCTTGCATTCTTGACCAAAGTCAATGCCATCTCGAGCCTCCTCTGGGGCAAGAAGGTTAGTGCCCAAAAGGGTGCAAGCTTATGGGTCACTTTCTAGTGACTACTAGCTGATATCATGGATCTTCTGGTGGCCACGGAGGGATGCTTTTGGAGGTTTTTCACTATGCTGATAGGTTTGTAAGCTAGGGTGTTTGAAACATTTGCTTTGTAGGACGATGGTACGGCCAATCAAGGGCAATTGTTTGTTGTTGAAGGCCTCTAAAGCAAAGGTCCAAAACAAATTTGACGAGAATTGGCAAATGGAGAGAGGAATAGGCACATAAGTGAAGAAAATGATGAATAAGAGGAACCATAAATGGTCGGCAGCGGAGGGCGGTGGCCAAAGATGGACATGAGTATAGCATGTTGTAAAGATGGTGGTTCGATTGTTAAATAAGAAAGTTTTAAAGTTTCTAAGACAACAATAAAATGTTCAAAGGTTAAAACTATTTTTTCACTTTTTTGGGTCCAACTTAACATCTCAAGTTAACTGAAAGTAAAAAATGGAATATTTAAACAAGATTAGAGACATTTTATGCAGATTTTGAGGTTAGGATACAAAACAGTACAATAATAAAATGTTAGGAGTCACAGATGTAATTTACTCACTAAATAGGTCTGGAAATGGATTAGGTACCAAATTTACCATTGAAAAATTTCAAAAAGATCAAATTTACCATCAAGCTTTTAAAAGTACCAAATCTCATATTAAACTTTATTGTTTAGACCAAAATTACCATCGATGTTTCAAAAAATATCAAATTTACCATTTTCCTATTAAGCAACCGTCAAATTGAAGGTGACAATAATAGTTTTCATCATTGACTTTTCACGTTTCTTCTACTAATGCCATAATTTTGCCTATCTAGTGATGAGAAATACCATCTTGGCCACGAATAAAGACATTGATGAGAAATACATGATCCGAGATTCCTTCTTTGCAAAAATCAAGACACTAGGCTCGATCCAACACAAAAACATCATTTGGTTTCTGGGTTGTTGTTGAAATCAGAGTACGAGGTTGTCCATTCCTCCAACACTATTACTGGTTCTTAGGGAACTGTCATTCTCTTTTTCACTACTTTAGTCTAAGTTCTTCTTCTTCTTCCAACACTGTTTCTAGTTTTTAGGGAACTATCATTCTCTTTTTCACTACTTTAGTCTAAAATTCTTATTCTTCTTCCTTTTCGATTAGTAGACCTTGTCATTGTTCCCGTTCTTAGATAATGTTTCTTTGCTCCTCCTGGCTCTTCATTTTCTCAATTGGGTCCTTTTCTATTAATGCTCCAATGTGTTGCTAGAGCTCACTAATTCTTGCTGGTAATTCTATAAATTTGATTTTTCTTGTTGTTCATACATCTGAGTTCTTCTGGATTTCTTCAAGAAATAGGATATGAAGATTTTAAACTTTGTTTCCTATAATTTGTTATTTTCAGTTAGATCTGGGGTGATTTCTATCTCTTCTCTATGGGAAAGGGAAGTGGCGAAGGGGCTGAGCCAGCAAATGATGGAGATAAAGAGAACTTCAAGCAATTGGTTGAAAGAAGATGACATGATCATCAGATAAGCAAAGTTAGGGCAATATTGTAAGAAATGTGAAGAACCAATGATCAAAACTTATATTTTTCGTCTTCAATTTAATGGTCACTTATTGGTGGAATGACAATTTTGGTGTTTTTTATAACATTGGTGGTAAATTCAGTCTCAAAAGTAAAGTTTAATATTAAATTTGGTACTTTTGAAAGTTTGGTGACAAATTCAACCCTTGTGATACTTTTCAATAGTAAATTTTGTACTTAATCCGTTTGGAAACTGTTAGAATATGTCCAAATAGATCCTTAACTTTGATATTTTTTAAACTGCCCCATTATTTAGTGTTGTTGACCGGGAAATTACAAAAACCCTTATGTGGTTGTAGTTTTGCCTAACCTATATTTTGCTCTTTTTTTTAAACCTACGTTTTACTCCTTACTTCTTTTACATTATTCAACAACAACTTTTGAAATCCTAATTTAAATTATCTGGTAACTATATTTTAGTGATTTCAAGTTGTCTGATATTTTCTTTAAAATTAGTTGACATTTAAAAAACATTGTTTTGCACTTACAAAGATAAATTGTAACTTAAAATTTCTATTAATTATAAAAAATATTAGAGAGATTGAAAGATGACCATCATATAATTTAAATTAAGGTTTTAACAGTTATTGTCATATAGTGTAACAAAAAGTGTTTACCTAAATAAAATGAACTCAGATACTTTAAGCAAGCAATTTTGAGTTAAATTTGAATTCATATGTTTACTTTCTTCCTAGATGATGCAGTGAGAACCAATGATTGATCAAGTAACACGTTTAATATAGAAAATAATGAGAATCCACTCACAAAGAAGGCTAAACCAAATTGGAATACTCAATATTATTGATATAATGACTAATAGTAACATAAGAAAACATATTAACAGGCATTCAAAGAAATCCTAGTCCAAAATAAATAAAGAAAACCAAAAATAACTAGGAGTAAAAAATGACACAGACTACGGCCGCCCAGATACCTTTCAAAATAATGGATTTTTTACCTGCCAAACACATTTATAGAGGACAAAGCCTTAATAATGCCTATAGAGCATGAAATTTCATTCAAAATGACATATTATAATAGTCATTTTGACAATTACTCCAAAATTTATGGCCTTCGAAAATTAAGGGTCACGTAAGACCTATTTTCAAGATTTTTTATTCAATTTCACTCATCAATTACACACTCCACGTCACTAGAGATCCCCACTTTAGCACCTCATATTACCTTTAGAAAACTAGTCTTTGCCTATTTGGTTGAGTATACTCTGAGTGCACATCATTTGAATATCAATTTTATGCAATTCAACATTCTGTAAGGTTATTGGACATTAAGAGTTTCTATTTAGGTTAGCTTACTTTCATATATTACAATTTCATCACTCCTTTTAGTAGTTGCACAAAAACTTAAATTCCAGGTTTCACCATCAAACTCTTGAGAATGTGCCTATCTGGTTAGCATATCATCCTTTTTTTCATACTCATCCATCCATCAAACTTTTGAAATTGTGTCCCTTAGGATAATAGAGTAATATGAGCAAAAAGTTATAACTTTAGTGACCGATACTGTATTTAGAAAAGCCTCTTCGTCTTTAGCGCCTTTCAGGTACCAAATTCAATTTCAAATAGATTACATCGAGCGGAGCAGAGAGAGATGCAAGCTCGGAGCTCTTCGAACGAACGTGCTCGCTTGATCGAGTTTCTGTTTCAGTCTGCTGAAGTAAGTGATGTTCTTTCTACTGCGAATCTCTGTAATTGTTCATTTTTCCTTATCGTTCTTCGGTTTCTTCTCAGCTGCTCCAGGTTTCTCCAATCGTCAAATATACCGCTTCGTCGCTCTTCGCTTGCCGGTTTCTCCCGTCTGTTGACAGGTGATTTTCACTCTTTTCCAATGTTGTATCAAGTTTTAGAGAGTTTCAATTGGGCCCAAATGTTTTTGATTTCAAAGATCATGAAAATTGTGTAACTGGAAATTGCATTTTGAAGTGAAGGATCAATTATTGGATTATTTTAATTTTGTGCTTACGCTCGACTTGTTATCTGATCTGTTATCCAGCACTTAGAAAATAGGAATTTCTTGTTAGTGTATATTCGACATGCTCTTTGTCTATGGGTTTTGAGTTTGAAGCTTTAACAGTGATGTCATTTTTTGATCAAAAGTGTTGACACTTAAGTTAAAAGAACTCGTAGTCCATGTCTTATTTAGTTCTTCGTCTGTTTACTTGTTGCTTGGTTTAAGCATTTTGTTACTTATTTGTTGCCTGATTTAGGATAATACATAGCAATGACAAGGGGAACCCGGTATTACGTTCTATGGAGGAGAGCAATTTGCAGCTATTTGGGCTTATCTCACTATGGATCTCAAGCAAAGTTTAGTTTTAAATCCTTATTCTGCAATGATGTACGTAGATATTCTGCATGTGGCTAATCATGTCTAATTGCTCTAGATGCATGAGTCACGCCCTCTCTCGGTGAAACAATTGAAGTCTTTGGCAGACAAGTGCATTAAGGAACAACATTTTACAACTAGCGATTTCCTTGAAGCTGTAAGCTCTGTCATTTTCTAAAAAGTAGTTTAAAAAGCATTGTTGTTCTCTCCTCTTGTTACGTGCATGGTGATTCTAAGGGTGTATTCTGCAGGAAGTTATCTTATTGCAGGTAAACTTAAAAAAACATCCTAAAGATCTAGCATTTTGTCGTTTCTGCTGATGGCTTTGTTTCTTCAAAGGGGTTGAATTTTGAGATCGGTGCACTAGATGTAGCTTTCATATACCTTGAAGAGCTCTATAATCAGTTCAAGTATGTAATTTGAGTAATTCCATAGCCTGCATCCTAATCGCATGGCAAATCTGAGCATGGCAGTGCTGTCACTAGAATACTTTCTCACTGTACTGCTTTGATAGCAGAGGCTTGGCAAAACTTGGAGAGCTTTTAAGCTTTGAAGCATGCATGGATCTAATGGATCTTCTTTATGAAAAGGATGAGACAACAAAGTTTTTTGGATCTCCTTGTGCTCTTGCTGCATCAATCTTGGTGAGTTTTGCTTCATCGAACTACTTTGTATGTTTCCAGGCTTTAAAGTGTGTCATGATTTGATGAAGTTACAGAATTTTGCAGATTGCTTCATATGTCATCACTGTCCCTAAACAGCAGTTGGAGTTCCCTATTCTTCCTTGGGGTTAGCTTCTTATTATCACCCTTGAAAGCTTATCGTTTCCTTCTTTTCATAATTCATGGTAATTTTTAATTGTCTGATGTTTAATATCCTATCATATCCAAATGACTTGAATGTGCTTTATTCTGTGTATCATTAATATGTTATCAAGCACCTTCAAGTTCCAAGTCTGTTGAAGTTGTCACTAGAAACTCAAAATTGAAAGAAGGGTCCATCCATATGTTGTGTTTTTTATCTATAGATAAAACTGTCACTTCCACAGTGTATGGGCTTCTATATGTTCCTCATTCTAGGTGTGACATCTTAACTCCATAATAAATCAAATACACTGCAACAAATGGGGCATTCAGCATTCCATTCTTCCTTTAGTAGTCTTTATGGATGCATTTCCCCTCAATTCCACATAGATTCAGACTTCTAAAACATTTGAGGCTTTACTCAAACACAACGAAATTGGTCCTCTAACTAACAAGAAGAGCCATGCTCTTCAATAGCATGAGAAAGAGGTGTTAGGTCTTTGAACTTCAAATGGCAGTCATCCCACTTAAGCTTCAGCTTGAGTTGCTTCTTTCGGCACTAGAACACTGGAGAGTTAATTGAGCAAAGAAGGAAAAAGAATAGTCATTCCTTATAGAACACCACTGTGTTGGGAGGGTGGAGACCCTCACCATATAGCCAGCGGTTTCATCAAGTAAAAACTTGGTTGCAGGTAGCTTCTGTATGAAAAACCCAAAGGTTGCCACCTGAATATGGAAACTAGCATTTAATCCATTCTAGGATTATAGAGGTTGTTCAATGGTTGAGAGCTAACTTTAGCATCAGCGTGAGCTGCCATGTTGTGAAATGGACAAATGACAGTTAGATATTCTGAAGAAAAGCGGAGAATTAGGGCTACATACAATTATACAAGTTTGATCAATCCTGCTGAGTCTGCATTTCTGTCGTCTCCAGATTATGTTTTTCAAGTAGAATCTGCTCTTGGGTTATCAGTGTTCGTTCAGTGACAATTTTTCTGAATCATGCGTATTAGAATGCGGACAAAGCGTGCTCTTTCCATCAGTGATCAGCCAAGGCGAATTTTGTGAGACCTAAGGTACATGCACAGACTGACTTGTTCTTTGACATGAATATATGAACTTTTGGTACGTCTGTCTTCCTTCCCAGTGGAACGAAAACTGTCAAAAGTATATAGGCTAGGTCATTAAGTGGTGAAAAATAATTTAGAAACCCAAAGTAGGTGATACCTCCACATAGCACCCAGGAAAATGAAACTCTGTCATTGTCGCCTGAGTCACGCAGAATAGCAGTCCGAAAGCATCATTCAGCACAGCGGTATTTCATTCTAGTAAGAGAAAAGTGGAGCAATTTAACATCCCATTGCCCTAAAAAATAGGGCAGCTGATCTTTGTCAAACCGATCATTTTCTGATCCATGGCTATTGAAATTGAATGCTGACCACCGGCCATACTGGGCCATTGGATTTGTGGTCCATCTCAGGAAGTTAATACCACGGGATTGGCGCTTGATGGAATTGGTGTATGGCTTGGGTATGATTTGTGGCCACTTGCTCTGGACTCTTCAAACATTACTGCTTATTTGCGTCTGTCTTCTCGGCAATTTCTTATTCTTGCCTTGGATCCTATGGAATTCAAGCTGTGTCCTAGAAATCCCTTCATGGTCCCATACATATCATACGTGATACGGGTTTCTTTGCTGATAGTTGACCTCTGTTGAGCCGTGATAGTAGGTGGCTGTTGTTTTACCATTATAAAATGGAGCCAAACATGGCTCATTGGATGCCAACTAACAAGTCGTCACTGAACGACCAAGTGAAGCTTAGCTTCCAACGTGTAAGATGAAACATTTTTCTAGGAACTTGCACCTAATATGTAAGATGAAATTGCTTGTTGATGGAGGTAGAGCTTATTATTTTCTTGGGTTTTTCTACTTTATAGTATTCGAGTAGAAACAGTTTATTAGGGCCTTTGGAGGAACGTAACTTTGATCGATCCGAATGAAAAGTACTGATCATCTGCCCCTGTTCCTTCCCACTCTTTTAACCACATCAGTCTCTAATCATTAACACTTATCAGTCTGTGATGTGAAGGAGTGCATTTGAAATTTTAGTACTAAGAATCTAACTTTTTCAAAATAAAATTTATAGAACCAAGCCACACGTGTGAATTCACATGGGTTTTGATATGTCATACCCCTGTCTCATATTCTTTGTAATATTTTATATTTTGGATTGTTCCAAATTTTTTACAATATTCCCTTTTTAGTAAGTTTTATCAAGTATTTTTACTATTATACCCTTTATTCTCTCATCACTAAATTCTATCTATTCCACCATAAAATCTACTACTCACTCTTTATTTTGTTCTCTCCTCTAATCAATGACGGGGATAACCGACAACGGCGATTTGACAATGGTAGATCGATGATGGTGAATTGAAGATGACGATCGATGACGGAAGATTGAGGTGATGGAGGGAGGACCTCCAATCGACAGTAGGGGTAATTATTCGATTTTTTCAATTAAAACTGAACTGAATTAGTCGGTTTATTTGGTTTTCGGTTTTGGATGATAAGAAACCGAATTAGTCTATAAAACTAAATTTAAACCGAACCAAAATATTTCGGTTCGGTTCAAACCGAATTAACAAAAAAAAATGGTAGTGAAATTCTATAAGAGATGAAATGAGAGAGATATATTATTTTTTTTTCCAATTCAATTCAATTCAATTCAATATAGAAGATTCATTGTCCATGGAAAGAAAGAAAATAAAAATACAAGCTAATTTAGGTTATTTGGTAGCATTATTGTTCATGAAACAAATTAGAAAAAAATTGATATAAAAAAATTCGGCTAATTTGGTTACCGAATTTACTAAATTCCAAAACTGAAACCGAAATTTTTGTTATTCGGTTTCAACCGAAATCGAACCAAATTTTTGAATTAATCGAATCAAAATTTAAAATTATTTCTGTTTTTTTGTTTGAACTGAATACTGATCACTCCTAATCAACGGAGGTCGAAGGTGGACATAGAGGTTGAAGGGACGGTAGTTGAGGAAGAGATAGAGGTCGAAGAGATGGAGATCGACGCGATCAGATGACTGGATTGATGCAATCGAAGTGTGATTGACGACAACAGAAATGCAACCGAGAACTAGACTCAATCATGGACAAGGGCGGATTAAGGACCCAACTTCCAAGATTCATGGGGATGGACAGCAAGCGAAGCGGAGGAGATCAGGGTATACAGAAACAAGGCAGAGATAGGAGGCAAGAGGGGGTGAATAGGTGTTTGCAGCGGTGTGAGAGAACCATGATGACTTTGGCCGACAACACACCTATGGCTGATAGATGTGACAACAAGATCAATGAGTGGCGGATAACCGGCGAGATAGGGTAATTTTAGAACAGATGCGAGTGCTAGACGAGTTTCTTGATTTACATAAAAAAAGAAATGGAGCAAAAATATCGGATAGATGGATTATTTTTTATGCTTTATCCATCAAGAGGAAGAAATTGGAATGAGACGTTTGTTTAAAAAGTACTTTCAGAGGATGAGGATTTCGATGAGCCTTTAGAGGGCCCATGAGAAGGCCCTGTTGCCTAATTTCACTTGTCTTTTTCTGAAAGGAAGATCAGTGCTTGTCTCGGCGACAGTTCCTGTCCAGCAACTTAAACTCTTCTTACAAGCATTTTGGATCTTTCCTGTACATTTCCTCACCGGTGAAGTGAGCTGGCATTGCATGTTCTGTTTTAGGGCTCATCTAGGATTCAATTAGACCAAAAATAAAATTAATTGCTCTGTTCTGATGTCAGTATGTGTATTTCGAGTCTATATATGTTAACCCTAAACCAAAGTTTTCCTTGTTTCTTAATTATACAGTGAAATTTGTAACCTCCTGCAAGGAAGATGAAATTGTGGAAGTGGTTTCTGTCATCCTTCAGCATGCTTTACAGCCTTCCAGCTAGACATCACAAGACAATTCGGTCTTGTCAGAGAGCAATTATTGTATAGAACATATTTGTGCAGTTGTACTTCGTTACAAGTAAGCTCCAGTTATTGATGAATAGTTCTACTCTACAAATAGCCTTACGGAACTAAATGGTTAAAAGTTGCAATCTTCCAGACTCGTCTTTATACTTAGAAATGTTGCTTGATCATCCCTTGACTCAATCATGGGTTGTAGGTGTAAGGAATTTATAAAGAATCACTACTACGATGGCCTCACATGACACCCAACTATTGGCTCACGGGATGAGATGGTTAGCAGTTAGCACCGAAACTATTCCTCCTAACACGTAATGTTTGTATATTTTTATCTTTTTGTTTCTATGGTAAATAATATGGATCTTGTGAATCAAAACATTATAAAAAAAATAATAAGTGTTCCATTGTTGCTGCCTCTTCTGTTCAAGTTGGATATCAAGCAATTTGGTTCCAACTCTTCTAATAATTCGGGGTAGGTTTCTAATGTTTTTTTTAACTTTTCCATGTTTTCAACTAATTAAGTAATTAACGACATCACAATTTAAGGTACTATTTTATTGTCCTCAACCACTTACTAAAGTGGTTAGAGGAGTCCACCAGAGATTTAGAGTTTGAATTTGACCTTCATTTTCCATAAAATGTCAATAATAATTGTTCAAATATCCTTTAGATCCTGAAAAAAGTAGATATTCTTTATCCCTATACTTTAAGTATCTCTTTATTCTATAAATTTGTAAAGCTACTTTCATGTAAAAAACAAAATAAAACAAAACTATTTCATTTATCTTATATCGATTGAATTATTTGGTTTAGCATCGAGATTAAGAAAATTTAGTGTTGTTTTTTACTTTTATCCTTAAAAAATTGATATTAAAATGATAATTTGAATAGTGATATAATAAAGTAACTTACTAAAAATGAAAATGTTGAAAATTTTAAAACTATCTAAAATAAAATATGTTACAATAAATTTTGGATAGATGGAATATTTATTACGTTGAGATTAGTAAGAAAGTAACATCACTTTATTAGGCAATCTGCTAAGTTTAGCCTTTTGGTCGTAGACATCATAAGCAAACCCATATAATGCATTCCAAAGACTCCAAACAAAGGTTTTCCTTGATGCAATTTGATAAATCATCTCTTAAAATTGTCATGATAATAAACAGTGTTTTGGTAAAAAGACAATGTCGGGCTATATGTTAAAGTTTATTGACTGTTTCCATCTTTGATAATTTTACTATCAAATATCTATACGATAAAGTGAAAATGAGCATCTTTATTTTTTAAGTAAGAGATTAAATTTGAGTATTATAAATGAAGAAACAGATAAAATAACTTCACCATAACGGCTAATGGTTGGATGCATGTAAACATTTACTAATATGAACTATGTTCATCAACTTTTATATTAACTAAAAATAAATAATATTTCACCTAATAATTACTTTTTTATTTAAAAAGTTTCAATAAGCACTACAAGAGAAAAAAAACTAGCTGAAAGGATAACTAAATTTTCAGTGGCCATTATTTCAGTTAGTGGTCATTATTTCAGTTACAAGACAGCTGCAAATCAAGTATTAGAAAGATATTTAGAGACCGACTTTGGTTGCTAGTTGGTCACTAAATTTGCTGCTGGGATACCCATGACAAAATTTTTGGAGAATGATAGTTCAATTGTCAACCGGTAATCAAAAAGTGAAATATCAACTGATTGATGGTTAATTATCACTGGTCAATTTTTCATTTCTCTTGTATTGAAGAGAATAATAAATCATTCGTAATAACACTCTTCCACTAAAAGAAAAATAATAGGGTCTTCTACTCGTTTGCCCTTAAAAACGTTACTTAGTTATCTGGTAAAAATAAATTTGAAAAATGAAAAAGTGTTATTAGAAGCTGGTTCAAAGTCAAATTGTACTTGGTCTATTAGGCGGAAGTGAACAACGTTATTCTTTTGCTCATCAATGATCAGATTCGGATGGACTGCCTGGAAAAATTAATTGTGCAGCTGAAAACAAAAAACAAAAAAAGAAATAAAAAACAAAACCATAACAAATACGAGTAGTTGAGCTTGTTTTAATACTGTGGAAGGTCCTGCTACCCTAGTTGGAGTGTCAAAAGGAGAATAGATTCCTCTCCCGCCCCCCTTTTTAATATTTGAATAATGTATTAGTATTGAGTTCAGTTGTCTTTTGATACTGAATAAATTGACATTCTCTTATTATATATGTAATTTTTTAAACTTTATATCTCATACTATTGATTCTGTGTGAAGAAAAAAAGAAAACCATTGAAAAACTTGTTCACCAACTATGATAACAGCCGAAGATTATGTAATGCAGCAAAAAACATTCACAATTGATCAAAACATCAGAAACCTCCATTTTCCCCCAAAAGAAAAAAAAAATAACTCATTCTATATATATTAGAACCAAAACAAGTTGGCAATAAGACTTTCGAGAGAATCGTGAGTATTTCACAAAATTTGGTCAAATGATAAAAATAACTGTACCCACCATTTCCACGTACTACTACCATTCAAAAATTTTGCTTATATGGCAAGGTAGGTGAAGAGGGGATTTCTCCATTCCTTTTCGTGTCTTCATGTATGTAGATATTAGTTCAAATGGTATACAAGTGATCTGATTATATCATATGGTTTGATTAAGATTTAGGTTATAACTTAATTATATAATGAATCTCTTCATAATTTTATAGCCTGCATAAAAATTTGGGTTGGAGTATAACGGCCAATTCGTTTCAACTTTAGCCAATTGGCTACTAAATGACTTTTTTTTATTTTTACATTTTTTTCACTTAAAACTAATTTTAATTAAAAGCCAATATTATGTAGCTACAATAATCAATTAAAAATATAATTTTTATAATCTTACTAAATTTTTATGAATTTTTCTAGTTTCAAGTCTTAAAAAAGAAAAATTCATAAAAATTTAACAACATCCTAAAAATTTACTTTCAAATTGATTATTGCATCTATATAATATTGACTTTCAAATGAAATTGGTTTCACGTAAAAAAGATGAAAAAGTTAAAAAAAAGTCAGTTGACTTTAGACGAAACGAATTGGCCCTAAGTTATCTTAGTTATGTATTCTTTCTTATTCTCTCAGCACGGCATAGCTTTTTCAGATCAACTTACTTCCTTAGTTACACTATTAAATCTACCAATATAGCTATCAGATACTAAAGATATGATAAAACAATTATTTATGCAACATAACATTCCTGTATGATAGGGTTGCCTTTAGAGGTTAAGTGTTTTGGTTTTAGGCTTAGCTTTGGTTTATATTGGCTCTATTGTTGGCTACTAGGCTAGGGTCTTCATTGTTTATTGGGTAGATTATCTTGTGTTGTTATTTAGATTGGATTTTTTGGGCTACATCATCTTTGTTTTTTTTTTTTACTAAAATGATGTTTGTAACTTTTATTTGTTTCTTTCTTTTAATAAAATTTTCATTGCCAATAAAAAAAAACATGTAACATAACAATATAACATAATCTATGCGAATAAATGGTAAAGATTGCAACTTTAACTTTAACTTATAATTAATAATGCATCAAAACTAGGATTCAACCTTTAGGAAAAGAAAACCCTAAGTAACTTTTAGTTTCTAGTTTCAGGATATATGGCATCGGTATTCAAAAGAGATAAAGAGAATTGACTTGAACTTAACGACCATTTGGAGCATCTGGTTATATCAAAATTCTTTAATTTTTTCAAGAGAAGCTAAGTTGCCAAGTCAGATCATTTTTGCTAAGGAAAACCTCTAAAATGACTGT
Organism: Aquilaria yunnanensis; assembly: GCA_039654915.1. Lineage (NCBI taxonomy): Eukaryota > Viridiplantae > Streptophyta > Magnoliopsida > Malvales > Thymelaeaceae > Aquilaria > Aquilaria yunnanensis. The sequence continues at coordinate 5,510,663 of CM077595.1, forward strand.
TAAGCAACAAGAGCTTATAAGCTTTATTGTTAAAGCTTCATCAACCAAACCCTCTGTTGACACCCAATTTCGTCCGGCTTAAAAATAAAAAAATTAATTAAATTAAAAAGTAAAAAAAATTATTGAATTAGTTAATTAATTGATTACTTAATTAAAAAAATAATAATAGTAATAATGGCAATATTATTTTAGGGGCGTTCTTTTTAGTTTGTATGATAAAAAAAAAAGGGGAAGAAGAAGAAAATAATAATAATAATAAATTAAATCTAAGTTAATTAAAATTAAAAATTATTAATTAATTAATTAATTAAAAAGAAAAAAAAGAAAAAATAATAAAAATAATAATAAAAAATGGGGAGGGTGGCCGACAGAGGCTCCCCCTCCCCTTATCCCTTATCTTCTCTCGCCCCCTTATCTCTAATCTTATCTTCTCTCCCTCTCACGAACTCTTATCTCTCTTTCTCTGGCAACATGAGAAAAGGGAGAGACAGCTTCTCTAGGCTCTCTCTCTCTCTCTCTGAGGCTCAAGTTCTCTCTCTTCTCGGGCCATCTCTCTCTTTCCTCACTCTGCTCTCTCTCTCCCTCACGCCATACAGAGCTTTCTCCTTTTGCTAAAAAAAAAAATGATCAAACTTCTCTTCCTCCAGGACTCTTTCCCTTTCGCCTAATCACGCCCTCTATCCATCTCTCTAAAAGGCCTCCCCACTTACTCTCTCGCCGGAGAGGAGCTAGCTTCGGGGACTCTTGTTCCCTCTCTCTTCTCTCTCTCTCCCAGGGGGGGGGGGCTTCGCTCTTCTTCTTCTTCTTCATCTCCCTTGCTGGAGCTCTCACTGATCTCCCTCTCTCCCCACTCTCCATCTCTCTCTCCCGCTTCTCGCCCTCTCTGGCTCTGTTTCTCCCTCTCTCTCTCTCTCTTCTCCACCACCACCGTCACCAAGGTCTTGTCAGCCCTGAAAAGATCCGGCGAGAGGTCGCTTAGCGTCTGGAGCTGTGACCACCAGTTTTCGGTCGATGACTGCTTCTGCGTAGGGAAGATATGCTCCGTGGACATCGTCTGATCCCTGGCTCGGAAGGAGAATCTTCTGGATCCTGCCACAGCGTTTCAGGCCCCGATCTCCGTCCTCCTTCCCAAGGCCCCTGGCGTCGTCAGACATTTTGGAATCTAATTCAAGTTGCTGGAGATGAAGAGGTCTCCGAACGATTCTTATGTTGGTTCTCAAGCGCAAGTGAAGCACCAAACGAGTCACTTCATTTTGTTCTGGTTCATGGGATCTCTGAAGGCGCTCGATACTGGTACAAGCTGAAATACCACTTGGAGATGTTCGGCTACAAAGTCTCCTGCATCGACCTCAAAGGCTCCGACTTCTTTTTCTCTCTTCACGCTCCCGATCATTCTTTTTTTTGAAATTTTCCTCTGCTCTTTGCACTTCACCCTCCATTTTTTGGCTAGGACTCTTCGCTTCCTGCTTTCCCAGACTCGAGCCCTTCATGAAGTTGCTGAAGATTTGACCCACTGATCAACCTCCTGATAAGGGACAGGTTTCAATAAGAGTTAGGATATGGGATGCCTAGTGTCAACACCCAAGGATTCTGGTGTGAATAGGAGGAGGCCAGGGAGCATTGGAGAAGTTTCTGTTTATGTACCAGGCTTACGGATCCCAAAACCTGTTGATTTTTCTCAATCACTCGGTGATCATTTGTCAAAGGACTTAGTGCGAAGGCTTTCCGCTTTGAGAACCCGCATAGTTGTTATGGCTGGTCAAGAAGGTCCAACGATCACCAGAACAAGGAGAAAAAGTGCTACCCAATATGGAGATTCAACATTGGCTGATCTTCATCAGGCTCTTGAAGACTACTTGCCTGTTCTTTTGGGCTTAGTTAGATATGGGAGCCACTTGCAATACAAAGTACTATTTGTCTCGGTAAACCAGGAAGATGATATTGAGGAAACAGGCATGTCCAATGCTTGGTATGAGGGGCTGTCTATTTTACATTTGATGGCAATGCTGTTGTTATCACAGGCCAACTTATTACTTCTTCCGAGGACCTCTGCTGATGGTTATCAACCAAAAGTATCAGTGGAAAGCAGGAGAGCATCTGTGGATATTTTCTTGAAGGCAACTGGATATCTTGATTGCGCTGTACGACATGTCCTACCTCAGCTTCCAGCAGAAGACAGGAGAAATTTACCTATGAACTTGTCAGAGGGAGTTCTTCGAGCACTTTGCCTGCAAGCATTAGGGCAGTTTGAAGAAGACAAAGGCAAAGATTGAGGTTCTTCTCCAAATTATATCGAGTCTATTGATGAACGTTTGGGTGAAGAGCCATAAAATGCAAAGGGGAAAGGCTGCAGGAACATCTAGACTTGCTGGAACACCCATACACTGCAGTTTCATGATTTGCTGGCCTATGATGCATGGTGAGATTGCTTCAATTTGTTCCTTTTCCAGTGTACGGTGTATTATTATTATTATTATTATTTATTATTTATTATTTATTATTTATTATTTATTTTTTTATTTTTTATTTTTATTTTTATTTTTTATTTTTTGTATGTTGTGATTTTGGTGTGAAAGTAATGAATAGGTTTGTGAGGGGTTTAACCTGTGTGGCGATCTCGAGATCTGGTATATTGATATGTTATCGACTAGATTATTTTTATTATTTTGAATTTAATTTGTCGTCATGTGCTTGTATCATTTTACCCCCTATAAATTTTTATTTTTATTCAATGAGTCACTAATTTTTGTTTATTTTGCAGATTAGTCGCTGACAGCAGATTTATTTCTTCGTTCTCTTTTTGTTTTCTTTCTTTCTTTGATTATTTAACCATGTATTAGATTTAATCATTAAATTCACTTAAGAATGTAATTTAGGATATTTATCTATTATTTTTTTTAATCCTTTTTTTTAGAATAGTTAAATTTTAATTCTTGTAATGTATCTAATGTGTACCAAATTATTGGTTAAGAAGCATTCAAATGTTCGTGAATCCGTTCTTAGTAGGTTTGATAAAATCCTAAGACGGATCATATCCATGTCCAGATGATTCGGTTAGAATCCATGGCTTGGATATTAACTGAAATTATTTAAAACAAAAAAACAAAAAAAATTAAAATTAAATAATAATAATCCAGATTGCAAACCAATAAATTAAAATCCATGTCCGGGTGATCCGATAGGATTCACGGTTTGGAAAAATACAAACTTTTAATTGAATAAAAATTAAATACAAAGATAAAAATCCATATTTTACGGTATGGATTAAACTATTTAAAATTTCATCAAATTCCGTGTCCGGGTGACTCGGTAGAGTCCATGGTTCGGAATCAAATCTTCCGTGTCCAAATGACTCGGCAGAGTCCATGGTTCAGAAGTATAAAATTCTATACAAATTAATTACTAAAAATCCACATCTAACTAAATAATTCAGTTAAAATTTCTAATTTTGAAAATTAACTGAAGTTGTTAAAAAGCAAAGCAAAACAAAATTAAAATCAACTAAGGTACCAATTTTTGGGCGTTTTAACAAAGTTGTTTTAACGTAACCGTACTCCCGAACCCCCGAACTCTCGCAGATCAATTTTAAGGTGTCCAATCGACCTGAGCGAAAATCGATTGGTGGCGACTCCCGAAAACGGCCCGCACGTTGCCACAGCTTGGCGACTCCGCTGGGGACCCTGGTTAGTGAGTCGAGCCTAAAGTTGATTTGTTTTGATTTACTCTGCTTTACCATTATGTGGATTTATATATTATATTTACTTAAGTAAACATGCATAATGCATTCACAAAATGAAGCTCTATACCCGAGCTTCCTTAAATCAAACACGATTCTTTCTAAGCGGAATTGGTGTTGTTGTCCTTGTGAGGCCATGGTCTCTAAGCCTTCACCGGTTTCAAAGTAGCAAAGTAGTGTATTGCCTCCTGAGACGGTTAGTCTCTGCATGGGCCCGCGAAAAGCTATGACTCGAATTAATCCTTCCTTACATAAACCCTAGAGGGTAAGGAATTGGGCCGTCACTATACTTTAGTGATGGGATTCGGGAACTATCCCTGGCCTTTTTGATAAGCCACCTTATGCATATAGAATTCCCCACTTAACCATAGAACTGACCATAGAATTTCTACCATTTTACCAACGCCATAAGCATATCCTTGTTATGCTGTGTTGTTACTCTACACTTTTCTTCGTATGGTTTTAACTTGTTTATCCATAATACTTCATGAGTTGTTAATTACTATTTAACTTGTTAATAACCTTATTTTTCTTTTGTTATACTTCCGTTCTGTGCAATTATTCTTCATGCATCAAAACCACGCGTCAAACTGTAATAACTTTTTAATCTTTCTAATAACAACTAGAAATCTCGAAGTTCCTCGATAGTGAATAATCAAACTCACTCATTGCATACATCCATTACGTCAATCACATGCATATAAAATCTGATAAAAATATAATCTCATTGCATGCATCCATTACATCAATCACATACATATAAAGTCTAATAAAAACATAATCTCAGTTTTCTATTGCATGCATTCCATTACATTAATCATGTACATATAAACTTTGATAAAAACATAATCTCATTTTGTATTACATACATCCATCACACCAATCAAGTGCATATGAAGTCTAATAAAATAAATCTTACTTTAAAACGGTAAAATTGGACCTCAACATTGATACCCAACTCGGCTCCAAACAAGACTAATGGCAGAACAAACCAAATGACGTCTCATAGATATAAAGTCCAAGATAGAAAATATGGCCGGAGCAGTTCCCTCCTCATTACACCAAAAAATGAAATTCATTTTTGAAGGAAAGTTAATCACAGTCTTTGCTAAAGAAGGCATTCTGCTATCATCTATATCAATAGTAGCAAATACCAAGTGACCTTCTCTTCCAAGTTGGTGTGACCCAAATCCCAAATGTAACTGAAAATTCTGTCATATTGAAACTCAAGGTCCAACAGTTGGCCGAGTCCAAGTTACTAGGCCCGATGTGATTGGTAATTGAAAGTGAAGATTTTGAGCTGGAATTACATTGATTTTGGAAGGGCTCCAAGTCAGATCTGACCTAACAGTCCGCACACACTTTTGAATGACAGGGAATCCTTTGAATAAACTTGTATCTTTGAAAGCTTGCAAAAGTAATTTAATAGTAAAAATCTCCTAGATTTAGTCCAGAATCTGGGGTGTAGTCTTTGTTAAATGGACACCTGCTATTCTTTTTCTGGTACAACAAAAAGATGTAATGCGTGCATTCTACTACTTTCCATTTTTACACTCTTTGCCATTATACTATCCATTATAGCCATCACACTTTACTTTTTGACAACCGGTAATTCTTTTTGTTCTCCAACAAAAAGATGTTATGTGTGCATTCTACCACCTTTTTTAATTCCATTATTACATCTACACATTCTACCAATTTTTACCAAAAATTCAATTATTACACCTACACATTCTACCACTTCTTACCAAAAATTCCATTTTTACATCCATCTCTCACTCCTTTCCATTATACTATCCATTATTGCTATCATACTTTGCTTTCTAAATGATATTACTCGTGGGTGAAAATAAAAAGTTAAGGGAGATTTAATAGTGGCGATCTTGAAAGTGTTGTCAAATCTAGTAAGAAGGATTTCATATGTTGCACCCCAACTCTAAAAAAAAAGAATTCATAGTGGTTATCAACATCCTTGCAAGAAGTCTGGGGTTAGCTTCCAAACAAGGTAGCTCTCATATTAAATGACCTCAGTGGCCTCCCAATTCTCACAAATGCTCAATACAAAAAAAAAAGATTATCAGTTTTCCGCAACACAAATTCCAACAAAGGAAAGAAGTTTATCCCTCCCATCAAAAGCCATTAAAGGGAAAATCCAAAACAAAAAAAAAAAGAGACTGAGAGCAAACACAAGCAACTAAGGCCACTTGAATCATCTCATTTCAAGAAGGCTATGATCTCGGTTCTCTGTAACAAAAAAAAAAAAAAAACTCCGAAAAGTAAAAAGTTCATCCCTTCCATCAAAAAGCCAACAAGGGAAAATTCAAAACCAAAAAGAACTGAGAACAAGCACGAGCAAGCAAGGCCACTTGAGTCATCTCACTTCAAGAGAGTTATCAAGTATGTCATCACCATAGCTCACAAAAAAAAAAAAAGGGGGAAACAAAAAAAAAAACAAAAAAAAAAAGAGGAAAAAGGGCTCAAACTAGAGCAAAAGAAAAAAAAGAAAACAAGTGAGCTATGGATTCTAAACTAAAAACCTGCAAAGGCGGTCTAGAAGACAAAAGCAACCCTCAAACCAAGCGTACATAAAGACCACGATAGTTGGGGGGCAACAGATGAGGTTTAACTTTCTGGAAAGAGTGGCAAGTTTGAGGTCATCACTATTGAGTTTTTCACCATAATCAAATTTGCTCACGAGTAGTATTAAAAGACCCTTCTTTCAAACCACTTAAACTTAACTTTTCTCAGACTTATCATCCTCATTCAGTTAAAAGACTATCATTGTCAAATATGTTTCTACCTTATTTAATACTGCTCACGAGTAGTATTAAAAGACCTTTCTTTCACACCACTTAAATTTAACTTTCCTCAGACCTAACATCCTCATTCAGTTAAAAGACTATCATTGTGAATCATGTTTCTACCTTATTTAATACTACTCACGAGTAGTATTAAAATACCCTTCTTTCATACCACTCAAACTTAACTTTACTCAGACCTAATATTTACCTCTTAATATTATTCTCATTCAGCTAAAAGACTGCCACAAAAAAAAAAAACATTCAAACTTAACTTTCCTCACACCTAACAGTTACCTCTCGATATCATCCTCATTCAGCTAAAAGGTTATCCTTGTGAATCATGTTTATACCTTATTGCCTTGCACAATTTATGTCTTCGAGTTGGAAAGGGAAGAATGGCAGGATATTTTAATTGAAAACAAAGACCGTAAATTACTTTGTCAAGCTTTGCAAATTGATGAAAGTTTTTCTTTAAGGCCAAACCATTATTCATTAATGTATGTAGACTTAAAAGTAAGGAGATAGCTTGAGTCTTTCTTTAATAAGATGTGGTTCTTGTAAGAGAAATTTACGATCAAGTGCCATCACAAAGGTCTAGAAATGCTCGACTTTCTGTTAAAGGCGAGGCGATACCTTTTATCCACATAAATACCATATTCAGGGGGGTAAAGTAGTCTCTACGAAGCGTAAGAGGAGTACTGCCAACAAAGAAGTTCAATAGACAAGGGGGCAAGTCTTATGGATCAAAACATGAGTTCAAGGAAGAGCAATCATTCAGATTATAACATGGGAATAAGTAAGTGTCGGCACGGTCACAAGAAAAGGGGCAAAGCAGACATTGAAAGTAAAGCCTTTGATGGTATCAAATCCATGACAATGGATGAGTACCTGAAAGAGATATAAATTATGAGGCGGGCCAACTTTAAAGAAATTGAGGCCAAAATTCAAAGAACAAGTCAAAGAAAGAGGATTTTGAAAAGAGTTGGGCTTTTGAGGCAATGGACAAGAGCTGGGAAGCATAAAGAGATTCAATGATAGTCCAAGAAGGCCATCACGAAGAGGATCCAGTAAAACAAAGACATAAAGAACTAGATCCATACAAAAAAAGAACCATCAATTACACATGCTTTGCATTCATGCATTTCACATCATGCATGCATGACTTTTACATGATAGGAATCAAATGGGAAACACATCCACCGCACCGTTACAGCAGTATAAGCTGAGATCTCAATAACATCAGCTCTTACCAATCTATCACTGGATACACAGCTAATATGCGGGACCAACCCGCATCAGGAATTCAAGGATAAGGTAGACAATATGTCAAAAGCCTGGCAATCGATTCAATAATCGAGACTACACCTGGAAGGACAGGATTAACGTCAGCTAGTAGTATCCAAGATAAGAGATAGCTATAGCCAAGGATAAGGCAGATATCAAAAAGGATAAAGTAGACAATATTGTCAAAAGCCTAGCAATTGATTCAATAATCGAGACTACACCTGGAAGGACAGGATTGATGCCAGCTTAGCAGCATCCAAGATAAGAGATAGCTATAGCCAAGGATAAGGCAGATATCAAAAAATATAAAGTAGACAATATTGTCAAAAGCCTGGCAATTGATTCAATAATCGAGGCTACACCTGGAAGGACAGGATTGATGCCAGCTTAGCAGCATCCAAGATAAGAGATAGCTGTGGTCAAAGATAAGGCAGACATCAAGAAATATTGTCGTTGAAAATTTGTCAAAAGCGGACAATGGATTCAATAATCGAGGACTGGATCGACGTCAGCTCGATGGAATATCCAAGATAAAAAATATCTATCACATCAAAATGAAGTAGGATCCACTTTTTCGGTTAAGTGGTGGATACGGTACTCCGTGACTCTCAAGTCGGTTCTCTCAGTTGCCCATAATAACTGATTCTTTCCTCCCTTCTTTCTTTTACTTCCTCCTAGAAAATGGATCCTACTTTTTCCGCCTTGCGAAAATATTTCCCTTCTCTCCCAATGAACATCCTCAAAAAGATCTACCAAGTTCGCTGTGAACGATTAAGAGTTCTGATGCACAAAGGAATCCCTGAAGATGTGCGGTGGTTAATCGAAGCCAAGGTTCGTTTAGCAGGTGAAATCCCAGAGGCATTTGTGTCTCACATGCCTGGTGTAGGCAAAAGCTCTTATGCCAAAAAACGAAGAGCGAGGAGACTAGGCGTTTGTCATAAATGCGGACGCTGGACCTGTAATACTAAATGTCGTTCTTTAGGGATGATCTCTGATAATCGAGAAGATAAAATATGATTCATTAAGAATGGCCTGAGTAAGGACTCATTGGATGATCTCCAATTGACTCTTGAGACGCATTCTTGTGGATCTGTGCAACGTGAACTTCTCGATTTATGGAGCATTTTTCATGAAGAACGAGAACGATACAGTCCCGGGAATCTGACATTAAACGACCCTATTTGTCAGCTTGTAAGAAAACTGGATGGGAAGCAAATCCTCGACTCATAGAAGCCATTAATCCCGTTACTGGACGTAAAACCAGTGGGAGATGTGAGCCACAGTCACAATCACTGTACATACAATTTATCATATTTAAAATTTTCCATTTTTCTTTTAATAATGTATTTGCTCCCGTAAGTGTAATCGACACGTTATCCATTTCATCGCTATAAATGCATGTTCTTCCAGTCGGTTATCTAAGTTTCCTTCAATAACTGATTCATTTCCCTCTTCTCTCAAATTCTTCTCTCATCAATGGATTCTACTCTTTCTGCACTGCGAAAATACTTTCCTTCCTTTCCAATAAAAGTCCTTAAAAAGATCTACCTTGCTAGATGTGAAAGAATCAGAGTTTTTACACGCAAAGGCATTCCCGATAATGTGCAGTGGATAATTGAAGCTAAGGTCCGTCTGGCGGGTGAAGTTCCAGATGCATTTATGCCCCGCATGCCCGGTTTAGGTAAAAGCCGTTATGCCAAAAGGCGAAGAGCAAAGAGACTAGGCGTGTGTTATAAATGTGGGCGATGGAATTGTATTACTAAATGTCGCTCTTTAGGATACATCTCCATAAATCGTGAAGATAAAAGAAAATTCATTAAGAATGGCCTGCGTAAGGAATCTCTGGAAGATATCCGAGAGACTCTTGAAACGCATTCTTGTGGAAAAGTGCAAGGTGAAATTATCAGTTTATGGAGGACTTACCATAAAGAACGAAACCGTTACAGTCTTGGGAATGTGACTTTAAACGATCCTGTTTGTCAGTTTGTAAGAAAACTGGATGGGAAGCAAATCCCCGACTTATAGATGGCATTGAAGCCATTACTGGACATAAATCAGGGGAAGATGAGAGCCACGGTCATGATTCCTGTACATATAAGCTGTCATTTGTCTTTTCTTTTAATATACTTGTTCCTGTAAGCGTAATTAACACGTTATCCTTTCATCGCTATAAATGCGTGTTCTTCTTTCCGGTTAAGTAGCGGATGCAATACTCTCTGACTCTCAGTTTCCTACAATAACTGATTTCTTCATCTCTTCTCTCAAATTCTTCTTTTATCAATGGATTCTACTCTTTCCGCCATGCGAAAATACTTTCCTTCCATCCCAATAAATGTTCTTAAAATGATTTACCAAGCTAGATGTGAAAGGATTAGAGTCTTTATGCACAAAGGCATTCCTGACAATGTGCGGTGGCTAATTGAAGCTAAGGTTCGTTCAGCTGGTGAAGTTCCAGAAGCGTTCTTTCCCCGTATGCCCGGCTTTGGTAAAAGCGCTTATGCCAAAAAGCGAAGAGCAAAGAGGCTTGGTGTCTGTCATAAATGTGGACGATGGAATTGTAATACTAAATGTCGCTTTTTAGGATACATCTCCAGAAATCATGAAGATAAAAGAAAATTCATCAAGAATGGCCTGCGTAAGGAATCTTTGGATGATATCCTATTAACTTTTGAAACACATTCTTGTGAAATAGTGCAATGGGAAATTATGGATTTATGGTGGACTTTCCGTAAAGAACAGGATCGTTACAGTCTTGGAAATCTAACTTTTAATGACCCTGTTTGCCAGTTTGTGAGAAAACTGGATGGGAAGCAAATCCCCGACTTATAGAAGGCATTGAAGCCGTTACTAGACATAAACTAGTGGAAGATGAGAGCCACAGTCATGATTGCTGTACATATAAGCTGTCATTTGTCTTTTCTTTTGACAATAATGTACTTGCTTTTGTAAGTGTAATTAACACATTATCCCTTTCATCACTATAAATATGTGTTAGTTATTTTCGTTTCCTACAATCACTAATTTCTTTCTTTGCCTCCTTTATCAATGGAGTCTTCTCTTTCCGCCCTACGAAAGTATTTTCCTTCCTTCCCAATAAATGTTCTTAAAAAGATTTATCAAGCTAGATGTGAACGATTCAGAGTATTTATGCACAAAGGCATTCCTGATAATGTGCGGTGGCTAATTGAAGCTAAGGTTCGTTCAGCTGGTGAAGTTCCCGAAGCGTTCTTTCCCCGTATGCCCGGCTTTGGTAAAAGCGCTTATGCCAAAAAAAGAAGAGCAAAGAGGCTAGGCGTTTGTCATAATTGTGGATGGTGGATTTGCGGCAATAAATGTCGTTCTCCAAGAGTGATCACCAGAAATCGTAATGATAGAATAAGATTCATTAAGAATGGCTTGCGTAAGGAATCTCTAGAAGATATCCGAGAGGTTCTTGAAGCGCATTCTTGCGGAATAGTGCAATTTGAGGTTGTTGGATTATGGATAATTCTCCAAAAAGAACGAGAACGTTACAGTCTTGGGAATCTAACCCTAAACGACCCTGTTTGCCAGTTTGTGAAAAAGCTAGATGAGATGCAAATCACCGATTCATAGAAAGCATTGAAGCCGTTACTGGACGCAAAGCCAGTGGAAGACGAGGATCAAAGTCACGATTACTGTACGTGCTAGCTGTCGCTTTTGAAATTTTCCTCCCCTTTTGGTAATAATGTATCCACTCCTGACGTGAACCAAAGTCACGATTACTGTACGTACTAGCTGTCGCTTTTGAAATTTTCCTCCCCTTTTGGTAATAATGTATCCACTCCTGACGTGAACCAAAGTCACGATTACTGTACGTGCTAGCTGTCGCTTTTGAAATCTTCCTCCCCTTTCGGCGATAATGTATCCACTCCTGACATGAGCCATAGTCACGATACTGTACATGCTAGCTGCCACTTTTTAAAATTTTCCTTCTCTTCCAACAATCACGTACCTACTCCTGACGTAAGCTACAGTAGTGACTACTGTACATGCTAGCAGCTATTTTGAAAATTTTCCTCCTCTTTTAACGATAGTGTACCCATACCTGACCAGAGTCATACCCGTGACTACTATGAATAGCTGGCAATAATGTATCCATTCTTGAAAAATAAAATTATTGCCTTATCTCTTCATCTCTATAAATATATCCTCTTTTCTCACAAGGGTAAGGATAGGAATGGAGAAAACCCCAACTCGTAAATCCCGAAGTATTTGTGTATTTTCTGGGGCTTTTCCTGGAAAAGATGAAGAGTATTTAAAAGTAGCCAACCATTTGGGTAGAGTATTAGCTGAGCGAAAAATACATTTAGTTTATGGAGGAGGTAGTGTCGGATTAATGGGAGGTGTAGCATCAGCAGCATCTCTAGGAGGAAGTCAAGTTCTGGGCATTATCCCTGGACCTCTGAAATTTATTTCTGGGGGCACGATTGGAGAAGAATTAGTGGTTAAAAATTTGCAAGAGCGTGTGTTACAAATGCTTTTAAATGCTGATGCTTTTATCGCTCTACCAGGTGGTTTTGGCACATTGGGAGAAGTCTTTCAAATTGCTTCCATGGCCCAACTTAATTTGCATAAGAAACCCATTGGGCTTTTGAATGTTAACAATTTCTTTACAGGTCTGATAGCTTTTATGGATTATGCTATGCAGAAGAATTTCATATCAAGAGTGGCACGGCGAATCATAATATCCGCAACAACTGCTGAAGAATTGCTAGATAAAATACAAGCTTTTGTTCCTGAACCAGATCCAGCAATGATTCAGATAGACTGGACACGACAGTCTTTTCCGACCAGTTCACTCCCATAATGGTCCTCTACTCACCCTGTTGAAGTATTGTGGAAGAAAGAAGCGATTTGATCCGTTTTTCTTGTCCTTTAGTTTTATTATCAGCATTTTCTTTCGCGTTTCAGTTTTTCTTTTCAAGGAATTTCTTTTCTTATAAGATAGTTTCGTCCATGCTGATATTAAAACCATGGGACAATGCCTTTAGGTTGGAATGGCTGAGTAAAGAGTAATTTTTATTACTCTTGAGACGCATCCTATTAGGTCTACTAGGCATAACATTTTGGCGTAGTTAAGCTTTAACCTTATTCGGATGACATATCTCACAAGGGAATCTATATTTACTGAAGAAAATATTAGATGAACCTTGAATATTGATTCCAAACATCCGTTCCCTTTACATAATTTGTCAGTGTTATTGTCATCATCAAGATTCACTCGTTTTATCGAAGCCTAATTCTTTGTGCTCGCCTATTATGAAAATTCACACTTTCGAAGAAAATTATTCCAATTTCAATTGCTTTCATATAAATTTCGCTCGAGGTCCTAAGGAAAGCTCCTTAGCCTCAAAATCAATTTTAATCAATCCGGGGTTTTAAGGATGGAACCTTTGCCTCGAGATCAATTATCAATCCGAGGTTTTAAGGATGGAACCTTTGCCTCGAAAACAACCAATTTTCATCATCGGGGTTTTAAGGATGGAACCTTTGCCTCAAGATCAATCAATCAATCCGGGGTTTTAAGGATGGAACCTTTGCCTCGAGATCAATTATCAATCCGAGGTTTTAAGGATGGAACCTTTACCTCGAAAACAATCAATTATCAATCCGAGGTTTTAAGGATGGAACCTTTGCCTCGACATCAATTAATCAATCCGGGGTTTTAAGGATCGAACCTTTACCTCGACATCAATCAATCAATTCAAGGTTTTAAGGATGGAACCTTTGCCTCGAGATCAATTATTAATCCGAGGATTTAAGGATGGAACCTTTGCCTCGAAATCGATCAATCGTCGAGGTTTTAAGGATGGAACCTTTGCCTCGACATCAATTAATCAATCCGGGGTTTTAAGGATAAAACCTTTGCCTCGAGATCAATCAATCAATCCGGGGTTTTAAGGATGGAACCTTTGCCTCGAGATCAATTATCAATCCGAGGTTTTAAGGATGGAACCTTTGCCTCGAGATCAATCAATCAATTCGAGGTTTTAAGGATGGAACCTTTACCTCGACATCAATCAATCAATCCGGGGTTTTAAGGATGGAACCTTTGCCTCGACATCAATCAATCAATCCGAGGTTTTAAGGATAGAACCTTTGCCTCGAGATCAACTAATCAATTCGGGGTTTTAAGGATGGAACCTTTGCCTCGAGATCAATTATCAATCCGAGGCTTTAAGGATGGAACCTTTGCCTCGAAAACAATCAATTATCAATCCGAGGTTTTAAGGATGGAACCTTTGCCTCGAACTCAATCAATCGTCGAGGTTTTAAGGATGGAACCTTTGCCTCGACATCAATTAATCAATCCGAGGTTTTAAGGATGGAACCTTTGCCTCGAAAACCATCAATTATCAATCCGAGGTTTTAAGGATGGAACCTTTGCCTCGAACTCAATCAATCGTCGAGGTTTTAAGGATGGAACCTTTGCCTCGACATCAATTAATCAATCCGGGGTTTTAAGGATGGAACCTTTGCCTCGAACTCAATCAATCGTCGAGGTTTTAAGGATGGAACCTTTGCCTCGACATCAATTAATCAATCCGAGGTTTTAAGGATGGAACCTTTGCCTCGAAAATAATCAATTATCAATCCGAGGTTTTAAGGATGGAACCTTTGCCTCGAACTCAATCAATCTGAGGTTTTAAGGATGAAATCTTTGCCTCGACATCAATCAATCAATCCGGGGTTTTAAGGATAGAACCTTTGCCTCGAGATCAATCAATCAATCCGGGGTTTTAAGGATGGAACCTTTGCCTCGAGATCAATAATCAATCCGAGGTTTTAAGGATGGAACCTTTGCCTCGAAATCAATCAATCAATCCGAGGTTTTAAGGATGGAACCTTTGCCTCGACATCAATTAATCAATCCGGGGTTTTAAGGATAGAACCTTTGCCTCGAGATCAATCAATCAATCCGGGGCTTTAAGGATGGAACCTTTGCCTCGAGATCAATTATCAATCCGAGGTTTTAAGGATGGAACCTTTGTCTCGACATCAATCAATCAATTCGAGGCTTTAAGGATGGAACCTTTACCTCGACATCAATCAATCAATCCGAGGTTTTAAGGATGGAACCTTTGCCTCGAAATCAACCAATCAATCTGAGGTTTTAAGGATGGAACCTTTGCCTCGACATCAATCAATCAATCTGAGGTTTTAAGGATGAAATCTTTGCCTCGACATCAATCAATCAATTCGAGGTTCTAAGGTAGGACCCTTAACCTCAAAATCATCAATTTTCCTTCAAAACGATAGGAGAGTTCCTATCGTCGAGGTTCTAAGGTAGGACCCTTAACCTCAAAACAAACAATTTTCCTTCAAACGATAGGAGAGTTCCTATCGTCGAGGTTCTAAGGTAGGACCCTTAACCTCAATCATCAATTTTTCTTCAAACGATAAGAGAATTCTTATCGCAGAGGTTCTAAGGTAGGGCCCTTAACCTCAAACTTGCAACGATAGGAGAGTTCCTATCGTTGAGGTTCTAAGGAAAGTTCCTTAAACCTCAAACAATCAATCATCAATTTTTCTTCAAACGATAAGAGAGTTCTTATCGCAGAGGTTCTAAGGTAGGGCCCTTAACCTCAAACTTGCAACGATAGGAGAGTTCCTATCGTTAAGGTTCTAAGGAGAGTTCCTTAAACCTCAAACAATCAATCATCAATTTTTCTTAAACGATAAGAGAGTTCTTATCGCAGAGGTTCTAAGGTAGGGCCCTTAACCTCAAACTTTCAACGATAGAACCTTTCCTATCGTCGAGGTTCTAAGGAGAGTTCCTTAACCTCAAATAATCAATCATTCAGTCCATCTTACAACGATAGAACCTTTCCTATCGTTAGAGGTTCTAAGGACCTTTCCTTAAACCTCAAACAAACAATCAATCATTCAGTCCATCTTACAACGATAGAACCTTTCCTATCGTTAGAGGTTCTAAGGACCTTTCCTTAAACCTCAAACAAACAATCAATCATTCAGTCCATCTTACAACGATAGAACCTTTCCTATCGTTAGAGGTTCTAAGGAACTTTCCTTAAACCTCAAACAAACAATCAATCATTCAGTCCATCTTACAACGATAGAACCTTTCCTATCGTTAGAGGTTCTAAGGAACTTTCCTTAAACCTCAAACAAACAATCAATCATTCAGTCCATCTTACAACGATAGAACCTTTCCTATCGTTAGAGGTTCTAAGGACCTTTCCTTAAACCTCAAACAAACAATCAATCATTCAGTCCATCTTACAACGATAGAACCTTTCCTATCATTAGAGGTTCTAAGGACCTTTCCTTAACCTCAAACAAACAATCAATCATTCAGTCCATCTTACAACGATAGAACCTTTCCTATCGTTAGAGGTTCTAAGGAACTTTCCTTAAACCTCAAACAAACAATCAATCATTCAGTCCATCTTACAACGATAGAACCTTTCCTATCGTTAGAGGTTCTAAGGAACTTTCCTTAAACCTCAAACAAACAATCAATCATTCAGTCCATCTTACAACGATAGAACCTTTCCTATCGTTAGAGGTTCTAAGGAACTTTCCTTAAACCTCAAACAAACAATCAATCATTCAGTCCATCTTACAACGATAGAACCTTTCCTATCGTTAGAGGTTCTAAGGACCTTTCCTTAAACCTCAAACAAACAATCAATCATTCAGTCCATCTTACAACGATAGAACCTTTCCTATCGTTAGAGGTTCTAAGGACCTTTCCTTAAACCTCAAACAAACAATCAATCATTCAGTCCATCTTACAACGATAGAACCTTTCCTATCGTTAGTGGTTCTAAGGACCTTTCCTTAAACCTCAAACAAACAATTAATCATTCAGTCCATCTTACAACGATAGAACCTTTCCTATCGTTAGAGGTTCTAAGGACCTTTCCTTAAACCTCAAACAAACAATCAATCATTCAGTCCATCTTACAACGATAGAACCTTTCCTATCGTTAGAGGTTCTAAGGACCTTTCCTTAACCTCAAACAAACAATCAATCATTCAGTCCATCTTACAACGATAGAACCTTTCCTATCGTTAGAGGTTCTAAGGACCTTTCCTGAACCTCAAACAAACAATCAATCTTTCAGTCCATCTTACAACGATAGAACCTTTTCTATCGTTAGAGGTTCTAAGGATCTTTCCTTAAACCTCAGAGTTTAGGCGGCGAGAAGGTTTTCAATGCCTAGCTAAGCTGGACGAAATTTGGTAACTAACTTTGCATACATCATGTCCCATGAAGCATGCAAAGGGGGGCAGCTGTTGACACCCAATTTCGTCCGGCTTAAAAATAAAAAAATTAATTAAATTAAAAAGTAAAAAAAATTATTGAATTAGTTAATTAATTGATTACTTAATTAAAAAAATAATAATAGTAATAATGGCAATATTATTTTAGGGGCGTTCTTTTTAGTTTGTATGATAAAAAAAAAAGGGGAAGAAGAAGAAAATAATAATAATAATAAATTAAATCTAAGTTAATTAAAATTAAAAATTATTAATTAATTAATTAATTAAAAAGAAAAAAAAGAAAAAATAATAAAAATAATAATAAAAAATGGGGAGGGTGGCCGACAGAGGCTCCCCCTCCCCTTATCCCTTATCTTCTCTCGCCCCCTTATCTCTAATCTTATCTTCTCTCCCTCTCACGAACTCTTATCTCTCTTTCTCTGGCAACATGAGAAAAGGGAGAGACAGCTTCTCTAGGCTCTCTCTCTCTCTCTCTGAGGCTCAAGTTCTCTCTCTTCTCGGGCCATCTCTCTCTTTCCTCACTCTGCTCTCTCTCTCCCTCACGCCATACAGAGCTTTCTCCTTTTGCTAAAAAAAAAAATGATCAAACTTCTCTTCCTCCAGGACTCTTTCCCTTTCGCCTAATCACGCCCTCTATCCATCTCTCTAAAAGGCCTCCCCACTTACTCTCTCGCCGGAGAGGAGCTAGCTTCGGGGACTCTTGTTCCCTCTCTCTTCTCTCTCTCTCCCAGGGGGGGGGGGCTTCGCTCTTCTTCTTCTTCTTCATCTCCCTTGCTGGAGCTCTCACTGATCTCCCTCTCTCCCCACTCTCCATCTCTCTCTCCCGCTTCTCGCCCTCTCTGGCTCTGTTTCTCCCTCTCTCTCTCTCTCTTCTCCACCACCACCGTCACCAAGGTCTTGTCAGCCCTGAAAAGATCCGGCGAGAGGTCGCTTAGCGTCTGGAGCTGTGACCACCAGTTTTCGGTCGATGACTGCTTCTGCGTAGGGAAGATATGCTCCGTGGACATCGTCTGATCCCTGGCTCGGAAGGAGAATCTTCTGGATCCTGCCACAGCGTTTCAGGCCCCGATCTCCGTCCTCCTTCCCAAGGCCCCTGGCGTCGTCAGACATTTTGGAATCTAATTCAAGTTGCTGGAGATGAAGAGGTCTCCGAACGATTCTTATGTTGGTTCTCAAGCGCAAGTGAAGCACCAAACGAGTCACTTCATTTTGTTCTGGTTCATGGGATCTCTGAAGGCGCTCGATACTGGTACAAGCTGAAATACCACTTGGAGATGTTCGGCTACAAAGTCTCCTGCATCGACCTCAAAGGCTCCGACTTCTTTTTCTCTCTTCACGCTCCCGATCATTCTTTTTTTTGAAATTTTCCTCTGCTCTTTGCACTTCACCCTCCATTTTTTGGCTAGGACTCTTCGCTTCCTGCTTTCCCAGACTCGAGCCCTTCATGAAGTTGCTGAAGATTTGACCCACTGATCAACCTCCTGATAAGGGACAGGTTTCAATAAGAGTTAGGATATGGGATGCCTAGTGTCAACACCCAAGGATTCTGGTGTGAATAGGAGGAGGCCAGGGAGCATTGGAGAAGTTTCTGTTTATGTACCAGGCTTACGGATCCCAAAACCTGTTGATTTTTCTCAATCACTCGGTGATCATTTGTCAAAGGACTTAGTGCGAAGGCTTTCCGCTTTGAGAACCCGCATAGTTGTTATGGCTGGTCAAGAAGGTCCAACGATCACCAGAACAAGGAGAAAAAGTGCTACCCAATATGGAGATTCAACATTGGCTGATCTTCATCAGGCTCTTGAAGACTACTTGCCTGTTCTTTTGGGCTTAGTTAGATATGGGAGCCACTTGCAATACAAAGTACTATTTGTCTCGGTAAACCAGGAAGATGATATTGAGGAAACAGGCATGTCCAATGCTTGGTATGAGGGGCTGTCTATTTTACATTTGATGGCAATGCTGTTGTTATCACAGGCCAACTTATTACTTCTTCCGAGGACCTCTGCTGATGGTTATCAACCAAAAGTATCAGTGGAAAGCAGGAGAGCATCTGTGGATATTTTCTTGAAGGCAACTGGATATCTTGATTGCGCTGTACGACATGTCCTACCTCAGCTTCCAGCAGAAGACAGGAGAAATTTACCTATGAACTTGTCAGAGGGAGTTCTTCGAGCACTTTGCCTGCAAGCATTAGGGCAGTTTGAAGAAGACAAAGGCAAAGATTGAGGTTCTTCTCCAAATTATATCGAGTCTATTGATGAACGTTTGGGTGAAGAGCCATAAAATGCAAAGGGGAAAGGCTGCAGGAACATCTAGACTTGCTGGAACACCCATACACTGCAGTTTCATGATTTGCTGGCCTATGATGCATGGTGAGATTGCTTCAATTTGTTCCTTTTCCAGTGTACGGTGTATTATTATTATTATTATTATTTATTATTTATTATTTATTATTTATTATTTATTTTTTTATTTTTTATTTTTATTTTTATTTTTTATTTTTTGTATGTTGTGATTTTGGTGTGAAAGTAATGAATAGGTTTGTGAGGGGTTTAACCTGTGTGGCGATCTCGAGATCTGGTATATTGATATGTTATCGACTAGATTATTTTTATTATTTTGAATTTAATTTGTCGTCATGTGCTTGTATCATTTTACCCCCTATAAATTTTTATTTTTATTCAATGAGTCACTAATTTTTGTTTATTTTGCAGATTAGTCGCTGACAGCAGATTTATTTCTTCGTTCTCTTTTTGTTTTCTTTCTTTCTTTGATTATTTAACCATGTATTAGATTTAATCATTAAATTCACTTAAGAATGTAATTTAGGATATTTATCTATTATTTTTTTTAATCCTTTTTTTTAGAATAGTTAAATTTTAATTCTTGTAATGTATCTAATGTGTACCAAATTATTGGTTAAGAAGCATTCAAATGTTCGTGAATCCGTTCTTAGTAGGTTTGATAAAATCCTAAGACGGATCATATCCATGTCCAGATGATTCGGTTAGAATCCATGGCTTGGATATTAACTGAAATTATTTAAAACAAAAAAACAAAAAAAATTAAAATTAAATAATAATAATCCAGATTGCAAACCAATAAATTAAAATCCATGTCCGGGTGATCCGATAGGATTCACGGTTTGGAAAAATACAAACTTTTAATTGAATAAAAATTAAATACAAAGATAAAAATCCATATTTTACGGTATGGATTAAACTATTTAAAATTTCATCAAATTCCGTGTCCGGGTGACTCGGTAGAGTCCATGGTTCGGAATCAAATCTTCCGTGTCCAAATGACTCGGCAGAGTCCATGGTTCGGAAGTATAAAATTCTATACAAATTAATTACTAAAAATCCACATCTAACTAAATAATTCAGTTAAAATTTCTAATTTTGAAAATTAACTGAAGTTGTTAAAAAGCAAAGCAAAACAAAATTAAAATCAACTAAGGTACCAATTTTTGGGCGTTTTAACAAAGTTGTTTTAACGTAACCGTACTCCCGAACCCCCGAACTCTCGCAGATCAATTTTAAGGTGTCCAATCGACCTGAGCGAAAATCGATTGGTGGCGACTCCCGAAAACGGCCCGCACGTTGCCACACCCTCCGTTGAATATTACAATATGGGGTAATTGTAACTTCTAAGATACTCCATCCTTTTTCTTTTTTTTGTTGATGGTGCTTGATCTAGCATACCAAGGAATAGTATTTTGGCATGGGCCTATAGGCTTCCAAATGAAAGATATCTGAAACAATAGTGCTTTTTAGGTCAATGCCCTTCAGCCTTATTTACAGGGCTATAGGCTATCTTGGTTGCTATGTGGTTTACTGTTACAAATAATATTTTGAATTGCATGATACTGTTCGTAGGAGCTCCTTCAAGTTGCTGACTACTCAACAGTTCAATTTAAGATTAAAAAAAAAAAAAGTGGTCAGAGGCATTTAGGATTTGACTTACTCTTTCCAAACACTATTCTTAATCAAAGTCCAGCGGCGAAACTAGCTATTTACTGTCTTCCCTCCTTTAGAGTTGTTCTTTGTTCTCTATTTTCTTTACATTCTGAGTTAAAAAAAAAGGAAAATATCAGTAATTAATAAAAAAAAAATAAAAGAGATTGCTTGACAGTCAAGCTATATATGCTATTATTGAACTTTTCCGATAAATTCCATGGTTAAACATTATTAAGCTAATTGAGTGCCTTTAATCAACACCCAAAAATGTTCGATATGGTAAAAACCAATCACATCAGCCAATTAGTTGAACAATAAACCAGAACAGAAATAGATTCTTAGCTATAATTAATCAACATCGTGTACCTTCCAATTTGCCTTTCTTTTGAGTGACAAAATCTTCTTTTCCTTGTGCTATGATATGGGGAATGAAAGAAAATTAATTACTTCACTTTTCAGCTACCCCAGCTAATTTTGTTTTGGATTTGATGGGTTGTAGGTGGTAGTCTGGCAGGTTAATAGCAGTAATCATGGTGATTTATTAGGGAAATAATAAAATTTTCATTTCTCTTGGTGTTTCATGGTGTTTATCTTCATTAATCATTTTTTTACCTAAAAGTTATTCCATCTGTTTCAAAATTACCTTTATTACATTTTTATATTGAATGAAACACTTCATTGTGTTATCATCAGTATTCATTTTTTCTGCTTTTCTTGATTTATGTATTAAAAATAATAAAAGTGGTGAAAAAAACAAATAATTTGTTTTACTCTTTCTTAATCTTTGTGTTAAACACAAATATTTCAATCAATTCAAAATAGAGGGATTATATCATAGTAGAGGTTTACAAAATATATCATTTAACACATAGTTTACTGAGAAAAGCTTCTTACACATATAAAGACTTCAACCTTGATCAACTATAAGAGATAGCGTATATTATGTTTATCGGCCAACATGCCCATCAACTTGTTGATGTTAATAGATTGGGTTGGGATCAAGTAGTAAGCCCTAGAATTATTAAGGCAGAAAAATGAGATGGAATATATTAAGAGGTCTTAATTTTATGTATTTTGAAAGTCAGTGATTTCTGTGTCTTTTGTCTGAATTTTTTCGTTGTCAAAATAATTAAGTTGAACCCAGTCTTTGGGCATTACAAAAGAGTAGAAAGTTTCAACTTCCAATGTAGCTGGCTGCAGGGAATACTAACCCCAGCAACAGTCAGAGTTCGTATCCACAAACTCTCCAATTGTGGCTTAAAAGCCCCAAGTTTGCCCTCTCATTTATGACAAACTCTTAAATATCCCTTTCCGTAAATGTTTATGAGTATTTGAACATGAAGTTTCATGCACATAGGTTCAATAATTATCTTAATTTTTCAGTATAAATAATTGAAAATTATTCCTTACAGGAGACCGAAACATTAATTATTAATTCCAAAATGGAGTTCATTTTCTTGAAATATTCTATGTATATAAAAACTCATGATTTTCCTTCATATTTTTCCCTAAAAAGATTGGGTTTCTCATAACCAACAACAACAACAATAATGATAATAAATGATGACACTTATAATGCTTTTCTTTTTCATGTAGATTTAAAGACGTTGTAGCAAGACATAAAAATTGAACTTTAACCTTATAAAAATGGCTAATGGGTAAGGGGACACTTAAGAGGTTCAAGCTCGAAACACTGACTCACCTACTTCCACATACGATATCCTAAAAATGTTCGGTTGGGTATTTTGAGGGTTAAAAAAAAAAAAAAAGAAGTCATTCCCCATATTTTATGGGTAAAAAAGAAAAAAAGACAGTTCCTATTCTCTTTATATATAAATACTTTCTAGCTAGTGTACCATGTAAAAATCATTTTGAATACCAATTAAATGCTATTCCCAGTTATATTAAAATCTATGTTTATCTTCTTCTCACGGACCAGCATAGTGGTAAAAACGCTGTGAACACCAAATCTGAAGTGATGGGTTTGAGTCTCTCTTCCTCTCCTCTCTTACTCCCATAAATTGCTTTGACTGTTGTTTTGGTTACCTTCGGAACTCTCAAATGCTTGTCAGTCACTTATATATATATATATATATATATATATATATATATATATATATATATATATATATATTTCTAGGTTAAAAAAAAAAAAGAATCATATATGTTTATCTCATCCCAAATAAATGCACAATGATTGGTTGTCCAATATTAGTCGATAATCATAAACTAAGGCCGCCATTTTCATGATTATTTGCATTATTACGACAATAATTGTGTAGTATTTAATCACGTATGCTTCTTATTGTGGTCCCAAATTTGCCCCTAAATTTTTACATTTCTGCACGTTTTCCCCTAAACTCCTTGGCAAGCCCAGCTGGCCACTGAATGAGTGAATGTTTCCAGAAGTGCCCAGCAAGTCCTTCCCTGACTCAATTAAGAGTCTAGCTGAAAGAGAGTTATGACATGTTGATTCAACCAATTTGTCCCCGAGCACCAACAAAATGGATGTGAAGGAACACTAACCTTAGCTGCAGTTGGGGTTTGACTCCCACCCTCATGAATTATGAGAAACATGCAAGCTACCCTGCTCCCTTTAGGCCTTTACAATATATCATAAATAGCCTTCTCTAGATACTTGTATAAATTCTTTTGAATGTAGGTGCTTGTACACTACAAAAAAAAAACAAAAGAAAATTGTTATTATTTTTAGTCTTTTTAGGGCTAGGTGAGCAGAAATGTAAAAGCTTGAGGGTCAATAGGAGATTTTACCTTAGCATGAAAAGGACGTAGCTGGAACAAGCGACCTAATCCACAAAGCCAAATAAAGAGTCATGTCAATAATTAGACTATTATTAAATTAAAAAAATAAAGTAATTCGCGATTAGTGTTGGTAGATTAGATGTCATGTCACTTAGAGTAACAAACTTTGCCAGAGATATGATTCCGTCCGAGAACTAACTGTTCACACTGACTAGTTAGTACTAAAATGTTCAATCGGCAAATTTTAAAAATTAAAAATTAAAATTTAAAAGGGAAAATTGCAAAAAAACTTCCCTTTAGTTTGGTCGAACTTACACATTATCCCATCTATTTTAAAAAACCTACACTTTACCCCTATTTTCATTATAGTGTTCAATAACAACATATGAAACCCTAATTTAAACTATCTGCCAATCATGTTCCAGTAATTATAAGATTTTTTATATTTTTTATAGCTAGCTATCCTTTTTTAAAAATACATATATGCATTTACAAGGAGAAAAATGCATATACAAAAAGAAAAAATTAATAATTTAAAATTTTTATGAATTATAAAAAAATATTTGAGAGATCAAAATTAATGGAAGATGACTATTGTGTAGTTTAAATATAATTTCAAAAGTTATTATTAGATAGTGTAAAAAAAATAGGGGTATAGTGTAGGTTTTTAAAAATAGATGGGTGAATTGTAGGTTAGAGCATACATCAGTGGGGTAATAATAAATTTCCCAAATTAAAAACTAGTATCATATTTTCCCTTGGTGTATGAGTTGATATAAATTCTTTTCCTCTGTCAATTTAAATTTATTTCTGTTGCGCATGGCTTCTAATATAATCGGCCACTAAAGTACTTTAATAATAGTACATATACCAAACAAATTGAGTAATAATATTAGAGATTGAGTTGGGTCTGCAGCTTGATGAGATACATTTCTACCAATTATTGAAATCATACTTGCTCAACGGAGACTTAAGACTTGATATGAACATGTTGGAAATAGGGGCTCCAATACGGACCTATTTAGGGTGGCTAGATTAGGAATGCTTAAACATACCTGTTGCAAAAATGATGTAAAATGTACTATTTTATATTGTCTGAAAACTTTATAATATTTTTATATTTAATATTTTTTTATCCCATTTTAGATTATATGTTTCTTTGGGGACGGATATCAAGATGTTTGTGATTTATGTGATTCTTTTCATTTTTAATTTTGAAGCTAAATATAAAAAAAAATTATTTTTGAGTTTTGTAATGAGAGTTTAAATGAGGATTAGAAAAAGATTTTTTTTTTGGTTTTTTGTAGAGAGAGTTTACATGGGAGTAATAAGTTAAATCATTAATCAGATGTTACAAACTTTTCAAAAAAAGAAACAACTTATCATTTTTCAAATAATTCAAAAAGAAATACTTATCATCATTTTTTAGAGAGAGGGAGTAAATTACTTTATTATATTACCATTCAAACTATCATTTGAATATCAATTTTTTTCAATATTTCTTAATTTACTTGTAAAAAAGTGAAAAATAAAAATGGAAACAATATAAAAAAATTTTCCCGTCTGTTTTATTTTCGTGTCAAACTCAAACACAGACATTTCATCTAAAATGGTAACAACATAAATTTTGTTAAGACAAGCATAATTATTTAAAGTGATTAAATATAGGTACAAATACAAACCCCCTATTTGTTTGGTTTAACCTATATTTTGTCCCCTTAATTTTTAAAAATCCACACTTTGCTCCTTATTTCCTTTATTATATTCGACAATAATTTCTGAAATCCTAATTTAAACTATGCCCGACAACAACTTCTAAAACCCCAATTTAAACTATCTGATAATCATATTTCAGTAATTTTAATATTTTTCATATTTTTTTCATAGCTAACTGACGTTTAAAAGATACTAATATGTATTTAAAGGGAGAAAAATATATTTATAAAAAGAAAAAAGTGATAATTTAAAATATCTATTAATTATAAAAAATATTAAAAAAATTAAAATTATTAAAAGATGATTATCATATAATTTAAATACAATTTTATAAGTTTTTATTAAATAATATAAAAAATATAGAAAATAAAATATAAAATTTTAAAAATAAAATACACAAACTATAGATTGGAATATACCTCAAAGGTAATTATAAGTTTCCAATAAACATATTTAATGTGTGTGTTTGTGTGTGTAAGAAATAGATGGTGGTACTAAAAAGTCTGAAAATGAATAAACGGTGGACAAAATGTCGCTGTCTCGTAACAAAAGCCAGCGGAATGCTATGGCTGGAGGGCCACAGCACAGGCACCCTACTCCTACTTGGACTAGACGTAGCTTCAGAAAGACAAGGTGGGGGCAGAATGCGAAACTTTCAAAATTGGTCCGAGATCTTTCATTCCCGTTACAAATTCATCTTTAACCTCCATTTTATTATTGCAGTTGATCCTAAATTTTTATAATTCATTGTTTATTGGTCTTTGACAACGGGTAGACATAAAAATTTGATTTATATAAAAAAATTAATAATTTAAATGATTCACTAACTATTAAATAGTTATAAAATAATTTAAATTTATAAAAAAAAAATAATTATCAAACTGTATAAATTAGAATTTAAAAAATTGATATAAGATAGTGAAAGTTATTATTCAATTACTGTCTTTCAATGAGTTGCCGAATATTAAATGATTAGTAAGATTTGATATCAGTAAATTACTTGGAAATATTAGAATTTAAAATGCATTTTTACTCAACATGTTTTGGAGAAATACTATTTGCCCCTACTCTTTTCGAACACCTTTAGAAGAAAACAATAGTCTTGCATTCAAGTAGAGCAAAAACTGAAATTTAACAAACATTTAATTTTTAAACTATAATTAGATAGTTTAAATTTCTAAAAGTCTCTTATTGAACTATTTAAATTAAAATTTTAAAAATTAATCATAGATAATCTTAAAAATAGCTGGAGAAATAGCAAATTTCCAAATTTAAGGGGATAAAGTGTAATCTATGCTGAACCTTGGGGCCAAGTGTAATTGACACTTAAAAAAATGGTGATGAAGAATCTTACTTTAATGTCTTTGCTTGCGTCGTGACCTTGACCTAGATCTTGACATACATGAAACACATGTTACAGTCTCATTCTCGCATGTCACTTTTCAAAATTTGATTTTAACATGCTTCTTTTTATTTTTTTCCCTGTATATCAAAATAAATAAATAAATAAAAAACAAGACATATTGGAAGTTCTGTAAAGTTTCTCTTACTAAATGACATATAAAATAAATAGTGAACAGTTAAAGTTTACTCAGTATTTACCAAGATTGTGAAAATTACGATCTTGATCGTAGGATCGCGCGATCCTACGATCTTGATCGTACAAACCTATCCAACTCGTAATAGGATCGCTAGTAGGCTGGGATCGTTCAGGATCGCTTGTAGGATCGTAAAAACGGTAGAATCGTTAGATATTACCAATCCTAGGTGATTTTAATTTTTGTTGGGTTTAGGCTTAATTTGGTCCAAATTATAAAATCTAGGGTGATAAAAAATGGGCTACCATTATAGCAGGTTGATCTATAGAGCCCAAACGAAAAAATAAAGGGAAAAAAGGCCCAAAAGTCCATATGAAAAAACGGGCAAAAAGGCCCAAAATTTTTGATTAAGTTAGACATTCAAAATTCAAATTTTAGAGTTCAGAAGAAGTGTTCTGCTCATTCGTGGACGCGACGCGAACCTCTCCACTAGGCGTGCTTCAAGGCGGCGCTCCTGGCAGTCGCGCTTCAGACGGCTCTCCTCTCCGCCAGGCGGCGCTCCCGGCAGTCGCTGAGACCTGCGGCTACGAGGGTTTCATTTCATCGCTCGCTAGTCGCCTCATTCTGTCATCGTCTCCTAGCCGTGCTCCTCCACTCCATCACTCTCCCTCTTGGCATAAATTGTGGGCAATTGTGTGCTCGTTTTCATCAATTGGTTGGTGTATTAAGTTGCAGCTGAAGAATTAAGGTTAGAATATGATAAATTTCTAATTTATTGGTTAAACCTATGTGTTGCACTTGAACAATTTGCTCATTAATTACAAATTCAATTAATGCTATTTTTTTAATGAAATATGCTCATGCTGATGATTTTGTTGTAAATCATGAAATATGCACATGCTATGTTAGTAGAATGTTTACTGAGTAGCTACGAGCCTGTGACTCTTTAGAGTCTGAGACCATTTATTGTTTTGCTTATGTTGGATCAATTATTATATTGTGTTTAACTATTTATTATTGTTATGGCACTTGAGCTTTATTTAGGTTTCTAATATAATTGATCTTTCTCATGAATTATATTATTTAGACAATGAATTTTAGGTTCTTGTAGGATTTTACGATCTCGATCCTATCTTACGATCTCGATCTTGTGTGGTGTAAAACGATCAAGGGTAGGATCCCGATCTTGACAACCTTGGTATTTACACATAATTAGGTGTTGAATAAAATCTAATATACTGTCTAATAATAATAATAGAAAATTTTACAAAAATATTTGCATCTTTAGCATTTTCCTAACACTTTATATAAGCAATTCACCAAAATGTGGGATTTATTTGATTGGGCTGAAAAAGTTAACAAGGTCCACTAGCTTTTTCACTTTCTAATCAAATTGTACAATGCATCCTTTTGTTCGATTTTCGTATAAAATTTTAATATGGTATGGTAATATTAGTTAGGTTTGGGAACCTCTTTTATAATTAGTGTTGAAGCTAGAAATTAATTTTGTATAATTTTTTTAAAATTTTAATGCTAATTATAATTATTAATACTAATGTAAAAGGGAAACACGGTCGCGAAATTGTTGGCAGTAGCAAAGATACATTACAATAAATTGTTTAATCGTTGGAATTAAATCCCAAATCCTATTTGCTCTACCTGATTCTAGGATGACAGGAGGCCCAGCAACTATTTAAAAAGACTTATCCACGCGCCTGTCATCCATTTAGAAATAGCACCTCTCACAATTGGTCCGTACATTTAACGGGGCATCGTCCAGAGTGGGTTAGCGCCACCTATTGTCGGTCTCTTTGTCCGATTCTTATTTCCTTTTTTTTCTGCGCAAGTAAAGAAAGGAAAATGAAAATAGAAAAATCCCCAAAATACAACAAGTTTGGATTTTTCGTCACTCTCATTTTAGCTCTTTCTGCTAAAAAAGACTGTAGTTCAGACCTCAGGGCTGTGACAGAGATAGAGAGAGAAGAAAGATCACTTTCTTCTCAGGCCTCAAGGATCCAGTTCACCAGCTGCATTGGGCTGATTGAAGCCGAACCCTGGCAATTGCAAAGGAGCTTTTTTTATGTACTGTATTAGAAAAAATTGAGGTGCTGTCTCTGTTGCGCACTTCGGAGCTTGAGTCCTCTTCTTTTCTTTTCTTTATCGGCAATCATTATTGTAGCTTTTGTCTTCTGCTCCCAACACCCACCCCAACATAAAAGAAAAAAGAAAAAAGAAAAAAGAAGTAGTACTAGAAAAGAAGAGGAAAGATAAAACCTTCACTCTAAAAAAATCCAATTCCTCTCTCTTTCTGTTACAGATTCTTTTCCGGGCTTTCTTTTCTCTTCTCTATGCAAATTTTCCGAAGGGGAAAAGTTTACAACAAATGAAACTCATATTTGTTGTTTATCTTGTTCCAAGTTCAGATCTGAGGAAGCCGAGGCTGCTACCTGCAATGTCCCCACTTCTCCAGATTTCTGTTTGGCCTCAAAACCCTGTTCTTGGCTTCGTCCTCTCCTCTTCCCGGAAGTAACCGACGGTTTTGTTGTTGGGTTTTCCTCAGAACCACTTCTTAAACATATAGGAAAGAGAGAGAGGTGTGTGTGTGCAGGTGTTTTTGTGCTTTCTGAGATCTGTAAAATGCTGGCAATTGGGAGTCCACTAACTCCTGGCGTTCGTACGAGCACTAGCTGCAATGCTTTGCTGAGGGAGCTTCAGGTCCTCTTCCTTGGTTTCTCTTTCTGTTTCTTCTATTTTCCTTTCAACTTCCTTTTTTCCTGTTTCTGTGTAAAGGCTGGTTTTGCACTTTGGAGTGGAAATGGAGGAGTGGTTTTGTTTCCCCCTTTTATGTTTTAACTTGACCTTACCAAGACAATGATGGTCTTTTCTTTTTCCTTTTCAGTATTTTTCCCTATCTGGAAGAGTTCTTTTGCTCGTGTGCATCATAATGAGTCTAGTAGAGTTTAGGGTGTCTTTTAGGTGCTTTAAATTCTTGGAGAAACAGTTACGTTCCTGCTGCACTTTGACCTCTATAAACAAAAGAGAGAAGAAAAAGTTAAAAGTTCTTCTCTTTGGGTTCTCTGTTGATCCTAACGTTCAGCATTCTTCTCAATTTCTGCCGACTGATATTACTTTCTTAAGGGCTCTCTGAGGTGAAAATTTTCTCTTCCCTTCTTCTGGATTCTCTTTCCTTTTACCTTAGGAGATTTTGCTAAATACTGTTTAATTTATTTCAATTTTTTATGGAATTTCCATTTTTTTTTACTGCTTTTGTTGTTTGGTTTTCTGGGAAAATTTCTTGGACGAATTTGTTGTAGGATTGCTTCGCCAAAAAATTTATCATCTTTACGGAAAAAAATTATCCGTCTATTTTTCCTTCGTTTTGAAGGTGTCAAATTTGTGGGAGTGAAGCTACTCCAATTCAGAAGGCCAGTGGTTTTGATAAATTAGCTTCTATCTTTTTTTTGCTCGATCAAATTCTGGAATTGCTTCGTTTTTAGAGGTTTCTATATCACATTTTGTTCATTTAATTCATTTTCCAAAGCGTTTCTGGGTAAAGGGTTTTGCGGTTGAGATCTGGGTAAAGGGTTTTGCGGTTGAGACCCTTTGTCCTTCCAGTTTTCGGTTTGGACTGTATTTGCTATGGTGGGAAAAGGGGTATTTTTTTGTTTACCATCCCACTGTCCTTGCTCGAGTTTGCTGGCATCTATAATTTGACAGTGTCCAAACTTAATCGTGGTTGTCTAAAGTGGATTCTGTTTATTGTGAGAGCAGCAAATTTGGGATGACATTGGTGAGACTGAAGCTGAGAAAGACCGAATGCTCTTCGAATTGGAGAGGGAATGCTTAGAAGTCTACCGCAGAAAGGTAGATGAAGCTGCCAATGCCAAGGCACGCCTCCATCAATCTGTTGCAGCCAAGGAAGCGGAAGTTGCAACACTTATGGCTGCTCTTGGGGAACTCAATGTTCATTCCCTGGTATAGTTTCTTGTGCAATTCAAGATCATAGCACTTCTCATTCTCACATTCTTGCTTGTATTCATTTAATACTCTAGTCACAAAGTGCTATTATGCTTTCAGAATCTGTCCGAAAAGAAGGCAGTGACGCTCAAACAAAAGCTTGCTTCTGTTGAACCTCTTCTGGATGATCTGAGAATGAAGAAAGAGGAAAGAATGAAACAATTTGCAGATATAAAGTTGCAAATTGAGAAGATCAGTGGGGAGATTTCTGGTTATAACCATCTAAATGATACTGTGCTGAGCTCTTTAACTCTTGAAAACCAGGATTTTTCATTAAGAAGGCTTAATGAATATCAGGCGCATCTCCAGCAGCTGCAGAAGGAGAAGGTATGCATTTTATAAAGTATTTCTATGTACAGTTTGGTTATTGGGAAATATTTGAAGCGTATGCCAACAATAGAGATTAAGCTGTTGCATTCAATTATTGAGTGAGTTTGTAAAGAGGGAAATAAGAGTAAAATCTACTTAGTCTTCTCAGCTGAAAGTAAACTACTACATGCTTTTTTCCCATCTTAAATTAAAATAGTCTTTCATTTCATGTGACAGAAATATTGCTAGATGTGCAACAGAAATTTGTGTGAAGAGGTCCTCAAGTTTCCATTCTATTCGTGCACTTGGAAAATTGTTAAAATAGGAAATTGTATGGAAATTGAAACATATAATTAACATTTGTATTGTTATGTTGTTTGCAGTCAGATCGTCTCCATAAGGTTCTGGAATATGTAAATGAGGTACATTTGCTATGTGGGGTTCTTGGGCTTGATTTTGCCCAGACTGTGAGTGATGTGCATCCCAGCTTGCAAAGGACTAGCCAGGAACAATTGACAAATATCAGCAATAGCACATTAGAAGGTCTAGTACTAACTATCCAGAACCTGAAAACTGAGAGGAAAGTTCGAATCCAGAAGGTATCCAATTCTTAACACTTGGTCTCTGTAGATTTTTGCTTCTGGTATTTGAAATAATATTTGTCTTTGATGCAGCTGAGAGATGTCATGACTGCACTGTTTGAGCTTTGGAATTTGATGGATTCACGACAAGAGGAAAAGATCCCCTTTGCAAGGGTTATTTGTGTTCTTCGAGTGTCAGAAGCTGATGTTACTGAACCAGGAGTTCTCTCAACTGATAAGATTGAACAGGTTTGAGCAATAACTTTTTAGTTTGAGTTCTTGCACTGTTTGGAAATCAATCATCAACGTTGTTTTATGACAGGCTTCTGCTGAAGTGGAGAAGCTTACTAAACTTAAAGCTAGCAGAATGAAAGAACTTGTCATGAAGAAAAGATCAGAACTGGAGGAGATTTGTAGATTGACTCATATAGAACCTGATGCCAGCACTGCTGCTGAGAAATCCAGTGCATTGATCAATTCTGGTCCGTCTGATTTGTTTGGGCTATAAATTTTGTATGTTTGCTAGTGTGGCTCCTGATGATTCATGTTCTGGAATTATTCAGGACTGGTTGACCCTTCTGAACTTCTATCTAATATTGAGGCACAAATAACTAAAGCAAAAGATGAAGCTCTAAGCCGCAAAGAGATAACAGACAGGATAGATCGATGGCTTTCTGCATGTGAAGAGGAAAATTGGCTTGAAGGCTACAATCAAGTAAGCAGGAACTATGTGTTGAATGTAGGATGGTTTATAGCAGGAAAAGTTAGCTATCTCTGGTGTCCGTGTGTGTCTGCATCCGTGCTTCTGGCTTTTCTGCATGCATATGTGTTTATTCAGTAACATGCTTACAGAGTTTTTATGCATGCTGGATTTAATTTTGTGGTTGAGCTTGTAATTTAGTTTTCAAACGCATTAAGCTACTTCTTTTTCAGTTGCTACAAAGCTACTGTTGCTTGAATCAGTCTTGGCAAATTTATAAAGAAACTTGTTCTTAACTTCTCATTTTCATTTTGACAAATTTCAGGATGAGAATCGGTACAGTGCTGGAAGAGGTGTGCACATACACCTTAAACGTGCAGAACGGGCTCGAATAACTGTGACAAAAATTCCAGGTCCCTCATCTCTTTGATGCTGTATTTACAGCCTGTTGCTTAACTTATTGATTATTTTACGGCTTCAATCAAATATGGTTTTCCTCACAGGAATTGTTGACAATCTTATCGCTAGAACTCTAGCTTGGGAAAAGGAGAATAAGACAATGTTTCTCTATGATGGGGTAAGTAGCCGGTGCTTTGTTGCTCAACTTTCGAAGATCATTGTTAGTGTTTCCTCTACTTGGAAACCGATTGATGGTGAACTCACTTCTCTTTACTAGTGCTGTTTCTGAATAAACCCTGTATTGGCTTACCTTTGCAGCAAAGGTTGGTGTCAATATTAGAAGATTACAAGGTGGCAAGGAAACACAGAGAAGAGGAGAAAAAACGATACCGGGTAACTAATTTAATACTTTTTTACTGTCTAACTCTTTACTAACTCCAGTCAACCGATTTTTAAATTTTGTGTTAATTGTTTGTTGCAATCATTTTCCGTCCCTTTTTTTTTTTTAATAATATCGCTTCTTACTCGTTGTTTACATTTCCAATTTATAGGACCAAAAGAAGATCCAAGATCTGCTTCTGACTCAGCGGGAAGCCATATATGGGTCAAAGCCTAGTCCTAGGAAAACCAACAGTTTCAGAAAACCAAATGGATATCATGCAAATGGGAATGGTTCTGTACCTCCGACACCACGTCGAAACTCAGTGGGTGGAGGAACCCCTGAGCTGCTTACACCGCAATCTTCCTCTGGCCGTCAAAACGGGTACTTCAAGGAAATGAGAAGGCTGTCCACAGCACCTCTGAATTTTGTGGCCATATCAAAGGAGGACACAGTGTCTTCGTACACATCAATGGGCGATTCGTCTGACCCTGGCTCTCCTCAAGCTTAAACATACTTGAACTGGTATCCCTCTCACCTTGGTACCATTCATTTCCTTTTGCACATTCTACGTTCCATAAACACTGAACTCGATCAAATTACATGCTTTGCAGGCAGCTACACGTTTACATTTCAAGTAATGGTATACAACATCCAAAGCAGCAGAACCTTGTGAATACAGTAGTTGTACACTGGTGGTCTGATTGTGAATTTCTCGGCTAGGACATCGACAGTTGTGCCTGACATCTCGAGGACTTGTGCATGCTTGTTTGGCTTGAGTAGTACACACCACAGATAGTACCTTGAAAGCATCTTTTCCTGTCAACATTGGTAGTGGTAGGCGTAGGCTAGAGTGTTATATAATACTAGAGGTGAATGAAACTGACCTGTCTTGTGCATCTTGCTTGTTTTATGCGTGTAGGTGTATATATGTTGTAGCAAGTTTGGTATGTGTGGAAACTGCATGTTTTAGGAGCTATGTTCTTTTATCATGCCTGATGAATAATGTTCCATTTGCCTTCCTCTGCAAGTAACTGCTCCATGCCTCTGAACATATAACAATTGACAAATGTAGGACACTTTTCAGAGTTTGTGGATGATTCATAAGTATCTTTTGTGAATCTTTATTCGTTAGGTAATTCACCCTGCAACAATTGACCTGTGGCAGTGGCTGGTCTACTTACTCGGAGGTTCTTTTGCCTGGATGGAGCTCATGAAGAAGAGGAGGGGTTTGCTTATTGGTTTCCTGGGCCATTGATCCTTTGCAAGATCACCACCTTCAATCATGTGTTTCTATCAAATTAGAGGTTTTGAGAGGATTTTGATTTTGAAAGCAAATAAGTTAGTATACGGTTTTCTACATAATTGAAGAGGATGGGTACAAAATCCGTCTACTTAACAGGCTTCTTGAGAACTTTAGACTTTTCCAGAAATTAGTGCATGCACTTGCGGGGAATACAACTAATGGTCTCGAGAACTAATATTTCTTTTCTTGGGCTGTGTATCAAAAACTTCATTAAAATCTTTTCAAGTAATTATTAGATGGATATAGGGTATTGATTTTTAAATGACATTAATTCTGGACAATCAATAAAAGTAAAATAAAATATCAAAAAAATGCATTATTTCATTAAAAGAATGCGGCCTCGTAGGTACAATCAAAATAAACACTTTTAATTACCTAAAGGTAGTAGGACAAATCCACTTTGAGTTGAAGTGACGTTTATTAATATGAACTCTTAACTCTCGAAGTAGTCTAACATTGAGTAAAATAAATATGCCGACTTTCGGAAAAAAATAAATGTCCCAAAAAAACATGCACTAAAATATGATTTTCTTTTCGAAATATAAAATATACTATTTTTTATGTAATTTATGTTAGTTATCTATATTATACATATGTTTAATTAGACACACTAATCTATAATTAATCCTTTATATATAAACCATTAATTATCCTAAAGTTTGACAAAATTGCCTCTATACAAAATCTCATATTCTCTCAAAAAACCCTAACATCTACTACCGTAGTTGTCACCTCCTGTAGTCAGTCTCTCTTACTCCTTTGGCCTTAACCATTAGATCGGGACTCCTCTAGGCTCCATATAGGAGCTTCTTTACTGCTTGTCACCTTGGATTGCTGAAGATTTTTGCTAATCGCTGCCTTGATTTGTTGCATCTCAGGCAATCATGGCTTCAAAATGTGTTATCATTGTTAGGGCTGTAAGTCTCAAGTTTCGGGTTGAATTCGAGCCAGAACTCAAAATTTTCAGACAAGTTCTTCATTCGATATATAACCCGACCTGACCCAATTATTTACCTAAACTTGAACTGACCCTAAACCCAAAAAATAATGGATTAAGGTCAGGTGGATTCAGGTTAACCGATATTCACTGCCAATTACTCTGTCAAACGCCACTTTGTCACCGATGATCCTTTGTGCTTCGTCGAATTGCCTAATAATGGGGCGACTGAGGGTGTGGTGAGGGAGGTCAGTAGTAGGGTTAGGAGGTTGTGGTGGTCAAACAGGGTCTCGCACAAGGCAGGGCAACACAACGGTGGCTTGGAGATCAAGGCAAGCGACGACGGTGTGATGTGTAAGGGCGAGGCGAGCGAAGGCAACATGACGATTGGCTAGGGCAACGATGGAGTAGGGGGGAGGCCGAGGTAAAGGAGGTTAAAGTGACAGGAGAAGAAGCATTGAGGGGTAACTAGGCAAGGACTGGAGGACGAGGCAAAAGAAATCAAGAAAAGTTGAGGTGAAGAACTGAAGATAAGGGAGACTTAGGCTAGGGCCAACGAGGTTAATTACTAGGCCTAGGTTAGTGAATTAGAAATTAGTTAGGGTTAAGGAATTGGGTTGGGCTAGGATTTTTTATGGGTAAGGAGTTAGTTTAAGGATTGAGCTTAAATGGGCTGGGTAGGGATTTCAAGTCATTCGGGTTAATTCGGGTTAGACCTGAACCAACCCAATTTTTCTACTTTCTTATCGAGTCGGGTTCGAGTCAACCCGAAGTACACATTTCATACTTCCTAGCCCCACATTAACCCGATATTTTGGGTCGGGTTTCGGATTGGGGTTATTTACTTATACCCCTAATCATTGTTGCCTCTAGATTGCGCCATTGCCAACCATTTGCCAATCGTGTTGTCATTGCTCGTGTCTAAATCGTACCTATGGGATCACATCATCGATATCTCCAAACATCTCCAAATTGTGCCAGATTGTCATCAATGCCTCAAAATTGCATCGTTCATTGCTCTACTCTAGATCACGTAGGCCATCACTCACCTCCAACACCTCAGCTACCGGTTTGTGTATAACAACAATTTAACAAGTGTCTAAGACAGTATGAAGAAATTTCTAAAAGAATATAGAGAAGTGTCTGATTAAATATGTAAAAGTGTTTGAAGTAATATGAAGTCATTTTTTATTTTCTTCGAACAATATGTAAAGTATAAAAATATCTGAAAAAATTTATAAAAATGTTTAAAGGTAGATGTAAAAGTGTCTAGAACAATATAAATAAGCATATGAAGTAATATATATATAATTTATGCTCTTAAAAAATAAAAGTATATGGAGCAATAAGCTAAAATGTCTGAAATAATATGAAAAAATTTAAAAGAGAATGTAAAGGTGTCTAACGCAATATGCAAAAATGTATGGAGTAGTATGTAGATAATTTATTATCTTGAGAAAATAAAAGTGTTGAAGCAATAGGTAAAAGTGTTGTAATGAATATAGAAAAGTGTACAAATAAATAAGTAAAAGTAATTAAACTAAATGTGCAAGCAAAATTTTCTCTTCACAAAAAGTTGTCTTGAAAACAACAAATAAAAGTGCATGAATGAATATGCATAGGTGTCTATAAAAATATGCAAACATGTTTAAATAAAGATATAAAAGTATATAAAACAATATACTACCGCCGTCTCATATTATTTGAAACAGTTGACTTTTGGCTATAGTTTGACTTGAATTTATTTATATTATTGGTTGTTAGAAAAAAAATTTAAAAAATATATTTGGAAACTATAGGTTTTTATTTATCATTTATATACTAAAAATTGAAAATAAAAAACATAAATTAATTACTAAAAAGTGAGTATTTCAAATAATATAGGACAGATAGAGTATAAAACTGGTTTTCTGGGCACAAGACATTGCAACCACTCTTCTTCTCATCAATTTCCAAAATATGGTTCTTAATTATGTCATTTTATCCACTGTTGCATTTTTGCCGATTATCATTTTCAAATCTCACGAGGTGGTGTGGTGTCACGAGATAACCATTGGCTTTGATTATGATAAAGTGGTGTGGGAATTGTTGGAATCTTCAATGGCAAACAATAGTGGTGATGGAAAAAAGAAGAAGTTTCACAATCCAATGAAGGTAAAGTTTGTGATCTTGAGAAGACAAAAAACTGCAATGAATAATTATGTCTGTTGTCTTTTCTTGTGTTAAAGCTCATTCTTATCGAAGGCATTGGAGATAGTGGCGGTGGATGAAGAAGATAAAGGTTTACAATCTCCTGCTATTGGCAGGTGGAGAAGATGAGGAAGTGATTAGGTTGAGCGGCAATGATAGTAATTACATGAGTAGAGAAGGGGTAACTTAATAATTTCACACAATATACGTAATTAGACATATACGCATGATTACTACAGTGAAATTTTGTCTATCTTTTTCTTACAAAGTCTAGTTCATTTTTTTATTATTAAAATCCCGGATTTGCCCTTTCTCCTATTCCTTTCGAAACCTCTTTGTTAAGGTCAAAATCGCCAAACAGTGTCTGCTGCTACTTTCCCGAATAATCCATAGCCCAATCTTTGCGATTAGAACCACCATACTTTCCGTTCATGATTCCAAGAATTTTCAGAATTAAAAGAAAAAAAGTGAAAAAAGAATAAAAATGAGAAGCTCGGAGTTGTACCAGTAGAATAAAAGGCGAATAATGGATGTGGTGACATTCGGCATCGTAGTGGCAGTTATCGTTCTCTTCTTAGCCATTGTTTGCTTCATCACCGTCGAGGGCACCTGCAAGACTCGCTCTTAGTCTCATCACTCTAAAGTCTTGTCCTTTCATTATTCTCTCGGAAGCCCAAATCCAAACTTTTGAAAAAAAGGAATGTTGACTTGGAGGTGTTTGATCTTGTTGGTTTTGGGTTTTTGTTTGGATCTGTGTTGGAGGAGTGGATACTGTATGCCGCAGGCTCACGGGGATCATGGGCATCACCATTGCGATCATGGACATCATCACCACCACCACCATGACGGGCATGGCCATGATCAACATCATCATGGGGAGGAAGAAAGGAGAAGGATGTTACTTCCAGAGGAATTGGCTGAGGAAGAGGATATGAAATTGTACGGCTTCGGGCCCTATCATGATCATGATCATGATCATCATGAGCATGAGCATGAGCATCATCAGCTCTCTGGTCTAGGTGATTAATGTGTCGGAATCCATTAACTCATTTCCAGTTTTCGTTTGAAAGTTTGAGCTTTTTGTTTATTTATTTCTCATTTTTTCCAGAATTTTCTGACAGGTCTTTGGTTAAATGCATTGGGGTGCTCTCTTTTGGTGAGCTTGGCTTCCCTTATTTGCCTGGTTATTTTGCCAATTATATTCAGTAAGTGGATGACAGGATGGAACCATTTTGTTCCTCAGTATTAATCTTGTCTTTGTGATACATTTTGATCTGAATTGTGTTGATTATCGCAGTTCAGGGAAAACCATCCAAAGCAGTTGTTGATTCATTGGCCTTATTTGGAGTGAGTAACTTGAACCCGTGCATCTGGCCTAACTAAATATAGTTGATTTTGTTGATCTGACTTGCTTCTGTATGATACCTGTTTGTCAAATGTGTTGCTTAGGATGTGTAAC
The DNA here is from genome assembly GCA_039654915.1 of Aquilaria yunnanensis. Lineage (NCBI taxonomy): Eukaryota > Viridiplantae > Streptophyta > Magnoliopsida > Malvales > Thymelaeaceae > Aquilaria > Aquilaria yunnanensis. The sequence goes on from CM077595.1 coordinate 5,550,013, forward strand.
CCTGCAAGCCAATTTTATGCATTTCTAAATGTTGTTAATTGATTTCACTATATGATGAAAGAGGAAAATGTTTTTCCTCGTTCTGATGACTTTCGGGTTGATTTGATAACTTTTGTACCTTTTGGTTTTCTTTTTATCAATTCTTTGCTCAAGAACATCAAACTTTCCTAGCTTGTTTCCTCTGTAAAATTATAATTGCAGTTCTTTCAGTTGAGTATCAGATTCACATTTCTTTAAATTATTCCTTCTCTTCCATTTTCTTAATGGCTTTATATTAAATTCATTTGCAGGCAGGGGCTATGCTAGGGGATGCTTTCCTTCACCAGTTACCACATGCTTTTGGTAAGATGCTGTCCACATGACAATCCTAAGGATTTCACAACATCACAATTTTCTTTCATATCATTAAGTCTCTTGTCTTTTTGTCTGAATTTGGTGTATGATCCTGAATTATAACCTACTGTATGAACACAATGTATCTGAATTTTTCATTGTATGATAAGTTGTATCTCCTGTACATGCTCATATATCATCAGCTGTAAATGCTGCAATAGGAAATTGATTCTGTAGTTCTGGTTCTGTCTGGTTCATTGCGGCTATAAATATTTAAGGCAGCCTCTTCGGATGTTGGTGGATGTTATGCCATTTGTAATAAGAGAGATCGTACCCAGTGCTAAGCCTTAAATAATATTAGTCAAGCCCATGCTTTGATTTTGTAGTTCCTTTCTTCAGGTGTAGGAAAAATGATAGACACAAACCCCTTATTGGAACTTATGTTGTTTTAGTTTAAAGTTACCATAATTACTTCAATTAGAGAGTTGCTTATATTGGATTCTGAGTCTGGTCATTTATCTTGCAGGTGGTGAACACTCCCATTCTCATGATCACCATGCCATCCATTCTCACGGTGAACACTTTGGGCCTGATCATGGTCATGCTCATTCTCTAAAAGAACTTTCGGTGGGTATGTCTGTTCTTGGTAAGTGATGGAGTGCTGTACATGACAGCATTTTGTTTTCTGCTGCTTCCTTTTCAGTACATAAGTTAAGTAGAATGTACTTGCAAGCATGTTCAAAGATTGACATGTATATATGAAGCATGCGTGAAGCATATTTAGGGGCTGGTGTTCTCTTGTTCTGCTTGTCCCATGTGATAAAAGAAACTTACGGTTAGGAAAGATAGCTAGTGGATTATATAGAACACGCACCATGAACAGATGTGTGCCTAAGAATCTCTGTTCCCTTCTCAATATATTCATTCTATCATATGTTGATTTTCGCAGCTGGAATAGTACTTTTTCTTCTTGTGGAGAAAATCGTGAGGTATGTTGAAGAAAACTCTGGTGGAATAGCATTCGGTCAAGGCCACCATCATCACCATCACGATCATTGCAAGAAGAAGTTGAAAGATGATGATGACATGCATGATAAGGCTGCAGCAGAATCGTCCAAGGGAAATGAAAATTTTGATAGAGCCTCCAATGGAGATACAGCAACAGAACCTGAAACACTTCGTAAGGTAAGCAGAGGCTTGGTGTAATGCCAATACTTGCAAAATAGAACACTAAGATTAAAGAAGATATCAACACGATAATGTTAGGTGACTGCTAAATTGACTTTTTTCTTCTTACAGAGGAAAACTTCCTCACCTGTCAATGATAAACCAGATTCAGATTTGGGAAGTGACCCAGGTGATAATCTTAAACAGTCAGTCCAAGAAAAAACTGCCCAATCACCATCGAGCTTGGTGTTTGGTTATCTAAATCTCTTCTCAGATGGTGTTGTAAGTATGTTTCCTTGTAGTTGTTATTGCTTTACCAGTTTAGCAACAACAAACACCTTTGCTATCTGCAGATTCTTTTTTTTGTTGACTGGGAATGTCTTCTTAGACCAGCTTTATTATGGTTGCAGCACAATTTTACTGATGGGATGGCTTTAGGAAGTGCTTTTCTTCTTTATGGATCAGTCGGCGGGTGGTCAAGAACTCTATTTTTGCTTGCACATGAGCTTCCTCAGGAGGTCTATTCTTACTTACTGATTTAGTGAATGAAGAGAACTTTTGCCTTAAATTGTAAGGTTATATCTAGGTGCTATTTGGGTAAAAGAAGGTTATGAAAATCCAAAAGAATCAGCTGGGTGTACATATTGTACTTCATTTAGGTAACATGAGTAGCTGAGAATTAGCCTTATGATGTCTTGTGTTTGTTTTAGCAATGAAGTGCATGAGAAAAAGGGGATTGAAGTTGAAAAGAGTAGAATCTTTTATAGTGACTAGTTGCAGGCAAGTCGTGACTAAAAAAATTCATAGATTCTGAGTGCTGGAATCATATAGCTGTTGATTTTGTATGTGAGAAGCGTGTTTAAGCTGTTGGCTTTTTGTCTGCCTGTGAGCACAGGGTATTGGATTTGCACTCTGTGCTTCACAGCCGGAATTCTTGCATTATTGCCTTGATTACTGTTGAAAACTTTCATGCCGAATATTAAGGGCAAGATGTTATACACTACACAGTTTCTTGATGAAATTTTGATGAAGTCAAAGACTCTTTGAGATGATGCTTAAACTCATTCTTGTTTACTTGCATATACTCTTGTGAAGGTTGGTGATTTTGGCATTCTTGTAAGATCTGGCTTCAGTGTTTCAAAAGCTCTGTTCTTCAACTTCCTCTCTGCACTTGTGGCCCTGGCAGGAACTGCTTCGGTATGCATGTCGATGTTATTATGGTTGATCTGTCATTATTCTTGATGTGTTAAGTTAAAGATGACAGTGTTTTCTTGTAGGCTTTGCTTCTAGGGAAAGATCCGGGACAATCTTCATTGATCGAGGTAATTTGCCATTCCAAGAAATATGTAGTTTCTGTTCCCGTTGTCATGACCTTCCGGTTATGACCATTTTCTTTCTTTTACGTTGCAGGGATTTACAGCCGGTGGCTTCATATACATTGCTGTTGCTGGAGTGCTAGCAGAGATGAATAACACCGGCCGTACAACGTTTAGAAGTACCATAGTACAATTAGTCTCGCTAACGTTTGGCATGGCAGTTGCCCTTTATATTTCACTCGTAGAATAGATAAGCTTGAACATAGATTTCCGTTTATACGTCCCCTTAGGCACAGGTTAATTGAACTGCTGCTCTCTGTTGTAGAATACGTGATTTGATCTGAGAAGGGGCAATTTTTTCCGTTTCTGTTTGTGCTTTTTTCTCCCCATCTGATTTACCTCGTATGACAATACCCAGAACTGAATGTTAGCACTCGTTATCTTCCAATTCCTGATAATGTAAGGAAGCATGCTTGCTACCATTTTGAGAAATTTGATCGTTCCTACCTCTCGTTATGTTAATGATTTTTTCTCCGTATTCTTTTTATATTTCTTATTTTTACCGGGGTATCCTCCGTCTGGCAGGCAGATCTCCTCGAGTGCCTAGCAATTAACATTAGTTGATTTCTACTCTAAGTTCAATATTCAATCTTCACTACTGCTCATTGCTAATATACATACAGATCCGTTGGATGAGAAAGAACCTGCTCCGCTCAGTTTCTTCAACTGGTCAATTGCAGGTTCTTTCCTCAGCCACTCGAGCCTTACCTGTCAGCTCTGATACCATAACCAAGCCCACGACAAGACTAGTGGTGACAAAGACTAGTGGAGAAGTATACATAACAAAAATAAAACTCCAGAATATAAAACTATAAAATTCAAGTATCATGAAAAGCTGACAGAATTAATTAGTCCCAACTAGTAGACTAAGTAGTGGTGCAGTTTGTATCACTAATTAACATTCTTTAGGTATCCCAGGTTTTTCTAAGACTCATACTTGTCAAATTCCTGAAGCATTTGGAAGACAGTAATGTTGTGGGATTGAAGAGGAGGCAGTGGAGCCACTCTCGCCAGCGGCCCTTTCCCCTCCTCACCCCCGCTAAGCGCATGCTGCCTCTTCCGCGCTGCCCTCACTGGAGCTGCCCGCACCCTTACCATCGCCTCCCTTGCCAACGCCGGCATCAGCTCCGGTCGCTTGCGGAAGCCATCTGCCTCCGGCACCTTTCCATCCTTCAAAAAGTTGCACCAACAACAACAACACACAAGATTGAGCCAACAAGCACCAACACACATGTAACAGGAACTCTTTGGATATTTCTATGTTACTTACATTGATGAGAGAAGAAGCGGGCAGGGGGCATTTGACAGGGCGGTCTTCGTCTAGAGGCTCCAGAGGGTGCTCAACAGGACAGAACTCAAACCCTTGGTATTGCAACTCCATCAATCCACAGCTCACTCCTTTTCTGCTGCAATATTTCTCTCTGCTCTCATCTGATATCTGCAGGGCAACTTCACGAGTACCCTCCCTCTTTTCCTAATCCAATCATTAAGGTCAACTTAATTAACTTAATTACAAACAAGAAAGAAGAGAGGTGTGAAGATTACTTACCAAGAGTGTGAAATCTTGTGAGAGGACGGAGGGAGATAGGTGGAGGGAGTGATCCCCACAGGTGAATTCCATATCCTCCAGTGAGCTGGAGAAAATCTAACTTTGTCTGTTTTGAGAGACGAATGAAGAAAAGAAATAAACAAGGAAAAAGTGATGGCAACCGAAAAAAGAAGAGAGATTAAAGTGTTGCATGAAAAGGAGGAGTTCCAGGACGAGAGAGCCGGTGCTGTGGGATCGTTTTGTACAGTGAAAGACCAAAGAAAGATTCCCCACTACTCTTGGCCAAAGTGCATATATGCTCCTCCAACTTTGTTGACTCAAGCGAGTTAGTCCTTTAACTTCAAATCATTGCAAATTAGTCCCTTAACTTTGAAAAATTGAGTGAGTTAGTCCCTCGGTATACAGAATGACAAACGGTGTTTTTTTTTCTCCTCTTGGTCAGCTTATCGCTCTAGCATGTTGCTTCTCCTACCAACCTCCTTCTTCCCTTTACTGTCAGTCTTGCCTCTTCTCCCATCGTGTCGGTCTCGTTTCACATCGGTCTCGTATCTCCTCTTGTTGGTCTCATCTCTCGTTGGTCTCATCTCCCATCAATTTGGAAATCTCCGGTAAGTTCAAAAAATTTTGATTCGAAAATCTCTTACGAATTCAAAAATTATATCTTTAAAACTTTTCTGTCAATTCAGAAATCATCAATTGGTCACTCGATTATTTAACACTCTCGTGCCATCACCGATTCGGAAGATGCCGATTATGTGGCCGCCGGTGATTTTGTTTAATACAACCTCTTCTCTCGACACTCCACAGCAGCCATAGAAATGCCACCTGACACCTTAAAATCCTCCGGCACTACCTCAAATCCCTCGAGCAGATGAGTTGCCTCTGTCACCATGACTTTAACACTGTGTCATCCTGGAAGGCTCTTTCCATCACACCTTAGACTAGTTCATTTAGTTTAACAAAGTTGAGGGACTAACACGCTGGATCTGAAAATTTGAAGGACTAACTTGTACTGATTCAAACATAAAAGACTAAGTCACTTGAGTTTGTCAAGTTGGAGGACCATATGTACATTTTGGCCTTTTATCTTTCAGAAAAATACCAAGCGACAGACACGTTTTACGGGTTGGCTGTAATTCTTGAATTTGTTCTTAAAATTAGACCAATTTCTCAAGGGTGATCATTGTCGAATGGAAATTTTATATTTTGTTTTGTTACTCAAGGTCGAATGCAGAGAGGGCAAGCATTGGCCTAACCCCCTAGAAAAGACAGAAATGCCAACTGTAATTGTACACACTACACAGTCCCAAAATTTCATTGGTAAGTTTATTATAGCTCTTGGATGTAATTTCCTTATATGTTATATATTTTGGTATTAACTACCCTTTATCTTGCAAATCTAAAAGTGCTAGTTTCTGTTGGAATTAGTGAACAAAAACTACTTGTAAAATTCATAAACGCACTAAAATATATCAGTCACACCACAAGTTAGTGTGGTTGTATTGTATTACAGCAGTGTACTCCTTATTGCTTGTTGTAGTAATGCAATCGCACCATATGTTGATGTTGCCACGTCAACTTACAGCATCACTTCTAATTCTAGTTAAAGGTAGTTAAATTGTTAGGATAATGTGACACATTATCATCTTGGAAACCAATAAGAATATGTTATGTAGCGATTATGTAATATGTACATTATATACCTTGATATATGAGATAGTTACGTAATAACCAACGCATAACTGCTCATATTATGAAAGAATATAACTTTTAGATGAAATGACATGTTCATCCCAATATATATGATTCTTGGGGAGATAGTTATGCACCATAACTACCGTTATTAATGCAATAACATAACTTTTAGTGAGAGGTTATGTTTTAGGTGAAATTAAACAATCTTTAAGAAGTGGTTATGACCTTTATTTAAAGAGACACAACCCTTTGAAGGTTTGTGACTCAATGGCTGAACTAACATATCTCTTGTAAAGGTGATTATGGTCTTATTTTAATGAAAAAGTTATAGGTCAATAAGTGCACCTCTTGTCGAACTAGTACATTTTTTTATGAAGAGTTATGACTTTTTTATAAAGGGTTATGACCCTCCAGAAGTATCAATTCGCCTCTTATAAATAGAGGGCAGTAAGAGTGTGCAAATAATATTGTAGATACAACTTCTAGAGGCTTTATTTCTTTTATTTCACCTCACATACTTCTCTACCATCCTAAAAGAGAATTTTAGACAAGATTGAATGTGAATCACATATTTAATTACTTAGTTTTTAGTTAATTAAATATCTGATTTTTTACATTTGCAACAAGTCATGTCTTTTATAATATGCTCAAAAAGGTTTTTGTCATCCATGAGACTATCATTTGGTTTTACAGTTACAACCAATTATACCTTAATTTCTACATTTCTTTTATATCCTGAAAATTATTTGCATACTAAATTTCCTTTAAATTCACCGTGCATGTAATTCCACATTGGGTACCTTAATTGGCATTATATGTAGATATGAGTCATATCAATCCAATCTTGTTGAGATATACATTGGTTTTGCCATTTCTATCCTAATTATGCTTTTATGTCTTGGAAGCTTTATTGCTTGTCTCAATATATTTGATCTTTATTGCTGAGCTCGACCAGCCTCCAACATTCTTTTTCTTGTAGCGAATCAGCTGACAGGGCTGCAAGCAAATCTGTTCCCCTATCCGCTCGCTTTAATAAGTTGCTGCTAGAAGCTTGCGCCAAAGTTGCTCTATACCTCAAACAAATTCATAGCTCAACCTTCCTTTTTCTTATTTATCTTCCGAAACGTTTCTTCAAGTAAAGAACAAAAAAGAAAAAGAATTATAATGTAATTTTGTTTCTTCCAGCAAAGTAGCTAGTAACGCTTCCACAAACTAATTTAAAATGAGTAGCTGATACTCTCAAATTCAAAGAAGGAATTAAAGGTATATCTCACTCCATCAATCTAAATATGATTTCATGTTCCGCTGCTTTAGTCCGAGAGGGACATCAAAGGAATGACGAGATTTCGAGTTCAACTCCCACATATAATCACTAAAATGTTGGTTCATGTGCCTTCCAAGTAATGGAAGATAGGCATTTCCTATTCCTTACAGAATATTTCACAGATGATTTTGTACATATAAAAAAAATGATTTCACAAAATCCCAATCAAACCACATATGCATAAAACAGACAAAACATTTTTGTGATTCTTAAAAATACCAGTACAAATTATGAGTTAATTAAGGTAGCAAATTAATTTAGGCAAACCATCTTTAGTATACTTTTTTTTTTCTTTTGCTCAGAATCTTTACACTAAAAGTTAACGATTTAAATGAGGAAAAAAGAGAGAATGAGGGCTTAAACTGGGGACTAGTGGTGAGTAATGAAGCCTTATGTCCTTTATATTTACCAGTTGATATAGCAGTGTGGAACATCTTTAATATTTTACATATATAAAAATTTGAGGTAAAGGTTTTCCTCACATTCATGCTTTTGAGAAGGGGCTGTAGCTGGGTGGAAAATCTGCCGCCCCTTGTAACTTTTTCCCTTCAGCTTTCTTGGCCAAAAGCAAGAGATAGAAAACAGCTTTATTGGTTAGATTTGTTTGTTTGTTTGTTTTTTTACTTCTACTTCTAGTAGCCGTTGCATATCTCAATGAACTTTACTACTGCTGGTTTAGAGTAAAGTGGCCAAAGCTAATTTGTGTTCACATGTACATGGATGAACTTTATACTTGATGAGTTGTGCAGCTATACAATCGTATGTTTCTCCTTTCCAGCCAAAATCTACCACTCACCCTCAAACCTGGCTTACTTGAACGAGTTAAGCCTATAAATTAATTAATACACAGAGCTAGTCCATGGGAGTGGTGGAGAGTTGCACGCCGTTATCCTACCTGCTCATCGACTTTTCGAGTTTCATGGGAGCTCACAATCACATTCCCTGCTGCTGAACTCGCCACTGATGTTCAACTGGCCATCCGTCGCCGATATTCCCCTTAGGCCACTTTTCATATATCTTTCAGAGCCATATACACCAATCAATGGAACAAAGAAAATGATCAAGAAAAACGAACTAGGATGAAATTCATATAACCCAAATCGTAAACAGGACAAGCATACAGCTAATTAGAAAAGCAAATAAAAAGGGCAATAAATTTCTCACCATAGCAGACAGAAGAGTAGAGAAAGAGGAGCAACCTGCTAGTGGGTATGTGGCTGGAGCTAAAGAAACAGAGTGGGCCTGTGTTAAAGAGAGAAAGAAAAGGCCTTTGAGCTAGTTCCAGAAAGAGGAGAGGGAATTTTGAGTCTTCAGGTTTGCCAAACCCTTCCGATCTACGCCACGGAGTTGGGCAAGTTTTTCTCAATCGGTTTTGGTGTTGGTGCTAGCTGTTCTATTCTAACCCAACATTGTCTTTTCTCAATCGGCGACCAACATGGGATAATCAGAGAAATTAAACGAAAAGAGAAGAAAATATCTAAGCAATTGGTGTGGCATTTAAGCCATGCATAGACCTGCCTCTAGGCCGATTAAGTATCATCAAATCTCATGTCGTCTAGTCTAGTAGACGGATTTCTTATTTCTATGTTTTGTGATGAGATATCTTCACTTATCAAGAATTAGTTTTAGATTTTATGTTTTAACTTAGTATCACACGAGCAAGGTAACAGCGTCTAGTCACTTGGGAGCACAGCACATGCACTTTCCCGTTAGCTCATGGACTAACTCGTTCTCTTTTGATAAGTTTGAGGGTTCCTTTGTACTAAGTTTTAGTTAAGTGACTAACTCATTAGACTAGGAACACTTTGAGGGCCAATGGCGCAACTTGGCCCTCCTTTTCCCCATACGCTTTGCCGCCTTCTCCTCTACTGTAAGTATATATATACTCATGATTGTGTTTCCATTTTTCGGTGGAAATTTGGATTCAGAAGAAAAGAAAACTTCAGGATAACAGTAAAGTTCCATTTTCAATTTGTATTTTTTTAAGGCCTACTGGATAACAATATTCCAACATTCAAATAAAGAGATTAATATTATAGATAGGGAGAATGGACTTCAAAGGAAAGAAATGGCCTAAAGTTGGGCATCTGTTTATAATTATGTGTTGGGCCCTTTACCCGCCGCTTTTGACAGTCAAAACTCGAGCAAATCACTTCGCCCAAAAACAGAAGACCGTAAATTTCGAAAGACTTGATAATTTTACCCATAGCAACCTCTTTAATTTTTGTTTTTTATGTAATAAAAAGTTCTTCGTAAAAAACGGTGTCTAGTATTAAATTCTGTAAAAAGTTTGTGTGTTATTTACATTTTCTTTCTTAACTTTTTACACTTAAATTTAAAAAAAATTAGAAAAATAGATATTAAAAATTATAATTTGAATGGTGGTATGGCATAGTTTTTACTTTGTACAATTTCTCAGCCTCCTGACTCCTGTAGCTATGGTCCTTCATCCGAGTTTTTTCAGCCTCGGAGGTCCTCAACTTATGGAAAGCCCACTTAGGTTTGGACCAGAATATAAGCCTATAGAAAGCCCACTTAGGTTTGGACCAGAATTCAAGCCTAACATGTCAATATCTTTGATTATTTATGAGAAGTAGACATGCCGTTCGTTGACGGAATTAGAACCGCGTAAACGTGACGTGAGTGGCAAGAGGGGGTAAATTGCACCCGTGGCTCCTAACCTTTTATTATTATTTTATTTTGAACCTTAACCTTAAAACCTCTCATAGAACGTCCTCAACCTCAATTTTTTATTACATTTTAGACCTTTGGAAGATGAAAAGTGTTAAAAGTAATGGAAATTGACACGTGGTATGATAGCTTAGGGTAATTGGCCACATGGCACAATGAACACCAACTGTAGACACTTGAAATTGGCCACATCAGATTTAGGGCCTATGTTATAAAAAATAAAGAAATTTGGGGCCTATACTAGGTTAGCCCACAACTACCCTTTCTCCAGCCCTCCCTCACCGCCTTAATTGCTCACCTTCCATGGCCGCCACCACCACTTCCTTCTTTTTTTACTCTTCATGGTCGCCACTCCTCGCGTAATCTCCATGTCTGACGATTCATCGATCAACACACCATTTGCCTAGGAGATTCGCAGATGGCATTTTCGATCGTGCCTCTAATTGCATTGGATGGCATCTTCATAGCGGCAGACGAGATAAAGAAAGTGAGAAATTGCCGGATTAGGGGAGGAGGGGAGGAGTTGCAGTTATGGAGGACATTATAGCAACAGAAAATCAAAGGCTAGACAGTGAGGATGGTTCGCGAATTGCTCCTTCCTCTGACTTATGTCATTAGCAGCATAAGGGAGCGACAGATATGGTGAGACGAGGAGATGGTGGTAGAACAGAATTGACAAAATCTCGCCGAATCAGGGAACGAGAGAATGAGGGGAGGAAGGGAATGAGGGAATGGGGTGAGGAGGAGTGGTGGATGAGGCTGGAGCTAGAGGCGGTGGGGGAGGCCGAAGAAAGGATAGATGTAGGCTAACCTCTTATGGGCCCTACTTCAAGTTTTGTAACATAAGACCTAAATTTCTGATGTGGCAAATTTCAGGCATCTATAGCTGGTGATTCATTGTGTCACGTGACCAATTGCACCAAGCTGGCATGCCACGTGTTAATTCTATTACTTTTAACACTTTCCGTCCTCCAAATATCTGAAATGGAATAAAAAATTGAAGTTGAGGACGTTTCATGTGAGGTTTTAAGGTTAGGATCCAAAATAGGACAATAATAAAATGTTATGAGCCACGGGTGCATTTTACTCGTGACAAGTGGTAAAAGGAAGGGTTAATTACACTTTGTCTCCTAAGGTTTAGGTAAAACCCTCATATTTTAGAAATATACACTTTACCTCGTACCTTTTTAATGTAGTCTGGTAACAATTTCTGAAATCCTGATTTAAATATTATAGTAGAAATTTTTTGGTAATTTCAATTTGAATGGTATTTTTTTATAGTCAATAAATATTTTAAATTATTAGTTTTGTTCTTTTTGTAAACGAAAAATAATATTTTTTAAATATCAATTAACTGTAAAAAAATACCTTATAGATTAAAATTAATTAGAGATGAGTATCGTATAGTCTAAATTAAGATTTCAAAAGTTGCTATCAGATTGTAATAAAAATATAGGGGCCAAAGTGCATATTACTAAAATAGAAGGGGCAAAGTATAATTTCACTAAAACTTTATGGGCAAATTGTAATTATTTCTAAAGAGGAATGGCAACGGACGGAGAAAGTCAACCGCTTACGCGTTGGCCTACTCTCTTCAACCCACCTTCTCGTACCTCATCGCCTAACGCCAAACAAATGCCTATTCTGTTTCCGGCCATCACTTTCCCTTCACAAATCCAATAACACAACCGAATCTCTCTCTCCTTTCAGCTCGACCGAGTCCCACGAAATGACGTTCCGGCATAGGGCCGCCGGTGCCATCAAAGACCGCAACAGCCTCATACTCGCCGCCATGTCCTTCCGCCGGGACTCTGATCTTGAGGCCGCGATCGTCCGGGCAACCACCCACGGCAGCGTCCGCTTCGATTACAAGTGTGCCCATCTCGTCTTTTCGCGGGTTCGAGCCTCCACTGTCAGCCTCCGCCCGCTAATTCTCTCTCTGACGAGTCGAATGAGGAAGACTCGCAGCTGGCCCGTCGCTCTTAAAGGCCTGATTCTTCTCCACGGAGTTCTGCACTGCGGCTCTCCGGCGACTGCGCAGATCGGAAAGTTGGGTTTTGACATGTCGGGTTTCACGGACAAACATTTGAAACCGATCAAGAGCTGGGGGTTTAACGTGTTCATTCGGAATTATTACTCGTTCCTGGATCAGAGATGTTGTTTCGCGGCGGAACAGGCGAGCGAAACAGAGGACTCTACGGCCGTTCGGGAAATGCAGAGGCTGAAAAAGTTGCAGAATTTGCTCGATCTGTTGCTTCAGATTCGGCCGATCGCCGGAAACATGAAGGTTGCTCTGATCTTCGAGGCGATGGATTGCGCAGTCGTCGAGATATTCGAGATTTACAGCGAAATCTGCGAGAGCGTCCCAAGGCTTCTGTGGAAGGTCAGTTCTTCAACGAAGTTGGAAGCTTCAATGGCGCTTCAGATTCTGCAGAGGGCAATGAAACAGGGTGAAGAGCTCACGAAACACTTGGACTTTTGCAAAGATTTCGGGGTCTTGAACGCGAAGGTGAATGATTTGCCAGTAGTAACAACAATCCCAGAGGAAGGCATCAGAGAGCTCCAAAGAATCATCAATGGCGGAGAAGCAGAGTATGTTGATAAGGCGATGGTTGCGAGAGAACAAAACAGAGGATGCGATGGGAAGATGATGAAGACGGTAATTACGCAGACATGGGAGGTTTTTGAGGATGATTTCGTTGATCATTTAGATGAAAAGAGAGAAGAAAATTGCCCGATTACAGTCTCTAAAGATCATAACCACCACATTTTTTCTCACGAAATTCCCGATTTAATTAGCTTCTGACTAGTTGGAGCACGTCAACTTCGAACCACAAACACTGGTTTTGGATGTGTGTAGGAAAAAAGGAGCTCAAGGGTTTAAGTGCTAGAGATCATGTACATATATCTACAGTTGGACTACAAAATTAAACGTGGCCCCTTTCTTTTCTTTATTTGCACTCTTTATTTAATTGACGAAGTTGAAGACACTTGATTTCGATACCAAATGTTTTCATGAGTTATCAAGCAGATATTTTGTTTTTACCACGTTTTCAATTTTTTGATGTGAGACATGAAAATTTTGATTAATTATTTACTTACCACATGAATAATTAATACTTGCTCCAGCAGTTGTTACTTGATTTGTTTTTTTTTTCTAATACTTAGAAGTAAAATTAGAATTAAAAAAGCGGGGCGGGGGGGACAACTAAGCCATAGGTTGGAGAGACTTGTTTCTATTTAAATGTGAGAGTATGAAGGTCGGTGACTTCCAAAGTACACATGAGAGTGTATTGTATGATATAAAATTTATGTATGGTAGAATCAAGTTTAAAAGGGGCAAATAAATTCCAAGTTCTAAAACTCTTGTTATTTTACCAAATTAGTCCTAAAACCTCTCAGTTTGCCAAACAAGTCTTCAAACCTATAATTGTTACTTCTGTTAGTCTTAAAAGTTCCACATTTTGGGAAATTAGTATTAAAAATTTTGTTTCTGGAAAAAAAATGCTAACGTGGCACTTAACAACATTATCTCTAGTGAATAAATTGACATCTTTCAAACTTTAGTTACTTAGTCAACAATTTTATCAAAATTTAGGGGTCATTTTGGAATTTTAAAAAAATATACATGGAACCGTTCATTAGAGTGAAGAAGGAAATAATTGATTGTTGGGATGTATATGCAAGGTTTAGAAAGCCAAACTCTTAAGTAGAACAATAACAAACCTACAAGGGCTTTTATATGGTTGGACCATGCTTTAGTTTATACCAATTTTATTTTTATTTTTTACGTAATTTTTACCATGAATCAATTTTATTTAAATGGCAATATTTTGTAGATGTAATAATCTATTTCAAAGTAAATTTTTATGAATTTTTTATTTTTAGACATTAAAAAAGAGGAATTCATAAAATTTAGTAGGTACTTGAAATGGATAATTGCACTTATATAATATTACATTTTAAATAAAATTAGTTTCAGATAAAAAAAATTTATTATATATTTCGTGGAGTTGAGAAACGTAACAAAGAAGGCAATATGAGAGTTGAGGGGGAGCAAAGCTCGATGGGTAGGTCAACATGCATCAAATTTCTGACACAAATGCCAATATCGGAGATCACCGTGGCATCCAGAGTAAGCCAAACTAGTAAGAAAGAGAAAAATAAACGAGATAATGAATTTTTTAACCATAAAATAAAATATTATCCTAAATTGTAATATATATATATATAATTGATCCAAACATCTCAATTGGAAAAAAAACCAAAATCAATTAGAATTGATCATCCTTAAAACAAATGAAATGAAAATAAGAGAAAACTATCATCAAAAGCTAGTGACAGTTAGCTGTTGCTAGTTTTTGACAACCTAGCAAGGATTAGTCGTTATTAATTTTTTTCATTTTAGCGAGGGTAAGCCGTTACTAAACTTAGTGACGGCTAACTGTTATTAAACTTAGCGACAGCTAGTAAGGGCAAGCTGTCGCTAAACTTAATGACTGCTAACTGTCGCTAAATTAGTGAAGGCAAATCGTTGCTAAACTTTAGCAACAAGCAGCCTTTGCTAAACTTTCACCGGATTTTTAGTAACGGTTTGCTGTCACTAATTAGTGATTATTTTTAGCCGTCGCTAATTTTGCTGTCGTTAAATGCCATTTTTTTTAGTAGTGAAGGAGAGAGAGCTTGAGGATTAAAAAAAGAAAGCTATGATTGGAAGGGATTCGGTCATCAAGGCAGTGAGTGGAACCGATGTTTGTACTCGGGGAAGGCCAAAGAATGCAAGGCAAGATTGGATTTTCCATTTGGGCAACAGTTATAGAGATATAAAGTGGAGTGAAAAAGAAAACAATGGAAATAAATAATGAAAATGGGGGAAAACAGTGAAATTTATGTGTAATATTGGGACAAGGGCAACGAGGAGAGTCTGACGGTGGTGCATTTTTGCTGATTCAGCAAGGTCAATTTCTTAGTGACTGACCTACAATGGTTCGGCAAGCTTCCAGTAAGTTGGGTGATGGAGCTTGGAAGTGCTGAAGTGGTAACCTAATTGGAAGATTTCAGGATGGTGGGGCACAAAGTAATGCCTAAAATTTGATAAAACTTTAAAGTAAGTCGCTATTGAAAAATGCCAATTTAGTAATTGTGGATAATGTTGTGTAGTGCAACATTAGCATTTTCACTGGGGGTGAAAAGGGGCCGGGTTTTTTTTTGGTAGCTCAAACTTGAGCTCGAGTTGAAACCTTTCGAACAGGGCCCATTCGAGCTCGAGCTCTTTTGGGGCCAAGCTTGAGCCTGAAGAAACTCGGCCCTATAAGTTCACGGGCCTAACAGACCCACCCTTTGTCCCTTTTGGCCTTTCTCAATTCCATCCATTCCTTGCACAGCCGAGCCTTCCTAACCCTTAGTCCCTTTTACGCAACTAACCTACCCAGTTGGCGAGTTCCACCCATCGAAGAGTAAGGCACGACAGCAATGATAGCCTTTCAATCCTAAATTACAATCGTCTATTCATCTTCCTCGGACCGTGCATGCTTCAGTTCACGAACATCTCGTCTTCCTCAATGGGAATATCTTAAGCCTATCATTGTCTCTTTCAAACCCTCTTTGGAACTGCCTTCCAAATTGCAAGCTTCCCAAGCATCACACTCCCTAACCATCTCCGATTTCATCGTCTATTTGTCGATGATAAGGCCTAGCTGCTTACGTTGGCCATCGGGTGCAATAGGATTGGAAAGCGTGGCTTGTATTTGTAAGCCTGTACCTGGTTTATGTCATGTTTTTTTGGTTGGTTTTTTTCTCTGTAAGTGAGTTTAGTGTTGCTGCGGCTTGCATTGTATTTCCTACTTGTCTTAAGGAAGATGATGGCTCATTTGTGTGATTTGTGAAATCAGGGTAATGTTGTAAAAGAATTAGAAAGTTTAGGATATGATTTGTCATTTTTCCTTTTATTGCTATCTCTGTAGAAAATTATAAATCTAGTCCATATCTTTCATTTAAATTATAATTCTAAGACTAAAGATTTGTATGTGTCATTCAAGCTTAACAAGCTCTTTGGCCGAGCTCAAGCCTAGTAATTTTTGGCTCGAGCAATTCAAGCTTGAGCCTGGGTAGTGCCAAATAACAAAGGGGTTGAACTCGAGCCTAATGGGCTCGGGCTCAAGCTCGGCCTATTTTCACCCATAATTTTCACTCATAATCAAAAGTTTTGGGATTAATTAATTTGGCAAAGCGTAAAGACTAATGGAGTTAAAGTTTATGAGTTTTAGAACTTGTTTGTCAAACTGAGAAATTTCAAGCTTGATTTTGTAAATTTCTTTTTTTAAAAAAGGACTTAAAATGTACTTTATCCAGGTTAAAATGCCCCGATAATAAATGTAGAGAACATTTTAAAAAGTTTAAGATTAAAATAGAACAAGACACAAATAAACGAGTAGGGACTCCATAAGATGTGAGTTGGGCCACACACAAATGGCGACGGCCTCGTCAGGTTGGTGGAAGGAAAATACAGATGCTTCCCCTGAGCAATTCAATTCTGGAGAACTGGGCCAGTGATCACGGATGAAAATTGAAATAGGTAAAAAGATGCCGGCACGGCAGTAACTAGAGGGACTTGTGTTAGCAATGGACCTGATTTTTGGAAGCGGGCCGGACCGGGCTCTTCAGATGTCGATGAAGCACGTCATCGGTCCACATCGCGGCAGGTGCCAGGTGGTGCTACACAGTGCTATGACAAGGAAACCAGGCTCGCACCGCTTAATTGCCTACTAAATTTTCTGAGAATTAAGAAGAAAACTCCCTTTTAATTGATTTTTGGAAAATTAATTCTACATTCCTATTTACGTAATTAAGATCATCGAATCAGAGAATAATGTCTCATCTGCCTCCACTGAATTGATGGCAATTTTTGAAGCTTTCAACTTTTTGTGAAGTGTGTTATTCCTTTCGCCATCTTGAGTTCAGTTAACTGTAAACCGCAATAATTATAAGACGGAGAGAGAGATCTGAAATCTTTAGAAAGATCTCTACTTGTTTTTTTCTCCTCCCCCCTAGCAAATTAGGTTTCCCAATTCTAATGGGACTTGTATAAAGAGTCTAAACTCCCTACTTATAAATGCCCAATGGATCATTAAACATTCAAAGCATCCATCTTCTTTCTTTCTACTTCATCAATGGGAAATCTGAAAGGACCTTCCTTTTCTTCCTACACTTCTACCAAAAACAAAGCTTCGAATGAGCTTTCTCTGTCCATGGTCTTTCATGGCAAAGCAACTGAAGCCTCTTCCAGCAAGAAACCTTGCCTGGCCAACAAGGTGTCTACTGAACTTCTTCTGTTTGATCCTTCTTGGTTCGGAGAGAACAGAGGGGCGATCTTTACAGAGGAGAAGAGTTCTTTAAACGCACCCCAAGAACTGGTTTTGTTTGGTAAAACCCTAACAAAACATTACTTGGGTGACAAGGCATCGAACGAACTCGTTCCGTTTGGTCAACCTTGCGAGACAAGTGATGAAACAGAGAAGGAGAGCACATCGTCGATCTTTCAAGAAGACAAGGGTTCTTGGCTTTCTTCTACCTCCGGCAGTGTCCCCATGGAACTGGCCCTGTTCGATCAGTCCTGTACAACCATTCAGAGGGAAATATCCGCTCAGAGCGTTTCAATGTGGAACACGAGCGATGGTCCGTGGAAGCTGAGGAAGCAACTGACGAGCAGCGATGTTGGGAACCAGTGCAGGCTGTTGCTGGAGACAACCTTCGTCAGAAGGCACGTCTTTACATCAATGTCAGAGGAGGAGATTGCTCTGGTGAATAGCAAGACAGGGGCGAAGGTTAAGGTGTGGGACGAAGACACGAAGACAGAGTACGAACTGGTTCTGAGGCTCTGGCAGTCTTCCATGTCGTACGTTCTGGTTCACACGTGGAAGGCGGATTTTGTGAAGAGAAGGTGCTTGAGGAAAGGTGATGAAGTTGGGATTTACTGGGATTCTAGCAAGACAAGGTTTTGTTTCTCTGTTCTAAGAAGGACTGACCAGTTTGTGGATGGCGAGAAAGAAGGATCTCCGGAAGTAGTTAGGGTTTTCTTTTGAGTAAACACAATGTGTCCGTACGGTTTATAATGTCCATATGTCCTCTGAAATCAGTAATATGAGCATTTTACGTTTTCGAATTCATGACATGTTAGTTGCAACTCGCAAAGTAGCTGCCAAACATGGAAGCTGAGTTCTTGATGATGATAAATCATTGTTTCAAATTTTTAGTCTCATTCCCGAATTTAAGATTTGTGACGAAGAAGACGATTCTGGAAAAATTTCTATTCTATTAGGTCTAATGCGGCTTAATCTAAACCAGCTGGGGCTCAACGTGGCCTGGGCAGGAAGATGAGGAGGGTATCTTCCAGAAAAGAGAGGGGGGGCTACTATGGGAATGGCTGGCTTTACCCGTTTTCAGCAGGATGTTCCGGTTTTCCCAACCGGTTTTCTTCTCAGCCAGCAGGTCAAGTCACCTGTTTCAGCTGTGTAATTATGTTATTAATGTCCTTGTATCTTGTGTAGGTGGTCAGGTGTCGTCCAGTTTAGTACCATCTTCATCTAAATTTTGAGGAAGAAGTAGATGTTTTCTTTAGGCATAACTTGCAATTTGGCAATTAGAGTAATGAAAAAACTCTTTCCCCACATGTTAATACGTACTCCTTTTATCCTATACCTTTTTTTTTTTTGTTTTTTTTGTTTTTTACGTTTCTTCTGTTATTTTTACATATTTATTCTCTCCCTCAAATTTGCTCTTTATACAAGAGCCCATGAATTTCATATATTTTGCTTAATGAATAACAAACATGGAGAAACATACTTACATGAACTGACTATAATCTTTAAAAAAATGCGTCATAAATACTATGGGAGAGACGGCCCTTTTTGGCCAATGCTTCACAAAAAAAATTTAGTAAGCCATGTAGGAATTTACCTTATTTGCATAAGAACCACCATATAATATAATTGATCAGAATTCAAATACTAGTTTGTACTAATTAGGAATTTTAAATAACCAATAAATTGATAGAAAAAAAAACTACATAACATTTATATCTTTTATAGTTTTACTATAGATTTTAATACCTCATTTATCATATGACAGACATTTGAGGATCGTTATAAGTTGTAGGATTCAAGTATCCATCACTATAATGACGTATGATGGTTGAATTTTCCCTTTTACTCTTAGGAATAACTCAAAATATCCTTAGAACATTGGGGTTAGTTTAGCCAACACCTCACAATTATTTCCAATTATTACTATAATATAAGATACAGAATTATTACTATAATATAATGTCTCTTGCTGCCTTACTCGCCTAATAATTCTACTAATCTTTGCTCATGTCTTGGAAAATAAAAATAAAAATGCATTTCTATTCCAAACGTGGTTGATGTGCCTTGCTCGGAGTCGGAACATAATCCATTTGATAAAATTTAAGGCTTAAATCCTTAAATCCATAAATCACACCAAGCTGTGATAGCTCACACACATAACCCCTCCAATCATAACTTAGAAACACTCAACCCTCAAACTTTATAAAATGAGACACATAGGCCCCTTGGCCTACATAAATCACTTACATGGCATCACGGGACTAATTTTAATCCCATTAGTGTCAGTTTTGCTTACTTTAGGACTCAAATGAAAGAGCGAGCAATTCATCTCTAAATCGAACAAATAGAAGAAGCGGCTCGGACAACTGGCAGCTTCTCCATTCCTGCCTCTTCTCTTCCTATTTTGGGAAAAACAAAACCAGCATAGATGAAGCACTGTCACTACCCCCTTCCACCAACAACTTTTTCCTCTCTAAACTTAATTCTACCTCAAATCATGGGGTGAAGAGGTGGTGTTACAGCAGCAGTTTCAGACCTTGAAGCTCAGAAATGGTGCTTTTCTGGCCACAAAACAAAGGAGTGGTCGTAGAGCTGCATTTGGGGGCTTATCTTGCCTGATCTTTAGGAGGTGAAGGAGCTCAAAATCTGCAGTTCTACTGCAGTGGAACCCTAACCATAATTCAGACCAAAATGCAGCAAATTGGAGGCGATCAGGTGCTGGTTTAAGGGCAAAGAACCAGGCTCTTTGTGCTACCAACTTATTGATCAAGCTGCTGGTTCCCTCTTTTCAGTTCAGTTGAGGAGCAAGTTCTTCAGCTTCAGATCACAGTGGTAGACGCTGCAACTCTGACAAAAGGCAACGGCAGATCAACTGTTTGAACTTTCAAGTATTCCTGGGTATGTGTGAGAACTTTGTATTGGTCCTTTATGTTCACTCTCCCTTTCATTTCAGTCCTGAAATATGCAAAACTAGCATTTCCATACGATCACATGATTAGATCTTGGCTTAAGTGCTTACACATCCCACGTCGCAAACTTTGAGGGTTGAGTGGTTCCAAGTTATGGATTGGAGGAGTTGTGTCTCCGAGTTGTCAAAGTTTGAGGTGAGTTACGGATTTAGACCTAAAATCTAATGCACGTCTGCACTCTCTCTTTCATTATCTGCCGAGGAAGAAATTACAGGCATGTACTAGTAACATACACAGACATAAAATATCAACAAGACAACATCCACGACATATTTCCTACTGCAGAATGAAGCAGGTAACATTCCTTAATTTTTCAGTCTCAAAATTTCCAGAACAGCTACTTGACAAGCTCATACCAAAGTTAGAGATAAACAGAGAAAACGCAGTGATGCACATCCCAGCAACATAACAAAAGCCAGAATGATACAAACTGTTTAAACATTCGGAGCATGAACAATTCAAGCAAACTCAAGCTGCATATCCTGAACATCAGCAGAACATAATCCGAAGATACCAGTTTAGTACAACTTGAATGTATTACGTATCTCCTCTCCTTGTCCTCTCTTACTACAACCACCATCATTATCAATTGCTAGGAATCAAGCAATTCAACAGACCCCATCCATCCCATTCAACAACCATGCTGGGGTTTCTTCTTACAAACTTCACCGTTTGTCTTCAAAATGAACATACTTTCTTTGTTCACCAACAAGGCCCAGACAGATACAAGGTCTCATAAGGGAAATTTGGAGAAGTAAGCATTGGCGAGGGAACCAAAACATTAACAGTGTCTAATAGGCTTATTAGTCTCAAAACAAATATTGATAATAGGGTTGAGGAGCTCTAAGAGACAACTGGGTAATTTTTTGTATCTGCCAACATTTAATGACATCAAACATATTAAGTAACCAAAAGATAAGTAACAACCATATCACATTAGTACACACAAATAAAAAAAAGACTTGCCTAGCAGTTATAAAGATCATGTAATCACAAGCTTATTCACTTAGCTGCAAAAAGAACAGGTACCAACCAAACACCAAGCAGGACATTAAAATATACACGTGGAACCTAAATCCCCTGAAATCGATGATTCATATTAATCATGTAGTTAGGTAACGAAGATTTGATCACACTTGATAACACCACATAATAAGTGAAAACCATCAGACTTGAATGCTGAAAGACAATAAGTAAATTGAACATTGATTTCTTTTCTGGTTAAAAGATAGACATCAAAGAAGCACCACTGCCAGTATTTGGCAACTGTTATCTTGTGGATGAAAGGATACTATCCGATGGATCTAATAAATGAAAACTCATCCACACCCTAAACCTAGAAACTAGATGCTAGAAGTTCTCGAAACACAAACATAATTAAAAGGCTAACAACCAATTCGAAAGAACACAAATATCCAAATCTCCGAAAGATGTGTCATGACTGTGAAAATTCATGAACTACAGGTTACCCGAGGATCTCAGCAGGGGAGCAGAGACATATACAGGAGAAGTAAACCAAATGCATGGAGTCCCACCATCAACCCAGACGAGGTAATTTATCTGATAGTGACAAACTTGTTGGTGCCATGTTTGGCCCAATAAGTCCTCAAATCAATTGGGTTAGAGAAGTTATAACCTTCAGCCGCAAGTTTCTCCAATACTTTTTTAAATGCTCCTTGACTCATCTTCCGCCCAGCAATTCTTGCACCACGCCTTTTGGTGCTCATTGGTAAAGGATACATAGATACGTTGGTGGTACAACAAGCAGACTGCCAACCACCACAGCCCCATCGATAACATTGTTGCGGACTTCCAGTGCAAGAACAAACAGGACTTGGAATGCCTGAAATGTCCACTTTCATGCCATTCAAGACAACATCCACACTCTTCTTTGGTGGCTTCACACGCTGGACAGAATTCTTAGTATCCTTTGGCTTCCTAGCTTTTTTGGGTTTTGGTGGCTTAGGGGCATTGGCATCCCGCACCTGCCTTTTCTTTGGCAGAATGCCTTCCTTGTTATCCGCAGGTTCTTCAGCTCTACCCACTGCCCTCTCATCCCCCGTTGATGAATTGGATGGGGGCTGTAAAATTTGCAATGAATGAGCTGCTGAAGTTTCTGGAAGAATTCCATAACCAGGACCACCAGTAGGCAACATGTTCAAGAATTTGTCCCTTTGCATCCAACAACTATCCCTGACATAGTTCATAGGGATAGAGGCCTCCGAGACGACATAGTCTCGTGGATGAAAGCCACCATTTGCCACAACCATGAGATTCGGATCACGCCCAGGCATAAAAGGCTTAGTGTCTCGTTCTACCATGCTAGTCATCAGCTGTAAGCCGAGATGTCCTTTGAAGGTGGGCTCATAGTAGCCCCAATTGCGCATGTTCAATGCATCATCATCCATGAAGCTACAAATATTAAATGGCACGACAAGAAGAAAAAGTTAATGTTTTGAAGTCTCAATCATGATAAATTTCACCATGCATAGCCTTCTCTCTCACAGAGAAATTGAACCACAGGCCTAAAGCAAAAACCCCAAAATTTTGGAGAGCAAGCCTCCAAAAGTCCGATGTGTAGGTCATTGCACCACAAAAGAGAGATCCAATCCAACATAAAGCCAACCAGAGGCAACAACCATAAAAATGGTCAATAATATTCCCTTCAAATCCCTATTTCTAGCCCATTTTTAGCCAAAAACGAAAACACGCACGTCGCATATCCCTTATCGGCTTCAATTCGTCAGATCCAAAATATGGCAACTTTAAGATCACAGTCGGTGAAAATGGAAAATTTAAGATTCTACCATAACTAACGGAGATCTTAAAGATCTCCCAAAAACAAGATGGGAAATTTAAGATCCCAGTATTCTCCGCAGATCCAAAAGAATCACCCATTAACAGATCTATCAATTACAGGCTCATCTAACAACTTAGCGATTTCGAATTTTTTTTTCCCCCAAAAATCCCCGAAGCGCAAATCTCTGCAATTCAGGAAGCAATTTAACCTTCAAAGACAGAAATAAACGATAAAAAAACGAATCTTCAAACTCGTATTCAAATGACGGTGTGGCACTTCAAGGACCCATATATTGAAATCTTAGTTAGAGAAAGAGAAAGAGAGACAGGAGAGAGAGGAGAGAGAAAACTTACTTGGATGGGTTGGAAACGGCTCTTTAGGGTTTTGCCCCTTCTGGAGAGAGAAAGGTAGAAGAGAGAGGAGAGAGAAACCTGAGAGAGATAGAGAGAGGAGAGAGAATGAAAAAGAAAGAAAGGAAACGAGGGAGAGAGGAGAGAGAAAAAGCCCCCAAATATATTATAGAGAGAGAGTGGGCAAGGCAACACCTAAAATTGTGTATCTATCAAAGACAGGACATCCATATGCTATGCCCCTCTTTATTTATTTCTATCCATATATGTTTTGTTTTCCTGTATTCATATCGTAAATAAGCAAAAAAAAGAATCTTAAAGTAACATATTTAATTGTTTATATGCTTCTTACAATGCATATGTTGTTGGTTTTGGGAGCAGATCTCATAGGGCAACAAAAGCCCATCAATTTTTCTAATAGACCAGACTAATCTTATCCATTTTTCACATTTCTTGTTTTATTATTGCTGCCCCAAGTTAGCATGCTATGTGTAATGGCATGTTCGTGCTGCCCATTAAAAGCAAAAAAAAAAAAAAAAACTATGTGGCTGAATTATTTTTGAATTCAATTTGTAGCTATTCTTTATGCTGCTAAGAGGTGATCGCCCACCTCAACAATTTATTATTTATGACCTAATTGTGAGAAAACAATTTATGTGACCACCAGGATAGAGACTTACAAATTGAGGGGTTAATTGTCAAATAAAAATGTTTGAGGACTAAAAAAAATCAAAGCATGATATCTCATGGACATACTTTTGAATTCTATTATTTTTTTGCCCAAACTTTTGTTGGGAATTGAGGGGGTCAATTATCATTGAGAAAGACCTGAATACTGACACCTAGTTCATTTTAACTTAAGTCAATTAATTTTAAAATGGCTTATTTTTATTTTTAAGTCTTTTTAATCTAGAACTAATATTAATTAAAATCCAATATTATGTAGTTGCAATAATCCATTGAAAATACAATTTTTGTAAACTTACTAAATTTTTATGAATTTTTTTAGTTTATGGCATTAAAAAAGAAAATTCATAAAAATCTAACAATGTCATTAAAATTTACTTTCAAATAAATTATTGCATCTACATAATATTAACTTTCAAATAAAATTAGTTTTAAGTAAAAAATTTATAAAAATAAAAATAAGTCAATTGACTTAAGTTAAAACGAATTGGTTATAAAATGTCATATCACCATATATGACCAAACTTTTGTTAGGAATTGAGACCAATCTAGGTATTATACCATTTTTATGGTCTCAACATGCTACTGAGTCAGGCCAGTTACTGTTGATTATTGGCACAACTCGTTGTTGATATAGATATATAATAACTCTAGCCAATTTATTTCAACTTAATTCAAAATGACTTATTTTTATTTTTACATCTTCTTTTACTTGAAACTAATTTTATTTAAAATCTAACATTATGTAGGTGTAATAGTCCATTACAAATACAATTTTTTTCATCTTATTAAAATTCTATAATTTTTTTTCTAGTTTTGGGCATCAAAAAAGAAAAAGTCATAAAAATTTAATAACATCATGAAAATTTACTTTCAAATGAATTATTGTATCTACATAATATTGAATTTCAAATGAAATTGATTTGAGGTTAAAAAAATGTAAAAATAAAAATAATCTATTTTGAATTAAGTTAACTTAAGTTAAAACAAATTGGCTCTACTCTTAATTAGTATATATGAGGTTTATTTGTCACATATGTTACAGTGTTTTAGTCTGTAATAGCATTTAATATAATATAAAAAAATAGTCAATAAATAATGAAGATTGGCGATGAAGGGAGCAAAAATCAAAGTTCTAGCAATTAAAATGGGCTTAACTATTTATGAAAAAAAACTTTTCCATAAAATAAAAAAAATTGGAGTTAACCTAAAATTGAGGTATAATCTCTACACAATAAAGTTTTGAGATTTATACCATCGAGAGCAGATTTTAACAATAAAAAGTGGTGTTTAACTATTTGACACAAAAAAAAAAAAAGTAATATAAAATAGTAAGATTTGGGGTTTAAACTAAAAAGTTCGAATAAAGTTGGGGACAATCCAAGTTATGATGAAAATCAGATAAATTATATCGACCAAAGTTTTCCATTAGAAGATAAAAGCAGCCTTTCCTACAAAACTAATGTTTAAATATCGATACAAAAGTTAAAGTTTATGACCTAATTATGAGAAAACAATATATATGATCACTAGGACAGAGACTTACAAATTGAGAGGTTAATTGTCAAATAAAAATGTTTGAGAACTAAATCATCAAAGTATGATAACTCATGGACATATTTTTTAATTCTATTATTTTTTTGTCCAAACTTTTGTTGAGAATTGAGGGGTCAATTATCATCAAGAAAAGTCTAAGTACTAAAATGTCATATCACCATACATGGCCAAACTTTTGTTAGGAATTTAGACCAGTCTAGGTATTATACCATTTTTATGGTTTCAGCATGTTACTGGGTCAGGCAAGTTACTTCATTATTGGTGCAACTTGTTGTTGATACAGATTTATCGTAACTCTTAACTCCTAATTAGTATATACGAGGTTTATTTATCACATACGTTACGGTGTTTTAGTATGTAATAGCATTCAATATAATATAACAAAATAATCAATAAATAATTAAGATTGGCGATGAAGAGGGAAAAAATCAAAGTTCTAGCAATTAAAATGGCCTTAAATATTGATGCAAAAAAAAAAATTCCATAAAAAAATTTTTAAAAAAAGATTTAGAGTTAACCTAAAATTGAGGTATAATCTCTACACAATAAAGTTTTGAGATTAATACCATCGAGAGCAAATTTTAACAACGAAAAGTGGTGTTTAGCTATTTGACACAAAAAATAATAATTAAAAATAGTAAGATTTGGGGTTTAAACTGCAAAGTTCAAATAAAGTTTGGGACAATCCAAGTCATGATCAAAATCAAATAACTCATAATGACTAAAGTTTTTCATTAGAAGATAGAAGCAGCCATTCCTACGAAAGTAATGTTTAAGTATTGATACAAAAGTTAAAATAAAACTTCAAGTTTAATAGAGTAAATGGAAATGACATATGTAGTAAAAGTTTAACATTAACTTAATAAATGAAAAAAAAAGGACAAAAGGGAAAACATATACTAGAATTTAGGGACTAAAACAGATTTAAGCAAAAAAATAAAATGAGAAACATGCTAAACCTGGTAAAAAGTCTTTGTAGTTTTTCTCTTTGGTAGCTGTAGTCCCAAAACTTGAAGATCTATCCACCCGACACTGCCCTTATACTGTCTCTCAAGACTTGATCAACAGATTGAACAGTTTAGAGACCAAAAATGAAAAAAAGGAAATATTTAGGGGCTGAAAAAAGGTTAATTAGGCCATTATCTAGGAAAAAGTAAATAAATAAATAAATAAAAATAAAAAGAAGACATTGTTCATAAACAGTAACTCAAATCGGCAATACACATACACGATTATCATTGTTACATTGTAGACGTACAAAATGTGAATCTTAAGATGATGAGGATAATTAAAGTCTTAGTTTAGTG
Organism: Aquilaria yunnanensis; assembly: GCA_039654915.1. NCBI lineage: Eukaryota > Viridiplantae > Streptophyta > Magnoliopsida > Malvales > Thymelaeaceae > Aquilaria > Aquilaria yunnanensis. The sequence continues at coordinate 5,577,179 of CM077595.1, forward strand.
ATTAAAATTTATGATTGTTAGAAAATTCAGTCCTTCAATTCTCCTTTCGCTCCTTCCATGCACTAAAAAAATGAGACCAGTACCAAAAAACTGTTACTAAATTTGTGCTCTTATTTTTCACTTGTTTGCCATTTAACCAATGATCACTTACATGGGCTAGACACAAGGGTCGTAACTAAAAAAATATATATTTTAGTTGTATCATATGCTAAAAGATTTTTTTAGAAAAACAAAAACATTAAAAACAAGAAAATGTCTGTGACCATTTACATTGTACACAACCGAAAAGGATTGAAGCGCCGGTGGGAGAACACAAAACATAAAAGGAGAAGTTTTTGGGTTTTCAACTTATGGTCCTCTTCAAAGTACTGAGGCCCAATTCGTTCCGACTTTCAGTAATGCGTCATTTTCATTTTATTGTTTTTTTTATTTAGAATTAATATATTTTAAAAGTGAATATTTTACATGCCTAACAATTACTTGAATTATAATATTTTTCTAGAATTTACATTTTTTAATGATTTTTTTCTTACCCAACATAAAAAAATTAATGAAAAACACTTAAACTTTATAAAAAATGTTCTAAAAGTGCATTTCAAGTTTCTTGAACTGTAATATTTCAATAAGTTCATGTAAAAAATCATTAAATGTAAAAATAAGTAATTTTGATTTATTAATAATAATCAATTACTAATATCTTGCTAATTTCCAAGTGCAATATAATAGTAGTTAGTTGCTAGAAAAATGTGCAAAATACAGGCGCAAGTTAATACTTATGATAAAAGAGGGGAAAAAAAAATGTCCCTTAACGTCTAATTTTTAATACTTTCCTACTTTCTATGAACCAAAATCGTTTAACCAAACACGTATAAGTTGAAGTAAAAATAAGCTCATTCCTTAAATAAGGTCTCAATTCAAATATTATAAATGAACAATTAGAGAGTTTACACGCCCGGCGAGGTCTAACGGGATTTAGTTCAGATTAGTTGGGACTCAATGTAACTTAAGATACTAGAGGTGTTATATGAAAAAAGAAAATTCATTTTGTTTAGGGGAAAAAAAGAAAAAAGGAAAAGTTATAACTAGTATGGTAGATAACCCAATGTGAATTTGAGGTGACCCAATTCAAATCCATAAAATAACAAGGCCCTTAAAGGATAAAGATCGGTTGCATTTGTGATTTTCTTGTATTGTCACTGTCCTAAAAAGGGCAAAAAACCAGTTCTGCGAATTCACATTTGTTTTATATTAAAATCAATGTATTATTATACATTATTCTTATAAAAGGTGACTATTTACATAAAATATTAATTTATTGAAACTTACACTTTAAGAAATTTAGAAATTAATTTGGGATTATGTTTTTATGAAAATAAAATATTTTTATTAATTATTTTAAGGTTGGGTAAGTTAAAAAATTAATAAAAAAATTATTTACCTAACTTTGGAGGTTAAAACCAATGAATTAATTACAATTTGAGACCCTAAATTTAGTTTTTATTTAAGTTTTCTCCTTAACACATAATTGTTTTATTACTTATATTTTCAAATAATATAATATAATACATTTTTATATGTATCGTTCATTTTAACTTACCATTTTCAATTATTTCTTTTCTTAACTTTTCATTGTCTGTACGTATTTTTTGTCTTTATATTTTTAAGTTTTTAATTACCTCAAATTAAGAATATCATTTTTATTTTAAAATGGATTGTATTTTTTTTTTGTATTTAAAAACTTTACAAGTGTCATCCTCACTTTTTTTTTTTTTTTTCAAAACTTATCATGATAAGTACAAGATCTAAAATTAAAGAAATGATAAGAATTATATATATAATAATATGAAAACTTCAAATTGCTTTTGTTTGAATTAATTCATTATTCGCCACTTTATTATAGTTTTAGTATTATATACTTATTCAATAATTAATTATTTTGCAAGAAAATTTTATTCGAAAAAATCTTTATTGATTTCTTTATCAGCTTCTTAGGTGTTTATGCAATTTTCAGAGAAAATTCTTTGACTTCATTTTTAATGTTGGGTTAAATTAAAATCATTAAGATATTACTCTCTTTGAGTTACAATTTATCGACCATTCACATTTTTATTCCTTTAGAAAGCCTTTTTTTTTTTCTCATTATCCTTGCTCAAGAGGCGATATTATTCAATGAATGACATGCTCCTTATTGTACAGTGTCTTCTAGCCATTGTGATTTGTTCCAAGGGTTAGTGCATTTTTAAGTTAAGGAATTCAATAAACATTTTTATTAGTGAGACTTTCTTAAAAAATAATTAATCAATCAATCAATATATAAAACTAAAATTACATCAAAATGACCAAATGTTTCATTAACTTGAACAAAATGGCAATTTAAAGTTTCAATATCATTATAAACATGAGCATTATGATTTTCTTGATTTTTTTTAATAGTTACCAAAAAAGTTTTGAAAAAAGAAAGGGGTATAAAAGTGACAACAAATTTTTAAAACAAAAATGATGTTCTTTATTAGAAATGATTAAAAAATGAAAGCATAAAAATGAAAAAATACATATAGATGGTGAAAAGTAAATAAAAACTAAATCATAAGGAAAAAAAAAATTGAAAAGAGTAAGTTAACAAGAACAATATATAAAAATATATTATGCCATTTAAAAAATACAAGTAACGAAATAATTTACTCATTGAGGAGAAAACTTAAACAATAACTAAAAGTTGAAGTCTCAAAGTGTAATATCTATTGGTTTTAACCTCTAAAATAGATAGCAAAAGGTAAGTATAAGTTTCTTAAAATCTCAAGGGGCTTTAAAAAAAAAATTTGAAATGAAAGGGGTAAATTGTAATTCTGGTAAACATCACAGGAAATTGTAATTCTCCCGAGTTGCTGAATTTAAGCTGCAAGTATATTAAGTGTTCGACAATATGCCCCATACAAATATTATGCTACATCTACAAGCATCAGCTCAGCAGCAACTATTTAGCTGTATATTGTTGTCAATCACTACGTATTGCTGATCACTTGCTAAATATCAAAGAAGAAATGTAAAGCCAAAAGAAAAGAAAAATACAAATAACTTGTCAATAGATACATCAAAAAGCACTTAGCAAAAAAACTTACAATTACAAACCCTATTTTATTGCACTACTGATGATCAAAATAAACAATATCTTTTTTCTTTCTTTAAGGTGGCTGTTCATGAGCTGTTGCTGCTGCCATAAGCTGATCCAGGCATCAGTTCTCTTAGCATGGCTACAACCTGCAGCATGCTAGGCCTCTTTGAAGGGAAATCATCCACGCACTGCAATGTTATTTCAAGGTACCTGACCATCTCTTTAACTTCTGCTGCTTCTGCTTCATCAGTTCCTTTGGTCACCAAAAGCAACTCTGGGTCTATTACTTCCATTTGTTTCCCATCTCTTACCTTCATTTTCACCCACCCCACCAGGTTGGTATCCCCAAAGTCATCTTTGTCCGTTGGCCGTTTTCCAGCAAGAAGTTCCAATAGAACCACCCCAAAAGAATAGACATCTCCTTTTGCAGTGCATCTGAAACTCTGGTAGTACTCTGGTGGGACGTAGCCAGGAGTGCCAGCGAGCGTGCTTACACTCAAATGGGTGTCCAGGGCACTTATGAGCCTTGCCATTCCGAAATCTGAGACTCTGGCTTCCATCTCATGGTCAAGCAGCACATTGCTGGATTTCATGTCTCGGTGGATAATGTGCGGGATGCAATTATGGTGCAGGAAACATAGCCCCTTGGCTGCGCCTCTGGCTATCTTCTTTCGTTCTTCCCAAGTTAGAATCCGGCCGTCTTTTGCCCTGGCCCTTCCGTGGAGCACCTCTTCCAGGCTTCCATACTCCATGAACTCGTATACCAGCAATCTTTCCTCACCAACTTTGCAGTAACCCAAGAGGGGCACCAGATTCCTGTGCTTTATCTTCCCTAGGGTCTCCATCTCAGCCATGAATTCCCTATCTCCCTGGCAGCTCAGCCTAATGAGCTTCTTGATGGCAACGCTGGAACCATCCTTGAGAGTTGCTTTGAACACTTCTCCGAACCCGCCGCACCCTATAAGGCTCTGCGCCGAGAAACCATTGGTGGCCTCAATCAGCTGGGAAAACTTGAGCTTCGTTAGCTGCCTTTGGAATGTTGCAACGTTGATGCTTAGAGGCTCTTTCTCTTTGTCAATCTTCCATGTTGTGGCTGCATGAGATGCTTGCAAACTGCTAAGCATCTTAACTTCCTCCTGCTCCTTGCGCCTAGCACGCATTGCAATTACCCACACAACCAGAATGCATATAGAAGCAACGGAAATGAGGATGCCGAGGACAATGCTATTGGCCCAAGAAGCAGCTCCGGTCTTTCGGTGTCCTTTCCCATCTTCAGCTTCTGGAATGCTAGCCGGCTGATTATTTCCATTTCTGCATTCAGGCAATGGAACCCCACAGAGCCCTGGATTATTTGCATATTGGCTAGCCGGAAGTGTGCTGAGCTGCCCCCGCTGTGGGATTGGCCCAGTTAACTCGTTGTTGGACAGATCAATTTGAACCAAGAATGATAAGTTTGAGAAGGACTCTGGGATCTGACCCTGCAGCCTGTTATGAGATGCATCAAACACACCCAGATTCCTGAGCTGACCAAGTGAAGATGGTATCTCTCCGGAGAGCTGGTTGTGTGCCAATTCAAGTACTTGCAGAGCAACCATCTGCCCAATATCATCTGGGATCTGGCCTCGAAGCTCGTTGTAGGAAAGATCCAGATATTCTAGAGTTTGATATTGTGTGAAAAGGCTCAAGACCGGACCAGAATACATTCTTGTGAAATCACAAGTTCTGAGTGTAGGAATTTGCAAAAGCCTTTCGGGGCGGATTCCTGCAAACTCCAACAACCCTCCTACTCCTTTGCAAGAATTCCCCACGTTTCTTACAAAAACAAGAGTATTCCCAGAAAGAATCCCACTCAATGCTTTTGCTCCAAGCTGCCGCCCAAGTCGTGGGGGGATTTCTCCTGTCAGCTTGTTGCTGTTCAAGTCTAACCAGACCAAGCTACTGCAGTTGCCTAGCTCTTGAGGAATCTGACCACTCAGACTGTTATTAGCTAGCTGCAGAACAGCTAACCTGGACAGGTGACCAAATTCTGGCGGGATCGTACCAGTGAGCTGATTTCCGGTGAGAGATATCCACTCAAGATTACTGCAGTTGAATAGTTCAACTGGGATTTCGCCAGAGAGGCGATTGTTGTTCAGAATAAGATCTTTTAGGTTCCCACATTTTCCCATTTCTGGTGGAATCTTACCTTCCAAGTTATTGAACCAGGCTATCAGCTGCTCAAGATTCTCAAGGCCTCCAAGCTCGGGAGGAATGGAGCCATTGAGGTAGTTCAGGCTGAAATCTATTGTCCTCAGCTGTGGACACTGAGATAGTTGAGCTGGGACTTCTCCTGAGATCAGATTATCAGGAATGCGAAGTTCTTCAAGTGCACTAGCTCCGGGGCAGATGCCTGGTGGGATGGTGCCAGACAGCTTATTGGAACTGAAATCTATAATTCTCAAACTTTTACAGGATGCAGCAGAAGCAGGGAAGGACCCAGAGATGATGTTGTTACTCAAAAGCAAGCTCTCTAATGAGCCTAGATTCTGTAGGACAGAATCAGGAAAGGGACCGGATATGTTGTTGTTTGACAGATCAAGAAATTGCAGCCAAGAACAAGAAGATAATGAAGTGGGGATTGGACCTGAAATGTTGTTATAAGAGAGCTTCAGTTCTAGAAGTGAACTGCATACGTTTCCCAACTCAGGAGGAATCCACCCAGTGAGATGATTATGAGAAAGATCCAGTCTCTGGAGGTTGTTGAGCTCCCCTATGGTTCTTGGGATCTCCCCGGAAAGTTGGTTGAATGAGAAATTTAATCCTTTCAGGTTTGAGCAATTTGAAAGAGAGAGAGGGACGGAATCCAATATATAATTTCCAGACAGATCAAGATGCAACAAGGAATTGCAAGAAGAACTCTCAATCTTCAGGCCTGAGATTGATCCTGTTATATTGTTGTAGGAAAGATCAAGACCCTGCAACTTATCAGCATTTGATAACAGATTATCAGGCAAGAAACCTGTCAGATTGTTATGAGAAAGATCCACATATTCCAAACTGGGAAACTTTGAGAAAAAGTTGTCAGGAACCAGCCCAACAAGTCCAGAGGAGGACAATTCAAGCTGTTTCAGCCCATATGGGAGCTGAAACAAAGAAGTTGAGTTTACAAACAACATGTTTGCAGATAATTTCAAAACGGACAGCATGTTTAGGGAAGCTAAAGGTTTAAAAGAGATGGGTCCAATAAGATTACACCCACTAAGGTCCAGCGCTGTGGCTCTCCCTGAAGTGCACGAAACTCCATGCCAATGGCATGGATTCCTCCCGAGCTTCCATCCAGAAAGAACTCCATTTGGGTCCTTCTGGATCATCTTCTTGAAGGAAAGGAGAGCCTCTGCATCTGTTTTGATGGATGGAACAACTCCTTGTCCAGCTCCACAAACTGTAACATGCACCATGAGAAGGACTGTAGTAGAAACATGAAAGAAAAGCTGAAATGGGTTGCCCTCCATTGAAGAAACAAGTTTTTCAGGAGAATAGTTGAGAGGAGATGGAAGTACAAAGACGAAATGCAAAGCAAAGTGAGAGAGAGAGAGAGTGGTGAATATGATGAGAATTTTGGGTTGAAAACCGAAGGTTAGCTTTAGAAAAAGAAGAAGCTTTTATAGCGCCATACATTACAAATAGGAAAAAGGAGGGAACATAAGTAGGAATAAGAAAAAGGTCTAGGATATAGAGGTTGGTGGGTATGTCTCCCTCTGTCCTCATACATTCTCTGTGTAGGGATACTAGAACATGTAGAGGAGGGAGGATGAAGAATTTTAGCGTGGGGGGTTGATTTGACTTTGGGTCAAAAGGAGAAGGGCCCATAGACAACCTCCATCTCCAAGGTTGCTTGCTTTTGAAAGAAAATTTTATTCCAAGATGTGTTTGATCCAAGGGAAGAGGGTCAGTCTCAGTGTCTGTGTGTCAGCCGGCGTGAGGGAGTGTTTTCTTATTACAAATGTGCGAATGTCAGTGTGCAGATCCACTGTACATGGCTTTACACTACATGTCTCAGGCAGCCTTCTGATTCTGGACCACAATGTTGATGATGCCTGCAACTAAATTCATCTTTCGCAGGGAATTTCTTATTTCATCTGCCACTTTACATGTTCTTTTTTTCGATCGGGAGAAGAAAAGATAACGGTTTTCTTTACACGGGTATAAGAAAAATATCTGGTTTTCTGGCTATCCCTCTCTCCATGAATTGGGTTCCAAGTTCCTACAAATGAAAAATTGTACTTAACAGTGTTCATCTTGGCCTCTTCGTTTCCTCTCTGTAGTTTGACCTGCCTTCCTCATCTTGCTGTGATGCTTTTGCCACTGCAGCAGTACAGCTTATCATCACAACAAGGTACACTTTCTCTGTTTCATCTTCTCTGGCAACTATCCATATTAATAAAGTCCTCCAAAATAATAAAATGGAAAGTGAAGTGTACAGGGAAGAAAAATTATGAACTTTCACCCATACAAAGCATCTGAACTGATTTGAAAATGAAAAAGCCTTCAATCTGGTGGTCAGAGGGTTCTCTGAAGGGAAAATGGCACAAAATATACATAAGCTATTACCTATGTTGCAAACTTATCCAAAAACTACAAAACGTTGCATAAATAGCCCTACATTTTCTCCAATGTTGCAAACTAAAAAATGTTGCACAAATAGTCCTAAATTATCTCTAATGTTGCACAAATAGTCATCCTTTGCAAATCTCCGTCAATTACGAATGGGAGTAGAGGTGAGCATAGGTCGGGTTGGTTCGGTTTTATGGTGGAATTGAACTAACTCGAAATGGCCTCAGTTCCAAAAATTTTCTACCCAACCCAAGAACCGAGAATCGAATAGAACCAGAACCATGGTTCTGGTTCTGTTCAGTTCTCGGTTCTCGGGTTTTTTTGTTTATACCATATACCTATAACAACATCAAAATTCAATAAATTTACATCCATAATCAGTTTTATGACATATTCAACATAATATGCAATTAAATTAATATTTAAATATATGTACTTAGATACATTCAAAAGAGTTTAAAATGTTGTTCTTACAAAAATGGTTTAAAAGAGTTGCTTGTGGGGCATCTTTCATATCAACTAGTTTATTTCCTCCCAATAATTCCAATATTAATATGATATTCAATATGGAAAACTGAGCCTTTAAAACTATTTTCTTCAGTATTAAAACCTAAAATATGTTGATGTCATGAATTTTTAATTTTACATGACTCATAAATGAAAAAAATATTATAATTGTGTCGTAGAAAGTAGTTTGAAATGAAAGATTGAAAGCAAAATGACCTAGGAGTGGTGGGTCTATGAAGCAAAGTGATTTAAGTAAATATAGAGAAATTTCATAAATGATCTTACAATTTTCATACTATTTCAATTTGGAACATCAGTTTAAGATTTTAATATAAAAACACAAAATGACCATCATAACACTTCAAAGAAATATGTGTGTGTGTGTGTGTGTGTGTGGATATATTAGTAATACTATAATTTTTATTATATAATTATATATATATCTCGGTTCCACCTCGGGTTGGTTTCATATGGAACCAGAACCAACTCAAAAACCGTCAGTTCTCCTATATGTGAAACCAACCCGCGAACCATAATAAATTTTTACCCAACCAAACCCAATCTAATGAGGGTGGTTTGGGTTGGGTTGGGTTTCGGGTTTACCCAACCCATGCTCACCCCTAAATGGGAGTCTAGTGGAATTTGCATTGTTGGTACCTGAGCTATAATCTTTGCTACAAAGCACTCCTCAAACAAAAAACGCAAAATACCTTTAATATTACAATAGAATGTAAGCTTTATCCATGTGACATAAAAGGAGTGAGGGTAACTTTTGGTAAAAATATCATTATCTCAAATCTTTAGTAATTGTAGCAAATGGATTCTCAATCTCTCTTTATTCGTTTCAAATGAGCTTTAGATAAGACTGAGTTAACATAGAAATTTGATTTAGGGAAACTTAAAATTATCCCCTGAAGTTTGCCTCAATGTATAATTTGCTTCATGTTTCTTTTACATTGTCTGACAATAACTTCTAAAACTGTAATTTAAACTACACAATAGTCATTTTCAGTAATTTTGAGCTCTACAATATTTTTTTTATAGTTAATAGACATTTAAATTATCAATTTTTTATTTCTATAAATAGATTTTTTTTCCTTATAAATTCATACCAATATTTTTTAAAGGTTAGTTAACTGTGAAAAAAATATTAAAAATCTTTAAATTACGGTAGCATGGTTATCAGATATTTAAATTGAGTTTTCAAAAGTTGTTATCGAATTCTGTAAAAGAAAAATGGCGTAAAGTGTAGGTTTTTCAAAATAGAGGAGGTAAAATGTAGATTAGACAAAACCATAGAGGGTTTTTCTAATTTTTCTAAAGAGAGAAAAAACTGATAGTTTAAATAGTTTATTAACTTTAAAAAAATTATAGCATTATTTGAGTTTATTGAAAAATAGCCATTGAACAATTTGACTTCATTAACTCTCATTAATTGTCTAATAACAATTTTTTATTTTTTATTTAAATTTTTTGGTAACTATCTTTTCATAAATTCAAATTATACCATAATTTTTTAAGAGTTAGTGAACCATTTAAACTATCATTTTTTTGTTATCTCTATAAATTGAGTTGTTGTGTCTAAGGCATGAGTGGTAATGAAACAAACCCATATTAAAATGTTTAAGCTCAAGCTTAATTTTATTTTTATTGAATCTAGCCCATCAAACTTTAAGCCTGAGTTGAGTTGAAGTTTATATTTGAATTCTTGTCGAGCCAAATTCAAGCTGGATACTACTTAATTCAATATCTCATCTAGCCTAATATGTCCCTAATATGTCTTTAAAACTAATTCACTAGGCCCAACCTCCCCCGTGGTTTGAGACTCCACATCTCCGTCAATGCTTCGGCCCTCAATGTCCACTCTCCAACTAGTCTACCATCATATGTTTCTTTGTTGTTCGTCATTGTTGGCAGACGTCCACCAACGTCTTATGTCTAATGTTGTCTTTTGTTTGCTGTCATCGGTGAATGTCAAGCGTTGTCTCTTGTCTACTGTTATCTCCCATCACCATAATCTCTTAATTATCATCGTCTCTCATACGCCATTGGTAGTAACAACTAGTAAAAGGCACAATCTGGACTTTCTTTATCATAATTCTCAAGGCAACCTCCATAATCTTGACTCCAAACTCCTCACTCAACTAGGTAAACAATGTCCCAACATCTAATAATGAATTCTATGCTTAATGGGCTTGATATCCAACCTGCCTAATCGAACTCAAATCAAGATCTATGTATCAAGTTGTTCAATAGCATATCAAGCTTATTAAGTAATTAAACCAAGGCCTGTGGGTCTTTTTAACTGAGCTTGAGTCTCATTATGGTGAGCTCGTTAAGCTCAAGCCTAAGGAGTTCAGGCTAATAAATTATAAAAGTTTAGGACCAATTTGCAATATAATGGAGGTTGATTACTAATTTGCAATGATAAAAGGTTTTAGACAAATGGTGCTATTTACTTGTGTAACTTTCATTCCAATTAAGCCTATTTTATTACCAAATGAAACAAGAAATAATAATTTTTCATTGCTATTACAAAGAATGATATAAATTGTGACACTGTATATCCTATGAAAAGTCTGTATGATTTCTAATATGTATATATAACTCTACGTTAAAGAGCTTGATCACCTTATACTTATTTTTTTTTCTAAAAGATAGCTTATGTGGTGTAGGCGAGTATTCCAAGAACATATTCTAGACTTAGATTGCCATAAATGGTACCAAAGTCGGCCTAATTCTGTGGTGGTGTAGACTATACTTTTGATTATATGTGCAACTTAAGACCCAAATTTGTTCTATATGTTTCGTATGGGCATATAAGTGGAGATATTATGCACCCTATATCTCACATAGGAAGTTTGTGTGATTTCTAATATGTACATATGACTTCAAGTTGAAGAGCTTAATCGCCTGACACTTACCTTTTTTTTTTTTCTAAACAGTAGCTTATGTAGTGTGAGTATGTGCTTCATGGATTGGTTCTCAACTTGAATTACATAAACTACCAAGGCCAAAGAAGTATTTTGTCCCTCGTTTGCCAACAAAAATGACAATACAAAGGGACACCCACAAGCAAAGCTAGGCTTCGAGGAGTGGCACTGCACTCTACACAAAACGGGCATAAAAAATGAGCTAATTGCAGCCAAGATCCTCTAAGGTTTGTGCAGCAAACCACTTCACCCCATAGGTTTATGATTGTTTATTCTCATTTCTACTCTTGTAATAGATTGTATTCAATTCTATTTACCAAAATAAAAGAAGCATTTTATTCTTTTATGTGAGAAAAAAACTAAGGGTAATGAAATTATAAGCTAAAGTTTATTAATTTGTATGTAAATGCCATTATTTTAATATTTTTTATTTTTATTGGATCTTGTAGAATTTGTATATAAAAAGTTATTGTATTTCAAATTCATGCGATTTTAAGGCAGATACAATTAATATTATTAATTACATATAGACTGTAAAATGTTGAAAAAAGAAATAAAATGAAAAAATAGCATTATTTGAAACTGGAAAATGAAATTGAAGTGGGTCGATGCCGTGGGATGGGATTCTGGACCTAGAAAGGCTATCAGTTTCATCGTTTTATTCTCTAACGTAACAATTTTAACCTTCAATTTTATTTGATATATGATCAGTACTCCAATTTCTTAACTATTCAATTTATGCATATTTTTTCATTCTTGTTGGTTGCCATTGGTCTATGTATGTAAAAGTTGCTATTTCTTTAGAAACAATTTAGTAAGTTTTTTTATATTTTGGAATATTAATTTCCAAATTGTACAATATCTTGAAAAAAAAAATATAAAAGCCTGAAACAATGTCATTTACAAATAAACTGTGAAAACCTTTTAACTTAAAATTTCATTATCCTTAGTTTTCTCTTGCATAAAAGAATGGTTTTTTTCCCCTTTGCTTACTGGTTTATTCCATTTTTTTTAATAGTAAGAAAGATTATTTGTTTCGTTCATAACAGAGCCTAATTTGGATGGTTGTTACGCCCCACTCCCTTACATCACTGGATAAAATTTGCATTCTATTGTAATATCTTGATTTAATCATGAAACTTTTTTACTGTTTTTTAGTTTGAGGAGTAGTCTGTTGTAAAGAATATAGCTCAGTGACCAACAATGCAAATTTTTAGGACCCTCCATGTCATATTTTGTAGTTCAAACTTCAAAGACGAAAGTACGATATACGCCATCTGTTCAGGTACAATTCATCTCAGTGTAATTACTATGGAAGTATTATTTTAAAAGCCAATTGCAAAAATCAGGCTGTAACATTTATTCTTCTCTAAAGCCTCTGTTTGAATAAGAAATCCTTCTTGGTAGTGATGAGAATTTGGAAAAGAAGGCCCACAAAAGGAACAACATCAATTAGCACTTGTGGGTTGATAAAACATCAGCATTGGAGGTGATGATGCCCTCCAGTCCAATTTGGCTCCTTTTCTTCTCTTTATTTTTTCTTTGGAGGTGTTAATTATAAACAGATTGAAAGAATTAATTTACTAACGGTATAAAATCTCAAGAGTATCACTTGTTTGATTAAACGGTCCAATTAACTTCTTTTATCCAATCCATTAGTACCAATATTAAGAGCCAATTTGTTTTAACTTAAGTCAACTAACTTATTTTTACTTTTACTTTTTTTTTTTCTTTGAAATCAATTTCATTTGAAAGCCAATGTTATGTCAATACAATAATCTATTTGAAAGTAAATTTTGATGATATTGTTAAATTTTTATAAATTTTTCTTTTTTAATACTTTAAACTCAAAAAATTTATAAAAATTTAGTAAGAACACAAAAATTATATTTTTAGTAGATTATTGTAGCTACATAATATTGAATTTTAATTAAAATTAGTTTCAGGTAAAAAAATGTAATAATAAAAATAAATTATTTTAAAATCAATTGACTTAAATTAAAACGAATTGGTTATAAATTTTGGTAAGTATCTGTACAAGATATTAAGGTATGTACTTCTCTTTATGTCTATTTTTTGAATAGTTGCGAAGTTTCACACGATATAAACAGATATTTTTTTCTAGTCACAATCATTAATATGTATCATTTATGTTATTAATTATTATCTTAGCACTTTGGTCCGGTGACTGATATGTGAGAGATACTAAGTGAAGGTTGGGGGTTTGAATCCTGCTTTTGTCACTTTTTCTATAAATACCGCATATATTTGTATAAAAACTTTTGAGTAATAAAAAGAATATATTGTTAATTAATGAAAACATATAATTTTATCAAGTAAATTTTATGTTAGGTTTCCTTAGCTTATTTTTGTGTCCAAACAGTACCCCACCTTAAAATTGTCCTATCGAAATATTCTATATCATTCATCGTGTTCCAATTGAGTCATTTCCATCAATTTTATCGTTAAATCGGATAAAAATTGCTGATGTGATATTAATTAATATTAAATTGAATGTAAAATAACAACTTGTGGTCCTCAAATTTTTCTAATCAATAATTTTAAATCATGAAATTCTAAAACTAATGTTGAACCCAAACCAAATCAAGCAAACAACTGAGAAGACGAGCGAAATCGATAGCGGCAAAATCAATGGCCGACGAAATTGATGCTGACAAACTTTTCTAATAGATGGATGACCTCAAATAATGCCAAATCCGCTATATCGTGAATTTGATGACTGATGAAATCGACGCCAAATCCGGCACTAGGAGAGACAAAATCGTCCTGTGCTCTCCTAATCCACCTCCTCGTTTCTTTCTCGGCCTTCCCCTCTCGGTCCCATCCTTGGCCTTCATATCCTGCTCAGGTTCTTTGGCTTCGTCATCATATTCATTGGGCAGATTCGCCTCCGATTCATAAAGGAATCACCTCTCAAACTCTGATTTGTCGAGCACATTTGCCTCTGTTTTGTTTTCTTTTTATTCTTGTTTTGGTTGAGGAAAATGGCATCCAAATCCTTGTCGAACAGCTCCCTAAGTTGAAGACGGTCGGACAAAGCTAAAGCAAATTAGACGGATGGGCTGAAGCAGATTGGACGGTGCAGCTTCTGGTAAGGATGATACTGAAGATATCAAATCGAGTGGTAGAGTTCATCGCGGGGTGCTGCTGGTGCTATGCTTGGTGAAGGAGTAGAGCCAGAAGGAGGCAGCGGTTTGGGATGACCTGGGGGATTTAGGGAAATTGGGCATAAATAGTTGATTTAGATTTTTAAGGTTAAGAACTATTAATTGGAAAAGTTTGAGGATTGAAATTGATATTTTAAATTTATTTTAATCGTAATTAATGTCACATTAGCAATTTTCATCTAAATTAACAATAAAATTGATAAAAAAGACTCAATTGAGATGTAATAAATGAGGTAAATTACTTTATTAGGATAATCATAAGGTAAGGTACTTGTTTAGAATACAAAAATAAGCTAAGAGACTTAGCATGACATTTACCCTTATTTGATCTCTTTATTTTACTCCTCCAGTCCCTCACAGCAGCTCATTTTTAACACGAATCCCTCTGATTCTTGACTTTAAAGTGTAACTTTTGCTGGTGGAGGGACCAGCGTGATTCCCTTTGACTGTCTGTCCCCACTCTAATCGATTTTATTGCGAGATTTACAGTGTATGTTCAGAAGGAAGAAGAAACAACAAAAGCATGGCACTTTTTAATCTTTTTTTTTTTTTCCAATTTGGTAAAAATAATAAATTTAAGGAAAAGGAATCATATGCAAGTATGGATCAGAGGGAACAATATTGCATGAACTAATTACAGAAATAGTCTACAACTTTATCGAACCTTTTTCATATTGATCACTTGTATTCTAGCAGTGATAGAATTTGTTTACCTGTTGTTCAAAATTTTTCCAGATATAGAAATAAACAAGCATGAATAATTAAACTTTTCAAGTTTTTAAAACTTTATAGTCATGAAATGTCAAAATAGAAATTAATTTATCTGAAACGAGTCTTTTGCATACATAAGAATCTAAGATCTTGAATCGAATCTAGTATTATTATTAATTTTTTTTTTTAGGTGCCTAAATTATCTTCCAATCAAACAAATCCAGACTAAACATTTTAAAAGCTGAAAGCTTGATCAACTTAGGCGGTTTCTCGAGGTTGACATGTAGTATATATTAGGCTTCATTTAATTTCAATGATTAGATCAATGATATTTCTCTTGAATTTAGGGTTTCAAAAAACAGGCCATGTAGCCACCACAAAGGAGGGATCGATATATGACTCAGCCCTAAACTTTGTTTGACTGATTATGTCGATCACTGCACGTCTCATATATATTAAAAGTCACGCCATTTTTTAGTGGAATAATCATCAAAAGATAATCCAAATCTCCCTCCTCCAACTTTTTCTATTTTCATTGACCTAAGAAGAAGATAGTTACTCGGGAAAATGATAGTGGGGGTGGGGGAATCACATTTTTCACTATTGAGAAAATAAGGTTAGGTTCGATCTCTAATTATTAGATATTGAATATATACGGTTTTGCTCTTCAAATCTTCTCTTTTCTGAGCATTTAAATTTTTTACTATATTCCCAAAGTCTTACAAAAACCTTGTGTCTTTTCAACCTCTCGAGCATCCTTGGTATGTCCTTTTTTTTTTTTTTTTTTGAGAAAAAATCACAGCGAGTGCGTATTTTATTCTATTAAAGAAACAGCTCAATGCATTAATATTATGTTTCAAAAGTCCTGCAGATCTATATGAGAAAAAATAAATGATAATATATACCTAGCTCAAAAGGACGTTGTAGCTTTTTCTCCATAACATACTGTGGAGCAAGATCGAATATATATTTGACTTTGTAACGACTTCATTAATTTATAGCATCAATTTCGGGGCAACGCAAAGCAAATGTATGTGAGAAAGGAGGTATGGCTTTAGGAAGGGCATGTAGTGTAAGACCAAAATTGTCGTCCGAAGCACGCCAATGGCTATATGGGTCCAAAACTCTTAATATCACTTCCCACTCATCCATTCTCTTTTCTTCACAGAATCCAAATGATTGGCAATGACCCCTCCATTGGTTTCCCCCCCTTTGTCTTTCTACTCCCAATGTTTCACCCTTTTCTTTATTATTGCCTCAATATAAAGGTAATTGAAGCGCTTGACCCGAGTCGACTTCTCTTTTTCTATTTTTTATCTTTAATTTTCAAAAGTCTTGAGAAAATTTTGAAAAGTAAAATTGATCATGAGAAAGAAAAGTATTATAAGCTAAATTGGATTGAGCGAAGTCTTTTGTCATAGAGGGGGGAAATTTAGTGAGCATATAAGGGATGATTTGGGGTCTTTTCGAATGATGAAAGTTGATTCCCTTGTCGTGCAAGGCTCTGTTGGGCCAAATCTCTTATTTAGCCATAATGGAGCGGTGTTCACTGGTTGAGTATGCTTGGGTTTCGACTCAAACCAACCTTAACCGCATAATTGATTGGGTTTTCCAATTCACTACTAAACCCTACCCAAAATACTTTTAAACCCTTTGATAACCCAAACCATATAAAAATCTGCTCAAGTTGGTGTGGTATGATCAGCTTCTATATTCTTCTATAAGTTAACAATTTTTATCCAAAATAACTATAAATAAGTAAAAAAACATACAATTATACTTCAAGTTTTAATTTTTACAAAAAATGTCTCAATTCAAATAAAATCTCATGTTCCTAAAACTTTCATAAAGAAGATAAAACAATTGTATGACAATAATACAAAATTAAAAAACCTACAAAAAACTGAAAGTATGGTTTAAACCTACTTTAGTTTTAAATAATGATCTCAAAACTCAAATAACATTGAAATTAATAAGTAAACAAGAAAATTTAGTTGCAAAAGCTCACACTCACTGCTATAACTTTATATATTAAAAACAAAAACCAACTTGTAGTAACTTGCATACGTAACTGAATAGTCTAGCTCTTTCTTCTCATTTTTTGTCTCTTTGCTCATTCACCTATATGTATGTCATGTTGGCCAATTTTTATACTCAATGACAAAAACTGGATGTGTACAAATAGCTAAAGTCTCACATGAATTTCTACAAAAAAAAAATCTCAATTCAAAACAGTTATAAATAAGTAAGAAACAAATCACACAGTAAAAGAGAAAGAAGTGAAGTTTAAACATTGTCATCATGTTATTGGGGGTTAGAATTTAGGAATTGAGAGAAAAAGTGGTTCGGGTTGAGTTTATGTGGTTTTAAAATTGGAACACTCCCCGACATGAATAACTAGGTTCATCTTTTCACTGCCCCGCTTCGACCCTAACTAGTTTTGTTATTGGTTAGATTTAGGGCACACGGTTTTGCAGGTTGATCGGGTTAGATGAACACCCTTACTAATGATCAAGTCATAGGGAAAATAAAAAGGCCTAACTACACAATTAGCCCCCAAACTTTGCCAACTTAAGCGAGTTGGTCCAAAACTCACTTTTTACTAAAATCTACCCCTTGAAATTTGAAAAGCAATACAAGTCAGTCCAATTGCTACAATAATTAACATACGACATTTAGGGGTAAGGTGATGTGGCAATGAATGGCTGAGATAGAGTTGAAAATGAAAAATAGAAACGTTTTTAACGCCTCACACTTACTGTCACTCCCTCTTCTCGTCCTCCTCCTCATCCTTCTCCTTCTACATAACCACCACCTATCTCTCTTTTTCTTTTTCTTTTTCTCTCTCTAGCCAAACACAAAAATGGAACCCTTATAACAATTTTAGACCTCAATCTCTTGCAACAATGGAGCTTCAGCCGAACTTCACTCTCTAACGAAGCTACATTTTGGGCGATGAGTTTATTTCATCGGTAATGCGGCTCCCACTATTTTTCTTCTTTTATTTATCTGTTGCATTATAGGGAATGTTGGTTGTTAGGGAAATGATAGTGACACTAAGAAGAGTAAATTGGATTTGGTTTTGAGCTTTGTTTGTCTCTGCTTTTTTAAATCATATATGGTTTTATCTGGATTCAATGCTTACCTGTTTTATAAGAAGATTAATTTTGGTTCTCGACATCTTTATTTTCTTCTGTTGGGTGAGGTTTCTCTCTCAGATGTCTTTTACTGAAAAGTTCTTATTTGGCTCCCACTCTTTTCTAGTCACTTGTCCCTAGTCTCCATTTCATTTTTTTGGTTGGTCTAGTTGAATCCGATGTCATAACTGAAGTATAATTAGATATCCTTTTAGTAGTTTCTTTTGATATAAATTTGACTTTAATCCTACCGAATATGGATGATGGGAATGTAAAGAGGTTTTTTGTTCTCTTGTCTCTCATACAAATCATTTGTTAGGTTTTAAGATCTTTAACTGGGGAAGTTCTATGATGAGATTTTCAATGGACTGTTAGAAGATAGATAAATTCATGAGTTGAAAAGAAGAGAGTTGAAGAGATTGATAAGTCGAAGCTCAAATTCTTCTTCCTTTGGATTTTTGAGTTGAAGAAATGAGCCTCAGATAATTTTAGGTTGGCTTTAATTTTTCCTTTCCCTATTTTTTTTCTATTTTTTCCTCTATTGCCTCATGAAGCTTTTTTGTCGGAAACATGATTGTTGCCCATGATTTCTCCATCTCAACCATACATCACCACATCACTCTCCCCTAAATGCCATCAATTAGTTAATGTAGAAATTGGACTGACTTGCATATCTTTTCAAAGTTTAAGGACCAAGTTTTGGTGGGAAGTGAGTTTTGGACTAACTCACTCAAGTTGGAAAAATTCAGGGGCTAATTGTGCAGTTAGTCCAAATAAAAATATTCAAGTTCTCTATACCATGTTTGAGTGGTTTAAGTGTAACTTTATTTACTATTGGAAAAATGTGTCTTGTATCAACAGTTAAGGTGTTTTACATAACATGACCACATGACCAAAAGAAGAGTGACATTTGCTTCTTGCGAGTTATTTTGCTAACCTCCTTCAAGGGTTCAATGATGTGCCTAGTTATCATATCTTTTAATGCAATTTGATGCTTTAAACTTTCAAAAATATATGTATTTGTACTCCTTCTGTCCCACAAAGATGAAACATTTTTCTAGGGACAAAGATTAAAGTGTAAGTAATTTATGATACTTTTTCAATTTTTCTCCTTAAACTAAAAGTTCATTTTGAGGTTTTGTGTTGTGAGAGTTTAAATGATGATTAACAAAATTTCTCTTTTGATTTTGTGTAGTAAAAGTTTAAATGAATATTAAGAAAAAAAAGATTTCTTATTAGGTTTTGTGTAAAGAGATGCTAGGGTAGTAAGGTAAATTAATACATAAAATTTGTCTAAAAAGGAAAATATTTCAATCTTTTTAAGACAATAAAAAAAATATGTTTTATCCGTTGTGGGATAGAATAAGTATATAATAATGTACTCAAGTGTATTATAAATTTTGTTTTTTGTTTTCAAGAAAAATAAACGTATTTCTAATCATTATCTCTCCCCTGATACTCCAATATCTAGACTTGAAAAGAGATAATCTCTCTTACTCTTTGTTTTGATTGGGGGAAAGGGAGTGTGAGGAGAGAAAAATTAATTTGTCTTCCTTATTAGGGTAAGAAGAAATAGAGGGGAAGTTATTATTCTTTCACTTCTCTCCTTTATTTTTTTTTTCACACCTCTAAATTTGAAGAAATAACTCAATGCTTTCATTCTTATCTTTTCTCTCCTTCCATTCCAATTATTAATTTATTAATGAAATCCAAATAAAGGATTATTGTCTTTAAACTTTTCAAAACTTTGGCACAAATTGTAAAAAGTCATGGCAATCAAAGCTTAAGTTCAAAAAGGTAAAATAAAAATTATCTATTAAATAAATACAAAGCTGCTATAAGTTTTTTTTCCCCCCTCAAAACCCTAAAATGAACTGATAACGTAATACCAGTTAAAAGGCACAGTATTACAAGCGAAAAGAAAGAGGGTTAATGATGGCGCTTCCACATGCCATACCCCACCCTCGAACTAAAGTCGGGAAAGGAAAATGATTACCCTCCTTTGATTTTGATCCAAGCTTGTCCATTCTTCCCTCTAACTAACAGTTCAATTCAATTACAGCCAGAAAGAGACCACATTTTCACACCATCAAAAACAAAGGAGATCACATTTTCACAGTGCCAGAAAGAGAGTTCAGAAAAAAAATTATGTGATTTATTGTCCCACAAGAGTTCTCAATTATGCCCCCGAAAAATAGTTAGTTACCGGTTTGAAAATCGATCTCACTCAACTAAGAGCTCATGTTATTCAAAGATAGGGTGTAAACAAACAAAATGTTCGGTAAACTGATCGGTAGAAATTCATTTATATTCATTTATTTAGTTAAACAAACAAATACAAACAAATTTTTTTGTTTGATTAGTTAAACAAACGAATATGAATAAGGTCTTGTTAGTTTATTTATATTTACAAACCATTCTGTTATTATTTGTTTATATTCATTTATTTATATATTAGCTGTAAATTTATTATTATTATAATCATATATTTTTATTAACATCCACCTACTCCGCACACATATAATTATACTCCAATCTCTCCCAAATTAATCTATTGTATTTGTTTTCCTACACATATTCAATCATTTCTCTCATGGTGTAAACCTATTCTAGTACTAAGCCGAGTCTTATATACCTAACCCATAATTTCTCTTACCATCGACTATTGCTCTATCGGTCTTTATTAGACTCGCTCAAATTCAAATTGGTGGCAGTCATTAGCTTTAATTGTTTGTGTTCATGTTCGTTTATTAATAAACGAACGAACATGAACAAAAAAATTACGTTTGTTTATTGTTCATATTCATTAAAAGTTAAACAAACAAACACAAATAGAACTTATTTATATTCGTTCGGTTTATTTATAGCCCTATCTAAAGATGATCAATTAAAAGGCTAAAGTTTTAGAATCAGGTCATATTTTTTAGAGTACGAGAGAAACTTGTCTAAGTAAATAAGCAGGAAGCGAAGGAGAAAAGCTTTTTGATGTTTGATTTTTGACAACCTAAAAGAAAAATTACAAAAGTGAGCTTTACAAATACATGTGCCACAAGTTCATTGGATGGTTTGAAATACATCTGGTTCAAAAATCAGCTTAAATCATTATTCACCCCCGTCCTGTTTTAAAAGGCCGAATCAAAATCAATGGCTAAACTAACCTGAATGGTTAATTTGAAAACACGATCAAAAATTTGGGATGGATTTGCAAGGACCTCAAGAGATGTGGCCAAAAAAAGCTGCATAAGCCATCTCCATTTATAGCGAGAAAAGCATTGGTTAGATAGATTCCAATTTCCAACTATAAGCAGGATTTGGTATCAAAACTTTGCCTATTTTCCTATCCTGGTTTCAAAATTCTAAAACATTACAATTGTGTAAACAAGCTATTCTTAAACTTTACTATAATAACTTAAATTTAGAACCAATCAGCGAAAGACCTATCACATCATATAAGCTATCTTTTATAAAAATAATAAACTCTAAGTACTTAGAATTTAAATCTATATGAAGCTTCTCATATTTTTTTTTTTTGTGGTTAGATATGAGAGTGTTATAGTATTAAAAGACAAACTTGCTAAACTCGAGTTCAGTGAAAAATCTAGAGAGTTTAATTGTTTTACATGATAAATCTTATAGTATTAGGAGAGCATAACGTGGTAAGATTCAAGGGGCAAAATAAACAGGTCTGCTAGAGTCTCATGCATATAATTGGGAGGGTGAGGGAGTGTTCAACAAAAGGGACGAAGAACAGAACAATGGAAGAGCTTGATTAGAGTAGATGACCAGACTTAAAAAACTGATTAATCCAAATTTATGTTTGTGTTTTTTTTTTTTTTTTTGTAACAAGTTAGATTTAAATAACTGATTTGTGGATTCCTAAGTCACAAAATATGGGAATATAATACTTTAACAGGAGACACAAGCTTCACTGCTCTAGAACACAAATTGATCATTTGAACCAATATAACTACTAAATTTCTGCGAAAAAAAATGGTCACTATGTGTTTTCCCTAGTAAATCCATCTCTCTATTATAAAAGTACTGCCAACATGACTTAAATATGGTTGTCAGCATATCAAAAAAATTTCAGATCAAAACAAGTTCTATTTCCATAGCTTAAAGAGAAGAAGCTTGGGGAGGAGAAAAGAGCAGTAGTAGCTGAGAGAGTAGTCCCCGTGAAAGAAGAGGTAGGATAGGCTAGATTGCCAATCTGTTGCAAGGCAATGTCATCAATTGTAAATTTTGCCCAACAATTGTTCCATAGCATAAGATCAAATAAGACATTCTCTGTATTATATATATATATATATATATATATATATATATATACACCAAAACCCCCCTAAAGTTTGGGCGAACCTACATTTGTGTCTCCCCATTTTTTAAATGCCTACACTTACCCCTTAGAAAGTTAACTCCGTCATCTACTGTAATTACAAAAAAGAGAAAACACCTATTTTGCCCTCCTAGCTTTCTTCACTAAGAAGTTTTCCCCACCAACTTCTACATCTAACAATCCAGGCTCCGTCTCCTGCATCCCTCCCCACTCCCCCCACCGCCACCTCCACCTCCACCTCCACCGCGCCATAGATACGACTACCTCATCAACCCCGGCAGGGTCTCTCCATCTCCCCTCCAACTTCACCTCCACCGAGCCCATCTCCCCTTCGTCTCTGTCACCGCCGAGCCCCCCCTCCGATTCTCCCTCCCCGCTACCTGCTACTACCTGCCCTCACCCTCCGTTCGCCCTCCTCCTCCGATTTGTCTCCTCGCCCTCCGTTCGCCCTCCACTACCTGCTCCGTTCGTCCTCCTTCTCCGATTCGCCGTCGAGCCCCTCCTCTTTCAAATCTCAGACACGAGAGAACGAATGACGGGTGCGAAGAAGAAATGAATCTGCTCGAGTCAGAAATCAAAATCGGAGGAGGTGTTCAATCTCAGACGGATCCTCGGCTGGATTCAATCTCTGCCGGCGTTCGAGGAGATCGAGAAGGAGGCGCTATCGACGTATCGACACCCTTGAATCTCCTTCCCCCCTGATGAATCGGTGAAACAGAGACGAATGAGAACAATGATGAGGTGAATCTCCTCGGCTCCCGCATCGTCGCTCCGTCAAAGAACTCTGGAAGTGGCGAATTGCTGCCTGTTCTGGTCACCGGCGTCCGTCGCCGCCCAGCCACGATTCCACACTCACCACGACCCACACTCTTGTTGTGACCGATTCCCAGGAGCGATGACGAAATCTGGAAATCAGAGCAGGCACACGATGCCAATCGGGCCAAGAGAGAGAGATGAGAATAACTTGTATACTTGTATTGATGCATAAGTTGGGGGGCAAGGATTCTAAGGGAGAAGGTTAAGAGGACAAAAATAGGAATTCGCTATTTTCTTTTGTAACGGCATATTACGGTGTTTATTTTATAAGGGGATAAGTGCAGGTATTTTAAAAGAGGGGGACACCATTGTAGGTTTACCCAAACCTCATGGGGTCGAGGTAAATTTCCCATATATATATATAGTATTGGCTACAATCTTCTGATTCTACGGTAAAGAAAATTCAAACTAAGGTCAGACGTCACTGTCGATAGGCACACTTGGATTCAACTTATGCTTGTTAACATATATGTGTAGATGAACAAAATAGTGTTCCATTCACATAAAGCAATTTGTTTACTATAAATAGAATGTCCACATATACTCTCTCAATCCCATATTTTTTATATTATTCACTTTTTAACAATTAATTTATAATTTTTTATTTTTAATATTTTAATATATAAATAAAGAAATTTTATATAAGAATAATAAATCAAGGCATATAGTTTCTAAATATATATTTTTTTAATTTTTTTTCTAATAAATATTAATATAAATAAAATCAAGTCAAACTATGTGAAAAAATCAAATGATGCAAAGATTATGGGACGGAGTGAATATCTGAAAATAATTAAAATTGAAGAGAATCTTTTTACCACTGGTGTTAAATCAAATGCTTCCATGATAATGTTTTTTCTAGTATCTTGATTTTTATCTTCCAATATCAAGTTTTCTCTTCCCTTCCCCTATCTTTTAACAGTAATATAAGGTGCCAAATTTTCCGTGCTTCCCGCTTGAAGTTCTAGTCAAATCTCATGGGTACTATTGGAACTTCAAATCTGTGAAGCTCAAATCGCATTTGATATGCTGAGGGCTGGAGTTTATCATAATCGGCATTGAAAAATTATTGCAACTCAACTCCTACAATTCCAAATACCGGTGTTTTATAGACTCCAAACGAGAGTTACCGTTTCAACTAACTTTTGGTGTTCCATATGCCTTTACTAAACAGGCCGTAAATATTGCCTCTGATGCGGGCATGACAACAATACAAGATGGGTTGAGTCATGAGTGAACATCATGCATTTTGGTCTACATCGGCTATCTCCACCATATCCATTCGTAGGAAAATATTCTTTTTCTAATATTTAATATTTTGAGAAAAATTATGTGTAATAATTGTATGATAAAAAAACTTTGATATTTGAAATAATTTTATACTTCTTTATATTTTAAAAATACTTTTGATACCTGAAAATTATGCCACAAAATTATGGATTTGTTATACACAATGAATTATTTATGTAAGAAAACTAAAAAATAATCCACATACTTGTCACATGTACTTCACACTTACACACTATCAATTGTCAGTATGTTATATGTGTTAATATGTTGTATTTATATGTATGTGATTTGTGTATGTGTATAAAATTATTTTAAATTGATACATTTGAGACTGTACTGACACCAATTCCGGCATTATACCACACTATTGGAAAGAAAAAGAAAAGCTGGATGGTGTCTTATACCGAATTTCGGATAAATAATTGGTTCTATACAGTTTTATTCATGCAAAACGGGTTATAACTGAACCCCACAACATTGGCCCAATCCCCCAAGTGCCCAGCCCATTTATAAAGCCTATACTTAACTTAGTCCAATAACCTTATTCCTACACGAACAACCCCTAACTTGTTTGTGGTTTCTAGAGGTAACCAGTATTTAGTTCAAACCGAAAAAATTGAAAAATTGAAATAATTTAAAATTTTGGTTTAGTTAATTTGATAATTTGATTTGATTTCGGTTGAAACCGAATAACGAAAATTTCGGTTTTAGTTTTGGATTTTGATTAATTCGGTAACCAAATTAGCTGAAATTTTTTATATTAAATTTTTTTGAAAAAATTTTCATGAACAATAAAGCTAGAAACTAACCCAAATTAAATTGGATTCATGTTTTCTTTCTTTCCATGGACAAAAAATCTTTTATATTGAATGGAATTTGGAAAGAAAAACAATGTTTCTCTCTCATTTTTTCTCATAAAATTTCACTCCTATTTTTTTGGTTAATTCGGTTTAGACTGAACCAAACCAAAATATTATCAGTATGTTATTTTTTGGTTTGGTTTGAATTCGGTTATATAGGCTAATTTGGTTTATTCGATTTATTCAGCTTCTTATCATCCAAAACCAAAAACTAAATAAACCGGCTAATTTGGCTCAGTTTAAACAAAAAAACCGAATAATCACCCTAGACTAGTTCCTTATCTTAACCTATAGAGGACAGATAGAGAGGGTGAGAAAAGGCGTAACATCTAGAAAGCCAAGATTGAGAGGTGAGAGTTAGACCGAGCGTGAGGCAAGACCACTAATTGCACGTGAAAAAGAGATGAGCGCTGAAATGTGACGAGCAGGGACATAGCATGAAGGGAAGGGGGTGGTAGTCGTCCCCTCAGAGTTTTAAAAAATTTCATTTGAGGTAGTTAAATGTAAAATATGAGATAAAAGTGTAGAAATATAAAATTAGGTCATTAGCTGTAAAATTTGTAACTAATAAAGGGCTTTGATATATTTCAACCCTTTTTTAATGTTTAAGGAAGATGATTGGCGTATGGTCTAAGGGTTCACTATGATTCTAAAAAAAAAAAAAATTGTTGCAATATAAATATGGGAAGAAAGCGTGCAATTATAAAAATTGGGTTCTTAATTACAAAAATAAGAATTAATGAGGAGGATTTGGTTTGCCAAATTGAGGCTTTCAGCTTTGGTGGAGATACGAGTTCAATTAGGTTATGAGATGTATGAATTAACTTTTAATTATTATATTATAGACATATATCTAATTAGACATACTTTAGATTTCACAGCTGCTTGCCTCCGCATATGTGTGCTGTCATTGTTCATTTCCAAATCATACTGTTGTCGCTTACCTCCAGATCTGCTAGCCATTGCCTCTAGATCGTGCCAATTAAAGCCTCCGGTCTTCTCCTCAACCATTGCTACCAATGAGTTGTGCATAGAAATAAAATGGAAAAGTGTCAAAGAAAAGATAAATAAATGTTTAAAATAATAGGTAAAAATGTCCGACGAACTATGTGAAGTGTATAACATAATAAGTAAATATTTTGTTTTCTTCTAACAATATATAAAGTGTAAAAGTGTCTTAAGAACTATCTAAAAGTGTCTAAAGAAGTATATACACTTACACATAAACATTTTATTTTTTTAGAATAATATATAAATTATAAAATTATCTAAAAGAATATGTAAAAATGTCTAAAGAAATATGCAAAAATGTCTGAAAAAATATGTAAAAGCGTTTGAAATAATATACATATAATTTACTTTATTAAAAAATAAAGTGTTTGATTCAATAAGTAAAAAATGTCTGAATTATATAAAAGTGTCTAATATTATATGTGACAATGGCTGAAGTAATGTGTTAAATTATTTAAAAAAATATGTAAAAGGGTCTATAAATAAATAAACAATATATATATATATATATATATATATATATATATATATATAAGTGACTATTAACAATATATAAAAAATTTGTTATCTTCAAATTTAATAATATCTAAAAAATAGGACAAAGTGTCCAAATAAATTTGTAAAAGTTTCTTAATAATAATACAAAAATGTAAATAAGCATGTAAAACTAAAAAATTCTCCTTATCATTTTTCTATGTTTTTCACTCTCTTGCGATCGAACAAAGCTTTGTTCTCCCCATTGATGGATTTACAAGGTCGATCTTTCCTTCACCCTTCGTGGCTCATCATCAGATCATCGACCGTCCGCCGTCCTATTGCTCATTGTCATCCGTCATTCTATCACTCATCATCATCGTTCGTCATCCGATAGTCCTTCTATCATTCATCGTCTGATTGTCTGTTGTCCTCTTGCTTCTCGCTCGCTTGCTCGCTCCGATCTACCTATTCTTTCTACTGACGATTGAGATCTCGCTCCAATTTCTCTTTTTCTAGCCAGTGGCTGTGAGTTTGTTGAATTGACTAAGATCTCGCTCCAATTTGATCATCTAATTGTCTATTGTCCAGCTTTGGTGCAACTACGGGTTCGTTGAATCGAGGAGCTGCTAGTCATGTCCGGCTTCAATGTGATTGCCGGTCGTGGAATGAAGGAGCCGCCGATGAATGCTAATCGACAATTAGCTTGGGCACACTCAGGAAAGAGTGCCGGAGAGAATAGAGGAATGTAGCTTGGGAAAACCAGAAATGATTTAAGGTAAGGGATAAATTTGAAAAATCATCTCCTATATCTAATTAGACATATGCTCACCGTATCCCTAATGAATTGACTTTTATATGAGCCATTAAAACTCTGTCCATGAGGGAGACCAATGTTCAAAGATTGGTTAAGTTGAAGTTCACTTCTCAGCTGGAATTCATAGCTTTTAAATACTATATTGAACCACCAACAAGGGCAACATCTTACATTTCAACTCCCCCAAATTAACAATCCTGGCTGGGGTGGAATCAGTATTTTATAAAAAGATGAGCTAAAGATAAGTTTTTCTTAAACTTCAGTTTTTAGAAAGGTATTTTGACCTAAGGCCTAAAGGGGGCTAAAACGTATTTACACTATAACTTAAGGATTAAAGATACAATTTTATTATTTTAGGGGCCAAGGTCTCCACTCGCCACCCCTAGGTGTGCCCCTGAATCCTGGATACGCATATGGAGATGACAGTGTTGGAGATTTATTATTTTAATAAATAATAATAATAATTAACAAATATATCCGTTTGCCTCTTCATTATGATATTAATGTTTTGTTTTCACTTAAATGGTCCAACGGCCTCTTCATAAAATGTTAATGCTCTCTTTTATGGTGCAAACGGCTAATTCCTTATCACTCGTATATATGGTTCGTGTTTTAGACTAAGAAAGATATATATACACTATTGACATCTCCCTCTCTTCAACTTCTTAGATTTTTCACAAAATTATTTTGTCTATATATCTCTAAATAATATTGGGTAAAGAAATGAGTGGGTAGAGCTTTACTCTACTATAGTGCATGCTTGGGTTGTTTTATCTTGTATACTTGTATGGTATGAAGTGTCTAAAAGATAGGGGGTAGAACTGCAACTCATCCCAATTATTCTTGATATATAGGTGATATTTTTCCTATTCTCAACCTATTTTATATTACATTTTTTGCTAATTTTATTATAAGATTATCTTTTTTCGTGCCACTAGTAAGATCAATATTTGGTCCAAATTTTATATTCTATTATTTGTAAATTTTATAACATTTTTACGGTGCAGGAACAACAATTTTTTGATGTTTTGCCTTATATTTTTATTTTATTTTTAAGAAAACAAGCTCGCGTTTGTTTGGTGCTGATACCAAAATTATCTACCTTGAAAATTGATTGGGTAATGTGGCAACGTTGGGTTTTCGGGAGTCACCACCAATCAGTTTACCTAGGTCGATTGGATACTTTAAAATTGGTCTGCGAGAGTTCAGGGATCGGGAGTACGGTTACGCTAAAACAACTTTGTTATAGCGCCCAAAATTGGCACCTTAGTTGATTTTAATTTTGTTTTGCTTTGCTTTTAAATAATTTTCAGTTAATTTTTTAAAATTAGAAATTTTAACTGAATTATTTAGTCGGATGTGGATTTTTGGTAATTAATTTGGATAAAATTTTATACTTCCGAACCATGGACTCTGCCGAGTCACCCGGACACGGAAGATTTAATTCCGAACCATGGACTCTGCCGAGTCACCCGGACACGGAATTTGACAAAATTTTATTCCATATCGTAAATATGGATTTTTGTCTTTGTATTTATTTAATTTTTTACTCAATTAATTTAAAAAAAGACACTTTCCAAACCGTAGATCCTGCCGGATCATCCGGATATGAAAATTATTTTAATTTATAGTTAATTATTTTTTTATGAAATTAATTGTTAGTTTAATTACTAATTTATAAGTTTTTATTTATGAAATTTTAGATTTTTGTCAATGATTTTTAATGTTAACCTAAAAATTTTGTTTTGTTTATTTTTTTTATATTTTTAATTTTATTTTACTTTCTTTTCTTTCTTTTTTTTCTTTTCTTTTACTTTTATTTTACTTTCTTTCTTTCTTTCTTTTCTTTCTTTTAGTTTTCTTTTTATTTTCTTGTTTAATGAAAAATTTTGATTATCTATTTTTCTTAATTTATAAGGGAATCAAAAAAATAATTTTTAATGATCTAATATTAAGATTCTTTATTTGATGAAGAAATTAAAGAGTTAAAAAAAAATTAACATTTATTTTATGTTTATTCTATTTATTTGATAAAAAGAAGAACCAAAAAGAAATTATTTAATTAAAGTTTTATTCAAGGAAACTAAGGATTTATATGTATAAAAAAAATAAAATAAAAATTTATATATTTTTATGTTATGTTTATTTTTTTATTTAATAAAAGATGAACTAAAAAGTAATCATTTAATCAAGATTTTATTCATTTAATAAAGAAACCAAAAAAAAAATTATATGTATAAAGAAAAGTCTTAATATTTTATTTGATAAAAAAAGTAAATCAAAAAGTAATTATTTAATAATGAAACCAAAAGTTTATGTGTACATTTCAAAAATAAAAGAAAAGATCTTAATATTTATTTGTTTTATTTTTGAACAAAGATTAACCAAAAAGTGATTATTTAATAAAGAAAACAAAAATTTATATATATATTTTAAAATAAAAGAAAAGTTTTTAATATTTATGTATTTTATTTTTTTTGATAAAAGATTAAAGAAATCAAAGATTTATATGTATGTTTTAAAATAAAGAAAAGTTTTGATATTTATATGATTTTTTTTGTGTTCTTTTTGTTTGATAAAAGTTTTTTTTAAAATAATTTTCTAATTTATAAGTCTAAAAATACATTTAATTAATAAGTCTAAAATATTTTTTTAAAAAAAATTAGTTCTTTTTTTTATTTATTTTTATTACCTTTATTTGAAATCATTTGGTTAAAATTTTTATTTTGTTTAATAAAGGAAACAAAAAGTTACATCTTTTTATTATTTTAAAAGAAATAAGTAAAATATTATTGGATAAAGAAATAAAATATTAACCCAAAAATTTTTACTCTTTTATTCTTTTTATTAATAAAGAAACTAAAAATTTATGTTTTATTATTTTAAAATAAATAAGTAATATATTGCTGAATAAGGAAATAAGTAAAAATATTAGCCCAAAGTTTTTATTTTTTAAATAATAAAAGAAAAAATATTTAAAATATTTTATTTAAAATATTTTCCAAGCCATGGATCCTGGCGGATCATTTGGACATAGAATTTAATTTTTATTTTTTTAATTAATTAATTAATTATTAATTTTAATCATAATTTTATTATTATTATTTTTGAATTTTTAAATTTTAAATATCATTACTTTAAAGATATGTTTAAAAAAAGAATTGATTTGTATATTTTTAGCATTATTTAATTATGTTTGTTTATTAATTTTTAACAACAGGAATAAAAAGTTATATAATAAAAACATGTATTTCAAAATAATAAAAGATAATCGGATTTTAAAAATTATTTTTATTAGCCTTAATAATTCTTTTTTTATAATAATTTATTATTATTTTTTTATAATAATTAAGAGTGAAATAAATTTAACCACAAAAAAAAACAATTAATAATAATAAAGTGGGGCTTTTTGGCCATCCACTTTAATAACACAATAATAATAACAACAATAATAAAAGTTAGCAAAGTTAGTAAAGTTAGTTGTTAATAACAATAAAAATAAAAGTTAGTAATGTTAGTTGAGTTAATTATTAACAATAATAACAAAAATAATAATAAAAGTTAGTAAAGTTAGTAAGTTAGTAAGTTAATAACAATAAAAATAAAAGGTTAGTAAGTTAGTGAGGTTAGTTGAATTAGTAAGTAAGTTAATTAATAACAACAAAAAAAAAAGGGTTAGTAATAATAATAACAATAATAAATAAACAAGTAAAGATAAAAGGGTTAGTAATTAATTCTGCAAGAACAAAATAAAAGGTTAGTGACCAAAGAGAAAGAAATTGAAAAGATGAAGGAGTAAATCAAGGTTTTACCTTTGAAATCAAATTTTGAATTTGCTTGGAACGTGAAACAGAGCACACGCGAGGGAGGAAGGGGGGGGCGATGGAGCGCGGCGACGGCGTGGCGGCAGCACAGGGGCGGCGTGACGAGACGACGACGGCAGAGACGCGGTGGCGAAGAGGCGGGGAGGTGGCGCGACGGAACGGGAGAGGACACGGCGGCGTCGGAGGGAGGAAAAGGAAAAGAAGGAACGGCGACGGCGGGGCGGAGCAGGGAAAACGACGGCGACGGCGGGGCTCGGGGATAACGGTGATGGCGAGTAACGACGGCAGGGCTCGGGGACGGGAGTGAAGGAAACGAAAGGGGGAAGATGGCTAAAGCGTCAGACGGCCAAACTTTTGAGATTTTCTGGGCAGAGGGAGGAGAGGCTAGGGACTAAGGCTGCGATTTTCACCTTTTTTTTAAAACGGAGCTCTAAGCTTTGTTTCTATTTTTTTCTGTCCTCTTCACAGATTTTGGACCCCTATTTATAGGGGAAGGGGTGCTGGACTGTTCACAATTAAAAATTAATTAAATTCAAACTTATCTCTTAATTTGGTAAAATGACAGTTTCAGTCCTTTATGTCTCTCAGACTCTGGATAAGCTTCAGAAGCTTCTGATTTTGACAATTTTGTCTTTTTCTGTTAATTTGGGCCAGAAACGTTAGTCCGGCCCAAAATTGACGCGAAAAATTACCCAATGCTCCTGGAACTTTCAGAATTTGTCAATTTTTCCCAAAACTTTTAAATTTTGTCATTTTTACCTCAAATTTTTTAATTTTGTCACTTTTACCCCAAACTTTTTAATTTTGTCATTTTTTATGGAGTTTTCTTTTCATATACACACATATATCATTTTAAATCAAATCTTCACAATACAAAACAAAAAAAATGTTTTTTAAACTAATTAAAAAAATTTAGTAATAATAATAATAATAATAGTAATAATAATAATAATTTTTTTAGTTAATTTTTTATTTAATTAATTTTTTAAAATTTTTTTTTTAATGGTCGGATGAAATTGGGTGTCAACAGCTGCCCTCCTTTGCATGCTTCATGGGACATAATGGACTGGTTGATTGATTGTTTGAGGTTTAAGGAAAGGTCCTTAGAACCTCTATGATAGGAAAGCTCCTATCGTTGTAAGATGGACTGCTTGATTGATTGTTTGAGGTTTAAGGAAAGGTCCTTAGAACCTCTACGATAGGAAAGCTCCAATCTTTGTAAGATGGACTGGTTGATTGATTGTTTGAGGTTTAAGGAAAGGTCCTTAGAACCTCTACGTTAGGAAAGCTCCTATCGTTGTAAGATGGACTGATTGATTGATTGTTTGAAGTTAAGGAAAGATCTTTAGAACCTCTACGATAGGAAAGCTCCTATCGTTGTAAGATGGACTGATTGATTTATTGTTTGAGGTTTAAGGAAAGGTCCTTAGAACCTCTACAATAGGAAAGCTCCTATCGTTGTAAGATGGACTAGTTGATTGATTGTTTGAGGTTAAGGAAAGGTCCTTAGAACCTCTACGATAGGAAAGCTCCTATCGTTGTAAGATGGACTGATTGATTGATTGTTTGAGGTTAAGGAAAGGTCCTTAGAACCTCTACGATAAGAAAGCTCCTATCGTTGTAAGATGGACTGATTGATTGATTGTTTGAGGTTAAGGAACTCTACTTGAACCTCGACGATAGGAACTTTCCTATCGTTAAAAGTAAAATTGATTGAATGAGGTTAAGGAACTCTCCTTGAACCTCGACGATAGGAACTTTCCTATCGTTGAAAGTAAAATTGATTGAATGAGGTTAAGGAACTCTCCTTGAACCTCGACGATAGGAACTTTCCTATCGTTGAAAGTAAAATTGATTGGATGAGGTTAAGGAACTCTCCTTGAACCTCGACGATAGGAACTTTCCTATCGTTGAAAGTAAAATTGATTGGATGAGGTTAAGGAACTCTCCTTGAACCTCGACAATAGGAACTTTCCTATCGTTGGAAATTTAATTGAATGAGGCTTAAGGAACTTTCCTTAGAACCTCAACGATAGGAACTTTCCTATCATCGGAAATTTGATTGAATGAGGCTTAAGGAACTCTCCTTAGAACCTCGACGATAGAAACTTTCCTATCATTGGAAATTTGATTGAATGAGGCTTAAGGAACTCTCCTTAGAACCTCGACGATAGGAACTTTCCTATCGTTGGAAATTTAATTGAATGAGGCTTAAGGAACTCTCCTTAGAACCTCGACGATAGGAACTTTCCTATCGTTGGAAATTTGATTGAATGAGGCTTAAGGAACTCTCCTTAGAACCTCGAGCGAAATTTATATGAAAGCAATTGAAATTGGAATAATTTTCTTCGAAAGTGTGGATCTTCATAATAGGCGAGTGCAAAAATTTAGACTTTGATAAAATGAGTGAATCTTGATGATGACAATAACACTGACAAATTATGTAAAGGGAACGGATATTTGGAATCAATATCCACGGTTCATCTAATATTTTCTTCAGTAAATATAGATTCCCTTGTGAGATATGTCATCCAAATAAGGTTAAAGCTTAACTACCCCAAAATGTCATGCCTAGTAGACCTAATAGGATGCGTCTCAAGAGCAATAAAAATTACTCTTTACTCAGCCATTCCAACCTAAAGGCATTGTCCTATGGTTTTAATATCAGCATGAACGAAACTATCTTATAAGATAACGAAATTCCCTGAAAAGAAAAACTGAAATACGAAAGAAAATGCTGATAATAAAACTAAAGGACAAGAAAAACGGATCGGATTGCTTCTTCTTCCACAATACTTCAACAGGCCGGGTAAAGGGCAATTATGGGACGGAACTGGTTGGAAAAGACTATCGTGTCCAGTCTATCTAGATCATCGCTGGATCTGGTTCAGGAACAAAAGCTTGCATTTTATCTAGCAATTCTTCAGCAGTTGTTGCGGATATTATGATTCGTCATTGTGGCAACGTTGGGTTTTCTTGGAGTCGCCACCAATCGGTTTTTATTAGGTCGATTGGTTACCTAAAATATGGTCTGCGAGAGTTCGGGGATTGGGAGTACGGTTACGCTAAAACAATATTGTTATAGCGCCCAAAATTGGCACCTTAGTTGATTTTAATTTTGTTTTGCTTTGCTTTTAAATAAAGTTCAGTTAATTTTCAAAATTAGAAATTTTAACTGAATTATGGGAAAATGTGGATTTTTAAGTTAATTTGGATAGAAATTTTTTATACTTCCGAACCATGGACTCTGCCGAGTCATTTGGACACGGAAGATTTGATTCCGAACCATGGACTTTGCCGAGTCATTTGGACACGGAATTTGGTGAAATTTTAAACAATTTAATCCATATTGTAAATATGGATTTTTATCTTTGTATTTATTTAATTTATTCAGTTAAAAAAAAGGTTGATATTTCCAAACCGTAGATCCTGACGGATCATTCGGATATGGAAGTTAAATTAATTTATAGTTAATTATTTAACTATTACTTTTATGGAATTAATTATTAGTTTAATTATTAATTTGTAATTTTTTTATTTATGAAATTTTTATATTTATTAATAATCTAAAAATTTTTTCTTTCTTTTCTTTCCTTTCTTTTCTTTCTTATCTTTCTTTCTTATCTTTTTCTTATCTTTCTTATCTTATCTTTCTTTCTTATCTTTTTCTTATCTTTCTTTTCTTTTTCTTTTATCTTGTTTAATGAAGGGTATTTATTATTTAAAAAAAATACTTAATTTATAAAAGAATTAAAAAGTTTTAAAAAAAATCTTGAGATTTATTTTATGTTTATTCAAAAAGAAGAAATAAATTAATCAAGAAAGATTTATATTTTATGTTATGTTTGTTCTTTTTATTTAATAAAAGATAAGCTAAAAAAATTATTAAATCAAGATCTCATTTATTCAATAAAAAAAACCAAAAAAAAAATTATATGTATATTTTAAAGAATAAAAGAAAAGTCTTAATATTTTATTTTGTTTTTGATAAAAGATTAACCAAAAAGTAATTATTTAAATAAAAAAAAACAAAAATTTATATGTATATTTTAAACAAAAGAAGAAAAAGTTTTAATATTTAGTTAATTTATTTTTGGAATAAAAGATTATTTAACCAAAAATTTATATGTATTTTAAAACAAAAGTCTTGATATTTATATTTTTTTTTTTGTTTGATAAAATATTTTTTTTAAAATTTTAATTTATATCTCTGAAAATATATTTAAGAGAAATTCAATTATTATTTATTTATTTATTTATTATTTTTTTTTGTTATTTTTGAAATCATTTGACTAAGATTTTTATAAAGAAAACAAAAAGTTATATCTTTTCATTATTTTGAAAGAAATAAGTAAAATATTACTGAATAATATTAACCCAAAAAATTTTACTCTTTTTATTCATTTTATTAATAAAGAAAACTAAAAAAATTATATTTTATTATTTTAAAGGAAATAAGTAAAATATTACTGAATAAAATATTAACCCAAAAATTTTTACTCTTTTTATTCATTTTATTAATAAAGAAAACTAAAAAAATTATATTTTATTATTTTAAAGGAAATAAGTAAAATATTACTGAATAAAATATTAACCCAAAAATTTTTACTCTTTTTATTCATTTTATTAATAAATAAAATTAAAAAGTTATATTTTATTATTTTAATAATTAATATATTAGTCCAAAGTTTTTATTTTTAATAAAGAAAATAAATTATTTATATACTTTATTTAAAAATAATTCCAAGCCATGGATCCTGGCGGATCATTTGGTCATAGATTTTTAATTTTTGAAATTGAATTATTTAATTAATTTTTAATTTTAATTATAATTTTATTGAATTTTTCTTGAATTTTTAATTTTAAATATCATTAGTTTAAAGATATGTTTTTTAAAAAAATGATTTGTATATTTTTAGTACTTTTTAATTATGTTTACTTATTAATTTTAACAAAAGGAATAAAAAAGAGTTAATTTTGTTAAACATATATTCCAAAATCAAAAGATATTTGTTTTTTTTCTTTTTAGCTTTAATAATTAATTATAAAAGGATATTCTTTTAGTTTTCATTTATTTATTTATTATTTATGGGTAAAGGTGAATTAAAGGAAATAGATTTAACCACTTAAAAATATATAAAGGAAAATTAATAATAATAAAGTGGGGCTTTTTGGCCATCCACTTTTAAAAATAAATAACAATAATAAAAGTTAGCAAAGTTAGTTAAATTAATGGTTAACCAAGTTAATTAATTAATTAACAACAATAATAAAAGTTAGCCAAGTTAATTAAATTAATTAACAACAATAATAAAAGTTAGCCAAGTTAATTAATTAATTAACAACAATAATAAAAGTTAGTCAACAATAATTAAATTAATTAACAACAATAATAAAAGTTAGCCAAGTTAATTAATTAACAACAATAATAAAAGTTAGTCAACAATAATAAGTTAGTAAGTTAGTTAACAATAATAATAATAATAATAATAAGTTAGTGAGTTAGTTGTTAGTTGTTAATAACAAAAAAAAAGGGTTAGTAATAATCAAATAAATAAACAAGTTAAAAAGAGTTAGTAATTTTCTGCAATAACAAAAGAAAAGTTAGTGACCAAAGTGAAAGAAATTGAAAAGATGAAGGATTAAATGAGAGTTGTACCCTTCAAATTAAAATTTGAATTTCCTGGAAACGTGAAAACAGAGAAACGCGCGCGAGGGGGCAGGGGTGGGGCTGGCGGAGCTGGCGCGGCGGCACGGGCGTGGGGTGGCGAGGCGGAGGGGCGACAGCGGCGGGACGGCTGGGCGCGGCGGCGGCGAACGGCGTAGGGCGGCAGCGGCGGGCAGAGAGAGAGAGAGAGAGAGAGAGAGAGAGAGGGAACAGCAGTGAAAAAAAATTTTGGCTTTCTGGGGAAGAAGGGAAGAGGGCTGGGGCTAAGGGCTGTAATTTTCTCTTTTTTTAAAACGGAGCTCTAAGTTTTTTTTCTATTTTTTTCTGTGTTCAGCACAAAATTTGGGGGGCTATTTATAGAGGAAGTTTAGCTGAACTGTTGATGGAGAAATTAATAAAAAATTTCAAACTTATCTTTTAAATTGGTAAAATGACAATTTTAGTTCTTTACGTCTCTCAGCCTCTGGATAAGTTCCTGAAGCTTCTGATTTTGACAATTTTGTCCTTTTCTATCAATTTGGGCCAGAAACGTCGGCAGGCCCAGAATTTTATGTGACAAACTACCAAATGCTTCTGGAACTTTCAGAATTTGTCAATTTTTCCCGAAACTTCTTAATGTTGTCATTTTTACCTCAAACTTTTAAATTTTGCCATTTTTTTTGGAGTTTTCTTTTTTTCTTTCAAATACACACATATATCATTTTAAATCAAATCTTCACAAAACAAAAATGTATTTTAAACTAATTAAAATTTTTAGTAATAATAATAATAATAAAAATAATAATTTTTTTATTTAATTTCTTTTAAAAAAATTTTTATGGTCGGACGAAATTGGGTGTCAACAGTCGTGCTACTCTTGATATGAAATTATTCTGCATAGCATAATCCACAAAAGCTATCAGACCTGTAAAGAAATTGTTAACATTCAACAGCCCAATGGGTTTCTTATGCAAATTAAGTTGGGCCATGGAAGCAATTTGAAAGACTTCTCCTAATGTGCCAAAACCACCTGGTAGAGCGATAAAAGCATCAGCATTTAAAAGCATTTGTAACACACGCTCTTGCAAATTTTTAACCACTAATTCTTCTCCAATCGTGCCCCCAGAAACAAATTTCAAAGGTCTAGGGATGATGCCCAAAACTTGACTTTCTCCTAAAGATGCTGCTGATGCTACACCTCGCATTAATCCGACACTACCTCCTCCATAAACTAAATGTATTTTTCGCTCAGCTAATACTCTACCTAAATGGTTGCTGCCTTTAAATACTCTTCATCTTTTCCAGGAAAAGCCCCAGAAAATACACAAATACTTCGGGATTTACGAGTTGGGGTTTTCTCCATTCCTATCCTTACCCTTGTGAGAAAAGAGGATATATTTATAGAGATAAAGAGATAAGGCAATAATTTTATTTTCAAGAATGGATACATTATTGCCAGCTATTCACAGTAGTCACGAGTATGACTCTGGTCAGGTATGGGTACACTATCGTTAAAAGATGAGGAAAATTTTCAAAATAGCTGTTAGCATGTACAGTAGTCACTACTGTAGCTTACGTTAGGAGTAGGTACGTGATTGTTGGAAGAGAAGGAAAATTTCAAAAGTGGCAGCTATATACAGTAGTCATAACTGTATCTCATGTCAGGAGTGGGTACATTATTGGGAGGATAATTTCAAAAGCGACAGCTAGCATGTACAGTAATCGTGACTTTGGTCCACGTCTTCCACTGATTTTGCATCCAGTAACGGCTTCAATGCCTTCTATGAATCGGCGATTTGCATCCCATCCAGTTTTCTCACAAACTGGCAAACTGGGTCGTTTAAAGTCAGATTTCCAAGACTATAACGATCTCGTTCTTTTTGGAGAATTATCCATAATCCAACAATCTCAAATTGCACTATTCCGCAAGAATGCGTTTCAAGAACCCCTCAATATCTTCTAGAGATTCCTTACGCAAGCCATTCTTAATGAATCTTATTCTATCATTACGATTTCTGGTGATCACTCCTGGAGAATGACATTTATTGCCGCAAATCCACCATCCACAATTATGACAAACGCCTAGCCTCTTTGCTCTTCTTTTTTTGGCATAAGCGCTTTTACCAAAGCCGGGCATACGGGGAAAGAATGCTTTTGGAACTTCAACAGTTGAACGAACCTTAGCTTCGATTAGCCACCGCACATTATCAGGAATGTCTTTGTGCATAAATACTCTGAATCGTTCACATCTAGCTTGATAAATCTTTTTAAGAACATTTATTGGGAAGGAAGGAAAATACTTTCGTAGGGCGGAAAGAGAAGACTCCATTAATGAATAAGGTATTTAAGAGAAGAAAGAAATTAGTGATTGTAGGAAACGGAAATAACTAACACATATTTATAGTGATGAAAGGGATAATGCGTTAATTACACTTGCAGAAGCAAGTACATTATTGTCAAAAGAAAAGACAAATGACAGCTTATATGTACAGCAATCATGACTGTGGCTCTCATCTTCCACTGATTTATGTCCAGTAACGGCATTAACGGCTTCTATGAGTCGAGGATTTGCTTCCCATCCAGTTTTCTTACAAGCTGGCAAACAGGGTCGTTTACAGTCACATTCCCAAGACTGTAACGGTCTCATTCTTTATGGTAAGTCCTCCATAAACCGATAATTTCACCTTGCACTTTTCCACAAGAATGCGTTTCAAGAGTCTCTCGGATATCTTCCAGAGATTCCTTACGCAGGCCATTCTTAATGAATTTTCTTTTATCTTCACGATTTGTGGAGATGTATCCTAAAGAGCGACATTTAGTATTACAATTCCATCGCCCACATTTATAACACACGCCTAGTCTCTTTGCTCTTCCCCTTTTGGCATAACGGCTTTTACCTAAACCGGGCATGCGGGGCATAAATGCATCTGGAACTTCACCAGCCGAACGGACCTTAGCTTCAATTAACCACCGCACATCGTCAGGAATGCCCTTGTGTATAAAAACTCTGATTCTTTCACATCTAGCTTGATAAATCTTTTTAAGAACATTTATTGGGAGGGAAGGAAAGTACTTTCGCAGGGCAGAAAGAGTAGACTCCATTGATGAGAGAAGAATTTAAGAGATGAGGGAAATGAATCAGTTAGTGTGGGAAACTGAAATAATCGACTTTGAGAATCACAGAGTACCGTATCTGCTGCTTAACCGGAAAGAAGAACATGCATTTATAGTGATGAAAGGATAACGTGTCGATTACACTTATGGGAGTAAGTACATTATTGTCAAAAGAAAATGTAAATTTTCCAAATATGACAAATTGTATGTACAGTAATTGTGACTGTGGCTCACATCTTCCACTGGCTTTACGTCCAGTAACGGCATTAACGGCTTCTATGAGTTGAGTATTTGCTTCCCATCCAGTTTTCTTACAAGCTAGCAAACAGGGTCGTTTACAGTCAGATTCCCGGGACTGTATCGTTCTCGTTCTTCATGAAAAATGCTCCATAAACCAAGAAGTTCGCGTTGCACTGATCCACAAGAATGCGTCTCAAGAGTCAATTGGATATCATCCAATGAGTCATTACTCAGGCCATTCTTGATGAATCGTATTTTATCTTCTCGATTATCGGAGATCATTCCTAAAGAACGACATTTAGTATTACAAGTCCACCGTCCACATTTATGGCAGACTTGTAACCTTTTCGCTATTCGCTTTTTGGCATAAGAGCTTTTGCCTATACCAGGCATATGAGACACAAATGCCTCTGGGATTTCACCTGCCAAACAAACCTTGGCTTCGATTAACCACCGCACATCTTCAGGGATTCCTTTGTGCATCAGAACTCTTAATCGTTCACAGTGAACTTGGTAGATCTTTTTGAGAATATTCATTGGGAGAGAAGGAAAATATTTTCATAAGACAGAAAGAGTATGATCCATTTTCTAGAGGAAAGTAAAAGAAAGAAGAGAGGAAAGAATCAGTTATTATGGGCAACTGAGAGAACCGACTTGAGAGTCACGGAGTACCGTATCCGCCGCTTAACCGGAAAAGTGGATCATACTTTATTTTGATGTGAATGATATTTCTTATCTTTGATATTCCATCCAGCTGACGTCGATCCAGTCCTTGATTATTGAATCTTTTGTCCGCTTTTGACAAAGTTTTCAACGACAATATTTCTTGATGTCTGCCTTATCTTTGACCATAGCTATCTCTTATCTTGGATACTGCTAAGCTGGCGTCAATCCTATCCTTCTAGGTGTAGCCTCGATTATTGAATCGGTAGCCAGGCTTTTGACAATATTGTCTACTTTATCCTTAAATTGCTGATGGGACTGGGTCCAGTATATCAGTTGTGTATCCAGTGATAGATTGGTAAGAGCTGATGTCATTGAGATGTCAGCTTATACTGCTGCAATCATGCTGCGGATATGCTTTCCATTTGATTCCTGTTATGTAAAAGCCATGCATGAATGTAGAGCATGCGTAACTGATGTTTCTTTTTTTTTGGTTTTGGATCTAGTTTCTTCATATCTTTGCTTTACTGGATCATCTTTGTAATTGCCTTCTTAGACTATCATTGAATCTCTTTATGCTTTCTAGTTCTTGTCCATTGTCTGAAAAGCCCAACTCTTTTCAAAATCCCCTTTCCTTGACTTATTCTTGAATTTTGGCCTCAATTTCTTTAATGCCCGTCTCATACTTTATGCTTCTCTGGATAATTGTCCCTGTTGAAATATTCGTGAGTATGATTCTTTCTTGCTGACATGGACATGCTAAGACTTCTGAAGCGATCATCCAGGCAACTATCAAGGCTATCTCCCGAAGATTTGTTACTCATTCTTCTTTGTTAGCCTATGTTCTGTGCTGTTCGCAAAGCAGGACCTCAATCTTACCTGCTTTAATTCATAAAGCTTATCACAGTAATCTACGGTCTTTGCTTTTTCTAAGTTTTAATTATTACTATTCTTCCTTCAAAAGTCACAACTTATTGCACACTTAAGGCTAGTAGGAATGTGAGATTTGAAGGAAAAGAACTGGATAGAAACAACTTTAGCATTTTGAATGTAAGAATCAAAGGCAAGCTAAAGAGAATTGGCTTTTTATTTATGGGTAAGAGAATATAAAAATCTTGGATACAGATAGATAATGAAAGTGTAAAGGAAGAAAGCTCTTTTTGACAACTTTGATCAAATAAACTTTGGTAACCCTGTATCCACTTCTTCCCTTCTGTCCAAAAATTTCTTCATTTATGCAAAATATTTCTTGACTGAATTTGAATTTACTGGCTTTGCTAATTCTCGTCCATCCATTTCTGTCAGAATTAGAGCCCCTCCTGAAAATGCTTTCTTCACGACATATGGCCCATCATAATTTGGTGTCCATTTTCCTCTAGAATCATGCTGAATGGGTAGAATTTTCTTGAGCACAATATCACCCTCGTGAAATTACCGTGGACGAATCTTTTTATTGTAAGCGCGAATAATCCTCCTTTGATAAAGCTGCCCATGGCAGAGGGCTATCATTCTTCTTTCATCAATTAGGTTTAGTTGCTCGTATCTAGCTTTGACCCATTCTGCTTCTCTCAATTGAGTATCCATTAGTATCCTTAATGAAGGAATTTCAACTTCAATGGGTAATACAGCCTTCATACCATATACCAGAGAAAAAGGTGTTGCTCCAGTAGAAGTACGGGTAGAAGTTCTATAAGCATATAGTGCAAAAGGTAACATCTCATGCCAGTCCTTGTAATTGACGACCATCTTTTCAACAATTCTCTTGATATTTTTATTGGCCGCTTCTACTGCACCATTCATCATCGGTCGATAAGGTGCTGAATTGAGATGCTTGATCTTGAACTGTTGGCACAGAGTTCGCATCATTGCATTGTTCAAGTTCGTGGCATTGTCTGAGATGAAACACTCTGGCAGCCCATAGCGACAAATTATTTCCTTCTTGATGAACCGGCATACCACCTTTTGAGTTACATTTGCATAAGACACAGCTTCTACCCATTTAGTGAAGTAGTCAATTGCCACTAGGATGAATTTGTGACCATTAGAAGCTTTGGGGGTAATGGCTCCAATGACGTCAATTCCCCACATGGCAAAAGGCCAAGGTATTGCTGTTACATTAAGAGGAGCAGATGGAGCCTGAATCTTGTTGGCATATATTTGGCATTTGTGACATTTTCTTACGTGATTGATGCAATCACTTTCTAATGTGAGCCAATAGTACCCAGCCTTCATTATTTGTTTTACCATGGTATGACCACTAGTGTGTGCTCCACACATTCTGGAATGAACTTCTTCCATGATCTTTCATGCTTCATGAGCATCTACACAGCGAAGTAGCATCGAGTCTGGGGTTTTCTTATAAAGTATGTCTAGGTTTAAAAGAAAACCCATTGACAGTCTTCGTAGAAATTTCTTGTCATTTTCTGATGCTTCTGGTGGATATACTCTTTCTTGGAGGTATTTCTTGATATCGTGATACCAAGGCTTTCCATCCAATTCTTCTTCGATGCTCATGCAATAAGCTGGAGAATCTATTTTTCTCATCTCGAACACAGGAGTATGCTCGGGGTCACTGATCTTGTACATAGCAGCTAAAGTAGCTAAAGCATCCGGTATTTGATTATCTTCCCTTGGAAGATGATGAAAGCTTATACTGTTAAATTTTTGAGCAAAGTCTAGTATGAGCTTTTGGTAAGGGATCAATTTTGAATCCCTTGTCTCCCATTCTCCATTGATTTGATATATAACTAATGTGGAATCCCCATAAACTCAGAGATCTCGCACTTTCAATTCCAGTGCCATTTGGAGTCCCATAGCACATGCCTCATACTCTATTATATTGTTGGTACAAGGAAATGTAATTTTTGCTGTGAGAGGGAATTGCTCTCCACTTGGAGAGATGAGTATGGCTCCAATCCCTTGTCCCAAAGCATTAGATGCTCCATCGAATGCCATTTTTCATGTTTCATCATCTTTAGAGACTTCCTGTTCTATCGTCATTATATCTCTATCAGGAAACTCCATTTTCA
Source organism: Aquilaria yunnanensis (assembly GCA_039654915.1). NCBI lineage: Eukaryota > Viridiplantae > Streptophyta > Magnoliopsida > Malvales > Thymelaeaceae > Aquilaria > Aquilaria yunnanensis. The sequence continues at coordinate 5,621,481 of CM077595.1, forward strand.
TTGGCTCATAATCATCCAATGCTCTATCAGCCAGATATTCAGCAATCACACTCCCTTTTATAGCATTTTGGGTGACATATTGTATGTCGTATTCAGACAACAGCATTTGCCATTTTGCGATCCTGCCTGATAAAGTTGGTTTCTAAAAAATGTACTTAATGGGATCAGTCTTGGAGATCAGCAATGTGGTGTTGTTGAGCATGTAGTGTCGTAGTCGGTGTGCTACCCATGCAAGGGCACAACAGGACTTTTCTACTATTGAGTATTTCACTTCATATGTGGTAAGCTTCTTGCTCAAATAGTAAATTGCATGCTCTTTCTTGCTTGTCTCATCACGTTGACCCAATACGGATCCTAATGAAGAATCCTGTATGGATAATTATAGAATCAACGGTTCTCTAAATCGGGGTGGTACCAAGACTGGTGGATTTGATAGATATTGCTTAATTTTCTCGAATACTTCTTGGCATTCGTTATTCCACTCAATCGGATTGTTCTTCTTTAGTGATTTGAAAAGAGGTTCACACTTGGACGTCAATTGTGAAATGAACCTTGCTATGAAGTTGATTTTGCCCAGAAAACTTCTTACTTGTTTTGGAGTTTTCGGGGGTTGCATTTCTTGTATCGCTTTGATTTTACTCGGGTCAACTCGAATCCCATCTTTACTTACCATGAAACCCAATAACTTTCCTGAAGAGGCTCCGAAAGTACATATGGCAGGATTCAACTTTAGTTGATATTTGCGAAGTCTATCGAATAATTTTCTTAGCACTTTTAGATGCCCCCCAGCAGTGAAAGTTTTGGCGATTATGTCGTCTACATATACTTCAATTTCTTTATGCATCATGTCATGGAATAACGCGACCATGGCTCTTTGATATGTAGCATCAGCATTCTTTAACCCAAAAGGCATCACCTTATAATAGAAGGTACCCCAAAGGGTAATAAAAGCAGTTTTTATCATATCGTCTGGATCAAGTTTGATTTGATTGTACCCAGAAAAGCCATCCATGAAGGAAAAGTAGGAGTTTCCTGCGGTATTATCCACCAGCGTATCGATGTGAGGAAGTGGGAAGTTATCTTTAGGACTGGCTTCATTCAAGGGCCGGTAGTCCTGACAAACTCTTAGTTTCCCACTTTCTTTCTTTTCGACTGGAACAATGTTAACCACCCATTCTGTATATTCAGCGACCTCAAGGAATCCTGCATCCCATAACTTTCGAATCTCATCTTTTACTCTCAAGATTAGATCCGGCTTTAATCTTCGTAATTTCTGTCTGACAGGCTTCGCCCCAGGCTTCAAGGGTATTTTGTGTAGTACTATATCTGAGCTTAAGCCAGGCATGTCTTGGTATGACCAAGCAAATACATCCACATATTCCTTCAATAAATGGACTAATTCTTCTTTTTCTTCAGGAGGAAATAGAGTGCCAATCTTGACTTCTTTTATATCCTGACTGTCTCCCAAGTTGAATACCTCAGTTGGTTCCTGACTTGTTGCTCTTTCTTTTTCATCTTGCTCGATCATTTTTAATAGCTCAGGAGATATTTGAAGATCTTCATCATCCAAGTCGGTAGTGTTTACAGGATTATCAAAGTTCATTCTTTCATTGTCATCAAAAAGAGTTTCAGGTCTGCATTAACCAGAAAGAAAAGAGAGAGAAGAGAAAATGGCAAGAATGAGATGGATGCAAACTAGTACTTTATTTATAATGTGCATAAATCACAACTTTATTGGAATGAAAAGCAATAACTAAAAGGTTCACTTAAGCAAAGACTACACCCTATTGATTGAACATTTCTTTGGGAGGTTTTTACTATTAGATTACTTTGAAAAGCTCTCGATTATAACAGACAGTTCTATCGCCTCCCAATTGTTCAGCACATCCCATGGGCTACAGGGTTGAACGAGCTCCTCATCTTCAGGTGAATCACTGATTATTGCCTGAATAGAAAGACTTTCAAAAGGTTTGTTGATGTTGATGGTTAGCGCGCCTTCATTGTCATTTTTCAGAATTAAGCCACCACTCACGAATGTTTCAGTGATGTCAGGGATATCCAGATTTCTTTCCTGTAGAGGATGCCCTGTTAATCGTGCAATCCTCTTTTCTTTCTTTTCAGCTATCGCCTTCATTTTGTCTTGCCTTGTCGGTGTGAAACCTAGGCCATATTTCCCTTCATTTGCAGAGATTTTCAATGGCTCTGGTATTCCTTGTAAATCTTGTCCCATACCTAACCTCGATGAGTATCCTCCTTTCATCATGAGTTTGGCGATCATGCGACTTGTTTTGGAGATGCTTGGCACGAGTTCTTCTCCATCTACATAGGTAGCATTAACAATTTCAAATGACCTGAAAGAGCAATCAGGCACATCTTCATTGACCTCGACATATTGAGCATCCGCAGGTCTAGATAGCAGAATGTCTTCTTTAGCAAAGACTGTGATTAACTTTCCTTCAATAATGAATTTCATTTTTTGGTGTAACGATGAAGGAATTGCTCCAGCCATATGGATCCATGGTCTTCCCAACAGACAAGTATAAGAAGGATTAATATCCATAACTTGAAATGTGATGTGGAAGACACAAGGGCCAATCCCTATTGGCAGCTCTATTTCTTCAACAACATTTCTCTTCATCCCATCAAACGCTCGAACGATGATATGACAGTTGTTGAGGGATGATGGGTCGATACCAAGCTTGTGTAAGGTTTCAAGTGGCATTACATTTAGAGCTGACCCATTATCAATAAGAACTCTAGCCATAATTCGATCTTTGTATTTAACCGAAATATGTAGAGCCTTAGAGTGACCCCTTCATTCTGCTGGTATCTCATCGTCAGTGAATGTGATGAGATTCTGCGTTGTAATGTTGTTGACGAGGTGGTCAAAATTATTCACGGAAATATCTTGCTCAACATAGGCCTTATTCAAGACTTTGAGGAGGGCTTCTCGATGAGCATCAGAGCTTAGAAGTAATGATAGTATAGAAATCTTTGCTGGAAGGTGGTTTAACTGCTCAACGATGCTGTACTCACTTTGTTTTATGAGTTTGAGAAACTCAGTAGCTTGTTCATCTGTTACTGCTCGAGGCATCTCTTGCTCTTTGGATGTATTTGTATCAAGAGGTCTACTTGTTGGATCCGTAACGTTCTTATCTTGTTGGAGTTTGTTCATTTGCTTCGGAGAATAACACCGACCACTTCTAGTCATACTCCCAACTTCTAACGGAGTTGATGTGATGTTAGAAGTGTAATCATAGCTCCATGGAATGGTTTTGTCTGATTTGCATGGGAATGGCCTTGGGACTTGAATTCTTAAAGGCTGAAGAGCAGGTTTTGAGATTGGTATGACTAGTGGTCTTAGCATAGCCTTGACTTCTTGTTCTTTAATGATCACATTTACGTCATCATCTTTATCTGACATAAAAACAATGAGTTGGGAGGAGTCTATGAGTTTTTGTAGATTCTCATGGAATTCTGAGCATTCCTGGATAGAATGACTTTTGCTGTTATGAAAGTCACACCATTCCTCATCCTCGACTTCTTCATGTCCAAAAGGAGGTTTGCCCATGATGATCCTTTTTTTCACAAGGCATGAATATATATGCTTAATAGGGGTTATGATATCGTTGACTGACTTCTTCATCGGCCGGTGTTCTTCTATCATATTGACTGGTTTTGCTTGATGATGCGGCAATAGATTATGAGTGACGTTTGGTTCATCGGAAAAGTCCAACCACTTTGACTCTATTAATTGTTGGACTATGCGTTTCAAAGCTATGCAATTCTCTAGGCCATGACCCACTGTGCCATCATGATATGGGCAAGTTACGTTGGGGTCATACCACCTTGGATATGGGGGTTCCAATGGCCTTGTAGGAATTGGGCGGATAAGTTGACTTTCAATGAGTTTTGGATACAACTCAGTGTAAGTCATGGGAATTGGCGCAAAAACTTCCCTTGGTCTTTGTGCAGGTACTGGAGGAGTCGGAACAGGTGGCCGTAACTGATTAGGCCTGTCGAGAAGATAATTATTGGGCCTATTAGGAGGATAATTATTGGGCCTATTGGCAGAATAGGACAGGCGAGGCCCGGTAGCCACAGTACCCACGAGGGAAATCCCTTTTCCGCGTCCTATTTGTTGTACTTCCTCATCTTTTCTTCTGGATGGTCCTCCTCTTTTCATAGGATCACTAAAGGACTCAGCGATCTTCCCAGTCCTAATCCCATGCTCAATCCTTTCTCCAGACATGGCAACATCGGAGAAATTAGTTGCCGAATTGCCAATGAGCTTGTCATAATATGGGTAATTCAGTGTCTGGACAAACAAAGTGACCATTTCTCTTTCTGTCATAGGTGGCTGAACTTGTGCAGCTAAGTCCCTCCACAGTTGGGCCTATTCCTTGAAAGTTTCTGGCTTTTTCTTCTCCATGTTTTGGAGAGTTTGGCGATCCGGAGCCAAGTCCATAACGTGTTTATAATTGCCGATGAAGGCCTGTGCAAGGTCATTCCAAGTTTTAATGTTTCTTGGACCTTGACTTAGATACCACTGTAATGCTGATTTTGTGAGGCTTTCCTGAAAAAGTGCAATCCACACCTTTTCATCTTTTGTGAGTGGTTGTAGTCTCCTTAGAAACAATGTGATGTGAGTGATGGGATCACTCGTTCCATCGTATTTCACGAAATCTGGCACCTTAAAGTCCGAAGGGATTACGACGTCTGGCACTAAGCAGAGGTCATCCACTGAGAGAGATCCGAATATAGTACCTCCTTCAATGGCTCGTAGTCTCTTCTCTATTGTTTCGAGTTTTTGAGATTCTCCTTCTTCGTTTGGTGGTGTCTTCTTCTCTTCATATACAGTGTCTTGTTTCAGGTGAACACTAGCAGACGGTCCTGGTTGCTGAAACAGGTTTTCTTGGACTGAGACACATTGCGGAGTGAATCCTGGAGGATAAGTAGGATCTTGTGATTCTTTGTTGGGAACTTGAGTTGCTTTCCCCTTGATTAGCTCCATCAATTGTCTCATTTGTTCGGCCATACTTTCTATCTTTGACTCCATATCTATGAGACGACCTTCAGTTTGCTCTGCCATTAGTCTTGTTTGGAGCCGAGTTGAATATCGGTGTTGAGGTCCAATTTTACCTTTTTTAAAGTAAGATTTATTTTATTAGACTTTACATGTATATGATTAATGCAATGGATGCATGCAATACATAATGAGATTATGTTTTTATCAAAATTTATATGCACGTGATTCATGTAATGGAATGCATGCAATGAGATCATTTTTATCAGATTTTATATGCGTGTGATTGATGTAATGGATGTATGCAATGAGTGAGCTTGATTATCAACTATTGTGAAACTTCAAGACTTCTAGTTATTATTAGAAAGACCAAAAAGTTAGCATAGTTTGATGCGTGGTTTTGATGCATGAAGAATAATTGCACAGAACGGAAGTATAACAAAAGAAAAATAAGGTTATTAACAAGTTAAATAGCAATTAACAACTCATGAACTATTATGGAAAAATGAATTAAAACCATAAATATAAGACACGAAAAAATAAAAGTGTAGAGCAACAACATAGCATAACAAGGACATGCTTATGGCGTTGGTAAATGGGAGGAATACTGTGGTCAGTTCTATGGTTAAGTAGGGAGTTCTATATGCATAGGGTGGTTTATCAAAAGGCCGAGGGTAGTTCCCGAATCCCATCACTAAATTATAGTGACAGCCCAATTCCTTACCCTCTAGGGTTTATGTAAGGAAAGGATTAATTCGAGTCGTAGCTTTTCGTGGGCCCATGCAGAAACTAACCGTCTCAGGAGGCAATACACTACTTTGCTACTTTGAAACCGGTGAAGGCTTGGAGACCATGGCCTCACAAGGACAACAACACCAATTCCGCTTAGAAAAAACTTGTTCGATTTTAGGAAGCTCGGGTATAGAGCTTCATGTCGTGAATGCATTATGCATGTTTACTTAAGTAGATATAGCACATAAATCCACATAAAATAATCAAAGCAAATCAAAACAAATCAACTTTTAGGCTCAACTCACAAACATCGTGTCCCCAGCGGAGTCGCCAAGCTGTGGCAACGTCGGGTTTTCGGGAGTCACCACCAATCAGTTTACCTAGGTCGATTGGATACCTTAAAATTGGTCTGCGAGAGTTCGGGGATCGGGAGTACGGTTACGCTAAAACAACTTTGTTATAGCGCCCAAAATTGGCACCTTAGTTGATTTTAATTTTGTTTTGCTTTGCTTTTAAATAATTTTCAGTTAATTTTTTAAAATTAGAAATTTTAACTGAATTATTTAGTCGGATGTGGATTTTTGGTAATTAATTTGGATAAAATTTTATACTTCCGAACCATGGACTCTGCCGAGTCACCCGGACACGGAATTTGACAAAATTTTAATCCATATCGTAAATATGGATTTTTGTCTTTGTATTTATTTAATTTTTTACTCAATTAATTTAAAAAAAGACACTTTCCAAACCGTAGATCCTGCCGGATCATCCGGATATGGAAATTATTTTAATTTATAGTTAATTATTTTTTTATGAAATTAATTGTTAGTTTAATTACTAATTTATAAGTTTTTATTTATGAAATTTTAGATTTTTGTCAATGATTTTTAATGTTAACCTAAAAATTTTGTTTTGTTTATTTTTTTTATATTTTTACTTTTATTTTACTTTCTTTTCTTTCTTTTTTTTATTTTCTTTTACTTTTATTTTACTTTCTTTCTTTCTTTCTTTTCTTTCTTTTAGTTTTCTTTTTATTTTCTTGTTTAATGAAAATTTTTGATTATCTATTTTTCTTAATTTATAAAGGAATCAGAAAAATAATTTTTAATGATCTAATATTAAGATTCTTTATTTGATGAAGAAATTAAAGAGTTAAAAAAAATTAACATTTATTTTATGTTTATTCTATTTATTTGATAAAAAGAAGAACCAAAAAGAAATTATTTAATTAAAGTTTTATTCAAGGTAACTAAGGATTTATATGTATAAAAAAAATAAAATAAAAATTTATATATTTTTATGTTATGTTTATTTTTTTATTTAATAAAAGATGAACTAAAAAGTAATCATTTAATCAAGATTTTATTCATTTAATAAAGAAACCAAAAAAAAAATTATATGTATAAAGAAAAGTCTTAATATTTTATTTGATAAAAAAATAAATCAAAAAGTAATTATTTAATAAGGAAACCAAAAGTTTATGTGTACATTTCAAAAATAAAAGAAAAGATCTTAATATTTATTTGTTTTATTTTTGAACAAAGATTAACCAAAAAGTGATTATTTAATAAAGAAAACAAAAATATATATATATATTTTAAAATAAAAGAAAAGTTTTTAATATTTATGTATTTTATTTTTTTTGATAAAAGATTAAAGAAATCAAAGATTTATATGTATGTTTTAAAATAAAGAAAAGTTTTGATATTTATATGATTTTTTGTGTGTTCTTTTTGTTTGATAGAAGTTTTTTTTAAAATAATTTTCTAATTTATAAGTCTAAAAATACATTTAATTAATAAGTCTAAAATATTTTTTTAAAAAAAATTAGTTCTTTTTTTTATTTATTTTTATTACCTTTATTTGAAATCATTTGGTTAAAATTTTTATTTTGTTTAATAAAGGAAACAAAAAGTTACATCTTTTTATTATTTTAAAAGAAATAAGTAAAATATTATTGGATAAAGAAATAAAATATTAACCCAAAAATTTTTACTCTTTTATTATTTTTATTAATAAAGAAACTAAAAATTTATGTTTTATTATTTTAAAATAAATAAGTAATATATTGCTGAATAAGGAAATAAGTAAAAATATTAGCCCAAAGTTTTTTTTTAAATAATAAAAGAAAAAATATTTAAAATATTTTATTTAAAATATTTTCCAAGCCATGGATCCTGGCGGATCATTTGAACATGGAATTTAATTTTTATTTAATTAATTAATTAATTAATTATTAATTTTAATCATAATTTTATTATTATTATTTTTGAATTTTTAAATTTTAAATATCATTACTTTAAAGATATGTTTAAAAAAAGAATTGATTTGTATATTTTTAGCATTATTTAATTATGTTTGTTTATTAATTTTTAACAAAAGGAATAAAAAGTTATATAATAAAAACATGTATTTCAAAATAATAAAAGATAATTGGCTTTTAAAAATTATTTTTATTAGCCTTAATAATTCTTTTTTTATAATAATTTATTATTATTTTTTTATAATAATTAAGAGTGAAATAAATTTAACCACAAAAAAAAAAAACAATTAATAATAATAAAGTGGGGCTTTTTGGCCATCCACTTTAATAACACAATAATAATAGCAACAATAATAAAAGTTAGCAAAGTTAGTAAAGTTAGTTGTTAATAACAATAAAAATAAAAGTTAGTAATGTTAGTTGAGTTAATTATTAACAATAATAACAACAATAATAATAAAAGTTAGTAAAGTTAGTAAGTTAGTAAGTTAATAACAATAAAAATAAAAGGTTAGTAAGGTTAGTAAGTTAGTGAGGTTAGTTGAATTAGTAAGTAAGTTAATTAATAACAACAATAAAAAAAGGGTTAGTAATAATAATAACAATAATAAATAAACAAGTAAAGATAAAAGGGTTAGTAATTAATTCTGCAAGAACAAAATAAAAGGTTAGTGACCAAAGAGAAAGAAATTGAAAAGATGAAGGAGTAAATCAAGGTTTTACCTTTGATAAATCTTGACCCTGTTTGGCAACCTCCTTCACTAAATGTTACATTGTCTTTTGAAGGAATTCCAACAGCCAAGTGGCATGAGAAGTTTCTTGAATTTCATGCCTGGTGTCTTACTCAATTACAACGAGAAGGCGTTACTCATCTGAAGGTTAACTGTGCCTTCATTGCTGGTATGTCTGGTATCCTCAAACATTGGTTCATGAGTATTGGAGAATACCGCCAGCTTGAATTAGCCCAGACACCAACAACTACAGAGTTCGTTCTCAAGCTATACAAAGAATTCATTGGTGAACCAGAAGCTTTTCTGGATATAGCTAGAGAAGAATTCTTCAAAATGAAGTGCTGCTCATACAACCGAAAAGATCTTGAGAAGCACTATGAAAGTATGCTCAGACGCTTCTACCTTATCTGCACCGGCTATGAAGCTGACAACAACCTGAAGCAGACATACTTAAATTCTGTGCCAAACACAATTGGCCAGGAAGCTCTTCGCATCATACAGCAGAGTGGACAAGCTTTCAAAGATTATTCTTTTGGTAAGCTCCACCAAGTCCTTATGATGGCCCTCAGGAAACTGTGCAACACTCACTCCTTCTTCAAGGATTTCAACCAGTCCCAAAGCCTGTTTGATAAAGCCTGTCAGCAACCTGAGTTAACAATCGAGTGCAAAGACAAAGGTGCTTGCAACTGCAACACTCCTCGAAAAAAGCACCACAGACGAAGAATCTATTCTCCTGATCGCCCTCGACGATTCAGAAGGAAGAAGAAAAGATTCTTCCGATACAAAAAGAATAGCGGCAAATTCAAACGCTGTTTCATCTGCCGACAACCAGGACACTTTGCCAAAGACTGTCCTAAGAAGAACAACAAGTTAAAGAAGAAAATGGCGCACACCATCTCCCAAGTCACTGGCGCTGATCTTTCCAATGACGACATGGAGTCCATTTTCTCAGAAACAGAAGACGAGGCATCTAGCCTCTTTGCTATTGAAGCCTACTCCTTAGAGCCTGATTCTAATTCAGAGAAAACTTCAATCTACACAGTACAGATCTCCCCGATGCCGTCCTCCCTCTTTGCTGCTCAAATAATACCTCAAGCCAAGATCAACATTCTCCTGGATAAATATGCAAGACCAATCCCGGTGATTGCTCTGTTTGATACTGGTGCCACAAACACTATTGTCAACCCTTCTCTCCTTCCAAAAAGAATGTGGCGACCTTGCAATGAAAGATTCCGAGCTGCAAATGGTGTCTTCTATGTCACCAAGATAAGTAAGCCAATCCGGATCAAGTTCTCTCCTACAAAGTACGTAGTTACTACTGTATTTGGTTATAACCATGGCAGAAATATGATCCTTGGCTTCGACATCATCAAGAAGATATCAGTTTATAGATGGACTGATAAAGGTCTGCAGCTACACAAGTTTTTCCTTCTATGGACAACAACTCTAAGACTTTACTCAACAGAAGGAGAAGCTCTCTCAGCAAGTCAGATTCAATCTGAAAGTGACCCAGTGTATGGCACAATCATGCAAGCTCTCATCCAGCAATCCTGTGCTGAGTCACATGATGAGTTCGAACAGAAGCATCCTTTTCATCTTTGGAAGAATCCCAAGTTCTTCATTGATATTCCTTTTAAGAAGAATGAGGATGTAAACCCAACTAAGGCTACCCATTCGGGAATGAGCCCAGAGGAGAAAAAGATGGCAATCCAAGAGCTGCAAGAGCTCAAGGCCCAAAACCTCATTGAGCCCACAACCTCTTCGTGGGCCTGCCAGGCCTTCTACATCAACAAGCATTCAGAACAAAAAAGAAAGAAGCCCAGACTTGTTATTGATTATAAGCCCCTGAATGAATTTGTTGCTGACGTCAAGTTTCCGTTACCACGGAAAAACACTCTCTTCGCCAATCTGACGAATGCCAAGGTCTTCTCCAAGTTTGACCTTAAGTCTGGCTTCTGGCAATTGTCAATCTCTCCTCCAGACAAATACAAAACTGCCTTCTGCATCCCAGACCACCATTATCAATGGACGGTGCTTCCTTTTGGTCTGAAGACGGCACCCTCATTATTCCAGAAGGCCATGATCCGAATCTTCGAGCCGATACTGCAGTCGGCCCTTGTTTATATTGACGATATTTTATTGTTTTCCCCTTGTACAGGTACCCATTTGAAGTTATTAGCTCAGTTTGCCCAAATAGTTAAAGATAATGGAGTAATGTTCTCCCAAAGCAAGATGGTCCTTGGTTAGACTTCCATCGAATTCCTTGGAGTCCAGATCAAAGATAGCAAGTACCATCCTTAACCGCACATTGCTACCAAGATCATGAACTTCCCGGATGATCATCTCACGAGACGACAAGTCCAGAAAATTCTCGGCCTTGTCAATTACATCCGCGAGTTCATCCCGAAGCTGTCAACTATTCTCCATCCTTTACACGTGTATCTCAGAAAGGACTCACCGCCCTGGTCCGACCTGCACCGACGAGCTATCCTCAAGCTTAAAGAAGTGGTTCAGAACCTGCCACCACTCAAGATTCCCGACAAAGGAAAAAGGATACTCCAGACGGACGCCTCAGACGAATATTGGGGAGCGGTCCTCCTTGAAGAAATCAATGATGTTCGACACATGTGCTGCTACAATATTGGAGAATTCAAAGAGTCAGAGAAGCATTACCACTCCACCTACAAAGAAATCTTGGCCGTTAAACGAGGGATTGAGAAGTTCCAGTTCCACCTCATTGGTCACCATTTCCTTGTTGAGATGGACATGTCAGCATTCCCCCGTATGCTGAACTATAGGCAGAAACAACTTCCTAATTATCTGCTGCTTCGCTGGCAACAATGGTTCGTTTGCTTTAGCTTCGACGTTAAGCATATAAAGGGCACCTCTAACACTCTTGCCGATATCCTGAGCAGACCTTCAAAATCCTTCCTCAAACCTCCAAAGCCTCCAAAATAAAAAATCTGAGATGGCTTCTTCCTCCTCTTTCAGTCCCCCAGTTTTTAACAAGGATGAAAATCTCCCGGTTGATGTTGAACGATATGAGCATCAGTCCTTCACCTTCACCCAGAGACACAGAGTCTTCCACTATCATGTCTCCCTCTTTGAGAGGTATGGTTTCGATGACTGCCCTGTTAAACCTGTTGGGATTCATCCCCAGTTTCCTTTCGCTCATCTCTTCTCCATCCCTGATGTCTTCACTTTCCCTCCATCAGCTCTCTACTTTTTCTGGTACCTATGCTCTGTCCATACCATAAGTATTATTTTTAATATTTCAGAACTCCACCAACTTCTCTCCTATTCCTCAAATTTCCATTCTGATTTCTCTTCTGACCTCTCTGTTTTTCGCTCCTGGTTTGATCCAATCTGCACATGGATTGACCACCTTCATAAGTCCTACAAAGCTCTCAACCCTGCTATCCCAGATCGCCGAATAGGCTATCAGCTAAATAATATTTCTCTCGCTAACTCCTGTATGAATTATGGGGTTAGCCATGTTATTTATTTCTTCCATAGGCCTATCACCTTTACCAAGTCTCCCTCTGGCCTTAAATTTATCCCTTCTCCCTCCTATTATCATTATAAGAACCTAGACTTCAACCTAGCCCAAGTTCCATGGCAACGACATTCTGAATACCGTGCCTTTATGCGGGAAGCTTATCGATACAACCACACTGTGTTCTCTATGGAGCTCTGGCCCCATGACTCTCCTGAATGGCCATCCTATCCAATGGACTATCAAGAAATTATCCATGAAGCTCTCCAGTCCTTTGATGATCTTCAACGACTCCGTCGGCACAAAGAACGTCGAGAAAGAGCTATAGCCACTCAGAAGGCTATTAACCAGATCAACTGCCCTGCTCCGACTCCTTCTTCACCACTGACCATCGAAGAAGAAGAAGACGAAGATCTTCCATTGACCCAGACAAGCGAACACCTTATCATGACTGACTGTGGTTGCGGATTCATCTGCATTCACTGGAAGCGTCTCAATGGACCTGACCCGGATGACCCGTCAATGGATGACCCGCGAATCGATGATCCATATTTTTGGCGCGAAAGACAGACCCAAAGTGACTCTGAAGATTCAAACCACAACTGGCCCCTGGACCCATATGCTTTCCCAGAGCCTGCCTTCAGAGACAACAAAAAATGGAACTAGTGTTTTCCAGCTGGCACTATACTATAACAGCTGGCGTGTTAGTGCTTGTAATAATAAGATTCCGGTTAGTGGCCTGTCACTTCCGGTCTAGCATTATTAGTTTTAGACGTAAGCCCTTACGTCACTAAGTTTGTTTGCTTCCTCCTTCCTCCGCCTATATAAGGAGGCCTTGTTTCTCTTGTAAGATATCCCGGAGCTAATACAGAACTCCTTTCTTATCTTCCTCTCTATGTTCTCATTTTCTCACTAGAAAATTCTGGCTAAAGGGTGAGGCAAAAGTTCTTAGTTTCTCAACTCTGTCCGATAATCTGAGTTGCCACTTTCGTGGATCCTCTCAGGTTTAGATCATCTTCAAGCTTATAATAATTAAGCTTGAAGGCAAATGATGACTTAGGAGTTGCCACTCTGTGGATCTTCTCTTCAAGTCGTCCTTTGCCTTCAATCATAATTGTTGTAATCTACCGGCCTCGATCCCCGGTGATATGTCCGGATAATCCAGTAACGTGTTTTTCAAAATATGTTTTTAAGGTTTTTCAAATGATCTTCAGAAAAGATTTATTTGTGTGGAAAAGTCCTGGAGAATGCCTCCTGGATCTCTGGTGCTCGGGGCCTGATGCTTATGGAAAAGTTGGCTAGAGCTTATGAGTTCATTGTGTGTTCTTGGACTATATCACAGTTAATCTTTCCTGTTGATTTCCAGAATCCTGCGTTTTTCGCAGTTCTACTTATCCTTGGTATATTGGGCTGGAAACTGTCTCGTGCCACGGTAAAACGTACCATAGAGCAATTCTTCAGAAATCTCTATGGAGGGTCCGGCTGAATAACAATGCCACGTACCAGGATTAAACCTTGTTTTCAAAAGATTTTAAGAAAGATTAGTTACTGGGCTACCTCGGAACCCATTTGGTATCAGAGCCTGTTGATTGTTCTACTTCATTACCCGAGTTGAGTTATTAAGAATTTCTTGCTGATCCCTTGACCCAGATCTACCCAGATATGTCAGGAACCTCTACCCCCACGTTATCTCCTACTACCTCTTTTAGATTTACCTCTTCTTCTCACTTGGATTCTCTCTGTGAATTCAAGTATCTTTCAGATGATGAGAAGATCCCTCTCACTGATCTTCCCCTCATCAATCCTTATAAACCCTTTACCAAACCTTCCCATTCTCTTACCCGTACAGTAAAGAATATTGTTTCCCCTACCCGGAAGCATGTAAAGGAGTATGTCCAAGCTACAAAGTTTGACCAACATACTCTTCCTGCAACATCCAAAGAACAGTATGTCACACTGAAGATTCCTCCTCACTTTCCTTGCCAATGGACAGCTGAAGGATACACCCATCTCCACTTTGGTGCTGTTCGCCTTGCTCTCACCTACCATGGGAGAAAAGGATTGCCAGTCACTGCTCATCTCGCCTTGCTTGACTCTCGATACAAGAAGTACAAGCATGCCTGTATAGGTACTGTCAAGACCACTCTCAACGCCGGTACAATCCTTATGACGTTCTTCCCCAATTTCTGTATGGCTCTTCAAGACCCACATCTCCTATCAGCCTTGAAGATCCAGATTCAGATAACTGGTGCAGAACAAGTTTCTACTACTCTGGCATCTACCCTGCACTATCAGATGGCGTACAGAGTCCAGAACCATGCTCTTGACTTCTCTATGCCCAATATGAACAATGATGCCTTGTATCTATCTGTGGATACAACCCATGTTCCGAACGAGACGTATGTCCCTCAACAAATACCTCGTGAGGAACTCCAACGACTGATCCCTGCCTCTTGGATATCTGCATATGAATCTCTCCATCAGCAGACAGAGCCAGTTCAGTCAAAGAAACCCATTTTCCTTGATAGAGGAAATGGGCAGACGGAAATCTTCTTCCAGAAAGAGGAACCGTCAGAAGACACTGATGTCTTCTCCACTCCTGCAGTCCTTACCTTCATCCGGGAGCCCGTGGAATACTTGCAAATACCAATTTAGTCTTTTGACTCTCTAGGTAATCCATTCTACTCCTTCATAGACGAGAAAGGTCACAAATACTTTGATATTTGTGATTGTCCAGACTACTATCAATCTCCCTATGATGATGAAGAAACTACCAAGAAGATGAAGAAGAAAAAGCCTAAGAAGAAATCTTCTCAGCATCTTCTTGAGCAACGCTACAACCAAGGTGATCCCGAAGTCGGATTACTTGGAGAACACTCTGGCAAGTATGACTATTATGTCCTCTACTCCCAGAAGGAACAAACCACGGATGACATCTTCACAACTCCTGCCGAACTGTTTGAACTTCCCCCTCCATCACCAGAAGTCAAGATGCCATGTCATCCTTACTACAAGAAAGCCATCAAGCAACTCAGGAAGGAACAACCTCCTTGTTTTATTCCTAAGGTTAATGTGTTTGAAAGTGCTCCTGAAGATTTTCCCCCTCTAGCATTCAATGATCCTTCTATGACAATAAAGCATACCTGGAAGGTACCTCAACCTTCAACGGTTGATTCAGAAGGAAGACGTCGGGAAACTTCAGCTGCTGAACAAGTCCTTAATTGGCAATCTGAGAACATGGTGTCTCAGAACAAAGTCCTCAGCCGAATTGAGCACAACCAGGTCCGCTTGGAGCAAAAGATGGATCAAATGATCATTGATCCATTAACACAATGTCAGCAACGGATCAACTACCTCCATCAGGAGATTCTTGGCCTCATAGCCCGACATGAAAACTCTACAGCCCAAGAACAAGAGATCCAACACTTAAAGGAACAGCTCAGGCATCTTCAGGCCCAGCAACAACAGCCTAAGTATCCTGAATCCTTTTCCTCTATATTCCATTCGCCTGACCCATTCAGAACAAGCCCAAGCCCAGCTTATCATCCTTCTCCTCCTTCTTCTAGAGGTATTTTTAAACCTCTCCCGGCTCTTCTTTCTAAACCAGCCTATCAGCCTCCCAGGCCTCAACCTACTTGGCCCAGTTCTCCTACCTGGTCCAGTTACACTCCGGCCCAAACTCCTACTCCAGATAGAAAACAAAAAGGCCCAGCTTATCCTCAAAAACCCATCAAGATCCAAGAACCTTCGCACCAGACATGGATGGTTCAATCCAATCCTATTCTTGGATTCCTTGACCAGCAGATACAGCAGCCTAGTTCTCCATCTGCCTATGCGGCCCAACAAGACTTAAGTTCTACCTCATCAAGCGAATATGAAGAAGATGATTCATTCTCAACTTCTTCCTCAGAAGCTCAAGTCTACATGGCCCAAGGAGCGACTAGCCATGCTCAACCGGCTGAATCGACTACAATAGATGCTGGAACTCAACAAGCTCAGCCTCCGCCTCAGCAACGACCACCTCCAGCTCCACCGCCAGGACCACCACCTGGTCCTCCTCAACAACCCTTTGTTCAAATGGATGAAGATCCTCCGATGATAAATCTTGACCCTGTTTGGCAACCTCCTTCACTAAATGTTACATTGTCTCTTGAAGAAACTTCTCATGCCAATTTGCTGGGAACGTGAAACAGAGCACACGCGATGGAGGAAGGGGGGCGACGGAGCGCGGCGACGGCGTGGCGGCAGCACGGCGGCGGCGTGACGAGACGATGATGGCAGAGACGCGGTGGCGAAGAGGCGGGGAGGTGGCGCGACGGAACAGGTGAGGACACGGCGGCGTCAGAGGGAGGAAAAGGAGAAGAAGGAACGGCGACGGCGGGGCGGAGCAGGGAAAACGACGGCGACGGCGGGGCTCGGGGATAACGGCGATGGCGAGTAACGACGGCAGGGCTCGGGGACGGGAGTGAAGGAAACGAGAGGGGGAAGATGGCTAAAGCGTCAGACGGACAAACTTTTGAGATTTTCTGGGCAGAGGGAGGAGAGGCTAGGGACTAAGGCTGCGATTTTTACCTTTTTTTTAAAACGGAGCTCTAAGCTTTGTTTCCATTTTTTTCTGTCCTCTTCACAGATTTTGGACCCCTATTTATAGGGGAAGGGGTGTTGGACTGTTCACAATTAAAAATTAATTAAATCCAAACTTATCTCTTAATTTGGTAAAATGACAGTTTCAGTCCTTTACGTCTCTCAGACTCTGGATAAGCTTCAGAAGCTTCTGATTTTGACAATTTTGTCGTTTTCTGTTAATTTGGGCCAGAAACGTTAGTCTGGCCCAAAATTGACGTGAAAAATTACCCAATGCTCCTGGAACTTTCAGAATTTGTTAATTTTTCCCAAAACTTCTAAATTTTGTCATTTTTACCTCAAACTTTTTAATTGTCATTTTTACCCCAAACTTTTTAATTTTGTCATTTTTTATGGAGTTTTCTTTTCATATACACACATATATCATTTTAAATCAAATCTTCTCAAAACATAACAAAAAAAATGTATTTTAAACTAATTAAAAAAATTTCGTAATAATAATAATAATAATAGTAATAATAATAATTTTTTTTAATTAATTTTTTTTAAAAAGTTTTTTTTCATAAATTGGACTTTATGATTTTGAGTTTAGCAATATCCAGTTTTGGATTAAAATAATGAGTTGTTTTTAACAACTATTTCAGCCTAACAGCCAGCTAGAGAAAGTTTCTGTGAAATGAATTTCGGTAATTCAAAATCTCTATGGCTTTGATTTTTTAGGTTGGCTCACCAAAAGTGTTACATAAATTAAGAAGAATCTGAAAATTTTATCAACTTGTTTTATTTTTTTTCAAAAAAAGAAAAAAAAGCACTCCTGGTTTCTTGTGCACTTGAATGCTTGGAGTTGTTGAAAGTTTCATATATATAATGTTTGAGGGAAAAAAATGTTTACTGCCTTGTTTTAAAATTTTGTTTGGGTGATGGACAATTTGTGCCTAGTGCTCTTTATGGTTCACCATCAACATGTTTGTAGCCTTTGGTTGGTAGAGGAAAAGAAACGTTTTCTTTTTTAACCCCATGTATTATTAGTAACTTTGGTTAAAGATTGAAAAAAAAAAAAAGAGATTGATTTTGCTTTTCACATAAGAAGATTGAAAAAAATGGCACACTTGGTTGATGGAAAAAATTCTCAAAATTACTTTTTTGTGGGGTAAATGGTTTTTGAAAAAAAAATTTGATTGATGAATTTACAAAATTGGAATTCCAATTTTTTTCAAAAAAAATTTGGGAAAAGCATTTTTCATGCCACCAATGACTTTTTGAAAGAGCAGAAATGTTTTTTAAAAGGTGGAAAAGAGAAAGTAAAAAAAAGAAAAAGGAAGTTTTATTGGTGAAAATACTTGAAAAAGATTTATTAGGAAATTTCTTTGAAAATTTTTTGAAATCACCTCATTTTTTATTTGGTGCCTTTGGTAGCCGGAAATATCTCTTTTGAGAAAGAGAATCATTTATTGCCTTGTACTTCAAAAATAAAAAAATCTCTAAGAGAGACAAAATTTGTTGCCTTATATTTTAATTGTGGGAATCAAAACTTATTGCTTTGGATTCAAGCAGTGGGGACTTAAAATTTGGTGCCTTGGAAAAAATTTTGTAGGACGAAATCAGTTAAAGATTTAGACTTCAATATCAGTCTAAATCAAGACATCATAGCGGCGAATAATGAAATACTACTGTGTGATATTAATGCCATGTATAAGTTGCATTTGTGGCATAACCATTTTCATAAGGCATAAAGATGCCAAAAGAGTTGTCTTATGTGACATACTCATGCCTCAAGTAAATGTGAGGGAAATACAAAAGGTTAAAAGATGAACCCTTATTATGCTCAATTGAGAAATGCACATAATGCGAAGAAAGTACAAAAGGAAAAAGATAGACCCTTAGTTATGCTCTATGAGAAATGCACGTTGACTGAAACAAATATAAAAAATAAGATTGAGCCCAATTTACATGTGTGTATACTCATTAAAGCATATACAAGTATCCCATAAAATGAAAAATTATAAAAGTGTGCATTATCATTGAAGCATATTTAAAATCCCACAAGATAGAAACATAAATTTGAGAATATGATAATTTTATTGGCCACATGATGTAGGTTAATTAACCATAAAAATTATGGGAAGTAAAATTTGAGCTTAATACTTATCACTACTTACAATCATTGATATCATTGCTAGCAACTTGTGACATGTGGTCAATACACCCTAATTTTTGTCACTCATTTTTTGTAAAATCTTCAACCAAAATCAAAGGTTAAAAGGGTTATATCAAGGGGGATGAGTTAAGCCAAAATTGAATGAAGCTTTCTATGAAGATACTCAACCAAAAAATCAGAGATCCTGAGACTTGGGTTTTGAATGAGAAAAATAGAACATGAAGAAGCAGTTAAGAGATCATTTTAGAGAATTATTTCTTGCCTTATCTCTATGATGCAGATGCATGTATCCTGTAACGGGGGTTGAGTGTTTGCTCTTCATTGAATGGGGTGTCAAAGTTACAAGAGTACTCATGACGGATTTTCACTTATATGAGCACCGAGGTAAGACTGCTCTTTGGACTATTCTTAAAATCACTTATTAAAAAGTTTGGACATGCACCTGGCCATTAATAGTGCCGGCTTATAAGCTCAATAGACACCTAATTTATTTTGTGTGTTAGGTGAATTTGTGTCTGCAAATAATGATAGTTTAAGGTCGTATCATTATTGGTTGTGAAACAAGAAAGCTAACTCACTCAGGAAATGTTCAAAGTATCATCACTTTCATTATGCATAATAAACTGTCTTTACCCAAATATATATAAGTTTTTATTGAAATGGAGAGAAAATTGTTGAAAATTTATTATTTCAATAGAAAAAATAATAATTAACAAATATAGTCGTTTGCCTCTTTATTATGATATTAACGTTTTGTTTTCACTTAAATGGTCCAACGGCCTCTTCATAAAATGTTAATGCTTTCTTTTATGGTGCAAATTGCTAATTCCTTATCACTTGTACATGTGGTTCATGCTTTAGACGAAGAAAGATATATTTACATTCTGGCCCCCCCTCTCTTTAACTTCTTAGATTTTTCACAAAATTATTTTTTTTATATATCTCCAAATAATATTAGGTAAAGAAATATGTAGATAAAGCAAAACTCTACCAGTACATGTGCATGATGAGTTATAATAAGAAGGTTTGGTTGTTTTATTTTGAGAATAGAATGACTGGGCCGCAGCACCGATATGACACGAAACATCAAAAAAATAAGTGAGTAGACCTACTACTCATCCTAATTACTCTTAATATATAGGTGATATTTTTCTTGTTTTCTACTTACCTATTTCACTCTCTAATATCTACTGATTTTGTATTACAAAACTGGCTATTTTCGTGCTGTTGGTGAGATCAAATTTTGTTTAAATTTATATTTTATTATTTATGAAGCGCAGGAACAACAGAAAGTATTTTTAAAAAAAAAAACAAACGTATAAAGTAGTAAGCAGTAAGCGGTAAGCAGTTGCAGTAGTGAGTTCGAATAGTTTGGGTAAATTTTTAATGGATTTGAAAGTGATATTAATGATTGTAGAGATTTTGGGGTATTTTGAAAATTAGTTTCGAATCTTTTGGCCGGAAATCATGGGGTTTACGGTGAGGTTCAATGGAGAGAGGAGAGAACTTTTATCTTGGCTACGAGGATAATTCACCCACTGATCTTCCACTACAAGGAAAAAGCCATTTAGCGACGGCCAGCCTTCGTTAAACATGAATTAGCGACGGCAAACCGTCACTAAAAGGTCCGTTGCTTATTCACTCGCTGCTAATTTTTAACGACGGATAGCATCGCTAATTAGCGACAGCTAAATGTCGCTAAAGAGACCGTCACTAATTTTCCGGCATTGGTTCCTGCCGGCGCCTTAGCGACATTTTGCTGTCGCTAGTTAGTGACGCTTAGCCGTCGCTAGTTAGTGACGCATCGCCGTCGCTAGTTTAGTGACACATTGCCGTCGCTAGTTAGTGACGCGTAGCCGTTGCTAGTTTGTGTAGTTAGTGACGTATTGCCGTCGCTAGTTTAGTGACGCATAGCCGTCACTAGTTAGTGACGTGTGGCCGTCGCTAGTTAGTAACGCGTAGCCGTCACTAAAATGACCTCTAAATGATAGATTCCATTTAGCAGCCGCTAATTCATTTTCCAAAACTGTAGTGCATATCTTGGGTCTACCATATGAACACGTGTTAATTAGACATACTAATTTGCTCATACAATTTTAGGCCATTTTTTCATTCCTAGCTTAAGTGAAACCTGTTCGTCAAATTGGACCATTCTACTCAAATGCAACAGACCTCACTACTTCAATAGTTATCATCTCTATTTATGTCCTTAACTAGTAGTCTTGTATATAAGATATGTTTAGCTTTATGGACTTTTTGTCATTATTTAAGTTCTAGAAGTAATATTTCTTGGCCTCCTGTTTCATTTTGCTACACAACTAGGACCTACAGCATGACTTACTGGTTTGTTCATTCATACCAATGGTTCTTCATCCCTTTTACTTAACAAAACAGGTTTGTGCTTTATCTTCGCCAAAAACATAGTGTAGAACTTTTTCCATAACTAATTTCCATATCTATAGTATAAAAACATAGTCATGAAACAAACTAGCCGCACTGTTTATTACCTTTCACAGAACATAGATATATTTAAGTGTACAACCATGAGAAAATTATGGTTTCTAGGTTGTAGTTGTAGTGTTGAGCCATGAGCAAGTTCATTTGAAGGGTACAAATAAGCCAGCATGTGAGCTTAATTGAGCAAGCATATGACACCCAACTATTGACTTTAAGCTTAGAAAGGATTTTGAACTTGAATTTTTGCAAGTGTGCTGTAATTGTAAATTAGAACTTGTGGATCACATTTTCTGTGGAAAATATGCTAGTTTGATGATATTGTAAAACTGAAATTTTAGCTGTCATGCTCAATTATTGTTAGGGCACATGAGGTTATATTCTATAAATTCTTTCCAAGTAAAAGCAATCACATATCTTCACAACGATCCATGTGTAGTATGGAAAGACTATGACCTAAAACTGTAGTGCACACTCACTCAAGCATCCACAGATATGCATTTCGAAGTACTACATATGTACAGAATACAGTGCAAAAGTTTTCATAGGAAATAACTGTCAGTGAAATGAAATGTGAAAACAGACTAGAAAAGCAACAACTACGAACAGATATAATTTTCCCCAAATATAGCGACCCATCAAATCCTCATGAATAGAGCAGTAAATCAGCAACCACAGTAAAAACTTGTGTTAGAATGGACAAACAACATAAAGCTTAAACAAACTAAACCTTTCTATGCTGGGAAAGCCAGACTCTTAAGGTGACATTCTTGAAGAAATACAACCTCTTCTGGTGTTCTATCTCTTCCTGAACCAACTAAATCAGACCAATCAGTTGTATTCTGCAAAAATGCAAAAGCATAACATCAGTTGGACAAGATACATTAAATTTTATAGAGTTGATCCAGCAAGATTTTTTTTTAAAAAAAAAACTCTCTTAAAGATGGCTAACCTGCAATAAAAGATCATACAAGCGCATAAGCTCTTCAGACTTGGTAACTTTTTCAGTTTTGTCGTCACGGCGTCTGGTAAGATTACTCTTTGTGAGGCTGACCAGTAGCTGCTTTCGCTCGATTGTTCTTTGTCCTAAGACAGCACTTACTGCTTTATCAAGACCATTCAACTCATCCTTCACATTTTCAGCATTACCTGCATTGGCCTAGAAAGAGCAAAACATCACAAAATTAGCTAAATGAAATGGAAGAAAATAGACCTGAGTTAGAAGGAGATGATTTAAAGGCAATCCATATCATTTGAATAAAATAAAAGACATAAAAACTCCACTACTGATTATTGAATCCATATCATTTGAAATAAAAGTGAGAATAATTGAGCATGTTTCTTTTAATAGTAGAAACATGTATGGAAAGTTTATGTTCCAGCTACTGATTATTGAAGCTTTTGTTTAAAGGCAAGAATTATAATTAAACCAGTTTGACTGGGCCATTGACTTCCTGTGGAAGGAAGTGATGGTGAATGAACCCTTGCAGACATGTTCCTGAAGCAAAATGGAACTTGTTGAGCTCAATAAGAATGCAAGAAAGTCTGGTTTAATGGGAAAATGAAGAGGAGTTTTGTTTCAGCAGAAATGAACAAAACTTCATGATATTTGAGGGTCAAATGTTGATCTGGGTAGCCAAGCTGAGATTTATAAAATTGAAAATGTTTGAAAGAATAAAAGAAGCATAAATCCTAAATTTTGGAAGGATATGACAAGGAAAAGTTAGTGAATGTGTTAAAAACAAACTTTCCAGCCTAAGTGTTCAGTAGAACAAAACATGCTTCAAATTTTACCTAAAGGATATCTAAACTAAGGTCTCAGGACTGAGACCAGTTACTTATGTCTAAGGGATGCTCCCTACAAAGTTTGAACCAATTTAGAAGAGTGGAACTCGAAATCACCCTTTAAGCTCCAGTTTTTTTTTAAAACTGTGACCAGCAAAACTGGTCAAATACCAAATTTTGATTTTGAAGCCTTAAACTGAGATTTTTGGGCATAAATATGTTTCATTATGATAATGGAACAGGACTGGAAAGTTTGGTTGGAAAAAGGATTGTTGAGGGCAGTGAACTCACAACAAACCTAATATTTTGGCCTATGTAATACTTCCAGAACTATTTGTGCATCAAAGTTAAGGAAGATGGAACCTAAACTGAGGTGTATGAATGGAGACATGTTTCTTATGGCCTAAGGAAGCTTTCTACAGAATTTTGTTTTTTAAAATGGAGCAGGAGAACCAAAAAATGACCATATGGAAACCAAGTTTGAGCAAAGATGGCAGATTTATGATTATCGATTGGACTTGAAGATTTTAGTGCTTTAATAACTAGTTCTGGGGTTGGAAATTCATTTTCATATGTTTATAATCATGATGTTGTGATCTATGCAGCAAAAGGAAGTGGAATGAGCAAGAATATGACCTGCAAAGCAAGGGGAAGCCAACATACACGTTTGAAAGAATAAGAGAAGCATAAACCCTATTAAAATTTTTGGGATGAGCCTAACCTTTAAAGTATAAACCATTAGTCTGTTGAAGCATTCAAATCTGTTTCTAAGTGCTTCAATGTGTATAGGAGGCTTGAGGCTGAATAATAGTTCAATCAGCTCCACAAATCTAGTAGAAACAAACCATGCATGTTTCTGCACCAGAATATAAAAAGAAGCACAGAAAATCGCCTTCAAAAAAAATTTGTGATAAGTGATCATGAAAAAAAAAAGGAAAAAGATGGAAAAACATACCTCTAAAATTCTTCTTAAAGCAATATAGGCTTCATTATGATGTACATCATCAGTGGCCTAAAATTGTAAAAAGAAGTCGCACTGTGTTAGCCATTTATGAAGAGACTTAAACCAGTACAAGTTGGAGAACAGAGGTTCAGAAAATTCCAAACTCCTACCTGTAAAATTTGCTGGATTAAATTATAAATAAGGTCAATAAGATCTTCGCTTGCTCCCTCAATCAGAGAAGATGCAAGGGCTAGTATTGTGCCTCTACAGAAATAACAAAGAAGCATCAAACTACTACAACTACTACGCATAAAAAAATAATTCAAATCCTTCTACAAACATCTGGTACACGATATAAGGTTATCAATGTCTCTTACTTATCTAAATAATAAGTTGCATCTTTTGCCAACACTGCTGAACTAACCCTACGACATACCTCTCTAGATCTTTCTCTGTGGTATCAGGGTTGCGACATACCTCTCTGTGTGTCAGTAGGATAGCGAAAAAATCCAGTCAGAAGCCCCCAGAGCTCATGAGCATGAGCCAGCAAATCTTGATTACTTCCACGCCTCTTAGCTAAATAAAAATAAAAGAAGCAACAAGAATATAAAGTATAAAAATATAAATAAAAACATAAAGAGAGATTCTAATAACTTATTGGAAAGCTAAGAATCAAAATCTCTACGCAATTATAAACAAAAGAAAATCAGCTGAAGGCCTATGTAGATTACTCAATAAGCAAATAATGTTGCCTAAACAGCAATGAGAAAATTTATAAGAAACTAATGACATGGCATAACAAATCAAGAAACTCATAATGCAAGTTGATAGCCAATTGCGGCAGATTTATTAGCAGGTTGAAAAGGGAACTTCCAAAGCAAACAAAGGAAGCACTAGAAGGCTTATGTTTAGGAATGTGCAATGGCAGACTACAAATAGAAGATCCAAACAAAAACACCAACAAATAAAGCCCAGGCTAAATAACCTAATTTATATCACAAAGAAAGTGTAAACTGGATACATTAGAAAGTACTTTTATATGAGGCAAAGCACAGATAACCGAGCATCCAAAGCAAAATGCAAAGGCCAATCAGACCCAATCTCAAATCCAATAAATAGATCCACATTCAAAGTCAAAAGTTGCAGCTCAAGAATGTGGCATCTTAAACATCAATCCTTTTCACTCAAGAAAAAATGCACTCTTGTTTTACCCTCATGATGTTCCCTCTTTTCGCTCGGAAGTGGAGGCCTCTCAAAGGTTTATGGCGAATAGCAGTCAAGCAAACTGGACTACAGGAGGTTTAAGGGTTTTTTCTTTTGCGTAAATACTCCTGAATTATCACCACTATAGCTTGTTATGTCTCCCAACTATTAAAAATCGAAGGCCAAAATACATTTAAAGCCTTCTTCGCCAGAGTTTAGCTGTGGCAACGTCGGGTTTTCTGGAGTCGCCACCAATCGGTTTTTTTCTTAGGTCGATTGGTCACCTAAAATATGGTCTGCGAGAGTTCGGGGATCGGGAGTACGGTTACGCTAAAACAATATTGTTAAAACGCCCAAAATTGGCACCTTAGTTGATTTTAATTTTGTTTTACTTTGCTTTTAGAAATTATTCAGTTAATTTTCAAACTAGAAATTTTAACTAAATTAATCGGATGTGATTTTTTGGTAATTAATTTGTATAGAATTTTATACTTCCGAACCATGGACTCTGCCGAGTCATTTGGACACGGAAGATTTGATTCCGAACCATGGACTCTGCCGAGTCACCTAGACACAGAATTTGACGAAATTTTAAATAATTTAATCAATATCGTAAATATGGATTTTTACCTTTTTATTTAATTTATTTATTTTTAAAGGTTGATATTTTCCAAACCGTAGATCCTGCCGGATCATCCGGATATGGAAATTATTTTAATTTATCGTAATTATTTAATTCTTATTATTATGGAATTAATTTTTAGTTTAATTACTAAATGGTAATTCTTTTTGGTTATGAAAAATATTTTTTAGATTTTTGTCAATGATTTTTAATACTAACTAAAAAAATTTATCTTTTTGTTTATTTTCCTTATATTTTTACATCTTTTTCTTTCTTTCTTTTTCTTCTTTTTGCTTATTTTTACTTTTTTATTTTACTTTTCTTTTACTTTCTTTTCTTTTCTTTCTTTCTTATTCTTTTATTTTTAGTTTTCTTTTCCTTTCTTTCTTTTCATTTCTTTTACTTTCTCTTATTCTTTTTCTTCAGTTTTAGTTTTCTTTTTTTTTTGGTTTTTCTCTTGTTTAATGAAAGATATTTATTACCTATTTAAATAATTACTCAATTCAAAAATAATTTCTTTTTAATTATTTAACATCAAAAATCTTTAAAGAAAATAAAGAGTTAAGAAAAATCTCAACATTTATTTATGTTTATTCTATTTATTTGATAAAAGAATAACAAAAAATAAATTATTTACTCGAAGTTTCATTTAAAGAAATTATGGATTTATATTAAAATAAAAATTTATATATTATGTTTTGTTTATTCTTTTTATTTAATAAAAGATGAATAAAAAAATAGTTATTTAATCAAGATTTTTATTCATTTAACAAAGAAACCAAAATAAAAGAAAAGTCTTAATATTTGATTTGATAAAAAAAATTAATTATTTAATCAAAATTTTATTTATTTAATAAGAAAACCAAAAATTTATATATATAATAAAAAAATCTTAATATTTCATTTAATCAAAATTTTATTTATTAAATAAAGCAACTAAAAAAAGAATTCTTGATATTTCTTTTGATAAAAGGTGAATTAAAAGTTAATTATTTAATCAAAATTTTGTAAAGAAAACAAGATTTTATATGTATATAAAATAAAAGAAAAGTCTTAATATTTTAGTATTTTTTTAGTAAAAGATTAACCAAAAGTAATTATTTCATTAAGAAACCAAATATGAAAAAAAGAAAAGTCTTGATATTTATTTAATTTATTTTTAATAAAAGATTAATCAAAATTAATTATTTAATTAAGATTTTATGTATATTTGATAAAGAAAACCACAAATTTATATGTATATTTTAAACAAAAAGAAAAGTTTTGATATTTATAATTTATTTTGATAAGAGATTAACCAAAAAAGTGATTATTTAATAAAGAAATCAAAGATTTATATGTATATTTTAAAAATAAAGGAAAGTTTTTGATATTTATATTTCATTTTTATGTTCCTTTTTTATAAGTCTAAAAATACATCTAATTAATAAGTCTAAAATATTTGAGAGAAAATTTAATTCTTTTGGTTAAAATTTTATTTTTGTTTAACAAAGGAAACAAAAAAAAGTTATATCTTTTTATTATTTTAAAAGAAATAAGTAGAATATTACTGGATAAATAAAAATATTAGCCCAAAAATTTTACTCTTTTATTCTTTTTACTAATAAAGAAACTAAAAAGTTATATTTTATTATTTTAATAAATAATTAATATATTTCTGGATAAAGAGATAAGCAAAAATATTAGTCCAAAGTTTTTATTTTTTTACTTTTTTCATTTTTTAATAATAAAGAAAAATTTATTTATATATTTTATTTTAAAAAAATATTTTATATACTTTAAAAAAAAATTTCCAAGCCATGGATCCTGGCGGATCATTTGGACATGGAATTTAATTTAATTTTTTTAATTAATTAATTAATTAATTATTAATTTTAATCATAATTTTTGTTGGATTCTTTTTATTATTTTTCTTATTTTTCTTGAATTTTTAATTATTACTTTAAAAATATATTTAAAAAAATAGAATTGATTTTTTTTGTATTTTTAGAATTATTTAATTATGATTTTTATTAATTTTTAACAAAAGGAATAAAAAGTTAACTTTTTTGTTATCTTTAAAGAAATAATAAAAACATGTATTCCAAAATAACAAAAGATAATTGGCTTTTTTAAAAAATGATTTTTATTAGCCTTAATAATTACATAAAATTCTTCTTTCTTTTTTTTTTTTTTGTTAATAATTTGTTATTATTATTTTTTTATAAAAATTAAAAGTGAAATAAAAAAAATAGACAATTAATAATAATAAAGTGGGGCTTTTTGGCCATCCACTTTACTAACACAATAATAATAGCAACAATAATAAAAATTAACAAAGTTAGTAAAGTTAGTTGTTAATAACAACAATAACAATAAAAGGTTAGTAAGTTAGTAAGTTAGTAACAATTATAGCAATAATAAAAGGTTAGTAAGGTTAGTAAGTTAGTAACAATTATAACAATAATAAAAGGTTAGTAAGGTTAGTAAGTTAGTCACAATTATAACAATAAAAATAAAAGTTAGTAATGTTAGTTGAGTTAATTATTAACAATAATAACAACAATAATAATAAAAGTTAGTAAGTTAATAATGATAATAACAATAACAATAAAAGTTAGTTATGTTAGCAATTAATAATAATAATAATAATAACAATAAAAGTTAGTAAAGTTAGATTAGATGTTAATAACAATAAATATAAAAGTTAGTAAAATTAGATTAGTTGTTAATAAAAATAAAAAAAAAGTTAGTAACAATAAACAAATAAATAAACAAGTAAGAATTAAAAGAGTTAGTAATTAATTCTGCAAGAACAAAATAAAAGGTTAGTGACCAAAGTGAAAGAAATTGAAAAGATGAAGGATTAAATGAGAGTTGTACCCTTCAAATTAAAATTTGAATTTCTGGAAACAGGAAAACGACGCGCGCGAGGGGCAGGGGGTTGGGTTGGTGGCGCTGGCGCGGCGGCACGGGCGCGGGGCGGCGAGGCGGAGGGGGTACGGCGGCGCGGGACGGCCGGAGCGACGGCAGCGTGACGGCGGAGGCGGTGGACGGCGCGAGGCGAGGAGAAAGGAGGAGGAAAAAAGAAAAATGACGGCGGCGGCGGTGGACAACGGCGGCGCGGGACGGCCGGGGCGACAGCAAGGAAGTGACGGCGACGGAGGGGCGTGGGCTGGTAGTGGCGGGATGACGACGGAGGAAGGAAGCAGAAGAGAGAGAGAGAGAACGCACGAGAGGAGAGAGAGAGAGAGCAAACGGGAACAGGGGCTAAAACGAAGAGAAAGAGAAGTTCTTAGGCTTCTGGGAAGAGAGAAAGAGGTCAGGGACTGTGGCTGTAATTTTGGCCCTTTTTTAAAACGGAGCTCTAGATTTTTTTTCTATTTTTTCTGTCTTTTTTTTTCTGTGTTAACACACATATTTGGACCCCTATTTATAAGGGAAGGGGTGCTGGATTGTTCATAATTAAAAATTAATTAAATTCAAACTTATCTTTTAATTTGGTAAAATGACAGTTTCAGTCCTTTACGTCTCTCAGACTCTGGATAAGTTCCTGAAGCTTCTGATTTTGACAATTTTGTCGTTTTCTGTTAATTGGGGCCAGAACGGTTACGCTGGCCCCAAATTGATGTGACAAACTACCAAATGCTCCTGGAACTTTCAGATTTTGTCAATTTTTCCCGAAACTTCTCAATTTTGTCATTTTTACCTCAAACTTTTTAATTTTGTCATTTTTATGAAGTTTTCCTTTTTATTTCATACATACATTTATACACATATATCATTTTTAATTAAATCCTCACAAAACAAAAAAATGTATTTTAAACTAATTAAAAAATTTAGAAATAATAATAATAATAATAATAAATTTTTTTAATTAATTTTTTTATTTAATTTTTTTAAAATTTTTTTTTAATGGCCGGACGAAATTGGGTGTCAACAGCTGCCCCCCTTTGCATGCTTCATGGGACATGATGTATGCAAAGTCGTTACCAAATTTCGTCCGGCTTAGCTAGGCTTTGAAAACTTTCTTGTCGCCTAAATCCTGAGGTTAATGAACTTTCTTAGAACCTCTGCGATAGGAATTCTCCTATCGTTAAACAAAAATTGATTGATTGATCGAGGTTAAGGGCCCTACCTTAGAACCTCTACGATAAGAACCTTTCTACCGTCGAAAAGAAATTGATTTGGTTGGTTTTAAGGTTTAAGGAAAGGTCCTTAGAACCTCTACGATAGGAAAGCTCCTATCGTTGTAAGATGGACTGATTGATTGATTGTTTGAGGTTAAGGAAAGGTCATTAGAACCTCTACGATAGAAAAGCTCCTATCGTTGTAAGATGGACTGCTTGATTGATTGTTTGAGGTTTAAGGAAAGGTCCTTAGAACCTCTACGATAGGAAAGCTCCTATCGTTGTAAGATGGACTGGTTGATTGATTGTTTGAGGTTAAGGACAGGTCCTTAGAACCTCTACGATAGGAAAGCTCCTATCGTTGTAAGATGGACTGCTTAATTGATTGTTTGAGGTTTAAGGAAAGGTCCTTAGAACCTCTACGATAGGAAAGCTCCTATCGTTGTAAGATGGACTGTTTGATTGATTATTTGAGGTTTAAGGAAAGGTCCTTAGAACCTCTACGATAGAAAAGCTCCTATCGTTGTAAGATAGACTGATTGATTGATTGTTTGAGGTTAAGGAAAGGTCCTTAGAACCTCTACGATAGGAAAGCTCCTATCGTTGTAAGATGGACTGGTTGATTGATTGTTTGTGGTTAAGGAAAGGTCCTTAGAACCTCTACGATAGGAAAGCTCCTATCGTTGTAAGATGGACTGCTTGATTGATTGTTTGAGGTTTAAGGAAAGGTCCTTAGAACCTCTACGATAGGAAAGCTCCTATCGTTGTAAGATGGACTGCTTGATTGATTGTTTGAGGTTTAAGGAAAGGTCCTTAGAACCTCTACGATAGGAAAGCTCCTATCGTTGTAAGATGGACTGGTTGATTGATTGTTTGAGGTTAAAGAAAGGTCCTTAGAACCTCTACGATAGAAAAGCTCCTATCGTTGTAAGATGGACTGCTTGATTGATTGTTTGAGGTTTAAGGAAAGGTCCTTAGAACCTCTACGATAGGAAAGCTCCTATCGTTGTAAGATGGACTGGTTGATTGATTGTTTGAGGTTAAGAAAAGGTCCTTAGAACTTCTACGATAGGAAAGCTCCTATCGTTGTAAGACGGATTGGTTGATTGATTGTTTGAGGTTAAGGAAAGGTCCTTAGAACCTCTACGATAGAAAAGCTCCTATCGTTGTAAGATGGACTGCTTGATTGATTGTTTGAGGTTTAAGGAAAGGTCCTTAGAACCTCTACGATAGGAAAGCTCCTATCGTTCTAAGATGGACTGATTGATTGATTGTTTGAGGTTAAGGAAATGTCCTTAGAACCTCTACGATAGAAAAGCTCCTATCGTTGTAAGATGGACTGCTTGATTGATTGTTTGAGGTTTAAGGAAAGGTCCTTAGAACCTCTACGATAGGAAAGCTCCTATCGTTGTAAGCTGGACTGATTGATTGATTGTTTGAGGTTAAGGAAAGGTCCTTAGAACCTCTACGATAGAAAAGCTCCTATCGTTGTAAGATGGACTGCTTGATTGATTGTTTGAGGTTTAAGGAA
Organism: Aquilaria yunnanensis; assembly: GCA_039654915.1. Taxonomy (NCBI): domain Eukaryota; kingdom Viridiplantae; phylum Streptophyta; class Magnoliopsida; order Malvales; family Thymelaeaceae; genus Aquilaria; species Aquilaria yunnanensis. The sequence continues at coordinate 5,653,118 of CM077595.1, forward strand.
AGGTCCTTAGAACCTCTACGATAGGAAAGCTCCTATCGTTGTAAGATGGACTGCTTGATTGATTGTTTGAGGTTAAGGAAAGGTCCTTAGAACCTCTACGATAGGAAAGCTCCTATCATTGTAAGATGGACTGGTTGATTGATTGTTTGAGGTTAAGGAAAGGTCCTTAGAACCTCTACGATAGAAAAGCTCCTATCGTTGTAAGATGGACTGATTGATTGATTGTTTGAGGTTAAGGAAATGTCCTTAGAACCTCTACGATAAGAAAGCTCCTATCATTGTAAGATGAACTGGTTGATTGATTGTTTGAGGTTAAGGAAAGGCCCTTAGAACCTCTACGATAGGAAAGCTCCTATCGTTGTAAGATGGACTGGTTGATTACGAGGCAAAGGTTCCGTCCTTAGAACCTCGTTGAAATTGAAATTGATTAATTGATTGGTTACGAGGCAAAGGTTCCGTCCTTAGAACCTCGTTGAAATTGATTAATTATGAGGCAAAGGCTCCGTCCTTAGAACCTCGTTGAAATTGAAATTGATTGATTACGAGGCAAAGGTTCCGTCCTTAGAACCTCGTTGAAATTGAAATTGATTGATTACGAGGCAAAGGTTTCGTCCTTAGAACCTCGTTGAAATTAAAATTGATTGATTACGAGGCAAAGGTTCCGTCCTTAGAACCTCGTTGAAATTGAAATTGATTGTGGAGAAATACTCTTTCCTCCTTTTTAAGTACCTCAGACAATCGAAGTTGAAATGTTCTATTCGGAAGTATGAATTTTCATAATAGGTGAGTGCAGAAATTTAGACTTCGATAAGATGAGTGAATCTTGATGATGACAATAACACTAACAAATTATGTAAAGGGAACGGATGTTTGGAATCAATATCCAAGGTTCATCTAATATTTTCTTCAGTAAATATAGATTCCCTTGTGAGATATGTTATCCAAATAAGGTTGAAGCTTAACTACCCTAAAATGTCATGCCTAGTAGACCTAATAGGATGCGTCTCAAGAGCAATAAAAATTACTCTTTACTCAACCATTCCAACCTAAAGGCGTTATCCTGTGGTTTTAATATCAGCATGAACGAAACTATTTTATAAAAAAAGAAATTCCCTTAAAAGAAAAACTGAAACACGAAAGAAAATGCTGATAATAAAACTAAAGGACAAGAAAAACGGATCAGATCGCTTCTTTCTTCCACAATACTTCAACAGGGTGAGTAGAGGACCATTATGGGAGTGAACTGGTCGGGAAAGACTGTCGTGTCCAGTTTATCTGGATCATCGCTGGATCTGGTTCAGGAACAAAAGATTGCATTTTATCTAGCAATTCTTCAGCAGTTGTTGCGGATATTATGATTCGTCGTGCTACTCTTGATATGAAATTCTTCTGAATAGCATAATCCACAAAAGCTATCAGACCTGTAAAGAAATTGTTAACATTCAACAGCCCAATGGGTTTCTTATGCAAATTAAGTTGGGCCATGGAAGCAATTTGAAAGACCTCTCCCAATGTGCCAAAACCACCTGGTAGAGCGATAAAAGCATTAGCATTTAAAAGCATTTGTAACACACGCTCTTGCAAATTTTTAACCACTAATTCTTCTCCAATCGTGCCCCCAGAAACAAATTTCAAAGGTCCAGGGATGATGCCCAAAACTTGACTTCCTCCTAAAGATGCTGCTGATGCTACACCTCCCATTAATCCGACACTACCTCCTCCATAAACTAAATGTATTTTTCGCTCAGCTAATACTCTACCCAAATGGTTGGCTGCCTTTAAATACTCTTCATCTTTTCCAGGAAAAGCCCCAGAAAATACACAAATACTTCGGGATTTACGAGTTGGGGTTTTCTCCATTCCTATCCTTATCCTTGTGAGAAAAGAGGATATATTTATAGAGATAAAGAGATAAGGCAATAATTTTATTTTTCAAGAATGGATACATTATTGCCAGCTATTCACAGTAGTTACGGGTATGACTCTGGTCAGGTATGGGTACGCTATCGCTAAAAGATGAGGAAAATTTTCAAAATAGCTGCTAGCATGCACAGTAGTCACTACTGTAGCTTACGTCAGGAGTAGGTACGTGATTGTTGGAAGAGAAGGAAAATTTCAAAAGTGGCAGCTATATACAGTAGTCATAATTGTATCTCATGTCAGGAGTGGGTACATTATTGGGAGGATAATTTCAAAAGCGACAGCTAGCATGTACAGTAATCGTGACTTTGGTCCACGTTTTCCACTGATTTTGCATCCAGTAACGGCTTCAATGCCTTCTATGAATCGGCGATTTGCATCCCATCCAGTTTTCTCACAAACTGGCAAACTGGGTCGTTTAAAGTCAGATTCCCAAGACTATAACGATCTCGTTCTTTTTGGAGAATTATCCATAATCCAACAATCTCAAATTGCACTATTTCTCAAGAATGCACTTCAAGAACCTCTCGAATATCTTCTAGAGATTCCTTACGCAAGCCATTCTTAATGAATCTTATTCTATCACTACGATTTCTGGTGATCACTCCTGGAGAACGACATTTATTGCCCCAAATCCACCATCCACAATTATGACAAACGCCTAGCCTCTTTGCTCTTATTTTTTTGGCATAAGCGCTTTTACCAAAGCCGGGCATACGGGGAAAGAACGCTTCTGGAACTTCACCAGCTGAACGAACCTTAGCTTCGATTAGCCATCGCACATTATCAGGAATGCCTTTGTGCATAAATACTCTGAATCGTTCACATCTAGCTTGATAAATCTTTTTAAGAACATTTATTGGGAAGGAAGGAAAATACTTTCGTAGGGCGGAAAGAGAAGACTCCATTGATGAATGAGGTATTTAAGAGAAGAAAGAAATTAGTGATTGTAGGAAACGGAAATAACTAACACATATTTATAGTGATGAAAGGGATAATGCGTTAATTACACTTACAGAAGCAAATACATTATTGTCAAAAGAAAAGACAAATGACAGCTTATATGTACAGGAATCATGACCGTGGCTCTCATCTTCCACTGATTTATGTCCAGTAATGGCTTCAATGCCTTCTATAAGTCGGGGATTTGCTTCCCATCCAGTTTTCTTACAAACTGACAAACAGGGTCGTTTAAAGTCACATTCCCAAGACTGTAACGGTTTCGTTCTTTATGGTAAGTCCTCCATAAACCGATAATTTCACCTTGCACTTTTCCACAAGAATGCGTTTCAAGAGTCTCTCGGATATCTTCCAGAGATTCCTTACGTATGCCATTCTTAATGAATTTTCTTTTATCTTCACGATTTATGGAGATGTATCCTAAAGAGCGACATTTAGTATTACAATTCCATCGCCCACATTTATAACACACGCCTAGTCTCTTTGCTCTTCGCCTTTTGGCATAATGGCTTTTACCTAAACCGGGCATGCGGGGCATAAATACATCTGGAACTTCACCCGCCAAACGGACCTTAGCTTCAATTATCCACTGCACATTATCGGGAATGCCTTTGCGTGTAAAAACTCTGATTCTTTCACATCTAGCAAGGTAGATCTTTTTAAGGACTTTTATTGGAAGGGAAGGAAAGTATTTTCGCAGTGCAGAAAGAGTAGAATCCATTGATGAGAGAAGAATTTGAGAGAAGAGGGAAATGAATCAGTTATTGTAGGAGACTGGAATAACCGACTTTAGAAGTCACGGGGTATCTTATCCGCTGCTTAATCAGAAGGAAGAACACGCATTTATAGTGATGAAAAGGGATAACGTGTCGATGACACTTAGGGGAGCATGTACATTTGTCAAAAGAAAATGCAAACTTTTCCAAATATAACAAACTGTATGTACAGTAATTGTGACTGTGGCTCACATCTTCCACTGGCTTTACATCCAGTAACGGCATTAACGGCTTCTATGAGTCGAGGATTTGCTTCCCATCCAGTTTTCTTACAAGCTGGCAAACAGGGTCATTTACAGTCAGATTCCCGGGACTGTAACGGTTTCGTTCTTCATGAAAAATGCTCTATAAACCAAGAAGTTCACGTTGCACAGATCCATAAGAATGCGTCTCAAAAGTCAATTGGATATCATCCAACGAGTCCTTACTCAGGCCATTCTTAATGAATCGTATTTTATCTTCTCGATTATCAGAGATCATCCCTAAAGAACGACATTTAGTATTACAAGTCCACCGTCCACATTTATGGCAGACTTGTAACCTTTTCGCTCTTCGCTTTTTGGCATAAGAGTTTTTGCCTATACCAGGCATGTGAGACACAAATGCCTCTGGGATTTCACCTGCCAGACGAACCTTGGTTTCGATTAACCACCGCACATCTTCAGGGATTCCTTTGTGCATCAGAACTCTTAATCGTTCACAGCGAACTTGGTAGATCTTTTTGAGAATGTTCATTGGGAGAGAAGGAAAATATTTTCGTAAGACAGAAAGAGTAGGATCCATTTTCTAGAGGGAAGTAAAAGAAAGAAGAGAGGAAAGAATCAGTTATTATGGGTAACTGAGAGAACCGACTTGAGAGTCACGGAATACCATATCCGCCGCTTAACCGGAAAAGTGGATCCTACTTTATTTTGATGTGAATGATATTTCTTATCTTTGATATTCCATCCAGCTGACGTCGATCAAGTCCTTGATTATTGAATCTTTTGTCTGCTTTTGACAAAGTTTCAACGACAATATTTCTTGATGTCTGCCTTATCTTTGACCACAGCTATCTCTTATCTTGGATGCTGCTAAGCTGGCATCAATCCTGTCCTTCCAGGTGTAGCCTCGATTATTGAATCAATTGCCAGGCTTTTGACAATATTGTCTACTTTATATATATATTTTTTTTAATATCTGCTTTATCCTTGGCTATAGCTATCTCTTATCTTGGATACTACTAGCTGGCGTCAATCCTATCCTTCCAGGTGTAGCCTCGATTATTGAATTGGTAGCCAAGCTTTTGACAATATTGTCTACTTTATCCTTGAATTCCTGATGCGGGTTGGTCCCGCATATTAACTGTGTATCCAGTGATAGATTGGTAAGAGCTGATGACATTGAGATCTCAGCTTATACTGCTGTAATTGTGCTGTGAATGTGATTCCCGTTTGGTCCTTGTTATGTAAAGGCTATGTATGCATGATATGAAATGCATGAATGCAGAGCATGTGTAACTAATGGCTTTTTTTTTTTGTATGGATCTAGTTCTTTATGTCTTTGTTTTACTGGATCCTCTTTGTGATGGCCTTCTTAGACTATCATTGAATCTCTTTATGCTTTCCAGCTTTTGTTCGCTGCCTCAAAAGCCCAACTCTTTTCAAAATCCCCTTTCTTTGACTTGTTCTTGAATTTTTTGGCCTCAATTTCTTTAAAGTTGGTCCGCCTCATAATTTATATCTCTTTCGGGTACTCATCCATTGTCATGGATTTGATACCATCAAAGGCTTTACTTTCAATGTCTGCTTTGCCCCTTTTCTTGTGACCGTGCCGACACTTACTTATCCCCATGTTATAATCTGAATGATTGCTCTTCCTTGAACTCATGTTTTGATCCATAAGACTTGCCCCCTTGTCTATTGAACTTCTTTGTTGGCAGTACTCCTCTTACGCTTCGTAGAGACTACTTTGCCCCGCTGAATATGGTATTTATGTGGATAAAAGGTATCATCTCGCCTTTGATTTAACAGAAGGTCGAGCATTTCTAGACCTTTGTGATGGCACTTGATCGTAAATTTCTCTTACAAGAACCACATCTAATTAAAGAAAGACTCAAGCTATCTCCTCACTTTTAAGTCTACATACATTAATGAATAATGGTTTGGCCTTAAAGAAAAACTTTCATCAATTTACAAAGCTTGACAAAGTAATTTACGGTTTTTGTTTTTAATTAAAATATCCTGTCATTCTTCCCTTTCCAACTCGAAGACATAAACTATGCAAGGCAATAAGGTATAAACATGATTCACAAGGATAGCCTTTTAGCTGAATGAGAATGATATCGAGAGGTAACTGTTAGGCGTGAGGAAAATTAAGTTTGAATATTTTTTTTTTGTTTTGTTGCAGTCTTTTAGCTGAATGAGAATGATATTAAGAGGTAAATATTAGGTCTGAGTAAAGTTAAGTTTGAGTGGTGTGAAAGAAGGGTCTTTTAATACTACTCGTGAGCAGTATTAAATAAGGTAGAAACATGATTCACAATGATAGTCTTTTAACTGAATGAGGATGTTCGGTTTGAGAAAAGTTAAATTTAAGTGGTGTGGAAGAAGGGTCTTTTAATACTACTCGTGAGCAAATTTGATTATGGTGAAAAACTCAATAGTGATGACCTCAACTTGCCACTATTTCCAGAAAGTTAGACCTCATCTGTTGCCCCCCAATTATTGTGATCTTTATGCATGCTTGGTTTGAGGGTTGCTTTTGTGTTCTAAACCGCCTTTGCAGGTTTTCAGTCTAGAATCCATAGCTCACTTTTTTGTTTTCTTTCTTTTGCTCTAACTTGAGCCCTTTTTCTTTTCTTTTTTTTTTTTTGTTTTTTTTGTTTTTGTTTTTTTTTTTTTTGTTTTTTTTTTCTTTGTTTCCCTTTTTTTTTTTTTTGTGAGCTATGGTGATGACATACTTGATAACTCTCTTGAAGTGAGATGACTCAAATGGCCTTGCTTGCTCGTGCTTGTTCTCAGTCCTTTTTTGGTTTTGAATTTCCCCTTGTTGTCTTTTGATGGAAGGGACGAATTTCTCTTTCTTTTTGGAGTTTATGTTGCAGAGAACTGAGAACCTTTGCTTGTGTTGAGCATTCATGAGAATTGAGAGACCATTGAAGCCATTTAATATGAGAGCTAACTTCTTTTGATTTGGAAGCTAACCCCGGACTTCTTGCAAGGATGTTGATAACCACTGTGAATTCCTTTTGAGGGTTGAGGTGCAACGTTTGAAATCCTTTTTACTAGATTTGGCAGCACTTTCAAGATCACTACTATCAAATTTTCCTTAACTTTTTATTTTTACCCACGAGTAGTATCATTTAGAAAGCAAAGTATGATGGCAATAATAGATAGTGCAATGGCAAAGATTGAGAGATAGAGGTAAAAATGAAATTTTTGGTAAAAAGTGGTAGAATGCACACATAACATCTTTTTGTTGGAGAACAAAAAGAATTACCGGTTGTTAAAAAGTAAAGTGTGATGGCAATAATGGATAGTATAATGGCAAAGAGTGTAAAAATGGAAAGTAGTAGAATGCACGCATTATATCTTTTTGTTGGAGAACAAAAAGAATTACCGGTTGTCAAAAAGTAAAGTGTGATGGCAATAATAGATAGTATAATGGCAAATAGTGTAAAAATGGAAAGTAATAGAATGCACGCATTACATCTTTTTTTTGTACCAGAAAAAGAATACCAGGTGTCCATTTAACAAAAACTACACCCTAGATTCTGGACTAAATCTAAGAGATTTTTATTATTAGATTACTTTTGCAAGCTTTCAAAGATACAAGTTTATTCAAAGGATTCCCTGTCATTCAAAAATATGTGCGGACTGTTAGGTCGGATCTGCCTTGGAGCCCTTCCAAAATCAATGTAATTCCAACTCAAAATCTTGACTTTCAATTACCAATCACATCAGGCCTAGCAACTTGGACTCGGCCAACTGTTGGACCTTGAGTTTCAGTACCACAGAATTTTTAGTTACATTTGGGATTTGGGTCACACCAACTTGGAAGAGAAGGTTACTTGGTCTTTGCTACCGTTGATATGGATGATAGCAGAATGTCTTCACCAGCAAAGACTGTGATTAACTTTCCTTCAAAAATGAATTTCATTTTTTGGTGTAATGAGGAGGGAATTGCTCCGGCCATATGAATCCATGGTCTTCCCAACAGACAAGTATAAGAAGGATTAATGTCCATAACTTGGAATGTGATATGAAAGACACAAGGGCCGATCTCTATTGGCAGCTCTATTTTTCCAATGACATTTCTATTCATCCCGTCAAATGCTTGAATAGTGATATGACTGTAGTTGAGGTATGATGAGTCTATACCAAACTTGTGTAAGGTCTCAATTGGCATTATGTTTAGAGCTGACCCATTATCAACAATAACTCTAGTCATAGTTCGATCTTTGTATTTAACCGAAATATATAGAGCCTTAGAGTGACCTCTTCCTTCTGCTGGTATCTCATCGTCAGTGAATGTGATGAGATTCTGTGCGGTGATGTTGTTGACGAGGTGGTCAAAATTATTCACTGAAATATCTGGCTCAACATAGGCCTTATTCAAGACTTTGAGGAGGGTTTCTCGATGAGCATCAGAGCTTATGAGTAGTGAAAGTATGGAGATCTTTGTTGGCAGGTGGTTTAACTGCTCCACGGTGCTGTACTCACTTTGCTTCATGAGTTTGAGAAACTCAGTAGTTTGTTCATCTGTCACCTCTTGAGACATCTCTTGCTCTTTGGATGTATCTGTATCTAGAGGCTCACTTGTTGGGTCTGTGACGTTCTTATCTTGTTGAAGCTTGTACATTTGTTCTGGAGAGTAACATGGACCACTTCTAGTCATACTCCTAACTTCTAACGGAGTTGATGTGATGTTGGAAGTGTAATCATGGCTCCATGGAACAGCCTTGTCTAATTTGTAGAGGAATGACCTCGGGACTCGAGTTCTTAAAGGCTTGACAATAGATTTTGAAATTGGTATAACTAGTGGTTTTGGCGTAGCATTGACTTCCCGTTCTTTAGTGATCACATTTACATCATCATCTTTATCCGACGCAAAAATGATGAGTTGGGATGAGTCCATGAGCCTTTGTAGACTTTCACGAAATTCTGAGCATTCTTGGATAGAATGACTTTTACTGTCATGAAAGTCACACCAGTCCTCATCTTTGACTTCTTCATGTTTAAAAGAAGACTTCCGGATGATAACCCCTTCTTTCAGAAGCATGAATATACATGCTTAAGAGGGGTTATGATATCGTTGACTGACTTCTTTATCGGCCGGTGTTCTTCTATTACATTGACTGGTTTTGATTGATAAGGCAGCAATGGATTGTGAGCGATGTTTGGTTCATCGGAAAAGTCCAACCATTTTGACTCGATTAATTGTTGGACTGTACGTTTCAATGCTATGCAATTTTCCAGGCCATGGCCTGTAACGCCATCATGATATGGGCAAGTTATGTTGGGGTCATACCACCTTGGATATGGGGGTTTGAATGGCTTTGTAGGAATTAGACAGATGAATTGTCTTTTAATGAGTTTTGGATACAACTGAGTGTAAGTCATAGGAATTGGCCCAAAGACTTCTCTTTGTACAGGTACTGGAGGGGTCAGAACAGGTGGCTGTAATTGATTAGGCCTGTGGACAGGATAATTGTTGGGCCAATTGGTAGAATAGGATAGGCGAGGCCCGGTAGCCACAGTACCTACGAGGGGAATCTCTCTTCCGCGTCTTATTTGTTGTACTTCGTCCTCCTTTCTTCTAGATGGTCCTTCTCTTTTCATAGGATCATTAAAGGACTCGGTAATCTTCCCGGTCCTAATCCCATGCTCGATCCTTTCTCCAGACATGACGACGTCAGAGAAATTAGCTGCTGAATTGCCAATGAGTTTTTCATAATATGGGTGCTTCAATGTCTGAACAAATAAAGTAAGCATTTCTCTTTCTGTCATGGGTGGCTGAACTTGTGCTTCTTTGATGGGAACTTGAATTGCTTTCCCCTTGATTAGCTCCATCAATTGTCTTATTTGTTCGGCCATACCTTCTATCTTAGACTCTATCTCTATGAGACGTCCTTCGATTTGTTCTGCCATTAATCTTGTTTGGAGCAGAGTTGAATATCGGTGTTGAGGTCCAATTTTATCCTTTTAAAAGTAAGATTTATTTTTTTAGATTCTATGTGTATGTGATTGATGCAATGGATGCATGCATGCAATAAGTGAGTTTGATTATCCATTATCATGGAACTTCAAGACTTCTAGTTATCATTAGAAAGACCAAAAGTTATTATAGTTTGATGCGTGGTTTTGATGCATGGAGAAAATTGCACAAAATAGAAGTATAACAAAAGAAAAATAAGGTTATTAACAAGTTAAATAGCAATTAACAACTCATGAACTATTATGGAAAAAGGAATTAAAACCATAAATATAAGACACGAAGAAAATAAAAGTGTAGAGCAACAACATAACATAACAAGGATATGCTTATGGCGTTGGTAAAATGGTAGAAATTCTATGGTCAGTTCTATGGTTAAGTGGGGAGTTCTATATGCATAAGGTGACTTATAAAAAAGGCAAGGGATAGTTCCCGAATCCCGTCACTAAATTATAGTGACAGCCCGATTCCTTACCCTCTAGGGTTTATGTAAGGAATGGATTAATTCGAGTCGTAACTTTTCGTGGGCCCATGCAAAGACTAACCGTCTCAGAAGGCAATACACTACTTTGCTACTTTGAAACCGGTGAAGGCTTGGAGACCATGGCCTCTCAAGGACAACAACACCAATTCCGCTTAGAAAGAACGTGTTCGCTTTGAAGAAGCTCGGGTATAGAGCTTCATATTGTGAATGCATAATGCATGTTTACCTAAGTAAATATAACATATAAATCCACATAAATATAAGCAAAGCAAATCAAAACAAATCAACTTGTAGGCTCGACTCACTAACGTCGCGTCCCCAGTGGAGTCGCCAAGCTGTGGCAACGTCGGGTTTTCTGGAGTCGCCACCAATCGGTTTTTTTCTTAGGTCGATTGGTCACCTAAAATATGGTCTGCGAGAGTTCGGGGATCGGGAGTACGGTTACGCTAAAACAATATTGTTAAAACGCCCAAAATTGGCACCTTAGTTGATTTTAATTTTGTTTTACTTTGTTTTTAGAAAATATTCAGTTAATTTTTAAACTAGAAATTTTAACTAAATTAATCGGATGTAAATTTTTTGTAATTAATTTGTATAGAATTTTATACTTCTGAACCATGGACTCTGCCGAGTCATTTGGACACGGAAGATTTGATTCCGAACCATGGATTCTGTCGAGTCACCCGGACACGGAATTTGACGAAATTTTAAATAATTTAATCCATATCGTAAATATGAATTTTTACCTTTTTATTTAATTTATTTATTTTTAAAGGTTGATATTTTCCAAACCGTAGATCCTGCCGGATCATCCGGATATGGAAATTATTTTAATTTATCGTAATTATTTAATTCTTATTATTATGGAATTAATTTTTAGTTTAATTACTAAATGGTAATTCTTTTTGCTTATGAAAAATCTTTTTTAGATTTTTGTCAATGATTTTTAATACTAACTAAAAAATTTTATCTTTTTGTTTATTTTCCTTATATTTTTACATCTTTTTCTTTCTTTCCTTTTCTTCTTTTTGCTTATTTTTACTTTTTTATTTTACTTTTCTTTTACTTTCTTTTCTTTTCTTTCTTTCTTATTCTTTTATTTTTAGTTTTCTTTTCCTTTCTTTCTTTTCGTTTCTTTTACTTTCTCTTATTCTTTTTCTTTAGTTTTAGTTTTCTTTTTTTTTGGTTTTTTTCTTGTTTAATGAAAGATATTTATTACCTATTTAAATAATTACTCAATTCAAAAATAATTTCTTTTTAATTATTTAACATCAAAAATCTTTAAAGAAAATAAAGAGTTAAGAAAAATCTTGACATTTATTTATGTTTATTCTATTTATTTGATAAAAGAATAACCAAAAATAAATTATTTAATCGAAGTTTCATTTAAAGAAATTATGGATTTATATTAAAATAAAAATTTATATATTATGTTTTGTTTATTCTTTTTATTTAATAAAAGATGAATAAAAAAAATAGTTATTTAATCAAGATTTTTATTCATTTAACAAAGAAACCAAAATAAAAGAAAAGTCTTAATATTTGATTTGATAAAAAAATTAATTATTTAATCAAAATTTTATGTATTTAATAAGAAAACCAAAAATTTATATATATAATAAAAAAATCTTAATATTTCATTTAATCAAAATTTTATTTATTAAATAAAGCAACGAAAAAAGAAGTCTTGATATTTCTTTTGATAAAAGGTGAATTAAAAGTTAATTATTTAATCAAAATTTTATAAAGAAAACAAGATTTATATGCATATAAAATAAAAGAAAAGACTTAATATTTTAGTATTTTTTTAGTAAAAGATTAACCAAAAGTAATTATTTGATTAAGAAACCAAATATAAAAAAAAAAAGAAAAGTCTTGATATTTATTTAATTTATTTTTAATAAAAGATTAATCAAAAGTAATTATTTAATTAAGATTTTATGTATATTTAATAAAGAAAACCACAAATTTATATGTATATTTTAAACAAAAAGAAAAGTTTTGATATTTATAATTTATTAAAAAAAGTGATTATTTAAAAAAGAAATCAAAGATTTATATGTATATTTTAAAAATAAAGGAAATTTTTTGATATTTATATTTCATTTTTATGTTCTTTTTTTATAAGTCTAAAAATACATCTAATTAATAAGTCTAAAATATTTGAGAGAAAATTTAATTCTTTTGGTTAAAATTTTATTTTTGTTTAATAAAGGAAACAAAAAAAAGTTATATCTTTTTATTATTTTAAAAGAAATAAGTAGAATATTACTGGATAAAGAAATAAAATATTAACCCAAAATTTTTTTACTCTTTTATTCTTTTTATTAATAAAGAAACTAAAAAGTTATATTTTATTATTTTAATAAATAATTAATATATTGCTGGATAAAGAGATAAGCAAAAATATTAGTCCAAAGTTTATATTTTTTTTTATTTTTTTAATAATAAAGTAAAATTTATTTATATATTTTATTTTAAAAAAATATTTTATATACTTTAAAAAAATTTTCCAAGCCATGGATCCTGGCGGATCATTTGGACATGGAATTAAATTTAAGTTTTTTTTCAATTAATTAATTATTAATTTTAATCATTATTTTTGTTGGATTCTTTTTATTATTTTTCTTATTTTTCTTGAATTTTTAATTATTACTTTAAAAATATATTTAAAAAAAACAGAATTGATTTTTTTTGTATTTTTAGAATTATTTAATTATGATTTTTTTTAATTTTTAACAAAAGGAATAAAAAGTTAACTTTTTTGTTATCTTTAAAGAAATAATAAAAACATGTATTCCAAAATAACAAAAGTAGGGGTGTAAACGAACAGAACGTTCGGTGAACCGTTCGTGAACGGTTCGGCGGGAGTTCGTTTATGTTCGTTTATTTAGTTAAACGAACGAACACGAACAGATTTTTATGTTCGTTTAGTTAAATGAACGAACACGAACAAAGTCTCGTTCGTTTATTTACGTTCGTGAACTGTTTGATTAATGTTTGGTTAGTGTTCGTTTATGTTCGTTCATTTACTCGTTCGTTTATGTTCGTTTGTTTGTGTATCTATGTATTAGTGTCTAGTTATATATTTATTATTATATATATTTTATATATCGTATATTATATATTTATTATAGCCTATTATTATTTATGTTTATTATTACCTACCCTACGTACACCCTACACACTAGATTATATATTTATTATAACCTATTATTATTTATGTTCACGAACGTGTTCGTTCGTTTGTGTTCGTTTATGTTCGTTTGTGTTCGTTTAAGCTTGTATAAACGAACGAACATAAACGAACATGAACACATACTAAAACTAAACGAACGAACACGAACAAGAAAATTCTGTTCGTTTATTGTTCGTGTTCGTGTTCGTGTTCGTGTTCGTTAAACATTAAATGAACGAACACGAACAGGGTTTGTTCGTGTTCGTTTGGTTCGTTTACAGCCCTAAACAAAAGATAATTGGTTTTTTTTAAAAAATGATTTTTATTAGCCTTAATAATTACATAAAATTCTTCTTTCTTTTTTTTTTTTTGTTAATAATTTGTTATTATTATTTTTTTTATAAAAATTAAAAGTGAAATAAAAAAATAGACAATTAATAATAATAAAGTGGGGCTTTTTAGCCATCCACTTTACTAACACAATAATAATAGCAACAATAATAAAAATTAGCAAAGTTTGTAAAGTTAGTTGTTAATAACAATAATAATAATAAAAGGTTAGTAAGTTAGTAAGTTAGTAACAATTATAGCAATAATAAAAGGTTAGTAAGGTTAGTAAGTTAGTAACAATTATAACAATAATAAAAGGTTAGTAAGGTTAGTAAGTTAATCACAATTATAACAATAAAAATAAAAGTTAGTAAGTTAATAATGATAATAACAATAACAATAAAAGTTAGTTATGTTAGCAATTAATAATAATAATAATAATAACAATAAAAGTTAGTAAAGTTAGATTAGATGTTAATAACAATAAATATAAAAGTTAGTAAAGTTAGATTAGTTGTTAATAACAATAAAAAAAAAAGTTAGTAACAATAAACAAATAAATAAACAAGTAAGAATTAAAAGAGTTAGTAATTAATTCTGCAAGAACAAAATAAAAGGTTAGTGACCAAAGTGAAAGAAATTGAAAAGATGAAGGATTAAATGAGAGTTGTACCCTTCAAATTAAAATTTGAATTTCTGGAAACAGGAAAACGACGCGCGCGAGGGGCAGGGGGTTGGGCTGGCGGCGCTGGCATGGCGGCACGGGCGCGGGGCGGCGAGGCGGAGGGGGTACGGCGGCGCGTGACGGCCAGAGCGACGGCAGCGTGACGGCGGAGGCGGTGGACGGCGCGAGGCGAGGAGAAAGGAGGAGGAAAAAAGAAAAAGGACGGCGGCGGCGGTGGACGACGGCGTCGCGGGACGGTCGGGGCGACGGCATGGAAGTGACGGCGACGGCGGGGCGTGGGCTGGCGGTGGCGGGACGGCGACGGAGGAAGGAAGCAGAAGAGAGAGAGAGAGAGAACGCACGAGAGGAGAGAGAGAGAGAGCAAACGGGAACAGGGGCTAAAACGAAGAGAAAGAGAAGTTTTTAGGCTTCTGGGAAGAGAGAAAGAGGTCAGGGACTATGGCTGTAATTTTTTCCCTTTTTTAAAATGGAGCTCTAGATTTTTTTTCTTTTTTTTTATTTGTTTTCTGTGTTAACACACAGATTTGGACCCCTATTTATAGGGGAAGGGGTGCTGGACTGTTCATAATTAAAAATTAATTAAATTCAAACTTATCTTTTAATTTGGTAAAATGACAGTTTCAGTCCTTTACGTCTCTTAGACTCTGGATAAGTTCCTGAAGCTTCTGATTTTGACAATTTTATCGTTTTCTGTTAATTGGGGCCAGAACGGTTACGCTGGCCCCAAATTGATGTGACAAACTACCAAATGCTCCTGAAACTTTCAGATTTTGTCAATTTTTCCCGAAACTTCTCAATTTTGTCATTTTTACCTCAAACTTTTTAATTTTGTCATTTTATGAAGTTTTCCTTTTTATTTCATACATACATTTATACACATATATCATTTTTAATTAAATCCTCACAAAACAAAAAAATGTATTTTAAACTAATTAAAAAATTTAGAAATAATAATAATAATAATAATTTTTTTTTAAATTAATTTTTTTATTTAATTTTTTTTAAATTTTTTTTAATGGCCGGACGAAATTGGGTGTCAACATTAGCTAATGCAAAAAAAGGAGAATTCATTTCAAAATGTTTTGTTATCTCATGAAACATTGGATTTGGCACAATGTGAAGTGCTGCGTAATTGTAAACTGAAACCAATTGTTTCAAATCCCTAAGGAAATTAACAATATCAGAAACGAACGACATAATTTACAACATCAGACTTACTGTCGCAGCGGTGGAATCGCGAAGACGCAAAGGATGAATCGCCAGTCATCGCTCCTATGGCGGCGATTAACGCGTCAACAAGAACACAGCCATGTCTGAAACTACCATGAAAGAAAGAGAAAATCAAAATACAACGCAAATGAAACCTTAAATAGAACTAATGATTCGAGCCCAAAATCGATTTCAAGTGAAAGTGAGAGATATTTACCTGAAATAGAAACGATTTGAACCAGGCAAGCAAGCTTCAACACAATCGTGCTGGGTGGAGAGGACCGATCGAACAGATTGGGAAGCAGATAAGGGACTTTTGTGGAAGTTTGAAGAAGTGCGTCTATACGGTCTGTGAGAAAGGTTGGGGAAGGGATTTTAATTTGCAGTAGCCACGGCAATATATCGCTTAAACGCGACGGCAATATGTCGCTTAATACTAGCAACGTGTGGCCTTTGCTATATTTAGGCTAAACATTTTCCTGCCCATACTTGTAATAAATTTAGGCTAAATTAGATCCCAATATATTATAAAATGGCTAAGCCTCTTGTGCCAATAAACGTATTCAAATTAATTTAATTTTAATTAACATGTTTTTTTGTTAAATTACCTAAAATAGTGTAAAAGAATTTTAATTTTAATTAACATGATTTTTTGTTAAATTACCTAATATTTCGTAAAAGAGTTTAGCTCAGTAAATAGCAAAAAAATTCTAATTACCCAAGTTATAATTACATACAGCTTGCCCTTTGTAATATTCCAAAGACTAGTTGTTGACTAATTATGACTGGCTTTTTATGAGATTGTTCATTCATTTTTTTTTTCATTTGTTTTGATAATGATAAATTTTAAGTGTTTTCAGTTTATTTTTCAATGAAAACGCTTGGATCGATGTATCCATGTGTGTATTAAAAAACTATAATTTAGACTAAATTTTGTTTTATGGTTACATGATTTATTAACTAACTCAGTTATTTTTCATAAAATAAGATAAAAAAGTTTTAAGAGTGATGATTACTTGTCAGTAACTTATGGAGACGGTTTACCCTCACTAATCATAAAATTAGCGAAGGCAGGTAGTCGCCAATTTTAGCGACTTTCAACCGTCGCTAAACTTTCACCAAACTTTTAGTGACTATTTGTCGTCACTAATTAGCAACTGTTTATAGTCGTCGCTAATTAAACCGTCGCTAAATTTGATTTTTCTAGTAGTGTTCTTTTAAGGATAAATATACGATCGAACTTTTCAATTGAGATGAAATTTGTTATTTATGTTTTCGAAGTGGGACAAAATAGCCATTCACGGTTTAATAGGGAGAATATTCTGGTTTTTAATAGGATATTCGATTAACTTTGTGCATGGATATCTCTTTTTTGTCTAATTAACGGCATGCCGATTCCATCTCCGCATCTAGCTGCCACCCAACTGCCAGCAAAGCTTCATGGGCATTAGCTTGGCAGGGCTAAGTGTGAGAATGTAGTTTATCTCTACCTCACTTCTTGCGGCAACGCCACTGGCACTCTTAGTCAATTATTATTCAAAATTTGTTACCATAAACAAGTATATGCATAGGATTTGTTGTTCAATCACGGTGATATGAGGAGATAGATTTCATAGAAGAAGCGATTTCTAATAATAGTGATAGCCTTACAAGACATTGTAAATGTACCTGTGTGAGGCTAGTGATGTTGTATATTTGTGTCTAGGTTGTATGTCATGTCAGCATCTATATCCACATGACTCACAATTCTGTCCATTCTTGACAGCAATAGTGTATTTACACTAATTTCATAATATAAGTGATCATTTGCATGACAAAAATGCATCAATGACTTATATCCTTGGAACACATAAAATCAATGGCAAATTTGCTCTTTCCAGCCAACTTCTAAAATTTGTGTACTAGTCACAAAAAATGAGTAAATGTCATGAATGATCACTAATATTTAGTTATTATTTCCTTTTAATCCCTAATTTATTGAATATTCTATTTTAGTTCTAAACCTATTAAAAACATTTTGTTCTAGTCCTAAATCCATTGAAAACGTTTCATTTTGGTTCCAATTTGATGAAATTTGTTAACTCAAAATATTTGTCTAATAACAACTTTTAAGATTATAATTTAAACTATCAAGTAACTGTCTTATAATAAATTTAATCTATATAATAATTTTTTTACAGTTAATAAAAAATCAAATTACTTTTTCCTCTCTTTAAATTAAACTTATTTTATTCAGAAAGAAAAAACTACTAATTTCAATTGTCTATTTACTATCAAAAAATATTAAATTATTTAAATTTACTGGAAGACAGTTATCGAATATTTAAATTAGAATTTCAAAAATTTCTATCAGACAATTATTCTGAGTTAATGAATTTTATCCGGTGAGGGGTCAAAATAAAACAATTTTAATAGGTTTAGGACTAAAACAGAATATTCAATAGGTTAGGGATTAAAAGGAAACAATGACTAAATACAGCCTCGACGATAGGAATTCTCCTATCGTTTGAAGGAAAATTGATGGAATGAGGTTAAGGAAATCTCCTTGAACCTCGAGCGAAATTTATATGAAAGCAATTAGAATTGGAATAATTTTCTTCGAAAGTGTGAATTTGCATAATAGGCGAGTGCGAAATTTTAGACTTCGATAAAATGAGTGAATCTTGATGATGACAATATCGCTAACAAATTATGTAAAGGGAACGGATGTTTGGAATCAATATCCAAGGTTCATCTAATATTTTCTTTAGTAAATATAGATTCGCTTGAGAGATATGTCATCCAAATAAGGTTGAAGCTTAACTATCCTAAAATGTTATGCCTAATAGACCTAATAGGATGCGTCTCAAGAGCAATAAAAATTACTCTTTACTCAGCCATTCCAACCTAAAGGCATTGTCCTATGGTTTTAATATCAGCATGGACGAGACTATCTTATAAGATAAAAAAAGAAATTCCCTGAAAGAAAAACTAAAACACGAAAGAAAATGCTGATAATAAAACTAAAGGACAAGCAAAACGGATCGGATCACTTCTTCTTCCACAATATTTCAACAGGGTTAGTAGAGGACTATTATGGGATCGAACTGTTCGGGAAAGACTGTCGCGTCCAGTCTATCTGAATCATTGCTGGATCTGGTTCAGGAACAAAAGCTTGTATTTTATCTAGCAATTCTTCAGCAGTTGTTGCGGATATTATGATTCGCCGTGCCACTCTTGATATAAAATTCTTCTGCATAGCATAATCCATAAAAGCTATCAGACCTGTAAAGAAATTGTTAACATTTAAAAGCCCAATGGGTTTCTTATGCAAATTAAGTTGGGCCATGGAAGCAATTTGAAAGACTTCTCCCAATGTGCCAAAACCACCTGGTAGAGCGATAAAAGCATCAGCATTTAAAAGCATTTGTAACACACGCTCTTGTAAATTTTTAACCACTAACTCTTCTCCAATCGTGCCCCCAGAAATAAATTTCAGAGGTCCAGGGATAATGCCCAGAACTTGACTTCCTCCTAGAGATGCTGCTGATGCTACACCTCCCATTAATCCGACACTACCTCCTCCATAAACTAAATGTATTTTTCGCTCAGCTAATACTCTACCCAAATGGTTGGCTGCTTTTAAATACTCTTCATCTTTTCCAGGAAAAGCCCCAGAAAATACACAAATACTTCGGGATTTACGAGTTGGGGTTTTCTCCATTCCTATCCTTACCCTTGTGAGAAAAGAGGATATATTTATAGAGATGAAGAGATAAGGCAATAATTTTATTTTTCAAGAATGGATACATTATTGCCAGCTATTCATAGTAGTCACGGGTATGACTCTGGTCAGGTATGGGTACACTATCGTTAAAAGAGGAGGAAAATTTTCAAAATAGCTGCTAGCATGTACAGTAGTCGCGACTGTAGCTTATGTCAGGAGTAGGTACATGATTGTCGGATGAGAAGGAAAATTTCAAAAGTGGTAGGTATATACAGTAGTCATAATTATAGCTCATGTCAGGAATGGGTACATTATGGGAGGAAAATTTCAAAAGCGTCAGCTAGCATGTACAGTATCGTGACTATGGCTTATGTCAAGAGTGGATACATTATTGCTGAAAGAGGAGGAAAATTTCAAAAGCGACAGCTAGCACGTACAGTAATCGTGACTTTGGTTCATGTCAGGAGTGGATACATTATTACCAAAAGGGGAGGAAAATTTCAAAAGCGACAGCTAGCACGTACAGTAATCGTGACCTTGTTCCGTCTTCTACTGGCTTTGCGTCCAGTAACGGCTTCAATGCTTTCTATGAATCAGTGATTTGCATCTCATCTAGCTTTTTCACAAACTGGCAAACAGGGTCGTTTAGGGTCAGATTCCCAAGACTGTAACGTTCTCGTTCTTTTTGGAGAATTATCCATAATCCAACAACCTCAAATTGCACTATTCCGCAAGAATGCGCTTCAAGAACCTCTCGGATATCTTCCAGAGATTCCTTACGCAAGCCATTCTTGATGAATTTTATTCTATCATTACGATTTCTGGTGATCACTCCTGGAGAACGACATTTATTGCCGCAAATCCACCATCCACAATTGTGACAGACGCCTAGCCTCTTTGCTCTTCTCTTTTTGGCATAAACGCTTTTACCAAAGCCGGGCATACGGGGAAAGAACGCATCTGGAACTTCACCAGCCGAACGAACTTTAGCTTCGATTAGCCACCGCACATTATCAGGAATGCCCGTGAAGTTCCTTTTTTGAATTATCGTATAAAGTCCCCCGCAAATCGACCTAAGAATCTAGGGTGTAGTCTTTGTTAAATGGACACCTGCTATTCTTTTTCTGGTACAACAAAAAGATGTGATGCGTGCATTCTACTACTTTCCATTTTTACACTCTTTGCCATTATACTATCCATTATTGCTATCACACTTTACTTTTTCGACAACCGGTAATTCTTTTTGTTCTCTAACAAAAAGATGTTGCGTGTGCATTCTACCACTTTTTAATTCCATTATTACATCTACACATTCTACCAATTTTTACCAAAAATTCAATTATTACACCTACACATTCCACCACTTCTTACCAAAAATTCCATTTTTACATCCATCTCTCACTCCTTTCCATTATACTATCCATTATTGCCATCATACTTTGTTTTCTAAATGATACTACTCGTGGGTGAAAATAAAAAGTTAAGGAAAATTTGATAGTAGTGATCTTGAAAGTGCTGCCAAATCTAGTAAGAAGGATTTCAAACGTTGCACCTCAACCCTCAAAAGGAATTCACAGTGGTTATCAACATCCTTGCAAGAAGTCCGGGGTTAGCTTCCAAATCCAAAGAAGTTAGCTCTCATATTAAATGGCTTTAATGGTCTCTCAATTCTCATGAATGCTCAACACAAGCAAAGGTTCTCAGTTCTCTGCAACACAAACTCCAAAAAGAAAGAGAAATTCGTCCCTTCCATCAAAAGACAACAAGGGGAAATTCAAAACCAAAAAAGGACTGAGAACAAGCACGAGCAAGCAAGGCCATTTGAGTCATCTCACTTCAAGAGAGTTATCAAGTATGTCATCACCATAGCTCACAAAAAAAAACAAAGAAAAAAAAAAGAAAAGAAAAGAAAAAAGGGCTCAAGTTAGAGCAAAAGAAAGAAAACAAAAAGTGAGCTATGGATTCTAGACTGAAAACCTGCAAAGGCGGTTTAGAACACAAAAGCAACCCTCAAACCAAGCATGCATAAAGATCACAATAGTTGGGGGGGCAACAGATAAGGTCTAACTTTCTGGAAAGAATGGCAAATTAAGGTCATCACTATTGAGTTTTTCACCATAATCAAATTTGCTCACGAGTAGTATTAAAAGACCCTTCTCCCACACCACTTAAACTTAACTTTCTTCAGACTGAACATCCTCATTCAGTTAAAAGACTATCATTGTGAATCATGTTTCAACCTTATTTAATACTGCTCACGAGTAGTATTAAAATACCCTTCTTTCACACCACTCAAACTTAACTTTACTCAGACCTAATATTTACCTCTTAATATTATTCTCATTCAGCTAAAAGACTGCCACAAAAAAAAAAACATTCAAACTTAACTTTCCTCACACCTAATATTTACCTCTTGATATCATCCGCATTCAGCTAAAAGGCTATCATTCTGAATCATGTTTCTACCTTATTGCATTGCACAGTTTATGTCTTCGAGTTGGAAAAGAGAAGAATGACAGGATATTTTAATTAAAAACAAAGACCGTAAATTACTTTGTCAAGCTTTGCAAATTGATGAAAGTTTTTCTTTAAGGCCAAACCATTATTCATTAATGTATGTAGACTTAAAAGTGAGGAGATAACTTGAGTCTTTCTTTAATAAGATGTGGTTCTTGTAAGAGAAATTTACGATCAAGTGCCAGCACAAAGGTCTAGAAATGCTCGACCTTCTGTTAAATCAAAGGCGAGATGATACCTTTTATCCACATAAATACCATATTCAGGGGGGCAAAGTAGTCTCTACGAAGCGTAAGAGGAGTACTGCCAACAAAGAAGTTCAATAGACAAGGGGGCAAGTCTTATGGATCAAAACTTGAGCTCAAATGGCCTTAATTATTCAGATAAAACTCTCAATTAAAATTATTAATTAATTTTCTCCAGAGAGTTCCTATTGTCGAGGTTCTAAGGTAGGACCCTTAACCTCAAAATCATCAATTTTCCTTCAAACGATAGGAGAGTTCCTATCGTCGAGGTTCTAAGGTAGGACCCTTAACCTCAAAATCATCAATTTTCCTTCAAACGATAGGAGAGTTCCTGTCGTCGAGGTTCTAAGGTAGGACCCTTAACCTCAAAATCATCAATTTTCCTTCAAACGATAGGAGAGTTCCTATTGTCGAGGTTCTAAGGTAGGACCCTTAACCTCAAAATCATCAATTTTCCTTCAAACGATAGGAGAGTTCCTATCGTCGAGGTTCTAAGGTAGGACCCTTAACCTCAAAATCATCAATTTTCCTTCAAACGATAGGAGAGTTCCTGTCGTCGAGGTTCTAAGGTAGGACCCTTAACCTCAAAATCATCAATTTTCCTTCAAACGATAGGAGAGTTCCTATCGTCGAGGTTCTAAGGTAGGGCCCTTAACCTCAAAATCATCAATTTTCCTTCAAACGATAGGAGAGTTCCTATCGTCGAGGTTCTAAGGTAGGACCCTTAACCTCATTCAATCAATTTTACTTCAAACGATAGGAGAGTTCCTATCGTCGAGGTTCTAAGGTAGGACCCTTAACCTCAAAATCATCAATTTTCCTTCAAACGATAGGAAAGTTCCTATCGCTATCTAAGGGCCCTTAACCCTTAGAACTTTCTTAATGTAATCAAACCTAAGGCTAGGTTCTAAGGTAGGACCCTTAGAAAATTAAACGATAAGAGAGTTTTCTTATCATAAAGTAATCAAACCTAAGGCTAGGTTCTAAGATAACTTTATGTCCATTCCGAAAACGAGGTTCTAAGGAAGGGCCCTTAACCTCAAATCATCAATTTTTCTTCAAACGATAGGAGAGTTCCTATCGTCGAGGTTCTAAGGTAGGGCCCTTAACCTCAAAATAATCAATTTTCCTTCATCGTTTGAAGGAGAGTTCCTATCGTCGAGGTTCTAAGGTAGAGCCCTTAACCTCAAAATCATCAATTTTCCTTCAAACGATAGGAGAGTTCCTATTGTCGAGATTCTAAGGTAGGACCCTTAACCTCAAAATCATCAATTTTCCTTCAAACGATAGGAGAGTTCCTATCGTTGAGGTTCTAAGGTAGGGCCCTTAACCTCAAAATCATCAATTTTCCTTCAAACGATAGGAGAGTTCCTATTGTCGAGGTTCTAAGGTAGGACCCTTAACCTCAAAATCATCAATTTTCCTTCAAACGATAGGAGAGTTCCTATCGTCGAGGTTCTAAGGTAGGACCCTTAACCTCAAAATCATCAATTTTCCTTCAAACGATAGGAGAGTTCCTGTCGTCGAGGTTCTAAGGTAGGACCCTTAACCTCAAAATCATCAATTTTCCTTCAAACGATAGGAGAGTTCCTATTGTCGAGGTTCTAAGGTAGGGCCCTTAACCTCAAAATCATCAATTTTCCTTCAAACGATAGGAGAGTTCCTATCGTCGAGGTTCTAAGGTAGGACCCTTAACCTCAAAATCATCAATTTTCCTTCAAACGATAGGAGAGTTCCTGTCGTCGAGGTTCTAAGGTAGGACCCTTAACCTCAAAATCATCAATTTTCCTTCAAACGATAGGAGAGTTCCTATCGTCGAGGTTCTAAGGTGGGACCCTTAACCTCAATCATCAATTTTCCTTCAAACGATAGGAGAGTTCCTATCGTCGAGGTTCTAAGGTAGGACCCTTAACCTCAAAACAATCAATTTTCCTTCAAACGATAGGAGAGTTCCTATCGTCGAGGTTCTAAGGTAGGACCCTTAACCTCAAAATCATCAATTTTCCTTCAAACGATAGGAGAGTTCCTATCGTCGAGGTTCTAAGGTAGGGCCCTTAACCTCAAAATCATCAATTTTCCTTCAAACGATAGGAGAGTTCCTATCGTCGAGGTTCTAAGGTAGGACCCTTAACCTCATTCAATCAATTTTACTTCAAACGATAGGAGAGTTCCTATCGTCGAGGTTCTAAGGTAGGACCCTTAACCTCAAAATCATCAATTTTCCTTCAAACGATAGGAAAGTTCCTATCGTCGAGGTTCTAAGGTAGGACCCTTAACCTCATTCAAACAATTTTCCTTCAAACGATAGGAGAGTTCCTATCGTCGAGGTTCTAAGGTAGGACCCTTAACCTCAAAATCATCAATTTTCCTTCAAACGATAGGAGAGTTCCTATCGTCGAGGTTCTAAGGTAGGACCCTTAACCTCAAAACAATCAATTTTACTTCAAACGATAGGAGAGTTCCTATCGTCGAGGTTCTAAGGTAGGACCCTTAACCTCATTCAAACAATTTTCCTTCAAACGATAGGAGAGTTCCTATCGTCGAGGTTCTAAGGTAGGACCCTTAACCTCAAAATCATCAATTTTACTTCAAACGATAGGAGAGTTCCTATTGTCGAGGTTCTAAGGTAGGACCCTTAACCTCAAAATTATCAAATTTTCCCTTCAACGACACCCAATTTCGTCCGGGTTTTTTTTAAAAATTTTTTTAAAAAAAAAAACTAATTAAAAAAATTATCATTATTATTATTATTATTGCTAAAAAATTTTAATTATGTGAATTAGTTTAAAATATATTTTTATTTTGAGAAGATTTGATTTAAAATAATATATGTGTGAATATGTATGTGTTTGAAATAAAAATAAAATTTCAGGAAAAAATGACAAAAAAATTAAAAGTTTGAGGTAAAAATGACAAAATTGAGAAGTTTCGGACAAAATTGACAAATTCTGAAAGTTTCAGGAGCTTTGGGTAATTTTTCGCGTCAATTTTGGGCCTAAACGGACGTTTCTGGCCCAAATTGACAGAAAACGTTAAAATTGTCAAAATCAGAAGCTTCTGAGCTTATCCAGAGCTGGAGTAACGTAAAGGACTGAAACTGTCATTTTACCAATTTAAAAGATAAGTTTGATATTTTTTATTAATTTATCCGTCTACAGTTCAGCTAAGCTCCTTCTATAAATACCCCCCCAAATTCAGTTCTGAACACAGAAAAAAATAGCAAAAAAACTTAGAGCTCCGTTTTAAAAAAAGAGAAAATTACAGCCCTTAGCCCCAGCCCTCTTCCCTTCTTCCCCAGAAAGCCAAATTTTTTTTTTCACTGCTGTTCCCTCTCTCTTTCTCTCTCTCTCTCTCCGCCGTGCCCCTCGCTGCCCGCAGCCGCCGCCGTCCCTCCGCCTCGCCGCCCTCGCCGCTGCGCCGCCCCGCCGCGCCGCCAGCTGCCCCTGCCTCCCCCTCCTTTCGCGCGCGCCTTCGCGTCTCTGTTCTTCAGATTCAAAAACTTGTTTTGAAAGGTGAAACCTTGATTCCATACTTCATCTTTTCAATTTCTTTCAATTTGGTCACTAACCTTTTATTTTTGTTCCTGCAGAATAAATTACTAACCTTTTTAATTTTTACTTGTTTATTTATTTGTTAATTATTGTTATTATTACTAATCTTCTTTTTATTGTTGTTATTGACTTACTAACAACTAACTTTTAATATTATTATTGTTACTAACCTTTTAATTTTTGCATTATTACTAACTTTTATAATTGTTGTTAACAATTAATTAATTTTTATTATTGTTGTTAATTAATTAATTTAATTAACTTGGCTAACTTTTTATTATTGTTGTTAATTAATTAATTTAATTAACTTGACTAACTTTTTATTATTGTTGTTAATTAATTAATTTAATTAACTTGACTAACTTTTTATTATTGTTGTTAATTAATTAATTAACTTGACTAACTTTTTATTATTGTTGTTAATTAATTAATTTAATTAACTTGACTAATTTCTTTTTATTATTGTTGTTAATTAATTAACTTAATTAAACTTGGCTAACTTTTATTTATTGTTGTTAATTAATCAACTTAATTAAACTTGGCTAACTTTTATTATTGTTGTTAATTAATTGACTTAATTAAACTTGGCTAATTTTTATTATTGTTGTTAATTGTTAATCTAACTTTACTAACTTTTTTTATTGTTATTAACAACTAACTATATTAATTGTGCTAACTTTTATTATTGTGTTATTAAAGTGGATGGCCAAAAAGCCCCACTTTATTTTTTTTTTTTTTTAACTAAAAGATAAAAAAAAAGGAATTTTATGTGAATAATTTCCTAAAGGCTAATAAAAATTATTTTTTTTTATAAACAAACATAATGAAATAAATAAATAAATAAATACAAATTTTTTTTTTAAATACATCTTTAAAAGTGATGTTTTTTTTCTAATTAATAATTAATAATGAAATATAAAAAAGAAATTAAATTCCATGTCCAAATGATCCGCCAGGATCCATGGCTTGGAAAATATTTTTTAAATAAAGTATATAAATAAATTTTCCTTTATTATTAAAAAAATAAAAAAAAAAACTTTGGACTAATATTTTTTATTTATCTCTTTATCCAGCAAAATAATAAAATATAATTTTTTTGGTTTCTTTATTAATAAAAAGAATAAAGGAGTAAAAATTTTCTTGGGCTAATATTTTACTTATTTCTTTCAAAATAATAAAAAAAAGATATAACATTTTTTTTTGTTTTTGTTTCCTTTATTAAATAAAATTTTATTCAAATGATTTCAAATAAAGGTAATAATAAAAATCTTTTAGCAAACAAAAAGAACATAAAAAAAATCATATAAATATCAAAAACTTTTTATACATATAAATCTTTGATTTCTTTAATCTTTTTTCAAAATAAATTATATAAATATCAAAACTTTACCTTTATTTTCCTTATTAAATAATCATTTTTGCTTAATTTTTTTATCAAAAATAAAACAAACAAATATTAAGATTTTTATTTTATTTTTGAAATATATATATAAATTTCCGGTTTCATCATTAAATAAATAAAGTTTTGTTTACTTTTTGATTCACCTTTTATTAAATAAAATATTAAGGCTTCACTTTTATTTTTAAAATATACATATAAATCTTTAGTTTTCTTCATTAAATAAACAAAAACCTTGATTAAATAATTACTTTCTTGGTTCATCTTTTATCAAATCAAAAAAAATAAGCTTAAAAAATAAATATGTATAAATATCAAGACTTTCTTTATATAAATCTTTTCTTTATTATTTTATTGAATAATTAATTTTGGTTAATCTTTTAAATAAAAAATCAAATACATGAGAATTAAGATTTTATTTTCAACTCTTTTGTTTTCTTTGGTAAATAAATAAAATTCTGGTATTAAATAATTATTTTTATAAAAAATTAGTTCATGGTATATTGGCTGGAAACTGTCTCGTGCCCGCTTTTGAGCTGCTTCACCTGGTGAAGAGGGTCTGGCTGAGTAACAACGCCCCGTACCATGATCAAAGATTTTTTTTTATTTTATTTTTTTTAAAACTCTTTGATTCCTTTAAATTAACTTCTTATTAAATAAAAAAATTAATTGTTTTTGAATTCTTTTATGAATTAAGAAAAAAATCAGATAAAAATAAAAGAAAGATAAAAAAAAGAAATAAAAGAAAGATAAAAAAAGAAATAAAAAAAAAAAGAAGATAAGAAAAATAAGATAAAAGATAAAAAAAAAAAAAGAAAAGAAAAGAAAGAAAAAAAAAAGAAGTAAAAATATAAAGACAAATTTTTAGTTAGTATTAAAAATCATTACCTTTTAAAAAATTAATTTCAGGAATTAAATAATTACGATTAAGTAAATCAATTTCCATATCCGGATGATCCGGCAGGATCTACGGTTTGGAAAATATCAATTTTTTTAAAATAAATAAATTAAATAAAAAGATAAAAATCCATATTTTTACAATATGGATAAAATTGTTTAAAATTTCACCAAATTCCGTGTCCAAATGACTCGGCAGAGTCCATGGTTCGGAATCAAAAATCTTCCGTGTCCAAATGACTCGGCAGAGTCCATGGTTCGGAAGTATCAAATTTTATCCAACTTAATTACCAAAAATCCACATTTTCGACTAATTCAGTTAAAATATCTAAATTAACTGAAATTTTTTTAAAAGCAAAGTAAAACAAAATTAAAATCAACTAAGGTGCCAATTTTTGGGCGTTTTAACAAAGTTGTTTCAACGTAACCGTACTCCCGAACCCCCGAACTCTCGCAGACCATATTTTAGGTGACCAATCGACCTAAGTAAACTGATTGGTGGCGACTCCAGAAAACCCGACGTTGCCACAGCTTGGCGACTCCACTGGGGAGATGCGACGTTAGTGAGTCGAGCCTAAAGTTGATTTGTTTTGATTTACTTTGCTTTACTATTATGTGGATTTATATATTATATTTACTTAAGTAAACATGCATAACGCATTCACAAAATGAAGCTCTATACCCGAGCTTCCTTAAATCAAACACGATTCTTTCTAAGCGGAATTGGTGTTGCTGTCCTTGTGAGGCCACGGTCTCCAAGCCTTCACCGGTTTCAAAGTAGTAAAGTAGTGTATTGCCTTCTGAGACGGTTAGTCTCTGCATGGGCCCACGAAAAGCTACGACTCGAATTAATCCATTCCTTACATAAACCCTAGAGGGTAAGGAATCGGGCCGTCACTATGATTCAGTGACGGGATTCGGGAACTATCCCTTGCCTTTTTGATAAACCACCTTCTGCATGTAGAATTCCTTACTCTACCTTAGAACCAGCCATTAAGAATTTCCCATACCTCGGTTCCCATTTCCATAGGTTTTGTTTTATCTATATGTTTGTATGATCCTATGTGTTATTTTTTTTACTAACTCTATTTTTCCTTATTTTTCCGGCATATACATTTCATCATTAAAGATAAGTATTTGGTGAAAGAACTATTATCATGGATATTCTCGATTATCTTCCCACGGCTGTTACTGGATCATGGAATGACACGGTAATCGAAACTCAGCCTGAAGCTATGGAATATTCCGAAACGGCTCAAAAGCTTCACGGAGATGCTCTGACATCCCATTCTCACGTACAGCTTAAGGACCAGGTATCGGTCCGGATAAATCAGAACGACACCACGGAATTATTGCAAGTCTGGAATAGTTGGAATTCTGCTGATCGAGAAGCTTTTACGGCAAAATATGGTCACATCACTTGCCTACTAAAGGTTACCGTTGATGCATCACTTGTCCGGGCTCTAATACAATTTTGGGATCCATTTTATCGATGCTTTTCTTTCGATAAGATGGATCTGGTTCCAACCATTGAAGAATACAACAGCCTCTTGGGTTGGTCCTCCGACTATCCAATCGAGACTTATCAACATGATAGAAGAACGGAGCCTCATCGAGCCCTAGCAAAATTATTGGACATGCCAGCTTCCAGTCTTCAACCCAAATTTGCAACAAAAGGGTGTCGGAAATTTATCAGCTGGACCGATCTAAAACAACTAAGTCACACCCTCCCTCAGAAGAATCAACGACGCAAGTTGTTCGCCTTGGCAATATATGGCCTGGTAGTCTTCCCAAGAATTGTCGGATTTATTGAAGGAGACGTCATCACATTATTTGAGCAAGTCTGCAATGCCCAAGTAAATCCGACCTCAGTGATATTATGTGAAACTATCAGGGCATTAAACTTTTGTCGCCAAAGAGGAGGCAAATTCATAGGATGTTCACATCTCCTCAACGTTTGGATCAAAAGCCACCTTCCTTGTGAGAAGCAACATTTTGGAAATCGCTTTTCAAAGGACTTCATCCCAATCGAAGCCTTTTTGAAAAGTGAAACCACTAATCATGATAGCAAGGAAGCATGGGTTGACTACTTCAAGAACATCAGCGAATTCCAAATTGAATGGAGAGCACCCTGGTCCACCACCACCCGCATAGTTTACCGTTGCGGCAATTGCCCGTGGGTTCCTCTCTTAGGCATATGGGGAGGAACAAGCTATGCTCCAGCCCAAGTACGTAAACAATTTGGGTCCATGCAATTTATACCCATGACACATAACCTGAGCAAGTTGGAGTTTTCACATGAAGATCTAAATTCAAATAAGCTTGCAATGGGTATTTCAGTTGCATGGAAAAGACTTTTCATATTAAAGTCAGGCCCTATTATTTCTCCTACTGCGTATTATGAATGGAGAAATAATCGGAAAGAAGGAATAGTTCTTCCCGAAGAGGTCATCAGAAAATTGGCAAAAAGAGAGTTGGAGAAAGAGCTAGAGGAAGAAAAGGAGAAGAACAAAAAGATGCTCTTCGACATACAACAGCTCAGTCACAAAACACAACTCCTCGAAGAAAAGATCGAAAGCCAAAAACAAGTCATCACCGAATTAGTTGATGAAACCGATCAAACAGAGATGAGAGCAAGATATTGGGAAGATCAATACAGATTTTCTCAAGAACAGCTTCAAATATTTTTGGCAGAAGTCAGAAAAGTGACTGAGCAAGCCCAACTAATGGGCGAAGAAGCCAAGGAGTTAGAAGAATTGAGCTGCCCTACTCCATCGGTGAATATTCAAAAAATGATGGAGTTTATTTCAAAGGCCAGAAAGCAATACTGTACTTTGGGCCGTTTCTTTTGAAAATAATAAGCTTTTGGTGAATGTAATTGAGAAATTCCACTATAATTCTTCTTTCACCAAGTATTTACAATATTCATGCATGCATCCATCACATTAATCATACACACATAGAATCTAATAAAATAAATATTTCCTTTAAAAGGGTAAAATTGGACCTCAACACCGATATTCAACTCGACTCCAAACAAGATTAATGGCAGAACAAGCCGAAGGACGTCTCATGGAGATGGAGTCCAAGATTGAAAGTATGTCAGAACAGATGAAACAATTGATGGAATTAATCAAAGGGAAAGCAACTCAAGTCCCCATCAAAGAAGTACAAGATCCCACTTATCCCCCGGGATTCACCCCGCAACGAGTCTCAGTCCAAGAAAACCTGTTTCAAGAATCAGGACCCTCTGCTAGTGTTCACCTGAAACAAGACACTGTACAGGAAGAGAAGAAGACATTACCAAAAGATGAAGCAGAATCTCAAAAAATCGAGACAATAGAGAAAAGACTGAGAGCCATTGAAGGAGGCACTATATTCGGATCCCTTTCAGTGGATGACCTCTGCTTAGTGCCAGACGTCGTAATCCCTTCAGATTTTAAGGTGCCAGATTTCGTAAAATACGATGGAACGAGTGATCCCATCACTCACATCACTTTGTTTCTCAGAAGACTACAACCACTTACCAAAGATGAGAAGGTGTGGATCGCACTTTTTCAGGAAAGTCTCACAAAATCAGCATTACAGTGGTATCTAAGCCAAGGTCCAAGAAACATAAAAACTTGGAATGACCTTGCTCAGGCCTTCATCGGCAACTATAAACATGTTATGGACTTAGCTCCGGATCGCCAAACTCTCCAAAACATGGAGAAGAAAAAAACAGAAACTTTTAAGGAATATGCCCAACGATGGAGGGACTTAGCTGCACAAGTACAGCCACCCATGACAGAAAGAGAAATGGTCACTTTGTTTGTCCAGACACTGAAATACCCATATTATGACAAACTTATTGGCAATGCGGCAACTAACTTCTCCGACGTAGTCATGTCTGGAGAAAGGATCGAGCATGGTATCAGGACCGGGAAGATTACTGAGTCCTTTAGTGATCCTATGAAAAGAGGAGGACCATCCAGAAGAAAAGATGAAGAAATACAACAAATCGGACGAGGAAGAGGGATTCCCCTCGTGGGTACCGTGGCTACCGGTCCTCGCCTATCCTATTCTGCCAACAGGCCCAATGATTATCCTCCAAATAGGCCCAGTGATTATCTTCCCAATAGACCCAACAATTATCCTCTCAACAGGCCAAATCAGTTACGGCCACCTGTTCCGACTCCTCCAATGCCTGCACCAAGACCAAGAGAAATTTTCGCACCGATTCCCATGACTTATACTGAGTTATATCCAAAACTCATCCAGAGCCAACTCATTCACCCAATTCCCACAAGGCCATTCGAACCCCCATATCCAACATGGTATGACCCTAAACTAAATTGCCCATATCATGATGGTGCCGTGGGCCACGGACTCGAAAATTGCATAGCATTGAAGCGTATAGTCCAACAATTAATTGAGTCAAAGTGGTTGGACTTTTCCGATGAACCAAACGTCACTCATAATCCATTGCCTCCTCATCAAGCCAAACCAGTCAATATGATGGAAGAATACTGGCCGATGAAGAAAACAGTCAATGATATCATAACCCCTCTTAAGCATGTATATTCATGCCTTGTGAAAGAAGGGATTATCATAGGAAAGTCTTCTGGAAATAAAGAAGTCGAGCATGAGGAATGGTGCAACTTTCATAACAGTAAGAGTCATTCTATCCAAGAATGCCCAGAATTCCGTAAAAGTCTACAAAGTCTCATGGACTCCTCCCAAATCATCGTTTTTATGTCAGATAAAGAGGATGACGTGAATGTGATAATTAAAGAACAAGAAGTCAATATCATGCCAAGGCCACTAGTCATTCCAATCTCAAAATCTGCTCTCAAGCCTTTAAGAATTCAAGTTCCAAAGCCATTCCCGTACAAATCAGACAAAACTGTTCCATGGAACTATGGCTATACTTCTAACATCACATCAACTCCGTTAGAAGTTGGGGGCATGACTAGAAGTGGTCGGTGTTATTCTCCCGAGCAAATGAACAAGCTCCAACAAGAGAAGAATGTTACGGATCCAGCAAATGGACCTATTAACACATCTAAAGAGCAAGAGATGCCTCGAGCAGTAACAGATGAACAAGCTACTGAGTTTCTCAAACTCATAAAGCAAAGTGAATACAGCATCGTGGAGCAGTTGAACCGTCTGCCAGCAAAGATCTCCATACTTTCATTGCTCTTAAGTTCTGATGCCCATCGAGAAGCTCTTCTCAAAGTCCTGAATAAGGCTTATGTTGAACAAGATATCTCCGTGAACAACTTTGACCACCTTGTCAACAACATCACGGCACAAAATCTCATCACATTCACTGACGATGAGATACCAGCAGAAGGAAGGGGTCACTCTAAGGCTCTACATATTTCGATTAAATACAAAGATCGGATTATGGCTAGAGTTCTGATCGACAATGGATCAGCTCTAAATGTAATGCCATTAGAAACTTTACATAAGATCGGTTTAGACCCATCACACCTCAACAACAGTCATATTGTTGTTCGAGCATTTGACGGAACAAAGAGAGATGTGGTTGGAGAAATAGAGCTACCAATTGGGATTGGTCCCTGTCTTTTCCATATCACATTCCAAGTCATGGACATTTCTCCATCTTATACTTGTCTACTGGGAAGACCATGGATCCATATGGCTGGAGCAATTCCTTCCTCATTACATCAAAAAATGAAATTCATCATTGAAGGAAAGATAATCACAGTCTTTGCTGAAGAAGACATTCTGCTATCTAGACCTGCGGATGCTCAATATGTTGAGGTCAATGAAAATATACCTGATTGCTCCTTCAGGTCTTTTGAGATTGTCAATGCTGCTTATGTCAGTGAATATGGAGAAGAACCCATTCCTAACATCTCTAAAACAAGTCGCATGGTCGCCAAACTCATGATAAAAGGAGGATACTCACCGGGGTTAGGTTTGGGACAAGATTTACAAGGAATCCCAGAGCCATTGAAAATATCCGCAAATGAAGGGAAATACGGCCTAGGCTTCACACCGACAAGACATGATAAAATGAAGGCAATAGCTGAAAAAAGAGAAAAGAGGATTGCACGATTAACAGGGCATCCTCTCCAGGAAAGAAATCTGGATATCCCTGAAATCACCGAAACGTTCGTGAGTGGTGGTCTCATTCCGAAAAATGACAATGAAGGCAAGCTGACTATCAACATCAACAAGTCTTTTGAAAGTCTTTCTATTCAGGCAATCATCAGCGATTCACCTGAAGAGGAGGAGCTCATTCAACCTTGTGGCCCACGGGATGTGCTGAACAATTGGGAGGCGATAGAACTGCCTGTTATAATTGAAAGCTTTCCAAAGTAATCTAATAGTAAAAACCTCCTAAAGAAAGGTTCAATCAATAGGGTGTAGTCTTTGTTTAAGTGAACCTTTTAGTTATTGCTTTTTATTCCAATAAAGTTGTGATTTATGCACATTGTAAATAAAGTACCAGTTTGCATCCATCTCATTCGTGCCATTTTTTTTTTTTTTTTTTTTTTTTTTCTCTCTTCTCTTTCTTTTCTCTCTGGATAATGCAGACCCAAAACTCTCTTTGATGACAATGAAAGAATGAACTTTGATAATCCTGTAAACACTACCGACTCGGATGACGAAGATCTTCAAGTATCTCCTGAGCTATTAAAAATGATTGAGCGAGATGAAAAAGAAAGAGCAACAAGTCAAGAACCAACTGAGGTATTCAACCTGGGAGACAGTCAGGATGTAAAAGAAGTCAAGATTGGCACTTTATTCCCTCCTGAAGAAAAAGAAGAATTAGTCCATTTATTAAAAGAATATGTGGATGTATTCGCTTGGTCATACCAAGATATGCCTGGCTTAAGCTCAGACATAGTACTACACAAAATACCTTTGAAGCCTGGGGCGAAGCCTGTCAGACAGAAGTTACGAAGATTAAAGCCGGAGTTAATCTTAAGAGTAAAAGACGAGATTCGAAAGCTGTGGGATGCAGGATTTCTTGGGGTCGCTGAATATACAGAATGGGTGGTTAACATTGTCCCAGTCGAAAAGAAAGAAAGTGGGAAACTAAGAGTTTGTCAGGACTACCGGCCTTTGAACGAAGCCAGTCCTAAAGATAACTTCCCACTTCCTCATATTGATACACTGGTGGATAATACCGCAGGAAACTCCTACTTTTCCTTCATGGATGGTTTTTCTGGATACAATCAAATCAAACTTGATCCAGATGACATGATAAAAACTGCTTTTATTACCCTTTGGGGTACCTTCTACTATAAGGTGATGCCTTTCGGGTTAAAGAATGCTGGTGCTACATATCAAAGAGCCATGGTCACGTTGTTCCATGACATGATTCATAAAGAAATTGAAGTATATGTGGACGACATGATCGCCAAAACTTTCACTGCTGGGGGGCATCTAAAAGTGCTAAGAAAACTATTCGATAGACTTCGCAAATATCAATTGAAGTTGAATCCTGCCAAATGTACTTTTGGAGCCTCTTCAGGAAAATTATTGGGTTTCATAGTCAGCAAGGACGGGATTCGAGTTGACCCGAGTAAAGTCAAAGCGATACAAGAAATGCAACCCCCGAAGACTCCAAAACAAGTAAGAAGTTTTCTGGGTAGAATCAACTTCATAGCAAGGTTCATATCACAATTGACGTCCAAGTGTGAACCGCTTTTCAAATCACTAAAGAAGAACAATCCGATTGAGTGGAATAACGAATGCCAAGAAGCGTTCGAGAAAATCAAACGATATTTATCAAATCCACCAGTCTTGATACCACCTCGATCCGGAGAACCGTTGATTCTATATTTATCCATACAGGATTC
The DNA here is from genome assembly GCA_039654915.1 of Aquilaria yunnanensis. Lineage (NCBI taxonomy): Eukaryota > Viridiplantae > Streptophyta > Magnoliopsida > Malvales > Thymelaeaceae > Aquilaria > Aquilaria yunnanensis. Next base: position 5,688,990 of record CM077595.1, read on the forward strand.
TTCATTAGGATCCGTATTGGGTCAACGTGATGAGACAAGCAAGAAGGAGCATGCAATTTACTATTTGAGCAAAAAGCTTACCACATATGAAGCTAAATACTCAATAGTAGAAAAGTCCTGTTGTGCCCTTGCATGGGTAGCACATCGACTACGACACTACATGCTCAACAACACAACATTACTGATCTCCAAGACTGACCCCATTAAGTACATTTTCGAGAAACCCGCTTTATCAGGCAGGATTGCAAAATGGCAAATGCTGTTATCTGAATACGACATACAGTATGTCACCCAAAAGGCCGTAAAAGGAAGTGTGATCGCTGAATATCTGGCTGATAGAGCATTGGAGGATTATGAGCCCATGAGAATGGACTTTCCTGATGGAGATATAATGACGATAGAACAGGAAGTCGATGAAGAAAATGAAACATGGAAAATGGCATTCGATGGAGCATCTAATGCTTTGGGACAAGGGATCGGAGCTATACTCATCTCTCCAAGCGGAGAGCAGTTTCCCCTCACAGCAAAAATTACATTTCCTTGTACCAACAATATAGTAGAGTATGAAGCATGTGCTATGGGACTCCAAATGGCATTGGATTTGAAAGTGCGAGATCTCCGAGTCTATGGGGATTCCGCATTAGTCATATATCAAATCAATGGAGAATGGGAGACAAGAGATTCAAAATTAATCCCTTACCAAAAGCTTATACTAGACATGACTCGAAGATTTAACAGTATAAGTTTCCATCATCTTCCAAGGGAAGATAATCAAATCCCAGACGCTTTAGCTACTTTGGCTGCTATGTACAAGATAAGCGACCCTGAGCATACTCCTGTGTTCGAGATGAAAATAATAGATTCTCCAGCTTATTGCATGAGCATCGAAGAAGAATTGGATGGAAAGCCTTGGTATCATGATATCAAGAAATACCTCCAAGAACGAACATATCCACTAGAAGCATCAGAAAATGACAAGAAATTTCTACGAAGATTGTCAATGGGTTTTCTTTTAAACCTAGACATACTCTACAAGAAAACCCCAGACTCGATGCTACTTCGCTGTGTAGATACTCATGAAGCACGAAAGATCATGGAAGAAGTTCATTCTGGAATATGTGGAGCACACACTAGTGGTCATACCATGGCAAGACAAATAATGAGGGCTGGCTACTATTGGCTCACATTGGAAAGTGATTGTATTAATCACGTGAGAAAATGTCACAAATGTCAAATATATGCCAACAAGATCCAAGCTCCACCCACCCCTCTTAATGTAACAGCAATACCTTGGCCTTTTGCCATGTGGGGAATTGACGTCATTGGAGCCATTACCCCTAAAGCTTCCAATGGTCACAAATTCATCCTAGTGGCAATTGACTACTTCACTAAATGGGTAGAAGCTATGTCATATGCAAGTGTGACTCAAAAGGTGGTATGCCGGTTCATTAAGAAAGAAATCATTTGTCGTTATGGGCCGCCGGAATGTATCATCTCAGACAATGCCACGAACCTGAACAATGCAATGATGCAGACTTTGTGCCGGCAGTTCAAAATCAAACATCTCAATTCGGCACCTTATCGACCAATGATGAATGGTGCAGTAGAAGCGGCCAATAAAAATATCAAGAGAATTGTTGAAAAGATGATCGTCACTTACAAGGACTGGCATGAGATGTTACCTTTTGCACTACATGCTTATAGAACTTCTACCCGTACTTCTACTGGAGCAACACCTTTTTCTCTGGTATACGGTATGGAGGCTGTATTGCCCATCGAAGTTGAAATACCTTCATTAAGGGTACTAATGGATACTCAATTAAGAGAAGCAGAATGGGTCAAAGCTAGATACGAGCAATTAAATCTAATTGATGAAAGAAGAATGATAGCCCTCTGCCATGGGCAACTTTATCAAAGAAGGATGATTCGTTCTTACAACAAAAAGGTTCGCCCACGACAATTTCACGAGGGTGACATAGTGCTCAAGAAAATTTTACCCATGCAACATGATTCAAGAGGAAAATGGACACCAAATTATGACGGGCCATATGTCGTGAAGAAAGCATTTTCAGGAGGGGCACTAATTCTGACAGAAATGGATGGACGAGAATTACCGAAGCCAGTAAATTCGGATGCAGTAAAGAAATACTTTGCATAATGAAGAAATTTTCAAACAGAAGGGGAGAAGTGGATACAGGGTTACCAAAGTTTATTTGATCAAAGTTGTCAAAGAGAGCTTTCTTCTCTTACACTTTCATTATCTATCTGTACCCAAGATTTTCATATTACTCATAAATAAAAAGCCAATTTTCTTTAACTTACCTTAGATTCTCACGTTCAAAATGCTAAAGTCGCTTCTATCCAGTTCTTTTCCTTCAAATCTCACATTCTTACTAGCCTTAAGTGTGCAATAAATTATGACTTTTGAAGGAAGAATAGTAATAATTAAAACTTAGAAAAAACAAAGACCGTAGATTACTTTGATAAGCTTTATGAATTAAAACAGGTAAGATTGAGGTCCTGCTTTGCGAGCGGCACAGAACATAGGCTAACAAAGAAGAAGGAGTAACAAATCTTTGGGAGATAGCCTTGGTGGTAGCCTGAATGATCGCTTCAGAAGTCTTAACACGTCCATGTCAGCAAGAAAGAATCATACTCACGAATATCTCAACAGGGACAATTATCCAGAGAGGCATAAAGTACGAGGCGGACATTAAGGAAATTGAAGCCAAAATTTAAGAACAAATCAAGGAAAGAAGATTTTTGAAAAGAGTTAGGCTTTTGAGACAATGGACAATAGCTGGAAAGCGAGACAATGAACAACAGCTGGAAAGCAAGACAATGAACAACAGCTGGAAAGTGAAACAATGGACAACAGTTGGAAAGCATAAAGAGATTCAACGATAGAAGGCAATTACAAAGAGGATCCAGTAAAGCAAAGATATAAAAAAATAATAAATCCATCAGTTACACATGCTCTGCATTCATGCATTTCACATCATGCATGCATGGCATACAGAACAAGGATCAAATGGGAAGCGTATCCACCGCACAGTCACAGCAGTATAAGCTGACGTCTCAGTGACATCCGTTTTTACCAATCTACCGCTGGATGCACAGCTGATATAGTGGACCCAGCCCCATCAGCAATTCAAGGATAAAGTAGACAATATTGTCAAAATCCTGGTAATCAATTCAATAATCGAGGCTACACCGGGATGGACAGAATTGACGCCAGCTTAGCAGTATCCAAGATAAGAAATAGCTATGGTCAAAGATAAGCGTGGATATCGAGAAATATTGTCGTCGAAAGCAGACAATGGATTCAATAATCAAGGACTGGATCAATGTCATGCCTGATGAGATATCAAAGATAAGAAATATCTATGATACTAAAATAAAGTAGGATCCACTTTTCCGGTTAAACGGCGGATACGGTACTCCGTGACTCTCAAGTCGGTTCTCTCAGTTGCCCATAATAACTGATTCCTTCACCCCTTCTTTCTTTTACTTCCTCCTAGAAAATGGATCCTACTTTTTCCGCCTTGCGAAAGTATTTCCCTTCTCTCCCAATGAACATCCTAAAAAAGATCTACCAAGTTCGCTGTGAACGATTAAGAGCTCTGATGCATAAAGGAATCCCTGAAGATGTGCGGTGGTTAATTGAAGCTAAGGTTCGTCTGGCAGGTGAAATCCCAGAGGCATTTGTGTCTTACATGCCTGGTGTTGGCAAAAGTTCTTATGCCAGAAAAAGAAGAGCGAAAAGATTACAAGTCTGCCATAAATGTGGTAGGTGGACTTGTAAGACTAGGTGTCGTTCTTTAGGAATGATCTCCAATAATCGAGAAGATAAAATACGGTTCATCAAGAATGGCTTGAGTAAGGACTCATTGGATGATATCCAATTGACTCTTGAGACGCATTCTTGTGGATCTGTGCAACGTGAAATTCTTGATTTATGGAGTATTTTTCATGAAGAACGAGACCGTTACAGTCCCGGGAATCTGACTTTAAACGACCCTGTTTGCCGGCTTGTAAGAAAGCTAGATGGGAAGCAGATCCTCGACTCATAGAAGCCGTTAATGCCGTTACTGGACGTAAAACCAGTGGAAGATGTAAGCCACAGTCACAATTACTGTACATACAGTTTGTTATATTTGGAAAAATTTGCATTTTCTTTTGACAGATGTACATGCTCCCCTAAGTGTAATCGACACGTTATCCCTTTTCATCACTATAAATGCGTGTTCTTCCTTCTGATTAAACAACAGATAAGATACCCCGTGACTTCTAAAGTCGATTATTCCAGTTTCCTGCAATAACTGATTCATTTCCCTCTTCTCTCAAATTCTTCTCTCATCAATGGATTCTACTCTTTCTGTACTGCGAAAATACTTTCCTTCCCTCCCACTAAAAGTCCTTAAAAAGATCTACCTTGCTAGATGTGAAAGAATCAGAGTTTTTACACGCAAAGGCATTCCCGATAATGTGCAGTGGATAATTGAAGCTAAGGTCCGTTTGGCGGGTGAAGTTCCAGATGCATTTATGCCCCGCATGCCCGGTTTAGGTAAAAGCCGTTATGCCAAAAGGCGAAGAGCAAAGAGACTAGGCGTGTGTTATAAATGTGGGCGATGGAATTGTAATACTAAATGTCGCTCTTTAGGATACATCTCCATAAATCGTGAAGATAAAAGAAAATTCATTAAGAATGGCCTGCGTAAGGAGTCTCTGAAAGATATCCGAGAGACTCTTGAAACGCATTCTTGTGGAAAAGTGCAAGGTGAAATTATCGGTTTATGGAGGACTTACCATAAAGAACGAAACCGTTACAGTCTTGGGAATGTGATTTTAAACGACCCCGTTTGTCAGTTTGTAAGAAAACTAGATGGGAAGCAAATCCCCGACTTATAGAAGGCATTGAAGCCATTACTGGACATGAATTAGTGGAAGATGAGAGCCACAGTCATGATTGCTGTACATATAAGCTGTCATTTGTCTTTTCTTTTGGCAATAATGTACTTACTTCTGTAAGTGTAATAAACGCATTATCCTTTCATCACTATAAATGCGTGTTCTTCCTTCTGGATACGGTACTCCATAACTCCCAAATTCAGTTATTTCCATTTCCTACAATCACTAATTTCTTTCTTTTTCTCTTAAATGCCTCATTCATCAATGGAGCCTTCTCTTTCCGCTCTACGAAAATATTTCCCTTCTTTCCCAATAAATGTTCTTAAAAAGGTTTATCAAGCTAGATGTGAACGATTCCGACTATTTATGCACAAAGGCATTCCTGATAATGTGCGGTGGCTAATCGAAGCTAAAGTTCGTTCGGCTGGTGAAGTTCCAGATGCGTTCTTTCCCCGTATGCCCGGCTTTGGTAAAAGCGTTTATGCCAAAAAGAGAAGAGCAAAGAGGCTAGGCGTCTGTCACAATTGTGGATGGTGGATTTGCGGCAATAAATGTCGTTCTCCAGGAGTGATCACCAGAAATCGTAATGATAGAATAAAATTCATCAAGAATGGCTTGCGTAAGGAATCTCTGGAAGATATCCGAGAGGTTCTTGAAGCGCATTCTTGCGGAATAGTGCAATTTGAGGTTGTTGGATTATGGATAATTCTCCAAAAAGAACGAGAACGTTACAGTCTTGGGAATCTGACCCTAAACGACCCTGTTTGCCAGTTTGTGAAAAAGCTAGATGAGATGCAAATCACTGATTCATAGAAAGCATTGAAGCCGTTACTGGACGCAAAGCCAGTAGAAGACGGAACAAGGTCACGATTACTGTACGTGCTAGCTGTCGCTTTTGAAATTTTCCTCCCCTTTTGGTAATAATGTATCCACTCCTGACATGAACCAAAGTCACGATTACTGTACGTGCTAGCTGTCGCTTTTGAAATTTTCCTCCTCTTTCAGCAATAATGTATCCACTCTTGACATAAGCCATAGTCACGATACTGTACATGCTAGCTGACGCTTTTGAAATTTTCCTCCCATAATGTACCCATTCCTGACATGAGCTATAATTATGACTACTGTATATACCTACCACTTTTGAAATTTTCCTTCTCATCCGACAATCATGTACCTACTCCTGACATAAGCTACAGTCGCGACTACTGTACATGCTAGCAGCTATTTTGAAAATTTTCCTCCTCTTTTAACGATAGTGTACCCATACCTGACCAGAGTCATACCCGTGACTACTATGAATAGCTGGCAATAATGTATCCATTCTTGAAAAATAAAATTATTGCCTTATCTCTTCATCTCTATAAATATATCCTCTTTTCTCACAAGGGTAAGGATAGGAATGGAGAAAACCCCAACTCGTAAATCCCGAAGTATTTGTGTATTTTCTGGGGCTTTTCCTGGAAAAGATGAAGAGTATTTAAAAGCAGCCAACCATTTGGGTAGAGTATTAGCTGAGCGAAAAATACATTTAGTTTATGGAGGAGGTAGTGTCGGATTAATGGGAGGTGTAGCATCAGCAGCATCTCTAGGAGGAAGTCAAGTTCTGGGCATTATCCCTGGACCTCTGAAATTTATTTCTGGGGGCACGATTGGAGAAGAGTTAGTGGTTAAAAATTTACAAGAGCGTGTGTTACAAATGCTTTTAAATGCTGATGCTTTTATCGCTCTACCAGGTGGTTTTGGCACATTGGGAGAAGTCTTTCAAATTGCTTCCATGGCCCAACTTAATTTGCATAAGAAACCCATTGGGCTTTTAAATGTTAACAATTTCTTTACAGGTCTGATAGCTTTTATGGATTATGCTATGCAGAAGAATTTTATATCAAGAGTGGCACGGCGAATCATAATATCCGCAACAACTGCTGAAGAATTGCTAGATAAAATACAAGCTTTTGTTCCTGAACCAGATCCAGCAATGATTCAGATAGACTGGACGCGACAGTCTTTCCCGAACAGTTCGATCCCATAATAGTCCTCTACTAACCCTGTTGAAATATTGTGGAAGAAGAAGTGATCCGATCCGTTTTGCTTGTCCTTTAGTTTTATTATCAGCATTTTCTTTCGTGTTTTAGTTTTTCTTTCAGGGAATTTCTTTTTTTATCTTATAAGATAGTCTCGTCCATGCTGATATTAAAACCATAGGACAATGCCTTTAGGTTGGAATGGCTGAGTAAAGAGTAATTTTTATTGCTCTTGAGACGCATCCTATTAGGTCTATTAGGCATAACATTTTAGGATAGTTAAGCTTCAACCTTATTTGGATGACATATCTCTCAAGCGAATCTATATTTACTAAAGAAAATATTAGATGAACCTTGGATATTGATTCCAAACATCCGTTCCCTTTACATAATTTGTTAGCGATATTGTCATCATCAAGATTCACTCATTTTATCGAAGTCTAAAATTTCGCACTCGCCTATTATGCAAATTCACACTTTCGAAGAAAATTATTCCAATTCTAATTGCTTTCATATAAATTTCGCTCGAGGTTCAAGGAGATTTCCTTAACCTCATTCCATCAATTTTCCTTCAAACGATAGGAGAATTCCTATCGTCGAGGTTCTAAGGAAGGGCCCTTAACCTCAAATCATCAATTTTTCTTCAAACGATAGGAGAGTTCCTATCGTCGAGGTTCTAAGGTAGGGCCCTTAACCTCAAAATAATCAATTTTCCTTCATCGTTTGAAGGAGAGTTCCTATCGTCGAGGTTCTAAGGTAGAGCCCTTAACCTCAAAATCATCAATTTTCCTTCAAACGATAGGAGAGTTCCTATTGTCGAGATTCTAAGGTAGGACCCTTAACCTCAAAATCATCAATTTTCCTTCAAACGATAGGAGAGTTCCTATCGTTGAGGTTCTAAGGTAGGGCCCTTAACCTCAAAATCATCAATTTTCCTTCAAACGATAGGAGAGTTCCTATTGTCGAGGTTCTAAGGTAGGACCCTTAACCTCAAAATCATCAATTTTCCTTCAAACGATAGGAGAGTTCCTATCGTCGAGGTTCTAAGGTAGGACCCTTAACCTCAAAATCATCAATTTTCCTTCAAACGATAGGAGAGTTCCTGTCGTCGAGGTTCTAAGGTAGGACCCTTAACCTCAAAATCATCAATTTTCCTTCAAACGATAGGAGAGTTCCTGTCGTCGAGGTTCTAAGGTAGGACCCTTAACCTCAAAATCATCAATTTTCCTTCAAACGATAGGAGAGTTCCTATCGTCGAGGTTCTAAGGTAGGACCCTTAACCTCAAAATCATCAATTTTCCTTCAAACGATAGGAGAGTTCCTGTCGTCGAGGTTCTAAGGTAGGACCCTTAACCTCAAAATCATCAATTTTCCTTCAAACGATAGGAGAGTTCCTATCGTCGAGGTTCTAAGGTGGGACCTTTAACCTCAATCATCAATTTTCCTTCAAACGATAGGAGAGTTCCTATCGTCGAGGTTCTAAGGTAGGACCCTTAACCTCAAAACAATCAATTTTCCTTCAAACGATAGGAGAGTTCCTATCGTCGAGGTTCTAAGGTAGGACCCTTAACCTCAAAATCATCAATTTTCCTTCAAACGATAGGAGAGTTCCTATCGTCGAGGTTCTAAGGTAGGGCCCTTAACCTCAAAATCATCAATTTTCCTTCAAACGATAGGAGAGTTCCTATCGTCGAGGTTCTAAGGTAGGACCCTTAACCTCATTCAATCAATTTTACTTCAAACGATAGGAGAGTTCCTATCGTCGAGGTTCTAAGGTAGGACCCTTAACCTCAAAATCATCAATTTTCCTTCAAACGATAGGAAAGTTCCTATCGTCGAGGTTCTAAGGTAGGACCCTTAACCTCATTCAAACAATTTTCCTTCAAACGATAGGAGAGTTCCTATCGTCGAGGTTCTAAGGTAGGACCCTTAACCTCAAAATCATCAATTTTCCTTCAAACGATAGGAGAGTTCCTATCGTCGAGGTTCTAAGGTAGGACCCTTAACCTCAAAACAATCAATTTTACTTCAAACGATAGGAGAGTTCCTATCGTCGAGGTTCTAAGGTAGGACCCTTAACCTCATTCAAACAATTTTCCTTCAAACGATAGGAGAGTTCCTATCGTCGAGGTTCTAAGGTAGGACCCTTAACCTCAAAATCATCAATTTTACTTCAAACGATAGGAGAGTTCCTATTGTCGAGGTTCTAAGGTAGGACCCTTAACCTCAAAATTATCAAATTTTCCCTTCAACGATAGGAGAGTTCTTATCGCAGAGGCTCTAAAAAAATTTTCCTTAACCACATAGTTTAGGCGGCGAGAAGGTTCTCAATGGCTAGCTAAGACGGACGAAATTTGGTAACTACTTTGCATACATCATGTCCCATGAAGCATGCAAAGGGGGGCAGCTGTTGACACCCAATTTCGTCCGGGTTTTTTTTAAAAAATTTTTTAAAAAAAAAAAACTAATTAAAAAAATTATCATTATTATTATTATTATTGCTAAAAAATTTTAATTATGTGAATTAGTTTAAAATATATTTTTATTTTGAGAAGATTTGATTTAAAATAATATATGTGTGAATATGTATGTGTTTGAAATAAAAATAAAATTTCAGGAAAAAATGACAAAAAAATTAAAAGTTTGAGGTAAAAATGACAAAATTGAGAAGTTTCGGACAAAATTGACAAATTCTGAAAGTTTCAGGAGCTTTGGGTAATTTTTCGCGTCAATTTTGGGCCTAAACGGACGTTTCTGGCCCAAATTGACAGAAAACGTTAAAATTGTCAAAATCAGAAGCTTCTGAGCTTATCCAGAGCTGGAGTAACGTAAAGGACTGAAACTGTCATTTTACCAATTTAAAAGATAAGTTTGATATTTTTTATTAATTTATCCGTCTACAGTTCAGCTAAGCTCGTTCTATAAATACCCCCCCAAATTCAGTTCTGAACACAGAAAAAAATAGCAAAAAAACTTAGAGCTCCGTTTTAAAAAAAGAGAAAATTACAGCCCTTAGCCCCAGCCCTCTTCCCTTCTTCCCCAGAAAGCCAAATTTTTTTTTTCACTGCTGTTCCCTCTCTCTTTCTCTCTCTCTCTCTCCGCCGTGCCCCTCGCTGCCCGCAGCCGCCGCCGTCCCTCCGCCTCGCCGCCCTCGCCGCCGCGCCGCCCCGCCGCGCCGCCAGCTGCCCCTGCCTCCCCCTCCTTTCGCGCGCGCCTTCGCGTCTCTGTTCTTCAGATTCAAAAACTTGTTTTGAAAGGTGAAACCTTGATTCCATACTTCATCTTTTCAATTTCTTTCAATTTGGTCACTAACCTTTTATTTTTGTTCCTGCAGAATAAATTACTAACCTTTTTAATTTTTACTTGTTTATTTATTTGTTAATTATTGTTATTATTACTAATCTTCTTTTTATTGTTGTTATTGACTTACTAACAACTAACTTTTAATATTATTATTGTTACTAACCTTTTAATTTTTGCATTATTACTAACTTTTATAATTGTTGTTAACAATTAATTAATTTTTATTATTGTTGTTAATTAATTAATTTAATTAACTTGGCTAACTTTTTATTATTGTTGTTAATTAATTAATTTAATTAACTTGACTAACTTTTTATTATTGTTGTTAATTAATTAATTTAATTAACTTGACTAACTTTTTATTATTGTTGTTAATTAATTAATTAACTTGACTAACTTTTTATTATTGTTGTTAATTAATTAATTTAATTAACTTGACTAATTTCTTTTTATTATTGTTGTTAATTAATTAACTTAATTAAACTTGGCTAACTTTTATTTATTGTTGTTAATTAATCAACTTAATTAAACTTGGCTAACTTTTATTATTGTTGTTAATTAATTGACTTAATTAAACTTGGCTAATTTTTATTATTGTTGTTAATTGTTAATCTAACTTTACTAACTTTTTTTATTGTTATTAACAACTAACTATATTAATTGTGCTAACTTTTATTATTGTGTTATTAAAGTGGATGGCCAAAAAGCCCCACTTTATTTTTTTTTTTTTTTTAACTAAAAGATAAAAAAAAAGGAATTTTATGTGAATAATTTCCTAAAGGCTAATAAAAATTATTTTTTTTTATAAACAAACATAATGAAATAAATAAATAAATAAATACAAATTTTTTTTTTAAATACATCTTTAAAAGTGATGTTTTTTTTCTAATTAATAATTAATAATGAAATATAAAAAAGAAATTAAATTCCATGTCCAAATGATCCGCCAGGATCCATGGCTTGGAAAATATTTTTTAAATAAAGTATATAAATAAATTTTCCTTTATTATTAAAAAAATAAAAAAAAAACTTTGGACTAATATTTTTTATTTATCTCTTTATCCAGCAAAATAATAAAATATAATTTTTTTGGTTTCTTTATTAATAAAAAGAATAAAGGAGTAAAAATTTTCTTGGGCTAATATTTTACTTATTTCTTTCAAAATAATAAAAAAAAGATATAACATTTTTTTTGGTTTTTGTTTCCTTTATTAAATAAAATTTTATTCAAATGATTTCAAATAAAGGTAATAATAAAAATCTTTTAGCAAACAAAAAGAACATAAAAAAAATCATATAAATATCAAAAACTTTTTATACATATAAATCTTTGATTTCTTTAATCTTTTTTCAAAATAAATTATATAAATATCAAAACTTTACCTTTATTTTCCTTATTAAATAATCATTTTTGCTTAATTTTTTTATCAAAAATAAAACAAACAAATATTAAGATTTTTATTTTATTTTTGAAATATATATATAAATTTCCGGTTTCATCATTAAATAAATAAAGTTTTGTTTACTTTTTGATTCACCTTTTATTAAATAAAATATTAAGGCTTCACTTTTATTTTTAAAATATACATATAAATCTTTAGTTTTCTTCATTAAATAAACAAAAACCTTGATTAAATAATTACTTTCTTGGTTCATCTTTTATCAAATCAAAAAAAATAAGCTTAAAAAATAAATATGTATAAATATCAAGACTTTCTTTATATAAATCTTTTCTTTATTATTTTATTGAATAATTAATTTTGGTTAATCTTTTAAATAAAAAATCAAATACATGAGAATTAAGATTTTATTTTCAACTCTTTTGTTTTCTTTGGTAAATAAATAAAATTCTGGTATTAAATAATTATTTTTATAAAAAATTAGTTCATGGTATATTGGCTGGAAACTGTCTCGTGCCCGCTTTTGAGCTGCTTCACCTGGTGAAGAGGGTCTGGCTGAGTAACAACGCCCCGTACCATGATCAAAGATTTTTTTTTATTTTATTTTTTTTAAAACTCTTTGATTCCTTTAAATTAACTTCTTATTAAATAAAAAAATTAATTGTTTTTGAATTCTTTTATGAATTAAGAAAAAAATCAGATAAAAATAAAAGAAAGATAAAAAAAAGAAATAAAAGAAAGATAAAAAAAGAAATAAAAAAAAAAAGAAGATAAGAAAAATAAGATAAAAGATAAAAAAAAAAAAAGAAAAGAAAAGAAAGAAAAAAAAAAGAAGTAAAAATATAAAAGACAAATTTTTAGTTAGTATTAAAAATCATTACCTTTTAAAAAATTAATTTCAGGAATTAAATAATTACGATTAAGTAAATCAATTTCCATATCCGGATGATCCGGCAGGATCTACGGTTTGGAAAATATCAATTTTTTTAAAATAAATAAATTAAATAAAAAGATAAAAATCCATATTTTTACAATATGGATAAAATTGTTTAAAATTTCACCAAATTCCGTGTCCAAATGACTCGGCAGAGTCCATGGTTCGGAATCAAAAATCTTCCGTGTCCAAATGACTCGGCAGAGTCCATGGTTCGGAAGTATCAAATTTTATCCAACTTAATTACCAAAAATCCACATTTTCGACTAATTCAGTTAAAATATCTAAATTAACTGAAATTTTTTTAAAAGCAAAGTAAAACAAAATTAAAATCAACTAAGGTGCCAATTTTTGGGCGTTTTAACAAAGTTGTTTCAACGTAACCGTACTCCCGAACCCCCGAACTCTCGCAGACCATATTTTAGGTGACCAATCGACCTAAGTAAACTGATTGGTGGCGACTCCAGAAAACCCGACGTTGCCACACTTTTACTTGGGCTTTCTGTTTCTTTGGTTCGATCTGGTCCTGTCTGTTTTGGCTTATATACAGACCGACTCCATTTGCTTCGGTTCAGGTTTGTGGTAAACCCAAGACACAGTCAAACCCGAACCAATGAACACCCTTTTCAGTTTTTCTTGGCTGCAGGGGGCTGTAATGTGGTTCATTACTATTTTCATTTTCCCCCGTAATTGTTAACCTATATATGGTTTTCCATTGCTTTTTATGCATTATATTTCAGTTGCTAAACTTTAAAATTATAATTTAAATAATCTAATAACTATTTTTAGTAAATTAAAATCATCTAATAATAAGTTTAATAATTAGTACACAGTTTAATTTATTAAATTTTATTATTTAAATTCAAAATAATTATTTCACCTATCGCATTGAAAATGTGGTAGTGGCAACTGGTACCTGAAAAGGGTGTAGGTTTAGTTTTTTTTTTTTCCCCCTGTTTTTGGGTAATAAAAAAAGGCGAGTATGCTTAGAGATTGTTTGCTGATACAGACAAGCGATTGGAATGACTCGATCAGTATATTAAATACTCAATACATGACAATCAGAAAGTACCAATCCAGCTACAATGTAATTATGATGCCTAACTACTATATTAATCAAAGGGAAAGTTACAGAAATCCCTCAAGTTTGCGCTGACATACACTTTGCTCCTGTATTTCAAAACCTTACACTTTACCCTCTCACTTCCTTTGCATTGTCCAGAAGAAACTTCTGAAACCCTAATTTAAACTGTTTGGCAACTATATTACATTAATTTTAAAATTTTTAATATTCTTTCACTATTAGCTGGTATTTAAAAAAATACTTATTTGCATTTACAAAGAGAAAAATGTATTTACAGAGAAGAAAAATTGATAACTTATAATTTCTATTAACTTCAAAAGAAGTATTGAAGAAATTAAAATTACTAAAATATGACTATCGTATAGCTTAAATTAAGGTTTTAGAAGTTATTATAAGATAATGTGTAAAAAAGCAGGGGGCATAGTTTGGGTTATAAAAAATAAGGGGCAGTATAGGTTAGATTAAAATGAAAAAGGGGGGGAGGGGTTATTGTAAATTTCCGTTAATCAAATCCCTTAGGAAAAGACCTATTGGTGTTAGTCAATGAAGTCGGTATTTATTTGCCTGCAAGTTGCACTTGGCCCTATCCTCTGTGTATCAGACTTTTAATATTTTTTCCAAGTCAAAATAAATGGTTGCATTCTAAATGAAATCAAATTATTATTACACTATATTCTAAAGATGAATATGGTTACTGTTGGATGAATAGTGACAATTATTTTAAGTTGGTTGAGCCCAGTTGGTTTTATACCATAGTTTAGCAGCTTTTTTCTTTTGCTTTTCTTGGTATGTAATTTGCTCTTTTTTTAATTTTATCTCATTTCGTAATGTGCTTGCCTTTATGAGAGCCTAGGTTACAAGTTTTCCAGTTTTCGTCTGTCCCACATTTTCTTTCAATTAAAACACGATTTCATTCCCTAATTTTCTAATTATTTTTCTTTTTGGACCTGAGTTACATCTATGTTATATTTTAGTCCCTAAATTTTATAACTATTTAATTAAATCTTCTATTTTTCTCTTGGCCCCCAAGTTTCTTTTTGTTGTTTTTTATGTACTATCTTCTAAAGTAAGACATTGGTGGCCATAATTTATTTATTTATTAGTTAAAATTTGTTTATTTTTTAGTTAAACCATTTTTTATCTTCATTAAGCCAATTATTAAATCCTTAATGCCTAAAGTTTTTCTTTTTTTTTTTGTCTTGATCCTAACTTTTTTTTATTGATTTTCATTATTGTTGTTTCCTAAAATGAAGCTTTAATCATTATTTCTATCATTATTCTTTCATTATTGATTATTAAGATTTATAGCATCAATTATTTAATTCAAGCTCTATGGTTTAATAAAGCAATTTGTTCCATAATTGTTAAATTTGAGAGTAAATTTTTCTAGATAAATTTCTCATCAATATTAAAAATCAGATTTTGTGTCAATAAGAGATGAAAACTTTTATTGAATTGTTTTTAATTAACAGACAAAATATGTATTGTTTCAAAGCACATAACGTGTTTTGTGTCACACTGTTATTATTAAAATTTATTATAAAAAATATCCATTACAATGTATGGGTCAGCAAACCTCTCCATTTTTTGGTCTTGATCCTAATTTTTTTTATTGATTTTCTTTATTGTTATTTTCTAAGATGAAGCTTTAATCATTATTTTTATCATTGTTCTTTCATTATTGATTATTAAGATTCATAACATCAATTATTTATTTTAAGCTCTATAGTTTAATAAAGTAATTTTTTCCATAATTATTAAATTTGAGAGTAAATTTTTTCTAGATAAATTTTTCATTGATATTAAAAATTAGATTTTGTATTAATAGGAGATGAAAAATTTTATTAAATTGTTTTTAATTAATAGAAAAAATATAAATTGTTTCCGTGCACGTATCGCATTCTGTGTCGCACAGTTATTGTTAAAATTTATTACAAAAAACCTCTCCATTTATTCTCTTAGTCTCTCATTTTTTTGTCATTTTTTTATTATCTTCTAAAGCAAATATTGGTAATCATTATTTGTTTCTATTATGTTTCTGATAGTAGCATTTGTTACTTCAGCCTCAACCTAGCAATATAAGGGCTAAAACTTGAAAGCATATTTTTTTGTTATATCAAGTTTCTATATTTTTTCATGAATTTATGCAATGATCATATAAACTGCTGTAATGCGCGGCCTCCATCCACCTCGTAGTATATTCTAAAAAATAGAGGAGTTTTACTGTTCATCAACAGTAAAACTAAAACTTACATAGCTTTTTTTTGTTTTTTGCTTCTTTCAATTTATGGTCAAAACTCTCTTTTGGTACTTGAATATTTCACATCTACTATAATGCTCCCCCACTTTCGCCTGCTGTTCCCAGATAGAAGGTAGACCATTTGCTGATGGTAACATGTTTGTGACATCATAAAGATTGGGGAATAATACTAGCCAAAATAAACATTACAGGGACCTAAGAGTATTTTGTCCCTTTTTTGATAGGCCAGCCCACAGTATTAATTTTTTTTTTTAGTCTCCTACAGAATGGTCAAATGTCTCATTTAGTCCCTGGATATAATATTTCTGCCATAATGATCCACAACTTTTATGATCTGTTATAATTTTTTTTGCCCTTTTGCTAATTGAAATTTTTGTATATACTATAAGTAAAAGGTTTTTAAGGAGAAGGGAAGAGGATTGTCTCGATACCTGGTAACGGGTATGGCAGGCTCTTAGATACATAACATGAACTTTTAGGAAAATAAAAATTTTGATGACATATTTAAATTTAAGATGATAAACCTTAAATAAAAGTGAATGACATGCTTTTATTAACCATATTAAATATCAAAATTTTTTCCTTTTACATGATTTGACTCAGAGTTTTAATTATATAGGTTTGATTCAAAGTTTTAATTAGTTGAAACAAATGTACACTTTTCATAATGTATAAATGTTTTTTATAGATTTGATTTAGAGTTTTGATTAGTATGAGTGCACGATTCTTAAAAGGTTTTATTTTATCACTAATTCATTAGTGAGTGAAAATTTGGAAAACTTATGCATGTATATTGTACAATGTTATTCTACACTATGAACGCCAGAAACTTTCTTTCTCTTAATGGTTTTCTTGAATTGATTAATAGAATTGCTTTAATCATTTTTCGTTTGTTATCTTTAATGTTTTTTTGACACTAAATAAGTATATCTTTAGTTAACTACTCTGTGTGTTTATAATTATTTATACGCAGATATTACTTAATGTCAAAGTAAGCCTTATCCATTTGCATTGTTCCATTAATAACTTATATTGATTATATTATAACTAATGTTGATATAGAATTTACCCGTGCAACGCGTTGGTCTCACATACCTCGCTCACTTCTAAAAGTCATTTTTATTGTTCATCACTGAAGAGAAATATATATATATATTTGTTTTCCTTTTTTTTTTTTTCAAACACAATTGACCATTTCTTACGTTCGAATCCTTTTTCACAAAGGTGTTTGCATTTTTTAGGGCCCATTTTGTAATTTCTCCAATTTTAGGTTACCTAGTTAAATGTCAATTTAATCCCTAAGCTTTTACTCTTTTTCATATTAGTGCCTATTTTACATCCATGTTTTATTTTAGTCCCCACATTTAATAAATATTTAGCTAGATGCTTTCTATTTATTTTTTTGGTCCCCAAATTCTTTTATTGTTTTTATGTACTATATTCCAAAGTAACACATTGGTTATCATAATTTATTTATTTTTGTGTTAAGCCATTTTTTTCATTTATTAAATCAATTGTTAAGCCTTTAATATCTAATATTTTTCTATTTTCTATCTTGGTTCAAACTTTTTTTTTGTTGCTTTTCTTTAATTTTTTTAAATAAAACTTTAATCATTATAATTTACCTACTTCTGGCTATGGTTCTAATTTATTTGGTTTTAATATTATTTTTTATTATTTTTATCTCTATTAAATTAATGGTTAAATTGTAAATTTATTAACATAAATTAAGTACAAATTTGTGTTTCAATCAAATTATTTTATTATTCATGATTGTATTTTACAGTATGAATTGTTCTCTATAGTTTAATAAAATAATTTAGTCCATAATTGCTACAAGTGAAGTTAAATTTTTTAAATAAATTTCTCATTGATATTAAGGATTAGAGTTTAATTTGATAAAGGGGGAAATTTTTAATGAAAAAATTATACATTATTTCAAAATACATATGATGTTATATTTCTATTTTCCTAATTTCAGTTATTGTTCAGGTTAGTTCGGGTTTAACCAAATTTTCTCATATTCTTAATTATTTATTATTTAATTTTTTCATACTAAATTTATTGTAAAAAATACCCGTTACATCGTGTGAGCTAAGATACCTCGTATTAACTAAATACAAAAGCCTACTAAGTACTGTGCCTTTTTTTATGGGCTGTCTTTGTTTGGGCCAAAAAAGGATAAATTACACAAACAGTCATTTATTTATCTTCAGTGATATCTTCAGGCAGGGGTGAGTATTTGACTTTGGTTTGGTTTAGAACCAACCTGAATGCAATGTTTTGACCGGTTTTTAGTTTTTACAAAATGTATCCAAATTTTTTGAATTACATGTTAAAATTAATTTGAATCATTCAAATTATATTTTGGTTTATTCGCTTCAATCTACTTGGTTTCTTTTTCTAAAACTTAGACACATAGTATATCAAAAAAATAAGATAAATATTTAAAATTTTATATATCATATCCAAAAGTAAAGATTGATCAACAACGTACAACTCAAAAGTAGTAGGAAATAGGTTTATATATGTAGAGTTAATATGGACAATGGTTAAATATTTATTATTATTTGGTTTATTCGATTTTAAGTGTATGATCTAATAACCAATCCAATAATTGAATATGGAATTTGGTTTTGGTCCAAATTGACTAAGATAAAAAAACAATAGAATTATTTTATCCAAATGTAATTGATCTTTTCAGTTTTTTAGGTTTTTTCAGAATAATGCTCACCTCTATCTTTTGGTACTCAAACTATTAAATTAGTCATTTTATCACTTTGCTCAGGCCTGATTTTTTGCCCCAAAAAAGTGCAATTACACAATTGGTCTAGTGTTTATATACTGTAACATCTTCTAGTCCTCAAACTTAGAAAGTACGCATTTTTACCACTTGGTCATAAACTTTTGGTTTTTGTGTTTCAGGCCTTTGAAATTTAATGAGTGTACTTAAGGCCTGATTTGTCCTAAAATCTTAAATTTATTACATTTGTCTTATTAATTATGTTTTTTATTTACCAAATTTATCATCGAGACCTTTCAGATGTTTCAAATTTTGTAGATCTTTTGAATTGATCGTAATTTTACTTTTTTATTTTTTTATAAATATAATCAATATAAAAGTTGTGTATCTTCTTAGCCATCATGCGACAAAGTGCAATTCACAAAATAGTTCCCCCTAAGACTTGTATCTACTCAGCACTCATTCGTTTCGTTGCGCAATTTTTCTTATACGAAGATATATCTACATACGTATACTTATGGGTGGAATTCCTTGAATAATAGATTACTTCTACAGGAAGATAAGAATTCCAAATTAAGGTTGGGCTTATAGTTTTTCTTATTTTTTTTCTAGCATTATTTTACAAGATTAAAAAGACTATGTCATATTAAGTTTCAATTAAGAAACCAACGGGTGCTAAGGTCCTATAGTTAGGGGTGTAAATGAACAGAACGTTCGGTGAACCGTTCGTGAACGGTTCGGCGGGAGTTCGTCGTTTATGTTCGTTTATTTAGTTAAACGAACGAACACGAACATATTTTTATGTTCGTTTAGTTAAATGAACGAACACGAACAAAGTCCCGTTCGTTCATTTACGTTCGTGAACTGTTCGGTTAATGTTCGGTTAGTGTTCGTTTATGTTCGTTCATTTACTCGTTCGTTTATGTTCGTTTGTTTGTGTATCTATGTATTAGTGTCTAGTTATATATTTATTGTTATATATATTTTATATATCGTATATTATATATTTATTATAACCTATTATTATTTATGTTTATTATTACCTACCCTACGTACACCCTACACACTAGATTATATATTTATTATAACCTATTATTATTTATGTTCACAAACGTGTTCGTTAGTTTGTGTTCGTTTATGTTCGTTTATGTTCGTTTGTGTTCGTTTAAGCTTGTATAAACGAACGAACACAAACGAACACGAACACATACTAAAACTAAACGAACGAACACGAACAAGAAAAATGTGTTCGTTTATTGTTCGTGTTCGTGTTCGTGTTCGTTAAACATTAAATGAACGAACACGAACAGAGCTTGTTCGTGTTCGTTTGGTTCGTTTACAGCCCTACCTATAGTGGCAAGTGATCAGGATTTTTCCGTCCATGGAATATTGAAAGACAAAATACCAATTCAATAACTTGCACATCTAGTACCAATGGGCTAACGATACGTTCCTTATCTTTCTTTTGTTTGCTTGTTTGATTGTTTTTTTTTTTTTTTTGGTGAAAGTTGTGCTCAAAGTATTCTTTTTCATTGGTTGATATAATAAAGAATAATCGAAACGTGTCAACTTGCCCTAGCAGCCGTCCTCTCCCTCCATTCTTTTTTTGGACCAAATAAAACTTTATTCACGTAAACTTCAATAAGGGTCATATATAAAGTGTCATGGAGGAGTAGAATTAACATGGAAGATGAGGGACAATCCATCTAATCCAAGGATCACATCCCCCTTGTACAAAGTTTAGCCACATAATCGGCACAAGTAATGACATGCCTAGGAATCAAATAAACTTACAAAGTTACAATCACTAAAGCATGCATGGGTCCTCTTTATGTCTGCCATTATTGACTGCAATTTCCAGGCTAGAGATCTTCTTTCAGTGGCATCAGCATCATTCTTGCAATTCAGCTCAATTTTCAGCTTTGCAATCCCTAAGTCCACAACTTTCCATAGTCCTCTCCCTCTACACTCTGCATCAACTGTCTCCTGTCTCCTATGTCCTTTCTGATCCAAACTGACTGGTTGATTTATTATCATTATTTCACCTGATCAATCACCCTCATCTCTTTTTTCATTGTTTCCTCCTATATGTTAAAACTCTTTTATTACCATTAGTTGGAGTATTATCTAATTCATCCGACGCTACTACGGACAAATTTGAATGATTTGTTTCGGTATCAGTGGATCAAGTGGAATGTGAAAAACAGTGAGACAAATGTGTTGAGATGTCTCTAAATAATGTATTAGGTGTTAGTGTCTTTTAATTTTTTTCATTTGTTTGAGTCATTATTCATGTTTTGTACTTGGATTATTTATTAGCCCAACTATGTGTTCGTATGTTAGCCAAATAGAGTATTGATTTGTTAGTGTGTTAGTTTGCTTTTTTATTTATTTTCATAGTCTATCTTTTTTAGGCTGTAGACTTGGATACTAGTTCCGCCTTAGTTATTCATATTACAGTATCATAGAGATGGAAAAATATACAAGACCTATGGTCAGGCTAAATATCCCTAGTTCTAATCACACCATGACATTATATGTACTAAAGTTACAAGTTTTAATTTAACATCATAAACAGATTTTTCGTTTGCTATATGTATGCATGTACGTATGTACGTATGTATATGCCTCTATCCATTTTACGGATAAAATTTCCAAAAATAAAAAATAATAAACTACCCAATTGGTCCTCTATTTGTGTATGATGATTCATGTTGGTCATCAAGCTTTGACAACATACATTTTTATCACTCTATATATCCTGGTGAACACCAAAGGATTTCCTAAACTTTTGGTTTTTATGTTTTAGGCCTCCGAATTTTCAGTCAATACCCCAGTTTGTGCTTAAACATGAAATCCATTACTTTGGTTTTATATTTCATGTTATATTTTCTATTTACCAAATTAGTTACAACAACTTTGAATGACTTATCTTTGAATTCATAATTTTTTAAATATTTTTTGTTCTTTGTAAATTTATATTATGATATAGTCAATCTGCCTAACTTTCTATTTTCTAATGTTTAATTAAATCCTAATACTTCATCCGCATGTGTCTCGCACCATATAACTCCATACGGATTCGACCTTGTTACTACTTTTTTCTCAAGAAAATATATTCATCTTGATTAATAATAAAATAACGTTTTTTATTAATAGCCTGCATGAATCACTTAAAATGATACGAACATCAAGTTCTTTTTGTTATTCATTAAATTTTTTTTTTAAATTTACACCATGAATTTTGTGATGTTACACTTATTCATTGATGTTTGAAAATATACATTTTCCCCCTACTTTTTTAATATCATTAGTCAGCCGTTGATAAAATACGGATATTACGACATGTAAAATCATTTTCTCTTTGCACGCTAAGTTTTATTTCCTTTCACGTAAAACCAATCAAAATCAATCAAAACACAAAATAATGCAAGATCTAAACTTCATACAACTCTCTCATATATAGATACTATAGTGCCATAGTCAATACTTGTAGAACAAAGAAAAATGGTACATAAAAATCACATAGCGAACTTCTGTCACGAGGGCATGACTAAAACTACTCCGACTTCAGGTAGCTAAACAACTCAAAGTAACAGTTTGATGACTACCATTGTAATTAGAACACCCAAGGTTGACTAAGTGTCAGAAATCTAACCATGACTTAACTGCAACATTATAAACTCTAGGAGGTCAAGAAAACAAAACAAAAATAGTGAGTATAAAAAGTGACATTCTCCCTAGCCAAACCCCACGTAACATGCACTCCTCCACACTTGTCCTTTTCATATATAGTATAGATGCTTGTCTGTCAGATGTACGAGCTTTTCTTCTCCAATCGAATACAAGAAATAGGCAGATCAAACGAATTGCACCGTTTTTCGAAACCTAAAGATTTAGATATGTCATCGAATCTCAGAGGATGGACATTGTTACATGTTTTCAAGTCACATGATGACACATGTACATCAAAAGTGGTTGACTGACTCATTTGTGTAAGCTTAGGGATTAAGTTGATACAAATTAAAATGCATGAGGTAAGTATCCTAGTTAACTGAGTTCAAAGACTGAAGAAGAATTTTGGCCATTTACGAAAAAAAGTTGGATAAAATTTTATTTGGCAGGAAGTGATTAAATGTAGATAAATTAAATATGAATTATTTTTCCCATTGTTAATTAAACTTTACTATTTTAATGTAAGCATTTATTTTTCATCTTAAACTGGTCAATGGAATGGTTAAAAGGGACACACATGGAGGACGAGGAGGTTGGGAGCTCAACCTCCAACTAACCAACTTTCCTTACATAATACTCCATTCGTCTCATGTTTTCTGCTCCATTTGTGTATGGCACGGAGATTAAGAAATGCTGAAAGGATGTAACTTCTTACAATTTTACCCCTGAAAAAAAAATTAAAAATAAACTTGATAAAGTGGTTTTTGTTGACTTGGAAGCTCGAAAACGTTGGTGGGAAGAATCAAAACAATTAAATCACTTTTTCGCACAAATACTAAATTGAGGTGGGATTAGAAGTTGTTCTGAGTTAAACAATCAGACAAACCTAGCAAAATGGAAACTTTCAACACAATAATTACAACTCCTTTCTTAGCCTCCCCACCTGAATCGTTAAATTCCCAATGCATGAGTTCCCAGTCGATTGATCAGGTTCAGAAGAAGCATCACCATGTGTTAACGAAGGAAGAAAAGGAAGCAATTTATGTGGCTTTATTAAAGGAGTGCAACAGCAAAGGAAAAATCAAGCACGGTTCAGTTTCAGCTATTGGTAATATGTTTTCCGTCAGTCGACATACTGTACGGAGAATTTGGAACGAGGTGAAGGAACAAATTGAAAACAACAAACCCATAACATTGAGTACACACTTCGCTGGCCACACAGGACCCAAACGAGTTGCAGTAGATCCTAATCTGCTGATAAAACTCCCTCTACATCGTCGAACAACAATCAGAACAATGGCAACCGAATTGAATATGTCTAAATCTACTCTTCATTGACGATTCAAAGAAGGGATTCTACGGCGCCACTCGAATGCTATAAAGCCATACCTGACAGAACAAAACAAGACAGATAGAGTAAGGTTTTGTCTAAGTATGATTGAGAAAAACTCTATTATGCATAATCCTGTTTTTATTGATATGTGTGACTATGTCCATATAGATGAAAAATGGTTTTACTTAACCAAAGGTTCAGAGAAGTATTATCTTTTGCCTAATGAGCCGGATTCGATACGCAGCTGTAAAAGTAAAAAGTTCATAACAAAAGTGATGTTTTTAGTTGCTGTTGCTAGACCGAGATATGATCCAATAACAGGGACAGAATTTTCAGGGAAGCTTGGGATCTTTCCTTTTGTGTGTAAACAGCCAGCAATGAGAATAAGTAAAAACAGAGCAGCTGGAACAATGGAGACCAAAGCTATAGCTTCTATCACTAAAGAAGTTGTTAGAGCTTGTTTGATTGATAAGGTTTTACCTGCAATCAAATGGAAATGGCCTGTTACACCATCCGGGAGAACTATTTACATTCAGCAAGATAATGCCAAACCACATATTAAGGCTGATGATGTTGAATTCCAAGAAGTTGCAAGAAGAAATGGACTTAACATTCAATTGGTATGTCAGCCTGCTAATAGTCCAGACTTGAATGTCTTAGATTTGGGGTTTTTTTCAAGCCATACAATCTCTTCAACATCAACAGTTGCTGAAGAATATTGATGATTTAGTCGACGCTGTTGAGAAAGCCTTTTATGATTTCCCATCGACGAAGTTGAATCATGTGTTTGTCACTTTACAACAATATATGATAGAGGTGATGAAGGAAAATGGTTGTAACGGGTACAAGATACCACATATAAATAAGGGTCGGTTGGAGCAAGAAAGTAATCTCCCAATGCAACTTTCTGTGTCTACTGAATTGGTTAAAGCAGCAAAAGCACATTTGCAAAACTAAATAAAAATGTGTCTTGTATGAAAATGGTACATAATAGTAGTGGTTATCCTAGTATATTTTGAATGTGTGCAAATAGGGCAAACAAAAGGTTATTTGGCAAAAAAGTGTTTCTAGCTTTTGTTTGTAACTAATTTTATGCACAGGTTGTTCTGTGTTATGGTTTTTGTACAATGTTGTTCCTGTGTGTATATAAACCAGTAAGCCAAGTATGAATATAAGTTGTAGTATGCCTGAATGGTATGTAGTTGTTTTAACATTGAGTATTAAGTTCTTTTGATGATTTTCAAACACTATGTTCATGACCTGAAAGTTTACCTTAAGTTTACCTATCTTTTTCGTATAGATTGTTATTGAGAAGAACAATGAAACATGGATTTACTTGTTGATGTTAAAAACAGTTTTATTAGCATTAGGTCAAACTGAGATTTGACTTTCAGAGTTTCATGGACTATTGCTCATAAACTTGAAAGTATGGTTCAATTGAGCATTTTCTTTAAGAAGTATCCAAAGTTATGTTTTGAAGCAAAAAACTTCTTGTTCTGCTATTTTTTCTGTTAAACCAAGAGTTGCAGTAGTCTGGTCAAACCTCAGGTTGACTTTCTTGTTTCCTTCTTATTTCGTTTCTAAACTTGGAGGTTGGACTCATATTTGTTAAAGAGAGTTGCTGGATATACAACTTTAGTGCCTTTGTGAAGATATGAGAATTCAAGTGTCAATGGAACCAAAAACTGATAATGGATAACTGTAAAGCATATATGTCCATGTGTATATAAAGCAGCCTCTGTTTCAAGTCCCAACTAACTTGGCTTGGCTACAAATTCTAGTGTGCTATGTAAATACAGGTCTTGTATATAAAAATATAATTGTTGTCCTTGAATCCAAAAACATTGTCAAGAAACTTGCTGCAAGAAAGCTCCAAAATAGGTTTTTTACTAACTTGAGTAACCAACACTTTAACTGAAACTTAAAAACCAGGTTTAAAGCTTCCAACAAGTTTCAATTATGAATTTCAACCTATCAGTAAAGCTTCAGCTCAAAAAGACATTTCTATCAAAAAGTCAACATGGTGGTCAAACATGCAAAGCACTACAAATTCTGCTAGTTTTCTGTCAAATTCTAGCAATGATATCACAATTGCTTTACTAGTAAACCTATTCTTACATAAAATCGGCTATGAACCAAAGCATGGTCAAGAAACCTACTGCAAGAAAGCTCCAAAATAGGTTTTTTACTAACTTAAGTAACCAAAACTTTAACTAAGACTTAAAAAACAGGTTTAAAGATTCCAGCAAGTTTCAATTATAAACTTCAACTTATCAGCAAAGCTTCACCTCAAAAATACATTTCTATCAAAAAGTCAACATGTTGGTCAAACATGCAAAACACTATAAATTCTGCTAGTTTTTTATCAAATTCCAGCAATGATATCGTAGTTGATTCACTAGTAAACATTGAGGGAAGTATGCCATGTGTGTTTCTAGTAAGGTGGTTTTTGAATGATGAAATTCAGTTCGGTCCTAGAAAACAGTTCAAAAATTTTCAGTTGCAGGAGTTGATTTACATACTCTAAAAAAAGCCATAAATATGTGAAGAAAACTTAGTGAATGTAATGTAACATACCAAACACAAGAAGTACAACACATTTAACAGGCATAAATCATTAATACTCAAAAGTAGAAGTCAAAAATCCATAAATGAACACCCAATTCGTTTTAACTTTAGTCAATTGACTACAAAATGACTTTTTCTTATTTTTACATCTTTTTTACTTGAAACTAATTTTAATTAAAAGCCAATATTATGTAGCTACAATAATCAATTGAAAATATAATTTTTATAATCTTACTAAATTTTTATGAATTTTTCTAGTTTCAAGTCTTAAAAAAGAAAAATTCATAAAAATTTAACAATATCTTAAAAATTTATTTTCAAATTGATTATTGTATCTACATAACATTGACTTTCAAATGAAATTGGTTTCACGTAAAAAAGATGAAAAAGTTAAAAAAAGTTAGTTGACTTTAGACGAAACGAATTGGCCCGAAGATAAAGAACTACATTTTCACTTTTTGTTTATGGATGTACTTTATAAAGATGATCAAATTAGAAACTATAACTCCATTCTTATGTCATGGAACAAAGGAGTCGAACTTGGTATCAATGCCATTTCAGGTCATCAATGAAAGAGATTAAATGAGGTTTTACACTAACCAAAGTCCACTGCTTTCACTAGAATATCAGGAAATAAATCCTAGTAATTAAATCAAATATTAACAAATAAGTTAACCAGATTGGGAGTATGGGATTTGTCTGTTGTTTTGCTATTGTTTCTTTCTATTGTAGCCTGTACTTCGTTGTTATTCTGTAGCAGAACTCGATGTGGGGTTCATGTCTATTGATGCACTGTAAAACAATCATATCTATGCCATTTGGAGTGTCATGTCTAAATTAGTGTGGCAGTTATCTGTCATCTTCCATGGGATTGAGACCTCACCCACTCTGCAAATTCAGCTTATTCTATTTCTACTTTATAAAGTGCTTGTATCAATAGGTCATTTCTAAGTAGGTTGATGATTTTGTAGGAACCAATGTGAAAATAGCTACTGTTCCATCTAATGTAGTGGTGCTTATAGCAGACAATTTTAATAAGGTTGTCCTTGATAAGACTAAAGATGTTCTAGTTGAGTTCCATGCACCATGATGAATATGCTTGAAGCATATCTTTGCTATAACTAATGTAAATATGTTGACATTTAGGAGGTCATCTGTGTGGTAGTAGCTTCCATCATGAGCATCTTTCATCCCCTTAGTCTAATATCTTCATTTTCTCAACTATTGAATGGTTGTGTTGTTTTCCAAGTGTGGTCACTATAAAAACCTGCCTCCTATAACCATGCATTTCACTACTTTGCGAGTATGCATTTTTCTGGATTATAAGTGATGATGTAAAATCTTACCTCCTGTTGATGTCAACAAACCTATGAGAAGGTAGCCACAGCATTTAAATCTGTTAAAAAACTTGTAGAACAGCAACTTTGTCTCATCAAACTCCCAAAAATCTGTTAAAAAAACCTGCGGCAATAGAAGTGTTGTGTTTCCTTTGTTGCTGCTGCTCTTTTACTACAGAATCCATACTAACAAGTCTTAAATTTCACCAGAAATATATCCCTAAAGTTTCAGATTAAAATATGTTTTCAAGCAAAAAGTCAAAGAAAAAGTCAAACTATCTTATAATGAGCTCTCTTCTACAGGAAATAGAAACTGAATACCAAGGCAACACTAACTACACAATCAATGTAACATAACTCAATACTTTTTCATTATATCATTAACACCAGTTACATGTTCTGCAGGTGACATGAATAACATATTCATGAACATCCTACTTGACATAAAAAAAATACAAGGGCTGAAGCACTACAATTCAATTTGGTACACTAGTTCCCATAGTTTAGCATAAGTACAAGCTGAAAGTTAGCTACTCAGGAGGAACATAGTATATATACACTCTTGAGTATTGAAAAACAAAAGCTTCTATTGCACAGTCCAACACCAATGGCCAACACTACTTTTTCAGCATTTGCACTTCACGACGCAGCCATTTCAGCTTCAGGTCTGGACATATGCCTACACAAGCTACAAACTCTCTAGCAGCATTAGATTTTACCAGATATGTTGCAGCGTCCATCCAAAAATCATCTCCTGCCATTACACCAGGGAGGGTAGAAAGTATGACCATAACATTGCCCATGTTACTTGGCTTCACTTGGGATGGAACAGAAGGTCTAATCTGAGAAGACATTGAGGACTCTGACGAGGTAGGGCAGATGAAGTTTGTTTGTTCTACATTGTGCTAAGAAGAAATAGCAACCAACTCAGTTGCCTGTTAAGATCCCTCTATGTCTAGCAACTCTGTCACCATATGCTGACAATAGGGTATGTTATTTGTTCCCAAATCAGATGATCTCGCCTTTCTTGGGGTATTCATTATGGTACTTAACCTGCCATGACATCCACATAAATGAGCAAACAAAAACAGCCAACATTTATTTAGTTAGTCCAACCACATATACCCAAAGGTAAACAAAGGGGTAAAAATAAGAAAATCACCCATAAATTTTAACACATACACCAGCAAAATTTTGATGCTGATACCAATTTGAGCCAATGTTGATATTAGTAAAAGCCAAGCTTCAATTAGTGTTGGCTTAATATCTACTGCCTGTACAATGTATTGTTTCTACAGAGCCTTGTTCATAGCCAGAATTCTTTAATTTCCAAAACAAAAAAAAAAATGCAAACCACACATCTAAAGCAGCAAAGGCACATTCTATATAACACTGATTAGATTTAAACTTCTATTTGTTGGTTTGTGTGTGTGTGTGTGTGAGAGAGAGATAGAGAAAGAAAGAGATCACAAGAGCGGGTGTGTGTGATCTATTGTAGATGTGATAAATTGTTGCTGAGTAGCAGGGAAGAAGTGCAAATTTTCCTTGCATAGAGTGCACAAACTAGAGAGTGGAATTTGGTAACCAGAAATAGAGCCTCTGGAATTTGGTGCCAGAAGAAACAGTTGAGAGCATGAATACAAATCCATTTTATAGTTCATTTCATTGCCTATTGTTGGTTAACTAGTAGACTCTTACATGTTTTGGTGTCACCTAGTTCCTGAAACCAAGTCCTGATTGGAGCAACACAAACACGCATTTCCTATAGTATAGAATTGATTGAAGCTTTATGGCTAGTTCATGTTTTGCATCCAGTCAATCTTCTCAGTTCACCTTATAAATTTCCATACAATTCAAACATGCCTAGCTACACTGCATTTCTGTAGTGTTTAGATTCAAGTTTGTAGGTCAATTCATTGCATAGTAATCATCTGTTGCATCCTTATGCCAGTCTTCTATACACTCCAGTCACTTTATGTGGTACAAGTTATGTAGATAAGTTGAACTTGGAAACAGATGCTTGAAATAGGCTTAGGTTTATTGTTATGCTTCTAATTGAATTAAAATTCTACTGAGCTTTGGATGCCCTATTTAGGCTACATAATCCAAGCTGCCTAACTTCCATATAATTCTTGAGTTAACAAAACCTAATTCTTAATTTTATCCTCAACTGACTACAACAAACAACAAGCACTAGCAAGTTTCCAGCACAACAAATACCACAAAAAATTACAACCAGGCTACATGCAAGACAAAACTAGAAGCAAAGATGCCAATAAACGTATGACCATCGTTAACTGAGAAACAACAGGGGAAGTCAGGGTGGAGGAAAACTTACTGCGGCGTCTGTGACTACTGTCGTCGACAATCAATGAAGAAGCTGAAGTTGTTGCCGATGATCGTTTCAGTTGAAGAATGAGAGAGATTAAGTTAGGGATTTCACCATCGTTAACTGAGAAACAAAAGGGGAAGTTGGGGTGGAGGAAAACTTACTGCACTGTGGTGCTTATCCGTGACTACTGTCGTCGAGAATCAACGAAGAAGTTGAGGTTGTTGCCGATGATCGTTTTAGTTGAAGAATGTGGGAGATTAAGTTAGGGATTTCACTTGACCTTCAGTTGTAGAGGGAGATCGGGTTTGTAAATTGTCCTGTTTGGGGATTTTCTTAGTTTGTATATTTAAGTTTTAAAGTAAAATTTAAAATGAGGGTAGAATAGTAAATTGAATGTAAAAAATTTACCAAATAAAGAAATGGTGCAGAGAACTTGGGACGGCCCAAAATGAAAAATGGTGCAGAGAACTTAGGACGGAGGGAGTATTATTAAGTGGTCCTTTTGGTTCCAAACAAGTTAATTTTCTTCCCTTACCTTCTGCATGAAAATCCAACGACTATAAGTGAAATTTGACACGACTATAGGTGAAATTTGACTAAAGTGATAACTAAAATGCTAGTGAGAAAATTTATCTTCTTATTTTGGGAAAATTACAAAAACCCTTGTGGTAGTCTCACATACACTTTGTCCCCTAAATTTTTAAAACCTACACTTTATTCATATTTTTTTTACAGTGTCCGATAATAACTTTTGAAACTATAATTTAAACTATATGATAATTATGTTCCAATAATTTTAAGAATTTTAATATTTATTTTACAGCTAACCAACTTTTAAAAGATATTAATATGTATTTACAGGATAAAAAAATATATTTACATAATAAAAAAATGATAATTTAAAATATCTATTAATTATAAAAAATAATAAAAAAGATTAAAATTACTAAAAAATTACTATTATATAATTTAAATATAATTTTAAAAATTATTATTAAACAATGTAAAAAATATAAAGAATAAAGTATAGATTTTAAAAAATAGAGGGATGAGGCATACCTCAGGACGTCGCGCCGCTCCTTTAAAATATTCTGGTAAACTAAAGAAAACAGAGTGATTGGATATAGAGCTGTGAGTTTACCATCTCAGACTCTCAGTGTACACATGGCCGTGGATGGCCAGCAGACAAGTCCTTTTCACTTCTAATATTCGGATACACGACGCGACGTTCAAATGCGGACCGGAGAGCTGCTGCTGGAGGCTCTCAAGTTGAACTGGAGCATGGAATCGATTCGAGAGAAGCTCTATGTTTTGCCCTTAAGAATTCTTGCCGAAGATGCTGAGTCCGACCCCGTCGACGCTGTCGTCTTCGTCGGCGTCTCCTTGGTCCTCGGAATCGCTTGCCGTCATCTTCTCCGAGGAACCAGAGTTCCGTACACAGTTGCCCTGCTCGTGATCGGCATTGTTCTCGGCTCTTTAGGTACAGTTTTCTTGTTTGAATTGTTACTTTGGGTTTCAGTTTGTGCTCTACATCAGCGGACTGGACATTCTCGCTTCTCAGTTGAATTGTTGAAGTCTTCTGCTGTCGTGTTCTCGCTGGGATTCTAGTTTTGTTTCTGTTTTTTTTCCCGTCCTCTCTTGTTTTTGCTATGGGAATAACTGGTAGCAAATGATTACTGTTGTCATCATCCCAATCTGAATTTCTACTCCGGAACACTCGGGACTATTCTTGATTGATCTTTTCTTGTTTGTTCAATCGGCACTTTTCTTATCAACATCTCCATAATTCATTGTTTCAAACAATTCTCCGTTATTTCTCTGTTGCTGTTAGCAAGCTTTGGTTTTTGATGTACGTACTGAAGCCTATTCTAGAGTCTAAATTTTCTGATCACAGCAGGATAATGGAAAACTAATTTCTGGATGCTTCTGTCGTTGCTTTCGTCTTTCAAAAAGTTTCTTTCACCTCTCAAAATTATTTTTATATCCCTTTTTTTGCTCCAAGGGGACTAACCAAGCAATCCCTTTGGAAGAATATGTGGACTTTAGCTTTTTTCCCGATAGTTCATGTCACTAGAAATTCTTGAAATACCTTTCTTTTCTTTTTGAAATCTGTGGAGAAATGGAGTTTTGAGCATCATACTTATGGCTACGTTCTGCACATCTATTTTGGTACTTGTAGCTCCGTACATGTGATTATTTCCCTGCTTTTTTTTGGGGGGGGGGGGGGGGGGGGAATATTTACTCATGTAGAAAATGACAGTTTATTGGCTCTAATCTGCAGAATATGGAACAAGTCATAAGTTCGGGAAGATTGGGGATGGAATTCGTCTCTGTAAGTTTCACCTTCTTAAGTGCTAAGAATTTTCTTGCATCTGGATATTGCTTGTGCTTTAGGCGGTTATAAGAATTTCTCTCTTGTTCATTGATTGTTGCTAGTAACAAATGGCAACTGTTGTCAATTTGCAGGGGCTAGTATAGATCCTGACCTTTTGCTTGCTGTTTTCCTTCCTGCCCTCCTTTTTGAGAGTGCTTTTTCCATGGAAGTCCACCAGATAAAGGTGTACTTTTGCTACCTTTTTGTACAATTTCGGTGCTAAAAGATTTCCAGTGCGCTGTTTGGGTGCAATACTTACTGTTTGCTATCTTTGATTCAGAATGCTTTGCTTTCTTCCTTCTCATGGTCACAAACATCAACATCTCATCGTTGGGCCTTCCTCTCCCGGGGAAACTTTTTTTTTTTAAAATAGAATGCAACTTAATATTAAAAGCATATCCAAGTGCATCAATATATAGGACTCCATCACTATAGAAATATAATAAAACAGTAATTAATGAAGCCCAAAGATGATGCAAGTTAACTTATACGAATTTCAAATACTTGTTGATTATGATATTCTCGGCCTGTGTAAACTTTTCCTTCAAGCATCATGGGGATATTGCTATTATGGTTTTTTTTGGACAGAAACAATGTTATGGGGGCATTTTGTTTGAATTCAAACACTAGGAGAGTTTGTTGGTAAATACATAAACATGTATTCTCTCATGATTTTATGTTTTAAGTTTGTTTTAAGTCCCAAAATGGCCATCAAACTTCCACGTCGGACTGGTTAGCTGCCACTGAACTCTTATCTGAACCAGCTAACCATTAAACTTTTTGAAAAGGACTCAATAGCCCTCCAAGGAAAAAAAAATGCAAAGTTTAGAGAAAGTGAACAAAATAAAAAGTTGGCTGACTATTCCGGATTGAAACCTTGTTCGATGGTGATGTTAATTTTTTTTCATTCAGGTTGGTGGAATAAGATCTTTCATACTCTACTTGAATTGAAATTGTTAATTGAGGGAGATTCACAAATTAGTGAGTTAGTCCCTTTATTGCTTGTTATCCCTGTTTAAGTCTATGTATAGGGATTATTTATTGTTCATTTTTATCTGACTTGTGAGAAAATGAAAAGGAATTTGTTATCCAACACCTTATTCTTCTCCAAAGCAAATGTTCTCTGTGCTTCAAAAGCATGTTCAAATTAACTTATTGTAAGAAATTTATTATCCTCCTAGTCTCAAGCAAAAGCTTTTTTAAAAAATCATTAGTTTAACAAAGAAAAAGAATGTTGTGCATATCGATTTGCAACAAATAGACTATTGGTGTTGAAGTAGAGCATGAAGTTGACAAAATGAAAAGAAAAAAGTAAAAGACCCTGGAATTTAAAGTAGATGCTAAACTATTGTGAATTCAAAGCACATTCTTTTATAAATGTGCACCCCACAAGCAAAATGTCTTGGATCTGCCACTGCCTTCAAGTCTGATCATGTTACTGCTCAGATTGTGGAGGCTGTTTGCTTCGATCCTGAGAATACATATATAACTTGACACAAGATTCAATAATGAGTATTCCTCATGGCTTTGATTATACCTGTTTATGTTACTTATTGTGCAGAGATGTATGGCACAAATGATTGTTCTTGCTGGACCGGGAGTTCTCATCTCAACTTTCTGCCTTGGAACAGTTTTGAAGGTATCCAATTACTCAGTTCCCCTCTGTTTAGAATAATTGCTATTCTTTTACTTTTTCATTTTAGAATGTACAAAAAGTTCTGATTGTTATTCTGCAGCTCACTTTCCCATATGACTGGAGTTGGAAAGTTTCATTGTTACTTGGGGGACTACTAAGTGCTACTGATCCTGTCGCTGTTGTTGCTTTGCTGAAAGAGCTTGGTGCAAGCAAAAAACTGAGCACCATTATTGAAGGAGAGTCCTTGATGAATGATGGGTAATTTATCATTTAGGTTTGTTAGTCTGCTGCTTTTCCCTGTAAACG
This sequence comes from Aquilaria yunnanensis, assembly GCA_039654915.1. Classification (NCBI taxonomy): domain Eukaryota; kingdom Viridiplantae; phylum Streptophyta; class Magnoliopsida; order Malvales; family Thymelaeaceae; genus Aquilaria; species Aquilaria yunnanensis. The sequence goes on from CM077595.1 coordinate 5,723,210, forward strand.
CCATGAACATCAGCGGAGAGAGGAGATTATACTTAACCTAAATTGCATTTAACTAAAATGTATCAGGTTTTCAATGCTTTTCTTCTTTAATGCACCTAATACTTGTATTTCTTTGATTATTTATAATATGTCCAGGACAGCAATTGTTGTCTACCAGCTATTCTACAAAATGGCCCTTGGACAAAGCTTCAGTTGGGGTGCCATTATTGAATTTCTGGCCAAAGTCTCTCTTGGAGCGTATGTAGACTGCTTTTTTGTTTTCCCTTCCCCCCCTGCTTCACTCTTAAAAAATATACTTCTAGTTTTCCTTCTAAAGGGACATGATTCAGGATGTGCAATTCTTTTCTTCATCCAGTGTTGGCATGGGTGTCGCATTTGGGATTGCTTCAGTTCTATGGCTTGGATTCATTTTTAATGACACTGTGATTGAGATCACATTGACCCTTGCAGTTAGCTATATTGCATTCTTCACTGTAAGTGTGATTCCAAGTTTGAATAAACCTATTTTAATTATGAAATGGTTAAATGAAGACTTGCAAAGTTAAATGGGATGAAGAGTGTAACATCAGACAGTGTTTTGCATGTGATTATTCTACTTTCCGTTGATGAGTAGAAAGAGTTATGCTGTTGCTTTTCTTTCTTGTTGTTAAATATTAAATAATCAGGAAAGATATTTAGATTCAGCTGTATTTCTGCTGTCTTTTCTGAACAATAGCCATCATACTCCTGTGAGCTTTGTTTTTTAATTGTCTGCATCATCTGATTTATATTGATAATACTGAGGGGGAAGATGCAACTTTTTTATTCAGTAGTCTTATATCCCTGCAAACCTTTAGTTCTTGCTGCTTGAGAAAACTAACTGGTGCTTTTACATGGTAGGCTCAATTTGGAGCTGATGTTTCTGGTGTTTTAGCAGTTATGACTTTGGGAATGTAAGTTGATTGGTCCAAGTTAGTTCTTTTCTTGTTGGTGAAAGTGCTCCCCTCACCCCCACCGCCCAATGGGACTGATAATCAATCTAATAAATGTACAACAATGGAAATAGGTTTTTCTCTGCAGTTGCAAAGACAGCTTTCAAGGGGGATAGTCAGCAGAGCCTGCATCACTTCTGGTATGTGCAGTTCCTTTCTCATGTAGTATGCAAAATCTCTCTGATTAATTAATCACAAGGATAACAAGTGCATAGAGTCCTTGAAAGTTCAACTGAATCATATAAGAATAAATATCTAGGAAGGTAATATGTTTGTGGGTGTCATTTATGTGTACAAAGTATGCTTCAATTAATATAACTATCGGTTGCCAAATTTACAGATTAACTGAACTCCTTGTCCCCTTTTGGTTCTACTTATCAGTCCTTATTCTTGCTTTTCTTGCTTCCTTACCATCTATTCATGCTTCCGGCCAACTAGTTTACTTCTTGCTCTCTTATGGGAGGAGCTATTTGTTGGACAACACTTCAATTATTCTCATCTATATACAATTGTAGATGCTTTCTGCCTTTTTTTTTCCCTGTAAGTTACATATCAAAGGAATGGTTTGACCCAGCTTGATTGCCTCTTTGAAAATCATTATATTTTTCCATTTATCTTGGTTCTTTTCTTCAACTTGCCTATTTAAATTTCTATTTTAGTCAATTTAAAGTTGCTACGACTTCCATTTCCAGTTTATTCATTCAGAATACATATCAAAGGAATGGTTTGACCCAGTTTGATCGCCTCTTTGAAAATCTTTAGATCCATTTATCTTGGTTCTTTTCTTCAACTTGCGTATTTGAAAATTCTATTTTAATCAACCTAAAGTTGCTACAACTTTCATCATTTCCAGTTTATGCATTCAGAATATATTTTCTAATTGATTAAGTAGGATAACTTTCCTATTTTCTAGCATTTTATTCATCCAAGATTCATGGATTCTCCTTGGTAATTTCCTTTTTAACACAAAAAGAAAGAAAATGAATTGATATTTCTTTTCCATCTATCGAGAAATTGTACATGTTCCTGTGAATTTGTAACCCAGTTTGTTTTTTATTCATTCATTTTTCTGCAGGGAAATGGTTGCTTATATCGCAAATACATTGATTTTCATCTTGAGGTATGAGCTTGGTCCTATCTCGCATAATTTTCTTCACCCTATAGCTCCTATACTGTGAACATATGGCAGAAAGGAGGATATGGTATCTTACTGGTGTTGCAAATACATTTACGATAGCAGTTTTAACAATTTGGATGTTAACTACTTGATGAAAATGGAAAATATGTTTTATAGGAAACATTTGAACATCTGGTCATCAGGTTTCCTTTCCAAAAGTACCTTATATGACAAATTACTACTTCTTCAGTCATTACTGTGTTTATGATTGGTTTAGTTGTGATTTTTCCTTGGCTTTTGCAGTGGTGTTGTTATTGCTGAAGGTATTCTTGGTGATGATAAAATCTTTAAAAACAATGGTAATGCTCATTTCTCATTTTCTTCTAGAGCAGAAAATTCCAAATCTTCTATTTGAATGCGCACACAGACACATATATGGATGTATGTGTGTCTCTATCTATACATACATACATACATACATAATTTGGTAAAATATTATGTGATCTGTGTTTCTATAAAATGCTCAAGGATTTCACCCTACTTGCTTGTTACAAGAAGGGGAAAATAAAATAAGGTTCAGAAGTGTGGAGATAAAACCATGTTTGCCATCATGTTCCTTTTCCTGGCACACTTGCGTGTTAGCGGTACTGTGGTACTAAATGTGAGTTAGGGACTATTTGTGTGCAGGGCATTATCTAATTGACAAATTTACCAGGGAAGCTATGAAATTTACTTCAATTTATCACGGAATACTTCTCCAATCTGATTTATGAGTTCATGCTTCATACTGCTCATATTGATGTCATGATATGAGCCTTGTAATGAAACATCCAATAGCAATTATCTTCCCTCATAGCCATCTCATTGTATTTTTCCATGCAAGTGGGGAAAAGCATTACAATGACTGTAATGAGTTTCATCTCATTGTTCTCTCCAAGAGGGTTGTGTGATGAAGGACATCCAGCATAAGACACTGTTACTTTGCATAAATTTATGCATAAATTTATAGTGCCGATCTGACTTTTGATGATTAATTGACATTATGAACTTTTTCTTATCAGAAGACATTATGTCCTTTATGGCACAGATCCCCAAATAGCTGGGATTGAAGTGCAGATATGATGATAATAACTGTGGCATTCTAGTATCTGATTTATATCAGATGGGTTATCTATCTCCCAGTGAAATAGGTTTAGTCTTTGGAGCTTATGCAGCACGTATTTATTTTAGGTTTTGCTTATGAGATTTAACATTGAAAATTGATATTTGAATTGACCTTTTTGATAATTCTGTTATAACTCTTTCTTTCGTTCTAATTTTCCTACATCATATTGGTACAAGTGCCAACACCAGAAATCATATGTCCTTTCTCCTTTTCCAGTGGGCATCAGAGAATATTTTTTACAAAATAAGGCAAAATATTTCCCAACCCTGAATCCTTCATCAGGCTACTCCTTTTATCAGCTGCACAATACTTCCAACCAAACTGACAAGGACCAGGCAACACAGATAGATGTCACTTATGTCATCAGTTTGTGCCCATCCTTTGCCTGTGTCTTCCAGCGCCCAGCCAAACTATGATCAGTTACACTGAAGAAATTAAAGAAATATGACTTGCAATTTCTCACTTGCTTTGCTAATGAAAACCAATTTTCAGCTCCAAATAAATTTCCAAATAATGGTAAATGAATGTACTGTGATTGTTATTGCAGAAATAGTACTGGCTTATTTTTCCTCAGAGTTTTACACTGTTTAAATACAAGGCTAAGAAAACCTAAGTTAGGTAGTTTTCTCTTTTACAGACTAACAATTTAGGAAACAAATAAACAGATCCTAATCTCCTAAAAATAAAAGATTACTAAGATTTTCTAGCTGTACACTGTTTTCCAAATAAGGCACATTAAATCTTTGACCTCCAGAATATTCTGGAGATCTCCAGAATATTCCAACACTCCCCCTCAAGCTGGTTTGAAGATGTCTTCCATAGCCAGCTTGTTCACTAGCTTCTCGAACTATCTCTGAGGCAATCCTTTAGTGAGAATGTCAGCAATCTGTTCTGCAGTAGGGATATAAGGCATACAAATCAGTCCACTTTCAATTTTTTCTTTGATAAAATGCTTGTCAACTTCCACATGCTTCGTTCTATTATGGAGGACGGGATTATGAGCAATAGAGATAGCTGCCTTATTGTCACAGAAAACTTTCATGGGAGATGGATTAGAGATTTTTAATTCTTCCAATAGTCTCTTAATCCACAAGACTTCACAGATTCCATAAGCTACTGCTCTGAACTCAGCTTTAGCACTACTCCTAGCCACCACATTCTGTTTTTTGCTTCGCCAGGTAACTAGATTGCCTCCAATGAATGTACAGTAGCCAGAAGTAGAGCGTCTGTCAAAAACACTCCCTGCCCAGTCTGCATCTGTATAGGCTTCAACTTGTAGATGCCCATGGTCTTTGAATAGTAACCCTTTCCAGGTGTCCCCTTCAAATATCTTAAAATTCTGTACACAGTATCAAAGTGTCTTGGCCCAGGAGAATGCATAAACTGGCTTACCATACTTCCAGCAAAAGCTATATCAGGGCGAGTGTGAGATAGGTAAATTAGTCTTCCAACAAGCCTTTGGTATTGTTCTGTGTTCTGCACTTCCTCAGCATTAGCAGGTTGTAACTTGAAATTAGGTTCCACAGGAGTTTTGGTTGGTTTGCACCCAAGTAAACCTGTTTCACCAAGCAAGTCAAGTATATACTTTCGTTGGTTGACAAAGATACCTTCCTTGGATCTTGCAACTTCCATTCCAAGAAAGTATTTTAGAGCACCTAGGTCCTTGATCTCAAACAAGGTAGCCAGCTTCTTTTTAAGCTTTCCCAGTTCTTCAAGATCATTACCAGTCAAAATTATATCATCTACATAAACAATTAGAATTGCGACCTTGCCTTCCTTGCTATGCTTGTAAAACATTGTATGGTCAGTCTGACTTTGATGATAGCCACAGCCCTTTACAGCTTTCCCAAAGCGCTCAAACTAGGCTCTAGGAGACTGTTTTAGACCATATAAAGATCTTTTTAATCTGCAGACCTAATTCTGTCCATATTTTCCCTTGAATCCTGGTGGTATGCTCATGTAAACTTCTTCTTCTAGGTCTCCATTCAAGAAAGCATTTTTTACATCCAACTGACACAATGGCCACTTGAATTTAACAGCAAGAGACAGTAGAACTCGTATTGAGTTAATTTTAGCAACAGGGGCAAAGGTTTCTTGATAGTCAATTCCATAGGTTTGAGTGAAACCTTTAGCAACCAGCCTAGCCTTATATCTTTCAACACTACTATCAGCTCTGCATTTCACAGTAAACACCCACTTACACCCCACTGTTTTCTTCTCTTTGGGTAAGTCCACTATCTCCCATGTGCCACTTCTTCTCAGAGCACTCATCTCCTCCATAACTGCTAACTTCCAGTTTGGGTCATTCAAAGCTTCCTCAATATTTCTCGGGACAAACAAGTGTGAAAATTTTGAGGTAAATGCCCTATGAGTGTGAGACAGCCTTTTATAAGAAATATATTTAGCAATAGGATATCTAGGAAAGTTTGTACAGATTCTGGTTCCTTTTCTAATGGCTATAGGAATATCATAATCAGATGATGTATTAGGACCAGAAGTTAAAGAAGGATCAGCAATCAAAGGAGTAGGATTAGGAGTCGGGACTGAAGTACCTGTGGAAGTCTGAGTACCAGCCTCTGGGGTTTTTGACTGGTCAGATCCTTGAATCAAATTTGGATCTTGACTACCTTGATGGGTTTTCTTCCGAGTATAAACCAGAAGCTCAGTGTTTGGATTTTTCTTATCCATTTGTAGTGTTTCTCCCCCTGTTGAAGACACAATAGTACTTGTCATAGTCTGACAAGGATTCCTATTACTGTTATTATTTGAAACTGAGTTTTCCTGATTTTGTTTAATGGATTCAGAGCTGCCAGGGGAAGTTAAAATTGTATTTGGTAGTGGAACAGGAACAGGAAATAAATCCCAAAAATTATCATTCCCTACTTCATTCTCCCCCTGAAGATAATTTTTGTGAAAGTAAGGTTTGTTTTCCAAGAAAGAGACATCCATACTAACAAAAAACTTTTTTGTTTGAGGGTTAAAGCACTTATATCCCTTTTTATTGGGTGCATATCCTACAAAAATGCATTTTTCAGCTCTAGGATCCAGTTTTGAACTAGAGTTGTTAGGAATATGGACAAAAACAGTGCATCCAAAAATTCTAAGTGGTAAATCTGAATGGATTCGAGACATAGGAAAAATAGTTTTGAAGTAATCCAAAGGTGTGCTATATTTTAAAACTCAGGTAGGCATCCTATTAATCAAGTATGAGGCTGTCAAAATAGCTTCTCCCCATAAATATTTGGGAACATTCATGTAAAACATGATAGCACGAGTTACTTCAAGTAAATGTTTATTTTTCCTTTCAGCAATACCATTTTGTTGAGGAGTATCCACACATGTAGATTGGTGATGAACACCTTTTTCCTTTAAAAAAACTCCCAAATGTTTATTGAAATACTCAGTTCCATTATCAGTATAAAGAATGCTGATTTTAGTTTGAAACTGTGTTTCAACCATTTTGTAAAAGGCCTTAAACAGATTTTCCACTTCAGATTTTTCACTCATCAGGTAAATCCAACATAAACGTGTATGGTCATCTATAAAGGTGACAAACCATTTTTTCCTTGAAATTGTGGTGATTTTTGAAGGTCCCCAAACATCACTATGTATTAAATAAAATGGCTTTGAGGGAATATAAGGTTTTTTCAAGTAGGTAGTACGATGACTCTTAGATAGATAACAACTTTCACATTGAAGTAAAGAGAGGTTGAACCCCTTAAACAAATCAGGAAACAAGTACTTAAGGTATTGAAAACTAGGATGTCCTAGTCTAGAATGCCAAAGCATTTTTTGTTCATAAACAGGATCAGAACTAACACTAATGAAGCCCTGAGCCTTTTTATTATCGGGAGAGTCCCCATCAAAGTAATAGAGTCCATCTATCATCTTAGCACTGTCAATCTTCTTCCCCGAGGTCTGGTCCTGAATTTCACAGGAGTGTCAAGGAAAACAACACGACAATTAGAATCTTTAGAAAGTTTGCTGGCAGATAAGAGGTTGCAGGCTAGTTTGGGAACATGTAGAACAAATTCAAGATCAATACTCTTGGAGAGTTTTATCAAACCTTTCCCTGCAATGGGTGAGAAACTACCATCTGCAATTTTTACTTTTTTATTACCAGAACATGGGGAATAAGAGCAGAAAAGTTTAGAAAGACTAGTCATGTGATCAGAGGCTCCAGAATCAATGATCCAAGGAGCAGAATTCGAAAAACAGAATAGGGCACTAGATTCACTGCCTGTTTGTGCAAGAGAAACATGAGGAATACCAAAAGACACACTAGACTTTAGCAGCTTTAGGAGATGATCCATCTGCTCCTTGCTGAAGGGACTTGTTTCAGCCTCATTAGCAGCAGGTGTTGCGTGGCTGAACCTGTCATTGGTCCTTTTACTCTTCTAGTTTTCTGGCTTTCCATGGATATTCCAGCAGGTTTCCCTTGTATGGCGAGGTTTGTTGCAGTGATCACACCAAACTCGTGGCTTCTCCTCAGTTTTTTTCTGAAATCTAGCAGCCTTATTTGCCACTTCATCAGAGGCAACTAAAGCAGAAGTGTTAGCCATCACATTGGTGTCCTTTTTTCTCAGCATGACATTTCTTCTGCTTTCTTCCCTTCTAACTTCTGCAAATACTTCACTCATTGGGGGAAGGGGTGATCTACCAATGATCCTGCCCCTTACTTCATCAAACTCCACATTCAGTCCAGCAAGGAACTTGTAGATTCGATGGTCCTCCATAGTTTTTCTGTAGTGATTGGTATCATCTGCAGATTTCCATTCGTAGTCATTGAAGAGGTCCAAGTCCTGCCACAGCCTTTTTAGTGAGTTAAAGCACTTGGTGACAGTGTCATCCCCCTGCCGGATTTCACCAAGTTTTAGAGTTAACTCATAGACTTGGGACTGGTTTCCTAAATTAGAATACATCTGATTTACATTGTCCCATAATTCCTTGGCTGTGGAGTAGCACATGTAGTTAGACCCAATGTCCTCGTCCATAGAATTGACGAGCCGGGTCATAACCATCTAATTCGCTGCATCCCAAGTTGCATATGTCGGGTCCTCTGGTGCTGGTGCCTTCTTATCTCCAGTGAGGTAGCCAATCTTTCCTCGCCCTCGAATGTACATTCTAACAGATTGAGACCATCGCAGGAAATTATCACCATTAAGGCGAATAGTGGTGATCTGGACAGAATGAGAATCAGTGTTTGGGGCTTGAGTTAGGGTTGTAGGATTGTTTGGCTGATTGTTGCTGGAAGGTGTAGATCCAGACGAGGTTTCAGACATGTTGGGCAGAGGAAGGACGCAGAGAGATGGCTTAGAATATTAGGGTTGGCTCTGATACCATGCAGAAATAGTACTGGCTTATTTTTCCTCATAGAGTTTTACACTGTTTAAATACAAGGCTAAGAAAACCTAAGTTAGGTAGTTTCCTCTTTTACAGACTAACAATTTAGGAAACAAATAAACAGATCCTAATCTCCTAAAAATAAAAGATTACTAAGATTTTCTAGCTGTACACTCTTTTCCAAATAAGGCATATTAAATCTTTGACCTCCAGAATATTCTGGAGATCTCCAGAATATTCCAATAGTTATGTTTGTCTCTGAACCTTACAATGATCTCTGATAAGCAAACTTAATGATTTTCTTTGCTTTCCATAGGATACACGTGGGGCTATCTTATTCTACTTTATATCTTTGTGCAATTATCCCGCTGCATCGTTGTTGGACTGCTGTATCCATTCTTGAGGTACTTGGGATATGGTTTGGATTTGAAGGAAGCAGCCATTCTTATTTGGTCAGGCTTGCGAGGGGCTGTTGCATTATCACTTTCTCTGTCGGTTAAGGCAAGTTCTTGATTAGATGATATTAATCATAAGCTTTTTTATTCTATGAATTCATTTTGGGAAGGCTGTTATAAAATTCATGATTTTGCATTTCTGTTGACAAATATCAACTCTAATCTCAAAAAATTGGCTCAAAGTTGAAAAGTCACTTGTTTGGCTTAACTTTTTTGTGTAATGCTTCAAGTTCATCATTTACCTGTCTCAGTTACAGTCTGCTTCGTCATATTTGTGAAACATTATAGTCTATACTAAAGGAACACTTATGCACGTATGTACATGCCAACATACTGAATGAGATTTAATCCTCTTCAGCGCTCTAGTGGAATGTCGCAAGATCTCAGCTCCGAAACTGGAAACCGGGTGAGGTTCTGCTACGTGCATCTCAATTATGTCTACCTCTTGCATCCACTAGATAAAATAACCAACAGAGAAAGTTAGAAACCTTTTTCGTTCTATTTATGTTGTGGATATAACTGAAAAGAGCTTCACTTGTTATCAATTTACTGCAGTTTGTATTCTTCACTGGTGGCATCGTGTTCTTAACTCTTTTTGTGAATGGATCAACCACACAGTTTCTTCTGCATTTTCTAGATATGGATAAGCTATCAGCAACCAAGGTATCCCTAAAATTAATTGCGTAAATATTTTGTTTTGCTTTTTTTTTCTTATAAATACTATTCCATATTTAGAATGTGTGATAGTTGTTGTACTGTGTAATGCCTGTAAGTCTTTCCCTCATCTGCAATGCTATGTTTCTACTCATGGCAGAGGCGTATACTTGACTATACAAAATATGAATTGTTGAACAAAGCAGTGGAGGCTTTTGAGGATCTTGGAGATGATGAGGAACTTGGACCTGCTGACTGGTCCACTGTAAAAAGATATATTACGAGCTTAAATGATTTAGGGGGTGAGCAAGTGCATCCTCATACTGCATCTGAAGATATTGATCTGGACCCTACTAATTTGAAAGATATAAGGATACGCCTGCTGAATGGTAAGACATTTGCATTTTTGTTTGTTAGTCTTTTTTTCCCCCTCAATTTTCTTTGGAGGAAATATCACTTTGCTTTAAGTTCTTTACTATTTGATGAATCGATCCTTCAGCTAGTAGCAGAACCCTTTTACCTCTCTGCTTCTACAATTGTTTTGAATTTTTTTTTCATTTGATTTTATAGATTTGTCTGACATGCTTTCAACATCACGCTTTTCCATCCCTTATTTTTCCTTAACTTTATATTCTTCAATACCAAAAGCCATGAAGTACTGTATCCTGCTAATATGGAGAGGTGGCATTTACAGCTGAAGTTTGCTGATTTTTTTTTCCCTTTTCTTTTTCGGGACTTGGGGTTGTTTATCCACTTATAAGCTATCAATGTGAAAAACCTAATGGCATTCACTATGTTTTTTGGCACGCATGTTTACTTGATGCTGTCCTCTATCTCCATGCATGTGTCGATTTATGTATCTCTCTCTGTCTTCGACTGAACGCTTTTATGTCATTGGCTATGGCTTCAACCATGGGTACTCCAAAATGCCGGAGTAGAGAACATCTCATGTGAATTGTATGGAACTTGCTTTAACTGAGTTGCCTCCTAATAGTTGACTACTTGAATCAAGAAAAAACTTACTGCATCAGGTGTCCAGGCAGCATACTGGGTTATGCTTGATGAAGGAAGAATAACGCAGGCCACTGCAAATCTTTTGATGCAATCAGTAGATGAAGCTATTGATTTGGTTGCTGATGAGCCTTTATGCGATTGGAAAGGGTTAAAATCTCAAGTAAATTTCCCAAGTTACTATAGATTCCTTCAAACTAACATTTTCCCAAGGAAAATGCTTACATATTTTACCGTGCAAAGGCTGGAATCTGGATGTTATATTTGTGCTGCATTTCTTAGAGCTCATAGAATTGCACGCCGGCAACTTCATGACTTTATAGGTAATGTTGTTCTCTGATTAGTTTAGCTATTTCCAACTCTTATAGGGAACATGCACGTTTCCTTTCAATACATTTTTGTTTTCTTTTTTCTGGTCTTCTTCTTCTTCTTTCCTTTTTTTTTTTCATGCTTTACTTTCTCACAAGTTTCAAGGCCAATAATTGCATGAGGAATATGAATCCACTTAACAGAAAATGAACAGGAAACCAACAGCAGGAGCTCTAACACAAATACTGTTGGAATTTGTGGACCAAATCTTCCAGATTTGGAAAGTATTCTAGCTGTAGAATATGCCTGTACACGATTGGGAAACTAGAATTAAAGGAGATATTTTATTTCCTTTAATACCTAAGGTGTAATTAGCTTTCCTTTCTTCTGTAACTTTCCTATTCTTTGTTAGTCATTAGTTCTATATATTAGGGTTGTACATACGTATTTTTCAGTGAAATACAAAGAAGAAAATTACTCTGATTTCTTCATGGTATTAGAGCTGGGTTCTCTCTAGCCTTGTTTTTCGAAACCCTAGCTGCTGTCCAGTTTTTTCTCCTCTAGCCAAAAGTGTCTAAAGTGAGGCGTGAGGAAAGCCGCCGAAATGTTATGCTGGGCAAGAAGAATTCTGGTGGTCTTATAGAAACTTCTGCCCATGTTGCTGATGCTAATCAGCAACGTTCAAATGCACAACCTTGTGTCTAGTGTGACTACTGCAACAAACCCAGACATACCTGTGAAACCTTCTGGAAACTCCATGGAAAACCTGCTGATTGGAAGTGCAGTAAGCCTGGTGGGGACAAAAGCAGCGGTTCAACCCCATCAGCACATGAAACAACCAGTCTAAATCAGGTTTTCAATAAAGAGCAGATCAACCAGCTTCTGAAACTGCTAAAACCCGATCCACAGTCTTGTATTTCTAATGTTGCTTTCGCTCAAACAGGTAGAAATTCAAGTGCTCTATCTGGCTCTTTAATCTTTGCACCTTGGATCATTGATTCAGGTGCTTCTGACCATATGACAAATAACTCTTACCTTTTGTAATTCTTATTTTCCTTGCCCTGGCCATACCAAAGTTCGTACTGCAAATGGTAGCCTTTCACCTATTGCAGGGAAAGGAACTGTAAAAATGTCAGATAATATTGAGTTAAAATCTGTCCTTCATGTCCCTAAACTATCTTGTAACCTCTTATCTGTAAGCAAACTATCTAAAGATTCTAACTGCCGTATTTTTTTCTTTGATTCTCACTGTGAATTTCAAGACCAGAGTTCGAGGAAGATGATTGGCAGTGCTAAAATGATCAATGGACTTTATTATCTTGGTGATAATCTTCTAGAGAATAAACAAGCTCAAGGTCTGAGTGGTAGTATTTGTTCTTTTTCGGTTTATGAGACAATTATGCTCTAGCATCAAAGATTAGGGCACCCTAGTTTTCCTTATTTAAAACATCTATTTCCTAGTTTGTTTCAAAATGTGGATTGCAATTCCCTTTATTGTGAACATTGCTATTTATCTAAGAGTCATCGTATTCCTTATAAATCTCTTGAGTACCGAGGGTCTCACCCTTTTTACTTAATTCATAGTGATGTTTGGGGACCTTAAAAAATTACTACCCTATCTGGAAAAAAATGGTTTGTAACCTTTATAGAGGACCATACTCGTCTATGCTAGGTTTATCTAATGAATACTAAATCTGAGGTAGAAAACCTATTTAAAGATTTCTACAAAATGATTGAAAATCAATTCCAAACTAAAATAAGTATCCTTCGAACCGATAATGGTATCGAATATTTCAATAAGTGTCTAGGGAGTTTTTTACGCTCTAAAGGTATTTTACACCAATCTACATGTCGTGACACTCCCCACCAAAATGGTGTTGCTGAAAGAAAAATCGTCATTTACTTGAAGTAGGTAGAGCTTTACCCTTTTCTATGAATGTACCTAAGTATTTGTGGGGTGATGCAATCTTGACTGCATGTTACTTGGTAAGTCGAATGCCTAGTCGTGTTTTGAAATATCAAACTCCCTGGCAGTGTTTTCAAAATCTGTTTCCAACAAGTCGGTTGACTTCAAAACTTGATTTAAAAATATTTGGATGTACTGTCTTTGTTCACCTTCCTTCACATCTTTGCTCCAAATTAGATCCTAGAGCAGAAAAATGCATTTTTTTGGGTTACGCACCTAATAAACGGGGTTACAAATGCTGGAATCCAGTAAATAAAAAAACACACATCAGTATGGATGTGATATTTCTGGAAAAACAACCTTTTTTTTGAAAAAACTCATCTTCAAGGGGAGAAAGGATATGAAGATCAGTTTTGGGATTTAAATACCACTACACCTACACCTAGAATATATCTATTGCCTGATTATATTTCAGCAGAAAATACAGGGCCAACTCTTCCTAGTGAACCTCTTTCTAATGAGCTTATCTCTTCCCCAATTGAGATACAAACAAGAAAAGAAATACCGCCAAATAATCCTGAGCTCCTTGGTTATACTAGGCAAAGATTTCATCACAATAATAAAGATCGGCTGGTCATCCAAACTCAATCATCGCCTCCGAGGTCTGGTCACTTAAATGACCCAGGTGTTTCTCCTTCTCAAACCTCAAATCTTTCTATTTTTTTTATCTAGATCTGCCTATAGCACTTAGGAAAGGAGTCCGCTCCTGTACTCTACACCCCATTGCCAAATACTTATCCTATCATAGACTTTCTAAGAACCATAGAGCATTTACTTCCAATATTTCTCATGTGTTTGTTCCAAGAAACATTTAGGAAGCACTAGAAAACTTGGATTGGAAATTAGCAGTTTTGGAAGAGATGAAAGCTCTCTACAAAAATGCAACATGGGAAGTCGTGGACCTACCACAAGAAAAGAAGATAGTTGGATGCAAATGGGTTTTTACTGTTAAATGTAATTATGATGGCAGTATAGAGCGGTACAAAGCAAGGCTTGTGGCAAAGGGTTTCACCCAAACCCATGGGATTGACTACCGAGAAACTTTCTCACTAGTTGCGAAGATGAACTCAATCTGAATCCTGCTCTCCCTAGCTGTTCATCATAACTGGCCTTTATACCAGTTGCATATTAAAAATGCTTTCCTTAATGGAGAGCTAGAAGCGGAAGTATTCATGGAGTTACTGGCTGGATTTGAAGAAAAATATGGAGGTGGAAAAGTGTGCAAGTTAAAGAAGTCTCTATATGGGCTGAAGCAATCACCATGGGCTTGGTTTGAACGGTTTGGTAAGGCAGTAAAGGGACACGGTTACAACCAAAGTCAGGCCGATGATAGCATGTTCTACAAACACTCGAAGGAGGGCAAGGTAGCAGTGCTAATTGTATATGTTGATGATATAGTATTGACAAGTGATGATCACACCGAGCTTATGAGAATAAAGAAGCTACTGGCTAAAGATTTTGAGGTAAAAGACCTCGGGATCCTCAAGTACTTTCTTGGCATGGAGTTTGCTCGATCGAAAGTAGGATTAGTTGTCTCACAGCACAAGTATGTACTGGATTTACTAGAGGAAACAAGGTTGCTTGGGTGCAAACCTACAGAAACACCCATGGAATCCAACCTAAAACTTTACAAGTTCGGAAGAACATGTGGACAAAGAGCAGTATCAACGTCTAGTTGGAAGGCTAATATATTTGTCTCATACCCGTCCAGATATTGCCTTTGCAATGAGTGAAGTAAGTCGGTTTATGCACTCACCGGGAGCAGAACATTTTGATGCAATCAATAGAATACTAAGGTACCTAAAGGGTACTCCAGGAAGAGGACTACTATTTAGGAAAAATGACAATTTTCAAGTATATAGATGCTAATTGGGCTGGAAGTGTTACAGATAGAAGGTCAACTTCAGGCTACTGCACCTTTGTTGGAGGAAATCTAGTCACTTGGTGTAGCAAAAAACAAAGTGTGGTGGCACAGAGTAGTGCTGAGGCTGAATTTAGAGCTATAGCTCCCGGCATTTGTGAAATCTTGTGGATTAAAAAGCTTTTTGAGGAATTAAAAATGGAGATTCAACTACCTATGAAGGTCTACTGTGATAACAAGTCAATCATCCTAATAGCTCACAATCCAGTAGTTCATGATCGAACTAAACATGTTTAGATTGACAAACACTTCATAAAAGAGAAACTGGATAAAGGACTTGTTTGTATGCCTTACATCCCAACTACAGAACAGGTTACAAACATTCTAACTAAAGGATTACCAACAAAGCAATTTGAAAACTTAATTGGCAAGCTTGCCATTAAAGATATTTTCTGTCCAGCTTGAGGGGGAGTGTTGGAATTCGTGGACCAAATCTTCCAGATTTGAAAAGTATTCTAGCTGTAGAATATGCCTGTACAAGATTGAGAAACTAGAATTAAAGGAGATATTTTATTTCCTTTAGTACCTAAGGTGTAATTAGCTTTCCTTTCTTCTGTAACTTTCCTATTCTTTGTTAGTCATTAGTTCTATATATTAGGGTTGTACATACGTATTTTTCAGTGAAATATATAGAAGAAAATTACTCTGATTTCTTCAAATACCATGTTAAGGCATCCAGTTGAAAACCTAGTAGCAATGTTGTTGGCCTGAACAATGAACATTTCTTTAAAATTGGGTCTTTTTGTTTTAACGTGAGCTTTGCAGCAAATGGTTGTTTGCTAGCTTATTCCAGTATCTCAAAATTGGAACACTTGTAATTTAGGTTTATCATGGTTGTCATATTCACACTTGTGTACCGTAAGGTATCAATTTAGGTCTATCACCCCATTATGTATTATAAAGTTTATTGAAATTTAGATTACTGCCTCACACCATTATGTCAATATCAAGGTTGACTGGCATGACTAGGGTACTTTGTGTTAGCATTAGTGTTAAATTGAGTGCAGAACTTTGTTATTACAATGTAAAGATCTATTAGAACTTAAGAGAATGGGACTTGAAACCAATTCTTGCACTTTCACAGACTCTCTTTCCCATCTCTATTTCTGACGATAAATCTGTCAGCCCATTGCTTGAAGTATCAGGGGTAGGCTGCTTTATGATCACAAGTTGAAGCTTGTAGGCAGAAGGGAGACCTATAGTTGCCTTTCCTGTGTGGGGCATGAGTGTAATGCCTGATATGTTCTGGCAAAATTTATTTCCTGGTTCTTCTTAAAGGGGGCTACACTTCAAGCATTATGCAATTCCTTTTGGCCAAAGTAGTTTCTCTACTTATTGTGCTTGCCTTATTTTTTAGGTGATAGTGATGTTGCTTCAATTGTAATTAATGAAAGTGAGGCCGAAGGAGAAGAGGCAAGAAATTTCTTAGAAGATGTCCGCATAACATTCCCTCAGGTTCATATCTGGAACTTAATTATGCAGTGAAACTTTTCTACCCTACTTCTTGGCCAAACTGATGCACATACACTGGTTGTTCTTTTCTTTAACAGTTCACTTCAACCGCATGCTCTTTGTAGAGGGTCAAAATCTGGAAAACTGACATGAAAATACTGGAATGTGTTTCAGGTTTTGCATGTAGTTAAAACAAGACAGGTAACTTATTCTGTTCTGAACCATTTAATTGATTATATTCAAGACCTTGAGAAGACTGGTTTGCTGGAAGAAAAGGAAACTCTTCATCTTCAAGAAGCTGTCCAGGTAGCTTCTAGTCATTCTTTATTGCTTGCCTACTAATGCTGCTCTCACATCATTAACTCATGCATAGGTACTAAAATGTATTATCTATTCTCTTTTTATATTCGATTCTACAGGCTGATCTGAAGAAGCTGTTAAGAAATCCTCCTCTGGTGAAAGTTCCAAAAGTAGCCAACATGCAAAGTGTCCATCCTTTCTTAGGGGCCCTTCCTTCAACTGTTCGTGCATCCCTTGAAAGCTCTGCAAATGAAACAATGAAAACACGAGGTTTGACACTTTACGAGGAGGGATCCAAGGCAAATGGTATCTGGCTGATCTCTAGTGGCATTGTTAAGGTAACTAGCTGTTTGCATTTGGAAGATTTAAGTTTCTCTTAGATCTTGCTGACCTTAACTTAAGGATCTATGTTCTTCCTTGAACTATTGTTGACAGTGGACAAGTAAGACAATAAGGAACAAGCATTCATTGCATCCTACTTTTACCCATGGGAGTACTTTAGGCCTATATGAAGTGCTCACTGGAAAACCATACATGTGTGATGCGATTGCAGATTCTGTGGTTCTCTGTTTTTTCATTGGAAGTGAAAAAATATCTTCCTTTCTGAGATCTGATCCAGCAGTAGATGATTTCCTATGGCAGGTAGGGCCATGTGATGCAGTACAAGGGAAGTTCGTTATTTATTTAGGATAATTCTTGTATTTTTGGATTTGGGTGATTTCTATAATTATAGCTAGGAAAATTGTGTAATTTTAGGAATTATAATTATTCCATATCTCTTAGTTTATTTATAGTAATTATTAGGTTTTACCAATAAAGATTAGTTTGCCTTATTATTTATCCTAGGGTTTAGTTTAGAAATAAGATGCCTATATAAGGCTCTCTATATTACGATCAACTTTTAGTTTTAGATGATATTGAATTGAGTGAAATTTCCCCTCCCTCTGATTTTCTCCTTCTCCCTCAGGTGTTCTTTCTTGGTTCTAGTTTCTACTTGCTCCTACATCAGCATGCTAGTCATTTTATTGTCAAACCCTGATTGTGAGAACTCTTAAAAAGTACTCCCTCCGTCCCAAACTATTGCAACATATTATATTTCAGGCTGTCCCAAATCTTTGCAACATTTCCATATTTAGTAAATTACTTCACCAAACCACACTTCAAACAATCATTTTAACATTCACTTTCTTCAACTTCTTGATTTACTTGCAAAAAGTTAAGGGCAAAAGATCTTCATTTGTGTTATGGGTTTCTGTTTGGATTGGGCGCTGTGGGTGGGATTGTTCTTTGGTGTTTGGGGAGTTTTGTGGTCTATGCTTGGTCTTTTGTGCTTGGGGTTTCAGGTTTTCAGCTGGGCTTTAGCTTTGGGTTCCATCATCTTTTTCTCTAAGATGCTTGGTCTGTCCTTCTTTTAATAAATTCTTGCTTTTGCCGTTAAAAAAACATATATATATCCATACCAAACTAGATGCTTCAATAGTTTTGGAACGAAGTGAGTACAAAGAGCTTGAACATGGTTTAGATGTTCTCAATCAACTTAGCCTTAAATCTAAACCAATTGAGTTTGGCTTTGATGTAGATGTTATACCAAAATGCAATTTAATTAAATTGTAGTGCCAAATTACTTCTCTTAGTGCTGCTATATTAAAATTCTTGTGACCTGGATTTTTTCTTGGGGTTGATGGATTTTAGCAGTCTGTGCAACTAAAGATCTTATTCTTTTCTTTCTGTGGTATAATTTTCCTTCCCTATCGTATGAAGTCTTTTTGTCCTCCCAGGAGTAAAAGACACGTCTTTTTAGTAGCAGATCACCCTGTCGTCTTGTCTCCATCAGTTTCTTTTTTCTTCATTTTCAGCTTATCCATTAGGTTTTCTTTGCAGGAAAGTGCCATCGTTCTGGCCAAACTGTTGCTTCCTCAAATGTTCGAGAGTTGGGCCATGCAAGACCTGAGGGCTCTAGTTGCAGAAAGGTCAACAATGAGGGTGTACATCAGTGGAGAAAATGTGGAAGTACCCCACCAGTCCATAGGAATACTATTGGAAGGATTCATGAAAAGCTGCGGTTCTCAAGAACTTATTACATCACGTGCAGTTATTTTGCCGCCACAAGCGAATCAAAGCTTCCGAAGTGTTGACATACCCTCAGGTTTTCTTGGTTTTCTTTTTTCCTTTTTCCTTTTTTCGAAAGATTACAAGCAAATGTTATAGAGTGCGCAGTTGGAATACATACTTTCAGAAGAATGCAAACAGGAGGAAAAGACAAGTTCCTAATAAATTCAATTCTCAAACTGCAATTAACTGAGTAGGGTTTTGAATCTGAAGAAAGGGATTTAGGAAACAAATTAGGCTAGGACATCAACAAATTGGAATTGGAACTTGTAGGCGAGTAAAATACTGTTTGGAAAATCGGCTTATGATTTCGTTCAATTTATGAGGAGACATATTTGTATCTTTCTCTAGGTGAGCATGTTTTCATGTACACGTGTGATGTTAATTGCTCTGAAGTATTACTATTGCAGGTGTCAAGGCTGGTAGCTTTACTTATAGGGGATCCTGGTATCAGGTGGAGACGAGAGCAAGATTAATCATATTTCATGTTGCAGCGTTTGAAACTGACATTGGCCTGCAGCAGAGACCATCACAACTGACTCTACAAGCTGGTGATCATGTTAATCGATCATTGAACAGGGAACATGGCGGACTCATGAGTTGGCCTGAACAGTTTTACCAGGGTAGACAACGTAAGCAAAGCCCTGATGCACGAGATCAACGACCAAATAGCTTGTCTGCAAGAGCAATGCAGCTAAGCATATTTGGCAGCATGGTACGTCAAGTTATACTCATTTTTTCAAAGTTTATTCTGGAATACCTTTATTATTAAGTGTTCGGCTGACAAAATGACCACATATCAAGCAGTCTCCGGCATGTATGAAGTTAAGGGTCAAGGAGATTGACAAGTTAACGCTGCGTTTGGCTGTGGAAAATTTTCCTTTTTCGTTTTCCAAATCTTCTTTCATTTAAAGTACGACCGCATAGGGAAAGGGAAAACCTGTTTTCCAAAGTTTGGAGAACTCATTTGTTAAGATAGAAGATCTTTAAAACCAGGTTTTTCTCCAGACTAGGAAATATATTTTTCCACCTCTTTTTTATCATGTTATACCCTCATACTGAAACTCGGAGAAGGAAAAAAAATTCTACAACTAAATGCCATCTAAATATTTGGACTTCCAGTTTTTGCTGTTGTAGTATTGGGATTAAGAATATGGTTAATTTTTGGACAATTAGGATTGGTATATTTTTGTCTCTTGTTTTCCCCTTTCTGGGATCAGCTTTCATGTACCAAGTCCAGTCCCTTCTCCAGTCAGTCTTGGGCAGATCATACACCTAGACTGAATCGCATTCTTGGAAATAAATTCATGATACTTTTATTGCATTTCTGGAAATTGATTCATGAGAAATTTTCCTCTTGAGCCTTCTCAAAAGATTCGAGTTCAGACTGGCCAAGCAAACTCCATTAGCTCTATACCGACCTCTGTTAGTGGATTGTTATATTTTCCCTGGGGACAATGCTGATCATTCAAGGTTTTGGTTTCACCGTCTTAAACCTTCTAGCTTTCAACTGACCAGGTCGAGATTCCATGGCAGAGGAGCAGAAGTTTTTCAAGGGTTGCTCCGACTAAGCATTCCTCTGAACAGAACATGTCACTACGGCATGTTTCCCCACCTCGGGGTCGTCTTGTCGCAGCAAAGTCTGAAGGGTCGGCTACCATGAGGAAGAGAGAGCTGAAGGGCGAAATAGTCGCTCGGAGACAAGAACAAGGAGAGACGGAGGAAGGTCATGCAGTTGGTTGTTCCAGTGATGAGTCGGGCCCTGAGGATGAGCTCATTGTTCGAATCGATTCGCTAAGCCGTTTGTCTTTCCAACAGGCACCTTGAAGCTTGTTCAGGTTCTTCATAAACACAGCTGGTTACTTGTTGGCCTCATCTTCATAAACTTGCTGAAACTTAAAAAGCAAGTAGAGTTAGTTTTTACTACCCTCAGTAAAAATATTGAGAGTTTACATGAAGAATGCATAATAGCAAGAGGAACATCTTTCCCGAGATTGTTTTGTTCTACAAATCATCTCAGGGCTGTGTATCTAAAATGACAATGAAAGTCAATATTTTCTTCGAGCAATAAATGGGTACAAGTAGACTTTGCAAACACCTTGATAATTTGATATTGGGAAAATTTCATGAGAATTTTTATTGTTGTCTCAAATAGGTCCTTGACCTTTTGGTTGTACTACTAAAGTCACTCACCTCATATAGTGTATGCTAACCAGGTCATTTCCGTCATTATCACCTTCTACTTTGATGGAAAATGATGATGTACCATAAATTAATATTAAAGTAAATCTTTGACTAGAGGTCTAATCCTCTAACATTTCCTATTAATAGTTATAAACTTTAAACTTTTAAATTTACTGCTAATACTCCTTATCAATTGATAGAGAGAGGTGTCATTTAGCAGCCCGTTGCCCACCCGAGCCAACCGCAGCTGAGGCCAGCTACCCTCAACCTTGGATCTAGACACATACCATCAAGTTCACCATAGTCCCCTTTTCCTTCGTTATCTCTCTCTACCGTCGGACATATTAGGCTGTAAACATTACATTTAAAAGTGTCAAGTTTATATTATTGATTGAAAAATGTGAGAATCAAAATTATTATTTTAATATTTATTATAGTGTTAATTAATGCAATGTCAGCATTATTCCCTCAAAGTTAACAGTGAAATTGACGAAAAGGAATCAATTTGGATACTCTACATGAAGTAAGAGACTTTAATAGGACAACTTGAAGGTCAAGGACTATATTTGAGGCAAAAAAAAACTAAATAACCTCCCATGGAATTTACCCATTAGGTATACAGTCACTGTTTCCTTTATCATTTAGCACAAAAGTTATAAAACATAATGTGTTCTGTATTTTGTGGCGACTTAAAATCAAAAGATGTCAAATGTATGAAGAGATTTATACAATATGTACCCTTGCACATGGTATGATTAGGAACAAACATATGCATGTCTATTTTGAAAAAAAAAATTGTACAACATTTTTCAAATTTCAATCAAGCAGCAAACAAATATTTTCATCATTTGTGCAAGTTATTTTAAGACTTATAATATTTTCCCTTCATATATCTGGACATGTGATGATGTATACCCCTATCAAAGAATAAAAGACCATCAAAAGTTATAATTATGGTTAATGGTTACTTCAAAATACACTGATATAGTCACCGATTTGAGAGACATGGTTTAAGCATTTTTAGAGAAAACATTTTATAACACCACTCATTATTAGGCTGTCCCTCATTTTTCTGCCGTGTATCGCATCCTAAGTACGTGTGTGTGTATTCCCTATACGACTGAGACAAAAATCATGATCGACCCTTTTATTTTCAAAATTATTCAATTGGATTCTCTTATTCATGCATAGTTCAATTTTAAATAGTGGAAATGGAAGGACTTGATTACGACCACACATGAAGCCCTTGACGCTTAATCAGGTGTTCTGACTTGAAACCATGCCTCATTTGCTAATGAGTGGAGGACTTGACTTAACGATTTAAAAAAAGAAATAGACAAATTAAAAAAAAAATTTAACCATTATTTATCTCCAAATAGTAACAAAGAAAACAGATAAAAATGACCTCAACATTTTGGCAAATGGCAATTAAATTGGATCTATCTTTTTAATTTTTAGAATTTCACATCCATGTAATTAAATTGACATTTAATGAGCCCAAACACCTTAAATAGAAAATTTCGGGTACGATCTAATCCAAGTATCCAACACCTCCTCATGTAGAGCAAGAATTGACCTCATCCAAAAGTGAAAGACCGGAAAATTGTAATTTGCCCCTGCTTTTCAAACAGTTCGTCAGTTTGTCTGTCTAATTTCAGAATTCTAAATCTCAAAGACTTGTAATGCAAAATCGAGAAAAGTACAAGGGTATTTCCATCATTACACCCACAGACCCAGTTGCCTCAAAAATTACATGTCCCTTTATCAAATTACAAGTCTTTGAGAAAATGGGGGCGTTATCAAAATTACAGCTTCGTCTCTTCGGATTTCAACCTCGGAAAAAAAAGGAACTCGCGCTTTAGGAATTTCGTATTTTCGTTGTCCATGTCGTAAACCAGGTAAGCCCTCCCTCATTGTCTGTTCCCTTTTTTTCCGTCTTCAGAGTAACTAATTTGTATTGCTTGATCGAGATTTTCTTGTCTAGGGTTTGTTCTGTTTTGGTTATGTTCAAAATCTTGGACTTACACAGCTGTGGAAGTGAAGCGGTCTTGCTTCGTTTATGTGCTTATTGGGTTGAGTTTAGTGAGTTCTGAAATGGGTTTCTCTGAATGGCCATTTTTTGGCGTTTTCCGAACTCAATTTTGTTGTTTGCCACTGTCCTTGGGCTTCTTGTAGGAGCTTTCCCTTTTCATTTTCTTGTTTATTATTATTATTATTATTATTGTTATTATTTGATCCTTACTGATGGAATCCTTTACTAAGTGTTTGCTGGGCTCCTGTATTTTAAGTGGGGATTTTATGGGTTGATTGTTGATGCTGTGACGTGACAACTGTGAAAAGAATTGGAATTTGATAAAAGAGTAATGTTGGTTCCCTTATGTTATGGGTAGATTTGCTCTCATGAAACTCAACTGTTTTGTTGTAATTCTAATTTTCTCATCTTCTTGGTATTTGATTATTCCTTTTCTCTGATTAATTATGGATTTTGGACAGTTTGACAAGAATGAAATAGAAGAGTTTTTGAAGGAACGGTGGTTTCTGTTTCTTTTTTTTTGAAATTATTGTTTTTCTTTTTTTTTTTCCCCGTCTCAGTGAAGAATAGATGGATGCACACTATTATTTTTTGGGTTTGTAGGCATTTAAACATTAGCAAAATAGAGTGTTCCAAAATTCTGGACTTTATTTTTCGTAAATAACTTTTAGCATGTTCTCAATGTCTTAATGAAGTTTTCTTATTGAGAAGGAAAAATTGTGCGTCATTGATTGAATTTTAAAGAAACAAGAAACTGGAAGTGTGTTGCAGTTCAGCTGCTTTCTTTTGGCCAAATTCTGACTTCCATCAGTTTCTTTTTGTTTTCTTCAGTTCACAGTATTTTAACAGCACAAAGCTGGCTTATCTTTTGGTGTAAGGTGAATAGTAGCTGGAAACACAGAAGATTTGGGAATTTGTATGTACGTTGAAGAAGATTTAAGCAGGATAGCCAGAAGTCTACACGCAGACCACTTTTTAAAATTGCAGTCTTGGGGACATAACCACTTGTCCTGTGGCTGTTGTCAGCTCTATTCCAAAAGCAACAAAATATACTGCATTAGTGCCAGGTGAAGTGAATGCCATTTCATAAAGTGTGTCAGACTCCTTAGGGAGCCTGCCAGGTATCATCACGAGCTGCTTCAGTGCGTCATGCTGGTGGATTACAGAAGTAAATAAGGTAATTGCTCTTTTACTTTCATCACTTCAACTACTTATTTTGATGTGGGATTTTTCTTGTCTAGATTCATTACATGTATAGTTTTGGCCACTGGAGAACCAACTGTGTAGAGTTCAGTAGGGAAATGAAATATTTTACCTGCTGCAGTTTATGATGATTGGTTGCTGTAAACCTTTTTTTAGTTGGTACATGGTACCAGTTGCATAAATTTTATGAAAAATATTGCAGGATCATCTGTATAGGAGTAGCCAGGTACTACAATCTGGTGCTGAGGTTTCTGGATGATAAAATGTAGCTGTTTCTTATTGGGAAAAGAAAAAGGTTGCAGCTCTGTTCTTAACTTAGCTGCTCTTGTATATTTAAGCTATCACTTGGCCATTGAGTGTGTGCAAATTGAAACTGTCATCTGGCTTTGCATTAAGAATGGAATGCAATAAGGATGATGCAATGAAGGCCAAGGAGCTTGCGGAGGAGATGATGCAAACCAAGGACTTTACTGAGGCTCGCAAATTTGCTCTCAAGGCCCAAAAGCTCTATTCTGATCTGGAGAACATATCGCAGATTTTAATGGTCTGCGATGTGCATTGTGCTGCTGAGAAAAAAATATTGAATGAGGTAGATTGGTATGGTATACTGCAGGTTGAACAGACAGCTGATGAAGCGACAATCAAGAAGCAATATAAGAAGTTTGCCCTGCTACTTCATCCTGATAAAAATAAGTTCCCTGGTGCCGATGCTGCTTTTAAGCTGGTTGGAGAAGCACAAAGTGTGCTTTTGAATCACAGTAAACGTTCAGCATTTGACATGAAAAGGAAAGCAACTGTTGGTAAATCAGCATCTGCTTCTATATATAGATCAGTACTCAAGCGGAGTTGGCATCCATACCCTGATTTTAACAACAATATGTTCTCGAACTTTACAAGTGTGAATTTCCGACCACAGCCAACTAATCAAGGGTCTTCCAGAGGTCCAACTTTCTCAACAAAGTGTCCTTATTGTTCGGCTAAGTATCAGTATGGTATGGATGTACTCCAAAAAGCTCTTCGTTGTAAAACTTGCAGCAAAACATACGTTGCATATGCTGAGCCAACAAGCTTGAATCAGCCAAGTTACTCCCAACAAAGTGAAGGTCAGAATCAAGGAGCTTCTATGATGGAAGAGGGATGCCAAGGGAATTCAAGGGCTGAGAATTCTAAAATGCCATGTTCTTCAAAGGGAAGTCGCGGTTCTGATATGGCTGTGCCGAAAGTGAATAGTAAGAAACGAAAACGATCTAGGAATTCTAGTGAGTGTTTTGAGACTGAAGAAGACAACATTGTGGATGGTGATCATGGTGGTCCTCCGTTTGAAAAGAATGCTGAATGCCATGCAAAGAGGACTTCACGGAGATCAGTTAGGCTTAAGCAACAGGTTTCTGATAAAGGAAATCATAACAATGATGGGGAACTAACCAATGGTCCCAAAAAGGCGAAAGGGAGTAGGTCACCCTCTGCAACAGAAATAGGTGATGATACAGGAAGAGAAGAAGCTTGCGGAACAAAAAAAAAGATGGAAAAGGAAAAAGTTACTTCTGGTGGAAAAGCTGCACCTGATCATAACATAGATACTAAGAAGAAATCAAGCAAAGAAAAAGCACAAGAATGTGATCCGAAAAAGAGTGTTGAAACTTCTGGAGAAATTTCTGATGCTGATGCTTCGCTAGATTCAAGTACCGTGAGTGAAGAAGACAGAGAATTATATGTATGCCCGCAATCAGAGTTCAATGACTTTGACAAGGA
The DNA here is from genome assembly GCA_039654915.1 of Aquilaria yunnanensis. Taxonomy (NCBI): domain Eukaryota; kingdom Viridiplantae; phylum Streptophyta; class Magnoliopsida; order Malvales; family Thymelaeaceae; genus Aquilaria; species Aquilaria yunnanensis. The sequence continues at coordinate 5,749,154 of CM077595.1, forward strand.
CAAAAAAGAAAGGTGTTTTGCTCCTGGACAGATTTGGGCTGTTTATGATACGCTGGATGCCATGCCTAGATTTTATGCTTGGGTCAGAAATGTTGGTTTCTCTGGATTTAAGCTGAAGATAACATGGCTTGATCCGGACCCAAAAAGGAAGGATGAAATTGAATGGGTAGATGAAGGTTTGCCGGTCTCTTGTGGTAAGTTCATAATTGGGGATACTGAAGATACCAATGATCGTTTTATGTTCTCTCATTTGATTTGCTTGGAAAAAGGAAAAGCTAGAAAAAGCTTTAAGATATATCCGAGAAAGGGGGAAACTTGGGCACTTTTCAAGAACTGGGACATTAAATGGAAACAAGATTCAGAGACTGACATGAAATTTGAGTTTGACTATGTTGAGATCTTGTCAGAGTATGTTGAAGGTGATGGTATACACGTTGCTCACTTGGGTAAGTTGAAAAACTTTGTCAGTGTTTTCTGTCGAACAGCCAAGGAAGGAGTAGATGCTTTTCAGATACCACCCAACGAGTTATTCAGATTTTCCCACCAAATTCCATCACATGTACTGACTGGTGTGGAGGGGGAAGGAGTGCCAAAAGGTTCATTTGAGCTTGATCCTGCTGCTCTGCCAGCCAATATTGATGAAATCACTGTTCAGGAAATCTTGAAAACAGGTACTGCTAATGGAACTCCAAATGCTTCATGTTCAAGTTCAGAGAAACTAAGCGCAACAATGCAATCAAGGGAGAGGTCACCTGTTAACCTAGACAAAGTCAAACAGACTGTTAATGTTCCAAATTTGAACCCAACAATGCAATCAAGGGAAAGCTCACCCACTAATGCAGATGAAATCTTGAAAACCACTATTCATGAAATCTTGAAAATGGATGCTGCTGATGCAAATCTTGATGCGCCATGTTCAAGTTCAGAGAAACTAAACCTGAGAATGCAATCAAGGGAAAGCTCACCTGTTAACCTGGAAGAAGTGAAAGAGACTGGCTGTGTTCTGAAGCTGAACCCGACAATGCAGTCAAGAGGAAGCTCACATCTTAGTGCCAAGGAAGTTAAAGAGACTGGTCATGGTCCAAACTTGAACCCAACAATGCAATTGAGGGAAAGCTCACCCGTCAACCTGGATGAAGTGAAAGTGGGTGGTCAAGTTCAGAATTCAGATCCAAAAGTGCAATCGAGGGAAGGGTCACCCATTAAGCAGGATGCAGTGAAGGAGACCTGTCAGGTTCTGAAGTTTAACCTATCAATGCAATCAGTGGAAAGCGCAGCCATTAATCATGATGAGGGAAAAGAGGCTACTCATGTTCCGAACTTGAACCCAACAACACAATCAAGGGAAAGCTCACCCATTATCCAGGATGAAGCAAAAAAGAGTAGTAATCATCATGATAATGATTGCGACTGGACTAGTAGACTGTTTTAAAGTTCTTGTCTGAACAGTTATGTCAGAAGATTTCTGAGGAAGGTCATCTTTGCACTAGTAAAGTTTCCTAAGTATGGACTATGGAGGCTGGTTTCCATAACAGTGGTTATCAGGTCAAGTACCAGCTGCATTATCTATAATTCAGAACTCACAGAGAAGGCTTCAGAAGGTGCAATACAAGGCTCTTTGTTCACTTAACAGCAGAGAAATATTTACCTTTAGCCCTAGTTTTTCAGATAATTGTTGAGCAGCGCAAGTGGTGGGAGCTCTTGTAATCTCCTGTTGAATGAGCAGGTCCAAATCGAATTAATAATGTGAACTCTTTGCTTGACATGCTTTCCTACCTGGCGTAAGATGTGCAGTCTCTTGTTATTTTCTTCTTCGTAGTTTATGATTCTAGTGAGAGACTCTGATTCAGACTTGAGAATTACAAGCTTGGCATGTCCATTTTTGAGAATTACTGATGCATATTTACTTCCTCTTCAATTCTATTTTTGTTTCAGCCTGGTACCATCAGTGAACAGAAATTTCTTATTTTCTTCCTCGTATTATTTTTTCGATTACTTGCACTAATATATGAAGAGCTATGGAAGCAAAGAAAAAGTAGTAGACACTTTACAATTTTGTGATGCTAGTAAATTACTGTAATCATAGCTCTTGTAGCCGTGATTAGAAAAGACACGCCAGAAAGAATGGACAAATTGTTCACTTTGCAAGTCTAATCACTTGTATGCTATGGTGACTTCCATACGGCAACGCGAGTTGATTTGAGTGAGATAAAATGTGGACACCTCAAGGAAGAATTTCTCCGCTTGATTTGGAGCATTGTGCAGAAAAGATTTGCTAGGAAGCGATTGTTGCTTCAACACTAAAACAGTATTTCGTGAACTCCCACGATCAACACGCACCCCATGCAAAAAAGAACCAATTTACAATGAGAATTAAATGTTCGGGATTATTGGTACTATTTACCCCACTATATCATACAAAACTTTCAAATGACTAGAGTGTTGGAGAAAGATATTATGGGACATGACACAGTCCCTTCATGATTGTTTTTAGTTTATATGTGGCTAGGATTTAGGGCGCTAAATTTAACCATCATATACAGCTCTTTAGTTAGCAAATTTCTTTGGTTCATAGATTAATTGAAACTAGCTTACTATCAATTTAGAGGTTTTTTTTTTTTATCCAAAACCAACATCATTTAAAAAGCTAAGACTATAAAGGTTTAATAATACATTGAATAACATTTTTTTTAAATGTCTCAAAATTCTTATTAATTTTTCCTCTTTTTTAGGTTAAGTAAAGAATTCATAAAAATGTTATTCAATAGTAGGCTGGTAACCAGAGAGGATCTGTAAAATTTCGAGTAAAAAGGATTTTTGAAATATGAACTTTAACTTACGTCCGCTTTGCATGTCCCATTTTACAAGTATATGGCTATGGTATGGTATGAGCCTATGAGGTCGCTAAACTAAAGGCACTGATAAACTCACTTCTTTAAGCTTCATAAAGCATTCCAACCTCGATGCGTTGTGATAGGGGCAGCACCAGGGCAGGAAGCGCAGGCCTACAGTTATTGTGCAGGAACTCATAAAACGCAAGCATGAACCTGTCAAACCAGCCACAGTTGTTACCAATATAAAACCTAGTCTTCCCTCTAATGTGAACCACACCAGCCATTTTTGCCTCCTCTAGTTCCGACATCTCTTGCTCAACCGCTGCGGTATCAGACTGTAAACCGCCTGAGCTGTTCTCTATATGCAACTTCAAAATTTCAGTAATTTGATCGACAAAGTCATCTCCTTCAAGGTTTAGCGAATCAGCATAGCCATAGTGAATGATGCATCCATAAACTCCTTTAAGACCAAGCTTATTGATCACTACTCTCTCATGGGGAGCAACTCTGGGAACCAGCAAGGATCTAAGAGTAGTGAAAATGGTGACCCTGTGCACAGACCTCATGTTTTTTATGTAGTGCCCAAGGATCGGAGTCAATCCATCTTGAATTTTGGTGTAAAAGAAGCATAATCCGGGGGCCCTCTGGACTCCGGGATCAGATAATAGTACTCTCAGTCTGTCCAGATCAATTTTGTGAGTCAGTTCATACTCAATCTTTCTCTGCCTCCCGTAGAACCAGCCAAACATTATGAACGCCAGAATAAAAGAAATGGCAAAAGGGATCCATCCACCCTCTGAAACCTTTGTGCAAACCGCAGTCACATAAACACCTTCCATCGTGAAAAACACGAACAAATAGAGCAAAGCTAGAAGAATCGGTGCCCTCCATATAATAATCATGACTAAGGTTAGCAGCACGGTAGTGATCAGCATGACAAGGCTGACAACAACACCTGAAAACAAAGGACCCGCACATAAGTTGTAGTTCAGCACATACATATAAAAGAAATGTGAAAAGCAATTTAAAATGGCAGTGGTTTTCAGCAACAGCTAAAGAGAAGCAGGAGAAAATGAAGGGTGTGTTAGTTTGCCATACCAAAAGCATTGCCGATATCTTTCCCATCTCCAAAAATAAGAATGACGGCAACACAGAGAACCATTAGGATGTAGTTGACTTCTGGAGAGTAGACTTCTCCCTCTTTCTTCGTAGAAGTGTGCACCACCTTAAGCCGGGGAAAATAATCCAGCACTACTGATTGCTTGATAACAGAAAAGGTTGCAGATATCAACGACTGGCTGGCAACAATTGCTGCTGATGTAGCTATGACAAAAATAGGCCAGTAAATTTCCTTTGGTATGAACTTGTAAAATCCGTCATCATGATCATTGGGGTGCTTGATCAAATAAGCCGTTTGCCCAGCATACGTAAGAATGAGGGAGGGATATATTGTGAAGAAGAAAGCTATCTGTTGAGGAAGATGGAGCGAGGAACTTAAAAACCAGGAAAATGAAGCCTATGTAGATAGCAGCATTAACGTTTACCTGAATGGAACGTCTGTTAAAATGTCCGAGGTCTGCAAATAATGCCTCAGAACCTGCATTTGATGCATGAGGCGAGATAGATTTAGACATTATTTCTCCCTTCTAAAAAGGGAAACCAAATTTCACACAATGAGAGCTACCAATTAGTTCTTTCGCTAGAGAAAAGCTAGTAATTCCCAGATGCACAAATCACATATTAAATTTAGAAGAACTCAGAATCTTTTATATATGAGATAGAGTAACGAGAGTCATAACGCCACCTGTGATACATAAGATGGTACCACCAAGCATCAGCCACCCATTTTTCCCATTTCTCAGGAAGAAGCTCAAGATGTAGTGTGGTGACAAAGCCTTGAAAATGCCGGGATAGTGATGTATAATGTTGTAAATTCCTACAAGTGGAGTGCTGAAGGTCCATGCTGCCATAATGGGGGAGAACAAGAAACTAACACGAGAGGTGCCACATTTCTGTAGCAAGAACAGGATAACAAGAACTGCGGCAGAAAGAGCTTCCACAACAGCTGCAACAATGTAAATCAGGAAGCTCCTGAGTATTAAGGAGATGGATATCCATTATAAGTTGCATCACAGGTCAAATTGAAAACTCTAGAAGAGACTCCACAATTTTATTTTCTTTCATACAGGATTCTTAAGACATTTGTTGTTTGACATTGCTTTCAGGTAACCCTTAAACAACCACATTCAATTTGTGTTTATCTCTATTAACATGCTAGAGTATGTTTACTCGACTAAACTCAATTCCTTGATAATTCATTTCGAAAACATGTCTCTAGTGTTGCTAGTGTGATACACTGGCTTCACCAACATCATTTTATGTGCCAAAAGAATTGCGAACATCCACAGAAAATATATATGGTCACAAATATGCAAGAAAAGGAGGTGCAAGCAATTGACCGCTTGAGCAAAGCTAAACGTGGCTTTTAACATCAGCAAAGTAATCTATGAAGATTCGTATGTGTTAAACAATATCAAAGGAAGAAACAGAGGGCTTGATCAATACAAGACCCTCACACAACCTTTATATAATAAATGGGAGGAGAATACAAGGAACGAAAATCTCTAGGAATAAAGAGAGATTATTATGTTTCCTAAACTATAAATAACATTCCATAACACTCCCCCTCAAGCTGAAGCATACATATCATAAGCTCCAAGACCCTCCTAAACCTTTAGTGAATAAGTTAGCAAGTTGATCTTCTGATTTGACATACGGGGTCTTGATCAAGTCTTCTTGAAGCTTCTCACGAACAAAATGGCAATCAACTTCAATATGTTTAGTTCCCTCGTGGAAGACGGGATTTGATGCAATATGGATGGTTGCTTGATTATCACACATTAATTCCATAGGAGATGAGTGTGTGAAACCAAGCTCCATGACAAGATGCCTTACCAAACTAGTTCACATGTAGTATACGTCATTGCCCTATACTCAGATTCAGCACTTGACCTTACAACAATACTTTGTTTCTTGCTTTTCCATGACACCAAGTTTCCTCCTCTGAATACACAGTAACTTGAAGTAGACCGTCGATTATAGGAACCTGCCCAATCAGCATCTGTGTATCCTTAAATCTGAGTATGACCACGATTTTGGTAAAGGAGACCTCATTCCAGTGCTCCTTTGAGATATCCTAAAATTCTAACTACTGTATCCCAATGGCTAGTACGAGGAGAGTCCATGAACTGACTTACTACACTCACAGCAAATGAAATATCTGGACGAGTAACAGTTAGATAATTTAATTTGCCAACAAGTCTTCGATACCTAATAAGTTCCTTCAAGTATTCCCCTTTATCTACATCACGCTTGACATTTGGCTCCATAAGGCTATCAACTGACTTGGCTCCCAATAAACCAATTTCTTTTAAAAGATCAGGGATATACTTCCTTTGAGACAAGCAAATCCCCATTTTGGACCTTGCTACTTCAATACCTAAAAAGTATCTTAACAAACCAAAATCCTTTGTTTAGAATCTCGTTTGCAGGAAGGATTTCAAGGACTGGATACCAACAATATCATCACCAGTGATAACAATAGCATCAACATAGACAATTAGAATAATTTTACCAGCTCTAGAGTGTCGATAAAAAACAGAGTGATCCATGCCACATTGCTGCAAACCAAACTCCATAACAACTGCACTGAAACGACCAAACCATGCTTGTGGTGACTGTTTCAAACCATACAAAGACTTGTTTAAACGACACAATATCAGTCTCCCCCTGAACAACAAACCCAGCTGGTTGCTCCATGAAGATAGTCTCCTCAAAATCACCATGGAGAAAGGCATTCTTCACATCTAATTGATGTAAAGGCCACTAATTTGTGGCTGCCAATGCAATGACAACTCATACTAAAGTCATTTTCTCTACTGCAGAAAACGTTTATGAGTAGTCCATGCCGTATATCTGTATATATCCCTTAGCTACCAGACGAGCTTTCAACCGATCAACTGTACCATCAGGGTGAATTTTAACATTAAACACCCATCAACAACCCACAACTGTCTAATCATGTGGAAGAGGAACTAAATCCCATGTATTATTAATCCGCAAAGTTGACATCTCCTCCTCCAAGGCTTGCTTCCATCCAGGGTGAGACAAGGCTTCCGAAACAGACTTAGGCAAAGGAATAGAAAACAAGGTAGAGACAATAGCAGAGTATGATGGTGATAATGAATTATAAGAGATCACATTTGAGATAGGATGAAATGCATAATACCTTTTTCCTCTGCGAAGGGCAATTGGAATATCTAAATCATCAGTCGGTAGAGTTGAAGATGAAGACAGTGGAGACGAGCGTGAATCTTGTGGTAGTACTTCTTGATGAGGACGTCGAGAATAGACTTATAAATCAGGATGAGAAAGACACTCCAAAAAAGCTAGATTATTGTCATGAATGACCTCTGAAGGAGTAGAAGCAGTGACTAGAACATCAATATTGGTAGGAGTCATAGGTACAAAGGGCAAAGGCAAGGGCAAGGGCAGACAGTCATTAGTATCAGAAGACATGAATTGAGTATCAGAAAAATATGGTGTAATTTCAAAAAATGTAACATCAGTAGAAACAAAAACGCGATTTAGGGAAGGACTGAAATACTTGTACCCTTTTTACAAACGAGAGTATCCAAGGAAAATACATTTTAGAGATTTGGGGTTTAGTTTATCTGTGCCAGGCTAGTTCTGATGAACAAAACAGACACAACCAAATATACGATGAATGACAGGAAAGAGAGCTTGACAGGGAAAAAGATTAGAAAAAGAAATTTTACCCACAAGGATAGAAGATGGCAAACGATTGATAAGAAAACATGCAGTGAGCACAACATCTCCTAAAAAACTTTGGCCTAACTACAGCATTAGCCCTCGAACTTGTCCAACTCGAGCGAGTTGGTCCAAAACTCACTACTCAATAAAACTTAGCCCTTAAACTTTGAAAAACTATGCACGTTAGTCCATTCCCAATAGTAATAAACGAATTGCGTTAGGCTGAGACGAACCAACTCGGGCTCACTGTCGCAACATGGGTTTGAAATCGACGACTGATCCTCCTTCGTTGCAACTCCTCCTCAGCCGAGACGAGTCACAGCCGACAAGTTCCTCTATGTGTGGTGACAAGACGCTGCACTGGCAGAGTACCGGCGCATGCTTCTTCCACATCTAATTTGCAAGACGGATTTTTTAGAAGGCGGGAGTGGGCAGCCATGAATCGCTCTGTTGCTCCTCCCTCACAGCGTCAATTCGTTTCCCAGGCGATTAGTTGTCCCGAGCGAATCGAGCTTCCCGATTGAATCGTGCTAGCAAGGAGGAGACAACGGTGTGCTTGTGAGGGGGATGACGGCACGCCAACGATATCGTGACAGAATCGAGAGAGCCGGACGGAATCGATTATGATGGACTGAATCAAACGAAAAGATGAGAGAAGGGCGGTGGGGACGAAAGCCTGTGGATTTCAACCCCAGGCTAACGCCGTCTGTTCAAACAGTAGATAATGGACTAAAGTGCATAGCTTTTCAAAGTTCAGGGACTAAGTTTTAGTGAGTAGTGAGTTTTTGACCAACTCGATCGAGTTGGGCAAGTTCAAGGGCTAATGCTGTAGTTAGGCCAAAAACTTTTGGGTACATTCATGTGAATTAATAGGATACGAGCTGTTTCAACAATATATTGAATTTTTCTTTCGTTTACTCCATTTTGTTGAGATGTATGTGGGCAGGAGGATTGATAGAGTATACCCTGTTGCTGCATGTAACTAGAGATTGAGTTAGAGAAATACTCTTTTGCATTATCACTAACAAGAATATTGATTCGGGTGTGAAACTGATTTTGAACTTCAGCACAAAAGGCACAAAAGATAGAAAATAACTCTAAACGATTTTTCATTAGATATAATCAAATCATTCAACAGAAATCATCAACAAAAATTACGAAATACTGAAATCCCAATTTAGACTTGGCACAGCTAAGACCCCAAATATCTTAATGAACTAGTATACAAGGTTTATCAACTCGTTTATTGACCCGAGACAAGTAAGGAGTACGATTATGCTTCCCAAGTTGAAAAGACTCACATGAAAAAATAGAAATTGAACTTAAATTTGGAACTAATTTCTTGAGATTCTCTAAGGATGGATAACCCAAACGGCTATGAATTAGAAGAGGAGAGGAGAAGCTGAAACATGACACGCTACTGATGACTGCAATCTATCAAAATAGTACATTTCATTCGATTACGCCCTTCTCCAATCGTCTTCTTAGTCTTCAAATCCTAGATAATGACATGATCAAGAAATAAACTAACAGAATAGTTTAGTTGTTTGATCAGTTTACTTACATACCTAAGATTAAATGGAAATTTTGGAACATAGAGTGTAGAGGGTAAAGTAAAAGAAGGTCAAGGTTGAGTGGATCCAATACCTTTAATGGTGGTGGTAGATCCATCAACAATGGTGAGTTGACTATGATGTGAAGCTAGAGGAGATATTTGATCAAAATTGGCTATTTTACCTAAAATATGGTCAGTGGCACCAGAGTCCAACACCCAAGATTGATTTCTAGAGAGGCTAGATGAATAACAAGCTGTTGGGTTTCCTCGATGCACGACAGATGCCATGGGAGGAGAAACGGCCTACTATGCAGACTGATATTACAAGTATTTAGTGTACTCTTTCTAAGATAAAGTAACAAACGGTTGTGAGGCCACAGCTGATTGGGAATTTTCCTCCTCATGATTTGACATTCTCCTTGATGAGACCAACAAACAAATCACAGACTTTGCTAACGATGCACAGCAACATACGAGAGATTAATCGAATAGCGAGAAAACTCAAATTCTGGTCATAATTGACATGAATCAAGACCAGAAACTTGTTCAAGACAGAGAGGCAAGCACATCCATCAGAACGCCGTTGCCAGAGGTCGCCGGACAGCAGCACGTGACGCCCAAGCGCCGGCATGTGGGAAGTTTTCCGGCAACACCGCTGGTACTGTTGTGGTCGCCAGTGACTCCTGGGTGCGGCTGTGTCTTTGGTTTTCAGTTTGGTTGAGTAGAGATAAGGGTATTGGTTAGGGCAGCGGAAACGGAAAAGTGAATATGGTTTCTGGTGCTAGCTGCGGCAGAGATAGGCTAGGGTTTATGGCTCTAATACCATGTTAAACAATATCAGAGGAAGCAACAGAGGGCCTGATCAATACAAGACCCTCACACAACCTTTATATAATAGATGGGAGGAGAATACAAGGAAAGAAAATCTCTAGGAATAAAGAAAGCAAATCCCTAAAAATAAAGAGAGATTATTATGTTTTCTAAACTATAAATAACATTCCATAACAGTATGTTCTAAAGATATGATCATCCTTACTTTTACTGATTTTAGGAAATGGCGCTCTGACCCCATTTATTGCAGACAGCACTGTCAAGATCTCCAAAAGCAGATATCAGAAACATGCATCTAAAGTAGCATGCTGAAATTTCAAACAATAATATCGACGCAAAAAGGACGCAAGCAAACCTGAAATAACAGGCGTTAGAATACCATCACCTATGAGCATGCACATGCCTAGCATAGCAACAAAAAGCAATAATCTCCTAGCAACTAGACTTCTCTCAAAGAATTCTCCCAGCCTGCTTTTTGTCTCAATTCCATCATTCATGATAGAGTGTGAAAGACTAGACTTAGCCTCAGGGTGTTTGGAATCAAGGATACCAATATTCATCTTCCTGCAGAGTAGGGAATACAAGGCAAATGTTCCACCTGCAAGGGAACAATTTTAAGTCAACTAAAGACTTCATGTGTTGGGAATTAAATAAGTTTTCACTATATGGTGTTAAACACAGAATACATTCTATTTCAGGCATGACTCCATACATACCTTCACCGTGATCATCAGCCTTAAGCGCTATGGTGGCATATTTCACCACGCCAATGAGACTGAGAGTCCAGAACATTATACAGTATAGACCCAAGTAGTCCTCTTCGGTGGGAGAATTCAAAGGCATTGATGGGTATACATAGAGTGGGGATGTCACAAGCCCTCCAAATACAACTCCTAGAGTTTTGTATGCAAGACCTAAATTGCCCCATCTACCAGTGCCCTAGTTGAAAATGAGTTAATCAGTAGATAGTCCTTGTCAAGTGACTCAATTCAGGAGTTCACATCCAAACAGTTTGAAAGGCCAAAATTTGGGAACAGCAAGCAGTCCTAGGAGCCACAGTGAGCTTGGCCGCCAGCTTATCTCATACTGACACTCCAAATATAACATAAATTTGGCAAAACTTAAACTATGGTTATATAGCTCCCAAAAATGCAATGCTAATAATCAAACTGCAATCTTTTCAATTACAAAGGGAAAATATTCCAACACGAATTTCATTGGTACAGAGAGAGCACAAGCAACACAACGGGAGCAAACCCAGAAACGCAAACCTCTAACACGAGCCATCGCAATAACAAAGAAGGCGTGACTCCAAGAAAACCATGAAAGCCAACAATCAAACAGAACCTTTAATGCAAAAGAAAATAAGGAATGGGAGAGAATAGGGGGCAAGGAACGAAACCTTATGGTCCAGCGAGGCAACCACTGGTCGTGGGTTATGGAGGAAGTGAAGATTGGCATTGTGAGAAGGTGGTGATGGGTCAGTGACGATGACAAACTCCGAGGGAGAGGGTTCTGGATCAGCTCCGGGCAGCAGCGCCGCCATGATCCTGATTCTGGTTCAATCCCAAGGTTCGAACTTTATAGGTAGAGAGTGAGCGAACACGTGAGGCCTTTTTTGGGTCTGTCTCTCTGTGGTTGGTTGAGCTGAAGGTGAGCTGAAGGAGACAGATTCCAAGAAGCTGGATTTTCCGGGGATCTGAACAAACAACTATGCAAGAACGCAACTGGCCTCTCCATGCGCAAGAGGATGGACCATGGCCTTGTAACACGTGATTTCGCACTGCAAAAATCTTCCACATGTACGATTGGAATATAATACTCATAAAGCCACTGCCTGTCTCATAAGAACGACCCTTTACATTACATCAAATTAGTTTTGAGTATGAGTTTTGGTAAACCTGAAATTTAACCTAAATTATTTTTATTAAATTAGGTTATATTAGATGAAAATATATTTTGAATCATGAGTTATTCTACATATAAAAGAATTAATAATTTTTATATTAATTCTGATTTCACATTATATCACATCAATGAAATTACTATTTATTGATGTCGCATGATGGGAATGAACCTTTCTTGTCAAATCAAATTTTCAGATCAAAACATGTCAAGGCTTCCTATAATAAGCCAAAAAAATTAGATATCTTTCCACCAAAAGAGAAAAAGCAAATCAATGTTACATCTCAAATAGTTGTTATAACAATTTATATCAATTAGTAATCCTAATCCAACGTCTAAATTATGTGAATTATGCACATAATTCTATGTACGCCACATTAGGATTAATTTTACATAAAATTGTTGAGTTGAAGATCTGGACTCGAGCCAAGACAATTTAAGGGTTGGTCGCCAGCAGCCTAAGATGCAGCCCTCAATGCACTTAAGTTTGCCATTGCCACTCAAGAAACAAAATTAAGTAACATCAAAATTTTCGAGTTAGCCAACCCACCATTTCTATATAGGACTTTTATAGTATAAAATTGTCTTTGCATTCCCCGATCACAGTAGAGACAAAAAAAAATGTCTTGCACTTTGATGCAAAAGTGTGAAAGAAAAAATTAATATGTATGCTTAATTAGGTTTTGAGACAATAGACCCTAAATCCTAAAAAAAGAAAATTTAAAATTTTACAGATGAAATTATGATATCATCCAATATGAATTAACCAGGAAACTATGTTTGAAGACCTTCCATCAAACAATATCAAACTATATTTTTCAGGTTAATAATAAGAGTTAATTACAATTTATTCCCTGAGGTTTAGGTAAAATTACACTTTACCCCTTTTTCTGTTTTAAAACTATACACTTTACTCTTTACTTGTTTAATAAAATTATCAATTTTTTTCTTTCTATTATTTTTGTAAATAGAAAACTGTAATTTTTAATATCAATTAATTATAAAAAAATACCATACAGATTGAAATTATTTAAATATGAGTACCGTATAATCTAAATTAGAATTTTAAAATTTGCTAGCGGATTGTATTAAAAAGGCAAGGGTAAAGTGTATATTTCTAAAATAAAATGATATAAAATGTAATTTTACCTAAACCTCATTGGATAAATTATAATTGCCCCTTAACAGTATGTACGTAAATAAAATTCTCCTCAGCTGATAAATGGGTGTTGAAATAGGAATCTTTTCGCCTGAAAACATCTCCGATTAGTCATCAAACTGGCTATGAGCATTGGATTTCTCTCCTTTTTTACTTAATTCGATTACATCAATTACACTTTTCTTCTTAAAATTTTACTTTATTTATACTTTTACCTTTCAGGGTTAAGAGCACACTCTTACACATCGGTTTATAAACACCCTCAAACCTAATTTAAAAAAAAAACAATTAGAATGTTTAGATAATTAGTTGATGCTCTCTTTAAATTGGAAAAAAGTCGATTTCCCTATTGATAGTATTTTCTTAAACGAAAAAAAAAAAGAAAGAAAGAAGAAAAGATGAGAGGGTGCACGGTTTCTCTGTTTTAAGTCCTTTACAACATTTATTATTCATAATAATTAATCTATAATTTTTTTATTTTCATTATTTTTGTATATAACTAAAAAAACTATCATACATTAACAATAAATGAAGAGTTATAATTTCTTAATATAATTTTTTTACAAAAAAATAATATTAATAAAATTAAGTTAAATTTAAGTTCAAAAAAATGAAAATGTATTAAAGAATATGAGATTATGGGAGTAATTTATAATTCAAGCTTCCATCCGGGGGGGAATCCGGACTCCAGATTCATTACCAAGAACCAGTCCAACCAAGCCCAGCCCATTGCACACCTAAGCGCGTCTCCTAGTGCCAGCGACTGGTTCAAACCTCAAAAACCCTGAACAAGAAGCTCCAGTATAAATTCGATTTAGTTTAAATTAAAGTCGATGAACGGGTCTCACAGACAAAAAACAGAGCACTTAAAAGAAAGAAATAACTCAACAAATTTCTGTACGATTACGAGTTCCCTTCACGCGTTTGCTTTTTTACTCGGTTTTGGCCTCGCTCTATAAACAAAGCCCCAACGTGCTCCAATACTGCCCAACTCGTCGGTGCTCTGTTTTGCTCTGTCTCCCTATATCTCCACTCCCCGATATCTAAGATTCTGATCCGCCGAAAAACCAACCAAAAAATGGCGGAGAATGCGGCGTTCGGTCGGAGGTTTCAGGGAACCAATCCACGCCGGATTCCAAAGAGGGGTCGAGTTTTAAAGAATGTGCTCCGGCTCGTCTTCTCTTCTTGCTTCTGTTTCAAGAAACGGAGCAAGAACGACTTCGGGAATACCAAAACTTCAGATGTCTTCCCTTCTTAACTCTCTTAGTTCTTTTTTTGATTGAAACTCTCGTTGCTTTCCCCCCAATATCTCTTGCTTCTCTAAGAGGCTCAAGTCAGCTGGCTGGCCTGGCTCGAAAGGTCGGTTCTGGTGGAGCTCGGGCGTGCATGTGGGATCGGAACGAATTCAGGAAGTTTGACTGATGGCTCATTTCCAGTTCCTTCCTCGTGAAGCAAAAGCAGAGAGGATCAACGATCATTAGACCATCGTCAAACAGCTTTCTTCAAGCTTAGCTATGTATATGGTATATGAATAAAAAAATTGGTATCTAATTAGTAACTCAAAATATTAAATAACGTCCGTTCAGTGTACAAACTTTGACGTTTCATATTAAACGGTTGTAATAATACTTCAATTCTTTACAATATTCACCATTCACACTAACTAATTTATAATTTTTTATTTTAAATATTTTATTATATAAATAAAAAAATTTACATATAAATGATTAATGAAGACTTATAGTTCTATATATATTCTTTTAAATTTTTTTATCAAACAACAATATAAATAAATTAAGCAAAATGTGAAATGTGTCAAAAAATATGAACGAAGATAGTATTAAACTTTCTAGTATTGTACAGTTGTGTTAGAGTTTGATTGTCCTAATTCAATATCAGTTAATCACTCCTACGATTAAATTTGATAGTGAAATTTAGATGCAAAAGTTAGTATTTTTTAATGAGATTCTATCAAATTTAATAATGAAAGTGACTGATTGACCTCCATTAAGACAAAAGTTCAGAAGTTGTGAACTTTATTAGGTAGATTAGGGATTCGTTCAAAACAAATAAACAAGGAGTCTGTGTAAGGTGTTAAACCAAGAAGATTCTAAAATACCCACCCCGGACTGGTACCGTGCCCCCCCAATCACAGCCGTCCATTCCTCCAGATTAATATTTGGTCAAAATTACCACCATAACTATATTTTTTCCTTTTTAATCATTTTAGTCCCAAATGTTAATTTCTTTCTTATTCAACCAGCAGATTAGGATATGAGAAGAGAAAGGGTTGGGGCACCCGGTTCTACTGGTTATTCGGTTACATGGCCGGAAATCTCATCGTCTCTTCTTCCCTCCGTCGCCGATTCTCTTCCCTCCGTTGCCTTCTTCCTTACACTTCCACGCTCCGATTCGCACTTCACCTCCATTTCTCCACTTCCACACTCCCGTTTGCCGTCGTTTCTCCACTTCTACGCTTCGATTCACACTTCCATGCTCCGTCCACTATAGAATCTCAACATCCACGCTCCATCTACCGTCGCTTCTCCACTTCCGGAACCGTTCCATCCTTAACCCACTATTGTTTCTCAATGCAAAAGTGCCTTTAGCCCTCCTATTTCTACGTTAGTTTGTTTTCGTCCTAAATGTTTATATGCTTGCAGAATAGTCATTGACAGCATTGGTAATTTGTATTTTTGTTTTATTTTTTTTGTTTATTTGTTGTTTTAGACACAAATTAATTTGATAAAATTGGCAATACAGAGAATTATAATTTTAGGCTAGTTATTCAATTATTTAAATAATTTAATTTGCTTAATCTTTTTAAAAAGTCAAAAATTTATTGAATTAATGTGCTAAAATACTTAATACATATTTAAGTAAATTGTTCTTGGTGGACATAGTAAAATTCCAAGACTTATCTTATATTTTTTTATGTACTTTCAATATTTAAAATTTTAGAAAAATTTGAACTAATTGCATACATGTTATTTACATTCAAAGAACTGATAAATAACTAGTTTATTTTATTCAAATTCAATTAGTATTGTAGATCATATAAGTAGCCCAATGAACATAAGAAAATTAAATAGTATTAACTCCTAAAATGTAAGGCAAATGTCAAGTTTCTTAATGAATTTTTTTTTAAATTACACTTATCTGCCACCTATTTTATAAATCTTAATCTGTAACCTAAAACCTTAATCTCTAACCCTAAACCCTAATTCTTAACCTTACACCCTAATCCCTAATCCTATACCCTATACCCTAATCCTAATCCCTAACACTATACCCAATACCCCAATCCAAATCCTTAACCTTAATTTGTATTTTTTATTTGATTTTTTTATTTGTTGTTTTAGCTACAAATTAAGAGTCAATTTATTTTAATTTAAGTCAACTTAATCTAATATATATATTTTTATTTTTACTTTTTTTACCTAGAACTAATTTTATTTAAAAATCTAATATTATGTAGGTGTAATAATTCATTGAATATTCATTTTTTTTTATACTTTTATTAAAATTTTATGATTTTTTAATGCTTAAAATTATAAAAACTCATAAAAAAATTAATAAGAATATGAAAATTATTTTCAAAAGGATTATTGCATCTACATAATATTAACTCTTAAATGAATTTGGCTTGAAGAAAAAAAATGCAAAAAAAAATAAATTATTTTAAATTAAGATGACTTAGGTTAAAATGAATTGACCCTAATTTAATAGTTTGATGTTATTAATGTGGAAAAGATAGTTAGTTTGCTCAATCCCTAACCCTAACTCCAACTCTAATCCTTAATCCTAATCCCTAATCCTAATTTCTAACCCTAATCCCTAATCCCAATCCCTAACCCTAATCCTTAATCCTTAACCCTTAACCCTAACCCTAATTCCTAACCATAATCCCTAACCCTAAACTTTATTCCATAAACATAACCCTAACCCTAATTTCTAACCATAATTCCTAACCTTAAACTTTTCCAATATATAAAAAGCCTAATCCCTAATCTCTAACCCTAAACGTAATCCTAATCCTAACCTCTTAGTCCTAAATCCTAACCCTAAGCTTAATCCCTAATCCCAACTCTAAAGCCTAATCCCTACTCCTAAACCCTAACATTAAATCCCTAACCCTAAATGTAATCTTGATTCTGAATCTCATACCATTTAACCTGAATCTTATACCATAACAATCTGAATCTTATACCACATAAACCTAAATCTCATACTACTTAACCTAAATTCTATACCACAAGAACCTGAATCTTATACCGCAATAACTTGAATCTTATACCACAAACACCTGATTTTCATACTATTTAACCCGAATCTCATACCATTTAACCTGAATCTCATACCACTTAACCTGAATCCTATACCATAATCACCTGAATTACATGTCATTTAATCTGAATCTCATACCACTTAACCTGAATCTCATACCACTTAACTTGAATTGCATACCACTTAACTTGAATTGCATACCACTTAACCCGAATCCCATACCATACCAACCATAATGTCATACCACATGAACCTGAATCTTATACCACTTAACCTAAATCTCATACCACAAGCACCTGAAGCTCATACCATTTAACCTAAATCTCATACCATTTAACATGAATCGTATACCACTTAATCTCAATCCTATACCATAACCTGAATTTCATATCGTACCAGTTAACCTAAATCGTATATCATTTAACCTGAATCCGATACCACAACAACCATAATCTTATACCACTTAACTTGAATCTTATACCACAACAATTAAAATCTCATACCATTTTACCTGATTTCTATACCATAACAACCAAAATCTCATACCACATAACCTGAATCTCACACCACTTAACCTCAATCCTATACCACAACTTGAATCTCATACTATACTAGCTAACCTGAATTGCATACCACTTAACCTAAATCCTATACTATAACAACTAAAATCTCATACCACAACAACTAGAATCTCATACCATTTTACTTAATTCATATACCACAATAACCAGAATCTCATACCACATAACTTGAATCTCACACCACTTAACCTCAATCCTATACCACAACCTGAATCTTATACCATACCAGTTAACCTGAATTACATACCACTTAACCTGAATCTTATACCATATCAACTATAATCTCATACCACTTAACTTGAATCCTATACCGCAACAACCAGAATCTCATACCATTTTACCTGATTTGTATACCACAACAACCAGAATCTCATACCATATAACTTGAATATCACACTACTTAACCTCAATCCTATACCACTTAACCTGAATCATATACTCCAACAACCATACTCTCATACCACTTAACCTGAATCCAATATCGCAATAACCAAAATCTTATACCATTTTACCTGATTCTTATACCACAATAACTAAAATTTCATACCACACAACCTGAATCTCACTCCACTTAACCTCAATCCTATACCATAACCTGAATTTCATATTATACCAGTTAACTTGAATCATATACCAGTAAACCTAAATCCTATACCATATTAACCATAATTTCATACCACTTAACCTAAATCTTATACCGCAACAACTAGAATTTCATACCATTTTACCTTATTATTATACCACAACAACCATAATCTTATACCACATAACCTGAATCTCACACCACTTAACCTCAATCCTATACCACAACCTAAATCTTATATCATACTAGTTAACCTGAATCGCATACCACTTAACCTGAATCTTATACTACATAAACCTAAATCTCATACCATATCAACCTAATTCTCATATCATCTGAATTTCATATCACATGAACCTGAATCTAATACTATTTAACTGAATCCGATACCACATAACCTAAATATTATACCATTTAGCCTGAATTACATACCTGTAACTTGTTGTTTAGGTTACATTATAATTTCTTTATTTTGTATACTTTTGTTACATTTCTAGACTTAGGTCCTTAACTGATCAAAAAACAAAAGTTTAGGGATGAGCCATGAAAATAGGGTATTGGTACCACCCCCATATTTTAGAATAATCCGTTAAACTATATGATTGCTGCAGGTACAACATTTTTTCATCTCAAGGGTGGCCAGTCGTTGTAATTGACACGCTCAATTTCTTGCAAACAAAATATCATGCTACTTAAGGGAATAATTAAAAAGTATTCATTTTATTTTAGGTCAACTTAATTTAAAATGTCTTATTTTTATTTTTATAGTTTTTAATTAAAACTAATTTTATTTAAAATTTGATATTATACAAGTATAATAATTCATTAAAAATGTACTTTTTATAAGAGAAAATTATATAAAAAAAACCCTATTATGGTTTGCTCTAACCTACACTTTACCCATTTTATTTTCAAAAACCTACACTTTACCTTTTGTTTCCTTTATAGTACCATCAACAATTTCTGAAACCCTAATTTAAACTATTTGATAATCATGTTCTAGTAACTTTAAGATTTTTAATTTTTTTCGTAGCTAACCGATTTTTAAAAGACTATGATATGCATTTACAAGTATAAAAATCTATTTACAAAATAAAAAAACTAATAATTTAAAATATCTATCAATTGTAAAAAAGTATTGGAGATATCAAAATTACTAGAAGATTATTATTGTATAAATTAAATACAGTTTCAGAAGTTGCTATCAAACAATATAAAAAATATAGAGGTAAAGTGTAGGTTTTTAAAAATAGATGGGGTAAACTGTAAGTTAAGATATACCTCGGGGGCATAATTGTAAGTTTTCCTTTTTATAATCATGCTAAATTTTTATGAATTTTTCTAATTTTATGCATTAAAAAGTAAAGTTCATAAAGATTTAATAACATTATGAAAACTTACTTTTAAATAGATTATTGTATCTACATAATATTGACTTTCAAATAAAATTGATTCTATACAAAAAAAAAAGATATAAGAATAAAAATAAGTAATTTTGAATTAAGTTGATTTAATTTAAAATGAATTAGCTTTAATTTCCCTACAATTTTATTTGCCAAAGATAACTAACATTATATGTTTTCCACTTTATTCACAACATCATTGAGAAAAATAAGGAAAATGAGAGGTTCACATTGTTTTGTAACTCAACCACATTAATGATAATGTTTTTTTTGGTAAATTAGGTAATATATAAAGACAAAAAGATCAGCCTAAAGTCTGATTACACGGTCCAGAATTACAAGGGTTGTAAGCTCTCAAAGCCAAGCTACTAGTGCTACATTCTTGAGGTCTAGAGATACAAACAAAATCTTCACAAAAACAGGACCTAATACAGTCAGGTATTCGCCAAAAGACAAGAGTGCCTTCTATTTCTTGATTGGCAGCCATATTACCAAGTTGATCAGCTACAGCTGCTCTGAAGACATGATGGACCTGAAGAATTCTCTCCCTGCTCCTCAGGGACCTGTATTCAAAAAGTAATGGCATTGGTATAAATGAAGAACATTGAAATGAATTTAGAAGTTGAACCCCCACTTTTGAATTCATCTCAACTTTTAAAGGAAAGGTATTGAGCTAGTGAGCAAGCCTTAAACCTTCTCTAACTTCCCATAACTCTGCTTGTAAGCCAGAGGAAACTCCTACATTTCGAGCAAAGGCACTCACAAATTCACCTTTATCATTTCTAATGATACCACCAGCCTCAGCCTTATAGACAGCTAATTTTGAAGATCCATCTGTATTGAGTTTAAACATGTCAGTAGGAAGGGGTGTCCATATGACATCAATAGAAACTCTGGGATAGGGTGCAAGTTGAGAAGCTCTCTGGACAGCAAAGAACTCACCAGCTTTTTTCTTAATGTTATCAATGAGAATATTAGAAGAACAAGGTTTGTTCACAAATATCATCTTGTTCCTGCTGTACCAAATTTCCCAAAAAAAAAAAAAAGAGCAGAATATTCCAAGGGATATTACCACAAGTGGATGGTTAAGTATTGGTACAACTTATCTTGATGAGATGATTGAAAGAAGCAGCCAAGTCCTAAGTAATGTCAAAATGATCATAAACAGACTTGGTCATGGTATAGGAAAATAACATGTGGAATTGATCCTCATTATAGATACCACAACGACAACACAAAGGGTTAATATTAAAACCTCTACCATGTAAATGTAAGCTAATGGAAAGTTTACCATGAAGAGATATCCAGAGGAACATATAAATCTTGGGGATGGTGGGAACTTTCCAAAGCCAAGAACAATCCATAATATCATATGAAGAGGTTTTATTTTTCTCAAAAAGATAGACAGACCTAAGAGTAAGAGAACCATCTTTAAAAAATTTCCAGAAATCTTTATCAACATATGTACTATCGTGATGAATATTGATGGCATGAATCTGATTCTTTATAGAGAAGGGAAGCTCAAAAGAAAGTTTATCCCAATTCTAACAATCACCATTAAAAACATCAGCAATTATAATGGAAAACTCATCACTAGTTAAAGGCCTTTCAATGCATTTTCTTAGACTACCAAAAGGAAGCCAGCTGTCCAACCACCAAAAAGTATTGCGACCAGTAAAAGCAAGTCTAACTATTCCCTCATTCATGTAATCAGATTTAGTAACCTATTTCCAAATGGGGGAAGCCGACCTAATGCTTGTTACATTGTTGTACTTAGAAGAGAGGGTACAACTAAGCAAGGAATTCTTATCATGTTTAATCTTCCAAGCAAGTTGTAACATGTGAGCACGATTGAGACACCTAACTTGTCTTATACCCAGGCCTCCATCTTTTTCCTTTTAGTGACCATCTCCCAACTAATTGAGTGGATGGTTCCTTTTTCGTTGGTAGAATCCCACAAAAAGTTCCTACAAATCTGATCAATATTATCCAAAGTTTTAACAGGTAGGCCGGTTACTTGCATGTAGTAATTTCCCATAGTGGCCAATGTTGTCTGGGTCAAAATAGTTCTACCAGCAAGTGAAAGGTAATTGGCTTTCCACCCAGCCAACTTAGCATTAATTTTCTCTAAAATGAAATTACAATCAGAATTTTTCCACCTTTTATGAGAGATAGGGAAGCCTAAATATTTGCCAAGGTTGTCAATCTCCTTGACCTGGAGGATGTTGGCACAGATGGCTTTAGTGTTGGCTTTAGTGTTTTTACTAAAAAGTAACTTAGACTTACTAAGATTAATAGTTTGACTAGAGAGAGCACAGAAGATCTTTATGGTATGTTGGACAGCAAGGCAATTGTTTTCATTAGCCTCAGTAATAAATAGAAAATCATCAATGAAAAAAAGATGGTTTAGTACAGTACCCTTGGAACCCATTTTAAAATCCCTCAAATTTCCACTATCATGTTGAAATTTAATCATTCTAGAAAGGATCTCTAAGCAAAGGATGAAGATATAAGGAGAGAGGGGGTCTCCTTGTCTGATACCTCTAGAAGGTATAAAAGAATCAGACATAAAACCATTAATCAACACTGAAAACTCAGTAGAAGAGATACATTCTAAAATTGATGAAACCGTTAACTCATTGACATAAAAGTTATCAAATCATCACTGTACGCACAAATTTCGCGTGTAAAAAATTACACCCTGAAATTAATTGTAGCACAAATTACAATATTAAAATTTAGAACAGAGATTTTGGGGGATCGACTTTCTAACGTGCTTCTCACGTGCACAATCCTCTGATTAACGCTTCGAGCTTTTGGTGGAGACACGAACGGTTTCTTCACGAACATGGATTCTGGACTTGTCTTGCACGAACACGAACCGAGGTCATTGCTGCTTCTTTCGGTGTAAGATTTCTGTTATACTCCTTGGACTTGGGGGCTTCGGGCAATGTCCGCCGCTTTCTTGTCTCTTTCCTTGGAGTTTGACTTGTCGCAGCACAGAAACGAATTCTTCACGTTCCTCGCAGCTTCCACCAGATCTGGACTTGAACTTGATACAGTGTTATCTCGTGTTGTTCACGTTCCTCACCGCTTCCGCCGAATCTGAACTTGAACTTGATAAAAAATCATTTTGCGTTCTTTACGTTCCTCATCGCGTTCTTCGAATCTGGAGTTGATTTCTTTGGAGTTGATTTCTTCTTTCGCAGGGCATTTGTGCTTGATCGGCTTGAAAAACAGGAGAAAACTTCTTTGTAGAGAGATTATTCTTCATCTCTATGTTTTTCGCCTCTCCAATTTCTTCTCCATCCTTTCCTCCTTTGGCTTTGGAGACCTATTTATAGGTGTAGAAAGGAAATTGTTTGATTCAGGAGAACCATATGTGACAATTATCACATATTTATCTCTTATATTTTTCTTAAGAGAAAATAAGTATGATAGTTATCTCTCATTAATTATCCAATTTATTTAGTTTAAAAGGATAATTAATGGAGCATTCTAGAATGTTCTAGAATATTTGAGCAAAATCATGGGCTTTAATCATTTTGGATTTTAAGACCCAATTTGCCAAAAATGGACTTTGGCCAAAATGGACTTTGGCCAAAATGGCATAATAAGTCTTCATTCAAGGCTTCCACTTGTGTGTTTTTGGGCTCCCAAAAAATTGGGTTTCTTGAATTTGTAGTTTCCAAAATTGATAGACTTTTGAGTTTTAGGCATCAATTTAGAAATGGGCTAGATAATTTAAATTGAGTTTAATATATTTCAACCCAATTAAATTTTGATGTCTATAAATGCCCCCTCAAGATTATTTATTTATACACTTTTTTTGTGTGTAATAAATAAAATAATCTTGATTTTTTTTTTCTTGATGAGAGAATTTGTTGTGTCCTTCAAGATGTGAGGAGAATTTTACCATGGGGCATGAGCCTGGTTGCACCAACTTTAGTCTCCTCCATGAATTGTATTTCCAATTTGGGTAGGAAATAATATTTGAGTTGAGCTTCAACATCAAATAAACTTGACTTAAAGTAGGATTTATATTTATCTTTTATTTTATAACAAATACATGGATCAAAGTAGAGCTTTAATTCCACTAAAATTTGATCTCCTGGTTCAATTAAATTTTACAAACCCAATTAAACCAAACCAGCAGCTTGTATAAATTTGTCACCGATTTACGATTTTTAACCGATCAGGTACGCTTCTCTTTTCTCTTCGTGCTACTTTTTTTTTCTTTTCTCTTGGTCTCTTTTCTCTTTTCTTTAGCTTTCTGTTGCGTTTTTTTTTTCTAGGTGCAATCAGGTAAGTGTGCCTTCTTGCTTTTCAAGCTGCCGCCTTTTTTGACCAGAGTCGTTGTCTCTTGCCTTCTGTCAGCTTTGGTTTTTTTTTTTTTCATGCCACTGTTTTGTACGTTTTTGTACGTTTCTTGCTTATGCGTTTTTATTGTACATGTAATTTCGCTGGAGCTGGACTGGAATTCGTCCGACCTTTTTTTTTTTTCGCTGTAGCTGGCTCTCTTTTTTTTTAGGCAAAAATCGGAGGGACTGATTTTTTTATACATGCGATTTTGCTGTAGCCTTTTTGTTTTTCCCTCTCTTTTTCTTTTTTGTTCTTTGCTGGAGTTCGTCTTTCCTCTTTCTCTTTTTTCCTTTTTTTCTTTTTCGGAGCTGACTTTTTTTTTTTTCCAAGACTTCTTGGTGACTCTTTGGTGCTGTGGAGGTGTGAGGGCTTAGGTATAAATCGTCTCCAAACTTTGATTTTGGATTTTTTGATCTTTCTGGATCCCGAGGGCGTAGACGAACCTTTTAGGTTTTAAGGCGAATCTTTTTCAGCCTTGTCTTTGTGCCTCTTTTTTTGGATCACGGACCGCTTAAGTCCTTTTGCTGTGGAGTGATCGTCGTTGCTATTGCTGCTATGTCAAGTTTCTTCTCCAAGTCAAACATTTTGTTGCAAGATGGCCGCCCCAAAAGTGCGTTCAGAAGTTGTACCAACTTCCAGGCCAGTGAAGATCGATTGGATTGCTGAGTCTAACGATGACAAGTATTTGATACTTCCAAAGGCCACCATGAAGCCGCGTTCTGGAGGTGATGTTGGTCCAATTAAGCTTGTCGTTCGCTATTCGTTTGTCGGTCCTTATGCCGTGGAGTACCTACACTGCGTTGAAGAACCGAGTATGCCAAGGCTTAGTGAGTATCCTTTGGAGAAGGATATGGTTTCTGGAGATGTTGTCTTGCCAAATCGTCGACCATCTTTGTGCTTTCCTTGTCTCATGTGAATGTTCATGATGTTCCAAGGCCGCATGTAGCTGAGCTCATTTCCTGTCATCAACTAAAGTGGGGCTCTTCCCTTGATTCAAGAGGTGAGATTCAGTATTTACGTGGTTTCAGGGAATGGACTGTCGATGCTTGTGGTTTGCTGCAGGTGAACGGGCTTACTGACTTAGCTTCTGCCGTCGGAGCTGCGCGTTTTGACTACCATCGGCCGAATAGGATGTATCGTGCTTTGGTTGAGGCTTGGTCTCTTGGCAGAAATACTTTCATCACTTCAGAAGGTGAAATCGGCATGTCGCCCTGGGAGTTGCGTGAGATCAGTGGCCTTTCCATTCAGGGAGAGTATTATGAAGAGGTTGTGCAAAGCTACACTGAGCTCATGGATCGTACTACAGGTGGCTTGTCGGAGACTTGTATGTATCTCTTCAAGGCTTTCTCAGAGATTGCTTCTAGCAAGAACAAAGATAGGCTTTCGCATGCTGATTGGATTGATTTTTGGTTTAAAGTGAAGGATCCTATGCCCAATCCTCGTGCCTCTAAGCAATACCAGGTGGCGACTCAAGTGAAGTATAATCGTAGCGGCCGATGCACTAAAAGTCTGCAAATCAAGAGACCATTTATGATGGCTTCCCAAAACTCTGATTTTCTATTTGATTCGCCGGCTTTCCCTAAGCTTGGGTGTCCTACTTCTCCAAGATTTCGTGATGAGCTCAAAATTGCTGCTTACTTGGCTTTATGGCTTTGCCGTTATGTTCTCCCTTTCAATGATGACTTACAACCTGGAACTTTCAAAGCTGCATCAAAGATGGCACAAGGAGTCACCTTTAGTTTGGTACCTCCTATCCTGGCATACATTTATAGATGGCTCTCTGAGACTGGGCAGCTTGAGGGAGAGTCTCGTGATCTTGGCAGGGTGAAAGTAGCATTTCCTGGTCATTTTCTTTATGCTTGGGCTGGCTTGCATTTTCCACGGGGAGTTTATGACATCATGAGCAAAGATTTGCCTCGTCCTCTGATCCAGAAGATTCGTGGAACCTTAAATGCCTATCAACATTGGGAAGATTTTGCTGCTGACTGTAGGTCTTTGCTACGTGATGGACTTTGTCTCGTGATTTCTCATGGAATCCTATGTCGGCTTCAATAAATCCAGGGGAACGTGCTGATGATGGGAAAAGAGGGCAGGATACCGCAGAGTTCATGATAAGGCTCCGTCCCGAGTACTTGACATATCGTCGAAACAATACCTTTATCTCGGAGTACTATAATCCTCATTGGTTTGCTCGGCAGCATGGCTTTCTTCAGAGGCTTCCTGGCAACCCAAAGCTCACTACTCTTCCTTCTCGGCTTGACTCCTTATATGAAGCAAGGTTGTCTTTGACTCGGATTGGTATAGGTGCTAAATTCCACATCCCCAAGTTTTCTTCCACCATTGGCTTGCAAGTTGACATGAGCTATACAAATTGGTGGAAAAGTGAGGTACTCCCTACTTTGGAGAAAATTCCAATTTCTGTATTGTTGGAGAGCGAGAAACCAAGCTTCGAGTTATTTCTTGTCAAAGCTCCACCATCCTTAGTTAAGAAGCAAAGCCTAGATCCAAAAAAGCGTCCGGTGACGGAAGCATTAGTGGCTCTTACAGGAAAGATGATCAAGTTGAAACCTCGTGAGCAACTTTTGCCGGAACCCAGCGTGCAAGCTTCAAGTAACAAATGTTCTTCTTCTTGTCGAAGCATAGGGAACAGTTTTGGCATGTCCCCGAAGTCTCTTAATAAGGGTAAGTATCTTCCTTCTGTTTTGATTAAGAAAAATTGTTTCTTTGTCTAATCTTCTTTTTGTTACAGTCTTCCCTGATGTACCAGAATCAAAACACCTTCTCTCTAAAGAGGACCTGGCGCATGGCATTGAGACGATTGGAGCTTTAGATGGTTTATCTGATCGCCCCATAGAAGATAATTCAAATGAGAAAGATGAAATGGAAGTTGTGTCGAATGGCCAAGTCATAGCTTCTCCATGCAAGGCACCCACCATCGATGCAGTCCCGATGCCTCCTCCTCTGAAAGGAAACTCACAAATTGTGCCAATACTCTTTTGTGCTTCCAGCATGCCAAAAGAGTCTTTTACTTCAGTGGACGTCATTAAGGAGATTATTTACCGTGGCCTCATAGACTACTTGAAGAAGGAAGGTCATGCTGCTTTGCAAAATGGATTTTCTTCACTACAAGATTGGTGGTATTGCAAGAGGGATGAAATTTCCAACCTTTTGACAAAATGTTTCTTTGTGGATTGCTCCTCTTTACTTGAAAAGATGGATTCTCTACTTAAAGGAACTGAGGTGTACCTTTCACAGAGGTAGGAAGCCATGCAGTCATTGGACCCAAAGGTGAACCAGAGGGAGCTTGCTTCTATTGAAGCGGAATCTAGCATTCATACTTCATGAGTGGCGACTTTTGCTGCATGTTAATATCATAAAGAATGTTAATGCCCAAATAGAGAAGCTTCAACAGCAAGTAGCTGATTCATCAACTGCCATTGATATGTTCCGCGATGAGAGTCAGAAATCTCTTGAAGCACTTAGTTCCTTGGATGCAAGGCGCGAAGAAATCAAAGATCGCTTAGCTGTAGGGGGATCTAGGATTGAAGCAGTAAATCGACGGAGGCAAGAACTTGAGAAAGAACTTTTAGACATTTTTTCTGGGCATTGGGCCACCATTTCTATGTAGCTTTACTTTCCTTTCCCTTTTTTTAAGATTAGGTAGGCTGTAGCAGGATTCCGGAATGCAATGAAGATATCTCTTTTATTTATTTATTTATTTTTTAGTCTCATTGTCTTACTTATTCCCAATAAATAACATCCCAACCTTAATAATAAGGATGTTCTTAAACTAAGTGACAAGTAAAACATAGCTCAAAAGGGAAAAAAAATTTATTTGATTTAGCCGTTCACAATTTATACTCGTGCGGGCCAGGAGTATTACATTTTTGTTTTAAAGATTTTGCCGTACACAGTTTATACTCGTGTGGGCCAGGAGTATTACATTTTTTGTTTTGAAGATTTTGCCGTACACAGTTTATACTCGTGCGGGCCAGGAGTATTACATTTTTTTTTTGTAGAATTTTGTTTTTTTTTTTGTTTTTGTTTTGTCATATAGTTTAGGCTCTTGTGACAAGGAGCATGCCCCCGAGTCTTCATGCATAAAACTTCTTTAAGAATTTCCCATTGATGGGGCCGATTCTTAAACCGTCCTTGTCCACTATCTTGTAAGCACCATTGGTGTAGACTTCGGTCACCACGTACGGGCCATCCCACTTTGACACGAACTTTCCTCCGGCGCGCTTCGTCATCATGATTGGTCTTCTAATGGCTAACACCAGGTCCCCAACTTGAAAAATCCTCGGGCGCACCTTCTTGTTGAAAGCTTTTTCCATGCGAGCTTGATAGCACTCTAAGCATTGTTGGGCTTCAAGTCTTTTCTCGTCTAAAGCATCAAGCTCCTCTAGCCGTAACTTGACATTTTTCTCATTGGTCAGTCCTTCCTGCAGAGCTATCCTTAAGGAAGGAATTTGGCATTCCAACGGGAGGACTGTTTCTACGCCATAGACCAGAGAATATGGAGTTGCTTGAGTAGGGGTCCTGTGTGTTGTTCGATATGCCCAAAGGGCTTTTCCAACTTTCTCATGCAATCTCTCTTTGATCCTGAGACAACCTTTTTCAAAAGGTTGCACAGTGTTTTGTTGAAGGCTTCAACTAAACCGTTTGCTACAGCGTTGTACATAGATGAGTTATGTTGGACAAACTTGAACTTGCCACAAAGTTTGTCCATCAATTTATTGTAGAACGGCTTTCCATTGTTGGTGATGATGTAGCGGGGAACTCCATATCAGTAAATGATGTTTATTTAGATGAATTCCACTACATTCTCTTTCTTGATTTCCTTCAATGGGATAACTTCTGCCCATTTTGAGAAATAATCAGTGGCGGCCAAAATGAATGAGTGCCCAGCGGATGACTTAGGAGTGATTGGCCCCACAATGTCAAGCCCCCAAGCATCAAAAGGCCAAGAAGCCACTGTGAGATGTAACAGCTCCGGAGGCTGATGAATAAGGTTGGCATGAAATTGGCAAGCTTAACATCTCTTGGCGTAGCTGATGCAATCCTTCACCATCATTGGCCAATAATACCCCATTCTCTTAATACGATGGTAAAGTTTTGGTCCAGACTGATGAGCTCCACATATTCCAGAATGAACTTCTTCTACAACTTGCCCCACTTCTTCATCACTTAGGCATCTAAGAAGGACTCCTTCGATAAAGCGACGATAGAGAACCTCCTTGAAGTGGACGAACTTTGGTGCTCTTCGGTGAATATCAGCTCGACGGTGAGGATCTTCAGGTAGGTTACAATGTTCCAAGTAACTAATAAACAGTTGTCGCCAATCCTCCTTTAGTTCAATGACGGAGATAGTATGACTGCAACCATATTTCTTGACTAATATTTGCGGTGTCACCCATCTTTTGTGTACTTGGATCGAGGCTTCTTGCTCAGTTGAATTTGCTAGAACAGCTGCCAGGTTGGCTAAAGCATCGGCATGTCGATTGTGCCCTTGGGCAACATGATGGATGCTTACTTGCTCTAATTGGTCTAGTAAATGCCTTGCATATTCAAATAAAGGGAGTAGTTCAAGTTTGCGAACATCGTATTCTTGGAGGAGTTGGTTGACCACCAGCTTAGAATCTCCAAAGATCTCCAGTTCTTGGATTTGCATGTCTATGGCTGCTTCCAATCCAATTAGCAAGGCTTGGTATTCTGCTACATTATTCGAGCACTTCTTGAGCAAACTGAAAGAGTATGGCAAAACTTCATTGTAGGGAGAGACAAACACCACACCTGCCCCCGCTCCATATTCTCGAGATGCACCATCAAAGAACATCTTCCAGGTTGGGATGATTTGTGCAATGAAGACTTCCTCATCTGGCAGGTCTTCTGGGAGTTTCCATTCTGCTGGTATAGGGTGATCGGCAAGAAAATCCCCCAATGCTTGTCCTTTGATTGCCTTTTGCGAGACAAACACTATGTTAAATTCAGACAGAAGAAGGGCCCATTTAGCCAACCTTCCTGAAAGCACCGGTCTTGACATTGAGTACTTCAGTGGATCAGCCTTCGACATAAGATGGACTACATGGGCTAGCATGTAATGCCTTAGCTTCTTTATAGCAAAGATCAGTGCGAGGCATATATTCTCAATGGGAGAATAGTTAGCTTCTACCCCCACTAGCCTCCGACTCAAGTAGTAGAGTGCATTTTCCTTCCCCTCATCATTTTGTTGAGCAAGAAGTGCCCCCAATAAGTGTTCTTGGGCAACTATGTACAATATTAAAGGCCTTTCTTGAATTGGAGCAATAAGGGCGGGTGGAAGAAGTGGTAGTCCTTTATACTTTAAAATGTATTCTTGCAAGCGTCATCCCAGATAAAAAACATATCCTTTTTTAGGAGCCTACTAAACGGGTGGCATCGTCCTGCTAGGTTGGAGATAAACCGCCTTATGTATGCTAATCTTCCTTGCAGGCTTTTAAGCTCATGAGTGTTACTTGGCTAAGGCATTTTCAGGATTGCGTCTATTTTTTATTGGTCCACCTCGATGCCACGATGACGGACGATGAATCATAAGAACTTTCCAGAAGTAACACCGAAAGCACATTTAAGAGGATTCATCTTTAGTTGGTATTTGCGGAGTCGGTTAAAGACGTCACGCAAGTCCTTTAGGTGCTCTGACTTGTTTTTCATCTTCACCACCAAGTCATCGACATAGCATTATACTTTCTTGTGCAACATGTCATCAAAGATTCTTTGCATCACTCGTTGGTAAGTTGCACCGGCATTCTTGAGTCCAAATGGCATAACTTTGTAGCAATAAATCCCCTTTGGAGTACGGAAGGCTGTAAATTTCTCATCTTTTGGATCCATGCGAATTTGGTTGTAACCAAAGAACCCATCCATGAAAGACAAAGCTTCGTGTCCCATTGTTGAGTCGACCATTAATTCCGTTATTGGTAAGGGGAAGTCATCCTTTGGGCAGGCTAGATTCAAATCTCAGAAGTCTATGCAGATTCTGATTTTGCCATTCTTCTTTCTCACGACCACAATGTTTGAAATCCAGGTGGGGTACTTAACTTCTCGAATGAAACCCGCATCAATAAGTTTATTTACTTCAGCCTCAATTTGTGGAATAAGTTCTGGCCGAAATCTTCGTTGAGCCTGTTTGACGGGACGGGATCCATGCTTCACGGCAAGGTGATGGACAACGATCTTTGGATCCAATCCGGGCATCTCCCTATAGGACCATGCAAAGACATCTTCATATTCTTTCAGTAGCTCGAAGTACCTCGCCTCCTCTTCAGGACCCAGCAGGGTGCTCACAAACACCGGCTTTGGATGATCCGGCAGCCCTAAATTTAGTTCTTTCAGGTCATCAACAGTTGCTTGCCCTCCTTCCTCAAAAGCTTCAAGCGCAAGACTTGGTTCAGTTTCCTCGACTACTTCTTCCATGCTTGGCTCAGCTTGATCTCGTCTTTCAAGTACAACATTATTGCAGGAGGCTACTTCCTCTTGAGGATTATCATCTTCGTGAGATGTTTGGTGGCGACGCCTTTGTCTCCTTTGCCTCTGGCGTTTGGCCTTTGCTTGTGCTTTCGGATGAGCTCCATTTGGCCCGAGCCGTGCAAAGACTAAAGTCCTTTGTGTATTAGTAGTAGGGGCTTTTGGTCCCAAGCATTTAAATACAGAGACTTGAACATTCTCACGGGTTTCTTTTTCCTCCTGGTTAACCTGCAACTTTACTTGGTCTTCCTCATACTCATAAATCTGAATTATCACCGGGTTGCATGATGCATTCTTTGCGAGGTTAGATGGTTGATATCTTAAACCATGCTTTTTTCCAAGCTGCCATTTTTCAAAGATTGTATCCAAATCGCCAAGTTGTCGGGGTTCACCTTTACCATATCCTGCTTTTTGAAACAATTTCTCGACCTTAGGGCCAAACCATGCATTTGCTTTCAAGCTTTGAAATTCCTTCATTTTCTTTGCAGGTTCATCAGACATAGTCAATTTAGAGAGCAAAGAGATTGGTAGGACCATGTCTTTTTTTAGCACTTTAGCATCTTCTTTAAAAAAGTGAGGTTTGCTGGTCGAGGCAGAGATGTTCCTTTTGGTGCTTTTTGCTTTAGGGAGTATTATGGAGAAAGCCTTAGGCATCGTATCTTGGCAGTCTTCCAGGTAGAACTTGGCATCGGCGAAATGGGTTTCCTCAATGTCAAAAGGGACGGTTTCTGCCACTACACGTTTGATGCTTCCATCATCGCCAACATACTTGAAGCATTGGTGTCAAGTTGATGGTACAACTCCATTTTCATGCATCCAAGTACGCCCGAGTAGCAAGTCATATGAAGTATTTGCGTCAATAACATGAAACAAAACGGAGGTCTTCAATTCTTCAATCTCCATTATAAGCTGAATTTTCCCTGCAGAGCATTCCCCCTTTTGGTTGAAACCTTGGATGGTCAACTTGCTACTTGAAAGACTTTTACAGATAGCCCGACCTTCTTCAATGTTCGAATAGGCATGATATTTACAGCGGAGCCACCATCAATTAGGATCCTCCCAATCCGGTGTTCACAAATATATCCACTTACATAAAGAGGTCGATTATGCAAACGATGGCCCAACTGCAAATCTTCATCATCAAAAGATATTGTAACCATGTAGGTGACACACTTATCATTTGCCTTTTTGTGAAACACCTTTCCTTCATAAGCTCCTGGTTCGATGAGCACTTGAAGTGTGGCTAGCCGAATATCTTGTGGTAGCTTGAGAACCTCATTCATGGTCATGGTTGCAGGGAGATCTTTGAGTTTGGAGATGATGCTAGCCTTTACTACATCAACCTTATCTCCAATGCTTACTTTTCCGAGTCCCTTTTGGCTACGACTTGAATTGCTATCTCCATGAATGCCTGTAGAGTTTACCTCCACATTGTGTTTTATAAAATATGACTTTGGGAAATAGTCAAGCAGTGTCATGGACCTCCTAACCACCTGTTATGATTCTGCCTTTGTTGGATGCAGTGGCTTCCAAACTTTCCTAGGCATTTAAGGATGCACTCTTGTAGGGTTACACACCCTTCCAGTTTTTTGTCTTTCGGAGCTTCTAGCAAAGGATAGTGCGGTGGTTGATTCTTTCTTTGTCTTTGGTTTCTCACCATTTTCCATTCACCATCTTGCTCATCTAACGAACCAGAACTTGTTAAATCTCCCCACCCCGTTGGCTTTTCTGCTCGGTAGCTCATCGGGTCGAACACTCTTGAAGGACTTGGGATGCTTACTCTTTTTGTCCAAGCATACTTTTCTTTCTTACTTATGAACGTTAACCATCCATCATCGACTTCGTCTTCCGACTCAGATGAAGACTCCCATGTATCTAAGTCATCGACCATGACATCATAGAAGCTTGGGGCATTTGGGTTTTCAGAGTATTTTGGCATACCAGGGTATGCATAAATAGTTGTTACCTCGCCATCGACCTCAAATTTCACTGGGACAACATCTTTTGGGCCACATGTAAGTACTTCAAGTGTATTTTCCTTCTCTGCGAAGTCTTGAGTAGAGACCTTGACTTCATCCTCAAGTTTTTCTACGAACTTTGGGGAAGTCGCTTCAAGGCATATCTCGGCAACATTGGAAACCAATGGTTCCTCCAAATCATCGAATTTGATATGCCCTTCCTTTTCCATGCGGACTATAAGAACCTTCAACACAAAGCATTTCTCGACGGGGTGGCCAACGATACGGTGAAATCGGCAATACTTAGGGTCATCTACCCTTCCAACCTCCTCCGGTCTCTTTGGATTTGGCAGTTCTATCAAGTTCCTTTCTAGCAACTGGTCCAAGATTGCCGGCACATCCGAATATGCAAATGGGTATTATTTTGTTTCAAGTTCCCTAAGTGTCAATCTTTTCTTTACATCCGGTTGGCCCTTCACAAATTTAGTATCAAGACTTGAGCTCTATTTGGAGATCTTTGTTGGAGTAGCAGCTACAGCCATGGTTTCTTTTGTCTTCACAACCTTTTCTTTTTTGTCTTTCTTGCCATCTCTCTTTTGAGAGGAATTGCTTGGAACATAGCTCCCATGCCTTGTAATCTGGATCTCCAAGTCGTGAGCCCTTGTTGCGAGTTCTGCAAACGAATGCGGCATGTTTCCCTTCAAGCTATAGAGTATTCCCCAGTGCATCCCTTGCGTACACATATCATGGAAGAGGCTTCACTTATCCGCTCCTTGCAGTTGAGGACATTGGTTCTCCATCGCTCTATGTATTTTGTCACTGGCTCGTCATTCCTTTGTTTGATCGCTGCCAGCTCCGGGAGGCTGACCGTCCTTCCCGTGCTATAGAAACGTGACAAAAACTCTCTTTCAAGTTGGTCTCATCCATCAATGGATCCTGCAGGAATATCCGTGTACCAATTAAAAGCAGCTCCTTTCAATGACCGCACAAATTGCTTCACCATAAGATCACCATAGGTCCCGGCATTATTGCAGGTTTCAATGAAGTGAGCTACATGTTGCTTCGGATTGCCCTTGCCATCAAATTGTTGGAATTTTGGTGGTTCATAGCCTAACGGCATCCTTAGCTCATCAATCCTCTTTGAGTATGGCTTTGCATACACCAGGGATGATTGTGGAGCCACTCCAGATTGAGCTCGAATGGTGTCCATAATCATGTGTTGAAGTTGCTGCACAGACAATGAGGCCACAGACCTTTGGGCTGTGTCATTTAGGGCACTTTGCAAGACCGTACGATCATATTGATTTTGTTTTTGCTGTTTTTCCATGTTCTCGAGTTTTTCAGCAGTAGGATCAACAGCTTTCTTAGTGCCACTTGTAGTTGCTTCCCCCGGAAAATGTTGAGCTTCTAATTTACTCATCAACAATGCAATCTGGGCATCTTTCTCTTCAAGTTTTGCCGTTAACCCTTCAATGGAAAATGCCATCTACTCAAGACGGTCCTCAGGATTTCCAAAATCTACTACCAAGGCTGGTAACTTCGACTCTGAGGATGATGAGTAATCTGCCCACCTTTTCTTTGGGAAAGTCACAGATCTAGTTTTAGATTCTTCACTTATGGTGCCCTTTTTCATTGATGTTTTGGAAGATAAGTGAGCCCTTATCTTCTCGGCAGAAACCTCCACTTCCTTGTTCCTACTTGAGTGGTTGGAGTGGCTTGAAGGATTGGATCTCCCTTTTGTTGGTTGAACTTCTTACTTCTCTACAGCAACTCATTCTTTCTTGCTTTTGCGAGAAAATTGCTTTAGCGGAGACGCCAATTGAGATCCTTCAGCACGAGTGACCGACGCGACTTCCTTTTCCTTTGCCGCAAATTTTGCGGTGTTGACAAAAGCATTTTTTGCTTCCATGATCTTTACTTGAGTTTCTTCAAAGCTTTCTCGATGCAAGAGATGAAAGGTAGAGAATGTCCCCAGTGGAGTCCCCAGAAATTTGTACGCACAAATTTCACGTGTAAAAAATGACACCCTGAAATTAATTATAGCACAAATTACAATATTAAAATTTAGAACAGAGATTTTGGGGGATCGACTCTCTAGCGTGCTTCTCACGTGCACAATCCTCTGATTAACACTTCGAGCTTTTGGTGGAGACACGAATGGCTTCTTCACGAGCACGGATTCTGGACTTGTCTTGCACGAACACGAACTGAGGTCCTTGCCGCTTTTTTCGGTGTAAGATTTCTGTTGTACTCCTTGGACTTGGGGGCTTCGGGCAATGTCCGCCGCTTTCTTGCCTCTTTCCTTGGAGTTTGACTTGTTGCAGCACAGAAATGAATTCTTCACGTTCCTCGCCACTTCCACTTGATCTAGACTTGAACTTGATGTAGTGTTATCTCGTGTTCTTCACGTTCCTCACCGCTTCCGCCGGATCTGAACTTGAACTTGATGAAGCACCGTTTCGCGTTCTTTGTGTTCCTCACCGCGTTCTTTGAATCTGGCCTCGAAAATGGGATTTGATCTTCTTTGGAGTTAATTTCTTCTTTCGCTGGGCGTTTGTGCTTGATCGGCTTGAAGAACAGGAGAAAACTTCTTTGTAGAGAGATTTTTCTTCCGCTCTATGTTTTTTGCCTCTCCAATTTCTTCTCCCTCCTTTTCTCCTTTGGCTTGGGAGACCTATTTATAGGTGTAGAAAGGAAGTGGTTTGGTTCAGGAGAACCACATGTGACAATTATCACATATTTATCTCTTATATTTTTCTTAAGAGAAAATAAGTATGATAATTGTCTCTCATTAATTATCCAATTTATTTAATTTAAAAGGATAATTAATGGAGCATTTTAGAATGTTCTAAAATATTTGAGCAAAATCATGGGCTTTAATCATTTTGGATTTTAAGACCCAATTTGCCAAAAGTGGACTTTGGCCAAAATGGCATAATGAGTCTTCATTCAAGGCTTCCAATTGTGTGCTTTTGAACTCCCCAAAAATTGAGTTTCTTAAATTTGTAGTTTTCAAAATTGATGGACTTTTGAGTTTTGGGCATCAATTTAGAAATGGGCTAGACAATTTAAATTGGGTTTAATATATTTCAACCCAATTAAATTTTGATGTCTACAATCACATAATTGAACAAGGAAAAACTGTGTGAATGGACTTCTTAATTATTGAGTAGTCCAATACTTTTTACAAGTGTCCATAGTGGTTCATAGGATGTCCAGTATTTCTCCATCAAAGCACTTCGTGGCTCGATCTCAGAGTTGGGTTTGTAAATTTGGGTTTAGATTACCTCTCAAATCAAGGAACTTAATGTAATTTCTTGGGCTTTTGATGTCCTATCAAAGCAATTAGGCCCAACATATGCTGGGCTTTTGGTCTTACTTTGCGAACTCTTTTAGAAAAGAAAAAATAAAAATAAAAACTTCCATTGGTCTGATATTTGTTGGAAAAAAAAAACATACGATGTCCTTTTCATGCCAATAATCATCACTCATGGAAATTCACCCAAAAACACAAAAAAAACAACAAAGAATCATCCGTCATGGACATTCCTTTAAAAGAAACATTAGTCGATCATAGAGATTTGTGCTAATTGAGATTGAAATTCGACATTTCACCCAACTAAGAAACGAATGATGTACTTTGAATTTTCGGGATTTGGGTAAAGCTTTAATAAAAAAAGAATTCGACCAAAAATTCTTCTCCCATATGCTAGATTCTAGAAATCCATTTTGTGAAACATATATCCTCAGAAAAAAGAAAAAGAATATAAATTTGTGTGTTAAGTACTTTATTCATTTCATAACTGTTGAATCATTTGATTTAATATGAAAATTAAAAAAGTGAAAAAAAAATCATATGTTATTTTCATTTTTATTCTTAACTTTTTACACATAAAATAAAAAAATTAAAAAAAATAAATATTAAAATAATGTTTTAAAGTATAATATGGTAAAATGATTTACCAAATATAGAAATGTTATAAAGATTTTAGAATGTTCGGAATAAAGTATGTTTCATTATTTTTTGAACTAAGGGAAATATCTTTTAGGTGATTATAAAAAGTGAGTCCATGTATGCACCAAGTTAGCTATGGCATTACTATAACCTAATAAGA
Organism: Aquilaria yunnanensis; assembly: GCA_039654915.1. Classification (NCBI taxonomy): domain Eukaryota; kingdom Viridiplantae; phylum Streptophyta; class Magnoliopsida; order Malvales; family Thymelaeaceae; genus Aquilaria; species Aquilaria yunnanensis. Next base: position 5,787,063 of record CM077595.1, read on the forward strand.
GGCACATCAATAACTTAGTCAGACATAAAAAAAAAATTAATGAACCGTAATATGCCGTGAATATTACAATTAAATACATGCGTGTTTGTTTTTTATTTAATGACTATTCAGAGGCAAGACATTGCCTTCAAGGCATACAAAAAACAATACAGTTTTATCAAAATTGTACCATCTTCGTCCAACTTCGTTTGCACCCTTTTTATTTAGCATGCAGTTTAAGAAAACTTGTATATTTATCAATTTTTCCATGTTTTCCTCCCTCGCACAGAGCAAGATCTAGTAGAACAACCTTTCCTTGCCTTCTCTAATTTCAGCTTTGAAACATTCCAAATTGAAAGAAATCATTTTCAACGATGGCAGGGCTGCCATAAGCGTTTCTCCGGCCATGAAAATCCCTAATTATCAACCTTCACATCACTAAGGCATGAATGGGTGGTCACAAAGCATGCCGCCCAAATCGATCCCACCTTTTGGTCCATACTTAACAAAACACGAATGGATCAAGATTCATTCTAACACCTATTTTGATTCGACAATCAACCCTTAGCATGAACCTCTTCAATTTCGGATTCTAAGACAAGATATTTGAGATCTTGCCAGTAATAATCTCTATTCTCTAATTCGAGCAATCTCTGACAGATGAGCAATTCAAATAGATTCAGATTATGGTGGAAGCGAACGGACAATGGCAATGGATAATGGCATACGGAAGATGGCGGAAGCAAAGGCGGTCAATCTCACTAGAGGAAGAAAATGGGAGTAAGAAGTGTCTTAGATTAGATTGGAAGGTGAAATTGAATGTGATATGAGGGTATAACAGTCATTTTATACTCTAAAAATTATTAAAAGAGAAAATAGTGTAAAGAATTTTGGATGACCTAAAATAAAAAATGGTGTAAAGAATGTGGGACGGAGGGGGTATGTCACAATTCATTATAGTTGTACCATGCATATTATATGTATGTTGACATAATTAAAGGAGTTGTTGACATATAAATTCATGTTAGAATATTTAAAAAAAAAAATTTGATACTATATTAGGGCAAATTGGGGCGTTGATTTTCTTGCATGTATATTTAGTTGAAATTTCTCATATATTTTTTCTATTGAATTTATCTTGCTACAATTTTCGTATGAAAAACAAAACATATCTTATCTTTCATTCAAACCTCACCTCATTGCAGCACATCGTGCTAGTTGCAAGTAGGTATAGATTTGGTTTGTAGAGTATATTTTAGGTTGCCAATCACAAATAATCACTAAAAAAACATATTATGAAATAACATCTAAGTGGGGGCACTTTGATTAATACTAATTTCCTAAGAGGAAGGATTTAGGAAAGAAGATACACATCTATAGGCATGCTGAAGAGAAAGGCCAAAAGCTTCTTCACCTAAAAAGAAAAAAAGAAAAAGAAGGGAAATGTTCCAAAGAAACAAAACCCCCAAAAGCTTCTTCAAATCAATCACCTTCAGTCCCCACCAGGTTTCAACGGCATAGGTGCTCATGCCACAACATTTTCCATACAGTTGTTTGAAACAAAACAATAATCCCAAATCACTTCCAGATCTCTCCTCTTTTCTTTTTATTTAAGAAAAAAATAATCATCAACTAAGAGTATTTTGTCCTATATGTCTCTTGTCAAACTTTGTCTGTTCCTCAAAATTGGGTTATAAGTAGGGAAAATTACAAAAATTTTCCTGAGGTTTGGTTAAGCATACAGTTTTATCTCCCATTTTTTAAAAACCAACCCTAGCCCCCTGAGGTTTAGTAAAACCTAAGCTAAAACCCCTTCGCTGTTAACATCCGTTAAAACACCTAAACTAACCAATACTTACCCCCTCTACAGAAAAAGAGAAATACTTATTTTGCCCTCCTAGCTTTTTCTCATAAAAACTTTACCCCCAACTTTTGCATTTAATGATTTACGCCATCCTTAACTAAACCTAATCTCTGGCCAGCCAAAAAAAGTACCAAACCCAAATCCCAGAACATCGCCCCTGCCCCCACCCATGCAAGCTGCCGCCCCACCCACCCACCGATTTCTCTCCTCGCCCAACTCATCTCTCTCTGTCGCCGAACTCGCCCGGGTGTTCTCATCCATCTGTCCTTCTCTCTCGCTTGGGTCTCTCTCCATTTGCCCTTCTTTCTCACCGAATCGCCTCGATCTCGCTGACGCTGCCGCGCCTCGATCTCGCTGCGTCTCCAGACGAAACTCCCACTGCTGCCGTTCTCTCCTCCATTCGAGACCCCGATGCTCTCCTCCATTCATGAAATCGAGCCCGACACTCCCACTTCCTGCATTCGAATTGTGTCCCACTCCTGGCGTTCGCATCGGCTCCCACTCCCGGCGAGCGAATTGGTCGAATCAACAAAGAGAGAGGCGAGCGAAGGGCATCAATTGGGACCTGCATTGGAAGCGGGAGGCGTGCGACCAGGAGGAATTGGGTTCAGTTTTCCCGTTTTAGCCGCTGAGTCTGGGTTTGACGTTGTTTCCTGAATCGCTTTCTGGGTCTTCCTATTTGTGGATTAATTTTCGAACCCAAATGGTACTGGAAAAAAAACCAGAGAGGATGAGCAGACCCAGGAGGATTTATGTGGAAATTTGGGTAGTTGATTAGAAGTAAAAGTTTAGGGTTTAAAGTGATCGAACGAGGAAGACTATGAGGAATAAACGAGTTTTTTTTTCTTTTTTTAACTGTCTTTGACGGAGTTAGTTCTAGAGAAAGATAAATGTAGGTTTCACTTAACCTCAAGGGGGTTAGGGTAGGTTGTGAAAAATGGGAGACACAAGTGTGAGTTCGACCAAACTTCAGGAAAGGTTTTGGTTATTTTTCCTTTTAAGTATGTCGTTCTCATGAGAAATATAAGGTATTTTGTTATAAAAAAATTAAGTTACTAATTTATGCCTAACCTATTACAAATTTAATCCTTTTGTTTCTAGGGCAAAGCTGATTCCCGAGAAACTTATAATCTCTTAGGCACAATTCATTTAAGTTTAATGGGACCAAATTAACATGCTTTTCTAATTGTTAATAACCCGGTCCCAGTCTTTAACCGATTTGCCCATAAAGTTGACAACATTTACGATCTAGGGCAGTTCCCTCTTCCTTGTCGCACTGCCATTCTCCTCATCTGTCCTCCTCCGTTGGCCTGCTACTGTAGTAGTGTTCGGTTCTGGCTCTTCATCACCGAGGCCTGCTCAACTACTATCAACTCAACCCTATTCCCCTTTGAAGTAGTTAGGTGCACATCGGACTACAAGGAGTCACCGTCTCACCGACTCACCAGGAGGTATGCTCAGAGCTACACAGGGCCTTTATCGGAGGTTGGTAGAGCAAAGGCTATATGAATCTCACTTAATATTGGGTAGGAGTTGAATAGGGCCTCGATGAGCTTATTGGGTGTAGCTAAGCAAGGGAGAGAGGCCGCCCAGGGGAGGCAAATACTAGTTGGGCAGCTGATCAATGGTTGCAATCTTGGATGGGGCTCATAAATCGAGCACTTTTTCAAGAAATTTGTGGTGGGGGAAGCCGAAGCTGTGCGAGATGGAAAAGACAAGAGGGCTGGGTTTAACTGTAATAATTTGAAACTTTAGAGTCAAATTCAGATCAAATCGAGTCGGGTCAGACCAACCCAGCGTATCCTACCTGATCCGAGACAAGAAACATGTTAACTGGGACGAATTAATTTGTCCCGAACTGGCAGTTAATTAAGTGTTTAGCAAGCTAGCTAGCCTTTTGATCCCATACACAGCAGCGTTCATTGTCACTATAATGAGTAGAGCCAGATTTAAGTAGAGCTTTGGGTTGAACTTGAAAGCCAGTTAAAGATGCTTTGTTTTGGGAACTCCCTTTAGTTCATGAGGTAAAATGTCACATTCCTAACAATTTAGGACCCGCTAAGGCTAACGATTTGCGCAAACTTCCTTTGACCTGGTCGTTGAATTATGTACATATATACGCTAACGATAAGAGTAATTTACCTGCTGTAAGCGTGAGTGGAGAGATGAATCGTGTACTTTGGAAAGCAAAACACTAAAAGAATGATTTTCTGGATTGGTCTGAAGCCGACAGACAAATATATAGGGTTACACAACCTCCAACATAACAGAAGTAGACAAATGGCTGGAGAATTTCGTACTCAACCCAATCTGGTTGAAACTTTGAAATTTCAGAAAAGGCTTGTAAGAGGGGATTTCGAAATACCCGTGCAATACCTAAACGGAACGATTCAAATACCTCATTTAAGCAGTAAAGACCACTACAAATGCACATATATCTGCCTCTGCTATTGTTGTTTTGTCGTCTCTCAAACTGGTAAACCGGACAATGGCGTGGACCGGAAACAATTTTATGGTGACAACCGACAGATACCAGAAATCTAAATGCTTTATTCCCTAAGCCACTTGCGGCAGCTTTTTCATTCCCCAGATATCTATATTATATGTCACACATATATAACTCACATCCTCTGGTCTGGTCTGGTCTGGTCTGGTGGTGGACTTATAATTTTCTGTTCGATAGATACATTGTCTCATTCACCAGCCTATGTGTATCATCTTCCTACAAAACACTGCAAATCCCCACATGCAGCAGCATGATCACTTGTTAGCGTCGGAAGTTGGAATACACCATAGGTTACAAGTATTAGGGGTTGAGTTGAGTGGGTTTTTTGTAACCTCAAAGGCTTAAAAAATAACCCTCATTTGTGAGGGCAATCCTAGCTAGGACATGTGCGAGTTGCCATTTAGATTAGGCTGTAGTGAGATTCAACAACAATTTGAAAATCACAAAGCAGTTCCAGCAAAAGAGCAATAATATTTGTTCTAAAGAATTGGACCACATTGTATGGTATGGTAGAGAACAGCGATCTCCTAACAATGCCACGAAACTAGTTACCCTTTCAATTTTCAATCATAAATCTTGGTTTACTATTAATTTTGTGTTCTATAATTTGATTCAAAGTTCATGTATGTAATTGGAAAAGAAAATATTCTTGCCCTAATTAAAAAAAAAAAAAAAAACTAAGATGACTACAATGCATCTATTTAACCGAATACTGTGCTTTCTTACGCTGAACAAGAAGAAGAAAAAAGCACAACAAAAGATCTGCCTTCGGAGTGCTTTAAGTCATGAACATCAACTTTAGAAGACACATATATTGTCTTTCCCATTTACCCCTTTTCCTTTTAGCCTACCTTCTTCAAACTTTTTTTCTTTTTTCTCCATCAAGACTCATTTTTGAGAATTTGAGTTCAGAAATTTTACCCCATCCAAAAGAAAAAAAAAAAAAAGAGAAAAAGAAAAAGAAAAAGAAGAAAAGAAAGAAAGAAAATAAAAAGAAAACGGAACCCTCTGTCAAGAAACCCCATCTTTGACTTTAACCACCCAATATAAAGCTTCAATTACATTTACTGATGAAAAAGTATAGAAAACCAGCAAAGTTACATATACTATATAACACTACTCTTCCCCACCTCAATCACCTATGTACAGAAAAAGGCAGTAACTATTGCATTAATGAAGTAGTCTATCATCATTAAGTATTAACCTTTGGTTCTAATAATAGTGATGGTGCCTCTCCCTTGGCCGGTGTGGATCCTTGTCAGGGCCACCACAGCCTTCCCGGAAAGGCCTGGTCCCCGGGCGGACACGCACGGCCTACACGCGAAGTCACCCACCGGGTGCCTCACCGGCCGTGTTGGTGGCATCAGGATCCTCTCATTGATGTCGTTCAAGGTCATATCGCCCTCCGATCCCCCCGGCTTAACCAATGCAAATGGATACACAACCCTCGTTATCACCCTCTTCTTCCTCTTCAACTCATCATCAAGGCTTCCTTCACAACGCAACAACACAAGTTGTCATACCAGTCAGAGTTCAGAAAACGCCTAGATAAGGCGTTTCCTTTAATGCTAATATCTGACGCTATTTAGTACTGTACACTACAGTATTACAGAATGTTACAGAATGAAAAAAAAAAAAAAAGGAAATTATATAGTACCCGAAAAAGAAATGGGATCATAAGTGGAAAACTGGGAGTCCTGGTTGTAGATGGACTTGGTCTTTGATCCTTTGAAAGAAGAAAATGAAGAGGCAAGACCTTCAGGTGTGGATATTATCTCTTCTGGTGTTTTAATCTCTGCATTGAAGTTTGGCTCTTCACTGCTCACTGATGTGCTTATGGGATATTCATCTGGAACAAAAACAGAACAGATCAGCGCATTTAAATGACCAATAACCCAAGTTTAACGTAATGGTTAAGGCTCATGATTGTTACTGTAAACAAGAATTAGAACCACGTTTAAATGCATGAGAAAAGAACAGCTGACCATTAAAGCAAGCAATTTGGCTCATGCAGCTGAAATTCTCAGAAATCCCCCAATTGCAAGCGGAATTCCAGTAGCCCTACAAGACAGAAATTTGAAGCCCAAGTCCGCCGAGTAACTGAAATATGTATAGGAGGAAAAAGCTTCATCATCAAAGAAGAGAAAAGAAAAGTCAACAACCTTGGCAAGATCATTGAAGCTTCTGTCTTGATCATCATCACCAAACAAGAGCAATCTTCGTCTCTTTGACCCCTCACTAAATTCAAGCAAAGCATCTTCCAAGTACCCTGAAGAGAGATTGGACTCTAGACCTGGAAAATTTGGCAAATTTCCATTCATGGCCAAGAACATCAATGAATTTGGAAACCCAAATGAACTGAAGCTTTTTAAATCAATTACCCAAAAGAACAAAAGCCCGAAACAGAGCATAGAAAAGAAACAGAGACAAAAGTGAATCGATTGGGTGATGGAAATAGTTGTCTGGTACCTAAAGACATGTCTGCGTTGAGAATTCCAAGGTTTTGAAGATCCCAACCTAGGGAAGGGTTGCTGCTAGTGAAAGCCATGGACAGAGAGTGAAGCTCACCCATGAGGTAAGATTTTTGCTCCTTTGAATGATTGTGGGAAAAATTGTTTGCTTCTTGGTGTTATTTATGTAGTGCTTGTGCCTTAAAAAAGGTCGAGATTTTTGGCTGATCTTAGAAGAAGCATTTGGTCAACGACAAAGAAAGGGAAATAATAGGATAAAAAACTAAGAAAATAATAGCAATAATAGGAGACAAAACTAAAGGTGGTATTTGTTTCTTGGGATATGCAAAAAATAATGGGACAATTTTTTTTTTCTTTTTCCTTGCATAAATTAAAAGATATGTACTAAAATCTTACTAAATAATCATATATGACACAATTTAACTCACAATTGAAAAATAAGTTGACATAAAAAAAATAAATTGGCCTGTTAACTTATTTATATCCAATCAAATTTTACGACTTACAATTTGTACAATATTCTGTAAATGTTTAACTGTAATACATTTAATTAGAATTCTCTTTTAATAATTCCAGTGTAGTTTGTCGGGTTTGGTATGTAGAGGGAAAAAAATAATGACAAGGATACTGATGGGGATTGGGTTGATGATGATGTAAAAACATATTGAAAGCTGACTATATTTCAGACTAAATAATGTTTAAGAAATTAAAAAAAATAAGTTCAAGTAAATTTTGCATAATTCTATTTTTAATTAGAACAATCTACATAACATTTAGTTTGATATTTTCAGTAAAATTTTAAGTAAATTTTTTCCTTCAAAAAGTAAAAGCACCAAAAACATGGTGGACAAGAGAATTCAAATTTCAGCCTTTTTCTTTCTGCCTTGCTTCTGATTTGGTCACCCTGACCAACTTGTTTCTTCATTAGGGGACTTTTTCACCAGCACATTCTACCCATTTTATTTGTGGGGTCACACACATTGCCCTCTTCCACCTCAAATGTTAGTACTTTTTATTTCCCTCCCCTGTCTGTTTTTCAATACTTTTTTTGTCTCCGGTGAGCCTAACCCAAAAATTCACCAGGCTTGAATAATATATATAAACTTCAGTATCATAATTATAACTTCAATAAAATCATAATTATAACTTCAATAAAAGATGGGGATTGAATATGTAATTTTTTACACAAAGAAACCGGATAAGCGAAAATTATAGAACCCATCCCAAAATTTTTAATTATTTACTGTTACATCCTGATTTTATGAACTTCATAAATGAACTATCATCTTCCTCGAGCCGTCGACTGTCCGCAGCTCGTGTCGATTTCTGAGCCATCAAAGATCAACTCACCGTGGGACTCATCCCGACTAACTCATCTAGGCCAGTTCACCACTGCCCCATCTTGTGCCCTATCTCCATCTCGTCATTCAAATCAAGGAAAGGAGAAAGATTAACCAAAATAGATCGAAACCCAAAACGGCGCAATGCTAAGAAGAGTGAGGAAACCCAGAACCGCGCAGATGTCGCGAGAAGTGAGATACCCGAAACGGCGCGAGGGTGTCAGCTCTACAATCAGGCTGTTCCACCACCGCGCCCTCGTTCTGGGCTCCAAGAGTCGCCGGCATTGCCGAAATCATTTTGGGCTCCATCGACTTGAAGCCTTCCTCTCTTTGTTCGATCAATTGGACACCGGATAAGAAATTTGAGAACGAAAGGTTAAAAGCTGGTGTTGAATCTGAGAAGCAGAGGGAAGAAGGGGTTGGAGATTAGGACTAACGTAACAGATGAGAAAGGGAAAAAAGGATTAGGCCTATTCGGCCTGCGAGCTTATAGGGTTAAGTTTATTCAGACTCAAACTTGGCTAAAACAAGTTCGAGTTCATTTTCTAGCTTAAATTCGAGCTTGAGTTATAAAGAAAATGCTCGGACCCTTTCACTCCTCAGAAGAAAGAGACTGAAAGAGGGCACATGTAACTTTTTCAAATATGGTAGAGTACGACACCTTTAGTACACTAAACTATTCCATAATTATTTTTGGGTTGACCTTTTCCACTAGTTAAACAAAAAAGCTTGACGGCACCGGTAGGTAAATCTTTACCATCGATTTGAGTAAATATTGTTAAAACACCCTGAAAGTATGTGCTATATTGCATATTCATCATAAAAGTATAAAACATTACACCATTTATTCTAAAAATATGCAATTATTGCATTGTTTTTTTTTTGTTAATTCTTACAAATAGAGAGTATCTCTTATGTTACACAATTCATTTCATCAAATCAGTTTTCAGTCACTCTTTAACAATAAAACTGGATGGAAATACGAATGATACAATAATTGTATATTTTCAAAACAAATGGTACAAATATTTTATATTTTTAGGATAAATGTGTAACATAGAACATATTTTTAAGATGTTTGGTGACATTTACCCCATTAATTTTGTAAAACCAAAAACATTCACAAAGATTGAGAGAAAAATACTTGTGAAAAGGAGAAAAAAGGATATAAGAACACGTAAAACGAATGGTTCAAAACGCATAAACTTTTTACAAAGTATTTCACTTACTATTAAATAATATCACCAATATTGGTTGAACACATAATTATAAGCAAGAGTTATAAACATTTAAAGTTTGATCATATGTACAAATTTACTATAGTGATTTCTCTTTTTGGGTAAAAAATTTACTATTTTTAATTCGTAAGGTAACTGAATGGAGTTCCTCTGGGAAAAGAAGAAAGAAAAGAGACGACTGAAGAGAACGTTTCACGCCCAGCGGTCCAGCATCAAGCACTCTCCAATTCCTCTTCCTTCCAACTCAATTCCAAACAAAACAAAGAGAAACATATCAAAGGAAAAAAAAAGATGGACAGAAAAAAATTCTCAGAAAGCAACCGTACAAAACGATCAAGGAACAGTAAAAGATGTACTCGATGGGGAAGGAGAGCAAGAGCGACGGCGAGAACCAGAGTTACGACGACAATGGGAGCTACAACTACACCATGTTCAGCTTCTTCAATCGCAAGTTCAAGATCCACGCCGTGTCGCCGCCGCCGGACGTCAAGGAGGCCTTCGCTGAGTAAGCCGGCGGAGCCTCCCACATGTCCGCCGAGCAGCTCCAGCAGTTCCTCGCCGAGTGCCAGGCCGACCGCTACTGCACGGTTGGTGACGCCGAGAGGGTCGTTGAACAGGTCTTGGATCGCCGCCATCATTACCAAGTACGCTCGCACCAAGCTTGATCTCGACGATTTCTTCCATTTTATCTTCTCTGATGATCTCAATGGCCCCACCAGGGATCAGGTCCGTATAATTTTCCATGTTTAAGTTAATCATATTCATCTTCTGTCCCACATTACTGTGGAATTCCGATAAGTTCCTATACGAAAATGTGTAGTTGATGATGCATTTCTTCATCTGGTTTAGCTAGACAATTTTTGTTTCTTTTTTCTTTTTGTTATTTTGAAACCAATTTAAAGAATTAGGAAAATCACAGCAAAGATTTTTGTTTTTTTGTTTCAAAAGAACCGAAATGGTGAATTTATTTGTGGGCAAGTGTATATCTCTATTTTATTTATCTTCCATGTATTGTGCAGGATCAAGGCATGATAGTAAACAATTACCAGTAACTATTGGTCTTTCATGTCAAATATTTTTTTTTTGTTAAAAAATTTGCCCATATTTTGACCTATTTTAGCTTTGTGATCGCTGTTACTATTGTTCGTCTTGCATAAGCCAGAGCTTAGTAGTTTAGCATGATCATTTCTGCAACCAAGAAGTGGGAATATGTCCATGTTCCGACTCCTGTGATGTATTCAAGCCATTAGCTTGGCTGTTTGTAGACTTGTAGTTCAATTTGTTGGTGTTTGGTTTTTAGTTTGTAATGTCCGGATATATTTCTTAGCAGTTGCAGTCTGAATGCTGGCAACTTCTTGCTTTACGTTTGATGAGTTGTATCATGGATGTTATTCCAGGTACACCAAGACACAATTCCTATCTAACTGGGAATCAGCTCAGCAGTGATTGCAGCGAGGTCCCAATTATTAAGGCCTTGCAAAGGGGTGTAAGAGTAATTGAACTTGATTTGTGGCCAAGTTTCACCAAAGATGAAATACATGTTCTCCATGGAAGGTCTGGAATGATTCTCTAACCTCGCATTTCGCTAAGAGTCACTTGTTCATTCAGATTGGATGTTTTATTAGCATTTGAGGTTACTTCTGGGATCTGGAAAGAAGATAAGTTACTTGTTTATCAAAATGTATGTATATCTGAATTTTCGCTTAACCCATAATTTGTGTGACCAGATGCAATTTAATCTATTATATAGTGTCATGAAAAATATTGGTATCCATTATATACTATTTCTCTTGTGTAATTTGCTGTTAATAACTCCAGGACCCTAACCACTCCAGTATCATTAATCAAGTGTTTAAAGGCAATAAAAGAGTATGCTTTTGCAACTTCTGCTTACCCAGTTATTATCACATTGGAAGACCACCTCACACCAGACCTTCAGGCCAGAGTTGCAGATGTTAGTGTTTCTTTCTCAAACTCTTGTTTAAGAGCAACTAAATTTTTCAGGGTTTGTCTTTGGGTGCTGATCTTCATAGTGTTATATAGATGGTCACTCAAACATTTGGAGATATGCTATACTATCCTGAATCCGAATGCTTGAGAGAGTTTCCATCACCAGAATCACTGAAGCATCGGATAGTTATTTCAACCAAACCACCTAAAGAATATCTCGAGGACAAGGCAACTGCCTCACCAGTCACATCATAGGATGAAACATCGGATGGTGATGAGAGGGTAAGAAAAGAACATATTGCACCCTTAAAAAATATTGGTTTGTTATGGTTTGTCTGTAACTTTCTTCTCCCCTTTCTTGAACAGCCTAGTGATTTTGAAGAATATGATGCAGAATCCATTGATAGTGAACGTAAATCTATCCAACCAGAATACAAACGTCTGATTACCATTCATGCTGGAAAACCAAAGGTTGCTATAAAAGATTCATTGGAATGTACTGCTGACAAAGTGAAACGGCTTAGTTTAAGTGAACAGGAGCTTGAAAAGGCTGCCACATCTCACGGAGTTGAAGTTGTGAGGTACTGACTAAATAAAATGCCCTGCCGGTTGTGCCCCAGAAGTTCATCCTTCCCATTATAGAGCTAATAAGGACCTCCAACTTGTGCTGCTTTCCAGGTTTACACAGAATAATATTGTCAGGGTATACCCTAAGGGTACGCGCTTCACCTCATCAAATTATAAGCCAATGACTGCATGGTTGCATGGAGCTCAGATGATTGCATTTAATATGCAGGTTAGCTCTAGGTTGTATTTTGAGCTCCAACTTGTCTTACAATGTAGTGTTTCAAGTCACAGAATCCATTTCCACTTAATAAATTCCTGAAACAGTCTCATTGGCTTCCAACAGGGATATGGAAAATCACTTTGGTTGATGCATGGTATGTTTAGAGCCAATGGAGGCTGTGGTTATGTGAAAAAACCTGATTTCTTAATGCAGAAAGGTGACGACATATTTGATCCAAAGAAAACACAGCTGGTTCAGAAAGTATTAAAGGTAAGCAGATTAGTTAGGCTCAAAGTGAAGTTGATTGAACTCTGTTCATCTTTTATCGAGCATCTGCCTTCATCAGGTCAAAGTTTACTTGGGAGATGGATGGCGACTAGATTTTAGCCACACGCATTTTGATGCTTACTCTCCCCCTGACTTCTACACAAAGGTTAGTATATGACATTGTATGTATGTGGTCATTTGAGCTACTGATTGATTATCTTCTGGAGTTGGGTAACATGACATTAATGGCACCTGATGAAGGTGGTACGTCAAATAAGGTGCAATAGAGAAGCATGATTAAGATAGTTGACCTAATTTAGTTGGCTGGAGTAAATGGCGGACAGGATTATACAAGCTGTGATCGTCGCATAACAGTTGAGCAAGAAAGTTGCATCTGATTAAAAGATAATTCACCTTATAGATAGCCAGTTGAAAGCCTTTTCCATTCCCACCCCACTTCCTCCCAAATATTATGTGTAACATCTAGTGATTAACTTAAATGGCAGCTATATATTGTGGGGCTCCCTGTAGATTGTGCGAAGAAGAAGACTAGCATAATTATAGATGACTGGTGTCCAGTGTGGAACGAAGAATTCACATTTCCCCTAGCTGCTTCAGACCTGGCTTTGCTTCGAATTGAAGTCGGAGATTATGATGTGTCTGATAAGGATGATTTCGGTGGCCAAACGTGCTTGCCTGTTGCAGAGCTGCGGACTGGTTTCCGGGCAGTCCCTTTGTATGACAGGAAAGGAACAAAACTCAATAATGCACGGTTGCTAATGAGATTCGAATTTAGATAAGTGTGTAGGAGTTATACAGAAGGACTGATGTAATAGCTCTCGTAGTCTCTCCATTTTTTTTTTATACATAGTTTGATACTAGCTTTCTCATTCAATCAGTCTTGTCGAGGAGAAAACGAAAACTCCAGTTTTAGAAGGCTGGATTATTGTGAGTTCTGTCATGGATCGGTTGGTGGAAATCACTTTGTGAAACCTCCATATACCATTCATGCCTGAGATTACATGGTGACCCTTATGAAGAGAAGCCATGAGTTCGTTGAACCGTATACTTGGACTATGACGTAGTGATCGTCGACGACGTCATCAAGCTACGGGCGACGAGTTTAGGTTTCAAAGATAATTGGGGCTCTGAGTTAGGCCACGCGAACTTCACCAAGCACATCAAAACGGGCTTCTAATTTGGGGTAGCGGTGTCCAATGAGGTCAAATCTGGCCCAGCCCGGCGAGAGACACGGAAAAGGTGGGCTGGTTATGGGTATGGGGAGAAAGAAGTCTTAAGTGAGCTCAGCCCGACCCAAGCACATTAGGCCCAACCATGTTTAGCGGGTTATCCTGAACATTTATTCTTCATTTCATCAAAAAAATTGGGAAAAGGAAACTTTAAGACCCTCTAACGGCTTTAGCTTACTTTTTAACATCAAATTACTATTTTATCTACTCCAACAACTAGTTTTTTAGGCTGTTTTTGTCAACAAAAATGACATCTCTTATAAATAGAAAGACTACTCTAATTTTGACTACTCTAATTTTTTTAAGTATCATTTGGTTTTTTTAATTAATAAAATCTAGTCTAATTGTGGTGTTTCCCTCTTTAAAAGAAATGATAATGTAAAACTAATTAACTAAATTTTATTTATTTATTTTCTTAAAAAGCAATGCCCAACCCAGGCCCCCAAACCAGCCCGGGTCAGGCCCGGCACGACCTAGTCCACCTTCAAGCGTGCTGGCTTATTGAACATCTCTAATTTGGGGTTAAAGGAGGATGAGGATAATATTTGATAGATTAAAATTTAGGAATTGGTATTATGAGTGGGACTCGTAAGGGAGTAAAGCAGCTCTGTTCAGGATAGGAGCCATGTTGGGATCAATTTATAAGTTCTGTATTTGACTATTTCATGATGTGACATCAGGCGTAACTTGTAAGGGAAGAACTTTATAGTTCACAAATGTGGGGTAAATAGCGTACGATAATACATATTAGTTTTTTTTTACATGTGTGCCCATAAAAATATAATAGTGTCCAATTTGTCCCCAAACACAAATATTGGCTTCAAATTTCCCTTAATACCTATACATATGTCTTTAATATCTAAAAAGTATGGAGATAAACAAATGTTGGATGACGTTGAATGACATTTTTACACTTAAAGTTTAATATATTGTAATACTTTAAATAAACCTATTATTGCAATTTAACTATTTTAGGATAATGGCTAAATTTTTCAAAACATCTTTATCTTTCAACTCTTTTTTCATTTGAGACCTCATATTTTAACTTTAATGAACTATTTTTCTTAACACTTAAAAGCACATTCATGGATAAATCTTCTATTTGTCTATTTAATTAGTGTATGCATTCAAGATGAAAGCAGAAAGGAAATTAGATATAAGGTGCCCCTAAGAAAATTACTGCAAATATAATCTTTAATTTGTTTACTTTTTAACTTATACAAAATATATAATGAAATTAATAAAAAAATTAATCTCTTTGGTATCTATGATTTATACGAGCTAAATTCCATTTTAAACTTTTGTCTGTTGTCTTTTCATTCTAAACAATTAAAAAAATTAATTTGTCCCAGTAGGTTCAATTTATCAATCCAACCAAAAGTTGTCACATAATAATTGAATACATTATACACAACAACTATTTCATATGTGAAAAAATTGATAATGCAAGAGTTAATTTAATTGTCAAAAAAATCATTTGATGCTTCAAATTTCTAAGAGAGAAACTATCAGACAATGTAAAATAATTTTAAAAAATTGATGTTACATAGACATAGTTATTCTAAGTTAATAGATTTTATCCAATCCGAGACTAATATGAAATATTTTAAAAAGTTTAGAAGCAATAAGAGAATACTAATAAGTTAAGAATGCAAAGGAAGCATAAAATTAAAGGTTAAGGACTTTCTACAAAATTTACCATATTTTTTATGTTTGTAATTTTTTTTAACTTTGATAAAATATAGTACTATATGTTTTATTTCAAATAAAAACTAATGGTATATTTAACATTAATTTGTGTTTTTTAATTACCTATGGTGTGTGTTTTATTTTTATTTTTATTTTTTTCTGTTTACCTCTATTGTGCTTTTTGATAAATTTATTAAAAAATTTTAATTTTAAAATATATTATTAGAAATTATTTATTTAATTAATAAAAAATTTTAATATACTTTAAATATTTAAAATATTAAATAAATTTACATTACTTACATATCTTTTATTTAAATTTGAAAAACATACCAAAAAGTGGTATATATAGACAGAGATAATCATTTATACAAATTTAAGAAAGTTGGTAAGAATGTGGGCTCTTAAGATAACGGTACCAAACCAAATTATATTTTGTGGTATTGAGGGAAGAGCTCTTCGGCTGGAGATTGGCCATTAGAGTAGATAATTATTCTGTGTTATGTCATCTACTGTCTACGTGGAGAAGACCCAATTATGGACAACGTTCTTTTCAACTGTTGGCCAAAAAATCCTGATATTAACGGCCAACCTTTTTTTTCGTATTATTGTTATAATGTTTGCAGCTAATTTATTTTAAGTTTAAATTTAATGTATTATTATATACTCCATCCGTCCCACATTATTTGTAACACTTTCTATTTTGGGTTATCTCAAATTCTTTGAAACATTATTTTTTTTAGTAAATTTTACCATATATTCTTACAATTATACCCTCATTCTTTCATTAATTAATTTTTTTCTCTCATGCTAAACACATTGTCAAATTCTTTTTATTTCACGCGATAGACAGCTAAGGCAAAACGAACATCAATTGATAAGACAAACAGGCGATCGAGGTGAAGCAGACGACAATCAACGCGACAGAGGGATGATAGATGGAGATCGATGTGACGGATGAGATAAACATGAAGCGAAAAAAGATTGACGTGAAGCAGCTAGAGATCAACGCGGCCAAATGAAGATCTATGCAACGAATGAAGATCGACGTAAAGCGGCTGAAGATTGACACGATGGATGAGATCGACTTGACGGAGATTGACACGAAGCTGCTGGAGGTTGACGCGACGACCGAGAATAACTGACGAGATTGATGCAATGAGATCAATGTGACAGAAAACGCAAACAGACGAAAGAAACAGATCAATTTAAGCAAATCAGACAAGATTGGACACAACGGATGAGATTGGGGGTTCATTCAAGCAAATTGGCAATTTAGGGCAACAAAGATGAGGTGAATCGTCGGTGATGGAAGGTCAACGACCAGGGTGGAGATGGAAGCTTATGGGTGGAGACAAGATGGAAGCTTGGGGGGCGGAGACAGAAGGTCGAAAGCGGGGCAGAGATAGAAGATAAGGTGGAGAAGAAGGCTGGAGGCTTGCTGGAGATGAAGGGCAAAGATGGAAAGAGAAGAAAACATTAGTATACGTGCCAAACCCATTTTGTTTCAAACAACACGGGCCGGAGGGAGTATTATTCTTACATATATTAATTATATCTATGATTTTAATTTATTTAAACTATGCACTTTAATAATTTCAAATAATAATTTTAAAATATTTTATAAAAAAATATTCTTTTGTTAATTTTTTAGGGTTGATAAGTTAAAAGAATAATAAAAAAACATTTTATTAAAAAATATTTTAAAATTAATAATTAGGTTTTTAAAGTATAAGGTTTTCATATATTGATAATTTGAACTTCAATAATATATAAACATACTGCATAATAATACATTAAGTTTAATTTAAAATAAATATGCTCTTAATCAAAGTAAGAAATGAACAGGAGAATAAAAAAGGCTATTTATCATTTAATGTAGGTAAATGATTATTTCGATTGAATTTTCAATCAAAGAAATCTGAAAGCTTTGTTATGTACAAAAGGTGCTCTTTACAAGTCTCTCTTTTTTAGATTATGCATTATTGTTTATAGTTTGTGCCGTCTGGGTTTCTTGCTCGACGTTTCTAGATCAGTATATACCAGATATTTCACCTTTCTAATTTGGTTAGTAAAAGAATATAACTCTTATACCATTCCATTGAGTTTGAATCTCTTTCTCTTTTTTATTTCCTTACAAAAAACATTTTACTTGTACTGATGAGTAGTTCTGAGCACCACAAAAGAGATATATATATGTGCCTAGATATCTATTCAAGTATGCTATAGCCCAAGGTATACAACTAGTTTGGTTGATTTGCTAATTTTTGTGTCTTGGATGTTGATTTTTCTAGCTTATCAAGATCATATATAAGAATATCGAACACACAAATTAAATTGAAACAAAAAAAAAAAGATATGACCTGATTTAGGCTTCATCGATAAAAGCAAAGGAAACAAAATCGATGAATACACAAGTCTTCTTTTTTATTCCAATCGGCGACAAGTTTTTTCCTTTATTCCAATCGGCGACTCTTCCAATAGGTGAAGACTTTTGCCTTAATTATTTAGCTAAGGGATAAACCTAACTTTCTATTTATATAAAAGTTCATACGGTTACCCATTATTGGCTACATGGACTCTATTGCCTTATGTTTAAGTAAACCCACATATTTTTATTATAATTGGAATCACTAGCCCATTTTTAGATCAATTACCATATCGGCCCTGTATGTTCCATTTGTCCAATTTCAATTCTTAATCCAATCAATTAAAGCACATACAATTAATATAGCCCACATATAAGAAAATTCAAACATTGGATAGGTAGAGATGGAATATAAATAAATAGCTCAAATTCCGCTCAAACTTGATTTAAAACATTTTATAGTTTTTTTAATCTTTTTTTCTTGCATGAATATTGTCTTTTTTTATTAATCTAATTCTAAACAAAATTTCAAGCTTGATGTATAACTCATACCAAGCTTAGGCTGAAAAAATTGTCAAAAAAAGTAGCCAATTTTTTTTTTAACTTAAATCAATCTACTTATTTTTATTTTTACATCTTTTTTATTTGAAATGAATTTCATTTGAAATTCAATATTATATAAATGTAATAATTCATTTGAAAGTAAATTTTCATGATATTGTTAATTTTTTATGATTTTTTTAATGTCTTAAACTAGAAAATTTATAAAAAAATAAGTAAAATTATAAAAGTTATATTTTTAATGGATTATTAAAACTATATAATATTAAATTTTAATTAAAATTAGTTCCAGATAAAGAAGATATAAGAATAAAAATAAACTATTTTGGAGTCAATTTATTTAAATTAAAACAAACTGGGTAATCTCTAATACATAATAGTTTAGAGTATTCATTTTTTTCTTTGTGTAGTTCATGCATCTGATTTTTTCTATCAGGCATTAATATTAACTGTTTTTATTTCGGTTTTATTTAAGCTTTGTCGAAAAATGGCACATTTTTTTTTTAAAAAATTAACAAATTAAGACAGAGAAACTATTTTCTTTTCGTTTAACGGAAGCATAAAGTCGGTTCTTACTATTTAGGAAAACTGAAAATTTAGGTGGAATCAATTTTACATATCAATTAATTCATTAATTTTAGATTAATTGTAATTAATCCATTGTATAATTATTGAAATCATACACTTTCAAAAGTATAAAAAATATTTTTAAAATTATGAGTACTTTCTATTTTTTTTTTATTTTTAAAGATCAAATAAGTTAAAAGTTTTTCATAAAAATTTAATTACTTTCTAGAAAAACAGTAATAGCTTCATTGTTTAGCAAGGTAAAAGCTGGAATAATCTGTTAAAGAAAAAGCTCAAATCAACCGAAAATTATTTATTTCCTGCTGATAATATCCTCAAGCAGATCCTCCAATAAAAAAATGCCGCAAGGAATTTCTCGATCGCCACATCACATAATTTTCTAGAAGTCAAATTGGGTCCCGCTCATGCATGTCCAAATCTCTGGACACTTCATCAACGAAACGAACGACGTAGAAGTTAACCACCTAACAGACCAACACTTCGAAGAAGACAGAGGACCAAGCTAAAAGCTCCAAACTTCGTCACATTTCTCATCGTCCATCGCCGATCACGACCAGACCCATGGGGGACCAGACCTACAAGGTGTGCTTCTGCTTCCGGCGGCGTTTCCGGATAGCTGCGGCGGAGGCGCCGGATGAGATCAAGAAGCTCTTCCAGGAGTACTCTGAGAACAGAGTCATGAGCGTTGATCAGCTCCACAGTTTTCTGGTTCAAGTTCAGAAGGAAGAAAAGGCGACAAGAGAAGATGCGCAGAAGATCATCAACAGTCTCAGGCACTTTCACCGTCACGATCTCAATCTTGAGGCCTTTTTCAAGTATCTTTTTGGTGATATGAACCCTCCTCTCCCTCCTTTACGGGTAAAAATCTAATTTTTCTAATGTTGTTAAATTCTTTTTCTTCTAGCTTTTTGGAGTTAATTAACTACTTTATCAATAGGATCAGAATTGTATGTAAAAGTTGTTGGTCTGGTAGGACACCAAGTTCTTAGGCTGAATGATGTGAAAAGTGAAGCCAAGTATGGAAAGCCAATGGACTTGGACTTCACAACTGATTCACTGGATATGACCGCTGTTCTTAATGGGGTTTGGTTCCTATCAGAATTGTTTCTCAAATTTGACCCTTTTCTATTGTTTCGACTCGTACTTGAGTTATGGTCTATGGTTAGTGTTACTGGCTTTACATTTCTGGGGGTTTTCTGTTTTCCCTTTCTGTGTAGGGAGGGAATTTATGACTTAACATGAGAAGTTTTCTTGGTGAACAATGTGCGGGAGCTTATCCACGGTTGTTTCATTTCTTTCCATAACTAGAAGTTATCATATTTAACCTGACAATACTAATGTTTAGACCCCTGGCCCAGTGAACCAAGACTTATGGTTTTTTGGCAGAGTTACTTCTGTTTTCCATATCATTTTTGGATCTATTTACTTGCTTGAATAATTTTGTAGATCACAATGGTAAGCATTTATCAACTCACCTAACTGAGGTGAGAGTTGGGCTATTTTCATGTATTTATAGTATATTCTCTCATTTATATACTTCACTTCCTTCGTATCAGGTGCATCACGACATGACTGCTCCATTATCTCATTATTATATCTACACCGGCCACAACTCGTATCTCACAGGGAACCAACTTAGCAGTGACTGCAGCGATGTTCCGATCGTAGATGCACTTAAGAGAGGTGTGAGAGTGATAGAACTGGATATATGGCCCAATTCCAACAAGGATAATGTGGATGTTCTTCACGGAAGGTAGGATCTTCGAATCTTGTTTTGCGTTTGTTCCCATGTAGACACTAATGCAGATATAGTTTGGTTTGCACTTCAATGAAGCATACCCATTGGTTTCTTAGTTGAAGCTCTGTTTACATAGTTGAATATATGAAAATAATTGTCGACCAGTAGAATCTGGCTTGCATCTGTATAACCAAAGGACAGTTGAGAAATAAAGAAAAATGTGGCCAAGTTTTGGTTCACAGGATTCCTTCCCCTTACTTTGATTGAGCTTATTGTTTATAAATAAGGTAGGGCAGATTACTTATTTCCCCTGATGAATCTCTGTGTTTTTTTTTTCCTTTTTGTATAGGACTCTGACTACTCCAGTTCAACTTATAAAATGTTTGAGATCTATCAAGGAACATGCATTTACTGTCTCAGAATACCCTGTTGTTATAACTTTGGAAGACCATCTAACACCAGATCTTCAGGCTAAAGTTGCTCAGGTTAGTGTTCGTGTATTTTACATGAATACTTAGTTGCAATTACTTTGTGCTCAACTCTTCTCTGAAATTGTTTAGATGGTTCATGAAACATTTGCGGACATCCTGTTCTCTCCTGGTTCAGATTGCTTAAACGAATTCCCATCTCCTGAATCATTGAAGAGACGGATTATTATATCTACAAAACCGCCTAAGGAGTACCTCAAGGGTAAAGAAATTAAGGATAAAGCAAATGATTCCAATATGAAAGAGGCGTCTGATGAGGAAGCTTGGGGGAAAGAAGTTAATGACCGTAAAAGCACTGCTCATGATGAGGTGTCTTGCTCTTGCTATTCTGAATTGAATTTAGTGCATGTAATTATATTCTCTTGCTGATGAATGTATTATGGCAGAACGAGTTGGCTGAAGAATATAAAGATGATGATGATGATGATGATGATGATGATACTGCTGATGAGATTAATCCAACTCGAAATGTAGCACCTGAGTATAGAAGTTTGATTGCTATCCATGCTGGGAAACCAAAGGATGGTTTGGATGATTGCCTAATGGTGGACCCAAATAAAGAAAGACGGCTTAGCTTGAGTGAGCAAGAACTTGAAAAGGCTGCTGAAACTCATGGAAAACAAATTGTCAGGTAATCAAATAGGTTTTATGCTTTAGGGGTAATGTTTTGACTCAAATAGGTTTTATACTTAAGGGGTAATGTTTTGACTATGTCCTAGTTCTAATTGGTGGCATAGGCTTTTATCTTTCTAGACATGTTAGAGTATGGATTTGGTCTCTTTCTTTTCTTTTCTTTTTTTTTTAATTAGTGTTTAGGGTTCTTTTCTCCTGTGGGTACCTCTGTGAACTTTTGCACGTGAAGACGTCAACAGCTAAAATGGACTGATTCTGGTAACTACTTACTAATAGAAGCAGCTTTTTAAATGATCAGCAGCACTCAAGACATAACCCTAATATCCATTGTAGTTGGAACGTTGGATGGAGGATTAATTTTTGTAGTCAAGATTATATACATGCTTTGGAGCTCTTTATCTTTTTAATACAAGGAGTATGAAATCTGTATAAAAACAATCCACCACTAGAAATTATTAGACGAAAATAGTGAGTGACATGTTAAAACGGCGTATGATAAGCAGATACAAGTGACTTGAGTTGTTGAGAGGCTAGGATGCTTGGTTGCTGACAAGTAGGAAAAGAAACTTATTTGAAGGTTCCTCCATTTATTACTCAAGGGTTATGGAAGATCTCTGTGGTTGATCCAAACTTATTTGAAGATTTCCTGCTTAAAACTGGTCCAAATGATGAGGTCTTTGATCCGAAGGCCAGCTTGCCAGTTAAAACAACTTTGAAGGTATCTGCTGTAGGTTGTGTTAAGATGCTTCTTTTTCTCCAAGTTTGTAATAAGTTTGTGTTTTTATTTCTCAACAGGTGGACATATATATGAGGGAAGGATGGCATCATGATTTCCGTCCCACCCATTTTGATCCATATTCCCCTCCAGACTTCTATGCTAAGGTAAGATGATAGTTTCTTTCCCCTCAAGTCACCAAGTTGTTAAGGTTATAGATAAGCTGCTGGGTTGTTACAGATAAGCCTGAAGTATAAATGGTGTTTCTGAGCAAGAATTTGCTTCATCTGTCACCATATAGGAATTGCCGGAGTCCCAGCAGACTGTGTGATGATGAAAACAAAAACATTAGAGGACAACTGGGCACCAGTTTGGAACGAGGAGTTCGGGTTCCCACTAACAGTTCCCGAACTAGCAATTCTTCGTATTGAAGTCCATGAATATGACATGTCCGAAAAGGATGACTTCAGAGGCCAAACATGCTTACCTGTTTCGGAGCTAAGGCAAGGAATCCGAGCAGTTGCTCTCCACGACCGCAAGGGGGACCAGTTTAAGTCTGTCAAGCTCCTTGTGCGCTTTGAATTTGTTTGATCTCGCTTGTAAACTAGAATGAGAATGAACAGATTCGACAAAAGTTAGAGATAATGGATGAAGCATCTCTCTAGTACAAAAATTAAGGTATATGTAATTTATATATATATATTTTTATTTTTCTCCCTAAAACTAAAATTTAAAAAATTTTCTTTTTGAATTTTTCAATAATTAAAGTTTAAACAATAATTAAAAAAAAATATTCTTTTATGGTATTATGATTGTTGCTGTTATCGTCCTCGTCATCATCATCATTGAATGAGAGGTCAGAAAACAGCTCTGGCTTGTGCCGACACAGCACATCGTTAAGGAAGCAAATATACCTATCTTCAGCAGAAGATCTTCTTTTACTTTACATCTGTTTCAATTTCAAATGTCTAAAGCACTTCGTTTGAATCTATTCACAATAATGTGTACTTTGATCCGGTGGAAGTTACAGTTCAAGGTCTAGAGAGAACAAATGGTACAACAGGGTGCTTACCCCCTTCCAAAGAATTGTCCAAGCTCTCACGAGGGCTGGTGTCACACCCCACACAGGCCCCAGCCCATGCACACTCTGTGCCTCTCACCAACCACTACCCTGAAGGTCCAGAACACTTGGGTCTCTAAGAGTTATCATCAGAGTTTAGTTACCCAACCTTCATTAAGTAGATTATTGGGCATTCTTTTTATGGGCCTGGGAGGTGGCCCAGGTTGTCCCTGCTTATTTTAGACCAAGACCTTGCAGCTTAAGCAAGCCCAACCCATTACTTGCAAAACAAGCAACACTTGCACTTTTTCCTTTAAGTGCTTAACTTGTGTGCAATCAAGTGTACTAGTCTTATGCATGGCAACAAAGAAGCCCATATCCACTTCCAAGCTTGAAAACACATACATATATGATGATGAGTATTCGGCCAAGTATAGTACACAAGGAAGCCAACATCAAAACATCATGCTGATAGTCATAATGTCCAAAGAAACTTGGCAAACATACAGCCAACAAGTCCAACATAAAAAGTCCACTAAGGCCCAAAATGCATAAATCCAACATAGGCCCAAAAGTGCTTAAGTCCACAACTTAACAATAACTACATGGCAATCATGCCAAGGATGCAAATGGGCCCAAAACTTACAGCCCAAGTCTCACATAGCCCATATGTACACAACTACCCATAATGCTCAAAGGGTACTACAAAATGTGCACTATAGGTACAAGTCCAAAAGACCAAGTTATTGGTCTCCAAAGCCCACCAAGTCTCAAATGCCAAAAGCCCACTCAACCAACACCTCCTAGCTCAAGTCCCACAGCTAAACTCCTGCAAAACTTAATCCATTAAATTCGGCCTACATAAGACCATGGAATAAAATGCACATTTCAAGCCAAGATTTTGTTGGCACACATACCTTGGACAACAAGTAAACTTGGTACACAAAAACCAAGAAGTCCAAACAGAAGCACAATTACTCAAGCTCTTTACCCTTTCCTGAAAATTCAACCAATAAGGGCAGTGAGTTTAAAACTCAGTAAGGATTCACACAACTCCAAAGGAGTTCACATTGTTAAGCATAAGCTTAACCTCTATAATCAAGTTAGTACCTACATCCAAAGACACAAAGACAAGGAAAATACAATTTGGCCGAAGCCTATATTCAACATATATCAATAATAAGTTGGTTAGCATGCACAATCAATCAACAAAAGCACACAAACTCACACACACACACCACTTCTTCAATTCGGCCATAGCCACTAGCAAGTGCTCATGTACAATTTGCACACAATTTCTTCATGAAATCATCTCCATTCCCCTCGAGCTCTCAAGTGCTTGATGGATTGGCCAAACCCACCAAGAACTTTACACTTGCCATTCATTGATTAGCTAATCAACCCATTGAACCATTAATTCCATATTGCCCTTCAAGCATACTAACATCACTTGGCAAATCTTGACCATCAATTAGTAGCTTCAATTACTTGTCATTAATCATGGAAAATGTACCAAGCACAAGTAATTCATGAATCCTTACCTCATTTTTTTTAGCTTGAGTATATTCGGCCTTGTTGGATTTCTTCCAAGTTAAGTTTGAAACTTTAATTCCAAGGGTGCTTTGGCTAATTTGTCCAACACAAGCTTGAATGTCTTAATCCAAGCTTCAATCTCCAAGTCCAAGTTACCTTTCATTTTCGGCCATAAACACAGCCACCATGAGTTTCACATATCATTCAAATAAACTCATGAAATCATCATTTCCATGCCAAAACACCATGAACTCACCAAGAACACTCAAGAACAAACATGCACACCATTCGGCCAACTAGTGTTCTTTGGTGGTTTAGCTTCAAACTTTCAGTCCAAGGCTTTCCTAACACAATACAGCCTTCCTTTAGTCAATATAACTCTTATTCATGGAAAACATACCATGGATTTAAGTAATCTTGAGCCTTTACCTCAAGAACAAGGCTGAAAATTCTGGACTTGCACAACAAAGCTCCAAATCAACATGCAACACCAAGAACACCAAGTAAACTTCAAGAGAACTTCATGAACATGCATGAACATATTCGGCCATGCCTTGTTCCTTCAAGAACAAGCTCAAATCTTGATGCTCAACAAGATATCTTCAAGAGTTTTGCTGGAATTTTGGATGTACACTCAAGAACACTCATGTTTCGGCCAAGAACTCACATGAACAAGTGAAGAACAAGCAAGAACAATGAAGAACATGGAAGACAAGGTAGTTTCGGCCAAGTGCTCTCCAAAACCAACAAAGGCAGCAACTAAATGACAACTCCAAGGAATGTTTGCTGCATAAGAAGGCCGCCCATCATGTGCACAATAAACAAACAATTTCCAGCAATATTCCATCTAGCACTAAAAACCCTTCCATATAATATTTGGTCAAAGAATGGCAGCTGCATTTTGGGTGGGAGACAAAGGCGTACAACCTTCAATTAATTTATCCAAAGTTGGCTTAAATGCCAAGGAAATCCCCCAACTAATTTGCATGGCTCCTCCAACCCTTCATGTCTCCATACTTCCATTCTAGCCGCCAAAACCAATGCAATTTCAGCATTTCTTTTTAAATTCTTGGCCCACATGCCAAGTACACAAAATGTGGACATAATTGCATTATTATACCATGGAAAATTCGGCCAACACACCATCATTTTAGCAATAATAAATTCCATCTTCCACCATCACCAATAAACAATGCATTCTTACTCCACCATGCATAAATAATTCATTTCTTTGTCCAAGGTTTACCTTATTTTAATGGCTCCACTAGGCAACTTCCAATATTTTAATAGCTCCACTAACACTTCCCCTTTGTTTATTAATATACATGGCTGCCCATTGACCAAGAGCCATAAAATTGGCTTACCTCCACTTTAGCCATCTCACAAAATTGCATGGTTGATTTTGTCCATCCTTGGTTTGTAGTTTCAATTCTAGCACTAGTCCAAGTTTTCAATTGAGTCCTCAAACTTTATTTCTTGCCAAGTCATACATAGTTTTTCATGTATGTGCAATTTGCCCCATAGTATTACATAGTTCCATGTTAGTCACTAGTTACCAGTCCAGTTTGGTACTAGAACTTTATTTCATGGCATAGTTCACATAGAACTTTTGTATGTGTAATTAAAACACATAATTCACATAGTCTTGTATTCTCATCACTAAGACCATGTTCAAACAAGTCTCTCTTGTATTTAATTTCATGTCTTCATCATTCTCTTCTTGGCCATAGCCAAGTACTAACTGGTGGTCCTGACAGCTGGAACTCTTTTAACTGTTCTGAGGTTTAATTCTAAGCAGCTGTTTTGAGTCCTTGTACTTTTTTTGATCTTATCAACATTGTTGTGGACAGCAGCAATGGAAATGGTCAGGCAAAATATAACCATGCCAGAGCTTTTAAGAAAAGTTGCTCTGTTGGTTCACTGGTCGTAGCATCAAAACTGGATACCCAACCCAGCTAAGCTAAGGGCTGTTCTACTCTAACCATTCAAGTTCTTTAGTTTGTTCTTCACCACTTACGTTTTGCCTATACATAAATTAACTATTTTCTGTTGTACATTTTTTTTTACCCTATAAGAATCAATGCCACGAGGAGCAGGATAATCTTTACTATCATGGGGGTGGAGCTAAGAGATTTCGAAGCTTTCGATGCCCAGCGCTTCCATTAATCATCTCCAGGTACCTATATATCTAAATCATACTATTTGGTAAGTGGCACTTGTGCAAGATTTGATTCGAGAAGCTATCCTATCCTCGTTTATGTTTCAAGTCTACAAGAGCAGTCTCTAGAAGAATCATGCTGAAGTGACTAGAAGAAGCCTAGCCTATGTTCCTAGTCCTACTGCTAAAGTGGAGATTTGATGCAATGTGATGGATGTACATACATAAGTGCCTGTGTTTCATATTTTCATGTCATTTTTTTTTTGTATTCCGAAGTATACTTACAAATATATAAGGGAAGAGGCATTAGTATTCTAAGTAAGGGGAATACTAGCTTTTTATACAGGGGAAGAAATATTAGTATTCTAAATAAGGAAGAATTTTAGCTTTTTTCAGGACTTAGAAGACAAGCAAATCGGCTTTGTGTGGCATTTTTTGGGGAAAGGGATAAAAATGCTAGGTTCCACCCTTAGACCTCCTCTTGATGTTCCTAATGCTTTAGCTATTTGGCTAAAGTTGTAGAGGCATTTCCATGTGATTTCAATTTGATGAACAGAATGTATATGGCAAGGCTGATGATTTTACATGTATTCATTTTGTCCCATCAATGTTGTTCTATTTGATTTTATATGGAGATTAAGAGAAAAAAATTATGTGTTGTTTCCACTTTTATTCTTAACATTTTGCATGTGAATACAAGATGTTGAAAAATGGATATTAAAACAATACTTCCTTTGTCACATGACTTTTGCACAATTTCCCTTTCTCACATGTCCCAAAACTATTGCACAATTTCCTCATTTAGCAAATCTTTTTTAGTAAATTTACCATATTGCCATTATTTTAACTCTTACTTTAAAATTTACCATGTACCCAATTTCATCGATCCAATCCATAACCCATAAAAAACTAGAAACCCGTCACTGCTCATCCTTACTTCCAATCTCAATTTCATACAGTTTCAATAAGATTCCGGTAAGGAGATCCAGGCGACATGGAGGTAAGGGCATCGTAAAGGTTGAGGTAAGGAGATTCCGGTGAGGAGATCCAAGCAGCGTGGAGGTCTGGGTGTTGGGACATCCAATCAATATGAACAATGATGAAGATGAGGTAAAAGTAAAGGCCGAGCCAGACACAGAGGCCGCAAGTTGGAATAAAGGTCGAAGACAGACAGAGGCCCAAAACAAAGGCTAGGACGGAGGCTAAGTTAAGTGGAGATTGATGACTAAAATCTATTCAATTTCAGTTCGAGAAATGTAGAAACCATACAAATCGCCATTTGTCTTATCCATTCTCATCAGAATCGCCATTCTTTCTCTTTCTTGCTTTACCAAGTCATTGTTCACCTGCTTGGATCCTTTCTCCTGGCAAGATCAGGTGTTTTGTTCTGTCCAAATCTGCATCGTTGTTCTATTTGGGTGCTCAATTCAAATGAATTAGCAAGATGGATAGGGCTAGATAATTGAAATTGTCCTCCTCGTTTAGGTTCTTGTGTTCAGGCATCATCATATTCTGTCATGCCAACGCTTATCTTCGGCAAGCTTATTTGATGTGAGTGAGGGAAAACAAGGGCAAAATTGAGAACACATAGGTCACCTTAATATGCATGCAAAAGGGAATGATGCAAATGAAATGGGGCAGGGGGAGTGATTTGAAAGGCAATAGGTAAAATAAACTACTAAATATAGAAACATTAAAAAATTTGACACTATTTAAAAATAGATTATACTATACCATTTTAGAAGGTATAAAGTAAATAAAACAGATGTATAGTCTTTGGCCACAATTTGTTTGATTGTTCATGTTTGTCATGAGACACAACCGCAATGTTTATTTCTTGCTTGCTTTTTAAAAGTTGGGAAAAGTACCAAAAAATCCTATAGGGGTTATAAACTTGGACTGATTTAGTCACTATAATTTTGGGTTGTTCCAAGTGTATCATTAAAGTCATTGTTTTAGCCTAAATTGGCTATTAATATAATAATTTAGCACCAAATATGCCACCAGTCATTAAAAGCTCAATGGTAAATACATGAAGTTGTTAATTTTGAAATCATGGGGTACTGATGCAACTTTTAAAAAATTTTAGGAACTTAGTGCAATTTACCATTTTCATTTTTTGTGCACTAGCCATTACATTGGTTACCATCGGATCCACCACTAGTGGCGGTGGTGATAATAAATAAAGTAGTATTGGACATCACTATATGTAAACAAAAAATTTGTTATATCAAGAAGTAGATAATTAGAAACACATTGAAATTGAATGAGTGAGTTTTATTTGATCGGGGTTCAGGTTATTTGTAGCATCGGAATGCGGTGATGAATTTGAATATTATTTCTAAATAGACCAGTGGTAGATCTAATGAAGGATAGAGGTGGTTGTTGCACAAAAAATGAAAATGGTAAATTATATATAGTTCTTAAATTTTGCTAAAAGTTACATCAGTGCCTCAAGATTTTAAAACCAATAACTTTCCACATTTACTGTTAGGTTTTTAATGGCCGATGTTATAGTCGGTAGTAAATTGTAGTATTAGTGGCTAATTTGGGTACAAACTATGACTTTAGTATTGTGATTGAAATTATCCAAAACTGTAATGATCAAATCGGTCCAAAACCATAACTACGGTGGGTTTTTGGTACTTATCCCTTAAAAATTTGTTCTTTGTCCAAATATGGAGCTTTGTGTCTCCCATATTCATCGAGTTAAACTGAAACAGAGAGAAATCCCCTGCTTCTAATCTGTAAAATGGCCGCCGTTTATAAACAGCAGCAGTGTGGCTCAGATACCGAGTCTGAACCTGAATCTGATCAGCACCGTTGCGGAATATCGGACCTATCCAACTCCATATTCAGAAGCTACTTAGAATCGTCGTCGTCAGTCACCGCTGCGGATCTCTCGAAGATCCAGTCTTTTCTCGCCTCCTCCTCCTCCGGCGCCCTCTCATGCCTCATCTGTCTTGAGCGGATTCGTCTCTCCGATCCCACGTGGTCCTGCTCCGCCCTCTGTTACGCCATCTTCCATCTCCTCTGTATCCAGTCCTGGGCTCGCCAGGCCTCAGACCTCTCCGCCGCACGCGCAGCCACCCGCCTCCCTATCTCAGCCGAATCCGCCGCCGAACAAGCCACTTGGCACTGCCCCAAGTGCCGATCTTCTTATCCGAAATCCCATATTCCCAGACTATACCTTTGTTTCTGTGGGAAAATCGAGGACCCTCCAAGCGATGATCCATGGGTTTTCCCTCATTCATGCGGTGAGATTTGTGGTCGTCCCTTGAAGCACAATTTCGGCCACTTCTGCTTGCTCCTCTGCCACCCGGGTCCCTGCCCCTCCTGCCCGAAACTGATCAAAACCCGGTGCTTTTGGGCTCTGTTGAACATGTTCGTCGCTGTGGATTCAAGAATTTCTCCTGCAACAAGCAGTGTTCGAAGCTTCTCGATTGTAAGACGCATCGGTGCTCTGAGATTTGCCACGAGGGTTCGTGTCCGCCCTGCCGCGCCGGTGGGACGTACCGGTGCCGGTGCCAGAAGACTGAGCAGGAGAGGGCTTCCTGTGACCGTGATTTCCGGTGCGAGAAGGTATGCAAAAAATTACTTGATTGCAAGAAGCATCAATGTGAGGGGGGTTGTCATTATGGGGATTGTGGAGAGTGCCCTCTTCAGGGAAAGAGGACTTGTCCCTGCGGCAAGAAAGAGTACACGGGGTTCTCTTGCGACGTATTGGCACCAGTTTGCGGCTCCACTTGCGGGAAAGTATTGAATTGTGGCCGCCACCATTGCCCAGAACGATGCCATCGTGGTTCTTGTGTCGAGACTTGCAGGCTTGTGGTGGCCAAGTCATGCCGGTGTGGAGCATTGAGAAAAGAGGTAGTATAATTGTTGCTTCCCAAGTCCCTTTCAGTTTTTTATTTATCAGCTTGTGAAGCTTTGAGCTGAATTTGGTATAGATTCCTTGCTATCAAGATTTATCATGTGAAAGGAAGTGCCAGAGGATGAGAGACTGTGGCCGCCATGCTTGCAAGCAGCGTTGTTGTGACGGGAATTGCCCCCCTTGCCCAGAGGTTAGTTCATGCTATGGATATATCTCTGCTTCTTGTATGCAACTGCCTTGTCCAGTGAGCGTAACTGTAAGTGTGATGACTGTCAGATGGTATTGATATTAAGTGCTTCAGGTATGTGACAGGAAGCTTAGGTGTAAGAACCACAAATGTCCAGCTCCTTGTCATAGGTATGCTTGTGTTGCCCTATTCCATTCACATCTCTTTCCTGATTCGTTATTGTCTAGGTTCGTTGGAATAAGGGAAATGATATCATGAAACTTTGAGTTCATGTGCCTAAACTCGGACACAGTCTTTCTAATTCTGTGACTAACCCAATTTAACGTCCTCTTGTGAGTTTATTCTCGTAACTACTGGAATTAGATTCCTTAGGAAAGATAGACTCATTATTGTGCAACCAGAAACAAAGATGATAAGATTGTGTTTCCCTTTTTCCTACTTCTTATACTTCAGAGATGAAATTCATGCCATATCATGGCATATTCTTTCATTTCTTTTCTGCCTGTTATTACTTTAGCTCCTGCTACCATAAATGAGATGTTTCTTTAAACCAACGTTAAGGTCCATCAGCCATGAGCTGATTTATAGCTGCTTTGGTTTTTGCAGGGGTCCATGTGCTCCTTGCCCTGTGATGGTGACGATTGCATGTGCATGTGGTGAAACACACTTTGAGGTGAAGATGAAGTTATATAGAAGAGACATTTAAATGGCTTTTCTTTATGACTGCAATGCGGTGCCTTGAACTGTTAGGAAAAAAATATGAGTCTTATCCTGTACTTCATTCCTGTAATTATGGATATTGATGGTATGGACACAATGTCTTGTACAGTTCTATGGTATTATGTTAACAAAATTCAGCTAAGCTCTAGTAATGCTAGCTCTTTTTTCAATCCTACAACAATGAACAAACATGAGTTCGTGCTTCTTGATGTTTAAATACACGACAAGGACATGTGATACTTGCCATGCATTAAATTGCTTTAAGTAGCATTTGGACTGGAAGTATTTGGTTGCTGGAATAGCTATCCTATGGTATAAGAGGTTCGTCTAGTTGATCTTTTATCTAGTTTGTCTATCAGATCCATTAACTAGCTTTTACTCTTTCAAATGTTCTGCTGATTGATCAATCTGATGGATGTTGATGTCTTGGAAATTTCTCAGTAGTATTTTTGTAATTTTTGTTAGCCTTTGAACATGCCCTTTGGCCCTGTTCCCAGCATATGCTGGTAATATGAGATAAGTTTGATTCTAAGTCTTTCTTTTTCAACCTTTGACGTTTTATGGATTCTGCTGGATTAGGTCCCTTGCGGCACAGAGAAGGATCAAAAGCCACCTAAATGTCATAAGCTATGTAAAATAACTCCTTTGTGCAGGCATGCATCAAATAGCAAGGTAGTATTGATCGTTTGTACTTGGTAGTATATGTCAAAATTAAACATATCTCTATTTGTGTAGTTTCTTTTTCTTTTGCAAACATAAACAATGTACAAAATGGAGCCTGCATTCAATAGCTGGTGTGCTATTTTCTGAGGTCAATGTAAATGCTCTTTTGTTATATGAGCGGCTTCAAGCATTGTACCTTAGCATATTGAGTTAGTCACCTTCTATTTTTGGACTGTAGTTGACCATAAATCATTATAAGGTGGCAGCATTGGTTTATATATATCCATTTATGATAATAAAGTCTACATATGTATCTGTCCTTTGTTCTATATATGTCATTTTTTCTGAGACGGTCAGACCTGAATTTGTCAGCCATCTATGTTTATATGTGTGTGTGTGTCTGTTTTTCTGACCTGAATAAAGTCTACATGCATCAGGATATTCACATATTATGAACTCAAAAAATATCTCTGGGACACTAATGCTTGTCTTTTCTGTGTTTGACCAGTCACATAGATGCCATTATGGAGCTTGTCCTCCATGCCGGAGACTTTGTGAAGAAGAATACCACTGTGGGCACACATGCAAATTGAGGTTTCAAAGTTCTTTTTTTTTATAAATCAAATTGAGGTTTCAAACTATTTTTGTGAAATTTCATAGTAATACACTATTCAGATTACTACAGAAATTCTTTTGTCAGGGGCACATTCATAAGGCTCTTTTTTCTGTCTGAATTCAGATGTCATGACCCTGAATTCACGCTGAAACCAAAGAAGAAAAGATCAATTCAGCAGGCTGAATATACACCTGGTAGCCCCTGCCCACCTTGCCCAGAAATAGTTTTGAGGCCATGTGTTGGCAATCACTATGGGTTGGAAAGAATGGTACCTTTTAATATTTTTTTGTCATGTTATAGATGATAAATATGCTCGTCTTATTGTCAAGTCATGAGACCTATTTCTATCTCCAGCTAGATTATCTAATCTGTTCTCTGTTTCTCTTCAGATGGTTTGTTCCAGCATAACACCGTATTCCTGTGATAATTTATGTGGAAATCTTCTTGCTTGTGGAAATCATTACTGCACAAACATTTGTCATCCCCTTACAGATCAATCATGTGAGAAGTGCAATGTTGCTTGTCAGAAGGTTTTTAAATCTTGAATACCTTTTCCATTTCAATCTTCTGTTTACCTTAAATTTATTAGCTAGGGCATTGCATCTTGATTTCTTGAGCCAATCATCACATCATCCGGTGCCAAGTTTATCAATACTGTATTATTCAGTACTCAAATATGCATTTGTTTGAACCAAAACTCGTAGATTTATTTTATAGAAACTTCTTCAGGAGAGGGAGCCCAAATGTGTCCACCCTTGTCCATTACCATGTCACCCTGGAGAATGCCCTCCTTGCAAAGTGCTTGTCAAGCGATCATGTCATTGTGGTGCAATGGTACATGTTTTTGAGTGCCGATGCTACAACAGCTTGTCTAAGGAGGAGCAAGTGGCTGTTCGCTCGTGTGGGGGACCCTGCCACAAGTAATCTATTAGTGTTACTGTGTTTTGGTCTTATCCATGTCTGCAAGTTTAGGTCCTTGTTTATGCTCACTATCATGTACATATACCATGTTTGGTTACTGCTCATACTTCAGTGGTTGCGCCTTTAACACTTTTGCAGTCTTTACTGAATTCACATGCATGTATAAAAAAATCCAAGAATATTTCACTTACTGATGCATGTCTCAAGGGTGTAGTTGATTTTTGTCTTCTCATCTCAGATTTGAGATGCTCTGCCTCTTTACAGTGCTTAAACATTTGAAACTTTAATCTTACAGAAAGTTGCCTTACTGTACGCACCTCTGCCCTGAAATATGTCATGTGGATGAATGCCTATTGCCTGATAAGTGCCAGAAAAAGGTAATAGGGTTCAAATCCTCAGAAGATGTCCACATTATTCCATGAAAAGTGTTTTATCACGGTGTTGATGATCTTAGGTTTAGTTCATTAGTCCTATCTAATTTATGTTCCTTGTTTTGTAAGGTTACCATTCGTTGCAAGTGTCAGCGTTTGAAGAAGGAATGGCTATGCCAAGATGTTCAAGAAGCCTACCGGAGTTTTGGCAATGATCTTAAAGATATGTCTAAGAACCAGTTTGGTCTTGGACTTCTGCCTCGCAATTCTGACTGTAAGCCAAAAGTAGAAGTTTTGGATTCAGTGCTACAATTGCGTAAGCCAAAGGTTTTGGAGGTAAGACTATCGAAATAGATTGGTCTGTATACGTGACAAAGTTTGAAGCTTGTTTGGTTTGGCTTTTTGTATGTGAATTCTAATAAATCATCACACCTTTATAAAAGGAAAATGAACCAGCAAATGCAACGCATGCATCTAAGCGCAGGAAAAGGCGCGAGCGGAATCACGAAATGAAGCAAGTTTCAAGCCTTGAGGTGTGTTTTGTTCTTCTTATTAGAGAGAGAGAGAGAGAGAGAGAGAGAGAGAGAGACTTTGCTTATGTTGGAGATAATATTTGGTTTGATTTGCTTGCAGTGTTTTCCTGTATAAAGTTTTGGCTATTATTGTTTGGCATTAACCGATGATATTATGTATATTTTAATGGCTTAATTAGCCACATTGTTAGGACACTAGGAAAGTACACATGTTTGCCAGGTTTTTATCAATTAATTAGGCGGTTTTGAAATCAACATAATTTGTAGTTGTGTCTACGAAGGTGTTTAAACTTTCGAGGATACTAGTGAATTTGAAGGAATATGCTTGTAATATAAGAGGATTCAAGCTTTTAATATATTTTCTTCTTCTTCTTCTTCTTCTTCTTTTCTTTTAAACTAGGAAATCGGAATGAATATTTGTGATGCTCACTACAAAAAAACAGACATTTTGAAGCATAACACTCAAAGCGTTTATTAAAAACCGTTTCAAATTTTACAAGGACACTATAGTTAAAAGTGGCTCCCTTATAGGGGTGGGTAGAAGTTTGGTTTTAATCGAATTAATCAGATAACTGATTTTTTATTTTGATTTTCGGTAAGTGAATATAAGCAAAAAATGAAATTTCAATTTTAATATTTTAGCTCAGTTATCGGTTTGAGTCATCAGAAATACGGTGATTGAATAAACCAAATTATTTTAAGCAAAACGACAGTCATTTGGATATATTTCCTCTAAGCTATCTCTGTTTCTCTCATTCAACCTAACTCTCACACCCAATTCGTTTTAACTTTAGTCAATTGATTATAAAATGACTTATTTTTATTTATATATTTTTTTACTTGAAACTAATTTTAATTAAAAGCCAATATTATGTAGTTACAATAATTAATTAAAAATATAATTTTTATAATCTTACTAAATTTTTATGAATTTTTCTAATTTCAAGCCTTAAAAAAGAAAAATTCATAAAAATTTAACAACATCCTAAAAATTTACTTTTAAATTGATTATTGTATTTATATAACATTGACTTTCAAATAAAATTGGTTTTAGGTAAAAAAGATGTAAAAGTTAAAAAAAGTTAGTTCACTTTAGCTCAAACGAATTGGCCCTCAGACTCTTAGTCTCCTCTATTCTCACTTTCACGTCATTTAGGGTTTGTTCTTCACTCATTCTCTATACTTCAATTCGTTGAATCCATGCTTTCATCACCATTGCCGACCGTCCTCAATTCACTTGTGTCATCAATTTTTGTGATTCCTTTATCTATATCGCTCGATTAAGGTAAGTCCTCTCTTTACTTCCCTCATCGCTGTCGATCGTCCTCGACTATTGTACATATCTATCTTTTTTTTTTTCATATTACTAAATGCTTGTCCTTTCCTTTGTTGTTTATTCGCATGTTCCAATTTGTAGGTCTCCTTCTTCTCATCTCATTCAAGGTTTTTCCTCCACAAAGGTAAGGGTTACTACCGCTCGCCGCTTTTCACTACAAGAAAAGGGACATTTGGGGCTGGCTATTTCGTAGCGATCCTGAACAAGTGCACCCAATTTTTTTGGGAGGCTGAATTTCGGGCCGATTTTTTAACCGGCCCCAAAAGAGCTCCTAATTTGGCTTTCTCCCCGTTGACTTGGTTGACCTAACCAGCTAACCTTACCCCTTTCGGTCCCTCACTAAAATATTAAACCCAGGCGCTCACTCATCGTTCATCCTTCCAGCTCAAACTATATTCATAACTCGTCTAACAGACGGGTTATAGTTGTAAAAGAAATTATATTATTAAGGTTAATAATAAATTGAAATAAAAATTATTTGAATAAGTTTGAATATAGTTAATGTAACATAGTATTTTTCACGGTAAAGTAGGGACAAAGAAATAGTGTTGCAATTAGTTTAGCCTCATAGGGAACAACTTTAGAAATAATAATAGCATGGATCTTAATAAGTAATAACCCCATGATATGAAATTTTGCTACACATTAGGAGATGGTTACTCAATTAGATAAATATAAAGATAGTCTATACACTTTTGGCTTGATGACTAAGATGTTTGGGATATTGTAGAGAGGTCAGCAATTTGACTTTGGTCTCTCCACTCCCTCCCCAAAATGTTATATAAAGCTGATTTGGTTGCTTTCTGAGTAAAAAAAAAAATTGACATTTCTATTCCCTTATTTAGAATACTAATATCTCTTCCCTTGTATGCTTGCAAAACATGCACTTGAATATAAAAAAAGAATAAAAAAGATAAATAGGGTTTAGAGGATAACACATAAATAAAATATGGTAATATCAAAGGGAACAAATGAAGAACGATTAGTATATAATGAGCTAAATATTACAAAAAGCAAAACTAATGTAGAAGAAATTATAAAAGTAGGTTCTCATAATATATCAAATATAGAGATTCAATAAATACATGAATTTAACAATATGATACACATATAAAATAAATTTATAACAAATATTTGTTTATGAATTTATACATACTTGTGACATATTTTAAGATAACACGCTCAAAGAAGACAATATATAATTTAATATCCATTTAGTAAAAAATAATTTAGTGAAAACATTATTTTTAGTTTAAAAACTCATTATTTTAAAGTTTTATTGAGTTTTTGTCTATAATCAATGCCAATCAAAAGATCACACTCTAATTACCTAATAATTTCTCAAATATTTTTTTTAAAAAGTAATTAATTTTTTATGAATTTTTCAGCACCCAACTTAAAGAAAGAAAAGTTAATCAAGTGTTCCTAAGTTTGACAAAAAAAAAAAAGAATTTTTTTTGCTCTTCTTAATTGGTATATAAGTTAAGTGAAAATTATAAAAAAATTAAGAAGAATGCATTAAATAACTATAATATCTCCCAAACACATAACAGAAATTAACTGGATGTAATATATAAAGAAGCAAAAGTTATAAAAATTAAAAAGATATGTGAAGCCCAATGAGATGAGCATGTTGACCCATATGGACTACCCAAAACATATACACATAGTTAATAAGATTGAGAGCAGAGTGGACATGATAACAAAATAAACCTAGCCTACAAGTATGTATGTATGTATATATGTATGTGTATGTACATGTGTATGCATGTGTGTCTATATATATACACACTAAAAGCCAAGGGAGGAAAAAAAACGACAATTTGGTGTGCTGCTACAACTTGTTTTGCTAGGAATGGTTGCCATCAAGTCTTGAGGAAGAGACTCTAGTATTGATGTAATCTGCTGGACCATGTGCAACATGCATGGTGATAAAGGAAGATATCCACGCAATGCATACAAAATTTGGACACAATCTGACACAAAAGTAGTGTTAAGAATACGGAGATTGCACACTATCTAACCAGCATCTAGAAGTCCTTTGAGCTTAGTTTTTAACGTTGAGGAACAAAAGGGGATAGGAGTTTTGTAATGAAGTGTAGGTTGTCCACTAACTTTACCAAATCTAAGTTGTGACTCTCATTTTTTATGATTGCCTTTAAGCATCATCTATAATAAAATTTTTCAAAAAATGAAGCATTAGTTGTAATTTATTGGTTTCCTAGGTATGACAAAGAGGGTATGGTTTGTTGAAGAAAGACTTAAGGCATTTGGTTTAATATTTGTGGGATGCAAGAATTTGTTGGATAAGGCTGAGCCCACAAGTATTAAATACAAGGAGTGGGGCTATTTGGCAAATTTGTTTTGTGTTAAAAAAAAATTGTGGCGATCCACAAAGACACTATGTTTTTTCTTCATTACTTGTGAATGGGAAAAAGAAGAAAAGAAAGCTAGTGATAAAAATTGCAGTGAAAATAGCTCCGATCAATTGTGTTATTCAGGTAAAAGTTAATGGTGGCATATGTGAAATTAAGGGAGGGAGATGAAAAAATATGTATCTATTCTTTACCTTTCTCAACCCTAAATACTTAGTTAGTTAGACCATTGAATAGGTGAGTTTTTCAATTGCTGTGTACAACGGTAAGAAAATTTTTCCAAACTTTAATATATATTTTTTTAACAAGTGAAAGAAAGTAACCCGCACTCAAAACCTAACCCTAAATGTCGGGTTAGGTCAAAATCAGAGAGAGTAAAAGATGTAATTTGGACTGACCCGAACCCACTCCAATCTAAAAGATGAGAAGTCGGAGTGGTTCATGTTCAACCCGAATTGATCCGATTCAACCAGAAAAAATAGCATGCCCAAGCCCAGTCCATTTCATTGTAACCCAACCCACCACAAAATACCCTAACCGCACGAGTTCCTCTTCCTCCCTCCCTCAGACGGTCAGGCCTAAGCAGCGTCCTCCTCAGCCGTCGCCCTTCTCCTTTACGTCGCCCCTCGACACACAGACCAGTCCTGCCTCGAGTGTCGACCTCCCTCAGTATCGCCTTCTTGCCCCGTCGACGCCCTTTACCTCCTCCTCAGCGCCACCCTCCCTGGTTTTCCGGCTAGCCCTCGCACAAAGGACCAGCTGATCTCCTCTGCACCGCCACCAGCTGGCAGCTTAACCTCTCCTGCTTGCTTCCTCGCCGAGACGGAGTCAGTCAATTTCAATGGTAAGTTGGCATTGCGTTTAGTTTAACACCGAAAGAGAAGAACGTGTGATTCCTAGTATGAATGTCTAGTGTGATTTCTGTACAACACAAGTGATTAGGGGAAGTTTCCAGTCATTGTTTTATTATGTAATTCTCTTTTATTTTTGTTTATTGCTAAATAGGTTCTTAGTGATTCCTGGTAAATGCAAATTATGAATAAATCCATTGCTCACAATAATTCCAGTTGTTCGGGTTAACCCGAATCTGACCCTATAAAATTCTTGATCGATGACTTTAAGTAGTGGAAATTGATTGCTAAGCTTAGAGATCGTCTTCTGAAGTCCTTATGATATTCTGGATAGAGCGATCTTTACCTATGACTAACAGAGAGTCGAGAATTTGGTAAGGTGACTTTGTTATAATTTCTATAATTTAACATTCATTTTCATTCAAACCCCCAAGCCTTAACACGTAAATTACACCTATTATACCCATATCATTTTCATGGAAGATATTGAAAAGAAACAATGGTACCTTGCAATAAGCAACATAGCAATTGATTTGGTATGTTCTGGTAAAACAGTGGCTATAAAATCATAAGCCCAAATATTAACAGTTTGTATACCCTGTACAAAGACATCAAAATGGGAAATTAAGTAAATGGAATAGGTAATAACCTACTTGCTTTAGTGTTTTCTCTGGTTTAGTATAGAGATATTGTCTTTGACAGCCAGAATTGATATACTCTTGGCTGAACTTGCTTAGTTTGTTTTCTCTGGAGTTTACTGGTTTCATTGTGAGTGTACAATAGTGTCAACATTTTAAAAATATACATTTTACTATACTGATTTGTTCCTAATCTGCCAATGTCTATACTTTGACAATCTGAATTGATGGACTTTTTGTTGAACTTGCTTAGTTTCTTTCCCCTGCAGTTTATTGGTTTAACTATTAGCCTGCAAGAGTGTGAACATGTTAAAAATATGCGTGTTAGTTACTGACTTATTCATAATCTATTGAAATAATGCCAGAAAGTAATTTTTATATAGTTGGGAAATGAAAGCCTGCAATATTCTAGCTGCACCTAAGTGTTATCTATTTTAAAGTGTGTACAATTTCATATAAAGTAGTTTAAAGAAAATGCAAGTTTGAAAATGCATAAATGGAATACTATAGAACTCTATTATACAATTGAAGATGCATTTTTAAAACTGGAAGTGTCCAATGTTTTCTTGAAACAGTAAGAGAAGTATAGAATTTTGGAACTCAAATTTTGAACATTTTATGGCTAACATTCTCCATACTTGCACTTCCGTTGCTTTTTTGTAACAAAGTCGGTCTTCCCTTGTAAAACCAAATTAATGTGGTTACCTGCTGTTGTAGGTTTCATATGCATGAGGTCCTGCTGCGTGGAACATATTTGAAGCTGCAACAAACAGTACTAAATGTAAGTTTTATTTAATAGAAGAACATGTTTAGAAGTTAATCTAGTCACTGATATTTGCCGTGGAATTTATGGTAATTGAATGCTCAGTAGCTGCAAATAGGGGATGCCTAGCAATCTGCTGCAAAGGTCACTACCAGGCGGTAAAGATTTCTTCTGTTTCTGATTTTTTTTGTATATTTCTGTCTCTGTGGAAGGTGAAATGAAGAATTTCTCAATGCATGGTTTGTATTTAAACAATGATGTGGGGTAGTGGAGTAGCGAGATAAATGGATGTGTAGAATAACTGCCTAAAAACTGCCCATTAATTCAAAACGTTAGTAGGAAGTTAACATTATGGGCAGTTGCAATATCGATTTTCCAGCTAAACCTATTTTGAATAAGGAAACGTGGTTGACAGTTAAATTCTGACGAATTTGAAGTAGGTTTTAACTGCCTCAAAGTCTATCTAAGCTTGCATGTATGGTTGACACGTGTTATAAGTGTGGGTAGAAAAGGAAGAGTGGACCTGAAAGTCCAAACGGTAACATTCTAAAAAATGAACGAAAAAAAATGGAAGTAGGAGGTGACTATATTGCCATCCTTTCTATCAGTTTGTGCCCTTTTGAGTTTTGACTCCCTCACTGGCAATTGGTAACTGGTGAGTCATGAGGACAAGTTATGGTTCTTTTTATCTTATTTTGTTTTCCCAATGACTTCTGATGTTCATTTATCAGCGCAATCAAGAGCTAAGCAAGCTTTACTTATGGGTCCAGGTTGTTAGTAATAGTTCTTTTCAGATATGAGCTAATTAAACCAGGCTCTGATGCTTTATTATATCAGTTGATATATTTTGGATTATATTTTCTACCCTTTTTTTTAATTGTTTTCCAGATATCAGGAATAACTGATCAGGGCGTAAACCAAGGAAACTGACTGGAGTTGCAGTGATCGGAGGTGGAGTTCTAAGTGCTGGACTAGTTACTGCTCTCTTCATTTGTATGTATCCTGTAATTTTGAAATAGATAATATAGTTTGCTTTTGGCATTTTGGACAGGCTGCAAAAGAGTACATAAGACAAAAGCTGAAAATCTTTTTGCGTGCTTGAAAGGTGTTGCTCCCAGCAATCTATATTTGTCAGCGTCACTTCCATAACCAGTTCGAACAATATCAAGTTATTTCTCAGCCTCTCATTCCATAACCAGTTTGAACTATATCAGGTTCTTTTCATCTTATAGACCATTTTATAGATTATCCTCCCATTTTCATTGCTTCTGGAATATGGTGTAGTGCTTAATATTTCTGCATTAGAATCTGATTTGAAAAGTTGAAGATGTCCTTGATTTAGTTAATGTATCCAGAACCTTGTTAGTTATGTGTTGTTTGTGTTATCTTTGATGTAGGAAGCAATTAGAACTTCCAATACTGTTGTAAAACCAAACCTAAATATTTTGGCTGCCTGCTTGCTAAATTAAATTATTGTTACCAATTATCTTTGGAAGACTTGTGCTTGAATAGGTTAAATTTTATATAAAGGCTTGTTAATGGATTTGTAGATTCTTATTATTTATATGAAGAATAATTATCTTATTGTTCTTCACTTCTTATTTTGCTTGAGTTGTGTAATAATATAGTTTGTTTTTGGCATTTCGGAATTCGGACATGAGAAATTTACCAGGTACATCCTTCTGCTAGACCATGGTGGAGAGGAAATTATTGATAATATTGTCTATGCAGTTTCTGTTTGTGTAGTTCATATTTTTAGATAGTCTGTTAATTGTCTTTTGGAGCATCTTTGCCTATTTATGCAACCTCTGATATTTTTCCCGCAAGTCTTGCGTTGATCTTTTTAGAAACTTAGCCAAACTGAAGCCTTTTTTTGAGGTTTTTATCCATTTGCTTTTCAAAGATTGTGATTGCAACCAAAATTATGTGTCCAATGCATCCAACTGCATTCTTTTTTCTTTGTTTTGTTGTTTTCGCTGGTTGGCTATTGAAGTTTTAGATGTATGTATTTGGCTGGAGCCTAAAAAATTGACTCATTTTGCAGGTTAGTCTAAATGGTTGAAGGCATGACTTACATTCCCCTTGGACGTGCATGGCACATTCGAGGGTTGCATTGTGAATCTTATACAACAATTCAGATCAGCAAGTAGCTTGGTAAGGCCAATCACTGTTAATGGTGTAGGTTCCCTTCTTCTTGGTAATTTTGCAAGTAGCTACTTGCTTGATGGTTTACTTTGAAATGACTATAATTCTAGGCGTGTTATTCAAAGTTATAACAACTGAATTGTCATATTTTTTTTCTTCATTACTTTTATGTATGGAGGCTACCCCGCTCTCTTTTGATGTATAAATATATTTATTTATTTATTTATTTTGCAAAAACAATTAGGAGCACTTTGAAATGCTCCCACCAAAGACCAGCAGTGCCAAAAGTTTGGAGCTGTTAAGTGGCATGAATGACCGCATCTAATTGGGAGCGATTTCTAAACCGCTCCAAATATTTAGGAGCGAGTACGATTGGAGTGGTTGGTAGAGCATTAGAAAACCAGTCCTAAAAATTTTGGAGGGGTTAAAACAGCTCCTAATTGTTACTTAAAACTGCTCCTAAATGTTCTGTTTCTTGTATTGTTTGTTCGTTTTTGTTGCAGTGTTTGTTCGTTTTTGTTTGAGGTTCCTAAGTCTTGTAATTGAGGAAAACAAAGGAAAGTTGTTCCTTTGTCTTGTGCTGAC
The DNA here is from genome assembly GCA_039654915.1 of Aquilaria yunnanensis. Lineage (NCBI taxonomy): Eukaryota > Viridiplantae > Streptophyta > Magnoliopsida > Malvales > Thymelaeaceae > Aquilaria > Aquilaria yunnanensis. The sequence continues at coordinate 5,830,824 of CM077595.1, forward strand.
AGTGTGACATTAGAGACAAATTGCTTCTAGTTTTCCTTTGTTTTAAACATTAATGTTAACGTCAATTTTGATGGTTCTGTTTGCATAGGTGATATCAAGTTGAGAATCAGTTCAGGGGAGATGCCTACTCACAGATTAAAACGACTACGGGAAGGAACGCAAACAACCTCTTCGGTATCAGTGGGAACATTGGCTCTACCTATCCCTCTTGACAGTGGAGGGTATGAAATTCAGAGTGAAGATGCAAGTAATAACTCATTATTCCATGGAACTAAGTTCACAGCTGTAGGGAATGAGAGGATTGATGTGTCCTTTTGGCGGTGTAAAGATGAGGAGTCAGCTATAAAAGCTTTCCAGTTGCAACAACAAAAGGATATCCATTCGACAATAGTTCCAAAAGTGAGAACATGTGATATCGTTGAAGCCAATGGTACATTTTTCCTTGTTGTTGAGAGAATTCGTGGAACTCTTGAAGAAACTCTTAAGTTTTGAGAGAAATAGCCATCATCAAGTAATTTCTTTTGCGGATGAACCAAAAAGGTTGCTCAGGTACATAATTATCTCTACTTTTCGCTTGTTATTTAGTTTGAGTACTTTAAATCTAATTCGATTATTTTTTTTCACTAATTTAAGGTTGGCTAGTAAATATTATCAATTGAAGCATGAGGTGGGAGATTTTATTGGCGGGATTGATCAGCTGGTTATTGGTGATGATAATCAACTAAAAAGATTTCAAATTCGGAAGAGTGAATTGGGTAGGTGGATGTGTTAATTTAATAGTGTTTTTCTTTCAAATGAAAATAGAAGATGATATAGTTGGTTGTTTTGTGTAGAGGTACCTGCGGGTGTGAAGTATGATATTGGAGAATTTGTTTGTTTGATAGATTTGGTTGTAGCATGTGAGGTCCAAATATCTAAGGAGAATTTGAATGGTGAATACATGATACAATCTTGGGAGATATCAAAAAATTACCTTATCGTCATCTTGATACTATATTCTCTGTTGTATCTAACTTTTTGTTTCTACAGTAGTCCAGCATATTTTATGTTCAATCATCCACTCCTATGGGTAGTGGATGATAGAACTAGATTTCCTAGAATTTTGCACGCCGTTCGGGCTTTTTATGGAGGCAGCGGCTTTGATTCGTTACTGCGTTCAGCAGCAAAAGGCAGGTTCACCTGTGTTTGGGAAGAAAATTGGAGGAAGAGAGTTGAGCATTGGCGTGCGGAAGTACCGGAGCTTTTCAAAGTGCTATACTACAATCCTAGAACAGGGAAATCTGTTGAAAATTGGAAGCCTGGTGATAGACCAATGGTCAGTCAGTATTCAGAACAGTTTGGGCTGATCACTTTGCTGAGGAATGTGTGGGCTCATTCAGAGCAGGTATAAATATATATGCATACATACATATATATATATATATATATATGTATATATATTAAATTATAGTTCTAATCCTTTGTTTTTATTCAAATAGGTTCACAGCACAGACCGAGCGATCCAAGATGTATTTCCTGATGTATTTCCGGCTGCTTTTTGCTTTTTAGGTGTGAGAAACGCTGTTTGGTGGCACAAGTTATCTTTGACTTTGAAGGTAGAAATCAGTTTAAGGAATTAGGTTGTTTAGGTGTCCCGTCATCAGGTTATGTACTGATTCTTACACAGTTAGTTAGCTATTGCACTTTCTGAAGTTTTATTAATTGATATTTTGTAGTTTGAATTATTTCTCAACCTCTCCTATTATGCATTGACTTCTATGTGAACATATAATTGTGAACTTCTTTCCATGGTCACACGTATCCTTATCTTATAACATGTTTTTGAGGAATCGTTATCTTATAATCGTGAACCCACCAAGTGGGCTGTGTTGTGTGTTGGGGCGCAGTGAAACTTGGCGGGGAGCTGGTAGAAATAGGAGTGCCCTCTGAAACAGTGGAGTATGCTGCGGCAAGGTGTAGCTCATTGTTGCTTCGCAAGGGTACGTGAAGGCATGTAAGAATTGTATGATGATATGCTACTTGGGGAACGTTTAGGTAGGCAAGTGGCTGCCTAATGTCATTATATGAAGGTATCCTTTTCATTGGTAAATAGAGCGCAAAATTGCTCAACTTAGCTGCACAATTTGGAAAGAAAAGGAACAAAATGTGGGGAGATACAAAGCGAGGTAAAGCAAGGTATAGCAGAAGAAATGTTTGGCTTGTGGAATAAATCGGTCTCACTACGTCTTCGTCTCTTTGATAATTTTCTCTCATTGAGTCTCCATAAAGAGTAAAATTTCTCACTTCTTTCTTCCGATAAAAAATTCAAAAACAAGTTTTTTGTCCCAGAATTGAGAAGATTTAGATTTCATCACCTGAAAAAAAGAAAAGAGAAAAGATCGGGTGGGTCATATTATTTAGAATAGGTCAAATTATAAATTGAAGATATTAATAACATGATTTAAACAAGACCCATTATTCTAAAGGATGAATAATATTTTGGATGTTAGAGAAATGACAAATATCCTGATTATGTTTTTAGTTCTTTTATTATGCACATATGTCTAATTAGACATACTAACCCATTCCTTAATCTTCTATATATAAGGCATAAATCATCAAAAAAATTGACAAAAATACCATTAGTTAAAATATTCTTCTCTAAAAAAAACCTTAGCTTGCTACTGCTGTTTTATTTGGTGCTGCTACCAGCGTCGGCGCCGGTGCCGCTACCGAACTGTCATACATCATGATTTTGCCGTATACGTCATGTCATATTTAGAAAAATTAAAAGTGTCTGAATGGATACCGAAAAGTGTCTAAAGAAATATTTAGAAGTATCTAACCAATACGTAGCCAATTTACTCTCTTCAAAAATAATTAATTGAAACAATAAAAAAGTGTCTAAATGGATACTGAAAAGTGTTTAAAGAAATATTTAGAAGTGTCTGACCAATACGTAGACAATTTACTCTCTTAAAAAAATAACTAATTGAAATAATAAAAAGGTGTCTGAATGAATATGTAAAAGTGTCTAAAGAAAAGTGACAATGTCTAAAGCAATACACAAACAATTTATTTTTATGATAAAATAATGTATATGAAATAATAAAAGAAATGTCTACATAAAAATTTAAAAGTGTCTAAATCAATATTTAAAAGTGTCTAAATAACCATTTAAAGTGTCATGTATAAGAGTGTATAAATAAAAATTACAAAATGTCTTCTGCAGCGTTCGCATCTCACCTAGCCTTGGTTCACTGCCGCCGTGGTTCCTCCTTTAGTCACTGGTCCTAGATCTGCTTCTTCCGCAACCCTCCCTCCACAACCCCTTGCCCCTACAGCTCACCCTCCCTCCACACCCAGCCTTCCCTCATCACTCAACTCGCTTCGCCGTGCCTTGACTAGCCTTACCGCGCCTCTCCTCGCCGTTCGTCTCCTTGCCGCTCGCCTCACTTCGCTGTGCCTTCACTCACCTCGCCTCCCCGTGCCACGTCAAGCCTCGCCTCTCCTCGCCTTCGATCGGATACTGTCGTATTGCTTCAGATCACTCCACCTCATCTCGAATTGCGCCGCCACGCCTCGGATCATCGCCGCCTCGCTTCAAATTGCTGATTCTCGTCACCAATCTTCTTCTCAGATCCCTGTCCTCCGCCTTCTCCAGTCGCCGCTCCTAGCTTTACCTCCTCCAGCCGCCATTACTGCCGTCGTCTTGCTCCGGTCGGCGCTTCAGCTTTATCTTTGGTCAATGGGAGTCGTGGTGGTTCTCGTGAAGGGGTAGGGTTTAGAGTGTCCTCTTGTCAGAAATTTTTGACAATAGTAAGGGGTAGAAATGTAAAATCTCTACTATGTCTAATTAGACATATGTGTATTATATCCATTGTATTATCTTTTGCCGCTTTGGTCTTTACCTATAACATACCCGACTTTATTCTTTATATATAACTAGTCTACATACACGGCATTAGTATATAATCCAAAATTGCGTTGAGTGCTAGGAAATGATATAGATTTAAAATTTCTTTTCTTTTTTAAGGCAAAGTTAAGCTAACTACAAAGAACTCTTATTCTTGGAACATGACTATAATCCCTAATCTTCCCAGACCCAAATGTTTTTTATCTATAGGAGAGTTTTGGGGTGCTGCAGTTGATGGAAAGCTCAAAGAATTGGTGGCTCATTAGGTTGCCAACAGTCTGCATTCTTAAGACAAGAATGTTGTGGTTTTAGCATCCATTCACCAAGGAAAATATTAGAGAACAAAATGAAATAGCTAGTAATCCTCCTTGAAAATAAGAGGGCTTGCTTTTAATTACAAGCCACCAAATCTGTATTGCCATTCTATTCTCATGCTTTTCTTCCAAAGCGCTAAAGCTTAGGGTATGTGGTGACCTCGAGCATGAATTTCTTCGTTCAATCATGTTTAACACCAGATTTTAAGTATATAAATCCACTTACTTTATCTTTGTGCTTTCAAGGGTTCTCAAGAACCTCTGGCTTTTGGCTGATAGGATTTAGTAGATATAAATTAAGCACCAAGTAAACTTGGTTTTGTGTTGAAAAAACCTTCATTTTGTTCCTTAAAAATCAAAATCCAGAATATTCCTCACATATTTGAAGAATGTGGTGAGTGACCAACCATGAATATCATCAAGGGAATGCATACACCATTAATATGAAAGTAAAGACAGAATGTAAAAACCCTTTTACAATTTTCACCACTACAGTGAAGACATAATGTATACTTATGCAATACATTTTTCTTTTTAGAAGGAATGAAAACAATAAAGAAAAAGCAAAAGTCGCTCACACCATCAATCTGAAAGTGAAGAAAGAATGTAAAACAATAAAGGGAATGCATATATTATCAATCTGAAAGTGAAGATAGAATGTAAAAACCTTTTTACAATTCTCACAACTACAATGAAGATAGAATGTATACTTATGCAATAGGTTTTTCTTTTTAGAAGGAATGAAAACAATAAAGAAGAAACAAAAGTTGATTATGCGTAGCGTTTGCACTAGGCTATGCACTAGCTTTTGAATGAAAATATTTGAACCTACTAGTCGTGGAAGAAGACATTTGAACCAAGCACAAAACTCCTAGTCAGTAAGGGGAAAACAGAAACACATTTCAATCCTTTTTTGTGCAAAGAATACATACAAAATATGAATACATCAAAGTTCCAGAGACATAAGAACCAGACCATCAAACTAACAAACCATAGGAATATTACATGAATGAGAATAAAGTAAAATACAAGCCCACAGCAGGAAGATGACTTCCTTCTAGAACACAAAGTGGCTAGCCTTGTTGCGTATTTCACTACACTGGCAGTGGCACCGCCTCAACGAAAAGCCTGAGGCAAACACATAGATATTATATACTTTCACCAATGATCTGAGATACAATCTGCATAAGTAGCTCATCTTGATAATATTAGGGGGGACTCTTGGACAGTTCATCATGTTCGAGCTCAGTATGACACTTTTAAAATTAATTATTTCCCTAACATAACAGTCATAAATAAAAACAACATATACTAGGAATTTGATCTATAAGACCACCCTGATATAAAGAATGTGATGCAGCTTCCTAAGTTACCAACTGTCCATTTCGCAAAGCTTTAAAATCTTAAAACTAACAAAAATAGTTCACCATTTAAAAATCCAATGGACCTTAAGAAAATAAAAAAAAATGCTCCATATGGAGGAAAAACAGTGACAATCATGTAGTTATATCTGCTCACTGAAAAAACTCTACATCAAGATTAAAACATTGTCTCAAGTTGCATGAATCTTCCTAAAAAAGATAAAGTATGAATTCCTCAATTAAAGGACAGAATTACAATCATATGTTATGGCACATATAAGACCAAGATTGTCAATGTAGTGCAAAATCATAGCATAAAGACTTAGGTTTGTCATTCGTGTAGCTGTCATAGCTTTGAACAAATGAAGCATAAAATTGCACATGAAACATCTCCACGGCAATAGTATCAGCAACCATTCTTTTAACATAGATATTTGGTATGCATATAAAGGATATGAATACCTTGGAGCATGAGGCTTTTATCTTCACTTTCAAATCAGGGAAAGAAAATTGTTGCATCACAAATCCTATAAATTGTTCTTCTATCTCTGTCTTGTCCTCTAGGGTGTATATTTGCAACAATAGTTATGTCTTTAGACACTAGCAATTTAACCTACAGTAACTTTGCACTTGAAGTTTAAAGTGGATGAAAGCAGATGAATACCAAACAATCCATTATGCTTTGCAGCTCTGATAGTTGGCTATCACAATCCATGGAAGAAGAAATACCTTATAATCATGATAATATGATCAAAGGATCCAAAGAAGTGCGGATAATAAAAGATAATTCTAGTGCAAAGATCAAACTATAAGAGAAAAAGAATTGGCTTTGGTATTGTAAAGGAATAGAACATATACGAAGAATCATGATGAATGCAAATGAAGCTCTAAGGAAAAACCTAATGTTAGATGTCCATTGCTCTAGCAGTTCACTATCAAACACTCTAAGTTTTTCGCATATAAATGGTCAACCATCTAATGAAAAGGTAGTAGACTTCAAGATTTACAATTTTCTTGGGAAGCAAACAACAATAATTCTAATTCCAAAGCAATCTTAAATGCAAATTAGCAAACTAAATGGCATTACTTAAAATCTTTGTAGCAAAAATCTTATGCGTGATGTTGTCATTCCAAAAATGTTTGGCTTATTATATGATTTATGATAACAAATATAAAGACAATTATATTTTTCCTTTGGTGAACATCATCATATAACGGTTTAGAAAACATATAATGATTTCTAATGCTCTAGATTTACCTTCATTATTTTTGCATATGGATGGTTACCAGTGGCACAATGACGTTCGTCTATGACTAGTAAGTAAATCATATCTAGATTTAGAGATTCCTTTAAGAAATTCAAAAGAATTTAGGGTGTTATGACTAGTACCTACGAACACAAAGAAATGATGCATTTCAAAAAGGCCTACAACAAATATATGTGCTAGCTAACTGTACCCAAAATGAAGCAAAACAAAATAGATTTTACCAAAAAAGAAAAAGGGAATAGATCGACAACGTGGCCTATATTTAAGAAAATTGTAATGTCATCCATTGCAAGTTTGCTTAGCTAATCAAAATTTGTATCCAAAAGAATTTCCATGTATATTGTGTGCCATCACTAAGTACCAAGTTGGGTCATAGTTGTGATCGGCAGCGCTAGTATGCTAGTTCGCAACCTGACACTACTAAAGGAATCATAAGTGAATGGGTCATAGAATGATCCCTAGTTGGATGGAGAATTTAAAAGAGAGTTTGGGCCTTTTTCTCCAGTAATTTAATAATAGCAATTATCAGTGAATAATCTAAATGATTTTTAAAACAAATATAAATGTAGAGGGTAGGGAAAAGACAAATATAGAGGGAGGGAGAGAGAAAGATTGCTCACAAAAATGGGGAAAAACATATTTATTAGAATGAGCTGCACTTTACAAATGTATCTAAAAATGTAATTAATGGTGGTAAAGTTTTCTCTATTCATACAATCTCCAAAAGAGGCATCACATGGGCATGAATGTGCAAAAAAATAGTGCTAATATAGATGTCAGATTTTTGGTGAAATGGAATGATAGATATTTCAATGGATGAAAAAAGAAATAATCCCCTTCCAAACTGAGCTCCTTATAAGCCAATGTACAATGATGAGTGCACTCTTTCTTAAGCTCACAAAATATTTTTTTGCTCAAAAGAAACTTTTCAGCGACTGCTTGCAAGGAGGAATAGATAACGCAAAGTAAACATCAATGACCCAAAACATGTCTACCACATTCAAATTGTAAGAACCAAAGCATACAAGACTGTTGCTATAAAAGAAGGAAAAGAACAGGTGCTAGTGGTAAGGAGTTCAAGAAGGGTAATCTCCTAGCACATAAGATATGTTATGGCTTTCCTAGCTGGAAGTTCATTGGAGGAAGGTAAAGTATTTGAAACTTAGTTTGGAACCTTAATTCAAGTTCACATAATAAGAATAGGTAAGTTTAGCAAAGTTCACTAAGTTCTGAGAAGGTTAAAGGGCAAAATGGTAACTTTGTGTCCTGAAGAGTCGGTTTGAGTTCCAAGAGGTAAAAATAAGTTTTAAAAACATACTTTTATTGTTAACCCAAGTTTAGTTCAAATAAACAATATTTGACCAAAGTTGACTATGGTTACCTAAAGGATGGAGCATTTTGCAACTTTTTAAATATATTATGGCTTGGTTTTAAAATGGGTATAAAACTTGGTAAAGGCAAGGATGGCAGCCATTTCCACTCTCTAAACCCGATCTCATCATTCTCTCTACCATCTCTTCATGAATTGATGCCCAAAACCAAGAGTTTTTGGTAAAATTTGAAGCTCCAAAGGGTGTATATGCATTAGGAGGCTTGTTCTAAATAGAATTTTATGTTTTTAAAGCTTGGGACCTTATTTCTAGCCATCCCCTTTTTTAATGTGAGGTAACTTGTGATTTATTGGTTATTTCTTGTTCAGGAAGTGATTGGGAGCTTGGGTTACGGTTAGAATTTAGTAATTATGTGTTTTATGCCTTTGGTTGCTTGGAACTAGGATGAAATTTGTTGGACTTTGGTTCTTGGTGTAAAAGTGATTGATTCTTTCTTGTGGATTGAAGCTAAGATAAGGGAGTTATGTTTTCAAGATTGATTAATGCTATTGGATTGAGTTTTTTTGATGAATTCAAGTAGTTCTAGCAATAACATTAGTTAGTGGGCAAAGTTGGATCATGATGGACTATGAGGCTTGTGATAATTGGAATGATGTTTAACTGCATCATTAGAAGGCTTGTGATAGTTGGTTGTGGTCTTTGTAACATGTTTTACAGGTAAGTTTGGAGGTCATCAAAGCATGTTTGGTATGCTTGGTATGCCTTCAAAAGTCATAGTAGTAAAACTGAAAAATTTTGGGTATTGCATCGCCAATACTCGCGACGCGTCACCGTTGCAGCACAAAAATTTCAGCGAACAATGTACTACGACGACATGTCACCGTTAGCAATAACACGTCACCACAGTTATGAAGGCTGATATTTTCCAATTTTGTTGAGAGGTTCGAGGGGAGGCCTAAAGGGTTTCTTAGGGTCCTAGGGGTCTACATATTTTGGGGGTACTCCGAGGCTTCCAAAACTCCTCTAGGACCTAGGAGTTTTCTTGAGTTTTTATGGTTACTTTCACCATAAGTAAGAAAACTAGTTAACAAAGGATCACAAGTAGGTATCACTAGCTTGGGTGAAAGGTTTAATACGATCGGCAACCTAGCCGTGCCATTAGCCATGAGGTTGCGATGCAGAACCTTATTGCACCTAGTGGGTCTTTATGGCCTAGTCGACAATAGTCCTGCCATAGTGCCCCTGTAAAATATAGGGAGTTTCAACTAGTGATTTATCTATAGTTAGGCTAGTAAGCTATGCTTGCTAGTAGGCAAGGCAAAGCCTTGTAGTTCAAGGACTAGATTGAGGAAAAGCCCCAACGGACTGAGATCTATATACATAAGTTTAGCCTCATCCTGTATGAGCTTCCTGCAGATTTCATATGTTCGCATATGTGTTGTCCTTAGTAACTTTTCTTGCAGGTGAAGTGAGGACCCTTACTGAGAATTTAGAAATTCTCACTCCCTTATTATGTTGTGCAAATTCTAACATTGTGGCGTCAGATAACCACTGAGGGTTGTCGCGGTAGTTTGTTGTAGCAAGTTTTTCACTTGAGAATCTTTATGATTCTAGTCTACTTGGGTTATGTGTTGGTTAAGCAACAGTGCTAACTATAGTGTTTCTTTGGCCACAGAACCTAGTAGCACGTGGACAAGACTTTTTGACTCGCCACTAGGACTTATCTCCAAGGTAGGAGTTAACTTGAGAAGATCTCAGTCGAGGCTTGCATCTATAGTACTCCTAATTGCCTCCCTTGTCTATGATGGAGTCCTAGACTCTAGGGTTACTCTTGCATGAGGAGAATTAGTCTACTTCATGTTGAATGCTATCACACAGTTGTTATATGTAGTAATATTCATATAAATGTTGATTTAGAATGTGTTGGCTATTTGAACTTGTTTTCTATGGAAGTATCTTGGCCAAGTGAATGCTCTTATGATTTTCTTTTAACTCAAGTCAAAGCCTAAAGAGCATGCATCTTGCATATTCTAGGTTAATCAACTAGTTTCATGGTGTTTTAATCCGCGCACATATACAGCTACCCAATCGCAACCACAGTGAGACCAGTTCTCACAGACTTCCTGGTCAAGGATCAAGGACGGTCATGTCAGTTTTGGTATCAAAGTTTAGAGCTCAAGTCATAAATATTGGAGGCTAAGACTGAGATCTAGTTTTGGAAATCCAAATGCTAGGATAGTTAGTACTGACCAACATCTGCGGAATGTCATCTGGCTTTGGCTGTAGGTTGCTTTGGTTAACACTGGGTCAGGAGCTTTGAAAGAAGCTAGAGAACCTATTGAAGGTTATAGTGGCCCAGTTGTGGCAAGGTTGGATGAGATACCTAGGGTGCTTCAGGGGTTGACACAGACCATGACACAAGTGCCATAAGGCATGACCACTATCATGAATAAATGGTTTCAAGATCATGATGACAAAGAAGTTGTTCAAAAGAAGAAAAACCTTGTGATGGATCAGAAGAGGCATGCCGAGCAATGGCAAGTGCTTAGGACTCATGAAATAAGAAAACATTCCTATGAGCATGAGAAGGATTCAGAGGTTATAGAGGCTCCAAGGAGGGGAAAAACCCCATATCAGATGAGCCCGCTTGAAAAATTCAAGACCATTGACCCACCAAGTTTTGATGGGTTAGGCGACCCCCATCAAGTAGAGGATTGATTATCCAGGATGAATCAACTTTTCACTTGTGGAGGCTTCGAGTCCAAGTAAGGGATGACCTTAGTACCTTTATTTTTTAGAGGGATGACTAGTCTTTGGTGGGATGATGTGATAGAGATATTGAGAATAAGTAATGGAACTCGACCGAAGCACAAGAAAAAGGTGCTCAAGTGGTTGGACTTTGAGAGGAAGTTCCAATAGGGATATATCAGTGAAGTTGCATAGGATTAAAAGAGGATCTGGTTTGAGAATATAGTTCAAGGAAAGATTTCTGTGAGGGAGTATAAGCAGTGCTACAATTCGCTCATACAGTATGCTCCTTATATGGCCAGTAACGATGAGTTGAAAGCTAAAAGGTTCTTTCAAGGCCTTAAGCTTGTGCTCTGAAGGTATATGGTAATGGTAGACATCCAAAGTTATCGCCAAATAGTCCAAAAGACATTGACCTTAGAAAAAAAAAATTGAAGACTTGGGGACACCAAGAAAAAAGGTAAAGGTCAAACTAGCCAACCTAGTTAAAAATGTCAAAAAATGACCAATGGTCGGAATAATGACTGAAAGCCATGGTCCCTTCAAGAGAAGGAAAGGGGGTTTGTGCCCTAAGTGTTGACGGTTCCATGGCACGAAGCCATGTATCTTGGGAACTGATGTTTGCAACATTTGTGGTCAACGAAGACATTGGGCGTGAGAATGCCCATGGGCTCGACCCTTGCTGGGTCTGCCTAAAAATCCACCCTTTATACCCCTTGCCATAGGAATCGATCTGGTGTGGCTGCAGCAGCAATTGAGCCGAAGGTCTTCACATTGGCTAGTCAAGTGACCAAATAGCCAGTCGCCATTTGAGATAACTTTACTTTTCAGAACATTACACTACAAGAAAATAACAATTTGGGGCCGGTTTTTTAGAACCAGTTACTTGAAACCGCTCCCAAATTAATCGGGGCGAAAATTATAGATCCGGTTTTTATGACCGGTCCTAAACGTACTCCTAATTTCGTCTACCCGCCCCCATCCCCAAATTCCAATTTCGATCGCTCCGCGCCGGGTAGCTAGCTTAAGCTTGACCCTAGGGATTTATGCGCAGCAGCTGGTCTTCGAGCTCCGTCTGGCTTCTGGGTACGTCCAGCGCGTTTCTCTTCGAGCTCAAGTTCAACGCTCCGTCTTCCTAACGCGGCCATCCAGATTCTCCCTGCCAGCACTAATCGGTATTCACATTTTTTCGGGACACGGATTTTCTTAGGAACATCCGGCTCGTGCTGAGAAAGCTACATTCCAGATTCGACACCCGGAAGTGTTCAGGTTCGTCTTCACATATCTGTTTGGAACCGGAGAATATATTTTCAAGAAAAAGCACCCGACTCTGGTATCAAAATGCCTCTTTCAGTTCCATGATATCATGGGTTTTCTCGTGTATTACTTATAATTTGTTGTAATATTGGTTGCAAACAGCTATCGCTGACAGAGTAGATTCTGAAACCGTTGAAGAAACAAAGGACTTAGCTGTTCAACAGAAATGATTTGGAAAGAAGAAGTTGCCGCCCTTTGAGATACGGAGAATTAGATATGGTATGCCTGGTTCCTGACTAATAAATTGTTAGACTATAGGATACAACCCATAGCCACCAGCAATGGGGGAAACATTGAAGCATGCTTATTTTGCCTTCACCACTGGTTTATTCATTTGGTAGGAACAAGGCTCATGAGGAAGCGAAAGAATGCAGAAAAGTGGTCATATTCTCCAGGTACACCTGGTCTATATTGGTATCAATTGTGGTTTAAAGTATGTATTTTGATGACTACATAGCAGTAAGACTGGGCTTCTAAATGCCCTGGTTTCTTTAAGAGTTTATGATTCAGCTCAGGGAATGCAATCTGAAAGTCTTAGGAGGACATCATGTAATATAGTAGCTGCCTGGTCTTTTAGTGGGTATTGACTAGGCTCCCATACTGGTCTTGTGGAATAATCTTTTTAATAATGTTATGAGAGTCAAGCACATGACATTGACTGTAGGAACCGCGTTGAAGAATTTTTTTTTCTTTTTGTCAAAATCACCATTCTACTGCACCTTAATTCAAATTATGTTGGTGTTGGTGCCATGAAGTTCATAATGTCAATTACTTTTAAAGTCATACTAACATTATAAAATCCATGTAAAAGCCAAGTGACAATATTTTATTCCAAATTCTGTTGACGATGCAACACCCATGTGAGCTAATAAAACACGTTATGAACTTTGGTGATGCTTCCAGGAAAATAATTTGGAGTAAGGCATACAATCGCTTTGTTCCCATCCCCCTGTATTCAGTGACAATGAAAAGAATATGGAATTTGTTTGCTTGAGCTTCTGCAGTTGGTTTGCTCTTTTTTTTTTTTTATCCCTTCTTGGTTGGTGGATTTTAGGTGAAAAATAGGCAAAGAAGTAGCAAGGAAAAAGCAAACGATAAAGGTGGGCATAAGTAGGACACAAGCTCACATTAAATCAGTTCATGTGAGCAGAAACTTTGTATTAGTTGTGAGAGGTGAGTTGAATCTTGTGCCAGGAATAGCTGCCTTGATATCTGATTGATTAAGGCAGCGTTCCAAGTAACTAATCTGGATCCTGTAAAGGTGACGTAGGAGTGAATGATGCTTAAGTTAATGGCATGTAGATCCAATTTCACTACGCTATGTATGAAACGAGCACCCGTAGCTATGGTTCAGCGGTCATTAGTGCCCTGCCCTATCATATATAAATATATGCGTGTAAGATGAAAAGCTTGATTAAATTTTGGGACGCTGGCACAAATTGCAGGAGCCTATTTCTAATTCTAAGCAGCAGCGAGCCAATCAATGAAGGGACAAACATTCGCTGCTGTAAATGAAAATCACATTTGTTGAGTTGTATGCCAATAAATTTGGTGAGTTGGTTATGTGGGCTGGCCCCTTTGTGTTAACTTCACCTGCATCAGAGTATTTGCTGAATTCATCTTGCTGCCATTTATTTATCATACTTTATTATTATTGAGTTGTTATACTAAGACAAGTATTGTTCATATTTGTTGTATTTAGATGAAGTTTATCTACCCCCAAGGTTTTGCACATACAATTCTGAAAAAGGTTGGTGAGCTGTGGAAAAAACATAAAGGGGGCCTGAAGAGACGCCATTTCCGTCCTGAGGTGACTTCATTGGAGGATACAATTAAAGGGAAGCCTGACTACATTGACAACACACAATGGACACTACTAGTCTCTAGATGGTTTGATGCTGAGTATCAGGTATTTTTTGACTTGTAGTTTAGCAATTATTCTTACTCATTACTGCTGTTTATATGTAACTTTTCAATTACCAATTATTTCAGGCAATTTGTAAGAAAAATGCTGAAAATGGAAAAAATACCATGCCACATACAATGGGGCGAAAAACATATGGTATATTAAGCAAAGAAATGGTAAGATAAGCATTTCATACATTTATTGACATCTTATATAAAGATATTGATTGATAATGGTTATGGTTTTCGTTGTTAAAGGAAGAGAAAGATGGGATAGAGCCCGATCGCATTGATCTTTTTGATACAGCTAGAAGAAAAAAAGATGGCTCATGTGTTCGTCAAGAACTCGAACAGAAACTGGTAGCTAAAAATATTTATTAAAAACTAAACTATTGTAGCTTTATTTGTTTCAATCTTTCAGTTATTCCCAAATGTTTATATCCTTTTATTGTATTGAAGGAAGAAGCTAGGTCCTTGAAGTCTAATGGAGTTTCAGGTTCTAGTACATCATCTGATGACATTTTTAACAAAGTTTGGGGTGCTGAACATAGCGGACGTGTTCGGGGCATGGGATTCGGGGTGACACCTACTTCATATTTCGGACCCTCTCAATGTGGAGGTCGTAGTAATGCTAGCCAAGGATTTGCTATGCCCCATGGTCCTTCAATGCAACAATTCAATGAACTTGCCGGGATGGTTAAAGAGATCTATAGCCTTCAGGTAAGTTTTGGTTCAACTCATTACATGGTCACTCTCCTTTAGCTGTTTCTCATGTTTATGTAATGTGCTCCTCAGGAGAAGAAGTTAATGCACAACCTTCGCTAATATAAAGTTCCTTTGCAACGATACATAGCCATGATGGATCTTCAGGTCTGTTCTAAAATGCTGCATTTGTTGCTTTTTATTGGACTGGTGCAGACGTGGAAAGGGAAGTAAGTCAGATAGTTTATATATGGTTCTCTTATTCTTCGAGGACTCTAGTTCTTGGAAAGAAATGATTTATGGAAGCTAGAGTGATGATAAATACCGTATTTGATCAGTTGGCCAACATGAAAGTTTTACTTTGCTTAGGAGGAAGATGAAAGTTTGCACCATAACAAGTCACTTCTCAAGTCTTGATTTGAAGCATGTGATACGAGTCAAATTTTTGTATGGGAGTATCTTCAGGCGTCCTCAGGGTCTTTACATCAGTTTGAAAGAGAAGTATGGCTCTTTTTTTTTTTGTTGTTTCTTTTTGTCTTGATCAAGTGTTCTTTCTTTGATCATATTGCATAGCATAGAATCTGAATGATTTATATTTTCAGGGGGAAGATTCTTGAAACGTTAAAAAATTGGCCGGAAAGGAGTATTCAAGTTATTGTTGTGACTGATGGTGAGCGCATTTTGGGTCTTGGAGATCTCGGCTGTCAGGTATTGAACTTTTGTAGTAGAGTGCTCGTTTTCTCTTACCTGATATGCCTCTTGTGACTTGTCCATTTGCAGGGAATGGGGATACCAGTTGGTAAACTTTCTCTCTACACAGCATTAGGAGGAGTTCGTCCATCAGCAGTAAGTGCCTGAAGATCTCGGGATTCTTCTTCTTGACCATCGTCTTCTTTCAATGATTTTTGTTGCCGAGCTGAAGCTTTCTGCTGTGACATAGGAATTATTATTTACGGTTCATGTTTATAGTCTTTTAGCTCTAGCAACGAAGAATCTTCGTACTTCAGCCGGTGGCATTTATACTTTTCATTTTCCATTTGCAGTGTTTACCAATAACAATTGATGTTGGTACAAACAACGAGCAGTTGTTAAATGATGAATTCTACACAGGGCTCAGGCAAAAGAGGGCTCGAGGACAGGTTTCATAGCCTTATTTCTTAGAATGTTATACCTCTTGTATGTTTATGCCCAAGATCAACGTATAAATGGGGTAAAAACATTTGCTTTATGGTTTAGGAATATGATGAACTCCTCGAGGAGTTCATGACTGCTGTCAAGCAAAACTATGGGGAGAAAATCCTAATACAGGTGATGCGAATTTACTTGTGATAAGGCTTAACTTGTAGGATCCAACTTGGCCCTAAATGATGTCACTTCAACAATGAATTTCAGTTTGAGGACTTCGCAAACCACAATGCCTTTGAGCTCCTGTCAAGATACAGTTCCACGCATCTCGTGTTCAATGATGACATACAGGTTTGATGCTGTAGAAGCTCTACTCCCCCCCCTCCTCTTGCTGGCCATTTTGATGCATTGAGTTAGAAATCACATAAATATGCAAGGGTCATTTGTCTTAAGTAATTTTCGAAAATTACTTAATTTCACGTGTAAATCATCATACTTCCTATCTTAAGAAAACCTTCTCTTAAGAAATTCGCACCCTGAATTGTTATCTTAGCAGGTAGTATTAATTGTTCGTTTTCTCATTGTTCTTTTTATTATTATGGGAAATCTTTTCATTGTTCAGACCGGATCCAATTTTGCTTTATCCCACCCTGGTTGGCCTCTTTGAATAGATGAATGATTTTACAGAATATGTAGCTAACAATTCAGAGGCTGTTGCAGCATGATCAAATATGATTCTTCTGATAATTATATTCTTCTATTCTTGGAAGCTTACTGCCTTTGCTGCACATACACTGTTTTAAATAAGCTTACTGCCTTTGCTGCATATACACAGTTTACTGCTGCCGATGCCGGAAGTGGTGCTAGGAATGCGTGCTTCCGCTCTTCCCAATCAAGTGATGAGATAGGTACCGACGATGATGAGTTAGGAGATGAATAGATCTTAGACATGGTAGCTGATCGATAAGTCAAAGAATGTATGATTCTACTTTGCAAGTGTTTGAATTAATGGATTAAGACCAATTATGTTCACAGTATTTGATATCACTTTATGTAAGATGGAGGATTAATTTGGATGTTATATATATATGTTTGCACTTTTGTTATGATGTTCAAATGTGTATTATATTTGTCTTTTTCAGTTGGTCATAGCTAATATAAATACTATGGACGTAAGAATAATGACTATATATTATTAGGGGGAAAGGAAATATTCAAAAAAATAATTTTTTTTAAAAAAACCCATAACATTTGGAGCGGTTAACCGCGCCAAATCAACGCACTAAACTTTGTATTTTGGAGCGGGTAACCGTCCCTAAACATGACCCTCTGCAGCAATACTTTGGACCGGTTAATCGATCCCACATGGAATCGATGGCTCTCCCCCTGCCCAGGCGCTTAGGAGCGGCTAAGTGGTCCAAAATGTTGATTTTATGTTTGGAGCGGCTAAGAGGTCCAAAATTTGGGAACGGTTTTAGAACCGTTTCCAATGATTTAGGAGCGAGTACGGTTGGAGCAGTTTTGCGAAGTGGGGGGAAACCGTTCCTAATTTTTTTGGAGCGGTCAGAACCAGTTCTAAATGACACTTAAAACCGGTCCTAAATGTTCCGTTTCTTGTAGTGTTAGTATTAAAGTACTTTTTGATATTGGAGCTATTTTTTCTGTGATATTGTCTGCCTTGGTAGATGGATTAAAATTGCAGCCAGAAATCTCCAATGAGTTGAAGCTCATTAGGACTGTAGAGAGGAGTTTTATTGTGACCAATGAATTGGTTACTAGGTATCCTTTGCAGTTAGGCGGCCACGATTTATTTTGTGAGTTATGGGTGATAAACTTAAGGTCTTATGACCTAGTGTTTGGAATGGACTGGCTAAGCAAGCATAAGGTACAAATTGACTGTGCTAGTCACTCAATCAATATTACTGATGTTGAGGGAGCTAGGGTTATTTGCACAGGTGGGTTAACATCTAATGCTAAGAGTTTGAACCTTAGGATTATGGATTCCATCCCCATAGTCAATGAAGAAGAATATTATGCTTTGAATGGGGTGGCCATAGAAGAAGAACTCCGAGAAATTCTTATAGCCAATCAATTTCCTAAGGTGTTTCCAATGGAGTTACCTGGGTTACCACCCAAGAAGGACACTGAGTTTTCCGTTCATCTTTAACCTGAAGCAAAACCAATTTCAATACCACCCTACAGAATGTTAGCTCTTGAGATGGACAAGTTAAAAAATCAGTTGGAGGAACTGCTAGAGAAAGGCTTCATAAGGCATAGTGTGGCACAGTGGGGAGCCCCAATGTTGTTTGTTAAAAAGAAGGGCGGTACTTTAAGACTGTGCATCGGCTATAGGAAGTTGAATGCAGTAATAGTCAAGAACGAGCATATGCTTCCTAGGATCGATGATTTGTTTAACAGGCTTAGAGGAGTGAAGGTGTTTTCAAGGATTGACCTCCGGTTTGGATACTTTTGGATAGTAGTTAAGGAGGAAGATATTCCAAAAACTACCTTCAGGATAAGGTATGGGCATTACGAGTACATGGTTATGCCGTTTGGTGTGAGTAATGCCCCAGCAGTGTTCATGGAAGCTATGAACATAATCTTTAGATCGTTCTTGGATTAGTTTGTTGAAGTCTTTATTGATGATATCTTAGCATACTTACAGTCCACGCAAGAAAACAAGGAGCATCTTAGGATGGTTTTATAAGTACCAAAGGATAATCAGTACTATGCAAAGCCATCTAAGTATGAGTTTTGGTCTAAAAGGATTCAGTTTTTGAGGCATATCATTAGTGCTCAGGGTTTATCAGTTGATCTTGAAAAGGTTCAAGTAGTAGTTGAGTGGAAAAGGTCGATGATAGTTACTGAAGTCAGAAGTTTCTTTGGGCTTGGCAGGCTACTATAGGAGGTTCATAGAGAAATTCTCTATGATATCTACACCATTGACAACCTTGATCAAGAAAACTCAGAATTTTAATTGGACATCGAAGTGTGAAGAGGCTTATTTAGAGTTAAAGAAAAGGTTGACAAGTGCACCAATACTCATTCTGCCAAACCCAAATAAAGCTTTCACGGCGTCTATAAATGCATCAGGTTCTAGTCTGGTGTGTGTATTGATGTAAAAAAGTCAGGTGATCACCTATGGCTCAAGGTAGCTAAGGCCTAATGAGTTGAATTATCTAGTTCACGATCTTGAGATGGCGGCGGTAGTCTTTGCTCTTAAGTTGTGGAGGCACTACTTGATGGAGAGATAATTCAGGATTTCACAGACCACAAGAGTTTGAAATATCTGTTCACAGAAAAGAATCTGAACATGAGGCAACGACGGTGGATTGAGTACATAAAGGATTATGACTGCTTAATTAAGTACTATGTTGGTCAGTGAAATGTGGTAGCAGATGCATTAACTAGAAAGTACACATGTATGATTCTATCTAAGGATCAGGCTATGAATTCCTCAGAATGAACATCAGGGGATTGTTTCTCAGCCTTGCATGAGTTTTGGCAAGACCAAGAAAGGTCCTTAGTCTATGTTTTAGAAATATGGTTAGCTTAGTTAGCTAAAGTTGGAGAAGCACAAAACGAAGATCCGTTACTAAAAAAAATTTCTAGAGAAGAAAGATTAGGAACTGTAAGGAAGGAGTTTTAGTACAAGGATGGAGTACTACACCATGGAGATCAACTTTATGTATTGAATATAGAGGGACTTAGGTAGTAAGTCCTATAGAAGGCACATAGTAATAAGTTAAGTGTTCATCCTGGTGTTAGTAAAATGTACCGTGGTCTGAAGATGCATTTTTGGTGGCCAGGACTCAAAAGGGATATAGCAGAACATATGGCTAAGTGCTTGACATGCCAGATGGTAAAAGCTGATCATAAAAAGCCAACAAGCACACTTCAGAGTTTACCTCTTCCAGAGAGGAAGTGGGGCTCTATTACAATGAATTTCCAAATGGATTTACCGAATACTCGGAGTCAGCATGATACCATATGGGTAGTGGTCGATAAGCTGACTAAATCAGTGCACTTCATACCCATAAGGATTACTTATACTCTAGAAAAGTTGGCTCAGTTGTATGTTAAGGAGGTTGTAAGGTTGCATGGTATACCGGATCAGATCATATCTAGTAGAGATCCTTGATTTGTGTCATAATTTTGGAATGCTTTCCAATAAGCATCAGGAAGTAAGGTTAGTCTTAGTACTACCTTCCATCCTCAAACCGATGGATAATCTAAAAGGATAATTCAAACTTTGGAGGATATGTTGCGCATGTGTGCCATTGACTTCAAATGTGATTGGCATCAACACTTACCACTCTTCAAGTTTGCTTACAATAACAGTCATCGAATTGTTATAGATATGGTACCATATGAGGATTTTTATGGTAGGCGGTGCATAATGCCCCATTGTTGGGTAGACCCTTCAAATAGGTTAGTTGTAGATCCTAAGATTATAATTGACACCATAGCTAAGATCAAGTTGATCTAGAATAGAATTAAAGCTACTAATGACTGGCAAACCAAGTTTGCGAATCTGAGGAGAAGTGAATTGAGTTTTGAAGTTGGGGACAAGGTACTTCTTAAAGTGTCTCATATAAAGGAAGTTACCTGGTTTGGACAGAGGGGTAAGTTAGCCCCTTGGTACATTGGTCCCTATGAAGTTTTAGAATGAATAGGGAAGATTGCTTATCGGTTAACATTACCACTGAACTTGTCCCAAGTGCATAACGTGTTTCATATTAGTCTATTAAGGAAATGCACAGTGGGTTTGAGACAAGTAGCTGAATCTTTTATAATACCTATCCAATAAGACTTGTCTTATGAAGAGAAACCCGTTCAAATTCTGAATAGGCAAGTCAAGAAACTACGAACCAAGTGGATTCCTATGGTTAAGATCCTTTGGTCCTACCATAATGAGGAGGAAGCTACTTAGGAGACAGAGCAAGATATACTGAAAAGATATCCTAGGGTTTTTCCTTAGTTGCAGCAGAATTTGGAGAACCAAATTCCAAAAGGAGGGGAGAATGTTATGGCTTTTCTATCTGGAAGTTCATTGGAGGAAGGTAAAGTATTTGAAACTTAGTTTGGAACCTTAATTCAAGTTAACACAGCAAGAATAGGCAAGTTTAACAAAGTTCACTAAGTTCCGAGAACGTAAAGGCACTAAATGAGGTTTGGGGGTAAAATAGTAATTTTGCATCTTGAGGAGTTGAGCTAAGTCCCGAGAGGTAAAAATGAGTTTTAAAAACCTAAATTTTACTCTTAACCCAAGTTCAGTTAAAATAAACAAGATTTGACCAAAGTTGACTATGGTTACCTAAAGGAGGAGGCATTTTGCAACTTTTTAAATACTTTGGTGGCTTGGTTTTAAAATGGGTATAAAACTTGGTAAAGGTAAGGATGGCTGCCATTTCCACTCTCTAAACCCGAGCTCATCCTTCTCTGCCCAAAATCAAGAGTTTTTTGTGAAATTTGAAGCTACCAAGGGTGTGTATGCATTAGGAGACTTGTTCCAAGTAGAATTTCATGTTTTTGAAGATTGGAACCTTGTTTCCAGCCATCCCCTATTTTTTATGTGAGGTAACTTGTGATTTCTTGGTTATTTTTGTTTAGGAAATGATTGGGAGCTTGTGTTATGATTAGAAATTAGTAATTATGTGTTTTATGCCTTTGGTTGCTTAAAACTAGAATGAACTTTGTTGGACTTTGGTTCTTGGTGTAAAAGTGATTGATTCTTGCTTGTGGATTAAAGTTAAGGTAAGAGAGTTATGTTTTCAAGCTTGATTAATGCTATTAGATTGAGTTTGCTTAATGAATTCAAGTAGTTCTAGCAATAGCATTAGTTAGTGGGCAAAGTTAGATCGTGGTGGACTATAAGGTTTGTGATGATTGGAATGATGTTTAAATGCATCATAGGAAGACTTGTGATAGTTGGTTGTGGTCTTTGCAACATGTTTTACAAGTATGTGAAGTTTGATGGTCATCCAAGAATGTGTTGGTATGCTTGGTAAGTCTTCAAAAGTCATAGCAGCAAAACTGGGAAATTTTGGGCATCACAGGTATTGGAGATGACACGTTGCCGTTGCAACATGAAAATTCCAGCGAACTATGTACTATGATGACACATCGCCACTGTTATAAAGGCTAACATTTTCCAATTTTTCTAGAAGGTTCGAGGGGAGGTCTCAGGGGTTTCTTAGGGTACCAGGGGTCTTCGCATTCCAAGGGTACTCCTAGGCTTCCAAAACTCCTCAGAAACCTAGAAGTTTTCTTGAGTTTTTATGGTTACTTTCACCATAACCAAGAAACTAGTTAACAAAGGACCACAACTAGGTATCACTAGCTTGGGTGAAAGGTTTAGTACCATCGGCAAACTAGCCGTGCTGTTAGTCACGAGGTTGTGATATGGAACCTTAGTGCACCTAGTGGGTCTTTATGGCCTAGTCCACAATAGTCCTACCATAGTGCCCCTGTATAATATAAGGGAGTCTCAACTGGTGATTTATCACTAGTTAGGCTAGTAGGCTATGCTTACTAGTAGGCAAGGCAAAGCCTTGTAGTTCAAGGACTAGATTGAGGAAAAGTCGTTAGCGGCGACGCGTCACCCCATAGTTATAAAGGCTGACATTTTCCAATTTCGCTTGGAGGTTTGAGAGGAGGTCTAAGGGGGTTTTTTCTGGGGGTACTCCAAGGCTTCCAAAACTCCTTCAAGGCCTATGAGTTTTCTTGAGTTTTTAT
Organism: Aquilaria yunnanensis; assembly: GCA_039654915.1. Taxonomy (NCBI): domain Eukaryota; kingdom Viridiplantae; phylum Streptophyta; class Magnoliopsida; order Malvales; family Thymelaeaceae; genus Aquilaria; species Aquilaria yunnanensis. Next base: position 5,853,528 of record CM077595.1, read on the forward strand.
GGTTATTTTCACTATAAGCAAGAAAACTAGTTAACAAATGACCACAACTAGGTATTACTAGCTTAGGTGAAAGGTTTAGTACCATCGGCGACCCAACCATGCCGTTAGCCATAAGGTTGCGATGTGGAACCTTGGTGTACCTAGTGGGTCTTTATGGCCTAGTCGACAATAGTCCTACCATAATGCCCCTATACAACATAAGGGAGTTTCAACTGGTGATTTATCACTAGTTACACTAGTAAGTGATGAATACTCATAAGTGTATTGTTATTAAGGGCTTAAATTATTATTATACACTTTGAGTATGATTAATTTCTCTAATTTGAGCACTTTTTCCATCGGGTTACTATTCATTGGGTTACTATTCACTATTACTATTCACCAACTTACTGTTCATATGTATATCTACCGTTCATATATGGTTTACTGTTCATTAATATTAAAAAAATATATTAAGTACCTTTTTTTTATGTGGGTAAAATTATCACTTGGCGGTCAATTCACGAGAAAAATCATATATGGAGCTATAGATGTTAGAACTGAGTGATTCCAAATTCATCCAAAATCTAAAACATAGATCTTCAACTTTACTTCATTCTGAGACTTAGTTTGATCATTTTTATTTCTGAAATCTAATTATAGTTCAAACCATTCATTTTTTCGTGTGTTGAAGAGTAGTTTCGGTAGAAAAATCATAACTTGAGCTACAGACGTCTGATTTGAATGATCAAGCTATCATTTCAAAGCTAAAGAAGAGATATACAAATCATGTGCTTTGAAGAAGAGCTAGTTCAATGTGCACGGTAGTAAAAAATTAAAAGAAGTTATAGCCTGTGTTTGTTGATTTGTATTTACCTACCTTTTACTATTCCATTTTACCATTTCACCCACCCCAAAACTCTAGAAATAGGCACATTTGGGGGACGATGAAGGTATTTTATTTCTTAGGCCTTCTTTATGTTTTTGTATCAAAGTTAGCTTTTCTCCTTTGGTTTCGTTCTTGTTTTCAATATCGAAGCTCTCTCCAAGTGTTTTTTTTATTCTTGTTCTTGTTCTTCCTTTGATCTTTCAATCCATGTTCATTTTATGTTTTTAAATATGTTGTTTACTCTCATCATGGCTAACTAATCATTCTTTTGCTAAGGTGAAAGCATGAAGCTTTTGGTATAAAGGTTATGATTGATTTGAACGGATTTCAAAGTTTACGGTATTTACTTTCTTAATCGATTTAACTTCTTTTCTTGTTAAGTGGGAGTCTTGATTTATCATAGTCAATCATTGGCACAAAAGCTGCTTGATTCCTTTTATAGAACATGGCTCTGCCGGCTATATTGGAATCTTGAGGTATTGTAGACAAAGGTTGACATGATGGATATTTGAACCAATTACCAAGCATTGGCGTTTTAAGATTGCTGGCCCAAATGCAACCAAGAGGGGGTGAATTGGTTGAATTCAAAAAATTATCAAAAATGAGTTTTTAATCTCTTAAACCAAAATGTAATTCAAGGAGCTCAAATGAACTTATTCTAACTAGAAAATACTACCACAATGATCCTAAATTTTGCTTTAAAAACTTGCTTTGAAGTGTTTTTGAAAACAAACAACTTCAACCAATGAATAAAGATAAATCACCAAGCAATAATCAACTAAGTAGAAGGAGAGAAACTTGCACTCAATGATTTTTATAGAGGTTTGGTCTCTTTTCTTGAGAGCCTACTCCTCTCCTCAAGTTCACCGCTTGAGAGTTTTCTTCTCTACTATAAATCACAAGAGTACACACTTTTTTTATAGTTTTTTCTACCACTACAACTCATTAGTTTTTCTAAAGGCAAACTGGAAACCTTAACAACACCCTTTCCCTCACTAGTTTTCCTAAAGGTTAACTAGAAACCTCACCAACTCAATCTCACCAAATGGTGTTTACAAGGTTACAAAGTGATAAGAACAATAGAAGCTCTCAAAGCTAGATAAACAAGTAATAGCTCAATCTCTTGGCATTTCTCAAACTCAAGCTCTTTGAAGATGAAATCTTTTTTCTAGTTGCCAAGAGGTTTTTTCAAGGTGTTTCTCCATGTTTTTATACTCATTTGGGAGCCAAAAAGACGTTGAAATCCTACTATAGTCATCTGGAAAATGTCTTGAAAAACTGGTGACCGTTACTTTGTTGTTTATGTAAGAAAAGTTCCAGACTTCGTGTTAAGTTCTGGGTTTAACACGTTAAACTCGATTTTATCCTCCAACGGTCAAAAACAACTAGAGACAGGTCATTAAGTGCTCTTTCATACTTTCAGGTGGCATCCTCTAATTTATCCAACTCATATTTCAAATTTGGGTTGAAATTGCATCAATCAAAGATTTTGGGCAGAAGTCTTCAGTTTTGCAATTAACATGTTAAACTCAAAGTTTAATGCATTACCTGATATCTCAAAAATAGACAGTAGCTTCAGACTTTGAATTAAAGCATTTTAACTCATTAAAACATAAACCTAAGAGCTGGTAAGATTTGAGTGATAAAAAAAACTTGTTAAACTGTTTCTTTAATGGATTAAACATAAAATAACTTAGAAAAACTTGTCATTTGGAACTCAAATTTGATTCAAACATTAACATATTTTGATGACCTACTAACTTCTCTTTAAAAACAAGTTTTATCGTCAAACTTAAAATATATTTTTTGAAATAACACTTGAAATACTTGAAATTTAAATATAATTTTAATAAAACTATTTTGACCCAATAAAATGAGATTAAACACACTAAAACAATACATTTGTCATCATCAAAATTAAATATTTTCTTGGAACAAATCTAACAAAGATCAATAAAAGTTAATACTAACTAAATTCCCCGATTGAGACCTCCTTTATGTGTGGATCCTAATTGAGTGGTAAGGTGGGCTAAAATTAATCATAACCGATATACTAAAAGTGGATCCCTAGCTATTTTATTTGAATTTAAATTTTTAATTAACACTTGTTCACACCTTTCACGAAAACTTTGTTTTATTAAAAATCTGTAATTTGTACTTCTTAATTCACTTTCTTGTGATTCGACACTCGGACTCTCGATATTTTATTACTTGTGACAACGTACACTTGGGTTACAACTGCTAAAGTGCAGCAATAAGCTATGCTTACTAGTAGGCAAGGCAAAACTTCGTAGTTCAAGGATTAGATTGAGGAAAAGTCCCAAGGAACTGAGATATATGTGCATAAGTCTAGCCTTAGGCTGTATGAGCTCACAACAGATTTCATATATTCGCATATGTGTTGTCCTTAGTAATTTTTCTTGTAGGTGAAGTAAAGACCCTTGCTGAGAATTTCTAAACTCTCACTTTCTAGTCATGTTATGCAGGTTCAGACATTGTTGGGCCAAATAACTACTGAAGGTTGTCGTGATAGTTTGTTGTTGCAGGTATTTTGCTTGAGAATCTTTATGATTCTAGTCTACTTGGGTTACGTGTTGGTTAAGTAATAGTGCTAACTATAGTATTCCTTTGGCCGTAGAGCTTAGTAGCACGTGGACAAGACCTTTTGACTCACCACTGGGACTTATTTCCAAGGTAGGAGTTAGGTTAAAAAGATCTCAGTCATGGCTTGTATCTATAGTATTCCTAGTTGTGTACCTTGTCTATGATGGAGTCCTAGACTTAATGGTTGCTCTTGGGTGATGAGCATTAGTTGACTTCATGTTGAATGCTTTTACACGGTTGTTATATGTAGTAATATTCATATAAATGTTGATTTGGAATGCTTTAGCTATATGAACTTATTTTCTATGGAAGTATCTGGGGCAAGTGAATGCTTTTATGATTTTCTTTTAACTTAAGTCAAAGCATAAAGAGCATTCATCTTGCATATTTTAGGTTAATCAACTAGTTTCATGGAGTTTTAATCCGTGTATATGTACAGCTAGTCAATTGCAATCACCATGAGACTACTTCTCACAGGCTTCCTGCACAGGGGCCAAGGATGGCCATGCCAAGATAACTTACACCTAGTAACTAAGGCAACAAAATTAGAAAACTCTAATATGGAAATGTAATAACTTATTATTATAACTATACCCACGCCTTTAAACAATGAGTATTCTAGTACTCCTTCAAGCATTAAAGCAATTTTTGACTCATTTCACGTCAGTTTGTCTCTACTTGCTAAGCCTCAAACATTTCCTAAACCAAAACCCCAAAAAGGTGAAAAAGAAAAGGTAATGTCAAATTTCAACAGCATGTACATCTTACTAAGCATGTCTTGAAGGAGTATATTCTCAAACATGATTTAAGAGACTTAAAATTAAGCTCCTAACAACCACCAGCGTAAAGTATTTGGATTTGGTAGAACTAATTAGATGCATCAAATTATATCCCAAAAAAATTGGTCACCATATGAAGGATTTGATCAAAGTTTTTAGGGTTTTCCACAGAAAACCAAAGTGAAGGGTTGGGAGATGCTACCCCAGTGTCTGGATTGTTAGCAACAACATTAACCAAGTTAGCATGCAGTCATCACTAAGAATATAAAAAACTACAAAATCTTTCAACATAGTCTAGTATACGGCAACCATGGCATATGAAAATAGAAAAGCATGCAATCTTTCTCGAAATTGAAAAGGATAAATCAGAGGAATAATGATCAGTGGCGGAACCAGGATTTTTGGTTCCGGTGGGGGGGGGGGGGGGGGAGGAGGGGCAAGCCCGGAGGTGAGTCGATGGAGCTCGGAGGAGAGAGACGACATCGCGGTTAGGTAAAGCTGTAAATTTGGACTAGTTCACATTAATTCAAAGCTCAAGGAGCAAATCGTACGATTTGGAAACATTGGAGGACTAATAGTGTATTTAGGCCATGTTAGAATACTGCTTAATGTAGAAGGAATAACTACTCATTGGGTCCCTACTTTCTTTAGCGCCTACCTTACTGTCCCCCATCTTTATATTTTTTAACAATATTTGGGAGGGCAAAATGCACACTCAATCCTTAACTTTTGACAAAATCACCGAATTACTACCCCATATTTACATTTTTTCAAAATTCCCAAGCCCCCTCCCAGCATATGGTAGCTACGCCACTGATAACGATTGTTGAATGATATACTAAATTAGCTCAGCCAACGGATAAAGTATACAAACACAAAAAGCAGTATGGCAATGAGAACAAAACTGAAAAAATCACCTGGCTAGAGAATACAAATTCAAACAATAAACAGAAGCAGCCTTACGTTATTGAGATTTCTAAAAATGAACACCTAACATTTTTCTTCTATAATGGCACAAAATGATGCACAATATTGCTAAAGAAACTAACCCATCAATTGCAGGGACGTTAATAAAGCAATAAAAATATATACCTATAACTCTGGAGGAGAATGTGTTGGAAGAAGAACCGGCTCGTTGCTCAGCATCGACGCTAGAGCTATTGGTCTTGCTGCTGAGATTAGAGATGGAAAAATTGAACCTGACCCGATGACCTGGCCTAATTCACCCGAATCCAAGCCCGACCTGACCCGATGTGACTAAAAAAGTCAACAACCTGAACTCGACTATACCCAACCCGACTTGAATCCGAACCCGAATAAAGGGAAACCCGAGAAAACCCGAACCCAAATGACTTAAACCCGAAATGACCTGATCCTGAATTGACTCAAACCCGAAATGACCCATACTCGAGACTAACTTGACTTGAACCCGAGATGACCCGATAACTAAACCCAACAAGACCTGATTTTAACCCTTACCCTAAACCTTAACTTTCCTTTTTCATTATTTTCCATATTAAGTCAGTCCTAAATATGGAGGTTTCCATGTTTAGTAACTTCCATTTTTTAATACTTTCATATTCAGTATGTCTTATATTTAGGAATGGTGACTTCCGTTATTAGTAACTTCCATTTTTTTTGTACTTTTATATTTAGTAAGTCTCATATATGGATATGAGACTTTCATATTTAGTAGTTTCATTTCTTTTTTAAAATATTTATGTTTAATAATTTTCATATTTTGAGAAAGGATTTCCATATTTAGTAACTTCTATGTTTTTAGTACTTCTATATATTACAAGTATCTTATTTGGGGGAAAAACATCCATATTTGGTGAATACCATATTTGAATTATTCCAACAGAAGTAATTTTTATATTTAGTAAGTTTAATGATCTTAATAGGACATTATTAAAATTACAACATTCATCCCTAAAATTTTAAGTATAGTGTAATAAGGTACCTAAATTTTTAAAAATTTTATTTTAGTCACCTATAATAATTACAACATGGATCCTAAAATTTTTGAAATCTTTGCACTTTCACCTAAAATTTTTTAAATTTTACAATTTAGTCACTGATAATGAACTTGATTTGCATTTTTTTGTAATTTCAAAGAAAATTTATTGAAATATAAGCATAACAAAATTGTCATTGTGTATGTCTGGGTGATAGCTGGGTGAAGATCTGAATAATCTGTACAATGATAGTTAAAGGGTATGAGTTTAGAAAAATAATCAAATATTACTAACAATGTTAAATTACTTAAATATGTACTAAACTATAATGAAGAAGATTTTTATGAATATTTTAATTAAATATACTAAAAAATAAAAATTTAATTTAAATTAAATCACACAAAAAATCAAATTATTTGATTTAAATTTTAAAAAAATTGAATCGATTCAATCGTTTTGACTTCAAACTAGTAACCCACGTGAACACAAGGGTTGACTCGAATTTGACCTGAAAGCTAGCCAAAGTTACCCGAGATTAAAATTGATCCGACTTGAAGTGAATCTGAACCCAAATAAACCCGGCCCAATTCAACCCAAACTCGAAATTAACTCAATCTGAAATCAACCCGAACCCAAATAACTTGACCTGAATCCAACCTGGACCCAAATTCACACTAACCTAATTAAACCAAAATCTAAATGATCTGACCCAAATCTAACCTGAACCCCTCAATTGCCATGCTAGCTAAGATGGATTTCACCGTAGTCGTCGTTGGTCTTCTCCAGGAACTCTGCGTTGTCTTTCTCTACCATGATGGGAAATTAAATAATGTGAAAAAAAAGGCAGCTCATAACAAAAAAAACCCAAGTAATATAAAAGAACAGGGTTATAAATCCAGTTGAATTAGCAGACCTTAAAGTACGAAACAAACAACTTTAAAACTAAACGAAAACGAGAGAAGAGGATCTAGAGCTATTCCATGCAGATCCAATCGCCGATGCGAGGAAGTCTGTTAGAGTAGATGAGGGTTATTCGCGTCTACAAGAGGACGATGCCGCTTGCATCGGTTGCGATGATGTCAATGGTTTGCATGTCTTCCAAGTTAAAAATCTCCTGGGAAAGTAATTCGTCGTAATAGTGCTCTGTAACAAAAAATAAGACAAGAACCTACTGAAACGCATTTTGTTCATCAAATCCACGAATAAAGATTCTGGTGGCCTGGGGACGCTAGGGCTTTTGAATCTTTTTACGACTATGAAACTACATGTGATTGGATCAAGGAAGGAATTGAGATGTATATTGATCAATGCAAGAATTAATTATCAACTGTATTTGATTTCGGGTCTGAAGAAGAGAAGAAAAAAAAGAGTATATTACTGTAAAAAAAAAAAGAAGAAGAAGAAGAAAGTATACCATACTAGATACTACTTATTGCTAATATCCGAAGCCAGAGACTGCAAAGTTAGATTGTAATTCGAGTGTTCCGTGAACCTTTATCTTTCCATCAACATGGTGGTCCTAAAACTTTTCATATTTTACCAACTTAATCCTAAAACTCATCAACCTGTCAAGATAGTCCCAAAACAATGAGATTGTTAGCTCTGTTAACCCTAATTTGCATGTCTTGTTAAGTGACAAACAAAAAAGCTGAGATGACACCGTAGGTTGTTGACTTTTTTGTCTTATTGGTAACTGTAGGGATTGAATTGCTCAAAATTAAAAATATGAGTGATTAAACTAGTCAATTCTCCACTTTCAAAATAAAAACGAAGAACTCCTTCAGATTTTTGGAACAATTGCTGCCGTCGCCAGTTGGGCCTCTTCCTCCATTGCCGTCTAGGTGGGGGCTGACAGAACTTGGTTGGCCGATAACCCGTCGCCGCCGAATCGATAAACAATCAATGAACAATCAGGCACTAAATTGATGAACAGCGATTTATGTGGTGAACAGCGATTAAATCAGAGTTTGTCTGTGGAAAGGATGGGCTTCAGTCCTCCTTGCAGTGCGGCGGTTGGACGGTTAGACGGCGACGCCTTGGTGGCCTTCGGTAGGAATGGAGGAAGGCGGCGGCACTCAGGTTTCTCAGATTCCACGCTCGAATGTGGCAGAGCTCTGGTTTCACCTTTGTCAGGGTTTCTCATTGTGGAAAATGAGACGGATGAGGGCTTGCATCTCGGCATCGAGCAAGTTCATCATCCAGTCGGACGGAAAGAAGAGAATTCGATAAGCAAGGGCACAAGCTGCCGTGGAAGAAAATGCAGCGGCCGAAGAGTGGGGCAATAATGTTTTAGTTACTCTAGTGTTTTGTTTTGAGCAATTCAACCCTGAAGTTATCCATCAGATAAAAAGTCAACAAGTCAACATTTTAACATCCGTTAATTCCCACATCAGCTTTTCCGTAGGTCAGCTAGCAAGATATCCAAATTAGGACTAACAGAGCTAACAATTTTATTATTTTTAGGTACTTTGGTAAGTTGATAAGTTGATAAATTTTATGACTAAATTGGCAAAACACCAAAAATTTTAGGGTTGACTAATATCTTGTTTTCTTGTTAAGTGAAAAGTTTCTGTACTAGTTAAATGTATACTGTTTGATATATATGACTAGTTTTGCATACTAATTGATAATTGCCTTGTTGATTGTTAGCAGTATATTATATGGGACACTATCTTTTCTTCCAGTTTCTTTTTACCCATTATTATTTAATTTGAAGCATTACTTTTTTTCTATGGGTAAAATTCATATATGATCCCCTTACTATTTGGGTTGTCCAATGTGACCCCTTAGCTTTAATAGTGTTATTTTAAAGTCCCCTACCTCCAAAATCGTGTCCTATTATGGTTATTTCCATTAATTTTTTCATTATTTTAGATCAAAATTGCTTATGTGGCACTTTCTACACCCATGGTAGGTCGAAACTAGGGCTGTTATCGAACCGAGCCGAGCCCGAACGCCTCAGGCTCAAGCTCGGCTCGTTTAAGTTTGGTAGATGTTCGAGTTCGGGCTCGGGCTCAACGAGCTCGAGAAAATGGTGCTCGAGTTCGGCTCGGTATAGTGTTCGGGTTCGATTCGAACATTCGAACGTTCGATCATATTGTTTCAGCAACAATATTCTTACTGCTCTTTTCAGTCCTACTCTTTCAGCAACCAAAGGTATCCAGATTCCAGAGTATAATTGAACCCTTCTCGTTCGAGGCGGTGTGCTCCAGCCAGCGGGTGCGAGGCGGAGGGCTTCCTCGGCGCTCTCAAGGCAAAATTGTTATTTCTGTCGGCGAGTCGAGGCTGTGTGCTCCCCTGTCGGCGATCTGGTCGGCGATCTGGTCAGCGATCTAAGTCAGAGTGCCAAATTCTGCCGAACCATGAATTCGATTCCAAGTCAGAGTCCCCTGTCGGCGTGGTATGGTCGGCGGGACGGCTTAATGAGGCGATCTGATCCGCCACTCCGGCGAGCCAATTCCCTGAAATCGATGCTTTTATCAACGGTTCTACTGCGACTGTGACGTCCGCTTCGCCGTTCCCGGGGACAGACGTGATTGAGCAACCGCAGGAGGACCAATTCTGCCGGCAGCTTCAGCTGATGAGCTTGCGGTCGTCGGAACTCGGAACAACATTTTGGGCAGAGGATAAGAGGGGCAAATCGAGATTCGATTTGTTATTTGTTATTTCTTATTTCTTATTATTAGGTTTATTGTTTTAAATCCTTTAAATTATTAATAATATATTATTAATATTTATATTATTATATAGGTTCGATAGGTTCGAAAACCTATCGAATCGAATACTAACATATTCGAGTTCGATTCGATAAGAGATTCGAATAATAAAAATGGCTCGAGCTCGTATTCGAAGTTCGTAAAGCTCGGTTCGTTAAGTCTAATTTCGAGCTCGAATTCGAATAGTTCGATAACTGCTCGGTTCGATAACAGCCCTAGTCGAAACTGTCACGTGGATGACTATACTCAAAGAAAAAAAATTTTAGTTAAAATTGACTCAAACAAATAATTGTAAGGACTTGAAATGCATATTAGCCGAAAATCATCTTCTTCCCCAAATTCGCTCCCTCTGCTCTGAACCGTATTCCTCTCCTCCGCCCTTAGTCCGACACCCCTGCCCCTCCTCCCTCTCCTCTGCCCTCTGGTCCGTCAAAGCTTTTAGCCACCAGCATCCTCTTCTCGGCTCCCCTCAGGCATCGAAGGACTAGAAGTGGGAGTGTCAGCACTCGAACCGGCTGTTTCCCCTCTGCTTGCTCCACTTCGGCTCTGCTGGAGTGTTCTGCACACTCATATGTAGAGAAATTGAAAGTTTAGGTGGGAATCGGACTTGAACAGATGATTGATTAGGTTATCAAAGGTCTTGAAAGGAGGAAAAGACGAAGGTCTTGAATGGAGGAATGAGCGACCCGAATCTTCCAAGCCCATGTCGCTACTGCCCAGAGAGGAAGACAGCTTTGAGGAGGAAGTCGGAGGACTCCGGCTTCTTCTTGCGTAGAGGATAGAGGTGGGCCGGGGCATCGCCGCCCAGAAAGGAGAGGGAGGAGAGCATAGCTGGGGCGAATCGGAGGAAAGGGAGAAGATTTGGGGGAAGAATGAAAAATACATTTTTAGTCCTGAATTATTTGTTTTGCGAGTTAAAAGTTTTTTTTCCGTCGGTACAACATATACGTGGCAGTATGGGACCCACTATAGATGTGGAAAGTACCATGTAAACATTTTTCCACCAAAAATAACAAAAAAATTAATTGGAAGGACCATAATAGGGATGATAAAATCTGTTTCGATCACTTACCCAAAAAACCAGCCCAGGTCAATTTGACAAAAAAAGTCAAAGATCTGAATTCGAATGTACTAAACCCGACCTAAATCTAAATTTAATTAAAGAAAAACTTGAGAAAACTCAAACTCAAATGTCCCAAACCCTAAATACTCAAACTTGAAATGACCCGAGTCTAAATTGACCTGATCACGAAATTAACCTAACATGAACTCGAGATCACCCGATTACTAAACCTAACAATATCCAATTTTAACCCTCACCCTAAACCTTAACTTTTCTCTTTTATTATCTTCCATATTTAGTAAGTCTTAAATATGAAGTTTTCTATGTTTAGTAACTTCCATTTTTTTTACTTTCATATTCAGTATGTCCCATATTTAGGAATAGTGACTTTCGTAATTAGTAACTTCCATTTTTTTATACTTCTATATTTAGTAAGTCTCATATTTGGGGAGAGGGCTTTTATATTTAGTATTTCAATTTTTTTGCAGACTTTCATGATTAATAATTTTCATAGTTTGAGAGGGAATTTCTATATTTGGTAATTTTCATTTTTTGAGGACTTCTATATATTATAAGTATCATATCTAAGGAAGAAACTTCCATATTTATTAAGTCTCATATTTGGATTTTTTTTTCAAAAGAATTAATTTTTATATTTAGTAAGAGACAATTATTAAAATTACAACATTCATCCCTAAAATTTTAAATATAGTGCAATAAGTTACCTAAATTTTAAAAAATTTCATTTCAGTCAGCCTTAAAATTACAACAGGAATCCCTAAACTTTTGAAATCATTGCACTTTCACCTAAAATTTTTCAAATTTTATAGTTTAGCAACTAATAGTGAACTTGATTTGCATTTCATTGTAATTTCAAAAAAAAATCATCGAAACATAAGTATAGCAAAATTGTTGTAACGTATGTCTAAGTGATAGCTAGGTGAGAATCTGAATGACCTATACAATGATAGTTGAAGGGTATAAGTTTAGAAAGTAATTAAGTATTACTAACAATATTAAATTACTTAAATATGTACTAAACTATAATGAAGAAAATTTTTATGAATATTTTAATTAAATTTACTAAAAAATGAAAATTAATTTAAATTAAATCACATAGAAAATCAAATTATTTGATTTAAATTTTAACAAAAATTGAAAAAATTGGTTCAATCGTTTTGGCCTATACACAAGTAACCCAAACGAACATAAAGGTTAACCCAAATTTGACCAAAAACCTAATTTGAAGTTACCCGAGACTTTAATTGACTCGACATGTAATAAACCTGAACCTAACAAACCTGGCCTAACTCAACCCGAAACTGAAATTAACTCAACCTAAAATCAACCTAAACTCAAATGACCTAACTGAAACTCGACCTGGACCCGAATTTATGCTAACCCGACTAGACCCAAACCTGAATGATCTGACTCAAACCTTACCCGATCCATTCAATTGTCATCCCTAGACCATAATAGACCATAATAGGACACGATTTTGGAGGTAGAGGATCTTAAGATAGCATCAATAGAGATAAGGAATCATAATAGAATAACTCAAATAATAAAGAGACCATATATAGATTTTACCCTTTTTTCTATGGATAGTTAGATACATGCCTATATGACAATGGTTTTTTGTTTTCCTGTGTTGTTCTGTTGAATACGTGGCAACTATGAAACCGAACATCTATAGTGATGCGTGCACCCCTCCCACTAATGGGGTTGTGCTGCTATTATATTGTTATGGAAGTTTTTTGATGTTTGTGGCACTGCCAAATAGAGGATCTCAACATTTCTCACAATACTTCTTATAAGTATTATTTATCCATAAAAAGTAAAACTAAAAATTCATAATCCAAAATTTTCCTGAGATTTAACTCATTTTTTAGTATTTAACATAATCAAACTCCTTTTCTTTTTGGCTTATTTGCACCACACGCACATGAAAATAGAAAAACTAAAAATGCATCTGACTAACCACGCACTAAATTTACCAAGACTCACAGTTGATCCTAATCTTATTTTAAGGTTATTTTTATAATTTCCTGACGTTCCAACTGTGTGGAAATTAGTCAATCGACTATGTTACGTATTATGAGAAAGTTACAATTACCTTATGAGGTTTACCATAATCTATACTTTTTCTCTATACTTTTGAAAACTTACATTTTACCTCATAATTCTTTTATACTGTTTAATAACAACTGCTGAAACTGTAATTTAAACTCTGGTAATGTTAGCCTCTTTAATATTTTTTTATAGTTAATAGACATTTTAAATTATCAGTTTTTTCTATAAATGTATTTTTCTTCTTGTAAATGCATATCAGTATTTTTTAAAGATTGATTAGCTATAAAAATTATATCAAAAATATTAAAATTACTAAAGGATGGTTATTAAACAGTTTAATTTAGGGTTTTAAAAGTTGTTGTCGGACACTACAAAAGAAGTATGATGTAAAGTGTAGATTTTTAAAAATAGAGAGGACAAAATGTAGGTTAGATCAAAGCAGATGGGGGCTTTTGTCATTTACTCTAGGTATTAATGTTATAAGTGTATGTTTTTAAAATATAAAGAAATGAAACATAATTTTATGAAACCTCCAGGGGAATTCTGGTAATATCCAAAAAATATAAATTGCCAATTCTTTAACAACGTTTATAAATGGCAAACATGATGGGTCCGCTAGAGTAGGGGTGAGCATGGGTCGATTTTCTAGTGGAACCGAACTAATCCGAAATAAGCTCGGTTCTAAAATTTTTTTATCCAATCAGTGAGCCGAGAACCGGAAAGAACCAGAACCATGGTTCTGGATTTTTCGGTTTTGGTTCTCGGGTTTTTCGGTTTATATCATAAATCTATAAAAATATTTAAATTCAATCAAATTGCATTCACAACTAGTTTATAAAATATTTAGGAAAAAATATCAAATTTGTCACTAATGCCTTGAGTTGGGAGTGGTATGCCACTAAATTTTTTTTTACCTAATCTCCCACTAATATTTTAAAATGAGCTGGATATGCCACTGAAGTTTTAAATTAAGAGTGGTTATGCCATTGGCCATTAAATATCTAACGAAAAACGTAAAAAAGCTAATGAAAAACGTCAAAAATAACACGTTTTGAAATTTTAGTGTAATAATGTAAGTTTTAACAAAATTTAAAGACTTTTTATAATTAGACTATGTCTCTCTCTCGAATGCCGGTGAAGAGATTAGACAGCACAGACAGAGGGAGGGCAGGGATGGGACTAGGGCACTGGTGATGGAGACAGGGGCAGAGCTGAAATGTTGAAGGCAGAGATCAGACTCTCTTTTGGCAAAAAGCTCAAAGGTCCTAATATTTTTTTAAAGATGCATGATAACTACAAGATTTTAAAACATACTGTTTTTTACATTTGGTTGCTATTTTCTAACTGGCGGTGGCATATTCGACCTATTTTAAAACAATAGTGAGAGATTGGGTAAAAAAAAAACTGTAGTGGCATATTCGCCCCCACCCAAAACATTAGTGATACATTTGATATTTTTTTCAAATATCTAACATAATACACAACTAAATCCATATTTAAATACACACGTTCTTAATAATATTCAAAGAGTTTCACATACTGTTACATAATGCAACAAGAAGAAAAATGTATCTAATTGCATGCGATTTCACAAAATACCTTTACAAATTCTAGAAAATTACTGATTAGATACTTTATCTCCTTTTGTTTTATCTGTGCAAAGAAAACAATATTTAATGTGATACATATCTTTTTGCTACTTAAACCAAACCAACCACAATGTCATTGTAATTTCCTACAATATGAAAACATAAACAATTTCTCATCCCCTGTTCAATTTTGATTCAAGATTAGGAATATTAGTTTTATGATTTAATATAAAAGTCTAAAACACCTTCACAATTCTTTATTTTTTCAATACATAAATGTATGGATAATTTAGTAATATTATAACTTTGGTCTGATTCTACCTCGGATTGGTTTTATGTAGAACTAGAGCTAAACAAAAAATCATCAATTCTCATATATGTGGAACCAACCTGCGAACTATGGTCTATTTTTACCCAACCCGATAGGGATAATTCGGGTTGAATTTTGGTTTTACCCAACCAATTAGAGACTAGTAAATTCCCCCTCCCCCCCCCTCCCCCCAAAAGTAGGCATAGTATTGTGCCTTGGAGTCAAAGTATGATAATGGAATGGAAGGAGTGGAGTGTGCATTTGGTTATTTTGGTTCGGATTAGTTAAATCGGTTTTATGTCTATGACCATAAGAAACTGAATTAACCCAACTAGCTAGAAAAATAGAACAAAACCAATTGAAATATTTTAGTTCAATTTAGTTTGAAAATGAACTAATCAATTTTTTCATAGCCCATATACTTCCACTAAAAATGAGTAAATTGTAAAGCGGAAGTTAATATATAGTTTGATAATTATACCACAATTGCTAGATAAAAGCTTGCACACTAGTACGTTGATGAAAAGAAAGCAAAAAAAAAAAATCAACAATAAATAACATATTAACAAAGCATAAAAATGTAAACAAAAAAATTGGTTAATTCGGCATTGATGTAACCGAACCCTTAAACCAAAATAGAGAAATCGAACCAAAGTAGATTTTCAAATATTTGTTTTCACTACTAAAATATAGGACTTTACCTACTGCCATTTACCAACGCGCAGCAGTTGGTAAATGAAATTTACCAATGCGGAGCCGTTGGTAAAAGCAAGTTGGTATTCGATACGTTGGAAAATTTTTTACCAACGCGCAATTAATAACACGCTGGTAAATTCCAACGGGTACAAGTTGGTAAAATTCACGTTGGTAATTACCAACGGTCAGGAACTAGGCTTGGTTTCCATCACGTAGTTGTAGTTACCAACTGCTGGGCAGTTAGTAATTACCAACTGTCCTGACAGTTGATAGGAACCCGCGTTGGTAGTTACCAACTTACATCAGTTGGTAAGGGAGTTGTTATGAAGTCGTTGGTAATTACCAACTTGCATACACGCTGGTAACAGGATGATAGTCGGTAATTACCAACGCGCGCAAGTTGGTAAGTTCCCCGTTTGCACGTTGATAATGTACATTAAACGTTATAGGTTTCGGTTGTTTCGTATTTTTCCCAGTTTGAAAATCATTCGAAATTAACATACCAATTCAAAAGTTCCCCCAGCTTTACTCAGCAATAAACATTACACAGCTATGCAAATGTAATTAAAATAAAATATTCTCAAATACAGCATAATTAAAACAAGAACATATATGTCTGGAAGAAAGCATACAACATTCAACGGATTACACATTTCAGTAATTTCAACTGAGTCTTAATTAGGTCTAACAATTATTATGTAAGTCTGATAACACAAGAACTTTGGCAATGCGCTTACCTGTTGATGACGCCCATCACGGAGTCCCGACTATTTCCTCATCCTCCGAGTCCAAGTCATCAGGATACTATGGAACTGGTTGAGCCGGCGGGCACGGAAGGTTTAGCGAACGACAAATAATCTCCAACTGAGCCCAGTTTGCCTCCAATGCTGCTCTTTGAGCCTTCATCTCTGCTCTTACTCAGCAATAAACATTACACAGCTATGCAAATGTAATTAAAATAAAATATTCTCAAATACAGCATAATTAAAACAAGAACATATATGTCTGGAAGAAAGCATACAACATTCAACGGATTACACATTTCAGTAATTTCAACTGAGTCTTAATTAGGTCTAACAATTATTATGTAAGTCTGATAACACAAGAACTTTGGCAATGCGCTTACCTGTTGATGACGCCCATCACGGAGTCCCGACTATTTCCTCATCCTCCGAGTTCAAGTCATCAGGATACTATGGAACTGGTTGAGCCGGCGGGCACGGAAGGTTTAGCGAACGACAAATAATCTCCAACTGAGCCCAGTTTGCCTCCAATGCTGCTCTTTGAGCCTTCATCTCTGCTCTCTGTCTCCTCTTAATTCTCTCGAGCTTCCTCTCGTACTCCGCATCCCTTCGTGCATTCTCTTCCGCCATCATCTTTTGTACTTGCTCGTTGAATTGTGGTATCTGTGTGATGTCGATAGGCGGGATGGCACCTGGCTGTCGGCGTCCCGGTATGACACACTACTCAGATCCTAATCCAAATACACGGCCTCTCATTCTACCGCCAGATGCAGTACTAATGATTGCTAGTTCATCAATTGCCTTTATTCCATCCTCTTGTTGTATTTGCTCCTCAATCTCTGCACTGATACGAGTCTACAGAAACAGAATAAAATACATTTAAGCCAGTCATTATTTGTAAAACATGGTAAGTTTCTTAAGAATATTTGAGAACAAACAGTTATAATACTTACAGCAACTTCTTCACAGTGCTTACTAACATATTTCCCATTCTTCATTTTATGTGTTGCTTGAAGGACTTTAAACAAGCCAGGGTCCTTCTTCTCAGGATCTCTCTCTCTCTAATTGAATGAAACGTACAATTAATATGTCATTTAATTTCATTAGTATCTTAAATGTAAAATGAAAGAACATTACCGAGATACATTTTCACGCCCCAAACTGCCCCTGGCCCATCTGGGCCCGATTATCAGATTAATGCAGCGGAAGTTATTCATACTGAAGGGGCTTTATTAGCTAGTTATGAGCACCTACGGCGTGACTCCAGGATCTATTCTGGTACTAGCTTGTTACTTAAATACTTTCAATGTGTTGTCAGGGTGCTCTCCAGGAACGAGCTAATACCTATGTGGAATTCTAGAGTTCCATTTATGGACTTTACCACTTAGCCGGTTACACACACAAGTCTTTAGATGCCATTTCAACAAAATCCAATAAATCCAGATTCACTGGAAGTCTTCCCTTAGTTACACACATAATCAGCAAATCATACTTGCAATTCAAGCAAAGCATACACTTAATCCATTAAGTGCATAGGATGTGTGTCCATCAAGTGTACTGATCCAATGCATGGCAACAAAGAAGCCCATCTCATTTTCAACTCTGAAAACCACATTTATATATCCATGAGCATCAGCCAAGTCTAGTACACATAACATGAATATCCATCATGGCATTTCATCAAAATTCATCCTAAGATAATCATGATCACAATGTGCATCTAACAAGCATCTCCTACTTGGAAAACATACCAAGGATGCTATATGTCCATAACTAGTTAAGTTTAGGTTTTACAGACCAAGTTCTTATGTCTACCCAAACTTTAACTCATAACCTGGAACTCATTCCAACTTAATAGACCTTGTTCCCACAACTTCTAGACTCCACAAGCCTGCACAAGGAAGTCCAAACCATTAGCTTGTTCCGCAAGTAAAATATACCACATAAGTCACTTAGAGTCAAATGAATATATTAAGCAACACTAAACTCATACCCAACCCTTTAGCAAAACATAACGAGTACTCTAGTACTCCCTACTTGATCTATCAAGCCATCCAATCCACTTCCTGAAAAAAGTAAAGAAGGGCGGGTGAGTTATAAAACTCAGTAAGGATCCAGGTGTGAGGTAAGTAACTCATGACTTTCGTAGTCAAATCCGGCTTAAAAAGCCAAAATTGTGCCAAGAACATAATGGCAATGCCAAATCAGAATGAGGTAATCTCTCATGACTTTCGTAGTCACATATGGCTTCCAAAGCCTATTCTTAAGCCAAGAATGTCATGGCAATTAAATCCCATGCCAAGAATACCATGGCAAATAAATCCAAGCCAAGAATATCATGGCAAATAATCCTGTTCCTGCAAAGGAAAACACTAAAACAAAGAAAACACAAGATACAGCACAATAGCAACAACAACAACAATAATAATAATTTGGGTCAGCATGCACAAACAACAACGGTTCAGAGAAGCACACAACACACGCACTCAACCACAAGTTTTCCTGGGCAATCACTACTGCCACCCACTACTGGCACTCCTGGCCAGACTGGCAGTACTGGCACTAATGGCACCCCTGGCACCACTGGCACCCCTGGCAAGTGTCCAAGGCTTTAAACCTCAATTCTCCTTCTTCATCATACCACCCGTTCCCCTAGAGCTCCGAGTTACATAGTAAGTTGGCCATTCTTACTATAAACTCTAACACTTGCCTTTATATTGATTAGCTAATCAATCCATATATATATCCACAATTGCCCATTATTCATATCCATAGTTGCCGAAGCAACAATCCTCGTCCAATATGCACTTACGTGCCCAAAGTTGCCGAAGCAACGATACCTCATCAATTATGCACTTACGTGCCCAATTATTAAACTAAGAAAGTAACATGAGCCCTCACACAAAGAACAACTAACCCGCTGCACACCTATGGTCACTTGGTTCTATGACCATCACATAGGGGCATTTATACTCACAAACAATATCATGGAAGTACACCATGCAATAAGTGAGTAAAGGATCCTTACCACCATTGGTGTAACCTTTTGCTCATTGCCTTTGCTTTGCTTTGTTTGTTGTTGGAACTTTTCCATTTCCTTAATGGACCTCACTTAAGGAGGTAAAGGCCCACTTAGCCTTTTTGTGAACTGAGGCCCAATTTTCTGTGAACTCAGGCCTACATTGGCCTTTTCTGGAATTCTGGCCCAACTTATCATTTAGGCCCAATTTTACCTTTTCAGGATTTTTAGCCCAATTTAACCTTTTTAGAACTTGGGCCTATATTAACCTTTTCAGGATTTAGCCCATTTGCCAATAATGCCATTATGGCCCAAAATAGCCCATTTCATAATTTATGGACCAAGAACACTTGGTTTTCAATTTGGGTCTTCAAATTTAACTTTTGGCCCAAATAGCCCCATCATTTCTTTTTCTTGCTTTTCTTTCATCTTTTGCTTGTTTCCTTCCTTGGAATGGCCACACAAGCCTCGAGGCACCAAGAACACTTGGTTTCATGCCTCCAAATGCCATGTATACTCATGGCCGAAACCTCCATCCTTGCTTTCCATGGCTTAAAAGTGCCATGCATATAAAGAGCTCTTGAGTTGAGCTCAAGAACAACAATATCCTTCCATGGCCGAAATATCCACTTGATTTCCTTGCAAAAATCCAACATGGCCAAGTCATTAGAGAGTAGCATCTAGCTCAAAATACATGAAACTACCAAGAAAAACTTGGTTCACTTACAACCTTTAAATGGTCGAAACTTGAGCTTCACTTTCTTGGAGTTCGTCTTCATCTTCTTGCTCTTCATGGCTTAGAAATGCCATGCATGTAAGGAGCTCTTGAGGTGAGCTCAAGAACACCATTTTATCCATATGGCCGAAACTTCACAAGCATTTCTTCATGGGTTTTCTTTGATTTCTCACTTTGTTCTTGGTCTAGATGGGTTTAGGAGCTTGAAAGCTTCAAGAAAATGTGTTTGCATGTGCAAGAACATGCATTTCTAGCTATGGCCGAATCTTAGATGAAGAAAGAAGGAGATGGAGTTTGAAGAACACCATGGCTGGAACTTAGAGAGAAGGGAGAGCTTTTGGTGCTAGAGAGAGAATGGAAATGAAAAATGAAATGAAAGTGGGAGTGATGGCTGGTTATGCACTTGCAAATGAAAGAGAAATGAAACTCAAATGCATTCTAAATGTGCATTAAACGTATATTCAAAGAAGGTGGGTGGTCATGGTGCTAAATGAAGTGAAATGCACCCAAAATACATATCAAATGCATAATTTGGAGGTATGGACGAATTTTGAATGAAAAAGGTGGGAGAATAAGTCAAAAATGATGGGCTAATACTTTAATGTAAGTGGGAGACAATGTAAGTGGGTGATTAAAATATGGTGAGTGGGATTTGTAGTGGGAGACAAGGCATGGGTAATAGAATAGTCAAATTGGGAAAGTGGGGGACAAAAGGAAGTGGGGTAATATTTAATTGGTGAGTGGAGGATGTAGTGGAGAGATTAAATAATTATGAGTGGAATGTGTAGTAGGCCAATTTTAAATTGGTAACATGGGGTGGCCGGTCATGCATATATTTTTCATGAAAAATGGCCAAATTACTCACTTGGTCCTCCATCTTTCTCCAACTTTGCAATTGAGTCCCTCAACTTCCAAACTTGCCATTTTTTATTACCCAAACTCTTGGCCTTAGCCAAGCATAATTCTCAGAGTGTCCAACACTCATTAATGCCCATTTCATAAATAATTCAAAGTCTCTACAAATAATTTCGCTAAGTTTCCAAATTAGGAAACTATTTATGCCACTAATCCACTTAACCCGGTAATTAATCATTCATCACTTTCCGGGTGTAACATACATACCATTTGCTCTCGATGTGTAGACATCGAGATAGATCCCCCTGCATATGTTGCACTGCAAGAGCCAGACTGTGAATTCTCGTCAGTCACTATTGGTCGCATTGCCTTGAACCTAGCGGACTTCTGAATGAACTCCAGACTCACCCAATATGCCTCTATTTCCGCATATGCAGCATCTGACATAAAGTTTGCCTTCGCTCAACGTTTAACAGGATCTTTCACACGTCGAATTTCTGACATCATGCTTCTGTAATGCTGTGCTCCCAAGATATTCCACACCCGATACACCTTATTATGGTGTATCGGATCCCACTCACAGCTCCTTTGTACAGGTTAATATGTTTAAACTATTAGCATGGAAAAAACCAATTCTTAATCTTATAACATTATTACATCATTATCATAGTAATATTATTGTTATACCTAAAAAATACGCCACCATTGCTGCAAGTCTGATGGAGAGACGGAGGACCAATCAGAATAGGGTTTGAAATGTGTGGTGAAACATGGTGTCACTAACCGTGTCGCTGCAGCTGGAATGAATCTGCGACGTTCAAATTGTTAATTACTGACTTGTTGATGATTCCATGTAAAATAATTACTCTTACTATTATTAATACGTGTGTTTGCTATTTATCACTTACGTGTTACCATGTGGGGATATCCTTATCCGCGATCGGGCTGCTGTCTATGACATCGATGATGGGTTGTCATCAATATGTAGATCATCATCTGAGGGATGAGTCGTCACTATGGGGTGCCTAATGTGGCGTGCACCAGATCCATGTCCAGATTGCGTGCCTCCATCGCCGTCAGATCGGTGTTCATGTGAGTGGACGTGCGTCGCTGGCACTATTGTGACCTGTGTCTCTACACCGACATCCTCTTGTGCACGGGATGAAGAACCCATCCTATGTCGTTCATTAAGTATTGGCTCCATTACCTCCTTAAACTGCGCAAATGGTCCTTTCCCAGGTCGGCGTTTATAGGTGTTATCCCTTTTACGAGGCATCTGCATTTATTATTAGCTAAGTAGGTAAATTAAACATAACATATATTGACTGACATATATTGTGGAGTATTAGGGGTACATAAATTTACCAAATATTTTCTACACATTAGAAAATGACAGGAATTGTTTCATTATATCTAGTACATGTTATCTAATCATTTATTCGACCCAGTGCTTCCATTCTCATCAAACTCCTCATTTTCTTCAGTGTCACTATCATCATATATAAACTCCTCCTCATCCTCTATCTCGCCATTAGATCCCTCCCTCAAGTACATCTTTTTCAATATCATCACCGACACCCGGGTCAGCTAACTCCTCAACTGGGTCATTTTCAATTCTTTGACAATTCACGGATCCACTATCTTGATACACGTCATCCTTGTCCAGAATTGCATACTGGATTATCCATCGAGGTTTTATCTTCATAACAGCTGACCACTTGTTTCTTTTATGTGACTTACTCGGATATTGTGTATAGTAAACTTGGTCAGCCTGTGACGCTAGAATGAAAGGATCAAACTTCTAATATCTGCAGCTATTCCGGATCTCAACTAACCCAAACTGTTTATGCATTCGAGTTCCAAGTCCAGGTGTTAGGTCAAACCAGTTGCACCTAAACAAGACAACATTCTTATGTGGAAAGCCCGGATATTCAAGTTGAATGACTTCTTCTAAGATACCATAAACATCACATTCAAGTTCTCTTGCACCCGTGCTGCGTATGCAGACTCCACTATTAAATGTTGATTTGTCCTTCCCCCATTCACTTATGTGAAACTTGTACTCATTTGTGAAATAAACCTGCCACGTCTGAACCCGACGTGAGGGCCCACATGCAACATCCCACAAGACGTTATCGACAATATTGTTACCTGGGTCATCAACCTATGTAAAACATTTTCAATTTAGGACAATATATATGGATTCTTTTATAACTTAACATATTGCAATACATACTGACTAAAAGCACACGTACATAGTGTCGGAGCCAGGTTGAGAAATTGTTTTCAATGTGTATGTCCATCTCAGACATTGTTATTTCGGGTGCAGTTTCCCTGACCATGTCCACAAACATACTGTGGCCAAACACAGAAATTATGAAAATATGTTAGTTTTGTCAGATGAGTAGCCCTGAATTTCAACATAATCAAAGTTGGAATGCCTTTTCATGAACGATGACTTACTCTAGATATGGCCTGATCTCAGCACAGTTTAGAAGAACGTATGTGGTTGCAAGTCTGAGTTCATCGTCCATGAGGAATCTATATCGGCATGCATCATATGGACGTCCTGAAAAGGTGAATATGGACCACAAGTCACCATTACATGGGACAGGACCACCATCATCATTTCTCGGTATTCAGTTCATCATGGAGGGAACATGGGATTCAAAGTAATGAGAGCAAAATATGGAAGTCTCCTCTATAAGGTATACTTCACATATCGATCCCTCAACATGAGCAGTATTAGAAACCTTCATTTTTAGGTCATGCATGCACCGCTCAAATTTATACATCCATCGGTACTGAACAGGTCCTCCAACCCTTCCTTCAAATGGAAAATGAACTGGGAGATGCTCCATGACACCAAAAAACCCTGGAGCAAAAATTCTCTCAAACTTACAAATTATAATTGGAATATTGGCCTCCAACGCAAGCAAGTGATTTTCATGCAGCTCTGGAGAGTACAAGTCTATAAAGAATAGGCTTAACTCCGTTAATGGCTTCCAAATATTCTCGGGTAGCGCTTCGAGGGCAATGGGGAGAAGCCTTTGCATCATAACATGGAAATCATGACTCTTCATGCCATACATATTGCAACCAGCTGTATCAACACATCTCCCAAGATTCGAGGCATATCCATCAGGGAGTCGTAAAGATTTTACCCAAGCGATCACATCTTGCCTTTGGTTAACATCAAATGTGAACCTCGCCTTTGGTTTGAACGAACGACCATCATCTAATGGAACCATGTTTAACTCCGGCCAATTACAATAAATTTCCAGGTCCTTCCGTGCTTTCACATTATCTTTCGTTTTGTTCTTAACATCCATCATAGTATTCCATATATTCTCAAACACGTTCTTCTTAATATGCATAACATCTAGATTATGTTGTATTAAGTTCGTGGCCCAATATGGTAATTCCCAGAAAATGCTTCACTTCGTCCAATTATGTGATTTCCCATAATCTCACGGGCAATGTTGTGGCCCATCGTTACCAACTGATGGAATCCATGAGATTCTTTCAAATATATCTTCACCTGATAAGCGTTGAGGAGACAATGACTTCTCTAATTTCCCTTTCTTAAAACAAGCACAATTCCTTCTATATGGGTGGTTCCGGCCAAGGAATTGCCGATGACAGCCGAAAAATGAAATTTTCCCGCCATACTTAAGTTGGAATGCCTTACTTTCGCCCATACAAATATGGCAAGACAATCGCCCATGTGTCATCCACCCTGATAGCATGCCATAAGCCGGAAAGTCATTTATGGTCCACATTAATGCTGCTCGCAGAATAAAATTTTGTATCAATGACACATCCCATGTTTAAACGCCATCAAACCACAGATGCCGTAGCTCCTCTATTAGAGGTTGTAGATAAATATCAATCTTATGATTTGGGCTACATGGACTTGGAATCAGTAACAAAATGAACATATAGGGTTTTTTCATGCACATCCAAGGGGGCAAATTATACGGAGTAACGATCACAGGCCAATAAGAGTATTGTTTCCCAGATGGTCCAAAAGGTTTAAATCCATCGGCACACAACCCCAATCTGACATTTCGTGCTTTCGAAGCAAACCATGGGTAGGTCTGATCAAAATGTTTCCAAGCTTCACCATCTGATGGATGTTTTATAACACTTGGGACCTGTGTTTGCTCCTTATGCCACCTCATCTGCTCAGCTGTTGACAATGACGCAAATAAGCGTTGCAGACGAGGGCTTAGTGGTAAATAATGCATAGTTTTTCTCGGTCGATCTTTACCACGACTTCCTTTTTTTGGCTTATATCTTTCAGCTCCACAGTACTTACAAATACGCACACTACTGTCATCTTCCAGAACAACATACAATCATTCACACAGACGTCAATCTTCTCGTGAGACAGACCCAACTGTGAAACTAATTTCTTAGTTTCATACCAATTTGATGGCATCTTACTATCTGTTGGTTGAGTCTCCTTCATCAGTTGAGCAATGCCATTAAAACATGCTCGTGACATGTGATACTCAGACTTAAGGTTGAGAAGACGGACAATAGCAGATAACTCAGAATGATTTTCGCACCCATCCCATAAAGGAGTTGATGCTGAATTTAAAAGATTAAAAATTTTTTTTGCACTTTCATTCTGCTTTGCAACATTGTCTTCCGGAATTTGTGAGTAACTAGGGGCAACGACATCTAATACCATCCTTTCATATGGATTCGTCAAACACCCTTGGTTAAACTGATCAAACCCACCCACACCCGGATCAGTATCTGATGCTTCATTAAATGGCTCACCATGAGCGGTCCAATTCAAGTAAAAAGGCTTAAACCCCCATTTGTACAGATGAACTCTGACCTCATCAGACTGTTTAAACCGCAAATTATTACATTTCCGGCAAGGACAGTGAATGCATAACCCACTCATAGTTTCAGGGTGAGAGACAACAAATGATATAAATTCTTCGACCCCGGACTCCCACTGTTGTGTATAACCTGTTTGGCCAGGCAAGAAACGGTTACTGTACATCTAATTACGGGCGGATTCCATTACAAACAAAATCTGTTCGTAATCATAAACACCTCAATCTATTAAATGATATACGTAGTGAAGTTTAATATTGAGTTAATAAAAATAAAAAACGTTCATTAATGTTTACGTAAGTAACTTAAAAAATTGTTAGATAAACAAAGTTTATTCTCAATCTTATTGTTCTTATGATTAACGTACGGTAATTATTTTTCTTATTGTTCTTATTATTCTTATTGTTCTTAGTATTTAAATTACAAATTTTCTTCATTATATTTTATTACATATAGGCTTTACTAAGTAAAAAAGGTAATGAATAAAGAAAGTTAATGTTTAAGATGAGGGTTGAAACTTTGCGTTAATACTTTATGGTTTAGGGTTTTAAGGTTAGAGTTTGAGGGTTTATGATTTGGATTAAGAGTTTATAGTTAAGGTTAGAGTCTTGGGTTTATGGGGATTAGGGTTCAGATTTTTTATTTAGGGTTTATGGTAAACTTAAAATTAGTGTTAAGATTAGGGTCTAAGTTTATGTCTATTAGAGTTTAGGTTTAGATATAGGGTTTATACTTTTTGGATTATAGACTTATAGTTTAGGTTAGATTTTGTCTTTAGGGTTTTAAAGTTTAGGATTAGGGTCTTGGGTTTAAGTTTAGATTTATGGTCTATGGTAAATGTTAGGGTTAGGATTAGGTTTGCGTTCAAGTCATGTTTGGTACAATCAAGCTAGCTGGATTTTGTCGAAGGACGGTGGATCCTCCTCTTCAGTGGTCGTCATTTATTAATGAAAACGAGTATCAAACCAAGATCTTAGAAATGATTTTGTACTTCGGTGTAGGGCTGGGTTGCGACCCGCTCTGTTGCATGTCCTTTCCTTTTATTCTTTTTTATTTTTGGGTTTGGTTGCTTCTTTTGAAAGGTTAGTGACATTTTCGAATGAAAATATCTTTTCGATTGTTGATTTCGTTATTCTCCTACTTTCACTTTTCTTTTTTGTGAAACACATTTCCAGTCCCTATATTATTTTCGTTTCTAATATTAGACCCTAAGTTTAATAAATTATAGTGTTTTTGTTTAATTCCTTGGTTATTTTTTTTAATGTTTTATTTTCTAAACTAAAATATTGGTCACCATGGTTTATTTATTTTTTTTAGTGAAATAAGACTTTCTTTTCTTAACTTTTCCAAAGTCAACTGTTAAACTCTTAATACATCAAGTTTTTACATTTTCTCTATTGGTCTCCAAATTAATTTTTTTATTTTTCTGCATTATTATTGTCATCCTCTTGTAACATGGTTTTATTATAATAATAATAATTATTATTATTATTAGACCATGACATAATATAACCATTTACACTAAATCACTCCAGCTAAACCATAACTATACCTATTACCATCAACTTATACTAATAATCATTCCATAAAATAATCTATACAACGCACAAAGAAATTACATATTCACTCTAATCCATCAGAAAAAATATCCACAGATAACAAATAATTAACATAAATTGCATATTCAAATACCAACAACTATGTTCAAACCACAGTGACAACACATAAGTTTTATGATCAATATTAATAATTAAAAACAATTTCCCTTCAGAAATCCCGTTTTCAATTCGAAAGGAAAAAAAAATATAAACTTACCTCGAACGACTTCGAACGGAGAGGAAAAACAATGGGTACGTCTTCAGGCTCACAGATGCAGGGAGGAACTGAAAAAAGGGGGGAGAAAAACTTAATATCCTGGTAATATAAGAAATTTCTGAAAATGAAACAAAGAAACATTAATCTACACGCGTATTTTAAACAAAATACGTTAGAAAGATTATTATTAGTTTCATTATTGTTATTATTATTATAATTATTAGTATTATTATTATTAATATTATTATAATTATTATTATTTCTATTATTTGGACGTAATATTATTATGAATAGTATTTCAACTATCACTAACAAAATTTCATTATTATTATTTACTAACTTACTTCTACTACTATCTACTATTATTAATTATTATTATTACTGTTATTATGTTTATATTATTGGGTACAAAAAATAATAATAAATATTAGTATTATTATTATTATTTTGTTATTGTTACTAAACCCCAACACTAAATCACTCAAACTAAAATTAAGTCAACTAATTACGATCTAAAGAATATTGTAAAAAATAAATGAAATAAACAATCAGCGTTGGTAATTAAATTGGATCCTAATTGCGTAATAATGTCTTCTAATTATGATTATATCTTTTGGTCTTCGAACTTTGAGATCAGCCAAATTGGTATTTTTATTATTGTCTTCCAATATATACAAAAAGACAAAAACTTCAAGTTTTTGTATTTTAAGAAATAAAAATTTTAGCGCGTTATAGTCAAGGGATGAATTTGGGTTGGAATATTAATCTAAATGAACCGCCTTAGTCTTATGTCATGTGTATTTTATTTACCAAATTGGTTACTAACAACTTGGAAACATTTCATTTTTTAAGAATATTTGAATTAATCATAACTTAATTTTAATGTCATAAGATTTTTTAACACAGTTTTTTCTATAAATATAATTTGTATGAAAAATTATTTGAACAAATGTGTCTTTTGGAATCGTACAAATACTTCATGTATTATAGTTTTGGTCCACAATACAAAATAAGTCTTGGTTAAAACTTTAAAACCCCTTATTAACCCAAAATTTATGTATTTCTTACTCCATAATTTTTTTTTTCGAATAACAAATCTTTGAAATACTTTCAGATTTAGTAAATTGTTTTATCATATCATCATTCAAACTATCATTTTAATATTAACTTTCTCTGAATTTCTTCGTTTACATGTAAAAAATTATGGGTAAAAGTGAAAATAATATAAAAATACTTTTCTAATTCTTAATCTTTGTATGAAAACAAATGTTTCAAAAGTTTTTGGAGGGAGAGGAAATATTTCCAAACAAACTCACACTCTAATAAAGAGCTTCTTTGATTTTGTGTGGGGAAAGGCTAATTATATACGTTCACAGTATTTTTATTTAAGTGAAGTTTAAGTTTTTCTATAATTTTACAACCATATATGTCACGGGCCTTGAACCTTAATCCTATTTAAGTCATATAGGACCCCAGGAACCTTACACTTATTCGGTGTTAGGCCTATGTAAATTTGTTCTTAGTGGGCCTGTTAATTGATTAAATCCTTAATGCAATACTGTTTTATACTATGCCTTACTATGGCTGTAGGTTAATGACCATAAAAATAAGATTTAATCGATGCAGCTGGCCAGCACTTCAAACATGCATTTATATAAAACATAATATTATGCATCGTGAATCCATACAAGCTACTAGGGAACACAACCACTAGTTTCATAGCATTTACTAGAGGCATAACTTCCACACACATATATATACATCATACGCAAAAGTGTTATACATATGCTGTACACTGAGAATCTTGGGATCCAATCCCACCTGAGTTACACTGCCAAAAAGGGGTCACTACAGTGTTCAGGTATTCCCTGTTTCTTGCCTCTGTACAACAAAGGTCAGTAAGTTAGTATTCCAGTAATTAGGAACCTGCAAGAAAGAAACTTAATAATAATGTACAATATTAATTAACTTCTGCACACCGGGTATCAAAATACTAACAACCAGTTTCTTTATTGGTTATTAGCCCCAGGTCCACCAGTATCTGCACACAAAATATGTAAGGGATGTGAGAACCAAAAGTTCTCAGTAAGGGTTATAACCTGCAAGAAAATCAACAATATAGGACTGTGCATATTATCCATAAGGATGTCGATATATGCATAGTGCACTTGAGCTCAAGTCATAGTGCTAGGAACTCGTATTATTGGCCAATAATTATGGGAGTAGCTAGTTCCCACAATTCCTTTACTCAATTGTCCTTCAATTGACAAGTCCAACTTGTCCATACAAATACTGCTTTGAAAACTTCTTAGTATTTGTTAATATCCCTTATTTTATGTACATGAGTGAACTATTTGCTTATTTAGTGCATGTGTTAGTGCTACCTTTATCAGGTTTCGTGAGTGGTTAAGGACACCTCCCCCTCTTAGGTCCATCCAGGTCTTAGCCCATCATTGTGACCTTAGGTATCGTAGGTTCCTAACCCGTCATACTCACCGTAAATTAGACCATATCAAGGTCCATTTTGCCTATAGATATAAGTTTACAATTATGCACTTACACACTTCATATGCACTTCATAGTTTGGCTTCTTACCAAACCCAATCATATAAGCTTCTCAAATAGCCATCAATACTCAAATCATATGCTTGTTAAATTTATCCATAATTCAGCCACTTGATATACAAGTATCATAGCCAAATTTATTTAACACATAAGCATACAAATTAAATAACCCTTACCTTAGATAACTTAATTTGCAGGCTTCAAGTACTTAGCCTTTTTGTCTCGGTTTCAACCCAAACTTGGGTTATCTTTTAGTAGTTTATTCCCAGCACCTAAATTGATCATTTTAAGCACAATTTATCAATTTTAACACTTGAAAACAGCCCATGAAACAACCACCAACTGCCCAGAATTTTCTGTCTCCGGTTTGCCTATCTTGCGGTTCTTTACACTTTTAATAGCATAAAACCAACCTAAATCTTGCTCTCTTAATTTTTATGCATTGTATACTAGTGTATAAGCAAGAGTATCACCACCAAAAGCCACCAAAAATACGGTAATAATACAGTTTATTCTTGGAAGTAACTACAATTACAGCAACACCAAAACTCCACCTTAATGCACATTCATGGCATTCATGGGCGATTCACTTCCAAATAAATGCTCTCTTGCTTCTTAGCTTTTAAACACCAAATCATAAGCAAGATAACATCATCTAGAATTAATTTAAACTATTAAAACCAGCAGCTCCTAGCTGGAACAAAATTAATTCCACAAGCTCTTAACTAATGCACCTTAAATGCACAACATGGTTTCTATGTGTATTTCACTGCCCAGCACCTTTTCTCCCACTTCCTGGCCTTCAAATACCAGTTCATAATTAAGAAAATAACTTTATTGAGCTACCAAAATCCTTGGAACACGAAATTATGGCTGGTTATAAAAGAATTAAACCATACTTAGCTCAACACTCACGGTTTCGGCTACACAAAAATTCCAGCCTTAGTTCTTTTTGGGTTTTAGCTCATTGGCATCTCAAATTACTTCTTAAAGCTAGGAAACATATCAAACAACAATCCCAGCCATGATTTATTTCATAAAAATTGCATGAATAGTGCCAGAAATTCAAAGATGATGAAAACTACACCATAGGAGCAAAATTAACCATGGATAAGCTCATAAACACCTTCAAACATGTTGAGCACCTTTGATTTCTCTCAAAAACCAAGTCTAACATTAATTTCCAGAATTTACAGAGTTAAACTGTAGCTCAAAAATAGGGGAAATAATAAAACCAAACTTACTCAGACAAGAAGCAACAAATCCTAGCTTAGGATAACACAAATCTTGATTTTCCTTCAAAATCTTGCTTATTTGTGCTTGGATTTGATGGATTGGAGCTTGGATATGGTTTAGCTATGGTGTTTGGATAGAAAGAGAGGTTTTGGTGGTCTGGAGACGAAGGTGGAAGAAGATGGCCGAGCAATTAATGGGAAGTCAACTTATGTAGGCTTTAATTGCACATGTCACGCACATGGTGCTGTCTTTGTACTCTCCAGGAAATTTGGGTTTATTCGTAACACGCTGAGAAGTTAAGGACCAGAATTGGTATTACACCGCGCCTGGTTCCTTCATAGATATAAATACGCGGCCAGTCCCATCCTTTCAGTTATATTCCATTTTGTCCCTACGTTTATCAAGGTTACATATAAACCACTTAAAGACAATCTAGTCAATTCACAAATTCACGATGATAGAGCGGAAATCACGAAAAATCGTGATACCTCAAATTTAATATTTTCTCATGCTCTAATCAACCGTGCCATAAAAATGGATCATTATGTGAAATGACCAAAATGCCCTTCTTGGCCCGACTTGCTTAAATGATCAATTTTATTCATTTTTAACTACTAGACCCTAAATTACCGAGACTTAACTTGCAAATAAATTATCTAAGGTGTCATTTATTAAATTAACTAATTACCTGGCTGATTAGACTTATAGCTTCGAGGGCCGTCACAATATAAATAATAAATTATAAAAGTTTCCATCATATGATTGACTAAAAGGGAAAAGAATAAATTGTAATAGATTTCTGATATCTTCAACATAATTAAATAACCGATAATTTAAAAATAATTAACACTTAGAATTAAAGTTGAACAAATCCTTGCCTACCCTGTCGCTCTCACTTTCTTCTCAAATTTGACTCTGCGAAATCAAACCAAATGCATCTCCAAAAATATAAATCTACAATTTTTCTACTCTCTTCCAAGAAATTGGATTCGGTCTCGTTCACACACACGGCATAAATCACTCAAACTAAACATTTTAATTACATCACTAAAATTACCCATAATTAAAAATTAATTAACACAAAATAAATGGGAAACACCCAACTAAATCACCAGAAAAATGTAGAATCCACAGTCATAATACATAAATTTTAATTACAACATAGATAATAAAATACATTTTCTTTCCAAAAAAAAAATAATTCGGATAATTCAAAAAAATTAAGAACTTACCTCAACCAACTTCAGAAGCTACGGAATCACAACAATGAGAAGCTATGAAACCTCAAATAAGAGCTGAAACTAAAAGAATAATGCATAAAAACCAAATACCACGATTTTTCCCAAGTATATACGTAAAAGTAGAAAATATCTACAAAAAAAACACATACCCGAGCTCGCCTCCACCTGATCTATGAAATGAGGCCACTCACCTCCCTATGAATGGACCTAATGGCAATTAGTTAAAAACCTTAGGCACATTCAATACTTGACTCTTCGTATGTTTGAAGAAAAAATAGTGGCAAAAGGAAAGCTAAAAGCCTAGATAGGAAAACGTAAAAGAGTTCAAAGGTGAGTATAGTTTCTACTACTATTCTAATTGTTGGTGGAGAGAAGAGAGTGACCCATTTTTTTTAATCTTCTTGAGGTAAGAAGGACACAATTTTTTAAACCAAGATATATTATGAAAATTATATGAATCCATTAAAAAATTAAAGAGGTCCAACTGCTAAATTATGTATGTTTTATTAGTATTTTTCTATAAAAAAGGGGTCGATAGACCCCCATATATTACTTGTGCATTCGCCTCTAAAAAGAAGATGAAAGATATCATAAGAAAAAAAAAAGAAATAGTGAGTGATATGTATAAATCTTGGGAGGCATGTGCACAAATGTAATCCTAAAAACAATTTTTGCTATATGCAACTATATGTATGACTTCAATGCGTTAAATATTTTCATATGCATTATTTCTTAATGAAAAAATACCAAAACCCCCCTTGAGGTTTGGAGGAACTTACAGTTGTATCCCCTATTTTTCAGGAACCTATAGTTACCCCCTGAAAAATTCACTCTGGTAATTCCCCGTTAGCATAAAAAAGAAAAAAATACCTCATTTAGCCCCTATGACCTTATCCAATAAAAAATTTCACCCTCCACTTTTACATGTAACAATTTACCCCATATTTAGAAAAGAAAAGAAAAACCTAAATATCTAAATCAAACCCACCCGGTCCAATCCACGAAAATCGCCGCTGCTAGACCAAGTTCTCCTCCCCCTCCTCCTCCTCCACCTTCCCTCCTCCAAGGTGTTAAATACTGTTACCGTTATGTATATCACACCCCAAATTTTTAAAATATACCTGTTAGTGTTGCGCCCAAAAGCTAATCATAAGATGATTGTATTTTTGCACATTGGGTCATGATAATTTATTAAGGCATTAATCCAACAATTATGTTTGTTGTTTTGTTTCTGCGTGATGTAATAAACATAATTGTAACCCTAGAATAATGATATTCTTAAATGTCCCAAATCTAGTAGTATTGTGGAGCTAGTTTCAATGATACATAAGGACTAGCATATGTGGAGACTAATATAAAATATGTAGTCTACATATGGATACAAGTTGGAGAACTTGTTACTGGACCGACCCATCATGAGAATACTACATGGATCGTTATATGAGTGTCATAAGTGATTCTCATAGTGATCATGGTATATGTAGTCTTTTAACCTAAGATCATCAAGGTTCCCTACATGTGAGTCACATACTTTGATACTTCCCTTTGTTGCTCGTGATTGAGTGAACTTGAAGGAGGTTATTGAGTATGTCACATATCATGCGGAGGGATTTGTATGATCAAGATGAGATTTGTCCCTCCTATATAACGGGAGTAAAATTTTCGGACCCCTTGATAGAGTGAGACTTAGAAAAATGCATGGCCATTCTCGGATGAGTTGATATACGATATCAATGTCATCAGTTTAAGTTGGTTTACTCGATAATCAATAAACCAAAGATTGGACTATACGAGAGTGACATATTCCATGTCTCGTGCTTAGTCTTGATATCTTGGACAAAGGGACAATGACATATATCGGTAATGATCATAAAGGTTTTGTCGAATCACCGACAATCTTGTCACTTGGGTAGCAATGATGTGTTGCTAGACACCGCTCATTGCTTATGATCATAAATGTGATTTATGATTATTGCCAATGTGGTAAGAGCCTATTGGGGCGCACACATAAAGCTATTTGGATCATTAAAGTGCGTGAACTAATTATTTTGGTTATGGTTTCATAATAATTTCGTATTAATAATGGGCCCAAAAGTTGAGCCATTATTAAACCCGAAATTAAAATCTAATTGGATTAGGGCTTTGAAACCCATTAGGTCTGGAAGTTGAGTCTCACTATAAATACAACTTTTAGTGATAAATTCGTAGCTTCTTGCCTTAGCCTCTCAAAAGGATAGCCGTACTCTTCTCTTGCAATTCCTTGGAGGACGCAAGCTAGCACTGCGAGCGCAAGAGAAACGCATCTGCGAGGACATAATGGAAGCGTGGTGATCCTGAAAGGCTCGTGTGGATACCATAGAGAGCTTGAACACGTCAACTGTTCAGGTTTTGTGATTTAACTCTACAGTTGGGTGAGAGATCTCAACCAAAAATTAGGTTTGAAAATTTTCGAACACCCAGTTTATCGCGTTTCACTTGGATACTGGAGGGTTTTGGTTAAATTCTGTTGCGCTTGTTTGGCTTCTGAAACCTAACAATACCACATGGCATAACTTACCGCATACCATTACCATTTTAGCAAAAAAAAAAATATTAAAATATTATTTTAAGATGACATAAATTCAATAATTTTTTTGCATATTTTATATGTATTCTAATTTTCCTTATCATAATTTGTCAAATATAAATATATATGATAGAAAATATGTTTTAACACAAAAAACATAAAAAAAGTGTTATATATATAGAGCAAAATAAATAATAACCAGATAGAAATTAATTTATTAATATAAGAGAAAAAGTAATACTTTAATAATAATAATATATTTTCTAATACCACATTGAGGTCTTAGGTGGCTCAAAGTAAACATTAAATTTTTGTGTTAACTAAGAAAAGTAATTAAAATAATAAAATTAAATATTTATTTTATGAGATACGTACTAATTATATTTTAATATTTTATATATTTATGATATTTTGATATAAAATGACAAAAAAATATCTTACACACATACGAAAAAATAAAATACTGTGGTATGTATCTTGCAGTATACCACAGTTTTCAGAAAAATATACATAAAAAGGGAGTAGTATACAAAATCTCATAGTATATTACATTTATAAATTGTAATAAAATAATAAAATATAAAAATATTTATACCAATAAGTAAGCAGTATAACGCACGTATAGTGTAATATTTAACTCTATGCCCCCCTCTTATCTCCGCCTCCTTTCTCTCTTTATCCTATCCTCTCAGTCTCCCTCCTCTCCCCTATTTTGGCCCACCTTCTTCTCTTCTCCTCTCTTTTCTGCCTCCGTTCAATCATCGGGTGAGGAACCTTGCTGGCTTTTGGCTCTAGAACTTTCAGCTCCCGACGTGATTCACGGTCGGACTACTCATCGATTCGCCATCAGATTGCTTATTGATTCACCGTCGATTCTGCTGTTCATTGATTACCGTTGATTCCGCTGCTCATCGATTCATCGTCAGACTGCAGCAGGGAGAAAGTGATGAAGAAGGGTGATTCCACCAATCTTCGCATCACCAGCGCCTCAGTTTCCGTCGTTTTCACCGTCGATACTGGAGCCTAAACTTTTAAACCTAGATTCTACAGATCTTCGAACCCAGATTCACCTTCTCCTTTGATTTCCTCGCGTTCGAACCTAGATTCGTCTACATCGCTCTATTGTTCACTCATGTTCATCGACTGTTCACTGAATTGTTCGTTGACCGTTCACTGTTCCTAGTTTGGTTCCATTGAAGGCCGCCAGATTTGGGTTTTTGTTTTGGTTGTTTTGATCTCTTGGACTTTGTTTTTCATTTATAAGTTTTTTTTTGTTAACTTGGGGGTAAAGCTTTTGTAAATGATGATTAGGAGGGTAAAATTAAGCATTGTCCTTTTTCTTTTCTAAAGGTGAATTGTAATGTCAATTTTCGTAAGTGTAGGTATTTGAGAAATAAGGGACTGTTGGTTACCCCAAACCTCCACGAGGTTTTGGTATTTTTCCCTTTCTTAATTTTTGCATATAAACTGTCTTACGTGTGCATAAATTTATATTGATTTGAACATAATATTTATATTTTCATATAATCTATGCAATAAAAGAACAAGTTTTCCAACAGATAAAAGAAAAAAAAAATCAATTAATACTATATCAGTAGTGATATGTACAAGTTGGATGGTAGATCTATATGAACTTGATGAGCAAATAATGCAAAAAAAAAAAAAGTGCTAATTAGATAATGCATATGTATAAAATGAGATCATGGTACTGTTATTAAATATAAAAGAATAGGTGTGAACGTGTTTAACGC
Source organism: Aquilaria yunnanensis (assembly GCA_039654915.1). NCBI lineage: Eukaryota > Viridiplantae > Streptophyta > Magnoliopsida > Malvales > Thymelaeaceae > Aquilaria > Aquilaria yunnanensis. The sequence continues at coordinate 5,890,568 of CM077595.1, forward strand.
ATTTTTTAGTCAAAATTAAAGATATATACAAATAAAATTACATTATTATGAACTCAATATACAAATATAATAAGAAATATATAAATCATGTGAGGTATATATAAATAAATATGTCAAAATAAATTTTGCTACTATTTTTTCATGAAACAGATACCTTGATATGAGCATTCACACACAGCCCACATCATCAAAATGTGCCCTTATTGTCAAATATTTGTAGAAACAATGTGAAGTATATGTACAAGTAACTCTAAACATATGAACACATAAAACTACACCCCACTCCCCTAAAATTGCTAAGAGTTATTTTTCACGTTCTTTTCTTTTCTCCCATAGAGGAAAGTAGCAATTTTACAAACTCCAAGTAAACACTGTGATTTTCATAAAACCATAAAAGGCATTATGTAGTGTAACCAAAAAAGGAGATCTTCATCTTTATACCATCGGATTTGCTCTATTCTTTCTGTATAAAGAACACCTATAATGCAAGCATGAAAATGACAAGTTTGGCTAGCTCCCGTGACATCAGCCGTGTTGAGATGTTCTTAACTTCTCATTATGAACTAAGGATTGTAGAACTTGTTTTTCTTATATTAAATGTTTATAGTATGAAACTTTTTTTTAGTGTATTAGAGTATTGGTAAGTGAAAATGTTGTGCAACATAAAATTTCAAATATAATTTAAAAGTTTCATTTTTCATTTCTTTCTAAGAGCTTTTTGGTAGAATTTTATGATTCTACCAATTTTTATGACTTCTCAACTGTAAAAAAACTAAAACAATTCTAGTTAGAAACCCAACTTTGTTAGCTTTACTTCAATGAGCTTGGCTATAAGAAATGAGTTAAGATGGTTGGGTTGAGATTAAAAAACCTCAATGAACCATCTTGAGGAAAAAGGTTAGTGCTTAATGCCTCAACATTTGATGCAAGACACAAGGGTGCTCTTGGTCATATGTTAGGAGAGCCTCTTAGGCTTAAAGTTGTCCTCAGAGGGGATCTATATGAACCATCCACCTGGTATGCTTCAATGTGTTGTGTGTCTCACCGTTCATGAAACAAACTCCTTACCCTAATAGGTTGCCTTTAGTCCATTGTATTTCTTGTGTTAGGGCTAACTACTGATTCTTAGTTGCTAGTTCATTCCTATTAATGTTAGCTTGGAAGATTATTGTGTTGCCTTGTTTCCTCATTGTTTGATTGCTTCACCTTATTGTTATTTTGATAGTATGAGGCCCCATGCATGGCCCATAATGCACAAGGCCATGCCAGAAGGACTAGTAAGATGCGAAAAGCTCAGCTCCAATCAGGTCAAAGAGGAAACCCAATAAAAATGGAAACTGAATCCCAAAATCATAGGACAATCCCTATCTAGTAACGATCTTCTCGAATCCTTCCCCAACTATATAAGCAGATAACTATCACCAATGCCAAGGTATGAGATTTTACCTAGCATTCCACCATTTCCACTTTTTTCTTTCTGGTCGAGAACTGACTTCATCATCAGAGGGTTCCCCTAGCGGAACAACACCTTAGGACTCTGATGTTGTCTTTGGTTGTAGCATCTCCAGTCCACCATCTACAAAACTTCTGGGCCAAGCTCATACAACCCTACATTGACTATCAATTTAGTGCCATCTGTGGAAACATGGTAAACACTTAGAGATATCATATGGATAGCTAAGACTAACTAAGAAATAAGCATGAAAGCTAATGTAGGGAACAAATCAATCACTTAGGGGTGTCCGTAGGGCCCTAGGATAAGGAGATCCCCCACAGAATTGAAGAAAAGGAGTTACAACTGCCGATTAGGGACCCCCAAAAAGGGAAGTGACCTACTCCCTTAGATGATGACCAATTTTAAACTCTTCAACATGCCCTTTTTGAACAATTGGAAGCAATTGTTCAACAGAAAATTTGAAATCCATTTTCGAAGGTGTTCGAGATGGTTGTTGAAAGCTACTTAGCACCTGACAAACCCCGTCAACCCCCAATTCAGGATCTGCCCATAAGGACAATAGGGGTAAGCCTCGGGCATCGCTATAGTGATCTGACTATACCACTGGTTAAGGTCCTTTGGTCGAACCATAGTGAAAAGGAAGCAACTTGGGAGACGGAACAGGATATGCTGAAAAGATATCCTAGTGTTTTTCTTCAGTTGTAGTGGAATTTGGGGGACCAAATTCCAGAATGAGGGGAGAATGTTATGGCTCTCCAAGCTGGAGACTCGTTTAAAGAAGGTAAGTGTTTGAAACTTTGTTTAGAACCTTAATTCAAGTTCACATAGGAAGAATAAGAAAGTTTAGGAAAGTTCGCTAAGTTCCGAGAAGGTTAAGGTACTAAATGAAGTTTAGGGGTAAAATGGTAATTTTTCATGTTGAATAGTTAAGCCGGGTCTCGAGTGTTAAAAATGAGTTTTTATAACCGAACTTTTACCTTTAACCCAAGTTTAGTTGAAATAAACAAGATTTGACCAAGTTTGACTAAAGTTACCTAAAGAAATAGGACTTATTTGTAACTTTTTAAATACTTTGGTGGCTTGTGAGGTTTTGAGGCTATATAACTTGGTAAAGTGAGGGAGGAAGCTATTTTTTCTGCTTAAACTCGAGTTTCTCCTTCACCCTAGCATTTCTTCATCAAATCAAGCCCGAAACCAAGAGATTTTGGTGGAAATTGAAGCTACCAAAAGTGTTTATACATAAAGGAGCTTGGTTTAAGAGAGATTTCATGTTTTTGAAGCTTGGAACCATGCTCTCCACCATCCCCTATTTTTTATGCGAAGTAACACTTGTGTTCTTGGTAGATTCTTGTTTATTAAATGTTTGGGAGCTTGGGTTTTAGTTAGAGGTTAGTAATTATTTGTTTTGTGCCTTTGTTTGCTTGGAACTAGGAAGAACTTTGTGGAACTTAGAGTTTTGAGGAAGGATTGCTTGGTTCTTGCTTGTGAGGTGAAGTTAAGGTAAGAGAGTTATGTTTTCAAGCTTAATTAATGCTATTGGATTGAGTTTGCTTGATGAATTCAAGTAGTTCTAACAATAGCATCAGTTAATGGGCAAAGTTGGTTAATGGTGGACTATGAAGTTTGTGATGATTGGAATGATGTTATAAAGCATCATAGGTTGGCTTATGATAGTTGATTGTGGTCTTTGCAACAGGTTTTACATGTATGTAAAGTTTGAAGGCTATCCAAGCATGTTTGATATGTTTGGAAAGTGTTCAAAGTTCTTAGCAGCAAAACTGGAAATTTTCTGGGCATTGCAGGTATTGGCAACGCATCGCCAATACCTGCGACGCGTCACTAACGCCACGATGAGTTGGTGACACATCGTTAGTACCGGCGATGCGTCACCATTGCCACAAAAAAGTCACAGTTCGTTAATAACTGTGGCGATGTGTTGCCACAGTTATGATAGCTCAAATTTCTCAATTTTGCTAAGAGGTTCAAGAGGGAGTCTAAGGCGGTTCTTAGGGTACCTAAGGGTTTAAGTATTCTAGGGGTACTCCTAGGCTTCCAAAACTCCTTCGAGACCTAGGAGTTTTCTTGAGTTTTTATGGTTACTTCCACCATAAGCAAGAAAACTAGCGAACAAAGGACCACAACTAGGTATCATTAGCTTGGGTGAAAGGTTTAGAACCTTTGGTGACCTAGCCGTGCAGTTAGTCATAAGGTTACAAGGTGAAACCTTAATGCACCTAGTCTACAAGGTCTTTACGGCTTAGTCTACAAGGTCTTTATGGCCTAGTCTACAATAGTCCCACCATAGTGCCCCTGTACAACATAAGAGAGAATTTCAACTGGTGATTTATTACTAATTAGGCTAGTAAGCTATGCTTGCTAAAAGACAAGGCTTCGCCTTGTAGTTCAAGGACTAGATTGAGGAAAAGTCCCAAGGGACTAAGATCTATGCGCATAAGTCTAGCCTCAGGCTATATGAGCTCACAACAGATTACATATGTGGAGTCCTTAGTAACTTTTCTTGTAGGTGAAGTGAATACCCTTACTGAGAATTTATGAATTCTCACTCCTTAGTTATATTGTGCAGATTCTGACGTTGTTGGGTCGGATAAACCTTAAGGGTTGTCACGGTAATTTGTTGTATTACGGGTATTTCACTTGGAAATCTTTATGATTTTAGTTGGGCTACTTGTTGGTTAAATAACAGTACTAACTATGGTCTTCATTTGGCCACAGAGGCTAGGAGCACATGGACGAGGACTTTTGTGACTCACCACTAGGACTTACAATCCAAGGCGGGAGTTAGTACAAGAAGATCTTGGTCAAGGCTTGTTTATATATTGTACTCCTAGTTGCCTCCCTTGTCTATGATGGTGTCCTAGACTTTAGGGTTGCTCTTGGGTGAGGGCATTAGCCAACTTTACGTTGAATGCTCCCACACAGTTGTTATGTGTAGTAAATTCATATAAATGTTGATTTTGTATGCTTTGGCTATTTAAACTTGTTTTCTATGAAGATATCTTGGCCAAGTAAATGTTTTTATGATTTTCTTTTAACTTAAGTCAAAGCATAAAGAGCATGAATCTTGTATACTTTAGGTTAATCAACTAGTATCACGGAGTTTTAATCCACACACATATACAAGTAGCCAATTGTAACAACCATGAAACTAGTTCTCATAGGCTTCCTGGGCGGGGGCCAAGGACGGCCATGTCAAAAGGACTATCTGTAACTCACATATAGCAGAGTTCCTGAATTTGTATGCACCACAATATTACAACACAATACTCAGGCGTTAAACCTAGGTACAAGTTCATATTAAATCAGATGATAAGTAGCTAATGATGGATTTGTGACTCCTATTAGAGATGACATAATTTGCATAGACTAGGCTTTTGTATAGTAAAGTTACATGGCCAACCTAAGAGGACCAAGGGATGGTGAAAATGCCTCGATGGATCAGAAGAAGAGGAGGGAGCAATCCCAAAATAATGAGCCTAATGTGTCCTTGTCTAAGGATGTCAAAGAAATGGTGTTGGCCCCTAGCAAAAATGTAAAGATTGGCAAAGAGCTCTCTCCAGAGGTAAAACAATCATTCATTAAATTCCTACGGGCTAATATGGATGTTTTTGTGTAGTCTCTAGTGACATGCCATGAATAGATCTAGAAATCATGACCCATAAGTTGCATGTTAGCCCATCCACTTGACCAATCTGACAAAAAAAGTGAAGCATGGCACTTGAAAGGAAGGACTTCATTAGGGAAAAAATTAGAAGATTACTGAAAGCAAACATCATTCGGGAATCATGATACCCAAAGTGGCTCACTATTGTAATCTTGGTGAAAAGAAAAGAATGAAGAATGGCATATATGCGTAGACTATACAAACTTGAACCATGTCTGTCCCATGGATCCTTACCCATTGCCATCTATAGACTAATTAGTCAACAACACCATAGAATTTAAAATTTTATCCTTTATGGATGCCTTTAGTTGTTGCAATCAAATTCAAATGGATCCAAACGATGAAGAAAATACAGCCTTCACCACAAGAGAGGTTTCGTATTATTATAAGAGGATGCTATTTGGTTTAAATGTAGGAGCCTCTGGTACACGATCTTCTCAGGGCAAATTGGTTTAAATATTGAAGTTTATGTATATGATGTGATTGTTAAATACATGGCAATTGACCATCACTTTGATGACTTGTGATAAACCTTTCATACATTGAAGCAATTTAATTTAAGATTAAATCCTTGCAAGTTTACTTTTGACCAAGGGAAGATTTAGGTTACATGGTGTCCAAAAGAGGGATCAACACCATCTATGACAAAATTGAGGCAAACATGATGATGCCTGACCCTCAAACCAAAAAAGATGTCTAGAGGCAGACAGGTTTATCATCCTAAGATGATTCCTGTTATGATTTGAAGACCATTGCCGACACTTCTTTTGAATACTTAAGAAAGAAGTGGTGTTTGAATGGGCGAAGAAGTGTTGTGAAACCTTCAAATAAATCAAAGAATACCTATGACAACTCCCAAAGCTGAAATAGTCAAAGCCTAGCAAACCTCTTGTCTTATACCTGGCTGTGACAAAAAGTTCCATTAGTGTTACACTTGTCAAGGAATAAGGATCTGAGCAATGGCTCATCTATTACATCAGCCAGAGATTCCAATGAGCTGAATCATGACACCCCATCCTCCAGAAGGTACTTTTTGCCCTTTTGACATCATCCAAGAAACGAAGACCTTAAAGGTCATCGTCCGAGCAGAGTTGCCTCTTTAAGAAGTCATGAAAAAGCCTGACCAGACTAGAAGGCTAGCTAAGTGATGTTTTGAGTTTGGAGAATTCGACATTCAGTATGAACCCTAGAGAGCAATAAAGTCTCAAGCCTTGGCTGACTTTGTTGTAGAAATAACACCCACAGAGGCAACCAAAGAAAAACACCTAAATGATGTCCCATCTTGGGAGATGTCGTTGATGGAACATTTGGACTTGAGTACCAAGGCACTGGGTCATACTACGAGGGCTTTTAGGGATGTAGGCCACACTTAGAATAAATTTCTAGTTCCTAGTTATGAATAACATGGCCGAGTATGAAGTCATCATAGTGAGGCTACGGATGGCTGGCTGAGTAAGGTTAAAACACCTACAAATATGTAGTAACTTCCAATTGATAATGAATTAAGCCATTGGAGCAGCAAGAGTAAAAAATCCCTCCCTTTGTAAGTATTTGAACATGCAAAATAATTTAATGAAGCCGTTTGACCCCATGCATGTTTAGAAGGTTATAAGGGCCCAGATTACAGGGATAGATGCCTTCTCAAAAGGCTTAGAAGAGGCCTTGGTAGAACAAACTTATGGAACCAACAATCTGCCTATTAGATCACCAAGCCCTCGAGACTAGGGCCTTGAACAGTATGAGGGTTTGCTTCACCCTTGTAGCGATGCCTAGTCCCCTAAGAAGAGTAGAAGGTTCTATGAGATATCCATTAGGGAAACTCTTTGGCACATATTGGTGCTGACTCCCTGTCTCATAATTTTTTGCCAACAATTTGAGAAAATGCCAGAAAGTTCATCTAATGATGCCACTCTTATCAGCTCAATACCCTGGTACAAAGGTTGTCATCCTCTGGCACTTCACTTTATGGCTAATCCTTGAACAATTGCTATGTGGGGTTTCGATATGATCAAAACACTCCCTATGGCCCCTAAACAAGTAAAGTATTGCATCGTGGTTGTTAATTACTTCACCAAGTGGGTGAAAGTAGAGCCTTTGTCATTGATTACGGCCCCCCAAATTATAAAATTATTATGGAAGAATATAGTTTGTCAATTTAGGTGCCTTAAGGCCATTATCACAAACAATCGCAAGCAATTTGATAACCACCAGGTACACCGATTTGTAAAGATAAAGGCTATCCACCTTTATTTCATACCTATAGTCCACAGTGGGAAAGTTAAGGTCACCAATCGAACCCTAAAGGAATGACTAAATAAGAGGTTAGGTGAGGCTAGAGGGAGGGGGCAGAAAAGTTACCTAATGTCTTATGGGGTTACAAAATGATGCCACAAAGGCTGACTGGTGAAAGCCCTTCCAAAATGGTCTATGGAACAACCATACTCATACCCATGGAAATCGTGCATTGAACCCTATGGGTCTAAGTATTCGATGCGGAAGGGAGCAACAAATCATTGGAAGTTAGATTAGTCCTGTTGGAGGAATTGATGGAAGATGCCCAAGTCTACATAAGAGCCTTCAAACAACGAGTTACTATGACCCATGATCGGATGGTTGAGAAGAAAGCTATCCAAATAGGATAAATGACCCTTGTCAAGGCAATTAACAGGAAGAAATCTAGGATATAGGACACTAAGACCTAATTGGGATAAACCCTTATTAGTCAAGAATAAAATCAGGAATGGAGTCTTCAAATTTGCAAATTCCATGGGTAGAACAATGCCTAGAACCTATCACTCAAATGATTTTCTATCCTACTTCATGTAGTGATGATCTGTTATTATACTTTGTATGAAATAAAAAAATGAAAACACTTATTTTACTATATTTGCCTTTTGATAAACCAACATAAGAGGCTCCTATGCCTTTGAGAAACAAACAAGGTCAATAAAATGATACATCAAAAGAACCTTCAAGAACTAAATTATGAAATAATGGCTGATTAAACCAAAAAGTGAAGGCCTTTTATATCTAAAATGTGTCTTTTGAAGGATTAACATATAAAGCCCCTAGTCAAGGCCCATGAAGAGATGAGCCGATAAGGTAAGACCTTAGAAGAATTAAGAATGTGAAATACACTAAATGAAGGCTAACCAATGGGGAAATGCCCTTAAGACTTACATGAGGCTAAACTTACATAACAAACAAGGCTAATAAAGGGGCCATGACCTCAAGAAATGTTGAAGTTTAAGCCAAAGTAATGAAAAGAACTAAATGAATAAAAAATGAATGAATGATCCATTAATATATATAACGACTAGAATTCCTTTTAAAAGCATCTTTTGCTCTACATGGAACTAAAAAAATGCTATAAACTAGATGTTGGTGATGATGTGTCTATTTACAGCAACTGGAGAGTTAAAGGATTTCAAAGGGATACTAATGGGGAAGAACAAGTCATATGAAGGCTCTGTAAGAGGGTTGGGAAAAAATGATGCCTTTCCATGGGCAGTTGTGGAAGTAATTCTTGCTAGTGCCCTTCCTTAAAAAAATGTGGAAATATCTCTTTGCTAAGTCCAGGATGGTACTTGTCGAACGGAGGCCTAGAAATGAACCTCCTTAGAACACATCCCAAATGGAAGCTTCCTTGGTGTCCATCGCTAAAGAATCCTCATCGAAAGACACCTCTATAGCCTTCCCATCCCTTGGCCATGTGTCAAAGTCTAAACCCAACTCTGCATAGGTGGATAGAAAGATAGTTCAAGGTTCGGATGCCCTCGCTTAACCTAGAGGTGGTAAGAGAAGAACCCCTCTTTAAACTCCTCAAAGGCTTTCTTACTGAACCTTTTGTCCTACTTCCAATTGGTTGAGATAAGCATCTTCATGCAAGCATTAGCCTTAGCTAAAGCTCTTCATATTCTTCTTGCACCTTCCGGCTGATGAAGTCAACCCTTATAATTCGCTCCACAAGAGGGATGGTAGCAGCGATTGACCTTGAGTTGGCTTTACCCTGGGTAGCTAGCAGACCCAGCTGAGCCAGTTTCTTCTATGGCCCCTATTTTATTCCCTATGTCCTTTAATAGGAATCTCAACCACTAGACCTCATTGAAGGCCTGGACTTCTTTCCCTTTGACCTTCCGAAAGGCTTCATTGACTCCGACAGTTTCTGCCCTAGAACCTTGGAGAACTTCTCCTACTTCTTCTTTTCAGTCTTTAACTCCTACGCACCTTCATTAGGGCCTCCCTGGTGCTCTTTCTCTAGCTCCCTAGTCAGCATCGTGTTTAAAGACTTAAAGTTATCAATATGTGTGGCCAATGTCTACATCACCTTCTCGTGGGTAATGCACATTTTCCCAATGAAGTACGTGACTATGGCCTTCTGTTAATGAAAACAATTTAGTAAGGCCACAAGTAACATTCATCAATTTGGCACTGTCCCCCCGGGGGGAATGAGTGAAATAGTGTCAGTATCTAGGTGTGCTTCACCCTTTAGGACGTGATGGGTGATGTCTGTTTGATCTTCCAAGATTGACATGCCAAGACCTACCATCTACTAGGGGTTGAACACCTAGTCTAGCGGGATCATCTTACGTGCCAAGCCATGTTTTTTTGCTTAGCCCATATGGGCACTAGTTTTTAGGGTTTGAAGCGGTCACCCACCTTAAGTGTGGGGAATATCTAGCGGGTAACCTTTGGTGCTACCTTAGATTGTGCCCCTGTTGGGGCCTTCTAAGGATTGAACCCATTGGGAATCATATAAAACGGAGAAAGAAAATACCCTTGAGACGAACTTTTAGGCAACTTTTATGATGAGGCCAAAAATTTGGGGGGGGGGGGGGAGATGACCACTACCCCTGGAATGCTTTATGGGAAATGTTGGAAGAAAAGACCCATATTCAGCACAAAATAACGTCAAATCGATGCCATCGATGCCATAAAAGGAAAAGTTGTAAAAATGAGTCATACCATTGCTCCCGCCTTGTGAGGCCTCCAGAGGACAAGTTGAGGGGGTGCTAATTTGGAAGTTGGAGTTGTAGGGGAATTTACCGCAACCCCAGGCATGTGAGCTACCTCAGTTGGCAGAATTTGAAGCTTACGGGCATCAGCTAGCCCATCTGTAATGCTTTTGTGCTGCTTCATGTATTCGTTGGCTCAGTCACCCATATCTGTAAGAAGGAAAAGCTAAGTTAGGATCATTTTGGCAAATGAAAAAATAAGATGAATAAGCACATAGGGTACAACTATCAAGATCCACTAAACATCCCAGGGCTCAGAAGGCTATCTTGAAGGACTCCACCAACTACCATTTTTGCCATGGAGCCAAGTTTGTAGGCTTCAGCACACCAAGGTAAGACAAGTAAGCCCTGCTGACTCCTGTCCACATGAACGATGTATCCCCAATTTTCGTATAATGGATGGGGAATAAGTTAATGAAGTAAGTGTTCCTCACCACCAACTCCGACCAAGTTAGGAGCCCGATGTAAGCTCGATAAGCTTCAGAGCCCTTGTGTATCAAAGACCTCAAGACTAAGGCCTACTGAGGGTTGACACCTATTTTCATGGAAAGCCCTATGCCAGTTCCTTCAAGGTGTAGAAGTGTAGTAAACAAACGAAAAATACTTAGTTTCTCCTTGATTGATAGGGGCCATGTGGAAGAATGCAAAGGATGAAAGGGTTTATGTGGGTAAAGAAGTTTGAAGTCAACTACAAAGGTGGCACCTCGTAGTGCTCAGAAAACTGCTTCACCAGCAAATGGAGGGAAACTGAAACCTTGCCTGTAATTAGCTTATAAAGATGATGAGGACATCAGCTTTTGGGTCACCTTCAACGAGGCCTCTGTCTTCTAACGCTTGCCTCCTACTATGGGTGGCCTACATTTTCTTAAAAGGAGGGGCAATTATTGGTAGTATAGGGGCCAATGCATGACCTATAATAAACAAGCAGATATTAAGAAGACCAGTGGTAAGACGCGATAAGCCTAGGTCCAATCAGGCCAAAGAGAAAACCTAATAAGGATAAAAATAAAATCCCAAAATTATGAGATAATTCCCATCTAGGAATGATCTTCTCAGATCCTTTCTTGACTGTACAAGCAGATCACTCTCATCAATCCCGAGGTACAAGATATCACCTATTATTTGACCATTTTCCCTTTTTTTTTTCTGGTCGAGAACTGATTTGATCATCATAAGGTTTCTCCAGGAACAATAACCCAGGGCTTTGATGTTATCTTTGGTTACAGGATCTCCAGTCCACCACCTATAAAACTTCTACACTAGGCCCATATGACCTTACATCGACTATTAATAGTCTTGGCCACTATTTCCATCACAAATCAAGTACTCTACCATTTTGTTGCTTGGGAATATTTAGGAACAATAGTAATAGTACACATTAATTCTCGTGGGATCAACCTCTAACTCATACTCATTTACTATAATTGACCCTTTTGCTTGTGGGTGTGAATTTGGAGTTTAATTTTGTGCGAATCAACTCTATACGCAACATGATGCTAGGAAGCGCTCAAAGTGTGTGTTCTAGGGAGGGTTCTACGAAGTTCAAGTCAGTTTTTACCAATATAAAAAAGGATAAAATGAGAGTCAAATGGTTTTTTTATGACTTACCTTGCTTGGTTGATGAAATGACCTTTTATAGTTATGTAGCTGTGTTGGATATGAAAATTGAATCATGGGAGGTCACGTGGATCCTAGGGAATTAATGAAAATCACCGGGATATGGAAAAGATTGTTTACAGCCATTCTAGTCATGATTTATTTGTCTTAGTAGGAATATATGTTTCTTGATAGAGGTAGGCATTGAGTTAGGCTAATCCGGTTCAACCTGAGTCAAAACCAGGCGCAGCCTCAGTTAAAGCTCAATTCATTCCATCTGGCCCTGCCCAACCTAGAAACTGGTGAAGGTCTAGCCCAAGCCCAGACTAGGCCAGCCTATTTGGGTCGAGCCGTACCTTTTTCCACTTAAAATAAAAAATGGGAAAATTACATAAAGGCCACACAAACAGCTAAAAAACAACTAGTTGTCCCAAAAGACAACTTGTCCCCTTCTAACTCTTAAAAATGGCATGTGCATTTCACCTACATCACCCAAGTCTATTTAATTGCATTTACACTTGACTCAAATGTAAAGTTTTTTTGGGTACACATTAGTTATTTAAGGCCTATTATTGCTAATAACCACTGTGAACTTCCTTTTTCTTTTATATGATAACAGTTTAGGTGCAACATTTAAGATCTTTCTTACTATATTTGACAACTTTTTCGAGATCACCACCATCAAATTGCCACCATCAAATCTCCCTTAGCTTTCATTTCCACCCATGAGTAGCATTGTCACATTTGTGTTTACATACAAAATAAAATGTAATGGCGAGAAGGGTGAAATAGATGGTATGATGGCAAAAATAGTGAAATGGCAGTAAAAACGTGGGTTATTTATTGAAAGGCGGTGAAATGCACATATTACATCTCCTTATTGAAAAAGAAAAGAATAACAAATATCCATTTAATAAAGACTATACCCTAGATTCTGGACTAAATCTAGGAAATTTTTACTATTAAATTACTTTGGCAAGCTCTCAAAGATACAAGTTCACTCAAAGGATTCCCTATCATTCAAAAGTGTATGTGAGCTGTCAGGTTAGATCTAGCTTAAAAATTCTTCTTGATAAGGCATCTTTCCTATCCACAAAAAAAGAGACATAGAAACTTCCCTTATCCAAGAATTGCATGATGTCTCCTTGAAAATTGCATTTGCCTTGCTCAATTATCTTTTGTGGATGCACCAACTTGGGATGAAAATCTTGCACCTTAAATGAGTGATCATTTCATAACATGAATGCATGAAAGTGAAGATTGATGTATGCAAGCAATGAATGAGCTTGATTATCTACAACTATGAAACTTCAAAACTTATTATTGACAAGAAAGTTAAGAGTGAGAATGGCTTGATATATGATTTTGATGCATGGAAGGAAAAAAAGTATACTTGAAAAATTAAAAGGATAACAAAAGTAAAGTGAGGTTAGTTAACAAGTTAAATGGTTTATTTGCTAAACTCGAACCAATTAATGTTAGCTAATAGCATATGAGCTAATATAAAACAAAGAAGTCAGAACCATGAACTAAATACAAACACAAAGAAAGCAAATCATTGAAGTAATTGAAGCAAAAACGTATGAACAAGGAGATAAAATGGCGTAACAACATGCATATGGCATTGATAACTGATAGGAGTTCCATGGCCAGTTCTATGGTTAAGTGGGGTAATCTATATGCATACAGGTGGCTTGTTAAAAGGCTCAGGGTGGTTCCTGAATCCCATCACTAAATCATAGTGATGGCCCAATTCTTTACCCACGAGGGTTTATGTAAGAAGATGATTAATTCGGGTCATAGCGTTCCATGGGCCCATGCAAAAACTGATATCTTAAGAAGCAGATATACTACTTTGCTACTTGAAACTAGTGAATGCTTGGAGACCATGGTCTAAAAAAGGACAATAACACTAATTTCGCTTTGAAAGAATATGGTTGAGCTAAGGAAGCTCGAGTGTAGAGCTTTATGTCATGTGTGCATATTATGTGCATGATTATAAGTAAATAGAAAGCATAAGTAACACACAAGAATAAGTAAAGCAAAATAAGATAAACCAAATTTTATAGGCCTGACTCACGAATATCCCTAGTGGAGTCGCCAAGCTGTAGCAACGTGTTTTTTTTAGAGTCGCCACCAATCGATTTCACCTAGGCCGATTAGACACCTTAAGATGGTCTACGAGAATTCGAGGGGTTCAGGAGTACGGTTACGTTAAACAACTTTGTTATAGCGTAAAAAAATTAGCACCTTAGTTTGACTTAAATTTTGTTTTGCTTGCTTTTAATTAATTTGATTAATATCCAAACCATTCATTTTAATCGAACTACCCGGATATGGACTTCTAAGCCTTACTACTTGATCTTGTTTATTTTATGAAATTTTGATATTTTCAAATCATAGATCCTATTGGATCACCCAGATATGGATTTTGAAATTTAATTTAATTATTACTTGTTTTAAAGATTTTAAGTGAATATCCAAACCATGGATCTTATCAGATCAGGCGGATGAGGATTTTGAAATTTATTTATTATTCCTAAATTCATCCTAGGGTTTTATTAAACCCATGCGGAATTAAATTTATCTAAGTGTGATTTTCTATATCTTAAATGCATTATGTGAATGAATTTTCAACCTACACTAGTTAAAAGAAAAAGAAATATATGATCTAACCTAAACCAGCAATCCTGTGTAATATTAATTAACAAAATGATTTATGGTTCTAAAATTAACGAAAACAAGCAATCAAAGAAAGAAAATAAACAAAAACAATGTTGTCTGTGACTGATTTGTTAAAACAGAAAGAACAAGGACCAAAAAGTTCAAAATTAAAAGACTGGGGCTCCTAAGCGTGAGTTTTACCAAAGAAGAAGATGGTTGACCGGCCTAACGGGTCAAGAGACGGGTATCGTGGGTTTTTGAAACAGGTCGCGTCGGTTTTTGGCTCTTCTCCTTCGATTCGGTGGGAAGGCGGCGTAGCATGGGTGGCGACAGCTCCAGCTTCAACGGCGACTGCCGGAGCGGCCTTCCGGTGAGCAGCTGGATGGGACCGACGACGTTTGTCGATGAAAAGTGGAGGAAGTCGCGGCAACTTTCTCACCTCGGACGCTATGTCGACGGCTGCAGGCGACGGCTGGGGCGGCTGCGCCGCGTGGAGGGCGATGGCGGGGGCAGGCTAGAGCGGAGTGGGGTAGCAGAGAGGAACACCCAGGGTAACGGCGGCGATGGGGAAAGGTTAGGGTTTATTTGGAAGAGCCTGCGAGAGGACCAGGGGCTAAGACTGCAATTTGACCTTTTTTCTGGCTGAGCTTAGAGTTACGAAAATTCTTCCCTTTTCCTACTAGATTTTACTCATATTTATACTGGAGGAGGTATAAAACGTGATTAACAAGATTTTGATACTCTAAACTTCAGCCAAATCAGTTTTGAAGAGGTTTGAGTCAATTAGGATATAATATGGTAAAATTACTAGTTTAAGTCCAATAAAACTCTTAAACTGATGATTTAGCCCTATGTTCTATGTGAATTTCAATTTGACCCAAAACTTTCAGGATTTGTCAATTTAGCCCAAAACTTCACAATAAGGCCAGATTTCACCCAGAACATCATAGTTTTGCCAGATTTGCCTACAACACTCTCAAATTGACAGATTTCCCCAAAAGTTTTCAATTTTGCCTTGAATCTTCTAAAAAATCTTCGGTTTCCACCCAAACTTTTCTCCTCTACCTAAATTGACCCTACAAAACCTTAGGACTCCAAATTAATGCCTCAACTAAATTAATTTCCATTTTAACGCTAGATGACCATTCTAAATTCTTAAAGATGTATAGCATGAATACCTAAATATTACTAGACCAACCAACTATATAAGACTCTAAAATGACAAAAACGCCCTAAATGCCTAACAATTGACCAAATTGCCCCTAGAAAAGAAAATGCCCCCAAAATAAATTTTCTAACCTAAAACTTAAACAAAAGTCAGTGCTCGGACAAAATTGAGTGTCAACAGTTGTTATTTAATTACAATTTTTTTTGTTTTGTAAATAAAAAAACAAAATGACTAGGCTTAAACCTACACCAGCTTCACCTCAGACCGGGTCTTGCCCAACCTAGGCCCAGCCCACCATCATAGGGCTATGCTTAGGGCCCCACATACAAAGCTCGAGCTGATCTAAGCTGGTTGACTGCCCACCACTATTTCTAGAAATGAAGTTCAAATTTCACGACAATTCTTTAATGAGTGAGAGGAAGAGAGCCATGTATAATGTTAATGGGCTGAAGGGACCTTTGTTGGCTCAAGTGGAGGGTGTTGGCCCTTTTATGTAGGGTCTTAACCTATCGCAAAGAGGGCTGAATCTTATCTTTGGTTGTCATGTTTAGTAATACCTTTAGTGTGCCGGGGCTAGTTTAGTGTGTTGGGTTTTGGCTTTAGCCCAATATGGAATCAAGTAACTTGTAAATAGCTTTAAAAGTTCACCTTAATAAGGAAAGTAAGAGGCTATATATATGAAAGCCCGATGCATTATATGAGGCCATTTCTCCTCAAATAGACGTTGGTAAAGGATACAATGGTTTTGGATTCTAAGTCTATTGGGTCAACTTGAAATTCTCAATGGCCATTTTTTTCAGCCAATCAAGCTATATCTCTCTTAAATCATCCTCTTCCAATGCCAAATAAGAATTCCCACTTATGATTCTTTATTTGACACTGGCTGCAATTGTTTTTTCTGACCAACCAAATAATGGGTTTGGATTAATGCCATCCTTCCGAAATGAACTGTCTCATTTTTTCTAGATAAGCAATAAGCACAAAATAAATATAAAATTAATAATATCGCAATTATAAACATGATAACTTAGCAGTAGAAAAAACTCGTTTGCCGGCCAGAAGCGTAGGAGTCAACCCAAGAACAAGAAGGCGAGACTGGACTAGGTTTTATTTTGGGCCGAAGAAGCTGGATGTCGTACACGTTAAGGCCTCCGAAGAGCCCACCACCGGTATGTGCGCAAATAAAATGCTTTAAGATGCGAATGGAAGGAAATCGAAACCCTTCTGTTCCTCAATCCATTTCTCAGATTCGCTGCTGGTAGGTCGGTTCACGTGGGCACCATGGCTGCGACCCGGAAGAAGCAACGGCTGCTGGAAGGAGGTACGTCGTTGCCCTCCCCCTGGTCAGGTTGGTCTTCTTCAGAGAAATCTTTCATTATTCATGCCCAGATTTTGGATCCGACAATTGTATCCGCCAATTGTATCGTCTATGAGGTCCCTCCTCTCCAATTCAAGGACGAACACGGCACTAGCGGTTCTGCCGTCCGTGAGAAATTTCCTCGAGAATTGGCTACGATAACGTGTCGGAACTTGATTCTTGACCGCACCACTGTAGCGGTGGGGTCATCCTTGTACTACATAGGTGGCACGGAGGAGCCATCGAGAGACGTTGAGTGCCTCGCCTTAGACGGCGGCTGTAAGAGCTTGGTGGCTAAAACTGAATTGCTTGTAGCAAGAGCGGCCCCCTTCGCGCTAGCCCTCAATGGGACGCTCTTTGTCATGTCATGCCTCTATAAATCATGTATCGAGCCCTGGGGGGAGTGTCTGGATTTAAACGCACCCGGTGCTAGTTGGGAGAAGTTTGACAAACCTCCGGATCTTGAATATCGCGGTTACTTCTTTTGTGTCCCCTTCGAGGAGTTGGGTTTGTTTCTATTTGCTGATTACCCCAAAGAGTCCTCTGTCTTTCTTTTCCATCTGAAAACCAAGGAATGGGAACTCTATACTGGGCTTCCGAAACTTACTCATGGTGAGTTTTTGAATGGCCCAAGTTTTGCAGTCTCTGGCTCAACCATGTACTACTTGTCTGGCTACATGGAGCTCAAGTCGTTCAATCTCACCACAAAAGAGCAGAAGGTGTGCTGGATTGAGGGCTTACCCACTATGACCTTGGATCTGATTTCAGGCAGGCGCCTGTTACACATCAGTGCTGACCTTTTTTGTATTGTGTGGGAATGTGATTACGACAACACGTTGCATCTCTCCATGTTTAGACTCTCTAGCTCCAAAGAGGGAGAGCCATACCTGGTCCTGGATCGCGCTTATGACCTTGGCAAGGATTATTTGTTCTGTAATTATCATTTCGTGTAAGCTCTTCGTCTGCCAACTTGTTATTCTGTTGAAATATACACAGGTTAGCCTGACTTAAAAAGTTTTAGCCCTTGATATGTAAATGATGTGAGTAGCTCATTGGGTGGTCGAAAAGAACAAGAAGAAGCCCAGGCCAACGAAGAAGAAGACCAATATGAGGAAGTCGTGGCCACAGCAACCTGAAGTGTGCAAAGCGGTCAGCGGGCATCTAATTATGGTAATCATGGAACACTTGAGGTTTATTTTCTGATTCTCTTGTCCAAGGCAATCCACTTTCGTGCCATGAATGTCATGTATAAATGTTCACGCCGGGTCTGCTGTCCGTTCATGATATTTGCTCTGTGTTTGTCTTTGCTCTGTCGAACTGACTTTTTCGCTCACCTAGCTCAAGAAATCGGTTTTTTGGGACCTGGATGTTCCTAGCTTCCATGTGGCGGTGGTATGCGGGTATGATAGCCTTTTTTTTTGTTTTTTATTTCATGGCTTGCAATGCATCCATGAGTTGGGCTTTCCTTTCATAAGATAAGAGCGGACAGAACTGGAAGAGATCCTTACGTGGTAGTGGTACTATGAAACCAACCATAGTAATGGTTGCTACCTTTCCTTCGTGGGGTTTGTTATGCTATTATATTGTTGTGGACGTGTCTTGATGTTTCTGGCGCTGCCATTTGTTGGCTGGTTCAGTTGTTTGTATGAGGTGTCGTTTTCTTGTATGGAGTTTGACTTTTCGTATTAGCAGGTTCATTGTGCGGAAGACGTTACTATTTGTATGGAACATGTCAACTCGCTATTCTTAAGCTTGGTTTGTCAGTCAGAACAGATAAGGTTTCCTAAGTTTTTATACGGTAGCCCATACCTACTGTGTATCTATCTGTCTGAGACTATACTAGATTACTAGTGGTTGTTTTATGTTATCGTGACACATGGCTTGTATATATATGTGGGTTTCCTCCGGCTTGTTTGTGTTTGTTGCTCATTGGCATTAATCTATGTTTAACGGGTAGGGTTGCAATGGCTTTATGTTTATCACCTTGTGGATAGGGGTTAAGCTAATCACATTTCAGGTCCCATTTCTGCAGAGTCGCGATTCTATCCTTCGCAACTCATGGTTTTTTTTTTTTTAACCTCAAAACAACTTTTCTTCACATAAGGTAAAGGTGTTTGCAAAGTTTGGCATAACAGCTTGGGCTAGAAGTCGATTTGACTATTTATTCCATATTTTCCATTCACATTTCCTGCAGTATATGGTGCATGTAACCTGTTTCCAACCAACAATTTGACTTTAAGCGTTGGTGTTGAACTAGATGCCCCCGCTGATTCTCTCTATCCAAGCAAGTTTTAACTCATGTTTGAAACATGGTAGGACCTAAACACCAGATCATTTGGGGTTTAGTTTTGTGTTTGGTTTGAAGCTGGTAGGCATGGTAATGGGGCAAATTGGTTGTGGATATCTCCTACTTGTCATCTATGACCGTAGTTTTGTTCATATCTGCTGCTTCATGAGCATCTATTAGTGGCTCAAAAATCTCATCCATCCGGTGACGTATGAGTAAGGATTGCCCGTAACACAAGCTTTACAATGCCTTTTTAAATTTGATAAAAAAAATGATCCTTTATGTGCTCACTAGCCTCTATGGCCAAGAAAACTATAGTTAGTACAATGACAACGTAACATTCAAGTAGCCAAATAGCTAGAAATCTCAAGGATTTTCAAAGCAATGTACCTGCAACAGAAACTACCATGACAATACTTAATGATTGTCGGGTCCATCAACCTTAGTATCTGCACAACATGAAACTAAAGGAGTGAGAATCTCATGATTCTCAGTAAGAGATGTTCAACCTGCAAGGAAAACACTGATGACAACATATATATATACAAATGTAATATATTGTGAGCTCATACAGTGTGAGGCTAAACCTATGAGCATACGTTTCAATCCTTTGAGACTTGTCCTCTACTTAGTCCTCCTACGGGAGTCACTTCGTACCTAGCGAGTTTTGGCTCCTAACTTGCTCCTAATAAGCCTTAGCTTATTGACACAATAAGTTTAACCTTCCCTTAATTGTTGTGCAGGTGAACATGGTGGATAGGCCTCGCTTGAGTTCCAAGAAACTCACTAGGTGTACTAAGCCTCCACATAGTGCCTCAAATCCTTAAACTTGCCTAGTCACTTGTGTACTAAGATTCCACCTTAAACCCTTACCAAAAGTGCACTAGGTTATCACTTGCACCTCAAGTAATCTTGTCTAGGCTATCAATGCACTAAGCCTTCACTCAAGGCACAAACCTATCCACCATTACTCGGTTCACACTAGTGGAGTAGTAATGAACATGGTTGGACACATAATTCCTAGGTTCCGAAAAACCCACTAGGTGTACTAGGATTTCCTCATTAAGGCCTTGAACCCCGAAGGTACAACTAAGATCTCAACGGTGCTAAACCTTCCACCTCATCTAATGGTGTATTTGCTCATTAACTAGTTTTCTCATAAGATGCACTTACCATACACAAACTATGAGAAAACCCTAGATCATGAGAGAGTTCTTGGATATTCCGGAGTGCCATTGTACCATTACAACCTTTAGATACACCTAGAACCATCCCTGCCCTCCTCTGGATCCTCTTTCAAAAAGTTGAAAATGGCCTTTAGGGCCTCAGCGCCAAGAGCACCAGGGTCCTAGGTGCCCGGAGCATATTGCTTTGAGGAGCTGAAAATGCATTTTGGGCGCTGCTGTGCCAGGACCCCATGTCTTGAACATAAAAAACACCCTCCTAAGTCTCTTTGAAGGCTTCCTATGGGTTAAAGGCAAACAAGGGACGCCCAGACTCATCATAAACCTGTAAAACAACTTGCATAGGTGATAAATACACAATCGCAGACAACCTATGATGCATCAAAACATCACACAAGCCACAAATCCAAGCCTAGTCCACCATGGTCAACACAACCCACCAACTAATACCATTAATCAAACTACTTGAAATTAACAACCAAATAAGCTATGAATAGCTTCAAATGTGCATGAATAACAAATCCCTTACCTTAATTTCAAGTCACAAGCAAGAATCAAGCATTTCTTTACCAAGAAAAATGCCCAACAAGGTTCTACCTAAGTTCCAAGAAAATCAAAGCAAATGACACCAAATTAAAACTAAGCAAGCAAAATCCAAGCTTCAAATCAACAAATAAACAAGAAAACACCAAGAAAACTTTGTTACTTCATAAGCAAACCCAGACTCGACTGGGAAAATGTGAAAATCAACTCCAAGATCACAACCCAAGCTTGAAATAAGCTACCCAGGGCATGTATACCCCTTGGGCCTTCAAGTTCCACCAAGAATACTTGAATTTGAGCAAGAATTAAAGTTGAAATGAAGGGGGAGAGTTTGAACTCGGTTTTGAAGAGGAAGAAGATGAATAGTGGCAGCCCAAGCCTTAGCTTCACCATTTATAAGCCTTCAACCCATTAAACCCTCAAACTTTCTTAAGTTTGTCAAAAAACCCCATTCCCAAAATAGTAACCTTTGGTCAAATGTTGGTCAAATCATCAATACTTAATGGAAATTTAGGTACTAAGTAAGGGTTAGGTTTTAAAACACATTTGTTTTACTACTGGGACTCAGTTCGACACCTCAAGATGTAAGATTACCATTTTACTCTTGGACATCTTTTGATGCCACACTATCTTCGGAACATAGTGAACCTTAACTAACTTGTTTGACCTTGCTAAATGAATTTAAAATGAGGTAATAAACTAAGGATTTATTAATTTATATGACTTAAATGAGTTTCAAACTTGGATGGTTGTAACATTCTCCCAACCTTAGAGAATTTGGTTCTCCAGATTCAATCTCCCCACCTTAAGACGTTAACCAAGGATACGGTGCCAATGTATCCCAAATAAACTTACCAAGTGATGTCAATTTACAACAACCCACTTGGCACCAAACTACCCGACTCACTTTGCTAATGCCCTCAGGCACTTGAACTGGGCTTTGTCTTGTATAGGTACTATGACTAGTGTCATACTTTGTGCTCAAATCCAATAGCATACCAAGAATTGTCAACTGTTCTCCCCACCTTGGCCTGACCTTACATGGTCGAAACTACCTTGGTGCAATTCCACCCTTGAAGACTATGGTATAGTCTTTTGCCACCCCTGGCACATAGTGTTACTGAAGGACACTTAACTTCTCAACCTATCCTAGTGAAACCAGTGACCACAACTCTTTAACACCAAACTCTATGCCCGAGTCTCCTAGTGCAAGTTAACTTAACAAGTTTTGAAAACCTGTCCACTAACCTTACACTGATTGTTACTTACTAAAATGCTCAACACCGACCAACTTTCTCCTCTCTCTCCTCTATGCCAAACCTAGTAGTGTAAGCTAGCTTAACAAGTTAAACTTGTCCGCTAACACTCACACTGAAAAAGACTCATTTTAGGTTCAGCACCCAATGTCTCTATACCAAACCGCTTAGTGTAAGCTAGCTTAACGAGTATATGACTCACCCACTATCTCTTACACAGTTGGTTCCTTACTCTAGATTTGGTTATCCGACAACTCCAAATGATGACTAGACCAAGTGTGTCACTAGTGTATTGTGGCCTTGCCATATACACCACTAGCACCTTAAGGCATACTTCGCTCCAAGCTCCATTATACTATAGGGCTTTTCTAATTGGTGACTGACCGAGAGTTGTAGGTCTGGACACACCCTAGAGCACGAGTCTTCGATGCTCCCCTCGGACAGCCCATATGCATCGAGCATACCGGTGCACTGAGTAAGATATCTATACTTTACAGTCTATGATCCTACTGCCCTCGTTACTTTGCAGTCTCTTACAGCCACATGCCTACTAGAGAAAACTTCTCTAGCACAAGTGGCAAGACCTCAAAGTAGCTTGCAGCACTAGAGCCTTGTCCATGCTTCCTTGACTTAGGCCTCCTAGCACCCTGTGATTAAGCTACCAAAATGCAACCTAAGCCAAAGGTCTTCACGTTTCCGCTGCATACTCAGAGTATCCTAGGTGTTTGAAGCCTACATACTGAGTTTCTTCACTTCCCTACACTTAGAGCCCAACACCCTACACCTACCAAATTAGCTCGTTGGGTGTGTCTTTAGTACACTTGCTTCTCGGCCCCCAAAACTCATCCCATGCCAAAAGCACCTATGGGGTCCTTAGTTGAGTTGTAATATACTACTCAATCCTAGGCCATCTAGGCATCCATGGCCTGGTAGCCAACCAGACACCTCAGCCTCATTCACTAGGCTCTGACATGCCTCCAGTTTTACTTGAGACCTTCACTACCTTGTAGGCCTCCTGACCTTTAACACTATCAAGTGACCCCCTCAACGACCATCCATCACTTTGCTTATGTTACAAGGAACCACCACTGCTTTCCACACTTAGTTACCATACCATGACCATTCTGTATCATCGTCAGGTCAAAATAATTCACTCGTGGTTTTTGCCACGTCAACTCACCTTCTTGGTAGGAGAACAAATTTAACCACCACTTTAATTAAATATTGGGAGGTGGACAGCCATGTAAAATCTTTCAAGTGGTTCACCCATGGTAATTCCACTTAGTGCACCTGCTAGCCCTTACCCAATCTCACAAGGCACTAGACCTTCCTTTACAAGGCACTAGGGTAAAGTGAGTTGCTCTAACTTTAGGATTAAAACTAAATTAACCAAAACCTTTACCAACTAAGGTTCCAACCCACAACTTTTCCCCTACTCCAATGAACACAAAAACTACTGGAGTCATTGCACAACATGTGAACTATACCTATACTTGACCTGGCACTTTTGATTTCCAATGAGTAAATTAAACTATGTGAGAGATCACTTCTCACTTTGGCTACTTGTGAGTCAACTCTTGACTAGTCATAGTGAACTCTACCTCACGGGCACTCCTCGAACACTAACCTAAAAGGTTAAGGCAAGACATCCTCTTTCTAGCATCACCTGATCATTTTTTACTTGACAGTCCAAAAATTTTACTAGCTTACTGGCATTAATTCAAAGCAACATATGATCCCCACAACTTCCTCAGTTCCACTCAAGACTTAGTCTTTAACATACTCGACTAGCTTCACTAGTCGATTCTTTCTTCTTCCACATATCATTTAAGTGGCCTTAAACCTTACTTAACATTAGGGTGATGACCACAGGTCACTGGCTATCCCTTGGTTAATGGTAGTTAATCCTATTGCTTAGGTTCTTTTGCTACTTTTCGATGGCTGAGAAAAACCCTAGCAATAACTTTACTTTGATTAGCTCAACCCTAGGGTATACAGCTAACGGACAAACAAGCCTATCCATCTATTTACCTTTGGATGAGTTCTTTGCTCCTTGTTTCCTTCCATAATTACCTCCTGCATTCAACGGTTAGAAACAAAATGAAAAAAACTTACCTACTTACCTTTTTGAAATATGACTAAACTGTTCCACTATTTGATGACTCTAAGGAACTCATCTGTTCTTCTAGTTAGCCATTTGTTAACAACTAGGCCACTGAACTAACCTATGCAAGAAGATAATTCTATGGAACCTTAGAACATTTCCAATCTAAGCCATTTAGTAAGTGGCAAACTCCTAGTGAAAAGGTAAGGACTTACCTCACACTAGCCATACACTGCCCCTGAGTTCACTATGGCTACTAGTCATACTTAGCTAGTGGCTGCCTACTTTGACCACTCGATTGTTCAAGGCGAAGCTTGAACAATTGCTTTGGTGTACTATGTGGCAACAATAAATGAGGACAAACCTCTTAGGCCAGACTTATCTTGACTAAGCCCGTGCCTAAGACTAGCCTGATGACCACTCAGACATTTGGTAATGGCTTCCTAGGTGCAAGGCATTTAGCCAAATTCTCCTTGCACCCTGGGCATAAACTTCTATCCTACATAACCCGTTCTTATTCTTCACATTTAGTTGACTATTGCACTATGGGCATGTTGCCCCTTGGTTGGATGAACCAACATCCACCTCGCCATCTCATGTCTTCAACTTCTCTAACTTTTTCGAGAGCTACTGCATGCTAGACCGTTCACCAATGGGCTAACATCGATGATCATCAAGAGCCATAGTACACTAGCTCAAGGCCTTAGTAGTCTCGGCCATAAGCTTCTACTTTTGAAAGAAAGGCATGAGAGTGCTCGACTCCTCTTTGAAGCCTACTTGACAAAGTGCATATCACTCAGTCAGTACATCCTCAACTCCATTATAGTAGCCTAACCCATCTACATTAATGGGTTTAAATTTTGACACAACGGGAATAACCAATTCAACCTTATGGTACTCCCCGTCATAAAGGTTTCCATACCCTCCCAGTCCTACGAATCATGTAGCCTACCTAGTGTTTGAGGTTCCATAACAATTTCCTAGGATGGGGGTCACATCCTAACTACCTACTCCAAGGTGTTCCTTATACCTCAGACCAAGTCAAGTTAACTACCCCAATGTTGCCACATTAGATTGCTAGGATCCATTACCAGACCTCTAGCATACAAAATGCACCTAACCTAGTTTCACCATCACAACCTGTAACCCAAGCCAGATGGCAACTCATATATGTTGGTTAGTACTAACTACTCTAGCACATGGATCACAACCTAGATATCAGTTCCCAGCCCCCAATGTCTATGAACCGGGCTCCTATACCAAACTGACACGACTCCTCATGGCCCTGCCCAAGAAGCCTATGAGAACAAGTCTTATGCTGGTTGCAATTGGCTAATTAATCATGTGCACCCTGGTTAAAACTTCATACTACTAGTTGTCTAACCTATGAATGCAAATATGCATGCTCTTTTAGCTTTGACTTAAGAAAGTACAAAATCATAAGCATTTATACAGCTTAGGCATTTCCATAAAAACCAACGTTCAAAGAGTCAGAGCATACAAAACCTTTATGGCATCAATATTAATCCTATACATAATTAACTGCGTGTGGGCATCTAAACAACGATAGACTATGCCCTACACTAAAAGGCAACCCTAGAGTCCATAACTCTATTCATACACATTGGAGGCTACTATCACACATCATGTACAAGCAAGACTAGTACTACTGATAGCCAATCAACTAGCTTCCACCTTAAATGATAGATCCCAATGGCAAACCTCAACGATCTTCTACGTGCTCATTAGCTTTTGTGGCCAAGAAAACTGTAGTTAGTACAATGACAAAGTAACATTCAAGTAGCCAAGTAACTAGAATCTTAAAGCAATATACCTGTAATAGAAACTACCATGACAATCCTTAATTATTGTCGGACCCATAAACATTAGTATCTACACAACATGAAACTAAGGTAGTGAGAATCTTAAGATTCCCAGAAAGGGATCTTCAACCTGCAATGAAAACACTAAGGACAACACATATATATACATATGTAATTTACTGTGAGCTTATATACTGTGAGGCTAAACCTATGCACATAAGTTTTAGTCTCTTGGAACTTGTCCTCTACCTAGCATTCCTACGGTCGTCATTCCGCACCTAGCGAGTTATGGCCCTTAAACCGCTCTTAGTAAGCCTTAGCTTATTGTCACAATAAGTTTAACCTTCCTTTGATTATTGTGCAGGTGAACATGGTGAATGCGTCTCGCTTGAGTTCCAAGGAACTCACTAGGCATACTAAGCCTCCATATAGTGCCTCAAATCCTTAGACTTGCCTAAGTCACTTATGTACTAAGCTTCCACCTTAAACCCTTACCAAGACTGCATTAAGTTCTTACTTGCACCTCAACTAATCTTGTTTAGGCTACAAGTGCACTAAACTTTTCCTCAAGACACAAACCTATCCACCATTACTTGATTCACACTAGTAGAGTAGTAATGACCATGGTTGGACTCATAATTCCTAGGTCCTAAAGAACCCACTAGGTATGCTAAGATTTCATCATTGAAGCCTTGAACCCGAAGGTACAACTAAGGTCTCGACGGTGCTAAACCTTCTACCTCATTTAGTGGTGTATTTGTTATGGCCCATTAACTAGTTTTCTCATGAGGTGCACTTACCATTCACAAATTATGAGAAAACTCTAGATCATGAAAAAGTTTTTAGATGTTGCAGAGTGCCATTGTACTATTACAACCTTTAGATACCCCTTGGCCCATCCCTGCCCTCCCCTGGAACATCTTTCAAAAAGCTGAAAATTGCTGAAAATGGCCTTTGGGGCTTAGGCGCCAGGAGCATCTTGCTCTACGGAGCTAAAAATGCGCTCTAGGCGCTGAGGCATCATATGGCTTATAGGCGCCAGGATCCCGTGTCATGAACCTTAAAAACACCCTTTTAAGCCTCCTTGGAGGCTTCCTATGGGTTGAAGGCAAACAAGGGATGTCCAAACTCATCATAAACCTGTAAAACAACTTGCATAGGCAATAAATACATGATCACAAATAACCTATAATGCATCAAAATATCACACAAGCCACAAATCCAAGCCTAGTCCACCATGATCAACACAACCCACCAACTAATACCTTTCATCAAACTACTCAAAATTAACAAGCAAATAAGCTATGAATGGCATCAAATATATATGAATAATAAATCTCTTACCTCAATTTCAAGTCACAAGTAAGAATCAAGCAATTCCTCACCAAAAACAAAGCCCAACAAGGTTCTACCTAAGTTCCAAGCAAACCAAAGCAAATGATACCGAATTAATACCAACCAAGCAAAACCCAAGCTTGAAATCACCAAATAAACAAGAAAACACCAAGAAAACTTTGTTATCTCACGAGCAAACCCAAACCCAGTTGGAAAAACGTGAAAATTAACTCCAAGATCACAACCCAAGCTTAAAATAAGCTACTCAAGGCATGTATACCCCTTGGGCCTTCAAATTTCACCAAAAACACTTGAATTTGAGCCAGAATTGAAGTAGAAATGAAGAGGGAGAGTTTGAACTCAGGTTTGAAGAGGAAGAAGATGAATAGTGCCAGCCCAACCCTTAGCTTTACCATATATAAACCTTCAACCCATTAAACCCTTAAACTTTCTTAAGTTTGTCAAAAAGCCCCTTTCCCAGAATGGTAACCTTTGGTCAAATCTTGGTCAAATCATCAATACTTAATGGAAATTTGGGTGCTAAGCAAGGGATAATTTTAAAACACATTTTTTTACTATTGGGGCTCAGCCCGACCCCTCGAGATACAAATTACCATTTTAGCCTCAGACATCTTTTAATACCATACTCTCCTCAGAACATAGTGAACCTTAGCTAACTTGCTTAATCTTGCTAAATAAACTTAAAATGAGGTAATAAACTAGAAATTTATTAATTTATATGACTTAAATGAGTTTCCGGCTAGGAAGGCTGTAACACTTCGGTTCATAAATGTAGCACATTGCATGCCCAAAAGAATAGCACAAAGGTACTTAGCCATTGAGATCCTATGAGTGGATGAAATATGAATGAAGCACAATCTCTCGGTGTATAATCCATACTTGAGGTATTGGACAAGGGTATGGACAAACACAATGATGGGCTGGCTAGAATGTCTCAAGTTGTTGAATCTATAGGAAGCTCAATTTGCAAACCATCTCCAAATGGCCTCTGAAACATCGACTAACATAAATATCATAGGACAAGTAAGGGCTAGAGCAAACGTGTGATGGAAAAAGGCAAGATTTCTGGATTTTTGCAGTTGTAGACATAAAGCTTTTTAGAGAATGATGACAATAATCTCAAGAGGTAATGACTCCATGATAAAGTATTATGTCAACATAATGGAAAGTAGATAATTTTATAAGTGAAATCAATATGAATAAGTTAAAAAGTGCATCAAAGGAATAAACCGATATTCAATCAATAAATTGTACAATTTTAGAAAATAAAGTGGTATGTTTGTAATATTTTTAGAAATTATAAATTGAAGAAATAAATTCGTTTAAAATATGTAAAAATATGAAAATGGTATATAACCAGCAAGTTAAGGAAAATGGTATAAAGTCGGACAGAATTCTAGTTTTATTTTATTTTATTTCAGTCGCTTGATTTTGGTCTTTGGTTTATGTCTCTAGTTTAGGTGAAAAAACTTGAATTACTCTCTCTGTCCCATATTCTTTGCACTATTTACTTTTCAGTAATTAATTTATAATTTTTTATTTTCAACATTTTAGTATATAAATGAAGAATTTTTATATAAGAATAATAAATCAAGACATATAATTTCTAAATATATTTTTTTAAATTGTTTTCTAACAAATACTAATATGAATAAATTCATTCAAATTATGTGAAAAAGTTAAATGGTGCAAAGAATATGGGATGGAAGGAGTATTATTTTAGAGAATGTCAAAATCAGCCCTATAACTTGTACAATTTTCTGTTTTAGTCCTATAAATGCATGAGTTTTTGTTTCATTCGTATATCTTTGAAAATGTTATCAACATTAGTCCTACAGTGGACATCTTTGACGGAAATCTTACATGGTAAAGAAGGAGAAGAGAAGATCAAAATTAGTCATTTAACTTTTGTAACTTGTCTAATTAAGTCTCATAAGTTCATGGGGTTCACATAAGCTCATCAATTTCCTCAATGATTCAAGTTTCATCGTTAATATCGAAACATGCTTCCAAACATCTCATAAAATCTGAGATTCAATGGAAAGCCATTTGCCTAGTGGCAAGAATGAGAAAAAAAACCCATTCTTTTTTTAAGAAGAATGGAAATAATGTTGACAACAAACACAAGATATAAGCCCAATAACATAAAACAATCATAGACATAACACCCTTCCTGCTCTAAGCTGCAATGCCATAATAAAGCACTGAAGAGTTGATTATTCTGGTCCAAATATGTTTCTTATGCAATATAAACAAACTTATGCCCAGACATAGTATCTTCCAAAATCAAAATTTAAACAACACAAAACAAGCACAAGATCCCATAAGAAATAAGCTGCAAAAGATAAATAGATATACAAATTATGGAAATGCAAACTTTAGATTAATCAAAATTCAAATAGAGGAGATTATAGATTAATATTAAAAAAAACACAATAACATATGGTAGCAAGTGACGTTTCATTTTGGTATTGATGGGTCTTTAGAATTCATGCCTAGGAAACGGATATGAATGAGACTGACACGAAAATTGAAGATGAACATGAGATCTTCAGGTTGAATTAGTTGCTCTAATTCCTTCTTTGGCCAGTTTGTTTATGGAAATCACACTCAACAGCTCTGGAGCGCAAGACTTCTATGACACAACTCTCATAAATGGATTCAATTTGCCGATTGAGATCAAACCCAACTTTGGTGGACGATGATGTGATGGATGGTGTCTTCAAGCTTGCGGATAAGCAGATCAAAGAATAAGTCCGAGGGATCCAAGAGGTTGAAAGGCAAGTTAGACTAATTAGATTTGGTGCGAGGGTGTGCATAGGAGAAGGAAGTCAAGCCATGGTGGTGGCTTGGTTTGGCTGAATTTGGTGGGGATTTAGTAGAGATCTTGCTATGGATGTAAGCGTCTGTTCTTCATGAATCATGCCACGGGAGGAAGAAGAAAAAAAAACATGATATTTATCTTTGACTGTGCCTTAAGTGCCAATGATTTTGTGTTTGTGAAACTATTTCTTGAAACTTTCATTTTTTGCAATTAAGTCAACCCCCATATGCCAAATAAGCAAGAGAACAACCCAACTTTTTTCAATTGGGTAAGATTTAACAGTTATCAAATGCCATATAGGATTTTCCATTAACCCCGTTTAATATAGGACTAATGTTGCTAACATTTTCAAACATATAGAACTCAAATAGAAACTCGTGTAGTTCTAGGATTAAAATAGTAAAGTTTCAAAAGTTATAGGATTCATTTTCATCTTCTCTCAAATTTTGTAGATCTATGATCACCCCTACAGTTTTGTCTTTTTTCTTTTTGTAGATCTGTGTTAGCTCTAAAGATTTCGGTAAAAAAATTAAGTGGTTTTCGTAGATCTGTCTTTAGGTGTTTGATTTCCTCATTTTCTACCCCCATTCTCCCTAAATCTGTTTTGATATTGAAGCCGCATATTCCCTTTGGCTATCGTTATGTTTCCTTTTACCGATGGCAAGGGCTCAAGAACTCACTAGTTTCATCAAATGGCAAGTACGGTGATGTTTTTTCGTCCATGTCCTCACCACCATAGACAAAGAATAAGGCGCAAAATAGCTCACCATTTGATGATCTGTTAGAAGGTATTAGAGTAAAAGGCAACAGAGGTAAGGAGCCAGAACTAGAAGGTTGAAAAGGCAACCCCACCTTTGATTTCATTGCTGGTTTTGTTAGGACTAGCTTGTTACTGCAAGGTACATGAAGTTGGTTCGTTTCTATTCTTTTTTTACTTTTTATTTAGTTAGTGGTTTGTTTCCTTTGTACCATGGCTAAGCTATTCGTTAGTCTATATGATATAGTTTCTTGTTTTTTTAAAATGGTAGAAGAAGATCATGTTCTCAATATTGTGTTTTAAGGCGATTAGAGTATGGTCTTATGAATCATATCATATTATAAAGGTTATATTAGAAGATCTATAGAAATTTGAATGGTTTATTTATTGATAGCCAAGAGTGCCAGAGAGGCAATTATTGTTAAACTCTATACTTAGTGCTTGATGGGGATTATCGCTTCGTAGATGCAAGCAAATCTCAGAATCACACTTAAAAGTTCATAATTGTATTAATCTGCAATGAATAATGCATTAATAACTTGAATAACATCGAAGAGCGCTACTAGGGTGATGTGATCGCTGGCATGAATAAACGAAGATTACAAGTTGTTGGTGTTGAAGTCAGCGCCATGAATCATCGCCATTTGGATCTTTGCGCCTAAATATGTGCCAAAGATAATGGAGGAGGTTTTTTTGTGATGATTTCTGTTGGATTTATAGCACCTGGAGGCATGGCATATCAATTTCAACTTTGTACAAAAGAAGAATGATTGTCTTGGTCTTATTTTGCTAGCAGTTTTATGTGAACGTTCTTTTAACTTTTCAATGTGGCAACTAGAAAGCATAAAGTACGGAATCTTATAAAATAAGAAAGGCCTAAATGCACCATTAGTCCTCCAACTTTGCCAACTCACACAAGTTGGTCCCTAAACGTTGACTTAGTATGACTTAATCCTCAAACTTTGCAAAATCATGTGTTTTAATCCTCAAACTTTTTAAATGGTGTGACTTAGTCTTTCAGCCATTAGAATAAACTATAACATTAAGTCCTAACTTCTAATCTTTTAGCAAAATGACCTTTCTATTTAGGAACTTTTATTATCACCAAACTTGTGAATTAATAAATTTTACAAAATTGTTAAATACACAATTAACTAATTAGATAGCTTACAAAATGATAATTCAAAAAAATTATAAACAATAATTTTAAAAGTTTTTAATTATTTAATAATTTATATTCTACTTATTTTGTAATAAACTAATTTGGTTGACTTATTGGAAAAAATATTTTTATGCACTTTACTATTATGTTGATCAATTATTTTTTTAAATATTTTTTATCACTTTTTTCATACAAAATATGCAACATTAGGGACTTATGAATTTAGAGATCATTCAAGAGAATTTTGCTTTAAGTAGATTTAGTTTTAAAATATCTTTTTAAATTAATATTTTTTGTATTAATATTTTTTGATTTAGAATTAGTATACCACATCATCTTACAACTAATTCATCTCTTACAATTTTCATGCTAATGAAGATGGTAATGTACTATAACTTACTTGGTCTTTTTTATCATTTGTTTCTAAAGAAAAATTTGGAGAAATACAAAAAAAAAAAAAAACAATCCAACCTTTAATTTTGAGATGACTTATCTTCTTTACCTTTTTTATTTCTTTAACTTCTTGCATATTAATGGCTTCTTTATGTTTAATTTGAATATTTTTTTAAAATATAAATACTAGTTGGAATCCATCAAAAGAAAAAAAAAGTAGTCAATATTCTAATTAATTGGTTAAATTAACTTTTTTTCCCCAAATTAGTACGTATCATCTTCATTAGTTTTTTCTCACCAAATTTTTCTTTGGAAACAAATTATAAAAAGCCAAAGAAGTTATAGTATATTCCATCTTCATTAGCATGAGAATTGCAAGGAATGAATTAGTTTTAAGATGATGTGGTATACTAATTCTAAATCACAAAATATTAATACCAAAAAGATTAATTTGGAAAATTATTTAAAAAGTAAATCTACTTAAAGAAAAACTCCTCTAAAATGACCTCTAAATTCATAAGTCCCTAATGTTGTATATTCTGTAAAAAAAAAAAAAGTGAGAAAAAATATTTAGAAAAAAATAATTGATCAATATAGTAGTGGAGAGCATAAAAATACTTTCTTCTTTCCAATAGCCAACCAAAGTAGTTTTTTTAAAAAAAAATTAAGTAAAATATAAATTATTAAATAATTAGAAATTTCTCAAATTATTGTTTGCAAGTTATTTAATTAGTTAATTATGTGTTTAACAATTTAGTAAAGTTTATTAACTCACAAGTTTGGTGATAATGAGAGTTCTTAAATAGAAGAGTCATTTTGTTGAAATATTTGGAGTTAGAACTTAAAGTTGTAGTTTATCCTGATGACTAAAGGGTTAAGTCACCTCATTTAAAAAGTCTGAGGACTAAGCCACATGATTTTGCAAAGTTTGCGGACTAAGTTATACTGAGTCAAAGTTAAGGGACCAACTTGTGCGAGTTGGCAAAGTTAGAGGACTAATAGTACATTTAGGCCAATAAAAAACAAAAGGATATAAAATCTTGGAGATAAGTAAAAGAAACTTAAGACATTGAATCAAATAAGAACCTAATAACCTGAATTTTAAAAATCTTTTGGAAGACCACTTCGTAAACTTTTTTTGCATGGATAGAATGTTTTGAAGCAAATTCGAGTCCTATGGGGTTGAGCAAAATTTGATGGAGAGTCTGTTTGGCACTAGAACTTTTCAATGATATGCTAATAGTTGCTTATTTTTATGAGATAACGTGAGATGCAAATTGTAGTTTTTTGCAAAGGGCAAACTTTTTGTGCTAGGAAGTGCTAGCAATGAATGAAAAGCTCATTTCCTTTCATTGCTATGCTAAGATTTGGCTATTCGCGGTGGTGTTGCTCATTCTATAATTAAACTGCTCAAATTAAATCCAGCAATCTTTGTTATTCCAAGTTATAAGGGATCATAGGGGTGCAATCCTTGGAGGCTTGGTTGAGGCACCTCTTAGACCATCTAATGGGAGGAAGTATCAAGTGAAGCTGGAAAGCATATTTCCCGTTCCAAAGATGCTTTTCAAAAATATCTCTTATGACTTTGACTTTTGGACAAGGTAAAAATAGCACTTTTGTCTTCACAGATGTGCCTGGACATCCTATAATATACTCTGAATTACATAACAAGGAAGAACCTGAGTTGAGAACTTTCTCACTTAATTTCACTTGGTTGTGTAATTTGTTTGAATTTGATTCTGAAAAAGGTAATAGCGGGGGTTGAAAGGCTCAGTGATTGAAGTTTGTGATAGTAGCAACATTGTCCTTTGGATGAAAATGAACTTGATAATTATTCCCACAAAATTAGTGAGTTATCCATTTACATGGTACTTTTTAGTTTGAAATTCAAAAAAGGCAGTGACAATTTGCCTAAGTGACGGCTTCCCCTCATTAAATTAGTGAAGGCTCGTTGTCACTAACTTACGGCTAGAGTTAGTAACGGCTAGCAATCGTTAAATTTGGCCATTCGCTAACTTTGCGACGGCAAACCATCACTAACTCTGCCATAAGTTAGTGACGGCAGAATTACACTACTAGAAAAATTTATCATACTCAATTATTTTTTTTGAAAATAAAAAAGAGAAGTAAAAATCTCTTGAATTTTAACTGATTTGTTTGCCAGGCCTTGGGAATATTAATTTGTTGATTAGTAATCATAATATTAATTTGTAATTCTTTTATGAAAAAAAATGAATGAATAAAATTTTAAAAATGATGGCCAGAGCTAGTGGCTAGAGCTAGTCACCAAAGTATATGTAGTGCTTATGACGGCTTGGCGACGACAAACAGTCACTAGAATTTAGTGATGGTTGTTTGTTGCTAAATTTTAGTGATAACTTGCCTTTACTAATTTTGCGACGGTTAGTAGTCACTAATAATTAATGATGAATAGCTTTCACTAATGTAACGACGGTGAGCCTTCGCTAGTTTGCCATTATTTAATCTTTATCATTTAACCTTAAATTTTTCACATTTTATTTTACTTATTGTTTATGTTAAATCGAATTTAACAAAACTAGTTATGCTTTTATATGTCACTTGTTTAATTGTATAGTTACAAATTTTAATTTGATTAATTCAAATTACAAATCTCTTAATATTTTTTAAGTTATTGAAAAAAGATCTAGTTAATAAAAATTAAATTTATTTAAATTAATTTATTGACACATAAAATTTAATTATTTTTTAATATTTTATCATCTCACTGTAGCATAATGTTACTCAAAATACGTTAATATGTTAAGACCCAGCAAAGGTCATAAATCACTAGTTTTGAGCGGGATTATGTCGTCGCTATGCGTTTTTCTTAGGTCTGTTTAAGTCATCGGTCCTTCTCTCCTGTGGCCTCTGCTCCACTACTCTAGTGTTCGCACTCTCAGACTTCTTCTCTTCCCTCTCGATTTCGAACCTCTGCTCGACTGCTCCAGTCCTCTCTTCCCTCAGTCATTCTCTGCCTCTGCCTCTCACGTCTAGTTCTACGCACGCACACTCTCAGTCTTCTTCTCCGCCCTCTCAATTTCGAACAAACAAACAAGGAACGCTAGGGTTTGTGAATCCTGTGATTCCGCTCGATTGAAGCACAAGAACATGCGATTCCGCTGCATTCATCTCTGATTCGTGAGGATATGGCGCAACTCCTCTCTGATTCGGCGATTCTTCTATGGTGCATTGAGAGGTTAGTACCTCTCTGATTTCATCGCATTTTCTTCTCTTCCTTGTTTGGTTCGAGGCTTGGAAACTGAAATTGTTGACTTCTGGAACAGGGAATGGGGTTTATTATGGAGTTCGCGGAGAATTTGATACTGAGGCTGATGGAGGACCCGAAGGAGAGGGATCCGAAGTTCAGGGAGCGGCTGTATGAGAGGAAGGATCGGTGTCGGAAGACGACGAAGATGTAAAGTTAAGGGAGCGGCTGTAGGAGACAGTTGAGCTAAGGAATGTACTATTGAAGGAGATATCAAAAGATGAGGTAGGATCATTTGTCTTCCTCTTGCAGTTGGAATGCTCATTCCATTTCATCTTATTTTTTCCTTTATTGTTTGCAATGTTTTTATTGTTCCCCCCCCCCCCCCCCCCCCCCCCCCCCCCCCCCCCCCCCCTTCCCCTTTTTCATCTTTGTCCCCCAACTCCTGTAAAACAATTTTGTGCCATATACCATGCTGCAGAGCCAGAGCAAGTTGGAAACAAGCTTGTATTTGATCATGTGAGCATACCTCGTGATGCAAATGATGTTTGGGAAATTGATGCCAGCCTCCTGAAGTATGAACGCAAGCTGGCTTCTGGATCTAGTGGGGACTTGTGAGTTTTATATTTATGAACCCTTGTGTATTCCTTGAAAAAGAAATGTCATTTCCTGGTCCACTTTTGTTTCTTTTATACGCATGCCTTTTGTGCATTTATGCTTATTTCTCGGTCAACTTGATTTATGCAGGTACAAAGGTAGTTTTTGCAGTCAAGATGTAGCTATAAAAGTTCTGAGGATTGAACATCTAAATGAGAAAACGCAGAGGGAATTTGCGCAAGAAGTGTATATCATGAGGTTTATTAAATGACTAGCTATGATCAACTATCATCCTGCACCTCTCCCCATTTCAATTTTTTTCCTTTTCTTTTTTTTTGTTTCAAGAATCTTGGAGGTAAATGTGCTCATCTACACCCAAACGAAGAACTAATTGAATAGTATTAATTTCTTGGTGGCGTGTGATATATGAGTTCTATTTCTTGTGCATTTTGATATTGTGCTTCTTGTCCAGGGAAAGGACTATAGGTCACAATTTCAACTGGTTAATGGTTCCTTATTTGGAGCTAGTTACATCCAGGTAAAAAGCGTCCAGCTGCAGACTCTAATTCTAACTCTCTATTGGATCCTGATTGGTTTGTGCTATGGATTTATGTTTAGCATTGTTATTACCCTGCTTACCTCTTCAGAATGATTTTACACACCATGATTTCATTGATTTTTCTTGACTATGCTTAAACTCTTGCAGAGTGTGACACCACATCTGTGTTTGGGCGGTGAAGTATTTTAGGCTAGTCAGCATACAAAATCAGGCATCGGTTATGCTGCTCGCTTTGAAACTGATAAAATGGTGATGAAACCTTCTCCTGGTTATATATTTGCTCTCGTAATTGCCTTTTTCATATTCTAGTTACTCGCTAGCATTGTCTGGCATGTATCCCAAACTTTTTAACAGAGCAGTTATGGATCATTATTCTCCTTTCCTGTATATTTTGGGAGTGCTTATTGTGGAGTTAATAATAAACTTTCTGGAATCAATGAAACAGGAGAAAGCAATAATTTCAGATGTCAAGGTTAGTGTACTGTTGTCCTGAGCATTGAAGAAGTTTGAGATGGATATGCATATGTGATTGTTAGTCTTAGAGTCACTTTAGGGAGCTTTCATTTATCTTATACTTTATTGTTAGTAACAAAAGGTGAGCAAAATTGTGAGTTATGAAATGGTACATTTTTCTCTCTAACCGCATCAAACCCGGAACTGCATAAGCTGAATTTGTCTTCAGACACACTTTTAGGGCCTTGCTTGGTTATTTGTTGCTCCAATGTCTTCTCCTTCTTCACTCCTTAGTAAGAATATTTTTTTTCCTCCTTTATCTAAACAATGGACCTGTTATTGATCTGCTATTCTTGCTTTTTTTATCCTTTAATTTCCTTGCTTTCAGGTTGCTACTGGACAAGTTGCTAGCACTGGAATGGTTGCAATAAGCTATGTTCAAAAGGTATCAGAGAAGGTAAGTAAAGCCCATCTGGACCCATGTTCACCTCAATTCAAAGAAACACAAAAAGACAGAAAAAAACAAGTTTAAGAGTTCTCTTTTATTCGGTTTTCTTAATAAAATTTCTAGTCCTTTATGTTGTTCCTCGTAAAGGTTTCTTTAGCATCTGATTTTATGTAGTACATGTCAAGAGATGTCACAGCAAGTGTTGGTTATGATTATATGCTGAGACAGGTAATTGATTGGCAAGTTTCTACATGTTGTTGATGGATTTCAGATCTCGTTTTCAATTCTCTGAGCAACCAAGTCGTATGTTATTTCATTTGGAAGATACTTAGCTCTTCGTCAATATGCTTGTCAATCACTAGGTTCTGTATACCTTACTCTTTTTTGTTATATTCTTTGTTGTTGAGTTAGTATGCCCTCACTTTCATTCTCTTTCGCACACATTCTAGTTGATTTAGTATATATGCCAGAAAAAGTAGGCACTAGTATAAATAAAACTTGTTAGTAGCTACTACATTTTACTTGGGGCATTACCATACTGTATTTGAGTCCATTCAAGTACAAGGTATTTTTACATAGTATCAAACATTCAGGATGGACACTAACTATCACTTATGCACATTCATGCATCATTGCATCTGGACCATGTGCACATACATGTATCATTCAACCTATTTGCAAAGCTTAAATGTGTATGGGATCTGACTAGAGACAATAAGTGAAAGTACAATACTATTAATTTACTTGCTTGTTTGGCAAATTTGCAGTGGGGTCCTGCTGATGCAACCTATGGAAATGGTACAGAGCTGATTATAGGAATTGTTGCTCAAGCTAACCATAAAATAACTTTAGTTAGGTATTCCCGTCTGGGCTTGTACTTTAAACTTGTTCCTGGTTCTTGGGTTCTCTCTTGTGGTGGAATGGCCAACCAAGGAAACGAACGAAAATATGTATATCTGATCTTTCATGTATGACTTAACTATTAGATGATATTGGAGATGTACTTCATATTTGTGGATATATATATATATACCTTTATTTTATAATTGTTGCAATTGTATGAACATGACAATGTGGTAATGTTTGTAGGAATAATAATAATTAGGGTAGAATTGTCGCGCATGTACTTGTTTTATTATAATTAAGATTGTACATTTGCCAAAATATATCAAATGTCATGTTTATGTCTAAATAATTTAAGATTAATGAAAACAACTTATGTTAATGATTTTTGGAAGTGTATCGCATTAGTTTGGATTAATGGAACTAGTTCTGTTTCTGATTGCTGGAGTTGTATGGAATGGATGCGTATGGTGAAGGTATGGTGATGAAATAGTTATGATCAAGATTTGCAAACTAGCAATGGCTGAGTTATAAAATATTAACAAGTAGTGACAGCCACCTGTCATTAACTAGCAACAATCATGTGTCACTAACTAGCGATAGCTATCTATCACAAACTAGTGATGGTCATATCTCACTAATTAGTGACAGTCATAATACACCAACTAGCGACGACCATATATTATTAACTATTGACAGCTAACCGTTGATACATAGCGACATCCAGCAATCGCTAAATCTCCAGCCAGTCACCGGTGCCGGTAAATAAATGACTATCAGTATTGAGATGATTAACTGTTGCTAATTAGCGACGGTAGTCATCACTAAAAAATTAGCGGCGAGGAAATTAAAAATGGAGCTGTTACTAAACCCAAAATAGCGACGGTTAAAGACCGTCGCTAAATTTATTTTTTTTAGTAGTGGCAGCAAAATATAGCATACTAGTTTTGATCCCCTTTCTGGTTGTGAGGACTTGCGTCATTTACCAAATAATTGGACAACATTCTTTTAAATGCCTTCACCTTTTTAATACCCTATCGGAGTTGTTGCACAACAATATTGGATGAGATATGACTGGTACATATACAATCCTGAAGTTTCAAACATTAAGGAATTTTTTTGTGAATGGGTCTTGTTTTAATTTTTTATTTTAGTTTTCCATATTTTTTTTGCAGGTTAATGATCACTTTGTTTCATTGTTATTTGTGTCATTCTTTTTGTTTCTTTATCTGGACCATTATCTGGTGTTCATGAAATTCTAGTTTTATTTCTCATTTGATCAACCTATAGCGTGCATCGTAATCATTGTATATTAATTTTATCTGTGCTTGGGTCTTTCTTTGTTAACTATATTAGTTTTTTGTGATTTTTTGTTGATTTTTCCCTCAAATTCATCTGTCTCCACATGTTCAATCTATTTGGCAGTGCATCAATTGCCAGACGATGAAGAAGCTAAACTAAGCTTTAGGGAACTCATGGCAACTATGATTTTTCTTTCTCCTTCCTTCTTGTAACAAGTATTTTCAATCAAGGCTTGCAATTTTTTTGTTGAATTCCTTCTTGCTCATATTTATTCATGATGTTTACGGACTAAAGGATTTCGGTCTTTGTGCATTTTTTGTACAATCAAACAATTTCCATAAAAAATGTGGTGGTTATGGTAGTGCAAACATAGGCATTAGTTAACTGATTTTGTTTTATTATTTTTTGGTTTTTTGCTATGGTTTTCATGTTAGTAGATTGTCTTAATGGTTTGGTTCTTAGGTGAAGACTCCTATGTGAACGAGGTAATACACTATTAAGCCTTAACTTTTGTTTCCAATAGTAAGTAAGAATATAATTAAGGGGTATATCTTGACTAATCAATTTCTTTGGGGTTTTGTAACAACTATGTAATAGCCTACCAAATCTTATAGGATACTCTACTAGACTGCAATTTGATCTCATACATGTCTGCTATTACATTTTTCAACTGTGGACAAGCCTTTTATTATTGTTCCTTATCAGGCATGGCATGTGTCAAGTCTTTCTTATAATTTGACACCTCTATATTAGAGAACATTTTTTTCTTGATAAAGGCAAATATTATTCTCTTGTTAAGGAAACAAACCTGTGATGGTCCTTATGTAAGATGATTTCTTACAATCAACCAGAATGTTCAATTGCCTAAGTTTGTTTTTGCACTTTCTTCCTTTTGTTTTTGAATCCAACTTGTTGTAGAGTGAAAAGAGCAAACTATATGCCTTTAAGTTGGGATTATATATAGGAAGCAAGGTTAAATGATCAATGAGGGGTTTAAGTATCCCACTTAACAAAGTTTGAGGGGCGAGTTGGCCCGAGTCAAATTTTATAAGTCATGTGTCTGAGTCACCAAAGTTCAGGGGGGCTATTTATGATTTTAGGCCTAATATTTTCCCCTTCATGTTTCTTTCTTCTCTCTCTCTTTCGTTCTTTTTTAGGGATGTAAACGGCTTAAACTGTAAAAATTCATAGAAATTTAGTAAGATTACAAAAATTGTATTTTCAATAGATTATTGCAGCTAGATAATATTAGCTTTAAATTAAAATTAGTTTTGGATAAAAAAAGATCTAAAAAATAAAAATTAGTCCTTTTAAAGTCAATTAACTTAAATTAAAGCAATATGGGTATTTGACTTTAACACTAGTGCAAACCAAATTTACTAATATGCCATGTCCCCAAATAATATTTGTCCCTCCCTATTTATTTCTTCTCTCTCACTAGCTATTAATTGAATATTTTGAGTAGTCAAACTCATTGTTGAGAAATGTGTAATGCCCTTAAATTCCTAAATGTTTAGGCCATGGGTTATGAGGATTTAAGGCTCAAGAAATGTGAATGGCTCAGGATTTTGGCTTATTGAACTTGGGGAAATAATGTTTTAAATGGAGTTTGAGGGAAGCCTGAGAGTTTGGACCTTGTGGGTTCATATGTTACTTGGCCGAGAAGAAATATGCAAATGATGATTTGAAGGGTGGAATGACTCAATTGAATTATATTCGGGTGACTAATTAAGTTGTTAAAATGTAGGAATCATTTATATGAGACTTAAATGCTACATGCAAAATTAAGGTATGGCTAAGCTAGCGTTAATCCATTTTAACGCCACTTGGTGTGTCCCGGCTACACACATGCTTCCACTCACATTGCCATGGTTCCACTCACACTCTCCACCTTCATTTGGCCATGCCACCATTGTTGAAGGCTCAAGCTTTAGTTCATGATGTGTTCTTCAGCTTTCAAGGCCAAACTGAGACATTACAAGGTAAAAACTTGGTGGAG
The DNA here is from genome assembly GCA_039654915.1 of Aquilaria yunnanensis. Classification (NCBI taxonomy): domain Eukaryota; kingdom Viridiplantae; phylum Streptophyta; class Magnoliopsida; order Malvales; family Thymelaeaceae; genus Aquilaria; species Aquilaria yunnanensis. The sequence goes on from CM077595.1 coordinate 5,932,622, forward strand.
AAGGTGGTTTCATGTGTGACTCATGACAAGGAAGTGGATTCTAGCAACAACAAGCTAAGTGAAAGCCAATGTAAGCTTGTGAAGCTTCGGCCATTAAGAGATTGTTAAGTGGAGGTAAGGACTTAAAGCTTTACTAATCAATTCATAGTTGAACTATGTGCATTAGTGAACTATGTGCACTTAGGTGATGGTAGTTTAGCCATGGGATCCTAAGTAGCTATGAGGGCTAGGATTGCTTCGGCAATTATGTTCAAAGTGCTAATTAACTATGTTGGCAAGCATTAGGGCTAAGAATTGAGAAGGCCAACTCAATTTTTAAGCTAGGGAGCTCACGAATTGGACAGAAAATGTTAGAAGGTTAACCAAATTATGTGATTGGGAATCATGCTTGCTATGGCCATGGGGTTGGTGTTTAGTGGTGTGTGTGTGTAATTGTGTGTTTTGATGCTTGTTTATTCATGCTAACCCCTTTATATTGGTTATTTGTTATGTAATTACATGTTTTTTGTTGTATTTTCATGTCTTTGTTTGTTGGTGCTTGGAGATTTATTTCGGTTAAGCTTGATGCTTAACATATATTTCGGCCTTGGAGGCCATGTTAAGTCCTTACTAAGTTTATCAAACTCATTGCCCTATTATATATGTGTAAGAAAAGGTTTGCTTGAGAAGTAAGAAAGTCAATGGTGGATTACACTCTTTCGGGTTTTGGAAGGTATAGTGTTGGGTTGTGGTATTGCTCAATATCCTAAGTGCTATAAAGTGCTTATATATTACGCTAATGAATATGATTTCATTTCTTGCAGGCCTTGTGTGTCTAGAATTGTGGGAACAAAGTCTAGTGAGGTCATATGTGTACCATGGCATATATGTTGTGGCTTATTTTGTTGGTTATGTGTATGGTGGTTGGACTTGTTTTGGAGAATATAATCATGTTTCAATTAGTATTGATCACCTTCAGGTATGCTTAAGTGCAATAGCATGTTTATGTGCACTTTTGGGTTGTAGTGTATTTTGGTAATCTTGGTAGGTTTACCAAGTCCTATGTACATGTTTGATGATCCTATGTGAGCTAGTACTTGTGCACACTTAGTGCTTAAGCAATGTTATTGTGAATTTACTTTTGATGTGTAATATGGATGTCTCGAGTAGTACTAGTGTGAATGGCCTAGGGTAGGATCTCTAAGACATATGTGTATTTCGGTTGAACATCTTGGAGATGGATGCCTAATTATGTTGTGTGATTAAGCTGTGACATAGTGAAGATGTTCATTTATTGGTATGAATTTTTTCATGTATCCTTGTGTTTATGTTCACTTGTGGTGATATGTATGTTCTTGGACTTTGGTATGCCTCAAGGTGGCCTATAGTAAATTTACCGAGATTTATGTAAGAGTGTAGCGTTTGCATGCAAGAAACCTTGATTTCAAAACCTTGACTGCTGATTTGGTTGCCATGCATACATTTATGATAGTTGGAAGATGTTTTGTTGGTGTTTGCATATAAACCCACCTAGGTACTTAGCTTGTTTCAGAGAGCATGAAACTTGAGTAAATAATAAGCTAGGTGTTGTGTATGTGTCCTGGGAGCCCCAGTGCCCCTACCACTATGTCCTAGTGCACCTAAGGTGCCTAAGTGCATACAACTAATACATACAAAATACTTAGGAACCAAGCTACTAGTTCAAACTCGATAGACATAATTATGTGTAATAACTTTTCTTTTGAGGTTTAAACCTCCCAATTGGGCTAAGGGCTTTGTTGGGCATGAAAAAATGTCCACTCATTCCTTTCTCTTTCTTCTTATTTCTTATTTTTTTTCTTACTCTTTTCTTTGTTGTCTTTTTCATGAGCTAGGCTTGTCTGACGAGTAAGGTTAGAGCCAGCACAGGTGGTATCCAGTGACTTAAGGGGGCAGCATCGCTACTAACCTCATTTGACGAACTCGAACTACCATGGATGAGTCTCTTCTTTATACACATAATAATCCTCTGTGTGTGTGTGTGTGTGTGTGTGTGTGTGATGAAACTGGTACATGGCAAGATCAAGGACAAGCTTATGGAGTATTAATGGAAGAATTATGGTTTTCCAATAGAGGATGGCATAATGGGGGTTTAGAGTGAGAGGGAAGGATAGATTGAGGGAGTAATAGAGATAGTTTGATATAGAGCCGAGCCAAAATGTTAAGGCATGGTGCAAATAGTGAGAGAAAGAAAAAAAAAAAGATGAAGGGGAGAAAAAAAAACAAAAACTAGATCTCATGAGAGAAAGAAGAGTGGCTAAAAAAGCTAGCCCTGGCTGCTGAGATAGACAAGAAACAAAAAAGAGAAAAGAGATGAGAGAAAATAAAAAGGAAAGGGAGAATACGGATGTCAAAAAATACTCTACTCACCCCTACCTTCCCTAAACCTTGCTGCCCAAATCCTAACCCGACCTTTCCCTCAAAGCTATAAGGAGGGTATGTGTTGGTAGGTAGTACCTGCTTACCCGCAGGGCAGGTACGACCCAAACCCAATCACTTAAGAGGAAGGTTTGGGATTAGCTATACTTGACCCAAACCTGACCCATTTACCTCCCTAAAAAAGAACAAAGGAAAGAGAATAAAGAAATAGGGAGGGGATAATATTAGGCCTAAAATCATAAATAGCCCCCATAAACTTTGGTGATTTAGACACATTACCTTTAAACTTTGACTTATGCCAATTTACCCCTCCAACTTTGTTAAGTGGGACACTTAAACCCCTTTAAATGAAAAAAATGAGGCACCCATTATAGAATTAATAGAATTGATTGTACAATGACTGAAATAAAAATTCACAAAAATTCAAAGGACCTAAGTTTGATTTTCCTTTCAAAGAATGCAAATAAACGCGTAGCTCGGCAGCGGAGGTTCGCAGGAATGCTTCTTGTTTTACATGTGCATTGTGCAACATAAAACAAGCAACTGGGCAAAGTCTGATGAAATCATTGAACCTTCTCAGTCATCATCTTCTTCTTTTTCATCATGCGTGGGATAAGCATAACTTATTTTGTTATATATACAATTCCTTATCCTCTTCATCTTTAACTTTTTAAATTTCAGATCTTAGTTTTTTCATTCTTGTCTATAGGACTGAAACATGTTTCATAGGGGCCTAAAGCTATCAAGCTCATATAGGTGTCACTCTTGTACTTTTAAATATCAAACTGAGTACTCTTTTACTTCTGAATATTAAATCCCTTTACTGCACAATATCATATCAGCAAAAGACTAACATTCAACTGCATCAAATAGAAGAATTCATAGTCCAAAGATCATTACTCAAATAGGATCACTAAAATCATTTTTTTTCACTGCTATAAAAGAAATTAAGTTTTCAGCCCTAGTGTGTAATCCATGGCCTTCACATTCTCCCACCCATTCTAGTCACTCACTTATGCCGAAGCCTTCCCTTGGAACTTATACTTGAACTCTGCTTATGCTCGATACTTGTAGTGGTTCACCATAGCCACCTCCACTTCAACCTCATTCCATGTCAATTTCTTTTACCCCAAAATGATGCACCATGTTCACCAGGGATGACTCCACCACCTCCAACGACATGATTGACTTGTGCCCCTGCTCCCTCTACCTCTACCACCCGTACCCTCGAGTCACTCTATCAACTGGGTGCCCCCTCTACTTTGAAGGACCAAATTCATAACACTTGATTGACACTTGCCCCACCAAATCCCTACTTGCTAGCAGTATGAACGATTTAAACATCCCCTTGATGACTCTAGGGTGCGGACACAATAGGGGGAGAATACGAATTCATCTACATCAGGATGTCAGCTACCCCGGCAACCAGCTAGCAAACAACAACATGCTAGACTCCACCAGCACCAACTTTTAAAAGGTTGACAGGGTTTTCTCTAACCCAACAGTGCTCGATTTCTTTGCTAACCCAATGATCTGGTCAGACAATGATGAGGTGCTCAACGAGATCATCAAGTTGCCAGAGTTGCTACCACACATAGCCAACTTCTTGAACATCTTTGTGGACAGCAACTGTAAAGGCTCTCTAAGTACTTCCCCAAACTTACGTGCTAAGTAAGGTTAGGTTGAGTTCTAAAGTGTAATTGGCTGGAAAGGGCATAATGGTAATTTTAGCCCAAATTAGTTACATGACCGTAATTTTAGTGAAATTAGGTTTATATAAGTGTTTTGAGCTAAATAAGTTAAGACCATAAGTGTTTCTAGCCATCTGAACCAAAAGTGAAAGTTAAGGGTGAAAAATGCACTTAATGAGAAATTGAGCTATTATGTTTTATAATGGCTTAAGTGACTTAAGGGCAAAGTGTTTAAGTAAGAAAAACCTTTCAATGGGACCAATGAGTGATGGTGTGGGAAGAGTTTAAGTGGCCCAAGTGAATCAAAGTTAAGTTTGAGAGCCAAAATGTCAAGTAAAGGAGAATTGGGTTAAGTGGAGTAGTTGGCTTTATAATGGAAAGAGGATGACACTATTCATCATCTCCTCCATTTTTCATTTTCATGGCTCTCTCTCCCCCATACCTCTTCCTCATCAAAGCTCCCAAACCACCTAAAATTCCATGAAAATTGAAGGTCCCAAAGCCATCTCAAGAAGTCCTTAACTCATTTTTTATGGATTTGGTGCATTTGGAGTTATTCTTGCAAGTTTTTAGTTCAAGCCTAAAGGTAAGCATATTTGATCCTTATGGGTAATTATAAGCTTGTTAAATGGTTAGAAATAGTCTTAATTTCGTGCCCTTGGTGTCCAATTTAGTTGAATTCAAGCTTGGAGCTCAAAAGAACTCCATGGAATTAAAGTGTTCTTATTGCTTGCTCCTTGCTTTGTGGAGGATTTGAGGTAAGGGATTTAAGTTAATTCAGCTCAAATAATGCATAGAAATGTAGTATTACATGCGACAATAAAGTAAAAATAAGACCCATGTGAATTGGCATTGGGGATTAAAAGATTGACAAAGTTTCATGCAAGTTTGCACGCAGTCGCGCAATGCTGTAGAGTATTGGCAATGCGTCACCGATGGCAACGCAAATTGGCGACGTGTCACCAATGATCTTCCAGGAACTCGAGAACTGATGTCATTGGCGACGCATCATTGATGGCACCGCTAAGGCACAAGTCCCTCAAGGTTGAGGCATCCTAAGAATGTCTCAATCTCTTGGTTATCATCCCTAGGTCATTCTAAGATGTTTCGTAGCCTCGGTTGGGTCTAGAACTGATTCCTAAGTTAGGAATTATGCAACATTTAGGTGGTAGCTAAGTGGTGTGGTTAAGGTAAAGTAAGGAATGGTGGCTAAGGAAGTTAGGGTGCTCAAGTCGTTAAAGGAGCACTAAGGGGATTAAGGTGGGTTTTTAGACTATTTGTTGGCTCAAGTGTGAGGTCTTAGACCTTCGAGCAACAAAAAAGGAAACCTAAGAAGATCTCAACCAAACCTTGTGGTTTGGTAAGTAAGCCACTAAGGAGCCCTAAGTCGAGCTCTAAGAGCTTGGTAGTTGGACCACATAAGGCAACTACCCTGCATAATAAGTTAAGGGGAAGAGACGGGTAAGAGGGGAGTAAGTGACGACTTACTCTAAGTAGCTCGTCAAGGTAGGCAAGGGTTGAATAAGCGATGACTTACTTTAAGACGCCCGTAAGTAGACTTCATGGGGTTGGTTAAGTACTAGCATAGGATATAAGGGCCAGTATCCAAGTAACCCAACCGTATGTGTTGAACTTTAGCAGGTGTAACCCAAGTGTAGGTTGTCGCAAGTAATAAAATATCAGGCGTCCGAGTATCAAACCACAGGGAAGTGAATTAAGAAATATAAATTACAGGTTTTTAAGAAGGAATGTATTTGGTGCACGGTATGAACAAGTATTGATTAAAAATTCAAATTCAAATAAAATAGCTAAGGTTATGGCATTCACTTTTAGTATATCAGTTATGATTAATTTTAGTCCATCTTGAGAAACATTAGGCATGAGTTAGTATTAGCTTTCATTGATCTTATAACACCAACATTTGCTAAAGGGTTCAAGTGTCCATTATACTAACCTTTGTCCCCAATAACTCAATATTCCAATATAGTCAGCAGAGCTATGTTCTATAGAGGGAATCAAGTAGCTTTTGTGTTAATTATTGACTATGATAAATCAAGACTCCCACTTAACAAGGAAGAAAGTTAAATTGATTAAGAAAGAAAATACTGTTAACATTGTGATCCATTCAAATTAGTCATAATCTTTATACTAAAAGCTCCACCCTTTCACTTTAGCAAAAGGATGATTAATTATTCAGAATAAAAGTAAACAATATATAAAAATATGAATTGAACATGGATTGAAAGATCAAAAGAAGTATAAGAAGAAGAACAAGAAGTAAACACTTGGACAGAGCTTCGGTATTGAAAAAAAGAACAAAACTAAAGAAGAAAAACTAACTTTGATACAAAAACATAAAAGTGGCCTAGGAAACGGCATGCCTTCATCCGCCCCCAAGGTGCCTATTTATAGAGTTTTGGGGTGGGTAAAATGGTAAAATGAAATAGTAAAATGTAGGTAAATACAAATCAATAAAGGCAAGCTGCAACTTCTTTTAATTTTTTGACCACTTTTCACATTGAATCAGCTCTTTCTTAAAGCATAAAATTTGTAGATCTCTTCTTAAGCTTTGAAACGATAGCTTGATCATTCAAATTAGACACCTATAGCTCAAGTTATGATTCTTCTACCGAAACTGCTCTTTAGTACACAGAAGAACAAATTATCTGATCAATAATTATATTTTGGCAATGAAAACAGGGTCTCGAAATGAAGTACAATTGAAGATCTATGTATTGCCTTTTGGATGAATTTGGAATCACTTAGTTCCGACATCTACAGCTCCAAATATGATTTTTCTCGTGAAAGGTCACCAAGTGATGATTTTACCTACATTAAAAAAATAATTATTTAATATATTTTTTCAATATTCATAAACAGTAAACCACGTATGAATTGTAAATAAATGTATGAACAGTAAGTTGGTGAATAGTAACCCGATGGAAAAGTGCTCAAATTAGATAAATTAATTACACTCAAAGTGTATAATGATAATTTAAACCCTTAATAGCAATATAATTATAAGTATTCATTACACCCCCCAATCAGGTTCTTGCTTGTCTCTAGTAAGTAAAATGATGTACTCAATGAATACTCAAGTTTCATCCAATATTTTTCACTATCAATATCTATACTATAGATAAAAAACAATTGAAGTAATGAGCATCAAAATTGTAGTACCAAAAATAAAATAAAAATTTCATAACGATTTATGCACATTTCAACCACTCGAACAAGGGAAAAGTGTGAAAGATTATGATTTACTGAGTGTAATAAGTGTGTGACTGACTATCAGGAGTGTCTAAAAGATTTCAGTAAATTATACCAACATTTTCAGCTTATCAGAACACATCTAATTCAAAATCATCGCTTTGGCGATCTTTCACACTCTTACACTATAAAATGTTATTCTTTTTTTCTTTTTTTAACTTTGGCTCGAGCCTTATTTGAATAACCCCGACAATAGGTAGCCATTTCCAAGAGTGAACATCGCTTGTAGTTTTTTTTTATTTTTTTTTTCCTTTTCATTTTCCAAGTCTTTTCATTTTTTTTACAACACTTCTTGGTGTTGTTTTGTTTTTTTAGTTTTTTTTAAGTTTTTTTTTCATTCAAATCAAGCTAAGATATGATTCATTAGAAGTCCCAACAGCCACATAGTTGAAGTATTTTTTCAAATTTAAAAAACAATTAAGATTTTCAGCATGTGTAAAGATAGCAGCAATTCATAACTTAAATATCCTAATCCCTTGTCAAAGTGAATGAAATTTGACTAAACCATTATATCAAATAAAATTTTAAAAATGTACAAAGTGAATGAAATTTGACTAAACCATTATATCAAATAAAATTTTAAAAATGTAAAATTTAATGTACTTAACAATTTCATCACTAAGCATAGAAATTTGCAAGATAGAAAATATAGATTACTAGTGAGTATGTCATCCTAAATTAAGAGCTTTGTCTAATGGTTTTAATATTAGCATGAGAAAAGAAAAAAAAATCAAATTTTAACTATCCCACCCCCTAACCAAATTAAGACATTGTCCCCAATGTTAAAATATAGATAAGAAGAGTGAAGAAGAAGTTACCTAAAATGGAAGTTGTTGAAAATGAAAAACCAGAAATAACTTAAATAAAATATTGATAGTAAAACTGAAAGACAAGATAAACAGATCCATAAGTCCAAATTGCTCTATTCCACAGTGCTTCACCACTTATTAAGATTAACAACCTATAAAGAAAAAAAATAAAAAAAATAAAGCGACATTAATGTACAGCGATTGTGATTGTGGCTCACATCTTCCACTAGTTTTACATCTAGTAATGGCTTCAACGTCTTCTATGAGCCGGGGATTTGCTTCATATCCAGTTTTTGTACAAACTAAAAAGTATTTTAAAGTCAGATTCCCAAGACTATAATGCTTTTGTTCTTTACAAAAAATACTCCATAAACCAAGAAGTTCATATTGCACTAATCCACAATAATGCGTCTCAAGAGTCAATCGGATATTATATAAAGAATCCTTACTCAGGTTATTCTTAATGAATTATATTTTATCTTCTTGATTATCAGACACCATTCCTAAAAAATGACATCTAGTATTACAAGTCCATTGACTACATTTGTGACAGACTTGTAACCTTTTTGCTCTTCAATTTTTGGCATAAGAGCTTTTGCCTAAGCCAGACATGTGTGACACAAATGAATTTGGGATTTTACCAGTCAAATAGACCTTAGCTTCACTTAACCATCGGACATCTTCAAGAATGCCCTTGTGCATCAAAACTCTTAATCTTTCACATCTAGCTTGGTTAATCCTTTTAAGAACGTTCATTGGGAGAGAAGAAAAGTATTTTATCAAAGCAGAAAAAACAAAATCCATTTTTAAGAAGAAATTGATAGAGGGGAAAGGAGAGAAAAAAAATCAGTTATTATGGAAAACTGAGATAACTGACTTGAGAGGCACGGAGTACTGTATCCGCCACTTAACCGGGAAAAAAAATGACCATGAAAAGAAAAAAAAATAAAGAAAAAAGGACTTTCTAAAAAAATATTGACAATTATTTACCATGGTCACATTGAGGATCACTAAGAAGAACAGCTTCTTCCTGCAAATCAAGATTCTCCAAAAATGGTTTAACTCTTTGACCATTTACTTTAAACACATTGCCATTTTTAGAATTTTCAATGTCAATGGCCCCATAAGGATAAACATGTTTCACAACAAAAGGGCCACCCCATCTAGATCTCAATTTTCCAGGAAAAATGTGAAGTCGAGAATTATAAAGTAAAACCTTTTAATCAACATCAAGTGTTTTTCTTAAGATTGTTTTGTCATGAAAAGTTTTAGTTCTAGCTTTATATATTTTCAAATTCTCAAATGCATCATTTCTTAACTTCTCAATCTCATTTAGTTGCAACCTGTGCAAAACACTATCATCCTCAAAATTTAAGTTGAAGGCTTTAATAGCCCAATAAGCTTTATGTTCAAGTTCCATAAGTAAATGGCAAGCTTTTCCATAAACTAACCTATAGGGAGACATACTCAGTGAAGTTTTAAAAGCAATACGATAAGCCCAAAGTGCATCAGTTAGTTTTAAAGACCAATTCTTTCGATTTGGATTGACTGTCTTTTTCAAGGATTTGTTTTATCTCCCTATTTGCCAGTTCTACTTGTCCACTTATTTGTGGGTGATAAGGGATGACAACTTTATATGTAATACCATTTTTGTTCATTAAAGATTCAAATGGTTTATTAAAAAAAATGTGTTCTTCCATAACTTATTATGGCCCGAGGAATTCCAAATCAACTAAAAATATTTTTCTTAAAAAATTTAAGCACAATTTTATGATCATTATTTCGACAAACAACTGCCTTTACCCATTTTGGCACATAATCCACTGCAACTAAAATGTAAATGAATCCAAATGATGGTGGAAATGGTCCCATGAAATCAATTCCCCAACAGTAAAAAATTTCAATCATAAGGATAGGAGTTAAGGGCATCATGTTTCTTTTTAAAATGGATCCCAATTTTTGACAGTTTTCACAGGTTTTGCAGAATGCATGTCCATCTTTGAACAAAGAAGGCCAGTAAAATCCGGACAACAAAATCTTTGCAGTTGTTTTCTTTGACGAAAATACCCCCCCCACATGCTTCTGAATGACAAAATTCAATGATACATTTTACCTCATTATCGGGTATGCATCTTCAAAATATCTAATCAAGGAAGTATTTCAAAAGATAAGGGTCATCCTAGTAAAAGTTTTTCACCTCATGCAAATTTTTTTTTTTATCTTGGGCACTCTAATGGGCTAGGATCTGTCCTGTCACCAGAAAATTGACAATGTTAGCAAACCAAGATACTGTAGTGATAGAAAATAAAAACTCATTAAGAAAAGAATCATTTATGGGTGTAGCCTCAGTTGATGAATCTGTTGTCAGCTTTGACAAATAGTCAACGACAACAATTTTAAAGCCCTTCTTATCCTTGATCTTAATGTTGAACTATTGGAGTAATATGATTCAGCGTATCAGCCTTGATTTAGTATCTTTCTTTGACATTAGGTATTTCAATTCTTTGGATAAGAGCTTCAACTCTGTTGTGTGGATTTTATTTTTCTCTGCAACTTTAGGTTTTCCGAACTTTTCAATTTTTGGTTTTCAACATGTGTTCCCTTTTATTTGTGAAGAATCCAACACTGCACAAATGTCAAATGTATCTTGATCTATATGCATATTTGATTCAAATGAATTAACTAGATAATTTTCTAGAGGATCAAAGATACTCCATTCGTGGATATAGTTTTCCTCAGTTGGGTCAATGATACAGACTTCCTCACTTTCATCTTCTTTTTCATGTGGTTGCTTAAGTAAGTGGAAAACATTTAGCTCCAATATCCTATTTTCAAATGACAGCTTCATCAATCCATTCTTGCAATTAATTAACGCGTTAAAAGTTGCTAAAAATAGACGACCCAAGATAACAAGTATTGAATTCTTAATTTCCACTGGTGACATGTCCAAAACAATAAAATCTATAGGATATATAAATTTACCAATTTGGACTAACACACCTTCAACAACTCCTCTGGGCACTTTCACTGATCTGTTAGCAAGTAAAAGAGTTAACTTGATTAGGTTTAAATCACTCAAATTTAGTTTTTGGTAAACTGAATATGGAAGTAAGTTTACACTAGCACCAGGATCAAGTAATACTTGATCAATTTTATGATCTTCAATGAAACATAAAATTGTTGGACAACTGGGATCCTTGTATTTTAAAGCAGTATTATTTTGAATAACAGAACTTACCTGCTCGGCCAAGAATGCTTTTTTTCTTTTTACATTCAGTTTTTTTTAACAGTACACAAATCCTTAAAAAATTTGGCATAAGAAGGTACCTGTTTAATCGCATCCAACAAAAGGATATTGATATTTACATACTTGAAAATATCAAGAATTTCAGGATTATGATTCATCTTTTTAGGAACATTTAATGCCTGAGGAAATGGAGGTGCAGGTGGAGATTTGATTTATTCTTCACTTGGTCTAGGTTCAATCTCTTCTTTACTCTTAGAAGTTGACTCATTGCCTCCTTTACAATTATTAGGAATGGATTTTTCAATAACCTTACCGCTGCGGAGTGTAATGATTGACTTCACTTTGTCCATAGTTTGACCTTTGGGATTCGACTGTGGTTGAAAAGGAAATTGCCCTTTTTCTTGAATGTTAAGTGTAAATTCAAATTTTGCAAGAGTATCTTTCAAATCAATCATAGTTTGATTTGTTTGAGCATTAACAGACTTTTGCTTCTCAATGAATGAATGCAATGTTTCTTCAAATTTTTTTCTAAAAGGAGGAACATAAGATACATACACTTGAGATTGTTGAAAATTTTGTTGGGTGTGCAAAGGTGGTAGTGACGGTTGAGTATGATTGTCACTTTTCTAACTGAAATTTGGATGATTCCTCCAACCATGATTGTAAGTTTTTTAGTCAGGATTTTGGGTTAGTCTCTTGAAGTTGTTTAAAGCATTGACTTGTTCATAGAGGCATTATTTGAAAGAAGGTAAGGTTGGACAATTGTTAGTAGAATGGTCATTGGTCTCACAAATGTGACAAACAATTTATTCAACAGATTTTAAATGACCATTTTTCTTCATTTCTAATGTCTCAACCTTTCATGTTAGAGATGCAAATTTTGATTGAGATCATTATCTTCTTTAAGATGGTACATGCATCCACTATATGTAAAAGTTTGAGTTTTACCTGGGGCCTTATAAGTACCAGCAGTGTCCCAATTCTATGCATTCTCTACTAGCAAGTCTAAGTAATTCATGGCCACGTTAAGATCTTTATCCTCAAATATTTCATTGCACATCATTTCCACCATTTGCCTTTCCTTAAGCGTCAGACCTTCATAAAATATGAGACTATTCTCCATGTTTCAAAACCATGATGTGGGTATGTGTTAAGTAAATCCTTGTATCTATCCCAACACTGGTAAAAAGTTTCTCTTGGTTTTTGTGTGAAAGTAGCGATTTGCCTTTTGAAAGAATTTGTTTTATGGGCAAGAAATTTTTTTTTTCAAAAATTGTTGTTACAATTCATCGTATGAATTAACAGAGCCTGACCTACGATTCTATAGCTAAGTTTTAGCTTTATCCTTTAAAGAAAAAGGAACAAGCTTAAGCCTTATGGTGTTCATGCTACAGTTTAGGTTATTATATATGTGACAAATTTCCTCAAATTCCCTCAAATACAAATATGGATTTTCATAATCAAAGTCGTAAAAAATTGGTAAAAGTTGAACAATACCTAGCTTGAAATTGAAGAGACATGCATTAGTAGGAAACATTAAACATGATGGAGTACTATTTCTTATGGGGTTCATATATTCTCTAAGAGTCCTAGGTCGATCTTGGTCATTATGTAAAGAATGGTTATCTTCTTATTCATTAATGTGTTCAGCCATGTTTGAAGAAAACGAAGATTCTCTTACTAGTCGACCACTTAATGTACGTGACCAAGCTTTCATGCATAAACAAAATAACAACAAGAAAAATTAATATTAATAACAAAAAAAGGTAGGAGGCTCAGCCTTCCATTTTATAAACAAAAGATTTAGGAGGCGTAGCCTTCCGTTCAACAATAATAAAAAAATAACACAAAATAAATAGAAAATAAATTGTAGGAGGCTCAGCCTTTCATTTAACAATAATAAGAAAAATAAAGAGAACACAAGAATAACAAAAAAATTGTAGGATGCTTAGCCTTCCATATAATAGAAAATAAAATGTAGGAGGCTCACCACTCCATTCAACAATAATAAAATAAATAAATAAATAAATAAGCAAGATGAACAGAAAAAGATGTAGGAGGCTTAGCCTTCCATTCAACAATGAGGAAAACTAAAGAAAATTAAGATTAACAGAAATTAAAAGGTAGGAGGCTTAGCCTTCCATATGATAAACAAAAAAAATGAAACAAAATAAAAAGGAACAAAAAAAAAAAAAAAACCTGTACTCTAATTTTACCTCTTTGGTAACGACACCAAAAACTTGCTGCGCTCTAGCAGTTGTAATCTAAGTGTAGGTTGTCACAAGTAATAAAATATCGGAAGTCCGAGTGTCAAACCATCGGGAAGTGAATTAAGAAATACAAATTATAGGTTTTTAAGAAAGAAAGTATTTGGTGCAAAGTGTGAACAAGTATTGAGATTAAAAATTCAAATTCAAATAAAATAATTAAGTTTATGGGATTCACTTTTAGTATATCAGTTATGATTAATTTTAGCCCATCTTGAGAAACATTAGGCATGAGTTAGTATTAACTTTCATTGATCTTATAACACCAATATTTGCTAATGGGTTCAAGTATCCATCATGCCAACATTTGTCCACAATAACTCAAGATTCCAATATAGCCGGCAGAGCCATATTCTACATAGGGAATCAAGTAGCTTTTGTGCCAATTATTGACTATGATGAATCAAGACTCCCACTTAACAAGTAAGGAAGTTAAATCGATTAAGAAAGAAAACACTGTTAATGTTGTGATCCATTCATATTAGCCATAACCTTTATATCAAAAGCTTCACCCTTTCATTCTAGAAAAAAGATGATTAGTTATTCATGATAAAAGTAAACAACATATAAAAAGATGAATTAAACATGGATTGAAAGATTAAAAAAAGTACAAGAAGAAGAACGAGAAGAAAACACTTGGATAGAGCTTCAGTATTGAAACATGAACAAAACTAAAGGAGAAAAGCTAACTTTGATACAAAAACATAAAGGAAGCCTAGGAAATTGCATGCCTTCATCCTCCCCCCAAGGTGCCTATTTATAGAGTTTTAGGGTGGGTGAAATAGTAAAATGAAATAGTAAAATGTAGGTAAATACAAATCAACAAAGATAGGCTGCAATTTCTTTTAATTTTTCAACTACTGTGCACATCAAATCAACTCTTCCTCAAAGCATGAGATTTGTAGATATCTTCTTTAGCTTCAAAACAATAGCTTGATCATTCAAATCAGATGCCTATAGCTCAAGTTATGATTTTTCTACTGAAACTGCTCTTTAGCACATGGAAGAATGAATGGTCTGATCTATAATCAGATTTTAGCAATAAAAATGATCAAACTAGGTCTCAAAATAAAGAACAGTTCAAAATCTATGTGTTGGATTTCGGATGAATTTGGAATCACTCAATTTTGACATCCACAGCTTTAGATATGATTTTTCTCATGAAAGGTCGCCAAATGATGATTTTACCTACATTAAAAAAATAATTATTTAATATATTTTTCAATTTTAATGAACAGTAAACCACGTATGAATTGTAAATACGCATACGAACAGTGAAATACACGTATGACAGAAAGTCGGTGAATAGTAATAGTGAATAGTAAATTGGTGAATAGTAATCCAATGGAAAAGATGCTCAAATTAAAAAAAAATTAATCACACTCAAAGTGTATAATGATAATTTAAACCCTTAATAGTAATAAACTTATGAGTATTCATCAATATGAGCTCACGACAAGTTTAGCACCTATGGATATAAGGAAGTTCTAAGTGCATTTGTATATGCATATTTCACTCATCTATCCATCCATTCATTAATTGCATTGTTTGTTGTTCTTATTCTTGTTTCTGGTTGGGATGTTGTTTGCTTGATTTGTTCTGTATGTTATACATATATATGTATGCTTGTTATGCAATGCATGTTTGCATTTGTTTCCCCTGCAGGTACCGAATCCTTTACTAAGTACTTTTGAGTACTGACTCCTTAAGTGTTATGCAGCTAATCAGGCTTAACAGTTGGTAAGGGGTAACTGTTAAAGCTAAGTTTTAATGGTTTGAAGGTACTCTCTAAGTAGGAAACCTTATATTTCTAAGCTACTTATGGCATAAGCTAGTATTGACCAAAGTGTTTACTTTAGAGTTTGAGGCTAAGTGAGTACAAGGAAAGTGTTGCTCATCACTTAAAACGAGCTTGCTTTGGTGAAGAGCTAAAGATGGATCTTAGTACGTATAAGTTGCTTCTTCTAAATGTCTGGTATTTTCATACAATGAGATTGTCTTTACTAGTGTCCATTGGTGTGTATAATACTAGGGTTACATTTGGGTGCGCATAAGCTTGTGATGCATGCACATAGTTGTTACCTGAAGTTACAGCAATTAAAATTTTTACGTCTTAGCTTGTTTTCACTTATGTTTTATAAACCGGCGTGCCACAATTTTCCTTATAGTTTTAATTTATTGTTATCGCATAACTAGGATAATGCATGCATGTTTCCTATGGAGCGTAGGCTAAATAACTAGTTGCACATAATGATTAAAGATACTTCATGAGTAATAACTAACCAATTGTAACCTAAATGGGATTATAGTTTCCAAACAGCTTACAGGTGTTTGCAAATTAGGGCAATGAGGCCCCATTCCGCCACACCAGTCGAATGGATTGTTCAATGGCCTAATTCCTATTTGTGTCTTCATTAGTTTTGAAATGTTTGATCTTGACCAATTTTTTCAATTCATTTCAACTAGGTCACTGACCATGATAGAAGTTGGTGATTTTGTTAGATGGAGAATTCATGTGTCCTATTTTGCAAAGTTCAAGGAGTGACTTTGACTGACTCAAAGTTAAGGAGTTATATGTCTGAATTGTCAAAGTTTAGGAGCTAAATATGGATTTAGGCAAAATTTTATTAGGGGACATGGGATATTGGTAAATCTGGCAATGAGGTATGAAAAGAAATGTAAGCTTAGGCCACATCTGTATATATATTAATTTCAATGGAAGAAGGAAAGGCAAAGTGGGTGGGATCTAAGGTGTGTTAAATTCGGCAATTATGTTTACAATAGAAGGTACAACAGTGGGTAGGGTGCAAGCGGGAAAAAATTGAAAAAGTATTTGTTTATTAATTATTTCTAATGAAATTGACAACATACAAAACTTAGGGTTCAAAAAGACAAAGAAAATGTGCTTTATTGTTTATTTGCACATACTAGTGTTTTGTAAATCCATATGTGATAAACAAGAGATGTTACTTACAGTTGCAGATAGTTCAGATCCATGCGTGAAATGTGTTATCTGTCACAAAATTACGACTTGTTATGTAATTGGAGTGTATATAAATTATTATTAGTGTGCTAACTTTATTAATTGATTGTGACTATGAATGTACTAATTGACGATTGTTGTTGTTTATGTGTAGTATTGATGGGGAAGTTGAGAGTAATAATTTATCATAGTAGAATACTAGTGAGAAACCCAATTACAACGTACATTGGAGCAAAAGTGTTTGAGTTACATATAAGTGAATTATAGATTAGTTACGAAAGGTCGGATATGGAGATAATGACTTAAAAAAAATTTACTTAAGTGTAAAAATTCTCATTAAGCTACAACAGAGTGAACATGGAAGACGATGGGATAATGGGATGTGTCAATTGGGATGTGTAGCAATGTGATTTTTGGAGTCGCCACTAATCAGTTTTCACCTAAGTCGATTGTACATCTGTTTGGTCTGCGAGAGATTCTGAGATCATGAGTCGGTTACGCAAAAATAATCTTATTATAGCACCCAAAGATTAGTATCATAGGGTTCGGTTTTATCTTTTCCAAAATCTTTGTTTCTTAACGTAATCTTTGATTAAAAAATGATTTTTATGAATTTTATTTAATTATGTTTAATTTTTAATTTATTTAATTTCAAACCATGAATATTATTAGACTAATCGACTATGGAATCTTAGATGTCCTTAAAATATCAGAATTTTACTAAATCCACGAAGAATTTGAAAAAGACCATTTTATTCTAAGCCATAAATTTTATCAGACCAATCAGATTCGAACAAATAATCCGTCTCGAGATTTTATCAAATCATCAAAAATAGATACTTGAAAATTTGTTTAATAATTTACAATTGCTTGACCAATAATTTTTGTGTGTTATTAAACTTTAGATGCATTATGGGAATTAAAATTAAACTATTCTAAAAAAAATAAACAAAAGAAGAAACAGACCAAATTAATATCCTATATTGTACTCTTATGCAGATTTAGTAACTAAGTTTAATGCAATGTTAAACAAACAAAAGAAACGAAGAAAAACAATCAAAGCTTGCTGTTAGTGGCGCATCTGCAAAAAAAATAAAGTCAGTGACTTAGATGAATAAAATAAAAAGGACAAGGGGCTAAGCGAGGTTATACCGAAGGGAAGAAAGTGACTGAGTCAACCGGATGAAATCCGGGTCAGAGAACGGGTCACGATTCAGATCCGGTTCCTTCCTCCTTCGATTCGGCAATCGAACGGCGGGACAAGGGCAGGGAGACTCGGGCTTCAGCGGCGTCGGGGCGGTAAGGGAGTGGACAGGACTGGCGGTTTCGGAGACAACGGGATGGAGGGAGGACGACTCGAGATCCTCTTTTCACCCCTTTGGTTCAGTGCGGATGGCAGCAGGAAGCGCGTGGAAACGGTGGCGCTGGGTCGGACAGAACAATGGAGGCGAGCTAGGGCCGGTGGCGGTGACTGGAGCTGTGGCCCGGGGGCCGGAGGCGTCGGGTAGCTTCAACAAACGCTCTAGGGGTGACGGCGGTTTGGAAAAGAATGTTAGGGTTTAGGGAGATGAGCAGCTAAAAATCAGGGTTCTAGGTTGCAATTTTCTCTTTTTTAGCTGGGAGCTTAGGTTTAGCGAATTTCCTCTCTCCTTTCTCTCTAGTAATGGCCCATATTTATACTACCAGAGTCTTAAGTGAGATTAACTAGGTTTTAGAAGTTAAAACTCATCCAAACCAAATTTGAGAGAGTTTTGGTCAAAATACTAATCCCAGTAAAAAAAAAAACGATTGAGTTACAGATTCAACCCCAAACTCTATGAAAATTTCAGTTTGACCTTAAGTTTCCAAGATCAATCAAATTAGCCCAAAACTTTGCAAAAAATCTAGATTTCACCGAGAACTTCATAGTTTTTGCCAGATTTACCTCAGAGTTTTGGGAATTGGCAGATTTACCTCAAACTTTCCAATTTTATCATGAACTTCCTAAAAACCTTCAGTTTCCACCCAAAATTTTCCATTTTACCTAAATTGACCCTACAAAACCCTCAGGACTTCAAATTAGTGCCTAAACTAAATTAATTCCTATTTCTACCCTAGATGACCATTCTAAATTCCTAAAGATTTGTAGACTGAAATAACAATGTAACATAAATGTGACTAACCCAACCAACTATGTAAAACCCTAAAATGAAAAAAAAGACCCAAATGTCCTAAAAAATGACCAAATAAACCCTAAAAATGAAAATGCCCCCTAAACTAAATTTTTCAACCTAAAACTAAAATAAAAGATAGTGTCCGGACAAAATTGGGTGTCAATTGGGTGAGATTAAAAGCTAACATATCAAACTTGTGGAAAAACAAAAGTAAATGTGTCAATGATTCTAGATTCTTTTGTTCTTTTCTTTGGTAAAACCAATAAATAAGTTAAGGAATGGCATTTTTTGTCCTCTAATTTTATCAATTTTGCCACTTTAGTCTTAAAATTACTCAAGTTGCCAATAGAGTCCTCTACCATTTATTTACAGCTCTGTTCGTTTTGTACTTATTGAAACTGCCATATGTCTAACAGAACAGCCAAATGGCACTTGACACTGTTTAACTTACAACCCCTCAGAGTTTCTTACCACGTGTAAGAAAATAGGTGGCAATGTGGGAACAAAAAATTAGGCTTGTAAAGCTTCATCGCTTGATCTGCAATGTTGTTTTCTTAGCCTCCAATCCATCTCGCACAGCCTCCAAGCATAGGACTTGCCTTAATTCTCGACTACAGGCGGCCAGCTCGCACCCTGTATACTTCTTGTCCCCTGGACGGAAATGAGGAGGTAGGGCGACTAAACCGAACTGCTCACATGTAACAACCGAGCCCCCAAAATAAACCACAAGTTCTTTTGTAGTTAAATGAGAATTCTGACAGGCGATCTAGCCTAACACCCTGGAATCAAAGATTGATTCAACTGGGAGCTGGGAAAGCAAGTTGAGATTGAGGATTCCGATGGGCGACCTCATCTTCTCCACAAATCCATTTTTCACCAGCGTCCATTTTCTGGTTCTCATTACGGCAAAGATTGAGGGTTGGGCGACGGCCGAGATTAAGGGTTGGGCGATGGCTGAAAAATGGTGGTAGCAAGAAATTGACACGATTACCAGAAGTTGAGGGTCGGGTGAACTGGATTGTACTATTCAAGCAAGTATAGTTACATCAAACCAAGGAGCTCTGTTCACTCAAAACACCAAACCCCACTTATTAAAGGTTAAACGAGAACTGCGGCAGCTGGAACTTTATAGAACTAGCATTGATGGTCTCAAGAGGCACTATTTAGCTTCAGAGTAGTGCAGACTGTGATTAAACCTTAAGGTGAAA
This sequence comes from Aquilaria yunnanensis, assembly GCA_039654915.1. Taxonomy (NCBI): domain Eukaryota; kingdom Viridiplantae; phylum Streptophyta; class Magnoliopsida; order Malvales; family Thymelaeaceae; genus Aquilaria; species Aquilaria yunnanensis. The sequence continues at coordinate 5,952,647 of CM077595.1, forward strand.
GAAGAAACAAGCGAGCAAGTCGATCAACCGAGCCATGTGGATCACACGAACAATAGTTAGATAGGAAATATGTGATTGCGATTCAAGAAGCATGAAAATTGTTGCATGAAAGCGGTGATGGATGATGAACTGGAAGAAATGGTGAGATAGAAGAACAGAAGATTTGGTGGCATGTATTAAAGACGCGTTTTGTCTCTCTCTATCGAGAAAGAATCAGATTGGCAACAGGTTGCTTACTCTTTATTCTCTTTCTTTGCATCCCATTGTAAGTTAAACAGAGTGAAGTGCCATCCGGCGGTTCCATCAGACAGGTAGTAGTTTCAATAATTACATAACTAACAAAGCTTACGGGATAAACGTTAAAGGGCTCTATTGGCAACTAGAGCAGTTTTAGAACTGAAGTGACAAAGTTGACAAAATTAAAGAATAAAAATGCCCTTTCCCTAATAAGGTAAAATTTTACAGTTTCTCCCAAATTCATAATTGCATTGAAAACTCGTCTTTAGTGTCCCTTCATTTTATAATGGTGTCAAACATTTGAAGTGCATTGTATATTAGTCTCTAACTTTGCAAAACACATTAATTCTGATAAAATTATAAAACATCAAATTTCTAAGTTCTAATTTAAATCTATTGGATAATTATCTTTCAACAAATTTAAGTAGTATTGTTGGCCCAAGTGCAACTAAGAGGGGGTGAATTGGTTGTATTAAAAACTTTAGCAAAATCAAAATTTACAATTAAATTTCCTTAACAAAAAATCAAGAACAAACTAAGCAAGTATAAGGAAAATATAAAGAGAGACAAGAAAAAAGTGCACCGAGATTTGTAAAGATTCAACTCCATCAACCGGAGTCTATGTCCTCTCCTCAAGCTTGTCCACTTGAGATTTCCTCCAGTATCTCTTAATTAAGATTATAATGATGTTTTTTTTTTCAATGTTCACACCTAATTAATCTCTAGTTTTCTTCAAGGCTCACTAGAAACCACTCTCTAGTTTTCTTCAAGGCTCATTAGAAACCACTCCATACTCAAGAGATTCTAATACTTGAAATGTATACAAACTCACAAACTCACACAATAGTAATCTTGCTAGATATATAAGTGAAAACACAACCACAACAATGAATTTCTCAAGATAAGCTCTTTCTCTTGGATTTGATGATGAATCATTGATCTTATGGCCAAGAATTCTTTCCAAGGTGTTTCTCCATGTATTTATACTCATTTGAGGGCCAAAGAGACGTTGAAGAACCGTTGGGAAGGTTAGAAAAGTCTCCAAGAAAGCAGATGACCGCTGTATCAAATTTTACCAGTTTTTGCTTCTGTCTGCCAGTTTCACTCGGGTGAAAAACTTTCACTCGGTTGAAATTCCAGTCTTGTATCGTCACCCAAGGTTTGAACTCCAACAGCTATATTGCTCATTAATGACATGTTAGTACCTAGTTTACGTGGTAACCTGATGTGGCATGATTTTAAAAAGATTTTTCAAAGACTTTTCAAATCGAAAAATCACGCGCAAGTATGAAATCAACGTTTCACCCGGTTGAAAAATTTTCACTCGAGTGTTTTTAATTCCAGAACCAAAATTCTCTCGGGTTCGAAAAATTACTCCAGTTTCACCCGGTTGAAAAATTTTAAATCGAGTGTTTTTCTGTTCCAGAACTAAAATGCTCTCGGGTTCAAAAAAATGCTCCAGTTTCAACACGTTAAAATATTTTTACCTTATTGAAACTATAGCTCCAGGTTTTTCTCACTTCCAAACTTCCAAACTTCAATGAATTTTTCACCAAAAAGATTTCTTCCTTTACAAGCAATGCTTGAATCACTATAAATACTTCAAATATACTTAAGAAACAATTTTCCTTCCAAAGATCAAAACTTTATCAACAAGAGACCAATGTATAAATTTTTAGGTAGAGCTTTGAAACACATAAAATAAATATGTTTTGTTATCATCAAAATCAAATAAATATGAACCATAAATGGAATAAATCCAACAAGTATATAACCTTTTGGTAGTTAATAGACCATTAAATTTATTAATTTTTTTTCTCTGTAAATCTGGTTTCTATGTTCGCTCATTATTTTAGTAAGGCTAGCGACCAATATGAAACACTTCATAAAGATATTATTGACCAATTTGTGATGGTAATTATAGGTTAGCATTAATGATCTGGTTTACCCACAATAAATAACATTTATCAATCATAATCTACAAATCAAATTTGGATCCCAATTTCAGAAAAATTGAAATTCTCAACAGTCCACACAATTAAAAATGTCAACATTTCGGGTTTGGGTCTAATTTAGCTAATTCCAAATGTTCCCTATAAGTAATAAGGTATGGGTATTAGCCACCCTGAGAATAGGCAGGTACTACTCATTAACCTATTTAATATATATATTTAATTTTTCAAGACTTCTTGTTATATTTTTGTCTGGTATATTACAAAAATTATGTATATTTACAATTAATGAATAACTAAAAATCATAATTAAAGTAATACTCCCTCCGTCCTAGGTTTTCTGCTTCATTTTCCATTTTGGGCCATCCCAAATTCTTTGCACCATTTCCGTTTTTAGTAAGTTTTACTAGACAACTTTACAATTATACCCTTCTCCCATCTACTTTACTATATTGGTTTTGTTCTTTTTCTGCTTAAGCCGATCCCCATCATGGCCATTGTTGGCATGCTAGCGACGAACAATCAGGGTTACGAATAACGAAGCGAGGAGGTCAAGGTGGCGGTCAACGGGGTGAAGAGGTCAGGGCCTAGGTGGCTGGTGATTAGGCAAGAAGATCGAGGCGAGGAGATCAGACGCTGAGAGATCAGAGCCAGGAGATCAGATGCCGACGAGGAGATCAGATACCGAGAGATTGGATGCCAGCGAGGATATCAGACGCCGAGAGATCGGAGTAAAGAGATCAGACGACAAGAGATTAGGTGAGGAGATCAGACGCTGAGAGATCGGAATGAGGAGATCGGACGCCGAGAAACAAGATGCCATAGAAGAAAAAGGAGCGAAGAGATTAGACGCGAAGAGATCAAAGAAAGGACTTCGAGAGATCTGATGCCAGGGATGCGAAAGACATGAAGGTATAAGGCGAAATTGGAGAATGAGGCGACAGCAAAACTGGAGAAAAGGAGATCGAGAAGGCAGGGTTGTCGGAGAAATAGTAGTTGATGGCAGAGGATGGGGTAGCTGGAGAAGAGCAATTGTCAACAGTAGTAGTAGTAGATGGGGTAAGAGAAAGGTAGAACCAAGGGTAAAATGGAAAAAAGTTACATACTTTTATCATTTCTTAACCTCCGTACCAAATACAAATGGAGTAGAGAACTTGGAACGAAAGGGAGTATATGATAATTTAAGTTAAGTTATATTTTTAATTTGAAATAAACTTATATTTTAAATATAAATATACAATTTGGAGATATGCGGGTAGGGTCGGATAAGATTAGTTGAATCTATAACCGATGCATGGTTTTGCAAATAGGATTGTAATCGATTAAGAGAGAGTAAGGGCACGTCAGATATTTTTTTTTACTTTGGACATCTTTACACCATTTATTGTATTAATTGATGTGATCTTGCCATGTGTCAATTGCTCCAAATGAACGCAAGGAAGCCATTGATACAAACTATGCACCAAAGGAAAAACAAAAATAAACTTACGTGCACTTGCATTCTCGGCCTATTCAATTCATCTAGTTTGCTAGGCACTTTTAACCACATCACACCAATGACACTAATACATGACATGGGGGTCTATTATTGGCCCATGTAATCAATATGAACCACGTCAAAGTTCCACTTGAGAACAAAACTGAAAGGAGTGTACTACATAATAAACACTAGTGGTATTCATTCAACTCACCTAACCTAACCCACCGAAGCAATGGTCATTCAAATTTTATGCATATATGGATTGATTTGGGTTAAAAAAATATTAACTTGGTGATGGATGCATGTTTGATTTTGGTTGGGAATGTAAGATCTGATAAACCCTTAGTGAACCTATCAGTTTGACGCCCAACCTCTCTCTAACCCAAAAAAAGAAACATGAGCCCAACCTTCTTAGTTCGTTTCTATTTGATTGGGCCGGGTTAACATGTTTTCAACATAGAGAAATGGTCCATATGGACCTAGTTTTTGTTTGTTCTAAAAGTTGAGCGTAACTTACGGTCAAGCCATGACTGAATTTGATAGCTTTTCCTCTCTCCCCTTTAGTCTTGGTGGACATTTCCTCACTGCTATGCTATCCTATTGTAGTTGCTGCCTGGCGCTCTCCCAAAGTGATAGCGGCATATTTTCCCCCAATAGAAGCTCAACTCATGGGATTGACCCGATAGAAGTCTTAAAACGTCTGCATTGTAGCTGGAGCTCAGCCATTGGTGCCAATGTCCATCCACCCGAAGTCCTGACCGGTCGACCTCCAGTTCTTCACCATTGACATCTTTGAGCAAGTAAAAGCCAGATCCCAGTCAATACTGCTTCTACGAGCTCTGACTATTAGTGACTGGTTTCATTCTTCGCTCCCCACCTCAATCTATTTTCTAGTCCTATACTAAATGTGGGCTATGGTGAACCCCGTTGCCAAATAAGTGTTCATGGGCTTTTGTTTCCTCTATTTCAGTAAGTGTTCAGACTGGAAGGAGCAGAAAACACATTACTTACCTTAGTGTGCCTTAAGTTCGTTAATGTGGATTGGTATCCATTTATTTTTCCCGAACCGCCTACCTACCCACGCACTACTCTCCGTCCTCTCATACCACTTCTTGTAGCCAGACCAGAGAAGACCAGATTTGCCCCCTCTCCCTTTCTCCGTCGCAATGTTGCTCGCCCGTTGCAACCTCAATGCGACCCTAAACACAGCACGACCTTGAACTCGAAGCGTCGTCGAAGGCCGAAGTCAGACGAAATTGTTAATTATACTTTTTAGTTCCTGCACCTGCTTTGACTTTTGTTTGTTACCTGGATGCTGCAGCTACTCTTTAGTTCCTGCTTCTGCCAGACCAACCAATTTGGATTTTGCTGCAATGTCTGTGCCAATTAATCTGCAAGTCTATTGTAGTTAAATCAAAAAGCGAGAAATAAAAGCACAAGAGGAAGGGGAAAACGATGTACCTTTTTCAAACAGAATATAATGAATGTAAAGCTAAAAGCTAATTTATTTATTCCGTAAAACGGATGTTAGGGATCCTTCACTAAAATTGAACTCAACTAATTGTTTTGCCTGTTGTGGGTCATTCTCTTTATCATCACCCAAAACCCACTAAGATCCTATTGATTGCCTGTTGTGGCTCATTCTCTTCATCTATGTAGTATTTTCTACGGATTGCATTTGTCTGTAACTCTACTTTACTATGATTTATGCTGTGGTATATGTATTGTTCAAAGATGTGCACAAATTCTCTTGGAAAAGCTTTCAAGAAAAAGTGATATGACACGACGGACACTGGCCTTCAGTTAAAAACATCTATTATTTAAGTTCAAATCCAAGCCTGTTACAGTATTGGGAGAGATATTCTGTTGGAGATTTTGAACTCATAATTCTTACATCATACAATTTTCGATGTCAAATATGAAAATTTTTTCTTTTCCCTTTTTCTCTCAGAGTATTAGACGATGGGAATTAGAACAAAATGATTTTTATTTGAATTCAAATTTTTAAATCTTTTAAAGACAAAAAAATATAAGTGATATAATCATCGCTACAATAAATTAGCGAGACAGACACATCAAATGACAAATTTTAAATTTTACTTGGTTTTTATGGAACTTTTAATTTTTATATAAGTAATAGTAATGAGTGTTAAATATACACTTCTAGGTTTTACTAATATTCTTATAAAATTGCTCATTTTGAAAAATATTAATATTAATGAGCAGTAAATACACAAATCATTTAAGTTTTGCTCCTATTTTTTTGAAATTATTTACTTCCATGAAATAATAAAAAAAAAGTTCGCTTACCTTTTATGTTTTACTCCCACTTTTACTTACTTCCATAAAAACAATAATAATTAGTAATTACATCAATTTTTAAATTTTACTCTCATTCTTATAAAATTACTGACTATCATAAAAATCAAAAAGAATAAGTAGTAAATGCACAAACCTTTTCACTTTTATTTTTATTCTTAAAAAATTAATTATTTTCATAAAAATAATAATAGTGAAAAGTAAATACACAAACCTTTTATTTTTTACTCTCATTCTTTGGAAATTACTCAACTACATAAAATAATAACTGTGAGAAGTAAATACATAAATCATTTTATTTTTACTCTCATTTCTATGAAATTACTCAGTTTTATAAAAATAATAATAACAAGTAGTAATTACATCAATCTTTTAAAGCTTTACTCATTTTCTTAGAAAATTACTCAATGCCATAAAAATCATAAGAACAAATAGTAAATATATAAACTTTTTAGTTTTACTCTCTTTTTATGAAATTATTTAATGAAAATGAGAAGTAAATACATAATTCTTTTAAGTTTTACTGCTATTCTTATATAATTACTCAATTCCATTAAAATAATAATACTAAGTAAGAATTGTACCAGTCTTTTGAATTTTACTCATATTTACAATATTATTATTATCATAAAATCATAAGAACAAATACTAAATACACAAACTTTTAACTTTTACTCTCATTCTTATAAAATTACTCATTTTCATAAAAATAATAATTGCCTTAAGTAAATGCACCAACCTTTTAATTTTTACTCACATTCTTATAAAATCATTCAATTCCATAAAAATAGCAACAATAAGCCATAAATGCACCAACTTTTTTAAGTTTTATTCACATTCTAACTAAATTACTCATTTCCATGAAATAATAATAATGAATAGTAAATACTCAAAATTTTTAAGTTTTATTCATATTTTTACAAAATTACTTACATCCATAATAGCAATAACAATGAGTAAAAAACACACAAATATTTTATGTTTTACTCATATTTTTATGAAATTACATAATTTCATAATAATAATAATAATGCATAGTATATACATAAAATTTTAAGCTTTTACTCTCATTCTTATGAAATCACTCATTTCAATAAAAAAATAATAGTCATTAGTAAATACAAAAATATTTTAAATTTTAGTCAAATTCTTACAAATTACTCACTTCTATAAATAAAAATAAAATAATAAGTAGTAAACACACAAAACTATTAATTTTTACTCTCATTCTTATGAAATTACTTACATTCACAAAATTATTCACTTTCATAAAAATAATAATAAAAATAGTAGATACACAATAGTTTTAAGTTTTTTTTTTCGAAATAACAACTTTAAGTTTTGATCACATTCTTGCAAAATGAGTTAATTACTTTTATAAAAAATAATTACTCGTGCAGACACAATTAAAGTCTTACAGTTTAGGAGCTCGATTCGTAACAAAATACTATTATTATATTTATGTAATTAATAACACACCAAGTCTTGCATTTTCTCAATTGATAACTATTACAACCCCCAAGTTTGGTGTAATTGTAGTTTACACCATTTTATTCAAGAAATTTACACTTTACGCCTATAGTTAGTGAAAAACGACTATTTTGCGCTTAAATGATTGGGAAATTAATGACTTATAAACGGTTAGCTATCTATTTAAAAATTACTAAAATGTTTAAATTCATGGGAAGATAAGTATCATATGTTTTAGATTAGAAAAACTTAATTGTAAAATAGTGATTACATTCAGTTATTATAGTATCAATTTATCAACTACCCCTCCATCTAGAGATGGCAAAATCGGACCCGACTTGGACCAAACCATCCGAACTCAAGCCCGACCTGACCCGATTTAACTAAAAAAGTCAACAACCTGAAGGTCCTGAACCTGATTGTGCCCAACCCGACCTGAACCAGAACCCGATTAAAGGGAAACCTGAGAAAACCTGAACCCAAATGACCTGAACCCGAAATATCCAAACCCGAATGACCCGAGCCTGAATTGACCCGAACCCGAGACTGACCTGACCTGAACACGATATGACCCGATAACTAAACCCGATAATATCCGATTTTAACCCTCACCCTAAACCTTAACTTTCCTTTTTCATTATTTTCCATATTAAGTCAATCCTAAATATGAAACTTTTCATGTTTAGTAACTTCCAGTTTTTGAAACTTTCATATTCAGTGTGTCTTATATTTAGGAATAGTGACTTCCGTTATTAGTAACTTCTATTTTTTGGTACTTCCATATTTAGTAAGTCTCATATTTGAAGATGATACTTCCATATTTAGTAGTTTCATTTCTTTTTTTAAGATATTCATGTTTAATAATTTTCATATTTTGAGAAAGGATTTACATATTTAGTAACTTCTATATATTACAAGTATCTTATTTGGGGAAAAAACATCCATATTTAGTAAATCCCAAATTTAGATTTTTCCAACAGAAGTAATTTTTATATTTAGTAAGTTTAATGATCTTAATAAGCAATTATTAAAATTACAACATTCATCCATAAACTTTTAAGTATAGTACAATAAGGTACCTAAATTTTAAAAAATTTTATTTTAGTCACTCATAATAATTACAACATGGATCCTAAAATTTTTGAAATCTTTGCACTTTCATCCAAAATTTTTAAATTTTACAATTTAGTCATTGATAATGAGCTTGATTTTCATTTCGTTGTAATTTTAAAGAAAATTCATTGAAACATAAACATAACAAAATTGTCGTTGTGTATGTCTAAGTGATAACTAGGTGAATATCTGAATAATTTATACAATGATATTTAAAAGGTATGGGTTTAGAAAAATAATCAAATATTACTATCAATGTTAAATTACTTAAATATGTACTAAACTATAATGAAGAAGATTTTTATGAATATTTTAATTAAATATACTAAAAAATGAAATTTTAATTTAAATTAAATCACACAAAAAATGAAATTATTTGATTTAAATTTAAAAAAAAATTGAATAGATTCAATCATTTTGATTTCACACCAGTAATCCACATGAACACAAAAGTTGACCTGAATTTGACCCGAAGTTAGCCTGAAGTTACTCGTGACTAAAATTACCCGACCTGAAGTGAACCCGAACCCAAATAAACCCGGCCTAACCCAACCCGAACCTGAATGACTTGACCAAAACCTGACCTGACCCACCCAATTGCCATCCCTACCTCCATCCCAGTGTTAAGCGTATAATTCCATTGTCAAAGTTGTGTATTTTTTGGCGTCTTTGATTACTGTTTATTACAAATTCTCCTTTTTATCTTTTGTTTTTCTCTCGTTTTTATTATTGTCCGCAGATTCGTTGGTGTGTGAAAAGTGGATGAAAGCAGGATTGCATTGTAGCAGAGTTGTGTTAAGCAAGATTTGCTCAATTATGATCTGGCGACGCAGCGGAATTGTAGCGGAGTTGTGCTGAGCAAGATTTGCTCAATTATGTTCTGGCGACGCGTCGCCAGAATGAACGCCAAATTGGCGACGCGTCGCCAACGTTAAAACAAGGTTTTTTAGTTCTGGCGACGCGTCGCCAGAAAGTCGCCAAATTGGCGACGCGTCGCCAAGACTAAATCTGGGCCATTAATCTTAGCAATTGACGGTTCTCACGGCAAGAAGCACATGGGATTCCTTTCATTCCTCTTGGCCTATAAATTGGAGCTCGTGAGAAGAGCCAGGGGGTTGGAAACAAACACAACACACTCTCAACCATTCTAGTTCTTCTCTTCCTTGGAACTCCATTGAAGGAAGCTCGGAGCTTGGAGAAGGAGGTTTCCACCACGGAAACTTAGTATTCTAAGGGCTTCACTGATTTTCTTCTCTTCTTCTTCTCTTTCTCTTCAGTTGTATTTCATTGGATACTTTGTTCATGTTTAGTTTGTGGATTTACTTGATGGATCGTGAGTAGTTCTTTAATATCTTTCTAGGATGACATTATTCTACCTTGTTACTTCATGGATTTGAGTTTATATTGATGATTGTGGACTACTTGTGTTACTTATTTCTTGTGTTATTTGTTATGTGGGTAAGGCCTTCTCACATCATTTTAATTCATCTAGACCTTGAGAGAGGTTTATAGTTGAGTGGAAGAAAGAAAGAAGTATAGTGGACATCTGGGATTAGAGGTAATCTTTGAGTTCATTAGGTGTCAAACAGATATCCGGGCGTAATCTACCTAGAGTTAACACTTGGGCTTGAGGAAGTCAGGTTTAATTCTTAGGTAAGCAAGAACTAATCTTGAGAAAGACGTTTTTGAGTTATGAATTTCTTCACCACACATTATAAGTCCACTTAAAAGAGGCGTTCATCATGGGTAGCAAGGTTAGAGTAATGGAATCCTAGGAAGATAGTTTCTTTCTCTTAGCCTTCTCAACAAGTTTCCTTTTTAGTAATTGCTTTACCTTCTAGTTAGTCTTTTTATTAGCTTCACTTGTGATATCATCCTCTTGTTACTTGAATCCGTTGTACTCGTCGTTCGGTAGTTTAAGTAATTAACTCTCTTTCTTAGATAAAAATCACAAAAGTCTCTTGGGACGATACCCCTATTTGCCTTGTACTACTCGTCAAAACCGTACACTTGCGGGTGATTTGGGGTTATAAATGTAAAACTATTGAGCTACTCTCCCAATTGCACATCAAAGTTTTTGGCGCCGTTGCCGGGGATTTTTATTGATTTTTATCTTTATGAATGTTGGTTACTTTTATTTGCTTAATTTTTGTCATTACAGTTGATGCAATTTTCTTTTTCAATTGAAGGTACACCTAGTGCATGACCCGAAGTTCTTGTTCTCACTTAGTGCCATTTGATCCGGAAATTGAAAGAAGCTTGAAGGAACTTCGTTCAAGAAACAGAGGACTTGAGGAAGGTTATTCTAGTACTTCTAATTCCATTAACATGGAAGGCAATCAAGAAGGCAACATGAGGCACCATGAAGAAGAAGGGGATGTCAATGTTGTGGATCCCAATAGAGTTGAAGAGGTGATGGACAACGGAAATGGCTATAGAAGAAGAAGAGGAAGACCGGTGCTTGATTATTTTCGCCCTCAACGGGTGGAGGACTAAGATAATATGATCAGACCGGCACCGCTTCGAGGAAGAGCTTTCATGATTCCTAGTCATGTTCTTCAATTAGTTGAAGCACACCCATTCGGAGGAGCTCTTGATGAAGATCCCAACAACCATATCAAAAGATTTGTTCGTCTATGCGATACCTTTGATTTGGAAGGTGTGAGTGAAGATGCAAAAAGAATGAGACTTTTCCCATTTTCTATTGTGGATGAAGCATCGGAATGGTTTGAAAATTTGGAGCCTACATCGGTTCATACTTGGCAAGATTTATATGATGCATTTATTCGGAGATTTTTCCCCTCTCAAAAAGCCTTTGAGCTTAAAAATCAACTCTTGGCGTTTAGGCAAAATGAGTGGGAATCACTTGCAGAAGCATGGGTACGTTTCAAGAAAATGGTGAAAAGTGTTCCAACTCATGATATTGATCAAGCTCACCAACTTCATCTCTTTTACAATGGATTGAGTTTAAATACTCGATTGCAAGTTGATGCCGCCGCCGGTGGTTTCTTATTGTTGAAAGATGTGGAGGAATGCTTTGAGTTATTAAACAATATGGCCAAAAGTCTTGAGCTGAGCGGAAAAAGGATCCCAAGGAAAGGAAATGGATTATATGAAGTGGATAAAGACACATCTGTCCAAGCACAACTTTCTGCACTCACTAGCATGGTATCCAAACTATCAAAAAATCAAGATAGGATGAAAGTGCAACAAGCTATGGCTAGTGAGGATGTGGATGAATTAGAAGATGTGAATTTTCTGGGATATCGGAATCTGTACCCACCTAAGCAAGGAGCAGGAAATTTCTTTCCAAGGAATCGCCAACATGAAGGTTTCAGTTACTCAAATCCAAAAGGTGCTCTGCAACCACCAGGTGAGTCTTCTAAAGAATCAGAAGCTTCTCTAAAAGATTTCATGAAGGGAATGATGGGAGAATTCATGCATGAAGTAAGGGGGATGGCTAGTGGACAAAATAAGAAGATTGGTGCATTGGAAGATGAGATGAAGACTATACAAGCCAACACTCAAGCATCAATCAAAAATCTGGAAACACAAATGGGTCAACTAGCCACATCTATGAGACAACTCCAAAAAGGTAAATTCATACCCAGCGATACAGATATTAATCCAAAGGAGTCTTGCCAAGCTGTTACTCTCAGAAGTGGGAAAAAGGTGGTGACACAACCCAAGGAACCACCCACTCAAGAAGAATATCCTCTCCAAGGACCCACTCTACCAGAAAGTGTTGATGATACTCAAGCATCATCACCAAGTGTTGAGGAAGTTCAATCAAAGGAAGAGGCAAAAAATATGCCCATGCAGGGGGAAGCTCCAAAGCACATTCCTACTCTCCCATACCCCCAAAGGTTCAAGCCTAAGAAGAAGGACACTCAATTTATGAGATTTCTTGAAATTTTCAAGAAATTGGAGATCAACATTCCTTTTTTGGAAGCACTCAATCAAATGCCTTCCTATGCCAAATTTCTCAAGGAGTTGATTACCAAAAAGAGGAAGTTCTTGGACAACGAGCTCATTTTGATGAGAGAAGAAGCAAGTGCTGTCATTCAAAGAAAGATGCCTCAAAAACTCAAAGATCCAGGGAGTTTTACTATCCCTTTAGACATTGGGTCTTTCCATTGTGATAAGGCGTTATGTGATCTTGGAGCTAGTATTAATTTGATGCCACTATCTGTTTGCAAAAGCCTTGGTCTTGGAGAGGTGAAGCCTTCTTCGATTTGTCTTCAATTGGCAGATAGATCATTCACCTTTCCGCGAGGAGTTTTGGAGGATGTGTTAGTCAAAGTGGGTCAGTTCATATTCCCTGCTGATTTTGTAGTACTGGACATGGAAGAAGACCAAAATATGCCAATCATACTTGGGAGACCATTCCTTGCTACCGGGAAAGCAGTGATAGATGTGGAAAAAGGTAATCTTACTTTGAGAGCCAATGATCAGGAAATTACTTTCAATCTTGCTCAAGCTATGAAATCTATTGATAATGAGGTGCCCAAATGCTTTATGGTTGATGTGATTGATTCTTGTATGGAAGAAAAGAAAGAGTCATTGCTTATTGAGGACCCCATTGAAAGAGCACTTATTATTGGAAGTTCATGTGGTGAGGAAGATTATGAAGTAATGAGCACTCTGGGTACTCTTGATTCTTGTGTGAAGTTGCTAGCTCCAAGAAAGATGGTAGAACAACTTTTATTTTGTGATCTTGAGAAGGAGCCAGAGTTGGAGTTAAAGCCATTACCGAAAGACCTCAAGTATGTCTATCTTGGCAACGAAGGGACCCTTCCGGTAATTATCTCTTCTACATTGACTACCTTGGAGGAAGAAAAATTGATTCGAGTTTTGAGGGAGCATAGAGGGGCAATAGCTTGGTCTATCTCTGACATCAAAGGAATTAGCCCAGAAATTTGCATGCACAAAATTCTTATGGAAGATGATTTCAAGCCTTCCATCGAAGCTCAAAGAAGGTTGAATCCAAAGATGAAGGAAGTGGTTAAGGAAGAAATTGTGAAGTTGCTAAATGCCGGTATTATTTATCCAATCTCAGATTCCCATTGGGTGAGCCCAGTTCAAGTGGTGCCCAAAAAGGGAGGTACAACTGTTATGGGCAACAACAATAATGAATGGCTCGCAACTCGACTGGTTACCAAGTGGAGAGTATGTTTTGATTATCGGAAGCTCAACAAGGCGACTCGGAAAGATCATTTCCCTCTTCCTTTCATTGATCAAATTCTTGATAGGTTGGCGGGACATAAGTTCTATTGCTTCTTGGATGGTTATTCAGGCTACAACCAAATTGTGATATCACCGGAAGATCAAGAGAAGACTACCTTCACTAGTCCTTGGGGTACATATGCATTTCGGAGAATGCCATTTGGACTTTGCAATGCACCGGCGACCTTCCAACGATGTATGATGGCCACATTTTCTGACATGGTGGAAAAGTGCATGGAGGTATTTATGGATGATTTTTCTGTCTTTGGTGATTCTTTTGATGCATGTTTGAATAACTTATCCCTTGTCTTGAAGAGATGCCAAAAGACTAATCTAGCTCTGAATTGGGAAAAATGTCACTTCATGGTCAGTTCTGGAATAGTGCTTGGGCATAGAATTTCTTCTCAAGGCATGGAGGTGGATAAAGCTAAAATTGTGGCTATTCAAAAATTGCCACCTCCATCCAATGTGAAGGGAGTAAGGAGCTTTTTGGGACATGCCGGTTTCTACCGGAGGTACATAAAGGATTTCTCTAAGATTGCTAAGCCTTTGTGCAATTTGCTTGAGAAGGATGCAACTTTTCATTTTGATGATAAATGTTTGGAAGCATTCAAGATCTTGAAGGAGAAATTGGTAAGTGCACCTGTGGTGGTAGCTCCCAACTGGGAGGAACCATTTGAGATCATGTGTGATGCTAGTGATTTTGCTGTGGGAGCAGTATTGGGACAACGGAATGAAAGAATTTTTCGAGTAATTTATTATGCTAGCAAGACCTTAGATGGAGCGCAACAAAATTACACCACGACAGAGAAGGAGCTTTTAGCGGTGGTCTATGCTGTTGATAAATTTAGATCTTACATTGTGGGATCTAAAGTTGTGGTTCACACCGATCATGCAGCAATCAGGTATTTGTTTACAAAAAAATATGCTAAACCCAGACTAATAAGGTGGATTCTTTTGCTTCAAGAATTTGATTTGGAGATTAAGGACAAGAAAGGAAGCGAGAACCTTGTGGCTGATCATTTGTCTAGATTGGAAAGTCAAGAACAACCCTTGGAGAGACCGATCCAGGAATATTTTCCTGATGAAAGTCTTTTCCAGGTGGAGAGTAAGATCCCATGGTATGCGGACTTTGTGAATTATCTGGCTTGTGGAGTTTTGCCACCAAACTTGTCGTATCAAGAAAAGAAGAGGTTTCAAGCCAGTGTCAAGCACTATCTTTGGGATGAACCATTCCTTTTCCGCCGGTGTGCTGATCAAATCATCAAAAGGTGCATAGCAAATGATGAAGTGAAGGATATCCTTTACCATTGTCACTCTTCACCATGCGGTGGACAGTTTGGGCCTTCCAAGACGGCAAATAAGTTATTGCAAACTGGTTATTTTTGGCCTTCTTTATTTAAGGATGCATATACCTTTGTCAAAACATGTGATAGGTGCCAAAGATTAGGTAATATCTCTAGGAAAGATGAAATGCCTTTGCAAAATATTCTAGAGGTAGAAGTGTTTGATTTATGGGGCATGGATTTTATGGGCCCTTTCCCCCCTTCTTTTGGCAATCATTATATCTTACTTGCAGTTGATTATGTCTCTAAGTGGGTGGAAGCCATTGCCACCCCTTCTTGTGATGCTAATGTGGTTGTCAAGTTCCTGCAAAGGAATATTTTTGCAAGGGTTGGGACACCTAGAGCTATTATCTCAGATGAGGGATCTCACTTCATCAACAAAACACTGGCACAAGCTCTAGCAAAGTACGGGGTACGACATAAAGTGTCACTTCCTTATCACCCTCAAACGAATGGTCAAGCCGAAATTTCAAATAGGGAAATCAAGAAGATCTTGGAGAAGACGGTAAGCATTAATCGTAAGGATTGGTCACAAAAGTTGAGTGATGCACTTTGGGCATACAGGACAGCTTTTAAGACACCAATCGGAATGTCTCCATACCGTCTTGTGTTTGGAAAAGCCTGCCATCTACCAGTAGAGCTGGAGCATAAATCCTATTGGGCGGTAAAGAAAATGAACTTTGATTTGAAGAGCTCTCAAGAAAAGAGAGCCTTTCAACTGGATGAACTGGATGAAATCCGCCTTGAAGCTTATGAGAACGCAAGAATTTACAAAGAGCGGACGAAGCAGTGGCATGACAAGATGCTTGTAAAGAAGGATTTCCAACCGGGACAAAAGGTGCTACTTTTCAATTCAAGATTGAGACTTTTCCCTGGAAAGTTGAAATCTAAGTGGTCGGGTCCATTTGAGGTGGTGAAAGTTCAACCATATGGAGCAGTGGAGCTAAAAGCTCAAGACGGAAATATTTTTAAAGTCAATGGACAAAGAGTGAAGGCTTACTATGGAGATGAACTCAGACACATTGGCCAAGTCATTTTGGCCGACATTTTCGCTTGACAGCTCGTTACAGGCGCCTGGCTGAAGGCGTAAAACCAAGCGCTTGTCGGGAGGCAACCCGATTTTCATTATGTTGTATTTTTATTTCCTTAATTAGGTGGTGTTTTCTAGACCATTTTAAGGCATTTTGTTGTTTTATTGTGTTATTGTAGGTTTGGAAGAGCCATTGGAAGAAAAGAAGTCAAGGGAGACTAGGTTTGTTCAAGATAGAAGGTATAAAGTCTTGAGTTTAGAAGAGGTAAGTGAGCAAATTTTAAACTAGGGATTAAATTGCAAATTTATGAAGAATTTGGGTCAAAACGCAAGTCTGGCGACGCGTCGCCAGACTGAAGAAATTGTGGCAACGCGTCGCCAATTGCCCAAAAGTTCACAGAGAGTTTGTTCTTTGGCGCCGCGGCGCCAATTCTCGTTCTGAATTGGCGACGCATCGCCAACACCAGAGAATCAGTTTTAAACTCAAATTTTTCACTCCGTTTCACTTCCAACTTCATCTTCTACTCAATTACTCTCTCAAATACTAAACCCTAACTCTTCCGTGCACATTACGGCTCAAATTCCTAGTTGATTTTTCATAGCAAAATCCGAAACAAGTAAGTTTTCTTCATCCTATCCCTCTCTATTTCCTCCTTGTGATATGTTTTTGCCCATGATTTGTTTATGCTTGGAGAATCCGAAAATTGAATATTGTCATTAGTCTTCATGGATTTTTGCCTTGTTTAGGATCATTATTGATTATATGGATGTCTGGGGATTGATTTTTGCAATGGAATGTCAGTTTGGTTTGGAATTCATAGTTTGGATTTTTCCTCCAAGTTTAGCCACGAATTTTCATGGTAGATTCTTGTTCATGCGTGTTCATGATGTTTTGTTGATTCGGAACTTATCTTTTCTTCGAATAATGAATGGGTCAACAATGAATCGTTGCCAATTTGCTCTAGAATGCTTCAATTTTGAGTTTATATGTTTCCGGAAATTTAAAGTTGAAATTCCTCCATAGGTACTTTGCACTGCATTGTAGCGGAGTTGTGTTGAGCAAGATTTGCTTCAATTCTTGTTGTAAACTGCATATAGGTGTTGCATAGTACAAGTTTGATTCGTGAGTTTGCACCCGGAAACAGTTTTTCCTCATGTACCGAGAGCACGAAGTTGGAAAAATGCCGCGCAAATCAGTTCCAGAGCACTCTTTGAAGCAGAAAGGGCAAGGAAAAAGGGCGCGTGAGGAGGCTCCTGAACCTCCTTATGACAAGGGCCGCTTTGTGTCAGCTCGAGCAAGCAAATACTATGAGGGGTTCACTAACAGGAAGTTCACTCCAGAAAGAGGGTTTGATTTCTCCAAAAGGGAGAATGAGGAAATTCTGAGAGTTGTGGAAAGGCGAGGTTGGCAGCATTGGGTCTCTCACTCACAGGCCAGGGTCCCAAACTTTCTGATCATGGAGTTTTATGCGAACCTGATGGGACAGTACTACCTCAACCGTCGGACTCGTTTCACTCATGTGAGATCCAAGACTATCAATTACAGTGCAGATTCCATCAATAATCTGTTACAGATTAATCCGTTGATTGGAGGGCCAGTGAAAGAAATCACTTTGGAGCAAATGGCGGAGATAGTCTGTGGGCACCCGGTCAACTGGACCTTGAGCCGGGATCAGACACATAGGAAGCTCTACTTCAGCAATGCAAAACTCCCGCCAGAGATGAAGGCGTGGAACTACTTCATATCTTCTAGACTTGCCCCTACCACCCATGTGAGGGAGGTCACTGCAGATCGCCTGGGATTTCTGTACAACATTGCTGCTGATATTCAGATAGACGTCGGCTCCATAATATACAAGCATATCGTCAGGGCGGCCCAGTCAAAGCGAGGGAATCTGCCTTTTCCTCACTTGATCACTTCTTTGCTGATAAGAGCTGGAGTTAGTATTGAGGAAGCCCCACAGATATATCTGGCAGCCAGACCAATTTCTATTGACAAGCTCAGCGCGGCGGTAGAGGAAGCCCAGGGAGGAGCATCAGATGAGGAAGAAGCAGATGTCGCTCAAGACCTGGAGCAGGAGGCTGAGGAAGAAGAAGAGCAGCAACAGGAAGAGCAGTTTCAGGAGCTTTTTCTGGGTCCCGAGGATTTAGGTGGAGCTCCTGATCAGCTGATTGATCCTGCTACCGCGACTCCCGCATCTTTGGCTGTAGCACTAAATAAGCTACACATTCTCATGAAGGAGCAGCATCAGGAGTCTATGGCCCGGTTTGAGTCGATTGGTGGATCTTTTGCCACTTTCGCGAGGGAGACGCGTGAGGGCTTCTCCCTTTTAGCAGGTAATCAAGAATCGCTCTCTGGACAGGTACGCTGGGGTCACCAGCAGCAGCAGCAGGGCCTTCCTCCTGAGTATCCACCATTCAACCCGATTCCGCCGCAATTCCACCCTTCAACATACCCTTGGTACATGCCACATCCCTCGTACCACCTACCGCCATACTATCCTCATTTCAGCACACCGCGTGATCCATCAGAGGGCCCCTCTTCCTTCCCTCCAGCTGGCGGATCTTCTGGCCAGGATGACATGGGCGAGGATTAGTCGGGGCGGGAACTCCCGCCCCCGGGTATGAAATTCAATAAATTTTAATCATTGAGGACAATGTTTATTTCAAGTTTGGGGGGGAGTTTGGATAATCTTTCTTGATTTGCTACTTTTGATGATGTTAGTTTTTTCGTATCGGATTTATTTTAAGTATTTTGATGTTGTTTTGTGTTTGTGGTTGATGTTATCGAGTTACTCTTTAGAATTAGAATTTAACGATCGAGAGATTAAAAATTAATTCATCAAGAATGGCCTGAGTAAGGGTCACACTTGAGACGCATTCTGATGGATTAGCGCTTTCTGAAATTCGGTCCTCTCGAATTATGTTTGTTTGTTTATGTTTTTCTTTTCTTTTCAGATTGCATTTTAGAGTGTTTAATTTTTTTTAAGATTCCAATGGAAGCCATTGTTGCACTTGATTGGATGTGATTGCCAGTTTTACTCTCTTGAAGTTTTGATGATTTTGGAAAGTCAGTTTTTATTGTTGGTAAAGTCTTAAGGGTGTGATACATTGAGCTTGGGAGTTGTGTTATAACGCGTTCATTGTTAATACTTGCACAATGTGTTCCTTTCCTGAATTTGATTATGGACCTAACAACCCATAATAATTGTATGCTCTCGAAGTTTGTTTGGTTTTATAGGAGGAACTGTTCCATTAAATTGCCAAATCTCATCATGCTTTCTTGCAACGAGGCCTTTTGTGCTTAAATTCATTATCTTTTGACTACTTTACCCTCGCTTTGCGCGCTTATTTGAATTATACCCTTTGTTCATAGCTGAGGTGAAAAAGGTATATCTCGGGCTTAGAAAAGTCAGTATCAAATTGAATAAAGTGGGAAATGTTGGCAAGTATGGAGGTTTTTTTAAATAAAAAAAAAATTATAATAAAGTCTACTACTCCGCTGTTTTACTGTATCAAAGTAGGTTGGGGTCTTCTCCTAAGGCAAGAGTCGATCACAGCTCGAAAAGATGCTTGAGACATGAGTATGTTAAAAAAAAAAAAAAACACCTTGGATTGTATTAAGTTAGTAGCTTGGGTATAGGCAGAGCTCCTGTTTATACACTTGCCCAACGGCGAAATACATGAAAAGGATTTAGTAAGTTGTTAATATTGGCTATGGGTTAGTGAAGGATGGATTGGTACTTGTTCAATTTGGTCGATTCTTTTAAGCCCTTGAGTAATTCCCTCCACCTCAATGGCCCCATTTAGAAAGCCATTACCCGGTTTCTCCTTAAGTAGCCTAATCCTGTCAAGACCCTGTTGAAAGACCAGTTAAGCTTTGTGTGTCATACAACTCTCCATAAAAGTTTATGGATGGGAATGTTGGATCTTTTTATGCAAGTTTATGGAAAGGAACATAGTGTAAGTGTCAAATACATGGCGTAACTCTTTTAGCTGGATTTGAGTTTAAATTCTGGAAATCACACCACTAAGAGTTCTACCTTAACGAGCAGCACTTTTGTTTCCTTAATCATCATTCCTTCTTTTGAAGTTGAGCTTGTGAATCTTTTATGCTCAGGTGTAACATGTGGCTGCCATTGTAGTTTCTCTGTTTGCTTTGATTCAATTTTTCTATGAAAGGACGCTAGGGACTAGCTTAGGTTTAAGTTTGGGGGAGTTTGTTAAGCGTATAATTCCATTGTCAAAGTTGTGTATTTTTTGGCGTCTTTGATTACTGTTTATTACAAATTCTCCTTTTTATCTTTTGTTTTTCTCTCATTTTTATTATTGTCCGCAGATTCGTTGGTGTGTGAAAAGTGGATGAAAGCAGGATTGCATTGTAGCAGAGTTGTGTTGAGCAAGATTTGCTCAATTATGATCTGGCGACGCAGCGGAATTGTAGCGGAGTTGTGCTGAGCAAGATTTGCTCAATTATGTTCTGGCGACGCATCGCCAGAATGAACGCCAAATTGGCGACGCGTCGCCAACGTTAAAACAAGGTTTTTTAGTTCTGGCGACGCGTCGCCAGAAAGTCGCCAAGACTAAATCTGGGCCATTAATCTTAGCAATTGACGGTTCTCACGGCAAGAAGCACATGGGATTCCTTTTATTCCTCTTGGCCTATAAATTGGAGCTCGTGAGAAGAGCCAGGGGGTTGGAAACAAACACAACACACTCTCAACCATTCTAGTTCTTCTCTTCCTTGGAACTCCATTGAAGGAAGCTCGGAGCTTGGAGAAGGAGGTTTCCACCACGGAAACTTAGTATTCTAAGGGCTTCACTGATTTTCTTCTCTTCTTCTTCTCTTTCTCTTCAGTTGTATTTCATTGGATACTTTGTTCATGTTTAGTTTGTGGATTTACTTGATGGATCGTGAGTAGTTCTTTAATATCTTTCTAGGATGACATTATTCTACCTTGTTACTTCATGGATTTGAGTTTATATTGATGATTGTGGACTACTTGTGTTACTTATTTCTTGTGTTATTTGTTATGTGGGTAAGGCCTTCTCACATCATTTTAATTCATCTAGACCTTGAGAGAGGTTTATAGTTGAGTGGAAGAAAGAAAGAAGTATAGTGGACATCTGGGATTAGAGGTAATCTTTGAGTTCATTAGGTATC
Source organism: Aquilaria yunnanensis (assembly GCA_039654915.1). Taxonomy (NCBI): domain Eukaryota; kingdom Viridiplantae; phylum Streptophyta; class Magnoliopsida; order Malvales; family Thymelaeaceae; genus Aquilaria; species Aquilaria yunnanensis. Next base: position 5,973,984 of record CM077595.1, read on the forward strand.
AAACAGAGATTCGGGCGTAATCTACCTAGAGTTAACACTTGGGCTTGAGGAAGTCAGGTTTAATTCTTAGGTAAGCAAGAACTAATCTTGAGAAAGACGTTTTTGAGTTATGAATTTCTTCACCACACATTATAAGTCCACTTAAAAGAGGCGTTCATCATGGGTAGCAAGGTTAGAGTAATGGAATCCTAGGAAGATAGTTTATTTCTCTTAGCCTTCTCAACAAGTTTCCTTTTTAGTAATTGCTTTACCTTCTAGTTAGTCTTTTTATTAGCTTCACTTGTGATATCATCCTCTTGTTACTTGAATCCGTTGTACTCGTCGTTCGGTAGTTTAAGTAATTAACTCTCTTTCTTAGATAAAAATCACAAAAGTCTCTTGGGACGATACCCCTATTTGCCTTGTACTACTCGTCAAAACCGTACACTTGCGGGTGATTTGGGGTTATAAATGTAAAACTATTGAGCTACTCTCCCAATTGCACATCACCCAGCAAATTTACTCCATTTGATACAACACGGAGTTTAAGGAACAGTAAAAATGTATATCTCATTTCCAGTTATACCCCTGCCATTTTGAGAAGTTTCTCGCAGCGATCAGAGTTCCTGGCGGCCGATCAGACTTTGAGCAGTTTCTCATGGCCGATCAGAGTTTGAGGAGTTTCCCTCCTTGACCTCCTTAACCTCCTTGTTGTCGCTTTTCTCCTCTACCTAGGCTTCCAACCACCCGATCTCCTCATGTCGACCTTCTTGCCGTTTGATCTCTTCACCTTCACTTCCAATCAAGGCACTCTACCACAAAAATATCGTTGAGCCCTTCAAAGGGAAAGGCTGCAATTTTGGCCCTACAAAGATGGGAAGGTAGCTATAGTGAGAGAAAGTAATTTCAGTGAGAGAGAAGGGGATTCCGCGCGAGAGATTGGTAGAAGAATGGATGAAGAAATCAGGGCATAATGGCCTTTTGATTTGTTTAAACTTACTAAAAAATGGAGTTGAATTTGTGGGAAACCCAAAAAGGAAAACTGTAGCACTAATTTGCCTCAGGCACACAGTGATGCCCGTGACTACTTTACTTTGCACCGATCCCACCTGGTTCTGTCTCCTCCCATCCTTTTTACAAAATTTTCAACTATACCGCTAGTTGCTTTTTCCGGCTACAGCCACAACCTTATTTCTTGGGTAAATTATAGAAGCTCCCATGTGGTTTGATCTAACATATGCTTTATCTTCTTTATTTTTAAAAACCTATATTTTACCCTTTACATCTTTTATAGTGTCTAACAACAACTTTTAAAACCGTAAATTAAATTATCTGATAACCATGTTCTAGCAACTTCAAGATTTTTGGTATTCTTTTCATAGCTAACCGACCTTTAAAAAATACTGATATATATTTACAAGAAGAAAAATATTCTTACAAAAATGAAAAACCAATAATTTAAAATGTAAATTAACTATAAAAACAAAAACTTAGAGTCCAACATTACTGGAATATGACTTTCGTACAGTTTAAATTACAGTTTCAGAAGTTGTTATTAGACAGTAAAAAAGAAATATCGGACAAACTGTAGATTAAGGTAAATCTCAGAAGGCAATTGTAACTTTCCCCTCTTTCTCCCTTCCATAACCTAAAAGAAGTCCTCTACACTTTGACTAGTTTCCCGCTTGCCTGATTACCTTGACTATCTCTCTCTCTCTTTCTCGCACGAGCTTCACTTACTCAATCTCTTTCTGCTGCACACTTCTGATTTTTAGTAGTGATATTTCAAGTCTTGGGTCCATTTTTGTCTCTCTCCTTCTCACGAGCTCTTTCATCATAACCAACTAGTAATTGGCCAATTAGACGTCATAACTTAGTCATTCGCACCTTGGGTCTGGTCACCAGGCTTAGTTCAGTCCCAGGGGAATCTTACCGTCTACGGCCCTACCTCTGCAAGCCACAACTCCTCATCGTTGGCATATATAGCTTAGGTTTGGCTGTCTATATTGCTTTAGGCCCTAGTCACTTCATCTTCCAACTTGATATCCAAGGTACAAATCAAATCACTATCCCCGGCAACGGCGCTAAAAACTTTGTTGTGAAAGCAAGAGCTTATAATTTATAAACCCAAATCACTCGCAAGCATACGATTTCATTGTGCGCAAAGGTGAAAAAGGGTATCGTCCCAAAGGATAATGTAATCCTACCGAGAAATAAGTCCTAGCTACCCAAATCACCTAGACTATGAAGGTAAAGAGAGTAAATGACACAAGTAAGACTTAAGACCAATTGCGTTGATAGCCGAAGTGTTATCGCCCCGATCACCTGAGGCCCCAAAAAAAGAGGAAGTCAAACTCCTGAGGTACACGATCTCGGTAATCCGCCAATACCAACCTCGGAGTATCGCCTCTATCGGGGAGATGACCAAACCATCTTCGGGGGAGAAGGACCAGCCATCCTCTGCTAGGGAAAGCCCCCCGAAGGAGTAACTTTGGAGCCTGGGAATCCCTCGAAGAACCAGTCCAACCCTGGGAAAAGGCCCCTCACCCCGAGGGTGGACATCAACCAAAGGGACCTCGAAGGTACAGTAGGAGCCATCAAGGAGTCTCTGACAATTCCGCCCGTACACCCTGCACGCCGCCCTCATATGCACTCTGACGCCCCGCCGCTGCCCACGTCCTGTCATGTAGGACTACGCCTGTCGCAGCTCGTGGCCCGAGAAGCCTGCAGGCGGCTAGGGGCCCCCACGCCCAGAAGTACGGGCGACATCCGTCCATACACGTGTCACAATCCGAAGGGTCCACTCCCTCTATATATATCAGTGGGATGGACTCAAAAGGGGGGGCGCGTGGATCCTCTTCTTTTGGCCTTCAGGAAAACACGGCAGGCAAGAGCCTTTTTCCTTACTACTCCCTCTCCACCCCCCAAAGAACTGACTTGGGCGTCGGAGGCTCCTCCCCGGAAAATCACTCCGGGGACCTCCTAACCTCTGTTTTCTGAGTGTTTCAGGCAGGTCCTCCTAAGGAAGGCCCGTTTCGGGCTCTCTCCTATTCCAGAAGTCCTTCTCGGCCTCACCGTGTCTGTCACGTGAAGATGCTACGGCTGTCACAGGTGATCCCCACAGAGCACCTTCTGTCGGGACTCGCCCCCTCCTCCGGAAGTCCCTGCCGCATTCACCACGACACACAGTGGAGATAATGCTGATGGCCACCGTCCGCCATCATGCGTGAATGTATGAATGAAGAGTAAAGAACAATAATGAATGACCTCACTAATTGCCTACTAATCTTGAAGATGGTAAGCTAAATAAATGCACAGGTTGTTAGGGATGATTAAACTAAAATGCTCAAAGTATGGAAATTATCTTCCTAGGAATCCACCTTATTACTTACTATCCAAGTCAAATGTAGCCTTAGGAGATCTACCCCCTTGTGTGGTGTGGACGCCCAAAGTTCAAATACCCATTTTCTCAAGCTAAGTCTTCGCTCACCTAGAATCAAATAAGGTATTTCTCAACCTCATACATTAACTCCAAGGTGGATTAAGCTCTACCCCCTTCCAAATACCTAATAAAATAAAAGATTATCTCCAATCTACAATATTCATTACACCTTATTCCTTTTTTCTATCCCCTTTTTTTCTCTCTCAAGATCTAAGTAGGACTTATGAGTATGTGGTGTGGCTATTCAATTATACAAGTAATAGGCACAAGAATAGATAACATAAAGAGGTCAACATCTAAGAAAAGAAGATCAAATAATCATTAGATAACAAATAATAGAGGTTTCATCCGAGAGAGATACAAGGATCTACTCTATGTACATTCTATCAACAAATATTAAACCCACAACCAAATAATCCATGAGAAATTCACAAAATAAAAGAGGAAAAAAAGAAACCCAAGATGGATCCTAGTTGCCTAAGGCTCCTTGGCTCCTAGACTCTTTTTTCAAGCTTCAAGTCTTGCTCCAATGATGGCTTTCCTAAGAAGAGTATGCAATCTAAAATGTGGCGACCTCCTTTCCTCTTGGTATTTATACCCCAAAACCTTATTTTTCTCTTGTCTCATGCTCCAAATCCCTAAAAGGATAGAAATCTTTGCTTCAAGTATAGCTCACCAGGTGGGACGTGAGAGACCATTAAAATACTAGGTTCAAGCGAAATAAGGGAATGTGTGGCGACGCATCGCCAGCTAGGTTGAGGTGGTGGCAACGCGTCACCAAGGATAAAAAAAATGGCAGAGCGCTCATAACGTTGGCAACACATCACCGGGATTGGCGACTCTTTCTTTAACTTGATTCTTGCATGCCCAAATTCTGTCTCATTCGATCAAGCTCTAACCCAACATGTCCGCATTGTGAACCCACCTACAGGAAAGTCAAGCAAAACCAAAAAAAACTGAGAGGGAAGAGATGAAATGAAAGAAGTTGGTGGTCAAAGCTGCTGAAAAGTCAACAACTATGACTGCTAAATTATGCACTTAACATTGACAGATCAGTGAAAGTGTCCAGAGGAGTTGTTGAAGATATGTTAGTCCAAGTTGATAAATTCATATATCCTGTAGATTTTATGATTTTGGACACACCGCCAGTGGAAATTAAAAATTTAATACCCGTTATTTTGGGATGTCCATTTTTAGCAACTTCTAACACTTTGATTAACTGCTGGAATGGATTAATAAAATTGACATTTGAGAATATGATATTGGAGTTAAATGTTTTAAACTTGCTTAAGCAACCACTTGAAAAGGAAGATGAAAGTGAGAAAGTTTACATCATTGACACCATTGTGAAAAACCACATCAAAGAAAAGAGTATCTCTAATCCTCTGAAAAATTGACCGGTTAATTCATTTGAATCAATTATGCAAATGGATCAAGATACATCTAACATATGTGCATTGCTTAATTCTTCACAGGTATAAGGAAAAACATGTTGGAAACCAAAAGTTGATGAGCAAAATAAAATCTCTACAACAGAGTCGAAGCTCTTACCCAAAGAATTGAAGTACCTAATGTCAAAGAAAAATGTTAAATCAAGGCTGATACGCTGGATTATATTACTCCAAGAGTTCAACATTGTGATCAAAGATAAAAAGGCACCGAAAATGTTGTCGCTGACTATTTGTCAAGGTTGACAACGGATTCATCAATTGAGGCTACACCTATAAATAATTGTTTTCTTGATAAATTTTATTCTCTGTTACTACAGTACCTTGGTTTGCTAACATTATCAGTTTTTTAGTGACAGGGAGGATGCCAGCTCAATGGAGTGCCCAAGATAAGAAGAAATTTCTATATGAAGTGAAAAAATTTTATTGGAATGACCCTTATCTTTTCAAATACTGCCCTGATTAGATATTCTGGAGATGCACACCCGAGGATGAGGTTGCAACTAAATGAGCTTGAAGAGTTGAGAAATGATGCATATGAAAATTCAAAAATATATAAAACTAGAACCAAAGATTTTCATGACAAAACAATCTTAAGAAAAACACTTGAGGTTGGTCAAAAGGTTTTGTTTTATAATTCTTGACTTCATATATTTCCTGAAAAATTGAAATCTAGATGGAGTGGGCCTTTTATTGTGAAACATGTTTATCCTTATAGGGCCATTAACATTATAAATCCTAGAAATAGTAATGTGTTTAAAGTAAATGAATAAAGAGTTAAACCATTTTTGGAGAATCATGATTTACAAAAAGTAGTTGTTCATCTCAGTGATCCTCACAGTAATCATGGTAAGTAAATGTTAATATGTCTTCCCTTCTTAGATAGTTTTCTCTTAAGTTTTTTTTTTATTTTTCTTATTTTAGTTTTCTTTTCCTCGTTAGATACTTTTCTCTTAAGTTTTTTTTTATTTTTCTTATTTTAGTTTTCTTTTCCTCGTTAAATAACAGATACGATACTCTGTGGGTTTTAAGTCAGTTATTTTAATTTCCTATAATAACTGGTTTCTTTCTCTCTCCCCTCTATCAATTTATTTTTTAAAATGGATTTTGTCCTTTTTACTTTGCAAAAATACTTTCCTTCTCCCCCAATTAATGTTCTTAAAAGGATTTACCAAGTTAGATGTGAACGATTAAGAGTTTTGATACACAGGGACATTCTTGAAGATCTGTGCTGGTTAATTGAAGTTAAGATCTGTCTGGTTGGTGAAATCCCAAATTCATTTGTATCCCACATGCTTGGCTCAGGCAAAAGCTCTTATGCTAAAAAATGAATATAAAAAAAGGTTACAAGTCTGTCACAAATATGGTCGATGGCCTTAAAGTACTAAATGTCGTTCGTTAGGGATAGTGTCTGATAATCGAGAAGATAAAATACAATTCATTAAGAATGACATGAGTAAGGATTTGTTGGAGGATATCCAATTGACTCTTGAGATGCATTCTTGTGGATTAGTGCAATATGAACTTCTTGGATTATGAAATATATTTCACAAAAAACTAGAGCATTATAGTCTTTAGAATCTGACTTTAAAAGACCATGTTTGTCAGTTTGTAAGAAAACTGGATGGGAAGCAAATCTCCGACTCATAGAAGGTGTTGAAGCCGTTACTGGATGTAAAACTAGAGGAAAATGTGAGCCACAATCACAACTACTATCATTAATGTCGTTTTAGGTTTGTTATTTTTTTTCCTTACAGGTTGTCAATCTTAATAAGTGATATAGAAAAAAGCAACCTAGACCTTTGGATCTGTTTGTAGTATCTTATCTTTTAGTTTTATTGTCAGAATTTTCTTTATTTTGGTTATTTCAGAGTTTTCATTTTCAATAACTACCATTTTAGGTAATTTCTTTTTTACTCTACCTATTTATATTTTGACATTGGAGATAATGTCTTAATCTGGTTAAAGGGAGGGATAGTTGACACATGATTTTTTTTAGGATAGTTTTTCTCATGTTGATATTAAAACCATTAGGCAAAACCCTTAGTTTAATATGGCTGAGTAAGAAGTAATTTTACTTTTGAGACGCATCCTATTAGGCATGCTAGTCATGCCATTTTGGGGTAGCTAGGTTTCAACCCTATTTGGATGACATATCTCACAAGCAATCTATATTTTCTGTCTTAAAAAGAAAATATTGTATGAAACTTGAATATTTATTCTTTATATCCCTTCACTTGCATACATTGTCAGTTTTATTTTATTTGTTGTATTATTATTGTTAATTTTTTTTTCAAGTTCATTTATCATGTTTGCATGCATAAATAGTTATATGTAGGAACATTTAGTATGATTTTAGGTTGTTTGTTTGAATTTAGGAACCCAACTTATAGAAATATCACCGTTGGATGTACACCTTATAAACTTGGAATAATTGTTAATTTTTTAAAGTAGTTAAAGTATGTTGCTTGTTACCTAAGGAAAATAAATAACCTAGTGAGCACTTTTGAGCCTTTAGTATTTATTCGAATGAGAGAATTTCTTTGTTGAGAGTGTTTACTTTGTGTTTTAAGCTAGACCTTGCTTGGATGAGTGGTCTTAAGGACTCATGTAACCTCACTTCTTGCATGTAAATTTAAGGAAGAAGATGACTTTTTAGGGCTAACCATTTACCAAAAGGCTAACGCTGTACGTTATCCCTTAGTGAACCCCTTTGAGCCTTATAACATAATTCTTTGTTTGAACCCAATATATTTAATCGCTTCCACTTCATTTAATCCTTTATTGTCCTTAAAACTAGTGATGCTTATGTGATTATGGTTTAGAGAATTAAAATGAATATGTTGTTTTCAGAAAAATAAAGAATAAATATGTAGGTATACTTTAGGATATGTCGGGTTACCTTTTGTTAAAATTTTCATAGTGAAAAATTTGTGGTGAATTGAACTCAAATCATAAAAATTGAGTGTATATCATTGGATGGAAGAGTTTTAAATAAATTTTGATTAGTTATTTATGGTAGAAAATGGCAAAAGCAAGACCATAATAAAAAGTCCTTGCAAAACTAAAGTAAAACAATAAATAAAAAATAAAAAATAAAAGACTCTTTCATTTCATAATACTTGACCTTTTTTTAATGATAGTCTAAAAAAAAGTTGGTCTCTTTCCTTTTTAAGTAAAATTATAAATGATCATACCCATGTGGGATCCATACTAAAGTAAGAGATGAAATACATTTTTTTATCTTTTTTTTTTATACAGATAAACGTATAATCATGAGGGACAATTTTGAAACAAGGAAAATAAATACAACTTCAGCCTTATTATTTGTGCAAGTCAAATGAGGTCAATTATTTTGAAATGAAGAGAGTAAAAAAAAAAAAGAAAAAAAAAAGTGTTAAATTCAATAAGTTTAAAACTCAACAATATTTATTTTCTAAACATAATGTTGATACGGGATTGTGTCTTAGAGAGGACTTAGGAGGCTAGAATTGATTTGGGAAACTTTGGGTATTTAGTATTTTAGGTGCCTGTATTTATTGCATTACTAGTTCTCTTCAATTCCATCATTAAAAAGCCTCCATCCAATTCCCGCTTTCATTAAATCCAGTCTCATTACAACCTTATATAAAGACCATTTGAATTATATTTACATAAAGTCCCTTTTGGGAATGTAGTTGAGGTGAAGTTGGATCCCCTTGTAAGCTCCAGATTGAGAAACACAAAGTAAGTTGTTCACAAACTCATCTTAAAATGAATGCAAACATTTAGGAAGTGGTCATCTACCTTTGGTAACAATGACTTAACTTTTGCTTATTTTGTTAATTATTTTCAAATCAAGTTTACAAGTGTTATTGTTGCACTCTAGCAGTTGTAACTCAAGTGTAGGTTGTCGCAAGTAATAAAATCTCAAGAGTCCGAGTGTCAAACCACAGGGAAGTGAATTAATAAATACAAATTACAAAAGCAAAAAAAGATTTGACAAAAGGATTTGAACAATTTTGTTTAAAAACTCAATTTCAAGAAAATAACTAAGATTAGGATGATCCACTTTTAGTATATCGGTTATGATTAATTTTAGCTCATCTTACCACTCAACTGGGATCCACACATAAAAAGATCCCAATCAGGGAATTTAGTTAGTATTAGTTTCATTGATCTTAAAACGCCAACACTTGCAGAGCCATGTCAACATTTGCCTACAATAACTCAAGATTCCCATATAGCTGGCAGAGCCATGTTATACAGAAGAAATCAAGTAGCTTTTGTGGCGATAATTGACAATAATGAATCAAGACTCCCACTTAACAAGGAATATGGTTAAAATGATTAAGAAAGTAAACACCGTTAACTTTGAAATCTGTTTAAATCAACCATAACCTTTATACCAAAAGTTTCACCCTTTCACCTTAGCAAAAGGATGATTAGTTAAACATGATAAAAGTAAATAACATGTAAAAAGATGAAATAAACATAGATTAATAAATCAAAGAAAGAACAAGAAGAAGAACAAGAAGAAAATATTTGGACAGAGTTTTGGTATTAAAAACAAGAACAAAAATAAAGAAGAAAAGCTAAAGATGATACAAAAACATAAAGGAGGCCTAAGAAATGGCATGAGTTCAACCTCCCCCAAGGTGCCTATTTATAGAGTTTTTGGGTGGGTGAATGATGCAAACCCATTTGGTATAATGCCCAAGAAACCCGCCCAATATATTTTTCAAGCTCCACAAGACATCAAAGAGATTGGATTTAAACCCCCATCCCTAATCAACTCATAATTAGAAACAAGAAGTATAAAAAACAAAGAACATAAGCAACTTGTGCACCAAGGTAGTCCTCAAAGAATAAAAGAAAATTTCTCTTCAAAGTAACAATATTATTTCATATATAAGCTGTGTTTTATAACTAGAATATGTACCTATTTATAGGACAAAACTAAGGTAAAAGACTCAGCAAAATTCGTAGCCCAAGTCACATAGGAAACCTAGGTACAAAAGACTTAAGAAAACCTAGTCAAACTAGGACTCTAACTCTTAATTTGCACATGTTTAATGTATGCAGCGAATTCCCTTCATCCTAAGTAACCTGAATCACTTCCATAGCCTAAATAACAACCTAAATAATTTAAATAAATAGGAAAATAAAATAAAATACGTTACAACACAAGATTGGCCCTAAAAACCCCAAAATAGTCTTCTTGGATGCACTTTAAGGGCTTCGTAGGGTTTTTACTTATGTCTTCAACTTGCAACTTGAATAATTGAGTTCCATTAGCTTGAGACCTTCTTTTATATGTTGAAAAGAGATTTTGAAACTTTAGAGCTCAAAGATTCAAGTTGTGGAATGAAATTGGCTCATGAACACTTCAAGGGGGCTCAAAATGTGCTTTTGATGGGTGCCCTTGGTGGTCCTTGTTCTTTGACTTGTCTAGGCACTCTAGAATTGAGTACCAAGCTTAGGAATGATTTTCACATGATGTCTTGAATGTTCCAGCAGCTCCTTGTGAAAATCTACGTCCATTCTCCATGAAGAAGCTTGAGACAAAAGCTTGAAGTGCACTAGTAAGCTCCTTAGCCTTCTTCCTTGTCATAGGTCCACTAGTTATATCCAATAGGTCCTTGTCATCCTTGGTTGTGCCTTCCTTGATCATATCAACTCCCCCCTCCTTAGAAGGATTCGTCCTTAAATCAAAACCTACATTAGAAAAGGAAATTAAATCAATAAAGATGAAATAGTAAATACTTAAGCACTTACCTTGCACATAAGCACCAAGAGCATGAAATGCTTGTGTATAGAGCTTTAATTTTATGAAAAACCTGAACCAATATCCAAATGCAATGATAATTTTGATATCTCCATGTTCAAACACAAAGTTAGAAGCAATTAGCACAAAATATCTGAAAGTTTGCACAATTTTAGTCTTAGTTCTATACAACACTTCTATTGTCTTTGCCATTTCAAAAACATTATTCTCACAATTAGGAAAAGTGTAGGAAAATTTTAGCTCAAGGATGTTGTATGCATTTAAAACAAATGAACCTAAACTCACACAAGTGTTATGGTTATGAAAAGCACAAGTTTTGCATGTCAAGACAATAGCTTGCATAGACCATTCAACCAAACAAGAATTGAACACAATGCGGCCTAAACTAATAACAAAACAATGATGCACAAATTTCACAAAAATTCTAAGCATTTTAAATGAAACAAGATTGGAATAGATAGGATTAAGTGAAACCAATTTAGTAGCAAACTTATTTTTGCATGTATATGCACCATAATGCATGAAATTTGTGAATATGTATGGAATGTGACACAAAACAAATGAACCAACATATCTCCTCAAAAGGCTAAACTTAAAACCAGAATTTTCACTTCAAATAAAGACTTTCAAGTGTGCACATAAAGTAAAAAGATCAAGGCTCAAAAGTTTGCGTAATACATGTGTCATGACAAAAAAATGCTTGCTGGGAATTAAAGATTGATGCACAAAAACAAGCTAAACATGAATAAAAATCAAAGAAGTGTAATGTATGTGTATGAACTAATTTATGAAATTTCAAAAAAGTTGATTTAACTTGAGGTAAAAACAAACAATGTGAGATTGATACAAAACAAACAAAATAAAAAACAAAAGACACCAAAACAGATTTTACTCTAGAGAAACTCATGAAATTCAAAAGAACATTTGACAAAATCAAAGAATTAACAGACTTAAAACCATATTTTGTCAAAGTTTCATGCTTACTTCATTCTCTTAATCTAGTTTCATGAAAACCATTCTTCAACACAACTCCCATATCAAACACACATTGTTTAAGATTTTTATGCAAAATCACATCAAATCTAGGTGTAAGGAATAAATACATTATAGTGGTTGGACTAAGTCTCCATGTATCTTCCTTAGGAACCACAAATTTTTCACCTTTGTACTCAATGGCTTCAGGTGGAGTTGCAATAATTTCATCCCCTTGAACCACAAGATAATAAACAATGTTAGGCAAACTTTTGCATATAAAATCACTTGGACTTACCTTAAATTGCTCCTTTTCAACCTCCTTCATTGGTTTGATGTATGGGACATAACTTGGAATATTGGGAACACCAACTTTTTTGATGGGCAGCAATTCACTTGATTCTTATAGCTCATCTCCACTTAAGTCCTGAAAAGAAGACAACACAACATTAGAAGAAGACTTCATTATGTTAGATGAAAATATGAATTCTTTGTAGGTCTTTCTCTCTTTACTCAGCTTGGGTTCATTGCACTCTTATCTTCTCTCAATTTCACACTAAATTTCTTCTTTTGGGAACTCTCTACTCTTCTTCCCCTCATGTTCACTTTTTTCACTTAATCTCTCGGTTGTTGTCTCAGCTTTCCATTCATGACTTTTGCCCTCAACTTTCCCCTCTTTTTCTTTTTTCTCAACCTTACTTTGAAGCTTTATTTGATCCTCCAAGACTTTTTGTAGCGAAAGTAGGACAAGCATGATTGACTTTTCTTGTTAAGGCTAAGACAATCCTCTTTTTGTGGCCTCTACTTTTGATTTGGGTGTTTCTCTCGCATCCTTGCTCCATGCTCCTCTCCAAGTAGAAATTCCTCCTTGAGACATCTTGGATGCCTTTGCTTTCTTGATGATCCTCTCAGCTTCAATGGCATGGTGAATCAAGTCCTCCATGTTGACATAAGGCACCATATCCACTTTGTTGGCAATCTCAGGATTGAGACCATTGATGAATCTAGCAATGGTGGTCTCCTCATCCTCAATGATGTTGGCTCGGGTCAAGGTCATCTCCAAGTCTTTGTGGTAGTCCTCTATACTCCTTTGGCCTTGTACAAGCCTTTGAAGCTTGAGGTGTTGATCTCTATAGTTGTAGTTAGGCATAAATCTCCTCCTCATCGAGGCTTTAAGGGCTCTCCATGTGTGTATGGGCTCCTCCTCATTCTTTTTTCTAGAAGTAACATCCTGATTCCACCATACAATAGCATAGTCAGTGAACTTTATGGTAGCCAATTTAACATTATTTTTCTCTGAATAATGACGGCAATCAAACACTATCTCAATCTTTTGCTCTCATTCCCAATATGCATTGGGATCACTCCTCTCTTGGAAGGATCGAATGGTAAGTTTGATGGAGTTGAGATTGTTGTCCTCCCTTGGCTCCCCTTCCTTAGAAGCTCATGGTCATGCCAAACTCATTCTTCCTCCTCGGGTTCTTCTCTCCTTGAACCTCTCCTTAGTTGCAAGATAGGATTAGTTCTCCTTGGCAACCTCAAGTTTATGTCCTTAATCCTCCCCACAAGTCTATTGAGAGTTTTTCAAAGTTCCCTCATAGTTAGCTCCTCATTATGCTTCACTTCAATCCTCCTATCCTTCTGGCCCTCCATACTCCTGAAATCAAAGATCCTCATATGGTCACCTCACTTGTTTCACTCAAAATATGAACACTCAAAACACTCAATTTGTTAGTGAGAATATTGCTATTAAAGAGTTCTCAAAAGTTGAATTCTTGAAAACAATTTTCACTCCAAAATAGAGGTGGGCTAAACCAGCTTTAAAAGACTCTAAAATGCTCTTGCAATTGATGATCACAAGAACGACAAAAAAAAAGCTTTTGGCTCAAAACAATGGGTTAGGGTTTGTAGGCGTAAAAACCAAGTCACAATGTGCAACCTTCTTTTGCCAACTCTTTTATTTTCTTTTATTTTCTTGTTGTTTTGTGGCTACAATGATTTCTTCTTGAAGTTCCTTGCTGCCAAAGACAAAAGATTAGTTTTCTTTTTGGCCAAGACAAGAAACCTATGAAAACATGCACAATTTGAAACAACTCTTTGGTACCGAAACTTCCTGAACTTGGATCCTTCTTTTTTTGGCATTTTCTTGACTGTAAGATGCTAGAAATAGTGAAAACAAGAGATATTAATAGGGTTGGACATGAAACAAAAGGATAAGAAAGAAAATAGAACAAATGAATTAAAACTGAAAACATAAGGTAACACTAGTTGGCTTCTTTTTGTTGTTTTTGTTGTTTTGATTGGAAACAAGGCTAACAAAAAAAGAACACAAACTTGAAACAAGAAGAAAAATGATTAAAATAGAGAATTAAATCATGAAATTACTGGAAAAAATTGAAAGAAAAACAAAGAGAAATAAGAACACAAAGATATGTCCTTCGGATGGAACTTGTGGCTCTAATACCAACTGATGTGAACCCCTTTGGTATAATGACCGAGAAACCCGCCCAATATATTTTTCAAGCTCCACAAGATATCAAAGAGACTAGATATAAACCCTCACCCCTAATCAACTCGTGATTAGAAACAAGAAGTATAAGAAAACTAAGAACACAAGCAACTTGCGCACCAAGGTAGTCCTCAAAGAACAAAAGAGAATTTCTCTTCAAAGTAGCAATATTATTTCGTATATAAGCTATGTTTTACAACCAGAATATATATCTATTTATAGGCCAAAACTAGGGTAAAAGACTCAGCAAAATTCCCAGCCCAAGTCACATAGGAAACCTAAATATAAAAGACTTAAGAAAACCTAGTCAAACTAGGACTTTAACACCTAATTTGCACATGTTCAATGTGTTTAGCGAATTCCCTTTATCCTAAGTAACCTAAATCACTTCCATAGCTTAAATAACATCCTCAATAATGCAAATAAATAGGAAAATAAAATAAAATACATTACAACACAAGATTGGCCCTAAAAACCCCAAAATAGTCTTCTTGGGTGCACTTTAAGGAATCCATAGGGTTTTTCCTTGTGTCTTCAACTTGCAACTTGAATAATTGAGTTCCATTAGCTTGAAACCTTTTTTTATATGCTAAAAAGATATCTTGAAATTTTAGAGCTCAAAGATTCAAGTTATGGAATGAAATTGGATCATGAACACTTCAAGGGGGCTCAAAAGGTGCTCTCGATAGGTGCCCTTGGTGTTCCTTGTTCTTTGACTTATCTAGGCACTCTAAAATTGAGAACCAAGCTTGGGAATCATTTTCACATGATGTCTTAAATGTTCCAGCAGCTTCTTGTGAAAATCCAAGTCCATTCTCCATGAAGAAGCTTGAGATAAAAACTTGAAGTGCACTAGTAAGCTTCTTTCTTGTCATAAGTCCACTAGTTATATCCAATGGGTCTTTGTAATCCTTTTTTGTGCCTTCTTTGATCATATCAGTGAAATGGTAAAATGGAACAGTAAAATATAGGTAAATACAAATCAACAAATGCGTGCTGTAACTTCTTTTAATTTTTTGACCACTGTACACATCAAATCAGCTTTTCCTCAAACCACAAGATTTATAAATCTCCTCTTTAGCTTCGAAATGATATCTTGATCATTCAAATTGGACATCTATAACTCAATTCATGATTTTTCTACCGAAACTACTCTTTAGCATACAAAAGAATGAATGGTCTCATCTTTAATCAGATTTTGGTAATGAAAATGATCAAATTAGCTTTCAGAATGAAGATGGTTCAAAGATCTATGTGTTGGCTTTCGGATGAATTTAGAATTACTCAGTTCTGACATCTATAACTTCAGAAATGATTTTTCTCATAAAGGATCGCCAAATGATGATTTTACCTAGATAAATAAATAATTATTTAATATATTTTTTAATATTAATGAATAGTAAACCATGTATGTACAGTAAATTTGTGTATGAATAGTGAAATACGTATATAAATAGTAAGTCAGTGAATAGTAAATCAATGAATGGTAACCGGATGGAAAAAGTGCTTAAATTAGAGAAATTAATCTCACTCAAAGTGTATAATAATAATTTAAACCCCTAACAATAATACACTTATAAGTATTCATCAGTTATATATTCATAGCATGATGTGTCGTGAGTTGTTATATTATGTGTTTTGTTTATTTTCTTAGTTTTTTGTGTTGCACTTACTAAAGACTAGCAAGAACCTGGTTGGGGGATGTCATAAATACTCATAAATGTATTGTTATTAAGGGTTTAAATGATCATTATACACTTTGAGTATGATTAATTTATCTAATTTGAGCACTTTTTCCATTGGGTTACTATTCACTTGTATTTACTATTCATACACAGTTTACTATTCACACATTTTACTATTTATATGTGTATTTACTATTCATACATGGTTTACTATTCATCTTTATTATAAAATATATTAAATAATTATTTTTTATGTAGGAGGATAAAATCATCACTTGGCAATCATTCACGAGAAAAATCATCACTTAGCAATCATTCATGAGAAAAATCATCACTTGGCGATTCTTAATGAGAAAAATCATCACTTGGCGATTCTTCATGAGAAAAATCATCACTTGGCGATCCTTCACGAGAAAAATCATATCTAGAGCTGTGCATATCGAAACTGATTCATTCTAAATTCATCCAAAAGCCAACACATATATCTTCAACTCTATTTCATACCGAGAGCCAGTTTGATTATTTTCATTGTCAAATATGGTTATAATTGAGACCATCTATTCTATCGTTTATTGAAGAAGAGTTTCGGTCGAAAAATTATAACTTGAGCTACAGACGTCCAATTTAAATAATCAAGCTATTTTTTTGAAGCTAAAGAAAAGATATGCAAATCTCGTACTTTGAGGAAGAGATAAATCGATGTATATAAAGGTCAAAAAATTAACAGAAGCTTCAGCCCGCCTTTATTGGTTTGTATTCAAGTACCATTTACTATTCTAGCATACCATTTATTATTTCGCCTACCCCAAGGCTCTATAAATAGGCACCATGAGAGGAGGATAAAATTAGGACCTGCACTTTCAATCAATAATTTTTTAAATTCTTCGGTAAAGACACCAAGGAGTATAATTTTAAAAGTTAAACGGGCAAATGAGACTCAAGAAAAATTACATGGGCTGATGGAAGCGAGAGGTCTTGAAAGAGCTCAACAATTCATGGCCACACACAAAGTTTAAAAATAAAAATGACAAAAAAAAAAAAGGAAGTATATGTGAGACTAGTTAATTACTCGTTAAATAAAACAATCTCTAATCTCTAGCAGATCTGGGTTCTGCTGCTCATGCGATCCGCGACGAACTTCTTCCAAAAATCAGTAACTTCCCTCTGCGTCTCCAAAACCGTCTTCTTCCCGTTGTTGCCACCCTCCGTCGCTTCCGCCGTCAACTTGGCAGTCACCTTCGCCGGCAAGGTGTCGAGCTCGTGGAGCACCTTCTGGATGTCGAGCACGAGGCGCTCGGCCAGCGTGCGAGAGAAGTCCTCCCTGATGACGACGCGGAGCACCGTGACGTGCTGGGCGTCGGGGGGCATCGTGTAGGCCGGGACGATCCAGCCGTAGCGGCGGAGCATCTCGGAGATCTCGAACTCGTCGTGGCGGCAGTTGTCCCTGAGGGAGAAAGCCACCAACGGAACGCCGTCATCCTTGGGGACGATGTTGAAATGGCCAGTTTTCTCCAACCCTGCCTTGAGGACCATGGCGTTCTCGTGGCAATTCTCCATCACATTTCGATACCCCTAAAATTAGTAAAACAGAACACCATTATATTTATGGGGTATTACATAAAAGAAAATTGGGAAAAAGTCAGAAAAGAGGTGGGAGAGAGAGAAGTGGTTGGAGAGGAGTTGAACCTCAAAGCCGAGACGGATGAGCTGGTAGTACTAAGCAATGACTTGGCTAGAGCAATCATAAAATAAAGGCCCACAAGGAAAGAAAGCATATGGAAAGAGATGGGGCTGTTGGTAGTGACTCCAGTAGGGTCATCGAGATGAAGACCAGGGCCAAAGCTCTAAATCCCCTGGGCAAGGTGGTGATCGACGAAACCATTGGCACCAATGGCGACGAAAGACACAATGGTGAGTCCGGTGGTGCCAAGAAACCCGAAGACATTCTGGCTTTCTCTAAATTTGTCCACAAAATCAACTCATCACTCAAAAAGCTAATGACTCACACCATGTCTATTTAGGGGGGAGCTATGTTGATGCCAGTGGGGGGCAATTGCCACCCCTCAAATTTCACAAAACGTATATTTAGTTCATAAAATTATGTTAAAAATGCACTTTGACCCCACTGAAAATTTTCTATTGACCTTGTTGCCGAAAATTGCTATAGAAAACTAATAAAGTCTTTAATAATTGACCTATTCTTATCAATTGATCCCAAACTTGTCATGTTGAACAAACTGAGTAAAATGTCAAAAAAGCTAACCAAAGCCCGAAATGTTCTTATTTCTTTCCTACTAGTTTCCTTACTTTTTTTTTTCTAGTGAGCATACTTGTTTCCTTACTTTAATAACATACCTTGGGGGGATAATTGTTAGCTTTCCTTTTTATAATCATGCTAAATTTTTATTAATTTTTCTAATTTTATGCATTAAAAAGGAAAGTTCATAAAGATTTAATAACATTATGAAAACTTACTTTCAAATAGACTATTGTATCTACATAATATTGGCTTTCAAATGAAATTGATTCTATACAAAAGAAATATAAGAATAAAAATAAGCAATTTTGAATTAAGTTGATTTAATTTAAAATGAATTAGCTTTAATTTCCCAGCAATTTTATTTTCCAAAGATAACTAACATTATATGTTTTCCACTTTATTCACGGCATCATTTAGAAAATTAAGGAAAATGAGAGGTTCACTTTGTTTTGTAACTCAACCACATTAATGATAATTTTTTTTGATAAATTAGGTGATATATAAAGATAAAAAGATCAGCTTAAAAGCTGATTACATTGCCCAGAATTACAAGGGTTGTAAGCTCTCAAGGCCAAGCTACTAGTGCTACATTCTTTAGGTCTAGAGACACCAACAAAATCTTCACAAAAACTGGTCCTAATATAGTTAGGTATTCGCCAAAAAACAAGAGTGCCTTCTATTTTTTGATTGGCAGCCATATTAGCAAGTTGATCAGCTACATGGTTAGCTTCTCTGAAGACATAATGGACCTGAGGAATTCTCTCCCTACTCATGAGGGACCTGCATTCAGAAAGTAATGGCATTAGTATAAATGAAGAACGTTGATATGAATTTAGAAGTTGAACCCCCACTTCCAAATTCATCTCAATTTGTAAGGGAAAGGTATTGAGGTGGTGAGCAAGCCTTAAACCTTCTCTAACTGCCCATAACTCTGCTTATAAGGCAGAGGAAGCTCCTACATTTCGAGCAAAGGCAATCACAAATTCACCTTTATCATTTCTGATAATACTACCAGCCCTACCCTTATAGGCAGCTAATTTTGAAGAACCATCTGTATTGAGTTTAAACATGTTAGTAGGAAAGAGTGTCCATTTGACATCAATAGAAACTCTGGGATGGGGTGCAAGCCGAGAGGCTCTCTGGACAGCAAAGAACTCACTAGTTTTTTTCTTAATGTTATCAATGAGAATATTAGAAGAGCAAAGCTTGTTCTTAAATATCAGCTTGTTCCTGCTGTACCAGATTTCCCAAAAACAAAAAGATAGCAGAATACTCCAAGGGATATTACCACAAGTGGACAGTTGAGTATTGGAACAACTTATCTTGATGAGATGATTGAAAGAAGCAGTGAAGTCCCAAGTAATGTCAAAATGATCATAAACAGACTTACTCATGGTACAGGAAAATAACATGTGGAATTGGTCCTCATTATAGATACCACAACAACAACATAGAGGGTTAATATTAAAACCTCTACCATGTAAATGTAAGCTAGTGGAAAGTTTACCATGAAGAGATATCCAGAGGAACATATGAATCTTGGGGATGGTGGGAACTTTCCAGAGCCAAGAACAATCCATAATATCAGATGAAGAGGTTCTATTTTTCTCAAAAAATAGGCAGACTTAAGAGTAAGAGAACCATCTTTAGAAAATTTCCAGAAATATTTATCAGCATATGTACTATCGTGATGAATATTGATGGCATGAATCTAATTCTTTATAGAAAAGGGAAGCTAAAAATAAAATTTATCCCAATTCCAACAATCACCATTAAAAACATCGGTAACTGTAATGGAAAACTCATCACTAGTTAAGGGCCTTTCAATGCATTTTCTTAGACTACCAAAAAGAAGCCAGTTATCCAACCACCAAAAAGTATTGCGACCAGTAAAAGCAAGTCTGACTATTCCCTCATTCATGTAATCAGATTTAGTAACTTGTTTCCAAATGGAGGAAGCCAACCTAATGCTTGTTACATTGTTGTACTTAGAAGAAAGGGTACAACTAAGCAAGGAATTCTTATCATGTTTAATCTTCCAAGCAAGTTTTAACATGTGAGCATGATTGAGACACCTAACTTGTTTTATACCCAAGCCACCATCTTTTTTCCTTCTAATGACTGTCTCCCAACTAATTGAGTGGATGATTCTTTTTTCGTTGGTAGAGCCCCACAGAAAGTTCCTACAAATCTGATCAACATTATCTAAATTTTTAACTGGCAGGCTGGTTACTTGCAT
Source organism: Aquilaria yunnanensis (assembly GCA_039654915.1). Taxonomy (NCBI): domain Eukaryota; kingdom Viridiplantae; phylum Streptophyta; class Magnoliopsida; order Malvales; family Thymelaeaceae; genus Aquilaria; species Aquilaria yunnanensis. The sequence goes on from CM077595.1 coordinate 5,994,285, forward strand.
GTAGTAATTGCCCATAGTGGCCAACGTTGTTCGGGTCAAAACAGTTCTACCAGCAAGTGAAAGGTAATTGGCTTTCCACCCAGCCAACTTAGCATTAATTTTCTCTAGAATGAAATTACAATTAGAATTTTTCCACCTTTCATGGGAGATAGGGAAGCCTAAATATTTACCGAGATTGTCAGTTTTCTTGACCTGGAGGATGTCGGCACAGATGGCGCTGGTGTTGGCTTTAGTGTTTTTACTGAAAAGCAACTTAGACCTACTAAGATTAATAGTCTGACTAGAGAGAGCACAAAAGGTCTTTATGGAATGTTGGACAGCAAGGCAATTGTTTTCATTAGCCTCAGTAATAAATAAAAGATCATCAGCGACGAAAAAATGGGTTAGCACAGTACCCCTAGAACCCATTTTAAAACCCCTCCAATTTCCACTCTCATGCTGAAATTTAGTCATTCTAGAAAGGATCTCTAAGGAGAAAAGGGGTCTGCTTGTCTAATACCTCTAAAAGGTATGAAAGAATCAGACATATAACCATTAATCAACACTGAAAACTTAGTAGAAGGGATACATTCTAAAATTGATGAAACCGTTAACTCATTAACATAAGAATTATCAAATCATCACATAATTGAACAAGGGAAAACTGCGTGAATGGACTTCTTAATTATTGAGTAGTCCAATACTTTTTACAAGTGTCCATAGTGGTTTCATAGGGTGTCCAGTATTTCTCCATAAAAGCACTTCGTGGCTCGATCTTAAAGTTGGGTTGGAAATTTGGGTTTAGGTTACCTCTCAAATCAAGGAACTCAATGTAATTTCTTGGGCTTTTGACGTTCTATCAAAGCAATTAGGCCCAACATATGCTGGGCTTTTGGTCTTTCTTTGCAAACTCTTTTAAAAAATAAAAATAAAAATAAAAACTTTCATTGGTCTGATATTTGTCGCGGAAAAAAAAAAACATACGATGTCCTTTTCATGCCAATAATCATCAGTCATAGAAATTCACCCAAAAAAACACAAAAACAAAAAAAAAACAACAAAGAATCATCCGTCATGGACATTCCTTTAAAAGAAACATTAGTCGATCATAGAGATTTGTGCTAATTGAGATTGAAATTCGACATTTCACCCAACTAAGAAACGAATGATGTACTTTGAATTTTCGGGATTTGGGTAAAGCTTTAATAAAAAAAAATTCGACCAAAAATTCTTCTCCCATATGCCTAGATTCTAGAAATCCATTTTGTGAAACATATCTCCTTGGAAAAAAAAAAAAGAATATAAATTTTGTGTGTTAAGTACTTTATTCATTTCATATCTGTTGAATCATTTGATTTAATATAAAAATTAAAAAAGTGAAAAAAATAAAAAAAAAATCATGTTATTTTTATTTTTATTTTTAACTTTTTACACATAAAATAAAAAATTTTGAAAAAAGTGAATATTAAAATAATGTTTTAAAGTATAATATGGTAAAATGATTTATCAAATATAAAAATTTTATAAAGATTTTAGAATGTTCAGAATAAAGTATGTTTCATGATTTTTTGAGCTAAGGGAAGTATCTTTCAGGTGATTATAAAAAGTGAGTCCATGTATGCACCAAGTTAGCTATGGCATTACTATAACCTAATAAGAGGCACATCAATAACTTAGTCAGACATAAAAAAATTAATGAGCCGTAATATGCCGTGAATATTACAATTAAATACATGCGTGTTTGTTTTTTATTTAATGGCTATTCAGAGGCAAGGCATTACCTTGAAGGCATACAAAAAATGATATAGTTTTATCAAAATTGTACTATCTTCGTCCAACTTTGTTTGCACCCTTTTTATTTAGCATGCAGTTTAAGAAAACTTGTACATTTATCAATTTTTCCATGTTTTCCTCCCTCGCACAGAGCAATCAAGTAGAAAAACCTTTCCTTGCGCTCTCTAATTTCAGCTTTGAAACATTCCAAATTGAAAGAAATCATTTTCAATGATGGCAGGGCTGCCATAGGCGTTTCTCCGGCCATAGAAATCCCCAATTATCAACCTTCACATCACTAAGGCATGAATGGGTGGTCACAAAGCATGCCGCTCAAATCGATCCCACCTTTTGGTCCATACTTAACAAAACACGAATGGATCAAGATTCATTCTAACATCTATTTTGATCCAACAGTCAACCCTTAGCATGAACCTCTTCGATTTTATATTCTAAGACAAGATATTGAAGATCTCGCCAGTAATGATCTCTGATTCGAACAATCTCTGGCAGATGAGCAATTCAAATAGATTCATATGATGGTGGAAGCGAACGGACAAATGGCAATGGATAATGGCATACGGAAGATAGCGGAAGTAGAGGCGGAGGATACCAATTTCGTCAATCTCACTAGAGGAAGAAAATGGGAGGAAGAAGTGTCTTAGATGAGATTGGAAGGTGAAATTGAATGTGATATGAGGGTATAACAGTCATTTTATACTCTAAAACTTACTAAAAGAGAAAATAGCATAAAGAATTTTGGATGACCCAAAATAAAAAATGGTGCAAAGAATATGGGACAGAGGGGATATGTCACAATTCATTATAGTTGTACCATGCATATTATATGTATGTTGACATAATTAAAGGAGTTGTTGACATATAAATTCATCTTATAATATTTTTTAAAAAAAAAATTGATACTATATTAGGGCAAATTGGGACGTTGATTTTCTTGCATGTATATTTAGTTGACATTTCTCATATATTTTTTCTATTGAATTTATCTTGCTACAATTTTCATATGAAAAACAAAACATATCTTATCTTTCATTCAAGCTTCACCTCATTGCAGCACATCGTGCTAGTTGCAAGTAGGTATAGATTTGGTTTGTAGAGTATATTTTATACTCCCACTGCTGTCGTTCTCTCCTCCATTCTAGACCCCGATGCTCTCCTCCATTCATGAAATCGAGCCTGACACTCCCACTTCCTGCATTCGAATTGTGTCCCACTCCTGGCGTTCGCATCGGCTCCCACTCCAGGCGAGCGAATTGGTCGAATCAACAAAGAGAGAGGCGAGCGAAGGGCATCAATTGGGACCTCCATTGGAAGAGGGAGGCGTGCGACCAGGAGGAATTGGGTTTAGTTTTCCCGTTTTAGCCTCTGAGTTTTACTAGTTTTTCCTCCTGTGTTTGACGTTGTTTCCTGAATCGCTTTCTGGGTCTTCCTATTTGTGGATTAATTTGAAGGTGGTGATTTTCGAACCCAAATGGTACTGGAAAAAAAAAAACCAGAGAGGATGAGCAGACCCAGGCGGATTTATGTGGAAATTTGGGTAGTTGATTAGAAGTAAAAATTTAGGGTTTAAAATGATCGAAGAAGGAAGACTATGAGGAATAAACGAGTTTTTTTTTTCTAGAGAAAGAAAAACGGGTTATTTTTCCTTTTAAGTATGTCGTTCTCATGAGAAATATAAGGTATTTTGTTATAAAAAAATTAAGTTACTAATTTATGCCTACACTATTACAAATTTAATCCTTTTGTTTCCAGGGCAAAGCTGATTCCCGAGAAACTTATAATCTCTTAATTAAGTGTTTAGCTAGCTAGCTAGCCTTTTGATCCCATACACAGCAGTGTTCATTGTCACTATAATGAGTAGAGCCAGATTTAAGTAGAACTTTGGGTTGAACTTGAAAGCCAGTTAAAGATGCTTTGTTTTGGGAACTCACTTCTAGTTCATGAGGTAAAACGTCACATTCCTGACAATTTAAGACCCGCTAAGGCTAACGATTTGCGCAAACTTCCTTTGACCTGGTCGTTGAATTATGTACATAAATATGCTAACGATAAGAGTAATTTACCTGCTGTAAGCGTGAGTGGAACTGGAGAGATGAATCGTTTACTTTGGAAAGCAAAACACTCAAAGAATGATTTTCTGGATTGGTTTGAAGCCGACAGACAAATATATAGGGTTACGCAACCACCAACATGACATAAGTAGACAAATGGCTGGAGAATTTCGTACTTAACCCAATCTGGTTGAAACTTTGAAATTTCAGAAAAGGTTAGTAAGAGGGGATTTCGTAATACCTGTGCAATGCCTAAATGGAACGATTCAAATACCCCGTTTAAGCAGTAATGACCACTACAGATGCACATATATCTATCTTTGCTGTTGTTGTTTTGTCGTCTCTCAAACTTGTAAACCGGACAATGGCGTGGACCGAAAACAGTTTTATGGTGACAACCGACAGATACCAGAAATCTAAATGCTTTATTCCCTAAGCCACTTGTGGCAGCTTTTTCATTCCCCAGATATCTATATTATATGTCGCACATATATAACTCACATCCTCTAGCCTGGTCTGGTGGTGGACTTATAATTTTTTGTTCTGTAGGTGTTGACACCCAATTTCGTCCGGCCATTAAAAAAAATTAAAAAAAAATTAATTAATTAAATTAAATAAAAATCCATTAAAAAAATTATTATTATTATTATTATTATTATTATTATTATTATTATTATTATTATTATACATTTTTTTTTGTGAAGATTTGATTTAAAATGATATATGTGTGTATATGTGTATGTTTGAAAGAAAAAAGAAAACTCCATAAAAATGACAAAATTAAAAAGTTTGAGGTAAAAATGACAAAATTGAGAAGTTTCGGGAAAAATTGATAAAATCTGAAAGTTCCAGGAGCATTTGGTAGTTTGTCACATCAATTTGGGGCCAGCGTAACCGTTCTGGCCCCAATTAACAGAAAACGACAAAATTGTCAAAATCAGAAGCTTCAGGAACTTATCCAGAGTCTGAGAGACGTAAAGGACTGCAACTGTTATTTTACCAAATTAAAAGATAAGTTTGAATTTAATTAATTTTTAATTTTGAACAGTCCAGCACCCCTTCCCCTATAAATAGGGGTCCAAATCTGTGTGTTAACACAGATAAAAAGGAGAGAAAAAAATAAATCAAGCTTAGAGCTTCGTTTTAAAAAAAAGGAAAAATTACAGCTTTATTCCCTAGCCTCCCCTCCTTCTTCCCAGAAAACCAAATATTTTCTGTTTTCACGTTTTAGTCCCCGTTCCCAATTTTCGTTTATCTCCGTTCTCTCTCTCTCCTTCGCTGCCGCCGCCCCATCCCGCCGCCGACGCCACGCCGTCGCCGTCCCATCGCCGCGCCGTCACTCCTCTTCTCTCCTCCGCCTTGCCGCCGTGCCGTCGCGACCCCCTCGCCCGTCGCGTCCTGCCCTCCGCCCTGCGTCGTCCATCGCCGTCGCTGCCTCGCGCCCACCGTCGCCCTACGCCGTCGCCCCAGGCCGCCCCTGCCCTTCCTTCCTCCTTCCTTCCCCCTTGCCGTACCGCCGTCGCCGTTTCCCGTCGCCCACGTCAACACCCGTTTTCTTTAACTGGAGATTTCAAAATTTTAGTTCCTTGGGTAAAATTCTATTTTACTCCTCAATCTTTTCAATTTCTTTCATTTGAGTCACTAACTTATTTTTTTATCTTTGCAGAATTAACTAATTATTAACTTTCTTTTATATTTATCCATTATTTATTGTTGTTATTATTACTAACCTTTATTATTATTGTTACTATCATTAACTCACTAACTTACTAACATAACTAACTTTTATTGTTATTATTATTATTAACTACTAACATAACTAACTTTACTAGCTTTTATTATTATTGTTGTTATTATTATTGACATCTAACTTTACTAACTTTTGCTAACTTTTATAATTCATGGAAGGTTATACCTCCTATTTATTTAATTTTTTAGTGGATGGCCAAAAAGGCCCACTTTATTTATTTGTTTACTATTTATTGATCTTTAACTTTCTTTTATTTACTTTATGTGCTTTTTATTTGTTTATTCATTTATTTATTTGCATATGTTATTTAATTTCTGCAATTTTTAAGTGGATGGTCAAAAAGCCCCACTTTATTTTCCTTTAATTTTCCTTTACTTAATTTATGCAAATTTTAATTATATAGATGGTTAAACCTATTTCACTTATTTCACCTTTAGCCATAAAAAATAAATAAATAAATAAGTAAATAATAACAAATCAAAAGAAGATTTTTTAAGTGAACAATTAACTTTATTTTTAGGACTAATCAAAAAAATTTTAACAAAAGCCAAATTTTTTTTGGAACATATATTTTATTATTTCTTTAAAGAGAACAAAAAAAGTTAACCTTTTATTCCCTTTTCATTAAAATTATTAAGCAAGCATAATTAAATAATTCAAAAAAATATAAATCATTTTTTTAAATATATCTTTAAAGTATATCTTTAAAAATTTAAGAAAAATAGAAAATTAATAATAAAATATTAAAAATATTAGAAATTATGATTAAAATTAATAATTAATTAAACGAACAATTAATAAAAAATTAAACTCCATATCCGGATGATCCGGCAGGATCCACGGTTTGGAAAGTATCAAATTTTTAATTTAATTAAATAAATTAAATACAAAAGATAAAAAATCCATATTTTCACGATATGGATTAAAATTTCATCAAATTCCGTGTCCGGGTGACTCGGCAGAGTCCATGGTTCGGAATTAAATCTTCCGTGTCCGGGTGACTCGGCAGAGTCCATGGTTCGGAAGTATCAAATTTTATCCAAATAAATTACCAAAAATCCACGTTTCGACATAATTCAGTTAAAATTTCTATTTTTAAAAATTAACTGAAAATTATTTAAAAGCAAAGTAAAACAAAATTAAAATCAACTAAGGTGCCAATTTTGGGCGCTATAATAAAGTTGTTTTAGCGTAACCGTACTCCCGAACCCCGAACTCTCGCAGACCAGTTTTAAGGTGACCAATCGACCTAGGTGAACCAGATTGGTGGCGACTCCAGAAAACCCGACGTTGCTACAATAGGTTACAAGTATTAGGGGTTGAGTTGAGTGGGTTCTTTGTAACCTCAAAGGCTTAAAAAATAACCCTCATTTGTGAGGACAATCCTAGCTAGGACATGTGCGAGTTGCCATTTAGATTAGGCTGTAGTGAGATTCAACAACAATTCGAAAATCAAAAAGCAGTTCTAGCAAAAGAGCAATAATTTTTGTTCTAAAGAATTGGACCACATTGTATGGTATGGTAGAGAACGGCGATCTCCTAACAATGCCACGAAACTAGTTACCCTTTCAATTTTCAATCATAAATCTTGGTTTACTATTAATTTTGTGTTCTATAATTTGATTCAAAGTTCATGTATGTAATTGGAAAAGAAAATATTCTTGCCCTAATTAAAAAAAAAAAAAACTAAGATGACTACAATGCATCTATTTAACCGAATACTGTGCTTTCTTACGCTGAACAAGAAGAAGAAAAAAGCACAACAAAAGATCTGCCTTCGGAGTGCTTTAAGTCATGAACATCAACTTTAGAAGACACATATATTGTCTTTCCCATTTACCCCTTTTCCTTTTAGCCTACCTTCTTCAAACTTTTTTTCTTTTTTCTCCATCAAGACTCATTTTTGAGAATTTGAGTTCAGAAATTTTACCCCATCCAAAAGAAAAAAAAAAAAAAAAGAGAAAAAGAAAAAGAAAAAGAAGAAAAGAAAGAAAGAAAATAAAAAGAAAACGGAACCCTCTGTCAAGAAACCCCATCTTTGACTTTAACCACCCAATATAAAGCTTCAATTACATTTACTGATGAAAAAGTATAGAAAACCAGCAAAGTTACATATACTATATAACACTACTCTTCCCCACCTCAATCACCTATGTACAGAAAAAGGCAGTAACTATTGCATTAATGAAGTAGTCTATCATCATTAAGTATTAACCTTTGGTTCTAATAATAGTGATGGTGCCTCTCCCTTGGCCGGTGTGGATCCTTGTCAGGGCCACCACAGCCTTCCCGGAAAGGCCTGGTCCCCGGGCGGACACGCACGGCCTACACGCGAAGTCACCCACCGGGTGCCTCACCGGCCGTGTTGGTGGCATCAGGATCCTCTCATTGATGTCGTTCAAGGTCATATCGCCCTCCGATCCCCCCGGCTTAACCAATGCAAATGGATACACAACCCTCGTTATCACCCTCTTCTTCCTCTTCAACTCATCATCAAGGCTTCCTTCACAACGCAACAACACAAGTTGTCATACCAGTCAGAGTTCAGAAAACGCCTAGATAAGGCGTTTCCTTTAATGCTAATATCTGACGCTATTTAGTACTGTACACTACAGTATTACAGAATGTTACAGAATGAAAAAAAAAAAAAAAGGAAATTATATAGTACCCGAAAAAGAAATGGGATCATAAGTGGAAAACTGGGAGTCCTGGTTGTAGATGGACTTGGTCTTTGATCCTTTGAAAGAAGAAAATGAAGAGGCAAGACCTTCAGGTGTGGATATTATCTCTTCTGGTGTTTTAATCTCTGCATTGAAGTTTGGCTCTTCACTGCTCACTGATGTGCTTATGGGATATTCATCTGGAACAAAAACAGAACAGATCAGCGCATTTAAATGACCAATAACCCAAGTTTAACGTAATGGTTAAGGCTCATGATTGTTACTGTAAACAAGAATTAGAACCACGTTTAAATGCATGAGAAAAGAACAGCTGACCATTAAAGCAAGCAATTTGGCTCATGCAGCTGAAATTCTCAGAAATCCCCCAATTGCAAGCGGAATTCCAGTAGCCCTACAAGACAGAAATTTGAAGCCCAAGTCTGCTGAGTAACTGAAATATGTATAGGAGGAAAAATCTTCATCATCAAGGAAGAGAAAAGAAAAGCCAACAACCTTGGCAAGATCATTGAAGCTTCTGTCTTGATCATCATCACCAAACAAGAGCAATCTTCGTCTCTTTGACCCCTCACTAAATTCAAGCAAAGCATCTTCCAAGTACCCTGAAGAGAGATTGGACTCCAGACCTGGAAAATTTGGCAAATTTCAATTCATGGCCAAGAACATCAATGAATTTGGAAACCCAAATGAACTGAAGCTTTTTAAATCAATTACCCAAAAGAACAAAAGCCTGAAACAGAGCATAGAAAAGAAACAGAGACAAAAGTGAATCGATTGGGTGATGGAAATAGTTGTCTGGTACCTAAAGACATGTCTGCGCTGAGAATTCCAAGGTTTTGAAGATCCCAACCTAGGGAAGGGTTGCTGCTAGTGAAAGCCATGGACAGAGAGTGAAGCTCACCCATGAGGTAAGATTTTTGCTCCTTTGAATGATTGTGGGAAAAATTGTTTGCTTCTTGGTGTTATTTATGTAGTGCTTGCGCCTTAAAAAAGGTGGAGATTTTTGGCTGATCTTAGAAGAAGCATTTGGTCAACGACAAAGAAAGGGAAATAATAGGATAAAAAACTAAGAAAATAATATCAATAATAGGAGACAAAACTAAAGGTGGTATTTGCTTCTTGGGATATGCAAAAAAATAATGGGACAATTTTTTTTTTCTTTTTCCTTGCATAAATTAAAAGATATGTACTAAAATCTTACTAAATAATCATATATGACACAATTTAACTCACAATTGAAAAATAAATTGACCTAAAAAAAATAAATTGGCCTGTTAACTTATTTATATCCAATCAAATTTTACCACTTACAATTTGTACAATATTCTGTAAATGTTTAACTGTAATACATTTAATTAGAATTCTCTTTTAATAATTCCAGTGTAGTTTGTCGGGTTTGGTATGTAGAGGGAAAAAAATAATGACAAGGATACTGATGGGATGGGGTTGATGATGATGTAAAAACATATTGAAAGCTGACTATATTTCAGACTAAATAATGTTTAAGAAATTAACAAAAACAAATAAGTTCAAGTAAATTTTGCATAATTCTATTTTTAATTAGAACTATCTACATAACATTAAGTTTGATATTTTCAGTAAAATTTTAAGCAATTTTTTTCCTTCAAAAAGTAAAAGCACCAAAAACATGGTGGACAAGAGAATTCAAATTTCAGCCTTTTTCTTTCTGCCTTGCTTCTGATTTGGTCACCCTGACCAACTTGTTTCTTCATTAGGGGACTTTTTCACCAGCACATTCTACCCATTTTATTTGTGGGGTCACACACATTACCTTCTTCCACCTCAAATACTAGTACTTTTTATTTCTCTTCCCTCTCTGTTTTTCACTACTTTTTCTGTCTCTGGAGAAAAGCAAAATCCCTCGAAGCAAAATAAAGACAAGGAAAAGAAAAAGGATACTGTTGTGGCTTAATTTGGGTCATATTAATACTATCATGAATTTGTTAACCGCTTAAATTTCAAGATAATATCCGAATTTAATAATTATTGTCATGGCAACTATGATATCTATAATTAACAAAATAAAGTTTGAAGGCAAACAAATTAATTCCTTTGATTAATAGTCGTACAAATAAAGTTTTGCAACAATGTATGAACAGTTGACCAAATTTGCTTCTCTGGGTCAATATATAACTAAAAGTATGTGTCACGTTACCAGCAACATCCAGCTCCTACTTCTTGACCACAAATACCTCGATCTGGTTAGACGTAAATATTTGAGTTTGTCATGTTAATGAACTTAAACATTACATACCATGAGAATTTGCACTGTTTTCTATTTTCTTCCGATGCTCCAAAATGATTAGTCCCATTACAACTACTCGCAAGTCATAACCTCTCATGTAGATCATAAAGGGAAAAAGAAAAAGAATCATAACCTATATATTCTGATTAATCAAAATACAGATTTCATTAACATTTCCGAAATGAATCCTTTTGTTATAGCAACGCCAAGCTTTGGCAAACCTTCACTCTAAATCATTCATGCCTAGGTAGAAAATGGAATTCCTAAGTAAAAATTTTGCGCATATCTAGTGCCCTAAACAGGGGAAAGTACCACGGCTTTTTAAATTTATACCGTGCTGGTACCGGATAAAAAATGGTATGGGATAATTAGAACAAGACTGTTCTCTGTAATGGAATGTACCATTTGTCTCATCTCAATGCCGGTTAAATATAATTTTTTTTAATTTTGTTGATATGTGTAGGTAAAATATATTATAAGTATGTGTAATTGATTAGTTTTATAATAGACATTTATATTATTTGAAAGAAAATTTTTACTTTCATTTTTTTCATATAATAAAAATTATGTTTTTATTTTATATATACAATGAAATATTTATGTAAGAAAAACTCTTAATTAATCTATATACATATAACATACACTTTACATTCTTACAATATCAAATTTTTGTATGTTGTTTTTTGTGTTGATATATTATATTATTTTCGTATTTGTCTATATACCTAAAATATTAAAAAAAAAAAAGGTATATCTAAGACAATATGATATAGTGCTGGTACTATATCGAACCATTAGAAAAACGGTACCCTATCCTATATGAGATTTAAAACCTTGAAAAATATTAAATTTTTCACTAAAGTTCAGCTTCTGGACTAAATTGTCTACTACAGTTTTCTTTTGTTCTAATATGGCTACTAAGGTTATAGTTTAAGACCAGATTAGTCCCTAATGTTACAATTTAAAATTGAATATGTCACTAATTGGTAGAAAACTAATAGTAAAGGCAAGCAGTTGTTGGTTTTAAAATATTGGGGTAACAAACTTCAAAAAAAAATTAGATTTACCATTTTCATTTTTTATGCGATAACTACTTCCATTCATTACATGATTTGTCACTGATTCCTTAAAAAATAATATTCAAATTAGTCGTCATATTCTGATGCTACAGATATCTTGAATTCTGATCAAATGAAACCCACTTATATAATATTGATGAGTTTCTAATTACTAGATTTTTTATATGACAGCTGTTCTGTTACAAATAGTGATGCATAAGGTTATCTCCTTCGACATGATCAGGAAAAACTGTTACAAATAACAGTAGTAGCCAACCTGATCTCAAATTATAATGTTAGTAATTATATTAAAACCAGGAAAACTATAGGTAACAATTAGGTTCATAAGCCAAACTATAGTTGAAAATTCAATACCTTTTTCACAAATATGATTCACCTAGATATTTATTGAAAGTTAAATTTCACGGACACTAACACCTGAAATCCACAGACTGAGAAGCATTCATTGACAAAAGAAAGAACACATGATATTAGGTACCAAAAAAGATTTCGTTACTACACTTAATTCCAGGGTCGGCGCCGCACATATTAATCAATGGAAATGAGTACCGGAAGGAAGTTCTCCAAGGTGATGCCCTGGATGACTAAACAGGTTCTAATTGGACACAATTTTAAAAAATGTAAGGGTTCTTTGAATATTAATTTTGATTTAGAGAACGAACAATTAGATTCTTGATAATTTATGGGCAAGTTAGGGAGTAAGAAGCTCGTTTTTGTAGTAATAACCCAAAGAATGCTATACTGTATCCTTATATTTTTGTATTGTTTAATATGTCCCAAAACCAATAAAGAAACATTTATACTTTGACATCAGTTCGCATGTACAACCAAACCTTCACTTGTATGGTTAGACGATTTCTTAGACCGTTTATCTATATTTATATAGTAACATCACCATGAGAAGACAATTGCTTCAACTTCCCATTTGTTTTAGGCTTTTATTCATTTCATCAAAGTTCCTCTCAGATTTTAGGAGAGCATTTCTGAAAAAATTTCAAATACCTGACCAAGTATACAAACCTTTTTTTATGCAAAAGTAAGTTTAAAAACTTATATAATAAACTATTAGTAACAGTTGAAATTCAATAGACTTTGCATACAACCTTCTGCATATATATAATTTTGTTAACTTTTTCACCTCTTAACATTTTTTTGGGATTTTTTTGTATGTTTATTACCATTCCTATGCACGTTCAAAGTCTAATTTTGTTCGCAAAAAAAAAAAAAAGAAAAAGAAAAAGAAAAAAAAATGAGGCATAATTTTGTGAGATCCTTTTCAACAAAAAGAAAAAGAAAAAAAAAGGACATTAGGGGGCCCACCTGTAGCATGCTTGTGTGGCATGTTAGTAAACGAATGTGGACCAGCAATTTCTCTTTGATGGAAGTTCGAATGGTACACAGGAGGGTTCTGTCCTGGTGTGGCTCGCCCACATAGTAATTTGTGTGGAATGGATTTCGATTATTAATCTGACGACGGAGAAAAGCTGCCTTTATCCTCCCTTTTATTGGGTCAGTGGCTTGATCTCACGTGCCTTCTCTAGTCGCACTTTTCCTTCGGGCCAAGATTGATCCGACGGTAACGACTCATCTGGGCCCAAAATTCAAATCCCTGCCCACTAACAGCTGGATTAAGTTAGTGATAATGATGATTAATTATCCCCTTTTTTTGGGTTTTCTAACAACTTCTGGAAAAGACTGCTTTCCCCCTCCCCTTTTACCTGAGTTGCAGTAATTTTACATAAAATGTTTGAACTTTTTTCTCTGAAAATACTTGTAAATGATAATTTGTTTTACTTTTATACAAATAAATTAAAGGATAACTAATTTTTTTTCTTAAAATCCGTGAAAGGTGAAAAAAAAAGTACTCGTCTAAATCGTGACAGAAAATAAATGGGTAATCATTGTGCTCAAACCCATTTATTAGACTTAGGAGTAGTCACTGAATTTGAATTATGATCCGTGAACCGAACAACCATGTGAAAAAAGCTTTAAAAAAAAACTTCTCGCTGAATCCTAAGCAAGGTAAAGTTATCCGAGAAGAAGTGTTCAAATTAGGGCAGAAATTTCAAATTTTCTGCTAATATTTTTTGGACCAAAATCTTCCACTATTTTTAGATATGATATTGTCTATTAGGGTAGACATATGTCATTAATGGACAAATTAACGCCATTAATATTCAATCATAGGTAAATAGTATCCATCGTAGAATGTCTGAAATTGGGTTGTTAATGTCTATGTTTGATGTTTGATTGTCTATTTTTAGTATGTCAATGTCTGTAAGTTGTTTTCCCAGTAATAAGAATAAAATACTTTGATTATTCAAATTTTACCTTTATTTGAGAGTATAATAGTGTCATTTTAAATGATATTTAATTGAAAAATTATGTCATATTTTTATAGCTTCCCTTATGGTTGTATCTTGTTTGCATGTAGATAACTTAAATACATTTTATATATACTGAAAACCATGTAGATATAATTAGATATCTATTCATAGAATTAGACATCTCATATATAAAAATTGACATCAGATCAATGATTTTTATTCTAAGTACAAGGTGTCTAACTTCATCTTTCTTTTTCTTTTTTCTTTTTTCTTTTTTAATAATTTTTGCAATATCCAAGTACCTAAATGTGGTGGTTAGATGTCTAGCATAATAGTTTAAATGTCTAAATCTGATAAAAAAATGTCTAATCTACCTGTTTTAGTATGGTGTCCCAAGTGTTAGATTGTAATGTCCAAATACCTGATTATGGTGGTTGAATGTCTATATCAGATAAGAAGATATACAATCCACATGATTGTGGTGTCCAAGTGTTTAATTATGACGCTTTACATGTTTCATTTATTTTATATAAAACTAGATATCATGTAGATATAATTGAATATTAATCAAAACAAACATATTTAAAAAAAAATAACAATTTTATATTTTTATGCAAACAAGTTATGTAATGGTGTTAAACATAATCTATAGGAGTATTTAATTTTATCAACAATAATGTCTAATGTCACATATTGTTGTGTCTAATTTCTAATGAAAAATAAAAATGTAGACACCACTTTTTCCTTTTTAAATTATCTCGGTTTGTGTGTTGCACTACAAGAGAAATGTTAAAATGTGACTAATAAAGGAATAATAAAGAGATTTTGTAAAATAAGGGAATTGTTTGATGTTAAAAATAAAAAGGCCAAAATGCACATATGGTCCATTAACTTTATCAACTCTATCGAGTTAGTCCTTTAACTTTGACTCAGTACAAGTTAGTCCTTCAACTTTGAAAAAGTTAGCTAGTTATGTCCAAAATGGATGGCAGGGTAGACGGTGTTAAAATTTTTGCTGATGTGGCATAGAGCATCTTCCGTATCTCCGTTTTCCTTTCTACTCCTTCTTTCAACACCATCGCTATCTCTGTTCCCTTCGCCACCACTTGCCAGCCATCTCTGTGAATTCGAGCCCATATCTGTCGAATCTGGCCCCATCTTCATGAATCCTACCCCATCTTTATCAAATCCGTCCCTTTGTCAAATTTGGGTTGATTTAACCATTCCACTTCTAATAGCTTGGTGAGACGAGAAGTGCAAAAAGGATGACAAGCATCGGGTGAGACGACGACCCCGCGAGCAAGGAGAGCGAGAAGGATGGCGAGCATCAGTAAGACAACGGTGAGGTGGACAAGGATTGTAAATGAGAAGGGCAGGTGCGGGCGGCGGATGAGAAGGGATGGGGGGCGGACATATGAAGAGGGATGGGGGAAGCGGGCAGGCAACGAGGGTGGAGAGAGGGCATGGAGATAAGAGAGATAAGAGATGAGGGATGAGGGCAAGGAGAGATGAGAGAGGGATAGGGATGACGTAAGTCACAGTTTGAACATCTGACGTTTTCCATCACACCTAAGACTGATTTGTTTAGTTTAGCAAAGTTGAGGGACTAACATGCTTAATCTGGAAAGTTAGAGGACTAACTTGCACTGAGTCAAACAAAAAGAATTAACTCACTCGAGTTTGCTAAGTTAGAGGACCATATGTGTATTTCGGCCAATAAAAAATGGTAATTAATTTAATTCCTTAAAAATATGGAAACAAAACTCTCAAAAATAAATTTTTTATAAAAAAAATATTTATAAAAAATATATTTATTTTTTAATTAAATGTGAAATTAAAAAAGTAATTGGATTTGAAAAAAAAAAAAAGAAAGTTTACGGAGGGCGGATATCGTTATGTGTTTCGTCCTTAATGTACATTCGTCAGGGTGAATGCGAGAATTGTCCATTATTTTTCAGTCCAAATTGATTATTTAAGTTAAAAAATTAACGCAAAATCTTGGGGTAAAATCCAAATTTAGTCCCCTAACTTTAAGGGTCATCCCAATGTTGCCTATTAACTTAAAAAGTGACTATTAAAGTTTCCTAACTCAACTCTTGTGTCTTATTTTGGTCCCTACCATTAGTTAAAGCGTTAGTTCAAATAGAAATTACCTACGTGGCAACCTAATTGTCACATAGTATCATTTTTTATGACAACAAGTGACAAAACTAGAAGAATAATAAATCTCAGGGTAGAATTGAATAGACATATAATTCTAAGTAGGGCTGTAAACGAACCAAATGAACACGAACAAGCCTTCTTCGTGTTCGTTCATTTAATGTTTAACGAACACGAACACGAACACGAACACGAACAATAAACGAACACATTTTCCTTGTTCGTGTTCGTTCGTTTATTTTAGTATGTGTTCGTGTTCGTTTGTGTTCGTTCGTTTATACAAGCTTAAACGAACACAAACGAACACAAACGAACATAAACGAACACAAACGAACGAACACGTTCATGAACATAAATAATAATAGGTTATAATAAATATATAATCTAGTGTGTAGGGTGTACGTAGGGTAGGTAATAATAAACATAAATAATAATAGGCTATAATAAATATATAATATACGATATATAAAATATATATAACAATAAATATATAACTAGACACTAATACATAGATACACAAACAAACGAACATAAACGAACGAATAAATGAACGAACATAAACGAACACTAACCGAACATTAACCGAATAGTTCACGAACGTAAATGAACGAACGGGACTTTGTTCATGTTCGTTCATTTAACCAAATGAACATAAAAATCTGTTCGTGTTCGTTCGTTTAACTAAATAAACGAACATAAACGAACTCCCGCCGAACCGTTCACGAACGGTTCACCGAACGTTCTGTTCATTTACACCCCTAATTCTAAGGACATAAAATGTACATTAACCCAATCTTCTTCTCTTCACAAAATCTTCCCCGATTTGCAGGTGGCAACGGCATCTGAATTTGTTGGGCAAAGGCAAAGGGAAAGGCAGACAGACAAAATTAAGGAGAGTAATAGAGAGGAGGAAGGGGAGAAATCAAGGCCAAGAAGAGAGAAATCAAGACGAAAAGAGAGGATCGAGATAGATCTATTAAACCCATTTAATTTTCACTCTGGAATTCTTTCCTTTTCTAGGGTTTTCCCCTTTTCTGTGCCAAGATAAAAACTTTCTAGGGTTGTCACTCATTGCCATGATTTTATCCGAGCATTCCTCTCTCTTCCTCGCTTACTTCTTCCCCAGTTTCTCGATTTAGATTTTCCTTTCAGCCTACACATTACCTCTTGTGGTTTTGCCTATGATTGAGAATGAAGGCCTTTCGCCAAGCAGGTCCAAGTCTATAGGCTCGCCCACTGATCAGAGCTCCTCTCCCCTAAACTGCTTCATCGCCACTTTCTTCTTTCAGAGGTCTGACTTCTTTCTCTGACACACACACACACACACGCATCCTTGTGTTATTGTTTTAGCTTGTTGGTCATGCTTTCATCGAATTAATTTATGTTTCATCTTGATTCTTGAAGTCACAATTTCATTCTTTTTTACTATGTTTTCCTTTGCTCTTATATCGAGTTCTATAGTATCGAAATCTTGCTTTAAGGGAAAAAGTATTGGGCTAGCGATCTACTCAATTAGATAGGATGAGCATGGGCAGGCAAGAGAAATAAAGGAAAGGAGAGGGCAGGGACTGGCGTGGAGAAGGACACTTATGGCGGTGCGAGTGGGGGAGGCAAGATGTTACCGACGTGGCGAGCGACGGATGGTGAAGAGGTGAAGGGAAGGTAAAGTTTGGATTAATCAACCTTTTTAAGTCTTGAAAATTATTTATTTGTATTAATTCTACCATGAGATTTATTATTCTTTCATTCTTGTCATTTATTGTCATAAAAAAGGATGCCACATGGTAGTTGGGGTGCGACATAGGCAATTTCCTTTCAAACTAATACCCGAACTGAAGGTAGGGGCCAAAATAAGATACGAGAGTTAAGTTAGGGGACTTTAATAGTCATTTTTTAAGTTAAGGAACCACATTATGATAACCCTTAAAGTTAAGGGACTAAGTGTGAATTTTACCCTAAAATCTTATATTGAACTGAAAAAATGCATATTAAGTTTTGAAAAGTAGAAAAAATAAATGAAATTGCACAAATGGTTGCAAAAATTAATTCTTTATAATTTTTCCTAAATAGTTGCAAATTTTACTAAAATTTATTGATAAATATAGCACTAATATCCCTAAAAATACAACACTATCATTTTATAAAGTTAAAGTCTAAGATTACTTATATATAATGAAATTTTATCAAAAAAATTATAAAAGTTAGAGACATAGAAAATTTATTTAACTATTATACTTAATAAAAAATTTAATTATTTTATTTTCTTCAATTATTTTTTGTTTTTTCAAACTTTCTTGTCAAAATTTTATATTTTATTCTTTCTTCAATTGGCACATAAGAAAAATGGCTAAATTATCTAAGTCCTCAAAGTTTGTTAAAAGTCACATTATCACTTTAAGATTTCAAAAATTATTACTTTTCCCCATTTTCCATTGCTCTTTTAATAATCAGTAACCAATTTGAGCCCATTTTTTTTAAAAAAAAATTGTAGCCAATTTAAGTCAATTTTAAAACATGACTGGAAATTTGGGACCAGAAAAAATTTAGTGGTAAATTTGGTCTTAACATAAAAATTAAGATTTTTGCATTTAATTAAGCTACCATACATTATTTTAAAAGAATATTTCAGCAAGCAAAAATTATACTCTCTCCACCCCATATTCTTTGCTCCATTCACTTTTCAGCAATTAATTTATGATTTTTATTTTCAACATTTTAGTATATAAATGAAGAAATTTTATATAAAAATAATAAATCAAGACATATAGTTTCTAAATATATTTTTTTAATTTCTAATAAATACTAATATGAATAAATTTAAATCAAATTATATAAAAAAATCAAATGATGCAAAGAATATGAGACAGAGAGAGTAACTTATAATCCACGTAACACAAGCTATATTATTTACATTTAGATGGAAGGGACTCAAACATTTTAAATAAAATATTATATTTGGTCAGGGTCATGAAACAATTTTTTTTTTCTGAATGTTTGGAGTGTTTCTGAAAAATTTGCTCAAATCCTACCAAGCTTTTTAAACAAATGATTTGATCGATATATACGTTAGTAATTAAGTGCCATTACTCATGATGACACCCACAAAGTTTAAAACTATAAGATGCCAATTTAATTTAGGCGAGTTTAAAAACACCACTATATATAAGTAGGCAAAAATCAACGGTTGATTAGCCAATTAAGCCAAACAAAAGCCACCAAATAACAATCCACTAGTGCAAGTTTCTCAAACTGTTATTCATAACTATATCTACTTATTATACAACTTAATTATAATCATAAGAATTAATTTATTTACGTGATGATTTATGATCAATAGAGATGCATTAAAAAATATCCGATCATGATGCATTATATCACAGGCTAGTTGGATAAACTGTAACAGTCATAAAAGATTACATTAATTATAGTTTCCTAACCATAAACTTAACGGACTACTTTCTTAATTTATTGGTCTGAGGAGGAGGTGACTGGTGAGTGGGAAGGACTGAGAAGAGCTCGAATTCTAGCTGATAATATCAGAACAACTTACGCATCTATATATTATATCATGCAAAATAAACCTGCCAAATTTACAGGTGCCGTTAGAAAAACATATGGATGATCGACTCCTGTCTCTATTCACAAACTATACTATACAACATTATAATAGGGACTTGGGTATATCGCAAGTTCCTCTCGCTCATGGGACCCCGTACGTGTCCTTAAACAACAAAAGTACTTAATTAAAAGGGAGTTGTCGTCCTTATTGGTATAGCTAGTTAACTAATGCTTGAAACTTGACCCTGCCGGCTTAACCTATATATAGGTTTAGGTTTTATGTTAACGTCATTCAGCTATATATGAGCAACGACCAATACGCTAACTTCAACCTTAACAACTACATCATTGTAATTAAATTCCACTAATTTACCTGTTATACTAACAATTAGTGCTCCTGAAAAACTTAATTGAGTAAGATTTCATTAGCATGCATTTGTTTTTGTGCCTAAAGTATCTTCTGTTTAGTAGGTGAAGAGCCATTAATTAACCTTCTCAATTAAGGTACGTACTGCCCAGTGTTGAAGCGGAGACCTTTTCTAAACAAAGTGTTTTTAATACACAATATTGTCCTAAACTAAATTTGAGATCTATGACTTAAGATACCTATGACTATTTCTAATATACGTAAAATGTGTAAAAGAAGAGTAAGTAGTGGAGTGAAGGAACTCCGAGAGGAAGGCTCGAAATTAGTTTCAATTTCAAATGGCTAAGACGTTTGGCTGGATCATCAAAATCACTATTATAATAATATTTCCAGATAATAAATTTTGAGTTTTTCGATATTTACAGCTTAATTATCCCATGACCTAAAAATTTTATTCCCATAATTAATTATCAAGATTGATTTATTGTCAATTAAACAATTTAAGGAATGCTTCGATTTACATTTTTCTTTATTGTCACATGTGAGAGTTTCCCTATAAGTACCTGGTAGGTTATCTCATTTCAGTTTTATTAATAATATATATGAATGCTTGGATCAAACTCAATGTCCTTGAATCTTAGTTGAACAATTAGCACTGCTTCTTTCTTTTCCTACCTGTTGCATCACTTTCACATGTACACACACCAACTCGAATCTTTTTATGTATGATTCTATCTATTCATGAAAGAAGATTTCAAACGTTCGATTTTGTGGTCACAACCACAAATCACGATTCTAAATTTCCCGTCCATGAAATTATATAACGTACGAATGAACCTTTTTGTTTTTGTTTTTGTTTTTGTTTTACCAATGGAGATAGTCCCTCCCAAAGGAAGGGCCATCTCATGATGCCCCATCCCTTAATGCGTCCAACTACAATTGCTCGTTCTTACTTGAGCCCATGTGTGCAAAGGAAACGACAAAGGGTATGCTTCCCTTTGCTTTGCCCTATTCTATTTGGTTGTCTACTTATTAAATGACATAAAGTATGTAATACATTTAATTGATCAGATTCGTCGTCTTGCAATTTTCCTTGTAGAGCTTGTTGGCTCTATTTAACAACTTGTTAGGATTTTTGATAATTTATAAATGGTGGATGTGATACTTTAAAATTTCAAACACTAAAAATCACATTTGCTCTACTTATCCAATAATAATCACTTGTATCTTATCCTTTTTTTTAAAGAAAAAAAAATGACACCCTTAACTTAGTTGGGCCTGAATCTCTTCTAGGGTTCGTCCCTTTGTCTCGGGCACCAGCTTGGAAACAAACCCAAAAGCGATTGCACTAAAACCAGCAAAGATGCAAAAAGTACCATAAGCAGACCAGGCCATAAGGAAGCTGAAAGCGTAGGAGACGGCCCAAGCACAAGCCCAGCTCACCATCGTCACAAGGCTCCCTGCAATCCCTTTTATGTTGAGGGGGAATATCTCGGACATTATAATCCAAGGCACTCCCCCAAAACCCAAAACATAAGAGCCCATATCAACCACAATGCCTGTAATTGCAAGCATTGGAACATAAGCAGAACACGACGCTGAGTTATGTTCCTTGAGATAGAAGGAAGTTGCAGTTAGTAGACAGCCGACCACCATTCCAACAGCAGATTTCAGCAACAGCGGTCTTCTCCCGGCTTTCTCGATCAGGACGGTTCCAAATGCAAGAACAATGATCTGCAGACAGGCATAGGCAATGCTTCCAACAGTAGGATGGACTCCAGCAGAGACAAATATCTGGTTGGCATAGAATGCAACTCCATTGTACCCGGAGAACTGCTGGAACAACATCAATCCAACTCCAACAGTGGCCGTTCTTCGGTTTCCGTTCTGAAGCAAATCCATCAGTGTGGCCTTTGGAAGCTTCTGAAGAACATTTAAGGATTCCTCAACTTCTTCTTCGCAGGAAATATCAGCATCAACCCCACGAAGCATTCGAAGTGCATCGATGAACTCGGTCTTTTCCCCCACCATGGCCAGCCACCTAGGAGATTCGGGTATGAAAGGAAGGCCTAGCATCATAAGTATGGACGGGATAGTTGCTGTTAACGCAAGTGTCCTCCATGTCACAAGTGCACCCACTACATACGCAACCAAAATGCCGGTAGCTAAGGCCACCTGGTGTACAATGAGCATTGCACCCCTAAGGTTTTTGGGGGTAATCTCCGCGATAAAGACCGGCACCACATACGAGTACACACCAATGGCACAACCTGTCAAAAATCTTCCAAAATCCAGGGAAAGAGCTCCGGAGGCGAAATAGATTATAAGCCATCCGGCAATGCTGATCATGGAAGAAGCTCTCATGGCCTCTTTCCTTCCGATCAGATCAGCTGCAGACCCACTCGTAAGGGCTCCAGTCACTGCACCAATTGTCAGGATCGAACCGAACATCGAGAATCCCGAACTGGACATCCCAAGCTCCTGCATAATAGCAGACTGAGCCGGCGACGAGAACCCTACACTTGAACCGAACTGGACAGAGCCGCAGATTGCAACGAATGTGCAGAGAAGAACCATGAAGATCTGCCTACCATTGCCTTGGTTTGTACTCTTTCCTTCAGCCAGATCTTCGGGCATAGACGACACGAGTAAAGCGTCCTCGAGGCCCTTCTCAGTGTCTCGCTCCATGGCCATTGTTTCTTCGATTTTCCAGGCTGTTTTCTGATCATACCTGTATTTATATGTGAGAACTTTTCGCTTCAGAATTGGTTTGTAACTTTTTCTTCATACCGATTTTACTTGGGACATTTCAGTCTCCTAGTCCTTGTCAAAGAGCTCAACTCAAGCGCTCCTGATCTCATTGCCTGCAATATCTAACATTAATATCGTAATTAGATATCATCAACATTTAGGAAATAATTTCGTTCTTGATTCTTACACACACACACACACACACACAAAAGGACACAATGAAAGAAAACATAAGAAGCATCTTATTTATCGAACCTGCGTAAGATAACATATCAGTAGATCATACGGTTCCTAATATAAAAAAAAAAAAAAAGATCATACGTACGGTTCCTTTTGCTGCTTTGCATGTTCCGAGGATGGGTTTTGTAGGAATTCCTTTTGCCAGCAACATGGATACTCCCTACGCAATTGGGCTATTTATTTTTTTTAATTTAAGTTTGATTTAAATTTATTTATATTATTATATTTTTTAAAAATGATATTTGAAAACTACAAGATTTCATTTAAATTATATATTTTTTGACCAAATCTTTAAGATAAAAAATTATAAATTAATGACTATGAATAGCATATGGATCAAAGAAATTAGAACCGATGTCGTATTCTCTATATTTATGTAACCCGGAAAATAAAAAGGTGACAAAGCTTTGAAGTTAATTATATTCCGGTCGTTGGGTTTGAAAAACAACTGTATAACGAACCATTTTTTTTTTCAAACTTATATGATAGTACAGCTTTTGATCATAATTTTCAAATCTAGTGTAAAAATGTAATTAGCATTAAAATTAAAAAAAATGACATTGACCCCTAATAAAAAAGAAATGTAGTCTATTATTTATTTATTTATGCTAGAAAATTTTTTGCAAGTAAGAGTGTTGGTGAATGTTTGTAAAGAATGAGTGATAAATTGGTAGTTTATCAAAACATTGAGGATGTTGACCCCACATATTGACATTGGCAACTCTTAATCTTTTTCCTTGGTCGATCAAGGAGGGCCAGCCGGCAAGGGGTCAGGGGGATTGATTGAATCCGTGTTTCTGCCCGGGTTGTGTCTTTGGTGGCCAACTGAGCTGGGCTGACGAGGACGCTAAGCCTATCATTCTATTAGCCAGGAGGGTTAGGTTAATTCTTTCACGACCCAATTCAAAAATCACGGGCCCATCTTCACTGTGTATGAATCAGATCAAGCCCAAATGATGAAGAAACTAAACCAGTAGTCAAGGCGAGGGAACCAACCTACACATGTGAGAAAAGTGCAGGTGAAATATTTACCAACATAGTTCAGGTTTTTTTTTCCTTTTCTTTCCAGTAGTATTTACATTCCAATATAAGGCCACCTACTGACTAACACAGTCGATTAGTTGGTCAAGAAACTACATACAAAAACAAAACTATTAGTATTATAATATAGAGAACTATTTATATCACAGTCTCTTCTTGATTGTGACCAAAGACTCATGAAGTTTTAAGTACTAAGTAAGGAATGACTCTAAATTACTCTACAATGCACTACACCACTCAATCTATCAATTTACCTTGAATTTTTAGGTCAAAATTAAGTTTGTGGTTTTATGATAGTGTTTTTTAGGTGGAGGTACTTATTATTTATTATGCTTTCATTTAGGCAAAGAATGCATTGTTAGGGGTTAATTATCTTGGAGTCGGATGCTTAGATTTTGATTTTTGCTCCTTGTTTGCGTTGAATAGTTTTCATGTTCCTATTTGGGTTGATTTTAGATGATATTCTCTTCTTAGTTCATTTTTTTAATTCAATTGTTTTTTCTTATGGGAAGAGATGATATAATCTGGTCACCCATCGTTTAGCTAGAGCATCCTATATGCTTGTAGGAAAAGTTTATTTCACTTGTCCTCTTTTGGATTACACTAATATCATTGATGGATTTATTTCAAAGAAAATCCCTCTTTTTATTTTTCACGATATATTGATATCAAAATTTTCTTTCTACTCATTTGCTAACTAAAAAATAACAAAAAACCCATGACATTTAACCTAAACCTAACCTATACTTACCCTTGAATATAAGCTTTGTTGCTTTTTGTTAAGGAAAAATAATATAAAAAATTATTAAAATATTTATATAGTATTAGCTTTTAAATGAAAGCAGTTGTGAATAAAAAAACCGTTAAAATATTTTGAAAAAAAAATACTAGAAGATGTGGACCTGGGCTTTCAATCAATAATTTTTGAAATTCTCTAGTTAAGACATGAAGGAGTATAATTAAAAAGTTAAAGGGGCAAATGAGACTCAAGAAAAGTTACATGGGTTGATGGAAGCGAGAGGTCTTGAAAGTTGAGGTGGGAGGTGGGCCGGGTTGGCCCGGACCGAACTAGGACTGCCCTGCCGGTCAAACCTGCCCCGGACCACCCCGCGAGAAGCCCGCAATATTATGGGCCCAATAGGAGGAGGGAGACGCAAAAAAGACTGGCTCGGACCAGACGAACCTGCCAAACCGGACCGGCTCGGACCGGACAGCCCGCCCCGCTGACGCGCCGCAACGGCTCCTTGTTGTGTATAACGTTAACCTGCGAATTTTTTTTTTTAAAAAAGGCTAATTACACAGCAGGCCCTCCAACAGCTTTCTGCTCCATTTCAGCCCCCAAAATTTGGTTTTTGCCCCTCCCAACAACTAAATTTCAAGGACTTTTTGGTCAAACTAATTTTTCCCCTCCCCCTATAAATACCAATGCCATTTTCACTCAACCTCTCTTCTTCATCTACTATATTCTCTCAACCATTCTCCTTATTTTCTTAATCTCTTCCAAATTTCTTACTAATCTCTCCATAATATCTTCATAATCCTCTCTTGATTTTGCATTAATCACTACTATTAGTACGTGAGGCATGGCTTCAAAAGGAAAGGGCAAGTCAACAGATAGTTCATCTTCCCGCAACACCAGCCTCCAAGCCTTGTTCCGTCGCCGATCTCAGCCCGCCGATAAAGGTATTTCAATTTAAGAGTTTCAAGACGATGATGCCGGAATCGATATGACCAATTACGATTTGGGTCTCAACAATCAATTATCCGATGATGAAGTGGAAGAGTTGGATGCGATGGCATCCGGAAATCCGTCAACAGAACCGACACCTACAAGTCATAAACCCGGCGTGGAGGTAACTCAAGCACAAGGTAAATCAACAAGACTAACTGCTTGGGTTTGAGAGCATTATGAGCTCATAAACGAATGGGAGTCGAGGTACGGAAAATGCAAACATTGCGGGAAAAATTTTGTGCATAAAAAGAATTCCGGCACTGGAACGCTGAAGCGGCATCTTGAAAATCAACATGCTAACGTCCTCCCTAGTACCGAGACTAGTTCTAGAGGACAAACACAACTTGGGTCTACAACCGGCGCCGGTGGACCAGGTATATTTCATTTTAACCAACAATCTTGTAGAGAAGGTATGGTAAATTGGATGATGCTTACCGAAAAACCTTTTTCACAAGCTGAAGATGTCCACCTAGAATCTTGGATAAAATCACAATTAAATCCTGCATTTAGAAAAGTATTTAGGAAAACTGCTAGGAAAGAAAGCTTTAGACAATTTGAAACCAGAAAATCAGATTTGCAAGCATATTTTTCTGCTCTTAATCATTGTGTGGCATTTACTTCTGATATGTGGACATCACCTATAGGTCAATCATTCTATTGTGTTACTTCTTCTTGGATTGATTCTGATTAGATAATGCAAAAATGAATTTTGTCATTTAAGGTTATTGAAACAGATCATACTGGTTTTCAAATATTTAATTGTATCTTAGAAACTTTACGTGATTATTTTTGTACTGATAAAGTTCTGTGGATTTCATTTGATAATGTTTCAAATAATGATGTTGCCACTCGCCTTTTGAGTCAAAACTTAAAACCACCGCTTAACGGTGCATTTTTTCACGTTAGATGCATGTGCCATATTTTGAACATTTGTGTGCAAAAGGGTTTAGAAGTTCTCCAAAATGAGATTTTGCCTATTCGAAACTCATTAAAATATTTGATGTCCAGACCTGCTATTTTTCGTGAATTTAAAAACTTTTGTATTGAAAATCAAAAACCATTTTCTTGGAAACGGTTTAAATTGGATTGCCCAACCCGCTGGAACTTTACATTTTTTATGTTCTAAGATGCATTACCGTATGCAAATTTGTTGTCACATTTCATGAATTTAAAATTGGGTTCTGAATTTCTTACGACTGAAATTTGGGAGAAATGTTCCAAAACCGATAAATTGCTTAAGTTTTTTTACGAGGCAACTGAATTTTTCTCTGATGTTTACTACCCAACAAGTCATCAAGTTTTGTTTCATTTAGTGAACATCACATATGCTTTACATCAGTTTAAAAATGATGAGTTATTAAAACCGACTGTCGAAGCCATGCGGGCTAAGTGGCTTCAATATTTCTCAAACATTCCACCTATCTTTTTAGTCGCTTCTTTACTTGACCCGTATGTAAAATAAACAGGTACAATACACTGCTTGAAGGAATTTTTCATACTTATTTAGAAATGTCTCATATAAATGTTTTGGCTATGTCTGCTTCTGCTTCCGAGTACTTGCATTTTTTATACAAGTTATATTGTGAGCGGCATTCGGATAAGGTAAGATCCGAAGCTCCTCAAACCGAGTCTCCAAGGAAATCAATTCCTCAAGATTCAACCTGGGGCTTCAAATGCTCAAACGAGCCCGACCGATAACATCGGGATTAGCTGAGGTCGATGATTATCTCAACACATCGTTCGAGACAAACGACCTCGACATCTTGGAGTGATGGAAACAAAAGAGATCAAGATTTCCGATCTTGTCGATAATCGCACAAGAGATTCTTGCCGTTCCAGTATCGATCGTCTCATCCGAGGCAGTGTTTAGTGCCGGAAAACGGGTGATAATAGAAAAACGGTCAAGATTAATACCCGACGCGATAGAAGTATGCGTGTGCAACTGAGATTCGGGCCTCGCAACACTCCGACATCAAGACCAAAAGAGTTCGGATGATGAGGTAATATCCGATACCGAAAGTTGAATTTTTTTTTTTCAATCATACATGTAGTTTGTATTTGATCTGATTATGTTGTTCAGCACAGATCATAGATTTCTATTATTTATCATTTCCAGAACGTTTTTTCCATTTCAAAATGTAAGGCACGTTCCGATTATTTGTAAGTGTCGTTTGGCTTTTTAACTTAATAAAACTTACACCGAAGGTGATGTTTTTTCTTAAAAATATTTATGACTTATATAATTAATAATTGTTCTATTATATATATATATATTAACAAAAATAATGAAACCCGCCCCGCCCCGCCCCAAGACCGCCCCAGGACTGGCTCGGAACCACCCCGCCTACAACCGGTCCGAGCCCGATCCTCAGGACCGGCTGGTCCGACCCGGTTCCCACCTCTACTTGAAAGAGCTCAACAATTCATGGCCACGCACAAAGTTTAAAAATAAAAATTAAAAAAAAAAAGGAAAAAAGGAAGTATATGTGAGACTAGTCAATTACTCGTTAAACAAAACAATCTCTATTCTCTAGCAGATCTGAGTTCTGCTGCTCTTGCGGCCCGCGACGAACTTCTTCCAAAAATCAGTAACTTCCCTCTGCGTCTCCAAAACCGTCTTCTTCCCGTTCTTGCCACCCTCCGTCGCTTCGGCCGTCAACTTGGCCGTCACCTTCGCCGGCAAGGTGTCGAGCTCGTGGAGCACCTTCTGGATGTCGAGCACGAGGCGCTCGGCCAGCGTGCGCGAGAAGTCCTCCCTGATGACGACGCGGAGCACCGTGACGTGCTGGGCGTCGGGGGGCATCGTGTAGGCAGGGACGATCCAGCCGTAGCGGCGGAGCATCTCGGAGATCTCGAACTCGTCGTGGCGGCAGTTGTACATGTCCCTGAGGGAGAAAGCCACTAACGGAACGCCGTCATCCTTGGAGACGATGTTGAAACGGCCAGTTTTCTCCAACCCTGCCTTGAGGACCATGGCGTTCTCGTGGCAATTCTCCATCACATTTCGATACCCCTAAAATTAAAAAACAAAACACCATTAAATTGGGAAAAAGTCAGAATAGAGGTGGGACTGGGAGAGAAGTGGTTGGAGAGGAGTTGAACCTCAAAGCCGAGACGGATGAGCTGGTAGTATTGAGCAATGACTTGGCTAGAGCCCTTGGAGAAATTGAGGGTGAAGGTAGGCTGGTCAGCTCCCAGGTAGTTGATGTGGAAGATGAGTTCTTCAGGGAGGTCTTCTTTGCTCCTCCAAATGACCCACCCAATGCCAGCATAAACAAGCCCATACTTGTGCCCACTCACATTAATGCTCTTCACCAATGGCAGCCTGAAGTCCCACTCAAGTTCTGGGTACAGAAACGGGGCTATAAACCCCCCACTTGCTGCATCAACATGGATCGGTGTGTCCCACCTGCATTAACCAATTTTATATCCATCAATTAACAGAACTAATATCTCCATCAATCAATTAGGAGATAAGTAGGTCATTACCCTGTTTGTTTGTTCTTTTCGAGCAAGAGATTGTTCAAGAGTTTGACATCTTCAAACTCTCCATTAAGCGTAGAGCCCAAGATGGCGGCCACACATATGGTGTTTTCGTCCACCATCTCCACAGCCTTCTCCGGGTCCATCACGTAATACCCTTCCCTCAGCTTCACCTCCTTCAGCTCCACCTCGAAGTACCTGGCGAATTTCTCCCAGCACACCTGCACGTTGGCGCCGGTGACGATGTTGGGCCTGTCACACGGCAGCCCCGCCGCTCTGCGCTTGTTCTGCCACCGCCGCTTGAATGCCAGCCCCGCCAGCATTATCGCCTCCGATGAACCCACCGTCCCAACTCCCACTGCCGTCTCCGACTCTCCCAGCGGAGCATTGAACAGGTGGGCAATCATGTTCACGCACCGGTTCTGTCGTACAAATATCACAAGCAATTAAATTTTTTAGTGCTTCCTTTTACCACGGAATTAATCTGTGTGTTAATTATTCTTCGTTTTCTGGAATACCTGGAGCTCAGTGGTGACAGGGTATTCATCCATGTCAACGTAGTTCTTGTTGACGGAATCCATGATGAGCTTGTTGCATTCTGGCTCCATCCAAGTGGTCACGAACGAGGCAAGGTTCAGCCTTGGGTTCCCGTCCAGCATCAGCTCGTCGTTTATGATCTGAAACGCCGCCTCCTTCGGTATCGAGTTCTCCGGCATCCTAAACCTGCAAAGTTATATATATATATATTTAAAACAGAGTTAAACGAGTCCAAAAAAAAAAAAATCAACTGCGTGGAAGTTGAGTTATTTACCGTGGGAGAGCGTTTCGGACATAGCGAGAGGCAAAGGTGGAGTGGACGGAGAGGTCTGACTCGGAAGCAGTCTTGGAGATGGAGAGCACCATTGCCGGAAAGTTAGAATTTCAGCAAAGAAAAATGGATTTGGGGGTTGAAGAAGAGTTTGCTAAGGAGGTAGGGGAACCCAGCTGCCAGCGGTATTTATACCGCTGAGGAAACCGCCTTGAAGTTGGAAAGTTATTTATAAAATGGAAGGAATATTCTTTTGTTTGTGAAAATAAGCGTTGAAAAATATTAATAACACAATAATAATTTTCAAAAGAGCGTTGAATAAGGCAAAAAGGCAAAAGGAGAAGGATTGCGCGGAATGAGGGAGCATGAGCATCTAGATATGCGTGTGAAGCCGAAAGTAAATTTTATGTATGATAGCTACCTAGTCAAAGTGATTAATTAATTGAATTGCTAAAAATTTGGGTTGAGTTTGCGAATTGTGTTTCTATTTAATGGTTGTCTTCCGGTAAATTTAGGAATTATAATTAATATATGAGCTAAGTTTAAGAACTGAAGATGACAAATTTTATGTCTAAAATATTCTTTCCTCATCTATATATGTATACATATGAAACAAGGACGAAGATATCATAAAATTGAGAGAATTATTATCTCATAAATATGCATTCAAGTCCATTAGACTTTTAAAATCTTCCACACTAACAAATTAAGATAACAGAATTCATTGAACTAATTATTTTAAAAAAGCAAATAACTCTTTTAGACTTCACCTGAAAATAGTATCAGTATTTAGTGTCAGAGGCTGAAAATGTTATACAACGATAGTTTTAGAGTTTATGGTTTTGAAAAGTTATCACACTCGTTAATAATTTATTCTAACTTATAATTTTAGTTTTAGATGTTATTCTTAAATGAAACCTTAGTCATAAAATTTTTCATACTTTTCTGTTTCGGTCTAAAATTTTTTATTTTTTTAATTGAGTCCTAAAACTTTGCTAAGTTAACATCTCGCCCTGTAGTTACTGAAAGACAGTTATTGAATAGAAACATAATTTATATAAATAAAAATTAATAATTTAAATGGTATATTAACTATTAAAAGATTATTACATATTTTAAATTTACTAGGAAATATCTATCAAATAATTTAAATTAAAATTTAAAAAATGTTAATGTCAAAATGGTGAACAATTTTATACTGATTAGAAATTTTAAGGTTGACAAAATTTACAAAACTAACTATTTGCATAATTAAAAAATTTTAAGATTTATTTAGAAAATTTGAAAGATTTAAGACTGAAAACAAAAAAGAAAAGTATCCTATACTTTTAATAATTGACCTGGCAATTTGGAAACGCGAAACCGACACATGGAAGGCCGCCACAGACTACCGCTATGTGGAGCAGGGTCAACTGGGGAAAGAACCAAGCCCTTGAGCTTATTCTAAAGTTTGAAATAAGCCCCCTCTTTTTCCGTGAGTGTTTGTACGCTTTGCTTCTGAATATTCAACACAGTCCAACAGTTTTGAGGAAAATGTAATGCCGTAGGAACTAGGAAGTGCAATATCATCGATATTAATTAATCCCGAGAAAATGATGGTCATTTCAATTGGTAGCTTATATATGCTAAAAAAGATGACAAATTTTTAGGCTATTTAAGAAAGGATAAGTTGTTTTCTATTTAGAAAGTTTGTAACATCAAATTTACGTTACTATTCTCATTTAAATTATCTTAGTTCAAAATCATAAAAAGAATTTTTTTTTAATCCTCATTTAAACTCTCATTATGTAAAACTGATTTTTTTTTTATTTTAGCATCAAGGGCAAAAATGAAAAGAATAATATAAATTAAAAATGTCTTAATCATCGTGTTCGAAAAAATGGATCATCTAAAATTGGGTAGAGAGAATATAACTCTAATGTATAAACTTTGATTGGGAACAACGTTAACATTTGTGAAGAGATGTTAGAAAAATTATCGGACAATAGCTTTCAATATTAGAAATGTGGAAAAGTTACCTCAACCATTTATAAATATATCTCAACCTTCGATGTTAATACCATATGTTATTTTCAAACAAAGTCTATACACAACTTTACTATATAAGATAAATTTCTTATTGTTCAAAAAAAAAATTGAGTTGTAGTAGGTTCAATTGGAATCGCTTCTAGAACTAGTCACAAGGAAGGTAGCCATAATCTGTATGCTGACCCCTGTCTTATTGAGGCCCCTCCAATTACCAGTTTTGGCACAAGAAGCGCAAAATCACCCACTGATTTCTCCACCGCCCATTCTTGAATATGGACATTTCTTTACCTTATTACCTTTAAAGATCGACACTGCATCATGTCTTGCGTGCGCACCAAGGCAATAGTTAGGCCGTTTGAGGCCGACGCCGTGGATCTATATTTTTCGAAAAGGGTGGGGATGAGATGCACTTAATGCAAGCTCTTCATCCTCATACTCATGTTGCTCAATGTTATCACACTTAGCCTTGGGAGCAACCCAGAATAGATGGATGGATGGTTGGCCAATAGGTTCAACCGGTTTGATTGGGCTAACCAATTATAATGCAGAATAACCTTTGTATATAAGTAGGAGCGTAGCTAGAAACCAAGTCTAAGGAGGGTAAGGCAAGTTGTTAACATGTATAAAATTACAATCAATAATAGAAAAAGTTAAATAATTTTACATATAAATTCATGAAATTTGAAAATTTACAATGATTAGGTTCAATTAAAAAATTTATAACTCAAAATTTAATACAACACTCATTCAAAATCACTTGCTCAAAACTATCGAAATCAAAATCAACATCAAACATCAACTTTTTTATGACAAAGAAAATAATTTCTTACTTCTTTAACACTATTGAAACTTAAAAAGAAATGTGTGCTTTTTAGATAAAAAATGCTATAGATTTTTTATTATTCTAAAAGTTAGTAAACATGATCTATATAATAGAAATGTAACTGTTGGTTTAACATGATTTTTTGTATTATTTTCATTCAATATAAAAATAATGAAGAATGTAATGGGTTTAATAAGATTCCCCCTCATTATTTGTAAAGTATGTCATATAAATTCAATATTAATAAGAATATTTTTCGTATTATTTAAATTAATTGAAAATTTGAATAAGATGTTAGAAAGTAAATATTAATATTAATCACAAACACATTTTTAATATATAAAAATGAAAATATATTCTAGATTTTAAAAAACTATTAGTACATTTATACATATAAATTATTTAGAAGCAAAAGATCTATTAGAAATATATTATATTTAGGAAAAATCAAATTGGAGGTAACATGATATGAATCCTATGTTTGATTTGCATGATTTACAAACCTTATTGGGTAATCAAAACATTTTAACTCTACTAGTATAACATGTGGAGTTGCTATTAAGGGCAAAGTGTAGGTTTTCTAAAATAGATAGGAGTAAAGAACAGGAGAAAACTTCTTATAGAGAGATTTTTCTTCCTCTCTAAGTTTTTGCCTCTTCAATTTCTTCTCTTCTTCTTTTTCTCCCCTTTTCTTCTTTGGCTTTGGGGCCCTATTTATAGGTGTAGAAAGGAAGTAGTTTGGTTCAAGAGAACCACATGTGACAATTATCATATATTTATCTCTTGTATTTTTCTTAAAAGAAAATAAGTATGATAATTATCTCTCATTAATTATCCAATTCCTTTAATTTAAAAGGATAATTAATGGAGCATTCTAGAATGTTCTAGAATATTTGAGCAAAATCATAGGCTTTAATCATTTTAGATTTTAAGGCCCAATTTGCCAAAAGTGAACTTTGGCCAAAATGGCATAATGAGTCTTCATTCAGGGCCTCCAGTTGTATGTTTTTTGGGCTTCCAAAAATTGAGTTTCTTGAATTCGTAGCCTCCAAAATTGGTGGACTTTTGAATTTTGGACATCATTTTGAAAATGGGCTAGACAATTTAAATTGAGTTTAATATTTTTAACCCAATTAAAATTTGATGTCTACACCTGGTTAACTGAGATGCCCAAGTCACTGAATATATTGGGTCTTTTAATTTTGATCAGGTTTTGACCCAACAAGGTTTAAGGGTGTAACTTAGCCCACTTTGCCCCTGGGTCACAATTTGAACCGGTTCGACTAGTTAGGCTCGGTTATGTTTAATAACACAGGTACTTCTTTTTCAGCCACAGAACCATCGATGTCAATCTTAATGTCGAAATGAATCTCGAAGAAATCTTCCACCTCTTGCCCGTTTGCAATCTCAAAAAATTTTAGCTCGGCCAACCTCCACTTATACCACCTCATTCTCTTGAACTTCCATTGCAATGGCGGGCAACTCAAGACGGCTGGAATCTTGTGCTCCATGGATGTTGGCGTCTAACACTCCCTCATCTCTGATGAATAAGAGATATTAGAGAGCATGAGATTGATGTCTATGGGCTTTCATGACAAAGGATTAAACAGGAGCAATCATAAAATGAAGGCCCACAAGGAAAGAAAGCATATGAAAAGAGATGGGGCTGTTGGTAGTGACTCCAGTAGGGTCATCGAGATGAAGACCAGGGCCAAAGCTTTAAATCCCTTGGGCAAGGTGGTGATCGACGAAACCATTGGCACCAATGGCAACGAAAGACACAATGGTGAGTCTGGTGGTGCCAAGAAACCCAAAGACATTCTGGCTTTCTCTAAATTCGTCCACAAAATCAACTCATCACTCAAGAAGCTAATGACTCATACCATGTCTATTTAGGGGGGAGCTACGTTGATGCTAGTGGGGAACAATTGTCACCCCTCAAATTTCACAAAACGTATATTTAGTTCATAAAATTATGTTAAAAATGCACTTTGACCCCACTGAAAATTTTCTATTGACCTTGTTGCTCGAAAATTGCTATAGAAAACTAATAAAGTCTTGAATAATTGACCTATTCTTCTCAATTGATCCCAAACTTGTCACGTCGAACAAACCGACTAAATGACAAAAAAGCTAACCAAAGCCTGAAATGTTCTTATTTCTTTCCTGCTAGTTTCCTTACTTTTTTTTTTTCTAGTGAGCATACTTGTTTCCTTACTCTAATAACATGGTTTAAATTCCACATTACCACATATTAAAAAGGAATAAACATTATCTAGTTCATTTATCCACTATTAATTTATTTTATAGCATATTGTATCATTTACTTCATTTTATTCCACTAGTATGTATTTTTAAATTTAATTATTTCTTAAAATAAATTAGTTGTTTAGTTGAGTAAGCCCAACTTCTTTTTATACAAGTGAATTGTGTATTAATGCTTATGTTATGTTTTTCAATCAAGAAAAATATTGGTTGATTAGTATTAATTTGTATAGTTATTATTTCATCTCTAGTAAACTGAATCCTTGTGCAATTTTCTTTATTTAAATTTTTTAACACTTGAATTTTATTAGTAAAATATATATTACTTTGTTTTAAAAATAAAAATATGTTGTAATAATTAATCATTGGCCCCACTAGCTAAATTTTCTAGCTCTGCCCTGATTTCTTCACAATCTTTGTTCCTTCCATGCTTTTTCACATGTAGCTTTAGTTTTGCTAGTAGTATGATCTGGGTTTTCATCGAATCGCCATAGTTTCTTTTGATCTCTGTGAACTGCTCATTTTCGTTGATTCTTTAGACGCTGGTCATTAAGTAACTACTAACTACAAAGACAAATACACCACCTTTGTTCCTTCTTTGTGCTTGGTTTAGGAAATAAAAAAAAAGTTCTAAATTAAAAATATCAGCTGCTGCATAGAAATTCTAAGAATCTTAAACGGTTGCATCTAAGTATCAATTTGTTTGTTATTTAGGATTTTGTCGACGTGATAGACTATAAATAGGGAAATTTGTTGTACTTTTCCTGAGCAATGTTATTCCATAAATAATGTTGTTCTATTAAAAAATAAATGTTATTTCATTCGTACAAATTTGTGTTATGTAAAATAATGTTCATCTCATAAAAAAATGTTACTCCCTCTACCCAAAATTTTTGCTTCATTTATTTTTGTCTATTAATTTAGAATTTTTTATTTTTAATATTTTAATATAGAAATAAAAAAAATTTTATATATGAATGATAAATCAAGACATATATATATATATATATATATATATATATATTAATTTTTCCTAACAAATAATAATATGAAAAATTCAAGTCAAAATACAACAAATAGTCAAGTAAAGCAAAATTTTTAGAACAAATGGAGTATTTTGTAAATAATGTTATTTCATCAGTAAAAAATATTGTTTGATTCATACAAAACTTGTTTATTTGTCAAATATTGTTCTAGAATAATATTGTTCAACTCGTATAAATTTGCTTATTGTTTATTTTATAAGAAATTTTGCTATAGGCATGGCAGCAATTTTGTGAAAAAACAATTCATTTTGTCATGATAAATTTATTTATTAACTTTCTACTTAGAACCATAGAAGGAGTTTACAACATGGGGATGTCTTTGGCCTCTCTCATTACTCAAAATCGAAATATCAAGGTCGGAGGGAAACTTCAACTTGATATCAAAATGTCAAAATCAAATTGCAAGATGCACGCTGGGAGGACGAAAGTTTGTACGATACCTGTTCACAGTACCAACTGGTTTAGCTATTGGTCATGCAGTGTTTAACTTCAGTCCCTACAGAGTCATGAATATTGGCTTGTCAGTTGGTGCCGGTGGGCACGTCAACTAAATTGAGGATTTCATTGTTGAAACTTTTATTTTTCTTGTTCAAAGTTTATTAAGTTCTTCCAAGAAGGAGACTTGACCTTTTGTCCCTGTACAATTATGAATATGAACCGATCAACACACATCATTGACGTGTGAACTTGCGCAAGCAATAGCTTTCGACAATTTTTTTTCAAAAATTTGTTAGATTAGATATATATGTCCTTTTCCCATTGGTAACTACAAGTCTTTGGTTTTAGGAAAAATTATAGAAACACTCATATTGTTTAACTTAACTTACACTTTATCCCTTTATTTTAAAAAGTCAATACTTTACTTTTTATTTTCTTTATACTGCCCAACAACAATTTCTGAAACTCTAATTTAAATTATATGGTAATTATATTTTAGTAATTCTAAAATTATTTACATTTTCTCATAGTTAACTGATATTTAAAAAAGAGTAAATAACATTTAGGGACCTTGAACTGAGAGCAATGTTGTGAATTTTTCCCGAGACTATAAAATGTTACATTATTCATTCTCTAACTATGAAAATGTTAACCTGCATTAGGTTGGGCCATTAGGAAGTAATAGATGAGCATTTGGTGTGGGAAAAGTACATAGTTAGTCCTAAATTTAGTAAAATTTTTTATTTGAGTCATAAAACTTTACTATTTTTTTAATTTAGCCCTAAAACTATAAAAATGTGTATATTTTTTCGTTGGATGACTTTTTGATTTTGAAGTAATTTTGCTCCACAGTGGTGATGGTGAGATTAAGGGAGACTTCGATGACATCCTTCTACGTGCGGAGCTTCTTGCCAGTGGCATTCATGACTGAAGCTCAAAGATCCAAGCAAAGGGTGCTACTGTACGAATATTTTATTACGGTGTGAGAAGCGGGATATATTACAGTGGGAACTTGTTTTTTGTTGCGGGATTTTACTCTGGTGACAATGCCGATCATCGGAGCTACGATGAGTATAATAACAATGACAACGAGGAAAATTTTCTTCTGTTTGTCGATGCTTGTGAGCTTCACCAATTGTTCTTTGATGTGTGGCATTTCGCCCAAAAAGAAAATGGAGAATAAGAAAGAAGATATTGACTGAGGAGGGGTAGGAGAAGAGATGGGCACCAGGTCGACCCGACCCGGATTGGCTGGTCCTGGGCCAGGTAAAGGAGGACCGAACTCGGATCGGTCCCAGGCGGGGCGATCCCGAGCTGGTTCCGGGTCGGAGCAGGGCGGGTTTGGAAGTTTTTTTTTATTTTTTAAAAAAAATTATAAACATAATTAATTGTATATATAATAAATATTTTTAAGAAAAAACACCACATTCAGTGTAAGTTTTATTAAGTAAATATGCCAAATAGCACTTACAAATAATTGGAACAGACCTTACATTTTGAAATGAAAAAAATGTTCCGAAAATGATGAAAAATATAAACATATGATTTATACTTAACAACATAATCAAATCAAATATAAACTACATTATGATTGAAAAAAAAAATTTCAAGTCTTGGTATTAGATATTATCTCGTCATCTGAACTTTTCCCTAATCCCGATCACATATGCATACTTCTATCACCTCGGGTATTAATTTTGATCATTTCTACGATATCACCCGTTTTTCTTGCGCTAAAACGCTGCCTCGGATGATACGGTAGAGACTGGAACTGTAAGAATCTCCTGTCTGATTATCGACAAAATTGGAAACCTTGATTTTTTTT
This sequence comes from Aquilaria yunnanensis, assembly GCA_039654915.1. Taxonomy (NCBI): domain Eukaryota; kingdom Viridiplantae; phylum Streptophyta; class Magnoliopsida; order Malvales; family Thymelaeaceae; genus Aquilaria; species Aquilaria yunnanensis. The sequence goes on from CM077595.1 coordinate 6,032,774, forward strand.
TGTTTCCATCACTCTAATATGTCAATGTCACTTGACTCAAATGATGTGTTGAGATAGTCATCGACCTCAGCTAATCTTAATGTCGTTGGTCGGGGTCGTTTGAGCATTTGCAAGGCTGGATTGAATCTTAATGAGATTGATCTTTTTGGATGCTTGGTTTGAAGAGCTTCAGATCTTACATTATCTAAATGCCGCTCATAATATAACTTGTATAAAAAATGCAAGTACTCGGAACTAGTAGCAAATATAGCCAAAACATTTATATGAGACATTTCTAAATAAGTATGAAATATTCCTTCAAGCAATGTTGTTGTGTATGTTAATTTTACGTATGGATCAAGCAAAGAAGCAATTAAAAAGATAGGTGAAATGTTTTCAAAATACTGAAGCCACTTAACTTGCATGACTTCGACAATCAGTTTTAACAACTTATCATCTTTAAACTGATGTAAAGCATATATAATATTCACTAAATGAAGCAAAATTTGATGAATGGTTGGATAGTAAATACCAGAGAAAAATTTAGTAGTCTCGTAAAAAAACTTAAGTAATTCATTGGTTTTGGAACATTTTTCTCAAATTTCAGTAAAAAAAAATTCACAACCCATTTTTAAGTTCATAAAATACGTTAAAAAATTTATATACGGGAATGTATCTTGTAACATAAAATATGTGGAGTTTCAGTGGGTTGGCCAATCTAATTTAAACCGTTTCCAAGAAAATTCTTTTTGATTTTCAAAATAAAACCTTTTAAATTCATAAAACATAGTAGATCTTGATTTCAGATACGTTAATGAGTTCCAAATAGGTAGAATTTCACTTTAGAGAACTTCTAAACCCCTTTGTACACAAAGGTTCAAAATATGACACATGCATCTAACATGAAAGAATACACTGATAAAATGTGGTTTCAATGATTGACTCAAAAGACAAACGGCAATATCATTGTTTGAAGCATTATCAAATGAAATGCACAGGACTTTATCAGTACAAAAATAACCATGTAAAGTTTCTAAGATGCAATTGAATGTGTGATAACCAGTATGATCCGTTTCAATGACCCTAAATGACAAAATTCATTTTTGCATAATCCAATCAGAATCAATCCAATGAAAAGTAACACAATAAAATGACTGACTTATATGTGATGTCCACATATTAGAAGTGAATTCCATACAATGATCAAGAGTAGAAAAATAGGCTTATCAATTTGATTTTCCGGCTTTAAATAATCTAAAGTTTTCTTTCCTAGTGGTTTCCTAGACACTTTTTTAAATGTAAGTTTTAATTGTGATTTTATCCAAGATTCTAGGTACACATCTTCAGCTTGTGAAAAAGTTTTTTTTGGTAAACATCATCTAATTTATTATGCCTTTTCTATAAGATTGTTGGTTAAAATGAAATATACCTAGCCCGCTAGTGCTAGTTGTTAACCCAAGTTGTGTTTGTCCTTTAGAACTAGTCTCGGCACTGAGGAGGACATTAGGATGTTGATTTTCAATATGTCGTTTTAGCGTTCCGATACCAGAATTCTTTTTATGCACTAATTTTTTTCTGGAATATTTGCATTTCTTGTACCTCGACTCCCCTTCATGTATAAGCTCCTAACGCTCCCAAACCTAAGTAGTTAGTCTCGATGATTTACTTTGTCATTGGGTTTCCTCCACAATGGGCCCATGATTTGTTGGTGTTGGTTATGTTGACGGATCCCTCGCCGCCGTCACAGCTAACTTTTCAACTTTATCATCCGATAATTGATCGTCGAACCCCTAATTATAATTCATCATATTGATTTTGGCAACATCATCGTGCAACTCTTCAATTCAGATGTCTTTATCGACAAACTGAGAATGGCGATGGAACAAACCTCGGAGGCCAGTGGTATGTGAAGATGAACTCTCCATCGACTTGTCATTTCCTCTTGAAGTCATGATTTACGAACTAATAGTAGTGATTAATGCAAAATTAAAAGGAGATTATAAAGATATTAGGTGGAGATTAGTAAGAAATTTGGAAGCGTTTAAGAAAAAAGCTTGAATACTTGAGAGAGTATAGTAGAGGAAAAAGAGAGATTGAATGATAGTGTGAGGATAAAGTGAAAATGAAATTGGTATTTATAGAGGAGGGCAAAAAAAATATTTATACCAAAAAGTCTTTAAATTTTAGTTGTTGGGAAGGGTGAAAATGGAACTTTTAGGGCTAAAATGGAGTAGAAAATCATTGGATGGCCTACTTTGTAATTAACCTAATTTTTAATTTTTTTTTTGCAAGTGTCCATTACAGGAGTCGTTGGAGGTGCTTCAAGCCCAACCAGACCGAACCGGACAGTCTTGAGGCCGGGGGCTGTCTATTTTGCACAATCCCCTCATCAGGCCCATGCTCGACCCATATTTTTACAGGTTTTTGCCAGGCTGTGCAAGGGTGGGATTGACCGGGGTCGGGGTGCGTTTGACTTACGGGCCGATCCTGATTAGGGCCGGGTTGAACCGGCCCAGGTGGGAGCTTGGCGAATTGAGCTAGGCATTTGTAGTGTTTTTATATTTGATTACAATAATTCTAATGTGAAGTACATTTTTTAATTAATGAATATTTTAAATTATCAATTTTTCTTCCTATAAACATAAAATTATATTTTTTAATATCAATTAACTATAAAAAATGCCAAATAACTTTAAATTGCTTGAATACAGTTACTAAATAGTTTAAATTGAAATTTTTAAAAAAAGGGCAAAAAATTGTAGACAAGATAAATGTAAAGAATTTGATGAGGAGGATTGGTGGGGGCAATGGGTGGCAACGGTGAGGGATTCACTGGGGAGGATGAGAAAAAGAAAATAAAAATAAAAATATACATATTTTCATAGTTTTGTAATTGAACTAAAAAGGCAAAGATAATGAATAAACCATTAACGCTTTTATGTTTACCCCTGATTCACCCACTAATATTTTTTTAAGCAAAATAAACTACTACATTTTTGAATTGGCTCAAATCGGCCACTCTTGTAACTTTTACCATTAAGTCTAACAGAATCTTAACATAAAATACCAAGTTTAGTCCCTACATTTTATTCTTGTGCTCTAGCACCTCTGAAGTTTATTAATCTAACATTTTAACCACCTTCTCAAAGTTGACATCAATCTTTGGACTCTATATATGGGTGGTAATTGGGATCCTCCTGAACTCGCTAATAGTGGTTATGATGTTTCTCCTTTTATTGTGCATCACATTGCACCATAATATTGAATTAAGTACTAATATGAGCGAGATATCATTCGAGACTGGCAGTGTGGGGCCGCAGGTATCTTATCTTGGATAATGAACATGATACACTTTGAAGAAGTTGGAAGCAGCAATGGATAGATTGTGCGCAAAAAGTGAAATTGTGGAAGGTGATTATGGAACTTTATAAATGGTTAAGGTAGCCTATTTGAATTATTTTAAATAAAGTGAATCTATATTGTTAATTTTAAAAAGTTAATGATGGAGTTTTGTAATATTTCAAGAGCCGAGTAAGTGAATTAGCCTATTTGAATAACGTAAGTGGTTTATTTGGAAAAAAAAAACATTAGTGGGTTATGTGAGTAGTGCCCAAAATGTTAGTTGTTTATTCGTTAGTTTTGCTGAACTAGAAAATAGTAAAGTTTTATTATTCAAATTAAAAATTTCACTAAGTTTATGATTGATTGTGTACTTTTTCCCCCTTATCAAATGCTCATTCCGTTACTTCCTAATTACCCGACCTAACGGCTAAATGAATAGTGTAATATTTACCTTTTAAAAAAATAATAATTTGCATTTACAAGAAGAAAAATGCATTTCCAGATAAGAAAAATTTATACTGTAAAATGATTATTAACTAGGGTAAAATCCAAATTTAGTCCCCTAACTTTAAGAATCATCTTAGTGTGGTTTCTTAATTCAAAAAGTGACTATTAAAGTCCCATAACTCAACTCACGTGTCCTATTTTGGTCATTATCGTCAATTCAGGCGTTAATTTGGACGGAAATTGCTTATATGGCACCCCAACTACGACCTATAATCCTCTTTTATGACAATAAGTGACAAAACTGGAGAAATAATAAATCTCATGGTAGAATAGGTACAGACAAATAATTTCCAAAACCTAAAAACTTCATTAATCCAAAGTTTATCCTTTTTTAACCTCTTCACCGTCCACCACTTGCCATGCCCACCCATCCATGCCGGTAACTACCTCACCGCCGCTCACATCCTCCACCATGCCGGTCCTTGCCCTCTCTTCTCTTTTATTTCTCCCACCCGCCCACACCCATTCTCGTCCCCATCCCGATCTCCTTTTCTCATCCCGATTTCTCTCTCGGTCCTCGATTTCTCCCCTTTCTCCTCATATCTTTTCAATTTCTCCCCTTCCCCCCTTTATTATTTTCCTTGTCCCGATTCTCCCTCCCCATCCCCGATTTCCCCTCTTCCTTGTCTCAATTTTTCCCATTTGATTTTGCTCTCCTTCAATTTCACCCATCTTCTCAGTCCTCCGATTTCACAGCTCTCCTTCAATTTCACTAGTCCTCTCAGTCCTCTAATTTCGCCTCGTCAAACTTTGCCTTGCCCAGCAAATTCAGATTCCGTCGCTACCTGAAGATTAGGTTAATGTACATTTTATGTCCTTAGGATTATATGTCTGTGCCAATTCTACCATGAGATTTATTATTCTTCCAATTTTCTCATTTATTGTCATAAAAAAAAGGATGTCACCTGGGAGTTCGGGGTGCCACGTAGACAATTTCCGTTCGAACTAATGTCTAAACTGACAGTAAAGACCAAAATAGGACACACAAGTTGAATTAGGAGACTTTAATAGTCACTTTTTGAATTAATGGATCATATTATGACGATCCTTAAAGTTAGAGGACTAAATTTCAATTTTATCTCTGTTAACTGTAAAAAAAAAAATTGAAGAGATTAAAATTATTAGAAAATTATTACCGTATATTTTAAATTAAGTTTTTTGATGTTATTGTTAAACTGTGTAAACAAAGCAAATGATAGAGTATAGGTTTTCAAAAATAAAAAAAGTAAAGGTTACTGCAAGTTTGCTTTGATTTTAAGTATAAGTACGCTAGCAAATGAGTTGGTTTGGACCAGCAGTCGAAAATATGTGACCATGAAATTGATCAAATCAATGTGTAAATTGAAATCAATAGCAAAGTTGAATTTTTGTAGTTTGAATTTTCGATACCAATGATAATAAAAATTACCCTAAAACCAAAAAAAAAAAAATTCAATCGTTGCTGGTTCGCTTTATATAATTGATGCTTATCTTGTCCGAGTGACCAACCAAATTCAGAACATACCTGTTACAAGGAAAGGCGTATGTTCAACTGGTAGATATGAATCAGATTCGAACCCCATTGCGCGATTAAACACCGTAGAAGCGCGAGATGAATTTAACTCACTCACACCCCACAGCAAAGGTATGCTAATTACTCCAGTGAAATATTGAGGGGTGAAAACGATAAAGTTATATAATTTGGGGGGGGGGGGGGTCTAAAAGTAGTTGAGAATTGTCCTAGAACAAGTCCAGTCAAGCTCGCGGCGGGTTTATGTTCAGTAACCAGTGGCACATCCGAGAGGCGGGTAGGCGAAACCGACAGCTGCAACTCAACCCATCGGAACGGCACATTAAGAATGGGTTAATTTGATTACAGATCCCTTAGCTTATTTTCGTATCTTAAAGAGGTATAATACCTTAAAATTATACCATCAAAGTACTATATCTCATTTAGCGCATTCCAATTGGATTATTTCTGTCAATTTTAAAGTTAAATAAGACTAAAATTACTGACATAACATTAATTAATAATAAAATATATATAAAATTACAATTTTGGTCTTTATACTTTTCCAATTAATAAATTTAAATGGCGAAATTTTGAAACTAATGCTTACAAGTTACAACCCATCGAAATCTTTTACATTTATCAGGTGATTCTCGCAGCCAATCTTAATTCCAGAAAACAGAAAGAAACCCAAATTAGAAATCTTAATTCCAGAAAAAAGAGTTCAAACAGAGAATTCAAACACAAAAAAAAATCAATCTCTTTGTTCGGGTGGAGATGGGAGGGCGACAAAGACGACAATGCCGCCAAGTGTTTGGGTATCTGGAAACCAAACTTCTCTCGGATGCATAACCCAAATCTCTTAGTAGATGCTAGGTTTCTTTTCTTGGACGCATGACCCCAAATCTCTCCCATCTTATCGCCCCCATATTTCCATTCTTCAGCCCATCTGTCTACTTCTCTCATCCATCGGCGTGGCTCGATTAGCAGCGAGTTGCCTCCATTGCTCGTCTCGCTCTCGGCCGCCCGCGCCTCCACCGCTCCTCTTGCTGCCGCTCGACTACGCCTCCACTGGTCGTCTCGCTGCCGGTAGCCCGCGGCTCTGTTGCCCCTCTGCTTCTTGGCCACCCACCCGGATGATTCAAACGATTCAAATCCGTCAGGTGATTAAGATGATTTCTATCTTACCTAACAACGCAAATCTGCCGACTAGGACATTCTCCGTCAGATGATTCAAACGATCGAATGGTCGCAGATATGACGATTCTGAGTTCACTCGAACCTCGATTGAAAGGTTTAGGGAAGACAAACAGGGAAGACGAACTGACTCGAGGACAGGAGCGATGCGCTGCCGCTAGAGGGGCAGAGGGAGGGGTGGAAGGTGAAGAGCCGTGCCATCATCACTCAGATTTGTTCTCTGCTCGTTTCACATTTCTGGATTTTTTTTTGTTTCTTGGTGTTCTTGTGTCTGGAAGGAAAAAAAAAAAAAATGGGCTCGTTTTTTTTATTCAAGAAGTTTGAAATGGTTAAAATTATTGATTAAAAGAGTTTTAAGGACTAAAATTATTATTTTATTTTTATTTTAATGTTAATTAATATCACATCAATAAATTGTCTGTTTTAATAGTGAAATAGATGAAAAGTACCAAACTGGGATGCACATGAGTAGGTGAGGTACTTAGTTAGAATATTCTTAAGATAGGGTACTTGTTTAGGATACAAAAATAAGTTAAATAACCCCAGTGTAATTTAATCCATTAAGAATTGAAGACGCTGCGAATCAGATTCGCCTTTTCTTTGGCGACCAACATTCACACGTAAGCTGTTCCAGTTTTACAATGTAGGTTTTTGTTGGTATAACGTCAGTCATCAGTGATAAAATTTAACAAAAGTTATTTAAAAAAATTTACACCAAATTCGTTTTAACTTTAGTTAATTAACTATAAAATGACTTATTTTTATTTTTTATATCTTTTTTACTTAAAACTAATTTTAATTAAAAGCCAATATTGTGTAGCTACAATAATCAATTAAAAATATAATTTTTTATAATCTTACTAAATTTTTATGAATTTTTCTAGTTTCAAACCTTAAAAAAGAAAAATTCATAAAAATTTAACAACATCCTAAAAATTTACTTTTAAATTGATTATTGCATCTACATAACATTGACTTTCAAATGAAATTAATTTCAGGTAAAAAAGATGTAAAAGTAAATAAAAGTTAGTTGACTTTAGACAAAACGAATTGGTCATTAACCTTTACTAGTTTTCAGCTTTAGCAGTTTAGTATCTACTTTTAATAATGCAATGTATAGTTTTTTTTCTTTTTTGATAAAAGATGTTTCATTTCAATTAAGAGTGAATCGAATGATCTCTTACAAATCAATGATTACATAAGACTTTAAGAGATAGCAAGAACATAAAATTGACCACTGTAAGGTTATTCTTTTCTGCAATACCAAATGAAATGAAGATAATAAAACCAAATCAAAATTTTCAGGTAAGCCAGAGTAAATTTGAAATAAAGAACTCACAAATAACATGAGCAAAGCTCAAATCAAATTGACAATAATCACACAGTACTGCAACCAAACAGATATCAAAGGCTTGAAAAGGACTATCTATAAAAACAAAAAAATTATCTATAAAAATAAAAAAACTGCTTATAAAACTAATAAAATATAAAAAATAATTTTATTCTATACAATCACTTTCATATTTATTGTCAAGTGTTGAAATACTCAATAAAACTGAAATTTTAGAGAATCTAAGAAAAAACTTAGATTAACTACTGCTCACTACCAATAAAATAATATTATCATATGTGTTAGACGTTTATCTTTACCTATATGATAATATTCCATTTTTCCGTTCTTTCCATGAGAGATACCATGTGGTAATAATCTTGGGTTGATTATTACTAGTAGCATAAATCTTATGTGTTCCGAGTCACCCATGCTTCTGGACGCTTAAGATTACTTATATTTAAAATAATTTTGCGGACAATACTCTGTATTTGGTGTAATGACTAAACACTTAGCTGGAATGAAGGGGTAAATGAGTTCAACTCCACTTCTGCTTTTTCCCTTTCGCTTTTTTTCCGTCTTTCTTTTCTTTCTTTTTTACTTTCTCTCCTAGCGCATTTTTTTTTTCCCTTTCATGCTTTTTCCACATATTTTTTTCCTTTTCTTTCCTTTTCTTTTTCTTTCTATATTTCTTTCTTTCCTTTTTCCTGTGTTTTTTTTAATTTTCATGGCTGATGCATTTTTTTCTCAGATTTGTTTCTTTTTTTTTTCTTTTCATTTCATTCATTATTTTTTCTACAAATTATTTTTTTATATATATTTTTGTTCCCAGATTGTCAAGCAATAAAAGAATAAACAGCTATTTGAGTTAAAAGAACAAACAGATATTGGTAAAAGGACATCTTGTTCAACTAAAATTACTAATAGATACTGATAAAATAATAAGTAGTTCATTTATATTCTTATAGTTCATATATATTCTTTTATAAGTTCTTATTTGTCTTTTATAAATTTCATATGTTCTTTTGCCATTTTTTGTTTGTTCTCTTATCACTCCTTAGATTGTCAATAAAAAAAAGAACATATAGATAGTTAAGTTGAAAGAACAAAAAAAATATTGATAAAAGAACATTTAATTCATCTAAAAGAACAAATTGATACAGATACAAGAACAGATAGTACATGTCTATGTTTTTATAAGTTCTTATTTGTTCTTTTATCAATTCTTACTTGTTCTTTTTAAGATTTGTCTGTTCTTTTATCATTTTTATCTGTCCTTTAATTAGTTTTTTTTATTTTATCAATTTTCTATAGTTTTTATCAAATTTATCTATTCTTTTATCGTTTTTCATTTGTTCTTTTATCAGTTTCATTTGTTATTTCTCAATTTTATCTATTTTTTTATTAGTTCTTAATTGTTCTTTTATCAATTTTATTTGTTCTTTTCTCAATTTTAGCTGTTCTTTTATCAGTTCTCATTTATTTTTTATTATATTTATTTGTTTCTTTTTCAATTTTATATATTTTTTATCAGTTTTATCTATTCTTTTATTATTTTTTAATTAAATATTTATTTTTTTATTTTATTATTATCTTGTTTTTCTTCTGTGAGTATCTATTAGTTTTTTTTAGAAAAAATTAATTATTCTTTTATCAATATTTATAAAATATCTGTTCTTTTACTAATAAGTATTTGTTCTTTCAGTTCAAATAGTTGTTTGTTATTTTATTAGTTAGAAAATTTGAAACAAAAAAAAATAGATTATTTTTTGTTAAAAAAAGAATGATATGGTTAATAAAAATGAAATAGAACTAGAAATAAAAAATAGATAAATTAAAAAAGGAATAAAACTAGAAATAAAACAAGAGATAAATTTGACAATTTTGCAAAAACATGAAAAAGAAAAGGAAAAATTGGGAAAAGTATGAGAAAATGAAAAAAAATGAAACGAGAAAAAGTATATATAAAATGACAAAATTGAGAAAACAAACTGACGAAAATTGAGTGGGAAAACTGAGAAAAAAAATAAGAATAAAAAGGTGAGAAAGAACAAAAAATAAAAAGGAAAAAAACGAAGTTGAGAAGGAGGCAGCCAGCCCACCTTCCCCCTCCCCATTCATGTGCCGGCCACTCCGCCAATTTCGGTAGTCTGTTTGTTTGAGATGCGCAAATATTCCATAAGTATATTTGATGTGTGAGGGTTAAAACGATAATTTTTAAATTTTTCAGAAATAATGTATGAAATATACCAGATTTATGCAATACTTACTCTTACTAGTATTAGTTTCGGCAGGAGAAATATGATTGGAATACCTGCCTACCCTGGATAAATATATAGTTCATGTTCAATTCAATGTGATCACATGTTTATTATAATTTTGGAAGGCCGGGACAAATTAAAAAGAAAAAAAAAAAAAAGAGGAAAGATAACAAGAGAAATATTTATACTACAAGAAACGCGACTATGGTTCATTTAAATTATGTTATCTAATAATTGTTTGATGTGTGAGTTTGTGGGATATCTTATTTCCATAATTTCTTACAGACAGGACATATTATCATTTTAAATTCAATAATTGACTTTGGAGTCTTCTATTAATGACAACTTCAAGTACACCAGCATCACCAAATCAAAATGCCAAAAAAAAAAAAAAACTCACCATTTGTTAGCTGATTTTTTTCTTATATCAAAACCCGTGACTTATATTGACTATATGTATTAATTATTTTTCAGAAACCCGCAGTTATCTTGTTTAAAAACTTAACAGCGTTAGACAGCTTAACAGTCCAACAGTCTTAATTATCAACTTAACTCTTAACTTTATTGAATCATACAAATTGACCCATCAACTCTTAATTACTCCAACTTAACTCTTCTTTGTCTCTCTCCATTTCCCGTTCTTGAAGCAGCAACTAAAGCAGCTCCTCCTCCTCTCTCAAGAAATCATCGACGTGAGAGGTGCAAATCAAGAAAGCTATGGACTGCTCTCTCCTTGATCTCTCGCAGAGCACTTCCAGCAACTTGCCATTGCTCTCTCTACTGTCCTGAATCTCCACTTCAATTCTCCACTCATCATTCCTCCTCGAGCCTCCAAAATTCTTGTTGCTGCAGTTACCCAGTGAATTTAGATTTCTCATTAAAATGGTTCTTCTCTGCTTGTGCCGACAGCGTCGATTTCACCAGACGCTACTGGAACTACGGCTCTGCTGGAGCTAGAACACCGCCATTTCCCCATTGTGAATCCCATCAGATTTGGGATTCTTCGTTTACCGTTGTATCAGGTGAAATATTTACCAACATTGTTCATGTTTTTTTTTCCTTTTCTTTCCAGTAGTATTTACATTATTCCAATATAAGACCACCTACTGACAAACACAGTCGATTAGTTGGTCAAGAAACTACATACAAAAACAAAACTATTAGTATTATAATATAGACAACTATTTATATCACAATCTCGTCTTGATTGTGACCAAAGACTCAAGTTTTAAGTACTAAGTAAGGAATGACTCTGTATTACTCTACAATGCACTACAACGCTCAATCTATCAATTTACCTTGAATTTTTAGGTCAAAATTAAGTTTGTGGTTTTATGATAGTGTTTTTTAGGTGGAGGTACTTATTATTTATTATGCTTTCATTTAGGCAAAGAATGCATTGTTAGGGGTTAATTATCTTGGAGTCGGATGCTTAGATTTTGATTTTTGCTCCTTGTTTGCGTTGAATAGTTTTCATGTTCCTATTTGGGTTGATTTTAGATGATATTCTCTTCTTAGTTCATTTTTTTAATTCAATTGTTTTTTCTTATGGGAAGAAATGATATAATCTGGTCACCCATCGTTTAGCTAGAGCGTCCTATATGCTTGTAGGAAAAGTTTATTTCACTTGTCCTCTTTCGGATTACACTAATATCATTGATGGATTTATTTCAAAGAAAATCCCTCTTTTTATTTTTCACGATATATTGATATCAAAATTTTCTTTGTACTCATTTGCTAACTAAAAAATAACAAAAAACCCATGAGATTTAACCTAAACCTAACCTATACTTACCCCTTGAATATAAGCTTTGTTGCTTTTTGTTAAGGAAAAATAATATAAAAAATTATTAAAATATTTATATAGTATTAGCTATTAAATGAAATCAGTTGTGAATAAAAAAACCGTTAAAATATTTTGAAATAAAAATGCTAGAAGATGTGGACCTGGACTTTCAATCAATAATTTTTGAAATTCTCTGGTTAAGACAAGAAGGAGTATAATTTAAAAGTTAAACGGGCAAATGAGACTCAAGAAAAGTTCCATGGGTTGATGGAAGCGAGAGGTCTTGAAAGAGCTCAACAATTCATGGCCACACACAAAGTTTAAAAATAAAAATAAAAAATAAAAAAAAAAAGGAAGTATATGTGAGACTAGTCAATTACTCGTTAAACAAAACAATCTCTATTCTCTAGCAGATCTGAGTTCTGCTGCTCTTGCGGTCCGCGACGAACTTCTTCCAAAAATCAGTAACTTCCCTCTGCGTCTCCAAAACCGTCTTCTTCCCGTTCTTGCCACCCTCCGTCGCTTCCGCCGTCAACTTGGCCGTCACCCTCGCCGGCAAGGTGTCGAGCTCGTGGAGCACCTTCTGGATGTCGAGCACGAGGCGCTCAGCCAGCGTGCGCGAGAAGTCCTCCCTGATGACGACGCGGAGCACCGTGACGTGCTGGGCGTCGGGGGGCATCGTGTAGGCCGGGACGATCCAGCCGTAGCGGCGGAGCATCTCGGAGATCTCGAACTCGTCGTGGCGGCAGCTGTCCCTGAGGGAGAAAGCCACTAACGGAACGCCGTCATCCTTGGAGACGATGTTGAAACGGCCAGTTTTCTCCAACCCTGACTTGAGGACCATGGCGTTCTCGTGGCAATTCTCCATCACATTTCGATACCCCTAAAATTAGTAAAACAGAACACCATTATATTTATGGGGTATTAAATAAAAGAAAATTGGGAAAAAGGTCAGAAAAGATATGGGAGAGAAGTGGTTGGAGAGGAGTTGAACCTCAAAGCCAAGACGGATGAGCTGGTAGTACTGAGCAATGACTTGGCTAGAGCCCTTGGAGAAATTGAGGGTGAAGGTAGGCTGGTCAGCTCCAAGGTAGTTGATGTGGAAGATGAGTTCTTCAGGGAGGTCTTCTTTGCTCCTCCAAATGACCCACCCAATGCCAGCATAAACAAGCCCATACTTGTGCCCACTCACATTAATGCTCTTCACCAATGGCAGCCTGAAGTCCCACTCAAGTTCTGGGTACAGAAACGGGGCTATAAACCCCCCACTTGCTGCATCAACATGGATCGGTGTGTCCCACCTGCATTAAACAATTTTATATCCATCAATTAACAGAACTAATATCTCCATCAATCAATTAGGGGATAAGTAGGTCATTACCCTGTTTGTTTGTTCTTTTCGAGCAAGAGATTGTTCAAGAGTTTGACATCTTCAAACTCTCCATTAAGCGTAGAGCCCAAGATGGCGGCCACACATATGGTGTTTTCGTCCACCATCTCCACAGCCTTCTCCGGGTCCATCACGTAATACCCTTCCCTCAGCTTCACCTCCTTCAGCTCCACCTCGAAGTACCTGGCGAATTTCTCCCAGCACACCTGCACGTTGGCGCCGGTGACGATGTTGGGCCTGTCACACGGCAGCCCCGCCGCTCTGCGCTTGTTCTGCCACCGCCGCTTGAATGCCAGCCCCGCCAGCATTATCGCCTCCGATGAACCCACCGTCCCAACTCCCACTGCCGTCTCCGACTCTCCCAGCGGAGCATTGAACAGATGGGCAATCATGTTCACGCACCGGTTCTGTCGTACAAATATCACAAGCAATTAAATTTTTGAGTGCTTCCTTTTACCACGGAATTAATCTGTGTGTTAATTATTCTTCGTTTTCTGGAATACCTGGAGCTCAGTGGTGACAGGGTATTCATCCATGTCAACGTAGTTCTTGTTGACGGAATCCATGATGAGCTTGTTGCATTCTGGCTCCATCCAAGTGGTCACAAACGAGGCAAGGTTCAGCCTTGGGTTCCCGTCCAGCATCAGCTCGTCGTTTATGATCTGAAACGCCGCCTCCTTCGGTATCGAGTTCTCCGGCATCCTAAACCTGCAAAGTTTTATATATTTTTTTTAAAAAAAACAGAGTTAAACGAGTCCAAAAAAAAAAAAAATCAACTGCGTGGAAGTTGAGTTATTTACCGTGGGAGAGCGTTTCGGACATAGCGAGAGGCAAAGGTGGAGTGGACGGAGAGGTCCGACTCGGAACCAGTCTTGGAGATGGAAAGCACCATTGCCGGAAAGTTAGAATTTCAGGAAAGAAAATTGGATTTGGTGGTTGAAGAAGATCAGTTTGCTTGGAGGTAGGGGAACGCAGCTGCCAGAGGTATTTATACCGCTGAGGAAACAGCCTTGAAGATGGAAAGTTATTTATGAAATTGAAGGAACTTTCTTTTGTTTGTCAAAATAATTTATTTTTTTTTACCGAAGTCGGCTTGAAAAATATTAATAACACAATAATAATTTTCAAAACAGCGTTGAACAAGGCAAAAAGCAGACGGATTGCGCGGAATAAGGGAGAATCCATATATGCGTGTGAAGCCGACAGTAAGGGTAAAATCCAAATTTGGTCCCCTAACTTTTAAGGTTGTTCTATTGTGGTCTCTAAACTCTAAAAATGAGTATTAAAATCCCTTAACTCAATTCACTTGTCCTATTTTTATTCCTACCGTTAGTTCAGATGGAAATTACTTATGTGGTACCTAAATTGCCAAGCGGCATCCTCTTTCAATGACAATAAGTGCCAAGACTGGAAGAATAACAAATTTTAGACTAGAATTGATGCAGAAAATTAACTTTAGAGACTTAAAAGCTTTAATCCTAATTTCATAATCTCAGTCTATCAATCTTCCTATTTCCTCTCTACACTGCTGGCCATCTCGCCGTCTTTTTATCTGTGTTGCTACTATCACTACTCGTCCAATGTGATCCACGCCTCCACCCAAAGCTCGCAAAGCTCACCCACATCGGCTGCCCTTACCGGAAATCTGCACCGATTCACATACATTTCTCCATCTATGCCGCCCTACCTTCTTCGTCGTGCTCTCTCGTAAAAATCCTATGAAATCCAGTTAGTGTCTAAATTTAAGAATGATAATTAATATATGAGCTAAGTTTAAGAACCGAAGGAAAAACATGATAAATTTTATGTCTAAAATATTCTTTCCTC
The DNA here is from genome assembly GCA_039654915.1 of Aquilaria yunnanensis. Taxonomy (NCBI): domain Eukaryota; kingdom Viridiplantae; phylum Streptophyta; class Magnoliopsida; order Malvales; family Thymelaeaceae; genus Aquilaria; species Aquilaria yunnanensis. Next base: position 6,047,882 of record CM077595.1, read on the forward strand.
ATCTACGTATGTATATATAAGAAACAAGGACGGAGATATCATAAAATTGAGAGAGAATTATTATCTCATAAATATGTATTCAAGTCCATTGGACTTTTAAATCTTCCACACTAACAAATTAAGAGAACAGAATTCGTTGAACTAATTATTTAAAAAGAACAAATAACTCTTTTAGGCTTCACTTAAAAATAGTATCATTATTTAGTGTCAGAGACTAAAAAAGTTATAGAACGATAGTTTTAGTGTTTGTGGTTTAGAAAAGTTATCACACTCATTAATAATTTATTCTAACTTCTAACTTTAGTTTTAGATATTATTCTTAAATGAAGCCTTCGTCATAAAATTTGTCATACTTTTCTGTTTCAGTCTAAAAGTTTTCATTTTTCTAATTGAATTCTAAAACTTTGCTAAGTTTATATATAGTCTTGTAATAACTAAAAGGCAGTTATTGAATTATACAGAAAAATTGATAATTTAAATAGCACATTAACTGTTAAATGATTATTACATATTTTAAATTTACTAGAAAATATCTATCAAATAATTTAAATTAAAATTTAGAAAATGTTAATGTCAAATGGCGAACAATTTTATACGAATTAGAAAATTTAAGATTGACAAAATTTACAAAACTAACTATTAGCATAATTACAAAATTTTAAGATTTATTGAGAAAATTTAAAAGATTTAAGACCGAAGACAAAAAAGAAAAGTATTCTATACTTTTAATAATTGACCTGGCAATTTGGAAACGCGAAATTTGTTGGTCGTTGGTGTCGCAGCACATGGAACTTGGAAGGCCGCTACCAGTCGGCAGATATGGAGCAGGTTCAACTGGGGGAAGAACCAAGCCCTTGAGCTTATTCTAAAGTTTTAAATAAGCCCCCTCTTTTTTTGTGTGTGTACTCTGACTTCCGAATATTCAACAGAGTCCTACAATTTTGAGGAAAATGTAATGCCGTCGGAACTAGGAAGTACAAAGTCACCAATATTAATTAATCCCGAGCAAATGATGGTCATTTCAATTAGTAGCTTATATATGCTAAAAAAGATGACAAATTTTTAGGCTATTCAAGAAAGTATAAGTTGTTTTCTGTTTGGAAAGTTTGTAATGTATAATTTATGTTAGTATTCTCATTTAAACTCTCCCCACACTAAATATTAAAAAGATTTTTTTTTAAATCCTCATTTAAATTCTCACTATATAAAACTGAAAAATATATATTTTTTTATTTTAGCTTCAGGGACAAAAATAAAAAAAATAACATAAATTAAAAACTTATTAATTTTCGTGTCTAAAAAAATGCATCATCTAAAATGACGCGAAGAGAGTATAACTCTAATATATAAACTTTGATTGGGAACAACGTTAACATTTATGATGAGATGTTAGAAAAATTATAAGATAGTAGCTTTCAATATTAGAAATGAGGAAAAGTTACCCCAACCATTTATAAATATATTTCAACTTTTGACGTTAATACCAAACGTTACTTTCAAACAAAGTCTATACATAACTTTTCTATATAAGATAAACTTCTTATTGTTAAAAAAAATATTGAGTTGTAGCAGGTTCAATTGGAATCGCTTCTAGAACTAGTCATAAGGAAGGTTGCCATAATTTGTATGCTGACCTTGTTTTCTTGAGGCTCATTCGCTTACCAGTTTTGGCACAAGAAACGCAAAATCACCCATTGATTTCTCCACCGCCCACTCTCGAATGTGGAAAGTTCTTTACCTTATTACCTTTAGAGGCCGACACCACCTCGTGTCATGCGTGCGCACCAAGGCAATAGTTAGGCCGTTTGATGTCGATGCCGTGGATCTATATTTTTTGAAAAGGTTGGGGATATGATGCACTTAATGCAAGCTTTAATCCGTAATTTATATTTGTTTATAATTATGCCATTCAACCCAACTTCTCCTCATCCTCATAACCATATTTCTCAATGTTATCAAACTTGGCCTTAGGAGCAACCTAAAAAAAGTAGATGGATGGTCAGCCAATCGGTTCAATCAGTTTGACTGAGCTAGCCAACTGTAATGCACAATAACTTTTATGTATAAGCATGCTTGCAACTTATTAAGCATACCTTACTGTTGCTATCTAAAATACAACATGCTTTCATATTTTTTTATACATGTTTCATACAATAAGATTTTACTATTATATATTTCATAATAAATAACACAGAATTTTAATGTTCAATAAGCTAAGTAAATAGTCAATTATTGAGTTTTAACTTCTAAGTTTTTTAATATTTTTTATCCAGAAATTTGTTTCAACTTTAGGCTAACTAAATACCAACCCAACATAATTAAATGATCTAAGATACAAAGCCTACATTACCCAAAAAAAAAGAAACTGCAAAGCCCAAAACTCATATAAATACAATCTAACCTTGGTTAACTGAGCTATCCGAGTCATTGAATCTATTGGGTCTTTCAAGTTTGATCGGTTTTTGACCTAATTGGGTTTAAGGGTGTAACTTAGCCCACTTTGCCCCTAGGTCACGGTTGAACAAGTTCGACCAGCCAGGCCAGGTCAACCTTAATAACACAGGTATTTCTTCACCAGCCACAAAACCATCGGTGTCAATCTCAGTGCCGAAATGAATCTCAAAGAAATCCTCCACCTTCCGCCCATTTGCAATCTTGAAAAATTCTAGCTCGGCCAAGTTACACTTACACTTCCTCATTCTCCTAAGCTTCCATTGCGACGACGATCAACTCAAGACGGCCAAAATCTTGTGCTCCATGGATGTTGGTGTCTAACACTCCCTCTTCTCTCTCTTTCTCTAATGAATGAGAGATATCAGAAAGCACGAGATTGATGTCTATGGGCTTTCGTGACAGAGGATTAAACAAGAGCAATCATGAAATGAAGGCCCGCAAGGAAAGAAAGGATAAGGAAGGAGATAGTGCTGCTAGCAGTGATTCCGGTAGGGCCATTGAGATGAATACCAGAGCCAAAGCTCTAAATCACCTGGCCAAGGTGGTGATCGACGAAACCATCGGCACCAATAGTGACGAAAGACATAGTGGTGAGTCTAGTGGTACCAAGAAACCTGAAGACATTCTAGCTTTCTCTAAAGCCATCCACAAGATCAACTCATTGCTCAAGAAGCTAGTGGTTCATACCGTGTCATGCACCGTGTTTCTTCTGGGGAGAGTGTGGCAACGTCGGATTTTCGGGAGTCGCCACCAATCTGTTTACCTAGGTCGATTGGTCACCTTAAATATTGGTCTGCGAGAGTTCGGGGGTTCGGGAGTACGGTTACGTTAAAACAACTTTGTTAAAACGCCCAAAAATTGGCACCTTAGTTGATTTTAATTTTGTTTTGCTTTGCTTTTAAATAATTCTCAGTTAATTTTCAAAATTAGAAATTTTAACTGGATTAGTCGAAATGTGGATTTTTAAATTAATTAATTTGTATGAAATTTTATACTTCCGAGCCATGGACTCTGCCGAGTCATTTGGACACGAAAGATTTGATTCCGAACCATGGACTCTGCCGAGTCATTTGGACACGGAATTTGGTGAAATTTAAATAATTTAATCCATATTGTAAACATGGATTTTTATCTTTGTATTTATTTAATTTATTTATTTTAAAAAGTTTGATATTTTTCAAACCGTAGATCCTGCCGGATCATCCGGATATGGAAATTGATTTATCGTAATTATTTAATTCTTATTATTATGAAATTAATTTTTAAATGGTAATTCTTTTTATTTATGAATGATTTTTAATACTAACTAAAAATTTATCTTTATATTTTTACTTCTTTTTTTACTTTCTTTCTTTTTCTTCTTTTTTACTTTTTTTACTTTTTTTTTTTTTAAATTTCTTTTAATTTCTTTTCTTTTCTTTCTTTTTTTTATTCTTTTCTTTCTTTCTTTTCTTTTTCTTTCTTTTTTCTTTTATCTTTCTTTTCTTTTTCTTATCTTTCCTTTCTTTTCTTTATCTTATCTTTCTTTTATTTTTCTTTCTTATCTTTCTTTTATTTTTCTTGTCTTTTCTTTCTTTCTTTTCTTTTTCTTATCTTTTCTTTTATTTTTTTTTATCTTTCTTTTCTTTCTTATCTTTCTTTTATTTTTCTTTCTTATCTTTCTTTTATTTTTCTTATCTTTCTTTTTTTTTCTTGTTTACTTTTTTTTTGTTTTCTTGTTTAATGAAAGATATTTATTATTTTAAAGGATTACTCAATTTATAAAAGAATTAAAAAAAATAATAATTAATTTTTATTTAATAAGAAGTTAATTTAAAAGAGTTTAAAAATAAAAATTTTGATCATGGTACGGGGCGTTGTTACTCAGCCAGACCCTCTTCACCAGGTGAAGCAGCTCAAAAGCGGGCACGAGACAGTTTCCAGCCAATATACCATGAACTAAAAATTTTTATTTTTTTATTTTTTTATTATTTTTTTATTATTTTTTTATTATTTTTTTTTATTAAGAGGACCAAAAATTTTAAACAAAAGAAGAAAAGTTTTGATATTTATTTAATTTATTTTGGAATAAAAGATTATTTAACCGAAAACTTATATGTATTTTAAAACAAAAGTCTTGATATTTTTATTTTTATATTCTTCTTTGTTTGATGAAAGATTTTTTTTTTAATTTTAATTTATATTTCTGAAAATATATCTAATCAATAAGTCAAAAATATTTAAGAGAAAATTCAATTATTTTTGTTTTATTTTGTATTATTTTGAAATTATTCGATTAAGATTTTTATAAAAGAAACAAAAAGTTATATAATTTAATAAGTAAAATATTACTGAATAAAATATTAACCCAAAATTTTTACGCTTTTTATTCTTTTTATTAATAAAGAAAACTAAAAAAATTATATATTGATAGATAATTAATAAATTAGTCTAAAGTTTTTTTTTATTTTTTATAAAGAAAAAATTTATTTATATATTTTATTTAAAAATATTTCCGAGCCATGAATCCTGGCGGATCATTTGGTCATGGAGTTTTAATTTTTTTTTTATTTCATTAATTATTAATTTTAAAGATGTATTAAAAGAATGATTTTATGTTTATTTATTTATTTATTTTATTTTTGAATTATTTCATTATGTTTGTTTATTAAAAGGAATAAAAACTTTGTTTCAAAATAAAAAAATTAATTTTTATTAGCCTTTAGAAAATTATTCACGTAAAATTCCTTTTTTTATCTTTTAATCATAAAAAAAATTCAATTAATAAAGTGGGGCTTTTTGGCCATCCACTTTAATAACACAATAATAATAAAAGTTAGCACAATTAATATAGTTAGATTAGTTGGATTAGTTAGTTAATAACAATAAAAAAGGTTAGTAAAAGTTAGATTAAATTAATTAACAACAATAATAAAAATTAGCCAAGTTTAATTAAATTAATTGTTAACAACAATAATAAAAAGTTAGTCAAGTTAATTAAATTAATTGTTAACAACAATAATAAAAAGTTAGTCAAGTTAATTAAGTTAATTAATTACAACAAAAATAAAAGTTAGACAATTTAATTAATTTAATTAATTAACAACAATAATAAAAGTTAGCCAAGTTTAATTAAGTTAATTAATTAACAACAATAAATAAAAATTAGCCAAGTTTAATTAAGTTAATTAATTAACAACAATAAATAAAAATTAGCCAAGTTTAATTAAGTTAATTAATTAACAACAATAAATAAAAATTAGCCAAGTTTAATTAAGTTAATTAATTAACAACAATAATAAAATTTAGCCAAATTAATTAATTGTTAATTAACCAAGTTGATTAAATTAATTAACAATAATAAAAGTTAGTAATAATGCAAAAATTAAAAGGTTAGTAACAATAATAATGTTAAAAGTTAGTTGTTAGTAAGTTAGTTAACAAGTTAATAATAACAAAAAAAAAAAAAAAAAAAAGGTTAGTAACAATAACAATAATAAACAAATAAATACACAAGTAAAAAAAATAAAGTTAGTAATTAATTCTGAAAAAAAAAACAAAATAAAAAGATTAGTGACCAAAATGAAAAGAATTGAAAAGATGAAGTATTAAAGTAGAATTTTACCTAAAAGTTGAAATTTTTGAATTTTGCTGGGTACAGGCGCGACGCGAGCGCGAGGGGGGAAAGGGCTGGCGGCCGGCGGCGGCTGGGCCAGGGGCAGGGGGGGACGGCGGGGGTGGCGCGGCGGCACGGGCACGGGACGGCGAGTGACGGCACGGCGGAGACAGCGGCCGGCGAGGGGCGGAGGTCCGAGGAGAAAGAAGGAAAAGGAGGGAAAAGAAAAGGGGACGCGGCGGCGGGCCGGCGGGGCGACGGCGGCACGGGCACGGCGGAGGCGGGACGGCGGGGCGACGGCGGGGCGACGGCGGCACGGGCACGGCGGAGGCGGCGACGGTGAGGAGAGAGGCACGGCAGAGAGAGAGAGAGAGAGAGAGAGAGAGAGGGAACAGCAGTGAAAAAAATTTTGGCTTTCTGGGGAAGAAGGGAAGAGGGCTGGGGCTAAGGGCTGTAATTTTCTCTTTTTTTTAAAACGGAGCTCTAAGTTTTTTTGCTATTTTTTTCTGTGTTCAGAACTGAATTTGGGGGGGTATTTATAGAAGGAGCTTAGCTGAACTGTGGACGGATAAATTAATAAAAAATTTCAAACTTATCTCTTAAATTGGTAAAATGACAATTTTAGTCCTTTACGTCTCTCAGCCTCTGGATAAGTTCCTGAAGCTTCTGATTTTGACAATTTTGTCGTTTTCTGTCAATTTGAGCCAAAAACGTCGGCAGGCTCAAAATTTTATGTGAAAAACTGCCAAATGCTCCTGGAACTTTCAGAATTTGTCAATTTTGCCTGAAACTTCTTAATTTTGTCATTTTTACCTCAAACTTTTAATTTTTTTGTCATTTTTTCCTGAAATTTTATTTTTATTTCAAACACATACATATTCACACATATATTATTTTAAATCAAATCTTCTCAAAATAAAAATATATTTTAAACTAATTAACATAATTAAAATTTTTTAGCAATAATAATAATAATAATGATAATTTTTTTAATTAGTTTTTTTTTTTTTTTTTTTTTTTTTAAAAAATTTTTTAAAAAAAACCCGGACGAAATTGGGTGTCAACAGAGAGCTACGTTGATGCCAGTGGGGGCAATTGCTAGTTTGCCACCCCTCAAATTTCACAAAACCTATATTTAGTCCATAAAGTTCTCTTAAAAATGCACTTTGACCCCATTGAAAATTTTCTATTGACCATGTTGCTCGAAAATTGCTATAGAAAACTAATAAAGCCTTGAATAATTAACCCATTCTTATCAGTTGATCCCAAACTTGTCATGTCGAACAAACCAAATGGTAAAAAGCTAACAAAAGCTTGAAATATTCTTATTTCTTACCTTTTTCTTTTTCATTTTCTAGTGAGCATACTTGTTTCCTGACTTTAATAACATGGTTTAAATTCCACATTACCACATATTAAAAAGGAATGAACATTGTCTAGTTCATTTATTCACTGTTAATTTATTTTATAACATCTTTTATCATTTACTTCATTTTATTCCACTAGTTTGCATTTTTAAATTTAATTTTTTTTAAAAGAAATTAGTTGTTTAGTTGAGTAAGCCCAACTTCTTTTTTATATACGTGAATTGTGTATTAATGCTTATGTTATATTTTTCAATCAAGAAAAATATTGTTTGGTTAGTATTAATTTGTACAATTATTTATTTCATCTCTAGTAAACTGAATCCATGTGCAATTTGCTTTATTTATATTTTTTAACACTTGAATTTTAATATTAATATATATATTAATTTATTTTAAAAATAAATATATATTGCAATAATTAATCCTTGCCCCACTAGCTAAATTTTCTGACTCCGCCCTGATGTCTTCACATGTATCTTTGTTCCTTTCATGCATTTTCACATGTAGTTTTAGTTTAGCTAGTAGTATATGATCTGGGTTTTTATTGAATCGCTAAAGTTTCTTTCGATCTCTGTGAGCTGCTCATCTTCGTTGATTCTTTAGACGTTGGTCATTAAGTAACTACTAACTACAAAGACAAATATACCACCTTTGTTCCTTCTTTGTGCTTGGTTTAGAAAAAAAAATAAAGTTCTAAATTAAAAATATCAGCTGCTTCATAGCCATTCTAAAGAATCTTAAACAGTTACATCTAAGTATCAATTTGTTTGTTATTTAGGATTTTGTCGTGATAGACTATGAAAAGGGAAATTTGTTGTTCTTTTACTAAGTAATGTTATTTCATAAATAATGTTATTTTATTCAGAAAGAAGTGTTGTTTCATTTATATAAATTTATGTTTTGTAAAATATTGTTCATCTCATAAATAAAATGTTACTTCTTCCGTCCCAAAACTTTTGCTCTATTTATTTTTGTTAATTAATCTATGATTTTTTATTTTCAACATTTTAATATATAAATAAAAAATCTTTATATATGAATGATAAATTAAGACATTTAGTTTCTACATATATGTTTTATTTTATTTTTTCTAACAAATAATAATATGAATAAATTTAAGTAAAAATACCATAAAAAATCAAATAGAGCAATAGTTTTGGGACGGATGAAGTATTTCGTAAATAATGTTGTTCCATAAGTAAGAAATGTTGTTTAATTAATACAAAATTTGTTATTTTGTCAAATATTGTTCATTTTATAAGAAATGTTATTCTAGAATAATATTGTTCCACTCAAAGTTATTAAAATAGCGATCCTGATCATTGGATCGTATGATCATAACATATAAAACCTTATCAAAACGTTGTAGGATTAAAGGCATGGTAGGATCGTGGTAGGATCGCAACTAGGATCGTAGAATCAAAAAAATTTATCGATCCTACCAAGGTATTGATTTTTGTTGGGGGTAAATTACATGGATAATCCCTAATATTTAATTTTTATTCTGTTTTCATCTCTAGTCTATTAAATATTCTGTTTATATCCTAAATCCATTAAAAATGTTCTATTTTGGTTCTAAATCCATTAAAAACATTTCATTTTGGTTCTCAATTGGACTAACATTTGTTAACTCAAAATAGTTGTCTAATAACAACATTTTAAAGCACAATTTAAATTATTCAGTAGGTGTTTTACTGTAAATTTAATATATATAATAATATTTTTTTACAGTTAATGAACATTTAAATTACCAGTTTTTCCTCTTTATAAGTTGAACTTATTTCATTCAGGAAGAAAAAACTACTAATTTTAAATTATTTACTTACTGTAAAAAAAATTATTATACATTTTAAATTTATTGGAAGTCAATTACTAAATATTTAAATTATGGACATTGTACTCTTTTCATTTGTCAATAATGTGTTTGTTCATAAATTTCTTTCAGACTTGTGTTGATTATTTTATTGATTAAGTTGATGTATCAATAATTATATTGTACCATTGCTATGACACTTAAATTTTACTTCAGTTTCTAATACAATTGGTCTTTACATAAATTATATTATTTAGACAATATATTTTAAGCTTTTGGTATGATCTTAAAATCTAAAATCTGATCTTACGATCCTAATCTTGCACTGTAAAAAACGATTCTGAGTATGATTCTAATTTTGACAACCTTGGTTCCACTCATTCAAATTTGCTTATTATTTATTTTATAAGAAGTTTTGTTATAGACATGGCAGCAATTTTGTGAAAAAAACAGTTAATTTTGTCAAGATAAATTTATTTATTAACTTTCTACTTAGAACCATAAAGATAAGTTTACAACATGGGGATGTATTTGGCCTCTATCATGGCTCAAAATCCAAATATCAAGGCCGGAGGCAACCTTCAACTTGAAGATTGGATAATTATACTGAAGCCCCATATTAATATATTATTTTGTTTGCAAGTTAAATTGCAAGATGCATGTTGGGAGGATGAAAGTTTGTACAATACCTGTTTACAGTATCAACTGGTTTAGCTATTGGTCATGCAGTTTAACTTCAGTCCCTATAGAGTCATGACTCATGAATATTAGGCTTTCTGGTTTGTGGGCACGTCAGCTAAATTGAGGATTTCATAGTTGAAACTTTTCCTTTTCTTGTTCAAAGTTTATTAAGTTCTTCATAGAATGAGGCTTGACCTGTGGTGGGTGCCTTTACAATTATGAATATAAACCGATCCACACACATCCATTGACGTGTGAACTTGCGCAAATAATAGCTTTTGACAATTTTTTTTTTAAATTTGTTAGATTAGATATATCTGTCCTTTTTTCATTGGTAAATACAAGTCTTGGTTTTAAGAAAAATTATAGAAACCCCATGTGATTTAACTTAACGTATCATTCCTCTATTTCAGAAAATCAATACTGTACTTTTTATTTCTTTTATATTGTTTGACAATAACTTCTGAAACTCTAATTTAAACAATATTATAACTATATTTTAGTAATTTTAAAATTTTTTATATTTTCTCATAGTTAATTGACATTTGAGAAAGGTTAAATAATATTTATTGACCCTGAACTAAGATCAATGTTGTGGATTTAACCTGAAACTATAAAATGTTACATCTTTCACCTTTTAATTGTGAAAATGTTACACCTGCGATTAGGTCAGGCTGTTAGGAAGTACTCCCTCCGTCCCATAAATTTTGATACATTTGATTTTTTTTTGTATTTTGACTCAATTTTATTCATATTATTGTTTGTTAAAAAAAATCAAAAAAAATATATTTAGAAACTACATATATTGAATTATCATTCATATACAAAGATTTTGTATTTATATATTAAAATGTTGAAAATATAAAATCATAGATTAATTGCCAAAAACAAATGGAGCAAAACTTTTGGGACGGAGGGAGTAATTGATAAGCATTTGGTGTGGGAAAAATGCACAGTTAGTCCTAAAACTATGAAAATGTGTATATTTTCATTTTTTTTCTTTTTCCCGTCCTGCCCAACAAAACCCTCCACTGTCGTTGCACAATTGTCCCCATCGATCCTTAAACTCACAGGTCTCCTGGATGGTCACGACGGCGCTCATCAGGGTTTTGAGGTCATCGGCGTGGCGATCCAGCGATTTTGAGTTCGGCTACTGCTGGAGACTCTCGCTTCAACTCATTGAGGGTCTCGTCAATCCTCTCCAGGCAATCATGGAAAGTGGTCTTTTCGCGCTTCGTCAAGCTTTTGCCCGTGGACAGCTTTTTGATTTGGAATTAATTTTGCTCCACAGAGTTGATGGTGAGGTTGAGGGAGACTTCGATGACATCCTTTTGGGTGCAGAGCTTCTTGCCAGTGGTACTCACGACCGAGGCACAAAGATCCAGGCAGAGGGTGCTGCTGTAGGAAGATTTTATTACAGTGTGAGAAGCGGGGGATGTGAAAGAGGGAACTTTTTTTTCGTTGCGGGATTTTACTCCGGTGACAATGCCGACCACTGGAGTTGACCAATTGTTCTTTGACGCGTGGCATTTTGCCTGAAAAGAAATGGGTGAATAAGAAAGAGGATGGTGACTGAGGAGGGGGTGGGAGCCTGGCGAATTGAGCTGGGGATTTATAGTGTTTTTATATTTGATTAGAGTAATTCTAATGTGAAGTACATTTTTTAATTAATTGATATTTTAAATTATTAATTTTTTTTTCATAAATATGAAATTATATTTTTTTAATACCAAATAACTTTAAATTGCTTGAATACAATTACTAGATAATTTAAATTAAAATTTAAAAAAAGGGGCAAAAAATTATAGACAAGATAAATGTAAAGAATTTGGCGAGGAGGATCCATAGGGGCAATGGGTGGCAATGGTGAGGGATTCACGGGGGAGGATAAGAAAAAGGATCGGTGGGGGCAATGGGTGGCAACAATGAGCGATTCACAGGGGAAGATAATAAATATATATATATAGATTTTCATAGTTTTATGAGTGAACTATAAAGGTAAAAATAATGAATAAACCATTAATGTGTTTGTATTGGCCCGATTCACATGCTAATATTTTTTTTGGAAAAAATAAACTACTAACGTTTCTAAGTTGGCTCAAATCGGCCATTTTTGTAACTTTTTCCATTAAGTCTAACGGAATTTTAGCATGAAATACCAATTTTAGTCATTACATTTTATCCTTCTGCTCCCAGCATATCTGAAGTTTATTAACCTAACATTTTAATCACTTTCTTAAAGCTGACATCAATCTTCAGACTTTGTTTATGGGTGGTAATTGGATCCTCCTGAGTTAGCTGATAGTGGTCACGATGTTTCTTATTTTACTTTGCTTCATATTGTACCATAATATTGAATTAAGCACTGATATGAGTGAGACATCATCGTTTGAGAGTGGCAGTGTGGGGCTAGAAGTATCCCATCTTGGACGATGAAGATGATACACTTTGAAAGAGCTGGAAGCGACAATAGACAGATTATGCTCAAAAAATGTAATTGTGGAAGATGGTTATGGAGCTTTATAAATGGTAAAGGTAGCTTATTTGAATTGTTTTAAACAAAGTGGATCTATATTGTTAATTTTAAAAAGTTAATGATGGAGTTTTGTAATGTTTCAAGAGCCGAGTGAGTGAATTAGCCTATTTGAATAACGTTAGTGATTTATTTGGTTATTTTAAATAATGTTAGTGGTTTATTCAGTCGAAAAAAAGCATTAGTGGCCGATTCAAGCAGTGTCCAAAATGTTAGTGGTTTATTCATTACTTTTGCTAAATTAGAAAATAGTAAAGTTTTAGGATTCAAATAAAAAACTTCATTAAGTTTAGGACTGACAGTATACTTTGCCCCCTTATCAAATACTCATTTTGTTATTTCCTAACTGCCGGATCTAACAGCTGGATGAATGGTGTAATATTTACCCTTTAAAAAATAATGATTTGTATTTACAAGGAGAAAAATGCACTTCTAAAAAAGAAAAAATTATAATTTAAAATGGCTATTAAGTATAAAAAAATATTGAAAAGATTGAAATTACTAGAAAATTATTACAGTACATTTTAAATTAAATTAAAATTTTTGATGTTATTGTCAGACTGTGTAAATGAAGCAGATGATAGAGTGTAAGTTTTTAAAAATAAGAAAACTAAAGTGTAATTTAGAATAAGGTTATTGCAAGTTTCCCTTGATTTTAAGTATAACTATGCTAACAAATGAGTTGGTTTGGACCAGCAGTCGAAAATATGTGACCATGAAATTGATCAAATCAACGTCTAAATTGAAATCAAGAGCAAATTTGAATTTTTATAGCTTGAATTTTCGATACCAATGATAATAAAAATTACCCTTAAAAAAAAAAAAATCAATTGTTTCTGGTTCGCTTTATATAATTGATGCTTATCTTGTCCGAGTGACCAACCAAATTCAGAACATACCTGTGTACGGGAAAAGGTGTATGTTCAACTGGTAGACATGAATCAGATTCGAACCCCATTGCGCGATTAAACACTGTAGAAGCGTGAGATGAATTTAACTCACTCACACCCCACAGCAAAGGTATGCTAATTAGTCCAGTGAAATACTGAGGGGTGAAAACGATAAAAGTAGATAATTTAGGGGGGGTTTCTAGAAGTAGTTAATAATTGTCCTAGGACAAGTCCAGTTTCTGTTTAGTGGCACATCCGACTTCCGAGAGGCGAGCAGGCGAAACCGACAGCTGCAACTAGGGGTGAGCATGGGTCGGGTTGGTTCGGTTTTATGGTGGAACCGAACCAATCCGAAATGGCTTCGGTTCCAAAATTTTTCTACCAAACTTAGAATCGAGAACCGAACAGAACATGAACCATGGTTTTGGGTTTCTCGGTTCTGGTTCTCGGGTTTTTCGGTTTATACCATATACCTATAACAATACCAAAATTCAATAAATTTACATCCATAATCAGTTTTATGACATATTCAACATAATATACAATTAAATTAATATTTAAATATATGTACTTAGATACATTCAAAAGAGTTTAAAATGTTGTTCTTACAAAAATGGTTTAAAAGAGTTGCTTGTAGAGTATCTTTTATCTCAACTAGTTTACTTCATTCCAGTAATTTCAATATTGGTATGACATTCAATATGGAAAATTGAGTCTTTAAGACCATCTTTTTCAGTATCAAAACCTAAAATATGTTGATGTCATAAATTTTTTATTTTGCATGACTTAAATGAAAAAAATATCATAATTGTGTCGTAAATAGTAGTCTAGAATGAAAGATCGAAAGCAAAATGATTTAGGAGTGGTGGGTCTATGAAGTAAAGTGATTTAAGCAAATATGGAGAAATTTCATGAATGATCCCACAACTTCCATACTGTTTCAATTTGGAACATCAGTTTAAGAGTTTAATATACACAAAATAACCATTATAATACTTCAAAGAAATATAAGTGTGTGTGTGTGTGTGGATATATTAGTAATACTATAATTTTTATTATATAATTATATATATATCTTGGGTTCGGTTCCACTTCGGGTTGGTTCCATATGGAACCAGAACCAACAAAAAAACCGTCGGTTCTCCTATATGTGGAACCAACCCGAGAACCATGATCAATTTTTACCCAACCCAACCCAACCTAATGGAAGTGGTTCGGTTTCAGTTTCGGGTTTACCCAACCCATGCTCACCCCTAGCTGAATCTCAACCCATTGGGACGGCATAGTAAGAATGGGTTAATATCATGACAGGTCCCTTGGCTCATTTTCGTATCTTCAAAATGTATAATACCTTAAAATTATACTATCAAAGTAATATACCTTATTTAGCCCATCCCAATTAGATTATTTCCATTAATTTAAATGTTAAATAAGACGGAAATTCTGACATAACATTAATTAATAATAAAATATATATAAAATTACAATTTTGGTCTTTATACTTTTCCAATTAATAATTTTAAACCATAAAATTTTGAAACTAATGCTTACAACCCATCGAAATCTTTTACATTTATCAGCTGATTCTCGCAGCCAATCTTAATTCCAGAAGAAAGAAAGAAACCCAGATTAGAAATCTTAATTCCAGAAAAAAGAGTTCAAACAGAGAATTCAAACACAAAAAAAATCAATCTCTTTGTTTGGGTGGAGATGGGAGAGCGACAAAAACGACAATGCCGCCAAGTGTTTGGGTATCTGGAAACCAAATCTCTCTCGGATGCATAACCCAAATCTCTTAGTTGATGCGAGGTTTCTTTTCTTGGACGCATGACCCCAAATCTCTCCCATCTTATCGCCGCCATATTTCCATTCTTCAGCCATATGTCTACTTCTTTCATCCATCGGCGTGGCTCGATTAGCAGCGAGTTACCTCCATTGCTCGTCTCGCTCTCGGCCGCCCGCGCCTCCACTGCTCATCTTGCTGCCGCTCGACTACGCCTCCACTGGTCGTCTCGCTGCCGGTAGCCCGCGGCTCTGTTGCCCCTCTGCTTCTTGGCCACCCACCCGGATGATTCAAACGATTCAAATCCGTCAGGTGATTAAGATGATTTCTATCTTACCTAACAACGCAAATCTGCCGACTAGGACATTCTCCGTCAGATGATTCAAACGATCGAATGCTCGCAGATCTGACGATTCTGAGTTCAGTCGAACCTCGATTGAAAGGTTTAGGGAAGACAAACAGGGAAGACGAACTGACTCGAGGACAGGAGCGATGCGCTGCCGCTAGAGGGGCAGAGGGAGGGGTGGAAGGTGAAGAGCCGTGCCATCATCACCCAGATTTGTTCCGATTTGTTCTCTGCTCGTTTCACATTTCTGGACTTTTTTGGTTTCTTGGTGTTCTTGTGCTTGGAAGGAAAAAATAAAAAATTTGGGCTTGTTTTTTATATTCAAGAAGTTTGAAATAGTTAAAATTATTGATTGAAAAAGTTTTAAGGATCAAACTTATTATCTTATACTTATTTTAATGCTATGTAATGTTACATCAGTAAAATCTGTCCGTTTTAACAGTGAAACAGATGGAAAGTACTAAATTGGGATGCACATGATTTGGTACTATACTTAGATAGAATATTTTTAAGATAGGGTACTCGTTTAAGATATAAGAATAAGTTAAAGGACCCCTGTGTAATTTTACCCATTAGGAATTGAAGACGCGGCGAATCAGATTCGCTTTATCTTTGACGACCTACATTCACACGCAAGCTGTTCCAGTTTTACAATGTAGGTTTTTGTTGGTATAACGGCAGTCATTAGTGATAAAATTTAACAAAAGTTATTTTAAAAAAATTTAACTTTTACTAGTTTTCAGCTTTAGCAGTTTAGGTGGTGTTCTGATGGACCATGAAAATATAAAAAATTATGATGATGGTGAATTAAAAAATATAAAAAATACCTTCTAGTGGAATTATGGGACTGCAGAGGTCAGGGCTATCTGCTGTAGGCTGTACCCTTCTCAGTTTCTTTGACACTCTTCATATCTTTTTTTGTCAACTCAATCGTTGGAATACTTTTTTCTCTAAAAAACCTAGATTATTTATAGGGCATAAGGATTAGATTAATCTAATTAATTTGTCCTCCGATACGGTTCGGTCAACAGTAGGAAAGTGGGATAGCGATAAAATTGATCTTTCAGTTACTTATATTACAAAAATGCAGTGTATAGGTTTTTTTTCGATAAAAGATGTTTCATTTCAATTAAGAGTAAATCGAATAATCTCTTATAAATCAATGATTACATAAGATTTTAAGAAATAACAAGAATATAAAACTAGACACTGCAAAGTTTTTATTTTTTGCAATACCAAATGAAACGAAGATGATAGAATCAAATCAAAACTTTCAGGTAAGTCAGAGTAAATTTAAAATAAAAAACTCACAAATAACAGGAGTAAAGATCAGATTAAATTGATAATAATCAGACAGTACTGTAACCAAACAGTCATCAAAAGCCTAAAAAGGACTATCTATAAAAATAAAATGATTATCTATAAAAAAAATTGCTTATAAAACCAATAAAAAATAAAAAATAACTTTATCCTATACAATTACCTTCATGTCTGTTGTCAAGTGTCAAAATACTCAGTAAAACTGAGATTTTAGAGAATTCAAGAGAAAACCTAGATTAACTACTGCTAATTACCAATGTAATAATATTATCATATGTGTTGGACGTTTATCTTTACCTATATAATAATATTCCATTTTCCCGTTCTTTCCAAGAGAGATACCATATGGTGATAATCTTGGGTTGACTATTTCTAGTAGCATAAATCCCATGTGTGCCGAGTCACCTATGCTTCTGGACGCTCAAGGTTACTTATATTTAAAATAAGTTTGCAGACAAGGTACTCTGTATTTGGTGGAATGACTAAATACTTGGCTGGAATGGAGGTGGAAATGAGTTCAACTCCACTTCCGCTTTTACCCTTTTGCTTTTTTTCCGTCTTTCTTTTCTTTCTTTTTTACTTTCTCTCCTGGCGCATTTTTTTTCTCCCCTCCATGCTTTTTTCCACATATTTTTTTTCTTTTCTTTTTCTTTCGATATTTCTTTCTTTCTTTTTTCATGTTTTTTTTTTATTTTCATGGCTGACGCATTTTTTTTCTCAGATTTGTTTCTTTTTTCCCTTTTTCATTTCATTCATTATTTTTAATATTATTATTTTTTTCTACAAATTATCTTTTTATATACATATTTTTTTTTCTCAGATTGTCAAGCAATAAAAGAATAGACAAATTTAAGCCAAAAGAACAAACAAATATTGGTAAAGGGACATCTAGTTCAACTAAAATTACTAATAGACACTGATAAAAGAATAAATAGTTTATATATGTTCTTTTATAAGTTCTTATTTGTCTTTTATAAATTTCATATGTTCTTTTACCATTTTTTGTTTGTACTCTTATCACTCCTTAGGGTGCCAATCAAAAAAAGAAAATATAGATAGTTAAGCTGAAAGAACAAAACAAATATTTATAAAAGAACATTTAATTCATCTAAAAGAACAAATAAATACTGATATAAGAATAGATAATTCATGTCCGTTTTTTTATAAGTTCTTATTTTTTCTTTTTTCACTTCTTACTTGTTCTTCTTAAGTTTTTTCTATTATTTTATCAATTTTTATTTGTTATTTTATCATTTTTATCTATCCTTTAATTAGTTTTTTTTATTTTTATCAATTTTATCTAGTTTTTATCAAATTTATCTATTCTTTTATCATTTTTATTTGTTCTTTTATTAGTTTCATTTGTTATTTCTCAATTTTATCTATTTTTTTATTAGTTCTTAATTGTTCTTTTATCAATTTTATTTGTTCTTTTCTTAATTTTAGCTGTTCTTTTATTAGTTCTTTTATATTCTTTTATTAGTTTTATTTGTTCCTTTCTCAATTTTGTCTATTTTTTTATTAGTTCTATCTATTCTTTTATTATTTTTAAATCAAATATTTATTTTTTATTTTATTATTATCTTGTTTTTCTTTTGTGAGCATATGTTAGTTTTTTAAGAGAAATTAATTATTCTTTTATTAGTATTTGTAAAAGATCTATTCTTTTACTAATAAGTATTTGTTCTTTTAGTTCAAATAGCTATTTTTAATTTTATTAGTTAGAAAATTTGAAAAAATAGATTTTTTTTGTTAAAAAAGAATGATATGATTAATAAAAATGAAATAGAACTAGGAATAAAAAATAGATAAATTAAAAAAAGAATAAAACTGGAAATAAAACAAGAGATAAAATTGACAATTTTGCAAAAACATGAAAAAGAAAAGGAAAAATTGGGAAAAGATGAGAAAATGAAAAAAAAAATGAAACTAGAAAAAGTATATATAAAATGAAAAAATTGAGAAAACAAACTGATGAAAATTGAGTGGGAAACTGAGAGAAAAATATAAGAATAAAAAGGTGAGAAAGACCAAAAAAAAAAAAAAAAGTAAAAAAACGAAGTTGAGAAGGAGGTGGCCAGCCCACCTTCCCCCTCCCCATTCCTGTGCCGGCCACTCCGCCAATTTCGTAGTCTGTTTGGGACGCGCAAATATTTCATAATGTGTGATGGTTAAAGTGATAATTCTTAAATTTTTTAGGAATAATGTACGAAATAAATGAGACCTATGCAATACTTACTCTTACAAGTATTAGTCAGGGCAGAAACATTATGATTGGAATACCTGCCTACCCTGGATAAATATATAGCTCATATCCAATTCAATGGTTGTGGTCGTGATCACATGTTTATTATAATTCTAGAAGGCCGGAATAAATTAAAAAGGAAAAAAAAAGGAAAGATAACAAGAGAAATATTTATACTACAAGAAACGCGACTATGGTTCATTTAAATTATGTTATCTAATAATTGTTTGATGTGTGAGTTTGTGGGATATCTTATTTTCATAATTTCTTACAGACATGACATATTATCAGTTTAAATTCAATAATTGACTTTGAAGTCTTCTCGTAATGACCACTTCAAGTACACCAGCATCACCAAGTCAAAATGTAAAAAATAAAAAATATAAAAAAATAAAAAAAACTCACCATTTGTTAGATGATATTTTTCTTATATCAAAACATGTGATGTATTAAAAAAATTAATGATTGAAAAAATGCATTTAGTTGGAAGCTACGAATACCATCAATTTGAAGATATTGGTTTAGGAGTATCAGAAGAAAACCTCAGGCTCAGAAATTAGCTGCGGGAATACGTTTATGCGTTCCCATGAATTTTTAGGAGTCGTAGGCTAGGCCGATATGCTCCATCTCTGCCCAATTCTTTCAAGTTTACAAAAGCTCGGTTTCCGAATATTGACCAAGACGTTCATATTGCGTGTGAACAAGTCGAAGAGCCCCACCAGCTTTTTATTCTCGATTGCGTGATACAAGTATTTTTATTCTCTAATTCCTGCACGCTATGTGCTTTTACAAATCTTACTTTGGAATTAAGTCGATCCTTAAGTCGTCCATCCAATTAAGACAGATTGGAATATGCAGCCCAATACTTGAGAATGGGTCAACATCATTGGGCCTTCGAACGTCAAGTGAGCCGATTGCTCAAGTGCCTCCTTGATAGGCGTCAGATCCAGACATCAACGCTTCTAACTTCCACATATCCAGGCTTCCAACTCTTCCACACTTAACAATCAAAATTGAAAAGGAAACAAGCCTTCATGAAACAATCTCACGCCTTTTTTTTTTGGGGTTTTTTAGAGCTGTCTAAATGGACTCGGGAAGGATGAAAATACCCTATGGAAGCGGAACTATCCGAGATATACCCTATTTTACACGTATCTGACCTCTAAAATTACCCTTCTAACCTTAGTCAAATGTAATAATCCATATATAACCTTTATCTCTTTCCCCACCCGATCACGCTAGCCACCATGTAGATTGCGCTTCTCTTTGATTTAGATGCAGTACCGTCCATTGTGCTTCTCTTCGATTTGCACACCTAAAGGGGGAGTTGCAACAATCAATCACCTGAGCATGGTGGCATATTGCATGGGCATCTCCCGGGTGATGTAGCTGATATTAAAGCATCCGACTTAAAAATCAGTTAGTAATAAGTAGAATGACTTTATTACAATATAAAGTCACGACCAGCTTGCATGTGAAACCAAAACTAGAAATGGGACAAAAAAAAAACCTTTACCAGGTAATAAATGATATAATTGAGACAAATTGGTGATAAGTAGAGTGAATTTATCATAATATAAAGCCGCAAAGTAACTCATCTAAAAGCCATGTTGGATCTAACAATTGGGGCTTTGGCATCGGCTAAAAGTAGCAGGACTGATGCTAGAATGTGCCGGGAATGGAGGTCGCAAGCAGGGGCCCTATACTTAATTGACTAAGAACAATGGCTGTAGTTGGTTGGGGGAGGATTGTGCTAGTGTCTGGACTTTAGAGGCAAGGGCGACGGTTGTGTGGGGCGGTTGTGGTGGACTAAAGGGTGGAAATTACAGCGATTGGGCTGGATAATAAAGGTGGCTAGAGGTAGAAGAAAAAAGAATTTAGCTTAAATTTTTACTCGACCCTTAAAGTTCTCATATGCTTTCAAAAATGCCCCTTGTGCAAGTAAAAATATGCACTTAACCCTCAATACTTTATGTTTTCATCAATTTAGTACCGGTGTATTACAAAAAGAAAAAATGTTTATTCACTTGTACAAATTATCTTTGATATACAGCTGAATATATAAACAATAGTTGTTAGGATTTTATTTGTGTATAGACACTTCAAGATTTATACATATATGTGCCTGATCCTCACTGGATTTGAGGTATATAAATATATTTGTCAACTTCCCTTACATGGAAAAATCAAAATTCCTTAACTGATTAGGCAAGTTGGTATGTTCATAATTCACTAGAGAAAGGAGACCTACCCCAGGGGTATCATTCATCCTTATGGCTAGTAAACAACTCTAGAAGTGATATGAGAATTAATACCGTTGTAGCTAGTTTATGTTCTTTGTTTTCTTTGTAAATCAAGTTCATACATATCTGCCATCAATTAGTACATATCTCTAATTTAGGAGGCAATGAAGATTTGATTAAATCAAACCTATTTTCTATAAAGGGTAGTATCTATCTATTTATCTATATAAGGTAAAATTCACCGGGGGTACCTTAGTTTTTTTTGTCCTAATTGGGTACCCTACTTTCAAGTTGTTATAGTAAGGTACCTTACCTTTTATCGCGTATCCTATCTAAGTACTTTCCGTTAATTTCAAAGTTATTTCTAATGGAAAATGCTGACGTGATGTAAAAAATATTAAAATAAATCATAAAATAACACTTATGGTCCTTTAATTTTTCTACCAATAATTCTAAACCTTAACATTTTAAATCTAACCCTTAGTTTCTAATTCCTCTACTTCATTGCCGTCGTACCTCGCTCATCGCCGCTGCTCAATCCTCACTTGCCACCGTCATTGCTGTTGCTCGATCCTTGCTCATCGCTGCCACCACTGCTGTTGCTCGATTCTTGCTTGTTGCCACAGCCGCTGCTACTCGCTTCTCACTCCTAGCTCGTTGTCGGTGCTTGCTGGAACCACCTCATCTCCACTTCCGACTATCATTCATGTATTAGATGCTGAAGCTAAGCCACCCTTTTTGCCATAAGCCTCGTGAACCACTTATCTCCACCTCATTCAAGCACAAAAAACCCAGGAACAAACAAAGCCCAAATGGCGTCAATCTCTGTTCAATTTTCAATCTTTCATGGGATGTGGGCAAGTTAAACCCGCATCAATCTCATTGTCCCATCTGATGGCGAGGGCGATGGCATTGATCTTATGGATGAATCCAAATATGGCGGCTGTTGCGAAGGCAATGACGTTGTGGTCGATGGTAAGGGCCACTCTGAACTTCTTATTCAGCCACTTCGACAACAACTACTAGGCACTGTTGATCTTGAGGAGTTCCAATCAAAGACAAGCAATTCTGGTTAGAAACAAAGCTGATTCGATGAGATCGATGCTGGAAAATGGGGCGGTGGGGAAGCAATAGGATATGGGGCGGCAGGGTGACGACGGTGATGGGCATCGACTTTCCTGTGTGACCGATTCCTACTTTGATTCATCAATCTCCTCCTCCGATTGTTTTTTTCTGATTTGTTTACTCGCCACCGTCGCATTCGTCGCTAAGCTCATCTCCTTTCCCATCTCGCCAACCAACTTTGCCCAGATTTCTTTTTTACTTTTGTTCTGATTTCATTTAAGAGTTCTTACTTTTGTTCTGATTTCATTTCTCTAATTTTGATTTCATTTCCCTTGTTCTTGTTTATGGGTTTCCCAGATTATTTGGTATGATTTAAAAGCATTTTGGTAGTTTGGGGGGGGGGTTTGTAATTTTCCCAGAAATTAAATGGCCACAATGTTATTTTATGATTTATTGTAATGTTTTTTATACCATGTCAGCATTCTCCATCAGGCATAACTCTGAAATTAACGGAAAGTATTTAGATAGGACATATGATATGAGATAAGGTACATCGCTAGGACAACTTGAAAGTAAGATACCCAATTAGAACAAAAAAAAAAAAAAAACTAAAGTACCCCTAGTGAATTTTACCATATATATATATATATATATACACAAATTCCAATCAAAATGCTCATTCCTGCCTTAACTAATGCTAGTAATAATCATCAATAAAAAAAATACTAGTAATAATCAACCAAGATCATTATCATGTGGTATCTCTTTTGGGAAGAATGAAAAAAGGAAATATTACCATATAGGTAAAGATAAACATCCAACACATGATAATATTATCATATTGGCTGTGAGCAGCGATTGATCTAATTTTTTTCTTGAATTCATCAAAATTTCAGTTTTACTGGATGTTTCTATGCTTGATAACAAATATAAAGGCGATTGTATAGAATAAAGTCAGTTTTTTATTTTTTATTTTTATGTTTTACTGATAGTATTTTTGTTTTTATTGATAGTCTTTTTGTTTGTATAGCTAATCTTTTTTAGCCATTTAATGCTTGTTTGATTACAATACTATCTGGTTATTATCAGTTTGATCTGAGTTTTGTTTCAGTTATTTATGAGTTTTTTATTCCAAATTTATTCCGGCTTACCTGAAAGGTTCGATTTGATTCAATTATCTTCCTTTCATTCAGCATCACTTTTATAATGAAATTAAAATTTTCATTAATTTTAACATTTTATGCTTAGTATGTAAAAATTCATAAAAATTAGTCACATCATAAAAATAATATTTAATGAATTATTATACTCATATAGTATTATACTTCAAATGACGTCAAATTTGGATAAAAACTATAAAAATGAAAATGAATCATTTTAAATTAATTTAGCTTAATATTAAATAAATTGACGATTTAAAATTTTTATCCATAACTACAATAGCAAAAAACTTAAAATCATTATTTGTTATTGTTAACATCGCAATATTATTCATGTTTAGATTCTGACATCACCACATAGTTTTTTATGGTATGTGTCAAAATTTACTTTTTTCTCTCATCCTGAACTAACAACAGATCCTTGACTCGCCCCATCTAAATAAGAGTATCGATGAAATATAAATAAATTCACTCGTTGTTTGATTTTGTTTAAACTTGGTGTACTAATTGTATACATATTCTCTTTTCAGTCCAATTTTGAATGGTCTCACGGACTTGTTACTCAGTTTAACCTGAATTGAGCTCACGAGCTGCTTTGCTTGACGTGACTTGATTTTAATCTTGTACAACATTTCACCTTGAACTCGACCTGAGTCTATCTGGATTAAAGCTCGTTTATATCTCTTCCAATCACAAATTCTGAACTCAGTCCTTATTTGAAGCGTACCTAGCTTTACTCAGTTCTGCTTCAACCTGAATCAAGGGAACAAAATAAGGAGCCGAAGATTTGAGAATGGATCAGCATTGGGCCTTGGAATGTCAAGTAGGGCAATGATCCAGCCCAATGCCTCCTTGATGGGCTTACAAAGTGTCAGGCCCACATGTCGACTCTTCTGGACATGTCATCTCTGTATAAATTGGCGTGCAATGCGCGTGTGTTACTGTGGCTTCACGCACAAGGAGCTTGAAATTGGCAACAGCACATGGCAGAAGAGATGCTTCCAAACTTCAACCCTTCCACAATCAACAAATAACAATCAGGCTTAAAGAAGAAACAATCCTTATGGAACTATAATTTCACGCTTTATTCTAACAATCCTTCCCTTTTTTTTTTTTTTTTTTTATAAATTTTTTAATAAAAAGAAAGTTAAATTTTTTTTTTCCCATCTAACAAATGCCTCAGTCTTTTATAAATATAGGTATCCAAGTGTAATTTTTATAAAAGTTCAGGGGCAATTTTTATAAAAAATTGGCCAACTCCACTTGCCCAAGCCTTTACGTCATCTGGATCCATTGGCCCACAATTCTATGCAAGTATCTGTATCTTGGCTCCTCAATCTATTTCTCCGTCTCTCTGCTCAACTAAAAATCCTGTCTGTTCTTCCTCCTCGGGCATTGCAAGTTACCTCTCCTCGGAAATCCGACTCTGGTCAAGGTATGGGCTCTATGGAGGAAGATAGGTTGCTGTTGGAAGCTGGATTTGTGGAGGTTTATTGATTTTTCTTTTACCCTTTTCTCTGCCGATTTTGGTGTTCTTATGTCAATTAATTCGCTCGATTCTTGGTTGGATATGTCTGACATTGATGAATAAGAAATCGGCCATGAGGGTTGGGGATTTCAAATTTGTGTTAGGAATATGGTAAATTCTGGGTTTTGTTTACTTTTTAATACTGTTGCCGCTTATGCTTGCGAGTAGATAGCACCTTGAGTCAGGACCTTATGCTTCTGTATTGTATATTTCAGCTCCTTAAGCTTGAACTGTGATGTCTGATTCTGACCTTAGTTGGTGCTTAGTGCAGTGTATCTGGTGTCAATGAGTAGGTTCTCCATTTAAAAGTAAAACTTTTGGGGGCTGGAATAGACTTTATAGAGCTCAATTTCATTTTTATGGGGCATCTTTCTTTGAATGCAAAAAGCGTGTACAGGCCTTTCGAAGTTGCTGTTTGCTTGACGCTAGTTTATGCCTAGGAACTGAAGACAAAGATGGATTCTTGATTGAGGATGAGAGTAGCCAGTTGGTTGTGAATGTTTATTTATGCATCTGAGTAGGTAGTTTCATGTTTGGAAAGTTCTGATGTCTCTATGATTGAATGTGCAGAGTGACAGTAGCAGCGTTTACACAGGAGATGGATCAGTTGACATTAAAGGGAATCGGGTTCTTAAACAGAATACTGGAAACTGGAAAGCATGCCCTTTCATTTTGGGTAATTTAATAGCTACATCGCTATTCTGGTTTTGTTCTTTGGTTCTTGTTGTTAACTTAAACTGCAATGTAAAATGAAGGTAATGAATGCTGCGAACGTTTGGCGTACTATGGAATTTCCACAAATCTTGTTACTTACCTGACCAAAAAGCTTCATGAAGGAAACGTTTCTGCTGCAAGAAATGTGTCCACCTGGCAAGGAACCTGCTATCTTGCACCTTTGGTAGGAGCTGTTGTAGCAGATGCTTACTGGGGGAGATATTGGACAATTGCAGCTTTTTCAACTATCTACTTTATTGTAAGAATATGCTTTTCATTTCTCTTGGTCAATATAATCATGGTTGTTTTTACGTTATTGGGCCTCGATTCTCACTGATCATCAATTTTATGGCACGTTAATTAATTTTTACCTTATTAGATAGCCCCCTTAGACAACATACGAAATCTTGACTTCGTAATTTGCTAAACTGTGTAATTTTTCAGTTGTTTGAGTCTGTTGGCCTTGTTTTTTGGTGATAAGAGTTCTGTTGTTTCATTTTTTCTTTCCTTTTTTTTTCAGCCAACCAACCAACTAGTCATTAATCCAAAAGTTGGCATTGGCTACATGGATCTTATGCCCCCATTTTGTTCTTCTGAAGCTCCATGAGGGCGAGATATCATTCTACTATTCCTACACAAATAAATTACTGTATACATCTGAATCATCTATCAGCACAAAGAGCCTAACTATATTATCCACTTTTGTTTCACAGGAATATTTGAAGTGTGTTCAAAAGAAAAAAGAATATTTCAAGTGCTTTTGACATATTCTTTGACATTGATGACTTTCATTCTGTTTCCTGATTCATTCATTTCATCCTGATATTGTCTTTTAATTAATGTTAAGCAACGAAAGAAAATATTAATCAATGATACATCAGATGAGTCTTAACTTCTGCTGAGTAATCACTTAAAGGTCTGTTGCATTTTCCTGCTGGGCAGTAACAGCCTACCCACTTATTGGGCATATTTTTATTTTCTCATGCTCTTACTTCTTAGAGGAGAAAGAACTGGTGGTAGAGCCAAGAGAAACAGAACTTTCTTGCAAATTAGTTCATTGTTAAGAGTTGAGAATTCATTTTTCTTATGGTTGCTTGACAGATTTTTGTTTTCTTTGTTTCTTTAATAACACATCACTGAATATAAATTTGTGGTCATTTCTGATCTGCCACTTTTTATGTCTCTGCCTATTTTCCATTTTACTAATCATATGTCCACATAAGGTTTTGTAATTTGTCCATAACTTTGAGGTAACATGCTCTAATTTTTTACAGGGAATGTGTACGTTAACTCTTTCAGCTTCGGTCCCTGCACTGAAACCTGCTGAATGCGTGGGATCCATTTGCCCATCAGCTACTCCAGCTCAGTATGCTGTATTTTTCTTTGGCCTTTATCTTATTGCGTTAGGGACTGGTGGCATCAAGCCATGTGTTTCGTCCTTTGGGGCTGATCAATTTGATGACACAGATCCAAAGGAAAGGGTGAAGAAAGGATCATTTTTCAATTGGTTTTATTTTTCGATAAACATTGGAGCTCTAATATCAAGCAGTTTTCTGGTGTGGGTTCAAGACAACGCTGGCTGGGGCCTTGGGTTTGGCATTCCTGCTGTAGTTATGGGCATTGCAATTATAAGCTTTTTTTCAGGCACACCTCTCTACAGATTTCAGAGACCTGGGGGAAGCCCTATTACCCGAATGTGTCAAGTTTTAGTTGCATCATTCCGAAAGTGGGGTCTGAAGGTACCTGAAGATAGTAGCCTACTGTATGAAACAAGTGATAAGCACTCTGCCATTGAAGGAAGCCGGAAATTGGTGCACACGGATGAACTGAAGTAATTTTTTTTCTTGACCTCCAAAACTAGCTTTTGATTTCTTGGTTATTTATTTATTTATTTATTTTTACCATGAGTCAGCTGAAGCCGTATGGTGACTAAACGTGAGTTTGCAAGTCTTTCTTTTTCTTTTGTCTCAATGTTGAATTATTTATATACCTGTAGGTTGTTCTTATAAATTTAAAATCTTCAGGTGCCTTGACAAGGCAGCTGTGGTCTCAGTATCTGAGACCAAGACTGAGGACTTCTCAAACCCATGGCTGCTTTGCACTGTAACGCAGGTGGAGGAATTAAAAATCTTGATCCGCATGTTCCCCATCTGGGCTAGTGGAATTCTCTTTTCGGCTGTGTATGCCCAAATGTCAACCATGTTTGTGGAACAAGGAATGATGATGGACACTTCACTTGGTTCCTTCACAATTCCACCGGCTTCTCTTTCAAGTTTTGATGTCATCAGTGTTGTCTTTTGGGTTCCTATATATGATCGGGTTATTGTCCCCATTGCAAGGAAATTCACTGGCAAAGAGAGGGGTTTTTCAGAGTTGCAGAGGATGGGAATTGGCCTTTTCATTTCAATCTTTTGCATGTCAGCTGCAGCAGTGGTAGAGATCAGAAGGTTGCAGCTTGCAAGGGAGCTTGGACTGGTTGATGAGGAAGTTGCTGTACCCCTCAGTATATTTTGGCAGATTCCCCAATATTTCTTGTTGGGTGCTGCAGAAGTATGCACTTTTATTGGGCAGCTCGAGTTCTTCTATGACCAATCTCCAGATGCCATGCGAAGTCTATGCAGTGCACTTTCTCTTCTAACAACAGCACTGGGAAATTACCTGAGCTCTTTTATTCTGACATTGGTAACTTATTTCACAACGAAGAATGGGCAGCCTGGTTGGATACCTGATAACCTGAACAAAGGCCACCTCGACTATTTTTTCTGGCTTCTGGCTGGTCTTAGTTTTGCAAACATGTTGGTGTATGTTGTTTGTGCCAAAAAGTACAAACAGAAGAAGGCTTCTTAATCTCTGTAATGGAGGATACGGCAATCTTGCTTTGGAAGCAAACTCAACTAAAATGCCATTGTAAATAGTCCATTCTTGTTCATTACCGTAAGATTTGTTTCTATCTCAAATATGTTTAAGGTTGCTACATTTGGATTATAATAGAGGTAAAAACTGAGTTATTTGGTAGAATGTTTGGAATTTAATAACATGTCCCATTCTGACGAATTTGTGTTGCTTGTTTTTCTGTGCTTCGCTTCTGTATACTTGCATTCTTCACTCGGGGAGCCTTTTGTTTTTCATTTATAATATGACTGGATTTGGGGAATCACTTTGCTGTTGAAATATTAGACCTCAGCTGAGCTGAGGTATTCAGGTAAAGGGATGCCTTTCTTACAATGACTAGCTTCGGCAATTCTAAAATACAATCATTTTTTTGTGGTCCTTATAGATTTTTGAACTTCCACTTTAGTCCTTATGTTTTTAAAACGTTGCAAAGCTTAAGCTACCTCTAGGCTTTTATAAAATGTTCAATCAAGTTACAAATTTTTTAGCCAAGGCACGGGGACTCAGATAGGGGCAAATAGGAAAAAAAGCGCACATCTTAATCTTCGCAAACAGTTAATATTGTTAGGATTGGAGGATAGAAGGGGCATTGTCTTCAAAGTATTTATGGATTAATACGAGGGTCAAAATTGCTACACCTTTCCCATCATCTTCGGTTGGATTGTTTGAGAACAATTTTTGTGATTAGTGTTAAAGTTTTAAATAATTTATTTACTCTAAGTTAAAAATTAAAAGTTAACCTTAAATAATTTTCTTAAAGCTCTAAAGCTAATACCTAATGTTAATGCTAAACAGCTACATCTACACCTTCGGCCACAATGATTAAAATTGATGGGTACTCTTATATTTTCAATATTCCTACAGAAAAAAAAAAGAATTGCATTTTCAGTATTTTCAATATTTTTAAATTTAATGATTTTTTAATTATATTACTGTTTCAATATTCATTTTTTTCATTTTCCTCGATTAACATGTGAAATTAAATGATAAAAGTGAAAAAAATATAAAAATAACACTACCTCTTGTATTTTTTAATGCATTTCACTTTTTTGACTTGAATTTATTCATATTATTATTTAGTAGACATTTTTTTAAAAAATATGCTTAGAAACTATATGTCTTGATTTATTGTTTATATATAAAAAATTTGCATTTATATAATAAAATAGTGAAGCTGAAAACCATAAATTAAAGGCCTAAGTTCGTCATTGGTCCCTTAAGTTTAGTGACTTGCACAAGTTAGTCCCTAAAGATTGACTCATCTTGACTTAATCCTTTAAGTTTGAAAAATGTTGCAACTTAGTCCTGTAACTTGGAAAGTGTACATGCCTTAGTCCTTACAACTATCATGTGCTATCACGTGCTTGACGGCGTTCATGTTCTGCCTTCTGCCTCCTGCCTCCCTTTTGCGACGTCCCAATGATGTCCCAACCTTATTGACGACGTCCTTACCTCACCGGCTACTATCTCCGGTGACTTTGCTACCTAATAGGCGTTGTCACTAAGATAGCTACTACCATCTTCGGCGATTGATGACACAAATTTTTAAATTTCGACGGTACCATCTTTGATGATCGACGATGAAAATGTGGACGAATGGAAATGGAATTAGAGGGGTTTTCTTCCTTGAAAGCCGCTGAACACAAAGAAATCAATTTCATTAATCAATTTCACATACAAGCATTTAATTTCAAAAAATAAAATTAGGATTCATAAACAATTTTGAAAAATCAGATTTGATTAGAGTCAAAATTGAAACAAAGTATGAAAAATTGAGACCTAAAACCATGGGGCTATTATTGTGCGGCCTAAATACTATAGAACTAAGTCATGTATTAGTGATTTTCAGGAGCGGTGGCGACTAAGGAGTTTCAGGAGCATTCAGACTCCAAAGGAAAATTTTCAAGTTCACTGGTTTCTGGTAACCCGCATCTTAACCCAATACTTTCCACTGTGTTTGACTGGGCTAAGTAACCCCATCCATCTTGCCATCCAATCAGGGACTAAGACGTAACATTTATCAAACTTAAAGGACTAAGTAGTGATGAGTCGCACTTTAGGGACTAACTCGTGCGAGTCACCAAACTTAAGGGACCACTGACGCATTAGGCCTAAATTAAATGGTTGACGGAGTATTCTTTGTTTGTTTATTGAGTACAAAATTATTCTTTATGTTCCTAAATTACTTTGATAACTGCTCTCTGTAATTGCTTAATTTTCTTCCTATTTGCCCGAAATCCAATTGTGCGGAAGCTATGAGCTCTACGGAGGAAGATAGGGCGCTACTGGAAGCTGGATTTGTGGAGGTTTACTGATTTTTCTTCCGCTCCTTCCTCTGAAGATTTTTGGATTGATGCATAAGAAATCGGGCTTGAGGATTCTCTTCTAAGAATTTGAAATTAGTATTTGGAAGATGATAATTTCTGGGCCTCGTTTGGTTGAAGTCGCTGCTTCAGTTGTTTTTGCTTGCGAGTTAATAGTACCTTGAGTCAGGGCTTTTGTGCTTCTGTGTTTTCAGCTCCTTCAGCTTGATTTTTGGTCTCTCATTCTAACATTAGTTGTTGCTTAGAAGGGTGTCTGATTTGGTTATCGATTACAGGCAAAACTTGGGGCTGACTTGACTCTAGAGAGCTCGATTTTTCCTTTTGCAGTTGCTGTTAGTTCGATGCTAGCTTACAGCAGTAACGGAGGTCATAGATGGATTCGTAAATCAAGATGACAATTGCTAGTTGATGGAACATTTGCTTTCATTCATCCCTGTCAGTAAGTTTTATGTTTGGAAAGGTCTGATGTCTGGATGATTCAATGTACAGAGAGAAGGCAGCGATGCTTATACAGGAGATGGATCAGTTGATATTAATGGGAATCCTGTTCTCAAGCAGAATACTGGAAATTGGAGAGCATGCCGTTTCATTTTGGGTAATTTTATAGCTAGGTCACAAAGGTTTTGTTCTTTGCTTCTTATTGTTAACTTGGTTGTAATGTGAAATGAAGGTAATGAATGCTGTGAACGCTTGGCCTACTATGGAATTTCCAAGAATCTTGTTACTTACCTGAGTAAAAAGCTTCATGAAGGAAACGTTTCCGCTGCAAGAAATGTGAGCACCTGGCAGGGAACCTGCTATCTTACACCTTTGATAGGAGCCATTGTGGCAGATTCTTATTGGGGAAGATACTGGACCATTGCAGCCTTTTCAAGTGTTTACTTTATTGTAAGAAGATGCTTTCATAACCTTTGTTTAGGGATATATCGTCATAGTTATTTTACCTAATTAAATCTTGCTTGTAACTGATCACGGATGAAAGCTGGTTTTAAATGGTCTCTGTTCAGTTATATTCGTAATTGCTTTGATTTATTGATTTGACATTAATTGCTGTGCACGTCTCAATCATCTTTTTGATATTTGGGAAAGAAAAGCTAGAAACTTTTCTTTCAGCACAGAGGAACAAAGCCAATTTGCGACTTCCTTTTGTTTCAAAACAATGTCAGAAGTGCTTTTGACATGTTCTATAACATTAATGAACTTTGCCTTTTCATCAAGTGGGCTTTCAAGTGATTATTCAGGAAATGATTCTTGATTAATGACTGCAGAATCACTTCCACTATCCGCTGCATACTCTCTGCTAAGCAGCAGGAGTGTACATTCTTACTGGGAAAACTTTTGTTGTCTCACACTCTTATCGGTTAAAGAGATGGTGCTGAGACAAGAGAAACAAAATTCTCTTGAAAATTAGTTCATTGTTAAAATTGAAATTTCCTTTTTCACTTTTGCTTAACAGATATGTCGACATTGTTTTCTTTCTTCACAAGGCTTCATTGAATATAAGCACATTCTCATTGTCACCTGCTACTATTTTTGTTTGTGTTCTTTTTCAATTTATGATCATAAGTCCACAAATCCTTTTTTTCACATTGTCTTGGACATTCAGGGAATTTGTACGTTGACTCTTTCAGCATCGATCCCTATACTGAAACCTGCTGAGTGTGTGGGCTCAATTTGCCCATCAGCTACTCCAGCTCAGTATGCTGTATTTTTCACAGGGCTTTATCTTATCGCATTAGGGACTGGTGGCATCAAGCCATGTGTCTCATCCTTTGGTGCTGATCAGTTTGATGATACTGATCCCAAGGAAAGGGTGAAGAAAGGATCATTTTTCAATTGGTTTTATTTGTCCATAAACATTGGTGCTCTAATATCGGGCACTTTTCTGGTGTGGGTCCAAGACAACGCTGGCTGGGGCCTTGGATTTGGCATTCCTGCAGTATTTATGGCCATTGCAATCATAAGCTTTTTCTCAGGTACACCTCTCTATAGATTTCAGAGACCGGGGGGAAGTCCTATTACAAGAATATGCCAAGTTTTAGTTGCATCATTAGGTAAGTGGAATCTGAAGGTACCTGAAGATAGTAGTCTACTGTATGAAACAAGTGATAAGCACTCTACCATTGAAGGAAGTCGGAAATTGGAGCACACAGATGAGCTAAAGTAAGTTTTTTTTTTCCCTTGAACTCCTAAACTAAAATTTTTTGATAACTTATCTAGTATATTTAGCTGTGAGTTGACTGAAGCCTTATGGTGACTAAGGATGAGTTTGCTGGTTTTTTTTTTCTGGGGTCCCCCCCTTTTTGTCTGTGGCCCAATGCCCAATGTTAAATCACTGATGTTTCTTCTAAACTTAAGATTTCAGGTGCCTTGACAAGGCAGCTGTGATCTCAGATACTGAGAACAAGAGTGAGGATTTCTCAAACCCATGGAGGCTGTGCACTGTAACGCAGGTGGAGGAATTGAAAATCTTGATCCGCATGTTCCCCATCTGGGCTGCTGGAATTGTTTTTTCAAGTGTGTATGCCCAAATGTCAACTATGTTTGTGGAGCAAGGGATGATGATGGACACCAAACTTGGTTCCTTCGCAATTCCGCCAGCTTCTCTTTCAAGTTTTGATGTCATCAGTGTAATCCTTTTGGTTCCTATATATGATCGGGCTATTGTCCCCATAGTAAGGAAATTCACTGGCAAGGAGAAGGGTTTCACGGAGTTGCAGCGGATCGGAATTGGCCTTCTTATTTCAATCCTCTGCACAACAGCTGCTGCAGTGGTAGAGATCAGAAGGTTGCAGCTTGCAATGGAGCTTGGACTGGTTGATAAGGATGTTGCGGTACCTGTACCGCTCAGTATATTTTGGCAGATCCCCCAGTATGCCTTGTTTGGTGCTGCAGAAGTATGCACTTTTATTGGACAACTTGAGTTCTTCTATGATCAATCTCCAGATGCCATGCGAAGTTTATGCAGCGCAC
Source organism: Aquilaria yunnanensis (assembly GCA_039654915.1). Classification (NCBI taxonomy): domain Eukaryota; kingdom Viridiplantae; phylum Streptophyta; class Magnoliopsida; order Malvales; family Thymelaeaceae; genus Aquilaria; species Aquilaria yunnanensis. The sequence continues at coordinate 6,081,808 of CM077595.1, forward strand.
TTGCACTTCTAACAACAGCTTTGGGAAACTATCTGAGCTCATTTATTCTGGCGATGGTAACTTACTTCACAACCAAGAATGGGCAGGCTGGTTGGATACCTGATAACCTAAACAAAGGCCACCTTGACTATTTCTTCTGGCTGCTGGCAGGTCTTAGTTTTGCAAACATGTTGGTGTTTGTTGTTTGTGCCAAAAAGTACAAGCAGAAGAAGGCTTCTTAATCTATCTGGAGGATACCATGTACCGGTCATACTTCTGAAACGAAACTTGATTCAGATGTAACTGTAAGTAGTTCATTCTTGTTTCATCATTACTATAAAATTTGCTTCTGTAACAAATGTATAGATTGTTATGACTATTAGATTGTGATTGTAACTGAGCATCAACTTCTCATTTGCTGGTTAGTGTCTGATGGTAGAATGCTTGGAAATTTGTAGCAGGTGCTGGCTAGTTTGTCTGATTGGTATTCTATGCTGCTCTATGCGTCTGTTATTTGAGGGGAAAAAAGAAAAAGGAAATGAAATTTGCACACATTCTGAATCAATATTCAAAAAACAAATGCAATCAAAGTAAGATTTGATAACAAAAAGAATTCATGCAAACAAAGGAACATGTTGATGCACTTGTTCACATTCTTATCAACGACCAGATTTTGATATCTTATTCTTATTTATGTTCCTTAAAAAAAAGTGGTTAAGCGAATCAACTTCTGGACGATCCGGTTACGTATAACAATCCACAGCAGAGCTCCTAACAATTTGGAGGACTCATGCTAGTCGGAGAACTGTAATGTGTCCCTGCTACCTGCAATTGAATTCAAGAACCAGGGCACACGCAGTTTCTGTTGTCTCTTACAACGCCAAACATCTATAATTTTCTACGCCACGAGCCTAAGACTTCCATTTAATTTCCACACTAAAGACAAATAGCCAGACCTCAAACATGTCTACAGTCATTAAAATCATAAGATTCCACTGTATAAATCCAACACTATTTACGAATTGGAGCCGCCTGTTGTTATTATTAGAAACATCTTCAGTCAAATCTTTTCCACCTTCTTGGCATTCCCCCTCTTCTCGGTCCTCGGGAAGGCGCCTGGGTTAGGAATGGGCCATAAGGAGGAAGGTGCATCGCTGCTAGAAGCTGGACATAAGGAGCAAGGTGGATCGCTGCTGGAAGCTGTACTTTTGGAGGTTTGTTCATCTTGCTTTGCCCCTTTTCCTAACGTCAATTGATTCTTGTTTTTTTCTTTTGATTTACGCTTTTCTACCCAGTTGATGATTCGCTTTGCTTAGTTGGGTAAGGCTGAGATTGATGAACAAGAAATTGGTCATGAGCATTCTCTCGTCGGAGTTTCAAATTAGTATTTGGAAGATGATAAATTCTGGGCTTTATTTTGTTTTTAATCTTGTACCCCCCAATTTGCTGCTCTACTCGTTTGTTGCGTGCTTGTCAATGAGCAGTCTTCCAATCAAAAGCAATACCTTGTGGGGTTGAATAATCTTCAGAGAGCTCAATTTTACCATTTTTGGGTTTCTTCATTTGACCACATGAAGTTGGTACTGGCCTTTTGCAGTTGCTGTTTGTTGGACGTTAGTTTACATGCAGGAGCATTTGTTTATATGCGTGCTTGTAGGTCGTTTTGTGTTTGGAAAGTTCTAATGTCTGGATGAAGGTAGCAGCATTTATGTAGGAGATGGATCAGTTGACATTAATGGGAATCCAGTTCTCAAGCAGAATACTGAAATTGGAAGGCTTGCGCTTTCATTTTGGGTAATTTAATTGTAGGTCACTGTCGATGTTTTGGGTTTGGTTCTTATTGTTAACTGCAATATGAAATCAAGGCACTTAATCTTGTGAATGTTTGGCTTACTGTGGAATTTCCACAAATCTTTTTAGTTACCGGACTGAAAACCTCCACAAAAGAAACGTGTCTGCTGCAAGAAATGTGATCACCTGGAAGAGAACCTGCTATCTTACAACCTTCATAGGAGCCGTCATAGCAGATGTGTATAGGGGAAGATATTGGACAGTTGCTGCTTTTTCAACTATTTACTTCATTGTAAGTATATGATTTTCATGCCTTTTGTTCAGTGATATTTTGCTCTTAGTTGTTTTATGTTACTGCTCTTGCTTCTCACTGATCATACCCCAAAGTTGGATTTAGATGATCTCTGTTAAGCTAGATCCAGAATTGCTTTCATTATTGATTTGACATTAATTTCTGTAAACATCTCAGTCATCTTTATTATGAAAGAAAAGCTAGATATTATATTTCTTTGAGCTCAGACTGAGGATGATTGTCATTTTGGCTCTTCTTTATATTTTAGGAGAATGTTTGAAGTGCTTTTACCATGTTTTATAACATCGATGAACTTTAATTGTTTGTTTGCTGATTCATTCTTTTGATTCTAATGTTGCCTTCTGATAAATTGCACACTTTCGACTAATGATCATGAAATGTCATAGTGAATGGTCCATTCTTGTTCATTACCATAAGTTCTACTCTATCAAATGCTTTGGAAATTGTTATGACGATTACATTGGGGAGCGTCAACTTTTCAGTGGATTGTTAATGCCCAATGATAGGTTGCTTGGGATTTGATGAGAGGCGCTGGCTTATTTGTTGCTTAATTATCTCAGGTGGTCTTGTTCATCTATGATTAACCATGTATGGGTTTGGAAAAGTACTCTGCTGTTGTAACTAGGCATTATGATAGATTTTCAGCTGGAAAGGGGTTCACTGGTAGATGAAGCTCATTTTACTATTAGCAGAAGTGTATCCTCCGTCCACCACAAGATTGTGTGCAGTTATGAAGCCGGAATCTTCACTTGCAAGGAACAAAGCTGCCTGAGCCACATCATCTACAGTTGCTGCTCTCCCACGCAGCAAACTTCCATTCTCACCCACAATTTTGCCCACTTCTTCGGGCTTCATGCCTTCCTTCCCGAGGAGCCTCTGGTATGCGCTGACGAGCATCTCAGAAGGGACACCATGAGGAGATATGCAGTTGACTCGAATCCCATGGACACCAAGCTCACAAGCTGTGGTTCTCACAATTCCGTTGATAGCTTCTTTTGACAGTGTGTAGGCATGTGATGCGAGGCCTCCCATGATGGCTGCAGAGCTAGATGTGCATACAATGGATCCTGCATTTCGGCCCTCGATCATGGCTCTTGCAGCATGCTTGATTCCATGCAGAACCCCGTTCAGGTTAACCGAAAGCAAGTGGTTCACTTGCTCCATTTCAAGACTGGTTATGCTGCCCCAAGGGCCGGAAATGCCTGCATTGTTGAACATAATATCTAGCCTGCCTTTCCAAGTAAGGGCAAGATTTACAGCTGATTCCACATCCCTCTCCTTTGAAACATCACAGTGCAAGTAGCGGCCCCCAATTGAGGCTGCAAGCTTGGAGCCTAGGTCGTCTAGTATGTCTGCAACAACAACATCCGCCCCATTCTGTGAGAAGAGTTTTGCCGCTGCTGCTCCAATCCCTCTTGCACCGCCAGTTATGACTGCAACTTTGCCATTCAACCTGAACAAATCTCAAGAGCACCGGCATTTGGAATCAGACTCGAATTAAGGTTTCTCATCAAAGGGCAATTGGCGCCGGGTAAATTACAAACTTGAGACACGGACAGACTGACTAACCTTTTGGTGGATGAAATCTGAAGGAGACCGGGGTCATTTGCTGCGACCTCCATTTGTATCTGTGTAAGCGTTTGGTTGATCTGGTTGGTGATTTATAAGAACAGTTAAGAAAGTACCAAGAAAAGAAAATGCATGCTTTACAAGTTTTAGGTAATGGTGACACAAGAAATGCTGGTTTCAGGGATTTTATTTAACCTCCACACTCTTTTTCACTTTATCTTCCAACCACTTGCAAACCATAATCAAGCAGGTACGCAAGTTATTATTTTTTATATATATGTTTTGTCAATACATATTAACCGGGTGAAATGCCCTCAGCCTTCAGGCATGCAGTGCCAAGATTCCACTCATCCCAAGCTCAGCCCACACAAAAATTAGCCGCCACAGCTACATTCGTTGTTACCCTGTAATTAAATATTCCATCTGTCTTGAAATAGTTCTCCATCAACTATGAACTCAAAATGTGAAGCAAAATCTAATTAATATCCCATCAGTCCTCGACTCCATAATATTCAGATGCTCCACGAATATATACATATATATTAAACGTTTCTGAAGGCCTCCATGCCAAAAATAATCGCTCCATGTCACTATATTGGTAATTTTGTCAATTTTTTTTGTTACTTGATATTTAAGTTACTATGAAAAATTGACAGGAAAGTGCCTGATGCACGAAATCTAAAGGGTTTGGCAGTAATTGGACCACTTGAATACTGGCCAAGATGAAGTAGGCGTTCCTCTTTGCCAACTCACTTGTTAATCACGACAGTGCACTTTTTTGTTTTCTAATCTGCGAAGAAATTGAATTAAATGATTTCTATAGATAGCTTAAGATTAGAGCGAGGTTGTAAAGAAGTTGAAAGTTGAAACAATTTTCTCCTCCAGAAAAACAAAACAAAATAAAAACTAAGCTCAGAGAAGTAGAAAAAAATTATAGACAGTTTTTCAAGGGACACGTACCCTAGAGGACTGGGTGTGATATATGTCGGGATCCGAAAGACAAATTTTTTTATTTTAGTGATTGCTGTTACGAGCTTCTGGATCCTGTGCTGCACCCATAGTTTCTGACTATTTACCGTCTTCTATTCCTCCGCCAACCTTTGCCAGCCCATCGCCGATCTCCTCCGCCGCCTCAGCTCCCAAGCCCGAACGACTGGAACGCAGGTGATCGGCTTGGATGAGCTGAATTTTGCGGCCCGATGTCGGAAGTTTGTTGTCTGTTTTCTTTTCTGTTTATGTTTTTCTGGTTCTCTACCCTCTGTTTTCTGTTCCCAGTTCGTACCCTGCTCTTCTTCGGATCCGGCTAGTTTTCTTCTCGGGCCAAGATTACTTCGGCCAACTCCTACAGAAGCTCGCAGGTAGAGCGCCACGAGCAACCGTTGGTAGCTAGAGAAGCCGGCGCTCTATGTTTTTAAATTCTAAAAACGATCAAATATCCATGTTCCTAATTTAATTTGCACACATATAAAATAGAAAATGCCATTCCCTATTAAGTTTATCTTAGTTTCCATTGCAATTAATATCTCTGTGGGATGCATGGTTTCTTCTCGAGAATTCTTGTACCCACGGGTGGATAAACATCCGGTTAAGAAACGTTAAGCAGACGGTTATTTTAAGAAAATATGGAAATTAGTTTTGGTTAGGATAATTGTCATGATTAGATGATAAGTGTGATCCACTTACCTTTAATAAAATATTTAATATAGTTATTATCCATACCAATTTTGAATTTAGCGATTCCCTCATTCTTCACCCATCTTATAATTTATTTGACCATTATATAAATTTTTATTTATTTATTTTTGAAATAGTTCCATGTTCCGATAGTTAATATATCATAGTTTTTTACTTGAAAGAAAACCTATCGGTTGAAGATAATTTTGGAAATCAAATGTATTAATCTGGAAATCCAATGTACCATTATATATATTCATTGTATTAAACTAGAAATTCAATGTATTATCCTGGAAATCCAATGTATTGTTCTGAAAATCCAAAGTATTATTCTATATATTTCTTGTATTAAAATGGAAAACTAATGGATTAATCTGGAAATCCAATGTATTATTCTATACATTTATTGTATTAATCTGGAAATCCAATGTACCATTATATAGATTCCTTGTATTAAAATAGATATTCAATGTATTACCCTGGAAATCCAATGTATCATTCTAGAAATCTAAAGTATCATTCTATAGATTCCTTGTATTAAACTGGAAATTCAATGTATTAATATAGAAATCCAATATATTATTTCATACATTTGTTATATTAAATAATTCAACGACGTGATACATACCATAATTAGACCCAAAACCCCAATAATACATTCCAAATATATCAAACTGTACAACAAATGTATCATTCTGAAAAATATTGGGTTGCTACTTTGTTCCCATTTAGATCGATGTATCCAACACTCAGACCAATACATTTCATGCTCATATCCATACATGCTTCACATATTACAAAATCAGACCGGAACAACACAACACACACATAGAACAATACAAACTGAACTTAGTTGTATTGCAAATCAATACAAACAAAAAAATGCACAATCAAATTGAAAAACACAAAATGAACACACTTACACTACACCAATTTTGGTTTCATACGCAAATTGATGAACCCATTGATTTTTACCAACAAAAAGCAGAAATTGTGAATCACGAATCGCGAATCTCCTGTACGGCAAACTATCCACCAGAGCACATGCGTCCTCCCTTGTTCCCCTCTGAATGTAAGCCACAGTTGCGCCTCTTGTGACGCCATCTGAGATCCGCAGCGGCTTCCCTAACAATGACGCAACAACTAGACAGCAGAAACCCAACAGCAGAGGAAGAGAAAAGTGGCTCTAGAGGATGGTGCGTTTTCTACTTTGGTTTCTCTTTTCCCGGAGAGAGGGCAAGAATGGATTTTGGGGAGGCATAGATAGTGGGTTTTAGGGTTTACTGGGAAGTTATTACATGAAAATAGAACTCTAAAAAAGATAACTGCCTAATTATCCATATATTTTTCACATATTCCATTTTTTTTTTTGAAAACTTCCTAATGGAAGTTAACTCTTTGGGACTTAATGGTGTCAATTGGTGTATATACACCGGGTGGATATTCTAATATCTCGTTTCTTCCTTTTTGCATTTGTTCCATCCATCTTTCAGTTCAATTAATGTATCCTTATATCATTTCATTCTTTTGGTTTCTGTGTTGGAGTTTAATTTAATTCATTTCAATTATTCTTTTAGTTCAGTTCATTAAGCAAGCCATCTACATATACGCACCTCACTCATCAACCACTAATGGTAGAATTAATGTGAATACTGAATGGATAATAATTTGAACACATAATGTAAACATGCACAACGACTTGTTTGTTGCTAAAATTTGCTACGTTGCTTGCCTTGTGTTACTTTGATGATTCTCTCTTTCACACTCTCACTTATGCAACATCAAATACCCAACTATTCTATGCATGCCAAATTCGTGAAATAAAAGCTAATTAATTAAGGAGGACCGACTCGTAATGGTCATCTGTATGAACTGAAAATACTTAAAAGGCTTCAACTTTATTAATTATCTCGGAGACTCTCTTTTTAATTTTAACTGCAATTATCAATCAGCTTATATATCATTCAAACCCTTTGCCACTTTGGTATATTAAGTCTACAAAATCATAATCATTGTTGGAGGCTTGGAGCTGTTATATATATTCGCACAATTCCACTCCTCACTCTCTTGTCTTTCTTATCCATTCTTCCATATCGGGGTTGATTAAAAAAGTACGGATCGGCTTCTAGCCCAAGAAAAAATATATGCTTCTCATTCTTTTTGTTAAATAGAAAATTCATTTCTTATTGAAAACATTAGTGACATTTTCAACAAATAATACGTTAATACATATATCCCCAATACCCCCCACACAAATATGTATATATATCCCTCACAAATTATCATATGTGATATTGTCTTATAAAAATTATACTCAATCCGTTTTACAAAAATTGACTATTTTACTATTTATAATAATTAATTTATAATTTTATTTCTTTTAAAATTTATTATAAAAATATAAATATTTTATATGAAAATCAAACTTTAAATATTATAGTTTCTAAATATTATTTTAAAGAATTTTTTCAATACATATTAATATAAACATGTTCAGATCAAATTGCAGTAAAAAAAGGTAAAACGGTCAACTAATATGAAATGAAGAAAGTAATAATTGAGATTTAAGAGGTTACTCTGGTTAGGATGGACATATACGTAAATACATATATCCCCATATGAATTATTGGAGTTGACATAATTAATATGCAAGAGCTATTTCTATCAATAAAAATCTTAGAAATGATCCGAATCATATGTACACATTCTAAGTATCAACTACTAAAAGAACATATGGCACTGTCACACCATTTAAATACCGTGATAACTCAAAACGCGCTTAACTTATAAGTATATATATTGAAAAGACAATGCCATGTTTCAAATTATGAAAGAATCTTCCAAAAATTGTAGTTAGTATCCACGTACAAATTAAAACATGCCAAAAAATGTCCCTAAGACTACCATATAAATGCACCTATAAACGATTGAACCTAACACATGCTAATTAAGAACGTAACATTTGATTGTCATTTACACGAATTTCAACTTTTTCTTTTTTGATACCACATGAATTTTAGTTAAAGATATTATATGCGGTTCCACATTTCGTGAAATTAGAAATTCATAAAATAACATTAAAAATTCAAGAAATAAAACTAAATAATTATACTTCCTTGTATTTCAAAAAATAATTGATATGGTACTTTTTTTCTTTTTTGGTATCTGATATTATTCTATAAGTATCTAAAATCATATTAAGAGTGTCCGAGAAATGTAGGAATAGATAATTAGATTTTATTTTTGAGTTACAGCCTTAAACGTTATAACTTACTGTTTAAAAGTAATTTAATTTGCAGCAATATAATAATTGATTGATCAAACAACGAGTAACACGCGATTTTCCCATCCTGAAAATCCACATGTAAATGTAATTCCATTTTTGAACTCACCCATTCAGTTAATTATCCAATAGCTGCCTGGCACGCATTACTCTCGAGAAGACGGAACGACCCTCTCCCTCTCCCCCCCGCCCTCTCTCTGTAACTGCTTTGACTCGGGCTTCAATCCTTCTCCAGCTTCCACCGGAGAAGGCGCGCACCCCTCCGTCGTCAACTCATTTCTGCACTCACTCCGCCACCATGCTCAGCTGTTCCTTAGCCGCACCCATCTTCCGTGATCATTCCTTACTCGTCCATCGCGCTGCCTTGGCCATTGCTGCCGTCGCTCTCTCCGCTCTCCTCCTCTACGCCGGCACCGATTCCTTGAGCTTTGTCCGCTTCTCCTCCGCCCCTCTCTCCGCCTCCCGCATTCCTTTCAATGCCTCCGACTCTCCTTCTCCGGTAACTTATTTTCGTCTTTCTCTATTCTCTCCCGCCGATTAATTTCATCGAAAATGTAGCTTGCCAGCCCCGATTTCCATTGGCTTAACCAATTCCATTGGACGTTGCGTCATACGTACGGTTTGTCTAACGTAAATGAGTGGGACGTACGGGGACGGTTCTTGACTCAATCTTGTTTGTGTTCGAATTGCTAAAGTTGAAAAAATCCAAATGATTCAATATTCGTTTCATTAATTCTCTTAATTAAGATCATTGCGAGGATTTTACAAGGTTTAGATCCAGTGATTCTTCTGTTTCATGTGCTGAAATTTTTGCAGGATTCTAGCAAGGGGATCACCCTAGAAAGTGTTTTGAAGAATGCTGCGGATGCCAACAATACTGTGATTTTAACGACTCTGAACGAAGCATGGGCAGGCCCAGGCTCATTGCTGGACCTTCTCCTGAAAAGCTTCACAATTGGGGAGGGCACGCGCAAGCTATTGAATCACTTGGTTGTCGTTGCCTTGGATCACAAGGCATATTCGCGGTGCTGCCAGGTGCACAAGCATTGCTATGCCCTTTTCACCGACGGGACTGACTTCCACAGTGAAGCTTTCTTCATGACCCCATCATACCTGCAGATGATGTGGCGGAGGATTGATTTCTTGCGCTCTGTCCTTGAGATGGGCTACAATTTCGTTTTCACGGTAATTAATTTTTTTTCAATTACATGGTCCTCAATTACTTTGGAGGTTAATCATGGTGCATTATTAATGTTTCTTGTATGTTGTTCCACCTCTGAGGTTTGATAACTGTAAGTAGCTAGTTGTCCTCATTAACGTGTGTTTTACCAAACATGGGCCCCGTTTGAGCTCCTTAATTGGGATAGACTGGTTTAATTTGGCAGATTCATTTGAATATAATTAATAAGAACTGTGCTACTGATTACAACATAGCTAGCTACTGATTACAATTAATAATACGTGTTAGCTTCTTCCCCCCCCTTCTCTTAATCATGCTTCTGCTAGGAAAGTAATTAACCCAAGTTTATAATATTGAATTCTTGTCCATATTTTGCTCACCAGGATGCAGATATTATGTGGTTCAGGAATCCCTTTCTGAGGTTTCACCAGGACGCAGATTTCCAGATTGCTTGTGATAACTATTTAGGCAATCCGGATGATTTGAATAACAGACCAAATGGTGGATTCAACTACGTGAGGTCCAACAACAGGTCCATAGAGTTCTACAAGTTTTGGTATTCCTCACGTCAAAGGTTTCCAGGTCTTCATGACCAGGATGTCCTCAACTCCATCAAGTTTGATCCTTTCATCTCCAACATCGGTCTCAAGATAAAATTCCTGAACACTGCATACTTTGGTGGGTTATGTGAACCCAGTAGGGACTTGAACTCGGTCTGTACAATGCACGCAAACTGCTGTTTCGGCATGGATCACAAGCTCGGCGATCTGAAGTTAATGCTTCAAGATTGGAGGCGTTATAGATCGTTGCCATCCAATGCGAAGCAGAACGCAACCAAGTTTCGCTGGAGTGTTCCCCATTATTGCAGGTAACCAAAAACAGCTCATAAAGTAAATTAGATCTTTGTGTGCACGCTTTTGTCTCAATTCAGTTTTATGATCTTGAATCTATTGTTCCTGCTTTTTTGTTTTTTAACTGTGATTCAGTATGAAGAGTGACCGGCAGTTGTGATTCGCCATCCGGGGAACAATGCCGAACAAACCACCAGAACATCATTGACGGAAATTATGTACACATGATCTTTGCTATTCTTTCTCTCTTTAAGCAGTGCGAATATATAGAGGCCCTTCGTCTGTACTGTCCCCACATGTTCTTAGTTTTGTTTCTGCACCAACTCATACAATTATTGTCATTGGGGTTTACAGCAACTAGATCTTCATTATGTTAGCCTCATTTCGGGATTAGGTTTGAACTCAGTCATTTTTTGACGTCATGTCGTAAGCCATATGTAGTCCCATGGCACCAGCGCTATTGTGCGCATATGTCTTAAGTATTAGGCATAACATGAAAGTTTCATTTTATCCCTCACTATCCTAATCAATACCCATCATGATTCATGCCCCTTAGTCAATATCACAAAGTCTCCTTGTTCTGTAGCTCATTGCAAAGCCACAACATAGTTTTCAATTCAAAGTTATCATTTTTGGATCCTAGAATTCTATTGTCTGATCCAAAGTTACTATTGTCTGAACCTGTTAACATTGGTATTACTTCTACTCGGGTGAATATTATACTATATCTCTGTTAATGTCAAGAACTACCTATTGTTGTGTTTACTTCGCTTTATATAGTTAGGTGAAATTCATTACAAATTAAGTGTGGAACTGAATCCTGGCTGCTGGAAATTTCTGACTGTTTCTTTTGCTGCATTTGTGCTACTAAAAGAAGATTGATTTTTGACAGTCATTCCCGACAACAGGTTGTTGGAAATCATGGTTTCTGACGGATAGTGATGAAGGAAACGTGCACCGGAAATAAACGCAGTCTTAGAATATGTTAGAAAATATTCCAATTGCTTAGCTGAATGTCATCATATAAAATTTCAATGGCTAACTACTGGAAAACACTGTCACAATATTCTAGTGGCCAAATCTGAACAGCACAAATTATGCATCGATCGTTCATTTTTTGTCGCGCGGTTGGTTCAGTAGGTTGAAAAAATAGGATCCTTAATGGGTAAAATATAAAGCTTTTCCTTAACCTTCTACAAGTAGAGACCTAGAGAAGAATAACATATATGTCATCTTGATGGCGGATGAGAATTCTTGTGAATAAAGCGTATATTCAGATCATCATATGTGGTGTTATTCCAATTTGGGACCGAGTCTGGACCGGTTTAAAGGCAACTCATTTGGTTGGGTTTGATGATGTGCCTCTAATTTCTCCAACATGGTTTGACTTCGTTTTCTTGTTCCTTTCTTTTGTGCCTCTGTATAACTCTTTGTCAACTGAAACTATTTTTCTTCTACAATACTGAGCACTCCACTGAAACCTGAGTCTCTTCTTGGATGACGATGACTTGTAACGACTCCAATCTTCAAGCATCAACCTCAAATCGCCAACCTTTCGATCCTCACCGACACAGCAATTTGTGTGCATTGTACAAACCTTATTAAAATCTCTACTTGGTGAACAGATGCCACCAAAGTAATCAGTATGCAGGAATTTTATCTTCAAGCCGATATTAGAGATGAAAGGATCAAACTTGATTTTGTTGAGCACCGCCTGCTCCAAAGCACCCGGATACTTGAGACGAGAGTGATACCAGAATTTGAAGAAGTCGATGGACCGGTTGTTGGACTTCACATACTGAAATCCACAATTTGGCCAGTTCCTTAAACTCTCAGCATTACCTAAATACTTATCACAAGCCGTCTGGAAATCTGCATCTTTGTAAAACCATGAGAAGGGGTTCCTGAACCACAGGATATCTGCATCCTACAGAACAAATTAAAATACAGGAATCATACATGTTATTAATTAGCAGTACTTTATTAGTCCTAGAGAACAAAACATAGGATTAATCAAACAGGTTACTTACTGTGAAGACAAAATTATATCCCATCTCAAGGACAGTTAGCAGTAGTTTAGTCCTCCTCCATACCATCTCTTGGTAGGTCGGGGTCATAAAGAGAACTTCGCGGTGGAAGTCAGTCCCTTGGGTGAAAAGGGCATAGCAATGCTTGTGGAGCTTTCGGCATCGAGCATATGCATTTTGATCCAAGGCGACCATTACCAAGTGCTTTAGGAGCTTCTTTGTTCCTTCCCCCATTGCGAAGCTACTAATGAAAAGCTCCAACACTGAACCTGGAGCTGCCCAAGCTTCATTTATAGTCGTTAAGATAACAGTTTTGTCTCTATTGGCAGCATTCTTCAGTACACATTCTAGGCTTTGCCTTCTCGCAGTCTATGACAATTTCACCAAAAGGATCACAAGAATCCATCACTCACATTAATATCCACCACTCAAATTAACAACACAAATAAAAATCTCCGGCATTTAAAATTCTTCGAAATTCTCTCATTTGTCTTCATTACTAAATGGAATGAGAAATTTTATTTTATTTTATTGAACCAAATCGTTAATCATCCTAGACTCTCGTGGTTCACAATTATGGTTGAGAAAGTTTGTTAGCGGTTGCCTTTTGTTTTAGTTTCTTGTTTATATACCATGCACGTACATGTTTTATGTAGTGGACAATAGGAAATTAACTTAACGAAATCAATGCCACGAACAGATGATATTCAGACTCATTTGACCTTAGAAGCTTAACCTAATTGGTCATGAGTGATCAACCATCACAGATGACTAACCATAGATGGGAAACAAAAATAAGGGTAAATGACACAAATTTATCCTCGAACCATCATTTATGTTGCATATTCATCCTCAAACTATAAATTATTGCATCGTCATCCTTGAATTATTGATAATATTGCAATATTTATCTTCTGTGACTAAATTAAATATTTAAACTAAATTAAATATTTAAGAAAATAATTTGACCATAAATATAAAATTAAGATTGAGAAAAATTATTATTTTATTTCTTCCTAGAATAAAGACTGTGGTTCAATTATAGAGAGAAAATTTGATAAATCAAACTATTTATTGATTATAAAAAATTTTATTAATAGTTTAAATTTAATGGGACATAGTTGTCAGACAACTTAAATTTTATTTTTGTAGTTGAATTACTTCCTTAGACTTTCAATTTTGTTTAACTTTTCTGTTTAGTCACACAAGACGAATATTGCAACATTATCAATAGTTCTAGCATAATAGTGCAGCATTTTGTAGTTTGAATATGAACATGCAACATATGTTATAGTTTAGGGATGATATATGCCATTTGCTCAAGAAACAAAAGAAAACATTGAAAACTAACCGGGGACGGAACACTAGAGGCATTGAAGTCGATGCGAGAGGTAGACGAGGGGGAGAAACGGCCACCGGAGGCATCGAAATCCATATGGGAGGCGGAGATGGAGCCATAGGCGGCATCGAAATCCATGGGGGAGGCGGAGATGGGGCCATCGGAGGCACTGAAATCAGTGTGAGAGGCAGAGGAGTCAGAGGCAGGTACCGGGCCATTGGAGGCATTGAAATCAGTTGGAGAGGACAAGGAGGCAGAGACCGGGCGTTTGGAGGCATTGAAATCAATGCGGGAGGCAAAGGAGGAGGCAGAGGCTGGGCCAGACGAAAACCAGAAAATGCTCGAGGAACCGGTGCCGGCGTAGAGGACCACCAGGGCGGTGAGAGTGAAAGCAACGATGGTAATTGCAGCACCGCGGACCACCAAGGGATGATCGCAAAACATGAGGGCCGTCCGTCGTGGAATGACGGTGGAAAGGATTGTGAGTCAAATCCCTGAATCAATGTTTAGTTGGAGTTCTTCCTCGCACGGCTTTTTCCGGCAGAACAGTTGAATTAAAGGACAGAAATGATCGAGAAGCAACCAGGTAAGGGCTCGAAAAGGAAGTGCCAAAATTTAAAAGTTGTTAATCGGCTTTAAAGATCATATTTGGTTTCTTGTTTCTGTTTCATTTCTTGGCTGTAGCATTTGTTTTTGGCTCCCTTGACGGCGCCTGCATGTACCAAACAAATTGAGGTTGCTCTTCGTGAGCTTGAAAACTCACCAATTCATTCATTGGTCTCGCCGGCCTAGCATAGCTGATCGCAAGGGACATCTACTTTGGTCAAGGCTAGGGTTCGATTCTAACTCCCTTTCTCACAAATTCCCAAATAAAGTCATTAAAATGTTAGTTCGGTTATCTTCAGGTCAAAAAAAAGCAGACATTTCTCTTGTTCCTTATACTTCTTAATTCTTATATTTGTAGACTTGATTATGAATACAAAAACTGAAAAAAAAATATCATTCATTGCCATTGTTTTTAAATTTATAACGAACTGGTAGAATCGGGGTTAGAAATGGTACAGGACAACAGAAACAAATATTGTACTTGGGACAGGGCTGGTATTGGGTGTATCGGCTGTCTTATCGCGTACTGGCCATACTCTCAGTATCGGCAATATATATGTGTGTGTGTGTGTGTGTAATTGATTAGTTTTACAACAAATATTTACTATTATTTGAAAAAAAAATTTATAATTTTATTTTTTTCATACCTTAAAAATTATGATTTTAAAATATATAGTGGAGTAATTATAAAATAAATCATGGTTTTCTGATGGATAGGAAAGGAAACATGCACTAGAAATCAATGTAGTCTCGGAATATATTCCAATTGCTTGGCTGAATGTCATCTAAAATTCTATTGGCTAACTGCTAGAAGACACAGTCAAAATATTCTGGTGGCCAATTATAATTTTTTAATTTTTAGTCTTTTGATATTTTAAGGTAAAATATAATATAAGAATGTGTAATTGATTTATTTTATAACAAAAATTTAGTATTATTTGAAATAAAATTTGTAATTATATTTATTTATACCTTAAAAATTATGATTTTAATATGTATATATAGTAAAATATTTTTATAAGAAATATTTTTAATTAATTTACATATATATAAACTTGTACATATATGAAATGATACGATACGATGCTGATACTGTACCAAACCATAAGAAAAACAGTAGACTATATCATACAACCTATAATCAGTTTCGTACTTTCACACATTATTCTCATAAACTACACCATGTTCGCGCATCTATCAGCCAGTAACACATTCATGACCTCTAGTTTTTTGCATTAAGCAGTCAAATTTTGATCCATATTACCATATAACTATTAACTAGTAGCATCATTTCATACTTTCAATTTCTAAAATAAAACAACATCCCTACAGGTTTACTGCTATACCCATTGACGCCAAATTTTTCTTTTGTTACGCTAGAACTAATTGAGGAAGAAATTATAAAAATTAATTATTTCATAAAAGAAAATACTCATTCCGTCCAAAAAAAATGAAACATATATTTTTTTTGCAGTCTCAAAAAGAATGAGATATTTCACTTTTTAGAAAATTTTCAACTTCTAATTTATCTTACTACCCTTATAATTATTTAAACTCTCACTACACAAAACCCAATAATTAAATAATTTTTTTTTAATTTTTATTTAAACTCTGACTCACAAAACCCAACAAAGAATTTTTTTAATCATTATTTAAACTCTCGCTACACAAAATCCAAAAAGAAAAATTGTTTTAATTTTAGTTTCATGGGCAAAATTAAAAAAATTACATAAATTACATAAATCCAAAATGATTTAAATGGTAATTAGGTAAATAGAGTATTAATTTTCAATTTTTATTAATTTTAGACTAAAAGGGAGTAAAAATGAAAAACAATATTCTTCGAATTCAGAAATTAACATTAAGAAAATTGTACTAGAGACAATTACTACGTAATCTACTTTATTTATACACCCCATCCCTACTTAAACCAACTTTAAACCAACTCACTAACTACAAATGAAAAAAATTACCTACACAAATCTGGACTTAAACACTGACTAATTACATAATACAATGATTCACATGCCAATTAAATAATAGCACAATGGAGAGACAATATTTTTAAGTCTCTGTGTGCTCCTTAATGCAAAACGCAGGAGAAAAGACAACAGTTTCGACAAAGCTTGCCACATGTACTGTTACACAATAATAATTGCAACTTTTGGAAGAACTCTCTGTGTCGACTGTCTCTCTCCCAGCCGCAGCTGCCAACACCCACAAAAATCTGGCCATCACTACTACTTCTCCCTTTTTATTGCAGACTTAATTTGGCCAAAAAGAAAACTCCAAATTTTAGAAACAGAATTCGAAAATAATGTATAATTATTAACAGATGTGTTAATCGAATTATGGTCTTTCTCCTATCTATACACACACACACACACACATATTCGTTCAATTATTTTTCGTCGGGTCCTTGTCAATGAGAATATAATTGAAAGAAAATAGAAGAAATAATTGAAATATTGGGAGCACAAGACACGTTAGAGAACAAATATTGTCGGCCTTGTCGGATCTGTTGGTACGTAGTACGCATCAATGCATAAAACCTATATATATAGATCAAAATTGTTCCCCTCTTTTCTTTTTCCTTTTTTTTTTTTTACGATTTAGGCACATATATGTATTATTGTATATTATTTTACATAACAAGACACTGCTGTAACTCAGAGTTAAAATAAACGTATTATTGTACGTATTTTTACATATGATAATTATTTTGTAAAATTATCAATTTATTAAAATCTTACACATTAAGAATTTCAAATTAATATTAATTCAAAACACTTCATAAAAATTAAATATATTTTAACTAATTTTTATTTTTCAGGTCAGATAAGTTGAAAAATTAATTAAAGATACGTTAGTTTTACAACAAATATTTTGAGATTACTTTTTTGACTTCGTAGATTGTAAGGTGTCAGCAAATTAACAATTTCAGCAAACAATCATTATATACAAAATAATAAACAGAATACATTGACTTTAATTTAAAATGAATTGATTCTCAATAATAATAAGCTACTATTGAGTTTGTTGGCTTAAATTTTAGAAGGTTAAGAATTTTGATTTTATTTAGAATTTAATTAGTTTTAATTTTCTTATATGTTTGAGATTTAGTTTGCCTATTTTGATGTAGTTTGGGTTTGTATTTGGCCTATAAAAAAGGCTTATTATGTTAGGTTTGAGCACCAAAGATCAAAAGAAAATGTGGTAAAGAAACAAAATGTGAGAGTTTTAGGAGAGAGGAAAGGTCTAGGGGCCGGACAAGGCTAGGACGAGAAACTTTTTATGATTCTCATATCTTGTGTTGTGTCATGAAAGCAAAATATTAGAGTTGTTAATAATGTGTAAGAGATACATAGGCCAACGTAAGCATTAAGGGCATATTTATATTGTACTATATGTATTTTGTTTAAGTAGATTTCTTTTATTCGTAGGTGTAGGCTAGTTAAGAACCAAACTGATAGTCGAAAGGCTATCGCCCCAGAGATCTCTTGATTGGCTAACATGATGCCGCCCTTGGTAGAAACTTAGCCCCTACCTCGGGCATTCTCCACACCATCCTTGGAAAGTAACATGACCTACTTCGAGAAAAGGTGCCTTCACCACCCTCGGATTTGCGAAGCTACTGACATCGGAAAAGTAGATCCACCATCTTCAGCAGAGGAAAAAGTCTCCCGAAGGTGACCCACTTTTTTGAAAGGCCTTTCTCGATAGCTCTCGAAGGGAAAATCTCTGCCCGAAAGGGTCTCATATCCCGAAGGGGTCTTACGAAGATACAACAAAAACGGTAAAGGAGCCTCTGACAAAGAGACTTCGCACATGCCCTTGCCCTCTGGCCAGAACAGCTTATGGCCAACTGGAGATATCTGCCTCAGAAGGTACGAATCAAATCTGACCGAACACGTGTCATGATTTGGACAGGCTGTCAAACGGGCTCCTCCCTTCACCCTCCTATAAATACTTAGGAGGAACTTTGGTAAGAACACAACGGGACTTTCTCTTTTCCTTACTCTCTGTTCTCTACTACTACTCTCACAAATACTGACTTGGGCGTCGGAGGCTCCTCACCCGGAAACATACTTTGAGGAGCTCTTAACCCTTATTCTTCAAAGTCTTGCATACATCTTCACACCGGAAGTCTCTCATTCAGGCCAGCATGTCATACAACGAGGATGCCACTAGGCATCACGAACCATTTTAAATTAATGTGTATTTGTTTGATTATGTTCATTATTCCACTGCACGTGATA
This sequence comes from Aquilaria yunnanensis, assembly GCA_039654915.1. Classification (NCBI taxonomy): domain Eukaryota; kingdom Viridiplantae; phylum Streptophyta; class Magnoliopsida; order Malvales; family Thymelaeaceae; genus Aquilaria; species Aquilaria yunnanensis. The sequence goes on from CM077595.1 coordinate 6,100,679, forward strand.
AGGGATTGGGAAATTTTTTCCCAACAAGTGGCATTAGTGCTTGCAGTTTGGTCCTAGCATGGTGGAGCTTGTGTTCAAGTGTTTTGGTGTTCATCATGTTGTTCTTTGGAGTCATGTTGTGTTATTTGTAGTCATTTGTGTTCGTTATTGTATTCATGTTTTAGTGATATTCGTAGTGTTCGTATTTGTGATTGTGACCATGTATTTGAGCTAAGGTGGAGATTATTGGGTTTGTTGGCTCAAATTTTAGAAACTTAAGAAGTTGGATTTTGATTAGGATTTTCTTTTAATTTTCTCATTTATTTTGGATTTAGTTATCTTATTTTTTATGTGGTTTGGGTTTGTATGTGGCTTATAAAAAAGCTTGTTGTGCTGAGTTTGAGTATGAAAGAAAAACCAAAGTGGTGAAGAGGTAAAATATGAGGGTTTTAGGAAGGAGGAAAGGTCTGAAGGCCAGAGAGAACTAGGACAAGAAGTTTTTTGTGATTCTCATATCTCATGTTGTGTGAGGGTAAGATATTAAGGTTATCAATAATGTGCAGGGGATCTGTATGGCAGCGTGAGCACTAAGGGCATATCTCTAATATAATATTTGTATTTTGTTCTAGTGCAATTCTCTCATTTATGGATGTAAGTTAGTTAAAAGCCAAGTCACGTTAAATTCATGTGTATTTGTTTAATTGTTTTCATTATTCTGCTACACGTGATAAGTGATTGAAATTTTTTTTTCCAACAGCTACTTAGTCAAGCCACTTTAAGTTTCACGGTTTATTTCCTCTTTGTTTAGTACTCCTTCAGCAAAAAGGTATTTCAGTATCTATCTTTTAGAGAGTTACTTGTTTTTCTTATCTAAGTTTGACTTATTTAATTTATATAAATGACATATATACTAACATTTCTTATTATTTACTTGTGATGAATGCATATATGATATACATTTATTAAATGGGAAATAGAATAAAAAAATATTTAATCCAACACCAAATTCAGTGCCGAAAAAACATGGTTTACTTTTGTATATTTAAATTGAACATGGAAATGTATTCAGTTATTGATATTAAAAGAAAAAGAAAACAATGTTCCCCATCTAATTATTATAGCTCTCCATTTTTTATGAAAGCCTTCACACAGACTATATGTAGGGATGATAGTAGATAAGATGTGGATAGGATTAACACATCTTATTTGTTATGTTAGATACTCAATTCATACCATATTCATTATCCATTAATTTTACAATATTTTAAAACACATATCTTATCCATTCTAAAACAAGTAAAATCAGTTAAAATACATCTACATGCTACATATTACCATAACCAAAATTGATGAATTGGTGAGTGGGAGATTGTTGGAATTCTTGGCGCACCAAGATCCTTTTAAGATAGGATTTGAGCTCGTTGAGCTAACTATAGCTTGAAAAGGTATCTAAGGCAGCTAGAATTAGCTCCCCTTAGCTCAAGTCAGCCCACTTCAGCTATAAGTAGCTCAAAGTAGCTGGACTTCAGCTCAAGTTAGCTCAAGTCAGCTCAAGTCAGCTCACTTCAGCTTATGGTAGCTGAATGTAGCTGGACTTCAGCTCAAGTCAGCTCACTTCAGCTTATGGTAGCTGAATGTAGCTGGACTTCAGCTCAAGTTAGCTCAAGTAAGCTCAAGTCAGCTCACTTCAGCTTATGGTAGCTGAATGTAGCTGGACTTCAGTTCAAGTCAGCTCACTTCAGCTTTTGGTAGCTGAGTGTAGCTGGACTTCAGTTTACTTCAGCTGAAAGCAGCTAACTCCAGCTCAAGGTCAGTTCTTGGAGCTGGACCTTAGTTCATGGTGCTAGGTTGGAGCTCAAAGGAGCTCAATGGTGCATAAGTAGCATATTGAGCTAGCTTTGTGCCAGCTCACCTTGTTTTTAGCTCAAAACCACCAAGAGACACATCTTTTGTGTAAAGGTATGTCTCTTCATCAAAAGAAATAACTCTTGGTTAAAAGAACATGTCCTTTCATCCAAAGGAAGTGTTCCTTGGGTGAATGGACATGTATATTCGGCCATAGGGTGCTTATAGCACCAAGAGTGATGTCCTTTGACTTTAAAGGACATGTATGTTCGGCCATGGAGGTGGTTGAGGTGGTTATTGCACCAAATGTGATGTCCTTTAGACTTAAAAGACATGTATTTTCGCCCATAAGGTAGTTATGGGTGGTTATAGGCCAAAGGAAGTGTTCCTTGGCTAAAAGACATGTATTTTCGCCACCATACATGACCCTTAGCCAAAGGAAGTGTTCTTTGGCTTAAAGGACACCTTTCTTGGTGTAAAGGTGTGCCTTTTGGCCATCTATAAATAGCCTTTAGTGGCTGGCCATTGTGAGTACGAATTTTACACTCAATTTGCACCATTTTTCTTGAGAGAAAAATTCCTCCTTTCATTCCTTTAAAGAGCCGAAATATTAGACACTTTCTTAGAGCATTGTGGGTGGAATTACATTGAGATTCTTCATCTCAATTCAAGCCTCAAGGCGTATCTCTAAGATCAAGTCCTTCCTTTTCCTTTTCGGCACAAGACTATCAAAAAGGAAGGTACGCATCCTTTCTTGCTTTAGTAGCATGCTAAGGATTTAAGTTTTATGAATGATCTTAGTGGCATGCTAAGTTTGTTTGACTGGATAAGTATGTCTATATTCATGTTGAACTCAAATAGCATGCTAGATATTGTTTTTTGAGACAATATGTATGGAAAACTTATATGCATGTGGCATATACACAAATGAATAACATAAGAGTATGTTATTAGTGAGATCCTGAAAATCTTCAATTGGTATCAGAGCCTAGGTCATGAATATGTATATGTTACATGTTGTGAGCATGATTTAGGATCATACATATGTGTATGATTTCGATGAAGGTTAATAAAGGATATGTGTATGAAACAATGAAGGCATGTTTATATATTTCTGATCGAATGTTATATGCATCTCTTTTGCCATATATGAGCATGTTAGAAGTTGTTTTCATACACATGTTGCTTTGTTGAGTCTTGTTGTGTAAATTGAACTAAAACATGTGAATTGCATCAATGTAGATGGCTTGTAAGAATATTGTTGCTGAATTAAACCGTGACCTCAAATTGGATGGTGAAAACTATTCAATTTGGCAACAGAAAGTCAAATTCATTTTAACTGAGCAAGATACTCTTGATGTACTCACTCAAGAGATCATGCCTCCTGCTGAGGGAGAGGATAAGATTGCCTATGAGGCATTCCTAAAGAAGAACTCTATGTGTAGAGTCACTTTCCTTTCCACTATGGTGGATGAGATTATGGTGGAATTCTCCATGCTTGAGGGGGCCAGGGCCATATGGGACTCTGTCAAGGCCAAGTATGGAGATGTTTCTGTAGAGAAACAACGCTCGATGATTCTCAGGTTTGAGAATTATGTGAAGCGTGCTGATCACTCTATGAGTGCTCACTTGCGTGAGATGTCACGCATGATCCACCAACTCAAGACGGCAGGGCATGTGCTCACTGATGAGCAACAAGTGCAAGCAATAATTCGTTCCTTGCCTGATGAAGAATGGCAGTTGATGAAGGTCAACTTACGCCATAACCCTCAAATAATGTCATTTGATGACATTGCCCGTCACCTCCTCCTTGAGGCTGAGGTAATGGCCCTCAAGGACCATTCTAAGGCATATGTTGCCTCATCTTCTATCCAGAAGGGATGGAAGAAGAATGGTGGAAAAGGAGGGCCAAGGAAGGGCAAGGGAAAAGTTCCTGCTTCTAAGAAAAGGTTCAAGAAGAAACGGGACATAAGCAAGCTAAAGTGCTTCAACTGTGGGTATAAAGGACACTTTGCAAAGGATTGCAAAGGTCCACCCAAGGTACATACATACCCTTCTACTTCCATTGTACATGTTGTGTCATGTACATTACTAACTGAGTGCAATTCTTTGTGGATTGTAGACTCGGGAGCAACAGACCACATAGCACGGGAGAAGTCCTGGTTTGTGGCCTACAGGAAGCTCTCAAAAGGAGCTAAGCACATTTCAGTAGGAAATGATGCCAGGCTGGAAGTGGAAGGCATAGGAACATGTAGGATTCCTATAGATATTGGATATTTGTATCTAATAGATGTATTGTATGTACCAAACATTTGTAGAAATTTGATTTCTATAAGTTGTATGTTGAAGTACAATTATTGCTTTAATTTCTTTAATAATAGTGTATCTATTATTAAAGATAATCAGATAGTGTGCACTTGTTCAGTTAATAATGGGCTTTATGAGTTAAAGCCAACTGACCATTCTGTTGCAAGTCCTAGTTGCTATGTGACAGAGGTCACAAATGAAATGAGATGGCATGAAAGGTTAGGTCATATTGGTCAAGATAGAATGAACAAGCTAGCCAAGGGTGGCTTGCTAGGTTCCTTGACCAAGGTTGTCCTTCCAAGTTGTCAATCATGCCTAGAAGGCAAAGCCACAAGAAAGCCTTTTGGCAAAGCAACTAGGAGAGGTGAGGCACTTAGTTTAGTTCACTCTGACCTGTGTGGGCCAATGAGGGTTGAATCTAGAAATGGATTTAAGTATTTCATCACATTCACAGATGATTATACTCGATTCACCCATATCTACTTACTCAGAAACAAGGCAGAGGCCTTGGCATGCTTTGAGAAGTATGTGTACTTGGTTGAGAACCAAGTAGGTAAGAAGATTAAGTCCTTGAGGACAGATAGGGGTGGAGAGTATACATCTAATGCATTCAAAGCATTTTGTGACTTGAAAGGTATTGAGAGGGAGTTCACCCTTCCTTGGACACCCCAACAGAATGGAGTGTCTGAGAAGAAGAATAGAACTCTTATGGACATGGTACGTTCCATGATGGCAAAGGCCAATTTAGACATCACTTATTGGAGTGATGCACTGCTGTGTGCAGTTCATGTCCTTAATAGAGTACCCACCAAGAATGTGAATTCTTCTCCATATGAGTTATGGAAGAAGAAAACTCCTAACCTAAGCTATTTACGCCCTTGGGGTTGTTTAGCTTATGTTCACATAACGGACCACCCTTTGGGAAATTTGGGTCCAAGAGGGAGGAAGTGTGCCTTCCTTGGTTATGCTGAACAATCTAGGGGTTATGTGTTCTTGGATGTAAGTCACAAAATTGGGAACATCTTTGATGCAAGGAATGCTAACTTTGTGGAGGATGAGTTCCCCAAAGTTGGTGAGTGTGGTGACTTAACCTCATTAAGCCAGATCCTAGATGAGGGTCAACCAAGTGTCATAAGGACACTTGGGACACATGCACCTACTCTAGAGGGAGTACCTCAACCACGTGGAGCAATGGCTCTAGAAATCCCTGTTGTTGTGGAACAACATGAGCAAGACTTCCAAGAGGAAGGTTTTGTTCAAGAGGGAGTTGAGGATACTCAAGGGCAAAATGTTGAGCCTCAAGAGATGGAGCATGAGTTGCCTCCATCTCAGCCTATATTGAAAAGATCAATGAGGAAATTTGGGCCACCTAAAGAATGGTGGATCCTGGATAGTGAGGCAAACTTGGTTGCATCTGAGATAGATGAGCCAAGTAACATTGAGGAGGCTCTTGAGGGTGAACAAAGGGAAGAGTGGCTAAATGCAATGAAGGATGAGTTGCATTCGATGCATCTCAATGGGGTTTGGGAGTTAAGTGATCTTCCTCCAGGCCGTAAGGCAATTGGGAACAAGTGGGTTCTCAAGATCAAGGTGAACTCTGATGGAAGTATCGAAAGATACAAGGCCCGGTTGATGGCCAAGGGTTTCACACAGAAGGAGGGTGTTGATTTCAAAGACACCTTCTCTCCTGTTGTGAAATTCACTTCCATCAGGATATTACTTGCCATTGTGGCAAATCTAGACTTAGAGTTACATCAGATGGATGTAAAGACCGCCTTTCTCAATGGTGAATTGAGTGAGGAGATATATATGAGACAACCTGAGGGGTTTGTCCAAAAGGGTCAAGAGGACAAGGTATGTAGACTAAAGAAGTCTATCTATGGTCTTAAGCAAGCTTCAAGACAGTGGTACTTGAAGTTTCACCATGCAATCACAAACTATGGCTTTGTGATGATGCATGAAGACCATTGTGTATACTTGTACTCTTCTGGGTCTAGTTTTGCAGTATTGACTCTATATGTAGATGATATACTGATTGCAAGTAATAGGCTTGCATTGTTAAGTACCATCAAGGGATGGTTGTCTTCCACCTTTGACATGAAGGATATGGGAGAGGCTGCCTTTATTCTAGGGGTGAAGATCCTGAGGAATAGAAAGGCAAGGCTATTGGCCCTTTCTCAAGAATCTTATATTGATAAGATTCTTGCAAGGTTCAACTTAACAAATGCAAAGCCCATGAGTACACCTCTTGCATATGGTTGCAAGATTGGAGAGGACTTATGTCCTAAGACTCCAAAGGAGAAGGAAGAGATGGCTCAGATTCCCTACCTAAGTGCCATTGGTAGCTTGATGTACGCCATGTTATGTACAAGGCCAGACATCAGCCAAGCGGTTGGTCTTTTAGCACAATATTCTTCCAACCCTGGTCTGGAGCATTGGAAGAATGTCAAGAGGATCCTAAGGTACCTCAAGGGTACTAAGGATTATTGGCTTTGTTACCAAGGTAAAGACCTTGGTTTACGTGGCTATTCTGATGCTGACTGGGGTGGGGATAGAGACTCCAGCAAGTCTACATCTGGTTATCTTTTCATGCTAAATGGTGGTGCTACTACTTGGTGTAGTAAGAAGCAAACTTGTACAGCATTGTCCACAATGGAGGCTGAATTTGTTTCATGTGCCTCAGCTGTACAAGAAGCCCTTTGGCTAGGTTATTTCCTTAAGAATTTGGAGTCCAAGGTTTCTATTGAGAGACCTATTACTATCTACAGTGATAGTATGGCAGCCATGGCTTATACTAAGGACCCCAAATACCATGGAAAAACCAAGCACATTAGCATGAAATATAACTTTGTAAGGGATGCAATTGAAAAGGGTGAAGTTAGGATTGAGTACATTTCTACAGACCTGATGGTGGCAGATCCTCTCACTAAGCCATTGCCACCACTTGTGTTTGCTCGACATGTTAGAGCAATGGGTCTTAGAAGAATGTAAATGTTGGATGTACTTCACCTCTTTGGTGTCACACATGTTAAGTATTATTTTTGTGATAATATAGATTATTTTATGAAATAATCAGTTCAATTTTAGAAAACACAACGAACAAATGAACATGTCAAACATAGGTAGAGAATGACTTTCTCACACGAGTCATTCGCCCTTGATCTTTGTGTAAGATTAAGGATGAGACTGGCTAAAGACTTAAATGAATGGTACATTTAAGTGGGAGTCATGCTCCAACACATGACACTTTAGCCTTTCATGGTCGCCTAGATTATGAGTAATCAAGGTTCAATGCTTTGGTGCATTCAGTTTGTATGACCATTCATACATCCTAGCCTATGTTAGATGTAAGCAAGGGCTTACATGGAGAAATTTCATGGTTATTGACATGTCCTCCTTTTATATGTTAAGAGGAGTACACTTAATGGTGTTTTAAGAGGGAGAAATGACACACTCCTCAATTGGAATGGAGATCACTCCAAGTGGGAGTGACATGAGTAAAACACCTTAGAAGTGTATTCTGGAACTTTAATGGATGTGTTTCCAAGTGTTCCATGACCATGAAATACGACCATAGAAGAATTTAAGCAAGTTGTCTCTGTTCTTGCTTAGTGTGAGATTCTTCAAATCAGACTCTTAGTAACTATAGCTTGCTATTAGGAAGTTGAGTTAATTATGATCACTTTGATTGGTTGTCGAAGGTCTTAGAGAAATGAGACTGGAGTATCCTCCTTTTGGGTGATCATGTTAATTCATTGACCTAAGTAGTTGAAGCTCAAAGGAAAGACATTAAGATGGTACACGTTCACTAAATTCAATCTTGGGCCCACATATTACTGTGAGTAGTATGATAGATTGAATTGTGATTTAAATGAGTACACAATGCTTAATACAATCATGGATTTCAAGAAGTTGAAATTCAGAGAAAGAGACTGATTGTGATTAAGAAGTGTATCATATGTCTGGGGTCTGAAAGGCAAAACTTGATGTGTTCAAGAAAAAACTTGATGTGTTCAAGAAAGCTTGATGTGTTTAAGCAACACACTTGTACTTGATGTGTTCAAGGAAAGTTTGAAGAAGTTCAAACTATGAGGAGAGGACAATCTTCTATTGAGAGTCTAACAACCTCAATAAAAGAGACTTAGTGTGTGTGCCTTGAGGTCGCACCCACAACTCTATATATGTAGAAGTGTCTAGATTATTTCGGCTATAAGGATTAAGGAGTTTTGTTTTGAGTGGGAGCTGGGAGTTTTAAAAGCATCTTAGTGCGAGTGGGAGTTTGTTGGAATTCTTGGCGCACCAAGATCCTTTTAAGATAGGATTTGAGCTCGTTGAGCTAACTATAGCTTGAAAAGGTATCTAAGGCAGCTAGAATTAGCTCCCCTTAGCTCAAGTCAGCTCACTTCAGCTATAAGTAGCTCAAAGTAGCTGGACTTCAGCTCAAGTTAGCTCAAGTCAGCTCAAGTCAGCTCACTTCAGCTTATGGTAGCTGAATGTAGCTGGACTTCAGCTCAAGTCAGCTCACTTCAGCTTATGGTAGCTGAATGTAGCTGGACTTCAGCTCAAGTTAGCTCAAGTAAGCTCAAGTCAGCTCACTTCAGCTTATGGTAGCTGAATGTAGCTGGATTTCAGCTCAAGTCAGCTCACTTCAGCTTTTGGTAGCTGAGTGTAGCTGGACTTCAGTTTACTTCAGCTGAAAGCAGCTAACTCCAGCTCAAGGTCAGTTCTTGGAGCTGGACCTTAGTTCATGGTGCTAGGTTGGAGCTCAAAGGAGCTCAATGGTGCATAAGTAGCATATTGAGCTAGCTTTGTGCCAGCTCACCTTGTTTTTAGCTCAAAACCACCAAGAGACACATCTTTTGTGTAAAGGTATGTCTCTTCATCAAAAGAAATAACTCTTGGCTAAAAGAACATGTCCTTTCATCCAAAGGAAGTGTTCCTTGGGTGAATGGACATGTATATTCGGCCATAGGGTGCTTATAGCACCAAGAGTGATGTCCTTTGACTTTAAAGGACATGTATGTTCGGCCATGGAGGTGGTTGAGGTGGTTATTGCACCAAATGTGATGTCCTTTAGACTTAAAAGACATGTATTTTCGCCCATAAGGTAGTTATGGGTGGTTATAGGCCAAAGGAAGTGTTCCTTGACTTAAAAGACATGTATTTTCGCCCATAAGGTAGTTATGGGTGGTTATAGGCCAAAGGAAGTGTTCCTTGGCTAAAAGACATGTATTTTCGCCACCATACATGACCCTTAGCCAAAGGAAGTGTTCTTTGGCTTAAAGGACACCTTTCTTGGTGTAAAGGTGTGCCTTTTGGTCATCTATAAATAGCCTTTAGTGGCTGGCCATTGTGAGTACGAATTTTACACTCAATTTGCACCATTTTTCTTGAGAGAAAAATTCCTCCTTTCATTCCTTTAAAGAGCCGAAATATTAGACACTTTCTTAGAGCATTGTGGGTGGAATTACATTGAGATTCTTCATCTCAATTCAAGCCTCAAGGCGTATCTCTAAGATCAAGTCCTTCCTTTTCCTTTTCGGCACAAGACTATCAAAAAGGAAGGTACGCATCCTTTCTTGCTTTAGTAGCATGCTAAGGATTTAAGTTTTATGAATGATCTTAGTGGCATGCTAAGTTTGTTTGACTGGATAAGTATGTCTATATTCATGTTGAACTCAAATAGCATGCTAGATATTGTTTTTTGAGACAATATGTATGGAAAACTTATATGCATGTGGCATATACACAAATGAATAACATAAGAGTATGTTATTATTGAGATCCTGAAAATCTTCAGATTTTGCATAGTTAGGTAAATTAGCGGATTTGGGGTTGGGCCTTTGGATTGATCATGAAGCTAGAGAAGACAATACCATCGAAGTGAAATAAATTACTTCTATTTTGCCAAATAAATGAATTACCTTTAATATTCTAGTAGAAATATAAACATAAATTATTCCCAGTGTTAATAAGAATCAAGTTTTGATTTAAGGGCTAATTTGTATAGTTTGAAACCTAAAAGGTGTATTAGAACATCTCAGTTAATTACCTTAACTAGTCATTTTCTGAAGCTCACGACACAGAGGGAAGAGTGTAGGTTTGGCAAAAATAAGGAGGCAAGTATAGATTAGGATAAATTATAGGATGTTTTGTAATTTTCTCATATGTAATAATACATATATATGCGGGTAAGATATGGGACTTGTATGGTCTAAACTCACATCCTATCTAAGATCTAATAGGTACAAAAAGAACACCTAAATCTAATCCAAGTCCATTTAATTTAAAAAATCATACCCATTAGGTAGGATATGGTCAAATATGTTAGTGTTGTACCCAAAAGCCAATCATGAGATGATTGTATTTTTTGCACATTGAGTCATGATATTTTATTAAGGCATTAATCCAGCAATTATGTTTGTTGTTTTATTTCTGTGTAACGTAATAAACATAATTGTAACCCTAGAATAATGATATTCTCAAACGTCCCTAATTTAGTATTATTGTGGAGCAGGTTGCAATAATACATAACGACTAGCATATGTGGAGACTAATATAAGATATTATGTAGTCTACATATGGGTACAAGTTGGAGAACTTGTATACTGAACCGACCCACCATGAGAACACTACATGGATCGTTATATGAGTGTCATAAGTAATTCTCATAGTGATTATGGTATATGTAGTCCTTTGACCTAAAGTCATCAAGGTTCCCTACATGTGAATCACATACTTTGATACTTTCCTTTGTTGCTCGTAACTGAGTGAACTTGAAGGAAGTCATTGGGTATGTCACATATCATGCGGAGGGATTTGTATGATCAAGATGAGATTTGTCCCTCTTATGTAACAGGAGTGATATCTTCGGGCCCCTTGATAGAGTAAGACTTAGAAAAATGCATGGTCATACTCGGATGAGTTTATATACGATATCAATATCATCAGTTTAAGTTGGTCTACTCAGTAATCAAGAAACCAAAGACTGGGTTATACAAGAGTGACACATTCCATGTCTCGTGCTTAGTCTTGATATCTTGGACAAAGGGATAATGCCATATATCGGTAATTATCATAAAGGTTTAGTCGAATCATTGACAATCTTGTCACTTGGGTAGCAATGATGTGTTGCTAGACACCGCTCATTCCTTATGATCATAAATATGATTTATGATCATTGCTAACGTGGTAAGAGCCTATTGAGTCATACACATAAAGCTATTTGGATCATTAGAGCGCATGGGCTAATTATTTGGGTTATGGTTTCACAATAATTTTGTATTAATAATGGGCCTAAGATTTGAGCCATTATTAAGCCCGAAATTAAAGTCTAATTGGATTAGGGCTTTGAAACGCATTAGACCTAAAAGTTTAGTCTCACTATAAATACAACTTTTAGTGAGAAATTCGCAGCTTCTTGCCCTAGCCTCCCAAAAGAGACAGTCGTACTCTTCTCTTGCAATTTCTTGGAAGACGCAAGCTAGCACTGCGAGCGCAAGAGAAACGCATCTGCCGAGACGTGGTGGAAGCGTGGTGATCCCGAGAGGCTCGTGTGGATACCATAGAGAGCTTGAACACGTCAACTGTTCAGGTTTTGTGATTCGACTCTACAGTTGGGTGAGAGATCTCAACTGAAAATTAGGTATGAAAATTTTCGAACACTCGGTTTACCCCGTTTCACTTGGATCCTGGAGAGTTTCGGTTAAATTCCGTTGTGCTTGTTTGGCTCCCGAAACCCAACAAAATATCCTTCAAGGCAAATCTCCTTTAACATCCCTAATTATATAGTAGAAGTAAAGGGATTTAGTGCTTAAACCCTTCACAATTAGGAATGGTGGGCCAAACTTGTGTCTTGATTGTCTAAATATATATACTTTTGTTAGGATTTTGGTATGTTGTTCATTGTTGAATTTATCATAGGGACCTTAAGAGTGGGTGATTGGAAAGCTTCTCTCTTGTAACAGTTCTCTAATGCAATAAAAATTATCTATACTTTTGCATTAACTAAATCACACAAATTTCTGTGTTGATTTTTTTTATCAGCAATGCAAATAAATATTATTGAAAATACCAACAAGTTGCTAGAAAATTCGATACACAACCTTACAAAGAGCTTAAGAATGCCAAAGATCTGAAACACCTATCTAGAGCCAAGCTACACATAAACAAGGATTCAGACACCAAGAATCATAAGACAAACTCCTTTCGCTTGAAATTTTTGATATAAAAAAAAAAGCATATGAGTAGAAGGGAACACCTATAGTAGATAAAAAGAAAAACCATATTATTCCTAAATAACCATAAGGACCATAATGCCACCTTAACAAACACATCATATGCCATATACAACTCCAAAAAATCTTGAAGCAAATGACTTCAGCTTAAAATGACTGGCTAAGCCATCTACAAGGTTGAGCTGACCATCCTACCAAGTGTAAAAAGATCTCCAAAATTGCTTAACATAGCTGCATTGCAATAGAACATGCAAAGCATCCTTCTGCGCTTTGCTGCACAATGGACAAAATACATCTTCAAATGTCACTCCATTTGAAGCTAGATTAATCCTTGTTAGCAACATGTCCTAAATAGTTCTCCCTGTGAAAAGGTTCACTTTCGAAGGCCACCAGGCATTCTAAGAAATAAAAAACTAATGATGAAATGATGACAGAAGATGAAAGTCAACTTGCTTTGCTACTAACTTGACCAATGAGGTATCGTTGCTACTTAGTTACCATAACAACTTATTAGGAGCAAACTTGTTCAAAGAAATATCATTAAGAAAGGTCCCTAGTTCATTTATTTCATCCCATACTCTACCTCTTAGCTGTCTATTTTCAAGACATCTCTAAAGCCATCTCCTTCCATTCCAAGACACCATATTTGACACTAGACAATAAGGGCCATTTGAACAACCTAGGAAATCAATTTTGAAGAGACTTCCTGCTAACCATCTATCAGACCAAAACTTGACATACTCCTCATTACCAAGCCTCCCCCTAACCATTTATCAGACCAAACTTAACAAACTCCCTTTGAACCATCTTTGTGTCTATTGTTTTCTACTTGTGCCTCCTAACTCTCTAACATTCTCATTTATAGACTAGTTATTTATTACAAATTGATATATCAAATATAATAAATGTTTGTGCTAACAAAATGGGATAAGATATAATTGAGCATACTAGGCCCCTAATTCATAACATATACTCCCCACATCTCAATTTTACTGTTCCATTATTGGTACATAAATTTTAAGGTTGTGTGTTGCTATATTATTTATTCTCATACTTGCCCTATAAAATTCATCATTGTTTAGTTTTTTCATAGTTATTCCCTGATATTTCGGTGATAAGTACTCGCCCCTTAATATTAAAAAATGTACACTTATCTTTATATTTTTAAATATCATCAATCAGCCGTTAACCAAAGCTATAGATATTACAGTTACATCTTCAAGGTTAGGAAATCTATACTTTCACCCAATTTTTTTCATTGTTCAATAGAAACTTTTATAGTTTTAATTTAAACTATATAGTAATTGTTTTTCAGTAAATAGACATTTATTAGACCTTTTCTTGCAATTTTTATAATTTTTTTTACAATTAATGAACATTTTTAAATTATTATTTTTTCTTTTTGTAAGTGTAAAAAAATTTTAAAAAATCAATTAATTTCTAAAAAAAGTTAGACAACTTAAAATTATATAACATAGTTATCATATAGTTTAAATTAGGATTTTAGAAATTATTGCTAGACAATGTAAAAGAAAAAGGAAACTCAAAAGTGTAGACTTTCAAATCTCAAATTGTATCTGCAATATCAGTCTATGTTCAGGGGGAGTATATGTTATTTTTTTTACTAACAATTGATTGATGACATTTAAAAATTATGAGGGTAAGTATACATTTCCAAATGTCATAGGTGTAAGTGTAATATCATAAAAATTAATGGAAGATTTTACCAACTCAAATTCATTGGAGAAATGACATCACAATAGGGTAATTTAGGCCCCAGCGCCTAGCTCAAGTGGTTGTGGTGCGGGGGACACCAAGCGGAGTTTGGGGCTTCGAACTCTACTTCAACTATTTTATACCTAAATGCCAAGTTTGCTAGTTCAATGATCTTTTGGGTCCTAATTAAGGATGAGCATGGGTTGGGTAAACCCGAAACCGAAACCGAACCACTCCCATTGGGTTGGGTTGGGTTGGGTAAAAATTGATCATGGTTCTCGGGTTGGTTCCACATATAGGAGAACCGATGGTTTTTGGGTTGATTCTGGTTCCATATGAAACCAACCCGAGGTGGAACCGAACCCGAGATATATATATAATAAAAATTATAGTATTACTAATATATCTATACACACACACATATTTCTTTGAAATATTATGATGGTTATTTTGTGTTTTTATATTTAACTCTTAAACTGATGTTCCAAATTGAAACAGTATGGAAGTTGTGGGATCATTTACGAAATTTCTCCATATTCACTTAAATTATTTTGCTTCATAGACCCACCACTCATAAATCATTTTGCTTTCAATCTTTTATTCTAGAATACTTTTTACGACACAATTATGATATTTTTTTCATTTGAGTCATGCAAAATTAAAAATTTATGACATCAACATATTTTAGATTTTGATACTGAAGGAGATGGTCTTAAAGGCTCATTTTTCTATATTGAATGTCATACAAATATTGGAATTACTGGAATTACTGGAATGAAGTAAACTAGTTGAGATAAAAGATGCCCCACAAGCAACTCTTTTGAACCATTTTTGTAAGAATAATAGTTTAAACTCTTTTGAATGTATCTAAGTACGTATATTTAAATATTAATTTAATTGTATATTATGTTGAATATGTCATAAAACTAATTATGGATGTAGATTTATTGAATTTTGGTGTTGTTATAGGTATATGATATAAACCAAAAAACCCAAGAACCAGAACCGAGAAACCCAGAACCATGGTTCTGGTTTTGTTCGGTTCTCGGTTCTGAGTTGGGTAGAAAAATTTTGGAACCGAGGTCATTTTGGGTTGGTTCGGTTCCACCATAAAACCGAACCAACCCGACCCATACTCACCCCTAGTCCTAACAAAACAAACATTCCTTAGTTTCTTTAGTATGATAATATTACTTTCTTCTTTCTATACTTGTATAGATGATTTTGAGTAAAAAAAAATTGAGCTATTTAGGAAACAATATATAAAAGAATATTTTATTGAAGGAAATGGAACAATAATTTGGGACAAAAAATGAAAAACGAAACCCAAAAAAAAAAAAGGAAATGGGGCAAGGGGTATAATTCTATCTCATATAGTTACTTGCCTCTGAAAATAAGCTATTAGGCCTTGCTCCATTTAGTAATAATTCAACATAAATTTCGCTTTAAATCCTCGGAAAACAGAAACCAACTATAGTATGGCCGGCGAACTTAAGCCAGAACCTGAGGCAACTCTTGATAAATTAAGAGCTCAAATTTTAAAGAAGAGAAAAAAGCAAACAAAGCTAAAACTTCGTCCTTCTCTTCAACTACATACATATGCATTCCTAAGCTAAAAGGCAGACCGGCTTTTCACATATCGCCTAAAAATTTGTTGTTCCCAAACCATTGACTACCTTCCGCCGATCTCACCTCATGCTCCAATATTTCTCCCATATTTCTCACCATTCCTCCAACCCCAAGAAAATCCAAAGTCAATTTATCCGAACCGCCGATGTTGGGAGTTAAACTTTCCGGCAACTTACCCTTGTTCACATTGCTGCCACCAAAACCACCGAAGGCACCCCCATCATGTCCACTCCCACCAACAAAACTTGCAAGTGAGTTCATGAAACCCTTAAGGCCCTCAGCCTCGTTTTGCATTTGAGAACTTAGGGTTTGATCAAATACCTTAGTCGCCTCGGCCGATGGAGCCCCAGCAAGACCTTTCAAGAGAGTTGACACGGTATTATTGCAAGAGGTGCTCGTGGTGGCACCGACTTGAGCTGCCTTCTGGAGCAAGGCAGTGGCAGACATGTGAGGGGACATGTTCTCCGCTGGTTGGATTGGGTATAGAGAGGAGAGGCTAGAGGCACCATTGTAATTAGCAGGGTTTAGGAAGCCGGAACTTGAGGCAGCGGTGTCGATAGTGTTCATACCAGAGTTGGAGGCCTCGCTAGAGAAAACCCCTAGGTTGAAGAGGCTTGAGGATGAGGACGAGGAATGGTTAGGGTTGCCATGGAGATCAGGCAGTTGCATTAAGGCTTGCAAGGGCTTGTTTGGGAGCACAGATTGCTGGCTACCATCGTTATTGTTATTGTTATTGTTGTTATTGTTGGGCAAGGAAAAGGTCGATGGCTGGATAGGTTGGACCGAGGATGGATTAAGGTAGTCGAATTTGAAGGCACTGGCTCCGAGCTGTAGGATGTTAGTGGATGGATGGGTGAGACCTTGTAGTGAGGATATGTGGGGAGGGTTTAGTTGGGAGGAGAAGGCCGTTAGGTTGCCACCGTAGAGATTAGTGTTGAGGCATGTACGGCTTCTTGCGGCGGTCTCTTGAGCTAAAGTGTCGCAAAAGGCCCTGTGGGTCACGAAACTATCCCGCCTGCAACAAAATGAAATTAATTAGCACAAGCGATTAACTCTAATTACCGTTGATTTAGTCAAAGTTGGTGATTATGTGCATTTACGATGAAATCCTATCATAAATGCAGAAGCGTTACAACCACAATTTCAAAATAAACTGAATTATATTCCTACGTATGTAACAGATTTTTTTATTTACAAAAATTAACTATAAGTCAGAGTTTTTATTAATGTATCATATATATTCTCCACTAAACTACCACTTGAATTTAATTAAACCATCCACTGACTATATATTTAATTTAACATATCATATCATTTAATAAGAGAAAATTTTATAGAATTTTTGTTAAAGTACAAAATTATGAATTTGAAAATGTCATTGGAAAGGGGTCATTTAAGAAGTTACATCATTTCGTAAAGAATTAAATTTATAAATTTTTTACTGGAGAAGGCAAAATTATGAATGTGAAACTGAAACGCTCGTCATCACTGATCATGCAGTTATCTTCCTTAGCCATGAAGGGACCAACATAAAAATTAAACAAAAAAATGCATCATATTTCTGAAAACTGTATGAACAGTCAAATGATATTACTTTCAATCATTGAAAATCCTAAAAAAATATGTAATATAAAGTTGATGAAAAATAAGACTTTAAAATTCTGCGAGGGAGAGAGAGAGAGCGCCCCACAAACCCTAAATCTTCCATGCAAATAAGGAGTAGCTAGCTTCAGAAGAGCTAATCTATAGGCGACCCAGAACCAAAAGAGAACAAACTCTAACCAGTGAAAACTATACTGCTCACATGAGAACAAATTAATCCACCCCACAAAAATTATCCTCTGATCTGTGGCTCAGCATAAGTTAACAACACGTGAATCAGCCGAAAAAAACAGAAAAAAACAAAAACCTCTGGCGGTGCTGCCATGGAAAAGAAAAAATTAATAAAAAATCCAAGAGATATATGTAATCTGTAGGAATTAAAAAACTGTGTAAAAAAGTTTTCTTGGATCCTTCGAACCACATCAGTTTCACAAAAAATTACCATTCACGTGTAACCAAGTAATGAAAAAAGTAATTTAATATGCCCTCAATTTCCACAAATAATCGCTGAAGCTAATCTCAAACGCTTTTATCAAACTGACCTGGAGAAGACGGTTCCACAGTCACACCTGTACTCTCTCGTCCCACAAGTCTTAGAATGAGCCTTCCAATCTGACTGAACCGCGTATTTCTTTGAGCACTTCTCACACTTCCACTTCTTCTCCCCGTGCTTCCGGTAGAAGTGCTTCTTTATTCCGGTGAGGTCTCCCAGGGCACGCGACGGCTCGTGGTGGACACAGCTCGGCTCCGGGCACAGATATACCTTCTTCCGGCTCACTTCTTTGTTCGTCTTCTGCTTCAGCTTCCATGGGAGGTTGTGGCCCCTTCTGTGGAGCTGCAGGTTCTGTTCCCTTTGAAACCCTTTGCCACAGACCTCGCATATGAATCTGTTTGTCGCCATCAGGGTTTTGGGAGACAGAGCTATTACCTCTGCGTCTGGATCTGAATGTAGATTTTTTAAATAAAAAAAAACAATGAATCGAAAATGAAAAAGGAATTTTCCGGAGAAAAATGACAAAGGCAGTGGTTAATTAATTTGAAGAGTTATAATTGGTAGATAGCAAGATGACAAAGTAAATTGAAGAGTTCAAATTAGGGTTTTGAGCTACTTGCTTGGGTTTCCAGGTTGGTTTCTCTTCTTCTTTGGCGGCGGCGCGGATGCGGTTGGCGGCGGTGGCTCCATTTGCGACAGCGGCTGTTGATGATGGAGTTTCTGAATCATCTGGCTCTGATTAAGCTCTTCTCTGCCGCTTCCAAAGAAAGTTGATGAAGCTTCCATCTTCAAGATTATACCTGGCTAGGTTTCATCACCCAGCAAAAAATAAAAATAAAAATTAAAAAAACACATGTTTAAGCTCTCTAAAGTAAGTGGAAAGTGAATTTGGAAGAGAATGAACTTGAATTCTACCTCTCAGTTTGAAAATCCTTGGGAAATATATATATACATATATAATTCAGAAAAAAAAAAGAAAAAGAAAAAGAAAAAGAAAAGAAAAACTGATGTAGAGAAGAACTGAAACAAGGAAGAGGAGACAGCTACAATCCGGAAGTGAAGAGAAAGAAAACAGTGGATTCAAAGACTTGTCTAGCTACCTTACCTCTCCTTGTTTTTCCTGTGTGTGTTCTTGTTGTCTTTTGATTTGTTTTTCTTTTTGCCTCCTCCTCCTCTCTCTTTCTGATTTATATATCCCAATTCTACAATTATTTTATTATATGTATATATTAGAAAATATTTTACACCACAGTTTTTGTCACCTAGCTAGCTATATTTTTTTTTCTCCTTAAATGCTAATTTTTTTTTTCTAAATTTACAGCCCAATCATATTAGAAGTTCGAAAAAATTACCTAGTTTTTTAGTCATGTCAACTTAACTGTAAACGCTACAAACGAATGTTATTTCCACATAAAACCAATATATTTTTTTAATTTTAACCGCACACACACACACACACACACACACATATATATCTTAGGAGTATCGCCTAGCTAATTTAGTTGATAAATTATATATATACTTGTTATACAAAGTGATTAAGTATGGTGATTTACCCTTTCATCGAAAAGAAAATGGTCAAGACTTCTATTATATTTTTTTCCCTAAAAGAATAAGAATTATAAATGGTGACGTCTCTACATTCCTTCTTCAACTAATGCTGATGTCTCATATTGATGGCGGTATGGTGTACAAGTTTATTTAAATAGTCAAGCTTATATATTGAGACAATTCGAATGGGGATATCTAAATGTACAGTAAGATTTTTTATAATTATCGAGTTCATGGTTGCCTCAAATCAAGAGGTCTAAAATTCAATTCTCAATAGAAATAAAATAAAAGTGTCTAAACTTTATTTTATATTTCCTCCTCGTAATTCAATTTTCTGGAAAAAAAATAAATAACTAAATACATATATATAATATACGTACACACAAAAATTAATATTATTATCACGTATATGCGTATATATATTTTACACAAAAACACACGCACGTCACTATTGATGCAGGTGTCACACGCAGTGGAAATGTGTCGTTATTAGAGGGTAGGGAGGGGCCACCAGCCCTGCAGGTTGTTATCTGGGTATCTTCTCCACGGGACGTGTACCAGTCGTCCCCCCTCTTCTCGTCTTTCTTTTTATTTTATTTTTTTCTGGGACTATCTTAATCTTTCCCTATTATATTTGAGTTTACCAGGCAGATTAAAAAAAAATGATAAAAATCTGTACATTGTTATCACTTTTACTTTTTATATGTAAATCAAAATAATAAAAAAGGTAGATATTAAAATAATAATTTGAATAGTAATATGACAAAATAATATATTAAAATATAAAATATTATTATCACAATTTTAAATGACCCCAAATAGTAATATAGTAAAAGAATATAGGACAGATAAAGTATTTGAAAACTAACATCTATTTTTCAGTTATGAATTAATTTTAATCGGAATAGGATGCCAAAAACATTCCTTCAAATATAGGTCAAATGTTATTGACTCTTCTATAGTGCAAAATCGTTTCAAATGACCTAACCATGTTTCTTAACCATGTTTCTAAGAGTAAGAGTATAATTAAGTATATATTCACAAGTATATGAATGCATTACTTTGTTGAGGTTTGTAAAACAAAGGTGAAGAAAATGGAGATTTGTGCCCAAACCCATGAAAGAGTTGATTTACCAAATTTAATATCTCTCAAACTTTATAACTATGAGTTGTGTTACAATTCTATGAAATGTATATAATTTATATCATCGTAAAACCAGATAAAAACTATGACGCTATTATATCTAATTTTTCATCTTAAAAATAAAATATTAATTATTTTTTATTGGTAAAAATAATAATGGTAAGCCGCACATTTCCTCTCCTCCGATCCCATTGTTTATTCTCTTCTATTCTCTGAGTATCCAGCCAGGTTTGGATTCCAATTTAGATTTGGTATGTTAATTCTTCACCCTTATTCCACCTAATTATTCTCAATTACTTTTACTGTTCTTTCTCCTTCACAAAATTCCTTCACCACCAATGATATAAGGACCATTATTTTATTCTTCTAATGCTTTATGGTGGACAAATCATCTAGGTGACCTGTTTTCAAAATTAGTATCTATAAGAAGATTAAGTGGGGTTCAGAAAACGGATGAGACTTAAATGATGAGTGATTTGTAAATAATAGATTGAGATGATTGTATGTTATTTTCTTATTTATATTGTTCTTTATCTAGTCTTTTTTTTTAGTTATTTATATATAAGTTATTTTTTCAGAATTATTCTGTGTCACAAGGATGCGTAGTATTTTATTTGCCAGTTTACATATATATGTTTTTCTTTAGTGTTCTATGTCCTTGATTTGTAAGATACCTTTTGGCACACTGATAATTAGATTGAAGTACCATTCTATCAAATAATAATAATAATAATAATAATAATAATGGTACATAGTTGTGTGCAGCACCCAGCCCAGTTGGCAGCATGGTTGGACGCCCACCCCCCCACTCAAATGGGGCTCAATTCGCTCCAGGTGCATTGTGCACCTCTCTCTACCAATTTACAGCTTGATGTCCTCTAGGTTTTAAAAAGTAGATAGATTTCCCCCGCAATTTCCCTTTACAACTCTCTAATAGCCTAATATACCTTGTACATGCTTTTTAAGTATAAAAAAAAATGGTACATAGTGGGGCCTATCATAGGATATCCTTATAATTACTGGAAGGCGGTATTAGGGGTTAATTCGTGTTAATTTAATTCAAAATAACTTATTTGTATTTTTACATTTTTTTATATGAGATTTATTTTATTTGAAAGAAAATATTATTTAGTTGTAATTATCCATTGAAAATAAAATTTTTATAAACTTACTAAATTTTTATGATTTTTTTTAGCTTTAGACAATAAAAAAAAGAAAAATTTAAAAATATCATGAAAATTTACTTTTAAATTGACCATTATATCTACATAATCTTGAATTTCAAATAAAATTGGTTCAGGGTAAAAAAAATATAAACATAAAAATAAGCTATTTTAGATTAAGTTAAATTAAGTTAAAACAAATAAAAGTATACGATCTACAGGATATGAATGACTGTGAACACCTGTAACAAAAAAATTCCCAAGTAACCTGTTAGATATAATGAAAAGAGTAAAATATTTAGATACAGAGCTAGAGCAAACTAAAGTGTACTACTATAAATTAATAGTGGAAAGTGTGGTTTATTATACGGTACACCAATAACTTAAAAGTTGACGTATTAGCTATACGAAACCAGTATTAATAACATTAGACCCTAATAAAAGTATATAATCTAAGGAAATTTAATGTCTCTGCATACCTGTAACAGAGAATTTCAAGTAACTATTATAAATAATGAAAAAAGTAATATATTAGGATACAAATCAACAAAATTAAAAATGTACTATAGCTACTATGAATTAGTAAATTAATAATGTAACACTCTGACAAGACCAGTGCTTATAACAACATTATTAGATCCTAATATTAGTACGTATATAAATTACGTACGGAAATTGAATAACTCTAAAGTCTAAACACATGTATAGAAAATTCTAAGTTATACAGTACGTTTACAAATAATAAAAAGAAAGTAACATATTTAACAAGGCAACATATATAAAGTCTACTGACTATTATAAATCATGAGATTGTGAAATGTTAGTTTTACGACTTGTAAGCGCACTTTTTTTGAAAGTAGACCCGAAGGTCATCTCTTGTAAGAATATACTTTATAAATGGTTTGTTCTTCTTTCTCATTTTTTTTTCATTATTTATATCGTTAGAAGATGCAATAGAATAATTTCCTGAGATGCATATTTTCTTTTTGGGGATTAATTTCGTGAAAAACATAATTAACAAAATGAAACCACAAGTTTTTGAGATTAAAAAAAAATTAACTTGCAGTGAACTGTATAACTGAATATATATATATATATATATATTATAACTGTAAGTAAAAAACATATATATTCAACCATTCACTTTGACTGATGACATGTGTATTTAACTGAGTCTACATCATGGATGTGAAACATGATCCCTTTCCTTTTCCTGACGGGCAAGGGAATATTTCATCAAAAATAAAATAAAAATTACAAAAGAAATTGACCTAGAATTAGAGTATCCCAAAACGCAAGCCTAGAATGATCAGTGACAGGCACCACCAACCTCAACCTCCAAATCACGCGCTTAATTAAGCAAGTGAAGATAACAACTTGTCATATCACATGTCCCAGTTAGGACTTGAGTCTCTAGACGGGCAGTTCATTTTACGTTGTTTAATGCATCACGCATACAAAATGATTATTTCTAAAAATTATTAATTTATACATTAAGAATTTTTTTTAAAAAAATAATTTTCAATTTTTTTTGCTAATTAAATGTTTTTTATTAGTTTTCTTTTTTAAGGTTTTGAAGTTCAAAAAGTAATGAAAATGCTTAGTTTTTAGAAAAAAAATATATCTTAATATTACTTTTAGACTTCTTAGGTTTAATGTTTCATTAAATTGACAATTTAAATAGATAATCATTTTACGTAAAAATAATACACAATTATATATTAAATTTAACATAAAAACATCTTTTTTTCCCAAATTAACCGTTGGATATGGGTTAGATGTAGGAAATTTGTACGGTGTCATTCATGTGATTTCGAATATAAACATAAATTTCTTTAGGAAAAGAAAAAGAAGAAGAGGTAGGCCCTCGTCTATATGATATATACCACATCCTATATCTATTTGATCACTTAATTTGATTTGAAGAAAAAGAAAGTGGAAGAATTTTATGTGTTATTTTTATTTTTATTCTTAAATTTTTTCACATAAATTAAGAAAGTTGAAAAAAATGATATTAAAACAATAATTTGAATAATAATAGTATGGTAAAGTAATATACCAAAAATGGAAATATTGCAAAGTTTTGGGTATCCCAAAATAAAATATGTTCCATTAGTTCTAGGACCGAGAGGGTAACTGTTATAAGAAACTTATAATAAACCCCTCTAATTTGACTTAACCTACATTTTGTCTCTCTTATCTTTTAAAACCTACACTTTATCATCTACTTTTTTAATTTATATTATTGGACAACAACTTCTGAAATCTGAGTTTAAGTTGTGCGATAATCATATTTTTAATAATTTCAATTTCTTTAAAATTTTTTTATATTTAATAGATATTTTAAATTATTAATTTTTATTTTTTTGTAAATACATTTTCCTCTTTGTAAATGCAAATCAGTATTTTTTGAATGTTAGTTAACTTTGAAAAATATAAAAAATCAGCATTAACTTCAGACTTTTTGTTTTCTAAAAAGAGAGGCTCTGCCTTCAACCTTTTTTCAAATTTCAAATCATTAAAGACCATTGATTTCATTCTTCCAGTGGCCAGAACCAGCATCTAGCTAGTGCCCAACCAAGTAATTGTTTGCTATGGCTAAATCTTTCCAAGAAAAGAGGCAGGTATTTATCTCTGTAGATAAGGAATGATTTGGGTTCATGGTTGAATTTCGGAATTTTAGGTATGGATTATAGGTTTCTAAATCCAGCAGACAATTCACATCCTATCATGTTGCTGAAGGTTCAGGAGATTTGTTGGTGGATAGGGATTTGGATGGAGTTCTAGTTTGAGAAAGAGGAAGCTTTATATGGAGTAAGCATCATGTTTTGAATGATACAGTTGTCAAATTTTTGTTGCAATGAAATGGAATTGGGCACATTTTATAGTTGATTGTGAATTCCAATGGAAGGTGGAGAAGGTGCTTATTCTTGAAGGATTGGAAGTGGGTACCCGGTGGTGGGATTTTAGCTCTGCACTTTGTTGAACTTGCTATCGAAGCTCACTTGAGATTTCTTTCACTATGATTGGTGATTTGCATGGTCCATCTAGAGTATCGGCTCGCGCTTATGGTGCAAATGGAAGATAAAATTTCAATTGTGGTATTGAAAACAACAATGGCTGAGCATGCAATAGAAGGGCAACTAAAGCATGGGCTAGTAGTGGAGACATCAAAAGCTTGGGCCTCCGTTGGACTTGACTGAGTGAGTGAGCTGGATTCTGTTGTTGCTAAAGGTATGGATTCTCTATTATCCATTAACCATTTTACTTTAGAAAATTCGTCTAATGTGCCTTGCAAAGTTGACGGTGTTGTCATACCTCGATTGAAATTTGTTAATCATGTTGAGTCTAATGTTAGGCAAGAATTTTGGAATGGTTTATAGATGTCCCTTTTAGATAAATCTCAATTTGATGAAAAAAAAAAGTAGTCGATGGGACTTAAGATGAAAAAGGACTAAAGGAACTTTAATTGGCATTTATCCTTGTTCTATATTTTGATTCTAGGTTTGAAAGGAAAAACTAAACCCCAGCAAAGAGTTTGGCAATGAGGCAGTTCCCTTATGCGTGATTCAACTGATTGAAGGTGTGTGTTGGTTCTGGAGATGATTCTTTACAGTTGAGTATATCCTCTTTCAGCTAATGAATTTTGGAAAAGGGTGTGCAAAATGGCAGGGTTTACATTTGATAAGTTTGGAGACCTAGTCATCATTTTTGTTAAAGAAGTGGATAGGAAAAGAGAGACTTTGATACGTTTAACACATTGCAAGAAGGTTGTGTCAAAAAAAGATGTTGTTAATTGGAAGCTTAAAAGATTGGAAAGCAGCATTAATTACAACAAGAAAAATTATCATGGTCCTTGTAAGAAGGATGCAGCTAGTGTTACGGGAGCTCATCTAGCATATTCAGAGAATTCGTTGATGAAAAGGAGCATCAAGACCCGAGCATTGTTCTTTTTTCCTCCAAGATATGATTAACTGTAAGGGTTTTGGGGTAGGGTTCTTTAAAGGGGCTTTGTTATATATATATAGGCTTTCTATGGGCTTAAATCTGTTCTCTTTTGAAGTTGGGTCTTGGATTTTGGGAGTTTGATTAGTTTGGGGGTTCTGCGAGTTTGATCCTTTCTAAAGCTTTGGGGTTTAAGTGTTCTTTTCATCATTTTTTCCTTTAAAACGATGGTTGTATCATTTAATTTTTTTAATAAATATTTTCATTGTTGTTAAAAAATATAAAAAATTTTAAAATTACTAGAACATAGTTATTGGAAAACTTAAATTAGAGTTTCAGAATTTATTATTAGACAATGTAAAGAAAGTGCAGTGTAAAGTGTAAGTTTTTTAAATTAGAGGGGAAAATTATAGATTAAGCCAAATCTCATATAATTTTCCCAACTTTTTTTCATTTAGTCATATAACTTTCGAAGTTTCTATTTGAGTCATATATGTTTTAAAATGCTAACAACATTAGTCGCATATTGGATGGGCCTAATGGGAAATCCTATGTTGCATGGCTTTTAACTCTTGTTCAGTTGGCACATATAGGTGATTTTAATTGTAAAAAGTGAAAATTTCATGTAAATACTTCACAAACACATAATTTTAAGTACTTAAGGACCACTCAGAAACAAAAAATACTTAGTTCAAAAAAAAAATCATGTTTTCTCTTCTTCTACCTCATTGAGTGTTTCTACTTCTAAAAATGGAAGATCAACATAAGGTCACCAATCTGGTCATGGAGCTGGTTCATCACGTGCTCTGCCAAAGCCCACAAAACCCTAATAGTCCTAACTCGGGTTCCCCTTACTTCCATCAATCTTTTTGTTACACCTTCCGTAATCTCTCCAACTTGTTAATGCCATCTTTCACTCCCAACATTGATGTAATCCCTGATTCCATTAAGGGTCACACTACTAAAAAACACGTCTTTTCCAATGGTCTTTTTCCAACGGTCAAGCCGTTGGAGCTAAAAGAAATGTAATTTCCAACGGCCTAACCGTTGGAAGAATTGAATATGGCAACAGAAACACAATTTCCAACGGCCTTGGCTGTTGGAAAATGAAGGCAAAGTTTTTCCAACGGCTTAGGCCGTTGGAAAATGAATATAGTGAATTTGAAAATTTTGAAAAAAATTTGAAAGTGTTGTGTATTTTTTCCAACGGCCAAAGCAGTTGGAAATTGTGAACAGTGACCTGTTGGAGATGTTTCCAACAGCCCATAGCCGTTGGAAAATGCAAAACTGAAACGGACCGTATCATTTTTTTTCCAATGGCCAAGGCCATTGGAAAATGAAAATTTATTACCCCCCCCCCCCCGCTTGCGATTCCTAGTTCATCGTCTTCGCACTAACTTTCTCTCTCTCTCTCCTGTGCTCTGTGATAGCACTCCACACGCACACACAGCACCAAAAATCCATCTCCCAGGCTAGATATGTGTTAATCGAGGACGACATTGTTAGATCTGGGCGTGAATCTACTCGATCTGTAGGTAAGTTCGTTGTTTTGGGCCATAAACGCAGCGTTTTTGGGGTTTTTTTTCCCTTTTGATTATCACGGTTTGATGAGATTTGATGCTAATGGGTGGTATATTTTACTTGTTGTGGCAGCTTGCAAAACATAATAAACGCATTTGAAGGACGATTTGAGGTAAGTTCGTATTTTAAAAATTTTTAATTTTTTTTCGGTGAAATTGTATAAATGTGGATTATGTATATGAGTTTTTGGTTTGAAATATATGAAATGTATATGATTTTTAGTTGTTGATTGTTGGATGTGAAATGGTAATTTCGAATTTTAGGCCATTTTGTTAATTTTGTTTATTAGTTTCGGGTTTAATTTTAAAATTTGTGTATAGAACAAAAATAATAGTAATTACGATAATTAAAATAATTATTATACTTGCAAGAGTTGTAGTAGAATAATAATGATACCAATAATAATAGTAGTAATTGTAGTAATAATAATAATAGTACTAATAATAATTAAAATAATAATTAATGTACAAAGATTAGGAGTACAATAATTATAATACTGATAAGAATACAATTAATAATAATTATAACAATTATTATAGTAATATTCATAATAGTAATTAAAATAATTATTAATATACGAAGAGTAGTTCTATTATAATAATTGTAATAATAATAATAATAACAAGTTATTGTAATAATAATAATAATAAGTATTATTATTATTATAATACGAGTACTACTAAAATAATAAGGCCAAAAATAATGATAACAATCATAATAATAATTATTATTTTTATGATTGTAGTAATAATATTATCATTAAATTAATAATTAATGTACAAAGATTAGGAGTACAATAATTATAATACTGATAAGAATACAATTAATAATAATTGTAACAATAATCATAGTAATATTCATAATAGTAATTAAAATAATTATTAATATACAAAGAGTAGTTCTATTATAATAATTGTAATAATAATAATAATAACAATTTATTGTAATCATAATAATAATAATAATCATAATTATTATTATTATGTCACGAGTAGTACTAAAATAATAAGGCCAAAAATTTCAATAACAATCATAATAACAATTATTATTTTTAGTAATATTTAAAATAATACTTTTTATAGTAAGAGTAGTACTAAAATAATAATAAGAATAATAATGATAACAATAATAATAAGAATAAGTATTATTTTAGTACTATTTAAAGTCATAATTATCATACTAAGAGTAGTACAATAATAGTAATAATAATAATAATAACAACAACAACAACAACAACAACAACAACAACAACAACAACAACAATAATAATAATAATAATAATAATAATAATATGAATAATAATTAAAGTAATTGGAAATTCTACTCTAATGTAGTATAATAATGAACATAATAATAATAAGACTAATAATTATATTAATGATAAGTATTCTTTTTATAATAATTGTAATAGTAAGAGTAGTAATTAAAAAATAATAACAGTACTAATAATAATAATAACCCTAAAACCTAAAATAATAATTATTATACTAACAGAAGTACTAAAATAATAATAATTAATTATTATTATTCTAGTAGTAGTACTAATAATAATAACAATAATAATAGTAATAATAGTAATAATTAACTTAATTATCATTAAAGTAAGAGTACTATAATAATCATAATATTAATAATAATAATAATAATTATTATTAGTATTATTATTATTAGTATACTAAGAGTAGTATAATAATAATAGTAATAAATATATTAATAATAATCATAATAATATTTATTTTTATCATTATTTTTAAACTAAGAGTACTAATAAAATACTAATAATAATAATAATAATATTACTAATAATAATAATAAAGCTTAATAATAAACCCAACAAGATTTTTCATAATTGTAATAATATTTATATATACTATGGATGGAATGCTTTCTTATGCTATGTATATTTTGGAGTTATGAGTACTTGCTGTTTAATTTGCTCTCGGATTGGATGTACATAATAAGCATGACACATGAAAAAATATGTTTTCAAAATTTTAAAGATGTGGGCTTCTTGGTTGACATGTATTAGAATGCATTAGTTGATGAACTCACAGACCCTAAACAGTTAAGTTAAAAAGTGTATATGCGATCCGTGGAATTAAAGCCATAATATGATTTAATTTATAGAATTATTTTTATGTGTTCATTAATTTGTATATGTCATAAAGTATATCTATAATTTGTTCTGTTAGGACTCCATGGAACATGAACGTAGTTGGATGTATAGTAGTCGTTATTTACCTGGGCGAGTTGGGTACAAAGAGGAGTGGGAGACAGGGGTTCAACTCTTCATAACATTTGCTTGTAGTAATCCAGATTATATGGATGGGAACAAAATATGTTGCCCATGTAGGAGATGTAAAAATTTGAGGTTTAAGGATTGTAGTAATCCAAACAATGATATTGATGCCAAGGGATCCGATGACGACTAGATCAAGTATATCACTTTACTTTCTGTGTTCATCAACAAACAAACACTTTTTAGGAGAATAGAACTATGTAATTTCAATTATATATGTTTTTAAGTGGATTGTAACTATATTTTTGTCATGATATTGTAATTTCAATTGTGTATGCTTTTATGTGTATGTTATAACTATATTTATGACATGATTCTGTACTATCAATTGTGTATGTTTTCATTGAGATTTACAACTGCATATATGCACGTGCACCCGTTCAGAATGTGATTACATACGATACAATAAATTTAAACCGCCTAAGCTGTTTGACGTTTAAAGAAACGCATTGGAAATAGAACGGGAATATACAAAATATCAAAAAACCTACTTTCCAACGGCCAAGGCAATTGGAAACCAACATTTCAATTTTTCAACTACCAAGGCCGTTGGAAAACGGAAAAAATAAAAAAATAATAATAGAGCCGTTGGAAAATTTCCAACTGCTCAGATTCCAACGGCTGACAGTTGGAAATTCCAACGGCCCTCACTTTGACCATTGGAAAATAGACTTCCACCAGTTGATTTTCCAACGTCTTATTTCCAACGGCTTCGCATTGGAAATTTTAAAATTTGGAAATGGCCGTTGGAAAAATGATTTTTTTTAGTAGTGTCACCTCGCCACTCAAGGTAAGTCTTTGATGCCCTCACTTTTTCCAATCTTTAAACCAAATTAACGTCCAAAATGAATCCCAACAGCATTGGTAACAAGTGGGCAATGCTTTATTTGCTTAATATCACATCTGACGACCATAACTTCCCAAAAAATATCACAAATCCTTTTTCTTTGTTGCCTAATTTGCTATTGAATAACTTGGAATCAGGGAATTTGTATGTTTTTAAGAGAGCACAAGGAAAAGGACTGGAATAGTAGGGTTTTGTTAGTAATGAAAGTCATCAACAATTTGTGTGACATTACCTTTAGAGAGTTTGTGAATGTGTTGAAGGGAGAAAATGAAATGTCTAAGGAGGTTCTGGTCAGAGATGTTCTCTACGCTTGTCAAGGGATTGGCAACAATTTCATCAAATTCGATGCTTCCGTTGATGGTATATTTTTGTGAGATTTTTTATGGTGCCCACAACCATCAGACTATGGTCTAGAATCTCTCTGAATTAGAATGTTTATTTAGAAATTTCAAAGGATACACTTCAAATAACATGAAAAGATTTTTAGCAAAATATGTTAGGACTGTTGGCCAAGCATTTTGTGCTACATTACAAGATGAACTGTTGGATTACTACAAATTTTTTGCTCCATTTGGTCTCAAAGAATGCTAGTTTTAAGAATTATATATTTCTAAGAAGATTGTCCGTATTTTGAGAACTGGTAAAATAATTAATTTTCCTCATGTTTGCAGCAATAATTGAGGTTGGGCTGACGTTGCAACACAGTTTGCGATTGTTGTTTGGGATCATGGCTGGGATTTATTCTCATTGGAATATAATGCAAGGGTTCTGCTTGAAACAATGTTCATGGAATTTTTTATTATGGCTAGGTATTTGAGAATTTTCAATTCTCTAGAACATGTTCTTTACATTCGGAGATGAAGTAGAAGAGAAAACATGGTTTTTGTCTTTAATTAGGCCTCAAATACCTATAATTTTTTGTTTATGAAACATTTTCATCAAATTTTAATTTTTTACAATGAAGTCTAGCATATGTGCCAACTAGGCAAGTGAACAACCTCACTTTTGCCAACTAAACAAGAGTTAACAACCGCTAGGTGCCATATAAGATTTTCCATCAAGCCGGTCGAATATAAGACTAATACTGCTAACATTTTTGAACATATAGGACTTAAACAAAACTCGTGAAGTTATAGGACTGAATAAAAAAAGTTGTGAAAGTTATAGGAGTAATTTTAACCTTCCATGACTTTTTCTTTTATAATAAAAAGGCACACCCTCCTCTGTGATGTTTCAAAAATAAATGACGAGTGAGCAACTTTATGTTGATCTATTTCTCTCTCGCTCTCCCTTGAGGAATAGAAAAAGCTTTCGAAACTCATAAAACTACGTTTCTTTCTTGCACGGGAGAGCATGATCTCTCTGTTTGTTCAGCTTCTTTTTCTGCCATTAGGGATGACAATGGATAGGATATGGGTAGGATAGTGCTAAACCTGCACCGTATCCATCATGTTTGATACTCAATCCGTACCCTATCCACCATCCATCAGTTTTATAATTTTAATATCCACATCCTATCCATTTTAAGGCTGGTAGGATCTGATAAAATCCACTTAGCCACTACATACTTCCATAATAAAAAAACAATAATGCTATAATAGAGTATCATAAAATATTATTAAAATTAATCTTGCAAAAAAAAAAAAACAACATTAATAATAAAAACAGAAATTGATTTAGCCATAGATTAATCATAAAGAATTTGTCCAAATCAAACTAGTGAAATTAGCACATACTTAACATTAGTACAAGTGTACAACTTTGTAGAAAAAAAATGTGGGAACCCTCATCTAAGCTTCACCCTAATAATCTTATCTTGGTGTTACAATGATACTTAATTGCAATAACAAGTAGTTAAGTCAATTAAGTTGTTTTCTAAAATATTATATTGCCCTTAATGTGCATGCGCACAAACACACACAGACATATGCGGGTAGGATATAGGGTGGGTAGGCCGAAATCCACATCCTACCCACATCCACCAAGTATTAAAAAAAAATCCATATTCGCTCCGATTCCATTAATTGTAAAAAAAATCATATCCATCAGGTAGGATATAGTAGGATATCTGTTGGGGCAAATATCTATTGACATCCCTATCTGCCACTTAACATTCTTCATCTCTCTTGATCACGTGCTATCTCTTGCCAACATTATCAAGAAAAATTTTCCTTTTTCTTAAAAAAGATTTCTTTTCCCCAATTTCACCAGACCCTAACCAATTGTTCAAATTAGATCTTCTGCTTCTAGTTTACCCAAAATTGTTAGATGCCCAACCACTTATAAGTTGATACAAAAGGGGTTAATTGCACAATAAGACCTTAACATTTAATTATTGTTTCAATTTTAACCCCAACCTCTAACTTGTATATTTTGACTCCTTAATCTCGTTTAAACGTTTCATTTTAGATCTTTGGGTCATGAAACTCATTAGTTCAAATAGAAAACACTACATCAACATAGAATTGTGGGGGAAAATACTAACTTTAACCTTTAAAAACTTTTCTATTTAATAAAGAATCTTTAAAACATTGAAATCTAACAAAAAAAAACCCTTCTCATCTCGGCCTCTCTCTTTAGCCTCTCCTAACACCAGCCAGAGCCCACATGGAAATCAATCAAAATACCCTAACTTTTATGGTAAATCTGATGTCTGTAGCAAGAAGAAAGCGGATAAGAACAAGCCTAGGAGCTTTGACGAGCCATTGATGTCATGGATCTCACCTTGTAGCAGTAGCAAATTCGGCATCGGTGGGTCATCTGGGTTCTTGAGCTTTGATTCGGATTTGGGTGAGAAGAGGGGGACACCCTTTGTCGATAGCATCAATTTCATCAATGCAAAGTGATGTTGGGATCTAAGTCGGCACCTGTCTCCAATGTCAGTTCTTCTGGGTCATCCGAGGATCTTGTTGGCCTTTCCTCACCTCAATGGTTGAAATGCGGAAAGATCGCCGAGCAAAAAACAACGACAGTAGGCCATTGGGACGATGCCAGTGTGATCGTTGGTCCCCTTGTGACAGTACAACACAACTGCTAGTGGCCATGGACGTTGTTGGTGGTGCTTGCAGAAGAGGTCAGAGAGGGATGCCAAGATCGGGGGAGATTTTTTTGTTAGAATTCAATGTTTTAAGGATTCTTTGTTAAAGAGAAAAGTTTTTAGGACTTAAAGTCAGTATTTTCCCTTACAATTCTACACTGATGTGACATTTTTTGTCTAAACTAACGAGTTCCATCACTCAGAGATTAAAAATGAAGCGTTTAAATGAAGTTAAAGAGTTGAAACGTGCAAATTGGAGGTTAAAGTTAAAATTGGAACAATAATTAAAGTTTAGGTTTCTAATCGTGCAATTAACCCAATATAAAAGGGAACTTCCAGGAATAAGTGATTTTGAGCGGTCCTTCATGGTTAATTGTATCACTTCCTGGGAAGCTATTCGATAATATTCCGTCTCTTCCACTTGCTTAATTTGTTTATTATTGTTCTCTTCTGTTTTCTGCTTGTCGGCGAGGCCCAGCAAAAGGTCTTGAGTTTTCTTCTAGAAAGAGTATTCAGAAGTAACAGGTTGTTTTGGAATTCTTCTTTCACAATTTCTCTATTGTTTGCATTGACTTTCTTCGTTGCCGGTTTAGTGAATTCTGATTGTCTACACACTAATATAATCTACTACCATAATTCTTCTTGAAGGAATGGCTTATAAAGGCTGTGGAAAGGCATGCAATTTCGGATTGCCTCCAGTTAATATTGTCTTCTTATAAACATTTGTGGTTGTTGGATCTTCACACCTAGTTTTACTTGCAGTTGCAATAGCAAGTTGTTCAAGACCCTTGTGGGATTCGAATAAATACAAAGTATTTCTATATATGGAATATTGCACTCTTGCCTTGCCTACGGATCGAATACAACTTATAGGAACATTATTTTATCTGAGACTCCAGTTTGATTCACTTCAGGCGATTCTTGGAAACCTGAAATGGGCAGTTCAAACGCGGAATAGCTAAATTTATATTCTTAATAGAGTGTGCCAATGCGTTTTCGCATATAACCGATTCGATCAAATTCCAACAGCTCCAGTCTCTCGTTCACTAATTAGTCCCAACATCCAATTCCTCATTCTTCAAATTCCATCTTACACTAGTATTGTTGTGTCCGAACTACCCAGCTAGCCTCATGGGCTGGTCAAAATTACTCGTTCTCCTTGATCTTTTTTCTGTTTCTTTCTATACGTCAGAGTATTTTTTGAAAAAAAAAAAAAACTATTTATAATATAAAAAGGAACTGTAAGAAATTTAAAAATTTTTACGCATACGCACCGCACGAGCCTAATCTAAAATGGCTGAAGACTACCATGACCATGGTCAACCTTGGGTCATCGGATCCGACCCATTCTCATGAAAGCCCGATAGCAATTATAGCCCAAATGGTATTCTACTTGACCTCGGAGTTCCAGATTCCGGTTCTATGCGAGAGGAAATACAGAAATCATTTCCCGAAACAATTAAATAAAGAGTATCTCTTGCGTACGCCTGGCTCATGGCATGTACTAGGACACGCTATTTTTTATATATACATATTCTTAATGTACTTAAGAGAAAATTAGCAACTAGGATTGGTTGGACCACTTAAATAGAGTTTAACTACCTAGGCTCGAATAATAACATAATACACAAAATGTGAAAGAGCAGAAAAGTGAAAAATAGAATATAAAAAAATTAGGGGCAATACAAAAAAACATAGAATGTTGTGAATTGGAAGGGAATTTAGGAAAAGGAGGCAGAAGTAGAAAAATATTAACTGATGTGATCATTTACTAACCAACTTACCTATAATAACACTTTGTTGAAAAGCCTACACATATATGTATATTAATCCTTTTTAGATATGTGTGTGCACCAAACGCATGTAAGAATTACGCTTAAATAAATCGTTAGTTTCTATAATTTAACAAAAGCCTATGAAATTGAAAATAAGTATTATTTTCTTGAAAAGTTTAAATAAATCTTTATTTTCTTGAATTTAGCAAACTTCTATGAAATTGAAAATCAGTACTAAATAATTTGATGAAAAATTTATTGAATCTTTATTTTCTAGAATTAATTAGCCCGATATGACTCAACCCAATCAAGATAGCGTAATTAAATCTAAATTCGAACAATCTAACGTAAACCTGGCTCGATTCACTAAAACCTATAATAACCTTAAACCTCCAAGTTTATGGATTACCAGTCATGGAAAACCAAT
This sequence comes from Aquilaria yunnanensis, assembly GCA_039654915.1. Classification (NCBI taxonomy): domain Eukaryota; kingdom Viridiplantae; phylum Streptophyta; class Magnoliopsida; order Malvales; family Thymelaeaceae; genus Aquilaria; species Aquilaria yunnanensis. Next base: position 6,136,256 of record CM077595.1, read on the forward strand.
ACACCTAGTTTACGGAAATGCTAGTCGCAGTACCTTTTTTAAAACACCGTCAAACACCAGCTTAACTTGTCAACTTTTTTTAATTGGTCCATTTCTATGTTGGGGATAATTACAACAGAATCCATGAATTCTATCTATTAGTAATTATAGTCCCTAAAGTTTATTTTCTATTATTATTTCTTTGAAGTAGTGATTATATATTCAAGTTTTAAAGATTTTATCTTGATATAAGTAAAGGCCCTTATTAAAGTTTTTGTTGCTCTATCACCCAAGTAAAGTAATAATAGTAAGACCTATTATTGAGTTGAAAAGACAATAAGATGAAGTGAGACGTTTTAGGGGTAATAGTTTAATAAGAACCTAACATTGATCAATAGTTACTAATTGCTAAATTTTTTGAGGCCTATTTTCAAAGAGATGTGATGAATAGGAAGTTTCAAGGAATGGAAAGATAAAAAATGGACAAATAATTTTGGACTAATAACAATGTATTAATTACTATTGTTAATTTATCAAATTGTATAATTAGTGAAACTCTATACTTAGAAATTCTGAAAAGTAATTTTAAAAGATTTTTTGTAAAAGGTAAAAATTTGACATCAATTTTTATTTTTTTAGGTTTGTTAAATCAAAAAATTCTTAAAAGCTCTATTACTTTCTAAAAATATGCTACTCAAATGATTAGTATACCTATATAGTATTGGATTTTAAAGGAAATTGGATATGGATAAAAAAACTGAAAATAAAAATAATGGTTTAAACATGGAGTCGTGTACTAATATCAGAATCTTGTTTACTTAAACAGTATTTACTTTGTTTCTTGCGTATTATTAAAAGTGTAAAATTATGACGGTGTTTTTCGTACTGAATTTTTGTTGGTGTCCGTAGCAGTACACCTTTCGTTCTTGCATGGTACGACGGAACAAGGGCCCACGGAATTGAAGTGCACGCACCGAATTGCAGGGGTACGAGCGACTCGTAGCGTACGAGAGTTAAGATGCCCCATTCTATGATCTCTTGGAGTAAACTGTCCAACTCTAAAAAGTTTAGGGGTCAGACATGCGTTTAGTACATCACAGGATTAACTACGCTTAGTTGTAATGGCAAGACCAATGAGAGAAATGGAAGCTGCTGCAGTTGCGACGCTGTAGCTCTGGCTGCCTCCACCTGGGAGACAAACTGAAATAACCTGTTATATTCATACAACTTCTTCCACCATCTTCTTCCTTAATTTTGCGGGAATCATTTATTTCTTCGACAACCCAAGGGGCCCATAAAAATTACGAAATTTTAGAGCCAATCTGTGACTTAATTTAAAATGGCTTGTTTGTTTGCTTATGTCTTTTTCATAAAAAAATTAATTTTATTTAAAAACTAATATTATGTTGATGTAATATTTCATTCAAAATAAAATTTTTCTGATGTTATTAAATTTTTATGAATTCTTTTAATGCTAAAAAAAAGAAAAATTCATAAAAATTTAATAATATCATAAAAATTTTACAATCAATAAATTATTACAATTAAATAATATTGACTTCCAAATAAAATTGGTTCAATTAAAAATTTTCCTTACTTAATACACCCACTTAGCCGTAAATTTGGTGGCTCTTATATGGTTTACAATAATGCTTGAGGGATCAATGTATTTTAAGCCTAGGTACAGTGTTAAAAAATCTAATTAAAAATTAATTGGTAATTGATGAAGGTGTTTATCGCAATGTAAAACTTCGACAATAAGGTTTTAAATTGATGTCCATGGCCCAGATTAGAGCTGATGGTTGTCGGGTTAGCATGCTATTTCTCTGCGACTCTGGTCATGAGGAAGCTCCGCACCTTCATCGCCAATCTCCTGTCTTGGTGTTGGAAGCCTCCTCAGTCTATTCCTCCTCCTCCATTGCCTCCTCTTCAGCTTTCTGAACACTCCGATTAATCTAGTTAATGCTTTTGTGTTTCTCCATCGTAGTACAAAATGTGGGCTTTTGTTCTTCTTTCTCTTTTCCGGAAATTTCCAGTGGTCCGATAAAATCATCAAAGTGGACAAGGATTCTAATTTGTCAGTTTTTTTTTCAGGTTTTGAAGATCCAATTGGAAATTGTTTAACTTTTTGGGCTCCGATATATGTTGATCTTTCTGAATTCATGTAGGGAAGGGGAGGAAAAATAAAAGAAAAAGAATTTGCAATAGTCCAAAAAAAAAAAAGTAATACAAATAATATGGAATGAAGGGAATAATATTTTAGTATCATACGTAGACTAATTAAGATTTTGTATCACATAAACAATCCTAATATATATAGTGAAACCATATCTTGAGGGCTTAAAAGGTGTGAAAAGCTACAAAAATTCTTTTAAAATATCAAGAAACTTTTTGTTATATAATTAATGAATTATAATACAAATTATTTATTTTATTTAAAAATATTTCTAAAACCAGAAAAAATGGAAAAATGAATTATTTTTTTTCTGGCCAGTATACCAAGATGGGCAAGATGACCAAATCAGCCTGGTCACTACCAGTATATAGGATTTGCTCTTCTCGTTACGTTTTTTTACCAGTACAGCATCATACCTCACATATTAAATTATATGGTGCAAGATCTAAAACCATGTTTAACTGAGCTCTTGACTTGATCTTACGTACGAGATTTTCTTAGTACGTGATTGAGCAACAAATCATCTAATCCCTCCTACCTTAGATCCTATAAGAAGAGTACCGACTACTTCTATTCTCTTTCGCAAGGTGGATCCTTTTGTAATTAGTGACAAAGAGAGCTTTAGCATACCGAGATGGGCTGCTCAAAATCCTTCAAGCGACTTGCCTCCTAACTCTGTATTATCTTTTGTTGTGTTATTATATTTTCACTTTCCTACTAGAAAATAAAACAACAAACAAACAAACAAAGATTGATGATACAATTGAAAAATAAAAAAGAAATAGTAGCCAACTGTAAATTCGTTGAGACCTCAGTGGCAAATACCGAAGTTAGTCCATCCTGGGGGGAGTACATAATAAAAAGGTGACAATGACCGAGCTCATCCGCGAAATCAAATAAAATTAAAATTAACAGAAATACTCCATCCCAACCACAAAACAACCAAACACTAAGCAAGGCTTCCACTTTCACTGACACAATCCTAAGACCTAACATATCAGCCATGTCCGACCCTCCTCCTCGCCTTCCTCCTCCACAAACCACCGCCACTGCCGCTACACCCGTCGTACGAGAGTACCGTAAGGGAAATTGGAACCTCCAGGAGACGCAAACTCTCATAACAGCCAAGCGGCTCGACGAGCAGCGACGCTCCCGACCATCCACCAGCGCATCGCCGCCGCCGAAGCCCGGAGGCGAGCTACGGTGGAAGTGGGTGGAGAACTACTGCTGGGCCCACGGCTGCTTCCGCAGCCAAAACCAGTGCAACGACAAGTGGGACAACCTGCTTCGCGACTACAAGAAGGTCCGCAACTACCAGTCTCAATCTGACGGCTCCGATCGCTTCTCCTCCTACTGGAACATGGACCGAACACAGCGCAAGCTCCACAACCTCCCCACCAACATGTCGGTGGAAGTGTTCACGGCACTAAACGACGTCGTACAGGCGAAGTACGGCAGCGGGCCATTGTTACTGCCATTGCCGTCACCGACTCCGCCGGCGCCCCCACCATCAGAACAACTTCCAGAACTCTCCGCTGCAGCTGCTCCACCAACGGAACCGGTGGGTGCAGGGGAAGCTCCGGCGACTGTATCAGGTAATAATGTTTCTTTTTTCTGTTCTTGTTTTTGTGTGGTTGGAGCTAGCAGGATTTGTCAGAGAGTCACAAATGAGGAACTTTTTTTATTTTTTGTGAGAGAAAAATTGGTTTCTAGTCAAACTTGCAGGTTTGAAAACTGTGTTACGTACATTCAATGGGGCCCCACGTTCTTTTTCTAAGATACAGTCAGAGCTAGAATCACCGTTGGATTTTGATCAGACTGTAGCGTATATTTTAGGATTAGTTTTTATTGATTTTCTTTTTCTGATAGAAATAGTTACACTTTCTTTTGGAGGAAATGAGTCTAAAACAAAAGATACAGAGAAAAATTTTATATATTTTAAAGAGAGAAGAATATCTAGAACCACTACTAAATTAAGAGCAATGCCACAATTATGAAGAAATTTATCAAAGTAAATTGTATTCTAAATGTGTTATTTATTATGAACTAGTAATAGTTTCATTTAAACTTCTCCATTATAGTCTCACATTCAATTCTTGTTAGGCCTTGGTCTAATAGTGCTCGACTTGAATTAGTTGAGGGGCCAATGTAGTTACCAAGTAATAGAGACATTTATGCCTAAAATGTTATCCTTTTCATACTATTTAGAATTCACGTTGAAAAGACTTTAGCAAAAAATATAATTGTTAAATACCAATTGAAAAAAAATTGGAATGGGATTAAGAAGTAAGTAAAATAGTAGTGTAGTAAGTTGTTTTGGAAGAGCAAAGTCACACAATCATGGGCACCAGTGAGGAAGAAGTGAATGAATGATTGCTAGTGATTTTGGGCTGTCCAAGAAAGCAGAGCTGCCAATAGGAATGGTCCTGAGACTGAGTGAGTCCTTCCTGCTCCATCATCTGTCCTCCTGCCCGCCTCACTCACACTTGCCCATTCTGGTCCATTAACTCCTCCACCCCAACCCTTTTCTCTCTTTTTTTTTTTTTTTTTATTTCTTTTGGATTTTTTCAACAGCTAATTATATATATGCGAAAACAATGTCAAATCAGACCCCAAAAAAATAATTTTAATAAAGCTTCACAAATTTTCACAATATTTTAATTTTTTTTTTTTTTTTTTTGCAACATTTAGCAAAACTGGTTTTGAATAGGCTAGGGGGAGAGAGAGAGAGAGAGAGAGAGAGAGCACAATGATTGCAGGGGAGATTTTCGAGATCGCCTGAGAGAGAGTATATACTAGTATAATTAAATACTACTTGTACGTACATAAGAATTTGTAATCTCCTTTTGTTTGGGACACAAAGTACTTATGATTATCTTGAAATTAATCTAAAACTTCTAATCCTAATTATAGTAGCACATTTTTTTGAGAGATAGGAGCTGATGAACAAAAAATCCACTAGCGTAAGTGACAGGTGGGTTTCTGTGGGTTGTTGGGAGCAATCTTTATGAACTCATGCATGATATCTACAAGTATGATTTTTCCACCCTGTCAACAAAATTTAATAAATAACTTTGGGACCAGAGAGGCTTTTATTTATTTATATTATTTACTTTTTCAGTATCCAGTCAGGTTTTATGATGATATATATTTTGTCACGAATTATTAGATTCACATAAAACCCTTAGATAAAAAAAACTCTAGTGGTTTATGATGAATGATAGACAAACTGTCACTTTATAATTTTCATGTTCATAACCAACGTAGAATGATCTGAAAGGGACAAGATTTTCCTCCTCTCATTAGTCATTACTATTTTCTAGAACCCATTGCTCTGTAAAACATCCTACAAAATGGAGCCTTTGATACATTCACCCCAACATTTTTTTAGAAGCAAAATAAGTCCCCTTTTTACCTTTTGATCTGTTACATGAAGTAATTGGGCTTGGCCGCTAGTTTTAGTGTTCCATGTTCTAATGCGTATCGTCGTCGCAATGCCACAGGACGATCGGATTCATCAGACACCGAGTCCAGTGACAGCCAAAGCTCCGACGCGAAAAGCAAGAAAGTCCGAAAGATCGGATCCAGCATACGCCGGAGCGCCGCCGTGTTGGCCAGAACGATACGGAGCTGTGAAGAGAAGAAAGACAAGCGACATCGCGAGATGATAGAGCTCGAGCAACGGAGGCTTCGAATTGAAGAAACCCGCGAGGAAGCCAACCGCAAAGGAATCGCCGATCTAGTCGCCGCCGTTGCCAACCTCTCCGGTGCAATTCAGTCGCTCATCGCCAGTCGATATGATCAGACGTGACACGTACATTACTAGGTTAGCTACTAGAAAATATTGCTACCGTCATTCGTTTGTATTGGGAAATTGGCCATTGATCGATCAATATATTCTTCGGTATCTCGTTTTAGATTTTACAAGTACGGGCAGTGGCGAAGCTACGTGTTGCTTTGGGGGGGGGGGGGGGGGGGGGGGGAATTTTGGAAAAACGTAAATATGGGGTATTAATTTGATGATTTTGTTAAAAGTTAAGGATTGTGTGTGCATTTTGCCCCCCAAATATTGTGGAAAAATATAAAGATGGGGGGGCAATAAGGTAGGCTATGAAGAAAGTAGGGACCCAGTGAGTAGTTATTCCCTTTATATTAAGGGGATATTCTAAAATGGCCTAAATGCACTATAGTCCTCAAACGTTTCAAACTCGTATGATTTACTCCTTGATCTTTGAATTAGTGTGAATTAGTCTCAATTTACAGCTTTACCTAACTGCGACGTCGTCTCTCTCCTCCGGGCTTCGCCGCTGGGCTTGCCCCCCCGAACCAAAAATCCTGGATTCGCCACTGAGTATGGGTGAATCTACCTGCATATTTTGTGCTGGCAACCAAATGGATTAATTGTGTTTGTTTAACTGTGAATCGCATATTTAATTATAAATTCAAAGTTGGGTTCATTATGCCTTATATCATGAGGTCTTGCCAATATCACTTTAAGGCCTTTTCACATGCCTCGGTTAGTATTATGTTGTTTTTATTAAATTAACTTTGACCACTTATAATATGGTTTTGCAGACTAAACCAGACATGCTAATTCGATTTAGTGATGGTGACCCTAATATTTAACTCTTTTTATATGTCTCCACCATATACTAGTTAGTGACAAAAACAAACAATATGTTGGAGATATTTCAAAAATAAAAAAAGAAAAAAAAATTTCAACGGCATTTTCTTTAAATGCCATTGAAGGTATACGTTTGCTTTTACAACGGGTTTTTATCTTAAATTGCAAATTTATTTTGGTAGCCTTATTCCACAACTCCTATATGTACTCCTCTTCTTTGACCTTCTTTACACAAATGAAAAAAAAAAAAACATTATATTCATTCCTCTCATCCTATCTTCTTTCTCTTTTGGTTTCTTGGGTATTTATCTTTTAATATACTATCTTTAATTGGGCAAAGAAATGTGTGAGTGGAGCTTGGCTTCATAATAGTGCCGTATTCATGGAGCCAAAAAACAAAGAAGTTTGGGCTGTTGTATGCTAAGGGCGGTGTGACTAGACACCGCTGCATCGGTGTGGCACGAAATGTCAAAAGAAAAAAATGGACAGTTCTACATATTAGCTTAAAATCCTTTGTATTATTGGTGATATTATTTTATTTTTATATTATTATCTTCAATTTTATTTCTTTTTTGTATCAATTTCTACCGTGAGGAACAACAACTTTTGAAAGTTTTAATTTCCTTTTAAGGAAAAAAATTGAATTAGTTTCGTAGTGAAAAACCTATCAAGCATTCAAATGAACTCAATTTGCCTTTCAAATTTAATGGAGAAAATTTTAAAAGATGGAAGGGAAAAGTATTATACTACTTTGAAAATGTTTAATTTTGGCTATGTGATTTCTGATAAATAAAATATCAACCAATGATATGAGTGATTATGAGGAAAAAAATGTATTATAAAAGAATTTCAAAATATGATAGATGAATTTGATTGTCATTATGACTTGTTATGTTATCTCTCTGACAAGTTCTATGACTATTATGAAAACTCTTATAATAGTACCAGGAAGATTTGGAAAGCCTTGTACAAAAAATATGATACAAAAAAGACTGGTGCAAAACTATATGCTAAAAGTCAATAGCTCCACTATCAAATGGTGAACAACCTTTCTGTGCTGAAACAGATCAATGATTTTAGCCTTATTGCCCACAAACTGAGATTCGAAGGAGTGAAGATTAGAAATGATCTTCAAGTAATCGCAATCATTGACAAACTACCACCCTCTTGGAATGAGTTCCAAAAAGCTATGTGTCATGAACAAAAAGAGATATCAATTGAAAGCCTTATCACTTGTGTTCAAGTAGAAGAGGATGCTAGAAACCAAGATGCCATAAGAGCTAATTTCAATAATGGTAATATTGGAGCCAAAGTAAATCTTACTACCTCCAATGATAAGGTACCAAGAGGTTATGATTCGAAGTATAATGCTCACTTGAAACCTAAAAAGAATTTTGTAAAAAAGCCTTTTAGGAAGCAATTTTTTGGTACTCCAAATCCAAGGAACAGGAACCAAATAATGCTGATGAAACAGATCCAAATTGTGGATGCTTTGTTTGCGGCAAATCAGGTCACATCGCCAAGATATGCAAATTTCACAAAACTACAACACTACTAAAAAAACTTGGTTTTTCAATGGCCAAATTACCAATGGTCTGACTGTTGGTAATTACCAACGCGTTAGGCCGTTGGTAAAAAAAAATTAAATTTACCAACGGCCAAACGCATTAGTAACTCAACTATTTTTCAACGGTCAAATTACCAACATGCGTGCACGTTGGTAACTGTTAAATATATAATAATAATAATATTATTATTATTATTACTATTTATTAAAAATATAATAATATATATTTAAAATATATCATATATATTATAATGTTTAATGATAATATTCATATATAAAATAATATATTTTAGAAAATAAAGTTTTAAAATTTTTAAAACATTTTTAAAAAATAATTATTATAATTTAAAATATATATTCTCATACACTTATATAATAATAATAATAATAATAATAATAATAATAATGTATCATATATAATAATATGTACTTAAAATATATCATATATATATATACATTAAATATATGACACATACATACATACATAAAATAATTATATTGTCAATTTTATCATATATATATATATATATATAATATACAATTTATAAGTCTTTAGTTGTAATAAATATATTCTTATGGTTAGTCAAGATTTAAATTTTGCAGGCTTGTATAAAAAATTTCTTCTCTCTACGAATAAACTTAGGTAGGAGTGGGCCACTTTTAATATAAACTTATTAATAAAATTACTTTTATAACTTTCTCTTATAATATATATATGTATGTGTGTGTGTGTGTGTGTATTAATAATAATAATATGTATCATATGTATATTTTTATATAAATAATAATAGTATGTATATTATTATAAATACTAATAATTATTATGTATAGAAAGTTTTGAAATTATAGAAAATAAAGTAGTAATATTTTTAAAACATTTATTACAATTTAAAATATATGTAAAAGCCCAAACAAAACCCAAAACCCTAACCTACCCATATTTATACCTAAATCTATCTCCCTCTTATTTCCACGGTTCCACCCTGCCGCCTCTCACCTTCTCCTCCCTCTCTCCGATTTTCTAGCCACCTCTCCTTCTCCTCCATGGCTGCCGATCACCCTTCATCCGTCCCCAGCCTCGGCTTGCCTTGCCGCACTGCCTTTTCTTCTCCTCCTTGGCCGCCGATCTACTCCTGGCGTTTTCCTCCATTGTCTCTCCTTTCTGGCTGCCGATCTCCCTCTGCCGGTCTCCCACATTGCGTCCTCGACCCAGTCTCCTCATCTAGCCGCCACGCCCTCCGCCGGATCGTCGACGCCAAATCGCCTCTCCGCCTCGCAGACGATCCCTCTCAGCCTCTCTACCTCACAGTCACAGATACGTGCTCGTCTCCCAGCACGTTCTCCTCCAGCTAGCAACCTGCCGCCTGGCCCAACGCCGCAGTGGTCTCCTTCGATCTTCACTGATTTTAACTGATTTTGTAATTTTTGAATTAATTTTTGTGTATAAACTTGTGGATTGGTTGTCTCATTTTCATTTGTTATATTTGGTTGTTTCATTTTAGATCTGTTTGATTGATTTTGTAGATCCGGTATTTTGATTGTAGATTTAGTTTTAATTTTGTTATTTTTTAGTTATTTTTGTCAAATTTTGTGAATTTTTGGTTAGTTGTTGTGATATTTTTAATTCTATTAATTTTTTAATTTATTTTCAAATTTTAAAACTTCCGTGAATTTCAAATTTTTTATTAATTTTGGTGAACTTTTACCCAATTTTCTGAATTTTTTTGAACTTTGTGAGTTGTGAAAATATTATTATAATTTTGTGCAATTTAAAATTTTTCAGGTTATGAATTTTTGTGAATTTTCTGGTACTAATAAATTCTTTGTGAATTTTTATTGATTATTTTTCGGTTTTCTTAATATTAATTTCTGTAATATTAAAATCTTAGTTATCTAATTTTATTAAGTATAATTTTTACTGAGTATAACGTATAATTTGAATACTTAAAAAAAAAAAAAAACAGTTACTAATGGCTCCGTGTTGGAAACTACTTTACTTTTTTTTTTTTAATTTTAACATGATTACCAACGCGCATGCACATTGGTAATGTGTTTGCACGTTGGAAAATGTTGCTGTTATATGACCGTTGGTAATTACCAACCTGCCTCTTACCAACATGCACGCGTTGAAAATTACAAACGCGAGTATTTTTGCACGTTGGCAACTTTTTTTCCAACGAATGGTCTACCAACCGCATTTACCAACGGCTACGCGTTAGAAATTCAAAATTACCAACGTGCAACAGTTGGTAAATACCAAAATTTTCGTAGTGCAACTATGCCACAAATCAACATGGTAGATGATGATGAGCCATTTGTGGCCATGTTGACTAAGATCAATATGGTTGGTAACAAAGAAGGGTGATGGATTGACTTTGGTGTCTCTAGGCATGTTTTCAATGATAAATATTGGTTCAAAACTTATACAAAGTTTGAAGTGAAAAAGGAAATTAGACTTAGAGATGACCATATCATTAAGGCTCCGGGACAAGGTGATGTTCAATTGAACTTCACATCTAGTAAAACTCTCATTTTCAAGAAAGTCTTGTTTACTCCAACCTTGAGGAAGAACTTGGTTTTTGGTCTTCTACCGGGAAATTAGTTGATTTACCTCATGGTTTTAAAACAATTGGTTGTAAATAGGTTATTTGGAAAAAAAAAAAAAACTTAAATCGAATGGTTCTATAGATAAATATAAAGCAAGACTTGTTGCTAAAGGTTTTAAACAAAAGGAACAAATTGATTTCTTTGATACTTATTCTCATGTTTTCAAAATAACATTCTTTAGACTTCTGATTGTCATTGCCTTTTTGTACAAATTTTGTATAGATCAAATGGATGTCAAAACCACTTTTATAAATGGAGATTTAGAAGAAGAAAACTATTTGGATCAGCTTGAAGGTTTTGTTGTGACTGACCAAGAACACAAAGTTTGTAAACCAACAAAATCCCTTAATGATTTGAAATAAGCTCCTAAGCAATAGCATGAAAATTTGACTCTTGTATGATAGATAATGGCTTCAAACCTAGTGAATGCAATAAATGTATTTACTATAAGTCCTTTGATGATTGTTATGCCATTTTGTGTTTGTATGTTGATGATTTACTTATCTTTAGCTCATTTATTCATGTGATTGATGTTATAAAAAACATATTGCATCAACATTTTGACATGAAAAACTTAGGGGAGGCTAATGTTATTCTTGGCATAAAAATTACAAAGTGTGCTGATGGTATTTTCATAGATCAATCTCATTACATTGATAAAATTTTAAATAAATTCGATTATGCAGGTGCAAAACCAGTGTTAACTCCTATGTCAAATGGTATAAAATTGTTGCTTACCAAGCATGATGAAAGTGTTGTTAATCAAACATTATATGCTAGTATAACTGGTAGTTTTCACTGTCTTACTGATTATACTAGACTTGATATTTCATATGCAATAAATGTACTTTGGTGATTTACTAGTAAACCAAATATGGATCATTGGAGAGCTATTGATCATTTAATGGGATATTTGAGATATATAAAAAATTATAGTTTATTTTTTAAAGGTTTCTTGCTGTACTTGAAGGCCATTATGATGCTGACTAGAGCACTTTGTCAAGTGATTCTATATCTGTTATAAGATATGTCTTTACTTTAGCAGGTGGTACAGTGTGCTAGAAATCTAAAAAATAGCAAATAATAATAGCAAAGTCCATGATGGCGGCAGAATTGATTGTTCTAATCTTTGTATGTAAGAAAGCTAGTTGGCTCAAAGACCTCTTATTTGAAATCCCTTTGTGGCAAAAAACCAGTACCATTTATATTAATACATTGTGATAATACTATTGCAATACATACAATGAAGAACCATTATTATAACAAAAAATCTAGACCTATTCAAAGAAAATATAGTACTATGAGGTCCTATGTGTCTGATGGAGTTGTCAATGTGGACTATGTGAAATCATGTCAAAATATTGTGGGTCCACTAACAAAATCTCTTACAAGTGACAAGGTTTGGATTACATCGAGGGGGTAAGATTGAAGCCCAAATTGAATGGAGCTTCTTATAAGGATACGCAACCCAAAATTCAGAGATCCTGAGGCTTGGGTTTTGAATGAGAAAAACAAATCATAGGAAAGCCATAAAGAGATGCATCAAACTAGATATTACATTTTCACCTCATCCCTATGATGTAGATGTATCTATCCTATAACATTTGAGAGTTGAGCTAATAAGCTATTAATGAGAATCTGTAGCTTTTATGATTAGGGTGTTATAAATACAGAAGCACCCTTGATGAATTTTCATCAATATGAGTGTTGAAGTGTACCGCTCTTTAGGCTATTGTCTGAAAAAGACATCACTCATGAAAATTCAAGATCAAGCACAAGGTCATAACGTGCTGGCTTTAAAATCTCGATGAATACCTGGTTTATTATGTGTTTGAAATGAGTTTATGACTGCTCGAAGAGCATAGTTCAAGGTAGTACCACTATTGGTTGTGAAAATAAGCTTATTGACTAACTAAACAAAGGTTCAAGGTACCACTTTATTATGCATAATAAACTATATTTGCCCAAATATTGACTAAATTTTCTTTTTTGAAATAGAAGGGGAAATGTTGGAGATATTTCATAAAAGATGAAAAAAAATTCAACGACCTTTAAATGCAATTGAAGGTATTCGTTTGCTTTTACAAAAGGTTTTTGTCTTAAATTGCAAATTTATTTTGGCTGTTATAGTCTTATTCCACAACTCCTATATATACCTCTCTTATTTGGCCTTCTTTACACAAGTGAAAAAAAAAAAAGACATTCTATTTATTCTTCTCATCCTATCTTCTTTCTCTCTTACTTTCTCGGGTATTTGTATTTCAATATAATATCTTTTCTTGGGTAAAGAAATGTATGGGTGGAGCTTGGATTCACAATAGTGACTTATTTGTGGAGCAGAAAAATGAATAAATTTGAGTTGTTGTACCCTGAGAGCGGCATGACTCGAGACTGTTGCACCGTGTGGTATGAAATGTTCCAAAAAAAAAAAAGTGACAACTCCATACCTTAACTCAAAATCCTTTGTATCATTGGCAATATTATTTTATTTTTAGATTATTATTTTTAATTTTATTTCATTCTTGTATTGATTTCTACCATGAGGAACAACAATATATGCTTTTAACTATTTGCCTCTAATTTTGAATATAATTATTGGAGACAAATACTTTATTTGTCTCCTTTTATCCGTCTCCAAAGCTACTTCCTCTTGTAGTGGCATAAATGAGATTGAACTCTCAAATGACAAAATGGCAAGAGAAGAAGAAAGATATAACTTTTGGCGATGATAATATTGATACTGCCATTGGTTATGAATATCTCTTTTTGAATTGTAAGTTCTAGAACTTGTGTTTTTCTGATATTGTACATTTATGGCATGACAATTTCTTTATGTTATTATAATATAAGTATGTGAACATGTTTTGTAATATGAACTTCCTAAGATAATGGTTTTATTATTTTTATCCTTTTCTAAGAGCTTTTTAGTATAATCTTACAATTTTAAGACTTTTTTACATCTTTACGATTATAAAAAAGTCAAAATAATTAAAAACTCGACTTTGATAATCATGAGTCATGGGGCCTCATAACTTGATTGATGGTTTGTGACAATTAACAGTTATCAGAGAAAATCCTACTATGTTTTTTTTTATTTTAATTAGCATACAGTGTTTGGACTTTGGAGCCCATAACGTGTTTGTTTTTCTTTTGTAATTGTCTCTTCAGGTCCATGTCTATTCAAACCTTATGTTACGGCCCTCTAGGCAGCAAACCTTCAACGGTCAGGTAAGACTTGTTAAACAAGTCAAAATTTCTCGTTCAATGCCTCAATTAGTTTGAATTAGGAAGTCAAGCAAGTCTATTAAGGGTTATATGGTTTCTAGGTCATTTTGGTACCTAAGTGTCACCAAGGGCAAAATGGTCATTTTATACTCTAAGTTGATAGGTTTGGTATTTAATCTCATGAGTTGTTATTTTGGACTTAAATGACAAGAAACTAAAGAGTTGGACTAAATTGGCAAGTCTTATGGCACTATTTGAGCAGGGGGCCTTTTTTGGAAAACTAAATAAGTTGAAGGGCTAAAGTAAGAAGATGGCTATTTAAACCATTTTCAAGGAATTGGTAGCTGCTATTCATCATCTTCAACCTCCCAAACCCATAGCTCTCCCTCTCCTCTTCAATTCCATGCCCAAACTTTCATTTCTTCATTAATTCTTGGTGGATTTTGGCGCCCCATGAGGTATATATGCATGAAAAAACTTATTCTTGCATAGTTTTGGTGTTGAAGCTATTGGATTACGGTTTTAAGCTTGGTAAACTTAGATAACGTTTTGCCCTCCTTGTTTTTGAGTTGTTCTTGGTTTCTTGAGGTTGTATGAGCTTGAGTCTAGCTTGGTTGAGCTTAATTTGGTGCCTTGTATGTTGGATTTTTCTTGGAACCATAAGAACTCCATAGTTGAAGCTTTGTTTCTTGTGGTGCTTGATGGCTTGCTTGTTCTTCCCAATTGAAGTAAAGAATTTAGTTTACATACTCCTATAATGCATGTCTTAGTTGCTTGAATGTTGCTTTCAAGTAGTTTGGAAGATATGCATAGGTTATGGTAGAATTTTCTTGTGATGGCCTAGTATAATTCAAGGCTTAGTGTGGTGCAATCAAGCACCTCAAGCTTTGTTTGGTTAGCATCAAGATGGCCTATTGTGCTCGTTTTGAAGTTTTGGAACTTGTAGAGGCTTGCCTTGGATGCTTGGGAAGTGTTTGATACCCCCAAAGTGTGTATGGACACAAGAAGTAGAAACAGGGCACGTATGGAACTCGAGCATTATAGTCATTGGTGACACGTCGCCACTGAGTTGCCATTCCCGACGATGCGTTGCCAAGCCCTTGACAGCATTGACATGTTGTAGTATTTTTGGCATAACTTTTCGATCGGCTGTTCGAATGAGATGATTCAACATTTCATTCGAAGCTAAGAAACATGGCCACCAAGATGACTTATGGGAGGAAGGTGCTCGACTAGTGAGGCTAACCGAGTAAGTGAAAGACTAAGTCCTAGATGGGAACAAAGAACTTGTGGTTGCTGTTGGTTTTTTTTTTTATGCTAGTAAGTTAGTGGAAATTTAAAAAAAAACATAGGTTGGGATTGACCAAGTGATGCCAAGAAGAATAAGTTTTGCCTAGACCCTTTAGGGTAGAGTTATGTAGGCCATGTGGAAAAGTTCACTATAACTGATCAAGAAACGACCTTAGAATGGCCATAGTGGAATCTCTCTCCCAGCTAAGTGATTCACTTAGTAGTTTGAAAGTGCCAGGTGAGTATAGGTATAGTTGTGCTCAAGTAGTGCATACGTATCCCAGACGATGGACTAGGATGCCTAAAGCATAGGGGTCATCAAAGAGGAGTGTCGAAGACTCACACTCTAGGGTGTGCCAAGACTTACAACTCTTGGTATGCCATTTGCCCGGAAGAGCCCTAGAATACAGTGAAGCATAGAGTGGAGTGTGCCTTGGGTGCTAGGGGTGTGTTATAGCGATACCATAGTTCACTAGTGACACACTTAGTCTAATGGTTGTCTGGAGTGTCGAGTACCAAGCCCACGGTAAAAAACCATCAGTGTGAGAGTTAGTGGACAAGTTCTACGCTTGTTCAGCTATCTTGCACTAAATGGTACAAAAAGTTAGGTGCTTGACCTAGGTTAAGTCTTATAAAGTGCAAGTGTTAGTGGACAAGTTTTAAACTTGCCAAGCTAATTTGTGCTAAGAGGTTTGGCACTAAGAGAAGTAAGGAGAAGTTGTTGGTCACCGGACTTACCAGGATAGAGTTGAGTTATCGAAGGTCCTTCAGTAGTGTTTGTATGCTAACGATAGTGAAGTACCATACCATAGTCTTCAAAGTGATGTAGCACTAAGGTGCTTTTTGGCCGAGCAAGGTCATGAAAGATGGGGGAACACTGAGTAGTGTAGTTGAGATTGTCGTGTAGCATGAGCACGAACTATAGCGCTGGCTATCGTACCTATATAGGTAAGGGCCCGACTTGAAAATCGAAAGACGTCAATTAAGTAAGTCGGGTAGGTGAGCACCGGGTGAGTAGTTATGAAGTTGACACCCATTGCTAGGTTTGATATAGCTATGTTGGCACCAAATCTTAGCTTTCATCTCAAGGTAAGGAGATCCAATTCGGAGGACCGAATTCTCCAAGGTGTGGAGAATGTTAAGGCCCACTAGGCAGCAAACCTTCAACGGTCAGGTAAGACTTGTTAAACAGGTCAAAATCCTTCATTCAATGTCTCAATTACTTTGAATTGGCAAGTCAAGCAAGTCTATTAAGGGTTAGATGGTCCCTACATCATTTTGGCACCTAAGTGTCACTAGGGGCAAAATGGTCATTTTGTACCCTAAGGTGATAAGTATGGTATTTAAGCTCATGAGTTGTTATTTTGGACTTAAGTGACAAAAAACTAAAGAGTTGGACTAAATTGGCAAGTTTTATGGCACTATTTAAGCGTGGGATCTTTTTGGAAAAACTAAATAAGTTGAAGGGCTAACGTGAGAAGATGACAATTTAAACCATTTTCAAGGAATTGGCAGCTGCTATTCATCATATTCAACCTCCCAAACTCGTAGCTTTCCCTCTCCTCCCCAATTCTATGGCCAAATTTCCATTTCTTTATCAATTCTTGGTGGATTTTGGTGCCCCATGAGGTATATATGCATGAAAGGGCGTATTCTTGCATAGTTTTGGTGTGGAAGCTCTTGAATTGCCTTTTTTTAGCTTGGTGAGCTTAGGTAACATTTTTGCCCTCTTTGTTCTTGAGTTGTTCTTAGTTTCTTGAGGTTGTATGAGCTTAGGTCTAGCTTGGTTGAGCTTAATTTAGTACCTCGTATGTTGGATTTTTCTTGGAAGCTTTGTTACTTGTGGTGCTTGATGGCTTGCTTATTCTTCTCAATTGAGGTAAGGGATTTAGTTTACATACTCCTATAATACATGTCTTAGTTGATTGAATGTTGCTTTCAAGTAGTTTGGAAGATATGCATTGTTATGGTGAGATTTGTGTTGTAATGAACTAGTATGGATCAAGCTCTTTTGTAGATCATTTGGACACTTGATGCTTGGTTAGGTTAGCATGTTTGTGGCCTATTGTAGTAGTTTTGAAGTTTTGGAACTTGTGGAGGCTTGCCTTGGATGTTTGCGAGGTGTTTGAAGCCCCTAAAATGTATATGGACACAAGGAGTAGAAACCGGGCATGTTTGGAACCCATGCGTTATAGTTATTGATGATGCATCGCCATTGAGTCGCCATTCCCGACGACACGTCACCAAGCCCTCGACAACATTGACATGCTATAATATTTTTTGCATAACTTCACTCTGGTGTCCGATTGAAGTGATTCAAGATTCAACGCAAAACTAAACGAAAGAACTACAATTATACACTATATAAAATTCCAAATTATGCCTAAATTATTTTTGGATTTATTTCCAAAGGAATGGACTTACGAGTGCCTAAGGGGACTTAGGGTAAAAGGTGCTTAATGGTGCTTTAGTACCTCCCATGGCTCATTAAAACACTAGGTAGTCAATGAAGCCTTCTTGGGTGTAAAGAAAGCATGGTGGAAGATAATTTTTAAGATGTTTTAAAGACTACAATAAGGACATTGGGAAAGGTTAAGGGGGTTTAGCACCATTGGTAGTCTAGTTGGATGCTTTAAGCTTAAGACACCGATGAAAAACCCTAGTGCACATAAGGGGTTCTATAGAACCTAGTAAATTAAGTTCATATATAGCAAATCTTACCATAATAGTGTGAACCAAATAATGGTGGATAGTGGAGCACCATGGATGAAGGCTTAGTGCACTTGTGGCCTAGCTAGGTTGTGACTTAAGGCACAAGTGAAAGCTTAGTGCATCCTTGGTAGGTTAAATGGGCAAAGCTTAATACCTTGGTAATCTAGGTGAGCATATTAGCTTGAGACACCAAGTGGGAGCCTAGTGCACCTAGTTGGGTGGAGGGTTAGTACTTTAGTGGCCTAGACAAGCCAACGGCTTAAGGCACTATATAGGAGCCTAGTACACTTAGTGAGCTCATTAAAACTCAAGCAAGGAGCGTCCACCATGTTCACTTGTGCACAACAAATGGAAGGTTAACCAGTGAGCTAAGCTTACTAGGACGTCAGCAAGCTAAGCTTTTTAAAAGCGAGATAGGGACCACGAACTCACTAGGCACGAGGTGACGTCCGTGCGAAGACTAAGAAGAGGTAGGGTCCCAAGGGTCTCCAATATATGCGCATATGTTAGGCCTTAAACTGCATTGGGCCCGCAATAGATTTTATATATATATATAAGTGTCTGTTGTAAAACCAAGAGTTTTTCATTTATAACCCTCATTTGCCGGCAAGTGTACGGAGTCATCATGTACTACAAAGCAAATATAGGTATCATCCCAAAGGGATAATGAGATTTTTTTTACCAAGAATTGAAATTTAATTACTCGAGCTACCTAATTAACAAAGGATAAGTATTGAAATAGAGATAATGAAGTTCTTAATTACCAAGCACTAGAAGATGAAAGGCTCTAAAAATGCACTAAGTACTAAAATAGAATTGTGAAATGGGCTAAAAATGGGAAAACTATCTCTCTAGAATTCCACCCCCCTTCCTTGCTACCCAGGATAAATAAGGCCCTAAGGTGGACTCTCCTTGTGTGGTGATGAGGTACAAAGTTCAAAACCTCCTCTCCCAAAATAAGATTTTTCTCACCAAAGATTAACCAAGGCAATACTCAAGCTCAAGCTTTAACCTAAGGTGGATTAAGCCTTAAACACCTAATGGATTCCTAAATTACCTCTAATCCAAGAGACCCATTATGTCCCCTTCCTTCTCTTTCCGTCACCTAATAATCCTCTCTCAATGACTAAGTAAATTAGCAAACTGTGTATGAAGGCCTAACAATTAGCTCAAGAATAGACAACACAAGTAATCCACATTCATCAAATATAAATATAAATCCATTGAATAGCAAGGTCAAAGAGTGTCATCCTGGAGAGATATGAGCAACTACTCACAATCCAACATGATGTTAAAAAATGAAGCAATAAACAAACTAACCATAAGAATCCAACAAAAAGAGAAAAGGAAAAGAGGAAACCCAAGATGGACCCTAAGAATCTAAGCCTCCTTAACTCTAGTTTTCTTCTCCATGCTTCAAAACTCCTTCCAAAATGGTGAAGATCCCCAGAAAATGATGTGAAGAAGATGATGCCAAGGTGGGTGTCCTTTGGGATCTTCCTTCCTTCTTCTATTTATACCTCAAGTCATTTCCCTTTTTGATTCCTCTTCCCAAAACCCTAAAGGGATAAGAATCCCTCTCCAAGGCCAGGTTACCAGGTAGGAAGTGTGGGGGACCATCTAAATTTTGAGATTTGGCGAAACAGAGCAAGCGTTGGTGACGTGTTGCCAGCTGGGTCAAATTGCTAACGACATGTTGCCAGCTGATGAAAAATGGACAGAATGTTGCCAACATTGGTGACACGTCGCCAACTATCGCAAAATTCTGGCGACGCGTCGCCGGCCTTAATTTCCAGCTTCCACCGCTTCACTTGCCCAAACTCTGTCTTGCTTAATCCCGCTCCAATCCACCATGTCCACAACACCATCCCACCTATAGAAAGATAATGAAAGCAAGAAAAACTAAGATAAACAGGAAGATATGCAAGTAATTAGTGGTCAAAGTTGCCGAAAAGTCAACAACTTTGACTGTTGAATTATGCACTTAACAGTGTCTTCAAGTTTTTGTTTACAGGTTTTAAATTTTACACTGTCTTCAAGTTTTTGTTTACAGGTTTTAAATTTTTCTTTGTAAGTGCCCAAATCCCTTATTGAGAATCTTTGGATTCTCACTCCCTGTAGTGTTGTTGTGCAGATTACATCTGTAAAGAGCCAGCAACCTTGAAGGGTTGTCGAGCTAGCATTTATATTCTAGGTAACCACCTAGTGAATCATTCATTGATTCTAGCTTTACAGGTTAGGTTGTTTGTGCTAACTATAGTTGTCTTGCAGCCTTGCAGAGGCTAGTGGCACAAGGACAGACATAGTGGACCACGGATCTCAGTAGTAGTCTTTCAGTATACGTATGTATGCCAGTTTAGCCTCCAGTATCTTTAGGTTGAGTAGTATTCTAGTTGCTTTTGGGCATGTGCATAGTCTTTACGTATGTAATGATGCATATGCGCAATTATTAATTGTAGCAAACACACTTATGTTTTATGTTTTGACTTGTGGTTTGTTTATGCTTTATAAGAGCCACGACAATGTTTTTTATTCATTTTCTTAAATTGAAATTCAAGTCAAAGCAAATGCATGCATAGTGCATTGTAGGTTAATAACTAGATGCATGAAAGGTTTTAAAATGGGATAAGTAATTAACTAGCCAACTGGAACTAGTATGGACTTTGTTCCATAGTCTTCCTGGGAGGGCCCCATTCGAGGTAGGGACCCTACACCTTGTGCAAGAACTTTTCTCTTCCTTTCCCTGGGCTTATATTGTGCTTGTTGCTTTTGTAGTGCTCCTTATCCTCGAGCCTTTCATGTTAGCTCAAATTGAGTTTGAAGTTGGGTTGCTTATATAACCACTTGTGGGTTAGACTTTCCCCGACTCATTAGTTACATTTTTCATATTCTTTTTGGCATATATAATCATGTATATTACAAGTCTCTATATATCTTATGGATGGATATAGGATACACCTTATTATTACCAGTACATATGTTCTATTTATTCTCTTATCTAATTTTTTTTTGTTCTTTTGTTTACTATACTCATTTCCTTATTCTATGTTATTGTTCCTTGACAAATATAATTTTAATTTTATTTAAAAACTACTACCTATTTATGTTTTATTTGTTCCTCAAATTATGTTTTCTGAACATTTGTTAATTATAGTTGTTTGATCTTTGTGCTTATTGGCAAATATAACTATTTCTTATACTATTTAATAAATACTTCTCACTACTATTCTACATGTTGATTGAATTCCTTTTTTTATTGTCTTGATGATTATAGTTGTCGTTACCACTCTAAGTGCTTCTATACAGTGATTAGATTTAATGAGCTCAAGTTCCAGACAATACATGTCTTGTAGGCCAAGCAGAACATGCACACTATATTTATTCAAGTGGCTCTCTTGGTCTTTATACAAATATATTTATATTAGTCCAACCTTCATACACATATTCACATACATTTTCATCTGAAAATAATGTTGATAGTCAAATTCTTTATTCCCGGCCAATATGGAATTTGACTAAAATCCTCAAGTGCATGTACAATCATATGCACACTTTGTGCTATTGGTGCCCATTATTCATGTGCCCAAACTTTCATACCATGTCTAAGTCAAATTCTACCTATGTCATCTTGTGCCCTAAAGGTTTTAAACCCTCTAGTACACTTAAAATTTGATATAGAAATAGGTCTAAGACATTAAATCCATCTAAGATTGCCATTATAAATTTTTCACTCAACCAGGTAAAATTAACCATATGAACAATACCCAGCAAAATCGGCCAACTTTGATATGCCATAACTCTTGGTACGAGGCACCAAATCCAATGATTCGAAAGAAAAATTATTCATCTTGAAGTATTCTAAATGTGGTCAAAATTTCATAGCCAAACTCATTAAATAAAAATAGTTATGCCTATTGGAGTACAGGGTACCAAATTTGAGCAACTAGTGACCATAATGCCCAAACAAAATTTCTTAAAATTCATACACTTCATTTTCAAGTAAAAAACCATCATGGGTAGTTCCATACATGTCTTAGACACATGGGGAAACCATTCCCTTAGATCTTAAGTCATTACATAAGCATTAAATACTATACTCTTCAAAACAGTTCATAAGAACCAATATGGACAAAATTACACACACACTTAAAACTAAACTCCATTGATCCATATATCTTTCACACAATATACATACAACATACCCAACTCATTTAAATTCATTTATGCACTACATACATGCCATAACTTAGTTAATATGTACACTAAGCTTCTTGGAGAACTTCAAAAGCACTAAGCACCCTAGAAACTTGAAGGGACCAGCTGCTGTGTAAGGCAGAAAGTACCATTACTAAAAATAGCTAATGTGCTCCAAAAATGATGAAACTTTCCAGTTTACAACTACACATATGGAAGTTAATATACCTAACATTTCACAAAGAATATCAAATGACAGCTATTAGTTTGAATGCTCTCTTTCAGGTACTCCTGAAATGGACAGAAAGATGTTAAGTTTCTTGAATGAAATTTAGTAGGGGCTTATGAATAAAATCTTGAATTCTCAGCCATATACCTGAAATCCAAAGACACTAAAACACAAGACATATACACGAATATAATCATATGCACAACAACATAGTAATAAACAAATGCAATATTGGCAGCAATACAACATTAGGGTTAGCTCATAAACATTTAAATAAACATTATGTAATCACTATGGCAGCCTGCCTCAAGCTAATGCTTGCTCTTATGAGGTTAATGGATGTTTGAGAATCAATATTGAACAATAAATAGCCATGAAACCTATATAAAACCCTTACCTTGGGCAATGAAGGCTGATTATAACAAGTGTTGCACAATAAACCCGAAAACTAGGGTTTTTCTTGTTCTTGGTGCATTTGATTGCTTTCTTTTGTGATTTCTTAAGAGCTTGAGCTATGGTGGCTATGGAAGGTTATGGAGGAGCTAAGGAAAAAACTTTGGTTGGTGAGGGCCAAAAATGACCAAAGAAATGCAAGAAATCAAAATATTTTTCTTGGTTTAATTAGTTTGATCTTAACCCTCACTTAGGTCACTATAACAATGCCTTAAGTAAAGATTTTTTTGGCTAATCTTTAGCTCACCTTTTTTACCTTAGAAGTTGGAAATAAAAGCCTAGGATAATGCTAGAAATTGCCATCTTTGGCCCTTGTCAATGATCATCCTAACCTTAAGTTATTTTTATGAACAATTGTAAACCTAGTTGTCTTAGGTTCTTGAATAACAGCCTTTGTTTCCTTTATGCAATTTAGCCTAACAAAAAAAAATTTCTGCCATACCATTCAAATGCCTTTAAAACCTATCTTTTAAAATTGTACAATTGAGTGCCCAAGTCTTGAAATCTTACAATAAAGTTCATAGGTTACTTGTTAACCAAGCAATCCCTTAGGATTTTCTTGAGGATCAAGTAACCATTGTATGGAAATTTTTAAGGAGGTGTAGATTACACACTTTACCCCTCACATTCCATTTACTATGAGGAAAATCATGTTATATAATGGTTTATAACCATTATGCCTTTATACTGTAATTTTCCCATTTGTTGAGATGGTAACAGTTGTTTCCTTATTCTATATCTTCCAGTTCCCTCACAAATACTATAACTAATACTCTTGTTCTAGTTATTCCTTAAATTATTATTATTATTTTTGTTCTCTTGTTGATTATAGTTGTTCCATTGACATATCTTCATGTTCCTTGACAAATGTAATTGTTACTTATGCAACTTGATAATTGTTTCCCACCGTTATTCTATTTGTTTCTTGAATTCTTCTTCCTATATTTTTCATTATTATAGTTGTTCATTTCTTAAATTTACATGATCCTTTTATGATTTGTTCATATTCCGTTTTACATAAGTTATTATTCCCTATTGAAAAAATCTTGTTTTCTTCTGCTTTCTTACCATTCAATTATAATTATCCTCTTGTTTCATTAAAAGAACAATAAAGGAAAACCGAAGTCAAGAAAAAAAAAACAGAAAGAAAGAATTTGAATGGATAAAATGCTAAAACGAATAAAAGAAGAGAAAATGAAAAAAGAAGGAAACCATGTGCGCTTATCCTCAGCCAAAATTCAAATACTGTAGTGTCTTATATTTACAAAGAGGGAAAAAAATGTGATCTAAACTATCCATTAACTACAAAATATTACTTCCTCCATCCATTATTTTGTGATATATATGGGATTGACATGGTGATTAAAAGAGAAAAAAAAATTGTATTGTTTCTACTCTTTATTCTTGTCATTCACCTTTTACATGTAAATCAAGAAAGAGTGAATATTGTAATGTAGTTTGAAGGGTAATATGGATAATAATTTACTAATATGTAAATATTGCAAACATTTAGGACAACCCATAATAGCGATTGTTGCAAAAAAATGTGGGACAAAGGTAGGGTTGGTTATTTGATCAATTTGGTTTTGACCGAACTGAATTGGTCGGTTTAGTTAGTTTTCGGTTTTTGACTCTTACAAATTGAATTAACCAAATCAATTAAGAAAATTGATTAACACTAAAACTAAAATTTTTTGGTTCAATTCTGATTAAACCAAAATAACCTTTTTTTTTTCTTTTGCCATTTGTACACCTGCTATTTAAAAAAAAAATTTGTGTGATTTCCACACAATTTGTACAATTTTTTCTTGCGGTTTCAACATAATAATTCAACAAAACACAATTTGTCTCACACCTTTGCATGCTCAGACTTTCAGGCCTATCCCACAAAAACCACTGTTATTAACTTGCCCCATTTTCAACACCCACCCACGCTTTATGTGCAGAGAAAATTTAGAAGCTAATCAAACTTTAAAGCACCCACGTTTATACTATCTTATAATTATTTTATTTTTGTTTTCCTAAGACATAAAGATTAAAAATAATAAGGTAGAAATTTAAAATACAACAAATAATGAAATAAAGCAAAACCTAAATGCCCAAACTCACCTTTGTTGACCAAGAACACGCCGATTGGGCAACGGGCCGGCGTGGCAGGTCCGAAGGGATACGACATCAAAGACGAGGTTGAGGGCCGCTATAGTGGCGATGAGGCGATCAGGTGAGGCAATGCTGCGGATGCTAAAAGGAGGGCTTTCGCAGACAAAGATGCAAAAGAGAAAAGGCAAGTGGGGAAAATTAAAAACGAAGAGTGTGCTGCCTCTGTTGGACAGGTTAATGAAATAAAGTGGGGATTATGGTTTTAATTGGGCTTATGGGTATGGGCCACGCAGAAGCAGGCAAGCAGCAAGCAGGTCACCACCAAGGGCCCACAAACCTTTAAAACAATTCGGTTAGCGAATTAACCGATCCACAACCAAAACCGTTTTTAAGAATTTCGTTTTTAACTAAAACCAAATCAAATAATTGAATGAACTGAACCAAAAAATTGAAATGATTCGGTTTCTCAATTTTTTTTTTCAATTTTGGTCGAATAATGCACACTCCTAGACAAAGGTAGTATTAAATAATTTAAATTTACAATAAAACAATTACTGAATCATGATTTTAAATTAGAATTTGAAGAGTTAATACTTTCTCCATTTTAAATTTATTACATCATCTACTATTTTGAGTTGTCCTAAATCTCTACATTATTTTCATATTTGATAAGCCATTTTACCGTATTACCCATTAAACTATCATTTGGGTATTTATTTTTTTTTCCATTTTGCTTAATTTATGTGCAAAAGTATAAGATAAAAGTGGAATAAATAGCAGATGTTTTTCATTTTTAATTTCCTCATCAAATCCCAAAATTTTAAACAATGTGGGATGAAGGCATTGTAAGATAGTGTACAAAAAAATTGGATAAAAGTGCAAGTGTTCAAACATAGGTTGTAAAACCGTAATTAGTTCGAAACCTATGAAAGGTGAATATGACCCACTGCCTAAAATAGACAACCCCTTCAGAACGGAAGGATAAATAATGTAATTCAACAGTAAGTGAATATATTAACCCGTTTGATATTAGCATTAGAGTTTTAAAAAAGCTATGCAATGGTAGCTTTAACTTTTAAGTTCAGTATTTTCATCTCAACCATTAAAAAAGTTATCTGAAACTCTAACTTTAATCATAAAAGTTGTTGATCGGTCCATTGTCTATGATAAATATATCACAGTCACCAGATCGCACACTAGTTTAGTGTCTTTAAAATTAGAAAAATATTTTTGTTTTTATGGTTTTGGCGATTGCACACCCATAAGTTGCATAGCTCTTCTATTTTGGGTCATCACTCCCACTTCTGGTGCTCCCTCCTGCCTTTACAACTTTTTTCTTAAATTTTATAAATGAGTAAATTTCTTGAATGGTCCTTAACCTTTAGTCATTATTTCCTTTTAGTCCCTAACTTATTGAATATTTTGTTTTAGTCCTAAAGCTATTAAAATGTTTCATTTTAGTCCTAAATCTATTAAAAATGTTTCATTTTGATCCCAATTTGATGAAATTTGTTAACATAAAGTATTTGTCTAATAACAATTTTTTATATCATAATTTAAACAATCTGGTAACTGTCTTATAATAAATTTAATCTGTATAATAATTTTTTATAGTTAATGAAAAACTCAAATAACCTTTTTTTCTCTTTGTAAATTGAACCTATTTCACTCAGAAAGAAAAAACTATTAATCTAAATTGTCTATTTACTATAAAGAAATATTAAACTGTTTAAATTTACTAGAAGACAGTTATCGAATATTTAGATTGGAATTTCAAAAGTTTCTATCAGATAATTATTCTAAGTTAATAAATTTCATATAATGAATGACAAAATGAAACAATTTTATTATGTTTAAGGCCAAAACATAACATTCAATAAGTTAGAGACCAAAAATAAACAATGACTAAATGTTATGGGCTATTTATGCAATTTACTCTTTTATAAAGTGATGCTTTTCTGTTCTCTGATTCGATTCCACTTTCAAGATGTTTTGTGCAACTTAGTGCACACTTGAAAGGGAAAAAAAAAAGGCAAAGGCTGAGATATCAAAGACAAGGATGCTGCCACACCTACACAAAGATAGCATGTTTGTCAAAAAAATAGGGTAAAATCCAAATTTAGTCATTTAACTTTAAGCGACGTCCTAAAGTGGTCTCTTAACTCTAAAAGTGATTCTTAAAGTCCCATAACTCAATTAATGTGTCCTATTTTGATCCCTAGTGTCAGTTTTGCTATTATTTCATATGAAAATTGCCTACGTGATACCTATACTGCCATGTGGCCGCCCTTTTCATGATACTAAGTGGCTAAACTGAAAGAACAACAAATATCAAGCTAAAATGACCCAAATGCATAATCCAAATACTCTAAAGCATAGTTTGACCCAAATCTTCTCCGATTCAAATTGTCAGCACCACCCACTCTGGCCCACTCTCTATCAATACACCATCGTCCACCTCCGCGTTACCCCTCTCCTTCCCTTGAACAGCAATTGGGTCAGCCAATTGTCAGGCCTTTAATCATGCCGCGCTATAAACCGTCAATCACCTCAACCAAATGAACTACTTCAGACCCAGTGTGATTCCGTTGTTATTGGGAGCACCGATTGGGTGCCTCGATGATTGGGCGTGGCAACAGTTGGGCACCATTGTAATTCTGTTGTTATGCAATTAAGGATTTTGATTAGTCGGTACAAAATTTCGACTGGCAATGAGTTAAAGGAGAACTTCATGGTGAGAGAAAGGACTGGCATGGTGTCAATTGGCATGTTGGCGATTGGGAGCTATTATTGGTGGGGAGGACTGCAAGGGTATTGTGGGAGATAAAAATATGGTGGCAGCATAGACGGGGAAATGGTGGTGGCGTAGATGGGGAGATGGGGAGATGGGGAGGTGGGTATACAGGGAGATAGGGAGATATAGGGAGATAGGGACATGAGGAGATGGAGAGACAGAGAGCCAGAGGTGGGCGACAATGTATCGGCAAAGAGTGGGCTGAAGTTCGCGGCGGGGTGGATGGCTAAGTGGGCAGCTAGACAGTTTGAATCGGTGAAGATTTAGGAAGGGAAGATTATGGGTTAAACTATGTCTTAGGAGCTTAGGATTATGTGTTTACATCATTTCAGCATGAAATTTTTATTCTTTCAATTTTGTAACTTACTATCATGGAAGGGGTAGTCAAGTGGCAGTATAGGTGTCACGTAAATAATTCCCATCCGAAATAATGGCATAATTGATGATAAGAACCAAAATAGGACTCATTAGTTGAGTTAAAGAATTTAAATAGTCACTTTTAGTGTTAAGAGACTACTTTAGGATAATTTTTAAAGTTAGGAGACTAAATATGGATTTAACCACAAAAAAATTACGGAGAGCATAAAGCAAGAGAGAAAGATAAAGCAAATTTTAGTGCGATCTGATCGACAACTTAGTCATAATTCAGTGGATTGAATAATTGTAAACTTTTTTCTGGATCCTTCGAGGTACTTGTCACCTTCTGCTGCCCTATTTAAGACCTCCCTCCTATGGTTGCTCTGCTCCATCACTTCAACTTCTCTTCTTCTCTAGCCTCTACTACAGCTTAACAAAACCATGGATCGTTTCCTGCGCCTGGTTTCCGCGGCCCTTGTGCTTCTCTTGTTTCTTGTGCCCTTCGGTCTGTAGATAATTCTCTGTTTAGTTATGAAACATGTTAAAATCTGATTAGAAGCTTAATGGTGTTGCGTGTTTTGTTTGATGTTGGGAAACAGAGATGGCGCCTATGGTTATGGTGGCGGAGGCAAGGACGTGCGAGTCGCTGAGCCATAGGTTCAAGGGCCCGTGTGTGAGCAGGACCAACTGCGCCAACGTTTGCAAGACAGAGGGCTTCCCCGCAGGCCGCTGCCGTGGCTTCCGCCGCCGCTGCTTCTGCGTCAAGAAATGCTAGCTTAGCTAGCCACTCATCGGATATGTGGATTTTGGCTCTTTCGTTTTCTTCAGTTGAATAAATGCTGTTGTATGAGACTTTGTGTACGTGAAAATGCTCTGATTTTCACCTGATCTACTTGTCTTCCAAGAGTTTTGTTATCTTAACTTGTCCTGCTTTCTCAGTGATTTATGATTCCAGTTCTTTTACTAATATTTTATATCCAAAATTCCATTTAAGTCGTTACCTGTCAATCACTTGAATCTTTGATCAAGTCGCCCTGAATGAGAAACCAAGAATATGATTATAGATTATTATTTTTCTGTAGTACTATTGATATATATATATATATATATATATATATATTCGTTGTGAATGAAAAACGTTATTTAATGCTAAGCTGCTATTCTATAAACCAAAAAATAATTTACACATTAGCGTCACTTTGTATGGTGTTTGGTGTTACAAGTTTTGATATCTGGAGTACATTTTGACAAAGTGGGCACTAATCAAGAGTTATAGCCTTTTAGGAGTTGTAACTCTTAGAACTAACATATTGGTTTAAGAATTACATTCCTTTAAAAGTTACAACTTTTGGAATCAAAATATTAGTTCAAGAATTACAACCCTTTACTGGTTACAACAACTTTTGGAATCAAAATATTAGTTCAAGAAAAACAACCCTTTACGAGTTACAACTTTTAGAACTAATACATTTATTCAAGAGTCACAACTACTTCGGAGTTAGCAACTTTTAGAACCAACACATTGATTCAAAAGTCATAATTTTTAAAAGCTGCAACATTTAGAACGAACACAATGATTCAATTTCTTCTTTTATAAATTCAGTTTTTATTCTAAAAAATACACTACTAAAAACACATGCAATTTCCATCGGCCAATTTTTTAACGGTCTAGTTGTTAGAAATTTTCAACGCAAAAAACCGTTGAAAAAAATATGACACTATTTTCCAGCAGCTAAGTGTTGTAAATCTTAAACACCATAGTTTCTAATAGCTTAGCCGTTAAAAATTTTAAAATTTCAACTTCCAGTTGCTAGGCCATTAGAAATTTCCAACACGAAAAGCCGTTAGAAAAAAAAAATTCAATCAATAAATTTTACAATATTAGAAACTAAAGTAATGTTTTTAAAATATTTTTTTTTTAAATTTTGAGACTCTAAGAGAGTGATGTGTATATTATATTTATGTAGATTAATTTAGAGTTTTTCTTATATAAACATCTTGCCATATATATATTAAAATCATAATTTCTAATTTATGAAAAATAAAAATTTATTTATATATATGCATATATTTTACACATATTTATAATATATTTTACCTAAAAATATCAAAAATATAAAATAACATAATAATAATAATAATAATAATAATAATAATAATATATCATATATACATATATGTATACAGTACACACACAGACACATATATATACATATACAAGAATGCCCATTGGGCAAATCTAACCCAAACCCAACCCAACCTAATACCATATCTTCTCGGTCTACAGCCTCGCCGTCTGCCCCTCCGCATCCCCGCTCCGCCCCAGGCAATTTATGTTTCCAACACACGTAGCTTCGATTATTGCCATAAACTCATGAGATTACTTGTAGAAATTAAAAGAATTATACTAAGTTAAACGGGTTGGTTGGGTTTATTCAAGAATTATTTTTTAAAACCCTTAATTTGAATACTCATAAATCAGCATCACTCTTGCTTGTGCAAGCAGTTTAATACATCATATCTTGGTGAAATAATAATACCATTCCATGAAACGGACAAGACGGTGAACACATTGCCATGGTGATAGACGCATGGTTGATATATTTCAATCGAAAAACCATAGATTGTTGAAATAGATCAGTAGCTACTTCCGCTTGATTTCTCACGAGTGAAAAAATTAATTGTACAAATCTTTTCTTTATAATCAGCCTCATGTGGCAGCATGGAACCCAAGTTAATTTCAAGGTTTATAAATCTTATAGTCCTTCCTTTGTTGCTGGTCGGCGTTGTTGGAGGGGATGTTCTCCCGCGACGAACCTATCATCTGAGCCTCCTCTTCCCGGTTCCTGTTGCTCGTTACATCACCTGCCGGGCATTCAGAACCCGGCATTTTCTTCAATCCTTCGTCCACAACACCTGGCCCGCTCCGCGCGTTTCTGACTGATTCAGATTCAGGACTTTCGACGATAGAATTCGATTCTTGATCGGAGCTTCCATCAATAAGAGGCGCCGTGAAGAATTTTTCCACCATCTGAGCCCTTCTTTGCCGGAAATCTTGAGGCCACTTAGAGGCGGCGACGGACAAACTTATGTCCAGCAGTCGGAAGATTTCGTCTTTATCTACCTGGAGCAGGTCGTTGTTCATCACGTCGTCACCGAAACTATCTGGGTTCGCCATGGAAATCGAGAGAAACAAAATCAGTAGAAAAATAGTCAATTAAGCTTTACGAGTTCAATCAAATTTGACAGGACAGCCTCCGATCAAATTGCTTAATTATTTCTTTCCTGTCGTCTCGCTCTATCTAGAAACAACGTTCGCCAATAACTATTTAGAAAGGATTGTGAATGGAAAGCTCTTAACGTTTATGATTTTATAATGCTTACCACTTCAATGTTGGCTACAAAAATTGTTCCATCAGAACCTATATTTATAGGGCCCGTCTTTAATCCTTATCCCAACTGGTTCCGGATTTCAGACACAATCATATTAATCTTATAAAAGCCATATAAAATTATTATTCGGACAATTGTGTTACTTTATCACAAGAAAGAATTATATACGTGTTAATTGAAAATAAAAAAAAAAATAATACAAAACAATGAAGGAACAAATCAATTAATACAACAACGAGAAGAGAAGGGCAATTCCTAATTTCTGCTAGTTGATGGCACTGCAAACCCTCCTTATGATACCGGCTGAGCCGGTTAAGGGCTCGATGTCTCCCATTCTGATCATGGCGGCGGCGAAGTCGGACCGGAAAGTGGTCTGGCCTTGGTTGGTACTGTACTCTCTGACCAAACTATCGGTCGAACCGCCGCTGAACAAGGCTTGGTCCGATGCAAGTAGGCCTTTCCTCTGCATCAGGTTCCTGAAATAGTTATTGTCGAACGAGTTGGGGGTCACCAGATCCATGGGAGCCAAGTTACCGCTGCCTTGGCTGGGATCCGCTGGGCAACGACGGCGGCGCGTGCTAGCGAATCCGGCGTCGATATCGGTGGCGTTGCTGTAGATTCTTTCGCGGAAGGTGAAGCACTGAGCCTGGCCGATGGTGTGGGAGCCGGACAGAGCCACCATGTCTCGCTCGCTCAGGCCTTTGTTCCGGAACATTAGGATGAGTGTGTCCAGGTTGTCGGTAAACCTCGGAAGGTCTGTCAGCACTTGGGCTGGGTTTGTTGTCGTCGAATCTCTTCGGCCCAGCTTCGCTGTCCAACTTGGCCCACCCACCTACACATTGTCCCCAAGGAAAAAGGCCCTATATTAGAACGACTACCATTTGACAAAAGAAAATGGTAAACATATTAACACTCTTACAAAATTTTTATCTTCCAAAATGATGGGGTAAAAAATGATTGAATGCAAAATCCTATGCATGACATACTCAAATTAAAAATGTCCATTAACTAATTGACCTATTTTATAGTAAGAGAAAAAAATTTATAAAACAAACATATAGAATACACTATAATAAAAATTTTCATTGTCCACTCATCTGGGCATATATATATAGATATAAACTCATTTGCAAACTTACATATTCAGAGGCATCTCTTGCAGCAATTGCAAGGATGTCAGCACAAGACACAACTCCAGGACAGATTCTCTCGACCTCAGCTTTGGCCTTTTCAATGACTCCATAACCTCTGGCAGAATTGAGATTTGCCCCAACATTTTGCTCCGTGGCGATGCCCGGGCCATCTTCTAGCAAGATAGACGCGTCACAACCCTGAAACATTATTCAAGCTCATACTTTATTATTATTATTATTATTATTATTTAAACATGCGTACTACTCTAACATTTCTTTTTCGAGACAAATTAAAGGAGTATATATCAATTAGTTACTTGAACAAAGCAGTCATGGAAATGGAGGCGAATGAGAGAGCTAGCCATCCTACGCTCAGCAGCAATGGCTCTTCTAATGGAGGTCCGGACGGTGGTCAGAGCATTGGGACAAGTGTTGTCGTAGAAGTTGGAAGAGAGCTGAGCTTGTGCATGGAAGGTTGTGCTCAGGAGTACACCCAGCACCAACGCTATTACAAATCTCAACCCCATTGATGCGACTGTAAAATCTCTAGCTTAATTTGATCACTTTTTCAGGTGACTGGAAATGAATAATAAACTTTGTGGTGTAGAAAATGCAGGAGGAGGAAAGATGGAGCTGGTGGGATTCATGAAAATTTGGGTTGACAAATGTTCCTTTTATAGGCCTTGGTTTCGGTCACTGTTTGCTGCCGCGCCCGCGCCGCGTTGGCACGTTCAAATTTTGAGGATATCAATATGCTTATTAGTTCATAGCTGCTAAAGAGACTTGTTCTTGTTCAATCACCGCTTATGGCCCCTAATCTATTTTAGTATTTACAAATGTGTTTATGATTTTTTTTCTTTGACAAATTAGTGAATTACCCAATACCCACTCAAGATCAACGAATCCTCACCCTTTTTTTACACGCTGTTGTTAAAAAAGATTTACGGTATGATTGTACCCTTACCTCGATCGGGTTCTTTACAATTAATTGAGATGATCCATTTAAGTCCTTATATACCATTTGCTTTTTCTTCAAAAATTATAAATATTAATTGTGGCCGATAATCATAATAAATAATATAATTACAACAATAAACATTTATTAACTTTACATCAGGGATATTGTATATTTGAAAGATATAATATACCAACACGCATATATTTTAGATGCAAATTAAAAAATGGACATATATACCATGGAACAAATTGACTAATATAATGAGTGTGTCGTTTATTATGCGAAGTAAAATAACATGAGTAGCTCTTACAAGTTAATCTTACAAGTAATCAATAATTATCCTCAAATTAATCTTAAAAGTTACAGCTTTTGGCCAATGTATTAACTACATATACTGGTAGTACGCTAAATAGTGTGGACCTACCGAAGCAGGTAGGATCGGCGCGGGAGGGAGCCATGTTCAAAGTAAAAAGGTTAGACCAACAATGGAAGGTCAAATTATATGCTCTATTATTTCAATCTTCTTTGGAAGACTTCAACATGAACTAATACTACCAACTCATCCCTAACTTGTTTTTGCCATCTAGCTGAGTTGCTAAAAGGGGAATTGTACGGGCTACGGTTCGGGTACAACTCATAAATTATAATATAGTTCTATGTACATGAAAATTAACTGTGTGTAGTTTATAATATTTTTTATTTTTAATCTTAAAACTAAAATTTTAAAAGTATTTTTCTTGGGTTCTATGTGGTGAAAATTTAAATGATGATCAAAGAAAGAGAAATTTTCTTTTGAGAATTTATGCGGTAAGAGTTCTAATAAAGATTAAAAAATAAAATATTTCTTTTTGAATTTTGTGTGATAATATTTTAAATAAGGTTAGTAAGGAAAAATTATATGCTAAAAATTTTCTAAAAAGAAATTGCATCTTTTTTTTTCAGGACGGTTAAAAAAAATACATTTCAACTTTTTTGATACGAGTGGAGATAGAATTTGGTAAAATGGAGAAATATTTAATATATACTCCTTTTCACATTTCAAGAAAAATGCAAGTGACCTCCTACCCTTTACGAACTCTTATAAATACTTTTTATTTAATACTTGTAATAATACTTTGAGAGAAAAAAAATATTACCAACTCTACAATCTACGCAAAACGTGTGGTAGCACGCAGATTAGTACATTGCCTGTAATTTCACCAACCTGGGAATATTAAAATACCTATTTTCACTACAAAAACTTATTATAAAAAAAATATACGCATCATGAGAATCGACTTAATTAGAGAATATACTAAAGTACCATTAATTAGATATTTACTTGAAAAACAAGAATTGAAAATTATTACAAGTAGCTTTGATTACATGCATGCTAGAAGTAGCTTTGACCACGTAAACGTAACATCAGTATGATATGGTTGTGAAAGTGAAAATATATGTCAATAGCCTACGATAAGGTGGAATGACCCTTAATTTGTACAAGGTTTTAACAGGATAATGACCTAATTAATCACCCTTAATCTTTGTTTTAACAGGCTACCCTGTGTTAATCCATCTTCTGTTTGTAGATGATTAAATTTTTTCATTAAGGCTGCTGCTAAAAATTGCTTTGAGCTTCAGGAAAAAGCTGTGGGCTATGCAATATATCCCAATTAATGTAACCAGTGACTTTGTATGTATCAGTTTTGACCAACGACAATCATTCAACTCATCAACAGCTTGCCAGTTGACAATTACCAAGTGACATTGTCAAAGACACACGTGTCTTATCTACAAAACTTCAGCCGTAAGACAAACCCGATCTTGGTCATTTACTGTGTGATGATAAGATCTTCGTACTGGCCAGGCTTCTCCTCTTCTATATGGCTATTGAAATGGTGGCAGAACCCTTCGAGGTTTAATTCTCTATTTGGAGATGAGGAAATAATTTTGCTTCACCACTGCAACCAATTACAAAGATATCAAGAGATCCAAGAAGGCGATGCGGCAGTGTTAATTAGGAAAGAGGTGTTTCTATACAATGAGGGACTAAATCACTCAAATTTTTTAAAATTGGGAGACTAATTCACGTTAAGCCAAAGTTAAATAACTAATTTACTTGAGCCAATAAAATTGAGGGATCAAATGTGCATTTTGGCCTTGGAATAAAAATAGAATTACCAATAGAAATATATGTGCCATAGAATAGTAATGAGAAAAATAAAGGTATTTAATATCATAATGGCGTATTATATAGGTTACAATTTCTTTTACTGTTTAGTGGTTACAAATCTATCACTGGTAAGTTAAAACATTTGAATGGCTTACAATCAATAATTTCAAAGGGAAAAGGCATATAAGCAGGGAGACATTTGTAGATTAGTGAAATATATAAATCAAATTAGGTATAATAAAATGTTTGAGGGTTCAAATATTATTTATCTTCATAATATAAGAGAATTTATTAGTAATCTAAAGAGGACTTCTTCATGAAGACATTTAAGCAAAAAGTTTAAAAACAATCATGTAAAACATCATAATAATGGCCAGGAGTTGAGAGAATATACAAGGATGCACGTATATAAAGAACCAAGTGGTGTGTGAAGTATTTTAAGTTGGGTAATGGGTTATGTATTTGTATCCAATTAAATAATAGCCAACCTATGTTGTTTACATTATTTCAATTTGAAATTAATTAAAAATTAAATAAAATCACCATATTAAATTAATCTAGGAAATTGCTATAAATATATCTAAATGGCTAAATTATGGGAATTAATCTTACATTTTTATGTCCATATAATTTGATCAACAGTTTTCCCACTTTATCTAACAACATAAGCATTGAGACATATGGACTTTTGTATATAAAAGATAGAAGTTAGAGGGGTATAAAATGAAAACACAAATGAAAATATTTAAGAATTACTCCCTTCGTCCCATATTTTTTGCACCGTATACTTTTTTGGGCTGTCCCAAATTCTTTGTACCGTTTCCTTTTTTAGTAAGTTTTACTAAACAACTTTATAATTACACTCCCTGCCCATCTACTCGTCTCTTGTTCGTTTTGAAAATGCTCTATTTCTCTGATCCCTTTGTTGGCCACCACCGGCATGGTCAAGGTGGCTAGTCGGGGCAACGGGTGATGAGGCGAGGAGATCAGGGTGGCGAATGACAAGGTACATCGAAAGCGAGAGGCAATAAGGCTATGGGGCGACAAGGCAAGGACATCGAGGAGCCCAAATCAACAAGATGAGGAGAAGATCAAAGGGATTTAGGCTGAGAATCGTTATCGGCGACGATCGATTTGATGAGGGTGAAGGCAAAAGCTAGGAAGTGGAAGCTGAAACAGTTACTTGGGGAGAGATTAGTACTCTAATGACAAGGTGACAAGGACCAGAAGCAAAGAGGTCAAAGACCCATCGGAGGCAAGAAAACATGGCTGCACTGCTGGGTGGGGACACAACAGAGGTGACAAATCACTGGTAATTCGATGGCGTTGTGCTACAAAATCATTGGCGATTGTACTGCTGGAATCATGACGAATTGAAAACAGGGCAGACTAGCGAAGGTTAAGCGAATCTAAGATTTTTGTTTGAATCATCTACATTCAAGATGTCTGAGAAAGAATGGATGAAAAGGTAAATTTGTGCAAGAAGTGAAAATTGTTACTCACCTAAAAAATTGTGCAAAGTCAAACATCGTGGTCAATGTAGATGAAGGGAGTATTATTTAACCGCTAAAATACTATAATACTAACACATGAAGACAAAACTTTACAACACTACAAATAAGTCCAATTAATGTTTATATAAGTGACTAAGAACACATACTAATTAATGGCTTTGAGACTTGCTCTATAGTTGATGTGGGGAGCAAGGTTGTTGCACTATCATTGATGCTGTCAAAATCCTAATTTTAATTTTAGAATTTTACGACTTTGTGATCTAAAAGAGAAAAAAAAAATAACCCAATTAGATTCTATAATAATTACGATTCTAATATCATTTTACAACTACAAATCACATAAACGAAAAATAATTTCACATAGAATCTCGATTTTAATGACTTTGGTTGCGAGTACTATAGGTGAAATACACTATTAGTCCCAAATTAACTTTAATTCCTATTTCAAATTGGTCCTCAACCTTTATTCCACATATTAGTCTCAAGCCTATATAATGTGTTACATATTGGTCCTCAACTCTTGGCTGGGTCGACACAAAAATCTGATTTATAAAAAGAGAAAATTGATAGTTTAATTTTCAATCAACTATAAAAAAAAACCATGGTACAATTTGAATTTATTAGAAAATAATTATCAAATAATTTGAATTTGTTAACTCTCATATAACTATCTAACAACAATTTTTACATTTTTTATTTAAACTGTTCAATAGTTGTCTTCTCATAAATTCAATATATTATAATTTTTTCATAGTTAATAAACAATTTAAATTATCAAAAATTTCTCTTTATAAATCATTTTTTTTTCAACTCAATATTACCTGAGGATAAATACTGCTATACAATGAATTATAAAAATTTGAGTCCAATATGTAACAAAATGAAGGTTGATGACTAATTTGTGATGAGAATTAAAGGTTTATGACCATGGTGCTTTTTCCCGTTGTACTCTTGTGCACAACCTTCCTTGCACGAGCTCAGCTCTCCTCCAACTTCTACGACACAACTTGCCCCATTGCTCTAAGCAACCAGCCGGCCCTAGCCATTGCTGCTGAGCGTAGGATGGTAGACTTTCTTGTTCACCTTCACTTCCCTCACTGCTTCATTCGGGTAACTGATTGATCATACTCTTTTTGTTCTAAAAAGAATGGTACTCCCTATGTTACAATTCTTTGCTCCATTTTTTTATTTTCTTGACTTAAATTTATTATTTGCTAAACTTTTTTTAAAATATATATATTTAGAAACTACAAGACTCATAGTCTTTAAATATAATTTTTTAAAAATTTTTATAATTTACACAAGTTTAAGTCAAACTTAATAAACAAAAAAACTGAAGTTGAGCGAGACAGTATCACGTTTCAAAGGTTTGCATAACTAATAGACTATGAGCTTCAATATTACAGGGTTGTGACACATCAATCTTACTTGAAGATGCTGCAAATATCTCAACAGACCAAATTGTCAGTGCAAAACAACAATTCTGCTAGAGGGCATTGAGTCTGGAGAGGGCTAAAGCTGAGGTCGGAAGAATATGTCGTGTCATCCTTGTGGTTCCTGCAAGAGATGATTCTCAATATGCAAGTTCGTGCAATTTTTTTTTTTTTTTTCTGTTTATATTCAGAAGCAAATATAACAAGATAATGGAATGGAGAAAAAAACCAAAATCATGTGCTAGAGACACATGCTGTTGAGAGACAGTAACCACTAAATAGTGATCTAAGTTCCCCATAACGTTGACAATCTAATTCACCAAACTTACCAATGATAAATTGAGGGGCATGACTCCAAGTAGGCCAGCTAATATATGCAGAAAATCTATTAATATGGAAATATAATGAATAGAGAAAGAAGAAGCAGTTGGAACCATGCCTTGAACTGCTATTGCTTTTAGAATCTAATGTAATCCTGTAAATTGATGGAGCTACGAACGATAAAATCTTTTGTTATACCACACACAGTAGTTCTCAAGTTGGGTTTCTTGTCGGGGACATTGTGTGTATAGGTGGGTGGGCCAAGTTGGACAGCAAAGCTGGTAGAAGAGATTCGAATAGTACAAGCCCACACAAAGTGCTGACGGACCTTCCCGGAATAACCTCCAAACCTGGGAGACTCATCCTAATGCTCTGGCATAAAGGCCTGAGCGGCCAAGTCCTGGCTCCAGTAACCCCACTCTGCCTCCCACTCTCATTTTTATGACATTTTTACTTAACTTGAATTTTAAAAAATAACACTTTTTCTGTTCTTGTTCCGGCTACTCACTCCTGCTTTTGGTATGTTTTGGATAACTCAAGGTGGCTCTATCCGCCTGGCTACCATACCATCAGCGTTCTGCAAACAAACCTACATTGATACTGGATTTGCCAGCACGCGCCGCCGTTGTTGCCCTGGCTGGAGACGCAAGTTTGGCTTCGACAACAAATATTTCAGAAACTTGATGCAGACGAAAGGCCTTCTTGCGTCGGACAGGTTTTGCTAAGTGGGGCTTCAACCCAGAGATTGGTCAGAGAGTACAGCAGAAAACAAGGCAAGACCACTTTCCGGTCCACCTTCGCCACCGCCATGATCAGAATTAGATATTGAACCCTTACTTAACTGGCTCAGCCAGGATCATGGGAATGTTTTGCAGCGCCATCAATTAGTTGCAGCCCATAGATATTGGCCTCTGAATACACATGAATTAAACTTTCGCTAATGCAAATTTCCGGAAAAAAAAACTATTAATGTTGAACCGAACAGTGGCGATAAACATAAATTGCAAAAGACCCTAA
Organism: Aquilaria yunnanensis; assembly: GCA_039654915.1. NCBI lineage: Eukaryota > Viridiplantae > Streptophyta > Magnoliopsida > Malvales > Thymelaeaceae > Aquilaria > Aquilaria yunnanensis. Next base: position 6,176,484 of record CM077595.1, read on the forward strand.
TTTCTATTTTTGAAACGTGTCTTAGAACTACTTTCGATGATGATTCTAATTTCTCAGCTACATGTAAATAGCAATGCCAAGATCTGCTACGTTCCTACTTCCTAAAAAATATTTAGAAAAGAAAAATGACAAGTTCTGCACAGGTAAACGGGGCTTTAATCTCTTAAATCTTAATAAGCTTAATATATATCACAATCCCGTGCTTTACTAGATTAAAGAAATTCAATTTGATCACTCAATTTTGGTCGAGTGCTTGGAAAAACATGAACTAGATAAATCTCAGAATAAGAAGATAATGGAGGAACCATTATTGGCTAATTCACACATTTCTATTAATCATCATACCAAAGACAGATATCATCCTCATCAGTTCTTCAAATGCCTCAAATACAATCTGTACCAAAAACAACAGACAAAGGAAGGCATTTGAATGGAGTTGAGGGCCACTTACAAGAAACATAGTAGGATTTTGTGTTCTCCAGGAAAAACATAAGATTTCATAACATGTCAGGTTCCTAGTCTTTTTACTCCACATTCTGAACAGAACTTTGATGTTTCTCTCAGGTACGGTGCTCCACATTCATCACAGAACTTCGCTGGACTGGTTTGCTGAAATGTGAGTAACATGGTTGATCATGGTTGAGATATAATCCACACAAAAGTACAATAAAAATTTTAACAAGGAATTGAACTTTACTGAACAGAGCACACTTTCAAACTTCACCATTTACAAAACAAGAGTGCAAAACATGTGTAAAACACCCAGCAGAACTCTCGTAATGTTCTCAACCAAAAGCTACATATCCCATAGAGATGTCTAGCGTACAGAGTGATGATCATAGGTGAAGATCAAACATTATAATATAGGTATGGTGTAGTTGTTTTCATCTGAGCCGACAGCTAATTGTTGGAAGGAACTCTTGTAATGTCAATGCAAAGTGAGACTTCTTTAATCAACAATACAAACTAACATGGTTAGATTGCCAATACCTAAAAGTGTATTAAAACTACTTTCTCGATCTTCTGTTCATAACACTCTATAATCTTGTAAACTCAATCAAACTTTTCCAGCAATACAATTCCATAACCCATACTCATCATTCTAAGTAGCAGCTGAGATCAGGATTTCTTGGTTAAGAAGAGCTTTTTCTGATTAGTGTTAAGAGTTCTGGATAATTTATTGGCAGTAGAGATCAACTCTTAGAACCGTTGAAGCTAAAAGCTACCATAAATAGCTTTTTCAAAACCCAGCACTAATCACTAACGCTAATACCAAACAGACACCTCATCTCTGGTACAGAAATTTTCTTGATAAGCCGTGTTCCTGAAGATTTTCTACAGTAAATCACTCTCTTCCACTTAAACAATAAATTTATTGAAGAAGCCCTGTCATGAGGCTTGAGAAAGGGAGTTTGGCCTTCACTTGAGATAGTTATCTAGACAGCCATTTGAAAATAAATAAACAGACGTATAAAATACATAATGCCAAAGTTCAACTGAAACCACGATAGAAGGAATGTACCAATAAATGCAAGCGTGCTCCAACATGACTACTTGCAACGGTCTGTAAGCACGGGATGTGCTGAGAGATAGTTGGTGACTGATGACTATGAGCAATTTCAGTCAAATGCGTCGGTGGCCCACATTGATGACTTTGTGGATAATGAGCTGCATGTTGGTTTTGATGAATTGACTGTCGATGGTCCTGATGGATTGGATGAAACTGATGATGATGTGGTAGTGATGGCATGTGATGCTTTGGAGGGGTCTCAATCTGCGATGATACATGCATGATGTGAACGCAAATCTCTATATTCTAGCAGATTTGGCTCATATGCATACATAAGCAAACTCAAATTTGCACCAGAAGAAAAACCAACTGATAGATCCTATCACAGCATTTTTCAGCCTTTTCTGGCCCAGGGCCTTAACACATGGAGTGAAAAGCTGGCAATATCTACATTTAGTAAATCAGAAGATCAACAATATCGGATGATATTGAAATTGCCATAGAAAATACGGTAAACATGTCCTTGCTTTGGCATGGAGAAGCTGCTGATATTTTGTTCATGTCCATAATTGTCTGGTTAAGCGACAGAATTATTTAGGAAGGATATACCTACACACACACAAGTACACTTTCACATGAGAACCATTAGAAGAATCTCTTACTTCTCCAACAGACTGGTATCCTGGAGAAGTGGCAACTGAAGCTGTGGTATCTGGTCCAGGGTATGACTGCAAGAGCAACAAAAGATAAATATATATTTAAGAAAAGGGGCAAAAGGAAAAACACAAACTTAACTTTTCTTTGATATCACTTGTTAGAACACATCAAAATTCAAGTCATGTTACTTCAAGTGAAGATCTGACAATCAACATCTTCCATTTTCATGGATCAATGTCAAACATTGATCTTAACTGACATCTGTTGATCCTTGGTAACTAGAGCTTAGATATAACCAAATAAGGTGAATATTATGCCCTAATGTTGGAAAGAGTTGCTGTCACTTACAGGCAATCCGGGTAAGCTGGTTGACCCAACACGCCTATATTTGTGCCTTGGAGTATAGAACTTATAGTCTCGAGCAGAGACTGCAAATTCATTTCGACCAGTCAATTGCTTGAACCTGCAATTATGGGAAAAGTGTTTAGAAGCAAGGAAACGAACAGCAATTACAAAATCCTACCATTTCAGATGCTCAGTAAGTAAACAAATTCCATGGAGTAGGTAAAGCAATATACAATTCTAAAATTTCCAGCAACATTAACTAATAGGTCATAAGTAACACAGGACCATTTGAGCAAGAAAGAAAGGTGGACTAATTATAATGCAACTGGACATTGCACAGTGTTTTAAAGGTCCTATCACCCATATCTTTAAACACATGAGAATCATGCTACTGACAATATTGTGTATAAACGAGACTCATGAAAAAATAGAACTGAGAAAAGGCAATGCAGGAAAGACTATACTTGAAATGCAAGAGTAAAGCTCACCACTCGGCATCTTCAAGAGGCACATTGTGTGGCTTCTCAACAATATCTAAGCCATTGATTACCACAAAGCGAACACGCTTCTCTTCTTGTACAACTAATTCTGGAAACCTTGTCCTTGTCTCCATAGAAGTTGCTAGTTCACGTCTTTTATATGTGTATGAACCTTCAAATGGGAGAGAGCATTATGGAGACCAGCTAAATATGATCCATAGAAGAACATGTAAACTTAAACAGTAAAGCTAATCGTTGAAATACCTACAAGAGAACAGCATTAATATTCATACTCAACATATATGTTATTTGAGAAGAGAAAACACGGTAAGTGTTTCGCCTAAGTAAAATGCAAACTTGATAGCATGCCCTTATATTAACCGTACATTCCTGATAGAAGCAAAAAGTGATACCTTTTTTAGGGAATTTCTTAGCAAGCCGTCTATACAAACCGCCAGCAGCTTCAAGCGCCACCCCAATTGTCTTCTCACGGATGCCATGTAATGAAGCAAGCCTCAAATTTACATCATTTACCAGAGTCTCGTACATATTGGCAACATACATCAATGGCAATGCAAACCTTGGATCACCTTCATACTGTACATCTCTAGCCTTCTTCTTGTTTACTTTCTCTTGCCCCGATTGAGCGCCATAGTCAACCTCATTATCACCCACTTCAATCACATGATCACTAATGAAATTATCCACAATAATTTGCAAAAACCTACCCCTCGCGGGCTCAATTGGTGAAACATCTGGTTCAAAACGCAACACCAACAAATAAAAATAATACTCAACTAAAAAAAAATTACCAAAATGAAAAACAATTTACCATCAACGGTCAAGAGATTGTATCCAACCCTCGAAGGCTCCCCATCATCCAAGCTTGATCGATCATCTTCCACCCCAACATCCTGAATTTGCAAAGAACTCCTATACGATTCATTTATACAGTCCTGATAGAAGGCAGAAAGATCAAGTAAGCACAAAACACACCGCCAAGAAACCAATCCACAAAAGGGGGGGTAATGGCTAAGTGACTGACAACAGAATCGGAGTCGTGATGGTGGTCGAGGGAATGGGGGTCGGCGGTGTCGTCTCGATCAACGTCTCCAAGGGTATCGACGTCGGCAGGGCGAGAGTCAACGGTGTTGAGATCGTGAAGGGAGGAGGGGATGAAGGAATTGGGCGGCGTCAAAGTATAGTGCTGAAGTGGTACCCTAGCCGCCATTTGTGTTCTACATCTGAGCCCCTCTTCTTCTCCGTCGCTGGAAGCAGAAAGAAGAAGAAGGGTGAGCTTAGAGAAGACATTGTTTTTTCACGTCTTCTGCTGTGTTTTGAAGAACTTTAACAGCTACAGCCATACAAACGGGAGAGAGAAAATCCAAGCCTGAGACCGTACCTGAAATCCAAACCTTTCTCCGACCTCCACACCAGTTCCCAAGCCGCTAGGTTTTGACTTCTCCTCAAGCTCCAGTTCCCACCTCAGCCTCATGTCATGTTTTTTCTTTTTCTTTTTTCTTTCTTGCTGCCAATATCCCTATGTTTTTCTTTGCGTGCCTTTCGCGGAGGACCTTGTGTCAGTCACTCATGAATAATATCTAAAAAGTAAAAATATCAAATTTACTACTAACATTTTGGATATGAAAGAGATATGTTACCATAGTTTTTTTTTGTCTTATCTCCTATTAATATTTTAAAATTAGTCAAATATGTCACTATAAGTTAGAAAAATAATAAAAATGATAAAAATAGAGGGTTTTAAAATTTTGGGGTTATTATGCATTTTTTAAAAAATATTAGGACTTTTGAAATTTTTTTCAAAAGGGAGTTTGATATCTGTCATCAGCATTTCAGTCATATTGCTGTCTCCGTCAACAGTGCCCCAATCCCATCACTGCCCTCCCTCTGTCTATATTGTCTAATCTTTTCGTTTAATTTTCTCGCTCACATTCTTAAAAGAGAGAGAGTTTAATTATAAAAAATCTTTCAAATTTATTAAAATTTACATTATCACCTTAAAATTTTAAAACTTGTTATTTTTAACATTTTTTATCAGCTTTTTAACACTTTCCATTAGATTTTTAATGGCTAAAGGCATATCCACACTTAATTTGATACTTCAATGGCATATCCGACCTATTTTACAACATTAACGAGAGATTAGGCAAACAAAAAATATACTGACATATCTACTTCAACCCAAAATTTTAGTGATAAATTTGATATTTTTACCTATCTACAAATGATATTGTTGTTCTAGGTTCGGGTTTTATAGAAATTAATGATAGATTAGAAAGTAATTTATTTTTTACATTTAAAAGTTCGTTCTAAAGGCCACTTCAAAAAAATACTAGTATTACTAAGCTCTTTATTGTACTGTTCCTCTCCGTGGCGTAGAGAGGCGTATGGAGAGGTGCGGTGGCACCCCAACATTTTATTCAAAAGTAATTATAGGATATATTAGTTAAAATATATTTATAAAAAAGTTACTAATGTTATCAAATTAATTTATTTTATTTCTCAATATTTATGTAAAAAAATTTATTTCCAACAACGTTGGAGTAATTTAGTTGTAATATAATAAATAAACGTTGATTTCACTCAACCTTGATATAGAAAAAAAAAATATCCTCAAATAAATTTTTTGAAATATGCATAAAAATGCCCGCAATTAACGGATTAGTTTAACTGTCAAAAGTCAATTTCATTTCTTGATTAGTAGAAAAACATATAACATAAATTTTTTGAACCACAATCTATATTTTTCACTTACATTTTTAAAGAACTTCCATATCATAGTTTATTATTATATTGTTTTGATATTACTACACTACTATCTATTATCATATTCTATATTATTTTTCTAATTAGCAAACAAAAAATTTTGTGTGGTTATAATTATTTTTCTATATAACAAACATTATAAAAACATCTATTACAAATTTAATATTATTCTAATAATATAAATATCACATATTATTACTAGGTAAATTGCATGAAAAGTCCACAACATTCATTTCTTGGTATAAATCCACCTCAAGCTTTATTTTCACATGCTTGATAATTTTCAATTCCTGCTGAGAATTGTAGATTAACTCTTTTTGTTATATTTTACCAAAAATTTTTTGAAAATTATCATCACCATCCTAAACTTTGCTAATTTTTTTACTAATTTAGCTATTAGTTTTTGCTTTTAAATGGATAAAACCTTTATATGATTAACTTATATCTATGTGGTGAAAATTTTAGTGAAATTTTCATCAAACTTAGTGGTCGAAGGTAACAAAAAGCTTGATAAAAGTTGAAAATGGTTGAAAGCTATCAAGCAACGAACGGAAAAAATAAAATAAAAAAAAAAAGAAAAAGGACTAATTTTGCACTCTCAATCTCAAATTTCAGGCTATGGCACCAATCCATTTCCCATCAACTCAATGACTAAGACATGAGGAATACCTATTAGAGTTTGGATGTTCGAATCCTTGCAAAAAACAAACATCCTCTTTCTCTTATATATCTATTTAGTTTCACAACCTCATACACTTGTACAAATAATTTTAAATAAAAATAAATAAATAAACAAATAAAGCTTATAATGTTTTGTACTTCCTTTATTTCATATTAATTAACCATTTTACCTTTTTTTTATTGAAATCTGACTTGAACATATTTATATTAATATGTATTGAAAAAAAATCTTAAAAATAATATTTAGAAACTATAATCTTTAAAGTCTCATTTTCATATTAAATATTCAAATTTTTATAATAAATTTTGAAAGAAATAAAACTATAAATTAATTGTTGTGAATGGCAAAATGGTCAGTTTTTGTAAAATGAAATGAGTAATATTTTATGTTGTATTCTAAATTAAAAAAAAAACATTTAGCTTTTACGTGAATTATATTATATTATACTATATTCTAAAGAAAAAAGGGTTTTTACTATTCATCAATAGTAGTTTTCCACCATGGTTTTTTTTTTTTTTTCTTCCAACTTATGGTCAAACCCCTTTTTTGGTCCCTAAAGGTTTCATATCTGCCATAATGCTCCCCCATTTTTGCTTGTTGTCGCCAGCCCGACAGCTAGAAGGTAGATCATTTGCTAATAGTGACATGATTGTCACATCATAAAGATTGAGGAATATTACCAGCCATAATAAAAATTATAGGGACCCAAGAGTATTTTGTCCCTTTTTTTGACACGTCGCCACCGTTTTTTAACTCTCCCACAGAATGGTCAAATCTCTTCTTTTAGTCCTTGAATATATAATTTATGCCAAATGGCCCCTAACTTTCATGATCTGTCATAATCCTTTTTTACCCTTTTGCCAATCAGAATTTTTGTATATACTAGAAGTCAAAGGTTTTTAAGGAAAAGGGAAGAGGGTCATCTTGATCCCTGGTCACAAGTGTGACAGACTTTCATATATACTTTTATTAATCATATTAAATACCAAAAACTTCTTTTTTTTTTTTGCATGGTTTGCCTCAAAGTTTTAATTATATAGATTTGATTCAAAGTTTTAATTAATTGAAACAAATGCACACTTTTCATAATGTATGAGCGCTTTACATAAATTTAATTTAGAGTTTTGATTAGTTGAAATAAGTGAATAATTTGTATTATGCATGAGTGCACAATTTTTAAATGGTTTTATTTTATCACTAATTCATTAATGAGCAAAAAATCTGGAAAACCTATACATGTATATTGTGCAATGTTATCCTACACTATGAACATAAAAAAATTTCTGAACACCAGAATTTTTTTTTCTTAATGGTTTTATTGAATTAATTAATAGAATTGCTTTAATCATTTTTCGTTTGTTATATTTAATGCTCTTTTGATAATATATAAACACATCTTCAGCTAACTACTCTATATGTTTATAATTATTTATACTCAAATTTTACTTAATATCAAGGTAAGTCTTAATGGTTAAATTGTAAATCTATTAACATAAATTAAGCACAATTTTGTGTTTCAATCATATTATTTTATTATTCATGATTGCATTTTGCGGTATGAATTGTTCTCTATGGTTTAATAAAATAATTTGGTCCATAATTGCTAAAATTGAAAGTAAATTTTTCTAAATAAATTTCTCATTAATGTTAAAAATTAAAATTTAAGTTAATAAAAGAGGAAAATTTTTAGTGAACTATTTTTAATGAAAGAATTATACATTTCAAAATACATATGATTTTATGTTTCTATTTACCTAATTTCAATTATTGTTTATGTTAGTTTGGCTTTAATCAATTTTTTTTTTCATATTTTTTACTTATTTATTATTTAAACTTTTTGTACTAAATTTATTGTAAAAAATGCCCGCTACATCATACAAGCTAACATACCTTGTTTATTTACTAAAATGAATTGAAAGTAAATTTTTATTTCCTATTTCTCCACAAATATCTGTATCCATTTAGAATATAACCAATCTTCACTAATTGAGTTTTTTGCTAACCCATAATTTTAAAATTTACCACTCCCGTATATTATACATATGGTCATTTTTAAAATTTTACAGGGAAAAAATAAATATGAACGTTATGTGACATAATTATGTTAGACATGTTTCTCAAAGGTAACCTTTTATGACAGTTCAATCCCCATCAACTATCTGGTCATGCCAGAAGAGGAGGACAGTATCTTGAATCAAAATCAAGGAACGTCCAGGACAACGGTTACAGGGTTATATTTGAGTATTGATCAAAAGCACATTTCATGAACATGAAGCAGCCACTTCTTACACCTGTGAATGATTCAACCATCACGCTCCCATGGGTTACCATCAAAACACTAAGTTTACTTGCCAGTGGCAGGCATTGCCACAGCCTGCATTCGACGACCACAGCGCTGGTAGCTCAGAGAGGAGCTCCATTGACCAAGCCATTAAATGTTCAGCTCTTCTCCTGAGAATTCCAAACCCTTAACCCTGCCGTCAACAAAAAATTATGACCACCAGATTCCAGCAAGGAGCTCTGCCACAATCGACCAAGCATCTTTCAATGCTATTTACTTTATTGCCTTCATCTTTCTGATGTACCCATCGCTCACGATGCTCTAGCTTCTCTTCCCACTTGTGAAAATGGTCTCATTTGCGCATAAGATGATTTATTCCTATAGAATAAAAACAGAACCAAAAAAACTCAATCAGATTACTGCCTAACCATGAAATGAGAAGGCATACAAGTAAGCATCATAATGAAAAGCATTAACCATGAACCACACATAACATTCGACTTGATAGTACAAGCAGTGAGGCAAAACCAAAGTATATACTCCATTGCCAAAATTATGGCTGTGATTGCGTTTATAACTGGAGAGGAGCCAGAAAGCAAAAAGATCAAGTCAATTGTTTGTGACCAGTACCTATCAACTAGAAGAACAGCATCATTTACTCAGCACCAGGGACTCAATTGCGAAAGACTGCTAGTGCAAATAGCATGCTGGCTGAGTGCCTCAATTTGCCTGCATTTGAAATTGACATCTTAAGGAGCATTAAGAACTGTGTTCGGAAGTTCCAAATGAGGAATGAGAAGAAAGGGTTTCGCATTGATTCTCAAACCAAGTTTATTTCATTTCACCTCACCTTAAAAATCAACACTTTTTAGGCATGAATAGCACCGCAGTCAAAAGTAGCCTCTGGTGTTCTCTCCACCTGCATTTGGAATTTCAAATCAACCAATTTAAGGGAGGTACCCAAAACAAATACATGAAAGAACACAAATAACAAACTGTAAAAGAATACAGTTAAAAGAAAATAACTGAAAGATCAGAATTCAGGTTTTGCTTCTTCCAGAACTGGCCGGTAACCTACTGTTCCTGATCTTACAAAAATATCGGTAATATGATTTACACTTCAAACTCTTTGGAAATGGTGCTAATTTTGACACAAAAAAGAAAAAAATTAAACCTATGCTTACCTTGAAGGTTACCAACCTCTGAGCTATAGCCTATGGAGCACATACATATCTCTGAAATGAATATTGCCTTCATATAGCAATCAAAATACGCAGCACTCCATACAAGGGAAACAACCCCAGAGAATGTGAAGATGTCAGTTTCTATGGGAAATGGAACGGAGAGAAGGAGAAGAGTGGACAGCTGCTGCCCTGATGGAACTGACCCCAAAGAAAATCTTCCATTACACCTTGTTCAGCATGATCAACATAAAACCTCAACCTTGCAAGTTAGAGGCAGCAGAATTATCAAAGCCAGAAATCAGGTTCTTCTTGATCATTTCATTTTGCATTTGAAAGGCTTCATCAACATATCCTAGCTCATAATGCTTCCTTAGTATCAAAATGCAAAGAATCTCATCTGGAAGGATATGCTTTCCAATCATTTCATTCAACAACTTTCTAGCTTCCTGCAACTGACCACATTGAGAAAGCCCCCAAACAAGAGAAGTGTAAGCTGTAAGGTCAAGCTCAAAACCAGCTTCAATCATTGTTTTATGCAAGTCCAATGCTTCTTTCAAATATCCATGCTTTAGATTTCCATCTATCAAAGCTGTGTAAACAACTTTATCGGGAATCAAATCCCGGCTAAGCATCTCATTGTAGAGATTTTTGGCTGCTTCAAGCATATTATTTTTGCAAAGGGCATCGATCAATGCTGTACATACAGCAACATTAGGTTGCAGATTGAATTCTGCCATTTTACCAAAATAATTAAGTGCCTCCAGGACCAGTCCTCTTTTGCACAAACCATCAACCAACACACAGAACGTCACAATTGTCACTTCAATTCCCAGGCCCAACATTTCTTCTAGCAGATCTAGTGCCTCTTTGGTTTTCCCCACCTTGAAATAAGCATCAATTACTGTTGTATATATCACAGTATTTGACCCTATACCACGTTGTTTCATTTCAATCATTACAGACTTGCTCTCTTCAAGCTTTTCCTGACTGCATAGACCCCAAATAACAGTTCCATAAAAATGTAAATCAGGTTCAATTCCTTTCTCCTTTATTTTCTTCAAAAGCTCCAATGCACGCTCGGTGTTATTATACTTTATATATCCATGAAGAAGAGCCGTATAAGTTAGCAGATTTGGCGTAATTCCAGCTGCCACAATTGCCCTAACCATCTCCTCTGCTTCATTAACTCTCCCTGCTTCACAGAGACCATCAATGACAGCTGTATAGGTCACTATGTTCAAATCAACATTTGCCCGCAACATCTCATTGATGAATTTTAATGCTGCAGTTAGATTGCCTGCTTTACAATTTGCATCAATTAAAGTAGTATATGTGAACCCATTAGGAGAAAGACCAGAATGTCTCATATCAACAAAAAATTTGACTGCCTCTTGCATCATTCCTTTCTTGCAAAAAGCATCTATAAGTGTAGTATAAGTTACAGTGTTTGGCTTCAGACCCTTGCTCCTCATTTCACTGTACAAGCGAAAAGCTTGAGGCATTCTTTCAAAATGACAGAAGCAATTAATCAAAGAATTATATGTTATTACATCAGGAACACAACCCACAACCTTCATTTCATTGAAGAGACAAACCACTTCACCCACCATACCAACTTTCCCATAGCCATCAACTAGAGTATTATACGTAACGGTATCCGGGTTTAAGCCCATTTCCTTCATCTCTCTGAACAAACTTCTAGCTCTTTCCACATTACCTTCTTTGCACATATAGTCTATCATTATATTATAAGTAAATACCGTAGGGGAAATTCCAGCATCCAACATATCCTTGAAAAACTTCCTAGGCAAATCACTCTTCTTTGATTTTGTAAGCCTTTGCAAAAGGGCATTACAGGATCGAGTCTTTGGCAACACTCTAAACCTCTTCATTTTCAAAAAGCAATTGCTGGCCTCCTTAAGCATTCCCAGGTCAACCAAAATGCTAAACAAGCAATCAAAAACACCAAAACCGTATCGATAGAAAACGTTTTTAGTAGACCACAAGACATCAAATGCATCAAAACCTGGCAACGCTCTCCCCGATAATACCATCTCCTTAAGGATACTGCCTGCATCAAGATACATTCTCCCATAGAACAAAATATGACCCAAAATGCAATACGATTCCGTTGTGGGGAAAAACTCATTTTGTGTTTTTGCCCAGTTAAAGAACTTCAGTGCCAATTTAGGTTCTTCCTTCAGTTCAACCAAAATCTTCGATACCCAGATCGGCGCCGAAGCAGAGGGAAACAAATTTTGAAACCTTGGGTCATTCCATTGATCCCTCTGAATAATCCTACGAAACGATTCCTTATCAAACTTATCCAAAAAGAAGTGAGGATTCGATTTGGACACAAAGTGGTACCTAATTATCCACAAAAAACTAGTGACGGAAATGAAGGGGCAGGCTATGAGATATCCGCTGGAAAGATTAAAACTTGGGTAATTACTTCTGGGGGAGAGATTGGAGCTTACTCTGGGAGATAACCTGCGACCGAGATTGCGGAGGAAGACTAGCATTTTGGAGAAGTAACCAAGAGCAGAGTCAATTGATTTCATTTTCGAAGCAAAAATCGCATCTTTGGGATTCTGAATGGGGACGTACAGCTCAAAGCATTGTTAGGGTTTAGATCACTGTTGACTGAATTTCTCGGGGGTTTATGCTTGAACATGCGATGTAACGAACCCGGCCCGGCCCGGCCCAAGTCAGGTGATATTTTTTATCTGTAGACTAATGCAGTATTACTAGTGATAGTCTGATAGAAAGAGCTTTTCTGTGCTGAATGGTAACATATTTTTAAAATATTTTTGTTATTTTTAAATAAACTTCATGTGCTCCACATTCATATATGATTAATAATACAACGATAATTTTATATTATTTTTATTCCTCTATATATATAAATAATGTTTAGGATAAATCTATGAAAAAATTGAATTAAATATTGAATAAAGAAATTAAATTGATAATTCAAATAGCTTCTGTTATTATCTTCTGTTACATCACTTAGCATAAACATCTTTTGTTGTAAAAACATTTCTAATGTATAATTGATTTATAAACACTATATATTTTTTAAATGTTGTTTTACAATTTCCTCCTTAAACATCATGGCTTAGTTTTATTAATGTGCTTTGCTTACTCTATATTATTTGAATTGTAATAGAAATTTATTTAGAAGAATTTCCCTTTATCAAATTTCTACAAGACCTGGTGTGTTAAAAGAGATTCCTTCCTGTTTGTCTTGTAATATGATCATCCTTTATATAAGGATCCTCAGTTTGTATATTGAGGATAAGCATACCCCTAAACTTCTTGTGCTTTGCTATGGTTTTATAAATTCTTATTCCTATAATATAATAGTGTGAAGTGCAACTAAGAATAACTTATCATTTATCCCTTTCCATGTCTTGAAGAGTATACGCTACAGTTGTGCTTTTCTGAGACTTTTGCATTAGAAATACAACTTTAGATGTTTATAATTTTTAAATCGGAAGATTATAAAATGCCTCGTGAAATTTTTTAAAGGTCTCTTAGGTTTCAATAAAACCTATAATTATCCCTTTGAAGTTAAAATCAACGGGTAAATTATACTTTTGGCTTGCTTTTTTCAATTTCAACTTTTATTTACTTTTCATTACACTTATTTTTTATTTTTACATCTCAATTTTTCATTTACCTCCATTTAAGAACACAATTTTTATTTTTGAAATTGCTTGTAACTTTCTTTTATTCCACACTTTTTTTTCAGAACTTGTTACGATAACTATTAAGTTTCTCTCATTCAGATTAATGGACTATTGGTCATTATGTTATAGTTTCAGATTTATATATTTATTTATTCTTTACCCTTTAAGATTATTAATTTCCTTAACTAACTATTGCATTATAAATCATTCTAGTTTTTAAACATTGTAGCATTTGAACTTGGCCCTTAGGAGAATTGGTTAAGGCTTTGGGCGGCTAGGCCTTTGACCTCCCACCACTACTAAAAAAACCATTAATTTCCAACTGCCATTAATTCGAACGGCTAGGCAGTTGGAAATTTTCAACTGCCAAAACCGTTAGAAGAAACACAAAAAACCTTCCAACCGCTTAGCAGTTGGAATTTTTAATAAATTAACTTTTGATAAAATTTCCAACGGCTACAACCGTTGGAAACAATTAACATGTTTGCAAAATAAAGTGTGTTTTATATATATAATACTTCCAACGGCTAAAGCCGTTGGAAAATGGATGAACTAATTTATATTATTTATATATATCACAGTTCCAACGGCTTAGCAGTTGGAATTTTAGGAAATTAAATTTGGATAATATTTCCAACTACTACAGCCGTTGGAAAATAATTAATATGCTAGCAACTAAACTTCCAACTGCTAAGCCGTTGGAAAATGGTGAAATTAATTCAAATTATATATATCACAGTTCCAACAGCTTAGCAGTTGAAATTTTAGGAAATTAAATTCATTGAATAATATTTCCAACGGATACAGCCGATGGAAAATATGTATTTGCAAATAAAATGTGTTTTGGATACTTCCAACGGTTAAAGCCGTTGGAAAATGATCAAAATAATGAAATTCCGTTGTAATTATATATATATATAATAGTTCCAACGGCTGTAGCAGTTAGAAATTCATTAAATAATATGGTTTAAGATTTAATATTTACCAAGGAAAGTGTTTTGTAATATGTAATATTTCCAACGACTTTAGCCGTTAGAAATTCATTTAATAATGGTAATTTGTTACAAATTTATATATTTACATGTTCCAACTGCTGTAGCCGTTGAAAACTCATTGAATCATAAACAACAATATATTGAATGTAATATTTCCAACGGCTTTAGCCGTTGGAAATTCATTTAATAATGGTAATTTGTTGCAAATTTATATATTTGCGTGTTCCAACTGCTGTAGCCGTTGGAAACTCATTCAATCATAAACAACAATAATATTGAATGTTTGCAAGTACTTTGGTTTGTAAATTTTTACTATTTCCAACGGCTTGAGCCGTTGAAAAACGGTGGAAATTTTGACAAATCGGTTGAATTACATTTTTATAATTTCTAGCGGCTATAGTCGTTGGAACTTCATTAATGCCTAAACGGTGCGTTTTGAAAATTTCCATTTTAAATCCCCCCCCCCCTGCATCGTCGTCTTCCTTGCGAGAAGTTATTCTCTTCTCTCTCTCCTCTGAGAGCTCCAGTGCCACACGCACACACAGCACGTTCGTTTGTTCAACGCTGTGGTTAAATTACTTCGAATAGCTTACTAATATGTGGATCTGGTCTCTATTTCGTCGATCTGTAAGTTAGTATGGATATTTTTTTTTTTTTTATGAATTTGGGTATGCACTGTTTGCTGTTGTTTGTTGATAATGGGTTTTGATTTTCGTTGTTGTAGCTGATTTGAAGCTATTTGGAGCCATTTCAAGCAACTAAAGCCGGATTTGAGGTACGTTTGTTTAAAACATTTTTTTAAATTTTTTTTCCCCTAAAAATGATTAATATTCGGATTATTTCATGGTATTTTGGTTTAAAATATGTGAAATATTTGTGATTTATGGTTGTTGATGGTTGGATTTGAACTATTTGGGTGACCCATTATAATTATTTTGTATATTTAGAAATAATAAAAAACTTGGTTGGAAGTAAATTATATTTAGGTTGTATATTTATGTGTGAAATTATTTAGTTTAATTAAAAATAGTTAATAATAAGTTGTAAGTAAATTGATACGGTAGTATATTTAATTGTTGAATTGATACGGTAGTATATTTAATTGTTGTGTAAAATTAGTTTGTATATTTAGAAATAATAAATTATTTGGTTGGAAGTAAATTGTTTAGGTTGTATATTTATGTGTGAAATTAGTTAATATAATAAAAATTCGTTAGTAATTAGTTTAAACTAATTTGTTTACGTAGTATTTTTATGTGTATAATTAGTTAATATATTTAAAAATATTAATTAATTAGTTATAAATGTTATTGTTTAGGTAGTATATTTATGTGTGAACTTACTTAGTATATTTAAAAATAGAAAATTCATAGTTTTCCAACTAAACTGTTTACGTATTATTTTTTTGTTTAAAATTAGTTAGCATATTTAAAAATAGAAAATAATTAGTTTTAAGTAAATTATATATGTAGTATATTTATGTGTCAAATTAGTTAGTATATTGAAAACTAATAATTAATTAGTTTTATGTAAATTATTAAGGTAGTATATTCATGTGTCAAAGTAATTATTATCTTTAAGAATAGAAAATAATTTCATTTAAGTAAATTGTTTAGGTAGTATATTTGTGTGTGAAATTAGTTAGTATATTTCAAAAATACCAAATCTTTAGTTTGAAGTCAATTGTTTGGGTTATTTATTTTGTTAGTACGTACAATGTTTACTTCGATTTATTCTTACAATGTTTTTAGAATTGAGGGTAAATATAAAGGTACATACTATTTCTAGTTAAATTCGTTTATTTGATTAAGTTTGACCTACCTTGAATAATAATATATGTTAATATTAATAATAATAAGCATAATATATAATACTTGTTTGAATAAATATTATTCTAAAAGTAGCATTAACGTCATAGTAAGAATAATAATAAGAATTAAACCATGGTGACCAATATTTTAGTTTAGGAAATAAGACATTTAAAAAAAATAACAAAGGAATTAAACATAATAATAATAATAATAATAATAATAATAATAATAATAATAATAATAATAATAATACTAATAATAATAATAATAATAATAATAATAATAATTTTATATTGAAGTACTACTAATAGTAATAATAATATTAATAAGTATTATTATTATTATTGTAATAAGTAATCTATTCCGAGTAATAATAATTATAATAAAAATAGTAATAATATATAATAATTGAAAGAATAAATGTTATGAGACGAGTAGTTGTAAAGTAATAGTAATAGTAAGAGTACTCGTATTAGTAAATATATGGATAAAATATTTATATGTAATAGTAATACCATTAACCCTACAGGTTACATAAAATCTATTAATTAACCCATAAACTATAGGTACCATCAACCCTAAAACTCTAAACCCATCAAACAAGGCCTACTAAAAACATAAACCTAACCCAAACCCTAATCCAATTAGGGTTTCACCTTGAATATAATATATGTCAGTAATAGTAGTAATAATTTTAATAATTATAATAATAGTCATAATATTACTTATAATATTAACCATAATATTTCATAATTGTACAAATAATTTTTATTCCATTAGTAGTAGTAAAGTAATAGTACTAAACATTATAATTATTTGTATAATTATAAGAATACTTATATGGACAATATATAAAGAATTACATCCTATTACGTAGTCACAGTAAACCTTAAATAAAATCCCTCGAGTACTGTTAACCATACGTAAACCTTAAATAGTAAATACGGTTAATGTGTTGTAAATGACATGGTTTAGATTAACTAAAATATTAACCTATTGGTAGGACTCCATGGAAGAACAACGTAGTTGGATGTATAATAGTTGTTATTTACCTGGTCGAGTTGGGTACTAAGAGGAGTGGGAGACAGGGATTGAGCAATTCATCACATTTGCCTGTAGTAACCCAGCTCACATGGATGGAAACAAAATACGTTGCCTGTGTAGGAGATGTAAAAATTTGAGGTGTAAGGATTGTGATGACGTTAGAGTGCATCTATACAAAGTGGGTTTCATGCCTTATTACACCAATTGGACAGCTCATGGGGAGCCATTTATAGAGCCTCCGCAGCAGCCGTTTGATAATTCTGATTGGTTTGAGCATGCTGAGTACAGTTCAAATGTAAACTCATATGCTCAAATGATATTTGATGCAGTGAGTCCAAGTATCCATCAGAATTCCACTGAATAGGATGAACAACCTAATGAAGGTTTTAGAAGGTTTTCTGATTTACTGTACTCCGCTAGTACACCTTTTTGGGATGGATGTGACAAGCATTCTAAGCTTTCTGCTGCAGTTTGGTTGTTAAACCTAAAAGCAGAATATCACATACCAAGAGGGTGTTATGATGGTATCGCAGCCTTGATGAAAGAGACTCAGCCAAGTGACAGCAAGATGTCATCCAATTGGTATGAGACGAAGAAATTAGTTTCACAACTAGGTCTTGCCCATCTTAAAATTGATGCTTGTGTTAACGATTGCATATTGTTTTGGAATACTGATGATGCTGCTTCAGAATGCAAGTTTTGTGGTGAATCTCGGTTTAAGCCGAGAACAAATGGGCGAGGTAAGGATAGAGCAAGGAAGACTATGCACTATTTACCACTCACTCCTCGGCTTCAGCGACTATATGCTTCACTTTCAACTGCATAGCACATGAGGTGGCACAGTGAGCATCGATCTGACCCAAATGTTTTAAAACATCCTTCAGATAGGGAAGCATGGAAACATTTTGATTCCACGTACTCGTGGTTTGTGGCTGAGTCCCGAAATGTTCGCCTTGGAGTTTGTTCTGATGGGTTTACGCCTTTTGGGTACTCTGGTAAACAATACTCATGTTGGCATGTCATTGTTACTCCCTATAATTTGCCTCCGTGGATGTGTATGAAGAAACCATATATGTTTTTTACTACATTGATACCTGGCCCTCGGAATCCACGTCAGAATATTTATGTCTATTTACAACCTCTTATTCATGAATTGAAGCAGCTATGGGAGGATGGGGTCGAAACATGGGATGTTTCACTTAAACAAAATTTTCAACTCCGCGCTTCGGTGTTGTGGACCATAAATGACTTCCCAGCATATGGGATGTTGTCAGGATGGATGACTCATGAGAGGTTATCGTGCCCTATTTGCATGGATTATAGTAAAGCTTTCCAACTTGAGCATGGAAGGAAAACGTCATTCTTCGATTGTCATCGGCAATTTCTAGAGTTGGATCACCCATACAGAAGGAACAGAGTCTCCTTTAAGAAAGGAAAAGTTGAGAAATCGTTGCCTCCTGAGCGTTTACCACCAGCGGCAATATTTGAACGTATCTCACATTTGCCTTCTGTAGTTCGCAATGGACAGGTTGTAACCATACCAGGTTATGGCAGAACCCACAATTGGACTAAACGAAGTATTTTCTGGGAGCTGCCGTATTGGAAGACTAATTTAATCCGCCATAATTTGAATGTTATGCATATAGAGAAGAATGTGTTTGACAATATATGGAATACAGTGATGGATGTGACCAATAAAACTAAGGACAACGTGAAGGCTCGTAAAGACCTTGAGATTCTATGCAGTCGATCAGAGCTACATTTAATTCCTCAGGGTGACGGCCGAGCAGTTAAACGTAAAGCCACATTTGCACTAAACAGGCAGCAAAGAACTGATGTGCTTAATTGGGTTAAAACACTTAGACTCCCAAACGGCTATGCATCGAACCTTGCGAGGTGTGTTGACAGTAATGTAAGTCAACTGTCAGGTATGAAAAGCCATGACTGTCATGTAATGATGCAGAGGCTCATCTCAATTGCGCTTGAAGCAATTCCTGATAATATCTGAAAACCATTGACCGAGTTAAGCCAATTCTTCCGAGATTTATGCTCCCCAGAGTTAGATGTGAATCACATGGTCGATTTGGAAGTAAATATACCTGTCACACTTTGTAAGTTGGAAAGAATTTTTCCACCGGCTTTTTTTGATTCGATGGAACATTTGCCGGTTCACCTACCATACGAAGCAAAAGTTGGATGCCCCATTCAATATAAGTGGATGTACAAGTTTGAGCGTTGTATGCATGACCTCAAAATAAAGGTTTCAAATAAGGCTCATGTAGAGGGTTCAATTTGTGAAGCATATCTAATTGAGGAGACCTCTACATTTTGCTCTCACTTATTTGAATCCCATATCCCACATATGGCTACTCGAGTACCTCGTAATGATGATGGTGGCGAATGACCATTTGATGAATCGGTGTGGTCTATATTTAGATACCCGGGTCGTCCATATGGGGCATCAAGGTATCGCTATCTTGATGACAATGAATTGAGGGTCGCAGCTGCATATGTGTTACTGAATACAAAGGAGGTGAAACCTCGAGTAAGTGAAACAATATCCATTGCTAAATATTTACTTGTTTCTCTGAAACAAAACTTTTCTTCTTTTCTACTAAACTCATCCATGTTATGCTCCATCGACTTGTTTCTATATCTTGTAGTTTGTTCGTTGATGAAGTGCGTATGCATGCACCCAATATACAGATGGCAGACCTGGATGTCTACATTGAGAATAACTTTGACACATGGCTTAGAAACTATGTAAGTTATCTACACTTAAAATTACCCATATTATGATAAATAACCAAAATAGGTATTTATATTATTACTATGTGAAACTAGGTGAATGATGTAAGGAACACTATCACGGACCGCTTCCTATGGGATGTTGCATGCAGGCCATCTCGTCGTGTTGAGAGTTGGCATGTTTACTTCATAAATTGGTACAAGTTTCACATTAGCGACTGGGGTCGCGACAAAGCAACATTTAACAATGGAGTATGTATTAGGACTTCAGGATCAAGTGAGGTTGAATGTGATTTTTATGGGGTGTTAGAAGAAATCATTCAACTCAAATATCCTAGGTGGCCACATAAAAAAGCAGTATTGTTTAAGTGTGCTTGGTTTGACCCTACTCCAAATCGTGACATTCGGGTTCACCAACAATATGGGATAGTTGAGGTTCGTGATGGTCGTCGATATAGGAAATTTGACCCGTTCATTCTTGCATCCCAAGCTGATCAAGTTTACTACACCCCTTATCCCACAAAGTCACGTGACAAAACGGGTTGGTTAGCGGTTTTGAAAATCAAACCTAGACACATTGTTCATAATAATGTAGCTGATGTCAAAGATGCATATCAGGAAGATGCAGGCCGGTGTGAACAGGTCTCCCATAATTATGGATGACCCAATCGACAATTTAGCTGAAACAAGTGTATGGGAAGCTGTCGAGGAAGACATGGCATTGAGGGATGAAACTTTGGGACATGACGATTTCTCTGACAATGAGGAGTCCCTTAAAGGAAGTGATGATGTAAATGAATTTGAATCAGGGGATACTGATAGTGGCGAATCAGAGACAGAAAATTCGGATGAACTTGTAAACTCAGAATAATGTAAACGTGCAGATGTTATTGTATTATGTAATGTTCTCGTTTAGTAACTTTTAATATATATGTAAAGAGTAACTGAAACTTCAACCTGGTGCCTACAATATGACATAGCAAGTTTTATTTCAATGTTTGAATGTACGTTATGTAAATTTTTTTATGGGATTTCATAATAATGTAGATGCCACCTAAAGGAGATGCGACATATACATGTTGCCCAGGGAAAGGCCTATTTCAGCAAATGAAAGAAGTTTTAGCAGAACTAATTGCTAAACATGATCGGGCAGGCTAATCGCATTCCCATCATTCAGATGCACAGCCATCAACAGAACAAACACCTGTTCCTCATCCTCACCCTCCCACAGGTGGTATTCGAATTGCTCCATTCCGCGGTAGTGGTAGTTGGTCTACCCCGACCCCTGTAGTGTCACCGGATGGTGGGAATTCACATGGTCAGTCCGCAGTATCCCAAGCCCCGCTGCAGGCTTGTTTACGAATAATACCTCACGGAAATACGTAAGTAATGCACCCGTTTGTACCCAATTAGTTTATTTAACATGTAGTATCTGAAGTCGTAGTAAGAATAATTATATGTATTCTGTGAAACATCCACTTCATGTAGCTTCCTTCCAGCACGAGCAACAAGGTTGGTGACTAGATGCTTCACCACACACTTCAAGGGACATCATGACTGGACGAGCGCAAGCCCAGCAGATATTCAGGCGTGGTAGCGCATATTTGAAGTTAGATACTTGTTCTAACTATTTCGCCTTTATCATCTATGTTGGAAACTATAGCTCCGCTATGTAGTTTTTATAAATAATAACGTGCAGGGATTATGTGAGTGGGATCCAGCTCACCATAATGAGGTCTACCGCGTCTGGCATATGATGGCGGCTAGTCATTACCGATTTACGCTGGGGGACATCCGCTGAGAAAAAAATCCTGAGAAACGGCGAGCAATGGCATCTTTTATGACCGACGCGCAGTATGCAGAAATGGAGGAATGGTAGGGTTCAGCAGAGTTTAACGGCGATCGGCAAGGGGTAAGACGATGCGAGCTTCATCATCGCAGTCATCTAACTTCACAGGTGCATGCAGTGCTACATATGCAGGAGGTTCAGTTTCAATTACTGAACACCGAGAACGAATGGTAAAATAATCATAATCTTTTACACAAAATTCAAGTTACTTTCTTTGGAGAATCAATTAATATGACTACGTTTCCAATGTAGCATGAGAAAAATCCGGAGAAAAGGGACCCTGGATTGTTCAAGGTGATGCAGCAAACTCATAAGAAAAAGAGCGGGGAATACGTTAACAGGCGGACTGAAGAAGTTGCGGTAATTATCATGCTACAGAATGCACGGGTATAATGCCCCATCTTGTTACAAATAAATTTTCTGACCTCTTGTATGCAGGCAATAGTAGCTGCTGAGATCGAGGAAGCAATGCAGCAAACGGCTGATGAAGGTGGCGCACCTGACATAGATGAGGTTGCGATCATAAGTGCAGCTACTGGGGGCAGGAAGAAAGGGCGTGTATTTGGGCTTGGATCAGAACAACATGTTGTGCCTGGACGACGATGACCAGGGCTTACTCATGCAGCACATGTTGATATGATGCAGACTCCGGAGTTCGCTGAACAAGTACAACGAGTCGTAGCGGAACAAACTGCACAACAAGCATCACATTATGAGCGGAAGCTAGAACGTCTGAAGAGGAGACAACGAGCTGAGCTAGAGTACATATGCAAGTCAATTGGCATTCCCCTGCCCGCGCCACTTGCAGATGATGATGATGACTCGGGATCGGATGAAGCATAGATTAGGTATATCATGCTACTATGTGTATTTATTAACAAACATTCACTTAGTTGGATAATGAAAGCATGTAATTTAAACTCTACTTATTTTCATGTGGATTTATAAGTAAATTTAAATCATGACGTAGTAATTTCAATTCTGTATGTTTTTTTTATCATACAAGCCATTTTCTTATGTACTTTAAGAACAAAAAATTGACTATAAACGATATCAGTATCGGCAGTATACCAGGTTAACGTTTAAACAAAACATTCGATTGGAACTGCATAGTATAGCGATGAATAATATAAATGAAAAAATAATTCGAAGCTAAAAATAAAATCTGGGAAATTTTCCAACTGCCTGGCAGTTGGAAATATTTCCAGTTGCTTAAAAAAATTTCCAACTGCCACATTTCCAACTGCTTGAGCAGTTGGAAAACAAAAAAATAAAAAAAATAATAAAGCCGTTGGAAAATTCTTCAACTGCTTAATTTCCAACGGCTGGCAGTTGGAAGTTCCAACTGCTCACTTCTAGGCAGTTGGAAATTTAACTTCCAACCAATGATTTTCCAACGGCCTATTTTCCAACGGCTAGCCGTTGGAAACAGTCCATTTCCAACTGCTAGCCGTTGGAAATGGCAGTTGGAAAATACATTTTTTTTAGTAGTGCACCTATTAGGTTAGGGTTCAAATGCCCATCCTCCCACCAAATACGCATTAAGTGCAAATTACTACACATTATAGATTGAAATTCTCCAGGTTTTAACAAATAAATAGATTCTCCTCAATCTTACCAGTAATCTCCCATGGTCTAATATACAATGTAAATGCTCTTGAGTATTAAAAAAATAAATAAATATTGCAATATCTAAAAGAAAACAATTATATGTTATATATATATATATATATAACATATAACAATCTTAGCTTTTTCTTGTTAATGTTTAAGCAGGCATCAAGGTGTTTCTATAATATTTTTATTTTAAATTAAAAATAAAAAAATAGGTAGCTGCTATATTTTTATTGAAATTAAATTAATTATAAAAATCATATAATTTTTTCTAAGTTTAATACTAACGCTAAAATATGTGAGGTCAACAACATTTAATTAATTTTCTACATTCTTTTGGTTTGTAAGTTGTAATTGTAAAAGAGTTGACTAAATCTATGGTTTCTAGTGCATTTTTTAGTTTAAGGAAATTAATAATCATTTTATTAAATAAGGCATTCTTAAAAAATGATTAATTAATTAAAAATACATATAGATATAAAATCACAAGAAAATCATTAATCATTTATTGATTCAAACAAAAAGGATTTTAAAGTTTTCATCTTATTTTAGGAGTGAACCATATAATTTCTTTTATTGTAGCTTTAGAAAAATCTCATACCCTGTTTAGAACAAATTTTGCAAATAACATTAGAGTTTTAAATAATTATTTAATGATTGAGATGAAAATACTGAAGTTAAAAGATAAAAGTTGTCATTGAATAGTTTTTTTCAAAATTCAATAATAGACGTTAATACCAAACAGGGCACTAATAAGATAGATCAGACGATTACTGTAACCGCCATGCTACCGCTCATCTAATTGAAGCGCTTGATATCACATACTTGACTCTAACTCACTGTAACCATATATCACTATATCATGGTCATTAGCTTTAAAAGTTAGCTTACAAATTTTGAACAATGTGATGATGGAAAGAAAGGAAGAATAATAGCCAATTTCAAAAATAAAAATGACATTCTTAATTAAAGAAAATTAAAAATAATTGAAAATTTTAAGTTAAAAGGAAAAATATATAAGAATATATTATATTATTTGAAAAATACAATAACTAAAAGGTATGATCTCAAAATATAATTAATTCATTAGTTTTAAACTTCAGGATGATAACTGTAGATCTATTGAAACCTCCAGAGATTTTATAAGAAATTTCTAAAATGGAGGGTTAATATATTTTTCACTAAACCTCATATGACATTTTGTAATTCTATGTTTCAGTCAGTGGCGGAGCTATGCTTTGCTGGAGCGGGGGTCCCGGGAATTTTGAAAAAACGTAAATATAGGGTAGTAATTTGATGATTTTGTCAAAAGTTAAGGATAGGGTGTGTATTTTGCCCCCCCAAATATTGTGGAAAAATATAAAGATGGGGGGCAATAAGGTAGGCTCTGAAGAAAGTAGGGACCCAGTGAGTAGTTATTCCCTCTACATTAAGGGATATTCTAACATAGCCTAAATGCACTATTAGTCCTCAAACGTTTCTAACTCGTACGATTTGCTCCTTGATCTTTGAATTAGTGTGAATTAGTCCCAATTTACAGCTTTACCTAACTGCGACGTCGTCTCTCTCCTCCGAGCTCCCCCGACTCTCCTCCTGGCTTGCCCCCCCGAACCAAAAATCCTGATTCCGCCACTGGTTTCAGTCACCATTGGTTTTCAACTCTCACAATATAAACATATAGTACAATTTTTTTTAATAATCAAAAGCAAGCATATACTATGATTTTGCATCATACTAGACCAGGTGTACAAATGTGATTATAGGCCTCGTGTGCTTTGAGACCGGGCGAAATGCTAGTGCTTCTGCGGTTG
Organism: Aquilaria yunnanensis; assembly: GCA_039654915.1. Taxonomy (NCBI): domain Eukaryota; kingdom Viridiplantae; phylum Streptophyta; class Magnoliopsida; order Malvales; family Thymelaeaceae; genus Aquilaria; species Aquilaria yunnanensis. Next base: position 6,201,973 of record CM077595.1, read on the forward strand.
TAGACTTGCAGCTTATTTATGTGGTTCTGGCCTTCTGGGCTGTATAGCTACTTGCTTTGAATTGCCTGCCTATTCAAAATAAAAGGGCAGATTGAGAAGCCCCTTAAATTCAGCTCAATAGGATAAGCTGTCCTTCAACTACCAAGAGAGGGAATCAAGCTCTTCAGCTCTGAAGATAGGAGTCGGTCGGGCTCATAGAATTGAGCCCTTACCGGAGATGATGCCGAATAAGCGCCGCTTTAAAAAAATCCGAGTCCAAGGCGTAAGTGCCCTGACAGAAACGACCTCAGCCAAATGACCTCCTTCAGCAGGTTACAATCAAGAAATTAAAGAGCAAAAATAGGGGAATAGAACCACAAATAAACCATCTCTGTCATCGGATATTTTTTTTTTTATTATGTCTACTGTTACACAAACAACTTATCTAGCGCTAGCAGTCACAACAAAATGCTCGGAGGATAACAAAAATCCACCTTCAACAGGGTTGTAAATTTTCGAACAAGTTCTGGTTGATACAGGATTAAAACAATCGTCCCTACTTCCACAAAAAGCTACTCCCACTAACCTTAATTGAGCCAATCTAAACGTAGACACCCATAAGTTCCTCAAACTGACAACAGTGAAGAGGTTGCAAGGAGGAACTCGTTGTCTATGCCATCCATCATCATGTGAACATCACACCAATCTTCTTGGCAAAATCTCACTCTCGACATTCCAAGTGTTCCTCACCCTCTACATTCTCACCCTCTTCATAGATATAATCCCCTTCCACATTCTCACCCCCTTCATACGTATAATCCCCTTCCACATTCTCGCCCTCTTCGTAGGCATAATCCCCTTCCTCACCCTCCTCATAGTAATACTCCCCGTCACCTTGGCCATCCCCTTCCAGCTCATGGTCTTCAACTCCCTCCTCCTCCATCATTGTGTTCTCGTTTTCATGTTCGCTGGCATTAGGAAGTGCAGCTGACTCGCCATGGGCCACATCAGATTTTCCTTCCACAATCCCAGTAGCATAACCTGTGGTGAGCTTGGGCTCTTCCTTGCTAAAAGTCTTTTCCTTGGGATCAGATGAAAGGGCACTTTGTTTTTCATTATTATTCTCACTTACAGATGATGTCCCATTTCCCGAGGCTGCAGCTTCAGCTTGTCGCTTCCTTTTCAAAATCTCGCTGAAGGGCAGAGGCCCTTTAAATGATAGATCACCTTCATTTTGTGGGTTCCCCTCCATTATTTTCCTCTTTCCAAGCGACTGGGATTCCTTATTATCAGCATTTTTTCCACTTTTCAGTTCTGCAAGACTTTTAGGACCTGTAAAATCAGAATGCTGTTCATCCATCATCCTTGGACCCCTAAAATTTCTACCATCCTTATTGTTGTACTCCTCATCCACCCGCCCTTTTAATCTATCACGGAGACGACCCTGATGAGAAGAGAATTGTGGTCTTCCAGGAGAACTCCAGTTTCGTGCCCTATCAATCTCTCTCTGAGTATCAGCTGCAGAGCTTGTATGAAGCTTTATTCTACCCCGAAAGCGACTACTAACCGGGCTCTCATGTGGGGGCATATTCTGGGAGTCTTTCCTCAAAGAACCCCAGTGATTGCGCTCTTCTCCATGATTCTCACGGGCATGATCGTGGCTGACAACTGATCTCAAACCATTAACCCTCCTGTGCTTAGATAAACGATATCGTAAATCTGACTCCTCAAAGAGATCAGGGCCCTCAGACTTTGAGTAACTCCTCCTTTCTTGATGTGTTGCCCCTCGAGCTCCTTCGGATGTAGCTCCGTGCTGTTCCCAACCATACTTACCTTGAACATGGTCAAATGAATCATAGCCAAGTGAATCACTATACATCTCTCTGTCAGCATCAGCCATTGCTTCAAAATTACCAAAGCGACCTGTATCATACTCATTTATGTTTCTTCCTTCATGAGCTCTAGCTCTTCCATACTGATCCTCCCCGTGATAGTAATCAGAATCTCCATGCTCATCATCCACAAGAACATCAAAGCCAGGAGAAGATTCTCTTAAATGCTCATCAGTGTCCTTGCTTGTGAGGAAGCTTTGTTCATCAGCTATATGATGCAAGCGATTGGGACGACCAATAGAACTTCCATTTACAACAGAAGGACCAGTTGGCACTTTGTACCTAGGAACATCATCACCAAAGCCTGTTGAAATTGGCAAATTCATATCAGCTCCTGCACCATTCCTTGTTGAAATAGTTTTAGCTTCAGGAGGCACTCCAATTGCAGCCTTTGGTGGTTGGCTGCATTTCACAAGGCCACCAAAATCCTTCTTTAACATGTGAGGCTCAACAGAAGAGGTAGATACTGTTGGCTGTGGGGTCTTGTTAAAAGTTGGATTCAGGCCATGAGAGAAAGCACATCTGTCGCCTTTTAAGCATAGGCCCTTCTGAAAGAAAATACATGGAACAGCCTGTTTACTAGGAGGAGCACCAGAATTGTAAGGAACAGGTGGAGCTGGCACTACCGCCATGTTTGCTGAAGGCACAGAAGCAGGAGGAGCTCCCATCTGTGTTCCAAGTAGGCCATCAAGAGGCTGAGAAAAGAAATGAAAGGTCCATATCAGTATCATAGTAATAGCAAAATCAAACTACTAAAAGATTATTAAAAGATTGTTAAACATCCTAACATGTCATCCAAAACCTTCATACTCAGAAATTCTAATCATTAGCTAGAGAGAAAGTTCAGCTGAAAAATAGTAGCATATCGGCAAAGCAACTTACTGGATGTCGAAAACCGCACTTTGGATTCAAGCAATTGCCATTCAACCAATAGTAACAATCTCTCGGATTAACTCGAGCGTACTCACTGTGGCGATACTCACATTCACTTCCCTGTTTGCGAACAATGCAAAAAAGAAGGAATGTTAATGTACAAAATTTCAAACACATTATTGCAATATTCCAGGACTATAACATCACAATCACACTGCACTTGCAGGTCAGCCGCATCAACTATATGACTTATAATATTCAATGCCTTTTCTCTTCCTTAATAACTCATGCACTTTAATCTGAATGATTCTTGGAATGGAAGGATGCAAAATAAAGGTTTAACGACCAGAAAACCAAGCCAATTTGATGGCTCTATTTATGTAACTAATAAGTTTGACATCTCAAACCATCCAAGCTTACTGCCTTAATGAAATCAGGAGTAATGGAGAACAAGATCACCACAACAGCTAACTAGGGTAACGGGTACGACAAATACACCCTCAATTACGAACCCTTCTGAGAAAAAAAAAACCAATCATGAAATCAGAACATACCGAATTATAAACCCTTCTAAGCAAAAGGTCATTGAAGAAACAAAGATTAAAGACTCCCAGAGAAAATGGCATGAACTAGGGTTTTTCAACTAAGGAAGTAAGATCCAATCAAAATAACACAAATCAGAAAAATACCAAGATCTAACATCAGATACTCATCCAAAAACCTAATCCTCCATATCAGAGTTCCATCCACGAAAACAAAAACATTAAATTAAATCATTCGACCACCCAAAATAAACAAATATTCAAGATCTCACACGCACAACAAGGGCAGAGAAACAAGAAAGAATAAATCTAACCTTTTTGCACGTCAAAGGGGAAGCGAGAAAGTAGACGCAATCGGTGTTCCTCTTCAAAGCCTCCTCTTCGGGCGACGGTTTGGCGGCAGCCGTGGGAGTAGGCGGCTGCTTTGGCTGGGGCTGAGGCTGAGATTGGGTGGCCGCAACCATGGCGGTTCGTGAATCTCTAAACCCAAGAGAGAGGGCTCAATATCATACGAGAAACAGAAACGGAGAGATCGAAGAAGCGATCGAAAATGAGCGAAGCTGCAGACGAACAAGGAGAGGCGGAGGAGCCGCCAGAGGGAGGGATTTGGGAGAAGAAGAGGGGAGAGAGAGAGAGAGAGAGGAGTATATTACCTCGAAGCAGCTAATGCCAAATAAGTCAGTGGCTTGTTTTTGCACGAAGGGAAGAGAGGGCCGGAAGCTTTGTGCTTCTGTGTTTTGTAATGTTGCAAGGCCAGCCCAACCCGTGTCCATGCCCTCTCCTTTGCTGGAACCAAATTTATATCTTCAAAAGCTAGTTAAATATTCTCATGCGATTGTTGGGCTAGTAATTTTTCTAATATTTTACGAGTTTACGTTCATTTGATTATAAAGTTTATCTTGATAATTAATTACTTTAAAATTTTTAAAAATTAGGTTAAAATTAGGTAATTTTGGAGTAGTATAGATTTTATGTTCTTAAAAATTAACACATATAAGGAGAAGACAACTATTTTATATAATACTTTTGTGAAAAAAATAGTAAAGATGGGCTTTTGTTATGAAAAGATAAAAAGGTGAAAACGGGCTGTTGTGAAAAAAAGATAAAAAAACTACAGTTATTGAATCAATTATAGGACTTGAGTTGAGATAGAAATTGGCTTTAATGATTTTTTTTTTTATAATCATTGTATCTATCAAGCAGAGATAAAAATCGGGTTTAATGATCTGTAATCGAATACACTATGAATAAATCAGTTGCTTTAGAGCAATTTTAATTAAATATGCTTCTATCAATTGTAATTTCACCTAAATCTCGAGATAAATTGTAATTAACCCTTAATTCATTCATCAATTAATGACATTTTTTATTCTTCGTCATTGAAAAAATCGATACACTCAAACATACATACAAACACACATACAATTACTTTAGAGCAATTTTGATTAAATATGCATCTACCGACTCTTGCTCTCCTATCTTCAAGTTTACTCGTACATAACTAAGTTATGATGATGATAAATCTAGAATTTTTTCAAACGAGGTCCATATATGTACATAAATATTAGACACTAAGACTTGCTAATAAAACTTATAAATTAATATACATTATATAGTAAAGGCATATGCTTTATTTAAAAAGCATCTTGACAAATAGCTTTAAGTTAGCATATAGTTATTTAAGTATGGTTGAACAATTTCAATGTGACTTACAAAATCTTGGATTGTAAAGATAGAGAAGAGAGATGTTGATGCTTATGTAGGGTATATAAGGCAAAAATCGTCTGCTAGCTCCTAAAATTTCATTTTTATCCTAAACTTTATTTTGTGCCAAACTAATCCCTTAATTGTTTCATATGTTTGAATAGAAAGAGTGTAGTGAAAAAAACGTTTAAGGCTTGGGTGGGTGGGAAGAAAGTTGAAAGTTTAGGCACCAATAGAGAGCTTTTGTCAATATAGTATTATTAATAAAGAGAGGATAGTGATTCACTTTTTGTCTTTATTGAAATAAAAGATACTCATTTTTTGCTCAAACAGATGTTACAAAAATTATGGGGTCTGCTAACAAAAATTAGGTACTCTAATCACAAAATTATATACTTTTTATAACATTTTTATAGGAAAAGGATGTCTATGGACCTCTATATTTACAATATGGATCCGCCGATCATTAATTCATACATCAATTAATGTCTCGCTTTCTCTTAGACATTGAAAAAAATGGATAGCGATGCACTCACCAATTTATCAATAACCTATCAGTTAACATGTTGATTAATTGTATATATGTGTGTATTGAAAAGATTGATGGCAATATGCTCATAGATACCTGACTCAATCCTTTACCTTGAAACAGGCAGCCCAATTTTTCCATTCCTCTTCGTAGATACGAAATTGAAATTCTTGTAAAAGTTTACACTTGCCTATTATAGGGCTTAAAAAGAAAATGCAATTATACTACTAAAGTGTTTATTACAAGTGGAAAGACAGTTTCCATATCAGCATTTTATAATGTCCGACGAACAAAAAAGCCACTTATCAAACCATCGAAGTTCAATGGCACGACAGAGTTTGAATTGGAAGTATAATGACTTGGTTAAAAATTAAGCTAAACCTTAGTGATCAACCACGAATTTTGACCAACACTTCGAATCTTAACCAACGACCGGTAACTGAGGAACTAGTACATAGTAATTTCACGTAGCAATGAAGAAAGCATGCCAATCGCAATACTTAAAATCACAAAACTCTGCCAAGCAAGCATGCCCTAAAGGCAGAAAGAAATAGAACCAAGTCAACAAACAGGCTGCAAAAGACCTAGCTACATGCTAGCTTCGCTAATTTTTTACCCTTCTCCTGCCAGGATAACCTATCTTTTACCGTTCTACAAGCTGTGAAGTTTAATTCTACTTTGCAACTTCTGCCTGTTCGAACGTGCAAGATACATGAGAATGATGGAAGAAACAAGGGAATACTTCTCGTAGCTCCATGATCGATCACATACTTGCAACGAATTTATATCAAGAGCACCAACTCCAGCAGGAGAAAGAGGAAGGAATCCGACCGGTTTTTCGAATATAATCTGCTTGCTGCTCGGCTTTTGCAGCTTGCTGGTTTCTTTTTGCTTCTGCCAATGCGCACTTCTCCTCAGCTTTGTGCCTTATGGCTGCCATTTTTTGCATGAGCTTGTCATGAGCCCTCGCCCTCATCCGTTCAACTTCTACCTGAAAGATTGGTGCACATAAAATGTTCACATTTTACTCACCTTCATTAATATTATCACCTAAAATCATGTAATTACAGTCGGATTCATTTTGAGAATTAGAAACTAATGTAAAACCGTTGACCAATAACATATGTTGGGTGATTTCTTATTGTTATGCTTCACAACAAGCTCATGAACGGCTCCGAATGTATGGTCCTTTTACTTGCTTTATTGTCCTAATTTATTCGGTAAATTACCCAGAAAGGAAAAAGAAAAGAAACACCATGCTCTTACTGTAGGACAGGGACAACACGATCTTGCAAGGTAGAATTTCACAAATGCCAGCTTCACTAGAGAAGTAAACTTGTATAAGAACTTAATACCTCTATTTTCTTCATCTCAGCTTCTGCTTTTGCTTTTTGATGATTCTCCCATGCTTGAATCTTCATCTCTTCACGTTTGAATCTGGACAGATGCATCAAGACAACTTTGTACTTAAGTACTAATTTTATTAGTCCAAAAAGGTTTGCAAGTTTAGGATCAATTAGAATTACAAAATTTCTACACTCTTCTATACAGTTACTGCTGACAGCTAAACAGCATATTCCATAAAACAGTTCTAGTCATCAAATGCTTATTCCTCTACCATAATTATCCGACCCCTCTTTTCTTTTCCTAGTAGTACAAATGAGTGTTCCCGATTCAATATTTCTAGATTTTACATCTAAAGTTGCTCCCGACTAGTCTCTCCTAGAGTAATGAAAAACATGCACCCCATATGCACTACTAGGCACCTGGCATAAAAGGATCATATAAAACTATAACCTCGAAGGTCCACAAGAAGCATAATCCAGGGTATATATCAGGCACTGAAGAATTCCAGTGCCAGGAACAGAGAAAGAAAGAAGCAAAGAATAAAGAGAAGACATCACAACTGTTGCTCAGAAAATACCTCGCCATATACTTGGCCTTTTCTGCTTCCTCCCATGCAGCAGCACGAGCTTCAATCACACCTTTTGCTGATTCTTCTCCCACTACAGTTTTATCTTCATCCTCTTTACTAGCCCAGGCAGCTATACTTGTTTTACCCAACTGGGTCCCTAGAGCCATAATTTCTCTCCTTGTTTTCATTTGCAGTTCTTTTTCAGATAACTCCTTGTTCAGCTCTGAGTGATCAAACTGTGCATTCACTGCAGATGAAGCTGGTGCACGTGCAGCTTTGCCAGGAGTTGATGGCCTAGAAGAATTTGGACTGCGACTTGGTGTTGTAGACTGTACAGGTGTTCCGGTCCTTGAAGGTTCTTGGCTAGCTATAGGAGTCATTTCTGTGCCCATGTCTCTCATGGATACTGATCTAGCTGTTGAAGGAGGTGGAACAAACGTGGTTGCACTACGTATAGCCATTGAGGAATCATGCTGGCTAAAACAAACTGCAAGAAGATCAACATAAGGCTGCAATCAGAGCTCCAAATATTGACAAAAGCTCTATATGTGTCGATTATTTAAATTATGCTCTGAATCTCAAAGACTAGTAAATGTGTATCACAACATAAGCGCAAAAGAAGAATAAAGGGAGTCTTTACTAGTTGCCTCTCCAATGGAGTTCTCGATGATCAGCATACACCATACACTGCATATGAACCAGAAGTTTGGTAATCAGTATCCCCTTTTAAACTTACCTTGAGTGCTATCAATTCGCTTTGTATCTGGTTCTTCAGATCCCAAACTTTGGTCCGGGATTTCAAGGACAACCTTTGTAGACGATTGTCGGCTACCATAGCCAAAAGTAGCAACCTTTCTTGATCCTACAGCTTGTCCACCCTGCACCTGCACTGTCCGTGGGCGGTTAGCATTGGGGCTTGCTATCCACTTCTGCGCATCATCCCATTTTGATGGCGCTGGTTTCGAGAATGGCCCAAGTGGAACTCTTTGAGCCCCTCTCTCTGCCTTGTGAAAATCAAAAATTGACGAAGCCACACTCATGCTATCACAATCTGAATAAGGGTCTTCCTGAGTCTTATTTCTCGCATTGAATGAAGACTGATCCTTCAATCTATGCTCACCAATCATCTGTACGGCCATTGAGTCAGCTGCTGTGGAGGTGGAGCATTCAGGAAGGACACTCACCACATCTACATCTTTGCAAGAATCAGAACCACTGCCACCTGAGGAAACCTTTCTGTTAAAAATCGACACCAGAAACATTCCTTAAAAGTGAAAGTATTCGCCACATTTCAGCATTAGAGAAGCTAAAAATTCCAGGCTTTGTGTGAAATCACATCTTCCAACATTATTTTTTTCTCTTCCCTATCCAAGTTCGATTTCCCGAGAAAATGAAAAGCAAAAAAAGGAACGGGAATAACATAACAAATCCAGAACGTATAAGTAGAGATCTTGCAACAGATTTCTTCCTTCCCTACTAACCCCGGTCCCCAGAAACCAAATTCAATTCTTCAACGTCAAAAAATATATATATATATAAACTTTTCAGAAAAAGAAAATACCCAATTAGAAGCAGAAGCGAAAAATACCAGTTTCATCAAGTTCGATAACGTGAGATCTCGAAGTGAAGACAGATTCAAGCTCTTCTTCTTCTTTCCGCTTCTTGTCAACTCCCAAAAGCATACTTCTCAACTTCTTAGGCGAAAATCCTCCCCCTCCCTAAGCAAAAAAGAAAACCACTCAGTTACATCGTTGAAACTGTGAGATAACAACACAGAGAACTACGAAAGACCAAAACGGCTTCTGTGAATTTGACGAAATTTGAAAGCGACGGTTCGTCTCTGTTTCACTGAAAAGGAAAAGAGAAACGAAAAAGCGCACCTGGGGTTTTTGGATTCTTTCGTAATCCATCGGCTGAGGAATCAAAAGACCGAACTTTGAATCTTCAGGTTTCTGGGCTTTGCTTCAACTCCAAAGCTATCTGTCCTTCTCCATTTTCACTTTTGCTTGCTAGAGTAGAATAAATGATGAATCTCTCTACCAGTGCCCCGCTCTCTCTCCCTATCTTTTTCTCTGAACTGACAAATTATGGAGTTGTAGTTCCGTATTCATCAGGGTGGTGGTCCTCAGATTCATGGCTCCATTGATGAACTGTTTTTGCTCGACTATTTCTAGTGCTCTAATTTTTCACATTCTTTTCTTTTTTGTTTTTCTGTCTGTCGTTTTCTAGCTGCAGAGCCTCCATTAATTTATTGGTTAAATACTAACCACATCCACAAAGGCACAAATAATTTGTCTTAATTCAAAAGTTGATTGTACTAACCACAATCACAAAGGGACAAATGATTTGTGTGTTAAATGATTTATTTTCATTTTTATAATTTCATTTAAAATTTAATATTATATAAATATAATGATTTATTAAAAATATATTTTTTATAGTCTTATTAAATTTTTTAAAAAAATTTTAATGCCTACAAATAGAAAAACTCATAAAAATTTAATAATATCATTAAAATTTACTTTCAAATGAATTAATACATCTACATAATATTAATTTTCAAATAAAATTGGTTCCAAATAGAAAAGATATAAAAATAAAAATAAGTTATTTTAAATTAAGTTGATTTAAGTTAAAATGAATTGACTCTTATTTAATAAAAATAAAGTTTCTAATAAATTTTGGTTCAATCGTTATTTATGGAATTTTTTTAAGACAAAAATAGATATGATTTATGTTTATAAAAATATTTTCAAGTTTAGCATTGTTTTTCATTAGTGCGAGCATTATTTTGATAAAATAAAAAAAAATTGCTTTTAGATAAAATAGTTTTGTTATTTTTCAAATTCAATCGATTCAAGCCAACACTGAATTTCTTATTTGGTTATCATATTGGTTATTAGTTTCTATACTTGAAACTGAATAAACCGAATAGTAATAAATGTTTTATCATTGTCTGTGTTACCTTACATATTCAAAACTATTTTCCTCTAATTTTGAACTATATGTTGTTATTTTTTAGGGAAAAAACTATATGTTGTTGAGCTTTTCTTAATTTTCTATATGAGATGTAAATTTCTGAATATTTATCACACTTCTTCATTTACAATATGCTTAAGTCTTAGAAAAAAGAAACTGAATAAACTAGATCAAATAAACTAAAATATAATTCAGACAATTTAAATTGATTATGACATGTAATTCTACGATTTAGATACATTTTGTAATCTGATCATTGTGTTCGAATTGTTTCCAAATCAAACGAACCAAATACTCATCTTTATTTTCCATCATATTTTTTTTCATAAAAACTACTTCATTCTAATCAAAATCAAGTCAAATAACATTATACAAACCAATAAATATAGAATTCTAAAAAACAATAAAAACATAATACTAACCACCTTCCTCTAATATTGAATAAGATAAAGAAAATGGCTATGTAGAGGGGTAGGTATAGCCCTTTTGTCGCTAAACATGAAAATCGTCGACCATAAAAATTAAAAGCATTCCTGCATAATTTAGTATATACGAGGAAACAAAAGGGAATCATAGCGTTAGCGGTATAGAAAATTATAGATATTGTTTTTATTTAACAAACATGAAAATAACCTATATGTTTTTGTTCTGTATAAAAAAAAAATCAAATCTTCAAAGTTCCTTTCATCTCGTCACTTTTTTTTTTTTAAATATATATTTTAGATACTGTGGCTGATAGAAGCATATTTGTCCACTAACACATTTTACTATATATTATTGATTGCAACAGCATTTCCGAACACAAAAAAAAAAAAAAAAAAAAAAAAAAGATAAACATCATCAAATGTCCTAAAAGTATGTCTTATGTTACACTTTCATCCTTAAAATATAAAACATTGTACTATTCATCCTAGAAGTATACAATTGTTGAACTATTCATCATTTTGTCAACTATTCCGTTAGATGGCATACCTCATGTTCCACAATTTATCTCGAAAGTATGTCTTATGTTACACCATTCATCTAGGAAATATGTCTTACATTGCATCATTCATCCCACCAAATCAGCCTTCTGTCACTTTCCAACCATAAGACTTGATAGAAAGACCAATGATGCTGCAACTACATACTTTTAGGATGAATGGTGTAACATTTTCTACTTTTAGGATGAATGGTGTAACATTTTCTACTTTTAAGATGAATATGTAACACGGGACATACTTTTAGGACATTTAGTAAGTTTACCCAAAATAAAATGAAAATGAAAAACTTAATGGGATGGATTAAGAGTTGCGCATCTCTAACTAAACATAGCACAAAGTAAAGGTTAGCATTTGTTTGGTTTGGTTTGAAACCAATTTAAATACAATAATTTGATTGGTTTTTAAATTTTAAAATATATATTCAAATTTTTTGAATTACATGTTAAAACCAATTCAAACCATCTGAATTACATTTTGGTTTATTCAATTCATTTTTTTTACTTAGACATATAGTACATGAAAAAGATAAGATAAATATTCAAAACTTTACATATCGTACCCAAAACTAAAGAATGATCACTAACATATAATCCAAAATTAGTAGGAAATAGCTTTTTAGCAAAATCACGAATAAACAAGTAATGTTTCTGTCTAGCTCAATTCACCCACAAATATTTTTTTTTTTTGCTAAACAAACTGCTAATATTTATAATTTAGCCCGATTCAACCACTCCTATTAAGATTGGCTATTATTCCTGCACCGTAAAAGTATTACAAAATTTATAAATAATAAAATATAAATTTTAAACAAAATTTTGTTCTCATCAGCTGCAAAAAAATAGACAATTTTGTAACAACAAATTAGTATATATTAGAAAGTGAAATTGGTAGAAAATAGAAAAAAAAACATCACCTATATATCAAGAATAATTAGGATGTGTCATAAGTTTACCAATTCTCTTTTAGAATTTTCGTATCATACTAGTGCAACGGCCTTGGTCACGTCACTTTCAAGATAAAATAGCTTAATCATCTTATTGTAGCTCCACATACACATGCACTATTGGGAGCAAGTTTCACCCACATCTTTCTTTACCAAATACTACAACTTTGTGATACATTGAGAAAATAAGACTTTTTGCTATATTATTTTTCCCAAAAACATGAGAGGGAATGCATGCATGCATATACATGCAATCTCTTAAGATGGCATGACTAGCCATTTATAATTAGTGTAGGAATTATGTCCAAGTAATAATAAACAGCTAAGCATTTAGTGTAGGAATTAGTAAAGAAAATAAATTTTTAATGGTAAAAACATAAATTATAAGTGGCTTGTTAGTCATTGATGAAAAGAAAAAATTTATTACTTTACAATATTATTTTTTATTGAAATAAAAAATTTAACATTGGCTAACAGATTGGCTGACATGAGTTAAAGGACTCCACATCAGATAAGCAATACCTTCTTCTCATCTTCATCTGCATATTCTTTTCATTCCATTCATGTATTCTTTCTAATTTAAGCTTGTTTGGTCCATTCATGTTCTTGCAACTCTCTCTCCCTTCCTTTCTCTTTCCGGCATAGGTTGAAGGACTCCACATTAGATGAGTAATACTTTTTTCTCTTTCTTCGTCTACACATTCTTTTTCATTCCATCCATGTATTCTTTCTAATTCAACCTTGTTTTGTCTATCCATGTTATTGCAATTTTTTTTCTCTCTATTTATCTTCACCTATTGCTTTTGTTAGAGTTTGAAGCTTCATTGCATAAAAATTATGGGAGGTCGAGGAAAGAAGAATATCATTGAAGAATCATTAAATTTGTTAAGACAGTGAAGGTTATGTGATAACTCAGAATTACCATTACTACCGGAGCAACAAAACTTGCTTTGTCTCCCAGGACGCATAAATCCAAATTCATTGGTTAATTTTCTCCAACGCCGTTTGTGCACAATACTTGAAGAAATATCACATAAAATAATTGTGTAAAGGGAGAGAACAATAAAATGGTCCATGTGAAAGCTTTTGGGATGGAACAAAATATTCAATTAAGATTAATTAAGGGGGCAATGGATTTGAAAGAATTAAAGGGGTACCCAAGACAATAAACATTTCCAGAGATAGGAAAAACGATCGAGGAGCTGAACCCATTTCTCAGTATTGACTTGTGGTTATTGGTCCAGTGAATATTGGTGAATGATTAGGCCCAAAAAGTTGTGGAGAGAATAAGCATGGAAAATACCAACAATGGAGGTATTGATGATTAGGTTTTCAGGGTCACTCATTTCATTTTACGGGTAATCCCTTTTTGAAAGTGTATTAAATAAGATTTTATTTTTGTCACATAGACATCATTTAATGGAATATTTTTATTTTAATAGTATATTCACTCATTTAACCACCAATGGTCTATTTAGGCTGATTTTAACACATTAGTGATTTATTTGACAAAAAAACATTAATGGATGATTCGAGTTGAACCGGAATATTAGTATTAGCAGTTTATTCATGATTTTTGCCTATTTATCACTATTTTTTCAATTTGTTTCATTCAGTTTCAAGTGCATGATCCAATAACTGATTTGATAATCGAACATAAAAGTCAAATTTGATCTAAACCTATGAACTAGAAAAACAACAAAACCATTTTTATAAAAATAAAATCAATCTTTTCAATTTTATCCAAATAGCATAGAGGATGGTAGGCAATCCTAGATAGAAATCCTTTCCCATTACAATTACAGAAAACTAGTAGAAATAAGTTAAGATAAAAATATGTGAAGCATTATGCGATCCATTTGGAGTGACTTCATCCATTTGCAATGGAACACATCGAATGTATGAATTGAAATTAGATTTGTTGCAATCATGGTAAAAAATGCAAAATTCAGTTGCCAAATAAGGTATATTCTGTTCATTTTTTTTTAAGTCATGGATTAAATAACATTCATTTAAACATGAGCAACTTTTGGGTCGAAGGCAGTGTTAAAAACTGGAACATTCAAAAACCTAAAATATGATCATGGATTTAGAGGCAACCTAATGATTAAAAAAACAAATATGATTAAGGCTTCAAATGATCTCAAAGCTCTCGTTGATGTATGACCTTAATATATTGCTAGATTAGGGATCATCTAAAAGTTTAATGATTGAGTTTGATTTTGAGCTCCCGAGTCATTTTGGCGATTAAGACTCACTTATGGCTAAAAGTCATTCTATGAATTTGAAATAGTAATGTGGTATGCGCTTTTTTTAAATATGGGTTTTGGTTTCAAAACTTAGCTCATTTTCTCAAATCTTATGACTAATGTTGAGATATCGAGTCATCCAAAGTTTAAGATTAACATTTATTGTTTGTTTTAATTTTTATTGCAATTTTACCTTATAACTTCTATTACATAGTGTATTGATCCCAAACTTTTATAATGGCTGCATGTTAGACGTTAACCAAAGGTAAGATTAAGTTAACATAGAAACTCAATTTATAGAAATTAATATTTTAAATAATCTATTAATTGTTAAAAAAGTTATGACACAATTTGAAATTTAAAAAATTGATCAGATGGTTAAATATGAGATAATGAATTCAAACCATTTGGTAACTATCTCCTAATAACTTCACTTTGTACCACAATTTTTAACAATTAATAGACCATTTCAATTATTAGGTTTTTGTGATAGCTTTTCTTGCCTAAGGTTGGAGACCATTGTACAGTGAATGAAAGCTGAGGACTAATTTGTAATGAGAATTAAAGATTTAGGACTAATGGTGTGTTTTGCTCCTAAGCAGTAATGTATTTTTAATGTCTAGTACGGCTTGAATTACTGCTTCTTTTAATAATTTCATCTGCCCAAGCGTCATTGGATACTTGGATCTTTTAGACACATGTCGATTATTGGTTGGCTGGCAATATAAACTGTACTAGCCTAGCTTTACTGTAGTCGTCGGGACAAAACGCCTTGTGGAATTTACTTGGCCCAAGCAGCTGCCTTTTTAGCCTTGACCTCAGTCAGAAAAGAAAAGCAAAAAAAAAAAAAACGGAGCCAAAAACAAAAAGACAAAATGGAAAAAGAAATGATAGCGACAGAGAGCTTTATGAAGCGTCCTGTCCTAGATAGAATCGTAACTAAAGAGTTTATTTTTCGCTAAGCAATATTTCGGATTTGAGTATTATGAACGTCATAAATATTCACATTCCCCCGATAAGGTACCGCTTCTTGGACCCAAAAAAAAAAAAAAAACGGATAAGAGAACATAAAATAAAAGCTCCCAAAATTTTCATAAAGATTCACATTTCCCCCGTTACTGAAAACGGATTATCAAATCTCACCCAATTGTCAAAATTTGGTTCTTCCAAAAAAACATGTATGAGCTTTACAATTTCTTTTTTCAGCTGCAAATATCATTTTCAAGTAAGGAGAGAGTCGCCGCCTGAAAGTATACATTCAATTCGTTTTAATTTAAGTTAATTAACTTTAAAATGATCTATTTTTATTCTTATATCTTTTGTACTTGAAACTAATTTTATTTAAAAGATAATATTATATAGTTGTAATAATCCATTAAAAATATAATTTTTATAATCTTAATAATTTTTTATGAATTTTTTTAGTTTAAGGCGTTAGAAAGAAAAAATTCACAAAAATTTAACATAATAAAAATTTACTTTCAAATAAATTATTGTATCTCCATAATATTAATTTTTAAATAAAATTAATTTCAGGTAAAAAAAGATATAAGATAAAAATAAGTCAGTTGATTCAAGTTAAAATAAATTAGCTCATAGTCAGATGTCAGAGTGATAACCTCTTTTGAGTAAGTTTTTTTTCCCCATACACAAGGCTCTTAATATGTAACAAAATGTTAGGATCCATTTTATTTTAGCCTATGTCAAATTAATTTAAAATAATTTATTTCATTTATATATTTTTTTTCACGAAATGAATTTCATTTAAAGCTAGTATTATATTGGTATAATAATCCACTATAAGTAAAATTTATATGATGTTATTAAATTTTTATGAATTTTTATTCTATATAAAAATTTAATTTTTAATAAATTATTACACCTGTATAATATTGAGTTTCAAATAAAATTTGTTGCAAGAAAAAAAATGTAAAAATAAAAATATTTTATTTTAAATTAAATTGACTTAAATTAAAATTAAAATGAATTGGATAAAATCTTTTACTTAAGTGCCAAACTCTTTTCCATGTGCACCATGGTGAAAATTTTCAGGATAACTATCTTTTGTTGTTTTCTACTTTACCTCTATATGTAGTTTTGATTCATGAAACATTTCTTAAAACATTTCTTAAAGTTGAATATCATCAAAAAGACTATCTTACAATGGGAAACAAGGAATGTGTCACCTAAATTATAAATCGAATTAAAAGTACGTTGGTTTTTGACAAGGCAATTTGCAACGTGAAAGTGTGAGGAGTGAGTTGTAATTTTTCAGACTTGAAGATTAATTCTTATACTAGTTTCGAAGCCTGGGGAGAAGTTCTTGCGATTAGACCTACCTAATAAGCAATAAGGATGACTGGTCAAAAACATTCATAATACAGACGGTCAAATCAATACATGCCCGGCCGGAAGTATGGTGATGACCATCCCTCCACGTTACCCGCACGTGACGATTCACATTCGGATTCCGGACCTTAGGCTTTCACCGGTGCGATCTCTCATTAAAATACTCAAAAGTAAACCAAGAGACAAAAACTAAAGGTGATTTATCGAGTACAAAAACACTAAAGGTAATTTATTTTAAAAATATTATTATTTTATTATTTATTTATACAAGAAAAAAAATCACACAGAAAATATAATGAACTAAGCGATATGAATAAACTAATTTTTATAGCTTTAAAATAGAATAATGTATATTCCAGTCTATGCAATTACAGTAACCTTAATAAAGTATATGATAAAAGTAAACATATCAATAAATTCAGGGAAAATGTAGTACTTTTTGGAACATAGAGTCAAGGGTTAATTACAATTTGTCTTATGAGTTTTGGTGAAATTATACTTTGTCCCTTCCCATTTAAAAAATATACAATTTACCATTGCATTTTTAATATTTTGAAATATTAATTTAAACTGTATAGTTATTATCTTTAAGTAATTTCAATTTGTATAGTACTTTTTTTTACAATTAATTGACATTTAAAAATATTATTTTAAAAATTGAAAGAAATACAGAAAGAAAAAATTAAAAATTTAAAATGTCCATTTACTGTAAAAAAAAAAAACCATACAGATTGAAATTATTGGAAGATAGCTATAGTAATGTCTAAATTAAAATTTCATAAGTTACTTTCGGATTGTATCAAAAAGGCAAGGGATAAAGTGTAAATTTCTAAAATAGAAGATGACAAAGTGTAATTTTACCTAAATCTCAAGGGGCAAATTGTAATTATCCTAATAAAAAGTTAATTACAATTTAGAGTGAATGAAGGCATTTTACAGTAAATGAATGTATGTGTTGAAAAAAAATTCCTAATCACCCATCATACACAGCAAAACAACAAAGATAATCAATTAAGAATACACAAATTTAACATAATTCGGCTCTTAGCTAACGTATATCCACGGATGAGAGAAATTCACTTGAACAAAATATAGATATTACAGTAGATGTATGTCATTAGTGCTCACGTTGGCTTCTGAATTTCCTACACATAACTGATAACCTTAATATCTTGCCCCTACAAAAATACAATATATGAAAATCACAAAAGGTTCCTTGTCCTAACATTCTCCAGCCTCTAGACCTTTTTCTCATCCTAAAACCTTCATATCTTGCCTCTTCACCACATTGATTTTTATCTTATACTCAAACCCTAATACAACAAGTTTTTTTATATGTCACACACAAATTCAAACTATATCAAAATAGGAAAACTAAATCTCAAATAAATAGGAAAACTAACACAAAATCCTAAATAAACTAAAATTTTAAAAATTTTTGGATTGGAGCCAACCAACCTAATAGTATGTATAACAAATAAGGGAGGTAAGTTTCACCTAGTGTCCCGTAATTTTTTTTTGGTCCCAAATTGGTACTTTACCTTAATATTATCCTATCAAAATCTCTTACCTCATATTGCATGTTCAATTGAGTTCTTTTTGCTAGTTAAACTGTTAAATCAGACGAAAATTGCTAATGTTGCATTAATTAAGATTAAAATAATCTTAAAATAACAATTTTAATTCTCTAACTTTTCAAATCACTAATTTTAAACCAAAACTTATATATTTAACTTTTTCCACTAACTTGGAAATTCCCAAACCAAATCTTCATCGATTTTGCCTCCCTAACACCACCTCTATAATCTTTATCGACATTGCCTCCACTCTTGTGATCTTCCGCACCTAAAAGCATATTGCGCTAAGCCAAGCCAATATTTTGTCTCATCATGCCCATTTCTCCACGGTGAAACCAAGCAGCCAATGTTATAAAAGGAACTTAAAAATGTTGAGATTGCAAAATGAGTGTTTGTGATGACAAATCTTTCAACTGGGGTAACGGTGGTTTTTTCAATGTCGAATTCATTGCCCTCTGCTTTACTACGTTCAAGGCATGCTAGATTTGGAAAGAGAGTATGATAATTCCTTATGTCTCTTCCACCTTCCACCACCTTCCTATCTCTATACTTTTCTTTCTCTGAGATCCACATCACTTATGTTCCCTTGTTCACCCTCTAATTCATCGCCATAGTAGTTTCCAAGTCTCTTGTGGCATCGCCAAC
Source organism: Aquilaria yunnanensis (assembly GCA_039654915.1). Lineage (NCBI taxonomy): Eukaryota > Viridiplantae > Streptophyta > Magnoliopsida > Malvales > Thymelaeaceae > Aquilaria > Aquilaria yunnanensis. Next base: position 6,221,132 of record CM077595.1, read on the forward strand.
GATTGGTCGGCTGATAATTGGGTTAACAATTGGTCCACCACGCAAGTTTTTGGCACAGAGGAGGGATGGAACGGATGTTGAAGGTCTACGACTTTCATATCTAAGCTGATTTTTTTGCTATAACTTGGGGTTTGTTTGTGGCTTTGGCCGGATTTTATTGAATTTAGTTGCAGATTTCACACCTTATTTATTATGATTTTAGCATATTCAAATAAGTTTGTTGCCAAGATTTTCAATAATGGTTCTATCTAACCTTTAATTTCAAAAATTAAAGAGATTTTAGATGAGTTTTTGTAAAAAATTAGAAAAAGTTTCAAGTTTCAGTTCTTTTTTCAAACACAAAGTTGAAGAGTCAAATTCAATGGTTGACAAATTGAGGAGGGGTAAAGGGAAGAGCTAGACATAGAATCGTCAACCTTTAAGGAGTTTAGTTGTTTTTTTCTTTATATTTTGTTGTTTTTATTTTTCTACTTTTATCGAAAGACATGCCAGAGGGTGGGAGGCTACGAATGATAAAGAAAAGAAAACGAAATGGGTAGTGGTTTGGTGGCCATTTATATGGCTAAAGGTTCGTGGGTTGTTGTAATAGAAGATATAAGTTTAAGGCTTAAAAATTTAAGAATAAAAGTCAAAGAATCAAAAGTGTTATTTTACACTTAGTTTAATGTTAATTAATGACACATCATCAATTTTGGTCTGAACTAACGGTCTAATTGATGAAAAGAACTTGATTGAATGCACAATAGAAGGTAAGGGATTTTGATAGGACAATATTAAGATAGGGTATTAATTTAAAACAAAAAATAAACTAAGGGCCCCCAGTGGATTTTACCCCATATAAAAATTTCATGGAAAGCATCTAGCAACCTTTACACTCTAATTCTTAAGTATTCTAAAATTGTTGAGTGTTGTATCTAGACGATTAATTTGCATGGTTCAAGTTTTTGCAGTGATATATACTTAAAGGTGTAAGAGTTTAACCCTAACTCGAAACCAAACCTTATTTTTCAGGTTAGAGTCAAGTCAAAATTAGTGCCATTTGAGGTTGACCTGTACTCGATCAGATTTTGAGATGCAAAAATTGGATTAGTTCGGGTTAAAATTGATTGACTCAGCTTAACATAAAATTATTAACAATTCCCACTTTCCCAACACATTTTTATTCCTAGGCAAACCACATACCTATATTATAAATACCTAACCTAACATTTTAAATCCTAATCCTTCAATTCATCATAGAGCCGCTAAGCACTCTCTCAAGTCTTAACGTTCTACTGTCGTTCACCTTATGCCTTACATCATCATCAATCTTCGGCCTTCCTACCTTAGCTTGCCCTACCATATGCCGTTCTTGCCTAACCATCGTCCAATCCTTACGCCATCCTCCATTGCCTCTCGATCGCCGTCCATCTCCCTTGCAGTATTGTGTTCTTTGTTCTTCATCCTTTCCATTGCCTCATCCTTCATGCATAGCATCACCTTCGTGTTGTCCACTTGTCCTCATCCATCGCCCTCGTGTTGTCCTCTATCCCTCACCTTCACCCTTTGCGGTAGAGGAAATGGCTATCGGCGATGGGGTGTTAGGTAAACCCGACCCTAACCTTATATTTTCGGGTTAAGGTCGGTTTAAGTTAAGCTAATAAATAGGGCCAGGTTAGGTTACATCTTTTAGATGAAAAAATTGCTTGAAATTTTTGGGTTCTAACCCAAACCCAACCCTAAACCCAAAATTTACATATTTACATATACCTATTCACTTTAAGTACATGATATCAATTAACACGTGGGTACATCAACAAGAAAAGACAAAACATTGAATAATCTAAATCAGGAAAAATCACATTGGTGTTATGTAGTACTTTTTCTATATTGATACGTTTGTTTCAGACTTTTTAATTTTTTTTTACATATTTTGAATTGATCATAATTTATTTTTAAATTCATAATATTTTTTCAAAAAATTTTCCTTATGAAAATATAATTGACATGGTGAAAAATTTATATTTTCATAGGTCGTCTTACTATGAAGTGCATGTTACAATCTAACTTAGTACTAAGGTGTCATAGTTGTATATGTAAGAGTTACAAAATTTTGGTGACTAACGTTTAGCATCTTCTGCAAAATAGGTTAATAGGGACCAAACAAAAAGGGAAAAAAAAGAAAAACATACTAGGTTTTGGTAGCGGTTTAGATGAAAAGCATGGTTCTCAACTGAGGCCTTGTAGAACATTGTTCATAAAATATCAAACTTCTATGCTTTTTTTATTATATATTTTATTGATTATGAATATAAAAATATCAAATATTGGTTGGTCCGTCAACCCTGGAAACCCGAGGCAAAGTCCAATCTCATTCATTTGTCATAAAGTCAACATTTCTTATTGAAAACAAACCATTCACAGCTTTATATGGCCCTAAAGAGCCTTGATGATGCACTTTCCTCAGTATACAATTTAAATGTTTAAGAGCTTAGTTCATCGCAGAAGTACACTTTGGCAATGGGAGCATGGAGACCTGTAAAAAATACTCTAACGCCTAAGTCAATATGGTGCAAATACCAAGAAAAGTGATCTCTTACTAGAAATATGATAATGAATATTTTTGTATGGACTTTTAGGGTAGTGTGTCTTGAGATTTAGGACCATTTGATGAAGTGATTATTTTTTGAACTGTTGGATCTAGAACACTTGTCCTTTATAATCAGACTAGGCTTCAAACCCTTAATGGGATTGATTTCTTTAAGATGACATTTGGGCCCAAATTTCTGAGGTAGGTATCACCAAGCCCAAAGTAACTAGTAGTGAAATATATAGATCCATTCACCTTTTCTTTTTTATTTGTAATGAAACACTCATATATTATGGATCTCATGAATGTAATTTATTGAAATTTCATCTGGTAAAATAGGAGAATACTGTAATCCTGTATTTTTTGGAATATGAGTGTGCAACTTGTTATAGTTGATCTTATTGATTGACTATAAACTAGAACTAGTCTACGTAAAATAAATGTGCGTCGATCCAAAATATATACAATATAGCAGGATTAGGTTCATAACAACTATTGTAGATGTTTACCTAGAATTTAGAGCCAAGGCTTTACCCACACTTGTCTGATTCACCCTAACATTCCAAACTAGTCTAAATGATTCTAAGGAGTCTTTGTGTTGGACTTTCTTTTTATAGCTTTTTTGTCTAATCTACTTCCATTTTCATATGATAGGTGATCCTATTCCCTTTGGAACTTTTTTTTTTTCTTGTTTTCCATCATCGAATAGTGGATAAACTACACCATTGGCCCCAAATTTATAAATAACCTTTCAAATTATTCCTCAACCTATGTTTCATTGCATATTGGTCCCAACATCTTTATAAAGCATTGTTGGTCCCTAGCCTTGCTGAAGGACTTAGTACAAAAGCCCGATTTATAAATAAGAGAAATTGATAATTTGACTGATCCATTACATCTAAAAAAATATGGCACAGATTAAATTTACTGGAAGATAGTTTTCCAAACAATTTTGATTAAATTTTAAAAATTTGATGTTTTACAATTACATCAAAGTTAATAAGTTTTAAAATAGCTTGGGATCAATGCACAATTGTCTTTAAATATTTTAGACCAATATATAATGAAAGGGAGGTTATCAACCAATTTACAACTATAATTATTGGTTTTGGTGCCAATAGTGCAGTTTACATGACTAGTAGTCCTATATTCTCACATCTTATAGTTATACAATGGTGGCTTATTCATGAATATATTAATGGGAAAGTTACAATCATTCCCTGAGATTTTCCCTAATCTACAATTTGCTTGTTTATTTTTAAAAACCTACACTTTGCGCTCCAATTCTTTTATACTGTTCGATAATAATTTTTAAAACTATAATTTAAACTATACGGTAGTCATCTTTCAGTAATGTTGGTCTCTTCAATATTTTTTTTATAATTAATAGACATTTTAAGTTATCAATTTTTTCTTTTTATAAATGCATTTTTCTTCTTGTAAATACATATTAATATTTTTTAAATATCGGTTAGCTATGAAAAAAATATAAAAAATATTGAAATTATTGACACATGATTATCAGATAATTTAATTTAGAATTTTAAAAGTTATTGTTAGACATTATAAAGGAAGTAGAGGGTCAAGTGTAGGTTTTTTAAAATAAAGGGGGCAAAGTATAGGTTAGATCAAACCACAATGGGGCTTTTCGGTATTTGTAAATTTTGAAGTCTAGTGGATGTTATTAGAAGATTTATATTCAATTCTCTAGTGATCACTATTTGGTTAAAATCGAACAAACTGAAAAACTGAAAAATTTTAAAAATTCGTCTTGGTTAAATCAGTTTTTCGGTTCAGTTTCGGTTATTTCGGTAACCAAAATCACCAAAATTTCTTTATGTCATATTTGAGATTTTGGTGGGCCATATGACAGGTTTAAAAGGATGAGAGTGTGAGTGGAATGTAGATAGAAGATTGATGGCTTCTTTTGGGGTTTTGCCGTCACAAGATCATCCTCCTCCGCCTTATCGCTCGACTCCGTCCTTTGGCCTCGCCTCCACTCTCGCCCCCACCGTCTCCCTAATCCTCCACTCTCCTCTCCCTCTGCCTCGGCCGTCTGACCTTGCTTCCGTTCTAGCCCTCACCATCTGCCCTCGCCCTCGCCCTCCTCAGTGCCCTTTCCCCCACCGTCAGACCTCGCTTCCGTCCTCACCCCCGCCATCAGACCTTGCTTCCGTCCTCACCCCTACCGTCAGCCCTCTGCTCCTAAACAAAGAAGATTTCGATAAGAAAACGCTGGCACCGGCCAAGGAGAAGAAGACTTTAATGTATGCTGCAATTGGAGGGCAAAAAATAATAATAATAAAGGTACCGTCGTGGAAGGAGGAGGAATCTGGTCACGCCGACACTGGAACCAATGAAATCACAATTGCAGATTTGCAAATAAAGAACAAATCATGGCTAAACCTCGAATTTATCCTCTATTTCTCTTTAAATAGTATAACAAGGTGCACAAATACTAAAGTTTACATTTTATTCAGTAGAGCAGAAAATCAAAGTTAGTATTTCGGTTATTTTTTGGTTGAAACCGAACTAAACTAAAAAAATCGGTTCGGTTTTACTCGGTTCCATCATTCTATTCGATTAATTCAGTTTGTTATAATAAAAAACCAAAGACCAAAAAAAAGAAAATTTTGATTCGGTTTTAACCAAACAAACCGAACGATCACCCCTACATTTCTCTATTCATTCGTTACCTTACATTCCATGTTAAAAAAAGAAAAAAAAAATGGGAGCATGTTATGTATTATAACTTACTTCCAAAAATAGTGTTTAAAAAAAAAAATTTGTTTGGATCCAATAGCCTCTATTTTAAGTTTAATCCTCTTTTTGCAAGATAATCATCTTTTTTAGGACCTGTGTTGAAATTTTTCCATTTTAGTCTGTTTGACTTTCCGTTTTTGTATAATGCGTTTTCAATCCCTAAATTCCTACTCTTTCCCATGTGAGTCCCTATGTTCCATATGTGTTCCATTTTGGTCTTCAAATTTAATGATTATTTAGCTATATTATTTTCTATTTGCTCTCTTGGTCCCCAAACTTTTTTATTGTTTTTTATGTACAATCTTCAAAAGTAAGAAATTGGTCATCATAGTTTGTTTATTATTTAGTTAAACCATTTTTTAACCTTTATTGAGTCAATTGCTAAACCTTTAATACCTAAAATTTTTCCACTTTATGTCTTGGTTTAACTTTTTTTGTTGCTTTTCTTTATCATTATTTTCTAAAATGAAACTTTAATCATTACAATTTGCTTACTTTTGGCTATGGTTTTGGTTGATTAAAATTTCCTTAGGTCATAGGAAACTGAGGAGCCACCATCTGCTCGTTTTGTTCTTAATAAATAACCATCGTTTTTGCCAAATCAATCCATGGCTATAACCAGCCTTAGCTACAACTCAAATTCAACATAGTTTCCCACGGGAGAATGGAAATATGTTGTCTATTTTTAGCTAACAATATCCTTTATTCCTTTAAACACAGAGTCTAAAATCTGCATAAGAGTTTCGATTTGGGTGGATTTTTAACTTGTTGGGGTTAATAAAAGAAGTGATACCACACCAGCCTTGCTGGCTTATACTAGGATTCAAACCACTTAAACCAACCTAACAAGACTTAAGAACAAAGGCCTTTTAACCGGCCCATCTCACTTCCACATCTCAACATGCTTTCTACGGTCTTAATAAGGAAAAAATACATGACCATGACAATTGAATCCAACCTTTATAGGGTTTGCTCTTCTGCATAATCTCTCTATGATCTCCTCCCAACACTATAAAAAAGGGACTCTCATGGCAATCCCAAGATATGCCATATTCTCTGTAACCTTAATACTTTTGCTTTTTCATACCATTATAGAGAACTGACTTAACTGTCAGAAGGTTCCCTGTGGACATAAATCCTAGAGCTTTTATTGTGTCTTTGAGCACAAGTAACCATGTTCATGTTGCCCAAGTTTCACAACTGATCCACCTGGTTTGGTTGGTAGCTTTCCACCTTTGGCTATTAGGAAGCTTTGCTGCTTTTGATGTTGGCTCTAGAAAATGCTTGGAGATGGCAGGAATGGTGGTGAGATACTCGCTGAGTCATCTTGGGTTCAGGTCGGAATGGATTAGAAGAGAGAGAAAATGATGCTTGGAGTGAGGTGAATATGATGCCTGTAGTATTAGATCTGTAAGTTTTAGAATAATGAGATTAGGATGAAAAAATCTAGGGACTAGTGTGACATTTTCTAATAATATTTCGTTAAAAGTAATAGTAAAAGGGACAAAAAAAGACCAAATTAAAAATGCACTTAAAGAACTAAATGAACTTATATGAGGACTAATTGAAGGAAATCTCAAACAAAAAATAGCTAAGGGAGCCTCAATGTAATTTAACCTAATCTTAAAAGTTTCATAATTTTTCTTTCTAGCTTTACAAGTTTATAGCAATCCATAATTGGCAGGTCGGTTGGCCAAATGAGACTTGCAGGGGTTTGATCAGCTTCGCACTTCCCCAACCCAACAAAAATGCATCTTTTGTAGGTTCGATTGCCTTTAAGCTCTCAAACAAGGTATTCATTTTCCTATAAGTTCCCCTAATAACACAATAAACTTATATAAATGATTATAAGAACCAAAAAAATTCTTTCCAATGACTATATAAAAAAAAACTATTTAAGACATTATTCTCTTTTAGTGACCATTCACTAAATTTGTATGTTAAGTACTCTATACTTCAAGAAACTGAAAAGATTATTTTTTAAAATATTTTTTAAAAATAAGTATTATTTTACTAAGTTTAGTATGAAAAAAATTCATAAAAAATAGTAGTTATTTCCTAAAAAATCAATTTAAAGTGGTTATTAGGTAAATAGAATGTTAACATTCAAATAATATTGATTGTAGACAAAAAATTAAGCAAAATTGAAAATAACCCATTAAATAATGCATTACCTAATCTCTACTAAACATCGGGTCATATAACCTTGCAACAATGTAAAAGTTAGTCCTGCAAACCGCAAAGAACAATGACAAATAATAGTACGAAAAATTACAACCTTTAAAATTACCCTAACCAACAGAGTTCTTTTCAATCTCGAACCTACATTTACACAGTTGTAGTATATTTCAGACATTAGAAACTTATAACAAGTGTTTAAAATTTAAAATAAAAAAAACTATAGTGTCTAGTTAAACATGGAGAATGGACTGGTAAGAGATTAGGGGTGTAAACGAACAAAGTGTTCGGTGAACTGTTTAACGTGAGTTCATTTATATTCATTTATTTAGATTTATTTAGTTAAATAAATGAATACAAATAGATTTTTCTGTTTGATTAGTTAAATGAACGAATACGAACAAGCTTCCGTTCGTTCATTTATGTTTACGAACAATTCAATTATTGTTGGTTTATATTTATTTATTCATTTATGTTGTTTGTTTGTTTATTTATATATTAGTTTTACATTATTGTGTGTGTGTGTGTATTAGTATCCACTTATTCCATACACATATGATTATGCTCTAATATCTCCCAAGTTAATATATTGTCTTTGTTTTTCTGACCTAATTGGTTATTCCTCTTACAGCATGAACTTGTTGTCGTATCAAACTAAACCCCCATAGTTCTAACCCATAATCTATTCCATTATCACCCATTGCCTCATTTGCCATTGCTATACTCGCTTTAATTTAGATTGGTGTCAATCATTAGTTTTAATTATTTGTGTTCATTTAGTAGCAAAGGAATGAACACGAACACAGTAGTTACGTTCATTTATTATTCATGCTCATGTACATTAAAAGTTACATGGACAATTACGAACGTGATTTGTTTGTATTTGTTGGGTTCATTTACAACCTACAGCCACTTCGTTTCATGTACTCAAGACTAGATTAACATGTTTGTGTGTTCCAGGTCTGGTTGTGCCCAGATCCGCGCACATATAAAGATGAAAGCACCCTTGAAAGTTCATCGGAAAAGAAAGCACATACAAATTGACGGCATCCCAAGCAAATCAGATCGTAGCAAATCCAGAGCAATGGTGCAACAGCGAATTGACGGCAACAAATCAGACTAAAGCAAATCTCGAGACAATTGACGGCAGCAAATCGGCCAGAGTAAATCAAAAGCAAATCATAAGCTAAAATGTCTCTTTCCAACAGGTTAAATCCTAGCAATTCTGCCTCCGCTCTGGTGGAATATCCTGCCATCGGTCCTCCTATCCTGCCTGACCCTTGAATTTATCTCCAGAACTTTTTCACTGTCAGGATGTGGATGGATTCATTGCAGTGCTTCTTGTTGGAATCAGTCAACAGCCGGACTCTAGTGCCGAAGGATCAGATGGACCTGGTTTCTGCCGAGATCACCTCTGCCATCCAGAAGATTATCGTTAATGGCACGGCTCTGCTTTCCACCACGTAGCCGATCCTAGAGCCACAGCCTCCAAATTCGAATGTCACAAAGAAGGAAGCAATTACCACCAGCGACTTCAAAGGAGATGATTTTATGAAAAAGAAGAATGATGAGGATTGCGAGATCGTGGAGATCGACTGTAGCAAATAAAAGTGGAGCAATCTAGAGCAGTTGAAAGGTGTAACAGCAAATCTAGAGCGAAGCAAATAGAATAGTGCGGCAGCAAATTGAATGGAGCAAGGCCAGAGCAAATCGGACTATGTGTGGCAATGTTATAATTTTATCTTACTGAAGGCCTAAATATAATCAACTGGAAAGCAGGTTCACTGAAGTTAATGTGATAATACATTAATACAATCCTATTAACATAAAACGAACTGGCGACAACCATGCAGAGATAGAGAAACGGTGTTATAGTGGGAAGAGCGCGTGGGGGTAGCGCACATCTTAAGGGGCAGGCAAGACATTCTACATACGTTGGTTGTCGATCCAAATGAACACAACAGAACATCGAAAACCGGCAATAGCAATAGCAGCAGGTGCAGCTTCCAGAAAAGCCCCCCAAAATCAAAACCTTCTGTTCTCGTCCTCACCGCTTCGCCCTTTCGCCGGCTCCCAATTCTGCAATAACTGAGACAAGGAAAAGAAAAAAATTTTATCGCAAAAACGACCTCACGAACAGAAAAGGCCAGGAAAATTGTGTGATCTATAGGACAGGCGAGTTCGTGAGTTTTTCAGGGAAAGATGGCGACTGATATCGTGGAAGGGGCGGTGGTGGCTTTCAGGCTCAAGGACGCTTCCAGTTGGTGGCACGATATCAACGAATCTCCACTCTGGCAGGATCGTTTCTTTCTCCTCCTCTCCGTTCTGTATGGCGTCGTCGCTGCCGTCGCTCTCGTATGATATCTCTTTCTTACGCTTTTTCTATTCTCGGATCGTTAGCTTGTCGTAATGTGCTCTGATATCGGTTCGAATCGATTCGTGATTGCAATTTGTAGCGAATGTGAACATTAAGGTGTGGGGTGATCAATTAAGGTTTTTGCGTTGTTTTTTGGCTGCAAGGATGTGTTTGAATTTGCTCATTTGTTGTTTGATGATTAGGTTCAATTGGTCCGGATACAATTGAGAGTCCCGGAGTATGGCTGGACCACGCAGAAGGTGTTCCATTTTCTCAATTTCTTGGTGAATGCGGGTCTGTGCTCGAATTTTCTTTTTGGTTTAAGTTTGTTAATTTCCTTTCCAGTTTCATGGCTGTGTTTACTAGACAGTTTCTGTTTTTCGCAGTTCGATCACTGGTTTTTGCTTTCCGTCGGGATGTGCAGAAATTGCATCCAGAGGTTTTCCTTTCACCTTTCCTTTACCTCTGTGCTGTAATCTAAATAATCGGCTTTTGAAGCTTTCATTTTATTTCCCCTGTATTTTAATGGCATATCCCTCTCCCAATAGATTTTACAACATATTCTGCTTGACATGCCGAGCTTAGCTTTCTTCACGACGTATGCACTCCTTGTTCTGTTTTGGGCTGAGATCTACTACCAGGTCTGGTTGGTTTTAGAAATTTTACCTCTTCCCATTCTATATTTATCATATTAATCTATCTTAATTTGCTTGAATATCATACAGGCACGTGCTATATCGACAGATCAACTTAGGCCCAGTTTCTTAATCATTAACGCAGTGGTGTATGTTGTTCAGGTAGTTTGCTTTCTTCTGTTCTGGTATGTGCCCCATCATGAGTAGGAACGATTTGAAGTGTAACTTTTGCTACAGTTAACCTAGTATATTTTTATTTTACTATTTATCATTAAAATCAGCTACTCAAGTTTCTTAAAGTTTGGCCATGAAAATTCCAGCAAGTTTTGTCACTCTTTTGTCGTACTGCATCAAAATAATCCATGAACTGTATCAGTTATGGATGTGTCAACATTTTATTGGCATGAATAAGGCTGATTTATATTAGGAGAAGAAGATGAACTTAATGGTGTCTTTTGGGCAAGGAAGGCATAGTAAGTAGTGTTGTCAGTGATGGGGTTTCTTGTTTGGTAATGGATGCATCAATGATGAATTATGGACCTGCTCAACATTTATTTTGCAATAAAATAAGAATAAAAAGTCTGTGTTTCCTCTATTTGTTTCGGCATTTTTCAGTATGAACCGAACATGAACTACCCTTTCTTTCTGGCTGAACAATTTACTGTAGGACATTGATCTGATCCTGTACCTCTTGATTATTTACTGTCATCCTCTAGATGGTTCCTGTGATGTATTCATATTTGTTTTCTTGTAAAGAGAACCAGTTTGTTTATGCCACATGGACTATATTCACCAGCAGGCAGCACTAATTTTATTTACATCCATTATGTGCTGTGTGTACGGATCAATAGTTTTCTTATACTTCATTATGTCATCTGCTGCTAAAACATCTCTGTTTCATCTTTCTACTTTACAGATTGCTATGTGGTTAGTGCTGTGGTGGAAGCCAATCCGAGTTTTGGTTATCCTATCTAAGATGTTCTTTGCTGGTATTTCTTCCTGGCTGTTTCACATATTAATTTTGGATAACAGTTGACTTTTCTTCTCAAGGATCAATGACATTACTTGCTCTCGGTTTGTGTTTACTTGCAGGGGTGTCGTTGGCTGCAGCTATTGGCTTCCTACTTTATGGTGGAAGGTATCTGCTTGCGTCCTTTATTCTCTAAGACTGAAGTCACTAGAGCAAGAAGATACCTTGATGTGCTATTTTTATATGGTCATAGCTTGCTAGTTCCTAGTAATTGTCTCAGCTCAGCTATACATGCGATGTGCTTGCCTGACCTTATGAACTGTCAGATATAAGGGAAATGATTTATTTTTGGTGGGTTTTAGAGTTGTGCTAGTAGAAGATAAACTAATTGAATGAAGGTTAGGTGGTTGCTGGTCCTTCCATGTCCTACATAGCTATGAGTCCTTGATTCATGTTTGTCAGGTTAATGAGAGTACAATTATTGGAGGAGCTTACTCTAATTAAATCCTTCCTAAAATCACCAGTGGCTATAATCTAGCTTTGTTGCCTTGCCCTTGTAAAAAATTCACTTCATCTACAGCAGTCAGGGAAGATCCTAGATCCTTGAATCCTTGGAAGTGCTTTGGAAAGTTAAAGATTTCGTTTTCTTTTGCTTGGAGGAGGCATGAATAGATTTCCTGAAGTGGATAATGTCTGTCATGGAGGAATTGCTTTAGCTGGCAGTTTTATGTCCAACTGCAACAGAACTGGTAGGGTAATTCTAGCCCCATTTTTCTGTTGGAACAAACCCTTGAGCATTTCTGGGCCCTGCAAGTCCAGTTGAGGAGCTCTAGACATGTTCAGGTGTTCGTAGCACTGGGGAGCATAGGTGACTGATTTGACAAGATAGCCAGTCTTATGGATGCTTCTCATGTAGTGTTTCTTATGCTACAGCCTTTTATTTTTCATTGTCAGTAACCTGCAATGTTTAACCCTCTTCTCTTTTCAAAAAGCTCTATAACAGATCAAGCTCAAATTATCTGAAACATTTGGGTATGCATATCATCAAGTTTGTTGCATGTTGCTTGGTGTATATGAGGAAGTTGGTGGTGAATTCCTAGGAAGTTGTATGAAAGAAAAGATATAGCAAGGCACAGATCATAGACAGTATTGAATAGACCTTTCACTTTCCAAGAAAAATACCCTAGCTGTGGTCATCATTTTTTTTCTGTGTTTGATGGTGGTCTGTCCATGAGGTTTCTTATGGGGTCTAGTTTACAACTTAGGATAAGATGGGATGCTACGATGGTGTCTCTAGAGGGCTTGCTAAGATGTGTTAGTACATCATTGAGGACATTAAGGAAAGCTTAGGTCTAGGAAATCTTTGGTGAGCTCCATTCAGGGCTCAAGATCCAGTCTTTCTAAATCATCTATGAGTAAGATTGTTATCTATCATGAATTACTGTTACAAATCTGTGAAGTAGATAAAAAAGGATAAGTTTGTAATTTAACTTAAAGTAATAGAGAAGAGTTTTTTATTTGTGTGAAACCCTTGGGAATGTGCATGAAAGCGGTAAATTTCACAAATAGTCCCTAATAAAGAAGAGTTATTGATGTCGCACCTTTAATAGAACAAGTAAATTTCACAAATAGTCCCTAATCTTAATTATCATTCTGCTTTAGTCCCTAACTTATTGATTGTTCTGCTTTGGTCCTAAATGTATTAACATTGTTTTGTTTTGGTCTTCCAGATGGAGTCAATTAAGTAATTGTCTGACACAAACTTTTGAAATTCTAATTTAAAATATCCAGTGACCATCTTCCAACAAATTGAAATTGTGTAACAATTTTTTGACAGCCACTAGATAATTTAAATTAGTAGTTTTTTCTTCCTAAATGAAGTAATTCCGACTTGTAGATAGGAAACTGGTGATTTGAATTATCCATTAAATATAGAAAAATGTATAGATTAAATTTACTGGAAGACAATTTTTGAATGGTTCAAATTACAACCTAAAAAGGTGCAATCAGACAATTACCTTGAGTTAACAAATTCCATCCAGTGAGAGACCAAAACGAACATTTTTAATAGGTTTGGGGCCAGAAAGCAATGTTTCTTTAATTGGTTTAGGACCAAGATAGGGCAGCTAATAGGTTAGGGACTAAACCAGAATGATAGAGGTTGGGGACTATCCATGTAATTTACTCCCAATGAAACTTTTCCCCAGTACACTATGGGTCTTGTCCACAGTAAGAATGTCGGAATATCTAATTTGGGCTATAGAGAAAAATGCTCTGATTACATTATCTGGTCTGGGCTATACTAAAGGAAATGTTGATTTCCTTTTATGCTGTGATGCATTTATAGTTCTAATCCTTTTCTTAAGATCATACCTAGTTAGGAAGTTTATATCGTTTCATGGTTCAACTGTTTTATGTTTTTTTTTAATTTTTTTTTAAGTTACCTTTCTTGCATACATATGAATTGAGACCATTCAATTCCATGCAACAAGTATTGTGCGTAATCTGGCATTTGCTCTTGTGGCAGGCTTTTCTTGATGTTGCAGAGATTTCCTGTGGAATCCAAAGGACGGCGTAAGAAGCTGCAAGAAGTAATACATTTTTCTTATTATTTTGTGACTTCGATTGCTACCTATGTACTTTGTGTTTTCAATTTCATAGAGTTTTCTGATGGCTTGGGCAGGTTGGCTATGTGACAACAATATGTTTCTCATGTTTCCTTGTCAGATGTATCATGGTGAGTCCTTGCCATCTGTTTTTCTTTTACATATTGACCTTTACAAATCTGAGCATAGAGATATACTGAGAGTGGGCAAAGTGCATTAGTCTTGCAAATCATTAGTTAGAAAGAGCAATTGCATGTACCCTTTTGCTTTTGTAGAATGTATTTTATATTTCAGCACTGCATTATACGTCCAGAACATGGTAAATTAATCAAACTGGTTTCATTTGGAGGTTCTGGCAATGGATCATTTTACATTATCAGTATAGTATTGAGAGGAAGGGAGAGGAAGACAAGAGAAAGGAGGGGAAATAAAGCTAAAAACCCACTTTATTTGGATTGTGTAAGGGGAAAAAAGGGAAAGACAATTTGATTTTTTATGTTCCTTTGGCTTCTCCATGATTTTTAGCGGTTGTGAAAATCATAGTAATGAGGGAAGGGGAGTGTGGGTAAGAGTTATGTTCCCTTTCAACCAAACCAAGGGAGAATACGGAAGTTTCCGTACTTTTGCTACCCTTCCCATCTCATTCTCTAATCCAAACCCTTGAATACAACAATATTGATTTTGTATTCAAGCTTAGCATCGAAGTACTCCTTTTTCACTTGGGATGTATACATTTTAAGTGTGATTTGGTGCCCCGGAATTTTTGACAAACATATTTTTGGCAGAATTTACAGAATAACATAGGAGACTTTAGTCTTTTTAGGCATAATCTATGGATGGATCAATAAAGTATAGAACTTTTGCTTCTTTGTTCAATATTCTCACATCACTCCCACATACATTACTCATCTGGTTTCTGTGTTTTATTTGTGTGCTATAGATGTGCTTTAATGCGTTTGACAAAGCTGCCGACCTTGATGTTTTGAACCATCCAGTTCTAAACTTCATCTATTATGTGGTGAGTGAAATGCTTATATACAAGGCTTTCTTTGATTGCGGCTTTTCAATTTTGAAATATTAAAGTTGCTTGCATGTCTTACCAATTCTTATCTGAAATCTATTCTAATTCATGGAGAAGAGGTTTGTACGTAGTTTTGTTTTATTTTATTTTATTTTTTATGAGGTACCGGTTTTAATTCTGTAATGTGCTAGTATCAATTTGCTTGTCATTCTGCTGGCATCATCTTGCACCTCATATTTATCTGGTTTTGGAGACATTATTCGTTGTAGTGAAGATGTCATCTTTCTCCTTTTCTACATTGGTTCTTTTTCTACTATGATGACCTTTTTCTGACTGAAGTGATTATTATTATTTTTTAAAAAAAAAAGCGACAAAGTTAAATTGTGAAGAAACTGTGTTATTAGTATTGCTGGCAGTATAATGTGCACTATAATTGGATAAGCCACTACATCAGAATGTTTGCAGCTTCGTTTATATTTCAAAAATAATTGAGAGATTTTACCTCTATGCTAAATTTTGTGCTTTTTTTTAATCAAACTTTAACAGGGTATTAAAATTAGGACAGTTGCGACTGCAAATATAAGATTTAGAAGCCATTTATAATACCAGCTATATGGTTTATGCTTAGCGATATTTGCACCATGTTATTACCAAAAAGAAAAAAAAAAAAAAGGAAGAAGAATAAACTAAAAAGTGAGCAGTATACAGTTGGTACTTTGTGAATATGTATGTTATTTTTATATTTTGCCAATAGTGTATGATTTCTCTTAACAAAAACTCTTGTGTTGGGTTTAGTTGGTGGAGATAGTACCTTCTTCATTGGTCCTTTTCATCTTGAGGAAGTTGCCACCTAAACGAGGTATTACTCAATACCATCAGATCCGCTAACAAGATTGAAGAGGTCACTGGTGGCAAAGAGAGGACTGCCTGTGATGACTTTGAGACTGTGCCAGTTTCAACCTTCAAAAGGAGCATGAGGCATAGTGAAGAGCATATATGATTCCTTCCCGTTTCTGTTTGACGTGGCTTGCACTTGCACATCATGTAGTCGGTAATCGTTTCTTATGTATTCAGCATAGGATGACTTAGATCTGTCAGAAACCAACTCTGGAGCATGCCAAGTGTTGGTACCATCCATGATTCTTGTGTCTGTATGATTTTCGCTTATCTATCCTGCACATAACCTGTATGCTGAAGAGAATGATTGAACAAGAAAAGAAGAAAGGAACTTTCTTTTGTCGAAGTTCTGATATCATGTCTAAACGGGGGATTGACCGATGAAACATACCTGATGAGCTTGATCTGAAAGAACATGATCGGATTCGGTTGCTTGCCCCTTCTGTGCTGTTGTTTGCAAGGTTTTAGGTAAGCAGTTGCAGCATTCAGGGTTGGATGAAGAAATGAAGTTCAATATTGAAATAAAAGCCCTTTCTCCAAATGTTGACCGTTTGGTTTCATCTTCTAGCAAATTTTGAATGGTAGGTTTTCCGCTGCCTTTCAGGCTCTGGGCTGGGGTGTGTGCGCTAATGCCTGTCAGAAAACGGCTCTTCCAAGACCAGATAGGAAAACTAATTGCTCTTTAAGAGTTTCGTTTATTTTTTCTCTAACAAATAAAAGATAATTGTCCGCATTGATCAAACATAATATACAATTGTCTGTAGTAAATCTATAAGTTAATATAGCTTTGGATCAACCTAAACACAGAGGTCAGATGTTTTGATGTTCGTTGGTATTTTCAGGTATTCCCATTTGTTACATATTCCTAGTTCCTATTCTCTCTTAACTCTTAACTTGTAATATGATTCTATGTACTAAAATGAAAAAAAAATTAACATCATCAGTTGGGGGAAAATATATATTTTTCACTTGAAAAACTTCCATTAGTATTGATTTTGAATGAAGCATTTTGATGTCTGAGGTCCTTTATTTTTCTTGAAGAATAAGGGGAGAAAACAGACATTTGAGTTCATTTGTGATCCTTTTCTTTCTCTTCAAAGTGTATTGGCTCATTTAACGCTAAAAATAAGAATTTGTGTTAGGATGTATTTGAAAGAAGGTGTTCTCAAAATATATGTTCGGTTCCCTAGGTTGTCTAGCTTGAGCTTGTCACTAGGATTATAAATAAGGTGAACCAGCACAGCACAAATGGGCAATTCATATTTGTTCGTTTAATTTTTTTTAAACAAACATGAACACAAATATAAACAATGACCGAATACACTTCATCTATTTGTGCCATTTAATTTACAAATAAACTAGTAAACATCGCCCAATGCACCGGCTAGTATTTTTTTTTAAATGTTTCAAGAATTTATGTTTATTTGATAATAAATTTATCTTAATTATTAATTACTATGGAAAGTTTAGAAATTATGATAAAGTAAGGCAATTCTAGAGCAATATATATTTAATTTTTATTTTGAAATCAAAGCACATAAAGAGAAGATAATTATTTTATATACTAATACAATTTATAAGTAGGTGGTAAAGACAGGCTTTATTTGTGAAAAAAATAAATAAAAGTGAAGATGAATTGTGTTGTGGAAAAAATATAAAAAAATATAGCTATTAAATCAACTGCAGGACTCGAGGTTGTGGGTTTTTTAATTACTTTATTCATGACATGAACTGATTATTGATTTATAAATTGTCTTAAAAAAAATGATAGAACATCTTTACAACGTATTCATGATAGAAGGACTGAAACGAAGTGAGAAAAAAAAATATTGCTCCCTACAAAAGTGAAATATATGACATCGAATTAAAGTAAAAATTTTTACTGGCATTAAAGTTGTCTATGTTAATAGAGGAAACAAAAATTTATGGACTATTCTCAAATTGACTAAATTAGCATAAATTGTTAATAGTCAAGTTGATTGTGGTTGTTTGTGGTTGAAAAAGAAAGTAGCATAAGGTGTTTGAAGAAATATAAATTTCTTATTTCTTTGAATTTCTTACAACTTAAGAGGGTTTTGGGGCATTTTATTTTGAAGGAAAATTTTTTGAAAGGAAATTATATATGAATAATGTTGTAAGAGGAGAGAAATGTGTTCATTTAATTTCTTTATATGGAAGGATATATGATTAATAACTTATATAATACTTTAGAAATGAGACAAATTGGTTGGATAAGAATAAAATTTTCATACTTCCACCATAAAATTTTGTTGATCGTTATGTATAAGTATGCAATTTAAGAATTTATAAATAACATTTAAATTATTCACCTCGTTATTCATTAAATAATAGGATAATTTTTGTAGTTTAACCTTTAGTTTTCTTTATTCATGAAATATATATAAATATACATGTATTAAGGATTTCTATATGGCATTATACTTTTATTCTCGCCATACATATATATGTGATTACATTTGGGAAAAAACCAAAGTAAAACACTTTTAATGGGTTTAAACCAGGGTAAATTGCACCAAAAACTCTCAAACCTTTAAGTTTTGGTTGCACATCCCTAACGTCTCACTTGTTGCTTAATGGTCCCAAACCTTGTTTCTTCATGATAACAATTCATCTATGGACCCATTTTAAACCGAGTTGGTATAAAAATTTGATTTGTAGGAGGAAAAAATATTTTATATAATCCATTAACCATAAAAAATTAGGGGAAGTTTTGAATGAATGGAAAAATAATTATCAAATATTTTAAATTAAAATTTTAAAAAATGATGTCAAATAGTTTTATGAAAGTTAATAAATTCAAACTATTTGAAAACTATTTTCCCTTTATAAGTCAAATTTCTATACCAACCTGGTCTAGCTTAGGGTCAAAGGCGAATTGACAATAGAAGGAAATTGTTTGGAATCATTAAATAACAACTAAGAGGTTAGGGATATATTTACAACCCAAATTAAAGATTTGAGATTTTTTTATACAATTTACTTGTTAGACTAAAATAGAATAGTTAATAAGGGGGAATTTCCAATTGCCCTCCTGATGTTTTCCCTAACCTACAGTTTGCCCCATTTATTTTTGAAAACCTATACTTTTCCTCTATTTCTTTTACACTGTCCGATAACAATTTCTAAAATTGTAATTTAAACTTTACGATAATCATCTTCTAGTAATTTCAATTTCTTCAATATTTTTTTAAAGTTAATAGATATTGTAAATTATCAATTTTTTTCTTTCTATAAATGCAATTTTCTTCCTGTAAATGTATATTAATATTTTTTAATGGTCAGTTAGCTATTAAAAAATATGAAAAATCTTGAAATTATTGGAACATGAATATTAGTTAGTTTAAATTAAAGTTTCAGAAGTTGTTGTCAGATACTGCAAAAGAATGGAGGGGTAAAGTATATATTTCTGAAAATAGAGATGACAAAGTGTAAGTTAAATCAAATCACAGTGGGGTTTTTGCAATTTTCCCGGTTAATAAGTTAGTGACTAAAATAATATGGCACTTAAAGTTAGTGAATTGTTCATGAAATTTACTCGTCTAATACATATTGTTAAAACTTAAATTAATAAATCTAAAAATAACTAACATTTATATAATATAATATGTGATTGGAGAAATGATATTTAAGAAAGTAAAAATTAGGATGAAGATTTTTCTAAAAGTATAATATGTGATACCACTTGGCGATGTACCAAACTAAAATGTTTTTAATATGTTTAGGATAAAAACAAAATAGTTAATAAGTTGGGAACTAAAACCATACAATATTTGAAACTAATGGACTGGTATGAAATTAAATCATCTAGTATATTTATTACTAGCATTTATTGCTAGAACCCAACTTTTATATATATATATATATGATGTTCATATTTGTTTGTTAATAGTAATCTTGCTGTATGAAAATGAAGCAATTAATGAAAAAGCTTGAAATCACAATGAGTTGACGAATTGTACGAAGATAGCCGAAGAATTTGGAGAAAGGATTTTTGGGTAGATGTGGATGAAAGATAAGGTGTTTCTAACTTCTATTGGTTAATCAATCTTGGGTTTGTTAGTAATCACCTAATGTTAGTTCCGTTGTAGCTAACAGAAGGAGTGTTTAATTGTCAGATTTCGCTTACCAATGACTTAGGGATTTATTTAGGGGTACTCATTATCCATGGAAGAGTGATGAAATCCTTGTATGCTCATTTAGTCCAAAAGCTGGAAAATAAATTGGCGGGCTGGAAGTAGAAATTACTCTCTTTGGCAGGACGGCGGGTGTTGGTGCAGTCAGTGCTTCAAGCAACTCCACCGTACACTATGCATACTACTATATTACTTTGTCGTGATTTCCTTTGGAGAAGCGGAAGATGCCCTTTATTTTGTGGAACAAAATGTGTAGACCAAAGTGGCAAGGTGGCTTAGGTCTTCGGAAGACTGAAGACACAAATAGGGCTTTGCTTACAAAAGCAGGGTGGGCGGTGTTTCAGAAGCAGGAGAAGCTTTGGTGCAAAATTTTTCAAGCCAAGTACTTGAAGGAGCATGAGTTTATAAAGTACCCTTATGCTGGTTTAGATTTGTATTTGTGGAGGAGCATTTTATCATCAACGGAGTTGATAAAGTTGTGAGCCCTTTGGCATCTTGGGGATGGCTCCCAAATTTTTCTTTGGGATGATGTGTGGCTTCTAAGGGGGTCGGTTGTTAGATCACTGTATTGCGGCAGTTGATTGGAACCTAACTCATTTGCAAGTGTCAGATGTGATTTCAGGTGAGGATGGTTGGAATATTGTTAGCATTTCTCAATAATTGCTGCATGCCGTTTGTCTAAATACTCCAATTCATTCGCAGAGGGATCTGCCTGATTGAGTCATTTGGAAGGAAGAGGCAAAAGGTAATTTTTTTGTCAGATCTGCTTACTCCTTATGGGTGAACCATGAGTTTGGAAGGTTGATACTTTCAAGAAAATAAAATTGTTTTTGTGGCTGCTGGGGTCAAACAAGCTGAATATGAGGGCAAGGCTTTGCCGGCATAGTATGACAACTGGTACAGCTTGCCGGTTTGTAAGCACATCGAAGAGGGTCTGAATCACTTGTTTCGAAGATGAGAGCTAGCATGGGAGGTATGGGGTCTATTTTTTATCGGGACATCATTAACATTTGTTTTATTCACTCCATGGGATGTCTGGCTTCTAAAGAATAGAGGGTCATCTGCTTTGTATGAAGGAATGGCTTGGTCAGCTTTGTTTTCCTCGGTCATGTGGCAGCTATGGAAAGCTTGTAATAGTGCAGTTTTTCAGGGAGTGAAAGTGGGTCCCCATATGGTTGTTAGTAGGGTGAGACAGGAGGCTACGGAGGTGGCGTAGTTGAGGAGGTTGGAGGTTGGTCGCATCTAGAGGCAACTGGTGTTGGTGTGGTGGCTTCCTCCGCCGGAAAAGGGTATTAAATTAAACTCGGATGACTCTCTACAGCAAGATGGATCTGCTGCTGCAGGGGCTTCACTTGGTATGGCGCTGGGTGATGGGTGAGTGGATTTTCATTGTTTTTTAGGGCAAGTGTCGATGTTGGAAGCTGAGCTGCTGGGGCTTCAACAAGAGTTATTTCTGATTCAGCGGTTGCAATTATTTGGAGTTATCGTTGAAGTGAACTCCCAATCTTTAGTCCTTTTGATGCATCATACTGATGGTGACTATCCTCTACATGCGCTTTTGAGGATTGTCGAGGCTTGATGAGCCGATAAAGAGATGAGAGAGTGCTTCACATTATAAGAAAGGGTAATGCTTGTGTAGATTTCATGGCCAATCTTGGTCCTGCTCATGATCAAGCATGCATAGTATACGGCCAGCCTGCTCCTGGTCTTGATCGTTTGTTATTAGCAGATCGCCAGGGCATCTCCTTAGTTAAAGTCTAGCGTCGTTTGAGTTTTTCTTTCCTTAATGTACCAAAAGTCAATCTTGGGTTTGTGACTTGATCGGGTTCATGGCTCAAATTGTGGAGTTGGAATAGACAAGAGTGATGGGATTCGAAGAGATTGGAGGTTGATGACATGGCGTAGTACCAGACCATTTAGAATGAGTAAAAATGTAGCCGTAAAAAGGAGAAAAATCAAATGTAAAATATGATGTTAACACGTGTCAAGAAACAGAGGTAAAAAAACATGGAATCATGTTCGGTGCCATTCAAAATAAACGTGGTAGACCTACAAAAATTAATAGAACTACAGGAAGATGAGAAAGGAAATATTGTTATTTTTTCTAAAAAGGATAATAATATCTTTTTGAGCTGTCTAAAAAAATAAGTTGCTTTTTTCTTTTAAAAAAAATTTAACATCTAATTAACTTTATTATCCCCTTTTAAATTCTCTCTGTACAAAACCTAAAAAGAATTTTTTTTAATTTTTATTTAAACTCTAAAAACATAAAACTTAAAAATATTTTTTTAGTTTTAACTTTAGAGGTAAAAATAAAAAAATAATATAAATTACATACATCTTAATTTTCGTGCATAAAGAAATTTATCATGCAAAATGAGACAGAGGAAGTATTAGTTAATACTCATTCTGCTTTTTTTTTTTTTAACATTTTAAAAATTTTAACATATAATTTACTTCAATATCATCATATAAACTCTTAAAACACAAAACTCAAAAGAAAAAAAGAATTTTTTATTTTTCAATCTTCAATTGAACTTTGATAACATAAAACTCCAAAATTATTTTTTAATTATCATTTAAACTCCAACTACGCAGAACCTCAAAAGGAATTTTTAAATTTTAATTTTAAGGATAAAATTAAAAAGAATATCATAAATTATACATACCTTAATTTGCATGTCAAAAAATATACTTCTTTCGTTTAATAAAGGATGACCATTTTACTTTTTTTCCTCCTAAAGTTTAACTTAAATATATTCATATTAATTTATAGGAAAAATTACAAAAGCCTCATCCTATGGTTTGGTCTAACTTATACTTTTTCCTATCTATTTTAAAAAACCTATACTTTACATTCATTTCTTTTATAGTGTTCTACAACAACTTCTGAAACTCTGATTTAAACTGTATAATTATTATGTTTCAATAATTTCAAGATTTTTGATACTTTTTTTACAGCTAACCGATATTTAAAAAATACTGATATACATTTATATAAAGGAAAGTGCAATTATAAAAAGAAAAAATTGATAATTTAAAATATCTATTAACTATAAAAGAATATTATAGAGATTAAAATTATTGAAAAATGACTATCGTATAATTTAAATATAGTTTCAGAAATTATTATCGGACTATGTAAAAGAAACATAGGACAAAGTGTAGGTTTTTAAAAATGGAAGGGAACAAATTGTAGGTTAGGGAAAATCTCATGAATGTAATTGTAAGTTTCCTCAATTTGTATCATAAAATTTTTTTTTGTACCATTTTCAGATAAGAAGTTTATATTTCTATAAGAATTTTTGAAAAAAAAATTATAAATTAATTGTTATGAATAGTAAAGGAGACAAATTTTATGAAAGTGAGGGGTATTACATTTGACTCAAACTCTTTGCCCCACATCAATTTTCTAACTCAATTTTGATGTGGATTTATTTATATTATAATTTACTAAAAAGTTTTAAAAAATTATATTTAAAAATTACAGAACTTATAGTTTTTAAATATAATATTTTTCAATAAATTTTATCAACTAATAATAGAAATAGATTTAAGTTAAATATAAATTAAAAATTAAAATTGTGCATAGAATTCGAGGCAGAAAGAATATTATCCTTTGTAGGAGGGAAAGTAGGTTTAAGGGAGCAAAAAAATTCCGAAAAAGGACCTCACGTACAAAATAATGTGGAAAAGTAAAGTCGCTGTCTAGTTATAGGTAACACGTCACGCGGGTCCCAACCGACTCGGAAGAACCGTTCGTGCCACCAAAAGCTGACTCAGCTATCAATATAAAACTTTATCCAAAATATCTTCTTTCTGGAGTTCTGTTTGACAGCTAATCCTCCCAAAATCTATGCGGCTCTCGTGTTTCCAAATAAAAGCCAGTGCGTATTCTATTTTGGATTTTTTTGAGAGAAAAATAGAGAGCGTGGTCGATATGAACACGAAAAGAAACGGTTTTGTTGGGTTTGTTCAGAAATTTTTTGAATTTCCATAGGAAGGACTCGTTGAAGGTCCTTTGCGGGAAAATCTGTGAAGGACTTTAATCCTTGGGAATTCTCAGGGAAGGACTCGCCGGGATACTATAAATACCTGGCTTTTTTTTCTCTTATTCCACAATGCGATTGCCCTTTCCTTTGTCCCTTCGTTCTCTTGTGTTTCTTCTGGTTTCTGGGTTTGTTTTGGATTCTGGATGACGATCCTCGTTGAGCAGCCTGAGTTTGGTATATTTTTTATATCTTTGTTCGCTGTTTTGCACTTATTTCGTTTTAATTTAAGTTAATTTAATTTAAAATAAATTTAAATCCTTTTCACTTAAAATTAATTTTATTTGAAAGTTAATATTATATAAATATATAAAAAAAATTATAAAAAGTTAATAGTATTATAAAAATTTTATAATCAATGAATTATTTCACCTAAATAATATTAATTTTAAAATAAAATTAATTTTAAATGAAAAAAATGAAAATAAAAATAAGTTATTTTGAATTAAATTTAATTAAGTTAAAACGAGATGGCTGTGGTTTTTCATTTCGATTGTTTCTTGATGAGACATTTTATGGCTGTTGGTTTTTTTTCTTTCCAGAAGGCATCGAGGAGAAGAAAATGGGGCTAGAAAAGAATCAACTGTTGCCCGATGAAGGATTTTTTGTCCCTGATACCAACGCCTTTGGCCACACTTTCAGGTTTTTTGTTGTTTTGTTTTGATTTTTTCCCTTAATGCTCACATTTTCTTCAGGAGGTTTGAGATGCTGAGTTGTCTGGGAGCAATTAGATTTTTTTCATTAAAAGAAAAGGGATCTTTATAGATGCTCGCATTATTGTGATCCAGTGACAAAAGTTTCAATTTTTACAAGGATCAGTTTGAAAGGGTGAATTTTTCTGGTTCTATTCTGTCCTTTTTTATTGTTATCTGTTTCAATCAGTATGGATACTCTGTGATCCAATGACGAAAGTCTTAATTTTTACAAACGATCATTTTGAGAAGGAAATATTTTCTGGTTCTGTTTTGTCATGTCTTTTATTTGTTCAAGTGTCTTGTCTCTTTTATAATTTTTCAGTGTGAATCAAATTTGTTTGGAGAAAGATTCCCTTTATGCAACCTAACGTATGGTGATTCGAACCAGGGATTATCATGTGGAGAGCGAGCGTCAGAAGGGTGTTGAGGAGTTCTACAGAACTAATCACATTAACCAGACTGTTGATTTTGTAAGCAGCCTCCCTTCTTTGTCATTTCAAATGCCTTCATTTTTTTCTTGCTGCTGTTTTGAGGCTTTAAATTGTACTAATGTGACCTTTCGGCCGAAATGGAAGGTGAGGAAGATGAGAGCTGAGTATGGAAAACTGAATAGGGTGGAAATGAGTATCTGGGAATGCTGTGAGCTTCTCAATGAGTTTATTGATGAGAGTGATCCCGACTTGGATGAACCTCAAATTGAGCATTTGTTGCAAACGGCTGAAGCTATTAGGAAAGATTATCCCAATGAGGACTGGCTGCACTTGACTGGCCTTATCCATGGTACCTTCATCTGCCTCTCTGTTTCTTTTCAATGAATTACTTGTGCCACTTCCCTCGCAAGGTTGACAATAAATTTGTAGGGTCAATGTCACTATAAAGAGTTGTGCCACGTTTAGCTGTAGTATGATGTGTATGATATGATGATGGCGATAAATCTGCCTGCTACTCCTTCATGCTACTTAACTCTAGCTTTATGTATGATATATATATGTATTGCAGACCTGGGGAAGGTTCTGCTTCATCCTGCTTTTGGGGAACTTCCTCAATGGGCTGTTGTTGGTGAGTGCTTTATAGTGTACCCAGTTAATACTGCTAGTACATATATCTCTAATGCTTCAGCTGCTAATTGAGGGTGACATTACAGGTGATACATATCCCGTCGGGTGTTCATTTGATGAATCTGTTGTTCACCACAAGGTTAGTGACCTTGCATTTTTGTCACACCTATATAGCCTCTACATGCTTCATTCAGAATGTTGACTGCCTTATATTTGTTTTGATTGTGTTGCTTGTATCAATGCAGTATTTCAAGGAGAATTCGGACTATTACAATCCTGCTTACAACACCAAATACGGGATTTATTCAGAAGGTTGCGGACTTGACAATGTGTTAATGTCCTTTGGGCATGATGACTACATGTACTTGGTATGGATGCTTGCTATTTGACTTGCATGAGGAAAAAACTCAAATATTCGTAATCATCAACAATGTTAGTAAAGAGTTTGAAGTATTCCAGAAATTTATGACTGGTCCTCAGGTTGCTAAAGAGAACAAGACAACTCTTCCTTCAGCTGGTCTGTTCATCGTCAGATATCACTCTTTTTATGGTAATCAAAAATTGCTGAATTATCGTTATTCTGCTATATGATTAGGTGCAATTTTGGTGATTACTTCGATGACATTTTAACAAGTTCAAGTTTTGCAGCTTTACACAGGTCTGATGCCTATAAGCACTTGATGAATGAAGAAGATGTGGAGAATCTGAAGTGGTTAAAAGTATTCAAGTGAGTTTTACCATCTTTTCCTAGAACTCAGAAGTCAGTACTTCCTTACTAAAACTTTGTTCCTTCAACATCAATGTGCAGCAAGTATGACCTCTACAGCAAGAGCAAGGAGCGAATTGACGTGGAGAAAGTGAGACCATATTACCAAAATCTCATTCGAAAGGTATGCACATATTGATGCTACAGATATTTGGCATGCATAACGAAAATTAATGCTTCCAGTTCCAGTATTAACATCGTCGGTTCATCCTTTGCAGTATTTCCCAGAGAAACTTAGATGGTGAAACCGGAGTGGGAAGCTTGGATTGTTGACATAGCTGAATAAAGCGAGGCATGTGATCTTCTATGTAATCGCATTGTGTTTGATATCCCCTTTTTCCTGTTTATTCTGTGGTAATGAATGGAGATGATCATCTAATGTAACCAGCTTCGTAGTAATGAACCAATCTGCATCTCAAACCACAGCATTGTAGCAATGAAGTCCATGACCACAATTTTCCTTTGCTGCCAAGACTTGCGACTTAACCAATACCAATGTCCCTACATTTTCTCAGTTACACTTATTATTAGTGGGTACGTGTGATGAGAGAAAGGCGTTTCCTCTGCAGACTGCGAGACAAATTCATTGATCCAACCATTAAGCTGAGATTATTTGAGATGATGATTGTTTATGTTGTTCTTTGGAAGACTATGAACCCCAAGACTCTGGTAACCCAAAATGAATGAGGCCTTAAGCTTTAACATGAACCTTTTTATTTGACTTCCTCTCGATGTCGTTTTGGTATAATGACACGCCATTTCACGTGAACAGGCACAGTTTAAGAGCCGGTTCGGTTTGTCTCAAGGCATAAACTTTTCAACGCTTTTTTTTTTTTCCCGGAAAAATGAGCAAATTGCCCACCCATCTTTTTACATTAGACAGATTACCCACTATTATTTTTTTTCTTGCAGTTAAATTAATCATAAATGTTTTTTTTTAAGTGGAAATCTGTCACTGTCATTAGATTTTTCAGCCGTATAATAATATGGAATATTTTGATGATGTAACAAAAGAAGTGATATGTATATATGACAAATTTGTCTAAAAAAAAAAAAAAGATAAGATACCTAACTTAGCCCTAGACTTTGTTGTAAAGACTCCATAAGTTTTTACATTTAACAATCCAGCTACCATTTACCTCTTGTCAGCAGGGAGGCTTGACCCTCTGACATTCTAATTGCTCCATATATAATTGTTCCCTCGAAAGCTTGGCCATCATGTTGTAAGCCGCGCGAAGTTTGAATGAGAAAAACTGATTAAACTTGAAAGCCCAGCGAAGTTTCACTTCCAATTCCTCCAGGTCCTTCAATCTGATGGCTCGTACCACTCAAAGTTGCGATCACATCCCTTCTATTATTTCCACATAGAAATAATATTTTCGCCCATACTTCTAACAAGTGCTCTGTGCATTAAAGCACAAAGATTAGTTAACAAGATATCATGATAAGTATAAACTTAATAGTGGAGATCCGCAACTTAACAGTGATAATCCGAAGATTCAGGAATGATAAGTGCAAAAAATAAGTCCCGTTTAACAATACCGCACGTAAGGGGAAATAATAAATTCAGTTTTAAAACTTTGATCACTTTTCTATTTAAGTGTTGAAGCTTTTAAAATGTGTAAACTGTTGGTCATAAATCTGTTTTGGGGTTAACTTTATAACTAATTGTTTACATATTTTGCAAGTTTTAGGACTCAAATAAAAATTTGTAAAGTTTCAGGACTTAAATAGAAATTCAAAATAGATTTAGAATTGAAAGTGGTCATTCCTCCAAAGACCTGAAAAAAAAAAATTTAGAAGTGAGAATTTCTTATCATTTTTTAGTTTTTGTTTGAGTAGTTTTTTGTTTGTAAGTTTTTATGTTTTTCAAATACAAAAAAGCTAAAATATATATGTTTTGAAAAAAACAAAACTTTTTGAATATCTTAAAGAATGGTTAAAACTTAAAAGTTCCAAAGAACAAAGACTACTTTTAGTCCTAAATCTTTACAACTTTCATATTGAAGTCCTAAATCTTTTCCGAATTTCTATTAAGTCCTAAAGTTTTGTAAATTTTTATTTGAGTTTTAAAACTTACAAAATGTATAAATTATTAGTCCTAAAGTTAACCTTAAAATAGATGACTAATAATTTAGGATTAACTGATTATAAGTTTTGAAAGCTTTAAGACTCAAATAAAAACTTGCAAAATTTTAAAACAGAAAAGTGATAAAAGTTTTATAATCGAATATGTTCCTTTTATGTAAAAATCAATCACAAGAATCAAAGAGGACTTTTGCATGAAAAACTCCAAGAAGCAAAAATCATTATCTATGGGTAGAAAGAATTTGTTAATAAGTGCAAGCTCAACAGCAAGGAAAACCAGGAATTTAAGAGGACATCAATCATCTATTACGTGAATAAGTTTATTGCAGTAATTAAAATTTCATTGGCAGTCCCTCATAAGTTCAAAAAGAAAAATGAGAAAGATCTAGCATAAACTTGGAATCATCACCAGGTATTTGTATGAGAAAATAGTGCAAACTAAAAACATATTCACCTTACTTTTATATCTTCAGTCAAAGAGACAAACTGAAATCGGATTTCTTGCCAACAGACGAACTCAGAGCACCTATATCATCGCCGTTGCGTTTCCCGGCCTTCCTCTCTGGCTGGCACCGTTAAACCGGGCGGGCACCGCAGCAAATTTGGCGAAACTCTCTTGGCTAGTGCGAATGTCAGCAGCGGCGGGGCGATGATTAGGGTGGTGAGACGGCTTCCATTTGCCTCGGAGGAGCGACTGATGCGCTGGAGTGAGGCGAAGAGCCTCCACCTTCTTGCTCCAGCTCTTGTTTTTGTTCTTTTGCTTTTTGGCAAAAAGGCAAATGGTGGTGGAGGTAGACTGGCTCTAGGTGAGATAATGGATGACAGTGAAGGGAATACGGTTAAGAAGTGTTATTATTTTTAGTTCATGAACTATGTATATTAATTAATATAGTTCAGAAATAAATTGTACTCCCTCCGTCCCAAATTCTTTGCACCATTCACGTTTTACCAATTAATCTATGATTTTTTATTTTAGACATTTTAACATATAAATGAAAAAATTTTATGTGTGAATGATAAATCAAGACCTATAGTTTCTAAATATATTTTTTTTAATTTTTTTCTAACAATCAATAATATAAAAAAATTCAAGTCAAACTAGCCCAAAAAGTCAAATGGTTCAAAGAAATTGGGACGGAGGGAGTATAATTTATTCATGAGGATAATAATTATATGTTTTTTTTATTTCTATTATTCAGTAGACTTAACATAGCATTCTTAAAATAAAAAAAAAAAAAGAGAATATTTTCTTCATTAATCTTATAAGTGACTGATTTGCGCACATTTAAAGCAATAGTGTTAGATTTCACTAAATCACAAATATTAATGATAAATTTAACTACAAAAAAAACTATAATGACCAATTTGTGCTATAAAAATAACTCTAGTTGGCACTTGGCAATTTGCCCCTTTTACCTTTTTACCTTGCTCGGATGTTGAACAAAATTGCAACTTTACCCTCCACCTGCCTGGCTTGTTTGTGTTCGAGTCTCCGTCTTCACTCACCAGACCTTATTCCTTCTGAGTCTATCTCCGCAACCCACCGCACAAACCATCTTACTCCATCTGCAGCCCGTCTGAGCAGTCCAACGATCCAATCCACCCTTCGCCCACTGTACTCTTCTCCACAGACCTCCCTCCGTCGTTTGTCCCTACCTTCCATTGGTTCGAGCCCACCCATAAACCAACAAGTAATTTTTCTCACTAACTTGTTGCTTTGGTGGATACAAATAATATTGTCATTTAAATATACGTTTGACTAATTGTTCATTTGTTCGGATTCATATAATATTCATATGGAATCCAAATTACTGTTTAAAGGTTTCCAGGGCGCTTCCTTTTCCCCCATGAATGTGATTCCTTTTCCTTTCTTTATTGGAATTACTGTAAAAAGGACATGGTAAATATCAAATGAAAAAACCTGATAATCCTTTTCTTCTGTTCTTTATATGAAAATTCAAAATTGTGCAATCAGTCCCAAGCCTTTTAGGGCATACAAATCCATCCCTGGCATTGGTTTTGTTATGTGGCAACCCTGAACCTTTATATAGGCCCGTATAAAATTAGCTTAAATACCAAAGCCCTGAACAGCTGAACTTAACTCACTCGCAAAAGTTGGTCCACTCCATGGCCCAGCACTCAGTAAATTTGAGCCCTTAACCTTTACAAAACATCACGAATTGGTTCGTAAACTTGTTAAAAGATATCTTCTTGGTTTAGAAAATGTCCAAAGACACTATCTTCTCCCTCAATCCCCCGCGACATTAGCCTTCATATGTATTGCATGAGTAAAAAGTAAAAAAAAAAAAAAAAAAAAAAGTAAACAGTTGTTTCCTCCAACACTTTCCCAAGTAAACTCAATTGAATTGAGCCGCATCTCACCGCCTAAAAAAATTAGCAGAATAGAATATCCAAAAATCTCATTAAAACCCCACCAATAATGCCAGCTTGTTCGCACCACTTCTTCCAATAACAGATCCCCATTATTATCCCTAACACATCTATTAACAAAAGAAGACAACAATTTGACTGGACCCAATAATATACTCTCAAATTCCTGAAATGAGTAATGAGGAAAAGGAAGGTGGAGATGAATAGTATATATTCAAGATAGTTCTGATAGGAGACTCTACCATGGGGAAACTGAACCTTTTCTCTCGGTTCCAGGGGAATGCGTTCGATAGCAATTCCAACGCCTTGATCTTGGTCGAGTTTTAGATCTTGGTGTTGGGGATTAACGAGGTCAAGGTCGAGATGGTTTTGAGTTATGGGTACAGAGTGTCGTCCCAAAGTACAATGGGTGATTTAGAGGTGGTTGTTGAAGTGGCTGGGCAGAGATTGCTAGAGATTGATGGAGGCGATAACATATTTGGCTGTTTTTGAACTAAAAGTGCATTTTCTCATAAATCCAAAGAGATCATATGGGGCTTTTGTTATATTTCCATCAAGCATCTGAGCTAATCGGCCAACCCGCTAGCTTTTGTAAAATTTAGAGACTCAAATTTATTGTGTCCAGAGTCGTGGACCAACTTATGTGAATTGGGTAAGTTGGGGGGTCATTTGCATAGTTAACCTTATTAAAATGTTACATACACGGTCTTATATTGTACATTCGTACCAAACTTATTTGTAACCTAGGAAACTTACAATAACTCTTTGAGATTTATCTTAATTTATATTTTGCTCTTTTTTTAAAAAAAAATCTACATTTTATCCATATTTTTTTACATTATTTGAGAGTAACTTCTAAAACCCTAATTTAAATTGTATGATTGTCATTTTCTAGTAATTTTAATCTCTAAAATATTTTTCAAAATTAATAGGTATTTTAAATTATTATTATTTTTTTATAAATAAATTATATTCTTCGCAAATGCAATTCAATTTTTCTTAAATGTTAATCGACTGTGAGAAAAATATAAAAAATTTTAAAATTACTGAAATATAGTTATTGAATAGTTTAAATTAGAGTTACAGAAGTTGTAGTTGGGATATTTTAAAGGAAGTAGGGGTAAAGTATAGATTTTTGAAACTAGATGGGCAAAGTATAGATTAGTTAAAACTATATGGAGGTTTCTATAATTTCTCCTTTCTTGTAGTTTGTTCTAACCTACATTTTGTTATCTTTATTTTTGAAAATTTACATTTTGTTACATGCTTTTTTACACCATCTAACAACAACTTATAAAACTCTAATTTAAACTGCGTAATAGTTATCTTACAGTAATTTCAATCTTTTAAGTTTAACTATTTTTTTTACAATCAATAATCATTTTAAATTATTTCTTGTTTTCTAATTACTATTTATTTTTTCTTTTATTATAAGGCGTTTGTTCTTTTGCCAATTTCTGCTTGTTCCTTGAGATAAACTTGATGTTTGTTCTTTTATTATATTTTTCTGTTTTTTATTAGGATATGTTTGTTCTTTTATTTATTTATGTTTATTTTTTAGATGAACTAGCTATTTTTTCTTTTATAAGTTCCAACTTGTTTTTTTAGAGAAATAATTTTTTGTTATCTTATTACTAATTGTTTGTTCTTTTATTAGTAGCTCTTTATTCTTTTATTAATAAGTGTTTATTCTTTTATTAGTTCATGTTTATTCCTTTAGCTGAACTTGATATTTGTTCTTTTATTAGTAACTATTTGTTCTTTTATTAGTATGTATTTTCTTTTTTATCAACTCATTTTTGTTATTTTAGCTGAACTAGTTATTTGTTCTTTTATTGGTAGTTATTTGTACTATTATTAATAGCATTTTGTTCTTTTTTCAATTTATTTTTTTAGTTCTTGCTTAAATAAAGGAAAAAAATGTATGTTGTCTTATTTCAAATTTTATGTAAGAAGAGTATTTGTTTCATGAATTCGCCTTAAAAAAGACAGCAATACTGAAAAATGAAGAAGAAACAATGGCAAAAATGAGAAATGGTAGATAAATTATTCCTATGTTAGTAAGTAATTGTTCTTTTACTAGTAATTTTTTGTTCTTTTGACTTAATGAGATGTTTGTTCATTTATTAGTTGAAAAATTTGAAACAAAAAAAAAAGAAGGAAAAAGTAGATAAATTTTTCAAAAAATAGTTTACAATAAAAAGGCAAAAATGAAATAAAATTAAGAAGAAAATGTAGGCAAATTACCAAACTAAAAACAGACAATGTTAAATACAAAAAATAAGATGAAAAAAATAGAAAAAGATTGGAAAGAAAAAAAGCTTGAAAAGGGGAAAAAATGCACAAGTAAAGCAAAAAATTGGGAAAGGGGACAAAGAAAAATTAAAACAAAAAAAAAAAAAAAGAGAAAGGGTATAGTAAAACAAAAAATAAGCAAAATAAAAACTAAACAAAGAAGCAAAAATAAAAAGTAAAATGGAAAAGTAAAAAACTATGAAGAAATGACAAAAAAGAAAAACTTAGAAACAAATGAACAGTGAAGGAAAAAGTATGGGAGGGGATAACTGTGATTTGAACCCGCACCATGAGGTTTCTTAGCCAACTTACTAACCATTGTGCCAAAACACGTAAAGTTGTTCTATTTTGGCAACACTGATACCATTGTGCCAAACACGCAAGTTTAATAAGCCTTAATTTGTATGTATTTTAGGCAATTTAAGACATGTTTCCATGTTTAGTAGAATGACTAAAAGTGTTGAGAGAAGCTGGTTAGATGCGGGTTCGACTTCTAGCAGCTCCCCTTCTAGTTTTATTTTTTTCATTTCAATTTTTTATTTTTTCCAGTTTTTTGCTACTTCTTTCTTTTTCATTTTTTATGATTTTCCTTACACCTCATTGTTATTTTTTTTAATTTCTTGTTTCTAGTTTTATTGTTTATTTAATTTTTTAATTTTTACTTTACCCCCTTTTTCACTTTTCCATTTTATTTTTCATTTTCTGTATTATTTCAAGTTTTTCTATTATTTTGTTTTAGGCTTTGTTATTTTTTTAAAAATTTATCTACATTTTATTTTAGTTTTATTTCATTTTTTATTTTTATATTACTTTTAATTTTTAAAA
Source organism: Aquilaria yunnanensis (assembly GCA_039654915.1). Classification (NCBI taxonomy): domain Eukaryota; kingdom Viridiplantae; phylum Streptophyta; class Magnoliopsida; order Malvales; family Thymelaeaceae; genus Aquilaria; species Aquilaria yunnanensis. Next base: position 6,255,448 of record CM077595.1, read on the forward strand.
TTTATGTATTTTTCTTCATTTTTATTTCAAAAATTTCAACTAATACAAAACAAACAGCTAGTTGTGAGAAAATAACAAATACTTAGTGATAAAAGAATAACTTGTTCCACAAAAGAACATATAGATAATAATAAAAGAACAATTAATTTATTTAAAACATTAACAGATACTTATAAAAGAATAAATAGATAGTAATAAAAATAAAAAATAAATATTTTTTCTAAAAATTAAGTAAGAATATATATATTAAAATAGCTATTTTCTATAAAAGAATAAATAGTTGGTAATAACAAACAAACAACTACAGATAAAAAAAAATTAAAAAACTAGTTTAGCTGAAAAAAAGGAGTAAGAACCGATGAAAAAGAATCAACCCATTTGTGTTATATGTTTTATGTTAAATTATATATGTAAAAATAAAAATTCAAAAAAAATTATAGAAAAAATTTAAAATATTGTAAAGTAAGAACAAACATAATAAAAAATAAATAAGAGCTGATAAAAGAACTAATAATATTTATAAAAAAATAAACTTGATAAATAAAATAAGAACTGATAAAAAAATAGATAAAATTAATAAAAAAACAAACTGATTGAAAAATAGATAAAACTAGTAAAGGAATAAAGTTTGCATGCTATGCCGCTGGCCTACACATGACCTCCTTACACACGCAGATATGTAATTTCTACACAAATAAATTCTATAAGTTTGTATAAAATAATTAATGAATAATTTAGAATTAAGTGAGTGATGCACAACCCTCTATTAATTATTGCTTGTCATGTCGCCATAATTATTTTCAAATAGGATATGTTATCAAGGACGTAACAGCTTTGTATTTTTTTTTAATTAAAAGTATCTCTAAAAGTATAAGGGTACAAGGTGCATTATAATTAAGAGAAGAAGGAAATATCTGTTTTTCTGAAATTTGAAAAATCACCAAATCAATAGAACTGATTACTTATGAAAAGTTTGATTGAGGCTCTAATCTCCACGTTGCTGTTTTAAGTTTCAACCATTTGAATTTAGGCTTTATTACGTCTTCTTTGTCTTTATTTTTTTAAAAACATAGAAAAAATGATGAGAAAGAAAGCTTGGGGAGACGATTTCCAGTGTGAAACATGATGGTTTGTTGGAAAGAAAAGTGAAAGAATAATGTTGAATTGGTGAGGCATCATAGTTCCAAACCAAACGTAAATTTCCACACCAATAAAAAGAGAAAACTGAACTCTCGGTCGTCAATGAATATGGCAGTAACTAGCAACATGCAAGTTGGTTGGTATTTTTAAGTGACTCGGAAGCCTTTTGCAGCCGAACCTTCATCGCTCTTATCTTTTTGGTAGAAAATACATATAACATATTAGACTATTCAACTCCCATGTGGATTTTTGCTTATATATATATATATATATATATATATATATATACACCGCTTGTCTTTCGCTTACCAAATGGACAGAGAAAAAGCGAAAAAGAAAGAGATTGATTCTACAGCTAATGCTTTTTTGTCTCTTGGGGAAGTTTCTTTCCTGTTGACCGTACCGATATGGCCATCCTTCTTTGAGCCTTGTTTTGTATTATTCATGCTTATTCAGTGGCCGAGGCCGAAAAACTAGTCTTTGGTTTTTTTGGGTGTTTCACTTTCATATCATACTAAAGGTTTGTTTTTTTTTCTTTTATATTTTCTTGATTCTTTCTAGATTGGTTTGGCTTATGCTTATTGGTCAGTGAGATGGATAGTTAATTCGCCTGGAAAAGCCTTTCAGGCGGATCGACAAACAGTAGTTGGTCTTCTCCTTAGCTGTGAAGAAATTTGAAACTTGCAGTGACCCCTTTGTCTACTGCTGAATCAGTTGGATCTCCTGTGATCTGGGTGTTCTTCATCCTGGGATTTCATTGCTTGGTTTTGCTGCTATCGTTTCAGATCCTAGGAATTTGGTGCTACTGCAAATACTGGGGGTTACCTGAATGCCTTTGCTAAGTGTTTGAGTTTTTTCTTTTGCTGCCTCTTTTATTGCTGGTTTTTAGAGATTTCTTTGCCTTAAGTGTGAAGACGATGAAGGATATAAGAGGAAAAACTGGGGCACAAGCATGTTACTTTGTGTTGAATACTGGGGCCAGAATTCCTGCCATTGGGCTTGGGACCTGGCAGAATGGAGGAGACCTTTGTGTTGAAGCTGTAAAAACAGCACTCTCTGTCGGTTACCGTCACATAGACTGCGCACATCTCTATGGGAATGAGGTTGAAGTTGGGCAAGCGCTAGCTGAAGCATTTGAGGGTTCTTTAAGAAGGGAGGATGTCTTCTTGACCTCGAAGCTTTACTGTACCATGAATTCGCTGAATAAGATAGAGAATTATGTCAGGGTGTCGCTTAAGAACCTTGGAGTCTCGTATTTGGATCTCTATCTGATGCATTGGCCTGAAAGCTCAGGTTTTGGGGATGCAACGGATCCTCCTCTGAAGTCTGGGAACGAGCATAGGCAGTTCTTGAATCGGTTGAAGAAAGCTTGGAAAGCTATGGAAGCACTAGTTGAATCAGGGTTGGTTCGAGCTATTGGTGTTAGCAACTTTAACGTTCAGCAGATCAAAGAACTGCTTAAGTTTGCTAAAATTGTACCTGCAGTTAATCAGGTTTGCCTACTACCCTTATTCTCTTCATATTTATTTAATTTGCTAATTCTTGGATGATTATTCTTTCTTTGGTTGTTTCATTGAAAAAGTTACATGGTGTATGTAGATTTTTAGTTTAGCTGACAAAGAAAGAGTTCAAAGATGTTTGTTTTTGTTGAGATCTAATCGAGTTCTTAACAAGGATATGCGTTTTCCTTTGCACTCTGATTACTTGTAACTCAGAAGTCTTCACACTATTTAGGCTATAATCATACATACTTGACTCAATCCAACATAAATTAGATTAGGATCCTAGAGAAATGAAGTATTTTGCTACATCAATATTCTTGTCAAATTGCAACTTTGTCTGCCTCACAGGTTTGGGTGGGTCAATACCGTATATGCATAAAGGGGGAGAAAACTAAAAGAAAGGCTGGTATGAACTAACTAAATCAAGTGCTTTGTAATAAGTATTCTAGAGTAAGAATTCTATTTGGCTTCTGTTTAAATCCATGATAAAATAAATGCCATGTTTCTTACATTGTTTCTGGTGACAAGCGTTGCTCCTGTTCTTATATTTGGAACAGTCAATGTTTTACTCGAATGGAATTTGCCTTCGAACAGGTATGATGGGCATCATATTAAGGTAGTCCTTTGTGCCATATCATCTTCGTGACCTCAAAACCATGTGATTCCAAGCTTCTGGTTACCTGTTTGACTGGCATTCCGCAAGCAACATTTATGCCAAGACATTTGCATATATTTATGCACAGATACACGGAAAAAACCTAAACAGAGAAACCAATTGAAAACATTGTCATTATGAAATGGCTTCCTGTCCCTCAAATCTTTTGGATTCCACCCTTCTTCTGCTAGTTTTGAATTCTCTAATAGGGTTTTCCATTCTTCTCCATCCATATACCCACAATAGTAAGAGGGGTAACGATACTTCTTTTCTTATTGCAAACTGTCCGAACGTAAAGTTCCTTACTATTAAGCTGTATAGATGGTTTCGGGTTTTTGGCAACAAAGTTGATAGCTCCAAATGAAACTAAAGGATTTGCTGTTTTGCCCGCTCCCTTATCTAATGCAATCCCAATTTTCAGTCACCATGCCTGCTTTCTGAAGGTTTTCTATTATACATCTCCTTTCCCATGTTCAATATTTGCTGCTGTCGACAGTGCTCCTGTGTTCCACAGGTTATCAACTAGGTGGTCTTTTGATCTCTGTCATCTGTTTGACGGATGATTCTAATTCCCAACAACTTTCATCCCTCCCCTCCTTGATAATCTTTGTTGTGCAACAATTAATCTATATAAGAATTAGACAAGGGAAGGTCAGAGACAGTTGTTTAAATAGCTTTTGGAAAGTATTTTCTAAATGATTGTTTGTGAGGTCATGCCTGAATCCATCCTCATCTAATAAACATCTTTTCTGGCTGCCCATTTTGGTCCTCGAAAATTTTTCTGATCTTTTGGTTAGCTTACAGTATATCTTTTTAGCATATATGGTTCATGAAAAAAACAGTTTTACTATTTTTTCCTTTGTTTGCCCTTTCTAGATTGGAATATTGCCAAAATCTGGTATCTCATTGTGTTTATTCTGTTTAAAACAGGTAGAGCTGCATCCATTTTGGAGGCAGGATGATTTAGTAAAGTTCTGCAAATTGAAGGGCATCCATGTTTCTGCTCACACTCCTCTTGGTGTGCCTGCTTACAGTAGTAAACCGTCTGATAGTGGATCTGGTAGTGAAGATGAGCCTGGAACTCCTCGAATATCTTTTAGGAGGTCAAGATCTGTACATGGACCTATGCTAAAACTGTCAGTGGTTGGTGAGATAGCTGCAGCCCACAGAAGGACACCTGAGCAGGTATTATCTTTCAGAGCTGTATGATGCTAATATTTCTGATGAACCTATACTTATGGATGTGTGTGCATGCGTGCGCGCTTGTATGTATCTGGACTGGCCTTCTCAGTGATGTATGTATGTGAAGGTTTGGCAGTAGAACGCATTTGGATATATTTATGCACACAGATAGAGAAACAAATATAAGTGGAAAAGATAACTGAAAACATTGTCAATATGTAATGACTTCCTGTCCCTAAAATTTTTGGGATTCCACCTTCTTCAGCTATGTATTTGAGTCTGAAGTCTGCTGTTGTGCAAAGCAGAAGCATGCCACTGATTGGAGGCATTCATGAGGTTGCATAAAACATGGAGAGAATATAATTCAGCAAGTAATTATTTTGGGGACCAATGGCTGTATCATTTAAAATGGCATATAGACTTCTTGTTTCTGTAATGTAATGTGTTCCTCAAGTTTTAAAGTTGAGTGTGGAAAGAAAGATCATCCTATTCAGTGTTTCTTAACAAATGCTAAACTTAAGTATCATGATCATATTGTTTTGAGGGAAATTTCCTTAGAACTTTCTTGGTTCGGCACCATGTCAATCCTAGCAACAGCTTTGCAGTTTCTACTCTTCAGTTATCTGCAAAACTTTCATTGGGTTCATTGGGTTAATTTGCTGCAGTTGAGCTTAATGTCACTAAAGAGCAAGTGCAGAGAAAGTAATGTTTTGCCTTGTTTTCTGTTTTTCTCCTGTGACTTTAATAAACAGTTTGGTACTGGAATTTATGGTTCGTGATGTCACATTGCAAAATATTCAGATTTCATGTCATTTTTTTCTGTGAATCTATTTGAAATAGATTTTTCTAAGTACATCTGAAACTTAACATAAATTAGTTTAAGTGACCTCTTTCCTGGTTGTCCCAGAAGCAATTGTATTTTGATTATGATAGTTTTTAATATGGAGTACTTCTTGCAATGGAATAGAAATGTAAACGGACCAATTTAGTTTTCATGTGTGATAAATCCCTGGTCATGGCTTTGATGTTCCTTTCGAACTCGATCTTTGAGCTGACACATCAGGAACGTTGGCTGTGGCTATGGAGGCATATTGATGGTGTGGTTTCTAACTTCACAAACTATTGTATGATAAGATGATAGGTTTTAGTTCCTACAACAATATAAGTACTGTTGTTTTAGTGTCAATTGATTAGTGAAATGATGAAAACTATTAGGGACTGGAAATATCTAAATCAAATCATAATTTTCATTTTCATTCATTGACGTTTGGGTTCCTTGGGCATTCCCTGTCACTGTTTCAGCCCCCTTGAAGGGACAATCATCTGCATTTAGAAGAGATCCTTGGTTGACTAGCTTTGCTCTCTCCATTGTCATCTGTGGGAGCCAGAGAGATTTGCGTGTGGCTTATCCACTGAGTGAATGTTAGAAGATGATATGGGAAAAGGAGATCATGATACTTTAACATGTTGCATTCCATTTAGGATTAGGAATGGGCATAATTGGTTGTAATTAGTTTTGAACTGAAACTGTATGTCATGTAAGTCAGCTTATAATTGCTGTCATTGGTCATCTTGATCATTCTGTGTTCTCAACACTCCTGCAGCATGTGTATCCCGTAAGGATAAACAGTGACCTTCTTTGATGTCATTTGGCTCATTGCTTGTTATTTATTTTGATTCACATGATACCAATGAATGGGAGTTCCATGAGCTTGCGTCTCTACAACACCAGCTGAACAATGTTTTGAAAATCTTGGAATAATTTCATCATCATTTATCTGTTCTTGTGCATAAGTTTTGCTTTAACATTGTGAACTCGGGTATCTGTTTTGGACATCAGGGGGTAGAAGGATCCTTTCAATTAAAAAGCTTGTGACATAACCAGATCATTCTTGTGTGTAATTGACTCGGCATTTGGCTTGTAGGTTATCCTAAGGTGGGGAATTCAGCGAGGAACCAGTGTGTTACCGTGCAGCCTGAGGCCAGAACGGATAAAGGAAAGCATGGCGATATTTGACTGGTGTTTGTCTGAGAACGAATGGAAGCGGTTAAATCAGATTGAGCCTCAGGTATGTTTGTTCGGGAACAGCCCTCTGAATAACCTTTCGGATAGAGGATTCATGTTTGATATCGGTCCCCTTCAATCTGTGCGGGAAATGGAAGATGATGTGGAATCCAATGCCTGATAAAATAGCCTGTTAATATGTGTTGCCCCATTCCAATTGCAAAATTTGTTGGTTTTCTGGTTTGTCACTTGTTTGATTGAGTGGAGGCTTAGTAGGAAGGAAGGAAATGTGAGTTTTAGTGGAAAGGCAACTTTCAATCTGAACCCAAAAAGCATGGATGTTTATGTTTCTTAATCTTTCCCACCACCAGAATGGCATGGGTGTCCTGTCTATTTCCACACACCCCCAATAGAAAACTTGTCCCCACTTTTTATGAATATTTTATTATAATAAATGTGTCTTAATGTTATGAGGATTGCGATAAGTAGGGCATGTTTTTTTTTTTTTTTTTTCTGGAATTACGCTTATTTATCTAATTTTCTCTGTAAAAGATTGCTGTTGGTTTAAGTAAGAAAGTAAATTAGACCATTGAAAAGAAACAATAAAGGTACAAATATGTTGATCCATCATTAAGGAAGAGCATGACGTCACATAGCACGTGTGTGTCACATGTATCATGTCACACAACTTGAGCATGATGGCAAGGTGTGGAATTATCTTTGTCATGTGACTCATAACATGCAATTCAATTCTACATGATTACACATCTAAATGCAATTCAGTTCAACTTGAATAAATACTTTTAACAGCCAATTCGGCTTAATAAAAAATGATTTATTTTTATTTTGTATATATATTTTTACTTGGAATCAATTTCATTTAGATGTAATAATTTATTTAAAAGTAAATTTTCATGATACTATTAAATTTTTATGAATTTTTTTTTTTAGGTATTAAAAGAAATTTATAAATTTTTTAAAAAATTATAAATTTATATTTTAAGTGGATTGTTATATCTATATAGTATTAATTTTCAAATGAAATTGATTTAAAAATATAAAAATAAAAATAAAAATAAATAATTTAAAATTAAATTGATTTAAATTAAAATAAATTGGCTCGTCTTGAGACTTTTGTTTTAGCCATTGAGCCAAGACTTCTTCCCATATTCTAATATGATGGGATTGTGCTTAGATTCATACAACCTAAACGAAAGCCTTTAAACCCTGAGGCCTTATTTTTAATTACGGGACCAAACTTCATATCCTCTTGCGCTTCCTTTTGGACTAAGGTTTGAAGTCCTACTGACAAACCAAACTGCTGAGAAAAAAATTTCTCGCACCTATCTTGTACGGTGGAAGAACAAAACACAATCAAAATATTCATGTACAATATTTAACGTTGTTCAACTCTTATCTAACCCATGTCTATGATTATGAACGAGATAAAGTTTCTTGATATTGGCAATAAAAATTCCAAATTTTTTTTTACCCATAACCTCTCTTGATCATGAGTCACCTCTCTTATCATTGGTATATGATTTGTTAAAAAAAATATTCACTATAACCCTGTAAAATTTTATATAATGACTCTACTTATTAAGAAGTGCAAGAAATTAGTTTTGATTACCTCTATTAAGATAATTTTCTAACTCTGCTTTTGCTTACATCCATGAGTAGATAAAGTTTTGTTGATATTGACAATGAAAATTTACTCATAACTTCTCTCGACTATGAGCCACTCTCATCTCTTAAAATCTCAAACATTGTATGAAGGTTATTGCGCGCATATATTTAATTAGACAAAATAGTGAATTTCCAAATCTAACCATTGTGATCCTAACTAATCCCATCATACCCCTAGCCTAGATCATGCCTTTGTCCCTACAATCATTGGCAGTAGCATTTCCAGATTTCAAACCTTCATCTTCTCCAACATCTGACACCTCCAATGATGTCTTCATGATGATGACGCTATCACATTAGAGAAGCCGGCAGATCTAGATGTTTGTTGCAGTCCACCAATTCAATCAATGTCGATTCAATTTCTTAAATCTCTTGTTGTTGGCGTCATTCACCGTCATACCTATGGAATATCACCGCCACCAGTTCATGATCCATTTGTTTAGATCAAGTATTCTTAAATTGTCATGCAACACACCTATTAGGTTTGCTCCACCGCACATTGTTGCAAAACAACTTAGGCCATGCTCCCTTCATCTCACAACAATATTGTGTAAAACAAGGAAGGGAATAGCTCTTTTTTTTTTTTTTTTTTAAAAGGTAAAATGAGCAAATTTGCTACTAAAGTTATTTGAACATAGAGCAGGAACTAGACGTGGATTAGGAAACCTAAGTTTCCCCCTTGGTAGGAGGTAGTAGTAGCTAAATCATTAAATGCAAAAACTTACAAGGGCTTCATAGTGTTGGATAAAAATTTAGGAATAAGTTAGGTGTTAATATATATATTTTTTTTGTGCACAAGCTTGCTACACATACTTGTGACATCTGTTGTCATATCATCGGAATGTCATATGTCACCACATGGCTGGAAAATTTTAATTGCAATGTTGGAGTCCACCCAAATAAAAACGTTACTACTCAATTTAATTGCAAAGAAAAAAGAAAAAAAACTATAGTGATCGATTTACCTCTTTTGCCTAAATTAAACTATCTAGGACTTTTTTATAGTGATGGATAAGCTATAGTGTTAATCCACTTGTGTAACATCCGCAGCACATTAAAATCAAAGGAAAATAAGTAGCATTTACCTAAACAAGAATTTCCACAGAAAAAAACGTAACAAATCCGCCATGGGAGGACTCCAGTCCAAAGATGCTCACCAAACTTGATTTCAAGTGGTTGGGTCTAAGTTTTTTCCAAGATTGTTCGGTTTTCGAAACATCTCTGTCTCTTGAAAACTCTGTTATTCATCTGCTTTCAGATGATTCACAAAAACAGTTGCAGCAAAAAATGCCCTCCTAAACTTTGACTTCTGCTCCTTTGCCGTGACCTTTATCATCGGCCTCTCATGTTATGTAACTTTTGTTTCTAATAAAGTTTTTAATTTTAGCATTGTTAATTGTTCTAAAATCAGTATCGGTTTCATATATAAGAGTATAAAAAGCCAATCTATACTCAAACATAGATCTACTAATTTAAAAAGCATATAGGAGTATTTTTCAAGAACATGTCGAAATTGCATCTACGAGTTAGATGAGTTTGAAAACCGATAATCAAATTCGACGTATGAACCGTTTGTGAAACTGATTCTACCCAAAGTCGACGACTTAAGTTGTTAGGATATTTCAACTTGGTAAGTAGACTTCAAGAATTCAATAGAGAAAAATCAAACCTTGGATTATATATAAATATGTTGCCTTAGTTGACCATCTGCCTAGCTATGTGACCAAGAATTTCCAACTTTTTCTTCCTCCTGAATTAACAAGAAATCATACAACTGAAACAGAGAAAATCCCTTTCCTACACGGAGAAGTCTAGAAGAAACAGCATTATCTTCGCTGTGCCTGTGGCTGTGAGGGACTGGTGCACAAAAATTGACTAAAGATGCCAACTCCATTAATTTACATGCTGAGGTAGGGACTAGGGACGCGACTATCTATCAATCCCTCCTGGATCAGTAGGATCCACCATTTTTTACAGTTATACATTTACACCCTCCATAATTTCCTGAAAAACAATAATATATTATTCAGTTACTTACTTTATACTAAAAAAAATTAGATGTTGATGCGTCAAAAAGTTTTAAAAAAAATTATTTAAAATTATGCGAAAAAACAATTAAGTCATAGAATTTAGGGTGAACAGTAAAACAATACTGTCATTGTTATTATAATTTTTTTTGGCACAAGGTCAAAAATTCTATGTAGGTAACAAAAAGGAAGTATGACCTATGAGAAACAAAAACAAAGATTTGGTCGGGAGTTTCACATGACGGGTAAAATCCACCGTCAGCGCTTGCCTTAAATCGTCAACCCCTTTTACAAATTGGTACTCAATCTCCATTTGGTTGCATATCGGTCCTAAATTTTTATAATGTATTATATATTGGACCCTAACCTAGGCAAACTAAGTCGGCATTAAAATCCAATTTACAAATAGAAAGCCATAGAGGTTTACAGATGTCTAGAGGCAGATTGAGGGGCTAAAGTTGAAATTACATGGCTGTGTTTTCAAGTTGTGTGTAGGGAGGCAAATAAGGAGGTTGATGTGCTTGCAAAACACGGGTCAGACTGGTTAAAGCCTATAATATTTTGGTTTCAATATTGAAGGTCTGATGTGGACCTTGTTTTTTTCTTTTTGTTGTATTGAAGGTTGTAATCCCCTTTCTTGAACCAATAAAATTCATTTTGCTGGTAAAAAAAATCAATTTTTTTAATTATACAATTTGAATTTATTAAAAGATAGTTACCGAACAGTTTACATTAGCTTACTCTCATATAACTATATGACATCAATCTTTTAAATTCAAATTTAAATTTTTCGGTAATTATCTTCTCATAAATTTAATTCATACTATGATATTTTTATAGTTCATAAATATTTAAATTATCAGTTTTTACTCTTTATAAATTGGATTTTTGTGTCAACTTAATCTTCTTTAGGGCCAGGGACCAATATGAAACAAAATGGAGATTAAGGATCAATTTGTAATCGAGATTAAAGACCTCTGGATAATAACCATATAGCTTAACCACTAGTAGTAGGTCCGCACTTCATTGCGGGTTGATTAACAAAGACAAATATTTTATACTAATTACATTTATATTGAAAAAAAAATACTAAAATAGTTATGAGTTCAAAACAAAATCATGATCAATTCAAAGGTTTTGAAAACTTGAAACATTTCAAAGTTATTGGTAACCAATTTATTTTGGAATTGAGGCGCAAAAGTTTGGGGGCCTAAAATGTAAATCAAACAGTAAGAATATCTTTTGCATTTATTAGGATAGAGTGACAAAAAAAATATGATTTTAAAGTTTGAGGACCAAAAGATATCATCATATACAAAGAGTACATATTGTGTAAATTTACATTTTTAAATTTGGACCAGTAGGATAGCCTATAGAGTGACAAAAAAAAAAACAGATTTGAAAGTTTGAGACCTGAAAGATATTATCATATACAGAGAGTACCTATTGCGTCGTTTTACCATTTTCTAATTTGGACATACTTTGACCCAGGAGAGGTAAGGTTGGAGCTTAACCCCCCAAAAAATGTACTGTAGCTGAAGGTAGTACAGTTCCTAATGTCACCATCAACTTTAGTGTTTTAGTATATATAATTAGGCCAAAGCTTTAGCTTTTAGAACATCGATAACAGAAACAGAAACATGAGGGTTTTATTCATTTCATATGATAATTAGATCCAAACTCCAATATAATATCACCTATAACAACTTCTGCCAAGAGAATTTAGGATGTAAGGAAAGGAAAAGTTCCATTCAATATAATAATTGAACACGCAAAAATGCAACAAACTCAGGAACTCATTATGTTTACAGGTCCGAAATAAGCATTCGCTTTAACTTGGAACGCAAGATATCCGCTGTGAATGTGAAAATCTCAGAAATCTGGTTTCGTTAGGTTTATGTATATTCTTCACAAAGAAGATCAGCAGAATGTACCAAGCACTACTTACATCAGGAATCTCTCAATATCCAAAAACAACTTCATGGTGGCAATATTGCTCCCTCAACTATGGAAGAAGAACAAGTATCTATAACTGTACAAGCAGATTTCTAGAAGTTAATGGTTTAGACACCAGCATCAATGTTGTCTAGCCATGAAACAAGTTGCTGCATCGTAGGCCTCATTTTAGGGTTTTGACTTAAACAAAGGCATGCGATTTCCAGAACCCACAATATTTCCTTGTCATGTTGCTTGTCATAGATGAACGGGTCGAAAACCTCACTCTCTCGGCTTTCATTCTTCATCTGCATCACCCACGAGATCAGATCACGGGATCCTTTTGGTTTGCACATGTCCATGGGCCTTTTTCCGGTGAGAAGCTCCAAAAGCACAACCCCAAAACTGTACACATCACCCTTGTACGTAGCAACAGAGGCCTGGCCATACTCTGGCGGAATGTACCCTAGTGTACCAACAAGATCAGTGGTAACATGTGTATCATACGGGAGTAGGAGTCTTGCAAGGCCAAAATCAGCCAGGTGAGCTACGAACACCTCATTTAGAAGGATGTTACTCGACTTTATGTCTCGGTGAACAATACGAGGCTCACAAGACTGGTGCAAGTAAGCAAGACCCCTTGCAGCACCCTGAGCAATTTGAAGTCTTGTTTCCCAATCCAACAATGCTGGACCATCAAGCTTCTCATGCAACCAATAATCCAAGCTACCATTCTCCATGTAAGAGTATATTAAGAGCCGGTCATTTTTATGCATGCAATAACCTTGAAGATGCACAAGATTAGGGTGCTGAGCACGTGATAGAGTTTCAACTTCAGCACGGAATTCTCTCTCCATCTGGCCACAATCACCAGAGAGCCTTTTAATGGCAATCTTTCGACCATCAGGAAGGATAGCCTTATAAACCAGGCCAAAGCCCCCACAGCCAACAATGTTTGCCTGGTCAAAGTTGTTGGTAGATTTCAAAAGATCATCTAGGCAAAGATCTCTGTAGTTCTCTTTATTTTGGAAAAGGACAACTAACCTCGAACCAAGTTCATCCACATCTTTTACATCAGGATCATCTTTCTCAGGATCAACCTCTCCTCGGCGATGCACACGCAATATAATCATGCACATGAGAGCAAGAAGAAATACTATTCCAACAACAATTCCAACGGACATTCCAGCGACAGCATTCCTATTCCTTCTTGATCGTTTAGATGATCCATGATTGTTTTCAACAGAAGGATCCACTATACAAGAAAACCTATGGTCACCACAAAGCGAATTCCCTTCAAAGCTTGAATTGGGGAATGTTGCAAACTGACCTCCAGTAGGAATCTTCCCAGAAAGTTGATTATATGCAACATTAAATGTGGAGAGAAAGCTGAGACTTACCAAGGATAGTGGTATTGGCCCTGACAGATTATTGTGCGACAGATCCAGAACTTCCAAGCTAGTCATTCCTGACAGAGCTTCTGGAATTTGACCAGATAATCTGTTGGAATTTACAGCAAACACATTTAGCTTTTTCAGATTCCCAAACTCTGGCCAAATTGCTCCATTGAGAGAGTTGAGGCTAAAGTCCAGAAGCGGGGGAAATCTCCAAATTTGATTATACTGCAACCCTCTGCCACTTTCATTCCTTCTCATGAAGAAGGGGAAGTCCGGCGAAGGCTCCTCTAGTGAGATGGTCCTGTTGATAAGACTTGGCAATCCAGTTATGCTCTTCGGTATCTCCCCAGAAAATGAATTGTTGGATAAGTCCAGGTAAAAGAGATGTTCAAAGCTTCCCAGCCATGTAGGAATAGTTCCACTCAGGCGGTTCCATGATAAATCCAACAACTGCAAGGAAGAGCTATAGCTCAACCATGAAGGTACAGAACCTGTAAGTCTACAATTTGCAATAACAAGAACCTTCAGCTTCTCAAATCGCAGATTAGGGTCCGCAGGCAATGCTTCTTCATAGAAATTCATGGTCAGGACCAAGGTAGTTAAGTTCCTACATAGCTGCAGAGTCTGAAGACCAGAGGAAATATTGGAAATGCTACAATTTGAGAGGGAGAGATAAGAGAGGCTGCCGAAATTACTGAAGCTATCCGGGATTTGGCCAATAAACTTGTTCCTGGCAAGATTAACATTTTTCAACAGTCTACAGGTGGGAAGATAATCAGGAAGCTGCCCAACAAACTTATTGGAGCCCAAATCAAGGGAAGACAAACTAACCAGAGCAGAGCAGTTAATAATAAGAGGACCCTCCAGAGAATTATTCCTCAAATTGAGCAGATTCAGGGTGGGTGAATTGGACAAAGAACTGGGAATTGCCCCAGTGAAATTATTGGAATAAGCTACAAGATACTGTAACTTCTTCAACCTACCAAACACATCGGGGAGTCTCCCAGTGAAATTATTAAACGAAATATCCAAACGAACAAGATTAGAAAGATTACCAATTCCCGCACTAAGCTCCCCAGAAAGCCTGTTGTTTTGCAGGCCCAAAAGACTCAAACTTTGCAGCTGAAATATGTCCTCACTTATCCCACCACTCAGATCATTCAAGCCAATACGTAACTGCTGTAAAGATGTACAAGACCCCAAACCGGGTAGAATATTGCCAGAGAAATAGTTCAGAGACAAACTGAGAGCTTCAATTCGTGTAGAGTTCACACATATATGGGAGGGCAGTGAGCCATTCAATGAATTACAAGAAACGTCCAGTTTCTGAATCGAAGGCAGATTGACACTTCGTGGGATTTGGCCAGAGAAATCATTGGAGCTCAGGTTCAGGATCTCTAACTTCGGCAAGTGGAACAATGAATCAGGTATTTTTTCCTTGAGGAAATTCTGGGAGAGATTGAGGACTCTAAGCTCATCAAGGTTACCAATAGAATCAGGTAGCCTCCCCAGTAATCTTCTTTTGTCAAGCTCCAACTTTGTCACTCTGCCAGAAGATGAAGGATCACAAGTGATGCCAGTCCAATTGCAGCAAGCGGTTGATGAATTTGTGCGCCACCCTTCAATCACAGTCTGCAAACTATTCATAAGATCCAACAGAGCACTCAAATCCCTGGAATTGCATGTAATGTTCTGTGAATTCAGAAACCCAGCTTGGAAGTATAGCCCAACAAAAATGATCACCACCCAAAATTGTCGAACATCCATACCAGCACCAGAACAGCAGAAGAAACCGAAAGGAAAAAAAAAAGATAAGGAAAACTAACAAAAAGATCAGGTCTTCACACACAGAATCAAGAACAATCAAAACCGTCTAAAGAACTAAAGATTTCTGGTGTGGGTTTTCTAGCTTTATACATTCGGTTCGAGAATCAAAGCGCCAAAGAACCAAAATTGGGAATTTTCTTCAAGAGGAAGGATGGTGAGAGATAGGGAAGGAGGGTAAAGTGGAAGATGGTGGCTTTTGACTTCAACACCTTTGAGTGCAATTTGCAGACGAAACAAAAAATAATAATAAAAAGGTTGCTTCTTCCATAGACAAGGCCAAACAAAATGTCTCCACAGCAATTGAGAGAGAGAGAGAGGGAGGGAGAGGGAATTTTCTTTTGTTTCTTTATCTTTTTGTGGGGAGAGAGATTCGTTGAGGGCCTTGAGGCATCACGGCAAACAGTTGGAAGATAAAAGTGCAGGATGGGAGAGGAGGTGCATCTGTTGACGGTAAAAAGATGGCAACTTTCAGCAGGTAGGGTTGATTTTTAGCAACTTGCTTGCATCAGCCATCTCACTTTTAGCCGGATTTTGTTGTTCAACAGTGCGACTTGGACATCTGAGGCATACAGTTGACCGGCTACACCGGTGGCTGCGAAAGCTAGCGTCTTCGTACTAAGGTGTGCCGATTGCTGAAGTCAAAGATTGGAAGGCGACACGCGCTCAACTGGTCTCCGTTTACGTTTAGCGCCTGGCCTCCGGTAGTGCTCAGTCTGCCAATGTGAAAAGCATTACCATACCTTCCTCTCAGTCATTTTTTTGCCTAATTATCCATATGATCTCTATACTATAATGATTCAGTTAATTGTTCTATCAGACTTGTTAGGGATAATAATCGAGCCTTAAATTTTGATAATTGAAATATTTTGCAATCTAACATAACTTGGGTAAATTACATCCGTGGCCCATAACATTTAATTATTGTACCACTTTAAACCCTAATCTCGATTTTATACATAAAAAATCCTTAACCTCATTTAAATGTTCCATTTTCAACCTTTTGTGTCAGTGTAGATGGAAAATGCTACGTGGTACGCCAAAGTGGATGATTTGTCATGCTAGCACAATAAATAATAAGAGAGAAAATGTTAACTTTAATACCTGAAAATTTTTCCTTCAACAAATCCTCCTTAAAATATTTAATTTTAACAAAAAACTTCCCCCTTCGGGTGAAACCCCTTCCATCCGCCTCCTGTCCTCCAGCTACTCCTTCTCCTTTGTCCGGCTCCCTTTCCTCCCGTTGTCTGCCTTTTCTTTGGTCCACCTCCCTCCCCTCTACAGCGAGTTCATGCCTTCCCCGGCCCGAATTAACACACCGTCGAGCACAACTCCAAAATCTCTAGAGTAAGAAAACGATACTCCAACTCGGATCCAGCCCGCAAAACCCATTTTCTCCTCCAATGGAGTCCTAAAGCGCCGCCATCCCCACCATCACCACAACTCCTTATCGGTGGTTGTGTTGTATAACGAATGCCTTAAGAACCACGCCTCAATGGCTGCCCAGTGTCAAAACCCGTCCAACTCGACTTTCCTTAAATATGTCGCCTACGGTTGACATTGGAATTTCCACAAATGGGAGCCTAACGACCCTTCTCCCACTGCTAACACCACAGCGACGATCGAGTACTAGCCCTATCACCACCATCATCCACCTTCGATTTCACCAAAACCACCTTCGATTTCACCTAGGAAGTTCGACGAGGCATTGATCTCGTTGGCCACTCCTTATTGCGAAAGTTGAAATGGCCCATCGTGATCGTCGATCCTTTTGTAGCGGTGCTGCATAGCTACTGGTGATCGGAGGCAAGCAGAGGAAAAGGAGGCAAGCTGAAGGAGAGGGAGGCAGTTAGAGGACAGGAGGCGGATGGAGGAGAGGGTTCGCCGGAGAGGGGAGGGGAAGAGAATTTTTTGTTAAAATTAAATGTTTGAAGGAGGATTTGTTGAAGGAAAATTTTTCAAGCATTAAAGTTAGCATTTTCCCCTATTATTTATTATGTCAGCGTGGCAAATTGTCCGCTTTGGTGTGCCACGTGGTATTTTCCATCCACACCAACGTTTTCCATCCACAAAAATTTGGAAATTTAGGGATTTTTTATGATCAAAATCGAGGTTAGGGTCTAAAGTGGTACAATAATTAAAGGTTAGAAGCCACAAACGTAATTTACCCAACATAACTTCTGTCCATTTAAAAAGAGAAAAAACCACATGACTGTCATTTAATTTTCTTAATTTTTATCTTTTTCACCCTAATGTTCTATCTCCTCCAAACTTTGACCACATAACCGACTCTTGTCTCCACTACCCCCACCACCACCGACACAACCTCCATTCTTGAGTTATTAACATCCATTTTATTACTTAAAATGTGTATTTTATAAATTTTAATTAATTTTAAAATCCAAAATTTTGAATTTTATTTTATTATTCCTTCCGTTCCATAAAAACTGATCCTTTTACTATTCACAACAATTAATTTATGATTTTATTTCTTTCAAATTTTATTATAAAAATATGAATATTTTATATGAAAATAAAAATTTAAAGATTATAGTTTCTAAATATCATTTTTAAGAATTTTTTTCAATACATATTAATATAAATATATTCAAGTCAAACTTCAGTCAAAAAAGGTAAAAGGGTCAATTAATGCGAAACGGAGAGAGAATAATAGAAAAATGTAAGTTATTTGGACAAAATAATTAAAAAATAATACAAATTTAAATTCTATAATTTATAATTTGATTGGAAAAGTTAAAAGGTAGGTTGAAATTTTTTCAAATGTATAGTAATTAACTTGTGCTATATAAAATTTGGGTAAATTATAATTTTACCAGAGAAAATGATACCTTGACTTTTACCAAATTGAATATTAGGACATTTTTACCAAAGAGAAATATGGATGCAATATTTTTAAGATGTAATTGTTTACTACCTCCATCTCGTACAACTTGTCTTCTTTATTATTCACAGTAATTAATTCATGATTTTCTTTGTTTTAAATTTTTTTATACAAATATAAAATTTTTGTATGAAAATAGTACCTTTAAGACTCTAATTTATAAATATATATTTTTTAAAATTTTTTATAATACAAATTAATATGAATATATTTAACTTAAACTTTAATTAAAAAAAGGTTAAAGGACCAACCTTTGTGAAATGGATGGAGTATTAATTATTTCTTAAGAAGTGTTGATTGTATAACACTCATAAAGTTGAAATATTATGATAAAGGTGCATCTAGATGATTAAAAGGGATTAGACTGGAAGGAAATTAAGAAATATTAAAAATTTTCATACACCATTTTGGTTTGAGAAATTTCAGTAATAAGTTAAGACATTTCAGTTGATTTTATACTAAAATATGTCTCGAACCTAGGCCTATAATGTATCATTAAAATGATCTATGAATATATTTTAATATAAAAGAAACAAAATTTGATTTGGATGCTTGAGTAAGAAGTTATGCTGATTTTCGCAAGATATCGCTGAAATGATAGACGTTGAGTTAGTCTGAAACTTGAGGAATGAACTATACCAATTGACTAAATGAAAAATTGTGAATAAAATATAATATAGCTTGATAAGTCTAGTTTTATAGTAATTTTATAGATTACAATTTATAGTTTTCTAGAAAAATTATGATCATTCTCATGGGAGTATGCAACTTTGTTAGTCTTATTGGTGGCAGGTTAAGATGGATATTATAGCATTTAAGTTGAACCAAGGTTTTTGGAATTTAAATTATGCTTTGTTGATAGTTCAAGGACCTAAGTGATCAAAGGTGTATGAAAGGTCCAACTCGAACTAGGGTTACTGCAATTGCAGAGATGAGAATGTGCAAGTGGGGCTACATAGAGGATAAGGACTTGAATAGTAAAAGGAAAAGTTTCACGTATAAATGATTGAAATAAAAAACTTAGATGACTATGTTTAATTGTAATTTAAGTCCCAAAGTTATTGGTTCATACGATTACAGGCATGAAATTTTAAATTGTGCAATAAGGTGTAATTTTGTTACATAACTAGCTGAAAACATCCAAGTTATAAAGTCAGGTGGACAAAGTGTTCCGGTCATCAAAGTTTGGTGCCCGATTCTTACTCCCAAAAAGTCTAGGGAAGCGATTCCCCGAGTCACTATAGTACTGGTGTCATTTGGGTAATTAGGACTTCTATTTTTAATATAAATTTTGGGTAAAAATACACCTTTAGCCCCTAAACTTAGCTAACCAGGACGCTTATCCCCTAGACTTCAAGTCGGGTTAACTCAGCCCCTAAACTTGGTTAAGTAGGTTAGTTAACCCCCTTGACTCACATGAACCGTCATGTGATCGTTATGTCTCTAACTCTGTTTGCCCCATCTACATTTTACTCTAGTCACTCTTATTGACTTTGTCAAGTGCAATATACAGGTTAAGATTTCGCTCTTTTTTGCCATTTATTTTTTTATATTTAATTGTTTCAATGTTTTGTCCAATCACTCTCGATAATATTTTTTAGCTTGATGACTGTATTACTTGGATTAACTGGCTTGATGATTGTTCTCTTTTTAATGCTGCAATCACACTTTTATTCTCTGCTACCATAAAGCTTTGAATGAGCATTGCAATCAGGACTGAACCACATATTTCTTCAAATACTTTTCGTATTTATACTTTTTCTCGCCATGTCTTCTAAGTAAATGTTTTCTTGGTGCCTATGAGATTGCCCAAAGCCTTTGATGAATTATGGTGGATGCATGTAAGTTTGAGGCACACATACACCCTCTTTTTCATTTCCTCACTCAATATCTGCCTTAGCTTCTATGGTCGATTATGTCCTTACTGGTAAAGCTGTAGATTCTTGATCCTTAGAATCCATTGGTTTAGAATTTAGCTCATGAATGAGTCTATTGCCAAAAGAGTCTTGGAAGAAAGAATGATCACCTTTGCATCTAGATTTGTACCCATGAAATTTCCATTGTCTGTTCGATTACAACTCTTCATTCATTTCTCCTTTGCCATGCTTGCACAAACAAAGAGAGAATGACATTATAGGACGAGCGAGAGGTGGGATTGTCTTTGATGAATTGGTATTAGTGGTAGTAGTGCTAGTTGAAGTAATGAAGCCGGTAGAATATGGTACCCTTTAACAAGGAATTTTTCGGGCTTAGCATTTAAGAAGGATTAGAAGAAGGCAGAGAGGTCCCAAAGAGGACAATGGCTATTTTGTAAAGTTCGTGAAATTAGGGTAGATTAGCAAACAATCGAGAAGTTTATGGAGGTTATATAATTTGCCTTCTCTTTGTTATCTTAGAAAATAATTATGAATTCACCTATTATTGTTTATATTTAGTTATAATTCTAACCCTAGGAGTTCATATGTGCCATGAAACTGCAGAGGACAAACATTATTATATGTGTTGAAACCATGTGACCACATGTGTAGGTCAAAGGAGTTGAAGAACCCAATTAACCAAGTTTAGGGGCTGAGTTAGCCCAAGCTAAAGTCTAGGAGTCTAAGTGTCATGGTCAGTCAAGTTTCGGGACTAAAGGTTTATTTTGGCCATAAATTTTGGTTATACATCTTAACCATCTCAATTTATCTACAACGTTAAAACTATGCGATATTTCACATTTTATAGATATGCAGTATGCAATTCACAAGTTATCGCAGTTTGTCAAGTATTCATACAAAATAATGTGGTATTTAATGTACCGATTCTTTTTTTATATGCTTTCTTCAATTTACATTGTAGTGTACTGCACAGTATGGCTTGGTATACAATGTACTGTGGGGTTAGAGGAATTTGTTTCATTTCATATCATCCACATACATATATAAAATGATAAAATATAGTAGTAATTACATTTTGACATAAATAATATTTATTTTTGTTCATGTATCAATAAATTAATTTTTTTCTGAGTAATATTTATTTTATTCTATATATTTAATTTTTTTTTTTTGTCTTTCATATAAAAAAAGTTGCCTTCATAATATTTACAGTAGGGAAATTATACATTGAAAATGTGTTCATCTTAAAATAATAATTTAACATATATTATTTTGTAAAATGGGTAATAGTATACAATACAATATACCTATAATTTATAAAATATTGGGTACTTAATGCTAACAGTATTGAAAAACTCGTCACAAACTAACCACCCCAGAAGTCCAGAACGGCATGCGAAAATACAAAAAGGTATTACGAAATCAAATACTGTTTTTGATATAGGGAAATTAATAAACAGAACACAAGTTGCAAAAAAAAATTGTATTGGAACTTGGAAGTACAGGATTTATAGTATAAAACTAACAAATTAAGGTTTCGGTCGTCGATCTTGCAATGACAATTGACTATAAGATCACATTATGTGCCTCCTACTATGTGAACATATATATATATATATTATAAAAATAATTTGTTATGGTTTCATAAAATATAATTTTTCTTGAAGCATCACAAAATATTATTTTGTACACAACATTTTTTCAATGATATAATCATATGTACGTAAAATTGTAGATGATACCAATCATTTGGCGATCGTTTTACATAAACATGAACTTGTAAGCGGTGGGACGGATCTAGTAGATAGGGAAATGTTTTGTTCAATTTAGTGAGAAAAAAAAACCCAGAATGTTTGGGGTCATTTTTTTTACGCTTTGTATTTTCTAGTATGATTTTACGTTCATTTAAAAAAAATAAAACAGAAAAGTATATTTAGTAAATTATTTATGTTTTTTTTTCTAATAACGAGAAGTAAGATTTTTGTGAAAAAAATTGTAGAAATATAGAAATCTTGTTTCTAAAGGTTTTTATATAGGATTTCAAAATTTTTACTGATTTTTTATTTTTATTTTTTTAAATTTTAGAAACATGAAAATGAATTTGACTTTTATGAAGAAGATGAAAGTTTTGAGGCATATAATGCAATAGGAAATAAACGATCTGCTAGCAACTTCCAATTTCTGGAAGACAACAGGTTAGAACGATTCAGTTGAAAAATTTTAAAATTCTGTGCTGTAATTAAAACAGAGAAAAACGAATAGTAACCTAACTAAAAATCGACCAGAACTTTAGTGACTATCCTGTACCACTATACAATTTCTTCCTATACTTTGAATTATTCTTTGAATTCTTCATCCCTAACAGGAGATTAGGAAGAATCAGGAGGAAATTTGAGATTTTTTTATTCAAAGCCTAAAAATTCGACTAGATTGTACTAGACTTTATTGAGCAGTTGACCTTAGAGAATTAACAGAAATCTTGAAGATTGCTTGTTGCCGTTTGAGGTGGGTGATTTTATATATGTAATTAAGAATGTCAACCACCATGTTCTCATGTGAACTTTTCAACAAATCAACCTGTTTTAACTAATAATCATCCACATTATATATAATAATCAACTTATTTTAATGTATATTTTAATCATTTTACAAGCACTAGCCGATGGATTGGACTTCATAAGTAATACATTTCATATGTACGTAATATACAGGTTGATTTGCCAAAAACATTATGAAGAATATTACCAAAAATCAATCGATATATATTTAGCCCCCTCCACATGTCTCAAAATATATACTACTTCATTTTTTTTATATTTTTTACAATATTTGCTATTTGGGTTATCCCAAAATTTATCTTTTTTATATTCTTTACAATATTTACTATTTGAATAGAAGAGGGAAAATGAAATGATTAAAAACTTTCTTGATCATTTTTTTTCTTAATCTCCATGCTAAAACAATCATGTCAAACAATATGGGATGATGGAGTAATATTCTCCAGCGCGCCTGTTAATTACTATTGACTCTAAAATATGAGAGAGAAAACAAAAAAAAAAAGCAATAGTGGCCATACAGGATGTTTAAAAAAATAAAGAAGA
Source organism: Aquilaria yunnanensis (assembly GCA_039654915.1). Classification (NCBI taxonomy): domain Eukaryota; kingdom Viridiplantae; phylum Streptophyta; class Magnoliopsida; order Malvales; family Thymelaeaceae; genus Aquilaria; species Aquilaria yunnanensis. The sequence continues at coordinate 6,278,681 of CM077595.1, forward strand.
TTAAATATGATAAATTTATCAACCATAAATAGAGAATCATAAATATGTTTATTTACTAAAGACGACTGTATTTGTTTATTCCGGTAAAAAAATCAAATTTAGTTATTTGTTTAGCTAGACATTCTATCTGGTTGGCAATGTTTTACATGACACTCTAATCACTACTTAGTAGGCTTTTTATCACTCAAAATAAATGGCACAGTAGTAATTCTAGATTTTAGAAAACTCAGCAACAGTTATGATATATTTTCAAAAGTTAGAAATCATTTCTAAACGTAATCATAAATATAAGATACAAAAACTGATAAATTTCAAACATTACTACATAATACTCCTTTCGTTCCGGGTTCTCTGCTCCATTTGTGTTTGCACAGAGATTGAGAAATGATAAATGTATATATCTTTTTTCTATTTTACCCTTGGTTCTACCTTTCTCCTACCCCATCTGCTACTATTACTATTGACAACTATTCTTCTCCGGCTGCCCCGTCCTCCGCCATCAACTACTGTTTCTCCGGTGACCCTGCCTTCTCGATCTCCTTTTCTCCAGTCTTGCCGTCACCCCCTTTTTCGATTTCACCATCTACCTTCATGTCTTTCGCATCCCTGGCATCAAATTTCTCGGAGTCCTTTCTCCAATCTCTTCGCGTTTGATCTCGTCGCTCCTTTCTCTTCTACGGTGTCTGATCTCTCGGTGTCCGATCTCCTCGCCTAATCTTTCGTCGTCTAATCTCCTCGCTCCAATCTCTCGACGTCTGATATCCTTGTCGGCGTTCGATCTCTCGGTATCTTATCTCCTCGTTGGCGTTCGATCTCTCCGATCTCTCGGCTTGTAATCTCCTCACCTTGATCTTCTTGCCCAATCGCCAACCACCTAGAGCCCCTGAGCTCTTTACCCTGCTAACCATCGCCCTAACCTCCTTACCCCGTCGTTCGCAGCCCTGATTGTCCGTCACGAGCATGCTGATGGTGGCCACGATGGGGATCGGCTTAAGCAGAACAAGAACAAAACCAATAGAGTAAAGTAGATGGGGGAAGGGTATAATTGTAAACTTGTCTAATAAAACTTACTAAAAATGAAAATTGTGCAAAGAATTTAGGACGGCCCAAAATTGCAAATGGCATAGAAAACGTGGGACAAAGGGAGTAACTATTAGTAATCATAAATGTGTGTGTCTGTGTGTGTGTGTGTGTGTGTGTATGTATATGTATGTATGTATGTTATGCGAAAAAAGGTTATGAAATACTTGTGGCAACGTCGGGTTTTCGGGAGTCGCCACCAATCAGTTTTCTTAGGTCGATTGGTCACCTTAAAATTGGTCTGCGAGAGTTCGGGGATCGGGAGTACGGTTACGCTAAAACAACTTTGTTATAGCGCCCAAAATTGGCACCTTAATTGATTTTAATTTTGTTTTACTTTGCTTTTTAACAACTTCAGTTAATTTTCAAAACCAGGAATTTTAACTGAATTATTTAGTCGGATGTGGATTTTTGGTAATTAATTTGTATAGAATTTTATACTTCCGAACCATGGACTCTGCCGAGTCATTTGGACACAGAAGATTTGATTCCGAACCATGGACTCTGCTGAGTCACCCGGACACGGAATTTGATGAAATTTTAAAGAATTTAATCCATATCATAAATATGAATTTTTACCTTTTTATTTAATTTATTTTAAAAAATTTAATATTTTCCAAACCGTAGATCCTGCCGGATCATCCGGATATGAAATTTAATTTAAAGTTAATTATTTAATTATTATTTTATGGAATTAATTATTAGTTTAATTATTAATTTGGAAATTTTAGGTTTATTGATAATCTAAAAATTTGATTTTTCTTTCTCTATATTTTCTTTTCTTTTCTTTCTTTTCTTTCTTTCTCTTTTCTTTTTACTTTTCTTTTTATTTTCTTGTTTAATGAAAGATCTTTATCATTTATTTTTTTTAAGGAACCAAAAATAATTTTTTTTTTTTTCAAAGAGTTATATATTTTTTTAAAAAAATCTTGATATTCATATATTTTATTTTATGTTTATTCTTTTTATTTGATAAAATATGAACCAAAAAGTAATTATTTAATTAAGATTTTATTTATTTAATAATGAAACCAAAGATTTATATGTATATTATAAAAATAAAAGAAAAGTCTTGATATTTATATTTTGATATAAGGTTTTTAAAGTAATTATCTAATTTGTAAGTCTAAAAAAAACATCCAATTAATAAGTCTAAAATATTTAATTCTTTTCTATTTATTTTATCTTATAAATATTTTTTTGAAATCATTTGGCTAAGATTTTTGTTTATTTAATAAAGGGATTAAAAAGTTATATTTTTTTATTATTTTAAAAGAAAATAAGTAAAAATATAAAATTTTAATTTTTATATATTTATATTTTTAAAAAAAAATTTTCTTTGTTTTTATTACTAGAAAAAAAATAAAGTAAACTATTTAAAAATTAATTTTATTTTATACTTTACTTAAAAAATTTTGGTTTTCCAAACCATGGATCCTGGCGGATCATTTGGACATGGAATTTAATTTAAAATTTATTCAATTAATTATTAAATAGCACACGCAGCCTGAATTTTTCTAAGTGTGATTTTTTTAATTATGTCAAACTAATTTCATATTAATTATTAAAAAGTCTAAATCTAATTATGTTTAATATTAATTCCTAAGCTAATTCATGATTATCTAAACAAAACTATAAAAGAAAAACATAAGTAAAACAATGACTAATTTGTAAATCAGAACAACATTAGAGACTCAATTAGACAAATAAAATAAATCCAGGGGTAAATTATTTATTAAAAATGTTTATCTAACCTAATCATGCAATTATGCTTAATATTAATTTTATTTATTTATTCGTGCTCATAATCAAATAAAAACATGAATGAAAATAAACATTAGTGACCAAATTGTAAATCAAAACAACATTAGAGTCTCAAATAGACAAAAATCAAATAAATCCAGGGACATATTATTTAAAGAAATATCTATGTATCCTAATCATATAATTAAGCTTAATGTTAATTTCTAAGCAAATTTATGCTTTTAATTATCTGAACAATTAATAAACATCAGTAAATCAATGGCCAGATTGTAAATCGAAACAAACATAGGGTCTCAAATAGGCAAATCAAAGGAATCCATAGGCTAAAAATTAATTATGCCCAAAATTATGGATCAAATCAGATCTGGATCGATAACGAGTCGGTTTGCAATCCGAGTTTCATTTTTTTTGATTTTTAATTTTTGCTTTTTGTTTGCTTTAAATAATATCAATTAATATCCAAACCATGGATTCTAACCGAATCATCTGGATATGGATTTTTGATTTACTAGTTCTGAATTCATTCTTGAATTTTCATTAAAATCTGCTCAGAATTAAATCTCGTAAATATGACCCCTTTTTTTTATACGTTATGTAAACATGAGTTTTGAATTTATGATAACTATTAAAATTAAAATCAAATAAATAGGTAAAAATCTGACCTAACCTAAAATTGCAATTTTATGTAATATTGATCACAGACTAATTCATGATTCTCGAAATAATAAACCAACAACCAAAAAAAGAAATAAAAACATAAAACAATACTGTCAGTGATGAATATGCAAAACGGGAGAACATTAGTGACTTAAATGAATAAAAACAAAGAGAATCAAGGGCTAAATAAGAATTTTACCCAAAAATTTGATTGAGTCAAGAAACAAACGCGAGTCGCGACTGGCGGGCCTTCTTCTCCGGCGTATAATCATTCTCGACAGTGAAGAATTTCCTGACGTACTCGACGCTCTTGTTCTCGATCCTCTTGGCGATCTTTTGGTTGAGCAGCTCGAGAAGGTCCTTGATTTTGAGGTAGTTGGCGGTGCACGATTGGATTTTTTTGCTATTTAATTTTATTTTTTATTTTAAATAATTTCAATTAATATCCAAGCCATGGATTCTAACCGAATCATCTGGACATGGATAGATGATCCATCTTAGGACGGATTTCTAATAAATTTAAATATTAATTAACCAATAATTTGATACAGATTAATATATTACAAAAATAAAAATTAAACTATTCTAAAATCCAATAAATATACATGAATATACATATCAAATCAAAATCCTATATTATTTTCCATGTCAATTCAATGATCGAATTTTATGTAAGATCAAATCAACAATAACAAAGATAAAACAAAGAAAAATACAAACAATAAAAAATTTACTATCAGTGACTAATCTGCAAAATAAAAAAAGAGTTAGTGACTTAAATGGTCAGATCAAATAAAACTAAGGACTTAATGGAAATTTTTACCCAAATAATCAAAAGTTTTGACTTAGTCAACAAGACAAAAACGTCTTCAGCAGAGGAGCATAGCAGCAGGGGAAAGATGGCGCGACGGCGGCGTGCGCGGAGCAGGAGCCTGGCGGCTGGCGGCTGACGGGGGGAAACGAGGGGTGGAGGGAGGGACGACGCGATGGCTGGGCGCGCTGAGGAAGAGCGACGGACGGGGGCGGCGCGCGTTGGCAGCGTCGGGGAGATCGCGACAGGAGGAGGAGCACGGCAGAGGTGGTGCGCACGGCGGAACTGGGCGACGCAGTGGACGGCGCACGGGAGGGACGGTGATCCGGTGAGCGTGTGACGGCAGGAACTGTGCGCGACGGCGTGGGACGCGACGGAGGCTGGAAGACGAACAGGGAAGGAGACAGGCATGACGGGCTCGGCTGAGGAGGAGCTGGAGCGGGGTCGGCGGCGGGTTGCAGGAGGACGAGGGGAGAAGCAGCTGCGGGGCGGAACGGCGGGCTGGGCGGGAGAACGCGGGGAGAAGTAGCTGGAGGGAGAGCGAAACAGAGGGAGAGCTGGGGAAGAGAGAGGGCCAGAGAGATGGAGAGAGAAAGATAGAGAGGGAGATCAGTGAGAGCTCCAGCAAGGGAGATGAAGAAGAAGAAGAAGAAGAGCGAAGCCCCCCCCCCTGGGAGAGAGAGAGAAGAAAGAGGGAACAAGAGTCCCCGAAGCTAGCTCCTCTCCGGCGAGAGAGTAAGTGGGGAGGCCTTTTAGAGAGATGGATCGAGGGCGTGATTATTGGGTAGGAAGAAAATTGTCTGCTAGAGGGGGCCAGAGTCAGAGCAGGTAGGCGAGCGAGAGGGATCCAGCTGGGGGTTGGTGAAGAAAAAGAGAGTTCAATTATTAAGACAGAGACAGCTGGCCAGCCCGGAAAAAAAATCCTAGAGAAATTTTTTGATTTTTAATTAATTAATTAATAATAAATTTTCAGTTTTTACTTTACTTTTTTTTTTTTTTAATTTAATACATAGATAAAGATATATATATATATATTGACTGACACTATAAAACAAAAATGTCCCGCTAAAATAATATATATTTTTTTTCTTTTTCCCTCTATTCTTTTTTTAACAATAATAATAATCAATTATATATATATATATATATATATATATATATATATATATATATATATATATATATATATATATATATATTTTAATTTAATTTTTACCGGGGTCGGACGAAATTGGGTGTCAACAGCTGCCCCCCTTTGCATGCTTCATGAGACATGATGTATGCAAAGTCGTTTACCAAATTTCGTCCGGCTCAGCTAGGCATTGAGAACTTTCTCGCCGCCGAAACTCTGAGGTTTAAGGAAAGATCCTTAGAACCTCTAACGATAGGAAAGCTCCTATCGTTGTAAGATGGACTGATTGATTGTTTGTTTGAGGTTAAGGAAAGGTCCTTAGAACCTCTAACGATAGGAAAGCTTCTATCGTTGTAAGATAGACTGATTGATTGATTGTTTGTTTGAGGTTTAAGGAAAGGTCCTTAGAACCTCTAACGATAGGAAAGGTTCTATCGTTGTAAGATGGACTGAATGATTGATTGTTTGTTTGAGGTTTAAGGAAAGGTCCTTAGAACCTCTAACGATAGGAAAGGTTCTATCGTTGTAAGATGGACTGAATGATTGATTGTTTGTTTGAGGTTTAAGGAAAGGTCCTTAGAACCTCTAACGATAGGAAATGTTCTATCGTTGTAAGATGGACTGAATGATTGATTGTTTGTTTGAGGTTTAAGGAAAGGTCCTTAGAACCTCTAACGATAGGAAAGGTTCTATCGTTGTAAGATGGACTGAATGATTGATTGTTTGTTTGAGGTTTAAGGAAAGGTCCTTAGAACCTCTAACGATAGGAAAGGTTCTATCGTTGTAAGATGGACTGAATGATTGATTGTTTGTTTGAGGTTTAAGGAAAGGTCCTTAGAACCTCTAACGATAGGAAAGGTTCTATCGTTGTAAGATGGACTGAATGATTGATTGTTTGTTTCAGGTTTAAGGAAAGGTCCTTAGAACCTCTAACGATAGGAAAGGTTCTATCGTTGTAAGATGGACTGAAAGATTGATTGTTTGTTTGAGGTTTAAGGAAAGGTCCTTAGAACCTCTAACGATAGGAAAGGTTCTATCGTTGTAAGATGGACTGAAAGATTGATTGTTTGTTTGAGGTTTAAGGAAAGGTCCTTAGAACCTCTAACGATAGGAAAGGTTCTATCGTTGTAAGATGGACTGAATGATTGATTGTTTGTTTGAGGTTTAAGGAAAGGTCCTTAGAACCTCTAACGATAGGAAAGGTTCTATCGTTGTAAGATGGACTGAATGATTGATTGTTTGTTTGAGGTTAAGGAAAGGTCCTTAGAACCTCTAACGATAGGAAAGGTTCTATCGTTGTAAGATGGACTGAATGATTGATTGTTTGTTTGAGGTTTAAAGAAAGGTCCTTAGAACCTCTAACGATAGGAAAGGTTCTATCGTTGTAAGATGGACTGAATGATTGATTGTTTGTTTGAGGTTAAGGAAAGGTCCTTAGAACCTCTAACGATAGGAAAGGTTCTATCGTTGTAAGATGGACTGAATGATTGATTGTTTGTTTGAGGTTTAAGGAAAGGTCCTTAGAACCTCTAACGATAGGAAAGGTTCTATCGTTGTAAGATGGACTGAATGATTGATTGTTTGTTTGAGGCTTAAGGAAAGGTCCTTAGAACCTCTAACGATAGGAAAGGTTCTATCGTTGTAAGATGGACTGAATGATTGATTGTTTGTTTGAGGTTTAAGGAAAAGTCCTTAGAACCTCTAACGATAGGAAAGGTTCTATCGTTGTAAGATGGACTGAATGATTGATTGTTTGTTTGAGGTTTAAGGAAAAGTCCTTAGAACCTCTAACGATAGGAAAGGTTCTATCGTTGTAAGATGGACTGAATGATTGATTGTTTGTTTGAGGTTTAAGGAAAGGTCCTTAGAACCTCTAACGATAGGAAAGGTTCTATCGTTGTAAGATGGACTGAATGATTGATTGTTTGTTTGAGGCTTAAGGAAAGGTCCTTAGAACCTCTAACGATAGGAAAGGTTCTATCGTTGTAAGATGGACTGAATGATTGATTGTTTGTTTGAGGCTTAAGGAAAGGTCCTTAGAACCTCTAACGATAGGAAAGGTTCTATCGTTGTAAGATGGACTGAATGATTGATTGTTTGTTTGAGGTTTAAGGAAAGGTCCTTAGAACCTCTAACGATAGGAAAGGTTCTATCGTTGTAAGATGGACTGAATGATTGTTTGTTTGTTTGAGGTTAAGGAAAGGTCCTTAGAACCTCTAACGATAGGAAAGGTTCTATCGTTGTAAGATGGACTGAATGATTGATTGTTTGTTTGAGGTTAAGGAAAGGTCCTTAGAACCTCTAACGATAGGAAAGGTTCTATCGTTGTAAGATGGACTGAATGATTGATTGTTTGTTTGAGGTTTAAGGAAAGGTCCTTAGAACCTCTAACGATAGGAAAGGTTCTATCGTTGTAAGATGGACTGAATGATTGATTGTTTGTTTGAGGCTTAAGGAAAGTCCTTAGAACCTCTAACGATAGGAAAGGTTCTATCGTTGTAAGATGGACTGAATGATTGATTGTTTGTTTGAGGTTTAAGGAAAAGTCCTTAGAACCTCTAACGATAGGAAAGGTTCTATCGTTGTAAGATGGACTGAGTGATTGATGTCGAGGTAAAGGTTCCATCCTTATAACCTCGGATTGATTGATTGATCTCGAGGCAAAGGTTCCATCCTTAAAACCTCGGATTGATAATTGATCTCGAGGCAAAGGTTCCATCCTTAAAACCTCGGATTGATGAAAATTGATTATTTTCGAGGCAAAGGTTCCATCCTTAAAACCCCGATGATGAAAATTGATTGTTTTCGAGGTAAAGGTTCCATCCTTAAAACCCCGAATTGATGAAAATTGATTGTTTTCGAGGCAAAGGTTCCATCCTTAAAACCCCGATGATGAAAATTGATTCTTTTCAAGGCAAAGGTTCCATCCTTAAAACCCCGATGATGAAAATTGATTATTTTCGAGGCAAAGGTTCCATCCTTACAACCCCGATGAAAATTGATTGTTTTCGAGTCAAAGGTTCCATCCTTAAAACCCCGATGATGAAAATTGATTGTTTTCGAGGCAAAGGTTCCATCCTTAAAACCCCGATGATGAAAATTGATTCTTTTCAAGGCAAAGGTTCCATCCTTAAAACCCCGATGATGAAAATTGATTATTTTCGAGGCAAAGGTTCCATCCTTACAACCCCGATGAAAATTGATTGTTTTCGAGTCAAAGGTTCCATCCTTAAAACCCCGATGATGAAAATTGATTATTTTCGAGGCAAAGGTTCCATTCTTAAAACCCCGATGATGAAAATTGATTGTTTTCGAGGCAAAGGTTCCATCCTTAAAACCCCGATGATGAAAATTGATTGTTTTCGAGGCAAAGGTTCCATCCTTAAAACCCCGATGATGAAAATTGATTCTTTTCAAGGCAAAGGTTCCATCCTTAAAACCCTGATGATGAAAATTGATTATTTTCGAGGCAAAGGTTCCATCCTTACAACCCCGATGATGAAAATTGATTGTTTTCGAGGCAAAGGTTCCATCCTTAAAACCCCGATGATGAAAATTGATTGTTTTCGAGGCAAAGGTTCCATCCTTAAAACCCCGATGATGAAAATTGATTCTTTTCAAGGCAAAGGTTCCATCCTTAAAACCCTGATGATGAAAATTGATTATTTTCGAGGCAAAGGTTCCATCCTTACAACCCCGATGATGAAAATTGATTGTTTTCGAGGCAAAGGTTCCATCCTTAAAACCCCGAATTGATGAAAATTGATTGTTTTCGAAGCAAAGGTTCCATCCTTAAAACCCCGATGATGAAAATTGATTCTTTTCAAGGCAAAGGTTCCATCCTTAAAACCCCGATGATGAAAATTGATTATTTTCGAGGCAAAGGTTCCATCCTTAAAACCCCGATGATGAAAATTGATTGTTTTCGAGGCAAAGGTTCCATCCTTAAAACCCCGAATTGATGAAAATTGATTGTTTTCGAGGCAAAGGTTCCATCCTTAAAACCCCGATGATGAAAATTGATTCTTTTCAAGGCAAAGGTTCCATCCTTAAAACCCCGATGATGAAAATTGATTATTTTCGAGGCAAAGGTTCCATCCTTACAACCCCGATGAAAATTGATTGTTTTCGAGTCAAAGGTTCCATCCTTAAAACCCCGATGATGAAAATTGATTATTTTCGAGGCAAAGGTTCCATTCTTAAAACCCCGATGATGAAAATTGATTATGATTGTGGAGAAAAACTCTTTCCTCCTTTTTAAGTACCTCAGACAATCGAAGTTGAAATGTTCTATTCGGAAGTGTGAATTTTCATAATAGGTGAGTGCAGAAATTTATACTTCGATAAGATGAGTGAATCTTGATGATGACAATAATACTAACAAATTATGTAGAGGGAACGGATGTTTGGAATCAATATCCAAGGTTCATATAATATTTTCTTCAGTAAATATAGATTCCCTTGTGAGATATGTCATCCAAATAAGGTTAAAGCTTAACTACCCCAAAATGTTATGCCTAGTAGACCTAGTAGGATGCGTCTCAAGAGTAATAAAAATTACTCTTTACTCAGCCATTCCAACCTAAAGGCATTGCCCTATGGTTTTAATATCAGCATGGACGAAACTATCTTATATATAAAAAAAGAAATTCCCTGAAAAGAAAAACTGAAACGCGAAAGAAAATGCTGATAATAAAACTAAAGGACAAGAAAAACGGATCAGATCGCTTCTTTCTTCCACAATACTTCAACAGGGTGAGTAGAGGACCATTATGGGAGTGAACTGGTCGGGAAAGACTGTCGTGTCCAGTCTATCTGAATCATTGCTGGATCTGATTCAGGAACAAAAGCTTGTATTTTATCTAGCAATTCTTCAGCAGTTGTTGCGGATATTATAATTCGCCGTGCCACTCTTGATATGAAATTCTTCTGCATAGCATAATCCATAAAAGCTATCAGACCTGTAAAGAAATTGTTAACATTTAAAAGCCCAATGGGTTTCTTATGCAAATTAAGTTGGGCCATGGAAGCAATTTGAAAGACTTCTCCCAATGTGCCAAAACCACCTGGTAGAGCGATAAAAGCATCAGCATTTAAAAGCATTTGTAACACACGCTCTTGCAAATTTTTAACCACTAATTCTTCTCCAATCGTGCCCCCAGAAATAAATTTCAGAGGTCCAGGGATAATGCCCAGAACTTGACTTCCTCCTAGAGATGCTGCTGATGCTACACCTCCCATTAATCCGACACTACCTCCTCCATAAACTAAATGTATTTTTCGCTCAGCTAATACTCTTCCCAAATGGTTGGCTGCTTTTAAATACTCTTCATCTTTTCCAGGAAAAGCCCCAGAAAATACACAAATACTTCGGGATTTACGAGTTGGGGTTTTCTCCATTCCTATCCTTACCCTTGTGAGAAAAGAGGATATATTTATAGAGATGAAGAGATAAGGCAATAATTTTATTTTCAAGAATGGATACATTATTGCCAGCTATTCACAGTAGTCACGAGTATGACTTTGGTCAGGTATGGGTACACTATCGTTAAAAGAGGAGGAAAATTTTCAAAATAGCTGCTAGCATGTACAGTAGTCACTACTGTAGCTTACGTCAGGAGTAGGTACGTGATTGTTGGAAGAGAAGGAAAATTTTAAAAAGTGGCAGCTATATACAGTAATCATAACTGTATCTCATGTCAGGAGTGGGTACATTATTGGGAGGATAATTTCAAAAGCGACAGCTAGCATGTACAGTAATCGTGACTTTGGTTCACGTCAGGAGTGAATACATTATTACCAAAAGGGGAGGAAAATTTCAAAAGCGACAGCTAGCGTGTACAGTAATCGTGACTTTGGTTCACGTCAGGAGTGGATACATTATTACCAAAAGGGGAGAAAAATTTCAAAAGCGACAACTAGCATGTACAGTAATCGTGACTTTGATCCTCGTCAGGAGTGGATACATTATTACCAAAAGGGGAGGAAAATTTCAAAAGCGACAGCTAGCACGTACAGTAATCGTGACCTTGTTCCGTCTTCTACTGGCTTTGCGTCTAGTAACGGCTTCAATGCTTTCTATGAATCGGTGATTTGCATCTCATCTAGCTTTTTCACAAACTGGCAAACAGGGTCGTTTAGGGTCAGATTCCCAAGACTGTAACGTTCTCGTTCTTTTTGGAGAATTATCCATAATCCAACAACCTCAAATTGCACTATTCCGCAAGAATGCGCTTCAAGAACCTCTCGAATATCTTCTAGAGATTCCTTACGCAAGCCATTCTTAATGAATCTTATTCTATCATTACGATTTCTGGTGATCACTCCTGGAGAACGACATTTAGCACCGCAAATCCACCATCCACAATTGTGACAGACGCCTAGCCTCTTTGCTCTTCTCTTTTTGGCATAAACGCTTTTACCAAAGCCGGGCATACGGGGAAAGAACGCATCTGGAACTTCACCAGCCGAACGAACTTTAGCTTCGATTAGCCATCGCACATTATCAGGAATGCCTTTGTGCATAAATAGTCGGAATCGTTCACATCTAGCTTGATAAACCTTTTTAAGAACATTTATTGGGAAAGAAGGGAAATATTTTCGTAGGGTGGAAAGAGAAGACTCCATTGATGAAGGAGGCATAGAAGGAAATTAGTGATTGTAGGAAACGTAAATAAATGATTTTGAGAGTTATGGAGTACCATATCCTGAAGGAAGAACATATATTTATAGTGATGAAAGGATGAGGCGTTTATTACACTTACAGAAGCTAGTACATTGTTGTCAAAAGAAAAGACAAATGACAACTTAAATGTACAGCAATCATGACTGTCGTTCTCATCTTCTACCGATTTATGTCCATTAATGACTTTAATGCCATCTATGAATCGGGGACTCGCTTCTCATCCAGTTTTCTTACAAACTGGCAAACAGGATCGTTTAAAGTCAGATTCCCAAGACTGTAACGGTCTTGTTCTTTACAGAAAGTTATCCATAAATCGATAATTTCATATTGCACAAATCCGCAAGAATGCGCTTCAAGAGTCCCCCGGATATCCTCCAGAGATTCATTACGCAGGCCACTCTTGATGAATTTTCTTTTATCTTCACGATTTTTGGTGATCATCCCTGTGGACCGGCATTTAGTGTCGCAAATCCATCGTCCGCAATTATGACAGACACCTAGCCTCTTTGCTCTTCGCTTCTTGGCATAAGCGCTTTTACCAAAGCCGGGCATACGGGGAAAGAACGCTTCTGGAACTTCACCAGCTGAACGAACCTTAGCTTCAATTAGCCACCGCACATTGTCAGGAATGCCTTTGTGCATAAAGACTCTAATCCTTTCACATCTAGCTTGGTAAATCATTTTAAGAACATTTATTGGGATGGAAGGAAAGTATTTTCGCATGGCGGAAAGAGTAGAATCCATTGATAAAAGAAGAATTTGAGAGAAGAGATGAAGAAATCAGTTATTGTAGGAAACTGAAATAACCGATTATGAGAGTCAGAGAGTATTGCATCTGCTACTTAACCGGAAAGAAGAACACGCATTTATAGCGATGAAAGGATAACGTGTTAATTACGCTTACAGGAACAAGTACATTATTGTCCAAAGGTAATGCAAATTTTTCAAATATGACAAATCGTATGTACAATAATTGTGACTGTGGCTCACATCTTCCACTGGCTTTACGTCCAGTAACGGCATTAACGGCTTCTATGAGTCGAGGATTTGCTTGCCATCCAGTTTTCTTACAAGCTGGCAAACAGGGTCGTTTACAGTCAGATTCTCGGGACTGTATCGTTCTCGTTCTTCATGAAAAATGCTCCATAAACCAAGAAGTTCATGTTGCACGGATCCACAAGAATGCGTCTCAAGAGTCAATTGGATATCATCCAACGAGTCCTTACTCAGGCCATTCTTAATGAATCGTATTTTATCTTCTCGATTATCAGAGATCATTCCTAAAGAACGACATTTAGTATTACAAGTCCACCTACCACATTTATGGCAAACTTGTAATCTTTTCGCTCTTCTTTTTCTGGCATAAGAACTTTTGCCAACACCAAGCATGTAAGATGCAAATGTCTCTGGGATTTCACCTGCCAGACGAACCTTGGCTTCAATTAACCACCGTACATCTTCAGGTATTCCTTTGTGCATCAGAGCTCTTAATCGTTCGCAGCGAACTCGGTAGATCTTTTTTTAGGATTTTTATTGGGAGAGAAGGGAAATACTTTGGCAAGGCGGAAAAAGTAGGATCCATTTTCTAGGAGGAAGTAAAAGAAAGAAGGGGTAAAGGAATCAGTTATTATGAGCAACTGAGAGAACCGACTTGAGAGTCACGGAGTACCGTATCCGCCGTTTAACCGGAAAAGTAGATCCTACTTCATTTTGATAGATATTTTTTTTTCGTTGATCCAGTCCTCGATTATTGAATCTTTTGTCCGCTTTTGACAAAGTTTCAACGACAATATTTCTTGATGTCTGCCTTATCTTTGACCACAGATATCTCTTATCTTGGATGCTGCTAAGCTGGCATCAATCCTATCCTTCCAGGTGTAGTCTCGATTATTGAATCAATTGCCATGCTTTTGACAATATTGTGTACTTTATAGTTTTTGATATCTGCCTTATCCTTGGCTATAGCTATCTCTTATCTTGGATACTACTAGCTGATGTCAATCCTGTCCTTCCAGGTGTAGTCTCGATTATTGAATCGATTGCCAGGCTTTTGACATCTTGTCTACCTTATCCTTGAATTCCTGATGCGGGTTAGTCCTGCATATTAGCTGTGTATCCAGTGATAGATTGGTAAGAGCTGATGACATTGAGATCTCAGCTTATACTGCTGTAACTGTGCTGTGAATGTGATTCCTGTTTGGTCCTTGTTATGTAAAAGCCATGCATGCATGATGTGAAATGCATGAATGCAGAGCATGTGGAATTGATATTTTTTTTTTTTATGGATCTAGTTCTTCATGTCTTTGCTTTACTGGATCTTCTTTGTGATTGCCTTCTTGGACTATCATTGAATCTCTTTATGCTTCTCTGGACAATTGTCCCTGTTATGGATTTCATATCATCGAAGGCTTATCTTCCAATGTCTGCTTTGCCCCTTTTCTTGTGACCGTGCCGACACTTACTTATCCCCATGTTATAATCTGAATGATTGCTCTTCCTTGAACTCATGTTTTGATCCATAAGACTTGCCGCCTTGTCTATTGAACTTCTTTGTTGGCAGTACTCCTCTTACGCTTCGTAGAGACTATTTTGCTCCCCTGAATATGGTATTTATGGGGATAAAAGGTATCACCTCGCCTTTAATAGAAGGTCGAGCATTTCTAGACCTTTGTGATGGCACTTGATCGTAAATTTCTCTTACAAGAACCACATCTTATTAAAGAAAGACTCAAGCTATCTCCTCACCTTTAAGTCTACATACATTAATGAATAATGGTTTGGCCTTAAAGAAAAACTTTCATCAATTTGCAAAGCTTGACAAAGTAATTTACGGTCTTTATTTTCAATTAAAATATCCTGCCATTCTTCCCTTTCCAACTCGAAGACATAAACTGTGCAAGGCAATAAGGTAGAAACATGATTCACAATAATAGCCTTTTAGCTGAATGAGGATGATATCGAGAGGTAACTATTAGGCGTGAGGAAAATTAAGTTTGAATGTTTTTTTTTTTGTTTTTGTGGCAGTCTTTTAGCTGAATGAGAATAATATTAAGAGGTAAATATTAGGTCTGAGTAAAGTTAAGTTTGAGTGGTGTGAAAGAAGGGTCTTTTAATACTACTCGTGAGCAGTATTAAATAAGGTAGAAACATAATTCACAATGATAGTCTTTTAGCTGAATGAGGATATTAAGTCTGAAGGAAGTTAAGTTTAAGTGGTTTGAAAGAAGAGTCTTTTAATACTACTCGTGAGCAGATTTGATTATGGTGAAAAACTCAATAGTGATGACTTCAAACTTGCCACCTTTTCCAGAAAGTTTGATCTCATCTGTTGCCCCCCAACTATCGTAATCTTTATGTACACTTGGTTTGAGGGTTACTTTTGTTTTCTAAACCGCCTTTGCAGGTTTTCAGTCTAGAATCGATAGCTCACTTTTTCTATCTTTTTTTCTTTTGCTCTAGTTTGAGCCCTTTTTTTTTCCTTTCTCTTTTTTTGTTTTTGTTTTTGTTTCCCTTTTTTTTTTTTGTGAGCTATGGTGATGACATACTTGATAACTCTCTTGAAGTGAGATGACTCAAGTGGCCTTGCTTGCTCGTGCTTGTTCTCAGTCCTTTTTGGTTTTGAATTTTCCCTGGTTTTTTTTTTTTTATGGAAGGGACGAATTTCTCTTTCTTTTTGGAGTTTGTGTTGCAAAGAACTGAGATCATAGCCCTCTTGAAGTGAAATGATTCAAGTGGCCTTAGTTGCTTGTGTTTGCTCTCAGTCTCTTTTTTTTTTGTTTCGGATTTTCCCTTTAATGGCTTTTTGATGGAAGGGATGAACTTTTTCTTTTCGGAGTTTGTGTTACAGAAAACTGAGACCCTTTTTTTTTTTTTTTTTTTTAGCATTTATGAGAATTGGGAGGCCACTGAAATCATTTAATATAAGAGCTACCTTGTTTGGAAACTAACCCCAAACTTCTTGCAAGGATGTTGATAACCACTGTGAATTCTTTTTGAGGGTTGAGGTGCAACATATGAAATCCTTCTTACTAGATTTGGCAGCACTTTCAAGATCATTACTATCAAATTTCCCTTAACTTTTTATTTTCACCCACGAGTAGTATCATTTAGAAAGCAAAGTATGATAGCGATAATGGATAGTATAATGGAAAGGAGTAAGAGATGGATGTAAAAACGGAATTTTTGGTAAGAAGTGGTGGAATGTGTAGGTGTAATAATTGAATTTTTGGTAAAAATTGGTAGAATGTGTAGATGTAATAATGGAATTAAAAAGTGGTAGAATGCACACGCAACATCTTTTTGTTAGAGAACAAAAAGAATTACCGGTTGTCGAAAAAGTAAAGTGTGATAGCAATAATGGATAGTATAATGGCAAAGAGTGTAAAAATGGAAAGTAGTAGAATGCACGCATCACATCTTTTTGTTGTACCAGAAAAAGAATAGCAGGTGTCCATTTAACAAAGACTACACCCTAGATTCTGGACTAAATCTAGGAGATTTTTACTATTAAATTACTTTTGTAAGCTTTCAAAGATACAAGTTTATTCAAAGGATTCCCTGTCATTCAAAAGTGTGTGCGGACTATTAGGTCAGATCTGACTTGGAGTCCTTCCAAAATCAATGTAATTCCAGCTCGAAATCTTCACTTTCAATTACCAATCACATCATGGCCTAGGAATTTAAACTCGACCAACTATTGGACCTTGAGTTTTAGTGCCACACAATTTTCAATTAAATGCCCGATTGAACATTTTGTATTTGGCGTTTGGGTCATTCCAACTTGGAAGAGGAGGCTACTTGATCTTTGCTACCGTTGGTATGGGTGGTAGCAGGTTTGTAACTTGTGAAAATTGAATCGACTTGAGTAGCATTTCTTCCCATGAGTGGTATGTGGCACTGATGAGGGAGCCTTGAAGATTACAGTCTCAATAGGAGATCCTTTCACTTGTAACTTGAGTGGTATTGGATCATAGGACTTGGAGATGATGTTTTGGATAGCTCCGGTTCTTTCATTGAAACATCCTTCAATTGAAGAATCGACCAGCTTTTCTGTTTTGATTCCAAATTCGATCTTTTCTCCAGATAAGACCACATTTGAAAAGCTACTTGAAGTGTTCCCAACTAGTTTTTCATGAAATGGTCTATTTAATGCCTGGGTAAACAGGGTGATCAATTCTCTTTCTATCATAGATGGTTGAACTTGTGCGGCTAAGTGTCTCCACCTTTATGCGTATTCCTCAAAAGGTCTCTTGTTCCTTCTTCTCTATATTCTGGAGAATTTGGTGATCTAGGGGTAAGTCTATAACATGCTCACAGTTACTGATTGAGAGCTTAAACGAGGTCATTCCAGGCTTTGATGTTTCTCAGACCTTGACTTAGATACCATTG
The DNA here is from genome assembly GCA_039654915.1 of Aquilaria yunnanensis. NCBI lineage: Eukaryota > Viridiplantae > Streptophyta > Magnoliopsida > Malvales > Thymelaeaceae > Aquilaria > Aquilaria yunnanensis. Next base: position 6,296,198 of record CM077595.1, read on the forward strand.
TAGCGCTGACTTTGTAAGATTTTCTTGAAAAAGTGCTATCAACACTTTCTCGTCTTTTGTGAGTGGTTGTATTTTCCTTAGAAACAGCGTAATATAATTGATGGGATAACTTGTTCCATCATATTTCACAAAGTCAGGTACCTTAAAGTATGAGGGAATCACAACATCTGGTATCAAGCAAAGATTGTTCATCAAAAGAGATAAAGTGCCTCTTTTAATGGTCCGCAGTCTCTTTTCTATGATCTTGAGTTTTTTTAGTATTCTCTTCTTCTTTAAGCAGGAGCTTCTTTTCTTCAAAAATTGGACTGTGCCTTAGATGAATGATATCAGATAGACCTGAGTCATGAAAGAGCTTCTCTTGAACTGAGACCTGTTCTGAGTGAATTGGGGAGGATAGGTTAGATCTTGTGGGTCATTGACGGGGACTTGGGTCGCTAACTCCATTAACTGTTTCATTTGCTCAGCCATACTTTCTATATTGGACTTCATATCTATGAGACGTTCTTTGGTTTGTTCTGCCATTAATCTTATTTGGAGCCGAGCTGGATATCGGTGTTGATGGCCAATTTTACCGTTTCTAAAGTGAGATTCATTTTATTAAACTTTATATGCAATTGATTGATGTGATGGATGTATGTAATACAAAATGAGATTATGTTTTTATCAGACTTTGTATGCATGTATTTAATGTAATGGATGCGTGCAATACAAAATGAGATTATGTTTTATCAAACTTTGTATGCACATGATTGATGTAATGGATGCATGCAATAAGTGAGTTTGATTATCAACTATCGTAGAACTTCGAGATTTCTAGTTGTCATTTAAAAAGATCAAAAGTTATTACAGTTTGGTGCGTGGTTTTGATGCATGACGAAAAATTGTACAAAACAGAAGTATAACAAAAGAATAACAAGGTTAACAACGAGTTAGATATCAATTAATAACACATGAACTATTACGAAAAGAAGTCTGAGCCATAAATATAAAACACAAAGAAAACCAAGGATAAGGTAACAAAAATGGCATAACAATAACATGCTTATAGTGTTGGTAAATGGTAGAAATTCTATGGTCAGTTCTATGGTTAAGTGGGGAATTCTATATGCATAAGGTGGCTTATCAAAAAGGCCAGGGATAGTTCCCGAATCCCATCACTAAATCATAGTGACGGCCCGATTCCTTACCCTCTAGGGTTAATGTAAGGAATGGATTAATTCGAGTCGTAGCTTTTCATGGGCCCATGCAGAGACTAACCGTCTCAGAAGGCAATACACTACTTTGCTACTTTGAAACCGGTGAAGGCTTGGAGACCATGGCCTCACAAGGACAACAACACCAATTCCGCTTAGAAAGAATCGTGTTCGATTTGAGGAAGCTCGGGTATAGAGCTTCATATTGTGAATGCATAATGCATGTTTTTGCTAAGCAAATATAGCATAAAAAAAATCCACATAAAAATAAGCAAAGCAAAACAAATCAAGTTTTAGGCTCGACTCACTAACCGTCTCCCCAGCGGAGTCGCCAAGCTGTGGCAACGTCGGGTTTTCGGGAGTCGCCACCAATCAGTTTTCTTAGGTCGATTGGTCACCTTAAAATTGGTCTGCGAGAGTTCGGGGATCGGGAGTACGGTTACGCTAAAACAACTTTGTTATAGCGCCCAAAATTGGCACCTTAATTGATTTTAATTTTGTTTTACTTTGCTTTTTAACAACTTCAGTTAATTTTCAAAACCAGGAATTTTAACTGAATTATTTAGTCGGATGTGGATTTTTGGTAATTAATTTGTATAGAATTTTATACTTCCGAACCATGGACTCTGCCGAGTCATTTGGACACAGAAGATTTGATTCCGAACCATGGACTCTGCTGAGTCACCCGGACACGGAATTTGATGAAATTTTAAAGAATTTAATCCATATCATAAATATGAATTTTTACCTTTTTATTTAATTTATTTTAAAAAATTTAATATTTTCCAAACCGTAGATCCTGCCGGATCATCCGGATATGAAATTTAATTTAAAGTTAATTATTTAATTATTATTTTATGGAATTAATTATTAGTTTAATTATTAATTTGGAAATTTTAGGTTTATTGATAATCTAAAAATTTGATTTTTCTTTCTCTATATTTTCTTTTCTTTTCTTTCTTTTCTTTCTTTCTCTTTTCTTTTTACTTTTCTTTTTATTTTCTTGTTTAATGAAAGATCTTTATCATTTATTTTTTTTAAGGAACCAAAAATAATTTTTTTTTTTTTCAAAGAGTTATATATTTTTTTAAAAAAATCTTGATATTCATATATTTTATTTTATGTTTATTCTTTTTATTTGATAAAATATGAACCAAAAAGTAATTATTTAATTAAGATTTTATTTATTTAATAATGAAACCAAAGATTTATATGTATATTATAAAAATAAAAGAAAAGTCTTGATATTTATATTTTGATATAAGGTTTTTAAAGTAATTATCTAATTTGTAAGTCTAAAAAAAACATCCAATTAATAAGTCTAAAATATTTAATTCTTTTCTATTTATTTTATCTTATAAATATTTTTTTGAAATCATTTGGCTAAGATTTTTGTTTATTTAATAAAGGGATTAAAAAGTTATATTTTTTTATTATTTTAAAAGAAAATAAGTAAAAATATAAAATTTTAATTTTTATATATTTATATTTTTAAAAAAAAATTTTCTTTGTTTTTATTACTAGAAAAAAAATAAAGTAAACTATTTAAAAATTAATTTTATTTTATACTTTACTTAAAAAATTTTGGTTTTCCAAACCATGGATCCTGGCGGATCATTTGGACATGGAATTTAATTTAAAATTTATTCAATTAATTATTAAATAGCACACGCAGCCTGAATTTTTCTAAGTGTGATTTTTTTAATTATGTCAAACTAATTTCATATTAATTATTAAAAAGTCTAAATCTAATTATGTTTAATATTAATTCCTAAGCTAATTCATGATTATCTAAACAAAACTATAAAAGAAAAACATAAGTAAAACAATGACTAATTTGTAAATCAGAACAACATTAGAGACTCAATTAGACAAATAAAATAAATCCAGGGGTAAATTATTTATTAAAAATGTTTATCTAACCTAATCATGCAATTATGCTTAATATTAATTTTATTTATTTATTCGTGCTCATAATCAAATAAAAACATGAATGAAAATAAACATTAGTGACCAAATTGTAAATCAAAACAACATTAGAGTCTCAAATAGACAAAAATCAAATAAATCCAGGGACATATTATTTAAAGAAATATCTATGTATCCTAATCATATAATTAAGCTTAATGTTAATTTCTAAGCAAATTTATGCTTTTAATTATCTGAACAATTAATAAACATCAGTAAATCAATGGCCAGATTGTAAATCGAAACAAACATAGGGTCTCAAATAGGCAAATCAAAGGAATCCATAGGCTAAAAATTAATTATGCCCAAAATTATGGATCAAATCAGATCTGGATCGATAACGAGTCGGTTTGCAATCCGAGTTTCATTTTTTTTGATTTTTAATTTTTGCTTTTTGTTTGCTTTAAATAATATCAATTAATATCCAAACCATGGATTCTAACCGAATCATCTGGATATGGATTTTTGATTTACTAGTTCTGAATTCATTCTTGAATTTTCATTAAAATCTGCTCAGAATTAAATCTCGTAAATATGACCCCTTTTTTTTATACGTTATGTAAACATGAGTTTTGAATTTATGATAACTATTAAAATTAAAATCAAATAAATAGGTAAAAATCTGACCTAACCTAAAATTGCAATTTTATGTAATATTGATCACAGACTAATTCATGATTCTCGAAATAATAAACCAACAACCAAAAAAAGAAATAAAAACATAAAACAATACTGTCAGTGATGAATATGCAAAACGGGAGAACATTAGTGACTTAAATGAATAAAAACAAAGAGAATCAAGGGCTAAATAAGAATTTTACCCAAAAATTTGATTGAGTCAAGAAACAAACGCGAGTCGCGACTGGCGGGCCTTCTTCTCCGGCGTATAATCATTCTCGACAGTGAAGAATTTCCTGACGTACTCGACGCTCTTGTTCTCGATCCTCTTGGCGATCTTTTGGTTGAGCAGCTCGAGAAGGTCCTTGATTTTGAGGTAGTTGGCGGTGCACGATTGGATTTTTTTGCTATTTAATTTTATTTTTTATTTTAAATAATTTCAATTAATATCCAAGCCATGGATTCTAACCGAATCATCTGGACATGGATAGATGATCCATCTTAGGACGGATTTCTAATAAATTTAAATATTAATTAACCAATAATTTGATACAGATTAATATATTACAAAAATAAAAATTAAACTATTCTAAAATCCAATAAATATACATGAATATACATATCAAATCAAAATCCTATATTATTTTCCATGTCAATTCAATGATCGAATTTTATGTAAGATCAAATCAACAATAACAAAGATAAAACAAAGAAAAATACAAACAATAAAAAATTTACTATCAGTGACTAATCTGCAAAATAAAAAAAGAGTTAGTGACTTAAATGGTCAGATCAAATAAAACTAAGGACTTAATGGAAATTTTTACCCAAATAATCAAAAGTTTTGACTTAGTCAACAAGACAAAAACGTCTTCAGCAGAGGAGCATAGCAGCAGGGGAAAGATGGCGCGACGGCGGCGTGCGCGGAGCAGGAGCCTGGCGGCTGGCGGCTGACGGGGGGAAACGAGGGGTGGAGGGAGGGACGACGCGATGGCTGGGCGCGCTGAGGAAGAGCGACGGACGGGGGCGGCGCGCGTTGGCAGCGTCGGGGAGATCGCGACAGGAGGAGGAGCACGGCAGAGGTGGTGCGCACGGCGGAACTGGGCGACGCAGTGGACGGCGCACGGGAGGGACGGTGATCCGGTGAGCGTGTGACGGCAGGAACTGTGCGCGACGGCGTGGGACGCGACGGAGGCTGGAAGACGAACAGGGAAGGAGACAGGCATGACGGGCTCGGCTGAGGAGGAGCTGGAGCGGGGTCGGCGGCGGGTTGCAGGAGGACGAGGGGAGAAGCAGCTGCGGGGCGGAACGGCGGGCTGGGCGGGAGAACGCGGGGAGAAGTAGCTGGAGGGAGAGCGAAACAGAGGGAGAGCTGGGGAAGAGAGAGGGCCAGAGAGATGGAGAGAGAAAGATAGAGAGGGAGATCAGTGAGAGCTCCAGCAAGGGAGATGAAGAAGAAGAAGAAGAAGAGCGAAGCCCCCCCCCCTGGGAGAGAGAGAGAAGAAAGAGGGAACAAGAGTCCCCGAAGCTAGCTCCTCTCCGGCGAGAGAGTAAGTGGGGAGGCCTTTTAGAGAGATGGATCGAGGGCGTGATTATTGGGTAGGAAGAAAATTGTCTGCTAGAGGGGGCCAGAGTCAGAGCAGGTAGGCGAGCGAGAGGGATCCAGCTGGGGGTTGGTGAAGAAAAAGAGAGTTCAATTATTAAGACAGAGACAGCTGGCCAGCCCGGAAAAAAAATCCTAGAGAAATTTTTTGATTTTTAATTAATTAATTAATAATAAATTTTCAGTTTTTACTTTACTTTTTTTTTTTTTTTAATTTAATACATAGATAAAGATATATATATATATATTGACTGACACTATAAAACAAAAATGTCCCGCTAAAATAATATATATTTTTTTTCTTTTTCCCTCTATTCTTTTTTTAACAATAATAATAATCAATTATATATATATATATATATATATATATATATATATATATATATATATATATATATATATATATATATATATTTTAATTTAATTTTTACCGGGGTCGGACGAAATTGGGTGTCAACAATACTAAAAAATATTGATAACGATAAAAAGTAACATTCTCAATTTTTGCTTTTATTGAATATTATACTACTTTACTAGTTTACTTACGGAAATATATTTTTGACCTGTCAAAAAGTGAGGCAGGGATATAATTGGAAAACATACAAGATCTCAAATACTAACAAACAATAAAACAAACCAAACCAAACCATATTATATAATCATCTTATTAAATTGTTGGTGAAATATTTTCAGAAAATATTGATAATTTCCTCCACGTTTTGTATTTACGGTACTCGAAGATAGCTAAGAATTATAAGAGAAATTCATAGTAAGAACTCTAATAATAATAATAATAATAATAATAATAATAATAAAACTTGGAACAAGGAAGAGAAAAGATCAGTTTTACGAAAATCCCCACAAGGAAATTGTTAGTGGCCTGTGTACAAAAAAAAAAAAAAAACAAAGATGAAGATGAACGAATTGTTAAATGACCATTGATTTCAATTACTACTATAATTTGTACAATTCAGTGTAAATACACGTCGATTCTTCCAAGCAAAGATCTCTGCGCACTCCAAGCTACATCATTCATAAAATTCAATTAATTTTTTGTTTTAATTGCCTCTTTTTTAGATGTATCAATAAGATCTAAGTTAGATGATTGTAGCCTGCAGATGGTAGCGTAAAGGGCCCGCACTTGAATTTCCTGACCTCCAACCAGGTTCGATGTCTAACAGGCTTATCATATACTCCCCCCTCCCAAAAATTTTGCTCTATTTGTTTTTGACAAATAATCTATGATTTTTTATTTTTAACATTTTAATATATAAATATAAAATATTTGTATATGAATGATAATTCAAGATATGTAGTTTCTAAATATATTTTTTTTGATTTTTTTTAATAAACAATAATATGAATAAAATTGAGTCAAAATACAATAAAAAGTCAAATGTATCAAAATTTATGGGACGGAGGGAGTACTATTTTTTTTGTTAATTACAGCTTGCAACCCTTCAGATTTCTAGGGGCGGGTAAATTCCCACCCAAATTTTACTAAGTAGTCTTTTATTTTTTAATATATACTTGTAAATGTTTTTGACTATAAAAAACAAATTCGTGTGATTGCAACTAATTATAAATGGCTGATTTATTCGCTAATGTATTGTATAATATAGTCATTATTATGTCCATTCTACATCGGGTTCGGGGCCAATTGCCTTTGCTTATTTAGTAAGATGCAGAAAAATTGAAAAAAAAAAATTATACTTCTTCGTCACATATCTAATAAACCATTTGGTTTAGTGTGGAGATTAAGAAAATGAAAAAATAAAATATGTATTGTTTGCACTTTTAGCCTTAACTTTTTTACACGTAAATCCAGGATATTGAAAAAAATAAATATTAAAATGATAGTTTTAAGGGCAATATGGTAAAGTAATTTACTAAATATGGAATGTTGTAATGTTTTGGGATTGCTCAATATAGAATATATTGTAATTTGGGACAAAGGGAATATCGAAATAAGGGTTAGATTAAATAAAATTATCCTTTATTGTCAACAAAAATTGTACTCCTCCCGTCCCAAGTTTTTTTGTACTATATCAATTTTTCGACTTGAATTTATTTATATTAATATATTATTATTATTTTTTTTAAAAATTACATTTAGAAACTACAAGACTTATAGATTTTTAATACAATTTTTTTAAAAAAAATTTAATAAAAATGAATATAAATAAATTTAAGTCAAACTTAAGTAAAAAAATTTAAATTGTGCAAAGAACTTTGGACAGAGATAGTATTAATTAATTAATACCAAGACCACGAATGGCATCAAGGCTACCCATTTGAAGTACAAAAAATGCATTGGTAGGGCCTTAGGTGTGAGCACCCAAGGGCTTGAGTTCCTTATGCAATTCACTAAAGTAAACATATTATGGCCATAAGCAATAAGTGACTTTGCACTTAGAAAAAGAGAAATGAAATGAACAGATGCTTAAATGCTAAAAGTCAATGTTTGTTGTTGGACAAGCTAATATTCATTATTGGATAAGACGATTAGTCATGAAATGAGGTTCTAGACGCCTCTACAGATACTAATACCTAAACTCACATAGGCTAAATGCATAAATTACAAGTTAAAGTCGGCAAAGGATCGAAATACTAGATAAGAGCATGGGTTGGGTTAGGTTGGGTTTCTAATGGAACCACACTAACCTTGAAATAGCCATTGTTCCAAAGAAAATTTTAACCTAACCCGAGAAATAAATAAAACCAAAATTATAGTTCTAGTTCTTGATTTTTGGGTTCCTAATAAAGTTTCAACTTAATACACATTGCTTTAGCAAATTAAGGTAATCAAAACCTTACAAATTAACCATTGCAACCTTCCACCATTGTCATCTCATCGAGCAACATTTCTACTCTCGTCCTCCAATTTAGTAGTACTTCTTTGGTTTCGCCGCTCATTACGTTCACAGCCTATTTTCACTCTTCCTTGTGTAACCATCATCACCATTTTCTAAGACAACAACTTGTTGTGTGAATTTTAAGTAACCTATTGCTTCCCATCATATTTAATACAATGGCTCCAGCTTTATCTCAATCCCCTTTTAAGTAACAAGTGGCTCCCGCACATAAAAAAAAAATAGAGAAGTGAAATAAACAGATGTTAAGATGCCCAAAGTCAATATATGTTATGGAACAAGAAAATTTCTATTATTAGATAAGACAATTGGTTAGAAAATGAAGTTCTGCATGCCTCTATATATACTAATACCTGAGCTCATACAAGCTAAATGCATATATTAGGAGTTGAACTCGGCAAAGAGCAGAAATACAAGGGGTGCACATGGGTCAGGGTTGGGTTAGGTTTCTAGTATAATCGAACCAATCCGAAACAGTCATGGTTCTAGTAAAAAAAATCAACTTAACCCAAGAATCGAATAGAACCAAAATCATGGGTTTTAGTTTTCCTGCTCTGGTTCTTATTTTTTTGGGTCCTTAACAAAGTTTTCACTCAACACATATTAATCCAGCAAATTAAGGTACTCAAAACCTCATAAATCATCCACCATAACTCACCACCTTTGCCATCTCATCGATGGCATTTCCACTCCTATCCTCAGATCTGATAGTAATCCACCAATTCCATCTCTTATTAGGTTCATAACCCATTTTACTCTCCCCTGTGTAGTCATCGTAACCATTCTTCGAGACAGCAGCTCATTTTGCTACCTTTTTAGCGACCCATCACTTCCCATCAACTAGTTAATGCAATGGTTCCAACTTTATCTCAATCCCCTCTTAAGCCACGTTTGAAGAACAACCCAATCCCCGTTTAAGTCCAGTTCCTTGATCTCCCTCCACATCCTCTAAGCCTAGCCTTGCCCCTATCAACCCAACCAGTTCATCATCTATGATAGCTAGTATAGGTTGAAGATGAGTTGGGGTTGTTCAAGTGAGCTTGGCAAAGTTAGTATTAAGTTTCCATCTAAAAGACAATACTAACTTTCCATCTAAAAGACATCAACACCTTCACGATATAATTTTCAATACTAAATATATTGGTAATTCAGTAATATCATAAATCTTATAAAATATTTTTACATATACCTTCAAGTTCATTTCCAAGTCAGGTTGGTTCTATATATAACTATGACCAACCTAAAATTGATTGTTTTTCCAGATGTGAAACCAACTTGTGACCCATCATCCATTTTTACCCCACCATAAACCTAATCCAATAAGGATAGTTCAGGTTGAGTTCTGGATTTAAATAACCCATGCTTACCTCTCAAGAATACATAGCTAGCTAAGTGGAGGTATGGGCTTGTGAAAAAACTTCTACAACTTTCAAACCTCAACCTTTTGAGTAAATTATATAACTACTTAAATTATGTAAACTTATAGTTTTGAATTGAGGTAAGATGTTAAATTACATTATGATTTATTTGTATCATATACTTATTCCTTTCTAAATGCAATAAGATTTTTTTTACATTTACAATATTAAATTATCACATCGTGTTCATTTAATTTCTTTTTCACCATCTTCTTTTACCTAAAATGCAAGATCTTGATAGATTGTGTTCAAACTTTCCTCTGCATCAGAAACAGAGATTGCATGGCGGTAAAGTGTCAAGTGTTGATGAATGAGGTCAAGTCTCTTATTGCCGTTGTCTTTTGTCAGGTAGTTTAGGAGCATATGACTTAGCAAGTGTCTCTATTTCTAGTCCTTTGTAATCCTTTCCATGTTTTTTCAACCTACCTAAAAAAATACAAAATCTTTATTGGTTAAAAATAGATGAACAACATTTACTTTTCAAATGTCAAGGTTGTCTGGATTGGAATCTTACCCAGGATTATGTTTCACTATACAAGATTATGATTGTAGGATTAGAACGTAGATCATTAGATCCTACTAAAAGCAAAAAATTCTTGGTTTAAATAATATACTCCCTCTGTCCCATTTTACTTAAAACGTTTTTCTGGGCACGAAGGTTAAGATGTATATAATTAATATTTTTTTATAATGAGAGTTTGAATAATGATTAAAAAAGAAAAGATTTTTTTTTGTTTTGTGCAGTGAAAGATTGAGTAGAGATTAGAAAAAGTTTCTTTATTGGGTTTTATGTATTGAGAGTTTAAATATGGATAAAAAGGTAAATTGATTGTTTAAAATTTTTCAAAAGAGGAGACGTTTTAACTTTTTTTGGACATGTAAAAAAGGAATACGTTTCAAGTAAAATGGGACAGAATGAGTAATTTATATAAAGGCTAAATTGCATGAATAGTCTCTAACTTTAATTATTGTTTCATTTTAGTCCTTAATTTATTGAATGTTCTGTTTTGGTCCTAAATCTATTAAAAAATTTTCATTTTAATCCTATATCTATTAAAAATGTTCATTTTGGTCCTCATTAGATGAAGTTTATTAACTCAAAGTATTTGTCTAATAATAATTTTTTATATCATAGTTTAAAATATCCGGTAACTATTTTATAATAAATTTAATCTATATAATAATTTTTTTGTAGTTAAAAGAAAATTCAAATCACTTTTTTTCTCTTTGTAAATTGAATTTACTTCATTCCAAAATAAAAAATTTCTAATTTAAATTATCTATTTACTTTAAAATAATATTAAATTATTTAATTTGACTAGAAGATAGTGACTGAATATTCAAATTAGAATTTAAAAAATTTTTCTAGATAGTTATTTTGATTTAATAATCTGGTGATGAACCAAAACAAAATAATTTTAATAGGTTTAGGACAAAAACCAAAACATTCACTACATTAGGGACTAAAACGAAATGATAATTAAAGATTAGAGGACATTTATGTAATTTACTCTTCATATATAAGATTAATTATATTGGAATGCCAGGTAAAGTTCAAGGGGTATAGCATTGATATAGCACAATTATTGCTATAGGACAAGTAAATTTCAATCTTTAATAGAAAATACAATAGCATAACCAACACAAACCTAAAAATCTAATTCACAAACAAACACATTATTGATAAATGGAAGAGAGTACAATATTTTTATCCATAAACAAACACATTATAAACCAATAGGCCATAGAGTTTTTTTTTTTTTTGTTTACTTCATCTCCAGGAGAGTTATTTTCTATTTTTTGTTTACTTCGTCTCCTCACAATTTTTTTTTGTTTTTTGTTTATGTTTCTCTCACAATTGAATTGAATAAGTCACAAATTGGGCAATTGAGTGATTGGGCAATTGTGCAATACCAGCTATTTGGCTGCCAAACCTGGTGACTCACTTAAATTTAACAAATTTGGGCTAAAATAAAAGGACACCTATAGGAGTAAGCGCCATCAGCCTCAAACCTTTAATTTCAGATGCAAATCAGTCCCCAACATTCATTTCATTACAAATTAGTCCCAAACCTTTATAATTCATTCCATATTAGTTTTAACCCTAAGTAGGCACAAAAACTTAATTTACAGAGAAGAAAAATTGATAATTTAAATTATTTATTAATAATTAAAAAATTATAGCACAGTTTGAATTTGTAAAAATACAGTTATCGAACAGTTTAAATTAAAATTTAAAAATTTAATGTTAGATAATTTATGAAAGTTAATGAATTCAAATTCTTCAATAGTTGTCTTGCAATAAATTTAAATTGTATTATAATTTTCTCACAGTTAATAGAAAATTTAAATTATCAATTTTTCTTCTTTATAAATCGAGTCTTCATGCTTACCCAGAATTAGGGACTAATATATAATAAATTATAAGAATTTTCAATTTACACTGAAATGGTGGATAGGGACCAATTTAATTTGCAACAGGAATTAAAAATTTGGGACCATGGGTGCTCTCTATATACAAATAATAATTAGTATCAATTAGGATCATTATGATCTTTTAATCCTACAGATTAGACTATCTTACTTCGGTCCTACCATATTATTGATCTTACAACGCTTTGACAATGTTTTGTGGATCCGGACCATAAGATAGCATGATTCTACAATCCATATCTCGTTTTTAACAACCTTGTTTTAAGCTCATTTAAGAGTACTTTTTAGGAGCTAATTCATAAGCGCTTATCACCACTTATTTACAAGTTTTTTTTATCTAGAACTAATATCATTTAAAAGTTAATGCTTTACTTATCTAATAATCACTTGAATCATATTTTTTATAAAATAATTAATTTTTATGATTTGTTTCTTATCTAGCTTACAAAATTAATAAATACTTTATTTCCTAAAAAAAATCAAAAATAGTTTTTAAGCTTCTTAAAGTGCAGAGTTTCGGTTGCTATAAAAGCTGAGGAAATAATCAATACATATAGGAATAATCACTAGTAATTATTTATCAAATAACAACTAATAATTAATTTCCTCCGAATAAGGGCTTGGAAACCTATAAGTTTTCCAATATATATTTCAAAACAGGTGCTAGTGTTTTTCTTAATTTGTAAGTCAGAGCAAACAGCCGGAGTTTGTTCCACTGATTACCCCACTTCAAGTGGGCATGTCTTAAGGTGCGCATCCTCATTAAGCTAAATCGCACTAACATAATTGATCAATTAATTAATCAAACATATTAGCCCATAATCCATTAAGGGAAGTCGACTCCAATCTAAAAGACCAATAACTCAATGTCAATGGGTGAGTGGTTCCATAATTAATCCAATTCAGTCTCTTCGAAGGGTCCTCACGGTTTTAGACGTCCGATCTTGATCCTTCTTGCAAGAATCATCTCTTCATATATACTTTCATTTCTTTCTTAGAGTTGTTTTATTTCTTAGATAAAATATAATTTTTTGGCCGATAAAACAATTAAGATACCTGTTGGTAATTCTAAAGATGGAGACAAAGACAGTAGCACCAAGAGCACTAGGAGATGGGATATCGCTTGGATGATAATAAGATATCATAAAATATGGTTGAAATGATGAAGCACTTATAAAAAACATGCACGAGAAAATGATCATATATATTGCGATATCTAAGATGACTTCTGAAACAAACAAAATTGATCCAACCAAGTTACCACTTCTTGCCTCTCTCATCACCATCATATAATTGTGCCTAGCCAAATACTAACTTTCTATGTATATATCATTGAGTTTTTTATAAAACAAAATAAATGAAATCTCTAATGATTTATGTCTAACTATTTTAGATTCAACAATCCATCGGTTCATGAACTGAGTTTAAGCGAAAACACATTTGAATTCATGGCATCTAGAAAAATCAATAGTAGATAATTTCTTTTTTATTTTTTTTTTATACTCAAAATTGTCTAATATCATATGTTTAAGGGTTTAAGGAGTAAGGGAAGGAGGAGCCATGTCTCAAACCGGCTAGGGCTAAAAATGTAGCACAATAAAGCTCTTACCATCTCAAAGAGGGTGTGGACACTAGATAAGTTATTGAACATCTATGTTCTCACGAATTTATATATATATATAAAACGATATCACTATCTCGCAGAAAAAGGAAAATTGAAAGCAAAGGTAGTAACCTCTTTGCCTTTGCTATTTTTCTCTGTCCTGGCTAGGATGAATATCTTTTTTAGTAATCAAAATCATTTTATGAGAGTACATAGTTAGGAGGTAACATATTTAAGGGGCAGGGGAAATACTGACTTGTTCTGGACCAGGGCTACCAAACAAGTGTAAATAATATTATTATGTGGAGTAATGGGTGAGATAGTAATTGAATCCCTGACATTATTTTTTCCCTGTGTCCCCTTTACCACTCCACCAAACAGTTGAACACCTAGGATAATATTGCATGTGATTTCAAATTCAATAAAACCAGATTATAGGTTAAAATTGTGTCTTAGTGTGTCTTAGTCATTAAAGTAATTGAGAAGCTAGTCATAGTTGAGAGTAAAATAAAGGATAATTTTCATTTGTCGTTTCTACCCTTTTTGCGTTGTCTTAAATAAGTTCCTGACCCTCATTTTATCCTTTTATAGTCCACAATGCACTAAATTGTATCCCATTCGTCATCATTTCATCAATTTCTCAATTAAATTTAATGAAATCTTAAAAAAAAAAAAAGACAACTTTGATCTCTACATTTTCTTTCTCCCATTCAATTTAGAACACCATCAAGCATGTAAATTTAACATTTCATTACCACCCTTAATTCTTCAGTGCGACTGTGTGTTAGCCATTCGTTCCTCGTTATCTGCCTGCTTGTGCTTCTCTTATTTCTAGCATATGAATCTTTTTGGGAAAAAAAAATGGAGTCAAAACTGGGCCATCACATATTCATCCTCTTTCTTCTCATGCTCGTCGTCCTCCAAATCATACCCTCAAATACTAACACCGTTGCTCCTGGATCCGATTTCAGCACCATAGGCCCAAGCAGTTCTGCACTGTACCAAGCATGAGCTTGAATGAATCATACAGAAGTTGTGGTACGACTGGCCTCACGGGTACAACATGAACCTGATCCATCAGTAGCTGGGGCCCTTCATCCATGATGTTGAGTGGAACAACAGAACAACCTTCTACTTCACGCTTTGCAACTACGTCAGAATCCATCAGTTGGATTTCCTCAACAGTGTCAATCATATCGACACCTAACTCATCAACAACTTTCCATGTTAGACTGCCTTTGCTGACGGTTAGATTTGGGTATGGGGGAAAGACAATGAGGTTTGATGGCCTGTTTTATTGGCTACCTTTTGGAGGCTCACAAATCAACAGTAAATGCGTTGGCATTGAATGATGATAGGTCGTCATTTTTTTTTTGTTGCCAAACATCGGACGGCCATTAAGTGTGAGAAGAGAGATGGTCGAGGCAAGGTGGGGTTTGCAGTGGAGCTGGTTGGTCATGAAGGGGTTGTACTTTACTTGATTTCTATGGAGGATTTGATGGTCAATGGATCAGCTTATCGAACACTAAGGGTTTGGCAGCGTAGATGGGACAAGAGTTGTTGTTACGCGGCAGCTCTCTGGGTTGTTGGAGGACAAATGAATCGTAGAGGTGAATGAGATTAAGAACCCGAATCTGATGATTGAGGTTGAGCAGGAGCTGAGGATCCCAATTTTAATTGGGATTGCAAATGGAGGGGCAGTAAAGAAATGGAGGAGAATTATAAGAAGGAGGGAAAGAGGGGGAGATGGTGGTGATTGGATGTTGGCGGCTGAGAATGGTGAGAGAGGCAGAAAGGTAGCATGGGGTTAAAGTGTTAAATTTACATGCTTGAAGGTGCTTTGAGTGCTTTGAGTAGGAGGGAAAAAGATATTGTAGAAATTAAAGTTGACAGTTTTTTCCCCAGATCCCATCAAATTTGAACTGTAATATTGATAGACAAACTAGCCACTCATTTGCCTCTCTCATCATCATGTGTCGCCTCTA
Organism: Aquilaria yunnanensis; assembly: GCA_039654915.1. NCBI lineage: Eukaryota > Viridiplantae > Streptophyta > Magnoliopsida > Malvales > Thymelaeaceae > Aquilaria > Aquilaria yunnanensis. Next base: position 6,311,892 of record CM077595.1, read on the forward strand.
ACTTAACACAACTTTCTCACTTGCAAAATGTGAGATATATGCAAGATATTAAATATCATTACCGTTAAGTATTTAATATTTCGTAATTCTAATATATACTGCATGGTATACCATACTGTATACTGTTACTGTTTCTACAAAAAAATGTTATAATATTATTTTAAAATGAAATAAATTAAATATTTTTTTTACACCTTTTTATTTATATTCTAATTTTTATCATCATAATTTTTCAAATGCAAAAAAATATGCACATGAAAGATGATATTTTTTACACAAAAAAACATGAGAGAGAGAGAGAGAGAGAGAGAGAGAGAAATATATTAGTTAGCAAAAAAGCTAATTTATTGATACATGAGAATAAAAACAATACTTAAGAGTTAGAAGACTACAAAAAAAAAAAAAGCAAAAGCAAAAGAAAAAAGTAACCAAAAAGTAAACATGAATATTTATGTTAAAATATATGTATTAATTATATTTTATTATTTTACATATTTATGTATGATATTTTGATATAAAATGACAAAAAAATATCTCACACGTGCCCTACGAAAAATAGGATATCACGATATGTACCTCACGGTATTTTACAACATACCTTGATTTTCTGACAAAATACAAATAAAAAGTGACTGGCATGTAAAATATCGTGAAATATAACAGTATATTATGATATTTTGCACAAAAAATTAATAAAATGTAAAAACATTTATACTGCGTACTGTTTACCTATGGTTATAGATGAGATGCCGGGTCAACCCAACCCGGACCGGGCAATCCTAGGCTTGGGTCAAGGAGGACCGGGATTGGTCCAGTCCCGGGGTGGGTTTGGGGGTGGGGTGAGGTGGGTTTGGAGGTTTTATTTTGATTTTTTTTATAAAAAAAAATTAGAAACATAATTAATTGTATATGTAATAAATATTTTTAAGAAAAAAAACTATATCCAGTATAAGTTTTATTAAGTAAAAAAGTCAAACGACACTTATAAATAATCGGAACGGACCTTACTTTTTGAATTGGCAAAAATGTTCTGAAAATGATGAAAAATAGAAACATATGATCTGTGCTTAACATCATAATAAAATCAAATACAAACTACATGTATGATTGAAAAAAAAAATTCAAATCTTGGTATCGGATATTACATTGTCATCTAAACTCTTTGTCTTACTATCAGAGTGCTGCAATGCCCCAATCTCGGTTGTACACGCATACTTCTACCGCCTCGGATGTTAATCTTGATCGTTTATCCGATATCACCCGTTTTCCTACACTAAACATTGCCTTGGATGAGACGGTAGAGACTAGAATGACAAGAATTTCCTGTGCAATTATCGACAAGATCGAAAACCTTGTTTTTATTTCTACCACTCCAATATGTCGATGTTGCTTGACTCGAACGATGTGTTGAGATAGTCATCGACCTTGACTAATTCCGATGTCATCGGTTGGGGTTGTTTGAGCATTTAGAAGGCCGGGTTGAATCTTGATAATATTGATCTCCTTGGAGGCTCAGTTTGAGGAGCTTCGGATTTTACCTTATCCGAACAATATAACTTATATAAAGAATGTAAGTACTCGAAAACAGTAGTAGATATATCCAAAACATTTATATGAGACATTTCTAAATAAGTATGAAAAATTCCTTCAAGCAATGTTGTTGTGCCTATTAATTTGACATATGGATCAAGCAAAGAAGCAACTAAAAAGATAGGTGGAATGTTTTCAAAATACTGAAGCCACTTAGCTTGCATGGCTTCGACAGTCGGTTTTAATAACTCATCATTTTTAAACTGATATAAAACATATGTAATGTTCACTAAATGAAACAAAACTTGATAAATGGTTGGGTAGTAAACATCAGAGAAAAATTCAGTAGCCTCGTAAAAAAACTTAAGCAATTTACCAGTTTTGGAACATTTTCACAACTCATTTTTAAGTTCATGAAATGCGTCAACAAATTTGCATACGAGAATGCATCTTACAACATCAAATATATAGAGTTTCAGTAGGTTGGGCAATCTAATTTAAACCATTTCCAAGAAAATTCCTTTTGATTTTAAAAACAAAATTTTTTAAATTCACGAAACACAGCAGGTCTTGATTTCAAATACGTCAATGAGTTCCAAATAGGCATAATTTCATTTTGGAGAACTTCTAAACCCTCTTGCACATAAAGGTTCAAAATATGATATATGCATCTAACGTGAAAGAATGCACCATTGAGAGGTGATTTCAATACTTGACTCAAAAGGCGAGCAACAACATTATTATTTGAAACATTGTCAAATGAAATGCACAGGATTTTATCAGCACAAAAATAATCACGTAAAGTTTCTAAGATGTAATTGAATATATAATAACCAGTATGATCCATTTCAATGACCCTAAATGATAAAATTCATTTTTGCATAACCCAATCAGAATCAATCCAATAAGAAGTAACACAATAAAATGATTGACTTATAGATGATGTCCACATATCATAAGTAAATGCCAAACAATGATCAAAAGCAGAAAAATAGGCTTGCAAACCTGATTTTCCGGCTTCAAACAATCTAAAGCTTTCTTTCCTAATGGTTTTCCTATGCACTTTTTTAAATATAAGATTTAATTGTGATTTTATGCAATATTTTAGGTGCACATCTTCAGCTTGTGAAAAATATTTTTTAGTAAATATCATACAATTTATCGTGCATTTTCTACAAGATTGTTGGTTAAAACAAAATATACCTGGCCCGCCGGCGCCAGTTAGACCCAAGTTATGTTTATCCTACAGAACTAGTCCTGGCACTGAGAAAGACATTAGGATGTTACTTTTCAATATACACTACAAGGATGAGGATTATTTGCTACGAAAATTTCCTACGAAAAAAAACGTAGGAAAATTATGCGCAGGAAAACCGTCGGATAAAATCTTATGTCCGACGGTTTTGAGTCAATAAATTTCTGACACAAAAAAGCGTAGGATAAATGTCAGAGTAAGATGGCGGGAAATAATAGCGCCAAGTAGTCTGACGGTTTTGAGGCGAATGGGACCACATATGTAGGAAAAGCGTCGGACACGTTATCCAACGCTTTTCCTGCAGTTTATAGTCCTACGGTTTTGAGACAAAAAGTATCCGACGCTTTTCCTTCATTTTTTTTCCTACGGTTTTGAGACAAAAAAAGAGTGAGTGTCTTAAAAATGTAGGAATTTTAATCCTGTAATTTTCCTACAGTTTTTTTTCCTACATTTTTTTGACGTTAGTTACTACAACTTTCCTACATTATTCTTGCAGTTTAACTTTTCATATATACCTACGATATTGCTACAAATTTTGGCTATAAATACCTCCCCCCTTCTCTTCTCCAACTCGTCCCAGCAACAATTTCTACATCAAATTTCACTTCCGCTTCAACATATTCTTCAGCTCAATAAAGGTATTTATAAGTAATTTATAGATTAGTAATTTATCTGTTAATTATTTATCTGTTATAAGCCGATGGGGATACATCAGATGATGAAACATCGCTCGATAGTTTTGAGTCAGATGAAGGCGATGATGTTTGATTAAGTGTAATTGTTTAAAACATTTGCATGTTTTATTTGAAATCGTAATATAACTTTTAATGCATTTATGTTTGTGAATGGTTAAGGAAAAAAAATTATGAAATTTAATCATCACATATCTAATTAATTACATGTGTCGTTGAAATGAAAATAATTAACTTTTTTCCCACAAAAAATTATTGCATGCTATTAAAAAAATAATAATAATGTTACTAAACGGGTAAAATCCACCGGGGGTCACCTAGCTTATTTTTTATAATGGTAGGATTTAGAATTGTTGATGGAAAAAAATTAAATGACCATAAGTGTTATTTTATAATTTATTTCAAACTTTTTAATACAAAAATGTAAGCAATTAAAGTTAGATGTAACTCTGAAATTAACGGAAAGTACTCAAACAGAACACGCGATAAGAGGTAAGGTACTTCGGTAGGACAATTTGAAGGTAAGGTACCCGTTTAGGACAAAAACATAAGCTAGGTCACCCCCGGTGGATTTTACCCGTTAATAAATTTGGGAGATTCAATCTGACCATACACATTAAATCTATATATTTAATTTCCAAAATATAAATATTTTCATTTATTCATCAACTAAAAAAAGTGTAATAATTAACTCCTCCAACCATATAATTAGTTCATATATAAATACATTATAAATTAGATATAAATATATATAAATATTTGATATTCACTCTGTCCGACGGTTTTAAGTTAGTAATTAATAAGGGTAGGAAAGATGTAGGAACATAATTACCTAGGATAACGCGTTATCCGACGGTTTTAAGTCAGTATTTAAAAAATCGTTTGAAATATGTAGGATCATAACATAATGACATAGGGTAGCGCGTTGTCTGACGTTTTTTAGTCAATATTTAAAAAATCGTAGGAAATATGTAGGACCATAATGACCTAGGGTAGCGCATTATCCGACGGTTTTGAGTCAATATTTCAGTTAAGTAGTAAAACTGTAGGGAAATTAGATGTCATAAAAGCGTAGGATTTTTTGTAGCAAAACCGTAGGTGGTTCGTTGAAGCAAAGGCGGGAAACCAATTACTGGCGGGAAATTCCAAAATTTGGTTTCCTACTCTTTTCATGCATTTTATATTTTTTGTAGGAAAACCGTAGGAAACATTGCTACGGTTTTCCTACATTTTTAAAAAATGCAGGAAAATCATAGGTCTAGTTGGTAGCTAAATCGACAGACTTCCCCTTTAAATTTGTGGGAGTTCTTTAGTTTTCACCACTTCATTCCTTCGTTTCTGCGACAAACTCTTCCAAACTCATTCCCTAAATCTCCCCCAGAGCTATTTAAACTAGGTAATTTTTATTTTTAAGTAATTTTTCATATATAATTAATGTTTGTTATTACATATAGTTGTTGTTTACATATATATATAATGCATGTATTGAAGGTTAAATTTTAAGAAGTTAGTTTTTATATTATATGTTTTAGGTAATGTTATATATGGTGTTAGTAATGAATATGTATGTGGTTAGTTATATGGTGTTAGTAATTAATATGTATGTGGTTAGGGACAACAATAATTTTTTATTTAATAATGGTTACTTCTATTTGTACTACAGCATGTTACTATATATGTGGTTAATGTAAAAAACTGTTAGTTTAATAATGTTAGAGTAATATTGTTAGCACTTTAATAATTTTAGTGTAATTAAGAAGCGCAAGTTACAACACTAATGTTACTTCAATAATGTAAGTATAATCAGCTAATGCTAGTTTAATAATTTAATTTTATAAATAAGTATATATCAAATAATAATTAATTGGCAATTTTAAAAAGTGTTACTGCACAAATGGTATTCAAATAACTGAAATTTCAAAAATTACAAAGTTTACTAAAATAATGAAATTTAATATGTAAATGTTAGTGACGTAATGTTAATTTAGTATTACATATATATGTAATAAACATGTTAAACTTTAATTTTAGGATGGTTCGCCCCAGACAGTCCGGCTCTGGCAAAGCCCCGGCCAAGGACATATATACATGCATCGGCGCTCTCAGACGACCTACGGACCGGATCCTCCACTCAGCCTTCTGCCGATGATTGTAGCCAGCGAGATGACGATGATCAACCCGGCACTGCATCTCATTGATTTTATATTAGATCTCCTTCAGTTCTTTGCAATTAACTTTTTCCTGTAAAATTTGATTACTTTTATGTATAGTAATTTTATTGATTACTTTGATCAATTGTTATATAATAATAATAATAATAATAATAATAATAATAATAATAATAATAATAATACTAATAATAATAAAATATTAACAGAATAATAGTAATAATAATAATAATAATTTGTGTTTTATTATTATTATTAAATAATGCAATATAATATGTTTTTATTTTGTATATAAATTAATTTACTAAAATCTTTAAATTGTCACAAAATCATAGGAGATATATTAATGACAGAAAACCGTAGGAGATATTAAAGTTACAAAAACGTAGGAGATATTAAAGTCACAAAACCGTAGGAATTAATGCATCTCAAAACCGTCTTAAATAATGGGGACCACGGGCGTCATAAAAGCGTAGGAATTAATGCATCTCAAAACCGTCTTAAATAATGGGGACCACGGGCGTCATAAAAGCGTAGGACAAAGGGGTCCCAAAACCGTAGGAAATAGTTTTGTCAGAAAACTGTAGGAATTAATGCATCTCAAAATCGTCAGATATACTGGGGACCACGGGCGTTATAAAAGCGTAGGACTATTTTACGTTTATCCGACGGTTTTTATTTCCGACACTACTTTTTCCTACGGTTTTGTCCGACGATTTTAATTGTAGGAAATGACCATTTCCTACGGTTTTCCTACATTTTTTCCAGTCTCAAATGCCTTGTTTTCTTGTAGTCGCTTCAGCGTTCTAATGCCGGAATTCTTTTTATGTACCAATTTTTTCCCGCAATGTTTGCATTTCATGTACCTCAACTCCCATTCGTGTATAAGCTCATAATGTTCCCAAACTCAAGCAATTAGTCTCAAGGATTTACCTTATCCTTGGATTTCCTCAACGGTGGGTCTATGACTTATTGGCATCGGTTGTGTTGACGGATCCCCGGCAGCCATCGTATCCAACTCTTCAACTTCATCATTTGATAATTGATTGTCGAGCCCCAAATTGTAATTCGTTATATTGATTCCGACATCATCGTCGTGCAACTCTTTAATTGCGATGCCTTTATCAACGGGATGAGAACGGCGATGGAACAAGCCTCAAAGGCTAGTGATGCGGGAAGATGAACTCTCTGTTGACTTGCTTTTTTCTCTTGAAACCATGAGTCACGAACTAATAGCAGTGATTAATGCAAAATTAAGAGGAGATTATGAGGATATTAGAGGGAGATTAGTAAGAAATTTGGAAGAGATTAAGAAAAAAGCTCGAATGCTTGAAAGAATATAGTAGATGAAGGAAAGAGATTGAGTGATGATGTGAGGATAGAATGAAAATGACATTGGTATTTATAGGGGAGAACAAAAAATTATTTGGACTAAAAAGTCCTTAAAACTTAGTTGTTGGGATGGGTGAAAATGAAATTTTGAGGGCTAAAATAGAGCAGAAAACCATTAGAGGGCATATTATGTAATTAACCCAATTTTAAAAACTTTTTTTTGTAGGTGTCTGTTGAAGAAGCCGTTGGGGGCGCTCCAGACCTGGACTGGTCGATCCTGCGGGGCGGTGTGGGTCGGGTCCAGAGGTTGGTTTTGGGCCGAATCGGTCCATTTTACACAATTATCTCGTTCAAAGCCCATATTCAACCATATTTTTGCATGTTTTTTCAGGCCGTGCCGAGTCGGGTTTGACTTGTGGGCTGGTCCCAGTTTGGGTTGGGTTGAATCGGCTCATGTCCCATCTCTACCTACAATACACAGTATACCGCGGCACTAAAGATCATGAATACATGTAGTGTTACAATCTCATCTTTACGTAAACCTATTATCGTGAGGTGAAAATAATATATAAATTTATGACTCGCACCAAATTAGTAATACCATTGTTTTTAGGCTCAAATAAACTAGTCTCTTTTTTATTATTTAAATCAGCCCGAATTCATCGACTGGATGTTAAATTATTAGAACAGTCGATGAAAAATGTGGAAGATTTCATTATGCTGTTGCCAACTAATCCTACCAGGTTTCCTTTCCTCCAAAACTTAGTCATAAAAGTATATATTAAACCTGTACCATTGCAGCTCCGTCTCTGACCAGGAAGGCAAAGTAGAATTTTAAGAATCAATGCATCCTTGACATAGAGAGATGCCGGCAGCCGGCATAAATTGCTAAAAATTGAACTTGCGCGTGCCTACTGTTCAGGAGTCACCAAGCGACTTGTTGCTTCCATAGAAAAATCACAATTTACTTTGTAGCAACCTGATATGTGAAAGACCAAATTTATCCCTTGTCTCCTCTCTAGATTCGCAAAGATAAAGATGATTACAAGTGGTAATTTATTTTAGAAATCGAACTAGTAATAAGCCCGCACTTCATTGTAGGTTGACTTACAAAGACAAAATTTTCATACTAACTACATTTATATTGAAAAAAAATGTTAAAATAGTTATCAATTCAAAATTTTCATACTAACTACATTTAATTTAAAGGTTTTGAAAACTTAAAATGTTTCAAAGTTATTGGTAACCAATTTGTTTTGGAATTGAGGGACGAAGGTTTGGGGGGCTAAAATGAAAACCAAACATTAAGAATATCTTTTATATTTATTAGGATAAGGTGACAAAAGAATATGATTTTAAAGTTTGAGGACTAAAAAATATCATTATACACAAAGATTACATATTGTGTGAATTTACCATTTAAATTTGGACTATTAGGATAGAGTGACAAAAAAACAGATTTGAAAATTTGAGGCCTGAAAGATATTATCATATACAATGAGCACCTATTGCATAATTTTACCATTTTCGAATTTGGACATGCTTTGACCCAAAAGAGGAACAGTTGGCCTTAAAAAAAAATGTACTGTAGTAAAGGTAGTACTGTTACTAGTATCGCTATCAACTTTAATGTTTTAGTATGTGTAATATAGGTTCAATCTTAGACAAGTACGTGTCAAAAAATACTAGTCAATTCGAGTACATATAATAGTTTTAGGTCCGGTAATGGGTTTGGATCTTTAATTTCCATGGACCACTACTTTTGTAGGTTGCCATTGAAAGGCCACACAAGAAGCTTGCTCAAAGTGTTGTTTTCCAGCCAATTGATGCTCTCCCTTTTTAGTGTTTGCCGTTGCAGCTAAGCAATAAGAAAGTTGAGCAACAAAAAAGGAATGAAGCTGCTGAATTCTCAACTTGATCGTGAGACTTCCTTTTCAAGATTGAAGTTGTGCGGAAAAACAACACAAGTTCGAAATGATTACGGTTCCAACAAAAAAGCGAAAAGTGAGAGGGAAAACGAAAACTGAAACAAAAAAAATTGTCGTAGACTGGTCTATGGGCCTTCTATTAGCCTTTTGAGTCTAACTTAATTTAGTCCATTATTATGGGCCTCTTGTTAACCTTTTGAGCCTCAATTTTGCTTGAAACTTTTAATTGGGCCATGATGGCGGGTAGTAAACATAATTAAGGCTTTTGTCACTTTTGTTATTTATAGTGACCAATGAAAATATAAATTTCTTATACTAAATATTTTATAAAGAGTAAAAAATATTTAAAAAGTTATGAATTCAACGCCAAGCCATGATTAAGATAAAAATTTTTAAGAAATTAAAACGATTGAAAGCAAGTGGTGACAAATTTGGTAAATAGAAAACATGCGACATCAAACCAACTAACTTTAATACCTAGCATTGCCTCGAAATCAAATTAATAAAAAAATATTTTTAAATTTAAAATACAAAGTATATGGATATAAAAAAAATTAAATATTTGGTATTGCCATGAGAACAAAAAAGGTTAGAAATAATAAATAATGCAATGACAATTTTAAATAAAATAATAGGTAAATATATTATTCACTGACACGAACACTTTATCAGTAAAATAAAGCGGTAGTAATATGTGAATTGATAGTATACGCAATAGTTTAAATAAAAATACATGATTTTATAAATAATAATCATTTGTTATCGAGTAAATTAGTAAGAAATCATATTCAAAATGAATACAATATTCTACTAATACTATATATTATTTTAATTTTTATATAATTCATAGTAGTAATAGAACATAGATTATATAGTGAATCATAGAATAATTATATAAGGCATTACAAAAAAAATTTTAACAATTAATAAATCTTTGAGTATACTTTAGACATTAGAGGAGGTGATATAAAACTTTATCTTTATACATTGTTTACAAATTTTTGGATTAGAGAGTGAGAAGAATATATACACAAGGAAAAAAAATTGATTTATTATGGTGTGTCAAACTATTAAAACACATATGAGAAAAATAAGAAATATAAAAAAATAAGTATGAGTATTTTAAGTATTAATTCTACAAATATAGTCTTAGTTCTCTTGCATCATTAGAAGACACCAACCCTACCTACACTTCCTAAACTGTCAATTCTATCTCATATACCCATAGGTTTTGAAAAACATGTAAATTAGCTCCCAACTTATTTACAACAACTCATTAAGAGGAAGAACATAGTTATATCGAAGTATTCAAATGGTAGGTTTTGATATAAGCTAAATAAGATATAACACTAAGTACAATTAGCCTAGCTTGCCCCTACCAATAAAAATGACAAAATACCCCTACTCTACCCAAACTCTACCAACCAAACTCAACCTTACCCGTAAAGTTTGTTATGAGTTTAACTAATTTTACCTGAAAAGCAAGAAAATAGATTTCTTTTGGAATATCAGGCTACTAAAATATGCATGGGAAAAATAAGAAAAATAAAAGGATAAGTATAAGTATTTTAAGTATTAGTTCCAGGAACGTAGACTTCGCCCTTTATTGCAGCTATTGCCAAGGGACACGGATCCAACTGCCACATTCCCAAATTGCTAATTTTGTCTCATGTGCCTTTTAGGTTTTGAGAAATCGACAAGTTACCTATCATGCTTTACAACAATTTATTAAGAAAATAAACATAACTACATCAAGACGTTCAAATAGTAGGCTTTGACATAAGATAAATCAAATATAAGGTTAAGTATAATTAGCTGAACTTGGCCCCTACCGATAGGGATGATATAATTACTTTATTGCCCTTACCCTTACCCTTCCCAAACCAGGCCATTTTAGCTCGATCCTACCCACAAAGCTTTGGGAAGGTTACAGATTTAACCAATTTTATTACATCTCATACCTCATGAATTAGTATATTTATTTCTAAAAATTTTAATTTTATCTTAAAATAAATTTATAATTTAGTGTAAATTTTTCTATGCTACCTGATTCTATAAATTTATATTTATTAATTATTTGTAGACATGCATATTATTTGAAAACAAACATAAAATATATAACAAAATGTATTTTATGTGTGTGGGTGTGCACGTGTGCGCACATACACACATGTTAACAAGGTTTGGATTTAGCAATATCTTACCCAAACCTCTTTCTTCACATCTTTATCTACCAAGGAAGGACCATGATCCATGATCGGCCTAACCTACCCCCACAATGAACATGTAAAAAAGAATTTCTATTAAAATAAATACATACTTATATCAAAATATTTGTACTCTAATGAAAATGTTGTTATTTTGTTTTTAAATAAAAAATATTAATTACTTTCTAAGATGATTGTTTGAAAAACCAATTATCTGTTATATAGGTTGGGGTTCTAATCGAGTCAAGCCAAGCCTAAACACCCATAGCTCGAGCTCGACTGAAATTTTTCATCAAAATCATAACTTGATAATCATCATATATTAGATGAATCTTAATTATTGGACAATTTTTATTTCAAAAAATTGATAATGATAACAATTTTAAGCACATGAAAAAAATAAAGGAGTTGATTTCCAAATCTATGTTTAAGATATAAATACTTAGAGTAAAATTAATCTAATAAAGATCACTATAATTAATAAATAAAAATAAAATAATTTGACTTATTTACCAAAGAAAATGACTTAACCTAAAAAATTTAACTTGATGTTAATTTTTTTTTATTACATTTCATGTTCGACCATGTTCTTAATATAGTATTAGCCTATATTAATTAACCTTTAATGTACATAGTGCTAGCTTATTTCTGTAATTATTAATTTTTTAAAACACTTTTAAAGAAAAAATAATAAAGGTAATAGAAGAAAGTTATAATTTGAAGCTAACAATTAATAGCTCCAATCAAGTTTCATGTATTTTTAGTAAATAAACATTATTGAGTTATGGAAATAGTAAAAAAACCATCTAATGTAAAATATATTTATAAATTTAAAATTAAAACTACAACAATAATTAACAAAATAAATGATAAGAAAAATATTTAATAGTAACTGACCACACCACAAAAAAATAAAAATATTGAATAAAAAGAAAAAATGGAACAAAGAACATGTCTACTATTGTCTATTAGTTTAGATTTTATTTTCAGCATGTACTCATATATATGAAAAAATTTATAATAGGAATGATAAAAGTCTAAGATGTAATAAAGGTCATAATATTAACACACATAATATTTTAGTTTACCTTTTTCATATAGTGCATAGTTGACCAAATCAATTTAAAACAAAGAAAAATGCTGGTATTAGTTTGATTTATTGATTCAACAAAAAAAGTATAATTTTGAAAATCATACAAGAACTTTATATTGAATTCAAGCCTTTAAAATTGAATAAAAAACTAATGTCTTTACCATTGAAAATAATTAAACTATTTTTTTAAGTGTTAATGTATTTTCTATATTTTCCTAAAATGAATTAAATGTTAATAAATGTTAATTTGATTATGTTTTGGAAATAATTAATGTTGACATTCCCATTTATTTTATAAAGTGATTCAAATTTACAATTATTTGAAAAATTAATTGTTTCCTTTTTATGAAAATAGTTGCTAATTGGTGTGATTTTTTTATTTTAGTCAACAAAATGTTTCATCATGAATAATTATTCTTACTATGTAAAATATCTTACCTATTATATTTCTATAATAGAGAAGTGGTATGGAGGTTTTAGAATAAATATTAAAGGTTATGATATTATTGCAAAAATTAATGTTTTCTTACTAATTGCATTATATGTACAATATTTTAAAGTGCTTCCTTTTTTGGTGTGAAGTTAATGTGTGAATTTATGTTAGAAAATTTGCTATAAAATCTATTTTAAATATGTTAATATGTGAGAGATCGCAAGGAAGACAAAAGAATATTGAAAATTTTGTTCCAAAAGTATTAAAATGGATATTTTTTGTATCAAAATTATAAAATCTTGAGTATGTGAGAAAAATGATTTTTACGATAACAAAATAACCATTATACATTTATGGGCTTTACATAATCATATTTATAATAGGTTAAACTTACTAAATAGTATAATTACAATAATAAGAATTTATAGGTTTTACATAATGAAAATGATACACTTAGAAGGTGTAAAGAATGAAAAAGTAACATATTATCAATTATATATATATATAATTAACATATATTATAAAACATAGATTTTTTTCTTTTTTCTTGTCTCCTATCAACTATTCACCATGTCTATATTTCGTCTTTATATCTTCCATGACATAGCTTCTAAGTTTATCCTTGAATATGAAAATAATGAAAAATTAATATTTTTAAAAGAAGATTCAACAATATAGATAAAATTTAGTTAAAATTGCAATCCAAAACACAAAATGTTATAATTTAAATCTTGAAAGCGTACAAAATAAGAATTTCATAAGACTGAAAAGTATCACTACACAATAATATTGTGAAAATCAAAATAAATTCCCAAAATAAAAGAATACATACATACATACATACATACATACATACATACAGGGACGTAGCAAGGATTCGTGCTTATGGGGGCGGGGCGAAGGCGTAAGTGTGAACATATTATTCACTTACCGTTCACTCTACTATAGTTTAAGAAACTTACAATTACCTTTTGAGGTTTACCCCCCTTTATTTTTAAAAACCTACACTTTGTCTTATGTTTCCTTTATACTGTTTAATAAAAACTTCTAAAATCCTAATTTAAACTATACGATAGTCATTTTCCAATAATTTCAATCTCCCTAATATTTTTTTTTGTAGTTAATAGACATTATAAATTATCAATTTTTTCTTTTGAAAATGCATTTTTTTTCTGTAAATACATATCAATATTTTTTAACAGTCAGTTAGTTATAAAAAAAATAAAAAATCTTAAAAAATTTCTAAAACATTAATATTAGCCAGTTTAAGTTAAGGTTTTAAAAGTTGTTGTCAGACACTGTAGAAGAAGGAAAGTGTAAAGTGTAGATTTCTAAAAATATAGGGGACAAAGTATATGTTAGACCAACCCATAATGGAGTTTTTGTAATTTTCTCACTAAAGTTTCTAATTTGCGTAAGACATTTAAAAAAGGATAAATCCACCAAAGCCCATCATTAATTTTATAATTTACAAACAAGTACCCAACTTTAAAACTTTTATAGTTTTATATCATATTAACTATCACTAATAAATAATTTTGAAAAATCTAGGGGGGGCAGAAGCCCCTTCCCACCCCTATATAGCTATGTCCCTGCATACATACATACATACATACATACATACATAGAGAGAAGAAAAAGAAAAAGAAGCCTAAATTCAAGATATCAATGACAAAGAATCATGCATAACTTCAATATTGGAAAATATTATTTTTCAAAATGAAAATAGCAGAGATGCTTATATTTGTGTAGGTTTTGTAATATTATGATGTGTTAATATATATAGAGAAAAATATGAAAGGAAAGACATCAATTTTTTAAAATAGATTACATAATATATGACTAATAAAATAAATAAAGTATTTATTTAAGGTAGTTATATATTTAAAAGATTGAGTTTTCAAATTCAATTGATATGTATGAATTTCGGAGTTAATACATAGTTGACTTTATTTTTAAATATCATGGTAATTAAAAAAAATATATATAATTTATCGCTAATGGGAGGACAAAAATGGGACATCAGTGCAAAAGAAGAAAGGTGACAGTGTGAGATTAAAAACACTTAAGTAAGAGTTAGGGAAAAGAGATTTTTAGATATGAAAATGATTTTACTTTAATATATAATATTAGATGTAATGGATTTGAGGTTTAAACACGAATTGGTATCTTAACTGTCTCTCATGAAAATTTGAGTACCTAAAATGCAAAACAAAAAATTTATAACATGTTTTCTGTTTTAATTGAGACAGTGAAAAAAAAAAACAATGACTGATTTCAAAATTTAAGGATCGAAAGATATCAATTGTGTGCTCCTTTTTTGGTTTTGAACATAAGATGCACAAAACGCCTTTTAAAATAGCAATCGTTTTATTCCCCTCACAAAAGGTTAAAAGCTTGAAGGTCATCGCTTAATTGAAGAAGGCGAAGAGCTGATTTTGTATCAACTTGTACCAGACAAGGAAAACACACGTTTTGGCCCAGTTATCTCAGTATTGTAGCAGGCGGAAGAAATGTTCTTAACATCAAACCAACTCTTGTTACTTTAGTTAATGTAATGGATGTATCACATAACGCCAAGGAGCTAGACGAAGGTATTGCTATAATAAAAATGAGAAATAATATAGCTCGAAGAAAAGTGGATTTCTCAAAAAAATTCTCTATTATCTCTTTTTCCGGTGGTAAGGTCCGTAAGGAAGATGGGGGTAAACAAACACACGTACACATGTGGAGAGGGCAGTACAATGGAGAGTTTACTATGGTGGGGAAGCAGAATGAATCAATCATCTGTACCAATTCATTAATTGGCACGTACCTTGCAATATTGTTTTGCAGTAGCCTACAATTAATGGGCATATTAGATACGCTCTTTTAATGTTTTTATTTACTAAATGACGTGTATAATTATAATAATTATTCATAAACTTTAAAGAAAAACAAAAATACGGGCGAGAGGTATAATAAAATCATGTCTCATGAGTCATGACATGCATCAATAGCGGGAAATTAAAAAACATTCCTACAAGCAGAAGAGGATTGATCCAAAAGGTGTGGACCATGGACGCAGCTCAAGTGATAAATGACGTGAACATGGCAGTCATAAATACCCAACAAACACCGACCCATAGAATGGGGTCAGAACTCAGAAGTCAGAACTTGGGGAAATTTTTCATCCATTTGAGTTACACTTACACAATTAGATAAGAACTCGACTTTAAAACTCGTTTATCTATTCTTAATTATTTATCTTTTTTTAGCCTGCTCCTTACAACAGGGAAAAAACATTTATAATTTTAGAAAATATAGGAATGACTTAAAAATTAAAATAATATTTTGAGATAGTTTAGATTATATCTAAAATCAGACAAATCACAAAAATAAAATTTTATCAAATATAAATAATATGAGAAAGTTTGGAGATGAAAACGATAAATAGATAGCACTTAGAGTTTTAAATGAGAAAAATTGATGAATTAGGTGTTGGGATGAATTTAAACCAATGAAAAATGTGAAGCAAATGTAAAAAATAACAATATAAGCCCTCAAGAAAGTAATCACCTAGTAAAAAAATTGATAAAACAAAGTTAGTTCTTCTTAGGAAATGGGTTGCATGGAGAAAAGAGGATTGAGGAAAACACAAATAATAATAATAATAATAATAATAAACACTATTTCATTCTCTATTTATTAAATATTGAATAATTCTTATGCATTCAATATATATGAGGGAAAAAACGACAAAAACACTATTGAATCAAACAAAAAATTTAGGCAAGTAAGAAGTATCAATGTTAACCAAAAACACAAAAAAAATGTAATTTTTTTTTTGGTAATCAGAATCTATTACTATCCATTACAAGAATAACTATGAGAGTGAATTATCCTAATCCTATGGGTAAATGGGTTTGTTGCATGGAATTTAAAGAACCTCAAATGTAATAAAGCACAATTTTTTGGTGAACTATTTAATGAATAGTGATTTACCTTATGCATTTAGTGTGTGTATATAATTCATGAAACCCTTTTGCATTTGGTTTTGTATCTATCAAATTTGTCTTAACCATTAATTATAACAACAATATTTGCCACGATAAAATTTGCATAATTCAAACGGGTAGAGTGGATCTCCATGTGTTTTTACTTTAATTTTAATGATAGAATATTTTTATCACTGGATAATTACTTTTATAGACCTTTCGTTTTTCAGCTGTTAAATATAGGATTAATGAAATGAAGATGTTCTTTGTTCGTGGATCGCTGAGCTAATAAAGAAACAGCTTTAATCTTATGGATATTTACATCAATGCCATTGAAGATGGTTTAAAACTCATGGCACGAGTGCAAATAAACGCAAATCTGAAAGCTTTTTCTAAACTTACCATGCAACCTGCTTGTTGACCTCCAAACAATCTAATCAAAGCCAATTGTGGCTGATGGTGGCTTAGCAAACTGGCATCGTAATCATCATTTTTTATGGTCGTCCAGGGTTTAAATTTTGATCCGTGAAATAGGTTTCTTCACATTACAGTCAAAGAATAGGGTTTAGGTTAATTAAACTTATAAATAAAATTCTTTTTATAACCATCTCTTATATTATAATTCTTATTACTAAAAGAAAACATAACCCGATTGTACATTTTCTTAAATTAATTATCGTTTCTTTAATTGTTGAAAAGCGAATCCAGACAAAACGAAAATATGTTATCGTTTTAGTTGAATTTTTTTTCCAACCAATAAAAATTTATGATTCAATATTTCATGAACTAATTAAAATGAACACGAAGACCAATAACACGTGTGCTTAATAGTGTTCACTTAATATGATCATGGTTGTACTTACTCAAAACTTCCGACATTAATACCAACTTATCACTATTAGGATCTTTTTTTCATTTTATTATTTGTCTAACCGGCCAAACTTATATATCCATGACTTAGCTAATTTCTTTCTTTTTTTGCCTTTTTAGTAAGACCTTTGGTTTACCAAAGTCAAATTTGGCTCAGATTAAGTTATATTTAACTCCATTTGAGAAAAAGCTCTCTGAAAACTTTTATTTCACAAGATCCAAAAGAGGAGATGTTATTTTCTTTTCTTTTAGTTTTGAACATACAACAACACTAACTTGAATTTATTTTATTGTAAAAAAAAAAAAGAAAACCAAAACACTTCTTATTTCTCCTCCGTCAAATCCCATCCGATTTCGTCGCTCTTTATTTTTTCCCCTGTTTTATTTCCTCCCCACCCCGTCAAGTTACTAAAATTAACATCCGTGAACGCTTCCAACGGCGAAAAAGAGCACTCCAAACCAAACGGTTATTGATCGGAACTCAGGAAATTTCTCAGAAACCAAGTTCGCCAAGCGCGAAATGCTTCCAAATCCAAACACCGAAACCTCCACCTCCGACCATTAGAATCTCGTTTCCTCCAATTCAGCGTCCATGGCCGACGAAAACAGCCACCACGAGGAGCACCAGCCGCCGGTGCTCCGAGCTAATGGCTATGTCCCGCACATAAAGCCTCAGGTCAGCTTCCCGAGACCAACGCCGCCGTCGTCACCGCAGCCTTATCTTGAGCGATCGCTCTCGACCTCAATCGCAGAGAACATTCCGTCGATCGGGCAGTACATTAGGGAACGGAGCGCCAGCTTCTCTGCCGCAATCACCAGGCGGTTGGCGTCCATGAAGATCGACCAGTTTGGTGGCGATTTCACTGTGTCCGGCGATACGGTGAATTTCGAGGTGACGGAGTTTAAAATCCCCGGCGTGAAAGTGATCGTCCAGCTGAAGAGCGAGCTGGAGGAGCTCAGAGGAAGGATCACATTCTTCTCCAGATCCAACTGCCGAGACTCCACCGCCGTCCGGATGTTTCTCCGGCAGAAAGGTCTGAGGTAGGCAGTTGCAATATTAACTTTTGGCATGCAGTTTCAGACACATACATAAAGTGAGATGGCTCACAAAAATCACAGGTACGTGGAGATAAATTTGGACGTGTTCCCTAAGAGAGAAAAGGAGCTGGTGGAGCGGACGGGAAGCAACGAAGTGCCGCAGATATTCTTCAACGAGAACCACTTCGGCGGCCTCGTCGCCCTCAACTCCCTTCGGAACTCCGGCGACTTTGACGCCAAGTTGAAGGAGGCTCTGGCCAGCAAGTGCCCCGTCCACGCCCCGGCCATCCCTCAATACGGCCTCGACGACGGCGACGACAGCCCCATGGACGACCTCGCCGCCCTCGTCAGGTTCCTGAAGCAGAGCTTGCCCATCCAGGATCGCTTCATCAAGATGAGGGTCGTTAAGAATTGCTTCATTGGGAGGGAGCTGGTGGACGCGGTCGCTCGCCGCCTCGACTGCGGCAGGGACAAGGTTTGACCTTGACTCTAGTTTGACCTCTGTTCTTCTCTTTTTATTATCCCCTTTTTTTCGTCTCTTCTTCTGGCCCAGGCTAGCTAGCCGTTAGATTCCGTCAGACCTGAATTTGCCACGTATTCAAGATTTTGAACAAGTTGCATAAATATGAAAGTGTGTGATTTATGTTGAGATTTTGAACAAGATTTGCCACGTATATATTCAAGAGTCATGCTGAAATAAAAGCGTGAAAGACAAAAATTGAGCAATTTGACTGGATTTTTTTTTTGGCTTCTCTGTCATCTATCCCACGTTTTTTTACAAGAAAAGAATTTATTTAGAACGGAGGCAATATAATAATAATATTTGAAACGATCAATTGGAAATAAAAAGAAATAATGGAATTGATTTATGGTCTGTTATTTTAATCGTGGCGAGACGGTCCACTAATTAACCATATTATCTCATGAAAAATGCAGGCAATTGAGACGGCAAAACGGATGGAGGAGAAGCATTTCATCCATCATGTTCTTGGGTAATTATAGAAAATCTATGAAAATTAGATATTAAAGATTTTATGTTACATTTTCATATACTTCTATATATTTGTTCCATATATATAAATTCTAATAACTGAGTAATAATTGAGTTGGATTAATTAAGCTGTGATGAATACTTAATTTGCAGTGGGATACATAAATTTTTTAAAGGGGTCGATCGGTAGTATATATAATATATAGTTCTAAATGTTTTGCTTAGAGTACAACCGTGGTTTGTATTAGGGTCGATGTAGCGATACATCGGAATGCCATGTAAAGTATATCATTATCATCATGCAATATTAATTCCGCAATGAAAAATGCCTCCATTAACGTCACGGCTGTGATGAAGGGGACCATGCATGACCAAGAACAAGACCTTCACTCTACCATGGCTAATAACACGGTTCTTTTTTAATAAAAAAATCACACATTACCAAATACTAAACATAAGAAAATTTTTGTAAAATTTTTTGGTAAGAAATTATGGGTCCATTTGGTTTTAATGTTAGCGATTAATATTGAAGTTTTGAAAAAAACTATTCAAGGGAACATTTTTACTTTTAACTTCAATAGTTTGATTTTCATTGTAATAAATTATATAAAACACTACACTAATTAAAAAAAATTATTAGGAATTACTATGATAGATAGACAAGTGGAGGAGGTTAAATATAAAATTATTTGAATTTAAAGACAGGAGAGAGGTTCAACTTTTATCTTCTTTTTTGTAAGAGAAGCTTACTTTCTAATTCCAAGAGATTTTATGTACGATATATTTTTGTTCATTCATCTTGATGACAGTTTAAATACTTAGTAACTTACATTTTCCATAAGTAATATTTTTCCATAAAAAGAGTCCATAGACCTTACATGAACCAAATTAATTTACATTGAAATTGTGAATCCGGAATATAATTAATATAATGTAAATACCCCAACAATAACTTGTGACAACTCAATTACAATCAATTTCATCATATTCAATAATAGAATCTATAGTACATAAGCTTTTTAGTACGTTGCTGCAGGGAAAACGATTTGGAAGGCGAAGGGAAGAATTATTATCGTTTCCTGGACCACGAGCCTTTCATCTCCGGCTGCTTCAACTTTCGGCGATTCGCAAATGAACATGAACCCAAGTCGGCAGCTTTTGTTGCTGAAAGAATCACCAAGCTCATGTCCGCCATACTGGAGGCTTATGCCTCTGAGAACAGGCTCAACATTGATTATTTTCACATCGGCAAAAGTGAGGAGTTCCGCAGGTAATTGAAGTTGAAAATTCTTACCCAGAAGTCCAAGAGTACTTGGCTTGATGTGGCCGTTCTGGGGTGAGGCTAGCTTCGTATGGCTTGATGTCCGCCATACGAAGTGCTTCTGGTGCTGTGGCCATCTTCTTATCATTCACTTACACCCTGCAGATACATAATCTTAACCAGAGAACTGCAGAGGGTGAACCTCAAAACACTGACTGCGGATGAGAGATTAGCCTTCTTCTTGAACCTGTACAATGCGATGGTCATCCATGCCACGGTCAGTATAGGACATCCAGAAGGACTGCTCGACAAAAGAGCCTTTTTCAGCGATTTCCAATATGTAGTTGGAGGCTACAGTTATTCCCTCACTAACATTGAGAACGGCATACTCAGACGGAATCAGAGATCTCCCTACTCTTGGATCAAGCCCTTCAGCAACACGGACAAGCGTTTAGAGGTGACTCTTGAACACCATTATACTTAATAGACTTTGATCATACAACACAAAGTAGCATAGCCCTCGTTTGAAAATAACTTTTGTGATTAACATTAGAGTTTTAGATAATTTATTTAACGGTAAAGATGAAATTACTAAAACTAAAAAAATACTATTAATTAGCTTTTTCAAAACTCTAAATCTAATTACTGATATTAATGCTAAATGGGCCGAAATGAACATGAACTCCATGCACACTGGACTACATGTTTTACTTAACAATATTAGACTATACCATGATACTTGACATGAACATGGACAGACAGTCGAATGCTAAATGAGTGAGTATATGTTGCAGTTTGCCGTTCCAAAATTTAATCCTTTGATCCACTTTGCACTATGCAATGGGACAAGGTCAAGCCCGCCCGTGAGGTTTTTCACGCCACAAAATGTAGAATCCGAACTCAGATCTGCTACGAGAGAATACTTCCAAACTGGTGGCATAGAGATTGATCTTGACAAGAGGACAGTTTATCTCACACGTATTATCAGATGGTAGGTGTTCAAAGCTTTATTATACAAGGGAGGGAGGGGTATGTGAACATAGAAAGCAAAAGGCTCATTTCCTTCCTACCATTCTTGGAATTGATTTGTCAAGGATCTTGGATTTATATGCAGCTTATTCAAATCTGTGGTGTGGTACTCATGCTATTTCTACCTTGTTTATAGAATTCTAAAAGCAGAGTATCTTAGGTTATTGAGGTAGTGGCGCTGTTTAACTAATTATCAGCCTTGCTTACATTTCTTGCATGCAGGTACAGAGTAGATTTTGGAACGGATAAAGAACTCCTGAATTGGGTATTGAATTTCTTGGACGCAAGCAGATCAGGGCTTTTGACGCATCTCTTTGGTGATGGAGGCTCTATTAACATTGTGTACCAGAATTACGATTGGTCACCTAACTCTTACTAGATCGATTGTTGCTTGTTTAGGTAGTATTCCACTTTATGGCATAGAGAGAATCACACGATCGACAAGTGCACAGCTAGCAGAGGTTTTTCCTTTATTTGTTGTTTTTCGGGTACTGCGTAGGGAAATGAAATAATGGCACCTCAATCCATTTCACGAAGTTTCTTTTTCAATGAGTTTAACGTTACTAGGTAATAAGATCTTTATAGTGAATAGAGATTGAGATAGATCTTTATAGTGAATAGAGATTGAGATTTCTTTGGTAGAGAAATCGATTTCCTCAGGTTAAAATCTTTTCAATGTCTGGTTCTCTTCAAAATTGTGCATCCAAGCCTTCTGCTATCAAGATGCTTAAAACATCGTAAGAACTTACAATAAAATATTTTCTACAACAAAAATGAGGCGTATTAAAACTCTTCTGAAAGGCAACTTCTACAGACAGATATGACGGAATTTCACCCGAGTGTCACTTTCAAAGTATGATACTAAAATGACACTTGAGAACTTCCCAAGTTTTCAGACTGAATCAGAGAGGCGCAAAACACACAATTCAAAACAGAAGAATTATTTTATCCCGTCACCTTGTGCAAATCAAAAGTTCATAGAATATAACTAGCAGAAATGGGACCTTATAGATCCATTTAAACTTGGATGCCAAGAAAAAAAAACCCGTCGAACCAAATATCACTAGCTTTTATCTTCACTTGCATTAATTGCCATCCAAGTATTGTCCATAAGTGAGCTCTAAACATCCTCTCCGTTACTGTTTGTTATGGAGCTCGTTCCTAAGAATGGACTAATCCCACGATTAAAAGGGTTTTGGTTTAGAAAGGTGTGGGCTATGCAACTTTTTTTCTGGCCAGATTCCTTGAGAGCATGCAACAAAAACCAGACTGCAGCACAGCCATGGCGCAGAAGTGATTCAAAGAATTGACAGACTAATCATTTACCATTTCCTATGACATCAAAATGGAGAACTCAATAAGACAAAATATCTAGTCTTCTTTTTGACGACTTTACACAGACTTACAAAAGAAGTCAGAAACTGACTTTCTCATTTCATTCTGTCCAGGAGCATGGATCACACTGGTACACGTCTGCCACGATATCGGTCAAAGAACTGCAACAGGCAAATTATTCAGAGCTGTGAGATGTGGATGGAATAAGGGCATTTCAACAGTTACAAAAGCTGAATCATGGACATCCATTTGCAGAAGTCCATCATATATGGAAAATCTACCACAGGATAACAAGATTTTGACTATGTTGCTTACAGTTTGTAACAAGATTGGAAATATACACAACATCTAATCCATGGTCAAGGGGAAAAGAAGAAAAGATAGCCTCATGTGGCCAAGTTCCATATCTCGCATAAGCTTCAACCTTTCATGTGGAAAAGCAGTACAATTTGTTCTTATAATGTCATTTTTTGATTTGTTTCTCCAATCATATTTTGATTAACTTACCCAGATTTAACAGCAAAGACAATGGATCTCTCTCTTTTTTTTTCAATTGTATAGCAGATTGGAAAAATAGTTTGTAAGAAGTTACACATCTCAAGGGATGCAAACCAACTGATAGTAACACATAGTTTTCAATGATAATTCTAACTGACGAAAAAGAATTAAATCTTAGAGATAAGAACAGTTCCAACCCAACAAACAGTCTGAACTAACCCCAAAGCCTGGCCTCATGAATCTTTGATGAGACAAGTAAACAACCCAAAACCTGACCAAACAAGATCCAAGATGACCCAAACCTGGAACCAATAGAACCTACCCCTTTGGCATCCCTAAGTAATACACAAAAGTTTTACTAGGAAGCTTCCTGCAGTCACGGACAGTTCTCGATACACAAAATTGATAATCTTTCAAATTCTTGCCATTGTTAGTGCTATATTAAAGCAACAACATTTTTTAAAATGATTAAGTTGCCTGGTATGTGTTTCTAGCCTTCTTTTCAATCGTCTATTACCAGCAATCAGCGAACAAATGGATGACATTAAAACTACAACCTCTAAAACAGGGAGACAGAACTACTTTCACTTTTTCTTCAATTGCAATTTCATGATTCTAAACTTAATTGAGCAATAAATTAGTGATTAGTCTAGGCTCCAAATGATCCTTAGCCTCTTTCAAACTATCAGCTACTACCAAAGTCAGTACCGAAATTCTTCTTATTCTTTATGTCACTGAAAAAATCTATCCATATGTGAATCCTACAAGGTTAGTGAAAAACAAATTAGAGTCTGAAGAAAACATACTGATCTGACATAAGGTTGTTGGAACAGCCAACCGAGGAAAGGTATCCTTTGCATGAAAACTGCTAGTGTTGGCCAGAAACCACTGCATAAACCACATGAGAAACTTGAGTTTTTGCTACATACAAACTTTTGGTGACGAAGTAGGAGAAAGGATATTCTTTTCCCCATTAAGAAACATGAAATACCTGAAAAGCACAATGAACCCATATGTTTCCAAGATCATGCCAAATATAGGCCAGCCTATAATGACAAAAAAGAAGCCAGCCCCAAAAGAAATTGTTCCCTACACATAATTAAACATATTAGCATTATACTGTATCTCCCTCCCAACACACACATACATGCCCCTAAAGCAGATAAAAGGAACGTGGTATTTGGAAATTAAACCTTGCAATTTTGACGCTTCATGAAAAATTGCATAGTGGACTTCAGACCAATGGTTAGGGAAACTCCAGAGACAAACAGAATCTGTGCAGTGATACATGGAAAGGCTTGAACAGTTCAGTAAGGAATGATTGACGTTGTCCACAAAAAAGGAATAGATGAATGATTTTGAGGGCAGGGATAAATAGAAAAGACAAACACATGGCTTACATTTCCCATGGCCAGTAATCCCTTGTCAAAGAAGAAGATGATTCCCAGAAATGAGAAAAACACACCAAATCCAGTCAGCCCTAATCCAATCTCTGTTTCATTTGCAATTTGGAAATGTCAATGGATGAAAAAATGAAATAACTTTTAAAAACATGCATCAACTTCAAGTCTTCAATCAATATAAATAAAGAAAGTTGCAGCATGATATCACCATCTCCAATTCAACAGACTTCATCAATTTGGAAAAGCATTCTTGAGCACTCTTCCTACCAACCAGGAAGCATATTCTCAAGTTGAAGTCAATTAACTAATACAATATCTCAACTGTGCACCAAGGATGCAAATTTCTAGGGACTGAGTTATTCATTCAGACTATACTAAACAGAATAGCACCAAGGGCTAGTGCGATTTTTCAAACTAGTTTACTAGTTTGAAACAATGGTAGGACCTAGAATCATGCTAGAAACTCCAAGCAGCCTACTTGCCACCTTAAGAAAATCTTCATTTGAACAACCTAACCATGTTGTTGGTCATTGCCATTGTTCAGGGCAGACTAAAATTTTGGGGGGAATTACTTATTCTGTTAGCAAAAACATAATTAATCCAAGTGAAGCTGAAAGGCGTTTAGCCTTAACACTTTTACTTATAAAATCACAATCTAACCACAATGTCCAGCAAGAAATGATTTAATACCACAGGAGTTCAACATTCCATTAATTGCATAAGCTTGCCGAGATGTTCACAGCAATTATCATCTATGACAGAAATCTAAAACAATTCACATAAAAAGATCTTCTAGTTTACCTCATAAACCGTGAAAACCTAATAGAACAAACATCATTTTACCTGTCAACTTAAAAGCTACAAGGCATTTGAACGACAACTAGTGGTCCAGAGGCAGCAGTAGTATGCATACAGAATTAGAAAATTCTCCTAATTTCAATACATGCGCAGTTGCAACAGAAGCGTCAAGGAAGCAAAATATCACTGCCACTTACTTTTCCGGTCATTCATTTCGAACGAAACCATTGTGTGCTGAGTCCGATCCCGGTCTTTCAACTTTCACTACAGCAACGTAATACGAATCAGACAAGCAGAACTAGGGTTTGATGTGATGAAACACGTAACAACTCGAGCTGGAAAAATTACCTCGTAGAATCAGTAGACGATAAGCTGAAATTCTGAGATGAAGATCTTCGAGGACCTGCAAAAGAGGCTGAGAACCATAACGATTCGCTAGGAGAATGAAATCTGAAGCTTCAGAAGACAGATAGAGTAACGTGATTTGGATATTTTCGCCCTTTTCCAGCGAATTTCTCAGAAACCAAACAGAACTTGTGCTGATTCTAGAGGTCAAGGTCAGAGAGAGAGAGACCAGCGCGAGGAGTGCCGGAGCAACAACAAGATCGAGTCGTAAATCTTGTGATGGAGAAATGAGGCTAGCAGTTTCTTCAACTTGCATTCGAAGAATTCGAAAACCGACTGGCAGGCAGAGTAAGCGTATCCATGATCCTCAATCTTTTATACTTGTCCTGTTTTGCACCTCAACCTTGAAATCATCTAATTTGGTCATTGATGAATGATGCACCTCTTTAGATGAAACTTTCATTGTCCTTATACCCAAAAAAATATCCCCTGAAACATTGTCCCATTATAGGCCAGTAAGTCTTTGCAATTTTTGTTACAAAATCATTTCTAAAATCCTATTTAATAGGGTTAAACCTTACCTACATACTTTTATTCTTCCATGCCAAAAA
The DNA here is from genome assembly GCA_039654915.1 of Aquilaria yunnanensis. NCBI lineage: Eukaryota > Viridiplantae > Streptophyta > Magnoliopsida > Malvales > Thymelaeaceae > Aquilaria > Aquilaria yunnanensis. The sequence continues at coordinate 6,338,686 of CM077595.1, forward strand.
TGTTTTTATCATTGATAGCTCATGAGATCTTTCACCATTTTATAATAAAAAAGAAAGGCCTGGTCGGGGAACTTGCCCTCAAGATAGACATGACTAAAGCCTATGAAAGAATGGAATAGGATTTTATAGAAAAGCTTTTAGGCATAATGAGCTTTTCTGACATTTGGATTACTTGGGTCATGAAATTGATATCTTCTTAAAAATTGTTAGTTAATGGTAAATCAACTATTGCCTTCTATCTTTCAAGGGGATTAAAACAAAGGGACCCCTTGTCCCCTTATTTGTTTATCTTAATAACTAATGTTTTCTAAAAAATGGTGAGTGCTGCAGCAAAAGATGGTCAACTTGCCGAAATTTGTCCTTTTCTGACCCATTTATTCTTTACAAATGATTCATTTTTCTTCTTACAAGCCACTCTTAGAAACTGCCAAGTTTTGCAATAAAATTTAAATCACTTATGTACAACTTCTGGTCAAGTTATCAACCTTGAAAAATCCAAGATCTATCTCCTTCATATTCTAGCTACTGAGAATCTAGGAAAGTACTTTGGGCTTCCAACTCTATAAGGCAGATCAAAAGCTGAAGCATTGTCTTTTGTGAGAAACAGGTTAATTAAGAAGTTGCAAGGTTGGAAAGAGAAACAATTGTCTCAAGTAGGTAAAGAAGTCCTGGCCAAATTTGTGGCTTTATCCATCCTTGTATACCTAATGCAATGTTTTAAATTTCCTAAGACTTGGTGTACTAAGATGAATGCTACAATTGCTAATTTTTGGTGGGGACACTCAAAATATGAAATTAAAATCCAATGGAGAAATTGGAACTCTTTGACCAAGTTAAAACAACAATGAGGTTTCGTGTTCAGAGATTTGAAAACTTTTAACAATGCTCTTCTCGCAAAAATGGCCTGGCCAATTATAGGGATCCAGAGAAACTTTGGTTCAAAGTGTTTAAAAGTTTGTATTTCCCACAATCAGATTTGTTGATTACAGTTAAAGAAGCAAGGCCTCCAAAGGCTAAAGTAGTATGCTAATTGGCAAGGATGTCATCAAATCAAAGCTTTTGTTTGGTAAATTTGAAATGGAGAATCTGTTTGCATTTGGAATAACCCTAGGGTGCTAAGCTGGCAAATTTTAGGCTATATAAGCCACCTAGTGTGCATGATCATTTGCCGTCTTCTAACGTAAGTCAATTGATAATCACATGTCATACTATGGGTCTTGAATGATGTTGCTAATTGGATTTCTGCTAAAAAGAAGCAAGCTATTGCAAAATGCCTATTGGCAATATCCATGCATTTGACCAAGTAATATGGCCTCCCACCAAGTCTAGAGTTTTCTTTGTAAAGTCTGCTCATGCAACTCCCAAAGCTAATAAGGTACAAGAAGCCATGCCTCATCATTTCATTGTTCTGACCAAAGTATATGAAAAGTTGTGTGGAAGATTAAGTGTGCCCTAAAGGTCCTTCACTTTATGTGGCATTTATATAAAAATGCCTTAAGCTACAAATTACAATTTGTTTAAAAGAAAATGCAAGAGGTCTTGATGAAACCTATGAACATACTATTCTCTTATGCAACTGGGCTCGAGCTACTAGTTTGGCAATTAGGATTTGTGGGGAACAAATAACTACTTTTGCAGATTGGCTGATGCAAGTGGTATCTATTTTGCAGGGGTAGAACTTTGATCATTTTCTGTCTAAGATTGGCTACACTTGTTGGTACATATGAAAAAGAAGGAATGTAGCTATTTTTCAACATAAAAAATTAGATCCTGAAGTTACTATTCATATGATCAAAGATGCTATTTAGGAGTTTTGGTCTCAAGATTCACGGATTAGCATGATAAAAACTTAACATAGTCTAAATCCTTTTTAAAATAAGCACTCTGGTGGTTTCTCAAAGTTGAATACAGATGGAGCATGGGGCAACAACAACCAGCATGCAAGTTTTGGAATGGTTCTGAGAGATGTAGGAATTGTGATTTCTATAGGTGGTGGCTATTGCTTTGCTCAAAATGCTGACATTCATAATATTCTTGCTATTAGGGAAGGCATGTGGAACACAATCCAACTATAGCTGGAGCATATCATAGTTGAGACTGACAACAAAAATGTCATTGCAGCTATTAAAGGAAGAGTTCATAACTGGTATGCTCATCTTGTTGTAGTTGATATTCTGCATGGCAAGCAGAGTCTTAGCTCTTGCATTTTCCATCTTGCTCTTAGCAGTACAAATAGAGTGGCTGATTTTATTGCCAAACAATGTAAAAGGAGATAAGATCCTTAGAATAGACAAATTGGCCCTCATTGTCCCTGACTTCTTTCATTTTTCAAGATGCTTTGTACTAACCTCCTTGATGTTTTGGTTAATAAAATACTCTCTTTTGGCCGACAAAAATTTCTTATGTTATGCCTAATCCTATTATTGTGCTTTTTTTTTTTTTGTTTGCCCTTACTAGGAAGGTTGCTAATTATAAACATTTTCCAAAACTGAACTCCTGTAGCGAAGGGAAGGTGGGTGATATACTGTTATGTCCATCCAGTGCTGAATTTGTTGAGATATTCACAATGCGTCATGTTGTTGTTATTTCAGAAATCTTTCAGTTACATTAATTAGCATGTTGAATCCTCACTATAGCTTGCATTTCTCTTGTAACCAATAGTTAAACCAACAAGGTTAATTATAAAATTTGACTTCCTAGGTTGCTTGTACTAATTTCCTCATTCAGTTTTTTCTGGCGTTACAATAAATAAATAAATAAATATGACATGAACTAAGTAACTATAATCTACAAACAAAACAAAATTAAAAGAATTCAATCAATCCCTAGAAAGGTAGCAAAAATTTTGATGGCCATCGAATTATCAGCCAAATTAAAATTTCCAACTTCCTAAAGGATTATTGATTGCGATAATCATGATGAGTCTAAGTAGAGTGGAATTCTAGAAATTGAGTGAAATGGTCATTTCTAACTACTGATCTACCTAATAAAACTGGAGAAGGGATTTAACGCGATAGTGAAAGTGAAACTAATAGGAGTTAAATCGATTAAACTAGCAAAATCAATACACATCAGAAAAACTTTAATTTATTAAAATTTTCGGCTAATAGACGAATGCAGGTTGACCTGGGCGTAAAGAGTTCGGTATTTGATTTAGGGCATTCTATATGAAAAAGAATTATATTTTGGTGCCCGACAATATTTCAAGGAGATTATAAGTTTTAAAAATTTACACCTAGTACCATAGAAAAAAGAGGTCGGATAAATAAACTTCATGCACACAATTATTAGATTGATTTGCTAGCTCATAAGATGCTATTTAGATTCAAATACTTAACCAAAAATTATTTTTTACGTTAGAATAATTCTTATCCTACTAATTATAAATTTTTGTTAGCCTTAACCCAGCACTGAAACTAAATATTGCAGAACATGTCAACAACAATATTAACATACTCGGCATCTTAGATTAATAATAATGTACTCATAGTAATTATTTTTGTTTATAGTATGATTCTTTGTTTTTTTGTCAAATTGACAGACTTAATAAGTACACAAGGTTCTTTTAAAAGAAATTTTCAAAAAGGTAAATATTTTTATTAATATATCTATTTTTAGTTTAGATAAGTTAAAAAAATCCATAAAAATTGTATTTAAATGGTTATTATATCTATATAGTGTTATCTTTTCGATAACATTGATTTTGGATTTAAAAAATTAAAAATGAAAATTAGTACATGAATAAATTATTATTATTAGTATTATTGTTGTTGTTGTTGTTATAAAATCATTAAAATATCAAAAAAATTACCCAATTCGTTTTAACTTAAGTCAATTAATTATAAAATATTTTTTTTTTACATATTTTTTACTCGGAACTAATTTGAATTAAAATCCAATATTATATAGTTACACTAATTTATTAAAAATATAATTTTTATAATCTTACTAAATTTTTATGAATTTTTCTAGTTTCAAGCCTTAAAAAAATTTATAAAAATTTAACAATATTCTGAAATTTTTTTTTCAAATTAATTATTATAACTACAGAACATTAATTTTTAAATGAAATTAATTTCAAGTAAAAAAAATATAAAAATAAAAATAAATCAATTAACTTAAATTAAAATAAATTGATTCTTATTATGTCGTCCAATATATAGCGGTTCGGGTCATTATTCCTTATCCTTTCTTTGTTTTTTTCGTTTCATGTTTCTTAGCCTTCGATTCGATCCCTCAACCTCATGATAATGGATAGACACATCCAACTTTCTATTTTTTTATGTTTGATCATTATTCATTTGTTCCCAAAATCTTGGCTTGAAATCAAAGACACGCTGATACTGATAGTAGTTGGACAATGCGATCCCTTTAACGTGAACTCAACTACAAAAGAGAGCACTTTTTGGCACGTAGGAACCCATCGCAATTGGCCACGTGTCAGGTAAGTTCGACGTCCTTTTGACCCGACTGGTACGTAGTTAATTTCCTTCGACTCCATTCAATTCACTCACCTGTTCCCTGTTATCCTCTCTCTCTCTTCTTCAAGTCTCCGCTCTCCCGACAGGTAGATCCAACGCAAAACCTCTGGTTGTTCACATTTTTGGATTTGTTTGGAGATTCCCATTTCCGAGTTTGCAAGTCATAGGGAGGAACATAGACTTGTCTTTGGGTTTTCTTTTCTGTGCCTGCTGCAAGTTCTTAAGGTAAGTTTATATATGGTGTTTCTGAGAGGGGGAGCTCTTATTTCTCAACTATGGAGTTCAGGACGTCAAGTCAAGCTCAGTCACTTGTATCAGTCTTAGAAGCCAGGAATGCCAGAAATTTCTCAGCTCATGATGGAGATCTGAAGCTCTGGATGGAAATTTTAATGTCGAAAGTGATTGAAGAAGACAGGGGGACAAAATAAAAAGGTCAAAACAGCTAGAAGAAAACAAAATTTGTCTTTTTTTCTTTTTTGCTACTTCATTGTGGACTTTGGAAAATCCCGTGATGTTGAGTTCAAACGGGGAAATTGAAGCATTTAGGTAATGAAATCAAAATCTATTTTTTTGGGGGGGTTCCATTCAAAGATCAAAACCTTGATGGAACCTATTGTTTCAAATGGCTCTGTCTTGTTCTTCTTCTTGTTCCTGTCGTTGTCCCCTCCGGTCAGGTCAACCGACGCAGAAGCGCTCTTGAGCCTCAAATCCTCATTTGATCCTCTCAACTTGCTTCCATGGCAAGGCACCAATGCTTGCTCCTGGCAAGGAGTCAGAGAATGCTTAAACGGCCGAGTCACGAAGCTCGTTTTGGAGTATTTCAACTTGTCCGGCACGCTTCAGGAACAGGACTTGAACCAGTTAGACCAACTGCGAGTCCTCAGCCTCAAAAGCAACTCCCTCTCCGGCGAAATCCCGCAACTCTCGGGCCTAATCAACCTCAAAACTCTCTACCTCAACAACAACAACTTCTCCGGCGAAATCCCGGGCTCAATCTCATGCCTGCACCGCCTGAAAGCCGTCGTCCTCGCCGGGAACAGAATCTCCGGCCTCATTCCCAGCTCTCTGCTCAATCTTCACCGGCTCTACATGCTTTACTTGCAGGACAACCATTTTACGGGAACAATCCCTCCTTTCAATCAGTCGAGCTTGAAGTTCTTCAACGTGTCCAACAACCAACTCTCCGGCGAAATCCCCCCGACCCCATCTCTGCTCCGGTTCAACAAGTCGTCATTTTCCGGCAACCTCGAGCTGTGCGGGGTACAGGTTCGAAACCCATGCCGGATACTTTTCAACTTCGGTCCCTCCATGAGCCCGGCTTATCCAACGATCTCAATCTCAAGATCGTCCGCGAGTTCGAAGAAACTGATCAAGATCATCGCCGGAAGCGTCGGCGGGTTCATATTGCTCTTAATCTTCATGTTTCTGCTGTTTCTAACTTGCAAAAACGGCCGGGAAGAGGATATGTCCAAGGCGGCGGCCGGAGGGAGTTGCATGGAGTGTAACAACGGTGAAAAGGAAGGGTCATTTTCTTGGGAGGGTGACGGTGTGGGAACGCTGGTGTTCCTAGAAGCAGGGGATTGTAGCAAGATGAACTACAGCTTGGCGGATTTGCTGAAGGCGTCCGCGGAGACGCTGGGGAGAGGTTCTCTGGGGAGCACGTACAAGGCAGTGATGGAGAGCGGGTACATCGTGACCGTTAAAAGGTTGAAGGACGCCGGATATCCGAGGGTGGAAGAGTTCAGGAGACATGTGGCGCTGATCGGAGGGTTGAGACACCCCAAGTTGGTCCCACTGAGGGCCTATTTCCAGGCTAAGGAGGAGCGACTGCTCGTATACGATTATTTTCCCAATGGCAGTATCTTCTCTCTCATTCACGGTACGTCATTCTCGGTTACATGCCTCCGTTTTCACGACAACGATCTTTCATTTTAGTACGAAAGTTGTGAATAATGTGTAATATGTTTATGATTTTTTGTATGCACAACTACCTTACAAGCTTAGAATGTCCCTTTTTCAGAATTTAAAAAATATATAAATCTTTTTTTTTTTTAGTGTATAATATGCTAGATACTAGAAAATTTATATACAAATTTAAATGCAAAAAGCGGGAAAGGGAAAACTCAAAAGGAAATCTTCAGAAACAGAGAAAGATTCGGCCTGAATATAATAATTAATTAATCCTAAAAGGCTCGCTCTTGTGGAGATTTACATGATATGTTTATAGGCATTGTAGGGAACTTTTTGAATCATTCGGTTACTCATCATCCGCATGCTCTGGTTAATTACTGTTCATTTTACCCCAAAAGGACATATTTATCTCAATTAAAATTCGTCAGTTTTTCTTTAATGTTTAATGATTAATCATGGCTTGCCAGGCTCCATCACACTCCACTAATCTCTTCGTGCCTTGCAGGAACTAGAACATCAGATGGTGGAAAACCCTTACATTGGACATCATGCCTCAAGGTAGCTCAGGACGTGGCTACTGGCTTGCTCTACATTCACCAAAACCCAGGCCTAACGCATGGGAACTTGAAATCGACAAACATCTTATTAGGCACAGAGTTTGAATCTTGCCTAACAGATTATGGTCTAACTTCATTTTGCGACCCGAACTCGTTGGAATTAGAACAAGGTGCCTCAAGCTTCTTTTACCGCGCACCAGAATGCCGCAATCCTAGGAGGCCTTCCACACAACCAGGTGATGTTTATAGCTTTGGCGTGTTACTTCTCGAGCTCTTAACTGGAAGAACACCTTACCAAGACCTTGTTGAAGAGCGTCATCTAGATATTCCTAGGTGGGTTAGGTCTATTCGTCAGGAGGAGATGGTGTCAAGTGATGAGCCCAATGTAAGTAGTGAAATGGCACAAGAAAAGCTTCAAGCTCTTTTGGACATAGCGATGGCTTGTCTAACATATGTGCCTGAAAAGCGACCGCACATGAGGGATGTTCTAAAGATGATTAGAGATGCGAGGATGGAGGTGCAATTTTCTTCATCCAATGGTAGTGATAATTCGATTGGGAGATGGTCTGACACGGTCCAAAGTTGGCCTAAAGATCATGTGTCTTACGTATAGTGAGCGCAGGTGTGGTATTCAGCCATAACGAGGCTCTTTGGCACCAGCACGATGTTGTTGCATATGCTACCAAATTTATTGAGCATTGTGTAAGTTGTGAAATATTTGTAACATGCATGGTGTTATTATAAAACAACAAAAAAAAAATCAGTTTGGTTTGGATATAAAAAGTTTTGTAATGTATCATACATATGCAATATGTATTGTTTATATTCGTATTTGTTATGCATGAATTCAATAGGTACAGGTCGATGAGTAAGAATAGCTATAGTATGAGGTCATGAGCTTGCTGTGGTTGACCATGCAAGCTTCCTACTTGGGGCACATGAGACAAAATCTATAAGAGTTGGCCAGGCAGGCAAAAAGGAATAACCTTTTGAGTGATTAATCTTCTTGCATCAAAAATATTCTAATGACATGCATCAAGAATTAAAACAAAAAATTCGTCATCTTTATAACTCTAACACCAAAGCCAAAAAGAAAATAAGAGTAAATATATAATCTCTATAGGAATACCCAAGCAAACATAATTGAGTTTAGCATGATAATATTTTATTGGTTATTTATTAACCAAATTACCCATTAGTATCTGTGCTATGTGAAACTTTTATATAGACAGCATGCAAAAAAATTGATCTCTTGTTTTTCTTCCAAAAACAAAATCAAGCATATCAATTAACAGCAACTCATGCAATATAGGAGTAAAAAATTTCACTTTATTTTAATTTTGAGTTGGGTTTTCTTTATATTGTGCCATTATCATTAAAATGATTAGTTATGGTAAAAACATAATACAGTGAAACATAATACCAGGATGAATTTTTTTTGTCATTAAGAAATAATTCACTAAAAAGTTTCATCTCTTACCAACTCAACTTCTAATTTTTAATATTCATGAGAAAATTATTCAGAAAAAGTCACGTTCAATTTTAGCAATTATGGAGTAAGTTACTTTATTAAACCATAGAGCTTTTTAAATAAGTAACTTATACTAAAAAGCTCAATTATCAATAACAAAAAGATACGACTGAAACACAAATTTGTGTTTAAATTAATCTATGATTTTATTTCTTTTAAAATTTATTATAAAATATAAACTTTCTATATGAAAACAAACTTTAAAGATTATAATTTCAAAATACAATTTGTAAGAATTTTTTCGATACACATTAATATAAATACATTCAAGTCCAACTTTAATTAAAAAAAAAAACAAAAGAGCCAACTAAAATGAGATGGAGGGGGTACAAACAAAAAAAAAAAAAAAAATTGGGGATCAAAAGAGTAAATAGAAAGACTCAGGTAAAGTAGTTATTAAGCTTGGGGACTAAAACAACACATGAATTAAACTTAGGGACTAAAATGGAAAAGAATAAAAATTTAAAGACTAAAACTGCGACTTAACTAAAATGAAACGTAAAACAAACTGAAGTTGGAAAATAGTAACACGGGCCTAAAAAAGGTCATCACCTTAGAAAAAGGGTCTGAACTTCAAAAAAATTGATTGTGTTTGAGAAAAAATAAGAAAAAGTGGCACTATTCATGGATAATGATTTCATAAGACCAAACTTTAAGAAGAATTGATTGCTTAAAAAAAACAAAGCATTGTCCTTGAACAGTGCACCATTTCAAGGGTTTTAGAACATGGTAATTACCAAATTACCATTAATTGTTTAAATTTATCGTAGTATCATATTTCAGGCAATAGCATTGCATCATAGTCTCAAGTCTTAATTAAGGAAATTTTGTAGGTCTTTAATTAAGATGATGTTTCCAAGTGATGTTTTAGAAAGTACTCATGGGTTTGGAAGCAGTGCTTGTTAGAAGAAAACTCAACATTTTTTATGGAGTCCAATCACCATGTGATGATATTAGTATTTAGTACTATAATATTATATGTGTTTCTTCATCAATGTTTAGGCTTAGACTCCTAATATGATTTTGTCCTTGGCCCAAAAAGCCCAATTATATTATTATGTTCATATGGCCCAATAGGCCCATTATACTCTTGTACGTATAAAAGGCCTAAGAATATTCATAAAACATGTGCCACTCTCCTATTGGAAGAAGGTACTCTTTAGAACTATTGGACATAACTCATTCCCATCTAATCTATCTCACCACTTTGATACATTCTCCACGCATATTTCCTGCCTACATCCGAGCTCATGACATGAGAGATACCCATCTTCTCTACTTTTTTTTTTTACCCTTACCTTAATCCCCTATACCAAATTCCCCTATCACATGAAGTATAGTTGACTTGGCGTGAATTAAATTAGGCTTTCCATAACTCAAAGTACTTTTTCTTTTTGACTAGGCATTGTATGTAAAGTTTATTCTTTTAAGTTTGTTAGCCCTTTTTAACTTATCAAGTACACTTAACACTACCTGGAAATTAAATTGTTCTTTAAGCTTTCCAAAATATTTAAAATTTATCTACTACGAGTAACTCTATGTGTGAAATCTTCCAATAAATTGTCTCTTTGTAGTCAGCATAATGGACTACATACATTCTGTAAAGTTTTCTGTTTTCCTTCATTCACATTGTTCAATTTTCAGGACGTGAGAATTGCTTAGGCGTAATCCTTATTTGTGTCACTTAATAAGTCTCAAACTCTCATTTTTGCACTTGAGTTTTTGTTAGTGGCCAGTTACTAAATGACAATCGGGGCTAGTTCATTTGATGTTAAATCACCCAATTTAACGAGTTATCAATAGCTGGGGCTAACCTAATGTTGAACAGTAATCCAACTGCCCTCAAAATTTGTTTTATTTACATTTCGCCCTAGAGAATCCCTAGTTGAACTCTTAAACCTACTTTGTTACCGCACACCTATTTCTCCCAGTTGTGCATTGGCCACCATGTCCCATCCCTGAAGATGTCGGGTTTGTGTTCACAACAGCACCTAGGCCTCAGGCTTCTTTAACTTTATCTTAAGCAAAAGCAACATCCAAATCATTATCCAAACCGATATGGAAATTAATATTGAAGCCTAGTCCTCTGTGTGTGAAATTTTGTTAGAATTAGACCTAACGTTTTCCCTTGCAAGCAAGTGACATGAGTATAGACGTTGAGAAACCGTGGGTCAATCACAAAAATCGTTAAGGGGTCGTGGGTTGGCAATAGAGATCGTTGAGGGGTTGTGGGCCACTGATGGACATTCATCTGGGTGTAGATGTTAGTGACGAAGATTCATCTGGATGTAGATGTTAGCGACGAAGATCGGCGAAGGGTAGTGGGTTGGCGACAAAAATTCATCTAGGTGTAGATGTTGACGATAGAAATCATTAAAGGGTGATGCCAGTGACAGAGATCGTCGAGGGGCCATGGTTCAGGGATGAAGATTCAAACCATGTGGTAGTGCTTATGTGTGGCTGCTCGAATAGATAAAGTATTACCTTTTAACCAATGGTGGACCATAAAAATATGGTAAACTTTGGGGTGGATTTCAATGAAAGTTTAGGTGAACCAGGCGAGCAGACCGCACAATAGGAGTTTAACGTGTTAATTCATTTGAATTAACTAAAACCGAATTGGCTGTGAGATATTTAGATGCATAAAACATGAATTTATTTCCGTATAGCTAGGGGTGGGTATTCGGTTATTTCGGTTTGGACCGAACCGAATTGGTTGGTTAAGTCAGTTTTTGGTTTCTGACCATGACAAACTGAATTAACCGAACCATCTAGAAAAACTGATCAAAACTGAATCAAAATATTTCAATTCGGTTCGGTTTGAAACCGAAATAACCGAATTTACAAATTTCTTCTTGATAAAAGCTGCATTTTCTTTACGTTTTCCTCTTATTTCCCTAAGTAATCTTATCATCCTCACGCACAAAGGAGGAGTGAGGGTTGGGTTGGGTCATCTAGGCCAGAACAATAAGTTTCGGTAGCCTACAAGCGATAATAGAAAGCGGGTCATTAGGAGCCAAAAAAATGGTTTTTAAAAATTTCGGTTAATTCGGTAACCGAATTAACTGATCCTTCAAACCGAAATCGAATTGAAATCGAATTTTAAAAATTCGATTTTAACCGAAACTGAACTAAAAAACCGAACAAGTCAAACCAAAAAATCGAATTAATTCGGTTTGATGATTTTTTCGGTTTCGGTCAAATAGTGCACACCCCTACATATAGTTGCTTTATTTTGCATGTTTCAAGTTTCCCAATTACGTGCCCAAAGGCTTAAGTGTCTGAAAGGTCCTCCAACTCTAAAGAAGCAAATGAGTTAGTCCTCTATCATTGACTCAGTGTGATTTGGTCCTTGAATTGTAGTAGTTGGCCAATTAAGTCTAGCAATTTTCATTAATTTGGGCAATTAAGTCGAGGCATAGAAAGAGGCAATGCTTTCCGTCAAAAGCAACTGACTTGTGGAGCTGACATGGATTAGTGGGATTAAAAAAGGGTTTGGAGTTGTAGAGTCCAAATCCGATTTAGTTCGTTCAAACACAACAAAAAGAACACGTTATTTCTTTCTCTTCTTAAATTTGAATCGTGACCAGGTTTCTATCTAAAGCTATAATTGAAATCAATTCGTTTGAAGCCGTTTCGTTCTGGCAAGCAAAGAGATGAGGAGCGGTGCATGTCATGAAGTGAAAACCCTTATTCCTAGGTTTCTTTGCTCCCTCATCTTAATCTTGATTCTTCCTTTCTCGTCTTAATCTCGAAATTGAATGAAGGATTTGATTGGATTATTGGGTATAACTGCTTAGAATGGCTGCAACAAACTCCCAGTGTTCTTCAACAAGGGCTTCGCTATGTAAATATAATCTAGAAGAAAAATCTTGTGAATCAAATAGAGAGCACAGTAAAGGATGAAAATTTTGGGGCTGCCCAAGATACTATGTAATTATTAATCAATTTTTTATTTTTAGCAATCTCATTGTTTTTTATTGCAGTATGGCCCTATCTTACATTGAAAATGGTTTATTATTGACTTGTAGGGAGAAGGAAATCGTGGGTGTAGTTTTTTTATGTGGGTTGAAGGTGATGCAAGTGATAATGGATTATATTGTTGTTGTAAAGGTGATGTCGATAGGATAGGAAAGGAAATTACATAGTTGAAGGAGTTGTTAAAGACACAAATGGAAGAAAACTGTGTTAATGTAATGGCTGCAAGTGATGTTGCAAAAATGAAGGAGATAATAAAGAAACATGCAGAGATTGCAGAGATGAAGTCATAGCTGATCTTGGTTATTGTTGTTGCGGCAATGGTGTTATGTAAAATGTTCTAAATGGTTGTTGGCTTAGATTTAGGCATGTAAATTGTTGGATTAGAGTTAGTGTTGGTGCTGTATAGAATGTTGTGAATGCTTATGGTAGCTGCTGATGTGGTTTAACCCTTTTGTTGTACATGCTACTGAAAATGCAGCTACTTATTTTGAACATCAATGAATTATGGACTGGTCATAACCCCTGGTTGTTGTTTATGTTGCAAAATGGAATTGAGATAAAATTAGCACATTTGGTTATTTTCTATAGGTATTGACATGAATTGAGATAGAATAAGTACATTCTATATCTAGGTAAACTTATCTAAGCAAGATGAGCATTAATAAAAACTGAATAATATATCCAACAGACGAGTAAGAGAAATCAAGCAGTTACATAAGTACTGTAGATTCTTTTACATAACAAAGCCTTCTTTAGAGCATAAAAAATAGCACAAGAATAGCTCATAAAGCCTTGTTCTTGTACAATTACATTGTGCAATACTTAAAATTATAGTACTTGATGCACAATTACAGGTCTGTGGCATAACTTGCTGCACACAAAAGTCCTAATCCAGAAATACAAAAGCACAAGGAATATAGATTGATTCCCACAAATCAAACATCTATCATTCAACTACTGCTTGATTTCTTTAAATCAACCTTCACTTCCAGCATTCTTATTTAAATGATCCTAGCATAAGGCATTCCAGGTTGCATATAAAAATAGTTGCATAAATTTATTAATGAATACAAGAAAATCAAAATTATTACCAAATATACGATAATTGTGTTATAGGAAATATAGTTAACTTACATTTATAACAGTTTGCCTCGTTTCATCATCATAAAAAATCCCAATACTTGTTATCTTTTTTCTTTTACCAGCATTAACAAATGACTCACTATGTGCCCTTCTAACTCTAAAAGTAAGCTGGCATTACACATGTATAAAATAAGCATCAAGATAATGAAATACTTAATGAAAATAGAGTTTAATTTAGAACTTAAATGTATTAATGTAATAGGTAATGCTTGTTCGCTAGCAATGGTATTAGCTTCTCTTTGTCCTTTAGACCAATTTTGCTGTTGCACAAGTAAAAAATAAATAAGAAATAAATTTTCTTCTAGAAGCATAATAGTTGTGAGGTTAACAATGATTGCTTACAGGTGACGCCAAATTTGCTGATGTGTTACTCACCATTTGAGCAGGCCTTCTAATTTTGCATGGTTTAGGCCGCTGCACAAATGACAATTTATTAACTGCAGGTTTTTTTGAATGTTGAGTTTCCAACATTGTAGCCACATTTTACCCATCTTTGAAAGGACAATTCCCCCTCTTGTTAGCAAAATCCACATGTCATGACAACCCCATGTTTTGACAATGCATATTTTTCTTTTATTTGGCTCATCTCTAGATTTCCTCATATTTTTTCTTGGCCTACTAGGCATGGCCCTTGAATGAGGATGAAGAACAGGTCTACGACTAGAATTTGGTCATAATTCTTCACTAGCCATGACTTCAATGGGGTAAGCATAAAATAGCTCATATTTTTTCTTTGCTATAACAAGGTGCCACATAGTTTTCTAGCCTATCCCTTTTATACAGTATTGCATTAATCCCATGGGCACATGGAATTCCAGATGATTGCCAAACATTACAATTACATGTAGAACTCGTAAAATGAACATCATATTACACTTATCACCTTCTCACTTGATAACCATCCCCTCAATTCCATACAACCTTCCAATTGTAACTCTTTCCCTCATTTTTATGCAGCTTTTTCATAATCTTACTTCCAAGATCATTTCTCCATTTACTTACAAAGAGCTGTTTTTTTTCATAATTCTTTCCATTACAAACTCCCTAAACCCTTCAAGCATAGTTATTATAGGTTTACTCCTATATCTAACAAGTAATAGATTAAAGGCCTCACATGTATTATTTTCATTAGAATCACATTTAACTTCAATGTAGAAATAGGCATTACACCAGTACACCAGATTGATTTTTAAAATTGCCTCATTTGCTCCTACTTTCAGATTTTCTAACTCCTCCAACCTTTTTTGAAAAGCTTGCTCGGTGGTTGCATTTGCATATGCATAAAATGCCTGTTTAAGTGCCTTCCCTCTAAACTTCGGATACCAGTTGGAATAAATGTGCCTTGTACAGAATCTATGTTCAGCAGTTGGGAAAGTGTCATCAATAGCATGTATAAGCCCCTGTAATAAAGTAAACACCAAAAAATGCATCATTCTTCTGTCTTACTCATCTTCTTAAACCAAAAGAACTTATAGCAAAAAATATGGTAAACTTATAATAGTTTAAACACCAAAAAATAAAATAAATTAAAACTTGCAGTAGTTCTTAAACCAAAAGAAAGACAAATGTTAGATGTAGAAGATACTTTTTGTTGGTCAGACATTAATGTACAACCACTTCCATCCTTACTTTGAATATCAATACTTAGCAACTTTAAGAACCAATGCCATGATGCAGTTGTTTCACACTCGATGACAGCTCAAGCTAAAGGAAACATCTTATGGTTGGCATCTTTTCCAACAGTAGTGAGCAACTCTCCTTTTACAATCCTTTTGAGAAAACATTCATCCAATCCAATATACTTCCTACAGACCTCTAAAAAGCCTCGTCTTATAGGTTCAAGACATATCTAAATTCTTCTAAAAATTGGTGGAGAACCAGGAATTGTAGGTTGTACGTCATGAATACAGTGCTTCCTGGATTCGACATTTTTAGTGCATTTGCATAATCATACAATCTAGTATACTCATGTTCAACACACCTTTCCATCTTTTCACAACTTTTAATTTTGTTCTCTTACACTAGCTCAAGGAGACATGGAGATTCATAATACTCTTAACCGTGTCTTGGATAAAAACTGGCCGATTTCCTGGATGGTCTACAATCAAATTTCTAAAATGTTCAGCAATCTAGTTCAAGTTAACTCTTGTAATCTCCTAAACTTTATTACACCTTTGCTCAGTTTTGAATTTTTTTACCATAAAATATTGCTTCGTCCTCACATATGATGCAAATATTTTCCATAGGGAACCTTTCCGGGTAAATTGCATGCGCTACCTCCAACCTTTAATTATTGTTTCTGTTCTAACCCTAACCTTCAATTTGTTCGTTGTGTGTCCTCAACCCAATTAAAACGTTTCATTTTGACCCCTACGTGGAGGGAACTCGTCTAAATGGACGGCGAACGCCATGTTAATGCTCATGTGGCACCGGAATGTCCACGCTAGCCCAGTGAGTAGAGTAATAACTCCAACGTGGATGCTATGGCGTGAAATTTTCCCTCCAAAAGGAGGTTTGTGATTTTGTTGGCCAGTGAAAAGCTATAATTGCAGCATCCACCCCCATCCACAGCAAAAATGCGTACGTAATGGGCCATAAATTAGGAAGAAGGGAAAAACTGGAGATCTAGGGATTTACCAACCTTTTATTCTGTTGGGGTTGTTCGTAGTTGTAATTAAGCATAAATGGAGGGAAGAGGGCCGAGGATCTGTTCGTGTGGGACTCCTGCAACCATGGCAACATCGTGGACAAAAGCTAATCCAGGACGAAGGTTCTTAAGATGCAGCAATTATGGGGTAAGACAGATTCCATCAAATTTGTTATTGTATTGCATTCTGATGGGAAAAGATGTTCTGACACGATGTGCTCTGTTTTTTATTTTTTTGTTTTTTGTGAAATATGTTGGAAAGAAAGCTGAGAATTGTGGGTTTTTTGATTGGTACGATTCACCTATGTCAAGCAGGATGAGGGACATTGTTGGCGGATTGCTCAGGCAGATTCGGAGGACCGAAGAGCAGAAGGCACTAACTAGACGGTTGAAGCTGTGGTTGGTGGTGCTTGTAGGGGTGCTTTGGGGCAGTTGGTTGATGTGTAGATGTTAAGGTTGTGGGGGGTTTATGTGTTTTTGGGTGGGGGTGCTGTATGTAGGGTCAGATCTTGTGGGCTGCTGCTGGATGAGAATGGTGGTGTAGGGTGGATGAACTGGTTATATGTATGTTCCATTTTGGACCTTTAGCTTTTAATGTGTTTCATTATGGACCCTAATCTTTATGTATCATTTCTGTAATTGCACCCAACGTTTTTAATGTGTTTCATTTCAGACCCTGTTTTTATGTGGTGGTTTCATACTTGACACCAACTTAATATAACAAATGTAATTTGTACCCCTCAACTTTAGCACATTTTCATTATTTGTAGGATGCTTCTGCGATGTCCCCATAGAATGAAAATTTGTGATGATAGAACAAAGTGAAAAGAAAAACATAATTTCATATAATTAGGAATGATTATACATATATCAAGTGTCTGACTCAGAATTCTAAACAACCACATCATCTCACAACCCAAAAAACATCAACTTGAACCTCATTGAACACTACTACATCATTCCACAACCAAAACAACGTCATCTGTACTGTACTAAAAAAAAAAGTCCTTAGAATTGCACTAAACAAACCACAACTTCTTCAGACAAAACATAATTCCTAAATATGTCACACATTCTAAGCTGAAGAGCCCATCCCTTTGGTTGCTGCCTCCTTTCTTGGTCGGCCTCTTTTTTGTCTCATTGAAGGGACCACATTGTTGTTGAGTCTAAGGAATTTAGAACCAGTTGACTGACCAATTGGATGAGATTGTGCTCTAGTGTCATTCTGTTCCTGAATAACCCCAGTGTTCCTTGTCCCTGCTGGTTGGCTGCTTGTGTTCCTTCGAGTCTACAATTCATACAAAAGTGTATGTTGTGACAGTTGATCTTTTTCAAACCAAAACAGTATAGGGAGTTAGATTGTACCTGGAGTTTCTTCCTTCTTTCACCTTTGGTTCCTGCCACTTTTGTTCCCTCTCCTCATTTGCATGTCCTTTTTGTATGACACTCATCTCTGCAAACACTACAATGCATTTTCATACCAAATCTTCGCATCTTAGTTGCATTTTCACATTCACTTTCTTCCTTCATCCTCTTTTTCTGCTTCCTGCCTCTTTTAATCTTTCCCAATTTAGGGGGTTTGATAGGGTTATTGTGTTCATCCTGCCACTGCTCCATACTAGTTATAGGATTTATTACATGTGCATAAATCCTTGCACATGTCTCTTTTTTATAGCATGAATGAACATAGTCCTCTAAACTCGCTCTATTGTCTCCAATGGCAGAGCAAGCATGTGCACATGGAACCCCACTCAACTGCCACTTTTTGCAGCTACAAGTGTGATTTGTTAGGTCAACCACAAACTGCCCATTAGGTGTGCTAACTTGGCACTGTGATCCTCCAGAACCCACAGCGATACACCAACCAGAATGTTCCATTGACTTATTTCACTTTTTGACTATCCTTGGACACACAATCCCTGTATCTCTCTATTACCTTCCTTCTATTTGCAATCCTCACCATTAATTTGGTTCTAACAATCTCTAGCATTGTTAAAATTGGTTTGTCCCTAGCATATAAGATAAATCTATTAAAACACTCACAGATATTATTTAGGAGGATATCACACTTACAATACTCTCTGAAATGTGCCTTTGACCAGTGTTTTGGAGGAACAAAAGTCAACCATTTCCAAGCATTCTCATCCGCTACCTTAATCCTCTCCATATACATGTTGAACTCTGCCACATAACTACTTCTTGCTGCTGACCAAACCAACTCTTTTAGCACTCCTCCAAGGTGGACACTCTTGAAGTTGTTATAGAGATGGCATACACAGAATCTGTGCTCTGCTTCAGGAAACAACTCATGCACCGCTGGAAGTATTCCCTACATTAAAAAGAATGCCATAATAAATATTAGAGGAAATGATATAAGCAATCCCTATATAAAATTACCAAGCTTTTACCTTTTGTCTATCAGAAGTGATGGTCCAGTCTCTGCTATTTGCTTGGTCTATACTCAATTTCTCACCCAACAGACTAAGGAACAAATGCCATGAATCATATGACTCAACCTCCACCCTAGCATAAGCTATTGGGAAGATGCAATCATTTGCATCCAAACCAACAGCAGCAAGAAGTTGACCCCCATAATGACCTTTGAGAAAACAGCCATCCATACCAATTAGAGGCCTGCATCCAGCAAGGAACCCTTCCTTACATGCCTCCAGACATATGAACACCCTCTGAAATACTAAATTTTCAAGATGCAGCTTGAACATACTTCCAGGATTAGTCCTTCTGAGCTGACCCCCATAATCAGCCAACTTGGCAAATTGTATTCTTTCATCACCTCTTATAATCTGAAGCGCCTTCTTAATCCCTCTCCATACTTTTGTCCTAGGGACATCTAAGTTGAAATCCCTCTTAATCTGATCCCTCAGTGCTGTTATGGAAATATCAGGGTCAGACCTTATGTTTTTGAGATATGTCTGAGCAATCCAGCCAAACTTGGTATGCTTAGACTTGAAAACCTTGATGCAATTGTGGTCACTAATGTATGTTTTTATTTGCACCATGCCACCCTCAACAGGTGTAGCATATAATGTCCAAGGACACCCCTCTGCACATTTGGCCCTTGGCCTACGTTTCTCACTCTTCACAACCCTTACATCACACCTTGACTTAATTCCATAAACCCGTATTGCTTTTCTCAACACATCAAAGGACGTGAACTTCTGACTCAATTGGAACTTAGGGTCACTTATGTCAGAGCTCTCATTGAAACTTGGGTACCTATCACCTTCATCACTATCTGAGTATATACTTTGGGAATCATCAAAGTACAAATCTTCCTCAGACTATAATTCATATGTAAAGCCCATACATGAATTCTTCCCTTTACCACTTTCCACCCTAGTTCCTCGAATATGACCACCCATGTCTAGTTCTTCCTGTCCGATGTCATTGTCTGACTCCTCAAACTCTGTCTCACAACTTTCTGTTCCAGAATTAAGCTCATAGTCTGCATCCTCTGTGGTTGCTTCACTATCATCCCCTTCATCAGCCCTATTGCTACTACCCACTGGGGTAGTCTCTGATCTTTCCATTTCCTCATCTTCAGCCTCATCATTGACTTCAACATTCTCACATCCTACCACATGCTCATCTTCATCCTCAACATTCTCAGCTGCCACATTCACTTCAACATTTACATTACCCTTCTCAACATTCTCAACTGCCACATTCACTTCAGCATTTACACTACCCTCATCAATATCTCTTGCCAACATTTGCTCTTCATTCTCCTCTACAACCTATGTCAGTGGTTTTCTTTGGCTACTTTCACATTTTTCTTTGCTAACAGATGTACCACACTTCTTCCTTGATTGTGGACAACTTTCATCACCTTCTTCAACAATTTTTTCTATGACAGCCTTCTTAGGACTAATATCTTTTTTAATTTTCCCTAGAAATGCCAACTCATCCTTAATCATCTCTACTTTACTCTTTATCACAATGTATATTTCAATAACAGGATTCTCAGGCAAGCAAAGCCTTATCATCTACATCACATCAGCCTCATCTTTCAAAGGGATTAAACTATCATCAAGAGGCATCCCTGGATATAACCAGAAGTAATCCATATACCCTGAATAACCCAACTCCTCTACCATTTTGTCCAACTCTATTAGACTAAACCTATCAAATTGATAATAGTCCCAGTAGTTAACAAAACCCTCAATGTAGGCCTTCCATGGTAACTTCCCAAAAAATCTCCCATGGTACATTTTCATAATGAAATAACCATCACCACGTCCTGCAAATGGAAAATACTATTTATATTAATCACCAATATTTTATATTCCACCTATCCATTCTCACTTAATTCTATATTCTCCTATGGTCCCCATTTTGTCCCCCTTCCCCTACAGATACACACACACACAACTCACACAGACGACACACACATACCACCCACTTACCCCACCATGCCTTTTACTTCCCCAACGCCCACACACATCTACATTCAACTCTAAAATATTCTTTATCACTTAATCATAAAAGCATATAGACTTACTGTACTGTGGGCAGACTTCATTCCCATCTCTCTTCACTTTCCCTGCTACCATTCTTTTCGGGAATATCTTATCTTTCTTTGATTATCTACTATTTTCCCCTTTCTCGGCTTCGTGATTCTAAATCTTCTCTTCTTCGTGCAATGTCAGATTTTTTTTCTCGTTCTCAAACCCTATCTCTCTTTCATTCAGTTCTCTCTCCACTCTCTACTATGCTCAGAAAACGGATGAATGTCCCCCTCCTCTGTTTTCTCCTTTTTCAATTTTGTTTTCTCCAAAATTAATGACTGGTGTGTTTACTGGGCCAGCGTGGACATTTAGGGTTAGAACAAAAACAATAATTAAAGGTTCGGGGTAGGGCGTGCAATTTACCCGAACCTTTCTCTTTGCATCTAGCTTTAATCCTCATAGAGTCATTCTTGATATAGGATAAATCAAACTTCTCCTGGATAGAAAATCTTATCAATGCTTGCCTAAATTGAGTGTAGTTTATAAAAAATCATCCCAATTTCAATATGGCAAACTTTAGAATTTGGATCATATTTTGGCCATACTCTTCCTTCTGACAATAACTCTTTCTCCATTTTTACCTTTTTCACTGGTACTGTAGTAGCTCCCTAGGTCCGATGATGATAATTCTTCACTTTCATGCCCTTCATCACATTGCGCCTCACCCTTAGAATCAAATTCTCTACCATTCTTTCTTGGTGGAACTTCTCCTTCGGTTGGAACTTTGGACCTTAAAGGCTTATAGTACTCTTTCATCACATTAACTGCCTCTATTATATCATTATCCCCATCTGACAATAGAGACAAATCAATATATTGTAGCTCATTTTTATACTCTTCTTGAAGCTTAACATCATCAAATAAGCCATTTTCTTTATCACTAATTATATGAACCTCTTGTCCTTACATGCTTTCAGCATCATTCTTTAATCCTAAAATGCACTCCTCAGTCTCTCTTCTGCCTTACTCATGTTCTCAAGTCTCTTGAAGACATGCTCATAATGCTCCACATATATTTCAATACTCCCATTGACCATGGTAGTGGCTGCCATGTCAAGTGTAGTAGAATCGTTGTGCAACTCACTTAGCCCATCAACAAGTGAACTACCTGGAACCTTGTAGTATATCACTTTGATATCATTCTCTTTGTACCCTCTGTCTTCCAATATGCTTCTTAAAAACCGTATGGATATCTTATCTTCATCGAATTTTTCAGAATTTAGCTTATATCCAACATACTTCACATGTTTTCCTCTACTAAAGCTTCCGCCATAATACATGAAGACCGTGAACTCCATTCTACTTTTCAATAAAAATTATTAGTCAATGTTTTGCTTTCCACATCTACACACAGTCAACAACAAGTGTCAATTGTAGTTTTATTGTAAACCCAAGGTTTTCTCCACGCGGTACCAATATCAATATCCAACAAACATGTGTGTTTTACACTAATATTTAACTTCTTCTAAGCATCACAACTAGTAGGACATAACCAGCAAAGATTTTTTAAATTCATGTGCCTATATGTGCTATCATATCTACATCCAAAAAATGGGTGTCATTGTTTTTTTATCACCAATTCTACTTCAATATTTTTCTTATTTTACACATACAACTACCAGGAAGAGAGAAACCAAAACAATAACAAAATTAGCTTCACTTTCTCACTCCATTGACAGTAAATGAAGCATTAAAGTACCTCTTCTCTGTTGGAATCCTTAATAGCATCCTTCAGGACCACTTTAATGCTGCTGCCTCAAACACTTTTCTTCACTGTTTTCCCATTTGTCTAAAATGTGTTTTGGAGTCTATGTTTACTTTTTTTTTTTACCTACCATCATTTTGGCAGGAAGTCTCCCGCCCTTAATATCTCCATGTCAGCTTTGTTGTCTCCTACATATTCCAACAAGTTACAATTTAACGGGGGGTTTGGCCATGCAAGGCTACTCCACATTTGCATTTGAACTTAATCGTGATACTAATCAAAGTTTAAGAACCAAATTGAACTGCACCTTAGTTAAATGACCAATCTATTCGATTCCCCAAAGTTGGAAGGCCTTTCAGACACTTAAGCCAGTGCCCAAATTAACATCTTAAAACATTTTCTGTCAAATTATCGTCTTCTTCAATTATTGTATGGAAAATTTTAATGTACGTTTCTACACTGCCGTACGGGGTAGCGCTGCTCTACAGGCCTACAAGCCTACAACTAATACTTCCTGGAGGACGAAAAGGAAAAAAAAATCCTTGTAGGCCCAGGCTTAGAACTTAATGAATTAATCCAGAAACACGTAATGATATGAATAATTATTGGGCTTCTTGTCCGGCTCAACAAGACACAAGCCCAAATCTAGGCATTTGCTTTTATTTGCTTGTCCACTGTCACTCTGGGAAATGAGTATGAGTTAGTTAGGTTGGTTCGATTTTTTGATAAAATTAAGCCAATCTAAAATAGTAATGATTAAAAAAAATTATAACTAACTGAGAGCCAAAAATCAAACAGAACTAAAACTATGAGCCTGATTTTTTGGTTCTGATTTTCAGGTTTTTCAATTCATATCATATAGATATAACAATTAACAACTTGGTAATCTAATAAAATTATATCCACAATCCGTGTAGGAAATATTTAATATAATATACAACTTAATTTAAATGTGCATGCTTTTAATATATGAGCAATTTTATAATATCATATTCTCTTTGTACCAAGTTCTTTGCAATGTTCAATATTTATAATAATTAATCAATGAATTTTTATTTTCAATATTTTAGTAGATAAATGAAAAACCTTTATATATAAATAATAAATAAAAACGAATAGCTTCTAAATATATTTTTTTAAATTTTTTCTAACAAATATTAATATAATAAAATTCATTTGTGATCCCTAACTTTTTAACATTATCCTAAACGGATCCCTAACCTTCGTTTTGTCCTCCTAAGGTCCTTAATTTCACTATTTTTATCCCAGCTGTGTCCTTCTTCCAATTTTACAGTTAAACGAAAGTTCAGAAAAAATGTCAACTTTAATCCATAAATTTAACATTTTCTCCATCTTTCTCATCCTTTCTAACTTCAAAGAAAAGAACTGGAATACCCCTTTAGTCTCTTGAGCCTCAATTGCCACCACGACTCTACTCTTCTGTCTTTCTACCGCCTCCTCATTGATAATTGCCGCCATTAAACTGGAATATCCCTTTGCAGCAACCTGTAAAGCGCCAAAGCGGACATCTTTGCTTAGTCCTAGATCGTTTCGACATCAGTTCCATCAGCAAGCTCGCACCTTTTTTTAACAAAGATCTTGAGCACCCTATTCTTAATACGATCAAAGCGTGATAATCCATGATTCCTATTCCACCAGAAGCAACAATTCGCTTTAATTCCTCTATTTTAACCATTAAAGTAGAGAGCGAAGGTGCGGTTAATTTTAGCGCGGGGCGGCGGCCGTTGATGATCTTGGAGAAGTATCGAATGGCTTCGTAGTAGAGGTCGGTGTCGAGGGTGGCGATGACTGCAGTTCGGCGGTGGATGAGGTAGTTGGCGTGTGTGCGATGTGCTCGCTGTCAGGTTTTGTTTCAGGTAATTAATTCTTTCCATTTTCCTCCCTCCAAATCCTTGGTCTTTCTTGGGGTTTTTTTTCCCTGTGATTTCTTGTCTGTGGTTATTCTTTCTTGTAATTATTTGATGAATCCAGGATTATTAATTCAAGAGCGGAGTAGTTAGTTTTAATCCAAAGGTTCTGTAAATTAGGTGCACTGTAAATTATTTTGATGAGGATAATAGCGGGGTAGTGTTATGTGCTGTTCAGTTTCCAACAAAGAAATTCAAGGACTGATCAAGCAAATGTTTGCAGACATAGATATAGGGGTGGGCACGGGTCGAGTAGAACCATAGGTTTATCCAACCCAATAGGGGTGAGTAGGGTTGGGTTAAGGTAAAAATTGATCATGGTTTGTGGGTTAGCTCTATCTGTCAAAAAATCATAGGTTTTTTGGTTGGTTTTGGTTCCATGTGAAACCAAACCGAAGAAGAACCGAACCAAGATTATTATAAATTAGTCATGTATATTATATATTATGTAAAATGTAAGGGTAAATATGAAAGTTCAGAAAGCATAGGTGTTTGAATGTCCTTTTAAACAAAAATGAATGGTCCACATTGGGTATTACCATTTTCTAATTCAATAATTCGTCTTCTTTGTCTCTATCTCTCCACTCCACTCCAACTACAGCCAATTCGTAACTCCTTGTTCTTTAGAGTTCGAAACAAAGAAAGGGGTTAGGGTTTCCAGGTAGAGCACCAAATTCAAAGACAAAGAAGAAAAAGATGAGGCTATTGGCGTGGGAATGGTGATCGACTGATCGAGAATCAAGTGTCGTGCTCTTCATTGCTGGTAAATTAGATTTAGAACCAGTTTTTGATTTCCTGATTCATTTCGAATCGATTCGTTGTTCCTGTTTCAACGTTTTTTTTATTTTGATTCGTTCCTTTTTGTTTTGTAGCTCTCTTCTGATTCGCAGCTCGCTTTCAATTCACAGCGGTCTTCAGATTCGCGGCCTTTCATTTTGGTCTTCTGATTCGTAGCTTGCTTCCGTTTCACAACAGAAAGGGGCAAAATTTCTTCCCGACACCCAGCTGCCCAGGTATCCCCTCCGTATAAGTGTTAATTTCTAGGTATAAATGTTATACCTGTCTGTCAATGTAAAAGTTCTTGATATAAGTTTTTAATCAGCGAGTGGTCTTTAAAATTGCTTAATAAGTAAATTGGTATCCAATGTTTTGAGACTTGCCTTCTATTGCCTCTTATTATTCATAAGAGATCAAAACCATGTGATTGAGTATTGCTAAATGCTAACCAGTCAAGTTGTAGGCTTTCTGTAAACAGACTAATTGGTGAAGTTCCCACATAATCGGTTTTGTCTTAAGTATGGCGTTGGAGCGACGATATCTTTGCATATAGATAATGTAAATGAAGATCTTAATGTTAATTTCAAACTAGCATATATTGAATGCTTAACCCTTAACCTTGTACTTTCAATGAATTAGCTATAATCCTCTAACTTTAGGTTTCCCTGTGATCAGTAAAAGATGATACAGTTAAGGAAGTGAACCCCGGTAAATTATCCTGGTTCTGTCCTCTAACCATGGAGCAGCAGAGGTTCCATGGGCAGGTCTAGTAATGGACATTATTACATGGTTTTCTTTTCTCATTCTTTACTTTTGTAGTCTGTTGGTTACGTTCCAATTTTTTTTGTTGTTTTCTTTTTTTGGTTGTTCAATAAGAATAAAAGGATCACATTTTTAACTATCACTAATACATACTTGAATTCATACCAGGTATCTGTATGTCCAAACTATGGTGGAGATGGTGAAGTGATTTCTAAATATTGCCGGAAGTGTGTTGGCAAAGGTTTTACACGTGTTAAGAAGAAAACAAGGTGAATTACAATGAAGATTCAACAATAATGCTTTCTTAATAATAATGCTCTTTTGATTCAATTTTTTGTGCTGGTGCCTTGTGTTTGAAATTACAGGCAAAGGAATCTTGTGTCAATTTCTGGGTTTTATGACACATAAGCCATTGTTTCTTTAGCTTTCATATTGCATGTAGTTAGTTTAGTTTTTTTAGGCAACTTCTGTTTCTTTCTTGATTTCCTAATAGAAAAGTAGTAGGAGCTTATAGCTTGTTCAGCATGGTTTAAGACGGCCCTGTTAAAGTGCTTTTTGTGTTTTTCCTTAGTTTAAGGAGTAGGCCCATTTTTTTTCTTCCTTTACTGTCCCTGTAATTCCAATTAATTACCACCACTTTGACTGGTAAATTAGATACCCACTTGGATTAGGCTAGTCCTCCTACCAACCACTTACTCACCAAAATATCAGCCAATGTTCAACTCATCATAGAGTTTGGCCATGAGGTGGAACTAAAAGCTATATATGTGTTATGGAACCGTCAGACCAGAGGACCCAGAACCATGGTTCTGGTTCTGGTCGGTTCTCAGTTCTCGAGTTGGGTTAAAATTTTCTGGAACCGAGGGTATTTCGGTTTGGTTCGGTTCCGCTATTAACCCGTACCAAACCGAACCATGATCAATCCTACATAGACACTAACAAGCAACAACATTAGGATAATTACTTATGATGAACTCAAGGCTGGGCTTGCTTGGCATGTATCAAACCTCACTGAAGCGGAGATTCAGCAACTCGTGGAAGCCGTAAGTAAAATACACTTGTAATTGACAGGTATTACAGTTGTTGGATACCACTTGAACTTTAGCTTTCTTTTTCAGGCTGATGTAGGGAAGAGAAGTGCTAGATTATGGGTGCAGGGGAAGGCCAGTGACGATTGAAGGAAGAAGAGGTAATGGCGGCATATGGAATGGATTTTTTCTAGGGAGTTAGGTTCTTTTTTTTTTTTTAGAGTTGAAATGGATGAGACAGAGAGTTGATATGTTAAATTTACATGTTATGGGTAAATTGAGTGGGAGGAAAAAGATATAGGGATTAAAGTTGAAATTTTTCTCAAAATTTCATTAAATTTAACCATAGAATTGATAAAAGGACTACACTTGAGACAAAATAAGGACGTTTAAGACTTTAATATGACAAAGTGAAGGTTAGGAACTTATTTAGGACAATATAAAAAAGTTAGGGACCATAAATAAATTTTATCCAATAATAATATGAATAAATTTAAGTCAAACTTAAGTAAAAAAATGAATATTTCAAAGAACATAGGGCGGATGTGGTAATATTTAATGTATATGTCTAGATGTACATGCTTTTACACAATAATATTGAGCAATTTAGTAATATACATGTTTGTACATGAATATATGAACAATTTATTAATATCATAATTTTTATTATGCATGTATACAAATACCTTGGGTTTAATTTCATCTTAAGTTGGTTCAATATGAAACTAAAACCAACAAAAAAACCAACAATACTCCTAAATGTGAAATCAACTCACGAATCGTGATTGATTTTTACCCAACTTAACCTAACCCAATAGGGATGGTTTAGGTTGAGTATCAAGTTTATCTAACTTATGCTCACCCTTACTCTAGGATTTTCATGCATGGGGCAATTTTATATGGTTGAAGACTTATGCAACGTCTATAGTTCAAGGGGTAAAATCCATATTTGATCCTTTAGCTATAACGGTCTTCCTAATGTGGTCCTTTATCTTATTTACTGTCTTTTAAAGTCTCCTAATTCATATATCATGTCTTATCTAAGTCCCTTCTGTCAATTTTACCGTCATCTTGGATGGAAGTTGCTTATATGGCACTTGCTAGGTCCTACACTGCCACGTGACCATCTCTTTTATAACAATAAATGACTATATTGAAAGAATAAGAAACTTTATGCTAAAATTGACACAAAAACATATTCTTATAGGCTAAAACATAATTAGCCCAACTCATTCTCTTTTCCCCAAACAACCTGTTCTTCACCTCATGAACCAAAACATGATTTTGGTTTCAAATTTGCTCTTCCAAATTTGATTCAAGTCCAATTGAAAACAGTCTCATGTAAATATTAGATACCCATTTCAGAGTTCAACGGAAAATCTTTCCCTAATTAAATCCATTCAATAAAGAAGCCAAATTTGGAAGTTAAAACAACAAAAGAAGAAAACAAATTTGAAAGTTCCTCACAAGAATCGAGGCAGTGCCTTTGCGTCGAGCCCCTTGGCAACTATGCCTCCATCATTAGGACCCCTTTGATATCCCACATAATGACAATTGCAGTGATTCTTCTCGCTTCCACTTTTACATGCACCATCGTATCCTACCACGTGCTCCCCTTGCCTTCCCACGCATCTTTTGTCACACCTAACCCATGCCGTCATTCATAGGTTCAGGGCTTTATACCAGAGTGATCCCATTGTGGGTATCAGATTTATGAGTGCACCAGTTTGCTTGTGATGCCATGAAGTTGCAAATCAAGGTGGAAAAGATGAGACAGATTGTCGATGCTTGGTTCAAGACATTTGGTTATGGTTGTGAGATTGATTCGTCTTCTGTAGGCATATGATTTGCTTAGGGTTTTTTCGAGTAGATTTGCTTGTCCATTTGCTTTTAGATTCATGAAAATTGAAAGGCTTTTCTTTTTTGGTGAATCAAACTATGGAGAAGACTTGGGAAAAAGAATATGTTTGGGCTAATTACATTTTAGTCTCTAAAATTGTGTGTTTATATCAATTTTATCCTAAAATTTATTGTTCTTTTGGTATAGTCATTTATTGTTATAAAAAATGATGTCATGCGGTAGTGTGGTACCTAAAAAGTGCCACATAAGCAACTTCCGTCCAAGATAATAATAAAATTATTGAAGGGGCTTAGATAAGACATAATATATGAGTTAGAGGATTTTAAGATGCATTAATTGGGTTAAGGAACTATATTAGGACGACCATTATAGTCAGGAGATCATTTATGAATTTTATCCATAGTTCAAGGATAAAAGTATAACACGGAATAATTCACGAAGATACACATAGTACCCTAATTACTATATTCATATACTATCTCCATCACAAATTATTTATCTACACTTTTTATTTGAAGATGTTCTGATTTTGTTGTCCACTACCTTAATTAGAAGATACTACAATTTAATATTTTGACAAACATTACTTTAATCTAATGTCTTGAACAAATTGAATCACAAAACATGGAGCTATTAGATAGAGGTACAATTGGTACAATATCATTTTGACCAATAAAAAGCACGCATTTATTATAATTTTTCTTAAACCATGAGTTTTTCTCTAGTCGATATATGATTTGGGATATGGTGGGACAGTAATATGTTGAAACTTAGAAGATCATTTACTCTTGTAAGTAGTGTGCAAATTTGTGAAGACGGTTTTCTATTTTTGTTTCAAGTATTTAATTGGGTATAAGTATGATTTACTGTTATCAAGAACTATTAGTACTATAATGAACACCATAATTATTTATGAAGTTAATCAATTGACCTGATTCAAATGAGTATACATAGGTGTAAATTGATGTACCGAATGCACCTAAGTTATTTTTGCTTATAAAATTTTTCTATCCTTATAAAACAAAAAATTGATTATCAAAAACTCCAAACCTCATATCCCTTTCATGCTCATGTAATGTTTATTACTAACAAGAAAAGACAAGCAAAAGCCCAATTCAATATTTGTAAGAAGCTGTAGTGATGTACTACTAAACTACTAAACTTATATATAGATAGAGAAATCGAATTTTGACTCCATGAGAGAAAAGGGTACTAACATAATGAAAAGGGTTATCGACTGAGCAATTGATTTTGTTGTTAATTTAATAAAAGAAATCTCATTTTTGGAATAACCTAAAGAAGCATGAATTCCTGAATTGAGAAACCAACATGCAACAACTTCCGTTCATCATTATTTTTGGCGACCAAATGATTCCTAATAACACATGTAGCCAAGAGAGCATGAACGAAGTTTTGTTGCCTTCATTCAAATTAAAAATTGGCTCAAATCACAAAGGGCAAGCGGTCACTTTTTGGCCTGTTCATGCAATTTAGTCCATAATACCCATTTGGTATGGAGAATCTGATACTTCCCAAGTCATAATATGCCACAAGAAATATATATAGTTTATTGTTTTTTTATTATTTTAGTGCACAAGGTTTGGAATTTAACAATTAACGACCAAATGCATGATAGAGACCTGCGTCCTTGGGCGGCATTGAGTTGGCCCCTCAGGGTCAGGGTGACACCATCATGTCCATTCGTGGCCGTTAGAGTTTCTGTTTCTGTTTTGATCGCCCTTCACATGCACCTTGAAAAGTCACATGAAATTCTTTCCATTGTTCCCTAGTCAAAGCGACATAATTAATCAAATGTCTCATGCTAATTAAATAAGAATAATTATAACCACCAGTCCTTTTTTTTATAAAAAGGAAGGGGGGGGAGGCGGTTTGTGGGATATATCATATATATAAGTTTGATGTGAATATCATTGGAGATGCAAATCAAATACAACGTGTAGTGTTTGGCTTCAATTTTCCTCCATTTGCTAAAACATATATAAGTATTAGAACTTGTTTGTTGTTGCCTTGAATTTTATTGATCATGACCGACACAGCAGTGATCCGCTACAATTTACTGTGACATTTTATTGTTATGGGAAACTTTTGTGGTGGGAGAAGATAGATTGGGCCATCTCAACAAACACACATATATATTACGCAAAATTACCTACTACAAGTAAAGTTTTTTGGAAGGAGGGAGAATGGGGAGAGGGGACTCGAATCCGGTTGAGAAGTCATATCCCCTTTTTAACCAAGTTTGGAAGATGAGACTATATATATTCTTTTGTTTTAAGGTTTGGGGTGATTTTCATTGTATTGCCCCATAGTGAGCAGAGAGTGGAAGGTATTATGAGTGTAGAATTTGAATGCTTCCATTCTACATTCTTCACAAATTGCGAAGTTCTCCCTACCTAAACCTATGCTATAGGTCATGCAAATATTTCAACAACATAAAGTCGTGTCTCAATTATTTTTTTTGTTTTCAGTTTGCCAATTTCATTCTCTGACATAATTACGTTTAGACTGTGACCCTTCCATAAGAAACTAGACGAAGCTCATGCATATAAATTTAGACTGTACAGGCACATAGCAACAACCAGATTAGAGGGTTGGAAAAGATTGCCCACGAAACGAAAACATACATAATTAATTAACAAAATATACATATCTTTTATGGTGATTATTTCAGGGGATCATTTTGACTTAAAAGCATGGGAATAGCTAGGAAGGAATATTGCTCACCCCAACCTCGGGTTCCTGGTCCCTTTCGCATATTCCATTCCTTATCCTGAGGTTCAGTTCGGCTAAATTCTACCATCTTGTGTAGATTAATTTTTTGGTGTCCTAAAATTTCACTTGTTAAAGAATTGACGACAATCTTAGCTACTCTATTTTTTTGCCCTGTTGGCCAATCTTAGGCAGTGTTGATAATTTTTTAATGAAAAACAAACAGTGTTATTTTAATAATTAAGTGTTGGTACTAGAGAGAATCGAACATAGACCACCTTGAGTTTTTAAGCATTCATTTTCCCAACAGTTGCAACAAACGCAAGTGCTAATTTTTGTGCGGATGAAATGTCTAAAAAAAAATTCTACAGGAAACTTTTAGCTTTGATGTGCAAAAGAAATTAATTGTGCGTAGTCGTTTTTGCCTTAAGAAATGAAGAGAGGACGACAGGAAGAATATATTCCAATGGAACAGCAACGACCGTGCCATATATTTCAAACAATAATTATTTGAATTGTTAACAATTAAATATCATCATTCTTTCCATATATGTTGTTAATATATCTTTATATATGCTGAAACCATGTTTTTTAATTTCACTAAATTTCGCTGTATTTCGTGTGAATTTTCCTTTACCATGGGTATATGACACGTGGTATAAAAGTTTCCTCAATTTGTTACTATATTATTTTATATGAAATGCCATGATATTTTATAGTATTTCACATGCATAGAGCTTTTATGTTATTTTGTTAGATTACCGTATTTCATGCAATCAGGGACGGAGCTTAGTTGGGGGCGGGGAGGGGCTCTCGCCCCCACCCCCAGATTTTTTAAAAAATTTTATTAGTAGTATGTGTAATAGGATAAAATTGTAACAATATTAAAGTTAGATACTTGTTCGTAAATTATAAAGTTAATTAGGGACTTTTACAGATTTTATCCTTTTTTAAAAGTTTTAATTGGACAAAATTAGAAACGCAAGATTGCTATTTGCGACTCCGTGACTGCGACTGCGAGTCGCGGCCAAACCACGCCCAGCCCCTCCTGGCTCCAACGGCAACTCAGACACTCCGTCCTTGTCAGGTCTCAACAGCGACGAGTCGACGAACGGCAGACAGCAAGTGCCCAGCGGCCAGCGGCCCCAGCCCCTCCTCCTCCTAGCTCCGACACCCAGACGCAGGCGCTCTGGGCCGCCCCCCCTTGCCGTGAATCTTGGTTACGTCCCGGCATGCAATACATATATATCAAGGTATGCAATTTACTGTGGTGCATGGGTGATAATTTATTTTTTTATCCTTTTACATCAAAGTATTATAAATAAATATATAAAATGTCAAAATATAATTAATACTCAATGTGGTATTATAAAATATATTGTTATTATTAGAGTATTGTTTCTTTTTTTCTCATGTACCAGTAAATTATTTTTTTTTTCTGAATAATATTTATTTTGTTCCACGCATGCTATTTTTATTTTTTGTTTAAAAAATATTACATTTCATATATATTTTTTAATATTTGGGAAATTATAATGAAAATAATTAGAATACATATGAAAAAAGTGTAACAAAAAAAAATATGTAATATATTTCTTCTTAAAATAATATTTTAATATATTTTTTAAAAAATTATTAACTATATGTAGTGCAGTATACCATGTGGCTTACCTATGATTTATGTGATGCAATATACCTCACTGGTATTGGTATTTATGTCTTGGTCGAAACCACCTTTGTTTAAGCTAGCTGTATAATATGAGATTCAATTAAATGTTCAAAATATTTTGAGATGTGATTAGCACAAAAAAGAGTCCGTATTCTAATAATAATGGTATAGGACTACAAATTTTAGAGACCTCAGAATGTTCTACGTCTATCCTATGAAGTATGAATCGAATGCTGTGATCAAATGATCTCATGTTGACTGCTTCTAAGTTTTTCCTTGCGAGCCTCGTACAAGCAAGGAGCTGGGAACATATCACATTTCCTGTCCGACTCATACCTGTGACTGTCTGCCATGTTCCTAGTTACTATTTCATCATGTTAATTACATGCATGAGTACTACTTTATAATTCAAATCACTCCATCCTATTCCTAGCTATTCCTGGTCCTGGTTATGGAACTACCGGACCTATATGCATATTCCTTCGTTTCAGATTAATTAATTGATTTCTAGCGTTCGTCAAACATTTTCTACTCGGTCAATTTGCTCATCTTTTTAGGGTATCAAATTATAATTAATGATATTCAGAAAGCTGTTTGAAGTTTTATTGTAACTACTTCCTACGCACCTTCCAGTTCCACTTAGAATCAAAAAAGCAAAAAGAAAACAACTCGATTTCGAATGGGTGGTGGGTATTGCTGGCCTGGTAAGGCAAATATATTTAATACGGGTGGTGGGTGAGGATCCTTTCTAATCTATTGTTTGGTATGACAGAATCTTATTATGTATGATGGCGGTTAGTGTAAGTATAGGCACACTGTTATTAAAATCGAACCAGACCGCCTTGTCCGACAGTAAACTGCCTCTCTTTATTATTGGGGTTGCGGACCAAATATTACACCAAAATCAAACCGGTAAAAGCCGGGAACTGAAAAACTGCTCTAAACCGGCTCTAACAATTTGGAAAAAAAAAAAAAACATCTGAGACATGCGAAGGTGATGGTTCAATTTTCTTCTTACTTTTCCATTCCAATATCCTTTCACAGGAATCACCATAGATCTCTGCATCAAGTGAGCAGGACATAAAAGGAAAAGAAAGAAAGATCCCGGGACTAAAAAAGCAACAAGACAAACGGCAAGGGGGAAAAATAGAAGTGCACAAGACATAAAAAGATAAAAGAAAAACGCTAGATTACTCATGAATGGCGCAGCCTTAACCAGGGTTTGTAAAGAGTTATAAATAGTGTTCGGAAAAATACATATTCAGTCCTTACATTGTGTATATATATTCATTCTAGTCCAATTCTTTTCATGTGTATAATAGAGTCACTCAATACTCATAAAATCCAAATGCAAATATGCAATGGGCAGATAGTTTAACATGTTGGAACGTCAACCAGAGGCACTAAGGGTTCGAAGCACGGTTCTATTTTAAAAACATTGAATAGGTGTATGGCCGTCAACCGTCCAAGAAGGGAAAGGAATCACATGTGTTGTTTTGGTAAGTAATGAGTTCTAGAATGAACTAGTATTAAGCCTGCACTTTGTTGTGGGGGTAATAAATCAACATTTAATGAAAACAAATCATTACCATTTAAATCAAAATAAATAAAAGTAGAACTTGGAGAGCTCAATTATCAAATGAGAACATTCGGAGGCCAATTTGGCAGGAAAAAATGTTCAGGGACTAAACCAAGATTTTACTAAGCATTGATCCATATGAGTGAGCTCAATAAAAAATGAAAGCGCAGGCCGAGATAGAAGCAAAGAAATAACCTTTGAAGGCCTAGATGAGGTAATTCTAGTTGGTAACTTTAATGTTAATCAAATTCTAACAGCAAATAATAAAAACAATTCTAACCCATAAATTAATGATAATAAATCAAATTTCTAGTTTATTTTGGTTTTGGGTCCGTCACTCTCCATATCATACTCATAATCATTAAAGTGATTAGTTAAAACAATATATGACAAAATATTAAACTATGCATGTTCCAAAGCCGACTAATAATCTCTGATTGTGTTTTCACATTTTAAAATGTTTCAAGTTTTGAGGATAAATGTGTGGTATCACCCAAAGATATAGGACCTTTTCAGTAATTTAGCTTTCTGGGAGTTATGTCATCTCGGCTGCGTTTCAGAATTTAGTGCCAATTCTGAAATTTCTAAAAGTTAGAAGATGAAATTGGAGTATAACAAAAAAAAAAAAAAACGAGGTGCAAAAAATAAACGTAAAGTTTGGAGTAAGAGAGTAAACAAAAAGACTCCAAGTACCAAAAATTTTATCATTAACTTAATGAAAATAAAAATAAAAATAAAGGTAAAATTAGCTAAAAATTTATTAGCCCAAATGTTGCCTAAAAGCAGACAAATCATAGTGACTAAAATTTTATTTTATAAGAGATAAATAATATGAAAATTTTAATAAAATAAGGTAAAGAGTTAGGCCCAGTTCGTTTAAAATTAATGTGCATTAATGAGATCCCATTTTTATCGGGTTGGGTCGGGTTTTCGTGGGTTAAGAAAACCCATCCAATAACCATCTCAATTACCTCCTATTTTTGGTTTTATTTACAATCCCTGCCATTAATGCTTGGCGTGAAGCTCGGCGGACAGCTAGACCAGGCCAGTAGTGGCAACCGGTGCCATCTCGTCCACGTGCCACCAATCGGTGGCTACTTCAGTGCCGATTGGTGAACCAAACATCCAATCCAGCAGCTATTCTGTGGAAATCCCTCATCCGCATCCCCGTTCAAGGCTGCCTTAACCCACGTTGCTCTTGATCCGGTGATGACTGCCACTTGCAACCACCAACGGATGTTAACCTTGCCACCAGTCCAGGACTCCTTCAGCGCCAATCATCGAACCAACAACGAATCGGGTAGCCATTCGGTGTATTGGACCCATCTGAGTCTTCTTTGTCGCCAATCGTCTCCACCAACCCAACGCAACCCGATCCGAACCACCAACAGATGATAACCGTGCTTAAGAATCGATGGATCCAGCGGCAAGCTAACGAACCCGAGCATGGGGAGGGTGGCCGGAGTTTGTGAAGCATAGGGTGGCGGCGGGGTGTGCGCACAGTGTGGGCGACGTTTGCAAGAATCAGCAGTGGCAAAACATGTAATATTTGCGAACATTTGAGACAATTTAAGAACGGTTCAATTGGATACTTCTCAACCCGCATTCTAACCCGACCTGAACCGTCAAAACTAAGATCAAATTAATCCAATTAATTTTAAACGAACTGGGCGTTAGATTTCAGAGACAAAAAGTAAGGTTTAATGATCAAAACATAAGAAAAAAAAAACAACGACCAAAAAGTCTTCAGAACAAGAGAGAAAATAGAAATACTCCTCTCCTAGTATTAACAGGTTAACCATCAACTTAACAAATAAATAAAAAAATAAAGAAATAAATTTTCCAAAACTAAATCATAACCAAAAGCAGATAAACCATGCGACTAAAATTTTGTTTTAGGTTAAACGAAGTCATTTGTGGTTGATCTAAAAAGAAACGATGACAACCAAGGTTTTTCTTTAGAAAATAATAAATAAACAAACATAAAAAAGTTTGGGGACCAAGAGGGCAAATAGAAAAACTTTAGTTATTAAGTTTACAAAATAAAATCACAAATGGATAGAACTTTGAATCTAAAATGAGAAAGAGCATAAGTTCAGGGAGTGAAAAAGCATTTTAACCAAAATTAAACTTGAAACAAATTGAAACTGAGAAAATAGCTACAAAGGCCCTCAAAAAGGTGATTTCCTTGCAAATAGGAACTGAGCTTTAAAAATAAAGTGATCACATCCAAAAATAAAAGGAGAAAAATTATATCACCTAGCTTCTGATCACCCATAAATCATAATTCAAAAACATGGAAATCATAAATTTGCAAATTTTTAAGTTATTAAGTTAGAAAAAAAAACATAAATAAATAAATAGGAACCAAAGTGAAAATAGATAATTCGTATTTATTTTAAAAAAATTATTAAAAAATGATGAACTTAATGACTGACATCAGCAAAATTCTACTAAATTCAAGTAAAAGGGTGATTGCATTCAAACACTTAGGTACTACCTTATTACAGGTAGCAATTCAAGAATTGAGGCACTAGAGGAAAGGTCAGGATGACATAGTGAGTGAAGCCTTCAATCACTAACTTTTGCAAAATAGCTATTCAGTTCAAATGGGCAATTGACTATTCAATCGGCATTTTAGAATTGTATTGACCACTACACGAAAAAGGCAGTTTTCTGATGAACTTTTGCAGTGGCATGTCGTTGGAAATGGTTCAATTTCGATGGCTGATCATCGAAAACTGTCTGCCAGCCAAATGTTCACTGGGAAAAAATATTCCAATAGTTAGCAATCAAAACTTTTGACTATTGTTTACCAACAACATGCTAGCGGAAAAAATTGGTTGGGTGCCTTTCGACAACGAGCCACTAGGAAAATGGTCGGTTGTTTTCCGACAGCAACTTGTATAAATTTGGCTTTGGCCATCTTCTGACAGTTCCTCGTTGGATTGAGAAGAAGAAGAAGAAGAATATGGTGAGTTGTATAGAGGAAGAAAGGAAATAAATGGTGAGAAAAAAAAGGAAGGAGAGAAAGAAAATGTATTGAGAGATGAATAGAATTTTATGTGAAATAGATAGATGTATGGAGGGTGAGAGCAAAATTGAGATATTGGTGGAGAAGTAGGGCTTTTATAATGGTAGTGTAAGAAATTTAACTTTTTTGGGTGGGGAGAAATGAAGGGAGAATCTTTCATTTTCCGATAGCAAACCATTGGAAATAAGCATTCGAAAAATTTAAAATTCATTTTTTATTTTCACGGTGGGAAAAAAAGGGGGAAATTTTCAATATTTCAATGGCCTACAATCGGAAAGCTGACAACTTAAAATTTCAAATTCAAATTCAAATTTTTTGCGGGAAAAAGTAGAGCAATTTTATGATGGCGTATCGGCGAAAAAACCTCTATCGAACTTCTAATATAGTACAATATTAGAAAATTTCTAACAACGGGTTGCTGAAATACCACCGGAGGGTTACCGAGGGTTTGCCGTTAGAAATTTCTGAAGGCACATTGTCGGAATACGCACTGGAAGGTTACCAATAGTTTGTCATCTGAAATTTTTGAAGGCACACCATTGGAATACTCACTGTAGGGTTACTGAAGCTCACATGAGCGATTTCAACAATTTTCCAACAATCTGCCAACAAAAAATGTTGACAAAAAAAATTCTGGCAATCTATCATAAAAAAATTCCAACAATTTTAGGCCGTCAGAAATATTACCTTTAGAAAATGTAATTTTTCTAATAGCGGACTTTTCCACACCAGCAACTAAAGTTTAAGTCACTGTTTAGTGGTTGGGATCTCCCGAATCATTTAAACTCAAGATTTGCACATTGAACTTACCACTTTTAATTCAAACACTCTCAACCCCTCTTTTCAGCATAAGAAGCTCCTCTAGCGTGTTTCTGTTAGTGTTCTTCATTGTTGGCCCAATCTTTTCTTTATTTTATGTGTTTTTATGTATCTTTTCTTAATTTTTCATAATCTTGTTTAGCTTTCATGTAATTTCTGTGATTGGGTCAATCTCCTCACATGCGCATTTCAAGGGCAAAAAGCCCAATTGGGCACCAATTAAGCATGAGAGCAGAGTAGAGTACTTAGCGCAACTGCAGGTATACAATTGTTTCCTTAGTTGTAAATTTAGGATTTAAAATAATAAATTTTAAACAGTTGTTTACTTAATTGCAACTTCAAAAAACTACAAGTACTCACTTGTATTTTTCTGGTTCAACAACATTTGGTTCGAGCCTCCCAGCTGCTACACTGATAGCGATTAAGGCTAGCTTATTCTCTTCCGCCCTTGTACGATTTCGCCTGACCATTGGGAGAGTTTGTGCAATCATTGGAACACAAAGTTTGTTTTACATACTTTGTTTCACTTAATTACTTTGGATTTAAATTGACTTTTGTGTTTTTATAATTTATTTAATTTTAATTTTTGTTCTATTAAATTATCTGTTCATTTAAAAAAAATCATAGCACCTATCAATTCATTTAAAATAAATATACACATTTACATTATAATGATAATTGTATAAAATAATTAAAAAGACAACCCACTTTTAGTCACTAAAGTTAGTAACTAATGTGTTCAATCGCTTATTATTGAAAGCATTTACCTGCAATAGCAATTAATGGTCAGTTGCAATGTTAGTTGCTGCGTATTAGAGATTAGGCACTTGACGACTGAGTTTTGACTGAATTTTCAATTGTGTAAAATATGACATTCCAATTGTTTCGCTACTAAATTTGGGAGTCGCTATTGTAAATCAACCTAATAGTGCTACAATGGCTATCAATAATTAATTCAATTCAGCTTGCTAAACTAAATTACCAATTCCTAGCCTTCAGCTAAGCGGTCGGCATCATAACTGAGCTAATCCAAGAATAACCGCTAACTCTAACTATAAGAAAAACCTTAGGAATTTGACCATAAGACTAGCCTAGAGAGGACAGTTTCATTTTCACCTAAAAAAAGTCATATGTAAACAAGTTTTCCCATTGAATTTAAAAAAAAAAAAAAGAAGAAAAGAAAAAGAAACCTATTGGCAAAGGCCTAAATTCATACTTAACCCTTGAACTTTGTAAACTCAGACACATATGACATAACCCTTTCAACTTTAGTTCAATACTGCCCCTAACTTTGCAAACTGAGGCAAATTAAACCTTCATTTAACAGAAAGGCTAACCTCCGTTATTTGAGGTGATTGAGCTTTCCAAACTAATATGACTTTAATTGCAATTAAGCCCAAGCAATAAAGCAACCATCAAATGTAACAACCATTGTAGCTAATTAACTTCCATTCACTTTCCAAAACTCAAGACTCTTGGGCTAAAAACAAAACAACTCAAGACTATTGTCGAAATCTAGTCCAGTTTTAT
Source organism: Aquilaria yunnanensis (assembly GCA_039654915.1). Classification (NCBI taxonomy): domain Eukaryota; kingdom Viridiplantae; phylum Streptophyta; class Magnoliopsida; order Malvales; family Thymelaeaceae; genus Aquilaria; species Aquilaria yunnanensis. The sequence continues at coordinate 6,378,888 of CM077595.1, forward strand.
TTGATCAAATCATATCAACTTGGCCACTTAAAACCGTGAAGTCAGTAACCTAATGGTCATCCGAAGCTATGTATCACTGTGTGTCTAAGGCAATATGGGCAAAGTACTGTAGATTTTAAGTTAGGAGGGTCAAATTTTATTCTGAAAATGTTAAAAGATTAAAGGAGATTACCGTAGAAATAATAGAATTTCTTAAGCTTTACCTTTATATATACATATAACTAATATACATAATTTACAAGAATTTTGGAGAGGCCAGACCCTTAATCCTTCTCACTCTCTCCGTTTCCACCTCTATAAGGCAACAAAGCCCAGGGTTGAATCTGGACTTAGACCTTTCCAAAAGATTATTCTACTATAGAAAAGGTTTTATAGAACTTTTCTATAGAAACATATTTGGATCCATTACAATATTTAGAGAGTTAAAAGAAAACAAAAAAAAGAAGAAGAATTTGGAGGTCCAACTTAATGGCATACAAATATTTTTACTAGCATTTGAGCCCATGTTATAAAACCTCCCAATATCGTACTCACTTATATGTTTACTATTAAGATAAGATTTTTGAGCACACGTACATGTGTACTTTTCCTTCAACAAATTTGTTAATCAAGATATGTACGAGAACCGACTACCGAGTGCTGAGGAAAAAAGGGGAAAGAAAAATGATCATCATTAAGAAACATGTGACAATGGTCTGACTTTCGCGTTGTTTATTCCTTTCGGGTGTAAGGTCTGCCGACAACGGAAATGATGATTTTGAAATGCAAAACAATAAGATTCTCTAAAATGACAATGTTAAGGCATATACTAAGGAGTTTTTCCGGTCCAGGTGTTTTTTTAACCTTTAATCTTTAAATAGGATTATTGTAATCTTATTTCTTTACATAGATAATTTTTACCAAAAAAGTACAAGTGAGAGCCTTGTCAACAACTCCTGCCACTAGCAACTTTCTATGATTTTCCTATGATTTTTACAGTGTCAAAAATTTCTTTTCTACCAAGTAAGGATGAAAGCTAAAGCAACTTTGTGCAATCATAACCAAGAAGGTACAACTCAATTTCTCACTCATCTGGTTTATTTCCTATGTCTTAACAATCCTTGCTTTGTTATTCTTGTTGGTTGATTATGTGTAAATATATTTAAGACTTTAATATGCCTTGTTTTTTTCTAGGCTTGGATTGTCTAATTTCATTTGGGCAAACTATGGTGGTGTAATTATTTTGAATTTTAAATTGTAAAACTTCTCTCAAAGTTCTTGTTGAGTAATGGTTAACATAAATTTGAGTTTACCACATTGAAGTTGTTGCGTCTTTGCCTGCGCTTACTTTTTTCTTCGCATTGGTCACTCGTCTGTTTTAGAAGTGGTAAATCGCCGTCTGTTCTGCTTTGAAAATTGTGAATTGCTGTTCGTCGCTCGTCGCTTTCCGTTTTCAAATCACCGTTTGTAGCTTATTGCTTTCCGTTTTCAAATCATTCATCGCTCCGTTTTCTAGTCACCTGTGTTTGATTACAGATCGGTCTATCTTTTCAAATCACTTAATCACTCACTGTAGTCATTTGTTATCGGCCCGATTACATATCTTCACCAAATTTGTTGTCGCCAGTAGATTGTAATCGGTCAGAGCTACAGCTTCAAAGGCCAGAATTAAGAAAGCACAATCGGACTCAATCGGGATGAGCTTGGTTTGAGGAACATTAAGGAGATTTAGATTAAGAGAGGAAGAAATCTCTCACAAATAGAGCTGGCGATTTTGCAAAACAAGAAAACACATTTCTCTATTTTTATTTTTTTTCTTTCTATTTTGGTGAATGTCTAGTTTAATTGTGAAGTTGCTAGTGGTAGGAGTTGCTGGCAAGGCTCTCACATATGCTTAGTTGGCAAAAATTACCCATTTAAAAAAACAAAGCTGCAATAATCCTATTTAAAGATTAAAGGTTCAAAAGCATACCTAGACCAGAAAAAACTCATATACTAAGTCTAACCAAAACAGTTTATTTAGTCATACCCCATTATATTATTATATAATTGATAAGTTTTGTTTTTTTTGGCTAAAATGTATAAGGGAATTAAAATAGAGTAGTTGTTCTCGACCTGTAAGTCAGTTGGTGGGAACATCATGTCATTTTCTAGCCTTCTTAGGTTTGAGGTATGCTGGCCCCACTTCCCCTTATCTCTTACTCTTATACTAAGTATCTATACCTTACTTTTGAGTACTTAAAAAAAAGAAGAAGAAAGAAAGAAAGATGTTTTTTTAGGGGGAAAAAATGAAGAATATAGTTCTAAAGGAAATACGGTAATTGTTACGCGCCTTACACCAGATGGACTTTAAATCTTTGATGCTGGACGATGTCTAACCATTCGGTCAACCGTCGGAGACAAATTGATTATTAGTTAGTTAACTAGGTGTATATTTTCTTTTATCATGCAAGGTTAATAATTTTTAACTCCTCTTCTTTTTTTGGTGCACATTTTTTAATTTACAGTTATTGGATAAATGTAACAATATATTTGGACCATTTTAAATGATGGGTTGTTTTTCTAATTAAAAGAAAATTTTTAATACCCATGCATTTAGATTACAAATGAGGTGAATCGCCAGCACATTGTTGCGGTAATTTGTTGTTCGAACACTTCATTATAAATAAGTAAAATTTATGACATGAAAAGACAAAGAACAATATTTTAAGAATTCAAATACTATAAATTGAGGAGCCTGTTGTCTTAAAGAAAAGTTTGAGGATAAAAAAGATAAAGTGTGATATTATAAGAATCTTTTTAACATTTTCCCATTTTCCTATTTTAGACACATCCTTATGGGCCAAATCACTGTTCATGATTGCCAAAAAATATTTTACGGTAGCTATATAGTGAAACCAAACTGTTGTTTAGTATATATGAGATTTATGGTATATGCGCGTTGCAGCGGTTTAATCTGTATCAATATTAAATATGAATATAAAAAATAGGGATCATTGATGAAGAAAAGGAGTTTATAAACATGAAAAAAGAAAAGCAAGAACCAAGATAAAAAGTTAAGGTAAAGCTTTGGGACTAAGAGAGCAAAAGAAAAAATTTAAATATCAAGAGATAAACTGTGAAGACTAAAATTTTATTTTAGAAAAGAGAAATAATATGAAACAATTAAAAATAAAAGATAAAGAGCGGAATTTGACAAAAAGTGGGATTAATGATTAACAAATAAAACATATCAAAAAATGGTCTTCAGACCAAGATAGTAAATATAAATATTTCATGAATTAAAGGCTTAACCATCAACTTAATAAAGGAAAAAAATTAATGAAAATATTAGCTAAAACGAATCAATTTGAGCCATACAAAAAGTAGACAACTCATAGTGACTAAATTTTTGTTTTAAAAAATAATAATAAATAAAAAAAATGTTAAACAAAGTCACTATGGTTGATTTAAAAAAAAAAAAAAGAAACAAATAATGGTTGCCAAGATTTTGCTTTAAAAGACAGTAAATCAAAAAAATTAAAGACCAATAGAATAAATGGAGAGGTTTGATGACCAGCACGTTGTTGTAGATATTTTTTGTAATAAATTTTAATAATAGTACTACTAAAAAAAGCATGATACATGTTTCAAAACAATGCATATTTTTTTTATTAATTAGAAAACAATTCACTAGAAATTTTCATCTCTTATTAACTCAAAAACTAATTTTTAATATTGATGAAAAAATTATCTAGAAAAATTTACTTTCAAATTTAACAATTATGAACCAAATTGTTTTACTAAACTAAATAATCAATAATGATAAATAAAATACCAAAAATCAAAACTATGTTTAATATATATTAATCAATTAACAGCCTAACCATTAACTTAACAAAGATAAAAAGAAAAGAAATTAAAAAAACTGACTAAAGCTGAATCAACCAAAACCAGGCCAAAAGTAGGCAAATTATAATGACTAAAGTTTCATTTTAGAAAACAATAATAAAGAAAATCAATAAAAAATTAAAATCAGGACAAAAATAGAAAAATTTTAGGTATTAAGGATTTAATAATTAACTTAATGAAGTTAAAAAATGGTTTAACAAAAAAAATAAACAAATATGACCACCAATGTCTCACTTTAGAAGATAGTACATAAGAAACACAAAAAAAAAAAAACTTGGGGGCCAAGAGAGCAAATAGAAGATCTGATTAAATAGTTATAAATTTTAGAGACTAAAATGTAACATAAACATAAATTAGAGCCTAAAATGGAAAACTTATAAAGTTATGGACTAAAACTGTGTTTTAACCAAAATAAATGTGAGACAGACTAAAACCAAGAAAATTGCAACATAGACCCCTAGCAAGTTGAGCATCTTGCAGAAAGAGGATCCAACGCAAAAAAGAGCAAATTCAAACCTAAACAACAAAAAAAAAGACACAAAAGCAAAAAATAAAAAGGACACGGAATTGTTCATCTACAGTAGTCACTGTTAATGGACAGTGAAATCACATCCTCTTTTAGAATATAGTATAATATATAATTGTAAGCTGTCCTACTTTTGTTGCCAAACTTTAATTGGGTGATCTCCTTTTATGCATAAGAACTATGACGATGTACCAACCAACTGACTAGAGATGAAATTTCAACTTTTATGTGGATCAGATATATCTTACTCCAATTGAACAAAGACTGTTATATTATGTGTTCAATTAGAGTTTATGTTATGTCCTATATAAGAAATTTTTTTTCTTTATGTTATTTGTAACTTTTTTTTCTAGTAAAGTATAACAGTAAAAAGAAAAAAGTTAAAACTTTTTTTTTTAAGCAATGCACAAGAAAATATTTATTCATCAGCCAAAAGAGTGCTACAAAGCCATGAAGGGGAAATCTTACCAAAAAAATGTCTTTTTGAGTGATCTAAACTCTTTCAGGGTAAGAACATGAGTGACGTCATTAACAAGACGCATAATAAAAAAGAATAAGCAAGACGAAAAGAAATAACCAAGACACCTAATCTCATTAATAAGAGATCTAAAATAAAATAAGCAAGGATCATGAGAGCTTAAAATTTCAAATACCAAAACTTGAGAATCCGACTCAATCAATACTTGTTTGACCTCCTATCAACAAACCTCCTTTAAACTCCACAAAATTGCTAGTGTCTTCAGAAACAGAAAATCAGAGTAGTTGTAAGAGAAACCATAAGATAAACCAAAACAAACTTGTCCCTCATGGTCTTGACCTACAACTCTAATAGATGCATATTTGCCTTCCTTCTTCCATGCTTTATAACCCCCTTCAATGGCCTTACCCCCTTGGAACCACCCAGGTTGCCCAGTGTTGGATTTGTTCCAAGAAAATATTTAATTTTGATGATGACAAATGTATTGTGTTATTATGTTTAATCTTATTTTATTGGGTCAAAATAGATTTGTTAAAGTTGTGCTTAAATTTCAAGGATTTCAAGTGTTATTTCAAAAAATATGTTTTAAGTTTGATGATAAAACTTGTTTTTAAAAAGAATTTGGTAGGTCATCAAAATATGTTAATGTTTGAATCAAGTTTGTTTTACAAATGACAAGTGTTTCTAAGTTGCTCCCAAGTCTATGCTTTAATGCGTTAAATTGGCTTAATCCATAGTCTGAAAATTCTGTAACTTTTAGAAACATCAGTTAACGTGTTAAACTCTGAGTTTAACCTGTTATTCGCAAGTCTGAAAGCTTTCCCCAAAATCATTCGATTGGCACGATTTCAGCCAGATTTTTAAATAGCACGCGAACGAATCAGAGGACGCCACCTGAACACTATGATAGAACTTTTTATGACTTGTCTCAAGCCTTTTTTGACCGTTGGAAGGCGAAATCGAGTTTAACTAGTTAAATTCGAAACTTAATGCGAAGTCTGGAACTTTTCCTCTTTTGCACAAAAAAACAGAGTAACAGTCACCAGAATTTGTGAAACTTTTCCAGACGACTCTAGCAGGTTTCCAATGTCTCTTTAGCCCCCAAATGAGTATAAAAACATGGAGAAATACTTTGGGAAAAAACTTAGCAATAAGATCAAAGATTCATCATCAAATACTCATCAAAGTGTTCACCAAAAATTCATCATCAAATGCTTTCACTTGTATATCTAACTTGAGTGCTATTGTGTGAGCTTGTGAGTTTGTAAACATTCAAAGTCTTAGAATCTTTTGAGTGTGGAGTGGTTTCTAGTAAGCCTAGAAGAAAACTAGAAAGTGGTTTCTAGTGAGCCTTGGAGAAAACTAGAGATTGATTGGGTGTGAATCTTGAAGAAAACACCATTGTAATCTTGATCAAGAGATAGTGGAGGAAATCTCAAGTAGGCAAGCTTGAGGAGATGACGTAGACTCCGGTTGGTGGAGTTAAACCTCTATAAATCCCGGTGCACTTTTTCCTTGTCTCTCTTTATATTTTGCTTTATATTTTCCTTATACTTGCTTAGTTTGTTCTTAATTTTTGGTTAAGTAAATTTAGTTGTAAAATTTGATTTTACTAAAGTTTTTAATATAACCAATTCACCCCCCTCTTGGTTGCACTTGGGCCAACACCCAGGATGATTTTGTGTAGAATGGTTCGCTTTTGCTAGCCCTCTAGCCATAGTTGGACGCTGACTGCCAACCAAGAAGGAGTTTAACAGGTTGATTCATGGACTGTTGTATTTCTATTGAACCAGTAAAACCAGCAACAGAGTGCGAACAGCCACACTAGTCCTTAAGGAGAGGAAGAATCTCCAAGTCCAATAGACAATGAACCATGCGTGATAAACGACATTCTATGAAGATATGGTGAACAGAATATGTCCCGTCTTTGCAAATAAGGCATTAAGACACTACTTGAATCCTTCTCATATTCAGATTGTCTCTTGTTGGCAATAAATTTGTGCAGGCTCGCCAGAAAAAAGCTGGATCCTAGGTAGAGACTCAAGCCCCACGGTCATTTCCAAAACTTGAACGGGTGATGCAAGAGGATGAACGCAAAAAAATATGTAGATTTGGCGGAAAATTGTCCATAAAAAAATTAAACTTTTTAGATCACCAACTATAAACCTTAAACTTTTTCGATGACCTCTTCGTTCCCCTTTTCCTCCTTTTTTTTACCCTTACCTCTACACCTTCATCATCTTGGCTTTTTGTCATCATCTCTGGCCCGATGGCCTTCCAAAATCATGACAATTAATTGAGCAAATTCTTATCATTTCTATAGAATTTGTCTTTTTAACAAACCCTTTTTTTTAATTTTATGCTAAGATTTCTCTATTCCATTCGACAATTATCTCTATAACCACCAAACCTTAAATCTTCTCCATTGTCGCCACTCATATCTTTTCACCAAACCCACATTCTTTAGGATCAACTACTTCAAAGGCTTAGCTCTGTTCGTCTTGGAGATTTGGTGGATTGCAATGATACAAATTAATTGAGGAACAAAGACCTCATAACATCACCATCGAAAATTCATTAGATTTACACAAGTTGGTCAAAAAGGAACATCATCTTCCTTTCACCATTCCCAATTGATCATAATTCTTGCACTTCTTTTTGTCCTAACCTTGTCAAGTACCTCTGTTGCTTGCACCTTGGATTTCCCCAGCTTTCAATACCTTTTTCTTGAACATATTCACTGGGCAGTCCTCTGACTCACCCTTATCCATAATCACCTTTACATTGTATCCTGCATTGTAGAAAAAGGGTATTCAAAGACGCAAGAAAATGGCAAATTACAGAAACCAACTCATTCAATAGAGATGCCAAAGATTTGAATACGAAGCAGCCTTCTATCGTTTGGGCAACCATTGAAAGAGACATATCGATGAGTTTTTAGGTAGAAAAATACATTTAGAATGGTTGCAAGCTCAGCAGATGTGGCAACAACTTTGAAGACAAAAGAAGGAAAACAAGTTTGATAAAGAAAACAAAGCCATGGTTATCTCCGAGCTGTGAATGAAGATGAAGCTATTTGGTGTGGTACTTTGATAGGAACAAAGCTAAGCTATTGTATACTCAGAGGTCATTAGAGATGGAGTTCTTAAATAATTTAAACAAACCTAAATTTGATTTGAACCAAAATTGAACCAAATCATGTGAAATTGAGTACTCAAATCATAGGGTTATTGATTTCCAGTCTATACTCTACAGAACCGAGCCATCTACCTGTGAATTTTACGAATGATGGTGGCCAGAAAATAGGAGGAGGTGGTGGTGAATAAGAGGAAGAAGAGGAGAAGGAAGCCATGAGAGAAGTTTAAGGTTTAAAATTGTTGATAAGAAAAGTTAAAGGATTAGAAGTGTTATCCTAATATTTGTTTTAATATCTTTTATGACACATCAACTTTTTCCGTCAGATTTAACATTAAAATTTGTAGAAAATATTTAATTGGGACACATAATAAGAGATAAGATATTTTGATACATCAATCTTAAGATCAGGTATCTATTTAGGATACGAAAATAAATTAGAGTGAACCCCCTTGGACTTTACCTACACACATGCACATACATACATACATACATACATATGTGTGTGTGTGTGTGTGTGTGTGTGTGTATGCATGTATGTACTTATGCATGCATGCATATGTATATAGAGTAATTAGATAGCGAAATTCCTTTTTATATCATTACTATTATAATAAGTCTAAATATCAAAAAGGAAAAAAATTAATAGTTTACCATATTTTTAATTTTTTTTTTGTTTTCGCACATATAGAAGAGAGTAGGGGAGTAAGGAATTACTTAAATTATCTCGATTATTTTATATAGATTATGCAATTAATTTCGTAGAAGCTTGCATGTACATTACATCGTTTGCAATTTCAAAGTAAAATGCTAAACTTGCATAATCATAATTATTACCTTTATCTATTTCATAATATTTTGCATTAAAAAGAATGATAATAGCATGCATTTCTTTTTTTGAAAAGTATGCATCTGTTTCAGGAGAATAATAGATATCGGAAAAAAGAAAAAAACAGTGATGCAACAAAATGCCTTCAAATTTCATAAAAATAAATCTAACAATGCTCCTGCAAACACTCCTTATAACAAATTCTAATTAAACAGGATTTGATTGATGCAAGCAAGTGGGACTAATCTAGTAGTACTACAATTCTTGAATAAAAAATCAATGGCTGCCATGGCAAAGGGTTGTTTACTGACAATGAGAAATGTAAAAACAAGAAAACTCAATAATGAGATATGTGGTCAAATACAGGATTTTAACTCATTTAAATGTTGTGAAATGTTTAAGTAGGTAGGGGTTAAAGAGAAAATTTTTAAAGACTGGTTTAAGAATTATGTCATGAAATTTTCTTCAACCAAATGGAATATACATAATATTTAATGGTTAGTGGTAAAAATGCTGAAAATATTAATAACAAATTTGCCTGTAAAAAAAGTTTAGTGACAAATTTACCCCACTTTCTATAGTTTAGTAATAAATTTGCCCATTTTACCCATAAAATTGAGGTTAAGTAATTTCAAATCGAACATGATGTTGGTTATCAAGTTATCTTATTTTCTTTTCTTTTCTTTTTTCTTAAGGAAATATTGGTTAGTGAATGATAGAGGATAAATTCTGTAAACGGTCACCTAACTTATTTTCATGTCTTAAATAAGTATCTAACCTTAAAGTTATACTATTCAAGTACCTTACATCATATAGCAAATCCTAATCAGGTCCCTTCTACCAATTTCATCATTAACTCTAACCGAAAATATTGACATGATATAAATTAACATTAAAATAAATTTTATACAATTATCTTTATGTATTGTACATGTCATACTTTAGTACTAAAATTGTTCTCACATTATTTGGATATACATATAATTTTCCTATTACGTATTATTTTTAGTGTATGAACATATGTGTACCTAAAAAAATATATTATGGGTTTATTTGAAAAAACATATGAGGTATGAAAAGGTGTTTGAAAAAATAAAATCATCTTTGTGCTTCTTTTCTTTCACATGAAACACGATGCTCTACCCACCGCCACCCTGCCAAGCCCACCTACACCTCGCTATTAAAAACAATTGGAAGCTGCACACTCTTGCGTCCGTCGATCTCACTCATTGATCGAAGGACTTAGAATCCGATGAGGATGGATCTTGCTCATCACCGTCCCCTCTGCCGGCTTGCTCCATCTCCAACACCAGCACACTTGTCTTCACCGTTGGCTCGTCGACTGCCTGCTCTAATGACTCAACCAAATTCTTCTTCGATCCACCACAAATTTTGTCTCCTTTCTTCCCATGCTTCTACAGTTTTTTCAATCAGTCGCCTGCCGTCTGTCAATATGTGTGATTCGAAAAGAGGAAGATAGGACATAATTGAGATTTTTTGTTTTAATGAAGATAGAAAAAGTAATTGTAGGAGTATGATATGAGGACCGTTAAAATCATACTTTCATCAAGTTTATCTCAAATTATACTATATATCTTTTAAACTCTCAAAGCATTATAATATAATTCTGAATAAAAAAGAACATGGGAAAAGAAATTTTTTCTGAACCCAAATTCATTCAGGTAGGTGAACCTCAATATTCATTCCAATCATTACACTTAATGATTGCTTATCCAATTACCATAAAACACATGGTACAATGCACACAAACTAGCTATTAGGGTCCAAACCTTAACCATAGTCCTACACTTTCTTTGGGAGAAAAAAAAAAGACAAAAAGAAACTTGTCATAACCTAAATGATCATGCTTATCATATCTCTTCAAATAAAAATTTGGATAAATTTGACTCTAAAGATCCAACATGTATAAAAGGTTTTCCCGGATGAAAATTTTTAACTTTCGAATTCACGACGAGACAGATCAAATCACAACGTATTCTCCAACCATCAACCGACCGGATGTGATCCACAGTCAACACACCTTTATCGTCCCATTTGTAATCTAAACTGAGCTGAGTTAATTACGACGCATAAAGTTCATAATATTAATCAATTGTTAAAATATACAAACAATATATGCGAATTGCAAATAACAGTCGAAGCAATAGGAACTTACCTCAAAATGCGATCTTCTTGACAGAGCGCTGACGAGAGAATCCACAGATAATTAACAAGGTCATTAATTCATTAACAGAAGTCCCAAAGTAACTATTCAATGCTTAGTTTTTCCGTTTCCAGAGTAATTATGTAATTTATGAGAGTTAGGTTTACAGTTCGAATAAATTGTGTCCAAAGATGGTTCTGTAGTTATGAAGGGTATGCATTGAAGTTTAGGGTCACGATTTGCAAGCATGAAACTAATTCTTACCATAACGTGTCATAGGAAGAGTTCTCTTCGACAAAAAAACATAGCTAGGTCATTGAGAACGTTAAGAGCTTGTGAAAGATCACGCTATTCTTTTGGGGGAAAAAAAAAAGGTGTATACATGTGCCATCTTTTACTTATTTTATTATAGAATGAGGTTACAACGTGTAAAAAAAATTTCAAATTTTTCTCATATTAAAGAATGTGTCAAATAATTTGGGAGACAATCCACTTATTATTTATTACAACACATAGTATAAGATAGAATTTTTTAACGTTCTTTGTATATTTTACTGACTGCTATTTATTGTTCAAGAATTCCTGAAAAGCTAGATATCCTTCGACTTGTGAAAAAAATAAAGGCTGAAATATTCTATAGTGCAACGATAAGCTAGAGGAACCTGGTGGAAAAACATGTGTACATCCATATATATTGCATACCCAATGATTTAGAGACTTCTGAAGGTTGACTTCAATCACCCTTTATTGCTCACCTTATAAAGAGTGTAAGGTGGCTAGGGATTCAATAATGTGCAACATGTTCTGATCTTAATACCAACTAGTTAGCTAGTTGGTGGCTCTACTTGCCATGCGAGAGTACTATTACAAAATAAATTTATTTCTTAAATATTAAGAAAAATATAAGCCAAAAGAGACAAATTTGTTACTAAACTATAGATGATAAAGTAATTCTGTCATTATTTTTTTTTATTTTTGCAGACATCTGTTATTAATCATTTTAAAAAGTACAAATTTGTCATCAGTATTTTATGTTTGGAGGAAATCTGTCACCAGCAATCAAAATTGCTTTATATGGCAAATGTGAACAAATGAGAAAAATTCAAATTTCAATTCAAAGTTTCTTTTATTTAACACCCTGACCCCTAAGTTTCCAAATTTATCATCTTCACCATTATCTTCGTTCCAGCAAACTAATTATTATACTATGCACATATATCTAATTAGATAAACTAACCCACCCTTAACTCTTCATATATAATCTACCTCAATAAAAAAATGGACAAAATTATATCTCACCACTCTCTCTCGTTTCAAAAATCGTACCTCATTCTTGCCGCTACTTAGATTGCTGCTGCCTGTAGATCTTCTGTCATTATTCACATCTACATAAGTGTCAAAGACAAATATACAAAATCTCTAAAGCAATTGAGAAGAGTGTGTAAATAATTATGTATAAATATTTGAAATAATATACATACTATCTATTCTCTTCAATAATATGCAAACTATTTGTTCTCTGCCAAAATGATATATAAACGTATAGAAGTGTTTGAATAATATGTTAAAGCATATACAAAATTATGTAAAAGTGTCTAAGTAATATGCAAATAATTTATTATCTTAAAAAATGAAAGTGTTTGAATCAATAAGTAAAAGTGCCAAAATAACAATGCAAAATTATGTGATGAAATATATAAAAATAACTATAATAATATGTAAAAAATTCGTTATCTTCAAAATTAAAAGTGCCTAAAGAACAAATCAAAGAGTTTAAATGAATATATAAAAACATCTAAAAAAATGTATACAAGTGTGTAACAAAATTTTTGGACACTTGGATATACTCCCTCTGCCTATCTCTGCCGCTCGTTACCTCTTACCAGACCTCCTTGTCAACTAACCTCCTCATCGCTTCTCTACTTCTACCTAATCTCCTTGTCACTTCTTGCCCTCAACCTAATCTCCCTATAGCCCAACTCTCTCTCCCTCAAAGAAACCCGACCTTGCATCCTTCTATTGCCCAACCCTGATATCTCACTCTGCTGGCGAAAGAAGAGGACCAAATAAGGACAATTTTGATGATCCCATCCTACTAATTTGCTTGAATTGAGAACTGAAACGATGACACAAGTCATTGATGATGAGTGCCATGACGATCCTGCAGGTGCCGTCCTCTAATCGAGCACTGAATCTCCCATCCAATCAACCCATTCTCCTCCGATCGAGCCCCTCCAATCTCTAGAATCGAGCACCCAATCTCATCATTCCTAGAATCCATCACTTTTTTCCCTTACTCTAGCAGTCGCCAACTTAATCTAGAACAAAGAGCATCGACGATTGGCAGCAAGATCGCTGGAACAAAGAAGGGAAAAGAACGACGACAATTAGAGAGAGAGAGAGAGAGACTCTTTGAGAAGAAAAATCAAGGGGGGGAGGTAAAATTGTAAAATAATCACTAAGTCTAATTAGACATGTGTTCATAATATTCATAGTACCAACAAACTTTTGTACCTTTCGCCACCCTCCATTTTTTTCACCACCTACATTACCTCCACTCTTCCACAAATCCCAACAACGCTCTCAAAAAAGCTTTAGAACAAATCCTAATCAAATTGGGTTCAATTGATACAAGTAAGATTAAATCAATTTATATAGATAAAATGACACTACAGTTTTAAAATAAAGGATCGATGACAACTATTAAAGATGATTGCTCAACAACAATGATTAATATAAAAATAAAAAGTATCAACAATGTGGATGTATAGTCAACTACAAAGTTTTGACTCATTTAAATATTGTGAAATGTTTGAGTAGCTAAGAGTTAACTTTTAAGAACTAGTTTAAAAATTATGCTATGAAATATTCTCTGAACAAACGGGAAATTCCTACCATTTAATATTCTTATGCTTGCCTTATATTTATAGAATTATTGGGGCTGGAACCTTTTCTTTCTTTATATATTTGGTTCATCTTTAAAATCCTAGTTATTTTCCTCTGTTTTTATTGTCACTGATAACATTACAACAAATTAGAAAGCCAAAAATTAAAAAGCTCCTGAATTTAAGGTTCTCTTGTTCAGGATGAGAAACCATTTCAATGAGATTTGCTAAATTAAAGACTGCTTAAATAGTTACTTCCCAGTATCAATCCGAACTTTTCAAGGAAGAAATATAGATCTATTATTATATTTTTTTTACATATAAAAGCATAGTTGGTGGATAAAGTGTTTTAAAAATGGATCGGCCAAAGATAAGTTTTTCTTTTTTTAACTTCAGTTCTTATAAAGTTATTTTGACGAATTTTAAGGGGGGGCAGTATGTATTTTACGTTAAAGCTTAAAAACTAAAAATACAATTTTACCATTTTAGGGTTAGTTATGTAAAAAAAGATAGTAATATTGCCGCACACATGCCTCTGTGAGGCTTCTTCTCATTTATAATAATGTACAAGATAAGTATAGAAGATTAAACAAGATGGAGATAGATACAACAAGTGTTATCATAATAGAAAGGATAACTAAGCTCTTTAGCCTAAGTGTTTATCACGAACAGGATTGTGGTTGAGGTTTGCTGGTGTTCCACGTGGCAGGTCCTTTTGTTCTTCAACAGGCCCCTTCAATTTCAAGGGTCATGGATGAACATTGAGATTGTACCTCAGACGAGAGAAAGCCTTAGATGTAAGCGGCTTGGTGAGAATGTCAGCTAACTGATCCCTTGTTGAAACAAACCGAACATCAAGGTCCCGCTGAGCAACTTTTTCACGAACGAAGTGAAAGTCAACTTCGATATGTTTTGTTCGAGCATGGAAGACAGGATTGGCAGTCATGTATATAGCCCCAAGGTTATCGCACCATAACACAGGTGACCGAGGTAGATATACACCAAGTTCACGAAGCAAGATCTGCAGCCATGTTAGTTCAGTTGTCGAATTAGCCAATCCCCGATATTCAGCTTCAGTACTTGATCTTGAAACAGTTTGCTGTTTCCGTGAGCTCCAAGAGAGTAAGTTCGAACCGAGAAACACAGCATACCCACTGGTGGACCTTCTATCATCAAGACATCCCGCCCAATCCGAGTCGGAGAATGCAGCAAGTATTAATGAGGAGTTACGATGAATGCGAGGACCAAGGTTTACTGTATGGACCAAGTAGCGTAGGATTCGTTTGATAGCAATCCAGTGAGCAACTGTGGGAGCTTGCATAAATTGGCATACTTTATTCACCGCATAAAAGATATCTGGGCGAGTTAAAGTGATGTACTGAAGAGTTCCAATCGTGCTCCGAAATAGTGTAGGATCAGAAAAAGCATCACCTTTGTCTCGATATAATTTTTCACTTGTTGTCATTGGTGTAGCTACTGGTTTAGCCTTGGTCATCTGAGTCTTTGCCAATAGTTCTAGGATGTATTTTTGCTGAGAGAGCACTAAACCATGTTGGTCATGAATGGCCTCTATGCCAAGAAAATAACTCAATAATCCAAGATCTTTGAGAGGAAAATCTTGCTGAAGAGTGCCGATCAACCTAGAGATAGATGAAGGAGAAGATCCAGTAAGTAAGATATCGTCCACATAAATTAGCATAAAGAGAACTACATCCCTTTCCTTGTAGATGAATAGGGACGTGTCAGCTTTAGATGGTGCAAAACTAAGTTCAATCAACAGAGAACTAAATCGAGAAAACCATGCCCTTGGGGCTTGTTTAAGCCCATAAATAGCTTTATGGAGGTGACAAATGTGATTTGAAAACTTAGAGTTGACAAACCCAGGTGGCTGACGCATGTAAACTTCTTCAGTGAGCAGGCCATACAAGAAGGCGTTTTGCACATCTAATTACTTTATTGGCCAATTCTGAGATGTAGCAATGGAGAGAACGGTTCGAATGGTTGCCAGCTTGACCACTGGACTATATGTCTCGGTATAATCAATGCCATATTGTTGTTTGAACCCCTTGGCCACGAGACGTGCCTTATATTTGTCAATGTTTCCATCAACTTTGCGTTTAAGTTTAAAAACCCATTTGCAGTCTATAAGATTCAGATGCTTCTGTGAGGGAACAAATGTCCAAGTTCCGTTTCGAATCAAGGCATTATATTCGCTCTCCATGGCCTCCTTACAGGGTCGAGAGCCAACTACTTCTGAAAAATAAATAGGTTCAGACGTGTGTTGAGGAGAAGCAGTGAGATAGACAACTATACCGTCAATGTATCTCTTGGGTTTGCAAATGTTGTCTCGGAGTCTTGTTCGCATAGGGTGTTGTTGAATAGGAGGTGAATGTTCAGGCGAGGAAGGGGTCAATGCTGAGTCTGATAATGATGTAGGAGTTGAAGCCGATGCCAGCTGCGGTGAATCAGTTGGTGATATAGGTTCTGTAAGGGTTGCTGGAGGCAGGAGTTGAAGTACTGGAGGCGAGTTTGATGGTGCCTGGTTCGAGATTTGAGAAAAAGGGAATAATGATTCATTAAACACTACATGGCGAGATATATATACCCTACCAGTGGTCATTAGCAAACATTTGTAGCCTTTGTGTTTACTGCTGTACCCAAGGAAGACACACTGCTGAGAGTGGAACTGCAACTTAGTAGAGTTGTAAGGACGTAGATATGGCCAACAAGCACACCCAAAGGTTTTAAAAAAAGTATAGTCAAGTTTTACCTTAAACAATTGTTCCAGAAGCGTAGAATTATTGATGGTTGGGCTTGGTAATCGATTTATAAGATAGCACGCTGTATAGAATGCTTCATCCCAAAATTTCAAGGGCATGGAGGCTTGAGATAGCAGTGACATACCAACTTCGACAATGTGGCGATGTTTCCATTCAGCGACTCCATTCTGTTGGTGTGTATATGGGCAGGAAATTCGATGCTTAATGCCAATAGATGTGAAAAATGTGTGAAGTTTTTGGTATTCTCCTCCCCAATCGGTTTGAACTCGTTTAACTTTCTTGTCAAGAAGACGTTCAACATGTGCTTGCCAATGTAAAAAGGATCTTTGGACATCAGACTTCGAAGCAAGTGGATAAATCCAAACAAATTTACTGAAATCGTTAATAAAGCTAACATAATAACGGTGACCATTAACTGAAGGAGTAGTAGGTCCCCAGACATCCAAAAAGACAAGTTCTAAAGGGTATTTTGAAACATGACTAGAGTGACTGAAAGGCAATTAATGACTTTTGCCTTGTTAACATGCTCCACATACGGACATAACTGCTTGCTTCAAGTAGGGAAGCTTGTTATCACGAATAACCTTGAACACGGTAGAGACTGAAGGGTGGCCCAATCTCTTATGCCTCTGATCAGGACTAACTTTCTCGCCAAGTAATGCTAATGGTGGTTGATGAGCTTTGGTGGAGTTGGGCAGCTGATAGAGACCATTCCTACAGGGTCCTCGAAGTAGACTTTCCTTCGTAGCTTGGTCCTTTACAAGGAAATAATGAGGGTGAAATTCAAGAAAAACATTGTTGTCACGGGTAAGTTTGTTGACAGAAATCAAGTTTTTCTTGATATGAGGAACATGTAGGATATTATTGAGATGAAAGGAGGAGTTAGGTGCTGTTATCCGAGAATAACCAACATGCTTTATTGACAAGCCTTCTCCATTTCCTACTTGAACATGATCGAAGCCATTGTATTTCTCAATAACAGTGAGATTGCTCAAGTCTGCAGTGATATGATCATTGGCACCAGAATCGACATACCAAT
Organism: Aquilaria yunnanensis; assembly: GCA_039654915.1. Taxonomy (NCBI): domain Eukaryota; kingdom Viridiplantae; phylum Streptophyta; class Magnoliopsida; order Malvales; family Thymelaeaceae; genus Aquilaria; species Aquilaria yunnanensis. Next base: position 6,396,594 of record CM077595.1, read on the forward strand.
TTGGATCAATTTGATAAGAAGGTGTGGAAGCCATTGCTGCAAGGTGACCAATGTCTGCTTGATAGGAATGGTCGAACCTATGGAAGCAAGATGTGGCTGAATGTCCGGGCTTGTTGCACACTTGACAATTGACTTTAGGTCCACCAAAGTTTCTTAAATCACGCTGATTGTTCCAGCCTAGTCCACGGCCCCTTCCCTTTTGGTTGAAGTTCCTGCCTCCACATCGGCCTCCATGATTGTTTCTTGTAGCTACATTCACGGAAGGATTTGTTGTGTTGAGTTGCACCATGGCATTATTGTGCTCTAACCTGAGTTCAAAACTCAATAAATAACCATATAAATCTGTTAGATTAATAGGTTCTGGTCTAGTGGTCACAGATGTAACCAAGGGATCATATTCTGAACTTAATCCAGCAAGAAGAAAGGAGACGATTTCGTATTCTTGTAAGGGCTGTCCAATGGCAGCAAGTGTGTCAGCTAGGCCCTTGATCTTTTGAAAGTAATTTGCAACGGTGAGATCTCTCTTCTGCATTGTTAGGAGTTGCAATCGAATTTGCATGATGTGAGCATGCGACTATGACGAGAACATTTTCTCAAGTGTAGTCCACACTTCACGAGATGTGGACATAAGGACCACATGGCCAAGAATTTCTTTGGACAGAGAAGAAAGAAGAGCGCTAAATAGCATCTGATCTTGCTGAAACCACGCTTGATAAGCTGGGTTGGCTACCTCGACAGTACCTGCTGTAGAGTTTGCTGTCGTTGTTTCAGTGATTGTCTTGGGAGGGCATTCAATGGTTCCGTCAACATAGCCGAGTAGACGTTGCCCTCTCAAGTACGGAAGGAATTGTGCCTTCCATAGGAGGTAGTTGTCTCTTGAGAGTTGAACATTAAGGAGATGACTGAGGTTCATTGATGGTGTCGGCAGAATAGGGGGATTTAGAGAAATGGCAATGGTAGACAGAGAAGAGAAGGACATTTAGTCAAAAGGCTCTGATACCATGTAAAGAAAGACAGTAATATTGCCGCACACATGCCTCTGTGAGGCTTCTTCTCATTTATACTAATGTACAAGATAAGTATAGGAGATCAAACAAGATGGAGATAGATACAACAAGTGTTATCCTAACAGAAAGGATAACTAAGCTCTTTAGCCTAAGTGTTTATCACGAACAGGATTGTGGTTGAGGTTTGCTGGTGTTCCACGTGGCAGGTCCTTTTGTTCTTCAACAAGTTATGCCTCGTGTTTAAGTTTATTACTCCTACCTTCCCATTATGAACGAAAGATTTGGATTTGGCATGAAGAAATAGGAAAAAATTTATATGTTGTTTTGAATTTTATTTTTTACTTTTTGAAAGATATATTTAAAAAATGAATATTATAATAATAATTTTAATGGTAATATGATGGAATAATTTATTTAATATAAAAATATTGTAAAGTTTTAAGACGATCAAAGTGAAATATGCTGCATCTTTTTCAGATGGAAAGTGTATAATCGAACTCTATATTTCTACGCAAACATCTAAAACATGAAAGGTAAAAGTAAATTATATGGTTAATATTTTTCCCAAATAAATTGCATCTCGAGTGACTCACCAGGTTACTGTTTAGAGTTCTGATCAGATTATCCGAAGATCTAGTGAAAACACGAAAAGTGGCAAAAGAATGAGTATCTAGAAAGTCAAAAAAGCAGGTAAATCCTGAATTGCAGAAAGTGAAAAACAGGGTGGGGACAGGGGAAGAACGTAACACCAACAACATTTGTCATAGGTACATATAAAAAGCATTGTGTCCAACTCGTTTTTACATGGGATGGAATGAATTCTCATCTCTTTGCCGACTGGAAAGTCACAAATCGGAATCCAACAGGGAGAAAAGAGAACTTTTCTTTTCTTTTCTTTTTTTCTTCTAACAAAGTCAAAGACATTGAAGGCTGGCTCTGCTTTTGTCCCCATTTCTTTCGTCATCTTCCCATAGTTTTTTATAGTTTTTTTATCGTATCTATCTGGACCTGGTCTCTCCTCTAGGAAGATTGCCGAGCCAATTACTCTTCTTCTGACATTTGTTGCCTTTCGGTAGCTTCTATCTCTTTTTTTTGCTTCCCTTGACTTTATTTGCTCGCGTATGCCTATTTATAAAGGTCGGAATAGGCTTCATGTGTCCAGCTTGCTCTTGCTAGCGTTGCATAATGAAGAGTAGTAGTAGTATGGACCCAAGTCACTCAATTCCTCCTCTTCACAAACATTACGGGGCGCTCTTGAACCAAACATCCAATACGACCGGAATCCAAAACAACGATGGCCTCATGGAGGACTGCCAGCTTCCATTGATAGACCTGAGTGGGCTGAGCAGCAATGGCAGTGAGGACGAGCGCACAGCTTGTGCGGCTGCCATTTGCAGGGCCTCGTCAGAGTGGGGATTCTTTCAGGTAGTAAACCATGGAATAAGCTCTGAGCTTCTTGGGAGGATGAGGAGAGAGCAAGTGAAGCTTTTTGAAACACCTTTTGAAATGAAAGCAACCTGTGGATTGCTCAACAACTCATACAGATGGGGCACATCCACCGCTACTTGTCCACAGCAGTTCTCTTGGTCTGAAGCTTTCCACATCCCTCTTGCAAAGATCTATGAAGAATCTTGCTATGGAGAACACACCTCCTTAAGGTACTACTTCGAAATTTCAACTTCGTCAAGCAGTTTTCTGACACATTTGCTGTCCCAGCATCAGTGACAGTCTCGTTGTTGACCAAAATTTCAATTCTTCGACAGGGAAGTGACGGGTGAATTTGCAGCAGCCATGTCAAAACTGGCAATGCTACTTGCCCGGATTTTGACTGAGAACTTTAGCTTTGGAAAACAAGTATTCGAAAATAAATGCGATGAGAGTACCTGCTTTCTTCGCCTGAATCACTACCCAGCTTGTCCTGTATCTCCTGAAGTCTTTGGTTTAGTGCCTCACACCGACAGTGACTTCCTTACAATCCTCTATCAAGATCAAGTTGGTGGGCTTCAACTTATGAAGGACTCCAAATGGGTGGCCGTTGAACCCAATCAAGATGCTCTTATTGTCAACATTGGAGATCTGTTCCAGGTATCAATTGATGTTGAACTTGCATTACTTCCTTCTGCAGAGGAAACTCATTGAATAATAAATTCTCATCGTATCTGGAAATTACAGGCGTGGAGCAATGATGTTTATAGCAGTGTGGAGCACAAGGTGGTGGCCAATCCAAGGACGGCAAGATATTCAATAGCTTATTTCCTTTGCCCATCATATGATTCTCTAATTGGGAGCTCTAGAGAACCTTCTATCTACAGAAATTTCACCTTCCGAGAGTACAGAGAGCAAGTTCAGGCAGACGTCAAGAGAACTGGCCAGAAAGTGGGTCTTCCGCGGTTCCTAAGTCAGGGGACAGAGGTTGCAGCCAGAAGAAAAGAAGGTGGCTGTTTCAGTTCTGTGCAGCTTAGCACTCACCGATAAGCCAAGCACCAAAGTTTGTGAAGATCAATACTTAAAAAAAAAAAAAAGACTATTAAAAGAAATGCAACTTGTATAATTAGTTAAACAAACAAAGAAAAAGAATATACAATGATACACCTGATCTATGTACAAGAAATTAATATACCAAGTGTATTCTTGAAAAGATTTGCTGAAGCATTCAAATCCTTTGAAGTTGATAGTTTTCAGATCTCCTACTGCATCAGCATCCAAAGAAAAGCCAGTAGAACCATAATAACTATCAAAAGGTGAATCTTTGCTTTTGCTTGACTATTAGAGCAAAAGTTCTGCAAAGTCATTCAAAACCCACCCAAAGTTGTATCATCTGAAGGCAAACCTAACACATTTGACAGCAGCTCAAGATACAATCCTCATAGTTCACTTGGCATGTATTTGGTTTTCAAACACTTGAGGTACTTCAAAAATTTAGGCTAAGTTTTCCTGTCATAGTTGTTACTAAGACAACTCGAACTAAAAAGTGGATTTTGTCCCCAACTGCTAGCTCCGCTGGCATGGGGGGGTTCGACTCCCCATCACCCTTCCCCTGCTGTGCACAATGCCATTTGGTTTGGTTCAATTACCTTCCGAGTCCCGAACAAACTAACATTTCCTTCCTTAAATACTGTACAAATACCTTTTTCAAATCCTATACTTGTATATCTGATTCTAAGTATCGAAAAAAAAAAAAAAGTGGGTTATACTTCCAGCAATAGAAAAGTGATTTCAAGCGCACTTTCTAAAGGGGGAAAATCAAAGGAGATGAAATTCTTGAATGTTGACTGCAAACATAGTTAAAGTGCGCTAAAGTATGCCATACCTGAAAGTATGCAAAAACTAGCAGCATCATATTTAAGCAAAAGTTAAGCTCAATGAGAAATCAATCACACAGTACATGAAGCAGTTGAAAACAGTTCAAGAAAAGAATACTGAAAACCAGAACAATTTTTGTGGAATAACTGCGGAGGATGTGTTTGCCCAGGAAGAGACCAAGCATTTCCATATTTACCTTTCATGGATCTAAAAGCTGGAAGGCTTTAACGGAAACAATACTCATCTCTTTGACTCTTGTTCATCAAGGTGGCTATTTCTTGAACGTCATTCAGAGCTTGTTTCCATATTTCATTGGTGAAAACTTATTATCTTCCATAAACAAAGCATCCTTCTCAAGTCCCCAATGTATGCTGAACCAGCAAAGAACCCAACAGCAGGGCCATCATATGCTGAGCATGATTGCCCTTAAGTAAAAACTCATATTAAGGGTCCTTCAGTTTTCATTTTTCACGTCTCCATCTGAATCAGGATTTATGGTACCATGAGCAGTCGGTATTTTTGTGGGTCCATTCAAAGTCTCCATCTAAAGCCATTCAGTAGATGAATTCTGCTGCCCCACATTCCAATCAGCTTCGACATAGAGCAGACAGATCAAACCACATTCAGAAAACCAGCACAGACGCTTTCTAGATGTTTCAATGAGCTGTGACTTTCGTCAGTAAAAAACTAATCCAATCTATATAAGGGCGGGCTTGGTATAGAAAGTGCAATACATTGATACTGCCAGATGCATAAGCTGTAATAGTCCTCAGAAATTTTGCTATATATGGACCATGTCTACACAACAACCAAAAAATTTCAAGGAGATATTACTCTGCATTTCCGCGCAATTTTGAAGAAATCATCTCTTCTGCAATGTCAAAATAAATCGTCCAGGGCTAGTTCCCCTTCGTCGCCTTCATTTGTTTCCCCCATTAAAGAATAAATATAAAATATGCCTGTTACGCTAGGAATGCAACACGACAAAAGAGACAAAATATGTTCAATTGCAATTTGTTGGATGCCTTGGTTATGAGAACTGGCACAACCTAGGTCAGATTCCCTCAACAGCGTTCGCACCGAATAGCAGTTCACGGCCAATCAAACATTGCTCAAGTGAGATTTAGGTGTACCAAGCTCCCCCCAGGAGGGAGGCGGGGTGGTGACCAACGCCAAACCCTAGAACTAGTTTTCTGCTGAATTCAGATTGTTAACGTAGCCAATTGTTCCATAAACAAGAAATGATCAAAGAAATTGATCCACCATGAAGATACATCTATATCTACGATTCACGGACTCGAAATTTCCTTAAAGTATTAAAAAAAAAGAGTATATACCTACAGTAGGAATTACATTGTTGACACATCAATGAATTCGGAAGCGAAAACGTGATATCGGTCGATCTGAAACAGGACTGAAAAGATTTGGAGATTTCGAAGCGTTTTAGGTACCTGAGCACGGAGGAAAAGCAGAAAATACGAGACGATAATCACCGGCGACCCCCCTTCCTTGCCGAACGAAATGAAGCTCTGGTCCTCCGGAATTTCCGTCGCGCGCTCTTGCTTTCCCCTTCGTTGCCCTCCAAAATACGTTCCCGCTTTTATGTTCGGTTTGAATCTTACTGGTTACAAACGTGTTACTCAGAGCCAAGGTACAGCAGTTGGTCACATGATACCTGATCCATTGGTGATTTTTTAGAAGGGAAAAGTACAAAAAAATGTCTGTAGTTTTGGGTCTAGACCATTTAGTCACTACTGTTTTAGTTGGCTTCAATTACATTACTGAAGTCATAGTTTTGGCTCAAATTAGTCACTAATGTTATAGTTTTGTACCAAATATGCCACCAACCGTTAAAAATCTAATAATAAATGTAGGAAAATGTTGGTTTTGAAATCTTGAGGCATTAATATAACTTTTAACAAATTTCAGAAAATTCGTGTAATTTATCATTTTCATTTATTTTGTGTGTCAACCACTATATTGGTCACTGTCGAATCTAGCACTGGTGACGGAGGTGATACTGGAGGAAGTAGCATTGGATATCATTATTTTCAAACATAAAAACTATAATACCAGGAAGTAGATGATCATAAACATATCGATATTGGATGAATGAGTTTCATTTAATCGAGATTCAGGTTGTTTATACTATCGGAATGTGGTAACTAATTTAAATATTATTTCTGTAGGGACCAGTGGCACATCCAATGAATGATAGAGGTGGTTGATGCACAAAAAAGTGAAAATGGTAATTATACACAACTCCTAAAGTTTGTTAAAAGTTACATAAATACCCCCAAAATTTCAAAAATAATAACATCTCACATTTACTATTAGATTTGTTAATTGCTGATGGCATATTCGGCATCAAATTGCAACATTAATTGTCAATTTGAGTATAAACTATGACTTCATTGATGCAATTAGAACTACTCGAAACTATAGTGACCAAATCAGTTTACGCTCATAACTATGATGAGTTTTTTAGTATATTTCCCTTTTTAGAACCCACGTCACGGCCATGTTTAACATTCTTTTTCGAAATAATATAAGTATTAAAATTAATAAGAATCCAATGCAGTGGCTTACTTACGGTTGCTGAACAATGACCAAGGAACCAAGTAACACAATCATGCAACCCCTTGGAAGAATGTGCTAGCTTTATGAGCCACACTATTACTCAGTTTAGGTGCATGAATAAGACCTAGCAAAGAAGTTAAAAACTTAATACCATCTAGAACAATACGTTAATGATAAAAAGAAAAACCCTCCGTGAATTACTTATGCTAACTCAACATTAATGTTAGTCTATCCCTGAATGAGTTCTTATCGCAATGATTTCTTCATCGCCTAAGACTCTTTATGTGAAATTGACTCCACATAACGATAGCCATAAGAGGCAATAAACAACATCTCTCCGTTATTGGCCCGATTTGATATTAACGTTAACGATTAATGTTAGACTTTTGTAGCTTTTACCTTTCAACTTCAGTATTTTTATTTTAACCATTGAATGAATTATTTAAAAATATAATACTAATCATAAAAGCTCTTCTCAAACATGGCCACTAGCTCGAACCACTATGCCTACACAGTCAAGAAAAGGATAAACAAAGGAGGCAGCATCAACATTTATTTTGATTCAACCCCGATTGTGGCTCTTTCCATGAGCAGTCTAGATTTAGAGAAATGTATGATATGCCTTGAAGCTAGAGATGCTATCTAGCCTTTTCACCATTAATTTGATGTATCAAGGATGAGGGGGAGAATGATATTGCATTATGAGTTCCAGTAAAGTAAATTAAGAATTGACAATTAATAAGATAGATGAAACATATTATTTTCTTTTTATATTTATTCAATTATTGTTATGTAAGATTTTGTAATAATTGAAAAATTAATTTTATTTGTTTCAATATTAAAAATAATCTAGTCAACTCAGATTTACTTTAAAAATTTAAATATGATTTATGAAGTGAACAACAACTATTAACAAATAAGAAATTGTGGCTAAAGTGAGGTCCTTTTAACGAGAGTGCTCCTTACATGAGAAGCCCTCCCTTAGCTATTTATTTTTTTGTTTTTGATAATCATAATAAGCATACAAATAAGATATATTTAAGGGAGAAATAAAACCCTCAGCTGATGAGTAATCATGACCTTGTGTTTGAGCACCACCACCATTGAGCATTGTTGAAATGATTTCATAAGACATAATGTTTGACAAACAAACTGGACAAAGAGATAGATTTAGATCAAGTCCTCCTAAGCAAGAGTTGTGAAACTTGTGAGCAGTTAGTCAGCAGTGCAACAAAGGGAAGATGATAATCAAATTCTAGAAATAAGTCTCCATAAATGGAGCTTGGCCTTAATGGTTGATTAGCAATGGCAAAGGAGAATTCCCAGACAAATTCGAGGAAGGGCATTGACTTCAATCCACATCTAAGCTGCAGCAACCAAATTCAACATTTAGTGCCATGCCCCATTAGTAATAAAGATATCTGGAATGGTGGAGTGAGGCACAGGTTTAGGTTGTTGCCCCATGTGTGGCATAAGGTGGGAGGAGAGTTGTATAAATCAAGAGACCATTTTTTGTGAAACATCTCTAGACAAAGAGATTTGAGTAAGTAAATCATCTTTTATGACAATCAAATATGGAACATAAAAAATGACATTACAAAAAACACATTCGTTCCAATTGATTCGTATAATCTAAAGTGTGGATATGAGGAAGTGAAACCAATTAGGTGGAAATTGCTATTTATGACTAAAAAAATCGATGAGCCAGTATTTACAGGATAAAAATAAAGTAGCTAAGGGCTGAAAACAAAAATTGTCCTATAAAGTTCTCTTTTCTTTAGGGCTATTGTCCCCTCTTTGGTAATAGCATGTTCCCTTGTATTTTTTGTGTGCCGGGTAGCAGTAACTTGTGTTATTGGACTATTGTAATTAGCCTGATTCAAAAGTAACAAATACTATATATTCTACAAAGTGTACATGCAGTATACATGTAAATATAAACATAAGATCAAAATATAACATTTGTGAGGTAGAGCATAAAAGAACTCCTATCAAAGCCAATTCATTTTAACTTAAGTCAACTTAATTCAAAATAACTTATTTTTATTTTTACATTTTTTTATTTGAAACCAAATTCATTTAAAAAGCCAATATTATGTAAATGTAATAATTCATTTGAAAGTAAAATTTTCATGATATTATTAATTTTTTTAATGCCTAAAATTAAAAAAAAATTTCATAAAAATTAAGGAAGATTATAAAATTATATTTTTAATGGATTATTATACGTACATAATATTGGGTTTTAAATAAAATTAATTTATGGTAAAAGGATGTAAAAATAAAAAAATATATATTTTGAATTAAATTAACTTAAATTAAAATGAATTATCTCTTTCACGCAAAATAAATAAATAAGTAGATTAAAGAGGAAAATACATGAGATCAAAGTTCAACTCGATCAATTGGAACTATAGGAAGTATTTCATAGATAAAGAAAAGTTGAAGGATTTTAATTGTCAAAAGGTGCAAATCTAATGGAGCGGGTCAAAGCTCAAAAACTCCAGTTCTCCAAGCTCATTCATATCGATTGCTGTCCAAAATTTTTATTAGTTGAAGGACGCCGGCCGAGCATAGCTTTCGATCAATTTCGTTCTCCGTCTCTCCTGGGAAGCCCGTAACATTTTGAAGTTATAAAGCGCAAACGAAAATGGCTCACTTTGTAGAATTAGACGATTCTCCCATGTTTCAAAAGCGGGTAACAGATTCGATTTCGTCGGATTATTATTTTTTTTTATCGTTTTTGCTTTTTTGGTGAGAGATTGAGCTAATTACTATCGGGTTTTGGGTGTTGTCGGGGTTCACTTGACTGGTGAAATTTCAGCGCTTGCAGCTTTATGTAGCCATACTTCAGAAATGTGCTTTGTACCAGATTCGGACAGACTGATGGCTAAATAAGTTCAATTATTTTCTGATTATTCAGCTGTGGAAGATAAAATTGAAATGGGGGTTTTAGTGGAAATTCCCTGATTCTCTTTTGGATGAATTCCTTTTCCGGATCAAGATGCTCTCTAGATTAACTATCCTCAGGCCACTTCATGGTCGATCTTTTTCTTGATTACGGAGTTTTACTGGCTTGTTCAGAAAATACGTTGAACTAGTTGGGATGAGATACATGAATCCCGTCTCTCCATTTTCCGTGGCTGGAAGCAAGTTTGCTCTAACAGAGCTAGATCTCGAGCATATCATTGTTAAGCACCAATCCATCTATTAGTCTATGTTGAACGTGCCCAAACCCTGGAAAGTGACGTTCCGTAATTTTGTTCTAAATCAGAGCTACTTTAACCTTATCTGATGTATTTTTATTTGCAAATTCTACCCTTTAGCTTATATTATCCAATACAACATTCTCATATTTGCTGCACTTTTTTTCTTTGTATGGTTTTACTCTTTGCCCAATCTCAATACCATAGAACATGGCATATTAAAAAGGGCGGTTCTATAGTATTTTCCTTCAAGCTTAAGTGCTACATTCTTATCCAATAAGCTCCTTGATGCACTTCGTCCAAATTATTCAGTTTTGGTTCAGCGTAATGATACTGTAGAGAAAGGATAAACAAACTTTCACTGCTAGCTCTTGAAATTCCTTTAGTTTTTTCAGGAAAGGAATTAATCAGATATGGATTGTGTGATCATCCTACACGTAGAGGTTTACTCCAACAATTAGTGGCAAGTTTCGTTAGTACCCCAAACCAGAGGCTCTGTTATTTTCTTTTTCGTCATTGGTTTTAGTCTTTAGGTTTCACATGGCTCCTTTGTGGATATAGTTTTTATCTGGTGATAAAAAAACATCCCTACTGATGTCTGCAGTCATATCTTCTTTCAGAAAAAAAGAGAGTCTGCAGTCATGTAACTGTGGGTTAACTTATTTTTTCCTTCTGTCAACTGAACAGATATGTTCTCTGGAGCAGTCAGCTGATGAATTAAAGGAGCGTTGTCAAAAGCTATACAAAGGATGCAAGAAGTTTATGTATGTCTCTCACCCTATTTCCTGACAATGTATTGCTGTTGCCGGTATAAGTAAAATGATCATCTGCAAATAGTTTTTTGCTTCATTTCTGCCAATCAGGAAAAAAGGATTTTCTGATGCAATTAGATTTTTTGTTATTTTATCAAATAAGGTTTCACTTTTTTTAAGTATCTTGTTTGCTTTAAGAAAAATACATTTAAAATGTCCAGATGTGCTTCATACTGTGCCTCAATATGCTTGCTAATAGGGTCTTCCTTCTCCTTCTATAAGAAATGGAATGTTCACGGTCTTGTAATGCTCACAAAATGTGGTGCCATCCTGTCATTTTCATTTAACAGATATCTTTCCTGTTAAACACTAATTAAAATGTTCAGATGTGCCTCCTACCTGTGCCTCAATATGCTTACAATAGGGTCTTCTTTCTCCTTCCATAAGAAATGGAATGTTCACGGTCATGTAATGCTTGCAAAATATGGTGCCATCCCATCATTTACTTTTAGCGGACATCTTGCCTGTTAACCACTAATTTTCTGGTTTCCTCTGTATGCTACCTACCAATAAGAAACAATTGTTTTGGCACCACAGCTGGTATTGTAAAGGCATCTGCTGTCTGCAGCCTAAGGCCCAAGAAGCCAGGCTCCTAGAACCTTTTGGTGGCTCCTGGTGCTTTGTCTAAGGGATATTAAGCAAGGCCCAGCATTTTCTTTGATAAAAAGAAAGAGTGTGCCACCTAAACTGTCTCCTATGAGTATATTAAAGCCAAAAAGGATGTGGCATAGAACATATTTATACTTTTTGGCAGAAAACATATGTTGTCTTGTTTTAAATGGGTTTATCCATACATGAAATTTTCAGATTAGTATTCTCCAATATCCTAATCTAATCTTAAATTATTAAACAAATACATGCTGCTGCGTTGTACCCTGGCTCTTTAGAAACAACTCTTTAGAAACAACCTGTAGCTTTAGCTACAATAACTTAATATAAGAATATTTCTTATAACAAGGCTTTAATATGGTGTTACGATCACTGGTTTAGCCAAAGAATGCCCCTAAGTGATATTTGCAGCATTTTCAAGAAAGTTTAAACTTTGGACTTCAAAATTCCTTGCCGCCCCCACCACCCCTCTCCCTCTTTGATCCTCTGATTTTTACTGCTGCTTCTCTTTCTTTCTCAGGGCAGCTCTTGGGGAAGCATATATTGGAGATGTTACCTTTGCAGATTCTTTACAAGCATTTGGTGGTGGACAGGATGACCTTATTAGTTTTTCTGTTGGAGGTATAATTTTTTGTTTGTTCATTTGATCAAATAACTAGTAAGTTGTTCAGCGAAAAGACAAGAACTGGTTGATCTGGTGTTCTTCTTGGGTCGCATGGCTAATTGTCTTTGGGTGGCTTTTAAAAAAAGAGACCTCGTGTGATATTTTAAGTATCAGATGCCAGATTTATTATCATTATGATCATCACCATGGCATACCTTATTAAGTACATAATGAATTGAACTTCTCTTGGTAATATGTGATGACGCATTCATGGATCAAAGGCTTTGACATGCTTCCCTTGATCCAGGGCCAATCATCTCTAGGTTTATCAATGTGATCCGTGAGCTTGCTGGCCACAAGGAGCTGCTTCGTTCCCAAGTAAGGATTAAGGTTTCAGTAGTAGATGTGTTCTCTGATAAAGAAATTTCATCCGTATAGAATTGTTCTTGTCTTTATGTCAAACACTTGTTGTGAGAAATAAATTTTCTTCTATCAACTAAGAAGATAACTGTACCATAAAAAGGAGATCTATGAATTGTGGCTGTGGTCCCTTTAGTTCAATTAGGATGAATTCATGAATTTAACTTGTTTGTTTGTTTTTTTTTCCAGCACAATGAAAATACTTATCTAATCATTTTAACTTGTTTTAAGATTTATGTCATGTCTCACCTCTATTTCTCTATTTCCTTTTCCCACCTTTGATATTTTAAAGTTAATATGAGTTTTACCTAATATGAATTTCAGGTAGAACATGTTTTGGTTGATCGGTTAATGCACTTTATGACTGCTGACTTGCAAGATGTGAAGGTAAACCTAGCCTTTATTTTATTTGGAAATGAATGTTGAGTTGCATAGTCTAAAGTACATTTCTTTGTTGGTCAACCTAGGTATAGTGCTCAAGTTGTAAAGAACGTGTATTCATCATCTCTAGAGTTAGAATTGTTCTTGGAACCTGTCCTACGTGTGCTTATTGTAGGTTAAGTATTTATGAAACAAGGAATCTGAGGTTTAGAATAGAATGAAAGGGGTAGAATCATTGGTTTTGATAAAATTACAGACTTAGAAGCAGGACTTAGTGGTTGTGTATGCATGCTATTAAACTGAAAGGGCCCAAGTGAATTGCTAAGCTGCTTTGTTTTAGAACAAAAAATACATGGTTGTACTAAAAAAGAGGAGAAATAGGAAGAGATGATAGAGAGGTGAGAGCCCCAATTACCACCCCCCCCCCCCCCCCCCCCCCAAAAAAAAAAAAAAAAAGAGACAATTTCACTAAAAAAGTAGGGTAACAAATGCAAAATAACGCATGTCATTGAAATCATGAAATGCCCAAAAGCTTCATTGCCTTATGCTGTATTTATTGGTGAGTAGTTAACTTTACAAGTATGGTAAGATCATTCTCTCTATTCTTCAAAAAGGGTTGCTTTGGCCTCTTGCTAAAATTCTAAAGTATCTGTGTGTGTGTATGTGTAGTAGTCCCAAATTGTTTCGTAAAGATGTTTGCTAGAGCTTTATTGTGTTGAGGCCTCTCCATGCATTTTAAGCTGGTAGTGGGTTGAATCCTTTAACATGGTATTATACAAGGTGGTTTTTGCGCCATCCTTTTATCATCAACTGGATTTTCTGGTCCACATGACGAGCTCATTCTCAATTTTTTCTCTGGCTTGCTTATTAGGGGATGTATCAGATGGTATAAGCCCACATTGTTAAGTAAAAGGGTTTATCGGTGCTTTATATTGTGGTTGGCCGTTTTCAGACATTACCTATTGGTCTAGGGTTGGATGCTTTGATATGTGCGACTAACCCTATGAAGATACTGGCCTTCAACTGGGTGGCCACATCCTTAAATTTGTTGACTCTGAAATTAAGGGAACTGTATTATTGACTAATTTTCAAGTTTGATCGATAACCAATAGCCTTACCTTATAAATTCCCAACTGCTCCTATACAATCATAGTCTAGGAGAATGTCAATTGAACTGATTTTCAAAGTGTACTATGAAAAGAACAGAGAACAAAAAATCAAAGACATAAGATTCAAAAAATTGAGTGGACTTTATGAATTGCACCTTATACATGTACAGAAAATCAATGACTTAAGATACAAAAAATTAAGTGAACATTATGAATTGCACCCTATACCTGTGAACTTATGTGTTCCCCCAATGTGCATCGGGAAACTTAGGTATTCATACTTGGTAAAATTGTAACTGTTTTATTGTTTTAGCAAGAATGATCTGTGATGATGACAATTGAATCTAAACTCCACCTGCTGAGATGACCTAATTTTTTGTGACGTGCTTTTGTTGGGTTTGAATTCTTATAGGTAGAATCAATCAAATATGCTGTGGAAGGAGGAAGTAGGCGTATGCTTGCTATCGTTGAATCCATCTCATCAATTTGTTCAGAATTCTGATTATAATTTACTAGCTTACAATTCGTAAATACTAAAATAGTTGAAGACAAATAAAATAGTAGAGACCTTGTGGTTAGGAAAGCCCTTTATGCTTTGATTTATTTGTCATTTTAGATTTTGATACTGATCCTAGCAGTACCTGAAAAGTGTCCCACCATTATTGGATTATCTTTTTATTGCATTTGGGACATTGAGACAAAATGAAACTACTTTGATAAGAAATTATTGCAAATTTCTTTGTCTCAATCTATTTGGCTTTTACAGAGTCAAACCAGTTTCTCCTTGATGACTCATTTTTTCTTTTTCTTTCTTCTGCTTTTTACTGGCTTCATGCACTTGTTTATTTGCTTCTACTTCATACCCTTTTCATCTGTAGGAATGCCGACGCCAGTTTGATAAAGCTGTCAATTCTTATGATCAGGTATTTCAAAGCTGTTCGATTTGCAAAACTAGAATACGACTGAATATTTCAACTTTGATACTGGTGCAGAAATAATACTGGCTTATTTTTCCTCATAGAGTTTTACACTGTTTAAATACAAGGCTAAGGAAACCTAAGTTAGGTAGTTTCCTCTTTTACAGACTAACAATTTAGGAAACAAATAAACAGATCCTAATCTCCTAAAAATAAAAGATTACTAAGATTTTCTAGCTGTACACAGTTTTCCTAATAAGGAACATTAAATCTTTGACCTCCAGAATATTCTGGAGATCTCCAGAATATTCCAACACTCCCCCTCAAGCTGGTTTGAAGATGTCTTCCATAGCCAGCTTGTTCACTAGCTTCTCGAACTGTCTTTGAGGCAATCCTTTAGTGAGAATGTCAGCAATCTGTTCTGCAGTAGGGATATAAGGCATACAAATCAGTCCACTTTCAATTTTTTCCTTGATAAAATGCTTGTCAACTTCCACATGCTTCGTTCTATCATGGAGGACAGGATTATGAGCAATAGAGATAGCTGCCTTATTGTCACAGAAAACTTTCATGGGTGATGGATTAGAAATTTTTAATTCTTCCAATAGTCTCTTAATCCATAAGACTTCACAGATTCCATGAGCTACTGCTCTGAACTCAGCTTCAGCACTACTCCTAGCCACCACATTCTGTTTTTTGCTTCGCCAGGTAACTAGATTGCCTCCAATGAATGTACAGTAGCCAGAAGTAGAGCGTCTGTCAGAAACACTCCCTGCCCAGTCTGCATCTGTATAGGCTTCAACTTGTAGATGCCCATGGTCTTTGAATAGTAACCCTTTTCCAGGTGTCCCCTTCAAATATCTTAAAATTCTGTACACAGCATCAAAGTGTCTTGGCCCAGGAGAATGCATAAACTGGCTTACCATACTTACAGCAAAAGCTATATCAGGGCGAGTGTGAGATAGGTAAATTAGTCTTCCAACAAGCCTTTGGTATTGTTCTGTATTCTGCACTTCCTCAGCATTAGCAGGTTGTAACTTGAAATTAGGTTCCACAGGAGTTTCGGCTGGTTTGCACCCAAGTAAACCTGTTTCACTAAGCAAGTCAAGTATATACTTTCGTTGGTTGACACAGATACCTTCCTTGGACCTTGCAACTTCCATTCCAAGAAAGTATTTTAGAGCACCTAGGTCCTTGATCTCAAACAAGGTAGCCAGCTTCTTTTTAAGCTTTCCCAGTTCTTCAAGATCATTACCAGTCAAAATTATATCATCTACATAAACAATTAGAATTGCAACCTTGCCTTCCTTGCTATGCTTGTAAAACATTGTATGGTCAGTCTGACTTTGATGATAGCCACAGCCCTTTACAGCTTTCCCAAAGCGCTCAAACCAGGCTCTAGGAGACTGTTTTAGACCATATAAAGATCTTTTTAATCTGCAGACCTGATTCTGTCCATATTTTCCCTTGAATCCTGGTGTTATGCTCATGTAAACTTCTTCTTCTAGGTCTCCATTCAAGAAAGCATTTTTTACATCCAGCTGACACAATGGCCACTTGAATTTAACAGCAAGAGACAGTAGAACTCGAATTGAATTAATTTTAGCAACAGGGGCAAAGGTTTCTTGATAGTCAATTCCATAGGTTTGAGTGAAACCTTTAGCAACCAGCCTAGCCTTATATCTCTCAACACTACCATCAGCTCTGCATTTCACAGTAAACACCCACTTACACCCCACTGTTTTCTTCTCTTTGGGTAAGTCCACTATCTCCCATGTGCCACTTCTTCTCAGAGCACTCATCTCCTCCATAACTGCTAACTTCCAGTTTGGGTCATTCAAAGCTTCCTCAATATTTCTCGGGACAAACAAGTGTGAAATTTTTGAGGTAAATGCCCTATGAGTGTGAGACAGCCTTTTATAAGAAATATATTTAGCAATAGGATATCTGGGAAAGTTTGTACATATTCTGGTTCCTTTTCTAATGGCTATAGGAATATCATAATCAGATAATGTATCAGGACCAGAAGTTAAAGAAGGATCAGCAATCAAAGGAGTAGGATTAGGAGTCGGGACTGAAGTACCTGTGGAAGTCTGAGTACCAGCCTCTGGGGTTTTTGACTGGTCAGATCCTTGAATCAAAGTTGGATCTTGACTACCTTGATGGGTTTTCTTCCGAGTATAAACCAGAAGCTCAGTGTTTGGATTTTTTTTATCCATTTGTAGTGTTTCTCCCCCTATTGAAGATACAATAGTACCTGGCATAGTCTGACAAGGATTCCTATTACTGTTATTATTTGAAACTGAGTTTTCCTGATTTTGTTTAATGGATTCAGAGCTGCCAGGGGAAGTTAAAATTGTATTTGGTAGTGGAACAGGAAATAAATCCCAAAAATTATCATTCCCTACTTCATTCTCCCCTTGAAGATAATTTTTGTGAAAGTAAGGTTTGTTTTCCATGAAAGAGACATCCATACTAACAAAAAAATTTTTTGTTTGAGGGTTAAAGCACTTGTATCCCTTTTTATTGGGTGCATATCCTACAAAAATGTATTTTTCAGCTCTAGGATCCAGTTTTGAACCAGAGTTGTTAGGAATGTGGACAAAAACAGTGCATCCAAAAATTCTAAGTGGTAAATCTGAATGGATTCGAGACATAGGAAAAATAGTTTTGAAGTAATCCAAAGGTGTGCTATATTTTAAAACTCGGGTAGGCATCCTATTAATCAAGTATGAGGCTGTCAAAATAGCTTCTCCCCATAGATATTTGGGAACATTCATGGAAAACATGATAGCACGAGTTACTTCAAGTAAATGTTTATTTTTCCTTTCAGCAATACCATTTTGTTGAGGAGTATCCACACATGTAGATTGGTGATGAACACCTTTTTCCTTTAAAAAAAGTCCCAAATGTTTATTGAAATACTCAGTTCCATTATCAGTATGAAGAATGCTGATTTTAGTTTGAAACTGTGTTTCAACCATTTTGTAAAAGGCCTTAAACAGATTTTCCACTTCAGATTTTTCACTCATCAGGTAAATCCAACATAAACGTGTATGGTCATCTATAAAGGTGACAAACCATTTTTTCCTTGAAATTGTGGTGATTTTTGAAGGTCCCCAAACATCACTGTGTATTAAATAAAATGGCTTTGAGGGAATATAAGGTTTTTTCAAGTAGGTAGTACGATGACTCTTAGATAGATAACAACTTTCACATTGAAGTAAAGAAAGGTTGAACCCCTTAAACAAATCAGGAAACAAATACTTAAGGTATTGAAAACTAGGATGTCCTAGTCTAGAATGCCAAAGCATTATTTGTTCATAAACAGGATCAGAACTAACACTACTGAAGCCCTGAGCCTTTTTATTATCGGGAGAGTCCCCATCAAAGTAATAGAGTCCATCTATCATCTTAGCACTGCCAATCTTCTTCCCCGAGGTCTGGTCCTGAATTTCACAGTGAGTGTCAAGGAAAACAATATGACAATTAGAATCTTTAGAAAGTTTGCTGACAGATAAAAGGTTGCAGGCTAGTTTGGGAACATGTAGAACAGATTCAAGATCAATATTCTTGGAGAGTTTTATCAAACCTTTCCCTGCAATGGGTGAGAAACTACCATCTGCAATTTTTACTTTTTTATTACCAGAACATGGGGAATAAGAGCAGAAAAGTTTAGAAAGACTGGTCATGTGATCAGAGGCTCCAGAATCAATGATCCAAGGAGCAGAATTTGAAAAACAGAATAGGGCACTAGATTCACTACCTGTTTGTGCAAGAGAAACATGAGAAATACCAGAAGACACACTAGACTTTAGCAGCTTTAGGAGATGACCCATCTGCTCCTTGCTGAAGGGACTTGTTTCAGCCTCATTAGCAGCAGGTGTTGCGTGGCTGATCCTGTCATTGCTCCTTTTACTCTTCCAGTTTTCTGGCTTTCCATGGATCTTCCAGCAGGTTTCCCTTGTATGGCGAGGTTTGTTGCAGTGATCACACCAAACCCGTGGCTTCTCCTCAGTTTTTTTCTGAAATCTAGCAGCCTTATTTGCCACTTCATCAGAGGCAACTAAGGCAGAAGTGTCAGCCATCACATTGGTGTCCTTTTTTCCCAGCATGACATTTCTTCTGCTTTCTTCCCTTCTAACTTCTGCAAATACTTCACTCATTGGGGGAAGGGGTGATCTACCAATGATCCTGCCCCTTACTTCATCAAACTCCACATTCAGTCCAGCAAGGAACTTGTAGATTCGATGGTCCTCCATAGTTTTTCTGTAGTGATTGGCATCATTTGTAGATTTCCATTCGTAGTCATTGAAGAGATCCAAGTCCTGCCACAGCCTTTTTAGTGAGTTAAAGTACTTGGTGACAGTGTCATCCCCCTGCCGGATTTCACCAAGTTTTAGAGTTAACTCATAGACTTGGGACTGGTTTCCTAAATCAGAATACATCTGATTTACATTGTCCCATAATTCCTTGGCTGTGGAGTAGCACATGTAGTTAGACCCAATGTCCTCGTCCATAGAATTGACGAGCCAGGTCATAACCATCGAATTCTCTGCATCCCAAGTTGCATATGTCGGGTCCTCTGCTGCCGGTGCCTTCTTATCTCCAGTGAGGTAGCCAATCTTTCCTCGCCCTCGAATGTACATTCTAACAGATTGAGACCATTGCAGGAAATTATCACCATTAAGGCGAATAGTGGTGATCTGGACAGAATGAGAATCAGTGTTTAGGGCTTGAGTTAGGGTTGTAGGATTGTTTGGCTGATTGTTGCTGGAAGGTGTAGATGCAGACGAGATTTTAGACATGTTGGGCAGAGGAAGGACGCAGAGAGATGACTTAGAAAATTAGGGTTGGCTCTGATACCATGCAGAAATAATACTGGCTTATTTTTCCTCATAGAGTTTTACACTGTTTAAATACAAGGCTAAGGAAACGTAAGTTAGGTAGTGTTGACACCCAATTTCGTCCGGCCATTAAAATAATTTTTAAAAAAAAAATTAAATAAAAAAAATTAAATAAAAAAAATGTATTATTATTATTATTGTTAATTAAATTTGTTTAATTAGTTTAAAATACATTTTTTTGTTTTGTTTTGTGAAGATTTGATATATGTGTGTATATGTGTATGTTTGAAAGAAAAAAAAAAGAAAACTCCATAAGAATGGCAAAATTTAAAAGTTTGAGGTAAAAATGACAAAATTAAGAAGTTTCGGGAAAAATTGACAAATTCTGAAAGTTCCAGGAGCATTTGGTAGTTTGTCACATGAATTTTTGGGCCGACCGACGTTTCTGGCCCAAATTGACAGAAAACGACAAAATTGTCAAAATCAGAAGCTTCAGGAACTTATCCAGAGGCTGAGAGACGTAAAGGACGTTCGGAAGTATAAAATTCTATACAAATTAATTACCAAAAATCCACATCCGATTAATTCAGTTAAAAATTCTAGATTGAAAATTAACTGAAATTTATTTAAAAGCAAAGCGAAACAAAATTAAAATCAACTAAGGTACCAATTTTTGGGCGTTTTAACAAAGTTGTTTTAACGTAACCGTACTCCCGAACCCCCGAACTCTCGCAGACCATATTTTAGTAACCAATCGACCTAAAACATAAACAGATTGGTGGCGACTCCCGAAAACGAACCACACGTTGCCACAGGTAGTTTCCTCTTTTACAGACTAACAATTTAGGAAACAAATAAACAGATCCTAATCTCCTAAAAATAAAAGATTACTAAGATTTTCTAGCTGTACACAGTTTTCCTAATAAGGAACATTAAATCTTTGACCTCCAGAATATTCCAGAATATTCCAACAACTGGTAATAGATAAAATGATCAGAAGGCTCTTTCACTGCATTTCACACCTTTATTTTTTGGGATTGAAGCTTATAATCACCAATCATTAACCTATAAAGAAATTTTTTTTGAATAACTGAGAGATTGAGTATGTAAGACTAGTAGCAACAAAGTTGATTTAGACACTGCCATGACAGCTTTTAGGATTATTGGCTTGGAATGAATTGAGATTTGGGCAGTGTGTACCTAGCAAGTGGTAAATTTGACCTGAAATTTTAACATATATACATAGTATTTGTTTCTGTTTTTGGATAATTCTATTTTAGGTAATAAATTATGTTAAGGAACATTGAGAAAAAAACCAATTATAAGTTGTTGAGGAGGTCAAAATATAATTAAAAGGACAGCATATATCAGCAATTGCATTTACAAAGAGTTGAGTGGTTGCCCAAAATTAGTAATATTTGACATTGCTCCATGCTTTTAATGCCAAGAAATTAAAAAAGGAAAAAAAACTAAAACTTTTAAGGTTGAACTTTTCTTATTCTTGCATGCCAGGCTCGTGATAAGTTTGTTTCTTTGAAGAAGAATACACGTGGAGATATTGTTGCAGAACTAGAAGAGGTAGTCTTTTGTTCTTTGCCTGCTTTTAAGCCATGTTCCATGCCCATATGGTGTTTAAGAAGTTCATTCAATCTTAGTTTGAGCAATAATGTGTTTTTTGTTTCTCTTTTATTGATTTTGCTCCTCATCCTTGAGAGAGATTCATGCTTGGATAATGAAACTGATAAACTTACTCTCCTATTTGTCTTATCTCAGGCAGGAATAATTATCATATTAATCTCTTGACTTTGCATTCCTGTTAGGCCTTCTTCTGTACACTGTTATTGATCTATTCTGGTACTCCTTAAATTTCAACTGTATATTGATTGAGATTTAGCATTAGCCCTCTCCGTATTTTGATATATAACAATACTGAGATAGGTTTTATTTATTAATTTATGAAGTACAATCTGGTAGTTGATTGCAACATAGGTTGAGCTGGTAAAGCTATCGCTTTCTTTGTTTTAATAATTTTTCTTCTTCAAGGTTAGAGAAGTTGAAACTCGCCCTACTTTTGTTTAGCTGGTCCCAAGCTAAGATAAACTGACAGTGAAAACTTTCAAATGATATATATGGGTTATGGTAGATGTAAATTCTAAAAGTCAGTAGGTACTGTTAGAGAAAACCCCCATGGAATCGTTTGAAAGAAACAGGAACCTTTTTCTTTTTTCTTTTTTTTGTCCCATTAGTGGGATGAGAAGATTGGATAAAATTCTCTGGTTCATTCCCTTTTTGTGGGTAATCACTCAACTTTTAAAACTAGGATCTGGAAAGTTGGTTTAAAAATAAAAATAAAAATAAAAAGAACCAAAACAGGAAGTTTTGAGGAGATGCCTAGTCCTAGTAGATTCTAGCCCTTTTTAGCCTAGCCCTAGCACAAGGGTGAAGCTAAGATATAAGCTGAGCAGTATTCAATTATCATGGTAAACAAATTCTTTTGTTATAGAATGTGTAGGTCAACAAATATGTGATGTCTATCATATTAGGTTTGATAGATAGAAGGATAGGTCATTCAACTTTTGTATTTACGGAAAGAGGAAAGATCATGGGTGGAGTAAGGTCCTGGCAACCCCAACATAGCTCCACTCTGGTAGCACCAAGGGTCTTAGGTGCCTTACATTTGACAACACTGGATAAGTCAGTGCATGTAGTTATATAACTTTTCTACTTTAGCAAGTAGCAAGTATAACTTTCTTTTAATTGAGCCCTATTTTGTGGCTATCTTGAAAGATTTGTTCTTGTTGGGGGGAATTACGATGGTCGTTATTTCATTTTCTTTTTACAGGATTTGCAGAACTCAAAGTCTACATTTGAAAAGAGCCGCTTCAATTTAGTATGTCTTCCATGGTCACAAACATTGTATTTGTTTCTATTATTCCTTCAGTAAAAAAATATATCCATCTTGTGACCTTTTCTTTATGGTTTAAGGAATGCAGGTGAATGCATTAATGAATGTTGAAGCAAAGAAGAAGTATGAGTTTTTGGAATCTTTAAGTGCAATTATGGATGCCCATCTAAGATATTTCAAACTGGTTTGTATATTTATCTATTCTCTATTTTTTTTCTCCTTTCCCATAGCTACTGTTTACCTTCCCCATCCCACACAATACCTCAGCCTCAACAAGCAGTGCCGCTGCTACTTTTAGTTGAATCACTTTTTTTTTTTTGTAAAATTTTTCGCAGGGCTGTGAGTTGTTGAGTCAAATGGAACCATATATTCACCAGGTAAAAGTTGATATTTCCCAATGTGGTTGGGTTTTTTTTTTAACTTGACCTTAATTGAGTGCTGCTCAAAGCAAAACATTGAGTTCATACTGCAGACATGCACTCAGATTCTTTGACTTAAAAGTTGGTTGGTTTTCTAAAAATTTGGTGTGCAATAAAATTGAAGAAACTGATTTTGGAGATGGTTTTTATTTTGTCTAATTCTTGTGACTCTTACTACTGTTGTAAAGAGTCGCATCAAGGAGGAATAATTAAATACTCTAGCTAGATTTGGTAGAGACCTCTGGTGTGGGTGCTTTAAAGGGGTCTCTGTTGTACGTATTATGGGTTGGATTTTTAAGGCTTCATTGTGCTATGTTGTTGCCATAATTCCTGGGAGAAGAGGATATCTCATCAGCTGCTCTTCTTTTTACTCCTCCTTTTCACTATTTGTTCTACATGCGTGCGTGCGCGCACACACTTACAAACATATGTTTATATTTGTGTGTATTCTGTAAACTATCTGGTACACCTTGGAAATGAAACATACATGAATATGAGCGTTGAACTCTCTCATGTCACCGTGTGTTTGGGTTTCATTTCTTGCTGTAGCAACTGGATGGGCCTCTCAGCTGGATGACCTGCTGCATGGGTCATCTTTTCTTTTATGATCATGTGGTATGATGTGATTTTGTGTTGTGCATTCTGGTGTGGTGGGTGAATGAAAGTCATTCTGTGACCTGAATTTTATTACAATGCGAGTAAGGACTCATTATCTTGTAACAGATATTAACGTATGCTCAACAATCAAAGGAATTGGCAAATGTTGAGAAAGATAAACTTGCGAAGCGGATCCAAGAATTCAGGACTCAAGCTGAGATGGAGAATCTGAAAGCTTCTAGCAAATTGGATTCTCCTAAAAGTGCTGGCAGGCATGTTATTGGCTTAAGCTCATATAAAAATAATCAAGCAATGATGCTGGCTAAAACAAATGGAGAGGTGAATGGTTAATTATAGTGTTTTGGTTTTCAGAGAGCAGTTGCTGAATGTTTTATGCTTTATTTGCAAAAAGCTTCATGTGCTGCATCATCAAGCTGCTGTTTTTAGAATATGTTATTATTTTATTTATGAATGGCAATCCCCAGAAACATAACATAGTGTTTGTCACTTCCATTAAAGTTGCAGATGATCAAAAAAGGATATCTGTTAAAACGCTCTTCAACCTTGAGAGGAGATTGGAAGAGGAGATTCTTTGTTCTTGATACTCCGGGAACTTTATACTACTATACTAATAAGCCTGCCAAGCAATTGGTATGTCTAATGGCTCCTTTGGGTACTCATGTTTTGCTTAGGTTTTGTACTGGTCATCTCAATTTGCAGTTCAGGTGGTAAACCTTTGGATCAACTGTTGACAGATCACAGCTATTAGGTTTTATTTACATATACAATTGTTGTAAGCGCTGGAATCCTTGTCATCATGTTTTTGATGATCAAGACTGGTGTGGAAGTGGAAGTAACATTCTGGAAGTAGGTCTTGAGAATGATGAGGAAATTTAACATGTTGAATTTTTTAGTTTCAGGGCTCTCATCATCACCGTAGTGTGTCAGCTGAACCTAACAACAGTATGTTTGCTAGATTTCGTTCAAAGTATACTAGTTCAACATCACTTAATGACGACAATCTCAATTGCCGAACTGTGGATCTTCAAACCTCCATGATAAAGATGGATGCTGAGGATACAGATTTACGACTTTGCTTTAGAATAATTTCACCTTCAAAAACTTACACATTGCAGGTGATTATGATTTGTTGTTGAACTTACTGTTTGTTGCTAAGTTTCTGAGCTTTTTTTGTTTTGTTTTTCTTTTCTTTTCTTTTCCTTTTCTTTTTCTTACTCTGATATGTGGTGATGTGAAAGTCCAAGTTGGGAGATATATTTCTTCCTTTAGGAATCTAGCACCTCAACTTTAAGTAGACACACCTAAGAAGATACCAAATGGATAATTGAATGCTAATCTTCTTTTAAGCCAACCATTGATGTGGCCACTTCTTCTATGCAGTTCTTCTTACAGTTTGTTTTGTTAAACAGATACGGCAGAAAGGCAGACTAGTTTGAACATGATTCTTCTTGCTTTTACTTCAATAGTTTTTACTGTTTTCAAACATCAAAAGCAATCTCCTTTCCATCAAATTTCTGGCACTACCTAAAAATTTATACAGTTTTCGCCCTTGCTTCAGTTGGAAAGCAACAGGAGTTACTTGAATTAAGTATTTCCCCCCTTCCAATTTTCTTGGGAGATTTTCATGTAGGGATTTTGTTTCATTTGCCTTGGACAGGCTGAAAATGAGCCAGATAGAATGGACTGGGTCAACAAAATCACTGGAGCTATTGCATCCCTCTTGAACTCCCACATTATGCAGCAGGTATGCTTCTTGCCAGAAATGCTGCATCATTCATTGTAGTTTTTCACTAACAGTAACTTGTATTGGTTAAAATATCGCAGCCGCGTCAAATTAAGACGCATCTAGAGAATATCAACTCTGGTCAGGCTGATGTTTCTGATATTAGGTCTCCTGGTCCCCTTGATAGTTCCGGAGCAGGTGTGGTAGCAACCCTTAGAGATATTCCTGGAAATGACATTTGTGCAGAATGCAGTTCTCCTGACCCTGACTGGGCATCTCTTAACCTTGGCATACTCTTGTGCATTCAATGCTCTGGAGTTCATAGAAATCTTGGAGTTCATATTTCAAAGGTGCAGTGATTTATAGAATAAATTTCTTAAGCTTAATTAGTTCTCTGTACATTCACTCTTCACTGAAATTTGCAAGCTGCAATGTACTGTTTGATTTGTGTGTATGATATATGAATCCTTGGTCCATCTCTTGAGGTAAAGAGTGGCAAGTTATTTTTCTTGGAAAAAAGAGTGGAAGTTTTAAATGCTCAAGAATAAGAGAGAAGCCTGCTAAAAAATTTAAATCAGATGGTGATTCTCATTTGCTAGTAAGATCTTTCGGATAACAGGGATGTATCACTCTATCTGCACATGCAGGTGAGATCTCTGACATTGGATGTGAAAGTTTGGGAACATACCATTTTGGAATTATTCCGTGCTCTTGGAAATACTTATTGTAACTCTATTTGGGAAGGGAGGCTCCTACTCGAAAATGACAGGTGAGATCTGTTGTGTTTTTAGTCTCTGATTCCATGGGATTACATTGTTTCTTAACATGGAGGGTATCTCAAATGATTGCTTGTTCATGGTCTATAATCAAGATTTGGTCCAACAAGAAAATGTTAAGTCACCAAATCTTGTTTCTCTGGTATTTGATGTGCTTATAATTCCACCAAATTATTCATTACTTAATTTGAGTCATTGAAAGCATTTATTGTTTTGTAAAATTTTAAAACTTCTGTGTGTACATAGTTCTGTAACTTGTCATCTTTGCTGCTGCTGTTGAATGATCTCTTTCTTTTTGTCATCTTACAGAGTGGATGATAAGACAGCTTTTGAATCCTTGCTTATGAAACCATGCCGCAGCGACACATTCTATCACAAGGAAAAGTACACCTACGCGAAGGTATACTGTGTTGGATATTTGTTCCAGTTTACATGTGCATGGGCACTGCATTCTTGGACAAACATTGCGTCGTTCTCTCCTTACCCATAGTATAAAAATTTGAACTATATTTTCTGGCACAGTTGTTTTGTTAATGTGGCTTAGGTGTGGGGCCATCCAGCAGAGGTCGGGGGTTTGAACCCTGTCTCTGCGACTTTCCCCTTAAAATGCCACATACGCTGGTTCGGTAGCAGGCATCCCCCTTCTTATAGATATCTGTGTACTCTCAATCCTATACACTTGTACAAGTGCTTCTAAGTAACAAAAAGAAATATGAGTGGTGAAAAGTGGATGCTGTGTGGTTGTTGTTAAAGCATCCAACCCAAAACCAAATGGCAATGGGTGTTGAGGCTGCACCACAATGTAAAGAATTTAACTGATCACTTGACTTAACATTGTGGGATTTCCCCACTTAGCCCCCTTCTGTGCAGGCTGGTTCCAAAAATAGTCATCATGTGGAAACATGACTTGGACTGCGGCTTACAACTTTGACAGATAGGGCAGTGACTGATTTTAGGCTCTGATACTAATACTAAAGCATCCAACACAAAATCAATTGGCAATGGATGGAGAGGACTCACCAAAATATAAAGCATTTAATTGACCCCTTATTTAACCATATGAGATTTTCTGGCGTAGCAGTAGTTTTCTAGTCTTTCTACAACTTTCCATCAGAAAATTAGGATACTGATATATGTTTTCTTTTTCCCTTCTCCTTCTTCTTCTGGGGTGCACTTATACTTCTGTTCTTATTGGGAAATTTGATCTAGTTGGTTTTCTTCTTACGCATGTTTCAACCTATCATCTTACTAGTGAATGAAAAATGAAATTAGTGAGGAGATTGGAACTGTATCATAACACAGCCCTTTTCTTGATCATATCTTCCCATTTCTGTCTTGACTGCAGCATTTTCTAGATTAGTCCCATCCTTCTCAGTGCTTTATTAAGATGTTGCCTTTTTCTCTTATGCACATATATGCTACACTTAGTATTAGAAAGTAACACTCTGCTTCTTTTAAACAGTATGTTGACAAATTTCTGCTTGTTCGCAATGAGAGTGTATCCGGGAATCCTCATAAGGCCAAAAGTATATGGGAAGCTGTTAAGAATCATAATTTACGTGAAGTTTATCATATTATCGCCACATCAGATGCTTGTATCATCAACACAACATTTGATGATGCTGTCAGCGGCAACGTACATCACCATGTTGCTGATGTTCAAAACCCTATGCCAGATGGCTACCAAAAAGAGACAAGAGATAATGATCCAGCAGCCTGTCAGAAAATTAATGAATCTAACGACCCTGGGAATTGTCTGCAAGGTTGCTCTTTATTGCACTTGGCCTGCCATTTAGGAGATGCTGTGATGATTGAACTTCTGTTGCTGTCTGGTGCTGATATACACCTGCGCGACTTCCATGGAAGAACTCCTTTGCACCTTTGCATTGCTGAAGGAAACAACCAACTGGCGAAGTTTCTGCTAAGAAGGTTTGTTATAATTTCTTGGTCAGGAAGGTTTGTCATAGATAAATTGGCATACTTGATTTGGAAGAAAATGTTATGCTAAATATTAGAGGTGAGATTCTTCTTTCAATATATATATATTAGAAGTAAGAGAAGAGATAGGCTTCAACTTAAAATTGCTAGGGTATTTAAAGTAAAAGAAAGTCCTTGCTCGTTTTTAGCTTTTGAGGAACGTATATCCAATAAAGTTAAACGGAGACATGAGATTTATGTAGCTAACCCTTACTAGTTTGGGATTAAAGCTCAGTTGACCCCTCGGTTGATTTATTAATGTGCCTTTGGGTAATTCTTGTTGCATGTTATGCAGGGGTGCTCGTGCGTCAATTAAAGATGGTGGGGGACTGAGTGCGCTAGAAAGAGCAATGGAGAAAGGGGCAATCACCGATGAACAGCTTTTTATTTTACTTTCCGAATGCTAAAAATGCATTTATTTTGCATGTGGATATGTAAGTATTACTTTCATCCTGCGCTCATTACTTTGGTTTGGCCATGTTCATGTTAGGGGAGTCATTTAAGGCTCAATTGATTGATTATGCTCTTCTGAACCGTCATCCCCACCCCCCAAATGAGTAGATTCAGAAGGATTTCTTTGCTTCCTCAAGTTCTTTCGAGAAGCGGGGTCATTGGATTACAGTAAAGGTCAGGTTAAGTTTTTGACTTTCCTGAATCGTCGACCCAGGTCGGATGTTAATAAGCATTTGCATGCATACATGGTATCGCTTTCACATCACAGGTTTCATGATTTCATCTATGGAGTCAGGCGTTTCTGAAAGATGTTGGTTAACTGTCTTTCGTGCAGATGTCTTGATCATTCTTGTATAATCTTGCAGTAGCCTAACCAGATTCTTCGCGCTTGCAATCGAGTGATCTGTGATATGCTTTCTTCCTCCATCTTTTATTCCCCTAATTGTTTCTGTAGTTTTAGAGGAGTAAACTAGTAGCTCCATCCATCAGAAAATAGATGCAGCTGCCGATACTGCTGATTTAAATGTTAATTACATGTATAATTTGAGAATAAATTTCATTTGTTTTTATTTTTCCCCCATTCTTTTCCTGTGCGGTAATCTATTATGTTGTATATTTGATATAATTCTTCTCTTCATAGTTTTTGCCCATGGTTTAGTGCATGGATATATTTGGCGTTTTAGCTATTAATAATGAGCTATTTTTTATCATTGTCATCTTTCTTAACTTCCTGTTACAATAATAGCAGCTTGTCTATAGGGATGCAGCGGTTTGTCACACACGCATGTGCCATTAAGACTAGTTTTCCTGATATACAAATTTTTACTTTATAAGTATACTGGTAATTAAAGTAATACAGATAGTCTCATATTCGTACTCAAATTTTCAATTTTCTCCAAAATTTACAGAAAACACAATTTGATCCCTGATCTTCCAAAAATTGTATATTAATTATTTAATTGTAGTTCATAAACTTTTATATCATAAAGTATGGGCTTAGAGCCATAAATAGCCCTTGAATTTGGTGATTTAGATGTATAACCTCTTGGACTTTGGCTCTGACTGACTTGCCCCCCTCTAACTTTGCTAACTAGAATATTTAAAATCCCTCAAATGACAGACATGAGGCACGTGTGAGTATGTGATTTATTGTTGTTATAAAATTGATGCAATTAGTTGTATGATGACTAAAATGAAAATCAGAGAAAACTCAAAAGACCTGACTTTGGTTTTTCTCTCATAAGCACTTCATCTGGGTGGCAACCATCGTTTTTTGGACTATATGCTCAAATGACCACCTTTGCCTCCCAAGCAACCACCATGAACCACCACATTGGTAAATCCTTCCAAATCCTCGTAGCATTCCTCATCATCTTCTTCACTGGTAGCGTTGTCCTCACTGCCCCCATCTATGATCATTTTATCGTCCCCATTGCTAGAAAGCTCCTCCACAACCCCTAAGGCCTCACCCCACTTCAAAGAATTGGGGTCTATTATGTCTTCTCCTTCTACGAAAATCGTCAAAGTTTGATTACAAAGAATTGGGGTCTATCATGTCTTCTCCTTCTACGAAGATTGTCAAAGTGTGATTCATCCTCGAACAAAGAATCTCGGAACCATTCTTTGAATCAGAAGATTGATGCAAGATGCATAAATCCTTCATATTCGTTATCATTGATTTTCATAATAGATGACCCTATTTAGGCAGAACATTCTAAGTGAAATCGGAAGACCAATTCAAATAATCACCTCAAAGATTTAGTTGGAGATCATAAAGTTAATTATCTTGCTTTCGATTGTCCTTGTTGGGTCAATCTATAATACCTTCTTTTTTAAATAAAAAAAAAAAAAAGAAAAACAAAAAAGAAGCTCTCATTGTGTTCTTTTTCTTATAGTGAGAAATGAAAATTATAGCGGCTTGCCCTTTATCTTTTAATGTTCGGGAGAAAGATCTGTCTTTGCCTTTGCTTTCGCCTCATGTTCCTCTTTGGTTATGCGTTTATAGCGGCCTGCAAATCGTTCGAACATGTCCAAAATACATATTGTAATAGACAAAACCTGATACTGAAGATCATCAACTGCAAAGTACAAGGCCGGAGCCAGAGTTCATGGCTATTTATGGTTTTAAACCTTAAGTATGCCACTAATTAGTTACCTTCGGGAAAGCTTAAAGATGTGACAAATATCACTTTCGGAAAAAAAAAAAAATAGTATGTGATAAACAAACTCAACCAAATATATGACCTCATACATGAGAAAGTTAGAATTCTAATTTTATAAATTGAATTCTAATTTTATAAATTTTTAATCTTAAACTTTTTGGAATATTTAGACAAAGAAAATACTCCTAATTGTCATTGTTTAATTAGTTATAAGAAATAGGAGTATTAATTAAGGCCCTCTAAAATTTTCAGGCAGCCTCGGGGCAAATTTGGCTTTGAAGACTCAACATAAAACAACACTAAACGTGTTGACTATATCTGCAATAGAATCGTGCTGGGTGCTGGGTGCTGGGTGCTGGGTGCCAAAATAGATGGCACAAAAAGACTTGCCAATCACAGGCTCAACAAATTTGCACGTGTATCAGTGTTTACTACATCCTACCTCAGTACATCCATACTACTCTACTCCTCATCTTGGTATTTGCGTCTCTGATTGGTAATCCTGAACTTCAAAAACACTCTAGAGCATGTCTAGATATATCCTAGCTGCTTCGCCTTTTGCTTCATAAAAGACTTGAATCTGGTTCAATTGTTGACCTCAATCCCCCACGTATCATCATCTGGGCATAGAACTCGGCATGCTCCTGAAAATGAACAGTTGTGTGCATTAGAAAGATCAAGTCTAGTGCAAGTTAAACCTAAAATCCATGGCGAATCAAGCGAGAAGTAGCAGCCACTTTGTCACAGCACTTATGGGAAATTTGGGCAAAGTATCCTACAAAGAGGCTCCATAAGGGACATCCAATTGCTTCACTTCGAAGTAAAGGATGTCTTATGGTTAATGATGGACCATCATACCTATTTCCTTCTTGATTCAATAGAAGAAGAGAAGAAACGAGGTGTCTCACTGACCAATTACCAAAACAAGCTTGTCTTATGGAGTACAAATAAATCGCCATTAATTGGACCAACCAATGCATGTTTAGATGCCAACGAAAAAAGTAAATACTTTCAGCCCATGGTTGCAACAGATTTGGATCTTCCTTAGTGAATAAACCAACATAGATTTATACATAGACTACATGTTGTTCATTCTTATACGATAAACCATTTTTTATTATTTCAAATCACGCTAATACTTCAAGTTTATAAGACTAGGAACACGGTGTGATGGGACCCTTTTGTCCACAACATAGATTAACGTTGCATAACAGAGATCCACTGTTAATGAAGCTGCCATATTGTTAGCCACAAAGACTAGCATAAAGCTATTTTACTAGCCATCCAGAACTAGCTTATAGAGCATGAAAACAGTAATTAAATTTCAAAATGGCCACAGTTAAGTATAGGCAATAGAAAAATACCTTCACGGTCACTATGACAACTGCAACTCCTTTTTCCCTCGACTCTTGGAAGAGTCTTCTTGCACCATCAGATGTGATCAGTGGAACAACTTGGGGCAAGACCTTTGCAACTGCAGAAGAATATACTATCTTCAGAAAAGTGGAAGAAAATGTAAAAGCAGATTCATATCAAAGGCATTCCTTTCATTCCCTTGCTGGTTCATTTGACAGATATTTAAGCTCCATTGTCTTCTTTGAACACTGAATAATTGGGTTGGCTGGCATCAATGGAAGAATGAAGTTCTATGATTTATTTCTTGCTCTGCTATGGTTCACGTTTTAAATACTAATATTAAGGAGAACAGCAGAAAGGATTACCCAATTTCTCAGTATGCCGAACATCATCAATTAGAAGAACCCTGTAACTGTCTCCATTTCCAGTGCCTCTTTTATCACTCAAGCGTCCAATATCACCTCCTGCAGTAACAACACATAATTATGTGTAGAAAATCAATTATAGTGACAGACATCATATACGGATCATCACAGACAGCCTTTCACAAAATCGTTTGTTCCTAGTCATATTGTGTTTTCTGCTTTAGAAGTAGCTGACATTTCTTGGATCTTTTCAACCCGTTTTAGTGAAAAACTCAGACCAACAGTTACATAGAACTCTGTGGAAGCCAGAACCATTTTGAGAACACAGAAGAATACACAAGTGCAATAAACCAAGTTGAGGTAACCAAACATATGATTTTCAAATGACTGCCAGTCCTATAGTAGTTTTATGCTCAGGCATAAACTCCAAGAGATGGGCTAAATCACTTGAAATTCGAGCTTAAAACGATCTGCTCTTGCTATTCATGGAAACTAAAAACTCAACCATAGTTGCAAAGCAATCCAATGCCAAACGATTGACATGAGCACTTCAAGCTACCTAAGAGCGGTCTAGTTTGTTTCCAGCAAAAATAAAAGCATATGAGCAAGCAGGAAGGAGAGAGAGACTTTCAGACAGTAAGAAGACTAATTTGCTATGCCCTTCACCTTTCATTGCTAACATGCTGGTGACTCAGTTCCTCAGCTAAACACCGAAAATAGAATCGGGTCAAGAAGAATCCAGAAACAAACTGTAGCTAAATATCTGGGACATCAGTTCTGACCCTCCATTAAAGAAAATACCTTCTGCTCCATAACATAGGCATTTTAACCCAACTTTCATCAAACAAATTTTACTCGAACTGTTGAACTATCAGAGCAAAGATTTCCGCAAGCCATGCCAAGAACATGAAAATAAAACAAGACAACACAGTGAAGAAATTCATGATAATTTTAACAACTTGGTTTCCCAAAATCCCCACACTTCAAAGAAGAAGATAAAAAATGAAAATAGGAAAATTCGAGAGAAAAAAACCCCATCACAAATATTGGAACTTCAAGGGAAACAAAAGATTCACCTTCAAGAACCTGGGTGGATGGATCAGACGTAGACAGATCGTAGGGCGATTTCTCCAAAACGCCAGCCCCCCCAGTCTTTGTTGAACCAAACCTCGCCTTAACCTTCATGGGATTCGAAGCCACCCGTATTTCTGGGTTGGCCTTCACACTCGTAAACCCTGGACGGTTCAGACTTGGAGGCAAAATCTGAGGCTTTACCAGACAGAACGACCCAGTTGCGCTTCCAGCTGCAACTGCCATTTTCGAGTCTTGACCAGCAACTCCAAAACAATAGCAGTAAGCAAGTTCTCTCTTATCGTTTTTCCTTTTCTTGATTGGAGAATTGGGGAGTCCCTGGCGAATGGCAAGGTTGAAGGTTTTGGTTACTTTCCTGCTTCCAATTTAACTCCCACTATTTTTCTCAGTTGCATGTGTTTTAGGAAAGGAGTGGCTGGAATTGGATCCGTGCGGGCGGCGTCACTTGATTTTTTTCATTTTTTTTATTTTTGGTAAAAAGAGGAATTCAGTAAAAACCTAGACATGTATGTTCTTGCCTTTGTCACAAGGCTTACACACAAAGCTTAACTAAGTAGAAATTAAGACCAAGTTCGTTTCGAGTTATTAGAATTAGGTCAACGCATTTTAGCGTTTTCGGGTCGGGTCAAACCCGCAATCCGCCTTGGACAAAGACCAAATCACTCTTGGGGTTCATCGGATCCTGCGATTCATGCCTCCATTGCTGTAACTGCCGCCCAATAACGAATCGATGGCGACGAAGCCGAAATCCAAGCTAATCAACGACAATGTTTCACAAAACAGAGAAAATCGATGACAATGATGCCCAAATCCAAGCAAATCCAAGAAAACCTCCATCTTCTGGTCAAGTACTACTTCCTCTTCCTTAGCTCTGTGTCCTCTACCAACGAATATCCAAGTTCTATTATGCACAGAGGCTCCAACCGCTGCGTTGTAACCTGGGTTCAATGCTTCAAATTTTCCCACCTCCTCCATTCCACCCGCCGCCATCCCTTTTCCAGATTCACCCCCAAAATCTTCATCATCTCCCTCTTTATCGACTTCATCCTACATATCAACCGCCTTTTCTCTTTAACCTACTATCCATCCTCATCGTCAAGCAGTGCATCACCTTCACCAACCTCAATGATTAGACCATAGTATTGACAACGATCAGAGAAACAAAGCACCGGTTGAAGAAGATGAAGTGGAATGAGGCTTTACTTTTGACTAATGGCATGACCGTTAATATACCAAATTTTAGGGGCAGAAAATTTGTTGCTTGCATGTGGTTTGCAATAACACGTTAATGGGCTAGTGTTAAACTAAAACGAATTGGCAGTAAACCCTGCAAGAGCTAGCAGCAAAGGCTCACACACAAAGATCAAGCCAGTTTGGTATAACTAAATAGGTTGAGTTAATGTGGTTTTGGAATTTTGTGGGGCCAGTGTGAAATGAAGTACGATTTCTCCTTCAAGTTTATGATATTTTGTGACAACAAGTCAATCTCCTTGATTTTGGTCAAAATTGCTTGTTCGAACTTCAAACGAAACTAAGCCACCAGAACTAAAACCATTAAGAAGGAAAAAAATGCAAGGGAAAAAAAAATCCCTAGATAGCCTCATTTCCATGGAAAATCTCTCGCATTCTCAGCAACCAAGGTTTTTTCATAGTACAGTGACAAAGAGAGCTTGTAACGGCAGCAATTTTGCCAGCAAAAACACTTTGACAATGTTTTTTACGGTATACTGAGGTTTAGGGTGACATTTCTGTCTCTGGCACTAGAGAACTAGAACAATATTTTAGGCGGCTTTCACTCCTGACGTGCCACCTCAATTCCGATGCTTAATCTCCCCTGGTTGGCGATAAGGAGATGTTCTTCAACATTTGAAACTTGGACTTTGAGTACGGCGAGGTTAAGGCCTAAATTAAGGTTAAATATTGGGCAAAAGCCACCGGGGGTACCTTAGCTTATTTTTTTGTCCTAATTGGGTACCCTACCTTCAAGTTGTCCTGGCGAGGTACCTTACCTCTTATCGCGTGTCCTATATACATACTTTCCATTAATTTTGGAGTTATGTCTGACTAAAAATGCTGATGTAACATAAAAAAAATTAAAAATAATAATAAAATAACGGCCTAAAGGGCCTTTTGGCCCCTGAATTATATTGACTCAGACCATTTACCCCCTGAAACATGACTCGGGCCGAATCGCCCCTTAAATTTTGTAATTTGGGACCTTTTACCCCCTAAGCCCATTAACGTTAGTCAAACGCCGTCATGTGAGGGGAGTTTCTGATAGATATGAGTGTTTGCGTTTGGTCAGGACCGAATTGAAAAAGAAGGGAAAGAAAAGGAAGTAATTATGTATTGGCCCATTTAAATGATGAATTAAAAACGGGAGGCAGGGCAAAATCAGCGAAGCGAGAACAGAGCGCTGCGAACAGAGCGACGCGACAACGATGAGCAGCACTGCCTCCACCGAATCTTCAAATCGCATGGAATCTCGAGAGACGAGGTCCCTCACCAGATGCTTTTGTCGCTTGAATACTCCTAGATTACCTTTCTTTTTTTTTCCCCTGCAGAAACATACTTACTGCCGCGAAACGTTAAACGTTTCGCGCCTGAATGCTCCAGCCCCAACTTTCGGTTTTAATTGGCCAAACTCTTAATTAGTTCCTTTCTATTATTTTTTTTTTCATTCTAGTCCTCACAAAATGCTAACACTCATTCCCGTCAAAAGTGCCCCCCACGTGATTGGCATGTGACTTACTTAAATGACTCAAGGGGTGAAAGGTCCCATATTTCAAAGTTTAAGGGGCGAGTTAGCCCGAGTCACATTTCAGGGGCCAAAAGGTCTAAGTTATTATATTTCAGGGGGCAAAGTGTCCTTTAGGCCATAAAATAACACTTGTGGTCCTTATATTTTAAAAAAAAAATAAAAAAACCCCCCAAAATATCGGAAGAAGAGATCACCGCCCCATATCCCTCTCGTGCTTCGATTGAATCCGAAGATATGCCCCCCGGGCTTCGATTGAATCCGAAGACACTCCCGCTTCGATTGTCAGGCAAATCCTTGAATCCTCAACTCCAATCTCTCATCACCGCTCAAATTGTTCACATCTAAAATGACCAGGGACACTCCCTGCTAAGCCAAATCGGAGCAGGCGAGTTCTCTGGGTGACAATCGAGCAATGGGGCAATTGGGAGTTGCCATCAGAGCAGATTCAGAGTTTGTCGTTGAAGTAGATTCAAGCGACAACGCAAAAAACAACAAAAACAAAAACCTGGAAACCATGGCAACAACAAAAGCCCCTAATTATTCTGACTGATGAACCCATCATCCCTTGACAAAGTGGCTGATTCTTGTGCTTGGTTTGTCATCGTTGGCAGAGTTCCTTGACAAACTTCTAATTTATTTTTGGAAAAATAGGGAAAATTTCAGTTGCTTCACATCGAACTTACTGTTGAGAGACGATCTCCTTTGCTCGCTCTATCGTTTCCCTCTGCCCACTTGGGTTTCGATCTACTTCTTCACAATTCAGGGTGTTGAGGAACCAGGTAATTTTGATGCCTAGTATCAGATGAACTAGGATGTTTTCACGGATCAAAGATGCTACGATTCTTTCCCTGCATCATCGAACTAGGTCCATCAAGGCAGAGGATGCGAATCGCTAACGAATTTGATGTATCATCAAGGCAGAGGATGCGAACATCCGACAAATACAAATCAGGTAAGAAGAAAAGTTGAAATTGTCAAGCTCCTATGGCGAGGCTTCGAGGAGACGAGATCGAGAAGGGATCTAAGGAAGGAGAGGAAGGCGGATTCGAAGAGGCGTTCGATTCGGGGGGGGGGGGGGGATGACTCGATCGATGTGGAGAAGGAGTGAGTTGGTCTTGGGGACAAGAGAGTTGAAACGCCTGAAGAGGGAGCCGACAGCCGATGAGAGTCTTGACGTCAGAGATTCGATGAGATCGATATTAGAAAACGGGGCGGGGGGGGAGGGCAAGGGGATATGAGACAATGATCTCTTCTTCCGATATTTTAAGGGGGGTTTTTTTATTTTTTTCAAAAATATAAGGACCATAAGTGTTATTTTATAATTTATTTTAACATTCTTTATGCCACATCAGCATTTTCCGTCAGCCATAACTCCGAAATTAATGAAAGTACTTAGATAGGACATTCGATAAGAGATAAAGTAGCTCGCTAGGACAACTTGAAAGTAAGATACCCAATTAGGACAAAAAAATAAACTAAAGTATCCCGGTGCATTTTACCCGTTAAATATTGTTAAGCCATTATTTTTGTTTTGCTTCTCTTGATTTATGGTCAAACCCCTCTTTTGGTTCCTA
Source organism: Aquilaria yunnanensis (assembly GCA_039654915.1). Taxonomy (NCBI): domain Eukaryota; kingdom Viridiplantae; phylum Streptophyta; class Magnoliopsida; order Malvales; family Thymelaeaceae; genus Aquilaria; species Aquilaria yunnanensis. The sequence continues at coordinate 6,434,570 of CM077595.1, forward strand.
AATATTTCACGCCTACATAATGCTTCTCGACTTTCACTTGCTGTCACCAGCTAGAGGGTAAACCATTTGCTAACAGTGGCATGATTAGCACAATATAAAGCATGTGGACTATCAGTAGCCACAATAAACATTACAGGGACCCAAGGGTATTTTCTACCATTTTTTGACACTTCCGCCCACCGTTTTAAAATTTTTCCCCTCTCTTGCAGATTGGTCAAATCACACTTTTAGTCCCTAAATATATAATTTCTGCCGTAATGGTCCCTTACTTTCATGATATGTCATAAATTTTTCTCTTTTGCTAATCAGAATTTTTATATATATCAAAAGTCAAATGTTTTTAAGGAGAAGGGAAGATGAGTGTCTCGATCCCTGGGTGCAAGTGTGGCAGGCTTTCAGATATTTGTCATGAACTTTTAGAAAAATAAAATTTTGATAGCCTACTTAAATTTAAGATAATAAAACCTTAAATGAAAGTGAGGGACATGCTTTTATTGACCATATTAAATATCGGAAGTTTTTTTTCTCTTTCATAGTTTGGCTCAGAGTTTTAATTATATAGGTTTGATTCAAAGTTTTGATTAGTCGAAATAAATGCACACTTTTCATAATACATGAGCACTTTATATATATTTGATTTGGAGTTTTGATTAGTTGAAATAAGTTGACAATATGTATTATGCATGAATGCAACATTCTTAGAAATTTTTATTTAATCACTAATTCATTAGTGAATAAAAATCTGGAAAATTTATGCATGTATATTATGTAATATTATTCTACACTACAAACACCAGAAGTTTTCTTTCTCTTAATGGTTTTATTTGAATTGATTAATAGAATAGCTTTAATCATTTTTTGTTTGTTATATTTAATGCTCCTTTGACCCTATATAAATATATCTTCAGTTGACTACTCAATTTGTTTACAATTATTCATATTTAGATTTTACTTAATGTCAAGATAAGTCTTATCCTTTTACATTATTACATCAATGACTTATATTGATTATATTACAACTAATGTTACTATAGAATGTACCCACACAAGGTGTTGGTTCTGCATATCTAACTTACTTTTAAAAGTCGTGGGATTTTCATTGTTTATCATTGAAGATGAACAATTATTTTCTTTCCTTTTTCTTTTTTTTCTCCTCTTTATTTTTCCTTTTTCAAACTCAATTGACCATTTCTTAAATTTAATTCCCTTTTCACAAGGTGCTCATGTTTTTAGGGCCTATTTTGTAGTTTTTCAGTTTCAAGTTTTCTCACGCTTTGTTCTGGTTAAACGTCAATTTACTCCCTAAGCTTTTACTTTTTTCCATGTTAGTCCCTATGTTCCATCTATGTTTTATTTTGGTCCCCTAATTTAATAAATATTTAATTGGATTCTTTCTATTTGTTCTCTTCGTATCCAAACTTTTCTTTTATTGTTTTTATGTACTATATTCTAAAGTAAGACATTAGTTGTCATAATTTATTTATTTTTATGTTAAGTCATTTGTTTACATTCTATAAATCAATTGTTAAGCCTTTAATACCTAATGTTTTTTTATTTCTTGTCTTAGTTCAAACTTTTTTTTTGTTGAGTTTGTTTTTAATTTTGTTTTTCAAAATAAAACTTTAATCTTGCCTACTTCTGGCTATGGTTTTAATTGATTCAGCCTTAATCAATTTTTCTTCTTCTTATTTTTATTAAGTTAATATTTAAATTGTTAATTTATTAACATAAATTAAACACAATTTTTTGTTTTAATCATATTATTTTGTTTTTCATAATTGTGTTTTGTGGTTTGAATTGTTCTCTATGATTTAATAAAATAATTTAGTCCATAATTGCTAAAAGTGAAAGTAACTTTTTCTAAATAAATTTCTCATTGATATTCAAAATTAGAATTTAAGTAGATAAAAGAGGAAATTTTTTAGGGAATTATTTTTAATGACAAAATTATACATTATTTCAAAGTACATGTGAGGTTATGTTTCTATTTACCTACTTTTGGTTATTGTTCAGGTTAACTAGGCTTTAGTCAATTTTTCTCATACTTTTTTAATTATTTATTATTCAAATTTTTCATACCGAATTTATTGTAAAATATACCTGCTACATCGTGCGGATCATCATATCTCATAGTTATCTAATTATGATATCACCCATAAACCATTTTTATGCAAAAATGGTTTATTGTATTACTAATATTACCGATTATTAATATTAGTTGAAGCTTCAAAACTAAAATGGTTTAGTATTATTTTTTTTTACTAATTAATATTTTATTACTAATATTATTGATTAGTGCTATTACTGATTATAAATATTATTTTTTATACAAAAATGGTTTATTTTATCACTAATATTACCGATTAATAATAATAATATTTAAAGCTTCGAAAGTACAAATGGTTTAACATTATTTTTATTACTAATTAATATTTTACTAGTATTAATGATTATGAATATTGCCGATTATAAATATTATTTTTATACAAAAATGGTTTATTTTATTACTAATATTACCGATTATTAATAATATTTCAATATTTAAAACATAAATGGTTTAACATTATTTTTATAACTAAATAATATTTTATTCCTAATATTTCTAATTATTAATACCACCCATTCAAAATATTATTTAAAGCTCAGTCTAATTGTAGAAGTGTTTACTAATATTATTTAAAGCTTGAAAACAAAATATGTTTTTGGATACTATTGATGGAATTTTAATACAGATTATTCAGTTCCATTTTATTAATGTGAATTCTAATTCCAGTATCAAAAACTTATCAAAATCCGCAAACAACTAAATCAGTTCTATTACTTTTATATTAGCTTTTACAACCAGCTTTTTATCAACAACTGGTTGGGGCCAATAAATCAATAAGTTATTAATAGCAAAATGAAATATTTTAAAATCTCTTGAAAAATGGAAAGTACAACACGGTAGTCATCAAAGGTGCATAACTTGCACTAAAATCCAAAGTTAGAATTATTGATTAAAGTTTAAATTGGAAAACTAAATAATTAGGGAATCAATATCCTAATTCATTATGGAATCTCTCTCATACCTAAACCAGGGAATCAATATATTACTCTACATCAACTTTAAACATGCTCCAGCTTCAGTATAGCACAAGTTTTTGTTTAACAATTTTATTCCAACTGCATCATCAATTTGTGATCTTTATCATCGCAAAACTGACATTTTCAATTTGTTTTTTTCAGCTAATTCAACAAGTACAATCTACATGCAAGTCATCTTATATGATAATATACAATGATTTCTAAATTTTGTTTTCTATAATCCTAATCATGTTCTCGAACTATAACGACTTGTAAATTACCATCCACCAGAAAACAAACAAGTGTTCTAAAAATCGCCAGGTTGGATATTTACTCCTCTGCTACAAATTCTTGCGATACCCTAGCTAACCTTGATAAGATTAATTCAGAACTTTTATAAAAGTAAGCTTTTACCCATGATTATTAATATTATATGCATGATAACTTTAATAATGACCAATAATATTCTATAGTTTAGTTATCCTACAGGTACCCTGTTTCTATGTTAGTATGGTTAGTTCTAAGTATAGAGTCGGTAGTGATAATAAAACACTAATAAAGCAAAGTAAATCAATAGTTACCATCTGATATGCTATAATATAGTATTTTCAACCTAGTATAAAAGCCTAATCCGAATGTTAACCTAATCTAAAATAAGCAAAGGAATAATCAATAATAAAAACTATGTACTCAATTGTGTTTGTTTCATCTTTTTAACAAAAAGAACTTTTTATGCTTGTAGTACATGGAAAGAATAAGATTATCTTTTGTTAGCATCCTACATACAACAACAAAACATGTAGGATTCCCCTGCCCTGTTCACCGCACCAAAAGGAATGCTCAAGGTTTATACATTGGATGTGTGGAAATTCAACCAACCAAAAGATATATTAAAAAAAAAGTCTATGGGAAAAATCCATGTGAAACAATCAAAAAAGTAAATGAGGAGACATCTATGAAAGCTGTAACTAAGCTACATGAGGTTTACCATATTGAAATCATTGATGCAATATACATGCGAATGGATGAGTATGAGAAGAAAATGAAGGAAAAGGTCAAAAAATAAATGGGTATTAGATTTGACTCTGACAACTTACGAACTAAGAATAAGCAACTAAAATAGAGGATTAAAAAAACTTGAAAGGGAGGTCAAGAAGCTTTGGGCAAGTTTTGAGAAAGCATAATACTTATTATCCTCAATATATTAGTATAATATTAGTCAATTTTAGATTAAAGGACTCGATATATAGAGTCAATTAAGAAAATTTTTTAATAGTATAAGTTTTAGGATGAGCATTATTGAATATACATGCGTAACTAATTCCAGTATTATTGGATACAAATAATGCACTTATTACGCTTGCAACATGAAATAGTCTGACTTTCTATTTTGTTATACTATATTTTTATTATGCCATTTAATGAATTTTATTCTACCATTTAATGAAATATGAGGGTAACCGGAACTAACCATGCTAAAGATTAAGGGCTTATCTTTGTCTCGGTTCAACTTCATGCAACTGTATGTTAAAAAGCTAGAAGCCCAAATACTACCAAGAAAAAAACTCTAATAATATTAATATGAGTTATCATATTCTTTATACTCAAACGAATAAAGAGTAAAATTCCACGAGCAATTATTTTAGTCTCACAGACAGGCTATTTTGAAAATGAAAATTTTGAATGCTGCAAAATCAAATTTTGTCATTTAATAGTTAAATGCTTAACTACACATGACCATTTGTTGGTGGATTTTTATTACAACATTTTTAAATTGTCGGTCTTATGTTCATATAGTTTACAGCAACATCATTTAAATATTTGTGCATTACAATCCCTCCATTTACCTTGGAGCTCTGTGGCAATGCTGAGTATGTAAACTAGTTAAAGTAAAAGTTGTTGCTAACATTAAAGTTGTATATCATGAGAGATGAGATAGATGATAAAATGGATGAAATTAAGTGAGGAAGAATAAAAAATTACCTTTTACATAATTGGAATAAATGACATCGAATTAAAGAAAAGGTTGTTGCTGACATTAAAGTTGTATATGATGATAGATGAAATAAAAATTTAGGAACTATTCTCAAATTGACTAAATTAGCAAAAATTGTTAATAGTCAAGTTGTTTGTGGTTTAAAAATAGAGTAAGCATAAAGTGTTTGAAAAAATGTAAATTTTTTATTTCTTTTAATTTCTTTAAAATTAAGAGGATTTTGGAATATTTTGTTTAAGAGAAAAAAAAATTCAAAAGGAAATTGTAGATGAAAAAATGTTGAATGATGAGACAAAAAATGTTTGACTCTCTTTAAATGAAATGATATGGTGTTTAATAACTTATATGATACTTTAGAAATGCTTAGGAATGAGACCAATTTGTTGGATAAGAGTAAATTTTTATACCTCCACCATAAAATTTGTTGGTCATTATGAATATGCATGCATTTAAAGATTTGTAAATAGTTTTTAAATTATCCATCTTACTGTTCATGGAATTGTAGAATAGTCTCTTTACTTTTCTTTGTGCTTTAAATATATATAGATATACATGTATTAATAGTTCCTATATGGCATTATATTTTTAATCTCACCATACATATTTAATGCGTGAGAATACAGAAAAATCATTGAATTCATACTGTATATATAAAGAAATGCTAAAAAATATTGATTATATAATGTAAAATAAATATAAATAAGATTATAATTATAACATTATATGCTTTATTTATCATTAAACTTAAATTAATAAGTCTAGAAATTTAAGTAACATTTATAGAATAATATGTGATTCAGGAAATGATCTTTAGGAGAGTAACAGCTAGGACCAATATTTTGTGGAAGTATGATATGTGATTCAATTTGGTGGGAGATCAAAGTGAATCATTTTTAATGAATTTAAATCAAAGTAAATTGCACAAAAAATCTCAAACATTTAAGTTTTGGGTTGTAATTTCATCCTTAACATCTCACTTGCTGCTTAATGATCACAAACATTTTCTCTTCATAACAATTCATCCATGGTCCTATTCTAGACTGATTTGCTATAAAAAAAACTAATTTACAGGGGAAAATAAATATTTTATATAGTTCACTAACTATCAAAAAATTATGAAATACTTTCAATTAATAGAAATATCAGGGCATAGCTTCTTAGGGAGGGAAGGTGGTCCCCCCCCCCCCCCTAGAATTTTAAAAATTATTATTGAGTTGTTAAATATGTGATAAAATTGTAGAAAAACTAAAGTTAAGTATCTATTTGTAAATTTTATAATTAATAACGGGCTCTAGTATATTTCATCTTTATCAAGTAAATTGCATGAATAGTCCCTAGCTTTTAACTATTGTTTCGTTTAAGTCCTTAACCTATTGAATATTCTATTTTGGTTCTAAACATATTAAAAATGTTTTGTTTTAGTCATAAATTTGTTCAAAATTTTTCATTTTCATTCCCATTGCATAAAATTTGCTAACTCAAAGTATTTGTCTAATAACAATTTTTGGTTCATAATTTAAACTATTTGGTAACTGTCTTATAATAAATTTAATTTATATAATAATTTTTTAAAAAATTAATGAAAATTTAAATAATTTTTTATTACTCTATATAAATTGAACTTATTTAATTCAAGAAAATAACTACTAATTTTGAATTGAATTTTTAATTGAACTTAATTATTGTAAACTTTTGAATTTCATGTGCCCATATATGTAAACTGTCATCTTAAACTTTAAGTTATAAACTTTTGAATTTAATTTAATTATTATAAACTTTTAAATTTCTTATGTCTATATGTAATATTATTTAATGTTTTCTATTATTAATTGTAGATTCATTTATGTTAACAACCCACCCATGCCATGCCCCCGACCACCCCCTCCCCACCCTTAGGCTCAATTTTTTGCTACACCCATGAGAAATACAATTACCAAATATTTAAATGAGAACTTAAAAATTTGATGTCAAATAGTTATGTGACAATTAATAAATTCAAACTATTTGAAACTATTTTCTACTAAAAATTCAAAGTTGTACTATAATATGTTCATGGTTTTTGGACTATGTAAATTATGAGTTTTTTTTCTCTCTATAAATCAAATTTCTATATCAACTTGGTCTGACCTAGAGTTAGAGGTGATTTTGCAATGGAAGGAAAACATTTGGGACTACTAAGTAACAATTGAGAGGATATAGATATATTTGTAACCCAAATTAAAAATTAGGGATTTTTTATGCAATTTACTCATTAGACTAAAATAGAATGGTTAATAGGTTAGTGAATAAAATAGTACGCTATTTAAAGTTAATAGATTATTCATGCAATTTACTCATCTAATATGTATTGTTAAAACTAAACTAAAAAATCTAAAAAATTAATTAATATTTATATAATATAATATATGATTGGAGAAATGATCTTTAGGAAAGTAAAAATTAGGACAAAGATTTTAAAAGTATAATATGTGATATCATTTAACGATAAACCAAACTGAAATGTTTTTAACAGGTTTAGGATAAAAACAGAACGATTAATAAGTTAGAGACTAAAACAATATGATATTTAAAGTTAGGATATTGGTAAGAAATTAAATCATCTAATATATTTATTATTAGTATTTATCGTTGAACCCAACTTATACACACACACACACACACACACACACACACACATATACATACATACATACATACATACAGATATGTATGTATATAAATATATACACTTAATTATTCCAGTTATATTTTTGCAAAGTTTTAAGAATTCCAAAAAAAAAAATTATCATATGCAATAAAAGTTTTTACAATATTACGAATTTTTTATTTTTAATGCTTTAAAATAAAAATATCATAAATTTGATAAAATCATAAAAATTTACTTCTATATTGACTATTACACTAACATAATATTGGAGTTCAAATGGAATTAGTTCTACTAAAAAATAAAAATAAATTATTTTAAATTAAGATGATTTTAGTTAAAACAAATTGGATGACTTTTTGGGATTTTTTAAAGGCCTAAATGTGTCATTCATTCTTGAACTTTGGTGGCTCACACGAGTTTGTCCTTTAAGTTTGACTCAATATGACTTAATTCTCCAAGTTTCAAAAATTGTGTGAGTTAGTCATTTGTGTGACAGAATTAGAAACGATATTAGCTTTTATGTGATAGAATTGGAAACATCTTTTTTGTATTCACTCTATTGCTCATCATTTGCCTAATTTGTGCCTCTGATTCCATGACCCGAGGTTAATTTTTCCAGTTCTTCCCCCTAATTCCACGTTGATGCCAAGATCATGATTGTTGTAAACTCCACTGTGAGCACGAAACACACTAACTGTAAGTCTGCCCCAACCACCAGGGGAGTCAAGAAGGCCCATCATTACCTCTGGAAACTGCTTTTCGTGAAATTCACAAGTATCAGAAGAGCATTAAGCTTTTAATCAGGAACCCATTCTAGATGCTTGTTAGCGACATTGCCTAGGATTTCAAGACCGACCTCTAATTACAAAGCCATGTTGTGCTAGCCTTCTAGGAGGTAGTAGTGGTGTATCTAGTTAGTCTCTTTGGGGACATTAGCTTGTGCACCATCCATGCCAAGAAGGTGACAATCATGCTAAAAGATATCTAGCTAGCTTGTAGGATTAAAAGGGAGCAGGCATAAACAGCCATGAATTGGTGATTATATATAGGGGTGACAAGTGCTTTTAGGTTTATTTTATGTTTGGATAGATCAAAGAGCAGATTTATATAAGCTGTTGTTTGATATATGTTGGTCAAATACTTATTAGTTTTCTTGACTAGTACTCCATTTGAGATCAAAATATTTTGTTGAAATTTGTTTTTTAGAGATGCCATGGTTGCCTTCGTGGACCCTTAATCTTTTCAGCGACATCGTGACATTGTTGTGCAAATTTGCCGATAAATCCACCTGAGTAAGTCAGAAGTTGAGCTTGGGTGTGAGTTATATCATGTAAGTTGCATGAATGACACAACAATGCAAGAGGCAATGGTGGCAGCGATGGATTTGAGCATGGATGTGTGTTGGTTGTTTGCCCATAAGATAGGGAAGGAGTTAAGGCAACAGACAAACAAGCTAACACTGTTTTTAACTTTGTTATAGGAAGAACTAACTCACATAATTTTTAAAACTTAGGGGATTAAGTCATATTGAGTTAAACTTAAAGGATGAACTCATGTGAGTCATCAAAGTTCAAGGATGAATGGTGCATTTAGGCTTTTTTTTAAATTATGTACCTGAAATGTGACATTTTGAACTAAATCTCAAATTGAAATGTTTTTTTTATGTAGAATCTGCTTGCGGAAGAAATTTTGGGCACTGGACTTTGTAAAACAATATTCTTTTCTTTAAAAAAAAAAAAATTCTGGGGCACAAAAAGAATCTTTTGCAAGAGGGAAAAAAGAAATAACGGCAATCGTTAAACTCACAAACGGACTCAATTTCGATTTCCTATCCGAAACGAACCGTCATCAGGCCTTATCCTTTAGTAAATTGCGTAAATGCTCCCTAACCTTTAGTCATTATTTCATTTTAGTCCCTAAGTTATTGAATGTTTTGTTTTGATCCTAAATTTATTAAACTTGTTTCATTTTGGTCATTCATATGATGAAATTCATTAACTCAGAATAATTATCTGACAGAAAATTTTGAAATTCTAATTTAAATATTTGATAATTGTATCTTAATAAATTTAAACTATTTAATATTTTTTAATAGTAAATAGATAATTTAAAATAATAGTTTTTTCTTTCTGAATGAAAGATGTTCAATTTACAGAGAGAAAAAAAAAAGAGATTTAAATTTTTTATCAACTATAAAAAAATTATTATATAGATTATATTTATTTTAAGATAGTTATAAGATAGTTTAAATTATGATATAAAAAATTGTTATTAGGCAAATACTTTGAGTTAACAAATTTCAGCAAATTGGGACCAAAATGAAACATTTTCAATAGATTTAGGACTAAAATGAAACGTTTTTATAAGTTTAGGACCAAAAAAGAACATTCAATAGGTTAGTGACTAAAATGAAACAATGAATAAAGTTTAGGGACCATTCTTGAAATTTTCTCTATCCTCTTTTCACCAATAGATCATCGGCAACGGCGCGCCGTTCCTCCACCGCGAGAATTGCTGCTCGCGACAATGGCTGCTCCAGCTGCTCAGTCAACTCTCTTATCCAGATCTTCCTATTTCCTTCGTAATACTTGTCTTAATCGCTCCACCTTCTCCGTAGCTTTTTCTTCTGCCTCTGCTTCGGCTCTTGCTACAAAGAAGAAATGGCGGACTCCTGTGGCTTCAGTCGTGGAGGTCGCTGGAGTCAAAATCTCAAGAGACGGTAATTACTTACGAACACCTTAGAATCTGTACTTTCGTCACAAGACTGGATTCAGTTTCTCGGAGTGCCGTAGTTACATTATTCGGCTGGAATTTGTTTAGTTCGTTTATGTTAGCGACTGGTATTCGTGTGTTAATTGATTTTTTTATGCGATTTTCGTAGATGTAGTGAAGGACGATCCTACTAACAATGTTCCGGATTCGATTTTTGCTAAGCTTGGGTTGCAACTCCACAGAAGAGATAATCACCCTCTTGGGATTCTCAAGAATGGAATTTTTGAGTACTTCGACAGTAATTATCCGAATCAGTTCGAAAAGTTCGATGATCTCTGCCCCATTGTTTCTGTGAGACAGGTACCAATCAACTTACAAAGTCATATCTTGGTCATAAATTTGTCGCAACACCACTTGAGATATGCTTGCGGGATTTTGATATTTGCTTAAAATTGGTCCCTTTTCTTGGAATGGCTCATCATCAAACCATGAAACTTTTGATGTTACTTGAATTAATTTAATTTCCTTAGCATATTATAGCTCACTCTGATTCAATATCAATAACCTTGCTAAACCCGCTTTCTCTCTTGGTGCTTCTATGCAGTGAAAAGGAAATGATATGCAACACTCCGTATGCCCATTTTATAACTATTTGATGCACTTCTTCCCTGCATAGCTTTTCGTTGAAGATTTCAACAGTTTCTGTGTGATGGACCAATGATGACTAATCGACAGTGTGTCCACTTGCAGAATTTTGATGATGTCTTGGTACCTGCTGATCACGTGAGCAGGAGCTATAATGATACATACTATGTTGATCCCCAAACTGTTCTGAGGTGCCATACAAGTGCTCATCAGGCGGAGCTGTTAAGGAGGGGACACACTCATTTCCTTGTGACTGGAGATGTTTACCGTAGAGATTCTATTGATTCAACCCACTACCCTGTGTTTCATCAGGTCTGACATCTTCTTTTCTCTATCGTGTAATTGTATTATTTGTACCTAATTTCTGAGGATTTTACACTTTGTCCCTTATATAGACTTTTCATTGACTGCACAGATGGAAGGCGTTCGAGTTTTTACTCCCAATGATTGGGAGTCATCAGGGTTTGATTCCACATCCTTTGCAGCTGAGGATTTGAAGAAATGTCTAGAGGGTCTGGCATGCCACTTATTTGGTATAGCAGAGACAAAGCTTAAGCTGTCAATTTCAATTTCATATCTCATATCATGTAGATGCTGGATGACATAGAGATATCAGAAATAAATTTCAAGTTGAATCAAGATTTTTTCAAGGCACATTATTGATGCAGATAGAACAATACACTGTGGTTGAAAGTAATCTTTACTATTTGCTGTCAGTCTTCTGTTTTGTAACTCATCTTTTTAACATTTCAGGTGCTGTGGAAATGCGTTGGGTTGATACATATTTCCCATTTACCAATCCTTCCTATGAACTTGAGATTTATTTTAAGGTAGCATTGTTAGCTTGAACTTGTCATTCATTTGCATCTCCTCTGTTTCCCTTCTTTTTGCAGTACCCATGGGGATTTTTTTTGTTCGGTGGGGAGGGGCGGGTTTAGTCCTGATATTGTTGGACTAAATTTATGAAGTTTTTAACACTGTTTGTGTGGTTGAAGAAAATTCATCTTTCATCATACCGTGTCTGCCTAGCATTTTTCTATTTCTATTATAAACTACGATGATTTCAAGGGAGGCAAATCATACTTATTTGCCTGTTCTCCTGGAGTTTCCATGTTTGTCCGGATGAAATGGTATATTTATGTTGAAATGCAGTTTTCTAAACATCTAGTTTTGTGGGATTTGATCATAGAAATTTGATTTGGGGTTGTAGCTTGGTGAGACTTTTACTGGCTTACTTCCTTGTTAGCTCTTCTTACTGCTGGTTTTCAGGTTTAAAAGCTAGTGTTCTCAAATGCAGACAACCAATGGTTTGTATCCTTTGTAACAGAAACCGTGATAGGGTTTGCATGTCAAGCCATTCTGATCTGGGCTTGTCTCCCGGTTATCATCTATTTCCTCCTCCAGTTCTCTTCCCCAATCCTCTAATAATAATATCTGTTTCTTTATTCCTTCTGTATCTTGTCACACCAACATGCTGTATAACTTAATCGAAATTCTTATACTTAGATTCCTCATATTTTGAAACTTACTCCAGGTTCTAGGGCACAACTGAGTTTGAATTTGTCGGGCCACTATGACTGTTATCGTCTAGTATTTCCTATCAGCCTGAGAACTTTTTTCCATACTGCTGCTACAGTCTGTAGCTTCTTGTTTGGGGAACTCTTGTGGGGATTTGTTATTCTGTGGTCATCTTTGTTGAAGAACAAAAATTATCTTTAGAATTTTTGAAAACTAACCCGTTTAAATCAATGATTATGGAATGTTCTCTATTTACGTAGATGCTACCCATCTTAGAATATGCCATTTCTCTTGCTTCCTGTATAATGATGCTATCATGCTGCAGGAAATGCTTTTTGGAAATAGTCTTAAATATCTTCAAAATCATCTAGTTTGACATTGTATTAGACTTGATGAATCAGGAGAAATGGATGGAAGTTTTGGGTTGTGGAGTGATGGAGCAACAGATACTAAAAGCAAATGGTAGGGAAAACAATGTTGCTTGGGCTTTTGGACTTGGATTGGAGCGTCTGGCAATGGTTCTATTTGACATACCTGACATTCGTCTTTTCTGGTCAACTGATGAGCGGTTTGTCTCTCAGGTAATTTCTACAATAGTTTCTGTGTCTGCCTTTTTTCTTGCCTGCAGGCTTCCTATTAAAGTTTGATATTTGAGAAAGAAAAGGATCACATTTAGATATATCGAATCTTCAGTTCTGTGGAATCCGAGATCCATATCCTAGATTTCTCTTAACCTTCTGATGTAAATCTAACTGACATGGTTAATCTGACTGCAGTTCTCCAAAGGCCAACTGGGAGTCAAATTCATGCCCTTCTCAAAGGTTTTCTTGCGGCTCTGTTGATGATTATTATTTATAGCTCTCCTTTTCCTTTTTTTTTTTTGCATTCTCTCGAAGGTTTACTTGTTGCTCTGTTAAGAATTAATGTGGTAAATTTTTCCTGTTCTATTTTTTACCCGGATCATGAGTTTTTCTGGTGTGCTTGATACATGTTTGTATGGTGAAAACGAAAAAGAGAAATGGGGAATGATATTTTAGTAAGTACAATCATTTTCCGCTTTCTTTGATTACCAAGTAAATTGCATGGAGTGACTAATACACAGATTTTCATCTTCCCAAACGCTAGTTTTCCTACTGTAAAGAGAAATATCTGATAGCAAGTTTATTGTTTTCACAGTTTCCGCCCTGCTATAAGGACATGAGTTTCTGGATCAATGATTCTTTCACAGAGAACAATTTGTGTGAAGTTGTCCGTGGAGTGGCTGGAGATCTTGTTGAGGAGGTAAGAAATTACTGCACTAACTTACTCGTATATTCTGGAAATCAGACCCTAGGAAAAGAAGTTCATCTTTTTGGTTTTGGACATTCAATCTTGCTCGATTCACTTCGTGTGAATCATACAGATTTGTGTTTGTGTTTCATAAGAAGTATCATCAACCGAGAATGTTGACTCATTTCAATCTATCCAAAGAATGACTTAACTTGCGTTTGATAACAAATTAACAGGTGGCATTGATAGACACTTTTACGAACAATAAAGGAATGACGAGTCACTGTTATAGGATTGCATATCGTTCCACGGAACGATCACTCACAGATGAAGAGGTCAATGAGTTGCAGGTATGGTTAGCCTGCTGCTCTTCATTTTGTAACACGCACACTATTTTAACTCCATTTAGTTCTTTTCTGAAACAAAAAATTGTTTGCAAATGCAGTGGAATGTGAGAGAGCAGGTGCAGAGCAAGTTAAAAGTGGTTTTAAGATAAGAAAATTGTTCTTCAACTATATATATATACGTACTGTTTTGTTTTGTTTTGTTTTGTTTTTTTGGTTGATCAAGAGGGTGAGAATATTTGTAACTGTTCTTAAACAAGGTGAAAACTGCGCAGAAGTTATAAGTTCTGACAGTTTTGTATCTTTATGTTCTTCACTATTTAGGCTGTCTTTTTTTTTTTTTCTTTCTTTCTAGGTGACGAAATAACTTGTTATTGTTACCATATCTCTTTACTGTTGATCCATGGTTTATTTCATTCTCCTCCCATGATTCTTTACAGGAAAAATTGCCTTTTTGCTTCCCAAACACATGTTATGAATTTAACATTAAATCTTTAAAATTCCAATGTCATCTATGCGGCCATAACTCTCAGAAGTTTCAGATTTGTAAAATTGAAGTTGTGACAATAGTTTCCTTTCTGTATTTTTGTTTATTTTGGAAAAGTGACCTCGACCAATGGACCAAGTCCAGAAGAGAGCAGAAGTAAGCGAAAAATTGCAAATTCTTTAGTGTTACGTTTAAATCTTGGCGTTATGGTCATTACGAAATTTAAAGTTTAAACTCACATTTCTCCGCGACGACCAAGTTTTCTACAAATTTATTAAAATATGATCATTATGGGAAGGCCAAATAATGTAAAGATCCAATCTCCGGTTGCCCTTCTCTCTGATATTCACCAGAAGTCCTCATTTCTCCTTAACTTAAGTTGTAGTCACATTATAATGTGTAGAATTAAAAATTATTTTGGTATAAAAAGCATATTACTTCATCTGTTCATGTTCTTTGTTCAATTTCACTTTTTTTAACTTGAGTAGAATTGAATCTATTGATAATATATTTTCTAGAAATTATAAGTCTTCATTTATTATTTTTATATATATTCGAAATTTATATTTATCTACTAAAATATTAAATTAAAAGAATATAGATTAATTACTGTAAATAATGAATGATGCAAAGAACTTGAGATGAGGTGAATATGAGTTAAAATGAAAAGAAAGAATATGTTGCAAATTAAGGATCGTTTGCGACTGCTTTAACTTCCCAACTTTCATTTTTCAGTTAACTCTAGTTGTATGAAATTTATAGGGTAAAATTTAAATTTGGTCCCATAACATTAAGGATTATCCTAAAGTGGTCCTTTAATTCTAAAAGTGACTATTAATGTCTCTTAATTCGACTCATGTGTCCTATTTTAGCCTTTACTATCAATTCAAGCATTATCTCTAACAAAAATTGCCTACGTAACACCCAAACTACCACATGATGCCCTATTTTACAGTAATAAGTGACAAAACTGAAAGAATAAAAAATCTCAGGCTAGAATTGACATAGATAAAATAATTTTAGGGACTTAAAAAGGTTGATAACCCTAATTTCATCATTTTCCTCAACTTTCACCGTCCGCCGCCGCTGTCTACCCCAGCCACCGTCTTGCCATCTCTCCATCTCCTATCTTTCCGTCTACGCGTCCATCCTTGTCCATCCTTATTGATCCTCATCCATCCTCGTCTATACTCATCCATTTACACGTCTGTCCTCGTCCGTCTTAGTCGGTTCAATCTGTTCATCCGCGTCCATTTCTCCATCTCCCAATCGCTGTCGTGTTTATCCTCGTCAATTCATTTGGTTCAATCTTTCCCAAAATCCTCTCCGATTACGCCAATTTGATCGCGAGTTTATTTGATTCGCTATACCATGTGAGTTCATCGCCACATGGGTACTCACAGCCTGAAGAGAAGGAAAATTGCCGATGGAAACCGAGAGAGCGAAGGACAATGCCGGTAAGAACATTGGCTGGTGGATTTGGGAGGAATGCATGAAGGAGAGAAGAGGAACGTCATCTGCTACGAAGAAGAGAAGAATTTGGGAAATTGATAATTTAAGTCCTTATTATTATTTATTTGTGTCAATTTTAACTAAAAATTTCTTCTTCTTCAAGTATAGTCATCCACATAGCAATTTGGGACCCATCATGAGAGTAGCAAGTGCCATGTAGGAAAATTTCATCAGATACAATACCTTAATTAATGATAGGGACTAAAATAGAACACGTGAGTTAAATTAAGAAACTTTAATAATCATTTTTAGAGTTAAAGAATCACTTTAAGACAATCCTTAAAGTTAGAAGACCATATTTGGATTTTACTCAAAATTTATAGGTTTGTCCACGAAAGAAGACCTCAAATTGACTTCTTACATGTATAAAAAGGAGCAAGCATGAATAAATCTTTTTGACCTCTTGATAACAATCATATACCTTAATTAATTTGGGTGGAATTTATGAAAACAATATAGATCAGCAATTGCAATCAATACATACATGAATTTATTATTGGACAAAAAGAATATAGATGATAGACTGCCATCAATAAACTTCAAAATAAATAACTCCTTTTTAATCTTTCAAACTTTAGTTTTTTTTATAATAAATCTAGGCCATCCTTTTGAGTTACTCAATGGGAGCTCGATTTCTCTATCCCCTTCTCCATGTCCCCTTCGTTTTCCCCTAGGCTATTTTTTTTTTTACCACGTTTCCACCTTAACAAGGACAAAAACCTGTAGACGAAGGAGAGATGGAGAGAAACGGGCTAGCCTTCCTTTTCCACTTGCCATACTTATTTCCCAACTATTGGACTATACCAAATTGATTTGGTATCCGATTTATTCCAATTGGGAATATTTATTGTTGGAATACTACATCGGAGTAACAACTGTATGATTCAACAATTGCAGAACTTGTTTTCACGAAATCGGTTATGAACCTCAACAAATCCAGCCGCGGCAGTCGGTGGGACCAAGATTGGCACTATGGAGCCTTAATATGATCCTTCATTCACTGATCTACTGATCTCTGTTCAATTACTTCGGCTATTTGTACAACTCGATTGTGTCAATAGTTCTGCCAATGAAGCCATCCGAATTGTGCCTCAATGCTTCTGAGATGCCGACGATGCCTCTACTAGAACTGAGTCTCATGGTGGTCAATGGTGGGGAAATGCAGAAACAGTGATCATGATTGGGCAGCATACCATAGTAGACAGTGGCGGACTCAGGATTTTAGGCTCGGGGGCTAGGGGCAAAGCAGAGGTGAGACGAGCAACGATCAAAACCTAAGAGAAAAAAATTATTTAAATAATTATTAGGTGTATATAGTATTAAAATAATATATATTCTAAATAAAAATTAATAAAATAATTACTCTGTTTTGATTAATCATCACTGAAGCAGGCTAGAGGGGAGAGAGAGACATAGAGATGTTGAGAGAGAATGGTTTGAGATGAATATGCAATGTTTCATAGGTTAGGTATAAATTTGTAATAAAAAGTAAAGATTTAGCACTGTTTGTGAAATTTACCTTTTTATATTCTTCAGCCAGTTTGGGGGATAAAACAGATGGATGGTCCTTAATTTCTTAAAAAATGGTTAAATTAGTACCTTATATTTAAAAACTCACAAAAGTCTCGGGTGACAGTGTTTGGGATGGATATGCAATGTTTCAGAGGTTAGGTAAAAATTTGTGATGAAAGATAAAGATATAGAACTTTTTTCACTATTTACCCTTTTAGTTTTTGGGGGGAAAACACTTAATAGGTCCTTATTTTCTCACAAAATGGCCAACTTAGTACCTTATATTTAAAAACTTACAAAATTCTCGGGAGGGGCAGGGGGGTGTAGTTCCGCCTTTGATGGTAGATAACCTTTTGAACTTCAATTTTGTGAAGTCCATTTCTCTCCGTCTCCCCTTGTTAAGTTGGACACGTGGTAAAAAAACAGGCCAGAGAATACGAAGGGGACAGGGAGAAGGGGGATAGAGGAATCAGGTTCACTCAAAGGTGCTTCCTTTAATAATAATTTGTCCTCATATATACCATAATTTCCTTTTGAGTTTCGTTCTTTCTAGTTATTCTTGGAAATTATGGTGTGCCTGGAATTGTTAGTTTTTTTTTTCCAGTAAAATTATCTCTACTCAACAAGTTACTGAAAAGATCATGGACAGAGCCATATAGAAGTTACTTTTTTTATGAAGTATAAACAAGATACTACTGAAAAAATAAGTCACATCAATGTTAAATGGTATCCCCCCACCCCCACGCAGTTATACACTAATATTAAAGGGTCTTTTACTTTAGATTGTTTAACTGGGACAAAAGGTATTATTAGAGATGATAATACGATTTTTGTGGTTGTTTCTGTTCAAAATATGGGTCTCTTTAGTGGCTTGGAAGCAGAGCTATGGGCCCCTAAAATTAAAACTAGTTTGGCAACTCTAGACGTTCCATTAAACATTAAGATGGATTCAGAAGTAGTGTTATACCTCATGAATTCATTTCAATGTTCTTCAATTCAACTATTGTCATTTTTAACTACAGGTCACTCAAATAGGAAGGCTAGATTTTGCGGATGCAACAGATTTGCAAGGAGGGTAATGTAGTTACAGATTATCTTGCCAAGAAGGAAGCAACTTACCAACTGAGAGCACTCTTGTATTCTGAAAGTGTGCAGACTTCCCTCCAAAACTTGTACTTAGCTGACTGTTTGGGATTACCAGCCTTTTAGATATTGTATGTATGATCTGTTCAGCACCCTGACTCGCAGGCTGCTTGCTTTTTATTTTTAGCCTTGAACTCGCGACGAAAAACAGAAAGAGAGGAAAGAAGTGACAGGTCGCGCAGCATAAAACCTGCCGTCCGTTAAAAATCTTCAACGAAAGCTCCAATTATTAAAAAAACAAAAAGCGAAATTGCATCAAAAAGAAAAAAAGAAAAAAGAAAAAAGAGGAAAACCCTTCACAAATTCCAAAACCCTTTTGCCGCAGAGCAGCCGCAGCCTCCTCCGGTGTTGGGTCTCTGTCTTCTCTTCTTTCCTTGGCAATTCTTCCTGTCCTTGAGCGATTCAAATGGCGCAATCGCTCGAACTCTTACTGATCCAATTCCTAATGCCGGACAATGACGCCCGCCGCCAAGCGGAGGAGCAGATAAAGCGCTTGGCCAAGGATCCGCAGGTGGTGCCGGCCCTTGTTCAGCATCTCCGCACCGCCAAGACCCCCAGCGTCCGCCAGCTCGCCGCCGTACTCCTCCGCAAGAAGATCACTGGTCACTGGGCCAAGCTCCCGCCTCAGGCCAAGCAGATGGTAAAGCAATCTCTAATGGAGAGTATTACAATGGAGCACAGGTCTCAATTGTGTCACTGATTGCCTGTTTCCCTTGATAATTTGAAAGCTATGGCTTTATGTTGATCGAGTTTTGTTCCTTGATGAATTGTAGTCCGCTGGTGAGGCGAGCCAGTGCTAACGTCGTTAGTGTTATTGCCAAGTATGCGGTTCCAGCTGGGGAGTGGCCTGACTTACTGCCTTTTCTGTTCCATTGTAGTCAGAGTGCGCAGGAGGAACATAGAGAAGTAAGTTTGCCCTCGGAGATAAATGGCAATCATAAATGGAGGCTTTTGGTTTGGTAGTGATAATGCGCTGGTTTTCTTCCGTTTGTCTAAAGCGAACACAAGGGTGATGATGGCTAAAGCGAACACTTCTCTTTTTGTGGATGTTTAAACTAATGTTTTTCCACCTCTGGGTTTTAGCAGATGGTTCTGTCTCTAACAAAGTCCAATAGAGGAATCTTTCTAATTTCATGAATATCTTTACTACTTAATGGTGAAAGATTCCTATACTGGACTTTGTTAGATACAGATCAATCTGTTAAAAATCACTGTGGATGGAGGATAGGGGTGTGAGAAGGGATGGCACTTATTAGGTAGACAGGGGGCTTTTAGCCCTCCAGTTCCTCCAATGGCGCTAGCCACATGATTGAGGTCTAAAATGACGATGGGACAGTGTTATTGGAGGCCTGATTTTGCTGCTAGTATCATGTCAAACACTACTCATAAAGATTGACACTTATCAAAATTTTATGCATCCCAAAATGAATGAAACTTAACACACTTTATAAAGGATATGTGCACATATTGATAGGGATATTAGAGGGTATAAGAAGTGCAGTCGAAATCCACACTGAAAATAGTGATGTAGCAAAACAGTAAACTTTGTGAAAGTAAGACTTAATGAAGACAATTGTTCACTATTTTTTGTACGGAGGGAGTATAAGGATCGGAGACGAGGAAGTCTATGGCTAATTTGCATATCTTTGCTTTTAAACATGCTAGGTGGGACTGATCCTTTTCAGCTCATTGACTGAGACAATTGGGAATTCTTTTAGACCTCATTTTGCGGACTTGCAAGCACTTTTGCTCAAATGCCTACAGGATGATAATAGCAATGGTGTCAAAGTTGCTGCGCTCAAGTAAAGACCTGATCATTTTTCTTTTTGTTTTTACTTCCCCTTCATGTTGTCATTATTCTGCAAGCAAGCATCTTTTACACTTTTTCTGTTCTCCTCCCAGGGCAATTGGGTCTTTCCTTGAATTCACAAATGATGAGAATGAAGTGGTGAGTTATTATGGTTCTCAGATAAATCTACTTGTTTCCTTCTATTAACTGATCCCAGATATTGTCTCCTCCTTAGTGCCAAGGACTGATTTACCACTTTGGTTTGTTGTATTTTTATGTAACATCTTATTTGAAAATGTTTGAACTTCATACTGCACATCCTATTATATAAATTTCTTTTTTAACTATGAAATTTTAGTACTACCTGCATAGTACAGCATAAGCCCTAATGTTAGCCAAAATTTCAATAATATGATCTTTTATCATTGACCGGACTGATGAGCTTTCATGCAGGATAATAATCAATGCTTTTAATATAAGTTATGTGTATTTCTTTCCCAATTAAAATGCTTAGCCCACAGGTATAATCAAATTCAGGGAACAAATTTCATAGGTACAGTTATGATGATTGTATGTAGTGTAGATCAACTTGAAGAAGTATGTAAGAAGTTTCTCTCTCATCCTAGCATCCATTCTGTTTCTTACTTCAGAAATGTCATCCTTTCAAGAATGGGAATCTTGACATGGTTGGAATCTCATAAGAGAATTTTTCACAACACTTATTCGTGTCTTATTCATTTTTCTATCACTATTTTTTGCATCACATGATGACTAAATTCAACTGTTATGGATTGCTGCTTAATGTTTCGCCTGATAATAAGCAGGTTAAGTTTCGAGAATTCATTCCTAGCATTTTGAATGTATCTCGACAATGCCTTGCTGCTGGTGATGAGGATGTTGCGAAGATTGCTTTTGAAATATTTGATGAGCTGATTGAGTCCCCCGCACCTCTTCTTGGAGATTCCATTAAATCTATTGTGCAGTTTGCATTAGAGGTTTGCTCAAATCAAAATCTGGAACCCAACACACGTTACCAGGTTAGTGAAAAAATAATATCTTTCATTTGAAGTTTTTGCCATCATCCTTTCTGTAATGTCCCTAAGTTCTTGTTAATATTGTCTTCATAATTTATCTAATATTTTTTTCATTCACTTTTGCCATTAATTTGCTGTTGTAAGGTTACGTTGTCATTCCTTTCTTGCTTTTGTTTTCATGCAACACATTTCTGTTGTGTTGCATTCAAACTTTCAGGCTATCCAGATCATTTCTTGGCTAGCAAGATACAAAGCCAAGTCGCTGAAAAAGCACAAATTGGTCCAGCCCATTCTACAAGTCGTCTGTCCATTGCTTGCTGAATCAAATGGCCAAGACTGTGATGATGATCTTGCTTTTGACCGAGCAGCTGCAGAAGTTATTGACACCATGGCCTTGAACCTCTCAAGACAAGTGTTTGGTCCTGTTTTTGAATTTGCTTCTCTGAGCAATCAGAATGTGAATCCGAAGTATAGGGAAGCTTCTGTTACAGCTTTAGGTGTCATTTCAGAGTCTTGTGCAGAGCTGATGAAGGATAAGTTGGGGCCTATTCTCCAGCTTGTCTTAGGGGCATTGAGGGATCCTGAAGAAATGGTTCGAGGGGCTGCCTCATTTGCGTTAGGTCAATTTGCAGAGTATTTGCAGCCAGAAATTATCTCTCACTATGGCAATGTCCTTCCCTGCATTCTTGGTTCTCTTGAGGATTCATCTGATGAAGTGAAGGTAGACTTATGAAGAGGCTTATTTGTTATAATTGCTGTTAGTTTGCAGATGCATCTGAGTTGTGAAAAAATGAAATGCAATGTACTGGATATTCATGTGATGCTGTGCTCCCCCTCGCCCCGAAGTCTTCATACTATTTTATATTCATTATTCTGCATGCTTAATGAGCTCTGACTCTTCCTTTTGCACAGGAGAAATCATACTATGCTCTGGCAGCGTTTTGTGAGGATATGGGTGAGGAAATCCTTCCTTTTCTTGATCCTTTGATGGGAAAACTACTAACAACCCTACATAGTGGTCCCCGCAAGTTGCAGGAGACATGCATGGTATGGAGAGACATCTTTTGTGTTAAAAAATACTCATACTTGCCCTAGAAGTGAGAGAATTCTGCTTAACCCTCATATTTATAATTGCTTCGTTTACATTGTCGAAGTCTGGAATTGGGTCAGTTGCAGCTGCTGCAGAAGAAGCTTTTGTTCCATATGCTGAAAGGGTTTTGGAGTTGATGAAAATGTTCATGGTGCTTACGAAGGATGAGGACCTTATCTCACGAGCAAGAGCTACAGAGCTTGTTGGCATTGTTGCAATGTCTGTTGGGAGAGAAAGAATGGAGCCAATTCTAGCCCCATTCATAGAAGCTGCAATATCTGTAATTTCACTTGGCAACAACACCCCCCCCCCTCCCCCCTTTTCTAGTCTTTCGAAGCATTTAACTTTATTTGCTCATCTCAGGGTTTTGGTCTAGAATTCAGTGAGCTTCGGGAGTATACTCATGGGTTCTTCAGCAATGTGGCAGAATTATTAGCTGATGATTTCACAAAGGTGCATGCAGCTCTAGCTTTAACTTTTGATATTCTGTTTTCAAAGATATTAAAAGATTGTCTTTCTTGGCCAGTATCTTCCTCATGTAGTGCCACTGTCGTTTTCCTCCTGCAACCTTGATGATGGG
The DNA here is from genome assembly GCA_039654915.1 of Aquilaria yunnanensis. Classification (NCBI taxonomy): domain Eukaryota; kingdom Viridiplantae; phylum Streptophyta; class Magnoliopsida; order Malvales; family Thymelaeaceae; genus Aquilaria; species Aquilaria yunnanensis. Next base: position 6,457,911 of record CM077595.1, read on the forward strand.
TCTGCTGTGGACATTGATGAGTCTGATGATGAGAATGGTAATGGATTTGGTGGAGTTTCATCAGATGATGAAGCTCATGATGAACCCAGGGTTCGTAATATCAGTGTGAGAACAGGGATACTGGATGAAAAAGCGGCAGCAACTCAAGCGCTCGGCATGTTTGCCCATCACACGAAGAGCTTTTATGCTCCGTATCCTTTCTGAACTTTTTGTGGAAGATTTTATATATTCTCATGGAATATGAAATAATTTGAAACCAAATCTACCAGTTTGTTATTTATATAGGATTTGGAATATGTATTGTCTTAATTAACTCTGTTGCTGATTTATCTGGGAGTTCACTGCTTTAAATTTTTCTAATGGTCCCAGCCTTCATTGAAGCTGTATAATTGCAGCTAAAGCTCTCCTGTTAATTCTTTGACAATCATCAAGTTATTTGGAGGAGACACTGAAGATTTTGATCAGACACTCGGCGTACTTTCATGAAGATGTTCGGCTTCAGGCAATTATTTCTCTGAAACGTGAGTTCCAGCTTTATGCTTCTAATACAGTTTGATTTCCTATGCATTTTTTCAGAATGGGTTTGTTTTAACACTGGCATTTTGTGCCTTTTTTTTCAAAATGCACCGAACTTGTTTGTAATGAGTATTGTTTATGATAATCATGATATTGTGTTGAGATGGTAGAATTATGTCTTTCATTAATAGTTGTAGATGGTTTCATGCAGTGATATTTTTGGTTTAGAGTCGTGATACTGTTCATCATTGTCACAGATGTGTCCTGACCGGGCCATCTGATTGGGGCATGTCAGTCTGATTGTGATACGTGTCATCATGCGCCATGATTGGCCGCTGTGACATGTTTATGACAGCAACTGGCCGTCACAAATTTTCCTTTAGTTTGTTGTCTAGGTAAAAATTAATGACTAGGTTCAAAAGTTAACAACTATGCCAACAATCGCAAACTTATTACCATTTGCCATCTTTAGGTGCCACTGGTTCTTGTTCCATGTGCATGTTATGATTTAAATTCAGTTTAGTTTCTTGTTTGGTATTTGTTCACAGTTGACTGGGCTCTAAAACTTAGTAAGCCCTTATAAGTACCAATCATTTAATCAATCAATTAATGCCTTAATGGCTTAATCTCAACTAGTAGTTGTCAGCTGCTTGAATCTTGTCTCCATAAGCTTATAAATATAAATAATGCAATTTGTGATTAATTTTTCTCTGTTTATTTTGATTGATTCCAACTGCAGATTCTTTGGCCGTAGCACATGCAGTTTTCCAGAGTCAAAATGTAAGTATATGATTATGTTATGTTTACCATTCAGAATGTGGTCCCCATCAATTGTTCATTTCCTTCACATTGGCTGGGTGATTTGTGCATTAACTTTTTTATACCCATATAAATTATAGATTATAATCTCAGTTACTCTCTAGTTGATCTTTTAATTGAAAAATGTTGCACTCTCAATATTATGTGCTTATTCTTTTGGTCGGCACTCCAGTTATATGGTTAGAGATGTGTTGCCAGTTAGGGTTCCTTGTTGGTGTGGATGGCATGATAATATGATCTCCTCAATTGTCGGGCCAATGCCTGATTTTGCTGGTCTATGTAGCCTGCACCCCTTATCCATTTTCTCTAGGCTTACAATTCTGGATTTCTTAGTTTCCTTAAGAGGATATTGGGCATAAAAGTGGGAGATCACCCCTACCCTAAATGGAAGGGATGGGAGTTCAGATATGCTTGTAAAATTCAAGATTGAATTGAATACGTAGCCCAGTTGTGGTTGCAGTAACACTCCTCTTTTTACGATTTTCTCTCTCACAGTTGAATAAAATTCAGAGAGAAGTTTGGCAATATTGCTGATACTTGCTTGTTATTTTTGTTGTACAGGATGGATCAGTCAAGGCTAAAGAAATCCTTGGTAGTAGCCATTTTCTGTTGTACATGTTGTCCTTGTAATGCTGAGTGAATGCTGATTGAGCCCTCGTCTCATGCAGATGCAACCATGAACATCTACATTAAAACTATGACTGAAGATGAGGATAAGGAAGTTGTTGCGCAAGCTTGTATGGCAGTGGCTGATATACTTAAGGATTATGGTTACTTGACTGTGGAACCCTGTAAGTAGATTGTTAACTAGCTTATGCTAGGGCCTTATGGGCAGAAACAATTGTTATTATTTGGATGGAAATGTATCTTCCAGACTTAATTGTGCAACTTTTTCCAGATATGCCTCAGCTTGTTGATGCTACTTTGTTGTTGCTCCGTGAGGAATCAGCTTGCCAAAAATTAGAGGATGATGATGACGATATTGATGATGATGATGCTCAACATGATGAAGTCCTTATGGATGCTGTTTCTGACATTCTCCCAGCATTTGCAAAATCCATGGGTTACCATTTTGCACCCATTTTTGCAAAGCTGTTTGAACCTTTAATGAAATTTGCGGTGGGTTGGAAAAGAGTCTTGTTTGGAATATTGTTTCATTTCTTTATCATCTCATTTAGTTGTTGGTAAATGCAGAGAGCTTCACGTCCTCCGCAAGATCGAACCATGGTGGTAGCTACTCTTGCTGAGGTTGCTCAGAACATGGGTGCACCAATTGCAGGCTATATCGATGTAATGACGTCTGAATGTTATATTCCTCAGTGATATTTAAAAGTTTTGTAAGTTTTGAGAAAATGTCATTCACTGCTAATATCATGCTTGTGTTTCCAGAGGGTGATGCCTTTGGTGCTTAAAGAGTTAACTTCATCTGATGCAACGAACAGAAGGAATGCAGCTTTTTGTGTTGGTGAGCTGTGTAGGAATGGAGGTGAGTCAGCGTTGAAGTATCCTTAACTACACAGCTGTTCAAGGTCCTCATTGTTCTCCCCTATACCATCCAATCATTTTTCCTTTTCATGTTTCTGTTGCATGACAGAAAAGAGTATTGATTCCTGTTTCTGCCTCCCTGTCATCTTTTTTCTAAAACGTATTTCTACCATATTTCCAGTTTTTAGTGAAATGTTCAGTTTATGATACCATTACTTGGTATTGCTGCCAGTATTAAAATGTTCCTCTACTGTCTTTCTGTCAGTCTTCATCATTTATTATACAGTTTATTTCCCTAATTCAAGCTAGATTTTATGGTGACACATTGCGCGGGCTTTTCCCATTATTTGGTGAGTCTGAGCCTGATGATGCTGTGAGAGACAATGCAGCTGGTGCAGTGGCGAGAATGATAATGACACATCCCCAGTCCATCCCACTGAACCAGGTGAACAGTTACTCTTATTCCTCGTGCTTTTCATGATCTCCCACAGCACAACATCTTGTTACTTCTTCAATGAAAGGAATGAATGATGTTATTCTTTGGTTAATACTTAACATCTCCCAGGTACTGCCTGTCTTCTTGAAAGTTCTTCCATTGAAAGAAGATCATGAAGAATCAATGGCTGTTTTCAGCTGTGTCTGTACACTTGTTCTGTCATCAAATGCACAGGTACTGGTCTTGTTAAACTCTGTTTAATATTATTCCCAACTATTAAGGTATCTTCTCCTTTTTCTCATTCTATTTGCAAACAGATTCTTTCTCTCGTCCCTGAGTTGGTCAACATATTTGCTCAAGTTCTGGTGTCTCCAAATGAGACTTCTGAAGTTAAATCACAAGTGGGCAGAGCTTTTTCTCACCTAATCTCACTATATGGTCAACAAATACAGCCCCTTCTTAGCAACCTTTCTCCTGCACATGCTCATGCTCTGGCTGCATTCGCTCCAAAAGGCTAATCTCTGCCATTTGAGCCCATTGTCTCTATCCAGTGAAGATTGTGATTTGGCTGGAAAGATGAACCCTGATGAGGCGATTGTGATTTTCAGGTATGCTTACCTTGGTTTGAATACTTGCTGTAGATAATGCACAAACCCCACTCCTCCCCTCAATTAAGAGCTCCAGTATTTTGATGTGAATCGAAAAAGCTGTTAGACTTCTGTTTTATTCAATTATTTCAGCTAGGTCAGTTAAGGGTATATTTTAGTAAATAAGTATATACATTAAATTTTGTTTGTTCAATCGTTAACAATGCAGTAATTAATTCATCTGGTTCGAATTGTTGGGTCTCTATTGAAAACAAGGCTATTCCATGCGGATAGAAAAGGATTGGACGGAGTTGGAATCAGTGCGCTTTGGGCAAAAACATATTATTCTCCATTTTATGTACTGTCTTGAAGCCATCTTTTATTTATTGTAGAAAATGGAACTTCGGTGCTTATTTTTGCAGGTTGTGGTCTAATGCAGCCTTGATTTTCTAACTTCTGGTTGCAGATACTGGTTTTTTACGTGTTGCGTGTATCATCTGTTTGTGCATCATTGAGTTTTGAAGGTAGGTTTTTGTTATTATTAATTTCTTTCTGTTATTATTAATTTCTTTCTTTCTTTCTTTCTTTCTTTTTTTTGGGGGGGGGGGGGGGGGGGGTGTGGGGTTTGATTGATTATATGTATATTTTGGAATACCAATTAATTTATTTGTTCAGTGTGATATATATATATATATATATATATTGCTTGAGGTATCCCCAGAACGGTTAATAAATGTTAATCGACAGGTTGGCCTTGTCACTATAATGTTAGGAGCACACATTTTTGGATTTTTTCCACAACTATTGCATCTTGTTTTTTTTCCCTTTTTGGTATTACCATTTACCACGAGGTGTTCTAACTTCTAAGTTCTAACCTAATGGGCCAGACTAATTGCCACCCGCAGTTTGTGGTTGTCGGCTTGTTCTTTGGCGTGGTTGTCGGCTTGTTCTTTGGCGTGGTTGTCGGCTTGTTCTTTGGCCCAGATGTATTTGATACATCGAGAGACGGCAGAAACTTTGAATTCCAGACCTCCCAAGTCTGAACTAGGAAACTATTGCACTTCATAGGACTATTTGTCTAAGTTCTTGTGTTATAGAGTTTTTTTTTCTCTTTATATATGTATTTTAGAATGCCAAATACGAGAATAGCTTCTCAACTTTATTTATCCTCCAAACAAAACACCACCTATGGAACTGTACTAAACTTCTGAATTTGCCAATAGCACAATTATCTCAACCCAACCCAATCCCAGATTCTTTATTTATTTTTATTTTTATTTTTATTGTATCATCAAAGATTCAGAAGCTCCTCCATAACCTGCTCGTAGAACTCGGCCACAGCCAGCCTCCTTTCTTCACCGCTGTCAGCTGATCTCACTCACCCTCTCCTATGGCTTCCCAGCTAGTGTGATGGGTGTCACGATGATCCTGCACTGGAATCTGCCAAAATGGCGGAATTTTGTGAGGCGATGCTGGTTGGCTCTACTCTTCGTGGTTGCGTTACCATACGGTTGAATATTCATCAGTTCGTGAGAAGAAGGGAGTCAGACTTTTTTCTTACTTTCTCTGTTTCACAAAGTTAGGCTATTTTATTTTTTTTTACTAAAGTTTGATTTAAATATATTCATATTAACTTATATTATAAAATTTTTTTAAAAAATATATTTATAAAATAGAGTATTTAAAGTATTATTTTCATATAAAAAATTTATATTTGTATAAGAAATTTTGAAAGAAAGAAAATTATGACTTAATTGATGTAAATGGTAAAAAGAACAAGATTTGTGAGATGGAGGTAATATTAAATAACAACTCAGCTGGGAAAGAAGACGATAGGGGATCGAAACCCTTTCCAATTCTTGAGTGCCAACAACGATCTGATTGAAACACATTCCAGTTTATGAGAGGAAACGTACTTAAACAACGCCCAAATGGAAGAAATTGAAAATGGATTCGCTTGTTAATATTCAGGCATTATTAGTTGCGGGCTGGGTTGGTCGCTTACGGATGAATTAGATCAACAGGAGCCTTATATGACCGACTTCTTGGAATTGACCATGGAAAGAAAAAAGTACAGTTCTGAATATTCATGGCTGGTTACAATTGATTGCCCATCATATCTGGTACTAAGGTTGATTATTCGGATAAAATAAAAAAAAATGAAAGAGACAAATTGGAGTTGCTAAATAATTAATTTGGTTATTTTGCTACTTGGCTTAGTTTCAATCATAATCGAATTTCATGTTTTGTATCTGTTTTTAGTTCCTTGACTTAGTTGTACATATATACAAAGCTATTTTACTCTGATTTTAGACCATATATATGTTGCTAATCATTCTTTCATTTTTTATATGAATGTAAAATTTGAGCTTTTTTCCTATTTTTTTCATTTATTATGTAATCTGGCCAATGAAGAGGAACTCAATAAACAAAACCAAACAAATCAAAATGAAATTTGAATGGCTTGGTTTGGTCCTAACATTTAATTGAGATAATTAATTAGCATCAACTTCAGAGAAATTGAAAACCAATAAGACCGTCTTGTTTAAATTGGTTGATCTGAACCGATCCAATTGAATGCTCAATCCACCTGCAACAAGACGACTTGTTTTCCCTCCTTATTCTTTTTTTTTTTTTATGAGCATTAGTTTCTACACAAAATTTTTTTCTTAAGAAATCTTTTTGGATAAACAAATTGTTAAACTATACAAGTACAAATATTTAAAAAAAAAGTTTGAAACTACAATCAGTTGGGAATTATTTTGCAAAATTACAATAGTAATTGTTCTTTATTAATAATGAACGGAATATAAAATTGAGTTTTAAAACGAGCTAATCGAAAACTCTGCTGGAATTTACTGCAAATCTCTGTGGTTATTTTTATATATTTTTTTATCAATATTGTATAGCATTTGAAAGCTAACACTTCAAACTTCAAAGCCTAAAGGAAACAATTATAATACATTTTCTTTCTCAAAAGAAAATTGGTTTTCAAAAAGTTTATTCGATCAAGTGATGTAACGGTGACTTTCAAAGGGGGAAAAAAAAGTCATTCTCAGCAGTATTTGGTTCACAAAATTGATAAATGCTAGGAAAACGCATATATAAAGGTCTACTAACTATCACAAGTCTGTCTGTTCAGCGTTTTTTTTTTTTTGTCCGATGGTAATTATATATATGATTTCATTAAGAAGCAGATGAAATTACATCATACAAGCGGGATGGCCATGGATGGTGTCATTCGACTCGCCCACCCAAGTCCTTTGACCATGTTACAAGCGACTGTGTACATGTTGAAAAGTAGCAGCAAACTGCATAAATAAAGTAATAATATTGTCAGCCACCACTCCATGAGCATAGAGAGAAAGCTTTCTGGTAATGTCGGAGAGCACCCACCGCATTCAGGAAGTCAGATTGGACAATGAGATTCCACCATTCGTGAGCACGATCGAGCTTCACAAAGATCATTTCATATCACTATAAAGTCTCAATATGTGTAATATCAGAAGCAAAAGGGATAGCATGAGACACAACAAGTAGGACGGATGAGGATGAATCTTGAGGGACAATTAATACCAATTCCAACCCAAAAAGCGAGGCAAATATACCTGCATCGACGTTATAATTGTTGTGAAATTGGCAGGTGGTGTGGTGACCAACATACAGGTTGGCGAGGTTAATTAGACAAAGATTTGTTCAGATTGAAACTATGCACCCTGATTATGTTACCATGAACAAGTTTAACGAGTTATAACCGGCATAGTGTAATATAGTCCATCAAACACTCACTTATTTCTGTTTTGCCAAATATGCCAACCGATGGCGAAAAATGAGTACCAATCATCAGACAACTCTCAAAAGGAGAGAAACCCTAGCAAATGCTAGGTAACCGGTAGCCAAAAACACTAAACCTGGAGATGGGTCACTAAGCAGTTGCCTACTCTGTTCAGGGTGTTTGATATCGTGAGTAATGATTGAAAATTTAAAATAGATACAATGGCGAGAAATAGAATGAGACAAAAATACATTATATTTACATGATCTAATTGGGGGGTCTATGTCCACAGACTGTGAGACAGGAGAATGATTTTACAATGGATCCAGATATTGTACAAGAGAGACACTCAAATTGTACTCGAAAATGCGGGGATTTATTGAATACGATGATGATGATGATGATGTTGCAGGGACAGGGTGCGTGAGAATTCCCGATGTATGTAATGTAAGACGACGAGGGAGAGAAGAATATATTGTCTTGTCATACGCATCTGCTTTTGTGTTGCGCTTCTTTTGTTGACGTCATCTTCTTCAGTCATGATTTGTTTTGTTCAAATCTTCTTCTCAAGTAAAGTAAAGGTGCGAATCGGGTCAGCCCAACCCGGGCCGCAGGCAGGGCGGTCCCAAGCCGGGTTGCTGGCGGAGTAGGGCAGGTTTAGAGTTTTTTTTTTTTTAAAAATTAGAAACATAATTAATTATATATGTCATAAATATTTTTAAGAAAAAATGTCACCTCCAGTATAAATTTTATTAAGTTAAAAAACCAAACGACACTTACAAATAATCGAAACGGGCCTTAAATGTTAAAATGACAAAAACGCTCAAAAAATGATAAATAATAAAAACATATGATTTGTGCTGAACAGCATAATCAAATCAAATAAAAACTACATTTATGATTGAAAAAAAAAAATTCAAGTTTCCATATCGGATATCACCTCCTCATCCAAACTCTTTTGGTCTTACTGCCGGAGTATTGCGATGCCCAAATCTCGGTTGCACGCACATATTTCTACCGTGTTGGGTGTCAATTTTGATCGTTTCTCTAATATCACCCGTTTTCCGGTACTAAACGTTGTCTTAGATGAGACAGTCGATACTGGAATAGAAAACAGTTGGAGCGCCTGCTGGGTAATTAATTCATTTAAAAAAATTTTTTTTGCAAGTTTCCGTTGTGTGCAGAAGCCGTTGAGCACCATGCCCGGTCCGGTCTAGTGGGATGGGGCGGTTCATAGGTTGGGTCCTGGTCCAGGGCGGTCCGTTTTGCACCTCTTCCTTCACTCGGACCCATATTCGGCCCATATATTGGCGGGCTTTTGGCGGAATGAGGCATGTTTAACCGGGTCGGGCCGGGTTTGACTCCGATCCAGTCTTGGTTTGGGCCGGGTCAACCTGGCCCAGGTCCCACCTCTATTCTCAAGTCATGGTTTGAACAGTATATTTAAATTATTTAAAAAGAATCTATTATTTCAATATTTAAATTATCAATTCTTTCTCTACCACAAGAAATTTTTTTTTTTTCCCTAACCGACATCACATCAGTGATAGTGCGAGGATGAGAGAAAAAGTGCAGGTTTTAGTGCAAACTTTAAGTTTAACGGAGCCTCATATAGGTAACGCTTGATTAATTGAGAATTCACAATCTGCTGCCTTCGCCAGATAAGTAGGAAAAACAGTTAATACTGCTCATTTTCACTTTTATTTGTTTCTTTTGAAAATTAATGCTTTCTGTGGAAAATGTCGAAAAGTAATTGTTTAACTTCTTAAATTATAGGTTTCAATTGGTGTATGAGTCAACCAAATAATGATTACATACTCACCCTTAAACAAAATTCAACAGCATCGTGACCGAGTCGTTCGGTAGTGTAAAATTCAACCTCTGGACTTCCAAGAGGAGTGTAGCCATGCCCGCTGTTAGTGGATGATATTATTACATGACCTTGATCACGAATAATTCTTTGCCAGACAAATGCAAGCTGAGACGGCAGAACAGAAGGGTGTAGACGTTGTCTTGTCCAAGGTCCTTACTCTAATATGAACCATCTCATCCTGGTTGGTATTCCGAGTCAAAAGAAATATACACGCCCAAATTGGCAGTAACAATCCCGTCCCTCTATTCTTTCACCCTTCGGCAACATCTGACAGAAACAATTAATCCTTCTACACTTTGGTCCCAACAAAAAATTTGAAGGTTCTCTTGCTGGCATTGCCAACGCCACCTAAAATTATTTGATTTCATGGTTGCCTCGAAAAAAAAAGTAGGTCTAGGTGCCTTTCATAACTCAAGCAGCAGATTCCTTGGCAATCTTCTCTGCCTTGGCGATGACTTCTTCGATACCGCCAACCATGTAGAAAGACTGCTCTGAAAGGTCATCATATTTTCCATCCAAAACTCCCTGGAAGATCATCCGTTAATTAAACCATACAGGAAAGACCACACAAGTGTGCAACTCGACTACTACTACTACGCAATGCTTAGTAAGGAAACACATGCATAGAATCATATTTGTAAAACAAAGTATAAGATAGAGACACGCATACCTGGAAACTGGCAATGCTCTCCTTCAACTCTACGTACTTGCCAGGGGCACCCGTGAAGACTTCTGCAACATGGAATGGCTGGCTCAAGAATCTTTGAATTTTACGGGCACGAGCAACAGTCAATTTATCATCTTCACTTAGCTCATCCATTCCCAATATAGCAATGATATCTTGTAAGTTCTTGTAATTCTGAAGAACTTTCTGTACACCACGAGCCGTATTGTAATGGTCTTCACCCAAAATGTGTGGGGAGAGCATGCGAGATGTAGAATCCAATGGATCCACCGCAGGATAAATACCAAGCTCAGAAATCTGGTTAGCCAGGACATGTCAGGAACCAGAATACACATTTAGAGATATGATATTGAGTTCTACAAAAGAATCTGCCATACCTGTCTGGACAAGACAGTTGTAGCATCCAAGTGAGCAAAGGTTGTTGCAGGAGCAGGATCTGTCAAGTCATCAGCAGGCACATAGATAGCTTGCACAGAAGTAATTGAACCCTTCTTGGTTGTTGTGATACGTTCCTGAAGTCCTCCAAGATCCGTAGCCAAAGTTGGCTGGTAACCAACAGCAGATGGAATACGACCAAGCAAAGCAGACACTTCTGAATTGGCCTAACCAAAGAAAATACATTAGAGAAATTTCAAAATGGAATTATTCTCCAGACATTTAAGCTATTTTTCTAAACACTACCATTACAAACAAGCTTACCTGAGTAAATCTGAAAATGTTATCAATGAAGAGAAGCACATCCTGTCCTTCAGCATCACGGAAGTGTTCTGCCACAGTAAGACCAGTAAGACCAACACGAGCACGAGCACCGGGGGGCTCATTCATTTGACCGTATACAAGAGCACACTTGCTGTCAGCCTATTTCAAGGGAAAACATCAACGCAAATACGAAAGACTGAACAGGAAGTACACCCAAGGAACAAATTGATGCACTAACCTGTTTGTCACCTAGCTTAATGACACCACTTTCAATCATCTCCCTGTACAGATCATTACCTTCCCTGGTACGTTCTCCCACACCAGCAAACACAGAAAAACCACCTGCTCATGAAATTAACTAATTATTCAATAGATTATGACACACATATCGTATTACTGTTCAAATGACATTAGCTCTGGAGAAACAAGCAATAGAAACAGTTTGGTTTAAAAAATCATAAAAATTTTATTACATTACAAAAGAAATGTTATTCAGTGGCTTATTGTACCTATATAGTATTACTGTTCAAATGACATTAGTTCCAAACAAAAAAAGCTATAAAAACATTTCAGCTCAGTTCGGATTAATCATAAACAAATTGGACCTTAGAGTGGTGATGTGATCTGCACCTTGGCTTAAAAGGATTTGCAGCAATGTTTTGAGTCATTTGAAAAGAGTCATTATTATTGTAGAATATTAATTATATTTTTAACATTGGTTTAAAATTCATAAAAATGAAAATTAGCCATTTCAGCTTGATCCGGATTAATCATAAACAAATTGGAACTAATCAAATCACAGTTAATTTTGGTAGAGTATCACTTGCCAAACCTCAACTTTGGTACTTATGACTTGCCAAATCAACTACTAACCCAATGTCGCCGCCCACAGACTGAACCTAAGGATTGCAAGCCAAATTACAAACCCAAGCACCCTTTCAGTACCATGAAAGCATAACGAGAAACTAACCATGAGCCTTCGCAACATTGTTAATAAGCTCCATAATAAGCACTGTTTTCCCTACACCAGCACCACCAAAAAGTCCAATCTTGCCTCCTCTCTGGTATGGCGCAAGAAGATCCACAACCTAAGACAGATAAACAAGCATTAAGACTAGTCAATAACATATATATAGAATGCAACAGCATAATGATCATGTGGTGGTAAAGATAGATAAAGTAAGTACCTTGATACCAGTAACGAGGATCTGTTGTTCAGTTGCTTGTTCAACAAATGCCGGAGCTTCTCTATGGATAGGCAAGAAATGCTCAGTTTCTGTTGAACATTTACAACAATTATCAGAAAACTTGTATCAGAATGTCACCACATCATGTGATTGAAAAATCTCATATTTCTTACTGATATCCCCTTTCTCATCAATGGGTTCTCCAATAACATTCATGATACGACCAAGGGTTGCTCTGCCCACCGGAACCTGTATAACAACACATGAACGGTCAAAATGCAGAAAAAATTTGAAGAATAATTATCCCTGGAAATACTTTATCCGAAGTTTAGAAGATGACCAATTAAAAGTCAACTGTGGCCTTGATGTAAAATTAAAATAAACTGGTTTAATTCAAATATACGAAATTTCTGTAATTTTTCATATTATTGACTAGGATCTCTAACTGGCAAACCAAGAATAACTCTAAGATAACAAAGTTCACAGCTTCAGCATGTTAACTCAAATATAACAAAAAGGACCCAATCTGTCGGCCTTTACACAAAATGCGCCCGACTCATTGCCTACCACATCATGCTTCGACAACAGGCAAATCAGATCTAGATAGACCAACCATCAGAGACATTAAAACAGATGGAATAGGAAAACAATCAAAACGAGCCAACTTTCAGTCATCCCTCGCGAAATGCCAAACTAGAATGAATAGGAAAACAATCAAAATGACCCAACTTTCAGTCATCACTCGCGAAATGCCAGACCAGAATAGAATAAAACAAGAATCGTACGGTGATCGGAGATCCAGTGTTGAGCACACGCTGCCCTCTGACCAATCCCTCAGTCCCATCCATAGCAATGGTGCGAACCATGTTCTCACCCAAGTGCTGAGCCACCTCCAGAACCAAACGGATCGAATTATCAAGCACCTCCAACGCCGTCAAGATCGGAGGTAAACCCTCTTCGAATCTGACATCTACAACGGCACCGATCACCTGACAGACCTGGCCGATCGCGCCCTTGCCAGTGAACTCATCAGTGATATTCCCACCGCTTCCCTTCTTGGGGGGCGTCTGAGGGGCCGCAGCGGCAGCAGATGTGGCGTACTCGGCGGCACGATTGAGGATGAAGCCCCATGGCGAAGGGCGGCGCGTGGGAGAATGTGATGGGATGCGAGGGTTCGGGGCGGAGGTTTTGAAGACAGATCGGCGAGACGATGAGCGAAGGACTGAGTAAAGAGCTCTGCGTGAAGCCATTGGAAGGGCTTCGTCGAGAGAGGCTAGGGTTTGATTGGAGAGTAGAAAGTCGGTGTGATGCGAGAGATCAGTTTATCAACAGTTGCTCATCTTCTTCCTTTTTTTTGTTTTTGTTTTTTGTTTTTACTGTTTCCCCGGTCTTCGCTTGCTTGAATTTCGTATATTTCTTTGGGCGATTTTTACCATTTCAATTGGGAGTTCCAACTTTCATTTCTCAAGTGAGCGTTTTCCCATTTTGCAAGGTCAGTATTGAGGTTGCTTTTAGAAGAAATTATTGAAAAGTGGCTATTTTTATGTATAGTAACTATTTATTTAACTTATACAGCAATTAAAATTATAGACCTTAGTTTAAATTTTAAAAATATTTTTTTTAAAAAAAAAACATGTTATTGATTTTTTTTTAAAAAATCTTGATAAGAAAAAAATTCATCAAAATTAAATTTTGTGAAAAAATGTGATTCAAATTATTATTATAAAAATATAGAATTAACTTTCAAATAAAATTATTTTTAAATAAAAAATCAGCTTTTTAATGCCAAATAAAACCTGTGAAGTCTTAACATTTAATATTGTCAATTCTGTTAGTCATATAACTTAAAATGTCATCCCTTTTAATCCTAAAATTCTTGCTTCCAATGTGATGGTTGGCCTGGAACATAACATTGTGATTTCCATCTTTTCAATAGTAAAGTAAAAAAATACCTTCCTCGGCCCCCTTTCCCGGACCTGGCTATGTAAACCCGAACCCAACCCTATCTGTAAATCCATGGAAATTGTATGAGTTTAACCTATTATATTCGGCCCTATCTGGACTTCTCTTAAATTAGTATATTTATATTCAAAATATAATTTTATTTTAAAAATAAAATTATAATTTAACATAAACTATCTTATATTACTATAGTTTATAATTTTTTAAGTATTAATTAATTGTGAATATACATACATATATATATAAATGAAGTCTAAAAAAAATCAAACATATGCCTTAAAATGGGTTGATGGGTAGCACCCACTTACCAACGCGACGAGTACTACTTGAACACGATAATTTTTTAGGGGAGGTTTGATTAGCTATATAATCTATTAACATTCCTACTTTTTAATGACTAGATTGATATATTTGAAATTTTAATAACTTGCTAAAAAATTTCATCAAATTTTAGGGTCTTTCTATAATTTTCCAAAAATCTAAAGATTAAATTGAAATCCTTTAAGAAAAATAGAGGGAACACCCTTTGGCGATACTAACCGTGCCATGTTTCACGTAGCCAAGTAATTGTATTGCCATGGATGAAATTGAATCTACCTCAACAGAAATAACATGGATACGATTCTTTTTGTCTTGCACCCTATCACCAGGAACACCTTTTAGCTCTACGCACCACCCTAAACCACCATCAGGTTTGATACTAATAGTTAGGGTTAGTACAAAAGAAACATGGAAAAATAAGTAAGTGATAAATTAACTGGTTGTTCGGCTGCAGTTAATATGTCCATGTTAATGTATTTTTTGTCCTGCCGTGCTTTTGTTCATGTGGGGTATCTTTATTTGTATCACAATTGCATTGAAATTTGCAATAATTTACTATCCTCTACCAGCTACATATCCCATTCCTCAGAATTGCTTGCTTCCGAACTCTTTTGCATTGATGACCTTCTCGACTTCTCCAATGAAGACCTCTTCTCCTCCAGCTCCAGCTCAACCACCACCTCTGCCGCCGCCATCTCTGCTGACCAATTCCCTCTCTCCTAGATCCTTTTCCCCAATGGCCTTTCTACCTCCACTTTTGCCTTCACCAATTCCTCATTCACCGACTTCACCTATAACCTCTACTTTCCATTAAACACATTTCTCGTCACTATTGCTTTTCTTTTATTTTTTGTTGGATTCTTGTTCCTTCTGAGTGAAGTGTTTCTTTCTCGATTCCTATTACAGATTGATGGCACCACAGAGTTAGAATGGTTATCGAAATTCTCAATGATTCCTTTTCCAACATTCCATCGAACTCATTGGTCAAGACTCTGTTGCGAGACAAAGCAAAGAGTATGTTTTGTCTGCAAAGATTGTGGCATACTTGTAATTATCATAAAATTTGAAGAGTATACATGAGTTGATATTCTCTCTCCTTTTCCCTTGCTATAAAAACACATTAACAGAAATACGTTAACGTTCCCCGAACTGGCCCTAAGACAGACAATTTATGTGGTTCAATCGAAAGACCTACATTTATAGACAAGGGCAAGAGAATTATTCCATTATATTTTAAAATAATTTGATATAATAATCACTCCTTACACATATAACTATATGTAAAATTTTTCTCAAAGTTACTTCTCACTTGAAAAATCTCTACACACATACATACATGTACGCGCATGCACACATACGCACACTTCACTCTTCTTGGTGATGCATAATAAAATCTCTTCTTTTTCTCTTTTCTCTCTACTATAAAATACAATCTCCCAAAACTTAACACATCCCTCTCTTATTGGTGATGCACAAGACAAGCATATTTTAACTTTCTTCAATCAATAGCCAACTTATAGCTATGTAATGAGTTGGCATAGTGCAAAAACACAAACCACTTACCTTCATTTTCTTTTATTGCCATCTGATCGGTCAGGATATTTAGCTCATAGCATGCATGTAGCTGCCAATCAAAGACTCCTCATAAAAATTGCTACAATTCTTAATGAACTTCATCAATTACCCATATGTGTGCAAAATTACTATGCAAGTCTTCATATGCTTTAGTCATTATGATTTGTCCTTTTTTTATATAATTTCGGTTGATTTTGCTTTATTCAATTTATTTCTTTTCTTTTCTTTTTACCTTTACTACGTTAATGGTTAAGTCATTTATTGATTAACATAAATTAAACACAATTTTGTATTTTGATCATATCTTTTCGTTATTAATAATTGATTCCTTCATATTTGATTCTTTCCACAAATTAATTTATTATTTTCACAAGTTTATGTTACGATCATGTACCTTTCATATATGCGGTTAAAATATTCACATCAAATATCTATATAAGTTATGCATATTGAATATTATGTGAATTGCCTAACAAATCAGTTGCACTTGCAACTACAATGATTCCCTTCATTTTGCATCTTTCTTAGGTTATGTATGATGCTACCAGCATTGGCTCTAAATGTCAATACATGCCCTGCATAAAAAATAATACAAAAGAATGTATTTCTTAATTACACATAACCTCATTATGTGACTACCACGACAGGCGGACCATTTTATACCTTAAATTACTAAATATGGAACAAAGTTTACTATTCAATGAACAATAACTTTTTTTCCATTTATCATTCTGTTTTTTTTTTTTTTTTTTTGCATTTAAAGTAATGGTCAAAGCCCTTTTCAAGTCTCTTAATATTTCATTTGTTCTCTTTTATGGCCTATATTTTTTCACATGACATATTACACTATATTTCTAAATATCAACGCCTAATCACTGTTCATGAATAGTGTAGAAAGCAGGTGTAATGTTCATGAACAATGCCATCTCTTTTTACCCTTTTTTTTTGCGAATGTGATTGACTCTTTTTGAAGTTTGATCTCATTTTCAAGAGATGATTGTGTCTTGAGGGCCTATGTTTTCTAGTTTCACCCTGTTTCACTTTTAAATGCAGTTAAAATGCATTTTAAGTCTTTTAAATTTCATCCTTTCCCATTTTAGTCATTAAGTTCAACCTACATTGCATTTTGGTCCCCCAAACTTAATAACTACTTAACTAGATTTTTTTATTTGTTCTTTTGGTCCCTAAACTTTTTTTTTTGTTGTTTTTTATGTACTACACTCTAAAATAAAACATTGGTCACCATTTCCTCTCTTAGTTTCTAAACTTTTTGGCCAATTTTTTAATTTAATGATTTATATAGCTAATCGATTAAAATAAATTGAATTTCATTTTTGTGTTTCGGTCATATTTTTTCATTATTGATAATTGAGTTTTGTAATATGAGTTATTCAATTTAAAAGCTTGATGATTTAGTAAAGTAATTTGGTCAATAATTCCTAAAATTGAATGTGAGTTTTTCTAAATAAACTTTTCATCTATATTAAATATTGGAATTTAAAATGATAAGAGATAAAATTTTTTAATGAATTATTGTTTAATGACAAAGAAAAATGTCCATCATTTCAAAGAATGTGCAATATTATGTTTCACAGTTTTATGTTTTGATTATAATTAATCATTTTAATGATAAGAACATAACATAAAAAAACTTAACTCAAAATTAAGATAAAATAAAATTTTAATTAATGGACATAAATTTATGACTTAGAATTTTTAATTTATTATTATTGATATTTATTTTAATGATAAATTTATCAAAAAAAATATTCTTTACAACGTGCAGGTAAAAAATAACCTCGTTAAGAACTATTTGTAATGCAGTTAGGTAAACACATTCCCTAGACATGAAGCATAATGCGCTAGCAAGTTCCATCAAGTGGAAAAAATGAACCTCCAATTAACGCCAATTTCAAAGAACTTAATTTAACAAAGTATCCTAGATGTTTATTGATCGATTGCTTCTTTAAACCAAGGAAAAGGAACAAAGTTTCAATGCCTCCAATTCCCAAGGTGTAAAGCCAACTTTGATTCAGGAAGTTGGATCAACATCTTACTCAAATTTGTTGTAGATGACAAGGGTCAGAATTGATGGTCATGATCCTCATGATTTCACTGTCGATTCACCTGTCCCTAGCCCTAGTGCCATCCTCATCACGAACACGGACGTTAAAAAAGGTTATCAAGAATTCAAGATTATATTTTTAGTTGGGGAGGAATAGTGTAGGAAGGGAGCAAAACCAAGCTAAGCCACTACAAGAGTCAGGAAACTGCTCAGTGCACAATTATCAAATCATGGCTCATTTCTTAGTACATCAAAGTACCACTAACGGCCTAAATGTGGGTTTTCTACAGGAACATGCCATCAAGTATAACGATCAATAAGCATCTTTGCTTTGCTTGCTCTAATGGTTTATTGGTCTGAAGAACTTAAAAATCCATAAGAGGTTATAATGGGCTTTCTTTTTCTGTGATTTTTTACTAAAAAGATCATGCTTTAATATATTAAATCACATCATTTTATTTAATATTTACGTATATTTGATCCTGATAGGGCCTTGTCACCTACATATGTTATTCTAAGTGAGCTCATGGAAGTCAGTATCTTTTACCTCTTCACTAGCTAGTATTTTCTTATTGTCTAATATAATTTCTTGAGGTTTCATTTGATCTTAACATTACATGTGATGTATAGTCTATGGTTGTTGCAGTTTATGTAGGACATAAGAAAAATGTATGGTTGTTTTGTCAAAAAATGATAACTTAATTTAAGTACTTCATTTGTGTTTGCAAGAGCTAAAACATGTTTGGTAGTTTTTGCGGGTTTTTTGGGTGGTCCTAAAACTTGCATGTACAAGATGTTTTAGGTATTTCTAGCTATAGTTTTGCCTTTGACTTTAAATGTTTGTTCATATATTTTTGGGTGAATGACACCACCCATCGTCCATAAACTAATACTTATGTTGCTTAATCATCCTGCAGTTACTAATTGTTACACTAGTTACCCACAAACTATGAAATTGTTGTACTAATGTCCTACCTTTTGGTTGGACTGATAAGAAGTGACAGAATTGAGGAGAAATGCACAATCGGTCCTAAAACTTAGTAAATTTTTTTATTTGAGTTCTAAATTTTTTTTTCTATTGAAAATTTCATTTCCTTTCATTTTTTGCTCTTTTCCATCCCTTTGTTTTTTTTTCTTTTTTATGCAAAAACTATCTTGGTTTTCTTTATAGGGTGAGTCAGGATAGTACCCACATTATGTTAGAATAAATTATTGCAGGTTGAAGTTGTGTGGGGGTACATAAATAAACTTTAATGATCTCTAGGTGAGAATGTGCTTGCTTAAAGTAGAAACTTTCCCACAATCCCTGGACTCATCGTCAAATGATGATGGGTACTACCCACAATACTTCCCAGGAACATAACTCACTAATCCATCATCTTGAGGAGGAAAAAAAAAAGAAGCGGGGAACAAAATACAAACCAAGTGTTCAACAAAATTCCAAAAAGAAGATAAACAAAGAGAGCTGGCCCTCTAACTCATACATGAAAATGATGAACTTGGTGCTTCCAAAATCAACAGTTGAGTAGTAAACTTGGCAATGATTGATGAAATATAAAATTAACCCTATGATTAAGAGAACATTAAAGATACCTTATTTCTTACGTGATCAAGAAAGCAATTTTTTGGATGCTTTAATTTTTGGAAAGAATTGTACCTTTCTTCAGATAATGCAAGATCAGGGCTCAAGAAGGAAAGAAAGAATAACGAAAGGCACATAAAGAAAATAAAAATTAGAATACACAAAACCCTAAGGATAGAGAACAAGGAGAGAGAGAGAGAAGGGTCAGCTTTGAGTTTATAGGGAGAAATTTGATGTGCATGTGTGATGTGCTAGTTTGTCCATTGTCTAATTGTCTCTAACGTCTCTGCAAAGGTAGGGTGAGAACTAAGAAGAAGTGGAAAAAAAATTGGAAAGAAATTCCTTATGAACTTAGAAATTAAAAACATAAATTTTCATATATGATCGGTTACTTTTGAGTTTCTTTCTTTTCATTACTCCAAATTTGAAATGAAATCAAATGTCTTACCACCTAAATCAATAGGAAAAAAGCTTTAGGACTCAAATAAAAAAGCTTACTAAGTTTTAGGATTGATTGTGCACTTCCTCTTAATTTTGTCATTTCTTAACAGTCTCACCTAACGGTAGAACTTTATTGCAATAATTTCATAGTTTGAGGATTACAGGTGTAATAAATGTTAGTTGTGGGATGATTAAACAACATGAGTATAAGTTTAAGGATAATGGATGTCATTTGCCCTATATATTTTTTTTTAGTACTATATTTTTTTAAATGATCTTTGATTTGCTGTTTCATCATAGGGATTTTATTTTGACTGCATCTTTCTGACTTGGGATTAATGGGAACAGGATGCTCTCTGATCTTAAGAGAAATTAACCAACTTTCCACTTTGCACTAGATTATTGTTGTTGCATATCTTAGCCAAAGCCCTTTGAAGATGTTTGTTTTAGAGACGAAGATTATTACTTTAAGTGATTAAATTGTTTGACTGGAATTTAGAAATTAGAAGTAGATATATTCTAATTTCTACCAATTTGATGTTGTTGTTTTGTGTTTTTGCAAATGTTACTGCATTAGGACAAGAAATGTAGTTGGAGTGGTTGGTTTTTGTTTTTTTCCTCCATTTTTTTTTGTCTTGAGGGCTTTATTAATGGAAGGAAGAGGAACGATGGATTCAGGAGTCATGGTGATAGGAGCAGAAGTTTCGTTAGGTTATGAGATGGTGCTAAGAACCAAGAACATTGGTCATGTTGTTGGATTAATAGCAAAGGTTGCTTCACTAGTTAGTAATGGGCCAACGAGAACTACTAAGAAGAAAAAAAAATGGAGGCCTAAAGTATAGACCATATGTGACAATCACATGGGCATTATCCTCAATGCCTCTCTTTTCATCAGTCCTACCTACCCATGAGTATTCCTTTTGGGGGAAACAAGAAAGAGGCAAAGGCGGAAGGTACTTGAATACGCCACTTAAGAAAATGATGATGGAGAATTTGATAAATGTTAATTTTGTGGTAAAATATGTTGACTTTTTGTCAACTCTGACCACAATTTTCTACCTTACCACTCAATATTTTTGGCTGATTCTTGCTTTGATCCTTTATTTTGTAGGTTGGAGAAGCGGACCATAGCATTGGAATGGCACCGGGACGAGCAAAACGAAAGACAGAAATGCAAAAGTCAACGGGAATTATAACTGTGGCGCCAGGAGCGAGGCCTAGGCGCCACAGTACAAAGTCCTCTGCCAAGAAAAAGGCACTTTGGCGCCCAGGCGCCCAGACATGCCATTCTGGAGCCTAGGTGCCAAGCACCCTCGAGCTCTGGCGCCTAGGCGCCCAGACACCCCCTCCTGGAGCCTAGGCACCAGTCACCCGGGAAAGTGGTCCCCTACCTCAAATTTGAACACAAGCTTCCTATTGGCCAAGGACTTCTATGTGAGTGAAAGGGACATCCTCAAGAGTAGAAGAATCTGGAACTAAGCAATAAGAGGGGGATCTTCTTCATCTTCTTCATCTTCATCTTGTCTTCTTAGACTTAGTTTTGGTTTTCTTTCCACCATAGTTAGTATTTCTAGCTTTTCTTAGTTTTCTTTTTGGTGACCATTGGAGCTAACTTGGAGATTGCTTAGAGTGCTCAAGGAGACTAGCTTGGAGACTTTGGATTCAAGAGCTTCTAGCCATCTTGGTTTTATTCTTTCATCTTCCTTGTAGTTCTTCATGGATGTTATTATGTTTACTTTCATGATTATGTTTTATTTAATTATGGAGTAGTTTTCTCTACACTTTCTATGGTTGTAGCTACTTGAATTGGTTATGTTGGTTGGATTAATGGCTATTTAACTTTGGTTTTCCTTTATTGCTTGTTTACTCTTCTCTTTGAGTTCATTGTTATGTTGATTGATCAAGGGCCATAGTCAATTGCACTTTAGATTTCTTTTAAACTCTTGGAAAAGATTAAAAGGAATTGGAATTAGGAGAAGAGTGTAGTGGCCATGGGCTTGTTGGGAGACTAGTCTAGGACACTAGGTGAAAGTAAATTGCACTTGTAATGCCCCTCTTGAACTAGCAATTAGGATGGGAGTCCATTCTAGTGTAAGCTTGGGAGAGTGACCCTTTCACTTGGGAGAGTAAGGGCCCAATTAGTTAACTTCACCAACAAGTAGAAAAATCAAACTATTAGCCTTAATTCACTAACTAACCAAGTTAAATAGTGAAAACCATAGGAAGTGTGTTTTGTTAATTCATTAGAAAATTCCTAATTTGCATTGTGTTTGTTGTTCTTGTTTAGTAGTAATTTAAGTGGAGTTGCAAACTTAGTTATTTTCATAGTGAGTAAATTGTCAATTGTTGATTGTTTAGCTAAAGTGAGTCTCAAGGTAGTGGTAATTAGCAACCAATGCAAATCAATCCTCGTGGGAACGATATCTTATTCACCCTATCTACACACGTCCCGTGCGCTTGCGGATTAGGGTTGTAAAACTAACAAGAAGTTTTTGAGTAATTGGTCATAAAATTATATTAATTTTTAAAATTTTGTGTAGTTTTATTTTTATTTTTTTGTACTCTCAGGCTCTACTTAATGGTTTAAGAACCTTTTCATTTTATTTTCATTACTATTTGCATGCTTTTGTGACAAACAATCTTTTAAGTTCATGCAACAAATAAATGATCATCATTTGATTGATATGGTAACAAAGAATTATACATAGGATGAGCCACTCAATGCCATTCAACCTTTCTGTACTAGATGGATCTCAATGGTAGATGCCTAGATAGGTAGCTCATGTTGAAATGGGACTTTGGAATCTTAATTCATACTACTAGTGAATATGGATGGCTTTTAGTCTTTAATTTGTTGAATGCTTATTTTAGAATAGAATAAATTCTTAGAGTGAATTAGCCATTGGTGGTTGTAAACTTGAATTGCATATTTAGGCAAATATAAGGCAAGAGGTTTTATCGCAAATTAAGTTGTCATACATGATCAACTCCAAATTTTCCAATTTCATATGCATTTTCTAGTTGATTATTCCGATGAATGATTTTGTAGACCTTCTCTCTGATATTAGGTTCTATTGCTTTTTTACTTTAAGTATTGAAGTAAATTTTGATATCACTCTGATATAAGATTTGAATGAAATTTTATGCAAGATCAAAAGAATTCACTTTTTTATTTTATTGCCTTTAGAACTAGAATGTAAGTCTAGTTCCTATTTTGCAAAGTCACATTGATTTTGAGTACTTACAGTGAATTTTTTAGAGATTTGATGGCGACAGAATTGGCAAAATCGACATGAATGTGTTAAGAAAGGCACCCTTTTGCAATTCCCCCAATTTTGCTGGACTTACTAGTGACATAAGTTTAATAGAAATGGAGGGAAAAATGGGGCATATAGAATATGATAACTTCATTGGTCATGTTGGACTTACTGGTGACCAACGCTTAATAAAAGTGGAGGAAAAAACAAGACCATAGAATATGATAACTTCATTGAGTATGTAATTCTTTTCACTGCAATTTTTGTTGGTGTTTCTTTTTGCTGATGTGCAATGTCTAACCATGTGTTGCCCTTTTTGGCCTTTTTTTTTTCTTTTCTTAATACAGGTGCTACCTTACAATTAAGGTAAGACATACAAATATGAAATTTCAAAAATACCGTGAAGTTTTTTTATGAAGGATGTATTCCCAATGTCATGAATTATTAATTTTTTTTATAGTTTTATTTTAATATGTTTTATAGTAATATTTCCGTAACATTTAAATATTTATACATTTTGAGAACTCAATATAAGTTGGAATTCTATGGTAATGTCAGGTGTATAAACAAGTTACTTGTTATTAGCAAGCTTGACAACTTAAATAAAAAAATATACTGACATGAAAGTAATAAGAAATGAACTAAAAGTCTAGAAGTAAGAATATATAAGCTTCGGTTCAACATCACACATGCTTGAGTTTAAGAACTTGAAACTTTTTACGTGTATACATAAGCAATTTTAAAAACAAAAACTTGTAATATGAAACTTGTTGCTTCATAATTATACTTATATCAGCAAATTAGCAGTAGGCCATAAACAGATCTAGAGTCATAAATTCAGTAAACGATGGCCATGAATCATATGTTAAGTATAACAAGCTATTTCTTTAGAAATAAAATATTTTCTAGGTGCTCAAATTTTATATTTCACAAGCATGTATATAAAAAATTACAAATACTCTCACTTTAGGACTTGAGGTTTCACAATTATAACCTTTGTGACCATGTTAGATGACAAAGAAAAATACGGGTAAATTACACCCGTGACTCCTAGCATTTTATTATTATCCTATTTTGGATCTTAACTTCAAAATCTCACATGAGACGTCCTTAATCTCAAATTTTCATTCAATTTTAGACTTTTGGTGGACGGAAAGTGTTAAAATTGACAGAACTGGTCACGTGGCATGCTAGTGTGAGCAATTTGCCATGGTGGCATTGACGTGGAAAAGGAAAAAAGAATAAAAAAAGAATAAAAAGTAAATAGCAGCCTAGGTCCTTGATTTTTCACTTCCCTTCCTCAAAACCCTAACTTTTCCTCAACTACCACTCATCTCCTTCAAAACCTTGGACTACCGCTCCCTTAGCCCGCCATCCCTGCTTCGTTGCGCCATCGTCCCCCATTGAATCCGCCAGTCCTAAGCCACCATCATGCCCTATCTCCCTCTGTAGCCAAATCCTAAACTGCCTGAACACTCCCTTGGTTTCTTCCATCGGCATGAAATACATTGGGAGGCAACGATGGAGAACAAAATCAAGGATGGTTGAGGAGACAAATGCAATCAGTGGGGGAATCAAACAGTGAGTGAAATCGAGGACAGTGGAAGCGAACGAAAAACGAAATCAAGGGTGAAATTGAGGGTTGAAACGAAGGGTTGAAACCGGCGATTGAAATCAGATAAAATTGAGGGTGAAATCGAGGATGATGAAATCAAGGGTTGAAACCGGGGGTTGAAATCAGACGAAATAGGGCAGCAATCGGATGCAATCGGCCGAGGTCGGAGGAGGCAGAAGAGGGCTGAAGGCGGCGAAGGAGGTAGGAGGAAGGAGAGATGTGGGTTAAGCCCGTATAGGCCATAAATTTCTTCAATTTTTGTAACATATGCCATATATGTCTAATATGGCCAATTGAGAGCATTTATAGCTGGCGATTCAATGTGCCACATGAGCAATTGCTCCAAGTTGGCATGCCACATGTCATGCCCAAACTTGCCCCTAGCCTATTCGGGCCCGATTACTTAAACACGCGGCGGAAATTTTCATACAGAAGGGGCATTTAATAATTGTTGTCAAAACATATGGGCACAACCCCAGGATACTTACCGGTACTAGCTCGTCAAGTTCTTATTTAATAAAGGTGAAGTTTGGGTGCTCTCAGAAGCAAGCTAGTACCTATGTGGAATTTTAGTATTCATTTCATGATCTTTATCATACTTAGCCAAGTACATGCATGGCAACCAAAACACCATATCCATATTTTGAAAACTTGTTTATGGACTCATGTCTTGCATACTCTTATATGTCTTAAAAACAAGCATATTGCATGCCACATAATCAATCATAGGCCTCTTCCAGTATTTTCTCCATTTGTGCACACAATATCATAGGCATTACTTCACATACTTAATTCACCCAAAAGTACATATAACTATTACATGCACTTAATGTCCTTAGATGCCATTTTAACATATATGTGACCAATTCCATACAATTCTAAGTTCACTTGCAATTCCTCCTTAGGTGCACATACAAAGCCGAATGTTGCATGCTTCATTATTGAACATATCTTTATGGACATGCAATTATGTTGGTACTTAACATGTGAGCTCATTCTCATTTGATCATAAACATCTTGTCTTTCATACTTGCATATCATTCTTGGCACATGCCAAGCACATGGTAAAAATCACCAAGCATGCAAAAACATACCATAGTCCGTGAGTCCATATTTACAAGTCATAAAAATGTTGTTATACTAAAAGTAAACGAAATTACTTAAAACTTAGCCAGGATATCCAAAAGCATGATACATGGCAATCAACTTATAATATCATGGAGCACATTCTACCTTAATAGACCTTGTTCCCACAACTTCTAGACTTTATAAGCCTACACAAGGAAGTCCACACCATTAGCTTGACTCACAAGCAATCTATACCATAAGAGACACTTAAAATATATAGATGAATATTTTTTAGCAATACCGTACACATACCCAACCCTTAACACAACAAAAGGAGTATTCCAATACTCTTAGCTTGATCTTTCAAGCAATCCTTTTCCTACAAAAGTAAATGATGGCGGGTGAGTTATAAAACTCAGTAAGGAATCTGATGGCATCCAATGCCTAACTTAGTGAGGTATTTCTTATGGCTTCCAAAGCCAACTTATGGCCTCCAAGGCCGAACATATGGCTTCCAAAGCCTAACTTATGCCAAGAACGTAATGACAATTATTCCATAGTCCTACAAAGAAAACACTAAGACAAAAAAAGCACAGGCATATAGCAATAACAAATATAATAATAATCGGGGCCAGCATGCACAACCAATTCATAGAAGCACACAAAACACACACACCACATAACACAATTCCGTATGGGCAGAGCAAGCATAAACACATTCCATTACACACAATTTCGGTCGACCTCCATATCGAGCTCATTAGCTTGGGAATCGAGTTGGCCAAACTCAATTCCTAGCCGTAATGCTTGCACAGAACTCATGAGTAAACAGAGTTGCCGAAGCAACGATACTTAGCCCACTTAGCATTATATGCCCGAATACTCACAAAGTGAGTATGAGAAATCCTCACACAGAGTTGCCGAAGCAACAGAAACAACTTAGCCCTCTCAGCACTCCTAGGATCACATGGTTCTTTGACCATCACCTAGGGGCCAGAATACTCACACACAAAGCCATGGAACAAAGTGAGTATAGGAAATCCTTACCATAAATTTTGTAACCTTTTGTTGCTTAATTCCTTTGCCTTTCCTTGCTTTGTTGTTTGTTAGAACTTGTCTTTTCCTTAATGGACATAACCTCAACTTAAGGAGGTAAGGCCCAATTTAGCCATTCTTTGTACTTAGGCCCAAATTAGCCTTTCTTGTATTTAGCCCTAACTTAGCCTTTCTTGTATTTAGACCCAAATGAACTTAGAAGTCACATAGGCCCAAATGAACTTAGGAGCCCAAGAACACCATGAACAAGTGTTCAAGCCCATGCAATTTCTCCATAATCACATGGCCGAATTTATGGCTCAACATTTCTCTTAATTTTCAAGCTCATATGTTCATAGAAACTTACATATACCAAGAACACTTGGTTTTAACTTAAAGAATTCAAAATGAATCCTTTGCCGAATTTATGCTTTATTCTTCCTTCTCATCTTAGTTCCATATATCTCTAGGAACCCATAATTGCCAAGAACACTTGGCTAACTTACAAACATACACAACAATAACATGGCCGAATCCTTTAGCTTACAAAACTTCTTCATTTTACATCCATATTTTTGGTTCTTTCCTAGAACATCCATAAGAGCTTGTTTAGTACCAAGGACACTTGGTTTAAGCTCACTAATGCCAAGATAAAGGCTTGGCTGAATTTATACCCTTGCCTTTCATCCATCCTTTACTTGTTTTTCTTGCTTACGATGACCATAAAAGCTCAAAAGTACCAAGAACACTTGGTTTAGAGCTTCACAATGCCAAGAACATACTTGGCCGAATTTTCTTCTTTGCTTGGAAACCTTCACTTGATCTTTGCTTTGTAGGCTTCTAACACTTCATAAACACCAAGAATACTTGGTTTATCTTCCAGAAAGTTCAAACATGAACTTGGCCGAATTTCTTCAAAATGGTAGCATGGCTGAAATTTATACATGATCTTTCTTCAATATCTCACTTGATTTCTTGCTTTGGATGGCTTTACACTTGGTTTAGAGCTTCACAATGCCAAGAACATACTTGGCCGAATTTTCTTCTTTGCTTGGAAACCTTTACTTGATCTTTGCTTTGTAGGCTTCTAACACTTCATAAACACCAAGAATACTTGGTTTATCTTCCAGAAAGTTCAAACATGAACTTGGCCAAATTTCTTCAAAATGGTAGCATGGCTGAAATTTCTACATGATCTTTCTTCAATATCTCACTTGATTTCTTTCTTTGGATGGCTTTACAAGCTTAAGAATACCAAGAAAACTTGGTAGAATTTCATGGCTGCCAATAATATGACATGGCCAAATTTTAGAAGGAGAAGAAAGAGTTGGAACTTGGAGAAAAGAACATGGCTAAAAATGGAGAGAGATGAGAGAGGAGTTGAGAGTGTTTAAGTGTTTAAGTGTGAGAGAAAATAATAATGAATGGTGAGTCTTGAATGTCCAGCCAAATGGAGATAATATGGAGTGTATAATGTGTTTGAATGAGTCGGAGACAAGATTAAAAGAAATGAAGACTAATTGGAAGACTTTTGGGTAAGTTTGGGAGAAATAGTTAAAAGTAGGTGAAAAAAGAATCCAAGGTGATGACTAAGGGTGGGAGGTGGATTAAAATAATGGGATTTGGAGAGAGGTGACATAAAATATTGGGACATGGAGGGGAATGGCCGGCCATAGCATCCTAGGCCATTAAAATGACCTAATGCCCCCCTTTAGTCCTCCATATTTCTAATTTTGGGCTCAACCACTAAAAATCCCTTTGTGCAATTGAGTTCCTTAGCTCTAAATTCCACCATTTTATCACTAATCTTCTTGGCCTAAGCCAAGCTTAATTTTTAAGAGTGTCCAACACTCACATAAACCCAATTCCTCACCTAAATAATGTCTCCCGAGCTCAATGAGCTCAATTCTCTTTTAGAAAAATTTTCTAAGCCCTTTTTATCTCCATAATCCGAGACTTAAATGCTCGGGATTTTCAAGACATTACACCACATGGCCATTTACATTGTTTTTAACACTTTTCATCTTTCAAATGTTAAAAATGGAACAAAAAATTAAAGTAAAGGACATCCCATGCAAATTTTTGAAGTTAGGGTCCAAAATAGGACAATAATAAAAGGTTAGGGGCATTGGTGCCATTTACCCAAAAAAACGCACACACAAATACAAGTATATAAAATTTTAGATAATTAAATAACTACTAACAGAGCATATTTGAATGCATACTATCAAATAAGAGTTGATAATTTATTAAAGTTATTCGTAGATCTTTCAATTCTAAATCCATTATTGAAAGGTTTATTTTACAAAGCGTACAAGCTAAGGCACGACAGGCAAGCGATAGCTTGATTTGATCTTCATTATTTATTTTACAAGATTAATAAGAAGTGCAAGAACGGGAGAGTCGGAGGGAGAAGCTTTTGTAAACCCTCTCTTTAGTGTACCAGTGGAATCTGATTGTTTGGATAGTAGGGCAAGTCTTGAGGGGTCTTTGGAAAGCTGCTATCATCTGAACTCCCACTAGAAGATTTGCCATCATCACCATTACCATTATTTTCACTATCACTGTCCTCAGGAGTCCCAGCGGGATCGGAGGAGGTTTCCGAGCTATCACTGTCCTCAGGAGGGCCAGCAGGACCGTCGGTATGAGGGCCGCAACAACCTATGCTATTAGTGAGACAACAATCATAATCACTCCATGGCTTGTTTTGTACCCTACATTCATTCACGACAATGTCATCTGCCGCCTGATTACCATCAGTACACGGAACATTAATATTAGTTACGAAGCCATGACATCTATTGAAGTAGTCTGGGCACTTTGCATTAGCAATTGTTTCTGAAACAGAAAAACAAAGAGGAGTTAGGATATGATTCTTTTTAAACATATTTAGAGCATTACTTAATGAGCTCGAAACATGATTTGAAAATTGATAAATGAAATGAGGTGTCTGATGTCATCTTCTATGTGGTACAAGGAGCAAAAAAGAAGAAGAAGAAAAAAATTCCCGAAATCTTCTCACTCAAATCAAATGTTTTTAGGGTTTAACTTACATACCCTTCCTCCTTAGTTTGTTATTTTTCCAAATGTTAGTACGTTGAAGTACGCTGTCTCTTTTTTCTATTTATGCATATTCTTCTACATGTGCACTTTCCACTTTGTAAAGCCTATGAATGCTCATTATTGAAATTAAATTATAGGATTGAAAAACTTGATATGCTTATATGGCACAACATTTATAATTTTTATTTACAAAAAATATAGAAGGAAAAAATATTATGAAACACATAGAGTAATATTTTTAGCAAAAAAAAAAAAAGATATTACTATCAGAAGCAAGGCTAATGGCAAAACCCACACGGTTTGCTTCTGATTATTACAAGCAATAAAGGGAACCAAATGAAACCAAAATTAATGATGTAAATGAACAGAACGTTTGGCGAACCATTCGTGAGCAGGAGTTTATTTATTTAGTTAAATGAACAAACACGAACATACTTTTATGTTCGTCTAGTTAAATGAACGAACATGAACAAAGTCTCGTTCATTCATTTATGTTCGTGAACTGTTTGGTTAATGTTCGTTTATTTTGTTTATTTATGTACTAGTTATACATTTATTATTATATATATTTTATATATCATATATATTTATTATAACCGATTATCATATATGTTTATTATTACCTACCTACACCTTACACACCAGATTATCACTCCAAATTACTTTCCCTTTCTTCGATTTGGTTGTACCCAGACCTAGCTCTTTGCCTTTTTCTCTGTTTCATTGTTCCTGTTAGTGCCTTACCGCCAGGCTGCTGTACGCCAAGCCCCACTGTGACAACATTGCTACACTCGTGATTGGCTACCGCCCCACCGTGTCACTCGCAACTTATGTCGAGCCTTCTAGCCACTGACCACCAAGTTTTGAGTAGCTACCATCCTCCTCGCTCCTCCCACGTTTCATCAGCATTAAAAGGCTATTTGGGCACTAGGTTCTGTTGCTGCCGCACCGGCCATTGTCCTTCTCACTTCACCGCTGGTGAGCCTACCTGTTGTTTGTTTGTGGTCCCGTTTATGTTCATTTATGTTCACGAACGTGTTCGTTTGATTGTGTTCGTTTATGTTCGTTTAAGCTCATATAAACGAACAAACACGAACACCTACTAAAACTAAAAGAATGAACACGAACAAGGAAAATGTATTCATTTATTGTTCGTGTTCGTTAAAAGCTAAATGAATGAACACGAACAGGGCTGATTCGTGTTCGTTTAATTCATTTACAGCCCTAACCAAAACCAACCAAAATAATGAACAAACCTCAACAATGAAGCCGCATATA
The DNA here is from genome assembly GCA_039654915.1 of Aquilaria yunnanensis. NCBI lineage: Eukaryota > Viridiplantae > Streptophyta > Magnoliopsida > Malvales > Thymelaeaceae > Aquilaria > Aquilaria yunnanensis. The sequence goes on from CM077595.1 coordinate 6,489,235, forward strand.
AGGCACAAAAACTAAAGCATAGAACGGCCAACAATCCACTCTTAAATACTTGTTGATGCACCTTAAAGTCAGAAAAAAAAGGAACAGAAATTGACTTTTTTTTAGGAGTGCAGCAATGTTACCAAACAATTATATTGTTTGTTGCTACTTCACGGTTTATTGAACTGTATTTAACCTATGCAGACACTCCAGAGCAATTTTCATTTTCGTTTTAGGGCAACTTCAAGTACCTGACAGAAAAATCAGTTTGAGAAATCTATTAAAGGGAAGTGGTCAAATGTATCTGCAAGCCTACTCATTCTGAGTAGGGGTAGAAGGCGCTTCTATAGTTACTAAACAACTAGAGTAGTTGACGGACTTGCTCACAACCAATGAGGAATCAATTATTGTACAAAGAGAAAAGCAATGAGGAATCAAAGCCTTTAATGTATAGTTCTTTACTCATATACTCCAAAAAGTATGATCTTATAATTCTAACATATGGTCCTAAACTCGTAAGAGTAGTACGCTTATGCTCATAAGAATACTACACTTACTAGAGCATGGAACTTATATTCTTAAGAGCATGTTCTTATACTCCTAAAGTGTCATGCTTACTCATAAAGAGTAAGAAACAGACAGTCAAGTTGAGTGTAATCATGTCTCTAATGAGATGAGTCTTGGTTAACTTTCATACTCCTATTCTAGCATACACTACCATAGTGATAATAGTGATAAGGCCTAGGCCTTGAATAGCAATAGCTAACTTGTTTGTCTTTAGTCCATAACCCCTACTAAGCTTCATTATCCTTCAGGACTTATGCTTCATCCTAATTAGAGCTGGTGTAATTGAATAGTCTAGAGATCCATTAGCCTTTCATTCTCCTTTATTTCTAGTCTTCAGTAACCAGGTTAGCACAAGATAACATAACCATATAGCATAATTTCAGAGGTTTCACATCACAATAATCTAGCAACTTCCTAGTACAAGACCATATAGTTCAATTTCATCCTCGCACTGTGATTTATGTAAAACCTATCAACTGGTCCTATATAGCAGACTACTAAACTTCTGTAATTACCAGAGTTCGTGAGCGGTAGTCAGAATGCTCCATATCATAAACTATACGCAACCAGCTCTTACTCCATTTCATTAAGCCTAACCGAACACAAACTAGCTTAACAGCTACATTTCATTGTTCTTTTACTAGCAAGAGTCGGTTCTTTTACTAACACATGCTGTTCTTTTTAAAAATAGCAATTTATGCTGTTAAACCATCATAATTAGCAGTATATTATAGATTATACCAGCAAGGAGATTTGACAAGAGTTAATTGTAGCAAATAAGGAGTTATTTACTATATTATTTTTAATTTAATTAATTTTTCACTTAACTTGTATAGCAACTGAAACTCTACACTTCAAGAAGCCCAAAAAATATTTTAAAAAATATTTTTGGAAAAATTACTTATTTTTCATTTAAATTTTCTTTTTTTCTTTTTTAAAAAAAAAGTTGGGTATGAAAATAAACTCGTAAAAAATTAATTATTTTTCTAAAAATTTTTATTCAAGTGAAACAAGTAGATATAATTTGTGCTTCCAAATGGCATTAGTTCTAAAAGAAATCAATAAAATTGGAAATAATGAGTTTTTCAATTGGAAAAGAACATAATTATACAAGCAGAGTCATATTAAGCACTTAGGAGTAATTTTCAGAAAAGTGGCCAGAGAAGAAGCCTTCAGTTCCCAAATTCTAGGAAAATCTAGAGAGCTCAAAATCGTAATATGTCAAATCGAGCATGATCTACAATTGTTAGGCTTAAAAACGAAATCTACAATTTAACATGAATTTCACATGTTAGCCGTACGAACAGCATTTACTGGGCAATTTCACACTGACTGTAGAATTTTATAAAATCACCCAGTACCTTCAAATCGCAATTCTAAAATTATGGCAAACTAGAGACATGAGACTAGTACGATAAAAATCAGCATATTTAGTACGATAAAAATCAGCATATTTAGAAACCATGACACAATTTACATTGGATTTTCTTGTCAAGCTAACCTGCAAAGTTTGCAACCGAAATTCCAGTAGCTATATCACAACATATATGGCACTCAAACCCATAAAAACTCTAAGCTTTGGCTCACATTTCAAATTGGGGGCTTTCTTACCACATGAAAGAACCTCAAAAGTCAAAACCTAAATTTCATAAGCTCATTCCTAGCAAAGAATCACATAGATAGCAGCCCCAATGAACACAAACCAGAACAAGATTCCAGCAATGAAATATTGTAACGTATAGCCATTTTAATCATGTAAACCCTACGAATTCAGCATCATAAATCCAAGCAAGGACTTAGGGGTTTACTTACAAGAACTGGAGGCCTTAAAGCACAATTGAAACTTGCCAATTTTAAGCTCCATGGCTAGAATTCGCGGCCGCCCAGCAATAGCTCTATAGATGCCCAATTTAGCTGTCGTTCGTGCTGGAAGTTTGCTCCACATCAAAGAGCAACAGCCGTGCCTCAAGCACCAAATTGCAGGCCCTTAGAGCTCTCTCTTGGATGGCGAACCAAGCTTCCTAGGCCCCAAGTTGCAGCTGAAATCTGCAGCAAAATTGCTGCAGATTTGCAGTCATATCAACCTTCAAAACCCAGCAAGAGCAGCCCCAGATCGAAGGAAAGACTAATAATCAATCTCAGGGCTTCCTTTGGACTTCCAACTTCTAATCTTGGTGAAGGAAATACTTCTTATGCCAAATTTGGCTGAGAATTGAAGAATCAGCGAGAAAGAAAAGACTCTTCTGGTTCTTTCCTCAACCAACAGGGCTCCACAGAGCCCATCACCTCGTCCTCGTTAAAACTCAGAGCCCTTCATTTCTTCCTCATTAACTGAACGAACTTATTTTTACTCTTTAAATCTTGTTAAATTTTTATGAATTTTTTTAATATTTTTAATTAAAAAAATTTATAAAAACATAAAAATTATATTTTTAATGGATTATTATAGTTATATAATATTAATTTTTAATTAAAATTAATTTCATATAAAAAAAATATAAAAATAAAAATAAATCATTTTAAAGTTAATTAACTTTAAGTTAAAATGAAATGGGAGCTAATTTTCCTCTTTTGCCTTTGTCCTAAGTAAACAACTCAAATCAATTAAATGCCAAATTAGTCATTCTAACAAAATATTAGGATTCCCAAATTAACAATAGCAATTCACAATATCTGAATGTGGCAACATAAATAAATTAATGCAAACTTAACTACATTTAATAAATTTTCAGTAATTGTTCATAAGTAGGATACAATGTGTCACATATGGTATTTTTTTTTTTTGTTATAATAAGAACTGTATTAGATTAATTAGAACTCAAAGAATACGACAAACAATTCATTAACGATCTTTCCCACAACACTATCTAATTAGCAGAGGCCCCTCTTAACAAGGTGCGAATCACCCTATTACCAGCACATCTAACAAGCGAAGAGGAATTCCCTAAGACACGTGTTTCATCTACCAGAGCCCCAAAATAAAATAAAGAAGAAATTTTCTCTATATTCAGTTTTGAGATCAAAGTATGCAAATGATATATTTGAGCAAAAGCAAAAAGTATAATAGAATTATCACATATATTAAGCTTAATGGAAAAAAAACCCTTATGTATCATGTGAGTTGCATTCGATGTAATATAATAAGCTATTCAATTTTTTTTAAATGCATACAAGAAGTTACCTCAAAATTCCAATTTGTTAATGCTTTGTTTGGATAATTCAACAAGGAAAGGAAATGATAGAATGAAGTGTAAAAACAGAGGAAAGCTTATATATTCTCTCAGTTTGAGGAGATTATGAAATTGAACTAATGAGATATTTATAAGAATGATAATGGCCCTTCATCCTTATTGTTTTCAATTTTTCTATCTAACCAAACAAGAGAATTAAGATAATTATCCCTCATCTTCCCTCCATTCTCCTGAATCTAAGCGTATTGTAACTTTCATGAATCTTCCCAACAATCCCCTTATAAACTAAGTTGGTTCAGAGTTGCACCTTGAACTTTTAATCATGGACCTATCCGAGACCTAATGGCACTTCAAATGGGCTTAACCACAACACTGCTTGAATCATATTTGCCACTACAGAGTGGCATGCAACTAGATTTCAATTGATTGGCATTGCTGCTCCCTTCCTTAGATCGCACTGGATCTAGCCATCATCAGTGACGACGCCTCCATGGCTATGCACCCGTCACCCAGGAGCTGAAGTTCGAGGTACAATTGGGGGCCAATTTGAGTTTGAGGGCTACTCAGGTAAATCCATGAAAAGTATGGGAGCTAAATGGAGATTTTTGGTAAAGAACTTGAAAACACGTTAATTAGAAGACTTACGGATGCACAAGATCATACAGATGAAGAAGCTAAGCTTGAAAAAGTTTGCTGATTTTGGAGAGAAATCCCTCATACTTTTGGTCATATAATTCCCCCTCTGCCTGATGATGACTTTGATGAGCATTGGGGCAAAACTATATGCATACACACACATACATGGGCGAATATCCATATGTGATATATGTGAATAAGTTTAATAACATTGTGTAACAAGAAAATGACCTAATTTAGAACAAAATACATGTATCTTTTTGTTCAAAAGTTCATTGTCTATGTAAAACAACCCAAAAGAAAAAAAAACTTTTCAATGATGCAAACAATGAATTGGGCGAATGGGACTAAGTACAGTTTGTCCTGCTCTAAAGCCTGAACAAAAGAATTAAAGGAGATTTATTTACAGTCCTAGAAAAAATAATCATAACAGGAGAGCCAATCATAACTAGGTTAAAATAAGAGTCAAACGTGAAAGAAATTTCTCTGCGACTGTAATTATGAAAGGGTAAATGGTAGATGAAATTAAGGTAGGAGTTAAGGAACCCAATTCAAAGAACATGAAGTGGATTTTTGTGGGTTCATAAATACGAAGCAACATTTAGGAAAATAGTGCAATGAAAGGACTAACTACTAAGTAAGGTGACTTTTCACAATCAATCTTCATGACAAATAAATCATAAGTATGATGTTTAGTAGCCGACAAATCAATTATTGGGAACGGATTTTGTTAGTTTATTATTAGGATACCTTCTTTTATTCTGAATGGGTAAATTGAGAGTAATTGAAATATGATTAGCAAATGTAAGGTTTTATTACTTGGTAATCTTAAATAAATAATCGTTGGAAAATGATAAGGTTACAATAATTTGTTCTAAATTTGAGAACAATAGCCAATTAAAAGCTTTATTAGACTCATTTTAAAGCGAAGATTAAAACCAATTGCTTGTAAACTGTAGTTTTTATAAAGGAATTGAATCATTTTTAAGAAGTGATTCATCTATATATTAATTACTCTTAAAATTTAAGGATTATAATTTGGACTCTACCACTTAGTGGGGATCAGGCATATGCTTGTAAGAGTTTGTGAGAGTTGGGTAATATGTTTATGAGACTTGAGGGTTGATTTGCATGTGTCTTGAAACTTAAAGCACAATGCGCCGCATCAGGCAACAAAAACTTGCTTTTATAATTATTTATTTTTTTAGAAGTACCCACTAAAATCCATAAAAGGACCCAATGATTTTATAAAATATGAAACATGAAACAAAAAAATGATTAAATTATTTTTTATAAATACATTAAAATTCAATTATCACTTTATTTATAGAAAATTTAACATTTCTAAAAGAGTATTATACATATATATGAAGCTTACTTCTATAGTGACCCCATATTGAAAAAATTTTAGATTCATCCTTACTAGCAAGTGTCCTTGGTGCCAGCTATGCCACAACACGTCGAAAAGATTGCTCAGTTAGAATAGGTGTTGTCTAAACACCTGTTGGAGGTAGTTTTGGAGTATATAAAATCTCTTTGATGTTCAAAAAATGAGGGGCAAAAGCCCAATTGAAAAAGACTTCTTCAATTTAAATGGGCGATGGACAAATACATCCATAGATTGAAAGCTGCTTAGATATCGAAGCCAAATAAGAACAAATGGCTATGTTGGATGATGACAATGAAGCAAACTGATGGAATGTGCTCCTAAAATTTAGCCGACCACACCCAAATGAGCCCAACCTGAAGGCGGTTTTGCATCCCTACCAACTTGTTCCAAGAATAGGTGGAGAATCCTAACACGTGGCATGCTCTCTCTAATCTCTCTCTTCGTACTTTGATCAAAATACTTCTAAACCCCCTATCGAGTGGTCAACTTCACGCCAACCTTGTTATTTAGACTGACCTTACTTGAATTAAGACTTATTATTAGCATCGTCTGTGGAAGAGCAATGGAAGACACAAAGGAAAACCTACTTCAAAGCATTATGGTAGATCTTTCTTTCACAATAGCGATGAGTCTTGAGCCCTTGCCTGCACCCATAACCCTACCCTCCTCGATGTTGGTTATCATGGAGATGTTCTAATGACTTCAGGCGCAGTTGGAGGCTCTCATCCACGCTTCCTAATCATACCACCTCCCTTAAATCCCAAATAATGCCCATTTGGTTGGGAACCAAGCCCCCCCAGCTGAGAACGTAGTCTGTAGTCCCAATCCAAGAAGGCTCACCTTCACAAACAACCCCCCAAACCCAGAAGACAGGTAAAAGTCTTTTCTATCTATTACTCAAACGATGACAACGACCCTGTCAAGCAAAACCGACTAAAATCATGACATGTTTAAAGGACCATGAATATCCACAGACCTTGTTTTAACACTCTGACTATTATGCCCTTTAGGACCCAAGCGTACGAGCCATATATGTTTTTAGAGACCCCAACCTATGGGCTACATCCATCCCACGGGACTAATTCAATGAATCAACAACTACCCATCGAGGTAATGACCAATGTACTGACAACTACCCCCTCATTAGACGTTGCACCAACAGAATCTGGGTCTAGATGTGGGCCCCATAATCTCCTACGAGTTCAAGCTACTCCTCATGAGATAGGAAAAGTAAATCTCCCAACTCATATTAGAGCTCATTTGAGCACAAACGAGCAAGGGAACAAAGGACAAGCCTACACCTTTATGCCCTTCCTTACAACATACTCCCCTGCTAAATAGGTTTAAGCTCCCACCTTTGGAAGTTTATGATGACATGACCAACTCTTGTGATCACATTTGAGCATTCTTCATGTAGCAACATGTGTTTTTATTTTTAGTCACCACCAATCAGTTTTTACCTAGGTCGATTGGAAACCTGTTATGGTTTATGAAAAATTTTAAGATCGTGAGTCGGTTATGCTAAAATAATTTTATCATAATATCCAAAAATTGGTACCGTGGGGTTCAATTTTATCTTTTCTTAAATCTTTGCTTCTTTTACCTAATCGTTGATAAATTTGATTTTTATGAATTTTATTTAATTATGTTTAATTTTTAATTGGTTCAATTTCAAATCGTAAGTCTTACCAGACCAATCAAATATGAAATTTTAGACGTCTTTGAAATCTCCCAATTTTATCAAATCCACCAAAAATTTGAAAGGAGTGCCTTGTTCAAAACCGTGAGTCTTATTAGACCAATAAGATTTGAACGAATAATCTACCTCAGGATTTTATCAAATCCACCAAGAACGAATTCCTAAAAATTTGTTAAGTATTTAAAAGTTACTTAACCAATATTTTGTGCATGTTACTATTAGATGCATTATAAGAATTAAAATTAACCTATTCTAAAAAATAAGCAAGAGAAGAAACAAACCAAATCAAAGTCCCATGTTATTCCCCTATGTGCATTTAATGATTGACTTTAATTCAAGGTCAATCAAACAAATAATCGAAGAAAACAAAGAAATAAAAAATAAAAGAAACAATAAAGTTTGCTGTCAGTGACTAATCTGTAAAATAGAAAAGAAGTTAGTGATTGGTATGAACGAAAATAAAAATATAAAGGGTTAAAGAGGAGTTTTACCCAAAAGAAGTTGTTGATCGGGTCGGGTCTGGTAGCGATCCGGATTTTGGTTATTAAAAATATGTCATATTTACTAAAAATTATAATAAGTACAATTACAAAACAAAGATTTTATTACAACCACAAAATTCAGAAAAATTTTAAAAAAACTAACAAATGAAAAATTGCACAAAATTGTTAGAATATTTCCAATACTCAATGTTCAAAAAAATTCACAAAATTTGGTGAAAAGTAATAAAATTTTATAATTTAGAAAAATTTTAAAAATTAATACAATTAAAAATATTACAATAATATTCCAAAAATTCACAAAATTAAAAATAAATATATAATAGAGAACCGAATCTACTAACCAAATCTATTATATCAAAATGAAACAACCGAATGTGCAAATTCATACACAAAAATCACAACTAAAAGTACAAAATCAAATATGAAATTATTCACAAAATTGAAATCGAATTTAGTTAAGAGGGGAGGAGAGATATATGGGTCACAAAATCAAAATTAGTGAAGATCAGAGAAGACCCATTGCTGCGTCGAGCCAAGCTGTGGCCGGCTAGGCAGCGCCGGGCGAGGAGGCGAGGCGATCAGGCGCCCGAGAGGCCGGAGAAGGGCAAAGGCACTGGTGAGGCGGAGAGGCGAGGAGGCATTGACGAGGCCGGAGAGGGGGGGACACATCAACGAGAAGGCTTGGTCGAGGACGAACAGAGGAGAACGGCTTGGTTGAGGACAAACGGAGGATGAACGGAGGAGAACGACGTTGGGAAAACGTCAGAGAGAGGAGAATGAGAGGCAGCGAGGCTAGGTGATGCAAAACTGGGGACGCACGGCGGATGGTCGGTGGTCATAGAGGAGAAGGAGAGGGGGCTGGAGAACGAGGGAGGAGAGGGTAAGACTGTGAGAGGCAAGAACACGGAGGGTGAGAGGTGGCAGGCGGATATGAGAGGCGGCGGGGGTTTTGTGTTTAAATGAGTTAGATTAGGGTTTTGTGTTTTGGTTTTGTTTGGGCTTTTTTGGCTTTTTGGGCTTCTACATGTAAATAATATATGGGCTTTTAATAGAAGATATATAAATTTACATTATTTTGTTATTATTATATTTAAAGTATACATTCTTATAAATAATACAATATCTTGTTATTATTATTATTATTATTATTATTATTATTATTATTATAATAAAAATTTAAATTTACCAACGGTCAAATGCGTTGGTAATTTACCAACGGCTCAACGTGTTGGTAAATAAACTATTTTCCAACTGTCAGATTACCAATGTGCATACGCGTTGGTAATTACCAACGTGTACATGCGTTGATAATGAATGTTGCTGATTACCAACGTGCACACGTGTTGGTAATTACCAACGGTCAGGCCATTGGTAATTTGGCCGTTGGAAAAACTATTTTTTTTAGTAATGATCAAGTGATCTCATCCTTAGAAAAGTATGGGAATAATGCTCATGTATGCCATGGAGCAGCTCACTTATTATCTTTTCTCGATGATCTGAATTTGGTTAAAATTCCTTGTACGGGGCCACGAGTTACGGGGTCCAATTTCAGTGAAGATGATGATTTAGTTTTTGAAGTTTTGGATAAAGCTTACTACTCGCAGCCTTGGTTAAACTTGTATCCTTTGGTCCAGCTATGGAATTTATCCATCCAAAGATCAGATCATGCACCATTTCTATTAGACAGAACTCTCAGCAAAATTTTTTATTATCGACTACTATTGAGAGGCAAAAGTTTATAAAAAATAATCTCAACCTTAACTCCAATTTTACTAACAAATATGCGGTGTCAATTGTAGTCGTGGTATCGATCCCACAAAAATTGTATGACAAAGAATTCTATCAAATACCTAAAAACAGTGACCGAACTTTAGTTAGAGCAAACAAACCATGAAAATAAGAAATAAAACGATAAACTACTAAAATTTTGGATCACCCAATCACCAAACCAAACAAATATTATAACTATCCTAAACATAAGTTTACAAGGTTTCTAAAGAGTGCTATCCAAATGAATTGCTACATATATATAGCTTTGACACAAGTTTCTACTTAAATCAAATCATACTTCATGATAGTTGTAGGCTAGAAAACTTTAAAATATCAACTCTCCTTTCCCAATGTAGGACCAATTAGTTCCTTAGAACCCTGTTAGATATCCCTGTCTTATTCGATTGTTTTACAAACCCTTAAGCTCAAGTTATCCTCTAAGGCCTCACTGGAATGATGATTTCCCCCTAATCTACCATTAACCATGCTCCATTAGTGCTCTTCCAACCTAGGAAAACTCTCCTAAGTGATTTCCTAATTCTAGCAAGTTTTTCAACATAAGTGGCTACTAAATGAAAAACTCATTCAAGCAATCATGAAGATAATCAATAAGTTATGTATTTACAAACATCAAATTATCTTAAATGGTTCACAACATCCATAGAAACAACAAATCTACACATATTTATAAAATCTTAAACTAAAGGAGAAGAGTAGTTAGGGTTAGAAAAACCAAATCCAAGTAGAAATCTATGTTGTAGAAGAGCTCCTACTTCAATCAAAGCAAGAATTTCCATGACATTGGCTTCCTAGCTTCTTAATCCATGAAAACCTTAAGAAAAGTAGCCAAAAACTGAGTTTGGAGGGTTTGGGGTCAAAAGGGATCCTCTTGTATGACTGCTGGCCAAGACTTTTTATAAACAGAGCACGTCTCGACACCGCGTGGCCACTCCCGATGCTATAGCACCAGTATTGGCTAGTATTGACACCCTTTAGTATTTTGAGCATAACTTTATACATAGGTGTCTGATTGAGACGATTCAAGAACCCACACAATGTTAAGAAGAATGGATGCAACTCTTATTTGTTCGTCCAAGCTTGAATCTACCCAGAAAAGGTCAAAAACTGGCTTGTAAGTTACCCATCTTTTGTTCTAATCACATTTACCTGCAAAAACATAAGAATAACATTAAAAGGACACTAAATTCAAGTAATTATAGCTATGAAGTACACAAAGTTATGGTAAAATGATAGACATGTCATGCACTTAACACACCCACAAACTTATTACTGTGCTCATCCGGAGCAAAGAAAAGAATGATGAATAACTAATTATGTAAAGGACAGACAAATGAATGAATCAACCTAACTTATCCTATAACACAAGTTTATCAAAACATACAAGTTATGCTAACAACACAAACATACAAAACAAATAATGAAGAATAACGACTTACACTAACTATGTATCAAATTATAAAAGTTAGAGCCAATTCATTTTAACTTAAATTAACTTAATCTAAAATTGCTTATTTTTATTTTTACTTCAATTTTCCCCGTAACCAATTTCATTTAAAAGCCAATATTATATAGATATAATAATCCATTTGAAAGTAAATTTTCATGAAGTTATTAAATTTTTATGATTTTTTCTATTTTTAGGCATTAAAAATTCTAAAAATTTAATAAGATGTAAAAATAAAAGTAAGCCACATTATATTAATGTGACTTAAATTTAAATTGAATTAGTTCTTTCTTGCATTAGTTATAATGGATGTCAAGCCTCAAGAATTAAAACAATACAATGATCATGGTGATTCTTTCATATTTTTGGTCCCAACTCTTGATTCAATCAATTTCTTGGTAATTTTGCACTCTCCCATGTAAAAGTGTGTGCTCGACCAAATTTACTTAGACTAGTGCTACTCAAAGTTAGTAAATATTAATAAATGAGCCACTTTACATTAAGAATAGCATTAAGTACTCCAATTCTAAAATTTGTTTTTCATATCACTTGATAAGTGAAAAAAACTTAACAAGTCAAAAGGTTTTTTTTTTCACATTTCCACATTTCCTTTACTTGAATTAATTTTTCTTTTCTTTTTCTTCTTCTTTTTATTTTATTTTATTTTTCTTTTTGCATAAATTCTTCAATTATTGCCCTTCTTTAAGTTGTTATTTGCTGTTTTACATGAAAGTAAACTCTTTTTTTAGGTGAAGACTCCTAGTTACTAAGCAAGTACACACTTAAAGTGCTTTGCATACTTATATTTCAAATCACTGCTTTACATAAAAAATAACTTTTATCTTAGGAGAAGACCTCTGATTACTAAGTGAGTTGAAACAATGGAGTAGAGAAGAGAACATATTTGGTAAGTAGGTAGTTGATTATGTTGTTCTTTGGCAAAGTTATTTTGGTGCTAGTTTTGATGAAGTAAGGTTTTCTTCCAATGTCTCTTCTTTTTGTTTGCTAGCTAGCTAGTTGATTTTGCTTTTATGTCAATTTTATGCACTGGTTTCTATGTTTTCCTAATCTAATGGTTTCTTTCTCTTCTAAAATCAGGCAAATTATGTTAGGGCCTTGGGGTTTAAATTTAAATGGTTTGTAGTTGGATGCTTAAAGAAAAGGTCTACAAACAAAAGCATACTTTTGTAGTAGTAGGTTATTACTTTAATGACATATTTGCCAATTTTCTTACTTCAGGGACAACTTTGTAATTTGAGGTATAGTTAGGGATAAATGGCATATTTTAGCCTTTAAATTTTAATTTATTTCCTCTTTGCCACTAATCAACCTTTTCCTATAATTTGACTGTTTTAGTTTATGATTCATTGCTCAAAGATGCTAATCTATGACAAAATGTTGAAGTAGGCAAAAAGAACTTGTTCATTGCAATTCATTTAGATTCTATGAAGAATATACACAAGTTGCTTGTCTTATATAGATGAAATATGCTTTAAGTAAGATACTTATATTTTAACCTTATTTAAATTTTGATACTTATATTTTAACCTTATTTAAATTTTGATTTGCTTCTTCTTTATCGCTAATTAACCTTTCTCTAATTTGACCATTTTATTATTTAATTCATTGCTTAGAGATGTTGATCTGCGATAGAATATTGGAATAGAAAGAAAGAATATGTTCATTGCAATCCATTTAGATTCTATCAAGGATATATTGGTGAAATACATTTTAAGTAAGATATGTGTATTTAGCCTTTAAATTTTCATTCGCTTTCTCTTTACTACTAATTAACCTTTTCTTTCAATCTAACCATTTTAGCTTCTGATTCATTGCTCAAAGATGCTGATCTGTGACAGAATGTTAAAGTTGGAAAGGAGAACATGTTTGTTGTAATTCATTTAGATTTTATCAAGTATGTAAGCAAAGTGACTTCTCTTATATGGATGAAATATGTTTTAAGTAAGGCACTTATATATTATAGTGGTCATTTATCATATAAACTTTAAGTTCTGAAGATAAATGTAAGTCTATGGTTACATACATATATCTTGGTTGGTAGGTCTCTCAATTCAAAACTCTCTTTAGAGCCTCTAAACTTCTTCCTAACATATGTTGCTTGGAGAGATGATTAGCTCATAGTTTTTCAAAATTCTAGAAAGTATGATTTTAGGAGAGTAATATTTTGAAAAGTAACAACCTACAACTTTTAAAACATAAAAATAATTGAGTATTAATGGTAGAAAAAATAATCCAAACAATGTTGTGTTTGGTAAGATTGAAAAAATGATTTCTTGGATTATTATCTTCCAAAAGAGATGTTGAATTCATAGTTTATTGGGAAATCATTTTCTAACTCACGAAGGCTAAGGAATACGATAAGGTTTTACTTTTTTCATTTTTTCTAATGAAAATTGTTGGTTGTGGTGTGTGTTGGGCTCATATAAGGAATATTAATAATTTGGCTCGAGCTAGGAAAAATATTAACGATTTTGGTGTAAATATATTGGGTGTTGGAAATTTTGAGTTAGTTTATGTTTTTCGAGTTTAACTTAAATTGAACCGAGCTGTGAGCTCTTTTCCAAATAAATTTGCGATAAGCTAAATTGGTGGATTTCCACCATTGAACCCAACATCGTGTTACAGGTACAGGTGAGGAATTTAGGTTTCAGGCTCATGTTTTCTACCTTATTAGGTGGTCTCCTTTGTCCATTGACTCCTACATAACTGTGTCAAAGTTGACAACTCAGTTGTGCTTATCATCAACACGATACGTACCCTTTGTGCCATCCTCAGTATATCACTATTCGTACATACATACATACATACTGAAGTGGGCTATCTTTCTTTAATGTGCTTTTTTAGGCCTTATTGATGTACCTCTTGCCCTTATGTGGTTTTATTCCTTTTTGGGGCCGATGGATATTGCTTGGGCTCTAGTTTAAGCCCACTAAGGTATTATTAGAACTGGTTACTATAATCCCCACACAGGTGAAAAAAAACCATTAAGGTCTTATTAAAATGTTTTGTTAGTTAACTACTTATCAATTGTAAGCTGGACACCTTAAATGAAAAAAATAAATTGACATTATAGTAACAGAAAATGAACTAGGAATATGAATAATATGAGCTCAATTGACTTTTATACCATAGCAAGTTTCATACAATATATGTATGTATGCATGTATGCCCCATTTGACTGTGTAATTTTTCACTACTAAAATGGGGCATTTTCCAACTATTCATTTACCAACTGTTTGATTGTTGATAATTTCCAACATTTTAGATCATTGGTAAGAGAATTTTATGGTTACCAATAGTCACACATTAGAAATTTAAACAGAAAGACCAATTTAAAATGAAGATAGAAAATGTAGGACAAAGCAAGAATTCCACTTCTTTCTGAAGTATAAAAGCCTCCCTTGAATGCATTGGATTCATTTTCTTCTTCTTGCCCCCTCCCCCCCTTCTCTCTTTCTCTCTGTCATTAAGAGTTATTAGACGCCACCATCAAGATGATTTTTTTGGTGGCAACACTGGTGGCTGGGAAATGTTTTTACCCAATTTTTTTATCGGCTTACATATTTTGATTCTTTGTTTCTTGTTCTCTAACTTTCTATATAGCCATGTTTTAAAAAACACAACTGTTTTTCATACATTAAGTTTTAAAGTTTCTGCCTCAATTTTTTTCCCTAGAAATTTGATTTGTTTACATAATTTTACTTCTTTCATCCTTTTCTTAAAATTTCTCTAAAGAAGTTTCTTCAAAATTGAAACTAGTTTTTGTATATCAGGGTTTGCAATTTTGAATCCCTAAATATTTTTGTTTGATTTTTTAGGTTCCCTGATGTTTGTCTTTTTTTAGTTCCTTTGTGGACTTTTTTTCACGGGGTGGAGAGGGGCCGGATGCCTTTATTGGCAATGAGTGTGATGATGCTAGAATAGGGCATGGCTACCATGCGCCTCCATCAGTGGTGTCACACTCAACTGCTTCATTTTTTTTGCATTATTTGTGTATCTAGCATTATTTATTGTTTATTTTCTTTTTTTATTTTTCCTTTATTTTTTCCCCCTATTTTTGTAAGAGCATTTGATTGAGCAAGAAATCATAGAATTGATTACCAATGTGTAACTTCAGGATGGCAATTGGGTAGGTTGAGTTGGGTTTGGGTCAAGTCATTCAGGTCTAGGTTTAGTTGGGTTAGCATCAATTTGGGTTCAAGTCAGGTTATTTGGGTTTAGGTTGATTTTAAGTTTAGTATATTTTGGATTTGAGTTGGGTTCAAGCTAGGTTTATTTGGATTTTGGTTTAATTCAAGTCGGGTCAATTTTAGTCTCAGGTAACTTTAGGTCAAGTTTCAGGTCCAGATTCGAGGTTTAATCGGGTTACTAGTGCATAGGCTAGAATGACTAAATTGATTCAATTTTTTATTTAGATTTTGCTAAAATTTAAAATCAAGAATTTGATTTTTGATGCAAAGAGTTGAAAAGTTTAGAGACCTTAAGGCCATTTGAGGTCAATATAGGTAAAATGGAAAAGTTTGGGTATGAATTTAAGGTTTTTGGAAAGTTCTGGGCAAAATTGCAAACTTTGGGGTAAATTTGTCAACTCTTGAACGTTTGAGATAAATTTGGAAATTTTGTGAAATTTTGGGCAAATCTAACGATCTCATAAAGTCATGGGCAAATTCTACAAATCCTAGAATGATTGGACTAAATTGAAAATTCACATAAAACTGGGGACCAAAACATTACCCTAGTAGTTTTGTTGGACTTAAACTGGAATTTTGGCCAAATTATATCGTAATAGATATAAACCTCTTCAACTTGGATTTGGATGAGGTTAATTTCTCAAAATCTTGTTATTCACGTTTATGCTTCCCTTAGTATAAGTAGGGGCCTTTCATATTATAAAGAATGGGTAAAATCCAAATTTGGTCCATTAACTATTTGGTTTGTCCTAAAATGGTCCCTTAACTCTAGAAGTGACTATTAGAGTCCCTTAACTCCAGCAACGTATCCAATTTGAGTCTCATCCGTTATTTCAGGCATTATTTCTAACGGAAAATGCGTAGGTGGCACTTAATACCTCCTGCTTAGTCCCACAATGCCACGTGGCATACTCTTTCATGACAATAAATAATAAAATTGGGAGTATAATAAATCTTATACTAGAATTGACAAAATATATAACTTTAGGGACTTAAAGGATTAATTAACCCAATCTTCTTTAATCTTCTCTTCTCAACGAGTGTCGCTGCCACCATCTTGCCGCCGCCCCGCCGCTCCTATCGGTTTCTGCCGTTTCGATCTCACATCTCGACCTGTGCCACTGCTGCCTTTACCCGCACAAGCTTCAACTCAGCCTCACCCATGGAATCGATCTACCTATAGGAATAATAAAACGACGCGAGAAGAAGAGCAAGAATCGAGTCGGAGAAGAATCAAAAACAAAAAAAAAAAATGAAGGCAAATCAAGCAAAGAAAAATCCAACTCCAACAAGTCAAGAATTCTATTCACAAAACTACCGATTGAACGGAGACTACACCGTGCCCACCGGAAGCACCATTTCCGGGAAATTAGCAACCAGAGGCGGCCTGTTTAGGTCCGTCTCCGTCAGCAACATCCTGTATCTCGGCGCACCCACCCTACAAAACAAAAAACACCGGGGAAAAAAACATTAAACCACAGTTTAGGTGCGAGATAGAGGAGAAATGGCGAGAAAGAGAGGCGTACTTTTGGCCTGAAGGGAGGAGAGCGGAGTTGAAAGCGTGGAAGGAGTTGTCAGTGGGGATGGGGATGGAGCCGCAGAGGAAGCCGACGGGTTTGGGGCAGACGATTTCCATTCTACCGACGCACTGAAGCTCTCTCGAGCCATCAATTTCGGTTGGCGATTTCTCCATCGGAATTTCGAGCTTGCTCCGCAGGATTTGAGATTCCTGGAAAGGTTCCGCTCGTGATAGATTTTAGATTGGGTGTTTTGATGTCCCGCTGCCCGTTGCCTTTTGGAATTCTCCGGAATCAAACGGCCATGGCTCCAATTGACCAATTCACGAGGAGGGAGATGGAGGTGGCCGTGGCTCCGATTGACCGATTCATGAGGAAGGAGCTGGAAGCGGAGAGGGAGGACGAGAGAGAAGACGAAGATGAGGGAGGAGGGAGGAGGGAGGAAGGAGGAGGGCGATGGAGGAGAAGGGAGACTATGCACCATATGCCAGAGGCGATGAAGAAAACCGTGCATCAGAGGCGGAGGAGAAGACCAATCAAATCTCGTTAGAATTGAGGAAGATGATTGAATTTTGGTTATTTGTGTTTTAAGTCCCAAATATTATAATTTGCATCAGTTTGAGTCTGAATTTTCATTTCTCTATAATATGATCATCCATTTTTAGTTAAAGAGGAAGCCACGTGGCAGTGTATGTGCCCCATATGCCACATAAGGAAATTCCATCCAACCTAACGTCTGAATTAACGGTAGGGACCAAAATTAGACACACTGAATGACTAAGGGGACTCCAATAGTTACTTTTGAAGATAAGGGACCATCTTAGGACAAACATGAAAGTTAAGGGACCGCGAATGGATCTTACCCTATAAAGAATTGAAGTTTGATTTAGTAGCTTTATCGGATTATGCTGAAATAAGTCCTTTCAGATTAAGATTGTCAAATTAAGCTAATCACTATTGGTGAATTTATCAAATTTAAGAATACTAAAAATTATTGAGACCTCTCAACAAAAAAATCCTAGAAGACTCCTAAAAAAGCCAAGATAAATTATTTTATTAATTTATTCTTCAAATTCCATAATATGCCTAAACAAAAAAATATTTTTAAAGTACTTTTTGAATTTCTTAAATTGCATGATTATAAT
The DNA here is from genome assembly GCA_039654915.1 of Aquilaria yunnanensis. Classification (NCBI taxonomy): domain Eukaryota; kingdom Viridiplantae; phylum Streptophyta; class Magnoliopsida; order Malvales; family Thymelaeaceae; genus Aquilaria; species Aquilaria yunnanensis. The sequence goes on from CM077595.1 coordinate 6,507,308, forward strand.
TAATGTACAATTTAAATAAATAATCAATATATAGAAAATAATCAAATTTTAAATATCTGCAAACCCTATATTTTATGTTAATTTGGGTTAAAATCAAGTCTTGTCGGGTTTAGCCTTGCGTCTTTTCGGGTTTGAGTCAGATCAGTCTTGGATTTGGATCAATTTGGGTTCGAGTATTTTGAGTTTGGGTTATTTGGGTTTTACGTTTTAGGTTTTATCTGGTTTCATTTTAATCAGGTTCGGGTTGGATACAACCGGGTTTTAGTCATTGACTGTTTTTGTCAAATCGAGTTAGGTTGGGTTTTGGTTCTGGCGGGTTAGTCCAGGCTTTCAGGTCGGGTCAAATTTTGCCACTATTGCTCATAAACATTGAAAATTACCCACTGCTCGACATTTGATCATTGGTAAAATAATTTCCAACACATTGATTACCAACTGTTTCATATTTATAATTTCAAATTTTCCAACACGTAGCCATCAGTAATGGCCATTGGAAATTAATTGCCTAATTTTAGTAGTATTTGTGTTCTTTTCAAAAAAAAAATTGTGGAAGTATATATACAAAATTCAGAAGCATAAATATATATTGGTGTTCTTTACAAACCCAGAAGCAAACATATAAAACCTAGAGGTATATGTTCATAAAAAAATCTTAGTCACACATATAAAGTTTCAATCCGAAACCTAAATATCATATTTCAAATAAGTTCTTTACGTACCCATGTTATTTTACAATAAAAAAAACAAACCCTGATGTTTTTTTTTCACAAATTCATGTTCAAATCATTTTCTACTTTCTCTAAATCGCCTTTTCCTTGGCACAAATTATAACTTTTCTTTATGTGTAGGGCAAAAAAGGCATTACAACCTCTTTTGAATTAAACTAATGGATGACCATCAATTGTCTAAAGCAAAAGGGGCACCGCTCGTCCTTTAGCCTAACTGTGGATTGTTATCAGATGAGAAGTTGAATGAGTCCACCTTGCTATTAATGATGGTAGCCATGAAATTGAGTGAAGACAACTTCATGAAGCCGAAGAAAGAAGAAATAGAGAGATTCTTTTGGAGCGATCCTGAAGCAAAAAAAGAGATAAAAAGAATGGGGAAAAAGCAAGAAAGACAAAAAGAGAAAAAAAGGAATATCTACAAATTTAGAAAAATAATTATAAAATAATTGCCATAACGAAAAAAAGTTAGGAAAAAGCAATATCTACAAATCAACCACAATATATGGAATATTATTTCTCCACAATTGCTTGACTTCAATTACCAAATTTAATCAACTTTATGTCTAAATAAACTTGGATCAGACTCCCCCATTAAATTGTGGTTGTATATTTGTTATAATTAGCAACTTGATGGTTCTTTTGCCTTAATAAATTTTTAGTTTTAATAAAAAAAATATAGGTCTTTATCAATTTATTTAAAACTAGTTTACATCCCTAATGTTACCACGAGATTTAAAGTTATATATTAAGTACCATAAAATAATATACATTTAAATGTTATACAAATATTATTAAGAAAATTATAATCATCAAAACAACAATTTAGAAAGTATAAATTTCCCATAACATGTTATTCAACAAAAATTTTAAAATAGAAAATACCTAAAGTTGCCATATGACCAAAAAGTTCAAAAAAGAAAATATTGTAATAATTGATTGTAAAAAATATCAATAAGAATGTTATTCACCATAATTAAGGTTTTAAAAGTAAAATAAATTGGTACTAACATGCATAATGAACAAAATAAACATTCATTAATAAACATCAAACACACCTAACTAAGCATAAATGTTCAACTTTATGTCGTTAAAGTTTGAATCAATATATCATTTTTCTAAATACATGGCTACACTACAGTTGCACAATGCACAATTTTTTATTCTTTGTTGTTATAGAGGTATAATGAAGAGAGATATGTTGATAAGTAGACATACTTTTAACAAGAGAGATATGTTGAGAAGTAGACATACTTTTAACAAAAAAGATAAGGAAAAAAATCTAATAGCTTTGAGTTTTGCATTTTGCACATGTCCGCTTATGTAGTTATAAAACAATGGTTCCTAATTCTAGGTAAAGGAAAAAAATACATCTTTAGTACATGAAAGCATCAAAGTCCAAAAATGTAATTGTAACCATGTAACTATTAGAGGGGAGGCAGGAAGCTAAAAGTGAATTATACAAATCAAAGTCTGAAAAAAAAATTACAAAATAAAAGGGAAAAAAAAACAGTGAGACTAAAAGCAAAATAGCGAACACTTGCTAAATAATGACACAAAGTAGCAACAACAATTGTCCAAAAAGGCGAAAGCAAAACATGCATAAAATGATTAGATCAAATATTAACTTGAGATAAGTTTTATTCCTATCCTACCCACTGCCATGGCTACCTATTTCCATCACAAACCAAAGATAAGTTTTGATACAAATTATCTAGTAGTTGAAAAGAAAAACAAATATGCTTGAAGAAACATAGCACCATTTGTGAAACTAACAATAAAATCAACTCATGATAGACTTCATTATTGCATATCGCCATTTAAATGCCCCTTATTACCAGTTCTAAAAAGCTCATGAAATATTATTTTACTAGCTAAGACCTTGTATCTTTTCATATTTTTTGGTGTATCTTTTCAAATTTTTTAATAACTAAGACCTTGTATCTTCTAAATTTTTTTTGGTCTTCCAAAAAATTCAAACACTTCAATATCCCCTTAGCCCAGTTATTTGCGATCATTTTTCAATATCTTATAGGCTAAAGTGATATGAATCTTCCTGGAGATGTTACCCCAGTATACTAACTAAGAAGTTGTGTATAATAGCTCATTTTTGCCGCTCAAGCAACTCTTACTTGACAGTTCAAAGTTTGAAGCCTGCACATAATTATTTGATTAAAAACCAAATTAAAATAAAATTACTAAAGATCATGACTGAACAAATGATTGAACATTTTGCATACCTTGCATAAAAAATAAAAGCTAACACCCAAGTATAAAACATGTAATGCAACCTAACATAACTTAAATCATAATAAATGCTTTTAGAAATCTATTATATATATATAAAGCAGGATACAAGTAAGGAGTTTTAAGTCTTTTCACTTAACAAACTTAATAATATACTGACACATGGCACTTTTTATATATAAGGAAATAAAATACAGCATTCATATTGTAAAATTACTGGCTTATCCTTCAAAACCTTTAACACACAAGCGTTGCATGCCTCGGACCATTCAAATCCGGAAAAAGCGTTGGCAATACAGTAAAAACAGTTGACCGTAACAAATAGCCATACGTTTATAATAAATTTTTCCGTCAATCAAGGAACAATAATTAACCACACTTAACTAAAATAATTGAAACTAATTAAGTAATAAAAAGCAAAACGGCCAGGCCAACACCAGTATAAATATACGGACAACCAGAGTTATTTTCGCAAATTATGAGTCGCACAAATTATGAATCTCAATAGAAGCTAGAGACATTATGTCCAAAAGCTATGCAAATATTGTAACGGCGAATGGAACTTTGACTCCACGCCTCTACCGACTTGAGATTGGAAGCCTCTGCCTACTTGAGATCGAAAATGAATGGATGAAACTCCTTCAAAACAAAAATAAAAGGCTCAAGCATCGAATAATGGAGCTTGAAGCACAGTTCGTGAGCGAGGATCTACTACTTTTTTTTCATTTTAAAACGTTACATCTGCAACTGCAACTGATAGGAACAAAAATGGCAGGGCAATAGATTTTAAATTCCATAATTTTGGGTTGAGGAGATAAAATCCCAAATCCAAAAGCTTGACAGAGTTACATAAAAAATAAAAAAAAAATAAAAGATTTAAATGTAATAATAATAATAATAATATTTCCCATATTTGTTGCGGTTGAGTTAGGAGTTTGGTATTGAAGAAAACGAGTTGATCTGACAAAAAGATGAAGACTTTATGTTATTTAGACCTAGCAACGAAAAATGTTCAAATGTTTCAATATGAAAATTGATAAATGTGAAGACTTACGGGTAAAGGGTAGATATGAGGGTTCACAAGGGGTTTTGCAGGATCCAGTTCAGATCTTAAAAAAAAACACTAATAGTTTATGAAAAACTTTACAAATCGAAGAGATAATACACACAACTCTAAGGAACAATAGAGTGATTAGAAGATCTGATCAAAAGATGATAGTTGCAATCACAAAACTCAAAATCGGTGGAAGATTTTAACAAAAAGCATAATTGATCCGCACAAACCACAAACCGGAGGAATTTTGTGCAGATCAACTTTGGATCTTAAAGAAACCATGGCTGGTAGATGAAAACCTTTCAGAAATAAAAGAAAAAGAAAACATGTTTCCTTATCATACGCGGGCGATGCATCATTGGCACGGTGTCGTCAATGAATCCAATAGCCGATGATGCATATATGCGTTTATTGCCGCTATAACAGCAGAAAGGAGATTCAACAATCTGTTAAAGGGCGACATGTGAGAAATGGGTAATTAGGTTAAGGAAAGAATTTTAAATATATATAAGGATGATCCTGAAATTACTGTACTACCCCAAACATTTAGTTATAATTAGAGTACCTGTAAAATAAAGACAAATTTAATAAAGGACTAAGTTTTTAAATTTTTTCCAGGTTGCTCCTCTAGACGTTCAAATCCTACCCTCATATCCCTTTTATTTTAACCTGCTTTACATTTACCCCTAAGGGTTTAAACAATGTTAACTGACTCTTTAAATACTTACGTTTTAGCCCTGCATTTTTTAACATTTATTGAACTTTTAAAATAAAAACTTATTGATAAATTAGTTATTATTAGTATTTCCAAAATTCATGTGTAAATGAAAATTTATTTGCATATTAACTTTTAATTATTTTGATTCATATGTACAGGCAAAAAAGGGGGGAAAAACACACTACAAATGCAAATTAACTGATGTTGGGCCGTCAACCATGAAATTGGGCCAACTCCACCCCATTTGTCTAATAGTAGTACAATTTTAGTTTGGGTTAATTCAATTGGGTGTACACTCCAATTTTTTTTTTTTGAAATACTTTTTTAACTAGATGGGTTCATATTTTATTTGGTAAATTCCATCAATCATCCCTAAACTATATTTAATGTTGCTTATTTATCCTTAAACTATCAAATATTACTTAATCATCCCTAAACAATATTTAGTGTTGCTTAATTATCCTATCATCTTTCATATCGTTAAAGATAGATGGAAAAGTGATGTCACATCATCAGTCATGTCATTTTTCCATTCAACATCAGTAGCCATTTCATTTTTCCATCCATTCTTAACGGCTGTGATGGACGACAGGACGATTGAGCAACACTGGATATAGTTTATGGACGATTAAGCAACATTTAATAATTTAAGGATGAATAAGCAACATTGGATATAGTTTAAGAATAACCGATAGAGTTTACCTTAATTTATTTGAGCCAATACTCCAATGTTTTACATTTAAATTCTTTTAAGTTAATGGGCCCATAATTTATTAAACTAAATTAGCCCAATATTACCTGATGATCCATATAGGAGAAAAACATTTGAATGAGGATGATATGTGTACCTAATTTCTTTATTATTAATAATTTAAAGGTTGTGACAGGACAAATAATTTTGTTGGTGATGTTATATGAGGATATCTTACTGTAATATTCTTAAAATTGTTGGTTTTATAATATTTTTATACCATTTAAATATTTATATGTTTTCAACCGACCAATCCACTTTTGGCCCCGTGGCAACACAGAATATGTAAACTAGCCTTAATTTTACTATATTCTTGTTGATTATGTGTTTAGATTAAGCTTCATTTTATATTCCATATTTGCAGTGGACCTAATTTTCGTATTACTGCAGCTAATAGCACAAGTGAAATAGTTTCATCAAATGAAGACCCACTGAAGGCATTACCAGCATAGCAATCTCAATATGCAAATGTAATGTGAGCTTTATAACTTTGTTATCTCTTTTCATATGATAATATTTCTTTCAAACAACTAATACTGAATATGTGTTTCAGTTGTGACAAATTGTGTAATCATACGATAACTTCTGTCACGAATGGTTCACTGTCAAATGATGAATTGATTGAGTCATTTCACAGGTTCATGTCTTTTTACAAAAAAAAAAAAAAAAAAATTCACTATCTATTTCCTCAAAATTTTGTAATTCCCTATAACACATTTTTTTATATGAATAATTATTGTTGTGGGTTATTTCAAGACTAAGTTGGAGAAAGACATTTGAATGATGATGATATATGCACCCAATTTCATTGTTATTTAAATTTTAAAAGTTTGACAAGATAAATATTTTTGTTGGGATGCTATATTAGGATATTTTATTATAACATTCTTAAAATTGTCGTTCTGTAATATTTTTGTAATATTTAAATATTTATACAATTTTGGCCACCCAATATACCTTTAAACCCATGGCAACGCCGGGTATGTAAACTAGTTTATATAAAAAGGTCGATCAAACAAAAATTTATGGAAAAAAAAAATAGAGTGCACATTGTTGGCTGCTTATGCTACTTTTTGACTACACCATCAATCCTAATGATAATTACATCAATAATGCACTTAAAAATTGTCAGCAAAAAAAGATTAGCAACCTCAGGAATATTATTTTCTTTAATAATTTAGAATGAAACTGAGTAAATAAATCTGATTGAAACATTTGGATTTGGACCCAACTTGTTAGTGAAATATAACAATTGCTTTTCAGCAATCGGAAAGTAATTGGACATAACGCCATGTGTACCATAACAAAATAAACAAACTTGATTGAAATGCAAATGAGAAAAAGAACCCGAGTTTTGAAATGTTTACTTTGATTCTTTATCAACATCCTACAATCAAATATATGCTTGTATCAAAATGAAAATGCAAACGTGATACTGTCATTGTCATTGAGCCAGTTTCATATTTATAAAATCAAAATCATGGAGATAATAATATCAACTATTGTTTCATATTTATAAAATCAGAGTCATGGAGATAATATTCATACAATATCAATTATTGGTCATCCACAAAGTAAAAGAGATAGCCCATAAATAAATTGTGTGATAGTTTAGATTCCAGTTTCTCCCTAGTGAAAAAATGGTGATTAAATATTATTTCAAACGTTTAACTAAAACTTCCCCATAACATAATATAGTTCAAATAAATCAAACATGATCATTAAAAGGAAAAAACTGAAAGGGCTCACTAGCTCCAACTCTTACCTATTCCATTTTCAACCCATTTGAAGGCATATGCAAAATAGTCAAAAAGTAAATTTAAATCAATTTTTATCAACTAAACTAAAAAAAAAAATATATAATTTCATTATTCTAACATTTTTATGTACGCATGTATTTTAATTAAATTATATGCAAGGTAAGTGAATCAGAACATTATTACAAGATTTTATCACCTTAAACAAAATATGGTCAATCTGAAGCTAAATGTCCTAAGGCTTCACAAGCTTATTTTAGCCAGAAAGTAGACCATGTTAACTTCCCGAATTCTCTACAACTCATTATCAACACCTTCTAGCCTTACCAACCATACCATGATTACAATTCTAATTAACCAAAACCAATGAAACATGAATGGAAGTAGATAATAACATTTCTTTATAAAAGATTTGTTATAGAGCTTGGTGGACTTTTTTCTTGAATGGAGCACTGGTTATTTCAATGTTGGTTATTATTTCCATGCCTGAAAAGGAGTTCTACATAAGGAAGTAAAAGATGTTAGTACATACATAAGCCTAAGAGTAGCAGCAATATGAATATATACTAAGAAGCATCACTGATAACTTGGAGTTGGAGACTCAAGCCAAACATTGTTGTTGGAATGCAACAAGATGCCAATGGTAGCAATTCTATTAACAAACTCTAATATACTAATCAGTCATTGAAAACAAAAGTTAAAATAAATATAGCTCAATCTTTTAAAATTAGAAAATAAAATGAAGAACAAAGTGTTAATACAATGACAAAAACTCACCCAAAACAAAATTTGCATATATATTACATGTTTTTATTAATTTTTGACCAAGAAATCATTGAAAATACTCTCATAAAGAGTAGTTAACCTTCATGGTGGCATGGGCGAAGACTATGAAGCCTTCGATTGCTATAGACGTCCTTGTCCAATCAATTTATTCCCTTGGCCTAAAACATGGACTTGCCTTAAGCAAAGCCCATTTTTCTTCAAATTGCACCATCTATAAGTGGCCATGAATCCCCATATAGATTTATTCTAGAGCTGGAAAAGAAAAACAAATAAAAGGACATGAAGAAAAGATGATTGCTAGTAGCTATAATACATTACTACCTATGGTGGAAAGCTGTTTGCAGGCATCGATATTCCTAAGAACAGCTTCATTGAAACTAGAGAGTACAGTTCCTTTAACATGACTTGTATTCCATACGACAACATTGAGAATCCCCTTCTTTCTCTTTCTTCTTTCGGAAACACCAATCAGAGACAAAGAAAATAATTTGAATAGTACATGTACAATTAAGAGAGAATTCTATATTATAGAAACTAATAAAAGGAAATACATTAGATGGGTCAAACTTTCTAAATCTAAAAGGAGTCAAAATTGAGAGAATATAGTTGAGGGCAGTTTTGAAGTTCAAATGTAAAACTTTTTGAAATTTTTACTTAAAATAATAAATTTGTCACGTGTCACCTCCATATAACATTTGTTAAGTGAAATGTCCATTTACTCCTTAAACATATCCTACTTAATATATATATATATATATACATATAGGGCAAAATCCAAATTTAGTTCCTTAACTATTCGGCTTGTCCTAAAATAGTCTCATATATCTAAAAGTGACTATTAAGGTCTTTTCACTCAAGTAATACGTTCCATTTGAGTCCATCTATTAATTTTGGCATTATTTTTAACAAAAAATGCATACATGACATTTAATACACTTAGTCCCACATGCCACATAGCAAGTCAATAAGTAATAATACTGAAAGAATAATAAATCTTAGGCTCGAATTGGCAAAAAATTATAATTTTAGATACTTAAAAATTAATAACTTAATCTTCCCCAACTCCAAACCAAAACTAATAACACCAGTTGGACGACCGCCGGCAACCACCAATCTTCTCTTCGTAATAAGTGCCACCACCGCCATCAGAGAATCAGCCACGGTGCTCACAATGCCAGCCACATTCCGTTGAACGGATTTCTATGTCGAACACCAATTCCACGTATGCTTGCGGGAGGCAATCGACTAAAGGTTACGTTGAACAGAAAGAATCACAATGATCAACAGAGATAGCGGATTCGCGGGACAGAGATAGAGAGAATCTCCAACAATAGCGGCTGTGATCGTGGAGGGACAAGGGTTTATGGGATAAAGACAAAGAGAACCCGAGTGAATCACCGCCTGAATGATGCAAGCTATTCTGAGAATATGAGAGATAAATGAGCTCGAGTTCAGGGCTACCAAGAACCGAGAGCTCTCGAGACTAACCAAACAACGTAAGAGAGGTAGAGAGATATATAGAGAGAAATTAGATGTATTCAATTCATGATCCCCGTCGAGCGGTACATGTTTTCTTTTATACCTTGATTCTAACAGAGAGATAAGAACGAAGAACGAAGGCCAGGGTTTAACGACCTTAACCGTTTCTCCCGCTTATATGTGCATGTTCTAATTACGTTTTATTAAGCTCATTAAGGGAACGACACCGTATAGGGATTGTCTCGTATCATTGCCCTTCTCTTCGAAGGATGCTTGTCCTCAAGCATCAGTAAACTCTGGGAAACGCTAACGCAGATCAAACAGGTATTCCCATGTAGCTTCTTTCGGTCCTGAGTTGGTCCAATGTACTAGGACCTTGGTGGCTGCTTGTCGTCCCCGCTGCACCATCTTCCGTTCGAGGATCTTGAAGGGTTGCTTCGGCAGTTCATCGTCCCACGTAGGTAGCTGAGCTTGGACACGTTGGTCACCGATCTTTTTTTTGAGAAAGGAGACATGGAAGACATTATGTACCTTGACTCCATCTGGTAACTGTAGTTTGTAAGCTACCATTCCTACTCGTTCCAGCACCAGAAATGGACCACAATATCTGGCTTCCAGCCTATGGCTTGAAGTCATCCTCAAAGAAGTTTGTCTGTATTTATGTAACTTCAGATATACCCAATCTCCTGGTTGAAATTCCCTTTCTGATCTGTGTTTATCCGCCAACGTTTTCATTCTCTGTTGTGCCTTCCTCAATCTCTCCTTTAGTAGTATGATCATCTATTCTCGAGCTCTCAAACTCTTATCCACAGCTTCTACATTCGAGTCACCAGAGACATATGGTAAGTGGACTGGTGGGGGTTGTCCATAAACGATTTCAAAAAGGGTCATCCTTGTAGTTGAATGATAGTTGGTGTTGTACTACCATTCAGCCAAGGGAAGCCACTTGACCCATTCCTTTGGTTTGTCTCCTGTCATACAACGAAGGTAGACTTCCAAGCACCTGTTTACAACTTCTGTTTGACCATCCGTCTGGGGGTGGTAGCTTGTGGACATTTTGAGCTCAACCTTAAGTTGTCTCATGAACTCCTGCCAAAACTGACTCATAAACACTGTGTCTCTATCACTAATGATGTCCTGTGGCATGCCATGTAGTTTATATATGTGTTCCAAGTAAGCTCTGGCTACCGTGGATGCTGAATAAGGATGAGCTAAGTCCAGAAAATGGGCATACTTACTGAGTCTGTCCACAATGACAAGTATGACTTCCTTCCCTTCTGATTTTGGCAATGTATCGATGGAGTCCATTGATATACTGCTCCAAACTTTAGGGGGAATAAGGAGAGGTTGTAGAGGGCCAGGATATGGTGCATTGTCATACTTAAACCTTTGACAAGTATCACATTGGCGTATGAAATTTCGAATGTCTCTGCTAATGTTTTTCCAGTAACAAAAAGCAGTTATCCTCCTTCTTGTTGCCTCCATCCCTGAGTGTCCTCCGCTGGCACTGTGATGAATAGATTTAATAATCTTGTTCCTTAGAGAGTTATCCTCCCCTACCACTAGCACCCCATTTTTTTTCAATCCTTAGGCATCGATGGTATATTTGGGATGCACCTATGAGTTCTTCAACTTTTCTTGCACTATCTTTTGCAACTTGACATCCATTTCGACGCTTCTTCGTATTTCCTCTACCAACGGTGTGGTAAAAGTCATCATCTGTAACTGTTGGCAGGTGACTCGTGATAAGGCGTCAGCAACAATGTTCTCTCTCCCCTTCTTGTATTGTATTTCATACTCATATGGTAATAGTTTGATAATGAACTTCTGCTGCAATGGAGTCAGTATCCTTTGTTCCATCAAGTGTTTCAGACTCTGATGGTCAGTTCGAATGATGAATTTCCTCCCTATCAGATATGGTTGCCATTTTTCAACTGCAAAGACTAAAGCAAGGAATTCATTCTCATAAGTTGAGAGTACCTGATGCCTCTGAGACAACATCTTGCTTATAAAAGCTAATGGATGCCCTTGCTGTTGTAGAACAGCTCCAATCCCTTCTTTGCTTGCATCTGTCTCAACCTCGAATTGCCTATTAAAGTCTGGTAGTGCCAATACAAGTGCTCTGGTCATGGCTTCTTTAAGTCGGACGAAGGCTGTCTCAGCTTCATTACTCCACCTGAATCCTTATTTCTTGAGTTGCATGGTTAATGGCTTGCTGATGACCCCATAATTTCTGATGAACCGTCTGTAGTATCCAGTCAGCCCTAGAAACCCTCTTAGCTGTTTCACATTCTTGGGGTTTGGCCAGTTTCGCACAGCTTCTACCTTTTGAGGATCGGTCGACACTCCCTCCTGACTGATAATGTGCCCCAAGTATTCTACTTGGGTAACCCCAAAGCTGCATTTATTCCTCTTCACCAATAGCTCGTTACTTTGAAGTAACCTTAATGTAGTTTCCACGTGTTCCAAGTGTGTGTTCCAGTCGAAGCTATATATTAAGATATCATCGAAGAACGCCAATATAAACTTCCTCAAGTATTGCTGAAAGATTGAATTCATAAGTGATTGAAAGGTCGATGGTGCATTGGTTAAGCCAAATGGCATTACCAGAAACTCATAGTGACCTTGATGTGTTCGGAATGCTGTTTTATGTACATCTTCCTGACACATTCTGATCTGGTAGTACCCTGACCTAAAATCTAACTTTGTGAAGTAGGCAGCCCCATTAAGCTTGCCTAATAACTCCTCTATCACTGGTATTGGGAATTTATCCTTGACTGTAGCTTTATTCAGCTCTCTGTAGTCCACACAGAGCCTCCACGTTCCATCTTTCTTCTTAACCAAGACTATTGGTGAAGAGAAAGGGCTTTGGCTCGATTTAATAACTTCAGCTTGCAGCATTTCTTTTACTAATTGCTCTATGGCGTCCTTTTGGATTGTGGGATACCTGTAGGGTCGAATATTGATGGGTGTTGTTCCTTGCACTAGGGTGATGTGATGGTCGTGTCCTCTTTGGGGTGGCAATGCAGTAGGTTCCTGGAATCTGTCTTGGAACTTTTTTAGTAGTTTTCCCATGTCTTTTTGCTGGTCTAGTGTCATTAATTCTACCTTCCAGCAGCTGATACTAGCTCCCATGAGCTGTATTGCAAAAGCTTGTCCTTCCTTTTGTTTATAGACTTTGTGGAAGAGCTTGGTTGCTTGCCTTGAATCTTTCTGTACTTGAATCTGAGTAGCTCCCCTCAGTACCATCTTTTGCCTTTTGTATTTGAATGACATCCTTAGCTGCTCAAAGTTCCACTTAATATCCCTCAAACTTCGAAGCCATTGTACCCCTAGAATCATCACACAACCTCCTAGAGGAATTAGCAATACATCAAAGTCAAATTCAAGCCCTTGAATTTTCCATTTCAGGTTCCTACATCTGCCGACTATGGATATTAGTTGGCCATTTGCCATTGATACTCCCATAGGACCAATCTCTTCGATGATGCACCCTAGTTTCTTGGCTACCAATTCATCCAAAAAGACATGAGTGCTGCCCGAGTCTACTAACATGTTTACTCTTTTGTTCCCCACATATCCCCCTATCTTCATAGTGCTGTAGTTGGGAATTCCCGTGAGAGCATGTAGGGAAATGCAGGGGTTTTCTTCTTGTTGCCAGTCCACTTTGGATTCTCCTTCACTTTCTTCAGAATCCATGTCCTCAGCTCTTACTACCTCAATCCTGTTGAACTGAGGTTTCTTGCATTTATGGCCTGGGACAAACTTCTCATCACACCAGTAACACTCGTTCTGTGCTCTCTTATCACTTAATTCTTTTTCTGTTAATCTTCGCGTGCTCTTGGTGTTAGTGCTGGAACCATTGTTTACTGCTTGGTATCTAGGAGTAGGCAGTATCCCCTTCCCCATGTTGCTTCTTTTATAAGTTGCTACAACAACTTTTTGTAGTTTAGCAAAATACTGAGCTTCATGTAAAGAACATGGTCGTAGTGCTCTTACTGATGCTTTTAACTCTTTGTGTAATCCACCTAAGAATTGCCCAATCAAGTGATCTTCGGGTAGGGGACTTACTTGTGCTAACAGCATGTCAAACTGATTCTGGTATTCTTGCACCAATCCGATCTGCTTCAAGTCCTTTAATTATGCGGAAGGATCCTTGTGAGCTTCCCCAAATCTTTCCACCATGGCTGTACAGTATGACCTCCATGAGAGTCTCGTTCAGCTTGGCCAATTGCGCACAAATCTCTTATGCCAGTGTAATGCCGGCCCCTCCAAATGTATTGAAGCTAATTGTATCTTCTTCTCTTCTGCAACTTCATCGATATCGAACAGCTGATTGCAGCGAAAAATCCACCCTTCTACATCCGATCCATTGAAGTGGGGAAAGTCCACCTTGCTGATTCTGGTTATTCCGTACCCATTTCCTGAATATTGGTTAGTTGATCTCACGTTTGATTGAGTGGCTTCACTGGTGTCTTCCTTCGAACAGATCGTGTTCTTGATCTCTTCGAACATTCTTGATAACCGATCATCTAATTTCTGCTCCAGGTTTTGGACTTTCTCCGCTAGTTTGTCTTCCAACGCCTTCTTCAGTTCTTGGAAACTGGTGCCTTCCGCCATAGATGCCTCAGGTTCGAAGCTCTGATACCAATTGATGCAAGCTATTCTGAGGATATGAGAGATAAATGAGCTCGAGTTCAGGGCTACCAAGAACCGAGAGCTCTCGAGACTAACCAAACAACGTAAGAGAGGTAGAGAGATATAGAGAGAGAAATTAGATGTATTCAATTCATGATCCCCGTCGAGCGGTACATGTTTTCTTTTATACCTTGATTCTAACAGAGAGATAAGAACAAAGAACGAAGGCCAGGGTCTAACGACCTTAACCGTTTCTCCCGCCTATATGTGCATTTTTAATTACGTTTTATTAAGCTCATTAAGGGAACGACGCCGTATAGGGATTGTCTCGTATCACTGAAATCTTCTCATCCACTCAAATCCCTAGTCGAATCTTCTCCTCCTCTCAAATCACTAGCTGAAATCGAAGGTCGCTCAAACCCCTAGCCGGTTAATGTGCTCGCTGACAGTCTTTAGCTCTGCCACTCCTGATTGGCCCAATCTCGGTGGCAACGAGATGGTGGTGGTGGCTCTCGTTACAAAGGGAAGATTGGCGGCAGCCGGTGGCCGATGGCAATCGTCCGACTGGTGTTATTAGTTTAGGTTTAGAGTTGGGGAAGATTGGGTTATTAATCTTTTAAGTATCTAAAATTATATTTTTTTATCAATTCGAGCCTAAGATTTATTATTCTCTCAATATTGTTACTTATTGAATTGCCACATGGCATGTGAGACTAAGTAAAGGGTATTAAATGCCATATATGCATTTTTTTTGTTAAAAATAAAGCCAAAATTAACGGATTGACTCAAATTAAACATATTACTTGAGTTAAGAGACCTTAATAGTCATTTTTAGATATAGAAGACTGTTTTAGGACAAACCAAATAGTTAAGGGACTAAATTTGGATTTTACCCTGTATGTATATATGTATTAGATAATTATTATACAATTTGTTATAATCATGCTATTAGGAAATGACGACTGAACCTTCAGTCATAAAAAAAGATGGATTTCCAACTAATAAGTGACTAGAGGTTTAGTCACTTTTTGAATCCAACCTTATAGTGTAATTTTAATATCCATAAAAAAATATTTTAAAATCTAAGTAGTGAAGTTTTTAAAAATTATAGCATTATAGCCAAGTCCAGAATCCACCCTATATGAACCACTGTTAGAAAATGGACATGCACTAAATAAGGGTGGAGTTACATTAGGGAAGGTGCCCTCATTGAAATTTTTTAAACCTTTGGTTACCTATGTATATATCTTAACAAAATAGGTCTTTACCTGTTATTTGACTTATATATGCCCCCACAAATTCTTAAAACTTTTAAAACCTTAAGATGTATAAGTAATAAATGCATTAGTATAGTCCTTATCCTATCATTTTTACCTTTAATTATTGATCAACAAGTAAAAATTTAAGGATTTACTTATAATTAACCACAATTTACGATTAGATGAAACAAACTTCCCAGAGAAGGAAAATGCTCCAACTTTTGCTCGCTTCATCCAGTCGAACAATTGTCATCGCTTGTGCTCTGAATTCTAAAATGACTAAGGCTCAAGTTCTTGTTTTCCATTCCCATTTGCCATTCCATTGCCATCGGTCGTACTCACCAATCATTAATCATCGATTCATCATCCCTATCCCCGATTTGGTGATTCACCTACCAAGTGCCAAGCTAGTCGATTCCCCAATTTTGCTCTCTTGGCATGGATTTTGTTTATGGTTTCGTATCTCTCTTACCTTTTGATTTGGAGTGGTGCCATGGTTCTCTTTTATGATGGAAAATGTCCTTTATTTGTTTAATTAAGGGCTAAGTGTGAGAATCATAGATATTGAGGATGATAGTGATTAGGCCTATGTTTTGTGTTTAAAGAGTGGGTAAGCTATTGAGCTCTTTTTACTGTGAAAAAGTGCAAAATATTTTTACCATTTTTGTTTGGGTTTACTGGTAATTTTACTAAATTTTTGGTGTCTTTAGCTATTTTTCCAAACAAGCCAAAATAAGGGTGCTTATAAAGGATTGGTTTCACAAGGTACTAAGGCAGGGTGCTTAGCTTGGTGCTACAGTTTTAAGGGCTTTTATCGGCCCTGTGAATTAGTAAATTAGTTGATATTGAAACGATTTTAAACAATGAAATCTCAACTTGAACAATTGTCAAGGAAAAATATTACTCCATCCGTCCCAAATTTTTTATATCATTCACTTTTTAACAATTAATCTATGATTTTTTATTTCTAACATTTTAGTATATAAATGAAGAACTTTTATATAAGAATGATAAATTAAGACATATAGTTTCTAAATATATATATATATTTTTTAATTTTTTTTAACAAATACTAATATGAATAAATTCAAGTCAAACTATATATGTGAAAAAGTCAAATAGTATAAAGAATATGAGATAGATGTACTAGGTACTCAAATCTAAAACGTTAACTTAGGACTTTTTGTACATACTTTATACATCATTAAAGACTTCATACCAGTACCACACGTGAGCCGTGGAATTTCATAATGTCACCTAAATTTATAACACAAGTAAATCTAGAATTATTAGCCAATTAGATGATTGATATACACCATACATGAAGCACACAATATACTCCTTATCAGTTACTATATATCACCATCGCCATAGGTTGGCTATAATACTACTGTCCACACAAGCCAAGTCCATAATTGGTCCAAGTATATGGAGCAATATAGATAAGTAGCTATACTTATTCTGTAATATTTCTAAGCTGCTGTTAATTTTAAAACCAGCCATGGCTTCCCACTATCACCATCGTTGCTAGAAGATACGTCACCGTCGTACTCACTATCGGAAATGACCATCGGCGGCAAGACAATTTGGTAATCAGGGGCAGATGTTGCCGCTGAATTTCTGAAAAAGGGAGCAGATAATGTTAATTCCATGAACTAGTCTTGACTTAATTTATTTATACACGAAATAGAACAATCCTATTTAATATTATAAAAAAAAAAATTAACCTTTGCTTCCATTCGGATTCTGTAAGGCCGCCTGAGCCTGGCAAAGGGATGCCATCGTCACTGTCATCATTGTTCCTAATCCTACCATCGCCCTTTCGGTGAGCATCGCAACAACATTCACCATCTTTAAGACAACAATCTTGATCGCCATATGGATAATCATTGTCGAAACATCCATCCAAACAAATTTCATCCGCTGCCTTATCCTCATTCCCACCTTCATCAAAACATCTAATTTCAGTATAGTAAATATCATCACATTCATAATTTGGCTCGCACTTTGCATTGGTCGACATCGCCTCTACAAGCAATAAAATTAAAGATCAATTAGCCAAAGGGCAGTTTTCTCCTCGACACAACATTCACAAATAGTCACACCTAAGCCTACCCAGTGAGGTTTAGAAGAAGTTATACTTTCTATTCTGAGGACTCAGAACCTACTAGATAAGATGAAATTATGTTTTCAAACCTAGCTGTATATAATTTCTACCAAATAAAATTAATTCTAATGGTTTATTTACCTTTTTTATAAAAAAAATAAATTAAAATTAGTGCGTGTTGGACTTATTAAAGTGTAGGATTCTAATTAGTACATAATTTAAATAAATAATCACCGTACATATAAATAAATACTAAAAACCGTCTTTTGTTCCTTTTAATCTCGCCCAAACACAAAAACCTGGAAGCTAAAGACTTACCGATGGAGAAAATGATGCAGAAAAGCAAGCCAACTCTGATAGAAATTGTGAATCGTGGAACAGAACACCTCATAATTTTACTTCTCCCCGTCGGAATGAAGGTACGTTTTCTGGGCTTGAGCTGCCTGTGCATGTCTCTTTACGTTTCTTTTCTTTTTCAAACTCCGTCTAGGAGTTTCACCCGTACCTTTTCTTTTCTATCGGTGAAATGAATATTCCTTGAGATTACTCAGCCGACCCCCCTTATCCAAGTTGACCATTTTGCTGGAATGATCCTGCCACAAGAAATTATATGTCCATGAATCAACAGACCTATCGACAAGTCATTGTACTTAAAAATATGAAATTGCTATCTGGAATTCCTTCTCCTTCGAGCCGTTGGCAGCCATCCGCGAGGCTGATGTGGTTCAGATGTTTCTCAAGTTTCAGTATTGGTCGATGGTCCGTCGGTTAGATCTGTAGCGCTCCATCTGAAGGCGAGTCCAATTGGGAGGAACTCGGAGGAAGAATTGAAAAAAAAAATAAATTGGAAAACACATAAAGAGACCTGCCAACAGACTACCTGGCAGAGACGATGGAGCCGAATAAGAAGCCAAAGTCTGGAAAAGCTTGCAAGCTGTAGAACAGGGAACCTTATGTCTTAGCTTCTACCTAAGAAAGTGAAGCTACGATCTGCCGAAAGCTTGAAACCTTGATTATGCCCAAATCGCCTGTGCAAACGAATGCACTGTGATGAAGGTTTGAGCAGAAACATAGGTATATATCTAATAAAAACAGTCTGAGCGAACATAATGGCACATTGTTACAAGACAAATATTGGCGTTGACGATCGAAAAGGGAAACATTGGCGTTGCTTACAATAAGATGTTACCAGTTCTTCATGTCCGCATATTAAATCTTAAAGATGCGCTTCTCAAGTTCATTGCAATATACGAGAATGAAACAATATTCAATCGGCGATGGTGGGACAATCGGTGCAACTTTCTAATATAATATTAGCCAAAGGTTGAAGGTTTACAGGGGAAAGACAGAGTGAGAAACGAGGAATTCAGACGACTCATGTAGGGGCGCAGACTCGATGGTGGAACTTTATTGATTACATGGGGGGATGAGAGGAGGGCCGGCTAGCAGGGCCAAGCGCAAGCAGAGACAATTTTATTTGTATGGACTCCCCAAACTTCAGGAAAACATTTCAGTCTGACCTTTTTTAGACTCGTTGACTTGACCCCCTAGCTCATCATTAGTCCAGTACTGAGTCTTTTGTAGAGTGAGCGAGATTAAAAAGCCTACAAAATGGGTGCCAAGGCTAATAAAATGGGTCGAAACCTAACCTGAGATATACATACTCTTCACTATTAACAGTAACTCAAACCCAACCTGACTTAAACCAAACCAAATTGTTCAATTCGGTGGTGCGCTTGGAAGCTAGAACCAAAGCAAAAAAACAAAACAAAAGACAACATGCAGTAGCACATACATCTAGCAGCAAAGAAACACAACTTTCTTTTGAGTCATAAAACACATTTCCACACAAATCCAACAGCAACATAAATCCACATAACAATGACATAAACATAAATCTAGCAACCATGATACATCATCACTCACATAACCAAATCCTCATGAGCAACATAAGTCTTAGAAACTAAAACAAATCTACATAACAAACAATGAAACAAAGACAACGAGCACTAGCTCCTTCAGCAGCTAAAGCCTCCAACCATCAAACAAAGTCAATATTGATAATTCTAGGTGCTTGAGTGATTCCTCCTAGCTCTAAAAAAATAGAGGCAAAATAAAGAAATTACAAAATTTATAATTATATAAAAGATAGCTGAAATAAATTAAACTAACTTTGTTTCATCTTTTCAATTTCAGCTAATTGTTCCTCAACATTAAGCGCCTCTTTATTTGATCACATCGAATCTTGTGTACAAATAAAAGTGTCTCAACTATCTTTGGTGAGAAAGAATTCCTAAAAGGATAAAGTACTCGCCCCTTGCACTAAATGTTAATTCTTAAGCAATGATGGATAAGGGAAAAGATTGCTAGAATTTTGGTCCAATTCAGTTGAAGCCCAACCTGGATTTTGTGTTTGTGTGTGTATGTATGAAAAGATTGCTCAGTAATCAACATCAGGATTTTACCTAGGATTCTTTCTATCTTTTGGTAAGTCGTAATTGTAGAATCAAATGAATTTATAAGATTTTACAAAAACTTTCCTTTGCCATGGAAACTTTGGAACTTTTCCATCCAACAGCAACAATCTTCATGTCTGCCACACTCTTGTCTCTTTCTAGCCACCACCAAGCCTTGATGGCGCTTGCATCAAGAAGCTTCTCCTTCATAGTGATGCCACCGTTGAGACCAATGACGTCACTTTAGCCAAGCAGGTCATATAGGTTCTCAACAACATCACCTCCTCTCATGACAACTCCAACCAATGTCTCACCTTTTGGTTCCTTTGTTCCCTCATCCCCCGTGCCTCCAAGGTCTACCCCATGCCCATGAGCTTCAACACTGGCACCACACCCACCTGGTTGATGTTGGTAACCGAGCCCATCGGTTATGTTGACTTGACCCCTTAGCTCATCATCAATCTAGTACTAAGTTCCTGTAGAGTGAACGAGACTAGAAAGCCTACAAATGGGCTCCAGGGCTAATGACCTAGGATTGGCCAAAGCAAATATACCAAGCTAGCCACTTCAAACTTGTAACACTCTTTCGTAGCATCCAATGGATTTTTGGTAACAAATGAGTCCTGTTAATTGTTACCAAATTAACTAGTCCTTTGGGAATTTCTCAACTTCTTCATACATGTAATGTAACATTACTTATTTCAAACTAAACATAACCTACACTGCCAACGATTTGTTATAGGATAATATATCGATAATAACTTTTACAAGCTAGTGTGCAAAAAATGGTATATTTAACAATACCTTCACTAAATGTGAATGATATGTCATATAAGTGTGACACATCATGAAATTCTCTCGTGACTGTGTAAGTTCTTAACCCCATTGTTCATAGTAAAATCACTCAAATTATAGAAAACCTCATAAATATGAAATTGTCAGCTCTTATTCTAGAAATCCAGAATTATCCCTTGGATATTTAGTATCTAAGTATAGATTTTCAAAACATAAATGAACATATTGTAATTTCACCCCAAAGTCCATTTTTGTGATTACTTTTCCATTGTATTATGTCTATTCAAATTAACTTCCATCAAGCCACCTACAGCTATTTATTTAGGTACAGTTCATTTTGTATTAAGTCACAATAACCCAAAACAGTTTATTTTTATTTCTATGGTTTTTTATCTGAAAAAAAATCATTTAAAAGTTAATATTATTTAGTTGAATAATTTACTCAATAACTCTTTTTATAATGTAATGAAATTTTTATTAATTTTTATCTTTTTTGTTGAGTAAATGAAAAATTTATAAAGTCTAGCTATATTGTAAAAAATTTTATACAATGAATTATTAAATTTAACAGTATTAGGTTTCAAATAATATTAATTTCAGATAGAAAATTTGTTGAAATGAAAATAAGTCATTGATTTGACATTAATTATAGCTGCACCTTAATTGATTGTAACTAATGGCAGGAGAAAAACTGAACTTAGAGAATCCGAAACGCTACAGGTAACGCATAAACCTGAAGACAAACTGACGAGAGAAATATAAAATAACGAACTAATGCTTGCAAATATATAAATAAGCTTTAAATAGCCCATACCTTTCACATGAATGAACAGCTAAGGCTTTAACCTTTGCACAAGTCGCGTTCATCATGTTAAAACAGTAGTAAAAATAAATGAATAATTCATAAAGTTTTTTTTGCATATGATTACATAAGCAACCGCTATTTCACCTGGTTTGGAAATAATTTTTATCATTAGTGTTAGAATTTTGAATAATTTATTTAACAATTGAGATAAAAATATTGAAGCTAATGATAGTTTTTTCAAAACTCTAACGTTAATTATTAATGCTAATGTTAAATAGGGATATATATCATTTAGTAAGAAAAAAAATTTCATAGAATGCTTTGTGTTTTAAGGCCAAAAGCCACGTTAATAGACTTTTAGGCTTGAAAGACCTGTTTAACATTAGTGCCAATGATTAATTTTAAAATTTTAAAACAATTAATCAAAGCTACTTTTAATTTTTAGTTTCAATATTTTTATTTTAATCATAAATAAATTATTCAAAATTCTAACGTTATGACAAAGATTATTTTTAAATAATACCAAAGTGTCGAGCGAATAGCGTTTCCACTCTTAGGACTCTCTGTATTTATTAATAAAAAAAACGTAAAAACGGGGGAAGCGACGAAGCGTAATACGCACCTTCGCCGGAAGCTCCGCCAAATGGGCAGAAACGGATCTCCTTGAGCCCACTTCGGACGAGCTCGATCAAGATACTGAGAAATTTCTTCCTTGTTTTCTTAGTTTGTCGAATCGAAGGAGACAGAACTAACTTTCGATGTATCCGTCCTTGTATTGCTACTATCTGATTCTGTTTCTCGGTTCCTGGAGCGTAGAGGCGACGCCTTCCCAGGCAGGATCGCGCTCGATTCTGCGAGAGATCGGCGCCGGAGATGGCGATTCTCATGATTTTGCCGTCGAATTGAACGCCTCCAACTTCGATGCCGTCCTGAGGGAAACCCCGGCTACTCACGCCGTCGTCGAGTTCTTCGCTAATTGGTTAGTCCTTCGAAGTCCCACTTGCAGCTACACGCAAATTTCGATCCCCCCCCCCCCCCCTCCCCCAAAATATGTTGTTCGGTAAGAATAGAATTAGACATGGAGATCACAAAATGTAGTAGAGGTAACAAGTTGGGGAATTAAAATGCTAGTTTTGTGACCATTTTAGCTACATGTTTGTAAGTCAACGATGCTTATCGGTTAGAAGAAAGTTGAGCATTTCTGGGGCGATCCACTTTGGTTCTGATGTTGCTGGGACTTTTAAGATTTGGTTCACTTCCAGCAAACGGTGCATTTTATATAGCCGAATTATAGAGTACGTGGTAGGTATAGGAGAGGTTAGATAAGTTTAGGGTAGACGTAAAGATCTTTGGGTAGAGGTGCTGAAAGAGAAGATATTGCTTTACTAGAGCTGTTGGAGGAGGATGCCTCGCATCAAATTGAGTGGAGACAAGACGGAGGCTGCCAACTTCCCTTTGCTTGTTGATTAGTTAATTTTCTTAGATAGAGTTCTTGCAATGATTGTAGAAATCATTCATCTGTGCCCAAGCAGTAAGTCTTCATGGGGCTCTTTGGTGATGTGGTTTTGCTGCACTAACTAAACCTGTATCATTCTTCCTCTTGCAATGGAAAAAATATTGTTCTTTCGACTTTGTAGATTAAAAATGGGCTGTAGAATGTCGAATATAGTGTGAAATGATAACTGATTGTTATGATACTGTGAGACTATAACTTCGCAATGTATTTCCATTACTCTGATTGTGTAATGGTAGCCATCGTAAAATATATTTTCTATAGACAAGTAAGATCCTGGTGAGTAGTCATATGTGATTATTGCACAGAGGAGTGAACAATTTAATGTTGTGGAATTTGAGTTTCTGTAAGCAGCTAAGAAGAAATGTAAAGAAGTTGAAGTGGCATGAAGTTTTTGATTAGTTATTTAAATACTCAGAGCTTAAAAATTATGTTTGTTCGAGGGTTGCTGCGGGTAGACAGTTTTCTGGAATGAAATAGTATTCGTATTCTTCTGATATGTTTATTCTCTCATACCCTGCCTCGTCATTCTTATTATCAATTCGTTATTATTTGTTACCAGTAATTTTCTATGTATTTCCACTGTGAATTACTTCATCCTGCCACCCAAAACTTGAAAGAAGAAAAAAAACCAGCAACTGACTTAAGAGGTTTTTTTTGGTATTCTCTGAAACACGCTATCTGAAATTTGATGATTTTCTTAATTGTTTATGTTTAGGTGCCCAGCTTGCAGAAATTACAAGGTACACCTTGCACAATGAGATCTTTTACCTTTATTACCTTCAAGAATTAGCATTCTTATGATTTTTCCCCTCCACATCCAACTCCGCAGCCCCAGTATGAGAAGGTAGCAAGACTTTTCAATGGACCTGATGCAGTACATCCTGGTAGCATATTGATGACAAGGGTGGACTGTGCACTCAAGGTATTCATTGAATCCTAGTATTGCACAATACGCATTACCATTATTCTGCAAATATTTCCTTTCCGTCGGGAAGTATGTTCTGCTGCATGGGATTAAATCTCAACCACGTTTCTCAGGTCTTAGTTAAGCTGTAGGTTTATAAAGTAGCCGGCAAGATACTACAGGAGAGCCCCCTAGGATGGCGAAAGAGTTAAAAATCTTTCCACCATGATAGAGATATGTAAAAGCCTTTTCTAATGAGAGCAAATATGCTGAATATTTCAGAGAAAGGAGAGGACATATATTCAGCAAAATTGATTTCTTACTGTATTCTCTTCCCTTATGTAGATGAACTTCTCTACCATGAACAGTCTCTTATCAGATTTTCAGATCTTTTATCTTGTGATCCTTCGCTTCAACTTATCATACCATTTGTGTGATAAAATTTATTTATCATTTAATTTTCTCTTTTCTTATTTGACTTTTTTGGCAGCACAGATAAATACCAAACTTTGTGATAAGTATTCGGTGGGCCATTACCCCATGCTCTTTTGGGGTCCTCCTGTTAAATTTGTTGGATCTGGATGGCAACCTAGTCAAACAACTAGTGAAATACGTGTGATTGATGATGCAAGGACTGCTGAACGCTTGCTCAATTGGATCAATAAGCAAATAGGCAGGTACGAATTATCTTGTTGCAGTTCTTGGCAGTTAATGTACCTGGTTCATCAGACTGGATTTCATGTTCAGACATAGCACTAAGGGTTGCACATGCAACAATTTGTGCCATTATTTACAAAAAAACAAAATATATAAGTTATGTGCCTCTTGCAACTATATAAGCACTCTTCTTTACGCAATAGGTTCACCAATTGTTATAGATCTTATCCACATAAAGTGCAGTAAAATTTATGCTATGACATTGTTGTGTTTAGAACCATGACTAACACCCAAGTCTTTTTTAACTTGAGTCAACTTAATTTAAAATGACTTGTTTTTATTTTTACATCTTTTTTGCCTTGAACCAATTTCATTTGAAAGTCAATATTATGTGGGTTTAAAAATCCATTGAAAATAAAATTTTTATAATGTTAGTAAATTTTTATGATTTTTTAATTTTTTAGGCATTGAAAAGGAAAATTTCATAAAAAATGTATAAAATCATTAAAATTTTACTTTCAATGGATTATTACATCTACATAGTATTGACTTTTAAACAAAATTGGTTCTACGCAAAAAAAAATGTAAGAATTGGATTATGTTGACTTTAAGTTAAAATGAATTGGGTGTAATCCTTTTTTTTTTCTCTGAATTTCTTCTATTCTTGTTTGGTCAAGTGTGAAGGCTTGAAGCCTATAGCTAGCTGCAAAGTTTACCCAGAACAACCATCTAGTCAAATATGCTTTATTATGCCATATCATTCTGAGGCAGTATTTTTTAGGATTCAACATCTGTGTTGACTTAAAAGGAAATAATGTTGGTCTCTTATGGCTGTATCATGTTGAGTCTTCCATCCTTGGTCTGACCTCCATCAAACCACTGGCAGGATGCAACTGCACTATTTTTCTTTTCATTGGTTAAAAATGAACACCCAATTCATTTTAACTTAAGTCAATTGAATTCTAAATGGATTATTTTTATTCTTACGTCTTTTTTATCTGAAACTAATTTTAATTGAAAGCCAACATTATGTAGATGCAATAATCCATTGAAAATACAATTTTTTGCAATCTTACTAAATTTTTATGAATTTTTCTAGTTTTAGGCATTAAACAAGAAAATTTCATAAAAATTTAACAACATCATGAAAATTTACTTTCAAATGGATTATTGCATCTATATAGTATTGGCTTTCAAATGAAATTAGTTTCAAGCAAAAAAAGATGTAAAAGTAAAAATAATCCAATTGACTTTAAGTTAAAATAACTTGGCCCGAAGTTTTTAACATGTTAGAAAAACCTTCATGTCATTTTTTTAATTTTTTATTTATATATAATCGTGGCTTGTATATGTCCAAAAATTAGTAAAAGGCTCGTAGGGTTGAAATACAATGAAATTCATCGCATATCTTGAAATTGCTAGAGGAAAAAATGAAATAAAACCTATTGACATTTGCTGAATATATGCCAAAGATACCCAGGATGATGCATACAGTATCACAAATTTGTCTGACTAAACAAATGAATCTAATTGGATTCCACGGGTCTAGGAGCATGTCTTAGATCAGTTACATATGAGAATCGAGAACCTGCTTGCACCTTCACAAGGCTTGTTTGGAGTTGATTCAAAAAATATTTAGGCCCGTTGATGAACTGGGGAAAGCAATATGGAATTGATAATACATAGAAATGTTTGAAAAACAGAAATTGAAGAAGTGGAAGTCTTCTGTGTTCAGACTCCGGTGTTACCAATTACTACCACCCTATGACACATTACTGCTGGAGTTACTAATTGGCATATTAACTGATGACTTCTTTAATCTTCTGCCTATGGATGCTGCAACTGTGACTGGTTTAATTGTTTAATTGTTTAATTGTTTACATCTGTTCTGTGTTATGATATAGATAAGCAAACCAATCTTGCAGCATAGAAAACTTCTTGAGTTTGAGTATAGTATACGTGTTTTTCTAGTCTGTTCTTACTTCTGCTTCTCGTGCTATATGCAGCTCATATGGCTTGGATGACAAGAAATTTGAAAATGAGCATCTTTCAGCAAACATATCAGATCCAGTACAGGTCTTTGGAGAATATTCAATTTTCTTCTTGGTAGTCACACATGAGGTTTGTTTTTCTTATCAAAATATTGACTTCTACCTGCTGCGGATTCCAATAGATTGCCCGAGCTGTATATGATGTTGAGGAAGCAACTGCAACTGCCTTTGACATCATTTTAGACCACAAGGTGAAGATGCACCAATCTCTCTCTCTCTCTCTCTCTCTCTCTCGCTCTCAGGAGCTTTCTCAAGTTCTAAAATTAAAGTCTTTGTTCTTTTTCTCTCTCCTGGGAGTACTAAAACATGAGGTTTCTGCAGATGATCGGATCAGAAACTAGAGCTTCACTTATAAGGTTCCTTCAGCTAGTGGTAGCACACCATCCTTCGAAGAGGTAATATTTTCCTTTTGTCCTGAGTTATTGGTTGTCTTGAATTGTGCTTTGGTCTTTTGTGCTCACTAAACTATCAGTTTAGGTGTCGGAGAGGAAGTGCAGAAGTTCTTGTGAACTTTGATGATCTGTGCCCTTCAGATATGTGGTCATCCAACA
The DNA here is from genome assembly GCA_039654915.1 of Aquilaria yunnanensis. NCBI lineage: Eukaryota > Viridiplantae > Streptophyta > Magnoliopsida > Malvales > Thymelaeaceae > Aquilaria > Aquilaria yunnanensis. Next base: position 6,534,564 of record CM077595.1, read on the forward strand.
AACATGAAGTTGTTCATGGTGATCAGAAGGTGGCACTGCAGAATTTTCAGATTTGTGGAAAAGATGTTCCTCGGGGATATTGGGTTTGTACCTATGATCAATCAGTTTTGTTTTATTTGCATTTTATTGTTTTGCACTCAATGCTTTTAATTATATCATGTGTTTTAGAGTTTTCCTCACTTTTATACATGTATTACCTTTCCGTAGCTTAGATAGGCTAACTTGATTTATATTCGCTCATGACCATTAGGTGGTCTCACTAGTTTAATTACACATTCCACTTATCTGAATAATGATTTAACCTCAAGGTTAGATATGATGATTATTGATAGCAACTTGTGACCAGAAATGAAAACTAAAACAGAAAATATAGCAATTGCGGAAGCTGTTGAAATTGGTATCTTTGAATCTGCTGGTTCCTACTTGTCATTCTATTAGTTAAGTACAACTGTATGGCTAAAGAGTCGTTGTGGATTGGTATTTTAAGCCCCTTAGATGTCATTTTCCTTACTTCCTTTACAGTTTTAGTTCTTCACATATGTAATTGAAGTTGTGGCTTGTGGATGTATTGTACAGATGTTTTGTCGTGGAAGCAAGAATGAAACCAGAGGCTTCAGGTAATGCTGAATTCAATAATTTTATGCACAGATCACCTGTTTCTGCTTTCAGCTATTATTCTATAGCAATGAATACTACCAAATGTGAACGGTGAAACCTAATAGATGCATATTTCAGCCTTTCACGGAATTAATCAGTTACCTAAAGCTCAGTCCCCAACTTTATAAATGCCTGTTTTTCTCAGACAAATTACCCATTTAATCTAAGCTCCTTTACTTTTTACGCATCAATCAATTAACTAAGCCCTATTCTGAACTAGTTGAGGTCAGTATATGTGTCCTGCATCTCCTTTTTGCTAAGCTGGAGGGAAGTTCTTCGATAAGACCTAAAAAAGAATATCCTTTTTTCAAGTTCTACCTAGTTAAGTTTAGGTGTACATCTGCTTCTTTCCCCTATTGTATTAAACGTCTCACTCTCACACAATGCACAGATCTATATTGGGTATGCCCAAATCATTTAAAGGCAATATTCCCTAATTTTGTCCACAGTTGGAGCTACTCTTATACTACACTCATATATGTGTTTGTCTGTATAGTGTATGTGTGTGTGTGTGTGTGTGTGTGTGTGTGTGTTTATAATTCTATGTCAGCATTTGTCCAATCATTCAGCATGGCATTCTCATCCCTGCTATTCTTTTTTTTGTTTGCTTGCTGTTTCTTCTTTATGTGACACTTAGTAACATGAAGCATGGCAAGTCATGTGGCCGTTCTATGGTATAATGTTGATTTACTATCAGCCTTTAGTGGACTATGACTGGAGTAACTGTATTCACTAATCTTCTGCCCTCATGAAACTTTCCTGAGCAAGCGGAAAGAACATATAATGATAAACACGCAATGAGTTTTAACTTAAGTTAATTTAATCCAAAATGGTTTGCTTGTTTTTTTTTTTTTATATATCTTTTTTGCCCGGAACCAATTTTATTTGGAAGCCAATATTATTTAGGCGTAATAATTCATTGAAAATACAATTTTTATAATGTTATTAAATTTTTACGAATCTTTCTCTTTTTAATGCCTAAAAAAAGAAAAATTCATAAAAATTTAATAGCATCATAAAAATTTTACTTTCAATGGATTGTTACACCTATATAATATTGGATTTCAAATTAAATTGGTTCCAAGCTAAAAAAAATGTAAAATAAAAATAAGCCATTTGAATTAAGTTGATTTAAGTTAAAGCGAATTAGGTGAAAGTCTTTGGAACTCCATCTTATTGGATTGCATCGGTAGTAACAAACCTGTCTTTGTTCTTTGCTTGAATTGATCTGTAGAATATGGCTCTCGCAAACTAATCACCATTATAAATTTCTTGTCATGAATCCCTAGGATTTGGGAATAAGATTCTCTGATGATGATGATTGTGAACTAAGCATCAGTTAAGGAATCTTCTATTATGGCTGAAGTTTATATTGTCATAATTTTTAGATTAGTTTGGTTTACTATATTCAAGTTCAGCTTAATCTTCTCTATTTTAGATACATTGTGTACTAATATGGGCTGTTGCTTTTGAAGCACTGAAGCATTTTGCTTTCATGTTTTGATTTATGTTTTTTAATCTTTCTTTGGTTACAATAGTTGGTTAGAGAACTTCTCTTTTCCGGTTCCAAATTCCCAACCTTTTCATATTCTTCTGTTTTCCTCCCTGAAGTTCAGTTGCTATTCTCCATACATTCCTTTGTTACTGTCCCTACTTCTTCCCCTTTCTTTATATCTTTCTCCGGGGTGAGCCCCGCACAATCAGAGTTGATTTCCTTTTTCCTTCTTTTTTTGAGAAAAGTGAGAATTTTATTAATGGTGGTGTAATCCCATAAATACAGAGGAAGCACACCAACAGTGTTGGGCAATCTTACAGACAAGCCAAGAACCATGTGACAACAAATCTTTCCCTACTCCAACTACATAATTAAAGCACTTAGTGAAAATACTGTCTAAATCAAATAGTGAGAGCTGCTGTCTTTTAAGTCTGCTTGTCCCAAGTGAATCCATTGAAGAATTAGATGCTCTGGAAATATGTTTTACCTCATTCTTTGATCTATCAAATGCAGCTAGCATATTTACTGTCCAGGGCCTGTCATCAACTTCTTTTATCCATCTTACCATCATAGCTGAATCACTCTCTATAATCAATTTAGATAATTTGGAAAACAAAGCAAGTTCTTTTTAAGTCCAGACCGTCTTCGCCTTTGCCATCTCCAATGCCTCTGTGATAGCTATTCAGCAGTTATAACTTCCTTGTCCTGCAATTTTTTTGGTGAAAGAAACATTTTCCCCTCTTTATTTTGAAGCGACCCACAGATAGTCGCTACTCCCACCCTCCCCAGACAGAAGCATCCATGTATAACTTCAACATATCATCTTCTGGTGGTTCCCATGCCTTCAAACATCTTCTAACTTAACAAACTCACCAACATGAACAATTTTCTACCTAGGAAATCTGCAGGAAAAAACTACAAGTAGACCTTTTAGGTTTTGCCCAATATGCTACTCTCAACTATATTGCATCCTTCATTTCTTGAATGCACAACTGCCTGCACTTTGATTTCTGGTTTACCCCTCATTAGCTTCCATACACATAAGTCATGACTGTAAGGGTGGTATTCATGGCTAAAGCTTTATTTGGTGAGGCATTTTCCTGCTACTCACGGTAATGAATGTGATTATTGTTCCCAATTAATTTACTGTAGAATTTGCTGACAATACCTAAAATATACATCCAGAGATTGTCATCTTTGCTTTTCTTTTTCTGTCGTGTATGCACTGCACCAGAGAACAGTACTATTAATTCTTTATTCATTGTCATCTGCAGCTGTGGATTATGGGTTCTGTTACATTCACTTTCAGTGAGAATTGGGGATGGAGAAAGCCAGTTCGCATTTACAGCTATATGTGATTTTATCCACAACTTCTTCATCTGTCAGGAGTGCCGTGAACACTTCTATGATATGTGCTCTAGGTAGTCATTTTCATGGTTAAAATTTTCAGTATCCTCAAGCTTAGTATAATTTCGAGCATTCCAATTTGCAGTGTGACAAATCCTTTCAAGAAAGCTCGTGAGTTTGCCCTTTGGTTGTGGAGTGCTCATAATGAAGTCAACGAGAGATTAATGAGAGTAGAAGCTTCTCTACAAACTGCTGATCCAAATTTCCCAAAGATTATTTGGCCTCCAAAACAGCTTTGCCCTTCATGTGCTGAAGATGATGGAAAAAATCGAGAATGGAAGCAAGATGAAGTGTACAAATTCTTGACAACTTACTATGGCAAGAATCTTGTCTCCCTCTACAGAGAAAAGGGTCTTCTTGATAATGATGGAACAGATGCAGCTCTTGATGAGTCAGGAGCATCAACAAATGCCGTAGTGGTGCCGGTGGGAGCAGCACTTGCAGTCGCAGTAGCTAGCTGTGCATTTGGAGTGCTGGCTTGGTACTGGCGCTCACATCAGAAGAATCGGAAGTATTACCACCTACACTCTTTAAAGAACATTTGATAATTAGGATGGTCATGGGCTCTTTCGAAATTGATTAAAGGGGGTGTTGGGGGAATATGATGGTTCCTTTCTTATGTGATGATTTCCTTCGACCACATTTCAGGCCAAGGAGAAACTGGAATTAACACTTCTAACCAACCGAAAACACAGAGACAAGATCCTGGGCCGACCAACTCAAGTTCTGACCTGGAATTTCATACTACAGACTCGTTTCCATTCACATGGTCATGTTCTTGACAGTTTTGGCTTCTCCAGTTAAGGTTTTTTCTCGAATTTATAGGATCAATTTTTCGGATGTATAGTACAGATGTGTCATTGTCTCTCCTTTTTGTAACAATATCTCAAATGTCATGCCTAAGTAGAGAATTAAAGAACCTGTTGTTTGGATCTCCAGCCAGCCTTCTGTCTTGAACTCATTCTAATTCTATTTTCACCATCTGAAGGGAAGCAAGGCTATATGATATGTGTGACATGTAAGAATATTGTGCTCCTGATTTTGTAACATCATGTAATTGTAACTCATAATGCCATCCTTTGCCTCATTCACTTTTGTACAAGTCACGTGAGAAAAACTGCAATTTAACAAATTGAAATTATTTGTCCTATTCATATCCTAGAAAATAACGCATTATTTCCTATTCCCTCTCTCTCCCTCTCTCTCTCTCTCTTATGTCCCAAATGCAAAATATTATGTTGGTATTTCGAAGCTCTCCTTTCCTGCGATATAATGTGCACCTAGGGTGTCTTTTTCTTCTCAAGATTGGGCATCAAAATAAGGCTTTTTTTGAAGCAAATCTTTTTCATGCACAGGAATTGGACAAAAATCCAAAATCTTCCTCCAAATGTTTCCTCTTCTTTTCACTTTTTTTTTTAAACTTTTGCAGGTAAATTGAAAAATATAAAAAAATAATAATAACTATTGAAATGATAGTTAGGGTAATATGATAAAATGGATTATCAAAAATGGAAATAATGTAAAAGATTTTAAACAATTCAAAATAGTAAATATTGCAAAGAATATGAGTTAGGAGAAAGTATCTAGCCTTCCACTTAGATTGTTGGTATAGAGTATAGACTATATTTACAACTAATATGTTGGTGCAGGTTCCATCAAAATCAGAAGTATATATCTGGGAAAGAAAATAAAAAAATAAATACAATCGTCTCCTTGAACTTTTGTTGTTACTGCAATTATATCATTTAGATTTAAACATGTATAATTTTCACCCTAATTTTTTTTACACTGTCAAGGAAAAAAGTTTTGAAGTTATAATTTAAACTGTACAGTAGCTATCTTGTAGCAGTTTCAGATTTTTACAGTTATTTGAAATTTGAATATTACTTTTTTATATTTACAAAGAGAAAAATTTGATAATTTTAAGTGTTCATCAATTGTAAAATTAGATTGAGATTCCTTAATTTTTTTTTCTAGAAAATGTACATTTTTAAACATCAAGGTAATTATAAGCATAAGTATAACACGTTCACTCATATTTTCATCATATTTACAAAACCGTCATCGTGCCTTGAACAACACATTTGTTTGTAGGGAACAATACCTCATAGAACAGCACATTTGTTTTAAAGGAACAACATTTCTTTATGAATCAAGCAATATTATTTACAAACAATATTTCTTAAAAAATTAACAATATTTTACATAACACTACATTTGTAAGAATGAAATAGTATTTCTTATTGAACGGAACAACATTTTTTACGAATAGTACATCTTATAAAATGAATAGTATATTACATAATAGCACATTTGTTTGAAATGAACAATATTATTTACGAACAGTATTTACATTATTTATGTATACCCTCACTTTCACATTATTTATAAAAATATCATCGCACTTGAACAACATTTCCTACAAAAATGAATAGCACTTCTCACTTAAGGAAACAACATATTACAACACTTCTTATTGTTCGTAAATAATGTTCCGGTCAATAGAAAGTGTTGTTCTATTCATACAAGTGTAATATTCTCTATATGTTGTTTATTTAGTAAAATGTGTTATTTTGTAATATATTATAGATAATTTGATAGTAATAGCGAGATGCGGTAACCCTCTTGTATTGGTAGTATTCGTTTTTTTATTTGTGTGTTCAAGATATAATGACAGTTTTATAAAATTACAAAAATATGGGTGTAGCATGTAAATCGAGTTTATAGTATAGCTACTCTTATTATAATATAAATTAAAGTTTGGGAATAACCGATAATAACACTTAGACAAAAATCACTGCCATCTTGTCTTCATAAGGATATGGCTTTAGATGTTGTTTAGTGGAGCAGGTCTGCGTCTTCTTTTCTGCTATCCAACTGTGCAGTGTGCACTCGCAAAGTCTGAGAGGAGACTAGTGAGTGAACTACTTTTTCGGCAGTAAATTTTCTCTCCACATTTAATGGTCCATTTGGCCAAGTGCAAAAGCTTTTCTTATAAAGACGATTTAGATTTCAACAGTAGATGCAATGCAACTGCTATAAATTAACGAATTCCATCAGTAGAGGACTAATATGGAATGTTTTCAAAAAAATTTAGGATGAAATAAGAACAGCTAATAGGTTGAGGACTAAAATAAAAAATAATTAAATGCTAGAGACTGCCCATATTTTTACCAAATCTTGTTTTACGTTTCACATACAGGCCACTTGACCCATAAACTCAATCATTTGCCTGCATATTTGTAGAGATGACAAAATCTGATCCGACCAGATGACCCGGTTCAACCCACTTAGACTCAAGACCAACCTGACCTGACCTGATTTGATAAAAAAGTCAGCGACTTGAACCCGATTGTATCAAACCCAACTTGAACCCAAACCCGACTAAAGGGAAACCCAAAGAAACCAAAACCCAAATGACCTAAATCTGAAGTGACCCAAGCTTGAATTGACCTGAACCTAAGACTGACCTAACTCGAACCTGAGATAACCTGATGACTAAATCCAACAAGACTCGATTTTAACCCTTATCCTAAACCTTAACTTTCCTCTTTCATTATTTTTTCATATTTAGGGGTTTCCATGTTTAATAACTTTTATTTTTTTTTTTTTTACTTTCATATTTAATATGTCCCATATTTAGAAAATGTGACTTCTATAATTAATAATTTTTATTTTTTGAGATTTACATATTTAGTAAGTTTCATATTTGGGAAGAGAACTTCCATATTTAGTAACTCCATTTTTTTGGGGTTTTCATGTTTAATAATTCTCATATTTTGAGAGATGATTTCTATATTTAGTAACTTTTATTTTTTTAAGACTTCTATATTTTGTAAGTCTTATGTTTGGGGAAGGGACTTCCATATTTGGATTCTTCCAAAACAAGTAACTTTTATATTTAGTAAGTTTAATGATCTTGATAGACAATTGTCAAAATTATAACATTTCATTCCTAAACTTTTAAGTATGGTACAATAAGATACCTACATTTTGAAAAAGTTCATTTTAGTCACCCCTTATAATTACAATATGGGTCAAATCTTTGCACTCTCACCTAAAATTTTTCAAATTTTATAGTTTTGTCACTAATAATGAACTTGAATTGCATTTTGTAGTAATTTCAAAGAAATTTCATCGGAACATAAGCATAGCAAAATTATCATAATGTATATCTGGGTAATAGTTGAGTGAGGATCTAAATGACATGTACAGTGATAGTTAACGAGTATGAGTCTAGAAAAACAATCAAGTATTATCAATAGTGTTAAATTACCTAAATATGTACTAAAGTATATGGATAAAGATTTTTATGAATATTTTATTAAATATACTTTTAAAAAATAATTTAAATTAAATCATACAAAAAAATTGAATTCTTTGATTTAAATTTTAACAAAATTTGAAAAAAAAAATGAATCAATTCAATTATTTTGGCCTATACACCAGTAACCAGAGTGAACACAAATGTCGGCCCGAATTTGACCCGAAACCTAACCTGAAGTCACACGAGAATGAAATTAACTCAACCTGTAGTAAACACAAACTCAAATAAACCAGGCCCAATCCAACCCGAACCCAAATGACTCGACTTGAACACCAAATTCATGCTAACCTGAATAGATTCAAACCTAAACGACCAGACCTAAACCTAATTTGACGCACCCAATTGCTATCCCTACATACTTGAGGATGAAAACTGCTTCTCACCACTCCAGAGTTCTTTTCCATTAAATTGCCAACAATTATTAGGGGACAAAAATGATCCGCCCCTCAACATCAGACATCCGACGGAAGCGTAATCAAACTAAACTTGAAATCCCAACTTGAAAAGATAAGATCTTCCCTCTTGCGGAGAACTGATTCTTTGGTCTGTAATATATCTCCAAGACTTGTTTTTTTTTCCCTTAAAACAAAAGAGAAAAAAGAATTATCATTCCGAAAACATATACCAGAACCTTTGCCTGTTTCACAGTATTCACTCAGCTTCTGTACAAACCAAACAAATCGCCAACGAATATGCTCGTTTGAACGTATTCAGATGGTAGTCTGTTTTGTATATACACATGGGATCTTTTCATAGTTTCCTACATGTACAATTCTCTGTATGACAACTCAGACGGAAGGCAAACGCAACGCTGCTACGATATGAACTTCGGAAGCCTTTAACTTCTTGATTCCCAAGTCAATAACAGAGTAGATGAGTAAAAAAGTTCATGTCTGCAACTCTTCTTGAAAACACAAGCTGCTACGTTTACCTCCCTCGGTTGAGTATGAAAATGAACACAGGCATATAGTGCACCTGTATTGCTGATTTTAAGGCAATAAAATGCTTGTTTTATTATGTGTAGCTTCCATCTCAAGGTATTCACAAGGCTTTGTCAGGTTATGGATTATAGTATCTATGGCTGCAGGTCTGAGCTCTCGGTGTCTTCTTCATCTGATTCATCACTCGATGATGAATCTGGAATTTCCTATTGATTGCCACAAAAACGGTAAAGATAAGTTTGCCATGTTTGTCACCAACTTTAGCCATTATAAAAGAACTAAGAATGAGAAATAAGAAGATGGCATGTGCAAGGAACATACCTGTCTTTGTCGTCTGCGCTGGAGGGCAGTTACTGTTTTCAGTATTACGTAGATTGGAAGGATGATTCCGATGATCCGTAGAAATAACAACTGTGAAATGTATGAGGTGGTAAGTATGTGCTATTGCAATTCGAAACGCAAGAAATGAATCATACCGACGAAGGGTAAACACACTAACCATAAACAGGGGGAAAGAATATTCATTTGTTCCATCAAGTAGAATAGGGAGGGTGTGGCGCAAAATCAGTAGGACCATGAACTGCGGACAAAAAAAGAAGTTGTTCAATGAGCCCCTATCTACATAAGGCGGTTGAGTACAAAGAAGGTGCTAGTGCGGTGGGAGTTCTTACAATTGCAGCAACAGCACGGCAGTACAATATACTTCGAGAGGTTGCAAGTGAATGCTCATCATCGTCGTGCTCAAGGAAGTTGCGATCAGTAGAAACCAATGCTATAAATCGAGGATTATTTGAGCCTCGCCTGGAAATTTCCCAATTCCCCCTGAAAGTAACATTAGAGGAGTACATTAGTGACTTTCAGTAGAAAACTTCAGGTTGAAGGTAACACGACATGTAAACCTAAGGAAATATCACCTGAAGTGCATGGGAATTCGCCCAAATTGAAACAAGGGAGGGGGTGCAGTATACCCTGGCTTAAACTCCTGAAATTTAAAAAAAAAATAAAAATCAGTTTATATTTGTTTGAAAATTCTCAGTCTGGACCACATGAAATAACATGAATTTAGGGCATTTTACTCCTTGAATTGTTGCATAATTGCAATCCCTCCCTTGTAGTTCTTTTTTTTTTATTTTCCTCATTTTTTTTTAATTGCAATGAACTCTAATTCAAATATGCAAACATGTCTTGGATGTAAAAGAAGTATGACCTGGTGGCATATCTCACAGATAGTATTGCCCTTCTCATTGCACCATTTCTGCACACATCTCCGATGAGCATACTGCAGAAATTGAAAATTGGATAAGGAAATCAGCAAGTATGATTATATATATATATATATAGTCTAAACACGAAAACAGAATAGAGTAAAAGTTCCAGACTCTTTGTTTTTTTGAACTGTAAGTGAGAAAATAAAGCAACAAGAAAAGATTATGAGAAACCAGAACAACATTTTGATTTGAAGACTCGGCCAAAGATTAGTTCTTTCTTGTAATAAATAGGCTGCGACTCAGTTCCAAGGAAAAGATTCTTTTTTTTTTTTTTTTTTTTGCAACTGGACCACGAGCTGAAGAGAGGCCCTATCCGTGGCTGCTGCATCATCTAAGCTATAAAGAAATGGGCTAAATATTATGGTTCTATTGCCTTCACTGCGAAATTCCATGTCAAAAATGAGGAGTGATGGCATGTAAAGCACAAGTGCCATCTCCATTGCCTGTATGCCATGCCCGTAGATGGAAAGAAGACATTCTCCAGGAAGGTTGGTTGATACAAGAACCGGATCAGCTGAAAGGAGGTGATTTAAACAAAGATTCCTACGAATTGACAGACTCAGAAGACTCGTTCAAGTAATGTCAATATTGGACGCCCGGTTATCATCAGGTCAATGGTAAAAAAGGGGCTATTTTACTTTGGTCATAGAATGTTCTCTTCTGGAAAAGAAGAGGCAAAGGCAGGGAAAATAATAACCAAATGATCATGCAAAAGGCAAATCAGAATTGGTCTTCAGATGTCCAGAAACGTTGACCATAGAAATTGGCCCAAACATTATCTGAAACATCCTTGTTTTCAAAGAGAACTGCTGACTTGCACCGTAAGTTTCAACGTGAATTCTTCAGGAATAAAAATTTTTCAGAATCCACCACTTAAACCAATAGTCATGTATGGCGGGGATAATTATTATCATGACATATGATATTAAAATGCTTTAAGCAAAAGCTAACTTTCAAAGATACATAGAACCTGTTGGTCAAACAAGGAAAAAACTAACCTTTAAGCTGCCACAACAAGAACAAGGCGTCTCCATGTTACAATCTTCATCCTCGTCCTGACATATCCTGCATTCAACTATTTTTCCGGGTGATGATATATCTCGGAAATCTGTCTTTGAGAGAGACTTGACAAGTTTCGTGTCATCAAGTGCCGATGTAGCTGCTTGCAGAGCCTGATTTCTGCTCTCTATTGCAGCTTCCAGTGTGGACTCGGTTAACAATCGATCCACCAACAACACGAAATGATCTCCCATGTTGGTTCGACTCATAACTATCAAATTCAATGATCCCAACAGAAATTCAAAAATCCAAGGCACAGATCCCTTGTGCAACTTCTCCTTCACTTGTTTTCCTGCATTTCCAAATACAAACATGCTCAAAAACTAATCAAAAAACATTCCAACTCAAGTTCTAGTGATGTAAATCATGCGGCCTAGTTACCAGAAAACCGAGGAACAGGAATTTCAAACGGAAGGAGTTGGTAAACAACTCCATACAAAGCTGAAAAGGAAAAACACTAATTAACAGATCATCCTAAAATAAAAAGGAAGGGAAAGGAATTCTACACCTAAACAAGTAGAAAACAAAAAGCTGAAAAGATTGGAGAAAACAGACATGAAAAGTACCCCCAAAGAATTTACTCAAAAAAGTTTGAAACATAAGCAGAGAAAAAGGGAGGCAAACTATAAAGTAGACAACTTTCTGAGAAAATTAAAACTTTATGCAACTGCCCTCCAAACGGACACATGAGCACAAACCCAATTGAGGAAGACAATCCAAAAACATTCAAATGACACACAAACAAGAAACAGAAAGTACCCAGAAAGGAGAAAAGTGAACATCGAGATAAAACAGAACAACCCAGATGCCAGGAAAAAGAAATAAACCTTTTCCCAATCCAAGACTTTACAAGGTAAAGCATCAATTCACACAAACCAAAAGGCTAAAGGAAGATGAAAAGTGGACAGAGAAGAGACTTACAAGAAGGGGATCGTATTTCTTCAAGCTAAGAAAGAAGAAACCTTTCTCTTTCCTCTCTATCTCTACCTCTGTCTCTCTCGGAATCCTTAAAATTGTAGAAATGTCTGGTTTCGAGGGGAAGCAAGAGATTGAGTGTTAGTATTTTTTCGAATTTCAATCCAGAAAACTAGGCTCCATGAAGCGATGGGCTTCAATAATGCATGTTATTTATATATATCCTATGCCTGCTGCTAAGAACACGTTCCCCTTTTCTCGCAGCTCATGCGTGTGCACAATACCGAGTCTTTTTCTTTTTCCTTTCTTTCTTTTTTTTTTATTTATTTCTTTTGGAAGGGTCAAACTATAGATCTACGTCAACACAATTTCGAATCCAAAATTTAAAAGAAATTTCCAATTTGTTGGAGTGCTCTACTTCCCTCCATATGGAAAGATGATTACTTGGTAACCTTTAACATACCAATTAACCTCTTTAACTTACATCTTTACGTGCGGAATTTATTTCACTGATAATTTGTCAGAATAATGAGAAGAGTTGGATATGTAAAAAGAGAATATGTATTTTTAGGTCGCTGCATAGGCAATAATCCATACTGCTAATTACAACAAATTACTCTCTTTATCTCATATTATTTATTTCATTTTACTTTTTTTACTTAAATTTGATATAAATTTATTTATATTATAATTTATTAAAAAATATATTTATAAACTATAAATCTTCATTTATTATTTATATATATATAATTTATATTTATACACTAAAATGTTAAAAAAAATTCATAGATTAATTTATGTGAATAAACTAAATGGTATAAATAATTCGGGGCAAATGTAATATGTTATTTTAGTTAACGAATATGAACAAATTAAAAAATAACTGCTAAATCAACATTTAGATTGTCAAATCTTTTAAAACTCAAAACCTATCCTTCACAAATAGACATTCAAATTCACATATTGAGTGAATACCTCGTGGGTATCAATTAATTAAATAATTTTTTCACTTAATGTTCTATTTTAGTGCAATTTAAATGTTTATCAAGATTGCCCCTTCCATAGAAAACGTACCTACCCTTAAAAAAGAATTGTATCTTGCTCTCCCTCAAACTTGTAGTAATTAGCAATATATGTTTTTTTTTTGGGTCACTCAAGATCATTTTAATTAGGCTGAGTTAAGAGGGATTTCATAATAAAAAATTGACTCACTATGTCAAAACCCTAAATTCGTAAATACATTTGGGAAGGGTGAAGCTGTGACAAATTTGGGAATCGGCTGAGCTACCAATAAATGGCGTGGATGGAACACGACAACCACGTAACGTAAGCGCCCTCCATGCAAGAAACAAGCGGCCGGTGGCCGGTGGGTGGGCGCCACCCATTTCCGCTGCCTCTCTAGCCTTCCGGTCTTCCCCTCATGTCCCCTCTCCTCATAGGCATAGCTACCCTGCTACTGGCTGGCCCACTCTTTAATTCCTCCCATACCAATTTCCTGCCTGGGAGGGACAATCGTGTTTTTAGGTATTTTGCCCAGCCTAACCTGGTTACGTGCACTGACAATAACATTGTTAAACCGAAGACAACCTCAAGTGTATCAGCAATATTTTTTTCACAAAAAAACTCATTCCTTTTCTTCTTTAATCTGTAATGATTTGTATTATTTTGTATTGTAGACTTGTAGTTTAAATATAAATAAAAAATACACAATAAATTCCGAGTAAACAAGAGCAGTATCTTGTTAGGGCTCTAGTGTAGAGTTTAGTTAACTTTAGATGCATCCTAATTTAAATGAAAATCTTAGGTTTATTTTCGTTCTCTTATTTATATTTTCTGTTGGAATCTTGTAAACGATCCGTTAGCTAGCTATTTATCGTTGTTGTGTCTTAAGGATTTATACCGTTGCCCATAATTTGTACTCCATATGACATTATTGTTTGAAATGAAGTCATTTATTTTTAAAAAAATTATATATAAAATCTTGAGTTATCTAAAATCGTATAAGTCTTAATTGGTGGATTCCTTGCTATTAGGTTAATTAGATAGGGTGCAACACCTAAAAATCGAGCCTGTGTTATTAGCTGGGGTGTACACCTAAAAATCGAAACTTCAACATTAGCCTAGATATATAAAAAAGATATGTCGTCAGTTAATTAGTAATCAATTACTGAAGAGTAAATCTTAGTTACTCAACAATGCGTAAAATGAAATTGTCTTTCATGCTTCCTTATTCCAGAACCCTATAATATCATCCTGCCTTTATTAAGAATTGAAAATTTCCAGCGTGTCTCTTCCCCAATTTGTCATGTCAGCATTATCTATTTGTTGGGATTTTGCCATCATCTAGCAAAGTTTACTCGTCTATTGTTCTTGTCTATGAGAACCCAAACTTTTTCGTCTATTATGCATGGTTGAGGTTGGGGGCACTCCATCTAATGATTAACATGGATGATGTATGTCGAGTTCATATATATCTATTATCAAATTTGTACACATATCAATGTCTTCTTATTGTTAATTGAAATTTTTATTTTGTTATTTTTACAAGCCTAATTTTTCATTTCATTTACAAAAATATAACTTAATGCAAATTTATAAAATATAAATAATATGTTCAAATGAATATGATTTTATCTATATATAAGATAACTCATATGCATCATGAAATAATGCAAGTGAAAATATTTAAAGAATTGAAGTCATACATACAATTGAATATATCAACAATAGTTTTAAGTATTTCATGCGTGCATAGGTCTGTCAAGGTTTATATAAATCTCCCACTATGTGTTTTACTTTTTTTTTATTCTTTTTATGATATCTTTGTACATTGGATTCATACATATCCATTATTCGACTTGTACATATCTCTGATTTTACTGGAAACTGTGTTTTAACGCATACATGCCTTTTATTTTTTAAATTAGGATGAATGTGTGAACCCATTTAATGTGACATTTATGTTATCTCATTTGTATATATGTAGTACTATATGATTTGGATATAGCTCTGATCATCTTCTTTATACATCGAATTTTCTATTTACTACATCGTTGGAATAGATATCTCTAATTTTTTGTGGGAAGTGGTATTCAACATGTTTACACATATTGTATGCTATGAATGATAGCATTATAATATAAACATATATAGACATATGAGGTGGGGCATACATTAAAGTTACCAAATTATAGTTGCAAACTTTATGCTCCCATTTTGGCAATATGATTACCACATTTTGATTCATCATGTTATTATTAGCAAAACTTTTACTTATCCAATAATATGGTAGTTAAACTATGTTACATTGTCATGCGTACATATTACCAAATTGGCTAATCACTATTTCTCACACATTTAATATGGTGAGACGCACTACAAGAGAAAAATAGATTAGTGACTGAAGAAACAGTTGCTATAAGTTGTTAATTGTGACTAACTAGTGATTAAAAGATTTAGTAACAAAATCATTAGTTGCTAGTTGTTAGAGACTGACAAATGACTAAAATTAGTGACTAAATGTGTCAGTCACTAGTTTTTTGACTTTATTATATTAGTGGCTGAAAGTTTAGTCGTTACTTACAACTGGCATATCAGTCATTGTTAGTGACTGATTGTTTAGTTGCTAGTTTCTTTTTTAAAATTTTTTTTGAATTGCTTAGATGTTAATATAGATAATTAATTTATATTAGTGTACTAAATGTAATATTATATATATAGAATGTACAAAATGTACAAATAATTTGTAATGTGAAAAATATGAAATTAAAATAAATATAAAATGAAAATGTAATATTATTAATTTAAAACTAATAAAATATAATAAAATGGGGAAGGATGAGAGAGATAGAGAAGAGAAGGAGAAACAAAA
The DNA here is from genome assembly GCA_039654915.1 of Aquilaria yunnanensis. NCBI lineage: Eukaryota > Viridiplantae > Streptophyta > Magnoliopsida > Malvales > Thymelaeaceae > Aquilaria > Aquilaria yunnanensis. Next base: position 6,550,504 of record CM077595.1, read on the forward strand.
AGGATGAGGGAAACAAAGACGGAAGAAGGAGAATGAAGAAGGAAGAAAAAAAAAGAAGGAGAACAGAGAAGGAAGAAGTAAGAAGGAGAGAAATGGGGAAGGAAGAAGGAGAAAGAAGAAGGATGAAAGAAACAGAGAAGAAAGAAAGGGAAACAAAGAAGAAAGAAGGAAAGAAATAGAGAAGAAAGAAGGAGAAAGAAGAAGGAGAGGCTGAAATTGAGGGTTTTAATTTAGTTTAGCAACTGAAATAACAACTAAAATAAACTAGCGATTGATTTTTAAAAATATGATAAAATGTGCAATTAGCTAGCGACTAAATATTTCAGTTGCTAATCAATCACAATAATTTCTATTGCTCACAAGCTAGTAATTGACTAGCGACTAAACTAATTAGCAATTGAAATTCAATTATTAATTTCAGTCACTCCATCGCTTTTCTCTTGTAGTAATGTTCGAGTTCCCTCATTCTTATGATAAAGTTAACTCGAACCCAAGAGACTATCTTTGTCTAAATTACTATCTTCTATTTCAACCATTAAATTAAGTCGTTGGCGAAAAGTATGCAATCTATGTAAATAAAATGTGCAATTTAAAAAAAGATCAATACAAACAGCCACTAGCATTGCAATTGGCAACTAATTAACAGGCAGTTGGTCTTCATCGGGTTGCCCCCTTGCAGGCCCTGCTTGTTATACTTTGGGAATGGTTCAAAGCCATCAATCGAATGGTTGTATTGATCTTTAGCTAGTTTCTCACAATTTTTCAATTTCTCATCATATAAAAAAATGATTAAAAAGCGAAGAAAGAAAATGTGAGGAAGGAGGGAAAGTTGCTTTCAGTTCATTTGTACAATTAATTGACCCTTTTTTCCTGCTAAGACTTTTTCTTATCCTCAAGTCGTAGAAATAAGGCAATGAAAATTTCTGAGAGATTATATAGGATTATTGAATTAAATTGGACTTAGATGTCTGAATTGGACTATTGACTTTTGACCAATTGACATTTCCAGAAGAACTCCATATCCCCGAGTGCCAAGTGTTTGGTCTACCAACATTTCGTGGGGTGGCAAGGTCAAATCCTTGTCACTGGCTCTCCATCTTGTCTGTAATGGATTGGATATTAAATAATTCTTGATCGCTCGCATATTTTTTTTATCCATTCCATTTTTTAATTTAAATTTAACTTCAGTTTACACATATTACTATTATTTATTAAAAAATTAAAAAAATTTATTTAAAAACTAAATATTTATTTATCATTTATATATATATATATTTTATATTTATATACTAAATATTGAAGATAAAAATTTATATATTAAATTGTTGTACGAATAATGAATAATATAAAGGATTTAGGAGGGGTGGATTACTAAGTGTAAATAAAAAAAAAACTACCCTTAGTACTTACCAAAGAAACCAGATGGGGGTGGTAAATTAGAGGGGAGATAAAGGAAAATTTTCACTTTAGGCCGCTTTTGATATGGATTTGGTTCGCAACTGTTCCCCCAATTCCCACGAACTTGAATCAATTTCTTTAAGTCAAATTAAAAATCATTATATGATTCTTTGCTTCCTCCATGCTCCAAGAAATGATTAATAATTATATCATCTTATGGATGACCTAAACTAATCTACTCCTATTAGGCATTAAATCAATCGAGTCTATATATATCACAATTCATTGAATAATAATCATTTGAAGAGACAAAAGCCGAACATAAAAATTTATGTGTAACCACATCAATTATTATCAAGTTTATAAAAAAGGAGGGATGCCTAATAACATCTTTTTCAACATTATAGTTTTTGTATACGGTTGAACAACTAATAATTTAACAAGTGATTAATTATAAATGATGATCTCCGCATTAGATTTGATCCGGTCGTAGTGTGTGTGTGTATAAAACTAACAAAATACACATTTAAAAAAAAACCGTATTTTGGAGTTTGATGGTTTTCTGAGGATATTAGACTACACCTGCATTAATTAGAATAATGATCCAGGTGCACCCAAAAAGGAGAGGGGGAGATTTTGAAGAACAATAACGATGGATTTAATTTAATTAATAAAGAAATTGACTAATGTACGGGTATTATTGTGCATGATAAGTAGAGAAACTGATACGTGCATGGCCCAGAAGACAAGAGAAAGGTAGGTGAGCTGCTCAAGCATCATTGGAGGGTTTCAAACAATCACTTGAAAATCTGGAGATGAGTGGTTGAACTTCTGACACATATATATATAATTACTTATAACTCCCAAATCTGGCAGTTGATCAATTAGGTTTGGATTGGTGAAGAGTCAATCAAGGTCCAAAATATTCGTATTTTGAATGGAGAATACTCTAAGAGTGTGAAAAACAAAAAGAACAACAAGAAGAAAACATCCCATTTCAATTTATAGATCGGTATAGAATTCAAGTACTCATACCATCCAAAGTTACATGACCAAACAGTAGACAGATGGTAAGGGCCAATTCATTTCGTCTAAAGTTAACTGACTTTTTTTAACTTTTTCATCTTTTTTACGTGAAACCAATTTCATTTGAAAGTTAATGTTATGTAGATGCAATAATCAATTTGAAAGTAAATTTTTAGGATGTTGTTAAATTTTTATGAATTTTTCTTTTTTAAGACTTGAAACTAGAAAAATTCATAAAAAATTAGTAAGATTATAAAAATTATATTTTTAATTGATTATTGTAGCTACATAATATTGGCTTTTAATTAAAATTAGTTTCAAGTAAAAAAGATGTAAAAATAAGAAAAAGTCATTTTGTAGTCAATTGGCTAAAGTTGAAACGAATTGGGTGTAAGCCTTAGAGCGACTCTTATTTACTAGTAATAGCTATTATTAGCTACTAATCGCTCATCAGTCACCACCAACCAGCATCTTGACGTCGGAAAATAGAGACCTATACTTAAAAGCTATACGAACCAAATTCCAGAAGAAGCCAAATAATGCTCTCCACATTTTTTATAGCTGCCCTTAACCTCAACCGGTTGAAATGACTTTAGATTCCTGTTCTTCTTCCCAGACAGCCACAGAACGTACAGAGCCCTGTCTCAGCTATTTATAGAGGTCAATTAACCAATTTAAGTGGGTGGATTAATTCTAAAATGACTTTTCAATATCTGCAGTTTTAATTAATTGATATTGATAGAGTCGATATACACCTTAATTTTTGGACTCTACAGTTACCCTTGAGAACCTGAACCGTTTTGACCATTTGTTGGAAGTATCTTTCTTAGGAGGGGTCTTATAACTTTTTTTTAAGTTAAACACTGTCTCCTATTGTCAATAACGGCTGTGGTCAGGGTATTTTTATTGAATGTTATAGCCCATTCGAGTTGGGTTTAGCCCATTTGTCTTGTCTCTCTTTTTGTTTTTTTTTTTCCTCTCAAGTTTTGGAAGTCCATACTGGGCTGCTCTTTTATCTTTTGCCTTCTCGTTTTCTTTCTTAGTCTACCATTCGTCATTTTTGGGTTTTTGTAGCCCATTATTTATTGAAACACACGATTTTGGGCTTTGCTTACCATACCGTGACCCAGCTCAGAACCACCTTCGAGTCATGCCATCTATGAACGGACTCTATTAGGCTTCTTATATATGGCCTAGGATATTTTCTCTTAAGGAGTCGATGCTTAAAAAGTCTCAAATCTTAAACTTGGCTTGTTGATAAATGTTCACACACTCTAAGATTAGAGTAGGGGTAAAACGAACTTAACTAAACTCAAATATTTTAGGCTGTAAACTTTGCTTGTTAAGAATTGGCTCATCTTGGTTTTAAGCTCGAGCTCAACGAGCTTGAAAAACAAAACCCAAAGCTCGGTTAAAAAAGGTTTGGGTTTGACTCAATGGCTCGATAGACTTGAAATTCAATTTAGTTTTGGAGCTTAATTCAAGCTCAATTCAAGGTTTTGGCTCAATTTGAGTAACAAAAATTAGATTTTTTTAGTTTAGATATATTTCGATGCTTAAAAAGTCTCAAATCTTAAACTTGGCTTATTGATAAATGTTCACACACTCTAAGATTAGAGTAGGGGTAAAACGAACTTAACTAAACTCAAATATTTTAGACTGTAAACTTGGCTCGTTAAGAATTGGCTCAGCTTGGTTTTAAGCTCGAGCTCAACGAGCTTGAAAAACAAAACCCAAAGCTCGGTTAAAAAAGGTTTGGGTTTGACTCAATGGCTCGATAGACTCGAAATTCAATTTAGTTTTGGAGCTTAATTCAAGCTCAATTCAAGGTTTGGGCTCAATTTGAGTAACAAAAATTAGAATTTTTTAGTTTAGATATATTAAAAATAAGATTAATATTATTTTTATATTAAAAAATATAATGCTCATTAGATTTGATAAGATTTCAAGTCGAATAACATCAAACTTGAAGCTCGGCTTGAGAATTGTTAGACTTGAATCTATAACTGAAAACTCAAGCTCAAATTTCAGCTATTTGATAATAAGCTCGGCTCGTTTGCAAATTCCCATAAACAGTTTACTCCTCATGAGCTGTTATTGTTTTCATTAATACTTTCTATTTAACCGCATGCTATGATTCCAAGTTTCCAAATTTGATTTCACAGTTTTTGAAATTTATTTTTGCCAACAATTTTTGTCAAATAGATACTATAGAATTTATGCACACCAGTAAAATTCAGCTTTTGTGAAAGGAATTATAAGATTAGCCAAATAATCATCAGTACAAATAAAACTGAAAACAAAAAAGGCAAGAGACAACGAAATAATGAGCTTATTAACATCCCATTTCAATTGGTAGACATATAATTCAACACCATAGCGAAGAGGAGAAACTTTACAGCCACTTGTGTGAATATATGTAAATTCCAAGCTCCAAGTTGCTAAAGTGTTGAATAAATTAAGAAACTATAGAATATCCAAACGAGACGGGGTGGCAAAGTCTCAACTAAAGTTGTTAAAATCACAAATTTGATCATAAGATTGCACGATCTTATGATCCTGATATAGAAAATTTTATCAGGACATCGAAAAATTAAAGACATGGTAGGATCATGGCAAGATCGCAATTAAGATCTTACCGATCTTACCAAGATATTGATTTTTGATAGAGGTGGATTGCATAGATGGTCCCTAACAATTAATTATCATTCTGTTTCAATCCCTAATCTATTAAATGTTCCGTTTTGATCCTAAACATATCAAAAATGTTTTATTTTTGTTATGAATCTATGAAAAACATTCATTTTGGCCCCCAATTCGATGAAATTTGTTAATTCAATGTAATTGTCTAATAACAATGTTTTAGAGCATAAATTAAATTATCTGGTAATTATTTTATAATAAATTTAATATGTATAATAATATTTTTTACAGTTAATGGATATTTAAATTATCAAATCTTCCTCTCTATAAGTTAAACTTATTTCATTCAAGGAGAAGAAACTACTAGTTAATTCACTATAAAAAAATTATTATACATTTTAAAATTACAAGAAGTCAATTATCAAATATTTAATTTAAAATTTTTAAAGCTTATGTCAATTAGTTATTTTAAGATAATGGATTTTATCTTTTGAGAACAAGAGCAAAAAAAATTTAATAGGTTTAAGACTAAAACAGAACATTCAATAGGTTAAGAAAAAGTTATGGCAGTGTACTTTCTTTTATTTGTTAATGATGTGTTTATTTATGAATTTCTTTTAAACTTGTGTTGATTATTTTATTGGTTATGTTAATGTATACACTATTAAAGCTTGAACTTTATTTATATTGTATCAATAATTATATTGTACAATTGCTATGACACTTAAACATTATTTGAGTTTTTAATATAATTTACCTTTTATATAAATTATATTATTTAGACAAGACATTTTGAAGTTTTAATAGGATCTTGTGATTTATGATCTGATTTTACAATCTTGATAACCTTAGTCGTAACTCTCAAGCAAATGAACTTTTAACCTGGAGTCCGCATATGCAGGTTCATATGTTTACTGAAGTTCGAACTTCCAAAGTCGAAGTTAAAAATAAAATTTCAACTAAGTGGAATTGAAGAAAACTAAAAAAGACTATTAACTTTAGGCCTAAGTACCCTGCCAGTCCTTGAACTTGGCCAACTCGAATGAGTTGGTCCCCAACCAGAATCAGCTTATGTTAGTCCTCAAACTTTGTAAAATGTGAAGATTTTGTCCTTGAAGTAAGAGGGCCATGTGTCCTTACGGTGATAACAGCGTTAAAGCAAATCGGAGATGGGGCTGATGGTTTTCCAAGTATACTTGAAATCCATTGGCCGCATCGGATTCCAGTAAGAGATGCTCCATTAGAAGATCTCGGCTTGGCTCCATTGTTCCCAGTAAGAGAAAGAAGAAGAGGCGCGTCCGGAGGAGGAGAAAGAAGAAGAGGCGTGGTGGAGGAGAAAGGAGAGTCTGGCAAAAGGCGAAAAGTGTGTCTAGCTGAAAGAGAAAGGTGCCTCCGGGGTAAGGAGATAGGCGAGCTAGACGGAAGGAGAAAGGTGCGTCTTGCGGAAGGAAAAAGGCGCGTCCGGCAAAAGGAGAAAGACGATAAAGGTGCATCCGGTGGAAGGAGAAAGACGAGTTTAGCAGAGGAGATGACAGTGTTCACGTGACACTTCAAATGGCTTGAGGGACCAACTCGTGATAATTTGTCAAATTGGAGGACTAACTTAGATCGAGCTTTGGTTGATTACTAACTCGTGTGGATTGGTCAAGTTTAAGGGACCCCTAGGGTAGTTTGGAATTAACTTTAAATAGAGAACAGGCTGTACAGACCCATGGCCCATATCATTATGTCTTCGAGTTGGAGCTTTATGCACTTTGATAAGATATTTGGGTCTACCCTCAACACAGTTTGTATTGGGCTTCCAACATATAGCTCATGTGGCTATGTTCTTTATATTACAAGAAAGGACCTGTTTGTATTTTCTCCTGTATGGCAAAGGTTGGTATTTTAACGTTTCATGACTAATGAGGTTTCAGAAATTTTTATTCAATGTGTTTTAATTAGGGGTGTTCATCCAACCCGCTCAATCCGTGAAACCACACACACCGAACCGAAACAAACCATTATTATGCGGGTTTATGTGGGTTATGATATGGTTTGGGTTCTAAAAATTAAAAACCGAAGTATATGTGGTGCGGTTTGGATTTTAATTTTGAAACTCTGTAAAAACTGGACTGAACCGCACCCCTAATAACTTAGTAGAAACTTAAGCCCATTAGCCCAGTAGCCCATCAACCCATCCCAATTTTCTAGTCCAAAATGAAAAGCCCAGAATATTAAGTTAGGTTTTTTGACTTTCTTCCCTCTTGTTGACTGTTGTTACCTGTTACCGACTTGCCGCACGACGTGAACTCGTGAAGTGCCCACTGTGCCCAACTGCCCTTCGCCCCTTCCATTCTTGGCCTCGCATTCTGGAAATTTCAGCGTCCACAATCCACGCCTCTGTCGCACGCCTCATGACCTACATTGTACGCCGCCACGCCCTTGCCCTCCATCTGCTGACTATACTCTCTCAGTCGCACGTCTGCCGTCTAGCCATCTACTCTCTTAGTCACAACCTCTCTCACTCGCAAGTCCCAACCTCATCTCTCTCAGCGTCTCCTTTCTTTCTCTTGTAACAGTTACAATTCTTAAGGTTCGTCAGTACATGGTTCAATAACTGATTTTCTTTGGATGCGTATTTGGATTACTATTTCGGAAACAACTTGAGGTCGCAATTGAATTGATGCTGTTTGATGCTATATTTTTCTAGCATGCAGAACAGACCAATTTGTTGTTTCATTCTAATTTGTTTTGTTTTCATTCCAATTTCTAGCATTAATGACTTATAGATGTTTTATTCTAATTTGTCTGTTTTCATTCTAGTTTGTTCATCAACAATGCATGGTGATAGTTAAGAAAATGAGAAATTTAGATGTTTGAGTTTTCCAAAATTGACAATAATAATTGTATGGCAATGGCAGATGACCTTTCGATTTCAATGAATTAGCTTAATAGTATTGTTTGTCTGTTTCAGTGTTTCTAGTTGTTGTTCGTCCTTTTTTTTTTGTTTATTTGTTACTTATTGTTTTTAATTTTCAAATCATATTAAGCATTTAAGGTGAAGTGTCTTAGCTGTACTTATTCGGTTTCAACTTAATTCGTTCAATATCATAAGGAAAGCATATAAAAAACAATGGAAGTAGCTTAAATTGTTTTACAGGATAAAAAAGATAAACCGGCCAAACCGAACCGCAGGTTTTCAATCGGAGTTTGTGATGAACGGCACAGTTTGGTTTTATATTATGTAAACCGGTCACATACACGGTACAGTTTGGGTTTTGGGTGAAACCGATCGAACCCGCATCGCGAACACCCCTAGTTTTAACATCTGGAAAATAGGATTACCTTTTTCATTTTTTTTAAGAATAGAAGAACATGTATGGGTGATTATTCGGTTTGTTCGGTTTAAACTGAACCGAATTAGTCGGTTTTCGGTTTTGGATGCTAAGAAACCGAATTAACCGAATTATTATATAAAACCGAATTCAAACCGAACCGAAATATTTCGGTTCGGTTCGGTTTAAACCGAATTAACCGAAAAAATTGTAGTTAAATTCTATAAAAAATTAAATGAGATAAAGATATTATTTTTCTTTTCAAATTCCATTCAATATAGAAGATTCAATGTCCATGGAAAGAAAAAAAAAAATTAAGAATCTAAGCTAACTTGCGTTATTTTAGTAACATTATTGTTTATGAAACAAATAAAAAAAATTTAGTATAAAAAATTTCGGTTACCGAAATAATTGAATTCTAAAACCGAAACCGAAATTTTTATTATTCGGTTTCAACCGAAACCGAACTGAATTTCAAAATTATTTCAGTTTTTTAATTTTTTCGGTTTGAACCGAATACTGATCACCCCTAAAAATAGGTAGTTTGAAACTTCCGGAAATGTGAAAAAGGTGAACTAAAACGAGACATAAGAAAAAGGGGGCAGAATCCCCAAGTTGTCACGAAACCAAGCATGCTCTATCAGGGCAAAACATCATAAACACGGCCCACGAGCGTAGCACCGTCAATTTTGTATTCTATTGGTTCGGCTCTAGTTCTGGAAAAAGATAAGATAAGAACCGTTTGCTCTGGGAGGTGGGCGGAACAGCAAGGTATCAGCTGCCATCACAGTAGAGAATTGGGATTACGCGTTGGAAGTTGTAAATCTGTATTAGCCTCTCATCTCTTCAACTCTCTCGCTCTCAGGTCAAACCCAAACTTGAACGAGAAAAAAGAAAAATAAATTCCACTGTAATCTCAAAATTGGAGAATTGAATCTCGTCTTTGGTAATGCATGACTTCCACTAAAGAATAATATCTCCTTTTTCATCTCAACTTGTACGTCAAAAACTACCATCATCTTAATCCTCCCCAACCTTTTCAAGATGTTATCTATAGGGATCTTTTTATTTCATTTCCTATCAACTAATTGAGATCTTCAAAGCTGGCCCACTCAGCTTGGGGCATCAATATGCAAGTAGCCTTTCCGAGTACAAAGGGATAGAAGGAAGACGGTCGAGTTAGGGTACCTTCAAAGAAGCAACAGTCGCAATGACAACCCTCTTGTTCCAAAGACGTGTTCTGCTTAACTGTCTGGAAGAGATTTCCTGGGTTTCTCCTGTGTTCTTTCCACGAAAATGAACAAAAGCTTGACATTGTGAATCACAAACCTACTGATCGCGTGTTCATCATCCCTGATAATCCGGAGAATATCCTCGAAAATATTACCCCCAGAATTTATGTAGCAACGCATAAACGACACCCACATAATATTGCGATGATGCTAAGAAAACCTAGATAGAAGATAAACCTACAAGCAGGCTATACAGGAACAAATATCACTGACATACACATACGGCGCCTAAAGGTGTTTTCTGCCTCTTCAAGCCAATACCAATAGGAGCAGACAGAAACAGGAACAGAAACACATAATCTGCTAAGAACAGAAACAGAAACACATAATCACTTCTTAGTCACACTGCGTGACTTTCACCTTAGCCTGCTAACGTTTTCTGCACAAACATGTAAGTAAAAGCAAACTGTGGACAAAACTCCTCTAAAGGACTAAACCTACCTTCATTGAACAGGAATGGTCAAACGACCAATCCTCTGGCGCTGTGACAGCTGAACATTGTCCAAGAGAGCAAAGAATCAGGAACAACATCTATGATTAACGTTGGCACCAAGGAGACTAACATTGGCACCAAGGTGTGCTGTCTGCATGGATTGCCACTGTAAAGGGACAAACCTACTGAATATCAAAAGAAATTGAGGACATGAATCTGCACTAATATGATTTATCTTCAAAGAAAATGAAATCGATTTTGACAGAAGTCCAAGGCATTAGAAGTTAGAACTTCGAGGGTTCTTGTCCTCTCAAGTCACAGTTGTTTCAGACATGATCACAACATCTACATACATAATATAACAGGCCCTTCTTCCTTCCCCTCAAGAACAAATTATAACTCTAGAAAGCTGAGTTTTACATCAAGTTTTCGCCGAATGGACACACATGCCCATGTAAGCAGGCTAATCATAGAATATAATCCAACTTAAATGGCTACAAAATTGTCAATAAAACTAAGGCAAAATTGCAACATTTAGTTGATAATAAAGCAAACTTTATATCTTGAAATGCTCCTGACAGAGGGCATACATCTCAATTTCTCTCAACTGCCCACAATTTCCTAACAATCCTGCTAAGTTGAATGCTAAACAGTCTCCAAGAAATAATGGTAAAACCTGTGGTCCACCCTTCCATGGATGCAACTGGGTATAACTCCACACACGTAAATAAGTTAGCTTCTCCCTGCCTTCAGGTAAATTCATCAAATCCCCAATCAACTATTTGTGCTTGGTGGTGACTCCAAGCTCACCAGCAACAATCACAGTAGTAGCCATGTCAAGAAACATCCCATGCTCCACCACACCAGCAATCCTCAGTATAGCATCACTAGCAGCCTTCAAATCCCCAATATCCTTGTTAAAATACAAGTCAACAATATAATTGTTATTGTCAGTAACAAAAGGGTCTCCTTTTCCATCCCTCCTGAGCTTCCCAAAACAACCAGACCCCTCAAACAAGCTCTCCAATCTCTGGGCTGTGAATTTCCAGCAAAAGGGCACAACTTCCACAGGCATCGCCAATCCACTCCCACCCAAATGCTTCACCAGCTTGGTTTCATCCACAATCACAATAAACTTCTTGCAAGCACTCTCCACCATTTTCTCCCTCAGGAGGGACCCCCCTCGGCCCTTCACCAGGTTGAGGTGGGGGTCCACCTCGTCGGCGCCGTCGATAGCCAAATCGACGTCCGGGTGGCGGTCGAGATCCGAGAGAGGGATTCCCAAGGAGAGAGCTTGCTCATGGGTTTTCTTCGAGGTAGGGATTCCAACAATATTTTTGAGCTTACCTAGCCGGAGCAGCTCGCCTATGCGGTCGACGGCGTGCCTGGCTGTGGAGCCTGTCCCGAGGCCGAGGACCATCCCGGATTCGACGTACTCGACCGCTTTATACGCTGCGATCTTCTTGAGCTCGTCCTGGGTCAGAATCACCGGAGGAGCCAGAGAAGGAGACAGGGAAAGAGACGGAAACCCAGCCTCCATTGACGCCTTCTCAGAGCCAATTAAATGGGGATAAGCAATCGCCATTTTTTCTTCCCCTGTCTTCTTCTGGATATGAAACGTCAAATTGGAGCGGGAAAAGGTTCAATCCAGAGAAATTAAAGGGTCGGCATTTTAGAATAAGGGGGAAGAACAAATGGGTTTTCTTTTCCTCCTCCTGGGTAGTTTGTTTCCTGAGAAAAGTTTCTTTTCTCAGAATTTTATGGAGGAAAAGAAAAATGGAAGAAGAGAAAAGGGAAGAGATATGAGGAAATTGTGTGGTAGTGGAAGGGATAGAAAAGGAAAGATAGGGTTTGGGTTTGTGGTGATGGAAAGACAAGGGAGGGAGGAACGAGGAGGCGGGATTGGTTTGATTCGTGCTAAACTCAAGTGCGATTTGTTCTCCTTTTATAGGGAGGTTGGGGTTGGGGTTGGGGTTGGGGCTAGGAGGAAAACTGGAAAAGAACAGGAAGGTCCAAAAAGAGACCAAGCATATAAATTCAAAAAGACCTTTATTTCCTTACGTCCCAAAATTCACGGGAATCACAATTCATCTTATTCTTCTAAAATTAATACTACACATATAAATATTGTTCTCTTCGTCCTATAATTTTCTTTAGAAAAATTACACCTAGACCTCCCAGTTGTATACCTTAACCTACAATTGTATTTTCTTTTTTTCAAATATCTATAACTACCCCCTCTAAAGCAAATCCGTTAATGACTGTTAAAGAAAAAAAAAAAAGAGAAAATATCCGAATTTGTCATCCTAGCATTTTTCATCAGAAATTTTGCCCCAAAACTTTGTAATTTCATTTTCTCAACCACATTAAACGCTTCTCTCTCTCTCTCTCTCTCTCTCTCTCTTCTCTCCCCCTCTGATCGATTCTGCTATTTGATGTCCTCGTTGTTTGCTCACTGCTCGTGTGGGTGCAGATTCCATCATTCGATTCTGCCATTTGATTCCACCGATCAGAGAGAATCAAATAAGCATGGTCAGCACCCACATCAAAGAATTGGAGGGGACAGCGGTATGAAGATTGGCTGGTGTCACAGAAGGCGTCGACTCGGAGCAGGATGGCGGGACAGCAGTCAATTGAACGGGGGATTTAATGTCGGTGAAATCAAACAATGAGCGATCAAATGACCGTGAAATCAATCAAGCAGCGGAATCAAACGACGAGGGAGAGAAGGGATCCGGCCGACGATCGAGCTCATCTTCGTCAATCGTTCCAGCCGACTGTCGAGCTCGTCTTCGTCAATCGTTCGCGATGAGGGACTCGGCTGTCATAGTCCCTTTAATTTCTCTGCAATAAACCCCCACATACGATCCACTTGCACGTGGAAAACTAAGGAAGCAAAAATTAAAAAACTCCGACGGAAGAGCGACAGAGTCAAAGAGATCCAGACCGAAGGAGTCAGAGAAATCTAGAGGCCATCACTTGATTTTGGGGCCAAACCCAGACAGAATACGGATCCTAGATTGAATCTCTTGAAGATCTGCTAAGGTTGAGGACAGTAACACTAGACCAGATCAGAGGGAGAGAAGAGATTCGACCGATGCATCGATTGAGATTGGAGATTTTGTGGGGGTCGATGAAGTGGGAGAGATCGATGAGGCTGAAGCAAACCCAGAATCATTTCACCGGAAGCTTCTAATTTGTTTTTTTCCCAACCTTTAATCGAAGCTATTTATTCACCATAGTGACTTGTATTGATGCAGAAGTTTGGAGGTAAAGACTCTAAGGAAGGAAGGTAAGAGGACAAAGTTAGGCATTTGCTCTTTTCTTTTGTAATGGTAAGTTAAAGAGTTAATTTTGTAAGGGTCTAAGTGTTAGTATTTGAAATAGGGATGACACAAATGTAGATTAGGGTATATCTCACGAAGAGCTTCGGTATTTTTCTTTTTTTTTTTAGGTTGTCCCAAATTCTTTGCGCTATTTCTTTTTTTAGTAAGTTTTCTTAGGTGTAATGACCATTTTGCCCTAAAAAAAGAAGTTGCTAATTTGCCTCTAGATCTATTATTCCCTTGGACTCATCTCTCTTCTCCTCCAATTTGTTCACCTTCAACTATAGCAACCTGTAAACCAGATAAAGGTCGATTCATATCCACTAGAACTTACTTATGTACATGATCAAGTTGTCGTGGTGTTGAACCCAACTGCTGTGCTTTTGATAAAGAACTGGTTTTGACAGGATTTTATGCCAGCAAAATATGCATGATGTGTTAGAAAATTGAATCTAACAAAGAGTTGATCTAGTTGCTAGCTTCATTTGGATGATGATTTAGGGTAAGAGAGAGGGGAATGGGAAGGTTGGGTCTTTTTTATGGAGAGAATTTGGGTGTTGTGGTGGTTGGGTGAAGGGCAAAGAGCAGTGAGGAGGTTGAGCTGACAATGAGGCCAAGGTGGCAAAGAGGTTTGCCAATAAGCTGATCTGGTCAGTGACTTCATCTGGATGTCAATTTAGGGGAAGAGAGAAGGGAAATGGGAAGGCCGGGTCTCTCTTATGGAGAAGGATTGGGGCGTTGGAAAGATTGGGTGGAGGGCAATGAGCGATGAGGAGGTCAGCCCAATGATGAGGTCAAGGCGGCAAGGAGCGGCAAAGATGGATCAAACCAATGGGGAGGTCTAGTAGGAGGCAAGGACAAGTGGAGTTGTGTTGCAGCAATGTGAAGAAACAATAAAAGGAAAGGGTAATTTTGAAAAAAGAGAGAAAGGGTGTTATTTCTTGATTTGTGTGAAAAATGAAATGATGCAAAGCTGACGGGACGAATGAAGTGAGACTAATCTACTACTTTCCTCCTAATATTATTGTAGCATACTTTATTTTGAGTTATCCCAAATCTTTTTAATATTTTCATATTTCATAAATTGCTTTACTATATTATGCCTCAAACTATCATTTCAATGAACACTTTTTCCCAATTTTTTCTTTCATAAATTACTTTACTATATTATGCCTCAAACTATCATTTCAATGAACACTTTTTTCCCAAATTTTTCAACTTACATGCAAAGTTAAGGGTAAAAAAGAAAATAACACACATTTTTTTTTTCCATTTTCTTAATCTTCATATAAAACCAAATTGTTCAATAAATATGGTATGAAAATAATATTTTCTTAAAAGTAATACTATACCATATTATGTTTGCAGTATATATGTGCATCAAAATCATTTAACTAATCCTAGTAAGCAAGACCACTTTGGTGTCATGAAAGCTAGTCAATTGTTGACAACCTTGTAGCTGAAGCTTGGGCAATAAGGAAAAGGCTATAGCTAGCGGTTCAATTCCAAATTTGCATGGTAATGATTGAGATGGACTCACAAAATTTGGTCGATATGGTAAATTAATCTTGTTTCTCCCATGTTAATTTAATAACCATTTTTTTGGATTGTAAGTTCTTGGTGTCTCAGCTCCGGATAGGCAAAGTTTATCGCGTGTTCAATGAGGGGAATCAAGCAGCCGATGTGCTTACAAAAAGGGGATGGACCTTCTTCGGATGGACATGGAGATGTTTGTTGATTGCTCTCCTTTTCTATTACATATTATTTTCAATGATGCTAGAGGGATCCAACCAACTCATGCACGTAATTCTGTTCTTTAATTCTTGTTTGCATTGCAGCAAATTCTGTTCTTGTGGGCTCTATGCCTAATTGATCAGTTGCTAGGTACCATGTTCGCAAACCAACTTTCTTTCCTTATTTAATACTCCTCAATATTCAACAAAAGGGAAAAAGAAAATTAAAAAGAAAGGTAGTCAATTGAAAGATAGATACATAACTAGTTTTAATACCTAGCGTTACCTCCAGATTAAATTATGAAGAAATTATGTTTGAATTTAAAATAAAAAATATATGGATATAAAAAAATTAATTTAAATATTCGGTATTGCCATGAAAATAAAAAAGTTAAAAATAATAAATAATACAATAATAATTTTAAATAAAATAATAGATAAAAATGTTATTCACCAACATAAACACTTTACAAGTAAAATAAAGTGGTAGTAATATGTGTCTTGATAGTATACACAATAGTTTAAATAAAAATACATGAATATACAATTAATAATTATGTGTTATTAGGTAAATTAGTAAGAAATAATATTCAAATGGATACAATATTCTACTAATATTGCATATTATTTTAATTTTATATAGTTCACAGTAGTAATAAAACATAAATTAGATAGAGAATTATAGAATGTCTAAATTAATATAGTTATATAAGACATACAACAAAAAATTAACAATTAACAAATCCTTGAGTATAGTTTAGATGTTAGCAAGATGTGATACAAAATTTTATCCTTATGCATTGTTTATAAATTTTTGAATTGAAGAGTGAGAAGAATATATACATAAGAAAAAAAATAGACTTCCTATTGTGTGTCAAGCTACTATAATACACATATGGAAAAAATTAAAAAAATTAAAAAAAAATAAGTATGAATATTTTAGTATTAGTTCTACCAATATAGTACAAATTCCTTAACATCACCAGAAGACACTAAACCTCACTGCACTTCTCAAACTGTCAATTCTATCTTGTATTCCTATATGTTTTGAGAAACATGCAAGGTAGTCAACATACCTTATCAGAACTTATTAAAGGGGGGAACATAGCTATATTGAGGTGTTCAAATAGTAGGCTGTGGTATAGGCTAAATCAGATATAAGACTAAGTATATTTAATCTAACTTACCTTTACTAATGGAGATGACAAAAATAACTCTACTAGCCTTACCCTACCCGATCCCAACCACCCAAACTTGACCTTAACCACAAAACTTGTTATGAGTTTAACTAAACTTACCTAAAACGCAAGAAAATAAATTTATTGTAAAACATCAGGCTACTAAAACATATATAGAAAAATAAGAAAAATAAAAAGATAAGTATGAATATTTTAAGTATTAGTTCCAAGAACATACATTGCAAGAGAAAAATAAATTAGCGACTGAAGAAACAGTCAACTGAATCGTTCAATAGCAAAATCATTAGTCGCTAGCTGTTAGCGACTAACTAGCAATTGAATACGTTAGTCGCTGAAATTTTGAACTTTATTAAAACAGCAACTGAAAGTTCAGTTGTCAATGTATTTAATTCAATTGCTAGTCTTTTTTAAATTCGCTAAGCCTATCATTTCAGTCATTAATTACTAAACAAAATTCAAGTTTAAGTTCTTATTTTTGAATTAATGATATATTTTATATAACATTATGTGTATTTTAAGTATATATACAAGTATAAATATATTATTACAACCAAAATTATTATTACAAGTAAAACATCTCTAGCATCTCTATCATCTGAATTTTTTGACTTTACCCGTGGTATCAACTATTGAAAAAGAAATATGATCTTGTTGTTTAATTACTTCGCTGACCACATTAAGATCAACCATTGCTTCGATTATCTCAACAGCGGTACTTTTGGGGCAACCAAGCAACAGGCCTCGGGCGACGAAGGTAGCAGTGACTCCCGGAGGTGTAGACAAAATGTGGCAGTTGCGCTCGGAGGTTGATTGAAATAATGAGAGAAACAGAAAAGGAAGAAGGAGAAACAATGAGAGAAAACAGAGAAGAAAGGAGAAATGGGAAAGGAGAGGCCGAAACTAAAGATTTTAATTTGATTTAACGACTAAAATAGCAACTGAAGCAAACTAGCAACTAATTTTCAAAAATATTATAAAATATGTGACTGATTAACAGTTGAAATTTAAAATTAGCGACTAAATATTTCAGTCGCTAGTCAATCATAATAATTTCCATGGTCCACAAGTTAGCGACTGATTAACGACTGAACTAACTAGCAACTAAAATTTAGCCGCTAGTTTCAGTCACTCTATCGCCCCTTCTTGTAATGATAGTCTCCGCCCTCAAGCATAGCTACCACTAAGGGATATTAACCCAACTGCTACTCCCCCAAATTGTCCATTTTTTCTCATGTGTCCTTTAAGTTTTGAGAAACTAGTGAGTTATCCATTATACTTTACAACAACTTATCAAGAAAAGGAACATAGTTGCATCAAGACGTTCAAATGATAGGTTTTGGCATAAAATAAATCAAATATAAGATTAAGTATGATTAGCCGAGCTTGGCCCCTACCAATATGGATAATGGAATTACTCTATTGCCTCTGCCCTTCCTAAACCAGGCCATTCTAACTCGACCATATCTACAAAGCTTTAATAAGGTTATAGGTTTAACTAATTTTACTGCATCCTACCCCTCATAAATTAATATTTTTATTTTTATTTTTTTTTATCTCAAAATAAAGTTATAATCTATTGTAAATTTTCTATGTTACCTGATTTTATAAATTTTTATTTATTAATTATTTGTAGACAAATGTATTTTTTTTAAACGTACATAAAATATATAGGAAAAAATGATATATATCCTCTCTACCCATGGGAGTCAGAAACAAACTCGCTTACATATTGAGATGGTTTGCATTTAGCAATATCCTTCTTGCATCTTCTTCTTCTTCTTCACATCTCTGTTTACTAAGGAATACCTATGACCCGTAATCGGCCTAACCCACCCTCTTAACGAACACTTAAAAAAAAACTTTATACCAAAATAAATACATACTCTATATCAAAATATTTTCACTCTAACGAAATTGTTGTTATTTTTTTTTAGAAAAGAAAAAATGTTCATTACTTTTCAAGATGATTGTTTAAAAAACCAATTATCCGTTACATAGTTTAGAGTTCTAATCGAGTCAAGCCAAACTGAACACCCTTAGCTCGAGGTTGATTGAAACTTTTCATCAATATGACAGCCTGATAACAATCATATATTAGGTGAATCCTAACTATTGGATAATTTCTATTTTAAAAAATTGATAATGATAACAATTAATAGGCACATGAAAAAATAAAGGGAAATTTGATTTCCAACTCTATGGTTAAGATATAAATATTTAGTTAGGCATTGAGTATTAATAATAAAGTCATAAAATAATAATATTTAGAGTAAAATTAATCTAATAATGATCATTATAATTAACAAATAGAAATAATAGAATTTGACCTATTCATCAAAGAAAATAACTTATCCTAAAAAAATTAACCTAATGTCTATTTTTTTATTACATTTCATGTTCGAGAATCTCCTTCATATAGTATTAGCCTATATTAATTAACCTTTAATATAGTTCTATCTTATTTATTTAATTATTATTTTTTTAAAAAATTTAAATAAAAAATAATGAAGGTAATGGAAGAAAGTTATAATTTGAAGCTAACATAAAAAAACTTCAATCAAGAGTCATGTATTTTTGGTAAACTAACATGATTGAGGATGAAAATAATAATAATACCATCTAATTTAAAATATATTTATAAAGTTAAAATAAACAAAAGAAAATAAAAATTAACAAAATAAATGATAACAAAAAAATTTAATAGTAACCAACCGCACCACAAAAAAAAAATCAAAATGTTGAATGAAAAGAAAAAAATGGAACAAAGAACATGTCTACTATTGTCTATTAGTTTAGATTTTTTTTCAATACATACTCATATATATGGGAAAATTTATAATAGGAATGAGAAAAGTTTAAGATATACTAAAGGTAATAATATTAACATATATCATAATGCAGTTAACATTTTTTGTATAATGTATAGTTGACTAAATCAATTTAAAACAAAAAAAATATTGATATTAGTTTGATGTATTGGTTCAACAAACAAAGCACAATATTGAAAATCATACAATCATTTAAGATTGAATTCAAGCCTTTACAATAGATTAAAAAACTAATACCTTTTACCATTAAGAATAATAAAACTATTTTTGGTAAGTGTTAAAGTATTTTTTTTATATTTTACTAAAATGAATTAAATGTTAATAAATTTCAATTTGATTTTATTTTGGAAACAATTAATTTGACATTCTCATTTATTTTAGAAAGTGATTCAAATTTACAATTATTTGAAAAATTAATTTTTTTTCTTTTTATGAAAATAGGTGCTAGTTGATGTGATCTTTTTATTTTAGATAATAAAATTTTTCCTTGTGAACAAATTATTCTTGTTACGTAAAATATTTTGGCTATTAAATTTCTATAATAGAGATGTGGTATGGAGGTTTTAGAATAAACACTAAAGGTCACGATCTTGTTGCCAAGATTAATGTTTCCTTATTAATTACATTATATGTACAAGATTTTGAAGAACTTTCCTTTTTGTGTAAAGTTAATGTGCGAATTTAAGTGAGAAAATTTGCTATAAAAATCTATTTTAAATGTGTTAATGTGTGAGAGATCGCAAAGAAGACAAGGGAATATTGAAAAATTTGTTCCAAAAGTATTAAGATGGTTATTTTTTGTGCCAAAATTATAAAATCTTAATATTGATTAGTAAATGAAAAAGTATACAAGAAAAATGTCTTTTACGGTGACAACATGACCATTATATATTTATGGGCTTTACATAATTATATTTATCATAGATTAAACCAAGTAAATAGTATAATTACTATAATAAGAATTTATGGGGTTTACATAATGAAAATGATACACTTAAAACATGTAAAAAATGAAAAAGTAACATATTATCATATATAAATAAAAAAATTAATATATATTATACAATATAGATTTTCTTTTTCTTTTTCATTGTCTTCCATCAACTCGTTTCTATGTCTCTATCTCGCCTTTATATCTTTCATGACAAAGCTTCAAAGTTTGTCCTTGAATATGAAAATGATGAAAAATCAATAATTTTTAAAAGAAGATCTAACAATATAGATAGAATTTAGTTAGAATTTCAATCCAAAAGATAAAATGTCATAATTCAAATCTTAAAAACATACAAGATAAAAATTTCATAGGACTGAAATGTATCATTATATAATAATATTGTGTCAATCAAAATAGATTCCCGAAATAAAAGCATACATACATACATACATAGAGAGTGAAGAAGAAGAAAAAAGCCTAAATCCAAGACATTAATGACAAATAATCATGCATAATTTCAATATTGAAAAATATAATTTTTCTAAATAAAAAGAGGAGAGATATTTACATTTGTGCAGAGTTTGTAAGATTATCATGTGTTAATATATATAGAGAAAAATATGAAAGGAAATACATCAATTTTTCAAAATAGGTTGCATAACATATGGCTAATAAAATAAATAAAGTGTTTATTTATGGAAGTTATATATTTAAAAGATTGAGTTTTCAATTTCAATTGATGTGCATAAATTTCAGAATTAATACATAGCTGACTTTCCTTTTAAATATCATGTAATTATATAGAAGAAATGTATTTTTATTACTAATGAAAGGACAAAATTGGAACATCAGTACAAAAAAATGAGAGGTGACAGCATGAGAATAAAAACACGTAAGCAAGAGCTAAAGAAAAGACATTGCTTGGCATGAAAATAATCCTGTTTTAGTATATAATATTATATTGTAGTCCAAGACTCTAGTGGACTACTAACATTTAGGAACCATATTTTAATACAACAACTTGTGTGTGTTTCATCGCTCAGAAATATACAGATGGTTTATAATTTTCCAAGTAAAAGCTAAGGCTCCATTTGTCCCGAACTTTTGTATGAATTTTCTACTGCTAAGCTCTATCTTTTCGATTATTACCTGAATTATTTTTTAGAATAATTATTAGTGTCATATCCTTTTGGTTTTTCAATTAAAAAACGGAGAAAAATAAAAAAAAAAAACATGATTTTGAAAAAACAAAATTAAAATACTTTTGCCCATGTCTCAGCCAATATGGTTTGATGCCATCCAAATTTTAAAAAATAGGCTGTTAACTCATTTGCTTCAAAAATTACTCTACGCATAAATGTTGTTGTCCTGTTTCTCTGGGCTAAATAATAAAGACGCTGGAGATATGAACTCGGAATCCTGAATTCAACCATTCCTTTCTTTTCTTAATATCACACAATATCATTTGGTGCTAATTTAGTTATCATTTGGGAGTCTAAGGAAGCGGATATTTCACTTACTATAATGGAACTACCTCATCCTAATTACCTAAACTTGCAACAAGTGATTCTAAGTTAAAAAAAAAAAACGGTTGAGTATAAAAAAATAAAGAAAAAAGGAAAAAGAAATATCTAACGAATATTTTAAAGTTTCAACAGTGTCTGGCACTTATTGGCTATGGCTATAGCCTATAGCAAACACCTCGAAAGTCATTAAGAAAAGCCGGAAAAAATGGTTTATAATTCGGTCGGAAAATGACCGAACTAGCAAAACGCTTTCATCTGGGTTGTTCTTTTCATTACTATTATAAACGACAGTGATGTTTCAAAGCTTTTTTGTTCAAGACTTGTTAAAATTCAGAAAATTACAGGAGAGTAGCCCTATGGAAAATAATATTTTATATTTTTAAGAGATAAAAAAGGTTGAGTATTAATGGTAGGTGATCGTCGAACTATCCATGGGAGTGATTGAGTTGGATTAGTCTCGTGAATTGTAGCGAGCCAGAACCATAACCTGTGATTAAAGACAATGTTATGACCCCAGAGAATACCTTCGAAGAAGCCTTCCACTAATCAAGTTAATCCTTTTATATTAGTAGGAGTTGCTAAGGTTTTGAGTGGAGGGAAATGTCTGCATTTTATTAGCCATGGAGGTCAACCAGGGCACCTCTGTCGGGACTTTAGGAATATTATTAATATTGGATTCCACCCAGGAATCCCGTCCTCTGTCATTATTATCCCTTGATAGGGTTCCTTCCTTAACCGCAAGTCTTCAATTTCAATGAAATTAATTTCGTACCAGAAAGAGCAAAAGTTACAAACGTATTAGTTTTTCGGTCTATAAAACTACCAAATCCACACGATCCTATATACCAAATCTTTAAAAGCACGAAAGCGAAAAGGAATATTGCTATCCATCTAACTTAAGGTGTTAAATACTGTTATCATAAATTATATCACACCTCAAATTTTTAAGATATATTGCATGGTATATTGCGTTACATATAGTTACCATTTTCATAAACAAATAAAGGAAAATTCTTGTGTGAGCCAGGCGTAGCCGTGAGCCCGGACACGGAAGGCAATTACATATTGTTGTAGGAGGCTAAGCATGTTTTTGGTATTGGCGGAGTGTTTAAGAAACTACGGAAAAATTAGGTGACGTGGGTTTGAAACACATTGGAGATTTGTTTTTCTGCCCGTCCCTGCTGACGCATTTCTGTTTATTTTTTCTCCATATTTTGTTCATTGTCGTTATTTTCATAATTTTTTTTGTTTTGTTTCTTTTTCTCTCCCATTCCTGTAGGCGCTTATCTTTTTTTATTTTTTTTTCTTCTGGATGCCTCCCTTTTCTTTTCTTTTTTTTTCCTCCCCTTCTGCTGATGCATTTCTGTTTATTTTTTCTCCATTTTCTATTCTTTGTCGTTATTTTCATAATTATTTTTTTTTTCTTTTTCTCCCCCATTCCTGAAAACGCCTTTCTTTTTTATTTCCTGATGGATGCTTTCCCTTTTCTTTTTTCTTTTTCCTTTTTTGTTTCTTTTTTTTCCCTTTTATGTTCTTTTTCATTTTTCCCAATTTTAAAAGAACAAACAATTGCTCATGAAAAAAATAATAACTACTAATAAAAGAACAAATATAGTTTATGTAAAGAATAAGCAGAAATAAAAAAAAAAAACAAACAGCTACTAGTAGAAGAACAAACAATTACTGATAAAAAAATAAATAATTATTAATAAAAGAACATATAACAAGTTTACCTAAAGAACAGGCAAAAAATGATAAAAGAACAAACATTTTCTTCTAAAAGAACAAGGATGCCCTTCTAAAAGAATAAACATATCTTTCTGAAAGAACAAACACCAGAAAATAAAAAAAATAAGAAGTTTACAGAAACAGGGTCATGTATAAGAACAAATAGTGTCTTCTATAAGAACAAACACTTAAGTGATAAAAAATAAACATGTAAAAAAAAAGAAAAACAAACATTGTCTTCTAAAAGAACAAAGATACCCTTCTGAAAGAACAAACATATCCTTCTGAAAGAACAAACACTAGAAGATAAAAGAACAAGAAGTTTACAAAAACAGAATAATGTATAAGAACAAACAGTGCATTCTATAAGAACAAACACTTAAGTAACAAAAAATAAACATGTAAAAGAAAGAACAAACATTTCCTTCTAAAAGAACAAAGATGCCCTTCTAAAAAAATAAACATATCCTTCTGAAAGAACAAACACTAGAAGATAAAAACTAAGAAGTTTACAGAAACAGGGTCATATATAAGAACAAAAAGTATCTTCTATAAGAATAAACACTTAAGTGACAAAAAATAAACATGTAAAGAAAGAAAACAAACATTGTTTTCTAAAAGAACAAGGATGCCTTTATAAAAGAACAAATATATCATTTTGAAAGAACAAACACTAAAAGATAAAAGAACAAGAATTTACAAAAACAGGGTCATGTATAAAAATAAATAGTGCATTCTATAAGAACAAACATTTAAGTTACAAAAAATAAACATGTAAAAGAAAGAATAAACTTTTCCTTCTAAAAGAATAAGGATGCCCTTCTAAAAGAATAAACATATCTTTCTGAAAAAACAAACACGAGAAGACAAAAACCAAGAAGTTTATAGAAACAATGTCATATATAAGAACAAACAATGCCTTCTATAAGAACAAATACTTAAGTAAAAAAAATAAACATGTAAAAGAAAGAACAAATATTGTCTTCTAAAACAACAAAGATGCCCTTAAAAAAGAACGAACATATCATTTTGAAAGAATAAACATCAGAAAACAAAAGAACAAGAAGTTTATAGAAACAGAGTCATGTATAAGAACAAATACTTAAATAAGAAAAAATAAACATGTAAAAGAAAGAACAAATATTGCCTTCTAAAAGAACAAAAATGCTCTTATAAAAGAACAAACATATCCTTATGAAAGAACAAACACCAGAAGACAAAAGAACAAGAAGTTTACAGAAACAGGGTCATGTATAAGAACAAACGGTGCATTCTATAAGAAAAAATACTTAAATAACAAAAAATAAACATGTAAAAGAAAGAACAAACATTTCCTTCTAAAAGAACAAAGATATCCTTATAAAAGACAAACACCAGAAGACAAAAGCACAAGAAGTTTATAGAAATAGGGTCATGTATAAGAACAAACAGTGTCTTCTATAAAAATAAACACTTAAATAACAAAAAATAAACATGTAGAAGAAAGAACAAATATTGCCTTTTAAAAGAACAAAGAAACCTTTCTAAAAGAACAAGCATATCCTTCTGAAAGAACAAACACCAGAAGACAAAAAATAAGAAATTTACAGAAACAGAGTCATATATAAGAACAAACAGTGCTTTCTATAGGCCTTCTATAAGAACAAATACTTAGGTAACAAAAAATAAACATGTAAAAGCAAGAACAGACATTGCTTTCTAAAATAACAAGTAGGCCGGTAAATATAAACACCAAAATACAAAAGAATAAGTAATGCGTGAAAATGTAAAAGAACAAACAAGGTTTTCTAAAAAAACATATATATAAAATGAAAATATAAAACCAAAGTGGACATCTAAAGACAGGGGGAAAAAAAAAAGGAAAAGAAAATGAGAATAAAATGCTGGAGTAGAAGTCTCGAGACTTGAACCGAGACAACCTTCTTACCACCCACGCGCTCTGACTACGTTGCCCAATTTGAAATTTTATCCAATATCCAGAAATATTATCACGCTCTCCTACCACGGGGCCAAAATGAACATTTTAAAATTTTTTAGTTATGGCACACGAAATAAGCCGGGTGCACATAATAGTAACTCAAAAATAAATGCTATAATATTATTTTAAGATTAAATAATTTATTTAATAATTTATTTTACACATTTTATATGTATTCTAATTTTTCTCATCATAATTTATTAAATATAAATAAAATATATATGATAAAAGATATTCAATTAGGGTAGCATGAATTAGAAATCCAATTGAGGAGTATTGTTAAACACCATAGGGACCTTCAAGTTGTTACCATCCATTAATTTTTTATATTAATTAAGAAAAGTAACAAAAAAATAAATTAAATGTTTATTTCATGATATGTGTATTATTTCTATTTTAATTTTTTAAATATATTTATGGTATTTTTTATGTAAAATGAAAAAAAATAGCCGTGAAAAATAAAATACTGCAGTACGTACCATGCAATATTTATGGTATATTGCGGTTTTTTTTAAATAAAATGCATACAAAAAGTTAGCGGTATACTGTATACAGCGAAATACTGCAGTACACCCTACAGTAAAATAAAAAAAATATGAAAACATTTGTGCCATGTACCGCATACTCGCAGGAAACGGTATACCGCACGGTATACTATGATATTTAACACTATGATCATACTGCATTTAAGCATGGTAAGTTACAGAAATTCTCTTGAGGTATTGTTGTATTTATAATATTTGTCCCTTCTCTATTTTGGAAATAAGGAAAGTTACAATTACTCTCTAAGGTTTACCTTAACCTACAATTTCCCCCATTCATTTTTGACAACCTACATTTTACTCTCTGGTTTTTTTATTTTGTTTGATAACCTGATGAAATTGTAATTTAAACTATACGATAGTCATCTTTTAGTAATGTGGGTCTCTCTAATATTTTTTTTATAGTTAATAGATATTTTAAATTATCAATTTCTCCTTTCTATAAATGCATTTTTTTCCTATAAATACATATCAGTATTTTTTAAAGGTCGGTTATCTATGAAAATAATATAAAAAATCTTTAAATTACAAGAGTATGGTTATTAGACAGTTTAATTTAAGGTTTCAACAGTTATTGTCAGATATTATAAAGAAAATATGGGGTAAAGTGTACATTTTTAAAAATAGAGGGGGCAAAGTGTAAGTTAGATCAAACCATATGAGGGGCTTTCGTAATTTACCCTTAGAAATATACACTTTAATTTTTAACTCTTGTGATGTTTTTTTCGAAGTTCTCTTGTGATGTTATTTACATATAATTGTCCATTAACAGTGTGGGTCCTACACCGTGTAAAATTCAATCTTAAGCCTGCCCTTGGATCTCGTTTGATATTAGTGCCAACAATTAGTGCTTGATTTTTTAAAAAACTATCAAATGATAGTTTTAGTTTTTAACTTTAGTAGTTATATCTTCATCGTTAATAAATTATCCAAAAATTCTAATATTAATCATAAAAATTGTTCTCAAACAGGACTTTAAGCCTTGTATATCAATTATCACGGCCTCAAACAATTATAACTAGGGTGAAACATTTGGGTTTCGGGTCAGGTTTAGGCTTAAACCTATTTTTTTTTTTGCCCATTCATCGCTAACATTTCATGGGCGGAATCCAAATTAAATTGGGTAGCAAACTTGAATTGACCCTAACCTGAAAAGATTGGGTTAGGGTCGGGTCGGGTTAGTTTAGCTCAACACCACTGCCACTACTACTTTTGTCATTTGTGCTGCTCAAGCAACTGGTAACACTAGCCTCTTTTCTCTCTCAGTAGCCCCATCACCATTTTCTGCTACCATCGATAACCAGAATTCAAATAAAAGAAACAAAGAGTAATTTGAATCAAGAAATAAATCAAACTTCCGAATAACACAACATCTGATGATTATAATCAATTCGATCCATAGAATTCTTCTCCCATTTCTTCTTCAACGAATATGCCATAGAGAATCATTTCAAAAAGTAGTTTTGCCCATAAGTTTCATCATCAAAGTGCAGATGACGAGTGGAGGATAAGGTTCTTCGACGTTGCCGGCTTGCCGCTTATGAAGACTAAGTCGTTGCCTATGGAGAGAGAGGACAAATGGAGGAGGAAAAAGTTGTAGGCACTAAATAGGATGAAGGTAAAGAAGATGAGATAGCAGAAGGAGTGCAAAGTATTATGAAGCGTGACTGCTGAGGGTTCGAAGAAGATAATGGATTGGGGAATTAGTTAGGGTTAGGGACAATTACGGGTTCGTCTGAGACTAAATAGGCCTGGGAATTGGGTAGCTAGAGAATAAGAATTTCATGTTAATTCGAGTTGGACCAAAACCAACTTGATTTTTGCTTCTTTAAAATGGGATGGGTTCGGGTCAACCCAAATGACACTTTCCAACTTATTGACCCGACCCTAACCCAAATGTTTCAGATCAGGTTTCAAGTTCAGTTGAAATGCTTACACCTTTAATTAGAACGCCTAATTACCCACTCGAAAACTACTCCAATGAAGTAAATGTGTAACAATCCCAAATGACATTATGATTTTGTGATTCCAAGTAAACAAACATAATATCTTTGCTTCAAAGAACAAGGATGAATTGAATGCATGCACAAAAATCCTAACATTCTATTAGAACTCAAAATTCTCCATCAAAAAATTGAAAAATGATGAATTCTCACAAAAATGTACTATAAAATCAAAATCGAAAAACAATTCAACCAACAAAAAAAAATTGAAGACAAGCATAAGCCAACATATCACCAGCCAAGGAAAAGGAGATGAATGCATAATAATCCAAATATTCTACTTGAATGAGATGAAGTTGAGTGAAAGAGAAATATCAACTCATTAGAATGATACTTATGCCTTTTACTGCCCTTAAAAATAAAATTACAAATTGGGAAAAATGCTACTTGTTGGAAGAGTTTTCTAAAGGTGATTGAAGAGCCCCGAATAACATAATGATTTAGGTGTTCCATTTTCATTGCCACCACAATTGTTGTCGTTTGTCTATCTCTTCTTTGAATACTCCATTGACACCAACTCTTCGATTAATATTATAAACTTTACCTATATCACAAAAAACTTGCAAATCAACTATTAGTAGCGTCATAGTTGCTGTCATATAAGACCTGTTGGACCACCGTCGTTCACCCTTCAATTGCTCTATCATCAAAGCTCACACTAGTGTTCTCCTTTGCCATTCTGCTCTATTTACCATAACCCTTGAATTTTGGCTATTGTTAGTACTTGTCGATGCCTTCGACGACCTTAGCCACCTGGGATCACTGCCAAAGGCCAATGTTTGAGGAAAACTTGGTTAGGGTCGACTGCCTAGAGGTCATTGTTTCTCCAACCTCGTGTTTCTTTCATTTTTTTTAGTTTTCATTATTCTTAATTTTTTAGTACACTAGACCATCTGGTTTATGTTTTCCTCTTAAATTTAAAGCTAAATTCATGATAAAAAAAAAATAAATTGGAGCTGGTCACACATTAAATTAGGTATACTCTATGGTCTATCGGTGAAGTTACACTACTTACCTCATTAAAATACAACGATACCCAATGTGTCATCTCTCCCACAAGATATTGATCTTGCCACTATTTTTTTTTATCACGCAGTTGCTCGTCGCTTGTCACCAATCTCTCCTTGTCAGCCACTTACTGTTGCTGTTAATCTTGCCTTGTTAGCTATTGTTTGGGCTGTTGATCTTGTCACATGTCATTTCCAACGTCACCAACCACCTTCTTGCATTGCCGTTTTTGATGCATGACCATATGACATTTCTGTGCTCTGTTGGCCGACTTGAAAGTTGCCCATGCCAAGCTATTGGAGCCCAAACCATGGCCACCCTTATTTCGTTGTCCAATAGTTGATTTGGAGAACCATGTGATTGCAAGAATGAATAATTTTTTTGTCTAACCCTCAATGTTTCTCTTTTTACATAATATTAATCCAATTTTTATTTTTAAGCTAAATTTTGTATTCATGGGCACAAATGTAAAACATAATGTGGAAGCAATCATCAAATTATTTACAAAAAAAAATTATATATCAGTAAGAATTTTGTGATTTAATTTGTATATATGCTTCACATGTTTTATTCATACCTATCACTTGTTTTATTCATTAAATTTTGTACATCTTAATTACAATTCTCATAATTTTATTTGTATACATGTCTTACTTAATTACAAATCTTTCCAACCAATATACATATTGGTTATTTGATTTGTATATATCTGTAATGTTATTTGTATGCCAAGTTCATACATATTTAAAATCTGATTTATACAAACCACTATTATATCAAATTAATTGAATTTTTATCCTACTTTTCATTTCATTTACTTAACTATAAATCTTGTACATACAATTAGATATATCTGTAGTATATCTTTGATTTCATTTAGACATATGTGTCATATGTTTTCTACATATTTATCACTTTCTACATACATCAAGTTTCTTATATATTTGTCATCTCATTTGTATATATTTTTAATTTTAGAGGGAAGCAAAATTTGACATGTTTACATATATTTTTTAATTAGAAGTCAAACATTAATATAACTGTGATCTTATCTATACATATGTTACATATTATTTGTATAGATCACTCACTTACTTTATACATCGAATTTGTACATATCTAATACCTAGTTTTTAGATCTCCAATTATGAAAAACATAGAATTTAATGTGATTACACTTATTTTAATACTATAAGAATATAAATATATATAGATATAATAGGTAGTCAGCATTCTTGACTTGCCCGTACATTGAATGTCTATCTGATCGGGAGGATTTAGATATGTTGGGATAGCTATTAGCTAGATACTTGGCTTCACATTTCCGGATACCTACTATTTAAAAACATTGCTTGGAGGTGCAGCAAGAATTTGATACATTAAAAAGGGGTCGGTATTAAAGGAATCGGTAATGGATGGATGGAGGTCCTTGGCTTAGAAAAAGAACAAATAATGCCAAAGAAGGCATGGGCCTCGCCTCCTAGCAATTCTCCGCATATTCCTCATTGTTGGATTTCGATGAACGAAGCAATGCATAGAAATACTAGAAGAGCAATATATTAGTGCTGAGATAATTTGTTTAACAATTCGAGTTTTGGCTCTTAGTTATTTGTTCGTTGCTCGTTTAAATTATTGTTACTTTGAGTTTAAAATAAATTTTAAATTTGATACATAATTCAAATTAAACTTGACTTACTAATTATTTAGGTTCGGCTTAGTTTGGTTTTAGTGGTAATCTTTTCTTATGTTTTCAATTTGATATTTTTTTTAAATGGTTAAGATTTTTTATTTTGAATTTTTTTTTCTAAATATAGTTTTCTTAACTTTGTCTCTTTTATTTATTTTCATTTTTACTGGCTTTTACATAAAAATAATTATTATTTTCATTTTTACTGATTTTTTAAAACTAATACTCTATCTTGTTAATAATTGACTGTATAATTTTTTTTTAAACTAGTTGTTTTTTGTGACTTTTTTTTGTAATCAATCAAAGAAAATAAAAATCAATAGAAAATATCTAACTTAAAAAAAAAACTGTTTTTAAGAGGATTTTTTGCTGGAAACTTGGGACAGATTGCGTCTTACGAACGGCCCAAATTCATGACTAAAGAAGCAAGAAAGTGGTTTCGTCTTTTAACGTGATTGACTGAAAACTCTGAAAAGGTAACGCAAAATGTAAAACCCCCATTTGGGCTATACGAGATTGAGCGGTCCAAGTTTCTATAGGCTACTAGTCCCACTATAAAAGTAGTCAAGAGCCAATAGCAGCCATAAACCGTGAGTAGCAATTAGTCTGTCTGACCCATTAGAAAAGGACATCTATGGTCGTATAAAAAAAAAGAGTATAATAGTTTGAATTCCAAACTAGATAAAATAAAATTCCACCAAATACTTTCTGTTTGTGCAAAGGCTGATAATGCACGATCCTGAACTTCGGACCTTGGGCTATGCTGGTCAACGTGGGCCAGAGTTCTTGATGCCCAAAAATGAAATATTTGGGTTTCTTATCTCCCTAGCAAGCATGAATATAAACAGGTCCAAATTCTAGTCGGTGGCTGGAATTTGAGAGCCTGTCAAGCCATTGTATCTAGTCTTCTCTTTCCATTCTACGCCCCCAAATTGCACATGTTAAATATGCTTATCAGGACAGCGGCAATTGAAATTTGAACCAACAAACAAGCTAGAAGAACTTCGTCTTATGATTAGTCTCCTTTGTTCATCTGAATCTCGTCAACATTCTTCTCATCTTCCCCCCGGATCACGCAAACGCTGACGAGTGATTAATCCTACCATTTTCCCTTGCAATCAGGGTCAGATGCTTGGAAAAACTATCCAATGCTAATTTTAGAGGTTCGAAGATGCAAATTCTATTGTTTATAGATTATCTGATACTAACAATGATCACAAACATTGGTGGTTTACAGAAGAAACAATTGATTTGCACACTTAGTTGAGAATCACCGAAACAAGAGATTAGGCAGCACCCATCAACTTACCATGTGAGGAAGCAACTTAAAGTAGACAAATACGTACAAGGACAAGGAGAAGAGAGCAAAAACATGCTGCCAGAAGAGAAGCGCTGAAGACTCGCTAACTGCATAGCCCCTCAAGCTAGCAATTGCCCCCAACAAAATGGCGCTTGGTGTCGTATACTGCAGCAAAAGCACAAACCCGAACATTGCATCGACGAGCAGATTCATTTTGCCTGCCAAAGTTACAATTCCTATTCCAACTAGAGGAAGTACCAAAAGCCTTGCCACAATTATGCCAATTGTAGTCCGAAGGCCAAGCTTCGACTCATTTGGCCCCTCAGCAAGCATGCCTCCAAGAATCAGCATGACAGAAGGCACCAATGCACCCGCTAATATCTCTAGACTGTCTGTGACAACTGATAATGGAGCATCAGATCCAAAGAGAAAAGCTTTTAACTGAGGCACCATACCGACAATGATAGCCAACAGAGATGCAATTGTGGGAGGTTGAAGAATGTGCTGTATTGGAGTTTGCTCAGCAACGATCCTAATCCTTCTCACAACTCTGGGCTCAGCGAAGCATTGAAGTGACCTTGGACTACTGCTTCCCCTTGATTCTGCAGACATATCGATATCAGGGAAATTTGTCTGTGAAAGACTTGAGATACTATTGAAAATCCTAGCAATGAAGGGAGTTTTAGAATGTTCGGTCTCTTTCTCCTCCATACCAGGCCACTCAGCTTCCACAATAAGTGGCCGGCTCACGTTACTAATTTCAGGTTGTTCCTCGATTTCAGTACCTTCCTCAATGACTTCATAGTAGGCCAATGGAGGCTCCATCATGTGATAAACAAGTGTATAGACTAGAATTACAGCAACCCACTGAGCAAAAGAGACATAAGCAACACCTCTTGAGTGACAATGTGGTCCAAAGGGTGAATCCAATGTGTGACACACAGATCCAACAACAGCAATTGGAAGGTTTCCAGTATTGCCAAAGGCAGTCATGATCACAGTGAATCGGTTGAACTGAGGAGGTGGGCGACATATGATGACGACCAAACAACCAAGCAAGCAACCGATAACAGTACTAATCAGCACATTGACAGGAATGAACCACCATTTGGCAGCATTCCCCAGTGTAATGCTTTCTCCCAGCTCGGTAAAGATTAGGCATGGCAAGAACAGGGCAAAAACCAGCTTGCTTAAGAGCCGGAACGTGGCTCGTGGAACAATTTGGGTTTTCCGGTGGCCTAGAAGGACTCCTATAGCAGCCAGTGAGAGAAGCTTCAATAATGGTACTATAGCACTCAGAAGATCTTCACCAGTTGACTTCACATTGTTCCTATAAAGCTCAGCTAAAATGCGATACATCGTCGCAGCAGTCGAAAATCGAAATCAAACCCTCTTCCTGCAATACAATAGTTTCAATTATAACCAAGATCAAGAACTATATCTCGCTTCGGATCAATAGAGCTTGAAGAAACTCTTCGAAGTTCCATAACAAAATTCCTCTGTTTTATCAGATCATCCACTGAAACGAAAAAGATTTAAAAAAAAAAAACCCAACGATAATGGAGTGAGGCGTTTCTAAATTTATCAAAGTCAAATCCAAAATCCAACACTAGAGCACCCCAAGGAAAAAAAAAAGGGAAAACTGCAATACAAAGATTAAAACAACAACTGCTAGAGGAATCGAGTTAGACATGGCAATCCAGAAAAAAAAAAAAAACAGAAAAGTAGAGATCTTGGAATTCGATTGAAATTGAAGGGATCAGCTAAATCAATGAGAAACGAAGGATGGGTCGCGCAGAAAAGTCCAGGACAGAAGACAGAGTTGGAGCAAGAAGGGACTGGAATTGGACCACTTACAAATCAGAAGCTGGACAGCTGAGCAACAGAAGCGGAAGACAAGATGAAGAATCAGCAGGAAAGCTCCCCTTTCTGCGACTGAAACCCGCTATATCTCCTCCAATTTCATGGCCTCATAAACAAGACGAAAGCCGCATAAAATCAACTTTTCTCTGGGGAAATTACCTAGACCCTCCTCCTGTGGTATAGCCAAGCCTAAAATTTGTGCTCCTGTTTCAAATACCTACACTTACCCCCTCTAGAATTAACTCCGTTATTCACTGTTACTGTAGAAAATGGAAAATACTGACTTTACCCTCCGTTCCTACATTCACAGAAACTTTACCCCTCAACTTAAGAAAAACAAAACTCAAACATAGACCCTATCTTCTTCCTTTCTGGAGCCGCCGGCCCTTGACAAAGCTTCACCATTGACGCCATAGGCCATCGTCCCAGATGAACGGGAGGACCACAGATCTGAGCTACACGCCTTAGGATCGAAGCAGGTGGAGTCGTCATCCCGACGCGATTCCATTTGTCTCACAAGCCATCGTCGGATGCCGCCCCGGTCTCACCGTGTGATCGCTAGTCGAACCCAGCAAACCCCTGTCAAAATCAAAAAAATCTGGTTCGATTTCTCTCGCCTCTACCTTGCAAATGGGTCTGCGAACTTGAGTTCGCTCGCCGGTCCAAGAGGCAGTGATTCACACTAACAGGAGACCAATTTGTGCCCACGACGCCAATCTATGCCCACCTCCATCTTCGCGACCTTTGGATCTTGAGTACCTCCCTTCTCTCGATGATCGTTCGCGACCCCGACGCTCTCGACGGCCGTTCGCGGCCTCGCTGCTCCCGACGAAACTCTGCCAGCGTTCAAGAAGGAATCCCTGGCGGCGTTCAAGGAGATCGAGGAGGAACACTCTGGTTTCCAGCCAACAAAATTGGTGTTCGAGGAGATCGAGGAAGAACGCTCCTCCTGATTTCCGGCCAATGAAATCAGCGTTGGGCGTTCGAGGAGGAATCTAGGTATGTGGAATGCTTCTCCGTGTTTCCGGCCAATGAAATCGGCTCCCACTTCTCCGGTGAAGCCAATCGGAGTGTTGAGAACTCGGTCTGAGTAACGGTCTGGGTTTGTTTTCTTTCATACGGCTTCAATGTTCCGGAATTTGGTTCAATTTTGCTTAATGGGGTATTTCTTCAATTTTTTTGTTTGGGAATGATTATAGATGGTGGAGAAGGGTATAGAGAGCCGGTGAGTTTTTGTTTTCCTTCATACAGTTTGAATGTTCAGGAATTTGATTGGATTTTGCTTAACGGGTATTTCTCAATTTTGTTGTTTTGATCTCTTAAATTTGACTTTTTGTTTATGGGTTTTGTTTTTCTCAAGCTGGGGTAAAGTTTATGCGATTGAAGGTCAGGAGGGGAAAGTCAGGTATTTTCCATTTTTTGTGGTAGCGGCGAATAACAGAGTTAGATTTTGAGGGGAGTAAGTGTAAGTATTTGAAATAGGGAGACATAAGTGTAGGTTCTCCATACCTTAGTGGGATTTTGGTAATTTTTTCTTTTTTCTGAGGAGTTTGGGTGGCGGTGATTTTTATAGGGATCGATCGTCGTCGAAATAAGATAATGTGTGCTTGTGGCATGTGAGTATAATTATGAAGTCCGATTGTTGCTGGAGATGAGTTACCCATCACTTTCAAAAACAAAAGAGATAGGTTAGCCGTGATCTCACTTTAAAAGGAAAATGCTTTGCCGAAACTTAATAATCATTTAATTATGTATTTTTTTTTAATCTCTAAGTATTTCTTTACGAGTATAATATGGAACTGTGGGACATACATCATTTTTTTATTATATGAGGAGACCAAGTGAGGAATGTAGGATTGAACCTTAGATTTGCTAGGAATAATCACTAGGCTTTCAGCTTTGTTTGTTATACTCTCAGGCAGACATGAGTTCTCTTGCTCTCACTAAAGTAAAGGCAATTGATCCAGCATGTCTATCCATACAATGCTTCGTGATTTCTTCGTGATTTTGTATCCACATTTGCTCTCTTGTTTTGATATTGCCTTGTGTTATGCTCCTGCCACGAATGATAGGTCATGGAAAGAACTAGAGCTCTTTTGACTCTACAAGGGATAGGGATCCTTTTGCTTAGCAGTCGTCTCAAGAACCAGTAAAATTAAAGACTTGGGACTATTATGGGCTCTAACTTTTAACCACAAACAAAGACGTACACTTCCAAATCTCCTTAGCATAATAATACCTAAAAAAAGGTGCTTTACTATTTCAATATCCTGCTCACAGAGTCACCCACGCCATTTTATCATTGGTAAGCAGATCCCCTTGCTCTGGCACCCCCGCAAGGTGCTGTTGTTGTTTGCTTTCATCCATGCCCCCTCAACCTCAATGTCAATAATCTGATTTGCTTGAGCACTAACCCTGTGCATATAATATAACCAGTCTTTGGCTTTCAAAGTATTATATATTTTTGAACTGAAAGAGTGTTGAAAGTAAATATAAAATGTAAGATAAGAATAGAATTATAGAAGTAACAAATAACATGAGAAATATTCCAGGGGAGCAGGCATCTCATGTACTTAAACCTGTTTCACACTATTGATGACATATGGAGAGTTTATACCTATAATTCTGTTTCCATCAAATTATCCGTTTTATTCAGGCTTAGTGAACCATAGACCTCTTCCCAATGAAAACTAAAAGAGTAAATTTCAGCTACCTCAAAGGTTTGAAAATATAATTTATATCGTTTTTTTTTTTTGAAAGCCTATCATGTGTGTGAAAACTTCATTTATATACTCCATGTGTGTGAAAACTTCATTTATATAGTTTTTTTTGAAAGCCTATAATTCACTTATAATTCTGTCTCCATCAAACACTCTACCCGATTGAATGTCATGCAGTACTTTCACCCTAAGGGTCTTGTTCCAATAATCTTATATCTTTCAAGTTCAAGCCCCCTTCATGTTTTGGATTCATCGGTTTGTGCCAAGCTATTGAACCTCATTTCATCCCCAAAAGAACGGCCCTGCATTTCTCAATAATAAGTTTTATAATCTTTGCAAATTAGTTTTGAATTAGATAGTTTAACATAGTATCAAACCTAGAAGTTTGAAGTTGCATCATTGCTACAACAACTCATGTGACAGAGTCGGACCGGCCTACATGTGAGAGAACTTATGAAATAAAAAAAAATCCTAGAGTCTAAGAATCATAAATCTTTCTAAGAAGCAACTAACTTTATGAAATTTTTTCCTTAGTTAACTTAAAAAAGTAATACAAAACTTGTTTTCTACAAAAATGTTTCAGAAGTGGTGTTCGGGCTTCTCAGTATTCAAGTTGAATTAGTTACTCTATATAAAACTAATCACAAATGATCAATTATTAATAATTTTCTCCACATACAACCTTTACTTATGTTTCATGTTTATTCTTAAACTTTTTGAAGGTTCCATCTTCCACAATAGTTGTTTCACTTTTCTCTTTCTTACTTCATCCATCTCATATTGTTTTCAATATTTACTAGTTTGGGTAATTTCAAATCTTTGTAATATTTTTATATTTAGTAGATTATTTTACTATATTATTCTTTAATCTATTATTTTAATATTCACTTTTTTGTCATCTTTCTTGGGTTAAGTGCAAAACGCATTGGGCAAAAATGGAGGGCAAAAATGTAAATAACTCACAAATTTTTTCTTATTTCTTAAACTCTGTGCCAAAGCTAAATGTTTAAAGAACTTGGAATGGATGAAAAATTTTTTTTATGCAAAAAAAGTTTAGTTACGGGTAGGTTACACAATTCAAGCTTTGGGCAAACTATAGCCTCGTGGGGCTGGGACTACGGTGATATATGATCTGGAGAAAGTAACAAACATGCCTGATTTCAAAGTTTAAGTACAAAAAAAATATTATCATATACAAACAAAAAACCTACTGTGTAATTTACCAATTTTTTGGTTTTGGACATTTTTTGGGCCAGAAGCCAACCGACATTCTGAGCTTCAACATGAACTCAAAAAGAAAAACTTGTAGCAGCAAAACACTGTTCTTAATGTCACATCAAAGACTTAAACCTTTACTTAGTACAGTTATTCAAATTTTATTCTTCATTCTAGCTTTTTCATAAACTTACAGTGTGAATGTAACCGTTTAACAGTTAATTGTGTTATGAACTTCATGCAGCCAACCCAATGTTGTAGGTAATAAGTTGTATATGAACCAGGGTCCCTGTATAAAGGCACTTGCTGCTTGTGAAACTGGCATTAGATTGAACAAACGTGGTTACCACTTTAATTAATAAATTCAAAACACTTATCGGGGGTTCTGAAAAGTTCTCCAAATCAAACAAACAATTCTTAGATGTCAAGCTAACAAGCCTAGTCAAGTCTGTTCGATCATTTTAGAACCCCTTCGCAAACTCGTAATATCAGTAAAAGTACTCAGCTATCTCAACTTGGCTAGTCTTCCACAAGAAGTAAGACATTTATCCAAGAAGACGACCAATTTGAGGACATCATAAAAGACCAGCTCAATTAGACCCAGTAAAGGCACGAGGACCTCCTTTTGCGCGAAGACATCTCCATTACTTAGCACCTGTATGACTATGGCATCAATTAACCAATATCAACATATCATTAGCATCATCTTTAAAATAATCACAAACCTTCAAGGACAAATGGTTGGATTTGGTCTAGGGTGGGTGACTCAGGCTGCCCTGTGGATTCATCTTGTTTCAATGGAAATGGCTGATCGAGTTCTAAAGGCTCAAGCTCTAGCTGAGGCTTCTGCCCTTGTGGTGGCTCAAGCTGCAGGTATTTGGGTTTGTTTCTCTCTAGCAGAATGTATGTAGTGCAATACCAAAACAGCAGGATTTTACTTTGAGCGGTGATTGTGTCCTGGATGTGACTTCCTCCAAAGGATAGCCGCTCAAGTTGCTGCACCAAGAGGAAAGAAAATGTTTATATAAATGGTTTGGCAAAAGAAGATGGAATGTCTATATGAGCCGTTTCAGAAATCTTTATGCTGTGCTCAAGCTGAATTAACCAAATGGCTGGTGAGAACAGAAAAGCTCTGTTGAGTTGAATGAGCAAAACAAGCAAATTTTAACTGCTCCAGAGACACTCATTTTTGCCAAAGCCAATCAATCTATCATTTACTTGATTTCAGTTGACATTATTTGGCCACAGACTTCACTCTATATATCAATTTATCAGCGCAGGCTGTGGCAGATATCATAAGCTTTAATAAGCAGATGCAGATGCTGGCTTTTTATCATTTAAAAATATACTATTTCACAAACAGGTCTTCCTGTCCCCTCTTAAAGGTATTTATAAAAGCTTATGTGGATTGTTAAAAAAAGAAGAATGAAAGAGCTCCTTTCACCTGTTCTCCGGTCTGAATATCAAAGGGATTCTGGTGATCAAATTCTAGACCAGTAAACTCATTGATGCAAAGGCCTTGAAAAGCCCTGAAAACATGAGAAAGAAACAGGACTGGTCATGGTGAGTGGAAGGAAATCAACATACTTTATTTTTGGTGAGGCAAAACGTGCAAAAAAACATGAAGCAATCCATGCGAGTTTATTACCATCTGATCAAAGAAACATGGGGAATCCAACGGAAGATAACAGGTGTATTCTCTGCATTGACATAATACCCTCCAAACACGATAAAAACAGTCATAAGAGAGGGTCCTACAGCCATTGCTGCTTCAGTTGTCGGAGCCATAGCACCAACAGTCAGACCCATGGCAGATGCAGCAAAAGATTCCACAGTCACAATCCCACAGAATTTTCCAAATCTGTAAAAACAAGACCAAAGCAATTAGTTTAATCAGTTACTGTTAGTCTGACCAAAAAGCCATGACCTCCTAAACATGTACCTTCATATTCCAGACAGTATATGCATTTTAACAACTTAAAATAAGCCATATATTACTCTCTACTATGTCCGAGAAAAAATTGACGTTTCTAGCAAGGACTTCCTAGCTACAGTCCCATGTCTCCACGTAGGAGATCTTCCATATCAACAGCAAAAACGTTTGGAAGTTCTTGCAGCAACTATCCTCAAAGCATGCCGTCAGCTAACTACAACATCATAGAAAACAACTTCCCTTCTAACCTGGCATTAAAGTTAAAGATGACAGCCTCATGAGAATACCTTGAGAAGGAGGGATGAAGCTGAGCCATTGGATACAGAACAGCACCAAACAGAAGAGGAAATGCTGCTCCGATAGGACTCTCTGCTATCAACTTTGAGAGCAGATAAGGTCCTAATGCATATGATCCTTTGGCTCGCTCTCTATCTACAATTGCACGTTCCTTGGGAAACACATTCACAGTCTTTGTAAGGGCAGCCATTGCTGTATTTATTGCAGCAACCTGAGAGAACAGATGTATCACCACAGGATTAAAGAAGATCAAAATTCTACCACGTGATGTTGTGTAAACATTAATATAAACCTCTTATTGTTAAAACATTAACATCATGTGAAATCTATATATAAATATTCTTCCGTGCAGGTACTGGAACAAGATTCAAAAAGTTTTTAAAGAAGATATTTAAGTTATTAGAAGAGCAACATAATTACCACAAATTTCAAACATATATCCTTTCTTAACTTAACCTTAGGAAAGTGTTAGGTTAGACAAATGTTCTAAAACCACAGTACAAGGCAAGGGAGATAAAGTGGAGTTCTTGCCGATGAAAGCTCAATTGAAGACTTGCTTAATTGAACATTACAACATAAAGAGATGAGAACTAAGAAGTCAGAAGTTAGAGAACCAGAGTATCTACAGAAATTGTATTTAGTTTATATGTAGAATTCAACTAGAAAATATGAAATCAATTAAAAGCAATGCACGAAGTCAGTACAAAACAACGAGAAACCAAAGCTTCACCAGAGGAATTAAAGACAGAACCCAAATTTTGCACTTCATGCAAAGCATGTTGCACAAAAATCAATCAAGGAGAGAATGAAAGAACCCTCTAAAACAACAAAAAAGGAATAAACAAATAAATAAACTGCAATAAAAATGTCAAACTATATCGGAAGCAATCTATATAAATTAAAACCTGAAGCAACCCCATCCTGTCTTGTATGGAAGTTTGAGATTTTCCCATTCTCCAGAAAACTGATCCAAATATGATGGCCGAGGCAATCGACATATTAGCTCGAACTTTATTTGTCGGTCCATCACGAGAAGCCTGGTTCAGCCATTTAATCAATGAGATACAGCAGGTAATTGAAGTAACAATACTTTAGCCAGTAGCATTCTAGGCATAAAAGACAAAACAGAAGCAGCTCCCCGGCGTGTTCTCCAAAAAAATAAAAGCCCCAATTTTTTTTTCTTCTTACTTAGGAGTAAAAGGCATTATTTTCCACTTAGTTTTTCCTTTCTGCGAATGCTAGAGGAAGAGTAAGGTTGGGGATAAGGGATTTTTTATATCGTAATATATAGCTCCAATGGCAATGAAAGAGTGACCAGAAATTGAAAATTGAAGAAGACTAACAGCTTTGTTGTTAAGATCTTGTCAACTGGTGCACAATATAGCAAACTATAGTATCTAACAAAAAGTTATAGTTCTAATTAATAGAGACAACGGATAAATTAATACTTTAATTTTCTTTTTAATTATTTATGTTTGTTTATTACTGTGGTATCTATATCCTAGACTATCTAGGTTTAGTACCTAGAATATCTAGGTGTCTGTATCCTAGACTATCTAGGTTTTCATGTACTGTGCCTATAAAAGGCAGCACCCTTTGTGAATAAATCACATTCTTCTCAATTCTCTACATGGTATCAGAGCAAGTTTGATCCCTTTCTCTCTCTTGCTATTCCTTTGCAAGAAACCCTAAATTTTCTCTTCTTCTTGCCGCAGCTTATTCTTTTTTTCCCACCTATATGGCCTACTTCTTTTCTTTCTCTATTAGCAATGGCAGAAAAAGTTCCAGTAATTATCAATTCATTAGCTGAGGTTCCCATCAAGGTTACGCAGTCTAACTACCCTCTATGGAAGGAGCAATTCCACAGCCTTCTCCTTGGGTTGGATCTTCTTGGATCTGTCAACGGGAAACTTGCTAAACCTTCAGAAGAAATTGCTACTGCTGAGGGAAAAGAACCAACTCCAAATCCAGAATACTCTTACTGGGTGCGCCAAGATATTCTCACCCTTAATGGTATCTTCGCTTCTATCTCCGAATTTGTCCTTCCTCTTATTGCTGCTGCAAAATCGTCCTATGAAGCATGAAGGCACTTGAAAATATCTTCACCAATAAGTCTCGTAGCAGAATTATGTCCTTGAAGGAGCATCTCACAATGCTTAGAGGCAGTTGCACCATGTATGAATATCTTCAGTCCATCAGAAGTGTAGCCGATGGCCTTGCAGCGTCAAATGCTCCAGTTTCGGATGATGATCTCACCATTCATATTCTCAATGGGATTGGCAGTGAATATTGGGAGATTGCAGCTGCAATAAAGTCTCGTCCGACTCCTATTTCTTTTGAAGAGCTCCATGACATGCTTATGGATTATAAAGTTTTCTTGCAAAAGCAGGATTCAGCCTACACCATAAATACAACCAATGCTGCCACCACCACCAAACAGCAGCAACAGCCACCTCTTTTAACTACTCCCAAGAACCCGCCCATGATCAACCGATCCTAAAATTCTCCCCAAGGCCATGGCAGCTTCAATTGAGGACGTGGTCATCGGCCTTACAATCCACGGCGTCAGCTGTGTTTTGAGTTTGGCCATACAGCTTGGGACAGCCCTACTCATCACTCTGCCTTTTCCTTCTCTCTTTCCATCCTCGAAATCCATTTCAGCTGATTCTCACTTTTCTTGGGATTGTGGAGCAGAGGTCATCGAAAATATAACTCCATCCCTTCTCAACTCGACTCTAACAGCGATGTTTTGGTGCTCAACAAATCAGGTGATAACTTATCCTTTTTACCTCCTTTTTTAACTGGTAGTCTCCATCAAGAGGTTCCTCCAATTCCTGCATCAACAGCCCCTCCCCATCATTTTTCTGTTCCCGTGGTTACCTAATAAAGACGCCACCGTCCTCCACTTGACACAGCTTCCCCCCAACCAGCACCTAGTTTACCACCTCCATCACCTCCCCAAACATCTAAACCTCCCAAACGCAGCCACCCTATGGTCACTCGCTCCCAAGCTGCCAAACAAAGCCATGATTCCAAGACACAACCTTTTCCTTTTCCATTAGAACCCACTTCTGCTTCTGAATTGTTGAAGGATCTGAATTGGAAAAATGAAATACTTCAAGAACTTGATGCTCTTCAGAAAAACAATACTTGGGTATTGGTGCCACCAAATCCTTCTCAGAATGTTGTTGGCTGCAAGTGGGTCTTTTGTACCAAGTTCAACCCTGATGGTAGCATCTCCAAGTACAAAGCACGTCTTATGGCTAAGGTATTTCATCAACGGCCTAGCTTGGACTACATTGAGACTTTCAATCCCATAGTCAAGCCCTCTACAGTGCGCTTGGTTCTTACAATTGGCCGCTCCATCAAGTTGATGTTAACACTGCCTTTTTGCAAGGAGATCTCTTTGAAGAGGTTTATATGCAGCAGCCACTAGCCTTTGTTGATTCTACTCGGCCAACAAGTGTGCCGTCTTCAGAAAAGCATTTATGGCTTGAAGCAAGCCCCATGAGCTTGGTACAAGTCTTTGTCCAACTTTCTTTTGTATACAAGATATCTGAATTCCAAGGCCGACTCCTCCCTCTTCATCTACAACCATGGTGACATTATTTCTTATGTTTTTGTCTATGTTGATGATATCATTATTACTGGGAACAACAAATCCTTCTTGTAGCAGTTTCTCTCTATGCTTTCATTAGCCTTTTCCGTGAAGGATTTAGGTGAGCTGAATTTTTTTCTTGGTGTGGAGGTTATGCGCACATCCTTGGGTCTTTTTCTCTCTCAGCGACAATATATTCTTGACATCCTCCACTAGGCTCATATGGCAAATGCCAATGGTGTTGCTACACCACTTTCTAAGTCAACTACCCTTCGTCTTGTTGATGGGTTTGTTGCCACAGATGCTACGGAGTTTCGTCAACTAGTTGGTGCATTGCAGTATCTTTCCTTCACAAGGCCTGACATTGCCTTTGCTATCAATAAATTGTCTCAGTTTATGCACAAGCCCACCATCTTGCATCTTGCATCTTGCTTCCTTGAAACGCGTTCTTCGCTGCCTCAAGCGTGCTTTTGATCATGGCATTGTTATTTGTCCTCACAAGGTGCCTAGTTTGGTTGCGTTTGCAAACTCTGACTAGGCTGGAGACCCTAACAGTCTTCATCCCACATCTGCCTATATTGTTTATTATGGCAATTCGCCAATTTCTTGGAGTTCCTGGAAGCAACGCACCATTGCTAAGTCTTCCACTGAAGCTGAGTTTTGTTCCATATCCACTGCATCTTGTGAGCTTGATTGGCTTTAATCTCTCTTACGTGAACTTGGAGTCTCTCTTCTGGTGCCACCTATGCTCTACTATGATAATCTTATCGCTACCTATGCTTGTGTCAATTAGGCCTTTCATTCTAAAATGAAGCACATTGCTTTGGATTATCACTTTGTATGAGACAAAGTGACTAAAGGAAAATTCCTTGTCCATCACATTCCAACTGAGACTTAGATCACAGATGCTCTCACTAAGCCTCTTCGGCAGCCACACGCTTTGACACACTTAAACTCAAGATTGGTGTCGTCACTAGCTCCACCATCTTCTGGGGGCATAATAGAGACAACGAATAAATTAATACTTTAATTTTCTTTTTAATTATTTATGTTTGTTTATTACTGTGGTATCTGTATCCTAGACTATCTAGGTTTT
Source organism: Aquilaria yunnanensis (assembly GCA_039654915.1). Taxonomy (NCBI): domain Eukaryota; kingdom Viridiplantae; phylum Streptophyta; class Magnoliopsida; order Malvales; family Thymelaeaceae; genus Aquilaria; species Aquilaria yunnanensis. The sequence continues at coordinate 6,595,127 of CM077595.1, forward strand.
GTATCCTAGAATATCTAGGTGTCTATCCTAGACTATCTAGGTTTTCATGTACTGTGCCTATAAAAGGCAGCACCCATTGTGAATAAATCACGTTCTTCTCAATTCTCTACACTAATTGCTTCAATCCCTGCCATGCATAAGCATAAAAGGCAATACTGCTTCCAATAATTCTGGGCACAGGCAAAGCAACAAAAACTATAGAAATTAAGGGAGGAAAAGCAACTAGTTGAAGGACAAACTTGCATCCATGCACGTTTAAGAAGCAACCGAAATTGTCTCCACCAACTCCCTTTCTTTTTAGGTACAGTTTTCCTGCTTAACCTTTTTATTGCATTGCTTCCAGTAAGTGGTGTGGCATAAAGAACTGTTGACGACTGCTGTGAGAATGACTCTACTAAAGCATCTATTCTTTTCTGAGATGAGTCCACAGTTTCAGCTGAACTGTAGTCAACTGATATGAGATCAGCCAGAAACTCGGCAGGGTTCACATGATCTGGGCATATGTACCTGCCATGTCAGCAAGGATTAAAGAGCTATGGTCAAAATATGTGCTGAAATATGAATTACGTGAACATTCAGTCCTGATTTCTGACTTATTTGTCCCAGTATGGAACAACCTCTTTAAGTTTGAAAATGATTAAACCACAAAAATATAACATTTTCATGAAAGAGGAAAAAACATATAATATCATGAAAGGACATGATGACTATTCTTGGAGAGGACAGAATACCCAAATCTTGAGAAATAGTTCAGGGGTTTGTTGCCTGCAGGACCAGCATAGACCAGGGCACCCTCTGTTAACAACACAATGTCGTCAAATTTAACATATATTGAACCTCTTGGTTGATGTATGGAGCAAATCACAGTATGTCCATCAAGTGCAAGTTGTTGGAGAGTTTCCATTACTTTCTCTGCCTGAAATGCATCAAGTCCTGATATACACCAAAAGATCGGATAAGCGATAGTTACTCCAGTGCAAAAATATTTCTATTGACCACTAACTGTTTTGCAGGGAAACAGAGGCATTATGATTCACCAAGCCATTCTGCTTTGCAATAATATGTGACCTGTAACACCATGAAATAGAGCATCTACATATTGATATAGCAAATTTGTCAAAAAAATTGTTTGAAGCATCAATTCAAATTATTTATTAGTCTAGCCCACACGTCAAGCTTCAAAGGTAAGCAACCTGGAAATAATACAAACTGATATAAAACCAGTTTTACAATCCTAGATTTGTTGCCATGTTCAGCCTCTTGTCTACACTATTGGCTAACAAAAGGCCACTAAAATATGGATTCATATTTTGCTAATGAGTAGGATCTACCAGATTTCAGAAACCACTTTACTTGTTTAAAGCTCCTAGGAAGAAAATTCCTCACCTATGTGCTTGTAACATATGAATGGAACTTCCTACTTATTTTCTGTCTACTCATACAGTTGGTAAGCATCATCATAAGCTTTTGATTGCATAATTACTAGTCTTATTTATTTAATAATTTTTCCAGACGTTTATTGTGTACGATTTCAAGCATTTTCACCCAGAACTTATAAGACTGAAAGTGTCAAGTGCCTAACAATCAAAATAGCCCATAAATGAAAAATGATATTTTTTTTTTACTATTCTGACACTACTGGGAACAGTAAATTAATCACCTAAAGATCAAAATATAACCCATCATTAAAACTCTATTTTCTTTTAGACAATTCAGAAACCAATGGGAACAGTAAACACATCATGTTTTGCAACTATGGAGTTCCACATGGCCTCTTTACAATCAGAGTAAAATCTTATCATGCTTACCAGTGGTAGGTTCATCAGCAAATATGACAGATGGACTTGCAATCAGTTCGCATGCTAATGACAAGCGTTTCTTCTCACCACCACTAATGCCACGAACTTTGGCATCACCAACATTGGAATCAGCACAGCTGACCTTTGAGCACAGATAGGGAAATTGAGACCAGATGAAAAACTTGTCAGGATTGAAGTAATTGCGGGTAACATGAGAATGTGAGTAGCAAAGTATTTCCTCATTTCTGTCTTCTATCCCACAACAATATCTTATCATCACAGCAGTCTCCTACAGACTAGAGAACAAATTATTTTACCCTTAAACACAGTTTTCATAAATATGTTTGGAAGAACCATTGAGTATAAAACCAATCTTCTTAGAAAATAGAAGTCAAAAGAGGTTAACCTTACCAAGCCTAGCTTGAACAAGAGATTGTTCACATATTCATCCTTCTCTTCGGCAGAGGATGTGTCCGGAAGCTGAAGTTCTGCAGCAAGAGAGAGAGTTTCCCGAACTGTTAGCTGGGAGAAAAACAAATCCTCCTGTCTCACAAAGGCAGACCTGAAGCAACAACAACAGATCCCTTAGAAGCCACCATCGGAAGATGAAAGATTGCTGATCTTAAAAGCGTTCAAAATTTTTTGACAATCTTACTTGTAAGCTTTGTTTGAACTGGGCTTCCCATTGACCTCCAGAAGCCCTGATAAATGCAGACGCGATGACGCCTTGAGCTGGCCCGCAAGAACATTTAACAACGTGGTTTTTCCTGATCCTGATGGCCCCATAATTGCAAGCAATCTTCCTGGTTTTGCCTCTCCACTCACATTATTGAGCAAAAACCTCACCTACCAAAAGTAACCCTTTCAAATAAGAATCCAACTCGATCTATCACCATGAGCTCAAACTCGTACTAGCTCTCACCACAATTCAAGACATTAATTCAAAATAATCTGTAAAAGAAATACTTACCGACTTGGAGGACTTATCAGAGAGAGAACAAGTGATGCTCCTCCACCGAATGGCAACCGGAGCGACCTTCCCGGACACGGAAGCTCCTTCGTCAACGTCGGCTTCTTGTTCATCCTCCGCGGCATCATCGGGTGATAAAGCAGGTCCAGGGCCGGAAAACAAGCTGAGGAGGAGAGCGGCAGCCATAGCAGCCAGAACCTGGCCCAGTCCATTCCCTCCGAAACTGGCGATGACCTGGCCTACCTTATTCCCGCAAAAATTCACCATTTCTGTATTCGTTCGATTAGATTACTTCCTTCGTTCTTCTTCTTCCTCTCGTAGCTCTGCTCGAGCAAGAATGCGGAGCTCAGCGGAGCCGTTAGCTTTGGGATATTTGTTGAGTGTAGGCTAAGAGCGGCGCCGTTTTACTGCGTCGAGACCGCTAATTGGGTTAAAACAAATTAAGTATAGTATTTTGGGATTCTTGTTGTGCTGATGGACACGTGTTACGAAGATAAGGCGGATTGTTCACCCAAAAAACAAAATAAGGCGGGATAAAACAAATTAATTATAGTATTTCGGGATTATTAAAAGTGACCAATATTAATGGAGGGAATGCCATTCGGTTTTTTAGAGGGAGAGACTCTCCCTCCTCTCTAGAAAACTAGGTGTTATTGAACCTTATTCCGGCTAAGATAATATCTTTAGGCGCGGTGGATGGGGACAAATTAGAAAGATTTGTGAGGAAGGGGATGAGGATGTGGTAGTAGGGCACTGAATGGGGCAGATTTTGCCACGGGTAAGGGCAATGTTTTTAAAACTAGACTGTTTATTGAACTGAAAGACTTCTGGTTCAACCAATTAGACTGTCGGGTCAAAGAAAACTCACATTTTTCTTTTTTGAGTTAACAGTGACCTTATTGTTATTTGAAAAATATTATAGATTATAAAGATAACTTTGGCATGCTATAAGGGCTTACTTTGTAAATCATCCACTTTAAATGCTATACCCTAGAGACCTAAAATAAAATCTGCTCCTCTTTTTCATTCTCTCTCCAACGGCGGCCATAGCTTTCATCCAACTTCAACCTTTCTTTTTTTTTTTTTCTGCAGTTTATCATCCACTTCTTCCTTTTTTTTTTCTCGTCTTGATTTCTTTTGGCTTTTTTTTGCTTGCCAGTTCTTGAACTTCCGCCTTCAAGATCTACTAATCTTCCTCTCCTTGAAATCTAGAATAAACTTTCAGCCTTCCAAGTCCAACACCTTTGATCTCAATCTCATATTTATGCTAACCTATTATCAATAAATAAATAAATTGAGTGTTGAGATATAACCGCAGCCCATCATGAATAGCTTCAATCGTGAGCTCTCTAGATTAGGATCTGTTCAGGGTCTATAAGAAACTGAGAGATCTTTTTCTCTATTTGCTCATTTATTTTTCATTTGTTTTGTTGGCATTTGACCCACGGATCCAGGCGCTGTACAGGTCAACGGTTATTTCCCTTTTTTTTTTTTTTGCGGTTTTGATCGGCTTTGACCATAGCCATATATGAGACGGAAAAGAGGTCGAAAAAAGGAACGGTTCGCTGTTGAACTGGTTTGACCGGACGGTCTAGTCCAGGTTCTGATAACCATGGGTAAGAGTGGGAAGGAAGTCTTAGATTTTGGAAGTGAGCATGATTCGGAGATGGATGATAAGAAAAGGTGTGTTCTCCTGTAAATGCTAGAGCGCCTCCGGTTAGACGGTCATGGGCTCAGATAGTTGAAGAGTAAGAACGAAAAGATGAGTCTAAAGGGTTCACTATTGTGCAGCCTCTAGGGTTTAAACTGACATACTGTGAGGAAGAAGCTAATGCGAAAGTAGTTGAATTGAGTGATGTGAAAATTTCAGAAGGCTATAGAAAATGGAAACTTACATTGGTTGGGACTGTCATCGGCACGGAAGTTTCTCCTAAGAATATGATAAGGTATGTTTGCGCAAAGTAGAAGCATGTGGTTTGTCCTACGGTGACGAAGATACATTTAGGGTTATTTTTGTTTTGATTCCTTGCTTCTGATGATATGATAAGGATGTTAGAAGGACCGATGAATTTTATTTTTGGGAAACCCTTATTGTTAATGAAATGGGAAATTAATATTAAGTTAGAAAAGGAGCTATTTGATGTTGTGCCTGTGCAGATTCAATTGCCAAAGTTGAAGCTCCATTATTGATCTCCAAAAATTCTAAGCAGAATTGTCAATAAGATTGGTAGACCATTGTTGACGGATTCTGCTACTATGAACAAGACTGGACTTTCTTTTGCTTGTGTCTTGGTTGATATTAGAAGAAAAGATGAGGTTCTATATAATGTGATGATAAGGAAGCCAACAGGTGATTTGGAATCTCAAACTGTTATATATGAATAGTGGCCAGCGTAATGTGGTAAGTGTAAGAAATGAGGCCATAAGGATGAGAAGTGTGATCCTCAAATTTGGAAGAAGAAGCAACAAAATTCTAAAAGTGATATTGTGACTAAGGCTGAGAATAAATAGGTTGTGACTCTGGTGGAACATCATCAATCTAGCACTAGTCATGTTAGTCAAAAGTCAACTTTACTGGTTGTGCAAAAGGAAGGGATTGAGAACCAGAAGCAAGTTGATGTGAATAGTGGGTTTTAGCGTTCCAAAAGCAAAAGTCAGATGAAATCTAAAGGTAGACACTCTGTGCAGAAGGTACTCTTAAGTGATTTACAGAAGTTGAAAGGTATTGATATTACTAACTCATTTGACAAACTTCATGTTAATGAGGAAGCTGGGGTAATGGCGGATTATGGTCCTATATCATTGTTTATTCCTGCTTAATTATTTTTATGTGGTGCTGTTGGAATGTGGGAGGTCTAAATACTAGTTTAAAGCAGGAGGAAGTTAAGAAGGTGATTAGGAAAAATAAAATCAGCCTATGTGCTCTACTAGAAACTCGTGTTAAGAGTAGAAAATTTTCTAGTATTAAATCAGCAATAGTAGGTAATTGAAGTTTTCTGAATAATTATTATTATGCCGTCATATTTAGGTGTTATGGGATGATAAGATTTGGATGGTAAAGTTGTTGGATATGTCTGACCAAGTGATTCATGTTATGGTCAGACATAAGATTGAGTCATAGGTTTGCTCCTTGTCTATTACATATGTTTGGAACAAATCTCAAGATAAAGGAACTTTATGGTCAAGTATAGTTCGATTTGGGACTCATGTAAATGGTTCTTGGACTTTATATGATAATTTTAATGAGATTAGAAGTTCTGAAGAGAAGCATGTTCAAAACTTTTTTGTAGATTGGGATGATACGAGGTTGAATGATTGTTGTAATGATGTGGGCATTACTAATCTTAGAAGTGTAGTCACTTTCTACACTTGGTGCAACAACCAAATGAATGAGGACATGATTTATTGTAATGATGGGCTATGTAGGTGGTTTGATATGTTCCAAGAAACTTATGTGGATTTCCAATTTCATTTTTGCTCAAATCATTCTTTGGCTTTGATCTCTTTGAAATTTGGTAATGGCGTTAGGAAATGCCCTTTTATGTACTTGAAGATGTGGCAAAAGTATCCTAATTATAAACAGATAGTAGCATCTGCTTGGGTTGATATTCAGAATACTGATGATATATCGCTGTTGTTATATAAAAAGTTAAAGAAGGTTAAGCAGGCTTTAAAATCCTTAAACTGGACCTATTTTTTTGACATCTCTTGTAGAGTGTAGGAGAAGGAGAAAGAGCTTAATGACTGCCATGCAAATTGTTTGCATCAGCTTGATGATCAAGCAATGATAATCAAATATAAAAGGTTAAGGCGAGAGCTTTGGGATCTTAAAAGAGTAGAGGGGGACTTTTATACTAAAAAAATAGCTATAGATTAGCTTAAGTTAGGAGACAGTAATACAAGTTATTTCCATTCCAAAATGAAATAAGGGCAAGCTCATGTGGGCATTCATTGCTTGTATACTATTGAGGGGCAAAAGCTGGTGTCTTCCAAAGATATTAAAGATAAGTTAATTCTATATTTCTATAAAATTCTTGGTGTTGCTACTAAATATGTTTTACCTATTAATACTAACATTCTTCTCAATGGTCCTAGGGTAAGGCATTCTCATTTGTCAATTTTTGTTTTTGGAATTTGAGGTATCAAAGGATGAAATTGTAAATGCTGTTAAGAGTATTGGAGAGGCAAAAGCCCCAAGGCTAGATGGTTTTTCTTGTAGCTTTTTCCGTCATGATTGGGACATTGTTAGTGAAGATGTGTTGAAGGCTGTTAAATGTCTCTTCCATTGTGGTGAGATCCTCGTTTTTATATTTGCTATTGCTGTTCATTTAATTCTAAAGCATCCACATGCTTTAGTTGCCATTGAGTATAGGCTGATTGCTTATTGCTCTATGATATATTAGGTTATTTCTAAACTTCTAACAACCAGATGACAAAAGATTTTGCCTAACTTGATTCATGAGAGTTAAGGTACTTTTATTAAAAAGAGGTATATTGTTGATAATGTATTATTATGTCCTGAAGTCATAAAGGGTTATAATAGGTAAGAAATTAAGTCAAGATTGTGTGTGAAAATTGATTTTATGAAAGCTTATGACTTGTGGATTGGAGATTTCTTAGGGAGTTTATGAAGGAGCTGGGGTTCCCTGAGAAATGGATTGGTTGGATTATGGCATGTGTTGAGTCCCTTTTCTTTTCTACTGTATTGAATGGTTCGTTATGTGGTTACTTTAAAGAAGGAAAGGGCTAAGACAATGAGACCTTTTATCTCATTTGTTATTTGTCTTGATTATGGACTACTTATCCAGAGCCTTGGGTAAGTTAGTTAATGAACAATATATCAAGTTTCACCCTAAATGTAGGAGGGTTGGCCTAACACATCTTATGTTTGCTGATGATATAATGATTTTTACAAAAGCTAGGGTTATTATGGCTAGATTTCTAAGATTTTTTTTATATGTTTTGCCATACATCGAGCTTAGTAATAAATGATGAGAAGAGTCGGGTTTTCTTGTGGTGCTACTATGGAGCTTTAGTCTCAGATTTTAGATGAACTTAAAATGATAAAAGAGATTCTATCCATAAAATACTTAGGTGTGCCTATTATGGATCAAAGGCTTCAGATTAAGCATTATAAACCCTTTATGGAACAAATATTAAGTAGGCGTAATAGTTGAAGCACCACATTTCTTTCTTATGCTAGAAGGGTGCAATTGATTAAAGTAGTTATGTTTAGTATTCAAGCTTATTGGTCTAACATCTTCCCTTTACCAAAAACTATGCTTGACTATATTGATAAAAGTTGTAGAGTTTTCTATTAGACTGGTTCAATATCTGGTTGTAAGTATCCTTTTACATGGATTAGAGTTTGTGTTCCCAAAAACCAAGGTCGGCTTGGTATATTCCAATTGAGGGCTTGGAATATGGCTAGTTTTGGGAAAAAATTCTGGAGAATCCTTAAAGATAAAGATAATTTATGGGCAAAAGGGATTTATGCTTATTACATACATGTGCATGATTTTTGGCAATTGAGAGCTGCTAATGATTCTTCTATGATCTGGAAACACATTTTGAAGGTTTGGTCTCAATTTCATGAATTGTTATCTAATGAAGGGTGGTACTGTGTTAAAGATGGAAGATTTATTACGAAGCTTGCCTATTTGCATATTGTGGAAAATTTTGATTCTGTTACATGACATAGAATTATTTGGAACAATTTGAATGTTCCAAAACATGCTATGATTGGTTGGTTTGCGGTGTTTGATAGGCTTTCCACTTTTGATAAACTGAAGATGTATGTTCCATTGCTTTATAGTCTCTGCCCCTTATGTCTTTAGACTGATGAAAACAGAAATCATTTGTTCTTTGTGTGTTGTTTTCAATAATGGTTTAGAGGCAGATTTCTGGTGTGATTAAAATCTGGAATGCTCTGTTTCAATGACAATGTTTGATTGACTGGTTTATTAAAAATGTTAAAGGTGAGAGTTCGGTTGCCAGAGTTCGTAGAGCTTGTTTGGTAGCTACTGTTTATTATATTTGGTTGGAACGGAATGCTTGAATCCATCACAAGCAGAGCAACTTAGCAAATATGATCCATAGGAAAGTAATTGATGCTATTGAACCTAGAACTAGTAGTAGTATTAATGATCTATTTTTGTTTATATTTACTTGATTTTGCTTGTAAAGCATAGGTATAGGCTTTTTTTTTGTTTTTGTTTTTAATTTTATTTTGAGCCAGGCTTTGCCGGTTTTTAATGTAGGCCTCTGGTCCTTAATGTAAGTGCTGCTTAGTTAGTTGGTGGAATGAAATTGCACACCTACCGTGGTGCTTTTTGGAAAAGACAAAAAGTGACCAATATTGACGTATTAAGTTAGAGATTTTAACAATATAAATGTGAAAAATCCCAAACTCTCCATATTAATGGGTAAGTCTAATGTGCACCATACCCTTTATATTTATATATATTTTTGTATTCCAATATTATCCTTTATAGCATAAAATAAATGTGAAACATCAAATCCCATCTCTAAAATTGGAGATATGTACAAATCAGATATCAAATATGTACAAACGAGATCATAGATATGTTTTTAATAGTATATACAGATTTGATCTCTCATAAAAAAATGTGAGCACATCAAATCCCACTTCCTACCAAAATTTGAGAAATATACAAATTAAGTGGCATATATATGTGAAATTTAATATATAAAGTAACTGATAGATGTATACAAAACATATGATACAAATATACAAATGAAATCAGAAATATGTTACAAATATACTAATCTATATATATATATTTAACCTCTATCATAAAAAATACATGTGTGAGTACATCAAAACACACTCCCCGCCAAAATCAGACATATATAAAATTAAGTACAAATATGTATAAATCTTAAATAATATATAAATTAAGCAATATAAGAAATATGTTATATAATATATACGTGGGAATTGCAACCTTAATGCTCTTCCCTTTCCTCCGCTTCTCGTCAAATTCAACAGGGCTGCTTATATTCCCGTGTTTAACGGGTAAAATCCATATGTAGTCCCCTAACTTTAAGGATCGTCCTAATGTGGTCCCTTAACTCAAAAAGTGGCTCTTAAAGTCCCCTAACTCAACTTAAGTGTCCTATTTTGGTTCCTACCGTCAGTTCAGGCGTTATTTCAGACGGAAATTGCCTACGTGGCACCTAAACTGCCACATGGCATCCTATTTTATGGTAATAAGCGATGAGACTGAAAGAATAATAAACCTTAGATTAGATTTGACACAACAAATAATTTCAGGGACTTAAAAAGTTGATAACCCTAATTTCAATTTTTTCCTCAACTCTCACCGCCCGCCGCCCGCCGTTTTCGCCCGCAATTTGATCTCCTGCCGCAAACCCCGCCTTAATTTCTCCATCTCACCACCTCCGCCATCTCCGGCCATTTCTCCGGCGCCCTTTCACAGCATCGGATCGCTATCTGCAGCAGCTTCAGCATTCCGGGGGTGGCGCTCCTCTGCACTGATATCTCAACGTCAAAAATCTCCGCCGTCCATTCCTCTCTCCCAGCCCTGTGGACCCAGCTCCCGAGATCGACGCCGTTCACGCCCGGCGGCTCGACGTACGACAAGACCTGACCCGTTAGCAGCTCTAGGAGTAGGATCCCGTAGCTCCAGACGTTCGATTTTCGGGAGAGCCGTTTGGCCGATTGGTACTCCGGCGACTTGTAGGCGACCATCCGTTGGACGGCGGCCGGCAGGGCGACGAGAGTGTTGAGGGCATAATCAGAGACAAGAAAACGGTGGGCGGCGGACGGCGGGCGGCGGGCAGTGAGAGTTGGGGAAGAAAATGAAATTAGGGTTATCAACTTTTTAAGTCCCTGAAATTATTTATTGTGTCAAATCTAACCTAAGGTTTATTATTCTTTCAATCTCATCACTTATTGCCATAAAATAGGATGTCATGTGGCAGTTTAGGTGCCACGTAGGCAATTTCCATCTGAAATAACGCCTGAACTGACGGTAGGGACCAAAATAGGACACTTAAGTTGAGTTAGGGGACTTTAAGAGCCATTTTTTGAGTTAAGGAACCACATTAGGACGATCCTTAAAGTTAGGGGACTACATATGGATTTTACCCCGTGTTTAACAAATCCAATCAAGGTCCAAATTCAAAAGCTTCTCCTCTGTTACACCTGTCCTTTCATCTAATAAATCTGATTATAGTCGACCACCTCTTATTCCTCCCACCTACACATGATAACACCGCCGAATAAGCTTTTTGCATAGGATTGATTACACCTGCATAGGCCTCAGTTCCCCAACATCCATATTCATCTTGCTTGTTTGCAACTTAAGCATCGGGTCAATATCCAGCAAAAGATCACACAATGAGGGATAGCTTTCATGATTTTGAGCAAAGAAATAAAATCACATGTCAGGATTAGAAATTTTACCGAAGGGTTCGGTCTTGTTTTCCAAATCAGCGAACATTAAGCTATGATAGTTTTCTCCTTATTCTGGTAGACTTCGTCAGATCCAAAATGGTTGGACACTCCGAATGTATGAACTTTAAGAGAGAGAAAGAGGGAGCGCAAATCTCCAAAGTGCTGGAATTGCCTAGAAATGCAGCAAATTGGGGGCAAAATTAGAGCAACGAACTGAGGAGAGTCAGATTGTGCGTTGATGAGGGAAGAAAGATAATGAGAAGGGAAGAGATTGGGTGGGATTGCCCAGAAACGCCACGAATTGGAGCCATATTTAGAGCAACAAATGAAGGAAAATCAGATTGTGTGTTAACGAGTGAAGAGAGACAACGAGCAAGGAAGGGACAAGGTGGGAATTGAAAATTTTAATTAGGGCAGAAGAGTACTTGTAGGGGTAAGGCGCACATAAAGTAGGGAGTATATCAGACCAGTCAATGTGGCACCACGGGGGGGGGGGGGGGGGGGGGGAGGGAGTGAGTTAGCAGGGAGTGAGTTAGCAATACTAACTTGAGTTGGCCTAAATGGAATGCATTTAGACCCATTAGGTAACATATTTAGGAATTGGATTTTGGGGTTGTGAATGGAAAATGTTTTGTTTGAAGAGGGTCCCAGCACCAAACAATACCTCAAGGAATTAATCTTTGCAGGCCATGATGGTGACACACTAGGAAATAATAAAAAAAGGGTTAGTAATATTTTGATTGAGACTCATCAATACATAGTTAATTGGTTTTGATTTAAATGTTTTAATATGATATTAGAGCTTGAGCTTTACTGTTACATTTTCTTATTGTTATGTAAAAATTTGCATGCAAACAATCAAGGCTTTAGCATGATATTAAAGACTTATGATTATTATCAAGAAACTCAATGTTCAATCATTCACTTCGGAATTATCTAAAATAAACAAATTAGAAGGTTGCTATTACTATCATACTCTCACGTTAAAATAAATGTGGGAACAAATTTTTAGGATCCACAATGGAGTTCCATGTGGCTTTGATATATTCTTGATAAATCAGCAATATAATGGAGTACCATTAATATTATTGTGGATATTCATAATATACATGATAAATGGGTCTCGATTATATGAAAGATCACAAACGTTATAACGTGATCTAAGTTGTCCAAGTTTGGACACCAGTGCCAATGTTATGCTATCAACAAACCAAATCGCATTATCAAGTATGCCTATCTATATAGTACAAATTTTCCTTAATAAATAAGTAGTATGACAGACTACCATCAATAGTTGAATGTTAATCGCTAGTGTTTCCATTGACAAATTGGTCATTTTAAACAAACAAGATGCTGTCATAGAGTGCATGCACAGGCACACATACGTACGGGTGCCCCCCATAAATGCTTTTATAATTTCACGCATTTAATCAATATTGCTTGATTTTGTTATTTCACAGTGCAATTGTAGCTGCTATTTCATAACATGTGTCCATGTGTCCAACAGTGACCAACCAAAAAGTAAGCAAATGCTACTCAAATGGGCACTATTGTCTTCGGGGTTCCTCGCATGATTATTAAAGGGACACCACGAAGTTACTGGTTCGAATACCAACCTCCCAACTCCGCTTACATAATGTTTCAAACAAGGTATTAAATATGGTTACAATTACATATACTGCACCCTATATTTTTAATGTATGCTACTAGGTATAGCTGTATATTATTATTGTTTTCACAAAAAAATAAATGCTAGAATATTATTTTAAGATGAAATAAATTAAATAATTTTTTTACACATTTTTATATATATTCTAATTTTTTTTCATCATAATTTATCAAATATAAATAAAATGAATATATATGAAACAGGATATTTTTTTATACAAAAAACATGAAAAATATTATATATAGAATAAAATAAATATTAATAAGTAAAAAAACTAATTTATTAATACAAGAGATAAAAAAAGAATACTTTTTTTTTTAATGGAGGTTGTTTAAACTATTAATTGTCCTTGTAGCCTGCTCGTAGAGACTTGTCCGTCTGTCGACCCCAAACTAGTCTTTTGGTCCCCTCCTCCCGGTGGTCAAGCTTAATATGGATGGCTGAGGAACAGAAGGACATGTGGCGAGGCTTAATATGAATTAGTCTCTTGTCCTTCCACCGATACGCTTGACCAGGCAGAGGACATGTGAAGCTTGAAGACGAAGTTATAGGAAAAGCTCGACGAACATGGAAAAAATTAGCGTTGAGGAACAGGGAGAAAAAATTGGATGGATGCGTGGGGAAACGAAAAGGGTAATTATTACTGCTATATTCTAAAGATGAACATTAGTACTGCTTGATGAATAGTAACTCAATTTTGAGTTGATTGATCTCAGTTAGTTTTAAGCCATGGTTCAGCAGTATTTTTTTTTTTTAAGCTTTCGACCTTCTTTTTTTTTTTACTTTTTTTTATGATACAATTTACTCTTTTTTTAGTTTTATCTGTAAGGCGCATATCTTTCTAAAGGCATACATTGCATATTTCCCAAATTTTCTTTGTTTCATTTTTTTTTCCAATTAAAACAGGATTTTATTCCCTAACTTTCTAATTTTTTTTTTTGGGACCTAAGTTACGTCCATATTACATTTTAGTCACTGAATTTTATAAATATTTAATTAAATCTATTATTTGTTCTCTTTGCTCCCAAGTTTTTCTTTTTGTTATTTTTTATGTATTATCTTCTAAAGTAAGACATTAGTAACCATAATTTCTTTATTTTTTAATTAAACCATTTTTTATCTTCATTAAGTCAATTGTTAAATCCTTAATGCCTAGAGTTTTTTCATATTTTTTTGTCTTGATCCTGACTTTTTTTTGTTAATTTTCTTTATTTTTATTTTCTAAAATGAAGCTTTAATCATTATTTCTATAATTATTCTTTCATTATTATTTCGAAGCACATAACATGTTTTGTGTCGCACTGTTATTATTAAAATTTATTTTAAAAAAATATTCACTACAATTTATGAGTCACCAAACCTCTCCATTTGTTCTCTTGATTTTTAATTTTTTTTGTCATTTTTTTTATTGTCTTCTAAAACAAAATATTGATAACCATAATTTGTTTCTCTTATATTTTTAGTAGTAGCATTTTTTACTCCAGTCTCCACCTAGTAAGGTGTGAACATTATTTTGTTCGAAAATTACAATTGCTAAAACTTGAAAGTATATTTTTTTATTATATTAAGTTTCTATATCATTCCATGAATTTATGCAATGATCATATAAACCGCCACAACGCATGGTCTCCACACACCTCATATTATAATATATTCTAAAGAAAAAATATATTTTATTGTTCATCTACAGTACAACATTTTTTTTTTTACTTGTCCTTTTTTTTTGCCCCGATTTTTGATGCGATTTACTCTTTTATTAGCTTGATCCTGTTTAAGCAAGGTGCTCACCTTTGTGAGGGCCAATGTTGCAATTTTCACGATTTTAACTCTGTTTCACATTTATTTTGATAAAAGACAGTTTTAATCCCTAATTTTCTAAGTTTTTCAGTTTAGGCCCCGAGTTACATTCATGTTACATTTTGGTCCCTTTATAATTATTTAATTATATCATCTATGTGCTTTTTTTATCCCTAAATTTTCTTTTTGTTGTTTTATGTAGTACCTTTTAAACTATAGAATTAGTCATCATAGTTTGTTTATTTTTTAGTTAAATCATTTTTGACTTTATTAAATAAAGTATTAAACATTTAGTACATAAAATTTTTTCATTTTTTATCTTAGTCCAAATTGTTTTTATCATCTTTCTTTATTATTATTTTTAAACTGATCTTTCTTTATTATTTTTTTCTGAAATGAAACTTTAATCATTATAATTTACCTATTTTTTGAAAAGAAATCATTAATTAATTAACATAAGTTAAATACAATTTTGTGTTTTAGTTATTTTTTTCATTATTGATGATTAAATTTTACTGTATCAATTATTTACTTTAAAGTCTACAGTTTACCAAAATAATTGTCAACAATTGCTAAAATTTAAAGCAAAATTTTCTAGATAATTATTTTATTGATGTTAAAAACTTGAGTTTGAATTAATAGGAGATGAAAATTTTAATAAATTGTTTTTTAATAATGAAGAAAATATATATAGATTCAAAACACATATAATTTTTTATTTCACGGTATTATGTTTTAATAAAATATAATACTTTTAATGATAAGAATAAAATGTAAAGAAAACTCAGCTCAGAATTAAATTAAAGCAAAATTAAAGCCCTCATGAAACTCTCAAATCTTGTCTTTTCACTACTTTCCTCTCATGCTTGCAACTCTAACACAACAATACTTTTTATATGTCACACGTAAACACAAACCGCATTAAAATAGAAAAACTAAAACTAAATCATAAGTAAACTAAAACTCTTAAGCTTTTTGAATTTGAGCCAACAAACCAAACAATTTCTACATTGGCTCAAATTATTCACTATGAACATGAATATCACAAACACATAATCACAATAAAAAACACGAATGCCACATACATCACTATGAGCTTGTGTTAACTCCAAACAACATCACAAACATCAACATACACAAACACAAGCTCCATGCCAAGAACGAACTATAAGCTCTATCATGCCAGGACCAAACCGCAAACTCTGATACTTGTTGGGAAATTTTTTTTCTAATCATCCATTATGCATAGCAGAATAGCAAATACGATCAAATAAGTACACACAAATTTAAAATAATTTTACTTTTGACTAGTCTACATCTATAGATAAGAGAAATTAACTCGAGCAAAATATAGAGATTACAATAGAGGTATGTCCTTAATACTCATGTTAGCCTATAAATCTCCTACACATTACTTACAATTTCAATATCTTGGCATCACATAATTACAAGATATCAGATTCACAAATGGTTACACGTACTAGCCATCTCCGGCCTCCAAATCTCTCCTCCCTTCTATAACTCTCATATCTTACCTGTTCACTATATTGACTTTTCTCCCATATTTAAAATTCTAACATATCAATCCTTTTTATATACCATACGGAGACCAAAATCACATCAAAATAGAAAACTAAAACCAAATCATAAACAAATTAAAATTTTTAAGTTTTTTGAATTTGAGTCAAATAAACCTAACAATAACCTTTTACTGTATAAGGAAAAATGCCCAAACCCTCCTAACGTTTGGGGTAACATACAGTTGTATCCCTCCTTTTTCAAATATCTACACTTATCTCCATCTAAAACTAATTTCGTTAGCCACCGTTAATACAAAAAAGGAAAATAGCTAACGGTACCCTCCAAACCTTTATCTACATAAACTTTACCCCCAAATTCTACATCTAAACAAAAAACCCCATGAACAAAACCAAATATAAGAGTTGGAATCAACTGAGGAAAATCTCGAATCCAATCCTTAAAAAATCGAACCACAACGCCCAGAAAATGAAGAACATCGATCTCCAAACAAACACACAGTGAGTTCCCAATTTAAAAAATCAGTGTAGACAATTTGCTCTCCTATGAAATCGAGCCTCCTCTTATCCTCCATACGAAATCGATGACGATGCCCTCGCGCAAAATCAAGTTTTGCAAGTTTTGAATCATGCAACTCAAGCCTCCATTCTCTTGAATTGTCAAAGTCAGGCGAGGATGCTTTCGTGAAAAATCAAGGAGGCAGAGAAAACTGAAGAGGCAAGCGAATCGACCATGAGAGGAGGCAAGGCAGAGAACATACAGGTAATGGAGAAGGCCATAAGCAAAGGAAGGAGGCGGGAGAAAATGGTAGTGGGAAGATGGAGAAGGGCACTAGAATCATGCGCATTGTTGACTACAAAGAGTAGGTGCGCAAAAATATGTAAGACGAGGATGAAACATTATGGTTCAGTTAGCATTAGTAAGTTCCAGCAATTATACATGCTAAACAGAACCATACTAACACAAAAGCAAGTAATAAATACACTAACAAAATGTTGAGCTCCCATGTAATATAACACTATGGCCATCAAACAGTGCGCCAGATACACATTCCCCTAATCACTTGCTTATTCCCAGAATATGTCTGGTATGTCTTGGCTATCAAGAAACCTTACCTACAAATGTAGCCTGAACTCTTGGCACATCAGATTACAACTGCTTCTCCAATCATCGACAATAGCTCCTCTAAATCTCTTTATAACTCCTGTGAAACCCAATACCCTTAACCATGACCATTCTGCTACTGCTCCTTTCCTTTCAATCCTATAGGTAATAACTCTCTCGTTTCACTAAAATCATAATTTTTTAAAGTTTGAAGCGATGATCAGACCATCATTGTGTTGTTTATTCAAGAAGCAGATAGCTGAACTCACATGCACTCTGTGAGAATAAACTCTAATCCAGCATTTTACTTTTTCAGTTGCCTCCAATTGAATTTGTGATCCTTAGTTTTTTTTTTTGTTAATACAACAAATTAAGTCACTTCTACCATAAAGCAACTTAATCTAGGCTAGGCTACACCTCCAAAACTCTCTAGCATTCACAATTAAATTCCACATTTTTCTTGAATAAACCAAACTCCAATAATTCACACATCCTTACTTATAAAGTCATCCATCATTCTGGACAACATAATTAAATCAATTAAAATCCTCTAGCACAAAGGCACTGGCTGCCTAGATTGACTCTTATAATGTGATTAAAAAGAGACAGGATGACATCTTGAATCATTTATTGTTCCATATTTTTCATAGGTGCTTCAAATCGTTGTTGCTAAAGAAGTTCATTTCTTGCTTTCATATTTGGACAAGTTAGATATGATGTTAGAAGAGAAGGTATTTACATTTTACAACTTTATTTCTTTTATTTTCTTGACCATACTAGAGGTCATCATTAATTCAATGATTTTAATCTGGTAATCGTAGTTCAAGAATGTTCAATATGCACATGCGAAAGATCAGGTGTAGAAGTTTGGCAACAATTGTTACCAAGTCTCTATATTAAGCAAGCACATTTAACTAACTTGTATGCAAAATTTGCATTCTAAAAGATTTGCATGCCCTTAACAATTGTTAACCTTATTTTAGGTTTATGATGATATCACTATTTGAAACTCCATTTATCACGTGTATATCTAGTTATAAATGAGTTATTATTCTTATATTGGTAAGAATTTCTAAATACTTTGAAATTATTTATTCATTTATTTTTGTTTTGTGTAGATCAAGTTCTATGGAACTACAGAGGCTGTTGGAACAACCATTGACAAGTTGCATGTTCCATTTCTTTGTTATCTTTTCATTGTTTTACAAGAAAACAAAAGATACTATGTTGATATTTTTTTTCTGTAAACTAGATGGTATTCAATTATTTGATAGGTAAAATCTACACTAGACACTAATTAGATTAACAGATAGATTTTGATGCTCACTTTGATTATAATTCAAATCCCGTTAGTCCTGTTACCCAACTTGGGTGACAAGCATGTGCTATAAAACTTAACATTTCTTTTTCTTGTTCTACTCACCTTCCTTTTTCATTATAATTTTCCTTTTTAGTTTGTTATTATGATCAACTATAATTTTTTTTTTTAGATCTAATGAGAAGCTGGTTGAGTTCATTACAAATTAAACCAAAATATCCCTTATAGCTACTAAGGTTAGTTTGATTAAAATTCTTTATTTAATCCACTCACTACTAGAAAAGAAAATCAATTTTTTGCTACAAATAAAAAATGTAGCAATTCTTGCAAAACTATTGGTAAAACTCTATGAAGGTTGCTCCAACAAACCAAAAGTCAGTGGCAGAGCCACATAGGGGCGGGGGTACTGCTGGCCCCCGAAAATTTTGAAAGTTTATAAATACTATGTACTAGGCAGTTTATGTGGTTGCATTATTACCTACAACATGTATTATAACAAGCAATTTCATTGTCACCGTAACAAAGCTTGACCATTTTCAAATTAAAGTTATAAGCTATGATTACACAATCGGCACCTCGTATAAAGCCGCATTGCAATAAACAAAGCTGATTCTCCTAAAACATTGAAAACTGAAATGAGGTTAGAGAGAGCTAACAAATTTCTCAAGTTGAGACTATAAAATGCAAAACTAATTAATGAATTGTATAAAACTAAACGTTCCCATATACCATTATAAGATCAATTTTAGACATCAAACTAATGATATACCATTATAAGGGTCACTATAAAAAGAAAAATATATATATTATATACTAATGGAAGCTTCTAACAGGCTTATAAAAATAGCATTTCTACCAATAGACTTTTGGTCTGTGTAAGCAATTCTCAGGGGGTTTTACCAATGGTTTTATGAGATTTACTACGTTTTTTCAATTTTTTTTTCTAGTAATAGTGGATTAAATAAATAATTTTAATCAAACTACCCTCAATAGCTATAAAGAATATTTTGGTTTTTTTTTTTTTTTTTTTTGCAATGAACTCAGCCAGCTTCTCATTAGATTTTAAAAAAAGTATTTACAGTTGTTCATAATAACAAAATAAAAAGAAAAAATTATAATGAAAAAGGGGAAAAAATGAGTAGAACAAGACAAAGAAAAGCCACGTTTTAGAGCACATATTTGTCACCCAAGTTAGGCAGCAAGGCCAAAGGCATTTGAATTGTAATCGAAGGGTGTATCAAAATCCATACACCAATCTAATTAGTATCTGGTGAAGGGTTATATGTCAAGTAATTGAATAACATTTAGTTTACAAGACAGTTATCCGCACAGTATGTTTTGTTCTCTTTCAAAAGAAAATTTTTTGAAGAGATGGCAAAGAAAGGAAACATGCAACTTGGCAATTGTTGTTCTGATGGGGCTTAGTGGTCCCATATAACTTGAGATGCATAAAAATAAATAAATAATAAATAATTTAGAATTATTTAGAAATTTCTCACCAATATAAGAACAATAACCCAATTGTTACTAGAAAAAATCTCAACCAGATATACACATGATAAATGAAGCTTCACATAGTTGATATTATCAAAAATCTAAAATAAAGTTAACAATGGTTAAGGGCATGCAAATATTTTAAAATGCAAATTTTGCATACAAGTTAGTTAAATGCATTGACTTTCTTAATATATTGACTCACCAGGCAACAATAGTTGCCAAACTTCTGCACAGAATCTTGGGCATATGCATATTAACATTCTTAAACTAGGATGACTAGAACTAAATCATTGAATTAATAATGGCCACTAAATGGTTAAGAAAATAAAAGAAATAAAATTGTAAAATTTAAATACCTTTTCTCCTAACAATATATATAACTTGTCCAAATACAAAATCAAGAAATAAACTTCTTTAACAACAGCAATTCGAAGTACCTATAAGAAATATGGTAAAACAAATTATTCAAGATATCATGCAGTCCCCTTTTTAATCACCTTATAAGAGTCAACTCAGGTTGGTGGTACATTTGTGGTAGAGCATTTTAAGCGATTTAATTATGTTCTTTAGAATGATGGATGGCTCTACAAGTAAGGAAGTGTGAATTATTGGAAATTGATTGCTTGAAGAAAAATGTGAAATTTAATTGCGAATGGTAGAAAATTTTGGAGATGCAGCTGAGCCTAGATTGAGTTGTTTTACGGTATAAGTGACTTAATTGTTGGTACTAACAAAGAACTAATGATCACAGATTCAATAGGAGACAATTGAGAAAGTAAAAAACCAAATTAAAGTTTAACTCCACCAAGTGCATGTGAGTGCAACTGTTTACTTCTTGAACGAAGAACACAACAATGGTTTGATCACCATTTCTAACCTTCAGAAATTATGATTTTAATGAAATGAGAGAGTTATTACCTATGATTGAAAGAGCGAGTAGCAGCAAAATGGTCATGGTTAAGGGTTTTGAGCTTTACAAGAGTTTTAGAGAGTAATTGGGAGATTTAGGGGAACCGCTGTCAAGGATTGGAGTAGTTGCAATCTAGTGTGCTAAGAGTTTGCTACATTTGCAAGCAATGTTTCTTCATAGCCAAGATAGAACATGCTTGACTGGATAACAAGGCAGGGAGGCAATTGGTTTAGTGTCATGGGCAAGAAAGGTAATGGTAAGAAACATGCACTTCTCTAGGTGCGTTTGTGAATCTAAATAGTGCATTGTGGTTTTAATTCGATGCATGATCATAGAGAAGCCTAGAAGACCATGTGACAATTTTGAATTGAGGTCTTTTAAAGGGATAATGTGTTACAGCTCCTAAAGGACTGGGATAGTGTGATTCCCAACTTGAATCAAGGAAGACCAGACATTCTAGGAATAAGCAAGTGATTGGGGGAATGTGTATCCGGAACATTTTGTGATGGCCATGGTGTGATATTCCAAGGAAGCTTAATGTTGTGTTAGTGTTATTGTATTACTTGCTTTTGTGTTAGTATAGTTCTGTTTAGCATGTTTAATTGCTGGAACTTACTACTGCTAACTAAACCTTAACGTTTCTTAAACTCATCCCAATCTTATATATTTTAACAGGGTTAGAGCATTACATTCATGTATTATTATTGCTGCTGAAAGTTTTGTGTTGTTTATATTTCAGGTTAGCTGTACATCATTTCTTGATCACTTTGGGTTATGTTTTGATTAGTATGCACATAAGTAATGAATCTAAGTATTGTGATTGTAGCATCTATTACAGTTGAAGTGCTATTAAGAAGTGCATGACAGATTTGTAGAAAAGAGAATATGAGTGAAACGGACTCACAGTCTCACTCGGTTACATGGTTAAGTCCTGGAAAGGAGTTGCTGAACTGCAGGTCCTGTGTCTGTGTGTGTGCATTTGTACAGGGTTTTGTAATTTAAACTCAGATTTAGAAGTCTTTGTGTCTATAGGTTTAAAAGAAATGAATTATGACACTGTGATACCCCACCTGCATTGTTTTATGTAACAGATTTGACTTGTAAACTCTGGATCTATGAATCAAGATTATGTTTTGTTCTAGAATTATGCATTAACTTGGTTTGTATCATGATAGAATATGTTTGACCCGTTTTTGCAGTAAAAATGACAAGTTTGCAAGGATGTACATTTCAGGTTAGATTCTGTAGGTTTAGGAACCAGTTTTTGGCGTTTAGTGACCAAGTTCTGAGTTTTTGCTTAAACTACTGTTTAAACCTTCTGGCAATTTTTATTTGATTAATTAGAACTACTAGATCATTCTTTGAGTCGAAAACAGCAGGTTAAAAAGAAAAGTGTACTTAAAACCAGGTTTTCAAATTGGATTTCCTGCAGAAATTTTGACAGGTTTTGGTTCTAATGACCAAACTGCATTTTTTAGAGAGTTTGCCTACTTTTCTTGATCAAGAAACTTCCTTTTGCGTAATGTGACTTGTTGAATAAGTTTTTCAGCCAATCTAGTTCAATTTCCAACAAGAGGCATTTCAGAATACACGTACCATAAGTATTAGCAGTTTTAGGAAGTTGAGTGACCGAAATTTATTCCATAGCTTGAAATCCTGTTTTGTCAATGATAGCAAGTTTCTTTTGGTAAAAGAAAAGTGTTTGCAAAGTTAGGTCTTAATTGGAGAGCTGGAAATCAATTTAGCTACCCAAACATGAAATCTCAAGCTTATAGCTCATGCAGAATTGTGACAGTTTTGAGTCTTCAAGACCAAATTCCAGATTTTACTGATTGACTTTATTTTTTGGACCATGAACCTTTCAAAAAGAGAATCTGAAACAAGTATATTCAGTTTTTAATGAAAGGTTTGTAAAGCCTGTTTTGAGTTTAACTAGTAGCCTACCACTCCGGCAGTGCACACTGAATAGGTGCCAAAAGGGCACTGAGACTCAGTCTCAAGTGGTCGTCTTGTGCAGCAGTGATAGTGGTTTTGTTAGTGGTTTAGTGAGCTCAGTTAGCTCACCGTGTTTGGTGTATGCTATATACAGTGAGGGTATGTGACAGTTTGGTAGCAGAACAAGTGCTCCAAGACTTAGAGAAAGGATGCCATAAGCTGCAGCAGTGTTTTGTAGAAGTTAAGCAGTGCAAGAAACAGTTTCAGTGGCTGAAATGTTGGGAAATTCTGAAATGTCTGCTGCAGAATGTGAGTGTGTCATGGTATTGGTTGTTTGGAAGGTAAATTCCTCACCCATTGCTAGAGGATTTTGAGCAGCTATGGCCTGAGTGTAGGAACTGTTAAATTCCAGGTTGTGTTTCTGCAAAGTGTAGTGCTGCTCAGGTTGGATTGTTACAGATAGATAGTGGTTCAATGAAACCAATTGCTACAAAGGTTAAAAACTCTCTGGTTAGTGGACTTGATTATGTCCAATCCTGGTAAAGGAACTTCTAAGTGCCAGATTCTATTTCTGCAAAGGCAGTGTGGTAACTTTCGTGTTTTTACCAATTCAATGTTGCTGCAGGATTTTACAAGAAATCTTATTTCTTTTTGGTATAAGCATGCTTCAGAAATCCTGTATGCATAATAGTACAATATATGGCAAAGGATCACTTGCACTAACCATTAAGTTTAGACCACAGTTGATAGGCAGCGATAAGGGCTGTCGCTGTGGCAGTGGTGGATGCGGCAAATCTCTTATTGCAGAACCCAACAGTCTATCCGCCGAACTGCAATATCATATTTCACAGGAGAATTAGCAGCAAAAATCAGGTGAGAACCGAAACTCAAACAAGCAATTATTTATATATTGAAGCATCTAATTAAGCATCTAATCCAATTATATAGTACCTACAGGACAGGCCCGTAACAAATTAAGGAGATAAGTGAAACAGCCAGCAGCCTGGCCAGACCGACGAGACTAGTTTAATTTAGACCACTCCTCTGGTTTCCAATTAAGCAGCTGATAGACAGCGACACCGGCAGTCGCTGGGGCAGTGGTGGATGCGGTAGCGGTAGCGGCGAATCCATGATTGCAGAACCCAACAGGCTATCCGCCGAACTGCAATATTATATTTCACAGCAGAATTAGCAGCAAAAAATCAGATGAGATTCGAAACTCAAACAAGTAATATTTGATGACTGAAATATCTAATTAAGCATCCAATCCAATCTTATCTAATGATTGAAGATCTAGTGCCAGGCAGGGAGCACGTACAAAAGGCGTTCATGGTAATAAATGGCGAGCATAAGTTTGCGCCGGGAGGCTGCCGCACGACTGGCGGTGAGCAAGGTTTTGCGGCGCTCGTCATAAACACGTACAAAGCTATTCCACAAGTCCAACCATCGCCGAGCCGCGTTTTTGCACTCTGCCTTCGTACTCCGTTTCCGGCGCGTCATACCGAATCACGGTAATTTTCCGTACCAATTCGCCTAAATCAGTGAATCCGGCCAGTCGCCAGCAGGTGAGGTTGAAGACAGAGGAGAGCGACGCCGGCTCTGGCACCCATTGACAAATGGGTGTCTTCCAGCTGGCAGCGATGGCAGAGATTTGAGAGTTTGTCTGAGATGGATAGAGTCGATGGGCTCTGCCTTTGGAGAGAAAAGGAAGACAAGATATTTGGGTCCGGGGAAGCGAGACTCGAGAAGCTGTTGTCTCTGTGCAAAGTAAAACAGCAAAAGGCAAAAATATTAAAATATTAAATTTGTTTATTACTATTATTTAATTAATAAAGTCCTCCTAGCCAATTGGAGTCTCGGGCTCCAGTAAGTTTTTGTTTTAGATTAAAAAAGCTAAAGCCTACAGCGCTAAACCATTTTTTTTTTATGTTTGACATTTTAACTTGTTTGAATGTACAAATATTCTTATTTTGCTAATAATACAACTTTTATATATTTTATAAATTACGTTATATATATATAGATATATATACATATATTTAATACACACATGAATTTAACGTATCATTTTAACAAATTACGTACCCAAATATTGTATCAAAGTACATGATCTCATCGTACCACATAACGTAAAAGTTAACATACCGCGTACATATACCCATGCTGCAAATCCTCCCGTACTGTGTATTAGGTAACTATGAGCTTGTCCACAGGAGCCGTTTCTTATCCTCATAATTCATTTGGCTCTTCATCTTCATTGGTCTCTTTCCTCTCTCAAGTCTCCTGTTCATCACCCAAGAACCGACATAACAACACAACTAGAAAACCCTTTGACTCGCTCTAATTTCAAGTTTTTAAATCTGCTTCATTTCATTTCTTCCTTATAAATAACTAAGAGCCAGTTTGGATGGCATTTTCTATCGTAAGTTGATAGCCTTTTCAAAATCATGTTCGACCCAGTTTGACACAAAGCAAACCTCACCCCATAGCTCAGCTTATTCACAACTTTACCCCTCCCCCAGCTTCCTGTTAGACGATCTCTTCCCTCACCTACCCAGGAGCAAAGAAGGAAATGATTAAACAAGAAAAAGCTCAATTCAACAAACTAGGCATTCTAAATGTGGAATCCATTATTTTGTCTATAAACCACTCAAAGAGACTTTGTAGGACTATAGTTTCAGCTTGAACAATAGTACCTAACAAGATGAACAGTGACAAAAAAAATGTACAGTTTGGAGCTCAAATAATAGAAACCCAATTAAGGCGAATGTGAGACAAGGGTGGGGAGCTCACTACAATGAAGAAATTGAGATATGAGCTAATGTCATACCTACACTGGTTGCAATTAAGAAAAAGCTTCAAGCCATGTAACTGCCAAACACAAATGTACAATAACTTGCAAATCAGAACAAGTGCGAGGTTAGGATAAACGGTGCTGAGGTTATTCGGTGGAGGTGAGACCATTGGGGGAAATACAGAATGTGCTAGAAGTGCAACTGTGTTCGTGATGAGGGGCGAAATGGTTTCGGTCAAAAGATTATGCAATAGGGACTATAGATGGGTGAAAGAAGAGAGCGTCTAAAGTAAGTAGGTGGGGCAAGGCCAAAGTTGTGAATAAACTAAAATGTAGGGTGAAGTTTGCTTTGGGTAGAACCAAATTAAAGTGACTTTGAAAAGAGCCATCAACAGAAGATGAGAAAAGGCCATTCAAACTAGCTCTAAGGTTGAGGGCCAGTTCGTTTCCCATTAATGGGATTAATTGGTCGGTGAACAAAGGCTGGTCAAAAGGGCCTATGTAGGAAAGAAACGAAAAGAAGGTAAAACTTTGGAGAAATTACTCTATTGTGCCACTAGTTATTTTAGCCGGTCAAAAATATTTCCCTCCCCTTTTTTTCGCCGCACCCTCTACCTCTGGTTTCTCACTTCATCCTCCACTACGCATATGCTGGCTTATCCTCCACCATTAGCTCTAAATTCAGTCCCTTTCACCCTCCCTTACCTTGTTGCATCGATTGGTTGAGACATTGGCATCAACAGTCAAGCTCGAGAAGCTTTGTGTTGGCTCCCGATGACTTCAGATCCGAATCCCCATGGTAGGAATCTATGTCGTCCATCATCGGTGCCATGATTTAATCCATGACTCATTGGTCATCCATCATCGGTTCATCTTCAAACCAAGCTCAGTTCGACATCGGCGTATAGCATTAACCTTATATTTGTTTACCCATTCATCTGCCCCCAACTTACAATTGACATATCTTTAGTGGGGGCTGATGGAGGAGACAAAGGGTACGAACGATGGGTGTGGTTGGAGATGTAATAAATGCCAACTTGGGGTTGAATGAACAAAGGTCACACATGGGTCAAACTTACCTATTCAAGACTTGTGTGTGACCCGAAATTAATGGGGTTGAATTAATTAGGTTAATGGCAAACGAACTGCTCTTGAGTTTTTTGCAACAGCATTTCTCCTCACTTGTGAAAGAAAATGGGTAAAACTCACTGGAGGTCGCTTGGCTTATTTTTGTGTCCTAAACAAGTATTTAACTTTTAAATTATCCTGGCAAGGTACATTTTCTCATGTTGAGCGCCCTGTTCAACTACTTTTTATCAATTTAACCGTTAACTAAGATAAAAAAATACTAACATGGCATAAATAAACATTAAAATAAAATTTAAATATCAACTTTAGTCCTTAAACTTTTACAATCACTAATCCTAACCATGTAAATATAGAAACCATCATTTATTTTTACAATAGTTCGGTTAACCCTTGATTATCCAGATGCCATTGATCATCGATGGACCCAATCACTTCTTCTCCATTGCTGACCGCGGTGTTGTCTTATCCGTAGTTTCCATTAGATATCAATGCCTCTTTACATCGAGTCTCCTACTATGGACATCGCCTCATCACCTTAGGTAACCATCATCGGCGGATCTTCGTCGATAAAAAATGCCTTATCTAATAGTAGGCCCACATTTTCTCCTCTCATCTTCTCTGCTCACTTCTCTTTATCTCTATTAACCTCTATGACTTTCATTCCCACTTTTTTTTTATTAACCCAAACCGATGCCGCCTTTATTTTCTTCTTTACTTGTTTGTTGTCGTTTGAACGCGAAGGCCAATTTCAACTTTGGTGACGATAAGGCAATGATGGTAGTAGAGATGAAGGAGAAAGAGAGGCTATAGAGGCAGTCGTGGAGAAGGGGGTCAACATCGTGGAAATGATAGATTGTGGCATCAATCATCATCATGTAGATGATGAATTGCGATATCAATCGGTGTCGTGGAGATCTGTTTAGCAAAGATTGGGGCTAAAGTAAGGCTGATGGGTGAGGATTTTGGGAAAAGTTAGGGTAAGGTTGGGTTAAAGCTGAGGGATTGAAGGGAGCGCATTCAGGGATGAAGAGTGGGGTAAAGGCGTATAGAGGCTAGGGGAATTCCACCAGATTCAACAAGCGAGGAACGACGGTATTTGGCAAAGAGAAATGTAATGAGTAAGAAGGAGACGGGGTTTAGGAGTATAAATAATAGATTTGGAGTTTTAGGTTTAAAATTGTTGATCGAAGAAGTTAGAGGATTGCAGGTGTTATTTCAAAATTTATTTTAGTGTTTTTTTATGCCAAATCTGTATTTTTCGTCAAGCTTAATGCTAGAATTAATGGAAAGTAGTTGATTATTGGGGCACACAATAGGAGGAAGGGTACCTCGTTAGGAGTTAGGATAACTTAAAGGTCAGGCATCCATTTAAGACACAAAAATAAGCTGGGTGACCCATAGTGGATTTTACCCAAAAGAAAATACCTCAATCTAACTAAGTATAAACTCATTGAAATTAAGTAAAATTTTAATTTACCTCTTTTTATTTTAATAATCTACAATTTGTCTGTTAGTTGTCGCATGAACATACATTTTTTAAATTATAACAAAACTATATAATATGTTTTTAAGTGAATTTAAACAATCAAGTAATTGTCAGATAATAATTTAAATTGTTTATTTTTTTATTTAAATACAAATTAGTTATTTTTCTCCTTACTTTAGAAAATAAAGCCTATATTTCTCAAACAAGTGATGCATATAAAGATTAAAGACCTCCATAAAATAAAGTCGGACTTATCCTTTAATACACACAACTACCACAGACCCCATTCATCTTCACCATCTGAGAAGGGAAATAATAGCCCTTAACAAGTCCTTTCAGGGCTCTTTATCTCTTCTCTGACGCTTGGAAATTTTAGTGGACCAAGGTGTATAAAACTCTTGTGGTTAGATTGTCATTTCGTGTAATGCATAGAAGGTGGAGTGAACATATAGTTGAGGTTAGGGTTAGGGTGGGGGTTAGCTAATGGTATGAATAGTTTTTTTGAATTTTGCGTTAAAGATCATTTTCAATCCTAAATACTTTTTTTTTTAATTTCTCTAAGTCAATCTTTGATGTTTATGTGTCTAAAAAAGTCCTAGAACTATCATAACATTTTAACTTAGTCCTCAATTAGAAGCTCTTCTAGATTGTAGACGGAAATGAAGATGTTGATTAGCTCACCAAATTAGGCCTTGTTTGGTGTTGGAACTACTATGTCTCATATCCTAGCTGGATGTTATGTATTATTGTATCATGTATTAGGCCGTAAAGCTGAATTGTCAAAACAATCTTGTACTATTTCGGTTATGGCAAATAAAGCTGATTTTGATGTTCCTTTTTAGAAACCTATTTTGTCTAATTAGTTTTAAGTTGAAAGAAATTAATAGACCTTATGTGGTTTAGGGTGCAACAGAATGATATCCAAGCAGATTGCCTAGGACTTTCTGTAGTGAGAGAGCTAAAGACCGCAACAGTGAAAATGAAATTTGATTTGAGGCCAAAGGGCTGTAGGATGTGAAATTAAGGCCAACAGTAATGTGAGATTAAGGCCAAGGAGGGTTGTACCTAACAAATTTTGAATCTGTACTTTCAAAGCAAAGGTTTTTGAGGATTGTTATCTGAGTTGGTGCAATCCTGGATAGGAACAAAATACTTCTAGATTTTGTTTTTGTTGTGACGTAAGGTGTTTACTGTGATTGCAAAAGTTGTAAGGGATCAAGGGACTGTTTTTGAATTACCCGTGTTCAAAACTATGGCTTGGACAATAAGGTTTTACTTTTTGCAATAGGGATCTATAGTTTTGTAGGGGTTTGACCTGGGGTTTGACTTTTAGTTATACAAATTTTCTAGGGGCTGAGCTTTTTATCACATGTTTTATAACTGAATTGAAACTTGTCTAACCAATTTTGTGTAAAAGTTTCTGGTTTCGAGCAAGATACCATTGAAATCAAAATTTTGCAGGGAAAAGACAATCTTTTGGGGCTGGAGGTTCCAAATCTGTTTTGAGTGTAAAAAGAATGAAATATTTTGCTATTATTCTAATAAACATAAAAAATATTTTAAACTTTGAATTTTTAGATTTTAGACCCCTAAATTTTATATGAGTTACACTCAAAACTTCAGGTTAAATCCCAAACCCCGATTGCTCACTATCAATTTAAAATATTTAATTTTTTTCAAAACATTTTATTTAATAATAACTTAATTTTAAATTCATAACTTTTTTAGTATTTTTTTAAATAAATAAAACCGCTATGAAAAGTTTATATTTTTTATAATCAACTAGAGACAAAGCACAAAAACAACATGAAAGTACAATACCTGAATAAAATGAAATGGCAGTACGCGAGATCGATTTGTGACATAGCAAGTAGAAACTGGCAACCCGTTGAGGAGATCAGCGTAGGCCGCCGAACTGAATGACAAACCCAAAAATCTCTGTCCATCCCGTCGACGACCTCCATCCTCACTTTGAATGTCGTTTCGGACCAAAACCTTACCCTTCTACGCCTCCCTGCTGGACGCATCCTCCGCCGCGAAGAACCTTCCAACCCTCAAACAAATCCACGCCCAAACCTTAGAATTCGGTATTTCTACTCACGACTTCCTTCTAACCAAGCTCGTCTCCGGCTACGCGGCTTGTGCCCAAATGCGCGAAGCCCACATTATCTTCTCCTCTGCTCACCGCCGGCCGACCTTCATTTTCAATTCCCTGATTAGAGCCTACTCTTCTCTAAACCAGTTCTACTACTCTTTGTCCATTTTCCGCGATATGATCTGTGCCGGCAAGCCAGTCGACCGCTACACGCTGCCTGCGGTTCTCAAGTCTTGCGCTGGCTTACCAAGTTTGGATCTTGGGAAACAAGTTCACGTGACAGTTCTGGTTAACGGTTACTCGTCAGACTTGCCTAATAATAACGCCTTGATAAGCATGTACGAGAAAAGCGGTGATTTGGGTAGTGCAAGAAAGGTGTTCGATAGAATGTCTACACGAAATGAGATATCTTGGTCGGCAATGATATCCGGTTATGGGAAGCGTGGTATGGCCGAGGAAGTATTCCATCTGTTCGATGAAATGCTTGACGCAGGCATAAAGGCCGATGAGGTAAGTTTTACGGCTCTTTTGACGGCATGTAGTCATGGGGGACTGGTTGAGAATGGGAAGAAATGTTTTGAGATGATGGAGCAGAGGTTTGGGATTAAGCCTCGGCTGGAGCATTACACTTGTTTGGTGGATATGTTGGGGAGGGCGGGGTCGGTAGACGAAGCTGAGCAGATTATAGTGGGAATGCAGTTGCCACCTGATGAAGCGCTGTTGCGAGCGTTTTTGTTAGCTTGTAGGGCTCACGGAAAGGTGGAGGTGGCTGAAAGGGTAGCTACGAGGGTCATGTCATCGGGCTAATTAAGATGGAGAGATCGAAGGCCAGAGTTGCAAGCCTTTAATAAGAAAGCTGCTGGGCAAAGGGAGCAACTCTCTAACAATTCGAGAGATCAAACGGCCGAGTTCAAGGCCTTTAATATAATCAGTTCCTGGATAAGTTGGGAATGCCACAGTCTACACTGCACAAGAACTATTTTTTGTTTCTTCCTCCACAGAAAATTACTAGCTTGTTCAATACTAACTCAGAGCAACTAGAAACCATGAGCCTATGAATCCAGAGACTTAGTCGAGATTTAGTGTAACAGTTTCTCTGTTTTACAACAGCTTGTTAGAAGTGATTGCTTCCCCACCTCCTACGGTGAGAAGTTCCCTTCCCTTTTCTATACTCTATAGGAACGTCTCTAGATATATTTGTTGCTTACTCCTTTCAGTTTTTTCTCATCTAATTTGTGAATGTGCAAATGAATGATTTAAACTAGAAATGGTAAGAGAACAACGAACTTTTGTGACTCAAATAATTTTTATTCATCTTCGTATGATTCCTTTACATAACTTTCCGGCACATACCCGGATAACAGTAAATCACATGGTAGCAACTCCAGCATTTTGTAGATCTGCTCTGTGTCTGTGTGGGACTTATCACCAGCAATAAATTCCTGGACACTACAACCAACCTCGATGGAACTATAGCCTGGGTTCTTTTGAATCCCAAGGGCTTTCATTCTTCTCCTCACCTTGTTTGTTCCATCCCATTTTCCAACTATTGCATATATATCTGCAAGCAGCATTTTCTCTACAATTCCTCCTCTTCAACTTTGTTATGCTATGATAATAAATAAAAGTCAAGGACAAACATTGAACAAAGTTGGGTTATATTTACCAAAGCCTGTATTTTCACATGGCCAACTATATATAGTATCATCACGAGTCACATCAAGAGATCGATTAAAAGTTTTAATCCAAAATAAACCTTTAGAATCTCAGAATTGTACAAAAAACGTAGTTTATGACGAAAATTTTCAGGATTTACCTACAGGTACATTTATCTCCATTATAACCCTTAATCGACAATTTTTCCAGTTACAATACTGTTTAAACGTAATTTATTATATATTGTTTCACTTTTGTACGATAATATAACATTAAATAAATAGCATCCCTGTGTTTTTACTATGTATAAATATAGTAGTGAAATAATGTTCAATTACTGGTGCTAATATTTTCTTATTTTTTTCAGATTAAGAAAATAATCACCAAATCCTACCTGCAATAAGGACAAGCATGAGAGGAACTGATTTAGATTGAAGATTTTATCACCACAGCTACAGTTATTTCACCATGGGGACTCAATGCTACCGGTTGCTGTGTTTCTTATCCCTAAATGATCTTTAAGCAAGTTCTAATTCATAAAACAAGTATGATTATTGTTACTGGTTTAGAAAACTCGTGGTGAATTTAGATTTTGGTATTTAAAACCCAAGTTTTAGAGCTTACCGAGACCTGTAGAATTTGACAGATTTCAGGTTTGAGAAACCAGCCTCACTTTCTCTTCAAAAGGGTTGTTTTGCTTAAATTGGTTTCACTACTGGAAATGCAAAATAAGCTTCATGTGTCAACTTTGACCATGAAGTTGACTTTTAGTTTTAGGAGAGCTTGGAAATGGAGTTTTTGTAAACATGTTTAATTTTATATTTGGGATTTGTTCAAGCCGTAAAACCAAGTTTTGGGACTGAAATCCTTTATTTTAGCTTGTTGGTAAAAGAAAGGTGTTTTTCTTGTGTTTATCTAGTACATGGCTGTAGCAAAGGACGAAACTGCCATATAAATTTGGCATAGTGGACTTGAGTCCATGGTTTAAGCAATGTACTAGATGTTTGAGGCTGTATTGACGATATTTGTTCAGGAACAAGCTGGGAGGAATTTTATTCTGAGGCCAGAAAGGCTGATATAGTTTGTCATAGAAGATTGGGAATGGCAGCAGACACTGAAGGAACTCCAGATTACAGACATGTGGACTTGAGGAACTCTGCACATTGTTTAAGTCATGAAATTGTTGAGGTGTGTACGAAGAATCTGCAGAAAGAGCAAGTTTGATTTACTGGTTGACCTTTGGTTAGGGAATGTTATTGAAGCTGAGTTTCTATATGTAAGTTCTTGCTGTAATTTGAAATTAGGCTGAACCTTTTTGGGGTTGAAACTGCTGATCTTTAAATGAAGATTGTTATTGAGGCCTGAAACTGCAGAATACAGGCAGGAATGTAAAATTCAAAGGGTCAGATATTGACCTAAGCATATAGACTGGGATTCTAGGATTGGAGCAAGTTTCTTATTGGTCAAGAAGTGGGGCTGCAAAGTTTGGTTTGTAGATATGTGAGGGAACCCAAAGTAACCCCTTCACTTTAGGCATTCCTGGTAATTGTGACCTACAAAATTGAGAATGGGCTGCTGGATTTGCGCTAGCTTTTTGGTGTGAAGGTCTGGTTGCTGAACTAGTAGTAGTAAGTGGTTCAGGCTCCAAGAGGTTTTGTGTATGGATCTTCCAACTTTTGCAACAGATTGGTATGCATGGCTGAGGCAGAATCTTGCTGTTGCTACAAAGTGAATAAATTAAACACTAAACTTTTCCCTATTTGACTTCAAGTTTGACTTTGAGCTTGACGTGGAATCCTGAGCTGAAATTTTGCAGGAAGGTATGATTTTACATTGGTGACTTGCTCAGAAGCTCAAATCTGTCCTCGGTGATGGGAAATTTTGAATTTTGCCCTACTGGTTGAAGCAAAAAGACCTAAACTCAGAATTTCTAAAATATCTACTTTTGAATTGAAGTGTCTGGCACAACATGGCTATATTTGGGAGATATTCTGAGTTAACAAGATCTGAAAAGTGGTTAAAACAGTGAATTGCTGAATTGTGAAGTAAAATCTTGTGAATAGGCAAGTTTGACTCAAGGGTTGACCTTTAACAAGGGAAAGCTTCTGAGGCTGTATTTTGGTATGCAGGTTGCCTCAGTCATTTGAAACTGGTTTGAGTGCTTCTGAGGCTGCAGCTGCTAGAAATGAGTGCAATATACTGTTGAGGCCAGAAACTGCAGAGTACTAAAGGAAATATGAGTTCTGAAGGATCAAATTGCGATATGAGAGGCTGTGTGGAGGTTTCTAGTGATGACCAAGTTTCTTTTGAGATAAGAAACTAAACTGTATAGTTTGGTTTGAAATTCTGCGGTAGAAATAAAAATGACCCCCTGAACATAAGCTTCAAGGAAACTGTTAAATGCAGAACTGAAGAAGGGTTTTTGGTTTCCATGTCATGTTTTTGCACTGGAATAAAGCTCCTGAAGCAACCTAATGAAGGTGTAGAATTGAGGCTTTGACCTGATACTAAAGTGAAGAACTTCAGGGTGAAATTTCTCTATCTACTAAGCTGAAAATTGAGGCATTTTGCTGAAATATGCAAGGAAGTTGGAGATTGGCCATAGAGTTGGCTTTTAGAATGACAAAGAAATCTGAACTGAATTTTGGTGAGGAAGTGTGTTCCTGTAATCTGAACTTGTTCAAGTTTTCAGAATCTAATTTGTAGCTTGGCAATCTACTGATTAGCCAAAAGAAACCAAAACTGTTTCTTAAGGTTTTGAACCTGGAATAATGGATTGTTGGAACTATTGCTAATGACTGAAAGGAGGTTTGCAGAGACTAAGATCCATTATTTTAATTGCGAAGGAGGCACAAGAGTTGTACTAAAAGCAGTGAAGATTCGAGAAGTTTTCTGACACTATGACTGTTGAAACCAGAGAAGAATTGAGTTAAAAAAAAAAAAGTCATTTGACCTGTGGTTGACTTTTGGCATGAGTCACTTGTTTAAATGGGGCATAAGGTGGATAACTTTCTGAAACCATTTTAGACTTGTGAGAAGCCTGTTTCTTGCAAACTGAGGCCTACGAATTAAAATGAG
Source organism: Aquilaria yunnanensis (assembly GCA_039654915.1). Lineage (NCBI taxonomy): Eukaryota > Viridiplantae > Streptophyta > Magnoliopsida > Malvales > Thymelaeaceae > Aquilaria > Aquilaria yunnanensis. The sequence continues at coordinate 6,630,306 of CM077595.1, forward strand.
GTGATAACCTGCAGAAAATAGATCTGCAAGCATATTGTTCTATTGGAATAATCGTATTATTTATGCATAGGTCACTTTATCACTAATCTTAAACCGTGGAGTTTGAAGTTGATTCTCGTGCTTGGGAGCATGATTAAAAAGGGTTTACAACCTGGAAGTAAGAATTTAAATTCTGATGCTATGTCTCTGTAATGAAACAAACCAGGAATTGAATAAACCGTAAGGTTGCTCTGTATTTGGTCTGATTGTGTCACTAGCAGTTTTAAGTTGGAGCACAGAGTGCATTGAAGTTATTTGCTTCCTGAACTAAGGGAATGACTGAAGAATTAAGCCAAGACAAATTATGGATGGGGAAATGTTTGGCTCAGAAAAGATGCTGGTTAGAGATGAGTAGTGTAATCCGTAACCTCACTAGAAGTTTCTGCAGAAGCTGTTTCAAGTTTAAGAGTTTTGACTGAAAGTTGATTTCCACAAAGACTTATCTGTTGGTTTTGCAGTCTGGTGTGACCGATAAGATTGATAAAAGAAGTTTGTTGAAGGAGGAAAAATGAAAAGAAGAAGCTGTATGCAGAGAAATTCTGGAAAGTTGGATTTAAGAAGGCAAGTTTGACAATGCTTTTGGATGTAGAAGGGCATTGAGCCTGAAACTTGCACACACAATAAATTTCATATTTTGGAGCTAATGGGAGGCATAAATCAGAGTTCTAGCTGCAGCAAGTGAACAATTTAATTAACAGTGTATGTGTCCAAGCATTTTGAAGACTGATGTATAACGCTTGAGGTAGTGAATGTGTTGGAATAACGCAGCAGGTGATAATTTTGAAGGCAAGATGATTAGTAAAATGATATAAAAAAAATCACATGCTTCACCATTAATTTTAGGGTTAGCAAACGCCAAGATTTTTCAAAATAGTGGCACTCAAGTATTTTTTAAATACCCTAAAAATTATCTTACTATTTAATCACTCCCAAACAATAAATCTCTCTCTTACACAACTTTCTTTTGCTCTTTATAAATTATGAGTAAGCTGCCAGGTGAAATGTTAAGAGGTGTGATAGGCTATTTATAGTAGAGATACCGCATCTGTCCAACTGTATCTCTATTTGCTTCTAATTTATGCAGTGAAATTTACGGGCCTCTCTTTCTCCATATAGCCACAATACTTGGAAGAAAAACAGAAAAAAAATAAAAAAGAAAACAACCCAATTGGGGAAAAAGAGAGAAAAAGTCACCAATCTCTCCCTCCTACATCATGTGAGAGTGCCACCATTCCTGCTTCCAGTCGATAGTTGATGAATATTCATAAATGTATTATTATTAAAAATTTAAATGATCATTATACATTTAAGTATGATTAATTTTTTTGAATTTGATCATTTTTTCCACCAGATTTCTATTCATGGATTTTTACTATTCATGCATTTTTGCTATTCATATATGTAGTTACTATTCATATGCATATTTATTGTTCATACATGATTTACTGTTCATTAATATTAATATATATATATAATAATTATTTTTTATGTAGGTGAATAAAATCATCAATTGGCGATCCTTCACGAGAAATATTATATCTGGAGTTGTAGATGTTGAAACTGATTGATTTCAAATTCATTCGGAAGCTAATACATGGATCTTCAACTTCATTTCATTTCAAGAACCAGTTTGATCATTTTTATTACTAAAATCTAGTTACAAATGAGACAATTTGTTCTGTCATATGCTAAAGAGTAGCGTCGGTAGAAAAATCATAACTTGAGCTACAGATCCTCGATTTGAATGACAAGCTATTGTTTCGAAGCTAAAGAAAAGATCTACAAGTCTCATGCTTTGAGGAAGAGCTAAATCAATGTATATAGTGGTCGAAAAATTAAAAGAAGCTTTAGCCCGTCTTTGTTGGTTTGTATTCACCTACCATTTAATATTATAGCCTATCATTTACTATTTCACCTATCTCAAAACTCTATAAATTGGCACCATGGGGGGAGGACGAATTCAACATTATTCATAGGCCATTTTAGAGTTATTGTATCAAAGTTAGCTTTTCTTCTTTTGTTTTGTTCTTGTTTTTTATATTGAAGCTCTGTCCAAGTGTTTTCTTCTTGTTCTTCTTTTTGTTCTTTCTTTGATCTTTTAATATATGTTTATTTCATCTTTATACATGTTGTTTACTCTTATCATGGCTAACTAATCATCCTTTTACTAAGGTGAAAGGGTGATGCTTTTAGTATAAAGGTTATTACTGTTTTAAACGGGTTTCAAAGTTAATGATATTTACTTTTTTAATCATTTTAACCACCATTCTTGTTAAGTAGGAGTCATGATTAATCATAGTTAATCATTGGTACAAAAACTATTTGATTTCTTCAATAGAACATGGCTCTGTCGACTATGTGAGAATCTTGAGTTATTATGGAAAAAGGTTAGCATGATGAATACTTGAACCCATTAACAAGTGTTGACATTATAGGATCAATTAAAGCTAATACTAACTCATGTCTAATATTTTTTAAATTTGATTATTAAATTCCCCGATTATGACCTCCTTTATATGTGGATCTAAGTTGAGTGGTAAAATGAACTAAAATTAATCATAACCGACATACTAAAAGTGGATCTCTTAAACTTAGCTATTTTTTTGAAATTAAGTTTTTAAACGAAATTGTTCAAATCTTTTTGTCAAATCTTTCTTTACTTCTTTAATTTATATTTCCTAATTTATCTCCCTGTGGTTTGACACTCAAACTCCCAAGATTTTATTATTTACGAGAATCTACACTTGAGTTACAACTGCTAGAGTGTAGCAAGTTTTTGATGCTGTTGTCGGAGAAGTAAAATTAGATTATAAGTTCATTTTTTTATTTTTTTTTATTTTTATTGTTATTGAATGTAAGGCTAAGCCTCATATCTTTTATGTTTATTATATGGAAGGCTAAGCCTCCTAAATCTTTTATTTTCTGTTAATTTTGTTATCTTTTATTTTTATTTTTTTATTATTGTTTAATGGAAGGATGAGCATCCTATATCTTTTGTTCATAAAATGGAAGGCTGAGCTCCTATCTCTTTTTTGTTATTCATATTGATCTTTCTTGTTATTGTTATTGTTGTTGTTGTTATTGTTGTTGTTGTTGTTGTTATTATTATTATTATTATTATTATTATTATTATTATTTTATGCATGAAAGCTAGATCAAATATATCAAGTGGTAGACTGGTAAGAAAATTTTCATCTTCTTCAAACATGACTTAACACATTAATGACAAAAAAAATAATCATTCTCTACATAATGACCAAGATTAACCTAGGACCTTTAGAGAACATATGAACCCTATAAGAAATAGTGCATCATCATGTTTAGTTTTTCCTGCCGATGGATGTCACTTCAATTTCAAGCTATGTATTATTCAACTTTGATCAAATTTTCATGTATTTGATTCTAAAAATTCATACTTGCATTTAAGAGAATTTAAGGAAGTTTGTCACACATATAATAATATAAACTATAGTATGAACACCATCAAACTTATGGTTTGCATGAACACCATGAGACTTATGGTTTTTCTTTTTTCTTTAAAAGATAAAGCTAAAACTTGGCTATAGAATCTTAGGTCCAGCTCCATTAATTCATGGAATGAATTGCAATAATAATTTTTGAAAAAAGTTATTCCTACTCACAGAATAAATTCTTTCAAAAGGTAAATCATCACTTTTACACAAAAAATAGGAGAAACTTTTTACCAGTGTTGGAATAAATACAAAGATGTACTTAATGTATGCCCACACCATGGTTTTGAAACATGGAGATTAGTCTCACTTTTTTATGAAGGATTGACACCTAGGGAAAGACAAATGGTGGAATTGATGTGTAATGGAACATTTGAAGATAAAGATCCTGATAAGGTAATAAACTACCTAGGTCTACTAGCTACAAATGCACAGAATTGGGATACCGTAATACCTATGAGGCCTCAAGTAAGACTTAATTCCTTACATCTAATGGAGGTATATATCATCTCGAGGAAGGTAATGATCTTCAGACAAAATTTGCATCTGTAGCTAGAAAGGTTGAGGTATTAGAAATGAAGAAAATTGATCAATTGAAATCTGTTGAAGAAATTGTTTGTTACATTTATGATGCAAATGATCATTTTACTAGTAATTGTCCAACTTTGCCTTTTTTTAAAAAATGTCTCCATGAACAAGTTAATGCTTTGAACAGCGTCAAGAGACCAACCCAAAATCTGTACTCACAAACTTACAATCCTGGTTGAATGAATCATTTGGTAACTGTTTGGTAATTGTCTTACAATAAATTTAAACTATTTTGTAACTGTCTTATAATAAATTTAATCTGTATAATAATTTTTTTATAGTTAATGAAAAATTCAAATTACATTTTTTTCTCTATAAATCAAACTTATTTTATTTAGAAAGAAAAAAACTATTAATTTAAATTATCTATTTACTATAAAAATATTAAACTGTTTAAATTTACTGTAAGATAGTTTCAAATATTTAATTAGAATTTCAAAATTTTCTGTTAGACAATTATTATAAGTTAATGAATTTCATCTGGTGAGAACCAAAATGAAACAATTTTAATAGGTTTAGAACTAAAACAAAATATTCAATAGGTTAGTGACTAAAATGAAATAATGGCTAAATATTAGGAACCATTTATGTAATTTACTCCAAATTCAGCAATTCAGATGAGGAATTTGTTTTTGGTTATGTGCACCATGACCCTCTAAAAGGGTCAGACCTGGATTTGTATAAGAGACGTTGTAAAGGACTACCATTTTAAACACGCCCTACACAGCATATATTTTGTTATCTTTTTGTGGGATCAAAGAAAAAGGGGTGTTTCCAGATCGTCTACCCAGGGAAGTACAAACCCAGCAAAGGGGTTAAGAGAGAGTAAAAAAAAATGACTTGAGAGAGCATCATGTTTATTTGCAATACCTAAACACCTTTTAGAGGTCCTAAATTAATAAAAAAAATCCACTCGGCGGGCACGTGTACAGAATGTGAGAGAGAACTGCTGAAGATGCTGAATAAAATTATGAAGTGGATAAAGCTTTTTCTTAGTATGATCATGGCACATGGTTTTGTTTTTGTTTTTGTGTGTGGGGGGAACTGAAGTACCAATCATGTGAATGGTTACATCTCAAGACGTTGGTCTGTTTTTGTTTCTTCTCTTCTCTGTATTCGTGATCCTCTACGACTAATCTTATTCTGTTTGTAGAAATAGGTTCTGTTTCTTGGGAAGGCTAAGGTCCAGTACTGGTTTAGTTGACAAAGAAGAAACAATAATGGACAGTACCAAGAGGCAAGTGACCTCTCCGTCGTCTAATTCACCTTCACTTGCTGGGATTTTTGCATCCATGTTGCCATTTCATCAGCCATGGCACTCTCGTGACTCGGTGCTTAGTTGTTCTTGCTTTCATGGTGTATCTCACGCTTATCAAAATCTTAATTTAAATCATAGAAAATATTACAATTTTATGATTTGAAATAGAAAAAATGATTTCATTAAATTCTACAATTATAATTAACTATTCTGATACGATTTTATGATTATGATTCATAGAATTAAAACCAAAAAATTTTAACAATTTGATTTATCTTAATTTTTGGTTTCAACCAAATGGGAGGGTAATAAATAGTCGCCCATCAAACCTGGACGTCGGTACCCAATTTTGTATTGGGAAGGAATGGTTCAACTTCTAAAGCAACAGAATCTTGGCCTAAGAAAAGAAAAAGGTTGGTAGAACATCAGGCCTGGAATACGAAACATGGGGGCAAAAGGCTAGTACTTGGGTTCTACTTGGCAACCGCCTACGCATTAACGTAGGAAGTCATAAAAAGCTACCCAAATTCACACTATGATGTTAATGATAGCTTTTATCATTAGAGGCGGACAGATATTATCTCATAGATTATCACAAATTCTAACATTTATTAGATATGCTATATATTGCTAAATGGAGGCTTAATTAAGGATACACAAAGATATTCCTTTGTCTGTCGGCGGCTGTGTTTTCTCCCCCCAACACACACACACACAAGGAGGAAGCAGGAAGGCAGAATTGGTATAAATAAGATAAGAAGCTAGCAAGGCAGAAAACATATATATATAAATGCCTGTCAATGTGTCTATTCGAATAGAAGCACCAGCACTTCGAGTTTTACCCTAGCCTGACCGGTAAAGTCTGGGAGGAAGCTAAGGACACAGATCCGAGAAATATAACGGAACCACTCAATCCATAAATTTAGATGCAGATGCACATAAGACAAATAACTAGTAGGGAGGCAGAAAAGAATAACGCCTACTACATCAGAAAGATCCTATAACATATACTAAACAAACAACCAAAGGAGGAATTTGAAACAAAGTTGGTAGAGGCAAAATGGAAAGCTTGATTCTGCAAAATATATAGTACCATAGGGCATGCTGTTAACAAATTGAAGCGATAACTGAAACACCCAGCCTGGCCAGACATAGGTTAGGTTAGACTACTACTCTGGTTTCCAATTAAGCAGCTGATAGGCAGCGATACGGGCGGTCGCTGTGGCAGTGGTGGATACGGCAGCGGCAGCGGCGAATCATTGATTGCAGAACCCAACAGTCTATCCGCCGAACTGCAATATTATATTTCGCAGCAACAAAAATCAGATGAGAATCGGAACTCAAACAAGCAATTATATATGGAAAATATCTAATTAAGCATCTAGTCTAATTTTATCTAATGATTGAAGATCTAGCTAGTCGCAGGCAGGCAGGCAGGCCGGGAGCACGTACAAAAGGCATTCACGGTAATAAATGGCGAGCATAAATTTGGGCCGGGAGGCGGCCTCACGGCTGGCGGCGCGCAAGGTTTTACGCTGCTTGGCATAAAGGCGCACAAAGCTGTTCCACAAGTCCGACCATCGCCGCAATGCGCTGCGGCATTCCGCCACCAATTCCTCGTTTTCCCGAGCAAGCTCAGCTAGCTCGTCACGCAATTCCTGGAGCCGTTTCTCATCCTCAGAATTCACTTGGCTCTTCGTCTTCATCGGTCTCTTCCCTCTCCCGAGCCTCGTGTTCATCTCCCGAGATCCACGATAGCGACGCAGCCAGAAAGCCCTCATTCCTCTCGCTCTGATTTCGAGTTTCTGAATTCTGCTTCCTTGCGTTTCTGTCCTGAAAAGCAAAGAGAAGTCATTTCGTATTATACACGGGAGGGTTGAGGGTGGGGTTACGGTCGGGGTTACAGTTGGGGTTACTTTGGCCTCAAAAGACCACTTCAGTCCTAAACATTTTTTTCATTTCCTATGACAGTCCTTAATCTTTATATTTCTCTAAAAAAGTCCTTACACGATCGTAATGTTAACTTTTGCTAACCATTTGTCCTCAATTAGACGTTCGTCTAGATTGTAGACGGAAATGATGATCTTGCATTGAACCACTATTAGCTCACAAACTAATAAAATATTTGGCATATATGATCTCTATAAAATATGGTTGGCAAATTTGAGCCCAACCCAAATACTTAGACCAACTCACCGAATTTGAATCAGTTCTGGCTTGAATTGAGTAAAAAAATTAACAGTCCAAACCTAACCCCACCCCAATTTTAGAGAAACCTAAAACAAATCCAAACCTAAATAACTTAAACCCAAACAATCCAAACTAAAAGTGACCTTGAATCTGAATAACCCAAACTTGAAATGACCCAGTATTTGAACCACTTTAACCCGACTCATCCCGATAGGTTAACTCGGGTATAGAGCAAAACCCAAATAACCAATCAAAGGTCACCAAAGACCAAAAATCAACCATACCTAAAATTCAGCCAAACCCAATAAACTCAACCCAACCTAAGCCAAACAGAAAACCCACTTAACCTAAAATTAACCCAAACATAAATAACCTAATTTGAATGCGACTTAGATAAAAAATTATGATAGGTGATAACTTAATAAACTTGAACCTGGATGATCCGACTCAAACCTGACCCAACCCACTCAATTATTATCATTTTTCATATTGCATGTTTTTTTGCTATGGTAATAAGAGGACATCTCCAAAAGAGCATAAAGGCGCAAAGCATAAATACTTTTTGTGAGGATGGCAACTTAGCAGCAGTGAATAGCCACTTCAGTATTCTCGTCTACCATTGGAAAGGCGTCTAAGTGAGGACTCACACTTAATACGTTTCAATGGTTTTGTGGGATAATTTGCACTCATGGCCCTAACTTTTTATTATTGTACCGTTTTAGACCCTATCCTACATTTTTTGCATAGGACATCACTGACCTCAAAAAATTGTACCATTTTGGACCTTTCATGGATGGAAATTGTTAGTGTGAATGAAAAATGCTATAATGGCATTCCAGCGTCCGCAATTCAACACGGTGGTACAATAACGAGTTGTTAGTAATGACATGGGAAGGAACAAAATAATTAAAAAAAATGATAAAAAGATGGGGCCATTGTGTGGAGATTGTGGCCATTGACTTTACCCTACTTATGGGTGATCAGTATTCGATTCAAACTGGAAAAAACCCAAAAACCAAAATAATTTGAGAATTCATTTTGGTTAATTCAGTAATTCAGTTCAATTTTAGTTAAAACCGAATAACAAAAAATTCAGTTTCAGTTTTGGATATCGGTTAATTCGGTAATCAAATTTTTTATTATTAGTTTAATTTTCAATTTTTCTATAGACAATAAAACTACAAACTAACTCAAATTAGCTTGTATTCTTGTATTCTTTTCTTTTCATGGATAATAAATCTTCTATATTAGTATATTGCATGGAATTTTGAAGAAAAAATAATGTCTTTCTCTCACATTTAATCCAATTTCCATTTTGTTCGGTTAATTCGGTTTGGACCGAACCGAATTCAATCGAAATATTTCAGTTCGGTTTGAGTTTAATTTTATAGGCTAATTCGATCTATTCAGTTTTTTTATCATCCAAAACTGAATAAACTGACTAATTCGCTTCGGTTTAAACCAAATAAACCAAATGATTACCTCTAAGGTCCCTATTCTTTGATTCCTGAAAAGAATTTTCTGCTAGCAGCCACCATAGAGGTAGGTAACAAGCTCAATTGGTCATCGCCAATGAAGGACAGATCAATATTTGATTTGATCCATTTTATTTCCTATCGCAGTCACATAGTGATGCTTGCAAACAAGATTTTCTTTTCCTTTATGTCATGGGGACAGATTGGAGTGGGGTCTTCAAGGTTGCTTGACTTGTTCTTGGTGGAGCATATTGCAGCATGAGGCCCACTTTGGAAATCACACAATTAAAAAGACTTAACTCATCACATTCGCCACCATTGCTATTTCAAAATAGAGAAAAGATTGGCTAGTTACATGGGCCAGTCTCTTAGATACGAAAGCTCAGGATCAACCTCTCACATCCCCTCTGTCTCGTTGTCTCTCCCATCTCCACCTTAGGCCACCCAATTCCTTCATCCCCTCTTCTCGATGTCGAATGATTAGGCAAATTTGGTGATACATGCGAGAGCGGGAAAGTTAGTTCGTCAGTTGAAGCAGTTAAAGAATAAAATGAAACATCATTGTTTCGCGTCAAGTCTGATAAAGGGGCTCTTTGGCTAGAATCCTCTTTTTCATGAATGTGGATTTGTTACCAGATTTGATTATATCATTGTTTCTATAATTTGAATTAAAAGCCAATATGAGCTAATTCTTCATCTTAAGAAAGTAATGAGAAATCACATCTCTTCTCTCTGAACTATTCTTCTTTTTTCTCTAGCTATTCATGAAATAAATCTCTATTTTCCTCGGATCCTGGACTTAGAGTTCTCTTAATCATCAACTTGCATCATTTAGGTGCCAATTGAATTGGGCACTAAAGGAAGAAGGTTGAAGTGGCATTGGATGATCAAGCAAATCGGCATTGGACGAACAATCGACGTCAGACAATCAAATCAATGTCAGATGGTGAGGGAAGAATCGACATTGGATGATGAGGGATGAAGAAAGTCGAATCAACATCGGACTAATATGGTAGACCAATTGACAAGGAGGGAAGGAGGTCAATCAATGATGAGGCTTGAATCGACAAATCCGGCGGCAAAGAAAGAGGAAGAAATAGAGATCTGGGACGAGAATCAACAGATTTGGAGGGGAGGACTATGAGGGATGAGGAAGGAGAGTTCTTAGGCCACTGGCTTTTTTCTTCATTTTTCATTTTTATTATTTTCTTTTTTCATATTTTCATATTTATTTTATTTGTCTTCCTTCCACGTCATCATCAACATTTGATTATTGTACCGTTATGGCCAATTGCATACGTTGGTGTGCTACGGTGGCATTTTTCATCCACATCAATGATTTCCGTCTATGAAAGATTCAAAATTGTACACTTTTAAGAGGTTAGGGACATCTGTTGCAAAAAAATATAGAATATGGTCCAAAACAGTATAATAATAAAAGGTTAAGGGACATGGATGTAATTTACTCATGTTTTTCTTTGCAATGGCTTCATATTGTATCTTACACATACATAATCCTCAAGCTAAACACATTCCAAACATTTACAATCACAGGAACAGGTCACAACAACATGAAAAAGAGGGTGAAATATTAAGGATTTATGATTCGGCGAGATTCTAGAATGAAGCAACAGTAGATCGAAGAGAAGTTTCACAAACTCTGGCAATGACATAGATGAAGAAAGATGCATAAGTGCTACAAATTGAAGAGAGCTTTACCCATGACAGCAATGACTTTAACGCAGCAATCGAAGCAACTGGAGACGCAACGGCTTTCACATCAGCTATTGAATTCTGATATCTTTTTTTTTTTTTCTATTTCTTCAGGTAGATAATATTTGCGATTTCAAGCGGCGAATACAGGGGACGAACGACGGGGTTTTTATATTTTATGTTTCTTGTTAAAATTTTAAGAGATAATTTTACTTTAACTTTATTATCATTTATGTCCCAAACAGCTCAAAATGTCTAGAATTGACGACTTCCTTTATGAAATTAAGTCACGTTGTCGCACTTGACTAACAACAACTAAAAGAAGGGCGTAAGTGTCCTATTTCACCGAATTTGAGGGGTTATGTATACCGAGTTGGTGCCCAGGGGGCTATGTGTCCGTTTTAGTCGAGTTCAAGGGCCAATTATGGATTTTGGCCGAAAAGACGTATTTAAACGGAAAGCACGTGACGGTAGACGGCTTCGTGAGGGTGAGGTTTCTATACGTGTGTATATATATCTGTATTACACGTTTCTGTGAGCCAAAACGAAGATAGATTTTTGGGGTTGAGACTTGGAACAAAGAGACAGATCAGGAGAAGATGAGGCGGTGTTGCCGGTGTGGTCGTCGCGGCGAAAAGAAGGCGACGGTGGGACGGCGTAAGCAGAAGCTAGAAGAGGAGGAGGCGGACCTCAAAAAATCAAGGCAGAAGGCGAGAAGCGATTTCCTGTCGGCGAAAAGACGGTTGGAGAATCTGAGATCCGTGCAGGACAGCGTCACCTTCTGGATTAAGCACCTCTGCGATAGCGTCAACGCTAACCTGCACGCCCTCCGTCACCACCCTGAAGACCGTGAAATTAGCCCCGATTTAAGCCATGATCTCCATCTGTGAGTCTCGATCCACCCTCAGAAGATAATACTGTATTTCGTAGTGTTTGTTACTATATATATACAATATTCCTTAGTCCAGTTGCCTGCTTAATTGACTTGATTATATATTTTTGTGGATTCCTCTTCCATTTGATTCGACTGCAGCGCAATGGTCAAAGCCTGTGCCGAAGCAGGGATACCAGTGCCGGCAACGATACCGGGTCCGGCCCCAGCACCACCAGCACCCGGGCAAGAATAATCTGAACCTGCTTTTGTTTTGCTACTTGTCTTTTTCTGTCCTTGTTATTATCCTACCAGCTACCCTGCTGTCTGAATCTGAAGCAGAATTATGTTACTGATGCCAGCTGCTATATAGTTTCTCTTGCTCGCAATGTGGTTTCAAAGCGATTCAAATTCTTCGTCGTTTCTTTGCTATTCAAAATCAATTTCCAGTATTTAAATTCAGGGCCTGTTTACCAAGTTGGTTCAAATCTCCAATTTCAGTGTTGTCTCCAATTATAATTTGTTTCTGTGGCCTATGTCAAACTATTATATATCAAACTTTGACGTACGCTTCTTGAAGTTGAGGCTAAACAGTTTCTTAATTCTAGAACTGTGATTTAATGTAATGTGTAAATTAAGTACGAGGTTGAAGTTGAACTGTTTGTAATTAGATTGGTTATGATTGAAAATGAAATTGTCCCTCGCTCCCCCCCAAAATCGTCCAATCAGATTCAAGATATGACTAATTAATTTCTACTCATATATAAATCTTTTTCTTTACAAAAAAAAAAAAAATCATTGTCTTGTTTAATACACAAAATGAAAACTATTGTACGATGGATACTTTCATATAAAAGGTGTATGGCAGGAGATCATAATCCTAAAGAATGACTCGACTGGCTACAAATGGCCAACATCAATTTTCACACATCTATCATGTGCGACCCCATATCATGAGGCTTTGTATGCCATCCTCCCCTTATATATGTGCTTTATGTTCCTGATGACTCAATAATGGAGGCGGTAGATCTACAGCTAGAGCATAAAAATGATATTGTTGATTGGCTCAGGGATAATTTGTTGTGAGCTCAAATCCTGTATGAGGTAGCTCGCAGATAAGAAAAGGTCAGAACGCACATTTTAAGTGAGAGATTGGCTATACCTAAAGTTGATGAAATATAGATAGAGCTCTATCAGAGATCCCCTGAGTGCTAAATTGGGGGCAAAATATTGTGGACCATTCCACATGATAGCTAAAATTGGGCCAGTTGCTTATCGATTGCTACTATATCTAGAAGTTAAGGTACATAATGTCTTCCATGTATCTCTGGTGAAGAAGAAGGTGGGAAATGCATGCTCGTCTTAGCAACTATACCAGACATAGAGGAGATAATTAAGTCACCATACACCAGTGGCTATTTTGGATCTAAAAATAGACAAGAAAGGAAACAAAGCAATCACAAAAGTGTTGGTGCGGTGGACGGGTTCAACTCTAGCAGATGCTATTTGGGAGGAGCATACAACATTCAAAGCTTGATTCCTTGACTTCAATGACTCTTGAGAACAAGAGTCCTAAGGGGGCAGGAATGATACATTGGATGCATGAGTGGAGTGGCAATCATAATAAGGAGATGACATAGCTGTCAATTCTTCCATAGCTTTTGGCTGGAGTTGTTATTTTCATTTGGATTATCCTATTTAGTTGTGATTTGAATCTCCTATATATATATATATATATATATATATATATATATATATATATATATATATAGGTGTATTATTGATCGTTTTGGAGTAGTGAGAATACATCTTACTTCTCCCTCCACTTTGTTCTCTTTCTAGAATCTCTGGAGTTTTCGCTCTTATAGTGTGAATCTCTAATTCTTCTTGGGTTCTTCTTCTTTCTTGCTAAGATCTCCTGAAATTAGAGCTTCCATGCTACTGATCATATTAGAACCGGCAAAATTCATTAAAAAAAACCATTTATGTTTTAACTCGGATCAAATTAGCCATTTATATTTTTTGTGACTCAAATAAACCATCAATATTATGTAAATGGATGAATAAACCGTTGACATTATTTGAACAGCCCAATTTACCTACTATACTTTAAAATCCAATGAAAAATTACAAAACTCCCCGCCACATTTCTATTTTTTGGTATAATTGATACTTTTAGTTTAAAATAGTCCAAATACACTACTTTTGTTATCACAATAAGAAATTTATTAATATTTTGACCAATCGTGGACCTCTCTCTCTCTTTCCAGACTTTAGAGTTAATATCTGAAACCTCATCATCGACAATTCTTTCCAACATTGGATACATTGTATTTAACATCAACAACAGTACTGAGTCTCAAGGAATGAGAAGGCCGACTCAAAGTTGAAGTCATCTCTAAAAATAGTGGTGGTGGTTGATGACAATAATTTCTCAGTCTCAGTTAGCCGAGCAATTCTAATATGAGTATTATAATTTTTGTCTCATTTTGGAAAAGAGAAGAAACTGATTAAAAATCATTTAAATAGAATATTTCATATTTAATAGAAGATAAAAACAATTAAATGAGTCACTAATTTTATCAATTTTCTCCGTAAAAAGAAAAATAAGCCTGCAATATTTTCAATTTTATCCTTTAAATGCTAACCTTGGTCTCCGTAAATGGTTGAATAAAATATTAAATTTAATAGAGAATGAGTAATTTTACTCATTTAAAAATAATAGTAGTTTATTTGGCTAAAAAATAAACAGAAGTGGCCTAATCAAGCGAACAAAAGAATTTTAGTCATTTGTTTATTATTTTTTGTCTTAAAACAAAAAAAACAGAATATTCAAATAAATTATCATCAAGCGACCGATTTGAGCTGACTCAATAATTTCAATAATTTATTTGGTTTTAATTATTTTTTTCCTATCAATACCAGTAAAATTAAAGACCTAGGACCATTTTGCGCTTCGATTCGTAGACACCTAAACAATGTGTTTTATTGCTTCAACATCCTACTTACAAAGGCAACAAGCAGTATCAGCATGGACCCTGCTATTTTATCATTGGCAAGTAGATCCCCTTACTCTGGCACCCACGTAATAGAATAGTGCTTAGGTGTTGTGGTTGTCCCATAAACAAGTTTGTTCCACCTATATCCATGTCCCCTCAATCTCAATAATCTAATTTGCTTAAGCACTCACCCCGTGCGTACATAGCCAGTCTTTCTAGCTTTCAAAATATTTCTCCAAGACCAAAAATCCAACTGTCTTTATTAGACCTCCACAATTTTATTATGATTCAAATAAAACCATGAACTTGTTTCATCCATAATGATTTTCTACCCAATTATATGTCATGCAGTAATTTCACCTGGACTATGATCGTCTGGTAAAATTGTCCTCGCAGTAGCGAGCTCTGGAATTGCATCGCTTTTGATACCTGGAGGAAGAATTATGCATTCTATGTTACTTACTCCAGGGTAGTCCAATTATGGTGCCAAAATTGTGCATTTAGACTCCCAGAATTGGTAATGTTCTGTATGCCATCAGAACACTACCCTTAGTGTGCATACCCAAGTGGCCCTCTTGAGCACTATGTAAACACATGCATATTGGTCCAATTATCACACACATATTTACATTTCATGCACACCATGACAGCAAGGAAGGAAAACACTAGCACAACTCTTAATCTTGGCTACCATATATTAGGCAATTTTGTAAAGTTCTAGTAACCAGCCACTGCACCTATAACTTTCACTAATAAACTGTATCATTCTAGCCATATAACCCTTTATTTTCTTTACTCCATTATCAACTAGAGACTTAGAGCAAACCAAGAAATTTTTTTTACATCAATAGCCCATCTATGGACCAAGTTAGGGATTTTTGAAGTTGGTTACAAAATTCTAACCAAATGAATAGTAACTTAGCCAACTTTACAATGTCATATCTTCGGCTACAGGGCTCTAAATTCAGAAATTATAAATTCCAATTCAACCTCTGGATGTGATATAGATGTGGTCAAAATTTCATACCAAGATTCATTCTACATAGGGAGATATTAAACTTTATGTGCATAGTCAAAATTCTAGTCACTTTATGACCATTTTGCCTATACAAAATTTCTTGAAATTCATTCACTTCATTTCTAGGTCCAAAACCAACATAGGCAGTTCCATACATGTCTTACCCACATAGGAAAATAATTTCCCTAAATTTAGAATTCTTCCAACCCTTATTCATAAAAATTTCATCAAAACAGCCCATAAACACCATATGGACAACATTGTGATACACTTCAAACTACACTTCAATGATTCATATATCCTTCTCACATTATACATACACCATACCTTGTTCATTTACATGCATTCATGCACTACATACATGCCAATAACTTAGTTAATACATACACTAAGCTTTTTTGATAACTCCATAAAGCACTACGCATTCCAGAAACTTGAAGGGACCAGCTGCTACGTAAGGTAGAAAGTACCATTACTAAAAATAGCTATTGTACTCCAAAAATCATGAAACTTTTCAGTTTACCACTACACATATGGAAGTTAATTACCTAAAATTTCACAGAGAAATTCAAATGAAAACTATTAATCTGAATGTTCAGTTTCAGGTGCTCCTGAAATGGACAGAAATGGGGTAAGTTTCTTGAATGAAACTTAGTAAGGACTTATCAATAAAATCTTCAAACTTCAGCCTTATACCTGAAATCCAAAGACACTAAAACACAAAAATACAGTGCAAAAACACAAATATACACATTCAGATGCACAAACAAACACAGCAACAAACATATAAAATGACGGCAGCAATAACACATTAAGGTTAGTCCATAATCATTCAATTAAACATTAAGAACTCACTATGGCAGCCCTCCTCAAGCTATTGCTTGGTCTTAAGAGGTAATTAGGTCTTAGTTAGTACTAACTTGGGCTCTAGAACCCTGAAATTCATTGTCATAACAAAGCACCAAAACTGTAGGGTTGAAACCCTTGGTGCAATTTCCCCCTTAACCTAAACTTGGTTCATCAAGCTCTTAGCTCTCTTCCAAGCTTAGGATCTTAGGTTCATGGATGTTTGGGCATCTGTATTAAACAATAAACAATCATAAAACCCAGATAAACCCTTACCTTTTGCTGGAAATCCAATAAACCTTTTGTAAACCCGAAAACTAGGGGTTATAGCCTTCCTTTATGCTTTGGTTGTTTTCTCTTGCTTTCTATTGATTATTTGCAGTAAGATGGCTATGGTGGATGGTGGAGGGGCTCAAAGAGATGAGGCTAGAAAGTGCAGGTTGAATTTTGGGAAGAAAATGGGTGCAAATGATTTTTTTTCTAGCTTTATTTATTTATTTATCTTTAGTAATGACATGTCTGCAAATTTTGTAAACTTCATGCCACACTTGGACAATATTTTTGCCAACCATTTGGGATGGGAAAATGACATATTTTGGCCTCTTTTAACCTTGGTCAATAGTCATTTTCACCTTTAGAAAAAATCTAGGATACTTAAGCACCTTAGTTGGCATTATGCCACAATTGGTAAACTTTGCCTTTTTGAGCACTTTGGTCCCCAACAATGTCATTAATTCCTTCCATGTCCTTTCTTGATAATACTATCCATGTCCTTTCTTCATAATTCCATCCATGTCCTTTCCATAGTTATCTTTGGAAATTTATGCAATTGTGTACCCAACCTTTGTAACCTTATAATTTAGTCCATAGGTTACTTGAAAATTAGGCAATGTGCCAATGTTTTCTTAAGGACCAAGCTATCATTATTTTTGCCACTTAAGGGAGTGTATATTGTGTATATTGAATACTTTACACTTCACAATTTCATACTTTATGGTGAAAATTAAAGCATATAAGTTTAAGTCCTTATGCTGTAATTTTCCCATTTTGTGAAGGTGGTAACATTCTAGGTTGAAGTTCCCTATTCCTGCAGATAGTATTTCAATGTGTAATATTAATAGATCAACCCCAATGGTTGAGTTTCTTTGCAACACCAGTTTGGTTATATGGGATGAAGCTCCTATGGCACATCGACATACCTTTGAAGCTGTTGATCATACCTTTCATGACATTCTTACTGTGGTTGACCCTGGTTCTACGACCAAAATATTTGGTGGTATTCCTATAGTTCTTGGTGGTGATTTTAGATAAATTTTGCCTGTTATTCGACATGGTAGTCGTGCGAATATAGTTGGAGCTTCAATATTGTTATCTCCACTTTGGCCTCAATGTATAGTGTACTACCTTACCCAAAATATGCACCTACAAAACTCAACATCACCTGAAGTAAATGCATTTTCATCAATGGATTATGCAAGTAGGAGATGGCTCTGTATTGTCATCAAGACTATCTAAGGATGAAGAGGAACCTACATGGATTGAGATCCCCAATGAGTACTTAATCCGATTTTCTATAGATCCCATTACTGATGTCATTGCTACGACTTACCCGGATTTGGTTCTAAGGTACGAGGATGTTAAATACTTGAAGGAACGATCTATTCTTTCATGCACTAATGATATTGTCGACAAGGTGAATGATACTATTATTGATATGCTCCTTGGTGATGTAGAAACTTTTCTCAGTACTGACAAAGTTTCACCTGTATCAGATAACTTTGAAGCACATACATTCTTGTATCCAATGAAGTACCTTAATACCTTCAAGTTCTCTGGTTTCCTTAACCATGAACTTTGACTGAAGGTTGGTGTTCCTATTATGCTATTGAGGAATTTGAACCAATCTCTAGGTTTGTGCAATGGCACATGAATGGTCATTACAAGGTTAGCACAAAGGGTCATTGAGGTAGAAATTATCACAGGTTTGAACTTTGGATACTGTTATTTTATTCAACGAGTCGAAATGGTGCCTTCTGATAGTGACTTGCCCTTTGTCTTCTGCCGGAGGCAATTCCTACTCAAGGTCTGTTTTGCCATAACTATAAACAAAAGTTAAGGATAAACTTTTAACTATGTCGGCCTATATCTACCGGAACCTATTTTTAGCCATGGCCAATTATATGTAGCTACCTCTCGGGTCAACAGTCATACCGGTTTTCATGTACTTATCAATATAGATGACCGTAATAACACAGTAATAAGGAATATAGTGTACTGTGAAGTCTTCGAATGGTTCAACCTACCTTAATCATTCGTTCAACTGTTATAGTATGTATTATGTGATTGCAACTTAATTTTACATAAACTTAGATGTTTGGACTAATATAAAAGTTTGTTCTTGTGTTTCCCAAGTTATAGCTGAAGATGAGGCCATAACTTACACCCATTAGTCAATTAAGTCCCCTTACTTATAGGTGGACTATTAGGGTACGGGCAACTCAACTCTAGGAAGCCACCAATGTCAACAACAACGACCGATTCGGAATATCACTAACACTGCTTGATGAGAATGTACTCCTCCAAATATCTTTCTACCATAAAACCTTATTCATATTTACAATTTCCATTTACTTACTTCTTTTTTTTTTTATACATTGTATGTCTATTCTTAAAACGATGACATTCATGCAATGGCTTCCAACTACATAGCTCCCGGATTCACATCTATTCTACAGGAAAGGAATGTTTATATCATCTCCAATTTTGGTGTTTTGAAGGCTGACAGAGCATATCGACCAGTTACTAATGATAACATAATTTGCTTCATTGTAAGTACAACAATCACACCGGTCTTTGTTCCTGCTCCAAACATTCCATGGTACAAATTTGAGTTTGTGCCTTTTGATTAAATTCATCTCCGGGGGCCCACAAATTTTCAACTATGTGGTATGACTTTCATTACAAAACATTTTACATATGATATGTCATTACTTTACACTTTCAACTTACTATTCTTCAATTTGCAGATGTTGTTGGGAAGCTCATCGAGATTGCTGATGTTTCTGAGATCATTCACTCTGATGGATTAACAATGAAAAAATGTATCATAAAGGTTTAGAATTTAAGGTAACTATGTCTACCACTACTATCTACTATATGTTTATCTTATTTCCACTACGGCTACAGAATCATTCTTCATAAACATTTCATCAATCCTTTAGTGGTTCAACCATAGACATAACTTTTTTGGGAGCTTAGGCAAATTTGGTTGATTTCAACTCACTACTTAATTCATCAACGAACCATATTCTGGTTATCACCTCGACGTTTGTTAAAATGTGTCAAGGTCTGTTATTTATTAACTTATAACTAATGCCTCATATTAATTCCTCTAACAGCTTCCTGTTGATTATATCTATTCCTAATTTTTAGGTGCATATAATATGGCTTCAACATCAGGAACTAAAGTTTATGTCAACATCGACATTGCTGAGGTCAACCAATTCCTTCAATCTGTCCCTCTCACTTTTTCTCCCTCATCCTACCTGTTTTATTATGGGAATTATATACATGATTTTTTTTATTATCTACTCTCATGAAAAACATATTTCATCACCAAAACTCTTATTATTATATTGTTTCCTTCATCAAGGCACTCACTGAGCAGTTCACTTCTAATCACACTTTCCTATCAATGATGGGTGCTATTATGTTATTGATTTAAGGAAGGGCCTATTTCCATTGGCCTTTGGACTTAGGAATGTAAGTAAAGGAAGAAAGGAGAACAAACCTATGAAGAAAGTACTGTTGGCTCCAAGAAAGAAAAGGAATTCCTGTATCAACAAGAGGTGAATAGACAAGGGTGCATCACTGTGAGAATATAACAAAAATGAATTGACAATTCAAAAGTTAAAGGAAGAACTGCAGGGACAGCAGGAATCAATCTTCAGTGCATACAGTAAGGGGTTCGCTCATCACAAACACAAGATTTTTTGGATTCAAGCTGCATATTTCATACTCTCTCCAACTCATATCTGCACCCCCATTCAATAGCTTCAACCTTAGTAGAAAACTTTGCTTCAACAACTCATCTTAATGCCTTTGCAATAGCCACTTAAGCGCAAGAAAATTTTCGATTATACCCGAATAACCGAAAAAAATTAGTTTTTTGTTATCACCTTCATATATAATTTCAGTTTTTAGTTATAACTAAAAATCGATATAAAAATTTTAGTTATAACTAAAAACTCTGATGAAGGTATAACTTTTTAAGAATACACTTAAAATATAGAAAAGATATTTATCAATAATCGCAGGCTAGAATGTCCAAGTTTAATAAACATAAGCACTCCGTGTAACATTTTGAAGCCCGTTTATTTCTTTTCTGGAACCCAGTTTTATTTATATAAATTGAAAACAATATAAGCCACAAAAACTAATAAAATTAAACTGCCAGGCCGAACAAATTTTGTTTAAGCCCATTTGTAATTGAGTCCAAACAACTCTAATTTCTATAAACCAGAAGATGGAAATAGCAAAAAAAAACTTAGGCCCAGTCCATGACGGAAAAATTGAATTATAAGGACTGACGAAATTGTAGCTACACTAAGGTTGAGGAGTGTATGACAACTGCTAAAAATAGGAGGGGGATACGTCATACATGACCAGAGGAATAAAGATGAGGGACTGTTTTGCTATTTCGGGTAATATGAAATGTAAAATACTTCCAGACTCTTCATTCCTCACTCTCCGCCGTCTAACTCTATTTTCTTCCTAAGTATTCTCTCCGTTTTCTAGGTTTAGGGGGGTTGAACAGAGGGGTGTTTCCGCAGCTGTGCCACGGTGCTGCTGGAAAATTTTCAAGAAGCCAAAATATTTTACATGATTTGATTCATTTTTATTTCCTCTTTATCTTTTCGTTAAACACTTTTTTGAAGAGAGTCGCCATTTTTGGTAGATCAGGTATCAAAAGTGTTGGACATTTTCTTTTTTACAAGTCATTTGAATTTTTGGGTGACATTTCTTGGTGTTTCCGCTGTCGCCCACATGAATTTTCAAGCCATTAACCGTATCCGGTTTGAATATTTCTCTATGATGCTGTTACGCCGGCATGAATTTTCCATAAACTATGGCTTTTTACATGGTTTGATTAGTTTTTATTTCTTCTTTAACTTTCCCTTGAACACTTTTTTTTAAAAGAGTCATCATTTTTTGTAGATTGGGTTATAAAGTGTTGGACAATTTTTTCTAGAGAAAATGAAGGTTGTATACTTGTTTTCGGTCAACTTTCTCTCCTCCGTAACATTTGGCAAACTGATTTGTTGGAAAACCAAATCATTTTTTAAAATCCGTGTGTGATGTTTTGAAACCCTAGATAATAATCCTCCTTGCTACGTTTGTCCTTACTTCACTACATTCCTTTCTAACCTTATCCTATCTGTGAAAGATGATTGTCATGATTCCGCAGGTGGTGTGTGCCTCAACACCTCATCGGCAAGTATACTCCGTGCTCCTCCTTCTGCAGCGGGACTAGTACGTAGAAAGGGAAAATGTTCTCTCCCTAACTATTTTTTTTATCTTTGTCCCTCTCTACATTATTTTGTATTTTCCATCTTAAACTTTTACCTAACTTTTTTTTTTCTACCAAAAGATGGGCGCCGCCGCCATAAAGGTTGGACTAGTGCTAGATTTCTCAAAGAGTAGCAAGAATGCCCTGTAATGGCCTATTGACAACTTGGCCAACAAAGGGGACATGCTTTTTATCAGTCACACCAACCCCAATTCGATTGCCAAGTCTAACAAGGTGTAGCTATTATGAACATTATGTTATTATCATAAAATGTGGAAGACATAAGCCAAACAACAGAAATAAGCAAAATATAGAAACATAGTGCATCACATGAAAATATTAGTAAATTAGAAACTGGTTTACTGGTTGGTTTCATGTTGACGTTGGAGTAAGTTATCTAATGCTACTGAAATTGCTACCTAGGTGTTTCTGCTTCATTGCAATGAATGAGAAATTATTATAATTCAAACATCATGGCTTTCAAAAAGTAACCACATTGTATTTCCATAAAAAAACTATGAAGAAAACCTAGAACTAGTGCACGTTGGGCATGTTATACTTTCTTCAAACACTTGCATAACCTATATCTATCTCCTTAAGAAACATATTCATATTTTCAAAATCTAAACCAAAAAATTTATAACAATTAAGTAGGGACCTAAAAGCTGTTGTTTGAGTTGCGGTTTGTGGTGCTGGATGTTGGTAAAGAATGGAACCTAATTCAACAAATAAATAAATGTTGTGAGTAAATGTTTTGGGTGAAGGAGATCAAATGCTTGTTAGCTACACTTAAAGTAGGCACCCTATAACTACTGTTAACATTACTTTAGTACTACAGACTTTGGAAGACATAACACAAAGAACAGAAATAAACAAAACATACAAACAGTGCATCGCATTAGAACATTAGTAAATTATTACCTGGTGGTTTTTGTGGTTGTTACTGATGCTACTAGGATAAATTATCTGTTGTTGGTTTTGGTTAAATTAGTGGTGTGTAGTTAGATAAGTGTATTAGATAGATTAAAAATAAAATGAAAGTGAAATGGTTGTGTCGAAATATGGTACTCTTTGCTACTGCAGTTACCCCGTCTAAGTTGAAAACTAGAAATTCTGTATGAGTTACAAATGCAAGTTAAATATGCTCATCTTAACAAAAAATAATTGGTCAAACTGAAATTGTTGAACCTGTTCCAAAATCTTTTCCAGTCGGTAATATAGATGTCAAATAGGAAAACTTCAGTTATTGAATCATTTTAATATTAGTATGAATTGATGCGTAAATGAGAATTGAAGATGGGAGAAATTAAACCTAAGCTTGTCTCGATGTCCAGTTTTTTTGCTATCTGTAGCCCGAATGAAGACGCCCAGGGAAGATGAGGTGGAACTGCTTCTGTAAAGATACTATGGGTATGTTGAATTCTTTCTGTAGAAGATGAAGGAAAAATATTGCTTTAAAAAATGATGTATTTGTACATGTATATGTATAACTTCTCGAGAAATAGTGGAATGTGGCATGCTACTAGAATTAAGATAACAGTGGGTGATGGTTAGGATTGGTGAATGTTGAGGGCCAAATCTAACCAATTAGAAATTTTTACATTATTTTTGCTGGTTTTTTGGGTTTTTAAAATTAACATTTCTTTTATCAATCATTCCTCCACTAAAGGAATATGGAAACATGGGTATGGGAAGAGAATATGGAAACATTTTTTTGTAAACATCTGAATATAAAGAACGTGGGTTTAACCTTAAATATGCGTAATTTTTTTAGAAATAAAAATGCAAAAATTTTGAGAAAAATGGAGGTGAGGGAACATGGTTAGTTTTCAATAATAGGAACTGCAAGATTGGACACGCGTCGTAGCCATGATATTTATGGAAAAGTTGTGAATATGGGTTAAAATAAGCTAAGTCAATCGGACAACAAATGAGGTAATGACGTGTGTAGTTGAGTAGGGATAAATCTGGAAATTGCAACATGTCAAATTTTAGTGCATCTGAAAATACACGTGTTGGGCAGAATTTGTTTTCAAGATTTAAAAAAAAATTAAGATAGCAATAAATATGGAAAAAAACATGTGGCATACATAAGGGTGAAATAGGTGGAAAACACTTGAAAGTACATATGGTAAGCATCTAATAACTGGAATAAAAATTATGAGAACATGAGTTTTCTATATTGTCATTCTTCCTGCTGTCATATCTATTAATAGATTAATAGATTAATTTTAGTATTTCAGGGTTATTAAATTGACTGTTATCGACTTATCAAGCCGGGGATTATAGCGATATGAATGTGAAAATCCCAAACCCTCTATGTGAAGGGGTGAACAATACTAACATGAGTTGGTCCAAGTGGAATGTGCTTAAATCCATTAAGCAACATATTTAGGAATTGGATTTTTAGGATTATGAATATAAAGTGTTTTGTTGAAAGAAGTCTTCACTTTTAGCGCTGAACAATATTTCAAGAGATAAATCTCTGCCGGCCATAATGGAGATATACTAAGAAACCAAAAAAGAGGGGTCAATACTATTTTGATTAAAGCTCGTTAATACATAGTTAACTAGTTTTGATTTGGATATTTTAACATGATATTAGAGCATAAGGTTTTCCATTATACCATTTATATTGTTTTAATAACCTACGTAACAAAGTTGCATGCTAACTATTACCACATTCATAAAATAGGAAAATTACAGCATAAGGACTTAAACTTATATGCTTTAATTTTCACCATAGTGTATCAATTGTGAAATGTAAAGTATTCAATATATGCTCCCTTAAGTGGCAAAAACAATGATAGTTTGGTCCTTAAGAAAGCACTGGCACATCGCCTAATTTTCATGTAACCTATGGACTAAATTGTAAGGTTACAAAAGCTGCAAACTCAATTGTACAAATTTTCAAAAATAACTATGGAAAGGACATATATGGAATTATGAAGAAAGGACATGGATGGTATTATCAAGAAAGGACATGGAAAGAATTAATGACATTGTTGGGGACCAAAGTGCTCAAAGAGGTAAAGTTTACCAATTATGGCATAATGCCAACTAAGGTGCTTAAGTGTCCACATTTTTGCCTAAAGTCAAAATAATTTTTTGACAAGGTTAAAAGACGCCAAAATCTGGCACTTTTCCAGCCAAAATGGCTAGAAATAACTTGCCCAAGTGTTAGCCAAATTTTCAAAAATTTGCATATATTCCACCTTGGTCGAAATAATGTATAAATGAAGAAAAATCTTCATTTCATTGCCATTTTCTTTAAATTTCGGCATCCAGCAGCTAAGCCCTCTTTCTTAAACTCTTCCATCATCCTCCATAGCCACCATACCTTAAGAAAACAAGAGGAAGCAAGAGAAAGTAAAGAGGATATCAAATAGTGCAAGAAAACTTAATTTTTGTTCTATTTGGGTTTTCAGACTTGATAGCAAAGGTAAGGGTTTTCTAAATTTTTTTGGATTGTTTACTATATTTCCAAACATCCATGAAGCTAAGACCATGCTTGAAAGAGAGCAAAAAGCTCAAGAAACCAAGTATGGGTTAAAAGGAAAGAAGCATGACAAGGTTTCGGCCTTAGTGTTACCATGCTAAAGATGGCAGCAAGAAAGAAGCATTTATAGAGCCCAAGTTAGTACTAACTAAGATCTAAAAGACTCCTAAGACCAAGCAAAAGCTTGAGGAGGGCTTCCATTGTGTTACTAAAGTGATATCTTATTATTTTATTGAATGATTATGGACTAACCCTAATGTGTTATTGCTGCCAGCATTACATGTATTTGTTGCTGTGTTTGTTGGTGCATATGGTTGCCATATTTGTGTGTATGTGTTGTTTTTGTATGTTTTTATGTCGTTGGATTTCAGGTGGTACGTTACTATGGAAGACTTTATATTGAAAGCCCTTACTAAGTTCTTTACAAAGAGCTTACTCTCATTTCTGTCTACTTTCAGGAACACCTGAAAGAGAATATTAAAAATAATAGTTATAGTTTGAGTTTTCCTGTGAAATTTTAGGTACATGAATTTCAATATGTCTATATTAAACTGGAGTGTTTCATGATTTTTAGAGCGCATTTTCTAATTTTAGTGTTGGTAATTTTTGCCTTACGCAGCAGCTACCTTTTGAAGTTTTTGGATTGCATTGTGTTTGTAAGGCTCTCCAAGAAGCTAGTGTACATACCCAACTAAGCTATGACATATGTATGATACATATATGCATGTAAATACACTGTGGATGGTGTATGGATGATATATGACGCAATAAAGTGATGTTTGAGGTTGAATGTTCAATTCTATCCATTTTGCAACTCATTAGCTGTTCTAAAGAAAATTTTGTTTGATGCTTATGGAATGCCTCCAAATTTAGGGGAATGACTTTTCCAAGTGTTTAAGACATATAAGAACCTGCCCATGTTAGTTTTTCACCTGAAAATGAAGTGTATGAATTTTATCAAAATTTTGTATGGGCATTATGGTCATTAGTTGTACAGATTTGGTACCTTGTACTCCAAGAGCCATAACTTACTGTACATAATGAGTTTGGTTATGAAATTTTGACCACATTTAAAAAACTTCAAGATGAAGAATTTGGTTTTTGAATCACTTGATTTGGTGCCCTGTAGCCAGAGTTATAACCTGTCGAAGCTAGATGATTGTGTTGAGTACTGTTCATATGGTCAATTTTACCCGGCTAAGTATAAAATCCATAATTGCAAACTTGTATGGATTTAATGCGTCAAAATTATTTACCTATGAAGGTTTAAGTGTATTAAAGGGTTTAAGACCTTTAGGGCATGGAAGAACATGGGTAAAATTTGAGTTGGACATGGTGTGAAAGTTTGAACACATAGAATGCGCATAAAATGGTATCAAGTGTGCATGTGATTCTACATGCACTTGGGGATTTTACTGAAATCTCATATTGACCAGGAATAAAGAATTGATTTTCATCATCATTACTTCCAAATAAAATTGTATGTGAATATGTGTGTGATGGTTGAATCAATATACATATATTTGCATAAAGACCAAGAGGGCCACTTGAGTAATATAGTGAGCGTTGTTCTGATGGCCTACAGAACATGCATAGGTCCTGGGAAATTGACACATTAAATATGTTCATTGTATTTAAGCTCTCCGAGTAATAACACTAACAATCAAAGCTTTGCATGATACTAAAAACTTATAGTTATTATGGAGAGACTCAATGTTCAATCATTCACTTAGTAATTATCTAACATAACCAAATTCATATGTTGCTGTTACTACTGATGTTAAAATAAATGTGGGAACAAATTTTTATGATCCACATGTTGCTTTGATATATACTTGATAAATTAGTAATTAATATAATTGGAGTATCATCTATTATTGTGGGTGTTCATCAAATACATGATAAATGAGGTTTCAATTATATAAAAACTCACAAACGTTACAACACGATCTGAGTTGTCTAAGTTAAAACACTAGTGATGATGTTATATGCCATCTATATAGTACAATTTTTCTTTGAGAAATTAGTAATATAATAGACTACCATCAATACTATTCACTAGAAGAGAAATTGTATTTTGTAACTAATATGTGTAACTGAATGTTAGTGGCAAGACTCGTCAATCACATAGCTGTGGGCTAGCATCATTCATATAGCTGAAATTTTCAATTGCACCAACTTTAGTCACACAGCAATCTCACAGGCTAAAATATATTTTCCTTTCAAATGGTTGGTATTCATGTAAAGCATAATTAGTTGTTTTGCAACTGAATTCAAAATGGTGCGATTAAATTTTATTCGATCTTTTTGAATTTGAATTTCAAAGTAGTGCAATTGAAGATTTCAATCTCATACTCTATATACAACTGAAAGTCAATCATATCATAGTGGCATATTAGTCTTAAGTCAATCGTATGCCAGTGGTGTGATTGAATATTAATGACACGTTAGTTTCATGTTCCCTAAAATTCTATATAAATCCTACTCCTTCCTTCTTCGGCCGAACCCTCTACACTTACCAATTGTCTCCTTCTCCTCATTTGTTGGTTCTTGCTCATTCTTCCTCTTTCTTCCTCCTACCACTTAGGTTTCCTTGTTTTGCCTCTTGTTGCTCATTCTTCCTCGTTCTTACTCCTTCTTCCTCATTCTTCCTACTGCTACTCATTCTTCCTCATTCTTCCTCTTGCTACTTCCAGCAATACATCTTTTTATTCGGGTATCTAAGTGGCAATTTATATCAATAATTTTTTTTCAATTATTAATATTAATAAATAACAATCTTAATAATTATAAGTGCAACTAACACTTACTGGCACATCTAGTACTGATCCAACAGTTGACTGACTAACTAAGTCAATCACAAGTTATTGGCACATGATAGTCGCACGTTAGTTGCACAACTTATGTGACTATACTTTATGCCATCACTCAATTTAATAGCATTTCAATCACACGATTGCTGCTGAATGCCACTTTTTTGTCAGCCACACTAGCCTTATTTTCTTGTAGTGATTGTGAATGTTCAGCACTAAGGGTTTCATTGACAAATTGGTGGACACTTTGTTGAATTCGTTCCAATCAATTAATTTAGAATTTTGATGATAAAAAAACCTTTATGAAGGATTAATGTTTCTTTTATTTTAGTGTGCAAGGTAGTTAGATAAATTTACATATTTTTTTGTATGATGTTCATTGTTTCTCAAGTTGTTTGGAGTATTCCAAGTCTTACTTATAAAATAAAAAATTCAGTGGAAGAAATCAATATTGAAATTTGAAATTTTGAAGGTTGAAATTTCTTAAAGATGCAAATTCAACAGGGTAAAAGTTTTCAACATGTTAAAACTAAAATAGTTTTTTTAATTTGAAATGTTTTTGGTTATGAAAAAAAAAATTCGAGTGAAATTTTTCAACATGGTGAAAATTTCAATCAAAGCTCAAGCATTAATCTCCAGATGAAAAAATATTTGAAAATTTATTTTAAATTCATGCTACTTCAGCTGTCACGTGGGTTAGATGCTGATAGCTCATTAATGAGAAATCTAACCATTGGAGATCAAACATAGGATGACAATGCAAGATTGAAATTTTAATCTAGTGAAATTTTTCACGGGGTGCAACTGTGCAGCAGAAGCAATTTTCCAGTCAAGTTGGACACTAATGATCACCTGCTTTATTGGAGACTTTTTTAAAATTTCCAACTGTTCTTTAACATTTTTTGGCCCTAAATGAGTATAAATATATGGAAAAACATCTTGGAAGTAATTTTTGGCAATTCAAGTGAAGAATCATCATTAAATCCAAAAGAATGGGCTTCCATTGAGACATTCATTAGTATTCTTGTACTTTCACCTAAAAATCTAATATATAATGCTATTGTGTGAATTTTTGATCTTGTAAACACTTCTCTTAAAGTCTCTTGATTATGGAGTGGCGTTTAGTAAGTCTTGAAGAAAACTAGAGTGGTTTTTGGTTAACATTGAAGAAATTAGAGATTGGATGAGTGTGAACCTTTAAAAAAAATACTATTGGGATTTTAATCAAGAGATGGTGAAGAAACTCTCAAATAGGCAAACTTAAAGAGATAACGTAAATTTCGGTTAGTGGAGTTGAACTTCTATAAATCTATGTGCATTATTTTCTTTATCTATCTATATATTTTACTCATATTTACTTGGTTTGTTTTTTATATCTGGTTGAGTAAATTTAATTGTAAAATTTAATTTTATATATCAAAATTTTTAAAGCAACCAATTTAATTTCTTGATTGCACTTGAACCAACACATTAATTCTAAATAAACAAGATGCTGTCATAGTTTGCCT
The DNA here is from genome assembly GCA_039654915.1 of Aquilaria yunnanensis. Taxonomy (NCBI): domain Eukaryota; kingdom Viridiplantae; phylum Streptophyta; class Magnoliopsida; order Malvales; family Thymelaeaceae; genus Aquilaria; species Aquilaria yunnanensis. The sequence continues at coordinate 6,660,162 of CM077595.1, forward strand.
GCATGAGACATACGTACGCGTGCCCACCCTGCTTTTATAGTTTCATTTGCATTTAGTCAAGTTTGTTGGATTTTGTTATGAAGCAATTTCATAACACGTGTCCATTACTGACCAACCAAAAGTGAGCAAATGCTACTCAAATCGACATAATTGTCTCCGGTATTCCTCGCCTGATGGTTATCGGGTTGAAATCCCGACCCCCCACTCCATTCACATAATATTTTAAATATTAGTCTGAGTGGTTTTTGGAGTCTTAAAAAATGGATTTTTTCCTGACTCCAAATATATATAAATATCTTCGTAAAAATAATTCTCAATACAAAAAATTGGACATAATTGATTTGGATGGTCAGAATATCCGTGTCTAGAGACATGAATTATTCTAGTATTTACGAAAATAATAATTATACCATGTCACTTTTTTCTCTCCCTCTCTCTTTCAAGTTTTCTCTCAGTGGTTTCCAGCTAGAATTGGTTTAGCGGATAACTTATCTTTTTGAATTTTTCTAATTTTTGGCTGTTATCTCTTTTCTTCGGGCTCTCTTTTCTATTTTTTGCTCTCCATGGAGGTCAGGGGTGGACTACAATAGGGGAAGGGGGTGCCCCTCGAAAATTTTGAAAAAAATTAAATATAGGTACTTAATTGGTTAACTTGGGAAAAATTAGGGACTGGAAATGCATTTTTGCCCCTCGGAAATAATGGAAGAATATGAAGATGGGGGGCAGTGAGGTAGGTGCTCAAGAAAGCAGTGACCAAATGAGTAATTATTCCTTTTAGTCTTGAACTGATATTCTAACATGGCCTAAATGCACTATTAGTCCTCCAAATATTTCAACTTGTACGAGTTGCATCCTAACCTTTGAATTAGTACGAATTACTCCCAATTTCTTGCTTTGTCTCACCGCAATGCCGTCCCTCTCCTTCAGGTTTAGTCGACTCTCCTCCGGGCTCCCCGCGCCCCCCCCCCCCCCCCCCCCCCCCGGGGAACTGAAAATCCTAGTTCTGCCACTGATGGAGATTACGACTTCTTCTTATAAAAGTTGTTTAATCTGCTGACTGTAAGCTGCTCATAGAGACTTGTTTGTTTGTCGATCCCAGACTAGTCGTTTGGTCTCCTCCTCCTCCTGGTGGTCAAGCTTAATATGGATGGTTCAGTTCTATTTGAAATGGTGGATCTTGTGTGGCTACGGCCTGTGGAGAGCCTTGTTCGTGATTCTAAGGGAGCTTGGTTTTGGCTGGGTGCATGGTTTGCTGTCCAAACCCAAATCGGGGTGGCAGATGCTTTAATGGATTATGGTAGAACTGTGGAGTCTTTGTGGAGGCCTTAGGTTGCTTCTTCAACATGGTTACAATAGAGCAGCGTTGTATATGGGCTTTGAGGTTGCCGAAGGTTTGGCGAATTCTATACATGTCTACTATTGATACGGAGCTGTGAACCAGGATTGGCATAATGCTTATGGGGACCGGCAACATTCAGAGAGTGAATCATGTGTAAGGATGTTAATAGATATCCAATTCAACCGGCATTCGGTTATACCCAATTTGATAAGTTGGATTTTTTTAGCAATTGATCGTTTGGGTTAGATGTGGTTTTTTATTTTCCACTCGCCATTAGGTTTGGGTTGTGTTGAAGTTTGCCTCAACTTTGTTCTTGACCTTTATCCTACATGGGCTAGGAAATAAGGCTTTGTGCCTTAGTTCCCATATATCCCCTTTCATCCCACATTGGCTAGAAACAAGGCCTTAGTGCCTTAGACTCCTTATATAAAGAGTTTAGTTGTGGCAATTAGAATTCGTCCAACAATCTAGTAACCACTTAGATTGTATTCTTCTTCCTTCTTAGTGAATTCTTTCTTCCGTCTTGCCGCCTGAGATTTTTCCCCGATTTGGGGTTTTCCTCGTAAATTCTCGTGTCTCTTTTCTTTGTGCTTGCGTTCTGATTCCTAACAAATTGGTATCAGAGCCAAGGTTAAGTTAGTGATAGCTGCTTATAGTATGCTCTATGGTTGCCCCTAACAGGCAGATCCTCCACATCAGAAATAAGTAGTTTATCATTCATCTTGTGGTGTTGGGTACTATTCTCGTATACAGTTACTATCTTTGTATACGATCACTATTCCTGTATATGGTTACTATTCACAAACTATTTCTGTATACAAGTATTATTTCCATATATGATCACTATTCCCATATATGATCACTATTCACGTGTACGATCACTATTCATGTATACGGTCACTATTCACATTAAATTTTTGGAGCTTATTTTTGCTTAGAAAGTTCATGATAGAGCTGTGATGACTTCGACATCGACAAAGCTTGATATATCACCACTCACGTATAGCACAAAGTTTTCAATATGGAAAATCAAGAAGAAAGCAATTCTCATAAGTCTTGATTTGGATGAGGCTCTACTCGGGATGGAGAATATGTCCAGAACAGAGCAGGAGAATGAGAGAAAGAATCTGAAGGCGCTCGCTCAAATCCAGTTAAACTTATCAAAGGAGATTCTTCAGGAGGTCAGTAAGGAGACAACTGCTACCGGCTTATGGTTGAAGCTTGAATCGCTTTTTATGACAAAAAGTCCAGCAAGTCGCTTGTACGCTAAATCCAGGCTGTACTCGCATAGGCTGTCAAAAGGTAAGTCTGTTAAATCATATCTTGAAGAATTCAGAGATATCATCAATGATTTAGTAAATCTTGATGTTAAGACCGATGATGAGGATTTGGCTATGCTTTTATTATATAATCTACCAACATCATATAATATTTTTTGTGATACCATGCTTTATGGAAAAGATACAATCACTTTAGATGAAGTCTATTCCAGTCTATTATCAAGAGATAAGATGGACACTTCAAAGCATGAGGAAAGCGGAGAATGCTTGTATTCAAGAGGCAGATCAGTTGAAAGAATGTATGAAAAAGGATCATCTTCAAAATCCAAGTCAAAACATCGAATTCCTTGTTACAACTACTGTAAGAAGCCAAGTCATATTAAGGATGATTGTTACAAATTAAAAAAGAAGAATTAAAATGGTGGAAATGAAAACAAGAACAAGCAGATGCCACCAAATGAGGCTAGTGTTGCCACTCATGAAGATGACTTTGCTTTAGTTGCTGAAAACTTGTCGACAAACAGCGCAAAAGCTCATATAATTGCACAAGCAAAAAGTAGCAGGAATGGCGAATGGACCATGGATTCTGCTTGCTTATTCCATTTGACTCATCATAAGGACTGGTTTTACACATATGAACCAATCAATCGAGGAGTAATCATGATGGCGAATGACAATGCATGCAGAATTGCGGGCATCAGAAACATCAAAATTCGAATGCATGATGGGATAGTGAGAACACTATTAAATGTTCGGCATGTCCCCGATATGAGAAGAAATTTAATTTCTTTGAGCACATTAAAAGGAAATGGTTGTTCCTTTATTAGCAGGGATGGTTCGCTGAAAATCGTCAGAGGATCATTGGTAGTCATGAAAGACCAGCAAAAAGGAAAGCTCTACATTTTGGATGGCAAGACCATGGAAGGCTAATCTGCAGTTGCTAAATCATCTATGTCTGATGAGGAGGTGACAAATTTGTGGCAAATGCGGCTAGGCCATATGAGTGAAAGGGGCATTTCCGAGCTGAGCAAAAGAGGACTACTCAGAGAACAAAAGGTCAGTAAGTTAGATTTCTGCGAACATTTCTTATTTCGAAAGCAAAAGAGAATCTCTTTTACTACTCCCACAAAACATAACACTAAAGGAACTCTTGATTATATTCATGCTGATATTTGGGGACCATCTTGTGAGGCATCTCTTGGTGGAGGTCGTTACATGGTTACGTTCATTGATGATTTTTCAAGGAAGGTTTGGGCATATTTCTTGAAGCATAAGAATGAAGCTTTTGTCACCTTTAAGCAGTGAAAGACTATGATCAAGAAGCAGACTGGGAAGCAGGTCAAACGGCTAAGGACAGATGATGGTCTAGAATTCTATTCTGGAGAATTCAATCAATACTGCAAGGATCAAGGTATTGTATGTCATTTAACTGTTCCAGGGACCCCACAACAAAAAGGTGTTGCAGAACGGATGAATAGAACCTTGCTGGAAAAGGCAAGATACATGCTTTCAAACTCTAGATTGGGGAAGAAATTTTGGACAGAGGCAGTCTCCACAGTTTGTTTTCTGGTAAACAGATCTCCTCATACTTTTATTGGCTTAAAGACACCTGAAGAAGTTTGGTCGGGTAGTCCGGCTGACTATAATGATATTAAGATTTTTGGATGTCCTGCTCATGCACATGTAAATGAAGGGAAGTTAGAACCTAGATTTATTAAATGTGTCTTTCTGGGATACACTACTAGAGTTAAAGGGTATAGATTATGGAACCCTCAAACTTCCAAAGTTTTCATAGCCAGGAATGTTGTCTTTAACAAGACATCCATATTGCATCAAAAGGAAGAGTTGATTATCACTAATTCAAGCATTGAGAAGGATAAGATTGGAAGCAAGGTAGAGCTCCAAATACATCCTGAGAGCCATGATCAGGATGTCAAGGATACATAAGTTGAGGTGGAGCAACAAGCCTCAACTGATGACATTCAGCCTTCTCATTCTATTGCTATCGATCGTCCCCATCGTAGCAATCAAGGTATGCCTCAAAAGAGGTTAATTGAGGAAGCAGACTTTGTTGGGTTTGCTTTTGTAGCTGCTGAAGAGATAGAGAGTTGTTTTGAACCTGCAAATTATAAAGATGCAACTAACTGTCCAAATTCTTCTAAGTGGGTTATAGCTATGCAGGAAGAAATGGAATCGCTTCAAAAGAATGACACTTGGACACTAGCTAAACTACCCAAAGGTAAAAAAGCTGTCAAGTGCAAATGGGTGTTCAAGAAGAAGGAAGGAATTCCCGAAGTTGAAGAACCAATGTATAAAGCTAGACTAGTCGCAAAAGGCTTTAGCCAAGTACCGGGAGTGGACTTTAATGATATTTATTCACTTGTCATGAAGCATAGTTTTATCCAACTGTTCCTTGGTCTTATTGCATTAGATGATCTTGAGTTGGAGCAACTTGATGTTAAAACAGCTTTTCTGCATGGTGATTTAAAAGAAGAAATCTACATGGAGCAACCCGAAGGTTTTAATGTCGAGGGAATGGAGGACCATGTTTGCAAACTCCAGAAGTCATTATATGGCCTCAAGCAATCACCTTGACAATGGTATAAATGCTTTGATATGTTTGTTTTGAATCTTGGTTTCAAGAGAAGCAATTATGATTCATGTGTCTACATGAGACAGGTCGGAAATGGTTTCTTCACATATTTACTGCTTTATGTGGACGACATGCTTATCATAGTAGGAAGCAAGTCAGAAATTGCCAAGATTAAGGCACAATTAAGTGCAAAATTTGATATGAAGGATTTAGGTGCAGCAAAAGACATCCTAGGCATGGAGATCAGGCGTGATCGTAAAGCTAGGAAGCTTTATCTTTCATAGAAGGGTTACGTACGCAAAGTTCTGGAGAGGTTTGACATGAGAAAAGCCAAACCAGTTTCTACACCTCTTACTGCACACTTCAAGTTATCATCGCATCAATGTTCGGCCACAAATGAGGAAATTAAGAAAATGGAGAAAATACCATATGCAAGTGCTGTTAAGAGCATTATGTACGCAATGGTTTGCACTTGTCCCTACTTAGGACATGCAGTTAGCGTTGTGAGCCGTTACATGGCTAATTCAGAGCAAGAGCATTGGCAAGCAGTAAAATGGATATTAAGGTATCTAAAAGGTATGACTATGACTTGTCTTGAGTTTGGTGGTTCTAAAGCTGGATTGATTGCATATGTGGATTCTGACTATGCGGGTAATCTTGACACCCGACGATCCACATCAGGATACGTTTTTACATTCGGTGGTTATTCTGTGAGCTGGAAGGCTTGCCTACAAGCAACAGTTGCTCTTTCAACTACAAAAGCACAGTATTTGACAATCACTGAAGCAATGAATGAAGCAATTTGACTTAGAAATATTTTACAGAACTTACTCAAGATGATCGAAGGCTGGAGATATATTGTGATAGCCAAAGTGCTATTTTCTTGATAAAGGATAGCATGTTCCATGAGCGTACTAAACATATTGGGGTTAAATATCACTTTGTTCGTGAAATTGTTGATAAAGGTGATATTGTGATCATAAAGGTTAGTACGCTGGATAATGCTGCTGATATGATGACGAAGGCTCTTCCTGGATCTAAGTTCAAACATTGTTTAGACTTAGTAAATCTTATTTGTTGATTATCACTTATTTGGAGGTGGCCGTGAAGATCAAAGAAAAAGGTTACAGATCAATTTGGTCTGAAGGTGGAGTTTTGTTCATGTGCAACAAAATTGATGCAAGGTGGAGATTGCTGAAGTTTGCCTCAACTTTGTTCTTGACCTTCATCCCACATGGGCTAGGAAATAAGGCTTTGTGCCTTAGTTCCCATAGATCCCCCTTCATCCCATGTTGGCTATATAAGGAGCTTAGTTGTGGCAATTAGAATTCGTCCAACAATCTAATAGCCACTTAGATTGTATTTTTCTTCCTTCTTAGTGAATTCTTTCTTCCGACTTGCCGCTCGAGTTTTTTTCCCCGATTTGGGGTTTTCCTCATAAATTCTCGGTCTCTTTTCTTTGCGCTTGCGTTCTAATTCCTAACAGGTTGAATGCGTGTTTAGGGGTCACCCGCCTTACATCCGACCCATATATTTTTTGTGTGTATAAAAAACATATTAGTATTACTTATATGATGAAAATAAAAGTATAATGTATAAGTTACATGAAATTAAAAACAAACATGAGTTGCTTTAATAGATAAGGTATAATGAAACAAATGTAATATTAGTCATATAACGTGACTCAATAAAATTGTGATTGTTGAGGTATGCTTGGTGAATGAGTTTTACCATACCCAACCTATTTAAAAATGGCTAAGATATACATGTAAAAATTGTCCACCTAATGGGTAATAGGTAGGATACGGATAGAATATTAAAGGTCATGAATAGGATGTAGGAATTCTCTCATCTAACCCAAATCCGATCCATTGACATCTTTAATCATGTACTTTAAAAAGACAATCGATGTGCTATTTTTCCGGCCAACCTGGGCCATGGTTTGCAATTTGTCATCACAGTTTTTACTTGGGCCCCCAGTAGAGTCGGACTTGTTTGTAGTTTTTGTTGCTTTTTTCCTAATGTACAAAAAAAATAAGGTTTATTGAACATGTTTTCTCCAGTACTTAGAAATTTGTTCCGATTATCTTTTAAATTTTTTTATTTTTTTGTTTTGGTTTAAAAATTTGAATTGTTGTGATCGAAATTATACTTCTTAAGGCCATGGACTTTCAGTTTCATGTTGATAAGAAAAGAATCTTCTCATCCGTTAAATAGTGTTATATATGCTTTTACTTAATTGATATTTTCTAAGCCTAAAAAAAAATAAACAACAACAACAACAATCTTTTGTTATTAAAAAACTTGTCCTTCAACCAATACGCTTGAAGAGGCAGAGAAGGACATGTGAAGCTTGTAGACGAAGTTATAGAAGAGGATGATAGTAATCCAAAGGACCAAAAGCGTCTGGAAATGAGAGGGTAAAAACATCACTTTTTTATAAGTGAGTAAAAATATAATGAAAATGAGAATAAGAGCGAAAGTTAGGAGTAAAAGTACGAACATTCTAACATAAAAGTATTATGCCACGTACATGCGTAATTTGTTTTGAAAAATGATGAAATTACAGGAGAATAATAAAGATGGGCATGCATTTGGGTACTAATAATATAAAATCTTCATAATAATTGGAACATGGTAAAATTAGGGGAAAAAAATGGTCCATGGGCACCGGTTAACATAACCTGCCATTACATGATACTCCATAGTCCATAATACTATTATCCAACAAAGGATGAAAGAAGGATTCCAGAGCTCCCCCAAAAGCATGATGTATACGTATAGTATGTCATAATATTCTGAAACCGAACTTACCATGCAACGTTAACAAGCATGTTTTCACTTTTCATATCCTTACCAAGCGTGAAGCGCAGTATATAGCTAGCTACGTACTGAATACTAGCAAAACTTTCCCTCCTTGTAAACGTAGGAAGGAATTTCAATAATAACGTTCCCCACTTGCAGCCCTAGTTAGTTTCATAATTTGCAGTATAAGAATTCTAGAGGTTAAAATCATCAAGGTGCCTCAAATCAAAGCCCAGCCAGCTCCTTCGATATCTTCCAAAAGTCTCACCTGGAATAGAAATTAAGAATAACAACCATAAGATGCAACAGTCAAGTTTTTCTTTTTTTTTCCCCTACTTAATTAATATATTCAGGTTAAAATCCGTTAATGAAAGAAGATTTCTGTAGTGCATTTGTGTAAGATCCATGTGCAAAGACAAGACATTCGTATACCTTACCTGATTATTGTGCTCATGCTCATTTTGCACTATGTTGTTTGCAATACTTTTACCTATGGTTATACTTTGATTTATGAAGATTTGTAAATTGTTAATGAGATGGCTATGAATATTAAGAAAAAAAATTAATTACCTTGCTGACCTTACTTATATAGAGCAGCCATTAAGATTTCTAGACAAGCAAACCAGAAAACTGAGGACAAAATGGATATCAATGATCAAGGTTTAGTGGACCAATCACTTGGAAGATGAAGCAACATCAGAAACAAAAAGAGACATGAAGGAACAATGCCCCAGCTGTCTGATGAACTTGTGCAGGATTTGGAGGACCAAATCTTAAAAGGTGGGGAAAATGTAATACTTATAACTATAGTTATACTTAAGTTTATGAAAACTTGTAAATTGTTAATGAGATTGCTATGAATAATTCAAATAAATAAATAAATAAAATACCTCTGTTAAAGATGATTAAGTTTTGGTTATAAAGCATGAGAGTACTGCAGTTAAGACTTGATCAGAAGTAACCTAGGACCCTGGCTTATTTTCAAGCTCCCATGAATTCTGGATTTCGTTGCTACAAGACTATTTTAATGACTGCAACATTTCTGTATCCTTATTGAGATTATTTCTCATATTCTTTGTGGTTTTCAAAGTTGCAGAAGGTGAGGACACCTGATTTGTAACCTTTAACTAGTTGCGAAGGATTTGGTGTAAATTAGAGTTGCCCCAATTGGCTGGTATTCTACTGATATTTCTGGTGGATTGGTTATGTTAAGGTGCTTAATGACATGTTCCATTGTCCTGCAGCCAAACCGAGAAGGAAGGACCAGTGTTGTGCACACTCCTAACCCCTAGACCGTACACATACATACATTCATCTTAAGCTCAAAATGCACAATTCAAGACTGCATGGTCACAAGCTTGGGAGTGGGGTGTTTACAGGGCTAGTCATTAAGACTTGAAGAAAACATTATGATGCAAAGCAAGTAGGTTTGGAACAGTACCGCCATTAGGTTCATAAGAGGAAATAGTAGCTTTCTTAAGGGAACAAGATTCATGCTCTTAAAAGGAAATGCTAGGCATATAACCGCAGAGAGCTAATTGGTTAACCAAATCATTAATTTAACTTAGAAATATTAGATTTCCTGTACTTACATTGTTCATACAAGAAAGAAATCTCGTGCACAAAGTTTCATAGCAAACTTTGAAATGAAATCAAAAGTCAAACTCATGGTCAACCTTCTTACTAGTCTTAACCTTCCATTAACCACATGTATATGTGCAATAACATGGATTCATGTAGAAGATGATAATTCAGTAACAATATCAAATAAACACCATCTTAAGAAGCTGTTTATACCGGATTGAAGCTCCTCAGGTAACCTCTTTGGAGGGAACCACATACTTCTGCTAGAAACCTGATGGACTGAAGAAAAAACAGTATTCACAATCCACAATTTTTCCCACAATTTTTATGTTTCAAATGTCACACTATCATTCACAAAAGCAAAACATATGATGTTAACCAAAAAAGATAAAATTTTCAGTGAATTAGGCAACCAAAATTTTCAGTGAATTAGGCAACCAGTAAACAAGTTTGTACCTTTTTTTCTTATTAAGTTTGCATGTTGATGATCTTTAACACAATTTAAAACTGATTATATAGAATTTAATGGGACTTACTCACATGAGTACAACCACATTAGCATGGTTGGGTCCTTTTGCCACCAAAACGTTGATTCTTTCTGCAGTCTGTATTGTTGTATCATTACCTACAACCTTCATTACCATAAACAGTTTCATTGTCATCATAGTAATAAAGTTGAGCATTTTTTTTATATGTAAAAAACTCTAGAAGATATATATTTGAAACTAAAGTTATAGGCTATCGTTACACAATCTGTACCTCACATAGAGCTGCAGTGCACAAACGAAGCTGATTCTCCTACAAAATTGAAAACTTAAACAAGTAGGAGAAAGCTAAAACATTTCTCAACTTGAGAGGATAATATGCAGAATTAATCAAATAATTGGATAAAACCAAAAGCTCTCATATACCATAGAAGGATCAATCGCGGACATCTGACTGATGACATTAATAAGGGACTGGGCAAGTGTCATCATGGCTGAACTAAAACAGGCATAACAGTCACCTGGCTCCTGAAAAATGACATCATGCATTATAAGGGTCACTACACAAAAAAAAATCATATACTAACAGAAGCTACAAATAAACCTATACAAATAGCATTTCTACCATGGACTTTTGGTCTGTTGGAGTAGCACTCAGCGGGTGAAGAAAATTCTCGATTACTTTCATTCAATTATTCGAGGAAGATTAAAGAAAAATATGATAAATGGACTGGTCATCAATGGGACATGATGGAAAGATCCAATTTTGATTGAAAATGAGGTGTTGGAATTTTTCAGGCAACGCATCTTTTGTGACTTTGGTACCGAAAGTTAAAAATACTCTCTTTGAAAGAGTATGGACCCATAAGCCTCATTGGATGCCAATGTAAGATCGTTGCAAAGGTGCTAGCTGAAAGAATGAAACAAGCAATCCCGACAGTTATCTGTGATGTTCAAACAGGTTTTATTAAAGGGAGAAATATACTCGATGGTGTGCTCATAGCGAATGAGCTGGTTGGGCAAAGTAAGAAATTGAAGAGCAAAGTCTTATTGTTCAAAGCTGACTTTGAACGTGCATATGATAGTATAAACTGGGAATTTCTGGACAGTGTTATGGAGCAAATGAAATTTGGACAAAAACGGCGATTTTGCATGAAATCATGTCTCGAAACAACATGTATTTCAATATTGTTGAACGGCAGCCCAACACAAGAATTCAAATGGGTAAGGGTGTTCAACAGGGGTCCATTATCCCCTTTCTTGTTCTTAATTGTGGCAGAAGCTCTACATTTCATGATGATAGAAGCGGAAAATAAGAATGTGTTCAATGGAGTTAAAGTGGGCAAAAGTGAGCTGGTGATATCTCATTTGCTGTATGCGGACGATGCTTTGTTTTTGGGTGAGTGGAGTGAGCAGAATGGCCGGAATTTGATGAGATTGCTGCACGTTTTTAAAGTAGCGTCAGGTTTGAAGGTGAATTTAAATAAAAGTATGATTTTTGGAGTAGGGGGAGGTTGAGGTGCTGGAAATGGCTGGAAAAGTAGAATATAGTGCGGGGAAGTTACCCTTTAAGTAGCTTGGATTCCTAGTTGGAGCAAATGCGAAAAGGGTGAATTCTTGGCAGCCGTTCATTGAGAAGTAAAAGAATGCATTTTTTATGGGAAGATTGCCCCTGTTTTTTTTTTTCTCCATGCTCCAAGCCCCGGTGAGTGTGTTAAAACAGTTGGAAAGTAAAAGAATGCATTTTTCTGGGGGGTCCAGGGAATGTGGCTGCAAAGAAGGAGCTTGGGGGTTTGAGTGTGGGTGTTATGACCATGCTTAAGCTAGTAAGTTAATCAAGATTATTTGCCTAATTAATAAAATTGGGTATGTGTAAAGAATTGCCCTAATTGTTTAATTCACCTTAAGACTAAAATTTTTGGGTGGCCGAGTTAAGTCACCAAGGGTAGTGACTTAATTGATTGTTTGGGCTAAGATGAGGATTTAATTGGGAAGCCTATTGAAAGCCTTTGAAACACCAAGGAAATGATCTAAAGTGAACCAGGAAGATGTGGACTGTTCCTAAATGAAAGGACTTAATTGCCTGAAAGGAAAGATATGAAGGATTTCCTTGACAATAAGCAAGGGACTCAATTGCAAGAAAAGAAAAAGAAATATTTCAAGAGGAGTCTAAGGAGCAATCTGGACAAAAGGTAAGATTATGGATAGAATTGCAAAGCAAAGACAAGTTGAAGGATTCAAGTGAGGGATTAAACCCCACTCAACGATGGAAGAGAATGCTATGTCGGACACTTGTCCAAGACCTCCAGAATTTGTCACTCTTCGTTCTAAATTCATGTAAGACTGGTTTTGAACGAAACCAAACAGAAGAACAAGCTTCTAAGGAATCAAGGGTGATTTAGCTCGGATTGAAGCTGCATGTCTTGGATTTGAGGAGTAAGTTGTTGCTTAGTCGTCAAGTAATATCATTGTCAGTTTTAAGTCAGTAGCCTGTGGTTTCTGGTGATTTCAGAGAGTGAATGGGAAGCCAGCACGGTCATAGAAGCTGGAAAGAAAGGCTGCTTGTTCAGGTTGAATTAGGGCTCGGGTTGCACAAAGTGATGGTTTACTTCATAGTCAAGCTAAGCTGATGAAAGAACTGCCAAAGTACGCAGAAGAATTTCAGGAATTTCAGCAACAAAAATGTGAATTAGAAAGGTAAGGGACACCCTACCTCTTATGATTTCTACGTTAAATGTGTGATTGCTTGATGATTAAGCCTAGCATGAAGAGGTGGAAGGGGCTGTGAGACATAACAGGTTTATGGATGATCACAGTTCCTTAGGGGGGAACGGTACGATTTATATGGTTCCTAAACATGTTCCCAAAGACCTGGTGTTTTCTGAGTGTTTACTGGTATGTGATTAACCACAAGTGAGTGAATGATAAGCCGTTCCTAAAGACTAAATCATATGACACCATTGTAGCTTATAGCAATCTGGCCTTAAGAAAACGAGAAGGCCAAGAAAGATTTTAGCTTATGGTCAGTCAAGTGTAAGTTTGTTAAGGCTAAGATTAGGGTCTATGATATGCAAGCTGGGGAATAAAGTGCAGCCAGAAGCACCATGTGGCCAATGACCCTTAAGAAACAATTGAGCTTATTTGTAAGAACCAAGGCTTGCGAGGCTACATGATATAGCTTATGATGGCCTGAGCTATGTAGCAAAGACAATCCAACGTGGATTACTGTATGATTTAGTGATTATCTTATGTTTGCTTTTATTAGCTGTTTTGGTTATATGCTGGCTGCTATTTGCTGTCTTGTTTGCTGCTTGTTTGTGTCTTGTATGTTTTGTGTCTTCTTTGTTTTTAGTTGCAGGAACAGGTAACGGGAGCAGCCGATCTTTCTGATTTGTTAGGATTATTGACCATATGAAATTCCATGGTCAAAATGGTGTCTCTTACTGAGTTTCTGAAGAAAATCATCCCCTATGACCTATTTTTGCAGGAAATTGGCAGAGTTAGGAAAGGACTATTTTATGCCTACTCTTATTGAATCTATTTACAGGTTAGCAATGTTAGTTATTATTATTTGAATATATTTCAGCCAATTCCAGAATTTATTAAGTGGAATACTAATGAGCTATGGTCGTGGTTAGTTTCAGTTTCAGATGCTGTAGCTAGGTTGATGATGTGGTGAAGATCTCTCTAAAGGATAGTTAGCTTAGAATTAGTCCTGGTTAAGGGTTTTTGAACCCTGGATCCTGTATTGGCTGTATTTTGGTTAGCCAGTTAAGTTGCAGTTAATGTTTCTATTTCTGCCTGTAAGCTGATTTTGTAACCAGGCTGAAGAACACATACAAATATGATTTCTGTATGAACTAATAAACCTGGAGTTCCTGGAACTTTCCTTAATGATTTTATACTATTTTGTAAAGGATTTATAGTTTCCATGATGCCTGAAATGGATTTCAGTAGTTTCTGCAGGAATAAGACTTAAGTTGAAATTGTTGACCATGGTTTGACTTTCTGCTTTCTGTGATGGTTTGGGCACAAAACTTGAGATACAAGTCACTTTTCATGTTTAAGACGTGTCTAAATCATCAAAATGGTTTCCTAAGCCAGACTATGTGATTTAGCCAACAACTTGCATTTCTGCAGGCTATTTCTGCTGATTTCAGGCAGGACTGCTAAACTCCAAGATTTAACAAATGGCAATGCTTTCCAAAGCTAAATAAGTCTATTTTAGCTTAATTAACCTGTATGTGGCAGTTTACGTGGAAATATCCTACGGTTTCCTATAGACAGCTAAAGCTCCCACTGGTTATGCACAAAGTTGAGGCATGGTTTTACAGACCTATAATGCCATAAAGCTTTCTAATTATGCACATACAGTAGGGGTTTGAAGAAGGTTCATAACTGCAGGTAGCCTTCTAGCCAAAAATTTGGCTTTGTTAGGAAAGTGGTGGTGGCATTTTAGGACGGAGTGTAATGCATTGTGAGTGAGGGTTATTCATGACATTTATGGTCAAAATGGGGGTGTTGGGAGTGGGGTGATTGAGAGCGCTAGTGATGGCTGTTGGGGGGATATAATTAAAACAGGGTCTGACATTGAAGACTGGGGTGTGTTTTTTGTCACGTCGTTTAAGGGGAGAGTTAAGGTGCATTTTTGGCTGCATTGTTGGTTAGGAGAAAGAACATTCAAAGATGCTTTCCCTAGATTATTTATGTTGGAAAGAAACAAAGTGTGTTTGGTGAAGGAAAGATGGGGTGGGGAGGGTGGTAATGAAGAATGGGTGTGGGAATAGTAATGAAATTTGAGAGGGAGTTAGGGGAATTCGAGCAGTTGCAGCCAATTGTGAAGGGGTTTCATCTGCAGCAAGATGATCCAGACCAGTGGTGGCGGCAGCTCGACCCAAAAGCGTTGTTCTTGGTGAAAGATCTTGCTTAATTACTTGATGATATTGTCATCCAGGTTCTCAGGTGGGGCAGCTGAAAATCAAAGTTAATGTTTGTGTTTGGAAGGTGTTGCAACAAAGAAGCCCTGCCTTGGTTAACTTGGCTCGACGTGGTATTGCTGGGGATGATGTGCGCTGCGTTATGTGCAAGGATGCTGATAAAACCGTAGATTATGTGCTAGTTCACTGCAAATTTACAGATGCAGTGTGGACAGAGAAACTGGCTCAGCTACCTGCAGAGTTGAATAAGGCACAGAAGAAGGCTCTGGATGCAGTGTTCTTCATCATAATTTGGGCACTGTGGAGGAGGCGAAACAAGGTGAAGTACAGCAACTTAGAACTGAATGATTTCCAAGATTTAAGTGAGGTTCAGACTTTTTCTTATCTGTGGATTGTAAATAGATGTTATAAATTAAGTTGTATTTGAGTGGAATGTGTAACAAATCCGGCATTGGCTAAGAAAAATTGGCTGTAAAGTTTAGGTGGGATACTGGAAAGAGTCCAGGGGAGGTGTTGTGCTGATTTTTTTTCCGTACATGTATCTAACTTCTGGCTAGATAGGATTCTTGTTACTGGTTAATCTAGTTAATATATTTTTGGCTGTTCAAAGAAAAAGAAAAAAGAAAAAACTAACCTCAGCAGCTGTAAAGGAAATTTTGGTTTCCTTTGCAATGGACTCAGCCAGCTGGGCAATTGTTGTTCCGACTCCCTCAGCAATCCCATAAAGCTTGAGCTGCACAAAACATAAATAAATAAATCAGAATTATTTAGGAATTCTCACCAATATCATCACAGAACAATAACTCAATTGGTACCAAAAAAAATCCTAACCTGATGTGCACGTGATAATCGGTGCTTCACGTAACTGATATCATCACAAGCCTAAAATAAGGTTAAAAATTGTTAAGGGCATACAAATCGTTTAGAACGTGAATTTTCCTTACAAATTTGTTAAACTATAGAGACTTACTTGGCAAAAATAGTCACCAAACTTCTTCAACTGATCTCGGAAATATACATTTTGAATATTCTTAAGCTGGGATGACTAGATTAAAATCATTGAATTAATAATAGTCTCTCTATGGTTAAGAAAACAAAAGAAATGAGACTGTAAAATTTAAATACCTTCTCTGCCAACAACATATGTATCTTGTCCAAGTATGGAATCAAGAAATCAACTCCTTCAGCAACAACAATTTGAAGCACCTATAAAAAAATGGAACACCAAATGATTCAGGATATCACCCGGCCCCTTTTAATCACCTTATAAGAGTCAATCTGGGTTGGTGTTACCTTTGTCCTAGAGGATTTTAAGTAAATTAATTATGTTGTCCAAAATGATGGATGGCTCTGTGTGCATTTGTAATTTAAACTCAGATTTAGAAGTCTCTGTCTCTATAGGTTTAAAAGAAATGATTTATGACACTGTGATTGTTCCACCCATCCTTATAAATGGAATTTATCTGTGAGAGGTGTAGCCGAGCCTAATTAAGCTACTTTGGATTTTTGCGGCTTAATTGATTGTTTGAAAAGATTGAAGGACTTAATTGTTGGAAGCTTTTAAGAAGCCAGAGTCTGATTAAAAGAAATTGAGATGTTTTGGTCTGTTTGTTGCTTAAGGACTTAATTGATCAATCCGAAAGAGCTCCTTAGAGTGGAGAAAGAACCTGGGGTTGCTTGTATAGGAACGGAGGTAAGGTACTCAAGTGAAATAAAGTGACAAGGTTAAGGCTTGATGTAGGAATTAAATCCCGCAAAGCCAAAGAGTGAGGCAGCAACTTTAGCTCGAAACGTGATTTCACCAGACAACCCATAATTGACCGAGCTAGCTCCCGGACATTCCCTGAATCTGGTTTTGACGGAAACTTGGGAAATATAACCAGAATTAGGAGCAACTTCAGCTCGAAACGTGATTTCACCAGCTTTTGGTTCGAGCTTGATGGGTAACGGTTGTCTTCCTGGCCAAGTTATGCCGTTTTGGATTGCACACAAAGGCAGCTGCTTCCAGGAGGTTTCATAGCACGATAAAGATGTTCAGGAAGCCACAATCAATCTCCGAAATAGGGGCAAGAATTCTGGCTTCATGGGGGCTCGGGCTATGGGAAAGTTGCTTCACAGCAAAGAGGAATGCATTGGTGGATTGAGCTGCAACAGGAAATGGTTTTCAGAGTAAACCCGAGAAGGGTTTGAGGTAAGGGTCACAAGCTTCTCATGAATTCTGATAATGCATAAATGATTTCTGGTGTGCATGTCAATTGAGAAGCTAGGAGGTCATGTGACACTAAATTTCAGTGAATAAGCATGATTTTCCAGAGCGGAATTGTTATGATTATTTGTGTGTTGGTGAGGGATGATTGCTGGACTCACTATGACCGAATTGATTCTAGGTCTTAAAGACCTAATGTAGAAATCAGGGTAAACCAAAAATTTGGCTTACCCAGCAAGCAAGAGGGGTAGTGCAGCCACAAGCGCTATGAATATGGCCTTATGACTAAACCCCTATTGTACAGTAAGAGCTCACTGTAATGAATTAAAATGCTTGCTATGTTGGCTGTGTTAGTTATGAACTCTCAACTAACTAGCTATGGATTGCTAATGCACCCCTAAAGGGTTATTGGATAGTAAGTTATTTACATTACGTACACTTGCATTGCATTTGCATTCATGTGCATCATACGCATTTTATAATTGCTGTTATTATTATTATTGTTAAACAATATCAGAGAAAGAAACAGAGGGCTTGATCTCATACAAGACCCTCATTGCCTTTATATAATAAAAGAAATTATCATACAAGGAAAGACAACTAGGATTGATATCTAAATAATAAATGACAAATCTACTTTCCTATTTTACGTAGTAACCTTATGTAAACAGATCTACTTTCCTTATGTAACACTCCCCCTCAAGCTGGAGCGTATATATCATAAGCTCCAAGCTTGCTACATATAAAGTTTACTCGTGATCCTTTTAAAGACTTAGTAAATAAATCAGCAAGTTGATCCTCTGATTTGACATAAGGAGTCTTGATCAATCCTTCTTGAAGCTTCTCACGGACAAAGTGACAATCAACCTCAATATGTTTAGTTCTTTCATGGAAGATTGGGTTTGAAGCAATGTGAGTTGCTGCCTGGTTATCACACATTAACTCCATAGGCGATGAATGTTCAAAACCAAGTTCTTGGAGAAGGTGCTTCAACCATACTAACTCACATGTAGCATATGTCATTGCC
This sequence comes from Aquilaria yunnanensis, assembly GCA_039654915.1. Taxonomy (NCBI): domain Eukaryota; kingdom Viridiplantae; phylum Streptophyta; class Magnoliopsida; order Malvales; family Thymelaeaceae; genus Aquilaria; species Aquilaria yunnanensis. The sequence goes on from CM077595.1 coordinate 6,678,418, forward strand.
CTATACTCAGATTCAGCACTAGATCGTGCAACAACAGTTTGCTTCTTACTCTTCCAAGACACCAAGTTTCCTCCCATGAAGACACAATAGCCTGAAGTAGACCGGCGATCGTACGAACTTGCCCAATCCGCATCTGTGTATCCTTGAATCTGAGTATGGCCATAATTTCGATATAAAAGGCCTCGTCCTGGAGTACCCTTCAGATATCTCAAAATTCTGATTACTGCATCCCAATGACCAGTACGCGGAGACTCCATAAACTGACTTACGACACTAGTGGCAAATGAAATGTCTGGCCGAGTGACAGTCAAATAGTTCAATTTACCAACAAGTCTTCGATATCTACTAGGATCTCCCAAATATTCTCCTTTCTCAGCATCAAGCTTAACATTTGGTTCCATGGGGCTACCAACTGCCTTGGCTCCCAATAAGCCAGTTTCTTTTAAAAGATCAAGGACATACTTCCTTTGGGACAAGTTTATTCCCATTTTGGACCTTGCTACTTCGATACCCAAGAAGTATCTTAACGAACCAAGATCCTTTGTCTGGAATTTCGTTTGCAAGAAAGATTTCAAGGATTGAATACCAACATTATCATCACCAGTTATAACAATGTCATCAACGAAGACAATCAAAATAATTTTACCAGCTCGGGAGTGTCCATAAAAGACAGAGTGATCCACGCCACATTGCTGCAATCCAAACTCCACAACAACTGCACTGAAGCGACCAAACCATGCTCGTGGTGACTGTTTCAAACCATACAGAGACTTGTTTAAACGACATACAAGGTCAGTCTCCCCCTGAGCAACAAACCCTGGTGGTTGCTCCATAAAGATAGTCTCCTCAAGATCACCGTGGAGAAAGGCATTCTTCACATCTAATTGATGTAAAGGCCATTGATTTGTGGCTACCAATGCAATGACAACGCGTACTGAAGTCATTTTGGCTACTGGAGAAAACGTCTTCAAATAGTCCATGCCGTATACCTGTGTATATCCCTTAGCCACCAGACGAGCTTTCAACCGATCAACAGTACCATTAGGATGAACTTTAACATTAAAAACCCATCGGCAACCAACAACTGTCTGATCATGTGGAAGAGGAACTAAATCCCATGTATTATTAGCTCGCAAAGCTGACATCTCCTCCTCCATGGCCTGCTTCCATCCAGGGTGAGACAAAGCCTCTGAAATAGACTTAGGCAAGGGAATGGAAGACAAGGTAGAGATAAAAGCAGAGTATGATGGTGACAATGAATTATAAGAGATGACATTCGAGATAGGATGAAGTGTACAAGACCTTTTTCCTTTGCGAAGGGCAATTGGAATTTCTAAATCATCAGCCGGTGGAGTTGAAGATGAAGCCGGTGGAGACGAGCGTGAATCTTGTGGTAGTGCTTCTTGATGAGAACGTTGGGTATAAACCTGTAAATCAGGACGAGAAAGTCGCTCTGAAGGAGCCAGATTATTGTTAGGAATGAGTTCTGAAGGAACATGATCAGTAACTGGAACATTAATATTGGTAGGAGCCATTTGAACAGGTACAGAGGGTAATGGCAAACAGTCATCAGTATCAGAAGACACGAACTGAGTATCAGAAAAATATGGTGTAGCTTCAAAGAATGTAACATCAGCAGAAACAAAACAACGATTTAGGGAAGGACTGAAACACTTGTATCCTTTTTGCAACCGAGAGTAACCAAGAAAAACACATTTCAGAGATTTGGGGTCTAATTTATCTGTGCCAGGCTGGTTCTGATGAACAAAGCAGACACAACCAAATATACGAGGAATAACAGGAAAGGGAGCTTGGCGGGGAAAAAGGATAGAAAAAGGAATTTTACCCGCAAGGATAGAGGATGGCAAACGATTGATAAGAAAACATGCAGTGAGCACAGCATCTCCCCAAAAACTCTTGGGTACATTCATGTGAATTAACAGGGTACGGGCAGTTTCAACAATATGCTGGATTTTTCTCTCAGCTACTCCGTTTTGTTGAGATGTGTGTGGGCAGGAGGATTGGTGGAGTATACCCTGTTGCTGCATGTAACTGGATATTGAGTTAGAGAAATATTCTTTTGCATTATCACTGCGAAGAATATTGATTCGGGTGTGAAACTGATTTTGAATCTCAGCACAAAAGGCACAGAAGATAGAAAATAACTCTGAACGATCTTTCATTAAATATAACCAAGTCATTCGAGAGAAATCATCAACAAAGATTATGAAATACTGAAAACCCAATTTAGACTTGGTACGACTAGGACCCCAAATATCTGTATGAATTAACGAAAAAGGTTTATCAACTCGTTTATTGACTCGGGACAAATAGGGAGCACGATGGTGCTTCCCAAGCTGACAAGACTCACATTCTAAAGTAGAGGTTGAATTTAAATTTGGGACTAATTTCTTGAGGTTCTCCAGAGATGGATGACCCAAGTGACTATGAATTAGAAGAGGAGAAGCTGAAACAGGACAAGCAACTGATGACTGCAATCCATCAAAATAGTACATTCCATTCGATTCACGCCCTTCTCCAATCATCTTCTTGGTCTTCAAATCCTGGATAATGACATGATCAGGAAAGAAACAAACAGAACATTTTAGTTGTTTGGTTAGTTTACTCACAGACATAAGATTGAATGGAAAGTTTGGAACATAGAGTGTAGAGGGTAAAGTAAGAGAAGAACAAGGTCGAGTGGATCCAACACCTCTAATAGTGGTGGTAGATCCATCGGCAATGGTGAGTTTACTATGATGTGAGGCTAGAGGACATATTTGATCAAAAAAGGCTATTTTACCTGAAATGTGGTCAGTAGCACCAGAGTCCAATACCCAAGATTGATTTTTAGAAAGGCTAGACGAATAACAAGCTGTTGGATTACCTCAATGGACAACAGATGCCATGGGAGGAGAAGCGGCCAGCTGTGCGGACTGATACTGCAGGAATTTAGTGTACTCTTCATGAGATAAAGTAACAGACGGTTGTGATGCCACAGCTGAAGAAGAGTCCGCTTTTGATGCCATATAGGCTACTCGTAATGATGGATCCTTATCCCAACAAGTATCCTCAATATGACCATCTTTTCCACAGTACGTGCAATGCGGATGTGGACCTCGACCACGTCCACCTCTGCCATCACGACCACCGTGTCCTCCACGACTACCTCCAAGGCCTCCTCTAACTTGAGAGCCAGATCTTGCTTGTGGATTGGACTGAACCGCAAGAACAGACCGATCAGAACTGTAATTTGTTGGACTCTCCTTAGCGAAAGAACGAGAAAGCCGGGAGTATACTTCAGGCAATGAAGGTAGTTCTACTCCCCCAAGGATCTGTGCACGGACCGGTTCGAACTCTGGTTTTAGTCCAGCTAGAAACGTCATTATCACTAGATGCTCTCTTTGACGATGCATCTCTTGGACATCAGAAGAAATAGGCAGCAAAGCATTCAACTCTTCGAACCTTTGTTTCACCTTTGCGAAGTAATCGGTGAGACTCCCTTCTTGTTTAGCATGAAACAACTCAACAGAAACATCATACATGCGCAGCATATTACTAGAGTAAAGAAGTTTAGCATAATCCCAAGCTTGCTTACAGGTGATGACATGAGAGAATAAATCTGACACTTCAGGTTCCATGGACTCGAACAGCAAGTGCAACAACTGTGCATCATCAGCTTGCCAATTTTCTAATTGGCTTTGGTCGGTAGGAGGATCAGCAGTGAGATGTGACATCTTCCTCTGACCTATAAAATACAATACCACCTTCTTGGTCCAGGAAGAGTAATTATTACCATTCAAACATTGTTTGGTAATTCGAATACTGCTGAATTGGGTAGAGGAACCCATTGGTGAGATGATTGCTGGAACACGTGATTGGGAATTTTTCTCCTCAGGATTTGACATTCTCCTTGATGAGACAAACAAACAGATCACAGCCCTTGCTGATGACGCACTCCAACATACGAGAGACTAACTGGATGACGAAGAAACTCAAGCTCTGGTCATAATTGACATAAACCAAGACCAGAAACTTGTTTAGGATAAAAAGGCGAGCACACCCATCAGAACGCCGTCGCCGGAGGTCGCCGGACGGCGGCGCGTGACGCCCACGCGCTGGCGCGTGGGAGGTTTTCCGGCAGCACCGCCGGTACTGGTTTGGTCGCCGGTGACTCCTGGTGGTGGCTGTGTTCTTGGTTTTTGATTTGGTTAAGTATAGATAAGGTTACTGGTTAGGGCAGCGGAAACGTAAGGCTGAAAACAGTTTTCTGGTGTTGGCAGCGGAAACGTAAGGCTGGAAAGAGTTAGGCTATGGCTCTGATACCATGTTAAACAATATCAGAGAAAGAAACAGAGGGCTTGATCTCATACAAGACCCTCATTGCCTTTATATAATAAAAGAAATTATCATACAAGGAAAGACAACTAGGATTGATATCTAAATAATAAATGACAAATCTACTTTCCTATTTTACGTAGTAACCTTATGTAAACAGATCTACTTTCCTTATGTAACAATTATTATTGATGCTAGTATATTGCCTGCCTGGAGTTGCTTTCTGGCTTTGCTTGCATGTACCTAGCTAAGGAGAAAAATAGATCATTATGACTGCCCAGTGCTCTATAGTGCACCCTTACTGAGTTTCCTCAGAAATTATCCCCTACTATTTTACATTTCAGGTTTTGACTAAAAGCTAGGATGTGGCAAGGCTACAGAATTGCTGAATTTGACCATCTAGTTGACTTTTGGCTAGAGAAAGCTTTTGGGGCTGTGTCCTTGTATACATGTAATGATTGGTAAATACAACTTGTTGTCACGTTTAATATATGAGGACTACGTGTCTGAGGAGTATGGTGCCATAATGGTGCTAGATTGCGGTGAACAGCCTTGAATCAGGAGTACTTTGAGTTCTAGTTAGTGTGCAGTAGGAAGGGAAACTGCATTTCCTAGATTTCATGAATACAGTGTATGTGTGGATGAGTGTTATGCATTCTCCATGTTATACTTCTTTACAGGACAGCAAATTACTGAAATATGCAGAACAAACATGCAGGGATTGGCGAGCTTGACTGGTAGGTTGACTTTTAGTTGGAAAATGCTTCTGAGGCTGATATTTGGTGTGTGGATTCTTTTAGCTATTCGAAACTGATCTGGGCACTCGTGCAGTTAAAAATCCCTGGTTTTGGATGAAGGATGCTAATGATGTCAAGCTGTCGGTTTATAAGCAAGTACTACAAGGTTCAAGGATCAGATTTTGATCTGAATGTCCATATTGTAGTTTTTTTTTTTTTTATGGAGTCTATATTTTAGTTTCTGATTTTGTACAAGTTTCTTTTTGGTTAAGAAACTCTCTTGCAAAGTTTGGACTGAAGTTGTATTGTGGAACTTGAAGTGAACCCCCAAGTCAATCTTCCTAGTCAGTGTGAACTGTAGTTCTGAGGATGAAATTTCTGGTCTTGCTCTAGCATTCTGATATGAAGGTGAGGTTACCAGTGAATCAGGTCGAACAAGTTGCAAAATGATTTCTATATTGAGTGTTAGTAACCCTTGCAGCCAGCTGATTTCTGATTGAAGACTGGCTCTTAGCGACTTAGATTTCTGGTGCAAGTGTCTTAGACACTGGGTCAGGCAATCTGGACCAACCAAACTGATGCAATCTCTCATGTGGTTAAATGTACCAGAAACAAACTAAGGAACCGTTTGAATCCCCTACCTACTGAAGTATGAAACTAGTTTATTTTGCTGCAAAGCAAGGAAAATTCTGTACATTTGCAAGAAACTGCCATGTTTGACCTTATAGTTGACTTGGAGTTTGAAAAGGAGTTTTGAAATGAGATTTTCCAGACAAGGTCCAAATCACATTTTAGACTTGTTCAAGCCCCTAAGTCAGACTGATGGTCCTAGAATGAAGAATTTGCCTTACTAGTTTTAAAAGGCAGATTTGTTAAGTAGAAATTCTGAGGTTGTCTACTGGATGTGTGAAAGAATTGTGGAAGCAGCTTTCTAGTAGAAGAAAATTCTATTCAAACACATTTATTGAAGAGTGTCTAGGACACTAGTCCAGAAAATTTTCTGGCTGAAACAAGCTGACTTAGTTAGGAAGGGAGATTCTGTACTTTGACTTGCCATGGCCAAGTTTGACTTCATAGTTGACTATGAGTTGTAAGAAGATTTTAGAGATGAAACTTTCCAGGAACATTTTCTCCTGTATCTTGGACATGTTCAAGCATTCGAAGCAAACAATGGCTCTAGAAGAGTGGTTTTGGCTTATTAGTTATTAAAGGACAGAACTGTTGCGCAGGAAGGGTGATTGAAACAATGATTTTGATTGATTGATTCTATACACTATTGCTATGAATTGTGGGAGGCACCAATGAGTTTGGTGTGGTGGACAAGTGTCCATGGTTTTACAAAGTGCTGATTAAGTAACTGGGTTAAGGCCTGCAAAAAGGAAGACTGAAATTGAAGCTTTTGTTCCTGAAGGCTTGACTGAGAGGTTGACTTTTAAAACAAACAGTTTGTTTGTCAAAGCTCAAATTAAATGTCTTATGGAGTGAATAGAAACTTGTGCATGGGATGAAACTCAGTCTTGGAAATGTAGGTCTGTTGGAGGCCGAAATTCATTAAAACTATCAACAAGTTTACTGCTCTATTGGTTACAGGACTACCAAGTAATCAGATAACTAATGGGGACAAGAAATTAGCAAGTTTCTGACATTTTCAGTGATTAAGAGTGGAATTACAAGGTTTGGAAAAAGCTGAATCAGGTTGCAACAGGTTTTTCTTTTTGGTTACTGCTGCAGGTAAGCTCCAGCCTGAATCTTTGACTTGAATGTTGACCTTTTGAGCAAGATCACCACTTGGGAGAATTATGATTTAGGAAACTTCCTGCTGGAACTTGGGACTTGTATGTAACTTCATTTTTCTAGTTCATGAGTTGTAAGGCTAAGCAAGTTTGCAAAGGACTAAAACAGTGAAACTGTTTTCTGTTCTACTACTTTATTGTGATATGAGTACCTGAGCGGCTGCATTAGATTGGGTATTAAACTTGGGCCTTGTTAAGGATGTAGTGCTTACTGGCATAATGAAAGGATCCCTGATATTAAATTCAGGAGCTAAAAACTAGTGACTGAGAATGCTAGTTTAACTAATGGAGAAACACTGGGAGATGGAACTGAAACTTCTGGTATAATTAAGCAGAAATGAGTTCTGGAAATTTCTGAGATACCATCAACATGCATGAAAACAAAAGGAATAATTATGAGCTAGAACGTTTGACCTCTATGTTGACTTCCAGAACACTTGTCAACAGGTTCTAAAGTTTTGTTTGTTGGTCAACTTTGATAGTTGAAGTTTGGTTGGGGCAAGAATTCAAGAAGTTAGAATGTTTTATGCAGGGAAAACCAGCAAAATCTGTTCAAAGTGCTCGGTTTGACCTTCCTGTTGACTTTTGAATTGAAGAAGGTTTTGAGTCTGAAATTCTACAGATAACAACAACTCCAAATGATGGACATGTACATGCTTAGGAATCAGGATTTCTAGTTCAGGCCATGCGAAGGTCTAGTGGACTTTATTGAAGACTGAGGACTGAACATGGAAGATAACTTAATTCCTAAAGAAGCTTATTTGACTAGTTCAGGATAACAAAGAGGACCAATATTCTACAACTTTAGTGAGTTATACAGTCTGGAAGGGTGGTTAATTCACTTCCAAACATTGCAGCAGGTTCTGCATGTGAAAAACTGCAGCAGTTAAGTTCAGGTCTACATGTTTGACCTGGATGTTGACTTTTCAAGTAAGGTGAGTACTCATGAGAAGGGCAAGCTGGTAAGCCTTCTGAGGCAGGTATAAACTTGTAGGAAGTTGTAGCGAACAAGCCAGGAGTTGAGAATTTGCTTAAAAATGAAAATCCATACAAGCTGTAACCAATTTCTGTCTTACTTCTTATTGTGCTGCTGAAACCTTGAGAAACAATTTCGGTTGAAATGCATTCTGGTTTGGTAAAAGGGTCAATAGCCTGAGAGACAAGAAATTGCTTCTTGGCTGCAATTAATTAGTGCATAAATAGAAAAAAAGGAGGGGGAAGTTACTGGCACAGGCAGTGGTGAGTTAAGGCTCTAGTTTACAAAAGCAAGTTGATATTTCCAAGGCCTGGAGCTGCAGAATTTCAAAGTTGCTAAACTCACTAAAAGTGAGATTATGGTGAGCCACATAGCTCATATGTAGGTTGACATTACCAAGAACTAGTGCAGAACGAGGAAGAACTTCAGAATTCTGTTCTGAATTGGGATTAGAGTCATAACGGCCATAAGTCTATTAGTTTCACCAATCATTTGAGTTCAAAAGATTTGTTTGTTGAATAAGATCTTCCCTGTGGAACTAAACTCTTATTTGAAAGTGGTTATTAATTGACAGAAGCAGTAGGACTAGAGTGAACAATGAAGGAAATCTGGATAACCAAATTCAGGGAGTTAAGTGATCAGAGCTAAGGATCATGGATCCAATTGGAGGCAAGTAAAAAGGTAACGGGGCTGGATTAGAGTTAATCCCACTCAGTGTGGGGCTGTCATTATGATGTTAATGAATTGGGAGAGTTGTGCATACGCTGTACAGTGTGGGTGAGACACAGAATAATGTATATCTTCAAATATATAGATAAAATAAGAAAAGGTAGCCTACTTACAGATTTGAAGTTACTTTGAGAGGATTGAGGCAAGCGTATTTGCTCGGGAAGAACAGAACTGCCAATTGCACGATAAGCTTTCTGAGCAATAAACTGAAACAATAAATGATTCAAAAAATGTCAGAAACACCTATACGTTGCGTCTAAAATTAATGGTTAGTACAAGTGATCATTTGACATAGATTTTTGTGAAAAAGACAAACAAAGAAGAATCACATAAAGAAGAGGATTGATAGAACATCAACCTCATTGATCTTAAGATCCAAATTTTCTGGTGAAAGCCAGAAGTCCTCCCTCACTATCTCCTCCAGACTTGCCAATTCATTTTTTACGGATAATATCTCGGTGATCACACTTACAATTCTTTGCTGGAGACCAAACGTATGTTGTTGTGCAATGCATTTCTTGAAGCTCAAAAAACACCGAACAATTTTTGGGTAGAATATATCTGTAGAATTTTCAGATACTACACCCACTAAATCACGGGAGAATTCGTCTGGAGGGGGGGCAGAAATAACCGTGTCTTCTGGAGGGGCAGAAATAACCGTGTCAAGCCTAAAATCTTGCTCAGTAGGACTTGAAATAAGCATGTCGGGGCTAAAACTAGTGCTGGAATCTCTGGGACTTAGGCTGCCTATGTATTCAAGAAATTCGGCATTAGTGAAGGAGGCAGTAGGCACCAAAGGCGTCGTCCCCGGATGATGAATTTCTTCGGGAGCCGGATCCTGAATTATTCCGAATGACGGAACCGTATCCGTACCTTCTAACCCTAAAACCCTAGGTTCTGCCCCACTCTCCTCATTGGCACCTTGTGCCTCCCCTGACCCACCAGCAAGTTGTTCGTTCTTCCTCCTGCACCTTCTTACTTTCTCCCTGTTCTTCTCCATCTGAGCAGCAAGAGATCTAGGGCTAAGTTTCGCCATCCGTTTTGCGACGCTTTCCCTATCCTTCTCTCTGGCCCTCCTTAGTTCATCTTCGTTCATATCCTCCCTCCGTTTGCGAACCATGGTCGCCGAATTACTCCCGGATTTCGTTTCCACACTGGGTTTTTTCTTTCTTGGTCCTCACTGTTGCTTCCCGCTCGCAAGAAACTTTGCGAGTACTGTTTCTTTATTCTCAAATCGGCAAAAGGTGCAAAACCGCAAATGCACCACTCATTTTGGTTCATGGGGATAAATCACCCACTTATATATTTATGAAGCCAAAGAACCTACAAAAGCTTTCCAAACATGCAATTTTACCACTGAGGTAGAACCTACAAAAGCTTTCCAAGGATGCAATTTTACTACTAAGGTGCTAGGCAGGGGACAAATACCCCATTGAGTAATGTTAATAGTTAAGAACTAGCTTTTTTGGCTCGTGCATTGTAAAGGGAAAAAAGATCCATAACTTAGGAAATATAGGAATGACTTAAGAATAAAAATAAAGTTTGGGGCCAACCTAGACTATGCCCAAAACCAGACAAATCAAAGTGATAAAATTTTGTTTAATTAGAAGATAAAAATAATATGGGAAAGTTTGGAGAGCTAAATGACAATTAGATGGCACTTAATGTTTCCAATGAGAAAAATCAATAAATCAAGGGTTTGTGGATGAATTTAAATTAAAGAAAAATGTCAACTAACAACCCAAATGTGGAAAATAATAATATAGAGTCCCAAAAAAAGTGGTCACCGGGTCAAAAATCGATCAATGCTTAAAAAAAAAAATAAAGCGATTGCCTCTTAGGAAAGTGGTCAAGTGGAGAAAAAGGTACCAAAGAAAACACACAAAAAAAAAGTAAAATGACACTGTTTCATTCACTGTTTATTAAACATTGAATAATCCTTACTCATTTAGTATATACAATGGGAAAAGAGAGAAAAACACTATTAACTCAAGCAAGTAAAGAGTATCAATGTTAACAAAAAACACCTAAAAAATGTGGTACATGATTTACACATAATGATCACTTGCTTTATACGCCAGTTATATATATATATATATATATATATATATATATATATATATATATATATATATATATATATGTATATATATTCATTTTTTTGTAAATAAAATGAAAATTAGGATAAAAATTCAATTAATAGTAATACAATAGTGATAAATACAAATTAGATATTAGATATGTATGAACTTAATATATAAATAAGGTTATAAATATAAACAAATCAAACAACTGATATGTATGTTTGCATCAGATATTTGTATAAATTATATGAGACATGTACAAAAAATTTTCATATATAAACATGTGTAGGAAAATACAAGCTTAATTATATTTAAAAGTGATCAATAAAATTTTGTATATAAAAATAATATATATTATATTTATGTGTGCAAGTGAATTTACTCATCCGTACATATGTGATTGAATGTTTGTACAAACATTAGTGACTCAAACATAAAAGGCCAAAAAACAAAGGGTCATCTCGCCCAATCCCTGGTGGTGGTGGTGGTGGGGAGAGGGAAAAGGCCCTCGAAATTTTCATATGTAGATTTGTTGATTGATATTTACAATATGAAAGGCTTAAACGGAATTGGCAGTATAAGGACTTCCTGGTTCCCGCGCTATCAAGCATAATGCTGCATGATCATAGCCCACAATAAATCTTAAGATAGCAAGTGAAATGAAATCAATTAATTGACATAATGTTTATTTCTGCATTCTAACTGACATAACAACATCATACAAACTAGCTTTTCATGACAATTCTCTTGCTGGTAGTATGTGGGAAGATATCGAGAAGTTGCAAGTTCACTAAAAGCTTGATCTGTTGGACAATTTGTTGGGAGGGAGAATTCCATTCTTGACAACCAACTCGAGAAGCATCCAGCCTTGTAATACTGATGATCTCCGAGGAATTATATTACGTGCCGCCAGGTTATGCTTTATATATATATATATATATGCCATCTCTAGTTTTCCTCAAACTCAGGAATAACTATCCTAATGGAACAATTTCAGCTAGTTTCAGTTATCTAATATATATAACAAGCTATAGAAAGCTGGAGCGCTCAGCAAGGAATAAGGTTGAGAGGACAAAAATCTCTATCTATAGCATGAGCAGTGAAACCTCTAATAAAGCCTTAAGGCGTACTTAATATTTGCATCACTTGAAAGTTTCGTGCATTACTTAGACTTGAGACAGATAGTAGCTATCAAATGCTTACAGATGAGGGAATTGAAGATAGTTATTAGGGTAATAAGGCTTTCTAGTAAGATCTATTCTAACTTCTCGATGATTTAATATATATATATATATATGTGTGTGTGTGTGTGTGTGTGTGTGTGTGTGCCATCTCTAGCTTTCCTCAAACTCAAGAATAACTATCCTAATGGAACAATTTCAGCTAGTTTCAGTTATCTAGTATATATAACAAGCTATAGAGAGCTGGAGCGCTCAACAAGGAATAAGGTTGAGGGGACAAAAATCTCTATCTATAACATGAGCAGTGAAACCTCTAATAAAGCCTTAAGGCGTACTCAATTTGCATCACTTGAAAGTTTCGTGCACTACTTAGACTTGAGACCGATAGTAGCTATCAAATGCTTACGGATGGGGGAATTGAAGATAGTTATTAGGGTAATAAGGCTTTCTAGTAAGATCTATTCTAACTTCTCGATGATTTAAGCACACTGAAGTTATACAAGTTTCAACAGGTTTTGGTTCTCTGCTTAACCTACAAATCTTGTTCAGAAAGTTAGCAATGCAGCTGCTAACATATGTCGAAGCTTCTCAACCAGAAAAACTGTTCTGCTCCAGCCATCAAATCCGCTCTTATGACAACCAGTGTAATAGGTTTCAGTCTTATTTCTGTTGTTTAGTGTTTTCTAAACTCCATGTTTTTGTCTCACCAGCATTCTTAGTCCCATTGATGAAGGTGCAAGTGCAGCCACTCCCATGAATAAATTCAGCGAGTAAATTTCATGAATAATTTCTAACTTTTGGTCATTGTTTCTTTTTAGTTTTTATACTATTGAATGTTTTGTTTTAGTCCTAAACATATTAAAATGTTTCATTTTAGTTTTAAATCTATTGAAAATGTTTCATTTTGGTCTCAATTTGATGAAATTTGTTAAGTCAAAATATTTGTTTGATGACAACTTTTTAGACCATAATTTAAACTATTTGGTAACTGTCTTACAATAAATTTAATATGTATAATAATTTTTTTATAGTTAATGAAAAATTCAAATTATATATTTTTTTTCTATAAATTGAACTTATTTTATTTAGAAAGAAAAAAATATTAATTTAAATTGTCTATTTATTATAAAAATATTAACTGTTTAAATTTACTGTAAGATAGTTTCAAATATTTAATTAGAATTTCAAAAATTTCTGTCAGACAACTATTCTAAGTTAATGAATTTCATCTGGTGATGACCAAAATGAAACAATTTTAATAGGTTTAGAACCAAAACAAAACATTCAATAGGTTAGTGACTAAAATGAAATAATGGCTAAATATTAGGAACCATTATGTAATTTAATTACTCCAAATTCAGCAATTCAGATGAGGAATTTGTTTTTGGTTATGTGCACCATGACCCTCTAAAAGGCTCAGACCCTGGGTTTGTATATGAGGCGTTGTAAAGGAGTACCATTTAAACCTGCCCCACACAGCATATATTTTGTTATCTTTTTGTGGGATCAAAGCAAAAAAGGGGTGTTTCCAGATCGTCTATCTAACCCTTGAATCCATATCCAGGGAAGTACAAACCCAACAAAGGGGTTAAGAGGGAGTAAAAAAAAAATGACTTGAGATCGAGAGCATCATGTTTATTTGCAATACCTAAACACCTTTTAGAGGGCCTAAATTAATAAAAAAAAAATCCACTTCGGCAGGCACGTGTACAGAATGTGAGAGAGAACTACTGAAGATGCTGAATAAAATTATGAAGTGGATGAAGCTTTTTCTTAGTATGATCATGGCACATGGGTTTTTGTTTTTGTTTTTGTGTGTGGGGGGGAACTGAAGTACCAATCATGTGAATGGTTATATCTCAAGACGCGGGCCGTCTCCTGTGCCCTCCACTTGGTCTGTTTTGTTTCTTCTCTTCTCTGTATTCGTGATCCTCTACGACTAATCTTATTCTGTTTCTTGGGAAGGCTAAGGTCCAGTACTGGTTTAGTTGACAAAGAAGAAACAATAATGCACAGTACCAAGTGGCAAGTCACCTCTCCGTCGTCTAATTCACCTTCACTTGCTGGGATTTTTGCATCCATGTTGCCATTTCATCAGCCATGGCACTCTCGTGACTCGGTGCTTAGTTGTTCTTGCTTTCATGGTGTATCTCACGCTTATCAAAATCTTAATTTAAATCATAGAAAATATTAGTACAATTTTATGATTTGAAATAGAAAAAATGATTTCATTAAATTCTACAATTATAATTAACTATTCTGATACGATTTTATGATTATGATTCATAGAATTAAAACCAAAAAATTTTAACAATTTGATTTATCTTAATTTTTGGTTTCAACCAAATGGGAGGGTAATAAATAGTCGCCCATCAAACCTGGACGTCGGTACCCAATTTTGTATTGGGAAGGAATGGTTCAAACTTCTAAAGCAACAGAATCTTGGCCTAAGAAAAGAAAAAGGTTGGTAGAACATCAGGCCTGGAATACGAAACATGGGGGCATGCAAAAGGCTAGTACTTGGGTTCTACTTGGCAACCGCCTACGCATTAACGTAGGAAGTCATAAAAAGCTACCCAAATTCACACTATGATGTTAATGATAGCTTTTATCATTAGAGGCGGACAGATATTATCTCATAGATTATCACAAATTCTAACATTTATTAGATATGCTATATATTGCTAAATGGAGGCTTAATTAAGGATACACAAAGATATTCCTTTGTCTGTCGGCGGCTGTGTTTTCTCCCCCCAACACACACACACACAAGGAGGAAGCAGGAAGGCAGAATTGGTATAAATAAGATAAGAAGCTAGCAAGGCAGAAAACATATATATATATATGCCTGTCAATGTGTCTATTCGAATAGAACCACCAGCACTTCGAGTTTTACCCTAGCCTGACCGGTAAAGTCTGGGAGGAAGCTAAGGACACAGATCCGAGAAATATAACGAAACCACTCAATCCATAAATTTAGATGCAGATGCACATAAGACAAATAACTAGTAGGGAGGCAGAAAAGAATAACGCCTACTACATCAGAAAGATCCTATAACATATACTAAACAAACAACCAAAGGAGGAATTTGAAACAAAGTTGGTAGAGGCAAAATGGAAAGCTTGATTCTGCAAAATATATAGTACCATAGGGCATGCTGTTAACAAATTAAAGCGATAACTGAAACACCCAGCCTGGCCAGACTTAGGTTAGGTTAGACTACTACTCTGGTTTCCAATTAAGCAGCTGATAGGCAGCGATACGGGCGGTCGCTGTGGCAGTGGTGGATACGGCAGCGGCAGCGGCGAATCATTGATTGCAGAACCCAACAGTCTATCCGCCGAACTGCAATATTATATTTCGCAGCAACAAAAATCAGATGAGAATCGGAACTCAAACAAGCAATTATATATGGAAAATATCTAATGAAGCATCTAGTCTGATTTTATCTAATGATTGAAGATCTAGCTAGTGGCAGGCAGGCAGGCAGGCCGGGAGCACGTACAAAAGGCATTCACGGTAATAAATGGCGAGCATAAATTTGCGCCAGGAGGCGGCCTCACGGCTGGCGGCGCGCAAGGTTTTACGCTGCTTGTCATAAAGGCGCACAAAGCTGTTCCACAAGTCCGACCATCGCCGCAATGCGCTGCGGCGTTCCGCCGCCAATTCCTCGTTTTCCCGAGCAAGCTCAGCTAGCTCGTCACGCAATTCCTGGAGCCGTTTCTCATCCTCAGAATTCACTTGGCTCTTCGTCTTCATCGGTCCCTTCCCTCTCCCGAGCCTCGTGTTCATCGCCCGAGATCCACGATAGCGACGCAGCCAGAAAGCCCTCATTCCTTTCGCTCTGATTTCGAGTTTCTGAATTCTGCTTCGTTGTTTCTGTCCTGAAAAGCAAAGAGAAGTCATTTCGTATTATACACGGGAGGGTTGAGGGTGGGGTTACGGTCGGGGTTACAGTTGGGGTTACTTTGGCGTCAAAAGACCACTTCAGTCCTAAACATTTTTTCATTTCCTATGACAGTCCTTAATCTTTATATTTCTCTAAAAAAGTCCTTACACGATCGTAATGTTAACTTTTGCTAACCATTTGTCCTCAATTAGACGTTCGTCTAGATTGTAGACGGAAATGATGATCTTGCAATGAACCACTATTAGCTCACAAACTAATAAAATATTTGGCATATATGATCTCTATAAAATATGGTTGGCAAATTTGAGCCCAACCCAAATACCTAGACCAACTCACCGAATTTGAATCAGTTCTGGCTTGAATTGAGTAAAAAAGTTAACAGTCCAAACCTAACCCCACCCCAATTTTAGAGAAACCTAAAGCAAATCCAAACCTAAATAACTTAAACCCAAACAATCCAAACCGAAAGTGACCCCGAATCTAAATAACCTAAACTTGAAATGACTCAGTATTTGAACCACTTTAACCCGACTAATCTCGATAGGTTAACCCGGGTATAGAGCAAAACCCAAATAACCGATCAAAGGTCACCAAAGACCAAAAATCAACCATACCTAAAATTCAGCCAAACCCAATAAACTCAACCCAACCTAAGCCAAACAGAAAACTCACTTAACCTAAAATTAACCCAAACATAAATAACCTAATTTGAACGCGACTTAGATAAAAAATTATGATAGGTGATAACTTAATAAACTTGAACCCGGATGACCCGACTCAAACCTGACCCAACCCACTCAATTGTCATCATTTTTCATATTGCATGTTTTTTTGCTATGGTAATAAGAGGACATCTCCAAAAGAGCATAAAGGCGCAAAGCATAAATACTTTTTGTGAGGATGGCAAGTTAGCAGCAGTGAATAGCCACTTCAGTATTCTCGTCTACCATTGGAAAGGCATCCAAGTGAGGACTCACACTTAATGCGTTTCAATGGTTTTGTGGGATAACTTGCACTCATGGCCTTAACTTTTTATTATTGTACCGTTTTAGACCCTATCCTACATTTTTTGCATAGGACATCACTGACCTGCAAAAATTGTACCATTTTGGACCTTTCATGGATGGAAACTGTTAGTGTTAATGAAAAATGCTATCATGGCATTCCAGTGTCCGCAATTCAACACGGTGGTACAATAACGAGTTGCTAGTAATGACATGGGAAGGAACAAAATAATTAAAAAAATGATAAAAAGATCGGGCCATTGTGTGGAGATTGTGGCCATTGACTTTACCCTACTTATGGGTGATAAGTATTCGATTCACACTGGAAAAAACCCAAAAACCAAAATAATTTGAGAATTCATTTTGGTTAATTCAGTAATTCAGTTCAATTTTAGTTAAAACCGAATAACAAAAAATTCAGTTTCAGTTTTGGATATCGGTTAATTCGATAATCAAATTTTTTATTATTAGTGTAATTTTCAATTTTTCTATAGACAATAAAACTACAAACTAACTCAAATTAGCTTGTATTCTTGTATTCTTTTCTTTCCATGGATAATAAATCTTCTATATTAGTATATTGCATGGAGTTTTGAAGAAAAAATAATGTTTTTCTTTCACATATAATCCAATTTCCATTTTGTTCGGTTAATTCGGTTTGGACCGAACAGAATTCAATTGAAATATTTTAGTTCGGTTTGAGTTTAATTTTATAGGCTAATTCGATCTATTCAGTTTTTTTATCATCCAAAACTGAATAAACTAACTAATTCACTTCGGTTTAAACCAAATAAACTAAATGATCACCCCTAAGGTCCCTATTCTTTGATTCCTGAAAAGAATTTTTTGCTAGCAGCCACCATAGAGGTAGGTAACAAGCTTAATTGGTCATCGCCAATGAAGGACAAATCAATATTTGATTTGATCCATTTTATTTCCTATCGCAGCCACATAGTGAAGCTTGCAAACAAGATTTTCTTTTCCTTTACGTCATGGGGACAGATTGGAGTGGGGCTTCAAGGTTGCTTGACTTGTTCTTGGTGGAGCATATTGCAGCATGAGACCCACTTTGGAAATCACACAATTAAAAAGACTTAACTCATCACATTCGCCACCATTGCTATTTTAGAATAGAGAAAAGATTGGCTAGTTACACGGGCCAGTCTCTTAGATACGAAAGCTCAGGATCAACCTCTCACATCCCCTCTGTCTCATTGTCTCTCCCATCTCCACCTTAGGCCACCCAATTCCTTCATCCCCTTTTCTCGATGTCGGATGATTAGGCAAATTTGGTGATACATGCGAGAGCGGAAAAGTTAGTTCTTCAGTTGAAGCAGTTAAAGAATAAAATGAAACAGCGTTGTTTCGCGTCAAGTCTGATAAAGGGGTTCTTTGGCTAGAATCCTCTTTTTCATGAATGTGGATTTGTTACCAGATTTGATTGTATCATTGTTTCTATAATTTGAATTAAAAGCCAATATGAGCTAATTCTTCATCTTAAGAAAGTAATGAGAAATCACATCTCTTCTCTCTGAACTATTCTTCTTTTTTCTCTAGCTATTCAAGAAATAAATCTCTATTTTCTTCAGATCCTGGACTTAGAGTTCTCTTAATCATCAACTTGCATCATTTAGGTGCCAATTGAATTGGGCACTAAAGGAAGAAGGTTGAAGTGGCATTGGATGATCAAGCAAATCGGCATTGGACGAACAATCGGCGTCAGACAATCAAATCAACGTCAGATGGTGAGGGACGAATTGACATTGGATGATGAGGGATGAAGAAAGTCGAATCAACATCGGACTAATATGGTAGACCAATTGACAAGGAGGGAAGGAGGTCAATCAATGATGAGGCTTGAATCGACAAATCCGGCGGCAAAGAAAGGGGAAGAAAGAGAGATATGGGACAAGAATCAACAAATTTGGAGGTGCGGACTATGAGGGAGGAGGAAGGAGAGTTCTTAGGCCACTAGCTTTTTTCTTCATTTTTCATTTTTTATTATTTTCTTTTTTCATATTTTCATATTTATGTTATTTTTCTTCCTTCCACATCATCATCAACATTTGATTATTTTGCCGTTATGGCCAATTGCATATGTTGGTGTGCTACGGTGGAATTTTTTATCCACATCAACGATTTCCGTCTATGAAAGATTCAAAATTGTACACTTTTAAGAGGTTAGGGACATCTGTTGCAAAAAAAATATAGAATATGGTCCAAAATAGTATAATAATAAAAGGTTAGGGGACATGGATGTAATTTACTCATGTTTTCCTTTGCAATGGCTTCATATTGTATCTTACACATACATAATCCTCAAGCTAAACACATTCCAAACATTTACAATCATAGGAACAGGTCACAACAACATGAAAAAGAGGGTGAAATATTAAGGATTTATGATTCGGCGAGATTCTAGAATGAAGCAACAGTAGATTGAAGAGAAGTTTCACAAACTCTGGCAATGGCATAGATGAGGAAAGATGCATAAGTGCTACAAATTGAAGAGAGCTTTACCCATGACAGCAATGACTTTAACGCAACAATCGAAGCAACTGGAGACGCAACGGCTTTCACATCAGCTATTGAATTCTGATATCTTTTTTTTTTCTATTTCTTCAGGTAGATCATATTTGTGATTTCAAGCGGCGAATACAGGGGATGAACGACGGGGTTTTTATATTTGATGTTTCTTGTTAAAATTTTAAGAGATAATTTTACTTTAACTTTATTATCATTTATGTCCCAAACAGCTCAAAATGTCTAGAACTGACGACTTCCTTTACGAAATTAAGTCACGTTGTCGCACTTGACTAACAACAACTGAAAGAAGGGCTTAAGTGTCCTATTTCACCGAATTTGAGGGGTTATGTATACTGAGTTGGTGCCCAGGGGGCTATGTGTCCGTTTTAGTCGAGTTCAAGGGCCAATTATGGATTTTGGCCGAAAAGACGTATTTAAACGGAAAGCACGTGACGGTAGACGGCTTCGTGAGGTGAGGTTTCTATACGTGTGTATATATATCTGTATTACACGTTTCTGTGAGCCAAAACGAAGATAGATTTTTGGGGTTGGGACTTGGAACAAAGAGACAGATCAGGAGAAGATGAGGCGGTGTTGCCGGTGTGGTCGTCGCGGCGAAAAGAAGGCGACGGTGGGACGGCGTAAGCAGAAGCTAGAAGAGGAGGAGGCGGACCTCAAAATATCAAGGCAGAAGGCGAGAAGCGATTTCCTGTCGGCGAAAAGGCGGTTGGAGAATCTGAGATCCGTGCAGGACAGCGTCACCTTCTGGATTAAGCACCTCTGCGATAGCGTCAACTCTAACCTGCACGCCCTCCGTCACCACCCTGAAGGCCGTGAAATTAGCCCCGATTTAAGCCATGATCTCCATCTGTGAGTCTCGATCCACCCTCAGAAGATAATACTGTATTTTGTAGTGTTTGTTACTATATATATACAATATTCCTTAGTCCAGTTGCCTGCTTAATTGACTTGATTATATATTTTTGTGGATTGCTCTTCCATTTGATTCGACTGCAGCGCAATGGTCAAAGCCTGTGCCGAAGCAGGGATACCAGTGCCGGCACCGATACCGGGTCCGGCCCCAGCACCACCATCACCCGGGCAAGAATAATCTGAACCTGCTTTTGTTTTGCTACTTGTCTTTTTCTGTCCTTGTTATTATCCTACCAGCTACCCTGCTGTCTGAATCTGAAGCAGAATTATGTTACTGATGCCAGCTGCTATATAGTTTCTCTTGCTCGCAATGTGGTTTCAAAGCGATTCAAATTCTTCGTCCTTTCTTTGCTATTCAAAATCAATTTCCAGTATTTAAATTCAGGGCCGGTTTACCAAGTTGGTTCAAATCTCCAATTTCAATGTTGTCTCCAATTATAATTTGTTTCTGTGGCCTATGTCAAACTATTATATATCAAACTTTGACGTACGCTTCTTGAAGTTGAGGCTAAACAGTTTCTTAATTCTAGAACTGTGATTTAATGTAATGTGTAAATTAAGTACGAGGTTGAAGTTGAACTGTTTGTAATTAGATTGGTTATGATTGAAAATGAAATTGACCCTCGCTCCCCCCCAAAATCGTCCAATAAGATTCAAGATATGACTAATTAATTTCTACTCATATATAAATCTTTTCTTTACAAAAAAAAAAAAAATCATTGTTTTGTTTAATACACAAAATGAAAACTATTGTACGATGGATACTTTCATATAAAAGGTGTATGGCAGGAGATCATAATCCTAAAGAATGACTTGACTGGCTACAAATGGCCAACATCAATTTTCACACATCTACCATGTGCGACCCCATATCATGAGGCTTTGTATGCCATCCTCCCCCTATATATGTGCTTTATGTTCCTGATGACTCAATAATGGAGGCGGTAGATCTACAGCTAGAGCATAAAAATGATATTGTTGATTGGCTCAGGGATAATTTGTTGTGAGCTCAAATCCTGTATGAGGTAGCTCGTAGATAAGAAAAGGTCAGAACGCACATTTTAAGTGAGAGATTGGCTATACCTAAAGTTGATGAAATATAGATAGAGCTCTATCAGAGATCCCCTGAGTGCTAAATTGGGGGCAAAATATTGTGGACCATTCCACATGATAGCTAAAATTGGGCCAGTTGCTTATCGATTGCTACTATATCTAGAAGTTAAGGTACATAATGTCTTCCATGTATCTTTGGTGAAGAAGAAGGTGGGAAATGCATGCTCGTCTTAGCAACTATACCAGACATAGAGGAGATAATTAAGTCACCATACACCAGTGGCTATTTTGGATCTAAAAATAGACAAGAAAGGAAACAAAGCAATACAAAAGTGTTGGTGCGGTGGACGGGTTCAACTCTAGTAGATGCTATTTAGGAGGAGCATACAACATTCAAAGCTCGATTCCTTGACTTCAATGACTCTTGAAAACAAGAGTCCTAAGGGGGCAAGAATGATACATTGGATGCATGAGTGGAGTGGCAGTCATAATAAGGAGATGACATAGCTGGCAATTCTTCCATAGCGTTTGGCTGGAGTTGTTATTTTCATTTGGATTATCATATTTAGTTGTGATTCGAATCTCCTATATATATATATATATATATATAGGTGTATTATTGATCGTTTTGGAGTAGTGAGAATACATCTTACTTCTCCCTCCACTTTGTTCTCTCTCTAGAATCTCTGGAGTTTTCGCTCTTATAGTGTGAATCTCTAATTCTTCTTGGGTTCTTCTTCTTTCTTGCTAAGATCTCCTGAAATTAGAGCTTCCATGCTACTGATCATATTAGAACCGACAAAATTCATTAAAAAAAACCATTTATGTTTTAACTCGGATCAAATTAGTCATTTATATTTTTTGTGACTCAAATAAACCATCAATATTATGTAAATGGATGAATAAACCGCTGACATTATTTGAACGGCCCAATTTACCTACTATACTTTAAAATCCAATGAAAAATTACAAAAATCCCCGCAACATTTCTATTTTTTGGTATAATTGATATTTTAGTTTAAAATAGTCCAAATATGCTACTTTTGTTTTCACAATGAGAAATTTATTAATATTTTGACCAATCGTGGACCATTCTCTCTCTCTCTCTCTCTCTCTCTCTCTCTCTCTAGACTTTAGAGTTAATATCTGAAACCTCATCATCGACAATTCTCTCCAACATTGGGTACATTGTATTTAACATCAACAACAGTACTGAGTCTCAAGGAATGAGAAGGCTGACTCAAAGTTGAAGTCATCTCTAAAGATAGTGGTGGTGGTTGATGACAATAATTTCTCAGTCTCAGTTAGCCGAGCAATTCTAATATGAGTATTATAATTTTTGTCTCATTTTGGAAAAGAGAAGAAACTTATTAAAAATCATTTAAATAGAATATTTCATATTTAATAAAAGATAAAAACAATTAAATGAGTCACTAATTTTATCAATTTTCTCCGTAAAAAGAAAAATAAGCCTCCAATATTTTCAATTTTATCCTTTAAATGCTAACCTTGGTCTCCGTAAAGGGTTGAATAAAATATTAAATTTAATAGGGAATGAGTAATTTTACTCATTCAAAAATAATAGTAGTTTATTTGGCTAAAAAATAAACAGAAGTGGCCTAATCAAGCCAACAAAAGAATTTTAGTCGTTTGTTTATTATTTTTTGTCTTAGAACAAAAAAAATAGAATTTTCAAATAAATTATCATCAAGCGACTGATTTGAGCTGACTCAATAATTTCAATAATTTATTTGGTTTTAATTATTTTTTTCCTATCAATACCAGTAAAATTAAAGACCTAGGACCATTTTGCACTTCGATTCTTAGACACCTAAACAATGTGTTTTATTGTTTCAACATCCTACTTACAAAGGCAACAAGCAGTATCGGTATGGACCCTGCTATTTTATCATTGGCAAGCAGATCCCCTTACTCTGGCACCCACGTAATAGAATAGTGCTTAGGTGTTGTGGTTGTCCCATAAACAAGTTTGTTCCACCTACATCCATGTCCCCTCAATCTCAATAATCTAATTTGCTTAAGCACTCACCCCGTGCGTACATAGCCAGTCTTTCTAGCTTTCAAAATATTTCTCCAAGACCAAAAATCCAACTGCCTTTATTAGACCTCCATAATTTTATTATGATTCAAATAAAACCATGAACCTGTTTCATCCATAATGATTTTCTACCCAATTATATGTCATGCAGTACTTTCACCTGGACTATGAACGTCTGGTAAAATTGTCCTCGCAGTAGCGAGCTTTGGAATTGCATCGCTTTTGATACCTGGAGGAAGAATTATGCATTCTATGTTACTTACTCCAGGGTAGTCCAATTATGGTGCCAAAATTATGCATTTAGACTCCCATAATTGGTAATGTTCTGTAGGCCATCAGAACACTACCCTTAGTGTGCATACCCAAATGGCCCTCTTGAGCACTATGTAAACACATGCATATTGGTCCAATCATCACACACATATTTACATTTCATGCACACCATGACAGCAAGGAAGGAAAACACTAGCACAACTCTTAATCTTGGCTACCATATATTAGGCAATTTTGTAAAGTTCTAGTAACCAGCCACTGCACCTATAACTTTCACTAATAAACTATATCATTCTAGCCATGTAACCCCCTATTTTCTTTACTCCATTATCAACTAGAGACTTAGAGCAAACCAAGAATTTTTTTTTTACATCAATAGCCCATCTATGGACCAAGTTAGGGATTTTTTAAGTTGGTTACAAAATTCTAACCAAATGAATAGTAACTTAGCCAACTTTACAATGTCATATCTTCGGCTACAGGGCTCTAAATTCAGAAATTCTAAATTCCAATTCAACCTCTGGATGTGATATAGATGTGGTCAAAATTTCATACCAAGATTCATTCTACACAGGGAGATATTAAACTTTATGTACATAGTCAAAATTCTAGTCATTTTATGACCATTTTACCTATACAAAATTTCTTAAAATTCATTCACTTCATTTCTAGGTCCAAAACCAACATAGGCAATTCCATACATGTCTTACCCACATAGGAAAATAATTTCCCTAAATTTAGAATCCTTCCAACCCTTATTCATAAAAATTTCATCAAAACAGCCCATAAACACCATATGGACAGCATTGTGATACACTTCAAACTACACTTCAATGATTCATATATCCTTCTCACATTACACATACACCATACCCTGTTCATTTACATGCATTCATGCACTACATACATTCCAATACCTTAGTTAATACATACACTAAGCTTTTTTGATAACTCCACAAAGCACTATGCATTCCAGAAACTTGAAGGGACCAGCTGCTACGTAAGGTAGAAAGTACCATTACTAAAAATAGCTATTGTACTCCAAAAATCATGAAACTTTTCAGTTTACCACTACACATATGGAAGTTAATATACCTAAAATTTCACAGAGAAATTCAAATGAAAACTATTAATCTGAATGTTCAGTTTCAGGTGCTCCTAAAATGGGCAAAAAGGGGGTAAGTTTCTTGAATGAAACTTAGTAAGGACTTATCAATAAAATCTTCAAACTTCAGCCTTATACCTGAAATCCAAAGACTCTAAAATACAAAAATACAGTGCAAACACACAAATATACACATTCAGATGCACAAACAAACACAGCAACAAACATATGAAATGATGGCAACAATAACACATTAAGGTTAGTCCATAATCATTCAATTAAACATTAAGAACTCACTATGGCAGCCCTCCTCAAGCTATTGCTTGGTCTTAAGAGGTAATTAGGTCTTAGTTAATACTAACTTGGGCTCTAGAACCCTGAAATTCATTGTCATAACAAAGCACCAAAACTGTAGGGTTGAAACCCTTGGTGCAATTTCCCCCTTAACCTAAACTTGGTTCATCAAGCTCTTAGCTCTCTTCCAAGCTTAGTATCTTAGGTTCATGGATGTTTGGGCATCTGTATTGAACAATAAACAATCATAAAACCCAGATAAACCCTTACCTTTTGCTGGAAATCCAATAAACCTTTTGTAAACCCGAAAACTAGGGGTTATAGCCTTCCTTTATGCTTTGGTTGTTTTCTCTTGCTTTCTATTGATTATTTGCAGTAAGATGGCTATGGTGGATGGTGGAAAGGCTCAAAGAAATGAGGCTAGCAAGTGCAGGTCGAATTTTGGGAAGAAAATGGGTGAAAATGATTTTTTTTCTAGCTTTATTCCTTTATTTATCTTTAGTAATGACATGTCTGCAAATTTTGTAAACTTCATGCCACACTTGGACAATATTTTTGCCAACCATTTGGGATGGGAAAATGACATATTTTGGCCTCTTTTAACCTTGGTCAATAGTCATTTTCACCTTTAGAAAAAATCTAGGATACTTAAGCACCTTAGTTGGCAATATGCCATGATTGGTAAACTTTGCCTTTTTTAGCACTTTGGTCCCCAACAATGTCATTAATTCCTTCCATGTCCTTTCTTGATAATACTATCCATGTCCTTTCTTCATAATTCCATCCATGTCCTTTCCATAGTTATCTTTGGAAATTTATGCAATTGTGTACCCAACCTTTGTAACCTTACAATTTAGTCCATAGGTTACTTGAAAATTAGGCAATGTGCCAATGCTTTCTTAAGGACCAAGCTATCATTGTTTTTGCCACGTAAGGGAGTGTATATTGAATACTTTACACTTCACAATTTCATAATTTATGGTGAAAATTAAAGCATATAAGTTTAAGTCCTTATGCTGTAATTTTCCCATTTTGTGAATGTGGTAACATTCTAGGTTAAAGTTCCCTATTCCTGCAGGTAGTATTTCAATGTGTAATATTAATAGATCAACCCCAATGGTTGAGTTTCTTTGCAACACCAGTTTGGTTATATGGGATGAAGCTCCTATGGCACATCGACATACCTTTGAAACTGTTGATCATACCTTTCATGACATTCTTACTGTGGTTGACCCTGGTTCTACGACCAAAATATTTGGTTGTATTCCTATAGTTCTTGGTGGTGATTTTAGATAAATTTTGCTTGTTATTCGACATGGTAGTGGTGCGAATATAGTTGGAGCTTCAATATTGTTATCTCCATTTTGGCCTCAATGTATAGTGTACTACCTTACCCAAAATATGCGCCTACAAAACTCAACATCACCTGAAGTAAATGCATTTTCATCAATGTATTATGCAAGTAGGAGATGGCTCTGTATTGTCATCAAGACTATCTAAGGATGAAGAGGAACCTACATGGATTGAGATCCCCAATAAGTACTTAATCCGATTTTCTATAGATCCCATTACTGATGTCATTGCTACAACTTACCCGGATTTGGTTCTAAGGTACGAGGATGTTAACTACTTGAAGGAACGATCTATTCTTTCATGCACTAATGATATTGTCGACAAGGTGAATGATACTATTATTGATATGCTCCTTGGTGATGTAGAAACTTTTCTCAGTGCTGACAAAGTTTCACCTGTATCAAATAACTTTGAAGCACATACATTCTTGTATCCAACGAAGTACCTTAATACCTTCAAGTTCTCTGGTTTCCCTAACCATGAACTTTGACTGAAGGTTGGTGTTCCTGTTATGCTGTTGAGGAATTTGAACCAATCTCTAGGTTTGTGCAATGGCACATGAATGGTCATTACAAGGTTAGCACAAAGGGTCATTGAGGCAGAAATTATCACAGGTTTGAACTTTGGATACTGTTATTTTATTCAACGAGTCGAAATGGTGCCTTCTAATAGTGACTTGCCCTTCGTCTTATGCCGGAGGCAATTCCTACTCAAGGTCTGTTTTGCCATAACTATAAACAAAAGTTAAGGATAAACTTTTAACTATGTCGGCCTATATCTACCGGAACCTATTTTTAGCCATGGCCAACTATATGTAGCTGCCTCTCGGGTCAACAGTCATACCGGTTTTCATGTACTTATCAATATAGATGACCGTAATAACACAGTAATAAGGAATATAGTGTACTGTGAAGTCTTCCAACGGTTTAACCTACCTTAATCATTCGTTCAACTGTTATAGTATGTATTATGTGATTGCAACTTAATTTTACATAAACTTAGATGTCTGGACTAATATAAAAGTTTGTTCTTGTGTTTCCCAAGTTATAGCTGAAGATGAGGCCATAACTTACACCCATTAGTCAATTAAGTCCCCTTACTTATAGGTAGACTATTAGGGTACGGGCAACTCAACTCTGGGAAGCCACCAATGTCAACAACAACGACCGATTCGGAATATCACTAACACTACTTGATGAGAATGTACTCCTCCAAATAATCTTTCTACCATAAAACCTTATTCATATTTACAATTTCCATTTACTTACTTCTTTTTTTTATACATTGTATGTCTATTCTTAGAACGATGACATTCATGCAATGGCTTCCAACTACATAGCTCCCGAATTCACATCTATTCTACAGGAAAGGAATGTTTATATCATCTCCAATTTTGGTGTTTTGAAGGCTAACAGAGCATATCGACCAGTTACTAATGATAACATAATTTGCTTCATTGTAAGTACAACAGTCACACCGGTCTTTGTTCCTGCTCCAAACATTCCATGGTACAAATTTGAGTTTGTGCCTTTTGATTAAATTCATCTCCGGGATCCCATAAATTTTCAACTATGTGGTATGACTTCCATTACAAAACATTTTACATATGATATGTCATTACTTTACACTTTCAACTTACTATTCTTCAATTTGCAGATGTTGTTGGGAAGCTCATCGAGATTGCTGATGTTTCTGAGATCATTCACTCTGATGGATTAGCAATGAAAAACCATATCATAAAGGTTTAGAATCTAAGGTAACTATGTCTACCACTACTATCTACTATATGTTTATCTTATTTCCACTATGGCTACAAAATCATTCTTCATAAACATTTCATCAATCCTTTAGTGGTTCAACCATAGACATAACTTTTTGGGGAGCTTAGGCAAATTTGGTTGATTTCAACTCACTGCTTAATTCATCAACGAACCATATTCTGGTTATCACCTCGACGTTTGTTAAAATGTGTCAAGGTCTGTTATTTACTAACTTATAACTAATGTCTCATATTAATTCCTCTGACAGCTTCCTGTTGATTATATCTATTCCTAATTTTTAGGTGCATATAATATGGCTTCAACATCAGGAACTAAAGTTTATGTCAACATCGACATTGCTGAGGTCAACCAATTCCTTCAATCGTATGTCCCTCTCACTTTTTCTCCCTCATCCTACCTGTTTTATTATGGGAATTATATACATGGTTTTTTTTATTATCTACTCTCATGAAAAACATATTTCATCACCAAAACTGTTATTATTATATTGTTTCCTTCATCAAGGCACTCACTGAGCAGTTCACTTCTAATCACACTTTCCTATCAATGATGGGTGCTATTATGTTAGTGATTTAAGGAAAGGCCTATTTCCATTGGCCTTTGGACTTAGGAATGTAAGTAAAGGAAGAAGGGAGAACAAACCTATGAAGAAAGTACTGTTGGCTCCAAGAGAGAAAAGGAATTCCTATATCAACAAGAGGTGAATAGACAAGGGTGCATCACTGTGAGAATATAACAAAAATGAATTGACAATTCAAAAGTTAAAGGAAGAACTGTAGGGATAGCAGGAAGCAATCTTCAGTGCATACAGTAAGGGGTTCGCTCATCACCAACACAAGATTTTTTGGATTCAAGTTGCATATTTCATACTCTCTCCAACTCATATTTGCACCCCCATTCAATAGCTTCAACCTTAGTAGAAAACTTTGCTTCAACAACTCATCTTAATGCCTTTGCAATAGCCACTTAAGCACGAGAAAATTTTCAATTATACCCGAATAACCGAAAAAAAATTAGTTTTTTGTTATCACCTTCATATATAATTTCAGTTTTTAGTTATAACTAAAAATCGATATAAAAATTTTAGTTATAACTAAAAACTCTGATGAAGGTATAACTTTTTAAGAATACACTTAAAATATAGAAAATATATTTATCAATAATCGCAGGCTAGAATGTCCAAGTTTAATAAACATAAGCACTCCGTGTAACATTTTGAAGCCCGTTTATTTCTTTTCTGGAGCCCAGTTTTATTTATATAAATTGAAAACAATATAAGCCACAAAAACTAATAAAATTAAACTGCCAGGCCGAACAAATTTTGTTTAAGCCCATTTGTAATTGAGTCCAAACAACTCTAATTTCTATAAACCAGAAGATGGAAATAGCAAAAAAAAACTTAGGCCCAGTCCATGACGGAAAAATTGAATTATAAGGACTGACGAAATTGTAGCTACACTAAGGTTGAGGAGTGTATGACAGCCACTCAAAATAGGAGGGGGATACGTCATACATGACCAGAGGAATAAAGATGAGGGACTATTTTGCTATTTCGGGTAATATAAAATGTAAAATACTTGCAGACTCTTCATTCCTCACTCTCCGCCGTCTAACTCTATTTTCTTCCTAAGTATTCTCTCCGTTTTCTAGGTTTAGGGGGGGTTAAACAGAGGGGTGTTTCCGCAGATGCGCCACGGTGCTGCTGGAAAATTTTCCAGAAGCCAAAATATTTTACATGATTTGATTCATTTTTATTTCCTCTTTATCTTTCCGTTAAACACTTTTTTGAAGAGAGTCGCCATTTTTGGTAGATCAGGTATCAAAAGTGTTGGACATTTTCTTTTCTACAAGTCATGTGAATTTTCAGGTGACATTTCTTGGTGTTTCCGCTGTCGCCCACATGAATTTTCAAGCCATTAACCGTATCCGGTTTGAATATTTCGCTGTGATGCTGTTACGCCGGCATGAATTTTCCATAAACTATGACTTTTTACATGGTTTGATTAGTTTTTATTTCTTCTTTAACTTTCCCTTGAACACTTTTTTTTAAAAGAGTCATCATTTTTTGTAGATTGGGTTATAAAGTGTTGGACAATTTTTTTCTAGAGAAAATGAAGGTTGTATACTTGTTTTCGGTCAACTTTCTCTCCTCCGTAACATTTGGCAAACTGATTTGTTGGAAAACCAAATCATTTTTTAAAATCCGTGTGTGATGTTTTGAAACCCTAGGTAATAATCCTCCTTGCTGCGTTTGTCCTTACTTCACTACATTCCTTTCTAACCTTATCCTATCTGTGAAAGATGATTGTCATGATTCTGCAGGTGGTGCGTGCCTCGACACCTCATCGGCAAGTATACTCCGTGCTCCTCCTTCTGCAGCGGGGCTAGTACGTAGAAAGGGAAAATGTTCTCTCCCTAACTATTTTTTTTATCTTTGTCCCTCTCTACATTATTTTGTATTTTCCATCTTAAACTTTTACCTAACTTTTTTTTTTCTATCAAAAGATGGGCGCCGCCGCCATAAAGGTTGGACTAGTGCTAGATTTCTCAAAGAGTAGCAAGAATGCCCTGTAATGGCCTATTGACAACTTGGCCAACAAAGGGGACATGCTTTTTATCAGTCACACCAACCCCAATTCAATTGGCAAGTCTAACAAGGTGTAGCTATTATGAACATTATGTTATTATCATAAAATGTGGAAGACATAAGCCAAAGAACATAAATAAGCAAAATATAGAAACATAGTGCATCACATGAAAATATTAGTAAATTAGAAACTGGTTTACTGGTTGGTTTCATGTTGACGTTGGAGTAAGTTATCTAATGCTACTGAAATTGCTACCTAGGTGTTTCTGCTTCATTGCAATGAATGAGAAATTATTATAATTCAAACATCATGGCTTTCAAAAAGTAACCACATTGTATTTCCATAAAAAAACTATGAAGAAACCTAGAACTAGTGCATGTTGGGCATGTTATACTTTCTTCAAACACTTGCATAACCTATATCTATCTCCTTAAGAAACATATTCATATTTTCAAAATCTAAACCAAAAAATTTATAACAATTAAGTAGGGACCTAAAAGCTGTTGTTTGAGTTGCGGTTTGTGGTGCTGGATGTTGGTAAAGAATGGAACCTAATTCAACAAATAAATAAATGTTGTGAGTAAATGTTTTGGGTGAAGGAGATCAAATGCTTGTTAGCTACACTTAAAGTAGGCACCCTATAACTACTGTTAACATTACTTTAGTACTACAGACTTTGGAAGACATAACACAAAGAATAGAAATAAATAAAACATACAAACAGTGCATCGCATTAGAACATTAGTAAATTATCACCTGGTGGTTTTTGTGGTTGTTACTGATGCTACTGGGATAAATTATCTGCTGTTGGTTTTGGTTAAATTAGTGGTGTGTAGTTAGATAAGTGTATTAGATAGATTAAAAATAAAATGAAAGTGAAATGGTTGTGTCGAAATCTGGTACTCTTTGCTACTGCAGTTACCCCGTCTAAGTTGAAAACTAGAAATTCTGTATGAGTTACAAATGCAAGTTAAATATGCTCATCTTAACAAAAAATAATTGGTCAAACTGAAATTGTTGAACCTATTCCAAAATCTTTTCCAGTCGGAAATATAGATGTCAAATAGGAAAACTTCAGTTATTGAATTATTTTAATATTAGTATGAATTGATGCGTAAATGGGAATTGAAGATGGGAGAAATTAAACCTAAGCTTGTCTCGATGTCCAGTTTTTTTGCTATCTGTAGCCCGAATGAAGATGCCCAGGGAAGATGAGGTGGAACTGCTTCTATAAAGATACTATGGGTATGTTGAATTCTTTCTGTAGAAGATGAAGGAAAAATATTGCTTTAAAAAATGATGTATTTGTACATGTATATGTATAACTTCTCGAGAAATAGTGGAATGTGGCATGCTACTAGAATTAAGATAACAGTGGGTGATGGTTAGGATTGGTGAATGTTGAGGGCTAAATCTAACCAATTAGAAATTTTTACATTATTTTTGCTGGTTTTTTGGGTTTTTAAAATTAACGTTTTTTTTATCAATCATTCCTCCACTAAAGGGATATGGAAACATGGGTATGGGAAGAGAATATGGAAACATTTTTTTGTAAACATCTGAATATAAAGAACGTGGGTTTAACCTTAAATATGCGTAATTTTTTTAGAAATAGAAATGCAAAAATTTTGAGAAAAATGGAGGTGAGGGAACATGGTTAGTTCTCAATAATAGGAACTGCAAGATTGGACACGCGTCATAGCCATGATATTTATGGAAAAGTTGTGAATATGGGTTAAAATAAGCTAAGTCAATCAGACAACAAATGAGGTAATGACGTGTGTAGTTGAGTAGGGATAAATCTGGAAATTGCAACATGTCAATTTTTAGTGCATCTGAAAATACACGTGTTGGGCAGAATTTGTTTTCAAGATTTAAAAAAAAATTAAGATAGCAATAAATATGGAAAAAAACATGTGGCATACATAAGGGTGAAATAGTTAGAAAACACTTGAAAGTACACATGGTAAGCATCTAATAATTGGAATAAAAATTATGAGAACATGAGTTTTCTATATTGTCATTCTTCCTGCTGTCATATCTATTAATAGATTAATAGATTAATTTTAGTATTTTAGGGTTATTAAATTGACTATTATCGACTTATCAAGCCGGGGATTCTAGCGATATGAATGTGAAAATCCCAAACCCTCTATGTGAAGGGGTGAAAAATACTAACATGAGTTGGACTAACATGAGTTGGTCCAAGTGGAATGTGCTTAAATCCATTAAGCAAAATATTTAGGAATTTGATTTTTAGGATTATGAATATAAAGTGTTTTGTTGAAAGAAGTCTTCACTTCTAGCGCTGAACAATATTTCAAGAGATAAATCTCTGCTGGCCATAATGGAGATATACTAAGAAACCAAAAAAGAGGGGTCAATACTATTTTGATTAAAGCTCGTTAATACATAGTTAACTGGTTTTGATTTGGATATTTTAACATGATATTAGAGCATAAGGTTTTCCATTATACCATTTATATTGTTTTAATAACCTACGTAACAAAGTTGCATGCTAACTATTACCACATTCATAAAATAGGAAAATTACAGCATAAGGACTTAAACTTATATGCTTTAATTTTCACCATTGTGTATCAATTGTGAAATGTAAAGTATTCAATATATGCTCCCTTAGGTGGAAAAAACAATGATAGTTTGGTCCTTAAGAAAGCACTGGCACATCGCCTAATTCTCATGTAACCTATGGACTAAATTGTAAGGTTACAAAAGCTGGAAACTCAATTGTACAAATTTTCAAAGATAACTATGGAAAGGACATATATGGAATTATGAAGAAAGGACATGGATGGTATTATCAAGAAAGGACATGGAAAGAATTAATGACATTGTTGGGGACCAAAGTGCTCAAAGAGGTAAAGTTTACCAATTATGGCATAATGCCAACTAAGGTGCTTAAGTGTCCACATTTTTGCCTAAAGTCAAAATAATTTTTTGACAAGGTTAAAAGACGCCAAAATCTGGCACTTTTCCAGCCAAAATGGCTAGAAATAACTTGCCCAAGTGTTAGCCAAATTTTCAAAAATTTGCATATATGCCACCTTGGTCAAAATAATGTATAAATGAAGAAAAATCTTCATTTCATTGCCATTTTCTTTAAATTTCGGCATCCAGCAGCTAAGCCTTCTTTCTTAAACTCTTCCATCATCCTCCATAGCCACCATACCTTAAGAAAATAAGAGGAATCAAGAGAAAGTAAAGAGGATATCAAATAGTGCAAGAAAACTTAATTTTTGTTCTATTTGGGTTTTCAGACTTGAGAGCAAAGGTAAGGGTTTTCTAAATTTTTTTGGATTGTTTACTATATTTCCAAACATCCATGAAGCTAAGACCATGCTTGGAAGAGAGCAAAAAGCTTAAGGAACCAAGTATGGGTTAAAAGGAAAGAAGCATGACAAGGTTTCGGCCTTAGTGTTACCATGCTAAAGATGGCAGCAAGAAAGAAGCATTTATAGAGCCCAAGTTAGTACTAACTAAAATCTAAAAGACTCCTAAGACCAAGCAAAAGCTTGAGGAGGGCTGCCATTGTGTTACTAAAGTGATATCTTATTATTTTATTGAATGATTATGGACTAACCCTAATGTGTTATTGTTGCCAGCATTACATGTGTTTGTTGCTGTGTTTGTTGGTGCATATGGTCACCATATTTGTGTGTATGTGTTGTTTTTGTATGTTTTTATGTCTTTGGATTTCAAGTGGTACGTTACTATGGAAGACTTTATATTGAAAGCCCTTACTAAGTTCTTTACAAAGAGCTTACTCTCATTTCTGTCTACTTTCAGGAACACCTGAAAGAGAATATTAAAAATAATAGTTATAGTTTGAGTTTTCCTGTGAAATTTTAGGTACATGAATTTCAATATGTCTATATTAAACTAGAGTGTTTCATGATTTTTAGAGCGCATTTTCTAATTTTAGTGCTGGTACTTTTTGCCTTACGCAGCAGCTGCCTTTTGAAGTTTTTGGATTGCATTGTGTTTGTAAGGCTCTCCAAGAAGCTAGTGTATATACCCAACTAAGCTATGACATATGTATGATACATATATGCATGTGAATACACTGTAGATGGTGTATGGATGATATATGACGCAATAAAGTGATGTTTGAGGTTGAATGTTCAATTCTGTCCATTTTGCAACTCATTAGCTGTTCTAAAGAAAATTTTGTTTGATGCTTATGGAATACCTCTAAATTTAGGGGAATGACTTTTCCAAGTGTTTAAGACATATAAGAACCTACCCATGTTAGTTTTTCACCTGAAAATGAAGTGTATGAATTTTATGAAATTTTGAATGGGCATTATGGTCATTAGTTGTACAGATTTGGTACCTTGTACTCCAAGAGCCATAACTTACTGTACATAATGAGTTTGGTTATGAAATTTTGACCACATTTAAAACACTTCAATATGAAGAATTTGGTTTTTGAATCACTTGATTTGGTGCCTTGTAGCTAGAGTTATAACCTGTCGAAGCTAGATGATTTTGTTGAGTACTGTCCATATGGTCAATTTTACCCGGTTAAGTATAAAATCCATAATTGCAAACTTGTATGGATTTAATGCGTCAAAATTATTTACCTATGAAGGTTTAAGTGTATTACAGGGTTTAAGACCTTTAGGGCACAGAAGAACATGGGTAAAATTTGAGTTGGACATGGTGTGAAAGTTTGAACACATAGAATGCGCATAAAATGGTATCAAGTGTGCATATGATTCTACATGCACTTGGGGATTTTACTGAAATCTCATATTGACCAGGAATAAAGAATTGATTTTCATCATCATTACTTCCAAATAAAATTGTATGTGAATATGTGTGTGATGGTTGAACCAATATACATATATTTGCATAAAGACCAAGAGGGCCACTTGAGTAATATAGTGAGCATTGTTCTGATGGCCTACAGAACATGCATAGGTCCTGGGAAATTGACACATTAAATATGTTCATTGTATTTAAGCTCTCCGAGTAGTAACACTAACAATCAAAGCTTTGCATGATACTAAAAACTTATAGTTATTATGGAGAGACTCAATGTTCAATCATTCGCTTAGTAATTATCTAACATAACCAAATTCATATGTTGCTGTTACTATCAAATTCTGATGTTAAAATAAATGTGGGAACAAATTTTTATGATCCACATGTGGCTTTGATATATACTTGATAAATTAGTAATTAATATAATTGGAGTATCATCTATTATTGTGGGTGTTCATTAAATACATGATAAACGAGGTTTCAATTATATAAAAACTCACAAACGTTACAACACG
The DNA here is from genome assembly GCA_039654915.1 of Aquilaria yunnanensis. Lineage (NCBI taxonomy): Eukaryota > Viridiplantae > Streptophyta > Magnoliopsida > Malvales > Thymelaeaceae > Aquilaria > Aquilaria yunnanensis. The sequence goes on from CM077595.1 coordinate 6,714,439, forward strand.
ATCTAAGTTGTCTAAGTTAAAACACTAGTGATGATGTTATGCTATCAATAGTCCAAATTGCATTATCAAGTATGCCATCTATATAGTACAATTTTTCTTTGAGAAATTAGTAATATAATAGACTACCATCAATACTATTCACTAGAAGAGAAATTGTATTTTGTAACTAATATGTGTAACTGAATGTTAGTGGCAAGACTCGTCAATCACATAGTTGTGGGCTAGCATCATTCATATAACTGAAATTTTCAATTGCACCAACTTCAGTCACACAGCAATCTCACAGGCTAAAATATATTTTCCTTTCAAATGGTTGGTATTCATATAAAGCATAATTAGTTGTTTTGCAACTGAATTCAAAATGGTGCGATTAAATTTTATTCGATCTTTTTGAATTTGAATTTCAAAGTAGTCCAATTGAAGATTTCAATCTCATACTTTATATACGACTGAAAGTCAATCATATCATAGTGGCATATTAGTCGTAAGTCAATCGTATGCCAGTGGTGTGATTGAAGATTAATGACACGTTAGTTTCATGTTCCCTAAAATTCTATATAAATCCTACTCCTTCCTTATTCGGCCGAACCCTCTACACATACCAATTGTCTCCTTCTCCTCATTTGTTGGTTCTTGCTCATTCTTCCTCTTTCTTCCTCCTACCACTTAGGTTTCCTTGTTTTGCCTCTTGTTGCTCATTCTTCCTCGTTCTTACTCCTTCTTCCTCATTCTTCCTACTGCTACTCATTCTTCCTCGTTCTTCCTCTTGCTACTTCCAGCAATACATCTTTTTATTCGGGTATCTAAGTGGCAATTTATATCAATAATTTTTTTTCAATTATTAATATTAATAAATAACAATCTTAATAATTATAAGTGCAACTGACACTTAGTGGCACATCTAGTACTGATCCAACAGTTGACTGACTAACTAAGTCAATCACAAATTATTGGCACATGATAGTCGCACGTTAGTTGCACAACTTATGTGACTATACTTTATGCCATCACTCAATTTAATAGCATTTCAATCACACGATTGCTGCTGAATGCCACTTTTTTGTTAGCCACACTAGCCTTATTTTCTTGTAGTGATTGTGAATGTTCAGCACTAAGGGTTTCATTGACAAATTGGTGGACACTTTGTTGAATTCGTTCCAATCAATTAATTTAGAATTTTGATGATAAAAAAACCTTTATGAAGGATTAATGTTTCTTTTATTTTAGTGTGCAAGGTAGTTAGATAAATTTACATATTTTTTTGTATGATGTTCATTGTTTCTCAAGTTGCTTGAAGTATTCCAAGTCTTACTTATAAAATAAAAAATTCAGTGGAAGAAATCAATATTGAAATTTGAAATTTTGAAGGTTGAAATTTCTTAAAGATGCAAATTCAACAGGGTAAAAGTTTTCAACATGTTAAAACTGAAATAGTTTTTTTAATTTGAAATGTTTTTGGTTCTGAAAAAAAAAAATCGAGTGAAAGTTTTCAACATGGTGAAAATTTCAGTCAAAGCTCAAGCATTAATCTCCAGATGAAAAAATATTTGAAAATTTATTTTAAATTCATGCTACTTCAGCTGTCACGTGGGTTAGATGCTGATAGCTCATTAATGAGAAATCTAACCATTGGAGATCAAACATAGGATGACAATGCAAGATTGAAATTTTAATCTAGTGAAATTTTTCACGGGGTGCAACTGTGCGGCAGAAGCAATTTTCCAGTCAAGTTCGACACCAATGATCACCTGCTTTATTGGAGACTTTTTTAAAATTTCCAACTGTTCTTTAACATTTTTTGGCCCTAAATGAGTATAAATATATGGAAAAACATCTTGGAAGTAATTTTTGGCAATTCAAGTGAAGAATCATCATTAAATCCAAAAGAATGGGCTTCCATTGAGAAATTCATTAGTATTCTTGTACTTTCACCTAAAAATCTAATATATAATGCTATTGTGTGAATTTTTGATCTTGTAAACACTTCTCTTAAAGTCCCTTGATTATGGAGTGGCGTTTAGTAAGTCTTGAAGAAAACTAGAGTGGTTTTTGGTTAACATTGAAGAAATTAGAGATTGGTTGAGTGTGAACCTTGAAAAAAAATACTATTGGGATTTTAATCAAGAGATGGTAAAGAAACTCTCAAATAGGCAAACTTAAAGAGATAACGTAAATTTCGGTTAGTGGAGTTGAACTTCTATAAATCCATATGCATTATTTTCTTTATCTATCTATATATTTTACTCATATTTACTTGGTTTGTTTTTTATATCTGGTTGAGTAAATTTAATTGTAAAATTTAATTTTATACTTGAACCAACACATTAATTCTAAATAAACAAGATGCTGTCATAGTTTGCCTGCATGAGACATACGTACGCGTGCCCACCCCATACATGCTTTTATAGTTTCATTTGCATTTAGTCAACTTTGTTGGATTTTGTTATGAAGCAATTTCATAACACGTGTCCATTACTGACCAACCAAAAGTGAGCAAATGCTACTCAAATCGACATAATTGTCTCCGGTATTCCTCGCCTGATGGTTAACGGGTTGAAATCCCGACCCCCCACTCCATTCACATAATATTTTAAATATTAGTATGAGTGGTTTTTGGAGTCTTAAAAAATGGATTTTTTCCTGACTCCAAATATATATAAATATCTTCGTAAAAATAATTCTTAGTACAAAAAATTGGACATAATTGATTTGGATGGCCAGAATATCCGTGTCTAGAGACATGAATTATTCTAGTATTTATGAAAATAATAATTATACCATGTCACTTTTTTCTCTCCCTCTTTCTCTTTCAAGTTTTCTCTTAGTGGTTTCCAGCTAGAATTGGTTTACTTTAGCCGATAACTTATCTTTTTGAATTTTTCTAATTTTTGGCTAAGATCTCTTTTCTTCGGGCTCTCTTTTCTATTTTTTGCTCTCCATGGAGGTCAGGGGTGGACTACAATAGGGAAGGGGGTGCCCCTCGAAAATTTTGAAAAAAATTAAATATAGGTACTTAGTTGGTTAACTCGGGAAAAATTAGGGACTGGAAATGCATTTTTGCCCCTCGGAAATAATGGAAGAATATGAAGATGGGGGGCAGTGAGGTAGGTGCTCAAGAAAGCAGTGACCAAATGAGTAATTATTCCCTTTAGTCTTGAACTGATATTCTAACATGACCTAAATGCACTATTAGTCCTCCAAATATTTCAACTTGTACAAGTTGCATCCTAACCTTTAAATTAGTACGAATTACTCCCAATTTCTTGCTTTGTCTCACCGCAATGCCGTCCCTCTCCTTCGAGTTTAGTCAACTCTCCTCCGGGCTCCCCGCCCCCCCCCCCCCCCGGAACTGAAAATCCTAGTTCTGCCACTGATGGAGATTACGACTTCTTCTTATAAAAGTTGTTTAATCTGCTGACTGTAAGCTGCTCATAGAAACTTGTTTGTTTGTTGATCCCAAACTAGTCGTTTGGTCTCCTCCTCCCCCTGGTGGTCAAGCTTAATATGGATGGTTCAGTTCTATTTGAAATGGTGGATCTTGTGTGGCTACGGCCTGTGGAGAGCCTTGTTCGTGATTCTAAGGGAGCTTGGTTTTGGCTGGGTGCATGGTTTGCTATCCAAACCCAAATCGGGGTGGCAGATGCTTTAATGGATTATGGCAGAACTGTGGAGTCTTTGTGGAGGCCTTAGGTTGCTTCTTCAACATGGTTACAATAGAGCAGCGTTGTATATGCGCTCTGAGGTTGCTGTAGGTTTGGCGAATTCTATACATGTCTGCTATTGATACGAAGCTGTGAACCAGGATTGGCATAATGCTTATGGGGACCGGCAACATTCAGAGAGTGAATCATGTGTAAGGATGTTAATAGATATCCAATTCAACCGGCATTCGGTTACACCCAATTTGATAAGTTGGATTTTTTTAGCAATTGATCGTTTGGGTTAGATGTGGTTTTTTATTTTCCACTCGCCATTAGGTTTGGGTTGTGTTGAAGTTTACCTCAACTTTGTTCTTGACCTTTATCCTACATGGGCTAGGAAATAAGGCTTTGTGCCTTAGTTCCCATATATCCCCTTTCATCTCACATTGGCTAGAAACAAGGCCTTAGTGCCTTAGACTCCTTATATAAGGAGTTTAGTTGTGGCAATTAGAATTCGTCCAACAATCTAGTAACCACTTAGATTGTATTCTTCTTCCTTCTTAGTGAATTCTTTCTTCCGTCTTGCAGCCTAAGATTTTTCCCCGATTTGGGGTTTTCCTCGTAAATTCTCGTGTCTCTTTTCTTTGTGCTTGCGTTCTGATTCCTAACAAATTGGTATCAGAGCCAAGGTTAAGTTAGTGATAGCTGCTTATAGTATGCTCTATGGTTGCCCCTAACAGGCCAATCCTCCACATCAGAAATAAGTAGTTTATCATTCATCTTGTGGTGTTGGGTACTATTCTCGTATACAGTTACTATTCTTGTATACGATCACTATTCCTGTATATGGTTACTATTCACAAACTGTTTCTGTATACAAGTATTATTTCCATATATGATCACTATTCCCGTATACGGTCACTATTCCCATATATGACCACTATTCACGTGTACGATCACTATTCACGTATACGGTCACTATTCACATTAAATTTTCGGAGCTTATTTTTGCTTAGAAAGTTCATGACAGAGCTGTGATGACTTCGACATCGACAAAGCTTGATATATCACCACTCACGTATAGCACAAAGTTTTCAATATGGAAAATCAAGAAGAAAGCAATTCTCATAAGTCTTGATTTGGATGAGGCTCTACTCGGGATGGAGAATATGTCCAGAATAGAGCAGGAGAATGAGAGAAAGAATCTGAAGGCACTCGCTCAAATCCAGTTACACTTATCAAAGGAGATTCTTCAGGAGGTCAGTAAGGAGACAACTGCTACCGGCTTATGGTTGAAGCTTGAATCGCTTCTTATGACAAAAAGTCCAGCAAGTCGCTTGTACGCTAAATCCAGGCTGTACTCGCATAGGCTGTCAGAAGGTAAGTCTGTTAAATCATATCTTGAAGAATTCAGAGATATCATCAATGATTTAGAAAATCTTGATGTTAAGACCGATGATGAAGATTTGGCTATGCTTTTATTATATCATCTACCAACATCATACAATAGTTTCTGTGATACCATGCTTTATGGAAAAGATACAATCACTTTAGATGAAGTCTATTCCAGTCTATTATCAAGAGATAAGATGGACACTTCAAAGCATGAGGAAAACGGAGAATGCTTGTATTCAAGAGGCAGATCAGTTGAAAGAAAGTATGAAAAAAGATCATCTTCAAAATCCAAGTCAAAACATCGAATTCCTTGTTGCAACTACTGTAAGAAGCCAGGTCATATTAAGGATGATTGTTACAAATTAAAGAAGAAGAATTAAAATGGTGGAAATGAAAACAAGAACAAGCAGATGCCACCAAATGAGGCTAGTGTTGCCACTCATGAAGATGACTTTGCTTTAGTTGCTGAAAACTTGTCGACAAACAGCGCAGAAGCTCATATAATTGCACAAGCAGAAAGTAGCAGGAATGGCGAATGGACCATGGATTCTGCTTGCTTATTCCATTTGGCTCATCATAAGGACTGGTTTTACACATATGAACCAATCAAGCGAGGAGTAATCATGATGGGGAATGACAATGCATGCAGAATTGCGGGCATCGGAGACATCAAAATTCGAATGCATGATGGGATAGTGAGAACACTATTAAATGTTCGGCATGTCCCCGATATGAGAATAAATTTAATTTCTTTGAGCACATTAAAAGGAAATGGTTTTTCCTTTATTAGCAGGGATGGTTCGCTGAAAATCGTCAGAGGATCATTGGTAGTCATGAAAGACCAGCAAAAAGGAAAGCTCTACATTTTGGATGGCAAGACCATGGAAGGCCAATCTGCAGTTGCTAAATCATTTATGTCTGATGAGGAGGTGACAAATTTGTGGCAAATGCGGCTAGGCCATATGAGTGAAAGGGGCATTTTCGAGCTGAGCAAAAGAGGACTACTCAGAGAACAAAAGGTCAGTAAGTTAGATTTCTGCGAACATTGCTTATTTGGAAAGCAAAAGAGAATCTCTTTTACTACTCCCGCAAAACATAACACTAAAGGAACTCTTGATTATATTCATGCTGATATTTGGGGACCATCTTGTGAGGCATCTCTTGGTGGAGGTCGTTACATGGTTACGTTCATTGATGATTTTTCAAGGAAGGTTTGGGCATATTTCTTGAAGCATAAGAATGAAGCTTTTGTCGCCTTTAAGCAGTGAAAGACTATGATCAAGAAGCAGACCGGGAAGCAGGTCAAACGGCTAAGGACAGATGATGGTCTAGAATTCTATGATGGAGAATTCAATCAATACTGCAAGGATCAAGGTATTGTACGTCATTTAACTGTTCCAGGGACCCCACAACAAAATGGTGTTGTAGAACGGATGAATAGAACCTTGCTGGAAAAGGCAAGATGCATGCTTTCAAACTCTAGATTGGGGAAGAAATTTTGGACAGAGGCAGTCTCCACAGCTTGTTTTCTGGTAAACAGATCTCCTCATACTTTTATTGGTTTAAAGACACCTGAAGAAGTTTGGTCGGGTAGTCCGGCTGACTATAATGATATTAAGATTTTTGGATGTCCTGCTCATGCACATGTAAATGAAGGGAAGTTAGAACCTAGATTTATTAAATGTGTCTTTTTGGGATACACTACAAGAGTTAAAGGGTATAGATTATGGAACCCTCAAACTTCCAAAGTTTTCATAGCCAGGAATGTTGTCTTTGACGAGACATCCATATTGCATCAAAAGGAGGAGTTGATTGTCACTAATTCAAGCATTGAGAAGGATAAGATTGGAAGCAAGGTAGAGCTCCAAATACATCCTGAGAGCCATGATCAAGATGTCAAGGATACATAAGTTGAGGTGGAGCAACAAGCCTCAACTGATGACATTCAGCCTTCTCATTCTATTGCTATCGATCGTCCCCATCGTAGCAATCAAGGTATGCCTCAAAAGAGGTTAATTGAGGAAGCAGACTTTGTTGGGTTTGCTTTTGTAGCTGCTGAAGAGATAGAGAGTTGTTTTGAACCTGCAAATTATAAAGATGCAACTAATTGTCCAAATTCTTGTAAGTGGGTTATAGCTATGCAGGAAGAAATGGAATCGCTTCAAAAGAATGACACTTGGACACTAGCTAAACTACCCAAAGGTAAAAAAGCTGTCAAGTGCAAATGGGTGTTCAAGAAGAAGGAAGGAATTCCCGAAGTTGAAGAACCAATGTATAAAGCTAGACTAGTCGCAAAAGGCTTTAGCCAAGTACCGGGAGTGGACTTTAATGATATTTATTCACTTGTCATGAAGCATAGTTTTATCCAACTGTTCCTTGGTCTTGTTGCATTAGATGATCTTGAGTTTGGAGCAACTTGATGTTAAAACAGCTTTTCTGCATGGTGATTTAAAAAAAGAAATCTACATGGAGCAACCCGAAGGTTTTAATGTCGAGGGAATGGAGGACCATGTTTGCAAACTCCAGAAGTCATTATATGGCCTCAAGCAATCACCTCGACAATGGTATAAACGCTTTGATATGTTTGTTTTGAATCTTGGTTTCAGGAGAAGCAGTTATGATTCATGTGTCTACATGAGACCGGTCGGAAAATGGTTTCTTCACATATTTACTGCTTTATGTGGATGACATGCTTATCATAGTAGGAAGCAAGTCAAAAATTGCCAAGATTAAGGCACAATTAAGTGCAGAATTTGATATGAAGGATTTAGGTGCAGCAAAACACATCCTAGGCATGGAGATCAAGCATGATCGTAAAGCTAGGAAGCTTTATCTTTCATAGAAAGGTTATGTACGCAAAGTTCTGGAGAGGTTTGACATGAGAAAAGCCAAACCAGTTTCTACACCTCTTACTGCACACTTCAAGTTATCATCGCATCAATGTCCGGCCACAAATGAGGAAATTAAGAAAATGGAAAAAATACCATATGCAAGTGCTGTTAAGAGCATTATGTACGCAATGGTTTGCACTTGTCCCGACTTAGGACATGCAGTTAGCGTTGTGAGCCGTTACATGACTAATTCAGAACAAGAGCATTGGCAAGCAGTAAAATGGATATTAAGGTATCTAAAAGGTATGACTACGACTTGTCTTGAGTTTGGTGGTTCTAAAGCTGGATTGATTGCATATGTGGATTCTGACTATGCGGGTAATCTTGACACCCGACGATCCACATCAGGATACGTTTTTACATTCAGTGGTTATTCTGTGAGCTGGAAGGCTTGCCTACAAGCAACAGTTGCTCTTTCAACTACAAAAGCACAGTATTTGACAATCACTGAAGCAATGAATGAAGTAATTTGACTTAGAAATATTTTACTGAACTTACTCAAGATGATCGAAGGCTGAAGATATATTGTGATAGCCAAAGTGCTATTTTCTTGATAAAGGATAGCATGTTCCATGAGCGTACTAAACGTATTGGGGTTAAATATCACTTTGTTCGTGAAATAGTTGATAAAGGTGATATTGTGATCATTAAGGTTAGTACGCTGGATAACGCTGCTGATATGATGACGAAGGCTCTTCCTGGATCTAAGTTCAAACATTGTTTGGACTTAGTAAATCTTATTTGTTGATTATCACTTATTTGGAGGTGGCCGTGAAGATCAAAGAAAAAGGTTACAGATCAATTTGGTCTGAAGGTGGAGTTTTGTTCATGTGCAACAAAATTGATGCAGGGTGGAGATTGCTGAAGTTTGCCTCAACTTTGTTCTTGACCTTCATCCCACATGGGCTAGGAAATAAGGCTTTGTGCCTTAGTTCCCATATATCCCCCTTCATCCCACATTGGCTATATAAGGAGCTTAGTTGTGGCAATTAGAATTCGTCCAACAATCTAATAGCCACTTAGATTGTATTTTTCTTCTTTCTTAGTGAAATCTTTCTTCCGACTTGCCGCCCGAGTTTTTTTCCCCGATTTGGGGTTTTCCTCATAAATTCTCGGTCTCTTTTCTTTGTGCTTGCATTCTAATTCCTAACAGGTTGAATGCGTGTTTAGGGGTCACCCGCCTTACATCCGACCCATATATTTTTTGTGTGTATAAAAAACATATTAGTATTACTTATATGATGAAAATAAAAGTATAATGTATAAGTTACATGAAATTAAAAACAAACATGAGTTGCTTTAATAGATAAGGTATAATGAAACAAATGTAATATTAGTCATATAACGTGACTCAATAAAATTGTGATTGTTGAGGTATGCTTGGTAAATGAGTTTTACCATACCCAACCTATTTAAAAATGGCTAAGATATACATGTAAAAATTGTCCACCTGATGGGTGATATGTAGGATACGGATAGAATGTTAAAGGTCATGAATAGGATGTAGGAATTCTCTCATCTAACCCAAATCTGATCCATTGACATCTTTAATCATGTACTTTAAAAAGACAATCGCTGTGCTATTTTTCCGGCCAACCTGAGGCCATGGTTTGCAATTTGTCATCACAGTTTTTACTTGGGCCCCCAGTAGAGTCGGACTTGTTTGTAGTTTTTGTTGCTTTTTTCCTAATGTACAAAAAAAATATGGTTTATTGAATATGTTTTCTCCAGTACTTAGAAATTTGTTCCGATTATCTTTTAAATTTTTTTTATTTTTTTGTTGTGGTTTAAAAATTTGAATTGTTGTGATCGAAATTATACTTCTTAAGGCCATGGACTTTCAGTTTCATGTTGATAAGAAAAGAATCTTCTCATCCGTTAAATAGTGTTATATATGCTTTTACTTAATTGATATTTTCTAAGCCAAAAAAAAAAAGAAAAAAAGAACAACAATCTTTTGTTATTAAAAAACTTGTCCTTTTACCAATACGCTTGAAGAGGCAGAGAAGGACATGTGAAGCTTGTAGACGAAGTTATAGAAGAGAATGATAGTAATCCAAAGGACCAAAAGCGTCTGGAAATGAGAGGGTAAAAACATCACTTTTTTATAAGTGAGTAAAAATATAATGAAAATGAGAATAAGAGCGAAAGTTAAGAGTAAAAGTATGAACATTCTAACATAAAAGTATTATGCCACCTACATGCGTAATTTGTTTTGAAAAATGATGAAATTACAGGAGAATAATAAAGATGGGCATGCATTTGGGTACTAATAATATAAAATCTTCATAATAATTGGAACATGGTAAAATTAGGGGGGGAAAATTGTCCATGGGCACCGGTTAACATAACCTGCCATTACATGATACTCCATAGTCCATCATACTATTATCCAACAAAGGATGAAAGAAGGATTCCAGAGCTCCCCCAAAAGCATGATGTATACGTATAGTATGTCATAATATTCTGAAACCGAACTTACCATGCAACGTTAACAAGCATGTTTTCACTTTTCATATCCTTACCAAGCGTGAAGCGCAGTATATAGCTAGCTACGTACTGAATACTAGCAAAACTTTCCCTCCTTGTAAACGTAGGAAGGAATTTCAATAATAACGTTCCCCACTTGCAGCCCTAGTTAGTTTCATACTTTGCAGTATAAGAATTCTAGAGGTTAAAATCATCAAGGAGCCTCAAATCACAGCCCAGCCAGCTCCTTCGATATCTTCCAAAAGTCTCACCTGGAATGGAAATTAAGAATAACCATAGGATGCAACAGTCAAGTTTTTCTTTTCTTCTTTTTCCCCTACTTAATTAATATATTCAGGTTAAAATCCGTTAATGAAAGAAGATTTCTGTAGTGCATTTGTGTAAGATCCATGTGCAAAGACAAGACATTCGTATACCTTACCTGATTATTGTGCCCATGCTCATTTTGCACTATGTTGTTTGCAATACTTATAGCTATAGTTATACTTTGATTTATGAAGATTTGTAAATTGTTAATGAGATGGCTATGAATATTAAGAAAAAAAATTAATTACCTTGCTGACCTTACTTATATAGAGCAGCCATTAAGATTTCTAGACAAGCAAACCAGAAAACTGAGGACAAAATGGATATCAATGATCAAGGTTTAGTGGACCAATCACTTGGAAGATGAAGCAACATCAGAAACAAAAAGAGATATGAAGGAACAATGCCCCAACAGTCTGATGAACTTGTGCAGGATTTGGAGGACCAAATCTTAAAAGGTGGGGAAAATGTAATACTTATAACTATAGTTATACTAAGTTTATGAAAACTTGTAAATTGTTAATGAGATTGCTATGAATAATTCAAATAAATAAATAAATAAATAAATAAACTACATCTGTTAAAGATGATTAAGTTTTGGTTATAAATGCATAATAGACTAATTGATGCATAATAGACTAATTGACTAAGTATAATTAAACTAATCTTAGTTTAGTGGCTTAATTAATACTTCACCGGGTTAAATTAAACAACTTAAAGTTCAAAAGGACTTCGAGAGTATTAAGCATAAAACTGAAGCTTTATTTACTGAATGGAATTGAATTAAGAGTTCTAGGACAAAGTTGAAACATTGGTAGGAAATGGTGACTGACTGATGGTAAAATTGGTACCCAGTTAGAGCAAGAGTCCTTAAGTGGAAGAGATGGAAAGCCCTAGAGGTCAGAGTGAGGAATTGATTCTCTCCCTATCTAGCTACATGCAGCTGCTACATCGGTGGAGTAGACAAATTACCTGCAAGGCTGCTCCAAGAACTTCATTCTCAGCCAGAAAGCTAGCAAACTTTCATCACAAGAACCTTAGGATAGCAGGAACCTTGAGGCTTAAGCAAGAATCCAAGAGCCAGCACCTAAAGCCTAAGAAACAAGTTTGAACTAGTTGATTCAAAGATTGAATAGAAGTTGGACGATAGGAAACTCGAAACATGTAAGAACTCTGATAACATTTAGCTAGCTTTCTAGTTTCTGGTTAATTCTGTTATAATTGCTTGGTAAAACTGATGAACTAGCAACTGTGTTGCTAGTGATAACATGTAAACATGATCCTTCTCTCTGGATGTGCTAAGAAATGAGCTTGAATGGCTTAACTGTAACCTTGAGAAGGAAGAAACAACTGATTGGTTTAGCAAAGAAATACGACAGGGGTTTAAAGCATGAGAGTACTGCAGTTAAGACTTGATCAGAAGTAACCTAGGACCCTGGCTTATTTTCAAGCTCCCATGAATTCTGGATTTCGTTGCTACAAGACTATTTTAATGACTACAACATTTCTGTATCCTTATTGAGATTATTTCTCATATTCTTTGTGGTTTTCAAAGTTGCAGAAGGTGAGGACACCTGATTTGTAACCTTTAACTAGTTGTGAAGGATTTGGTGTAAATTAGAGTTGCCCCAATTAGCTGGTATTCTACTGATATTTCTGGTGGATTGGTTATGTTAAGGTGCTTAATGACATGTTTCATTGTCCTGTAGCCAACCCGAGAAGGACCAGTGTTGTGCACACTCCTAACCCCTAAACCGTACACATACATACATTCATCTTAAGCTTAAAATGACAATTCAAGACTGCGTGGTCATAAGCTTGGGAGTGGGGTGTTTACAGGGCTAGTCATCAAGACTTGAAGAAAACATTATGATGCAAAGCAAGTAGGTTTGGAACAGTACCGCCATTAGGTTCATAAGAGGAAATAATAGCTTTCTTAAGAGAACAAGATTCATGCCCTTAAAAGGAAATGCTAGGCATCTATCTACAGAGAGCTAATTGGTTAACCAAATCATTAATTTAACTTAGAAATCTTAGATTTCCTGTACTTAGATTCTTCATACTAGAAAGAAATCTCGTGCACAAAGTTTCATAGCAAACTTTGAAATGAAATAGAAAGTCAAACTCATGGTCAACCATCTTGCTAGTCTTAACCTTCCATTAATCACATGTATATGTGCAATAACATGGATTCATGTAGAAGATGATGATTCAGTAACAATATCCAATAATCACTATCTTAAGAAGCTGTTGGTTATACCAGATTGAAGCTTCTCAAGCAAACTCTCGTGAGGAAACCACATGCTGCTTTTACAAACCTGCTGGACTGAAGAAAAAACAGTATTAACAATTCACAATTTTCCCCACAATTTTTATGTTTCAAATGCCACACTATCATTCACAAAAACAAAACATATGATGCTAACTGAAAAAGATAAAGTTTTCAGTGAATTAGGCAACCAGTAGACAAGTTTCTATCTTTTTTTCTTATTAAGTTTGCATGTTAATGATCTTTCACACAATTTAAAACTGATTAATAGGATTTAATGGGACTTACTCGCACAAGTACAACCACATTGGCATGGTTGGGTCGTTTTGCCACCAAAAGGTTGCTTCTTTCTGCGGTCTGTATGGTCATATCATTACCTACAACCTGCATTACCATAAACAATTTCATTGTCATAGTAATGAAGTTGAGCATTTTTAATATGTAAAAAACTATAGAAGATATAGATTTGAAACCAAAGTTATAAGCTATGGTTACATGATCTGTACCTCACATAAAGCCATACAGCACAAACGATGCTGATTCTCCTAAAACATTGAAAACTTAAACAAGTCAAGTAGGAGAAAGCTAGAACACTTTTCAACTTGAGAGGATATTATGCAAAATTAATCAAATAATTGGATAAAACCAAAAGCTTTCATATACCATAGCATAATCAATCGTAGACATGAAATTGATGATATTAATAAGGGACTGGGCAAGTGTCACCATGGATGAACTAAAATAGGCATAACAGTCACCTGGCTCCTGAAAATGGCATCATGCATTATAAGGGTCACTACAAAAAAAAAGAAATCATATACTAACATGGCTACAAATAGAACTATACAACTAGCATTTCTACCATGGATTTTTGGTCCATTGGTGCAGCACTCAGCATGTGATGAAATACTTTCATTCAATTATTTGAGGAACATTAAAGAAAAATATAATAAGTGGACTGGTCATCAATGGGACATGGTGGCAAGATCCAATTTTGATTAAAAAGGACATGTTGGAATTTTTCAGGCAAAATTTCCATGAAGACAAGCCTTCAAGACTGCAGTTCAGAAGCACTTTTTTCAAAACTTTTGACAGAGGAGATCGTGCAGTTCTCAGAAAGAACTTTTTCAGATGAATAAAAAAAGCATGCAATGTGGGATTGTGGCGGTCCTAAGGCCCCTGGACCTGATGGGTTCGCGTTTAATTTTATAAGGAAGAATTGGGAGATCATGGAAGAAAATATAGCGAAATTTGTGAAGCATTTTGAGGAATCAGTTGTGACAGAAAAAGGGTGCAACACATCTTTGGTGACTTTGGTACCAAAAGTTAAAAATTCTATCTCTTTGAAAGAGTATATTCACATAAGCCTCACTGGATGCCAATATAAGATCATTGCAAAGGTGCTAGCTGAAAGATTGAAACAAGCAATCCCAACAATTATCTGTGATTCAAACAGGTTTTATTACACTCGATGGTGTGCTCATAGCGAATGAGCTGGTTGGGCAAAGTAAGAAATTGAAGAGGAAAGTCTGATTGTTCAAAGCTGACTATGAATGTGCATATGATGGTATAAAGAACAGTGTTATGGAGCAAATGAAATGGCGATTGTGGATGACATCATGTCTAGAAACAGCATGTATTTCAATATTGGTGAACGGCAGCCCAACAAAAGAATTCAAAATGGGTAAAGGTGTTCAACCGGGGGATCTTTCTTGTTCTTAACTGTGGCAGAAGCTCTACATGTCATGATAATAGAAACGGAAAATAAGAATGTGTTCAATGGAGTTAAAGTGGGCAAAAGTGAGCTGGTGATATCTCATTTGCAGTATGTGGACGATGCTTTGTTTTTGGGTGAGTGGAGTGAGCAGAATGGCCGGAATTTGATGAGATTGATGCACGTTTCTCAAGTAGCGTCAGGTTTGAAGGTGAATTTAAATAAAAGTAAGATTTTTGGAGTAGGGGTTGGTGAGGTTGAGGTGATGGAACTGGATGGAAAATTAGAATGTAAGTGCGGGAAAGTTACCTTTTAGGTACACTGGACTCCTAGTTGGAGCAAATATGAAAAGAGTGAATTCTTGGCAGCCTGTTGAATGAGAAATTCAATAGTAAATTGAGCCTATGGAAGTCGAAATTGTTATCTATCGAAGGCCAGTTGACTCTGATAAAATCTGTTATGGGAAGCTTACCCCTGTTTTTTTTTTTGCTCCATGTCCCGAGCCCCGGTGAGTGTGTTAAAATAGTTAGAAAGTAAAAGGAAGATTTTTTTTTCTTGGGGGGTGGTGGTGGTGGTTCGGGAAAGGGTAGTAAATTGGTTTGGGTTTCTTTGAGTAAGGTTGTTGCAAAGAAGGAGCTTGGGGCTTTGAGTGTGGGTGTTATGACCATGCTTAAGCTGGTAAGTTAATCAAGATTATTTGCCTAATTAATAAAATTGGGCAAGTGTAAAGAATTGCCCTAATTGTTTAATTCACCTTAAGACTAAAATTTTTGTGCAGCCGAGCCTAGTTAAGTCTCCAAGGGTAGTGACTTAATTGATTCTTTGGGCTAAGATGAGGATTTAATTGGGAAGCCTATTGAAGGCTTTTGAAACACCAAGGAAATGATCTGAAGTGAACCAGGAAGATGTGGACTGTTCCTAAATGAATGGACTTAATTGCCTGAAAAGAAAGATAAGAAGGATTTACTTGACAATAAGCAAGGGACTCAATTGCAAGAAAAGAAAAAGAAGTATTTCAAGAGGCGTTTAAGGAGCAATCTGGACAAAAGGTAAGACTATGGATAGTATAGCAAAGCAAAGACAAGTTGAAGGATTTAAGAGAGGGATTGAACCCCACTCAACTGTGGAAGAGAATGCTATGTCGGACACTTGTCCGAGACCTCCAGAATTTGTCACTCTTCGTTCTAAATTCATCTAAGTCTGGTTCAGACCAAAACCAAAGGGAAGAACAAGCTTCTGAGGAACCAAGGGTGATTTAGGTCGGATTGAAGCTGCATGTCTTGGATTTGAGGAGTAAGTTATTGCTTAGTTGTCAAGTAAAATCATTGTCAGTTTTAAGTCAGTAGCCTGTGGTTTCTGGTGATTTCATAGGGTGAATGGGAAGCCAGCACAGTCATAGAAGCTGGGAAGAAAGGCTGCTTGTTCAGGCTGAATTATGGCTCGGGTTGCACAAAGTGATGGTTTACTTCACAGTCAAGCTAGGCTGATGAAAGAACTTCCAAAAACAGAGAAGAATTTCAGGGATTTCAGCAACAAAAAGGTGAATTAGAAAGGTAAGGGAGACTCTACCTCTTATGGTTTCTACGTTAAATGTGTGATTGCTTGATGATTAAGCCAATGACCCCTAAGAAACAATTGAGCTCATTTGTAAGAACCAAGGCTTGCAAGGCTCCATGACATAGCTTATGATGGCCTGAGCTATGTAGCAAAGACAATCCAATGTGGGTTACTGTATGGTTTAGTGATTATCTTATGTTTGCTTTTATTAGCTGTTTTGGTTATATGCTGGCTGCTATTTGCTGTGTTGTTTGCTGCTTGTTTGTGTCTTGTATGTTTTATGTCTCTTCTTTGTTTTTAGTTGCAGGAACAGGTAAGAGTAGCAGCTGATCTTTCTGAATTCTTAGGATTATTGACCATATGAAATTCCATGGTCAAAATGGTGTCTCTTACTGAGTTTCTAAAGAAACCCATCCCCTATGACCTATTTTTGCAGGAAATTGGCAGAGTTAGGAAAGGACTATTTTATGCCTACTCTTATTGAATCTATTTACAGGTTAGCAATGTTAGTTATTATTAGTTGATTATATTGATGCCAATTCCAGAATTTATTAAGTGGAATACTGATGAGCTATGGCTGGGGTTAGTTTCAGTTTCAGATGCAGTGGCTAGGTTGATGTGGTGAATATCTCTCTAAAGGATGGTTAGCTTAGGACTAGTCCTGGATAAGGGTTTCTGAACCCTGGATCCTGTATTGGTTGCATTTTGGTTAGCCAGTTAAGTTTCAGCTAATGTTTCTATTTCTGCCTGTAAGCTGATTTTGTAACCAGGCTGAAGAACACATACACGTATGATTTCTGTATGAACTGATAAACTTGGAGTTCCTGGAACTTTCCTTAATGATTTTATACTATCTTGTAAAGGAATTTATAGTTTCCATGATGCCTGAAATGGATTTCAATAGTTTCTGCAGGAATAAGACTTGAGTTGAAATTGTTGACTATAGTTTGACTTTCTGCTTTCTGTGATGGTTTGGGCACAAAACTTGAGATACAAGTCACTTTTCATGTTTAAGACGTGTCTGAATCATCAAAACGGTTTCCTAAGCCAAATTATGTGATTTAGTCAACAACTTGCATTTCTGCATGCTATTTTTGCTGATTTCAGGTAGGACTGCTAAACTCCAAGATTTAACAGATGGCAATGTTTGCCAAAGCTAAGTAAGTATATTTTACCTTAATTAACTTGTATTTGGCTGTTTATGTGGAAATATCCTAAGGTTTCCCTATAGACAGCTAAAGCTCCTACTGGTTATGCACAAAGATGAGGCATGGTTTTACAGACCTATGATGCCATAAAGCTTTCTAATTATGCATATACAGCAGGGTTTGAAGAAGGTTCATAACAATGGGTGGTCTTCTAGCAAAAAATTTGGCTCTATTAGGAAAGTGGTGGTGGCATTTTAGGACGGAGTGTAACGCATTGTGAGTAAGGATTATTTGT
Source organism: Aquilaria yunnanensis (assembly GCA_039654915.1). NCBI lineage: Eukaryota > Viridiplantae > Streptophyta > Magnoliopsida > Malvales > Thymelaeaceae > Aquilaria > Aquilaria yunnanensis. The sequence goes on from CM077595.1 coordinate 6,732,145, forward strand.
GGGATTTATGGTCAAAATGGGGGTGTTGGAAATGGGGTGTTTGAGAGTGCTAGTGCTGGTTGTTGGGAGGATATAAATAAAACAGGGTTTGACATTGAAGATTGGGGTGTGTCTTTTGTCGAGTCGTTTAGGAAGAGAGTAGGTGGAGGGGTTAAGGTGTATTTTTGGCTGGATTGTTGGTTAGGAGAAAGAAGATTCAAAGATGCTTTCCCTAGATTATTTATGTTGGAAAGAAACAAAGAGTGTTGAAGGAAATATGGGGTGGGAAGGGTGGTAATGAAGGATGGGTGTGGGATTAGAGAAGAAATTTGAGAGGGAGGGAGTTAGGCGAAACAAGATGAAGTGCAGCAACTTAGAACTGAATGATTTCTGAGTTTTAAGTGAGGTTCAGACTCTTTCTTATCTATCGATTGTGAATAGATGTTATAAATTAAGTTGTATTTGAGTGAAATGGGTAACAAATCCAGCATCAGCTGTGAAAAATTGGCTGTAAAGTTTAGGTGGGATACTGGAAAGAGTTCAGGGGAGGTGTTGTGCTGATTCTTTTTCCCTACGTGTATCTAGCTTCTGGCTAGATAGGATTCTTGTTACTGGTTAATCTAGTTAATATATTTTTGGCCGTTAAAAAAAAAAAAAAGAAAGAAAAGAAAGACTAACCTCCGCAGCTATGAAGGAAATTCTGGTTTCCTTTGCAATGGACTTAACCAGATTGGCAATTGTTGTTCCGACTCCCTCAGTAATCCCATAAAGCTTGAGCTGCACAAAACAAAAATAAATAAATAATTCAGAATTATTTAGGAATTCTTACCAGTATAATAACAACAACTCAATTGTTACCAGAAAAAATCCTAACCTGATGTACATGTGATAATCGGTGCTTCACGTATTTGATATCATCACAAACCTGAAATAAGGGCATGCAAATCATTTGGAACAATAAATTTCCCTACAAATTTGTTAAAGTATAGAGACTTACTTGGCAACAACAGTCGCCAAACTTCTTCACCTGATCTTCGAAATATACATTTCGAATATTCTTAAACTGGCATGACTAGATTAAAATCATTGAATTAATGATGGCCTCCATATGGTTAAAAAAAGAAAAAATAAGACTGTAAAGTTTAATACCTTCTCCGCTAACAACATATATATCTCGTCCAAATATGGAATCAAGGAATCAACTTCTTCAGCAACAACAATTTGTAGCACCTATAGGAAAAATGGAACAACCAATGATTCAAGATGTCAGCCGGTCCCTTTTGAATCACCTTATAAGAGTCAATCTGGGTTAGTGGTACCTTTGCGCTAGAGGATTTTAAGTGATTTAATTATGTTATTCAGAATGATGGATGACTCTGTGTGTGTGCATTAGTGATTTAAACTCAGATTTAGACGTCTTTGTGTCTATAGGTTTAAAAGAAATGATATGTGACACTGTGATTGTTACACCAATCCTTATAAATGGAATTTATCTGTGAGAGGTGTAGCTGAGCCTAATTAAGCTACTTTGGATTTTTGCGGCTTAATTGATTGTTTCAAAAGATTGAAGGAATTAATTGTTGGAAGCTTTTAAGAAGCCAGAGTCCGATTGAAAGACATTGAGATGTTTTGGTCTGTTTGGTGAGAGTGGCAGCATTTAAGGAATCGAAGGCTTGAAGGACTTAATTGATCAATCCCAAAGAGCTCCTTAGAGTGGAAAACTAGGGGCTACTAGTATAGAAACGGATGTAAGGTAGTCAAGTAAACTTAAGTGACAAGGTTAAGGGTTGAGGTAGGAATTAAATCCCACTCAACGAAAGAGTGAGGCAGCTGTCGTCCTTCTTCACCAGACAACGCATAATTGACCAAGCTAGCTCCTGGACATTCCCTGAATCTGGTTTTGACGGAAACTAAGGAATTATGACCAGAATTACGAGAAACTGCAGCTGGAAATGTGATTTCACCAGCTTTTGGTTCGAGCTTTGATGGGTAACGGTTGCCTTACTGGCCAAGTTATGCCGTTTTGGATTGAACACAAAGGCATCTGGTTCCAGGAGGTTTCATAGCACGATAAAGATGTTCAGGCAGCCACAATCAATCACCGAAATAGTGGCAGGAATTCTGGCTTCATGGGAGCTCGGGCTACACTAGTGAGAAAGTTGCTTCACAGCAAAGAGGAATGCATTGGTGGATTGAGTTGCAGCATTTAACTTGAACTGATATTTAAGACCTGTTTGATTGTACCTTACACTGAAAATGGTTTCTATGGGTTTTTGGGCTAAGTTTTCTGTTATGCTTCAAAACTTTGGGTTTAGGCTTTAAAAAAAGTTTCATTTGATAAAGTAAACATGTTTACCAGGTTTGGTTTAAAGATTTGGACTGAAACTTAAAGTGATCCTCTAAAATAGAATATGCGAAGTTCTTAATACCAGCAGATTTGGACAATTTAAAGCCAAGTGATCAGATTCTATCCATCTTAGTGTTAGAAATGTTTTCTTTGGTCAGACTGCTTGAAAATAGTGTTGGAGGTTGGTTCAAGTTACATTACAGTGAAGAATAGCTATTCAGTCTGAAAATGGTTTTCTAAGTACCAAACCTTCTGGGGTGGCTAGGCGTTGTCAAATATTATTGTTCAGGTTTCTGAATATACCAAGCCATTGTAAACTGAAAGGATTAGTGAATTCAAGGAATTCATGGGTTTATATGCACTGGTTGGTTAAGAATATGTCGGAATTAAAAAGTTTATACAATGGGTTTGGAATCGACCGGTGAAGCTTGGAAATGTGCTGGAAGTCCTGCAAAATCAGTTATATTTGCCATCTTTGACTTTAAAGTTGACTTTTAGTTTGATAAAAGCTTGGAACTCGGGATTTTGTGGACATCGGTGTTTCAATGTTTCAGACTCGTTCAAGCCTCTAAACAAGACTTTGGCCTCAGCTGCCCATTTTTACTTCCTGATTTGAAAAATGGTGTTATTTTTCAGTATCTCTTGACCTTTGTCCAGAGTTTTTGCAGTCTTGAGCAATGTCAATGCAATACTGTAGTACTTGGCATAGTGGACCATAGTACTTGGCAATGGCATAGAATGAGACACCAGGGGCTGTGCTAAGAGAGGTGCAAGAGAGATGACTAAGAATTATGGTTGTCTGATTGGGCTGATTTTGTTTTGTGCCAGATCTGATTTGTGCAGATAGTTCATACAGCAGACTGGTTCAGAACAGCAATCGAAGTGGACTTAAACAGTTGTCGATTGTGCCATTGGTGTCACCCCCTCCGTTTAAAAATAATAATAATAATAATAGTCAGCTTGTCTGAATTATTAGGCAGCTTATGGAGCAAGGAAGCTCTGAAGCATTGTTTCAATGTGCCATTGGTGTCTGAAGCATTGCTTACTTTCGAAGTAGCAAGTTTCTTGCGAGCGGGAAGCAACAGTGAGGGAATGAAAATCTGAGAGGATTCGGCAACCATGGTCTATAAACGTAGACAAGATATGAACGAGAGAGGGGGAGAGAGAAACAGAGGAAAAGCTAGGCAAAACATATGGAAAAATTTAGCCAAAAGTCTTTGGCTTCTCGGAAGAAGAAGAATAGTGAGAAAGAAAAATTGTGCTATCACAGGAAGAAGAATGCACGACTTGAGGCTGCAATAATGGAGGCAGTGGGTGATGAGGTGGTAAAAGTTACATGAGACAGGTCACGGAGAAATTGAAGTACCTATGGGTTTAGGGTTTCAAGGTACAGATACGGTTCATATGTTTCAGGATACGGCTCCCACTCTGGCGACGACTTCATTGATAGGGTCGTCTATATCCTTCCACTCATGATCCAGCGATGACGTTTTTGGGTGTACTGTCTGCATGCTCCTTCACTGATGCTAAACTTCTTATATTCATGGAAGGATTAAGTCCTACGAGTGATAGCATCAATTTCATCCATAACACGATTATTTTCACCCATTTTGAGCAATATTTCAATCATGATCCTCCTAAGAAAGATTCAGTTGATTTTGATTTAGTAAATCTATTGAATAAAAAATCTGCAAATAAGTTTTACCAAAAAATTGTGCGGTGCTTTTTGATTTATAAACAATGCATCACGCAACACAAAACATCTCATCTCTATCAATTTCCTGCAAAAGATACAATGAGTGTTATTAATGAGATGTTAAATGGAACATCTTTTAAAAATGATTTGGTAAAACTGGAGGAGCAACTGCGGAAGAACTTCTAACGCTCGCCTGAAAAATTGGATACTCAAATCAATATGGTATATGTTCTATCAATCATCTTTCCCATGTGATTCTTTTGTTTGTTTGTTTTTTATTCCTTTTATAAGAAACCTTATAGCTGTTTCTGACACTTTTTGAATCATGCATTGTCTTTAGTTTATTGTTGAGAGAGCACCTGGTCTCTCGGTCTCTCCTCTAGAACTGGCAGTTCTATTCCTGCCCAAACTGTAGAAATGTTTCAATCTTTTGAAAGTGCCCTAAGACCTGTAAGTAGGCGACCTTTTCTTGTTTTATCTATATATTTGAAGATATATATTATCTTGTGTCACACGCACACTGTACAACTTGCATACAACTCTCAGCTGCACACACAGTGGGGTTAACTCTAATCCACCCCGTTATTTTCTTATTTACCTCCAATTGGATCCCTGATCCTTAGTTCTAATCATTAACTCCTAAAACCGGGTTACCTAGATTTCCTTCAATTGTTCACTCAAGTCCTACAGCTTCTGTCAATTAAACACTCAATGTTTCACTTGTTTGCAATTAAGTCACACTGACACAAATATGTCTGCAACTCCTTAAGTTCCTGCATTTCAGTCCTCAACCTTATAAGCACTTTAATTAACCCTAGCAATTGAGTCCTTAATTCTTTGTTAACACAAATCAATTAAGAAATCTATATGAACATTCTTTCAGCACTTAATTTCACCTTTCTATAACTCCTTAATTGATTCACCATTGTTTTAGCTCTTTCAAAATCACTTCTAGTTGCTTTCAGTTAATAACACTCTGAAACCCCAAATAAATTCACTACTTTGTCAGAACTCTTGCTACAATTCACTGTCTATGCTTAGTTCAGGCGTAAATACTTCACAATTTCTACAGCAATTGTCACACCCCACTCTGCTTGCAAACTCTCAGAAAGCTTATAGCTTGAAAAAAACATAAGGTAAATTTGACGAACATTTGTAGTCAGTACCAAATCATGTGTGCTCTCGCCTGTTCTAATCAGGAACTTTAGAGAATAATTTTAAAATAACCACATACAAGTTTGTTATGCAGAAAAGGATTCATACACCATTAATTTTGAAAATATCAACTGTGTACAAAATCAACACTTGTATGCTACACGGGCCAGTTTACAGAATCAGGTTGTATAAAAGAAAAAAAGAGTACAAAACTGATCCCTGGATTAAAAACTAAGCAAATACATCCTCAGGAACTTAGGGTTAAGAACCCCATGTGTAAGACTCTAATCTGAACCTCACTTTCAGAAGAGCCAGGTGTGATAATTGCTTTAGAAATTGTGAAGTGTTCAAACCTGAACTAAGCATAGGCAGCGAACTGTAGCAAGAGTTCTAATAAAATAGTGAATTTGTTTGGGGTTTCAGAGTATTATTAACTGAAAGCAACTAGAAGTTGTTCTGAAAGAGCTGAAACAATGGTAAATCAATTAAGGAGTTACAGAAAGATGAAACTAAGTATTGAAGAATGTTCATACAGGTTTCTTAATTGATTTGTCTTAACAAAGAATTAAGGACTCAAATGCTAGGGTTAATTAAAGTGCTTCTAAGGTTGAGGACTAAAATGCAGGAACTTGAAGAGTTGTAGACATATTTGTGTCAGTGCGACTTAATTGCAAACAAGTGAAACATTGAGTGTTTAATTGACAGAAGCAACAGGACTTGAGTGAATAATTGAAAGAAATCTAGGCAACCAGATTCAAGGAGTTAATGATTAGAACTAAGGATCAGGGATCCAATTAGAGGAAAATAAGAAAATAAAGGGGTGGATTAGAGTTAACCCTACTATGTGTGCAGCTGAAAGTTGTGTGTAAGTTTTACAGTGTGCTTGTGACACAGGATAACATATATCTTTAAATATATAGATAAAACAAGAAAAGATTGCCTACTTACAGGTCTTAAGACACTTCCAGAAGATTGAAACATGTCTTTAAGTTTGGCAGAAACAGAACTGCCAGTTCTATTGGAGAGAGACCAGGTGCTCTCTCAGCAATAAACTAAAGACAATACATGATTCAAAAAGTGTCAAAAACATCTATAAGGTTTCTTGTAAAAAGGATAAAAAACAAACAAACAATGAAAGAATCACATAGGAAAGATGATTGATAAAACATGTACCATATTGATTTAAATATCCAATTTTTTAGGCGAGCGCCATAAGTTCTTCCGCAGTTGCTTTTTCAGTTTTACTAAATCATATTTAAAAGATGTTTCATTTAACATCTCATTAATAACACTCACTATATCTTTTGCAGGAAATTGATGGAGATGAGACATTTTGTCTTGCACGATGCATTGTTTGTAAATCAAAAAGCACCACACAATCTTTGGGTAAAACTTATTTACAGAATTTTTAGTCAATAGATTTACTATATCAAAAGCACCTGAATCTTTCTCAGGACGATCACGGCTGAAATCTTGCTCAAAATGGCTGGAAATAATCATGTCAGGGATGAAATCGATGCTATCACTCATAGGACTTAATCCTTTCATGAATACAAGAAGTTTAGCATCAGTGAAGGAGCATGCAGACAGTACACCCAAAGACGTCGTCACTGGATCATGAGTGAATAAGGATATAAACGACCCTGTAAATGAAGTCGTTGCCAGAGCGGGAACCGTATCCTGAAATATATGAACCTTATCTGTACCTTGAAACCCTAAGTCCACAAGTACTTCAATTTCTCCATGACCTGTCTCATGTAACTTTACCACCTCATCACCCACTGCCTCTATTAACGCAGCCTCAAGTCGTGCATTCTTCTTAGCGCAATTTTTCTTTCTCACTATTCTTCGTCTTCCAAGAAACCAAAGACTTTTGGCTAAGTTTTTCCATATGTTTTGCCCAGCTTTTCCTCTGCTTCTCCCTCTCCCTCTCTCATTCATCTTCGTTCATATCCTGTCTACGTTTATAGACCATGGTTGCCGAATCCTCTCAGATTTTTGTTCCCTCACTGTTGCTTCCCACTCGCAAGAAACTTGCTACTTCAAAAGTAAGCAATGGTTGCTACTATTTTGTTTATGGCCTTAGTAAAACTAACAAATAAAACACTAGTGTTCCCGAGTGGATCTAAATCGTCCACAAATGTTTTTTGCTCTACTCTGGTTCCATGAGCCATGCAGGCCACTTCTGAACAATAACAGAACAACCAAATTTTTGCTGCTATTGCCCATAATCTCTGCTGCAGAAGCTCATGTCATCCTGCTTGACAATGAGGCAACATTCTCCTGTAGTGTAGCCTGAGCTTCCCTCCAAACATTTAGCGAAGCAAACCTCTTGCCTTTAACGTAGCCTCCTTGCAACCAGAAATCATGATTTATAACCCATATTAACATGCTTGGCAATTAAGCAAGCCATGACTCATAAGGCCCAAAGCTTGCCATTGAAAGCCGAGACCAAGCTTCCCTTGATTCATTAATTTCTTGCTTTTTCTCCCTTTAGATGCGCTAATCTTCATTGCTCTAGTATTTCTGGTGATCAACGATGTGGAACAGACCAATATTAAGCCAAAACAAGAGCAGCCTGACACCTTTTTCCTTCTAAGTGCGAGTCGGAATTAACTCCAAGCCCAGTCCTATGATTTATCAATTAATTTCAATTGAGTCCCCGGCCTTTATTTCTATCTGAATTCCTTCTCATACTTTTGCAAGTTCATTTTTCTCAATTGTACAATTCAGTCATTACTATCTTGCTAATTAACCTTCTTGGTAGCAAACCATCTCAAGACTTCATTGTTTTATACAATTTAGTCCCTGCAAAGGTTTCAATGGTCTTATCAAATAAATCCCCAAATCTCTGGTATATCAGTCAATTAAGCCACCTAATGACTTACCTAGGCTCAACTACAATCACACAATGTAATTCCAGAAGAAAATAAAATATTTCAGAATCGTCAAACAATGCTACAGAGCTTCCTTATTCAATAAGCTGCTTAATAATAAGACAAGTTAGCTATTATTATTATTTTTAAACGGAGAGGGGTGACAGTTTCTCCCCTCCTACAAACAATTTGGTCCCCAAATTTGCAAATCAGATAGATAAACATTGCTTACAAGTCTTTGGTACCTCAGTCACACACTTTCAGATAACCCCTAGTAACTAGTAATTAACAGCAGAGGTTTTCTTACCTCCCAGTACTCTATTCAGTGGCTTTCTACAATATTGCCTTCTGTCCTTTCATGGACTTCAGTTCACTAAGTCACCTTTGATCACTACTACTATTTTTTAGTAGCTATGAATAAGGCAAAAAAGTTCTTGTACAAAGCCATATTTATTTCAGTTATAAATGTGCTCTACAGAATCAATCAATAAAACAGGATACTGAAATCCAAATTCTAACCTTATAGTTCAGGCAAGCTCAGAATATGATAACCATCATTTAAGCAAAATCTCAGGTCCAACACTTCTTTTTAATAAGAAAGTCAAACTTATGGTCAACCTTTGACAATCAAAGCACATTCCGCAGAATCATTCCTTCCAGCAGCTAGAAATTTGATTTTCTCAGCCCTAACATACCTTCATTAACAGTCTAAACTTCCCTTTAAAGTTTTAGCATCAGCTAAGAGTCCAGATGAGGAATTTGTTTTTGGTTATGTGCATCATGACCCTCTAAAAGGCTCAAACCCTGGGTTTGTATATGAGACGTTGTAAAGGAGTACCATTCAAACCTGCCCTACACAGCATATATTTTGTTATCTTTTTGTGGGATCAAAGCAAAAAGGGGCATTTCCAGATCGTCTATCTAACCCTTGAATCCATACCCAGAGAAGTACAAACCCAACAAAGGGGTTAAGAGAGAGTAAAAAAAAAGGACTTGAGACAGCATCATGTTTATTTGCAATACCTAAACACCTTTTAGAGGGCCTAAATTAATAAAAAAAATCCACTCAGCGGGCACGTGTACAGAATGTGAGAGAGAACTGCTGAAGATGCTGAATAAAATTATGAAGTGGATAAAGCTTTTTCTTAGCATGATCATGGCATATGGTTTTGTTTTTGTTTTTTTTTTTGTGTGTGTGGGGGAACTGAAGTACCAATCATGTGAATGGTTATATCTCATGACGCGGGCCGTCTCCTGTGCCCTCCACTTGGTCTGTTTTGTTTCTTCTCCTCTGTATTTGTGCTCCTCTACGACTAATCTTATTCTGTTTGTAGAACTAGGTTCTGTTTCTTGGGAAGGCTAAGGTCCAGTACTGGTTTAGTTGACAAAGAAGAAACAATAATGAACAGTACCAAGAGGCAAGTCGCCTCTCCGTCGTCTGATTCACCTTCACTTGCAGGGATTTTTGCATCCATGTTGCCATTTCATCAGCCATGGCACTCTCTTGACTCGGTGCTTAGTTGTTCTTGCTTTCATGGTGTATCTCACGCTTATCAAAATCTTAATTTATATCATAGAAAATCTTACAATTTTATGATTTGGAATAGTAAAAATGATTTCATTAAATTCTACAATTATAATTAACTATTCTGATACGATTTTATGATTATGATTCATAGAATTAAAACCAAAAAATTTTAACAATTTGATTTATCTTAATTTTTGGTTTCAACCAAATGGGAGGTAATAAATAGTCGCCCATCAAACCTGGACGTCGGTACCCAATTTAGTATTGGGAAGGAATGGTTCAACTTCTAAAGCAACAGAATCTTGGCCTAAGAAAAGAAAAAGGTTGGTAGAACATCAGGCCTGGAATACGAAACATGGGGGCAAAAGGCTAGTACTTTACTTGGCAACCGCCTACTCATTAACGTAGGAAGTCATAAAAAGCTACCCAAATTCACACTATGATGTTAATGATAGCTTTTATCATTAGAGGCGGTCAGATATTATCTCATAGATTATCACAAATTCTAAAATTTATTAGATATGCTATATATTGCTAAATGGAGGCTTAATTAAGGATACACAAAAGATATTCCTTTGTCTGCCGGCGGCTGTGTTTTCTCCCCCAACACACACACACACACACACACACGGAGGAAGCAGTAAGGCAGAATTGGTATAAATAAGATAAGAAGCTAGCAAGGCAGAAAACATATATATATGCCTGTCAAATGTGTCTATTCGAATAGAAGCACTTCGAGTTTTCCCCTAGCCTGAACGGCAAAGTCTGGGAGGAAGCTAAGGACACCCAATCCAATCCATCCATAAATTTAGATGCAGATGTCACGTCCCTTCCCCATTCACATAAGACAAATAACTAGTAAGGAGGCAGAAAAGAAGCATAAATAATAACGCCTGCTACAACATATACTAAACAAAAAACCAAAGGAGGAATTTTAGGAATTTGAAACAAAGTTGGTAGAGGCAAAATAGAAAGCTTGATTCTGCAAAATATATAGTACTATAGGGCGTGCTGTTAACAAATTAAAGCGATACCTGAAACACCCAGCCTGGCCAGACATAGGTTGGGTTAGACTATACCCAGCTGAAAGGCAGCGATACGGGGCGGTCGCTGTGGCAGTGGTGGATGCGGCAGCGCCAGCGGCGAATCTCCGATTGCAGAACCCAACAGTCTATCCGCCGAACTGCAATATTATATTTCGCAGCAACAAAAATCAGATGAGAATAGGAACTCAAACAAGCAATTGTATATGGAAAATATCTAATTAAGCATCTAATCTGATTTTATCTAATGATTGAAGATCTAGCTCGTGGCAGGCAGGCAGGCAGGCCGGGAGCACGTACAAAAGGCATTCACGGTGATAAATGGCGAGCATAAGTTTGCGCCGGGAGGCGGCCTCACGGCTGGCGGTGCGCAAGGTTTTACGCTGCTTGTCATAAAGGCGCACAAAGCTGTTCCACAAGTCAGACCATCGCCGCGATGCGCTGCGGCATTCCGCCACCAATTCCTCGTTTTCCCGAGCAAGCTCAGCTAGCTCGTCACGCAACTCCTGGAGCCGTTTCTCATCCTCATAATTCACTTGGCTCTTCGTCTTCATCGGTCCCTTCCCTCTCCCTAGCCTCGTGTTCATCGCCCGAGATCCACCATAACGACGCAGCCAGAAAGCCCTCATTCCTCTCGCTCTTATTTCGAGTTTCTGAATTCTGCTTCCTTGCGTTTCTGTCCTCCTGAAAAGCAAAGAGAAACCCTCATTCCTCTCGCTCTTATTATACATGGGAGGGTTGAGGGTGGGGTTACAGTCGGGGTTACAGTACCGCGGGGGGTATTTTATTTTGGTAGAATTACGATGGACGTCCTTAGAATTTTAAATTGTACAATACTAAAGGCAAATCAGTTACTTAGATAAAAAGGAAAAAATGGGGCTTCGTTGAACAGAAGACGAAGAGACAGGCGGCTTGGAAAGTTGCGACATCACTGGCGATTGTCTCAATTGGCACGGCGGAGAAGATATCTCATGTTCAATTTCGGTAAGAAAAAAAGGGGCTTCGTTGAACAGAAGACGAAGAGACAGGCGGCGTGGAGAGTTACGACATCGCCGGCGATTGTCTCAATTGGGGCGGCAGAGAAGACCTCTCATGTTCAATTTCGGTTTCGCAGTTGAGAAAAGAAGATCTTTAAACTTGGTTGTAGCAGAGTTAAACAAATTTGACTTCAAGGTTGACCTTAGGTTTAACTGCACAACTTAGGCTCAAACTTTGCAGACAAGTTACATAAAAACAAAGAAACATGTAGAAGTCAGCAAATCATAAGCTTATCCATTAAACCACATTTTTGCCTTTAAACCAGATTCTACAGAAAAAGTACCAGCAAGTGCAAAGTACCAAGAATACCTGAAAACAGATACTTGTATTTGCATATCCAAAACCAGCTGTTTAAATCCAAACATTCTAAGTTCTTGTAACACTTCCAAATCCACAAACACTATCTCATTAACAGTCTAGGGCATCACTTTGAAGTTATATTCAGTACATGTACACAAAAAGCCTCTAGGCTCAAAAAGACAACTTATCAGTAAAACCACCTTCCTTATAAGACCAATAGTAAAGATGGATGTCCAAGACATCGACACACACCCTTATGTTTAAAATAGCAACCTAGACAAACAGTAAAACACTAGTTAAATGCCAAAGCTATTAGTTCATGTTGGCATTCTTGGTCAGCAAGATTAAATTTTGGAGCATTAGGCAAATAAGATGTGTAATGGTAGAAATCCATAGTGGAATTAGCAAAGTGCTCAATAAGGTTGTATAATTGGCCTGAAATAAGCTATTAAAAGTAGAGAGGAAATAATCATGGTCATTTCTGTTATTCCTCTCTTGCAAAGTGAAATAATTCTGCCCAACCTTTTATTTCTCTGGCAATATAGCTCCCTTTTTTTTTCTCAAATTATTAAAATAAACAAACCAGCCATTGGCTATACAAGGTAGGGGGCATGACAATCTCTCCACCTTAATAAATTTGGTCCTCCAAATTCTCTTGCTTATTGATCAAGAAAGCAAGACTATGTCCTTCAGTTTCATCAATATCTGCTTAGGTGAGTTCTTCATGTTCAAGGCAAGTGTACAAAACATTTAGAATGTCCTCCTTTGCTTTGTTTGTTGAGATTCTCATACAATGATCTGCTTTAAGCTACTGTTATGTACTTTCCAGGGCGGCCTGTTTATCTATTTCTTTTCTGTTTGTATACCATGCTTTGTTTTTCATATATAACATGGATGACAGCTCACTATGCCCTCCGATTTTCAAATTTCTTGCCCCAACAAGTTATATATACTGGCTTAGACTTTCATGCAAAATTTCAGCTTTGTTTGATGCTTCCAACTTAAAGTCAAAGAGTTAGTCAAGCTGCAGCCTTAGCACAGTTTCTGCCAACTTCTCTTCATAATGTCATCTTGCTTCAGATTTCTTGCTCCAGAGAAATCTTACTTATCAGATTTAATTTGTTGACAAAGTTGTAGAGGTAACAGAGAAGTAACTATGAAAGTCAACATTTGGTCAACTTTCAGGTTCACCATTAATCCTGCTGTGTTTTCTATTGAAGCTGCTGTTATTCTCTGTCGTGATATAGAAACCATAGTCCTTAACTCAGATCTTCTAATCCACTGTCTTGAGCAGCATCCTTTCCATAAATATTAGCTGTGTCAATTAGATCAGCTTATGACCCTCAAAACTCATGAAGTTTAGCTCATGACTGCTGAAACAAATTTCCTCTTCATTTTCCCTGAAAAACTGACTTCCTTGCACCCCTATTGAGCTCCAAAAGTTACATTTTAGCTCTGGAACATGTTTGCAAATTTCAGTGTCAAACACTTTTCCTAGCTCAAAGTCAACTTTGGTCAAACTTTGCCCATATGAAATTTTCTAGCAGCTTCAGCAGTTAATTCCTTTGATTTCAAGGGGTCATCTTGAGTTATACAGCTCCAAATTGCTCTAAATTTAGCAGTCACCATCCTTTTATCATTTGAAACTTGTTTGCAAATATATTTTGAATTTGGAAGTCATCTCCCAAGGGTTTGAAGCATATCTCCTCTGGAAGTAGTTTTAGCAGAAAACTGGAACTCATTAGTGTCTTTTCAGTTCTAGCAGTTCAAACAGCCCCAAAATTTGCAGTCCCCTTTTTGATATCCATTTGTAAGTTTTTCAAACCTGCAAGTTCTCATTTTGAGGCTTGTAACCCAGAGTTTGAAGCAACTCTGCCTCCACTGGTAGTTTTACCATAAAGGTAGTGGATTTGGGTGTGATTTCAGGTTCTACAACCCCATTTTATCTCAAATTTTGCAGAAACCAACCTTTTATTATAAAAAACTGGTTTAAAACCATAAAATTCAACTTAGAAACTGTCTTCCAAGATTTTGAGGCAAATTTTCTTTCTGCGGGTTGCACTAATTTGCTATACGCAAAACCAGATTCCTTACGTCTTAAATCTGGTTTAAGGACATGCGTGAGTCCATTTTTGCAGTATAAAATTATCTGCAAATTTTCACTCCAAAATTCCCTTTCTTTCCCAAATCAAGTTGAGTCAAACCTGCTCCAACAGGTCACTTATGCAGGTTCCAGTAACTTGCAGCCTCCATTTCAATGGGTCATTTGGAGTTCCAGTGGTCCAAATTGCACAAGATTTTGCAGCAACCCTCCTTCAGATATTTAAGATTTGTTCCAGCTTCAACCCCTAAATTTTGAAGCCTTCTTTTAAGAGTTTGAAGCTTGCTTCATTCTGCTGATTGTTTAAGCACAATCTTTGATTTTAGAGGGTATCTTGAGTTGCAGTGTTCCAATTAACACCAAACATACCAGTCACCATAGTTTTGCTATAAAAAAGTTGTCTTGGCCCCAAGACACCAATTTATAAGTCCTCTTCCAAGGGTTTGAAGTGATTCTTCTTCTGCAGGTCATTTGAGCAATATTTTGGACAAAAAGGGCCTAATTGAGTTCCCATGCTCCAAATGCCGCCAAACTTTGCAGGAAACTTATTTTATACATATCAAAGTTGTCCAAACTGAGAAATCCAAAATTTGAGGCCATTTACCTAAATTTTGAAGAAAAAACGTCTCTGCTGGCCACTTTTCCAGCATAACTTAAACTTAAGTGATTTCTGAGTTTTGCTGCATCAAATTCATTAAAATTTTGCAGAAAAGTCCTAATTATGCAGATAAACATGACTGAAAAATTTCAGCTCAAGACTCCATCCCAATCTTAAAGTCAAACTTGAGTCAAAGTTACTCCAATAGGCCATCTTATACATGTTTCAGCGACTTGCATCTTCAACTCAAAGGGTCATTTCGAGGTCTGTTGCTCTAAATAGCACAAAATTTTTTAGGAATCTCCTCACAGTCATATGATAGTTTTCTAAACTCAGAACTTCCCAGTTTGGGGCCCTTTCCCCAAAGTTTGAAGCATAATCAATTCTGCCAGCAAGAGAAGTTTAAACACCTGCTTTTTGATGAATTCATTAACTTCTGTTTTTTCTATCCCCTGAAAACTTTCCAGTCAAGTTCCATTACCAAAATAAGACATGTTTGAACCCTAAAATCTCAGTTAAAGGATTCAGAGCCAGAATTTGGTGCCTGACCAGTTCTGCTGGTCATAGTTTTCAGAACTTGCATTTACAAAGTGAATTTATGTTCTTCTACTCCAACTTGGATGAAACTTTGCAGGGACCTTACTTTAGTCATAAGGGAAGTTTTTCATTTCCAAAACTCCAGTTTTAAAACTTTCAACCCAAAGATTGAAGCATTTCTTTTTCTGCAACTCATAGTTTATTGAAGCAAAAGCTTCATTTTTTAGTTAATAAAGAGCAGTAGAGCAAGTTTCTTACAACTCTGCCATGTATAAATTTGTTCTTACCTCAACCCCTGAGTGTTGTTGTTATGAACTTTGTTTTATTTTATCAGATCAAATACTATCGCTTTTCTTTTCCTTGTTTGTTTTTTATTGTGGCAGTAGCAAGCTTAGTTCTCAATTATGCAGGTTTCTCTCTGTTTTGGATCAGCTAGTTCTTGATAAAGATACTTGGTGACACAATTGAGGTATGTTATGATGGTATGATTATATATGAGTTAGTAATGAGTGGAGTTAAATGGCACGGCCCTCTTACAAATTGACATTTACAGGTTTACAATTGAAATTATAATTCACAAAAATATTACATTTACTAAACAAAAATTGTAATTGTTTTTCTTTAACGGATGTGCACATACCTTTTAACATCACATCCGGTATAGAGTTGTCAAAAGATGAAATTGCTGTAGCTGCTTACACTTTTTCAACTGAGAGGCCATTAGCGTATGCTCCATCAATTAAGTTTTTCTAGTAAAGTTTTGAACTTTTTTATCACAAAATGGAAAAATAAGTTCTTATTCTAGCTTGCTACATTGCTTTTATTATAGGGAGAAACTCATTGATGCTGGAGATTTTGACCATATTTGCTCAAGACAAGGGCTACAATCTCTTGCACCAACCAAATGTGTCCAAGTTGATGTAAGGTTCACAAAACTGTACATTTGTACACACATTTTATTTTCAAATTTTATTAATATGTTTCCTAAATGTGTAGGTGATTAATATATGGGTTTGTTATTTGACCCATAGAGAAAAAGAAATTCGCATAATGGTGAATTGGTTCTTGCCAACAACATTTTCAGTAAAAAAAAATGAGATTCATTAAAGGATGATATTGTACATTATTCTAATTACCACTTAAGTTGTAATTTTTCAATTTGTTTTTTTTTTCTTTAAGGTACGGGTTCAAATGAAAAATTTTACTGTAGACGAAGAGATAAAAAAAATATAAGAATGAAGACAGGTTTATGAGTCACTTGAAAGATTGTAACAAGGTACCTGCATCAGCTATTTTTCTCATTACATGCCAACTTTTTTTGGGTTTTTTTAATTTATATCTTACGCCTTTTAATTTTTTTTTTTCCATATGCAAGATCTTCATTGCTATGGTTACTAAAGATTATCATTGGTATTTGGCTATGGTGGACATGAAAAATGCCGAGGTCATTTATGTTGATTCACTACCAACACAAACAACTCATAGAACGCGGATTGCCAAGATAAAGAAAGTGGTTAGTATTTTAATTATTTAATTATTTTCCACAAAACTAATAATCTAATTTGTTCTTATTTCTCTCGAATATTAACATTGACAATCATGTTTATCAATAGATGGAATACCTAGAACACTTATTTGCGCATCCATCCTTCTATGAAACAAATAACCTCACATATCCAAAGGTAACTCAATTCAAAATAATTGTGCCCGATCAAGTCCCAACACAGAGCAATAGATAATATATTTGTTTTGACATTCTCTACCTACTTGATTCGAAATTGCATCATATTACCTATTTAAAGTTTATATTGTTACTTTACAATTACGACTCTGCTATATGGGTAATGTTATGGATGGAGGCGCTAACAGGTTCACGCAGATATAACCTAGTAATATCTTATATAATTGTTACTCTTTCCTTTTTACCTTGCAATATACCTATTCTAATTTTTTTTTTTACTCTTGATTATAGTTGGTTACTCCGTACGCTCGACTGCATATTTTGCCCAAGTTAATCATGACACCATTCAACACCATCAATTCCACTATCATCCTGAAAGCCCAAACATACTTCTCTATTATGGAATTGAAGGAATGCTCAACTCTGCCAAATGAATTGCTCAATTGACTTTAGATTTGCAGAACTCACCAACAAAATAATGTTTAGCTTCAAGTTGGTTTTTATTATGTAAATTTAGTTTTTCGTTCCTTTTGTTGAACTATAAAAACCGTAATAAATTTATAGTTTCATTTTCTTCTTCTCAAACATCATACGCAACTCATTCCAATGGGTACCTTTTGATATGGTCGGAGTAAACAATCCTTGCGCCATAACAGCAAAAGTGACAATAGCAAAAAACAAGCCTATTTTTCCTATGATGGTTGCAACTCCATTCTGTTTAACTCATTCCAGAGAGAAGAAAGGGGTTCAATGCATTCACATTAACTTCTTCAGGAGTATCGTACTCATTGGACAAGTTCAAACCTATTGAAATGTAAATGGAATCAACATTGGAAAGAATATGTGCATTATATGGACAACTTTCTGCAGGAGTAATACGTGAGATGGAAAGAGAGAGAAATGAGCTTCAAAATCAATAATCTATACCAAATACATTACTTTCATACGAAATAACCTACTACAACGAGAGTATTTCCACTATATGGCCTACATACTTGTCAGACTGTAAGCTGTAAAGCACAACTCAGAAATTGCTTTCAAGGTTAGGATTAACAGATATTATTTTGGAAGTTGCTCCAGTCAATAAGATTCATTATTTGGCTAGGGCTTACTGCACCCTATAGCTCTGAAGTCCGAACATCATGTAATCTGAAATGTCGAGGCAACATGTAAAACCATATAACTTGACATTAATGTCAATAGTGCTTACACTAGCTCTTTCTATTCAACATATTCTTGTTGACATCATAATGCTGTGGTTTTTCTATCAGCAACACAATACTAATGTAACATACAACTTTTTGCCGGCTGGTTCATCTTTGTATATCCTGTTTTCAACTGCATCACTGTAGCCAGACCTCTGATCAGAAGAAGCTTGTAATAGAATAGCAAAGGCAGATTCTGGCTCTGGATAATTACGACTTCCTATATACCCTACTTCCAATTATCCATCTGAACATCTTTCAATTCTCTTCCGAATGCAACCATCATCTTGTTCTCCCCTCTCCATGCATGGAGCCATTTGATGATAACTGCTATTACTCGACCATGAATTTCTGCCTTGCAGATCCTTTGCTGGTGGTGCAGCATTCTCGGGGGAGAAGCCATGCCTTGAAGAATCTCACAAATGGTCCATGCTTTTCTCTGAAGGAAAGATCGCTTCTTGACAACTTGGTGCTTGTTGTACTGCATGAAACTCCATCATCTTTAGTACAAGCCAAAAAAAAAAAAAAAGATATATTCTACAAGCATGATGAAAGAACTTCAAGGAAAACATTGTGTATATTCTACAAGCATGATAAAAGAACATCACGGAAAACATTGTGCTCACTTTGATTTGCCTACAAGCATGAAAGCTCAGGAACTTGTCACCTATAAAAGAATTTGTTAGAATTTTCTTCTCTCATAAAATATCCAATAAATAAACTATAGTTACATACCAAGATCAAATAGATAACTTCATTAGATTCTGCTGACTCATTGTCAGTAGTTTGAACAGAGCTCATTTGGAGTTAGGGATAGAGGAACCGGGTTACCGATGGACTATATAGATATAGAAAACATCCCCTTTTATTTCAACTTCTCATTCATAAGTGCGTGTTAAAAAAAAAAATTAAAGGACTACTCTTAGTGTTTGGAATCCTTTGTTTTCCACTTCTCTAGGAAACTAGGACCAAAAGCAGTTTCCCACTTATATACAAAGTTCTGTCAACTCAGAAAATAAGGTTTTCACATAAGAGAAGTGCAACTGAAGGGAATTTGGATTAGAAGATCGAAATAAGAAAAATTTGAACTCAGACATCTAAATGTCCTTTTAATTTTTGGAAGAATAGGCAAACCAGATATGTTGACTTTTTAGGTTACAGAGGATACATCAGTCTTTCAAAAACTTAGGATAATAGGATGAGTGAGATGAATTCAATCAAGTATCTCTTGCACAAAATTTTTCCAGGTATGTTTTAAGAGTAAATTGAAACTACTGAGCTCTCCCTCTGGAAAATTACTAGTTTAAAGGGGGAAGTGTTATTGAAGTTAGAAGCTGCAGGACCAAGCCAGTACACTGAGGTTTGAGGGTCAGATCTTATTTTAACCATCTTTACTGAGGTTTCTGAAGTTAAAACAAGTTTTGTTTGGGTAAAGGAACTTGTCTGCTAAGTTTGGTTGGAAAATTTGCTATGAAACATAAAATGGCCTCTTAACTAAAGCTTGCAGTGGCTGCAACCTATAGAAATGACAGGTTCCTGGTTCAAAAAATCAATCTTAAATCTGAAGGCTAAAGCTGGTGGTTTTGCAATATAATATGCACAGAGGTTGAGCAACAAAAAGTTAGTAGATAATTGGAATTGAGACTGGTTATTGGCTGCAAAACTAGGAAAATCTACACTGGATTGCAAAGTTCACTCCCTTTGACTTCAAGATTGACTTTGAGTTGGAGGAAGAGTTTTGAGACAAAACTTTTGTACTTGACTTGTGAGTAATTTGTAATGCAAAGATAAGTTTTGGTTTACAAAACACAAATTACCTTTCCTGCATAAAACTAACACATACAGCTGTAAATACCAAAAGAAAACTGTTGGCTAAGTAAAAGTATAAGTTCTAAACAAAACAAGAAAACTTGCCCTCAATCCCTGTGGCTTGCACATACTAACCTGCAGAATTTTTTGTTTAATATACCAAATACCATCGTGAGCTTATTAACCTGGTTTCAAGGTTTAAAAATGTTATAAATGTGTCTCCAAACCTACACACAAAAACCCATACCAACACAATGGCCCTATCAACACATCAAAGCTCAAGTCAAATGCTTCCATCTCAAACCTTTTTTACTGCAGTATTTCAGATAAATCAAGTTCGGGGAATTCAAGTCTATTTCTAATCAGTTTCAGTTAATTTTTCTGCAAATATTGATGCTAAGTAAAATCAATTAAACCAGCATTGCAAAGAATTCCAAACAAAATGAGTTCAGCTGAGTAATAGTGCACAAATAAGCAAACAAACGTACAGTCAATCAGATGCTTTACAAATTCTCATGATTTGGGCTTGAAAACAAGGTTCGATAATCTAAACAACATAGACAACAAAAGAATATGACTATAGCATAAATCCACAAGGAAGACCATATTCAAAAGCATAAATAAGACTACATACACACATTTCATAATAATAAAAATAATAACAACAACAACAACACACACACACACACACATATATATAAACTTCACATTTTAACAAAAGATACAGCAAATCTAGAATTCATGCTTCTAGACACCAACTTCTGCCTCAAGTTCTTAAATGAAGGCCATACACAAGAAATGAATGATTGCTTCACTCAGTAATCACTTGTCAAGAGTTGAGAAAGATAAAAAAAAAACATTTCTAGCTCCCCATTTCCAGAGGTTGCCTGAGAAGAAATATGATGCTGAATAGGCGGAGGGTTATTGTCTGCATCTGTTTCCAAATGACCTGATGAAATTTTGGCAAGAGCACGTTCAATGAAAGCAACAAGTTCAGCTTTAATAGCACGTAGATGTAATATCTGTAGAATATGATTGCAATTCTGGGACCATTCAATCAAACAATCCACAAACTACTTCAGAGATTTGGTCCCGAACAAAAACATCTATAAGTAGAATAAAAAAAAAGCCATTAAAATAATTGCAATGTTTAAACTACGAAAGGAAAAAGGTTCCATGATATACGAGGTTTTGAATCTGCAGGTTTACGCAGTGCATCTAAAACACCACGTAGAGCAATCCCAAATGTCAGATGAGTTACAAGCTGATGTTTGATTTCACAACCTGAAAAATTTTTAGATTCCCTCAGCTGTGGAAAACGACTACTCATAGAATGAACAGAAACTACCTTAAAAGCATGATACAACTGAACACAATGGATTGTTAAAGCTTTCAAAGCTGAGATAACATATAATAGCAACAATATACATATTATAACTCACCAAATAGAACTGCAGCAATTTTTAACTGTCTTTCTGGATACTTGGGGAAAAATCTGTATTCCTCACACAAATTTGCAATCATGCACTCAAGAATCAGTTGCTCCCTGAAAACCATAACATTAAAGGTCATTGCATCTTGAAAGGACAAAATTTTCATAAACTCAATATTCAAATGCCCCATCAAAACATCTGCCACCCAGACCAATATCTCAAAGTTCCTAGCCATCTATGGTACAACATATGCATATGTGCAGTTACTCTTGCCCCATCAAAGATTTTTACTCACCTCCATACCAACCATAATAAGTGAAGGAAGTTCATTATATTTATACTGGCTTTTTATGGCCTCTTCTAGCACCATGGTGGAACCAATCTTGTGATTTCACATTATCATGTCAATAAATGTTCTTACATCATTATCAATGACAGAAGAACTCTTGAACTTAAAATCATTTTTTTCCAGACTCAAATCTATCAAAACTTACTTCACATTTTCAGATCCATATCTTGCAAACAGCTACATACCCAAGTCCATGAACAGAAATGATATAACTGGAAAGTTAACCCAATAGCTTCCAAAGTTAAAGAACATAAAGGCTGACCTCAAATACGTCACTTTGTATTTTAAGGTCAATGAAATGAATCATTCATTGAATGCAACTTTTGTTTAGAGAAAATTCATTTAAAATATTTGATTAAAGAAATGATATAGAACCAACTAGAAGAGATTTGAACCAAACTAACCATGATAGTTACACCAGGAAATGAGTGACTATTTCCACAAGCTCTCATGTTGCTCTCCCTCCAGCCAGCTCATGCTAAACGACATAGAACACCACAAACTACCAACAAAATAATTCCAATCACTATTTCTGTGCATGAAGTTAAAAGCATAACTCATGAAAAACTTTGACTAAACCCAATAAAAAAAAAAACTTATTGACAGAGAAAGTAGTTGGCCAACAACAACACAAGACATTCATACAAGTTTCTTTCCTCATCGTAAGTACCTTCTATACACCTTCTATGAATCTGAACATTAGTTGCTTAATACCAGTGTACCTCTCAAACTGTTCGTATGCCTGACGGATGAACATTTCAAGGCCAGTGACTGTTCTTGCTCCAGATTCCTCAGCTCCTCTCAGAAGTCTAGTAATTCTTGGGGTATAGACTGCATCAAACACCAGAGAAAAAAGTTTCAAGGCATGCTACAAAAGAAAAAACTCACTTTAGTTCTTTGACGTTAGCAGCTTCAAGATGCTACTACACAAGTTAGAGCAAAACAAAGTTTTGGGAAACTAATGAAGCAATACTAAAAGCTCCCACCTCCTGACTACAAAGAAATTTCATTCTTTTCTGTGAAGGCTGATCTAATTATGCATCAGTATGTTATCTGTGTTGTGCACTTGTGCTTTCTGAACCATGCTAATAATGCAGAAAAACTTCTTGTAATTATATGTTTGATCAAATGCACATTGATCAAATGCAATTACACCTGATTATCCAAGCCAAAAAACTTAATGTTCTCCGATAATATGCACCTTTCAGTTGAGTAACATATTTAGAGTAGAATTACTAGTCTAGATTTATACTGGGACAATCTACCAAATGACATGCCTAGTTTTACATGGGACAGAAGAAAGCAACACAGCTTTACGTGGTATTAATCTACATGTTGCAATAAAAACCTTAACCCAGCAAAATCAGTTGATGAGCAAGTATGTAGAAATTTTGGAACATTCTCAACCAACAAATGCAAATACACCCCATTAAAACCAACTGATTTGAATGTTTCATTGTAGAGAAGAGGTGATTCGCTGTGGCTGACAGGTTTCCCAATAATTCCATAGATTTTGTTTTAGCAATCAGAAAAAGGAAATCTAAAGAAAACCAATCTTGCAGCTGGCCTTCAACCCCAATAAAATATAAAGTCGCATGACCACATTTGGCAAACTTCAAAATCTAAGTTAAATATCTCCATCATGCACCTAGAAGTTTTCACTTTATTCCTCATGACATGCTGGTTTCAATTTCTACTTTTTACCGAAGAAGATTTAGTGTTTTAGGCTTTGGCTGGTTATCCTTACTTATGAATACCATGTTCTTCATTTAAAAATTTCCAACTGATTATAACATTGCATTCTCCAATTTTTGATTTATCTTCGTAGGATTGTATTTTTTGTGCAATAAAGAATAAAAAAATTATAAACCAGTTTCTTAACCAAATTAAGGGTGAAATACATAAAGAAATTAAGCGATTATACGAGAATAACATACCTTTTTCCCCACCTTCAGATATTGATCCAGTCTAATCTTCGTTCCCAGTGTTCTGATCATGGAAAAACAAAATTAAATCAATCTTGTGTAGTACTAAGATGAAGGGGAAAATGAATAGAAAACCCGAATGTGTAGATCATAGAAAGACAATATATGTTGTATAACCACATTTGGCAAACTTCAAAATCTAAGTTAAATATCTCCATCGTGCACCTAGAAGTGATCATGTTCAAATGCATGTCAAGGCTCTAAGGTAAGATCACTAGAGGTATTACAGGACACTATTCTCTTCCATAAATTGGTTCTCTTCCGTAAATTGGGCATCATACTCCTCCTTCCCTCCCAGGCTCCCGCTTTCTTTCTCAGTTTTACTTCATGTATCCGATAGTTCAAGAAGCCTACATGATATCTAGAATGCATTGTTTTATATTTAGTTACAAAGACACAAGGTTACACTAAATAATTCTACCAAACTAGCTAAAGGTTTAGACAGAAATAGAAGAAAAGAAAACCTCTAACCTAAAATAGGACCTTGTAATAAAAAAATTTGAAAACAAAAACTTAAAATGGAACCACTGAGTTTGCAATAAACTCTTAACAAAATCTTTTTAGCAGTTTAGTTTTCACTTTTTAACATAAAGTGAGTTTTCACTTTTAACCATTTAATTTCCAAGAGCTGCAATCATTCTACAGATGACGTGCACATGCAGCTGACTGGAAAACCAATTCCTGGATGGATGAATAGGCTTGCTAAGCTAGGTGAGATGTATGTTGGATAGCATGTCCTTGTTAAACCGACGACTGAACTTACTATTGCTTCTACACCTCGTTGACCATCTACTTCTAAAATGGTTTCCTATAACTTTAAATGCTAAATTCCTCTGCTCTTTACGTTGCATTTGAAATGTAATCATTGTTAGAATGATTTGCTATTTTGCTGGTGTTTGGACAAGGAAAGACAATGGCTGACATGGTTTCTAGTCTGTTTTCACTTGTATTTGAACAATGTATTTCAACATTGGATCATTTTACTAGGTGCTTGGTCGAATACTTCATTACATGGTTTCAGGAGGGGAAATCCCTAAGTCTAAAGGGAAATCTCTACTAGCACATGAGGGAATTGCCAAGACTTACTAACATAGTCTTTCAGGAACAAAAGGTGAAATTAGGAATTAAGGAACCACAGCCCAGCAAAGCCGCACCCCGAAAAATAATTCACTAAAAAAGAATTCGGTAAAATCTAATCAAATTTTCAATAGCAGAAAAATCAAGTAAGTTGGTGCAGTTACCTCAACTTTTGATGGTTGGAATGATATAGGAATGAGAAAGATCGTCTCCAAGCAATGGCCCAGAATCGAAGAGGTCGAGTGTCTGATCGACGTTGATGCGAAAGAGAGAGGGATTGAAGGCTCAAACCCCACCACATGCAGCCCCAAGTAAACGCCGACGAGTGGTGGTTCTGACAATTGAAGAAGCCGGCCTACGAGCAGCTTATATGGCTCGAGGGATGCGCCAAGCTGCCGATCAGCTTCCTCCGCAGACAGCTGCCATGCTTCGCTCTCTCTGCCATGCGCCCGTCGTTGATTCCGTCGGTGGTGTCGCAACTCGCAAGTCCCGGCCCTCCGCTCGCCTTCTGTTTGCTTTTTTTTATTTTTTCTACTCCAGCCACATTTTTTACTTTCTAATATAACTAACCGATAACCGATTTACCTTTACTCTTATACCATTAAAAACTTTAAGGACTTCTATAGTAATTCTACTAGGACTGACACATGTATGCCACCTAAGCCAAGGTATGTACCTGCCCAGGTACTGTAGAAAGATCCTAGTCGGGGTTGCTTTGGCGTCAAAAGGCCACTTCAGTCCTAAACATTTTTCCATTTTCCTATGCCAGTCCTTAATCTTTATATTTCTCTAAAAAAGTCCTTACACTATCGTAATGTTAACTTTTGCTAACTATATGTCCTCAATTAGACGTTCTTCTAGATTGTAGACGGAAATGATGATGTTGCAGTTAACCATTATTAGCTCACAAACTAATAAAATATTTGGCATATATGATCTCCATAAAATACGGTTGGCAAATTTGAGCCCAACCCAAATACATAGACCAACTCGCCGAATTTGAATTAATTCTGGCTTGAATTGAGTAAAAAAGTCAACAGTCCAAACCTAACCCCACCCAAATTTTAGAGAAACCTAAGCAAATTCAAACCTAAATAACTTCAACCCAAACAATCCAAACCGAAAGTGACCCCGAATCTGAATAACGCAAACTTGAAATGACCCAGTATTTGAACCACTTTAACCCGACTCATCCCGATAGGTTAACCTGGGTATAGACCAAAACCCAAATAACCAATCAAAGGTCACTAAAGACCAAAATCAACTAGACCTAAAATTCAGCCAAACCCAATAAACTCGACCCAAGCTAAGCCAAACAAAAAACCCACTTAACCTAAAATTAACCCAAATATAAATAACCTAATTTGAACTCAACTTAGATAAAAAAATATGATAAGTGATAACTCAATAAACTTGAACCCGGATGATCTGACTCAAACCTGACCCAACCCACTCAATTGTCATCATTTTTCATATTGCATGCTTTTTTGCTATGGTAATAAGAGGACATCTCCAAACGAGCATAAAGCCGCAAAGCATAAATACTTTTTATGAGGATGGCAAGTTAGCAGCAGTGAATAGCCACTTCAGTATTCTCGTCTACCATTGGAAAGGCGTCTAAGCGAGAACTCACACTTAATACGTTTCAATGGTTTTATGGGATAATTTGCACTCATGGCCCTAAATTTTTATTATTGTACCGTTTTGGACTCTATCCTACATTTTTTGCATAGGACATCACATCCCTAACCTCAAAAAATTGTATCATTTTGGACCTTTCATGGATATAAACTGTTAGTGCGAATGAAAAATGCTATCATGGCATTCCAACGTCCGCAATTCAACACGGTGGTACAATAACCAGTTGCTAGTAATGACATGGGAAGGAAGAAAATAATTAAAAAAATAAAAA
The DNA here is from genome assembly GCA_039654915.1 of Aquilaria yunnanensis. Classification (NCBI taxonomy): domain Eukaryota; kingdom Viridiplantae; phylum Streptophyta; class Magnoliopsida; order Malvales; family Thymelaeaceae; genus Aquilaria; species Aquilaria yunnanensis. Next base: position 6,758,794 of record CM077595.1, read on the forward strand.
AATGATAAAAAAATGGGGCCATTGTGTGGAGATTGTGGCCATTGACTTTACCCTACTTATGGGTGATCAGAATTCGATTCAAACTAGAAAAAACCCAAAAACTAAAATAGTTTAAGAATTCATTTTGGTTAATTTAATAATTCGGTTCAGTTTTAGTTAAAACCAAATAACAAAAAATTCAGTTTCGGTTTTGGATATCGGTTAATTCGATAATCAAATTTTTTATTATTAGATTAATTTTCAATTTTTCTATAGACAATAAAACTACAAACTAACCCAAATTAGCTTGTATTCTTATTTTCTTTTCTTTCCATGCATAATAAATCTTCTATATTGCATGGAATTTTGAAGAAAAAATAATGTCTTCCTCTCACATATAATCCAATTTCCATTTTGTTCGGTTAATTCAGTTTAGACCAAATCGAATCGAATCGAAATATTTCAGTTTGGTTTGAGTTCAATTTTATAGGCTAATTCGATCCATTCAATTTTTTATTATCCAAAACTGAATAAACCGACTAATTCGCTTCGGTTTAAATCGAATAAACCAAATGATCACCCTTAAGGTCCCTATTCTTTGATTCCTGAAAAGAATTTTCTGCTAACAGCCACCATAAAGGTAGGTAACAAGCTCGATTGGTCGTCGCCAATGAAGGACAGATCAATCTTTGATCTTATCCATTTTATTTCCTATCGCAGCCACATAGTGATGTTTGCAAACAAGATTTTATTTTCCTTTACGTCATGGGGAAAGATTGGAGTGGGGTTTTCAAGGTTGCTTGACTTGTTCTTGGTGGAGCATATTGCAGCATGAGACACACTTTGGAAATCACACAATTAAAAAGACTCACCTCATCATTGCTATTTCAGAATAGAGAAACGATTGGCTAGTTACACGGGCCAGTCTCTTAGATACGAAAGCTCAGGATCAACCTCTCACATCCCCTCTGTCTCGTTGTCTCTCCCATCTCTGCCTTAGGCCACCCAATTCCTTCATCCCCTTTTCTTGACGTCAGATGATTAGGCAAATTTGGTGATACATGCAGGAGCGGGAAACACAACTAAAAAATCCAACGGTGCATTTTCCAATGGCTTGGCAGTTGGAAATTTCCAACGTGCTAGGGCGTTGGAAACTGTGAAAAAAAATTGACACTTATAAAAAAAATCTCTAACGGCCAAGCCGTTGGAAGGGTTGAAAATTTTCCAACGCACAAATTTCCAACTGCCTAAACCGTTGGAAAATGTTTTTTATTTTTCCGACTGCCAAGGCCGTTGGAAAATATTTATAATAATATTTATAATTATGATATTATATATATACATACATACATATATGTATGTATGTATATTTTTATGATACACACACACACACACACATAAATATTCATAATAATATTTATATATGATATACATACATATATGTATTTTGAAACTACATGTCTTGATTTATCATTTGTATGCAAAGATTTTTCATTTATATATTAAAATGTTGAAAATAAAAAATCCTAGATTAATATGTATATATATCTTACACATTATTATTATATTTATAATACATATCATATTTTACACATATCATAATAACATATACATAGTATATGTTATATGTATCACATATGTTAATGTATCATATATATGATATATATTAATCTGTCATATATATTATACTACAATGTTTCATATATTATAATGTATGTAACATATATATTAATGTATATAAACATATTATAATGTTTCATATATATGATGTATATAACATATATATTATACTACAATATTAGTATAATAATAATTTATTATAATATATCATATATAAATATTTATAAATCAAATAATAATTATAGTCATACATTAATTATATCATATGTCTTTATATTGTATGTATATGTCATACACACACATATTAATGTTTTGTTCATAATAATAATAATAATTATTATTATTATGAAAATATAATAATAACTATATCACTATATAACCCAACTTATTATTAGGCTCAAATTGGCTAAAACTAACCTAGCTATATATCCCTCACCCCCACCCTCTCGCTGCCTCTGCTTCTTCTCCATCTCGACTTCTCCCTCGCCTCTCTCCTTTCCCTGCTCTTTCCCTTTCCCTCTGCTCTCTTCGCTCTTGCCTCTCTCCGTTTTGTGCTCTCTTCGTCTCGCCTTTCCCCGTTCTCGGCTCTCCGTCTCGGCACTCCATATGCTCTCCATCTCGATCGGCTCTCCGTCTTGGCGCTCCGTCTGCTTTCCGTCTCGGCTCTCTTTCTCAACGCTCTGTCACCATTCTCCATCTCAGTGCTCCGTCTCGGCTCTCCGTCTGCTCGCCTATCTTCGCCTCGTCGCTGCACTCCCCTCGCCGGTCATCGCCTAGATCTGCACCAAATCTGTCGTTCTCCTCTGTTCATCGCTACTTGCACCCAGATCCGTTCATCGCCGTCATTCCTCGCTCCGCCACCCTCCCCGACAGCTGCATTTGCAGACTGCTGTTTTAATTTTTCTTCTTTCTTTTTCAATTCTGGGGATCTCTTGTTGTATTTGTGGTGTTTAATTTTATATTAGTACATATTTATTTTCAGTATAATTTTTCTTATTTTTTGCTATTTATGTAATTTTTTTGATTTTGTTATTTCTATTTTTTTAAGTATTTTTTATAATTTTGTGATTTTTTGACTTGTTTTGAATTTTGTTGTGTAATATAAGATATAATTAGTTTAATTTTTTTGTCATCTTATAAAATATAAAATATAATTTAACACTAAAATATGTGTTTTATATAAATACATATTTTTTTTATTTTCGTATAAAAAGTTTCCAATGGCCTAAGCAGTTAGAAAAAAGGCTAAATTTCCAACTGCCTAAGCAGTTAGACAGTTGAAAACGTGAAAAAAAAAATTATTACAGCTGTTGGAAATTTCTAACGGCTGACAGTTGGAATTTCCAACTACTTTCATCTGGGCCGTTGGAATCTGAACTTCCAACGCATTGATTACCAACGGCTTGGTTTCCAACGGTTTCACGTTGAAAATTTCAAAATTTCCAACGGCAAGCCATTGGAAATGGCAGTTAGAAAAAAGCCTTTTTTTAGTAGTAAAAGTTAGTTCATCAGTTGAAGCAGTTAAACAATAAAAGGAAACAACGTTGTTTCACATCAGGTTTGATGGATGAGCTCTTTGGCTAGAATCCTCTATTTCATGAATGTAGATTTGTTACCATATTTGATTATATCATTGTTTCTATAATTTGAATTAAAAGCCAATATGAGCTGATTCTTCATCTTAAGAGAGTAACGAGAAATCACACCTCTTCTCTCTGAACTATTTTTCTTTTCTCTCTAGCTATTCAAGAAATAAATCTCTATTTTCTTCGGATCCTGGACTTAGAGTTCTCTTAATCATCAACTTGCATCATTTAGGTGCCAATCGAATTGGGCACTAAAGGAAGAGGGTTGAAGTGGCATTGGATGATCAAGCAAATCGGCATTGGACGAACACATCGACGCCAGACAATCAAATCAATATCGGATGGTGAGGGACGAATCGACATTGGATGATGAGGGATGAAGAGAGTCGAATCAGCATCAGACTAATATGGTAGACCAATTGACAAGGAGGGAAGGAGGTAAATCAATGATGAGGCTTGAATTGACAAATCCGACGGCAAAGAAAGGGGAAGAAAGAAAGATCTGGGATGAAAATCAACAGATTTGGACGTGAGGACTATGGGGAAGGAGGAAGGAGAGTTCTTAGGCCACTGCTTCTTTTTTTCATTTTTCATTTTTTATTATTTTCTTTTTCATATTTTCATATTTATATTATTTATCTTCCTTCCACGTCATCGTCAACAGTTAATTATTGTGCCGTTATGGCAAATTGCATAAGTTGGTATGCCACGGTGGCATTTTTCATCCACATTAATGATTTTCGTCTATGAATGATCCAAAATTGTACACTTTTAAGAGGTTAGGGACATCTTTTGCAAAAAAAAAAAAAATAGAATATGGTCCAAAATAGTATAATAATAAAATGTTAGGGGACATGGATGTAATTTACTCATGTTTTATGACTTGTTTAGATAAACCAAGACACTTGGGATTGACATAGAAAAGTAATACTCCATCTGTCTCAATTAGATGAAATGTATTTTTTTTTATGTCCCAAAAAGGTTGAAACATTTCCTCTTTTGAAAAATTTTAAACAATTAATTTACCTTTTACCGCAAAACCCAATAAAGACTCTTTTTTTAATTTCCACTCAATCTTTCACTGCCTAAAACCCAAAAAAAAATTAATCATTATTTAAAATTTCACTAGAAAAAAAAAACACAAATTACATACACCTTAATATCTCCGTGCACATAGAAACATTTCGAGTAAATTGGGACTTCAAATGGTCTCCAATTGAAAAGATGTGGTGAAAATCCATAATTGGCCCTTGAACTCAACTAAAACGGACACATAGCCCCTGGACACCAAGTCGGTATACATAACCCCTCGAACTTGGTGAAACAGGACACTTAAGCCCTTCTGTCAGCCACCGTTAGTCGAGTGCAACCATTTGAATTAGTTATGTAACGAGACTCATCATTTTCAGACATTTGAAGACGTTTAGGACTTAAATGACAACAGAATTGAGATAAAATGATCTATTAAGTATTTAACAGTAAAAGTTAGGCAAAAAATCGATGGTGGAGGGAAAATGATCTCTATTTTGCTTGTTTCGTGCCTAGTTTCGTATCAGCAATATAGTAAAAAAGAAGAGAGAAAATAAATCAAAACTTGATTAGGGATAAATAGCCAAACCAAAGTAAAGATTTCAAAAGAATGGATTCCTACTAAGAAACAGACAAAGGCAACCGAAAGCCGATTCCTAGAAAAAAGTAGAAAAAGACAACCAAAAGCCTGTGTCAAAGGTAAAATAATGTCTCTGTAATGAACATGTCTGATGCTACACGTGTGTATATAAAGTATTTTAGGAATTTATGCAATCAAAAGTGAATTTTACAACAGATAGAATTTAACAATTTTTAACATGCTTTACTGAGAAATTGGTTATTATTGTTGTAATCCAAATTTGATACAAATGTTTACTGATTATGTGATTGTAGCCTGGTTTGTTCAAGAATGAGTTATATGTACTATTGCAATTATGCAGATGGTGGAATTCAACACATACATATTTTATAGTGGGGTGTTATTAAGGAAACCAGAGGTAACATATGTTGATTATTAAGTTATTGTGAAAAAATTTGATGAAGACATGGTGGGATATTGGTGCTTGCTGGACATTTTGAAAGAGATTGGGTATAATAGTACATATATCAAGGCCATTTATTATAAGGTGCTAGGGTCATCATTTAGTGAGGGCTTAAGAATATTACATAATGACAACACAATAAGAGACATGCTAGCTTATGACATTAAGGGTGGCATTAAAATATATGTAGAACACACAGAAGAGAGGAGTAAAGGAGATAAGGCTTCAGCAAAAGTTCCTGTAAGTGATGGAGTTTACACACATGGGGAAGGCGAAATTGGAATAACATGTGGTCAATTAAATGGGGCTGGTGAAGATGGAGTTAGTGTTTGCTTCAATGAGTGTAACCTAACTTCTAAAGAGGTGCTTAAGAAGTAAGTTAATAACGCTGAGTTGGGAGAGAGACAGTGAATAATAGAGCAATTACAGTTGTGATGATAGTGAAGAAGAAGATGAAGATTTACATGCTGAACTTGAGCAATAGCTAAATGGCATTGCTGATGCCATTTACCAAATGCTGAGGAGGAACTTAAAGATGCAATACACCATGTTAATGATTATTTCGACCTACAAAATGCTGTTGGTAGTGAAAAAAGTTGAAAACAGAGTTTTGTTGTTGCACGCAGTTGAAGCACTTTCTCATTGGTTTATATACAGGTTTTGTAATACATGATAAACACTAGAGATAACTACAAGTAGGATAATATATACAAGATAATGAGCTATCTCTTAGAAGATATATCTTGACATTTATCTTCAATACGCCCCCGCAATCTCAAGGGTCTGTGGGCTATATTGAGATTGGAACGAAATTTTTGAAAGTTTTGGACAGGTAACGGCTTGGTGAGGATGTCAGCAAGCTGATCTTTGGTTGATATGAAACGCACTTCCAAATTTCCTTATGCCACCTTTTCACGTACAAAGTGAAAGTCTATCTCTATGTGCTTGGTCCTGGCGTGGAACATTGGATTGGCAGTCAAGTAGGTGGCACCCATATTGTCACACCAGAGAACAGGTGATCGATGTAAGTAAACTCCAAGCTCGGATAGAAGCGATTGTATCCATATCAGTTCAGCTGTAGAGTTTGCTAATGATCTGTATTCAGCTTCCGTGCTTGAACGAGAAACAGTGGGCTGCTTTCGAGAACTCCAAGATATCATATTTTCTCCCAAGAAAATGGCATAGCCAATTGTTGATCTCCTGTAATCTGCACAGCCAGCCCAGTCTGCATCTGAGAATGTGCTAAGAAGATTGGATTTTGACCTCCAAATCCATATACCAAGCAAGACTGTGCTTTTTAAGTATCAAAGGATGCGTTTAACAGCAGACCAATGTAACTCAGTAGGAGAATGCATGTACTGGCAGACTTTGTTTACGGCATAAGAAATATCCGGCCGTGTGAGTATAGCATATTGGAGTGCTCCGACAATACTCCTGTACTTGGTAGCATCGCTGAGAGGATTTCCTGCAGTTTTGGATAGCTTCTAGCCAGTGGACATTGGAGTGGAGACTGGTTTCACCTCAAGCATGTTGGTTTGAGCTAGTAACTCAAGAATGTACTTCTGTTGGGAGAGGATCACACCATGTGGATCATGAATGACTTCGATGCCAAGAAAGTAGCTTAGCGTTCCCAAGTCTTTTATTGCAAAATCTTCTCGCAGTTAGTGGAGCAGGCTATTTACAGCAGCTGTAGAAGATCCTGTAATGAGAATATCATCAACGTAGATCAAGAAATATATTGTAACACCATCATTCTTGAGTATAAAAAGGGATGTATCTGCTTTCGAGGGAACAAAACCAAGTTCCAACAGCTTCGAGCTTAGGCGAGAATACCATACCCGGGGCGCCTGTTTCAGGCCATATAAGGCCTTGTTTAGTTTACAGACATAATTTGGATACTTTGGATAGCCTGGGGGCTGCTTCATGTATACTGCTTCATGTAAATGCCCATGCAAGAATGCATTTTGCACGTTGATTTGTCGTATATCCCATCCTTTCGAAACTGCTAATGAGATAATGATGCGAATTGTGGCAGGTTTTACTACCGGGCTGTAGGTATCATGGTAGTCCACACCATACTGTTGTTTAAAACCCTTCGCAACGACTCTCACTTTATGTCTTTCAATGGTGCCATCGGCCCCTTTTTTTAACTTGAACACTCACTTGCAATCAATCAAATTTATGTCTTTCCTTGGTGGAACAAGTGTCCATGTATGATTCTGCAAGAGAGCTTCATACTCAATGTTCATTGCATGCCTCCATGGTTGATACTTAGCAGCTGTTTCATAGGAATCAGGCTCAGCGTTTTCACTTGCAGCAAATGTGGACAGATATGCAATAGTTCCGTCAGTAAAACGTTTGGGTTTTCTGATGTTGTTTTGAAGCCGTGTTTTCATGGGATGAACAACCGGTGCAGGCGATTCTGGAGCAGGATCCATTGAAACACTATTGGTGGTAGGTATTGACTCAGATGGGTTCAATGTTTCAGGGATGGCTGGTGCTGTCTGAGATGGTGTTGTCTGTACAGCAAGAGGGAGAGAGATAGGGGCTGGACTGATCACGTCTGGTTTTGGTCCTGTATGAGAAACTTGTGAGAAGGGAAACATATTCTCATCAAAAACTACGTTACGTGAAATGTAGACACGACCAGTAGGCACATGTAGGTATTTGTATCCCTTATGTTTACCACTATAACCAATGAAGGCACATTGCTTAGATCGAAACTCAAGTTTAATTGAGTTATAGGGACGAAGGTATGGCCAGCAAGCACATCCAAATACTTTTAGAAAGGAATAGTCAGGTTTGATGTGAAAAAGACGTTGTATGGGACACATATTCTGTATGACTGGGCTAGGTAATCTATTGATCAAGTAACAAGCAGATCGAAAGGCTTCATCCCAGAATTTTAATGGCATAGATACTTGAGCAAGAAGAGTCATGCCCATTTCCACTAAATGTCTGTGTTTTCGTTCTACAGAACCATTTTGTTGGTGAGTGTGAGGGCAAGAGACACGATGTTCAATACCAATGGAGGAAAGGAAAGTGTTTAGTTTGTGATACTCACCACCCCAATCTGTCTGAACCCTTTTAACTTTTCTTTCAAGTAATCGTTCTACGTGTGCTTGCCATTGAAGAAAGACATTGTAAACTTCAGATTTAAGAGATATAGGATAAATCCACACAAACTTACTGAAGTTGTCAATGAAACTGACATAATACCGAAAGCCATTAACTGAAATGGGAGCAGGTCCCCAAACATCAGAAAAAACAAGGTCTAAGGGAGTCTTAGAAACATAGCTAGAATTATGAAATGGTAGCTGATGGCTCTTGCCTTGTTGGCAGGCATTACACACGAATGAAGTGTTACCCTTTCGACAAGGAAGGTTATTTTGATGAATGATTCTTGCAACAACTGATGAGGAAGGATGGCCAAGACATTTGTGCCACTGGTCAATGTCTACACGTTCACCAACTAAAGCCTGACAAGAAGAAGAGGTAATGTCGGCTGGAGGCAGAAGGTAGAGTCCGTTCCTACATTCCCCTTGTAAGATACTTTTCTTCATAGATCGATCCTTAACAAGAAAACAATTAGGGTGAAATTCTATGAAAACATCATTATCATGGGTAAGCTTGCTAACAGAGATTAAGTTTTTGCTAATTTGAGGAACATGAAGAACATTAGTCAAGGATAAGGAGGATTGAGGGGTTTTGATGTGAGATTGACCAATATGTTTAATAGACAAACCTGCTCCATTACCTACTTGCACCTGATCGGCACCACCATATTTTTCACTGACGGTAAGATTGTTGAGGTCGTTGGTAATGTGATCATTTGCCCCACTATCTGTATACCAGTTTGGATCTAACTGATAAGAAGGAGTTGATGCTACTGCAGCAACATGATTAAAGTCTCCTTGGAAGGAATGATCAAATCGATGAAAACAAATAGCAGCAGAATGGCCTGGTTTTTGATAGACCTGGCACACAACTCGAGCCCCATTGTTGTTGTTTGTAGAGTTGTTCCCTTTGTAGTTAGGCGAGCTGGTTCTTCCACGCCCGCGTCCTCTTCCTCTGGTGTTTGGACCTCTACCGCCTCTGTTTGAATTGTTGTTGCGAGTTGCAACATTTGCTGACGAGGAAGTCTGGACCACAGTATTAGCAACATTTGCTGACGAGAAAGTCTGTGCCACAGCATTATGTTGTTCCAATCGAAGTTCGTAGTTCAAAAGATGACCATAGAGATCGTTTAGAGGCATAGGGTCAATTCTTGTTGTAACGGATGTCACCAGAGGATCATACTCAGAGTTTAAACCTGCCAGAAGATAGGAGACAATTTTCAAAGTCTTGGAGTGGTTGTCCAACTGCAGAGAGAGTGTCAGCTAGCGCTTTCACTCGATTGAAGTATTCGGTGATGGAGAGGTCTTTATTTTGCAGGGTAGATAGCTGAAGTCGAATTTGCATAATTCTAGCATGAGAGTGAGATGCGAACATTCTTTCAAGAGTCACCCAGACCTCTCGTGAAGTTGTTATGTTGATGACATGAGCTAGGATCTCTTCCGATAAGGACGAAAGGATCGCGCTCAGAACCATCTGGTCCTGCTGAAACCAGATTTGATAAGCCGGATTTGGAATCTGGCTTGCTTCAGCTACTTCGAGCGAATCTGTGTTCGCTTCCTGAGAAGACGCCTCACTGGCAATCATTTTGGCGGGCACTCAGTGGTACCATCAACGTAGCTAAGGAGGCGTTGGCCTCTAAGATAGGGAAGAAACTGAGCTTTCCAGAGCAGATAGTTATCTCTATTAAGCCGGATGTTGATAAGATGTCCAAGGTTCAATGGTGGAGTGGGCAACAATGGTGGTCCAGAGAGAGAAGAGAGGGAAGGGGAAGAAGTCGTTAAGAGATTGAGAGACGACATGGATGACGTATGTCGCAGAGGCTCTGATACCATGAAAGAAGTTGAAAACAGAGTTTTGTTGTTGCACGCAATCGAAGCACTTTCTCATTGGTTTATATACAGGTTTTGTAATACATGATAAACACTAGAGATAACTACAAGTAGGATAATATATACAAGATAATGAGCTATCTCTTGGAAGATATATCTTGACATTTATCTTCAGTAGGTAGATGGGAAGATTATGTCACAAACCTAAATCCTAATGGCACAAATAATGTTCAGTTCCATGAAGAATTCGATAAATCAAACATTGGAAGTTTACATTCAAATATTGATGAAGATGGGGTTAAAGTTGTGAAAAGGATGAGAAGACAATTTGAAAAGTATGATCCAACATAAAAAACGGTGTGTCTTTTTGTTGGCTTGGTTTTTCATAATCATATTGAGTTTAAGGAGGCTTTATTAAAATATTGTGTTGTTGAGAAACGTGACTATGATTATGTGAAAAATGAGCCATCAAGAGTAAGGATGAAGTGCAAGGCTGAAGGTTGCCTTTGGAACTTGTTTGCATCAAAGGAGTTTTTGGATGGGCAGGTGTATTTCATAGTGAAGAAATACAAAAACATTCACCTTTGTAAGAAGGTTTTTAAGATTTTAAGAACAACAGCCCCTTGGATTTCAAAGACCTTTGAAATGTTCATTGCTGAGCATCCTAGAATCAAATCAACTTCTCTACAAGGCTCGATTAGAGAGCTACTTGCAATTATTGTTTCATGCAACCAGTGCAAAAGAGCAAAGGCTCAGGTAAAGAAGAAATTAGAGAGAGATGTGACGCATGAGTATGCAAAATTATATGATTATGCAAAGGCACTTGTAAAAGCAAATCCTGGGAGCAATGTTGACATTGAAGTCATACATAAAGGAGCAGGTTGTCCACCAGTGTTTAAACGAATGTATGTTTGTCTATCTCCTCTCAAGAATGGATTTTTAGAAGGTTGTCGACCATTTATAGGGATAGATGGGTGCTTTCTTAAAGGCGTGGTTAAAAGACAACTGCTAACTGCAGTTGGAAAAGATGCTAACAACCAAATGTATCTAATCGCATGGGGTGTGGTTGAGAGTGAAAATGTCGCATCATGGATGTGGTTCTTAGAACACTTAAAGAATGACATAGGCACTAAGAGTATAGATGGTTATGGCAGTGGGTTGACATTTATGTCAGACCAACAAAAGATAAAATTTTTAATTTAAAATTATGTATTAATTTTTATTAATAATTTTGTGTTTAGTATCTTGACTAACTTTAGGTCTCTGTTATTTATAGGGTCTTTTAAATGCAGTTTCAAAATTATTCCCAAGAGCAGAACACAGGCTATGTGCAAGACACATATACACAAATTGGTACAAGAAGTTTAGGGGTGAGGACTTAAAGCTAGCTTTCTATGCCTATGCCAAAGCACCTAATGAACCAACATTGAATAGGAAGTTAGATGAGTTAGAAGGCTAAAACTTGGAGCTAAAGAAGCAGTTACACGTGTAAACCCAAAGGGTTGGTGTAAGGCATATTTTTCTTATGTTGCTCAATGTGATAGTGTGGACAACAACACATGTGAGGCATTTAACTTTGTGTTGGTTAGGGCAATACGCAAACCTATTATTTCAATGCTTGAGGAGATCAGGGAATATGTAATGCAAAGATTTATCTTGAGAATGCTGTTTATGAGTAAATGGATTTGTGATATTAGGTTTGGAATTGCTGACATACTTACTCATAACACTGAGAACAGCCACAAAGTGGAAGGTTTGCCCAAATGGTGCCAATGGATATGAGATTAAGTTAGGAAAATCTCAATATGTTGTGGATTTAACTTTGAAAACATATAGCTGTAGAGAATGGGATATTTCTGGAATTTCATGCTTACATGTCATTGCTGCTATTAGGCAAGTAGGAGATAACTCAAAGAATTAAATATCTCACTGGTACAAGAAAGACAAGTTTTTGAAATCATACAGAGACTCAATTGCACCAATGTTTGGTGAAGAATTCTGGGAAGAAAGTGGACAATGAATTATTCTACCTCCTCTGCTGAAGGCCATGCCTAGAAGACCATAAACTGCAAGGAAAAGAAGAAGAAATGAGTCTATTAAAGGAAAAATGAAATGTCTAGGCATGGTAGAACAATGCACTGTAGCATTTGCAAAAGCTCTGAGCACACATGTAAAGGCTGCCCTAGCAAACCTTCTAGTCCTAGTCAACCTGAAGTTGTGAGTGAAGTGCTTTGAAATGTTTTTTTTTCTTAGAACATTTTTTAGTTTTCATTTTATTTATTGATATTTTTTTATGGTAGGAACAACCAAATGTTGAATATGTTAATGCTAGCAAACCAATAAAATTAAAATCAATTAGGGAGAGAAGAAGAGCAATAGTTTCACAAGGTCAAACATCGCATGCTATAAATAGATCAAAGGGATCTATAAGCTTACGTGATGTACAAAATCTGCAGGTTTGACTTCGACATTCACTCATAGAGTTATGATCTAATTCTTGTTTTTTGCTTTATTTTTCTAATCATTTTTAGGTTTCTGAGGCTTAATCAAACTTTAATCAATATGTGTTTTGTATTTTAACATAAATGCTGCTGTATTACAGCCTACACGGCCAACGAACTAGACATTCTGATCATTTCTGGTGATACATATCAAGGCTGCTGCAACAATTAACCAAGGCATTCTATGGAAACAAGAAGGAATCGTACCCACATGAGTATTTCTTACACATACCAGAGCATTAAACTCTGTGGATTTTGCAAATAGGATACTTTTGTGTGAATTTTGCAGCAAATTAAAACTTTAATGATATTGCTATTAGTAAGGCCATGTGTTCTTCAGACTTGTGTTTAAATCTTTTGTATCAAATTAGCCTTTGAAAACTAGCTTGGAATTTCTGGAGTATAAACTAGTTTCGCACATTGAGTTCATTTTATTTCCATGCCTACAGGTTCTGGTTCAGTTTTCCAAGCCTGCAGAGTACCAACCTTGTGGTTCTGGTTCCATTTTAAACTGCAAGAAGAAACACTTTGCTGGAAAATTTAGCAAAAAGTCTAACATTTGATTTTCACAGATAAAATTTGCAGTATATTTCACATCTAATTGCAAGGTTTGACCCTAAGGTTGACTTTTTGCTAGAAACATTGTTCTGACCTTATACCTTGTTTGTAGCCTTGAAATTGTATTTGAAATATGTTGGAATCATAACCTTGCTAGATAAATTCAATTTTCCATTTTTATTATTCAACTTCAAGTAACCAGATTTGAAGCCAAAATCAGTTTTAGACACCTGCTAAATGGGTTTATGCTGTGTTTGTGGTGGCACTTTAACTTGATAATGGTTTAGGAATAATGTGTATAGCCAAACTTGAACCAATTTTCTGCAGGATATTTAGCCAACTTATAGGCTGACTTGTGTGCTTAGTAGGATCGAAACTCTTGCACAGTTAACTTTTGACAAACATAATACACAAGGGAAATGATATATAGCATCAAATAACCCACTTACATTACATAATATGGTGCATATACAATTGGTTCACTATTTTATCCCACTTATAGTACAAAAACGCATCATCTATCACTTCATATCTTCGCGTAAAACATTTTCTTCTAGTCAGAATCATGCAGTGGCACCATTCCTTGAGCCCCAAATGCCATCATTTTGTGCAAATCCTGAGAATCATATTTTCCACCAAGAAACATCTCTGGGCTCCATTATTCTAGGTTCTGCTAATGGTTCTTATTCATATTACAGCTCTAGATGTTCACAGCAATCTAACTTGCAGTAGGTATAAGAACCAGGATAACATTGCTAAGGCAATACAAAGCTGTCTTAAAAATCCAACTTCACATTCCAAAATCCTCTCCTTACTATTGTCGTTCCAACCTATCAATATAAGCACAATCAATTATTAATCATGATATTGAAGAATCTGTAAAACAATTGGTGAAAACATAAATTACTATTTTCTAATATCTGTTGTTTTTTCCCAACTCTTACATGAGTCTTTTGAATAAAGAGTAAAGAAGACAATATGTGAAAGTCAAGTTGTTATCCATATACCATGTCCAAGCAAACGAGAAAAAGAAATGACACTTTATTTGATAGGTATGATGGCTACTGTAGCATGGTTGATTCATCTAGAAGCCTGGTTCAATCTACTGCAACACTTTATTAACCTATCTAAGAAGCCTCTATAACTTGGTCGATAGGAGCTGTAGCTTTCAATTGCTAATTAATAAGTCTTGTGCATCTTCTTCAACAAACAGAGAATTGACATCAGACAGTGCTATTGAGGCTTCTAACAAAAATAGTTCACAAAAACATCTCAATTGTCAATTTTTGAAATCACTCCATTTAATAACCATGTATAGTATTCATTCAACAAAGGCTACAGAAAGCTCGAGACAGAGAAGAACATGTTGCAGAAAATGAAGGTCAGAGAACGAATACTAGATTGGCTCTGTGCATTTACTAAAGTTATAATCTTTGCAATGGCTTCCTATTATATCTTACACATACAGAATCCTCAAGCTAAACACATTCCAAACATTTACAATGATAGGAACAGGTCACAACAACATGAAAAAGAGGATGAAATAGTAAGGATTTATGATTCGACGGGATTCTGGAATGAAGCAACAGTAGATTGAAGAGAGGTTTCACAAACTCTGGCAATGGCGTAGATGAGGAAAGATGCATAAGTGCTACAAATTGAAGAGAGCTTTACCCACAACAGGGATGACTTCAACGCAGCAATCGAAGCACCTAGAGAAGCAACGGCTTTCACATCTGCTATTGAATTCTGATATCTTTTTTTTCGTTTTCTTCAGGTAAATCATATTTGTGATTTCAAGCGGCGAATACAGGGGACGAACAACAGGGTTTTTATATATGATGTTTCTTGTTAAAATTTTAAAAGATCATTTTACTTTAACTTTATTATCATTTATGTCCCAAACAGCTCAAAATGTCTAGAATTGACGACTTCCTTTACGAAATTAAGTCACATTGTCGCACTTGACTAACAGCAGCTGACAAAAGGGCTTAAGTGTCCTGTTTCACCGAGTTTGAGGGGTTATGTATACCGAGTTAGCGTCCAAGGGGCTATGTGTCCATTTTAGTCGAGTTCAAGGGCCAATTATGGCTTTTGGCCGAAAAGACGTATTTAAACGGAAAGCACGTGACGGTAGATGGCTTCGTGAGGGTGAGGTTTCTATACATGTATGTATCTGTATTACACATTTCTGTGAGCCAAAACGAAGACAGATTTTTGGGGTTGGGGCTTGGAACAAAGAGACATATCAAGAGAAGATGAGGCGGTGTTACCGGTGTGGTCGTCGCGGCGACAAGAAGGCGACGGTGGGACGGCGTAAGCAAAAGCTAGAAGAGGAGGAAGCGGACCTCAAAAAATCAAGGCAGAAGGCGAGAAGCGATTTCCTGTCGGCTAAAAGACGGTTGGAGAAGCTGAGATACGTGCAGGGCAGCGTCACCTTCTGGATTCAGCACCTCTGCGATAGCGTCAACTCTACCCTGCACGCCCTCCGTCACCACCCTGACGGCCGTGAAATTAGCCCCGATTTAAGCCATGATCTCCATCTGTGAGTCTCGATCCACCCTCAGAAGATAATACTGTATTTCGTAGTGTTTGTTACTATATATATACAATATTCCTTAGTCCAGTTGCCTGCTTAATTGACTTGATTATATATTTTTGTGGATTGCTCCTCCATTTGATTCGACCGCAGCGCAATGGTCAAAGCCTGTGCCGAAGCAGGGATACCAGTGCCGGCACCGATACCGGGTCCGGCCCCAGCACCACCCACACCCGGGCAAGAATAATCTGAACCTGCTTTTGTTTTGCTACTTGTCTTCTTCTGTCCTTGTTATTATCCTACCAGCTACCCTGCTGTCTGAATCTGAAGCAGAATTATGTTACTGATCCCAGCTGCTATATAGTTTCTCTTGCTCGCAATGTGGTTTCAAAGCGTTTCAAATTCTTCGTCGTTTCTTTGCCATTCAAAATCAATTTCCAAGATTTAAATTCAGGGCCGGTTTACCAAGTTGGTTCAAATCTCCAATTTCAATGTTGTCTCCAATTTCAATTTGTTTCTGTGGCCTATGTCAAACTACTATATATCAAACCTTGACGTACGCTTCTTGAAGCTGAGGTTAAACAATTTCTTAATTCTAGAACTGTGATTTAATGTAATGTGTAAATTAAGTACGAGGTTGAAGTTGAACTGTTTGTAATTAGATTGGTTATGATTGAAAATGAAATTGTCCCTCGCTCCCCCCCCCCCCCCCCCCAAAATCGTCCAATCAGATTCAAGATATGACTAATTAATTTCTACTCATATATAAATCTTTTCTTTACAGAAAAAAACAATCATTGTTTTGTTTAATACACAAAATGAAAACTATTGTACGATGGATACTTTCATATAAAAGGTGTATGGCAGGAGATCATAATCCTAAAGAATGGCTCGACTGGCTACAAATGGCCAACATCAATTTTCACACATCTACCATGTGCGACCCATATCATGAGGCTTTGTATGGCCATCCTCCCCCTATATATGTGCCTTATGTTCCTGATGACTCAATAATGGAGGCAGTAGATCTACAGCTAGAGCATAAAAATGATATTGTTGATTGGCTCAGGGATAATTTGCTGTGAGCTCAAACCCTGTATGAGGTAGCTCGCAGACAAGAAAAGGTCAAAATGCACATTTTAAATGAGAGATTGGCTATACCTAAAGTTGATGAAATATAGATAGAGCTCCATCAGAGATCCCCTGAGTGCTAAACTGGGGGCAAAATATTGTGGACCATTCCACGTGATAGCTAAAATTGGGCCAGTTGCTTATCGATTGCTACTATATCCAGAAGTTAAGGTACATAATGTCTTCCATGTATCTCTGGTGAAGAAGAAGGTGGGAAATGCATGCTCGTCTTAGCAACTATACCAGACATAGAGGAGATCATTAAGTCACCCTACACCAGTGTTGGATATAAAAATAGACAAGAAAGGAAACAAAACAATCACAAAAGTGTTGGTGCGGTGGATGGGTTCAACTCTAGCAGATGCTATTTGGGAGGAGTATACAACATTCAAAGCTCGATTCCTTGACTTCAATGACTCTTGAGAACAAGAGTCCTAAGGGGGCAGGAATGATACATTGCATGCATGAGTGGAGTGGCAGTCATAATAAAAAGATGACATGGCCAACAATTCTTCCACAGCTTTTGGCGACAGTTGTTATTTTCATTTGGATTATCTTATTTAGTTGTGATTCGAATCTCCCATATATATATATATATGTGGGTGTATTATTGATCGTTTTGGAGTAGTGAGAATACATCTTACTTCTCTCTTCACTTCCTTCTTTCTTGCTAAGATCCCCTGAAATTAGAGCTTCCATGCTACTGATCATATTAGAACCGGAAAAATTCATTAAAAAAAACCGCTTATGTTTTAACTCTAATCAAATCAGTCATTTATATTTTTTACGACTCAAATAAACCATCAATATTATGTAGCTGGCTGAATAAACCATTAACATTATTTGAACGGCCCAATTTACCTACTTTACTTTAAAATCCAATGAAAAATTACAAAACTCCTCGCCACCTTTCTATTTTTTGGTATAATTGATACTTTTAGTTTAAAATAGTCCAAATACGCTACTTTTGTTATCGTAATGAGAAATTTACTAATATTTTCATCAATTGTAGACTATTCTCTCTCTCTCTCCCCCTCTCTCTCTTTCGCTCTCACTCTAGACTTTAGAGTTAATATCGAAAACCTCATTATCGTCAATTCTCTCCAACATTGGATACATTGTATTTAACATCAACAACAGTACCGAGTCTCAAGAAATGAGATGGCCGACTCAAAGTTGAAGTCATCTCTAAAGACAGTGGTGGTGGTTGATGACAATAATTTCTCAGTCTCAGTTAGCCGAGCAATTCTAATATGAGTATTATAACTTTTGTCTCATTTTGGAAAAGAGAGAAATTTATTAAAAACTATTTAAATAGAATATTTCATATTTAATAGAAGATAAAAACAATTAAATGAGTCACTAATAATTTTATCAGTTTTCTCCGTAAAAAGAAAAATAAGCCTCCAATATTTTCAATTTTACCCTTTAAATGCTAACCTTGGTCTCCGTAAAGGGTTGAATAAAATATTAAATTTAATAGAGAATGAGTAATTTTACTCATTTAAAAATAATAGTAGTTTATTTGGCTAAAAAATAAACAGAAGTGGCCTAATCAAGCCAACAAAAGAATTTTAGTGGTTTGTTTATTATTTTTTGTCTTAGAACAAATGGAATATCTCATAAAAAATAGAATATTCAAATAAATTGTCATCAAGCGACCGATTTGAGCTGACTCAATAATTTCAATAATTTATTTGGTTTTAATTATTTTTTCATATCAGTACCAGTAAAATTAAAGACCTAGGACCATTATGCGCTTCGATTCTTAGACACCTAAACAATGTGTTTTATTGTTTCAACATCCTGCTCACAAAGGCAACAAGCAGTATCAGCATGGACCCTGCTATTTTATCATTGGCAAGCAGATCCTCTTACTCTGGCACCCACATAATAGAATAGTGCTTAGGTGTTGTGGTTGTCCCATAAACAAGTTTGTTCCACCTGCATCCATGTCACCTCAATCTCAATCTCAATAATCTAATTTGCTTAAGCACCCACCCCGTGCATACATAGCCAGTCTTTCTAGCTTTCAAAATATTTCTCTAAGACCCACAATCCAACTGTCTCTATTGGACCTCCACAATATTATTATGATTCAAATAAAATTATGAACCCATTTCATCCATAATGATTTTCTACCAGATTAGATGTCATGCAGTACTTTCACCCTAAGGGTCTGTTTCAAAAAAAATTAAATCTTTCAAGTTCAAGCTACATTCATCTCTTGGATTCATCAATTGGTGCCAAAGCTATTGAATCTCGTTTCATCCCCAAAAGAAAGGCTCTGCATTTCTAAATAATAAGTTTGATCATCTTTGCAAATTAGTATTGAATTAGATACTTTAATATAGTATCAAAGCTAGAGGTTTGACATTGCATCATTACCATGACAACCCATGTGATAGAGTCAAACTGACCTACACATGAGAAAACTTATTAAGTGAAAAAAAAATTTCCACGTAGTATAAGAAATATAAATTTTTCTAAGAAGCAATTGATTTTTGTGAAATATTTTTCCCTAGTTAATTTGAAAAGGTAATACAAAACTTGTTTTTTTACAAAATGTTGTAAAAATGGTGCTTGGGATTTTTTTTTTTAAGTATAAGGTTAATTGGTATTCAAGTTGAATAAATAATTACACTATACGAAACTCATCACTAATAATCAATTATTAATGATTTTCTCTAAATACAACCTTTAATTTATGTTCCATATTTATCCTTAAACCTTTTGAAGGTTCCATGGTGGTTCTTTCGCTTCTTTCTTTCTTACTCCATCCAACTCATATTCTTTGCAATATTTACTATTTTTCATAATCTCAAATCTTTGTAATATTTTTATATTAATAAATTACATATTATCCTTCAAACTATTATTTTAATATTCATCTTTTTCCATCTTTCTTGGGTTAAGTGTAAAAAGTGATAGGAAAAAGTGAAGGAAAAAATGTAATAACATAAAAACTTTTTCTTTTTCCTTAAATTCTTTGCCAAACCCAAATATTTAAAGAACATGGGGCAGATGATTTTTTTTTTTTTATGCAAAAAGGTTTAGTTAGGAGTGGTTTGTATGATTGAAGCTCAAGGAAAACTATAGCCTTAAATATATGATTCCTATATTTAATATAGTGAAGACTCATATGCCAAACCTATTAAACAAGACTCATATGTGATAGGCCAAACCTATTAAATAAGTGTTCTGACTACTTAAGCCAACATTTATTAGTGTTCTAGTAGTTCGTGGATATTAATAGGGTTTAGTTAATATCGCTTGTCGCCCCTAAACTATGGCTATTTCACTTAATCATTTCGGAACTATCAAATTTTTATATTAATCATTTTCAAACTATTTAATTGTTGCATTTACCGTCCTGCCGTTATACCAACTATTGAAAAGTGACAAAAATAGGTGTAAAAATTTACAATCAACCCTAAAACTTAAAAAAAATTTCTATCTAAATCATAAAACTTTATGATTTTGTATTTCATTCCTAAAACTATGAAAACATGTATACTCCTTTTAATTTTTCTCTTGGTTTCTTCCTATTACTTTTTAAACTTTTTAAAACATAGGATCTTATGATTGTCACCACTTTCCAATAGAAAAAGTTAATTAATATCTTTTCTCTGTAACTATTTTTTTTTATTTTTCTTTTTTCTTCCTTTTTTTTTTTACCAGAACACATAAGAACTTTTCTTTTATTCTATGTACCTAAAGGGTATGTTTTTGAAATTAATCTAAGAATCAAAATAAAAGTGACCGATAATATTTTGGTCATTTTTGTTATAATATTTTGGCTAATTTATTATTTCTAAATATAAAAAAAGGATGAAATTAACAAATAACACTAAAAATGTGATAGAATTCCATTAAAATTATGATCAACAACATAATATAGGGGCTCAGGAAGGAATCTCTTTCAATTTATAATAAACAAGAAGTTGAAATTATAACAAAATCCAAACATGAATTAGACCCATACATAAATCTGAGGGGAAAAATAGAAGGATAAAGAAGAACAATCTTAATAATATCTTGAGTTTGGCAAAAAAAAAAACAATATCTTGAAACATTGTGAGTCTTTGTTATTCCAATTACAAATGATTGGTACTGTTGAACAAAGTAAAGGACGAGAATTAGATGAATTTTTGGGGCTACAGCTAAGAAATTGTCTAACGTGAAAAGATTGTCATGGTAATGATTAGCGGATTAGCAGAAAGATTAAAGAGATGAGAAAATGGTATGTAAATTCCTTAAGTTTCTTTAAGAATTATACGTTAAATTCAAACAGGAGAAAAAAAAAAAGCTATATTTTCCAAACCATACAGCAAATCCAAAAGTGTTAGATAGAATGAGTAAGAATTTTTTTAAAGTTAGTCTAAGTCCTAAAATTGAATGAACAAGAATAAGACTTAACAAAACATGTTCCATTGTGAAAGGTTATTTATAAGGAAAAAAAAGTAAGCAAAATAAATAATACTTTCAAAAAATAAAAAAGGAAAAATGAAATAAGAAAAACATTTGCAAAAGGAATGAAGAAAAATGATAGGAAAATCAAAGAAAATAAAGGATCAAAAAAATAAAAAAATAAAAGAAAAATGAGTGATAAGGATGAGGTAATGAGGAAAAATAAACAAGAAGAGTAAGAGAAAAAAAAATGAGTGATAAGAATGGTAATCAATTCATTGAAAATTTTTTTACCAATGGCTGAAAAAATAATATCCATGAAGAATAATAAAGAAAAAGAAAGAATGAACTTAAGATGACTAGAAGCGCTTAATTCCTCAAGTCTCCAAGCTAGTCTCCTTGAGTACTCCATTGAGCACTTCAAGCCTCCTCCAAGTGAGCTCCAATGGTGCCCAACAAAGGATGAAAATTGAGAGAATGAAGAGAGAAAACCTAGCTCTAGCTCAGAATGTGGGAAGATGAAGAAGTTCCATAATTTTTTAAGTGATAATCCCTTTTCTCTTCACCAACCGCCAAAAAGATAAAATCCCTCCACCAACGGTAAGCTTAGATTCAAAATAAGAGGTAGGGATCACAAAACTCGGATACATAGGCACTAAGGTGCCAAAGGAGGTTATCTGGGTGCTGCAATGTCCAAAACATGAAGGCTACTAGTGTCGCAGCGCCGGCCAAGACTTAACTTCAACTTCCAGAATTGTTGAATTGTTGAACTGTAGCCCAATACTGTTCATTTGCACTTTTCATTTTTTTTTTCTCAACTCACTTGCTTCGGTTCCCTTCTCCACCTTACAAAATGAAATTCGAAAGCAAGAAATACCAAAAAATGTGATGTGGTGATGTAAAAAAAGATGCTCAAAATTGATAAAAAGTCAACAATTTTAACCATACAAATTATCATTCACCGATGGAACCTGACCATCTTGATTTGGGGCACCAATATGGAATCCAGATGGCTACCTCCAACTTCCTGCGTGCTCCCTTGCCTTCCATTTTGGAGATTTGGGAAACATAGTTACCGCCGACGATCAGCCATAATAACCCCACTCCCTAACCTAATTAGCCTCTCTTTTCCAATACAGTGGCGTTATTACCATTAACCACGAACCCTAATTGCCTAATTTCTGGTGGTGAGCCCAAACTCTTTCCAACTAGTGCACCACATGAACCAATCCGTCATCTTCTTCTCAACAAGCACTGCATAGTATTTGTTGATGAAGAGTTGAGACCGCATGAGTGCCTTCGTGTGGTACCACTATTTGCAGACCACGAAGTTCTCAAGAACCTAGTCTGAGAAAAGCGCTTGGAAGTCGAGCAATTTGGACCCAATCAGGGTGCAATTGCTGGCCATATTGCAGGTAAAGTCGAGATCTAGTGCAGAGATCAATGGTTTTCATTGTCATCCTCGGACTTTAGATTGGTGAATTTGGGGTTCGACATTGGCTCGGGGCAGATAGTGATTTGGATGGAAAGGGGGAGCATCTAGTGATGGTTTATGGAAGAAGGCTTGGTGATAAGAAAGAGATGAGTAGTTTGTTAGATGTATAAGTTGGGGGGTCAAAATTTTTATCTAATAAGGCTAGAATAGCAAAGTTATGCATTTTTCTTTTTCTTTTGTAATGGTAAATGACGAAGTTAACTTTAAGGATGGTTAG
Organism: Aquilaria yunnanensis; assembly: GCA_039654915.1. Classification (NCBI taxonomy): domain Eukaryota; kingdom Viridiplantae; phylum Streptophyta; class Magnoliopsida; order Malvales; family Thymelaeaceae; genus Aquilaria; species Aquilaria yunnanensis. The sequence continues at coordinate 6,781,848 of CM077595.1, forward strand.
TGCAAATATTTGAAAGAAGGGATATAAGTGCAGGTTCGCCTATACCTAAATGTAGGTTTTGGTGATTTTCCAATTAATAAAAAAGCCTAACCTTGGATAGGCTTTTACCCATCTACTTATGCCGGATTCGTCTAAAGCTTCTGGCAAAAGAGAAGAAGTATATAATGTCGTGTTTGTTTTTCGTTTAATTTGTGGGCTTACACCAATGTGTTCTTGATGCTTTCTTCGTTGTCACGTATCGTCTTGTTTTATTGGATATATGAACTACACTTTACCCTCTAATTAAGATTTGGTTAAAAAAAATTTCTATTACTTTTCCAGTAATCAGTTATGAGGTTTTTTTATTTTTATGAATGAAAGGGGTAAAAATATTATTATTATTATTATTATTTTGCCTGTGGGAAGCCTTGAACTCAGCTGTGGTTGGGGGAGGCAGATGTTCTACGCTCCAACCATGAGTACGAAATTTGGTTAAAATTATTCCTCCGCTGTCATATTTATATTTTTGAAACTTACCCTTTCTTTCTTATTCTCTTATGTTGTTAGTCGGTAATAGAAAAGCGTCTGTTTTACCCACAAAATGATAAATGAATGATAATTTAATTTTCCAAATAACTATCAAACAATTATTGGATAATTTAAATTTTATTAATAGATAGTTATTAAATAATTTAACTTAAACTATTTTATAATTAATATTTTACACTTAAGCCACGTATTTTTATACCGTTATTTAATAATGTTAAGAAATAAGGAGAAATGTGTAATTGTGACAGAACTTAAAAGAAACAAGTGTTTTCCAATGATTTTATTTATTTTTCCAGTTGATGTAATCTTTTTTATAACCACGTTTTGACATTAATGATTACCACTGCTCTAAAAGATTAATTATTCCCGTAAAAGTTCACCATCTATATCTTAACAATTTTGTAATAAGTACTCCAGCCAGAAGAGTTACTCGAAGAGGAGCTAATGGACCCTAAGAGTTACAAGGACGGCCAGGCCGGGCCAGCCGAAGCCCAAACACATCATATCCATAATTATAATGTAGCAACAGTTGGCAACAACAATCAAGTAACTACTAGAATTATTAACAAAGGGCCGAGCCGAATAGTGTGTTACGATTCACAAAGCAAACGAATATGGTCAACTTGAAAGTTGAAACTTCAAAATAACAACAAGGACATCACCGATCTATTGTTCAATGTCCACTCTAATTAAACAGAAACAAGTCCTCCTAAAACAATGGGAACTCAATTTGGGACCCGCATTTTTTAGAAGGAAAAACAGGACATTCGATGATGTTAGAGCCAGAACTGTCCACACACAAATAGACTTGGTAAAGCTGGCTATTTCCTGAGGTATCTACATTGCATTCTATCCATGGAGTGTACCCAACTCCTCCTTTTATTGCATCTCTAATACTCGCCAAGCTATATAACCCTCCATCTGGGTTTATACCTGCAAAAAAAAAAAAAAGTAAATGATAAATCAAATATGCGATTCGCAAGTTCAAGTAAAAAATTTTAGTAAAACTGAAAAAGGCACAGTAAATTAAAGAATTTTGTAGACATGTATATATATATATATAGATAACCTACCAGCAGAGGTGAGAGCTTGGAGGAGATTGGTTTTTTGCTTCAAGGTGAGAGCTAAACTGAAATAGGAGTGTTGGTCAAGGACAGACTCGGAGCAGGTGCCATGTTTGTTCCATTCATGTGACCAAAAGGTTAGCCCATTGCTGCTAGGACATGCCAGTGTTGGCCAACTCCTCCTCATGCTGCTCAGTAGGTTAGAAACCTACCCACTCGAAAACAGAAAACAACTTTGAATAAAAAGATAAGGAAGTAGTTTTCCTTCTGCTACAATATCCATTTGTTTCACAAACTTCTGCAGATGTCAACAAAATCCCATATTGGAGGAAAAGGTGCTGATGTTTTCTGTCTTTTTTTTTTCAAAAAAAATGAAAAAAAAGAAAAGTTATAGGTATTAACAGATTGTACCTGAGATTGATCAAAGGGGCTGTTGGGATCACAATTTGAAGGGTAAGAACCATCATTATAATTAGGCCAGAGCCCATGAATCCCAAAATCAGCTGCTGGTTTGCCTGAAGTTGGATAGCAGCAGCTCTGCTTTGTGTCACAGTATGATCCTGGCCACTGTTCCCAGGCAATTAAAATAATTAAATAAATTATTTAAAGAAAATCATACATTAAATAGTTTGGCTCTTCATTTGCCATGATGCTAGCAAAAGAAAAAGGAAAAAAAATTGACATATGAGGTAACACTTGAGAAAACTGAAATCCCCCAGCAGATTTATCCAACAACAATGTTTAATCTAACGGTTAATACTTATACCGATCATCGTCCAAAAAATCTTCAAATCTCCAGTCTTGGAATAAAATCAAAGAACTTACTTGCTGAACGAAGTAGAAGAAATCGAAATCCTGCGCTGCACAGAGGAGAATGAGAAATTGGGAGAGCGAAACCTTGAGCAAGATGGACAAGCTTTTGGACTTCATTTCTTTTCTTTTTTTTCCAACAAAAGTTCCTGTACTTCAAGATCAAAAGCTGAAAATGGTTGGAGGGAATTGAAAGGTGATTAGGTGTATATATAGGCTTAAAACAGGAAAGGTGAATCCTCTGCAGTATATGCCTATTAATTATCCCAATTAATGTGACACATTGTTTGCCAATTCTGTGTGAAACGAGGATTTAAAATGATTGCCAAACGTCGGCTCAGTACAATTAGGTCAATTATTTGCTTGTTCCTCTTGATTTCTATCCCTTTCCTTTGTTTTATTATCTTTGGTATTACTAGAATCCCATGAACTCAATTTTGTATGTATGAGATGGTGGTAGGACGTAGGAAGCATCACAAGCTGGTCGGGACCATGTAATTTTTTTATTAATTAATTGTGTAGAGGAGTTGGCAATCTGATCTGAAAGAAAAAAAATAATAGAGTACTAGTATATTTTATTGGATCAAGAGATAAAAATTGGTGCACTTATAGATTGAAATTATAAGAAAGCAAAACTCTGATTTATTATATGAAAGTTAATTTATTCAGAACAGTAAATGTAGGCTGTTGTTCGAATCAAATAAAAATTGTTCCGACATGTAATCTAAATTTGTAGGACGGAGTGAGGCCATCGAGCATATACAATCCGTTTGGATTGACGAGAATGGGAGAAGAGGGTATAATTGCCTCCTCCTTTTATTTAGTAGGATAAAAAACTGAAGAAAATGATGAGGAGGAACAACTCTCATCCCCTTTCATATGCATTATTATGTTCTTTTTTATAATTCTCTCAAATTAAGGGGATGATGAGTTTCATTTGTTTTAACACTTCACTTTCCCCTCTTTTTTCCTTAATGAATTATCCAAATAAACCAATAAGGAAATGGTACTAAATGTAACAAAATTTAGAAGTAAATATAGCAATGTTTAATCTAGAAAACGATTTTATATAGCAACGTTTTCTTAATATAGAAACAGGGTTGTATCCAGCTTTCAAATTGAGGGAGACACAGAAAAAATATATTTTTTTTGTAAAATCAGAAAAAAAAATTACTAAAAATTATTGTTATGGCCCTTATGATTAAAAATTTTGAAAATTACTAATTTCAATCTCCATAGTCATGTAGTGATTTTAATATGAAATTCATTGAAAGCAATAATAAAATAAAATAAGAAAAAAAATATAAAAATTTAAAAATTAGGTAAGTCAAATAAATTAGGTGGTGGATATCGTGAAGAATAGAGAAGTTGTAATTACAAGTTTCAATTTACAAAAAATATTGTGACAGTAGTGACACTTTTTTAATCAAATTCAGTAAGGATTATACACTATTTAGATAAACAAAAAAATTATGGCTAAACCTATTAGATAAAATCAATAACATACAAGCCAAAAATAAATAAATAAATAAAAATAAAAATTGCTACATGACCTTCCACGACTCTCTACTGTTTCAAATTATTTTTTTTCTCGTTATTTTGTTAGATATCTCTACCTCAATATCATAGGCTTTTATATGCATGCCAATATAACCGTTTGTCTTTTCCACACATCTTAATTCAATTCCAATTTGGCTTTAACAAGTCATTTGACTAACATGGCAATAAAAACATCCAAAAACTAATTTAACTACAAGTAAAAAATCAAGGCTAATATATTAATATTGTTTATAAATTTTACATAAAAAAATTAAAATCAATATTTTTTACTTTCTTAAATATTTGTGTTGTTATTTTTATTTTTTTACTATTTAATTTTTTAAAACAACTCATAAAATATGCATCATATATATAATTATGCAAAAATATTAGGGGGGGGGGGGGGGGGGGGGTGGGTTATGGGGATGAGACACCCTCAGCCCCTCTTTGTCTCTGCCCCTGTATAGAAACATATTTACAAGTTTATAAGGATATGAGGTACCTATAACAGAGAGAAGGGGAAATGCTTGTTTTTTTTTCCGGTCCTAGAAGACTAAAAATGAACAATATTGACATTATAGAAAAAACAGATATAAACCGAATTAAACTCTACATCTCCACTTCCATATTATATACATATACTATTCTGTCGAATCGTTTGGGCCATATGGAAATATTGCTGGTGATGCATTTCCATATCTTCCTAGGTGTGAAACAAAGGCTTCCCACTTCCTTGAAATTCGGTGTCTCACCCAACAGGATTTTGACACATACTGAAACTGCCTAATTCAATTCCACGAGAACCATCTTATATTGTCATTCCTTCCCCAGCCTTACAATTATAACGCACAACTCGCCGCAGTTGCTTTTCACACTGGAGATCCATTTTAGTTTTCCTATTATCTAAGCATGCCTGTTATTGCTTAAGATCTGAACAGTTTTGGTCCAATTCACTCTGCTATTCCAACATAAATCAATCATCTGAGCAATTTGCGTTCAAAAGAATTATAGTTTTATTATAGCAATCCATCTACCACAACCTTCCTCCTAGCATGGAACTTGCTAGACAACAAGCATAAATGAAGTTTCCACCCTATTCTTCTCAATATCAAAAGGTAAACAACTAAATAAAGAATAGAAGAAAAAAAAAGTTGAGTGTTGATGTAAATTAAGAGGGAAAGGTTCCCATCAAGTGTCTTCAAACTTAAGGACCACCATTTGCACTTTGCAAATGGGAGTCTCCACTGAATCTTGTACACAGGTTGTGAAGCGCCAGAAGAAGGTCCGTTTTCAGAGGACTTCAACACAAATGGTACACATGGAATCTAATCCATGAAATAATTTGATCTATGGACAGCATCGTTGTGGTAGAGGTTGTAAACCCCAATCTATTGCCGCTTCTTCAAACTCCAATTTGTATCTCTTGTTAATATGGTGACATAGTATGTCCCTGTGATCAAAGCTCGAATGAGAACAGATAACTTTCAGTGATGCCAGGAGCCGTTTCAATATATATGATTTTATGAAGTAACATTAAATTCTAGCCTTCTGAAATAAGTTCTCTTCTAGACTGTAGAGGAAGTTACAGGTCAGTGTTTTGTGCTACTTGCCTTGCTTGGTCCAATATGGACATGTGGATGACTAGATCTGCTTGCAACTGAGAGTCAATCCGCTTGCTCTGCAGATTCTGGTATGGATCATGACAACAAGGATCTTGATGCAAAATATTCCCCATGTTCATCATACTAGGAGCCCAAGATGTATCCGAATCATTAGGGTCAGATCAGGGTAAGTATACTATCACCAGAAATCTCCACAAGAGCATGTACCATCTTTGAAATGATGAAATCTCTGGACATCTCTGAGAATTATCTGTCTGCCAAATATAAGAGAGATAACTTTAGCGGCAGAATGACAATCCCCACAGATCCTAAGGTTTTTTACCACTCGAATTGTTGTGCCTGGGGGAGTACTTAAAAGTCCAAAAGTAATTGCAAGTTTTTCACTATGATATCTTAGAGTCATTTCCTTCTCTTGTTCACTCATATTTGGATGGAAGACAAGAGACGTATCAGGCACATAACCGGCTATTTTCAATTCTTTGACAAGTTCATCAAGTGCCTGATGCAAGGATGTTGATACGGACTGGACCCCATCCCCAGAAAAGAACTCGTGTACAATGTTGTCCACCTCTATAGAGCTACAACCAGGAACCTTAGCGGCCCCTTTTTCTTTCATCAATCCCCTCAAGAAATCAACATCTTCCCATTTGCCAGCTCTAGCACATAAGTTGGAAAGAATTACATAATCGCCACCATGTGAATCATCTAATTCCAAAATTCTTTCTAAAACAAGTTTCCCCAGCTCAACATTGTTGTGGCCACAGCAAGCTGATAACAAGGTACGCCAGAGTATTGGTGTCAGCTTAATTGGCAGCTCATAGATGAACTTGTAAGCCTCCTCCAGGCGTCCTGCTCTACCAAGCAAATCTATCATGCAACCATAGTGCTTAATCCCGGGAAGAATTCCATAGTTGTCAACCATACAAGAAAAAAACTTCCGACCTTCCTCTACCAACCCAGTGTGACTGCACGCATACAAGAGACCCAAAAATGTGATGCCATCAGGTCGAAGTCTCACCTTTTCCATCTCTTCAAAGGTTGCAATGGCTTTGTCACTCTGACCATGAGTCGCATATGCCACAATCATGGCTGACCAAGCAGGTGTATCTCTCATGCCCATGCTCTCAAAAACAGATATTGCATCCTCCAAGCTCCCACACTTGGCGTACATATCAATTAGTGCAGTGCTCACTTTAATATACTTCTCAAATCCATGTTTCTTAATGTACTCATGTACCCACTTACCTAAATCTAGAGCTCCCAACAAGGCACAACATGACAAAACACTAAGCACTGTGACATAAGTAGGCTTTACATTTCTTAACTGCAATTCTCGAAACAATGACAAAGCCTCATTCGGCCTACTCTTTCTGGCATACCCCATAATCATTGCATTGTATGAAACAATGCAGGGATCCAATAAATTACCAAAGATGAGACCAGCAGCATCCACAGCATTACACTCCGTATACATACTTATAAGCGTAGGACTAACATAAATGTTACCATTCAACCCAACTTTGATAACCAATGAATGCAATTGTTTGCCTTCTTCCAATGCCTTAATACTCCCACACGCCTTGAGAACAGACGGGAATGTGTACTCGTCCGGCAGGAGACCGGAGAAAAGGAGTTGAATGAAAAGAGCAACAGCCTTGGCAGGCGTATCTGAGCGGGAGTATCCACGAGCCATGGAGTTAAAAACCACAATATCTGGTTCAGAAATTTGGTCGAACAATTGGCGGGCATGAGAGATGGATGCTGAAGTTGGATCCTTGGTGCAGAAATTGATGAGCTTGGTGAGGACAGAGAGGTCGTTTTGGAGACGGGTTTTGATGGCAACAGCTTGAACTTGCTTCATCTCTCTCAGAGAGGTGCATTTGGGTAGTAGAAACAGTGGGTCTAATGAATGGTTCGTTGTTTCCATTGTGAAGATCTTAGCATTTGGTTTTGAAGAAGGAAATGTTGTGATAGGCAGAGATGGGGCTGCCGCCATTGCAGCAACTGAAGCTCGTTGCTCGAGGTGATGGAGATCGGACTTTGGAGGGAAGGCAGCAGATAAGATACATGAGCGCCTAATTAACTACTGGAGGAAGCAGTTCAACGGTCAAGATTCGGTTCGGTTACACACTTCCGCTTGGAAACATATTTTTTTTAAAAAAAAAAACTTTTTCTTTCATTTTAACAAATACTCTACTCATAAATACATTTTACAACCTATAAGCATTTTTCTTACAAGCTTACTACATAAATGCTTGCATAACACATTCTACTTTTTTTTTTACTTAAAAAGAAAATAAAAGCAAAGAGAAGAATAACATTACAAAGTAAATGATATCCTAAGTGCACTGGTGGTTAGATAATGGGCATTGATAACAATTAAATGACTAACGACAGGAATAGAAATCTTTTTCAAACTGCATGATCAATTGACAAATGACCTTGATGTCTTCCAAGACTTTTAGATAGACAAAATTATAATCAGCAATTTGAAGGAAACCTACCAAACAATCAGTGAGAATAGCAACATTGTTCATATGTCACATCCTAACATTTTTTTGAAAATGCATATATTTTATTTTTGTGTTTTTAAAAGCATCAATTTGTTTTTTGTTTTTAAAGTATCATTGAAGATCATGATACAATCATTGTCGGTGACAATCATGAATTCATGATTATCTGATTTTTTTTCTATCAATAAAGAATTTATCTTCATAAGAGAAGATAAATGAATAAATTAAATCATAACTCCTAAGTGAAGTTATTGTTTCAGTATCAAATTAATTGTCCTTCAGTAACCATTGCAATTCTGAGATACTATATCAAATTTGACGAACAATTAGTGGTGATTTCTTACATATCATATTAGCCTAACTTCTTTTTTTTTTTCCAACACCAAACGCATAAATTTTTTGAAAATTTTAAATTGTGAAAAACCTTATATTGATACCTCAAAATCCTACCAATCATATGCTAACGTTTTACCTATTAATAATGTCAAAGTTAGCATAATATCATTAGTGGATTAAATGGAATAACTAAATGAGATCATCATACAAAATTAATGGTGAAAATTTATAGTGTCTTCAAATTATGAAACTTTTTTAAAGTTTAACTAAAAATAATTCAGCAATATTTTGTAGTTCAAAGACTAAACAAAAAGGTTTAAGGGCAATAAATGCAATTTATCACAAAAAAAAAAAACGTTGTACAACTATTTTAAAATTTTTTTCAAAAATTTCTTTTTTGTTCATACATTTGGGCAACTTACGCAATTGTCCCCAAATGCAATCTAAATTCTTTTATACGAAAGAAGAAGAAGAAGAAGAAGAAGCAGCTTGTGAAGAAAGGTTTTGCTTCAACACCGAATTATGGCTCAAGAAAATTAGTTCTCATCTACCGTGGTGCATTATAATTTTTTTTTGCTTTTTTTATTTCTTAATTACGATGATGACATTTTACTCCTCTAGCATACATCTCGCAATATTATCTAAGATGTGATATACGACCACATCCATATTTAAAACAGCGGTCCGGTCTCACTTAATCCTCGAACAAAAGGATAATTTTCATTTTCAATAAATCCAAAATGATAAATTCAAATCCCACTAAAACTCATCCAACGCTCTCGGCGAAATTGGCAATGGCCAGAATCAATTTTGTTTCTCCCATACCAAATTATTTTCTTCAGAAATATAATTCAATCTTCGCTTTCTACCCAGTTGTCGACATTTATCTATAAAGAGTTGGTTCAACTCCCAATCCAACTACGGCTACTAGAGTCTTATCATTGGCAGCATTAGTCTCCGTTTGGTAATTACCGAAGTGCCTCCGTTCTTGCGAAGAACTTTCAGATTTGTTTCTTCTTTTGCTGTTCCAACTTCCAAATTTGGCTTCTTCATCGATTGGATTTAATTGGGGTAAGACTTTTTATTGAACTCTGAACTGGGTATTTAATATTTATGTGAGACTGTTTGAAGTCGGACATAGAATCAAATTTGGAAGAGCAAATCTGAGACTAAAATCATTTTCCGGTTCATCTTCTGGGTGAAGAACAGATTGAGATGACCACCAGACCCGAAAGGCATCTTCCAGATGTTTTTGGAACCAATAATCGTCTCCTGATCCTTGCAAATTCTGCTGAATTGATGCTAGAACCGCAAGGATGTTCCTTTCCTGGAAAAGATGGGATATTTAAAGGTTTGACTTTTTTTTTCTTTCAAGAATCAACACTTCTTTGACAAAAAAGCTTGAGTATTGCCCAGATGGGTTTTCTGTAGAAGTTGGAAATCGACTTAAAGGCAGAAGCTTTGAACTTTTTGGCAGAAGTTTGTAAGATGGTTTATTGCTTATTGTTCAGGGTCATATACAACAGATCCAAAGGCTCATAGACTAGAAGAAAACGCTGGGGATTCTGTGGCCATTGATAAGGGTAAGTCCAAATAGACCTTGTAGTTTAAATTCCAACTCTGTGGCATTGTTTTATCTGCTGACTGGAGGAAGAATCTGTTTGAACGGCTGAAGCTGGAAGCCAAAATGGAGGACTTGAACATGAACCAACAGGACCCTGGTTGAGCCAGAATCAGGAACAAGATAATGTCCAAAACAAACCATCTGCGCCTCGCTCAGAAGTGCGACGAGAGGGTGTGCGTGCTAGGGAGGATGGAAACGAGGAAGGAAGGGGAAATGCCATTAGGCAAAAGGGTAGCATTCGGCTGACACAAATCCGGCGTCAAGCTCGGTCCAAGTGTGGTTCAAGTGGCCGGAAACCGCAGGGAAAAGTGATCCGATTGACTGAAATTCGCCGTCAAGCTCGGAACAAACACAATCTTGTGCTGCAAAAAGCAGCTGAAGAGCATATGCAGAAGCAATCAAATTGGCAGATGAGGGAAATTTAGTGACCGCCAGTAGACAATTGTGTAAGATATCACGAGGAAGTGGCAAAAACGTCTATTATGGAATGGAAGCTAGTGCTATATTAAATTAGGATGCGGGCCAAGAGAGAGGGAAACCTTTGTAAATTGTTTTTATTTTATTTTTCCAATTGGACAATAGTATTTTGAGTGAAAATGAAACAAATTTTCCAGTACCTTTTTTTCCTCCACTTCTTAATTAAACATGTGTCTACACTAAAGGACAACCATGTTTTCATTCTCATCATCTGCTTCTGTCATGAAATGGAATCTTCTGGAATCATTTTTTCATATGAAAAAAATTGAGAATATATAGTAGTACGAGTGCAATTGGAATCCTAGTTGAAGTAGTGGACTGAAGAGTATTCGGACAAACATATGATAAAGTCAAATTGGTTTCCACTACTCAAAATCCGATGAATCTAGGAGATCATGTCACTTTATGTCTTGAGGAACCCTAAGCATGGTAGCTTCGGTTCAGGTCAACAACTCTCTCTCTCTCCCGTCCCAATAACGGTGGCCGATGCCGGTGGATTGTCTACTACTCTTCCGTGAATGGATGAGGGACTTTAATTTTGCAAATTTTTGTGGTATTTTGTGTGGAATATTTATGATTGAATATAGTGTTGAAAAAAGTGAAGACTAAGATACTCAGCAGAATGCCTATAAATTTCTTATTATGAGCTAATTATGTGTGACGTGATCTTAAACATGTGTTATTAGTGATTGTTTTGATTTATGATAGTAATTCGTTCAATTTGTACATCAATTCAAATTTTATACACAAGGAAGTCAAAAAATTAACCTTTTTTTTTTTTGGAAAGTTATATATTTTTTTAATTTATTCTTCTTTTTCTTCGTTGGGTATAAAAAAATTTCATAGAAAAATTAATTATTTTATAAAAAAAATTATTCAAATAATTATTAATTAAATAGAATTTAAGCTTTCAAATGGTATTATAGCCAACTCGGATCACATTAATTCAGTTAAGTTGGTCAACATTTTTCACAAGTCAACATAGAAACAGTGGCACGAAAACAAAAATGAGGCTTGTATTGGGCAAAATTACGCTCTTATGTCATTGGGTACTTTTGACTCATGTGAAGCTCTTCACTGGACGTGTTCTGTATTAGAGGAATTACCTTATTAACTATGGATTTAAATAATCGTATTAGTTTTCTATTTATGTATAATATCTGTAGATTAGGCAATTAGTTAAAATCAGAATATTTGATTTAATATTAATTAAGATTTGGTCAAATAAGCCAAACTCCTGTACGTGTATATATACCTCACTTTTGCTCAATGAAAGACAAGAAAAGCCAGTATTCGACAGTGTCAATATGGTATCAGAGCACTCACGTTTCTGACCTGATCTTATTTTCTTCTCCCTTTCTCCACCATGGCTTCCGACGAAACCTCTGCAACCTCTTACACCACCATTCAAAACACCCAAGACCCAACTAATCCACTTGTTACCATCAACATTACAAACATTACAAAATTAACTCCTAGCAGCTATATCACATAGAGCCTTCAAATCAGAAGTCTACTCGAAGGATATGATCTATACGGCTTTCTTGATGGTTCTCATCCCAGTCCCACACCGATTATCACCCTAAGCGGCAAGTCAGCTCCAAATCCAGCCTACACAACATGGAAGCGCCAGGATTGCCTCATCTTTAGTGCACTTCTTGGGGCAGTCTCTCTACCCATCCAACCACTTCTCGCCCGCAGCACCACATCACAAGAAGCTTGGGCCAGCTTGGCTAACACTTATGCCAAACCATCCCGTGGACACATCAAACAGATCAAGGATCAACTGAAGAACTGTGTCAAAGGTTCAAAGACAATCTCTGAATATATGCAATTCATTAAAAATAGGGCAGATGAACTTGCTCTTCTTGAAAAACCCGTTGATGAAGAGGACCTCATTGATAAAATTCTTGATGGTCTTGGGGAAGAATACAAAGGAATCATTGATGTCGTCCATGCTCGTGAAACGCCCGTCTCCTTTGATGAAATTCATGAAAAACTTATCAACAAGGAAGCGTCTCTCCAGCAATCACATGCACAACCATCATTCTTCCCGGCTACTGCAAACCATGTCATTCAACGCAGCAATCGACCTTGGCGTCCCTCCACAACCGCCTTTCAGCATCAAGGACAACAATCAAATGCTCCACGCAATGATCGTCCTACACCACGTCCATATCTTGGGTACTGTCAAGGATGTGGTGCTCAAGGCCACACTGTCAAACGATGCTCCCTCTATCGACTTGTCAACACTCAATCCTCATTTGCTTCCTCGGCCACACGCCCGCAGACTCCTTGTAGACACCCAATTTCGTCCGCCTTAAAAATAAAAAAAAATTAATTAAATTAAAAATTAAAACTTAAAAAAAAATTATTATCAAAACTAAAATTGTTTTTCATTATTATTGTTATTATTAATTAATTAATTAATTAAAATAAAAAGAAAAAAATAATAAAAATAATAAAAATAATAATAAAAAAAGGGGGGAGGTGGCCGACAGACGCTCCCCCCTTTATCTTAATTCTAATCTGATCCTCTCTCTGATTCACGCTCTCCCTCTCTCTCTCGGCCGACAGCTGAGTTATCTTTCTCCTTCTCCCTCTCTGTTTATATTTTTTTCTCTCTCTCCCTCTCGCAACAATTCTCTCTTTCTGGGAGCTTCTCAGCTTGCTCTCCTCTCTCCTTCTCCCTCTCTGTTTCTCCTTCTCTCTCTCTCTTCTCGCAAACTCTCTCTCTCTCCTTCTCCCTCTCTGTTTCTCCTTCTCTCTCTCTCTTCTCGCAAACTCTCTCTCTCTCCTTTGCTCTCCTCTCTGTTTCTCCTTCTCTCTCTCTCTTCTCTTCCCCCTCTCTTCCCTTTCGCCCCCTCTGTTCCAGCCCGATGCCCTTCCTCTGCTGGCTGGGCCTCCTCCTCTGCGTCGACGGCCCGTCCGAGCTCGCCGTCGTCGATCACACCTCCAGCCGTCTCCAGCTGCCGACAGCCACCGCCAGCTTCGCCTTCGCCACCAGCTTCGACTTCACCCGCCAGCCAGATCACCCTCGCGTCGCGCCACCAGCCACCCAGCCCCAGTGCCCCCTAGCCGCCGCCGCTGCGATGCCGGAAGAAAGAAACAGAGCTTGAAAAACGAAAAAAAAAAACTGATGCGTTTTCGTTTTTTTTGACCAAGTCAAAACTTAACTTTTTGGTAAAACTCTTATTTAGCCCTTAGTTCTTTTTATTTCATCCATTTAAGTCACTAACCTTATTTTCTTTGCAGATCAATCATCGACAGCATTGTTTTTATCTATAGTTTTGTTTATTTTTGTCCAATTGCTCGTCTTATTATTTTGGATCATGAATTTGTTGATGAGTTAATATAAAATTGTATGTTTAAATTAGATCAGATATTTACTTATATATTGATTTTAACTTTTCATTGTTAGCATAAGTTTAAAACACATGTTTACATAACATATTTGAAAGATCATCTTTACGAGATTCAATTTTGAACGGGTTTTAATAAAATTCTAAAAAACTGAATTTAGGACGATAGTAAATCACAAAATCCATGTCCAAATGATTCGGTTAGAATCCATGGCTTGGATATTAACTGAAATTATTTAAATTAAAATTTAATAATGAAATCCCGATGGCGAGCCGACTCGTAGTCCGGATCTGTTATGAAAGCCCATAATTTTGACATAATTTTAATTTTTGCTCATGAATTTATTGGATTTGTCTAATTGATACTTTAACTTAGTTTTAATTTTTGCAATTAAGTCATTAATTCACTTATTTTCTATTATACTTTTGTTTGTTCAGCTAATTAAAAGCATAAATTAACTTAGGAATTGACATTAAGCTTAATTATATGATTAAGTTAAATAGGTAATTTTAATAAATAATTTATCTTTGGATTTATTTGATTTATTCATCTGAACTTTGAGTTTGTTTTGATTTATAATTCGTGCATTGATTTCCTTTTATTGTCTTTTCGTTTGCTCAAATAATTAAATGTGTAAATTAACTGAGGAATTAATGTTAAGCATAATTATATGATCAGATTAGATAAACTTTTTTTTTATTAATCTAAAATTAGTTTGACATAATAAAAATCACACCTAGGAAATATTCAGTCTACCTCTGCCATTTAATAATTAATTAAATAGCTAATAATAAATTAAATTTAAATTAAATTCCATGACCAGATGATTCGGTTAGAATCTATGGCTTGGATATTAATTGAAATTATTTAAAAATAATAATAATAAAATAAAATAAAAATTTAATAATGAAATCCGTTCGCGAATCCTCAACTCGACTAAAAGTCGATTCAGAATCTCGGTACAATTCTTTTCTTATTCTCCATTTTTTTATTTATACAAGTCACTAACTTTTTTTTTATTTCTACAGAACTAACAATAATCTTTATATGTTTATTATTATTATTATTTATTATTATTATTATTATTATTGTTATTATTATTATTCTATTCAGATTACTAACTATTTAATTTTTGTATAAACTAATTACTAACTCAACTAACATCACTAACCATTTAATTTTTGCTATACTAACAATTAATTGTGCTAACCACTAACTTTCATTATTATTGTTATCACTAACCATTTAATTTGTGCTATACTAACAATTAATTGTGCTAACCACTAACTTTCATTATTATTGTTATCACTAACCATTTAATTTGTGCTATACTAACAATTAATTGTGCTAACCACTAACTTTCATTATTATTGTTATCACTAACCATTTAATTTGTGCTATACTAACAATTAACTGTGCTAACTACTAACTTTATTATTATTATTGTTACTAACTTTACTAACTTTATTACTTTTTTATTATTGTTACTAACTTACTAACTTTATTATTATTATTGTCACTAACTTACTAATCTTTTATTATTGTTATAATTGTTACTAACTTACTAACTTTTATTTTTATTGTTGTTATTATTGTTAACGATTAAATCAATTAACATCATTAACTTTTATTATTGTTATTATTAATTTTAACCATTAACTTTACTAACTTTTGACAATTTTTATCATTGTTGTTAACAACTAATTTTTTTATTTTATTATTATAATTATTGTGGAGGGCCAAAGAAGCCCCACTTTATTATTAATTGTCTCTTTTAGGTGTTTAAATTTAGTTATTATAAAAAAAAAAAAGAATTTTATGTGAATAATTTATTAAGGTTAATTAAAAATCATTTTTAAAAGCCAATTATCTTTTGTTATTTCTAAAACACATATTTCTTAAAAAAAAAGAGAGAACAACAACAACAATTTAATCTTTTATTCCTTTACTAAAATAATTGAATAAACATAAGTAAATAACAACTAATTAAAAGAAAATCCTTTTATGTGAATGATTAATTTTATTCTTTAAGACTAGCATAAATGTTTTAAAAAAAAAAAAGCTAATTATCTTTTATTATTTCTTGAAGGAGCAATAAGAAAAATTAATTAACTTTTTATCCCTTTTATTAAAATTAATAAACAAACATAATTAAATAATTCTAAATATACAAATCAATTCTTTTTTAACATATCTTTAAAGTAATGATATTAAAATTTAAAAATTCAAGAAAAATCCAATAAAATTATAATTAAAATTAATAATTAAAAATTAAAAATTAAAAATTTTTAAAAATTAAATTCCATGTCCAAATGATCCGCCAGGATCCATGGCTTGGAAATATTTTTAAATAAAGTATACAAATAAATTTTTCTTTATTAAAAATAAAAACTTTGGACTAATATATTAATTATTTAATAAAATATAAATTTTTAGCTTTCTTTATTAATAAAAAGAATAAAGGAGTAAAAATTTTCTTGGGCTAATATTTTACTTATTTCTTTCAAAATAATAAAAAAAAAGATATAACATTTTTTTTTTGTTTCCTTTATTAAATAAAATTTTATTCAAATGATTTCAAATAAAGGTAATAATAAAAATCTTTTAGCAAACAAAAAGAACATAAAAAATCATATAAATATCAAAAACTTTTTATACATATAAATCTTTGATTTCTTTAATCTTTTTTTAAAATAAATTATATAAATATCAAAACTTTACCTTTATTTTCCTTATTAAATAATCATTTTTGCTTAATTTTTTTTATCAAAAATAAAACAAACAAATATTAAGATTTTTATTTTATTTTTGAAATATATATATAAATTTCCGGTTTCATCATTAAATAAGTAAAGTTTTGTTTACTTTTTGATTCACCTTTTTATTAAATAAAATATTAAGGCTTCACTTTTATTTTTAAAATATACATATAAATCTTTAGTTTTCTTCATTAAATAAACAAAACCTTGATTAAATAATTACTTTCTTGGTTCATCTTTTATCAAATCAAAAAAAATAAGCTTAAAAAATAAATATGTATAAATATCAAGACTTTCTTTATATAAATCTTTTCTTTATTATTTTATTGAATAATTAATTTTGGTTAATCTTTTAAATAAAAAATCAAATACATGAGAATTAAGATTTTATTTTCAACTCTTTTGTTTTCTTTGGTAAATAAATAAAATCCTGGTATTAAATAATTATTTTTATAAAAAATTAGTCCATGGTATATTGGCTGGAAACTGTCTCGTGCCCGCTTTTGAGCTGCTTCACCTGGTGAAGAGGGTCTGGCTGAGTAACAACGCCCCGTACCATGATCAAAGATTTTTTTTCTTATTTTTTTTTTAAACTCTTTGATTCCTTTAAATTAACTTCTTATTAAATAAAAAAATTAATTTCTTTTGAATTCTTTTATAAATTAAGAAAAAAATCAGATAAAAATAAAAGAAAGATTAAAAAAAAAGGAAATAAAAGAAAGATAAAAAAAGAAATAAAAAAAGAAATAAAAAAAAGAAGATAAGAAAAATAAGATAAAAGATAACAAAAAAAAATAATAAAAAGAAAGAAAGAAAAGAAGTAAAAAAAAATATAAAAAAAAAAGAAATAAACAAAAGTTTTTTTTTTTAAATTAGTTAACATTAAAGATCATTAACAAAAACTCTAAAATTTCATAAATAAAAATAAAAATTTATAATTTAGTAATTAAACTAAAATTAATTCTATAATAAATAAGAATTATATAATTAACTATAAATTAAATCAACTTACATATCCGGATGATCCGTCAGGATCTGCGGTTTAAAAAAAAATATCACCCTTTTAATTAAATAAATTAAATAAAAAAAAAGATAAAAATCCATATTTACAATATGGATTAAATTATTTAAAAGTTCACCAAATTCCGTGTCCAAATGACTCGGCAGAGTCCATGGTTCGGAATCAAAAATCTTCCGTGTCCAAATGACTCGGCAGAGTCCATGGTTCGGAAGTATAAAATTTCATACAAATTAATTAATTTAAAAATCCACATTTCGACTAATCCAGTTAAAATTTCTAATTTTGAAAATTAACTGAGAATTATTTAAAAGCAAAGTAAAACAAAATTAAAATCAACTAAGGTGCCAATTTTTGGGCGTTTTAACAAAGTTGTTTTAACGTAACCGTACTCCCGATCCCCGAACTCTCGCAGACCAATTTTAAGGTGACCAATCGACCTAAGAAAACTGATTGGTGGCGACTCCCGAAAACCCGCACGTTGCCACAGCTTGGCGACTCCACTGGGGAACTCCGGTTAGTGAGTCGAGCCTAAAACTTGATTTGTTTTGTTTTGCTTTGCTTCTTTTTATGTGGATTTATATATTATATTTACTTAAGTAATCATGCATAATGCATTCACAAAATGAAGCTCTATACCCGAGCTTCCTTAAATCAAACACGATTCTTTCTAAGCGGAATTGGTGTTGCTGTCCTTGTGAGGCCACGGTCTCCAAGCCTTCACCGGTTTCAAAGTAGCAAAGTAGTGTATTGCCTTCTGAGACGGTTAGTCTCTGCATGGGCCCACGAAAAGCTACAACTCGAATTAATCCATTCCTTACATTAACCCTAGAGGGTAAGGAATCGGGCCGTCACTATGATTTAGTGACGGGATTCGGGAACTATCCCTTGCCTTTTTGATAAACCACCTTATGCATATAGAACTCCCCACTTAACCATAGAACTGACCATAGAATTTCTACCATTTTACCAACGCCATAAGCATATCCTTGTTATGCTGTGTTGTTACTCTACACTTTTCTTCGTATGGTTTTAACTTGTTTATCCATAATACTTCATGAGTTGTTAATTACTATTTAACTTGTTAATAACCTTATTTTTCTTTTGTTATACTTCCGTTCTGTGCAATTATTCTTCATGCATCAAAACCACGCATCAAATTATGCTAACTTTTTGGTCTTTATAATGACAACTAAAAGTTTTGAAGTTCCATGATAATGGATAAGCAAACTCATTCATCGCATGCATGCATTACATTAATCACGTGCATATAAAGTCTGATAAAAACATAATCTCACTTTATATGGCATGCATCCATTGCATCAATCATATACATGTAAAATCTAGTAAAATAAATCTTACTTTTAAGAAGGTAAAATTGGACCTCAACACCGATATTCAACTCGGCTCCAAACAGGATTAATGGCAGAACAAACCGAAGGACGTCTCATAGATATAGAGTCCAAGATAGAAAATATGGCCGGAGCAGTTCCCTCCTCATTACACCAAAAAATGAAATTCATTTTTTGAAGGAAAATTAATCACAGTCTTTGCTGAAGAAGGCATTCTGCTATCATCTATATCAATAGTAGCAAAGACCAAGTGACCTTCTCTTCCAAGTTGGTGTGACCCAAATCCCAAATGTAACTGAAAATTCTGTCATATTGAAACTCAAGGTCCAACAGTTGGTCGAGTCCAAGTTGCTAGGCTCGATGTGATTGGTAATTGAAAGTGAAGATTTTGAGCTGGAATTACATTGATTTTGGAAGGGCTCCAAGTCAGATCTGACCTAACAGTCCGCACACACTTTTGAATGACAGGGAATCCTTTGAATAAACTTGTATCTTTGAAAGCTTGCAAAAGTAATTTAATAGTAAAAATCTCCTAGATTTAGTCCAGAATCTAGGGTGTAGTCTTTGTTAAATGGACACCTGCTATTCTTTTTCTGGTACAACAAAAAAGATGTAATGCGTGCATTTTACTACTTTCCATTTTTACACTCTTTGCCATTATACTATCCATTATAGCCATCACACTTTACTTTTCGACAACCGGTAATTCTTTTTGTTCTCTAACAAAAAGATGTTGCGTGTGCATTCTACCACTTTTTAATCCCATTATTACTTCTACACATTCTACCAATTTTTACCAAAAATTCAATTATTACACCTACATATTCTACCACTTCTTACCAAAAATTCCATTTTTACATCCATCTCTCACTCATTTCCATTATACTATCCATTATTGTTATCACACTTTACTTTGAAAACGATACTACTCGTGGGTGAAAATAAAAAGTTAAGGGAGATTTAATAGTGGCGATCTTGAAAGTGCTGTCAAATCTAGTAAGAAGGATTTCATATGTTGCACCCCAACTCTAAAAAAAAAAAAAAAAAAAGAATTCATAGTGGTTATCAACATCCTTGCAAGAAGTCTGGGGTTAGCTTCCAAACAAGGTAGCTCTCATATTAAATGACTTCAGTGGCCTCCCAATTCTCACAAATGCTCAATACAAAAAAAAAAAAAAGATTCACAGTTTTCCGCAACACAAATTCCAACAAAGGAAAGAAGTACATCCCTTCCATCAAAAGCCATTAAAGGGAAAATCCAAAACAAAAAAAAAGAGACTGAGAGCAAACACAAGCAGCTAAGGCTACTTGAATCATTTCACTTCAAGAAGGCTATTTTCTCAGTTCTTTGGCAACACAAACTCCGAAAAGAGAAATTCATCCCTTCCATCAAAAGACAACAAGGGAAAATTCAAAACCAAAAAGGACTGAGAACAAGCACGAGCAAGCAAGGCCACTTGAGTCATCTCACTTCAAGAGAGTTATCAAGTATGTCATCACCATAGCTCACAAAAAAAAAAGGGAAACAAAAAAAAAAAAAAAAGAAAAGGGGCTCAAACTAGAAAAAAAAAAAAAAAAAAAGAAAAAAAGTGAGTTATGGATTCTAGACTGAAAACCTGCAAAGGCGGTCTAGAAGACAAAAGCAACCCTCAAACCAAGCATACATAAAGATTACGATAGTTGGGGGGCAACAGATGAGGTCTAACTTTCTGAAAAAGGTGGCAAGTTTGAGGTCTTCACTATTGAATTTTTCACCGTAATCAGATATGCTCACGAGTAGTATTAAAAGACTCTTCTTCCACACCACTTAAACTTAACTTTCCTCAAACCGAACATCCTCATTCAGTTAAAAGACTATCATTGTGAATCATGTTTCAACCTTATTTAATACTGCTCACGAGTAGTATTAAAAGACCCTTCTTTCACACCACTCAAACTTAACTTTACTCAGACCTAATATTTACCTCTTAATATTATTCTCATTCAGCTAAAAGACTGCTACAAAAAAAAAACATTCAAACTTAATTTTCCTCACGCCTAACAGTTACCTCTCGATATCATCCTCATTCAGCTAAAAGGCTATCCTTGTGAATCATGTTTATACCTTATTGCCTTGCATAGTTTATGTCTTTGAGTTGGAAAGGGAAGAGTGGCAGGATATTTTAATTAAAAATAAAGACCGTAAATTACTTTGTCAAGCTTTGCAAATTGATGAAAGTTTTTCTTTAAGGCCAAACCATTATTCATTAATGTGTGTAGATTTAAAAGTGAGGAGATAGCTTGAGACTTTCTTTAAGAAGATGTGGTTCTTGTAAGAGAAATTCATGATCAAGGACCATCACAAAGGTCTAGAAATGCTCAACCTTCTGTTAAATCAAAGATCAGATGATACCTTTTATCCACATAAACACCATATTCAAGGGGGCAAAGTAGTCTCTACTAAGCGTAAGAAGAGTACTGCCAAGAAAGAAGCTCAATAAACAAGGGGGCAAGTCTTATGGATCAGAACCTGAGTCTAAGGAAGAGCAATCATTCGGACTGTAACATGGGGGTAAACAAGTGTCGACACGGCCACAAGAAAAGGGACAATGAAACATTGAAAGTTAAGCCTTTGATAGTATGAAATCCATGACAAGGGATGAGTATTTGAAGAGATATAAAGTATGAGGCGAGCGAACATTAAAGAAATTGAGGCCAAAATTCAAGAACAAGTCAAAGAAAGCGGACTTTGAAAAGAGTTGGGCTTTTGAGGCAGCGAACAAAAGCTGGAAAGCATAAAGAGATTCAATGATAGTCCAAGAAGGCCATCACAAAGAGGATCCAGTAAAACAAAGACATAAAGAACTAGATCCATACAAAAAAAAACCATCAATTACACATGCTTTGCATTCATGCATTTCACATCATGCATGCATGACTTTTACATGATAGGAATCAAATGGAAATATATCCACCGCACCGTTACAGCAGTATAAGCTGAGATCTCAATAACATCAGCTCTTACCAATCTATCACTGGATACACAGCTAATATGCGGGACCAACCCGCATCAGGAATTCAAGGATAAGGTAGACAATATATCAAAAGCCTGGCAATCGATTCAATAATCGAGACTACACCTGGAAGGACAGGATTGACGTCAGCTAGTAGTATCCAAGATAAGAGATAGCTATAGCCAAGGATAAGGCAGATATCAAAAAGGATAAAGTAGACAATATTGTCAAAAGCCTGGCAATTGATTGAATAATCGAGGCTACACCTGGAAGGATAGGATTGATGCCAGCTTAGCAGCATCCAAGATAAGAGATAGCTGTGGTCAAAGATAAGGCAGATATCAAGAAATATTGTCGTTGAAAATTTGTCAAAAGCGGACAAAAGATTCAATAATCAAGGACTCGATCGACGTCAGCTGGATGGAATATCAAAGATAAGAAATATCATTCACATCAAAATAAAGTAGGATCCACTTTTCCGGTTAAACGGCGGATACGGTACTCCGTGACTCTCAAGTTGGTTCTCTCAGTTGCCCATAATAACTGATCCTTTCCTCCCTCCTTTCTTTTACTTTCTCCTAGAAAATGGATCCTACTTTTTCTGCCTTGCGAAAATATTTTCCTTCTCTCCCAATGAACATCCTCAAAAAGATCTACCAAGTTCGCTGTGAACGATTAAGAGCTCTGATGCATAAAGGAATCCCTGAAGATGTGCGGTGGTTAATTGAAGCTAAGGTTCGTCTGGCAGGTGAAATCCCAGAGGCATTTGTGTCTCACATGCCTGGTGTAGGCAAAAGCTCTTATGCCAAAAAGCGAAGAGCGAGGAGACTAGGCGTCTGTCATAAATGCGGACGCTGGACCTGTAATACTAAATGTCGTTCTTTAGGGATGATCTCTGATAATCGAGAAGATAAAATACGATTCATTAAGAATGGCCTGAGTAAGGATTCATTGGATGATCTCCAATTGACTCTTGAGACGCATTCTTGTGGATCTGTGCAACGTGAACTTCTCGATTTATGGAGCATTTTTCATGAAGAACGAGAACGATACAGTCCCGGGAATCTGACGTTAAACGACCCTATTTGTCAGCTTGTAAGAAAACTGGATGGGAAGCAAATCCTCGACTCATAGAAGCCATTAATCCCGTTACTGGACGTAAAACCAGTGGAAGATGTGAGCCACAGTCACAATCACTGTACATACAATTTATCATATTTAAAATTTTTCATTTTTCTTTTAATAATGTATTTGCTCCCGTAAGTGTAATCGACACGTTATCCATTTCATCGCTATAAATGCATGTTCTTCCAGTCGGTTATCTAAGTTTCCTTCAATAACTAATTCCTTTCCATCATCTCTCAAATTCTTCTCTCATCAATGCATTCTACTCTTTCTGCACTGCGAAAATACTTTCCTTCCCTTCCAATAAAAGTCCTTAAAAAGATCTACCTTGCTAGATGTGAAAGAATCAGAGTTTTTACACGCAAAGGCATTCCCGATAATGTGCAGTGGATAATTGAAGCTAAGGTCCGTCTGGCGGGTGAAGTTCCAGATGCATTTATGCCCCGCATGCCCGGTTTAGGTAAAAGCCGTTATGCCAAAAGGCGAAGAGCAAAGAGACTAGGCGTGTGTTATAAATGTGGGCGATGGAATTGTAATACTAAATGTCGCTCTTTAGGATACATCTCCACAAATCGTGAAGATAAAAGAAAATTCATTAAGAATGGCCTGCGTAAGGAATCTCTGGAAGATATCCGAGAGACTCTTGAAACGCATTCTTGTGGAAAAGTGCAAGGTCAAATTGTCAAATTGTGGAGGACTTACCATAAAGAACGAGACCGTTACAGTCTTGGGAATGTGACTGTAAACGACCCTGTCTGCCAGCTTGTAAGAAAACTGGATAGGAAGCAAGTCCTCGACTCATAGAAGGCATTGAAGCCATTACTAGATATAAATCAGTGGAATATGAGAGCCACAGTCATGATTGCTGTACATATAAGCTGTCATTTGTCTTTTCTTTTGACAATAATGTACTTGCTTCTGTAAGTGTAATTAACGCATTATCCCTTTCATCACTATAAATATGTGTTAGTTATTTTCGTTTCCTACAATCACTAATTTCTTTCTTTGCCTCCTTCATCAATGGAGTCTTCTCTTTCCGCTCTACGAAAATATTTCCCTTTTTTCCCAATAAATGTTCTTAAAAAGGTTTATCAAGCTAGATGTGAACGATTCCGACTATTTATGCACAAAGGCATTCCTGATAATGTGCGATGGCTAATCGAAGCTAAAGTTCGTTCGGCTGGTGAAGTTCCAGATGCGTTCTTTCCCCGTATGCCCGGCTTTGGTAAAAGCGTTTATGCCAAAAAGAGAAGAGCAAAGAGGCTAGGCGTCTGTCACAATTGTGGATGGTGGATTTGCGGCAATAAATGTCGTTCTCCAGGAGTGATCACCAGAAATCGTAATGATAGAATAAAATTCATCAAGAATGGCTTGCGTAAGGAATCTCTGGAAGATATCCGAGAGGTTCTTGAAGCGCATTCTTGCGGAATAGTGCAATTTGAGGTTGTTGGATTATGGATAATTCTCCAAAAAGAACGAGAACGTTACAGTCTTGGGAATCTGACCCTAAACGACCCTGTTTGCCAGTTTGTGAAAAAGCTAGATGAGATGCAAATCACTGATTCATAGAAAGCATTGAAGCCGTTACTGGACGCAAAGCCAGTAGAAGACGGAACAAGGTCACGATTACTGTACGTGCTAGCTGTCGCTTTTGAAATTTTCCTCCCCTTTTGGTAATAATGTATCCACTCCTGACATGAACCAAAGTCACGATTACTGTACGTGCTAGCTGTCGCTTTTGAAATTTTCCTCCTCTTTCAGCAATAATGTATCCACTCTTGACATAAGCCATAGTCACGATACTGTACATGCTAGCTGACGCTTTTGAAATTTTCCTCCCATAATGTACCCACTCCTGACATGAGCTATAATTATGACTACTGTATATACCTGCCACTTTTGAAATTTTCCTTCTCATCCGACAATCATGTACCTACTCCTGACATAAGCTACAGTCGCGACTACTGTACATGCTAGCAGCTATTTTGAAAATTTTCCTCCTCTTTTAACGATAGTGTACCCATACCTGACCAGAGTCATACCCGTGACTACTATGAATAGCTGGCAATAATGTATCCATTCTTGAAAAATAAAATTATTGCCTTATCTCTTCATCTCTATAAATATATCCTCTTTTCTCACAAGGGTAAGGATAGGAATGGAGAAAACCCCAACTCGTAAATCCCGAAGTATTTGTGTATTTTCTGGGGCTTTTCCTGGAAAAGATGAAGAGTATTTAAAAGCAGCCAACCATTTGGGTAGAGTATTAGCTGAGCGAAAAATACATTTAGTTTATGGAGGAGGTAGTGTCGGATTAATGGGAGGTGTAGCATCAGCAGCATCTCTAGGAGGAAGTCAAGTTCTGGGCATTATCCCTGGACCTCTGAAATTTATTTCTGGGGGTACGATTGGAGAAGAATTAGTGGTTAAAAATTTACAAGAGCGTGTGTTACAAATGCTTTTAAATGCTGATGCTTTTATCGCTCTACCAGGTGGTTTTGGCACATTGGGAGAAGTCTTTCAAATTGCTTCCATGGCCCAACTTAATTTGCATAAGAAACCCATTGGGCTTTTAAATGTTAACAATTTCTTTACAGGTCTGATAGCTTTTATGGATTATGCTATGCAGAAGAATTTCATATCAAGAGTGGCACGGCGAATCATAATATCCGCAACAACTGCTGAAGAATTGCTAGATAAAATACAAGCTTTTGTTCCTGAACCAGATCCAGCAATGATTCAGATAGACTGGACACGACAGTCTTTCCCGACCAGTTCACTCCCATAATGGTCCTCTACTCACCCTGTTGAAGTATTGTGGAAGAAAGAAGCAATCTGATCCGTTTTTCTTGTCTTTTAGTTTTATTATCAGCATTTTCTTTCGCGTTTCAGTTTTTCTTTTCAGGGAATTTCTTTTTTTATAATATAGCTTCGTCCATGCTGATATTAAAACCATGGGACAATGCCTTTAGGTTGGAATGGCTGAGTAAAGAGTAATTTTTATTACTCTTGAGACGCATCCTATTAGGTCTACTAGGCATAACATTTTGGGGTAGTTAAGCTTTAACCTTATTTGGATGACATATCTCACAAGGGAATCTATATTTACTGAAGAAAATATTAGATGAACCTTGGATATTGATTCCAAACATCCGTTCCCTTTACATAATTTGTCAGTGTTATTGTCATCATCAAGATTCACTCGTTTTATCGAAGCCTAATTCTTTGCGCTTGCCAATTATGAAAATTCACACTTTCGAAGAAAATTATTCCAATTTCAATTGCTTTCATATAAATTTCGCTCGAGGTCCTAAGGAAAGCTCCTTAGCCTCAAAATCAATTTTCATCATCGGGGTTTTAAGGATGGAACCTTTGCCTCGAAAATAATCAATTTTCATCATCGAGGTTTTAAGAATGGAACCTTTGCCTCGACATCAATCAATCAATCCGGGGTTTTAAGGATGGAACCTTTGCCTCGAGATCAATTATCAATCCGGGGTTTTAAGGATGGAACCTTTGCCTCGACATCAATCAATCAATTCGAGGTTTTAAGGATGGAACCTTTGCCTCGAGATCAATCAATCAATCCAAGGTTTTAAGGATAGAACCTTTGCCTTGAGATCAATCAATCAATTCGAGGTTTTAAGGATGGAACCTTTACCTCGACATCAATCAATCAATCCGAGGTTTTAAGGATGGAACCTTTGCCTCGAAATCAACCAATCAATCTGAGGTTTTAAGGATGGAACCTTTGCCTCGAGATCAATTATCAATTCGAGGTTTTAAGGATGGAACCTTTACCTCGACATCAATCAATTTTCATCATCGGGGTTTTAAGGATGGAACCTTTGCCTCGAAATCAATCAATCAATCCGGGGTTTTAAGGATTGAACCTTTGCCTCGAGATCAATCAATCAATCCGAGGTTTTAAGGATAGAACCTTTGCCTCGAGATCAATCAATCAATCCGGGGTTTTAAGGATGGAACCTTTGCCTCGAGATCAATCAATCAATTTGAGGTTTTAAGGATGGAACCTTTGCCTCGAGATCAATCAATCAATTTGAGGTTTTAAGGATGGAACCTTTACCTCGACATCAATCAATTTTCATCATCGGGGTTTTAAGGATGGAACCTTTGCCTCGAAATCAATCAATCAATCCGAGGTTTTAAGGATGGAACCTTTGCCTCGAGATCAATCAATCAACTCAAGGTTTTAAGGATAGAACCTTTGCCTCGAAATCAATCAATCAATCCGAGGTTTTAAGGATGGAACCTTTGCCTCGAGATCAATCAATCAATTCGAGGTTTTAAGGATGGAACCTTTACCTCGACATCAATCAATCAATCCGAGGTTTTAAGGATGGAACCTTTGCCTCGAGATCAATCAATCATTCAGTCCATCTTACAACGATAGAACATTTCCTATCGTTAGAGGTTCCAAGGACCTTTCCTTAAACCTCAAACAAACAATCAATCATTCAGTCCATCTTACAACGATAGAACCTTTCCTATCGTTAGAGGTTCTAAGGACCTTTCCTTAAACCTCAAACAAACAATCAATCATTCAGTCCATCTTACAACGATAGAAACTTTCCTATCGTTAGAGGTTCTAAGGACCTTTCCTTAAACCTCAAACAAACAATCATTCAGTCCATCTTACAACGATAGAACCTTTCCTATCGTTAGAGGTTCTAAGGACCTTTCCTTAAACCTCAAACAAACAATCAATCATTCAGTCCATCTTACAACGATAGAACCTTTCCTATCGTTAGAGGTTCTAAGGACCTTTCCTTAACCTCAAACAAACAATCAATCATTCAGTCCATCTTACAACGATAGAAACTTTCCTATCGTTAGAGGTTCTAAGGATCTTTCCTTAAACCTCAAACAAACAATCAATCATTTAGTCCATCTTACAACGATAGAACATTTCCTATCGTTAGAGGTTCTAAGGACCTTTCCTTAAACCTCAAACAAACAATCAATCATTCAGTCCATCTTACAACGATAGAACCTTTCCTATCGTTAGAGGTTCTAAGGACCTTTCCTTAAACCTCAAACAAACAATCATTCAGTCCATCTTACAACGATAGAACCTTTCCTATCGTTAGAGGTTCTAAGGACCTTTCCTTAAACCTCAAACAAACAATCAATCATTCAGTCCATCTTACAACGATAGAACCTTTCCTATCGTTAGAGGTTCTAAGGACCTTTCCTTAAACCTCAAACAAACAATCAATCATTCAGTCCATCTTACAACGATAGAACATTTCCTATCGTTAGAGGTTCTAAGGACCTTTCCTTAAACCTCAAACAAACAATCAATCATTCAGTCCATCTTACAACGATAGAACCTTTCCTATCGTTAGAGGTTCTAAGGACCTTTCCTTAAACCTCAAACAAACAATCAATCATTCAGTCCATCTTACAACGATAGAACCTTTCCTATCGTTAGAGGTTCTAAGGACCTTTCCTTAACCTCAAACAAACAATCAATCATTCAGTCCATCTTACAACGATAGAAACTTTCCTATCGTTAGAGGTTCTAAGGATCTTTCCTTAAACCTCAAACAAACAATCAATCATTCAGTCCATCTTACAACGATAGAAAATTTCCTATCGTTAGAGGTTCCAAGGACCTTTCCTTAAACCTCAAACAAACAATCAATCATTCAGTCCATCTTACAACGATAGAACCTTTCCTATCGTTAGAGGTTCTAAGGACCTTTCCTTAAACCTCAAACAAACAATCAATCATTCAGTCCATCTTACAACGATAGAACCTTTCCTATCGTTAGAGGTTCTAAGGATCTTTCCTTAAACCTCAAACAAACAATCAATCATTCAGTCCATCTTACAACGATAGAACCTTTCCTATCGTTAGAGGTTCTAAGGACCTTTCCTTAAACCTCAAACAAACAATCAATCATTCAGTCCATCTTACAACGATAGAACCTTTCCTATCGTTAGGGGTTCTAAGGACCTTTCCTTAAACCTCAAACAAACAATCAATCATTCAGTCCATCTTACAACGATAGAACCTTTCCTATCGTTAGGGGTTCTAAGGACCTTTCTTTAAACCTCAAACAAACAATCAATCATTCAGTCCATCTTACAACGATAGAACCTTTCCTATCGTTAGAGGTTCTAAGGACCTTTCCTTAAACCTCAAACAAACAATCAATCATTCAGTCCATCTTACAACGATAGAACCTTTCCTATCGTTAGAGGTTCTAAGGACCTTTCCTTAAACCTCAAACAAACAATCAATCATTCAGTCCATCTTACAACGATAGAACCTTTCCTATCGTTAGAGGTTTTAAGGACCTTTCCTTAACCTCAAACAAACAAACAATCAATCATTCAGTCCATCTTACAACGATAGAACCTTTCCTATCGTTAGAGGTTCTAAGGACCTTTCCTTAAACCTCAAACAAACAATCAATCATTCAGTCCATCTTACAACGATAGAACATTTCCTATCGTTAGAGGTTCTAAGGACCTTTCCTTAAACCTCAAACAAACAATCAATCAACCAGTCCATCTTACAACAATAGGAGCTTTCCTATCGTTAGAGGTTCTAAGGATCTTTCCTTCAACCTCAGAGTTTCGGCGGCGAGAAAGTTCTCAAGGCCTAGCTAAGTCGGACGAAATTTGCTAACGACTTTGCATACATCATGTCCCATGAAGCATGCAAAGGGGGGCAGCTGTAGACACCCAATTTCGTCCGCCTTAAAAATAAAAAAAAATTAATTAAATTAAAAATTAAAACTTAAAAAAAAATTATTATCAAAACTAAAATTGTTTTTCATTATTATTGTTATTATTAATTAATTAATTAATTAAAATAAAAAGAAAAAAAAAATAAAAATAATAAAAATAATAATAAAAAAAGGGGGGAGGTGGCCGACAGACGCTCCCCCCTTTATCTTAATTCTAATCTGATCCTCTCTCTGATTCACGCTCTCCCTCTCTCTCTCGGCCGACAGCTGAGTTATCTTTCTCCTTCTCCCTCTCTGTTTATATTTTTTTCTCTCTCTCCCTCTCGCAACAATTCTCTCTTTCTGGGAGCTTCTCAGCTTGCTCTCCTCTCTCCTTCTCCCTCTCTGTTTCTCCTTCTCTCTCTCTCTTCTCGCAAACTCTCTCTCTCTCCTTCTCCCTCTCTGTTTCTCCTTCTCTCTCTCTCTTCTCGCAAACTCTCTCTCTCTCCTTTGCTCTCCTCTCTGTTTCTCCTTCTCTCTCTCTCTTCTCTTCCCCCTCTCTTCCCTTTCGCCCCCTCTGTTCCAGCCCGATGCCCTTCCTCTGCTGGCTGGGCCTCCTCCTCTGCGTCGACGGCCCGTCCGAGCTCGCCGTCGTCGATCACACCTCCAGCCGTCTCCAGCTGCCGACAGCCACCGCCAGCTTCGCCTTCGCCACCAGCTTCGACTTCACCCGCCAGCCAGATCACCCTCGCGTCGCGCCACCAACCACCCAGCCCCAGTGCCCCCTAGCCGCCGCCGCTGCGATGCCGGAAGAAAGAAACAGAGCTTGAAAAACGAAAAAAAAAAACTGATGCGTTTTCGTTTTTTTTGACCAAGTCAAAACTTAACTTTTTGGTAAAACTCTTATTTAGCCCTTAGTTCTTTTTATTTCATCCATTTAAGTCACTAACCTTATTTTCTTTGCAGATCAATCATCGACAGCATTGTTTTTATCTATAGTTTTGTTTATTTTTGTCCAATTGCTCGTCTTATTATTTTGGATCATGAATTTGTTGATGAGTTAATATAAAATTGTATGTTTAAATTAGATCAGATATTTACTTATATATTGATTTTAACTTTTCATTGTTAGCATAAGTTTAAAACACATGTTTACATAACATATTTGAAAGATCATCTTTACGAGATTCAATTTTGAACGGGTTTTAATAAAATTCTAAAAAACTGAATTTAGGACGATAGTAAATCACAAAATCCATGTCCAAATGATTCGGTTAGAATCCATGGCTTGGATATTAACTGAAATTATTTAAATTAAAATTTAATAATGAAATCCCGATGGCGAGCCGACTCGTAGTCCGGATCTGTTATGAAAACCCATAATTTTGACATAATTTTAATTTTTGCTCATGAATTTATTGGATTTGTCTAATTGATACTTTAACTTAGTTTTAATTTTTGCAATTAAGTCATTAATTCACTTATTTTCTATTATACTTTTGTTTGTTCAGCTAATTAAAAGCATAAATTAACTTAGGAATTGACATTAAGCTTAATTATATGATTAAGTTAAATAGGTAATTTTAATAAATAATTTATCTTTGGATTTATTTGATTTATTCATCTGAACTTTGAGTTTGTTTTGATTTATAATTCGTGCATTGATTTCCTTTTATTGTCTTTTCGTTTGCTCAAATAATTAAATGTGTAAATTAACTGAGGAATTAATGTTAAGCATAATTATATGATCAGATTAGATAAACTTTTTTTTTATTAATCTAAAATTAGTTTGACATAATAAAAATCACACCTAGGAAATATTCAGTCTACCTCTGCCATTTAATAATTAATTAAATAGCTAATAATAAATTAAATTTAAATTAAATTCCATGACCAGATGATTCGGTTAGAATCTATGGCTTGGATATTAATTGAAATTATTTAAAAATAATAATAATAAAATAAAATAAAAATTTAATAATGAAATCCGTTCGCGAATCCTCAACTCGACTAAAAGTCGATTCAGAATCTCGGTACAATTCTTTTCTTATTCTCCATTTTTTTATTTATACAAGTCACTAACTTTTTTTTTATTTCTACAGAACTAACAATAATCTTTATATGTTTATTATTATTATTATTTATTATTATTATTATTATTATTGTTATTATTATTATTCTATTCAGATTACTAACTATTTAATTTTTGTATAAACTAATTACTAACTCAACTAACATCACTAACCATTTAATTTTTGCTATACTAACAATTAATTGTGCTAACCACTAACTTTCATTATTATTGTTATCACTAACCATTTAATTTGTGCTATACTAACAATTAATTGTGCTAACCACTAACTTTCATTATTATTGTTATCACTAACCATTTAATTTGTGCTATACTAACAATTAATTGTGCTAACCACTAACTTTCATTATTATTGTTATCACTAACCATTTAATTTGTGCTATACTAACAATTAATTGTGCTAACCACTAACTTTCATTATTATTGTTATCACTAACCATTTAATTTGTGCTATACTAACAATTAACTGTGCTAACTACTAACTTTATTATTATTATTGTTACTAACTTTACTAACTTTATTACTTTTTTATTATTGTTACTAACTTACTAACTTTATTATTATTATTGTCACTAACTTACTAATCTTTTATTATTGTTATAATTGTTACTAACTTACTAACTTTTATTTTTATTGTTGTTATTATTGTTAACGATTAAATCAATTAACATCATTAACTTTTATTATTGTTATTATTAATTTTAACCATTAACTTTACTAACTTTTGACAATTTTTATCATTGTTGTTAACAACTAATTTTTTTATTTTATTATTATAATTATTGTGGAGGGCCAAAGAAGCCCCACTTTATTATTAATTGTCTCTTTTAGGTGTTTAAATTTAGTTATTATAAAAAAAAAAAAGAATTTTATGTGAATAATTTATTAAGGTTAATTAAAAATCATTTTTAAAAGCCAATTATCTTTTGTTATTTCTAAAACACATATTTCTTAAAAAAAAAGAGAGAACAACAACAACAATTTAATCTTTTATTCCTTTACTAAAATAATTGAATAAACATAAGTAAATAACAACTAATTAAAAGAAAATCCTTTTATGTGAATGATTAATTTTATTCTTTAAGACTAGCATAAATGTTTTAAAAAAAAAAAAGCTAATTATCTTTTATTATTTCTTGAAGGAGCAATAAGAAAAATTAATTAACTTTTTATCCCTTTTATTAAAATTAATAAACAAACATAATTAAATAATTCTAAATATACAAATCAATTCTTTTTTAACATATCTTTAAAGTAATGATATTAAAATTTAAAAATTCAAGAAAAATCCAATAAAATTATAATTAAAATTAATAATTAAAAATTAAAAATTTTTAAAAATTAAATTCCATGTCCAAATGATCCGCCAGGATCCATGGCTTGGAAATATTTTTAAATAAAGTATACAAATAAATTTTTCTTTATTAAAAATAAAAACTTTGGACTAATATATTAATTATTTAATAAAATATAAATTTTTAGCTTTCTTTATTAATAAAAAGAATAAAGGAGTAAAAATTTTCTTGGGCTAATATTTTACTTATTTCTTTCAAAATAATAAAAAAAAAGATATAACATTTTTTTTTTGTTTCCTTTATTAAATAAAATTTTATTCAAATGATTTCAAATAAAGGTAATAATAAAAATCTTTTAGCAAACAAAAAGAACATAAAAAATCATATAAATATCAAAAACTTTTTATACATATAAATCTTTGATTTCTTTAATCTTTTTTTAAAATAAATTATATAAATATCAAAACTTTACCTTTATTTTCCTTATTAAATAATCATTTTTGCTTAATTTTTTTTATCAAAAATAAAACAAACAAATATTAAGATTTTTATTTTATTTTTGAAATATATATATAAATTTCCGGTTTCATCATTAAATAAGTAAAGTTTTGTTTACTTTTTGATTCACCTTTTTATTAAATAAAATATTAAGGCTTCACTTTTATTTTTAAAATATACATATAAATCTTTAGTTTTCTTCATTAAATAAACAAAACCTTGATTAAATAATTACTTTCTTGGTTCATCTTTTATCAAATCAAAAAAAATAAGCTTAAAAAATAAATATGTATAAATATCAAGACTTTCTTTATATAAATCTTTTCTTTATTATTTTATTGAATAATTAATTTTGGTTAATCTTTTAAATAAAAAATCAAATACATGAGAATTAAGATTTTATTTTCAACTCTTTTGTTTTCTTTGGTAAATAAATAAAATCCTGGTATTAAATAATTATTTTTATAAAAAATTAGTCCATGGTATATTGGCTGGAAACTGTCTCGTGCCCGCTTTTGAGCTGCTTCACCTGGTGAAGAGGGTCTGGCTGAGTAACAACGCCCCGTACCATGATCAAAGATTTTTTTTCTTATTTTTTTTTTTAAACTCTTTGATTCCTTTAAATTAACTTCTTATTAAATAAAAAAATTAATTTCTTTTGAATTCTTTTATAAATTAAGAAAAAAATCAGATAAAAATAAAAGAAAGATTAAAAAAAAAGGAAATAAAAGAAAGATAAAAAAAGAAATAAAAAAAGAAATAAAAAAAAGAAGATAAGAAAAATAAGATAAAAGATAACAAAAAAAAATAATAAAAAGAAAGAAAGAAAAGAAGTAAAAAAAAATATAAAAAAAAAAGAAATAAACAAAAGTTTTTTTTTTTAAATTAGTTAACATTAAAGATCATTAACAAAAACTCTAAAATTTCATAAATAAAAATAAAAATTTATAATTTAGTAATTAAACTAAAATTAATTCTATAATAAATAAGAATTATATAATTAACTATAAATTAAATCAACTTACATATCCGGATGATCCGTCAGGATCTGCGGTTTAAAAAAAAATATCACCCTTTTAATTAAATAAATTAAATAAAAAAAAAGATAAAAATCCATATTTACAATATGGATTAAATTATTTAAAAGTTCACCAAATTCCGTGTCCAAATGACTCGGCAGAGTCCATGGTTCGGAATCAAAAATCTTCCGTGTCCAAATGACTCGGCAGAGTCCATGGTTCGGAAGTATAAAATTTCATACAAATTAATTAATTTAAAAATCCACATTTCGACTAATCCAGTTAAAATTTCTAATTTTGAAAATTAACTGAGAATTATTTAAAAGCAAAGTAAAACAAAATTAAAATCAACTAAGGTGCCAATTTTTGGGCGTTTTAACAAAGTTGTTTTAACGTAACCGTACTCCCGATCCCCGAACTCTCGCAGACCAATTTTAAGGTGACCAATCGACCTAAGAAAACTGATTGGTGGCGACTCCCGAAAACCCGCACGTTGCCACACTCCTCGTCCTAATTCTCCATGGCAACCCCGTGCACACTTTGCATCTATTGAAACCACTGACACCCCCACATGGCTGCTCAACAGTAGGGCATCACATCATGTCACCATGGATTTGAATAATCTCTCTCTTCACACTCCTTATGCAGGGACTGATGACATTACGATCGGCGACGGCTCGGGTCTTCACATCACCCACACTAGTTCCACCACCCTTCCTACACCTACTCGCACTTTCAATTTACATAATATTCTTTGCGTGCCTAACATGAAAAAGAACCTTATCTCTATCTATCAATTTTGCAATAATAATAATGTCTCTATTGAATTCTTACCCACTGTCTTTCATGTTAAGGATCTAAGCACAGGGGGCAATTTTGTTGACGGGAAACACTAAAGATGGCGTCTATGAATGGCCAACCTCCTCTTCAACACTGTCTTCTCCACTTGTTGCCTTTTCTAGTATCAAGACCACTTCCTCAGAATGGCACTCTCGGTTAGGCCATCCATCATCATCCATTCTTCACCACATTTTGTCCACATTCTCTTTGCCTTACTCTGTGACACAAAACTCCCATTGTAATGCCTGTTTAAGTAATAAAAGTCACAAACTTCCTTTCTCTTTATCTACAATTACTTCATCCCACCCCTTACAAATCATATTTTCAGATGTCTGGACCTCCCCCGTTTATTCTGTGGATAACTTCAAGTATTATGTTATTTTTGTTGATCACTTCACACGCTATACCTGGTATTACCCCTTAAAGAAGAAATCTCATGTCTATGATGTTTTTATTCGATTCAAAGCACTAGTAGAAAATCACTTCAAACACCCCATTGTCACTCTTTACTCCGACAATGGTGGGAAATATCAAGCTTTGGATCAATTCCTCTCCCTTCATGGAATTTCTCATTTTACCTCTCCCCCACATACACCTGAACACAATGGTCTCTCCGAACACCGACATCGACATATTGTTGAAACTGGCCTCTCTTTACTCACTCACGCCTCACTTCCGCTTATATACTGGAACTATGCCTTTGCCACCGCTGTGTATCTCATTAATCGCATGCCCACACCCACACTCTCCCTATTCTCTCCTTATGAGTCCCTCTTCCACATTCCACCAAACTATACAAAACTTCGTATCTTTGGTTGCTTATGCTATCCATGGCTTCGACCATATTCCAGTCATAAACTTGAATCTCGATCCATTCCGTGTGTGTTCCTTGGATACTCCCTCACCCAAAGCGCCTACCTTTGTCTCGATCCTTCTACTTCCAAACTCTACACATCCCGACATGTTCAATTTGTGGAAACTGTCTTTCCATTCAACTCCATTCATAGTCATCTAAACCGTCCAAGTCCACAAACACTACCAAATTGGCTTCCTTCAGCATCCTTTCTTCCTACCAAGTTTACGCCTCTCAACACCACTTCCACAGCCTCGCACCTAAGCTCGAACTCTTCTCACACTCCAACTCTGGTCCACCACAGTACCCCTTCCGAAACTATACTTCCTCTTAGCCAACCTTCAGTGCCCCCAACCACATCATCTGCTTGCCCAGAACTGTCCAACAAACCAAATCCAGACTCCCCTACTCCAAAACCAACCACCAACACCCACCCCATGACCACTCGTGCTAAAAACCACATCCTTAAACCCATTCAAAAACTCAATCTCACCGCTACCCTCACCTCAAACCATCACCTTGAGCCGCACACACTGACCCAAGCACTACAAAATCCTCAATGGCGTCAGGCTATGGCTGAAGAGTACGATGCTCTTGTATAAAATGGCACTTGGGAACTTGTCCCCCTTATTCCACGCAAAACCTTGTCGGCTGTAAATGGATTTATCGAATCAAATGTTTACCTGATGGTTCTGTTGATAGGTACAAGGCGCGACTCGTTGCCAAAGGATTCCATCAACGTCCTGGTGTTGATTATTATGACACATTCAGTCCAGTTGTTAAACCTACTATTGTTCGCTTGGTTCTAAGTCTTGCGGTCAGTCAAGGGTGGTCTCTCCGTCAACTTGATGTCAACAATGCCTTCCTACAAGGTCACCTCTCTGAAGATGTTTTCATGGCCCAACCACCAGGTTTTCTTGATCGTGATAATCCCACTCATGTATGCAAACTACAGAAAGCCATATATGGTCTCAAACAAGCACCACGGGCCTGGTACCATGAGCTCCGACAATTTCTTATAGCCTCTGGATTTACAAACTCCCATGCGGACACATCACTGTTCGTCTTCAACACCAAAGGTAATCTTGTCTATCTACTTGTGTATGTTGATGATATAATTATTACAGGAAGTAATGCCACTACCGTTCAACGGTTTATTGATCTTCTCGACCAAAGATTCTCCATCAAAGATCTTGGTGATTTGACGTACTTTCTTGGTATTGAAGTTGTCTCCACTTCAAATGGCTTACTTCTCTCTCAGCGAAAATACATCACAGACCTTCTTGCTCGCACTCATATGACTGGCGCCAAATCTGTCACCACTCCGCTTGCTACTGAGCCAACACTTACATCCCTGTCAGGCACTACCTTGCCCGATCCTTCCGAATATAGAACAGTCGTTGGAAGTCTCCAATACTTATGCCTCACTCGCCTTGATATTGCATATGCCGTTAACAAGCTGTCTCAGTTTATGCATCGACCTTCTACTGATCATTGGAATGCTGTCAAACGCTTGCTTCGGTATCTGTCCGGTACAGCTACTCATGGTCTTGCCTTACATTGTGACACCTCTCTAGCTCTTCATGCCTTCTCTGATGCTGACTGGGCCGGTAATAAGGATGACTACACCTCCACCAGTGCTTATATTGTTTACCTTGGTCGCAATCCCATCTCTTGGTCCTCTAAGAAACAACGAACCGTTGCTCGCTCCTCCACTGAAGCTGAATATCGCGCTGTTGCTTCCACGACTGCTGAGCTACGGTGGATCTGTTCTCTTCTAACTGAGCTTGGCATATGTCTTCCAGTTGCCCCAGTTATCTATTGTGACAATATCGGTGCCACCCATCTTTGCTCCAATCCTGTCTTCCATTCACGAATGAAGCATGTTGCAATTGATTATCACTTTATTCGGGATCAAGTACAAAGTGGCGCCTTACGTGTCACCCATGTGTCTTCAGAAGATCAACTAGCCGACGTCCTGACCAAACCTCTTCCCCGCACTCGCTTCCAATCCTTAAAGATCAAGATTGGACTCTCTGACCGAGCTCCATCTTGAGGGGGCATATTAGAGGAATTACCTTATTAACTATGGATTTGAATAATCGTATTAGTTTTCTATTTATGTATAATATTTGTAGATTAGGCAATTAGTTAAAATCAGAATATTTGATTTAATATTAATTGAGATTTGGTCAAATAAGCCAAACTCCTGTACGTGTATATATACCTCACTTTTGCTCAATGAAAGACAAGAAAAGCCAGTATTCGACAGTGTCAATATCCTGTGAGTTGAAAGTGATGAAGCTGCTGCCCACTTCCTCTACTCATCTGCCGGCTACCTATTGCTTCCAATATAGCTCCCCAAGCCCTCATTGCCTTTGGATACTCCCAGCCTGACCACACCCTGCGATATTCGAGCATAAAACCATCATTTTCTAACCTTTATTGTTCACCATCGCCGCCCGCCATAAATGGGTAACAAAAACCATCCTTTTCCAATCTCCGTTGTTCCCTTATAGCTCATGTACCCTAATTTGCTTGAAATAAATTTGGATCAAATCAATTATCGGTTATTGAAGCCAAGATAAAGAGGCAAGGTGAGTGGGCAAGTTGATTCTCCGTCTAATCTGGTATAGTATTTGTTGTTCCGTATTTGCCGGCAAGTTCCGGTTTCAGATACAACCAGACGTTGCCGTGATTCGCCTCCAGTTCCTCGTCCGCTCTTTTTGACAATTTCTTCAACTACAACACACTTGCTCTCAATGCATCAATCCTAGTAGATTTAGCCGAATAAATCGATTTGGGTAAACTCTGGTCGGACAGATCTAATTGAATAGGACAGGTCCGATGGCAAGCTGGGTGAGGTGAGAGGTGCGGCCGATGGTGGGATAGAACACGTCTGGTGGCGAGCTTGGTCAATTTTTACCCATGTTACTACCCAATCCGCATGTGAATAACATCATCTCCAATTAAACTGAATGGCAGGATCAAACTCCATGACCCGACCCAATAGCCCACGAACTAAAATGAATCAACCCGAAAGTATTCCACTTGGCTCGGAGAACACATTTAATGGGACAAAGCTCCTGAAACAAGAATCAAAACAAAGAAACTTTCAGAAACACAAATAAATAATTTTTTTTCCAGGAGAGAGCAGCAGTGAGAGGGCTGATAATTTGACGGTAGCCCTCTCCCTCTCCGATCCAATTCAAAGGATCCGTAATAAGGAAAAGAAAAAAGACGACACAAAAAGAAGGGGAAAAAAAAAAGTCACTGTCATTCCGCAGAATTTCCTTTCGTTTTCTTCCGTTTTCTCGTTCAATATCATATGATTCAAATCGTCCAACAAAAACCGAGTACAGATTAGTTTGATGCGACCGTCGCATGCCTGCCCACGTGTGGATTCAAGTTCAATTCAGAATCAGAGAAATCAGACTCAAATTCGAGCTACTATCGCAAAAAATCAGATAAAATGGGGCCGATCAAGCTCCAGATTCGGCCTACTAAATTGTTTTCCCGACCCGGAAAGAACTCAAGACAAAGCCTCTCACTCATCCTTGCAGCGACTTCAACGACCCTGATTTTGCTCCTCGTCGGTTATTGCTTTGTGTTCGGAACCGGAGAGTCGAGGAGGTTTGGCATCATAATCGACGGAGGAAGCACCGGGACGAGAATTCACGTGTTCAATTACAGAGTAGAGGAGGAAAGAGCGGTGTTCGATTTCTCCGGCGGCGCCGGAATCGCTACCATGAGGGTGAATCCGGGACTGTCGTCGTACGCGGCGGCTCTGGAGTCTGCGGGGGATTCGCTTATGGAGCTTCTGGAGTTTGCGAGGAATAATGTTCCGAGGAAGATGTGGAAGCAGACGGAGATAAGGCTGATGGCAACCGCCGGAATGCGGTTGCTGGATGTGGAGGTTCAGGACAGGATTCTGGAACAGTGTCGGCGGGCACTTAGAGATTCCGGGTTTAAGTTCAGGAACCACTGGGCAGCGGTAATTACAGGTAATGTTAGCTTTATTGTTCTAGCTTCATTGTCTTTGATTTGCATGTCAGCTATTAAATTTGTATGCGCTGCTCAGGTTCGGATGAAGGGCTGTACGCTTGGGTTGCTGCAAACTATGCGCTTGGTGCTTTGGGAGGTGATCCTGATTATACAACTGGAATTTTTGAACTTGGAGGTGCTTCCGCTCAGGTCTGGTTTTTCTTATTATAGATGAGTTT
The DNA here is from genome assembly GCA_039654915.1 of Aquilaria yunnanensis. Classification (NCBI taxonomy): domain Eukaryota; kingdom Viridiplantae; phylum Streptophyta; class Magnoliopsida; order Malvales; family Thymelaeaceae; genus Aquilaria; species Aquilaria yunnanensis. The sequence goes on from CM077595.1 coordinate 6,822,492, forward strand.
ACATGTAAAGAAATGCCTTGTGATCATGAAAATGGTTGTAAGGTAATCTTAGAATCTATCATTTTTGAAATGGAGAATGTGTTAAGCCACCCTTTTATGTTAATTTGACAAATTTCCGTATTTTATGTTGATGAGATTGGCGTGAAGCCATGAACCAAAAACTATGTGGTTTGCTACTGGTGGAAGAGACCCAAAGTTGATCTTGTTCAATTGAAAAACCAATATGAATCGTTTCAATGGTGTTTCATGTGTATGTTGATTGAAGTTGTATGAGAAACCAGCTCAAAAGCTTAAACTGGGTGATTATGCTGGAAGAATCTGTTGTCTTGTCTATTGGTTTTTTTTTCCGATTCTCCTCCATTAGAATTTAGAGCATCACATATAAAGGTCCACAAAATGATAATCTGGTGTGTTTCTTCCTTAGGTGACCTTTGTGTCAAATGAACCTATGCCTCCTGAATTCTCACGCACAGTGAAGCTCGAAAATATTAGTTACAATCTTTACAGCCACAGTTTTCTTCATTTTGGCCAGGTGATCCTTCATCTTCGCTGGATGTTATTTGTTCTTGTTTCTGTTGATAGAATAGAGATTTTGTTGGAAATTTGTAAATATGGTGCTTAGATTGTTTTAATTCATGTAGAATGTTGCGTTTGAATCAGTTAAGGAATTACTCGTCGCAGGACATGTCAGATCTGGTATGTTTTGTCTCTTCGCTTTCCTGCTTAGGCCAATACTGCTTGAGAAGCTGTCAGCTCCTGTAATTCTTTTGAAGCATGCTTATGAAGTCAGGACTCAGAATCCCATTAACCTGTCTTCGACTGAATTCTAATGGATGTAGCATAAATGACCTCTATGCATGTCCCAATCCAATGCAGCTTCCAAGTTTCTTAAAGAGAGGACTGTTATTGATCCTTGTACACCTAGAGGATACCAACATAACACATATTTGTGGAAGCTTTCTCCTTCTTCTTTGGCAGAAGAGAATAACTATTTTACTACACTTGAGGCACAAGGCAATTTTTCTGAGTGCAGATCTGCGGCCCTGACATTTTTACAGGAAGGAAAACGTATTGTGACTTTATTTTCTCAATGTCTTGTTCAATGAGGTAATTAATAAGGTAGTAGAAGAAATTGGTCTTATCATTGAAAGGTTAATCTTTTTGTCTCAACTGCAGAAAATTGCTCCTACGATCAATGCTTTTTTGGATCAGTTTACGTGCCTAAGCTTCAGGGAAGATTTTTGGCTACTGAAAATTTCTTTCACACTTCAAAAGTAATATGTCATTCATTTTCAGTCTCTTTATTCGCTCTTTAATTCCTTGTTACGTTTGGCTGTCATTTTCCGTATACATGTTGGGAGAACAACATAATGGCAACTAACAACCATATAAGAATTTTCACTCAACCTTCGCATTTTTTTTTATCTTTTCCATGATTAGTTTTTTGGGCTTCGGCCAAAGGCGCATCTTTCTGATCTGTTGACAGTTGGACAAGAATTCTGTGGCGAAGAGTGGTCTGTGCTAGGAATCAAACACCACGCCCTTGATGAGGAAGATTTGCTCCACTATTGTTTTTCATCAGCATATATTGTGGCCTTTCTTCATGATAGCCTTGGAATTGATTTAGAAGATGAAAGGTACACATCCTCGGCCATATGCAGGGATAAGATGAATTTTTCTTGCGTGATTCCTAATTAATGGGTGGTATAGGTTTCTGCTCCCTGGGCAAAAAGACTGCTAATGTTTTAGATTATCCCAGTTACCATCTAAAGCTTCAGTCTTGCCCGTGGCATGCCTTTGAGGTTGGATCATTATCATTCTGGTATCCGAACTGGATCTTTCAAGTGCCTAAGGTTATACACCCAATTCGTTTCAACTTTAGCCAATTGACTACAAAATGACTTTTTCTTATTTTTACATCTTTTTTACTTGAAACTAATTTTAATTAAAAGCCAATATTATGTAGCTACAATAATCAATTAAAAATATAATTTTTATAATCTTACTAATTTTTTATGAATTTTTCTAGTTTCAAGTCTTAAAAAAGAAAAATTCATAAAAATTTAACAACATCATAAAAATTTACTTTCAAATTGATTATTGCATCTACATAACATTAACTTTCAAATGAAATTGGTTTCACGTAAAAAAGATGAAAAAGTTAAAAAAAGTCAGTTGACTTTAGACGAAACGAATTTGCCCATAGTTTATTGAACCTTCTAAGTGGGTCACAATCTTTGGTGACTCTGACCATGGTTTTGTCAGGCTAACTTGCATGTTATGAATGGAGAAGCATTCGCCCTCTACCTTGTATCCAATGGCCTGTTGAATCTTATGCCTTTGAAACTCATGAACAGGATCATGTTCGCAAATCAGGTGGGAGATACACCACTTGACTGGGCGGTTGGAGCTTTCATCACGCACAGTACAGCTGCTTTGGATGCACCCCATCCTGACTGGATCAAGATTATTATCACAGACGACTCCCCCACACTGTTCTCCCTCATTGCCATCTCCATGATGCTGATATTTCTAGCTTGTTCTATATCAAAATGGAGGAAAACCCAGTTGAAGACGGTGTTTGATCTTGAGAAAGGACGGTACATAATCACTCGCGTGACCAGACACTGATAGCATTGTTGTTATGAGATCAAGCTTGGCCTCTTGCCTCTGTTATCTTCAGCACAATTGTCCGTGGTAAACAACATCATCGTTGTGCTTATACAATTTTCAAGGCTTGCAGATGTAGTACAGGCATAGAACATAGTTTACTAATTCAGTATAGAGGATAGAATCACATATGTTTGTAGTTACTGATGAATCAAGATTCGTAACACGGCTTGCTCCTATATCACCCATGCCCATGGTAAAGAAACAGAGCAAGTAGATGTTGCGGATATGTAATGAGGGAATCTAACTTGTGGGTGAGCAAGGGTGGTGTTGCTTTTATCCCAAGTCACTCATAATTTGTTGATAGGAGGATACATTGTTATTAAACCATTTTCATTTCCTAGATAATATGAACCAGCATCTCCCATTTTCTATTCCAAGTCTCATCTCGCAACATATAAAAAAATCTAAGAAGACAAGGCATAAGAGAATTGCGGTTCCAACAAGATTTTCAATATAAAATCTCATTTTAAAACAGAATTCATAAGTCACCAAACCAATATGCTACTAGGTTCATCTTGATTTGCAAATAAAACAAAAAACAAAAAGACAGAAGCAAAATGACTTGACCTAAGCAGTGAGCACAACCGCGCCGCCGTTCTCCTTAATCTTCTTCTCAGCCGTCTTCGAGATCAACTTAGCCTTAACGACAATCGGCTTGTTCTCTGGCAAGACACCTTTCCCCAGGACCTTGAAGTACCCGAACTGAGTGACGTCGACCATTGGAACAGACTCTTTGGAGGCCTTGGCCTTCACCTCCGGCGGGACAAGCGACCAGAGCTTGTCGATGTTAACGATGGGGCAGTAGAATTTGTTCCGGAGTCTATGAAAGTAGCGCATCCCCACCTTCCCAAAATACCCTGGATGGTATTTATCGAAAAGGATCCGGTGGTGGTGCAATCCTCCAGCGTTACCGCGACCTCCTGGATGCTTCCGGTGCTTGCCAATACGACCGTGGCCGGCGCTCACATGGCCACGCTTCTTCCGGTTCTTCTTGAAGCGGGTCGTCATTCTCGGCGGCTGCTCTCCCTCTGTTGCGACGGTGGCTCTCCTAAATGAGATTAGGGCTTAGAAATCAGGTCAGGATAAATATATAAAGGAGTGCAATTGTTACTGAATTTACTGCTTTACCCTCAATCTAATGGGCCAACTGGGTTTCAACTTTCAATTTATCCAGCAGGGTAACCCGTCGGGTCAATAAGAGTCCATGCTACCTAATCATTTTTTTGGGTCGGGGCTGGGCTGTTTAAGTTGGCCTTTATATCCCTGCTAGACGGTTCACCCGTGCTCCGCAGCAGGGTTTGGATGAATTTTTGTCCAGTGATTGTTTAATTATTTAAATATTGTATAAAAAGCAAAATATTCATTGAAAATATGTGAGATAGAAGGAATAAGAAACTGATTATAGAATATGTTGTACATGCTGTAAAAGAGATCAAGAATACGTGGGAAAAGAAGCAAGGATTTTTTTTTTTTTGGTTACAGAGAGAAGCACATATGTATGTAGGAGATATAAAAGATGTTCCTGCTATCTTCAGTCTTCAAAAGTTCACAGTATAAAATGGTAAAAAATTAGTAATGGAGGGTGACTGGAAGAGTATGATTGCGTGTAGAAATAATAAGTAATAGATAACTATTTCATCTATTAATTTTTCATCTATTTGATCAGTATAAAGCAACTAACAAAACCAAGGAAAACGTTAACATTTGAACGAAACAATATTAATAACACAGCTAGAAAAACCAAAAATTTGACCAGTATAATGTTGAGGGGTTAAAAAAAGGAACGGAAGAAAATTAAATATTCTCACCCTTCTACCTATCTATAATAATACAACCAATACAAATATACCTTAATTATTGGACAAAATAAAAAATGCACCTGAGCCTATATAAGAGAAGAACCGAATACCATAACTCATGTTGAACAACATTTCTCCTCTATTTGCATGCAACCTAGCTGCATTTAGCACAAACACTGCTCCAAATCAACATGATCGGTTGACACCTCAACTGCTTCATCTTCGATAAAACCATGAATTAAAACACGTATTAGATTGTTCTCCCTTCCAAGGCCATGTTTAGAGGCTATTGTCCATAACAAAGGCTACACACAAAGAAGTAGCTTTAATCATAAGAGCACAACCTACACTAATCATCATGACATTAGCATTAAATACTGCATGGCACTTATCCATCTACAAAAGCCACACACCATTTCATTTTACTCTAATGACCAAGTCACACAGTATAAAAATCTCAAACCTTATGAAAATCAAGAGAAAAAAAAAACCAGAATATATATATTTAACCCAACCCAATTCCACACACTTACACATACAATCCACACCAAACCAGTGTAAACACAATGGAACTTACATGTCATCTTTGGATGATACCCAATTGCATTTGTAATAAAAAAAACAAATGTTGTGAAGCAACCCAAGTTCGAAAACACATTGGAAGATGCTTCCACAAAAAACAGACATATTAGCAACTTCTATAACCTGGGGTTAACACAGAACAAAAATGAAGAGCTGAAGGACCCGGATCACAATTATTTCCTTAGCCATAGTACACATCTCACACTTTCGTGTAGCAAAATCTTCTCCTTCTACACCCAAATCACAAGATCAAGGATGAAAAATGATATTAACCCCCATACACCACACCACGTGGCAATATCTCTACAACCTCTTTCACTTTAGAGTATTATATAGATTATGATTCGGGAAACTTACAATAACTCACCTAAAGTTTCACTTAACCTACACTTTACCCGTTATTTTTTAAAACTTATAATTTTTCTATTGTTTTTTTAAATTATTCGACAACAACTTCTAAAACCCCAATTTAAATTATATGATAGTCATCTCCCATTAATTTCAATCTCTCTAATTTTTTTACAGTTAATAGATGTGTTAAATTATCAAATTTTCTTTACTGTAAATTCATTTTTCCTTCTCATAAATTCAAATTAGTTTTTTTTAAATGTCAGTTGAAAAAAAAAAAGTATCAAAAATTTGAAATTATTGGGGTGTAGTTGTCAAACAATTTAAGTTAGGATTCCAAAAATTATTATCGAATAATGTAAATGAAATATCGAGCAAAGTGTAGGTTTTTAAAATAATGGGGCATAGTATATGTTAGGTTAAATTAGGGTTCGTAATTTTCCCTTATGATTTTAGAGCATTTGTAGCATTTTAATAAAACTTAAAGAATTCTTTTTAGAAAAAGTCAAAAAATACAGTAGACGTTTTTTTGTCCCAAAGCGGTTTGGTGTTCACTCTTCTTTTGCGACAAATTTATCAAATGGTTTTCAACCATAGTTTTTATCACATCTATAACATCACAAAAATTTGTGTCATTTCAATATGATTTGAGAAGGTAATATAACACAGCTAGTTTAATGGCATGTCATTTTTTTTAATAAAAAATGCTTTATTCTAATTAAAAATGAATCAAACGACATTTTATAATCCAACAATGGCATAAAATTGTAAGGAACAACAGAAAGGTAAAATTGGCCTAAAAAAGACTACCTATTCTTGTGACATCGAATGAAAAAAAGAGAATCAAGTCAAGCCAAACCTTCTAGGTAATCCAGAATAAATTTAAGGTACATAACTCATAAATAACTAAAATAAAACACAGGGTAGAACGACAATAACTAAGTAATGCGGAAACCAACTAGACATCAGAAGCCCAAATAAGAATATCTATAAAAATAAAAAGACAACCAATAAAACCTAAAAAAATAAAAACTAATGTTATTCTGGACAATCACCTTAATATCTGTTATCAAACGTCGTGACACTCTAATAAGACTGAGATTCTAGTGAATCCAAGAAAAAACTTAAATTCATCATTGTCCACCTTCAATTGAAGATCTATCTTATAAGAGTCCTGAATTGATTTGAAATATAAAGATTTAAAGGGGATTGCATCCACTATAAAATTTGATAAATAAAGTTAGATAAGGTCAATTAAATAATAAAAGAAATGAAAGGAAACTAGCCAGATCCCAATTGAAGTCCAAATCTAGCAAGAAACAGCAAATGATAGTGAGGGAGGCAGTAGAGAATTAGGATTCGGGAAGGAGTTGAGTTTTCATATGTACCTTGGTGCACCTTTTTTTCAATAAAAAATATATATTATAAGGATATTTTATTTAAAATTGTGTGTAGATTGTATGCGTTACATAATTTAGAGACTTTAAACTGCATTTGACAATTTATTGAGCATTGTTGGATGTGAGATTTGAACTCAGCTGGGGTGAGTGGCGAAGTGCCTTTGCTCTCTGCAAGCTAAGCTTCTGAGTATGCCTTTTCTAGTAGAATAACAAAATCATCAAACTGTATCTTCTGCTTTTAAAGAGTTAAAGGTATAATCTCCATTGTTAATAGGTCATTTTATTGTTTTTGCTTTATAAATATTTCCTCTGACACATATTTTTTACAGTATTTATTATTTTATGTTATTCTAAATGTTTACATCATTTTCATTTTCTAATAAGTTACTTTAGCATATCATGCTTACAATAGTATCATTTGAATGTTTATTTTTTTTATCTTTCTTAATTTTTGTGTAAAAGTAAGAGGACAGAAGTGAAAAAAAAAAAACAACCAATATTACCCTCTTTAATTTTCATATCATACGCTATGTTCTAAAAGATGTATGATAAGTTTTGTGAAAAAGCATTAGATAATGAGAGTACTATTCTTGAGACATGAGGGGATGAGACTGAGTTGATACTTTGAAGGTTATAGTGTTCTCCTATCTACTTACAAACATTGTTGAAAGGCAAGTACATATCTCATCTTTTATGCTACATTTCATCCTTCCATTTTACTTAAATCCTTCAAAAGTTTGGACAAAAAATAAATCCCTCAAAAGTAAATGAAAAACTATTAGGATTTTAAAGCACATTAAAGATGTAGTGATGCTAAACCCTATAGCAAAAGTGCAATTGACCCTAAATTAATGGCAAATTTTATTAGCAAAATTACTAGCATTAAATAATATTAAATATTGTATGAAAAAATATTAAATATTTTATAATCTATACTGAATATTCTATAGATTGCAAGTAATTCAACATTAAGTAATGCCCAATATTGTTTTATATGATATCTAAAATTATTTTATGAATTTCAAACATGAGAATATATATTCTCAGAGAAATAAGATGCAAAGTCTCAAATTGGTAAAGTACACAAGCCAAGTCATTGATCTCCAACTATTTTCTCTTTATGTCTTTCCTGCTATCTTTTCCGTGTCTTCAGTCAAATTTAGATTTCAATCTAAACCCGACAGTTCAATTTGCTGTCTTTGCTCCACTAAATCAACCATTCTCATCTTTTTTTTCACTGTCTTTGTTTTTCCATCCTTATTCACAAAACTCATTTATTACCATTAGCATGAATATCATCTAGTTCTTCTGATGCTCTATGCAAACAGATTTAGGTGATTTATTTTCAATATTAGTGAGTTAGGCAAAATCAGAGGGTGGAAAATGACAAAAATTGATGATGAGATATTTTTTATTAGTAGATTAAATAAGGGTGTTAGAATTTTTTTTTATTATATTAGACTGTATGTTGGTTGATATACTATTAAGGGTTAATCCACCTTCTATTTTGTCAGATAGTTTGTTATTTGTTTTGACTATTTGATCATTCTCTATTAGAGCTTTGTTCTAGTTATTTGTATAATCTTTATTCCAAATTTATTTTGATTTATATAAAAGAATTGGTCAACTCGATATGATAAACTAGTAGACTTGACGTATGCCATATGGGAGAAAAGACAAGTTTATCCCTGTTCAAAAATGAAATGCCTCTCATATCCTCTCTCTTTTCCTCCCTCAGCCGCACGTCCGGTTACCTATCTCTCAACATTTTTTTCCCAAACACGCCTCCTCCTTCGCCGCTCAAGTCGCCCCATCCCTCTTCTCGATTTCCCATTGCCGTCAAAAATTTGTCCTCCCCTCCGGTCAACCTCTGCTTTGTCAAACGATGCAATGGCGGGGGAACAACAGTGATGGCAGAACAATGAAGGGGACACAAGTGACAGATTTAATTGGCGATGTTGGGCAGTTGCAACAACAGTGGTTTTGTGGTTGACGGGGGTATGAGGTTTCACTCTACTCACACTCGCACAAGGGACAATTTTGGTCTATTTTGGTTTTAGTTCTCACTTTTCTCCTTTTACCTACGTTTGCTCCAACTTTTTTCAATTGCCCCCCTAATGTTTTTTAAATAATTCCTACAAAATCATAAAATTATATATACTAAATAATATAGCAAAATTTTAATATGAAAATATAAATGTAAAAATATATAAGCATAATTGCACAAATATATAATCACATATGTATAAAAAAAAATACACTCTTTTTGTATAAGTAATCTTATAAATCTAAGATGCATGTTTAATATACAACAATAAAATTAGTAAGTGTTACATAAATATTCAAACAATTAAACCTGTATATATAATCGAATATACTTGTGACAATAATTTTATTTACACACATGTATTACATGTTTATATTGTATCTCTGACTTTTTTTACACATTTGATTCACATATATCTCATTTTTTGGTAGGAAAAAGTTTTCGCATGTTTCGATTTGTACATATTTATCACTCGATTTGTACATGTCCCTAACCTTATTTGTATATCAAGTTTATACATTTCTAATATCTCATTTGTATATCAAGTTCATTTATATCTAACATCTGATTTGTACACATCACTATTGTATTACTATTAATTGAATTTTTATCCTAATTTTCATTTTATTTATATAAATCTCTACATACAATTTTATATATTTGTAGCATATCTCTAATCTTACTTACACATATGTGGCACATATTTTGAACATATCTATCACTTGTTTTGTACATATAGTTTCATACATATTTGTCATCTATTTGTACATGTCTTAAATTTTGGGGGGAAATAGGATTTAACGCGTTTATGCCTATTTTTTATATGATGTTGAAACTATAACATATCTATTATGTCATTTATATATATGTTACATATTATTTGTACATATTTCTCACATTTCTTATATATCAACTTTATACATATATGGTATTTGCTTTATACATATCATTAGTTTGTAGAGAACACAAGATTTAATATGTTCACGCTTGTTTTATGCTATAAATGATAGTATTGAAATATAAATATATATGGACATAAGGAATATGAAGTATGTTTGACTTACCCTGTAACATGTCATTTAACTCATTTTTAATTAAAATAAAGCATTTTTTTATATAAAAAAAAAAAAGAAGTAAAGATGTATAATATACTCCCTCCGTCCCAGTTTACTTGAAATATATTCCTTTTTGGGATGTCCCAAAAGATTGAAACGTTTCCTTTTTTGAAAAAGTTTAAACAATTAAATAATCCCTTTACACAAAACCCAATAAAGACTATTTTTTTAATATCCACTCAATCTCTCACTGCACAAAACCCAAAAAGAATTTTTTCTTTTTTAATCATTATTTAAACTTTTATTATATAAAAAATTAACACAAATTACATATACTTTAATCTCTGTATCGAGTCAAATATTTCAATTTATTTGGGATAGAGGTAGTATTTTCTTAGTTCGTATCCTGTATCCTGATTTAGTTGACAACTTTACATTGCCGAAAAGAGCTTCCAAAAATTCTAGGAAAATCTAGTCCAATAAAAACAACCAGCAAACGCGTAGACAAAGCAGATTTATAAGATTTCGCCCATATTTCGTCGTTTCCTAACAACTTGCCCCCTAAAATATAACGACCGAAAAATCGCCATCTTTTCAGGCAAATCACCAAGAAATTTCGTATCGCTGTGTTTCAAGATTGAATCTTTCTCGCTTCCTCCATTTTATAGATTCCTAAATTTTCCCTTCCCTTTCTCTGATTGGGATTTCCTCTATTTCCCGGAAGCCTCCGATCCGCTGCTTCTTATCTCAGCGTGATCCTGAGGTTCTCTTCTCCACAGCTCCTGGGTTTTCTTTTTTATTGAACGTTTTGGTTTTGGTTTGGACTTTCGTGTAATTTTAGAATTATGAGTGATCACCTGGTCCTGTACGTCGATCGCCTGGTGAGGCCGCAGCAAGTGCCCCCGCCGGAGGAAAGGGCGGGGCCATCGGGCGCGGCGGAGGAGAAAGATAAGAAGGTGTTGGTGACGGAGGAGGGTAAAGAGGAGGAACCGCTGATTCAGGCTGCCGAATGCCGCATTTGCCAAGAGGAAGATTCTGTCAAGAATTTGGAAACTCCTTGTGCTTGCAGTGGCAGTCTCAAGGTAATAATCCTGTAGAAATTTGTGTGTGTGTGCAGAACTTTTTAGGTTGAAAAAATTTTAAATTTGTTCGTTTAGGGTTCTAAGGGCTTGTTTGGCATTAGTGTACAGTTTTGAAATGATCATCGGGAGTATATCTTTTATCTTTAGCGGTTTCAAAGCTAATCCCACATGCTCTTTCCAAACGGGACCTAAAGCTCATGCAATATCCTGGTCTCTACATGGTCTGTTTGCCCCGCAAGTCACAGATGAAGCAATCACTCATTAGTTTTCAAATGCAAATGTTATCCTACAGGGTGCTGACATTATAATAATACATCATAACAAAATAAATTCAGGCTTTACTTTTCATTTTTACTCCCATCTGATTTTCTCTCAATGTTTACTTGGTTGCAGTTTGCTCATAGAAAGTGTGTTCAGCATTGGTGCAATGAGAAAGGAGATATAATCTGTGAGATTTGCCATCAGGTATATTCTTTGATTGTTTTCCTATAAATTTTAGTACTAGCAGTTTGATGGTATGTTATCTTTATTTACATCATTCTAGAGTCTGGACATTCCACCACATTTAATTCGTGATTTTGACTCATGACATTCAACAAGGGAAGAAAAATGTTTTTCCTAATGCAGAGTTAGTCAGCATTTGCAATTCAACAAGGGGAGAAAATTGTTTTTCCTAATGCGGAGTTAGTCAGCATTTGCATTTAGGAGATGAAAGAGATCGGATGCAAACATGATTGTTGCAAATGACTTTTGAGTACAGTTATTTGTTTGAAAATGACTTTTGAGTACATTTAGTCTCATAGAAACTTAACCTGATAGTTTTTGGAAGATTCTACTTGGTATATGAAATCTGGTTTTAAAAAAAAATGACTTCTTTTTTACAGTAAAAGAAGCCCGATTTGTTTATTACCTTACAATTTGACAATATTTAGACCATAGCTGATGATTTGTTATATAACTCTTTGAAGAAATTTATGAAGAAATCTATGGATTCAGATTTTTGGTAGCCTTTCAACTTTGAATTAATTCAAGAATAATGGTCTTCCCTGCTGTTGGTGCATATGACTTGGTCTAGCAGATCTCTTCAATCTCGGGAAGAGATCAAATTTGGTTGGTCAGATCAGAGTTGCTTTTCCTCTTCCTTCCCCCTAGATGCAAAAGCATCTATTTATTCTGTAGTTTCTTTTTCCCAGAGGCACCTTATATCTATATTTTGTTCTGGTAAACATGCTTGCTTAACCCAAAAAGCAGCATTAACTTTATGACATTGAGCCTTGGATAAAGTTTCTTCTGGTCACAGTTTGATTACAGGTCATCTCTGGCCTTGCCCTGAGCGAATATGCACTAGTCAGTAAGATGACACAACAAGTGATGAGCATGGTTAAACTAGTATAACAAGAATTCCCGTAAAGTAGAATCTGCACTGAACAGAATCACAGAAATGATCTCTAAGAAAAAGAGGTTAAAGCTACTCAAGCTAAAATGACTGGCTGCCTGCCTACAAAGCCTGGATCCTCACTTATCAATGATGTCCTTTAGCTTTTGCTAGTCATTGCGCATGTGGCTCTAGTCCGCTGGGCAGGACATCTGGTGAATAGTTTGCTAGCTATTAAAGAACATTTTGTTGTGAACCCCCTTCAACTGTATTAAATTGCTTTGATCCAGGAATCTAACCCAATCTGAAAAGTAGTGTGTTTTTCCTTTAATGACCTTTTTTATTGTTTTTTTGTCTTTGCAGCCATATCAATCTGGTTATACTGCTCCACCCCAACCTCAGCCTGAAGAAACAGCTATTGATATTGGGTTAGTCCAATTTCCTCATGTCAAAATATTACTTCTTATACCATTTTCTTCTGGAGAAAACTATTATTAGATTGTTTATCTAAAAAATTTGGCTTATCATTATTGTTCTAGTAATTTTTATCAAAATTCACTTTGAGTTCCTGGACTCTCTTGCAGTGGAGGTTGGACAATATCGGGTACCCCTCTGGATTTGCGTGACCCTCGCCTATTGGCTATTGCAGAGGCTGAACGTCAAATTCTGGAAGCTGAATATGATGAGTATGCTGCTTCGAATGCCAGTGGAGCTGCATTTTGTCGTTCAGCTGCTCTAATTGTAAGTGTTCACCATGAATTTCAGACCACTTTTCGCTGAGGTACAATGTTTCATAATTGGCTAGAAAGAAAAGGGTATTAGTTGTTTCATTTTTTTTCCTGTTTCATCTACTTGTTGATCCTTGTTTTTTTATTTATCAGCATGTGCCGGCTGATGTTAAAGTTATTTTATGATTAGATTTTCTTTCTTGCATTTTTTTTCTGAGTGGACTTTTTCCCCTTAAAATGAAAAACATCATAAACCAGAAAGCTGAAATTATCTGTGTTATATTCCTGCTAATGTCATTATTAAGCTCTAACTTTAGAGCTTAGAGCTTTCCTGTGGTATCCCTATCTACTCCACTAGAAAATTAGTCAGATCCATTGTTCATTTCCTGTATGAAATATTTACTGAGGTTACAAAATTTCAGTTAATGGCCCTTCTGCTCTTGCGGCATGCACTTACTGTACCAGATGCTGATGGAGATGAAGACGTGTCAACATTTTTCTCTGTAAGTTTAGTGGAAACTTGCATCTTGCTCCGATATATGATATTTTAACTTAGTTGTAGGGTAGTTATCTCATTTTTGTCTAAATTTGAGGATATTGTGCCACTTCCTTATCCTATGTGCATCTATACTATATATCAGTGGTATGTTAGTAGAAAAGCACATGATAAATTTGTGTTCAATAATTTTTTTGTGTGTATGGAAAGTTTGTTAACTTTCACTCGTTTTGAGACTGAGGGAATGCTTTTTATGTTAGAGCTAACATATTGTAATCTAAATTGCACTCAGCTTTTCTTGCTTCGGGCTGCTGGTTTCCTCTTGCCATGTTATATCATGGCTTGGGCTATAAGCATATTGCAACGAAGAAGGCAGAGACAGGTGAGTATCAGCTTAGTTCTGCTTGTGTATTCCCCAAAACTTGAGACCAGAAGCCACAGCATAGAGATTTCAGTTCACCATATCCGTGCTGGATTATTGCATGTTTTGCTGAAGTTTCTGTCGTGGTATCTTTCAGGAAGCAGCTGCATTGGCAGCTACACAGGTTGCTTTTGTGCTACAGTCTGGTCAGCGTCGTGGTTTGCACTTCACAATAGCACCAGGTCACACGATGACTTCACACCATGAAGCGCCTTGATTTATAAGGCAAGTCCCAGGTTCTGTCCTAGCATTCTTCCGAAAAGAGATTCCTAGGCAAGCTCAAGCACAATGTTCTCTCTTGTTGTTTTGAGAGAGAAGGGCTCCTCATTGATAAACTTAAAAGCTTTGTTTTTTCTTTTAATTTATTTTTCTCCCTCCCCCTTTTTTGGTCCTGAAAATGACTCTTGGGAGCTCTATTTAAATCAAACATAGAAGATGATTAATATGGTCTGTGCCTATCCCTGTAGATATGATTTCCACTTTTCTTAGAACTAGATTCCTCTTCATAATTCTGGAGGTTAAGATCTTGTTATACATGTTACTGCTTCTGCAGCTTTGTGGTTTTCAATTTTCGGGTGTTGTCTGATCGATATGGATCTATGTTCTTTTAAGGCATCCATAAAGACAGTTGATGCATTTTGAATCGCAAAATGTTCTGCAGTTAATCTCTACCAGGTTTCATGCTAATTTTCATTGCATAACCTCTATATATCCACATAATCGTCAGTACAGAAGTGATTCAGATGATCCAATCCGGCCGGTATGATGGATACAGAACTAATAATGTCATGTAAACCTTAGAATGGTCGGAGACCGATATGGCTTTCATCTGAAGGTAATTGATATCTCTGGAGCTTGATTTTATGCCTTTCTAGTGTGTGTGGAGGGTAACTGTATTCAAGATCATGAACAGAAAACCAAATTCGAGTAAGCAGAGGAGCTTTGTCAAAAAAGGAGGAAGAAAAGAAGAGTAAAAAAGAAACGAAGGAGAGTTTGAACGATCAGTTTTGATCTGTATGTGCCCCAGAAACAAGGGTCTGCTTTATCTTCTTTAACTTGCTTTTGAAGCTCCTCTTTAGTTTCCTTTTTCTGTGGTGGCTTAGTCAGGCTGACCGTGCTTGGGATCGTCGCGAGGTGGGGCAATAGTTCTCAATTTCTCGAAATATGGGCCCCTTAGCTGCAATTTAACCTTCCAAATTTGTTCGCAGTTGAGAATTTTATAAACCGGCCTCGAGAATCCACGAAAGAACATTTAAGTCCAGGTCTTTTACTTTTGATTTTGTGAAAAATAAATCCAAAGATAAAACTTTGCCCTTTAACAGCCAAGGGCAGAAGTATCTAATCAAGTACATTGATCAAGATTTAACCTAGTACGTATCGTACCATAATGGCAAAATCTATGCACACAGTAGTTGGCTTTGGCCCTACTCAAAAGTTCTTGTTATAATGTGCCGATCTCGGTATTCTTAAGACACAAGTTACTAAATCCCTCTCCCGCAAGAATGTAATTAATGTAATGAAACTGTGAACTTTTTGAGAGTTTCTCTTGGATACGTCTAAGGGTTCAAGAAAGAGAACACCTGGACCAGGCATTGTTGTGAACTTAGGTCCAATCGTACTACTTGTTACATCCACCAAGAAATTATGTTCCATTACAATGTTTGGACTTGAACTCTTGACTTAATGTATTAAAGCTTAACTAGATTTATATCAAATGACTAGAATTCATTAACAGAATGATAAATATGCTCCTCATAATCAATAGAAGCATAATTCTAAATATAAATTGTTGTTGCCTAGGTTGAAAAATTTGTCTAACACAATGCTCAACAAATCATTCAGAGAAAAACCTTCTAAATTTTAGAACCAAAAACATTATCCACATGGTCAAGAGATCTCAGCCTTGGTGTTTGAAAAATATTATATTTAAACTATCTCTTTTTATGATTGTACCCTTTTTTTAGGTGAAATATTATCGATTAGCTTAGGTATAAACAAGAAAAATAATACTCTCTTTGTCCAAAAAAGAATGAATCATATTTTCAGTGATGGAGCTAAGGGCCCTACACACACACGCACACGTGCATGTGTACACACACACGCACACATAAATACACATTCATGCACGCACGCATGCAAGCATGTGCCCACGTACACACATATAATGTCAACATAAATAGTGAAAAATAAAAAAAAATACTAATTTTAACTTATTTTTCATGTAAAATTTTATACCCAATATTAATGTATTAGCCTAAGTTATTTACTTGCAATTGAAAATCCAATTATTTTTTGGATTCTCTTATTGTCAAATTAGATTTGTCTTAAGATGTGAGGAAAATATAAGTGGTATATTAGATCACATATAAAAGCCACATAACTGACTTTATTTTCTTGGCGTAAGTAATTGAGATAGAGATGTCACACAAAACAATGAGAAAAAAAAAAAGAGTTTACAGCAACAAAGAGTCACAAAGGATTAGGTAGCAAATTTTGCTTCCTTTGTGATTTTTTGACATCTATGTTTATCGATTTTATTTAGTAGATTTGATGGTAATTTTTTTGTTCATCCAAATAGTACAGAATCTCTACTACTACTCTTAATTAAAAAACTCCAGTCACCACCACAGTAATTTTTTTGCAAGTTGGAGCTTACAATTGGAAATTTGCAACTTCTCCAGTATCCATGTCACCCATTGTCCAATTTTCATAAATTACTCTTTTAATTTTTTATTTATTTATTTATTATTTTTATTGTTGATTTCAATGAATTTCATACTAAAATTGTTATATGACCGTGAAGATTAAAATTAGTAAGTTTTAATATTTTTAGTTGTAAAGGCTTGACTTATAATTTTAGTATATTTTACTTGTAATTTGAATAAATTTATTTTTATATATAAATTTCATACTAATAATTTTTAAATCCTACATCCCCCAAAGTGAAATCTTGGCTCTGCCCATACATATTCCTTTTTGGGTTGAAAAAGATTGAACCATTTTCATTTTCAAACAATTTTTAGCATTCAATTTACCTTACTACTTCCATTTAAGTTCTCATTATACAAATCTTAAAAGAATTTTTTTTTCTAACCATCATTTAAACCCTCAATAGACAAAACCCAATTTTTTTATTTTAGTTTTAGTGGCACTGATGAAAAAAATAAAATAAATTACACACATATTAATCTTTATACCTATAAAAATTCAAAAGGAAGGAAGTAAAGGAAGGGGACGCTATGACCGGTCAAACAACTTCAAATCAAGGCAAATGCATGGATCTTACGAAACGCTACTTACGCCAGCTTTAGAAGAGAATGTTCCATGATTCCATCATGCATGCATGTGATATTATAATTAATGAACTTAATTATTTTTAACAAGCCATATAAAATAAAAGGAAAAAAATAAATGAAAAGATAGGCTTAAATAGGATTAAAAGGTTTCGAGAAATTGCAAATCTAAAGAGTGAAGATAAGTGCGCCAGGACTTCTAAATGATGAGTGAACTTTGATGAAGCTCTACAAATTGTACCTCATTTGTGCTTTTCCTCAGTTTTGTTCAAAACATCTTTTACGGGAATCTATTTTAAAGGATCTGAAACAAATTTTAAGGATCTTCTTCAAAATTTTCAATGAAATAATTTTGTTTGAAAAGTTTGCTAAATAAGAAGGAAACTTGATCCAAATCCAATTGGTCGCATAGGGAAAAGAAAAATAGTGGAGTTCCAAAAGTGAAGATCTTGGAGTAGCAAAAAAAGCAAGCATTTGTTTCTTTTGGGAGCTATTATATTAAAACATTCCTTCCACTCCCCTCGTTTTGATTCTTTTTTGGTATATAACTTAGCTTGTCACTGTGGCAATCAGCAGCTGTGGGTGGTCCTTGGCTTTTGTTCCTTCCAATTTCAATCCTGATATTAAACAAAACAACAAAATCAACTTTCTTAATAACAAAGAAATGAAAATTTACAAAAATAGCCTTGGCCATATCTAGGTCCAAAAAGAAATGCTCGACCTACATATACAGTCTTCTACCAGAATGATTTAGTTTTGCATATGTGAAGCTGATTCATAATTACTAATAAAGCAGATAAGAACTATTACATCATATACGAAACTATGCCAACTTATATTTTTTCCAAATTGAAATTTTATGTAAAAAGAACACCAAACTTGTTCTAGAAGAAAGAATTTTTCTTCAAGTGAATTAGTTCGTGGCCAACTCTAGTTTGAAGAACCAAATGATTTGAAAGGCACAAAAATTGCTTTTATTATCCAACACAAACAATCTTGTAATCTCTCAAGAGGGCATCCTGTATTAGTATATGTTAGGCATCTAAATATGCCAAGATAAAGCAATATAATGACCTCCACAAGAGCTGAGGAGAATCTTGCAAATTTATTTATTTTTTTTTTTTTTTAGGCATTCGAGTTTTAGCTTTTGATGAAACATCATTGGGCAGTCAAGAATAAATGGGACCCCCAAATGAAAGTACACCAGATTGGTCGGCTGATGTGGCAAGCCGCTAGGAGTCCAACACAAATGGTTTCTGGTCTGGTTTTGGAATAAAAACCTAAAAGCAATGCAAATAACAGAGATGCTAGCTAGGGAACAAGAAATATATGAAGATACACCCAAAATCTCTGCTTCCATGATTTAATTCTAATGAAAAATTTTCTCACAAAGTTAAGGGCCACAAAGATTAGTCAAAAAACTAATTCAACGAAAAACACGTAAATAACATTTTTGGAGGGGGGAAAAAAGAGATGCTTGGCTTCTCGAGGGCATTAGGCCAACATCCTTTATCCATCATTTACAGATTCTTCTTCCAGTAGCAGCCTTAAATTTGCTTGGATCTCATGCCTATGATTTTGGGGGGTGAATCTAATAAAATTTATTCCTTTTGGGACTAGTAGAATTAATGGGGCCCTCTATATATGCTTGCTTTTGTGCTTTAAAGCTTTGCCCTCTCAAAAATCCATCCAGAGATCATATATAACACATTGATATGTCTACAGGAACAGAATATAAGAACACTTGGGTCGGGATTACAATTTCAGACGCATTCCTCCTCCCATTTCTCTAATACTAGAACACAACACATAGTTTGGATTCTTCTTTGTTGGTGATCTGGTTTTTGTTTGGTCTGGTTTGGTGTTGTTCCTTTTAGCAGCAAATCAGAAAATGGTTAGCAGTTCAAAAAGAGTGCTAATATTCCTTGTAATTTGTATTGGGATTTTGGTGCTTGAGTCTGGCAGAGTTTCTTGCCTCACAAGTATAGAGCTTGCCCTCAGAAAAAGTGCAGGCAGAAATGGAAGAGCTACCGGGAACCGACGGGTGCTTGAAGCTGGGAATAGCACTGAAGAAAGGATGAGCACAGAGAAGAAATGGGTTCCTGGAAACAAGAAGTTTGATTCAAATCAAGCAAGCAAGAGAAAAGTCAGAAGAGGTTCAGACCCTATACACAACAGGTCTTGAGACAAGAGGAGAGAAATCTATGCCAAGTAAGTTTGACAGCTGAAGTAACCAACCAAACCAAACTTCTTGTAGCGCCCTGAGAGCTATAATTGGTTTGTCTTAGATCTTTCTTTCTTTCTTTTGTTGGGAGTTTTCTTTTCTTTTTGTTTTTTTTTTTTTGTCTGTTGGGGGGTTTTTGTTATAATTAAGGAAGATGTGTGTATAGATCACAAGGTAAAAGAGGGGGGTAGAAGATTTGTCTTGGAAGAAATTTCAGTCGACTAGCAAGCGCCAACTCTGTACTCTTAGCTGACGTAATGAGTTTGTAGATGATTGAAGGTATGGTTTTTCAAGAAAATATAAAACTCGGAGCTGCTTCAACAATCCCATATATACGAACAATTACTTCGCATGCTGCTATTGGTTTTTTTTCCTTTTATTATTATTATTATTATTATTATTATTATTATTATTATTATTATTATTATTATTTTGCAATAGCTCTATTATGAAAGTGTCAAACAGTTCCTATGTGATATTTTCATCCGGTTTAATTAAAACTCTTTGACCAATTCAAATTTTCGAAGTTGTTAGCTAACTCAGATAGTTAATAGTAACAATTTATTGTTTTTCGATGAATATTAATTATTAAATCTCGCCCTTCTCAAGAATTCGAGTAAATTCAAAATCAAATTATCAGTGTCTATTCAAATGAAAACAACAACTCATTTATGTTCCTACGAGGTGCATCTAAATCCTAAATAGAATTTAATAAAAGTAAAATCCTTGGTAGGTTTCCACTTCAATTTAAATTTTCTGTCATGTAGATTTTGTAGCCTTTGTATGTTTGAAGTGATTTGCTGTGGAAAGGATTTGCCCTACGTTTCCATTGGATGAAATTGTTAGACCTGCACAAGCCAGTGGGAAGAAAAAAAATGTTTGAATACTAACCAAAATAAAAAATGTTATATTGGGGCCAAGGTCCAACGAAGCACTATGCTTAAATGTGAAACAGTATCCTGAACTTTGTCTACTTCATCACCTAAGGGTATGAACTATGAACCAGCACAATTCAGGACTCGTATTTTTAAGTTTGGGACGGTTCTGTCCACAAAGTGAGTTGGTCAGTCAGGTAAAATCATATGTTCGAACATTGTTTGCTATCGTTTGAGTACCTTCACGAGTGATGACATAGCTGAGTCTATCAGTTTGGTCATACGGTAGTAAACGATGTTTGAATACATGACCTTACATGATTAACCAACTCACCTTGTGAACTAAATTGTCTCAAATTCAGAAGTAAAAGTTATAAGTTGTGCTGATTCATAGTTCAAACCTTTAAATGATTTAGTAAGCAAAATTTGGGGTACTATTCCACATTTAAGCATTTTCTTTTTTTTTTAGGCTCTTTAAAGTTTTGCAAGCACTTCGACTTCATTACTAATTTCTTATTTGTCACTAGCTTTTTAAGTAAAACTCTCATTAGTGAACAAGGATAAACTCTCATTAGTGAACAAGGACTTTGACATAGAGTCCAGCGGATACAAAGTAAAAGACACAGGAAGAAACTACGGCCAAGGCCGGGCAAGAGTCGTACTATAGGGACCAAGGCCATAAACCTATACCATCATACCATCAAATATCTGAAATAAAAATGTCTGAAAATATATGCATAAAAAGTGTTAAAAATAATATATAAATCTTTTTTTTTTTGCATGACAGATCACTAAAGACCTAATCTCCTTAATGTTTTTCAAAATTTAATACCAAAATTAGTGAGTCTGACCCAAAGTTATTTGCAACGATTACCATTAATCTCCATCAAATTTGAATGGTCAGAGATAGCACTATAATAGTACACTACCTCGATCATGGTGAAGCGGTAGAGACAATGACCACCATCCTCAATCCGAATTGCATGGCAAAAACAGCATCTTTCTATAGATCTAATGTGCACAAAACACAACTAGATTTTGATGATGGATACGTGGATGATGTTGTCGTCGTAAAAGGGCACCATTGGGAATGTCATTTAGAACCAGCAGCAGATAGAGCAGACGAAATTTTGCCATCTAAAAAATGGCATCTATAGTGGCTGGAGAAGATAAATGCAATATATAATATCATGGTATAATGTGTTGTATAAAATTTTCCAATTTTGTTAATTATCGTGTAAAATACTACACGAAAAAAAATATATCTTTAATCCAAAGTACATGATATCATGAATATTTTTTTTTTTACATTATAAATTAGTGTAAAACATACATACATATATAAAATGGTAAAAATATAATTAGTACACATATTCTTATACAAATATTCATATTATTTAATTTTTTATTTAAAACTAAAATTTAATTGCTAAACATTGTTAACGAAATTAAAATTTGAAAAATGTTATTCTAATTATTTTTCTTTATTTTTACTTATATTATGGAAATTATGGTAGAATAATTAGAATGCATGTGAAAATATGTTAAAAAAAAAACTTATATTGAAAACCTTACTCATGATCAGCCCAAAGGCCCAACAGAAGTTCAAAGGTCGGCGAGCCGGTAGACCAAAGAAGGAAACCCGACAACTGAAAAAAAGTTATAAAACATAGTGCGTCCTAAATAAAGCCGATCAACTAAAGGAGAGATATGGGCTTCCCAACTCAGTAAAATTTATGAGGAAGAGGTACAAGAGGACACCTGACTCCGCAGCGTCATGAAGGAGGCTTTGAGTTGGGCCGGAAATCCAGTTGAAGTTACAAAGACTTGACCCCAAAATTGCTGAACTCCCATTAAGGAGCGAGATTGAATTTGCGTGAGAGCTTTCTCCTCATTGCCTGGCTTACATGCTACTTCTCAACCGCATAATGGATGTGATAGCGATAATCTGAAATAGACCTGAGGGATCAATGAGATAAAAGACCCAAAACCCATAATAAAGTTATATGGCTCAACTAGGCTCATGAGATAAGACACAGGTCCACAAAATCCAATTATCCACTATAAATGTATGGAATGTCTCTCATTTTTTTTTCTAGGTTATTTACTACTACATATTTATTGACTTGAGTGTTGGAGGTGTCTGCCCTTGACAAACTCCTGGGCTCTCCTTACACGCCCTTCTCTACATGTTTGTACATAAGTGACAGGGTTCTCCACCGTCCAACATGAAGCCACCAGTAGTTTTATTATCAAATAGTTTTACTAACAAGATGAAACATTTCTTTTGATACAAAGATTAGGATGTGTGACTTATGTTATGCTTTCTATTTTTGCCCATGAAGCTAAATTTATTTTTTTTAAAAAAATCTTTTTTTGGTTTTGTTTAGTGAGAATGTAAACGGAGATTAAAAAAACATTCATGTTTTGGGTTTTTTTCAGTGAGATTTCAAATTATTGTAGTAAAGGAAATTACATGTTCAAAACTTTCTAAACTTGGTAAACAATTCAACCTGTGTTTTGTACAGTAAATAAAAAAAAAATACAATTCATCCTTTAAAAGGATAAAGTATTACTTATAACTATTTTATTTTTTAAAAAAATATTACCTGTTATTCACGAACAATTCGATTAATATTTATTTAGGGGCAGTTCGTTTTGCGGGTTTTCAATTAATCCAACCTCATTATTCGCCTTGGCATGTGTGGTGTCAAAATATTGAAATAAAAAGAAGCTAAAGTTGATATTATTTACAAGGTAATGGCATCAGTTGAATATACAAAATACTTTTTCATCTCTTGGCACACTCTCCTCCATCCCTCCACGTTTTGAGCTCCGTCGGCAATCAGCAACCTCAGATCCGGCTACCTATTGGCAAATCCACCCGCCTAGCCTCTCGTTTGCTTTGTGTCTCGAGTCTCTTAATTATCGTTTTCTTCAATCAGCTCCGATGCGATTCCGCGCCACATGCCCCACTCTCGAAGGCAATGAGATTGACTAGATCACCCGCTATGACTTACAGATTTGGAACCAATTTTCCGAATCCTTACAAACTCACGGGAAAAAAAACACGGAAATTAGAGATTTGAAGCATATATAGATGAAAATGGAAATAAATCAAGCATGAAATTCAAGTCGGCATATGTAGGTACTAAATTGGCAGATGAAGCCGAAGAAACTGTTGTGCTTAAACTATTTGGGAACCAAATTGCGGGCGGAAACGGTGGAGTCCAGATAAAAGAAAACAAGAACATAGCTGAAACTAAAAAGGAAAGCAGCAGCGTGAAAATGTAAATTAGGGTATCTCCAATCCCTTTTTCTTTTCCCAGACCAGTATTTTCAATTGACTGAGCCCAAACCATTGACCAATTAATTCAATTAATTGGAAATGAATTGCCCTTTATATTCATTGGTTTATTTGTTTGTTCATTTGTTTTCTTCCCGTAGGTTTATTTATTCCTAATATTTTACTTTTGTTCATTTGTTCATTGTCTATGTCGTTTATGTTGTTCACCTACGCATTTATTCATATTATTCACATACATGTTCATTTGATGGTGTTTGCGCTTTTGTTTGGTTCGTGACAACATTAACAAACATGACAATTTTATTATTAACAAACAAATACAGACAAATAAATTTATAATTAGGCGAATACGAACAAAGAAGATGTGTCAAGTTATTATTTGTATTTGAGCTCATGTACATTTAAAGTGAAATGAATGAATACGAACATTACATATTTGTGTTCGTCCAATTTGTTTACAGCATTACCTGTTTTTTCACGATTTTTAGTCCAACTTCATTTACTTTATTTTTTGAGTATTGGTTCAACTTTTTGTATTTGAGAGAAATCATAGAAGTAAACTATTTTGCTTTGGCTTTTTATGGATATTTTTTTCTTAAATTTCATAACTATCAAAATTTTACAATTATTCTCATCCGCCCGGCAAGTCTTTTTTATGTATATCCACCGGGCAAATTTTCAATGTTCTGCCAATTAGGCCATTGCATGGGTGCTTTAATACGAAGATGATATTGTTTCATGTGGTATTCTGTGTTTTCTTTTCTTGCATATAGAATAGAGGTCAGGGGGGAATGTGAGGATGGAACTTTGAACCTCTTAACAATAATTAGAAGTCTTAATCAGAAGGCCAAAACCTTCCTAATTATTTTAGGTTTTGTTGGTCTAAAAAGAATAATCTTTTTTTGCACCGTTTGATGGCTTCTGATCCTTATCAATATTGAGAAAGAGGTTGGGCTGAAAAGTCTACCTTGGCGCATGCAGGTATATATATACTTCCTAGGGAATCAGACCTAAGTTGTATAATTCTTTTATTTTAGATCACCGCTTCTATTTTTGTGTTTCCACTTTTGCTCTCAACTATTGTTTCTGCCCCTATTTCTACAACATTTTTACTTACTTAAATTTAAAAAAATGACATTTTTCCATTCTCATTCTCACTCTTCGCTCTCGCTTTCGATATGCTTTGTGCAACTTAGAATCAGACTAGTAAGAAATAACAAAAATAGCTAGATGGTGCGCTGGAGTAACACAATCTCTGAATACAATCACAATTGAGCAGCGTCCAGTCCAATTGGCTCCATAGCTTCCAGGATCTTATTTCTCAGAATCACCATGCGGTCTGTGCTGTACATCTAATCAAATGTAATTTTTATCTTTAGCTATCTGTTGTCAAACGGCACTAGTAGTCCTTAAACTAGATGCTTTATTGCAATTGGGTTCCTAAACTATAAAGATTGCGAAATTGCCTCTTGAAATATCCATCTATTACGAGTGGTCATTTCGTCTGCTACCTTCCGTTGCTTCACTCCATTCCATCAAGCCTAGAAAGACTCCGATTGCTGCAGGGAGGTGGGCAAAATGATCACTCTTGCAATCAATAGATATTTCAAGAAATTATTTGCAATATTTCTTACTTTAGGAATGAAGTTGCAAGAGATCTCATTTTTGCATTTAGGTAGACATTAAAGATCTCATCGGAAAAACATGGAACATTCTTTTCATTTGTTCAACGCAGATGATAAATTAGATGACTTATCAATGATATTTTTTTTCCCTATTTCAGTCCGTAACCTTTTAACTTATTGAGTCCTCAATCCTGCTCTATTGAATTTGTTTGAATTTTTCACCGAATAATATGAAAATCCAATAATCATTTATTAGTAAAATAGATGTAGTGGAACAACATGACTCATCTTTAGATAATTCAGTCTCCTTTGAAGTTCGGCTGACTTCTTTTCTTACTTCTTGTGGAAGATGATCCTATAATTGGATTACATTTCTAGTCTCAACTCTTTGAATTATCTGGTTAGGAAAAAATGAATGTGTCTTTTGTAATGGGTCATTTGACTCCCAGTCTCTAATTCCTAGGATCAAAACTATTATTTAGCAAATTTTATTTTCTAGAAACTTCCTACCTGCCCAGTGGACTTTCTTTGCAAACCCGCCCAACAAACTTTGCTGTAATTGATGTAAGAAAAAGTTGGGGGTGGCTCCAATTTGAAACCCAGTTATCTTTGTTGTGGATGGTGCATAGAGAAGATCTCTAGAATTAGTTGCAACAGCCTGTGTCTAGATAGGATCCAAAGCCCCTCCAGGTTATCAAAACTCAAAAAGCTGGTATCACTGGTCTTCGGCATTAGAAATAGAGTAAGAGGCTATTTTGAGTTTAATCAAAACAATAATAAGTTTTTTTTTTTTTTTATAAAATGGTACTACTTTCATCTCAAGTTTTTTGCAATATTCACTTTTCAATAATTAATGTATATTTTTTTATTTTTAACATTTTAGTATATAAATAAAAAATATTTGTATATAAATGATAAATAAAGATATGGCTATAATAATATGAATAAATTCAAATTAAATTGAATGAAAAAGTCAAATATTTCAAATAATATAGGATAGGGGCATATTATTTTGTTAGATTACTCTCTGGCACTTCTCGTACTCTATGGTTAAAACTCTTATCCAATCTTAATAACCTTAATAAGAATGGTTGTTATAGAGATGGAGAAATTTGATCGCTACACGATAATTATAGTTCGACATTCCACAAAAATATTCACAATTGATAGATATGACATCCATAAATTAGTTTATGTAAGTTCATTGTACACTTTTTCACATATATATATATATATTTTTGTGTTTTGTAGTATTTAATTGATTAAGTCATGGTATAAATACATAGTGAGAATTAGTTTATGACCTCCAGCTCCAGTTATTTGATGTGAAGTAGTTTTCCAATTTCAGTGCTCAATCTTTTTATTAGTGCTGCATTAGAATGATTTTAATTAGTCCTTAATCTTGCTTTGTTTTCCTCATCGGATAATTAGTAAATCAGATGGAAAGGAACAAACATGAAAGATACAGGATTGCGCGTGCTCCGTTGATGATGACAAGATTGTCACTTACTGTCAGAAAATTGCTGTGAAGGGGAGAGGTTCTTTGACTTATGGCTGGGTGTAGTAGGATTATAGAGTCTTTAGGCTCCTCTCATGTCTTTTCCCAAGTGATTAGTAGTAGTATTACTCATTCCCCATGTAACAATTTATCGCCTACAAATCCTAGCATGCTTATTCTTTCAAGCAAGATTCGGGATTTTCGGGTCTATCTTTCTATGTCTCATGAATTATGTTTGGATTGACTTGTCTAGCATATAATTAGACTAAAACATAAATTGTGTGGATGGATGAATTTTAGGAGTTCCTTTTTTTAGGAACCCGAAATTTTTTGGAATTATTTGGTAACTCTCTCTCTCTCTCCTTTTTTTTTTTTTTTTTGTCCCTTGAAATGTTTTCAATCAGCTCAACCTCCATTGTGGAATTTTTAATTGAAGGAATACAGGCTGGCAGCGTGAAATACAGTCTAGGCCTTCACCTCCTATGCTCGGTCGCTGATACTTCAAGCCACCGTTAGACCATTACTCCCTGGTCTCTACTACAAAGTTATGTGCAAAAATAATCTGCAGAAATGTTTAACGCAAATATACAAAAGTTTTTGAACAAATATGTAAAAGTATTTAAAGAAATACATAAAAATGTCTAAAATAAAATGTAAATATTTTATTCTCTTCATCAACAAAATGAAGAAATAAGTAAAATATCTAAATAAATATATAAAAACATCTAAAATAATATGTGAATAGTGTCTGACATGATATATGTACAAATGTCTCAAGAAACATGCCAACAACTTGTCATCTTTAAAAACAAAAGTATTTTAAGTAATAAGTGAAAGTATCTAAAAAAAATTATTGAAGTAATACATAAACAATATGTTCTTTGCAGAAATAAAAAATGTCTAAAGCAATAAGTAAAAATATCAAATGAAATTCTAGAAGTGTTTGAAGTAATTTTCATACATTTTGTTCTATTTAGAAATAAAAATATCTGAAAATATATATGTATAAAAAGTGTCAATAATAATATGTAAACCTTTTTTTTTTGCATGATAGATTACTAAGGACACAATTTCTTCAACGTTTTCCAAAATTTGATGTCAAAATTAGTGAGTTTGACCCAAAGATATTTGCAATGATTACCGTTAGTCTCCATCAAAATTGAATGGTTAGAGGTAGTACTCTAATATCACACTACCTCGATCATTGTGAAGCGGTAGAGACGATGACCACCATCCTCAATCCGATTTGCAAGGCAAAAACACCCTCTTTCTCTAGATCTAATGTGCACAAAACACGACTAGGTTTTGATGATGGATACGTGGATGATGCTGTCGTCGTAAAAGGGCACCACTGGGAATGTCATTTGGAACCAGCAACAAATAGAGCAGACGAAATTTTACCATCTAAAAAATGGCATCTATAGTGGCTGGAGAAGATAAATGCAATATATAATTTGGGACGCAATGACAGTTTTTTAGAATAATAAATAATAAATTTAAAAAATCACCATTATATCTATTAAATAGGCAATACCTTCTAACCATAACAGACCAATCTCCAAAATAATGATGAAATTGTTTTGCTATTGTGCTCTTCAACAATTTAGATAGTATCATTTAGCATTTGTGTTAATTTTGGGCTAATGCTTCCAAAATCAACAAACCAATCAACTTCAACATGTGCCTGTTTTGGGCGCACGCCAAGTCCATGGGCTCTTCGCCAATAATGATGCTTCTAATGGCTTTAAGTTAAGAATTCTGTCATGTACACAATTTACCAGCGTGACATGCTCTTTAAAATAGTGAATCTTGCTATGATTAAGGGGTCCCACTAGCATTGGAGGGTTTAGATCACTTTATCAACAGATTATTAGCCCTCATTTTCCGAATTATATATATCTGTGTGTGTGTGTGTGTGTATGTATACGGAAAAAAATTTTAATGCATGGATTATACCTTGGTAAGTATTACACATAATGTATTCAATTTTAGATAAGTTTTCATCACAAGAGTCACTACATCTATACGTACAACAATCATTGCCTCAGAGAGAGTCAATCACGTTAAAGTTAAAAATATAATGGCAAATAAGCCTTTATTTGGAAATAGCATTAGCCTTTAGTATTAAATGTTGGAGAAGTTATCTAATAATAGCTTTTTGCATTAAAGGTTCAGAAAAACTATTATAGCCATTAATAATTTATTTCAATTTTTAACACTAATTCTAAGTGTTATTCCTAAATGAAGCTTAAAATGAAAAAAATAGCAAAAATTTGCAAAACTCAATCTTGTTAATACTTACCAATTGAATTTTGTTTTTAAAACAAAAAGAAAGAAATAAAATCAAAATTTATGTTAAAATATAAGTTTCATTTATAATTTTATATATGCATGGTACATTGGCCAATGGTAAATCCAAGAATTTTATATAAGGGCGTTTGTTTACATATATAATTGCTAAATAATAACACTATATAATAAAACTTACAAATTCCCATATACAAAATGATGGTGAAACAATGATTTTTTTAAAAAAAATGAAAAATATACTCGATTAAGCAGTTGTTTTTTTTTTTTTTTTATTGGTTAAATGGTTTCAACTAGAGTCATCAAATTATATATGAATTATGCAAATTGATCGTGAGATATTTATTATTTATAGAATTTAAAAGCCAAAGTCCTTAGTTTACCCCTTAAACTTGTGTGTTTCTTCCCTATTGACCCATTGACTTTATCTTGTATTCTACTAGCTCTTTAATTTTTCAATATGTTTGAAGAGAAAAGAGAATAGTACAAAACTTGTGTGTCTCCCTATATTGGGCTTTTTACAATTACCCCCTTGAACATAAGGTTGTGTTACTGTGGCAACGTCGGATTTTCGGGAGTCGCCACCAATCTGTTTACCTAGGTCGATTGGTCACCTTAAATATTGGTTTGCGAGAGTTCGGGGGTTCGGGAGTACGGTTACGTTAAAACAACTTTGTTAAAACGCCCAAAAATTGGCACCTTAGTTGATTTTAATTTTGTTTCGCTTTGCTTTTAAATAAATTTCAGTTAATTTTCAATCTAGAATTTTTAACTGAATTAATTGGATGTGGATTTTTGGTAATTAATTTGTATAGAATTTTATACTTCCGAACCATGGACTCTGCCGAGTCATTTGGACACGGAAGATTTTTATTCCGAACCATGGACTCTGCCGAGTCATTTGGACACGGAATTTGGTGAAATTTAAACAATTTAATCCATATTGTAAATATGGATTTTTTATTTTAATGGAAGTAATTGTTATTTTAATTACTATTTTTGTAAGTCTTTTAAAATTTTAGATTTTTTTGTTAATGATCTTTAAAAGATCTTTCTTATTTCTTTTTATATTTTATTATTCTTTTCCTTCTTTCTTTATCTTTTTCTTATCTTGTTTTAGTTTTCTTTTTGTTTTCTTGTTTAATGAAAAATATTTATTATTTTAGTGGATTTAAAAGTTATATTTTAAATAAATCAGTAAAATATAAAGTCTTAACTTTCATGTATTTTTTTTTAAACAGGTTTTATTTTTATTTTTTATTATTTTTACTGGATAAAAATAACTATTAAAATTAATTTTAACTTTTTGTTATCTTTAAAGAATTAAAAACATGTATATAAAAATAAAAATAATTGGCTTTTTTTAAAAATGATTTTTATTAGCCTTAATAATTAATTACAAAATAATCTTCTTTTAATTTTCATTTATTTATTAATTAGTAAAGGGTAAAGGTGAATTAAATAAAAAATTATATAAAGAAAAAAAAATTAATAATAATAAAGTGGGGCTTTTTGGCCATCCACTTTAAAAATAATAATAAATGTTAGCAAAGTTAATTAAATTAATTGTTAAACAACAATAATAAAAAGTTAGTCAAGTTAATTAAATTAATTAATTAACAACAATAATAAAAAGTTAGCCAAGTTAATTAAATTAATTAATTATCAACAATAATAAAAAGTTAGCCAAATTAATTAAATTAATTAATTAACAATGATAATAAAAAGTTAGCCAAATTAATTAAATTAATTAACAACAATAAATAAAAAGTTAGCCAAATTAATTAAATTAATTAATTAACAACAATAATAAAAGTTAGCCAAGTTAATTAAATTAATTAATTAACAACAATAATAAAAGTTAATTAATTGTTAACAACAATTATAAAAGTTAGTAATAATGCAAAAATTAAAAGGTTAGTAACAATAATAGTATTAAAAGTTAGTTGTTAGTAAGTTAATAACAACAATAAAAAAAGGGGTTAGTGTTGACAACCAATTTCGTCCGGGTGTTTTAAAATTTTGAAAAAAATTTTATTAAAATAAATTAATTAAAAAAAAAATATATTACTATTATTATTAAAAAAAATTTAAGTAGTTTAAAAAATATTTTTGTTTTGTGAAAATTTGATTTAAAATGATATATGTGTGAATATGTGTATGTTTGAAATAAAGTAAAATTTCATGAAAAAAATGACAAAAAATTAAAAGTTTGAGGTAAAAATGACAAAATTGAGAAGTTTCGAAAAAAATTGACAAATTCTAAAAGTTCCAGGAGCATTTGGTAGTTTGTCACATAAAATTTTGAGCCTGCCGACGTTTTTGGCTCAAATTGACAGAAAACGACAAAATTGTCAAAATCAGAAGCTTCAGGAACTTATCCTGAGGCTGAGAGACGTAAAGGACTAAAATTGTCATTTTACCAATTTAAGAGATAAGTTTGAAATTTTTTATTAATTTATCCATCAACAGTTCAGCTAAACTTCCTCTATAAATAGCCCCCCAAATTTTGTGCTGAACACAGAGAAAAATAGAAAGAAAAGCTTAGAGCTCTGTTTTTAAAATAGAAAAAATTACAGCCTTAGTCCCTAGCTCTCCTTCCTTTCCTCAGAAAATCTCAAAACTTTTCATTTTGACGATTAAGCCATCTTCTTCCCCCCCCCCCGCGCGCCCTCTGTTTCCATTTCTCAGAATTCAGAATTTAAAATCAAGGGTACAACTCTCATTTAATCCTTCATCTTTTCAATTTCTTTCACTTTGGTCACTAACTTTGTATTTTATTCTTGCAGAATTAATTACTAACCCTTTTAATTTTTACTTGTTTTTTTATTATTTGTTTATTACTAACCCCTTTTTTTATTGTTGTTATTAACTTACTAACAACTAACTTTTAATACTATTATTGTTACTAACCTTTTAATTTTTGCATTATTACTAACTTTTATAATTGTTGTTAACAATTAATTAACTTTTATTATTGTTGTTAATTAATTAATTTAATTAACTTTGCTAACTTTTATTATTGTTGTTAATTAATTAATTTAATTAACTTGGCTAGCTTTTTATTATTTTTGTTAATTAATTAATTTAATTAATTTGGCTAACTTTTTATTTATTGTTGTTAATTAATTTAATTAATTTGGCTAACTTTTTATTTATTGTTGTTAATTAATTTAATTAATTTGGCTAACTTTTTATTATTGTTGTTAATTAATTAATTTAATTAACTTGGCTAACTTTTTACTGTTGTTAATTAATTAATTTAATTAACTTGGCTAACTTTTTATTATTGTGGTTAATTAATTAATTTAATTAACTTGACTAACTTTTTATTATTGTTGTTTAACAATTAATTTAATTAACTTTGCTAACATTTATTATTATTTTTAAAGTGGATGGCCAAAAAGCCCCACTTTATTATTATTAATTTTTTTTCTTTATATAATTTTTTTATTTAATTCACCTTTACCCTTTACTAATTAATAAATAAATGAAAATTAAAAGAAGATTATTTTGTAATTAATTATTAAGGCTAATAAAAATTATTTTTAAAAAAGCCAATTATTTTTATTTTTATATACATGTTTTTAATTCTTTAAAGATAACAAAAAGTTAAAATTAATTTTAATAGTTATTTTTATCCAGTAAAAATAATAAAAAAATAAAAATAAAACCTGTTTAAAAAAATACATGAAAATTAAGACTTTATATTTTACTGATTTATTTAAAATATAACTTTTAAATCCACTAAAATAATAAATATTTTTCATTAAACAAGAAAACAAAAAGAAAATTAAAACAAGATAAGAAAAAGATAAGAAAGATAAGAAAAAGATAATAAAGATAAGATAAGATAAGAAAGATAAGAAGGAAAAGAAAGAAAAGAAAGAAAAATATAGAAAATAAAAATTTTTAGATTATTAATGAATCTAAAAATTCTATAACAAAAAGACTTACAAATTAGTAATAATAAATTCCATAAAAATAATAATTATATAACTAACAATTAATTAAAGTAATTTCCATATCCGGATGATCCAGCAGGATCTACGGTTTGGAAAATATCAAACTTTCAAAATAAATAAATTAAATAAAAAGATAAAAATCCATATTTTTACGATATGGATTAAAATTTTCACCAAATTCCGTGTCCAAATGACTCGGCAGAGTCCATGGTTCGGAATAAAAATCTTCCGTGTCCAAATGACTCGGCAGAGTCCATGGTTCGGAAGTATAAAATTCTATACAAATTAATTACCAAAAATCCACATCCGATTAATTCAGTTAAAAATTCTAGATTGAAAATTAACTGAAATTTATTTAAAAGCAAAGCGAAACAAAATTAAAATCAACTAAGGTGCCAATTTTTGGGCGTTTTAACAAAGTTGTTTTAACGTAACCGTACTCCCGAACCCCCGAACTCTCGCAGACCAATATTTAAGGTGACCAATCGACCTAGGTAAACTGATTGGTGGCGACTCCCGAAAACGGCCCGCACGTTGCCACAGCTTGGCGACTCCACTGGGGACACGGTTAGTGAGTCGAGCCTAAAACTTGATTTGTTTTGCTTTGCTTATTTTTATGTGGATTTTTTTTATGCTATATTTGCTTAGCAAAAACATGCATTATGCATTCACAATATGAAGCTCTATACCCGAGCTTCCTCAAATCGAACACGATTCTTTCTAAGCGGAATTGGTGTTGTTGTCCTTGTGAGGCCATGGTCTCCAAGCCTTCACCGGTTTCAAAGTAGCAAAGTAGTGTATTGCCTTCTGAGACGGTTAGTCTCTGCATGGGCCCATGAAAAGCTACGACTCGAATTAATCCATTCCTTACATTAACCCTAGAGGGTAAGGAATCGGGCCGTCACTATGATTTAGTGACGGGATTCGGGAACTATCCCTGGCCTTTTTGATAAGCCACCTTATGCATATAGAATTCCCCACTTAACCATAGAACTGACCATAGAATTTCTACCATTTACCAACACTATAAGCATGTTATTGTTATGCCATTTTTGTTACCTTATCCTTGGTTTTCTTTGTGTTTTATATTTATGGCTCAGACTTCTTTTTGTAATAGTTCATGTGTTATTAATTGATATCTAACTCGTTGTTAACCTTGTTATTCTTTTGTTATACTTCTGTTTTGTACAATTTTTCGTCATGCATCAAAACCACGCACCAAACTGTAATAACTTTTGATCTTTCTAAATGACAACTAGAAATCTCGAAGTTCTACGATAGTTGATAATCAAACTCACTTATTGCATGCATCCATTACATCAATCATGTGCATACAAAGTCTGATAAAAACATAATCTCATTTTGTATTGCATGCATCCATTACATCAATCACGTGCATACAAAGTTTGATAAAACATAATCTCATTTTGTATTGCACGCATCCATTACATTAAATACATGCATACAAAGTCTGATAAAAACATAATCTCATTTTGTATTACATACATCCATCACATCAATCAATTGCATATAAAGTTTAATAAAATGAATCTCACTTTAGAAACGGTAAAATTGGCCATCAACACCGATATCCAGCTCGGCTCCAAATAAGATTAATGGCAGAACAAACCAAAGGATGTCTCATAGATATGAAGTCCAATATAGAAAGTATGGCTGAGCAAATGAAACAGTTAATGGAGTTAGCGACCCAAGTCCCCGTCAATGACCCACAAGATCTAACCTATCCTCCCCAATTCACTCAGAACAGGTCTCAGTTCAAGAGAAGCTCTTTCA
Organism: Aquilaria yunnanensis; assembly: GCA_039654915.1. Taxonomy (NCBI): domain Eukaryota; kingdom Viridiplantae; phylum Streptophyta; class Magnoliopsida; order Malvales; family Thymelaeaceae; genus Aquilaria; species Aquilaria yunnanensis. Next base: position 6,857,386 of record CM077595.1, read on the forward strand.
TGACTCAGGTCTATCTGATATCATTCATCTAAGGCACAGTCCAATTTTTGAAGAAAAGAAGCTCCTGCTTAAAGAAGAAGAGAATACTAAAAAAACTCAAGATCATAGAAAAGAGACTGCGGACCATTGAAAGATGCACTTTATCTCTTTTGATGAACAATCTTTGCTTGATACCAGATGTTGTGATTCCCTCATACTTTAAGGTACCTGACTTTGTGAAATATGATGGAACAAGTTATCTCATCAATTATATTACGCTGTTTCTAAGGAAAATACAACCACTCACAAGAGACGAGAAAGTGTTGATAGCACTTTTTCAAGAAAATCTTACAAAGTCAGCGCTACAATGGTATCTAAGTCAAGGTCTGAGAAACATCAAAGCCTGGAATGACCTCGTTTAAGCTCTCAATCAGTAACTGTGAGCATGTTATAGACTTACCCCTAGATCACCAAATTCTCCAGAATATAGAGAAGAAGGAACAAGAGACCTTTAAGGAATACGCATAAAGGTGGAGACACTTAGCCGCACAAGTTCAACCATCTATGATAGAAAGAGAATTGATCACCCTGTTTACCCAGGCATTAAATAGACCATTTCATGAAAAACTAGTTGGGAACACTTCAAGTAGCTTTTCAAATGTGGTCTTATCTGGAGAAAAGATCGAATTTGGAATCAAAACAGAAAAGCTGGTCGATTCTTCAATTGAAGGATGTTTCAATGAAAGAACCGGAGCTATCCAAAACATCATCTCCAAGTCCTATGATCCAATACCACTCAAGTTACAAGTGAAAGGATATCCTATTGAGACTGTAATCTTCAAGGCTCCCTCATCAGTGCCACATACCACTCATGGGAAGAAATGCTACTCAAGTCGATTCAATTTTCACAAGTTACAAACCTGCTACCACCCATACCAACGGTAGCAAAGATCAAGTAGCCTCCTCTTCCAAGTTGGAATGACCCAAACGCCAAATACAAAATGTTCAATCGGGCATTTAATTGAAAATTGTGTGGCACTAAAACTCAAGGTCCAATAGTTGGTCGAGTTTAAATTCCTAGGCCATGATGTGATTGGTAAATGAAAGTGAAGATTTCGAGCTGGAATTACATTGATTTTGGAAGGACTCCAAGTCAGATCTGACCTAATAGTCCGCACACACTTTTGAATGACAGGGAATCCTTTGAATAAACTTGTATCTTTGAAAGCTTGCAAAAGTAATTTAATAGTAAAAATCTCCTAGATTTAGTCTAGAATCTAGGGTATAGTCTTTGTTAAATGGACACCTGCTATTCTTTTTCTGGTACAACAAAAAGATGTAATACGTGCATTCTACTACTTTCCATTTTTACACTCTTTGCCATTATACTATCCATTATTGCCATCACACTTTACTTTTTGAAAACCGGTAATTCTTTTTGTTCTCTAACAAAAAGATGTTGCGTGTGCATTCTACCACTTTTTAATCCCATTATTACTTCTACACATTCTACCAATTTTTACCAAAAATTCAATTATTACACCTACACATTCTACCACTTCTTACCAAAAATTCTGTTTTTACATCCATCTCTCACTCCTTTCCATTATACTATCCATTATTGCTATCACACTTTACTTTGAAAATGATACTACTCGTGGGTGAAAATAAAAAGTTAAGGAAGATTTAATAGTGGCGATCTTGAAAGTGCTGTCAAATCTAGTAAGAAGGATTTCATATGTTGCACCCCAACTCTAAAAAAAAAAGAATTCATAGTGGTTATCAACATCCTTGCAAGAAGTCTGGGGTTAGCTTCCAAACAAGGTAGCTCTCATATTAAATGACTTCAGTGGCATCCCAATTCTCACAAACGCTCAATACAAAAAAAAAAAGATTCTCAGTTTTCCGCAACACAAATTCCAACAAAGAAAAGAAGTTTATCCCTTCCATCAAAAGCCATTAAAGGGAAAATCCAAAAAAAAAAAAAAGAGACTGAGAAGCAAATAAAGCCACTTGAGTCATCTCACTTCAAGAAGGCTATGATCTCAGTTCTCCATAACACAAACTCCAAAAAAAAGGAAAAAGTTCATCCCTTCCATCAAAAAGCCAACAAGGGAAAATTTAAAACAAAAAAAAAAAAAGAGACTGAGAGCAAACACAAGCAAGTAAGGCCACTTGAATCATCTCATTTCAAGAAGGCTATGATCTTGGTTCTCTGTAACAAAAACTCCGAAAAGGAAAAAGTTCATCCCTTCCGTCAAAAAGCCAACAAGGGAAAATTCAAAACCAAAAAGAACTGAGAACAAACACGAGCAAGCAAGGCCACTTGAGTCATCTCACTTCAAGAAAGTTATCAAATATGTCATCACCATAGCTCACACAAAAAAAAAAAAAGGAACAAAAAAAAAACAAAAAAAAAACAAAACAAAAACAAAAACAAAAACAAAAACAAAAACAAAAAAAAAAAAAAAGAGAAAGGAAAAAAAGGGCTCAAACTAGAGCAAAAGAAAAAAAAGAAAACAAGTGAGCTATGGATTCTAAACTGAAAACCTGCAAAGGCGGTCTAGAATACAAAATCAACTTTCAAGCCAAGCATACATAAAGACCACGATAGTTGGGGGGGCAACAGATGGGGTTTAACTTTCTGGAAAGAGTGGTAAGCTTGAGGTCATCACTATTGAGTTTTTCATCATAATCAAATTTGCTCACGAGTAGTATTAAAAGACCCTTCTTTCAAACCACTTAAACTTAACTTTCCTCAGACTTATCATCCTCATTCAGCTAAAAGACTATCATTGTGAAACATGTTTCTACCTTATTTAATACTGCTCACGAGTAGTATTAAAAGACCATTCTTTCACACCACTTAAACTTAACTTTCCTCAGACCTAACATCCTCATTCAGTCAAAAGACTATCATTGTGAATCATGTTTCTACCTTATTTAATGCTGCTCACGAGTAGTATTAAAAGACCCTTTTTTTCACACCACTCAAACTTAACTTTACTCAGACCTAATATTTACCTCTTAATATCATTCTCATTCAGCTAAAAGACTGCCACAAAAAAAAAACATTCAAACTTAACTTTCCTCACACCTAACATTTACCTCTCGATATCATCCTCATTCAGTTAAAAGGCTATTATTGTGAATCATGTTTCTACCTTATTCCCTTGCACAGTTTATGTCTTCGAGTTGGAAAGGGAAGAATGGCAGGATATTTTAATTAAAAACAAAGACCGTAAATTACTTTGTCAAGCTTTGCAAATTGATGAAAGTTTTTCTTTAAGGCCAAACCATTATTCATTAATGTATGTAGACTTAAAAGTGAGGAGATAGCTTGAGTCTTTCTTTAATAAGATGTGGTTCTTGTAAGAGAAATTTACGATCAAGTGCCATCACAAAGGTCTAGAAATGCTCGACCTTCTGTTAAATCAAAGGCGAGATGATACCTTTTATCCACATAAATACCATATTCAGGGGGGCAAAGTAGTCTCTACGAAGCATAAGAGGAGTACTGCCAACAAAGAAGTTCAATAGACAAGGGGGCAAGTCTTATGGATCAAAACATGAGTTCAAGGAAGAGCAATCATTCAGATTATAACATGGGAATAAGTAAGTGTCGGCACGGTCACAAGAAAAGGGGCAAAGCAGACATTGAAAGTAAAGCCTTTGATGGTATCAAATCCATGACAATGGATGAGTACCCGAAAGAGATATAAATTATAAGGCGGGCCAACTTTAAAGAAATTGAGGCCAAAATTCAAAGAACAAGTCAAAGAAAGAGGATTTTGAAAAGAGTTGGGCTTTTGAGGCAGCGAACAAAAGCTGGAAAGCATAAAGAGATTCAATGATAGTCCAAGAAGGCCATCACAAAGAGGATCCAGTAAAACAAAGACATAAAGAACTAGATCCATAAAAAAAAAAAAAAAGCCATTAGTTACACATGCTCTGCATTCATGCATTTCATATCATGCATACATAGCCTTTACATAACAAGGACCAAACGGGAAGCACATCTACGGCACAGCTACAGCAATATAAGCTGAGATCTCAATGTCATCAGCTCTTACCAATCTATCACTGGATACACAGCTAATATGCGGGACCAACCCACATCAGGAATTCAAGAATAAAGTAGACAATATTGTCAAAAGCTTGGCTACCGATTCAATAATCGAGGTTACACCTGGAAGGATCGGATTGACGCCAGCTAGTAGTATCCAAGATAAGAGATAGCTATAGCCAAAGATAAGGCAGATATAAAAAAAATATAAAATAGACAATATTGTCAAAAGCCTGGCAATTGATTCAATAATCGAGGCTACACCTGGAAGGACAGGATTGATGCCAGCTTAGCAGCATCCAAGATAAGAGATAGTCAAAGATAAGGCAGACATCAAGAAATATTGTCGTTGAAAATTTGTCAAAAGCGGACAATGGATTCAATAATCGAGGACTGGATCGACGTCAGCTCGATGGAATATAAAAAATATCTATCACATCAAAATGAAGTAGGATCCACTTTTCCGGTTAAATGGCGGATACGGTACTCTGTGACTCTCAAGTCGGTTCTCTCAGTTGCCCATAATAACTGATTCCTTCACCCCTTCTTTCTTTTACTTCCCTCTAGAAAATGGATCCTACTCTTTCTGTCTTACGAAAATATTTTCCTTCTCTCCCAATGAACATCCTCAAAAAGATCTACCAAGTTCGCTGTGAACGATTAAGAGCTCTGATACATAAAGGAATCCCTGAAGATGTACGGTGGTTAATTGAAGCTAAGGTTCGTCTGGCAGGTGAAATCCCAGAGGCATTTGTGTCTCACATGCCTGGTGTAGGCAAAAGCTCTTATGCCAAAAAGCGAAGAGCGAGGAGACTAGGCGTCTGTCATAAATGCGGACGCTGGACCTGTAATACTAAATGTCGTTCTCCAGGAGTGATCACCAGAAATCGTAATGATAGAATAAGATTCATTAAGAATGGCTTGCGTAAGGAATCTCTAGAAGATATTCAAGAGGTTCTTGAAGCGCATTCTTGCGGAATAGTGCAATTTGAGGTTGTTGGATTATGGATAATTTTCCAAAAAGAACGAGATCGTTACAGTCTTGGGAATCTGACCCTAAACGACCCTGTTTGTCAGTTTGTAAGGAAACTGGATGGGAAGCAAATCCCCGACTTATAGAAGGCATTGAAGCCATTACTGGACATAAATCAGTGGAAGATGAGAGCCACGGTCATGATTCCTGTACATATAAGCTGTCATTTGTCTTTTCTTTTGACAATAATGTACTTGCTTCTGTAAGTGTAATTAACGCATTATCCTTTTCATCACTATAAATATGTGTTAGTTATTTTCGTTTCCTACAATCACTAATTTCTTTCTTTGCCTCCTTCATCAATGGAGTCTTCTCTTTCCGCCCTACGAAAGTATTTTCCTTCCTTCCCAATAAATGTTCTTAAAAAGATTTATCAAGCTAGATGTGAACGATTCAGAGTATTTATGCACAAAGGCATTCCTGATAATGTGCGGTGGCTAATTGAAGCTAAGGTTCGTTCAGCTGGTGAAGTTCCAGAAGCGTTCTTTCCCCGTATGCCCGGCTTTGGTAAAAGCGCTTATGCCAAAAAAAGAAGAGCAAAGAGGCTAGGCGTTTGTCATAATTGTGGATGGTGGATTTGCGGCAATAAATGTCGTTCTCCAGGAGTGATCACCAGAAATCGTAATGATAGAATAAGATTCATTAAGAATGGCTTGCGTAAGGAATCTCTAGAAGATATTCGAGAGGTTCTTGAAGCGCATTCTTGCGGAATAGTGCAATTTGAGGTTGTTGGATTATGGATAATTTTCCAAAAAGAACGAGATCGTTACAGTCTTGGGAATCTGACTCTAAACGACCCTGTTTGCCAGTTTGTGAGAAAGCTAGATGAGATGCAAATCACCGATTCATAGAAAGCATTAAAGCCATTACTGGACGCAAAGCCATTGGAAGATGAGGATCAAAGTCACGATTACTGTACGTGCTAGCTGTCGCTTTTGAAATTTTCCTCCCCTTTTGGTAATAATGTATTCACTCCTAACGTGAACCAAAGTCACGATTACTGTACATGCTAGCTGTCGCTTTTGAAATTATCCTCCCAATAATGTACCCACTCCTGACATGAGATACAGTTATGATTACTGTATATAGCTGCCACTTTTTAAAATTTTCCTTCTCTTCCAACAATCACGTACCTACTCCTGACGTAAGCTACAGTAGTGACTACTGTACATGCTAGCAGCTATTTTGAAAATTTTCCTCCTCTTTTAACGATAGTGTACCCATACCTGACCAAAGTCATACTCGTGACTACTGTGAATAGCTGGCAATAATGTATCCATTCTTGAAAATAAAATTATTGCCTTATCTCTTCATCTCTATAAATATATCATCTTTTCTCACAAGGGTAAGGATAGGAATGGAGAAAACCCCAATTCGTAAATCCCGAAGTATTTGTGTATTTTCTGGGGCTTTTCCTGGAAAAGATGAAAAGTATTTAAAAGCAGCCAACCATTTGGGAAGAGTATTAGCTGAGCGAAAAATACATTTAGTTTATGGAGGAGGTAGTGTCGGATTAATGGGAGGTGTAGCATCAGCAGCATCTCTAGGAGGAAGTCAAGTTCTGGGTATTATCCCTGGACCTCTGAAATTTATTTCTGGGGGCACGATTGGAGAAGAATTAGTGGTTAAAAATTTGCAAGAGCGTGTGTTACAAATGCTTTTAAATGCTGATGCTTTTATCGCTCTACCAGGTGGTTTTGGCACATTGAGAGAAGTCTTTCAAATTGCTTCCATGGCCCAACTTAATTTGCATAAGAAACCCATTGGGCTTTTGAATGTTAACAATTTCTTTACAGGTCTGATAGCTTTTATGGATTATGCTATGCAGAAGAATTTCATATCAAGAGTGGCACGGCGAATCATAATATCCGCAACAACTGCTGAAGAATTGCTAGATAAAATACAAGCTTTTGTTCCTGAACCAGATCCAGCAATGATTCAGATAGACTGGACACGACAGTCTTTCCCGACCAGTTCACTCCCACAATGGTCCTCTACTCACCCTGTTGAAGTATTGTGGAAGAAAGAAGCGATCTGATCCGTTTTTCTTGTCCTTTAGTTTTATTATCAGCATTTTCTTTCGCGTTTCAGTTTTTCTTTTCAGGGAATTTCTTTTTATAAGATAGTTTCGTCCATGCTGATATTAAAACCATGCGACAATGCCTTTAGGTTGGAATGGCTGAGTAAAGAGTAATTTTTATTACTCTTGAGACGCATCCTATTAGGTCTACTAGGCATAACATTTTGGGGTAGTTAAGCTTTAACCTTATTCGGATGACATATCTCACAAGGGAATCTATATTTACTGAAGAAAATATTAGATGAACCTTGAATATTGATTCCAAACATCCACTCCATTTACATAATTTGTCAGTGTTATTGTCATCATCAAGATTCACTCGTTTTATCGAAGCCTAATTCTTTGCGCTCGCCAATTATGAAAATTCACACTTTCGAAGAAAATTATTCCAATTTCAATTGCTTTTATATAAATTTCGCTCGAGGTCCTAAGGAAAGCTCCTTAGCCTCAAAATCAATTTTCATCATCGGGGTTTTAAGGATGGAACCTTTGCCTCGAAAACAATCAATTTTCATCATCGGGGTTTTAAGGATGGAACCTTTGCCTCGAAAACAATCAATTTTCATCATCGGGGTTTTAAGGATGGAACCTTTGCCTCGAAAATAATCAATTTTCATCATCGGGGTTTTAAGGATGGAACCTTTGCCTCGAAAACAATCAATTTTCATCGGGGTTGTAAGGATGGAACCTTTGCCTCGAAAATAATCAATTTTCATCATCAGGGTTTTAAGGATGGAACCTTTGCCTTGAAAAGAATCAATTTTCATCATCGGGGTTTTAAGGATGGAACCTTTGCCTCGAAAACAATCAATTTTCATCAATTCGGGGTTTTAAGGATGGAACCTTTGCCTCGAAAACAATCAATTTTCATCATCGGGGTTTTAAGGATGGAACCTTTGCCTCGAAAATAATCAATTTTCATCATCAAGGTTTTAAGGATGGAACCTTTGCCTCGAAAACAATCAATCAATTCGAGGCTTTAAGGATGGAACCTTTACCTCGACATCAATCAATCAATTCGAGGTTTTAAGGATGGAACCTTTGCCTCGACATCAATCAATCAATCCGGGGTTTTAAGGATGGAACCTTTGCCTCGAGATCAATCAATCAATCCGAGGTTTTAAGGATAGAACCTTTGCCTCGAGATCAATCAATCAATCCGGGGTTTTAAGGATGGAACCTTTGCCTCGAGATCAATTATCAATTCGAGGTTTTAAGGATGGAACCTTTGCCTCGACATCAATCAATCAATCCGGGGTTTTAAGGATGGAACCTTTGCCTCGAGATCAATCAATCAATCCGAGGTTTTAAGGATAGAACCTTTGCCTCGAGATCAATCAATCAATCCGGGGTTTTAAGGATGGAACCTTTGCCTCGAGATCAATCAATCAATCCGAGGTTTTAAGGATAGAACCTTTGCCTCGAGATCAATCAATCAATCCGGGGTTTTAAGGATGGAACCTTTGCCTCGAGATCAATCAATCAATCCGAGGTTTTAAGGATAGAACCTTTGCCTCGAGATCAATCAATCAATCCGGGGTTTTAAGGATGGAACCTTTGCCTCGAGATCAATTATCAATCCGAGGTTTTAAGGATGGAACCTTTGCCTCGACATCAATCAATCAATTCGAGGTTTTAAGGATGGAACCTTTGCCTCGAGATCAATCAATCAATCCGAGGTTTTAAGGATAGAACCTTTGCTTCGAGATCAATCAATCAATCCGGGGTTTTAAGGATGGAACCTTTGCCTCGAGATCAATCAATCAATCCGAGGTTTTAAGGATAGAACCTTTGCCTCGAGATCAATCAATCAATCCGGGGTTTTAAGGATGGAACCTTTGCCTCGAGATCAATCAATTTTCATCATCGGGGTTTTAAGGATGGAACCTTTGCCTCGAAAACAATCAATTTTCATCATCGGGGTTTTAAGGATGGAACCTTTGCCTCGAAAACAATCAATTTTCATCGGGGTTGTAAGGATGGAACCTTTGCCTCGAAAATAATCAATTTTCATCATCAGGGTTTTAAGGATGGAACCTTTGCCTTGAAAAGAATCAATTTTCATCATCGGGGTTTTAAGGATGGAACCTTTGCCTCGAAAACAATCAATTTTCATCAATTCGGGGTTTTAAGGATGGAACCTTTGCCTCGAAAACAATCAATTTTCATCATCGGGGTTTTAAGGATGGAACCTTTGCCTCGAAAATAATCAATTTTCATCATCAAGGTTTTAAGGATGGAACCTTTGCCTCGAAAACAATCAATCAATTCGAGGCTTTAAGGATGGAACCTTTACCTCGACATCAATCAATCAATTCGAGGTTTTAAGGATGGAACCTTTGCCTCGACATCAATCAATCAATCCGGGGTTTTAAGGATGGAACCTTTGCCTCGAGATCAATCAATCAATCCGAGGTTTTAAGGATAGAACCTTTGCCTCGAGATCAATCAATCAATCCGGGGTTTTAAGGATAGAACCTTTGCCTCGAGATCAATTATCAATCCGAGGTTTTAAGGATGGAACCTTTGCCTCGACATCAATCAATCAATTCAAGGTTTTAAGGATGGAACCTTTGCCTCGAGATCAATCAATCAATCCGGGGTTTTAAGGATGGAACCTTTGCCTCGAGATCAATCAATCAATCCGGGGTTTTAAGGATGGAACCTTTGCCTCGAGATCAATTATCAATCCGAGGTTTTAAGGATGGAACCTTTGCCTCGACATCAATCAATCAATTCGAGGTTTTAAGGATGGAACCTTTGCCTCGACATCAATCAATCAATCCGGGGTTTTAAGGATGGAACCTTTGCCTCGAGATCAATCAATCAATCCGAGGTTTTAAGGATGGAACCTTTGCCTCGAAAACAAATAATCAATCAATCAGTCCATCTTACAACGATAGAACCTTTCCTATCGTTAGAGGTTCTAAGGATCTTTCCTTAACCTCAAACAAATAATCAATCAATCAGTCCATCTTACAACAATAGGAGCTTTCCTATCGTTAGAGGTTTTAAGGACCTTTCCTTAAACCTTACTGTTTGGGCGGCGAGAACATTCTTAATGCCTACCTAAGCCGGACGAAATTTGGTAACGACTTTGCATACATCATGTCCCATGAAGCATGCAAAGGGGGGCAGCTGTTGACAACCAATTTCGTCCGGGTGTTTTAAAATTTTGAAAAAAATTTTATTAAAATAAATTAATTAAAAAAAAAATATATTACTATTATTATTAAAAAAAATTTAAGTAGTTTAAAAAATATTTTTGTTTTGTGAAAATTTGATTTAAAATGATATATGTGTGAATATGTGTATGTTTGAAATAAAGTAAAATTTCATGAAAAAAATGACAAAAAATTAAAAGTTTGAGGTAAAAATGACAAAATTGAGAAGTTTCGGAAAAAATTGACAAATTCTAAAAGTTCCAGGAGCATTTGGTAGTTTGTCACATAAAATTTTGAGCCTGCCGACGTTTTTGGCTCAAATTGACAGAAAACGACAAAATTGTCAAAATCAGAAGCTTCAGGAACTTATCCTGAGGCTGAGAGACGTAAAGGACTAAAATTGTCATTTTACCAATTTAAGAGATAAGTTTGAAATTTTTTATTAATTTATCCATCAACAGTTCAGCTAAACTTCCTCTATAAATAGCCCCCCAAATTTTGTGCTGAACACAGAGAAAAATAGAAAGAAAAGCTTAGAGCTCTGTTTTTAAAATAGAAAAAATTACAGCCTTAGTCCCTAGCTCTCCTTCCTTTCCTCAGAAAATCTCAAAACTTTTCATTTTGACGATTAAGCCATCTTCTTCCCCCCCCCCCCGCGCGCCCTCTGTTTCCATTTCTCAGAATTCAGAATTTAAAATCAAGGGTACAACTCTCATTTAATCCTTCATCTTTTCAATTTCTTTCACTTTGGTCACTAACTTTGTATTTTATTCTTGCAGAATTAATTACTAACCCTTTTAATTTTTACTTGTTTTTTTATTATTTGTTTATTACTAACCCCTTTTTTTATTGTTGTTATTAACTTACTAACAACTAACTTTTAATACTATTATTGTTACTAACCTTTTAATTTTTGCATTATTACTAACTTTTATAATTGTTGTTAACAATTAATTAACTTTTATTATTGTTGTTAATTAATTAATTTAATTAACTTTGCTAACTTTTATTATTGTTGTTAATTAATTAATTTAATTAACTTGGCTAGCTTTTTATTATTTTTGTTAATTAATTAATTTAATTAATTTGGCTAACTTTTTATTTATTGTTGTTAATTAATTTAATTAATTTGGCTAACTTTTTATTTATTGTTGTTAATTAATTTAATTAATTTGGCTAACTTTTTATTATTGTTGTTAATTAATTAATTTAATTAACTTGGCTAACTTTTTACTGTTGTTAATTAATTAATTTAATTAACTTGGCTAACTTTTTATTATTGTGGTTAATTAATTAATTTAATTAACTTGACTAACTTTTTATTATTGTTGTTTAACAATTAATTTAATTAACTTTGCTAACATTTATTATTATTTTTAAAGTGGATGGCCAAAAAGCCCCACTTTATTATTATTAATTTTTTTTCTTTATATAATTTTTTTATTTAATTCACCTTTACCCTTTACTAATTAATAAATAAATGAAAATTAAAAGAAGATTATTTTGTAATTAATTATTAAGGCTAATAAAAATTATTTTTAAAAAAGCCAATTATTTTTATTTTTATATACATGTTTTTAATTCTTTAAAGATAACAAAAAGTTAAAATTAATTTTAATAGTTATTTTTATCCAGTAAAAATAATAAAAAAATAAAAATAAAACCTGTTTAAAAAAATACATGAAAATTAAGACTTTATATTTTACTGATTTATTTAAAATATAACTTTTAAATCCACTAAAATAATAAATATTTTTCATTAAACAAGAAAACAAAAAGAAAATTAAAACAAGATAAGAAAAAGATAAGAAAGATAAGAAAAAGATAATAAAGATAAGATAAGATAAGAAAGATAAGAAGGAAAAGAAAGAAAAGAAAGAAAAATATAGAAAATAAAAATTTTTAGATTATTAATGAATCTAAAAATTCTATAACAAAAAGACTTACAAATTAGTAATAATAAATTCCATAAAAATAATAATTATATAACTAACAATTAATTAAAGTAATTTCCATATCCGGATGATCCAGCAGGATCTACGGTTTGGAAAATATCAAACTTTCAAAATAAATAAATTAAATAAAAAGATAAAAATCCATATTTTTACGATATGGATTAAAATTTTCACCAAATTCCGTGTCCAAATGACTCGGCAGAGTCCATGGTTCGGAATAAAAATCTTCCGTGTCCAAATGACTCGGCAGAGTCCATGGTTCGGAAGTATAAAATTCTATACAAATTAATTACCAAAAATCCACATCCGATTAATTCAGTTAAAAATTCTAGATTGAAAATTAACTGAAATTTATTTAAAAGCAAAGCGAAACAAAATTAAAATCAACTAAGGTGCCAATTTTTGGGCGTTTTAACAAAGTTGTTTTAACGTAACCGTACTCCCGAACCCCCGAACTCTCGCAGACCAATATTTAAGGTGACCAATCGACCTAGGTAAACTGATTGGTGGCGACTCCCGAAAACGGCCCGCACGTTGCCACAGTTAGTAATAAACAAATAATAAACAAACAACTAAAAATTAAAAGGGTTAGTAATTAATTCTGCAAGAATAAAATACAAAGTTAGTGACCAAAGTGAAAGAAATTGAAAAGATGAAGGATAAAAAATGAGGTTGTACCTTTTGAAAATGAATTTTGAATTCCGGAGCAGAGGTGCGCGCGCGGGGGTGAAAAAAAAAAAAACAGTTAGAGAAGGTTTAGGTTTTCTGGAGAGGAAGAGAAGAGGGCCAGGGACCTAGGCTAATTTTTTCCTTTTCTTCAAAACGAAGCTCTAAGTTTTTTTTCTCATTTTCTCTGTGTTCAGCACAAAATTTGGGGGGCTATTTATAGAGGAAGTTTAGCTGAACTGTTGATGGATAAATTAATAAAAAATTTCAAACTTATCTCTTAAATTGGTAAAATGACAATTTTAGTCCTTTACGTCTCTCAGCCTCAGGATAAGTTCCTGAAGCTTCTGATTTTGACAATTTTGTCGTTTTCTGTCAATTTGAGCCAAAAACGTCGGCAGGCTCAAAATTTTATGTGACAAACTACCAAATGCTCCTGGAACTTTTAGAATTTGTCAATTTTTTCCGAAACTTCTCAATTTTGTCATTTTTACCTCAAACTTTTAATTTTTTGTCATTTTTTTCATGAAATTTTATTTTATTTCAAACATACACATATTCACACATATATCATTTTAAATCAAATTTTCACAAAACAAAAATATATTTTAAACTAATTAAATTTTTTTTAATAATAATAGTAATATATTTTTTTTTAATAAAATTTTTTTCAAAATTTTAAAACACCCGGACGAAATTGGGTGTCAACAGCTGCCCCCCTTTGCATGCTTCATGGGACATGATGTATGCAAAGTCGTTACCAAATTTCGTCCGGCTTAGGTAGGCATTGAGAATGTTCTCGCCGCCCAAACAGTAAGGTTTAAGGAAAGGTCCTTAAAACCTCTAACGATAGGAAAGCTCCTATTGTTGTAAGATGGACTGATTGATTGATTATTTGTTTGAGGTTAAGGAAAGGTCCTTAGAACCTCTAACGATAGGAAAGCTCCTATCGTTGTAAGATGGACTGATGGATTGATTGTTTGTTTTAGGTTAAGGAAATGTCCTTAGAACCTCTAACGATAGGAAAGCTCCTATCGTTGTAAGATGGACTGATTGATTGATTATTTGTTTTCGAGGCAAAGGTTCCATCCTTAAAACCTCGGATTGATTGATTGATCTCGAGGCAAAGGTTCCATCCTTAAAACCCCGGATTGATTGATTGATGTCGAGGCAAAGGTTCCATCCTTAAAACCTCGAATTGATTGATTGATGTCGAGGCAAAGGTTCCATCCTTAAAACCTCGGATTGATAATTGATCTCGAGGCAAAGGTTCCATCCTTAAAACCCCGGATTGATTGATTGATCTCGAGGCAAAGGTTCTATCCTTAAAACCTCGGATTGATTGATTGATCTCGAGGCAAAGGTTCCATCCTTAAAACCCCGGATTGATTGATTGATCTCGAGGCAAAGGTTCTATCCTTAAAACCTCGGATTGATTGATTGACCTCGAGGCAAAGGTTCCATCCTCAAAACCTCGAATTGATTGATTGATGTCGAGGCAAAGGTTCCATCCTTAAAACCTCGGATTGATAATTGATCTCGAGGCAAAGGTTCCATCCTTAAAACCCCGGATTGATTGATTGATCTCGAGGCAAAGGTTCTATCCTTAAAACCTCGGATTGATTGATTGATCTCGAGGCAAAGGTTCCATCCTTAAAACCTCGAATTGATTGATTGATCTTGAGGCAAAGGTTCCATCCTTAAAACCTCGAATTGATTGATTGATGTCGAGGCAAAGGTTCCATCCTTAAAACCTCGGATTGATAATTGATCTCGAGGCAAAGGTTCCATCCTTAAAACCCCGGATTGATTGATTGATCTCGAGGCAAAGGTTCTATCCTTAAAACCTCGGATTGATTGATTGATCTCGAGGCAAAGGTTCCATCCTTAAAACCCCGGATTGATTGATTGATCTCGAGGCAAAGTTCTATCCTTAAAACCTCGGATTGATTGATTGACCTCGAGGCAAAGGTTCCATCCTCAAAACCTCGAATTGATTGATTGATGTCGAGGCAAAGGTTCCATCCTTAAAACCTCGGATTGATAATTGATCTCGAGGCAAAGGTTCCATCCTTAAAACCCCGGATTGATTGATTGATCTCGAGGGAAAGGTTCTATCCTTAAAACCTCGGATTGATTGATTGATCTCGAGGCAAAGGTTCCATCCTTAAAACCTCGAATTGATTGATTGATCTTGAGGCAAAGGTTCCATCCTTAAAACCTCGAATTGATTGATTGATGTCGAGGCAAAGGTTCCATCCTTAAAACCTCGGATTGATAATTGATCTCGAGGCAAAGGTTCCATCCTTAAAACCCCGGATTGATTGATTGATCTCGAGGCAAAGGTTCTATCCTTAAAACCTCGGATTGATTGATTGATCTCGAGGCAAAGGTTCCATCCTTAAAACCCCGGATTGAATGATTGATCTCGAGGCAAAGGTTCTATCCTTAAAACCTCGGATTGATTGATTGACCTCGAGGCAAAGGTTCTATCCTTAAAACCTCGGATTGATTGATTGATCTCGAGGCAAAGGTTCCATCCTTAAAACCCCGGATTGATTGATTGATGTCGAGGCAAAGGTTCCATCCTTAAAACCTCGAATTGATTGATTGATGTCGAGGTAAAGGTTCCATCCTTAAAGCCTCGAATTGATTGATTGTTTTCGAGGCAAAGGTTCCATCCTTAAAACCTTGATAATGAAAATTGATTATTTTCGAGGCAAATGTTCCATCCTTAAAACCCCGATGATGAAAATTGATTGTTTTCGAGGCAAAGGTTCCATCCTTAAAACCCCGAATTGATGAAAATTGATTGTTTTCGAGGCAAAGGTTCCATCCTTAAAACCCCGATGATGAAAATTGATTCTTTTCAAGGCAAAGATTCCATCCTTAAAACCCTGATGATGAAAATTGATTATTTTCAAGGCAAAGGTTCCATCCTTACAACCCCGATGAAAATTGATTGTTTTCGAGGCAAAGGTTCCATCCTTAAAACCTTGATGATGAAAATTGATTATTTTCGAGGCAAAGGTTCCATCCTTAAAACCCCGATGATGAAAATTGATTGTTTTCGAGGCAAAGGTTCCATCCTTAAAACCCTTGATTGTTTTCGAGGTAAAGGTTCCATCCTTAAAACCCCGATGATGAAAATTGATTCTTTTCAAGGCAAAGGTTCCATCCTTAAAACCCTGATGATGAAAATTGATTATTTTCGAGGCAAAGGTTCCATCCTTACAACCCCGATGATGAAAATTGATTGTTTTCGAGGCAAAGGTTCCATCCTTAAAACCCCGAATTGATGAAAATTGATTGTTTTCGAGGCAAAGGTTCCATCCTTAAAACCCCGATGATGAAAATTGATTCTTTTCAAGGCAAAGGTTCCATCCTTAAAACCCTGATGATGAAAATTGATTATTTTCGAGGCAAAGGTTCCATCCTTACAACCCCGATGAAAATTGATTGTTTTCGAGGCAAAGGTTTCATCCTTAAAACCCCGATGATGAAAATTGATTGTTTTCGAGGCAAAGGTTCCATCCTTAAAACCCCGATGATGAAAATTGATTATTTTCGAGGCAAAGGTTCCATCCTTAAAACCCCGATGATGAAAATTGATTGTTTTCGAGGCAAAGGTTCCATCCTTAAAACCGCGATGATGAAAATTGATTGTTTTCGAGGCAAAGGTTCCATCCTTAAAACCCCGATGATGAAAATTGATTCTTTTCAAAGCAAAGGTTCCATCCTTAAAACCCTGATGATGAAAATTGATTATTTTCGAGGCAAAGGTTCCATCCTTAAAACCCCGATGATGAAAATTGATTGTTTTCGAAGCAAAGGTTCCATCCTTAAAACCCCGAATTGATGAAAATTGATTGTTTTCGAGGCAAAGGTTCCATCCTTAAAACCCCGATGATGAAAATTGATTATTTTCGAGGCAAAGGTTCCATCCTTAAAACCCCAATGATGAAAATTGATTGTTTTCGAGGCAAAGGTTCCATCCTTAAAACCCCGAATTGATGAAAATTGATTGTTTTCGAGGCAAAGGTTCCATCCTTAAAACCCCGATGATGAAAATTGATTCTTTTCAAGGCAAAGGTTCCATCCTTAAAACCCTGATGATGAAAATTGATTATTTTCGAGGCAAAGGTTCCATCCTTACAACCCCGAGGAAAATTGATTGTTTTCGAGGCAAAGGTTCCATCCTTAAAACCCCGATGATGAAAATTGATTATTTTCGAGGCAAAGGTTCCATCCTTAAAACCCCGATGATGAAAATTGATTGTTTTCGAGGCAAAGGTTCCATCCTTAAAACCCCGATGATGAAAATTGATTGTTTTCGAGGCAAAGGTTCCATCCTTAAAACCCCGATGATGAAAATTGATTCTTTTCAAGGCAAAGGTTCCATCCTTAAAACCCTGATGATGAAAATTGATTATTTTCGAGGCAAAGGTTCCATCCTTACAACCCCGATGATGAAAATTGATTGTTTTCGAGGCAAAGGTTCCATCCTTAAAACCCCGAATTGATGAAAATTGATTGTTTTCGAGGCAAAGGTTCCATCCTTAAAACCCCGATGATGAAAATTGATTCTTTTCAAGGCAAAGGTTCCATCCTTAAAACCCTGATGATGAAAATTGATTATTTTCGAGGCAAAGGTTCCATCCTTACAACCCCGATGAAAATTGATTGTTTTCGAGGCAAAGGTTCCATCCTTAAAACCCCGATGATGAAAATTGATTATTTTCGAGGCAAAGGTTCCATCCTTAAAACCCCGATGATGAAAATTGATTGTTTTCGAGGCAAAGGTTCCATCCTTAAAACCGCGATGATGAAAATTGATTGTTTTCGAGGCAAAGGTTCCATCCTTAAAACCCCGATGATGAAAATTGATTCTTTTCAAGGCAAAGGTTCCATCCTTAAAACCCTGATGATGAAAATTGATTATTTTCGAGGCAAAGGTTCCATCCTTACAACCCCGATGATGAAAATTGATTGTTTTCGAGGCAAAGGTTCCATCCTTAAAACCCCGAATTGATGAAAATTAATTGTTTTCGAGGCAAAGGTTCCATCCTTAAAACCCCGATGATGAAAATTGATTCTTTTCAGGGCAAAGGTTCCATCCTTAAAACCCTGATGATGAAAATTGATTATTTTCGAGGCAAAGGTTCCATCCTTACAACCCCGATGAAAATTGATTGTTTTCGAGGCAAAGGTTTCATCCTTAAAACCCCGATGATGAAAATTGATTGTTTTCGAGGCAAAGGTTCCATCCTTAAAACCCCGATGATGAAAATTGATTATTTTCGAGGCAAAGGTTCCATCCTTAAAACCCCGATAATGAAAATTGATTGTTTTCGAGGCAAAGGTTCCATCCTTAAAACCGCGATGATGAAAATTGATTGTTTTCGAGGCAAAGGTTCCATCCTTAAAACCCCGATGATGAAAATTGATTCTTTTCAAGGCAAAGGTTCCATCCTTAAAACCCTGATGTTGAAAATTGATTATTTTCGAGGCAAAGGTTCCATCCTTAAAACCCCGATGATGAAAATTGATTGTTTTCTAGGCAAAGGTTCCATCCTTAAAACCCCGAATTGATGAAAATTGATTGTTTTCGAGGCAAAGGTTCCATCCTTAAAACCCCGATGATGAAAATTGATTATTTCCGAGGCAAAGGTTCCATCCTTAAAACCCCGATGATGAAAATTGATTGTTTTCGAGGCAAAGGTTCCATCCTTAAAACCCCGAATTGATGAAAATTGATTGTTTTCGAGGCAAAGGTTCCATCCTTAAAACCCCGATGATGAAAATTGATTCTTTTCAAGGCAAAGGTTCCATCCTTAAAACCCTGATGATGAAAATTGATTATTTTCGAGGCAAAGGTTCCATCCTTACAACCCCGATGAAAATTGATTGTTTTCGAGGCAAAGGTTCCATCCTTAAAACCCCGATGATGAAAATTGATGATTTTCGAGGCAAAGGTTCCATCCTTAAAACCCCGATGATGAAAATTGATTGTTTTCGAGGCAAAGGTTCCATCCTTAAAACCCCGATGATGAAAATTGATTGTTTTCGAGGCAAAGGTTCCATCCTTAAAACCCCGATGATGAAAATTGATTCTTTTCAAGGCAAAGGTTCCATCCTTAAAACCCTGATGATGAAAATTGATTATTTTCGAGGCAAAGGTTCCATCCTTACAACCCCGATGATGAAAATTGATTGTTTTCGAGGCAAAGGTTCCATCCTTAAAACCCCGATGATGAAAATTGATTGTTTTCAAGGCAAAGGTTCCATCCTTAAAACCCTGATGATGAAAATTGATTATTTTCGAGGCAAAGGTTCCATCCTTACAACCCCGATGATGAAAATTGATTGTTTTCGAGGCAAAGGTTCCATCCTTAAAACCCCGAATTGATGAAAATTGATTGTTTTCGAGGCAAAGGTTCCATCCTTAAAACCCCGATGATGAAAATTGATTCTTTTCAAGGCAAAGGTTCCATCATTAAAACCCTGATGATGAAAATTGATTATTTTCGAGGCAAAGGTTCCATCCTTACAACCCCGATGAAAATTGATTGTTTTCGAGGCAAAGGTTCCATCCTTAAAACCCCGATGATGAAAATTGATTGTTTTCGAGGCAAAGGTTCCATCCTTAAAACCCCGATGATGAAAATTGATTATTTTCGAGGCAAAGGTTCCATCCTTAAAACCCCGATGATGAAAATTGATTGTTTTCGAGGCAAAGGTTCCATCCTTAAAACCGCGATGATGAAAATTGATTGTTTTCGAGGCAAAGGTTCCATCCTTAAAACCCCGATGATGAAAATTGATTCTTTTCAAGGCAAAGGTTCCATCCTTAAAACCCTGATGATGAAAATTGATTATTTTCGAGGCAAAGGTTCCATCCTTAAAACCCCGATGATGAAAATTGATTGTTTTCGAGGCAAAGGTTCCATCCTTAAAACCCCGAATTGATGAAAATTGATTGTTTTCGAGGCAAAGGTTCCATCCTTAAAACCCCGATGATGAAAATTGATTATTTTCGAGGCAAAGGTTCCATCCTTAAAACCCCGATGATGAAAATTGATTGTTTTCGAGGCAAAGGTTCCATCCTTAAAACCCCGAATTGATGAAAATTGATTGTTTTCGAGGCAAAGGTTCCATCCTTAAAACCCCGATGATGAAAATTGATTCTTTCAAGGCAAAGGTTCCATCCTTAAAACCCTGATGATGAAAATTGATTATTTTCGAGGCAAAGGTTCCATCCTTACAACCCCGATGAAAATTGATTGTTTTCGAGGCAAAGGTTCCATCCTTAAAACCCCGATGATGAAAATTGATTATTTTCGAGGCAAAGGTTCCATCCTTAAAACCCCGATGATGAAAATTGATTGTTTTCGAGGCAAAGGTTCCATCCTTAAAACCCCGATGATGAAAATTGATTGTTTTCGAGGCAAAGGTTCCATCCTTAAAACCCCGATGATGAAAATTGATTCTTTTCAAGGCAAAGGTTCCATCCTTAAAACCCTGATGATGAAAATTGATTATTTTCGAGGCAAAGGTTCCATCCTTACAACCCCGATGATGAAAATTGATTGTTTTCGAGGCAAATGTTCCATCCTTAAAACCCCGAATTGATGAAAATTGATTGTTTTCGAGGCAAAGGTTCCATCCTTAAAACCCCGATGATGAAAATTGATTCTTTTCAAGGCAAAGGTTCCATCCTTAAAACCCTGATGATGAAAATTGATTATTTTCGAGGCAAAGGTTCCATCCTTACAACCCCGATGAAAATTGATTGTTTTCGAGGCAAAGGTTCCATCCTTAAAACCCCGATGATGAAAATTGATTGTTTTCGAGGCAAAGGTTCCAGCCTTAAAACCCCGATGATGAAAATTGATTATTTTCGAGGCAAAGGTTCCATCCTTAAAACCCCGATGATGAAAATTGATTGTTTTCGAGGCAAAGGTTCCATCCTTAAAACCCCGATGATGAAAATTGATTGTTTTCGAGGCAAAGGTTCCATCCTTAAAACCCCGATGATGAAAATTGATTTTGAGGCTAAGGAGCTTTCCTTAGGACCTCGAGCGAAATTTATATAAAAGCAATTGAAATTGGAATAATTTTCTTCGAAAGTGTGAATTTTCATAATTGGCGAGCGCAAAGAATTAGGCTTCGATAAAACGAGTGAATCTTGATGATGACAATAACACTGACAAATTATGTAAATGGAGTGGATGTTTGGAATCAATATTTAAGGTTCATCTAATATTTTCTTCAGTAAATATAGATTCCCTTGTGAGATATGTCATCCGAATAAGGTTAAAGCTTAACTACCCCAAAATGTTATGCCTAGTAGACCTAATAGGATGCGTCTCAAGAGTAATAAAAATTACTCTTTACTCAGCCATTCCAACCTAAAGGCATTGTCGCATGGTTTTAATATCAGCATGGACGAAACTATCTTATAAAAAGAAATTCCCTGAAAAGAAAAACTGAAACGCGAAAGAAAATGCTGATAATAAAACTAAAGGACAAGAAAAACGGATCAGATCGCTTCTTTCTTCCACAATACTTCAACAGGGTGAGTAGAGGACCATTGTGGGAGTGAACTGGTCGGGAAAGACTGTCGTGTCCAGTCTATCTGAATCATTGCTGGATCTGGTTCAGGAACAAAAGCTTGTATTTTATCTAGCAATTCTTCAGCAGTTGTTGCGGATATTATGATTTGCCGTGCCACTCTTGATATGAAATTCTTCTGCATAGCATAATCCATAAAAGCTATCAGACCTGTAAAGAAATTGTTAACATTCAAAAGCCCAATGGGTTTCTTATGCAAATTAAGTTGGGCCATGGAAGCAATTTGAAAGACTTCTCCCAATGTGCCAAAACCACCTGGTAGAGCGATAAAAGCATCAGCATTTAAAAGCATTTGTAACACACGCTCTTGCAAATTTTTAACCACTAATTCTTCTCCAATCGTGCCCCCAGAAATAAATTTCAGAGGTCCAGGGATAATACCCAGAACTTGACTTCCTCCTAGAGATGCTGCTGATGCTACACCTCCCATTAATCCGACACTACCTCCTCCATAAACTAAATGTATTTTTCGCTCAGCTAATACTCTTCCCAAATGGTTGGCTGCTTTTAAATACTCTTCATCTTTTCCAGGAAAAGCCCCAGAAAATACACAAATACTTCGGGATTTACGAGTTGGGGTTTTCTCCATTCCTATCCTTACCCTTGTGAGAAAAGAGGATATATTTATAGAGATGAAGAGATAAGGCAATAATTTTATTTTCAAGAATGGATACATTATTGCCAGCTATTCACAGTAGTCACGAGTATGACTTTGGTCAGGTATGGGTACACTATCGTTAAAAGAGGAGGAAAATTTTCAAAATAGCTGCTAGCATGTACAGTAGTCACTACTGTAACTTACGTCAGGAGTAGGTACGTGATTGTTGGAAGAGAAGGAAAATTTTAAAAAGTGTCAGCTATATACAGTAATCATAACTGTATCTCATGTCAGGAGTGGGTACATTATTGGGAGGATAATTTCAAAAGTGACAGCTAGCATGTACAGTAATCGTGACTTTGGTTCACGTTAGGAGTGAATACATTATTACCAAAAGGGGAGGAAAATTTCAAAAGCGACAGCTAGTACGTACAGTAATCGTGACTTTGGTTCACGTCAGGAGTGGATACATTATTACCAAAAGGGGAGGAAAATTTCAAAAGCGACAGCTAGCACGTACAGTAATCGTGACTTTGATCCTCGTCTTCCACTGGCTTTGCGTCCAGTAATGGCTTCAATGCTTTCTATGAATCGGTGATTTGCATCTCATCTAGCTTTCTCACAAACTGGCAAACAGGGTCGTTTAGGGTCAGATTCCCAAGACTGTAATGATCTCGTTCTTTTTGGAAAATTATCCATAATCCAACAACCTCAAATTGCACTATTCCGCAAGAATGCGCTTCAAGAACCTCTCGAATATCTTCTAGAGATTCCTTACGCAAGCCATTCTTAATGAATCTTATTCTATCATTACGATTTCTGGTGATCACTCCTGGAGCACGACATTTATTGCCGCAAATCCACCATCCACAATTATGACAAACGCCTAGCCTCTTTGCTCTTCTTTTTTTGGCATAAGCGCTTTTACCAAAGCCGGGCATACGGGGAAAGAACGCTTCGGGAACTTCACCAGCTGAACGAACCTTAGCTTCAATTAGCCACCGCACATTATCAGGAATGCCTTTGTGCATAAATACTCTGAATCGTTCACATCTAGCTTGATAAATCTTTTTAAGAACATTTATTGGGAAGGAAGGAAAATACTTTCGTAGGGTGGAAAGAGAAGACTCCATTGATGAAGGAGGCAAAGAAAGAAATTGGTGATTGTAGGAAACGAAAATAACTAACACATATTTATAGTGATGAAAGGGATAATGCGTTAATTACACTTACAGAAGCAAGTACATTATTGTCAAAAGAAAAGACAAATGACAGCTTATATGTACAGCAATCATGACTGTGGCTCTTATCTTCCACTGATTTATATCTAGTAATGGCTTCAATGCCTTCTATGAGTCGAGGACTTGCTTCCTGTCCAGTTTTCTTACAAGCTGGCAGACAGGGTCGTTTACAGTCACATTCCCAAGACTGTAACGGTCTCGTTCTTTATGGTAAGTCCTCCACAATTTGACAATTTGACCTTGCACTTTTCCACAAGAATGCGTTTCAAGAGTCTCTCGGATATCTTCCAGAGATTCCTTACGCAGGCCATTCTTAATGAATTTTCTTTTATCTTCACGATTTGTGGAGATGTATCCTAAAGAGCGACATTTAGTATTACAATTCCATCGCCCACATTTATAACACACGCCTAGTCTCTTTGCTCTTCGCCTTTTGGCATAACGGCTTTTACCTAAACCGGGCATGCGGGGCATAAATGCATCTGGAACTTCACCCGCCAGACGGACCTTAGCTTCAATTATCCACTGCACATTATCGGGAATGCCTTTGCGTGTAAAAACTCTGATTCTTTCACATCTAGCAAGGTAGATCTTTTTAAGGACTTTTATTGGAAGGGAAGGAAAGTATTTTCGCAGTGCAGAAAGAGTAGAATCCATTGATGAGAGAAGAATTTGAGAGATGATGGAAAGGAATTAGTTATTGAAGGAAACTTAGATAACCGACTGGAAGAACATGCATTTATAGCGATGAAATGGATAACGTGTCGATTACACTTACGGGAGCAAATACATTATTAAAAGAAAAATGGAAAATTTTAAATATGATAAATTGTATGTACAGTGATTGTGACTGTGGCTCACATCTTCCACTGGTTTTACGTCCAGTAACGGGATTAATGGCTTCTATGAGTCGAGGATTTGCTTCCCATCCAGTTTTCTTACAAGCTGACAAATAGGGTCGTTTAACGTCAGATTCCCGGGACTGTATCGTTCTCGTTCTTCATGAAAAATGCTCCACAAACCAAGTAGTTCACGTTGCACAGATCCACAAGAATGCGTCTCAAGAGTCAATTGGATATCATCCAACGAGTCTTTACTCAAGCCATTCTTAATGAATCGTATTTTATCTTCTCGATTATCAGAGATCATCCCTAAAGAACGACATTTAGTATTACAAGTCCACCGTCCACATTTATGGCAGACTTGTAACCTTTTCGCTCTTCGCTTTTTGGCATAAGAGCTTTTGCCTATACCAGGCATGTGAGACACAAATGCCTCTGGGATTTCACCTGCTAGACGAACCTTGACTTCGATTAACCACCGCACATCTTCAGGGATTCCTTTGTGCATCAGAACTCTTAATCGTTCACAGCAAACTTGGTAGATCTTTTTGAGGATGTTCATTGGGAGAGAAGGGAAATACTTTCGCAAGGCGGAAAAAGTAGGATCCATTTTCTAGGAGGAAGTAAAAGAAAGAAGGGGTGAAGGAATCAGTTATTATGGGCAACTGAGAGAACCGACTTGAGAGTCACGGAGTACCGTATCCGCCGTTTAACCGGAAAAGTAGATCCTACTTCATTTTGATAGATATTTTTTTTTATCCGTTGATCCAGTCCTCGATTATTGAATCCATTATCCGCTTTTGACAAAGTTTCAACGACAATATTTCTTGATGTCTGCCTTATCTTTGACCACAGCTATCTCTTATCTTGGATGCTGCTAAGCTGGCATCAATCCTGTCCTTCCAGGTGTAGCCTCGATTATTGAATCAATTGCCAAGCTTTTGACAATATTGTCTACTTTATATTTTTTTTTTATATCTGCCTTATCCTTGGCTATAGCTATCTCTTATCTTGGATACTACTAACTGGCGTCAATCCTATCCTTCCAGGCGTAGCCTCGATTATTGAATCGGTAGCCAAGCTTTTGACAATATTGTCTACTTTATCCTTGAATTCCTGATGCGGGTTGGTCCCGCATATTAGCTGTGTATCCAGTGATAGATTGGTAAGAGCTGATGACATTGAGATCTAAGCTTATACTGCTGTAACTGTGCTGTGAATGTGATTCCCGTTTGGTCCTTGTTATGTAAAGGCTATGTATGCATGATATGAAATGCATGAATGCAAAGCATGTGTAATTGATGGTTCTTTTTTATTTTTATTTTTATTTTATTTTTTTATTTTTTATTTTTGGTGAATCTAGTTCTTCATGTCTTTGCTTTACTGGATCTTCTTTATGATTGCCTTCTTGGACTATCATTGAATCTCTTTATGCTTTCCAGCTTTTGTTCACTGCCTCAAAAGCCCAACTCTTTTCAAAATCCTCTTTCTTTGACTTGTTCTTGAATTTTGGCCTCAATTTCTTTAAAGTTGGCCCGCCTCATAATTTATATCTCTTTCGGGTACTCATCCATTGTCATGGACTTGATACCATCAAAGGCTTTACTTTCAATGTCTGCTTTGCCCCTTTTTTTGTGGCCGTGTCGACACTTGTTTACCCCCATGTTACAGTCCGAATGATTGCTCTTCCTTAGACTCAGGTTCTGATCCATAAGACTTGCCCCCTTGTCTATTGAGCTTCTTTCTTGGCAGTACTCTTCTTACACTTAGTAGAGACTACTTTGCCCCCCTGAATATGGTATTTATGTGGATAAAAGGTATCACCTCGCCTTTAACAGAAGGTCGAGCATTTCTAGACCTTTGTGATGGCACTTGATCGTAAATTTCTCTTACAAGAACCACATCTTATTAAAGAAAGACTCAAGTTATCTCCTCACTTTTAAGTCTACATACATTAATGAATAATGGTTTGGCCTTAAAGAAAAACTTTCATCAATTTGCAAAGCTTGACAAAGTAATTTACGGTCTTTTTTTTTAATTAAAATATCCTGCCATTCTTCCCTTTCCAACTCGAAGACATAAACTGTGCAAGGCAATAAGGTAGAAACATGATTCACAATAATAGCCTTTTAACTGAATGAGGATGATATCGAGAGGTAAATGTTAGGTGTGAGGAAAGTTAAGTTTGAATGTTTTTTTTTTTTTGTGTGGCAGTCTTTTAGCTGAATGAGAATAATATTAAGAGGTAAATATTAGGTCTGAGTAAAGTTAAGTTTGAGTGGTGTGAAAGAAGGGCATTTTAATACTACTCGTAAGCAGTATTAAATAAGGTAGAAACATGATTCACAATGATAGTCTTTTAACTGAATGAGGATGTTAGGTCTAAGGAAAGTTAAATTTAAGTGGTGTGAAAGAATGGTCTTTTAATACTACTCGTGAGCAGTATTAAATAAGGTAGAAACAAGTTTCACAATGATAGTCTTTTAGCTGAATGAGGATGATAAGTCTGAGGAAAGTTAAGTTTAAGTGGTTTGAAAGAAGGGTCTTTTAATACTACTCGTGAGCAAATTTGATTATGATGAAAAATTCAATAGTGAAGACCTCAAACTTGCCACCTTTTTCAGAAAGTTAGACCTCATCTGTTGCCCCCCAACTATCGTAATCTTTATGTACGCTTGGTTTGAGGGTTGCTTTTGTCTTCTAGACCGCCTTTGCAGGTTTTCAGTCTAGAATCCATAACTCACTTTTTTTCTTTTTTTTTTCTTTTGCTCTAGTTTGAGCCCCTTTTCCCGCTTTTTTTTTGTTTTTTTGTTTTTTTGTGTGAGCTATGGTAATAACATACTTGATAACTCTCTTGAAGTGAGATGACTCAAGTGGCCTTGCTTGCTCGTGCTTGTTCTCAGTTCTTTTTGGTTTTGAATTTTCCCTTGTTGGCTTTTTGGTGGAAGGGATGAACTTTTTCCTTTTCGGAGTTTTTGTTACAGAGAACCGAGATCATAGCCTTCTTGAAATGAGATGATTCAAGTGGCCTTACTTGCTTGTGTTTGCTCTCAGTCTCTCTTTTTTTGGTTTTGAATTTTCCCTTGTTGGCTTTTTTATGGAAGGGATGAACTTTTTCCCTTTTTTTTTTTTTTTGGAGTTTGTGTTATGGAGAACCGAGATCATAGCCTTCTTGAAGTGAGATGACTCAAGTGGCTTTATTTGCTTCTCAGTCTCTTTTTTTTTTTTGGATTTTTTTTCTTGTTTGGATTTTCTCTTTAATGGCTTTTGATGGGAGGGAGGAACTTCTTTCCTTTGTTGGAATTTGTGTTGTGGAAAACTGAGAATTTTTTTTTTTGTATTGAGCATTTGTGAGAATTGGGAGGCCACTGAAGTCATTTAATATGAGAGCTAGCTTCTTTGGAAGTTAATCCCGGACTCCTTGCAAGGATGTTGATAACCACTGTGAATTCTTTTTGAGGGTTGAGGTGCAACATATGAAATCCTTCTTACTAGATTTGGCAGCACTTTCAAGATCATTACTATCAAATTTCCCTTAACTTTTTATTTTCACCCACGAGTAGTATCATTTAGAAAGCAAAGTATGATAGCAATAATGGATAGTATAATGGAAAGGAGTGAGAGATGGATGTAAAAGCGGAATTTTTGGTAAGAAGTGGTAGAATGTGTAGGTGTAATAATTGAATTTTTGGTAAAAATTGGTAGAATATGTAGATGTAATAATGGAATTAAAAAGTGGTATAATGTACACGTAACATCTTTTTGTTAGAGAACAAAAAGAATTACCAGTTGTCAAAAAGTAAAGTGTGATGGCAATAATAGATAGTATAATGGCAAAGAGTGTAAAAATGGAAAGTAGTAGAATGCACGCATTACATCTTTTTGTTGTACCAGAAAGAATACCAGGTGTCCATCTAACAAAGACTACACCCTAGATTCTGGACTAAATCTAGGAGATTTTTACTATTAGATTACTTTTGCAAGCTTTCAAAGATACAAGTTTATTCAAAGGATTCCCTGTCATTCGAAAATGTATGCGGACTGTTAGGTCAGATCTGACTTGGAGCCCTTTCAAAATCAATGTAATTCCAACTCAAAATCTTCACTTTCAATTACCAATCACATCGGGCCTAGCAGCTTGACCTCGGTTTTGTTTGATTTGTAGAGGAATGGCCTTGGGACTTGACGGCTTAAGAGTAGGTTTTGAGATTGGTATAGCATTGACTTCTTGTTCTTTAATGATCACATTCACATCATCATAAAAATGATAAGTTGGGATGAGTCTATGAGTCTTTGCAGATTCTTACGGAATTCTGAACATTCTTGGATAGAATGACTCTTACTGTCATGAAAGTTGCACCATTCCTCATCTTCAACTTCTTCATGTCCAAAAGAAGGCTTTCCCATGATAATCCCTTCTTTCACAAGGCATGAATATACATGCTTAAGAGGGGTTATGATATCATTGACTGACTTTTTCATCAGCCGGTGTTCTTCTATCATATTGACTGGTTTTTCTTGATGAGGCGGCAATGGATTGTGAGTGACGTTCGGTTCATCGGAAAAGTCCAACCACTTTGATTCGATTAATTGTTGGACTATACGTTTCAATGCTGTGCAATTTTCCAAGCCATGGCCTGGAACGCCATCATGATATGGGCAAGTTATGTTGGGGTCATACCACGTTGGATATGGGGGTCCAAATGGATTTGTAGGAATTGGACGGATAAGTTGACTTTCTATGAGTTTTGGATACAACTCAGTGTAAGTCATGGGAATTGGTGCAAAAACTTCTTTTGGTTTTTGTGTGGGTACTGGAGGAGTTGGAACAGGTGGCCGTAACTGATTAGGCCTGTTGAGAGGATAATTGTTGGGCCTATTGGGAGGATAATCATTAGGCCTATTGGAAGGATAATCATTGCGCATATTCGGAGGATAGTCATTGGGCCTATTGGTAGGATAATAATTGGGCCTTTTGGCAGAATAGGATAGGCGAGGACCGGTAGCCACAGTACCTACGAGGGGAATCCCTCTTTCACGTCCTATTTGTTGTACTTCTTCATCTTTTGTTCTGGATGGTCCTCCTCTTTTCATAGGATCACTAAAGGACTCAGCAATCTTCCCAGTCCTAATCCCATGCTCGATCCTTTCTCCAGACATGACAACATCGGAGAAATTAGTTGCCGAATTGCCAATGAGTTTGTCATAATATGGGTATTTCAGTGTCTGGACAAACAAAGTGACCATTTCTTTTTCTGTCATGGGTGGCTGAACTTGTGCAGCTAAGTCCCTCCACCGTTGGGCATATTCCTTGAAAGTTTCTGGCTTTTTCTTCTCCATGTTTTGGAGAGTTTGGCGATCCGGAGCCAAGTCCATAACATGTTTATAGTTGCCAATGAAGGCCTGAGCAAGGTCATTCCAAGTTTTGATGTTTCTTGGTCCTTGACTTAGATACCACTGCAATGCTGATTTTGTGAGACTTTCCTGAAAAAGTGCAATCCACACCTTTTCATCTTTTGTGAGTGGTTGTAGTCTCCTTAGGAACAGTGTGATGTGAGTGATGGGATCACTCGTTCCGTCGTATTTTACGAAATCCGGTACTTTAAAGTCCGAAGGGATTATGACGTCTGGCACTAAGCAGAGGTCATCCACTGAGAGAGATCCGAATATATTACCTCCTTCAATGGCTCGCAGTCTCTTCTCTATTGTTTCGAGTTTTTGAGATTCTCCTTCTTCCTTTGGTGGTGTCTTCTTCTCTTCATACACAGTGTCTTGTTTCAGGTGAACACTAGCAGACTGTCCTGGTTCCTGAAACAGGTTTTCTTGGACTGAGACTCGTTGCGGAGTGAATCCCGGAGGATAAGTGGGATCTTGTGCTTCTTTGATGGGAACTTGAGTTACTTTCTCCTTGATTAGTTCCATGAATTGTCTCATCTGTTCTGCCATACTTTCTATCTTGGACTCCATTTCTATAAGACGTCCTTCGGCTTGTTCTGCCATTAATCTTGTTTGGAGCCGAGTTGAATATCGGTGTTGAGGTCCAATTTTACCTTTTTAAAGGAATATTTATTTTATTAGATTCTATGCGTATATGATTGATGTGATGGATGCATGCAATGAGATTATGTTTTTATCAAAATTTATATGCACGTGATTGATGTAATGGAATGCATGCAATGAGATTATTTTTATCAGATTTTATATGCGTGTGATTGATGTAATGGATGCATGCAATATAAAGTGAGATTATGTTTTTATCAGACTTTATATGCACGTGATTAATGTAATGGAATGCATGCAATGAGATTATTTTTATCAGATTTTATATGCATGTGATTAATGTAATGGAATGCATGCAATGAGATTATTTTTATCAGATTTTATATGCGTGTGATTGATGTAATGGAATGCATGCAATGAGATTATTTTTATCATACTTTATATGCACGTGATTAATGTAATGGAATGCATGCAATGAGTGAGTTTGCTTATCCATTATCGTAGAACTTCAAAACTTTTAGTTGTCATTATAAAGACCAAAAAGTTATCATAATTTGATGCGTGGTTTTGATGCATGAAGAATAATTGCACAAGAAAGATAAGGTTATTAATAAGTTAAATAGCAATTAACAACTCATGAAGTATTATGGAAAAATGAATTAAAACCATAAATATAAGACACGAAGAAAATAAAAGTGTAGAGCAACAACATAGCATAACAAGGACGTGCTTATGGCGTTGGTAAAATGGTAGAAATTCTATGGTCAGTTCTATGGTTAAGTGGGGAGTTCTATATGCATAAGGTAGCTTATAAAAAAGGCAAGGGATAGTTCCCGAATCCCGTCACTAAATCATAGTGACGGCCCGATTCCTTACCCTCTAGGGTTAATGTAAGGAATGGATTAATTCGAGTCGTAGCTTTTCGTGGGCCCATGCAGAGACTAACCGTCTCAGAAGGCAATACACTACTTTGCTACTTTGAAACCGGTGAAGGCTTGGAGACCGTGGCCTCACAAGGACAGCAACACCAATTCCGCTTAGAAAGAATCGCGTTTGATTTAAGGAAGCTCGGGTATAGAGCTTCATATTGTGAATGCATTATGCATGTTTAGAATAAGTAAATATAACATATAAATCCACATAATAAGCAAAGTAAATCAAAACAAATCAACTTTAGGCTCGACTCACTAACGTGGAGTCCCCAGTGGAGTCGCCAAGCTGTGGCAACGTCGGATTTTCGGGAGTCGCCACCAATCTGTTTACCTAGGTCGATTGGTCACCTTAAATATTGGTTTGCGAGAGTTCGGGGGTTCGGGAGTACGGTTACGTTAAAACAACTTTGTTAAAACGCCCAAAAATTGGCACCTTAGTTGATTTTAATTTTGTTTCGCTTTGCTTTTAAATAAATTTCAGTTAATTTTCAATCTAGAATTTTTAACTGAATTAATTGGATGTGGATTTTTGGTAATTAATTTGTATAGAATTTTATACTTCCGAACCATGGACTCTGCCGAGTCATTTGGACACGGAAGATTTTTATTCCGAACCATGGACTCTGCCGAGTCATTTGGACACGGAATTTGGTGAAATTTAAACAATTTAATCCATATTGTAAATATGGATTTTTTATTTTAATGGAAGTAATTGTTATTTTAATTACTATTTTTGTAAGTCTTTTAAAATTTTAGATTTTTTTGTTAATGATCTTTAAAAGATCTTTCTTATTTCTTTTTATATTTTATTATTCTTTTCCTTCTTTCTTTATCTTTTTCTTATCTTGTTTTAGTTTTCTTTTTGTTTTCTTGTTTAATGAAAAATATTTATTATTTTAGTGGATTTAAAAGTTATATTTTAAATAAATCAGTAAAATATAAAGTCTTAACTTTCATGTATTTTTTTTTAAACAGGTTTTATTTTTATTTTTTATTATTTTTACTGGATAAAAATAACTATTAAAATTAATTTTAACTTTTTGTTATCTTTAAAGAATTAAAAACATGTATATAAAAATAAAAATAATTGGCTTTTTTTAAAAATGATTTTTATTAGCCTTAATAATTAATTACAAAATAATCTTCTTTTAATTTTCATTTATTTATTAATTAGTAAAGGGTAAAGGTGAATTAAATAAAAAATTATATAAAGAAAAAAAAATTAATAATAATAAAGTGGGGCTTTTTGGCCATCCACTTTAAAAATAATAATAAATGTTAGCAAAGTTAATTAAATTAATTGTTAAACAACAATAATAAAAAGTTAGTCAAGTTAATTAAATTAATTAATTAACAACAATAATAAAAAGTTAGCCAAGTTAATTAAATTAATTAATTATCAACAATAATAAAAAGTTAGCCAAATTAATTAAATTAATTAATTAACAACGATAATAAAAAGTTAGCCAAATTAATTAAATTAATTAACAACAATAAATAAAAAGTTAGCCAAATTAATTAAATTAATTAATTAACAACAATAATAAAAGTTAGCCAAGTTAATTAAATTAATTAATTAACAACAATAATAAAAGTTAATTAATTGTTAACAACAATTATAAAAGTTAGTAATAATGCAAAAATTAAAAGGTTAGTAACAATAATAGTATTAAAAGTTAGTTGTTAGTAAGTTAATAACAACAATAAAAAAAGGGGTTAGTAATAAACAAATAATAAACAAACAACTAAAAATTAAAAGGGTTAGTAATTAATTCTGCAAGAATAAAATACAAAGTTAGTGACCAAAGTGAAAGAAATTGAAAAGATGAAGGATAAAAAATGAGGTTGTACCTTTTGAAAATGAATTTTGAATTCCGGAGCAGAGGTGCGCGCGCGGGGGTGAAAAAAAAAAAAACAGTTAGAGAAGGTTTAGGTTTTCTGGAGAGGAAGAGAAGAGGGCCAGGGACCTAGGCTAATTTTTTCCTTTTCTTCAAAACGAAGCTCTAAGTTTTTTTTCTCATTTTCTCTGTGTTCAGCACAAAATTTGGGGGGCTATTTATAGAGGAAGTTTAGCTGAACTGTTGATGGATAAATTAATAAAAAATTTCAAACTTATCTCTTAAATTGGTAAAATGACAATTTTAGTCCTTTACGTCTCTCAGCCTCAGGATAAGTTCCTGAAGCTTCTGATTTTGACAATTTTGTCGTTTTCTGTCAATTTGAGCCAAAAACGTCGGCAGGCTCAAAATTTTATGTGACAAACTACCAAATGCTCCTGGAACTTTTAGAATTTGTCAATTTTTTCCGAAACTTCTCAATTTTGTCATTTTTACCTCAAACTTTTAATTTTTTGTCATTTTTTTCATGAAATTTTATTTTATTTCAAACATACACATATTCACACATATATCATTTTAAATCAAATTTTCACAAAACAAAAATATATTTTAAACTAATTAAATTTTTTTTAATAATAATAGTAATATATTTTTTTTTAAATTAATTTTTTTTAATAAAATTTTTTTCAAAATTTTAAAACACCCGGACGAAATTGGGTGTCAACAGCTACACTGGGCCCCTCCTTGTGGTTTTAGAACCTACACTTACACTCCTAAAATTTAAATGCAATCGATCGGATCCGTTATGATATGTAAAATGTCTTCTTGTGCCCCTAAAAATTAATGATTCCTAATAGGTTTAGCAGCAAATTCATTCCTAATACCTCTTTTAGATTGGGAATTAGAAGGTTAGGGTTTATGTAAAATTAAGAGAGGTTGTTCGAATTGGGTTTAGGGTGGGATTTAGTGAGGCAAATAAAGGTCACAAGTGACGATGTAAGGGAGAACTTGGGTGCGAGTTATTCTAAGTGGCTTATTATCTTGTTGCCACACAGGAATTCTGCTACATTGTTGCAGGGGTTCAAAAATCTAGCTTTGTTTGAGGTATTATGCTATGTTGTTGTTATTAGATTGATTTCTTTTGTTTGACATTTTGTCTTCCGCCTTTACCACGTTCTTCTCTGGGTTTTTATCCAAAATAGTAATATATGTGTTGTGCATGTAGGATGGTGTTTCATCGATTCAGGCTGAACTATGAAGGTGAAGAGTTTGAGGTTGATGAAGAATTTGACAAAGATTGCACTTCACATTTGGACATTCTACGAATCATCTTCTCTGTGTACCAACTAGTCCTTTTGTGCCAGGTTCCAGTAGTGGATTTAGAGGGAGGAAAAGGTACAAGTTTGTTGGTGTAAAAAGGTAAAGGCTACCAAAATCAGCAGAGCAGAAAAAATACCCGAGTAAGCAAAAGTATATAGGGCAGGAATATAGGTGAATTTAAAAAGGATAAAGAAGGGGTTGGTATGTTTGATAAGGTGTTTGAGTTTTGTGATGACAATGAACATAAGTGGATACCAAAGGAGGATACAGCTTCAGAGGGTGAAAATAAAGATTTTGTTGAGGAGGAAACTTTTGAGAATGATGAGTGGAGTGATTTTAGTGACATGTCAAGAGATGGATACACAATTGATGAAGATAACAGGACATTAAAGAAAATGGAAAGAAGTTTGATCCAACATGTAGAGTGAAGGTTCGCAGTTCTTGAAAATTTTTTAGAATATATACGTACGCACACATAATGTATTCAATTTTTGATAAGTTTTCATCGCAAGCGTTGCTACATTTATAAGTATAACAATCACTGCCTGGGAGACAGTCAATCATGTAAAGTTAAAAATATACTAGCAAATAAGCCTTTATTTGGAAATAGCTTTAGCCTTTAGTATTAAATGTTGGAAAAGTTATTTAAGGGCAACTTTTTGCATTTGGAAAAAGTATTATAGCCATTAATAATTTATTCCAACTTTTAACGCTAATTCTAGGTGTTATTCCTAAATGAAGCTTAAAATGAAATAACAATAAAAATTTCCAAAACCCAATCATGTTAATATTTACCAATTGAATTTTGTTTTTGAAACAAAAATAAAGAAATAACATCAATATTTATGTTAAAATATAAGTTTCACTTATAATTTTATATATGAACGGTACATTGACTAATGGCGGATCCAATAATTTTATAAAGGAGGTCTATTTACGTATACAAATGCTAAATAATAACATTATATAATAAAAGTTACAAATTCACATATACAAAATAATGATGAAACAATGATTTTTAAAATAAAATATGAAAAATATACTCGATTTAGCATCTATTTTCTATTATTGGTTAAACAGTTTCAACCAGAGTCATAAAATTATATATGAGTTATGAAAATAGATCGTGAGATATTTATTATTTATAGAATTTAAAAGGAAAAGTCCTTAATTTACTGCTTGAACTTGTGTATTTCTTCCCTATTGACCCATTGACTTTATCTTGTATCCTACTAGCTTCTTATTCATTTTATATGTTTGAAGAGAAAAGATAATGATAAAAAATGTTCAGGGTCTAAGTGGGGAAATATATGAACGTTTAGGAGAAGCTGTAGAACTTTTTCCTTTAGAAAATCATTTGAAAATAGAATCTAAATTTTTTTATATTATTTTTAGGTTTGAGGGACTTTTTTTTTTTTTGTTCCATTTAATGCTATGAAAATTATGAGGTTCATTAAAATTTTGAAGGGGTCCAGTTATTAAATTATGTATTTATTAACAATTTCATAGCAGTTATTCAATTATGTATCTATTAACAATTTCATAGCAGTTCTCAAATTATGTATCTATTAACAATTTCATATAAAAGGGGTCCATTATACATATACATATGCGAGTGCCATTGACATATGTGATTTAAAATAAAATAAGAAAATAAAATCCTAACCCAAGTATGGTGGTATACCAAGTATTGTTGGCATACCACATAATATATCACAATAAATTAAAAAATGTTAAAAAAATGCAGCCATATGCCAAATACTATAATTGTACATTAACAATATGCAAAAATATGCATTGCGTACCACATACTTGTTATATGCTATAAACCATATGGCATAGGCAACATTGTCAATACTTTTCCACAAGTGTTCAGAATATTTTTATAACTTTGTTTGGTTCCATTTCAATAATGTTCATTACACAAATATGAGAGCACTTGCACGTACTGGTATGATTTGATGTCTCAAATGCACGAATCCACGGGCAAAATTCAAATTTAGTCTCCTAGCTTTAAGGGTCATCCTAATATGGTCCATTAATTCAAAAAGTGATTATTAAAGTCTCATAACTTAATTTGCATGTCCTATTCGAGTCCCTACCATTAGTTAAGGCGTTAGTTCAGACGAAAATTGCCTACGTTGCACCCCACTGCCATGTGACATCCTTTTTTATAACAATAAGTGACAAGACTGGAAGGATAATAAATCTTAGGGCAGAATAGATACAGATGAATAATCCTAATGACCTAAAACATACTTTAACCCAATCTTCTTCTTCTTCCCCAATCTTCTTCGTCGATGAGCAGGACCACATTCTGGGTCCTGTTGGACATCGAGCAACCCACCGGAGCGACTCCGGTAAATGATCTCGTTGACTGAGTACGATTTCATAGAGTCCACCTGTTCCCTTCAAACGCAAATAAATCCCGTCTCTCTCTCTCCTCTCAAAACCACAACTTTCATTTTCACTCCCCCCATTTTTTTCTCTCTCAAATCTTTCTTCTCTCTTCCCATACACCAATCCTTCAGTAAACTCACTCGCACTCTTCTCATATTAACCGAAGAACAAGAAGAAGAACAACAACAAAACTGACCAGAAAACCCAGAATTATGATCATCCAACTAGTTCATTATTACAATATTTAGCCATGGAAGCGTTGGAATTTTTCCAGGGAAGCAACTATTGCCTCCAATTCCCACCAGAGAAGCCCACCCCCTGTGACCATTTCATCGTCAAGGACCTGCTGGACTTCTCCAACGACAAAGTCACTGCTACTGCTAGAGCTGATGCCATTCTCGACTCCTTCGCCAGCCACTTTGCCTATTCTTCTACTGTTGCCATCATTGGTAGTTGCAATTTGTCCTCCTTTTCTGGGTCTAAACCCAATTTCAGAACCAATGTCGCATGCCGAAATCTCCCCGAAAGCCACTTTTTCGGTGACCTCTACGTGCCGATAATCATAATTTTTTTCCTTAATAATTTTGTAGACAAATATCTTATAAAATATCATTAGGTTTAAATTTTCTGTTTTTTTTCCTGTAATAGTGCGAAAATTTAGCTGAGTTGGAATGGTATTGAATTTTGTGGAGGAATCATTCTTGAGCAAAGACTTGCAAAAGCTATAGCTGATTAGGGAAGAAGAAGAAGATTGGGTTAAAGTACATTTTGGGTCCTTAGGATTATTCATCTATGTCTATTCTACCCTGAGATTTATTATCCTTCCAGTATTGTCACTTATTGTTATAAAAGAGGATGGCACATGGCAGTTAGGGTGCCATGTAGGCAAGTTCTGTCCGAACTAATGCCTTAACTGATAATGGGGACCAAAATAGGACATGCGATTTAAGTTAGGGGATTTTAATAGTCACTTTTTGAGTTAAGGTACCACATTTGGACGACCCTTAAAGTTAATGGAATAAATTTGGATTTTACCCACAAACCCACACATACATATTTATTATTGATATGCATACTTTTTAGTTCATCAATAAAAGTCCGATCCATCAATCTTAGATGTTCATGGATTAATCTCCCGTAGATTCTATATTTACTAGATTAATTCTTTATTGGTTTCCTAATTAATTCATGATTAAGATAGTTCGAACTTGAAAATATAAGAAAAAAAATATCACATCCCCAACGTCCAACCATTCTTTTTCCTACTACTTAAGCATGGGCGGATTGAGGCCTAGTTTGATTAAGGACACTCGTTTCTGCCAGTAATCATTCACTTTCCTTTCATAAAATCAATTGCCAAATCAATAAATCTCTATGCTTTAGTAAGTATGCTAGAGTTTTAATGTAGGAGGTCTCTATTATCAAGCAGTTTTTGTTGAATATATTTAATACTATCAATGATTTATAACATCAACGGTTAGCATTAGAATTTTTTTAAAAACTAACTAACATAGTTTTTAAATTTTTATTTCAGTATTTTTATTTTAATTATTAAATAAATTATCTAAAACCCTAACGCTGATTATAAAAGTTGTTTCCAGAAATATTTATCGAGTTAATTTTGAAATACTAATAACTATGATCTGACTAAATTTCAATTTTTGTTGTGTAAAAGTTTGTTCAACTGTTAGGCCAATAAGGAGCTTGATTCCCTCAGAATAAGGTCTTAAGTTCGAATACAGTGATCATGGAGCAGGTAGGTGCTCATAGAGCTTCTCCTTCTTAAAGTAACTAGGTTCTTGAAACTTGATCCATATAATTTAGGGTCCGATTGAGGCTTCAAGAGATTGGAACTCATCAACCCCAACAAAACTTAAATACTGATAATAAATATTAGGCTCCACACACATTCTGATGGATTCATAATGACATTGCCTTTCATCCGCTCAGCACATATTCATTGATTAATAAAAATCATTAAAATAATGATAATCCTACATAAATTATACTATATACTAAAAGCCGTTTTCGGTTACTGTTTAAATTAATAGTAAAAAACAATGTCTTTCTGGTTTTGCCCATTAGTTTTGGGTTGGTTTGCCTAACTCTTTTTTTTCTTGGACGCGATTGCTTTGTTTAGAAGTTTGGTTAGCTTTTAGAAATAAAGTAAATTTTTTAGGGCCTTTCTTGAAATTATCTCACTTTCATTCTATTTCACGTTTCTTTTTTGTGAAATGCGTTTCCAGTCCCTATATTGTTTCCGTTTCTCATATTAGACCTTATGTTTTTTATCAACTTGATGTTTTGGACCCTAAACTTAGTAATTACTTAATTTTAGTGGTTTTGTTTAATCTCTTGGTTCTTTTTTTCTTTTTATTTTTTATTTTATGGTGTGTTGTTTTCTAAACTAAAATATTGGTCATCATGGTTTATTTATTTTTTTAGTGAAATAGAGCTTTTTTTCCTTAACTTTTTCTAAGCTAATTGTTAAACTCTTAATGCATAAGGTATTTACATTTCCTCTTTGGGCCCCCAAACTAATTTTATTACTTTTCTTGATTATTATTTTTCTTAATATTGTGATATTATGTGACCGCCCGCAATGTGCAGGCTTTTTGAACCTCATTTATACTAAAAAATGTATCCCAAATCCATACAAGATGACCTCAATCTTAAATACATGCATATCAAAAGATAAATATATGCCTTTTAAAAACAGAGATGCAATTAAAGTGAAATAAATGATATCTTAAATTAAGACAAGATGATCTCATTCTTAAATAAATGCAAATCAAAACTAGATAATTGCATTTTAGAAATATATATACAATTAAAATGAAATAAATGTATCCCAAATTTATATAAGATGATCTCTATCCTAGACAAAACAAGTACAAAAACTAAACATGTATCTCAAAACTAGATAAATGATTTCAAAACATGATATACATTGATAAAAGAACTTCGTTCCACATTCCATATTCCAAAGGAATCACCACAAATGGAATTGGATTTGTCTTAGAAAAAATGACATGAACTAGATTTTCCCTACCTCATGCTCTGCATTCACAATTGATCATTAGATTTGCTACACATCACCAAGAACCACTTTCAACTCTGATACCATTATTTGGGATTGGGACTGCAATTGCAACAATTTGATCACTTTGATACCATTCACACACCTACACAAGAAAACACATAAATTAAAATGTATAAATTTTATGTGGTTCGACTTTGTCTCTCCACAAATTTTCTTTCACCCTAAGTGTTTCCACTATCATATATGCCTATAAATAAGGTAAATAGCACCAATGGTCCCCAAACCTTTAGTTATTATTGTAAATTGTTCATCAGCCTCAATTTTATTATAAATTGGTGTCAAACATGTGTATTTCAATGCATATTGTTCCCTCGCTTCATGCCAATAGGGAAACCTAATTTTCAAATAGAAAAATTTGATAATTTTATTGCTCCATTAACTGCTAACTGAACAGCATAAACTAAAATTCAAAAAGTTAATGTCAGATAGTTATAACTAAGCTAAAAAAATACTTGTGATTCTAATTTTTTCTACCTCTCTTTAGGTAGGTGACTTTGACTTCTACTAGTGAAATCAGGAATAATGTTCAGTGCTAAGCGTAAAAACATTTGTTGTATAGAGGCAAAATCCAGTTAATTCATTCAGTTTTGCAATCTTTAAAAATATATTGGAGATCAGTTTTCTTGATTCCAAAGAAAGTGATTGACACAATTAACAAGATATGTAGGAACTTCTTATATGTTGGGGGTAACATAGGGCAATAAGAAAACCACCGATTGCTTGGCTAAGAGTTACCCATCCAAAGAAAGAAGGGGTGCCAACTTGCGTGATCTGCAAATATGGAATTATTGTATAATCCTCAAATTTTTTTTGGGATGTCCATGTGAAAGCAAATCACTTTTGGATGGCTTGGGTACTTTCGTACTACGTTAAAAGTGGTGATTGATAATGTAACATGCTCATGCCCCATATGAGAAAAATGTGAGAAACCTTATATGGATATATAGATACAATTTTCAAAACATGAGCATAGACACTGTAACCTGGTTCCACTACTTCGGATGTATAGTGTGACATTCTGAAAGCAAGGGATTTGCTAAAGAAGAGATGCCTATAAGGGATGAGGTAGAGACCATTCTTTGGATTCGAAATCGATATTCTCTTATCTACTAGAAAAAAAAAAAAGAAAGGTTTATTGAAATAAATGATCTAGAGTTTATTTTCATTTCCAAAGCATAATATAATAGCATGAATGTTGCAATTTGAATGACTATCTACTCAAAACAGACTATATCAATGGAGCATCCAGAGAATGAACAAGTGTTACTTGTGTCAGAAAAAAGTTGAGACTTCCAACAACCTATTCTTCAGAGACCCCTCAAATGGCATGACAAGATACTTTTGAAAACTTGCTTTTGTTTGCAAGCTTAACTTTCGTTCGATTGAAGCACATGTTTGTACTTGAGAAATACAAAAGTTCCAAGAGTTCCAGATTGACTAAAATTACAAGAAAAACTTATCTATATCTAATAGCTTTAGAGTACAAGACAGACTATGATATACTTATGTAAAGCATAAGAAAATATATCCTTCTTAACAACATTGGTTCAAAAATAAAATTAAGGGGGAAACTATGGTTTGTCAGATTAGTTATGTAGCATTGATATTCTTTGTCTATCATCTTTGGAGAGAATGAAATAATAGATTGTTTAAAAGTGGTGATGAGACGGTAGATCAATTACTTTCGTAAGTTAAATTTGATGTTTTTGTTTGAGTTTATCATTTTGAATATGATAAATCACCATAGTGGAGGTCTATCATATGGATTTAAACTATGTGTTATACTCTCTATGAGCAATTTGATCAATGAAATTATTATTATTACCAAAAAAATACTATCAATTTTTCTTTTTTGTGAATTGGACATGCTAGGGCGCATTTGCCCCTGTAAATAGACTACACGCACCCCTCAAACGTATCCTTTCTCACCAAGCAAACACAAGCGCGGCAGAAAACGCACCCAATCTTGAGCCCTCTCCCCTTGCTATTTTTCCAATAATATGTAATAAATATGGATTTTTACATATCAAAACATTTCATCAAGAACATTGGCTTAAATTACAAGCAAGGCCTCCAATTGTTTGATTTGAGCCAAAATGCCCTTCGAATGGTACTACTCCGGTACGGTATCTCCAAGTCCAAATTATATAAACTTTCCTCTCAACTTTACAATATACCTATCCCTTACTGCTGAGTAATTTTCTTTTTCAAATTGCTTGTTTTGGTACGTAAACTTGTGTGCTGTTTGTTTTCCAACATCATGAGTTTCGGTTTTGGTAATTGTTGTCTTTAGACTCTTTACGTAATCAGGTAACCAAAATGCTTTCAATTATCTCGACTTAGGATTGATGGGGCCATGACTTGTTAAACAACACGTGGAGGCCGAGGGATCCTGGCCCTCCCCAAGAGTGGTCTTGCATGCCAACACAAAACCCTTCCTTTTTTATCATGGTCATCTTCACCTTCTTAATCAGAATTAGAGGCGTGTTTGATTAAGTTCCTGCAATATTAAGATAACTCCTCATCCTAAGTGGTTGTCCATTAACTATCATTCCTTGTGACTAGTGACGTGTGAGTAATTAAATAGATTTAGTTGCCCTTAGAATGAGGGACAGCCCTTGTGTTCCTATTGCCCCAAACCTACAGCTACAAGGTAGCCCCACTCTTAAAATTCCGATTTTTTAAAAAGGTATGCTTTGAATTCAGAAATTTGATCTTCACACTGAGGAGTACATGTAACCTTGAAATTTACACCAAATTCGTTTTACATTAAATTATTTTAATTTAAAATATTTTTTTAATTTTTATATATTTTATTAGAACCAATTTTATTTAAAAATTAATATTATATAGGTATAATGATTGGTTAAAATTAAAATTTTTATCATATTATTACTTTTTTTGTGATTTTTTATTTTTTGGCATAGAGAAGAAAAAAATCATAAAATTTAATAATGTTATAAAAAATTTATTTTTAATGAATTATTAGACATAAATAATATTAATTTTTAAATAAAATTAATTTAAAATAAAAGAGATGTAAAAATAAAAATATATGATTTGAATTTAAATTAACTTGAATGTGATAAAATTAAAAAAAAATTGTAATTACATTACAAATAATAGATGTTATGTGCGAATCTAGGCCATTTGTGACTGTATGTATTTATGTGATGCTTGTCATTCATGACATATGGGCTTATAGCTATAAACAACCTAAATTTATCTGTGACGACTGTCATTCATAACGTATAGATTTCTCATTAAAAAATTACAAGAGGCAAAAGCCTGTGACTGTAGCAACAGAACAGAGACAAATTTACGCAGAAGACAATTATTCTTCTAGAGATTAGCAGCAACAGCTGTTACGTCTGTAACAAATTCTCTGTTCCTTTGGAACCATTCGTATAAGCAAGCTCCACGTATGCTTGTGCTCGGATCGGGATTTTTGGCGCACTTCACTTCCCTTCCCCAAGCAAGCTGCAATGCCATAGTGGTCTTCAAGAATAGATTCTAACTAAAAATTTTCAGGCACGTCTCCCACCCAAAACCTACCTTCGGTCCTTCACGAAAGGCAACCCCCCCCCCCCCCCCCCCCCCCCCCAAACATCCATTATTATTTTTATGTAATAAAAATATACGATTATAGTCCGAATATAAATATTTTTTTAATATATTTTTCACCAATATACAAGGAATTACATGTGTATATCATCAACAATAACGGAAACCCAAATACGTAATTAAAAATAAATTCATGTTATAATTCAGTTACATTAATCAGATTATTCATTAGCATGTGATATATTGATATTGACAAAGGAGTTGAGCACAAAGATTTTAGTACATTTGACATTCATCCGAAAAGAAACATTATATTGATTTTTGGAAGTTATTATTATTATTATTATTATTATTATTATGGTAATGGCAATGCTCTTCAAACAGTATTTTCAAGGCATCAATAACGCTCCTCTTATATGGTTGGCGTTGGGGATGGTGCATACATGAAATATATATTGAATTGTATATGTATCATAGAAAATTATCAATACTTTTATCCTCATTTGGACATGGCAAACTTCTCTCTCATTGTAACTACCCGCATCACTCCAACCTCCTCTCCTCTTCCTCTCTTGATCTACATGATCACATTTAGGGATGTCAAAGAGCTAAGTTTGGGGACGGTAGAGTGATTTTCAAATCCTATCCATAATATAAAACTTTCACCTAAATACTACCCGCAACCTGCAGTAGATAAGATTTCTTTGCTCAAACCCTCCTTGCTCTGGCGTTGGGGATGGTGCATACATGAAATATATATTGAATTGTATTTGTGTATCATCGAAAATTATCAATATTTTTACCTCATTTGGACATGGCAAACTTCTCTCTCATTGTAACTACCTGCATCACTACAACCTCCTCCCCTCTTCCTCTCTTGATCTACATGAACACATTTAGGGATGTCCAAGAGCTAAGTTTGGGGATAGTAGAGTGATTCCCAAATCCTATCCATAATATAAAACTTTCACCTAAATACTACCCGCACCCGCAACCTGCAGTAGATAGGATTTCTTTGCTCAAACCCTCATCGCATCAGAGCGAGTAGGGTCAGATATTATACATGTAATACCCTGCACAAGTGATTACATAATATAAAATTAAAATTAAAAAAAGCATGACATGTTTGGATAATACAATATAACCGAAAACAAAGTAACTCAATCACACGGTTATAAATTTTAGTGTTTAGGTTAAAATTATATTATATGTTTAGATTGTATAGAACTAGAATTGGGTATGTATATATAATATATGTAATATTTTAAATGCTTATATACTATGTATAATATGTGGGTAAGGTACGGGCTGGGTTCGGGGAGGGTAGACCTCTAAACCTATACCCTCTCCATATCTGACAGGTACAAAACAAAAAATACCCAAATTCAACCCAAACCATGTCAATTAAAAAAATAAAAAAATATATTGCCCATTAGATAGGGTAAAGTAAAACACCCATAGGTAAAGGTACAGATTGATATCATCACATCTCTTACCCATAACAAAAATATAAGTTTACAAACCAAAAAGAAATTAAATAAATAAAACAATTCCCTCATTAAAAACAAAAGCAAAACCCTAAC
Source organism: Aquilaria yunnanensis (assembly GCA_039654915.1). Lineage (NCBI taxonomy): Eukaryota > Viridiplantae > Streptophyta > Magnoliopsida > Malvales > Thymelaeaceae > Aquilaria > Aquilaria yunnanensis. Next base: position 6,902,384 of record CM077595.1, read on the forward strand.
CGTTTTTAAAACAATCCCTCCGATTGCCCATTTAGGTCCTCCCCCTGCATTACACAGGTTCAAACCCAAATGGACCAAAACCAAACCAAAGAAATGGTAGTTTCCTACAAAGAGTGTCTCAAGAACCACGCAGCCACCATGGGTGGCCACGCTCTCGACGGCTGCGGCGAGTTCATGCCCACCCCCACCGCCACCCCCGCGGATCCCGTTTCCCTCAGATGTGCCGCCTGCGGCTGCCACCGTAATTTCCACGCCCGTCATCCCTACGACTTCCCAATACAACCCTTCGTCCACCACTTCCCTCCGCCGCCCAATTACACCACCAGCGCTAGCCCGGACCAGAGCCCGGCCCACAGCCGAAGCCCGACCCCCACCCAGACCCAGACCACTCCGCCCTCCCCTGCCCCTCATTCATACTATTCTTCTGCCCCACAGATGCTCCTGGCCCTTACCACTGGCCAATCCCGGCCGTCAGGTTCGAATCCAACGGCCGGAAAGAGAGAGAGCCCGAGTCCGAGAAAGAGGTCAAGAACAAAGTTCAGCAGAGAACAGAAGCAGAAGATGCTTGGTTTTGCGGAGAAGATTGGGTGGAAGATGCCCAGAAATGGAGACAACTCAGTGGATGAGTTCTGCAGAGAGATTGGGGTTGAGAGAGGGGTTCTGAAGGTGTGGATGCACAATAACAAGAACAATTTCGGGAAGAGATCATCAGAGACTGGGATTGGAGCTTTGAACATCAACAATGATGACAACTTTAACCCTGAAGATGGTAAAAGAGACAAATTTGAGAGCAATTTTTAGTGCTTCTTCTTGAACAGCAACAATATTGTTCAGCTACAGGTTCCTGACTGTTATTGGGTCTTCCTGTCGCTGAGCGGACAGAAAAGAAACTCTGAAAGGATTAGCCTCTTTTAGAGGTATAACTGTATGAGGTTTGTTATCTTTAGTTTATTGCTAACTAGTAACTAGTTAGTTTATTTTTGGTAGTATTTTGAAAGTTCTTCATCTGTCAGGGTTAATATTTCCTGGATTTTGCGTATTTCGGTGATCCATATTATATTTATTTAGGGTAAAATACACGGGGTGTCCTTTAGCATTTTTTTTTTTTTGTTCTAAATGAATATTTTATTTTAAGGTTGTCCTATCGTAGTATCCTATCTTATTATGTGTTTCAATTGGGTCAGTTTCATCAATTTTGGCTTTAAATTGAATGGAAGTTGTTGATGTAGCATTAATTAATATTAAAATAAATGTAAAGTAACAAATTTGGTTCTTAAATTTTTGCAATTAATAATTCTAAACCTTCAAAACTTACTAAAAATTAATAACAAACCCAAACTTTTAAAATTTTCCTTCCATCCATAAAAAGATAAAAAACATCAACCCAAACTACAAACACAATTAACTGGTTTCCGTATTAAAACTAAAAAATTGCAGAGATCAAGAACATCAACCCAAACTACAAAACAATTAACTGGTTTCCTTATTAAAACTCAAAAATTGGAGAGATTGAATAGGAGGTGAGAATCAGAGGTGAAGAGCAGAGATTGAATTCGACAAGTGAGGTTTGATTCCTCTTCTCAATTTTGATCTCCTCAGCTTCTTAATTGATGATTAGAATAGACAAATGAGAGACATGAAGGCGAAGATAGGAGATGTCGTGGCGGTAGCTTTGTGAAAAACGACGGTGACGGCACTGAGATTTAAGCGGTTAGGATTGGAAGAATGGCAAATTTGACATTCCTAAGATGGAGTAGCTGATGTCACGGTGCAATATTCGAGCTCCAACTGCTGTTGGTGTGACTCGCTCTAGATCTGTTGATTGGTGAACAAAAGTCGTTGAGTCAAGTTGGTGGCAGTGATGAACGATGAGTTGGGTTTGATCTTCATCTGGGTTTGATTTCCTTGGCTCAATTGGCACTGCTAATGGGGTAATCAGAAAATCGTTGACCTCCACGAATTCTTCTTCAATTCGCCGTTTGAGGTATATACAGAGAAGCAACAAAGTGGAGCAACGACACTGGGGGGTTCTGGTGTTTAGGCTAAAGGATTTGAGCGGTCAGTTAGACTGGTGGCTGGAGAGTGACTGTGTTGGCTGCTGGAGGGTAGCTGGGTTGGTGGCTGGGCTGTTGTTTGGTAGTAAAGATGAAATATTAGGGTTTTAGGGATAGAATTGAGTTGAGCAAAAGTTTAAGGGTTATAATTAGTGATTGAAATAGTTTAAGGACCACTAGTGTTATTTTAAGATTTATTTTATTATTTTTTATGCAACATCAATATTTTTCGTTAGACATAACTGTGAAATTAACAGAAAATATCCATATAGAATGAACATTAAGAGGTAATGTATCTCACTAGAACAATTTAAAAATGGCATACCCAATTAGAAAAAAAAATAAGCTAAGTGACCTTGGTAGATTTTACCCTATTTATTTATTATCCGAGTAATCCAAAGATTTCAACGGTCTCCTGCAATATAATTCCCTGTGTACATCTCAAAACAATTACGAGGCATTCTCAGGAGAGAAAAGATCGCGTTGTTGTGTCCTTGTTTAGCTTCTCATAAACGAAGATAAATTGGCACCTTCCAATCATAGAATGCTGGATTCAATTAATTTATGTAATTGCATATTCAATATTGAGCAGCTGCTTGCTGACTTGACCGAGCCGAGCGGAGCTACATGTATTTGCCTGGTAAAACTATATATTTGACCCCTAATTTTTTAGTCAGATATTTACTTTGACCCCGTATAAAATTTTCTGCTGAGCCCGCTGAACTGGTAAGAGCAAAGTGAAGTGAACAACATCCTTTCACATTAAATAATATATGTGTTTCTTTTTGTGATGTTATTATAAAAGTAAAGGATCATTGTGATATTTATTCACACTACTATCGAAGTTGGTCTCACTCTTGCCAACGAATAGATAACCTTTTATAATTTCAAAAATTTGGGTTCCACCATTTAAAAATTATTGTATTTCCATAATTATCGTGAGAAAATCGCCATTGTAAATCTCACTGCTCCCTACAAAAAATGAAAACAGCTTCTTTCTATGGACCTCGCCATGTTTCCTGTACAATGGTCCGTCGTGATTATTCGATGGAAGGTCAAGTTTGAGAAGCAATTATTTTGTAATTTTAAACTTATTAATATTTAGTCAAATTCGACAAACAAGTTACAGATGTAGTTTACTTTCTTAATTATCTTACATGTACTACTTATACCTTATATGGTTTCTTTTCACCGGTAGTTTTAATTCTATCAAATTAGATGATGGATCTATAAAATTAGAGCTCTTTTTGCGTAGGTGTTGATTTCAGTTCTCAAATTCAAAAAGGTGCTTGAAATTTTTGACTTTTAAAGTTTTGATTATGTTTCTATTGTAAATGCCAACAGTGAGCCTCCAACTAAGGGTGCCCGCATCAGCTACTTTTGGACTCTAGCTTTGCAGAGGCACCACCAACACCAAGTGGCAGATGCTAGTCGTTCAGCAACAAAGCAAACTTGGACACCTGCATGATGATATTTCTGGCAGGTCTGCTCTGTGTCTTGATTTGTGCTATGTGTTTGAACTTTGTCATTCGGTGTGCATGCGCTTTGCTGCCAAATGCCAACGGTGACCCTCCAACAAAGGGCACCGGCTTTAGCCACTCCTGGACATCGGCTCGGCAGAGGCACCACCATGTCCAAGTGGAAGGATGGCAGTTGTTCAGCGATGAAGCGAACTTTGACACTAGCATGGTGATACTTCTGGTGGGTCTGCTCTGTGCCTTGATTCGTGCTTTGGGGTTAAACTCTATCATTCGGCACGCGCTTCGCTGTGGCAAGAGATTCATATTAGATGCAGCGAAGGGGCTGAAGAAGAGCGCACTGCCGCAGATTTTGGTGGTCGTGTATGACACCATCTTGAACATAAAGACCACCAATTGTCCGATCTGTCATGGAAATTTTTTAGTGATTATTCACTTGTACCATGGGTAAATTATGTTTCTCAACAAAAAATAATTGGCTAGGGGACACTTTTTAAAAAAAAAAAAATTTATGCAAATTACTTAATTATTTTGAAAAAATAAAAAGAAATGCTTGAAATATTGATCATTCATTAGTTAAATAGAATGCTGATTTTTAAACGATATTGATTCTCTAAAAGATTAAAATTTTCTCTATTTTTCAATTGATTTGATTTTTTTGGAATTGATTGTTTTACTTGAAAATAATGTAGCATTATTTACTTTTTATTTTTGAGCGAAAATGTTTTTTTCCAAGCTTCTTTATGGCCTTTAATTTATTATTTTGAAAATTCTAAGAAGTTTGTGTTTAACTGTCATTAAGTAATTCAAGTTATGAAGTTTTGTCATTTAGCGACTAAGAGTTTAAACCTTTACAGTCATGTCACTAAATTAGTAAATCTTTGAAAATTTAACAAAATTAATGGCAAATTGACCCAATTAGCTAGTTAAAGGGTTTAAATGTGTTGCATTTTATAGTTAAGGAACTGAGTTGCATCATGCCAAAATTTAGGAATGAAAATGTCCAAGTCAACAAAGTTTGGGGGGCACGAGTTGTTTTATTGGTTGGCTTCGCCGGTAGCTTGCTTCCCTTTCAGCCTGCACGTCTTCTAGTCTTATGTATGTTCTTTCTCACCTGTAGTCAACAAATTAAACTATATTCTAAAACCCGTGAGACGCTAATGTTGAAACTACAGGAATGAACAATGCCGGTGTGATTTTGCCCTTCCAATTCCAAGCGCTGCTGGTTTTTTTTTTTTTTTTTTTTTTTATGCTTTCAACTATGGTCAAACCCCTATTTTGGTCCTAAGATGTTACTTCTGTCCTAATGCTCCCCAACTTTCTCTTTCTATCTCCAGTTTTTGGTATTTAATATGAAATAACCTTAGTCAATTTTTTTTTTGTTTTTCTTTTACCTTTACTATATTAATGGTTAAACTATTCTTTGATTAACATAAATTCAACACAATTTTATATATTTTTTATGATGTGTTATTTTCTAAAGTAAAACATTGGTTACCATTAACGTAGTAAAGGTAAAAAGAAAAAGCTCTATGATTTAATGAAGTGATTTGGTCAATAATTTCTAAAATTAAAAGTGAATTTTTTTAAATAAACTTTTCATCTATATTAAAAATTTAAATTTAAATTGATAAGAGATAAAATTTTTTAGTCAATTATTCTTTAATCATAAAAAAAATATCTGTCATTTCAAATAATGTTCACGATATTATGTTTTGATCATAATTGATATAAGAACATAACATAGAAAAAATCTTAACAAAATTAAGATAAAATAAAATATTAATCAATGAACATAAATTTATGACTTAGAATTTTTAATTATTATTATTGATATTTATTTTAATTATAAATTTATTGAAGTTATTACTATATACTAAAGATGGAACAAATTCAATGTTCAATGAATACCGAATGAAACGCTGCCATTTTTCTTTTTTTGCACCTTTTACCTTTAAGGGTCAAACCCCTATTTCAGTTTGTAGATATTCTAACCTTGCCATTTTAGACCCCGAGCATCTATTTCTGATGATCAGGTCCCTCATTTTAAATCTATGAACCCGCCACAACGCGCGGATCAATGAACCTCGTCATAATCTATCTCACGAGAGCTCTCGTATCTGCTCCTGTCACTCAATTTCATCTTTCATACGCTCAATTCTCTGTTTTTTTTTTTACAGAAAAATTGACTCTCATTAGTGATTGAAACCCCTTTCACTCAAATCCATGGAAAAAATTTCACCTCTATTCTTCATTATAAACAAGCTTTTGATGCAGCCAATGGTTATGGTGTCGTTTCGCTCAAAGTCTTTGTTTTTTTATGATTTTTGTTGTTATCTTTTAGATTTTTTTTTGTATCAATGCTATTCATTTGCCAGGCTTTGAATTACTTTTCCCTTTTCAATCAGACGTATGATAAAGCAATTGTATCTTCATTGGTTTGTCTTTTATTTGTAAGCATGGAATTAAATACAGTGTGGTACAATTGTATATTGCGTGATATATCACTTATCTACGATAAGTGATATGTGGTATAAATATTTTTACGCTTTGTCATTTAATAGCACGGTATACCATGGTATACTGTAATATTTTGTGATATTTTACATACTACTCACTTTTTGTGTACATTTTGTTAAAAACCCACAGTATACCGCAAAATACCGTGAAATACATACTGTTGTACTTAATTTTTCATGGATATGTGTGAGATGTTTTTTCTTGTCATTTTACATTAAAAAATTATAAATATATAAAATATTAAAATATAATTAATACACATATCATAAAATAAGTATTTACTTTTATTTTTTTAGTTAGTTTTCTTAGTTAACATAAAAATAATTATTTTTGTATATCATTTAGTATTAAAAAATATCTTCTAACATATATATTTTATTTATATTTGACAAATTATGATGAGAAAAATTAGAATACATATAAAATGTGCTAACAAAAATTATTGAATTTATGTCATCTTAAAATAACATTATGGAGTAACATTTATTTTTTTTTGCGAAAATGGTAATGATATGCGGTGTGATATACATTAAAAATTTGGGGTGCGGTATACCTAGCAGTAATGATATTTAACACCTTGTTTGTAAGTAGTTTCCTCTATTTTCCCTTCATGCTTTTTTCCCTTGTAAGGAAGGGTGCTTAATTGGTTATTTCTGTTTTAACTAAAACCGAATAATTGAATTTATTTTATTTCTGATCTTATGTACTAATAATAAAATAGACTGAAACATAGTAGAAATCCAAAATAATAGACAATTAAAAAAAATCGGTTATTCGGTTTTTAACCAAGATAACCAAATTTTATGTATATACATTTCAAATCTCTAACTTCATCATATATCCCAATCTAAACACACATTTCAATTACCTAACAAACGTCGATAATTCATTCTAAGACCAAATATCACATTTATGCACATAACAAATATCTATCACATATATAATCCTTTCAAAATCTCAAATATAAATACTAGTGGAATAAAAATTTGGTTATTTTGGTCAACCAAATTTTAATAGAGGGAAACTGAAAACCAAACCAAATTTATATATCGGTTTTTGGTTATAACTGAAAACTAAAATTTCACTTAAAAGTAATAACCAAAAACTGAAAAAAAAAATTCCATTATTTGATTATTTCATATATAACCAAAATTTTACTTACCCCTACTCGTATGTGTTAACGCCTTCATGTTTTATTGTATACCATGTATCCGCCCACAACTTTTTCTTTACCCTTCCTTTATCAGGTTAATACTTCCGGCATTTAGATTGTCCAAATTGATATTTTCCATTCTACCATCCATCCATGTTGTTTTTATTTTTCGTGTATTGCTCCCGCAATGCATTTTTGCTGCTTAACGCTCTATCATGCCATGTTCATGTAGGACTCTTTTATTTATCTACCTGGGAATTTTTCTTATTTAACCATACCTCTCTGCAAATTGCGGTAGATGTGATATGCAGTTATGTAAGCAGTATGCTCTGTTTCATTATGTCTTTAAACCAGAATTTTTTGTTCGGGGGGGCGAGCCCGAAGGAGAGTCGACCAAACCCGGAGGAGAGGGACGACATTGAGGAGGGGCAAAGCTGGAGATTGGAACTAATTCGTATTAATTCAAATATTAGGGTGCAACTTGACAAGGTGACAAATTTGGAGGACTAATAGTGCATTTAGGCCATATGAGAATATCTGTTTAAGGCTAGAGGGAATAATTACTCATTTGGTCCCTATTTTCTTTAGTGCCTACCTCCTGTCCCCCCATCTTCATATTCTTCCATTATCTGAGGGGAAAAATGTATTTCGAGTCCCTAATTTCTCTTGAATTAACCAATTAAGTACCTATATTTAAATTTTTTCAAAATTTTCGGAGGGGTAACGGCACCCTCCTGCCCCTTAATAGATCCGCCCCTGTCTTTAAGTAACCAAATTACTGTGTTTCATTTTGTAACCAGGCCAACCGGCTGTTGAACTCTATTATCATTTAAAATCTTTTGTTCACATTTTAAGATATGTCTGCTGCAATGCAAGGGCTCTTATAAATGTTCAGTTCATAGCTCTACTATTGACCGACTTAAACAACTTTAGGATTTGGATTTGTTACAAACGGCGCAACGCGCGGGTTCCTAAACTCGTGTTACACGTGTATCCAGATACTCCGGATCACGAGCAGATTTGCAAGAATTTTTAGCTGGCCTGATGTCTTTATTCCCTTCATGGGCCGGTTTTGGGCTTAAGCCTCATACTAGTCAGTTTCCTTTTTCTAATATGAGCAGGCCAAGTCAGTCCTACACTCACTTCATGGTTCGTAAGGCCCAGCCCATAATACCGGAATTTCATTGGTGAGCATCGAAACTTTTGAGCCGTCCGTTTCAGACGTAACATCTCATCTCCGCCCTCGGATCTAGGGCATCAACAAAACCAGAAAACCCTTGGTCTCGTTTCGTCCTCGCTATATAACCCCTTTCCGCTTCCAACGCTCGTCTCCTCCAGAAGCCCACAGAGAGCGAGAGATTCCGAGGAAGCAGAAAATGGTTCAGCGGCTAACGTACCGCACTCGGCACAGCTATGCTACGAAATCGAACCAGCACCGTGTCGTCAAAACCCCAGGTAAAGATCTCCTCGAAACATCAAGCTCTTCGGTGTGTTGATCTATCTTCGTTTTGGTGTTATTAGGGTTTCTGATCCGTGATTTAAATGGTGGGTTTTTGTAGGTGGGAGGTTGGTTTATCAGACCACGAAGAAGAGGGCAAGTGGACCGAAATGTCCCGTTACTGGCAAGAGGATTCAAGGGGTATGGCTTTAACTTTAAACCTTTTTGATTTCTCGAATATGTGAGATTTTAGAGTAGCTAATGTATAGAAACATGTTTACTGGGATTTTCAATTTTAGTGCTGGAATGGTTTACATATCTAGGCTCCGAAATGAGCAATGGTTTTCTGCTACTTGCCGTTAGTTTGTTATGTCTATAGCCTGTTTTAGATGGGAAGCGTCTTTATCCTCCTTTTGTGATTATTGGTCGAGTTCAGTTGATTAGCTTGTTATCTCGTACGTTGTTTTGGGTATTGAGCATGGATTTACTTTTGCCATTAGAACCATTTGTTTTGAAGGCACTTTACAGGTTAATTGGTGCATCAGCTTAACTGTTACTCTCTCCGTCCCAAAAGTTTTGCTCCATTTATTTTTGACAATTAATCTATGATTTTTTATTTTCAACATTTTAATATATAAATACAAAATATTTGTATATGAATGATAATTCAAGATGTGTAGTTTCTAAATATTTTTTTTTTATTTTTTTTAACAAACAATAATATGAATAAAATTGAGTCAAAATACAACAAAAAGTCAAATGTATCAAAATTTATGGGACGGAGGGAGTATTAATTTTTTTGAGCAATCTATGCCTGTTATGTGCCTATAAACGTGGGGTACAGTATTTACTTTTGCCATTGGGACCATTTGTTATGAAGGCACTTTACAGGTCTATGCATGTTATGTGCCTATGAACATGGGGTATAGTACTTTTCAGCTTAGAATTAGATAATCCAAGGGGACATCAGCACCGGTTTCAGTGTTAGTCTGATCATGGTCTTAAATGTGATGTGCAATTCGGTTTGTGTTTATGAATTAGTGTTTTGTGTTTTTATGCAATTCGGTCTTAAATATGTGTAAGATGAATTTTGCAACCATCAGTGTTTGGATTTTTTATTTCCATGGTTAATGCTGGAATGCTTTTCAATGCTTGTAGATCCCTCACTTGAGGCCTGCAGAGTATAAGAGGTCCAGATTGCCAAGGAACAGGAGGACAGTGAACCGTGCCTATGGTGGTGTCCTGTCTGGTAGTGCTGTGAGAGAGAGGTTTGTATCATGATTCATGAGCATCTGCTGTTGCGTTTGTCTTTTCTTTGTGTAACATGTTTTCCCTGCTTCTATCTTGGCAACAGGATCATCCGTGCCTTTTTGGTAGAAGAGCAGAAGATTGTGAAGAAGGTGTTGAAGATCCAGAAGGCCAAGGAAAAGGCAGCATCCAAGAGCTAGGTTTTGAGTAGAATTGTTCAAGTCATGTTTGATGGTCTTGAGTTGATGACTAGTTTTTTGTTTTGGTAAAATTTGAACTTGTATTTTCGCTTTCCTGAATACTGGGTGTCTACATTTTTCAATCACTTTGTCGACAAATCCGCTTGGTTTAAAAGTTTTGTTGGGTACCTGGTGCTAATTAGTATGGTTGGTTTGGATTGGTGTTCTTCGATAGCTAAACTCTCAGTAGATGTGCAAAATTAGTTGTTATGAGCAGAAGCAGATGGGCAGGAGAAATACCTGGTGCCTGTTATGTGGTTTTCAGTGGTGAATCTAATCACAAATTCTCATAATGCCTGGTTTTGGTTTGCTTTAACAAAAAAGAGTGCCCAATTACGAGATCTGAAATTCATTTTTATTGTGGTGTCTTTTGCATGATTGTGGGGATAACTGTTTGGCAAATTTGTGTTGGTGGAAATGGCATTATATCTGCGAAGAAGCTATCGGATGAGTTTTCCTCTCGAAGTTTTGCCTAGATTTTCTTGAATGCCAATAGTCTTGAAGTTCTACTTAAGTTTCTGATCTTCCACTAGTACTCTTAGCTCTGTTTATTTGGCATAAAGTTTCTAGTTGTTTGTATCTAATTGGATACACGCAAGTGAACTCGATCCAATTGTTTCTTCGTCCGCTAATTAAATCATGGCACAAAATTTTTGTGCTGAAAAAAGCTGAAAAATGATCCGGAAAGAAATTTCTCATGGGCGTTGTCGCGCTGCGTGGGAAGGGAAAATATAACCGAACTTTGCACCGGCTGAAACTAGCGCGAATGTGGTGGTGATCTGATCTGACGAGTAACAAAGCTGCTAGGGTGCATCAGGTTCTATTCTTGGGCTGTAGGTTTTGAAGGCCTGCAACTTCTGTTGCTGGATCGGCCCAAGCGATTACTGGTCCCTACTTATATGAATGGAAGTAATGGGTTTGGTTCTGGCGATCGGATTTGGCTGTTTTGGACTCGCATGAGTGAAATTTTCCATGGTTCAAGTCAACACCTTCTCTATAAGCGGACCTTCTTTGGTCCAAGACGAATCAGATTAAAACTCACCTGGGATGTCCACCATTGTTTCTCGAAATTTAGCTGGTAAATTTCTTAGTTCTGTATTGAATCTGGAATTTATAACTGGAATAGAAGTGTTTAGGTGAGCAGAGGTATAATTCTATTAAATTCATTGCTAAAACCAATTTAGTTTATATTCATCTTTCTGTTTTAAGGTGACGAGGTTCATTTGAAAGTAACCTGAATTATCTGCCTTCTGCAATTTTTTTGATATTTTTGTGAGCAACACATCTTAATGGCGTTGCATCACGTGCTAATTAATTGTTTTTGTATTGTTCATATGTTCTCATTAATTTTTTCTGGGTACATATATATGTTTTCATAAATTGTCACACCAATGTATTGTCACATGTCATGTTTTTATTTTACGCAAATGCCAAAGCATACAAAATTTCAATATTTTGACTCCTCTCTAAAGTGGGCTGGGTATATAACTAATCTAAAATCCATCTAACTATTGCTTTTCATCTCACGTGTCATAGAAAAAAAATAAAAAGAAATAGACCACCGTCAACATGATTTTCACTATTAATCAGGACAAATTGGTTTCCACTTCGATATTCATTAATGGGAGGGAAAGGAAAAAGGGAATAAAAAAAAAAGCCCTAAAGAATATCATCTATATATTAAGGAAAACCTAGCTAATTAGTAGTGAAAAATAATCATAAAAGTTAGAGAGTCCTCTTCTTTTATTTATTTATATTTTCTATCATTAAGAATCCCACATCATGTTTGGCTTCCAAGAATCCCCTAAACCCACAGGAAAACCAAACGGAAAACCGGCATTTGATCGAACGGCATCCCACTGATCATGCTGTAGATGCTTGAGATTAAGATCGGCCGTCAAGGAACTTTCACTCCGTTGAAGAATCTCATCATGGGTCAAGGCAACTGATGAGGAGATCAAGCTGCCATCTACGCTACCGCTGTTGCAATGCTCTCGAGGAGACCCACCAAAGTCAACGGCCGATGGCATCGGAGAAGAAGAGGAAGAAGACGACATATTGGCGAAGATGAGGCTCGCTAGGTCTCCCGGACTATTTAGTAGGCTCAAATGGTTGATGAGCTTGTACGAAGAGAAATCCAGAGCATGAGGCGCGGCGGAAATATGGTGAAGGTCATGAATATTAGGGTTAGGGTTCAAGAGGATTGGTGGAGGATGATGAGTTGTGTTGTTGGTGGAGTCTCCATTAGGGAGTTGATGATTTGATGGTGAGGTGGTTTGATCAGGCATTGGGGGAGACACCCATGAGTGAGAAAGAGCTCGTTGGGCTGTTGAGTTTGTTTTCTTGAATATTCTACAAATCGCCCATGAGTCCTGCATACCGAAAAAAAAAAAAACACTAATTAGTTCATATATGTTATGTCTATACATGTGTATATATGAATGTGTCTGTGTGTGCGCGCGTGTATATGTACGCGAGATGTTTACATTTGAGGGGAGGTTTTTGTGAAGGAAGCGCTTAGGTGAAGAGGAGGGGTCTGGTGAGAGAGTAGGCAAGCGGAACTCATGCATCATCCAGTCAGTTTTGACTCCTTTTGCTGCCCTTCCTTTGTAGAACACAAGAGACTTCTTCAGCCCTATGCATTTGCTTCCCTCCGACGAGTAGATGGGCCGGTCTGTCCCGGTTGCCTTCCAAAACCCGGCTCCAGTCACCCGGTTTGGCCTCGCACTGTTCCGGTACTTCCTGTCCCTTGGACAGTAGAAATACCACTCTTTCTCCCCTGTTGTCGCCAACTCTTCACCGCCCATGGAAAAGAAAAACCAATCTTTTTGGTTAGAAGTTGTGTCTATATATATATGAACAAAAGCTCAAAAAGGTGAGGCAAAAGGAAGAAAGAAAGAAAGAAACTTACTAGGAAGATCCCAAGGGTCAAATTTGTAGATGTCAAGTTGCTTGATGAGCTCAATAGAGAGAGGCCTCTGTTGGATCTTTCTTTTGAGGTAGAAGCCTACCAGCTCTTCATCAGTTGGGTGAAACCTGAAGCCTGGCAACACAACTTCTTCCAGCTTTTCACCTTGTTGATGATCTGAAATGTTAATGCCATTTCTCTCATGATCATCCATGTTTCTGTTTTCTTAAACCCTGCTAGGAAAACCAGAAGCAAAAAACCCTAGAAATATATATGGAGGAACGTGGGCTGGGCAAGATAAGCTAATAAGAGAGAGACAAATAGCTAGCAAGCTGGCAATTACGAGTGGAGCTCACTTCACTTAATTTGTAGGCAATATATGCTACCTGAAGAGGGGTCTGGCCCCGAAGTATCAGCCGCCTTTTCTGGTGACTCTTAAAAGTCTGTGTCTATATATATCTATCTCCAAAAAATACAGAGGAGAAGAGAGAGAGAGAGAGAGCAACTGCCAAGAAACCTAAGTCAATAAGATGGATTTTCTGGTTCAAATTGACAAAAAATAAAAAAATCTCAATATTGTGTGTTAGGACAAATTTTGATGTACCAGAAACTTAAACACAGTATAACCTACGATATATATTAAGAAGCACTTGAGATTTTGCCTCAGTAACCAGATGTTTAAATGCATTGATCAGGGAGGTTGGAATTCTCTCCACCCATTTAAGTTAGGACATTTTTCTGTTAATTCTTGTGTCTTGTAATTAACTGCTGGTTGCTTAGCTTTCTAATTAAATTCACAAAAAAAGCAGAATAATTAGAAAACTGCTACATCCAGATAATATTAGACAGTATATAAACACACAAATAGCTCGGAAATTCATGTGGTTAAAGTGTGCCCCTTTCAAATTTTTTGTTCGGGTTACTCTCAAAGTAGCAACCTGATCATTTTTCAAGAGTACGTAGAGTATGGATATAAAATATATATGCACTTTACCTATCAAAATGCTAGGCAGACTTAGCATTTTCACAGAGTACGTAGAGCTATAAAATATATATGCACTTTACTTATAAACTTTTTTCTTTTGGTATATATAATTTAATACAATATTACAATTAGAATATGGATAAGGCTGAACAGTCCTAAACTTAGGGGATGAGCAATCAGCCCATTTTTTGTATCTGTTTTGCGTAAAGTGCGATACCACTCCTCAAATCTTGACCTTATCTATAGGCGTTCTCTTTGGTTACCATTTTGATAAACTTTAGTTCTAGTTTAGTCATTTTTTAAGAAGGGTACTCATATAATACACTTGCCCTTGAGACTTAAGGATTCAAATTCGAGATTTTATTATTTTAGGATGGCCAGGCCTATGCCTGCCCCATTTGAATCGGCTAAGTTATAATATATTCGTTTAATGTAGCAATAAGAAAATTAATATATTCGTTTAATATATGTACAACAAGAAAATGAATAGTTTGATAAACTACAGGTTTAATCCACTTCAGTGGAAATTTTGACACTCCCATGCAGTTATACTTAATTATGGGATTAAACATGATCAATTTTTGTGAAATGAGTTGAGGCTTTTCAAGAGTGAAAACTAATTCAGATAATTCACCATCATTTTCTTCCTTGATTGTGCCCCAACTGAATGAAACCCACTAAATTTCGAGGCCTTTTGTTTAATCTAAATGGAGGGATCTCAAGAACACCAGAGAATCAGCAGCTTCTGGAGATGGCAAATCGATCACCATCAATTCGCAAACCTTTTTTTATTGTTCCAATAATAATCTTTAATCAGTTGAAGTCAAAACAAAGCAAATCCAAGGGGGAGCAGTTAATTTTATGGTCTTTCGTTTCAACAATTTCATATGGAAACATGGACCCTCCCGGCCTCCAATGCACCCGAGTTCGAAAAATCGAATTTAAAAAATCTAACTGTGAAATTCCTATGAATTGGCCGGTTATTAGGCACTGTTATAGCTAGCTTTAGAATTTAAAAATTAGGGTTTTCTTTCCTCAGAGTTCGAAACTCATCAGTTTCTATTCCATTCCCCACAGCTTCTATTCCACTGACTTTTGTCAGGGAAAAATTTTCAATGATTAATTTCTGGTCAAATTATTAATTAGTTTAATTACAGATAAAAACAAGTGAACGTGTGTAATTAACTTAACTGGGGCTAGCTAACAATGAAGTGTTACTAGAGACCGTGGTGGGACACCCGCTACCTCCGATCGATCTAATTCTGTAAAGGAGCATATAATATAGGCTTAAATACCCTACCGGTCCTTTAACTTGACCAACTCGAACGAGTTGGTCCCTCAACTGAAAATCGGTTTATGTTAGTCCCCAAACTTGGCAAAACATGACGACCTAGTCCATGAAGTGAGTTACATCGGCACGTGTCATCATGTGGGGGTAACGTCATCCACATTTTGTTGTACAGGATTCTTGGTCACCGGAAAAGAACTCACAGGGTGTCGCCTGGTCGATCTTCCTCTCGTTGCCGCCCTCGCTCTCTTTTCCCCCCCTCGCTCGGTCTCCCTTCCTCTCGCCACCTCCCCGCCTCTGTTAAAGCGTCCAACTGAAGAACTGAGATTTAACAAAGATTGATGTCGGGGATGCGGGAAAGAAAGCGAATTGATGGATTGAGGTTGGTGATTAAAGAAAGGAAGCGAATTTGGTGAGCGAATTGGGGACGAAGTACAGGGTTGTTGGAGGAGAAGGAGGTGGATGGAGCATCGGAAAATTGTGATGACAAGGATACACAATTCGGGTGAGGATGAGAGAGAGGGAAAGGAGAGCGATGACGGTGGGGACAGGAAGGGATGCCGAGAAGGAGGGAAGGAAGAGGAAGGGCGGCAGGGGAAGAGACCGGACAGGGATGACGGTGACATAAGGAAATCGAAGCGTCTGATTAGCGCTGGGAACAAGGGAGAGAGCGAATCAGCGGATTAATGCTAGAGATGGAAGGTAGACGACGAGTTGCTGGATGAGAGGGCAGCAGATGGAGGATGGGGAAATCCCGATGACGGGGATGCGAGAATCAGGTGGTGCCGAGAGCGAGGGAAGGCAGAGCTACGCTAGAGGGGAGAGGAAGATAGGGTGAGGGTGGCAGGGGCAGGAATGCTGGAGAGGGACGGTGGTGTTGATGAGAGGAAAGCCGGAGAGTGACGGTTTGTGACGGCGTTATTCCACGTGCCGTTCCAACTCGCTTAAGGGACTAAGTTAGCATGTTTTGCCAACTTTAAGGACTAGCTGAAACCGATTTTTGGTTGAGGGACCAACTCGTGTGAGTTGGTCAAGTTTAGGGACCGGTGGGGTAGTTCAGCCTATAATATATATATATATAGGTAGAATTTTGTTGACCATGTTTTGTTGAATACTAAGCCAGCGAAGTATAAACAGGAAAAAGAAAAAAAATTTGTCTCCGGATATTATTTAGAGCCGCCTCCTCCAGCAAATCTATTTTCAAACTCAAATATGCCCCTGTTAAAAAATCAATTCATGTCATGTCCTTTCTCTGCCGAATCACGTTTGGCCTCTCCAGCCCGTCGCCGCTATCCCACCTCCCCAGACGCCGTCGTTCCCAGGTGTCTCCAACCTTCAGCGACGCTTAATGAAGAGGAGAAGAAGTGTAACCCGTCCCGCCATCTTTCACACATCGATTCGCAGCCTTTCAACGTCAACGCCCCGCTGTCTTAAACCCAAGGCCGCCGCTCGCCCATCCACCACCGCTGCAGAGGGAACATGCGGAGAACCTGTCGCGCGACCCAAACCCGACCCGTTCGAGAACCAACATAAAATTTGGTTAAACCCGCCTGCAGACATTCTATTCTTTTATCTTTTTCGTTTAAGTCACTAACCTTTTCTTTCTTTTTTTCTTTACGGTCTCACGTATGCGACCACATAAATAGAATTATACAAACATTTAATTGCATATATACAGATGACTAAACTCATTTTCACAAATAATGTCACATATATTATTTTTTGTATACAAAATTTTATTTTCTTTTAGATATAAGCTTATATGTTTCTACACATGTTTGTATACAAAAGTTTATTTGTATATATGTCTTATATAATTTATACAAATCTTTGATACCAACTATGTATATTAGTTGTTTGATTTGCACACCTCTCTAACTTTATTTTTATATTAAGTTCATATAAATCTAATATCTGATTTGTATATATTACCATAGTTACTATTAATTGAATTTTATCTTAATTTTTATTTTATTTTAAAATAATATAAATCCAAGCATAAATTGTGTGAAAAAATAATTAAATAATATATGTTCGAATGAATTTAAATTTATGCACACATAAGACAAATTATATGCATAAGTTATAAAATAACACATGTGGTTCTATTGAATATTTAAAGAATTGAAGTTTAATATGCATATTAAAAGAATGTGTATGAAAATATTCAATATGCGCATAGTTGAATATATCAACAATAGTCTTCAGAATTTTTTTTGTGTATAGGTCTTCCAAGATTTATACATATTTCTCACTTTTCTTAAATTATATCTCTTATTTTATTTATATATTGGAATTCATACATATTGGAATTTCAAGATATTTTTGTAAAAATTAATTATTTGTTAAATTTTTAAATTAAAAAACCTAAAAAATAAAAATTAATAAAAAAATATTTTATTTCAAGAAAAAAAATATTGTAAAATTAATTTTTAGATTTCTTAAATTATAGGTGTCAATAAATTGATAATCTTTGTAAATTATCATTTTATATAAGGATAATGCCCAATAATGCATTATTATTAATGTAAAACAAACTGAATTATTATTATTATTATTATTCTTATTATTATGTAAGCTACCTGAAGTAGTTTAATTTGATAATTAAGTAATCAAAATTCTAAAAAACATACTTACAGCTGACAATCTATTACAAGATAATCTATATATTTATTTGAGCAATTAAGACGATAACTATTATCCTAATTAATGGATGTCGTAGAGATTTTAGTAATTAAACTCTAAAAAAGTCAAAATAATAATTTATAGGTTTTAATAATTATGTGGGTTTCATTTGGTCAGTGGCGCACATGCGATAATTCACAGTCATCATAGACCATTACCGATAAGATTTTTCTAATTTTATGTAGATGAGCCTCTGAAGATTGGATTATAAATTAATTATTATTTTGAGAATATACTATATTTAAAGTATTGATATTCGACTCATCAGGAAAATATATGAAGCCAATATAATTAAATAATGTATCATATAAAATTTTTAATTAGTTCTAGCATATCCAAAATATTTATAAATCCCTACAAGTCTAGGAATCTCAGCCCAAGTTGTTGAGGAGTTTAGGGGTTTAAACCATACCTCCACCAAACTTCCCATAAAATGTCAATTATGCTAATTTAATAGCATTAATCCTAGTCCCGAAAATGTGGGTATTTCTCATTCCCTTAATTATAAAATATCTCTCACCCTTCTATTTGTACAGATGCTTTTGATTTCAAAAAATAAATAAATAAATAGAAGAAGAAGAAGAAGAAGAAGAAGAAGAAGAAGAAATCATAAAAATATTAATGAGCAAAACGAATTACATATACAACATTATAAAAGGTAGTAATTATAAGTAAATTTGGTGATTTTTTGTTGTTTCCAATAATTTACTTGTCTCCAAAATTTTCTGTTGCGGCTCTGTGTATGAACGGATAAACTCAACACCAATATTATTTGTTGCCCTTATTTGAATCAACTAGAAAAGTGCATTTGTGAAAAGAAACCTTAAACTTGAAGCAATAAATTTGCTAAACTTCAAGAAATTGAAACAAGCTATAGATTTATGACGCGCGCGCACACACACACACTAGTAGTTAATAATAATAGTGTCTTGAAGCTTTATACAGAGTACTGACATGATATATATGTTTGTATTTGTGTGTGTGTGTCTATATATATATATATATATATATATATATATATACAGATCTTAGAACCATACTACATACGTATTTTTCTATATCCTTAGCCTTTTTATTGGGTTCGTGTCATAAGACGCCCTCTTAAACCCCACTTTAGTTTCTCCATATTATTTCCTTAAATATTGCAAGTGTGATGCTGCTAAAAGAAAACAGTGATGAAGGGCGATTTTGAAGGGCAAGTGGGAATTAAAGTCAAAATTAGATAACACCCGCTTAGGTTTTTTGATCTTTGGAAAACCAAGTATAGAATTCCTCAATATTGATAATGCCAAAAAAATTAGGTGAAAACAATGCGATGAAAATACTAAAAACAAGGGCTTGAATTAAGATCCCCTTCGAAACCCAAAGCACAAAACTTTGATTACAATCTAGAAATAAACCAAAGTTGATATATATAAGTTTGCTAAAAAAAATGTCGAGCAATTAAGTAAAGGAGGACGAATTTAATGGGAAGTACACAAGAGTCAAACTACCAAACTTGGGACTCCAAATTCAGTGAAACTCACCCAATCTGTGCCCTAGGTTTGGATCCCTTTTTTTGTCTTTTCCCTCACCTAGGGTTTCCCTTCCAAACCCAAGCGTACGTGTAACCATACCTTTTCTATTTCAAATTGACAATAACTAGAATATTTTTATTAAAAAAATAAGAAAAAAACAAGGGGTCAAACTCTTCAAACCCAAGCTTCAACTTCAATACCTCTATCTACGAGTAACATTAAAGCCTTATACTACCAGTTTGCAACTGCTAAGTCTACTTGTGTTGAAAACCGACACCAACCTAATTTTGATTGAAACTTTGATACGGGGACATCATTTCACGTAACTGAGTATTATTCAAACAAAATAAAAAAGATTGATTATATTTGGATAAAATGGTCCGGTTTGTTTTATAGTTTAATTGGTTCAGACCAAAATCGTATTTTATGTTTGGTTATCGGATCAGTTATTAGATCATACACTTGAAATCGAATAAACCGAATAATAATACCATTATTCTACTATTATTCATTATAACCTTACATATATAAAATTATTTCCTACCAGTCTTGGATTATATGTTGTCTATTCTTCTTTAATTGTGGGTATGAGATGTAAAAATTTTAATATTTATCTTTTTTTTTTTTCATTTACTATGTATATAGGCCTTAAAAGAAGGAACCAAATAACCCAAACTAAATAAACCAAAATATAATTTAAACAGTTTGGATTGATTTTAATATGTAGTTCAGACAATTCAGATATATTTTATAAAAATAAAAAATCAATCAAATCATTATATTCGAATTAGTTTCAAACCAAACCAACCAAATATTCACCCTTAATCTCTTCCAGTAAAATTTCGCCCAAAAATGATAGGTGCTACTTTGTTACATATGATGCCAGCAATATCATCATAAGCTACGGATGGTCACGATTTAAAATGTTGGCTAATTTCAAATTTTGGTTTACTTTAGAGCTGTCATAACTTTTGGTGTCTTAGAAAATCTCAAAAACGCGAAAAGCCGTAGAATAGAACAAACAAGATCATTATACATGTGTTCAGAACTTGCCTTGACCATCTTTTGGGCCGGGGGAAACATTTGGCCAAATAGTACAATGAAGTAACATTTTATAATTTCTGGCAGCAAGTTCAAAATAAGATGTAAATGGACTGGCGGAGCTCAAGGTCACCAAACTTGAATAGAGTTCGATTCTATAAATCTCTACTCAGATTTGATCTTAAGCTAACTAATAAAAACCCCGCTCATTGACACCTCTAATTCTTAAAATGGGGTTCTAGGATCAAACTGTTTGTTTTTCAAAAGCTATTCAATATATTGATTGCTATTTTACACCTGTCAATAATTTATCCCCTCTTCCTCTGCTCAATTTCCTTCAAATGGATTTAGCTGGCGAAGGTGAAGAAAAATTCGTTTGTGAAGAGGAAGAGCGGAAGGCACCAACTCAACAGGGATTTTTATTTGTCGAGCCCAAGTAGTGATTTTTTTTTCTTTTTCGCTTGAACGCCAAAATAATGTGAAGGTTAAAAGTTGAAAGCTGACATTTATGGAAGCACCGTTAAGTTCAAGGAGTTGAGTAGATAAAGAAATTTTCAAGTAAAAATGGTGGTAGAAAACATTCTTTCACTGCTAGTAGATAGTAAAAATGTAAGGGTTTTGAAGTATTCATATGTAAGGGAAAAGACGAATGCCCTAGACCCGAAAGAAACCCGAACCATTAACTGGGCATCATATGTGGAAATGGGGAGGTCGTGGTTCAAATCCTGACCTCCTCCATTTCCCCTAGCCTTTTATCCAATAGGCCGAAGGGCTGGGGATAGAATATACGTTCTTTTATATGCCACAATCATTATTCAGAGTATTGGCCAAAAAAAATAAAAACTAGAAAACTGACAAGCCACAGGAATTAAGAGGAACCTTGACCGATCAACTTGCTTGTAATAAGTCTCTGATATCATATCCTTGTAGCTACAGCCACAAATAAACAAGAAAAACAACATCAAGAATCAACTTTGTAAATCTACAAAGAACAATGTTAAATTGCAGATTCTCCTTTTAAAGAATTAATTATGTGAACCGATGTGGTAAAGAATTAGCATACAGTTGAATTCTGCATACGTTTCTGCTCCAATTTATCGCCTACAGACTCTATATATTGATTTTCAAATTCACTTTCATAGAAAAGTTTGAAGTCTGAAAGCATTATTCAAGAGAAAAGGTCTACCTGAAGGAGGGTGAGAAGCAAAATGACTCCAGAATTCCAGAAAGCATGAATGGTGATGGGAGTCAACAGGTTACGAGTTTGAGCATATGAAAATCCTAAAGCGCTCCCTGCAAGAACCAAAAAAGTTTGGCATTGATCTGAGAGCCACTTTAACCGACAACCAAGGATATGTTTGCCTCATTACACGCATGTTGCATAGAAATTCTTTGTTCGTCCATTTCAGAATGAACTAACGAAGAATTGCAATAATGCAATGTGCCCAAGTAAACATGGCCTAGGTGCTTTCAACTTGGGCAGTCGAAGTTTGATGCATTACCCAGCACAAACAGCTGAGGAAATTCTCCGGGAGTGAGGTGTGCGATAGCAAAGATGGCAGCGCTGATAACAATTGAAACTGGCGTAGGGACCCTGAAAGGAAAAATGAAAAACATAATAGAGTCAGATATCATTGAAAGATGAAATCAATATTATGAAAATAGTTAAAATGAACTGGTTCTAGCACCACAATCTCCAAGAGGAACCAACTGATTTGATTCCCCCTGAACTGAAATTTCTCACTCAGATTAGAAAATATGCTAAGTTTCATTAGTTATAGCATGTTATACAAACGTAGGGGAAGGGCCGAACGCACAATTCTAGTAGCTGATGTTTGGAAGATATCAAGCATACACCTGAGAAATGTGCTGCAACAAATTCATGTGCTACGAGTACAAAAGTGACCAAGACAATTCTAGAATTGCTAATTTGTTTGTGAAAAAGAGTAATACCATTTTGTTAAGGAAACCATGAGAAATCCTCGAAATACTGTCTCTTCCAAAAGTGGAGCCAAAACACCAGTGATGCCCACCAAAGACGCAGTGCTGTAAAAGAGATTGAAATAATCAAATTCAAATCACTAAGGAAGAAGCAGAAAAGCTTTTAACTCTCATAGACTTATAGTCAGTTAGACTTGCATTCAGCTAAGCATTCTAATAGCAATATGCTAAAATTAACTCAAAGGTGTACCTAGTAGTCGAGGAACCAATCAATGGAAGCAATCGAACCAAAGCATCCGTCTGGAAGAAAGTTTCAACATCTTAGCAAGCTTTCACAAAAGAGAAAAGGTAGGGAAATGATATTCTAGCATGAGTGCTAGAGAGTTCATGATGCATCAATCTAAAAGCTCACAGGCATTCAACCTTTTCTTTTCTTTGGATGCCCTGAATTTAAATCTAGATATTTTCAGGAGAAAAGGATAAACTGGGCCATTTCTTACCTCTCTTTGTGTGTCCTCGCCACGGAAGAAAGAAAGTACAGCTCCTGTTAATCCTAATGCAATAAGGGCAGCAACAAGACCAATCACAGCCCACAAGAACCATCCCCTTTGCAGGTTGAAAGGTTCCCTCAAATCTGAAACAGTAACAGCCAGCATCAAAAGTTAGCATAGGGGACACAGGTTTCCAGTCTGTTGTAAACTAAACAAGAGAAAACACAGAAATGGACAGAAATAACAGTTTTTCCATCAAAATGACGCAAATTCTTTAGCATCAAGGCATTCCATGCAAACTTACAAATAGCACAACAAGTCTCAAGATAATGCAAGTGCAGACAGTAGCAATTACACGTGGAAGTGGCTAATTTCACATCAAGAACAAATAGATTGAACAGAACAAATGCTTTATTAAAGAGAATTAAGTACCATAGCGATATATGTCTTCAGGAAGCGGTTGAAAGGTGTTGGCAACTGTAAATAAGATCCCAAGGATAACTGCAGTAGTAATGCTGCCAAAGCAATTAAGAATATAATTTAAATCTACTTGCAGTCTGAGACAGAAATCACGCATTATAAGTCACCAATAGAAGTTTAGCTCTAAGACAGATTATATAAACAAAGCATTACACATTTAACTAGAAACACGTAAGCAACCAGAGAAGACATGATTGGGCTTTTGTGGGGAGGGGGGGGGGGGGGGGCATTCTTCACCTGTTCAAGCCCAAAATATTTGATTGCTTACTGAAACAAAAAGAAAACGTATATGACTTAAACAACTTCAAGGAACCAAGGTATCCTAGAACATTTTACCAAGTTTAGCCACCCCCACCCAAAAAATATATATATAAATAAATAAATAAAAAGACCATAACCTGGAGTCATTGTTGATCCTACTCCCCACATGCAAATCAAATTACTAATATAGAGAATCATCTTTCAAATGAAAGATGCGGCTAAGCATAGTTTTGAAATTTTAAAAAAAAAATTATCAGGTATAATGCTCTCTTCAGGGCATTGGATTATTGTGCATCCTACTCAGAAGTCACAAGATTTGGTAGTAAGCCAGCCATAAAACATGAAATTGACAATCCAAATCGACATTGAATTTTTAAACTTTTAGGAAGTATAATCATTTGAATTTTGAAAAGCTATATATTTGAGATGTCAACTCTAGTTTTTTTTCCCTTTTATAGCACAGCATTCTACTTTAATTTCACTCTCATGTCTAGAGAACTGAAGTTTGAGATATATAGCAAACAATCCTGTACAACATTAGTGAGACCTTTATCTTCGAAAATCAAAACTTTGAAACTAGCATCATCTCACGACTAGTTAAAACTATACTGTAGAAGTATCAAAACAAAAAAATCCATACTGTAGAACTTGCGGCCTTGCTTTAGTCGCAAAACTACCAGTTGATGGGAATAATCACACACCTTAGGAATAGGATCCAAGTTGTTTTGACCCGGCCCCTTCTAGATGCCCCAAGTACTTAAACTTCCCAGAATACTTTTAGATAGAAAAAACTACACTGTAACATGTAGATATGTGAAGGTAGTAATGAAGCATACCTCTGATCCACAAGAAGTAATTCTGCCTTTTCATCCAAACTCAATTCTTCAATTTTAATCCCCAGATAAGGTAGAGCTGCGGTCTCTACCAATCCTGTCAAAGCAAAACTGGCTGGGAAAAGGTTAATTCCCTTTCGAACTCAGGACCAAAAAGGCTACCAGACAACATTAAGCTATGAAGCCTATGATTCAAGAATCTCTTGCAGAAGCATATCTAACACAGAAGCTAAACTGAGAAAGCACTCCCAAAATTCGAACCACCATAAGTTTAGACGCACACCTGAATCCACAAGCAAGGGAGGTTAGTGAAACTGTTTGCCACCCCCATGGAACTTCCCATCGCTTGAGTACTGGCCACTTCGATTTGAACTCCTTTTTTACAGCCAAAGTAAGGTAAACACATAACAATTCAAAAAAATTTTTATCGGATTCTGAAAAGAAACGACCTTTGACAGAAAAATCATACCTTGCCTTGAGCATTCGTAACTGAGTTTTTTTGGGCACTGGAAGAAAGAAGAAAACGTGGAACTTGTTCAGGAAACAGAGTCGACCTCGTACGACCAAACCATGAAACAGGGATTGGTCTGCTGAGAAAAATAGGTACAGTTTTTCTGGTCAAGATTGGGGAATCGGCGAGACAGCTGAGTGAAGACTGAGCTAGTACCGTAATCAAAGTCGAAACCATCTCCTTTCGGTTAATCTGTTTTTTTTTTTCCCCACTAAAGTCCTTCGTTGTTTGAGTAATGAAGTTTGATGAAGGGGGCTCAGCTCTCTAATGGTGGCGGAAGGGATAACGTTTGCATTTTTTTTTTTATAAGAAAAAGCCCAATTTGAAACCAAAATTTTGCATTTTTGCGAAACATGCCTCCATCTTTCTTTAGCGTCAGATATGGCAGGGGAACATTTTTTGCCCAAAAAAGGGTAATACTTGCAGGCCAACTTCTTAACCCATAGAACGGGGTGATTTGCTGTTTCAAAAGGAAAGAAAATACTTTTAGAACAGGTGGTCATAGATTTAAAGCATAATTTGTTTTTAAAATCAAACAATTTCAATAAATTTGAAAATAATAAATGTACACTAATGACTAAAATTGAATTTGAAACTAATTGGCCTTATTGTTAAAGTAGTTTAACATAATTTTTCCTTTTTCTTCAAAATAATTAATTCCATCACTTTGCATTAATTATCATCTAAAAGAAGAGAAACAATCAACCATTCCAGAAGAGACTCAGTAAAATACACTTGTCCTGCATGAATGCATGTAGTTCTAGCAAGACGATGAGCTACTATGTTACAAAGTCTACTCCTATAAGCAAAAATAATAAAATCAAAAGTAGGAACAAACGATAAAATATCATCTAAAATCACACCAAAAGAAAACATAAACATCATCTTGCTAGATCGAACATTTGAAATTAGAACTTGAGAATCCGACTTGAGGATAATAGACCTTCACCCATGCCTCCTAGCCTCGAGCAGAGAATAGAAAATCACAAATGCTTCCACTTGAAGAACACTCATAAAAACGCATCTCCTGACACATGAGCAAAAGAGCCTTGCCCTTATGATCCCAAGCTACAACCCCAATACCAACAAATGCCTAAGGTTGAAAAATGGCTTCATCGATATTCAACTTCACCACCCCCACTGTTAGAATCACCCAGCACAGTTGACTGCTCAAGCTATATGTTTGGGTTGATGGGTCAGGAGTCTGCGAGGCAATTCGTATCATAAAATCTATGGGATGGTTGGAAAAAAAAAACTGTGGTTCCGGTTCCACCACAATTTCTACCACATTACAACCATGAGTTGTCCTTACCACACATTCTGAGCAAAAGTAGTCTCCATAATATCATGAAGCTAAACTCCAAGAGGAAAACTAAAGCCCAAAGATGACCATATTAGATGAGACCAAGGGCATTGAAAGAACATGATGCGACTTCTGTTAGCAGAGATCTAAAAAGATCTCAGAAAGAAGAAGGAAAAGAGAGAAAGAAACGGAGGAGCAAGGGAGAAAGTAGAGCGAGAAGAGATTTAGGATAATATTCTCTGTCCCCATCATTCATTCCCCTTCTTCATATAATATTTTGGTTACAACGACAAACTGTTAGACATTACAGCTCAGCAAGCATATGGTTAGCATATGCGAATCTAAACGTAGTCCTTAAACCTTGTAGGTGCATGAACCCTTCTGGTACTCTGACGTAGGATTGGGGCTGGGCTGATTAGGCTGCTGTCGCCATTGTTGGGCTGGGGAATAAAATGGTTAATGTCATCAGGTGAATTGGTATCATTGCCTCCTTCTATAGTCGGAACCTTGCCCTCAAGGTTAAATGCTGGAAAATCTTTAATGAATTCTGGTAAAGGTTCCCAAGTTTCTTCCTGAGGAGCTTGAGATTGCCAGTGAACCAGAACCTGGTCCATAAACCGCCCTTGTTGTAACACCTTGCGGTACCCCAGGATCTGTTCAGGCTGAAGAACTGGCCTGTCGTTAATGAAGGACGCGGGCAAGCTGGTTTGCTGAGTTGATGGATCTCCACGGCACTGCTTAAGAAGTGAAACATGAAACACATTATGAATTTTTGCCTCCTAAGGCAAGTCCAACCTGTAGGCTACAGCACCAATCTTATCAAGTATCTTAAAGGGCCCATAGTAGCGTTTGGCTAGTTTCTGGGAAGTTCTTCTTGCTACTGAACTCTGCCGATAGGCTTGCAATTTGATGAAGACCCAGTCACCAACATTGAAATGCTTCTCAGTTCGATGTGCATTAGCCTGATTTTTCATTCGCAGCTGAGCTCTAGAGATGTTAGTTCGAAGCTGAGCCATGAGTGTAGAACGCTCCTGGAGCAGCTCATCAACAGAAGCAATGGTGGAAGTTCCTTGTACGTAATCCAACACTGATGAAGGTGGCCGTCCATACAAGGCCTCAAATGGTGTCATTCTTATGGAGGAGTGCCAGGCGGTGTTGTAACTATACTCAGCCCATGGAAGGAATTTTCCCCAATCTTGTGGTCGATCAGCCACAAAACTTCGTAAGTAATCTTCTAGGCATCGATTTAGGACCTCTGTTTGACCGTCGGTCTGCGGGTGATAAGCGCTGTTGGTGGCTAGTGTCGTCCCCTGTAGTTTGAATAATTCTTGCCAGAAATTACTCATAAACAGGGGGTCTCGGTCAGAAATAATATTTGAAGGAAAACCATATAATCTGGAAACCTCCTTAACAAAGATTTCTGCCAACTGTGTAGCAAAAGTATTCGCCCCAATAGCACAAAAGTATGCATATTTAGTCAAACGATCGACAATCACCCACACAACAATCTTCCCTGCTGATGGAGGAAGGTGCATGATAAAGTCCATTGAGATGCAATCCCAGACTTTGCTGGGAATCGGAAGGGGTTGGAGCAACCCTTGAGAAGCAGAAGTAAGCGGTTTCACTTGTTGGCATGTGGGGCAAGTCTCTACGAATTCCTTAATATGCTTCCACATTCCTTCCCAATAAAAAGAGGCTACAATTCGTGCGCATGTGCGTTGATAGCCGGCATGCCCTCCCACTGGAGAGTTGTGAAACTCATATATTATGAGTGGTTACAATGCTGAATTTACCGGGACCAGAAGACACCCTTGAAATAATATCAAGCCATCCTTTACTGCATAGTTTGGGTGTTTTGTCGGTTGATCTTGGATAGAGCGCATGAGCTCGGCCGTAGGACCATGTTGAGATTCAAACACTCATAGGGCCTTAAGCAGTGCCGAAATAAGACGGGAGATTCCTTGAAAAACTTGGAGTGACCCCTTAGTAGATCGAGAAAGAGCATCGGCAGGAATGTTTTCCCTTCTAGGTTTATATTGCACCATAAAATCATAACCAATCAGTTTGGAAAGCCACTGTTGCTGCTCTGGCGTTTGTATATTTTGAGTTAGCATGCTCCTCAGACTCTGATGGTCCGTTTGTATTATGAAGGTCTGGCCTACTAGGTACTGTCACCATTTACGAACAGCCTCCACGATGGCATACATTTCCTTCACATAAGTTGAGGCTGATTGTAACTTAGGGCCAATCTGTTTACTGAAGAAGGCGATAGGTTGTCCCTTCTGCGTGAGAACAACTCCTATTCCAACTCCCGAAGCATCAGTTTGTATCACGAACTGTTCTGAGAAATTGGGCAGCCTTAGCAGTGGTGTAGAACTTAGAGCGTCTTTCAGAGCTGCGAAGGCTGCTGCGGCCTGATCGGACCAAACGAACGCCTCCTTCCGCAGTAACTTGGTCAATGGAGTCGCTATGGAAATGTAATTGGCTACAAATCACCGATAGTAGCCAGTAAGGCCGAGAAAGCCTCGTAACTGGCAAATAGTTGTTGGTTCCGACCACTCTCTTATCGCTCTGATTTTGTCTGGATCTACTTCAACCCCTGAACTCGAAATGATGTATCCTAAGTAGGAAACAGAATTTTGGCCAAACACACACTTTGAGAGCTTGGCGTGTAATGAATTGCGTCGCAGAGTCCCTAGGACCTCTTGCAAGTAGTTCAAATGCTTCTCCCAACTTTTACTGTAAACTAATATATCATAAAAAAAACCAGCACTTGTTTTCTTAACATGGATCGAAAAATCGAGTTCATCAGAGCTTGAAAGGAACTTGGGGCATTGGAAAGGCCGAAAGGCATTACTAGGAATTCATAATGCCCTTCATGCGTTCTAAATGCCGTTTTCTCAACATCCTCCCGGTGAATCCGCAACTGATGATAGCCAGATCGAAGGTCCAGCTTTGAGAAATACCGTGCCCCTTGTAATTCATCCAACAATTCATCCACAGTTGGAATAGGGAAACGGTCTTTTACTGTTACTGCATTTAGGGCTCTATAATCCACGCAAAACCTCCAACTTCCATCCTTTTTCCGGACTAGTAAGACTTGCGAGGAATACGGGCTGGTGCTAGGCCGAATAATGCCCTCTGCTAACATCTCTTGAACCAATTTTTCTATTGCCTCCTTCTGGAAATAGGGATACCGGTACGGCTTTACAGTCACTGGCGCTGTCCCAGGATGCAAGGTAATCCGATGGTCAACTGAACAGGAGGGAGGTAGGCCTGATGGTGTGGAGAACACTGACTCATACTGGTGTAACAATATCTGGAGGTCATCAGTTAAAGCGGAAGCATCTGATATAGACTCAAGGGACGATGCTAAAGATAAGGAGAAAAGGGCTGCCACTCCATCTGTTCACAACCCATGTAATAGCTAGCTGTAGGATATAGGAGCAAGCCCATTTTCTTTCTGCCCATGAAGCGTTACCTATTGCTGGTTGTGAGTAAAGCTCATGAAGAGTTGCTGATAATAAAAAAGTATGGGACCAAGGCTAGCCAACCATTGTACTCCCAAAACCACATCAGCTCCATAAATGGGCAGAAGGAAGAAATCAATGGAAAATTCATACTTTCCTAGCTGAAGTGGAACGTTGGTACACTTACCTGGGCATTCTAAAGTGGCTCCATGTTCAACTGTAACATTCATTCGGCCTGTAGACTGAATAGTTAGGCCCAAATGTCGAGCTATCCGGCTTTGTATGAAATTGTGGGTTGAGCCTGTATCCACTAGCACCATGACTTCCTTACCCTTCAGGAAACCCTTTATGCGTAGCGTCGTTCACATTGGTCGGCCGTCGATGGCATGTAGAGATATGGCTGGTTGTTCGGGTTGGTCGTCCAGCACAACGGACGGGTCCGGTATTTTGAAGTCTGTTTCAATAAGGAACTCCTTTTTCCCTCTATTGACGGTTATGCACAAGAACTGAGGTTTGCATCGATGACCCGGAGTAAAACGCTCATCGCAATTGTAGCACAACCCCTTTTCTCGGCGTGTAGCCATCTCCGCTGGAGTCAATCGCTTGATAGGCAGCTTCGGTATCCTACTTTCCCTTTGTGTCTGTGAATTTGGATTGAAGGGAGCCTTTGTCAGTCTGTGAGGGTCTGAATGGGAAGCTGAACGAACCATCAGGTGCCGCGATGCAAGAAGCTTATCTTCCACCAACTTGGCCATTCCCATGGCTTGAGGCAGAGAGGTGGGTTTTAGCAGCAGAAGCTCCCTCTGGATCTCATCGCTCAACCCCGAGAGGAAACAGTTGAGCAAGTTCTGATTCGTCAAACCCCTTGTTCGTGTGGAAATCAGCTCGAACTCAGCCATATACGCAGCCACAGTGGTAGATTGCTTTAGTTTAAAGAGCGCAGCCTCATGATTAATGTAAGTAGAAGGGCCAAATCGTAACTCTAGATCTTGCACAAATACCTCCCATGTCAAAAGCTGTTGGGTGGAGCTCACCCACTAGAACCACATTAAAGCAGGGCCAGCCATATAGAAAGCAGCAATTTCGAGCTTTTGATCTGCTGGTGTTTGATGATACGCAAAAAAAATTTCGATCTGGAATATCCACCCTAGGACATTATCTCCCATAAACAGAGGTATCTCTAACTTGGGCAAGCGTGGGGATGACGGTGGAGGCAAATCTGAGGGCTGATTCGTACCGAAGCCTTCTGGGTTTGTATGAGAAGAACCGATTGTTACGGGTAATGGCGAGGGTGGGGTGGGCAGTAGTGGGGGCAAGCTGGGTTGCTTCTCCAGACGAGCAAGCTTAAGGACGAGCTCCGAAAGAACCGCCTGTTGAGAGGATAACATCTTCTGCACGGATTCAGCCATGGAGAAGTTTTTCTCTATGGCCGTCGCATGCTGCTGAACGGTGGAGCAAACCGATTCCATGTGTTGAAGAGTAGAAGTATGCTGTTGGAGTTGCTCGGAAATCCTGGCTATATTTTCCTCCAAAGCTTTGGTTTGGGTGGTCATCCCCTCGCCCATCTTCTCTCAATGAAAGCACCAAATTGATGCGACTTCTGTTAGCAGAGATCTAAAAAGATCTCAGAAAGGAGAAGCAAAAGAAAGAAAGAAACGGAGGAGCAAGGGAGAAAGTAGAGCGAGAAGAGATTTAGGATAATATTCTCCGTCCCCATCATTCATTCCCCTTCTTCATATAATATTTTGGTTACAACGGCAAACCGTTAGACATTACAGCTCAGCAAGCATATGGTTAGCATATGCGAATCTCAACGTAGTCCTTAAACCTTGTAGGTGCATGAACCCTTCTGGTACTCTGACGTAGGATTGGGGCCGGGCTGATTAGGCTGCTGTCACCATTGTTGGGCCGGGGAATAAAAGGGTTAATGTCATCAGTGAATTGGTATCAGAACATGTGATGCAAAATCTTCATCCCAGCTCGACAAACCACACAGACAGAAGGAACCTGCATACCTCAATAGCACAAGTTATCTCGAGATAGTAGAGCGTTTATCAAAACCCGCCACAAAAAGGTTTTAAGATTTTAGTACGCAACAATAAACTCTACATCCAAGACCAAAATTTCTAATCCATGCAACCCCATATCAATCAGCACAAGATGATTGGCAGTTTTGATAAAAAACTAATCAACATCTGACTTGTTTTTTGTGCAATGGTGTAGTTGTATCGATTTAGGGTTTATAGCTTCCAGAAGTCGAAGTCCTAGTTGTGTCTGTGGGTACTTGCTGCATATACTTTTGGCAGCAAGGACTTGGAAGTTTTGTTGTGCATGGGTTAAGTATTTGTAGAATTATTTCTTTAATAAATTTGCAACTTGACCCCATAAGTTTTAAAATTTATAGATATATGTTTAGAAAAATTAATTATTGCCCCACTGACCTTTTTGTTTTTAGCTCCGCCTGCTTGTCTAGAATAATATCTCACATTATTTCTAGTTCTCCCACCTAGCATTCTATGTCTAGGATAATCTGCATATCTCAAAATTCACAAATCAACCAAAAAACCATAGGTTAACTTCTTATACTTGCCAATGCTATAACTTTGTGGCAAATTCATCCTTTCCGGCTACCGGGACTTAGCTTTGTTTTATGGTATGCAGCTTCAACTTTGTTTTATACTTCTTCCGTTTCATAAAAACTGACTTTTTTACTATTTATAACAATTAATTTATGATTTTATTTCTTTTAAAATTTATTATAAAAATATAAATATTTTATATGAAAATAAAACTTTAAAGATTATAGTTTCTAAATATTATTTTTAAGAATTTTTTTCAATACATAATAATATAAATATGGTTAGGTCAAACTTCACTACAAATAGGTAAAAATGTCAATTAATGTGACACATAGTGAGTAGTATACAGCTTTTGTTTTACGGCCACAGCTGCTTTTCACCTCGGTCCTTACAGCTACCGGGACTTAGCTTTGTTTTGTAGTGACATCTTCAAGCGTTTCCAGGTAAGTGCAGTTGTTCATTCTGGCTTACAATCTAAACTTCTGATGCAAATTAAAAATGGAAATGGAAGAGAATAAGGAAGTAGCTTTGTGCTTGTTCAAACAACTCTTGTCTGGTGCAGATATAGAGACTTTGTTACGAACATCTTCTTTCTGGGCCCCTTTTCGCTGCCCTTTGCCTTCCGTCTTCTGATGCTGTAAGAGAATCCAACTGTGCCGGTTTTTCATCATAATACTGTGACTTTGCAAACTCTTTTATCCAAGTAACTCGGAAATTGAATTGGTGCGGAGCAAGATATGGTGTTCCACTGAAGAGGGGACCCCAGCAGACATTGTGTCGATGTTTATCTTCGGAGCTTTATTACTTGTTGTAAGTAGAAAGAAGCAACTTCACCACAAACCTACTTCAATTCGATGTATTTGTAACGAATGATCGACTATTTGATTAAGGTGATGGCTGCCATTCCATTTCTATATGTGGGGCAGGGGAATTCCCTAATGCTCGTGTGAGCTTCTATGGTTTAGTGTCCTTCAAGGTACTAGCTTGATATCTATGTATGGTCCCATGACAAGAACAAAATAGCAGACAATTACTGGAGAACTTGAATCGTAGCATGATCTGTGTCACTCCCACGAAACTATTCTCAACTGGCCGCGTTGGTATGTCTTATGTTCTACAGGGATTATATCTACCATGGACAAGGTTGGCAGTGGACATGGTTATCGGGAATCCTATAAAACCTGACATTCTTGGTTGGGATGGTTGCAGGCCATCTGTATTAATTCTTGACAGTTGTTCACCCTCTTGCTGGTGGGAAATACGTTCCTCTATGGGTCTGTCCTTTATCTTCTTTCTCCTGCTTAGTTATGCATTTATGCCATCATCTTTGTCCGACCAGCTAATCAAGTTGATGAAAGTTTTTGTGTCTCTCTAGATGTGGTACTTGATGGTGGAGTTTCCACTCACGAGATAGTAGCATTTTGGGGTGAGGGAGTGCAAATCAACTATCCAGTGGAGCGTGACCCATCAGCTGGAGTTGCTTTCCGAGGAAGAAGTTACTCACTGTCTTGGTGGCAGCCGCTCACAATCCGGCAGTTGCCTCGCCGGAGCAGGCTCAGACCGGCGGTGGTCAAGAGGCAGAACTCGGCTTCGGCCGATGGTGTCGCTTTTCATGGGACAAGTTGTCGTCTTGGTGGCGGCTACTTCTGACCTTGTCTTCACCAAGACACAATTACACGATACGCTTGGGAGCGAAAGCAAATAACCATCTGTAAATGTTGTGATTCTTCTTTTCCATGCATTTGTGTTCAAGAAATCTATAGTACTAAAAATAATGGAGTAATCGTCAAGTGATCAATTTATTGTTTCAACTTGCAAGTGGCGCAATAAAATGGTGGCAACTCACTCTTACCCAAAAAGAAGTACTACAGTATAAGCACCAAGTCAAAACAAAAAAGCTTGGTGTGGTAGGAATTTCAGCATTAACGAAGTAATTGTCAGGCACTCATCAATCATCATCTACATGACCAGAAGGGTCATCAAGTTTAATTGATGCCAAAAATCTCAAATTCAGGAAATAAGGAGAGAGGAAAAAAACTGCTCTAAAGTATTGAAACCGGTTTTCCCCATTCGTAAATACTCAAAAACTTTCAAATTGATCGCTAAAATTATTAATTGATCAAAGAAGTTATAACAGAAAAATGCTCAGGAAAAGAAAAGGAGAAAAATGCTTAAATTTCTTTCTTTGGATCAGGTACAAGAACATGCTTGTTCTTCCCTAATTCCTCGAAGATTATTTTTTGAGATCAACCGACAATTGTGGGACTTCCCCGTGATGATTGGCATGAACAGAACTGCAGAAGTTTGATGCCTAACAATTCTATATTTTCAGCCCTAAAAGTGGAGAAATGAATTTTTTTCATTGAGTATATATAGAGCCCTACTAGCTTCTCGCTCTCATTCTGTCCTCCATCTCAGCCTTCTTCTCCTGTCTCAGCTTCTCCAGAATCCTCCGGGTATTGGGATTATAGAAACGGTCACGCACATATGGTCTCTCCTCTGCTTGTATCTCCTTAATCGGACTGGGATATGGATTTGGAGGAGGCTTCTTCCCTTGAAGACGGGCAATTTGTTTCAGTCGAGCATATGCCATCTTCCTTTGCTTTTTCTCTGCCCGATACTCCATCTGTGAAAAACATAAAAAGGAAACCGACCACGTCCGTCTCTAAGACTCGAAAAAGGGAAGTGATGCAGAAAAACTGGAATTTGGGGAAAGGAAATACTCCATATAATAGTCCATAAGACACATAATGAGCTTTGAGGATTCAGGAAAAAATACATCAGCCAAAGCCATTGCTTCCTCTTCACTAACTCCATGCTCTTTCAATTCAAGCACCCGCAAGCCAAATATACGCGCTGGAGGTGGATCAAATGCAGTAAGCCTGCATCAACACAAATCGTAAATTCCTGCACTAACAGATAATGCTTGTTCTGAAAGCTAAGAAAGACATGGCTTAGTCAGCAGGAAATTTATGATTATGAAATTTGTTTAATAGTATTTTTTAGAAAGATTAGTTGTCTTACATTCTAAGTTTTTCTGATGTTGGTGACAAGAACGCTGAATTGTGGTGACAAAGGGCTTACAGAAGAGTGACGGAGGAGAAGGGAAGTAGGGAACACTGTTGGCATGAAAAGAAATTGGAGAGTCAACCAGAAGTTAGGCTGCGAGTTATCTGAAATGGACAGACCCCAGTTAGTCCCTGCTTGTCAGGTCATTTGATAAACTTGGGAGAGAGCTAAGCCCACAAATGGGAAGTTGGTTTCTGGATTAAAGAGTTCGAAGGAACAAGTCTTGAGCCTAATACCATCAACAGACAAAATTGCTATCAAGTGCAAGAGGAATGGATAGGATTGAAGTATCTAGTTGCAGAATCTGGCAGGTCAATTGAAGAGCAAGGCTATCATTATCATGTGAATAACAGTTAAATTTCAGAAAGGTAAAACCTTCTGCCTTAAAAATGCATTTATCATATCAAATATGCTACAGTAAATATCCAGAGTTTTTGAGGAATTTTCAAGTGTACAGAAGCAAGGATAGACAGCAGTGAAGTGAAGTAAGCCTCTATAAAGTCTGCTGTTATGTGGTAGTGAATTGGGGCAGTAACCTTGAAGCTGATAATGCACAAACACAAAGGAAAACTATTTGGCATGCTGACTGGAAATTGACCTCTAAACTGTTATGATAACTATAACCACTCCTAGTCTGGGTTCTTCCTTTTCTTTTGAGTAAATAAGTATGTTCTAAATTTGTTTTACAGGATCCTCGTAACTGAAGCTTAACTTAACTGCTTGATTACCTTTCATGCCCCACATGTTCTGTCTTTTACCATACGCATGAAATGTTTTAGATAAATCATTCCTAATTCAAAGGTTTTTACCTATTCTTACTAACTTTTATAAGCCCCCTAGTTTTCTGACTGCTGCAGCAGGTTGATGTATTAGAAAAACCCTAAAATCTGCTTCCTGCCATTCAAAAACTAATAACCTTTCAGAAGCACGATACTAATAGCAAACAAAGGTTTAGCTTAGCATTTAAACCTTAGATGCTGCTAACCAGGTACAGTTCCCCATTGGCCTTGGCTTTCTAAATGTTCAGAAAAGAGAAAGAAAGTATTGATTATGAAACTCATATCATGAGTAGCAGATAAGATTGGTACAGGCGTAAGAACAAGAGCGAGAGTAGAGCGGGAGGAGAACCATACTTGATGGCATCATGATATTTTGAATCTGGATGTTTCTGGAAAAATTTCTTTATGTAGCGGTCCTCTGGAAGGCTGATTCTCTTAATTTTTCCATCAGGGCGAGGAAAGGTAACAGGTGGTGCCCTGTCAGAATAAAAAGAGCTTAATGTAAATAACATAAGCATCTGGAGTAAAACAAGTTGTTCCTTCACTTAAAAGTTCTAAAACCTAAGAGAAAACAACTGAAGAACTATAATCTCTGGGAAACGCAACCATATAGTTACCTGAGTAACAGAAAAAGGAATTATGAACTTCTAAGAGTAACAGATTTTCAACATCACCAGAAAGGGAACACCTGGATTATTGTTTTGCAAGGAAAAACCTCCAACCTCCAGAAACCAACATGGACTAATTACATATTATCTATGTAACCCCACCTCCAACATATTTCTTAATGTACCGATTTCAAATCTTTGTTGGTCACTTTAAAGTAAATGCACCAAGTATGAAACTCTACATGTATGGTAACTTATCAAAAGTGTGCAAAATACGCGTATGCAATGTGGAGACTTGTTCAACTCAACTAACCTAACAAATCCCCAATTCCAAAGCACCCTAACAAACAGAAGACCAGTTATATTTCCCATTTAGAAACACATGAAAGAGTCTTGGGGGTTCTAATTACTCACGGTGAAACAGAATTATAATTTCTTTGTGCACTGCAAAAATCATAACAAAGGAGGAGAAATCAGTGGAATACATAACATGTATAGATGACATAATTAAATCCTCAAAATAGAACAAAGAAACTTTATTAAATGGACCATGCATCTAAAGTTCTCACCTCTTCACTAAGTTGTTCCATCTTCCCCAGTCATATCCCTTCCACAAGAAAATAGAAACCCCACTAAACCTATCAAGGACCTACCACAACTCTGTCTCATTATCTGAAAGTCATTCATTAAGCAGAAAACACTAGGATTCCACTTCTAGCAACGAACTTCTCCAGGATTCACCAACAGGTGAAAAGAATTAGAAAGGAAGATTTTTTTTTTTCCCACTTTCGCCTACCCAGAAAAGTTTAACCTTTAGAAACAAAATAAGAGTGTAGATCTTTACCAAAGACAAACTAAAAAGGGACGAATTCATGTCATTTCGACAAGGAACCAGAACAACAACTAGATAACAGTGAATTGCAGGGCAGAACAAGATAAAAGAATAAAAAGAGATTAGTGACTGACTGTTCCATGGCCTTTAGCCAGACAGGTTCAGCGATGGCCAATCCCTTCACGAGTTTCCTGGTTTTGGTCAGCAAATTGCCCTTCACGAACGCCATCTTTACTTTGATTTGTCTCTTGTCTCTGACTCTCTGGTCTGGGATCAGCTTCGACTTGCAGGAGAAACGGCGAGGTCTACCGTCTCTGCATGCAAACTCATGGAAGCGACATCGTTTTATTCTCTGAGGGACGTGGGCAATCGGTTTATTCGGTTCTGGGTTTCAGATGGCAAGAAACCGAATAGATCGAATAGACCCCTAAACCCGAGCTTAAACCAATGAATTTCACATACTAGGATAGGAATTTGATAGTTCATCTCGTACAAGCAGCAATAAACTAGATGAAACGCTGAATAATACATCATTCAATCGCAATATCGCATAATAAGATTCATACAATTTCAAGATAAATTCAGAACTACCTTGAGTACCTTCTCCCGAATCTGTTCGACGATGAGCGACGACGGTGGTTGTGGCTATTGGACGATGGCGTGCAGAGCGGCCTCCTTTCAGGCTTCGCGACTACGAGCTTGATCGAGGCCAAGTCGGCGATGCGGCAAGCAGATGAGCGACAGCGAGAGCGAGCTTCCTTCAGAGTCCAGGCCGAAGCGTCGAGCGTTCACCAGTCAGCTGATAGCGATTGCTGAGCGTCTGCCCGCCTGCGTACGCCGTAGTGGTGTGCGTGTGTGGGTTATGGTTAGCGGGTTAGTAATAATTTGGGCCGATGTGTGTGGCCCAATCCCAAGTAAGTGTAATTTAGGCTTATGGGCTAGGAGAAGCCCGAATACATATGAAATAAACCTCAGTTTTTTCTGGTAGCTGAGATATCCGACTGACAAACCCGAAGCGGAAAACCAAACTGAAGTTAACTATATCTGGTTTCAGCCCAAAATGAACGAAAAAGCTGATTTCAGGGAAACAAATTTCAAAATTTTTTAATTTTTTAATTTTTTTCTGTTTAAATGTCAACTCCACTGAACGTTTTGTTTTATTTTTTTCTGAAAAGAAATATTGTTCCTTCCTCTATTTCATAATTACTTTTTTGTAACGAAAAATATGTCTCACTTTCTCATATTTATATATATATATCCCTTCAAATATATTAGTCTTGTTATGTAAAGCAAATTTTCATGAATATTACGTGTCATAATTATGCTATTTAATAAAAAGTAATATTAGAAAAACATACAAAATATACTTATGTGGCACGAAATTTGTAATTTTCATTAAAAAAAGTAACAAATAATATGGGATACTGTCATGGTGAGTACTTATTTGAGCAATAACCATGAGATACTTTTTTTTTCTGATACAAAGCATCATATCATGTTCTCATTAAACCATGATCTCTTTGGCAGTAATGATCGACAAAGGAGATGGTAAAACATTTGTCCAAGGAGAAAAATCGTGACAAGTAAGAGTTACAAGAGCTAAGTGATGCATAGCTTCATTTGCCTCTCTATGAGTATGAAGGAAAAACCAATCATCTCATTTTACCAACCGGGTTAGATCTAATTGATGCAGCTGAAAGCTTCAGACCGTTTGTCCTTGTTCCCCAACACTGCTCGAACCACTTTGGAATCATCAACCTCAACCACCAACCTAATAATCCCCAGGTCCTTGGCCAACTTCAACACCTCCAAGCAAAGCCGTACTTTCTCCAAAAAAGGCATCCAACAGCCCCACCTTCCTAACAGCTAAAGCAGCAACAATTCCTTTTTTGTCATCTCGAATAATCGCCCCAACACCAAGAGTACTGGAAGACCCTACCGCAATATTCGTATTCAACTCATATCAGCTAGCATGAGGCTTCAACCAAGCTGTAGACTAGGGCCATAACATTGAGACTCTATTAGACAATGAGAACATTTGCCAGCTTCTGACACTTCTATTTAAGCGCATCAACATGAGAGCAGGTCTCCCCATGAACTATCGAATTCCAATGCTACCATAAGACCAAGGCTATAGCCACAAGATTTCTCCATTCCTCCAACGACAAAGCATCAAGCACCTTTGTTAATGACTTACAGGCTTAATCTCCCCCCAATTCCATCACAAAAAACAAATGCTCAGCATTCCAAAGTAAATGATAAAATGAGCAGTCTCCGAGGGCATGAAAGGCGGTTTCAACTGGAAACGAGCAAAAGGGACAGTGGGTATCTTGAGTAATCTTTTGGAGTGCTAAATTGTCTTAGGTAGGTAAACAGTTATGCGCCACTCTCCATAAAAAATTTTTATACTTGCTTAAAGCCTTAAAACACAAATATCCTTCCATATTTGCTCATCATGGCTGGGCGGGCATGCCCTGTTTAACACCATATGCATATAAACGTGGTATCCACTGCACACCAAGTACACACCATCAAAGTTACAACGTCAGACCAGAGCATCTTGTGACTCAGATACATGCAGTAGGATTTGCTGAAATAATTCTGCCTTTGCTACAGTGAACAACTGATGAAGGAGAGGGAGATTTCTAGGATTTTGGATTGCTCGAAATTAGTTGATCAACAATTGCATTAGGTTTTAAAAAGAAGGGGGGATTTGAAAGTCTAAAAGATTCCGCTCCTGGGACCGAGGCATCCTCTCAAATACGCATAGACTCCCTCAAGCCATCTTACACCATTCAAGAGGATTTTTTTCCCTTCCAGAATACTCTGCTAGGTAAAAGATGAATTGGATTTATCTTGAGCATCTAGTAAAGAAGTCATAGGAAAATATTTAGCCTTCAGAATTCAGGCACACAAAGGAGTTTTGATTTGTTAGCAATCACCATCCTTGCTTTGCAAGCATCATTATATTAAACTCCAAAAGGTCCCAAAAACCAATCCCTCTATTCTCTTTGCACGACATCATACGATTCCAACACATCCCGTTTACCCATTGACCAAAATTTCCATGATTCCAGAAAAAGTTGTTCATGGTAATGTCTAACTCCCTGCATATTGTCTATGGAATATGGAAAACATTCATAGTATAGGTGGGGAAAGATTGAGCCACTACTTTAATAAGAATTTTCTTACCTTCTTTCAATAATGTCTTATTGTGTCAAGCTGAGATATATTTCTAAACCTGCTCCTTTAAAAAAATAAAAGCTCTTTTCTTCTTTCTGCCAACACAGGTTGGTAATCCTAAATATCTCTTGACACTCCAAAGATATTCAAGAAAAACCGTATTTGACCCGAATTGGTATTATAATAACCATGAGATACTTATTAGAGTTATATTATAATATTTGGAACTTATTTATCTTGGGTAAACTTACATACAATAATTTAAGCACTCCTTAGTTATATTCTTTTGGTGATAGAAGTATATTACACCTTTTATAATATTCTTTGTATACTTTAAATTAGTACTAAATGTTTTGGTTATTTGTTTTTTTTTATCACAAAACAATTCCCAACAATGAAAAGAATCGTAAGTGAAAAAACGAAGCTGAACATCTCCGACTCCGTTTACATCGTCGGAATATTTTAGTAGCAGTGAACTTTTTGGGAGGAAAAGACGAATTTGCCACAAAGCTATATATTTTGGCATGTATAAGCAGCTAAACTGTTTTTTCGACCAAATAGGCTACTTATTTATGGTTGTAGGCCAACCAAATAGATTAGAACCGTTAAACTTATCTAATTTAGCAGCCAACTTAAACTAAATTTTCACCTCAATGCAAAGTCTTTCCAATGATGGTTATAATTAGGAATGAATCTGTGGCCGAACTCTATCTGAGTCAAAGGGTAAAAGAATTAGGGAACAAAATGTTGTGAAAAAGTTGAAGCTAATTACTGTTTTTGGTTGATTTGGGAATTTTGAGATGATGCATATTATCCTAGATATCGAATGCTAGGTGGGAGAACTAGAAATAATGTCACATACTCCCACCATTCAAAGTCTTTATACTATTTCAGTTTTTTATTGTACGTTTAATTTAAATGTATTTATATTTATATTTAATAAAATTTTAAAAAAAATTTATATTTAGAAACTACAAGATTTAAAGTTTTTTAATATAAATTTTTGAAATTTTTTTAGCAAATATTAGTATAAATAAATTAAGTTAAACTTAAGTGGAAAAACTGAAATGTTGCAAAGAATTTAGGACGATAGAGGTAAAGCTAGAAAAAATAGTTAGTGGGGGGTAATAGTTAATTTTTCTAAAACATGTATTTGTAAATTTTAAAACTTATGAGGTTAAATTGCAAATTAAGAAAGAAAAAATACTGTATCTACCAAAATTCAGTGGGAGCAACTATAACGTGACTCTACCACTACTACAAGTAATAGAACTAGTGCATATAACACTCGTCCTTACAAAAGGAAAGACACATGGTATAATTAAAGAGTAGCTGCAACATCAATGTAAGACCTAATTTGTGACTCATGATATTAGAGTCAATCTAGGTGTAGGGATGAAAGCAAATTGAACAAACACGAATAGATTGCCTTAACATATATTTTCTTTGTTCATATTCGTTCGTTTATCAATAAATATATTCGTGTTATTCGTTAACAATAAT
Source organism: Aquilaria yunnanensis (assembly GCA_039654915.1). NCBI lineage: Eukaryota > Viridiplantae > Streptophyta > Magnoliopsida > Malvales > Thymelaeaceae > Aquilaria > Aquilaria yunnanensis. The sequence continues at coordinate 6,944,781 of CM077595.1, forward strand.
ATTATCGTGAATCAAATAAATTGAACAAATGAAAGTGTTCATGAATACCATTGAATGAACATGATCGTAAACAATATGAATAAATGTATTCATGAACAAAATAAATAAACATAAACAAATAAACAAAAATAAACATCAGGAATAAATGAATTTATAAAAAAATAAATAATAATATAAACAAACAAACAAATAAAGGGACAAATAAACACACAAATATAAACGACATTAACTGAACTATTCATGAGGATAAACAAACAAATAATATTTTATTTATATTTATTCATTTAATTAAATAAATAAATATAAAAAACACTCCTGTGGAATAATTCATAAATAATTTACTGAACATTATATTTGTTTACGGCACTATCTAAGGGTGCGACGGTGTAGATTGTACATGTCCTACCATAAAAGCTACCACCATCCAAAACCTAAAAGGTAGTTTTTGTGTGTTTTGTGTATCTGTACATGTAGAGCTTTGGATTTCGAACAAAAAATAAGGTGACATTGGAGAAATCCTTCAAAGAAGTGAGAAACATTTAAAATACAATTTTTCATTTTAAAATATGAATTCTCTTCGGAAATTTTTTTCCATTTTATTAAAATAATGTACCCATACTTCTACTGAAAACAAGTGATTGAGTGGATCTTAAGCGGTGAAACATAAGACATTGATGTGGTAACTTGAATCGCCTATTTGACACAAAAAATAGTTCAGCTACTTTTTTGTCTCAAAGCATATAGTTCTGCTGAAGAGTTATAGTTCTTCAAATGTGGAAAAAAGTGTGAAAGGAGAGGGAGAGAGAGAGAGAGAGAGAGAGAGAGAGAGGGAGGCGTGTGATCTTGAACCTTGTCGGTAAAACTATAAAGCGAAATCGATGGAAGTGGCTAATGTTTTTCATGTCCTCTTCCATGTCGATTCGAGGCTAGCCAGGGCTTCGTCGGTGATTTACTGACACGTCTCTTTCTCAGATCCACACTTGTTTAATTTCCCCCGCAATCATTGCCGGTTCTTCTCCTCGGAACACGAAAGAAGTCTGAACACTAGTGCTTCTCGCTTCATGCGATTCGTAAGTGATCTGATCTTTCCTCTTTTTGTTTTTTCGAAGCTGATTTGATGATTTTTGTTGCAAGTGAAATGATCCAGTTGCTATGTGTTCAGTTTTGGCTGTCGGGTGCTTAGAGTTTCTGCTGATTTGATGATTTGAGCTCCTGCTCGTAACCTTCATGCTCTTTTTGCTTGATCTTGTAGACAAGAATGAAGTTGTTTGTGGTTCTGTAGCTTGAGCTTAAGGGATCTGTTCAACACGGTCCGAATTTGGTTTCCGATAATTGAATCGAATTTCTTGAACAAAATCTCTAACTTGCTAGTCCCGTGTCAGATCCCGGTGTTTATTGCTTCATTATTGGATTGATGTGGATGTTACACTAGAGCTTGGTTGTAATTGAGTCATCTGGATGCTTTCGTTGGATTGGTTTTGCTTTGTGTTTGTGCTTCAATTGATTTGATCTTAGCGGGCTCTGCTCCAGGTTCATCATGGCTCTGAAATCAAATGCAGCTGATAATAGAACTCGAAGCTCTGTGCAGATATTAATTGTGGTTGGGTTGTGTTGTTTTTTCTACATACTGGGGGCATGGCAGAGAAGTGGTTTTGGGAAGGGAGATAGCATAGCTGTTGAGATGACCAAGCATGGGGCGGATTGCAATATCATCCCAAGCTTAAATTTTGAAACTCATCATGGCGGTGATGTTGGCAAAGTGGATGAGTCGGAGAAGCCGAAATTTTTTGAGCCTTGTGACTCCCGTTACACTGATTACACGCCTTGCCAGGATCAAAGCCGGGCGATGACCTTCCCTAGAGAAAACATGAATTATCGTGAGAGACATTGTCCTCCCGAGGGGAAGAAACTTCATTGTCTCATACCAGCGCCAAAGGGATATGTAACTCCATTCCCCTGGCCTAAGAGCCGTGATTATGTGCCTTATGCAAATGCACCATATAAGGCATTGACTGTTGAAAAGGCTATTCAGAACTGGATCCAATATGAGGGCAATGTGTTTAGGTTCCCTGGTGGAGGGACACAGTTTCCGCAAGGGGCTGATAAGTACATTGACCAACTTGCTTCTGTGATCCCAATAACTAATGGGACAGTTAGAACTGCACTGGACACTGGTTGTGGGGTATGCTATGCTTCCGATGGCAATTTTCATTACATGCACAGAAGTTTTCTGACTATGTCTATGAAGTCATTTCACTCACATTTTGTTGTTTTCCATAGGTCGCAAGTTGGGGAGCCTATTTATGGAGTCGGAAAGTCATTACAATGTCTTTTGCACCAAGGGACTCACATGAAGCACAAGTTCAATTTGCTCTTGAGAGAGGTGTACCTGCTGTTATTGGTGTTCTTGGTACTATAAAGATGCCATATCCATCCAGAGTCTTTGACATGGCCCATTGTTCCCGTTGCTTAATTCCTTGGGGAGCAAATGGTGAGTGTAATATCAAATTAGATGTTCTCCTCTTAAAGGAATAACAATTATTTCATTTTCACTTTGATTTGGTCAATTTTGGTGTTGAATCATTTACCTTTCTGTTCTGAAAGGTGGATTGATTAATTCGTAATATGCTTCTTGGGACTTCCATTTTTGCAGATGGAATGTACATGAAGGAGGTGGACCGAGTTCTTAGACCTGGTGGTTACTGGGTACTATCAGGTCCTCCAATCAACTGGAAGACCAATTATAAAGCCTGGCAACGTCCGAAGGAGGAGCTCCAGGAGGAGCAAGAAAAGATTGAGGAGATAGCCCGCCAACTTTGCTGGGAAAAGAAGTCAGAAAAGGGCGAAATTGCAATTTGGCAAAAGAGAGTAACAGATGACTCCTGCCGTGACAGGCAGGATGATTCTCAAGTTTCATTTTGCAAAGCTGATGAGGTTGATGACGTCTGGTATGAGCAGTGCAATGGGATCACATTTCACATGATGTTTCTCATTTCAATCTCTCTAATAACAATTTTTAAGTTGCTATACTTCTATCCTGGCATTTGTGTGTATATCTGTACAACATTGAAGCCATAAGTGCTGTTTTTCTCCCGAAAATCTAATTACTAATGGCCTGTTGTTGTATAGGTACAAGAAGATGGATGTGTGCGTAACTCCATATCCTGAAGTTATTGGTGATGAGGTCGCTGGGGGGAAACTGAAGCCATTCCCTGAGAGGCTATATGCTGTCCCTCCTAGAATCGCTAGTGGAAGCATTCCTGGGGTTACTGTTGAGGAATACCGTGAGGACAATCGCAACTGGAAGAAGCATGTGAATGCTTATAAGAAAATTAATAAACTTATTGACTCAGGCAGGTACAGGAACATCATGGATATGAACGCTGGATTGGGAGGTTTTGCTGCAGCTCTTGAATCTCCTGTTCTGTGGGTTATGAATGTGATGCCCACAATAGCAGAGAAGAACACATTGGGTGTCATATATGAACGAGGATTAATTGGGATCTATCATGATTGGTACAGCTTCAAACTCTTGCCTTTCTTGCCATAATTTTTGGTGCTGAAGCATTTTTTGGTTTAAAAAATAAACAAATAAGCATGACCAAATTGGTTTCTGATGGTCCTTTTTGAATTTCTGTATAATGCTCCTTTGGTGCTTGTTCTCCGTGCTTCCCATTGTTCTCTCTTCGTTTTTTTATTGTCACTGTTGCATGACTTTCTATTGTCCAGTTCATCCTTCACCTCTTATTGCTTACAACAAAATAACATTCTATTTTCTTTTGTGGTCAGGTGTGAAGCCTTCTCCACTTACCCAAGGACATATGATCTCATACATGCCAATGGTGTTTTCAGTCTATACAAGGACAGGTGAGTTTCAAAGAGCAAAAAGTTGTTTTATCATTCTATGCTTATTGGACGGTTATGGCATGATTCTAGTATTCACCTGGTCCTTTTATAGAGAAACAGTTAAGAGTACATGTTAATCTTGGCCTGTTTTATTCCTCTTGTTGTATGCATATGATCTGTCTAAGCCTTGAAATTGTATGCATCTTGTTGAATCCATGTGTTTTTTGTATGGTAAGTGTATGTGGTGAGTGTTAGTTCATTTCGCTCCTACAAAGTGAAATGAATCAACAATTTCTGTTGAAATTGACCATGCAATTCATCTTGTTCTTTTATATCATAACACAAGCACGTGGACACAGTTTTACAGCATCATAGATCTCATATCGTATTAACTGTCAAGTCAATCTTTTGTAATTGTGGAACTGTCATATATATATATGTATATATATATATATGTATGTATGTATGTATGTATGGAATACCTATGCCACTGGATGTATGCAGATGTAATCTGGAGGACATCCTTTTGGAGATGGACCGGATTTTGCGGCCAGAAGGTGCAGTCATAATTCGGGATGAAGTTGATACAATAATTAAGGTAAAGAAGTTAATTGGAGGGATGAGGTGGGATGCTAAGATGGTTGACCACGAAGATGGCCCTCTGGTCCCTGAGAAAATTTTGGTAGCCGTTAAGCAATACTGGGTTGGAAACTCGACCTCGGCACATTGAGAAAGCGCAGATGGGGTTAGTTGAAACAGGATCAGCCTGGGACCAGAGGTATGCCCTTGCTTTGTACACGAGTTCTGACATGGATTAATTTATTTACTCCTCGTTATTGCTGGGTGGGTATTCGAGCTCGAAGGTGAATGGGTATCTAACCGCGAGTTGGCCCTAGTTTCACTGTGCTAATTTACTTTACAGGGCTGCAAAGCTCGAAGCTTCAAGGACTTTATTGTATTTGATTTTTTTTACCCTTATTTAGATGTATTATGTATGAGCAAGTATCCGGATGGATAGTCTCTAAAATGTTATTATCAAGACCAAATTTTGATATAATACTAGCACATTACAGTTTCCACGATGTTTGGAATTCATCAAGAAAGTAAATTTTCCCAACGGGGACTAGTAATTAGCATGTAAGTGACCGGTAATTGTATTGCACCCCCCCTGCCTATAGAACTTGTTTACCAGCCTTGTTTGCACGGACTTGAAAAGGTGGAATAACTCGCTTATAATAGCAGAAAAGAGGAATGCTGGCCCACCAACGCAAATAATAATCCATCATAGAAACGTGGTCGTTTGGGAAAAAAATCTCCATGATATTATAGTTGTCACCAGACTTCTTTATTGATGGTGAACTGGAATCAGGAACGCGTCTTCCAAGATGGTAACGGATGTTGAAAAGGGGCCCAAGCAAACTATATATCTGTCCTTGAGACTTTAAAGTCACAGACTCATCTATATATTAGAGAATTAATCAACTCTCAAATTCTGAAAATGAATTGTTAGGTACACCCCATCCACAACGTACGTTTGGCGACAAGATCAGAATGATCGAACTTGCAGCTTAAGAACTCATTCCTGTGCTTGCTGCAAATTTAGACAAGGGCGTCATTCTACTTACATATGTAATGAAAAAAGAAAACATATAATTTTATTGCCACAAAAAAGCCTGTACGGCATCTACATCAGATCAGTTCTCAATCACAGAAATACTTACAAAAGAGCTAGCTTCTAAATTTAGTCAGGTACTTAATTTAATTACACAAATTAACTAATGACTAATTACTAGTTAATTAGCAGCAACGCCAAGACTTGGTGAAGCAGAGGCGGCAGCAGCCTTGGATCCACAAGCACTAATGTCGAACGAACTCTCTGGCACGTCGGCGAAGAAAGAATCGAAGGTCACATCTTGAAAGCCACCCTCAAATGCACTGAAGTCGATCTCCTCCAACCAGCTCAAGTCATCTTCCTGCCGTAGATTATTGTCACCACCACCAGCCTCTTGTTCAGGTTCAACAACATTGGCTCCGCTCTTCACATTATCATACTCCTCAACATCTATTATCACCGACTCATCCTTTTCACCATCTTCCACATCCTCATCAGAATCCTCAATCTCAATGACCAACGGCCGACCCTTCTGGCCTTCCTCCTCCAGTTCGAGTTCTTTCATCACCATGTCGTATAATTCCACATTTTCTGCGTCAGCATCCCCGACTCCTTCTGCCGGAGCCATCTGTGCAGGAATAGGATCTTGATACTGCGCCTGAGGGCCATCAGCCACAGAACACGGCTCTACAGATGGATTAGTGAAGGTTGAAGCGCCACCGTACCAGATACAGTAGTTGTAGAATGGTGCAACATCCTCAGTCTCCAAGCGCTTACCAGCAATATTCTCTATCGGCTCATCATTATCGTATCTTTCATCAGCTTTCCTCTTCTGATTCTTCAGCCTCCGAAGCACGCAAAGAACGTAGTTCTTGGCCTCGTACGAGGGAGGCAACGAGGCGGCATCAAGGGCGTATTGGAACATGATCCACCGAGCATCTAGCTTCGGCCGCGGCGCTCCACCTTTCCCGGTTTCGTACCGAAATCGCTTCTTGAGGCCCAGCAACTTCCTCTCTTTTGTCGTGTGATCGCGATCGCCCCACACTTGGGTACCCGAATCCTCTCCTTTCCACGTACCGCGCCCGATGGTCCGATCTTTCCTCGAGCCATTTGTGGTCTTGGGCTTCAACTTGGTGAAGAAGTGGAGATCCTCGGAGTCAGCCTTGGTCCCCCCACCGAAGTCTCTCTATATCTCCCACGGCTCCTGCTCGCCGTAGATGTCGCATTCCCTCACAAAGGGGTCGGAATACGCAGGTCCGGCCACCTTCTTGTACAGGTAGTGGGCCAAGAGTACCTTGTCGCTCGGCCGAAACTTGAATCCGATGGGAAGCGGAGGGAGTGGCGTAGGTTTGAGAGAGTTAGGGATGGCCATTTTTTTCGCTTGCTAGTATGTTTACGAATAGTTAGGGTTACGCGAATTTATAAACTGCTTAATTAGGCAACCCATGACTTGAAGATCACGCAACCTTAATAAGAGTCCTTTTAATATTTCAACAAAGAATATATAACTAACAGTACATAAGTCTTAGTAAAATTAGAATTAACGAGACAAGTGTTTTCCACCTCCTTTCTTCTAATCACTGAAATTTGTTGATTAATAAGAGCCCTTTTTACTATCAACCCTAATTTCTTGTTTGCTCATTTATTGTTGCCACTGCTCGTTTATAATGCTTTATTAACAAATATATTGGATGATTCGGTTTCTTGCTAAAGAAAATGCTTGATAACAAAAATATTTCAACAACGAATATCTCTTATCTCTTATCTCGTATATTATAAAAGGTACGAATGTGCATAAATGGTAAACGGTTTTTTTGCACTTAAAGTTTAATATATTATAATACCTTAAATAGACCTGTTATTTTAATTACACTATTTTAGGATAATGGCTAAATTCTTCATAATACATCCATTTTTCAATTCTTTTTTATTTAAGACCTCATATTTTAATCTATTGCACTTTCAAATGCAAGACCGTTGCAAAAGTTTATTCATACAATCCAACGACCCTATATGTTTGCCCATTGAACAATCATCTTTTTAGATATTAGATACTAAAAGTTTAAAATTTTCCATTAAACTATCAAATTAAATTTTTATTCATCATTGAGATGTTAAAGTGAACAAACTTCTCCTTGATTCATATTATCATTAAACAAGACTTTAAGCACAAGGTTTTATCAATTTCACTACCCTTTAACTTCAATGAAATATTTTTATTAATGTTTAAAAGTATATTTATGGATAAATTTTTTATTTTCCTTTTCAATTAGTGCCTATATAATAACCCTAGAAATTAAGGGAAAAGAAAATTTCCATTTTACCCTCAAAGGGTATTTTACTAATTTTACCTATCAATTTAGAAAATGAATATAAAACTAGGAATCTTGACCCTTAGATAATTCTTTTAGTGGTTGTTAAGTCAAAATTCCATGCTGGAAGCTCAAAGTCATTTTCTTTAGGCTAGGGCATTTTTGTCATTTCCAACCGAGTATCGAATGAAAAATCTGGGATCACCATTAGATTCTTCTCACAAAATTGAGTCAAAAGAAATTTACCTCACTCAATTCTAAATTAGTTTGCTTAGGGTTCCAAAAAATTTTAGCCTACGTATGTACATGATTTAAACCGGGTTTGTGCTACTGTTTCATAGAATAATTTTCCACATACCCCTAATATTAAAATAAATAACTCCTGTAGCTGCACCCCTCCTAGAATTTTATTTTTCTCTTCAAAATCAAATTCAATTAAATTTATTTACTTATCTATATTTTGTTAACAAATTCACAATAAAGTCGTCATAATCCAAATAAACTCTTTCTCATTCTTTTCTTATTTTCTCGTAGCTTTCTCTAGGTCAAAAGTTTGGTGCACCTCCAGTAACTAAAACCTAGGTAAACTAGTATCCTCCACCCTTCTCATCCAGCAAGCCGTCAAGCAACATTGTCAAAAAAAAAAAAATTATTATGGCCGCTACCTTCAATTGGCCTTAACTTTCTTCTAGCCTTAACAATATTTTGCCATCCCATTCTTTTACTTCAAATAGATAGCCTTATCATTCCTTCATTGTTTCGGATGATGCTCATTAAAGTGGAGAAAAAGACATCATAACAAAGGATCGTCATCGCACTCTCTACTCCATTATTAACTTGATCACATTCTTTGTCGAATTGGTGTAAATCCAACCCTTTAGGTTTTATTTCTCCATCATCCAATCAATTTTGAATGTTATTTAATTCCCTATTATTACTTATATTCATTAAGTTGAAGGAAAACCCCATCCAGGCACCAAAAAGCAATTCTACAGGTACCGACAATCCTGAATTCATTCGTGTGAGTCAAAATTCTTCAGTATTATTTTTTTAGTTTTTTTCCAACGCCTAAAGGCCATATATTTTTTTTTAAAATTGTTGGTAGATCATCGTTAATAAAAATTTAGAGTTTTTGCACTCATTTCTAATGTGATCGAGTTCATACTTGCTCCTAAGCCTCGATAAGCTATCGTAGCCTTTTTAAAAATTTTTTTAGCCACCAATTTCAAATCTTACAGCCCTAATAAGTCTCTTTTCCTTGTTGTACATGTTGTTACAAAGGGCTAGAGAATCTTTACTTGAAAGTTTAGCACTTCTTTGGACTCTTGAAGTGCCAGAGATCCAAAAAACACATAGGTAATCAAAATTAAATTTTGTCATTCCAAATTCAGTTTTCACAGCCACTAAATGAGCTTATAACTCAGTGTATTGGCTGCTGTAATTTTAGGATCAATATTAAGAAGGCTTTCGATACAATCCCGAATATGTACAAGGCCACCAAAGACACCTCGAGATCTTTTTTGCCCACTAGATAAAATTTCGGCCTAGATATCAAGAATTTAAACATTCCAAATACCATTAAGAAAATTTTCAATTTTTAGCATATTTTTCTAATTTTCTACCTTATTAAAATTTTGTATGACTGTTCTAAGAAATCGCCCCAATTCACCTTGTTTTTCCGTACTATGTAAGGGGAAGAACGGGTTAGCCATCGTGGGTCCTCTTATGCCCAAAATAAGCATCAACCCAAAAAATAAATTCTAAGTAAATAATTGGGCTAAACAAAATCTTTAAATGTGTGCGCAACATGGGTAGGGTAATTAATTAGTTTTTTTAGAATTTTATTTTATTTTAGTTCTCTTCCAGTAAGATGTAATTTTAGTTGGTTGGTTGATTGCATGGTTGTAATAATATGATAAATGATGTATGTTTGGTGCTAGTATCATACTAGGACCATTTGCAACAAGAATTAAGTTAAAAGTATGTTAGGACTGCTTAAATAAACCCGCTAATACCATGTTTAGGGTCGGTAAGACAAACACCGCTAGTACTATATTTAGGGCCAACAAGCTCGCTAGCAACATCATGAGATTGAAAGCAACCGTTAGTGCCATGTTAAGGCCGTAATAAATTACTATAAGCCGGTAGATAATGAATTAGGAGCATAAATGCTAAATGACAAATATAAAAATAATTCACGAGAGAAAAAATGAACATATATCATAAATACACTTAAAAAGATATCATTGATTGTCATGTCATCACGGTATACTAAGCTAAGATAACAAGATAAAAGAAATATGATGCATTAGAGTCATGACACTTTACTGAAAAAAGCTAAAATAAAATGAGCTACGGTCATGCATCAATTGGTTGTTGCATATGATTGATATTTTTTATACATAAAACTACATTAAGTAAAAGATTTGAAGAGTAAGATAAAACACGAGGCATGCAAGGTTGGCAACATACCATATCTGCATTACCTGACGAGCCATAAATTTAGAAGAGATGTTCGAAATGGACAATTCGAACCCAAGAGGCATGCTAGGATGGCGGTGGACTGTCCCTAGTCATGACTCAATATTGATATAGAGTACGGAGATATAGTTTGTGCAATGTCAGACCATGGCTACTAGGGGACCATACTTATGGCTGGTATCACGAGAGGCTCAACCTCGGCGTAGGTATCCCGACCCGAGAGGCTTTGACTTGGTGGCATCCCTAGTAGTACTCCCTAAGAGTTATCCTGAGAGTATTCAAGTATTGGATTAAATGATTGATCAATAAGATATGATTCAATCGGTAAAAATAATTATACATATGCATATTAGTTCAAGCATGGCAGTAGGACTTTAATATTGTTCTTATGATGTTGTATGCAATTGGTCTTTAATTAAGTTGCTATAACTTAAAGTTTATTATTCATTGTTGTTTGTTGCGGGAATATTAGGACTCACGTGATGGGCCTGATACTTCCTTTTTACTAAGCAAGTTGTGCTCAACCTTCTTTCTAACATATTTTTTTAGGTGAGTACTATAAGGAAACAGAGTACACTGAATCGTATGATGTGGTTCAGGATGTGAAGCAGACTAAGTGGGGGTACGTTGTACTTGAAAGTAAAACTGGTTGGGACTGGATTTCAATTTTATGTTGTTGTATTTCTAAAGAAACATATGGTTTGTTTAAATTGGTACAATATTCGCATGTTAGTTTTCCTGGGAATGTCACTTAATTACTCTGATTTCGTTTAATATTCTTATTATTTGGAAAATAGATTAAAAGAAAATATTTTACCTCATATTTCTAAAATTATTTTTAATTAATTACTTAACAACTATGGAAATTTGAGATATTTTTCAAATTAAGATTTATAAAAATGGGGGCACTACAACCTATATTTAAGGTGATGCAAAAAAGAAAATTAGATGTAAGGTGCTCCCATAAAAATTATCCCAAGTATAATCTTCAATTTTTTATTTTTAACTTAGATAAAATATACTATTAAAATAGTAAATGAAACTACTAAAAAAATTAATTTTCATCAATATCTATAATTTATATGAGCTAAATTTCATCCTAAATTTTTCTTTGTTAACTTTTTATTCAAAAATAAAAATAAAAATATTTTAATTTATCTCAACATGTTGAGTTTGTTAACCAAACTAAAAGTTGTTACTTAGTAAGTGTATACATTGTGCATAATAACTATTTCATGTATAGAAAATTTGATAATGCAAGAGCTTATTTAATTGTAAAAAAATTATTTCTCACTTCAAATTTCTAAAAGAGAAATTATCAAACAATTTTAAATAATTTTAAAATATTGATGTTATAGAAACACAGTTACTTAGAGTTTGTAGATTTCATCTAATCATGAACTATAAAATATTTTAAATTTAAATTTAAAAATAATACACTTATTTGAGAATTAAACTTTGGATCTCCTTACCTTGACATCAGAGATAGGAAAAATATTTGTAGGGCCTTTACACTATGTGTCCTAGGTATCAGGTGCTTATTTCTTCTTCTTCCTTTTTTGTCCTTTTTTTTTCGCTCTATAATTACTTTTGACTAAGTGCTAGAGGAAATTGAGTTTTTTAGCAAACCCTTATACTTTTAAAAATTATTTTCCTAACTAAGTGTAGTTTTTAAAATATTTTTTTATTGATCATGCTTAAGTCATTAGGTAAAATCCAAATTTAGTCCTCTAATTTTAAGGGTCATCTCCTTACCTTGACATCAGAGATAGGAAAAATATTTGTAGGGCCTTTACACTATGTGTCCCAGGTATCAGGTACTTATTTCTTCTTCTTCCTTTTTTGTCCCTTTTTTTTCGCTCTATAATTACTTTTGAGACTAAGTGCTAGAGGAAATTGAGTTTTTTAGCAAACCCTTATACTTTTAAAAATTATTTTCCTAACTAAGTGTAGTTTTTAAAATATTTTTTTATTGATCATACTTAAGTCATTAGGTAAAATTCAAATTTAGTTCTCTAACTTTAAGGGTCATCTCTTTACCTTGACATCAGAGATAGGAAAAATATTTGTAGGGCCTTTACACTATGTGTCCCAGGTATCAGGTACTTATTTCTTCTTCTTCCTTTTTTGTCCCTTTTTTTTTTCGTTCTATAATTACTTTTGACTAAGTGCTAGAGGAAATTGAGTTTTTAGCAAACCCTTATACTTTTAAAAATTATTTTCCTAACTAAGTGTAGTTTTTAAAATATTTTTTTATTGATCATACTTAAGTCATTAGGTAAAATCCAAATTTAGTCATCTAACTTTAAGGGTCATCCTAATGTGTTCCCTTAACTCTAAAAGTGACTATTAAAGTCCTTTAACTCTATTCGTGTATCATATTTTGGTCCCTACCATCAATTCAGTTATTATTTCTTACGGAAAATGTCTACGTGGCACCTAAACTGCCACATGACATCCTATTTCATAACAATAAATGACTACATTGGAAGAATATAAAATTTTATGTTAGAATTGACCCAAACTAATAACCTTAGGAACTTAAATGTATATTAGCCAACAATCCATCTTCTTCCCCAAATCTTTGCTAGGAGAAGCGAATTGAATTTTGGCCTTCTGCCTAGGTTGCTACGTCGCTTATGGTTTGAACATGATGGCATGTCTACGACTAGCACTGAAGCCGTTCGGCCACAGCTGAATGGTTCCACTGTGACTTGGCTACCGAGAAAACGGTGAATGGTGTTGGCAACCTTTGAATGTGGGGTCCAAGGGTTCGAAGCACAAATCGCTAACCAATTTCCAATAGATGGTGCAGCAAGTCAACGGAGAGAATGCCTAGCTAGCTTTGCCTTCAGCTCCCATCCTGAAATTGGCACTGCAAAGACCCGGCACTGCAACTAGCAGCCTCCTACAGATGCTGAACACATCCATGTTCTTGTTAGGCTTAAGGTCGACAATGGACAAGGACAGATAACAACGAATGAGGATTGATGAGGGTAGACGAGGACGGATGCGTAGATAGAGAGATAGGAGATGAAGATATGCGAGATGGTGGCAGGTGTAGGTGGCAGAGGCGAACCGTAAGAGTTGGGGAAGAGGTGGAAATTAGGGTTATTAATTTTTTAAGTCCCTAAAATTATTTCACTATGTCAATTATAGCATGAGATTTAATATTCTTACAGTCTTATCATTTATTGTCATAAAAGAGAATGCCACGTGGTAGTTTAGGTGCCATGTAGACAATTTTCGTTCGAACTAACGCCTGAACTAACAATAGGGACCAAAATAGGGCATGTGAGTTGAGTTAAGGAACTTTAATAGTCACTTTTTGAGTTAAGGAACCACATTAGGACAATCCTTAAAGTTAGGGGACTAAATTTGGATTTTACTCTTAAGTCGTTCATCTGTGTTTTAGTTTGCTTTTAAGTAACAAAACTTTGCCAACAGCAATAAGGTTAATTCAAAAGTGTAACTTAAACAGAAAAAGAATTAATAAAAAATTAATAATAAATTAAAAATAAAAATTAGGAAGAAATTGCAAACATGAATTTTCAAAGTACATAAATTATGCATTTTATTAATTAGTTTCCCAAACTTTTTCAAGTAAATTTTAGATTTCATATAATTGAGGAGTAAGATGAAATATTTTAAAAATTTTAGAACCAAAAGAGAATATTAATAGGTTAAGAATGAAAAGGAAACATAATTAAAGGTCAGGGGCTATCTATAAAATTTTCAATATTCTTTATGTTGGAAATTTTTTTAAATTGGATAAAATATAATACTACATATTTTATTTTAAATAAAAAATGGTATATTTAACATTAAGTTGTACTTTTTTTATATCTGTGGTGTGCATGTTTTTTTTATATTTTTTTGTGTTTATACCTATTGTGTTTTTTTGATAAATTTATTTTGAAATATATTATTAAATATTATTTATTTAATTAATAAAAAATTTAATATAATTTTAAAATATTTTATAGAAATAACTACTTCAAAAATTAAATTAATTTATTGTAATGAGTATAAATATACATTTTGTAGAGACTTTATTCTTTAATTCACCAGTGACCCTATTTGGCATTAGCCTTAGTAATTTGTATCAAAGTTTTGAAAAAATTATATAAGTGTAGCTTTTAACTTTTTGCTTTAGTAGTTTAATTTTCAATTTTAATAAATTACCTAAAGCTCTAATGCTAATCATAAAAATTATTTCCAAACAAGAACATGATAGCTAATATATTCAAGATAAAAAAAATAGATATAAGGTGCCCCATGGAAATTACTCAAATATAACCTTCAATTTGTTTGATTTTTAACTTAGATAAAATATGCTATTAAACTATGCAATTAACATTGGAAAAGTTAATCTCCTTAATCAAAATCTTATGTGAGCTAAATGTTGTCCTAAACTTTTGAATGTTGTTTTTTCATTCTAAAAAAATTAAAAATATTTTAATTTATCCCCACTAAGTGTAACTCGTTAACCCAAAAAAAAGTTGTTACACAATAAATGCATACATTATGCACAATAACTATTTCCTATATAGGAAAGATTGATAATAAAGAATTTTCTTTAAGTGTAAAAAAACTATTTGTGAGTTCAAATTTCTTATAGAGCAATTATTATATAGTTTAAAATAATCTAAAAAATTGATGGTACATAACACAATTACTTTGAATTAATAGATTTCATCAAATTAGGAACAAATATAGATATTTTAAAAAATTTAGAACCAAAAGTAGTACTTAATAAATTAAGAATGACATGGAAGCATAAATAAAAAGCTATGGACTATCTACAAAATTTACCCTATTTTTTATGTTACCAATTTTTTAAAACTTGGATAAAATATAATACTATATATTTTATTCCAAATCAAAACTAAGGGTATATTTACATTAAGTTGCATTTTTTATGCCTTTTGTGTTTTTTTGATAAACTTATTTACAATTTGTATTTTGAAATATATTATTAAATAAATATGTACTAATTACTTGTACTTTATTTATGTTTCAAAAAATTTATCAATTTCATTACCCTTTAACTTCAATGAAATATTTTTTTTAACACTTAAAAGTACATTCACGGATACATCTTTTATTTGTTAATTTAATTAATGTCTACATTCAAGATGAAACCAAAAAGAAGATTAGATGTGTGGTACCCTTATGAGAATTACCCCAAATATAATGTTCAATTTTTTTACTTTTAACTTAGTTAAAATATGTTATTAAAATATGCAATCAAATTAATAGATTTCATCTAATTGGGGACTCATATGAAATATTTTAAAATGTTGAGAACCAAAAGAGAATATTAATAGGTTAAGAATGAAAATGAAGCATAATTGAAGGCTAAAGGCGCTATCTACAAAATTTACCCTATTTTTTTTGTTCGATTTTTTTAACTTGGAT
Source organism: Aquilaria yunnanensis (assembly GCA_039654915.1). Taxonomy (NCBI): domain Eukaryota; kingdom Viridiplantae; phylum Streptophyta; class Magnoliopsida; order Malvales; family Thymelaeaceae; genus Aquilaria; species Aquilaria yunnanensis. The sequence continues at coordinate 6,960,453 of CM077595.1, forward strand.
AAAATATAGTACTATATATTTTATTTCAAACAAAAAATAATGGTATATTTAACATTAAGCTATACTTTTTTATATCGATGGTGCCTATTTTTCCTTTTTTTCAATTTTATGCCTGTTGTGCTTTTTTGATAATTTTAGTAAAAATTTTAAATTTTGAAATATATGATTAAATATTATTTATTTAATTAGTAAAAGAATTTAATATACTTTTAATATTTTTTGGGCAAATAACTACTTAAAAAATTAAAGCAATTTATTGCAATAAGTATAAAGGTAAATTTTGTGGGGTCTCTATTCTTTAATCTTCTAGGGACCTCATTTGGCATTTGCCAAAAAATCGATCCAAAACGTTTGAGAGAGTTAGGGATGGCCATTTGTTTTGCTTATGGCTTGCTTCCTAGTATGTTTACGAATAGTTAGGGTCATTTGAATTTATATACTGCTTAATTAGGCAACCCCATGACTTTAAGATCAAGCAACCTTAATTAATAAGAGTCCTTTTACTATTTCAACAAAGAATATATAACTAACAGTACATAAGTCTTAGTAAAATTAGAATTAATGAGATGCAAGTGTTTTCCCATCTCCTTTCTTCTCATCACTGAAATCCTACTGCTCGACACGGGCTATGCTTTAAAAAAGAGAGGGAAAAATGCATTTGCTTAAAGTGTGGCACAAACACTCATCGAGGAGCTCCTTGTCGAAACCCTCATCGCGTGCTACTATTCAAAATCGAGTGACTTGGTTTGTTCAAGGCACAACCTTCACCAAAAAATGTTCTACTGAATGTCCAAAGCATTTTCAAGTTAAGGCCCCTTCTCCAACAAGGACATCCACACAGCCATCTATAATTAGTATGGCAAGCTTTGTTGTCTCTTCTCTTTAATCTCAATCCACTCACATATTTCTGACGAATTACATCCTCCATAACGTCATATTCCAACCTAAGAGAATACAATATTTGAGGTGATCAAAAGAAGAGAGAAATTTCTTCTCTGAGAAATTCATTCTCTTCACAGCTGAGGGACTCAACTCAAGCATGCTTAAACAATTTCATGCTAAGCCAATGGAAATACACGGCAACCACGATAACGGGAAGAGTCAGAGGCACCAAGAAGCAATAATACCTGTAAACAATCCAGTTGCAGATACCATAAATTAACTTAACAAATCTGTTACTTCCAATAAGACACCCAAACCCAAATTGCTCAACGACTCTCAAGTAGAAAAGTCATGCTGAGATACGAAGCAAGGCTAAACCAATTCAAGTAGTACCTATCATTTTGGACGGCTGCAACCTACGCCAAACCAGTAGGTGTAATTTGGGTTGTTTTTCAATTTTACCCAACCCATGTTCATCCCTACAGTTTCAAGTAAAAGGGCCATTCTGAAATAAGAAGAAAGAGTAAACCAATTCCAAATACCTATCATTTTGGACCGCTGCAATGACAGGATTACTTGATGCCGGAATAAGCTTGGTTACAACAGCAGCAAACAGGAACGCTGGTAACGAAAGTGCACTGAAGGCAATAAAGAACCATCCCCAAAACGTTGTCATTCGCATCGAACCCTTCATAATATCACAGTTGTTGCCACTAGACTTCGTTCTTGATGCTGAGTAAGAATCAGGAACACAGCTGATATCTGATGTTAGAAAAGAGGGAAAAACAGATTAGATATCTATCCATGAGTCTCTGAAGTCAGAACGCGCATGAAAGGGGAGGCAAAAATGACGAGAATATGAGTAACATCCTCAACCAGAACCTACAAAGATATAATTTCAAAACTGGAAATTCGCAATCAATAGGATGAGAACTTGAGTCGGATGGGAAACAATCAGAAAAGGAAACACAGAAGACCTAATTGAAGTTGTTGGAAGCTGGATCCATTTTTCCCTTTTCAAGCCTCGCCCTCGACATTCCGACCATGCAATTGATGCCTTGTTTGCTTTGGTGATCTGGTGGATGCTGCTGGCACCGTCGCTCTTGCTCTCTGTGCCTATGGCTCGTCTGGACCGGACCAAGGCAGAGCGACCATGATGGAGATTATGAAGATGAGAGTGAGGCGATTGAGAGACGAGAGCTGAGATGAGACTGGGAGGCAGGCAGGGCTACTGGTGGGTTGAGCATTCGGTTTAAACCAAATCGAATTAGTCGGTCTATTTGGTTTTTGAGTTTGGATTGCAAGAAACCAAATAGATCAAATGGCCTATTAAACCGAACTCAACTGAACCGAAATATTTTAGTTCAATTTGGTCCCAACTGAAATAACCGAAAAGAAAATGAAAAAGAAGAAGCTACTTCCTGCTGCTGCTGCTGCCGAACAAAGTTAACCTCCAATCCAAATATTCTAAATAGACCGTCCATAAGTTGCCAAACATTAAGACAAGTTCATAGCTACATAGACAATCAAAACATTAAGATTTCACAGATGATAAATACACCACCGAAATCCACTGTCAGAGTAACTGAATTTGGCACTAACAAAAACCACTGAATTAATCTCCCAACTGATAAATATTACTTTCCTCAACACAGCATAAAGTAACCATATTTGGGCACTAATGAAAACCACCGTCAGAGTTCAAAAATTAATGGAAATGAAAGATACATTGAACATATTTTCACACAGACTCGCACGACTATGATTACACAGGCATATATTCACAAACAAAAGTAAGAAAAGACTCGCAAAGACTAGTGATTACAGGCGGATAGTTTCTTTCCTGCCTTGTAAATCTTGCTTTTACAGAGGTCAGTTCCAACTTGCTTACCTAATAGATTTTGCGTTCAGTTTTGTGCTTGTAGGTCTGTGGTCACAAACCATAATATGTCAAGTTGAGTAGGGTGCAGTTTTCCTCTCCTTCTTTCGTTGTTCTAACCAGCCAAGTACAATAGCAATTTCATTTCTAATATGTCAACTTATGATTGAACTGCTTAACACTATGAACAAGCTTAAGACTACATCCAATGTCATTTCTATAATCAAGCAGCAATTTCACATTCTAATAAGCAGGAAGAACATAATCAAACAGAAATTTCACATTCTAACACAAGCTGACTTTTGTTATCAGAAAAATCCTTTTGTTTGGTCTCCCCATCTTGTTCTAATCAGCCACGTACAACAACAAGAATGGAAATACAAATACGAAGCCAGTTTTCAACAGCCAATTTCTTGTAAACTCTGCTTCTATATTACCTTAGACAATCATGACCATCTCTAACTTACAAAACTAAATAAAAATTGGACAGAAAAGGAGCTATGACACTAGAATCTCATTCAGAATTTATCTTTCTGTATGTTTGTCAAACGTAAGATCATGTATTGTCCATTACAATTTTCATCAAAACAGATATTATCAGAAGCTCTGCTTTCTAACACAAACGCATTGGATAATTTGCTTCCATATGCCCATCTTGGGTAAAAAGTCATGCTTCACCAATCGTGCCAATGCCCATTCAACATCTCCCGGTAACCTCTCTTTTACAAACCATGAATCAACTTCTTGAATGAAACAAAAATAGGACTAAACTCTTACCAGGCAATCCCTGATTGGAGCCTCTTCAAGAACCCCAATCCCAGCGGCAAGGCGACGACCGGCGAGCAGAAGGCTGAAGCGAAACGAGCGGCGGCCGGCGAGGACGAAGCTGAAGCGAAAACGAGCAGAAGGCTGAGAGACGAGTGTGAGCAACGAGTCTGAGAGACGAGTGTATGATGTGGCTGTGTGCGAACTGTGACGAGGTCATGAGACGAGTGTGCTAATGGCCAGAGAGAACTCGACTAAAGCCCAACTATGAACAAAGAATACTCTGGTTATTTTAGTTACTGATATCAAAATAAAATTAATATTACCTTTACTCGGTTTTAACTAAAACTGATCCGAAGATCAAAATAATCAAACTAAATTTTTAAATCTTTTCAATTTTTCAGTTTTTGGGTTTAAACTGAATGGCGATCAACCCTAATTGAGAGTGACAAGTTCAAAGCATGTGCTAATTTTCTTTCACAGTTTGTTATACTTTTGCTCCAAATATTTGTTGCTAACTTCAAATGAAAATTTTTGTGTTGTTTTCACGTTTATCTGTCAATTTTTTACACTTAAATCAACAAAGATAGAATAAATGGATATTAAAATTATAATTTGAAAGGTAATTTGATAAAATAATTTATTAAATATGAAAATATTGAAGCATTTTGGGACACTCTAAAATAAAATATGTTACATCATTTTAGGACAAGTGGAATACTATTTACATTTTTACTGCTCGGTTTGAAAATCCACTCATTTCTTTTTTTTTTTTTTTTTGTTATGTTTTATTTTTGTTCCCTATCTTACTCTGGTATCAACTTTGAAAGTAGAATTTATTAAAATATTTCGTAGATGTTTAATTATAGTTTGATAATGAATATATAGTTTACATGCAATTCATATGAATGTACGTATACAAAAAAACAAAAAATAATGTCCCCTTTTTTTGGCCTAAAGCCATTTTTAGCCCTCAAACTCGCCAGACCCGGACACTTAAGCCCCTGAACTTGAACGTAATCGAACTCACCCCTTAAACTTGAAAATATGGGACATTTTAGCCCTATTGACACCACATGCGTATCACGTGATGTATTAGCCCTAATGCCGCTTGCTCCCACCTGCATTTAATCTGCTTTGGTTTGTGGGTTTGCGGTTCACCAACCGACTCACCTCCGTCTCACCACTCACAGATTCACCAACCTCTTTGCACCAGTCACCGCACTTGCGCTGACCCCTCAACCTAGCCTTCGTCTCTGGTTTTTGATCCGCCAGACTCAAACACTTGAACTAGCTCTTTGACTTGATCTTATGAAGCCGATTAGAGCCGGGACTGATCAAGGCCACATCTTTCAACTTCAACATGTGGCTGATATCACAGGCCTCTGAGACATGTCCTCCTTCATCGCTAGTGCAGCGGATTCCGAAGAGAGTAGCACAAGGGGTGTGCTGCTGATTTCGCTAAGAAATATGATGATTTTTTAGGCAACTACCAAATCGCGATGTAATTGAGATCATGATGGGTTTTGGTTGAAGAAAAGAAGAGAAAATGCAAGGTTGTCGTCCAAACCTCCGGGGATTCACGAGGGGCTTTGGTTGACAAATGGAGGAAGCATCAATGAAGCATTTCAGCGAAAAAAATGTAGATACCAAGGTAGATTAGGTCAAGACAAAGCAAGCAGCGTTAAGAACAAATAAGCATGTGACCCGCACATGGGGTCAAAGGGTGCCAAAGTTTCCCATTTTTTCAGGTTTAGGGGGCGAGTTTGACCAAGTTCAAGTTAAAGGGGTTAAGTGTCTAGGTTTGGCGAGTTTGAGGGCTAAAAATGGATTTTGACCTTTTTTTTTATTAGTGTTAGAGTTTTAGATAATTTATTTAATAGTTGAGATAAAACCGATAAAACTAAAAAATAAAAGCTGACATTAGATAATTTTTTCAAAACTCTAATACTAATCACTTTCGCTAATACTAAATAGGAATGACTAGTATTGTAGAGATTCACAAATCATACCATGAGTCAAAGAGTAGTGAATAACAACTTTAACAAGGAATACCTATTTTAAAGGTACAAAAAATTTGTAAACTATAAACTTAGACAAAGTATGTATAACAAACAGCTATGCTAGTCTGTGATAACTATTATCTATTGCACAAGTTGATCAACGAAGGCCCATGTGATTCCATGGACCCCAATGCTTGATTAACATCAATTATTATGGACCCTCAGATAAGCATTTTCATGTGTAAAGTGATACATAAAATTTGTATGGGATGTGCACAAATTTAAGTTGTTTAGTAATAGGATGACCCATAAGTTTATAAATTAAGCAGAAATGTCAAAATCAGTCCTATAACTTTTGTAACTTTGCTCATTCAGTCCTATAACTTCATGAGTTTTTATTTAAGTCTTACATGTTAAAAAACGTAAGCAATATTAGTCCTACAGTAGACGGGCCTAATGGGAAATCCAATATGGTATGTAAAGGCCGTTAACTCTTGCCCACTTGGCAAAAGTGGAGCTGTTCTCTCACCCAGTTGGCACATTTTGATGGACTTAATTGCAAAAAATAAAAATTTCATGAAAATGTTTCATAAACACAAAATTATAGGTACTTGAGGTCCAACTATGGACAAAACTAAGGTGTTAAATACCGTCACCTCTGGGTATACTGTATCTCAAATTTTTAAGTTATATTCCATGGTATACCTCGTTGCATACCGTTACCGTTTTCACAAAAAAATAAATGTTAGAATATTATTTTAAGATGACATAATTTGTTTATTAATTTATTTTTACACATTTTATATGTATTCTAATTTTTCTAATCATAATTTGTCAAATATAAATAAACTATATATGATAGAAAATATTCAGTTGGGGTAGCGTATACCAAAAATTCAATTGAGGAATATTATTCAATACAACAAGGACCTTCAAGCTACCACCATCCAATAAAATTTTATATTAATTAAGAAAAGTAACAAAAAAAATAAAATTAAATATTTATTTTATGATATGTGTATTATTTATATTGTAATGTTTTATATATTTATGATATTTTTTATGTAAAATGAAATATAAATAAATAAATAGCCATAAAAAATAAAATATCACGGTACGTACCACGTATTATTTGTTATATACCGCAATGTTTTGACAAAATGCATACAAAAAATAAGCGGTATACAATATACTGCGCAGTAAAATGATAAAATATAAAAATACTTGTAGCACATACTGTATACCTACAGTATACCGTTGTATTTAACACTATAGACAAAACTAATGTTTCCTCTCCTCCTTTCTTCGGGCTCCTGGGTGTTTTTGCTTTTAAAAATGGAAAATCAACGCAAGATCACAAATTTCATCTGGCCATGGAGCTAGTTCATCAATTGCACTCCCATGGCCAACAAAACCCTAATAATCCCAACCCAGGTTCCCCTCACTTCCATCAATCGTTTCTCTACGCCTTCAGCCTTCTCTCCTCTCTCGCTCCCGACGTCAACGCAATCCTCGATTCCATCAGGGGTCATCTCGCTACTCAAGGTAAGTCCTCCGACGCCCTCACTTTTTTCAATCGTTACACAAAATTCAATCCAAAACGGAACTTCGAAGTGTTGGTAACAAGTGGGCAGTGCACTATTTGCATAAAATCATGTCTGAAGACCGCAAGTCCACAAAAAATGCCACTGGTCCTTCTGTTTTGTTGCACAATTTGGTATTGAACGACTTGGAATCAAGGAATTCGAAGGTTTTGCGTGGTAGAGAGCGCATGGAATGGGGTTCGAGTAAAGGGATTTTGTTACCCATTTTTTATTGTGGAAGACAATAGACTAAATCTCAAAGCAGCGGCTGGTGTTCTAAGAAGATATGGCGCTGAGGTTGTTAGTAAGTGCCGTATAGGATTTCCCATTATGACTCAAATAGAAACTCGTGAAATTATAAGGCTAAATAAGAAAAGTTATAAAAGTTATATGACTGATTTTGACTTTCCCCAGTTGGTTTATATAAAAGAAACTAGTTTTTTTATCCTACGGGTTTATATTTTATAGTACATATATTTGCCTAATTGTCTTTTATAATGAAAATAATAATACATAAAAGATTGAAAATTAATATGTTTAAGGCGGTTCTAAGCCTGGCATAACTACCAACATAACATCGGTGCTAGACACATACTGTACATATATGTTAGGGAAATGAAATCTAACCATACTAACAAAATTATATTGATTGGAAAAACAGTTCGCCATGAACAGGAGTGGGGATGTGGCAGAAAGAACATAAGCAAGTTCCCTATTCTTCTAGTCAATTTGATGAACGGATAATCCCACCAGAAATGACACGACCTAGATTGGTATTTGATTAATATATAGGCAAACATAAAAATCAGTAGATATTTCAGTAGGCAAGTTCTATTTTTGTCGACATTAGGCAGCCAAGTTAGACCTCTTGGGTCTTATAGACCTTGTCTGAATTTGGACAACGTTAAATAATTTCCCTACTTCAAACATCTAACTCTTAAAAATTTGATCAAGCATCCGACCCTGAACAATCATATAGCAACTCAGAATGTTCCTAATAAGAGCATCAAAACACAACCTCAAGACGTTACAAATTCCAGTCCCACAAGTGACAACCTCAAGAGTCACTTCTATAACCAAGAACAACGAAGTGTAACGCTTGCCAGATCTTGAATATATACATATAATATCACTCAACGCTCATTAAGGAAACAAAGGTGAAAAAAAAAACCTGGTATTGAGTATATGCATCAAGTGAAGGACCCTCTGACCAATCAAGCAACCTTGTATTCTTTGGTTGGCTGTGTTTCGAAGCCTCCTTCCGGTCTCCTCTCGAGCGAATAGGGCATATATGTTCCCATAATTCTATCCCACATAACAAAGAACGGTTGCGAGTAGTTGTATTTGGTGCCATAGAGCTGATGATGGATATCATGGTACGCGGTGTTGTTCCTAAACAGGATATGGAAGAGGTTTCCAGGAAGCCAGAGCCCGCAATGGTCATCCACGGTCTTGATCGTGGCAAAGGAGAAGAAAAATATGGATGTGCGAGGAGACATGCCAGAGACGAGGAAAGACAATGCCCCACCAACTGTATCAAGGAGAAGACCCTCCAAGGGATGGTTGTAGAGAGCTCCATATGCATAGGGAACAACAAGGCGGTGATGCTGAGAATGGATGTGCTTGTATAAGAACTTGTTCTCGTGCATGCATCTATGCATGAAATATTGCCAGGTATCCAAAACCAACATTGCTGTAACAAACTGCCTCGCTAAAACAAATAGTGAAGAAGGCTGGCCTCCAGCAGCCCCACCATCTCCTCCTGTCACCTGAGCAAAATAGATTGGGCATTTCAGGAGAGTGAAGAAGAGCCAATCCAATAACTAGCTATCTATAAATAGAAGCATTTCAGGAGAGAATGATAGACATCATATAAGCTGGTGGCAGGTATTAAAAGTTCAATAATCTAAATCTGATAGTAAATGATAGGAAGAAACACAAGGGTCCATGAAAGGAAGATAGAAACAGGCTCCCGCTAGCTATTTTCTCTCGATCTAAATCACTAAATGTCAGAGAGAAGTCTGAACCAGTTTGTCCAGCTGGTTGGAGACCAGCTCTTCCCCCCACACTGCTGCGGTTCAAGTCCCCCAGCCCCTTTCCTCCCTTATAAAAACTCAAATTACTACGCTTCTGATTACAGAAACCAAAAGAAAGAAAATTGTCAGAGATAAGAAGACATAGCTGCTTGGCTTCAGAACAATTCTTTGACAAGCTGACTTCTGTTTTACCCACTTCTTAAAGATTGTCAGGACACCTTCTTTCCCCTACAATTATACAATATGGAGAAGCTTCCTTTGCCCAACAAGAAAATTTTGTTCTACACAAACCTCTTTCCTTGAGACACATCTACCAAATCTTACATTTGTGAAATGTAGTATGAACTGGGGACGACAAAAAAGAATACCCAGGTGACTATTTATCAACATGAATGACAGTTGATCCAAGGTCCGCCATCCGCAACATGATTAAGTGAACCAAAAACACAACAAAGGGGCAACCTTTTATGGGAGGCAAAAAGAGAGAAAGAAGAGCTCTATCAATAGATATTGGAGTTGGACAAATGCAAATGGGATATAAAGCGTTCGTAAAAAAATGAAACATGTATTCCAGTCTGTCAAAAATTTCAGCTCCAAAACTTCCATTTCCTAGGGTCCAACACTGAGGAAGAAAATAACCAAAAGAAACACTATCAACAATAAATTTTCTCACAATTGGAATCTTCTCCATCTTCAAAGCACTCGATTCAAACCAAAACGGCAAAGCACAAAATAAACTCTATAAACAGCCAACAACCCCAAGATCACACATTTTAACAGCTCAAAAAAAGAAATAAATAAAGTTCTTTTCTATCAAAATCACATACCGTGAATAGAAGAATTGCCACAATAGCCTGAACAGTTTGCTGAAAAAGAACGCCTTTGACAACTGTCCCTTTCGAGACCAAATTCTTCTCGTCCTCGTCTTGCTTCGAGTGCAATCTGTAGCTCTCTAACGAACCCAAACACATATAAATCCCCGAATAAACCCAGTAAACGGCGATCGGGGCAAAAGTGCCCAACAGTTCATCCGAAATTGCACGACCCATTATCGTAATCATCTCAGAAACCCAAGAATCAAACGCATGAAACAAGGAAATCCGGAGAAACCCTGAATTCAGATCTTCAACCCTCAAATTCGAATTTTGAAGGCACGGTTATCTGCTCTTCTTCTGTAGCGAGGCCGATTAATGATTGGGAAATTATGAGGAAAGCGGAAAAGAGGTTGGACAATTATATGGAAAACAAAATGTCTAGGTATTAAAAAAATCAATTTTTGTGTGTGTTTCTTAGGGTTGGCTGGTTGGGGAAGAACAAGACCGGAAGATTCGACGAGGAACAGAATCGACGTACGGTTGAATTATTTGGCCCATTGGAAAGACCGAAAGAGGATTCGGGTTTGATCGGACGCGTCTGAATAAAGGCCCATAATTTTTTTTTCACAAAAAATTATTATCAGCTTTTTTTCTTTTCTTTTTAGAGAATCGGCGTTTGTTTATACACATAACAATATTATAAATTAGTCAAAGTTTTAAGAGATTGACACAATGGATTAGTGTGAAACTTGTAAAAACGTTTCTAGAAGCTTTAAGTTTCCTTGGATTTCATGAATTTGAAGATTTGCCACTTGAAATAGATCTTTAGTTCAAAGATGACTACGCAGCTTTGTCAAGCTTTGGTAATTAATTCAATTTAAATGGATATTTTTATTTAGAATCGACATATTTTGATTTTTTTTGCAACATATTTCAAAATTAGTACCCTATCTTTCTAAAATTTCATCGAAAATACTTCATATAAGATTTCATTTTACATTGTGAACATCACATTCATTGAAAATTTATAATTTTATTAAAGATATAAATTTGACGATCCATTATAATTTTTGCAAAACATTAAAATGTAGGAGTAATTGAAATTGTAGCACTTTCATTTATGCATGTCCTTAATCAATAAATAGACTAATGAAAATAAAGTCCAATTTAAGTGACAACAATGTAATTTTAGCATGTCATTGAATCGGTTAAGTTTGGATTGCTCACCTAAAAAGATCCAGCACACAGGTGTGGATTGGTTGCTATAATTTATTAATTTTCTTGTTAAAGTTTAGTTGATTTAAATAGAAAAAAAAAAACTAAGCATGTGAAGTAGGGGTGAGCATGGGTCGAGTTGGTTCGGTTTTATGGTGGAACCGAACCAACCCGAAATGGCCTCGGTTCCAAAATTTTTCTACCCAACCCAGAACCGAGAACCAAACAGAACCAGAACCATGGTTCTAGGTTTCTCGGTTCTGGTTCTCGGGTTTTTCGGTTTATACCATATACCTATAACAACACCAAAATTCAATAAATCTACATCCATAATCAGTTTTATGACATATTCAACATAATATACAATTAAATTAATATTTAAATATATGTACTTAGATACATTCAAAAGAGTTTAAAATGTTGTTCTTACAAAAATGGTTTAAAAGAGTTGCTTGTGAGACATCTTTTATCTCAACTAGTTTACTTCATTCCAGTAATTCTAATATTGGTATGACATTCAATATGAAAAATTGAGCCTTTAAGACCATCTTCTTCAGTATCCAAACTTAAAATATGTTGATGTCATAAATTTTTAATTTTGCATGACTCAAATGAAAAAAATATCATAATTATATCGTAAAGAGTAGTCTGGAATGAAAGATCAAAAACAAAATGACTTAGAAGTGGTGTGTCTATGAAGCAAAGTAATTTAAGTAAATATGGAGAAATTTCGTAAATGATCCCACAACTTCCATACTGTTTCAATTTGGAACATCAGTTTAAGAGTTTAATATAAAAATATAAAAATAACCATCATAATACTTCAAAAAAATATGTGTGTGTGTGTGTGTGTGTAGATATATCAGTAATACTATAATTTTTATTATATAATTATACATATATATCTCGGGTTCGGTTCCACCTCGGGTTGGTTCCATATGGAACCAGAACCAACCCAAAAACCGTCGGTTTTCCTATATGTGGAACCAACCCGAGAACCATGATCAATTTTTACCCAACCCCAACCCAACCCAATGAGGGTGGTTCGGTTTCGGGTTTACCCAACCCATACTCACCCCTAATGTGAAGGACCCACCAGCTACTTATTTGTTGGCATGATAATTATCAAATATTGTAATTGTCGAGATACAGCGAATGCCTTTGTAAGGTACATTTATCTTAAGTTGTGACTGCCCTAGAAAATGGTTAAATTGGGTTTCTTATGAGTTGGATTAATCAGTGGCAGTAACAAGTTCTCACAAGTTGTAAAGGATATTGATTTGACCTTGTTTCTTTCTAGTTTTTTTATGTCTGGTATCCTATAACTTCTTCTCATATTCTGTCATTTTCATTTTGAGTACCAAAAAAAAAATATTGTGATTGAGTGTTTCATGTGTAGCAAGTCATAGAAAATTTTCATATTTAAATAGAATATGGTTACATTAATGTGAGTCGTATAAATGGAATCACCTCTACATCTTGTATAATTTTTTTATTTAATTACAGATGTTATGTATGGAAAATATTAGCACTAAAGAAATATAATATAAACACAATCTAATGAGATATTTGTAAAATAGAGTAAATAGCACTTATGGTTCCTAACCTCTAATTGTTATTGTATATTGGTCCTCAACTTCCATTTTAATGCAAATTGGTCTAATACTTTATACTTCATCCTTCCTAAAAAGAATGAAACATTTTCCTTTTTTAAGTTGTTTAAAAAAGAATGAAACATTTTCCTTTTTAGAAAGTTTTAATTTCTAATTTACATTACTACCCTCATTTAAACTCTCATTACACAAAACCCAATAAAGAATCTTTTTTTAATATTTATTCAATCTCTCACTACACAAAATTCAAGATTTTTTTTAAAAAATTTAGTTTCATGGGAAAAATTGGAAAAAAAATAACATAAATTATATACACCTTAATCACTGTGCCTAAAGAAACATTTCATTTATTATGGACGAAAGGAGTAATTCATTGTGTATTGGTTTTTAGCCTTAAGCAAGCATAAAAGCCCGATTTACGAAAAGAAAAAATTAATGGTTTAAATATTCCGTTAACTATCAAATTCTTGCATTATTTAAATTTATTGGAAGATAGATAACAAACAGTTTGAATATGTTAACTCACGCTTAATTACCTAGCATCATTTTTTAAATTCTAATTTAAATTATTCAATAAATTTTTTTCTCATAAATTTAAACTGTGTCATAATTTTTTAATAATTAATAAAATATTTAAAGTATCAGTTTTTCTCTCTATAAATCAGAGTTTTATGTCCATCTAAAGTTAGGACTAATATGTAAGAAAATATAAAGACTTAGAATGGAGATTGAGGGAGGGCGGATTTACAATAGCAATGAAAAGTTTGGAACCAATGATGCCTTTTAACCTACTAAGTTAATAACTAAAAAGATTAGATAGTATAATAAGTAACTTTTATTGTTTCTCATGTCCTGAAAAAATGAATAATTAAACCAACATGTGAAGTGTTTCACCTAAAATTAAAAAAAAAAAAAATCCAAACTGCTTCCCCGCTGTCCACGGGCACACAGGCCATAACTTGAAAGTTGAAATAAACAATTGACCGAGTACATGTCAAAAAGAAAGCATTGGCCCGTTCCCAGGGTTAACCGTAAATGATATCAAACATCCTAAAACTATTATCTGTGTTACATATCTTGATATCCGTTTTGAAACTATAAATTATTATACCATTATCCTAAAATTATTAATAATGTTACAATATTCATCTTCTAATACTAAAATAAACATTTATACCAAATTGAATGTCTAAAAAACAATTCAACCATAATTAAATATAAAATTAAGATTAGCAAAAATGGCCTAAATTCTTTTCATAATGAAATATGTCTTACATTTATAGAGGATAAAAAAAAGGTCGGCACATCAACTATTCATTAGCTGTTAAAAAATTCTTAACATATTAAATTTACCGAAAGACAGCCATCAACCCGTTTAAATTTTATATTTGTGATGAATTACCTCCTTAGATCTTGAATTTGGTTTAAATGTCCAATTTAGTAGCAAAGAATGAATTTTGCAACATTACGAATAACTTCAAAATGATAGTGCAACATTTTATAATTTAAGGATAAATATTAAAATATGTAACACGTGTAATAGTTTGATGATGATATGTGTCATTTACCCAAAGTTTCTAAAACCATTCTTTCCTCAACGAATCAAGAATAAATGATGAAAACAAAAACAAATTAAAGGAAATAAAAACTTTCCTTCAAACAGAAACTAGTCAAATAAATCAGTCTATACGCCAGGCCAAACCAGTGGAAGAAATTTCGGTGGATGCTAATTCAAGCCTAATTCTTATTAGGGATGACAATTGGGTAGGTTGGATTAGATTTGGGTCAAGTTCTTTAGGTTCAGGTTTAGCCGACTTAATATGAATTTGTGTTCAAGTTGGGTTATTTGGGTTAGAATTGATTTCGGATTCGGGTTAGGTTGGATCGGGTTTATTTGTGTTATAGGTCACTACAGATCATGTCAATTTCAGTCTTTGGTAACTTTAAGTCAGGATTCGGGTTAAATTTGGGTTGACCTTTATGTTCGCTTGGGTTACTGGTGTATAGGCCAAAATTATTGAATCGATTCATTTTCTTTTCAATTTTTGTTAAAATTTAAATAAAAAATTTAATTTTTTGTGTGATTTAATTTAAAGTAATTTTTATTTTGTTAGTATATTTAATTAAAATATTCATAAAAATCTTCTTCATTGTAGTTTAGTACATATTTAGGTAATTCAACATTGTTAGTAATACTTAATTGTTTTTCTAAACCCATACTCTTCAACTATCACTGTACAGGTTATTCAGATTTTTACCCAACTATCACTCATACATACACTACGACAATTTTGCTATATTTATGTTTTGATGAATTTTCTTTTAAATTACTATGAAATGCAAATCAAATTCACTATTAGTAACTAAACTGTAAAATTTGAAAAATTTTGGGTGAAAGTGCAAAGATTTCAAAAGTTCAGGAACCCATGGGGTGACTGAAATGAATTTTTTTTTGAATTTAGGTACCTTATTACACTATACTTAAAAGTTTAGGGATGAATGTTGTAATTTTAACAATTGCCTATTAAGATCATTAAACTTACTAAATATAAAAATTATTTTTTTGGAAAAATTCAAATATAAGACTTACTAAATATGGAAGTTTCTTCTCCAAATATGATACTTGCAATATATAGAAGCCCTCAAAAAATGGAAATTACTGAATATGGAAATCCCCTTTCAAAATATAAGAATTACTAAATATAAATGTCTGAAAAAAAAAAGAAATTGAAATATTAAATATGAAAGTCTTCTTACCAAATATGAGACTTACTAAATATGGAAATGCCAAAAAATGAAAGTTACTAATTATGGAAGGCACAATTCCTAAATATGGGACGCACTGAATATGAAAGTTTCAAAAAATAGAAGTTACTAAATATTACAGGCTTTTACATATAATCCTATCTAAATTATATAGAACGCCAGGAACATTACACTAATTTAGTGCTAGGCTTGCGCAAGTTACTCCTTCGTGGGCCTGCTAATTAATTAAATCATTAATGCATTACTGTTTTATACTATGCCTTACCATGGCTGTAGGTCAATGACCATAAAAGTAATATATACTTGGTGCAACTGGCCTGCATTTCAAAATATACATTCATACATACTGTTATGCACTGTGAATCCATATAAGCTACTAAGGAACATAACCAATAGTTCAATAACATTTACTAGAGGCATAAGTTTGACACACATATATACATCATAAACAAAAGTGTCATACATATGCTACACACTGAGAATCTTTAGATCCAATCCCACCTGAATTACATTGCTAAAAAGGGGTTACTATAGTGTTCAGGTATTCCCTGTTCTTTGCCTTTGTATAACAAAGGCCAATAAGTTAGTATTCCAGTAATTAGGAACCTGTAAGAAAGAAACTGAACAACAATGTACAATAATAATTAACTTCTACACACCTGGTATCAAAATACTAACAACCAGTTCTTTTATTGGTTATTAGTCCCAGGTTCACCAGTATATACACACAAAATATGTAAGGGATGTGAAAACCAAAGGTTTTAAGTAAGGATTATAACCTGTAGGAAAAACAACTATATAGGACCGTGCATATTATCCATAAAGATGTCGATGTATGCCTAGTGCACTTGAGCTCAAGTCATAGTGCTAGGAACTAGTATTATTGGCCAATAATTGAGAATAGCTAATTCCCACAAATCCTTTACCCATTTGTTCTACAATTGACAAGTCTAACTTATCAATATAAATACAGCTTTGAAAGCTTCTTGATATTTGCCAATATCTCTTATTTTATGTACAGGAATGAACTATTTGCTTATTTAGTGCATGTGTTAGTGCTATCTTTGTAAGGTTTCGTGAATGATTAAGGACACCTTCCCCTCTTAGATCCATCCAGGTCTTAGCCCATCATAGTGGCCTTAGGTATCGTTGGTTCCTAACCCATCATACTGACCATAAATTAGACCATATTAAGGTCCTTTTTGCCTATATATACAAGTTTACAAATATGCACTTACACACTTCATATGCATTTCATAGTTTGGCTTCTTATCCAACCCAATCATATAAGCATCTTAAATAGCCATAAATACTCAAATCATATGCTTGTTAAATTTATCAATAATTTGGCCACTTGATATATAAGTATCATAACCAAATTTATTTAACACATAAGCATACAAATTAAATAACTCTTACCTTAAATAGCTTAGTTTGCAAGCTTAAAGTACTTAGCCTTTTGTCTCAATTCTAGTCTCTTCTAGGGTCTACTTACAGTAGCTTGAATAATTACCTATACTTGATCATTTAATAATAAGACAAATCATTCCTTAGGTCAATGATTAACAATTCTCACTATGGTTTAAATGATTAATTTAACCATTTTCCACAAATTTATTCAACCGGCCCTTAATATCATTTTTAAGCATCAAATCCTTTGTTCTTCTTTACTAGCTAATGGAAATCAATTTAAACATACTCAATTCAATCCAAAATAACCAATTAAAAGTTGGAATTAAATGGAGAACCGATAGATCCTATTATTCCAAAAATCAACTGTACCTAAAGCTCTTTTTTTTACAAGCTTGATTTCCAAGCTTCTTTTACTTGTTTTCTCTTAACAAGCATCAAGGAACCCAACGTAATAACCATTTCCAGAAACTAAAGGATTGAAATAAAGCTTGAAAATGGGAGGATAAAATTAGAACTTGCTTGAACAATAGACAAGAAATTCTAGCTTTGGGTAGCATAAAACTTAGTTTTTATCCACAAATTTTGCTTGATTTGTGGTTAATTTGGCTTGGCGAAAGCTTCATCCCTTCATCCATGGCATTTTCCTGGTGGTTTGGCAGGGAGGGGCTGAGTCTCGGGTGGTTAAATGAAGAAGAAAGTGGCTGGGTGGGGTTAATTATCACCCACTGCCTTACTTTAAAAAGTCACGTGCTTAATGCCGTCTTTGTACTAACCAGTAAATTTAGATTTATTTGTAACACGTTTAAAAATTTAGGACCAAAGTTGGTATTACGCTGAGCCTGGTTTCTTCACAGATATAATTACACATCCAGTCCCAGCCTTTCAGTTATAGTCCTTTACGTCCCTAATTTTCTTAGGGTTACACTTAAACCACTTATGAACAATTTAGTCAACCTAAAATTTCATGATGATAGAGTAAAAATCATGAAAAACCGTGGTACCTTAAATTCAATATTTTCTTATGCTCTATTCAATCATGTAATAAAATATGTCACTATGTGGAATGACTAAAATGCACTTCTTGGTCTGGCTTGTTTAAATAATCAATTTTGTACCTCTTTTAAGTTACTAGACCGTTTAAAACCGAGACTTGGCTTGCAAATAAACCATCTAAAGTGTTAATTTATTAAATGAACTAATTAACTGGCTAATTAGATTTATAGCTTTTAGGGCTGTCACACTAAACATAAAAATTTTCATATTTAGGACTTACTAAATATGAAAATAAATATGAAAGATAATGAAAGAGGAAAGTTAAGGTTTATGAAGAAGATTAAAATTGGGTTTTATTAGATTTAATCATTAGGTCATTTCGGGTTCAGGTTAAGTCAATCTCGAGTTTGGGTCATTTCAGACTTGAGTCATTTCAGGTTTAGGTTTAAATTTTCTTGAGTTTTCCTTTAATTGAGTTCGAGTTTAGGTTCAGATTAGGTTGAGTACAATAAGGATTCAGGCCATTGATTTTTTTTTTTTGTCAAATCAAGTCATATCGAGCTTAGGTTCAAATGAGTTGGGTTAAGTTATGGGATCAAATCAGATTTTACCATCCCTAATTCTTATGCATTAAGGCTGTTGGATCCACTTATCCAAAAAAAAAAAAAAACAAGACTGTTGAATTCAACATTTTTACAATGTAAGTCAAAATAATTTTTTAAATTATAGTTTAGATAAAGATATTAGACTGATTTAAGGAGATATTAAAATGTACTATCCTTGAAATTTAAAAATTAACTAGCACTCTACCATCATGCAAATATTTACATGCCTAGGTGGAACTTAGGACTGACCTTAGTATAATTACGGGTTAATGTCACACAAATACGTGTCCAGGTTTAACTGGATAATGCAGAACGAGAAGGAACAAAACTTTCTGCGAATGAATTATATACAGTTGTGTCGAGCAATACAAAGATCATTCCTATCTGCTAACTGCCAAACTGATTCCAGAAAAGAACCAAAAGTTTAATCAAAGACCATGATTCTGAGCATCCAACAACGTCAACAACGGAAAGCAGTTTGCAGCCTTCACTATAACTAATTGTTTTGATGTGAACTTCCAAGTTCCAAAATAGAGTTTTGAGAATCATTTCTCATCTAAATATTAAACAGGATTAGAAATGGCTAATTAATTACTGGAAATGATGTTGATCGCCTATGAAGCCTCCAACTCATGTGTTTTAGGAACTTCCTTTGCAAAGCTGAGACGGGTTTGAGTGGTTCGCTTGCATGGTGCTGAAGAGACAAGTGCAGGACAAGTGGGTTAGCTTCTCAATATCAACAGTGCAAGCAAATTCACAAAGTAATGTCAACCATTACCTTCAGTGCCTTGCTTATTAGACGAAAGAACAGATGACTTCCATTCTTCATAAGCAGCTTTCTCCATCTTTTTGTGCCGCTTGTAGCTTGAAAGCTGCAGCAGAAGAGGCAAGAGCCTCAAATGAGCGAGTCTCACAATAAGCAGAACACTTACCATTACCACATACACTAACTGATTTGCTGAGAGATTTTCCAAGCACCATAAGAGAAGCTGAAATTTTGCCTTTACAACTATTGAATTACATAGTACATGTAATTTGAGATGATGATGACAAAGGTCCTTGACTAAATAACTGTCGAACAATCAACAGGGGAATACTTCAGCCTCTGGTAACAGCAGTATCTTTGATATAACAAAAATGCTAAGGGCGTTATGTAAAATACCACCAGTTCCCCCAACCATCCAATAGTGATAAAATAATCTAGCATTTTCAAAGCTTGGCCTCATTATTATTTAGCACAATGCTCTAGCATTTCTAACTTAGAAGATAGGCCAGGGTAAACATCCAAACTGGATGAAAACATTGCTCTAATTCAATGAAATCGGATAAGGATGTCAAGTTCCTCCAGGCTTTCTTCTTTATTTCTACACATCCTCAAACTGACAAATTGGAAATTCTCTTCTTTGTTACAGGAACATGAGTGATACAAAATGTAGAGTTTTTTTTAAGAAGCAAAATTCCAATCATCAGTATGCATAAAATCAAAAGTCAAACCTGCCACTGTACCTTTGATTCATCATCAGACAAATAACCACCATCCTCAAATTTTCGTTTTTCAGGTAATAAGTCGAGCATTTCTGCAACAATGTGAATAAGCTACGGATGAAGAGCCAATAACAGATAGACAAAGTCATTCTATCATTGAATAAGGAAAAATATACTATTATATTGATAGAAGATGTAATATGAATGGTTGGAAACAACTAAAAACTATCTGGTGCAGGTATGAAAATGAGCATTTACCTCGATTTCCTTTCACTTCTCTGGCGTCCTTTTTTTCCTTTGCTACTCCCAACACATCATAACACAGATCCAGCATTGAGTTTGATACCTGCATTGGAAGAGAATACAGTTCTAAACATCAAAAAAGCAATACGACAAACCTGGCTATGGTTATATGCACAGGAAAAAGAAGGCATGCCACTTACACAGGAAAAGTCAGACTCAGATGTGCCGCACACTTCAATCAACTTGAGCTTATCAATCTTGAGCTGCCAAAAGAAAAGGTTCACATCAGGACTGCACAATACAAGGATAATTTGACCAAGTTCAGGTCTACAGTACAATACAAGGATAATTTGATCAAGTTCAGGTCTACAGTACCTTATGCTTTTTAGCACAAAGATAAAATGCCACAGCAGTAAATACAGGACGGTTAAGGTCCGCAGTTGCCTTCCTTGGTGCAGGCAATGCTGCTAAAAACCTCTCCTTAAAGCTGACAAACGAAAAATCATCACTATCTCCACCAGGTAATCTCGCAAGATATTCAATACTAAAATCTAAAATCAAATTACATGTCTATGCAGGCGAAGACTAATCCTTTCGGGCATTTCTACAAACACCTATCAATAGTTCTATAACCAATCTTAAGGCACTGATTGCTTTAATGAAGTTAACAGAAGCAAAATAATCTAACTAGAAACGAGAAAATGAGAAGGATCTTACAGAGACAAGCTCTTCCTCACGAAAGGGATAAGCCTAACGCATCCAAACTGGATCCCCAATTCTCTAATATCCAAGGTTGTCCTGCAAAACCATGCACATGGTATCCAAATTAAATGAATCCAATTCCACCTAGAACACATAGAAGACGTAAAATGAAAGTAGAATCAAGAACCCACTTAATATTAAGGCTATTCTGCAAAGAATTGAAGGATCTAATATAAGCCTTCTCCGACATCCCACTTAGTTTTATCGCTCTTTGTCTATCAAATAAGATATCGCCAAACCTGAGGCAGGTAAAAAAAAAAACATCATTAAAATCAGCTGTAAATAGAATCGAGAAATCCACCAAAAAAAAAATCACGACCATCCCTTTAAGACGAATAACATTACCTTGCAGCGGCGATTTCTAGGCAGATTACAGCTTTACAGACCTCCCCCTAACAAATCAATCAAACAGAAAATATAATCAGAACCCACTGCTGAAGTTAAACCCATTTTAAGATCTTCTACTGATCAGCTAATCTGATTGAAGGTCGGAGAACTTACGACGCCGATGATGGAAGAATCGAACTGGACATCGCAAAGGCGGCGGAGCTCGGCGGCCTTACGGACGAGGAGCTTCTGGTCGGAGAGACCGAGCTTCCTAGCAATGTCGGATAGATCCATTACTGGGTCGAAGGTGGAAATCAGATCTTCTGTGCTGCGTCGCAAGGAAAGATTTAGATTCAACAAACCGATGATAAAACCGATGGCGTTGGCGGGAAAGTGCGGGAAGTTAGGATTTTTTTTCCCATTTGCTTTTCATTTAAACGCGACACCTGACGCGCGCGCATATGATTTACTGCCGGTTCGTTTTAGTTTAACACGTTGTGTTAATACGTTATTTGCACAAACACTCTCAAATAAATTACAAAAGCCCCCTAAGTTGCCCACATTTACAATTATATCCTATCTCACTCCTACGCCCTACCCTTTTCACTTGATTATAGAGTTGACATTGCTGTCTTTGCCTACCTCCTACTCCATCACCACTACAATCACCAAAGACAATTCATAGAAGCCAAACTTGTTACCCAAGGGGGCAAGCTTTGGATCGAGTATAGCTTTTAGACGCTGCCCAGATCGAGTATAGCTTTTAGGCACTGTTTGCGTGACGGCACCTCCATCGCGTCAAATGGATCGATGGTGACATAGAGCTAGATGAGGAGTTCTGATTGGAGGTTTTGGCAATCATAGAGCAAGAAACTATTCCCCATCACAGCCTCACCCAATTTTCCCATCAAGCCTCTAACTTTGCCGAAGAAGACTAACTATGGGAACACCTCAGTCGCCTTAATCGCAAGTTCGATCTCACTTTCATCTGCGTACTTGGCAACACTGCAACACCATTTACGTTTTCCAATTGTCCACCGCCTATTTACCGAGCAACAGTGATGGCTTAGACCTCTTCACAACGACCCTGCTCTTGGCTGGCTTTGACACATGAATGACATTGATTTGAGTACGAGGCCTTGAGAGCCAATTGGTGGGTTGGGGAGATTTGGGCAGAATGTGGATAGATTTGAAGAGTTGGAGATTGAAAGAGCATTTCAATGGAAGGGAAGAAATAGGAGAAATATCCGTGGATTTTGGAAAAATTAGTTTTAACCAATGGCATGACTATAAATATGGGTAATTTTGTGGGTTTTTTGAATTTTTTTGAGAGAGTGTGTGTAAATAACACATTAACCCAAACCAATTAACTAGAAATGAACTAGCCCTTAGCTTCCCGGGTGTGTGTGTGTGTAACATAAAGCATGAAAATTAATCTCAAGATATTAGATAATTTAGATTAAGAATGTGATTGAAGCTCACTTAAGACCTCTTATATTTATTAGTGACTTTAACCAATTGATGTCTACTTTACTAGTTGCTTAGCACACTATTTTCCTAGACCAATTGTTAGCAGGGTGAAGATTATGTTTTTTAAGTGCATATAAAGCTTTCTACAATAAGTCATAGTTGGAATTGCATCCTAATGTGTAGCTCTAATTTGGCTATCTAAAATAAAACGATATTATTGGATACACAAAATATTCACACTATTTTATCATTGCCTTCGTTGATTCCAAACTTTTTGGGTGCGCCATAAAAAGTATGAAGATATTATTAAGTCAGCATAGTCTTCATGAATAAAAGGCTCCAAATTGTATTGAATTGCTTTTAAGTGCAACTAGGTAGTTCCTTTGCTCAAGCAATAAAATGAATCCTCTATTGGTAATTTAAGGTGGAATCTTTCATGAATTGAGCATTAAATTGTCCAAACTCAAAATTCCCAGTATTTCAAATAGTACTTTCATTTAGGATCTTTGAAAGCAATACACTTATCTACTAACAAATGAAAAACACCTGTGGGCCCAAAAATAAAGAATCAAAAGACTTGCTTTCAGTGATGGAAATACTAGTGTTTTTTCCCCATATGGCCACTAAGATCAAATGACTTGCCTCAAGACTGGTTGCTTTAAAAACACAAACAAGAGAATGGACATATTCACAACATAATATCCTCTCTCATGTCTGATCCTATTTTGTGGATATATACAAAGATGATTTGATACAAAGAGACATGGCCTAATATTTTTTCTTATTTTCTATTCGGCACAAATTTTCCTATGGCCAATGTAATGGTCTTCTTGCTCCTTTCACAAAAGATAAGACCAAAAGAGTAGTGTTTGATTAAGGTAATTTAAAAGCTCCAAGTGGTTTTAAAAATAATAATAATAATGGGAATGGTGGGTGATTCAGTAATGGATGCTGTTGTTTTTATTTTTTCTTTAGGGATATATGCTCCTTCATCAAATTGATCACACATTCATCATGTTGCCCCAAAAAGTAACAAAGGTTAAGAAAGTAGAGAACTTGAGACCCATCAAACTCAACACTCTTTATAAGATTATTGTGAAAGTCCTAGTTAACTACCTTAAGTTGGTTATGCATTCTCTGGTCTCTGAGTTTTAGAATGCTTTTGTTTTGAGATGCACTATACAAGACAACATTATTATTGCTTATAACCTTTTGCATGCTATTCAAAATACCAATATCAAAAGTGGCCCAAGACATTATAAAATAGTCCTGAAACTTGATATCAAGAATGTTTATGATAACCTTCAATTGTCATTTTTTTTTCATATTCTGATCTATTATTTTTTTGTTGATGTCTTCTTTGTTGTTGTTATTCACGCTCATGAGGGAAAGAGAAGAAAAAACATGACTTTTGTCTCTAATTGAGTCCCAAGTACCTTTAATTTTGTGTCTATGAAACTTTCAATGAATTTTTCATTTTTTGTAATTAAGTTTATTTACATGTGTCATGTCATATATTTAATAGGGACTTAATAAGAGTTAAGTGGCACATGAGATTTCCTGTTAGTTATGTGACAAGATGTCTAATATAAGACTAACAAAGGTAACATTTTCAAAGTTCTAGAACTTATTTAGAAACTCGGTAAGTTATAGAATTGAAGTAGAAAAGTAAACAAAGTTATAGGACTGAATATGATCTTTTTCCAAACTCAATTTACAGAGATATAAAAAAAAAAGTAAGTTTGAATTAACTATCAACAAATATGACACAATTTAAATTCATAGAAAGATAGTCAACAAATAGTGTGAATGCATTAACACTTACATAATTATCTAAAATTAACTTTATAAATTATAATTTAAAATGTTTAGTAATTATATTCCTATAAACTCAATCTATGCCATAGCCTTTTGATAGCTAAATGATCATTTAAAATATCTATTTTTCCTTCTGTAAATCAAGTTTCTGTACAACTCAATCTTATATAGGGTTAGAGACTAATAGGCAATGGATTCTAAAGTTTTGGGATCAATTTGCAATGAAATAGAAGTTGAGGACCACTTTGTAATGCAGTTAAAAGTTTGGAACTAATGGTGTTATTTATCCTAATTTCACATAATTACCCGGGTTAATTACATCTGTAACCCTAAATCGTTAATTATTTTTCTATTTTAGACCCTAACTTCAATTTTTTGCATAGAAAGTCCCTAATCTCATTTAAGTGTTCAATTTTGGACTTTTAGTTAACTTGAAAAGTTAAAGTCTGATGGAAAAAAAGGTTAAAAACTAACTTTAACTATTGAAAACTTTATTTTTGCCTTAGAAACCATGAAATTTTTATATCTAACAATCGACCCACCGTCCTCATAACCTACTACACGTACGTTCCCCTCCTACAACCATGATTCTTGAAAACCACTAATAGATGACTTGATTTTGTAGTGTTAAGATCAAAGAACAATTGCCCTATGATTTTAGACTTGATTTCATGCTGGATTAGTTCAATGTTTTGTTCAAATTATATTTCAATATATGAAATTCCATCGTAACTTGCCTCTCTCACTTTTTTTTGTATCGCGCTATAGTAGAAGCACCAAGTGCCACTAGCAGCAGCACCCCTGCCAGGGCCTTTCGCTGCTGCCAATTGGGGTAGCAAGGCCCTACCCTCCTCAAGGTCTCCTTGCTCCAGATGTTCTCTTAGTCCCTCTACGTCATTCACCTCTTCATCGTCAAGTACGTTACTAATTCAATCCCACCGCAAAGGCCCCAATACCAGAACTCTCGCAAAGTTGCTAATTTAATCATTTATCTACTAGCTCCTTAAGGGCGTTGCCCACTACCAAAGCCACAACCACAACACACTTCACCGTGACCGGTTGTCGTCATTCCAATCGATCCTTCTCTAAATTGCAATGGCCGCGCAATGCTTCTGGCGGATGCAAAATGCTGTCAAACAACAATGAAAAGAGAGGGATTTTACTCCCCGAAGGCTGTTATACACAAAGAAATCATTCATTTTCATCAATCTTGCACATACAACAATTAATTTCAAAATCAAAGTTAGGATTCATGAATAATTTCAAAAACCCAGATTTGTTTTGAATCGAAAATTCAACCAAACAATGCGAAATTGAGTCCTAAAATCATAAGGCTATTGTTCTTTGGCCTTAACACTACAAAACCGAGTCATCTATCGGTGATTTACATGAATGGTAGTGCCCGAAGAGGGACATGGATGTGTTGGATTGTGGGAACGGAGGTTTGATTGTTAGATATGAAAGTTTCAAGGTTTCTAAGGCAAAAATAAAATTTTTAGGGGTTAAAATTAGTTTTTAACTTTCTTTTTTTTTTTGTCTAATTTAACGCCTCAGGTTAACGAAAGGTTTAAAATGAAACACTGAAAAGAGATTAGGGACTTTCTATTTAAAAAATAGAGGTTAGGGTTCAAAATAAGACAATAATTAAATGTTTGGGGTCACGAATGTAATTAACCCAAATTACCCCTCTAGATATAGTGATTAATCATAATTGTAAACACTACAATTAGATTATAATCATAATTGTGCCCAGAGTCACCCTCAAAAGCTGGTTAAGTTGGTATTATTCTACAGAAATTGATTCATCTTCGATGACATAGATTTATTTCACCCTATTAATGGTTCTCTAGGTTCCCTTGAAGATTCAGCAGCCAACAGGGTCTTGGCCAGATGCTAATGGATGCTGGAAGCCTGGGAATCTTAAGGCCATCCTTTTAGCAATCCGTAAAGCTCTTGAGATACTTTCAGGGTTGAAATGACAAACATATCTGGAGGTTTGTCACTTCTTTGCCTCCCCCTGTTCTTCTGCATCACTGTGATGAATAAGCTGATAAAGAACAAGATAGTTTGCAGATGTTAGTCGAATGGAAAACATAATAAACGTGGCAGCACTTGACAATGTGTAGGCTAGGAAATGCAATAAATACCAGGGAGCCAAGTTGTTCATAAGCCTCCATTACTTGCGGATTCTCTTCATCCTCGTACCCCACTTGTATTATGCGCGGTCCATTGACAGACCAAAAGGCCCTTCTGCCAGCCTCCTGGACGGACGGATGGAATGCAGATCAGATGATTGGAAATGAATGAAACAAAAGTATTCACAGCAATAGAGCAAACATTGGTACTCCAACGAACAAAGTGCCTTAAAATTGGAAGTTGATGACAAAAATACAAGTTACAAGAGTGGTAACGGTTTCTGGAGTCATATCACAGATTTTGAAACCAAATAAAGTCACAGATCAGTTGATAGAATTCATAAAAGCATAATCAACATGAAGCAAGCAACTAGCAAGGACAGTTTTGACAAAAAGGAATCTATCAAAAATGCAGTAAAAAGGGAAATTGAGTTGATTGTGGACCTGCAAAGCAATTAAATAAATAGCTTCTAGTGCTTGCACACGAATTTCAGGATCTTCAACTGGTTCGCGCTGGATAGAAAGTGCGCTCCCAAGCTCAAGAGGCATTTTTGACCTATCCTGTTCACTGTATATCTTGGGGCGTAGCAATGAAATGAATAAAATCAAGTCAAATATTCATCCTCCCATGTACCAAAAGTTAAAAGCACAAAAATCGCCATAATAATTCTTCCCCTAGTATTGTTCCATGAGGATTTTTTCTCCTTAAGCTACTTGCCTTCTAAAAGCTTTTCCATATTAAACCAAATGGTATGAGAAATAAAATTCATGCAGCCAACATATGTACACATATAAACATACATAATGATCCATCACTCATGTAGCAAACCCCTATACTCGCTTGGATTAAGGCTTGATAAATCAAATTAATAATTAACAGCTTTTTTTATCAAATCTGTCTGAAAAGGAGAAAACCACGCTAGAGAGCCATAACTGTGATGAAATATTGAGAAACGAACACAAACAGATAACAATGGTACTGAACTCAGTGGTCTCCAAGCCAACAAAATTACCTTGTTCCCTGCAACTGGCAGAAGCAGGACTGGCCAAAGAAATTCTGACATCAAAAGCAAATTCTGCAGTTGATTCTCTGCCTCAAAACAACAGTTGCGGATCGTTCCAGATACCTATTAGCACAGAATGACAACTTTGCCAACAGTGTTGATAACTGATACTCTAGCCAAGCTGGGTAAATTCCTTTAATCAAGCTTCAATCATAACAAGTATGCCAAGTGGAAAATTTTAAAAATCCATTTATTAAATCACAATTTGACTTCCATTAGATTCATAATAGCTGCCCTCTAATTCCACCTTCCTACAGGTTTCTGATGGGCCATCCCCATAGTTCTTATGCATCAGATAAAAGATGAGGACTCTGTCTGGCAATCTACCTCCACAACAAGATTAGCATGCCTAGAAACAGCTTTGCATCAGCTAAAATTATGCATAGGAAAGTGACAATTTTTTATGAACAAAGAATAAAGAAACCAAACACATTTACAGGGTATGACATACTGATCTGCTGAAATGGATATCAATAGGCTAAGCATTTTCAAGAATGCCCTAGCTTTGCAAGAATATTTGAAGTTCAAAAAGATCAGTAGAACCAAAGCAACAACCTATATACTTATTCTACCATACAGTAGAAAAACAACTATAAAAGTTCATGATATTTGCTCTCCAAGAGCTTTCAAGTTTAAGGTCTTAGTGAAATGCAACTCAATAAGAGGTATTCAGTTCATACATGTAGTAAACAAAATTCATGCAGGACACTCATCTAAAAACAGGAGACAATTTGCATGACGTGCATACCCCTTTCTTCCTCAACAGACTGTTTGAATCAAATTGCCTGATGATCTGTTTTAGCAAGCCTCTTTGAGGATCCAGTAACAGTTTCCTAGCTTCTTCCTTCTTTGAGATGTTCACGAGTATTGAACCAACATGATCGAAAGGATCATCTGATGCAAGCATTGAAAAAGAAAAGGTGAACATTTTGTTTACTCTTTTCTTTTCCCAATCAGTACAAGGAACTCAATCTATAATTTTTGAACCAGTGAAATTGCAGGAAATGCACAATAATTGATACCAAATGACCAGTAGTTAAGTGAAAAGACACTTTACCACTACTTTCACCTGAGGATCTACAGAATGACCTCACAAGCTTCATAACATACAGCCCTTGCATCTTATCTCCAGTCTGACAAGCACATTAAGCCACATGAGAAACCTAGTAATATGGTCAGACCTAAAGAGGAGCAAGTGCAATCAATACTACATACTTATGCACTAACACGCACGCCAAGCAACATTTAGGTGATGAAAAGCAAAAGTGCCCACCCCAACCATGTAATTTTATTGATTATTGTCAGCAGTACAAAACTCCTCAGAACAAAAGAATGCACCTGAACTACGGAAGAAATACCATCATCCAGCTGTGTCAGATTAACCAAAAGCATAACAAGCAACCCTGTAATGCTAGAGTCTGGCTTGTACAGAAAATCCATAGCAATTTTGATCAATCCCATTGCAACCATTTTAGCGGCCACTTCAGCATTCTGTGACAGATTCACAAGAGCTTCAGCAGCCGGCTCTGATATCTCCTGGAACAAGAAAACAAATTCAATCAACCCCGTAATGGAGTGATCTGAAGGTCATAAAAAATCCAACTTTCTCCCACAGATTGCTCCTAAAACCAAATATCTCAATATGGGTTTAAATTACATATCGATATATACAAAGAACGTACTCCGTTGAAACGTTTAGAAAATCCAATCAGAAAGCCTTATGGAATTAACATTAGCAAAAGAGAAAGTACACACCTTCTTCTCACTCAAAAGCCGAGATAATGAAGGAAGCAGAATCTTTGAATAATTGGCGAGGGACTGTATGCCATCTTCAGAGCCAGTGAAATCTCGAACAATATCAACAGCTTGCTTCCTCAACTGGGAGAAAAAGAGAAATAGAGAGAAGCAAAATCTTAGTTCTATGAAATTCCTAAATATAACTGGCCAAATTCTATTAAGCTTGAGCACTAGATTCGTCCAGCAGTTGTTCACTGATCAAAAAAGAAGGAAAGTAATACGAAATAGAATTGGAAATCGAAAAGGACAACTCACTGGTGGCAAGGGAGAAGAGAGAAAACCGACGAGTTCTTCGAGTTCTGTAGCCATGCCAGAGCCCTCAGAACGAAGCACAAGCAATGGATTGAGCAGAAGCCGCGCCGGCGTCCCTGGGAGGATCTAAAAAGTCCCTTAAATGGTCGTCTTTCTTTTCTGTTTCATTGTTCTGGATATCACGGGTCACAAAGCGCGACTGTTTTCTTCGATTGCCTTACTTGAGAATAATAATATTGTTATCGCCAAATTGTCAGGAATGGTGAATATTAAGTACTTAAGTTGTATTTTTGTCTTTCAAATCAACCCCCCCAACCCAAGCCGACGAGCATCAACCTGCAAGAAGAACATGGCAAAAACTTTAACATCAATCGCGCTCGAAATGGTTTTTCGTTTTTTGTGAATAAAATTTATCAAGCTTGTTCTCAGGTAAAACGCAATCCAAATGAATCAAATTTTGGTACAGGAAAGTTTCCTTGTTGGAACCGACGATGGATCTTTGTTTTTCTTTGGTTCAACAGATGAGCTGGTTTCTCGCTGTTTACTGGGCTCATTCGCGATGTTTTTCTTCAAGCTCATTGCCGGACTGCTGCCGGAGAGAAGGGAAGCCTTCGCCGGAATGTTGACATCTTCTTCTTGTCGGAGCGAGCACGGGCTTCGTATCGTACGTCGTGGAAGAAGGATCGGGTGGCTGTTCAAACCCAGATTCTGGCATTGGGTGATTTTGCTTGCAATACTTCTCTCTCTTTGTGTTGTGGCATTTGGCCTCATATATCTTCACCATGGTTAGATTCGTCGGATTCTTTTGCGTTTTGTTGGATCGAAGAATAGTTGTTCTGAACTGCTTAAACTTGATACTTCTGCTGGAATCTGCATGCTCGGAACTAAATAAGCTTTACTCCATTAGCTCTTCACTTGTTGAACTCGAACTAGGAATTCAACTAAATATGTCTTAGTCCTTGAAGTGATTTGAGGAAGGTATGAGAGGATTGAAAGGAACATTGGCTTCGTTGAAGATTATGCAGCTTCCGATGATAAACAAAAGTATATGCATAGTGATAGCTGTCTACATAAGACTACTAGAGCATACCAGTTGTGTGTTAGAGGTTGAGAATAGGTAAGAATAACCTTAAGATGGTAGAAACATAAGTGGATAAAAGAACTCAGCGTTTTTCCTTTACAAAATGCGGGTTCTTAAGAGTACTCCTGAGTTAGGAGTTCTATGGTGTCTCATATCAAACAGAGCCAATGAACATAGTTTATGCAGCCAACCCTATCCTGTTGTTAAAGCACCAATTAATTTGAGTCGCTATAATTGGGTTCAGTACTGTGTTGCCACATTAGAGTTTTCTTTTTCATTGAACCTACTTGATTTTGATCACTATAGAAAATCTGAGTCTTTGCACGTGCATTTCACTATATCTTGTTTCTTTTTTGCTATGTGATGTGAAATAAAACTTTATGTTGTTTACTGAACTGCAGGCAACGTGGAAAGTGGCATTGCTTTCTCAGAAGAAGTGAAACAAGCACCCTCTGATTCTGATAGTTCACCACCACCACCACCACCACCAAAGGGCAAGCACCGTAGGCAACGTAAGAGAAGTTGTTCTTTTTTATTTTGCTTTGTTTCATGATTTTATATCAGTTCTAAGAAAATAGATCTTGCTTTGTTTTCTGAATTTGTATCAGTTTTAAGGAAATGTACCTGTTTCATTTCAGTTGTCTCTTTGTATGTGAAACTTAACTGAATGCAGAAAAGCCGGTGTCATTTTTTTTTCCTTTTGGCCGGAGTCAGTCTAAATAAAAAAAACTGTTGGTGACAAAGTTTTCAGAAACTCTGAAATGGATACTGAGGTCAACTTGTTTCACGTGTTTTCTAGAATTCGTCATTCTTCCAGGTTTTCTGATTTCCTTTCGTTTATGAAGAGTCCAAATTTGTTCCTCTTCCCTCATTGCTTGAAGATTGTGTAAATTAAATTCTTCTTTTCAATGACTAGATTTTAGCAACCATTTGCATGGATGTTGATGCATTAAATGCACTTGATAGAGAATTTTGCCTGTAATCATTTTGTATAGATTCTTGTATATGTTAGAGGTTAAATTAATTAGAATGCAATTTTCTTGAAGAGAGACTTGACCATTAGCACCATATATTTGTATTCTTCAGATTTTCCATGTGAAGTTAAGTTTTCAGAATCAGTAAATGCTATTCTTGAGCCCAAGGATTATATGAATTCCACACAATTTTCACTGGAGTATGTAGAAGAAGAGAAGAAACCACTTGGGACCAATTTGTTTGAGGCTAGATTTGGGGGGCATCAGACTCTTCAGGAAAGAGAGGAATCCTTCATTGCAAGAAGTCAAACCATTCACTGTGGTTTTGTTAGAGGGCCCTCTGGATTTCCGAGCACGGGGTTTGAGTTGAGTGAACAAGATAAGGCGTACATGAGACCCTGTCAGGTTGCAGTATCTTCTTGCATTTTTGGTAGCTCTGACTTTTTGAGGAGACCCACTAGCAAAAAGGTTAGTGGGCATTTCGATACTGAAATAGTTTTGATATTTGGTGTATTCTACTGATTTACTTCTTAATACAAAACAATAACAAAAAATGTTCAAATAAACCTGTGTTCTGTGAAGGAGCTTAGCTGCTTTTGATTTGTCCTTGCTAGGGTAAGAAAATTCTACCCACTTCTTTGTGGAGAAAGATAATTTCTCTGAAGCTGATGTGGGCCAACAGCTGTTTTAAATTACATTCAGGTTGAAGTTGCCTTGGCTAACTGTATCTTGATAGGCATAGCAAAGGGATAAGAAGATAGAGTGGTTACAAGCTAATTTCTCAAAGGTCCAAAAGCAGACTTGTAAATTGGGAATGCTTGAATTGTGTGATTTTGCATTTTCTTCTGGGATGTTTGGGAACGCTTTTCCTCATCATTTCTCATTTTTCGTTCTATGGATATAAAATGGAAATGCATGATTTATGTAGCCGCCCCAATCAATTGGATTCAAGCTTAGTTGATTAATTGATTTCCCATTCTTCTCCCATTTCCTCATTTGTTGAAGTGTGTGGGGCTGGATATTGAGTTATGCTAGTTTGCTATGATTCAACCTGAAATTAGATTTTCCAACTTTTAAATCAATAAGATGATGTCATTGTAAACATCAGCTGCTTTATTGTGCTAAAGCACTCCAAGTTCCTACCTAATTTGTCCATTAGTTTCCTTGCTGAAAATAATGTAGGTTCCTTCTGCATTTGTTTCAGATTAGTGAATTCTCCAAGAAAAATGTTTGTTTTGTTATGTTTGTGGATGAGCAAACTCTGTCAAAATTGTCTTTGGAGGGACATGTTCCTGATGAAGGTGGATATATTGGACTGTGGAAGATTGTTATTGTGAAGAACCTCCCTTATAAAGACATGCGGAAAACAGGAAAAGTGCCAAAGTTCTTATCACATCATCTCTTTCCTTCTTCAAGGTAAAACTGTTTACTGGTTTACAAGTGTTATGTTTGCCCCTGATCACCTGACATGGCCTTTGATCTGAATGCTCTTCTTGTTTTTAGGTATTCGATTTGGGTTGACAGTAAGATGCGACTTGATACTGACCCTATGCAGATCATTGAATTCTTTTTGTGGCGACAGAAAGCAGAGTATGCCATTTCAAATCATTATGATCGCCACTGTGTTTGGGAGGAGGTACTACAAAACAAGCACCTAAATAAGTACAACCATACAGCCATTGATGAACAATTTATGTTCTACCAGTCTGATGGCCTCACAAAGTTTGACAGTTTGGACCCAAATACTCCCCTTCCAAGTTGTGCGTGTCATGGTCTTGTCAATGTGAATGTCAAAATTTTTTCTTGCTTTTCATTTGTTTCTT
Organism: Aquilaria yunnanensis; assembly: GCA_039654915.1. Lineage (NCBI taxonomy): Eukaryota > Viridiplantae > Streptophyta > Magnoliopsida > Malvales > Thymelaeaceae > Aquilaria > Aquilaria yunnanensis. The sequence continues at coordinate 6,994,252 of CM077595.1, forward strand.
CCTGCACCAGATGTTGACTTTTCCTTTGATGTATTTCCCAGATGTTCCTGAAGGCTCATTCATCATCCGGGCTCACACTCCAATGTCGAACTTGTTTTCATGCTTATGGTTCAACCAGGTTGATCAATTTACGTCGCGAGATCAGCTTAGCTTTGCGTATACTTACTTGAAATTGAGGAGAACAAATCCAGATAAACCATTTCATCTTAACATGTTTAAGGTGAAGTCTGTGTTCCAGAAATTTTCCTGTAGTTTAGTGATTTGAGATATGGTTTCTCTTCTTAGGAACTTCCTGGCATCTTTCACTCTGGCTTCCAAATTAGAAATTTAGCCGTTTGATGTAGTTCCTCCTCCAAGTTAATGCACTATTTACAAGAACCATCATGCTCTTGGAACGTTATAGTACTAGTTTCTTTTTTCTATGATCTGGAAACAGTAATTAGTTGTTGATCTGATGTAGGACTGTCAACGGCGAGCACTTGCAAAGTTGTTCCGGCATCGAGTAGAGCCATCTCCACCATTCCTCCCTGACAGAAATGGCAAGTGTCCTGAAATATTATTCTTCATGATTATTTGTTTTTGTTAGGAATCTAGCATTGCAATGATAAAAGTGAGGGTCTTCAAGTCTCCATGTACATTGGCTCTCGATTTCTGAAAGGATCTTACTTGTTTGTGCAGTGATTAAAAAGCAATGACAGAATTTTGGTTGCGGTACATCAGTTTTTCCATAGATCAGGGAGACAGGAAATGAAGGAACATCTAATATCAGAAGTTCAGCTGCTAAACGGATTAATCTAACTTCCAAGTGATCCCCCAAATCACTCACAAACCAAACGAGGACGAGGATTAAGGAGGAAATGTATAGATAAGGAGGTAATGAGAAGCGAAATGTTGAATAGATCTGCCTCATGACATTCTTAGTTTTCGGGGTTTTTTTTTTCATGTTTTTTAAGGGAAGTATTTTTGTTATTTGTAGATTATTTATTTTGTCTGTTTTAATCTATCATAATTAGTTTGGACTTTTAGATCAGTTAATAATAGGAAAAATATTCATTTGTAGGGAAACGTTTTTCTTGGGCAAGTTGTATGATTGTACCTTCTCTTTTATCTGTGTAAGCTCTGGATGTATTAATAGATAAGCTAGTTGTAATTTTTTTTGTTTTATTATCGGTGTTGAAGGAGATTAAATAATGAGTTAAATGCATTATTCTTAATTTTTTTTTGAAAGAAGGATGCATTCATAAATTTTTTTTTTTTTTAATCTTATTGAGTTTTTACTTATCTTGTATACGATTAAAACTGCACAATTAAAAAAGCCCAATATTTTCTAAAATACTTTTTGAAAAAATTAGGTATATTGTAATCAAATTCTATGTTTTAAGTTGGCATGGATTTTTTTTTTAAAAGAAATAAGTTCTCTCTAAAATTTTTTTATCCAAGTGATCATTTTAGATAAAGTGTTAGCTTTTAGATGATGTTGGTTTTAGTAAAAAATCAACAAAATTAAAATTAATGAGTTTTAAATTTGGTATCATAGTTTTTGTCATAGGCAATGTAATCACAATAGTTCTTTGATGTTAAGTTGATCACTAACATACCGGTCTACGAGCAGCAGCTTGGCTATGGATAGATACAAATGCCTCTCTTATCTTCAAAATTGGTCAACTTTTTCTCACATGTGCTTCTGCTTTTGGAGCTGAGCTTTGAGCTATTCAGGGAGTTGTGCAAACTGCTTTCAAGTTCAAGTTATCTTCAATTATTATTCTAACGGATTGTTTTCAAGCTTTGGCAGCTTTATGTGGCTTTATGACTTTTGATGCCGAGCTGATTGGTTTAATCCAAGCCTTTACCTTAACATTAGAGAAAATATATCCCTGTGCTTTGATAGTTGTATCTTGCCAGTATGTTGCTCCAGCTTATGATCATGTTATTTCTTTATTTCCCTAACTTTTTTCTTGTATTTACTTCTGATTAACGAAAAAAAAAGTTGACCACCAACATTATATTATTAGTAGAAATCCACTATCAATGTTAAACAACTCACAAAATATAATAAGTAAACTACTAATGTTTTTGTTTATTGAACAACATTGTCCACCCTTTAAAAAGTTGAAGCCATACCTTCATCTTCATCTAGCCTTCGAAACTTCCATCATCTTCAAAATATATGGCTCCACAACTCACATTGCTCTTCAAAGCTTGGAAAAGTGTCATGATTCTAATAGAGTCCCATCAGGTCAATGGTCTTTGATGCATTGACAACTGCTAACATGAGCTAAACCGCTCACCTCAATTTGACTCATGTCACTACTAAGTACTAACTACTAGCCTTTGGGGCCCACTTGATGTATGCCAGCGGTTGTTAGCCGCAAACTTTGCCTGCAACACCCTTCGCCAATCTCAATCACTGCCATTGAAGATTGCCATCAATTTAGGGCTGGGAACTATAGGAAATTGATAATTTGGGCTAAGAACATGATTGTAGAAAAAGAATGAGGCACACAACGATGTATATTGAGAATTAGTTGGATTTTTGGGGCCTAGAGGAAGATGACATTTTTTTTGCATAAAAAATTATTTAAAAAGATAATCAGGTAGTAATACTCATAAAAAAATCAATAACATTTTTGTTATTTTCTAAACATTTTTTTATGAAATATGTCACTATTATACATTTGACTGTAAAAGGATTATAATAGTTGATAAGCTTACAACGAATAGGGTTGTAAATGAACCAAACAAACATAAATTCCTATTTATTTTCATTTGTTTAACTTTAAATGAATAGGAATATGAACAATAAACGAACATATTTTCTTAGTCTATATTTGTTCATTTATAAATGAATATGTTTGTGTTTTTTCATTATCAATAACATTGTCGTGAATCAAATGAACTAAACAAAATGTGTTTGTAAATACCATCAAATGAATATGTTCACCAACAACATGAATAATGTGTTTGTAAACAGCATAAACAAACATAAATGAACAAACAACTAATATTACAAATAAATGAACTTACGGTAAACAATAAATAAGTAAATGAACAAAAAAAAAAGACAAACAAATAAGAGAACGAAAATAAATGAATATTAACTAACTTGTCCGTGAACATAAAATAAATAAGCTTTGGTGAATGTTACGAATGATTGACAGAAGTTATATTTGTTTATGCAACGCAGAAATATCAAATTTGCCACTAATGTTTTTGGTAGAGAGCGGATATGACATTATGTTTTTTTTTTTTCCCAATCTCCACTAATTTTTTAAAATATGCCGAATATAACACTGTCAGTTAGAGAATAACAAAAAAAATAGTAAAATAGCAAATTTTGAAATCTTGGGGTTATTGTGAGTCTTTACAAAAATATTAAGACCTTTGAAATTTTTGCCAAAATAGGGTCTGATCTCCACTCTCAGCACTTCAGCCCTATCTCTGTCTCTGTCATCAGCACCCTAGCCCTATCTTTGTATTTCCTCTATCTTTATTGTCTAATTACCTCACCAGAATTCAAGAGAGAAAGAGAGTTTAATTGTAAAAAGTTTTTAAAATTTGTTAAAACTTATATTATCACTCTAAAATTTTAAAATTTGTTATTTTTAATGTTTTTCTTTAGCTTTTTAACACTTTCTATTTGTTTTTAAACGGTCAATGACAAATTTAGTCTTAATTTAAAACTCCAATAATATATCCAACTTATTTTAAAATATTATTAGAAAATTAAATCTAAATAAAACTATAGTGACATATTTGGCCTCAACGTAAAACATAGCAGTAGTAATCAATTTACCACTCTTGTCGTTCTGTACAGTACTTCAGTTCGGCCGCAAACAATTTTATGCGAAAAACAGCAAGAAGCATTGAAATGATCAGCTTAGCAATGGCGGGAGCAGTGGGAGCTTGCTTAACCAAATGTAGCCACAGCAGCGCTCTTTTGCGATCTGTCCAGCCCCTCCGCCGCTCGTCCGCAGTCCGCTTCCGTTCTGGTTTCTCTCAATTTCTCATCAAACCAAAAACATTTTCCATCTTTCATTTCACTAATTATTTCGTTTTCCTTTTCTCAATCTCCTTCAGCCAGAAATTCGACTGAGAGAGCTTACGATGCGCTGTTGCTGGACGCTGGTGGTACCCTCCTGCAACTGAAGAAGCCGGTGGAGGACACTTACGCTTCAATTGGAGCAAAATACGGTTGTTTTTTTTTTTCAGAATAGGAATGATTTGCCTAGGTTGCACATGTCATTCTTCCGCATGTGTTTCCGTCTTGATTCAATCTCGTTGTTGTTGATCGTTATTTTTTTTCTCATTATTCTCTTGATTTTTGACCATTTTGTAGCCAACTGCAGGTCTGAAAGCTAGCCCGGCTGATATAAAGCAAGGATTTAAAAGGGCTTTTGCGGCTCCCTGGCCAAAGAAACTCCGTTATGAGGTTCATGCTATGGTTCTTTGATTTATATTTTTGTTCATTTTACTCGATGTTGGCGAAATTTTCTGTTATTCAAGCCCCCTTAGCTCATAGGTTAGAGCATCTGAAATGGGTATCCGTTATGTTATGTTTATGCGCACATATCCTTTCCTATGTGCAAGATACAAGTGCTTGAAGATTCCCAAATGGTCATTTGTCCCTTCCATTGATGCTATCAACTATTTGAATTCACAGAAAACTTTTGTTTATGAAGATCGTTATTATCATGATCCGTGATGCATGATATTTGAGGTTGTCATAATAGTTCCATTGTTTGATATGGATTATCACATAATCACCTCATGTCCAGCAACCTGTAATGAGCTGAAACCTGAATCTTTGTTTGCTGACAGGGGGATGGGAGGCCCTTTTGGAAACTTGTAGTTTCTGAAGCCACTGGTTTTGCTAATCTTGATTACTTTGAAGAAGTTTATGAGGTAATGTTTTTGGATCAGGCTCTCCTACTTTCATGGCTTCTAGCTCAATAATTTTATGCAACAACCATGGTTCTAGAGAAAAAAGACAGCAAGCTGATTTCTGTTATTGACAGAGCTCCACAAAAAATAACCAATCTGCCAAATTCATGTCAGATGGTTTTGCCTGAAGTTCTGTTTGCTGCTTTTTTCAGTATTTTGCCAATGGCGATGCATGGCATCTTCCAGATGGAGCTTACAGTACAATGTCCCTTCTTAAAGATGCTGGAGGTCATTTTGATTAAGCATTATAATCAACACACCTATTTTTCAGTGTCTAATGAGGGGCCTTTATTGCAGTTAAAATGGCTGTTGTCTCTAATTTTGATACGCGGCTAAGGAAACTTTTGAAAGACATGAACGTATTAGATCTGTGAGTATCATCCACCCCTCCGCCCCAAAATATGATCCATAAGCTACAAGTTGTTGTCACTTCTTGTAGCTAGTGAATCCCGCTTATTATTTGTACAAGATAGCAAAGATGCTTTAAGTTCTCATACTCATATTAGACTAAAAGTTTGAAATCACCAGCCCCCTGTCTTTTTCACTCATTCTTGGCAGCTGGCTTACTGAAGCTGGTAACAAAGTACTCATTAGGTCCCCAACTTCATGTATGGTGGTGATGGTGCTTGGCATCATTATGATGTGAAGTTACTTCATCCTAATAGCATATAATGGGAACCTTTTCCGGCACTTCTTTTTTTTTTTTTTGTTTTTCTTTTTGCCTCTTGAATTTGATTATATTTTGCATATTTTTCAGGTTTGATGCTGTACTGGTATCCTCTGAAATTGGATATGAAAAGCCAGATGCAAATATATTTAAAGCTGCTCTAGGTTTGCACTGTAACGTGAAACTTCTTACTTAGTCTCCTTCATCCCAAGTAATTTACCATGATCACCTAATACCTGGTTCGCACTCAGTATTATTATGCAACATTCTCCTACTCTCGAATTTGAGGAGCTTTTTTTCCCACTAGATTACAGCTTTTCAATTCAGCTAATCAATCAATTAACTAAGCCACAATCCTAATAAATCAACTAAGGATAACAACTTACTGCTGAAAGAATGTTGGCTCTTGAATTATTGAATTTATTTAGTTGAGTGTATATTTCTAGATTCCCTGTCTATACTTGCTGTTTGTGGCATATTAACGTGCCAAGTTGGTAATTGAAGTTGGTAGGGAAGAGATAATAGATTAGTCCAGTTTCTTTTGAATCTGTTCTTGGTGATGGTATGAAAAATAGCTGCATAGGTGAAACCCTTGAACACACGGGTGGCTAGACTTTCATGTTATTTGAATGAGGATTGGCCCTCCTAAAAAGAAAAAGACCTCAGAAATTTTGGTGCAATTGCAGACCAACTTGGTGTGGAGGCTGGGAAGGCAGTTCATGTTGGGGATGATGAGAACGCGGATAAGATGGGAGCCAATGCCATTGGGATACATTGCTGGTAAGCTAGATTGACAGAATTTCACAGACCACATGTTTCAGTGAAATCACATCCATCAAATTGTCTGCCAATACGAACAAGCAGGTTATGGGGAAGAGATGTGACGGCCTTCTCTGACATACAAAAGCAGATTCTTGTCCCAGGTTAATAGTTTTCATGGTATAGGTATGTCATACTTGCATTACGTTTGTTCTGATTTGGAAGGCATATCTTCCCAGTTTCAGAGGCAACCTTGAACCTAATATCTTGTTTCCTATTATGCATTGCAGCTATCTTTGTTTTGATTTTTGACCTCCTTGTCTGGATGTAACTCGTCGTCCATGTTTTGAGGTCATAGATGGAAACTTGCAGACTTCGGAGACAAATGTTACTGGTTTCCGGTTGACAGTCTTTTGAAATTCTTTTACGTACCAACACGCTTCCACATACAAATTCGATTTACGGGAACATAGTATCATGTTAGAGCTTCAAATGTAAAAGATTTGTTTTCATCTAATAGCGTTCGACATATTGTTAGCGTGATTCCGGATAATATGAGAAACTCTAAAAGTTCATTACGTCTTCTATCTTGTATTAGTTCATCCAGCTCAGAATTCAATTTGCCCCCTGTCGGAAAGCAAGAATTGGAGCCATTTAGAGGCTTTACACCTCCTTTCTTTAGCTTAAACTTTACCCTCCCCCGTTACTGCTTTTATTACTGTTAGGGGAAAAGGGAAACGAGTACCACTTTTGATTTGGCCTAGAGGCATTTTTGGCCTCAAACTTGGATGATGTGGGCACTTGACCCCCTGAATATTAACTCAGTCTAACTTGCCCATGAATTTGGTAAAATAATACCCTTAAGCTCTTTTTTCTCTACGTGCCGATCATTTGTCCATTAAAACTATTGATGCCATTTTTGTTCTGTTGGGTAAAATGTGTTGAAAGTTCTCTAGTTTGTTTTTCATTCATTTTCGTCTCTATACTTATAAAGTTCATGATTCTTTTCCCAACCTTTGGAAAAAGCTCAAAAGTCACTCTAAGAATCCCAAAGCTCTGTGTTTCTTCATATTTCCCTCTACTTTAACAGAGGCTGCGTTGAGGATTTAGAAACAGAGCTCCGAGAACAAAAATACTTGCTTTTGTCTTTTGGTTTGTTCTTAAAGAGGATAACTAGTTGGTGTTGGAACTGATGGGGTATCAGTGGACATTTTGAGATGGTGGATTCATTTGTCATGGTAGAATTTAATAAGTGTCGGCCAGACGGTCGGGTTTCTGCAGAAGAGTCCAACATGAACCCCAAGCATGACTCCCAGTCAATGGTGTAAGAAGGTAAATTAAATACCTTGATTGCCACCACCGATTCCCAAAAGAGAGGGTTGATTGCCCCGATGAAAACAACTGGAAAACTACCTCCAATCCGATGAATTTCCTGTCGATCATCATGAAGATCTCTCTATGAGCTCCGTTTCCACACCTGTTGTTTAGTTGTTCATTCTTAAGTAAGAGTTCGGGTAGATTTGAATACCAGAATTCATTGTCGCCATGGAAGGACAAGTAGAGAACCATAAGGATTTGCTTTGTGTTTGGAGGAATTCAGACAAACATTATGAGATTAAGGATGAAAATAGATGAAACATAAAGCTAGAGGATTTTCAATACATTTTACCTGACAGAGCAATCACAAACTGTTTGAAAATTCTACCAGCCATCATTTAGTTTTCCTTAGAAGAAGGTACATATATGTAAGGGTGAAAGAGACAAATTTGCCACTAAAGTATGGGAGGTAGAGTAATTGTGCCCTATAGTTTAGTGGTAAATTTTCCCCTTTACCTATCTAAAGGATTGGAAGTATGTTACTAATCTTACATTTTACACCATAAGGCATAACATTTGCAATAATACTCCCCAAGAGAACTTTCATTTACAACATTTCAACCAAAACACTTGTTATAAAATGCTGCATCAGTGGAATAGAGCTTCTTATTTTTCATTTCATTTTGATAAGAAGGGAACCTTCATAACTATGAACGAAAGATGCACCAATGTATTCCTTACAAAAGAGAACGGACAATCTTATTCCAAATCTCATTATTGTCACTCTTTTCCTTTACTATTTTAATGTTACCTGGTGGTGGAATTATGGAATTGACGGACCTCATTTTAAATCAAATAAACTATTTCTAATATGCTTTTGGATTTCATCTAGGAATGTCAATGGATAGACAAGGGGGGATTTCAAGTATGCTCTTGTGTCTAACTCAGTACTGTCTTGTGCTCTATGATACCCATTATTTTCTGTTTGAAGTGTTAGATTCTGTCAAAACACAAGATATGGCCCAGCAGGTTTTCCTTTCTCTGGGTTGTGTTGACTGGTCTTTATTTCACCATTTTGTGGAGATTTTTGATTTTTCATGATTAGTTTTAGATCTTTCTATGTAAGCTGACCTGTTTGGCCTTTGGTTTGAGGGTATCTTACACTCCATTTATTTGGGTTGTTTGTCAATTTCAAATTTTTTTTTCAGGTGAGTATTTATTCCTTCATAAGTGTCGGTTAATATGTAGCATTGCATTAGCTAGCAATAAGCATTGAGTTTTGTATGGACCATCAATTATGCATCGGGTTCTTTGATCTACTTGAGGTTTTTTATTTTTCACAATGATCTCTTTTAGCCTTTTCTTCCCCTGTGTTTGGGTTTGTGCTTGTTGTTCTTAGACTTATAAGAATTTCCAGACTCAGTGTCCTTTTCTTTGAAAAATTTATGCTAAACATGTGGCTGATTCCTGCTCGCTTTATCTAGTTTAAGATAACCAATAGTGCAAAGAAAAATCTAACATTGAATATGTCATTTCCTTTATATACATATGTTCATTTCTTTACTTGCATATGTTCCTTTATACATGTATATATTTACATTATCTATTTGAACGTTTGTTCTGTATAGATATTTCTAAAGGCATATGTTTTTTTTATATGCATATGTTCTCTTCTTTATATGAATATGTTCGTTTATACATGTGTGTATGTTTATGATAAATTTTGATATTTGATATGTGTGTGTGTGTGTGAATGTATATATATTTTTTTCTTTACATATATATGTTCTTTTCTTTAAATGTATATGTTCCACTGTACATGTGTATTTTGATATTTGTTCTATATCGATGTTTCTGAAAGTATATGTTCTTGACTTTGTATGCATATGTTCTTTTCTTTATATGGATATGCTTTTTTATACATATATGTATGTTTTTTTTTTTACTATAGCTAATGTAATTGGTAAAAAAAAAAATAGATAGTTACTCAAAAAGAACAAACAGAAACTAGTAAAAAAAAAACATCTCATTGCGAGAAAAGAACAAATAGTAATTGATAAAAAAAATATATAGTTTTTAAAAAATAAAAAATAGAAATTGACAAATGTAACAATTAATAAAAAGGATAAATAGATATTAATAAAAGAACAAAAAAATAAATAATTTTTTAAAAACTAATAAAAAAACATATAAGATCTGATAAAAGAATACATAAGACCGATAAAACAACATATAAGATCTGATAAAAGAACAAATAAAATGGATAAAAAGAACATATAAGATATGATAAAAATATAGATAAGATCTAATAAAATAACAGATAAAGCTAGTAAAAAAATAAATGAAATTGATAAAAGGACAGACAACTAATAATAGATAAAACTAATAAAATGACAAATAAAGTTGATAAAAGAACAAATAATACTAATAAAAGATCAAACAAGAACTGATAAAAAAATAAAATTGGTAAAAAAATAAATTAGAACTGATAAAAAACAGACAAAATTGATAAAAGAACAAAAATAATTGATAATAAAATACATAAAAATGATAAAAGAACAAAATAGAAATTACATGTTCTTTTATCGGTATCTATATATTTGTTATTTTAGAGAAATTTCATATTATTTTATTAGTATATATTTAGTGGAAACAAAACAAGTGACAAATTTAAATACAAAAAGAGAGAAAAAAAAAGTGGCAAAGAACAGAAAGAATACAAAAGAATACAAAAAAATATGGGAAATGCAAATTTAAAATTAAATGTAAAACTGGAAAAATAAAAAAATGAAAAATAAAATAATATAATGAGTTAGACAAATGGATTAAAGAATATAGTGTAATCCAAAAAAGTAAGTATGGCAAAAAATAAAGTTATATAGAAAAAAGGAGTAAAACAAAAAGAAAAGGGAAAAAGGAGAAAAGAGAACAGAGAAAGAGAAAAAGCTAGGAAAAAAAAAAGAAAAAGAGCTAAACCCATTTGTTGAGATTCAAACTCTCTCTGGACCTCTAGTTAGGATTCTCAACCAACACACAACCACTTCACCACCCCTAATGTGTTGCGTAAAGCTGAAAAAAGTCCTATAAAGCGTGACCTGGGGCAATGCAAGTCTTGCACAAAAAAAAAAAAACCAATCCAAACAAAGTTGAGAAACAATCTTCAGTTCTTGATTACTAATTTCTTACTTTTAGCCTTTCTCTCTGGAGTTTGTTTGCAATGAGTTTACCCAGAGCTTGTGGGACTTGTTTTAAACTTTTACTACCAACCTTCACAATTCTCGTTCATCTTGAGAACATTCAACAACTTGATCACATTTGAACATCATATAATCAAGTTTTTGTTCAAGTTAGTTTTTTCTCTTTTCCAGGGCTTGTTAATCTAAAAAACATTGAAATTAGTACTTCTGTCAAACTAGCCACATTTTTCCTTGCACATTTTGAAAAATGGCAGTGAAGGAAAAAGACAACCCAAGTTTTCAAAACCAAATTTTCTGCTACAAAGTCCATTTCTGGTGGCTGCCATTTTTGCTTGAAGGATTGGCACTAATAGAGATGGGTGCCAAACTTACGTTGGCAGTCCTGATATCTTCAATTGAACTAGACATTCAGGAGTTGACCACTATGCATAACCATAAACACCTTCGCTGTTGGCCCCAAATACAAAGTCACAGTTGCCCAAAACAACCACATATCTTACGACAGGGAAGCTGGACTTTTTCAGAACTAACTAACAAAGCTTGATTAAATTCCACGATTGGACTCTAACCTTTAATTATTGTTCCAGTTTTAACCCTAACCTCCAAAATACTTGTTTTGCCTCCCTAATCTTGTTTAAATGTTTCATTTTGGATCTTTGGGTGATGAAATTCGTTAATTCTGATGGAAAATGTCAACATAACATTGTAGGAAAATGCTAACTTTAACCCCTAAAAACTTTTCCTTTTAATAAATAATTTTTAAATGTATAAATTTAACAAAAACCCCCATCCCCTCTCCGACCTTTCTCTCATTCGGTCTCCCCTCTCCCCTGCCTCTCCTATAGGCACCACCAACGATGTCCATGGCCACTAATAGTTGCGCTACGCTGCAAAGGGACAGATAAGATCCTTGAACGATTAGAACTAGAATTGAAGGCCGAGATTAATGTCAGGGATGAGGGAGAAAACAAATCAACATCGGGTTTGGTAGATTAATGGATAAACATTGGGTTTGGCTGATTGATGTCCGAGATGAGAAAGAGGAAACGAATCGGTTGAGCGAACGGAGTAGAAGGTGAGCGAACCGGCAAATTGTGACGATAGGGATGTACAAATTGGGTGCGGTTGAGAGGGAGGGAAATGAGAGTGATGATGGTGGGCAGAAGAAGGGGGCCCAAGAGGTAGGGAAGGGAGAGCAATGGCGGCGAGGAGAGGAAGAGAGAGTGACAATGGTGTCAAGAGGGAGGGAGGCCAAAAGGGAATAAGAGAGAGCAATGACGGCAGGGAGAGGAAGCGAGAGCGACTGTGGCAGGGGGAGGAAGGTCGGAGAGGGATGGTGGTAAGAGGGAGGTTGAGATGAAGAGGAAGCTTTGGTGTTTGATTTAAATATTTTAAGATTTTTTGTTAAAGAGATAAGATCTTAGGGGCTAAACTTAGCATTTTCTCTTATAATACCATGCTGACGTGGAGTTTTCCATTTGAACTAACAACTTCCATCACATAAAGGTGAAAAATGAAACGTTTTAACAAGGTTAAGGAGGTAAAACATGCATTTTGGAGGTTGTGGTTAAAACTGAAACAATAATTAAAGGTTAGGGTCCAATTGTGCAATTTACCCAATAAAGCTTTCTCTTCCCCAACTAGTAAATCTTCATTTTATTCCCAAAAAATATTGTAATCCATGAAGGGTGAGCAAACAAAATTTTCACATTTTAATGTCTAATAGCTAATTTAGTTATTGATTAGCCATCCTAATCAATAACCTAAAAAAGTAATTGCTTTAAAGTGCCTTAGACTGACATGTAAAGAACCAGAACCTATACCATCTATACTACACTCCATTAAACTTTCTTATCTTCAGACACTATTTGAAGCTCCCTTTTGCAAGGGAATTGAAACATTATCTTGACATGATCCTTGTCGTTATCAACTACCAAAGTCTCATTGTAGCTTTCGTTATCACCATCAACCTGTAGAAGAGTATAGAAACCTAAAAGATAATAAATGGTGGGAAACAGTAGCAACAAAATAAAGCTTTAGTTTTGAACCTGTATATCCATGTAATCAACATCTTCCTCCATGCCCACATGGACCTGAAAGAATATAGAATTTCCATGCACAAGCAGGAGAAACTCCTTTGCACAACTATATTGCATATGAATAGACTATAGGGAAAAAAAAAACAAATTAAAAAACAAGAACATAACCTTATAGAGGTCTAGTGAAGAATTTTCATCCTAAAACATGAGCATAACCCTGTGGTCGAGATCTTTGAAACAAACTAAGCAAGTTAAACTAAATATAGATTATATACAAGAATATGTTAAAGAAGATTTGGTGAAGTGTGTAAGTGAGAGTTATTTGTGTAAGTGTTACACTTGAAGGAAAAAGGAGATAATTAGGGGCTAACAAGGAGGAAGAGTAAGCAACCCAACAAACTCAGGAGAACTAGTAGGAGGAAAGATCTTAGGCAAAATAAGAAATAGTAGCTCGGAAAAAATGAAAAATCAGGCAAAACAAAATATTAACTTATATCAAATGAAAAACCTGGTGGAAACAAATAAGAATGTGAAAGAGAAATAAAATAGTTTGAGAGCTCTGAAAGGTGGGGTGATTGTAAAAAATGACCTCCCTCTCCACAAGGAAAGTAAAGGCTATTTATAGGGAAGTTAGATGCATTGGATTGCGCCACTTGTTTTTAGATCAATTGTAGAAAAAAGTGTAACAGTCATTTTTAGCTAAAGACTATTTTTTTAGGCTTTTGGGTTTACTAGGTTAGTTGAAAAATCTAATGGGCCTTGCTATGAGCCATTAAGCCATCTATGAAATCACCCTATTACAATATCGGACTAAAATTCCAATTTTAAATTTGACATCGTCTAACTTGAAAAAATCAAATGGTCAATAAGATTTTTTTTTAATAAATAATAAATAAATAGATAAATATAAAATTACTAAATTGAACCATTACATTTTGCCCGGCTGCTTATGAAGCATGAAATGGTTCATATGCATAAAAGATATAAGATATATATTGCTATTTGATTGTTACATGAGCATGAAATAAATTTAATAATTCCATGAATAATGGTTGAAATTTGCATCATTATAAATTAAAATAGCAAAATCCAAGATCTTGCAATTTAATTTTGTTACTGTAATATCTATAGATATAACTAATAAATCACAATATAAAGGAAAAATAAATAACATTAATTAAATAAATAATTTTCTCTCTTTATATAATTTCTTCTTTTTTTTAAAGAACCAAATCGTATTTTGATTGAATTTCCTTATTTAACAAGGTTTGAACGTGGGAAGGGAATAAAAGACTTTCCTTTTTTCTTGGCATACAAATACTTATAAAAAGGTTAGAATTCCAAAACCTATTCTTTCATTCTCTCTTCAAACTTTCTTTCTTGTCCATTTTTTTCACTCCTAAATTACCATCCAAGCAAGGTTTGTCCTTTTCAATGGTTCACAGTATGACGAATTTGGAAGCCGCAAGGTAAATTTTTCTTTCTTCTTTCTTTTTCTTTTTTTTTTAAAAGCTTGAAATAGGAAAACATGTTAGCATAAAACATTAGAACAATAGTTAGGCATCTAATAGTGTATATTGTTTGGCATAATTATTAAACTTGTCACTCTGCATAAATTTATAGAGCATCAATAATTTATATTTTGTATTTACTTGATTGTAGATATCATCCTGGTTCAATCCAAAGAAGAAAAGTCACGTATCCAATCAGGCAAAAGAAAAAGAAAGATGAACAAAGAAGCATGGAAGAATTTGCCCAAACCACTTGCTCATCATAATGGGTGTTTGCCACTACCAGTAAATGAGATAAATTGGATTAACCCAACATTTTTTAAAGATAACTTCAAGCTTAACTGGAAGAATGAAAGAGAAATTCTATCTCTAAACTCTTGGAAATTTGTGGTGTAGGAAAGTCTGGACCTGCCTAAATTCATTCTACCAAAGTCAGTGTTACAATTAACGAATGAAAGAAAAGAAGTATCTTTCTTAAACACCAAGCTCGATGTGCCAAATAGATATGTCACTGGTTAATTAGAATGGGTCAACAAAATTCTTCACAATAATAAGCACTACATCATTTTAAAATATGCCTATATCATTCATGCCATCAGAATATCACAGGACTTGAATTGTAGCATTTCCAAAAAGGTCTCAATATGGAGGAATCTCTTTGCGAGGTAGAACAATCATTTTTTAGCTTCGGCTTGGAACAATCATCTTTTGAGCAATTTTTTATTCTATATTAATGAAGAGTCAACCTTTATCTTCTGGCCTCACTTGACTGACATAAAAAGGTTTACCTCTTTTATAATTTTCTATCTAAGATAAAGCTATATGACAAATACAAGAGCTGTTAAGGAGCAGGAAGAAAAATGGGAAATCAATACTTTATTGTTCTTTACATGTTCATGCCCAACCATGTTGGTCAACTTGATGACCTTCCAATTATCGCCATACTGTCCAAACAATAAGGAGTTGGTTGCTTATAATTCACATCGAGTAGCTAGGCAATTCAGGTATGATCAAAGAATTCTCGTGATGCAAGCAGGCTCTTCAAGAATATAACAATCCAACAAGGCAAGATTTGATTTCTGACTATGATTGCTTTGAAGAATTAGCCACATGAGAAAAATGTATATTTTCCAGGAATAAAAAAACACAGCTAGTGAAGTCCAAAATGGTTATCTTACTTCTCCTCTACCATTGAAGCTTTTCTGGAATTCAAAAAATAAACTGAGGGCATAACAAAATCCTTCCTTATTGTGAATGATCATGATATCTCACTATGATTATTCCATAATAAAGGGAAAGCTCCAACTTCAGGAAAAAAAAAAATGCCAGCAAACTCAAATGATGTGCCAGTCATTAAGAAAACCAAAAAAAAATGGCGATCTAACTAGAGGTAATTGATTAAAACTTGTGCAACACTTTCTATAAAATTATTGCGAAAACAATGGTTAATTGATTAAAGCCAGTCTTGCGTTCTTTGGTCTCCCCTTACCAAAATGTGTTTATCCTAGGCCATAATATACAAGACAACATAATTATTTCCCATGAGCTTCTAAATGTTGCTTTTCAAAATTCCCCTACTGTAGGTGTATAGGCCTCCTAAGCTATTTTGAAATTGGATATTCAAAAAGTCTATGATAGTCTTTAGTGATTATTCATTAAAAAGGTGTTGCTTGCTATGTGATTTACAACTAAATGGATTCACCTCATTATGCAATATATGACAACTATTTCTTATTCTATTTTAGTAACTGGATGTACTACTGGTTGGTGTTCTCTCGCTGCTAAGATCCAACAATAAGACCCTTTTATCCCCTTATATTTTTATCCTATGTGCTGAGGCTTTTTTTAATAGGCTTCTGAAACTCCAATCTCAGGAAATCGTTAAAGCTCATCATGCTAGGAGGAATGACCAAGAGATCTGTCATTTTTTTTCCTGATGATTGCCTAATTTGTTTCAAACCAAATTTATTAGCTATTAATGCCCTTAACTGCAGGATTTTGAGATGGCAGCAGGCCAACACATAAATGCTTAGAAATCAAAATGGTTCTTCAGCCACAACGTGTCTAGCAATATGCAGGTTGATATCTTAGGGATTCTTAATTTTTTGGTCAGTGAGAAGGTTCTGACCTATTTAGGCCTTCCATTTGCTCAGGATCTATCTAAGCAATTCTCATACCAATTCTTTATGGATAAAGTAGAAAAAATGTCTTGCTAATTGGAAAATGAACCTATTGAATCTTACTGGTCATCTTACCTTATCCAGTTTACCTTGTATTCCATCCCCGATTTATGTGATGTCATTTTTTAAAGTTCCAGTTACTCTCTTGGACAATGTGTTAAAGAAGTTTATCCAATTTTGGTGATCGGGCTCTCAGGATAAAAATAGCCTCCATATGTGGAACCAAGGACTACTACATCTTTTAAAAGGCTTAAGAGGGCTTGGAATCAAAGACTTACAGCTTTTTAATCAAATTTTGCTTGCTAAAATTTTTGACATATGTTAACAGGTAGTGCTGATTCTTTGGTTTATCAGGTTCTTATGGCCAAGTATGGACATTCTCACTCAATTTGGATAGTTAAACCTTCTGGGAATGAATCCGCTATCTGGCAAAGTCTTCTCTATGGAAGATCTTTGCTTTAGGAACATGTTTAATGGTTATTGGGTGATGGCTCTACCATTAGAGTTTGGGAAGATAGTTGGATACCATGCATTTCCCTAGCTCACATATCTTTGCTTATGGAGGATACATTCAAGGATCCTAATCTTCACATTTTAGATCTATTCAACAATTAGAATCATTGTTGGAATCTATCACTTCTTTGGAATCTTTTCCCTCTGCAGATTGTTGATTTATTTCTGAATATTACTCCCACTTTTGATCCAAATCATCGGGATTCTATTCATTGGCTTAATAATTCTTCAGGATCTTTCTCTGTTAAGCAAGAAAATAGCCTTGAACTTTGAAAGAACTCGGTTGGCCTTTTAAATTCTACAAGTAGCTCCTTACAGTGTTCCTCACACACAAATTTTCTGACTGTGACTAAATCTATTTGGGCATAAAATATCCATCGTAAGTTCAAGAAATTTTTATGAAAATGCTTATTGAGAGTGTTACCAACAGTAGAAAACCTAGATACTCATGATCGTCTAGCTGCTCTGATATGTCCTCGTTGTCTTGTTGCTCCGAAAATGATGTTCCATTTTCTTTTAGGAGTTCACGAACAAAGATATTTGGGGTAATTTCTGCTTTCCTCCCTCACCTTCTTCTTATTCATCCTTTGAGGAGTGGCTTATTTCACTCCTAAGACATAAGTAGCATTATCCACCAGAGTGGTTTTGATTTATGCTCTCTACCTTCTAGATTATTTGGATTGGGCGCAATGAGTAGGGGTGTAAATGAGCCGGGCCGGGCCCGAGCCCTTTAGGCTCGAGCTTGGCCCCTTAGCTTAACGGTATTACCCGAGCTCGAGCTCGATATGCTCGAGCCCGAATTTTCAGGCTCGAGCTCGGCTCGAATTGGGCCTGAGCTCGGCCCTTAGGCTCGTTAGGCCCGAATTTCTAGCCCTGTATAGAATTCATGTATGGCATTTTACATGTCATTCAAGACCCCTATAGCCTACAATCATGATCAACAATCTACACACAAGTAGCACTAACTCCAACATCAAATTTTATAACAAAGTACAAGCATAATAATGAAAAGGGTAGTCACAACATAAAAACCAAATTCATAACAAAGTACCAACATGCTCAAACAACCTAAAAACCAAATTTATATCAAGTTTTGTAGCCTAAATGAAGCTCAAACAACAGAAGATGCCACTGCTCTGGACCTCTGGTGGTGATATCCTTGGCAAGATTCCTCTTAAGCATAGAAAAGGTTCCTTCATTATTCATAGCTGCATATAACAAAACAATTGAAAATCAAGTGACAATTAGATCAATTACACGAAGCACCACAGTTACAACTTACAAGAAGCATTACACTAAAAAATTCCATGCTATTCTAATTAAAACAAAACCATAGATATAACAAGCATCGTATTTCAGTACTTGAAGTAATCATCTCTGGCAGGGAAAAGAAAGGGATTATAAGGAGAAACTTTCTTTTCATGGAATGTTTATTAAATTTGAAACTTCTTTTTTGTGGAAGTATTATAAAACTTAAAAGTTCGTTGATTGTATAGTAACAAAAATTTCGGAGAACAGAAACCTTTCAACCACTAATTATCCTAAGGACGCTACCAGAAGTTTCCTTGAATAAGTAAAGCTTAAAGCCATCCAAAATTAAGTTTAATTTACATAACACAACACTATTGCACACACATAGGATCTAGAGTTCAGAAACTCCTTTCCAGGACCTGGCCTTGACTTAACTGTGAGAGAGTGCATCGCACTTTCATCACTAATCTGTCCAGCCACCTTTCATTGCCACAGCAGCTATAACACCTAATTTAGCCACAGAAATCTTAGTTTCCCATATATAAGTCTGAACATACTAATCAAAACACTGCTCAGACTGATCAAATACTGATGAATTGCTAAACTGAAAAATAAAAGAACAACACAGAACTTCCACAGCAGTAACATACATTCATATAATGTTCTAGACCTGCAAAACCTATCTGTTGGGGGATGAGTTTCATTGAAACTCAGTAAGAAACATTTTTATGATGCAATAGCAGCAATATATCCCAGCAAGTATTCATGCTAAATAGAATCACATTGTTACAAATACAAAGCAAGCGTTGCACACACTCACACATACTGATACACTCTCACACACACATGCCAGCATCTACACACACAGAGTTTATGCAGACACTTCACAAAGCCATATTGGCACAATCACAAAGCAAGTGATACACACATGCTCAACATAGAGCTCCTGAAGGGAATTCCACATAGTACTCCTCAAACACTTTAGATAAATCAAGATCCTAAAACTCCAAATCAAGCAACAAGCATCGTATTTTCAAAGCTATGAAGCAATTACTTTTTTCCCCTTTTACTGATGTTGTTGTCTGAGCTCTGTTCGAAATCATTTTCTATTTAAAATACCTTTAGAGCTACAAAAACAGAACAGGAACAGAACAATTCATAGAACAGAACAATTAGAGCTACAGAACAGAACAATTAGAGCTACAGAACAGAACAAGTCATCATTCATATATAATAACAGAACAGAACAATTAGAGCTACAGAAACACAGCAATATGGAAGATAAGTTGCCTAACTCTGAAAACACATGGCGAGGAGACCATAATTGTGCTATCCACAATAGTACAAATCCCCACATACGCGCTCATGATACAGACCTAATTACATCATTTGTTACCTGAATCAACATACAGAAGCACACAAATTTCTGTGTGTTTTTAATTACGTTTACATGTAAGGCTTTTCTGTGATGGAGTAGACATGCAAGTAAATATATTAACAAGCAAAACTTACTGCCATAGGCAGCAAGGAATCCATATCAAGAAGCGGGTAGATTCACCACAATTGGATTTTTCACACCCTACAAAAGACAAAAAAACATGCAAGTAAATTACTTAAGCAACTGCAACTAAATTTTTTTTAATAAAATATTTTTATAAACATCAAAAGATAATTCAAATACTCACAATATTTTTTTTCTTTACACCATGTGCATTTCTAAGCCAATCTCCTCGACAAAGTAATGCTTGCACAGTTTCAACTGAAAGTGATGCCCGGTATGAGTCAATTACCCTACTTCCAGCACTAAATGTTGCTTCAAACGCAATTGTGGTAATCGGGATTGCTAAGATATCAGAAGCCATCCTTGACAGAACATGATATTTTGATTGGTTTCCTTTCCACCAAGCTAATATGTCAAATGGTAAATTCAGATGGCAGAAAAAGCAACCATCTTCTAAGTACATGTCTAAGTCTGTTTTCTGTGGTTGACTGGTTTGACTTGTCATCACATATTGTTGGATTTCCACAAATCCTGATCCTGAAGATATGGTTGAATGGGACGCAGAAGATGACTGGGAAGAGGAAGCTGACCATTCTTTATTTTGGACACTTTTCTCTTGCAGAGCAACATAATCATCATACAGCTCATACAACGCTCTCTTTACCTTGTCCATATTTTCCCGTGCTTCTGATGCATTGTATATCCTTGGAAAACAATACTTAAGAGCCTTCATTTTCACTCTTGGATCTAAAATGGCAGCAATTGCCATTAACAAGTTACATTCCCCCCAGTACTTATCAAACTTCAATTTCATCTTAGAAACCATGTCTCTTACAAAGGTATCATCAGCAGTTACCCGACTATCTAAAACCTGCTTCACTTTGTACATTTTAGAAAGAAACAAATTTGATGTTGGGTAGTCGCTTCCGGATATTACATTAGTGGCTTTGGCGAATACCTCCAAGATTTCCAAGATCTTGTCAACCTTCTCCCAATCCTCTTTACTTGGGCAGGAGATATAATTGTTTTCCCGTTGTTGGTACTTTGGGAAAACATCTTTAAACTTTGAAGCACATGACAGCATCTCATATGTTGAGTTCCAATAGGTCTTACAATCAAGCACAAGCTTCCTATGAGGTAACTGCAACTGCTGAACAATTTCAGAAAATTTCTTCAATCTTGCTTCACTTTGGTTGACAAAATGAACACTTTCCCTCACATCCTCGATCACATACTTAATCTCATTCAAATCGTCCTGGACAATAAGATTAAGTATATGTGCACAACATCGGATATGAAACAACTTCCCACCACAAAGCAGTTTTTTGTTCACACTAAAAATCTCCCTCAAATTAGTAATAGCACCATCATTAGCTGAACAATTGTCAACTGATATGGTGTATATCTTATTATCAATGCCCCATTCCTTCAAACACTTATACAAAGCATCTAAAATGTCAACACCACGATATGGAGGAGGAATATGCACAAAATTCAGAACCCATTTGTTAAGCTTCCAATCCAAGTCAAGAAAGTGTGCAGTAACTACCATATACCCTATCTTCTAGCTTTTTGACTTCCATAGGTCTGTTGTTAAACTAATCTTTGGAATTTTGTTCAACAGCCCCTTTAATTTTTTCTTCTCATGCTCAAAGACTCTCATACAGTCTGACTTCAATGTGACCCAACTTATCCTCTCCCATTGAGGAATTGCAATCCTCATCATAAAATTGAATATGTCCTCCTCTACAACCATAAATGGTTTCTCATGCATCAATACCCAATGAACAATAGCTTCCCTCATCTTTATAGCATCGTATTTTTCATTTACCACAGTTGGTGCAAGAGTAGGAATGCTATCACTGATACTTGTACTGCTAGGCTGAAAATTCAGAAGCCCTTGTTGTTTCATGTAAAGTTTTCTTTGTGTGCATTTTCGAAGATGCCTACGAAGGTGTGATGTACTTGAAGACTTGCTCATGGACATTAATGCTCCACAATGCATGCACTTTGCCTTCTTTAATCCTTTAGAGTCAGTACATTGTTTAAACTCCTTCCAAACATCGGATCTCTTGCACCTTTCTGACTTTTTTTTTAATGCCCCACTAACTGTTGCCTCACCACTAGCAGTAGCTCCATCTCTTGCTTCCTTATCCTCACCCTCACCTGATGAACTTGATCCATGATTTTCATCCGACTCTGCGTCAATGGGAATATTTGCCATTTCTGCAATTCGAGCTTGATCGGTATCGATGGTGGTATCAATTTCATCAACATCCATCATAGGATGTGTATTTGAATCCTCTGTGGACGGAAAATCCTTGGTTGATGTTGACATTACTACCAAGGAGAAAAGATAAAAACAAGATAAAAGGCATATGGCTGGCATCTCTATCGAACCAGGAATAAGTATTTAAGGAATCAGCATCGTGAATGTGCTGATTGCTCTCTTCATTTATAGCTACCAACCTATATATGAATATATACTTGCATTTCAATCACTACCTACCGTAGCTCCTTTGCTTGTTGTCTTTATATATACTACTATTTATATATCACAAAGTACATACTACTACTATTATATAATACATATATATATAGATTATGAATTCAAAGCTCCCTTCTCCAAATGTACACTACAAATTTTTTTTTTATGGTCTGTGTTATTACCAGACTTCTTCAGTCATGTAGTTAACATTCAATTAGCATGAGTAAGAGGTCAACATATTTTTTTTTTTCAAATTTTTTGGCAGAAACTCCTTAGACCTATGGCCACTGATTGATTCCAAATAAGCAGTCATTCAACGTGTATTAGTTCAGGGCTATCAGGCAACTAGTTTAGTAATGCAAAGTTTTAGGAAATAAACAGTGGAATTATCCTTGAGGAGTGTATATACTGTACAATACTACACTATATATATACTATTATTGAAATAAAGAATTAGCAATGGAAAACCAATTACAGTTGAATCATCATCAAATTGCAAAAAATGGACGGGGAATATATAAAGCATGAGAACCATGATTTGTAATCTGCCCTGCACCTTAATTTTTAATTATTCATCAGAAGTGGCCTCTATATATCTCTAGTAGAAACAAAATGAAATCATTCTATTTTCACATTAATTGGGCTGATAACAATCATTTAACAGATCTTCAATGTGTATTTCTCAGCAAGACAGCAAATGTACACATACTTGAAGGAATATAGACAAAACAGAATAGGCATATTTACGCAAGGCAGCGTTTCCATCTAACTTACCAGTAGTTGGCGTGACGCCGGCCCGTGACTGGCATCTGATTCAAGCTCTGACAATCAATGGAAGAAGAAGATCGATGCGGCGTCTTCCACTCTTCGTCGAGCAAATCACCGACGGTGAGATTTGGGATTGTCTTAGGTCGTTAGCCGTCCAAAATTTATAGGAGCGAGAGAGATAGAGCTTGGTTTCGGCGGTGAGCTGTGGGATTGGCTGGGTGTTGGAGCTTCGCTGCCATCTCCGTTTCACGAATCGGGCGACTGGCTGGGAAGAGACTAGAGACGTAGCGCCAGACTGGGGACTGGGGACTAGGCCTACGAGAACGAGAGTGACGAGACGAGAGTCTCACGAGACTGGGGAGGGGACATGGGTTTGGGCAATTGGGCTGGGTAGTATTTAGGCTTTTTTGGTTTTTAAGAATCAGGTAGGCCCAAATTAATAATATTATATGATGCAGGCCTCTTAGGCTCGTTTTCTTTTAGGGCCGGGTAGCATCGGGCTCGAGCTCGGCCCTATAATTTTTCAAGCTCACAATGAGGCTCGAGCTCAAGCTCGAGCTTGATAAACCCGACTCGATAAGGCTCTTTTTGGGTTCGAGCTCGAGCTACCCTTTAAAGGCCCGGCTCAATTACACCCCTAGCAATGAGTGCACATTTCGAAATATATCATTTCATGCTCCTTCTCCAATTGTTTGAAAGGACACCTAGTGGAACAGCTCTTTATGGCTATGGATTTTCAATGCAAGTGGTACTTGGATATGTTTTCTTAGGTATAATTAGTCTGTTCCCATGTTTTCACTATTCTATCATTAAATAGTACTTCATTATTCTCACATTCTTTGAAACATTTGATTTTTTTACATTGTTTGATTTGAATTTATTCATATTATTGTTTGTTAGGAAAAGCAATTAAAAACATATATTTAGAAACTATAGGTCTTGATTTATTATTTATATATAAATATTTTTCATTTATATACTAAAATTTTGAAAATAAAAATCATAAGATTAATTTCTGAAAAGTGATGCAAAGAATTTAAGACAGAAAGAGTATCTGTTTTTGTTTTTATTTTTTATATTGTTTTTATTTTTTCTAAAAGCTATCTAGTTTTTCTTAATTTTTTGTTTTAAATTCTTCAACTAATAAAAACACAAACATCTTATTGAGCCAAAAGAACAAATAATTACCTAGTTCCTCTAAAAGAACAAATAGATATTGACAAAACAATAACTAGTTCTTATTTTTTTTTAACAGTTCTTATTTATCTTTTTATCAATTGTATCCATTCTCTTATTGGTTATTGTTTGTTCTTTTATCAATTTTATTTATTTTTTATGATTTTTTATTTGTTCTTTTATCATTTTTATTTGTTCTTTTATAAAGTCTTATTTGTTTTTTTATCAATTTTATTTTTTTTATAAGTTTTATTTGCTTTTTTAACCGCTTTATATGTTCTTTTATCAGTTTTTGTTTGTTCTTTTATCAATTTCATCTATTCTTTTCTCTGTTTCATATGTTCGTTTATCATTTTATTAGATTTTTATCAGTTTTAATAAAATATTTTTTTGTTCTTGTAGTAGTATGTGTTAGATTTTTTAGAGTAATTAATTGTTCTTTTATTAGTATCTTTTTATTCTTTTTGAGGAACTATTTATTCTTTTACTAGCAATTATTAATTCCTTTAGCTCAAATAGTTGTTTGCTCTTTTATTAGTTGAAAATTTTGAAATAAAAAAATTTTAAAATAACAAAAATAATATAATAAATAAAAATTGAAATAGAAGTAAGAAGAAAAGGTAGACAAATTAACCAAATATTGGTCTTCCTCTTTCCCTGAAACCTGATTTTCTGCCCTAGTATTTGATCTTAGAAGTTAGAGGTTACAATCCGAAAATATTTCCCTCCCAACTTAGTCTTTATCATTAATTCTGGTGATTATTTTCTAGTTGTGTACAATAATTTGGCCCCTCTCATAACTTTGCCACTACGGCCTTGGACCCTTGTGCAGAGTTGCATCAAAGTGTCCATGGGACGTTACTCATATGGCAGCTTTGAACTAAGAGACTTTAATTTCTTTTGCTTACAGGCACGAGAGGCTCAGAGATCGCGGAGGAAAAAACATGCTGTTAAGCGTATGTTGGACATGGAGAGGCGGCAGAAGCAACGTGTGGAGGCAAAGGCAACGAGAGAGACAGACAAGAAGGTTTGCTTAGTTACTGTATTCATTAATGCTGATATTCGTAAGCAGTTCCCTTTCTGTCACTGATGACAAATATTCCAAACCCGAATAAATCATTCACCCCATCTGTTCTATGACAAGATAAAAAACTCAGGACAAGGAAAATATGAACTTGAAAGAACAGCTTCAGATTGAAGTAAGGAAGAATCCGCGTAAATTGGAATTGTCTTGCAATGATACGGCGTCACTACTTCGTCGCTTGGAAATTCATCTGGCTGAAGGCTCTAATCCCTCGACACGTGAGGTATGGAACCAAAAACGTCCTTGTTCTGGGCACTTAAATTCTGGCTTTTTTCGGTAGAAGTTACTGAGTCGGATCAATATAAGGAATGTTAATTGTTTTTTAGGTGCACGCGGCTTATAAACTGGCATTGCTTAGATTTCATCCAGACAGAGCATCAAGAGCTGATATTCGTCGGCAGGTTGAAGCAGAGGAGAAGTTTAAGCTCATTTGTCGTATGAAAGAAAGATATTTATCGGCTTCCTGCCACTGATTTTCTTGTAATATATGTAAGGCTGATGATTGATGAACACCATAGCGCACAAGTCTATATCCCTGGTTCTTAACTGGGCACGTTATTGGCGGATGGAGGGAAAGGGCTTAAGTCTAGCATTTTACCAAGTTGAGGGGGCAAATTGAACTGAGTTAATATTCAAGGGGTTAAGTATCAAAGTCACAAGAGCTTGGGGCTAAAAATACCTTTAGGCTTTTTTATTTCAATCATACCGTAACATGTTCGTTCTAAGGAACCACCATACCTGTTCCCAGAATAACACTGACAACCAACGCAATAACCAAAAGTAGACTGTAGAACCCAGGCGTAAGTCCGGCTGCCAATTTATCGGCCGACTGGCTTTCTGCTCTAGATACAAATAAAGATTCAGAGATGTGCCTAAAGAGCAATGTCAACTGCTATTATCCAGCTAAATGATTCTCGCCATAAAGATGCTAGCGATACTGCTTATCTGCTTCCAGGGTTATGGTAAGTATAGCTAATTACTAATGAGGTGAAAAATAAAAAAGAGAAGCAGAAATAAGAGATACCACTGAAGTTTAAAACCAATGGGAGCCGGCAAAAACCATAAAAAAAATATTCTCCACTTAACAACTAAGGTACAATCTCAAATGTCAACGCCAACCTTCCCATAGGAAACCTGTGAGCAGCATAGGAGATTTCCTCAAGCTAAGTATCGATACAATTTTCTGTCATTGCTATCCCTTTCCAAGAATTCCCGCTCAATGAGAGACTCGATTCGTTTCTTAATCTCAGTGGGGTTGGCCAGGAACCGCGACTGCAGCTGCTTTGTAACTTCAGTTATTATGTTGTTGTGATCGAGCACTCTTCTTGATTTCATAATCCTAACTATTGCTGCTTCAATCTGTGGTTTCCTGTCTTCCTCCACCCTTTGTCGAGTCTCCTGTTTTTCAGGCTCTGATTCTTTCTGAGCAACCACAGTACCTATTTTAACTTTGTAGAATTTGCTTGTGAACTTGTCATTGACAAAAAATGCATCATCCTCACCAATGTCTTTGCTCATTGGCTCTTTCCGAAGAACATTCTTTCCCTTCACACATGCCATCGATTGCAAGCACCTCTTCAAATCAGAAGCAGGAATTTCGGTGGCTTGCTCAATCTCCCTGTAGCTAAGCCGTTCAGCATTGTTAAACAGCATCAGCACACACATCTGGTAGGTGGATACATTCAACTCATGCCTCTGGCCCTTCCCAAAGGTTGCTCTTATGTCAGCTGAACCCATGTTAGTCTGCCAGGATAATCTCCGCCCTGTGTGTGTTCCAAGGTAATATGACCTGAACTTTTCGCACAAGGCTGACATTTCAGCAGGTAGGTTGCAAGTAGCACTAGGCTGAGTTGGCCAAGATCCTGTTGTCAGAACCTGAACAACTAGGGTAGGGCCATCTGCCAGCTCAGGATGGCTAGAATTAAACCCTAGCATGGTGTCCTGGGAGGTCTTCATGTCTGTGAACATACCTTCTAATTTAGAAGTAAACTGATATCCACATTCTGTCTTAAGCTTGACTATCAGGCTTCTCTCCGCATCATCAGAAACCGTTTTCCCTGACAGAAGCCGCTTGGCTAAATGCTGTTTATAGTACTTCTCGAATACATCTTTCTCCTGCAGGTAACGGAACAGCATCATAACTTTGTCTAGGATAATCTCGACATCCTCCTCACTCACACCCTTCAAACCTTTACGAAGTTTGTCATCCACAAACAAGGAAATGAACTCGGGAGAACGTGCATTAAGGTTAATGAAATATTCAAATGAGGAATTCAGAGCATTCTGGAATGTCTTGTCATTATTAAATGCCTGGCTAATAATGCTATCATACTTGTCCTTTTCATCCAGCAGTCGTTGAACAAACTCAACAGGATCTTTCAACTTTTCTGGATCAGTAACTAGCTGCCTACCAGTCTCTCGAAGGTGAGAAGTCATTACATCCCGGATAGTAGAGAGACCATTAGGAACTCTCCGGAACAAGTTGTACATTCTTCCCAAGTCTTCATACTTGTCATCAAGAAGCATATTCACAAGGCCTGAGTTCTCCATGTGTACTAACCGCAACATGTGGTTAGCAATCATCTCTTTCTCAACCACATTAGTTATCTTGGCCTCACTCTTGGGATCCAAGTAGTGGTTAACTCTCTCAATTTCTTCATTTAAACGCTTCTCTGCTTTTTTCAGGTAATCACCACAATCACAACACTCAATAAAATTTTGGGATTCAGCACGATAAAACTCCGCTGAAACCTCAAGAAATGGCTTCTCAAAGTCCTCCTGGTAAACAGATGAACCCAAGTCCATCAGCATCTTAATGATATTCCTCATCAACCCTCTGTTAATAACTTCTCCAGTTCTTTCACTATGTACGAGTTCAAGAAGCGTATTCAGAAGCCTTGTCTGTATTTTGCTTGAGTGTATGATATTGTCCCTCCAAAGGTTAAGCCCCAGCTCATGGACAGGGGTTTTACGAGTGCTAGGAATGTAAGTCCTATCCATGTACATCAATATGTCTCTGATCATTTGCAATGCCTTGTTGTGATCATTCCACTTTCTATTCAGCTCTTCCAAAAACAAACCTCCCTGAGCAGCCTCAATTGATTTTGATATCTCTTTTAGATGAGCTGTCATGGTTGTGACAAGTCCAGAGTACAGCTTCTCACCAAATTTATGAAGAACCATGTTGTATGCATTCCTGAATTAGCGTAGGAAAACAAAATCAGTCGCAAAGAATTTCTATGAAAGAGCATTTATATCTGTATGAAAAAAGACACAAAGGGGCGGCAATTTTAGCATCATGAACTAAAAAGCACCAACGTCTTTTAGAAGAAGGAACACTTCAAGAACAAAATTCTATAACCAAGCTTGATTGACTAAATTCCTTTAGCGCTCATAGTTGCAAATTTCCACAGAAGCTTGTTAATTCTATTTGCATATTATTACATAAAGTAGTTAGAATTTCATTCACAGCAATTGCAAGTCAAGTTTCTCAGAACACAGAAAAATTTAAAGAAAAAAAAAAACAAAACAAAAAAGAAATAGACAGTTACTGATAGAGTTGAACATGCAACATCAAAGATTAATACCTCGTACATAAGAAACACTTAAATAAAGAAACAAAAAGCAGCAACAACAAGAATTCCTTCTAGAATTGCATGAGTACAGTTGATTTAATATCATTCGAGTAAGATCCAAACTAATCCCCCCTATCCTTGAGGATTATGCAATACCATTTTCACTCGAAATTAGCAAAATAAGCAGCGTTGAGGTCTTGATACATTTCGAAATCACATATACTGTACAGATTACTGGCATCACAGCTCCAAGAAATCGAACCAGCTCCCATGGAAATTAAAATAATTAGAAATGGAAAAAAAAACAACGAAGCACATAATCCTCATATGCTAAACAGCTCAGGAATTCAAAATTCCACGAGAAATTTAACCATCAGATCAGATTACAGAATTCGCACGGGAATTTCAAAATAAAGCAACGAGCACGAAACAAAATCGAGAAAAGCAGCAGGGAAACCTGTAAAGCTCTTCAAAGCTGAGGCCGCTAGCATTGTGATTGTAAATCTCGTGGATGGCATGCTCGAGGATGTTCCAGGTTTTCTCGGCGTACTTTGGATCGACGACGACGCGGTGCTTGAAAGCCTCTATCTGGAAATTCCTCTTCTTCTGATTACTCATCCCGGCAATCCCTCGCTAGCCTTCTCGAACTCTAATCCGGATCGAACCAGCCAGGGCAACACTAGGAATCGGAAGCAAATAACCGATCTCTCCGCCGCCGGCAGGAAGTCGAGAACAATCGTTGACCGGCGGGGGTCGGTCGGACGGCGAAGGCTAGGGTTAGAAATGGAAAAGACGTTGATTCGGAGGATTAATAATAAAGGGAGGAGGGAGAGACTTGATGAGAAAGAGAGCAAGGTGTGCCAGAAAACGAAGCAAAACGTTTTGATTGTTGCCCTTTTCTGTGGGTTTGGGAAGAAGAAGGGGAGGGGGAAGGGCAATCCAAGATTCTAAATTCTTCTAATTTCTTACCCTCCCCCAAATTTTCATTTATTCCTCGAAAAAAGAATTGCTACTATTAAAGAGTCCTTATTTATTTTTTATATTTTTATATAGTTATAATTATTGTATGCAGGCACGATTTTTAATTACCACTTCGTCCTAAAACAGATGAAACGTTTCTCTAGGTACGAAAATTAAGGTGTAAATAATTTATATTAATTTTTTTAATTTTATTCATGGAACTAAAATTAATTTTTTTTAATTTTATATAGTGAGAGTTTAAATAATAATTAAAAAAGAAAATATTCTTTTTTTTTTTTGTTTTGTACAGTAAAAGATTGAGTAAAGATTAAAAAAAATTTATTGAGTTTTGTATAGTGAGAGTTTAAATGAAGGTAAAAGGGTAAATTAATTATTTAAAATTTTCTAAAAAAGGAAACGTTTCAACCTTTTTTGGACATAAAAAAAAATACATTTATTCTAAATTGGGATAGAAGAAGTATTTTTATATAGTTATTGTATGCATGGACAATGCTGATTTTGTCTTCTGAATAATGTAATTCTTTTTCTTTTTAAATGGGTAGGAATTAGGATAATAATTTTTCATTCTTTAGGAGAATCTTTTTTTTTTTTACTACTTCCCCATGGTACAAGAAGAAGAACTGTATTATTAAAACTAGGAATGAACATGGTTTGAGTGGGGTTAGATTTTTAGTAAAATCAAATCAACCCGAAATAGTCATAGTTCTAAAAAATCCAACATAATCTAAAAATTAAGAACCGAATATAATCAAGATCATTGGTCTGATTTTTTCAATTATGGTTTTCGGTTTTTTTCAGTTCTTAACAAAGGTTTAACCTAAGACATCGGTCTAACAAATTAAGGTATTCATAACTTTACAAACCAACCACTGCAACCTTTCACCCTTGATATCTCATCATCGACTATCATCGCCCAGTGCATTTCTACCCTTGTCATTAGATTCAGTAATAATTTGTTGGTTTTTGCCATTCGTTAATTTTAACGCTCATTTTACTCTCTCCTGTGCGACCATCCTCATCATTCTTCGTGACAGCAGCTTGTCGTGTTACTTTCGGGACCCATAGCTCCTTGTCAACTATTTAATATAATGACTCCAACTTCATCTCAATCCCCATCCCAAGCTTGTTTGAAGAGTAGCCCTATCCCTATATGAGTCCAGCATCTCCACCTTATGCTGCCCCAGCTCCTCCCCCATTAGCCCCAATCCGTTCATCAACTCTGATTGCAAGCATAGGTCGAAATTGAGTTGGGGTTGGCTGAGTAAGCTTGGGATGGTTAATATTAGGTTTCCATCCAAAGCATAAACACCCTCACAATATACTTTTTAATACATATGTACGCATGAGGAATTTAGTAATACCAAAAATCTTATAAAACATTTATACATGTACCTTCCGGTTTAGTTCCACATGGTCCAACTCGGATTAGTTCCATGTGGAACTAAACCAACTAAAAAACCGGTGATTTTTCCCGATGTGGCACCAATTTGCGACCCATGATTTATTTTTACTCATCCCAACCAAATAGGGGTAGTTCAGGTTAGGTTTCAGGTTTACCTAACCTATGCTCACCCTAACTAAAACATAGGCAAAAATAATGAATAAACCACTAATGTTTTCAAGGTAGCATAATTCACCCATTAATGTTTTTTTGGCCAAATAAACCATTAATATTTTTTTGTTAGATTGAGTCACCTATTAGCATTAAAATAAACCAATGTGTCTTACATCATGATTGGCACAAATGAGAAATCTTACCAAGCTCCCTAAACTCAGTTGCATCTGAAAAGTTACTTTATTCTGTTTTGTTTTGACATCACAAAGGAGAATCAATTCCTCAAAACAGATATATGGCTACTGAGAATGGGCATAGAGGTTAAAGACAAAGTGCCATTACAAGGGAAAAGGTGCATCAAATCTAAAAAAAGTAAGTTGAGAGGTACATAAGAATATGCAATTAGATTAGTACTGAATTGAACAAAAAAATTGTTTTGAAAATTTTGTGTGCTTAACTAGTTCGGATGTATTGAAAAACTTAAATATGACCATGTTAAAGTTTTTGTCGTTTAAGGCTGATGTGTGAATGGGTAGATAGCCATTATGTATTGTTGATATTATATTTTCAGTCAAGTATAGTATAAGGTCATTAGAAAGCTGTTGCGCAATGTTGATAACATCAAAGCTATCTTAGATGATGGTGATGCTTTTACATTATTTGAGTTGTTGTATGAAATAAGTACTATTGAGTTATATCTTGGACATAAGCAGGAGTTGGAAACATTTATTAGAATTGGTAAGGTTGATGTAGAATTAAACCTATGTGCTATAAAAAAAGAAGCTGGAGGACATGTATATGGGGGCAACATTCAACAAGAACAAGAGCAAAACATAACTTCACATAAAAGGGTTTGGGAATGACGGGAAAGGTGAAGATGTTTTTCTTTTATAATAAAGTCTGCTTTTCAAACTTTAATGATAAAGGAAAAGAAAGTAAGGAAAATTTAAAAGCCTTCAAATCAAAGATAAAGTGGAGGAAAAGAATTGTCGAAGAATATGATGTTCATAATGAGGACTTAGGCAATGAAGTAAAAGATGTTCTAGGTAGCTAAAAAATCATGATTTAGAAAGAGATGTGATAAAAATGAATTATAAAAGAAGAGAAAGAAAACTAGAATGTAAGATGCAAGCTTGTGGGAAGAGCATAGTTCATAGGAATATGGTCATGGAAGTGATAAAACTAAGTATTTGAGTTCAAAATGATGCATGAAGTATGTATTCAAATGATGCTCTAGGGAATAGTGATTGTGAGAGAAACTTAAGATTTAGGAAAATTAAGTTTTCTCACTAAAACCGAAACATTAAGATTCCTAAATTTGAATTGGCAAAAAAAAAATGATGATAGTCACCAATTTCTAGATGTCATTGGCCCTTTGCTTAGTATATTGTAAGGGCTCACAAAAATGTTTACTTCAAGGTTAATAAGCCCAATAGAATCCAAGTGAAGTGCTTAGGCACGTGTATATTCAAGGGCATTGGTTTCATATAGTGGCATCGAAAAATATTTTCAGATAAATTTTTCAAGGATGAAACAAAAGTGCAGACATAAAAGCAAGTTGAGGTTAGTTATAACAAAATTAATTGCACAAAGGTATTGTCAGGTGATCAAATATAAACATACTTATCGATAAGAAACTTGAGAGGATTTGTCAGTAAAGAGTCAAAAATAAATATCTTAGTGAATATAGTGAAAAGAGCTAAAGAGATGGTAAAGATATGAAAACTAAATATACAGATGAGTACAAATTGCTAAAAGGTTATGTGTAAGAGTTATTGAACACTAATCCTATTACCACAGTGGTCCTTGATGCATTGCCTAGTGTTAATTTGTTAGTTTCAGTATTCAACTGATGATGCATATACTTTGATGCATGCAAGAAAGGGTTCTAGCCAATTACATGCCTTTGTTTAGTTAGATAGCTGCTTTCTTAAGAGGTTAATGAAATGGGAAATGCTATTAATTATGGGGAAAGATGTCAATGTTCAGATTTTCCCAATTGCTTGGGCTGTGATGGAAGTAGAAAATAAGGATTCATGTACAATGTTTCTAAAGTTGTTGATTGTTGATCTTGAAATTGAAAATAGTAAGAAATAGACTATTATTTTGGACCAACAAAAGGTTAGTGCATGTTTCATAAAATTTATTTATTTCAATTCATAAATGTATGTTTAATAAAGTTTGACTAATTTTGTTTATTTTCTTAGGGATTGCTACTTACAATTAAGAGCTTTTAACTCAACTAGAGTATCAAAGTTGTGCTAGGCACATATGAGTTAGTTAAAGCTAGAAGTATCCCGATTCTAGAGAATTGTAAACGAGCACTTCAAAAAGATAGTTTTTGGATACATTGCTGTTCATTGGTCAATGAGAAAAGTGCTAAGGCCAACCTCCTTAAAGACTAAAGTGGACTTAGGGGTATTGGTGTAATGCTTTCTTCTGAGCTAGTGTGATGTCGATCATAATAACTTATGTGAAGCCTTTAATGGTGGCAAAGCAATTATTGTAGCAAGGCAAAAGCCAATATACTCTATATTGGAACATATTAGAATGTACACTATGCTCAAATTTGTTGACAAAAAAAAAATTATGAGCATGTGGCCAAAGAATTATGGAAAAGATAATTTTGAAGAAACTTGAAAATAATGGTAATGTTAGCACGAAACGCACTGTTGCATTTAATAATGATGAGAGTATAGGGTTAAGTATACAGCAGATGTATATGCAATTAATTTAAAAGGGGAAACATGTGTATGTGGCAATTGAAATATCTCTTGTATTCCATGCATAGATGGCATCACCTATACAAAGACAAAATCTTAAGGACTATCTAAGTGCATGGTACTTGAAGGAAATTTTCATTAACACATACAAGTATTCACTATAGTCGATTAGTGGTTTAAACACTTGGATTTTTGCCGTCGTTGATTCCTATTTTCTCACTAACAGTCAGGACAATGCAAGGGAGGCCTAAAAAGAATATGAGACTCAAACCTAATAAATGTAAGAATACCAAAAAAAATTGTCCAAGAAAGAGGTACCAAACAAATACAACATTTGCCATAACCCAAGTCATGATAAGAATTCTTATCCAGATAAGGCAACACATGTACATAGGGATCACCAGGTAATGTTCGTTAAAATTTGGAACAAAATTTTATTCCTAACACTTGTTAATATAGACAAATATGATTCTTTAATCCAGTAGCATAGTAAAAATCTTTTTGAATTAATCCAGTAGCACTTGTTGTTCATGTAATAACTATTAGACACTAGCTTATTATTATTATTATTATTATTTGATATTCAGAATCAATAGGGAATATTTAAGGGAATGGAAAAGGTGCTAGGTTATATGCTAGAAAAACACACCGTCGTAGAACTATAATAAATGAACAACAACAAACTTCTCCATTGCACAACAACCTCGAGTTCTAAGCTTACAAATCATGAATTTGATGTCTTCTGATAGCAAAGAACCTCTAAGACCTTTGAACAGTCCAAAACTATGGTTAAACATTATTATGGAATATAAATTGAAAGTAGTTGGACACTAGCTTTCTTTAACCATAGTTAGAGTCTAAGATTCTTAACCTCATTTCCCGTATTTGCAAACACTAATACATACCATACTTTTGAGTACCAAAATTGAAAAAAAAAATAGACAAAAAATATATAAAAAAAAGCATAAAAGAACATAAATGCACAAGTAGGTTGCTTTCTCATCTATAAGGTCTTTGTTTTGCTTCCCCTTTTGTTTCTAGAACTTACACTTCCTAGTTCTCCTTAGTTAGATCTATTAATGTATAAGAAATGGACTTTATAGAAAATGAAACTTATTTTTATTATATTTTTTTTCTTCAATTCTATCATATGTTTTTTAGCATATACTGATATTGATTCCACACTTTATACGCAAATTGTAACTCATAAACTACTATTTGTAATTTAAGATAAAAATGTGTCGTATAAGCTTGAAGACATATCTTAAATTACCCTTTGTAAATATTTTTGGGTGATTTAAACTATAAGATTATTGACTTTGCTTAACTATTTTGATTGTAATCAAATTATATTTTGTTCATGTTGGGAAAATTTTCCCAATCACCTATCACGCATAGTGGAACAATAAATATAATCAAACAAGTACACAAACATCACGTGCAGTGAAATAATAAACATAATCAAATAGGCACAAATGAATTTAATGTGGTTCGACTATTAACTAACCTACATCCATGAATAAGAGAATTCTACTCGAACAAAATATAGAGATTACAGTAGATATATGCCTTTAATGTTCATGTTGGCCTATGGATCCCCTATAGACCACTGATAACTCCAATATCCTACTCTCACGTAATTAAAAGGTATAAGAGTCACAAAAGACTTCTCATGCTAGCCCTTTCCGGCCTTTGGACCTATCCTTCTCCTAAAACCTTCACATCTTGCCTTTTCACAATAATTGACTTTGCTCTTATGTTCAAAACTCAACACCACAAACTTTTTTATAGGCCACACACAAACCTAAACTACAACAAAATAGGGAAGCTAAAGCCAAATCCAAAACAAAAACATAAACTCAATCCTAAACAAACTGAAATTCTTAAGCTTCCTAGGTTTAAGCTAACAAACCCAACAATCTCCACTTTGGTTCAAATCCTCCCAAACACGAGCACATGTGATCGCAACAACGAACAAATGACCATGACTATGAGCATCAACCACCATCAAGACACGAACATAACAACGAATGAAAATGATCACGATCATCAACGTACACAAACAAAATCTTTAATTTTTAAACTTGTACAGAGCCGTTAGTACCACACTGCAACCATTATCAAATATCCCTACGACGATTCTTTAAGGCTTCATCAAACAATCCAAACACTAAAATATGCCAATAATGCACTATAAGCTCCATCATGCCAGGACCAAGCTTTGATACCACTTATTATGATAAATTCTCCAATCACTCATCACATGTAGTGCAACAACAAACACAATCACATAAGCACACGAACATCATGCATAGCAAAATAACAAACACGATCAAACAGGCACAAATGAATTTAACTTTGTTCAATTCTTAACTAGCTTACATCCACGAATGAGAGAAATCACTCGAATAAAATATAGAGATTATAGTAGAGGTATACCCTTAATGCTCATGTTGGCCTATAGATCCCTTACACACAACTAATAATTTCAATATTTTACCCTCACATAATTACAAGTGTAAGAATTGTTGAGCGCATAATTTAGCAGTCAAAGTTGTTGACTTTTTGGTAATTTTGACCATCCATTCTTTTTTATTTCATCCATTCTATCTTAGTTTTTCTTGTTTAGATTTGTTTCCTGTAAGTGGAAGTGTATTGCGGATGTGCCAAGTTGGAGCAGGATCGAGTGAGACGGAATTTGGGCGTGTGAAAGTCAAGCTGTAGTAAAAGGCGCTAGCGACGCGTTGCTGGCGCTACGAACACTCTGTCATTTTTGCATTTCTGGCGACGCGTCGCCACTCACTCCCCTGTTTCTATTCACTCCCCTATTTTGCCCGAACCTCGTATTTTGATGGTTTCCGCATTTTCCCACTTGGTGAGCTATCCTTAGAGCAGAGATTTCTATCCTTTTAAGGTTTGGGAGCTAAGACAAGACAAGAAATAGAGTCTTTGGGTACAAATAACAAGAGGAAAATGGGGCAGCCCATACACACACATTGCATATTCTTCTTCTCATCTTTTCTTGGAAAGTTACCATTGGAGCAAGAGTTGAAGCTTGAAGAATGAGTCTAGGAGCCAAAGAGATTTAAGCAACTAGGATCCATCTTGGGTTTCTTCTTCTCCTCTTTTATTTTGTAGAATTCTAATGGATTGTTGGATTATGGGTTTATTGTTGATTGATAGAATGGATATTGAGTAGGTTTTTAAATCTCTCTAGGATGAAACTTATATTATTTTCTATCTAATGGTTTCTTGTTGATCTTTTATGGATGTGGATCTCCTTGTGTCAACCATTCTTGAGCCTAATACTTGTGTGATTATTTGGCCACTCTACATACCCATAAATCCCATTTAGTCCTCAAGAGAAAAAGAAGGGGGATAGAAAAGAGTAATATGGTGTAATGGGTGTTGTAGATTATAGATAATCTATAGTCTCATTAGGTATTTGAAAGAGGGTTATAGCTTAACCACCTTGGGTTACATTATAAGCTTGAGAAATGCCTTGTTTGATCCTAGGTGAGCAAAGACGTAGCTTGAGAAAATGGGTTTTTGAACTTTTGACTTTCATACCACACAAGGGGTAAATATTATAGGGCTTCAATTGACTTGGATAGCGAGTAATAAGGTGGATTCTTAGAAAGGTAATTATCAAACTTGAGCATTTTAGTTTAGACTACCTTAGTAACTCCTGTATTTATTTAGTTTTTCATCTTAGAGATTACTAGTTAATTAGGGAGGTTATTCATTGTTCTTCACTCTTCATTCCCACATTTACTCAATTGGTCTTGGGTCTTATTTGTTTCCTTTATTTTCTCTCTATCGCTTAATAGTTTAGGAAGTCAGGTAGCTAGGATTTAATTCTTGATAGGATCACATTATCCCTTGGGACGATACCTTTATTCAACTTTGCATACAACGAAATCGTACGCTTATGAGTGAGTATGGTTTATAAATTATAAACTCTTGTTATCACGATAGAGTTTTTGGCACCGTTGCCAAGGATTGTGATTTGATTTTTCCTTGGATATTAAGTTGTTGGTTACTCTTGCCTCTTTTTTCTTGTATTTAGTTTGTCCTTTTTTTTCATTATAAGTTATTTTAGTGCATGACCTGTAACTCTTGCTCATGCTTACTACTGTTTGACCTGGAAATTGAGAAGACCCTAAGGGAGATTCGTTTGAAAAGCAAGATTATTGTTGAGGAAGAAGACTTGAGTGCTTCCAATCCTGACAACATAGAGGAAAATCAAGGATACAACATGAGGAACCTTGGAGGAGAGATGAATGCCAATCCTATAGACTTCAATGGTGATGAAGAGGTAATGGACAATGCTCATAAAAGAGCTCATGGTAATGATGTAAGAAAAAGAGGAAACTAGTGCTTGACTACTTTAGACCTTAAAGGGTAGAGGATCATGACAACATGATTAGGCCGGTGCCGCTTCAAGGGCGAACATTCATGATTCTTAGCCATGTTCTTCGATTAATCGAGGCACTTTATTTGGAGGAGCTATTGATGAAGATCTAAATAACCATATTAAAAGGTTTGTTCGCTTGTGCGATACTTTTGATTTGGAGGGTGTGAATGAGGATGTGAAAAAGATGAAGCTCTTCCCTTTTTCTATTGTGGATGAAGCAATTGAGTGGTTTGAGAATTTGGAGCATACCTCGATTTATACATGGTAAGACTTATATGATGCTTTCATTCAGAGGTTCTTCCCCTGAGTTATTTGCCTTTAGACAACATGAATATGAGTCACTTATGTGTTGGGTTTCGGGAGCCAAACAGCGCAGCGGAATTTAACCGAAACCCTCAAGGATCCAAGTGAAACGGGGTAAACCGGGTGTTCGAAAATTTCATACCTAATTTTCGGTTGAGATCTCTCACTCAACTGTAGAGTCGAATCACAAAACCTGAACAGTTGACGTGTTCAGGCTCTCTATGGTATCCACACGAGCCTCTCGGGATCACCACGCTTCCACCACGTCCCGGCAGATGCGTTTCTCTTGCGCTCGCAGTGCTAGCTTGCGTCCTCCAAGGAATTGCAAGAGAAGAGTGTGGCTGTCCTTTTGGGAGGCTAGGGCAAGGAGACCTACGAATTTCTCACTTAAAAGTTGTATTTATAGTGAGACTCAACTTCCAGGCCTAATGGGTTTCAAAGCCCTAATCCAATTAGGATTTAATTTCGGGCTTAATAATGGCTCAACTCCTTGGCCCATTATTAATACGAAATTAAAGTGAAACCATAACCCAAATAATTAGCCCATGCACTCTAATGATCCAAATAGCTCTACGTGTGCGACCCAATAGGCTCTTGCCATGTTGGCAATGATTATAAATCACATTTATGATCATAAGCAGTGAGCGGTGTCTAGCAACACATCATTGCTACCCAAGTGACAAGATTGTCGGTGAATCGACTAAACCTTTATGATCATCACGGATATATGCCATTGTCCCTTTGTCCAAGATATCAAGACTAAGCACGAGACATGGAATGTGTCACTCTCGTATAGCCCAATCTTTGGTTTCTTGATTACCGAGTAGACTAACTTAAACTGATGACATTGATATCATATATCAACTCATCGGAGCATGGCCATGCATTTTCTAAGTCTCACTCTATCAAGGGGCCCAAAGATATCACTCCCGTTACATAGGAGGGACAAATCCCATCTTGATCATACAAATCCCTCCGCATGATATGTGACATACCCAATGACCTCCTTCAAGTTCACTCAGTTACGAGCAACAAAGGAAAGTATCAAAGTATGTGACTCACATGTAGGGAACCTTGATGATCTTAGGTCGAAGGACTACATATACCATGATCACTATGAGAATCACTTATGACACTCATATAACGATCCATGAAGTGTTCTCATGGTGGGTCGGTCCAGTACACAAGTTCTCCAACTTGTACCCATATGTAGACTACATATCTCATATTAGTCTCCACATATGCTAGTCATTATGTATTATTGCAACCCGCTCCACAATAATACTAGACTAGGGACGTTTAAGAATATCATTATTCAAGGGTTACAATTATGTTTATTACGTTACGCAGAAACAAAACAACAAACAAAATTGCTGGATTAATGCCTCAATAAAATATCATGACTCAATTTGCAAAAATACAATCATCTCATGATTGGCTTTTTGGGCACAACACTAACATTATGGAGGCATGGGTGTGCTTCAGAAAGATGGTGAAGAGGGTCCCAACACAAGATATTAATCAAGCTCATCAACTCCACCTTTTCTACAATGGGTTGAGTTTAAATACTTATTTACAAGTTGATACCACTGTCGGTAGTTTCCTTCTTTTGAAAGATATTGAGGAGTGATTTGAATTGCTCAATAACATGACCAAGAGCCTTGAGCTTAGTGGAAAATAGGCTCCAAGAAAATGGAGTGGCTTGTATGAAGTTGACAATGATACCTCTCTCTAAGCACAACTTTCGGTACTCACTAGCATGGTGTCCAAATTGGCCAAGAATCAAGATAGAATGAAGGTGCAACAAGCTTTGGTTAGTGAGGATGTGGAAGAATTAGATGATGTGAATTTTGTGAGGTATCAGAATCTTTATCCACCACAGCAAGGAGGGGGAAACTTCTTCCCAAGGAATCATCAACATGAATGGTTCAACTATTCAAATCCAAAGGGTGCCATGCAACCACAAGGTAAGACCTCCCATGAATCGGACACTTTATTGAAGGATTTTATGAAAGGTATAATGGGAGAATTCATGCATGACGTAAGAGGAATGACTAATGGTCAAAACAAAAAGACTAATGCATTGGAAAATGAGATGAAAACAATACAAGCCAACACTCAAGTGTCAATTAAGAATTTGGAGACACAAGTTGGCCAAATAGTCACTTCCATGAGACAACTTCAAAAAGGGAATTTCATACCCAACGATATGGACATAAATCCAAGGGAGTCTTGTCAAGTCATAACTCTAAGAAGTGGAAGGAATGTGGTGACTCAACCTAAGGAGCCACCGACTCCAGAAGATTTTCCTCCTCAAGGACCTACCCTACCGAAAGAAGTTGATGATTATCAAGTTAAACCACCAAGTGGTGAAGAAACTCATTCGAAGCATAAGGGAAGAAAGATGCCCACTCAATAGGAAGTATTAAAGCATACTCCTACTCTCCCCTATCCTTAAAGGTTTAAGCCCAAAAAGAAGGAAACTCAATTCATGAAGTTTCTTGAAATATTTAAAAAGTTGGAGATCAATATTCCCTTTTTGGAAGTACTAAACCAAATGTCATCTTATGCTAAGTTTCTCAAGGATTTGATTACTAAAAAGAGGAAGTTACTTAACAATGAGCTTATTTTGATGAAGGAGGAGGCAGGTGTCATCATTCAACAAAAGATACCTAAAAAACTCAAATACCCGGGGAGTTTCACTATTCCTTTGGATATATGGTCTTTTCATTGTGACAAGGCGCTATATGATCATGGAGCTAGCATTAACCTAATGCCAATGTCTATTTGTAGGAGCCTTGGCCTTAGGGAGGTGAAGTCGTCATCGATTGGCTCCAATTGGTAGATAGATCCCTTACATTCCCAAAAAGTGTATTAGAGGATGTGTTGGTTAAAGTTGGTAAATTCATATTTCCGATGAATTTCGTGGTGTTGGATATGGAAGAAGATCGAAACATGTCAACTATTCTTGGGAGACCCTTTCTCACCACCGGGAAGGCCATCATCGATGTGGAAAAAAATAATCTTACCTTGAGAACTAATGATGAAGAGATTACTTTCAATCTTGCTCAAGCTATGGAATCTATTAATGATGAGATGCCCAAATGTTTTATGGTGGGTGTGGTTGACTCTTACATTGGAGAGGTAAAAGGGTCTTTGTTTATAGATGATTCACTTGGGAATGCTTATATTTGTGCGAATCCATTTGAGGAGATTCATAAAGTAATAAGTGCATGGGAGTCCATTGATGTTTATAGGAAAACACAAGCAAAAAGGGGAAGTTTTGAGCAACTTTTGTCTTGTGAGACTAAAGAAGAGCCCAAGTTGGAATTAAAACCTTTGCCCAAGGATCTCAAGTATATTTACCTTGGTCTTAGAGAATTCTTCCTAATGATTATTTCTTTTTTTTTTTATCAACTTTGGAGGAGGATAAATCGATTAAAGTTTTGAGGGAGTACAAAAGTGCAATTGTTTAATCGATCGCCGACATCAAAGGTATAAGCCCTGACATTTGCATGCACAAGATCTTAATGAAGGATGAATACAAGCCCTCAATCCAAGCTTAAAGGAGATTAAATCCTAAATTGAATGAGGTGGTAAAGGAATAGATCTTGAAGCTTTTCAAGACCGGCATTATTTACCCCATCTTGGACTTGTAATGGGTTAGTTCGATACAAGTGGTGCCAAAGAAGGGTAGAACTACCATTATGAAAAATGAGAACAATGAATGGATTTCTACAAGATTAGTGACCAAGTGGAGGGTTTATTTTGATTACTAGAAGCTCAATAAAGCTACTCAGAAGGATTATTTCCCTTTGCCTTTCGTTGATCAAATCTTGGATCGGTTAGCCAGCCATTCTTATTATTGTTTCTTGGATGGCTACTCCGGGTACAATCAAGTTGCAATAGCCCCCGGAAGATCAAGAGAATATGACCTTCACT
Organism: Aquilaria yunnanensis; assembly: GCA_039654915.1. Lineage (NCBI taxonomy): Eukaryota > Viridiplantae > Streptophyta > Magnoliopsida > Malvales > Thymelaeaceae > Aquilaria > Aquilaria yunnanensis. Next base: position 7,037,140 of record CM077595.1, read on the forward strand.
AGTCCTTAGGGTACATATGCCTTTTGGAGGATGCCTTTTAGTCTTTATAATGCACCGGTAATCTTCCAACGACATATGATGGCCATTTCTTCGGATATGGTGGAGAAATGCATGGAGGTATTTACGGATGACTTTTCGGTCTTTGGTGATTCTTTTGATGCATGTTTGGATAATTTAGCTTTTGTGTTGAAAAGATGTCAAAAAACCAATTTGGCTTTGAATTAGGAGAAATTCCATTTCATGGTTACTTCCGGTATTGTTCTTGGTCATAAAATTTCTTGCGAATGCATGGAGGTGGATAGAGCAAAAATTGTTGCTATTGAAGAATTGCCACCACCCACTAATGTTAAAAGGGTTGGAAGTTTTTTGGCCCATACTGGGTTCTATCGGTGATTTATCAAGGATTTTCCAAAAGTACTAAGTCACTTTGTAATTTACTTGATAAGCATGTTCTTTTTGTCTTTAATGAGCATTTCATTGAGGCTTTTGATATTTTGAAGCAAAAGTTGGTCAAGGCTCCCGTAGTAGTAGCACCAAATTGGGATTAGCCTTTTGAAATCATGTGTAATGTTAGTGACGTCGCCATTGGGGCAGTGTTCGGACAACAAAGAGAGAAAATTTTTCGAGTGATATACTATGCTAGCGAAACATTAGATGGGGCTCAACAAAATTACACTACTACGGAGAAGAAGTTGTTAACAGTTGTGTTCTCGATGGATAAGTTTTGAGCTTATATTGTGGGATCCAAGATGGTAGTGCACACAGATCATGCGGCCATCAAGTACCTCTTCACCAAAATGGATGTTAAACCAAGGTTAATCTGGTGGATTCTCTTCCTTCAAGAGTTCGATCTTGAAATCAAGGATAAAAAGGGTAGTAAAAAAAATTGTCATGGTATGTGGACTATGTCAATTATTTATCTTATGATGTTCTTCCTCCTAACCTTTTAAGCCAACAAAGGAAGAAATTTCTTGCCGATGTTAAGTATTATCTTTGGGATGAACCTATTCTTTTTCACCGATATGCCGGTCAAATTATAAGGAGATGCATATCTCATGATGAGGCCAAGGATGTTCTCCACTATTGTCACTTTTCACCATATGGTGTTCACTTTAGAGCTCCTAAGATGACAAGTAAGGTATTGCAAACCAGTTATTATTAGTCATCTTTATTTAAGGATGCATATACCTTTGTGTTAACATGTGATAGATGTCAAAGGGTGGGAAACATTTCTAGGAGAGATGAAATGCCATTGCAAAATATTTTTGAGGTAGAAGTGTTTGACTTATGGGATGTAGATTTTATGGGTCATTTCCCTCCTCCACTTGGCAATCATTATATCTTGCTTATGGTTGATTATGTTTCTAAATGGGTAAAGGCCATTACCACTCCATCTTGTGATGTTAATGTGGTTGTCAAATTCCTTCATAGGAATATTTTTGCAAGATTTTGAATGCCTTAAGTTATTATCTCCGACAAAGGATCACACTTTATCAATAAGACTTTGGCTCAAACTTTGATGAAATATGGTATATGGCACAAGGTGGCTCTCCTTTATCATCCACAAACAAATGGGCAAGCTGAAATTTTAAATCGGGAGATCAAGAAAATATTAGAGAAGATGGTGGGTATCAACCGAAAAGATTGGTCACATAAATTGAGTGATACACTCTAGGCATATCGAACGGTATACAAGACACCAATTGGAATGTCTTCATATCAACTCGTGTTTGGGAAGACATGCCATTTACCAGTGAAATTGGAGCACAAGTCATATTGGGCAGTGAAGAAGATGAACTTTGATTTGAAGAGAGAACTTTCCAATTAGATGAGTTAAATGAAATCCGCCTTGATGCTTATGAGAATATAAGGATTTACAAAGAGCGAATGAAGCTTTGGCATGATAAGTTACTTGTGAGAAAGGATTTCCAACCAGGTCAATAAGTGTTGCTTTTTAATTCAAGGTTGAGGCTTTTTCTAGGAAAGTTGAGGTCCAAGTGGTCCGGGCCGTTTGAGGTGGTCAAAGTGATGCCATATGGAGCGGTGGAGCTCAAAGGTCAAGATGGATCCACATTTTAAGTCAATGGACATTGAGTGAAGGCTTATTATGGTGATGACCTCCGTCACATTGGCCAATTAATCTTGGCTAACCCCTCCCCTTGAAAGTGTGTTCAAAGGCGCGTAGCTAGAGGCATAAAACCAAGCGCTAGTTGGGAGGCAACCTGATTTCCAATTCATTTTTTTTTGTTTTAAGAGGTTTTCTTTGATTCGTTTATTTTTTTTCTTGTGACTCTATATTTATCTTGAGTGTTGGCGTCTTTATGTAAGGTTGGAAAAGCTAAAGGTATAAGGAAGAATGGGACGGAAGATGAAAGCTTTGACATTGGGAAAATTGAGGAAGTGGTCGCGCCTAGTGGCGATGCGTTGCCAAAAGTGAAAAATTGACAGTGCATTCCTAACGTTGGCAATGCATCGCCAACAATTCAACCTTAGTGGCGATGAGTTGCCGCCAACTAAACCTACCATTTTATCTATTCTCTTTTCACTTCCCCTCACTTTTAACGTCACCCCCAACCCAAAAACCTCTTAAGTTTCAAACCGTAGCCCTTTCGTGAGCTTCATAATTCAATTTTCTTATTGATTTCTACTCAAATCCAAAGTAAGTAAGTGATTCTCTACCTTTTTTTCTTGTTCTTTCATGGTTTATTATGCTCAAATCATGCTCATTTGCAGGTGTTGTACACTTGTTTGATTGGGCTTCAGTTTTGTGGATTTCTTGTTTGATTTTGATTTGTCTTGCTAATATGTATGTATGGGATGTGTTATGATGCTTGGGTTATGGATTTGGCATGAAAATCATGGTTTGAAAATCACCTACCAAGGTGGCCACGAAATTTTCATGGCAAATTCTTGATGATGATTGTTCTTGTTACTTTGTTGATTCCAAGAGCTTTAATCAATGAAATTAGGAATGGGTCTAGTAAGAATTTATGTTAAGTTGATCTATATTGCTCAAATTTGGTTCTTGAACTTTTTCGGAAAAGTGATTGTCAAGTTTTGCCATATGTACTTTGAATGATAATGTGGCTTCATATGCTCCTTGTTTGCCTCAATTCTTGGGGTGTGTTGCATCTTGGTATTGCATATTGTAAGTTTGTGTCCTTGGTTTTTTCCTAAATACATGATTTTCATAAGAAGCATAGTCCAACTTATGCTATGAACTACTATAGTATTTTTGTTGATAGCAAGCTCCTGGGCACATAACCCTTCATCTAGCCATTATTGGTCACTTCTAACCACTTGAATACCAAGTATGTGTTGCATAGATGATCTATTCAAGTTGCTTTTAAATTTTAAGGCTTGGGAAAAAATTCCATGGATTGCTAAAAAATGCTATGCCTTGAATATTAACTTGGAGATAATGTGCTTTGATCTTGTTTGAGTTTGTAACACTAGCTTGCGTGTGTTGCTTTGTTGCTCTTTTTGTAGGAAAATATTGCGTTAAAATTTTTTGTGTTGTTTTGTAGGACACGTGTGTAATGGCTCTAAAAAAAAAATCTGGACATAATTACTGAGTTAACTTCAGTTATTTTAGTAATTTAATGTACTTAAAAATATTTAATGTAAGCAAATTCTCGGTTTAATAAACTATAGTAGCTTAGAGAGAACAAAATTGATCATTTAAGTAAACTGGACCAAGAAGGGCATTTTAGTCATTTCATATAGTGACCCATTTTTATTTCACGGTTGGGTAGAGGATGGAAATTTATTAAATTTAAGGTATCATGGTTTTTTCGTGATTCCCATTCTACCCTGGTGAAATTGTGACTCGACTAAATAGTCTGTGAATGATTTTTATGTAACCTTCAAAAGTATCAGGCCTAAATTGCACGTCTGTCAAAGCTGAGGACTGAGTGTGTAATTAAGGTAAAGAAGGATTCAGGCACAGAATACTTCCAGTTTTGGTCCTAGATTTTCTGGGCGGTTCTGGATAAGTCCCCAACGTATTATTGTGTACAAAGGAGGCACCATGTGCGTGGCATGTGCAATTAAAGCCTACATAAGTTGACTTCTCATTAATTGCTCGGCCAACTTCTCCCACAAGTTCCAAACCACCCGAGAGCACTCTCACCCCTTCAAAACTCCATTGCTAACCAAATCCAAGCTCCAATCCATCAAATTCAAACACAATTAAGCAAATTTTTTAAGGAAAATCATGTATGGGACCATCCTAGGCTTGAATTTCAAGCTATTTGTTCAAGTAAGTTTTGTCTTGTTCTTCCCCTATTTTTGACCTTCATAAGGCTCTGTAATTGTTGGATCTACTGATTTGAGCTTAGTTATTGTTTGTTTTTTAAGGGAAAAACAACAAGAAAAGCTTGGAAATTAAGCTTAAGTAAGAAAGGTAAGAACTAATTCAATTTTTCTTATTTTTGATTAATTCCAAAATTTTTGTGGGTTTATAAATCTGGAATTAAGTGTGTTATAATCAGTTTTTGTTAGCTTGTGAAGGCAAAAATACATTTAAAACCCATTTGAACCAAGTTATTGAAAGAAGGCTAAAAGCCTAGTTGTTTATTGATTCGATTCGGATGTGTCCAGATTTTTTGGGTTATTTGTGCTGAAAAATGGTTGGATTTAATGTGTTTATATTGGTTCTTAGTTGATTATAAGAGAAATAATCAATAGGAACCTAGATTTTTCAGTCTTGGAGTTGAAAGGATACAACATCGAAACCGGTGTTGTTGTGTGTTTAGTAAAGGGCCAATTAATTAGAATCCATTGAGAAGGTTATTCCTAACGATTTAAACCATAAGGATGTTGTAATATTATCCTAATTATGGTTTATTTATGTAGCTAAATGATTAATTAAAAGAAAAATACTTAAGCTACTATAAAGGTATAAAGAATGATACAAAACCGAGACCATAAGGACACTGAAGTTGGTGTTTGCTTGCATTAATTATTCAAGATAAGGGATTTTAAGTTCAAGTTTAAATTGATGCATTATGAGTTTTACAATGCATTAATTAAGTGAGTAAGAGGTGGACAAGGAGTGACTTAAGGACTATGTAATTAAATAGCCCTTAAGTAAGTATACAAGGTACTAAGTATTCAAGATGGGCTTTGATGCTCAAGAATACCCTAACTAAGCTACCAAGCTTAGTAAAAATGACAGGGTACTAAGTATTCAAGATGAGCTTTGATGTTTAAGAGTACCCTAGCTAAGCTACCAAGCTTAGTAAGAATGAGCCACCAAGAACTCCTGTACAGTGTGAATAAGGGCAAGTAATGGCAAGCCAAACTTGCTAAGGTAAAAGTTAAGCTCTTGTAAGAGTAAGGGAAAGTAATGGCAAGCCAAGCTTGCTAAGGCAAGAGTTAAGCTCTTGTAAGAGTAAGGGAAAATAATGGCAAGCCAAGCTTGCTAAGGCAAGAGTTAAGCTTTTGTAAGAGTAAGGGAAGTAATGACAAGCCAAGCTTGCTAAGGCAAGAGTTAAGCTCTTGTAAGAGTAAGGGAAAGTAATGGCAGGCCAAGCTTGCTAACGCAAGAGTTAAGCTCTTGTAAGAGTAAGGGAAGTAATGGCAAGTCAAGCTTGCTAAGATAAGACTTAAGCTCTTGTAAGAAGGACTAAGTTGAGGATGGGTTCCCCACCATAGAACCCGTACTAGTGGCCATTAGTCAAGACCTCATAACGTTTTGAGCTCACGTTAAGATGCGTATATATGTTATATATGCTGGGTCCTAAAGTTTATTTTGCAGGTATTTAATTCCTTACTGAGAATTTATGATTCTCACTCCCTTAAGTATCACATTGTGCAGATACTAGTAGTGTAAAGCCTAACGCCCACTGAAGGGTTGTTAAGCAAGGTTTTGGTGCAGTTATTTAAAGTACCATGAATCTTTAATGATTCTAAGTTAATGGTTAGTAACATTATTGTACTAACTAAGTTATTTAAAATAGCCTTGACAAATACAAGCAAAGTGCACAAGGAGAAGTTGGACCCCTCATTTCTGGAGCTTCTGTGCTCAGGTGGGAGTTATCTTGATAATCTCAGACTTTGTACATATTGGGTACTCAAGTACCATGAAAATGCCTCTAGTTTGACAAATTTATGCATAGACTTATTTAGTGTATATGTCTATATATACACTATGGTTGCTTATGGATGTACATAAGTTAAGTGAGATGTGTACATAAGCTAATGCTTGAAAGTTTAAATAAATACGTTTATATGACTTCAGCATGTCTTTCAAGTGTTTAATGAATGCCGAAGTTAAGCGCACAAGTATTAGCTTAGCCATTTGCAACTAAGAGCAGGAATACTAAATTCTGATTATCCTAAGATCCTGGGAACACCCTATATTAGGGTAAGCGAGGAGGTTCTCTCACAAGTCTATGCCGGTTAACTCTCGGAAAGAAAAGATGAGGGGCAAAAGGGTCTGTGAGGAGGCGCCTCAAGAACCTCTTTATGACAAGAATCGATTTTTCTCTGCTCGGGCATGTAACTACTTTGAGGTTTTTATGAACCGTAAATTTACACCTGAGTGGGGGTTTGACTTCTCTAAGAAATAGAATGACAGCATTTTGAGAATGGTGGAAAGGAAAGGATGGCATCATTGGGTTGCCCATCCTCGAGCGGAGGTGCCCAAAACTCTGGTCATGGAATTCTATGCCAACTTCATGGGCGCGTACTATCTAGATCGCAGACAAAAATTTTGTTGGATGAGGACCTGCAGTGTGCACTATGACGAGACAACTATTAACGACTTTCTTCAGATCAACCCGCTCATTAGGAGATCATTCAAAGAGGCGTCACTTGATCAGATGACTTAGATAGTATGCGAGCACCCTGTCGACTGGACAATGAGTAAGGATGATACAAACAAAAAGTTGTACTTCAATTCATCAGCTTTTCTTCCTAAGATGAGAGCGTGGAACTACTTCATCTCCTCCCACCTCATCCCGATGACTCATGTATGAGAGGTCACCCCAGACCGTTTGAAGGTCCTATACTGCATTGCATGTGATTTTCGAGTGAACATAGGATGCTTCATCTTCCAGAATATGGTTCATGCTGCAAAGTCAAAGTGGGGGAATCTACCATTCCTGCAATTGATCACGACCATAATGTTGAGGGTCAGGGTCGACTTGGAGGATTCTTTGCAAGTATCTTTGGTCATGAGACTTATTTTGGCGGACAAGCTGGGTGGAGCGCTGGTGGGCATTTAGGAAGTAGCTTTAGAGGAAGAAAAAGAAGAGCACGCACATGAACAAGTGCAAGAACAGGAGGAAGAAGAACAATAGCATTATTTGAAGCATGAACAAAGAAGGGATGAGCAAGGGGGAACATATGAGGAGCTCATTGACCCGGTCACTGCCACTCAAGCATCATTAGCTGTGGTGCTAAACAAGATATACATCCTAATGAAGGAGTAGCACAATGAATCGGATGCTCGGTTCGAATCAGTTGGTGGTAACTTCACGTCCTTTACGAGAGATATGCGTGAGGGCATATCCTTTCTCGTCGGAAATCATGAGTCCCTATCCAATCAAGGTCACTGAGGCCACTAATAGCAACAAAGCTTGCCCCGGGAGTACCCCCCCTTCCAGGCCATACCTCCCCATTTCCATCCCTCGGCATACTAGTGGTATACGCCGCATCCTTCCAGCCACCCCCTCCGTTCTACCCACATTTTTGTCTTTTAGGTGACCCGTTTGAAGGTCCATCCTTTTTCCCTTTGGCCGGTGGCTCATCCAAGCCATATGACATAGGCGAGGATTAGTTGGGGGCAGATACCTCCCCCCCCCCCCCATGTATGATTCTTGAACGCCTCTTTTCTATTCTCCACTTCTATTAAGGAAAATGTTGGTATTTAAGTTTAGGGGGTTTTGTTTGATAGTCATGCCTGATAATCCTTGTTGGTGTCATTGTTCTTTTCTTTATTGTGTTTTTTGTTTAGCTTAGTCTCGGTTGTTTTTTCTTTTTTTGAGTTAGGAACATCTTGTCTCATTCATTTTGGGTGGCTTTCTCTTTCTTGCATATCATGCATTTAATCCTTTAGGATGCATGTAGTAGCATATAGGTTGATTTCTTTTCGTGCTTTCTTCTTTTATTTTCCTAGGGACTCAATGATAACCATTGTTGCATATAAATGAACTTGGTTTCTAGTTTTACTCTCTATGAAGTTCTGGTGAATTTGGAAGGTTAGTTTTGAAACTTTTAGTGGAACCTTCCTATTGAGATGTTTTGAGCCTTGAGTGATTTTGCTATGAACTTGTTCTTTCTTGAGATACTTATGCTATGTTTCGATCTAGAACTTGCCCAAGAACTCGTTCAAATCCACAGTTGTTGTATGAAATTTTTTAGGCTCATTTGATTTCTTAGGATGAACTACTTTCCCAGATGGGGAACCTTGTTATACTTTCCCTTAGTAAGCCCTTTTATGCCTAAGTGCTTATTTCTTGGTTTTAACCCATACTTTGAGCTTTAACTCTCTTTGTTTCCTCTCTTCCACTCAAGGTGGTAAGTATAAATTAAGAGCTTAGATGATGATGCATTGGGTTAAGTGAGGATTTAGAATAAGAACAAGTTTGGGAGGGACTTAAAATAAATTAGGGTAGCTTGTACTTTAAGTTTGTAAGTTCTTTTTTTTTGGGTGATTAGATGAAAAAAAAATCTACTTTGCTGTTTTGTAGTATCGAAGTAGATAGGAGTCTTCTTCTAAGACAAGAGTTGATCACTGCTCAAAAATATACATGAAACATGAATATGATAAAAAAAATAAAAATCACCTTGGATTGTATTAAGTTAGTAACTTGGGTCTAGACAGAACTCCTATTTGTATACTTGCTAAAAGGTGGAATACATAAAGAGTATTTAAAAAAACAAAAAAAAATGGATAGTACTTTTGAATAATTATGAGCTTTTCGAGTTGGTTAAATGGTGTGTTATGTTTGTGGACCTCGGGCTGAGTGCTTTATTGGTTCATATGTTGGAGCCTTTAGTTTATACTTGCTCACCTCTTTAGCTCCACTTAGAAAGCCTTCATCTGATTCCTTTTTCTTTCCTAGCCTAGCCCATTTCAACCATGGAAAAATCATTTGAGTTTTAAATCTTATACAACTCCCTTAGGGGAATTTAGTGGGGGAGGTTGGATATTCTTACAAGCTTATGGAAAGAAATATAGTATAAGTTTTAATTTGCGTGGCGTAACTCCACCAGATAAATTGAGCCTTTTTTTTGTAAGGGTGTGACCCTTCCAAGGTCCTACCTTAAGCAGCAAAGCTTTTCTTTCCTTAATTATCATTTCTTTTTTTGAAGTTGAGCTAATGGATCATCGAAGTTCATGTGTGGCGATTAATTGACATTTCAATTTCTATGTTTTGTTGTGTTTAGTTTTTCTAGGTTAGGCACGCTAGGGACTAGCTTAGGTTTAAGTTTTGGGGAGTTTGTTAAGCGCATAATTTTGCGGTCAAAGTTGTTGACTTTTTCAGCAACTTTGACCGCCTATTCCTTTCATTTCATCCATTTTCTCTTAGTTTTTCTTGTTTAGATTTGCTTCCTGCAAATGGAAGTGTATTGCGGATGTGTCGGGTTAGGGTGGGATCAAGCAAGATGGAATTTAGACGTGCGAAAGTCAAGCTGTAGTAAGAGGCACTGGCGACGTGTCCCCGGTGTTACGAACACTCTGTCATTTTTGCATTTTTGGTAACGCGTCGCCGCAAACTCGAGCTAGTTGGCAACGCATCACTACTCATTCCCTTGTTACCCGAACCTCGTATTTTGATGGTCTCTGCATTTTCCCACCTGGTGAGCTATCTTGGAGTAGGGATTTCTATCCTTTTAGGGTTTGGGAGCTAAGACAAAGCAAGAAATAGAGCCTTTGGGTATAAATAGGAAAAGGAAATGGGGCAGCCCATACACACACATTGCATATTCTTCTTCTCATCTTTTCTTAAAAAGTCACCATTGGAGCAAGATTAAAGCTTGAAGAATGAGTCTAGGAGCCAAAAGGATTTAGGCAACTATGATCCATCTTGGGTTTCCTTTTCTCCTTTCTTATTTTGTGAAATTATCATGGATTGTTAAATTATGGGTTTATTGTTGATTGATAGAATGGATATTAAGTAGGTTTTTGTATCTCTCTAGGATGAAACTTTTATTATTTGTTATCTAATGGTTTTTTATTGATCTTTTATGGATGTGGATCTCCTTGTGTCACCCATTCTTGTGTGTAATACTTGTGTGATTATTTGGCCACTCCCACACTCACAAATCCCACTTAGTCCTTGAGAGAGAAAGAATGGGAATAGAAAAAAGGAATAGGGTGTAACGAGTATTGTATATTAGAGATAATTTATATTCTCATTGGGGGTTATAGCTTAAACCACCTTGGGTTATATCATAAGCTTGAGAAATGCCTTGTTTGATCCTAGGTGAGTAAAGACTTAGCTTGAGAAAGTGAGTTTTTGAACTTTAGACTCCCACACCACACAAGGGGGTAAATATTCTAGGGTTTCAATTGACTTGGATAACAAGTAATAGGGTGAATTCTTAGGGAGGTAATTATCACACTTGAGCATTTTAGTTTAGACTACCTTAGTAACTCTTGCATTTGTTTAGTTTTCCATCTTAGAGATTACTAGTTAATCAGGGAGGTTATTCATTGCTCTTTACTCTTCATTCCCACATTTACTTAATTGGTGTTGGGTCTTATTTGTTTCCTTTATTTTCTTTCTCTCACTTAATAGTTTAGGAAGTTTGGTAGCTAGAATTTAATTCTTGGTATGATCACATTATCCTTTGGGACGATACCCTTATTCACCTTTGCACACAACGAAATCGTATGCTTGCGAGTGAGTAGGGTTTACAAATTATAAGCCCTTATTATCACGGCAAGAATCACAAAAAGCTTATCGTCCTAGCACTCTCGGCCTCTGGACCGCTCCTCCCTCATGAAATCCTCACATCTTACTTCTTCACAGCAATTGGCTTTCTCTCATGTTCATAACTCAACACTATAAGTCTTTTTATAGGTCACACATAAACCCAAATCACAATAAAATAAGAAAACCAAATCCTAAAAAAATAAGAAAACTAAAGCCAAATCCAAAACAAAAACATAAACCAAATCTTAAACAAAATCCTTAAGCTTTTTGGACTCGAGCTAACAAACCCAATAGTTAATTCCCATTAAAAAAACAAAAAAAAAATAGAGGCTCCAAATAAAGATGTAAAAAAATACCCTACTTGGCCACACCCTCCCCAAACCCGATTACCTAAACCCAATTCCAACCTTACCTATAAATCGGTGGGGAGGGTATAAGTTTAACTTATCCTACTCGACTCTATTCTCACCCATTTTAAATTAGTATATTTTATATTCAAAATATAATTTTATTTAAAAAATAAAGTTATAATTTAACATAAGTTATTTTATATTATTTTAATTTATGATTTTTAAGTATTAATTAATTTTAAATATACACATTTTTAAAAAAATATATGCAAATATATATAAAAAAACTCTAAAAAAGTCAAACAAATACCTTAAAATGGGTTGATAGATAGTACCCATATACTCAAGGGACGAGTACTATCCAAATTTAATTACTTAAATGAAGGGTTTGAGATTAACTATACATAGTCCAAACTCTAACTGTTAAGATCTATAACCTTAAAGATTAAGATAAAAGACAGAAAAATGATGGGCCCTAAAGAGCAAGATAAAGGGCTGAAAAGCAAATGGGGCATAGGAAAGTGAGACGGATGACCACATATTTCTTAAAATATTGGGAATTAGAGTCGATCAACCTCATTAGAGTGATGCAGTTGAAGCATGGTAGGCCCATCACCCCTAGGTGGATGGAAACTTGGTTCTGACATAAGAAGAAGAAGGCTTCTGAAGCCACCTTTTCCCGATCAGACTCCATAAAACGACGCCGTTCTCTTTCTTTTTTTTTTTTTTTTTTTGTTCCTCTTGGTAAATTTTTTACGACGACGTCGTTATACTGTTTTTTGAAGCGGCGTTTTGAGTTAGCTTGAATCTGAAGCAGACTGGGCATATATATATATAAAGAAGAAATAACCAGACGCTTCTTGTTCGTCTTCTCCTTCTGTCCTTCACTTCGTTAACGGGTACGAACTTTCTAATTCGATTTGTTTTTTTCCTTCTTGCCTTTTTCATTGCCATAGTTCCTTCTCTTTAATGATTTTTCAGTTCTGGTTTCTTGTTCTCGGAGACGAGACTACAATGTCGGTCGATTTGTGCCGTCAGAGGCCTTTGTTTGGAGGAGCTATTTCCAGTTTGTTCCCGCTCAGGTTCCAGGTTAGGTCTTCTGCAGCAATTGTTCTGTTGTCTCCGGTTTCTCTTTGTCCTAAACTCTCTCATGTTATCATTTGGGCTCTCAAAATTGCAGGACGTTAGTAACATCCGGCAAGTCCCTGATCATCAGGTTTGCTCTAAACATGGAATATTTTAGTTGGAAATAGACATAGATTATGCGTTTTCGAGGACAAATGATTGATGGGTTTGTTTTTTGGTTTTTTGGGAATGAAAATTGTGACTGCGTGGTTGAAGGAGGTGTTTGTTGACCCTGCTCGTGATGAGAGCTTGATTTTTGAGTTGCTGGATCTTAAGCACGATGTTGCTGACAATGGGAGTGCTGCCTGGTTTCTTCAAGACCTTGCCAATGAACAGGATGCTGAAGGGTTCACGGTAAAGCTTTATACATTTGGAATCTCATAGATACAACATCATACCCCTTTCTGAAAATATGTGTGTGTGTGTGTGTGTGTGTGTCTTTGAAGAAATGTGAAGCAATTTTTATGTAATACCGCTGAGATCGTTTGTTTGTCTTTTCTTTCTGTAAGTGGGTACTTGTGAACTTGTGAGGTAAACAAATAAGTAAAGAAGGGTGAGAACATTTCAGTATGTGAATATTTGCTGTTGGTTTACCATGTTAATAGTCACAAAATAATAGAACCCCCTGTTGGTATATTTATCAGGTGCTTGAGCAATCAGGAGTGATGGAGGCCCCTGGTCTGCAATACAGGAACATCCCAGCTATTTTTACGACTGCAGTTGGCCAGATGGTATTGATGATACTAACTAGTGCTTTATTTACTTTTATGGGTGTGAATTTTCTGCTGCATGTACATCCTTACCTTTCTACTTGATTTGCACGTTATTATCTGTTTCTCTTGCTGTTTCCATATTGGACAGAATTCTATTGTGCTTCACGTGAGCTTTCTGTCCCTGGATTTGATTGCATTTGTTACTGTGAATTCACACCACAAATGGTTTCTCAATTGTACTGTATCATTTTGCTGATCTGGTGTCCAATATCATGTACTGTTTGAAAACTAGTATTCCTTGATGCCAGATGTATGATATAATCTCACTGGTGGTATGAATACATTGTTGAATAAATGCAGTCATTGAGCCAACTAGAAAGTTAGTTGAAGTGAGTAAGATCTTTGAGATCAGGCCTTGTGCACAACATTCTTCTATGATTTTATGTTTGCAGCATTTCGACTTTGGAGACTTTGTAGTGCTGTTGATGGGGGATGCTAAAATGTGGAAATGATCGCAATTTGCCTCATGAGATGCAAAACAGAGAATTTAGTTTTGGATTATTGTTGTCATCTTTAGTCTTTCCCAGCTTAAAGCTTAAGCTACTGTGGTGCCTTTTCTTTTTTCCCTAGCTTTGGATTGCCCCTACTAATTAGTCTTGTCACTTATATTAGGCAATCTCGAAGGGACGACAAGGAAGGGAAGCACAAAATATTGTCAAGGTATTTTACATTTGGATTATTTGCCCTGAAACTATAGATGGTGTTCTCGCTTACAATTAAATAGATATGTTAAATAGTTAAACAGTCTAAGAAAGGAATTAGCGAGTGTTTTAGAAGCCAAATTTGGTTCAAAATAGAATAATAGCATTTTTTGTTACTTCTATTCTCTCCTAAACTTTAGATTTTTTGCTTTGATTCAGCCCCTAGAACACATCTTTTGCTTTGATCATTCAAGTATGGTAACTGCCAGTAAAGAGTTTAAGCATTTGTTCATCCCAAAGCTAATTGAAGCCATCGATTACAAAACAATGATGATTTTGGGGAGGAATAAGCATTGGTTTATACTTCGGAGATGAATGTGCAACATCATGCTTAGTCTCAAGATGCTTTATGGAGTGCACCTCTTATTTTAGTGTGTTTTCCGTTCTGTCATTATGTAACTTGAAATGGTAAATAGGATTGTTCATACCTGTTTGCAGGTCTATTTGGCAAATCTACGTCTGAAGGAAGTGGGAACAGATGTTCTACTAACTGCATATGAACCTCTTTTGATAAAGTAAGAGTGAAGGATAATACTGTTCTGCACTAAATATTTAACATAACTTCCCTTGAGGTGCAATGCAAATGAGTAATATGCAGTATTTGACTTGTTTAACACATGGGATTTCTGTGGATGCAGTCCTTTGAGCGAAAGTGCAAGTGCAGTCGGTGCTGGTGTAGCTGTTCCAGCTGCACAATCTGGAATCATGTCGATGAATGAAGTGATCAGCCTTGCAGTGTCTAGCTTGAAAGTGCACAACTGGGGTCTCTTTGGTTCTGAATATTGAGACTTGTTAGAGAAACAAAAGATACTTGATGCAGTGTCTCAGCAGTTCAGGCGAACCTAGTTTAACCTCAAATTTAGAGCATAATGTTTCATTATTGTCTATTCCTTCTGTAGTGACTTCCTCATGTCTGAGAAGGGGATTTCGGTACTGTTCTTCTTGTAATGAATTTAGATCCATTTGAACGTTTCTCCCGCAAGTCCTCTGTGTCTCTCGCCCTATCTCTCAGTTTCATTTTGTTCAGTTCATTGCCAATTGTGGGAGTTTTTTTTTCCCTTAAATGTGAGTCTAAAACAAGATGATTAATTGATTATGTTATTGCTCTTCTTCTTCTTTAGCAATGAGATGAAAATCGAGTTTTATTTATCTACTGGAAAGAATTTATACACCTAACCTGGATTTCAAAGAGCTCTGTTTTTTTTTTTTTTTTTGCATTAAAAATAGTTTATTGTTTTCTTTTTTGCTATTTTTTTTTGTCTAAAATCAACACTATTTCAAAGCTAATGCCCTATCTAATTAATAATGTTTGATTTTTTTTTTTTAAAAAAAAGGTGATTAATTTTTTATGAATTTTTTTCGTACCCAACTATGAAAAAGAAAAACAAATAAAAAAAACCTAACTTTTCAAAAAAAATATTTTAAAATATATGTTAGGCTTCTTTCATATATATGTTGGGGCGAATAATCATTACATATTAAAATTATTATTAATAACTCATTTTTAAAAATTATAACTTTCTTTTAATTCAGAGAAATCAATTCAAATGCTAAAGCCAAGGGGTAAGATTCATTTATGGCTTCTAACCTTTTAGTGTTATCCTAAATGGGTCCCTAACATTTATTTTTGTCCACTTAAAGTCCCTAACCTTTCTATTTTTATCCCAAGTTTAGCCCTTTCATCAATTTTACATTTAAAGTTAACAGAATCTCAATAACCTAGAATTCATTGCTAGATCTTGCTCATCCATTTCCATGCAGAACCCTTGGAGGATCTATCAGATGGCTTTTCAATTCTTGAACATTGAATAGGCCACACAAAGGCTCGTAAAGTAAACTACAATCCGCTTACCAACATGCAGGATAGCTCTGAATGGGTAGTGGGATCGGGAGTTTGGGCTATGGGATCAAGAATTCAGCACATGGAGTTGGGGATTTAGATTGAGATGGGAGTGCAATAGGTATTTGAATGAATGAACGCAGTGGAAGACGATGTGGGGCTTTTTCACGGTGATAGAGGTATAATCTTTGGTGCAGAGGTTTTGGATGTCCTTGAAGGAGGAGTAGGAGAAGAAAGAGCAGATGTAGGGGAAAGCTGGTGAAGATCGAGGGAAGAGGAGGTGGCGACAACAGAGGGAATAGATTTTTTTTTTCCCTAGGAAGTTGAATGATGAGAGAGTCTATTAAATTTAAAGATTTAACTGTGCTTTGAGTGTGAGAAAGAAAATTGAGGGACCAAATTGACATTTTGTTTGAGATTCTGTTAACTTTAACTGTAAAATTGATGAAAAAACCATGTTTGGGACAAGACAAATATAGGAATGTTATAGAATTTAAGAGGATAAAATGGGAGTTAGGAACCCATTTAGAACAACTTGAAAAGATTAGGTATCACAAATAATTTTACCCTATACTAGAAATGCCACATAAATCGTAGTTTGTGAGCTACTTGGTACCACTACTTGTTAGCCTACGCAACGCACTAGTAATTTCAAGAAATACCGGTGTTTCACTATTGTAAAACTAGGAAAACTCTGAGGAGACAATTGGTGATGACTTGTTAGTCACAGTAGTCATAGACGGTCTGTGATGGCCATAAGTCATCACGGTCCGTGACGGCAATAGCAGCTTGTTTGGCATCTTCTATTCTTTTTAAGTTTCCTATTTGGCTTGAATTTTAGGCTAGTGGCATAACTGTCCCAATCAGTAGAAATTAATGCCAAATTTCTCATTTTCCCATTTTTCATGTAGATTACACGGACCCTCAAAGCTGTGTGGCTGAACGGTTTCTTCTCTGTGTTTCCTTGTTCGCAGCGAAATTCAGGATTCAAATTTTGATAAAGAAAAACAACCAGGTACGATCTCGATCCTTTCTCTTCAATTTCTCGGACCCTTCACTCCCATCGAGAATTTGGCCATCCAATATATCCATTTCTCTGTATACATGGTGTTATTTCTTGTAAAATCTTGGTATATATGGAGTACTATGTACCTCGTAGACATGGAGCAACTTATAGAAATGGATACTGGGAAAGCTAAAAAAAAAACAAAAATGGATACTGGGAACCTTGTTTAGAACTACGGAAAATCAGAAACTGAATATCTTTCTGGGGGTTTCCTTTGATTGCAGAAGCCGTTCGTTCAACACAGAAGAATTTGGTGGAGGGTTTCAAGAGAAGTAAGAGAAGTATGATGATTACCGTTATAACACCTACCTGCAATTCACGAGTGATCCGCAAAAAATTGTTTCTGGGTTTTGGTTCTGTGGTCCAAGACCTTCAAACTAGGAAAACTTGTAAAGGTTTTGGGAACAGGAAGTTACCTGGTAGATTTGTTGTGTTTGCTGCAACTGAGGGCTCTGCCAAATCAAGCAAGTCTGAGGAGAGTGTGCCCTCCTGGGCTAGGCTGGATTCGGATGAACCCCCTCCCTGGGCTCAGAACGAAGGGAAGGGTGAAGCAGTGCAGGAGGGCTTTGAAGTTCCCTTCTTTGTTTACTTACTTACCTCTGCTGTCACTGCCATTGCTGCTGTATGTTCAATCGTTTTGGTTTTGCTGTTATGTGTTTTGTGAACCACAAGAGTGATAGTATGATTTGTCTGATTGGGCTTATCTTTGGTTGTTGCAGATTGGTTCTATCTTTGAGTATGTAAACAAGAGGCCTGTTTTTGGTGTTTTGGAGTCTGACAATGTTTTCTATACTCCATTGCTTGGCTTCTTTGCGTTTACCGGCTTCCCAACTGCTGTAAGTTTCCCAATCTCATGATAGTACCATACCACTGTGTGCATGCTTCCTATTTCACAAGACATATTTCTAGATGAGTCATCTTTCACTGTAGTTCATTTGCTTATTCCGCATATTGATCAGCTTGAGCTGTAGAAAAATAAGGTGCGAGGAAAGGCAAACATCAAGTAACTCGGGCATGACCCTTTGGTATTAGTGCTACTTAATTGAACAATTGAAGTGTGAAAGAAAAAAAAAACTCAATTATTGTTCTGAAGTCTATTTATTCTAGGATGCGATGCAACCCTTACTCCTGCTTAATTCAAAATGAGACATTAATCCTACCATTGAGTCCCAGACTACAACACAGTAAATTCCCCCAGCAAGCCTGACTTGGTTCGTTGTCGCTAACTTCAGCACTATAGGAATCTCAGTCTCCCTGTTACTGCCTCTTTTTGCATATTTTTGTTTATGTTTGAAGGAAGCATTGTTTCGTTTGTATTCAATGTCATAATCATGGTAAACATTCTATTTTACGCATGTGAATGCATTTATCAGAAACTGCAGTATCTAAATCAATGTATTCATTCAATTTCTGAATTTGTTGTTCAGGCATTTCTATGGTTTAAATCTGTTCAAGTTGCTAACAAGGAAGCTGAGGAACAAGATAGGAGAGACGGTTACCGCTAAGTCTAGTTGCTTTCCAGAATGCACATTTGTAAGAATTAATTGCCTTTTTGCAACCATTGATGTCCTTTGCCATTCTTTTGTCAGGTAGGATATGGTGCTGATGAATGTCTATACTTTATGCTGAAATTCAAAGCTTATCCATCCATGTTGATACTATTAAGATCGATTGCTTCTTCTGTATTTTCCTTAACAGCTTGTGGCAGATTTAGAATTATATAATTCAAGTGTATAAGCTAATGCTGATCAAATAAAATTGCAAGGCTTGACGGCAAAGCAACTGCTGCATTCCTATTCTTTTTAAATCCATAAGGAATCACGTCACCTTTAATCAAATTGAAGCACTTGTACATCAGTACATGGGGGGACAAATACATAGGCTATTATTCTGTGGGATGTACTCCATATCATTGCAGGAACAGGTCAGTAGCCTGAAATCTCTGCATCATATGTTTCAAGTCTGCAGCCGTAAAAGCTCAAGAGCTTCCCCAGCCTGCATCTTTGTGGAGGAACGTAGCTTTCTGTACTCTTCGAATGAAATAGGTCTGAAGAGGCGTGGGTGGTCGGAATCCACGAACTCTGGTGGGGCTTCCAGTGCTGCTCCTTTCGGTCCCAACAGAAATGTGGCTATTGACACCCTAATGCTTGCTTCTTTGCATTGCACCCGGTGCTTGACATTAGGGAGTCTCCCATTGCTCCAGACCTGAATCAAGATGTCAACAGAAATCATCAGCACTTCAAAAAGAAGCCTGGACTACTACAGGTTAACACCATCATCAGACAGAGAGAAGACAAACCGTTGCAAGGTCACCGAGGTTGATGAGCAGGGAACCAGGTAAGGGATCAACAGGTACAAATACTCCCTCTCTGTTCATCACTTCCAGCCCCCCAACATTCTCATCATCTTGAAGTACCGTTAGGAACCCAGAGTCTGTGTGGATCTGTACCCCAGTAGAGCCAACAGTTTCTGGTGTGAAGTTGTACTTGTTGATCCTAAATTGGCAAGGCCATTCCTTGAACATCTCACCCTTAAACCCCATGTTCTCAGCTATTCTTCTCCCTACCTCCATGATGAGATCATGTATTGCCTGAGCATACCTCACCACTGTCATCCTACAATTACAGTTGCATACTTTAGTAAATAATCATAGATGAAGAAAGTTGAAGACGACCAACTTTCTTTTCCAAATAGTACAAAAATGGTACAGCAACGAAGTTATCCGTTAATTCGGCTGATATCCGAAAGTAATATAGTGTAGCGTGTCAAAGTTGAGCAGATTTTCTCTTAGAGGACCTTTGTTGAGGGGAGGCGTCCAACTGGGAACAGAAGTCGGCCAAAGCTTGGTCAGACGCAATGTCATAGAGACCCAAAGCCTCGTAAAAGGGGTTGATCTGGCTGGGCGCCATGTAGCCACTGCCGGCGATGACGTCGCAGTTCCGACGCTTGATCTCCGGCGGGAGATCGAGCAGATATCTGACGACCCTCTTCATATCGGCCGTGAGCTCGGGCGGGATGCGGTGGTTGACCAGGCGGAAGCATCCAAGGTCTTCGCAGGCTTCTCTCAACCTGGAAGATTGGGCCGGGAAATCTCCCAAATCGATCGTGGGAACTTGCATTTTGTGATCCGTCGTGCTTGGCCCCGTTGTTGTGTCGTGTGTGAATATCTTGCATGTCTGTTTTGTTTGCTTCTTCTGACAAGCCTGTAGTCTTTTGCCTGAACAAGACAAGACATGCTGACGCCATCTTACCTTTATGTTACCTTCCAATTTTTTTATACGATGCTTCATCGGCTGTCTCCACGATATAATTGTGACCAAGTCTTTCTTCGTGATGGATGGATGGAGCTTGACCTTATATTTCATAGTATAGATGTAGGAGAAATGTTTGCTCTTTTTTAGATTTAAAAGCAATTGAATTAGTATTTAGTGGCATTGTTTAGAATTGGAGAGGGAAAAGAGTTTCTAACTTTGGTCATTGTCAATTGTTCCTGTTAAGAAATAGGCCCAAATTCATAGTCCAAATCTAATAAAGAGCTTCTGTTGGGAGTTTAAATAGATCCACAAGGAAACTTCACTATAGATGGAAACAGTATCTTACAGGGATAAACTATAAGATTTCTATCCCAGAACGAATTCCTTGGAACTCCCCTTTGTTATATAAACCCTTTCGATTGTTAATCCCATGATGCGATGTTCTAGTTCTCCTCTCTCTCTCTACTACTCCTTGCTAGAAGTCTGATTTTAGCGTCGGAGGGTTTGCCCCAAGGACACATACCAAGGCTGTAATACTGTCTTTGTGCGTAGGTCGCCAGTCTGTAATTCATCAAGCTTTTGGGCCAAGCCCGCACGATCCCATTAACTATCAATTTGGCACTGTCTGTGAGAACATGGTGAATACTTAAAGGTCACGTTTGGAAAACCAAGACATGCCAGAGAATGAGCAAGAGAGCCATCATCATACTGGGTCCGTAGGGCCCGCGGGCGAATAAGCACACCAAATGGTTGAACCGAAGGATCCTGCGATGCTCTAGAGGGACCCCGCAAGGTAGATTATCAAGGCTCTTGCTCCCCAGGGGTTCCGCATGCCTAAAATCTACTTGTAAGATGGCCTAATTGGTCCAATTAACTAACTGTAAAGGTATGTTACCTTCATTCGGCTTGCACGAGCCTCCGATACAATTATATGTAAGGCCTTCAGCTCTACACTAATAAGAGCTGTTGCCTTTTGGTTTAGGACCAACCGAGGGCGCCGCTGCTCCTCATTTAAGGACCTTTCCCAAGTGTTCTTGCAATACTTCTTGGGGAGTCGACCGACCCAAAAAATGATAGCCCATTTGCTGAAAATTAGGTAGGGTCGTGATGAACCCCTGCGAGACTTCGTTCTAAGATTTAATACTGAGTGTACAGGTACAGGGTGTGTCTTCAGAGCTACACCTGGTGGCCATTACCCAAGGACTGGCATGAGACTTAAGGTTGCCTTTGGATCTCCATGAAAATCCTGTAAATGATATAGGGGAATTTCTTGACCAAGCCACGTTGTATATGCATGCTAAAGAATTTAACCGACCAATAGTCTCAAAGGACTAACCCAATAATCGACCAACGGTCCAACCCAATGCCAAAAAAAGTAGGTCAAAAAAAAAAGGAGAGGCGACTTATGGCTAGAGGAATATTTGTTTAGACAGCTGTCCACTTGTCAGAAACAAAAAGAAAGGCTTCGCAGAAGGAAAGATGAGGAGAACCGCATGATTATCAAAATAGAGCCCTTAACAGCTCAAAAAAGACCACATGAATACTAAACCCCTAGCTGGGGTATCAAAGGAGAGCCTTCGATGGCTCGAAAGAAACAATGGCAGGAAATTGCCCAATTAAAGGTAGCTGACCTTGGTAGGCTCCTAACGAGGGCTGACAAATCATGGATAGTCATCCCACACTTGGATTCGGTTGTATTCAGGGCCCGCATCAACAATTTTAACTTGGAAAAAGTCTACCTTGATACTGGGGCAAACGTCAATGTTATCTTCACCAACTTGTTGGAAAAAATAATGTCCAAGAAGTCATTTTTATCCCCTGTGACGAACCTTCAAGATAGACAAGGAATAGGTCCCGACAATTGGAACTACCAAGGTGCCATTCATGTTGGTGGGAAAATACCACAAAGGGTAACTTGCTGTGACTCCCAGACCACTGAATTTCTCGTCCTGGATGTTTCATCACCTTACAATGTCATACTTGGCAGACCAATTCAAGTTCAATTCTATATCGGTCCGACATCGGGTGGCTTATGGCGCTCTGTTTTATCCCAAATGAGATGCCAGTATCTTTGTCAACCAGGTTTCAATATTGATGAGCTATGTAGCGAGCCTACAAAGGCTTAAGGAAGGTAAGCTTGCACTAGTGGAGGCTAAAAAAAAAAAAAAGAAGTACCCCTTGAAAACGATACTGGCACACCTTTACCAAAGGATACCGAGCTCGTGGAGGTGGCCCTGGAAAAATAATAAAGATTGGCAAGAACCTTCCACCTAAGATAAGACAGCCATTTATTCAATTCCTGATAGCAAATATAGATGTGTTCATATAGTTTCCCAATGAGATGTCTGGGATAGACCCAAAATAATTACCCATAGATTGCAAGTAAACCCCAATTTGCCCGACCAGTACAACAGAAAAAATGCAACATGGCGCTCGAAAGGTAAGACTTCATTTTAGAAAAAGTTAAGAAGTTGCTAAAGGCCATGATTATTCAGGACGTACGATACCTTGAATGACTCGCTAATGTAGTATTAGTGAAAACGGAAAATGGGGACTGGCGCCTGTGCATCGACTACACAAACCTTAACGATGCCTGTCCAAAATATCTGTACCCATTGTCATCTATAGACCAATTGGTTGACACCACTTCAGAATTCAGAATACTATCCTTCATGGGTGTTTTTAATGGTTACCACCAAATTCAAATGCACCCGAAAGATGAAGAGAAAATGGGTTTCACAGCAAGCGAGGCAACTTATTATTACCATCAAATGCTGTTTGGCCTAGAAAATGCCAGGGTCACCTATTAAAAGATGATGAACCGGATCTTTGTAAATCAAATAGGAAGGAATATGAATGTCTATATAGACAACATAAACATCAAAACTAAGACCATAGAATAGCACTTCAATGACTACTAGGAAACTTTCTAAAGAATGCAACAGTTCAATATGAAACTCAATCTTAATAAATACACATTCAATATTGGCGCTAGTAAATTCATTGGCTACATGGTCCTTAAAAGAGGGATCGATACAAACCCAGATAAGATCAAGGCCATCCTCACACTTCCCAATCCTCAAAACAAAAGGGATGTTCAAAAGCTAGCTGGAAGGCTAACTGCACTTGGACAGTTTGGCTCACATTTTGACGACCGATGTAAATTTTTCTTTCAAATACTAAAGAAAGAGTTGATCTTCGAATGGACTGACAAATGCTGCGATGAATGGACTGACAAATGCTACGATGCCTTCCAATAGATAAAAGTCTACCTCTATCATCTCCCTACACTAAAACAACCCAAGCCCGATGAACCCCTTGTGCTCTACTTGGCTGTTACTGAAGGCTTAGTCAGTGTTGTACTCATTACAAAGCATGGATCGGAATAGTGGCTAGTCTACTATGTCAATCAGACCTTCTAGAAAGTTGAGCCAAGATATTCTATACTTTACAAAGCGATCCCGATCCTCATTATGGCTTCTAAAAAAATATGGCCGTACTTTCAGAAGCACCACTTAACTCTAAGAACAAAGTTGCCCTTACAGGATATTGTTCAAAAACCAGATAAGTCTAGTATACTCGCTAAATGGTGCATCAACTTGGGGGAATATGATATCCACTATGAGTTTTAAAAGCTGTAAAAACATAGGCCCTTGCAACATTGTGGCTAAAATGACACATATGGAAAGAAAAAAAAAACTCAGGAAGAGCAAATTAAAGGAAAACCCCTTTAAGAAATGTATGTCGATGGGGCCTTGGAACCCAAATACCAAGGAGCAAGCATCGTACTTAAAAGTCAACTCAACCTGGAAGTGACTTAGAATTAAGTTTCACTTTCCCGTAACAAACAATGTTGCTTAATATGAAGCCCTCATTACTGGGCTATGGATGGCTGGTCGACTGGGGATACAATATATGCAGATATACAGTGACTCTTGGCTAATAATAAACCAAATTATGGGAATAGCAGTAGCAAAAAAACATTCTTTTTGTAAATACCTTAACATGGCAATGAATCTGATAAAGATGTTTAACTTCATGCAAGTTTAGAAGATCTTAAGGACCCAGAATGCGAGGGTAGATTCTCTCTCGAATGGATAGAAAAAGGCTGTAATAGAAAAGCTCACAAAACCCTCAGTCTACCTAATATATTTTATGGTCCTCAAAGATAATTAGAGAAAGCCAATCAAACTTTACCTCGAGGGGGGCGTATTAAGTAGAACCCCAAAAGAAAAAAGGAATATCATGATTCAAGCAGGACGATTCCTCATCATTAGAGACAAATTGAACAAACGATGGTTTGCTTTCCCTTTACAACAATGCCTAACTCTATAAGAGAGACAACATGTTCTCCAAGAAATCTACCAAGAGGACTGTGACACACATATTGACACTTATTCTTTGGTCCACAAAGCCTTATGCCAAAGCGATTTATGGCCAATAATTAGAAAGGACACCAGGGACTTTGTCTAGCAATGACATGACTATCAGCTCAACTTAGTAATATAGAGGCTACCCTGCTCTAATGACTTCCTGGCTGTGGACCCCTAGCCATTTACTATTTTGGGGTTAGATCTGATTAGGGTTGAAAGGTTTTAACCTTAACCCAAAACTTGACGTATAAGATCAGGTCAATGAAGAATAAAACATGTATTCAAGCCAACCCAAACTTGACCCTATTACAAGACGTAAAAGTCGGGTTGGTTCAGGTTAAACTTGAAACCAACCTGGTTAACCCGAATGTTATCCCTGTCTTAAAATTTCCTAATACCTATACCCTGTCCAACTCAATCTCATTCATTAAGCCTAATCCTAAACTAAGTGGCCTCTCAATTACCACCACTGCCCCTCGCCACCTGCTCCTAGTCTCGTCTCTCACTGTATCTGCTACTGCATTTGTTGCTTTGTTTAGTTGAGACTGCTTTACTCCTTCTCTCTGTCGAGGAGCTTCGTCCCTCCATCCTCCTGCTCGGCAGCATCAACTCTGCCCCTCCCTCCTTCATACTTCCTTCTTGGCACTCTCCCTTACCCGTAGCTTCACCATTGGCCTGTTCGTCAGCCTCTTGTTCATCCACTCGTAGACCGTCGTTCATTCGCCATTGGCCTCCTCATTAGCCCATAGATCATTGTTCACCTACCATTTATTTGCAAAAGACCATCATCGTCGTCCTTCATTGGTAGGGGTTGTCGAGTAAACCTGACACTAACCCTATATTTTTTGGTTAAGGTCAGGTTGGGTTATATTTTTCGAATGAAGAAGTTTTTTGAAAATTTTGGGGTTTAGACCCAAAACAAACCTTAAATCCAAAACTTACACCTTTAGATATAATTGGAGCACTTCCCATAACTTCAAGACAAGTCAAGTACTATATCATAGCAGTAGATGACTTCATCAAGTGTGTAGAGGTTGAGCCACCGGCCTTTATCATAGTCCATCAAGTTATCAAATTTTTGTGGAAAAACATCATCAATCAGTTTGGATGCCCACAAGCCATCATTACTGACAATGGTAAGTAGTTTTACAACCAACAAGTTTGTCAATTCGTGGAAGAAGAGGGCATCCACCTCTACTTTTCCCCTATTTATCACCTACAGTCTGATGGGTAAGTTGAGGTAACTAACAAAACTATCAAGGAAGGCCTAAAATAGAGACTAGAAGAAGCTAAGGGCAAGTGGGTAGAGGAATTATCAAGTGTCCTATAGGACTATTGAATGACGCCTGTAGGCCCACAGGAGAATCACCTTTTATGATGGTCTATAGAATTGACATCTTCATCCCAGTGGAAATTTCTTGCCCCACCTTACGAACTCTGGCTTATAATCCAATGAAAATGACAAAGCGCTTAAAGGGAACTTTGATCTAATTAAAGAACTAAAGGAAGACACAAGGGTCTGCATGAGAGCTTTTAGACAGCAAACCGCCCTCATTTATGATCAAAGGATGAAACCAAAGAATATACAAGAATGAGGCTTAGCCCTTATTAAGGCTAAACTAACTAGGATGAACTCGAGACATGGGGCACTAAGGCTAAATTGGGATGGACCCTACTTAGTCACAAAGAAACTTAGAAAGAGAATCTATAAACTAACCAGCTCATAAAAAAGGAAGCTGCTTAGGAATTATCACTCAGATGATCTATCACCCTGCTTTGCTTAATCACTGAACTATTACAAATATGATCTATCATTTTACTTTGAATAAATCACACTATCGCATGGTGTACTTTGCTATATTTTGAATAAAATAAAGGCACTCCTTCCAAGCGATTCATGTTTTTAAAAATTGAGATAATTAATTAAGACTCCTCAAAAGCTAAGGCCTTTTCTAAAAAGCCTAAAAAGGCTTCCCACTACAAGGGCTACTTAATCACATGTCCATTGCGATGGGCAAACTATCTCTTAATCTATAAATGTCAAACTAAAAGATTGCTGCAAAAATTATTCACAAATACAATAGTGTAGACAAGGCAGAACCATTAAGAAAAATAAATTTTTCATTAACTTTAAAAATAATTACAATTACAAAAGGAAAGATTTCAAGAGGATACAAAAGGCAGTTAGCTACGAAGCTTCTTAAATCTCATCAAGAAGAGAGTCCTCATCAAAGTCTGTCACTGATGCCACCAATAGAATAAGGTGATGGAGAAACGGTTAATAAACCCAAAAAAAGAATAAGGTGATGGAGAAACGGTTAATAAACCCAAAAAAAGAAAACCTAACTAGAAGTATCAAGGGAAAACAAAAGTAAAACAAAAGCCCATTATTGGTAGATAACAAGGATCCAGTACCTGTTTATGAGGAAGACAGGCGACCTTGGCAAAAAGAAGAGAATTCTAACAAAAGCTCTAGTGGTAAACAAATAGTAAGTAGGAAAACATGCAAGAGTAACAATAAAACAACTAAACGGTGAAAAACAAGGTGAAAACCCTTGTTTTATATATAGAGAAACCTCCGGCTATTAGGTTTCCTCCTCAAAACTGCCACCGCAATAATGGCAAAATTTTCGCCTATTCACGGAAGGAAATGTGACCACAAACAGCTGCCAAAGTGGTCACGCCCAATCACTTCCTTGAGGCGCATTTAATAGGCTTTGGTTTAACTCCTCCCTAACCAATGCACTCGCCTATGTGCCATAGCTGAATAAACATAATGAAAAAAAAAAAAAAGAGATCAAATGGTGATGTTTTCCCAACTTCCTTAAGAATTAGGAGGGGTATCGCACCATCCCCACTAAATGACGCCATTTGCAACACATCAGCTTTACAATAAAAATGGAGGTTCGCACCCCACTCCCGAGCAAGCATGCACATCCCTTCCAGAAAACGATGACGTCCAAGAAAATGTAGGATCCACAACCCACATTTTCTCATGGGGAGGGGGTCTATTGGTAGAAAATAGGTAGAGATGGCAAATGGGTGGGTGAAATCCATGATTCGTGGATATCCGCCCATGACTAGCGGGTAAATAAATAAAAATACCCGCGATGAAGCGGGTATAGGTAGCAAATTACACCCGTCTGGTGGGCATGGGCGAGTGGGTAGAAGGGTGTCCATCACGGGTAGATTTGTCTCGCCTACTCACGAAACCCGCAAGTGTAAATTTTCTACTTATTAATTATAATGAGATGCAATACCTACATTTAATTAATATTTTATATTAATTCTCATCAAATATTTTCTTTTATGCATGTTATGATTTTGTTGTATTATATGTGGAGAATGACTTTGTATGTATTTTTCATATTTTATTTTTATGAAATTTAAAAAACATAATTTAAACCGCGGGCACAGATTACCCGCAGGTCATGGGTGCGAGTGAGATTCTTAACCCTTTTGCGGGTACCCGCGAAGTCTAGGGTACTAAAAAAATTGTAGGCATTAATAGCGGGTAAGGAGTATTCACACCCAATCTGCCTCGTTGTTATCCCTAAAAATAGGCCCAAATTCAGAGCCCAAAGCTAATAAAGAGTTTCTGCTGAGGGCCCCAATAGACCCACAAAGGAACTCCACCATAAATGGAAATAGTATCTCATAATTACAGGATAAGCTATGAGATTCCTATCTCAGGACGAATTCCTTGGAGCTCTGCCTAGCTATATAAACTCTTCTAGTCACTAATCCCACAGTATAACATTCTGGCTTTCTTCTATCTCTCTCTGCTATTATTCGTCGGAAGTTTGACTTGAGCATTGGAGGGTTTTTCCTGGAGACACATCTCGGGGCTCTAATGCTGTATTTGTGCACAGGTCACGAGTCTGTGATTTGCCAAACTTCTAAGCCAGGCTCCCATGATCCCATTAACAATCAGTTCCATTACCACTTTTACAATTGGGCTAGGTGGAATTGACTCCCATAACTGTTTGACATATCTGTCTATAGAATTCAGTTTTTGTTTTTGTTTTAAAAGAAAAAAAAATGGAATCACGAAAAACAGGCAAAATTATTAATGATGCGCATCGAAGCTCCTTGTCGGCCCATAGGCTATTACTTCCACCAGGCTCGAATCGGGTGATTATAAAATTATTAGCAAATAAAGCCCATAAATTTGGGCCGTATATCGATGAAAATTTTCAACAGGCTCTTGAGGCCCACTGACAAAATGAGCTTTGGAGTGAGTTCAATAGTCAGAAGCTGATGTATTTTTTTTTTATATGCATATGTAGATACTACATCTTAGTGGTTTTAAAATACTAATTTTTCAATATACTTTAGTAAACGTCAATATAAAAAAATTAAAAATATATGCAACTTGAATAAATAAGAAAACTTTTTCTTTAACTTTTTGCGATGTCCAAGTTTGACTTTGTGGTTGTAGGAAGAAAAGAAAAAGGGTGAGCAAGTGAGGTAGTGTAATGTGTCGTTGTGACCTGTGAAGCAGGACAAGGATGAAAAGGTGGCTGTAGGGTTTGATCGTATCCCCCAGCATGTGAGGCAGAGGTGGCGGCATCAGCCAACGACCAGAATTGCTACCAATAGATACCCGAGAACGACAGCCCAGTGAGTAACTCCAGCTCCAGGCCCCCTCCCATGTTGGGCCCCAAATTTGAATTTATATTCAGGATTTTGATAGGAAGACGGACTGTCATTTCCCTTTCTTTCTTTCATTTTTTTCTTAACCTTTTTGTATTTTCCACACAGAATATAAGTTGTAATATTTGAGAGAGAGAGGGAATGAAGGGAGCCCTAGTTAATGGGATGGGGTGGGATTTGTTGGTTTTGGAAAGGCTTAAACTCTACTGTTAGAGTTTAAGCCTAGACAACCCTAATGCACATAGAAATTGCCATTGATATCAGATTCAATTATTTGAATTTCTTTCCGATATTTTGAATATTCAAAATATTTTGGGGAGTCATAGATATTAGATTTTAAATACGTTTATTTGATGGCCTTCCACACGGAGTTACACTTATAAGTCGCAATTACTTAATTCGGTCTTCCTTCCTCCTGGGTCTTGGCCTACTGGCTGGATATCATTCTAGTTATAAGTCTTTTGCATGCACTTAATTTCTCTGATTCAAACATAGCGATTTGTTCCAGAAACATCTAAAATAAAAGAAAAAAATCTCCGGAGCTTTGACCCACTTGGTAGAGCAAGCTCAAGCTAGCTATTGGAAGATTTATATCTGAGAAAATTTGAGAGGTGAGGTGAGAACGGAATGAATATTTCGGGGAGGTTATTAATTTTAGAGAGAGAATTAGAAATAATTGACCGATCAAATTAAAATTAATTAAGCTGTAAAATTTGACAGATTGGTTGTTGTACGTTCTGACGATTGATTGAGTGTTAGATTACATGTCCTTTGTCGTCTAGACCGGCAGGCACATGCGCTTGACCATGGAAATATCCAATTTAATTAAAGTCAAAGCTGCACTGGAAATTAATTGTGTCGGCAACTTGTGTAGGTATGCTTGTTGCTGACCCAGTTCAATCGATTTTCATACGAACTAAAACTATCTACTTTGCCTCTACGGCCGGTCGATGGGCTTAGATTAATTGATCCACCATTAAATTAGATCTTGACCATTATCCCCCATTTACAAGTCTTCATGACAAGCT
The DNA here is from genome assembly GCA_039654915.1 of Aquilaria yunnanensis. Classification (NCBI taxonomy): domain Eukaryota; kingdom Viridiplantae; phylum Streptophyta; class Magnoliopsida; order Malvales; family Thymelaeaceae; genus Aquilaria; species Aquilaria yunnanensis. Next base: position 7,067,198 of record CM077595.1, read on the forward strand.
GAAATCTGAAACCGAACTCAAATCATCATCACATGCTCGTGTTTTTTCTTATACAGACTAGAGATTATAAAAGCTATATATAAGCAATATATATGTATGTTTTTAAAGTAGCTGTGAATGGAACAAATTGGTGTTAGACGAGCTTTAATTCCTAGCTATACTGGGTTAATTTGGCCTGACATGACTCGGTGCAAGTTGGTTGAAGTTCATGTGAAACAGAAAAAGAAAATAGAAGCCACCATGTTTACTTCGGTTGTTGTTTTATTAATTACTATTCACCATTATTGGTCTACTTCTTTTCTATCAATAACTCAATAATTTGGTAATTATAATCGATAACTTAAGTTAAAAAAGAAATGTAAATGTATCAATCTGAAACACTTCAATTCCACACCAATGGTAGGAAAAGGTAATTGATAATACAGTCTGTATAATGTAAATCAGCAGGGGATGAAAATTATAAAAATAACCTTTGGATTTGGGATTACTTGGCAAAGCGCTTAAAGGGAACTTTGATCTAATTGAAGAACGAAGGGAAGACACAAGGGTCTGCATGAGAGCTTTCAGACAGCAAACTGCCCTCACTCATGATCAAAGGATGAAACCAAAGAATATAAAAGAAGAAGGCTTAGCCCTTATTAAGGCGGAACTAACTAGGATGAACCCGAGACATGGGGCACTAAGGCTAAATTGGGATGGACCCTACTTAGTCACAAAGAAACTTAGAAAGAGAGTGTATAAACTGACCAGCTTATAAAAAAAGAAGCTGCTTAGGAATTATCACTCAGATGATCTATCACCATACTTTGCTTCATCACTGAACTATTACAAATATGATCTATCATCTTACTTTGAATAAATCACACTATCTTATGGTGTACTTTGCTATATTTTGAAAAAAATAAAGGCACTCCTTCCAAGCGATTCATGTTTTTAAAAATTGAGATAATTAATTGAGACTCCTCAAAAGCTGAGGCCTTTTCTAAAAAGCCTACAAAGGCTTCCACTACAAGGGCTACTTAATCACATGACCATTGCGATGGCCAAACTATCTCTTAATCTATAAATGTCAAACTAAAAGATCGCTGCAAAAATTATTCACAAATACAATAGTGCAGACAAGGCAGAACCATTAAGCAAAATAAAATTTTCATTAACTTTAAAAATAATTGCAATTATAAAAGGAAAGATTTCAAGAGGATACAAAAGGTGTTTAGCTGCGAAGCTTCTTAAATCTCATCAAGAAGAGAGGCCTCATCAAAGTCTGTCACTGATGCATCTTCATTGAAGGTAGGAATCCCAGTTTTCCCTTCCTTCGGCCAAGACTCATAATCCAAACCCATATCTATATAAGCCAAGAGGAAAGAGAGATTCATGTTTGGATGAGTTTGCTCCACCTAAAAACGGCAGAAAAGAAAGCCCTTATTGAACTCTAAGAAGGCAATCCTTCCAAGCCCTCTTTCTGCATTTTGAAAAAATGAGCAGAGCTCTTTCACTCAAGCATTGGCCTTGGTCCGAATGGGCTGGTACTTTAATTGGCCCTTACACCTAACAAAGCCAACTCGCTCAATACATTCTGTGAGGGGCATCGTATCGGTAACTAAGTTGGAGCTGCCTTCACCCTAAACGGTCCTCGGGCCCAAGGAGGCATATTGATCCATTGGCAGAGTTTGTTTGACAGCGTTGATCTTCAACTCTACAGCCTTCAACAAGGCCACCAAATGATCGGCCTCCTTTCAGGCCTTAGTTTCCTTCTGCTGAAACTGCTTAAGAGCCTCTTTTAGCTCTCCCATTTTCCCCTCATACTCTTTGATGATGCCCTCATTCGCTTCCTTGGTCTCTTTCTCCAACTTAAGGTCATTGGTAAGCATACTCCTTGTACTACGTTCACTGCTCAACTCATTTTCCAAGGAGCCCGTTTGTGCAAAACCCCAAGTTAGGACTACAATGCCTCCTAATGGGTTGCCCATCATTCCCCCATGGCATATGTAATAATGGCCTCCTACCAAAACCAAATTTGTTATAGCTAACTAAGGAAAACACTTCAAACAATAGAAAATCAACAAAAAACATAGATGGAGAAGGCTACAGTCTATGTCCATCAAGTTGGCACTTTTCGCCCGAGAAAGATAAGTGAGAAAGTGCCAATCCCTAAAAGTCTTCAACCTTTTAAAGATACGGTGAATATTGTCACTTTGATCATCAAGGATCACTTCGTCAATACTCACTGCCTATTGAGGATCACAAATTTGGTCAAGCAACCTTCTTCAACGCTAAGTCTTTATTCTGTGCCTAACTTTGCCTAGGGATCAGATTATGCAGTTGAAAGCACTCATACACTTTCAACTCAAGTAGCACCCCTCAAGTAGAATGGGCCTTCTCGGAACAACCTTCGTTAGAACCTAAGCAGGTGGAGGTAAAGAAGTAAACGCATTCTCTGACGACCATAGGGTTGTTTTTTACTTTTAGGACACCTCCCTAGCTACTTTCTACCTTTGCGACACCCCTCGTAACTTGTGGCTTCATGAAAGAAAGGGGCCCAAATGACCTCGCACACTTTTCTAAAATTGCTGGATGAAAAAATCCACAATCAGGATAAAACGACCTCAAGTCTATAAAATTAGCATGGAAAAAGTTGCCTAACAATGCACTGCCACTACCACCATCACGAGAGGCATCACCTTCCTACAGGTCCACAGGTCGCGACCTCTTGCGAATCAGTTGAGCTTCTAGAGGAGACTCAAAAAGTTCTACCACATTAGCTGTCGTGGACGAAGGGGCCCCAGTAGCATGTGCCACACTAGCAGGGAGGCATCAAGGATGCCCCTAAGCCTCTTCATATACTTCTTTGCCCGGCTGCTCATTTTTATAAAAGATACAAAATCAAGATTAGACACCAAGGTCTTGCACAATGAGGAAAGAGAAAAAAAACTGTCAAGAACACAATTCTTCGGGTTTGGTGGGGGGTCTGCTAGGCCTTGACAATAATCCCATAAGCTTCAACCATCCTCATTTCCTAACCCTCCTCCTAGTTGTAAGGGTTCTTCATGCCTGGGTAGGTTTAGTGGGCCCTGTTGATCCCTACCCACCTGAGGCTAGTCTTATCAATCTCAGTATGATAGATGGAGAGTAACTTCATAAAATTGTTATTCCCCACCATTCCTTCCAACCAGCTGATTATGCCGAATTACAAACGATGGCCCTCAAGGCCATTATATATCGGTAACGACTCTATCAGCACATGTTGGGGTGCATCCAAAAACTCACAAGGAAACCTCCAAGCTTGTTCCCTTAGCGTGAAAGAAAAAAAACACCTTTTCTACCCAACCTACGTGCCCTTACAAGATATGAATGCAAAAGACTTATTCCCTCTTTGGTTGATGGGGGCAATATGGAAGAAGTCGGCTTCCTTCAAATTCAGCAGGTAAAATTAAAAGAAAAACCTCTAGTAGGGAGGTCACCCCTGTCAACTTGCAGCAGACAATAATTCCATTGATGTGGGTAAGCGAGTTAGGCATCAGCTGTAATGGCGGAATCTGGTAGTACATATTTACTCCACCAACGGATAGAGAGGCAAATGAAACCCCACTTGGAGTTGGTCGGTGAAAATACTAAGGATGTTTGTTCTCTTATTGCCACCCTTTAGGCCCTCCTCCTTCAATGCCTTATCATGGAAAAGGGTGGCCACAATGTCGTTAGGCTAGAAGTACTAGTGGATATTTATCGCCAGGGTGCCTTCATTGTGCTGCATCATAACCCCCTTTAACACTTCCACGTTGGGGAAAAATGGCACCTTTAATGAATTAGCCTTATCGGCGGCAACCCTAGATGGTGATTTTGGAAAAGCCATATGGAAAAGTCGTTGTGTAACATATCAGGGATGCCACCAACAGAATAAGGCGATGGAAAAACGGTCAATAAACCCAAAAACAGCAAACCCAACTAGAAGTACCAAGAGAAAAAAAAAAAGCAAAACAAAAGCCCATTATTGGTAGATAACAAGGATCCAGTACTTGTTTATGAGGAAGACAGACAACCTTGGCAAAAAGAAGAGAATTCTAACAAAAGCTCTAGTGGTAAACAAACAGTAAGCAGGAAAACATGCAAGAGTAATAATAAAACAACTAAACGGTGAAAAACAAGGTGAAAACCCTTGTTTTATATATAGAAAAACCTCCAGCTATTGGTTTCCTCCTCAAAACAGCCGCCAAAGTGGTCACGCATGATCACTTCCCTGAGGCGCATTTAATACGCTTCGGTTTAACTCCTCCCTAACCGATGAACTCACCTATATGTCATAGCCGAATAAACATAATGAAAGAAAGAGATCAAATGGTGATGTTTTCCCAAATTCCTTAAGAATTAAGAGGGGTATCGCACCATCCCCACTAAATGACGTCATTTACAGCACATTAGCTTTACAACAGAAATGGGGGTTCGCACCCCACTCCTGAGCAAGCATGCACATCCCTTCCGGAAAATGATGACGTCCAAAAAAATGTAAGATCCACAACCTACATTTTTTCATGGGAAGGGGGCCTATTGTTAGGAAATAGGTAGAGATAGCAAGTGAGTGGGTGAAATCCATGATCCGTGGATATTCGCCCATGACTAGTGGGTAAATAAGTAAAAATACCTGCGATGAAGCGGGTATGGGTAGCAAATTACATCCGTCTGGTGGCCATAGGCGAGTGGGTAGAAGGGTGTCCATCACGGGTAGATCCGTGCCTATTCGCGAAACCTGCAAGTGTAAATTTTATACTTATTAATTATAATAAGATGCAATACCTACATTTAATTAATATTTTATATTAATTCTCATCAAATATTTTCTTTTATGCATGTTATGATTTTGTTGTATTATATGTGGAGAATGACTTTGTATGCATTTTTCATATTTTATTTTTATGAAATTTAAAAAACATAATTTAAACCGCGGGCACAGATTACCCGCAGGTCATGGGTGCGATTGAGATTCTTAACCCTTTTGCGGGTACCCGCGAAGTCTAGGGTACTAAAAAAACTATAGGCATTAATGGCGGGTAAGGAGTATTCGCACCCAATCTGCCTCGTTGTTATCCCTAAAAATAGGCCCAAATTTAGAGCCCAAAGCTAATAAAGAGTTTCTGCTGAGGGCCCCAATAGACCCACAAGGGAACTCCACCATAAATGGAAATAGTATCTCATAATTACAGGATAAGCTATGAGATTCCTATCTCAGGACGAATTCCTTGGAGCTCTGCCTAGCTATATAAACTCTTATAGTCACTAATCCCACAGTATAACATTCTGGCTTTCTTCTATCTCTCTCTGCTATTATTCGTCGGAAGTTTGACTTGAGCATTGGAGGGTTTTTCCTGGAGACACATCTCGGGGCTCTAATGCTATATTTGTGCACAGGTCACGAGTCCGTGATTTGCCAAACTTCTAAGCCAGGCTCCCATGATCCCATTAACAATCAGTTCCATTACCACTTTTACAATTGGGCTAGGTGGAATTAACTCCCACAACTGTTTGACATATATGTCTATAGAATTCAGTTTTTGTTTTTGTTTTAAAAGAAAAAAAAATGGAATCACGAAAAACAGGCAAAATTATTAATGATGCGCATCGAAGCTCCTTGTCGGCCCATAGGCTATTACTTCCACCAGGATCGAATTGGGTGATTATAAAATTATTAGCAAATAAAGCCCATAAATTTGGGCCGTATATCGATGAAAAATTTCAACAGGTTCTTGAGGTCCATTGACAAAATGGGCTTTGGAGTGAGTTCAATAGTCAGAAGCTGATGTATTTTTTTTTATATGCATATGTAGATACTAGATTTTAATGGTTTTAAAATACTAACTTTTCAATATACTTTAGTAAACGTCAATATAAAAAAATTAAAATATATGCAACTTGAATAAATAAGAAAACTTTTTCTTTAACTTTTTGCGATGTCCAAGTTTGACTTTGTGGTTGTAGGAAGAAAAGAAAAAGGGTGAGCAAGTGAGGTAGTGTAATGTGTCGTTGTGACCTGTGAAGCAGGACAAGGATGAGAAGGTGGCTGTAGGGTTTGATCGGATCCCCCAGCATGTGAGGCAGAGGTGGTGGCGTCAGCCAACTACCAGAATTGCTACCAAGAGATACCCGAGAACGACAGCCCAGTGAGTAACTCCAGCTCCAGGCCTACTCCCCTGTTAGGCCCCAACTTTGAATTTATATTAGGGATTTTGATAGGAAGACGGACTGTCATTTCCTTTTCTTTCTTTCATTTTTTTCTTAACCTTTTTGTATTTTCCACACATAATATAAGTTGTAATATTTGAGAGAGAGAGGGAATGAAGGAAGCCCTAGTTAATGGGATGGGGTGGGATTTGTTGGTTTTGGAAAGGCTTAAACTCTACTGCTAGAGTTTAAGCCTAGACAACCCTAATGCACATAGAAATTGCCATTGATATAAGATTCAATTATTTGAATTTCTTTCCGATATTTTGAATATTCAAAATATTTTGGGGAGTCATAGATATTAGATTTTAAATACGTTTATTTGATGGCCTTCCACACGGAGTTACACTTATAAGTCGCAATTACTTAATTCGGTCTTCCTTCCTCCTGGGTCTTGGCCTACTGGCTGGATATCATTCTAGTTATAAGTCTTTTGCATGCACTTAATTTCTCTGATTCAAACATAGCGATTTGTTCCAGAAACATCTAAAATAAAAGAAAAAAATCTCCGGAGCTTTGACCCACTTGGTAGAGCAAGCTCAAGCTAGCTATTGGAAGATTTATATCTGAGAAAATTTGAGAGGTGAGGTGAGAACGGAATGAATATTTCGGGGAGGTTATTAATTTTAGAGAGAGAATTAGAAATAATTGACCGATCAAATTAAAATTAATTAAGCTGTAAAATTTGACAGATTGGTTGTTGTACGTTCTGACGATTGATTGAGTGTTAGATTACATGTCCTTTGTCGTCTAGACCGGCAGGCACAATCGCTTGACCATGGAAATATCCAATTTAATTAAAGTCAAAGCTGCACTGGAAATTAATTGTGTCGGCAACTTGTGTAGGTATGCTTGTTGCTGACCCAGTTCAATCGATTTTCATACGAACTAAAACTATCTACTTTGCCTCTACGGCCGGTCGATCGGCTCAGATTAATTGATCCACCATTAAATTAGATCTTGACCATTATCCCCCATTTACAAGTCTTCATGACAAGCTGAAATCTGAAACCGAACTCAAATCATCATCACATGTTCGTGTTTTTTCTTATACAAACTGGAGATTATAAAAGCTATATATAAGCAATATATATGTTTGTTTTTAAAGTAGTTGTGAATGGGACAAATTGGCGTTAGACGAGCTTTAATTCCTAGCTATACTGGGTTAATTTGGCCTGACATGACTCGGTGCAAGTTAGTTGAAGTTCATGTGAAATAGAACAAGAAAATAGAAGCCACCATGTTTACTTCGGTTGTTGTTTTATTAATTACTATTCACCATTATTGGTCTATTTCTTTTCTATCAATAACTCAATAATTTGGTAATTATAATCGATAACTTAAGTTAAAAAAGAAATATAAATGTATCAATCTGAAACACTTCAATTCCACACCAATGACAGGAAAGGGTAATTGAGAATGCAGTCTGTATAATGTAAATCAGTAGGGGATGAAAATTATAAAAATAACCTTTGAATTCGGGATTACTTGGCAATTTTTTTCGTAAGAGTGTATATAGCTTCATTAATGAACAAACTGATCTGTTCGTATTCGTTCATTCAATTTTGAATGAATACAGATAACAAATAAACATATTTTTTTTATCTGCATTTGTTTGTTTATAAAATAAATGTGTTCATGTTCATCTATTAATAATAACACTATCTTGAATCAACAAACACATTCACTAACATTATTAAATAAATATGTTCATGAATAATATGGTTAACGAAAACTTACAGTTACCCCTTTAAAGTTTGTTTTAACCTATAGTTTACTTATTTTTAAAAACTTACACTTTGACCCTTATTTCTTTTATACTGCACAATAATAACTTCTAAAACTGTATTTAAACTATACGATAGTCAACTTCAAGTATTTGATCTCTCTAATTTTTTTAATTATTAATAGATATCTTAAATTATCTGTTTTTCATTTTTGTAAATACATTTTTCTCTTTATAAATACAGATTAGTATTTTTCAAAGATTAGTTAGCTATGAAAAAAATATCAAAAATTTTAAAATTACTGGAATATAGTTATCAGATAGTTTAAATTAGGGTTTCAAATGTTACTGTCGAACACTATAAATAAGGTAAGAGATAAAGTGTAGGTTTTTAAAAAATAAAGGGGGTGAAGTGTAGATTAGACCAAATCACATGAAAATTTTTGCAATTTTTCCTATGGTAAATGTATTTGTGAACAATATAACAAACACAAATAAACGAATAAACGAAAGAATAAACAAAAGTAAAATACTATGAATAAATGAACTTACAACAAAATAAATAAACAAGTAAATGAAACAGACAAAAAAATAGATAAACAAATGAACAAATATTAACAAACATTAACACTGAACCATTCATAAATATAAACAAATGAATGGTACTTAGTTGATGTTCGTGTTTCTACTTGATTGTAGCTACGCTTTTGCACTTAAAAGTGCAGCAAAGTTCTGTTCAGTTTTGGGAAGTGAAGAACTACTGCTAGTAAGGATGTGATTATATGGTTCTAGAAATATTTTCTTTTCTTGTTTTTAGTTGTTCAACCACCGCCTTCACTGTAACATCATATTAAACGAACAAGGAATTTTTTTTTATCATTTATGACTTTTGATAATGGGAATTTACTAAAACCCTTCTTCATCTTATCAAATCTAGATATAACCCTCCTGCTTTGATAAATATGTAATTAAAATAATTGAATATATAATTGAATTTTATTAAAACTAATTAAAATAATATAATATCAATACCAATTTAAAATTAATAGTAACAATACAATGTAATTAAAATACTAAGGGAAGCAACTAAGCTTCAGTCACTTTGGTACAAGTGGTCCACCAATCGTAGTAATTGAACATGTTGGTCGCTAATTGCAGTCAAAATTCAATCTCTTTTGCAAAGCAATTAGGGAAATTGCCACTGCCAATATTAGTCGCTTTTTAGTTACTTGGGAGACTTGTTTTTTGATTAAAATTTAACTGGGATGGCAATGACTTTCATGCATCAGTTAGTGCATGACTTTTTTTTCTTTTTTTAGAAAATAATGAGATGAGGTTTTTAAATTGCCTTTTTCATGAATTTTTTTTTCTTAGTCTGCATGAAAAAATATCATGAGACAACAATGAGTGAGGATGATGGCTCTACTCATGTTCCATTACCATATTAGTATTATAAAACCAACATGCACATCAATAAACATGACACTTAACTTGGAGTATTTTGATTTTGAAAAAAAAAATCAAACCCTCACCATTTATCACAATGACAAATACGTGAGAGTCATTGACTAAGTGAGCATTATGTAGGTTTCATCTAATTCAACGACTCTGTCAATGTGACAAACAATAAAGATATAAGAATTCTTTGGAAAAATGTTGTTCATACAAAGACACAAAGGTTGGGAAGTTGTAAATTTTATATAGTATATGACATAGAAGATTAGTGGATGTACTGTAGTGTTCGTGTGGATTTAAACCATTGATTTATCTATTAATCGTCCGCCACGAAAAATTATAGAAATTTAAATTATAAGTATTTGAACTCGTGACACTTCGTGGTTGGTACTGTACTGAGTTGAGAGGCTACGAGGTGAGGTCTCAGAAATGAGGAAGAGACTCCAAAACTTTTTGTGCCGAGTACGGCCGGGAAAGTAGAATTATTTCTGGGTTGGGCCCTCGGCTTTTATCAACGATATTGCTGGAGCTGGTGCTGCCAACCTGTCTTGGTAGTACTCTTCTCTGTTCTCGTCTTATTACTTCACATTAATGAAAACTGCGTGTCCTGTCTGTATTTGATGAAAACTGATGTATAGTAGTAGTATATATACTCCCTCATGTAATAAACGTTAACCTAACCTTCGTCACATAAAAATTGGTAATTACACCGTAGGAATTCAAGTATATGCCATTCAAAATTAAATACCCAAAAAAAAATCAGTGTTCAAAACTGAAGTACACAGAATTGCTATATTTTTTTTCCTCAAATATCATATTGTGGGGTTTGGGTGGAATCGAAGGACGGATGCTGAGATTGACCGAATCGAGGTACTCGGCAGCGATAGAAGAGGAAAACATGTCGGGTTCATTCCCGATTCGTTTAACAGAAGCAGCGAGGCGTTCAGCTGGGATCGAACAATTGAAGGACGATTCGTTCAACAGTGTCGGCTAATCGAAGGAGGTTGCGGTGACGGCGGTGTTCTTGGAGACCCAACGGACGACATAGGTAAACTCATCGAAGAGGCCGAAGGCTATACCGATCTTACAGCGAGCGTCGGCTACGGAGCTTAGGGTGGCGCCGGCAGCGGAGGGGTGGTGAAGGGACTATGGGGCCGGGTCTTGAGGTGGGAAGCTGGGGTTATCCAGAGAATTCATAGCGGATTTTGATCTGTTACTTGATTTTTTTCTTTTTTAGATTAATTGGTTTGATTTGAATGAGTTTTAGTCGTTAGGGGTAAAGTTTCTAAGAAATAAGGTTAGGAGAACAACATCTGACATTTTCTCATTTTTGTAGTAACAGTGAATAACAGTGTTAACCTGGCACAGGGTAAGTGTAGATATTTGAAATATTGGGGATAAAATTGTAGGTTCAACTAAACCTCATGGGTGTTTTTTTACTTTTCACTAATTTATAAGTGAGTGTCTATATATACTTTCTAAAAATGTTTATTTTAGTCATTATATTTTCTAAAAAATTGCAAAATGATACCAAGACTTCCAAGTTGCTAAAATTTGGAGAAAAAAAATGACAGCCTAATCATAGCACTTTTATGTTGTTGAAAAATAAAAAAAAATTGTGCAAAAGTTGCCTTGCAAATATTGCAAACACTTCCAACAGAGATAATATAATATAATTACTATAAAGAATCTAGTATAAAGGACCTTTATATCGTCATTGTCTATAAATTACCCGCAATCATAAAATCTATGAGACCTACTAACATAACAGGTTATAATATTATCATTTTCCTTGTATAAACCTTTAGAAATCCAACATTTTGCATGAGTCACCCTACTTTGATAAATGTGAGGATATACAATCTAGAGAATACAGTGCAATATCTCGTGTCATTTGAGGATACAAGTTTCTCTCAATGGATTGTTGAAAACAAGAAAAGAAAAAGAAGGAGCTAGGGTGTTGGAAAATTGGAAAGCAAGGGGGAAAAGGTAAGACAGCTAGGCAATAGACACATAGGGACGCAATGGAATTAAGTGGGAAGAGAGGTTGACCGAAATGAAAATAGGATTAGGGGGCGTTGTGATAATTAGTAGCTAGGAAAAGTTAGCAACCGTCCAACATTCCGACAAATTAGAATGAATAATTGGGAGAGAAAAGGGATCAAAGCAAACAAACAAACAGTCGGAGGGTAAGCCATCAGCATCACGTTCATCGGCGCCAACGTTGCATTGCCATTTCCCACTCCAGTCCACTCACCCGGCCCGCATTCACTTCCCACGTGATTCCCTTCCCTCTCTCTTAATTAATAATACGGAAACTTATAATAACTTCTATGATTTGATTTAATTTATATTTTATCTCTCTTATGTTTAAGAATTTATACTTTACCTACTGTTTGTTTAATATTATCTGATAGCAATTTCTGAAACTCTAACTTAAATGGTACAATAGTTATTTTTCAGTAATTTTAATTTTTTTAATTTACAATTAATAGAAATTTTAAATTATTAATTTTTCAACTTTATAAATGCATTTCTCTATCTTTAAATCCAAATAAGTATTTTTTAAATATTATTTAACTGTGAAAAAAATATCAAAAAATTTAAAATTACTAGAACATTGTTGCTAGATAGTTTAAACTAGTGTTTCAAAAGTTATTGTCGGAAGTGTAAAGGAAATAAAGGGTAAATTGTAGGTTTTAAAGATAAAGAGGTAAAATGTAAGTTAGGCCAAACTACACGGAGATTTCTATAATTTTTCCTAATAATAATTTCCCATTCATATATTAGCTTATAATAATCTCCTAACTCATTTGACTTCGGATTTTGTTCAAATTAGTTTACATACCCAACATTGCTACATGATTACAAATTGTATTAAGTTTCATAAAATAATAAATATTTAAATATTATAGGAATATTATTATAAAAATATACAATAATTTTAAGTATCACCAACAAATTTATTATACCAATAGTTTAAAAAGTATCAAATTATTATAGCATAGTAATGAGGATCACCAACAAATTTATTTGTTTATATCAAACTTTTAAGTTTTAAATAATAACAATTCAAGCGGATATATCATCATATTCAGTCCTAACTCTAAAATGAGCTATTCTTTTCAAAAATCATACACAAAAAGTTTTAACATGAGATTAGAAAAGATAAAGCCAAAATCATATATTAAGGGAAAATTTTTTATGTGATCATCGATTTGAATTCTAGAAAAATTGATAATGTCTTTATATCCCTTAGCCCCACTAAACCTTATTGAACCCTTCAAATTGTGACATCTTCTATATATAATGAATCTGTAAATAAAGATAATAAAAATATAACATGCTTTTGAATGTAAGGCCAAAGGTTGGGAAAATGGAAACATGAGAAATACACACACACAATTTTTTTTTCACATGGGTTAATAGACGAAAAAATTAGATCTAGCACTTGTAGTTGAAAAAATATAGATCTACAAAAGAAAATTAAAAATTGAATCACAATAAAATTATGAACGGAATCCTGAAAGAAAAACTTGAAGGAATAACTGTATTTGGTAACATTTAAAAAATTAAATTGTTAATATTCTCACAATTCGCAAACTCTCTATCTTTGAAAATTTTGTAGGATTCATTCTTCCAATTTTAAGTTAAGTATATTAAGAATCCATAAAATATATATGTTTTGGAAAATTTTAAGGCAACCCTTTTCATATGTTTTTAGTTTGATAAGTAAAAACTTTTGAAAATTTTAATAAAGCCCCAAAAAAATATTTGGTCCATGAACTCTTAAAAATATACATAAGATAATCCAAAAACTTTTATAAATGATATAATATGTCACTAAACTTCGAAAAATGACATTTTAGTGATTATGCTGAAAGTTTAAAAAAAGTGACAAAATTCCTCTATTAAACATAAAATTTTATTCTTATGAAAAAATATATAAATTTACTTACTTCATCCTTCATGAGATGTGAACAACCATTAGAAGGTCAAAATTTTATTTTTATATATCCTTACTTTCTCAAAATCTTGCTTTTAAGATTTTTTTTTTAAATTTTTAAACCAAATGTATCCTTACATAAAAATTATGATGAGCAAGTATCATAGGAAAAGAAATATGAGCCTTGTGGTAGTTGTACTGAATCATTTTTTTCCAATATCTTCATTAACTAATAATTAAGATAGTGCTAGCATTCCATCGGAAAGGAAACACAAAAATTTGCCAACCATATAATGGTAATTGTTTCAGTGACGACAACCAAAGAGATAATTAAGGGCCATATAAAAACTCTAAAACAAAAATCATAATTAATAAAAAAACTCAAACAAATTTATGCCCATTTGAGAAATTAATTATCAATAACAAAATTTTCAAATAGAAAATTAATGTCTGCTAAACGATAATGCTATTACATGGTAAATTGAAGAAAAAAATTAGGCTTGTGTTTTGGGGCAGTTGACAAAAAAAATAAGTTAAGAAAGTTTATTTTTATTGAAAGAAAATAAGCCTACCAAAATAGTTTTTTATCTTAATTTTAATTATTATAATCGGGTACATATATATTTATAGATTTTGTATTTTCTTTTTAATTTGATATCTATCTTTAATATGAATGCTAATTCTGTCATAATCTTTAATTCTAAATTTGAATGAAAGTCAACAACTGTGAATTCAACTATCACGTGTTGCTGCAGTATTACTTCATAGGGTCAAAGGTATATTTGATATATCATATGCAAAAAATTGCAATTATTTTACTAAAAAAGAAAAGTCAGCCACATGTCAACACCACATTTTACCTATTATGTAAAAAGTTCACCATGCCATTCATAGATGCTCATACTTTATATATATATATATATATAATCGGAATATGGTAACCGTATGCCATTATGACTGACACATTATCATAAAATTATCCTTAGGAAATGTTTTATTTTTCTAACATTCCCTTCATGTGATTAGGGGAAGCTCTTTTTCAACATAGATTTTGACAAAAGAAAAAAAAAAGAACATGATTGAAAAAATCACCCCTGACTAATCAATCAATTAGGGTTGCCAGGAATTGCATGTGCTTGTTTGATCACGCAAAATTTGAAAATCTAATCGATGAAGGGCAGTTGGTGATGTTGGTTGTTGAAAGATATTGGATTAATTTGGATAGGAAGATACATATAAGTTTCCAACCTTTTGGAATCTGTTCAATTTGTTCCCTTTTAGGCTACACTTTCCTGCTATATGTTTGACAACAATATGGGATGGGTCGGTTTATTGGAACAATAATTAACTCCCCCGCAAACGGAGGTTAATTAGACCTCAATTTTGATCTTTTAATTGATTTCTAAACAATCATCATCAGTCTTTGAATGTTACTCATTTTTGTCACTAACCCCGATTAATCAACTTTTATTACTAGAAAAATTGGGCACGGTCAAATTTATAAACCACCAATCAACTTTATTTCTATAATTAGTCTTCAAATTTGTGTTACAAGATAGAGTTGCCCTACACTTCAACCATCAAATTTCTTCAAGTTGTGACCCATCAATTCATGGTTGTCATGAAATTTGAAATTGTGAATGAAGTGTGTTCTTGTAATGGGTGTATTAAGCTTTTGCTGGAAATGGGACTGGTGGGCATATGGGAGGACCACAACGAAAAAATATTGCTAATCGTGTGCCTCACATGACCAACGATTTAGACCTTCTACAAGGCGTATCTTGGCTCCTAACTCAATAATCCACTCCAAGATAAAATTCCCATGTCAATCATATACATATACATCCAAATAGGATTTGGTGCTAACTCTGGAAATCAAGCCAATATATGTTTTGTGTGAGATTTTTTAGGACCTTTATTTTATGAAGGGAAAATGGGCTAATTGTTCACTCATTTTTTGTGTTATAGGTGGATTGAATTTTATTTTATTTTTACAATTAAATCGCCTTTAACATTACATTATCTGTTGATACTAGTAATTGCCATTACTTTTGCTCAAATGTATAAGGATTGAGAATGTTTTGATAATGTGGTGATAAATATAGCATGTATACGTAGCAAGTTTATGTACAAAAAAGATAAACTACCTTACTTAACAACCACTTGATGATGATGGGGTATACTGGTTCGTAGTGAGATAGTGGTTGATCACAAGGAAGGGAAAACAGGTAAAAAACATTATTAGTTTTAGTTCAGGATCATCAACGAATATAGTTTGAAAATAAATTGTATAATTTGCCCAGGAGGATGGTAATTGTGTGTTTTTTTTATTTATATTATTCAGCAGACTTAACAAAATATTCTAAAGAAAACAGAATATTCACTCTTGTAAGTGGTTAATTTACTTACATTCAAAATAATAGTGTTCAATCTTATTCAGTAGCAAATGTTAATTATGGATTTAACTACAATAAGATAATAATGGCTAATCTACACTATAGCGATAACTCCAATGGACAATTTGCCTCATTTACCATTTTATGAATGAACAAAGAAAAACAGAAGAATGAGTTAAAACTACTCATTCAAAATTAAGTTTATAATTAAATTTGCATAGTAAAAAATGACTGATTGATGAATTATGTGTATGAGTAACTTAAATTTAAATTATTTTATAGCAACTTCTCACCTACTAAAATACATTCATACAAAAAGATTGCAACCCAAAAAATTTGAAGTTGTTACAAGGTAAAAAAGACTCGAACTCAGCTGAAGCGACGCACATGTCTCTAGCGAATGGAAATAGACATTATAGAGACCACAAAATCTTGAAGTAGCTAATTCACTGCTTTGAGCCTTCTCTATCGACCCATGACTAGGGCTGCAAATGAGCTGAACGAACACGAACACGAATATGAATAATAAATGAATGCAACTTCTCTGTTCGTGTTTGTTCGTTTATTAATAAACGAACATGAACACGAACACGAACAATTAAACCTGATGACTACCATCAATTCAAATTGGATCAAGTCTAGCAATGGCCAACAGGGCAATAGGTGATGGTGAGAGAGATGATGGGTTATGGCAATGGGGCTCAGCTTGATACTGCAGTAGGTTCACACTATAAGAAAAATGACTGATTATGTTTGGGAAAATAAAAACAATATATTAATTTGGGAAAGATTGGAGCATAATCACATGAGTGGAGTAGATAGACACTAATAAAAATGCATGATCTATAAAACATATATAATAATAAATGTACAACTAATATATAAATAAACAAATAAATAAATGAACATAAACGAATAATAACCGAACGGTTCATGAACGTAAATGAATAAACGGAATCTTATTTATATTCGTTCGTTTAACTAATCGAACAAAAAAATATGTTCGTGTTCGTTCGTTTAACTAAATAAACGAACATAAATGAACTCTTATCGAACGGTTCACCGAACGTTCTATTCGTTTACACCCCTATCCATGACTTCTTTTTATATGTGCATTGATTTCCCTGAATTTTCTCCCTGTTTTCGATATTTCTTGCTTTTTATGGTGTTTAAATTCTTGAGCTTGATCGGTATGGAAACGGGATGATTGTTTCTACCAAGATTCACACCTACTTACCAAAAAAATATCACTCCATTAAGTCCCTTTTTAATTCTAATTCATCCAATTAGACGTTTTTCTTAAAATTTTCCTGGTAATCACAACCTAAATTATTTGAATCCATGCAAATGAAATGAAGACTGAAGAGTACGATTTGCGAACGATATTACTGATTTACCCTTTATCTTCACAATTAAACATTTAATTACTTGTTCCACCATAATTAGTAAAGTTATCGGTCGACTAATTGATTCTACACGTTATTAATCATTATCACTGGAAACTTTAATCAACTTCGAGCAATCACTTCCACGGATCAGGAACTGATCGTGGACATTTCAATCAAGCAGTGTGGAGAAGATCACACTTTAAAAAGAAGCATCTCAACTTTTTTTTTTTTTCATTTGAGAGAGCTCTAAAAAGAATTGCAAAAAAAAAAAAACGTTAAATTACGTTACTGTATCATGAAATAACAAAAAATAATTACAAACATGATTATTTATACGTCATTCAGATTTGAATTTGGGTTATTCACTTAACTGTTTGTCGCATTAACTTAAAACAAATCATTTTTAGCTTTTCTTTATGCATTAGTAGACTTTTCTTTAATATGTTATCATTGTATGGGACAGCGGAATTTATATATTTATTCAATAAAAAATAAAATAAATCTACGACAATCGTCATCCTAAACATAGACGATGGAATTGTTTCTTTGCAAAAGCTAAATGTGTCACTAATCTTTTTTAATGGGTTAATTATAATTTACCCCCTGAGGTTTAGGCAAAATGTAATTTTATCCTTCTATTTCAAACATATACACTTTACCCCCTACATTTTTAATACAATTCAACAGCAACTTCTCAAATCTGAATTTAGACTATACGGTTGTCATCGTTAAACAGTTTCAATCCGTATATTATTTTTTATAATTAATTGATATTTAAAAAATACTATTTTAAAACCTAAAAGAAATACAAAATGAAAAAACTAATAATTCAAAATATTCATTAACTGTAAAAAAATTATTATAACGATTGAAATTACTGGAAGAGAACTACCGTAATTTCTAAATTAAGATTTCAGAAGTTACTGTCAGACTATATTAAAAAGGTAAGGAGCAAAGTGTATATTTATGAAACAGAATATAGACAAAATGTGATTTTACCTAAATTTCAAAAGGCAAATTGTAATAATGACTTTTTTAATCAAACAACCAAGGCAAGACCAGCAATCATTACATGAATTTAGATGGGAGCCACTTCAGCTCCTTTCCCTTTGTTTTTCACTAAAAAAAATTTCTAATTTTATTACTATATATTTCATTTATCTCAAATCTATGTCACCATTTATTAACTTTTTTTTTATGAAGATTAATATTGTTGTGCCGCCTAACTATATGATATTGTTCTTTTATAAGGCATCCGTTAATTGATTTGATTATCCATCTTTTTTAATTTTTTTTTATTTGTTTTGGGAACTCCTAGCATTCCCTACGCATAATGATCTTGTGGAGCTATAGTCGAATGTTAAAATAATTAATTCTTTTAAGTAAGTCTTTTATGTATGTAAGGTTCTAACTCAACGTATTACTTAACATGTGTGTGTTCCTTTCATTTAGAGCAACCTATGTAGCGGCATCATTAATAGTCTATGATTTATTAACGTGGATTGTCAATTTAAAAATATGATGTAGATTTTAAGGGAAATATAGTTTTCGAAAATTTGTGCATGTCCAACATCTTGACAAGACCTATAGATGTACATCATGTAATTTTCTTTCCCAACTCAATCATTTAGGCAACCATTTATTATGATGATTAGGTTCTTTGCCGGTAGTGAAGATAATGTTATCGCGACATAATAAATTGGTGAAATCTACTATAAGTAAAGTGATGATGAACATTTGTATGTAGCATATATTGGATGAATTACACAAAATTTCATGTACATAATGGTCTGAAACACTTTGGTAAAGTGGCCGTATATCTTAAATTCATAAGCTGCTTTATAAGTAACTGACAAAAGATGATAATGACGTCCATCATAAAATAAGTTAAGCTGATTGGTAATAGCATAGAGAGGTTTTTATGGTGAAATGTACATGGCATCATGTATTACATCGAAGCAAAATTCTCTTGGCAAATAGGAAACTTGACCATGAACGCTTAGCTCAATAGCTCAATTAAAATCAGAGAGAGAAGAAGAAGAAGAAGAAGAAGGGATTGAGATTAGTGGACCGAGTGGAGTAAAAAATGTTGGGTATTGTCGTCGTTGAGTACAGAGTTCAATGAGTTCAAGGCTCTCTTGAACCTAGAAACTACAACTTCAATTTCCCTCTACTGCAATGTTTTCTTTTTGTCTTAACAGAACGTTTTTTTCTACACTTCTTCCTCGTGCGTTCGAAGAGAAAGAAATGAAATGGTGTCGTTTTAATACTATTCAATGAAGAGTAAATCAGCTCATGATGTTTTATATGTAGGAATAATATAAAAAAAGATTATTGAAGTTTGAATAGGAAAAAAAAAAAGCATGAAATTTTAGGAGAAAATGAGAAATCAAAAAGAAAAAAAGGACCCTGCTTTGTTTTTGTTTTGTTTTTTTTTTTTTCTTTTTTGACTTGGTCGATGATGGCCGATGGGCCGGGTCTGCAACTCTGGCCACCACTTGTCTTTATAGAGTGAATGATAAAGAGCACCGCACGTGGAGTCTGTATCAAGGTACTGTCCAACCACAATAATAACGACACTAAAATTATTACTACTACTTATATTTATTAGAATCGAAATTTCTCCTTTTTATTTTGTAAAATTATCTCAAAAAGATTAAAAAGAAAAAAAAAGTAAAATTACAAGAATACCCTTTTCCCTTTTTTTTTTATCTTTTTTGGAGAAACTATGAACTATCTCATTTCTTTCCATAGATAGGGTCCTCACCACACCATGATAATTCTCACTCATTGTATTTGTTACTTAAAGCTTGCCCTCTTCATCTCCCTTATCTTCTCTCTCTCTCTCTCTCTCCCCCAAAGAAAACAACTCAGCAGCCAGCTCTCCTCAGAAGCTCCAATCTTCCACAAAAAATCAAGAAATGAGAGAGAGACCCACCAGGCCAACCATGTCATTGAATTGAGGGTCACCTCTACAGATCATGTACATCTAAACAAAAGCAAAAATAAAAAAGAAAGAGAGAGATCATTTCTGTTTTTTTCTTAAAAAAAAACATTTTGTTCATCCATCATGGATAGTGAAAATGGGATGAGAAGGCCAAACCTCCCCCTTCAACTTTTAGAAAAGAAGCAGCAACAACATGAGCAGCAACAACATGTACAGCAGCAACAGAGCGCGATCTTGATCGCAAATGAAGATCCCACAACCATGTCGTTGGATCAGCCCTCTGCAAAGAAGCCTCCGCCCAAGAGAAACTCCACCAAGGACCGCCACACCAAGGTGGAGGGCCGCGGCCGCCGCATCCGCATGCCTGCAGCCTGTGCCGCTAGGGTTTTCCAGCTCACCCGGGAGCTAGGCCACAAATCCGACGGCGAAACCATCGAGTGGCTTCTTCAGCAGGCGGAGCCGGCCGTCATCGCTGCCACCGGAACAGGAACCATCCCCGCCAACTTCACGTCGCTGAACATCTCCCTCCGGAGCTCCGGCTCCACCCTCTCCGCCTCTCACTTGAGAAGCAGCGGCTTTTACCAGTCCAGTAATTTCGGTTCGCACCAGCTGAGGATGAGGAGCGAGTGGGAACGAAACCTACTCAGTGCCGACGAGTCACCGACTCAACAACACCTGAGCTTCTCCGGTATCAACACTGGCGTACTAAACCCTTTCTTGCAAGCTAAGCAAGAGCTGCCGGACTCAGCTCCCCAACAGGCCTCGGATTCAAGTCCCAACCGAAAGAGGCGGCCCGAACAAGAATTGTCACAAAATCCCGTTGGAAGCTATTTAATACAGTCAACAGCAGGGTCCATTCCGGCGAGCCACAGTCATATTCCGACTACATTTTACCAAATCACCGGCAGCGGCAGCGGCAGTGACAATATGTGGCCATTTGCAAGCAGCAATATGTACACGAATGCCGTCTCATCAAGTGGAATTCATTTTATGAATTTTGGTTCCCCTATGGCTGTTTTATCCGGCCAACATTTGGTTTCTGGAATCAATGGTGGTCCGGGAACAGACGGCCATTTAGGGATGCTGGCAGCTCTGAATGCCTACAGGCAGAATATTCCGGCCACCGGTGTATCACAGTCGGCGGCCGAGGGGTCACATGAACACCGTGGGAGAGAGGATGGGAGTGATGGTACAACAACTAATCGCCATTCCTAGTAACGTAGAGTACAATAGTATTCTTTTTTTTTGGCTTCAAATTTTGGCTTATGATTATTGATTACTTATTAGTTAAGTACATATTGGCTTGCAAGTTTAATGTGTCTCAGGAGCAGGTTTGAAGGCTTTGACATTTTGTGCGAGATGATCGGTTTGGGGGGAAATTATTAGTTTAGGGTTTGATGAACTAAGAAGAAATCAAGGTAATTTACTAGCGTAATTCGATGTTTTGATTTGCTGTAAGTCACATAGACGTGTCTTCTCCGCCTTTTATTTTTCTAAATTCTAGATTGGGGTTTGATTAATGTTCTGTTAATTACATCTCCATAATCACGTCCTAATTAATTAACAAAATACTTAAATACAGTGTAAATTAACAAAAAAAAAATTGTCCTACATATATATTAATGTTGATTATTGTTACGTTTGTTACTATGAGATGTTATTATTACTGCGTCTTTGTTTTAGTTTTTATTTCTCCATAGCTTCTTAAAATTAAAATAGTTGTTCTGATCAAACTTTCAAATCATTCTTAACTATAAACAAAAAAAAATAGTGACCTTCAAACGAGTTTTATCAAATAATTCTCTATTATGATCTGTTTCGAGTTTTGCAATTTTTGCTAATATTTTCAGCGCTTTCCAACCAACATTGGAGAGAATATGGTACTGCATTTTTTTTATACTTTTCAAAGATAAATTTATCGAAATTTATGTAAGGTCCGATTTCTAGTGTTACAATAATGATAAATATAATGATACAAGATAAGAAATATATTTTTTTCTTGCTGTTAATTAAAAGAAATATAACAGAATTACAATTACTATATATATCCATAGCACAGGTTTATAGAACAGTAATTAATCTTTAAGCATATACTAATGAATAGATGAATGAATATAATTGAATGATCCTGACTAACTTTGAGGCATTTTTATATAATTGAAAAATAGGTAAAATTTATTGTGGGTTACCTAGCTTATTTTTTTGTTCTAAATGGGTACCTAACCTTCATGTTATTCTAACGAGGTACCTTACTTCTTATGACACATTCTATTTAAGTATTTTCCATTAATTTCAGGGTTAGATTTAACAGAAAACAATGATATGGCAAAAGAAAACATTAAAATAAATTTTAAACTAACACTTTTAGTCCTTTGAGTTTTCTTATTAATAATTTACACCATAACATTTTTCTTTAGACTTTTTCGTCCCACTCCTATAATAAGAGTTTGTTTAAATTATTAAAAATCATAACTCTAATCAACAATCGCTACCTAGCTGATCACCCTTTAGCCTCCAGCCCCACCACTGACTACCTTCTAGTCGACCACCCTCTAGCCTCCAGCCTTGCTGCCGTTTCCTCCTCTATTCGTTTCACCACCATTTCCTCCTCCCTCTACCGCTTATCGCTCATCTCCCCTTGCTCCGTTGTCACTCAATCCCCTTGCTCCTCGTTCACTTGGTACCATCGCTCCCCTTGCTCCTCGTTCCATTGGGATTTGGAAAATTGGTTGGCAATCTGAGTGATAGAATCCATGCAGCCATGGTTTTGACGGCAGCGGGTTTGATAGGGTTTGGCAGTGGGTTTAGGGATGGGTTTCGATAGCCATGGTTTAATGATGGGTTCGACGGCCATGGTTTAAAGATGGGTTCGATGGCGGTGGCTTCTACAGGGTTGGCAAGATTTGCACAATTTGGACGGTCATGGAAGCGAACGTGCAAAGGATTAATTTAGGCCCACCACAAATAGTTTTGGTTACCGATTGGTGGCAAAGATTTGTTGTTTTATGGGATGTTTTTGGCAGGAAATGACCAATCAAATCATAGATTTACATTCTCAAAGCTGACGGTTAATGGCTGGTGGCTGGCTAAGAGATGGTAGTGGAGATGAAAAATTAGGATTTTGAGGGGTAGAATTGATTTGAGTGAAAATTTAAGGGTTAGAATTAGTGATTGAAAAGAATTAAGGATTAAAGTTGTTATTTTAATTTTATTTTAGTATTATTTAATGTCACATCATCATTTTTCAACTAATTTAACTATAAAATTGACAAAAAATATCTGAATGAGTTGTGCAATAAGAAAAAAGGTAGATCATTAGGACAATTTTAAGATCATGTATCTAATTAAAATAAAAAAATAAGTTAGGTGACCTATCGTAAATTTTTTCCTTTCAATAGACATTTTTTACTTCACCATTGGTATAGCTACGTACATGCTAGAATAAAATCTTGTTGGCGAGAGGGTTGAGGGGTTTGGTTAAGTTTTGGTTGGTTCATGATGAAAAGTAACATGCAGATGGGTCCCCAAAATAAAACTTTTGCCATTATAGGCTTAACACAAAGCTGAGCTCCCCTTAATTAGATACTATATGTAATTAATTTCTCAGTGCATGCCCATAAATATCTTGTTATATAGTATAGTTTCTCGTTTGTTGATGGGTAATTAGAGATCTGAAAATATATACTGCTACAGGATGTGAGCAGAGACTGGTTAGATCAACCAGAGTGGTGGGCCTTGATCTCAGGATAATTATATATGTAGATATTGATAACAGTTCATTCAATATATATATATATTAATTTGCTCCTCAGTTTCTATATTTGGGCATAAGACACAAAAAATTTCTGTGATGAGCTTTGGTTATTTGCTCCTCTTAAGAAAAATGTACTGCGCTACTCTGTAATAGAATAGCAGTTGTACAATTCAAATAATTGCAGCTAGCTAGGCTAGCTGTATAATAATCTAAACTTACAAACGAAAATCCACAGAAGTGTCATTTTTAACCAAAATGACATGTAATGGGTTACCCAGAAATTTGCAAAGTGAGCATTTAAACTTTCACCAACTGATCATATAATATTGTGGTTTCGTGTTAATAAAAATAACACTTTCATCGTCAAATTTGATTTTCTTTCTTTTTTTTTTTTTTGTTGGTAATAGGAAACAAAAGTCAATTTGCTTTTGAGTGTGCATAACTTGATGCCCCCTACTTCTAGTCTCGTAGGTATTTCTTTTTTACATGTGTACTTTTTGTTTTTTTTTATTGGTCTTCCTCAGATTTAAGGTTTAGACCTCCGGCTGCCTTCCAATTAGGCGTATATATGATCTGGCGGGTCTGTAGTTGAATATGTGGATTTCTCATGGTAGTAGCTAGCAAGCAATGATTATTAATTATTAGAGCCAGTAGCTAGGTATCTATTGGAGAGACAGCCAATATGTAGATTAAAATTTATAATATGATAAAAAAAAGTGTTAATTAAAATGAACATTTTTAGGCAATTATTGGTAAAAATTCCCGCCCCTGTTTGCAACAAAAGTGTACCTATATATCACACTCGTCCTCGACATACGTACATATAGCAGTCATCAATTCATTCGTACATTATTCATTCAGGAGAAGTACTACAAAACCATTTAATTTGATCGTACGTTTGTTATATACTGATTTATATGCCGAGGGATCTCAAATGTCTTTATTCAAGATTTTTACGAGTGATGAAAATAGAAGTTGAGCCAAATTCTTGCTGCAAAAACGGAATATATCGAACTCATTCACAAACTCCTGAAAAAGCTCAAGTCAAGGATCATCATGCCAACAACATATTAACAATTGTCTATTGCTTTTGCAAGAAAAATGTCAAAGTAACAGTCTGACAGACATATTTTGTATGTCTGTCATTATGGGTCTTATGTGGAGCTCATAATGACGAACACACTAGATGTATCTATTAGTTTGTCACTTCGTTACCTAAGAATAAGTCTTTTTATAATTATTTAAATAATTATAATATTGTCACATTAGGTTTTAACTTTTTTAGGCTGGGCCGAGGCTCATAATTCTAAGTCCATGAAAAAGGTCTGGATCTCTTTGCATGAAGTAACAAGCCCTTAAACTACTAACCTTACAAAAGAAAAAGGAAAGGGGGGATAAACTAATCCATTTCATAGTTCAATTCCATTCAAAAGCTTAGCAGTTGGAAGACATGGTTGATTATCAAACGAACCAAGTCCTGGCCAACGGCCTACAGGTGTATGGTTTGTAGATGTAACTCAAAGACTCAAAGTAGGAGGAAGTCTACAACAAGCCTACAAATCAAAGTAATACTTATTACAAGAGAAATGTAAAAAACCAAAAATAAATCACCAGGAGGTCAATAGTTTACTTTTTAGCAACCAATTGATAACCGAATTATCAGTTATTAGAAACCTGGTCATCAACGACATGGAAAACCGGCGTAGCAACCAATTGGTGACTAAATTCGATCGTCAAGCACCCTTTTAATGATTGATTTTGCTACCAGGTTACAACCAAAATAGTGGCAACTAATAATTCAGTTATTTTTCAGTTAATTTTTCACATTTTTCTTGTAGTGATTCACATTGAAAATAGGAATAACCATTAAAATAATAGTCATCATTGTTTGGGGTACATGAGAGGGAAGCCAAGGAGTAAAAGGTTGAAATTTAGATCTCTTGACAACACCTAAAATATTAACTATTAGGTTAATACTTTTTTTATAATTGTAAAATATTTTTGGTAAAGAAAAAAAATTATTGTAAAAAATAAAAATAATAAAAATCTTGCACTTGTAAATCATGCAGTGGCTGAACTTGGTAAACATTTTTAGGGGCTAAAAATCAATATATAGTATGTTGTGCTTTTGGGTAAAAACTTAGAGATAATATAAAGCAATCCTTTTTCCATTATTTCAATGGGAAAATGTACGTTTTCAAAATATGTTGAGCAAACTGTAACTTTGCCAAAACTATAGTAAGATTTATGCAATTTAGCCATGGATTACTAATATACTATGGTCTTTTATTATTTTCCTTCCTTAAGTTACATAAGTTACATTATAGTTCTTAATTTAAACTCACCTTTACTTGCTTCTATTTTATTCTATTTTATATGAGTACTTTACTTTTACCTACTCAAGTTTGTGATAAGTTGTGCTAATTAGTAATACACTTTTTTCTGGTGCTCCGCGTATGAATGTCATTCTTTTGTATGGTGTTTTTGGGATCAACTATGTACCTCAAAGGAAGGTGATGGTTTGGGTCATTGAGATTTTGAGGCTTTTAACCATGTATATCTTGCAAAGCAGGGCTAGTGTCTTATGCACAATCAAGATTCGCTCCTTTTCCATGGTGTTTCGTGGGAACTATTTTCTAGCATCAAGTTTTCTACAAGCAAAAAAGGAACCATGTGCCCTTATTTCCCCATTTCGGAAGGGTCTGATGGCAGGGAGTAAAGTGCTCCAAAGAGGTGGGATTTGGCGAGTAAGCTATGGGACATCTATCAATGTATGCCGAGAGAATTGGCCTCCTTTAGGCTAGTTTCCCTAGCCTATTATTGCTCATATATCGAGCTTCGAAGAGATGGTGGTTTCTCAATTGATTACGGTTGATGGGAAATCATGGCGGGCTACTATAATAGAAGTTTTTTTTAATCTAGTTGATGCTACTAGTATTCTTCAAACCACTTTTTCCGCCTCTTCTAGTTTTGATATATTTACCTAGGAAATGATGGCTTTTGGATAATTCTTGGTTAAGACTGCATACCACGTTGCATTTGCTTTGTTGAAAAGGCACCCTCCATGGGAAGGTGGGGAGTAAAAGCTTTTCTGGCACCATTTGGTTCTTTTTGACCTCAACTCTTCTGATGGTGAGCTATTACAAATGCCTTATGCATGTGAGATAATTTCTGGCTTTGAGGTATAAATGTTCCTCCGTCTTGTCCAGTGTGTGGTACGAGTGACAAGTTAGTGTTGCATCTTCTGTTTACTTGCCTATTTGCAGTAAAGGTATGAGATTTTTCTAAATGTATAAACCCCATATGCGCCAAACTTATCAGTCTTCCACTAGTTCTCTAAGGGTATGTCTCAATGGGGTGTCATTTTTGAAGTCTTGGGATGGTTCCTCTGGTGTGATTGAAATAAGGTCATCCATGAATATCAGTGTTACACTCCAAGTCGGCTTGCGAAGGCCATCAAGGCCTATACATCATGTTGGGAAGCATCGGTTCCTTTGTTAACCACCTCTCCTGTGCCTTTTTTGCCTAATCATTAGACTCCCTTCCCTCTTAACCACAACAAGATAAATGTGGATGCAGCAACATCTTGCCCCATTCACCGGAGCTCGGCTAGTATTGTACTTCGTGACTTGTTGGCATCTTCTATTCTTATCTTCTCCTATTATTTTCCATAGTGGAGTGATCAATTAGTACCGGTAAAAGCTCTAGCTATTTTATATGGTTTGTGCAAGGCTAAAATGAGGGGTTTCCAACGACAATTTATTGAGTTTGATGATGTTATCATCGTTAATGAACTATAGGGTATGCCTTTTTGGCGTAGTGATGGGTGATATTATGAATCCAGCTAGTTCTTTTCACTTTCACCCTTTTGTTTTTGTTCTGCGTATTTTAAACACTGATGTACACTTTGTTGCCCGAATGTGAAATTCAGTTGTTAGCCATCTTTATTGGCCTCGTCCATGCCCTTTGTAGTTGGACTCTATTCTTCCTAATTAATGAAACAATCCATCTTTAATCAAAAAATTAATTCTCCTAACTTTGAAAAGTTCCACCCCTAAAAGCGTGTAAAACAAACTAATAAAAAGAACAAAATAGTAAGCACAATTAATTCAATGTACACAATTCATTATATAAAGTTGCTACCAACTATTTTTACTAGATTTCTAGGTGCACCTAATAGTATTCCATCAAATAAGCAAAGAATGATGTTCTCGAGTTACAGTTGAAGGTTGAAATGAACCACTCACAAGCAAGTTTCCAAACTTGATGGTAATAATAATTCACTTCAATTTAAAATGGATTTTTTTTCTTTTATCGTAAGAGAAATGTAATTGGTGCTAGTTGTTAAAATTGAGATTTCACATGAAATTGATTTTTATTTTTCTATTAATTGAAATTATAGAATTAAATTAAAATCATAGTCGTGCAATCTAATCAAATCATTTTTTCTCCTTCAATTCTAAAATTTGAATCACTATTTTCATTAGTCTTTGTTTGGCGCCGTATGCTATGCTAAGAGAGGTTTCCTCGTGTACAATAATATTCTCCGCAAAATCAGCTTCCTTCTAAGCCTTCCTTCCTCACTTTTACCCCTATATTCTTCTTCCCTCTACTTTTCCAGCTCTCTTTTCAAAGCTTTCACACTTCACACCTCTGTCCTTTCTCCGCTGTTCCCTTTACATCTTTGCGCGGTTTAGCAACAGAACACCAGCAAGGACAACAACTTCACACTCATGGGTTCCGGGAATTTCCTACAAGTTGTTGCCAAGAACTTCGATGTCCTAGCACTGTAAGTTTCGAACTTGGTCCATCTAACTCATTCAAGTTCGAGTCTTGAATTATTGCTTTCCTCTTCTCAGAGAAAGTTTGTGTTTTCTCCCCTTCTTGCAGGCCTCTTGTCACTCTTGTTTATCCTCTGTGAGTTTTGATTTTGTTCTTCGATGGGTTTTTATGTTTTTTTTATTTTCCCCCTGCACACTTCAAATTGTTGTGGAAATGCCTACATTTCAGCTTCTTCTTGAGGGTTATGTGGGGTTTTTGTTTTTGGTTGCCAGATACGCTTCGATCAAGGCCATAGAGACCAAGTCCAGGAGCGATGATCAGCAATGGCTCACTTACTGGGTCCTTTACTCTATGATTACTCTTTTTGAACTTACATTTGCTAAACTCATCGAGTGGTATGCTCTTGCCCCCAACTCTTGTTAAGTATTTTATAATGTTTCAGAACTTCTTTAGAGGAAGAAACACTGTACTTGGGGTTTGTGACAATTCCAAAAATTTGCTTCTACATACCCAACTTAACTTTGGTAGAACAGAGAAAATTAGAAGAAAAAGAGAATGTAAACTGATTATAATTCGAATTTCTTCCAACTGATGTGAGTCGTACTCATATTTGTTAGAATTTTTTTTCTTGTATCTGAAATGTCTTAGCTAATCTTGTACTAGAGATGAAGTTTACATGTAATACTGGTTTTTGCCGATCTCAATGATCATATTTCACAATCTTTAGGCCAAAGTGAGAGCAATGGTGTTGGTGATTTGAACAAGAGCAGTGAGGAATGTTGCAACTGTGGATGACTTTAACCATATGTTTTTGCATTGATTGGCAGGTTTCCGATATGGCCCTATGCTAAGCTCATTGCCACATGCTGGTTAGTTTTGCCACACTTCAATGGTGCTGCCTATGTGTACCGGCGCTTCATTAGACCGTTTTACATGAATCCTCAAACCGTTCAAATGTGGTACATCCCTCGGAAGAAGAACATCTTCAGCAAGCCTGATGACATTCTTACAGCAGCTGAGAAGTACATGGCGGAGCACGGGACAGCAGAATTCGAGAGGCTTATACACAAGGTTTGCCCTCGCGTTCACTGGTTATTGAGAAAGCTTTGTCTTCTGTCATCATCACTTGCCTGTTGAACTAGGTAGTTAGAATTGGACCTGTCTGAGGCATGGTCACAGCATCCATGTCCATGAAGTAATGAGCGATATTGTCCACCATTATTCTGCAAACTGATCCAACTGTTCAACTTGTGATTGTATTGATTCCAGGCGGATAAAGAAGAAAGGGCAAGGCGCAGTAACAACTACATGATCTTTGATGACGACTATATGTACAATTGAACAACTTCTGTCCTGTACATTTGAGTTCCTCCACTTCCTAGCTTATCTGCGATGTTATGGCTTGAAGAGACAGTTATTTACTGATCCATGTTCTAGACAGGCAAAACCCTTTAGCAGTCTTCAGCATTTGTCCTGTTTCTACTCTCTCTTCTTACAGTTCCGAGTCTGGAATTTGTGTTTGGAATTCGGTTTTTAACAAGTGTTCATGCCGGAGGTAAATACACATAGATTGGAAGTTAGTGATTCATTCCATTCTTCATAAAATGGGATAAATCTAGAGGGTACGTAACACTGCTGAAAATTGTTTCAAACCTTTACGGGAACATGATAACAAATCTTTATTATAATGTGATCGAATTGTAATTGAGTTATAATGAATCTCTGTTTATGATGCTGCTTTCTGATGAGAAGTTATTAGAACTTAATTATATAGTTAGTCGTAATTCTGTTACGCTCTACGCATAAAAAATACAGGGATCCATCTTATAAAACTGGCTTTACTATTACTACACTTTTGGCACTCTCCAAAGTCTAAAAATTGCTAGCTTGCTGTTAATGATGGTCAATAAAGTAAGAGCTAAGTTGAACATAAGTCAACCTACGCAGTGTTGGGTCTGCCCCACGTCCCGCCTCGTGCTTCGTAGCCGTTATCTTCTCTGGTGCTGGGCTGAAGCAGATTTCAACCACAAAAGCCCTCGTTTAGCATGCAAGAGGTAGGGGGATCGATACCCCGCATCTCCATCAAGTCCCCATTAATTTTTTGCACTTTCGGTTCTATAAGGCCTGCTAGCTGTTTCCTGTCTCGGGATTTCTGAAAAGATGATTTTGTTTTTCTTTTTTTATCCAGCCACTTTTGACGTTGAGATCTTCTTTCCCTTCTATTTTTATGAACAGTCAGCAGCAAAATATTATGTTATTGTTAAAGTCGGAAAAAAAATTACAAAAAGAAAAATCTATATGTGAAGTAGTCATTGAAAAATTCAAATTTAAATAGATAATGTATATAATTCTACATAAAAAATTATAGGGTTAACATCACAAAAAATTGGGCATCTTTATTTTTAGTTGGAAATTCAATTCTACCTTCTTCGTTGTTACTTAAGAGTCTCAAGTTGATTTACAGAGAGAAAAAATTATGATTTATATAGTTCGTTAACTATATACAAACTATGGTACAATTTAAATTAATGAGAGCATAGTTATTGAATATTTTAAATTAAAAATAAAAAAGTTAATGTAAAATAGTTATAAGAGAGTTAATGAATTTAAATTATTTAAAAATTATTTTATAGTAAATTCAAACTATGTCTTGATTTGTTGATAGTTAATAAATTATATAAATTATCAATTTTTATCTTATAAATTAGACATCTATACCAATCCCAGTCTAACCCTGGGGCTAGGGGTGGATTTGCAATGGAGGATACGTTTGTGAGTATTAAGCAACACCTTAGAGGTTAAGGATGAATTTGCAAGTCGAATTAAAAGTTTATGATTTTTGAAGCAATTTACCCATAAAAAATTGTTTTTGACCTTTTGTAGAAATAGCATTTGTAGCTTTAGAATTATAATAGTCACATGATAATATATTCGGTAATTTTAAACTTTAATTTAATTCGTAAAAATTTACATAATAATACATTTATAAAAAGTTAATATTAATTAGAAAGTTAATGTAAAAAGTTACATAATAACACGTTGTAAACCTACTTTACATTGCTCTTCAAACATTTTTATACTTCACAATTTCACTCTCGAAAGGGCTTCAAAGTTTCCAAATTCCAATTGTAGTTTGTTTGCAATGTTTTTGTCGTTTTCGCCTTTCCGGGAACGATACATTAATGGTAAAAATCGATAGAGGATGACGTGGCATTAAACAGGCACAAAGTCGAGACAGAAACAGACACCGTTAGGCTCGATTCTGATAGAAAGAAAGAAACACAAATCAGAAGATTCTTCATCGGTAAGGAAGCAAAAAATTTTAAAGCCAAAACAGGTTTCGACGTTTGTAGAAAAATGTTTCCCTGTCGCTAAATCATCCAAGAATCTGTCAAATTTTCGTTTATGTAGGTGAATTCGATAGCCATTATTGAAGCTGGAGCTAACTGGGCGATCCTTGCCTGAATTCCGACGAGCTTAAGAAATTCTAGGGTTTCGATTCCACGAAGAAGTGAATTTAGCGGGGTTTTCAGCTGGAGTCGGCCATTTGAGATCGGCATTGTTGAATTCTTGGAGTTTCGGTGGGGAGAACGAGACGGACGGATTACAAAAGGGAATTTCGATTTTGCGTTCCCCGTTTGCCACGTTAAGCGAAGCTTTTTTTTCGCTTCTGCTTATGAGGCGATGATTAGCTCTGGGAACTGCTCAAATGGGAATTGTTTGTTTTGCTTGGCAGCGACTTGAATGGCTGATCCTCAAGGAAGTGGTCTCGCCGATAGGGACATCGACCAGGTATATGTTAATGGTTTCTCTTTTGGCAGTGTTGTGCTTTCAGTTGTTGTTCCTAACATTTGGTACTCAGTGTCCATACCCGTAACTATTGGGGACATTGAATATTAAATAGATGTCATGCTGAGATATATTAAATCTTCAGGACTATCTTGTCAACCTATATATCATTTCTAGATTCCTTTGTAGGCCATTAGAGCTCTTAAGAAAGGATCACAGTTGCTGAAGTATGGACGTAGGGGAAAGCCAAAGTTTTGCCCCTTCCAGCTGTCAAATGTAA
Organism: Aquilaria yunnanensis; assembly: GCA_039654915.1. NCBI lineage: Eukaryota > Viridiplantae > Streptophyta > Magnoliopsida > Malvales > Thymelaeaceae > Aquilaria > Aquilaria yunnanensis. The sequence continues at coordinate 7,099,871 of CM077595.1, forward strand.
GCTTTTAATTATCTTCCATCCTCTTTTTTTTTCTTTTCTGGCTCTTTTTCTAGAAATGCGTCATAGCATTGTAGCTGTGCATTGTTAGAAGATGGGGAAGTCTTGGGAGCTTACCTGTGCTAATTTAGAAGAGTTTGAATTTCAGGATGAATCCACACTGATATGGTACTCTGGAAAGCATGGGAGGAAGCTGAAGCTTAGTCAAGTTTCAAGGATCATCCCTGGACAGCAAACTGTAAGTTTATCTTACTCATTCTTTAATCATTTTAACTTCCATATTCAAGTAGCAAATTGTACTTGCAGACTATATTTCAGCGCTATCCTTGGCCTGAAAAGGAGTATCAATCATTTTCACTTATATATCATGACACGTCCTTGGATCTGGTAAATCTAACTTTTTATATAGTTTCATGTAAGGATTTGAGCTTTGTATGTACCAAGAGGGTTTGCCAGTTCATCTACGTTATATAATCCTATTGAATATTGTAACTTTCCTGTCAGCAGATATGTAAAGATAAAGATGAAGCTGAAGTTTGGTTGACAGGTCTTAAGTCTTTGATTTTGAACCAAAACTCACAAAAGTGGACATTTGAAAGAAAAAGTGATGCTGCATCTATGAACAGTCCAATTAGTAGGTCCCGAAAAAGTTCTCCGGCTGTCTTACCATTTGTATGTAGCGATGTCTTGTAATTTACTGTTTTTGTTGTTCATGAACTTTAGGCTGAACTAATTTTATTTTTCCAAGTTAATACAGGATTCAAGAGATGTGCATAGAACTCAAGTGCCTCCTGAGATACAAAACAGATTGGGGAGGACATTCTCTGACATAATATTGTATACAGAAATATCAAATAATGGAAACCAGTCAGAACTGGTTTCTGATCCTCCTAGCATGTTATCAGCTGGATGTACTGAGGTCTCAAATTATAGAAGCTCAGGGGCTGACACTTCTCGAGTTAGTTTATCTAGTGCTTTAAGTTCATCAAGCCTCAGTTCCTATCCTGATGACCTTGATTCATTGGGTGATGTCTTTATCTGGGGCGAAGATATTCATGGTGGAATGCTTGGTGGACATGAGGATAAAATTAGCAAGGCATCCAATTCAAGGGTGGATGCACTTTTCCCTAAAGTGTTAGAGCCAACCGTGGTTCTAGATGTTCAAACTCTTGCTTGTGGTAGCAGGCATGCCATGTTAGTCACCAAGCAGGGTGAGATCTTTAGTTGGGGAGAGGAATCTGGTGGCAGACTCGGACATGGAATAGAAAAGGATGTGCCCCACCCTAAGCCTTTAGAAGCTTTCAGTGGCATTGATATTGAATTAGTGGCATGCAGTGAGTATCACTCTTGTGCTGTTTCAACCTCTGGGCATCTTTATACTTGGGGTGATGGCACTCACCATTTTGGGCTGCTTGGTCATGGAAGTGAAGCCAGTCACTGGGTGCCCAAAAAGATAAATGGTCATCTAGAAGGCTTACGTGTATCATGTGTATCTTGTGGACCTTGGCATACAGCTGCTGTGACATCAGGTGGCCAGTTATTTACCTTTGGGGATGGATCTTTTGGTGCCCTAGGCCATGGACATTGTAATGATATAATGATTCCTAGGGTGGTTGAATCTTTGAAAGGACTAACAACGACAAGGGTTGCCTGTGGTTTCTGGCACACAGCAGCTGTTGTTGAAATTGTTACCAGATTCTCTGATTCTGGGACTTCTGGCACCTCTACATCTGGAAAGCTATTTACCTGGGGTGATGGAGATAAGGGCCAACTGGGTCATGGTGATAAGGAAACCAGACTTGTTCCTGAATGTGTAGAAACTTTGGTAGATTTGAGTATCAGTATGGTCGCCTGTGGGAGTTGTCTTACTGTGGCTCTTACAACATCTGGAAGAGTGTATACAATGGGGAACACTGCTTTTGGACAACTGGGAAATCCTAAAGCCGATGGAAAAGTTCCGGTATGTGTGGAAGGTAAACTAGCCAACTGCTATGTTGAACAGATCTCCTGTGGTTCTAATCATGTTGCAGTTTTGACTTCCAAACCTCATGTTTATACTTGGGGGAGGGGTACTAATGGGCAATTAGGCCATGGTGATACTGGTAACAGAAATATACCTACGCTTGTTGATTTTCTGAAAGATAAGCAAGTCAAGAGTGTAGCATGTGGCTCTAATTTTACAGCAATCATATGTCCTCATAAATGGGTATCTAGCTCCCACCAGTCTCTGTGTTCTGGTTGCCGCAACCCATTTGGATTTAGAAGAAAACGTCACAACTGTTACAACTGTGGGCTAGTATTTTGCAAGCATTGTAGCAGTAAGAAATCTCTGAAAGCTTCTCTTGCGCCAAGCGTGAGCAAGCCACATAGGGTGTGTGATGCTTGTTTCATTAAACTGAGTAAGACTATAGAATCTGCTCATGGTCACCAGGCTCCCAGACCAAGAAATAGAAGTATGCGAAACAAATCTTTAGATATGATTGATGGGGAAATTTTTGTTCCATCATTGCAAAAAAAACTCTCCAGATTGTCTTCTGTTGATTCAATAAGCGAACCCAGGAGCTCCAAATATGACACAAAAGCTGTGTTGCATAGTCATCGAGTCTTCCCATCTCCAAATGAAAAATTTCAGATGGGGACCTTATATTCCCCGAAGATACGTTCTTTCTTAGGGGTTTCGAATAAGTTTGGATCAGCGTCTCTTCCAGCTTCTGGTATGACCTCATGGGCAACATCTCCTTCTTCGGGGAGATCAAGCCCATTTCCATCTTCTGAATTTCCTTTCTTTGATTCAAAGAACATGAAGGACAGTGTCAACCAAGAAATCATCAACCTGAGGGCACAGGTATGCCTGTCAAAATTCATTTGTGAGGAGAACTCCTATAAGTAATTATACCTTTCACAAATTGGTTGTTAACTATCAATGAATGACTTGGTTTTTAGATACCATACTTAATACTTCTCATGCCTGGTTTTCCAGAGTTCTCAGATTCATAAAATGGAATAAACCTTTATTACTTTTTTGGTACCATTGTGCGCATTCTTCAGTCAGATGATGCAAAAGATGAAGAATAATTACTGAAAGATCATAAGAATATGTCATAAAATTTTTCTTGTTACTCTGACCCAACTAGTTAATTAATCTAAGAATCTCTATTTTGGGCAAAACTCATTATGAGACGCAATAAGATATTATGCTTCTGGAAGAAGTTAGGGTTTGCCCCGGTTCTTCCTGCTCTTGGTGAAGTTGAGAGTTTTTATATGCCTTTCTTGCATGCTGGCCGGCCAATATTGTTTGAATAAGGCAGCAAAGATGGGAACAGTTTCCTATTATGGTGTATACTAAATATTTTTTTCACTCATCACACCAGCCAAAATTAATAAAAGTAATTTCAGGTGGAAGATCTTACTTCTAAGTCCCAATATCTTGAAGCTGAGCTGGAAAAAACCTCAAAAAAATTGATGGAGGTCACTACATTAGCAGCAAATGAAGCTGAAAAATGCAAGTCTGCAAAAGAAGTGATTCGGTCTCTAGCAGCTCAGGTTAGGAATTGTTGATATGAAAGCCTTGAATGTTTACAAAATGGATTCAATATGATTTGAACTAGGAAAGAAAAATGTATACTCACGCAACTGTTGGTATAGAATTTTTTAATGGTAGGAAATAAATGAAATGATTTCAACTCATACAAGAATGTATGCTCATCCTGTACCTGTCATGATATCAGCTATTAATTCAGAGTCAACTGTTTCTCTGAATCATTGAAGAGATAAATCCTTATACACCAAATATGCTGGATAAATTGATAGCTGAACATGATGAGGAATATTATCTTTAAGCCTGTGATGTGTGTGGTTGGTAGATGACGTGAATACTTTTATGTTACCTCAGTGTTTGTTTAATGGTAAAAAGAGCTTGGCATGATCAGAGGTTGCAAAATCTCGGCCTCAAGAAAGACAAACTGTTACAGGGCACCAAGGGTTTCGCAACACTTTCAAATGAATTGTTTATGGAGTATTATTCAACGTTAGTGATCTTATGTCTCATGTCAATTTAGTTTTTCTAATCAGCCAGCATCTTAAAGTAACAAAAAATTTTCATTATGGTGCAAAGTCTAGGGTGGCTTGAACTGTATCTTACCTTTCTAGTAAATTTTAAAATTGTGCAAGACACTGATGCACAAGTTATGTTTCAGTTGAAGGAAATGAGTGGAAGACTTCCAGAAGGACACGCTGCCAACTCCAATGCGGTTTCCACTGCAAAACACAGATCTAATGTGCAGCACAACTCAGTCTATGACAACTGCATAGCAGGCATGATGCTGTCTAGAAGTGACGCCATTGCAGAGTCTGGGAATGGAGCTTCATTAGCAACGGATAAACACCCTGAAAAACTGGAATGGGTAGTGCAAGATGAACCTGGTGTATATGTAACTTTTGCCTCTTTACCAGGTGGTGGTAAGGAAGTCAAGCGTGTCCGGTTCAGGTACAAAAACTTATATGATCCCCCAACAGTATGGAATTAGGATAAAAGGAAACACCTTTTGAACATGGAACTTCCTCATTTAATCATGGGTGTTTGACTATGGTCGAGTAAAATAATTCATATGTCCTGTTATGGAAGAGTGACCTCTTGCTCTCATTTAGATTCATATATCTCGAACATGAATATGAACTTGGTTAGGCATTCATTTACTCGGGTGGTTGAAATGGAGCAAATGACTAGCACTTTTACTGGAGATAAGTAGATAACTAACATGAGCATGATCTTCTGTTGATTTACAGTCGGAAACATTTCTCTGAAGAGCAGGCAGAGAACTGGTGGACTGAAAATGGAGCTAAAGTGTGTGAGCGGCACAACCTTTGGGTGCAAAGTAGTGCGCAGTTTTGAGGCATTATTTTCTCCGTAAGCTTGGTCAACAATGGTTATTGCCTTTTCTCTGTAGGTTCATTCCCTCTTCTTGTTCATCTGAAACTGTTAACTTGTTTGAACTCGTTATTCAACTACGGAATTGTACAGGTAAGTGAAATGAAAGGTATATGGACTTTAGCAAGAAGGCACACATATCCCGGAAGATTTATACGTCGATTATAGCACCATTCATTTTCATTATTTTTTTCCTGTTACCCTTAGTTTGTGCAGCATCTCTCCTTGCCCTTCTCAAAACGTGAGATGAGTTAACAAATCCAGAGGCGCGTGTAGCTTTAGACTGTGACTGTAGCAAATTTGTGTTTTTCGTTATAGATTAGAATTAGTGTTTGTGGTTAGCATTAAAGATTTGGATACTTTATCATTGATGTAGATAATCTCTTTTAATTGTCAATGCTAAGAGCTTTTTTAGTTAAAATTGCGGATTCAGGTTTGTGCCCTCATTGATGTTGATTGATATTCTCATCATTTTCTTCATTTTTATCCCAACAAAACACAAGTATGTTGCTGGTCTCCCAACATGTCTGGGGCCTATGGAATTCGCACCCTACAATAAGCTCCTAAGTGTGAACGACATTGATAATAAGATGTTCAACCTTACAATAAGCAAACTCAGTCAATTTCCTTGGTTTAGATAAACCACTGCTAATCACTAATCTATTCCTAACTGAGATATATGGTCGCCCTACATCTGAGTTCATTTTTTTTTTGTAATCTGAGTTCATGAAAAAGGCCTGGCAGCCTCTGATCAGCCCCAGGACGCACGCCACCGAGCCGGCCGGGAAAGAGAGCACCAGAGAGGAGAGAAGGGATCGAAACAGTGACGGGACAAAGGGGTTACCATTTTCTAAACCTCCCTGTTTTCTTTTTCCTAGCCGCCTTCAGCTTGTTAGACTATTCCTCAGCTCTAATTTGTTTTGATTCCAGAAAATTTACGAGACCTTCCAGTGAAATCCTGGGGTCATCGCTGTTGTTCATCAGCTGCTGTGCCACCTCTGCTGGAGTCACCTCCACGCTCGCCACCAGTTTCTCCAACCTATAGGAGCGTGCCAGCTTCTTGAAAATGGCGGCAGTGCAGTAACCCATGTAGATATGGACATCCATTCTCCCTGGTCGGATCTGAGCCGCGTCCAGCTTCTCCTTTTAGTTCGTCGTGAAGATGCTGATCCTCTCGTCTCCACAGCTCGACCACAATCCATCGATGAAATTGAGCAGACCCGACAGAGTTATCTGCGAAGGAAACAAAACGAAGATTATCTGGGTTTCAAATCCAATTGGAGAGAGAACTGAGGAGTCCTGTTCTGTTCTGTTCCATGGACTTAGAAACTGAACAGCCCTGAATGTTCTGTTCTTTTGTAAGTTAGAACTTACCTCTGTGTCTTTCCCAGCACGCACAATGCCAGTGGGTTTTTTCTTAGCTTTGCCATCGCCGTTGCCTGCGGTGTCGCTATTTTCGTCTTCTTTGTCCTTGACCTTGGCATGATCACGAGACACATTGGTGCTGCAATCTATGTCCTCGATCAGCAAAATCCACTGGTTCGTCGTATGAGTCAGAATCCGCCGCAAGCCGGCGTCGCTTTTGCCCCTCTGAAGCTGGAGGTCGTAGCTGTTGTACCTCATATAATTCGCAATCGCCGCCACCAGCGACGACTTTCCGGTCCCCGGAGGCCAGTACAGAAGATAGCCACGTTTCCAAGTCCTCCCGACGTTCTCGAAGTAGTGCTTTCGATGCGCGAACGAGTCGAGATCGTCCATGATCGTCCACTTCAGCTCCAGGACCATGGCCAGAGTCTCGAACGTCGCCGGGTGCTTGAGGGCCGTCGATTCCCAGTAGAAATGCCGGTGATTGTAGGTGTGAATGCTGAGGCATTCCTGTTGTTTCAGGATGGAATGAGGGGTTGCGCCTACGAAAGGAAGGTACTCAAACTCGATCTTCTCTCTATCCGATCGTTTGCACTTGAGCTTGAAGCGTTTCTTATCGCGCCAGCGGTGGCGCGAGGCGCCTTCGACGTCTACTTGGAGGACCCACTCCAAGGCGACGCCGGCGAAGTGGTCATGAATTCTGCAGTTGGGGGGGGATGTTGCGGTTAGTGGGGGCTTCGGGGTCGTCGGAGCTGACAAGGAGGCTGTCAGTGGTGGGACCGATCCTGCTAGGGAGGTAAATTTCGACAGCGCGGAAGGTCTTGTTAGCGGCGGCGTGCCAGCTGTCCTTGATGACGAAGGTGGAGTCCAAGTGGCGGGAAATGAATTGGGAGAATTTGGTTCCGGTGAAGTCGCGGATGCGCTTCGGGATGGCTTCTTTGAAGATGGTTCGGATGAGCATGGCCATGACGGAGATGGAGGCGTAGGCAGACAGGAGAGTGGACAGCTTCGGCCATTCTCTCAGTAACTTGGGAGACATATATATATATATATATATATATAATTTTCTTTCTTCCGTTTTTTGGGTTTGGGAGCTCTATTTTGCAAGTTAGAAGCGCTAGTTGAATATCCGGGTTTATAGAGGAGAGAATAAAGCCATGCAAAGGGGGGTACCCAGAACTTGAGATTCGTTTGTTCAAGTATGTACGTATGGTTGACGGAGACAGAGGGAGGACAGATTTTGGAGGGAAAATAAAGTGGTATTAATTACAGTTAACCCCTTGAATTTTCTTTGATATTCAGTTACACTCCAATACTTTGAAATAAATACATTTCCCTTACTATATATAATATATATATATTCCAGAATTACCTGATATTTTTTCAAAATTATTTTATATTTAAAACATACTATTTTTCATTTATTAAGATAAAAAATTAATAATTTTAATTTTCCAAATTAATTGTAAAATAAAAAATACCAAACAAATTGTAATTACTAGAAGCTAGAGATCACGCAATTTAAATTTGGATTTCAGAAATTTTTTCCAAACAATGTAAAAAGTAGAGAGGAAAGTATATAACTTCAAACTATATAGGACAACTGTAATTTTAACTAAAGTTTATGGGATAACTATTAGTAGTTCCACATTTTTTTTCTTTTCTTTTACTTTTACTTTTTGCAGTAGCATTGTATTATTGTATTAGGAGTGAAAATGTTGGATAGCTTGCCTTCGGCCTAAGTGCACCGGCATTACATTATCAATTTTAAGTGTCTTTATCTCCATATTTTTTTTTGTATCATCAAGAGGTGTTTCAATATAATAGATCAAATTATCCTTGCTTTACATTGCATTATCATATGTTATTCATATAAAAAATTTAATATCTTTTCTCTTATAAAAAAGATAGTTTTATTGCCTATGCTATGAAAATGGACCATCTAATATTAAATGTCTTTGAAATGGCTCATCTAATAATAAATGTCTCTTAAACTAAGTGACTATGTTGAGAAATCATTTTCTTTTTTTTGTCTCAATTTATAATAATTTATTTTAAAACTTATAACTCTTCACCATATAATTAGATTTAAAATTTTTAAAAATATTACCAATAATATAATAATTACTCAAACAACAAACTTTAAATAATTCGTTTGAGCTTAATTCAAATTGACTTATTTTTATTTTTACATCTTTGTTACCTTAAACTAATTTTATTTAAAAATAAATATTATGTAAGTGTAATAATCTATTGAAAATATAATTTTCATAATCTTACTTTTTTTAATGATTTTTTCTAATTTTAGGCATTAAAGAAGAAAAATTCATAAAAACTTAATATCAATATGAAAATTTACTTTCAAATAGATTATTATATATACATAATATTGGCTTTAAAATGAAATTGGTTTGAGAAAAAAAAATTAAAAATAAAAATAATTCGTTTAGATTAAGTTGACTTAAGTTAAAATGAATTGGCTCTAATTATGTTTGGAAATTAATTGGTTTACTTTTTTTAATTGATAAAACATTAAAGATAATAATTTTTCATGGTTTATAACTCTTTAGTTGTATTAAGTCTTTAACTGTTTCTATAAAATGCTATCAATTATATGATACTTCACAAACAACAAAAACACACATGAAACTAAATAAATTTAACCTATACAAGGACTAAAGTAATAGAAAAATGAACTACATTTACCTATTTTTGGATGAAAGAGAGATTAAGGATCATGTGTAAATTTTGCCCCTAAATCATGAGGTGCCTTGGACTAACTTATGCTATTTCTTAAAATTTGATGACGTAAATATACTGATTTGGAGTTTAGGGACTAACATGTGTGAGTTTTCCAAGTTAAAGGGCTGCTAGTGCACTTTGTCCCTTGTCTTAAGCTTCGTTGAGCTCGTTCCCCAAGCCTAAGCTAAGAAAGATAGAGGTTCGATGCCTTTTCAAACAGACCAAACTTACGGTATTTGAGCTTGAGCTTTAACGAATGCTTTAGCCATCAGGATAAAAGTTAGTACATATTAAAATTGTAATCCTAAGCGATAAGAAAAATAAAAAACATGAAATTATTTCAAATATCAAGAAAAATATTAAAAATGAAAGTGAAATTTATAAAAGAAATTATTTCAAGGCCTGTACAATTTTTATACTCCCTCCGTCCCAAAAATTTTGCTCCATTTGTTTTTGGCAATTAATCTATGGTTTTTTATTTTCAACATTTTAATATATAAATACAAAATCTTTGTATATAAATGATAATTCAAGATATGTAGTTTCTAAATATATTTTTTTTGATTTTTTTTAATAAACAATAATATGAATACAATTGAGTCAAAATACAACAAAAAGTCAAATGTATCAAAATTTATGGGACGGAGGGAGTATAAATATTTAATATGTCTAGTATTTTTTTCTTACATTTATTATAATTATCATATCCCATCCACAAGCAGAGAATTATCCTTTAAACCTGACTTGAACCTCCACCAGGTACATAAATGGTGGTTCAGTTCTAATGGCTCAAGGGTTTTATTTTATTTTGTTTTACCCATATATATATTGGCCGAGGGGAGGGGGGAAAAAAACAAAAAACATGGGTCAAATCAACTAGGTCAGTTTCTTGAGGTCCAAGCCACTTCCAATGCACGTATGCTACGAGTAGGGTACGAGTTTACATGAACCACCAAACCAGCTTGTTAGTAGATAATATTCTCTTGCTGCAGAGAAGGGTGCAGAGAGCAGAGTTCTCCGTGTTGTGCCATCTGAAATTACTTGTGATTAGTTGGTGGCTTGGTGCCAACTTCTCCAGTATTTGACATCACCTTAATTCGATTCGATTTTAACCCACATCATTTCTTATGATAGGAAATTGATTTTTCTAGACAACGTGATACGAATCATATTAGCAGTGATGGTAAACAGGTTGCAGAGCAGGGTCACGAGGAATAAAGGACCAAAAATTGGTAACTACAAGTACTAGTACTCTTCCAGTTCATAGAAAGAATTTTAAGACATTTTTTCCACTTCCAAAGTGACTTGACGAATCGATATCAGGGTCCGGTACTGGTACAACAAGTGATCAGTAATTCTTCTAGTAGGCACTTGCTTATGGACTTATATTATAGCAAATCTCAAGTCAAACTTCTCTCAGATGCCATCCATTTTTCAGTAGTTCATCTTCAATCCAGTATCTTATCAAATCACCCCTAGAATGAGATAATCTTCAGGAAAGAATGCACACTAAAGGACGCAACTCATGATACTTGCATCAATGCTGTTGACACTTTCAGTACATCTCTTCAATTCAATAATAAGTGAATTCCTCGATTCCTTTCCGGCCTTCTGCAAACACAAGTTCCATGCCTCTTGTTTCAGAAGAGGCTGTACTTCAACTGCTTTACGGCTCAACACATCTACAAATATTAAAGGATCCAGATTTTGTTAGTAATTTCCTTCCATTATAGGATTATGGGATTTATATTGAAAAAGCGTATCCCATAAGTCCTCTCAGGTTGCTGCATACCATCCTTTTTGTGCCAGCATTTCAAAAAGTTCCCTTGCTCTTCTTATTTCATCTTTGTCTTCCGCAAGATAATCTCTCACATGTTCGGCAATTCTATTTTCCTGCTTGAAGTTGTTCAGGTCTTTTCATACCGCAATCAATCTCACAAAATCAAAGAGCCTGCTAATCTCTTTCAGAAGTTGATTATTGATTTGCTTCATGACGGTTGTTTTAGCCACGCCTCCGATTCCATAACCTCCACAAGTCCAACTACACCATCCATCAGTAGCCTTCAAATGTCTTCCAAATCCGTTTGATGGTTTCATCCATTGGAAAATTCAATTTGACTCCGTCAAACCTCTGGGATCAACGGCCTTCACTATCTGTCTCAATTATGCTATATCCTACCTCCTTCATGATTGTTTGATCCTTTTCACCAACTCTTGATAACCTATCTTCCAGTTCTTGCATTCGTACCCAATCTTGCAACCTTCCAGCAGTTGCATAAGTGCTAGACAAAAGGATTGAATCCGTTGGGTGTCTTTCAAGACCAATCAACACTGTCTTCACATATTCACCCAATTTGACATTTCCATACATTCTGCATGCAGAAAGCAATGCACGCCACGCGGTTGCATCACCTTTAATTGGCAAGCTCATAATGAGATTATGTGCTTCCTCCAGCAACCCTGCACGACCAAAAAGATCAACCATACATCCATAGTGTTCAATTTTTGGTAATAACCCATATTCTCGGACCATCTTCTCAAAATACATTGTTCCCTCATCAACAAGCCCTCCGTGACTGCAAGCATTTAGAACACTCAGAAAAGTGACTTCATTAGGTCTAAAACGCTCTTCTTCCATCAGGCAGAAAAGTGAAACAGCATCTCTGGCATACCCATGAACACCATAACCTGAGATCATTACAGTCCAAGATTTAACATCTTTGTGCTCCATTCTGTCAAAGATGTCAATTGCTTTATCCAGGAATCCAAATTTAGCATACATATCGACTAGAGCTGTCCCAAGAACCACATTCAAAGGTAACCTTTCCTTTTCTATGCAACCATCGATGAGGTGGCCTATGTTTGTGGCTTCAAATGTAGCACAAGCTGAAATCAACCCCACAAATGTTGCTGAATTTGGCTTTACTTGTGCATGTTCCATAGACTGTAGCAGAGTTAATGATTCTTCTAGCAGACCAGCTTTTGCGTACTTATCTATCATACAGTTCCATAACACAACATCCTTCTCAGCAACGGCATCAAAAATCTGGCGACCTGAATCAATCTTCCCAACTTTTGCGTACATATCAATCACAGCAGTAACCAAAGTTAAATCAGAACAGAAGCCATTCCCAATGCACTGCCCATGAAAAGTCTCCGCTCCAAGCGAATCGCCTAGATCACCAGCAGCATGCAAAGCGTTCAATATTGTTGTGATGTCAACAACCGTATTACTGCTTTTCATTTGCCTGAAAAGCTTTATAACCTCTTCAGGCCTAGAAACATTAAGGTATCCTCCCATCAATGTATTCCATGAAACCAAATCATTCCCCTGAGGATTTTCTTCGAACAGCTTCTGGGCATCCCAGATTCTTCCACACACACCATACACATTCAAAAGGCTGTTCTTCACATTAACAATCGACACCTGCCCAGACCTTAAAGCTAGCCCATGAATCGTTTGGCCAGTTGGTACGTCCAATTCACGGCAACAAGCCTTGAGGGTCGTAACAAAAGAAAATTGGTCCAAAAGAAACCCTTTAGACCTCAACACGTTGAAAACACTAAAAGCTTGGTGTGGGCAATCACCAATTGAATAACTTCGAAGCAAAGTATTGTACATGAAAAGATTTGGATCCTCGATGTGATTGAAAATGGAGGCAGTATATTGTGTATCTTGAACGGAAGAAGCGAGAAGCTTGCTCAAAGCGAAAGGGTGGAGATCGAGGCCGGTTTTGACCATATAGCCATGGACACCAGAGATTTCCGAAATCTTTTTACACGATTTCAAGGCAGAAACAAGCTCCTGGTAGTGGATGAGGATGGAATCACAATGTTTGGTGCGATTTTTGGGCAAAGATTTGGGCTTGGGGATCAGACGCGAAGCGTTGGCTAAGGTCATGAGCCAGAAGCCGGAAACAGAGGAACAGAAAGTGTTTAGGAGAGAATGGTTTTATGTTCCCCGATCTTAATTCTCATTCTGCTCCCTGGCCCAACTTTGGAAATGTATCAATTTGTTTCAACTTTCGAAAAGGGGAAGGGAGGAAATTGCGACGCTGTTTGTTTTAAATTTTTATGGCCTGTTAACACGTTTGTGCAAGTTTCAATAAAGTAGATGGCATGTTCAATTTTTTTGTGCCTTATTTGCCCCTTACTAAACCCGTCCAAACTGCTTCGGCCTCTTGTGTTTCCTTTGCCATGATCTCGCCGCAATTCACTTCTTTATGAGCATAGACGGCTTCGGTGTTGATGGTCATTGCCAACCAAATCATCACATGCCTCCTTCATGTTAAGAGGGAGAGAAGGAGGGCGCCAGATTCGGGAGGAGATCGACAGTTTCAGGTGGAGGGTGATGGATTTGGGTAGAGATCAATGGTTTCGGGTGGAGGTCGATGAATTCGGGAAGGGAAGGCACGAGAGGTCAATGGATTCAGGAGGAAAAGGCACAGGAGGTCGACAGACTCGATGAAGCATAGGAAGCCATTTCTGGGCTTTGATTGAATGTGAAAGGGAAGGCAAGCGGAAGGCTTTATCTTCCAGAAGAAGAAGTCACCATGGCTGTGAGCTCGCTGATCGATGTTCTCATCGTCGAGCTCCCTTCTTTATAATAGGTCTCCGGTCATCTCCACCCTTAACTGATGTGGATCTGTTCCCAGACTCAATCTCCAGTCATCTTCAGTCATTTCATTGTTGACTAAATCTTCAAATCCACTGCGTCACGAAATTGGGAGTGGAAAATATGGTGACTGATTTGGTCTCAACACCCTATTGCCAACTGAATCCTCACTTGCCTCCTCCACAATCTCTTCCTTCTACGCCAATAAGGCATTCTATGACTGTTTGTTTTAGATTGGATCTCCAATTTGCGACCCAACCTATTGAAGGACCACTGTTTTTGGCTCACCTTTGCGTTTTGGCTTACCTTTGCCTGAAATGGCTCCACCGTAAATATGAGCTTTTTTTAATGGCATTTAGTTTCAACTCTGCTTTGTCAAATGTGGACCTATTAGAAAAACGTGTTAACTGGGAGCTGTTAAACTTAAATGATCTGGCCCTAAGTTTTAGATGATGGGGCAATTTTGCTACCTATGTTTTTTGGTGCAAATTTCTTTTAATGTTACTAGTTGGCTGTAATTTAGCCACTATAGTTTTCGCATCAGACTGAAGTCACCATTCAACAAACTAACGTTTAAAATATTCAGTTGGACGGAAAAATGTTCTATTATTTATATGATTATATGGAAATTTCTAGTTAAAACGACAACCTAGCTCAACAAAATACAAATTTGAGTGCAGAAGCGAACCTAAATAAGGGGAAAAAATGGGAATAGAGATTGAGGGATAAAAGCTTAGTACTTGATGTTTTCTTTGCTTGTTTTGAGGTGGTTCAGGGTAAGCTCAATGAAGAGAAGATAAAGGAGATGGAGGAAGTTCAACATATATTGCATTTGAGTTTCACGAGTTTTAACGTGCTCAATTTTTGGCACATGGTTACCAGAATCATTCATTGTAATTGTTGGAATCGTTGTTGAAGTGTCAAAAAGATTGGCGAAATGTCTTAATCTCATTGATTTGAGTAGAGGCAGAGCTAGAATTCTAAGTTAGGAAGACTAGACTTTATTTTGAAAATATCAAAAAAATAAGGGGCACAATAGAGATAATAAGGTTTTTTTAGCTTTATCTTTATATATATATACTTGAGTAATATATATAATTTGCAAAAAAAAATGGGGGGAGGGGGAAAGGTTGAGCGCCCCTTAGTCATCCTATTGCCTCTATCACTGGATTTGAGCTCGATAGAGAGTGAAATTGAAATAGGAGGTGGTTGCCTGTTTTTCTCACATTTATGGTTGCTATATGTCCACAAATAGTGTTACTAGGGCCTTCATCACGTGACTTGCATATAACGGTTAAAAGGGTTGATTAACCCACTTAAAAAATTTTAAGGACTAAGTTGGACTAATTTGAAATTTAGAAGGGAAAACATCTTGATCAAATGAGTTCAAGGGCTAAAAGAGTATTCAGACCTACCAAAGCAAAAATGTAAGCTTGAGGATGAAGAAATCATTAGCTTTTGCTCTAAATTTCTAAAAGTTAAGACCAACACAACCTCAACTCCGATGCAGGGGACCATGACAAGCATGGTGAAGTACCTAGAAATCTAGGAAAAGTTATTCGAGGAGATGAAGAGTGTGGTGGGTGAATCAGATGATGAAGTTAAGAAAGAAGATCTTGGTTAAATCCCATAACTGAAGATCGTGGTTTTGGAAGGGCTCCAGCAGCACCCATTGGAGTGTTTTGTGTTGCCGCACATCGTAACAAAGAAGATCTAACTGAAAGGTAGCACATTCCAATGGAGACAATGAAGAATTTCATGGTGGCAGAGATAAGGTGGGACTTGAAGGTATGGGAAGCTCTTATGGAGTTCTGGCTGCAAAGGTTTGAGAAAGGTAGCAAAAGCTTTGAATTCTTATGCCACCACTCATTCAACACAAAGATATCCATTGAATTCTCATGTTACCATTCATTCAAGGAAAAAATAATACTCTCTCTATCTCATTTTAAATGAAACGTCTGGGTTTGACATGAAGATTAAGAAAGAAGAAAAGTTTATGTGTTGTTTTCATTTCATCATCCATTTTTTACACATAAATTAAGAAAGATAAAAAAGTATATATTAAAATGATAGTTTGAATGGTAATATGGTACAATGATTTGCTAAATATAAAAATATATTATAGAGTTTTGAGACGACTTAAAATAGAAAATGTTACATCCTTTTTAGAATAGTATGAATAATTTACATAAGCTTCCTTGAAAAAAATATATAATATAGCACTTTTAATCTTATTTTCACTTTGATTAAAATATTTTTAAATTTATATACATATGTGCAATTAGATTTCTTTTTTGGTGAAATAAAATGTACACCTATCATGCTATTTCAAAATATTTTTGTCTTTCAGCTTAGGGAAAAAACAGAAGAAAAGAAAATTATGTACTATGAATGGAATGGCTGTCAACACGAAGGTTGATAACTATTTGTCACTGTTGCAAAAAGAATTCGTTTGAATTTGTTTTTCTTCTTTTTAGATCTCTTTAAGCTTATGTGGCATGAAAACGTCTACTATACACCATAATGATGCAGATATTGATGTTTCCATCAACTAGAACCCATAGACAAATAAACACCCCCTCCCCTCCCCCCAAAGGAAAAAAAAGTTAATATCTACACACTTAATGAATTGTTTTGCAAATAAACTTGCATAAATATTTGTTTATGTTCATTTCATGAATATAACAAGCTTGCATAAATATACACTCAACTCAAAGTCATTTAGATATAGCACAAGTCTGTGTGTTTGGATTCTTTATAAATAGTCTTACTTTGCCTACTAAGGGATTTTTTTATGTGAGATTTCTCTAGTAAAATCCATCTATGGTCCCTCTATTTTTGAGGTCATCCTAATATAGTCCCCTATCTATACTTGTGATATCTTAAAGTATCTTAACTATTAGTTTTTATTCTATTATGGTCCTTTTTCATCTATTTAGTTGTTATGTTTGACAAAATTTACATATGTGGCATGCTTTACTCTGTTGTTGGTTCCACACTTTCTAGTTGGGAACTAACAGGTATAGAAATGATTCTAAGGTGCTTCATAAAATGTTGGGTAGGAACTTCATGGGTAAGGTAGCGGGAAAATTTGGATTTGTGGAGGTTAAAGATAAGGGATAGTGAAGGAAGGAAAAAATAGAGGGGTTGAAGAGGGATTGAAGGCTTACAGGTGGGTCGATGGAGAGCTCTATTGTATTTTATCTGAATGGGAACCCTGGGCTGACTTACTGCTTCTATGGATTTTCAGCAGTGCTAAAGATAGCATGGGCTAAGTATAATGCTGGAAGAAGGTTCCATGGGTGTAGGAATTATGAAGTAAGGGGTTGTTATAGGCTGCTTGTGCCTTGGTTATGAAAACCTCATTTATGGACTCACTTGTTTCTTTTTCATTTTGGGTAGGTGGAGAGCAATGGATGTTGTAGATTCCTGTAATAATACAATGATTTGACACCCTCCCCCTCCCCCCGGACAAGGATATAAAGTTGTGATCCAGGATTTGTTAAGATGAGTGGGTGAAACTGAGATGAAAATGAAGAACATGGTTAGAATGCTAAAGGTAAAAGAGGAAGAGTTGAAAAATTGTGTGGCAAAAAGCACAAAATGAAGAAGGCAGTAGATTAGAATGAGCTAAATCTTAAGAAACTCAGAGAGAGAAACAGAGGACTAAAGGGCTATGTGGTTCTGTCCTGGGTGTTTTTCATTTGTTACATTTAGTTTTTCAAGGTGCGAGGTAGATAGATATGAGTAAGAGGTTTAATTCTAGTGGTTGGGTGTGGAGTGTAGTGTAAGGGGAATTGGTAGCAATAATGAATGTGGACTGAATGAGTTTTATATGGTTTTGGAATTTCGTGTGATGTAGAATAGGTGATGTTTGTATGTTTCAAATATGTGTGTGAGGTTTTAAGATGGAAATGAAGTGTGGCCACTTAAGTATCCAAAATTACCCCATTTGGCACTTTCCCATCTATTCTCATGCACTAATTCTAATTAAAAAAAAACACTTAAATAGCAACAAAGGCTTTTGTGCAATTGATTAATGTCTAACTAATCATCATTCAACACTTTACAAGATCAGCCATAAAAAAACATGCTTAGGCTAGGCAATACAATTGAGTTACAAAAATGAAAAATGCACAAAAGACAACATAACCAATGTTCTCTATAAGATCAACCAAAAGCAGCCCATAAGTAATAAGTTAAACCTCTATCTGTGAATTAAATCCTAACCATGTACCAAAAAGAACCACCCTAGAAGTAGTTGCTATTACCTGCTCTTACATCTGACTTGCTTGTATACCTCCTCTGCTTACTGCCTTCCTTATACTTCTCCTTCGTAAACCTACTTGTGAACAATCAATAGAAGCTTGAGATTGGTGTGCTCCAATAAAAGATGATGTTGTTAGGATTTGTTCAGTTTTTACTCTATACGCATTTGTTCAACATTCTGTATAATAAGTAATGTCATTGTGTCAATTTGAGTTTAAAGTTATGAACAGGAACCTAGTTGTTAAATACTTCCATAATCTCACCTCTGTTGTTCTTGCAACAGTGGCATTGCTCCCCATTGTTTATGGCTGTAACTAAGTTCCACTAGAGTGTCTTATGTTTGTTACCAACATATTAACACAAGACTTTAAAGTTAGAACATATCCATGCCCATCTATGTTTCCTAGTGTAAAATAGTCACATTATTTCTTGGCTATCTAGGTTGTGATTCTTCATTTATTTTCATTCTTCCTACTTTAGCACTAGTACTAGCATTAGATTTGCAAGTTTTTCTATTGTACCCCTTTTGCTTGCAGATCAAACAATGAATTGACATGCCTATTTTCCTTATCTTTTTACTGTTTTCATGTTCATCTAGTTCTTTTCTTTTCTTCTTCTTTGTCCTTCTTCTACGCATAAGACATGCTTTGGGGGTTTAATTTGGTTGTGCTTCATATCCTCCCACTACTTCACACTCTTTGTTGAATTTATAACAATTTTATAGATTTTCTTATAGGTCTCAATCCAATAGCATTCATCTACACACTCTTCAATGTTACCATTATTTAGACTAAAGGCTGAACATGTATGGCTACAGAAGATCCCATTAAGCTGCCATTTTCTACATGTACATGTCTTAGTCTCTATATCAACAACATGTTGAGCAATGGGTGTTCCCACTTGGAACTATGTTCCACCAGACTCTATGGGTCATCAATTTCTAGAGTTTTCAATGTTTTAGTTCAGCTTTTCAGTAATTTTAGGGCACACAAGTCCATACCATTTACTTTGGACCTCTCTCTTCCTGGCTATCCTAACCATGATTTTGCATCTAATGATCTTTAATATGGTCAAGATGGGTTTATCTCTAGCCTTTAGGATGAACTTATTAAAGTATTCACACATATTATTCAATAATATGTCACACTTAGGAAATTCCCTAAAACTGGACCTATTTCAATGTGATGCATTAATTGCATTCATCCATGCCCAAGCATCATCATCAATTCCCTTCATTACTCGTTCTTTCAATGCAATCCCTAGGAAACTACCTCTGAAGTTGGTGTACAAATGTCATACATAGAATCTCATTTCAACAAGAGGAAAATGCTCTTCCACAGCAGGGATCAGTCCTTACATTAGTTCAATCAACAATTAGAAAACCTTTATGAAAAAACAAACTGAAGCACAAAATTTTATTCAATTACCTTTATTTCTCTCTGATATAATGGTCCAGTATCTATAATTACCAATACGTAGTTCTTGAGCAAGGTAATATAGGAACAAACTCTAAGAATCATAAGACTCCACCTCAACAACTGCATATATAATAGGCCATATGTAATCATTGACATCTATACCTATTGCTGCTAAAAGTTGTCCACCATATCTACCTTTTAAAAAAAAAAAACCATCCAAGCTAATAATGGGCCTGTATCCAACCAGAAATCCATTTTTGCGGCCAAACAAGCATATAAAAACCTGCTTAAATACCAGATTATCTAACCCTAAGATCAACTGTGTTTTAGGGTTTGTCCTTTTTAACACACCATTATAGTTTGCTAATTTAGCAAACTGCTCAGCTTTATCACCCCTCTACATATCCAATGCTAAAGTTTTTCCTCTACCAACCTTAGACCTATAGACTTTGATGTTGAAACCCCTCCTAATTTGATCAACCAAGGCTAACAAATGCATCTTAGGGCTAGATCTGATGAGCTCAATGTACTCTTCTATTATCCATTGATAATTTGCAAACTTATTAGTCACCTACTTGGCACATGTGTGTTTGTCCTCAAATTTTCTAATTTGCACTCGTGGCCTATCTTTATATTTACCAGCAACCAATGTCCAAGGGCACTATTTTCTGTATACAACTTTCATTCTTCTCCTGTCATTCTTGTTGAAGTCAACAGGCTATCTATTTTATATTGACCAATACCTAACAGCTTTCTTAAGAATCTCAAATGAGAGGAAAACCATCCTCAACTTAAACTTAAGATCTTTCATGTCAATGCTGGGATTGAACACATAAACCTTTTTATCCTCATCCTTACTAGACTTATGTACACTATTCAATTCCTTATCTGAATCATCATACTCATTGTCCATGTTAGCAAATGTGTACCCCATACCCTACTAGGACCCCTACCTGTAGGGACATTTTCTGGTTTTGTTATCTAGTTACCTACCTTGTTCTTCCCCTCCATTGTCTTTTCCAGTCCACCATCAATATGAACCTCTACGTCTATTTCATCATCATCCATGCCTACGTTATTTTCACTATTTTCAAGCTCAGTACCACAACTTGCACTCTCAACCTTTGGGGATGCCCTATAATCTTCATCCTCACCATCATCATACCCAGATTTTGAACATTCTTATCTAGCGGTTGAAAG
Source organism: Aquilaria yunnanensis (assembly GCA_039654915.1). NCBI lineage: Eukaryota > Viridiplantae > Streptophyta > Magnoliopsida > Malvales > Thymelaeaceae > Aquilaria > Aquilaria yunnanensis. The sequence goes on from CM077595.1 coordinate 7,120,404, forward strand.
ACTTAATTCATGATCATTTTCATCACCTTGATCCTGAACTACTCTAACATCTTCATGTTCCCTTAACCTGTCTCCCAGCTTCATGTTCTTTTTCAACCTCAATTTCACTCACATTATCACCCTGCTCCTCCATCATGTTGTCATTTCCATCTTCCATCCCTCCACCAGTTATTCCACTTAGCAAAAACAGTCTTCTACATGATCCACTTCTCTTCACATTTTCTTTGCCATTGCTCACACCACCAAAAACCCTTTTAACTGGACCCTTACCAGAATCTTCCTTTTCAATTCTTCTACAACCGCTGAACCTTATAATAACTATAAATGCCAACAGATTAAACTTGTGCACTCACACCTTCTGACTCACAATAAATGATCATTATTTGAAGTTAGGTTTAGGTAACTTATGATAATGCTAGTCGCCCTCGTCATCTGCCCTTCATTTTCACATCGTCAATCGAACATTCCCCCCCGCCTTCATGTTCACCTTCTCCATCATGGTTCTTTGCCTTCCTCAGATGCTTGCTTAGCAGACTTCAATTAACAAAAATAAAAAAATTTCCCTGAGGGTTAATCAGTGTTTTTTGTGAGATTGGGAGATAAAGGGAAAATAGAGTGCTTATAAAGAAGGGGGGAGGTAGTTGATGATATTAAATGTTATGTCCTTTCACTACCCACCCAGGCCTTTACTTTCCACTGTGGAATCAAATCCTAAACCTATAAGTTAACAGCTAGGAAATGTGGAACCGATGACAGAGTAAAGCATGTCATGTATGCAAACTCTGTCAAATATAATGACTAAACAGATAGAAAGGACCATACTATGACATAAACTAATAGTTAAAGGACTTTAAGATATCACAAGAAGAGACAGGAGATCACATTAGGATGACCTTAAAAACAAAGTAACCATAAATGGAATTTACCTAAGATTTGCCCATATTTATTTTTGCTTGACTTCATTATGCAAATGCTAGTGTTTGTTTTTGCTTGGTTTTATCTAGATTTTATTCATCCTGCATTGATATTTGGACTTATTTGGTCTCCCTTCAACCTTACGCCCATACTTGGCTCTACCTAGCACTTCTCTTGATCTATATGCCTATCCTTGGTTTTGCTACTATTTTCATGCTAATACTCTATTCTGCCTAGCATTTTTTAGGTATATGACAATACTTAGTTTTGCCTGTGCTAATTAGAGATGGCAATGGGGTGGATTAGGCACGTATACCCCCTACCCACCATCCATACCCATGGTTTTTTTAGTACTCGCGACTTTATAGGTGTTCACAAGTAGTGAAAAATCTCACATACACCCATGACCAATGGGTAATTCATACCTGTAGGTAACTCGCGATTTAAACTGTGTTTTTTAAATTTCATAAAAATAAAATATGAAAAATACATACAAAGTAATTATCCACATATAATACCACAAAATTATAACATACATACAAGAAAATATTCGATAAGAATTAGTATAAAATATTAGTTAAATGTAGGTGTTGCATCACATTATAATTAATAAGTTGAAATTTTACACTCGCCAATTCCTCGAGTAGGCGAGGTGGATTTACCTGTAATTGATATCCCCTACCCGCCACCTACTCATATCCATTAGATATATGTGATTTGCTACCTATGCCTGCCCATAGCTGGTATTTTTATCTGTTTACCTACCTGTCATGGGTGGATATCTACGAATTACGGATTTCACCCACCTCCTTGCCATCCCTAGTGCCAATTCTAAGTTTGGTTAATAATTAGTTCTGTGTCTATCTATGTTGAATTTGGCGTTGTATTAGTTTTACTATGCCTATACTTGATTTAATAAGTTTTACTATGTTTATATTCATTTTATCTATCCTTATACTTAGTTTCACCTATGCCTACCTCTTCACTAAGTTTTTCAAGTTGGTTGCTTCTCCTTCCTATTGGTTCATAAATAATCTCTTTTTTCTTTATGTGTAACACTTCATTCCTTCCCAAGAATAATGTTCACTTACATTGCCCATTCAACAAACTATATGTCAACCAACTTTTTCCTATATGCACTTGAACTTTTATCAAAGAAAATTTGGGAAAAAAAAAATAAAAATTTTCCACAATTAAACATCACCTCTAAAGCTAAAAATTTCAAGTTTTAAGTTGGATTCAAGTCAAAACCTAAAACAAAGGGACTCTTTCTAGCTCCTAAAAGCCAACTCGAATTGATTCTAACCTGATATTGTCAAGTTAGATCCGGTCAAGTTTCAGCTCTTGCCTATAATTCCCAACTTAAATCTTAAGCATTCCACAAAAAAAAAAAAACATAACACATTCTCAATGACACGATCCCCGTGCCCCTGCCCGGGATACCCTGTGAGCGTTTGTCTCACGGTGGATTGTAATTGGCTAGCTGGTTATGTGTGTGGATTAAATCCAATGCTACTAGTTGATTAACCTAGAAATGCAATATGTATGCACTTATGCTTTGACTTGGTTTATTAAAACCATAAAACATTTAATCATTTAGACATTTAGCCGGCTAAGTAAAATTCTATATAAATAAATACAAAATGCCAAAGCATATCAAAATCAACCTTTGAGTGATTAACTACACATACACCGCTCGTGAAAGCATTTATGCATAAGTAACTAATGCTCTCACCCAGAGAACAATCCCCTGAGTCAAGAACTCTTTATAACATAAATACTGGAGGCAAAATAAAGTGCTGTATCAAAATACAAGACTTTGCTGAGATCTTTTACCCTAGCTCCCACTTTGGACTCCTGTCCCAGTGGCGAGTCTCACAAGTCCTTTGCCAAGTGCTACTAGGCTCTGCAGCCAAAGGAAGAAGCAAGTTAGTACCACAGCCTGACCAACAGACCAACTAAACACTTAAGCAAGCTAGAAACTTAAAGTTTCTCAACTACCGTACCTTTACAGACAAAAAGGTACTACCGTGATAATCCTCAGCGATTATCCGGTCCTGCTACTTCAGACTCTGCATAACAAACAGGGAGTGAGAATTCAACATTCTCAGTAAGGGTCTTCGATGTACCTGCAAGAAAAAGCTAGGACTCTGGCTGTGAGCTCACACAGCATGAGGGTACTAGTCATATATATATATACTAGGTCCGTAAACCTCTCCTCAAATAGTCCTCTGTATCAGGCCAAGTGCAATCACTTAGCAACCTGACACATATACAGGCCAAGCGCAATCACTTAGCAACCTGACATATAGGCCAAGCGCTATCACTTAGCAACCTATCATATGGCTCAAGGGCGAACCTTAGCAAGCCTCATTCAAACATAGAACCTCTCACCTAATTGTTATGCAGGGGAATTTATGACGGGACTTGTAGACTAGGCCGCAGGGCCTCTTTGATGTAAACTAGATGAACAAGGTTTCGCCTCGTGGCCTCGTGGCTCCGGCACGGCTAGGCCGACGAGGGTTCTAAACCTCTCACCTGAGCTATTGATAGCTAATTAAGTTCAATTGCAACATTTGTTTCCTTACTTGTTGCTGTTGACACCCAATTTTGTCCGACCATAAAAAAATTTTTAAAAGAAATTAAATAAAAGAAATTAAATAAAAAATTATTATTTTTATTATTATTATTATTATTACTAAAAATTTTAATTAGCTTAAAATACATTTTTGTTTTGTGAATATTTGATTTAAAATGATATATGTGTGTATTTGAAAGAAAAAAAGAAAACTCCAAAAAATGGCAAAATTTAAAAGTTTGAGGTAAAAATGACAAAATTAAGAAGTTTCGGGAAAAATTGACAAATTCTGAAAGTTCCAGGAGCATTTGGTAGTTTGTCACATGAATTTTTGGGTCGACCGACGTTTTTGGCCCTAATTGACAGAAAACGACAAAATTGTCAAAATCAGAAGCTTCAGGAACTTATCCAGAGGCTGAGAGACATAAAGGACTGAAATTGTCATTTTACCAATTTAAAAGATAAGTTTGAAATTTTTTATTAATTTATCCATCAACAGTTCGGCCAAACTTACTCTATAAATAGGCCTCCAAATTTAGTGTTGAATACAGAGAAAAATAGAAAGAAAAGCTTAGAGCTCCGTTTTTAAAATAGAAAAAATTACAGCCTTAGTCCCTAGCTCCTCTTCCTTTCCTCAGAAAATCTCAAAACTTTTCATTTTGACGATTAAGCCATCTTCTTCCCTGTCCGTCTGTCACCGTTTCTCTTTCTCTCTCTCACCTCTGCACGCTGCCCGTCCGCTCGCCGCCGTCGCTCGTCGCCCCGCCGTCCCACCCCGCCGACGTCGCCGTCCCCCCCTGCCCCTGGCCGTGCCGCCACCGTGCCCAGCCACCCCCCCCCCTTCGCCTCCCGCGCGACATGCTTTGTTTCCTTTTCTGCAGAATTCAAAAATTAAAATCTAGGGTAAAACTCTCATTTTGTCCTTCAATTTTTCAATTTCTTTCACTTTGGTCACTAACCTTTTATTTTATTCTTGCAGAATTAATTCCTAACTATTTTAATTTTTACTTGTTTTACTTATTTGTTATTATTACTAACCCTCTTTTTTTTGTTATTAACTTACTAACAACTAACTTTTAATATTATTATTGTTACTAACCTTTTAATTTTTGCATTATTACTAACTTTTATAATTGTTGTTAACAATTAATTAACTTTTTATTATTGTTGTTAATTAATTAATTTAATTAACTTGTCTAACTTTTTATTATTGTTGTTAATTAATTTAATTAACTTGTCTAACTTTTTATTATTTTTGTTAATTAATTAATTAACTTGACTAACTTTTTATTATTGTTGTTAATTAATTAATTTAATTAACTTGACTAACTTTTTATTATTGTTGTTAATTAATTAATTTAATTAACTTGACTAACTTTTTATTATTGTTGTTAATCAATTAATTTAATTAACTTGACTAACTTTTTATTATTGTTGTTAATCAATTAATTTAATTAACTTGACTAACTTTTTATTATTGTTGTTAATCAATTAATTTAATTAAACTTGGCTAATTTTTTATTATTGTTGTTAATTAATTTAATTAACTTTGCTAACCTTTATTATTATTTATTTTTAAAGTGGATGGCCAAAAAGCCCCACTTTATTATTATTAATTTTCCTTTATATAATTTTTTTTAATTTAATTCACCTTTACCCTTACTTAAATAAATAAATGAAAATTAAAAGAAGATTATTTTTTAATTAATTATTAAGCCTAATAAAAATAATTTTTTAAAAAGCCAATTATTTTTATTTTTCTTTTATAAATTGAATAATTATTTAAATAATAAATAACTTTCACTAAAAAAAAAACTAAAAGAAAGATAAGAAAAAGATAAGAAAGATAAGAAAAGATAAAAAAAGAAAAGAAAGAAAAGAAAAAGAAAAATAAAAAAAAGAAAAGAAAGAAAGAAAAGAAAGAAAAGAAAAAGAAAAGATAAAAAAAGAAAAGATAAAGAAAAGATAAAGAAAGAAAAGAAAGAAAAGAAAAAAAAGAAAAGAAAGAAAGAAAAGAAAGAAAAGAAAAAGAAAAGATAAAAAAAGAAAAGAAAGAAAGAAAAGTATAAAGAAAAGAAAAAGAAAGAAAAGAAAGAAAAGAAAAGAAAATATAAAGAAAGAAAAATCAAAATTTTAAATTATTAATAAACCTAAAATTTCATGAACAAAAGATTTCCAAATTAATAATTAAACTAATAATTGATTCCATAAAAATTAAATAATTAACTAAAAATTAAAATAAATTCCATATCCGGATGATCCGGCAGGATCTACGGTTTAGAAAATATCAACCTTTTTAAAATAAATAAATTAAATAAAAAGATAAAAATCCATATTTACGATATGGATTAATTGATTAAAATTTTGTCAAATTCCGTGTCCAAATGACTCGGCAGAGTCCATGGTTCGGAATCCAAATCTTCCGTGTCCAAATGACTCGGCAGAGTCCATGGTTCGGAAGTATAAAATTCTATACAAATTAACTTAAAAATCCACATTTTAACTGATTCAGTTAAAATTTCTAAATTAACTGAAAATTATTTAAAAGCAAAGTAAAACAAAATTAAAATCAACTAAGGTGCCAATTTTGGGCGCTCTAACAATACTGTTTTAGCGTAACCGTACTCCCGATCCCCGAACTCTCGCAGACCAATTTTAAGGTGACCAATCGACCTAAGAAAACTGATTGGTGGTGACTCCAGAAAACCCGCACGTTGCCACAGCTTGGCAACTCCACTGGGGACTCGACGTTAGTGAGTCGAGCCTAAAGTTGATTTGTTTTGATTTACTTTGCTTATTATGTGGATTTTTATATACTATATTTACTTAGCAAAAACCTGCATGACGCATTCACAATATGAAGCTCTATACCCGAGCTTCCTTAAATCAAACACGATTCTTTCTAAGCGGAATTGGTGTTGCTGTCCTTGTGAGGCCACGGTCTCCAAGCCTTCACCGGTTTCAAAGTAGCAAAGTAGTGTATTGCCTTCTGAGACGGTTAGTCTCTGCATGGGCCCACGAAAAGCTACGACTCGAATTAATTCATTCCTTACATTAACCCTAGAGGGTAAGGAATCAGGCCGTCACTATGATTTAGTGACGGGATTCGGGAACTATCCCTTGCCTTTTGATAAACCACCTTATGCATATAGAACTCCCCACTTAACCATAGAACTGACCATAGAATTTCTACCATTTTACCAACGCCATAAGCATATCCTTGTTATGCTGTGTTGTTACTCTACACTTTTCTTCGTATGGTTTTAACTTGTTTATCCATAATAGTTCATGAGTTGTTAATTGTTATTTAACTTATTAATAACCTTATCTTTCTTTTCTTGTACTTCTGTTTTGTGCAATTACTCTTCATACATCAAAACCACGCATTAAACTTTGCTAACTTTTTGGTCTTTATAATGACAACTAAAAGTCTTGAAGTTCCATGATATTGGATAAGCAAACTCACTCATTGCATGCATTCCATTACATTAATCACGTGCATATAAAATCTGATAAAAATAATCTCATTGCATGCATTCCATTACATCAATCACACGCATATAAAATCTGATAAAAATAATCTCATTACATGCATTCCATTACATTAATCACATGCATATAAAATCTGATAAAAATAATCTCATTGCATGCATTCCATTACATTAATCACGTGCATATAAAGTCTGATAAAAACATAATCTCACTTTATATTGCATGCATCCATTACACCAATCACACGCATATAAAATCTGATAAAAATAATCTCATTGCATGCATTCCATTACATCAATCACGTGCATATAAATTTTGATAAAAACATAATCTCATTGCATGCATCCATCACATCAATCATATACGCATAGAATCTAATAAAATAAATATTCCTTTAAAAAGGTAAAATTAGACCTCAACACCGATATTCAACTCGGCTTCAAACAAGATTAATGGCAGAACAAGCCGAAGGACGTCTTATAGAGATGGAGTCCAAGATAGAAGGTATGGCAGAACAGATGAGACAATTCATGGAACTAATCAAGGAGAAAGTAACTCAAGTTCCCATCAAAGAAGCACAAGATCCCACTTATCCTCTGGGATTCACTCCGCAACGAGTCTCAGTCCAAGAAAACCTGTTTCAGGAACCAGGACAGTCTGCTAGTGTTCACCTGAAACAAGACACTGTGTATGAAGAGAAGAAGACACCACCAAAGGAAGAAGGAGAATCTCAAAAACTCGAAACAATAGAGAAGAGACTGCGAGCCATTGAAGGAGCTAATATATTCGGATCTCTCTCAGTGGATGACCTCTGCTTAGTGCCAGACGTCATAATCCCTTCGGACTTTAAAGTACCGGATTTCGTAAAATACGACGGAACGAGTGATCCCATCACTCACATCACACTGTTCCTAAGGAGACTACAACCACTCACAAAAGATGAAAAGGTGTGGATTGCACTTTTTCAGGAAAGTCTCACAAAATCAGCATTGCAGTGGTATCTAAGTCAAGGACCAAGAAACATCAAAACTTGGAATGACCTTGCTCAGGCCTTCATCGGCAACTATAAACATGTTATGGACTTGGCTCCGGATCGCCAAACTCTCCAAAACATGGAGAAGAAAAAGCCAGAAACTTTCAAGGAATATGCCCAACGGTGGAGGGACTTAGCTGCACAAGTTCAGCCACCCATGACAGAAAAAGAAATGGTCACTTTGTTTGTCCAGACACTGAAATACCCGTATTATGACAAACTCATTGGCAATTCGGCAACTAATTTCTCCGATGTTGTCATGTCTGGAGAAAGGATCGAGCATGGGATTAGGACTGGGAAGATTGCTGAGTCCTTTAGTGATCCTATGAAAAGAGGAGGACCATCTAGAACAAAAGATGAAGAAGTACAACAAATAGGACGCGAAAGAGGGATTCCCCTCGTAGGTACTGTGGCTACCGGTCCTCGCCTATCCTATTCTGCCAAAAGGCCCAATTATTATCCTACCAATATGCCCAGTGACTATCCTCCCAATATGCCCAATGATTATCCTTCCAATAGGCCTAATGATTATCCTCCCAATAGGCCCAACAATTATCCTCTCAACAGGCCTAATCAGTTACGGCCACCTGTTCCGACTCCTCCAGTACCCACACGAAGACCAAAAGAAGTTTTTGCACCAATTCCCATGACTTACACTGAGTTGTATCCAAAACTCATAGAAAGTCAACTTATCCGTCCAATTCCTACAAATCCATTTGGACCCCCATATCCAACGTGGTATGACCCCAACATAACTTGCCCATATCATGATGGCGTTCCAGGCCATGGCTTGGAAAATTGCACAGCATTGAAACGTATAGTCCAACAATTAATCGAATCAAAGTGGTTGGATTTTTCCGATGAACCGAACGTCACTCACAATCCATTGCCGCCTCATCAAGAAAAACCAGTCAATATGATAGAAGAACACCGGCTGATGAAAAAGTCAGTCAATGATATCATAACCCCTCTTAAGCATGTATATTCATGCCTTGTGAAAGAAGGGATTATCATGGGAAAGCCTTCTTTTGGACATGAAGAAGTTGAAGATGAGGAATGGTGCAACTTTCATGACAGTAAGAGTCATTCTATCCAAGAATGCTCAGAATTCCGTAAGAATCTGCAAAGACTCATAGACTCATCCCAACTTATCGTTTTTATGATGATGTGAATGTGATCATTAAAGAACAAGAAGTCAATGCTATACCAATCTCAAAACCTACTCTTAAGCCGTCAAGTCCCAAGGCCATTCCTCTACAAATCAAACAAAACCGAGGTCAAGCTGCTAGGCCCGATGTGATTGGTAATTGAAAGTGAAGATTTTGAGCTGGAATTACATTGATTTTGGAAGGGCTCCAAGTCAGATCTGACCTAACAGTCCGCATACATTTTCGAATGACAGGGAATCCTTTGAATAAACTTGTATCTTTGAAAGCTTGCAAAAGTAATCTAATAGTAAAAATCTCCTAGATTTAGTCCAGAATCTAGGGTGTAGTCTTTGTTAGATGGACACCTGGTATTCTTTCTGGTACAACAAAAAGATGTAATGCGTGCATTCTACTACTTTCCATTTTTACACTCTTTGCCATTATACTATCTATTATTGCCATCACACTTTACTTTTTGACAACTGGTAATTCTTTTTGTTCTCTAACAAAAAGATGTTACGTGTACATTATACCACTTTTTAATTCCATTATTACATCTACATATTGTACCAATTTTTACCAAAAATTCAATTATTACACCTACACATTCTACCACTTCTTACCAAAAATTCTGTTTTTACATCCATCTCTCACTCCTTTCCATTATACTATCCATTATTGCTATCATACTTTGCTTTCTAAATGATACTACTAATGGGTGAAAATAAAAAGTTAAGAAAAATTTGATAGTAATGATCTTGAAAGTGCTGCCAAATCTAGTAAGAAGGATTTCATATGTTGCACCTCAACCCTAAAAAAGAATTCACAGTGATTATCAACATCCTTGCAAGAAGTTTGGGGTTAGCTTCCAAAAAAAGGTAGCTCTCATATTAAATGACTTCAGTGGCCTCCCAATTCTCACAAATGCTCAATACAAAAAAAGGTTCTCAGTCTTCCGCAACACAAACTCCAAAAAGAAAAAGTTCATCCCTTCCATCAAAAAGCCATTAAAGGGAAAATCCAAAAAAAAATCTAAAAAAAAAAAAAGAGACTGAGAAGCAAATAAAGCCACTTGAGTCATCTCACTTCAAGAAGGCTATGATCTCGGTTCTCCATAACACAAACTCCAAAAAAAAGAAAAAAAAAGGGAAAAAGTTCATCCCTTCCATCAAAAAGCCAACAAGGGAAAATTCAAAACCAAAAAGAACTGAGAACAAGCACGAGCAAGCAAGGCCACTTGAGTCATCTCACTTCAAGAGAGTTATCAAGTATGTCATCACCATAGCTCATACAAAAAACAAAAAAAAAAAGAAAAAAAAAAAAAGAAAAAAAAGAAAACAAAAAAAGTGAGCTATGGATTCTAGACTGAAAACCTGCAAAGGCGGTTTAGAACACAAAAGCAATTTTCAAGCCAAGCATACATAAAGACCACGATAGTTGGGGGGCAACAGATGAGATCAAACTTTCTGGAAAAGGTGGCAAGTTTGAAGTCATCACTATTGAGTTTTTCACCATAATCAAATCTGCTCACGAGTAGTATTAAAAGACCCTTCTTTCACACCATTAAAACTTAACTTCCTTCAGACTTAATATCCTCATTCAGCTAAAAGACTATAATTGTGAATTATGTTTCTACCTTATTTAATACTGCTCACGAGCAGTGTTAAAAGACTCTTCTTTCACGCCACTCAAGCTTAACTTTCCTCATACCTAAAATTTACCTCTTGATATTATCCTCATTCAGCTAAAAGACTATCATTGTGAATTATGTTTCTACCTTATTTAATACTGCTCACGAGCAGTGTTAAAAGACTCTTTTTTCACGCCACTCAAGCTTAACTTTCCTCAGACCTAAAATTTACCTCTTGATATTATCCTCATTCAGCTAAAAGACTATCATTGTGAATCATGTTTCTATCTTATTACCCTGCACAGTTTATGTCTTCGAGTTGGAAAGGGGAAGAATGACAGGATATTTTAATTAAAAACAAAGACCGTAAGTTACTTGGTCAAGCTTTGCAAATCGATGAAAGTTTTTCTTTAAGGCCAAACCATTATTCATTAATGTGTGTAAACTTAAAAGTGAGGATATAGCTTGAGTCTTTCTTTAATAAGATGTGGTTCTTGTAAGAGAAATTTACGATCAAGTGCCATCACAAAGGTCTAGAAATGCTCGACCTTCTGTTAAATCAAAGGCGAGATGATACATTTTATCCACATAAATACCATATTCAGGGGGACAAAGTAGTCTCTACGAAGCATAAGAAGGGGATTGCCAACAAAGAAGCTCAATAGACAAGGGGGCAAGTCTTATGGATCAAAACATGAGTTCAAGGAAGAGCAATCATTCAGATTATAACATGGGGATAAGTAAGTGTCGGCACGGTCACAAGAAAAGGGGCAAAGCAGACATTCAAAGTAAAGCCTTTGATGGTATCAAATCCATGACAATGGATGAGTACCCGAAAGAGATATAAATTATGAGGCGGGCCAACTTTAAAGAAATTGAGGCCAAAATTCGAGGTTTCAAGGAAAGAGGATTTTGAAAAGAGTTGGGCTTTTGAGGCAGCGAACAAAAGCTGGAAAGCATAAAGAGATTCAATGATAGTCCAAGAAGGCCATCACAAAAGAGGATCCAGTAAAACAAAGACATAAAGAACTAGATCCATACAAAAAAAAAAAAAGCCATTAGTTACACATGCTCTGCATTCATGCATTTCATATCATGCATACATAGCATACAGAACAGGAATCAAATGGGAAGCACATCCACGGCACAGCTACAGTAGTATAAGCCGAGATCTCAATAACATCAGCTCTTACCAATCTATCACTGGATACACAGCTAATATGCGGGACCAACCCGCATCAGGAATTCAAGGATAAGGTAGACAATATTGTCAAAAGCTTGGCTACCGATTCAATAATCGAGGCTACACCTGGAAGGATAGGATTGACGCCAGCTAGTAGTATCCAAGATAAGAGATAGCTATAGCCAAGGATAAGGCAGATATCAAAAAGGATAAAGTAGACAATATTGTCAAAAGCCTGGCAATTGATTCAATAATCGTGGCTACACCTGGAAGGACAAGATTGATGCCAGCTTAGCAGCATCTAAGATAAGAGATAGTTGTGGTCAAAGATAAGGCAGACATCAAGAAATATTGTCGTTGAAAATTTGTCAAAAGCGGACAATGGATTCAATAGTCAAGGACTGGATCAATGTCATGCCTTACGAGATATCAAAGATAAGAAATATCTATGATACCAAAATAAAGTAGGATCCACTTTTCCGGTTAAACGGCGGATACGGTACTCCGTGACTCTCAAGTCGGTTCTCTCAGTTGCCCATAATAACTGATTCTTTCCTCTCTTCTTTCTTTTACTTCCCTCTAGAAAATGGATCCTACTCTTTCTGTCTTATTAAAATATTTTCCTTCTCTCCCAATGAACATTCTCAAAAAGATCTACCAAGTTCGCTGTGAACGATTAAGAGTTCTGATGCATAAAGGAATCCCTGAAGATGTGCGGTGGTTAATCGAAGCCAAGGTTCGTCTGGCAAGTGAAATCCCAGAGGCATTTGTGTCTCACATGCCTGGTATAGGCAAAAGCTCTTATGCCAAAAAGCGAAGAGCGAAAAGGTTACAAGTCTGCCATAAATGTGGACGGTGGACTTGTAATACTAAATGTCGTTCTTTAGGAATGATCTCCGATAATCGAGAAGATAAAATACGATTCATCAAGAATGGCCTGAGTAAGGACTCATTGGATGATATCCGATTGACTCTTGAGACACATTCTTGTGGATCTGTGCAACGTGAACTTCTTGGTTTATGGAGCATTTTTCATGAAGAACGAAACCGTTACAGTCCCGGGAATCTGACTGTAAATGACCCTGTTTGCCAGCTTGTAAGAAAACTGGATGGGAAGCAAATCCTCGACTCATAGAAGCCATTAATGCCGTTACTAGACGTAAAGCCAGTGGAAGATGTGAGTCACAGTCACAATTACTGTACATACAGTTTGTTATATTTGGAAAAGTTTGTATTTTCTTTTGACAGATGTACATGTTCCCCTAAGTGTAATCGACACGTTATCCCTTTTCATCACTATAAATGTGTGTTCTTCCTTCTGATTAAGCAGCGGATAAGATACCCCGTGACTTCTAAATTCGGTTATTCCAGTCTCCTACAATAACTGATTCATTTCCCTCTTCTCTCAAATTCTTATCTCATCAATGGATTCTACTCTTTCTGCACTGCGAAAATACTTTCCTTCCATTCCAATAAAAGTCCTTAAAAAGATCTACCTTGCTAGATGTGAAAGAATCAGAGTTTTTACACGCAAAGGCATTCCCGATAATGTGCAGTGGATAATTGAAGCTAAGGTCCGTTTGGCGGGTGAAGTTCCAGATGCATTTATGCCTCGCATGCCCGGTTTAGGTAAAAGCCGTTATGCCAAAAGGCGAAGAGCAAAGAGATTAGGCGTGTGTTATAAATGTGGGCGATGGAATTGTAATACTAAATGTCGCTCTTTAGGATACATCTCCACAAATCGTGAAGATAAAAGAAAATTCATTAAGAATGGCCTGCGTAAGGAATCTCTGGAAGATATCCGAGAGACTCTTGAAACGCATTCTTGTGGAAAAGTGCAAGGTCAAATTGTCAAATTGTGGAGGACTTACCATAAAGAACGAGACCGTTACAGTCTTGGGAATGTGACTGTAAACGACCCTGTCTGCCAGCTTGTAAGAAAACTGGATGGGAAGCAAGTCCTCGACTCATGGAATGCATTGAAGCCATTACTAGATATAAATCAGTGGAAGATGAGAGCCACAGTCATGATTGCTGTACATATAAGCTGTCATTTGTCTTTTCTTTTGACAATAATGTACTTGCTTCTGTAAGTGTAAATTAACGCATTATCCCTTTCATCACTATAAATATGTGTTAGTTATTTTCGTTTCCTACAATCACTAATTTCTTTCTTTGCCTCCTTTAATGGAGTATTCTCTTTCCGCCCTACGAAAGTATTTTCCTTCCTTCCCAATAAATGTTCTTAAAAAGATTTATCAAGCTAGATGTGAACGATTCAGAGTATTTATGCACAAAGGCATTCCTGATAATGTGCGGTGGCTAATTGAAGCTAAGGTTCGTTCAGCTGGTGAAGTTCCCGAAGCGTTCTTGCCCCGTATGCCCGGCTTTGGTAAAAGCGCTTATGCCAAAAAAAGAAGAGCAAAGAGGCTAGGCGTTTGTCATAATTGTGGATGGTGGATTTGCGGCAATAAATGTCGTTCTCCAGGAGTGATTACCAGAAATCGTAATGATAGAATAAGATTCATCAAGAATGGCCTGCGTAAGGAATCTTTGGATGATATCCTATTAACTTTTGAAACACATTCTTGTGAAATAGTGCAATGGGAAATTATGGATTTATGGTGGACTTTCCGTAAAGAACAGGATCGTTACGGTCTTGGAAATCTGACTTTTAATGACCCAGTTTGCCAGTTTGTGAGAAAACTGGATGGGATGCAAATCGCCGATTCATAGAAGGCATTGAAGCCGTTACTGGATGCAAAATCAGTGGAAGACATGAACCAAAGTCACGATTACTGTACATGCTAGCTGTCGCTTTTGAAATTATCCTCCCAATAATGTACCCACTCCTGACATGAGATACAGTTATGACTACTGTATATAGCAGCTACTTTTGAAATTTTTCCTTCTCTTCCAACAATCACGTACCTACTCCTGACGTAAGCTACAGTAGTGACTACTGTGTATGCTAGTTGCTTTTGAAATTTTCCTCCTCTTTTAACGATAGTGTACCCATACCTGACCAGAGTCATACTTGTGACTACTGTGAATAGCTGGCAATAATGTATCCATTCTTGAAAATAAAATTATTACTTTATCTTTTCATCTCTATAAATATATCCTCTTTTCTTCTTTTCTCACATGGGTAAGGATAGGAATGGAGAAAACCTCCACTCGTAAATCCCGAAGTATTTGTGTATTTTCTGGAGCTTTTCCTGGAGAAGATGAAGAGTACTTAAAGGCAGCCAACCATTTGGGTAGTGTATTAGCTGAGCGAAAAATACACTTAGTTTATGGAGGAGGTAGTGTCGGATTAATGGGAGCTGTAGCATCAGCAGCATCTTTAGGAGGAAGCCAGGTTCTGGGTATTATCCCTGCATCTCTGAAATCGGTTTCTGGGGGCACAATTGGAGAAGAGCTAGTGGTTAAAAATCTGCAAGAGCGTTTGTTACAAATGCTTTTTAATGCTGATGCTTTTATCGCTCTACCAGGTGGCTTTGGCACATTAGGAGAAGTCTTCCAAATCGCTTCCATGGCCCAACTTAATTTGCATCAAAAACCCATTGGGCTGTTAAATGTTAACTATTTCTTCGCAGGTCTATTATCTTTTATGAATCGTGCTGTGAAGCAGAAGTTTATCCCTGAGGTGGCACGACGAATCATAATATCCGCAACAACTGCTGAAGAATTGCTAGATAAAATGGAAGCTTTTGTTCCTGAACCAGATCCAGCAATGATCCAAATAGACTGGACACGACAGTCTTTCCCGACCAGTTCACTCCCATAATTGTCCTTTACCCGGCCTGTTGAAGCATTGTGGAAGAAGAAGCGATCTGATCCGTTTTTCTTGTCCTTTCGTTTTAATTATCAGCATTTTCTTTCGTATTTCAGTTTTTCTTTTCAGGGAATTTCGTTATCTTATAATATAGTTTCGTCCATGCTGATATTAAAACCATGCGACAATGCCTTTAGGTTGGAATGGCTGAGTAAAGAGTAATTTTTATTACTCTTGAGACGCATCCTATTAGGTCTACTAGGCATAACATTTTGGGGTAGTTAAGCTTTGACCTTATTTGGATGACATATCTCACAAGGGAATCTATATTTACTGAAGAAAATATTAGATAAACCTTGGATATTGATTCCAAACATCCGTTCCCCTTACATAATTTGTCAGGGTTATTGTCATCATTAAGATTCACTCGTTTTATCGAAGCCTAATTCTTTGCGCTCGCCTATTATGAAAATTCACACTTTCGAAGAAAATTATTCCAATTTCAATTGCTTTCATATAAATTTCGCTCGAGGTCCTAAGGAAAGCTCCTTAGCCTCAAAATCAATTTTCATCATCGGGGTTTTAAGGATGGAACCTTTGCCTCGAAAACAATCAATTTTCATTATCGGGGTTTTAAGGATGGAACCTTTGCCTCGAAAATAATCAATTATCAATCCGAGGTTTTAAGGATGGAACCTTTGCCTCGAACTCAATCAATCGTCGAGGTTTTAAGGATGGAACCTTTGCCTCGACATTAATCAATCAATCCGGGGTTTTAAGGATGGAACCTTTGCCTCGAGATCAATTATTAATCCGAGGTTTTAAGGATGGAACCTTTGCCTCGAAAACAACCAATTTTCATCATCGGGGTTTTAAGGATGGAACCTTTGCCTCGAGATCAATCAATCAATCCGGGGTTTTAAGGATGGAACCTTTGCCTCGAGATCAATCAATCAATCCGGGGTTTTAAGGATGGAACCTTTGCCTCGAAAACAATCAATCAATTCGAGGTTTTAAGGATGGAACCTTTACCTCGACATCAATCAATCAATCCGAGGTTTTAAGGATGGAACCTTTGTCTCGACATCAATCAATCAATTCGAGGCTTTAAGGATGGAACCTTTACCTCGACATCAATCAATCAATCCGAGGTTTTAAGGATGAAACCTTTGCCTCGAAATCAACCAATCAATCTGAGGTTTTAAGGATGGAACCTTTGCCTCGAAATCAATCAATCAATCTGAGGTTTTAAGGATGAAATCTTTGCCTCGAGATCAATCAATCAATCCGGGGTTTTAAGGATGGAACCTTTGCCTCGAAAACAATCAATTTTCATCATCGGGGTTTTAAGGATGGAACCTTTGCCTCGAAAACAATCAATTTTCATCATCGGGGTTTTAAGGATGGAACCTTTACCTCGAAAATAATCAATTTCCTATCGTCGAGGTTTTAAAGATGGAACCTTTGCCTCGAAAACAATCAATTTTCATCATCGGGGTTTTAAGGATGGAACCTTTGCCTCGAAATCAATCAATCAATCCGAGGTTTTAAGGATGGAACCTTTGCCTCGAGATCAATCAATCAATTCGAGGTTTTAAGGATGGAACCTTTACCTCGACATCAATCAATCAATCCGAGGTTTTAAGGATGGAACCTTTGCCTCGAGATCAATCAATCAATCCGAGGTTTTAAGGATGGAACCTTTGCCTCGAGATCAATCAATCAATTCGAGGTTTTAAGGATGGAACCTTTACCTCGACATCAATTAATCAATCCGAGGTTTTAAGGATGGAACCTTTGCCTCGAGATCAATCAATCAATCCGAGGTTTTAAGGATGGAACCTTTGCCTCGAGATCAATCAATCAATTCGAGGTTTTAAGGATGGAACCTTTACCTCGACATCAATCAATCAATCCGAGGTTTTAAGGATGGAACCTTTGTCTCGACATCAATCAATCAATTCGGGGTTTTAAGGATGGAACCTTTACCTCGACATCAATAAATCAATCCGAGGTTTTAAGGATGAAACCTTTGCCTCGAAATCAACCAATCAATCTGAGGTTTTAAGGATGGAACCTTTGCCTCGAAATCAATCAATCAATCTGAGGTTTTAAGGATGAAATCTTTGCCGCGAGATCAATCAATCAATCCGGGGTTTTAAGGATGGAACCTTTGCCTCGAAAACAATCAATCAATTCGAGGTTTTAAGGATGGAACCTTTACCTCGACATCAATCAATCAATCCGAGGTTTTAAGGATGGAACCTTTGTCTCGACATCAATCAATCAATTCGAGGCTTTAAGGATGGAACCTTTACCTCGACATCAATCAATCAATCCGAGGTTTTAAGGATGAAACCTTTGCCTCGAAATCAACCAATCAATCTAAGGTTTTAAGGATGGAACCTTTGCCTCAAAATCAATCAATCAATCTGAGGTTTTAAGGATGAAATCTTTGCCTCGAGATCAATCAATCAATTCAAGGTTTTAAGGATGGAACCTTTGCCTCGAAATCAATCAATCAATTCGAGGTTTTAAGGATGGAACCTTTGCTTCGAAATCAATCAATCAATCAATCCGAGGTTTTAAGGATGGAACTTTTGCCTCAGAAACAATCAATTTTCCTTCAACGATAGGAGAGCTCCTATCGCCGGGGTTCTAAGGAGAGTTCCTTAACCTCAGGATTTAGGCGGCGAGAAGGTTTTCAATGCCTAGCTAAGCCGGACGAAATTTGGTAACTAACTTTGCATACATCATGTCCCATGAAGCATGCAAAGGGGGGCAGCTGTTGACACCCAATTTCGTCCGACCATAAAAAAATTTTTTAAAAGAAATTAAATAAAAGAAATTAAATAAAAAATTATTATTTTTATTATTATTATTATTACTAAAAATTTTAATTAGCTTAAAATACATTTTTGTTTTGTGAATATTTGATTTAAAATGATATATGTGTGTATTTGAAAGAAAAAAAGAAAACTCCAAAAAATGGCAAAATTTAAAAGTTTGAGGTAAAAATGACAAAATTAAGAAGTTTCGAGAAAAATTGACAAATTCTGAAAGTTCCAGGAGCATTTGGTAGTTTGTCACATGAATTTTTGGGTCGACCGACGTTTTTGGCCCAAATTGACAGAAAACGACAAAATTGTCAAAATCAGAAGCTTCAGGAACTTATCCAGAGGCTGAGAGACGTAAAGGACTGAAATTGTCATTTTACCAATTTAAAAGATAAGTTTGAAATTTTTTATTAATTTATCCATCAACAGTTCGGCCAAACTTCCTCTATAAATAGGCCTCCAAATTTAGTGCTGAATACAGAGAAAAATAGAAAGAAAAGCTTAGAGCTCCGTTTTTAAAATAGAAAAAATTACAGCCTTAGTCCCTAGCTCCTCTTCCTTTCCTCAGAAAATCTCAAAACTTTTCATTTTGACGATTAAGCCATCTTCTTCCCTGTCCGTCTGTCACCGTTTCTCTTTCTCTCTCTCACCTCTGCACGCTGCCCGTCCGCTCGCCGCCGTCGCTCGTCGCCCCGCCGACGTCGCCGTCCCCCCCTGCCCCTGGCCGTGCCGCCACCGTGCCCAGCCACCCCCCCCCCCTTCGCCTCCCGCGCGACATGCTTTGTTTCCTTTTCTGCAGAATTCAAAAATTAAAATCTAGGGTAAAACTCTCATTTTGTCCTTCAATTTTTCAATTTCTTTCACTTTGGTCACTAACCTTTTATTTTCTTCTTGCAGAATTAATTCCTAACTATTTTAATTTTTACTTGTTTTACTTATTTGTTATTATTACTAACCCTCTTTTTTTTGTTATTAACTTACTAACAACTAACTTTTAATATTATTATTGTTACTAACCTTTTAATTTTTGCATTATTACTAACTTTTATAATTGTTGTTAACAATTAATTAACTTTTTATTATTGTTGTTAATTAATTAATTTAATTAACTTGTCTAACTTTTTATTATTGTTGTTAATTAATTTAATTAACTTGTCTAACTTTTTATTATTTTTGTTAATTAATTAATTAACTTGACTAACTTTTTATTATTGTTGTTAATTAATTAATTTAATTAACTTGACTAACTTTTTATTGTTGTTGTTAATTAATTAATTTAATTAACTTGACTAACTTTTTATTATTGTTGTTAATCAATTAATTTAATTAACTTGACTAACTTTTTATTATTGTTGTTAATCAATTAATTTAATTAACTTGACTAACTTTTTATTATTGTTGTTAATCAATTAATTTAATTAAACTTGGCTAATTTTTTATTATTGTTGTTAATTAATTTAATTAACTTTGCTAACCTTTATTATTATTTATTTTTAAAGTGGATGGCCAAAAAGCCCCACTTTATTATTATTAATTTTCCTTTATATAATTTTTTTTAATTTAATTCACCTTTACCCTTACTTAAATAAATAAATGAAAATTAAAAGAAGATTATTTTTTAATTAATTATTAAGCCTAATAAAAATAATTTTTTAAAAAGCCAATTATTTTTATTTTTCTTTTATAAATTGAATAATTATTTAAATAATAAATAACTTTCACTAAAAAAAAAACTAAAAGAAAGATAAGAAAAAGATAAGAAAGATAAGAAAAGATAAAAAAAGAAAAGAAAGAAAAGAAAAAGAAAAAGAAAAAAAAGAAAAGAAAGAAAGAAAAGAAAGAAAAGAAAAAGAAAAGATAAAAAAAGAAAAGAAAAAGAAAAGATAAAGAAAGAAAAGAAAGAAAAGAAAAAAAAGAAAAGAAAGAAAGAAAAGAAAGAAAAGAAAAAGAAAAGATAAAAAAAGAAAAGAAAGAAAGAAAAGTAAAAAGAAAAGAAAAAGAAAGAAAAGAAAGAAAAGAAAAGAAAATATAAAGAAAGAAAAATCAAAATTTTAAATTATTAATAAACCTAAAATTTCATGAACAAAAGATTTCCAAATTAATAATTAAACTAATAATTGATTCCATAAAAATTAAATAATTAACTAAAAATTAAAATAAATTCCATATCCGAATGATCCGGCAGGATCTACGGTTTAGAAAATATCAACCTTTTTAAAATAAATAAATTAAATAAAAAGATAAAAATCCATATTTACGATATGGATTAATTGATTAAAATTTCGTCAAATTCCGTGTCCAAATGACTCGGCAGAGTCCATGGTTCGGAATCCAAATCTTCCGTGTCCAAATGACTCGGCAGAGTCCATGGTTCGGAAGTATAAAATTCTATACAAATTAACTTAAAAATCCACATTTTAACTGATTCAGTTAAAATTTCTAAATTAACTGAAAATTATTTAAAAGCAAAGTAAAACAAAATTAAAATCAACTAAGGTGCCAATTTTGGGCGCTCTAACAATACTGTTTTAGCGTAACCGTACTCCCGATCCCCGAACTCTCGCAGACCAATTTTAAGGTGACCAATCGACCTAAGAAAACTGATTGGTGGTGACTCCAGAAAATCCGCACGTTGCCACAGTTGCCTAAGCAACTTACTTACCTCAAACAGTTCAAGAAAACTCATACTTCCGGTGGGACTTTCGGAAGTCTCGGAGTACCATCGGGATCCTCGGACCCTTAGGCACGTTCCGAACCTTCCGTAGTCTCGGTCGGGTCAACGCAGCAAAAAGTCAAACCCCCCATTTTCTTGTGTTGGCGCCGCGTCGCCAAAGGCAAAAAGGAATTGGCGACGCGTCGCCAACGAACAAACGTTCTGTGACATAAAATTGAATTGGCGACGCGTCGCCAATTTTCGGGCCAATTGGCGCCGCGTCGCCAATTCTGCAGAAATGCAGAATTTGGCCGTTTGCTGCTACGAACTTTGGCAACCAAATACATATAGCAAACATGCATCAAAAGTTACCAAATTTCATACACATGAAGTACATGTTGCAAGGAACAAAACCAACTATCAAAGCCAAACTATGATGCATTAGAAGCATCAAACCAATCCTTCGAATTTAGCTAGTCCATCATAATTCCCAAAACGTTTCTTCACACCATACCCAAAAATTACTCAACTTTCTCAATCCATTTCAATCCAAAAGCAATCCAACAACTTAAAAATACTTTCTCCCTTACCTTAACACCAAGAACAAGCAAGAATTCGAACCCTTCCTCTTCCAAACAAGCTTCCAAAGTTCTACACAAAACCATACCAAAACAAAGCTCTAAAACATCAAAAACACATCTTTCAACCAAAACCCAAGCTTCCAACCAACCAAATAACACGAATTCAATCAAGAACATAACTCATACCTCGTTCAAAAATAGGGGATGGAGAAAAATGCCTCTCCAAGCTTCAAAAACATGGATTCAAGCTTGAAAATCACTTCTCCAAGCTTGAACATCCTTAATTGCGCCTCTTGACACCAAGATCACTTGATTCCAAGTTCAATTTGAGAGAGAAATGAGTGAGGGAAGCTTAAGAACGTGTTAATGGCAGCTTCTCCCCCTCTTTCCCTTCTTAAACCCTCACTTAGCAACCAAGATCACCAAGGTTTCAAGTTAAGTGCAATTAGGTCCCCCATCTTTGTAACTTAACAGTTCTTGATTAAATCCTTGTCTATTTGTTGAGTTTGAGTTAAGGTTAAAAGTTAAGTTCTAAAAATTCATTTTAAAACACTCGGGACTCGTCCCGGCCACTCAGGGTGCAAAATTACCATTTTGCCCCTGAACTTAGTTCAGAGCTTTATTCTTGTCGGAACTTAGTGAACTTTGGCAAACTTCTTAATTCTTGCTAGGAAAACTTAAATTAAACTTCTACACTAAATTCTAAAGTCCTTACCTCCCTATGTCCAAAACGACTAACTCCTCTCATGGGCGACACTTTCAGAAGTACTTTGTCACCAACCTCAAAACTCAATTCTCTTCTTCTTCTGTTTGCATACTTAGTCTGTCTATCATTAGATGTCTTGATTCTCTGCTGAATCAACTTAATCTTAGCTGTAGTGTCAGCTATGATCTCAGGTCCAATGACCACTCTGTCTGTTGGATCTGCCCAACAATGAGGTGTCATACACCGTCTCCCATACAAAGCTTCATAGGGCGCCATTCCAATAACAGATTGATGACTGTTATTATAGGCAAACTCGATCACCGGTAAGTGCTGATCCCAATCACCTCTGAAATCAATGACACACATGCGTAGCATGTCCTCTAAAGTCTGAATCACCCTCTCTGACTGTCCGTCAGTCTGTGGATGAAAAGCGGTACTGAGGCTAACTTTACTGCCCAATGCTTCCTGAAAAGCATTCCAAAACCGTGATGTAAATCGTGGATCTCTGTCTGATATGATCTGATCCGGTATCCCATGGAGTCTCACAATCTCCCTGAGATATAACTGAGCCAACCTCTCCAATGTATAGGTGACTCTGATCGGTATAAAGTGTGCCGACTTCGTCAATCTGTCAACCACTACCCAAATAGCATCATGCTGACTCCGGGTGGTCGGTAACCCCACTAGGAAATCCATAGTAACGGATCCCCACTTCCTCACTGGTAGAGATAAACTCTGAAGTGTGCCTGCTGGTTTCTGGTGTTCAGCTTTCACCACCTGACATGTCAAACACTTTGCCACATGTCCTCGTACATCTCTCTTCAGTCCTGGCCACCAAAAATGTGTCTTCAGATCTTGATACATCTTACTAACACCAGGGTGAATACTCAATGTACTGCTATGTGCCTCCTGTAGGACTTGCTGCCTAAGTCCCTCAACATTCGACACATAGAGTCGATCACCATAATGCAGTATTCCATCTTTGTACTTGAACTCTTTCTTCAAAGCACCAGTCTTAGCTTCACCTGAAATCTTCTTCAACAATGGATCTTTCAACTGAGCTTCTCTGACTCTGGCTAACCAAGCCGTCTGAACCTCCAAAACGTAGACTAAGGATTTTTCTCGACTTTGCCATAATTCATGCAAAGCTAAGAAACAATCCTTCAATGCTCCTTCTGAAGAATCTGTAGCCTGATCCTTGGACAAGATCACTCCTGTGTACTTCCGACTCAAAGCATCTGCTACCACGTTCCCTTTACCAGCACAATACTTGATCGAACAATCATAGTTTTTAATGTACTCAATCCATCGCCGCTGTCTCATGTTCAGATCCTTCTGAGTAAACAAATACTTCAAACTCTTGTGATCAGTGAAGAGTCTGAACGATCTTCCCATCAAATAATGTCTCCATAATTTCAGTGCAAAGATCACTGCTGCAAGCTCAAGATCATGAACAGGGTAGTTCAATTCATTAGGCCTCAGCTGTCTCGAACCATAAGCAATCACCTGACTGTCCTGATGTAGAACACAACCCAAACCTGAACCTGACGCATCAGTATAAACTGTAAAGGCTCTGTCCGGGTCTGGTAACACAAGTATGGGTGCACTGGTCAACTTTTCTTTCAGCTTCATGTAGGCTTCTTCACACTTCGGTGTCCATTCGAATTTCTGAGCTTTCCTGGTCAATGCTGTCAACGGCGTAGCTATCACAGAGAATTTCTCTATGAAGCGTCTGTAATAACCTGCTAAACCCAAGAAACTCCTGACCTCTGTAACTGTAGTCGGTCTCTTCCAATCAACCACTGCTTGAACCTTTTCAGGATCAACTGACAAACCTTGAGCACTGATAATATGCCCTAAAAACTGAATCCTCTCGGACCAAAACTCACACTTAGAAAATTTTGCATAGTACTGATTATCCTTCAGCACTTGCAAAACCGTTCTAAGGTGCTCCTCATGCTCCGCTGTAGACTGTGAATAGATCAGAATATCATCGATGAAGACCTCAACAAACTGATCCAGAAATGGCTTAAAGATCCGATTCATAGCTTCCATAAATACTGCTGGAGCATTAGTCACACCAAAAGGCATAACCGTATACTCATAATGCCCGTACCTTGTCCTGAAGGCAGTCTTCGGAATGTCTTCCTCCTTAACTCTGATCTGAAAATACCCAGACCGAAGATCAATCCTGGAAAACACTTTCGCTCCTCTGAGTCTATCAAACAAATCATCAATTCTAGGAAGTGGATACTTATTTTTAACTGTCACTGCATTCAACTTCCTGTAATCGATGCACAACCTAAAAGTCCCATCTTTCTTCTTCACAAATAACACTGGAGCTCCCCACGGTGATACACTCGGTCTTATGAAACCTTTCCCTAGCAGTTCCTCCAACTGCTTCTTCAACTTGTCCATCTCAGGAGCCGACATCCTATAAGGTGGTACTGAAATAGACTCAACCCCTGGTTGCAGATGGATAGCAAACTCAGTATCCCTCCTAGGTGGTAACCCAGGTAACTCCACTGGAAACACCTCAGGAAACTGATTAGCTACAGGAATGCTTCCCAACTCCTCCTCTATAGCTACTCCATTCAACGAGTAATACTCCTCTTCACCCACTACAGGGATGGTATCTACAAGTCTAAGGTGTAAACTCTTAGCACTAGATGCCAACCCTCCTGTGCAAGTCACTCTAGCTCCCTGAGCATCAATGATATCAACTGAGTGATTCGCACAGTTAATTTGTGCCTTGTGCTTACTCAACCAATCCATTCCCAGCACTAGATCATAAGATCTCAGTTCAATCACCCACAACTCACAACAAAAATCATGATCACCTAACTGCAAAGGATACCTAGTAACCACTTCATTGGTCACAATAAAACCTCTCCCTGCAGTCCTGATGAGTCTCAGCTCACCCGCAATTTCACGCTGTAAACTATGCTTATCTACCAAGGCAGAAGATATCACTGAAAGAGTAGCTCCCGTATCGAAAAGCACTCTAACACTACTGCTCAGAAAAGTAAAATTACCTCGTACAGCTGGCGGTTCTCTAGCCGCCTAGTTCGTCAAAGCGAAGACTCTCGGGTTCACTGCTGCAGCAACTACTCCAGGCCAGTTCCTAATAGCAAGCGGTACTGGAGGTAAAGCCCGAGGCGGACCTGTAACTGAACGAACTCTTGGGCAGTCCCTAGCCCAATGCCCTCTCTGACCACAGACATTACAAATATCTGTGCCCAGTGTACATGGTCTTCCACCATGGAACCGTCTGCACCTAGGACACACACCTGTCCTCCTCCTCTTAGATGGATCCTGGTTCCCTACCATTGGTCGCTTTCCAGCACTTTTCCCCAAGTTAGATGGCCCAGCTTCCACCTTTTTCACAGGTGCTCTGGAATCCTCGAATTCCCTTTCCAATGCCAATGCCTTCTGAACCATCTGGCGATAACTCCTGATGTCAACTGTCGCCATATACCTCCTGAAAATAGGCTTCAGGCCCTGGGAAAACTTCTTGGCTTTCAGCTCATCATTACCCAACATATATGGAGCATACCGGATAAGTGAGTTGTAGCGCTGCTCATACTCTCGTACTGACATCTCCCCCTGTGTCAGATTCTCAAACTGGATCCTCCTCTGATCCTGTGCAGCTTCACTAATGTACTCCTGTCTAAACTTCTTCTCGAAGTCTGACCACTTGAGCACCTTTTTCTTGTGCTCTGGGCGAGTGCCATTACTCTCCCTCAATAACTCCATCACGTCGTCCCACCAAAGACTGGCTCTCCCTCTCAGAAAGAAAGGTACTAGAACCATCCTCTGCTCTGTCTCATAACCACCACAAGTAAAGAGTCGGTTCATAACAGACAACCAATCCTCTGCTCTGTCAGGATCTCCTGTCCCATCAAAGCTAGGTGGATCAATTGTCTTGAACTTTTCCAGCAACCTCATCTGATGTGGAGTGTCTCCCCTCCTTGGAGCCTCCATCATCTCTGGTTCCTCAACCTCCTCAAGAACTTGATTTCTGGGTTCCTGAGCTCTAGGCACTTGCTGTTGCTCAGCATGCCTTTCCTGTTCCTGTTGTGGCTCAACTTCCTCCTGGACAACACCTCTGTCCCCATAATCTCTGAACATCTCTATTACAAGAGTGTTCATACCCTGTGCCACCTGAGCCATAGTCTCAGTCAAACTCTGTAGCACTCTGGATATCTCATCCAACCTCGCCACAACTGGGTCACTAGAACCTTCACCAGGTTCTCTAGTCCCCCTCGAAGTTACAGACCTCGTATCAACCATAATAACCTGCAACCACAGCCAGACAACATTTCCCCAGATGTTGGTTAGTACTAACTTCCTAGCACTTGGACTTTACTACTAGATCTCAGTTTAAGCCTCCAATATCTATGAAATAAAACCCTTAGCTCTGATACCAAAAACACTGACACGATCCCCATGCCCCTGCCCGGGATACCCTGTGAGCGTTTGTCTCACGGTAGATTGTAATTGGCTAGCTGGTTATGTGTGTGGATTAAATCCAATGCTACTAGTTGATTAACCTAGAAATGCAATATGTATGCACTTATGCTTTGACTTGGTTTATTAAAACCATAAAACATTTAATCATTTAGACATTTAGCCGGCTAAGTAAAATTCTATATAAATAAATACAAAATGCCAAAGCATATCAAAATCAACCTTTGAGTGATTAACTACACATACACCGCTCGTGAAAGCATTTATGCATAAGTAACTAATGCTCTCACCCAGAGAACAATCCCCTGAGTCAAGGACTCTTTATAACATAAATACTGGAGGCAAAATAAAGTGATGTATCAAAATACAAGACTTTGCTGAGATCTTTTACCCTAGCTCCCACTTTGGACTCCTGTCCCAGTGGCGAGTCTCACAAGTCCTTTGCCAAGTGCTACTAGGCTCTGCAGCCAAAGGAAGAAGCAAGTTAGTACCACAGCCTGACCAACAGACCAACTAAACACTTAAGCAAGCTAGAAACTTAAAGTTTCTCAACTACCGTACCTTTACAGACAAAAAGGTACTACCGTGATAATCCTCAGCGATTATCCGGTCCTGCTACTTCAGACTCTGCATAACAAACAGGGAGTGAGAATTCAACATTCTCAGTAAGGGTCTTCGATGTACCTGCAAGAAAAAGCTAGGACTCTGGCTGCGAGCTCACACAGCATGAGGGTACTAGTCATATATATATATACTAGGTCCGTAAACCTCTCCTCAAGTAGTCCTCTGTATCAGGCCAAGTGCAATCACTTAGCAACCTGACACATATACAGGCCAAGCGCAATCACTTAGCAACCTGACATATAGGCCAAGCGCTATCACTTAGCAACCTATCATATGGCTCAAGGGCGAACCTTAGCAAGCCTCATTCAAACATAGAACCTCTCACCTAATTGTTATGCAGGGGAATTTATGACGGGACTTGTAGACTAGGCCGCAGGGCCTCTTTGATGTAAACTAGATGAACAAGGTTTCGCCTCGTGGCCTCGTGGCTCCGGCACGGCTAGGCCGACGAGGGTTCTAAACCTCTCACCTGAGCTATTGATAGCTAATTAAGTTCAATTGCAACATTTGTTTCCTTACTTGTTGCCTAAGCAACTTACTTACCTCAAACAGTTCAAGAAAACTCATACTTCCGGTGGGACTTTCGGAAGTCTCGGAGTACCATCGGGATCCTCGGACCCTTAGGCACGTTCCGAACCTTCCGTAGTCTCGGTCGGGTCAACGCAGCAAAAAGTCAAACCCCCCATTTTCTTGTGTTAGCGCCGCGTCGCCAAAGGCAAAAAGGAATTGGCGACGCGTCGCCAACGAACAAACGTTCTGTGACATAAAATTGAATTGGCGACGCGTCGCCAATTTTCGGGCCAATTGGCGCCGCGTCGCCAATTCTGCAGAAATGCAGAATTTGGCCGTTTGCTGCTACGAACTTTGGCAACCAAATACATATATCAAACATGCATCAAAAGTTACCAAATTTCATACACATGAAGTACATGTTGCAAGGAACAAAACCAACTATCAAAGCCAAACTATGATGCATTAGAAGCATCAAACCAATCCTTCGAATTTAGCTAGTCCATCATAATTCCCAAAACGTTTCTTCACACCATACCCAAAAATTACTCAACTTTCTCAATCCATTTCAATCCAAAAGCAATCCAACAACTTAAAAACACTTTCTCCCTTACCTTAACACCAAGAACAAGCAAGAATTCGAACCCTTCCTCTTCCAAACAAGCTTCCAAAGTTCTACACAAAACCATACCAAAACAAAGCTCTAAAACATCAAAAACACATCTTTCAACCAAAACCCAAGCTTCCAACCAACCAAATAACACGAATTCAATCAAGAACATAACTCATACCTCGTTCAAAAACAGGGGATGGAGAAAAACGCCTCTCCAAGCTTCAAAAACATGGATTCAAGCTTGAAAATCACTTCTCCAAGCTTGAACATCCTTAATTGCGCCTCTTGACACCAAGATCACTTGATTCCAAGTTCAATTTGAGAGAGAAATGAGTGAGGGAAGCTTAAGAACGTGTTAATGGCAGCTTCTCCCCCTCTTTCCCTTCTTAAACCCTCACTTAGCAACCAAGATCACCAAGGTTTCAAGTTAAGTGTAATTAGGTCCCCCATCTTTGTAACTTAACAGTTCTTGATTAAATCCTTGTCTATTTGTTGAGTTTGAGTTAAGGTTAAAAGTTAAGTTCTAAAAATTCATTTTAAAACACTCGGGACTCGTCCCGGCCACTCAGGGTGCAAAATTACCATTTTGCCCCTGAACTTAGTTCAGAGCTTTATTCTTGTCGGAACTTAGTGAACTTTGGCAAACTTCTTAATTCTTGCTAGGCAAACTTAAATTAAACTTCTACACTAAATTCTAAAGTCTTTACCTCCCTCTAGAAGGGCCGTAACACTCAACTTATTTATAAAGCAATCCACACCACAAAACATAAAATCGCTTGGCCTCCATCATTCTCAAACAAGCGAGCAGCCTTTATCCAATCAAATAGTCAAATTCAGCCCCAGCTAATATTTATCAAACATTATAATTGAATTCGCTAGGACAATTCATGATTTAGCCTGAACTTAAATTTTAATTGAAACCTTACGGTGTCAGTTAGTGACACTATCTTAGCATAACCGAGCACTAACCATGCAACATAAGGCAACAAGCTGTTGGCGGGTGGCAGCGTTTGGAGGTGCTGTCAACCATCGAGAGCTAGCCAGTGAGGTCCATTTGACTTTTGAGAGTGACGATAAGAGTAAGATGGAAGGATCAAGACTGAGGGAGGAGGTGGAGATACGGCTAAGGCAGAACAGATGGTAGACGAGTGTGTGAGGGCGAGCCAGCAGTAAGGCTAACCAAAACCAATAAAGGTAAGGTGTGTGATAACTGAGAATGACCATGAGTAGCAGAGCAGCAGGTTGCAAGGAGTATAGCTGGTTGCGCACAATGGGACTCATTTTGGGTTAGCATTTTCTTAGTCTTAATGGGCTAGGCTGGGATAGGTAAGCATGGTATTACTTAGTCTTAGTCTTAATGGGCTGGGCTGGGATAGGTAAAATTCAAGAATAATCGGGTAGCTGCAAGTTTAATCAAACAAACCTATTTTTTAAATTCTTTGGAGCAAGTTGAGTTCTAAACAAACTATAGCAACGTGTTTTTTAAAGAGTCACCACCAATCAATTTTGCCTAGGTTGATTGGATACCTATTATGATCTGTGAAAGATTCTAAAATCGTGAGTTGATTACACTAAAATAACCTTATTATAGCGCCTAAAAATTAGTACCATGGGATTCGATTTTATCTTTTTCTAAATCTTTACTTCTTAACCTAATCTTTGATTGGGATAATTTTATGAATTTTATTTAATTATGTCTAATTTTCTTTTAAATTCTAAATCTTGAATTTTATCAGACCAACTGAATATAGAATCTTAGATGTCCTTAAAATTTCAGGATTTTACTAAATCCACAAAGAATTTGGAAGAAACATCTTGTTCAAATTGAGAATCTTATTAGATCAATTAGATTTGGACAAATTTATCTAGGGATTTTATCAAATCACCAAAAATAGATTCTTAAAAGATTTGTTATGCATTTAAAAATTAGGTTCATTTTAATTTCTTTCCAATTTCAGGATAGTGAGGTAAGTAAGAATATCTGAGCAATTAAATAATTAATTATTTTTTTATATTATTACTCTTTTTTTACTATTTTTAAGATGCATTATGAGATCTAAATAAAGGGAAAAAAATCAATCACTCTATCTTAAAGTTAAAAGAAAATAAAGATAAATCAAGAGATTAAAGAAACTAAAACAATAAAATAAACTGAAATAAATAAACATTCTAAGTTATATTCGTATGTGGATTTAATGGCTAAATTTAATGGATGACCAAAACAAACAAATAAACCAAGAAACAAAGAAAAAACCAAACAATATAAAATAAAATAAAATAAATAAACACTCTAAGTTATATTCCTATGTGAATTTACTGCTTGAATTTAATGCATGGAAAATCAGGCAAATAAAGAAAGAAAACAATGAAAAAAATAAACAGACAAACAAACATCAAAAGTTTGCTGTTTAATGGACTAACTGCAGAATAAGAAGGGAGTTAGTGACTGGTATGAACGAAAATAAAAAGGTAAGGATTAAAGGAGGATTTTACCCAAAAGGAATTGGTGATCGGATCGGGTCGTAACCGGGTCGGGATCCGGATTTTGGCTCGATTCTAGCTATCGGAGGCATATCGGTGGCGGAGGGTTCCTGGGCTTCGAGCGTCGGTGATAGGTCACTAGCAGGAGGCGGCGTGTGGTGGACGACGGCGTCGAGGACGGAGGGATGAAAGGAGGACCGAAGACGATGGCGCTCGGGCTTCGCTGAACTGGCGACGGGAACGGCGATGGGGGTGGCACCTGGGCACGCTGTTGGCCAAAATATCAGTTTTAGTCCAACAAAGCTCTTAGGCCACTGATTTGGTCCCCTTTTTTATGCGAAATTTCAATTTAGCCCAAATTTTGCCTTATTTGTCAAATTAGCCTAAATCTTTGCAAAAATAACCAGAGTTTCCCAAAATTTCATGATTTTGCCATATTTTCCCCAAACTTTCAAATTTTTACAGATTTACCTCAAACTTTCGAATTTTGGCAGATTTGCCTCAAACTTTCCAATTTTGCCTAGAATCTTCTAAAATCCCTCGCTTTTCACCCAAACTTTTCCCTTTTGGCTAAATTGACCCTACAAGACCTTTAGGACTCCGAATTAGTACCTAAACTAAATTAACTCATATTTCTACCTTATATGAATATTTTAAACTCCTGACATTAATAATACAAAGAAAAAAACCAAATTGCCCCTACAAAACAAAATGCTCCCAAAATTGACTTTTCCTAACCTAGAACTAAACAAAAGCTAGTACCTGGACAAAATTAGGTGTCAACATAAACCAAATACTAATTATTCACTCAACTAACCCAGACCCTGACCTGAAAAATAGGATCAGGTTACGGGTTAAGGTTAATTGCATTCACCCCTAATCACCTCAGTTTTGCCTAGCATTTTTTTGTATTACAACACTTAGTTTTGCCTGTGCCAATACTAAGTTTGGCCTAGAATTGGTTCTTTCTGCCACTATATTAAATTTCCCCTAATATTAGTTCCATTTGAACTTATGCTTTGTTTCACCTATGCCTACCTATTCTCTGAGCTTCTCAAGTTGCTTGCTTCTCTTCTTTATAAGTTACTAAATCATCTATTTTTCCTTCATGTTAAGCACTTTGTCCTTTTCTATGAATAACCTCTTATAGTCCACTCAACAAACTATTTGTGAACAAACTTATTAATATATACATCTAACAACCTATGGATGTTCAAGCTTTATGTAGTGTTTTAAGAGACCCTACAAGAAAAATGCCATTTTCCAACAAACTCTTACAATGATGTGCCACTGGAAAAAGTCTAATTCTGACAACCGACCACCAAAAACCATCTGCCAACTGAACGTTCACCAAAGAAAAAATATTTTGAAATATTCTAATGATTAGCAGTCATAACTTCCTATAGCATCGTATCTAAAATGGCCATAAAAAAATGTCGGCCATGTTAGCTGGAACCGCAATTTGCTGATAAAATGCTGCCTAAAAATTGGTTAACCAAGTTTTCGATAGTTGTCATAAAAAATCGGCTGTCCAATTTTTCAACTGTTCCTTATTGGGATTTGTTTTTTTAGAAAACAAAAACATTTAACTAAATTGGGAAGAAGAAAAAACTAAGGGTGAAAACAATAATAAACAATATGGTGTGAAAAAGATAGTGGAGGGGAAGGAAGAAGAAAAAGAAGAATAAAACAAGAAAAGTGAAAAGAAAAAGAATTTATAGAAGTAAAGGAGGAAGAATAAGAAGAAGGAAAAAGGAAGAAGAAGAATATGGTGAAAACTATAAAGGGAGAAAAAGAAGTTATAGAAGGAAAAAGAGAGGAAGAAGAATATGATGTAAGGCATAGAGCGAAAAATGAAATAAACGGTGAGAAAGATGAAGGAAGGAAGAACAATGTGGAGGGTAAGAATAAAATTGAGATTTTGGTAGATAAGTAAGGGTTGTAAAAATTGAGATTTTGATGGAGAAGTAAGGGTTTTATAATGGTGATGTAAAAAATTTAACTTTTTTAGGTGGGGGGAAGTTGACAAAAAAAATTTCATTTTTCTGACGGCTTGGCCTTTAAAAAAATTTAAAAATTTAATTTTTCTTGTTGGGAAAAAAAGGGAAATTTCAGGTTTTCCGACGGCCAAACGCTAGAAAATGGCAAACTCAAAATTAAAATTTATCTTTTTTGGGCAAGGAAGAGTGGGAGGTGAGTGAAGTAATTTTCTAATTGTAAAATTGTCGGAAAACCCACCGGAGAACCGTCAACGGCACCTTGCTAGAAAAGCCATGTAGCTTTTCCATCGGCAGGTTGT
The DNA here is from genome assembly GCA_039654915.1 of Aquilaria yunnanensis. Classification (NCBI taxonomy): domain Eukaryota; kingdom Viridiplantae; phylum Streptophyta; class Magnoliopsida; order Malvales; family Thymelaeaceae; genus Aquilaria; species Aquilaria yunnanensis. The sequence goes on from CM077595.1 coordinate 7,153,935, forward strand.
TGGAATACCTATCAAAGGGTTACCAAGTAGGTGTGGTCATAAAAATTCTAGCGATTCATCGTCGGAAATTCAGCAGAGTTATTCCAATAGGTTGATGTTGGAAATTTATCGATGGCACCCTCTCAGTAACAATTTTCCTACGGCCTGTGACAAAAAATGTTGACTGGAAAAGTTCCAACAATTTTTCATCAAAAATTTTATTAATTTTGTAATTTTTTAATAAATTTTTTGACTTATCTAACGTATGTAAATAAAAATTCATAAAGAAAAAAAACATTTGGTCTTTATAAAAATGATTTTATTTCAAACTACTTAAAGCATAAAATTAGTAAGTATATAATTTGAATAAATCACTATATATAAAAGTCTTCCAATTCCTAACCTAAACTCCCTAGAGCTTCAAGAAAACAGAAGCGAAGATATGTCATTTTTTTAATTTTAAGCAAATAATAAGAAAAAGAGATAGAGGGCAAACCAGATTTAGGGATGTCAAAAATTATCTTACTCAGCTCTATCCTTCTCAAAACCCGGCTACTCAAATCCAAACTCGACCTTACTCATAAATTTATAGGAATGATACAGATTTAACTAATCCTAACCAACTCTACCCCCAACCCCCTAAATTAATATCTCTATATTCAAAATATAATTTTATTTCAAAATAAATTTATAATTTAACATAAAGTATCATATATTATTTTAGTTTATGATTTTTTAGGTATTAATTGTAAACATACACACTCTTTTAAAAATATATAAATATTTTAAAAAAATTTAAAAACTTAAATATATGTCTTCAAATGGGTTGCTGGTAGTACCCCCGACCCCTTAGGCAAGTTCCAACCCAAAGCCGATCACCCCTGGGCTATACTAGAAGCTCAATAATCAGCTTATTTTTCTAGGTCCAACCAAATCACAACCTGACCCGTCACTCATCCTCATATGTATATATTGATGTTAGATTGGGCCTCGAACTTTAAGGGTTCAAATCCAATTAGAACTTAGAAGTCAAGCGCGCGCACAAGCCTACTTGTGACATTGGATTGCCCGTGTGCTTTTGACAAGGAAAAATCAACTTGAAACTTGAAAGAAAATGAAGCCTTTCTTATTTTTTTTGGATTGTCTGCTAACATCTTACTACTTAAGAAAAAAAATTTAAATAAAAATAAATTTATAAACTTTAATAAGATTATAAAAATTTTAATTTCAATATATTATTATACCTACATAATATTCACTTTCAAATGAAATTGGTTACGGAAAAAATATAAAAATAAAAATAAACCATTTTAGATTAAATTAATTTAAGTTAAAACAATTGGGCGCAACTGTTATGAAAGCAATGTGGTTCACATTCTTCTGAAATAAAATAGGGTAATCTTTGTGGTGCCTAACATTTAATCTGTGTTTCATTTTCATCCTTAACCTTTCTAATTTTTTTAAAATTCTTTCTTTCATTCCTAATCCTTTTTAAAATGTTGAGTATACTACTCTATTCAATGAAATCCACTAACCTACATGGAAATTGACGTAACTGCAAATGTAACATGCGAAACTCAATTTATAAGGATTAAAAAAATTCTAATAATAATTTGAATTACCAATTACCAGCTAAAAAAATGCTGCACACTTCAATATACTAGAAAACATTTAGTAGACAGTTAAAATTAGAATTTAAGAATTGATATCAAATAATTACTTGTACTTAATGTATTTCATGTAATTAGGGAGAAATACATAATGTTTTAAAAAAAAAAGTTTAGGACCAATAGTAAAACAGTTAATGAGTTAAAGGGACAAAAATTGAACGGGTATGTCCTGAAGCAAATAAACGCGTCCGTTCAACAACATGTTGTTAAAAAACACAAAGAATTATAAAGAAGTGTTGTTTTAAAAACACTGCACAAAAAAAAAAAAAGGAAGGGAACGAAGGACTCTTGTTATAGTTCTGTTATTTTTCAAATTAAAATCTATTAAAAACTTATTATATTCAAGTTTTTAATTTATTTGTCAGAAAAACTAATGCCATTTGAAGTTAATACTATATCTATCTAATAAACAATTGAATAAAATTTTAAAAATAATTATTCTTTATAAAAAAACAATTTCCATACCCAACTTGGGAGGAGTAAATTTTATAAAAGTACTTAATTTCTTTAAAGAACATTTTAAAAAATTATTTTTTATTTTTTAAATTGCAGAATTTTAATTAATATACAAGTTAAATAAAAAAACAATGGAAAATAATATTTTAAATAATTTATTATATAACTAAGAACACCTGGGGAAATCATTGTGAGGCTTTTTATGAATTGTTGGGGACTATTTTGTCAAGAGAAGGTAAATTTTGTTTTATTTATTTATTTATATTTAAAAATAGAATTGTTAAAAAAGGAGGAGAGAGAGAGAGAGAGAGAGAAATAAAATAAAATAAGGGGCACATAACTATCAAAGCCAGGCTGTGTGCACCTAAAGAGCTCCGAGTCTCTTAAATTGCGAATTCGTACACGTACTTCCTATGAAATAGACATTCAACCAACCACTAATTGTTCTTTTCAATCAAAGATAATGTCTAAAACATTAAAAAATCATAAAAGTTTCTAGAAACTATTTATAAATTTAAAGCTACATGAAACTAACTTTTTTTTTCCGAGCACGAGGTGCTCTTACAAAGTTTAAAAAGTTCATAAAATGATGTACTTAAATATATTCCCCCTGTCCCAAAATGGATAAAATGTTTTTTTGAGTACGGAAATTAAAGTATATATAATTTATATTATTTTTTTAATTTTATTGATGAAACTAATTTTTTTTTAAATTTTATATAGTGAGAGTTTAAATAATGATTAAAAAATTTTTAATTTTGTACAATGAGAGATTTAGTAAAGATTAAAAAAAAAATTCTTTATTGGGTTTTGCATGGTAAGAGTTTAAATGGGGATAAGATGATAAATTGATTGTTAAAAATTTTTTAAAAAGGAAAATATTTCAACCTTTTTTGAATATCCCAAAAGAAAATACGTTTCATCTAAATTAAAACAGATGAAGTGTTATTGGTTTTGGACACTTGGGTTCTAGATTTTGTAGAGAAATTGAATTCAAATTATTTTCAACGTTATTTTTGGACTTTTTTGGAAGGTCATATTAGTTTAAGCAATGTGATTCTTTCGGAAGTTATATCTTTTCCTCTGGGTTATGACTCTTTAGGGGATATGACTCTTGAAAATAATGTGATTGTTCTAAAAGGGTAGAAATTTTAAATTTGGGTTACACACAGATATGTCATTAAATTTTTTTTTTATCCGATCTCCCACTAAAGTTTTAAAATAAGCTAGATATACCACCAAAGTTTTAAATTGGGAGTAGAAAACGTTTAAAGTAACAAGTTTTGATTTTTTAGTGTCATAATACAAGTTTTAACAATCTTGAAGGACCAATCTCAAATTAACATTCACTCTCTCGATCAATTTCATTACACTTTAACCTGGTATTTTCCGACTTCCCAGATGGCAACCCAGTAATCATCACCACTCCAACCGAGTGCTAGCAATGACAAGTCTCTCCACCTCCCTCACCAATGCAGCTGGCGATAAGAGGGCTGAAGAAAAAAGCGTTGTGGCAAATTCCGATGGTTGTGTATGGCTCCGGTGAATATAAAGGCTTTCAATTACTCCATATGCCTTGGAAAGCTTTTTGTCAAAGGGCAGAGAGGGGATGTTGCCATTGGTAGCGCCAATGACAATTCTAATGTCAATATTGGTGAGGGCCTTAACGATGGTGAGATTAACGCCGTAAAGCTTGACCTTCTAAATGGATGTCGACTAGAGATGCTTGATTGTGGCAAAAGGCGGCAGATCTGGGAAAGCATGGAGGTGATGAAGATCATACTCTCTTCATACAAAAGTCTCAAAGGTTCTTGTATTTTTTTGAAAGGTATATAATAACTCTAATATTTAAAAGTATGTTATTTTTACCATTTTCTTATTATTTTTTAACTGGTAGTGGTATATTTGAGCTGTTTTTAAAATATAAATGGAAGGTTGAGCCTAAAAAAACTAGAGTAGTATATTCGTGCATAAACCAAAACATTAATGACTAATTTGAGATTATTGCCTTTTCATAAAATCTGGGGGTAATTTTTATAGCGTACGCTTACGGCTCCGTTTGGCATTAGCGTCAGCAATCAGCGTTAGAGTTTTGAAAAAACTATCCAAAGGTAGCTTTTAGCTTTTAGCTTCAGCGTTTTCATCACAACCATTAAATAAATTATCTAAAACTCTAACGCTGATTACAAAAACTGTTCCCAAACAGGGCCTACATGTCTTTTGAGAATACATGATATTCATGTATATCTATTTGAGAATACATTATTCCCTTTCATGAATTGATTTTTTTGGAAAATGCTACTTCTATCTAAATATATTAGTTGAATTTATATCTAAATAATAGTGCTAAAGCAACTAACACAAAACTAATTGGCAACGAATATACATACTCCAATTACGATATAAAGTTTTGACTAACCATTTTTCTTAACCATGTGAATTGTACAAAGTGCTAACAATCGAATTCCTTTTTTTTTTATAGAAAGATATTTCATTCAAATTATCAGTGAATCAAACGATATCTTACAAATTAATAACATAGGATACTAAAAAACAACAATGACATATAAACTGTCCAATAAAATACTGCACATCTCTATAACACTGAATGAAAGAAAGATAATCGGATCAAACCAAAGCTTTCCAAGTAAATTGGGATAATTATGGAGAAATAACTCATAAATAATTGAGAAAAAAAATATCTTAAAAGGATAAGATTAAAAAAAAAATAACATACAAGCATCCCGATCTATTATTTACAAATGCTCATAGATGGTGGTAAAGGAATTTTATGAAGAATAAAGAACAGGAAAAGTGATTGTGTATAAGTAGATGAAATAATGGTAAAAAATTAACCAACCAAACCTAAATTGGTATCAAAACCTGACCGGATACACAGAGAACGAAGGAAAAGAAAAGATAGGAGGAGAGAAAAAGGCTGCGGCTAGGGGGGGTGTTTAGAAAGAAAAACTCAACCTAAACTTAACAATCGAATTCCTTGTTGAATAATACATGTAATAAATTATGATGATTATAAATTAATAAGCAGAAACTATATGAAGGAAGAAAACCTATTTGATAGATTTTATACCACGTACAACCAAAGGAGATTAATGGCGACTTGGGTAATAAAGTTTTAATTGCGTGGATGATTTACACCTAATACATTTTAACTTAAGTTAATTCATTTTAAAATAATTTATTTTTATTTTATATTTTTTTAATCTATAACTAATTTTAATTAAAACTCAATATCAAATTACAGTGAAAATTTTGAGCTGTGCACGCAAAAGTTGACCCCCCAGATCTCAATGCCATTCATGTGCACAAAAGGCAGCGTGTCACCCTTCTTTTACGATTAATATCTACCTTTAGATCTTAATAAAATTACTCTCTCGCATAAAAAAATTATTTGGGTAAGAAGATTAAACGTATGTAGTTTGCTTATGAAATTAAAAGTTTAAAAGAAAATTTTTTAGATTTTTTATATTATGAATTTAAATGATAACTAAAATTTTTTTTTCGCTTTGTTTAATAAAAATTTAAATTAGGGTAATGAATTTAATTGGATACTAAAAAATTTTTAACAAGAAAAATGGTTCTTTTTTTTCTTTTTTTGATAAAACCTAAAAAGTAACCTAGATCCTTTTCTGGGATGGATGAAATATTTATTACCATTCTCCTTTTTCTTTTAACACATTCTGTTTTTTAGATAGTTTAAGATCATTTTAATTTTGTTTTTTTGGAGAGAATAGTAATGAGTTACTTAATCCATCATTTTAATTTAATTGATCTCTCATTTAACTTGCACACCAATTGAATTTTAAAATGTAAAAATATTTTTAAAAATATTTTTAATTTTAAATTTTGGTTAAATTCTTTTTTAAGCTGGGCATGAAAAAAATTCATAAAAAATTAAATACTTTATAAAAAAATTTGTTTAAGTGACTAATGGACAGTTAGGTTTAGATTTCAAATTATATTAATTTTGGATTAAACTAATAAAATTAAAAATAATATTTTTTGATGATATTTTAAATTTGGAAAGAACATAAACTTGTGTTTTTTCAATTAAATAATATGTTATTTTTCATATTTTTTGTCATCATTTACTCATTGTTTATACAAATTAGAACTCTATATTGGAGAAGATTAAAATATATTTGTAATTTTTTAAGAAAATTAGGTATTTTTGTTGGTTTTATCGGGCTGGGTATAGAAAAAAAAAAGACATAAAAATTACTTTAAATTTATATAAAATATTTAATTTAATCACCTCACCCTATAATATTCTCATACAATTTTTTGATAAAATAAACGAAAATTATGTTTTTATACGAAATCAGGTAATATAAATTTTAAGGATTAAGGGAAGAGGGGATCGAAGAGAGGAGCTCCAAAGTCCAACCTGGGTTAGGGAAAGAAGAGCCACATCCCCCTTACAAGGCATAATTTTATGATTTACATCCACTATGATTCGTTAACATGATTAACTTTCTAATACATCATTTTTCATCAATTTCGTTTTTTAACTTTAATAATTTTATAATTGGATCACACACACACACACACACACACTTGTTTTTTTAGATGTTTGAAAAACACACGTCGAATCTCCCTTTTTTGTGACGCGAGAGCTTTCTTGGTCATTGCAAATGCTTGAATTTTCTAGATTTATCTTTTTCAACCTTATGTTGGTTAAGGCATTTTAAATCTTAGTGATTTCAAAGAAAGTAGTTTGCGTTTAAAAGGGAAAAAAATGGACAAGCAAAAACCCTTAGGTTTGTTCAGACCTACACTCATTTCCTTATAGTTTACCCTTTTGAATTGTAATGTCCAAAAACAGGGAAAACCCCAGCTTTTGCACTGTCCTTCTCCACCTAGAAAATTTGGCTCCCTGAACTTTCACATCTAACAAAATAGTTATTATCCCTATTTTACAGCTTAACTTTTAGAGTTTAGACTTTTAAAGTTTAATTAACGTTGACCGAAAAACCCCTTCCTATCAAATCCCAGAAGTTCAAAGCTGAGCCAACTAGCCAAGTCTCTCATAAATAGCTCCATCATCACAATTAAAATTATTGACAATGCTAAGATGGATTTGGGAGAAGGAGGTAAGAATAATCTGAGAGGTAGCTGTCATGCGCCGCCGGCAACACCACCCAGATATTCTCGGAATTCAGGAAGTTATGGCCTATCAGACCAAGATGGCAGAAAAGCTCTTCGGCAAGGTTTCTTGCCACAAGTCGCTAGTCTACGCCTTATGATTCTGCCACCAAAACGGTGTCGGCCATCACTATGCCAAATCCCAGAATCTCCTCCTCGATCAAAACACCAGCCTCAATGCCTCTGATTTCAGCCCCTCCTCACTACATGAATGGTCAATAACTAGCTTTAATATCCGGCACTGTCTCCGGATCAAACTATGGTAAAAATATGGTTAAATTTAAAATATAAAATACATGGATATAAAAAAAAAATATTAAATGCTCGGTATTGCAATAAAAATAAAAACAGTTAGCAATAATAAATAATGTAATGACAATTTTAAATAAAATAATAGGTAAAAATGTTATTCACCAACATAAATAGTTTAGGCGTAAAACCACATTTAGCCCCCAAACTTTGTTCACCAGGACACTTAACCCCTTCAACTATAACTCGGGATAACTCAGCCCCCAAACTTTACTAACTGGCACACTTAACCCCCTCATATCGCCACGTGCTGTCACGTGCACTGAATCCATAACAAAAATGTTGGTTTTCGTTTCACAGGGACATAAATGACAAAAATATTGAAATGTGCGGTTGAATGTGGCGTTTGCCACATAAGGGTAGCCGCTCGTCTTCTGTTTGAATCTGCGGCCTCCATAGCTAGCAATAGCCTAGGTTGATCTGATTTGATCCGTACTGCTCCTGGACCTGGACTGATTGCGGTTCCAATTCAAGCAGAAATCCAGGCCCCTCCATCTGCCGTTACTTCGTCTTCGTCTTCGAAGGCAACTCAGCTGTTCAAACTTTTTATCTCACCAACAGGAACAGTTCAGTCTCTGCTCTTTCTCGATTTCTTCTCTCTTAAGTTTTTCGCTTCTCACGTCTTACTGTTCCTTCCTCTCTAATCACGGCTCACTACACCTCTCTCCTTCCCTCCCAATCCTCCATGAAAAAGCGATTCCATTTGAATCCCAAAATCAATCTTACTTCTCTCTAGCAACTTGATCTCAAGCAGCGCTCTAGAATCACTTCAATTTCTCTGAGATTTTACGGATTTTCATCCGGTAAGCATAGGTAAAGCATTTCATCCTTGAAAACTGGTTGGGAATTTCTAGAATTGGCTTCTTACTAATTCAGATTTTGAATCCAGCTCTTGATTTCACCATGCGGGTTGAGGCCAAATCGCTCTTCCGCACCAAGCCCATCTCCGAGATCCGCAATTTGGAAGCCACCACCAACAAGCAGATCTAGGACAAGCAGGAGGAACTTCGGCAGCTCGTTGGCAATCGTTACCGAGACCTCATCGACTCCGCTGACTCCATTGTCCAGATGAAATCCGCCTGTGACGCCATCGCTTCCTCTATCTCCTCCATCCACCTCCACATCCGCTCCCTTTCCGTCTAAACCACCAAACAGCATACTCCAAACCCTAACCGCCTCCGCATCTACAGCATAGCTTGCCGCGTCAAATACCTTGTTGACACTCCCAAAAATATTTGGGGCTGCCTCGACGGGTCCCTCTTCCTCGAGGCCGCCGCCAGGTACGTCCGAGCTAAGCACGTTCATTCCAACCTCATTTGGGATCCCAATCACAGCAACAGTATATTCTCCAATTTTCCTCTACTGTAGCACCAGTGGTAGATTGTGGAGAGCTTCAAGCCTCAAATTTCGCAGAGGAGTTGGAAGCGGTCGCTGGATTCTGGCCTGCCCGTTGGGACTTATGCTGACGCCTTGGCTGCTGTTGCTGTTGTTGATGAACTGAAACCAGCTCAGGTTCTAGGTTTGTTTCTTGATAGCAGAAAAACGTGGGTGTCTTAGCATATTTCAATAAACCCTTATGTGGCAAACGCCACATTCAACCGCACATTTCAATATTTTTGTCATTTATGTCCCTGTGAAATGAAAACCAACATTTTCATTATGGATTCAGTGCACGTGACAGCACGTGGCGATCTGAGGGGGTTAAGTGTGCCAGTTAGTAAAGTTTGGGGGTTGAGTTATCCCGAGTTATAGTTGAAGGGGTTAAGTGTCCTGGTGAATAAAGTTTGGGGGCCAAATGTGGTTTTACGCCAAATAGTTTACACATAAAATAAAGTGGTAGTAATATGTGCCTTTATAGTATATGCAATAGCTTAAATAAAAATACATGATTATATAATTAATATTCATATGTTATCAGTTAAATTAGTGAGAAATTACATTCAGAATGAATACAGTATTTTACTAATATTACATACTATTTTAATTTTATATAATTCATAGTAGTAATAGAACATAGATTAGATAGTGAATTATAGAATATCTAGATTAAAATAATTATGTAAGGCATTACAAAAATTTGAGTATATTTTAGACGTTAGTATGAAGTGATATAAAATTTTTATCTTCATACAATGTTTACAAAATTTTGGATTGGAGAGTGAGAAGAATATATATGCAAGAAGAAAAAAAACATATTTGCTATGGTGTGTCAAACTACTAAAACATATATGAAAAAAATAAAAAAAATAAAAAATGAGTATAAGTATTTTAAGTATTAGTTTTACGAACATAGTCTCAGCACCCTTACATCTCCAGAGGACACCGACCATGACTACACTCCCTAATTTGTCAATTCTATCTTAGATTCCCATAGGATTTGAGAAACATGCAAGTTGACTCATATACTTTACAACAATTTATTAAAAGGATAAACATAGCTACATCAAGTTGTGTAAATGATAGGTTTTTATATAGTTTAAATCAGATATAAAACTAAGGTCAATTGACCTAACTTGCCTCTACTAATGAAGATGACAAAAATAATTCTACTGCGCCTACCCTACCCAAACACTACCACCTAAACTTGACCTTATCTTCAAAGCTTGTTATGTGTTTAATTACTTTTACCTAAAATGTAAGAAAACAGATTTATTGTGAAGTATCAAGCTATTAAAACATGTATGAGAAAAGTAAGAAAAATAAAAAGATGACTATGAGTATGAGTATTTTAAGTATTAGTTCTAGGAATATAGTCTTAAACCTATAGCGCAGCTACCACCAAAGGACACGGACCCGACTTCCACTTCTTTGAATTAACAATTTTGTCTCGTGTGCCCTCTAAGTTTCAAGAAACCAACAAGTTACTTGTCATACTTTACAACAACTTATTAAGAAAAAAAAAAACATAGCCACATCAAGACGCTTAAAAGGTAGGCTTTGGCATAAGATAAATCAAATATAATGTTAAGTATAATTAGCTGAGCTTGGCCCCTACCAATAAGGATGACAAAATTACTCTACTACCCTTACCTTTCCCAAACCAGGCTATTCTAGCTTGACCCTACCCATAAAGCTTTAGGAAGGTTATAGGTTTAACTAATTCTACTGCATCCTACACCTCATAAATTAGTATATTTATTTCTAAAAATTTTAATTTTATCTCAAAATAAATTTATAATTTAGTGTAATTTTTTTTATGTTACCTGTTTTTATAAATTTTTATTTATTAATTATTTGTAGACACACATATTATTTTAAAACACCAATAGGTAAGCGCGTGTTACCAGTTTACCCATAGGAGTTGGGTACAAACTCACTTACATGTTGAGATGGTTTGAATTTAGCAATATCTTATTCAAACCTCTTTTTTCACATCATTATCTATTAAAGAAAGCCCATGACCCATGATCGGCCTAACCTACCCCCTCAGCAAATACTTAAAAAAAACTTTCTATTAAAAAAATGCATACTTTATATCAAAAAATTTGTAATATAATGAAAATGTTGTTATTTTTATTTTTATTTTTTGCAAGGAAAATATGTTTATTACTATTCAAGATAATTGTTTGAAAAACCAATTATCTGTTACATAGGTTGGGGTTCAAATCAAGCTAAGCCAATCCTGAATACCTTAAGATCGAGCTTGATTGAAACTTTTCATCAAAATCACAGTCTAATAACAATCACATATTAGGTGAATCCTCACTATTGGACAATTTTTATTTCAAAAAGTTTATAATGATAACAACTTTAGGTGCATAGGAAAAAAAAAGGAGAGGTTGATTTCCAACTCTATGTTTAAGATATAAATACCTAGCTAGGTATTGAGTATTAATAATAAAGCTGTAAATTAAGAATATTTAGAGTAAAATTAATCTAATAAAGATCATTATAATTAACAACTAAAATAAATGACTTAATGTAAAAAAAATTAACTTGATGTTAATTTTTGTATTATATTTTATGTTCAACCATCTTCTTAATATAATATTAACATATACTAATTAACCCTCCATGTAGTGCTAGCTTGTTTCTTTAATTATTAATTTTAAAAAAAAATTAAAGAAAAAATAATGAATGTAATGGAAGAAAGTTATAATTTGAAGCTAACAAAGAAAAACTCCAATCAAGTGTCATGTATTTTCAGTAAATAAACATGATTGAGTGATGAAAATAGTAATAACACCATCTAATGTAAAATATATTTATAAATTTAAAATAAAAAATATAATAATAATAATTAACAAAATAAATGGTAATAAAAATATTTAATAGTAACTGAACATACCACAAAAAAATAAAAATATTGAATAAAAATAAAAAAAATGGAACAATGAGCATGCCACTATTGTCTATTAGTTTAGATTTTATTTTCAATACGTAATCGTATATATGAGAAAATTTATAATAGGAATGAGAAAATTTTAAGATGTAGTAAAGGCAATAATATTAACTCACATTATAATTCAATTTATTTTTTTTTATAATGCATAGTTTACCAAATCAATTTAAAATAAATAAAAATGATGGTATTAATTTGATGCATTGGTTCAACAAAAAAAGTACAATTTCGAAAATCATGGAAGAATTTCATCTTGTATTCAAGTCTTTAAATTTGAATAAAAAACAAATATCTTTTACCTTTGAGAATAATAAAACTATTTTTTGTAAGTGTTAATGTATTTTTTATGTTTCCTAAAATAAATTAAATGTTAATAAATGTTAATTTGATTCTGTTTTGGAAAAAAATAATGTTAATTATCCCATTTGTTTTATAAAGTGATTCAAATTTATAATTATTTGAAAAATTAATTATTTCCTTTTTATGAAAATAGGTTCTAATTGGTGTGATTTTTTTATTTTAGATAATAATTTTTTTTCCCATGAACAAATTATTCTTGTTACGTAAAATATCTTACTTATTATATTTCTAAAATAAAGAAGTTGTATGGAGGTTTTAGAATAAATATTAAATGTTATGATATTATAGCCAAAATTAATGTTTTCTTACTAATTACATTATATGTACAAGATTTTAAACAGCTTCCTTTTTTGTGTGAAGTTAATGTGTGACTCTATGTGAGAAAATATGCTATAAAATCTATGTTAAATATGTTAATGTGTGAGAGAAACCAAGGAAGACAAAAGAATATTGAAAATTTTGTCCCAAAAGTATTAAGTTTGATATTTTTTGTACCAAAATTATAAAATCTTTGTATTGATTAGTAAAAAAAAAAGTATGCAAGAAAAGTGCTTTTTATGATGAAAACATAACCTTTATACATTGTTGACACCCAATTTCGTCCGACCTTCATAAAAAAATTAATTAATTAAAAAATATTAATTAAAAATTAATTAAATTAAAAATAATATTATATATTTATTGATAAAAATTAATTTAGGGGGGCATTTTTGTTTTATAAGTTTAGTCAAAATATAATAATATATATATCTGTTTGTGTGTGTTTAAAAAAATTATTATTAATTAATTAAAAAAATTAATTAGTTAAAAATCAAATCAAATCAAATCAAAAATATATATGTAATAAAATATATATATATATATATAATAAAATAAATAAATAATAATAAAAAATTAAAAATATCTCCCTTCTCGATCCTTCTGAGGGGGATTATTAAACGGGGGCACTCGGCCTCTCTCAGACAATGAGCAATCGCTCGTCTCTCTCTCTCCATTTCTCCGAGCTCTCTCTCTCTCCCTTGCCGAAACCTCTGACATTCACAGACACAAATCTCTGAACTCTCAGATTCCTCTCTCTGCTCTCCCTCAACAAAACTCTCTCTCGCTCTCAATCAAGTTCTGGTCTCTCTATCTCGCAGAGCACTCTCTCTCTCAGCGCACCCACTGCCGCCACGCCGTATCGCCGCCTTCGTCACCATCCTGCCAGCTCAACTCGCGCGCTTCCTCATCCATCGTCGAACCTACTCACCTGTCAAGCTCCGTCTCCTCCATCTCGCTCGACGTCGTCGCTGTTGCGAACAACTCTCCGCCGCACTCGCACGTTGTCGGTCTCTACTCCAGCACCGCCCCCTGCTGTCGCGCCTCGTTCTCGCCTCGTTCGTCGTCTCCAGTCCCCCGTCCGACGCTCTCCCTCTGCTGCCAGCTCCCGCCATGCCATCCTCGCCGCCCGCCATCGCTGCCGCCGTGCACACCTCCGCCGCGTCAGTCCACCGCCGACTAAGCCAGCCCAAGTGCCCTCCTCCGTCATCGCCGCCGGAATCAGTGAGAACCGTTTCTGACCCGTTTCCGACCCGCGAAAACCGACCCGGATCCAACTCATCCATATCTCTTTTTGGTATAACCCTTGTTTAAGCCTTGGATTTTTTTATTTATGTCAACCAAGTCGCTAACATTTTTTTATTTTGCATACAGGTCACTGACAGCAACTTTTTCTATTGTTCATTTTCTTTTGTTTCCTTGTTTATTTGATTGTTTAGGCCGTGTAATTAAGTGTTGATTACTAAATTCACATATGAATTAGATATATATATTTTTTTTTTATGGGTTTTAATTTTCAGTGATTAGCATGCTAAAAACTACTCTGTTGCTGTTCTTAACAAACTAAGTTGTTCTAAAGTATGTCATAAATTGGAGGATCCGAATCTGGTGCTGGTATTTGGTTTTTGGATAGCCCTGTACGTCTAGTTTAACTATGTTTTTATGGGATGCAATTTAGATGTTTGTATTATGAGTTTTTTTTATGATGCTATAGCTGGAACTTTGTATGAAATTTATTGTGTGTGTCTAGATTATGTATATAATTTTGTATTATGGTAAATGTGGTCTCAAGCTACAGAACGTCATTGCTGGAATTTGTTATATTCTAAGATACTTGAATTGCTGTTCAACTAAATTTGACAGAGTAAGATGCAAGATTATCAGGTTAAAAATATTCTCTGAATCATTTATACCAAAAGCTTGTTAATGTAAGGCCAAGGCTTGGCACCCAGAGACTCTCGTTGATTCTATGTGATATGAGGTATTATTAAAAGCTATACTTATAATCTTTTATTTCAAGTTATTTGCTTTATAGATTGTATATTGGTTGGAATGAAGTTGCTGGGTTAAAAAATGTTTTGATAATTTGGGGACGGTTATTTATATAGATGAATTTGTAGTCTTTCTGTAGGAAATTCGGATGGTAAAAGAGAGAAGGGCTGTTGTTGACATGTAAGATTAGATGTGTCTCATACTGAGAATCTATGAGAGCCTCCAATTTTCTTGACTTTGTGATAGTTAACTTTTGATTGGAAAAATAAGTTATGGTTTATTGCCCTACTTCGTGAAGCTGATGCAAAGTTTTGTGCATTAAGTTGACAGCCAACCCGAAACTTTTCATATCTATGAACGTGTAGCCAACCTCAGAGAGTTGCTATTAAGACTTATGCTTGAATGATTGACCTCTAGTTTTCAGGGTTTGAGATTAAGAATATTTTTGCAGCTGAGAATGGATGATTATTCATTGTTTTTTTTTTTTTTTTTTTTTTGGGGAATTCTGATTGGCGGAATGACATTTTAAAAAGTTGAAAATCAGAATATGACTAAGTGAATCGTCCAGCAGCCCAAGGGGAAGTATTAGGTTTTTTTTTTTTTTTTTGAAAGAATAGATGATGGGGTTTTGGAGTACCACACTATGTATGTGTCTTATATTAGAACGAAACTACTCCAGAATTCATGTTTAATTCAACATGGACATGTAACATAAAGTCACACCTCCTTTGAAAGTTTTTTGTAGCTCTAGCATCAGTCTAAATATATATTTGAATAAGTTCGACTGTTTTACTTTTGTGTAACAAGGCATGCGAGTTGAATTTAGCTATCTTCTTCTTTTTCTTTTCCTTCCAACTTTGGTAAATTGGGGGCATAAATGTTGCAATATTCTTCTGGTCCGTATCTCTGCAATGGTGCTTTCATTGGAAGATTCAACTGCTTCTCTATTGTTGGTGTTATGCCCCACAAATCTCCAATGCTGTGATATATTGCATAGAAATGTCTAAACCATTTTTTTTTCAAGTCTGTCAAAAACTCTTGCTTTAGTATAAGCCTTGCCTTAAGTTGGATCAAAGATTTATTTTTGTCTTGATTGTTGCACTGTTAGCCATTAATAATTTAATAGGCAGAACCATGAAGCTAGCTTCCTTAACAAAAATGTATTTTAGTTCTTTTGGCCATTAACGAAGTTTAGCTCTATGATTGTCTGCTGCTAGGTCATTATCCCATAACTGGCACCTTACGAACTCCTTGCTGATAGCTGATTGTTGACACCCAATTAATCAACTTCTTTGGATATAACTTTAATTTAGTCATCCAATTTTCTATTTTTGTTCCTATGAGCTACTAATGTTTTTTTTTTCTTTTTTTTTTCTCTTTTGGTTGCAGATTAGTCGTTGACAGCAGATTTATTTCTTTGTTCTCTTTTTGTTTTCTTTCTTTCTTTGATTATTTAACCATGTATTAGATTTAATCGTTAAATTCACTTAAAGATGTAATTTAGGATATTTATTTATTTATTTTTTTAGAATAGTTTAATTTTAATTATTGTAATGCATTAAATGTGTATCAAATTATTAGAAATCCGTCTTAAGACGGATCATAAAATCCATGTCCAGATGATTCGGTTAGAATCCATGGCTTGGATATTAACTGAAATTATTAAAAAATAAAATAAAATTAAATAACGAAATCCTAAGACGGATCATATCCATGTCCAGATGATTGGGTTAGAATCCATGGCTTAGATATTAAATTCCATATCCGGATGATCCGGCAGGATCTACGGTTTGAAAAATATCAACCTTTTAAAATAAATAAATTAAATAAAAAGGTAAAAATCCATATTTATGATATGGATTAATTGATTAAAATTTCGTCAAATTCCGTGTCCAAATGACTCGGCAGAGTCCATGGTTCGGAATTCAAATCTTCCGTGTCCAAATGACTCGGCAGAGTCCATGGTTCGGAAGTATAAAATTCTATACAAATTACCAAAATCCACATTTTCGACTAATTCAGTTAAAATATCTAAATTAACTGAAAATTTTTAAAAGCAAAGTAAAACAAAATTAAAATCAACTAAGGTGCCAATTTTGGGCGCTATAACAATATTGTTTTAGCGTAACCGTACTCCCGATCCCCGAACTCTCGCAGACCAATTTTAAGGTGTCCAATCGACCTAAGAAAACTGATTGGTGGCGACTCCAGAAGACCCGACGTTGCCACAGCTTGGCGACTCCACTGGGGACCCTGGTTAGTGAGTCGGGCCTAAAGTTGATTTGTTTTGATTTACTCTGCTTTACTATTATGTGGATTTATATACTATATTTACTTAGCGAAAACATGCATGATGCATTCACAATATGAAGCTCTATACCCGAGCTTCCTCAAATCAAACACGATTCTTTCTAAGCGGAATTGGTGTTGCTGTCCTTGTGAGGCCACGGTCTCCAAGCCTTCACCGGTTTCAAAGTAGCAAAGTAGTGTATTGCCTTCTGAGACGGTTAGTCTCTGCATGGGCCCACGAAAAGCTACGACTCGAATTAATCCATTCCTTACATTAACCCTAGAGGGTAAGGAATCGGGCCGTCACTATGATTTAGTGACGGGATTCGGGAACTATCCCTTGCCTTTTTGATAAGCCACCTTATGCATATAGAATTCCCCACTTAACCATAGAACTAACCATAGAATTTCTACCATTTTACCAACGCCATAAGCATATCCTCGTTATGCTGTGTTGTTACTCTACACTTTTCTTCATATGGTTTTAACTTGTTTATCCATAATACTTCATAAGTTGTTAATTACTATTTAACTTGTTAATAACCTTATTTTTCTTTTGTTATACTTCCGTTCTGTGCAATTATTCTTCATGCATCAAAACCACGCATCAAATTATGCTAACTTTTTGGTCTTTTTAATAATAACTAGAAGTCTTGAAGTTTCACAATAGTTGATAATCAAGCTCACTCATTGCATACATCCATTACATCAATCACATGCATATAAAATCTGATAAAAATAATCTTATTGCATGCATCCATTACATCAATCACATGCATATAAAATCTGATAAAAATAATCTCATTGCATGTATTCCATTACATCAATCACGTGCATATAAATTTTGATAAAAAACATAATCTCATTATGTATTGCATGCATCCATTGCATCAATCATATACATGTAAAATCTAGTAAAATGAATCTCACTTTAAAAAGGTAAAATTGGACCTCAACACCGATATCCAACTCGGCCCCAAACAAGACTAATGGCAGAACAAACCGAAGGACGTCTCATAGATATAGAGTCCAAGATAGAAAATATGGCCGGAGCAATTCCCTCCTCATTACACCAAAAAATGAAATTCATTATTGACAGAAAGTTAATCACAGTTTTGGCTGAAGAAAGCATTCTGCTATCACCTATATCAACGGTAGCAAAGACCAAGTAGCCTCATCTTCCAAGTTGGAATGACCCAAATGCCAAATATGATTATCAAAAAGGTTCAATTGGACATTCAACTGAAAATTCTGTCATATTGAAACTCAAGGTCCAACAGTTGGTCGAGTCCAAGTTGCTAGGCCCGATGTGATTGGTAATTGAAAGTGAAGATTTTGAGCTGGAATTACATTAATTTTGGAAGGGCTCCAAGTCAAATCTGACCTAATAGTCCGCACACACTTTTGAATGACAGGGAATCCTTTGAATAAACTTGTATCTTTGAAAGCTTGCAAAAGTAATTTAATAGTAAAAATCTCCTAGATTTAGTCCAGAATCTAGGGTGTAGTCTTTTTTAGATGGACACCTGGTATTCTTTTTCTGGTACAACAAAAAGATGTAATGCGTGCATTCTACTACTTTCCATTTTTACACTCTTTGCCAGTATACTATCCATTATTGCTATCACACTTTACTTTTTGACAACCGGTAATTCTTTTTGTTCTCCAACAAAAAGATGTTATGTGTGCATTCTACCACTTTTTAATTCCATTATTACATCTACACATTCTACCAATTTTTACCAAAAATTCAATTATTACACCTACACATTCTACCACTTCTTACCAAAAATTCCGTTTTTATATCCATCTCTCACTCCTTTCCATTATACTATCCATTATTGCTATCACACTTTAATTTGAAAACGATACTACTCGTGAGTGAAAATAAAAAGTTAAGGGAGATTTAATAGTGGCGATCTTGAAAGTGCTGTCAAATCTAGTAAGAAGGATTTCATATGTTGCACCCCAACTCTCAAAAAAAGAATTCATAGTGGTTATCAACATCCTTGCAAGAAGTCTGGGGTTAGCTTCCAAACAAGGTAGCTCTCATATTAAATGACTTCAGTGGCCTCCCAATTCTCACAAACGCTCAATACAAAAAAAAAAGATTCTCAGTTTTCCGCAACACAAATTCCAACAAAGGAAAGAAGTTTATCCCTTCCATCAAAAGCCATTAAAGGGAAAATCCAAAACAAAAAAAAGAGACTGAGAGCAAACACAAGCAAGTAAGGCCACTTGAATCATCTCATTTCAAGAAGGCTGTGATCTCGGTTCTCTATAACAAAAACTCCGAAAAGGAAAAAGTTCATCCCTTCCATCAAAAAGCCAACAAGGAAAAATTCAAAACCAAAAAGAACTGAGAACAAGCACGAGCAAGCAAGGCCACTTGAGTCATCTCACTTCAAGAGAGTTATCAAGTATGTCATCACCATAGCTCACAAAAAAAAAAAGGAAACAAAAAAAAAAAGAGGAAAAATGGCTCAAACTAGAAAAAAAAAAAAGGAAAAAAAAAAAAGTGAGCTATGGATTCTAGACTGAAAACTTGCAAAGGCGGTTTAGAACACAAAAGCAACCCTCAAACCAAGCATGCATAAAGATCACAATAGTTGAAGGGCAACAGATGAGGTCTAACTTTCTAGAAAGAGTGGCAAGTTGAGGTCATCACTATTGAGTTTTTCACCATAATCAAATTTGCTCACGAGTAGTATTAAAAGACCCTTCTTCCACACCACTTAAATTTAACTTTTCTCAAACCGAACATCCTCATTCAGTTAAAAGACTATCATTGTGAATCATGTTTCTACCTTGTTTAATACTGCTCACGAGTAGTATTAAAAGACCATTCTTTCACACCATTTAAATTTAACTTTTCTCAAACCGAACATCCTCATTCAGTTAAAAGACTATCATTATGAATCATGTTTCTACCTTATTTAATACTGCTCACGAGTAGTATTAAAAGACCCTTCTTTCAAACCACTTAAACTTAACTTTCCTCAGACTTATCATCCTCATTCAGTTTAAAGACTATCATTGTGAATCATGTTTCTACCTTATTTAATACTGCTCACGAGTAGTATTAAAAGACCATTCTTTTACACCACTCAAACTTAACTTCCCTCACACCTAACATTTACCTCTCGATATCATCCTCATTCAGCTAAAAGGCTATCTTTGCGAATCATGTTTCTACCTTATTGCCTTGCACAGTTTATGTCTTCGAGTTGGAAGGGGAAGAATGGCAGGATATTTTAATTAAAAACAAAGACCGTAAATTACTTTATCAAGCTTTGCAAATTGATGAAAGTTTTTCTTTAAGGCCAAACCATTATTCATTAATGTGTGTAGACTTAAAAGTGAGGAGATAGCTTGAGACTTTCTTTAAGAAGATGTGGTTCTTGTAAGAGAAATTTACGATCAAGTGCCATCACAAAGGTCTAGAAATGCTCGACCTTCTGTTAAAGGCGAGGTGATATCTTTTATCTACATAAATACCATATTCAGGGGGGCAAAGTAGTCTCTACGAAGCGTAAGAGGAGTACTGCCAACAAAGAAGTTCAATAGACAATGGGGCAAGTCTTATTGATCAAAACATGAGTTCAAGGAAGAGCAATCATTCAGATTATAACATGGAAATAAGTAAGTGTCGGCACGGTCACAAGAAAAGGGGCAAAGCAGACATTGAAAGTAAAGCCTTTGATGGTACCAAATCCATGACAATGGATGAGTACCCGAAAGAGATATAAATTATGAGGCGGGCGAACTTTAAAGAAATTGAGGCCAAAATTCAAAGAACAAGTCAAAGAAAGAAGATTTTGAAAAGAGTTGGGCTTTTGAGGCAGTGAACAAAAGCTGGAAAGCATAAAGAGATTCAATGATAGTCCAAGAAGGCAATCATAAAGAAGATCCAGTAAAGCAAAGACATGAAGAACTAGATCCATAAAAAAAAAAAACATCAATTCCACATGCTCTGCATTCATGCATTTCACATCATGCATACATAGCCTTTACATAACAAGGACCAAACGGGAATCACATTCACAGCACAGTTACAGCAATATAAGCTGAGATCTCAATATCATCAGCTCTTACCAATCTATCACTGGATACACAGCTAATATGCGGGACCAAGCCGCATCAGGAATTCAAGGATAAGGTAGACAATATGTCAAAAGCCTGGCAATCGATTCAATAATCGAGACTACACCTGGAAAGACAGGATTGACGTCAGCTAGTAGTATCCAAGATAAGAGATAGCTATAGCCAAGGATAAGGCAGATATAAAAAAGGATAAAGTAGACAATATTGTCAAAAGCCTGGCAATTGATTCAATAATCGTGGCTACACCTGGAAGGACAAGATTGATGCCAGCTTAGCAGCATCCAAGATAAGAGATAGCTGTGGTCAAAGATAAGGCAGACATCAAGAAATATTGTCGTTGAAAATTTGTCAAAAGCGGACAATGGATTCAATAATCAAGGACTGGATCAATGTCAAGCCTGATGAGACATCAAAGATAAGAAATATCTATGATACCAAAATAAAGTAGGATCCACTTTTCCGGTTAAACGGCGGATACGGTACTCCGTGACTCTCAAGTCGGTTCTCTCAGTTGCCCATAATAACTGATTCTTTCTTCTCTTCTTTCTTTTACTTCCTCCTAGAAAATGGATCCTACTTTTTCCGCGTTGCGAAAGTATTTCCCTTCTCTCCCAATGAACATCCTCAAAAAGATCTACCAAGTTCGCTGTGAACGATTAAGAGTTCTGATGCACAAAGGAATCCCTGAAGATGTACGGTGGTTAATCGAAGCCAAGGTTCGTCTGGCAGGTGAAATCCCAGAGGCATTTGTGTCTCACATGCCTGGAATAGGCAAAAGCTCTTATGCCAAAAAGCGAAGAGCGAAAAGGTTACAAGTCTGCCATAAATGTGGACGAAAAGGTTACAAGTCTGCCATAAATGTGGACAATGGACTTGTAATACTAAATGTCGTTCTTTAGGGATGATCTCTGATAATCGAGAAGATAAAATACGATTCATTAAGAATGGCCTGAGTAAGGACTCGTTGGATGATATCCAATTGACTCTTGAGACGTATTCTTGTGGATCTGTGCAACGTGAACTTCTTGGTTTATGGAGCATTTTTCATGAAGAACGAAACCGTTACAGTCCTGGGAATCTGACTGTAAATAACCCTGTTTGCCAACTTGTAAGAAAACTGGATGGGAAGCAAATCCTCGACTCATAGAAGCCATTAATGCCGTTACTGGACATAAATCAGTGGAGGATGAGAGCCACAGTCATGATTGCTGTACATATAAGCTATCATTTGTCTTTTCTTTTGACAATAATGAACTTGCTTCTGCAAGTGTAATTAACACATTATCCCTTTCATCACTATAAATATGTGTTAGTTATTTCCATTTCCTACAATCACTAATTTCTTTCTTCTCTTAAATACCTCCTTCATCAATGGAGTCTTCTCTTTCCGCCCTACGAAAGTATTTTCCTTCCTTCCCAATAAATGTTCTTAAAAAGATTTATCAAGCTAGATGTGAACGATTCGGAGTATTTATGCACAAAGGCATTCCTGATAATGTGCGGTGGCTAATTGAAGCTAAGGTTCGTTCAGCTGGTGAAGTTCCCAAAGCGTTCTTTCCCCGTATGCCCGGCTTTGGTAAAAGCGCTTATGCCAAAAAAAGAAGAGCAAAGAGGCTAGGCGTTTGTCATAATTGTGGATGGTGGATTTGTGGCAATAAATGTCGTTCTCCAGGAGTGATCACCAGAAATCGTAATGATAGAATAAGATTCATCAAGAATGGCCTGCGTAAGGAATCTTTGGATGATATCCTATTAACTTTTGAAACACATTCTTGTGAAATAGTGCAATGGGAAATTATGGATTTATGGTGGACTTTCCGTAAAGAACAAGATCGTTACAGTCTTGGAAATCTGACTTTTAATGACCCAGTTTGCCAGTTTGTGAAAAAACTGGATGGGATGCAAATCGCCGATTCATAGAAGGCATTGAAGCCGTTACTGGATGCAAAATCAGTGGAAACGTAAACCAAAGTCACGATTACTGTACGTGCTAGCTGTCGCTTTTGAAATTTTCCTCCCCTTTTGGCAATAATATACCCACTCCTGACATGAGATACAGTTATGATTATTGTATATAGCTGCTACTTTTTAAAATTTTCTTTCTCTTCCAACAATCACGTACCTACTACTGACGTAAGCTATAGTAGTGACTACTGCACATGCTAACAGCTATTTTGAAAATTTTCCTCCTCTTTTAACGATAGTGTACCCATACCTGACCAGAGTCATACTCGTGACTACTGTGAATAGCTGGCAATAATGTATCCATTCTTGAAAATAAAATTATTGCCTTATCTCTTCATCTTTATAAATATATCCTCTTTTCTTCTTTTCTCACATGGGTAAGGATAGGAATGGAGAAAACCTCCACTCGTAAATCCCGAAGTATTTGTGTATTTTCTGGAGCTTTTCCTGGAGAAGATGAAGAGTACTTAAAGGCAGCCAACCATTTGGGTAGTGTATTAGCTGAGCGAAAAATACACTTAGTTTATGGAGGAGGTAGTGTCGGATTAATGGGAGCTGTAGCATCAGCAGCATCTTTAGGAGGAAGCCAGGTTCTGGGTATTATCCCTGCATCTCTGAAATCGGTTTCTGGGGGCACAATTGGAGAAGAGCTAGTGATTAAAAATCTGCAAGAGCATTTGTTACAAATGCTTTTTAATGCTGATGCTTTTATCGCTCTACCAGGTGGCTTTGGCACATTAGGAGAAGTCTTCCAAATCGCTTCCATGGCCCAACTTAATTTGCATCAAAAACCCATTGGGCTCTTAAATGTTAACTATTTCTTCGCAGGTCTATTATCTTTTATGAATCGTGCTGTGAAGCAGAAGTTTATCCCTGAGGTGGCACGACGAATCATAATATCCGCAACAACTGCTGAAGAATTGCTAGATAAAATGCAAACTTTTGTTCCTGAACCAGATCCAGCGATGATCCAAATAGACTGGACACGACAGTCTTTCCCGACCAGTTCACTCCCATAATTGTCCTTTACCCGGCCTGTTGAAGCATTGTGGAAGAAGAAGCGATCTGATCCGTTTTTCTTGTCCTTTCGTTTTAATTATCAGCATTTTCTTTCGTATTTCAGTTTTTCTTTTCAGGGAATTTCGTTATCTTATAAGATAGTTTCGTCCATGCTGATATTAAAACCATGCGACAATGCCTTTAGGTTGGAATGGCTGAGTAAAGAGTAATTTTTATTACTCTTGAGACGCATCCTATTAGGTCTACTAGGCATAACATTTTGGGGTAATTAAGCTTTAACCTTATTTGGATCACATATCTCACAAGGGAATCTATATTTACTGAAGAAAATATTAGATGAACCTTGAATATTGATTCCAAACATCCGTTCCCTTTACATAATTTGTCAGTGTTATTGTCATCATCAAGATTCACTCGTTTTATCGAAGCCTAATTCTTTGCGCTCGCCTATTATGAAAATTCACACTTTCGAAGAAAATTATTCCAATTTCAATTGCTTTCATATAAATTTCGCTCGAGGTCCTAAGGAAAGCTCCTTAGCCTCAAAATCAATTTTCATCATCGGGGTTGTAAGGATGGAACCTTTGCCTCGAAAACAATCAATTTTCATTATCGGAGTTTTAAGGATGGAACCTTTGCCTCGAAAACAATCAATTTTCATCGAGGTTTTAAGGATGGAACCTTTGCCTCGAAAATAATCAATTTTCATTATCGGGGTTTTAAGGATGGAACCTTTGCCTCGAAAACAATCAATTTTCATTATCTGGGTTTTAAGGATGGAACCTTTGCCTCAAAAACAATCAATTTTCATCATCGGGGTTGTAAGAATGGAACCTTTGCCTCAAAATTATCAATTTTCCTTCAAACGATAGGAGAGTTCCTATCGTCGAGGTTCTAAGGTAGGGCCCTTAACCTCAAAATCATCAATCTTCCTTCAAACGATAGGAGAGTTCCTATCGTCGAGGTTCTAAGGTAGGACCCTTAACCTCATTCAAACAATTTTCCTTCAAACGATAGGAGAGTTCCTATCGTCGAGGTTCTAAGGTAGGACCCTTAACCTCATTCAAACAATTTTCCTTCAAACGATAGGAGAGTTCCTCTCGTCGAGGTTCTAAGGTAGGACCCTTAACCTCAAAATCATCAATTTTCCTCCAAACGATAGGAGAGTTCCTATCATCGAGGTTCTAAGGTAGGACCCTCAACCTCAAACTCATCAATTTTCCTTCAAACGATAGGAGAGTTCCTATCATCGAGGTTCTAAGGTAGGACCCTTAACCTCAATCATCAATTTTTCTTAAATGATAAGAGAGTTCTTATCGTAGAGGTTCTAAGGTAGGGCCCTTAACCTCAAACTTGCAACGATAGGAGAGTTCCTATCGTCAAGGTTCTAAGGAGAGTTCCCTAAACCTCAAACAATCAATCATCAATTTTTCTTAAACGATAAGAAAGTTCTTATCGTAGAGGTTCTAAGGTAGGGCCCTTAACCTCAAACTTGCAACGATAGGAGAGTTCCTATCGTCAAGGTTCTAAGGAGAGTTCTTTAAACCTCAAACAATCAATCATCAATTTTTCTTAAACGATAAGAGAGTTCTTATCGTAGAGGTTCTAAGGTAGGGCCCTTAACCTCAAACTTGCAACGATAGAAGAGTTCCTATCGTCGAGGTTCTAAGGAGAATTCCTTAAACCTCAAACAATCAATCATCAATTTTTCTTAAATGATAAGAGAGTTCTTATCGCAGAGGTTCTAAGGTAGGGCCCTTAACCTCAAATTTTCAAAGATAGAAGAGTTCCTATCGTCGAGGTCCTAAGGAGAGTTCCTTAACCTCAAACAATCAATCATTCAGTCCATCTTACAACGATAGAACCTTTCCTATCGTTAGAGGTTCTAAGGACCTTTCCTGAAACCTCAAACAAACAATCAATCAATCAGTCCATCTTACAACGATAGAACCTTTCCTATCGTTAGAGGTTCTAAGGACCTTTCCTTAAACCTCAAACAAACAATCAATCATTCAGTCCATCTTACAACGATTGAACCTTTCCTATCGTTAGAGGTTCTAAGGACCTTTCCTTAAACCTCAAACAAACAATCAATCATTCAGTCCATCTTACAACGATAGAACCTTTCCTATCGTTAGAGGTTCTAAGGACCTTTCCTTAACCTCAAACAAACAATCAATCATTCAGTCCATTTTACAACGATAGAACCTTTCCTATCGTTAGAGGTTCTAAGGACCTTTCCTTAAACCTCAAACAAACAATCAATCATTCAGTCCATCTTACAACGATAGAACCTTTCCTATCGTTAGAGGTTCTAAGGACCTTTCCTTAACCTCAAACAAACAATCAATCATTCAGTCCATCTTACAACGATAGAACCTTTCTTATCGTTAGAGGTTCTAAGGACCTTTCCTTAAACCTCAAACAAACAATCAATCATTCAGTCCATCTTACAACGATAGAACCTTTCCTATCGTTAGAGGTTCTAAGGACCTTTCCTTAACCTCAAACAAACAATCAATCATTCAGTCCATCTTACAACGATAGAACCTTTCCTATCGTTAGAGGTTCTAAGGACCTTTCCTTAAACCTCAAACAAACAATCAATCATTCAGTCCATCTTACAACGATAGAACCTTTCCTATCGTTAGAGGTTCTAAGGACCTTTCCTTAACCTCAAACAAACAATCAATCATTCAGTCCATCTTACAACGATAGAACCTTTCCTATCGTTAGAGGTTCTAAGGACCTTTCCTTAAACCTCAAACAAACAATCAATCATTCAGTCCATCTTACAACGATTGAACCTTTCCTATCGTTAGAGGTTCTAAGGACCTTTCCTTAAACCTCAAAAAAACAATCAATCATTCAGTTCCATCTTACAACGATAGAACCTTTCCTATCGTTAGAGGTTCTAAGGACCTTTCCTTAACCTCAAACAAACAATCAATCATTCAGTCCATCTTACAACGATAGAACCTTTCTTATCGTTAGAGGTTCTAAGTACCTTTCCTTAAACCTCAAACAAACAATCAATCATTCAGTCTATCTTACAACGATAGAACCTTTCCTATCGTTAGAGGTTCTAAGGACCTTTCCTTAACCTCAAACAAACAATCAATCATTCAGTCCATCTTACAACGATTGAACCTTTCCTATCGTTAGAGGTTCTAAGGACCTTTCCTTAAACCTCAAACAAACAATCAATCATTCAGTCCATCTTACAACGATAGAACCTTTCCTATCGTTAGAGGTTCTAAGGACCTTTCCTTAACCTCAAACAAACAATCAATCATTCAGTCCATCTTACAACGATAGAACCTTTCCTATCGTTAGAGGTTCTAAGGACCTTTCCTTAACCTCAAACAAACAATCAATCATTCAGTCCATCTTACAACGATAGAACCTTTCCTATCGTTAGAGGTTCTAAGGACCTTTCCTTAAACCTCAAACAAACAATCAATCATTCAGTCCATCTTACAACGATAGAACCTTTCCTATCGTTAGAGGTTCTAAGGACCTTTCCTTAAACCTCAAACAAACAATCAATCATTCAGTCCATCTTACAACGATAGAACATTTCCTATCGTTAGAGGTTCTAAGGACCTTTCCTTAAACCTCAAACAAACAATCAATCATTCAGTCCATCTTACAACGATAGAACCTTTCCTATCGTTAGAGGTTCTAAGGACCTTTCCTTAAACCTCAAACAAACAATCAATCATTCAGTCCATATTACAACGATAGAACCTTTCCTATCGTTAGAGGTTCTAAGGACCTTTCCTTAAACCTCAAACAAACAATCAATCATTCAGTCCATCTTACAACGATAGAACCTTTCCTATCGTTAGAGGTTCTAAGGACCTTTCCTTAAACCTCAAACAAACAATCAATCATTCAGTCAATCTTACAACGATAGAACCTTTCCTATCGTTAGAGGTTCTAAGGACCTTTCCTTAAACCTCAAACAAACAATCAATCATTCAGTCCATCTTACAACGATAGAACCTTTCCTATCGTTAGAGGTTCTAAGGACCTTTCCTTAAACCTCAAACAAACAATCAATCATTCAGTCCATCTTACAACGATAGAACCTTTCCTATCGTTAGAGGTTCTAAGGACCTTTCCTTAAACCTCAAACAAACAATCAATCATTCAGTCCATCTTACAACGATAAAACCTTTCCTATCGTTAGAGGTTCTAAGGACCTTTCCTTAAACCTCAAACAAACAATCAATCATTCAGTCCATCTTGCAACGATAGAACCTTTCCTATCGTTAGAGGTTCTAAGGACCTTTCCTTAAACCTCAAACAAACAATCAATCATTCAGTCCATCTTGCAACGATAGAACCTTTCCTATCGTTAGAGGTTCTAAGGACCTTTCCTTAAACCTCAAACAAACAATCAATCATTCAGTCCATCTTGCAACGATAGAACCTTTCCTATCGTTAGAGGTTCTAAGGACCTTTCCTTAAACCTCAAACAAACAATCAATCATTCAGTCCATCTTACAACGATAGAACCTTTCCTATCGTTAGAGGTTCTAAGCACATTTCCTTAAACCTCAAACAAACAATCAATCATTCAGTCCATCTTACAACGATAGAACCTTTCCTATCGTTAGAGGTTCTAAGCACCTTTCCTTAAACCTCAAACAAACAATCAATCATTCAGTCCATCTTACAACGATAGAACCTTTCCTATCGTTAGAGGTTCTAAGGACCTTTCCTTAAACCTCAAACAAACAATCAATCATTCAGTCCATCTTACAACGATAGAACCTTTCCTATCGTTAGAGGTTCTAAGGATCTTTCCTTAAACCTCAAACAAACAATCAATCATTCAGTCCATCTTACAACGATAGAACCTTTCCTATCGTTAGAGGTTCTAAGGACCTTTCCTTAACCTCAAACAAACAATCAACCATTCAGTCCATCTTACAACGATAGAACCTTTCCTATCGTTAGAGGTTCTAAGGACCTTTCCTTAAACCTCAAACAAACAATTAATCAATTAGTCCATCTTACAACGATAGGAACTTTCCTATCGTTGAGGTTCTAAGGACCTTTCCTTAAACCTCAAACAATCAATCAATGAGTCTATCTTACAACGATAGGAGCTTTCCTATCGTCAAGATTCTAAAGAGGATTCCTTAACCTTATAATTTAGGCGGCGAGAAGGTTCTCAATGCTTAGCCAAGCCGGACGAAATTTGGTAACTACTTTGCATACATCATGTCCCATGAAGCATGCAAAGGGGGGCAGCTGTTGACACCCAATTTCGTCCGACCTTCATAAAAAAATTAATTAATTAAAAAATATTAGTTAAAAATTAATTAAATTAAAAATAATATTATATATTTATTGATAAAAATTAATTTAGGGGGGCATTTTTGTTTTATAAGTTTAGTCAAAATATAATAATATATATATCTGTTTGTGTGTGTTTAAAAAAATTATTATTAATTAATTAAAAAAATTAATTAGTTAAAAATCAAATCAAATCAAATCAAAAATATATATGTAATAAAAAATATATATATATATAATAAAATAAATAAATAATAATAAAAAATTAAAAATATCTCCCTTCTCGATCCTTCTGAGGGGGATTATTAAACGGGGGCACTCGGCCTCTCTCAGACAATGAGCAATCGCTCGTCTCTTTCTCTCCATTTCTCCGAGCTCTCTCTCTCTCCCTTGCCGAGACCTCTGACATTCACAGACACAAATCTCTGAACTCTCAGATTCCTCTCTCTGCTCTCCCTCAACAAAACTCTCTCTCGCTCTCAATCAAGTTCTGGTCTCTCTATCTCGCAGAGCACTCTCTCTCTCAGCGCACCCACTGCCGCCACGCCGTATCGCCGCCTTCGTCACCATCCTGCCAGCTCAACTCGCGCGCTTCCTCATCCATCGTCGAACCTACCCACCTGTCAAGCTCCGTCTCCTCCATCTCGCTCGACGTCGTCGCTGTTGCGAACAACTCTCCGCCGCGCTCGCACGTTGTCGGTCTCTACTCCAGCACCGCCCCCTGCTGTTGCGCCTCGTTCTCGCCTCGTTCGTCGTCTCCAGTCCCCCGTCCGACGCTCTCCCTCTGCTGCCAGCTCCCGCCATGCCATCCTCGCCGCCCGCCATCGCTGCCGCCGTGCACACCTCCGCCGCGTCAGTCCACCGCCGACTAAGCCAGCCCAAGTGCCCTCCTCCGTCATCGCCGCCGGAATCAGTGAGAACCGTTTCTGACCCGTTTCCGACCCGCGAAAACCGACCCGGATCCAACTCATCCATATCTCTTTTTGGTATAACCCTTGTTTAAGCCTTGGATTTTTTTATTTATGTCAACCAAGTCGCTAACATTTTTTTATTTTGCATACAGGTCACTGACAGCAACTTTTTCTATTGTTCATTTTCTTTTGTTTCCTTGTTTATTTGATTGTTTAGGCCGTGTAATTAAGTGTTGATTACTAAATTCACATATGAATTAGATATATATATATATTTTTTTTATGGGTTTTAATTTTCAGTGATTAGCATGCTAAAAACTACTCTGTTGCTGTTCTTAACAAACTAAGTTGTTCTAAAGTATGTCATAAATTGGAGGATCCGAATCTGGTGCTGGTATTTGGTTTTTGGATAGCCCTGTACGTCTAGTTTAACTATGTTTTTATGGGATGCAATTTAGATGTTTGTATTATGAGTTTTTTTTATGATGCTATAGCTGGAACTTTGTATGAAATTTATTGTGTGTGTCTAGATTATGTATATAATTTTGTATTATGGTAAATGTGGTCTCAAGCTACAGAACGTCATTGCTGGAATTTGTTATATTCTAAGATACTTGAATTGCTGTTCAACTAAATTTGACAGAGTAAGATGCAAGATTATCAGGTTAAAAATATTCTCTGAATCATTTATACCAAAAGCTTGTTAATGTAAGGCCAAGGCTTGGCACCCAGAGACTCTCGTTGATTCTATGTGATATGAGGTATTATTAAAAGCTATACTTATAATCTTTTATTTCAAGTTATTTGCTTTATAGATTGTATATTGGTTGGAATGAAGTTGCTGGGTTAAAAAATGTTTTGATAATTTGGGGACGGTTATTTATATAGATGAATTTGTAGTCTTTCTGTAGGAAATTCGGATGGTAAAAGAGAGAAGGGCTGTTGTTGACATGTAAGATTAGATGTGTCTCATACTGAGAATCTATGAGAGCCTCCAATTTTCTTGACTTTGTGATAGTTAACTTTTGATTGGAAAAATAAGTTATGGTTTATTGCCCTACTTCGTGAAGCTGGTGCAAAGTTTTGTGCATTAAGTTGACAGCCAACCCGAAACTTTTCATATCTATGAACGTGTAGCCAACCTCAGAGAGTTGCTATTAAGACTTATGCTTGAATGATTGACCTCTAGTTTTCAGGGTTTGAGATTAAGAATATTTTTGCAGCTGAGAATGGATGATTATTCATTGTTTTTTTTTTTTTTTTTTTTTTTTTTTTTTTTGGGAATTCTGATTGGCGGAATGACATTTTAAAAAGTTGAAAATCAGAATATGACTAAGTGAATCGTCCAGCAGTCCAAGGGGAAGTATTAGGTTTTTTTTTTTTTTTTTTTAAAGAATAGATGATGGGGTTTTGGAGTACCACACTATGTATGTGTCTTATATTAGAACGAAACTACTCCAGAATTCATGTTTAATTCAACATGGACATGTAACATAAAGTCACACCTCCTTTGAAAGTTTTTTGTAGCTCTAGCATCAGTCTAAATATATATTTGAATAAGTTCGACTGTTTTACTTTTGTGTAACAAGGCATGCGAGTTGAATTTAGCTATCTTCTTCTTTTTCTTTTCCTTCCAACTTTGGTAAATTGGGGGCATAAATGTTGCAATATTCTTCTGGTCCGTATCTCTGCAATGGTGCTTTCATTGGAAGATTCAACTGCTTCTCTATTGTTGGTGTTATGCCCCACAAATCTCCAATGCTGTGATATATTGCATAGAAATGTCTAAACCATTTTTTTTCAAGTCTGTCAAAAACTCTTGCTTTAGTATAAGCCTTGCCTTAAGTTGGATCAAAGATTTATTTTTGTCTTGATTGTTGCACTGTTAGCCATTAATAATTTAATAGGCAGAACCATGAAGCTAGCTTCCTTAACAAAAATGTATTTTCGTTCTTTTGGCCATTAACGAAGTTTAGCTCTATGATTGTCTGCTGCTAGGTCATTATCCCATAACTGGCACCTTACGAATTCCTTGCTGATAGCTGATTGTTGACACCCAATTAATCAACTTCTTTGGATATAACTTTAATTTAGTCATCCAATTTTCTATTTTTGTTCCTATGAGCTACTAATGTTTTTTTTTTCTTTTTTTTCTTTTTTTTTCTCTTTTGGTTGCAGATTAGTCGTTGACAGCAGATTTATTTCTTTGTTCTCTTTTTGTTTTCTTTCTTTCTTTGATTATTTAACCATGTATTAGATTTAATCGTTAAATTCACTTAAAGATGTAATTTAGGATATTTATTTATTTATTTTTTTAGAATAGTTTAATTTTAATTATTGTAATGCATTAAATGTGTATCAAATTATTAGAAATCCGTCTTAAGACGGATCATAAAATCCATGTCCAGATGATTCGGTTAGAATCCATGGCTTGGATATTAACTGAAATTATTAAAAAATAAAATAAAATTAAATAACGAAATCCTAAGACGGATCATATCCATGTCCAGATGATTGGGTTAGAATCCATGGCTTGGATATTAAATTTCATATCCGGATGATCCGGCAGGATCTACGGTTTGGAAAATATCAACCTTTTAAAATAAATAAATTAAATAAAAAGGTAAAAATCCATATTTATGATATGGATTAATTGATTAAAATTTTGTCAAATTCCGTGTCCAAATGACTCGGCAGAGTCCATGGTTCGGAATTCAAATCTTCCGTGTCCAAATGACTCGGCAGAGTCCATGGTTCGGAAGTATAAAATTCTATACAAATTACCAAAATCCACATTTTCGACTAATTCAGTTAAAATATCTAAATTAACTGAAAATTTTTAAAAGCAAAGTAAAACAAAATTAAAATCAACTAAGGTGCCAATTTTGGGCGCTATAACAATATTGTTTTAGCGTAACCGTACTCCCGATCCCCGAACTCTCGCAGACCAATTTTAAGGTGTCCAATCGACCTAAGAAAACTGATTGGTGGCGACTCCAGAAGACCCGACGTTGCCACATACATTTATGGGCTTTATGTAATTATATTTATCATAGGTTAAATTTACTAAATAGTATAATTACAATAATAAGAATTTATGAGTTTTACATAATTAAAATGATACGCTTAGAAGGTGTAAAAATGAAAAAGTAACCTATTATCATATATATATATATATATAAATAATTAACATGTATTATACAACATAGATTTTTTTTCTTTTTTCTTGTCTTTCATCAAATCGTCTCCATGTCTCTATGTTGTCTTTGCATCTTTTATGATATAGCTACCAAGCTTATCCTAGAATATGAAAATGATGAAAAATTAATATTTTTAAAAGAAGATCCAATAATATAGATAGAATTTAGTGAGAATTGCAATCCAAAAGGTAAAATGTCATAATTCAAATCTTGAAAACATACAAAATAAGAATTCCATAGGACTAAGATGTATCACTACATAATAATATTGTGTCAATCAAAATAGATCCCCAAAATAAAAGAATACATACATACATACATACATACATACAGAAGAAAAAGAAAAGAAAAAAAAAAGAATAAGCCTAAATTCAAGATATCAATGACAAAGAATCATGCATAATTTCAATCTTGGAAAATATGATTTTTCAAAATGAAAAGAGAAGAGATGCTTACATTTGTGCAGATTTTGTAGATTATAATGTGTTAATATATATAGAGAGAGAAATATGAAAGGAATGACATCAGTTTTCCAAAGTAGGTTATATAACATATGACTAATAAAATAAATAGAGTATTTATTTATGGAAGTTATATATTTAAAAGATTGAGTTTTCAAATTTAATTGATATGTATAAATTTCAGAATTAATACATAGTTGATTTTCCTTTTAAATATCATGGTAATTAAAAAATATGTAATTTATAGCTAATGAAATGATAAAATTGGAACATCGGTGTAAAAGTTGAGAAGTGGCAGTGTGAGAGTAAAAACACATAATTAAAAGTTAAGGAAAATATATTTTTAGACATAAAAATGATTCTGCTTTAGTATATAATATTAGATGGGCTTTCTTCACATGGCCTGTGAAAAGCTCACATAAGCCTTGTTGGAGGTTGCTAGGTTGAAAGAGTATGATGGAACGAAGCCCGATTCCACCGCTTTCCACTATCACCATAGCTCAACCACATTGCCCCAGGTTACTATTGTGACTCTTCACAAAGTCCAAGCTCTACTGCCCTTCATAAAGCCACCAAAATTTGTGAATTGAAAAAAAAAATTGAGAGGAGAATTGTGACATGACTCTGCCTTGATCCATAGAAGAGTGTTGATCCATAGAAGAGTGGTAACAGCACTTGTAGGGGAATGGGAGGGTAGTGACATTAGAGAGTAGCAGTAGCAACCTGCTACTAGTCGTGGCTTGATTTAGGGGAAAGAACTATAAGCTAATAGGGGCATAAACGGTAGATTAAAAAAATCAGTGTTTAAAATGGTGGCCAATTTGTTAGATTCCAAAATTTAGTGGGTCATACTTTCTATATTAAGAAGACCACTGTGAAAGATGGTCTTCTCCCTTTTTTGATTAAGGATAGTGGGGGAGTATATAATTCTTTGGGGCAAGTATAGGTTTCCGAAAATGAAGAAAGGTAAGTGTAAGTTAGAATAAACTAATAAATTAATAAACTACAAGATTTTGTAAATTAGTATAGGTTTCCGAAAATGAAGAAAGGTAAGTGTAAGTTAGAATAAACTAATAAATTAATAAACTACAAGATTTTGTAAATTTCCCTTATAATATGACAAAGTCGGATACTGCTGGTCATTGCTTTAGCTACGAAAAAAAGACAATTTAATAAAGATAAAAGAACGAAGGTAAATTACAGTTTCTCGAGGATATTTGGTGCTAATTACTTTTTCCCCTATTTTGAGATATCCCTAAACATTTTTTATACTATTTACCATTATCTTTTACATTCTAATTTAATCAGTCTGCCAACTATCTTCTATTTTTAAATATTAGCTAACTTAATAACTTTCTATAAATGGTTGATAGGTAGTTTGAATCATCATTATTTCATGTTTATTAATGCAAGATGGTTTTTTATTTTCTTGTAGTAGAGTTAAAAGGAGAAGAAGAGATGTAAAAGATATTTAATTAGTGCCTAACCAAAAGAAGAAAATACTCAAGTTCAAAATAAAATTTTTATGATGTTATGCCTAAAAAATTCATAAAAATTTAATAATATTATAAAAATTTTACAATCAATGGATTATTCTATGCAATGTTAATTTTTAAATGAAACTGGTTCGAAAAAAATGATACTCCTTCCATTACACTTTGTTTGCTCTACTTGACTTTTCTGGCTAATTTGACTTAAATTTGTTTATATTATTATTTATTGATATATATATATATATAAACTATAGATCTTAATTTATCATTCATATATGAAGATTTTTCATTTATATACTAAAATGTTAAAAATAAAAAATTATATATTAATTATCAAAAAATAAATGATGGAAAAAAATTGAGATGAATGGAGTATAAAAATAAAAATAAAAATAAAATAAATTTAAATTTAGTTGGCTTAAATGAATTGCGTGGAAATTAGTGATCCAATTGAAAACTATGGCCTACCCACTAAATTTTTTAATTTTTTTTTTTTTATCGATGCCCACTAAAGTTTATATACACAGCAACCTTCCTTTCTTTTTTCTCTGGTAAGTCGGGGAATAAAAGAACACACATCACTGTCAGGGATTTTACAAGGTTGTTTACTTACAGAAACTTCCACGAATTTAGATAAGTTATGGGTAAATGTCATTTAAGATCCCTAGTCTTTTTATGCTGTCCTAAATGGGTCCCTAACCCTCATTTTATTCTCTTAAAGTCCTCAACCTCTCCATTTTTATTCCAATCGTGATCCTTTTGTTAATTTCATGATTAACTTTAAGGGATTCTTAGGAAAAAGCCAATTTCAGTCCCTACAGTTTCTTCCTTACACTAAAAGCATCCTTAAGTCTATGAATTTAACACACACACACATTCTCTCTCATTAATTCCATCTGCTGCTCGAACACATTCACTGTGGCCACCAGTTTCATCACGTCCAGCCACTTCAGCATCCCAATCAAATGGCTGTCCAACACCGTTTTGAGCCTGAAACATCCCTTTGGTCTTTTGAGCCTAAATTACTGTCACCATTCTCTTCCTTTGTCTCTCTGTCGCTTCCTCGTCAATAATCGCCACCATCAAACTGGAATGCCCTTTTTGCAACAACCTGTAAAGCACCAAATTGGGGGTTGAATCAATGTTGATTCGTGGGATCAATTCATGACTGGTTTATTGGGGGTTGAATCAATGTTGAATCGCAAAATCAATTCGGATGTGTTTGGAAAGGCAAGGATGCGGAGAAGCCGGCGAAAGTCGTGGAGGTCGTAGAGAGGCCAGCGAGGTTACGATTTTCTCTGGGAATGGATGAAAGAGAGAAAGGCGGATGTGGGTGAGCCAACGCTTATTGCCGCCAACCTCTGCAAAGCATTCGATGTGGGTAAGAAGAACAAGGGTGGCCTTTTGCCGAGTAATGAATCAAGGGGTGCAATCGGTTGGGTGGCTGATCATTCCCCCTGTGGTGGTAATAATAGTGATTTCAGCACTCCCTAACTGGTGGGGTGCTTGTGTTCTGGTTTAGTAGCCGCTCGGAAGCTTTCGTTATAATCACTTTGTACCTCCAGGTGGAAGCATTAGATGTGAACTACGAGCATGTCAGCCATATCACAATTATCATGTCGGGGCAAGTCCACCAGCCAGAGGGCGGAGTTGATCAAAGTAGAGGCATGCATCCCTTGGCGGAAGGAGGGTAATGTTGCCTCCGCAAAACGGAACGAAATTAAGATTGGAACCAGATTCGGGGTCAGTTTCTTTACTGGGTTACTATCTAATTAAAAGCTGTTGGCAAGTCTGATAGTGGGTGGAAAAGAATATGGCCACTAAAGCCATGGAAGGAATAGAGAAAACTAGATTTCTGGTGATTTTTCACTTGGGAATTGATGTTTTTTTCTGGGAAGTTAAGAATGGATGCGATAGATGGAGAAAATGTTAAATTAAAAGGCTTGATGGTGCTTTGAGTAGGAGGAAGAAAATTTAGGGACCAAAGTTGATATTTTTACTGATGATTTTATTACTTTAACTGTAAAATTGACTGAAAGACCATGTTTGGAACAAAAAAAAAAAAAAAAAAAAGGTAAGGGACTTTAAGATGACAAAATGAAGATTAGGGACCCGTTTAGGATAACGTGAAAAGATTATAGGCTATAAATGAAATTTACCCAATAAGTTATGGAAGTTCCATATTAAAGAAATGGAAAATTCTATCAAAAAAGAAGTAATGATGGAAGAAATTAGTTGAGAAAATTAGTGAAAACCATCACAGTTTTGGTTGAGCTTATAGCTACATCTTCCATGTTTTGGAACCATGTTGGAAACATATTATGTTTCCTTCTGATTTTTCAAAAACCTAGGGTGTTACATCTCCTTTTTTTATTTTTTATTTTTTTGATGTTAAAATGCTACTAATCAACTATTGGAATGTCAAGAAAGTGCGTCCAACCAAACATAAAGGAATGAATATGGGACATAAAATATTGAATATGATTGTATTGAGCCAAAAAGAGTCATAAACTTGGGCAGATTTAATGGTGGGTTTTTTTTTTATACTCATAAACATAAAAAACCATATGAGGAAAAAGGGGAGTAGCTAATTCATTGGTTGGAGAGATATGCTTTCGAGTTTCAACCACCGAGTAGTGAGTGAGTTTCTTTATTTCCGCTAAAGCTTCTTGAATCAAACTCATTAAAGTAGGATTAAGCGAGATGTTACCATGAAGCACAGCAAGCAGCTGAAAACAATTCGTGAGTACAGTGATAATTTGAATATCATGCCTTCAAGCTACTTGGATGGATGGCTCCAGTAAGGGTTAGTAATTCTGTCTGCAAAGTTTACAAGCAATCAGCTGATAATTGACCTTCTTTCAAATGATAAGGTCATTTATACTCATCCAAAGCTAAGTGGTTGCCCCTACCACACAAGAACTGCATCAAGCACCATCAGTAATAAATATACGCAAACTAGCAAAAATATGTAGCAACTTTTTAGTTTCCCATAATTGATGGAAACTTCTAATATCCAATTACTGGAATGTTTTTGTACCACTCGTTAAGGAGCTGGATACAAAAGTTCCCGAACTTTTCAAACTAGGCGACCAATTAACGAATGGTATAAAAAATGTTTAGTGGGCTGATGAGCATTTAAATTTGAACCAATTCATTTTAACTTAAGCTAACTTAATTTAAAATAATTTATTTTTATCTTTACCTATTTTTTACTCGAAACTAATTTCATTTGAAAGTTAATATTATTTACATGAAATAATCCATTGATTGTAAAATTTTTATAATTTTATTAATTTTTATGAATTTTTATTTTTTAAACATTAAAAAAATTTCATAGAAATTTAATAATTTGATAAAAATTTTGTTTCAAATAAATTATTACACCTATATAATATTGACTTTCAAATAAAATTGATTCTAGATAAAAATAATTTAAAAATAAAAATAAATTATTTTAAATTAATTTAATTTAAATTAAAATAAATTGACCATCAGATCTCAGATGTACATTTTGGTAATTTAGCTTATTTTCTTAATATGAGTCACATCTATCTTATCTTAAAATACAGCACTCCAACTTTCCGTATTTGGACGTAACTCGAATTAACGAGTTTCAAATTGTTGAGAAAGACGTGTGAAGAACATCAAAAGTCAAGGACGAAAAAGAAGCAGTGAGCGTTGGGGTTGGGGCAATGGCGGGCGGTACACATACGCTACAATTAAATGTCGTGATATAATATGGCGAGCCATGCGGTAATATTGTTTATTACAGGTAAACAGTATATAGTATAAATATTTTTATATTTTATTAATTTTTATATAAAATATTATAGTATATCATGATATTTTATAGTATTTTACATATAGGTAATTTTTTATGTATATTTTATCAAAAAAATTACAGTATACTGTAAATACTGTAAAATATATATCGTGATATTCTACTTTTCTCGGACATGTGTGAGAATTTTTTTTTATCATTTTACATCAAAATATCATACATAAATATATAAAATAATAAAATCTAATTAAAACACATATTTTAACATAAATAATTACTTTTATTTTTTTGGTTACTTTTTCTTTTACTTTTGCTTTTTTTTTTTTTTGTATTAGAAAATGTATTGTTATTATTCTTCTATTAATAAATTAGTTTTTTTCTTAGTAGTATTTATAACATTTTATGTTTTTTTTATACAAAAATATCTTCTATCATATATATTTTATTTATATTTAATAAATTATGATAAGAAAAATTAGAATACATATAAAAATGTGCAAAAAAATTTATTTAATTTATTTCATCATAAAAAAATATTCAGACATTTATATTTTAGTAACGATAAGCAGTGTAGTATACTATTCAGTATAAGTTAAAAATATGAGGTGAAGTATACTTAGTGACAACGGTATTCAATACCTTACCTACAAGTAACTTGACATGCCAATATCAGAAATTTCTTGTCTGATAAGACTGAATTTGGGCAATAAGCGATCTTGGACTTGTTGTAATGATATTGATTACCCTTATATATCAAATTTATTTTAATTTAAGTTAACTTAATTTAAAATAACTTATTTTTACTTTTATAGTATCTTTTTTTCTTGGAACCAATTTTTTTTGGAAGTTAACATTATATAGATGTAATAATTTATTTGAAAGTAAATTTTGATAATGTTATTACATTTTATGTACTTTTTTAGCCATAAAAAATTATAAAAATCGATAACATTATAAAAATTATATTTTCAATAGATTATTAAAACTATATAATATTAATTTTTAAATGAAATTGGTTATGAGCAAAAAAATATGTAAAAATAAAAAGGATGTATTTTAGATTAATTTAAAAAAATAAATCTAATTTTTCTTACGGTCCAAGGCTCATTACATATATTGTACTATATACTAAAAGCCGTTTTGGGTTACTCTTCAAATAAACAGTAACCTACAGTGTATTTCCACTTTTGCCCCTTGGTTTTGGGATGGTCTGCGGCCCACCTTTTCACCTGTGTTTTTTTTTTTTTTACACAATTGCTTTTTTTAGGAGTTTGGTTAGATTTTTGAAAGACAATAGTTTTTTTAGGGCTTGTCTTGCTAATCTCCCACTTTCATTTTATTTCACTTTTCTTTTTGTGAATCACGAGTCCCTGTATTGTTTCCATTTCCTAGATTAGACCTTGAGTTTGATCAGTTTGACATTTTGGACCCCAAATTTAGTAACTACTTAATTATAGTGTTTTTGTTTGATCTCTTGATTTTTTTTTTTTGTTATGGTGTGTTGTTTTCTAAACTAAAATATTGGTCACCATGGTTTATTTTTTTTTTTTAGTGAAATAGAGCTTTTTTTCCTTAATTTTTCCTAAGTTAATTGTTAAACTCTTAATGCGTAAGATTTTTATATTTTCCCTCTAGGTCTCCAAACTATTTTTATTACTTTTCTTCATTATTATTTTATTTAATATTGTGACATTATGTAACCGCCACAACGCGCGAACATTTTGAACATCGTATATACTAAAACAGAGTTATGATTTACTGTAAAGCTACAATTCCTTTGTTTTTTTTGTACGTTTTCCAATAAATGGTATAATCTATTTTTCAGCCTTTGCATATTTCCTTTCTTTTGTTTTAGTCCCTAAAATTTTTCATCTGATGAGCAGGCATTTTGAGACAATACAAAAGTAGTGATATGGTCAACAAGTTTGGGGACTGTACCTTCCAAAGTGGAAAATTATAAGAAATTTGTCCACATTTCGTTTCTTTAACAATTTTTTGCTTAAATCCATTTTAGTCCATGAGCTATCAATCTTTTCTATTTTTAGTCCTTAAACTGTATATGTTTTCCATTTTAGTCCTTTTTCATTTTCTTTCTTTTATTTTATTTTATTATTTTTTTGCAAAGCCAATATTAAATCCTTACTACCCTTTGGCTTTTCATTTGCTCTATTGATTCTAAAAGTTTTCTTTAACTTTTATGTCAATGCTTAAACATCTCTTTCCTATAGAAAGATTATTTTTATATTCTAAGGGAAAACTTTAGTCACTATTGTTTGTCTAATTTTGACCATTACTTAAAATGTTCCTATATTTTACTTGGACTTTTAGGTTATAAACCCTTAATTCATTGAATTTTTTATTACTTTTTTTGTCTCAATGGTAAAACACCAAGTTTAGTTCCTGAATTCCTACTTTTTACCCTATTAATCTTAAAACTTTATCACATATAGATTAGGTGTGATTTTAAGTCAACTTTAAATCTCAATTTTTTATGTTTTTGGAAAATTTTATTTTATCATAGTTAAACCGACTTTTAATTACTAGAATTCTAAGCTGTCCTTTCTTTATCCCCTAACTTTGTTATTTAATGATTATTGTACTATATTTATATTAAATGCTACCATATCTTAAATTGCCGAAACTCCACAACTTTTTGCTTTGTCTTTTTGGTTCTCACAATTTTTTTTTAATTATTGACTTTCTAATTTATAGTATTTGAATTCCTAAAATATCATTATCTATCCTTTTAACCCACAAACTTTACCTATTTATGATTGAGTGTCCGACAAACAAATTGCCGTGGCAACGCACAGCTAAAGCACAACAGAATAGTCAAACTGACATTAGTGTGTGTCTGTACGTATGTAATCACATACAACTTAATAGAGATCCACAACATAACAATCTTCATGGAAATGGGAAACCGCATGCAATTAAAAAGAATTGTTCACCGTCCCAATTCTTTCATATGTGTATACCCATGTCAAAATTTTTCGTAACTATATTTCCATACATCAAGTGATAAATTATCGAAGTTCAATTCATTTTTTTTTTTGTTTTGTCTTCTCCCTTCATCTTATATTGTATGAAATCTTTGAATTTGATACGAAGATTGAGAAAGAGAAAAAAGTTGGGTGCTGTTTTGATTTTTACTTTTCACATTCACGCATAAATCAAAAAAAGATGAAAGAAGTTGATATTGGAATAAGAATTTAAAGAATAATATGGTAAAGTAATTCACTAAAATGAAAAATATTTCAAAATTTTGGATAGCCCAAATAAAATATGTTGCATTATTTTTTGGATAGATGAGCATCTACTAAGGTTTTTTAGGAGGGTAAAATCCACGTATAGTCCTCCAACTATTTTGGTTGTCTTAATGTGATCCATTACTCTAACTTTGTCCTCGTAAAGTTCCTTAGTACCTATATTGTGGCCTACTTGCAGTCCTTACATTAATTTTAGGTTAAATTCAATGGAAATGCTGATGTGGTGGTCTCCAAGGGTATGCTGGGACCCCAATGGCCACCATGGCTTCTTTTTAACTACAATAGATGACCATATTGTATAGAAATTAAAATCCAGACCTAAACTGACACAAACACATGGTCTTAGGGACTTCAAACACAGATGATCCAGACTCCATCTTCTTTCCCAATTCCTTCTCCAATTTAACATTTAATTGTGATGAATTGATCTTGAAACTTGAGTCTGGATATCTATATAAGACTTCATATATTTTTACCATGTAGGATATAAGGGTGTTACATTGACTGTCACTTTGAGTTCGATTCAAGCAACATTGGTGAGCTAGCTAACCTGAATGCAGGACAATCCTCGTTAGATGATCTATTCTTCAAAGGCAAGCTCATTTCCACATAACCCAATTCATCACTATAATTGAAATCACTGCAATTTTCAATTTTGCTTTAGAAATCAGCCACAAAATTTTGAGTTTTGTTGCTCAAGTTCAAAAAATTGAAGCTCATTATGAAGGATTAAATTGGGGAAACAAAGTGATACGAATGTCAGGATCAAACATCTAAATATGAGCAAACTTACACACTTTTTAGGTTGAAATTATCCCCAAAAAGCTAGCTTGTTGAGGTGATAATGCCCTAGAATGTATAAACACTTATACAGCATCTTTTATAAGTCATGTGGTATACGCGACTCAATGCTCATATCATTAATATTTTTTTATTGGCCCTTTAACATGGATTAGATACAGGCACCAGTAGTCTCGGTTAACCATTTACTAGTGCCATAAGTTTCACCAGTGTAGTACGACTATGTGGAGCCACCAGGCCAAACTCGATCCACGTCTTCCCAAACTTGTGACCTATCACAAAAAAGAAGCCGAAATAGGACAATGGCGAAGGCAAAAATAAAAGGGGCAACTTTTTCACAGTGAAATTTAAAGTTGAAAAAGTCCTATCTGTTCTTTTGTTTTTCTTCAGAGAAAATAATGGCAAATCGGAGAAGATGCCAAACGGTGATGAATCAATTTCCAACTGACTACTTGAAATTCTCGAAGGAGCTAAGGCAGAAGTATTCGAAAAAGGTTAGACCTCTTTATGTTAAGGTTCTGAGAAAATATGATGAAAAGTTGGGGTATTTTAGGCTGTTAAATTCTGCCGAAACACCGAACATTGACAAAAAAGCAAAGAATAAACAGCCACCAGAGATGAGTGATAAACAAGAGAGTAACACTCTGGGCAGACTAATAGTGGCGAGTAAGGATTGACATCAGTCTTGTTTCATTTGTTTTTCCACAGACAGAAGGGCTTCATAATTATTTTAAAGAATTTTCCTTATTCTTTCAATTTATCTAAACAATTTTTTTCAGCTTTATCAAATTAAAAAATGTGCAACTATTAAATTTTTAGTAATTTTTAATATAATGAATTTTTAATTTAATTCATTCTTCTGTCAAAATTGAGTGTATTGATTTATTATATCTAATTAATAAATATATAGTATCCCTTTATAAAAGGGTTACTAATCTCTTCATTCTCTTGAAGTCAAAGTTACAGCACAACATCAAAAATTAATTGGGCCAAGCATAAATTTTTTCCTAAATAACATAATTTTTCTATCTTAGGTCGATACTGCCGCTAGCTTTCACATTCCTATTCCCATTCTTAATTACTGCTTCTACTCTCATGTTTTTTTAACATATTTACTTAAATTTTAAAAAACTGATACTTTTCAGGTCTTGCTCTTGCTCCTTGCTTCCGTTGGACACCTGGGACTTTCTTCTTTAGCTGGAAGGCAAAAGGTGCGTGTTTTCATATAAAATCTAAAATATATAGATTATTTTACGGTAAAAACTAGTATGAGCCTGCGGTAAATATTCATCAATGGCATCAAACCTTTAATACTCATTACAAATTGTTCCCCAACCTTCATTTTATTATAAATTGATTCTAAATTTTTATAATTCTTTGCATATTGATCTTTAACCCTAGACCAATATAGAA
The DNA here is from genome assembly GCA_039654915.1 of Aquilaria yunnanensis. Classification (NCBI taxonomy): domain Eukaryota; kingdom Viridiplantae; phylum Streptophyta; class Magnoliopsida; order Malvales; family Thymelaeaceae; genus Aquilaria; species Aquilaria yunnanensis. The sequence continues at coordinate 7,198,547 of CM077595.1, forward strand.
ATTCAATTTATAGAAAAGAAAAATAGATACTTAAAATTTTTTGTTAACTGTGAAAAGTTATGATACAGTTTAAATTTATTAGAAGACAACTTTTGAACATTTTGAATTCATTAACTTCCATTAATTATCTGAAATTAACTTTATAAATTTTAATTTAAACTATTCATAATTGTTTTTCCATAAATCCAAACAGTACTATAATTTTCTAAAAGTTAATGGATAACTTAAATTCTCAATTTTTATTATTTTTAAATCAAATTTTTATGTCTACTTAGGGTTAGGGATTTATCTGCAATGAGGTATGAAAGTTTGAGACCAATTTCCAACTAAATGAAGGTTGGGGACTGATTTGTAGTGAAAATTAAAAGTTTGGGCCCAATAGTGTTTTTTACCCATGAGTCTGAGACGGAGTGTAAGAACTACAATCATGAGTCGATTATCATGTAAACCTGTAACACAAAGGGTAAAACCTATGTATATTCAGTGGGGCATTTTACTTCAATTTTTGTCATTATATCTTTCATAATAATAAATAACTACATTGTAAGGGCAAAAATTTTAAATTAAAATTAACACATATAATAATTTTATTAATTTAAATAAAGGTTACCCAAATTTCATTCTGTTCCTCAAATCTTCTGCCGTAAAAACGATTCACAGCCCACGATCTATTGGAGGTGGGGGAACACATACCTCCTATTTTACGCAAATAAGATGAAATTATACGCAAATAATAAGATTGAACTTATTTTTTTTCTTGAAGCATGTAATTGCTTTTTTTTACTTGAAATTTGTTACAGGTATAAAATATTTCATCCATCCCCAAAAAAATGAAATATATTCTTTTTTTGTCATCCCAAAAAAAGATGAAACATTTTTTTAGAAAGTTTTTAATATCTAATTTACTTGACAATCTTTATATAGATTCTCAATACACAAAACCTAAAAATATTTTTTTTAATATTCATTAAAACTCTTACGTCATAAAACTCTAAAAGGAATATTTTTTTTCTTTAATCATCATTTAAACTCTCATTTTTTTAATTTTTAAAGGTAAAAAATAAAAATAATATAAATTATATATATTTTAATCTCTGAACTTACAGAAATATATTATTTTTTATAAGATAAAGAGAATATTAAAATTTTAAACTATACCTCTAAATTTACCTTTCCTAAAGGTGCGGATAAAAGCCTAGGGAGGTGTTCATCTGTGCCAACTAATCTTTGCTGGCTCGAACGCATGTAATTGTTGCTTTATAAGGAATCATCAATAGATGGTATGCGATATGTGAACACCCGACATCATCATGGGCGTCATGATGATTTTTCTTTTTGTGCAATCACCTTCACGATAATAATTCATAAACCACTACCGCCTGCATTATAAATTTTATGTTTATGATATTTCTTCAAAAACAACTTTTGCGATTTTTATTGCCTCTAATGGCAATGGCGAAACCAGGTTTTTAGATTGGGCGGCTAGGGGCTAAATGGAGGCAAGACGAGTAAAGATTAAAACTTAAGAGAAAAAAAATTTAAATATTTAAATAATTATGTATAAAAATTAAATTTTATAAAAATTATTTAAATAATTATTAGATGTATATGATATTAAAATAATATCTATTCTAAATAAAAATTAGTAAACTAATTACTTTGTTTTAATTAATCATCACTAAAGTAGAGAGACGTTAAGAGATAATGGTTTGGGATAGATATGTAATAGTTCAGAAGTTAGAAATAAATTTGTAATGAAAAATGAAAATTTAGGACTGTTGGCATTGTTTACCATTTTTATATTCTTCAATCAGTAATGGGGGGGGGGAGGGGGGTTATTCACACCTGGTCTTTAATTTCTCACAAAATTGCCAACATAATACTTCATATTTAAAAACTTTTGAAGTTTTCAAGGGCAGCACCACCCCTGCCCAAACGTAGTTCTGCCACTACCTACTAGATTATTTTTTATATAATTATTTAGCATTTTTAATTATTGGGATATTATACACTATTTTTGTAAAATCATGTTTATGCATCACGTTTAATTGGTTTTCAAAATCAATATAATTCTGGCAATTCTGAAAATTTTCAACACCCAATTAACTTGTGATGGAAAATTTTTTAGAAAACCTCCCAGGTTGGTTAAAACTATGAGTGTTCATAATGCGATTTTATGAAGTGTTTATTTAAACCCACAACCGTACCACATGGTTAACGATTTTACAACTTAAAAACTATAATTGCACCACATTATTTACAAATCTGGGGGGAAAAAAACATTGTAAAAATATGGTTCAGTTGCGGTTTTTCATGATACAAAAATTAATTATACTAGATCCAAATAAATAGTACAAGTGCAAAACATAAACCCAACTGTTACAACAAGGATGAAAACAAAATTCATTTCATAAACCAACACATATAATAAATCAAAATATAAGTTTAATCAATTTTTTTTTGTGTGTCTCGTGCTCGCCTTAGGTTTAGTTTAGGAAATTAAAAATGACTGAGGCAAAGGAAGGTAGTAAATAAATGAGAGGGAGTGGAGCTATTGAACTATGGATGGAAGGTTGTATAATGTAATGGATTGAGCTATAGCTTATTGGGATGGAGAATTGGGAAAATAGGAATTAAGTGCGTTGGACTTATGAGTTTAAAGTGTGATTGACTTATGCAGGGGCTTATGGGTTTATAGTATACATTTAGACTTTCTCAGACAGTGCAATTTGTACTAATTATGACTTTAAAAAACTATAACCACATCACATAGTATTTTGTTTTAAGATTTCTAAATTCGAGCCGCAACTAGATCCAGAACTATGTAAAAGAGTATACCGTTTGATTTGGTACAGATTAGTTTGTTTAGTTTTATGGGTTAACCGGTCTCTGTAAATAACCCTAGTCAAAACTACACAATAGCCCCTTTAGAATCTATTGTATACCTTTTCAGTTTTTCTATATATTATAACCTCCTGTTACACTATATATTATAATTCATTTTAAATGTTAAAATACCTTGACAGGAATGTCAATGAAAAATACTGGAGACCATAAAGAATATATGGCCAAATACACATGACTGGATGTGATCCTCTACCACTACTAAAAATACCATGTTTTCCAACGGGCAAATTACCAACGGCCAGCGCGTTGGTAATTTCCAACGCGTAAGACCGTTGGTAAAAAAAATTGAAATTTACCAACGGTCAAACGCGTTGGTAAATCAATCATTTTCTAACGAGCAAATTACCAACGTGTATGCACGTTGGTAACTACCAACGTGCACGCGCGTTGGTAATTATAATAATATATTATTATATTGAAATTTCATATAAAAATAATAATAATAGTAATAATAATATATTTTAGGATATTCAATCTCACCATATATATTAAAACCATAATTTTTAATTTCACTCTATAAATATGTTAATATATATATTCATACACAATACAAATTGTATATATATATATATATATATGGGCCCAAAATAGACCCATAACCCTAAAAAAACCCAAAATGCCCTACCCTACCCTTTCGCCCTTACCCTGCCGCTTCGTCTTTCTCCCATCTACATTCTCTTCTGCTTCTCCCCCATTTCCTCCCTCTCTGCCGCTTTGTTCACTTAGCCTCTGTGCCTCACCGCGTCGCGTCCCCGTCTTATCGCCGTCACTCCTCCTCGGCCCGCTTCGCTTCACCGTCTCGTCGCCTCTGTCCTTAACCGCTTGCGCGGTTTTGCACGCAAATTTGGTTGCCACAAATCGATTCTGCTTCGATGTTTACGATGCGTCTTCTCCGCAGCTAACAGTCAACATTTCTTTGTCTCAGCAAGGATCAATTTATGTCGAGTGCGTCTGCTTCTTTCTAGTGTTATCTTTTGAACTCTGATCTCCTTGTTCGATTGAGAGAGCGGGAAGCGATGTCTTGTCTAGCATCTTGTTGCGCGGTGGCGACCTGCAGTTTGTGCATGTCGGTGGCATCTGGGATTTTGAAGAAATCAACGAGGCTCGCCATACCGCCGGCAACAGGACCTGGAGTCTGGCAGCAGCCGCTCCGACAACCAGGACGATGAGTTCTCTTCCGATCCTTTTGATACCAGCCGCTGGCGAGTAAGTGCCTCCGACTTTTGCAGTTGATTTATCCGTCTGCTAACTCGCCTTTGTGGATATGTGTGTAGCTTGTAATCTGAGTGTAGGAACTGTTCTGTTACAGTTTGAATTCGGAGTTATTGCTAGATTGATCAAATGCCTTTTGTTTTTTAAGTATTCGAACTTTTGAAGCGTCTGTCTCATTTCTTATTTGCTCTGTTATTTAGTCTGGATCTGTTCTTCTAAAGAGATTAGAAAAACAAAGCCAGAAAATGTCTAGCTGTCCTTCAGGAAAAAGAATGTCTAGCTAATGATGGTTTTAGTGCAAAGAGATGAAAAAGAATGCCAAAACTCTTTATGTCGTCCTGCTGCTGGTATTCTGGAAATGAGATAACACTACTGGAGTTGATTTTGCTTGCTCTACTTTATCCTTATGACTAAATGCATTTAAGCTCAGCCTCTTATCCTTTTTCTTAATAAATTAGGATTTGGTGTATGTCATTTTGATTCTTTTGTGAAAGGAGTTCCAAAACTCTATCAAATGGCAAAGGGAAGTTGGTACTGAATGTTCCATGTTGTTTGTTATTTTTCCAGAAGCACGTGGGGAAATCTGTTTTGTTCCAATGTTCTTTTGATATTGGAGGGGTAGGATCCTTAGTTTTTGTCTGTGCTAAGGACAAAACAGTTTTTGTTTTATTTTTCTTGGCGCTTTTAGCTGCTGTTTATTCACCTGTCCTTCTGTACTTGTTTGATAGCATAATCATATCTATTTGATTTTCTTTAAGATGTTTAAGTTTGTATGTGTTAACTAGGTTTTGTACTTCCGTTTCCACCTATTGTTGCAATTAAACCGCAAACTTTTCAGTTTCTTATAATCTTAAAAAACAATATATGTCCTTTTTCATGTGATATCTGCTATGGAACAAGTTTTTTAATATTAGAATACTATTTGTGAGTGCATTCATGTTTTCTTTAGTTGAATAAATTTAATTAGAAGCTTACTAAGATGCATTTTGTTGAGTTCTCTCAGCAAGTGGGGCGGTCTCTCTGTTGTCTTGAATTACTTATACGTGTACTCATTGGTTACTGCCTCCGAGAACAATAACATTGATATCACAAGTAGTATTAATTTGTTCAGTAAATACCTGAGGATGGAGGATTTAAGCATAAAAGTTAGATCTTTGCAGGTGAGCCTTTTCTTAAAACTGCTGGATTATGTTATCGCAGCTCCAGCTTGTTACATTTGGCAATCAAACTCATAGCTTATTAACTTCCAAACTCTTTGTTTTCTTTCAGGCGTCTGCATTTTTTCTTTATTGTTTGGTGCTTCTTCAGTGCCATACTACAGTATGCTTTTCGCTTTTATTTGTCTGTACTTATTTGGTAGGGAACCTTGTTAATAGAGTTGGCACACACCCAAAGTGGGCTAGTCGGAGAATCTGCATGTTTTGTTACATGGGATTTTGTTGTTTAAATAATAACAACCATACTTAATTTTTAAGCTGCAACAACTGGCTGTTATACTTGCTAAAACTGGTAGGATAAAATTCCAAGACTGCTCTCCTTCAGCTTCCGTCTCTACTAGAAATTGCTATCTTCACCCTTTTGAATACTGTACTTAATATATTTGGGGTTCCATTATCTTGAGACATGATCTAACAAATAAAATGCTCTGATTAAATGATACTCTTGGATATGACTAGAAGTAATGCGAAAATTACATCAGACTATATTTTGGCCTAGTTTATGATTAATTAAGTGAAGAAGAATCGGAACCTGATGATTTATACTTTTCTGCTAGAATTTCTGCTGCTGTAGCTGCTGCTGCTTATCTAAATATATTTATTTACTATCTGTGGTATGATCTGTCCCGAGTGCCTGATGTACTTGAAGGAGATTTGGCTCTTGTCCTATTTGTGATATCTTATTATTGCTTACAGAAAGTGTGTGATTCGTCATTCTGCAAACAATTTGAGATTTTCTTTGTTTGCAGCTACACCCATACCACTTCTGTTTGCCTGGGCTTCTTCATCCAATTACTGTTGTCTATGAACTTAATTATGGGGAGACAGAGATGAAACAAGGTATTCGCAGTTAGAGCCATTATATTTTATTAATAAAAAGCTATCTATCAGTGGCACTATGAAAGTTCTTATTTGACTGCTTTCAGCCAGAACATTCTTTTCTTCCCTTGAGTCAATCCCGTTCTTATCTGAATTTGAAAGTGGCCACTGTCATTACCAAACTAAGTTTATTAGAATCCTTTTCGCTTGAAGTTACTATTGTCTTCTATGACCTTAGGTAAGCACTATTTTAGTATTGGTATACTTCTGTGTCAATTCAGTCATATCTTGCTATGTCTCCAGCCATGTCTTTTCTAAACTCAAAAGCGACAGCTAATTGCCAACTAAATTGAGCTGCTTTTATTCTGCAAAATGAATTTTCATTGTCAGATTATGTAACCTTGGTTAACAAATACTAAGGCATTGGTGATGACTTACTATACAGATAAATACTTGCCTATTAGAAATACGCTCAATTTTAGCAATATTGTTAGAATGAAGCTTCTGAAATGTAATGAGTGTGCCGTTTGGATTGCATAGTTTGATAGTTGATATGGTATTATATCAGGATTACTGACTAAGAGTTTGTACATTTTCAGTTGAAGTAAGGAAATCCCTGCATTTAAGGCTTGGATTACCGTTTGATCGTCCCCTTTTGAGAATTGCCAACGCCCTTGATCTGTCAACAGTTTCAGCCAGTTCAAAGAAAAGCTCTAATCAGAAAGGTAAGTTCATCTACTGCAGAAAGTTTGAGATTGCTAATGGTTTCGCTTCTCTGTTTTATCCTTTCCTTGGTGTTGTTAGGTTCTGCTATGCTTAAAGATGTGCATATAGGAATTCCTAGCAGTGGTGGTGAGTGCCTGTGTGTGTTTGACTATTTTGATTTTCCTTTATGCTTGCCATGTGGTATTTAATTTTTGTTTATTGACTTTTTTTTTTTCTAATTTCCTTTTCAGTCTCTGGTGGCATTTCTTCTCTGGTTCAAGGTTCTTATGAGTACTACCATTATCTTCAAAATGGCTATGATGACTCAGTAATGGATTTTCTTCCTACTTTTTCATCTCTTATTGCGTCGTTCAACAAGTTGTTTGAGGTGACCATTTTTTGTATATTATCAAAACAAACAAATTATGTTCAATATTGTTGAGCGAACATTAAGCAGAAAAAACTAGGAGCTTACTTATGGATGTCGCAGACATATCTTCTTGTCTTCTTTCATTTACTACATTTGTCTTAACATAGGGCTTTACTGGATAAAATGTATGTTAATGTAAGTACAAATTCCTAAATGTGTACAGTGTTGGACATTGCTTTCTACAATTGTTTCAATTGTTTAAGATGCTAGTTGTTTGTATTATATTCTTATTTGAGGTAAAAAGTTAAAAGAGGAATCAAGCCTACAACCTGGGGGAACTTTTGAATTGGTATGTTAATTTTGAATGTGTATTCAAACTGGGAAAAATACGAAACAACCAAAACCTGGAACGTTTAATGTACATTACCAACGTGCAAATGGGGAACTTACCAACTTGCGCGCATTGGTAATTACCGCCTGTCATCCTGTTACCAATGCGTATGCAAGTTGGTAATTACCAACGGCTTCATAACAACTCCCTTACCAACTAATGTAAGTTGGTAACTACCAATGCGGGTTCCTACCAACTGTCAAGGCAGTTGGTAACTAGAACTACACGATGGAAACCAAGCTTGGTTCATGACCGTTGGTAATTACCAAAGTGAATTTTACCAACGTCTACACGTTGGAATTTACCAACGTGTTATTAATTGTGCGTTGGTAAAAAATTTTCCAACATATTGAATACCAACTGCCATTTACCAACGGCTCCGCGTTGGTAAACTCAAGTTACCAACTGCTGCGCGTTGGTAAATGGCAGTTGGTAAAGTCCTACATTTTAGTAGTGTACGAGAGTTAAAAACCATTTTGTTTTATCAATTATCATATTTAGTCCATTTTATTTGATAAATCATCATATTTTGTCAATATTGTTTAGCTTGCTAGACACTATTTCTAGCCCTGAATATTTTTTATTTGACATTTTAATAATTGGATAGCACCTTTTTTACGTCCAAAATAAACGACACTGATGTAATTGTAAGTTTCTGAAAATGGGATGAATGATATTGTACGAGATTTCAAAGACATGGAGGGGCTATTGTAGTTTTGAACAAATCTTTACTGCTTTTTTTGTAATTTCCCAAGGACTAAAAATTTTGTAGTAGTGCCGCATATTATGGCTATTGTAGCTTCTGATTATTCAGTGGAATGAATTTCCTGGTGGCTTACCGCCAAAGAAAAGAATGTTTGAAAAAAAAAAAAAAAGAAGAAGAAAAGGTTAGAAACATATCTACGAGGCAATCAAAGATAAGTTCGATTAGATTTTCCTAATCTGGTATTCGATTTTGATTCGTTCATAACCATATAATTCAAAAAGCTTTTTGTCAGCACACAATTTATTGGAAGCTTTTTTGTTTTTTTGGACTAGAAAGGCTTTTCTAAGATATATTAGAATAGAAAAGTTATGGGAAAACTATATGCTACTTAAGATTTGAAGGACTTCAAGCTGCAGCATACAATGCACTTTTAATTTGACTCAAATATGGTTAAAAATTCGGTGATATCCAAGTTTTAAGAGAAATCTATATGTAACAGATGACAGACGCACAGATGAATTTAGGCCATCTGTGACGTATGTCGTCCGACACATAATTTAAACTCGAGTTTTAACCACAAGACTGACTGCTCCAAATTATTGGAAGTTTAATAGCACTGTTATTAAATACGGTCAACAAATGTTTAATATATAAAACAAGACGATCTAGTGGAAGTTTTATGACCCCTGCCTAGGCCGGGCATCAATAACCCAATTAATGATAAAATAGTCGATTGATAACAATATTCATACTTAAAAAAAAAAACAAAGGCCATGTATTGTATGCTAATTGAAAAAGAAAAACCAGTTTTATTTTTGACTTTTCACGAATCAACTGTGATAAACTACTTTTGTTTCTAAGTGGATGGACCACAATGCGTTGGCTTAGAATTTTTCCTAAATATAATAAAAAATTAATAAAAAAATTATAGGTAATAGGATTTGTCTTGATGTACAAAGTTAGCATGCTTTACTTTTTTTTTTTTTTTAATCTAAGGCGTCATGCTTTACTTATTTTTGTAACTGCTAATAATAAAATTGTCTCACGCAAATCTTTTAGTATATGTCACAGTACTTCTTAGTAAACTAACATAATAATTTGCCTGAACCATTGAACACGTCACCAAAACACATACCAATGGCTAATGATAAATGTGAGATAACTATTGACTTAATATTTGAGTACTGGTAGTCCGTATTTAGGGTAAAATCCATGGTAGACCTTTTCTTTTTATATCCTAAACGGGACATGTAACTTCATTTTATCTTAGTAAAATTCATTAACTTATAGTTTGCATTCTATTTGAGTCTTTTCTTTCAATTGGATTGTTAATTTTAACGAAATTTTAGTTAAAAGTGACAACTCTAATCTCTAAAATTAAGACATTATATTCCAAACACCCTAGACTTTATTCATCCTACTTTTAACACAATAAAATTTATAAATCTAACACATCAACAATGCCAATGTTAACCAAAATTTTTTTATCCTCTCTCAATTAAGAAAAGAATTTTTTCCTGAAATACTTTTTCAATTTAGTCTCCAAAATCGATCTTAAATTATCTCCAAATTTGTCACCATCCAAAATCTTTCGATGAACTATCAGCCTTTACGTTCACATTTGAGCTTGGACAGAACAATGTCATTGACGAATCTTCGTCATCAGTTGCTACTTCCGATCTCGTAATCGGCAAACTGAATGCGTCGGCATCCAAATTCAGTGACCCACTTTGCGAGCTGTTGAACGGTTGCAACAAATGAGGAATAGGAATCAACGGTGGCATAACATCACGACCTCCATGAAAGACAAACAGAGCATGGCAGGTGACAAATCATGGATAGGAAGTGATATCGACATTGACGATGATGACGATGCAAAGCCAGAGGTGGGCTGTGCTTGATCTGTGGCCACCAAGAAAAAAGGTGCCAATCGAGATTTAGTAATGCCGACCTGAATCTGGTTTCATTTGATTGAATATGGTTTTGATTGTTCTTGATTGGACTAGTGGTTCTGTTTGTTCTTGACTAGGATCTAGTAATTGGGATTTGTTTTGTTTAATTGAATCTGGCTTTGCTTGTTCTTATATATTGTGTTGAGGAACCGTGGCCACCGGATTTAATTCATTTTGGGATGAATATCTCGATGGTAAGAAATGCAAGCTACAGTGTAGAGAGATTTTTGGATTTTTTGGATATGGAGAGTTGTATTTTGGGAAATTAGATGGAGAGATAACTAGGGTTTAATGTTTTGTGTTCCATAGAGTTTTAGGGTGTTTCTATACATCTTGGCAAAATATTGGTTAGTGTGTGAAGGAGAGAATTGGTTGATGTGTTAGATCTAAAATTTTTAGGGTATTAGAAGTAGGATGAATGAAATCTAAAGACTGAAATTGTCATATTTCACCAAGATTTCATTAAAATTAACAGTCCAATGGATGAAAATGACCCAAATAGGACATGAAATATAAGTTAAGAGATCTTGACAGGATAAAATAAAGTTTTGTGACATGGTAAGGATAAAAAGATAAGAAAATGGAGCTACCGTGGATTTTCCCAACTTATTTACTTAGAAAGAGGTAGTTAAATATTAGTGTTTTTTTTATGAAAATGTCTACAATAATGAATATAATGAGTTGAATTAGGATACCTCTCTCTTGGGACAGAATACAGGTCAGAGTGATACTATCAACGTATTTTTAACGATTGCCGAAATTGGTAAATTTGTTATCTTTCTTATAATCTTCAGCTTCACCAATATTAAAAATAGTTTGGTAGTATTATTTTTACCATATTTTGTCTTAAAAGTGAGGAATGGTAATAAAAAGACAATTCATTTCAATTTAAACTAACTTAATCTAAAATTTTAACATTTTTTTTACTTGAAACTAGTTACATTTGAAAGTCAATATTATGTAGATGTAATTATTCATTTGAAAATAAATTTTCATGAAACTATTAAATTTGAATGAACTTTTTCTATTTTTAAGCATTAGAAAATAAAAAATTCTAAAAATTTAATAGAATTATAAAATTATATTTTCAATAAGTTACCAGCCTACATAATATTTACTTTTAAATGAAATTAATTTTAGACAAAAAATATAAATAAAAATAAATATAAACCACTTCAAATTAAGTTAATTTAAATTAAAATAATTTCACTCCAAGTATGTGCCATAGAATTTTTTTTTACTAAAGATAATAATCAATTACTCCTTTTTTTAGTTGTTACGTCCCGATACTCAAATTGTTATCCGCGTCAGAATTCTCAGTTTCACCAATTTCAAGAACAGTTTAGTAAGTATCATTTCTAACCTTTATTCTTTCCCAAAAGTGGGAAATTATAATTAAACATACCGATACTCGAATATTTAGGTAGGTACCGTATAATTTCGAGGAAAATGTCAGAATAAAATAATTTTGGGGACTATGTGTGGGATTAGACTGTCCCCCTTCTTTTCATAATACAATGTTTTTTTTTTCTAAAGTTTTTGAAGGGGAGCTAGTTTTACTATTTTTTTAATGGGCAACCTAATGATTTCATTTCATACACGATTTCGTTTCTAAAAAAAGAAGCCATTATAAAGTACCGTTGAACCACTAACTTTTTTTTTATTTAAACAACAATGTATTATCCGTTACTTTAGCAGGCGGCAGGGGTAGAGCCGTAGAGGTGATAAATCCAATTCGTAAGGGATAATTACGAAGAGTTAGCAGAGACAAGAAAGAGTAGCCGACTAGCACATCCACTCTCCTCCATTCTACTCCCTTTTGCCATCTCCTGCATCATTTTTTGACATTTTCAGCCGGTTTTGGATCGAATCTGGATAGTTCTCTTTAAATTTTTTTATTGTTTAATTGATCTTATCCGATTTTATATATTAAATTTTATGGTGGATGTAATATATTTCAAATCTTGATATTTAAGAATGATTTAGAGCTTTCATAGATAAATCTTTAATTGACGACAGGTAAGGATGGATCTAGGTTTTCTTTTAAGATCACTAGAATCTTAGTTATATTGGGTGTCTCCACATTTGACAACAGATTTAAAGGTGATTATATCGAATAAATTTAGCTTTTATTTTTTTAGGTTTTATAAGTAATTTTTTTATTTTTATAGATAGCCTTGTTTAAACCTCTGATATTTGGTTAGTTCTTGCACTACTTAGTTATTGCTGGTTTGGTTTGAGCTTTATTCCATTCATTTGTGAGTTTTGTATTTCAGATTTATTCTGGTTTATTTGAAATGTTCGGCTTGACCGATTTCTCTTCCTTCCATTCAATATCATAGGAACGTGTAGTCTTTTTTTGGTTAGTTTTATGTTTCTGTTGTCACTCAAAGTCTTATTTCGTCATTATTTTGTAAAATGTCATTTAGCTCACTTTTAATTTGAATGAAACATTTTTGTAAAAAAAAATGAGAATTATAAAACGGCCCATGAGGTTTATAAAAATTAGATTTATCATCATCCTATTTCGAATTTTTTTTAAAAGCTTATGAGTTTCAATAAAACTACAATTACCGTTTGAATTGCATTTCAAAGGTTATAACCAGTTAATTAATTGCATCTTGAGGGCCTAACTTTTTCTTATTGTCTAGTGTTTCTCCTTAATATATAAATTGGTTCATGAATTGTGTTTTGCAAATAATATAATATATTTTTATATATAATTTCTTTTAACTTAATTTTTCCAAAGATTTTTTCTTGTGGTTTAATTTTTTCTTATTTTTCATTATCTTCACGTATTTTTAATTTTCAAATTTTTTATTACCTCTAACAAAAAAAATCTATTTTTATTTTTAAATTGGTTGTCACTTTTTTTTCCTCCAAACTTTTTCAAAACTTGTTAGGGCAACTATTGAATCCCTCTTATTCAAATTTATGGACCTTTGGTCATTATGTTGTAATTTTAAGTTATATATTTATTCATTTATTAATTAATTTTTAGTATTATTAATTTCCTTAACTAAAATAATGCATTAGAAACTCTTATATTTTACAAATATTTTAGTATTTAAAAGAAAACAACTATAGACACTTCAATAAAACTTATAACAATTGTAGTTTTTTTTGTTATTTTTTTATTAGGAATCAATATGTTTCTATAATGTTTTATTTAAATTCAAAAATGAGGAAAAGATGGGTAGTGTCTCAATTTCGATTGAGAATAAACTAACTATGAAAGTCTTATAATTTTTGGAAAGTAAATACTAACAATAAAATATGCAAGGTCAAAAATAGTTAAGTTTCTAGATTTTTTGTTGATTTGGGAAATAAAATATATTATTTTAGTTTGCAACTTGTAATTATAAAATAGTTGATTAAATCTATAGTTTTCAGTGCATTTTTTATTTTAAAAAAATTATTAAACATTTTGTTAAATAAGATATTCTTAAAAAGTGATTAATCAATCAAATAATATATAAAAAAAATACTAATAATATATTAATTCAAATGAGAAAGATTTTAAGATTTCCATCTTATTTTAGGAATAACCCTTATAATTTATTCTTTTTTAGCTTTATGAAAATTTTGATAAGATAGATGATTACCATAACCGATAAATTGCCATCTATTTGATTGGAGCACTGATATCACACACTTGACATACACTTGACATGTTAGTCATAGTTATTATACATCACTTCATCGTGGTCCTTGACTATAATAGTTACCTCAAAAATTTTTGAAAAATTTGAGGACGAAAAGAAAAGGAGAATTATAACCAATTTAAAAAAATGATGTTCTTAATTAAAAAGAACTAAGAATTTAAAAATATATAAGACAAAAATAGGTGCAAAGATTGGGAAGTAAATAAAAAGTGAACGGTAAATAACTAGGGAAAAATAATCAAAAAAGTAAATTACAAGGAATAACACATTAAAAATATATTATGTCATTTAAAAAATACAACTATGAATCAATTTATTATTAAATATAAATCTTAAATGATGGCTAGAAGCTAGAATCTCAAATTGTAATTAATCTACTAGTTTCAACATGCAAAACGAACTGGGTAAATTGTAGGTTTGTTGAAAACTCAAGGGTTTTTAAGACACTTTCTAAACAAGAGGGGATAATTGAGCATTTTGTAGTTCTCCCACAAACTAATTATGGAAGGAGACATGGCGGACAAGCAGGAGCCACGTCATGCAAAGTGAAGGAGATAGGGGGTCCCACAGGTGGAGACATTCTAATAAAGCCCTTAAGCTTACCCAACTTGCATGAGTTAGTCAAACACTAAATACGCAATAAATTCAGGCCCTTGAACTTTGCAAGTTTTGCAACCTAGTCCACTAAACTCAAACATTTAAACACGTTTTCTCCTTCCTTAAATCAAATCTGATTCTCTTTGGTTGCTTGATGATGCCGATGACCGCCATCTTGATTTACCCCTGATGTCATCACACTTCTTCCTGAAGTATTGCACCCCTAATTTGAGCAAACTCAAGTCACAAACAATCCATTTCTTTAAAGTCCGTCTTTTCCCATTACACAGATTCTGTTCTTGCTATTGCCAGAGTTCCTTAACACTTTGTTGCGGCTGTTGATGTTGCCACCTTCAAAATTCCATCCACTACTTTATTTATCATGCAAGAGGAAGAGGAATGACAATTATGCCACAAGACACAGCAATGCAGTGTCTGTGACTCATACTTGGTCCAATCGGTAGCATGACAATTTAGAATGAAGCGTTGTGACATTTCAATGTAAATTGTGGCATGGCTAGTGGTTCTCATCCAACAGAGGAGGAAAATCAGATTCGATCTAAAAGGAGATGACGTGTTTGAACCATTTTTTTTAACTAAGAGAGCATATTTTAACAATAAGAGGGAGCTTTTCTATTTTTCTACCTTGACATTTGAGTTTCTGGACATGCTCGCAAGTTTTGCAAAATTCTTGAATTTAAATTAATTGATTACTACGTTTTTGACTAGCTCGCATGAGCTGGGTAAGTTCAGGGGCTAAATGTATCATTTGATCGCTAACAAACAACGATATAGTTGCCGACGCCGTGGATCCGCATGGTCCCGGATGTTCCTAGTTGCACAGTTACACTTGATTATTGCTTTGCTGCCTGCCATGATTCTTCTTCACGTACCGGTGCCCATACGCTCGCCACTCGCTCTGTCACATCACCGTTCCCTTTCATCACCATTTAACTTCTGATTTTTTCTTTTTGCTAAATATACTAAAATTTTAGGAAATTTTATGTAAGAGGAATTGATTAGATTTATAAATATTAATAAATTTTACCATTTCAAGTGCCAGATCAAATTATCATATAAAAATTAATAGAATTTTTTAACTAGTCTTTTAATGTATATAGCAGTCTCTTAGATTTCCCAAAATGTTTTCTTTTGAAAAAAATTAGTAGTTTATATGATTTGAAATGAGAATGAATTATGAACTCAAAAATGGAAAAATGATTTCAACAACAGAATTCTAAAAATAATTTTAAGAAAAATATATTACAATAGTTTGAACTTCAGATCATATAAGTTATTTCTTCCGTCCCATTTCTTTCAAATACGAATTTTAAGTCCTTTTAGCTTTTGTTTGGTATAAGTTTAAATGATAGTAGTAGAGTAAACAAAATGTTAAAAACTTGATGAAAATTGAAAATTATTCAACCTTTTTTAACAAGCTGAAAAGGATTATATTTCATTATTTTTAAGACGTAAAGTATAAAAAAAAAAAAAAAAAAGGAAAGAAAACCAATCTACATGGTTATACCTCGTGCTCGTAGTGACATAAGTAAAATTAAAAAAACTGCATACATGTGAAAAAAAGTTACTCAGCCACCTTATATTCTTTACACTATTTATTATAAAATCACACAAAATTTTGTATTATTTTCATATTTGATATATTACTTTATCATATTATCATTGAAATTATTATTTTAATATTTACTCTTATCATCTTTATTTATTTGCACACAAAACGAAAAAAGTAGATAATGAAAATGAGAATAAGAGTAAAATTGATCTTTCTCTTAATCCTTACATATTTCAAATAATGTAGGAGATAGTGCGTAAATATTTTGACATAGCAATTTTAAAAAAATTTCAATTTCAATGGAACAAAGGAGTAACAATAATCAAATTCGACCCTCTTTCTAGTTGACTGTATTTGGCCCTAGAATCGCATGAAATTATGATATGTTTTATTCATGCTTCTCCCTCACTAATTTGTCGGCCATTGTTTTGATCTGTGTTATAATGACCCAAGTCCAAAACTGATTAATAAAATACCTACCTACACCATATAAGCTATCATTTGGAAAAGAATAAGTGTTAGGTACTTATGTTCTGGGATATATGTCTATATATCTGCATAATAATTTTTACATTTATCTTATATGGGATATGAGGGTGTTATAAACTCCCCATTTATGTACCTAATGTTTTCATTGAAATTATTTGGACTACTTGGTCCCCTGGATCAATAATCTCTTTAATTGGATCACTTGCCCCCTAGCTAAGGAATCTCTCTAATCCAAAATCAACCCCGTTAGGCAGTGCATGTGCACACTAAATATGCCACACCATCGCAGTTTCGGATATACTCTGATATCATCTATAACCTATGTTCTGAGATATGCCCATATATCTATATGAGGTTTTTCACATTTTTTTCATATGGGATATGAGGGTGTTACACGCATCCTATGACATCTGGAGAGCATTGATCGAACCGATCTGGCCAGATAGCATCAAACCATGGTCAAACAACATGTGGTCTAAAGGTTTGAAGTTTAAGCCTGCAACAGTTGTTATTATTTTACCATTAATCTCTTGTTTCTCCCGCTGAAACCATTGACAAAAAAGAAATGTTGCGTCTCTTGTCGTCATCACAATGTCAACAAAGCTCCATTACCAAGTCTTCACTAGAAACAAATGAAAAATAAAAGACCCATAACCCCATGTCCGAGTTTCATC
Organism: Aquilaria yunnanensis; assembly: GCA_039654915.1. NCBI lineage: Eukaryota > Viridiplantae > Streptophyta > Magnoliopsida > Malvales > Thymelaeaceae > Aquilaria > Aquilaria yunnanensis. The sequence goes on from CM077595.1 coordinate 7,215,824, forward strand.
TATCTCTACTTTCAAATCCCTTAACACATCTCCCCCATGACTAGCAACCCTCAATAATTCCATCAATTTTCAAGCTCTTGTTTTTCAGAAAAGGTGAAGATTATGGCCTGGTCCATTCATGTGGAGGAGCACAGTTGACTTCTGGGTTCACTCAACTAGGTCAATTACAAAAGCAGAGTGAGTGGGTTAGGTTTGATTTCATTTTTTTTTCCAAACCAGGTGGGGTCACAACATGAAATATGTTAACTCAACGGTGCTAACCGGTACTAAACTAGTCCTGAATGTTTTCCCACTAATGGTCCACCACTTTTAGGAGATTTATTAGGTTTATCTAGCTTGACATATTAATACACTCAGATAATGGTATCCCATAATTAGATAATAAAGTTATATAACTGACAATTGGACACTGAAATTGAATATTATGTAATAATGTTTTAAATATCCCTCAAAATTGTCTCGGTACTTAGTCCAAGTGGCAATGGGAACATTTGGCCCTCACAAATGGCCAGGGTCATAATGCTTGTTATAAGATTAACGTGGATGCTAGTGTTTGACAAGGTGGCATTGGACTCATCCTTAGGGACCAAGCAGGAAGAGTGATGTTTGTACTTTCCTGTGGGGTATCTCATGTTGGAGGTGATTCTCTCTACTTGTAAGCACTTGTTATCCTGTGGCGCTTGAAGGAGGCCCGAAGGTCGGCTATGGGTTCAGTTATTATAGAGTCTGATTATATGATTTTAGTTAAAGAACTTCAAATGGGAACCTCCCCCATCATTGTTTCATTTCGGAGCTATTGTAGACGAAGCTCATGTCTTAGGCAGTAATTTTAATTTTTGCTTCTTTTTCTTTTACTAGGAGGTCAGGGAACGTAGTAGCCCATGTCCTTGCTTATAGGGGCCTTCATTTGTCAAGGAGAACATTGTGGGAGTTAGCTTTCCTTAACTGGTTGTCTGAGGCATTGTCTTCTGATTAGTGAATGCATTCTCCTTCTGTTAAAAAAAAAAACTGTAAAATTTATAAAAGTTTAATAACGTTATAAAAAATTTACTTGGATTAATTACTATACTGACATAATATTTACTTTAAAATAACATTGATGTTTGGTAAAAATGATTAAAAATAAAAATAAATCATTTTGAATTAAGTTATCTAAAGTTAAAATGAATTTGGTCATTAAACTGAAAATTAATTGATAAATTACTAAAATTAAAAAATATATATTTTTTATGGTAAAAATATTAGAGACTTCTAGTTCTAAAATTTTAAAAGTAAGTTCTGATATAATTCATTAGGAAAATTTAGCATAAGTTTGATTTCACATAAAATTTTTAAAGTGTAAGAGTTTGTAACCTTATATTGATATCAACGAATATTTACTCTTAGAAAGGTCGATGTAATCATGTAATAGCTAATAATCGACGTAGTATAAGTAAATAACTAATAACAGAAACAGCAATTTAAATGAAATAGTCTTTTAAGTCAGCAAATTTTTATATAACTTTGCGATGGAAGAGAGGGAAAAGTGTTCCACTATTTTTCGCAAAAGAGAGCGGAGAAAGAAATGAATAACCTAAAAATTTTCTTCAATTTCTCTAATTTTTTTCTCCCCACTCCACAATATATTTTCCTTTTCATTTTTTACATCCCCCCTACCCTTAACCGCTCTAACCTTTTTAACCCCTAAACTATTCTACTCTTTTCATCCAGCACCATAACTACATAAACAGTTCAGATTGCAACAGGGTATAATAGTTAGCCGCCTCATCTTCAAGATCCCAGAAAGGGTAGTCTTCTCCACCATCAACACCACCACCAAGTCCTCCCACCTGAACCACTTCACCCACACCAACCTCTCTGCTCGGAATCCCGAGCTCATCATCAGAAGCCTCAAGCAAGTGTTTCATGACTCTGTCTTTTTCACCCTCCTCATCCTCGAACTTCAAAGGATTTGAGGACGAAGGTGATGAGGAAGAATCTATGTCCTCTATTGAGCTGAAGCCGAAATCTATGGTTGTAAAGTTGAGACTTTCTCGGTCAGTTTCTGGGTTTGGGATCTCAACTGGGTCATCATGGGCAGAGTTAGAGGAGATCTCTTGTTGGAGGGTTGTGATTAAAGAGGACAAATCTTGTGTTGTTTCATCTTCCTCTCCTTCTTCGAGTAAAGAAAGAATTTGGTTGTAAGATTTGTGCCTCTTCGAATCTTCAATCTCATCTTCCTCTCTGAAGCGTTTCAATGGACTCTCTGCCATTGAAGATAGATCAGAAAAAGGATTACGAGAGAAAATAAGAGGGGGTAAGAAAATTTGGTATTGGAAGGATGAGGAGAGAGAGTGTGGATGGACCGGAATATATAGAGAGATAAGAAAGTGGAGTTGTGGTCAAAATGAGATAAATTAAAGAAAAAAAAATGCTTAGAAATTTTCCTTAGTTAATGTTGTTGGGGTAGAGAGAGAAACCTAAAAAGGGTATGGTGGGAAAGTTTCTGTTGTTGGTTTTCATGAGCTGATCTCCAATGTGTTGGTACCGTTGGATGGACTTTATCACGGGATTCAAGAGAAATCTAACGGTCGGAAATCAAGCGAAAGTTTACATAAAAAAGAGAAAAAAATATTAGGAGCTGTCAGAAGAAGAAGACACGAGGAAAGCAAGTAGGTTAAGCTATTAGTTTTATCGTACCACAAAGTATCGCTTTATAAAGTGAAGGTGTAGGGCTTGTTTACATGTACGCCTCATTTGCAAAAAATAATCGTACGACGGGGTAAATGTATAGATTTTTGGAGAAGCCAGGGACTTGATTGGAAATTAGAAAAGTTGAGGGGTTGGTTGTAATTCGGTGCTGTCAGGAGTTTGATTGTGACTGGATTGGTCAGATTCGTTTGCGGGTCCACATCAGTTATTGCAGTATGCTGAAGTTGCAGGATTCATCTGCGGACAAGGACTCGAGAACTAAAATAGAAAGCGTAGGGTATCCAATAAAGAAATTTTAAAATCATTAACTGCATGAATTTTGCTAAATAGTACTTCCTCTCTCTTAAAAAATTTTGCTATATTTATTTTTAATAATTAATTTAATTTTTTTATTTTTAATATTTTAATATATATAAAAAAATATTTACATGTAAATGATAAATCAAGACATATAATTTTTAAATAATTTTTTTTAATTTTTTCTAGCAAACAATAACATAAAAAAATTTAAGTTAAAATACAACAAAAAGTTAAATGAAGTAAAAATTTTAGAACATAAAGAGTATATTAGGGATTGTACAAAAATTTATTCAAAATTCTATGAGTGGTCCGATCCAACAACCTACTTACTTAATTAAACTTTCTAATGCAAAATTTTATAAAATTTTACGACATCCTTTCTAAATTTTTTGAACTATTTTAATTTTTTTTATTGAAATTTAACTCAAATTTATTTATATTAATACTTATTGCAATTCTTTTTAAAAATTTATGTTTAAAAACTATAACTCTTGCAGTTTCTAAATGTAAATTTTTTATAAAATTTTTAGCAAATGCTAATATAAATAAGTTTAAGTAATATTTGAATTTTTAGCAAATACTAATATAAAGAAGTCTAAATGTAAATTTTTTATAAAAAATTTGAGATAGATAAAGTAATATTTGAATTTTTTTGATTTATATCTAACTACATTATGCTCAATTGAAAAAATAATTTTACTAAATATACTAAAACTTTATTAAAACTTATACAAGATCCTATATAGCATAAATTAATTAGATGGAGAAAAGGTAACAATTTTCAGTTGTTTTTTCAAACTGCGAAACAAAATTATATTATGCAAAATTTTGTTAAGATTTTTTAGTAAAAAATACTTAATACATCTAACAACACTTCTAAAAGAATGGCTTATTAACACACGTATTTCGATTATATTTTTTAATTAAAGTTATTATTATTTGAACTTGATGCTCTGTCTTTTTAACAATCACCCGAATTAATATTTTTATAAAATAATAGATTTTTTTATAACTTTGGTCGTTACGCAGCTTTAAAAAGGCAAAATTTATTAAAAATCCTTATTTATGGAAAATTATAAAATTGATTTTCGAACTTATTGAAATATATTATTTCAATTATTATACAAGTTAATTAAATAACCATTAGGATATAAAAATAACTATTTCTAGTTAATGCTTAATAGTCTATGCTAAATACACCTATAAACCATTTTAAGATGAAATACGTTAGTTCATTACAAAAATTTCACACATTTATTCATTTAGATTCTAATTCTTCTGATCATTTTTACTAATATATTTATTCTTTTTTTTTTTATCAAAAGGAACTTCATTCTAGTAAAAAATATGTCAAATTACATCTTAGAAACCAACAACATAGGACTCTAAAGAACAATATAGCCATAACACTAACAACAAAATAGCAACTTGTCTCTGCAATACTGAATGAAAAATAAGATAATAATATCAAATCAAACTTTTGATATAAACTAGAATAATAACACATAAATAATTAAAAAAATGTCCAAATAGAGAATGAATTTTATTAGACTAACATACAAATACTTGGTTGGATTAACAAACCATTCAATCACAAATAATGGATGATAATGCAAACAAATCAAAAAAATAAATAAGACACCATCACTAGATTCATTACTCGGAAACGACTCATCCACTTATCCTCTGTCACCTTTCATGTTTCATTTTATCCGCTAACACCAAAACAGATCACTCGATTTTGTTCTCTGTAGAGCACTAGATGAACTAGATAATATTTTTACTAATGGTGATAATAGACTTTTATGGATGAGGAAGATGAAACAATGAAAAAATAGATGGGAAGAATATGTATGTATGTATGTATGTAATGAAAATGAGTACTCGAGTCTCATTCCCCTAAACAAATTAGTGTTTTCTATTTGGGGAAATTTACAATAACCTATTGTGGTTTGACCCAACACATACTTGTTCTTTTTATTCTGGAAACATGCATTTTTGCCCATAATTCTTTTCGAATATTCAAACAATAACTTCAAAAATCCCAATTTAAATTGTATTATAGTTACCCTCCAATAATTTTAATCTGTTTAATACTTTTTCATAGTTAATACTTGATAGACATTTTAAATTGTTAATATTTATTTTCTATAAATATATTTTTCTTTCTATAAATGCAAATCAATATTTTTTAAATGTTCATTACTGAAATATAGTAATCAAACCATTTAAATTAGGACTTTATAAGTTGTTTTGACAGTATAAATGGCATAAAGGGTAAAATGTAAATTTCTAAAAATAAATAGGATAAAATGCAAGTGATGGTAGAGGTTTTCGGTGGGCCGACTCGACTAGGTTGGGCCTAGGCTTGGGTTGGCAAGAAGCAAACATAGTGTGGGTAGTGGTGTGCTGGTTCCGACCTGGTCCTGGCCTGAGCTGGGCCTGGGCCAAGCCTAGGCTAGGCCTAGGCCAACTTGTTTTTTTTTTTTCAGTTTGGTTTTTAGAAAATATTTGTAAACTAAGCATTTAAGAATGAGACACCACCGCTGGTGAAAATTTTATTAATTTTAAAGCCAAACGGTGCCTATATTAATTGGATTATGCCTTACATGTGTTAATGGCAAAACGTTTCAAAACAATGAACTTAAAACAAAACCTAGGATCTATGCTTATTAACATAATCAGATCAAATACAAACTAAGAAGATAAAGTGCAAACCTAAGATCTATGCACATACCACATTCGAGTCTTCATCATCTCAACTCTTGTGGTCTTATATTCGTAATGCAGTAAGACTATAATCATAGTTGCAGATATAAACCTCAACTGCATCCAGTGACAACTTTGCTCGTCTATTAGAAATAACTCATTTTCCTGCAATGAAAGCTAACTCGGATGTAACGGTTAAGATAAAAATGACTAGAACTTCCTTATCAATGATGGAGAGTATTCAAAATTTGTTGTTTCTCGCTTTCCACATTTGGAAATGTCAGTTTCACTATTCTCTCATATCAAGTTAAGGTATGCATCAACTTTACTAAGACTAAAAGATTAAGACCGGGGCCGTTTAAAGAGTTATTCGGCTGGGTTGAATGATGCTGAGGCAGACGATGATGAAATGCCAATGGTAAAGGAGCTAATGTTTCCTACCTTATCCTTATGCTGGTCGGGATAAATCTTGTATAACTCACGCAAGTGCTCCTAAAGTGTGACAGTGATAGTAAGAACATTTATATTTGTTAATTCTAAAAAACCAAGTATCCCTTAAGGAGTTACTGTGTGCTTGTGATTCTAATAGTTAGATCAAGTGCAAATACAAGTAAATAGATGAAGGGTATTCAGTTGCTTTGGGCCTTTCCCGGACTTAAGTTTGGCTAGGTTTTAGGTTTTACAATTTGAGTTTTGGCTTAATTTCCTTATTTGTGTTGAGATTTAAGACTTGGATTGTGAGATCTAGAGTACTTGTATCCCTTTCTTTTATGTTTAATAATTCTTTTATTGCCAATATATATATATATATATAGGGGATATGTCACTGAAATACAAAACCCATTTGTTTTTTATGGCCTAGATCATATTTTTCAAAACTTATCTTTCTTGCATCATTTGAAAACTCAAGCAATATTGACCAAATGCATTAAAACCTTATGTACAATGAGATCATATACACCAGAGTAAAAAACAGTTGCCTTGTAAACATATAATAGCACAACGGTTAGTTTTGATAATTTATCTCACATCTTTTATTTTAAAATCATTTTTTTTTTACATTTATAAAACATATCATATGTACAGCAAATGGAAGTGCATCCATCAACATCTTGTATGTTGAGTTCCATCATAACAATCAAGTTTAAAATGTTTTCAGCTAAATTTGAGCCCATTTTCAAGACAATACGCTTTTAACTCTTTGTTCATTTTGGACATTGACTTCAAATAATGGATTGTGCACCAAATAGGAGAAATTTCAGTTCTCAAAATCTGAAGCCTGTTACTGTTAGGACTAGACAATTGGTTATTGATTATTGCTTATTACCGTTTGGACCAAATCGAGACCGCTGGGCCTAGGCCAAGCCGTGCCTGGTCTTGTGCTTGCGGGCTGAGCTGTGTTAGGCCTAAATATGAATTGTGTCGTGTTGGTCCCAGGTGAGTTTCCCTCCTTCTTAAGGCGCATATCCACCCCTCCATGACCCGTGCCTTACCAATACCTATTCCGACCCATGTTTTGATTGGTCCCATGTCGGGGTCTAACCCGGGTTGTTCATGAGCTGGGCCAAGCCTAACCTACCCCTTTGAACACCTTTAGGTTATGCTAAATCATGGAGGATTTCTGTAATTTTCAATTTTTATTTGTTCACAACTGTAACTCGACAATGACATATTAGTCCTTATTATTTTTTTTGAATTTTATGTACTAGCCATAGATACTATTACATGATTGATTATTGACTGAAGTAAGACATTTTTTTTAATATTTTTTCATGAAATTCTGTGTCTTTATATTTAGATTTTAGTCTGCTCATCTACCATGAATATTTAAATCTTAAATTTCATTAGAATTTTGCAGCCGACGTGAAGTACATTTCGTTACTTCATATACAAAGCTCTTCTTTTCACTTTTAGAAAAAAAAAAAAAAAAGCTTGATCTAGAAGCTAAGTGGTCAACTTTTTTACCTATATTTACTTGAAACTTCCCTTTAAGTCGTGCTTATTCCATAGGAAAAAAAAAAAGAGAAAAAGAAAAGAAAAGAAAAAGTAAAATGTGGCTGCACGACAGATGACATAGTCGTACTTTTATGTCGTTGATTCTTTTGAAGGCTTGTAGCGCCTTCCGTTCTGATATTGTTATTTTTGGGAAATGTACCTTAACCATCCCTGAGGTTTACCAAAACCTGTACTTTCTCCTCCTCTATTTACAATACCTATAGTTACCCTCTCAAATATCTAAAACTGGTAGACCAATTAACAATGAAGCAATCAAACTTGGCAACGGCTACTTGGCAGGGGCTGCAAGGTGGATGCGGGTTAAGAGAGGGAACTAAACAGCCTTGAAATCGGGTGGAGCTATTATAGTCTCTAGCTCTAAGGTTGGTGGAGTCAGAGGAGTGGCGGTAGCCATTAGGATCTTAAATTGTGAAGGTAGGCTTCCGGATGGGGGTTCCAAAGAAATTGGGAAATGTAAAGTTGGGTCTTATTGGCACAATTCTGAAACCTTACATGTCAATTAGAGCATTTGATCCGATAATGTTATCAAAGAAAGTGGTGGGGTTGAGGATTTTGGGGCTAAGTGTAACTATCGTAAATGAGAGGACAACAGTGTAGGTTTAGTTAAACCTCAGGGTGGCTGAGGTGATTCTCCCAATTTAGTACTCTATTTATTTAATATATTTAAATACTACTAAATAATTAAATATTGTAATAATATTTTTTCTTATTTAGCCTAAAAAATGGAATAAATAATTACTTACACAAAAAATTTTTGGATTTAATTTTTTCAAAATATAGAATTTTAGTTTTTTACAGTTTAAACGAATAATCTCTTTCTACAAAAATAGGCACTAAAATATTCTTTTTAAATATCATTCGAAATATACTATTCAAAATATGTCTTAGATTCATCAGGAGGCTAATTTTAAATCTGTAAGAGTTGTCCCCAATTGTTCAGTTGAGTGGCAAAGAGAACACCGGTCGGATGAGGTTAGGGTTTCTAACTCCCACATCTTCTACTTTTCCTGGGATGAATTGTACGATAAGATCCTAATATTTAATTATTATTTCAGTTTTAACCCAAATTTCCAACTTACTCGTTTTGACTTCCTAACCTCATTAAAAAATTTTATTTTTACCTCTTGAAGACAGAAACTATTAGATGAAAAATGTCATATTAACATATAATTATATGAATAAGTATTATTTTTAATCCCTAAAAATTTATCTTCATAAACAAATGTTGAAACTTTAAAATCAAACGATCCAATCATCGCCTCTTTGCCACCCCCTCCTTCACCGGTCCTTCCCTCCTTTTCGGCCTTCCTCTCCGGCCAACCCTGTTGGCTTCCCTCTCTAGCTTCCCTTCCCTCCCTCTTAGCCTCCCTCTCCCTGCAGTTGTCGCCCTCCATTCCCTCATTCTCCCCGCTGCCGTCCCTCTCCCTCTCGGCCTCACTTGATTAGTGCATCTGAACACCCACCCCTGCCATTGCGATCCCGTTTAGCGCATCCTTTCCCTCATCTCTGCCATCGCGATTTCCTGTTCTGATTAACGTCGCGATTCACGTTCTGATTTTGTCGCGATTTCTGTCATGATTCCATCCCGATTGTGATTCTCTTCACGTTTTCCTGTCGCGATTTTCAGCCGGTCTGAATTGTGGTGGGAGGTGTACGTGGAGATCTGGAAGTTGCTGGCGCAAAGAAGGGGGACGGAGGATGGAGGTTGCTAAGAGAGGGTCGCTAACAGAGGAGAAGGTTAGCCGGAGAGAGGCGAAAAGGGAAAAGGATTTTAAAGCTTTAAGGATTTTTTATTAGATTTAAATTTTAAGGATTTTTTGATAAAAAAAAAAAAGTTTTCAATGGTTAAAGTTAATATTTTTCCTACAATTATCTCTTGACATGGGAATTTATATTTGAGCTAATGAGTTTCGTCACCTACAGGATCAAAATGAAATGTTTAAATAAGATTAGAGAATCAAAATGTACAAGTTAAAAGCTGAGGTTAAAACTGAAATAATAATTAAAAATTAAGAGCTAGGAGTGTAATTTATTCAATTTTCCTACATAATTCCATTTAAATTGGTGCGGATGCCCAACGGCTTTTCTGGGTCTGAAACAAGTTAACATTCTCACCGGACACCCTACCTCTAGAATATTTTTATCTCTTAAATTTGTACACTTATAAAATATTTCTTGTATCCGAAAAAGAAAACTGTGAGTTTCGTTGTGCGCGTTTTTATTGTTTTCCTCAAATGTAATACTAAGCCTCAGAGATGTTTTACTTTTTCAGAAAGGCAAAAAAAAAAAGAAAAAAAAAAGAAATAACATACAGTTTCTATGTGAGAAATGGCGTTATCCACTTGTCAAGCTCCAATCTAAGGAATAAAATTTAGAGTTAGTATTACGTGAACCCGGCTTATTTCGTGCGCCATGACTAAAAAATTTAAAAATGTTTATTTTGGCCCCGTGGTAGGAGAGTGTGATAATATTTCTGGACATTGGATAAAATTTCAATTTGGGCAACGTAGTCAGAGCACGTGGGGTGGGAAGAAGGTTGTCTCGGTTCAAGTCTCGAGACTTCTACTCCAGCATTTTATTCTCGTTTTCTTTTCCTTTTTTTTTTCCCCCTGTCTTTAGATGTCCACTCTGGTTTTATATTTTTGTTTTATATATATATATTTTTTAGAAAACCTTGTTTGTTCTTTTACATTTTCACGCATTACTTATTCTTTTTGTATTTTGGTGTTTATATTTACGGGCCTACTTGTTATTTTAGAAAGCAATGTCTGTTCTTGCTTTTACATGTTTATTTTTTGTTACCTAAGTATTTGTTCTTATAGAAGGTCTATAGAAAGCACTGTTTGTTCTTATATATGACTCTGTTTCTGTAAATTTCTTATTTTTTGTCTTCTGGTGTTTGTTCTTTCAGAAGGATATGCTTGTTCTTTTAGAAAGGTTTCTTTGTTCTTTTAGAAGGCAATATTTGTTCTTTCTTCTACATGTTTATTTTTTGTTATTTAAGTGTTTATTTTTATAGAAGACACTGTTTGTTGTTATACATGACCCTGTTTCTATAAACTTCTTGTGCTTTTGTCTTCTGGTGTTTGTCTTTTATAAGGATATCTTTGTTCTTTTAGAAGGAAATGTTTGTTCTTTCTTTTACATGTTTATTTTTTGTTACTTAAGTATTTGTTCTTATAGAATGCACCGTTTGTTCTTATACATGACCCTATTTCTGTAAACTTCTTGTTCATTTGTCTTCTGGTGTTTGTTCTTTCATAAGGATATGTTTGCTCTTTTATAAGAGCATTTTTGTTCTTTTAGAAGGCAATATTTATTCTTTCTTTTACATGTTTATTTTTTCTTATTTAAGTATTTGTTCTTATACATGACTCTGTTTCTACAAACTTCTTGTTCTTTTGTCTTCTGATGTTTATTCTTTCAAAATGATATGTTCGTTCTTTTTTAAGGGCATCTTTGTTGTTTTAGAAGGCAATATTTGTTCTTTCTTTTACATGTTTATTTTTTTTACTTAAGTATTTGTTCTTATAGAAGGCACTGTTTGTTCTTATATATGACATTGTTTCTATAAACTTCTTGGTTTTTGTCTTCTCGTGTTTGTTTTTTCAGAAAGATATGTTTATTCTTTTAGAAGGGCATCCTTATTCTTTTAGAAGGAAAAGTTTATTCTTTCTTTTACATGTTTATTTTTTGTTACTTAAGTGTTTGTTCTTATAGAATACATTATTTGTTCTTATATATGATCCTGTTTTTGTAAATTCTTGTTCTTTTATCTTCTAGTGTTTGTTCTTTCAAAAGGATATATTTGTTCTTTTATAAGGGCATCCTTGTTCTTTTAGAAAACAATGTTTGTTTTTCTTTCTTTTACATGTTTATTTTTTGTCACTTAAGTGTTTATTCTTATAGAAGACACTGTTTGTTCTTATACATGACCCTATTTCTGTAAACTTCTTGATTTTTATCTTCTAGTGTTTGTTATTTCAGAAGGATATGTTTGTTCTTTCTTTTACATGTTTATTTTTTGTTACTTAAGTGTTTGTTCTTATAGAATGCACTGTTTGTTCTTATACATGATTCTGTTTTTGTAAACTTCTTGTTCTTTTATCTTCTAGTGTTTGTTCTTTCAGAAGGGTATATTTGTTCTTTCAGAAGGGTATATTTGTTCTTTCAGAAGACAATGTTTGTTTTTCTGTTTTTTACATGTTTATTTTTTGTCACTTAAGTATTTGTTCTTATAGAAGACATTGTTTGTTCTTATACATGATCCTGTTTCTGTAAACTTCTTATTTTTTTATCTTCTGGTGTTTGTTCTTTCAGAAGGATATGTTTATTTTTTTAGAAGGGCATCTTTGTTCTTTTAGAAGAAAATGTTTGTTCTTTTATCATTTTTTGCCTGTTCTTTAGGTAAACTTGTTATATGTTCTTTTATTAATAATTATTTATTTTTTTATCAGTAATTGTTTGTTCTTCTACTAGTAGCTGTTTGTTTTTTTTTTAATTTTTGCTTATTCTTTACATAAACTATATTTGTTCTTTTATTAGTAGTTATTATTTTTTCATGAGCAGTTGTCTGTTCTTTTAAAATTTGAAAAAACGAAAAAGAACATAAAAGGGAAAAAAAAAAAGAAACAAAAAAGGAAATAAAAAAGAAAGGCGTTTTCAGGAATGGGGGAGAAAAAAATAATAATTATGAAAATAATGACAAAGAATAGAAAATGGAGAAAAAATAAACAGAAATGCATCAACAGAAGGGGAGGAAAAAAAAAGAAAAGAAAAGGGAGGCATCCAGAAGAAAAAAAAAATAAAAAAAGATAAGCGCCTACAGGAATGGGAGAGAAAAAGAAACAAAACAAAAAAAATTATGACAATAATGACAATGAACAAAATATGGAGAAAAAATAAACAGAAATGCGTCAGCAGGTACGGGCAGAAAAAGAAACCACAAAACAAATCTCCAATGTGTTTCAAACCCAAGTCACCTAATTTTTCCGTAGTTTCTTAAACACTCCGCCAATACCAAAAACATACTTAGCCTCCGACAACAATATGTAATTGCCTTTCGTGTCCAAGCTCACAGCTATGCCCGGCTCATACAAGAATTTTCCTAAAATTTAATATCTCTAGGCGTTATACACATGCAGAGTCCCAATTGTGAAAAAAACCAACAGGCGGAGGGGTCTTTAAGTATTTTGGACGTCTAACAGTTTCTGTATTAGATTATTGGTTGACACTGATAGGGCCATCGCCCCATCACATTAAATACGTCATAGGGAGCTTCTAGGGTTTGCCTTTTGTCAATTATGGAGGGTTGGAGCCAAGGCTCGCCCACCTGTGAAACTTTTCGTTGGGACCCTTTTTATTTTTTTCTTCCTCTCGCATTTAATTGTATTACAACTTATATGTTATTGGTTATTAAGAAAAAGTTGAAACCGAGTTTTTAACATTTAATTTATTTTATTATCATCATTTAAATACTCATAAAAAAATTTAAAAGAATTTTTTTAATACTCATTTAGAGTCTCATTATAGTAAAATCTTAAAAAATAAATTTTTAATCTTCATTTAAATTCTCAATACACAAAACTCAAGAAACAACTTTTTTATAATTTTAGTTTTAGATGAAAAATTGGATTAAACATCATAAACTATATATGCTCTATGTGTCTAGAAAAACGTATTGCCTTTTAGGCATGAAGGGAATATAATTTTTTTTTCTTCAATTTGGTTGGCTAATATTTTTGTATTACGGAGCTGCCCGACAGTGGCTGGCGTTCCAGTGGCGTCTCACTCACAAAAAAAGGAAACTAAAAAAGTAGTATAATTACAGCTCAAACCCTCCAGGTTTTGAGTATTAGACACTATCCTCCAAGCTTTACTAGGGTACTTTGTACTTGTCATGCTCATGAGTATTAAAAAAAACTTTTGCAATATTTTCAGTAATAAAAAGAAAGCTTCAGCAGAAACATCGGATGTATCAGTATTTTCTTTCAAAAGTGATTATTTTGAAATTTTACTTATTTATTTTCTCAAAAATCAAATAATTTATTTAAATAATTTTTTCATATCGTTGACTAAGTTAGGGAGAAAATTGTATATTTTGAAAATATGTAACGAGAAAATATAATTTAAACGATATCTCATGGGTCAGTTCCATATGGATTAGATTATATTTTATTTTTTCAAAAGACTAGTCAAACAATAAATTTTGATTAAATCACTCGGTATAACCAGAGCTTTATTAACTATTTCTCATATTTTTGAATACAACTATTTCTCAAATTTAGTGCTGTTACATAAGTTTTTCTCAAACATTTGGATATGGAACTTTTCTATGAAGATATTTTAATTTTTTTTTTTTAGGAAATAGAAGCAGCATGATTCTGAGAGGTCTGGAAAAGAAAACATAAATAATTCATGTGTTCGAGCATTAAAAAGAAATGGAAAGCTATGGGCTAATATTAAAGATCATGTGAAAAAAATAAAAATACCCGCCTAATGTCCCTGCACCTTTGGTGTAGCGGTGGACGACTGGGTCTTTCACCTTCTCAACTAGGAAATGAGTCCTCCCCTATCCATTCCCTCTTGACTCTTAAATATTTTTTTTAATGGCAATCAAGTAATGAATTTATTTCTAAGAGAAAAATTATAGGCAGTGGGTGGCTGAAACTCTTAATAAGACCAGGTCATACAGAGTTTCAGAATTACAAAAATGTTACAACTAATTACTGATAGAAGTCCCAAGTCCTAACACCATTCGAATTTGAAACATTTTAATATCTTACACCTGCCTGAGATCCATGAATAAGTGACCATTTGGACATCATCTATTAACTCACTTACAGGAAATTGTTTAACTCTAAACACCAGGTTGTTTCTACGGATCCAAATTCTCCATGCTGTGCATGCTCTTACTGCCTCCCAAATCAGCATTTGTTTTTTGTTCTTAAACTATCCAGATTTGTCATTCACAACTTCCACAAGATCATTGCAGCTTAGACCGGCAATTTTCCACCAGCAGTACATCTTTCTACAAACCTGAAAAATTTGTTGACAGCTGAAAAGAATATGGTTTGCAGTTTCTAAACAGAAAGAGAAAAATGGGCACATTTGTGTTGGCGAGTTGAACACCCCTGATCGAAAGGTTCAGCTTCATTGGCAGTTTGTCCATTAGAGCCTTCCAAAGGAAAATGTTGATCTTTAATGGAATAAGCTTATTCCAAAAGATTGCTCTTTGATTTGTCTGCCTCGTGCTGCTGAATCATCAATGAAATTGCAGAGCCTACTAGCCAAAAACTTGTCATCTACAGCTAAACTCCAGATAGGAACATTATTGTTATCATAATTTAATTGCATTGTAGAGATTAGTTGTTGTAGCTCCTCCACCATTTCAGTTTTCACTTAAAATTGACTTAAATTTACTTATATTAATATTTACTATCTTTTAAAAAAAATTATGTTTAGAAACTACAATATTTTTATTTTTTTGATATATTTTATAAAAAATATTTTAACAATTATTAATGTAAATAAATTTAAATAAAACTTAAGTAAAAAAAAAGACTAAAATGATGTAAAGCACTCAAGACAAAGGTAATACTATCTAATACTTTTGAGTACAAAAAAAAGCCTGCCCAGAATTAGTGGGCATTACAATATTTCAGGCGTTATTGATTTTATATGATTTAGTAACATATTATTATTACATAGTGTTTAACACTGGTATTATAAATCTTAAGGAGTAGGGAGGTCCGATATTTTCTTTTTGTTACTCAAAAGCATCTACATAAGTGTATGGGGTCAAAAGAATACATAGCTAGATATCTAAGGGGCATAAGATACCTTTTCTTTAGGATCCAAATAATTGCTGAACCAGCATGTAAGATATTTTAAGAGATAATGAAAGGGTTCAGATTCAAATCTCCAATCTCCATCGGATGCCCCTCAAACCTTAACTATTAGCCAAAACATGCCAAAACATATTTAGGGGGAGGTCCTACATGGTAAATGTAAGAAGAGCACATGTAATGGATAAGGTCTCTTCCGGATGTCACCGATGCCTCATCCACACTCAACCAAAATTCAAGGTTGTACTGTTTTCTCATTTTAAAATGCATATTTTATTTTTTTTTTCTACTTTTTGAATTAAGTGCGCATTATATAAAGCATTATATCCCAAAACAACAGAGCCTATGTTTTATTAAAAATAATATATCATTTTTATCTTGTTATTTTTCATCTGAATTTAATATCATTTGAAACCCTAAATTTTATAAAAAAATATTTTTTTGTCTTCTTTATATTATGAACTTTTAGTTAGTATACAAGTTAAGAAAATAATCATTATATATTAAAATAATTACTAATCATGTGTTTTCAAAAATCATTACTGTAGACAAGATTAGACAACCGTTTGTTTACGAGTAACACGATGTGGGTCGAGTAGAGGAGGTTTTTCTTATTTTTACTTTTCCCTTTATTATATTTAAATAAGCATAATTGTGATAAACCAGTAGCAGTGAAGCGTCCATTATTCTAATCTTAAAATAATAATTATTTTATTTTCTAAAAGTTTGTTACAATTTGATAGTTTCCCTATATTTTTTCGATTCTCAATTGAACAATTTTTTCAAAGAAATAATTTATTTCTTTTCATAAATTTCTCACTCCTTTTCATCGTGAAAAGAAAAATTATAAAAAATACATGTTACATTTTGAAGTGTTATCTTTTGATTGACTCAGAGGATTTAAAAAATTGATATGTACCAAAATAAACACTTTTAATCACTTTTTATTACATAGGTAATAAATGTAAGAAGTCAGCACTAATAAATTTTTTTGTCAAAAGAAGAGCACCAATTACATTTACACTCCTAGATTTGTACACCTACTATTCTCGTGATCTATAATCAACTTTTAGAAACTTATTAATTTCAACTATTCTGTAAGCAACCTTCTAGTGAATTCAAACTAGTACGGTAGTCAATATAGAAAATTTAAATTATCGATTTTTTCTAGTTATATAAAAAATAATTTTTTCCCCACTGTTGTTTGAAGAAAAGTATTTTTCAACATTTAAAGTGTATGTATCCAAAATCTTAAGGGTGAACATGTAATTAGGAAAATAACCTATGGGATAAAAGTGTGAGTTGGCTAAAGTAAAACTAAAGCAAACAAAAAGTGGTCGATACTTATAATGAGTTACACCTACCAGTTACTCTAGAGACAAAGCTGACTTACAAGGGTTTTAGCCGCCTCCCCAAAATCTATTTCCCCCTCACCCATTCGCATCTAGTGTCTCACCCATCCTTATTGGTCACTATAGTAATTTGGATTTCGGTCCGAATTTAGTTTATTTTTTTAATATTTTATTATTTGACTAACTTTATCTACATTATTTATTAGATTTCATGATGAATGTAATCTTCTTCAAATCTTAATATTTAAGAGCAATTCAAAACTCTTACGAAGTAGATTTTTAATTAAATGCGGACAATAATAAATCTAGATTTTTTCTTGGACTTACTAGAATCTCAATTATACATATTGGAGTGTCCCAATGTTTGGCAATAGATATGAAGATGATTGCATAAAGTAAAGTCAGTATTTATTTATTTGTTTTTAGGTTTTATAGGTAGTAGTTTTGTTTTTATAGAAATTTTATTTCATGCCTTTGATGCTTGGTTGGTTTCAACACTGTCTGGTATTGTTATTTTGATTTGGGCTTTATTTTAGTTTTTTTGTGAGTTCTCCATTCCAAATTTATTATGGTTTATATGGAAGATTCAGTTTGATTTGACTTTCTTCTTTTCATTCAATGTTACAAGAATGAGTAACTTTTAGTAGCCAATTTTATATTCTTATTGTCCCTTAAAGTCTTATGTCATCAACAGTTTGTAAGATATTATTTGACTTAATTTTAATTAGAATGAAACATCTTTTGTAAAAAAAAAAAAAGTTTGAGGTTAAGTGTGGGTAATTAGCTAGCTCCTCATCTTCGAAGCAAAATCTTGAGTCCAAATCTTATTAATGACGATGCCAATGTTGGCCAATGGAATTAACTACTATGGTATACTGCACAATATATCACTTACTACAGATAAGTGGTATGCAATACAAATATTTTCATATTTTGTTATTTTTTTGCATGAAATGCCGTGGTATACTGAAATATTATGTGATATTTCACATATCAGTAATTTTTTATGTACATTTTATAAAAAATGGCAGTATACTGTAAATATTGTGAAGTACATACCATATTATTCTATTTTTCATGGATATATGTGAGATATTTTTTAGTCATATTACATCAAAATATCATACATAAATATAAAAATAGTAAAATATAATTAATACACATATTTTAACATAAATATTTACTATTATTTTTTGGTTACTTTTTCCTTTAGTTTTTTCTTTTTTTTTTCATATTAGAAAATATATTGTTATTATTAAAGAATTATATTTTTTTCCTCTTGTATCAATAAATTAGTTTTTTTTTGCCAATTAATACTTGTTTTGCTCTATATATAAATTTTTTTAAATTTTTTTTGTATAAAAAATAATATTCTATCATATACATTTTATTTATATTTGATAAATTATTATGAGAAAAATTAGAATATATATAAAAATGTGTAAAAAAATTTATTTAATTTATTTCATCTTAAAATAATATTCTAATATTTATTTTTTTATACAAATGGTAATAGATTTGTGTCACAGTATATCATATAATATACCTTAAAAATATGAGATGCAGTATATATAGCAATAACAATATTTAATACATTCGTTTTGGGAAGGCTTCTCTCTTAATAGAATGCGACGTGGTTGCTTGATACCATGGGCTTTTGGGCCCAACAAAAAAAATCAATTATGAAACTACGCGAGGAGCCGTGGTTTTTTAAATCTAAGCCGAAAAAGTCGGAAACGGAGAAAAATAAATTGTTATTCTTTTAGAGAATTAGAAATTGTTTTGCGTTGATTTGCCATAGCTTATTTATTGTCTTTCTTTACTTGGAATTTATTTTATTTATTACTGATTTTTTTCTTTTTTCAGATTTGCCATAGTTTAAACAGAAAGTATGCTAATAACCAATTCTATTTCTTGGTTCATGTTGCAGAAATGTAATCTTGTTGTGGTCCATTTATCAGTACGTCAGTATGTTTATATTTCATTGGTTCACACGATGCTCTTTGACTCATTTTCGATTTGAATGGTTTTTTTAATAGAATAAAGTACTATTTGTTAAAAATAAAGAACACCATGTATTATTGTTGTGGAAACTTTTTAGATCGAATGAAAAGAATTTGCTAGAGAAAAGAAAGAAGAAGATTGGGAGGGGGGCAACCGAGGCCTTGGCATCATCTGTAGAGACTTGGATGGATCAGCAAGATTTGCTCTCCTTTATAGGATGCAGTACCCTGGGAAGGATGCTCTCTTTTTGGAAGCAATGGTGGTTCTTTCGGGCATTCGAGAGGCATGGTGTCATGGCTTAAGCTTGATTGTGATAGAATCAGATTTTTCTGTTGTTATCGCAAAAATGTCGAATGATATTTCTCCTTCTCTTTTTTACTTTGGAGCTCTCATTGATGAAACTCATATGTTTAGTAGTTTTCTGAGTCATTGTTCTTGTGTTAAGCATTGTCTGAACGAAGCAACCCATGACTTAGCTAGAAGGGCCTTCGTCTTCTTGGAAGGGTGGCTTGGGAGACCCCCTTACTGGACTAGTTGTCGCATGCTTTATGATTCAACGAAGTTTTTTAATGTAAAAAAAAAAAGAAAAAAGAAGTATAAAAAGATTTCAGGACATTATGGAAGGTTTCGGTTCCTTGGAATTCAAGTAAGTTGGATACCTGTATGGGCTTTTTCTAAAACCAAAACAAAAAATGTAAAAAAAAAATATAGCATATGAGCTGTATAACATAATCAGATACATTACTAAGTATTCAGATACATTAGCAATACTATTATGTGCCCTAGCCTTGATAATATCAACAACTTGGTAGATGATCACTTTTGGAATTCTAGCATTTTAGAAATGAAACCTCCTATTCCTTTCCTATCAAACACAATATATGTCCCAACCACACAAATTGTCACTTTTGCCTTTAAGCTTTTTCACTTAACAACCATGCTTAACCATCCCCACATTCGAGACCATTTTTAGGGAGCTTTTCTTATTTTTATTTTGCACTTTTAGACCAATTTAGAATAATTGTAGTCAAAGAATAAATGATTTCATGACTCATCATTCTTCAAACACAAGGGTCAAAGTGTTGAAAAGGATGATTATATAATGGCTTGTCAAAATTAGGCAATTTATCTAGCAATGCAAACCAGCAGACCATAGCAAGCCTAAGAATGTTCATAGGGCTCCAAACTATCTTACGTCAAGTAATAGTATCAAACTTCTCCACTACAGGTGAATAAGACAATTTTATCAAGAACTTACCACCCTTCACATATTCTAATGTTTGATCATGAGCCAACTCTTTGAAAATCTCTCTAAACTCTAAGACTATGCTTCCAAAAAATAGAAGAGTCACTTGTTGGGCTTTCCTATAAAATGTTATCTTCTCTGATGTAGTATGCATGCGTCCACTTTACTTGTACGCTCTATTTGTCCTCCAATAAATCTCAAAGATTTTTCATATTTACTACAAAGTTCTAAACTCTTAACTTGAAAATGTCCAAATCAAACTAATTTTTTGGAACACAGACCTTATACCATGCAACTAGGTACTTCTCCCCTATAATTGATCATGTCCTTTAAAAAGTTACGTAGCATTACTCGATGTGATCAAGCACACTTTTTTTTTAATGGGAAAATAGCTTATCAATAAGATTGAACATTGAAATAGTAGTGTTAATCAACTACACCCTTCTAGCATAAGATAAATGCTTTGCAGTGCAACTAGTCAGATGGTGCAAACTTTTTTCTTCTAGGGGTTTATAATGTTTATTATGCAATCTTTGGTTTAAAGAGGCACACCTAGGGATTTTGCCTAGGGGAAAAATTGTTAGTTGTCTACATTTGATTGGTGTTCCTGTTCCCTATTAGCCTGTAAGAATTGGGTTTAAATTGGTTATGGGTTGTGTGCTTCTATTTAGGTTGTATCCATTCATTTATGCCCTATAATTGTGTCTGTTTATATTGAATAAGGGCATTAAGGTCAATTCTAGTCTATGTCTTCCAATCTATTGGGGGCAAGTTAATTGGAGGCAGTTAACACGGTTTTTGAGTTATTTTGTAAGACTTCCAATGGGTCCCTCTAATTTCTTCCTTACTCGCCCACACAATTAAAACTCATCACTAGAGTTTGATCAGACACAAAGGAGCCTATGTGGTCATATTGCTCTACCCATTAACTCATTCGCTAAAAAATGTTCACCTTTATTCCCTAAAAACAAAATGATAGTCATGTCTTTTGCTCAATTCTCTATTGCAATTTATGACCTTTGAGAATGATTCTCAGTGATCATCCTTCAAGCATAGAAAGATGTGGCTATTGGCAACTTGTGTGGCTACTTTCGGGGCTATCTAGAATCTGCCAACCATAGTTCTGCAGTAAGGAAGCACCGGCACATTGAATTGAGACAATAGTGGGGACTTTTTTGCACGTGAAAAAATGACTCAGGACCATCCTTTTGTTGCAAATTTCACATACCATTGTTGCTCTATAGACATCTAGAACCTTTATTGTAGGTATTGTTCATAAAACCCCCAAATTTTGATCTTTCATCCAATAGATGATGAAATTAGCATATAAGATGTTTCCTTGGTTACAATGACTTGTATTTTATCCTTGGTTCAGTAAGCCTTACCAGTTTGCCTTGTTGCGACCAGCTTTTGCTAACCTTTGCGTTGAATCGACCTGGCCTTTCTCATATGAAGCAAAATGCAGCAGTGTGGACAGACAGAAAGGATCCTATTTTTCTGGTAAAAGGTAGCCACACTAAACATGGCTTTCCTATGGAGCAACTCTAGGTGATTAAATGAACATCACAAGCTGGGTTCAATCATACTTAACTTTTTTTTTTTTTGCATTTACCATAGGGACGTATGCATCAAATGTGGGGCCATGTGAAAATGAGTTGAATTTTGGCTTTAAATTAAAATGATCTGGCTTTTTAAGATTGGTATGTATCTAGAGAATCTTGATGATTCCTATATATATATATATATATATAATTTTTTGGCATTCTGTTAAAAAAGGTCTTAGTGCAATTGATTAGCTTTTAAAAAAGTTATCGATAATAGTTTTTAGTTTTTTTGTCTCAAGGGTTTGATTTATACAATAATCCAAAACTCAAATGTTAATTACAAAAATTGTTCTCAAATGTGAGAATAAAAAAAAGCAATGGTGGCCTGGTCAATATGAGAAATTTAAAAAATTTATGGTGCATAGTATAAACTGTTAGTATAACATACATGGTATTGTTATTTCTATAAACTTAAAACCATTAATAAATTAAAGGTAAAATCACAAATTTGCCACTATTGTTTTAGGTTGGGACCAATTTTATCACTATTTTTTTTTTGTCTCAAATTCTCATAATGTTTCAAATTTGCTCAAATTGGCCATTGGTGATTAAAAATTACAAGTTTTTAAAATTTTAAGATGATAATATAAATTTTAACATATTTAAGTAATTTATCATTTTTCCATTAATAAACTTCACTCAATCTTCACTAGCACCTTCATCACACATGTCACCTCTGACACCTCCATCGTCAACACCAACCATCTTCAATATCAATTCTCATATTCCTCTCATGCCTTTCCCTATAAACCAATGGCTACATGTTTGTCTTGACCCACTTTACACTTAAGCCAATCATCATCAATTCGGTGTTCTCCTTGGCGACACCCAGTGACTTCACTCAATCGCTCAAGCTCCTACTGATGCCTCGACTATTTATCAAATTTCTTTACATCCTATCGGTCAAACTGGGAATGGGCTTTCATTTCCCAGTACAATTCTAGCTTCAAAAAATGAGAGAAAGTGGTTACGTCTAGATGGCTAAGGATAGATCGATCTATGTTGCCGCATTTGATATAGGGTTTCATGGCAAAGAGGAGAACCTTGGTTTGGGTGTGCATTGGGGTAAGGAGTTGGGACAAAGATTTGGTGGTAAGTATGGATTGCGCTGATAGCAAAAGTGTTTAAGCCTATGGGCACACTGGAGGTGCTAGTGAAGGTGGATTGGAGTTTGTTAAAGAAGAGGATAAATTATTTAAAGTCCTTAAAATTTGTTAAAAGTTACGTTATTACATTGAAATTTTGAAACATGCAACTTTGAACAGTTAGTAGCCAATTTAAGCCAACTTTGAAGCATTAGTGAGAATTTGCAACAAAAAAAACTTTTGTGGCAAATTTGGTCATAACCCAAAACCTTAATTTAGATTTTATTAACAATCAGAATGAAGAACATCTACTAAGAGGATAGGGAAATGTGTGTCCCTTATTCCATTTGACCAAATAAGCCTTTTGATAATGGAACAAGACTATGTGCCACAGAGTTTGCCGATCTATGAACATGAACAAATCATTAGGAAACAAAGAAACAAGAAAAATAAATTATATCATCTTTGACAACTTGCAATCTGACTGAATGATGATTTCCCTTTAGCCTTTTGAGCGACCTTCAACAAACCCTTAAAAAATGCTAATGTTTCTAAATGTATAATATTATTGATGAAAGGAATGGTGTGAGAAATTGTGAGTAGTATCGATAATGAAGAGTCTCGAACTACTACCCTAAATCAAGATGAACCATATGAAGCAAAGAGTCCAGCATCAACATTAATCCCAAGCAAATCTTCCAGAGGTCGGGGCCAACATACAATATTCTAAGGAAGATGTTTTAGTTGGACTGAGGCTAGCCTTTTTCTTTTTGATTGGACTTAAACAAGGCAGATGATTGTTGTTAATGTATAAAATGTGCCTTTAAAATACATTAATTTTGATTTTTCCATAAGTGCCAATTGATAGACCCAAAATTGATCCAATCTTCTTTCGTCATAGCTCCTTTAGCAATTTAGAATATCTCATTCATGTTGTGGATTACAATTTGTAACTCATGCAAACCAAATGCTTGTAGTACCACATGGGCAAAAAGATTAAAAAAAAACAATATATGCTCAATAGATTCATTTGTAGAATCATATACTGGACATAAATTGTTCTCCATAATATGGTGATGGCATAGATTATTGCGTCTTGAAAGTCTGTTAGATAATGCTTGCCATCAAAAGTTCTATAGTTTTGAAAGGAGCTTTATGTGCAAAAATCTTGCTTTATGATCTATTTGGAGAGCAAATTTTCTAGGTCAGAATGTAATAAATTGTATTGTATATGATAACCCATTTGGACCATATACACTTCCCTCAATTCAACCCCATAAGTAAAGATATTTAGGATATTCTTATAGTTAAGTGGAATCTGGATGATATTGGATACATATGTTGAGTGGAACAGAAAAGTAGAAAGTTCAATATTTTATTTAGACTCATTAAGATGCAGCAAGTCCACCATTGTCCAATGTTCTATATCAATAATTGGAACAGTACTCAAAGAAAAGTGAGGTGCTGGGTACACCTAGTGATCATACCAAACATTATCAATGAGCCATCTCTTACTTTCCATAAACCTCTTGTATGAAGAAGATAGCAACCTTTAATCATTACTTTCCAAACATGGGAGGAACCTAGGACATCTGTGCAATACAATGGGGACTCAAAGTTCAGATAGTATTGTCCTTACATCACCCTTAAGACCAAAGAATCAGGATGTTGTAACATCTACTAGCATTACTTTGCACAAAAGCAACATCAAAGACATTAAGATCTCGGAAACCACATGCTTTGTTGATTTTGGATTGACTCATAGCAGACCATGAACACCAATAAATTGATATCTTTTCAGGCTGATGGCACCAAAAGAAGATGGCCATCATAAAGTGCAAGCATTGTTTGATCGTTTTTGGGATGAGAAGGCAACTCATAACAAAATTAGGAATAGCTTAAAGGATAGGTTTGAGTAAAACTTCCTAATCAGCTTGTGAGAGAAGGCATGACTTCCATACTTTTAATTTCTTACATACCTTATCACATAGGGATTCGAAACTCTGAACCAATTTATGTCCCAAAATAATAAGGTATTCACATATATAGGCGGAATAAATTAAAAATAAGGTATTCACATATAATAGTGAACTCAACAATTGATTGAAGTTCACGCATGAAACTTAGAGGAAAGCTTACTGAGAGTACTCCTATAATGAAGTTAGGTCTAAACCACATGCAAATGTTCTAAACATAGTCACAAGTGCAATATTATTAACTAAGTCCATATTTTGCAGCAAAGTAACTTCATAATTAAGGGTTCCTTCTTGAGAAAGAGCGGATCTAATCTTTGTATTAATATAAAAATTCAATAATTTTCATACAACTAATGAGCCTGGGTCTTCGATCTATCAATTAGATATCTTAACTATTTTATATTGGGCATTTGGTATCATGTTAAATTATTACAAACAAATAAACTCGGATGCCTTGATCAAGAATGTAATTATTTTTTCCTGAAAAATAGCAAATATACTTATGGAACCGACAAAGAAGAAAGAAAAAAAAAAGTCAAATACTATGTCCCAAAATTTTTAAAATATTTTAATTTGACATGGAAATTAAGGATGAAGGAAAATTTTATGTGTTATTTCAATTTCTGTCCTTTAATTTTAGTCCATAAATCAAGAGAAGTTAAAAAAAAAATGAATTATGAAATAATAATAATAATATGATAAATTAATTTATCAAATACAAGAGTATTGTAAAACAATTTGGGGGCCCGAAATCGTAAATATTATAAAAAAAAATGCGGGATGCATAGAATATCATATTATTATTGAAAAACGTAAAGGGGTATGAAAAGTACAGTGTTTATTTGTTTGAATAAGTCTTAAAATTTTATAAATGAGAAAATAGGTAGTCCTAGAACTTTTTGCCAATTGCCATGTGACTGGAGAAGGAAAAGACAAATCATAGTCCCACTATCCGAAATTGTTTTCCGTATATTCTATTTTGAGAATTTTCAAAATTTTCCAATATTACCATATTACTATACATACTATTATTTCAGTGTTCAATATTTTCATCTTTATTTATTTACTTGAAAAAAATTAATAAAAAAATAAAAATGACTCATTTTTTTTTATTATTAATGTCAATTACAAATATTTCAGGACACATTAAGTTTTAGCACACCTGCAGGTGATTTTTGCCACTTAAGCGCATGTGTTTGAACTTGAAGCCAGTAGTTTTATTGTGCCTCGAATATTTTGCTGTGTTCGGAGCTTGTTATATGATGTCACGGACCAATAAGTAAAAGCCACTTTGGACAATAATCCCTCCATACACTCATTCTCCTATCTTTTGGGAAAATTTCATAAATAATTATCATTCTATTTTAGTTTCTAAGTTATTAATTATTTTTTTCATAAACATATTAAAATTGTTTCATTTTAATCCCTTGCAAATGGAATCCATTAATTTAGTGTTACTATTTGATATAAACTTTTGAAATTCTTATTTAAAATATATGATAACTGTCTTTTAATAAATTTAAATTATGTAACAATTTTTTAATAGTCAATAGATAGTTTAATGTAGTATTTTTATTCCAAAATATAATAAATTCAATTTAAAAATGGAAATATGGTTATTTGAATGTCCTTTAAATATAAAAAATTATTATATATATTAAATTTGCTAGAAGACTACCTATGAAAAGTTAAAATTATAACATAAAAAGTTCCTATCAGAATTGTCAATAGGTTAGAACCAAAATGGAACATCCTGACTTTTGACCTCTTGTTGAAAAAGAATGGAATCAGGTTAAGTTTGAAGGACATGGAGATTTTATTCTGAAGGAAAAATTGAAACATCATAAAAATATTTTAAAGGCTTGGAACAAATTTGTGTTCGAGATTATGGATGCAAACTTGGATGTAATAAGATAAGTAGTATCATCTTGGGATGCCTTAATGGAATCTCGATTACTTTTAGAGGAAGAAATAAAGGAGAAAGGCAAAGCACTTAGATCTTTCTGGGATCAGGTAGAGAAAAAAGAGCTCTTTCTAAAACATAAATAGAGAGAAAAGTGGCTAAAAGAAGGAGATGAAAACACGAGTTTTTTTCATCGCTGTACGTCAATCAAGTGCAAGAAAAATTAAATCAAAGGAATCCTAGTTGATGGCCACTGGATTAAAAGTCCCAAATGAAATCAATCATGCAATAGCCAACTCTTTCAAAAAGAAATTCACTAAAGACTTCAAAATTAAACCGGTTTTCTTTTTCTAACAAGACTAAAAAATTATCATCCACTAATTCCTTAAGCTTAGAGATCCCCATTACGGAGGAGAAGGTCAGGGAAGCTATATAGAGCTGTGGTAGCCATAAATCGCCAAGGCTTGATGGATTCAGCTTTGGTTTTTTTAAAAAATGCTAGCATTTAATCAAAGATGATATTTTTAAATTCCCCTGAGAATTCAAAGCTTTAGGAAGAATAGGGATGGGTTGTAATGCTTCCTTTATTGTTTTTATCCCAAAGAAAGAAAATCCCTTGAGTTTTAACGAATTCAGGCCTATTAGTCTTATTGGCTTGATGTACAAGATAATTGCCAAAGTTCTGGCTAACAGGCTCTAGAAAAAAATTCAACTACTAATCAACGACACATAATCTACCTTCATCCAAGGCAGGTAGATCTTGGACAGTATCCTAGTAGCAGATGAGGCAATTCATTGTGCAAAGGAAAAAAAAAAGATGAAAAAAGTGCTCATAAAGTGTAAAGCTTGTTAATTTATACAAAGCTTTATTTTATATTCAATGAAAAGGTTTAAATATAGGACAAACAAGAGTTATAAAAGGAGCAGGACTTCGAATGGAAGTAGGATACTACGTACATATTAGATAACTTGCACAAAAAAAAAAAAATACAAGATAACTCTTATCATATCCTTAACACTCATCCTCAAGTTAGAGTGTAAGGATTGAATGTGCCAAACTTGTTTACCAAGAAATTAAACTAAGCTCCTCCTAATGCCTTAGTCAATATATCTGCAAGCTGACATTTGCTAAAAACATGGCGAGGTAAGATATCCTTGGACAAGATCTTATCACGTACAAAATGGCAATTAATTTCAATGTGCTTTGTAGGTTTATGGAACACTGGGTTTGGTGCAATATGGACAGCTGCTTGGTTATCACAATAAAGTGTCATAGGCTCTAATTGATCAATAGTAAGGTCTTGAAGCAACACCTTAAGCCAAATTAACTCACTTGTAGCTATGGACATCTTTCAATACTCAGCTTCTGCTGATGAATGAGACACAATAGACTACTTCTTTGATTTTTATGAGATAAGTGCATTGCCAAGCTTAACACGAAACCTAGTAGTAGACTGTTGAGTCTTGGAACATACTGCCCAATGAATATCACAAAATACATGAAGCGTAAGAAAGCCTTTAACTGGAAAGAATAGTCCTCGTTTAGGAGCTTGCTTTGAATAGTGTAAGACCTGCATAGCTCCATTTTGGTGTTGCTCACAAGGTTCTTCCATGAACTGACTTAGAAGGTTGACCGTATATGTAATGTCCAGCCTTGTAATAGTAAGGTAAATGAGCTTGCCAACAAGTCTTCTAAACTGTCTTGGATATTTCAAACTAAGTCCTTCAACTGAACCAAGCTAATGGTGTCACTAAAGAGGAAAACAACTTGGCTTAGCACCTATCATCCCTGTATCCTTCAACAAATCAATAGCATATTTTCTTTAAGAGAGAAAGATCCCTTCAGGGGACTAGGCAAGCTCCAAACCGAGTAAGTACTTTAACTTTCCCAAGTCTTTCAAATGAAATTTGTTATACAGGTAGCTCTTCAACTCATTGATATGGACAACTTCACTTCTAGTGTTGATCATGTCATTGACATAAACTTGTACAGCAGTAAAGTGTCCTTTATATTTCCTAGTAAATAAGGATAGTCATCCTTGGATTGAACAAAACCAAACCAAATAAGCGCACTTGATAACTTTTCGAACCACTGTCGAGGGGTTTGTTTAAGTCCATAAAGAGGCTTCTAAAGTTTACACATTTGGTTGTCTCCTTCTTTGACCAATCCTGAGGAAGGCACCATATATATTTCTTCATTTAAGTCATCTTAAAGAAAGGCATTGTGAACATTAAGTTGATGTAAATGCCAGTTCTTAATTGCGATAACAACCAATATGCAATAGAAAAAAGTGAGCTTTATTACTAGGGCGAAGGTCTCGGTGTAGTTAACTCCCTTAATCTGGATGAAACCTTTCATCACTAGTCGAGCTTTATACTTTTCAATAAAGCCATTTGCCTTGTATTTGATTTTATAAACCTATTTACAGTTAATGGGTTTCTTGTAGAGTGGCAACCTTTCTAAGGTCCAAGTTTTGTTCTTCTTAAAAGCTTGTTTTCATGCCACGTTGCATCACACCATTTCAGGTCTTCCTTTACTTTAGAAAAATTTTTAGGTTCAAATCCAGAAGATATGGCTGCAAGAAAAACTTGATTCCCAGAGGTAAAACATTTATAAGATAAGTGAAAGGCCAAAGTGTAAGGTTTACCTGACAATAAAAAGGCTTGACTTGTTGAAAAGAGTGATGGCTTGCTTACTTCATGCAACTCATGCATATAGTCTTGGAGATAAAAAAAAGGTTGACGATTATGTTGAGGCTGAGTTTCAAGTTGTTGTTTGATGGTTTATGGTTCAGGGCTTTCAGTATTAAGGGGTTCAGGTGAGCTTTCTTCAGCTTCTGAATGCTGTGCTGTTGGTTAAGCCGCTTCAACTATCAGTTCATCTTTATGATAAGTAAAGTCAAGGACAAACTAAGTGTGACGGCCCTTGGAGCGATAAGTCTAATCAGCCAGGTAATTAGTTAATTTAATAAATTACACTTTAGATAATTTATTTGCAAGCTAAGTCTCGGTAATTTAGGGTCTAGTAGTTAAAAATGAATAAAATTGATCATTTAAGCAAGCCGGGCCAAGAAGGGTATTTTGGTCATTTCACATATTGCACTGTTGAATAGAGCATGAGAAAATATTAAATTTGAGGTATCACGGTTTTTCGTGATTCTCACTCTATCATCATGAATTTGTGAATTGACTAGATTGTCTATAAGTGGTTTATGTGTAATACTGAGAAAGGGACAAAATTGAATATAAATGAAAGTCTGAGACTGGCCATGTAATTATATCTGTGAAGGAACCAGGTGCCGCGTAATACCAACTTTGGTCTTCAAGTTGTAAGCGTGTTACGAATAAACCCAGATTTCTTAGAGAGTACAAAGACAGCACCATGTGCGTGGCATGTGCAATTAAAGCCTACATAAGTTGACCTCCCACTAATTTCTCGGCCATCTTCTTCCACCTTCGTCTCCAGACCACCAAAACCTCTATTTCTCTCCAAACAGCACAAGTAACACAAAATCCAAGCTTAATCCATCAAATTCAAGCACAGTTAATCAAGACTTTGAAGAAAAATCTAGTTTTATGCTATCTTAAGCTAGGATTTCTTGCTTCTTATCCGAGTAAGTTTAGTTCTATTATTTCCCCTGTTTTTGAGCTACAGTTTATGTCTGTAAATTCTGGGAATTAATGTTAGACTTGGTTGTTAAGAGAAATCAAAGGTGCTCAACATGTTTATAGGCATTCATAAATCCATGGTTAGTTTTGTTCCTATGGTGTAGATTTCATCTCCTTTGGATATTTGGTACTGTTCATACAATTTTTATGGCAGAACTCATGGTTGGAATAATTGTTTGATGTGTTTCTTAGCTGTAATATGTGAATTGAGATGCAAATAAGCTAAAAACCTAAGAGAACTAAGGCTGGAATTTTGGTGTAGCTGAAACCGTGAGTGTTGAGTTTTGTGGTTTAACTCTTTTACAGCCAGCCATAATTTCTTGTTCTAAGGATTTTAGTAGCTTACCAAGGGTGTTATCTTGTTTATGAACTAGTTTTTGAGGGCTAAGAAGCAAAGAAACATTTATTTGGAAGTGAATTACTAATGAATGCCATGAATGTGCATTATATGGCCGCTGTAATTGTAGTTACTTCCAAGAATAAAATGTATTATTACAATATTGTTGGTGGCTTTTGGTGGTGATAATCTTGCTTATACACGAGTATACAAGGCATAAAAAGATAAGAGAGCAAGATTTAGGCTGCATTTATACTATTAAAAGTGTAAATAACCACAAGATAGGCAAACCAAAGACAAAAAATTCTGGGCAGTTGGTGGTTATTTTAGGGGCTGTTTTCAAGTGTTAAAATTGATAAATTATGCTTAAAATGATAAATATATGTGCTGGGAATAAGCTACTAAAAGATTACCTAAGTTTGGGTTGAAACCGAGACAAAAAAGCTAAGTGCTTGAAGCTTGCAAACTAAGTTATCTAAGGTAAGGATTATTTAATTTATATGCTTATGTGCTAAATAAATTTGGCTAAGATACTTGTATATCAAGTGGCTAAATTATTGATGAATTTAACAAGCATGTAAATTGAGTATTGATGACTATTAAAAAGCTTATATGATTGGGTTTAGTAAGAAACTAAACTATAAAGTGCATATGAAGTGTGTAAGTGCATATTTGTAAACTTGTACCTATAGGCAAAAAGGACCTTGATATGGTCTAAGTTACGGTGAGTATGACGGGTTAGGAACCTACGATACCTAAGGTCGCAATGATGGGCTAAGACTTGGATGAACCTAAGAGGGAGAGGTGCCCTTAACCACTCACGAAACCTTATAAAGGTAGCACTAACACATGCACTACATAAGCAAATAGTTCGCTTCTGTACATAAAATAAGGGATATTGGCAAATACTAAAAAGCTTTCAAAGCAGTATTTGTATGGACAAGTTGGACTTGTCAAATGTTTGACAAATGGATAAAAGAATTGTTGGAATTAGCTACTCCCATGATTATTGGCCAATAATACGAATTCCTAGTACTACGATTTGAGCCAAGTGCTCTAGGCATATATCGACATCCTTATGGATAATATACACGGTCCTATATTGTTGATTTTCTTGTAGGTTGTAACCCTTACTGGGAACTTTTGGTTCTCACATCCCTTACATATTTTGTGTGCAGATACTGGTGGACCTGGGGCTAATAACCAATAAAAGAACTAGTTATTAGTATTTTAATACCAGGTGTGCAAAAGTTAATTAATATTGTACATTGTTGCTAAGTTTCCTTCTTGTAGGTTTCTAATTACTGGAATACTAACTTACTGACCTTTATTGTATAGAGGCAAGGAATAGGGAATACCTGAACGCTGTAGTGACGACTTTTGGCAGTGTAACTCAAGTGGGATTAGATTCCCAGATTCTCAGTGTGCCGCATATGTATGATACTTTTATGTATGATGTATATATATGTATGTAGAAGTTATGCCTCTGGTAAATGCTATGGAACTAGTGGTTGTGTTCCCTAGTAGCTTGTATGGATTCACAATGCATAATAATATGTTTTATATAAATGCATGTTTGAAGTGCTGGCCAGCTGCATCGATTATATATTATTTTTATGGTCATTGACCTACAGTCATAGTAAGGCATAGTATAAAACAGTATTGCATTAAGGATTTAATCAATTAGCAGGCCCACTAAGGACAAATTTACATAGGTCTAACACTGAATAAGTGTAAGGTTCCTGAGGTCATATATGACTTAAATAGGATTAAGGTTCAAGGCCTGTGACACTAAGACTGGTGACAAAGTTCATTGGTAGTCTGAAAAGGTAAATAATTCTCATAGAAGGTTACATCACAAAAGACAAGGATTTTATGTGTTTCTTAATCAAACATTTTATAACCCTTTTGACCAAATGGGTAACCAACAAACACACAAGGTTTAGCTATAGCTTGAAATTTATCGGTAGTTTTTGAATGGACATAACCTAAATAGCCAAACACACGTAGAACATCATGAAAAGGAATTTAGAGAACAACACCCGGTACAGCTTTTTCCTCCAAGTTTTGATGATGACATCTTGTTAATGAGATAAGTGGCTGTAAGAACACACTTACCCCAGAACTTTATAGGAAGGCTAGCTTGAAAACGTAGGGCTCGGGTAACTTCAAGCAAGTGACTGTGCTTTCTTTCTACTACTCCATTTTGTTGTAGGGTGTTAACACATGAAGTTTGGAGGGTGATGCCATTTTACCTGAAAAATAACAGAAGAGGACCAACAACAAATTCCTGACCATTGTCACTCCTTACTTGAAGTTTGGTTTTGCCAATTGAGTCTTAGCCATTACATGGTGGGTAGCAGCTTTGGATTTGTGTTTTAATAAATACACCCAGGTGCAACAACTGTATTTATCAACAATGGTTAAAAAATAATGAGCACCAGACAATGAAGGTGTTTTATACGAACCCAGATATCAAGATGTATTAAATCAGAACATGAATTACTAGTACTCAATCTTTTTGGAAATGGTTTTCTAGTTTGTCTGGCTCGATAACAAGAGTCAATACATTTGTCAGAGTTTCTAAAAGACAAATTGCTGAGTTAGGGAACTTGTAACAATTTTTCAAATTGCAAGTGACCAAAATGTCTATGCCAAATGACAGCAGTTTTTCTAGTTGAGCTTGGGATTGCTACATGAACCTTGAATTCCTTGAAGTAATACAATCCATCACATTCTTCACTGTTTCCAATCAGTCTCTTCAATGTCAGGTCTTGCATTACACAAGAATTTGGAAAAAAAAAAAGGTTACGGAGCAGTTCAAGGTTTTTGTAATCTAACTGACAGACAACATATTACAAGTGAATGAAGGCACATAGAGAACATTATTCAATTTAAAGTTAAGAGACAGTGACAACTGGCCATAGGAATGCACTTTCGTACAACTCCCATTCGATAATTTTACTGGAGAAAAGGTTGTAGCATGCTGACAATCTTTGAGCTAAGCTAGCTGCGACATCATGTGCTCAGAAGCACAAAAATCGATAATCCATCTTGAGGTAAGTTTGGAAACCTTACTAACAAAATTACCAGCCTTGTTTTGATTGGATAAAAAAGTTATCAATTGGTTGAATTGGTTCTGTGTAATATTTATATTGCCATCTACCTTTTTTGAACCATCAACACTATTGCTTGCAATTGCTTTATTCGCAGTAGTCTTGCCAGGCTTTGTTGTCAATTAGTTCTCTGCATTTTTTCCTAGATTATCCCATTAGTCTAGGTAGCCAATAACCTCAAAATAACTTTTTGAGAGATGCCCTATCTTACCACAATGAGAGCAACGCAATTTGCTTTTATCCAGATTTTTGTCTAGGGCAACACCACAACCTTTGGATTGCTTAGCTGCAAAGGCAGCTGGTTCTCCAATTGCATTACGAAGGATGGCGACATCCTGTTGCTTTTCCTCCTTAACCATTATAGCATCAGCTTTGTGAAGATTCAACAGCAGGTGCATGTTGAGAATTTGCAATCTAATGACACTATATTTGCCATTCAAACCTATGAGAAAGTGGAACAATTTCTCATATTTTTTCTCGGCTACTAGTTCGTTTACCGTTCCACAGGTGCATTGAGGAACATTAGAATAGGTGGCTAACTCGACCCATAGTGCTTTAAACTTGGAATAATATACTATAATTCAGAAATCTTGTTGTTGCATTAGAAAGATATCACACATCAACTCATATATTCTAGGAGCGTTACCTTGTGAGAAGGATTCATAAAGGTTAACCCACACTCCATAAGCTGTATCTGCATATGCTACACTATTATGTAACTTTGAAGAAAAAGAATTAAATAGCCAAGCTATAACCATCAAGTTGGTCTTTTCTCTAGCCTGCTTGTTTGGACCATCTTCTTCCGGCTTGACAAGAGACCTATCAACAAAATTAAGTTTATTCTTTGCTGCAAGAAATTTTTCATGGTCCTATGCCAAGTCGGGTAGTTGTCTCCTTGAAAAAGACAGGTCATTAACGACATACCAAGGCTGTCTGATGAGTTTGGGTAGTATGGAGATATTGCATCCGATCCTGAAGGCATTATGCTTGAACCAGAACCGGGGGTGTTCTTCTTACCATCGTCCACCATTGAAATATAATGTAATAGTAGCTATGGGTTTTACGTTTTTTTGTTGGATCAAGTTGTACTTTGATACCATGTAAAACTTGTTAATCTATGCAAGCTTGATTTTGTATTCAATGGAAAGGTTTAAATACAGAACAAGCAGAAGTTCTAGAAGGAGTAGGACTTTGAAGAGAAGTAGGATACTATGTACATATTAGATAACTTGCAAAAAAAATCAAATACAAGATAACTCCTATCCTATCCTTAACATAAAGGTTGATTTTGAGAAAACTTTTTACAATCTTAATTGGGAGTTTCTTTTTCACACCATGAAATCGATGAACTTTGGGCAAAAATGGATCAAATGGATAAAAGGGTGTCTCTTTTCAGCCTCTATATCAATTTTAATAAATGCGAATCCCACTCCTAATTCTCTATGGAGAAAGGGCTCTAACAAGGTGATCCCTTATCGCCTTTCCTATTTCTTCTTTCTATTTAAATTCTTCATTGTCTCATTGTTTAAGCAATAGAGATGGGAAAGTTAAAAGGTGTTTCAGTCGGTGCTCAAAATTTGGAGATCACACATCTTCAATTTGTTGATGACATCTTCAATTCCTAGGCTAAAAATTAATCTTTCAAAAAGTTGCTTGTTTGGAGTGAATGTTTCAGATTTTAAATTGCAACGAATGGCTGGATCGATTGTTTGCAATTACAGAACCCTTCCCTTCAAATTTTTGGGGTTATTAGCTGATTGTTCTATAAAAGGATTTCAACTTAGAAAAGTGTTTGAGAAAAGTTTAGAGTAAGGTTGGCCAGTTG
This sequence comes from Aquilaria yunnanensis, assembly GCA_039654915.1. Lineage (NCBI taxonomy): Eukaryota > Viridiplantae > Streptophyta > Magnoliopsida > Malvales > Thymelaeaceae > Aquilaria > Aquilaria yunnanensis. Next base: position 7,251,504 of record CM077595.1, read on the forward strand.
GAAAAAAAAGCTTTTGTCTTCCAACGCAAGAATCATTCTGATTATGTAATGTCTATCAAGCTTACCTCTGCACTACTATTTGTTTCACTGTCTGGTGAGTGTTTTAAATGCTCTTACATCTCTTCATAGAAATTTTCTTTGGGGGGCTATGGGAGAGGGCAAAAAAATTCATTCGGTAAATTGGGAAAAGGCAATGTTAGATTAAAAAAATTGGGGGGGTTGAGTTTGGGCATCCTTTTGCATAAAAACTTAGCATTGTTATCTAAATGGTGGTGGAGGTTTAAGTTGGAACTGGAGCCTTTATGGAAAAAAATTAACAGTAGCAATTTATGGGGAGAATGGGGGATTAGGGAATATCTCTTGGAACACAACATGGGAGGGGGGGATTGTCGGAATCACAATTTGTCTTGAAAATTTGGGAATTAGACTAAGTGAATGCTTTGGTTAGGCTCTAGGAAATGGGGGAAAAAATAAAATTTTGGAAGGATCACTGGATTGGGAACTTCTCTTTACAGGAAAAATTTCTTAGGTTGGCAAGGCTAACAAATAATATTGATAGTAAAATGGTGGAGATGGGTTCATGGGTGGAAGACTCTTGGGTATAGGGAGGTTTTTAGCGAAAAAAAGTAAGGGGTAGAGAGAATGATGAGTGGAGTTTACTTGACAACTTGTTTTCTATACCTAATTTGAACATGAACACACAGGATAAAGTGGAATGGAATATTCCAAGCAATATAACCTTTTTAGGACAATGTGGAATGGAATATTCCAAGCAATATAACCTTTTCAACCAATTTTTTGGTCTTAGCTTTTCAAGCTCATGCTTCAGCTTCTTGGAACCAGAAAGATTGCATTTTATAGAATGGATGGTGTCCCTTGAAGATCAATTTCTTTTCATGGAAAGTATCCCATTATCGAATCCCAAATAAAGTGAACTTGATCAATAAAGAAGTGCACCAAGTCGATAGCACTTGCCCAATTTGCAAAGGTACGGATGAAGATGTTGATCATTTATTGTTAAACTGCACTTTTTGCTCTCTACATTTGGCGATCCATTTTCAGATGGTGGGGTTACTTATTCAACTACATCAGTAATACTGCTTTTCTTCTTTACTCGTGTAACAACCTAAGTCCAGAATCGATCAACGGAATACCTGCTCACACCACATAGGCTATCATTTGAAAAAGGATAAATGCTAGATCCTTATGTTCTAGAACTATGGCCTATATATCTATATAATGCTTCTCACAATTCACCCATATAGGATATGGGGGTGTTACAAACTCTCCCCCCCACCCTTATGCACCCAACGTCCTTGTTGGAGTCAATCGAATTACTTGGTTCCCTAGACCAAGTAACCTCTCTAATTAGACTATTTAGCCATTGGCTAAATAGTCTCTTAAATCCAGGATTAGTTCGCAAACGATGCATGTACACACCCATTATGCCACATCATTGTGGTCCCGAATCAGCTCTGATACCATCTGTAATGATCCAAGTCCAGAATTGATCAACGGAACACTTGCCCACACCATATAGGCTATCATTTGGAAAAGAATAAGTGCTAGGTGCTTATGTTCTGGAACTGAAGCATATATATCTTCATAAGGCTTTTCACAATTCACTCATGTAGGATATGGCGGGTGTGACAACTCGTTTCCATTTCCTAATGGTTCGATGCCTTGTAAGGCATGAGATGTGGTTGTAAAACCTACACGGTGGGTGTTATGGATGGCAAGAAATAATATGATTTATAGCAACAAGAGGCCAACTTATTTGGATGTGGTCTCATCAATAAAAGCTATTTCTTTCTTCTGGATTTCAAGGAGATCGGGTATAGGTTCTTCTACTTTTGAGATTTGGAGTACGAATCCACAATTGTTCATCTAACTGTTGTTGTAATTTTTAGTGAAGCTAGCTCAGGTTGTTTGTTCTTTGCTTGGGCAGCCTTTCGAGTTCTTCTGTTCTTCTTCTCTAGCCTCTAGCTAGTCTTTTAATATAAATTCCTTTTTGCTGATAAAAAAAAAAAACAGCCAGTAAATTATGAATTAAACTGTACTACATAGCTACTTTTGTAATCTCTTCCAGCAACTTGCTGGTTATCAATAAATCTTTCTTTGATTGCCAATAAAAACAAAGGTTAGAGGAATAAAACAAAAGGATATTTAAGACTATCCACACTATTTACCTTTATCTTTTTGTTTAGTTATACTTACAGTTATGCATTGTCATTTATCTAAAATGTAGTACTTTTTCCATTCCATAAAGGATGATGAATTTCTTCATGCACAAAAATTATAATATGTGTAATTTATGATTTTTTTTTCATTTTTACCCCAAAAGCTAAAATTGAAAAAAAACCCTTTTTGGTTATGCATCATGAGAGTTTAAATGATAATTAAAAAAATTACTTTTCGGTTTGTGCAATGAGAATTTTAATGAGAATTAAAAAAAGAAAAGATTTATTTTTTATTTTTGTGTATTGAAAGTTTAAATGAGAGTATTAAAGTAAATTGAATGTTAGAAACTTTCTAAAAAAGTAAATACTTCATCTTTTTTGAAATGACATAAAAAGATTATATTTTATTCTTTTTAGTACGGAGGAAATAGCATTTTTTTATTCAAATAAAACACAGCATAAAACCATACTCATTGAAAACTAATATACATGGGAAGATTAGTTGGGCTATACATGCATAGGTGAAAAAGAAAAACTATATCCGACCCAAACCTAATCAATTGCTTAAAAAACCTGACTTATCAGATTGGATGCAATCGGATGCCCATTGGATTGGACATCCATTGAAATCCTTACTCACACCCATATTCTCCATAGACATCCACCGCACAACCCCACCTGAATTCATCACATTCACTAACCCATTTTGAATGAACTCAACCTATTTCCTTGCGGATAGATTGGATAGGGAACAATTGGATGGGCGGTGAGCGATTGACAGGCTGAGGCAATTAGACAGACAATGGGCGATAAGACATTGGTGGGAGATCGGACGGGTAGGGGCAATCTGACAGACGACGGGCAATTGGACGGTAGATGATCAAATGATTAGATGACGGATAGTTGGCGATCAGACAATGGGGACAGTAAAGATTGAATTGTTGTGGGAGTGGGTGTCCAATTGAATGATTGTGGGAGTAGGTTTCTGATCAATGTCAAATGAGATAAGTTGAAACTAGTACTTGAAATGGCGGAGTAAGGGAGATAGCCAGATTCTTCGAAGATGCTAAGAAATCCCAAAGTCCGCCTCCATAATGGTTAGAGCCCGGTGCGATTTAATCGAAGCTAGGTTGTTCGATACTGGAAATCAATGGCATTGGTTCTTGAGCAAAAGAGCAAGAATCAGACAAACCCAAGTGCAATTTTGATCAAAGCTGGGTAGAGGCCAATTCTTTCATTTTGCATTTGTTGAATTCAATTTATTGATTCATTCTCTGGATTTTTTGTATTAAATTGGAATCTTTGATTCAATTTGGTCTGATTTATAGTGAATGAGTAGAAAATGGTTATTGATGCATTAGATTTATAAGTTTAAAGATACTAGGAGTAGGAGGAGAAAATTTAGGGACTGGAGTTGTTATTTTTCACCAAGTCTCCGTTAAAGTTAATGGCGCAATTGATGGAAATGACCCAGATAGGACGCACTATATGAGTTACAGGAGCTTGCTAAGATAAAAAAGAGTTTCATGACCCGAATAGAACAAGAAAATAAGTTAAGAAACCTACAGCGGATTTTACTCTTATTATCTTGATTGTGTTGTATCCATGCCTGAAATTGAAGTCCCAACTTTCATATATCCCAATTTTCTATAATAAATCGTGTGTATCATTGAATAAACATCTTATTGAACAAAAAATTCTAATGAACGAAACAACATTCTTTACTAAAATGAATAATATTATATGAAAATAATAGTAATAATAATTATTAAAGGAACAACAATTCTTTGTAAATAAACAACTGTAGCAACGTGTTTTTGGGAGTCGTTACCAATCAGTTTACCTAGGTCGATTGGATACTTGTTATGGTCTGCGAGAGATTCTAAAATCGTGAGTCGGTTACGCTAAAATAACCTTATTAAAGCGCTCAGAAATTGGTACCATAGGGTTCAGTTTTATCTTTTCATGACTCTTTATTTCTTAACCTAATCTTTGATTGAAAAATCATTTTAATGAATTTTATTTAATTTAATTCCAAACCATGAATCTTATCAGACCAATCGGATATGGAATCTTAGATGTCCTAGAAATCTCGGAACTTTATCAAATCCACCAAGAACTTGAAAGGAACATTTGTTCTAGCCCGTGAGTCTTATTAAACCAATCGGATTCGAATGAATAATTCACCTTGGGATTTTATCAAACCACCAAGAACGGATGTTTGAAGGGTCTACTAAATATCTTATAATTTACCTTAATTTAATCTCTTTTTAATCTCTAAGAACTTAAATTACCTAGCATAATAATTCTTTATGGGTTATCAAATTTTAAGATGCATTTTGTAAATCAAAGATAAAAAAATAAGATGAAACTATTCTAAGAAAACTTAAAAGGAAATAAAAGAGAAACAAAGAAATAAATAAATAAAAATAAATAAATATCCTAAGTTACATCCTTATGTGAATTTAATGGTTAAATCTAATGCATGGTTAAACAAAACAAAGAAAGAAAGAAACAAAAGGAAAACAAAGAAATAAACTTGCTGTCAGTGACATATTTGCAACAAAAAGAAACGTTAGTGGCTTATATGAACGAAATAGTAAATTAGAAGGGGATAAAGGGGAGTTATACCGAAACTGGAGTTGACTGGGTTGAAACGGAAGGAACTGGGTCGGGTTCGAGGGTCGCGATTCGGATCCTCTCAATTGATTCCCGCGTTCGACGGTAGCAGGGGCGGTGGCTGCTTGGGCTTGGCTTGGAGGAGGTGCGAAGACGGCCTGGAATGCGAAGGGACGCGGCCGACGGCGTCGAGGATGGTGGGACGGAGGAGGACGATGACGGTGGGACGCTCGGGAGTGCCTGGGCACGGTGAAGTGACGTCGGGGAGCAGCTGCTGGCGGTGACGATGGTGGGTGACGGCCTGGGATGCGAAGGGACGCGGCGGGCAGTGGCCGGAGCGACGGTAACCGGTTAGGAAGGCTGGAGAAGTTGACACAGGGGTGGCGGCGACAAGGATGGGAGGTTAGGGTTCTTAGGAGGCGAGCTGTAAGAAATCCGGAGTTCAGAGCTGCAGTTTTCTCTTTTTTTCGAGTTATTTTTTTGCTCCTTTCTCTCGAAATCTGGACCCATATTTATACTAATGGGACTTTAAAACGTGATTAATACTGTTTTTTTAGAGTTTAAACTTCATCCAAATCAGATTTGAAGAAGTTTAAATCAATTAGGATGCAATCTTGTAAAATTACTAGTTTCAGTCCAATAAAACTCTCAATCTGCCGATCTGGCACTAATTCTGTGAAAATTTCAATTTGACCCAAAACTTCCAGGAATTGTTAGGTTAGCCCAAAACTTTGCAAAAACCTCCAGATTTTCCTGAAATTTCATAAAATTGCCAGATTTAGCTCAAACTCTCTAAAATTGACAGATTTACCCCCAAATTTCCAATTTTACCTAGAACTTTCTAATAAACCTCGGTTTCCACCCAAACTTTTTCCTTTTACCTAAACTGACCCTACAAGACCTTTAGGATGTCAAATTAGTACCTAAACTAAACTAATTACTATTCCTACCCTAGATGATCACTTTAAACTTCTAAAGTTTTTTAGACCAAAATAACAACGCAACCTAAATGTGACCAAACCCACTAATTATGCAGAACCCTAAAATGACTAAAGTGACCTAAACTCCTAACAAATGACCAAATAGTCCCTAAAAATAAAAATTTCCCTTAAACTAATTTTCTTAACCTAAAACTTAAACAAAAGTCAGTGTCCGGACAAAATTGAGTGTCAACAACAACAATTATTTTAAAACAAAAATTAATATATGGGAACAACACTTATGAGATAAAAGAACAACAATTGATACGTGTGAAGAACAGTGGCATAACCTAGAGGATATACGTTGTTTGCATATATATAGTGGTGCATTTTGTATATTTACTAATAATATTATTTCTTGTTCATTTAGTAATCGTTAATCATGGTTCTCAATCCCATAGGTTAGGATATCGCTCCTTGTAGATTGTAGATATATCCTATCATTGATTTCATAAAATTATATATATTACAAATATTATTTTAAAATAAAAAAATCAGATATAATTTTTCTTTCACTTTTTTAATCAGGTTTTCTCTAATATAACTAAAACATATATCAAAACATAAAAAATGGAATATATATAACAATTTTCAAATCTCAATCATGTTCACAACATTTACCAATTAAAATTCATTTTAAAATAAATAACATCAATATTTATATCAAAATATATGCATTGATTATATTTTTTATCATTTATACATGCAGTGCATGTAGTGCATTGATGTAATTTTTTTTAAAACACATTCTCTAACTCGTGGTACACATCCACATTTAGCGATAATATACGTGGTTATAAGACAGAGTACTCTACAAAGTAAATAAATAGAAAATGGGTCCTGTTTTGCTAGACAATGTAGAGAAATGTTTGCTCTTGCACCTATAATATATAACATCGTGATGTAAAAAGTAGTTAGCAATGCATTATCTCTATTGCTAAAACCCTAATTAATTTGGCTCTTTTCTCTTTTTTATTTAGTGACTAATAAAGTTGACAGTTTTACAATTATAGAACTCATCTGACAATTTGAATAATTTTTTAACTCACTTGGCTAAATTAGAAAGGTTATAGAACTAAAAATATATTTTTTTCTCGAAATTTAGCATTCATTAAGTGCCATCTTAGCTTTTTTGTAGGCTTACTAGCTGGCAAAACATCTAGATTAGGACTCACAAACCTAACGATTTTATAGTTTTAGAACTATTTTAACAAGTCTATAAGTTTCAGACTAAGTTGGTAAAATGTGAAAAATTTTAGAGCTAACTAATATCTTTTCCCACTTAACCTACAGCTATATATGCGCATCTTTACAATAAAGATAGAACGTTATCTTTAAATAAGATGATGTCAACGTTTACATGGACATGGAGATCTCATTATTAAGACAACATTTTAAGTGGATTGTAATGAGAAAATTGCGTGGATGTCCCTAACCTTTAATTATTTCTGTTTTAGTACTCTATTGTATTATTTTGACCCTAAATCTATTAAAATTGTTTCGTTTTTATTCTTTACTAGATAAAATTAAAATAACTGTCTGACACAAATTTTTAAAATTTTAATTTAATTATTTAGTAAATGTCTTTTAGTAAATTTAAATTGTTAAATATTTTTTTACCATAATTAGATAATTTAAGTTAGTAATATTTTTTCCTAGATGAATAAATTCAATTTACAAGGTGACAGTTTTTTTAATTTTTCATTAACTACAAAATATTATTAATTAATAAATTAAATTTATTATAATACAGTTATCAAGTAGTTTAAATTATGAGTTAAAAAAGTTGTTATCAGCCAAATATTTTGAATTAATAAATTTTAACTAATAAAAATTAAAATAAAATATTTTTAATAAATTTAGAATTGAAATAAAGGATTTTAATGTGTTTAAGACTATAAACAGAATATTAAAAAAATCAAAGACTAAAACCATCAATTTAATTTACTTAAATGGCACGCAAGATAAGGCGGTACTGAAATGACCTAAAACTGGACACGAATGAGTTGACGGCCAGGCATGTGAAGCACGGTTGTTAAGCCCGTGTAGTATTTGTGACATGGACCTGGTGCTGCCAACTCGAAGGTGCCTTGGAATTCCAGCAAACGCCCATTTCTATGCATATCTACTTTGTACAGCTGCCTGCTGCGCTGGCAACACTTTACATCATAATGTTTGACTTAGCTTTAGCAATTTCATTTCTATCAATAATAGTTACACATATTCCGTTTCTGTTAAAACTTTGTGCATATATTTTAGTAATGACTTGCATAATTATTAGCAATAATGTTTTTTAATTTGTATGGATTAAGAATAATCTACCCATATTGATTTTCTCCTATCTTTTCTACACATTCGATTGGTTTTAGATTTCATTTCAAAACTGACCGTTGATTTATTATCATTACTTCACCTAGTAAATCACTATTATTTTTTTATTATTATTTCATTTTCTTCTTCTTCTTCTTCTTCTTCCACAAAATTATTTTATCATTACTACCAGGAACATAATTAGGTTTATCAAATGTTTGGATGGATACGGGTGATCCGTTTCATTGTTAGTGAATTAAGTGAAGTGTAGAAAGCAACATTGTGTAGGTGGTGAGGTGGCTTTGAAGAAAGGATCAGGTGATGGTGTCTTTCTTTCTTTTTTTTTTTTTGTCCGTTTAAATTATCATTCATATTTTGTGCTTGCATGGTTTGTTAGTCAAACCATGTGTTAGTATGTTAGTTTAATAGAGTATACATTTAGTAGCATGTTAGTTTGTTTTTCTGTTTATTTTCTTGGTTTATCTCTATTACGCTGTAGATTTGGATACCAAATATATATTCATTATCCACTTTATAGTGTTACAATGACTTAAAAATATTCAAGACCTACAGTTGAGCCAAACTTCCCTTGTTTCTCAATGCTATGTTTCTTTAGTAGATACTGTATATTCTATATTAAATGAGAAATAATTTTCATTGAAAAAAAAAACAGTTGAATCGATTAAAGGAGTTTCATTTAAGTTTTATTATTGGTAAAATTTGCTATAGCTAATTTATAGCTATAAGTTCAATTTGTTTGGAAGGTGTTCCATCTTATAATTATCGCTTTTTTATGTTTAAAGGATTAAGTTCGGCGTAATTTATTTCATATCAATTGTAAGAAAATAAAACCTACAGATACTCCCTTCAAGTATGAATGGTATTACATTTTCAACCTTAGAGCTTTGACAATCGACATTTACATCAAGTTTCTGTTAGAAACGAACCAACTTGAAATAGGTTTGGTTACCAAAAATTCCTACCTAACCTAAGAAAATAGAACCAAGCAGAACCGAAACAATGGTCTTGAATTTTTTGGTTCAAGTTCTCAAGTTTTTTAGTTTATATCATATACCTATAACAACATCAATATATAATAAAATTGCACCCACAACCCTTACACGATGATGGTCTGTGAAATGAGGAATGCATTTATGGAATAAAATTGAGATAGTTAGGACTTAATTAGGATTAAGTTTAGAAATAAAAACTCCCATAATATAATTTTCAAAAACTAATTATATATGTAAAATCATAAATTTTATAATATATTTAATACATGTACCTGGGCTGGTTTCACATCAATTGGTTTTATATAGAACTGGAACCAACAAAAAAACCGATGATTTTTCCTGAGAATGAACCAACCTGTGAATCATGATCAATTTATACTCAACCTAAAACAACTCATCTTTATTGAGTTGAGTAAACTCATTGTTCTACCTGCCCATGGTCACTCATACACTTGTACCCTCTTATCATCTAAAGCCTACGACCTCAAGGAACCAATTTAAAATGACAAGGTTATCAATCTCCGGTAAATTGCACCTAAAAGCCCAAATCTTTAAATTGGGCTACAAATTTATCTATAAGAACCATTGCCACTTATTATTTATTATTTAGAGGTCCCAAATCTTTTCCTTCCATTACAAATTCATCCCTTGGCCTCAAGTTAGACTTAGTTTGTGCAAAAACCTGATTCATAAAGAGAAAAAACTGATAATTTACATAGTTTCTAAAGGTATCAATTCTAAATTGCTCGTTTACCATTTTACTCCAGAAATTCATCTGATGTGCAGGGGCGGAGCTAGGAAATTTGATCATTAGGGGCAAACTATAGTTCATAATATAGATCAGTTAACACACACACACACACACACACACACACACACACACACACACACACACACACACACACACACACATATATATATAATGGAATTTAAAAATCTCAATTATTTTCTTTCAAAAGAATTAATAATATAGAAATTAATCAAGGTTTAAAATATAATTTAAATAAAAATAAATTCACTAATTTCCTATTGAACAATGGTTATAACATAAAAGTGTAATAAATAAATCTAGACCTCACATTAGAGCTATTAGAAATCATATTAAGAATTTCACAGCTATCTTTGCCAGTAAAGAATAAAATGAAATTAGTAATATTTTGATATGAACTAAATAAAATTTATAGAACTTTGTTCAACAAAATAAAAAAAATAAGTGAAAATTAAATTATACTTTTAAACTTATCCCATGAAATTTAAAATTTTGGTGTGGAAAGATAAGTTTTGATAAGATGAGAAAAATAATACTGTAGTGGCTTAGATGATAGAGATTTGGAAGAGAGAGTTAATGGATACAATCAACAAGTTATGAAATGATAGGAAATGGATAATTAGTTGAAAAATTGGATTGTGTGTTAAGAGGGAAATAAAGAGTGATTAAAGGAAAAATGAGAATGTGCCCTATTGTAGCAAAATTTGGGGAATAGGTAGTCAAAATTATTCTATAATGGTGAGGTCAAAATTCAATTCATCCAATTTCATTGGAATAATTTTTAGTGACTGGAGGCAACATGTAAAAATCAGTGGGTTCATTAATGCAATGTTTACAGAAACTCATGGACTAAGTATGTATTTTTCCCAAAGCAAGTGAGGTTAATTTCCCCCACTTAGCAAGGTATGGCTTTACCCATGCTGATGTGCCTTGGAAAGTTGACGGTGCTGTCCTACCTCAATTGGAATCAGTTGATTGTGTTGAGTTTGATGTTGGGAAAAAAATCCAAGAATGAAATAGAGGTATACCTTTTAGGCGAATCTTAGTGTGATGAAAAAGAAGTAGTCAGTGGAACTGAAAATGAAAAGGAACTTCAATTGGCAATTATCCTTGTTCTGGATTTCGCTTGTGGGTTTGAAGAGAAAAAAAAATACCAAATCCTAGGCAGAGCATTTGGTAACGAGGTGGTTCCCTTATACATGGTTCAACTAGTTAAAGGTGTGTGTGTGTTGGTTTTAGAGATGATTCTTTATAGTTGAGTGTATCCCTTGGGCTCATAAATTTTTTAAAAGGGTTTGTAAAATGACAAGATTTACTTTTGATGAATTTGGAGACCTAGCCATTAAATTTGTTAAGAAAGTGGCCAAAAAAAGAGAGATGTCGAGGGGTACAACACATTGCAAGAAGGTTGTGTGAAAAGAAAAGATCGTTAAATGAAAGCTTAAAAAATGGGAAAGTGGCATTAATTATGAAATAAGAATTAAGGGTCCTTGTAAGGAGGATGCAACTAGTATTATGGAAGCTCGTCTAGCATCTTTAGAGAATTTGTTGACGAAAAAAAACATGGGGAGTCGACCAATATTCTTCTTTCCTCTAAGATAGGCCTAACTTCAAAGGTTCTAAGGTAGGGTATTTAGGTGGGCTTATTTTTTAGATGGGCTTTCTATGGGCTTAAATTTATTCTCTTTTGAAGTTAGGTCTTCGATTTTGGGAGTTTGATTCATTTGGGGATTTTGAGAGTTCAATATTTTCTAAAGCTTTGGGATTTGAATGTTCTTTTCATCATCTTTTACTCTAAGATGATGTTTTTATCTTTTACTTTTTCTAATAAATTTTTTCATTGCCTTAAACAAACCAAAAAATTATGACATAATTTGAATTTGAATTAATGATAACATAAATACCAAATATTTTAAATTATGAGTTAACAAGTTTATGCTAAATAGTGGCAGATTCTTATGTACAGTATGGGGATTTATGAATCTTTTTTTTCCTTATAAAATTGATAACAATAGATACATAATTTAATAATTGAATCTCTAATAAGTGCATTTTTGTAGTGGCCAAAGTTGTTGACTTTTTGGCGGCTTTGATCATCAATTTTTATCATGTCATGCCACCTTTCTTAGTAGTTCATGCTTTGTTTCCTCTTTATGCAAGGAGGAGTGCATTGTGGATGTATCGGAATGAAGCGGGGTTGAGTGGAGCAAAAATTGGTTGTGCACAAGTCAAAGCTGGAAAATGCCATTGGCAATGCGTCACCAACGATATCAACTTACTATCAATTTTTGCCACTATTGGTGACGCGTTGCCGTTGTTCGAAGCTATGGCGATGCATCGCCACCAGTTCCCCTATTTTGGTGATGTGTTGGCCAAGTTTCCAAATCTTTATGGGCCCTTATTTCATTTTTTTAATCTAAGCTCTCCATTGGCTAGGGGATTATGTCTCTTAAATTAGGTGGAGCATAGGACAAGGTTTTAGAGGGGTTTTGGACAAGAACTTCTCCAATAAGGGTTTCATTGTTTATCCATTCACCATATGCTTCTTTTCTTCTTTTCTTGGAAGCCACCATTTGAGGCTTGAGCTCGAAGCTTGGTTTAAAGGTGCTAAAAGAATTCTTGGAGCACAAAGAGGCTTAGAATAATAGGGGTTTTCATTTGGTTTTTTTTTTTTTTGTATTTTCACTTTAATGTTTGGATTAAACTATAGTATTTTGTCTATGGATGTTTTAGACATGAAGTAGATTTCTTTATGTTTCTCTACGATGAAATTCTTAATACTTGTTATCTAATGTCTGTTTGAGGCTTTTCATGAGTATTGATTCTCTTGTGTTGTCTATTCTTGTATTTAATGGTTGTGTGTTAATTGGTCATTACACACGCTTCACAATCTCACTCTTTTCTCAACAAAAAAAGGATGAAGGTGGAAATGATGAGTAGAACATAATGGGTCTTGTGGATTAATGGGTCTTGTGGATTAGAGGTAATTGATGAACCCATTATGTGATTGAAATGAGGTTACATCTTAATCTATCCTAGATTAATATATGAGCTTGAGAAACGCCATAGTTAATCATAGGTGAGCAAAACTTGGTTTTAAGAAAGAGAGTTTTGAGTGTTAAATCCTCACACCACATAGGAAGTCAATATCCTTATAACTTCACTTGACTTAGTTAACAATTAAAACAATGGAATCCTAGGAAGATAGCTTTCTCGACCACAAACTTATATTTTATTGGTTTTGGTAAGGGTGTTTAGTCTTTTTAACGATTAAGAGACATTAAAAGAGACTTAGGGTGTTTGAGTTCTATTTATATTTTGGTTAGATTTTGCTTTGGGTTATAGATTTTGCCTTTCGGATGATTGCAGGGTATTAAATACTATTACCGTTACATATACCACATCCTAAATTTTTAAGGTATACCGCATGGTATATTGATTTACATACCATTACTGTTTTAGCAAAAAAATAAATGTTAGAATATTATTTTAAGATGACATATATTCAATAAATTTTTTTACACATTTTATATGTTTTCTAATTTTTCTCATCACAATTTTTAAAATATAAATAAAATATATATGATAAAAGATAGTTTTCTAATACAAAAGCATAAAAAAAATTATATATATAGAGAAAAATAAATAATACTAAAAAAGAAACCAATTTATTATATAAGAGAAAATAAATAATACTTTAATAATAAAAATATATTTTTCAATACTACATTGAGGGCCAATTCATTTGAGCTAAAGTCAACTAACTTTTTTTAACTTTTACATCTTTTTTACATGAAACCAATTTTATTTGAAAGCCAATGTTATGTAGATACAATAATCAATTTGAAAGTAAATTTTTATGATGTTGTTAAATTTTTACAAATTTTTCTTTTTTAAGGCTTGAAACTAGAAAAATTTATAAAAATTTAGTAAGATTATAAAAATTGTATTTTCAATTGATTATTGTAACTACATAATATTGGCTTTTAATTAATATTAGTTTCAAGTAAAAAAGATATCAAAATAAAAATAAGTCATTTTATAGTTAATTGACTAAAGTTAAAACGAATTGGGTGTGAGTTCCTAGGTGTCTCAAAGTAACTATTAAATTTTTATATTAACTAAGAAAAGTAACCAAAAGAATAAAAGTAAATATTTATTTTATGGTATGTGTATTAATTATATTTTAATATTTTATATATTTATGACATTTTTATGTAAAATGGGAAAAAAAATCTCACACACATCTACAAAAAATAAAATATTACAATATGTACATCGCGGTATTTACAGTATACAGTAGTTTTCAGACAAAAGGTATACAAAAAATGAGCAGTACGCGAATCACTGCATATTGTGTGATAAAATAACAAAATATAAAAATATTTATATCACGTATAGATTACCCACAGTAAGCGTTATAACTGCGTTATACCGCGGTATCTAATAACTCCATAGATGATTTCTAGGTTGATTTCTGCCAATATATTTTTGTAAGTCGGAACTTTGCATTTTATTTGTTATCAATAATATTTGTTCTTGCCGTTAAAATTTAAAAAATGAAGCGCATAACTTTTTAAAGTTATCTCTAGCCCTTTAGCATGGTAGCTGAGGGATACGACGAATGTTAAGAGTTTAAATCCTAATCATTCAATTTCCCCATATAGTACCCCAACATGTGTTCAGGTGCTTTCTCAAAAAAAGCGGGCATTTCTCATAGCCTTATATAGGAATACCTCCTAACACTTACATGTTTGTACAAAAACTTCTGATTTTTTTTTTAAAAAAAACCTTTTTAAATTGCCCATATTGTATACTCTTGATAATTGATTTTTCATCAAGGCTGTAGGTGTGGTTCGAGGGAGGGTCCTACACCAGTACACCCGTGACTGCTAGTTATTGTCTTGCTCAATAATATTGACATATTTATCATGTAGCATTATTTTTTGTTCATTGGCTTATATTTATAGGGTTTTGCTTTTTTTGAGAAAAAGTTTGTGCCTAAGGGATACCTAAAAAGTTCTCATAATAAATAAGTGGCACTTATTAGTCAATGCATGTCTAGTAGTGGAAGTCATTGGTATGCTTAGATTTGCGACTTATTAAGCATTAACTACGGAATGAAGCTATAATGCTTACTATAGAAGTTGGAAAAGACTTGCGACTTCTTCATAAACTCCATTAGTAATCTTTTTTTGTCTATTAGACCTGACCCTTTCTTTTATTTAATTAGTAATAAAAAGAAATTTAAAGCCAACCTATATAAGCTGATCTTAGCTAAAAGACTCAAACACGTTAAATAAAAAATCATTGTTTTAGTTCATGATTTTATATATGGAACAGATTTTAATTAGATTCGGCGTCAACAGATCTTATATATAGAGCCAATTCATTTTAATTTAAGTTAACTTAATCTAAAATAATTTTTTTTTATTTTTATATTTTTTTGTTCAAAACTAATCCTATTTAGAATTTAATATTATATCAGTGTAATAATCCATTGAAAATATAATTTTTATTATTAAAAAAATAAAAATATAAAAAAATTAATAATATTATAAAAATTTACATCTATATAATTCTAGTTTTTAAATGAAATTGGTTCTAGATAATAAAAAATAAAAAATTATTTTAAATTAAAATAAATTAGTTTATCTAACCTTTGTGCTGGGCTGCTCAAAACTCAAAAGAGCCGCTTGCTTCATTATTGGCATTGTTTTTAAGGTAAATTTTTATATTTTCCAAGTCCTCATTGCACTGTAGTTGGCATCTCTCCTCTGACAATCGATGAGCCCACCTGTAGGACAAAGGTACTGTTTATCATCGGGTGAATGTACGTCATATCCAAGTTTAATACTCTCTCCGTTTCAGGCCTCTATTCTTTTTTTGACAGTTTTAAAATAGTTATCTTTTTTCTATCTTTCCAAATAAAATAATTTTTTTTTATTATTTTATATATATATCATTTATTGAAAGAAGAGAAAATTAAAAAAATTAAAGAGTGAAAGTACGTAGGGCCCATTAAAAAGTAGATAAGTACATGTACTTTATATAAAAATAAATAAATTAATAGTTTTATACTAAAAGAAATAGATAAAAGTAGAGAAGTCTTAATTTACGTGCATTATAAAAAATGACAGGTTTTATGAAACAGATGGAGTATTTATTTGCAGCAATGAGTTTAGTTTTGAGACATATTTGTTTAGTTATGATATACAGTTATTTATAATGATTATTATCTTTTCTAGATTTAAGATATATTTATTTTATTTTAATTGTATGTTTATTTCTTAGATGTAACTGGTTTTTTTAATTATATACGATTGAGATAATCTTATATAGGTTTGTGATATAACTGTTACGCATCAATTATATATATATTTTTTAGATTCATTTGTTTAATCCTATTATGCATTTGTCAAATTCCAATAAACATCTGCCTAAATTTGAGATATGTCTATTCACTTAATTATATTTCTATTTCTAAGATTCATTTATTTTATTTTAATATATATTTCTCTAGTTCTTATAGATATTTATCTCAGATTGAGATCATTTAAAAAAAAATAGATACAGTCGTTTTACTTTAATTATGTCTATTTTTTAGATGCATTTGACTATATTTTTAAGATATATTTATCCAATTCAAATATGTATTTGTTTAGTTTTGATATGTATTTATTTAAATTTTATGTTATCTTTAATAATTTTCGTTAGTGAGTGAACAAACAGGAGAGAAATTCCGAAAGATATATGTCACTTTCTCGTAGTTTTAATGGCCGGCTAGATTGCACCCATTAAATTAACTCAGGAACAAGTTTAATTTTGTCAAGTGTCTGTTCAATTACCACATAAAGATGTTGACGTGTATTTGTCTGTCTCATGCAACCAAAAAAAAAAAGGAAATTCTTAATTTAAAAAAAAAATGTTGTCTTGACGATTCGTCGTGATGATGAATAGGCCACATGTCATTTTCTTTAGAAAAGAGTGAAAGAATTGTTAATTTTGTAATATTAACCTGCCGCCCCCAACGTGTGAACCGATCCTCATCTTATATCCTATAAAGGTAGAAATTAACAACAAATATTTTAACCTAGTAGCAATAGTCAAGATTTATGATTGTTACCATGAAATTAAAAATTTAATTCTTTACTTCCCTCCGTGGCGTCTCATTCATATAAGAAAAGGTAAAAATATTAAATTTGTCACTGATATTTTATCTTGAATATGAATATGTTATAATAAATTTTTATTTTTTTTAATTTTTTATTAATATTTTAAAATAGATTAAGGCCCTGTTTAGAAATAGCTTTTATCATCAACGTTAGAGTTTTGGATAAATTATTTAATGGCTGAGATGAAAACGCTGAAGCTAAAAACTAAAAGCTACCATTAGATAGCTTTTTCAAAACTCTAACACTAATCGCTGACGCTAATGACAAACAGGGCCTAAATATGTCATAGAAGTTTAAAATTATGAGTGGATATGTCATTTTATGTTAAAAAGATAACAAAAAATATTAAAAATAACAAATTTAAAATTTTATATTAATAATATAAGTTTTAACAAACCTCATAAACCCTAGATGATTGGGCTCTTTCTCTCAAATCTTGGTTAGCTACCATCACTGCCGTTTGGAGCTTTTTCGGCTGCCATGGATTAAAAAATTCCAAATTTCAAAATCCTCTTCAATTTTCTCATCTCCTCCCATCGCCATTGGTACTCTTCCATCATTAAATCCTTCTCTCCTTCCTGCTACCCCACCGTAAGGGTGTAGCTGAACTTTGCCTCCTTGGTCATCTTGCGACCTCTCCTAGTCCTTGCTCAATTGCTAGATGGATTCCGACTAATCGATCAGTCCACATGTTATTGATTAATCCTTCTCATTAGTTGATAATAATTGATTTCGACCAAGCAATTGAGTTCTAGATGGATCTGTAGGGACTATTATTGTAGTGGTAGTGTCAATTGCTAGTTTTATGGTGGCGTTGGCTATTGGATGATCAAGAACACACTCAATGGCCAAGATCAGCCACACTCAATGGTGATGGGCCAATTTCAAGTTACATTAGTTCTAGAGTACATTAAACAACAAAAGTCTCAAAAGACCTGATTTTTTTTAAAAATGCATAATAACTCCAAGATTTCACAGTTTATTATTTTTATCATTTTCTGTTAATTTTTAATAGATAATGACATATTTGAGCCAATTTTAAAATATTAGTAAGATATAAGGGAAAAAAAACTAAAATGGTAAAAATACACCAAACCCAAAAACATTAATGGTAAATTTGAGACTTTTATCTATAAGAGAAAAAACTAAGGTCCAAATTAACTAAGCCCGATAGCTTTGAAAGTAAAACCAATTGAGCCTTATATTACCAGAAGCTAGCTGGCTGGCTCCTCCTTTAGTTATACATTGTTCTAATTCTTTTTGTATTTGTCTTTTCTATGCAGAGATTTTAATTGTATTTTTCTCTTATTATAGTTGATAAAGTTTAGTGCGACCTTTTGACTTTGACCGTTTGCCCCGACTTTCTTATATTAGTTTGTTAAGTTTGTTGACTAAAATTTAAGAAATTTAAGTATTTTGATTTTATTTAGAATTTAGTTTTAATTTTTTTATTTATTTATAATTTAATTTTTCTATTTTGATATGGTTTGGGTTTGTGTATGCTTATAAAAAACTTGTTATATTATGATTTTGAGTGAGAGAAAAATTAATTGTTATGAATAAGCAAAATGTAAAGGTTTTAGGAGGAATAAGAGATATAGAGACTGAAGAGGGTTAGCACGAGAAGCTTTTTGTGATTTTCCTATATTAAAATTATAGGGTAAATTACACACGTTAACCTTAACCTTTTAATTTTGTTCCTATTCTAACTCCAATCTCCATTTTATTCATTGCACCTCCCTAATGTGGTTAAAGTGTTCTGTTTTAGACCTTTTTTGGACCCATGAAAAATTTTCAATTTGCCAAAAAAACTTAAAGCTTTGAAATCTAATGATTATACCACCATCTTCCGTAATTCCCCAAATCGACACAAATCCTTCCTTTATCTAATTCAATCAAAGTGAAATAGCCAGTCCTCAGAATCACTGCCATAGTTCTCGAAGAATTTGTGATTGAGACAAGATTGGTCAAAGAAAATCTAATCCAATTCACCCAGGAGCTCCAGATCTAGTTTAAGATGGAGTTTGTTCCCTTTCATGATTTTAAGATGTTACCGTTAAAGGCTTTCAAATTCGTCAACGGTGAAAAGGTCGTGATCCTCTTACATCTAGTAATATTACAGTGTTGAGATTTAAACATCCCTACAATACTGACAGATTTCCAATGGGTTTCACCAAGTGTGTTGGCATTTGTAGACAGTAAGGTGCGGATGGAGACCAGTACAACTTTGTTTAGGAGGAACCTGGTGAAGGGGCTGGACTTCTACGCGATGATGTTCGAGTCATTGAAAGTGGCAATGGTGGGAAGAGAGGAGTGGGGGAAGAAGATAGAGTGGTACTTTATTCAGCCCAGGATTATGTGGAATTCATGACTATTGTTTGGATCGTCTTACTTGAAATCAGACAGCGATTGAAAAGTTTGGAGATTTAGTCAACAGCTTCTAGGTATGAGGTGTCGTCCTTTGGATCCTGATGCCATTTCAGGTTATTCTCATTGGAATCGAGCTTTTTGATCCTGTTCTTGACGAAATCTAGGAACTTGTGGAAAGCAAGCTCTTCTCTTTTTCTCTCTAGGCAACAATGGTTTCTTTTTCTCTAGGCCTCCTTTATTTTGCTTCAATGCTGCCTTTTGTCATAGCAGATGACCCTAATATCGCCAACATCTACACCTATGGGCCTTGGCGGAGTGCATACACCATCTTTTATGGCAGCAGCGACACTTTAGGATGAAAGGTCTGGGTGCATTTTTCAACCGCCAGCACTAATGTCACAAGTGTTTGGAGAGGGGAGAGAATTTTGGTCGATTTTGGAAATTAGGGAAGATAATGGTATAATTAGTAGATTTCAAAGCTTTAAGAATTTTTTCCAAACTAAAAAATTTTCAGGGGTAAAAAGTAAC
Organism: Aquilaria yunnanensis; assembly: GCA_039654915.1. Lineage (NCBI taxonomy): Eukaryota > Viridiplantae > Streptophyta > Magnoliopsida > Malvales > Thymelaeaceae > Aquilaria > Aquilaria yunnanensis. The sequence continues at coordinate 7,271,448 of CM077595.1, forward strand.
ATTTATCTTTATTATTATATGCTAACGTGTCATTTTTCATCTAAGATACTGAATTTTGTAAAAAAAAAAAAAAAAGTCTAAAATGGTACGTTTTTACCATATTAAGGAGGCATAACAAACAAAATGAATGTTAGGGTTAGAACAGAAATATAATTAAAAGTTAGGGTTAATACGTGTAATTAATCTTATAATTGTATGATGACAAGATTATGAGGTTATTAGTAGTATATGGAGGATCTATAGATCAATGTAAGCAATAAGGATGTACCTATACTGTAATCCCTATATTTTTATCTAAGTAAATTTCTCCCCTATGTGAATATAGGCTAGTGAAAAGTCTAATCACGTTAAATTTGTGTGTACTTGTTTTATCCTGTTTGTTGTTCTGCGTGAATAATGAGTGATTAAGAATTTTTTTTTTCCTAACAAGTGGTATTAGAGTTTATGGTTTAGTTTGGGCATTATGTGCGTTCTTGGTATATTGGAGCTTGTATTCATATGTATTAATATTCATGATGTTATTGTTGAAGTCATATTCGTGTTGTTCGTAATTGTTTATATTTGTTATTGTGTTCATGTTTTTGCAATATTTGTGGTAGTCGTGCTTATGATCATGATCGTATGTTCGTGATTTTCATATTCATGGTGAAAAATTTTAGCCAATGTGGAGATTGTTGGATTTGTTGATTCAAATTTAAGAAGCTTAAGTATTTTATTCTTTTCTAGGATTTGGATTTAGTTTTCCTATTTTTTTAGGATTTAGTTTTTCTATTTTTTTAGGATTTAGTTTATCTATTTTGATTTGGTTTGGGGTTGTATATAACCTATAAAAAGAATTGTTGTATTATGATTTTGAATATAAGAGAAAAATTAATTATTGTGAAGAGGTAACATGTGAGAGTTTCATGAGGGAAGAGATCAGATCTAGAGGATGGAAAGAGCTGAAATTAGAAACATTTTGTGATTCTTATATCTTGTAATGGTGTGAGGATAAAATTATGAGGTTATCAATATTGTTAAGGAGATCTATAGGCTATCGTGAGTATTAAATACATATCTCTACTGTAATCTTTATATTTTTGTTTAAATAAATTTCTCTCATCTATGGATTTAAGCAATTTAAGAGTCAAACTTTATTAAATTCGTGTGTGTTTGTCTGATTCCATTTGTTATTCTGATATGCATAATAAGTGATTAGGAAATTTTTACGAAACATATTTGTTGCTGAAAAAAAAAAAATTTATTAGAAATTATGGATTTTATCTAACATTTTCATGCGAATTTATATATTTATGTGTTACATATAAAAAGAGAAACACATATAGATGAAATTCCATTTAATAAGGTCAAAAAACGACAAATACTTATAACATTCTGGTGCCAGTGGAAGTGCATAGTAAATTTTATCTTTTTTTTTTTTAATTGGGACATCCGATGAAATTAGAATTTTATCCTAGATTTGAATTCAACCCCTTTGTATACTTACCATAAGTCATTGTGTTACCTGATTCAACACAATTCTCCACTTCAAGCAAAAATGAATAAATAAAAAGAAAAAATTGTCTGACTTTAAAACTTCATATAATAGCAGGGGCAAAAAAAACGCTGTATATGGTGTTTGCAAGTGAAAAAGAATCCGAAACTTTTGAACTCGCAATACTGAGGTAGCATTTGGTTGCATAACTTTTTATCATTTTTTTAAATTTTAATTTATAAAATTTTGAGTGAATAACTTATCTTTAAATATGAAAGATTTTATTTTTTAAACTTCAGATAACTCAATTTTTAAAATGAAAATTTTGTTTTAGATGCATTTACTTTATTAAATGAAATCTTTTCAAAGTTCAGAAACTAAGATATGAACTTTTTCATATCTTTTAAAGTAAATTATGGATTCAATCATTGATCAAATAAGATTTGAACAAAGAAAAATGGGAAAATGTTTTATAAGTAAACGCTACCCCAGGAACCATTCAGAAAAGCTGAATACTGGAAATGGCGCATATGTACCGCTGCTCCCGATCCCAGCCTTGATATGGTCAACGTTGAACATAACCCTGAAATTATGGACGAGATTAGTTGTTTATTTGTAAAATTTCTAAAAGTTTATTGATGTAATTAAAAAAAAAAAAAGACAAAGTAACTGGTAGCTATTCAGCTGAAAATGAATTTGAACTTTAGCGATCTGCTATTTTTTTTAAATTAAATAATAAATTATTTAATGTGCTATTTTTATTTTTAGTGATTATTCACTCAACTTACATATTAATTAAAACTAAAAAATTTATGAAGTTCAAAAGGTATTTAATTTTTTCAAATAAGTATTAATTAATTTTTCATTTATTGCGTTAGAGTATGGAAAAAATTCATAAAATACAAATTACTTTCTTAGAAATACTATTCAAGTGATTATACGGTGGAAAAATATTAAAATTTAAATTATATTAGTTTTAAACAAAAAAATCAGTAAGTTGTGGGAGAAATTAAATAATTAGTTATTTAATATACTATTCTTAATTTTTAATAATTAATTTTTTGCTTAACTTATATATCAGTTGAAATTCTAAAATTTAAGAAACATAACAAAAGTTTTTAAAATATATTTTTTAAGAGATTAATTTTTTTTATCAATTGTGTCTTATGTGGGTTATGGAAAAAAATATGAAAAAAATAATTACTTTCTAAAAAGACTTTTGTTCAAGTGATTATAGGTATATTGAGTGCGAGCTTCCAAATAATATTGGTTCTAAATAAAAATCAATAAAATTGAAAATAATGAGTTTTTAATCAAAAAACAACAGAATTTTAGATGGTGAGAATAAATTTCAGAGCAACTACTCCTTGCTTATTTAATACAAAATACAATCAATGGGTTTCTAATTTATTCAAAAATATTATGGGCATAATTTATTGATGAAGATAATTGTCGTAATAATATCAACGCGAATGGAGGAGACTTTAAACATCTTGAATAATAAATTTTGGGTTCAATTCAAGGTTTTATATATGGAATTCGAAGAGGCTCCTGATATTCCCTGCTATATAGTACTTTAATCACAGATTAATCTTCATTTTTCCGACAAAGAATATTCATAATTTGCAAAAATAATAATAACTATCATTATTATTATCACTAGTCACAACAACATATATTCGACATTCAAGTCTTCACTTTGTTCTAAGTTTCTTATTATTGCCGTGATTTTTTTTTTCCTCTGAGAAATTATATATGATGTCTTGGTGCCTTGTAATTATTTGCTTCCACCGCCAGCTGCTCGCTAACAATAATATTGTTTCATGACACCACTTATGAAACAAAGTGCTCGAGATGGTGGCAAAAGTAGCTTTACCTAATATTTTCGACCAACCAATAATTTATCGATTTTCATGTTTGCCAATAAGTGGAGTATTTGGGCACCAAAAGGAATTTTTCTCTCCACTAAGCTCTACTTAGTCGCTAGTCGACTCCACTAAAAAAAGTACTTATAGCTGGAGATTCACTTTTTGCTGCTGAATTATTGCTCTTACAACCAAAAAACAAAAACATGGCTTTTTAAAGTTCAATTTTGATATAATTTGGATCGGTTTATTTTGATACGGACAACTCATTCCAAAGCAATTGCCGGACATAATTACCCTTACAATTAACATCAACCCTATCTGCTCAAATTTTAATTAGTATCTATGAAGCTTTCAAAATTGTTGTTTCCATGAAATTTCCTTCTGCACCATCAGTATTATCCAACTAGCTCATATTCAAATTGAAGACGAGGTTATTATTTAGAATGTTCTAATTACCCTCACTCAATGTTTCGTCTGAATCTCGCTTCTTGTGATTTCTTGGTCAGTAATTGCTGCAGCACATGAAGAGACTTCTTGTAGCACTTAACTCTATCTCTTTTTTATATATTCAAAGTATCAAAAAATTTACGGCAAAAGCGGTAAATAAACAACTGATCTTTTCGCTTCAACGTATATCATCTATTATTATTTTTTTACGGTTAAATACCCTATTAAAGTTCATGATCGGGTAAAATCTAATAACTATTGTTTTGAAAATTGGGCAAATTAGCTAGTTGTGCAACTTTACGAAGGGAATATTTTATTTTTTCTAGAATATTCCATTTTGTTAATGCTACATAATTACTCAAACTATTATCCTTCTGGGCAAATTAGCGTATATTATCCTTCTGGGTAAATAACAACATCTATTCTCAAACTATTTAATTCATGCACACAGGTCTCTAAACTAAAAATTATGCTTGAAAAGTCATCCCCTTTCTACAAGTCCCGTCTCACTATCGCCACCACCCAGAACTTCGGCATCCTCAGCAATGTCCGCCTCCACATTTTGGACCTCTCGCCACTTCTCCCTCTATAACCGAAGTAATCGCCTATGACATCGCCGATAGCATACGACCTCACCTGGTTCGAGTTTGGCAGGGGAAGCCATGGAGGGTTCTTGCTCTCCGATACTAGCTCCATGGTAGCAACTGGAGAAGCATCGTTGGCGCAATACACGGAGATTAGGATAGCCGGGTGGATGAGGAAGCAGAGGAGATGGTCACGGAGGAGGAGACGATGGATGTGGGAAACGAGGATGATGGTGAGGATCTTTTAATCTCGAATCTAGTCCTTGACGACAATCTGTTCAAGGGTTTGGGAAGAATCTGTCATTTGGGGACAACCTCTTTAGTAGCTCACCTGCCGGAGGGGCCGCCGCTGGTAGTGTCTAATTCTGTCGAGATTGTTGTTTGGGAATAAACTTTGGGAGCGCATTTGTAGTATTAAATAAAAGTTTGGGAGTAAAGTTAAGAGTTTTCTCTTTTTTCTTGTACACAAGCTTGCCACATATATAGCCGCGTATGTCGTAACATTATCAAAATTTACCACATCATTATATAGCTTGATAAACATTATATCAGTGGCTAATATGAGCTTGATCACGAACTTTAGTGGGCGATTTAATTGTAAAAAAATAATGGTGGGTACTATCAGGGGCGTAGCCAGGATTATAGAGTAGGGGGCGAGGGGGGCTGGCCTAGTGGCCCGCAGCTGGCGGTTGTCGATCGCGTTCGCGACTTCACTTCGCACGTCGGAGCCTTCCTTCACTTACTGGAATCGGAATGAAAAATTAGATCAGCTTCAGTGGCGAAGAGCAAAGACGCCGGAGGGCAGGGGGGCTGGCCCGCCTCTGGCGGTTGCCGAGTGAATCCCATGCGCGTCGCACGGCGGAGTCTTCTACCTGACTGCCTCACAAATTGCAAGCGATATTCACAATTCGCAACAACAGGGGAGCTCTAGACTGAAACTAAAAAGGAAATGCCAAAATACATCTTCAGCCCTCAAACTCGGATGATCAGGATACTTAGCCCCCCTGGACTTCAACTCGGAGCAACTCAGCCCCTGAACTTGGTTAAACAGGTCAATCAACCCCTTTGACCCACACGTGCCGTCACGTGATCGTTGTCTTTAACGCCGTTCACCTCATCTGTGTCTCGACATGTTTTCTGCATAATCCAACTCGTCTTCCTCCGGCGTTGGAACCTGCCATGTGGGAGGACGCGATGAGGCCATGCGAAGGGTGAAGGGCAGCGAAGGGCAAAGGGTGAAGGAAGAAGAGTGGCGAAGGCTGAAGGGCAAAGGCCAGCGAAGGGTGAAGAGTAGCAGACGGCGAAGGGCGAAGGTTGGCAGACGGCAAAGGGCTGTGAAGGATGAAGGATGGCCAAGGGTAAAGGGCGAAGGGCGAAGGACCAAAGGCGAGGAACGGCGAAGGTTGGCAGACGGCGAACAGCGAATAGATGGTAGTAGTACTAATTGAAGTAGAGGAGATTGTGAAACACGGTGCCCTTTACCTGGGGATTTCTGGGCGTAACATTTAATAAGGATTAGAATAGGGCAGAGAAATCCCGAGGAAGATAATGGGTGTTTTGTAACGTTTATAAAATTATGATAGTTTAGGAAGAAATCAAAAAGTTTGGGAGATGTTATATAATTTTATTTTTGTTGTTATCTGTAGAAAATAAATACAAATTTACTCCTTGTTTATATTTAGTTATAGTTCTAACCCTAAGGATTTATTCGTGCCACCAAACTTGGGAGGACAAACGTTGTTGTACTTATTAAAATCACGTGACCGCACGTGATGGTCAAAAGAGCTGACTGACCTACTTTAACCAAGTTTAGGGGCTGAGTTAGCTCAAGTTGAAGTCCAGGGGGCTATGTGTCTTGGTCATCCGAGTTTGAGGGCTGAAGATGTATTTTGGCCAAAGGTGAACAAAAGAGACGCACCAGATCATTAAAATCATTTAGAAAAAGGTTAAACCATCGAAAAGTCCTCCATTAATTTTAAAACTTACATATAGATACCTAACTTTAATTTTCCTACAATTATATCACATACTACCTAACCATAAATTTTTTTCAAATTCTAGGGGGGGGGGGGGTGCCACCCCCCGTCCCTTCATAGATACGCCCCTGGGTACTATACACTGAGGCAAAAATATCAGTAGTTTATTTGCCTCTTTTGCCAAAAAATTACTACCTCTGTCCCATATTTTTTGCACCATTTGACTTTTTCACTTAGTTTGACTTAAATTTATTCATATTAGTATTTATTCAAAAAAAATTAAAAAATATATTTTTAGAAACTATATATCTTAATTTATCATTCTTATATAAAAATTCTTCATTTATATACTAAAATATTTAAAATAAAAAATTATAGATTAATTATTAAAAATAAATAGTGCAAAGAATATGGAACAGAGGAGTGTCATTTACTTGGTTTGTTTGCGTTTAATTTTGACTAATAATTCTAGAATTTTCTAGTTTTGGTATTTTCTGATAATAACGTTTGTGATAACTATTACCCTATTAATTCGTATGATAAATGATGACCCTTTTGACTTTTAACGGAAAAGAACATTTTGTTTAAGTTGGTTTGCAGAAAAGACAAATGAGTAATAGTAGTTTTTTTTTTTTTTGTAAGGAAACTTGAAGGATTTCTAAAAAATGAAAGAGATGTAATACCAAAGTTTTGTAAACGAAGTCTTAAATTTGTCACTAATATTCTAGGTTGGGATTAAATCGGTTACTAAAATTTTTTTCACCAAATTCCTACTAATTTTTAAATAATTGAAATTGCCAATAATGTTTTAAATTGGCTCAAATTGACAGTTAACTATTAAAAGGCTAATAAAATATGGGTAAAAGTAGCATGTTATGAAATTTTAATTTAAAAATGTTGCTTTTAATAAATTTTTGAGGACTTTAGATAAGTTATCCATCTTTTCTTATTGGTCACTTGAAGAAAAAATAAAAAGGTTTTGGGATCAAATTCCTCTTCTTCCATCTCATCCATCATATTCTTGAACTTCAAAAATAATAAATATCTCGTCAAATTCACAAACAAGCCCAGCTCTGGGCCCATTTACACTGTTAAAAACCCCTTCGGAACCGCTGCTAAGTGGGATGGCGTCATTCCCAACTTTTGTCATTGTCGCCCTACGGCTAGAGCTTTTGTTTTTTTGTTTTTGTTTTTTTCAATAATGGCTTCTAATAGCCCTTAATCAAAAACCCAAATCCAATCCTTTTTATGTGGGCCTAGATCTCAAGTCAACACAAAAGTAAATTGGATCTTAAACCTTGAACCTCCAATTTCAATGACTTCATAACTAAAAACACCTACAAGGAATAGCTGGTGAAAAAGAAAATTAACTGAGAAAATCAAGCAGGTCAAAACCATGAAATATATCCAATATGGAAGCTATGAGACTGTAAGAGAAAAGGATAAATTATCTAAAATCTTTGAGTTTGTTAAAAGTTATATTATCACCCTAAAATTTTAAAATTTATTATTTTTTTTATTAGTTTTTTAATGATTTGTGGCAAATTTGAGCCAATTTTAAAATATTAATAGATAATTTGAACCATCTTAAAACAATAGCGACAATTTCAGACAAAAAAAGTTAGTGGTAAATTTAGTCTTAACTCAAAATATTAGTTATAAATTTCGCTTATTTGCTTAAGTTTTTGAATAATTTTTTAATAATGGAAATAAAACTTCTAAACCATTTAATATTTTTTCCAGCTTTTAAAATTATTTGCTGACGCCATTTCCGGATAGGGCCGACAGGTAGATTAAATTTGAAGTAACAGAACTCTGTCAACCTCTCAGTTTAAAAAACAAGAAAAACATGCATGGTATTGTAGATCAGCCTACCGAAAAAAAAAAACCCTGGCCGACAGCTTCTCTCCAACGCCATCGTTCTTTCCCTATATTCTTTGTGGTTCTGGTTAACCTTGAATTCCAATTCAGGTCTAGTAAATTGATTTATTATCATTATTTCACTCAATTATTTTTAATTACTTTAATCTCATATATCTTCTAATTCTTTTCTTTCTCTTTCTCCACAAAACCTCTTCATCACTACTTATTAAAGCATAATTTATTTTATCAGATACTCTATGATAAATAGATTTTGGGTAGTTCATTTTAAAATTGGTAATTATGAGAAGAACTACAATAAAATGGTATGTGAAAGCAGTTGAGGCATAGGTGGTAAGACATTTATGAATATTGAATAGCATAATGATGTCATTTTATTTTTTCATTTTTTTTAAATCATCATCCAAATTATATTATTTTATAGTTAATAAGTCCAATTTCTTATTGGTTTAATAGCCCAACCATGTGTTGGTTTGTTAGTTTATTTTTTTATTTATATTTTTTGTTCTATCTCTATCAATCTGTAGGCTTTAATACTGAATATTATCTGAAAATATGCAACACATATAATTGAGTTAAACGTCCTTTGCTCCTCAATATTGTATTTCATTAATTGATACTATACAGGTTATAGTTAATAAAAATGATCTTTTATGAAATAAAAAAAACATGGTTCAATATATACGGATAAAACAGTCTCATATTGGCAACAAATACTTGGGGTATAAGGAGAAAACAAGAGCTCAAGAAATACTTCATTCGTCTCAAATTCATTGTAACGTAATCTAGTTTGTGTTGTTCTCAATTTATTGTAACATTTTAATATTTTATAAATCATTTTATTATACTTTTTAATATTTTAATATTCACTTATTATTTTTTTATATAAGAGCAAAAATTAAATAATAAAAACAAAAACAATATTAAACTTCTGTTCTTATTTTCTGTGATAAATCTAAGTATTTCAAATATTTTGGGCTGAGGGAGTAACAGAGAAGACCATTATTTAACCACGTGTTTGGATAATAGGATTATAGTGGAAACCACGTAATAAGTATATTTAAGCTCCAATTTTTGGTTGCTCTCTTTTTAGATTCGGTCAATTACAAATCAATTAAATAGAGAAAGTGTAGCATTCGATTTTTCATTTTCTTCTTTGTTCCAAGTAAGCGGGTGATTGAATCAGCCATTATTTAAAAATAAATGGTATGAACGAGTTGAGGATACGAGACGGTAGATTCCAAGACACTTGTCCACTCAGTCATATCACTAATATTCGCCATTTGCGGAACGAGATATAATGCTTCATATATGATCACGAATCGTGATGCCGGTGAGAAAACAACAAATCATCCATCAATATGAGACCTACATGATTTGTTGGGTCTCAATTCTTGATCGAGAGTCCTAATATAATTAACAAACAAGTAACTAAAGCTTTAAACTAGTGATTAAAGTTTGTATTTGCTAGGCTAAATTATAGAGAAAGTTCTTATAAGCTTTAGTGTTGTTATCTTTTAGCGAATTATAATTTATTGATTGTTATATTTTTATCCTAAATTTATTAAAATTGTTTCATTTTAATTGATGAAATTCATTAACTTAAAGTAATTGTTTAATATCAACTTTTATAATTTTAACTAAAAATATTTGGTAACTGTATTTTAATAAATTTAAGTCAGGTAACAATTTTTTAATAGTTAATAGACAATTTAAGTTAGTTATTAGTTTTCTTTTTTTGAATGAAATAAGTCCAATTTATAAAACAAAAAAATTCAGTTTTTAAAAATTATCTATTAGCGGTTGAAAAATGATTATGCAATTTAAATTTAGTAGAATTAAAACAATTATTAGAGTTTAAATTATGATTTTAAGAGTTGATATCAAATAGTTATTAATCTAAGTTAACATATTTTGTTAAATGAATAACCAAATGAAATATTTTTAATAGATTTAAAACCACAGTAGAACAACCAGTAGGTTAGAGATTATAAAAGAGAATAATAGTTAATAATTAAGGATTATACACGTAATTTACATGTATCCATTAACAGATGCCTAAGGTTCAATCTCTTAATCCTCACTTAGCCTTAATCTCATATTATATCAAAAGAAGAAAGAAGCGTATAAATATCATCTAAAACAACATCAAAACAAAAATCTAGCGGACATGATGAATAAGCTAAAGTGGAATAATAACCCACTACAAAGACCCAATTCAGTTTAAGCAAACTTAATCTAAAATGATTTATTTTTATTTTTATATAATTTTTACTTAGAACTAATTTTATTCAAAAGTCAATATTATATAGATATAATAATTTTTTTAAAAGTAAAATTTCATGATATTAATAAATTTTTATAAATTTTTCTATTTCTAGGCATTAAAAAAAATTCATAAAAATTTAATAAGATTGTAAAAATTATATTTTTAATGCATTATTATGCCTTTACAATATTGATTTTTAAATAAAATTAATTTTAAATAAAAAAATATAAAAATAAAAAAAATTATTTTACATTAAATTAATTCAAGTTAAAATGAATTGACATCTCACTATTCCCAAACTAAAAGAAACCCAATCTTTACTTTTCTTTCAACAGCTGCTTGCAAAATTGCCTAAAGTCTCCAAGCAAGCTACATCATATGGCAAAGAATAAGACAAAAGTGGAGGCGCATTTTCAGGGTCTATTGCCAGAATACCTACAGCGAACGTTCAAAGCAACCAAAGATAAAAAGCACATACGTTTCAGCCACATATACATGGCGACGATCTCTTAACTTATTAGCTTAAGTTTTTTTGGCATAATTGGGAGTTTATGGCAATCTATTCATCTTTTGATTGGTGGATCTCGTTACAAGTGGTATTATTGTTTATGGTTAAGCTGGGTCAGATGAGGTGCTCAAGTTTGATACACAGGTTGACAATATAATATAAACAATAAGATAATTATATAGGGTTGGTAGTTTCTGCCAAAGCTATTGGCGACAATGAATCGTATTTGGCGGATTTCTCTGGTTCTCTCGTTTTTTAACTGGTAATTTTTAATTATAATAGCCTTCTGAAATTTCTTTGAGAACAACTTGGGATCTGTTGTTAAAGTTTTATGATTTCTAGCATAAGTAGATGTGTGAAGAATAAAAGTTGTATTTCATCGGGTGCTAAGTAAATCCTATTCAATTAATGTTATGGATCCACGAGGGAAAATTGAAAATCAAGGTAAAGATATTCATGTTCGTCCAAATAGCTCTAAAATGAGAGAGAAAAGTCAAACCAGAATCATCATCACATGGAGGCATCATTGATAGAGTTCGTCCAAATAGTAACTCTATTCAATTTTGTTTATTATTCTTTGAAAAGAAAATGGGCCAAACTAGGCCCAACTAGAATCTCATGGACCAACCAACAAGAATCAATTCATAGAGATCAACCCACAATTATAAATGGGCCAAACTAGGCCTTACCGGCCCGACTGGACTAAACCACCACTTTGTTTACTTTCGAATACAGACAGTTGTACTGGGCCTTACACTGAAAACCCAAGCCGGGGAAAATGTAGGAATTTAGAAAGCCCAATAGTTTTTTTTTTTTTTGCTCGCAAACAAATGAAAGTCGAAATTGAAAACGTTAAGAGTTCTTTTTGAAACGTCAACAGTTGTAAACAAATTTACATGAAAAAGAAAAAAAAATTTTCATAAAATAATTATGGAAAGAAGTTATAAGCATAAGTAAGCTGTTCACCCTTTCCCATTAGGCCAGGGTTTTTTTTTTTTTCAGGTCGCCATTTTTCTTTGAAATATGAAAAAAAAAGGAAATGGTTTAGAATATGATTGTCCTGGTTTGACCTTTTTTTTTTAAATATATTCACAATAGTTATTGGGAAGGAATCTTAAAAAAAAAAAAGGAAGAACCTTGTGACAGAAACCAAATGAGGCAATTCAAGGGTTAGCTTTGAGTTTATAATTGTCATTATGCGTCCGTTCTACATCACAATATGTTTAAGAAGAAATTATAAAAAATGGATTGACATAACTTAACGAAACATTAGCTTAATTTATCACCCATTTGCCACTAAAGTCTTTGTTTGTTCACATTTTCGAGTAAATTTTTTATTAGGAGCAAATGTACCACCGACAATAAAAAGTTAACGGAAAATGGGAAAATAGCAAGTTTAGAAATATCGATTGATTGTGTAATTTTCAGAAAATCTGAAGGACTTGGCTAATCTTCTCCTTTTCCTTTCGTGTAGAAAAATGTTAAAGCCTAAAGGCATACATAAGTTCAAACAAATAGTATTACACTGACAAATTCTTTAGACCTATAAATTTAGAGCTTACTTAAAGAGAGTTTGTTAATTTCCCGTTCTTTTGGTTTGGTTTGGTTTTGTTTTTTTGTTTTTTAAATTTTATTTCTATTTTTTCATATTTCTAAAATAATAAAATAATATATTTTTATTAAAATTTAAGTGTGAAAATTCAAATAAAGTAATACAACCTCACAATTTTAGTAAAACTCAAATAAAGCAATGTATTTCACAATTTTAAAATATGTTTTCAAAAATGTTGAAAATAAGATTTTTATGGTTTCATTTATTTTATTTTTTATGTCAAAATTCGACATTTTGGTTCAAAGAAAAATAGAATTTTTTATAATTGAATAATTACCAAACCAGCAACTTACGTTTTTTTCCAAGCAACCCAAGGTTCCAAAGTTTGCCAATTTTTCCGCTTTCCGTCGTAGTTTTCAATGGACAGACAGAGATTAAATGGGTCCCAAACTACAACAACATTAGTAAATTTGGTCCCAAACTATGGTAAATCTATATCTTTGCCACTTTGAAACAGAACATGTGATTCATCCAAATGGAACAACTCTCACTAACATGGTTCGAATCTTGTCATCATCCCTTCGGTGACGTTGCAATTATTCTCCCCCTCGGAAAGAGAGAAGGAAACAAGAGAACTAAAACTAAGAGAAAAAGGAAGATCCAATATGCGAATGAACAGTACGAGCATGGAATAGAAATGCTAGTTGGACTTGTCCAAGTCCAAGAAGGAAGCATATGTTCTGTTCTCAGATTTAAACAAATCCTCTTGAGGACGACGTCCCACCGATGGAAAGAATGGAATTACTGCAAATTGTTTCCAACGATGTAGACACTTTAATTCTTCACATCTTTGAGTCATCCATGATAGGAAATGTTCCACATTTGTTGAAACGCACAATAAAAAAAATTAACAAAAACAACAACAATTACACAAAGAAACCTGATCTGAAGATGACCAAACCTACCAACTCCAGTGAAATCACCTCCGTTTAGTCCAAGAGTTAAAAATAATCTTTGATGGTGGGCATAAATCTTATTAGCCATCCACTCAGTTCAATAAAATCATCCATGATTATTCACTCATCTGCAATTCAAGATTCATATCTATAGAATCATTTATTTTTTCATCTTTAATTTAAGATCCATGCGCATATTTGGTTATGGTTTCCACCCACATCCCCCGACCCCCATAAACAAGATTGTTCATAAACTCGACTGTTTGTGGAACATGTTGATGTGTGTTTGCTTTTGTTACATCAAAGAGTTCATTAATATTGTTCACGAGCATGTTCTTCCCTTTGGTTCATGACATGCATGTTGGGATGTTCACTTGACAAACGAATGCTCTTTTATGAACAAGCCAAACAAAGAAAATAGTTTTTTGTGTGGGCTAGGAGCTAAATGAACGAATAGAAGAACCATTATGTGTGTTTGTTCGATTCATTTTGCAGCCCTACACAGACAAACAAACAAACAAAAACAAGTTAAAAGTGAGGACAGACACCCATTACAACAGGGGAAGCGTGGAGCTTGCAGAATCAGAAATCAGAAAGCTAATGCCATCAAGTAGTCAGCTCTCCCCACCAGAAGCCAACATTCCAAAGAAAAAGGCACAACCACAGACTATTTGACATTATTCAAAGTGCCATACAACAGAAGCCCTTTGGTCAAAACACAAAACGGAACCTCTCCAATGGAACCCCAGCTCAGCCCTCACACAAAACTTCGCAGAGAAACTGAAGGAAACATAATAATCTAATCGACTAGCATCTTATTCTTATGAAAGTGACCAAATTTGCTTACTACGAAACAAAGCACAATGATTACTAGTATTAAACTTTTTCTTATGCACACACACTTCCTAGACTGATATCTGGCCACGTTCTATGATTCCACCTATTATAAAAAATATTTGGCTGCAAAGGCAAAAAAAAAAGATGTGTCGACCTAACACCCTATACAAACCAATGAATTGATCTTGCAGCTAACCAGAAACCAGAAATCACCCAAAATCAAAATAACTGGGGGAAAGAATTCAAAACCACAGAACTCCTTAGACCTAGCACCCAAAACGAGCAGAAACTTGTTAACCCCAACAATCAAAACAATTTGAAAATTGTTAGACCTGAACCGAGATCAACCTACGGCCAGAAATTACTTGAAGCCTAATGACCATAACCCGTGTAGTCCTTGATCCAAAATGACTTAATATCCATATGTGAATGGTTAAACCAATTAACCTGAAATGACAAACTTGTACCCGATCCAACCCACCTGTTTGACATCTATAAAAAGGGATTATATAGATCTCCAAAGATTTAACGGGTAACAAAATTTACAATGTACTTCTTGTTTTAGTATCAGACTACCAATTAACTACTTTACCTGGTGCATTCAACCACACACACACCTATAAATGTGCAACCTCAGAAAACCAGAAACACTAATTCTTAGCAATAACAGGGGTCAGCAGACGGAATATTATGTGTCATCCCTATAGGAAACAAACAGTAGCCGTAACTCCAATGACCATTGAAATTTCTGCCCTCCACCAACTCACAAATAACTCATATTGCACCACAGACAGGGTCACAGGGCTGTTCAGTCTGCAACGCAACTTTCTTTTAAAACACTAGCAGCAACACATCACATTTATATCCAGGAAATTCACATTCCATGGTCATGTATATGTGAACATGTGCCAATCATGCTAAACCATGGAGGTTTATCAACTGGAAACAAAGATATGAAGGCGCTATGGGATTAAAAGCATCACATCCATAAGGACAAGTAGTAGAAAGAAATTCAATGGAAGTATCAAACAAACAAAACGGATGAAACAATACAAGAAAGAAAGAAAAGAGGAACTCTAGAAAGTAGGAAGAGAAACTGCTCAAACTAATAGCCACCAATTTCAATGATAAATGTCATCAGTACATAAGCCAACCTCCAAGATGACAACCTCTAGAACTTATTTCTTCCCTTGATGACAATGCCAAGAATATCAAGGATAAAGAAACTTCTCTGACTAGATTGTGTTCTTAAAGAAGCTTCAACAAACTCTAATGGCAACCTACAAATGTGTTGGTACTTTTGTTGATTATTAATCCTATTCCTGTGCTGCATGATTCCAGTGTTTTGAAAGTTCTTATGTTACTAAACATGGGGAAGACACAAATTTAATGGAAGAAAATTTGAATAAAGTTGGAAAGAAAAGAACTAAAAACTCAAGATCTCCTATTAATAAAACATTCTGTTGAATCTTGAGTGACCTTCGAAACTCTTCCCCTTTTCCCATCTATCCACCGGGAACTATGAAAAAAGAAAGATGGGAAATTACCAATTAGCAAGAATCCTGTGTTGAAGAAGAAACCATCTTTTACAACCCACTGGTGGTGAGGAAACCTTCCGCTACACATTGCACCACCAACATCCATCTCCTACTCAGCAGCCCATCACAGCACAATTGTAAACAAAATTGCCCAATGGCTTCCTGGCAAGCAAGTTCCATTGTGGAGGGCCATCACTTGGAACCCATGAATTCAGCTCTATGAAGCCTTCACCCAAAGCCCTTGGTCCACCGATCACAATGAGGCAATCTCCACATGCTCTGAATGCCAGGCCCCAACCATTTAATGAAACTGCCCTTTCAGGCAGTCTCCCTATGGTTATCCATGATCTTCTCCCCTTATCATATTTTTTAATTTCCATGTCAGCATGATCTGCTGCATACAATTCATTATTCACAACAGCAACCAGGGGCGGAGCACCAGCAGCTGCAGGCACCTCATTCTCCCCAGCTACAGCATTCCTAGCAGGGGACATGTTAGGAATTTCACTCCACTTTTTAGTCTCCAAATCATACTCCTCACCACAAGTGAGAACACTCAAATCACTTCCACCAATACCCCCAATAACATAAAATTTTCCATCCATAAATACTCCAGAACACATTTTCCTAGGTTTAATCATGCTTGGAAGAGTTTCCCATGTCTGGTTCTCCGAATTGTACATCTCAGCAGAGCTCAGGATATTTCCCTGAGGATCACAACCACCAGCAAGTATAGCAATCTCCCCCAGACTGGCAGATCCAAACAAGCACCTGGGAGCATTCATCTTCATCCCTGAAGTCCATGAATTGGTCAAAATACTGTATCTATATATTACATGGGACATCACCTCCTTGCCAAAAACAAGCAACTCAGTGCCCACAGCCAAAGATTCTTTATCAGAGAATATAAAGCAGCCATTAGAAGGCATCGGAGGAAGATGCATCCACCGGTTGCAGATAGGATCAAATGCTTCCCACTGAAGGAGGTGGCAGGAGAAGTAAACCCAATGCTCAATCACACCTTTCTTCCTCCTCAACTTGTAGATCTCTCCACTCCTTATTAGGGACCTGAAACCCTTATTCAAAGAGGCGATGGTACCATAATCGGACCTGGAGCACTTCATGATACAGCTTATTGAATTGTCTCGGCCAATATGCTGGATGAGGGAATCCGAGTCCAGAGATGAATCACCAGCATGGTGCCGGTAACCATCATTAGACTGCTCAGGAAAATCTGGGTTGCCACTGCTGTTAGATTGCTCATTGGTGACATTGTCACCAATCTCACTGGATGGCTCATATGAACCTTGTTCAGTGTCAGATAAATGATCTCCATCACCATCATCATCAACATCTCCACCATTATGATCATCACCATCATTAACATATACATCACCAAATTTTTCAGGAGGAATTCCACAGCTGCCACGGAAATTGGTTAAATAGTTATTCCCATCAACATCGGAATCCTGGGGACTTTGGCCAGAATCTGAGAGCTTTGGGGACTTGGTATGTCGACAATCATCGGATCCAGTGTCGAAGTCCAGAGGTCGCTTGCCCTTTCCAATGAAAGACATACAAGACCAGTTGGCTTCTGGCTGGCAAGAGCTGGCAAACACTCTGGAAACAAGACAAGACTCGCAGGGCCGCTCCTCCAACATGACTCTTAGCCTTTCCAAGAGGGAGATAAAAAGAAAATGGAACTTTATTCACAAAACTTCACAAGTCAATCTAGACAGCATTACGGAATCGATTTGAGCTCAACCCCGCCGAAGATAGCGCCCCAGATCACGCAGGAGACCCAGAAACCAATACCTATTCAGAAAGACATAAAATTCCAACAAAGAACAAAAAAGACCAGATTAAAACATTTGAATTGCTAATAAATTTTCACGCCGAAACAATCTAGGAGCACAATTGAACAAAGTAAGCCATATAAATATAAACCAAAAATTGATCTGAATTAAGTGCTATCGGAGCAAAAGAAAACATCAAAATCGACATCCAAAACAGCGAATTCAATCGGAAATTCCCGATCGAACAATCTCCAAAACGGAAAACACCAGATCTCGGAATCCAAACACGAGCACAGACGAAATCGGAAAACAAATCCAGATAATGAATCAGATCTGATTCCAATCCAATACTCCGAATGCAACAGCATCGCAAGCAGCAGAAAAGCAAATCGAGAAAAAAAAAACATAAAACCGAAACGCAAAACAGAAAAGATAGAAAATCAAAAGCAACAAAAAAAATTAAAAAATAAAAACAAAGACAACGAATAGTAATCGAAATGCGAGGAGGACTCACTGATTGGATGGTATTGGAGAAAAGGAAAAGAAAATGAACTTGATTGGAAACTGTTTTTTTTCCCCTTAGAAAATTAGAAGAATAGCGTTATCACTATCTCTCCCACTTGTTTCTCCCGCTTCTTCTTCTTCTTCTCCTCCTCCTCCTCCTTCTTCTCCTCTATGCCGCTTCTGTTCCTCTTCCCATTCTTCTTCCTTAATTTCCCTTCACGAAAAAAAACACCAAAACACCAAAATAACGCTCGCTTCGGTTCTGGCTTTGCAAGAAGCAAAATCGTCCAGAGCTCCTCTTTATCTCTCTTAAACCCCCGCTCTCTCTCCCCGTCTCCCTCTCTAGTCTATATTCTTTTTTTTCTCCCTCTTAATTTTATTCCTTGATTTTCATTTTCAAAATTAATCAAGAATTAATTTTTACTTTTAAGATTGACACGGCAACTTTTTTGTGTTTTTATTTTTCACTGGTGGAGAAAACAAAGACGGGAGAGGGGGAGGAGGAGGGTGGTGGTTGGGCCCACTGGAGGGTCAACCGGCAACTGGTGAGCGCCGGTGCCGACACGTGTTGACTGAGAGAATAAAAACCGCCCACGCCGGTGTCTACTTTTCCCTTTTTGCGGGTACTTTAAATCGTGGACGACTCCGACTCCGTTACTTATACGTCTTTTTCTTGTCACTCTCGTCCAACTTCTCGTCTGGGTCAATTTCTCGTATACGATGAAGACGGGTTCTCTGCCGCGGAGCTGCTTCCGTCTGTCGTGGTCTGGGTAAACTGAGGTAAAATCTAGGCCCGCTGGCTACAATTTTTATCATTTTCTTTGATAAGTTATAAAAGATTTGTATTAGAATGTAATAGTAAAATATTGTGTTGAAAAATATTTATCATTTATAATTGTGTTGTATATTAATTGGAGAACAAGAACACCGAATAGTAGCATAGTCTTGAGCCGAAATGAAGAAATTGGAGAAATTTCGGAAAAGGCTTCCAAGATCTCATGCTTGAATTTAATGGTCCTTAAACTTTCAGTTATTCCAGTCGAAACCCCATTATGCAGTAGCAAAGGTTTTGCGCTGGGGATCAGCAGTGATCATCTTGGCACAGAAACACGTCCGGAAGAAATTTTGAACATTTAAAAAAAAATCCTCAGAATCCTATGCTTTACTTTAATGGTCCTCCAACTTTTTTATCTTGCAATTGACCCCTGCTTCTTGGTAGTAGCTTTTTGTACTCTAGCCTCGCCAGCAAGCTGCGAACTATCTGTATACATGATTAAATCCAGGTTTAGTCCATTAAATATTGCTCTTTTTTGTCCTACTAATTCTCAAAAATTATCTCCTAATAAACAGACCCCTAATTTCAACCAAAGCAGCTATATTGTTTTGTTGTTGTTTTTATGGATCAATGGTTGAGGCCACTTTTACTTACTAAAATCCCACCCTTTGGCGTTTTGATCCCAAACTTTATCTTTTCAAGAATCTGCTCCAATTTTTTGTATTTATTTGAATTCTATAAAAAGCTTTTTATGTAGCAAATTGTTGTTGGTTATATTTACTGGCCACTTCTCTATTTTCTTTCTTCTTTGATTTTATTGAGTATAGCTCTTAAAATCTTTTGATTGTGTCTTTTAATCCCTAACATTTACTGGTAGCGATTGCACCCTTAATTCTTAGTAATTCCTCTTTTTCTTTTTCTTTTTTTACGGATTAATGGTTAAGCCTCTTCACCCTATTGGTCCCCAAATTTTATTATTTGATCAGTCCATCTGGTACTACTTTGAATTGAACCTGCCACAATGCACGGGTTTTTGCACCTCCTGAGTTCATTGGACAGAATAACAACATTGACCCTAGTTATGAGATAAAGGTAGTAATTGTTAATTATCCGTTTGACTAGTCAATTTTAATTGATATTATAAACCATCATAATAAGTATGATAATAGTCACAATTAAACAGTACTGACTTTGTTTTTTTGACTAGTCAAGTTCCTTGTCCATAAATCTGGTGAATAATTAATACGTTATTGCTTTTAATTTATACAAACAACAAAAAGAATGGGGAGTGTTGACACCCAATTTCGTCCGGCCATTAAAATAATTTTAAAAAAAAATTAAATAAAAAAATGTATTATTATTATTATTGTTATTATTATTACTAATTTTTTTTAATTAGTTTAAAATATATATATTTTTTTTGTTTTGAGAAGATTTGATATATGTGTGTATATGTGTATGTTTGAAAGAAAAAAGAAAACTCCATAAAAATGACAAAATTTAAAAGTTTGAGGTAAAAATGACAAAATTAAGAAGTTTCAGGCAAAATTGACAAATTCTGAAAGTTCCAGGAGCATTTGGCAGTTTGTCACATAAAATTTTGAGCCTGCCGACGTTTTTGGCTCAAATTGACAGAAAACGACAAAATTGTCAAAATCAGAAGCTTCAGGAACTTATCCAGAGGCTGAGAGACGTAAAGGACTAAAATTGTCATTTTACCAATTTAAGAGATAAGTTTGAAATTTTTTATTAATTTATCCGTCCACAGTTCAGCTAAGCTCCTTCTATAAATACCCCCCCAAATTCAGTTCTGAACACAGAAAAAAATAGCAAAAAAACTTAGAGCTCCGTTTTAAAAAAAGAGAAAATTACAGCCCTTAGCCCCAGCCCTCTTCCCTTCTTCCCCAGAAAGCCAATTTTTTTTCTGCTGTTCCCTCTCTCTCTCTCTCTCTCTCTCTCTCCGCCGTGCCCCTCGCTGCCCGCCGCCGCCGCCCTACGCCGTTCGCCGCCGCCGTCCCTCTCCCTCGCGCCGCCGCCGTCCTTCCACCTTGCCGTCCCGCCGCCCATCTCGCCGTGACGCCGCCGTCCTCCTCCGCCGTTCGTTTCCTCTCCCCAGCCGCCAAGCCGCCCCGTCGCCTCGCCGCCCCGCCGCTCACACCGCCCCGCCGTAGCGCCGCCGTCGCCCCTGCCCCGTGCCGCCACGCCAGCAGCCCCACCCCTCTGCCCCTCTCTGCCGCGTCGCGCCCGCGTACCCAGGAAATTCAAAAATTTCAACTTTTAGGTAAAATTCTACTTTAATACTTCATCTTTTCAATTCTTTTCATTTTGGTCACTAATCTTTTTATTTTGTTTTTTTTTTCAGAATTAATTACTAACTTTATTTTTTTTACTTGTGTATTTATTTGTTTATTATTGTTATTGTTACTAACCTTTTTTTTTGTTATTATTAACTTGTTAACTAACTTACTAACAACTAACTTTTAACATTATTATTGTTACTAACCTTTTAATTTTTGCATTATTACTAACTTTTATTATTGTTAATTAATTTAATCAACTTGGTTAATTAACAATTAATTAATTTGGCTAAATTTTATTATTGTTGTTAATTAATTAACTTAATTAAACTTGGCTAATTTTTATTTATTGTTGTTAATTAATTAACTTAATTAAACTTGGCTAATTTTTATTTATTGTTGTTAATTAATTAACTTAATTAAACTTGGCTAACTTTTATTATTGTTGTTAATTAATTAAATTAATTAAATTGTCTAACTTTTATTTTTGTTGTAATTAATTAACTTAATTAACTTGACTAACTTTTTATTATTGTTGTTAACAATTAATTTAATTAACTTGACTAACTTTTTATTATTGTTGTTAACAATTAATTTAATTAAACTTGGCTAATTTTTATTATTGTTGTTAATTAATTTAATCTAACTTTTACTAACCTTTTTTATTGTTATTAACTAACTAATCCAACTAATCTAACTATATTAATTGTGCTAACTTTTATTATTATTGTGTTATTAAAGTGGATGGCCAAAAAGCCCCACTTTATTAATTGAATTTTTTTTATGATTAAAAGATAAAAAAAGGAATTTTACGTGAATAATTTTCTAAAGGCTAATAAAAATTACTTTTTTTTTATTTTAAAACAAAGTTTTTATTCCTTTTAATAAACAAACATAATGAAATAATTCAAAAATAAAATAAATAAATAAATAAACATAAAATCATTCTTTTAATACATCTTTAAAATTAATAATTAATGAAATAAAAAAAATTAAAACTCCATGACCAAATGATCCGCCAGGATTCATGGCTCGGAAATATTTTTAAATAAAGTATATAAATAAATTTTTTATTTATAAAAAAATAAAAAAAAACTTTAGACTAATATATTAATTATCTATTAATATATAATTTTTTTTAGTTTTCTTTATTAATAAAAAGAATAAAAAGCGTAAAAATTTTGGGTTAATATTTTATTCAATAATATTTTACTTATTAAATTATATAACTTTTTGTTTCTTTTATAAAAATCTTAATCAAATAATTTCAAAATAATAAAAAATAAAACAAAAATAATTGAATTTTCTCTTAAATATTTTTGACTTATTGATTAGATATATTTTCAGAAATATAAATTAAAATTAAAAAAAAATCTTTCATCAAACAAAGAAGAATATAAAAATAAAAATATCAAGACTTTTGTTTTAAAATACATATAAGTTTTCGGTTAAATAATCTTTTATTCCAAAATAAATTAAATAAATATCAAAACTTTTCTTCTTTTGTTTAAAATTTTTGGTTCTCTTAATAAAAAAAATAATAAAAAAATAATAAAAAAAAATAAAAAATAAAAAATAAAAATTTTTAGTTCATGGTATATTGGCTGGAAACTGTCTCGTGCCCGCTTTTGAGCTGCTTCACCTGGTGAAGAGGGTCTGGCTGAGTAACAACGCCCCGTACCATGATCAAAATTTTTATTTTTTAAACTCTTTAATTCTTTTAAATTAACTTCTTATTAAATAAAAATTAATTATTATTTTTTTAATTCTTTTATAAATTGAGTAATCCTTTAAAATAATAAATATCTTTCATTAAACAAGAAAAACAAAAAAAAGTAAACAAGAAAAAAAAGAAAGATAAGAAAAATAAAAGGAAAGATAAGAAACAAAAATAAAAGAAAGATAAGAAAGAAAAGAAAGATAAAAAAAATATAAAAGAAAAGATAAGATAAGAAAAGAAAGAAAGAAAAGACAAGAAAAATAAAAGAAAGATAAGAAAGAAAAATAAAAGAAAGATAAGATAAAGAAAAAAAGGAAATATAAGAAAAAGAAAAGAAAGATAAAAGAAAGAAAAAGAAAAAGCAAAGAAAGAAAGAAAAGAATAAAAAAGAAAGAAAAGAAAAGAAATTAAAAGAAATTAAAAAAAAAAGAAGTAAAAATAAGTAAAAAAAGAAGAAAAAAGAAAGAAAGTAAAAAAAGAAGTAAAAAAATATAAAGATAAATTTTTTAGTTAGTATTAAAAATCATTCATAAACAAAAAGAATTACCATTTAAAAATTAATTTCATAATAATAAGAATTAAATAATTACGATAAATCAATTTCCATATCCGGATGATCCGGTAGGATCTACGGTTTGGAAAATATCAAACTTTTTAAAATAAACAAATTAAATAAACAGATAAAAATCCATATTTTTACAATATGGATAAAATTGTTTAAAATTTCACCAAATTCCGTGTCCAAATGACTCGGCAGAGTCCATGGTTCGGAATCAAAATCTTCCGTGTCCAAATGACTCGGCAGAGTCCATGGTTCGGAAGTATAAAATTCTATACAAATTAATTTCCAAAAATCCACATTCAACTAATTCAGTTAAAATTTCTAGTTTGAAAATTAACTGAATTTTTTTTAAAGCAAAGTAAAACAAAATTAAAATCAACTAAGGTGCCAATTTTGGGCGCTATAACAATATTGTTTTAGCGTAACCGTACTCCCGATCCCCGAACTCTCGCAGACCATATTTTAAGGTATCCAATCGACCTGAGCGAAAACCGATTGGTGGCGACTCCAGAAAACCCGACGTTGCCACAGCCTGGCGACTCCACTGGGGAGTCGACGTTAGTGAGTCGAGCCTAAAGTTGATTTGTTTTTATTTACTTTGCTTTACTATTATGTGGATTTATATATTATATTTACTTAAGTAAACATGCATAATGCATTCACAAAATGAAGCTCTATACCCGAGCTTCCTTAAATCAAACACGATTCTTTCTAAGCGGAATTGGTGTTGCTGTCCTTGTGAGGCCACGGTCTCCAAGCCTTCACCGGTTTCAAAGTAGCAAAGTAGTGTATTGCCTTCTGAGACGGTTAGTCTCTGCATGGGCCCACGAAAAGCTACGACTCGAATTAATCCATTCCTTACATAAACCCTAGAGGGTAAGGAATCGGGCCGTCACTATGATTCAGTGACGGGATTCGGGAACTATCCCTTGCCTTTTTGATAAACCACCTTCTGCATGTAGAATTCCTTACTCCACCTTAGAACCAGCCATTAAGAATTTCCCATACCTCGGTTCCCATTTCCATAGGTTTTGTTTTATCTATATGTTTGTATGATCCTATGTGTTATTTTTTTTTACTAACTCTATTTTTCCTTATTTTTCCGGCATATACATTTCATCATTAAAGATAAGTATTTGGTGAAAGAACTATTATCATGGATATTCTCGATTATCTTCCCACGGCTGTTACTGGATCATGGAATGACACGGTAATCGAAACTCAGCCTGAAGCTATGGAATATTCCGAAACGGCTCAAAAGCTTCACGGAGATGCTCTGACATCCCATTCTCACGTACAGCTTAAGGACCAGGTATCGGTCCGGATAAATCAGAACGACACCACGGAATTATTGCAAGTCTGGAATAGTTGGAATTCTGCTGATCGGGAAGCTTTTACGGCAAAATATGGTCACATCACTTGCCTACTAAAGGTTACCGTTGATGCATCACTTGTCCGGGCTCTAATACAATTTTGGGATCCATTTTATCGATGCTTTTCTTTCGATAAGATGGATCTGGTTCCAACCATTGAAGAATACAACAGCCTCTTGGGTTGGTCCTCCGACTATCCAATCGAGACTTATCAACATGATAGAAGAACGGAGCCTCATCGAGCCCTAGCAAAATTATTGGATATGCCAGCTTCGAGTCTTCAAACCAAGTTTGCAACAAAAGGATCTCGAAAATTTATCAGTTGGATCGACTTAAAACAATTAAGTCACGTTCTCCCTCAGAAAAATCAACGACGCAAGCTTTTCGCCTTGGCGATATATGGCCTGGTAGTCTTCCCAAGAATCATCGGATTCATTGAAGGAGACATCATTACACTATTTGAGCAAATCTGCAATGCTCAAATAAATCCGACCTCAGTAATATTATGTGAAACTATCAGGGCATTAAACTTTTGTCGCCAAAGAGGGGGCAAATTCATAGGATGTTCACATCTCCTCAACATTTGGATCAAAAGCCACCTTCCTTGTGAGAAGCAACATTTTGGAAATCGCTTTTCAAAGGACTTCATCCCAATCGAAGCCTTTTTGAAAAGTGAAACCATTCATCACGACAGCAAGGAAGCATGGGTTGATTATTTCAAGAACATCACCGAATTCCAAATTGAATGGAGAGCCCCCTGGTCTACCTCCACCCGCGTTGTCTACCGATGCGGCAATTGCCCGTGGGTTCCTCTCTTAGGTATATGGGGAGGAACAAGTTATGCCCCAGCTCAAGTACGAAAACAATTTGGGTCCATGCAATTTATACCCATGACGCATAATCTGAGTAAGTTGGAATTTTCACACGAAGATCCAAATTCAAATAAGCTCGCAATGGGTATTTCAGTTGCGTGGAAAAGAATTTTCATATTGAAGTCGGGGCCTATTATTTCTCCCACTGCTTATTATGAATGGAGAAATAACCGGAAGGAAGGAATAGTTCTATCTGAAGAGGTCATCAGAAAATTGGCGAAAAGAGAGTTGGAGAAAGAACTAGAGGAAGAAAAGGAGAAGAACAAGAGGATGCTCCTTGACATGCAACAGCTCGGTCACAAAACACAACTCCTCGAAGAGAAAGTTGAATACCAAAAACAAGTCATCTCCCAATTGGTTGATGAAACCGATCAAAAAGAGATGAGAGTCAGATACTGGGAAGATCAATACAGATTTTCTCAAGATCAATTGCAAACATTTTTGGTAGAAGTCAGAAAAGTTACAGAACAAGCCCAACTAATGGGCGAAGAAGCCAAGGAGTTAGAAGAACTGAGCTGTCCTACTCCATCAGTAAATGTTCAAAGAATGATGGAGTTCATATCTAAGGCCAGAAAGCAGTATTGTACTTTGGGTCGTTTCTTTTAAACAAACCTTTTGCTGAATGTAATTGAGAAATTCCATTATAGTTCTTCTTTCACCAAGTATTTACAATATTCATGCATGCATCCATCACATCAATCATACACACATAGAATCTAATAAAATAAATATTCCTTTAAAAGGGTAAAATTGGACCTCAACACCGATATTCAACTCGACTCCAAACAAGATTAATGGCAGAACAAGCCGAAGGACGTCTCATGGAGATGGAGTCCAAGATTGAAAGTATGTCAGAACAGATGAGACAATTGATGGAATTAATCAAAGGGAAAGCAACTCAAGTCCCCATCAAAGAAGTGCAAGATCCCACTTATCCCCCGGGATTCACCCCGCAACGAGTCTCAGTCCAAGAAAACCTGTTTCAAGAATCAGGACCGTCTGCTAGTGTTCACCTGAAACAAGACACTGTACAGGAAGAGAAGAAGACATTACCAAAAGAAGAAGCAGAATCTCAAAAACTCGAAACAATAGAAAAGCGACTGCGAGCCATTGAAGGAGGCACTATATTCGGATCTCTCTCGGTAGATGACCTCTGCTTAGTGCCAGATGTCGTAATCCCTTCAGATTTTAAGGTGCCAGATTTCGTGAAATACGATGGAACGAGTGATCCCATCACTCACATCACATTGTTCCTAAGGAGACTACAACCACTCACAAAAGATGAAAAGGTGTGGATCGCACTTTTTCAGGAAAGTCTCACAAAATCAGCATTACAGTGGTATCTAAGCCAAGGTCCAAGGAACATAAAAACTTGGAATGACCTTGCTCAGGCCTTCATCGGCAACTATAAACACGTTATGGACTTGGCTCCGGATCGCCAAACTCTCCAAAACATGGAGAAGAAAAAGCCAGAAACTTTCAAGGAATATGCGCAGCGGTGGAGGGACTTAGCTGCACAGGTTCAGCCACCCATGACAGAAAGAGAAATGGTCACTTTATTTGTCCAGACACTGAAATACCCATATTATGACAAACTTATTGGCAATGCGGCAACTAACTTCTCCGACGTAGTAATGTCTGGAGAAAGGATCGAGCATGGTATCAGGACTGGGAAGATTACTGAATCCTTTAGCGATCCTATGAAAAGAGGAGGACCTTCCAGAAGAAAAGATGAAGAAATACAACAAATAGGAAGAGGAAGAGGGATTCCCTTCGTGGGCACTGTGGCCACCGGACCTCGCCTATCCTATTCTGCCAATAAGCCCAATTATTATCCTACCAATAGGCCCAATGATTATCCTCCCAATAGGCCCAATGATTATCTTCCCAATAGACCCAACAATTATCCTCCCAACAGACCTAATCAGTTACGGCCACCTGTTCCAACTCCTCCAGTACCTGCACCAAGACCAAGAGAAATCTTCGCACCAATTCCCATGACTTACACTGAGCTGTATCCAAAACTCATCGAAAGTCAACTTATTCGCCCAATCCCTACAAGGCCATTGGAACCCCCGTATCCAAGGTGGTATGACCCTAACATAAATTGCCCATATCATGATGGTACCGTGGGCCACGGACTGGAAAATTGCATAGCATTGAAGCGTATAGTCCAACAATTAATTGAGTCAAAGTGGTTGGACTTTTCCGATGAACCAAACGTCACTCATAATCCATTGCCTCCTCATCAAGCCAAACCAGTCAATATGATGGAAGAATACTGGCCGATGAAGAAAACAGTCAATGATATCATAACCCCTCTTAAGCATGTATATTCATGCCTTGTGAAAGAAGGGATTATCATAGGAAAGTCTTCTGGAAATAAAGAAGTCGAGGATGAGGAGTGGTGCAACTTTCATAACAGTAAGAGTCATTCTATCCAAGAATGCCCAGAATTCCGTAAAAGTCTACAAAGTCTTATGGACTCCTCCCAAATCATCGTTTTTATGTCAGATAAAGAGGATGACGTGAATGTGATAATTAAAGAACAAGAAGTCAATATCATGCCAAGACCACTAGTCATTCCAATATCAAAATCTGCTCTCAAGCCTTTAAGAATTCAAGTTCCAAAGCCATTCCCGTACAAATCAGACAAAACTGTTCCATGGAACTATGGCTATACTTCTAACATCACATCAACTCCGTTAGAAGTTGGGGGCATGACTAGAAGCGGTCGGTGTTATTCTCCCGAGCAAATGAACAAGCTCCAACAAGAGAAGAATGTTACGGATCCAGCAAATGGACCTATTAACACATCTAAAGAGCAAGAGATGCCTCGAGCAGTAACAGATGAACAAGCTACTGAGTTTCTCAAACTCATAAAGCAAAGTGAATATAGTATCGTGGAGCAGTTGAACCGTCTGCCAGCAAAGATCTCCATACTTTCATTACTCTTAAGTTCTGATGCCCATCGAGAAGCTCTTCTCAAAGTCCTGAATAAGGCTTATGTTGAACAAGATATCTCCGTGAACAACTTTGACCACCTTGTCAACAACATCACGGCACAAAATCTCATCACATTCACTGACGATGAGATACCAGCAGAAGGAAGAGGTCACTCTAAGGCTCTGCATATTTCGATTAAATACAAAGATCGGATTATGGCCAGAGTTCTTATCGACAATGGGTCAGCTCTAAATGTAATGCCACTCGAAACCTTACATAAGATTGGTTTAGACCCATCATACCTCAACAACAGTCATATTGTTGTTCGAGCATTTGACGGAACGAAGAGAGATGTTGTTGGAGAAATAGAGCTACCAATAGGGATTGGTCCCTGTCTTTTCCACATCACATTCCAAGTCATGGATATTTGTCCATCTTATACCTGCCTGCTGGGAAGACCATGGATCCATATGGCCGGAGCAATTCCTTCTTCATTACACCAGAAAATGAAATTCATTATTGAAGGAAAGATAATCACGGTCTTCGCTGAAGAAGACATCTTGCTATCAAGACCTGCGGATGCTCAATATGTCGAAGTCAATGAAAATGTACCTGATTGCTCCTTCAGGTCTTTTGAGATTGTCAATGCTGCTTATGTCAGTGAATATGAAGAAGAACCCATTCCTAGCATCTCTAAAACAAGTCGCATGGTTGCC
Organism: Aquilaria yunnanensis; assembly: GCA_039654915.1. Lineage (NCBI taxonomy): Eukaryota > Viridiplantae > Streptophyta > Magnoliopsida > Malvales > Thymelaeaceae > Aquilaria > Aquilaria yunnanensis. The sequence continues at coordinate 7,300,899 of CM077595.1, forward strand.
AAACTCATGATAAAAGGAGGATACTCACCGGGGTTAGGACTGGGACAAGATTTACAAGGAATCACAGAACCATTGAAAATCACCACAAATGAAGGGAAATACGGCCTAGGCTTCACACCGACAAGACATGATAAAATGAAGGCAATAGCTGAAAAGAGAGAAAAGAGGATTGCACGATTAACAGGGCATCCTCTCCAGGAAAGAAATCTGGATATCCCTGAAATCACCGAAACGTTCGTGAGTGGTGGTCTCATTCCAAAAAATGACAATGAAGGCAAGCTGACTATCAACATCAACAAGTCTTTTGAAAGTCTTTCTATTCAGGCAATCATCAGCGATTCACCTGAAGAGGAGGAGCTTGTTCAACCTTGTGGCCCACGGGATGTGCTGAACAATTGGGAGGCGATAGAACTGCCTGTTATAATCGAAAGCTTTCCAAAGTAATCTAATAGTAAAAACCTCCTAAAGAAAGGTTCAATCAATAGGGTGTAGTCTTTGTTTAAGTGAACCTTTTAGTTATTGCTTTTTATTCCAATAAAGTTGTGATTTATGCACATTGTAAATAAAGTACCAGTTTGCATCCATCTCATTCGTGCCATTTTTTTTTTTTTTTTTTTTTTTTTTTTTCTTCTCTTTCTTTTCTCTCTGGATAATGCAGACCCAAAACTCTCTTTGATGACAATGAAAGAATGAACTTTGATAATCCTGTAAACACTACCGACTCGGATGACGAAGATCTTCAAGTATCTCCTGAGCTATTAAAAATGATTGAGCGAGATGAAAAAGAAAGAGCAACAAGTCAAGAACCAACTGAGGTATTCAACCTGGGAGACAGTCAGGATGTAAAAAAAGTCAAGATTGGCACTTTATTCCCTCCTGAAGAAAAAGAAGAATTAGTCCATTTATTGAAAGAATATGTGGATGTGTTTGCTTGGTCATACCAAGATATGCCTGGCCTAAGCTCAGACATAGTACTACACAAAATACCCTTGAAACCTGGGGCGAAGCCTGTCAGACAAAAATTACGAAGATTAAAGCCGGATCTAATCTTAAGAGTGAAAGATGAGATTCGAAAGCTGTGGGATGCAGGATTCCTTGGGGTCGCTGAATATACAGAATGGGTGGTTAACATTGTTCCAGTCGAAAAGAAAGAAAGCGGGAAACTAAGAGTTTGTCAGGACTACCGGCCATTGAACGAAGCCAGTCCTAAAGATAACTTCCCACTTCCTCACATTGATACGCTGGTGGATAATACCGCAGGAAACTCCTATTTTTCCTTCATGGATGGCTTCTCTGGATACAATCAAATCAAACTTGATCCAGATGATATGATAAAAACTGCCTTTATAACCCTTTGGGGTACCTTCTACTACAAGGTGATGCCTTTTGGGTTAAAGAATGCTGGTGCTACATATCAAAGAGCCATGGTTGCATTATTCCATGACATGATGCATAAAGAAATTGAAGTATATGTAGACGACATGATCGCCAAAACTTTCACTGCTAAGGGGCATCTAAAAGTGCTAAGAAAACTATTCGATAGACTTCGCAAATATCAACTGAAGTTGAATCCTGCCAAATGTATTTTTGGAGCCTCTTCAGGAAAGTTATTGGGTTTCATGGTCAGCAAGGATGGGATTCGAGTTGACCCGAGTAAAGTCAAAGCAATACAAGAAATGCAACCCCCGAAGACTCCAAAACAAGTAAGAAGTTTCCTGGGCAGAATCAACTTCATAGCAAGGTTCATTTCACAATTGACATCCAAGTGTGAACCTCTTTTCAAATCACTGAAGAAGAACAATCCGATCGAGTGGAATAACGAATGCCAAGAAGCATTCGAGAAAATCAAGCAATATCTATCAAATCCACCAGTCTTGGTACCACCCCGATCTGGAGAATCGTTGATTCTATATTTATCCATACAGGATTCTTCATTAGGATCCGTATTGGGTCAACGTGATGAGACAGGCAAGAAAGAGCACGCAATTTACTATTTGAGCAAGAAGCTTACCACATATGAAGCGAAATACTCAATAGTAGAAAAGTCCTGTTGTGCCCTTGCATGGGTAGCACACCGACTACGACACTACATGCTCAACAACACCACATTGCTAATCTCCAAGACTGATCCCATTAAGTACATTTTTGAGAAACCAGCTTTATCAGGCAGGATCGCAAAATGGCAAATGCTGTTGTCTGAATACGACATACAGTATGTCACCCAAAAGGCTGTAAAAGGGAGTGTGATTGCTGAATATCTGGCTGATAGAGCATTGGATGATTATGAGCCAATGAAAATGGAGTTTCCTGATGGAGATATAATGACGATAGAACAGGAAGTCTCTAAAGATGATGAAACATGGAAAATGGCATTCGATGGAGCATCTAATGCTTTGGGACAAGGGATTGGAGCCATACTCATCTCTCCAAGTGGAGAGCAATTCCCTCTTACAGCAAAAATTACATTTCCTTGTACCAACAATATAGTAGAGTATGAGGCATGTGCTATGGGACTCCAAATGGCACTGAAATTGAAAGTGCGAGATCTCCGAGTTTATGGGGATTCCGCATTAGTCATATATCAAATCAACGGAGAATGGGAGACAAGGGATTCAAAATTGATCCCTTACCAAAAGCTCATACTAGACTTGGCTCGAAAATTCAACAGTATAAGCTTCCATCATCTTCCAAGGGAAGATAATCAAATACCGGATGCTTTAGCTACTTTGGCTGCTATGTACAAGATCAGTGACCCCGAGCATACTCCTGTGTTCGAGATGAGAATAATAGATTCTCCAGCTTATTGCATGAGCATCGAAGAAGAATTGGATGGAAAGCCTTGGTATCACGATATCAAGAAATACCTCCAAGAAAGAGTATATCCACCAGAAGTATCAGAAAATGACAAGAAATTTCTACGAAGATTGTCAATGGGTTTTCTTTTAAACCTAGACATACTTTACAAGAAAACCCCAGACTCGATGCTACTTCGCTGTGTAGATACTCATGAAGCACGAAAGATCATGGAAGAAGTTCATTCTGGAATATGTGGAGCACACACTAGTGGTCATACTATGGCAAGACAAATAATGAGGGCTGGTTACTATTGGCTCACATTGGAAAGTGATTGCGTCAATCACGTAAGAAAATGTCACAAATGCCAAATATATGCCAACAAGATCCAAGCTCCACCTGTTCCTCTTAATGTAACAGCAATACCTTGGCCTTTTGCCATGTGGGGAATCGATGTTATTGGAGCGATTACCCCTAAAGCTTCCAATGGTCACAAATTCATCCTAGTTGCAATTGACTACTTTACTAAATGGGTAGAAGCTGTGTCTTATGCAAGCGTAACTCAAAAGGTGGTATGCCGGTTCATTAAGAAAGAAATCATTTGTCGCTATGGACCGCCAGAGTGTATCATCTCAGACAATGCCACGAACCTGAATAATGCAATGATGCAGACTTTGTGCCAGCAATTCAAAATCAAGCATCTCAATTCAGCACCTTATCGACCGATGATGAATGGTGCAGTAGAAGCGGCCAATAAAAATATCAAGAGAATTGTTGAAAAGATGATCGTCACTTACAAGGACTGGCATGAGATGTTACCTTTTGCACTGCATGCTTATAGAACTTCTACCCGTACTTCTACTGGAGCAACACCTTTTTCTCTGGTATACGGTATGGAGGCTGTATTGCCTATCGAAGTTGAAATTCCTTCATTAAGGGTACTAATGGATACTCAATTAGGAGAAGCAGAATGGGTCAAAGCTAGATACGAGCAATTAAATCTAATTGATGAAAGAAGAATGATAGCCCTCTGCCATGGGCAACTTTATCAAAGAAGGATGATTCGTGCTTACAACAAAAAGGTTCGCCCACGACAATTTCACGAAGGTGACATAGTGCTCAAGAAAATTTTACCCATGCAACATGATTCAAGAGGAAAATGGACACCAAATTATGACGGGCCATATGTCGTGAAGAAAGCATTTTCAGGAGGAGCACTAATTCTGACAGAAATGGATGGACGAGAATTACCGAAGCCAGTAAATTCGGATGCAGTAAAGAAATACTTTGCATAATGAATAAATTTTCGAACAGAAGGGGAGAAGTGGATACAGGGTTACCAAAGTTTATTTGATCAAAGTTGTCAAAGAGAGCTTTCTTCCCTTACACTTTCATTATCTATCTGTACCCAAGATTTTCATATTCTTTTACCCATAAATAAAAGCCAATTCTCTTTAACTTACCTTAGATTCTCACGTTCAAAATGCTAAAGTCGCTTCTATCCAGTTCTTTTCCTTCAAATCTCACATTCCTACTAGCCTTAAGTGTGCAATAAATTGTGACTTTTGAAGGAAGAATAGTAATAATTAAAACTTAGAAAAAAACAAAGACCGTAGATTACTTTGATAAGCTTTGTGAATTAAAACAGGTAAGATTGAGGTCCTGCTTTGCGAGCAGCACAGAACATAGGCTAACAAAGAAGAAGGAGTAACAAATCTTTGGGAGATAGCCTTGGTGGTAGCCTGAATGATCATTTCAGAAGTCTTAACATGTCTATGTCAGCAGGAAAGAATCATGCTCACGAATATTTCAACAGGGACAATTATCCAGAGAAGCATAAAATATGAGGCGGGCATTAAAGAAAATTGAGGTCAAAATTCAAAAATAAGGCAAGGAAAGAGGATTTTTGAACAGAGTTGGGCTTTTGAGACAATGGACAACAGCTGGAAAGCATAAAGAGATTCAATAATAGTCCGAGAAGGAAATCACAAAGAAGATCCAGTAAAGTAAAGCAAAGACATGAAGAGCTAGATTCAAAAAAAAAAACATCAATTACACATGCCTTGCATTCATGCATTTCACATCATGCATGCATGGCTTTTACATAACAGGGATCAAATGAAAAGCATGTCCGCAGCATGATTGCAGCAGTATAAGCTGAGATCTTAATGACATCAGCTCTTACTAATTGGACGCATAGCTAATACGCTGGACCCAGCCCCATCAGGAATCCAAGGATAAAGCATACAATATCGTCAAAAGCCTGGCAATTGAGGCTACACCTAAAAGAACAGAATTGATGCCAGCTTAGCAGCATCCAAGATGAGTGATAGCTATCGTCAAAGATAAGGCAGACATCAAGAAATATTGTCGTTGAAAATTCGTCAAAAGCGGACAATGGATTCAATAATCAAGGACTGAATCGACGTCAGCTGGATGGAATATCTATCACATCAAAATAAAGTAGGATTCACTTTTCCGGTTAAGCGGCGGATACGGTACTCCGTGACTCTCAAGTCGGTTCTCTCAGTTGCCCATAATAACTGATCATTTCCTCCCTCCTTTCTTTTACTTTCTCCTAGAAAATGGATCCTACTTTTTCTGCCTTGCGAAAATATTTTCCTTCTCTCCCAATGAACATCCTCAAAAAGATCTACCAAGTTCGCTGTGAACGATTAAGAGCTCTGATGCATAAAGGAATCCCTGAAGATGTGCGGTGGTTAATTGAAGCTAAGGTTCGTCTGGCAGGTGAAATCCCAGAGGCATTTGTGTCTCACATGCCTGGTGTAGGCAAAAGCTCTTATGCCAAAAAACGAAGAGCGAGGAGACTAGGCGTCTGTCATAAATGCGGACGCTGGACCTGTAATACTAAATGTCGTTCTTTAGGGATGATCTCTGATAATCGAGAAGATAAAATACGATTCATTAAGAATGGCCTGAGTAAGGACTCATTGGATGATCTCCAATTGACTCTTGAGACGCATTCTTGTGGATCCGTGCAACGTGAACTTCTCGATTTATGGAGCATTTTTCATGAAGAACGAGAACGATACAGTCCCGGGAATCTGACATTAAACGACCCTATTTGTCAGCTTGTAAGAAAACTGGATGGGAAGCAAATCCTCGACTCATAGAAGCCATTAATCCCGTTACTGGACGTAAAACCAGTGGAAGATGTGAGCCACAGTCACAATCACTGTACATACAATTTATCATATTTAAAATTTTCCATTTTTCTTTTAATAATGTATTTGCTCCCGTAAGTGTAATCGACACGTTATCCATTTCATCGCTATAAATGCATGTTCTTCCAGTCGGTTATCTAAGTTTCCTTCAATAACTGATTCATTTCCCTCTTCTCTCAAATTCTTCTCTCATCAATGGATTCTACTCTTTCTGCACTGCGAAAATACTTTCCTTCCTTTCCAATAAAAGTCCTTAAAAAGATCTACCTTGCTAGATGTGAAAGAATCAGAGTTTTTACACGCAAAGGCATTCCCGATAATGTGCAGTGGATAATTGAAGCTAAGGTCCGTCTGGCGGGTGAAGTTCCAGATGCATTTATGCCCCGCATGCCCGGTTTAGGTAAAAGCCGTTATGCCAAAAGGCGAAGAGCAAAGAGACTAGGCGTGTGTTATAAATGTGGGCGATGGAATTGTATTACTAAATGTCGCTCTTTAGGATACATCTCCATAAATCGTGAAGATAAAAGAAAATTCATTAAGAATGGCCTGCGTAAGGAATCTCTGGAAGATATCCGAGAGACTCTTGAAACGCATTCTTGTGGAAAAGTGCAAGGTGAAATTATCAGTTTATGGAGGACTTACCATAAAGAACGAAACCGTTACAGTCTTGGGAATGTGACTTTAAACGATCCTGTTTGTCAGTTTGTAAGAAAACTGGATGGGAAGCAAATCCCCGACTTATAGATGGCATTGAAGCCATTACTGGACATAAATCAGGGGAAGATGAGAGCCACGGTCATGATTCCTGTACATATAAGCTGTCATTTGTCTTTTCTTTTAATATACTTGTTCCTGTAAGCGTAATTAACACGTTATCCTTTCATCGCTATAAATGCGTGTTCTTCTTTCCGGTTAAGTAGCGGATGCAATACTCTCTGACTCTCAGTTTCCTACAATAACTGATTTCTTCATCTCTTCTCTCAAATTCTTCTTTTATCAATGGATTCTACTCTTTCCGCCATGCGAAAATACTTTCCTTCCATCCCAATAAATGTTCTTAAAATGATTTACCAAGCTAGATGTGAAAGGATTAGAGTCTTTATGCACAAAGGCATTCCTGACAATGTGCGGTGGCTAATTGAAGCTAAGGTTCGTTCAGCTGGTGAAGTTCCAGAAGCGTTCTTTCCCCGTATGCCCGGCTTTGGTAAAAGCGCTTATGCCAAAAAGCGAAGAGCAAAGAGGCTTGGTGTCTGTCATAAATGTGGACGATGGAATTGTAATACTAAATGTCGCTTTTTAGGATACATCTCCAGAAATCATGAAGATAAAAGAAAATTCATCAAGAATGGCCTGCGTAAGGAATCTTTGGATGATATCCTATTAACTTTTGAAACACATTCTTGTGAAATAGTGCAATGGGAAATTATGGATTTATGGTGGACTTTCCGTAAAGAACAGGATCGTTACAGTCTTGGAAATCTAACTTTTAATGACCCTGTTTGCCAGTTTGTGAGAAAACTGGATGGGAAGCAAATCCCCGACTTATAGAAGGCATTGAAGCCATTACTAGACATAAATCAGTGGAAGATGAGAGCCACAGTCATGATTGCTGTACATATAAGCTGTCATTTGTCTTTTCTTTTGACAATAATGTACTTGCTTCTGTAAGTGTAATAAACGCATCATCCCTTTCATCACTATAAATATGTGTTAGTTATGTTCGTTTCCTACAATCACTAATTTCTTTCTTTGCCTCCTTCATCAATGGAGTCTTCTCTTTCCGCCCTACGAAAGTATTTTCCTTCCTTCCCAATAAATGTTCTTAAAAAGATTTATCAAGCTAGATGTGAACGATTCAGAGTATTTATGCACAAAGGCATTCCTGATAATGTGCGGTGGCTAATTGAAGCTAAGGTTCGTTCAGCTGGTGAAGTTCCCGAAGCGTTCTTTCCCCGTATGCCCGGCTTTGGTAAAAGCGCTTATGCCAAAAAAAGAAGAGCAAAGAGGCTAGGCGTTTGTCATAATTGTGGATGGTGGATTTGCGGCAATAAATGTCGTGCTCCAGGAGTGATCACCAGAAATCGTAATGATAGAATAAGATTCATTAAGAATGGCTTGCGTAAGGAATCTCTAGAAGATATTCGAGAGGTTCTTGAAGCGCATTCTTGTGGAATAGTGCAATTTGAGGTTGTTGGATTATGGATAATTTTCCAAAAAGAACGAGATCGTTACAGTCTTGGGAATCTGACCCTAAACGACCCTGTTTGCCAGTTTGTGAGAAAGCTAGATGAGATGCAAATCACCGATTCATAGAAAGCATTGAAGCCATTACTAGACGCAAAGCCAGTGGAAGACGAGGATCAAAGTCACGATTACTGTACGTGCTAGCTGTCGCTTTTGAAATTTTCCTCCCCTTTTGGTAATAATGTATCCACTCCTGACGTGAACCAAAGTCACGATTACTGTACGTACTAGCTGTCGCTTTTGAAATTTTCCTCCCCTTTTGGTAATAATGTATCCACTCCTGACGTGAACCAAAGTCACGATTACTGTACGTACTAGCTGTCGCTTTTGAAATTTTCCTCCCCTTTCAGCGATAATGTATCCACTCCTGACATGAGCCATAGTTACGATTACTGTACGTGCTAGCTGTCGCTTTTGAAATTTTCCTCCCCTTTGGCAATAATGTACCCACTCCTGACACGGACTACTGTATATAGCTGCCACTTTTGAAATTTTCCTTCTCTTCCAACAATCACGTACCTACTCCTGACGTAAGCTACAGTAGTGACTACTGTACATGCTAGCAGCTATTTTGAAAATTTTCCTCCTCTTTTAACGATAGTGTACCCATACCTGACCAGAGTCATACTCGTGACTACTGTGTATAGCTGGCAATAATGTATCCACTCTTGAAAATAAAATTATTGCCTTATCTCTTCATCTCTATAAATATATCCTCTTTTCTCACAAGGATAAGGATAGGAATGGAGAAAACCCCAACTCGTAAATCCCGAAGTATTTGTGTATTTTCTGGGGCTTTTCCTGGAAAAGATGAAGAGTATTTAAAGGCAGCCAACCATTTGGGTAGAGTATTAGCTGAGCGAAAAATACATTTAGTTTATGGAGGAGGTAGTGTCGGATTAATGGGAGGTGTAGCATCAGCAGCATCTTTAGGAGGAAGTCAAGTTTTGGGCATCATCCCTGGACCTTTGAAATTTGTTTCTGGGGGCATGATTGGAGAAGAATTAGTGGTTAAAAATTTGCAAGAGCGTGTGTTACAAATGCTTTTAAATGCTGATGCTTTTATCGCTCTACCAGGTGGTTTTGGCACGTTGGGAGAAGTCTTTCAAATTGCTTCCATGGCCCAACTTAATTTGCATAAGAAACCCATTGGGCTTTTAAATGTTAACAATTTCTTTACAGGTCTGATAGCTTTTATGGATTATGCTATGCAGAAGAATTTCATATCAAGAGTGGCACGGCGAATCATAATATCCGCAACAACTGCTGAAGAATTGCTAGATAAAATACAAGCTTTTGTTCCTGAACCAGATCCAGCAATGATTCAGATAGACTGGACACGACAGTCTTTCCCGACCAGTTCACTCCCATAATGGTCCTCTACTCACCCTGTTGAAGTATTGTGGAAGAAAGAAGCTATCTGATCCGTTTTTCTTGTCCTTTAGTTTTATTATCAGCATTTTCTTTCGCGTTTCAGTTTTTCTTTTCAGGGAATTTCTTTTTTTTATATATAAGATAGTTTCGTCCATGCTGATATTAAAACCATGCGACAATGCCTTTAGGTTGGAATGGCTGAGTAAAGAGTAATTTTTATTACTCTTGAGACGCATCCTATTAGGTCTACTAGGCATAACATTTTGGGGTAGTTAAGCTTTAACCTTATTTGGATGACATATCTCACAAGGGAATCTATATTTACTGAAGAAAATATTAGATGAACCTTGGATATTGATTCCAAACATCCGTTCCCTTTACATAATTTGTCAGTGTTATTGTCATCATCAAGATTCACTCATCTTATCGAAGTTTAAATTTTTGCACTCACCTATTATGAAAATTCACACTTTCGAAGAAAATTATTCCAATTTCAATTGCTTTCATATAAATTTCGCTCGAGGTCCTAAGGAAAGCTCTTTAGCCTCAAAATCAATCAATCCGGGGTTTTAAGGATGGAACCTTTGCCTCGAGATCAATCAATCAATTCGAGGTTTTAAGGATGGAACCTTTGCCTCGACATCAAACAAACAATCAATCATTCAGTCCATCTTACAACGATAGAACCTTTCCTATCGTTAGAGGTTCTAAGGATCTTTCCTTAAACCTCAAACAAACAATCAATCATTCAGTCCATCTTACAACGATAGAACCTTTCCTATCGTTAGAGGTTTTAAGGATCTTTCCTTAAACCTCAAACAAACAATCAATCATTCAGTCCATCTTACAACGATAGAACCTTTCCTATCGTTAGAGGTTCTAAGGACCTTTCCTTAACCTCAAACAAACAATCAATCATTCAGTCCATCTTACAACGATAGAACCTTTCCTATCGTTAGAGGTTCTAAGGACCTTTCCTTAACCTCAAACAAACAATCAATCATTCAGTCCATCTTACAACGATAGAACCTTTCCTATCGTTAGAGGTTCTAAGGACCTTTCCTTAACCTCAAACAAACAATCAATCATTCAGTCCATCTTACAACGATAGAACCTTTCCTATCGTTAGAGGTTCTAAGGACCTTTCCTTAACCTCAAACAAACAATCAATCATTCAGTCCATCTTACAACGATAGAACCTTTCCTATCGTTAGAGGTTCTAAGGACCTTTCCTTAACCTCAAACAAACAATCAATCATTCAGTCCATCTTACAACGATAGAACCTTTCCTATCGTTAGAGGTTCTAAGGACCTTTCCTTAACCTCAAACAAACAATCAATCATTCAGTCCATCTTACAACGATAGAACCTTTCCTATCGTTAGAGGTTCTAAGGACCTTTCCTTAACCTCAAACAAACAATCAATCATTCAGTCCATCTTACAACGATAGAACCTTTCCTATCGTTAGAGGTTCTAAGGATCTTTCCTTAAACCTCAAACAAACAATCAATCATTCAGTCCATCTTACAACGATAGAACCTTTCCTATCGTTAGAGGTTTTAAGGATCTTTCCTTAAACCTCAAACAAACAATCAATCATTCAGTCCATCTTACAACGATAGAACCTTTCCTATCGTTAGAGGTTCTAAGGACCTTTCCTTAACCTCAAACAAACAATCAATCATTCAGTCCATCTTACAACGATAGAACCTTTCCTATCGTTAGAGGTTTTAAGGATCTTTCCTTAAACCTCAAACAAACAATCAATCATTCAGTCCATCTTACAACGATAGAACCTTTCCTATCGTTAGAGGTTCTAAGGACCTTTCCTTAACCTCAAACAAACAATCAATCATTCAGTCCATCTTACAACGATAGAACCTTTCCTATCGTTAGAGGTTCTAAGGACCTTTCCTTAAACCTCAAACAAACAATCAATCATTCAGTCCATCTTACAACGATAGAACCTTTCCTATCGTTAGAGGTTCTAAGGACCTTTCCTTAAACCTCAAACAAACAATCAATCATTCAGTCCATCTTACAACGATAGAACCTTTCCTATCGTTAGAGGTTCTAAGGACCTTTCCTTAAACCTCAAACAAACAAACAATCATTCAGTCCATCTTACAACGATAGAACCTTTCCTATCGTTAGAGGTTCTAAGGACCTTTCCTTAACCTCAAACAAACAAACAATCAATCATTCAGTCCATCTTACAACGATAGAACCTTTCCTATCGTTAGAGGTTCTAAGGACCTTTCCTTAACCTCAAACAAACAATCAATCATTCAGTCCATCTTACAACGATAGAACCTTTCCTATCGTTAGAGGTTCCAAGGACCTTTCCTTAAACCTCAAACAAACAATCAATCATTCAGTCCATCTTACAACGATAGAACCTTTCCTATCGTTAGAGGTTCCAAGGACCTTTCCTTAAACCTCAAACAAACAATCAATCATTCAGTCCATCTTACAACGATAGAACCTTTCCTATCGTTAGAGGTTCCAAGGACCTTTCCTTAAACCTCAAACAAACAATCAATCATTCAGTCCATCTTACAACGATAGAACCTTTCCTATCGTTAGAGGTTCCAAGGACCTTTCCTTAAACCTCAAACAAACAATCAATCATTCAGTCCATCTTACAACGATAGAACATTTCCTATCGTTAGAGGTTCCAAGGACCTTTCCTTAAACCTCAAACAAACAATCAATCATTCAGTCCATCTTACAACGATAGAACCTTTCCTATCGTTAGAGGTTCCAAGGACCTTTCCTTAAACCTCAAACAAACAATCAATCATTCAGTCCATCTTACAACGATAGAACCTTTCCTATCGTTAGAGGTTCTAAGGACCTTTCCTTAAACCTCAAACAAACAATCAATCATTCAGTCCATCTTACAACGATAGAACCTTTCCTATCGTTAAAGGTTCTAAGGACCTTTCCTTAAACCTCAGAGTTTAGGCGGTGAGAAGGTTTTCAATGCCTAGCTAAGCTGGACGAAATTTGGTAACTAACTTTGCATACATCATGTCCCATGAAGCATGCAAAGGGGGGCAGCTGTTGACACCCAATTTCGTCCGGCCATTAAAATAATTTTAAAAAAAAATTAAATAAAAAAATGTATTATTATTATTATTGTTATTATTATTACTAATTTTTTTTAATTAGTTTAAAATATATATATTTTTTTTGTTTTGAGAAGATTTGATATATGTGTGTATATGTGTATGTTTGAAAGAAAAAAGAAAACTCCATAAAAATGACAAAATTTAAAAGTTTGAGGTAAAAATGACAAAATTAAGAAGTTTCAGGCAAAATTGACAAATTCTGAAAGTTCCAGGAGCATTTGGCAGTTTGTCACATAAAATTTTGAGCCTGCCGACGTTTTTGGCTCAAATTGACAGAAAACGACAAAATTGTCAAAATCAGAAGCTTCAGGAACTTATCCAGAGGCTGAGAGACGTAAAGGACTAAAATTGTCATTTTACCAATTTAAGAGATAAGTTTGAAATTTTTTATTAATTTATCCGTCCACAGTTCAGCTAAGCTCCTTCTATAAATACCCCCCCAAATTCAGTTCTGAACACAGAAAAAAATAGCAAAAAAACTTAGAGCTCCGTTTTAAAAAAAGAGAAAATTACAGCCCTTAGCCCCAGCCCTCTTCCCTTCTTCCCCAGAAAGCCAATTTTTTTTCTGCTGTTCCCTCTCTCTCTCTCTCTCTCTCTCTCTCCGCCGTGCCCCTCGCTGCCCGCCGCCGCCGCCCTACGCCGTTCGCCGCCGCCGTCCCTCTCCCTCGCGCCGCCGCCGTCCTTCCACCTTGCCGTCCCGCCGCCCATCTCGCCGTGACGCCGCCGTCCTCCTCCGCCGTTCGTTTCCTCTCCCCAGCCGCCAAGCCGCCCCGTCGCCTCGCCGCCCCGCCGCTCACACCGCCCCGCCGTAGCGCCGCCGTCGCCCCTGCCCCGTGCCGCCACGCCAGCAGCCCCACCCCTCTGCCCCTCTCTGCCGCGTCGCGCCCGCGTACCCAGGAAATTCAAAAATTTCAACTTTTAGGTAAAATTCTACTTTAATACTTCATCTTTTCAATTCTTTTCATTTTGGTCACTAATCTTTTTATTTTGTTTTTTTTTTCAGAATTAATTACTAACTTTATTTTTTTTACTTGTGTATTTATTTGTTTATTATTGTTATTGTTACTAACCTTTTTTTTTGTTATTATTAACTTGTTAACTAACTTACTAACAACTAACTTTTAACATTATTATTGTTACTAACCTTTTAATTTTTGCATTATTACTAACTTTTATTATTGTTAATTAATTTAATCAACTTGGTTAATTAACAATTAATTAATTTGGCTAAATTTTATTATTGTTGTTAATTAATTAACTTAATTAAACTTGGCTAATTTTTATTTATTGTTGTTAATTAATTAACTTAATTAAACTTGGCTAATTTTTATTTATTGTTGTTAATTAATTAACTTAATTAAACTTGGCTAACTTTTATTATTGTTGTTAATTAATTAAATTAATTAAATTGTCTAACTTTTATTTTTGTTGTAATTAATTAACTTAATTAACTTGACTAACTTTTTATTATTGTTGTTAACAATTAATTTAATTAACTTGACTAACTTTTTATTATTGTTGTTAACAATTAATTTAATTAAACTTGGCTAATTTTTATTATTGTTGTTAATTAATTTAATCTAACTTTTACTAACCTTTTTTATTGTTATTAACTAACTAATCCAACTAATCTAACTATATTAATTGTGCTAACTTTTATTATTATTGTGTTATTAAAGTGGATGGCCAAAAAGCCCCACTTTATTAATTGAATTTTTTTTATGATTAAAAGATAAAAAAAGGAATTTTACGTGAATAATTTTCTAAAGGCTAATAAAAATTACTTTTTTTTTATTTTAAAACAAAGTTTTTATTCCTTTTAATAAACAAACATAATGAAATAATTCAAAAATAAAATAAATAAATAAATAAACATAAAATCATTCTTTTAATACATCTTTAAAATTAATAATTAATGAAATAAAAAAAATTAAAACTCCATGACCAAATGATCCGCCAGGATTCATGGCTCGGAAATATTTTTAAATAAAGTATATAAATAAATTTTTTATTTATAAAAAAATAAAAAAAAACTTTAGACTAATATATTAATTATCTATTAATATATAATTTTTTTTAGTTTTCTTTATTAATAAAAAGAATAAAAAGCGTAAAAATTTTGGGTTAATATTTTATTCAATAATATTTTACTTATTAAATTATATAACTTTTTGTTTCTTTTATAAAAATCTTAATCAAATAATTTCAAAATAATAAAAAATAAAACAAAAATAATTGAATTTTCTCTTAAATATTTTTGACTTATTGATTAGATATATTTTCAGAAATATAAATTAAAATTAAAAAAAAATCTTTCATCAAACAAAGAAGAATATAAAAATAAAAATATCAAGACTTTTGTTTTAAAATACATATAAGTTTTCGGTTAAATAATCTTTTATTCCAAAATAAATTAAATAAATATCAAAACTTTTCTTCTTTTGTTTAAAATTTTTGGTTCTCTTAATAAAAAAAATAATAAAAAAATAATAAAAAAAAATAAAAAATAAAAAATAAAAATTTTTAGTTCATGGTATATTGGCTGGAAACTGTCTCGTGCCCGCTTTTGAGCTGCTTCACCTGGTGAAGAGGGTCTGGCTGAGTAACAACGCCCCGTACCATGATCAAAATTTTTATTTTTTAAACTCTTTAATTCTTTTAAATTAACTTCTTATTAAATAAAAATTAATTATTATTTTTTTAATTCTTTTATAAATTGAGTAATCCTTTAAAATAATAAATATCTTTCATTAAACAAGAAAAACAAAAAAAAGTAAACAAGAAAAAAAAGAAAGATAAGAAAAATAAAAGGAAAGATAAGAAACAAAAATAAAAGAAAGATAAGAAAGAAAAGAAAGATAAAAAAAATATAAAAGAAAAGATAAGATAAGAAAAGAAAGAAAGAAAAGACAAGAAAAATAAAAGAAAGATAAGAAAGAAAAATAAAAGAAAGATAAGATAAAGAAAAAAAGGAAATATAAGAAAAAGAAAAGAAAGATAAAAGAAAGAAAAAGAAAAAGCAAAGAAAGAAAGAAAAGAATAAAAAAGAAAGAAAAGAAAAGAAATTAAAAGAAATTAAAAAAAAAAGAAGTAAAAATAAGT
This sequence comes from Aquilaria yunnanensis, assembly GCA_039654915.1. NCBI lineage: Eukaryota > Viridiplantae > Streptophyta > Magnoliopsida > Malvales > Thymelaeaceae > Aquilaria > Aquilaria yunnanensis. The sequence continues at coordinate 7,316,732 of CM077595.1, forward strand.
AAAAAAAGAAGAAAAAAGAAAGAAAGTAAAAAAAGAAGTAAAAAAATATAAAGATAAATTTTTTAGTTAGTATTAAAAATCATTCATAAACAAAAAGAATTACCATTTAAAAATTAATTTCATAATAATAAGAATTAAATAATTACGATAAATCAATTTCCATATCCGGATGATCCGGTAGGATCTACGGTTTGGAAAATATCAAACTTTTTAAAATAAACAAATTAAATAAACAGATAAAAATCCATATTTTTACAATATGGATAAAATTGTTTAAAATTTCACCAAATTCCGTGTCCAAATGACTCGGCAGAGTCCATGGTTCGGAATCAAAATCTTCCGTGTCCAAATGACTCGGCAGAGTCCATGGTTCGGAAGTATAAAATTCTATACAAATTAATTTCCAAAAATCCACATTCAACTAATTCAGTTAAAATTTCTAGTTTGAAAATTAACTGAATTTTTTTTAAAGCAAAGTAAAACAAAATTAAAATCAACTAAGGTGCCAATTTTGGGCGCTATAACAATATTGTTTTAGCGTAACCGTACTCCCGATCCCCGAACTCTCGCAGACCATATTTTAAGGTATCCAATCGACCTGAGCGAAAACCGATTGGTGGCGACTCCAGAAAACCCGACGTTGCCACAGGGAGGGAATAACCATGAGTAGAAGGTGAAGCATAAACCAATATTAAAAGGAAAAAAAAATATCAACACGTAATTTTATTTTGGAGCATCTATAGTATAATGAATTGATATATAAAAAGGAAAAATTACAAATCCTCCCCCCCCCCCCCACCCAAGGTTTGGCAAAACCTATAGTTTTGTCCTAACTGTTTCAAATATCTACACTTACCCCTACCAAATTAACTTAATCATTCACCATTAGTACACAAAGGGGAAATGATTAACTTTGCCATCTTAACCTTCATTTTTAAAAACATTGTCCCCTAACCACTAAAAATGTTCAAATATAACCAATAAATCTTTTGGGGGGGACTTTGTCATCACCATCGTCGCCCCTCTACTCTCCCTACCCTCACCATCGCCGCCCCTTTCTCTCTCTCTCTGCCCTTACCATCGCCAACCCACTCTCTCTCTCTACCTTCACCATCGCCATCTTCGATCATTCATCGGCTGCCCATAGCCTTGCTCTCTACCCAATCGTCCGTCGACTACCCACAACCTCACTCTTTGCCCGATCATCCATAGCCTACCCACAACCTCGCTCTATTGATCTTCCTCTCTCCTTTCCTATGATGAATTAGTGGTTTTGATTGCAGCTTTAACTCCCTTGGAGCAAGCCATTTCCCGATTCCCAACTCTCAGTCATCCGACAAATTTTGCACATTCAACTCCCGATTCTCAGTCATCCAACGAAATCTGCATAGTCCCTCTCCTGATTCCCAATTTCCCATCCAAACAAACACATTCAACTACCTCAACAATCTCATCCCTTCTTTTTATGTAGTTCGAGGAAAACATCGGCCATAACCGACGAATAGATTAAAGACACCACGAACAGACTGAAGCAAAACCAACAATTCATCTAGGTGCTGAATGATACCGAACAAACCGGAGAAGAAATGTGACAGGTACAAAGCAATCTACAGCTTCTACTTCGAAGACGGTGATGGGCTCGACGATTGTGGGTGGCGACCAGACGGTCATCCTTCTGATTTTGTTTCTGGATTACGATTCTCAATTCCCTCCGATTGGCATGAGTTTTTTTCTTTTGTTTCTAATTTGTGAAGATATGGAGAAATTAGCAGAGATTGAGTTTCTAGTGATGGCTGAATGATGAGCCATGCAAATGTTGATTGATTCATACATAAGGTTTGGTTATTTATGGTTAAATTTAGTTGTTCTTCCGTATTGAAAGAGGAAAAACCCAACAATCGGGCAGTGGATGGCAGCAGAAGGGAGTAGGGTGAGATGTTGAAGTTAGAGGAGGGTGCAAAGTTCCAACAGAAGAATGTTATGATAGTAAAATAGAGTTCTTCCTTTTTTTTGTTTTAACAGTTATTAACGGAGTTAAATTTTAGGAGGTAAATGCCAGTAGTTTTTGAAATATTTAGAACACAATTGTAGGTTTTGCCAAACCTTAGGGGTTTTTTTTTGTAATTTTCCCTAGATAAAAATTGGTCTCTTTAAGATATTACCGAGCATTAAAATGAGGAGACCTCTAAATTCAATACTTTATATAGAAGAATTTTTGGATCAACCCAAATATAACCTCTTACCTAAGTTCCTGACCCTCTTTCATTCAAATTAATCCACATTAGTTTTAGCTCCTAATTGATTTTCACTGCATGTAGAACCGAACCTCAATTTCTCTTAACAAGTACATATCATTATAATTAACATTTTGCCTGACAAATTCTTGCCTAACTTTCTAGACTAGCTATTGCAATGAACTGTGTCTTATAATCCCCCCTCCCCCGAATTCACTCATTTTTTAAAATGTTTATTCATTTTCAAAACATTTTATTCTCATTTTTATCTTTTTTTTTTTATTTAGAACCATTATCATTTAAAAATTAATAATTTATCTTCAATTATATGAACTTTATGCTTTATAACTAAAATTAAGCATTTTATAACAATATTTAAATCGTGGTTTTAAATTTTTTTAATTAAGCATTTTATAAAAATATTTAAATCATGGTTTTTAATTTTTTTAAAAAAATTTGTTAAATGTTAGATTTCTTGTTATATATTTTTAATTAATAATCACCACTTAAAAGATAATCACCTCTAATCATTTTCTTAAATTAATCACCTCTAATCATTTTCTTAAATTATCTACTAATAAAGGTGTAAAATTGGGCTCGACCTGCTGGCTCGGTACGGCTTAGCTTGTGCATGGCTCAATCGAGCAGTTTTTCGGTAAGTCATGACCCATGACATCTGCCCTTTGCATGTTGTGCCAAGTTGGGAAAATGACAACCTAGCTTGGCACGCGAACGACTTGGCTAGCAAAAAATTTAAGGCTGTTTTTAGTTCCATAAAATTTTTTAATTTTTCTGGAAAATTTTCTAAAAATTAGAAAATGAAAAGAAAACATGTTTAATTAAACTATTTTCTTTTCCACTTTTCTTAGAAAACATTTTTTTTAATTTTATGAAGATATGGAAAACATTATTTTTATTGTTTTCCAAGTTTTCTAACCCCTCTCTCTTGCGTTCTCTATTTTTCTTGACTTGAGACTTTCGGCTCTCTCGATCTCCACTTCCGTCCTTGCCATATCTCACTTTCCCACCATCTGACCAAGCCACTTCTCACTTTCCACTACCATCTAACCAATCTCCCTGTCAGTGTCGTCCGACCAGCACCATTAAACTCCTTCGACGCAGTGCTAGTCAACTTATATCTTATCGACTTCAATCACTAAATCCTCTCATCCTTCCTTCAATTACAAGCGACTAAGCTGCCCTTGGGGAATGAAGTGAGTCTAGGGAAGCAATAACAGCGGTATCGGAGCTCTAAGATTGCGAAATCAACAACGGAAAGTGGGATGCCAATAGTGAAATGGTGGTGCATACATAAGGAATAGATAAATTGAGAGCCTAAGTGGCAAAGATCAAACAGTTGGGGGTTGGCTTTGTGAATTTTACATTTTTATTTTTGAAGCTGATAGTCTTGGGAAAATATTCTATTATAGTCCATAAACTTTCCTTCAGCTTTCAAATAAAAGCATTGAGCTTTTCCAATGTATTGTACATGTATATAATCATATTTAATTACTTTAAAACAACTAAATATGTTTTCTAAAACACACTTTGGGAAATTGTACATAGAAAATGAAAACAGATAACAGAAAATGAAAAGGAAAAATGTTTTCTACATCCAAACACTTCCTAAATCTTTCTAATTAATTTTCCAGTCATGTTTGCCGCATCAACACCACATCAGCACGACATGGCCTCGGCTAGTTTTTCAAATTCTTTTGTGTTTTGCCATTTTTTCTCTGGTCAAAATGCATTAGTTGGCCCTTTAACTTTATCAACTCAAGCGAGTTAATCCTTTATGAGTGACTCAGTGCAACCTAGTCTCTTAACTTTGCAAAATATAACAAGTTAGTCCCTGATTAAATGAAATAGAAAATGACATTTGTTCCTCTGTTGTCAGCTCATGGCAGCGTCTTCCCAAGGGTCATTCGACAATTCCCCATTTTCATCCACCGCGAGGCATTATAGAATGGCAGCAACATTGAATCAATTGTAGCATCATCGACGATTCCCCATTTTGGATAGCATCGTCGAATTAATTGCACACATCATTGAAGCTGCTCTAGTTCAAGGACCCAACCTTTGTTACCCGAGGCGTTACTCTGTGAGGCGTCATCTCTGCCAACACCTGCCTCACTGTTAAGGGAGCCAAAGACGTCATCCGTATCCACTTCATCGCCGATTCCAAAAAGGAGAAGGAGTAGTGGATCAATTCGATTGGCAGACAAGTTGCCTCTGTCCTCCACTACTACCTCAAATCCTTCTGGCAGACGAACTGCCTCTGTCCTCTACTAAACGAAAGGCCTCAAATCCCTCCGCAATTACCTCAAACCCCTGGGTTGATGAGCCCGCCACTGTCCCTGTGACTGTAACGCCATGTCAACTTAAAAGACGTATAAGTTGAGGGGCTAACACGTTTCATCAAAAAAGTTAAAGAACTAATTTGCACTGAGTCAAACAAAAATGACAAACTTGTTCAAGTTTGTCAAGTTAAAGGACCATATGTGCATTTTGGCATTGTTCTATATCCAAAATAAAAAAAAATAGGGGGTTATTTTTTTGGGCAAAGATGTAAATTATAAATATATTACAAAACTCAAAAAAACACTAAAAATATATTTAAAAAATGGCAAGTGAGTTAGACGCATGTAATTAAATACTACGGTATACCACAGGTAATAGGAATGCGATACAAATGTTTTCGCACTTTGTTATTTTATCGCCTGATGTACTACGACATTTTGCGGTATTTCGCATAGTACTCATTTTTTTGTGTACATTTTATTCAAAAATCACAGTATACCGTTAATGCAGTAAGGTACGTACTATGGTATTTTATTTTTTACGTATGTGTGCGATATTTTTTTTTTTGTCATTTTACACCAAAATATCATAAATATATAAAAAATTAAAATATAATTAATTCACATATTATAAAATAAATATTTAATTTTATTCTTTTTGTTACTTTTCTTAGTTAACATAAAAATTTAATGGTTACTTAAGCCACCTAGGAACTCAATATGATATTGGAAAATGTATTGTTATTATTAAAGTATTATTTTTTTCTCTTATATTAATAAATTAGTTTCTTTCTAAGTATTATTTATTTTGCTTTATATATAACATTTTTTATATTTTTTGTATAAAAAAAATCTTTTATTATATATATTTGATAAATTATTATGAGAAAAATTAGAATACATATCAAATGTTAAAAAAAATATTGAATTTATGCCATCTTAAAAAAATATTTTAACATTTACTTTTTTATAAAAATAGTATTAGTATGCGGAGTGGTATACCGTAAAAATTTGAGGTATAGTGTACCAACCAATAACAATATTTAGCACCTTGATCACACATGTCAGGCAGGCATGCCAGCACGTAACACCTAAGGCAGTACACGCGTCACGGCTCATCGCAGCCAACTCATGTGCTACCCAACTCAACCCATTTTATGCCTCTATCTACCAAGTATAATTTATGATCCTTCTTTAGAATATACAGCTTTTCTCTAGGAAATCTTTAAACTTGTATTTTAGGTTTCTAAGTGTCAAAAAAAGAATACCAACATGTTGTGAGGTGCAATGATCAAGGCTTATTTCCTTTAGCATTAAATTGACTTAATTTAAAATTACTTATTTTCATATTTACGGTTTTTTCTCCAAACCCAATACCATTTGAAAGAAAATACTATATACATAAAATAATCCATAAATAATATATTTTTATAACACACTTAATATTTCTTTTTTGTGTCAAGCAGTGAAATTTCATAAAAATTTATATTTAAAAATTGAAATTCAATTGATTGTTTTATTTTTATAAGAATTACAATGTACGATAAGGTTGTAAGAGAAATTCTATTAAGGAATCTACCCTAGATCCTATCCCACATAATCTAAGCCTATTATTTGGTTAGAAACCAGAAAAACTTTTTGCACAAGTCAAGATTTGAATTCTGGTCTGCCACAAGAAATAGTAGGTAACATGTCAATTAGTCTACGGATCATCAGCTGTTGTATCTATTTAGTATAAGTTTTCAAATGTTATTAGTTCCAACTTCTGAACAATAATTTATCTAATTTAATTTTAAATGAGCTGGGTTTAAGGAGTGCCAAATTTTATTTGGATCGCATAAATGTTAGTGACTAAAATGTTAGGTTTTAAACTGCAATGCCTTATTCAATATTTAATCAAAGTTTTGAGGCCATTTTGCAATATTTAAACAGATAAAAGACTAAAATGAAAACTTTTGAAAAGCATATTAAGTAAATTATAACTTCTTAAGAAATTAGAGAATACATTATAATTTGAAGTGAGTTTAAAAACAGGAACAATATCGTAAGTTGCCTATAAACAATTACTGAAAAATATTATAAAAATTTTGAAACTACACTTAAAAATGTGATATTTGTAAAATAAAATAAAAAAAAAAAGAACAGAGGATCGAGCAGGAGAAAAAGAAAACATCTCCATCATCTTTAGCTGTGCATAGATTCTCAATAATCATTTCAACTTTTGGTTATACAAATTATAATAATACACTATAGCCTAAAGTCATAGATAGGGTCCGCCTCCCACTTTGTTTCAAATACTAACTAAAAATAATCATCGCTGTCCTAAGGATTTTCCATCTCCCCCTTTCGTTTTTTTCTGTTGAAAAAAACAACCTCTCGCTTATCTAACCTTTTCCTTTTTATTTTCTAATTTTGTGGGCTTTGTGTGTTGCCCAACATGAAATGTTATACTCCCTCTATCTAAAAAAGAATAAAATATATTTTTTTATGTCTAAAAAAAGATAAAATGTTTCCTATTTTAGAAAGTTTTCAACATCTAATTTACCTTACTATCATCATTTAAACTCCTAAAATACAAAACCCAATAAAAAATCTCTTTTTAAATCTTCATTTAAACTTTCATTCCATCAAACCCCAAAAAAAATATTTTTTATTCATTATTTAAACTTTTACCACACGAACACCTTAATTTCTGTACCCAGAGAAACATTTCATCTATTATGAGACAAAGGGAGTATAAAAAATGAATAGACATAAAATTGTAGCTTTTCAGTTATTACAATGGAGTATTATTCATTTCTTTTGTTTGGAGTAATACGATAAAGTATTCATCAGTTATTTATTTATTTATTTATTTTCTCTTCACTCTAAAAAAAATGATGAAGAAGGTCATTTATACATATGTTGGATAACTTAATTAAAAGGAGAAAATTTGAATTAGATATAGTTAAGAAGGAGTATATTTATTGATTGGGGGAGCTTGCGGATGAGAAATCTTTGCAATAATGAGTCATGGTAATAGGTATTTGGCATGGAAGGTCATCAGTTTTCGTCCTCCTTCAAATATTCGCAATTCTACTAAAATTCCCTTGTGACTTTTCTTAGGCGGATAAGAAGATTTGCAAGGGAGGTGGATCTATTATGATAGGTGGAGTACTGATGAAACTTCAAAGGGTGACTCTCACCACGAAATTTTGAACTAATGTCTATCTGAATACATGTTCACACCACACAAATCATTATATATATATATATATATATATATATATATATATATATATACACTCGGTCCTATTTCATATTCTTTGATCAATTTTACTTTTATGTTTTTTTTTAATAAAATGTCATTTATCTCACTAATTGTAGATCTTACAACACCTACAACAAAAATAAAATACTAAAATACAGAGCTCAATTATAGGCATTATAATGCATCTTGAAGATATTGTACCATAAAAAAAAATTTCACGGATAACTTAGATAATGTCAATATTCATATTTATAGATATAAAGAGATAGATCGAAAGAATAAAAAGACAAACAAACTAGTAAACTAACTGGAAATACTAACACACTGGCTGGAACCAATGTATAGTTGGACTAACACATAACGATCCAAGTATAACGCTTGGATGAGTGATAAAGATAACAAAAACAAAAAAATAAAATGAAAATGAAACACAAAACCTTCGATCTATTATTTAGATATTGCTCATAGCTGCTATAAGCTCTATGTTGTATTCTTCGGGCATAGCCAAACCACCATTAATGAAGCAACAAATCATAATCCATTGTCAAGCCAACCACGATCCTTAATGTCTGCCAATAAGCTCATCTTCGGATAAAAATGGATCGCTAAAAGAAACAAATATGAAAAAAACATTAACAATGAAGATGATTGCACAATATAGGATCATAGATTGACCAATCAAGTTTGGACTGAGAGCTATGTCTAGCAGGATAGACAATGGATTGAAGAAGAAGGTTTGAAAGACTAAAATGAGGCGGAGCAACTAGGGTTTCTTACTTCTAATTCTAGGTTGTTCTAATCCCATTTTATTTTACTTTTTTTTTTACTTAAGTTTGAATTGAATTTATTTATATTATCATTTTCTAGAAATTTTTTTTTTAAAAAAATCATTTACCATATGTGTGTGTGTGAATGTAAATAGTGAATGAAGCAAAAAAATTAAAACAGAAGTAGTAGATACTAATCAGTGCTCAAGTTCTAAATCCTGAAAGTTTATATACATTAAAATTCTTTTGCTTATATTCAAAAAGAAAAAAAAGATTCTCCTACATTAATTTTTTCCAAGTCACGGACGGTTGCCAATATTTTGTTCCTAATTAGTTAAATGGATAAAATCATTGTTTCAAAATTTGTACTGTCCCACACGATCAAGTGAGTTGGTGAAAGTGTAGGGACATTGGCTCCTATCATCCGTATATCCTAAGTTCGAGCCGCCCCTCCCTCCTTTTCCTTTCTCGAGCCGCTCCCTCCTTTTCCCTTTTGAAAACCAAAATTCTAAGTACAAAAAAAAAAACTTGTACCATACCAACTACTAGTATCATATTGTACCGATCAAAACAATTACTTGACTGGCTTGTCTGGTTCCATCTTCTATACCTAGTTTTATTGATTGGTACCGATCATCTTCGACTACCTCATACCACATTGTACCAACTACTAGTATTATCTTGTACTGGTCAAAACAAGTGCATGATTGGTTTGTCTGGTTCCGTCCTCTATTCCTAGTTTTACTAATTGGACCCGATCATCTTCAATTGTCTCTTATCACATCGTACTATTCTGGGACAAGGAGCAATGTATTTTTTCAAAATATTTTATTTATTTTACACTTTTAAATGAAATATATAATGATTATGTGTAAATAATTACTTGCACAATAGAATTTGTTTGATATTTGAAAGAATGTTGTATTTTTATTTATTTTCATGGCTTAGAATTATATTTTTATTTTATAAAAAATATTATTTAAATGTAAAAAACCTTGCAACTAATCTACTTTTATGTCATATACACTCGACATCCATATACTTTTAGTAGTTACATTCTATATATTCATATGTTATAATTATATGAATGGGGTCCCCCCAAACACACACACACACACACACGCATAACCGTATATCTGAGCTGCAATGAGATGGTTCTGTTATTGTACCGCCCTACTAAAATAACGTTACATCATCTGGTTTAAGATTCACAACCTTAGACCTTCTTACATTTGGTTGAAAAATTTGAATTGCAAGGGTGAGACTTCTAATGAGCAAAAGTGGGCATATATAGGGTTTCTACGAGAGTAGTATGACATTTGTACATGATCTAAACTAGACAAGAACCCAAAAGTACTTAATCCGTCTGACTCTGATAATATTTATTAAATTCATCATTTGAAAAAAAAAATATCAGTGATGTACCATAAAAGCATAGTATAAGCATGCATATTCAATAGAAGTAAATTTTATGAATGGTCTTTAACCTTTAGTCATTGTCTCCTTTTAATCCCTAACATATTGAATGTTCTGTTTTAGTTCTAAACCTATTAAAATGTTTTTTTTTTAGTCATAAATATATTGAAAATGTTTTATTTTTATCCCAAATTGATGAAATTTGTTAACTCAAAGTGTTTATCTGATAACAAATTTTTATATCATAATTTAAACTATCCGGTAACTATCTTACAATAAATTTAATTGTATAATAATTTTTTTACAATTAATAAAAAATTCAAATCACATTTTTTTCTCTTTGTAAATTGAACTTATTTTATTCAGAAAGAAAAAAATTATTTATTTAAATTATCTATTTACTATTAAAAAATATTAAACTATTTAAATTTACTTGAAGACAACTACCGAATATTTAAATTAGGATTTCAAAAAAAAATTTCTGATAATTATTCTGAGTTAATGAATTTTATCTGGTAAGAAACCAAAATGAAACAATTTTAATAGATTTAGGACCAAAATAGAATATTCAATATGCTAGGGACTAAATGAAAACAATGATCAAAGGTTAGAGACCATTTATGCAATTTACTTTATTTAATAGTGTAACTTAAGAAATTTTGAGGAGATAATGCCAAATTAAGTATAATAAATTTATGAAATACACACTTACATAGTACGAAATGAAATTAAATTAGTTGCATTTTTTGTTCGAGTCTTAGGCTTATTGAGTTGGGTTAGTTTGTGGATAAAACTATGGACTATTTTCAGGTGCTAGTAGAATTTGATGAGTGATTAAAGTAACTTAAAATTTATGTACTGGTGCTTGTAAAAAAAATAAAAATCTGGTGTCGCTTATTTATTTACCTACTAATACAAGAGTTTTTCTAAATTAAGTAGTGGGGGTCATCTAACCGACACCCGTACAAATGAGGATATGTCACTGTTCTCCAATGTTCTAATATAATTTACTAAATAGAATATTCCCTTTGACAATATATATTAGGATTAAAAATAAGCCGAGTTAAGTTGAGTAGTGAGTTAATCATATTCAAGTTGAGATATCTATCAAACTTGATATTTTATTAATATTTAGATTAAAAACAATATGAATGAAACATGCACGAATTTTTAACCTATTGAGCTTGAGCTCGCTTAAATTTGAAAAAAGTTAAAATTGTGCTAATATAAGCCTAGTAATAAGTAAATCAAGCTTTGTTTGAATTATGAATTGAGCCTAAAATTTTATTTAGGTTTGACTTGATAACAGTTTTAACAAACCATAAACGGGTTTTAAATTGAATTGAACTTGAACTGTTTGTTTATTTTTTTATTCATAATATGCATATCAGGTTGGCTTCTTTTGTATTCAAAATAATGGATCCTGTGCCACATAGTAATAGCAACAAGCATGAAAAAATAACATATACTTTAAGACATAAAAATTAAAAATACGACATGTATTGTAGAAGGGACGAAATGCTTAAAATGCATTATCTATCTTTTTTTATGAAAATGCGACACATAATATAGAACGGGAGAAATACTAAAGATGCATGACTTATCCCATGAGGATAAAACCCAACGAAGATCTGTCACAAAATGTGTGATGTCCTAATTTTCCCCACCACAGCATATTAGCATTCGGGGAGTGCTGCATCAACTACCATAGCCTAGTGGTTACGTGTTTGGATACCTTCATTTATGATTGAGGTTCGGCTTTCCACAAGTACATTGTGCGCCCCTTTATCAAATTGTGGCTTTACGCCTTTCAAGTTTTCAGAAGTAGGCAGATTTTACCTCAATCTTTTCTTAGTAACTCTTTAATGCTTAACGGTATTTTAGAAATCAACAATGGCATAAAACTCTAAGGGATAAGAAAAATATAAAACTAACCACTAAAAGTCTACTCATTCCCATGATATTGAAAAAAATGAAGATAATCGAATCAAGCTGAATCTTTTAAGTAAGCCAAAATAAATCTAGAATAAAGAATTGATAAGTAGCTAAAAAAAAACCGAGACCAAGCTAACAATAACCAAATAATCTTGAAAGCAATCAAGTATTAGATGTCTAAAAAAGACAATTTATAAAAGTAAAATGACTACTTATAAAACCTAATAAAATAAAAACTGATTTTATTCTATACAATCGACTACATATCTATTTCCAAACACAAATACATCCTAGTAGAGTTAAGATTTCAGTAAATCCAATAAAAAATTTAGATTTATTATTGACCGTCTCCAATTAAATATTTACCATGTAAGAGTTTGAAATTACTTGTAACCACGAGAATTTAAAGAAGATTATATTAACCATAAAATTCAATAACATCCAATAAGGTCAGTTAAGTAATGAAATAACTGAAAGAGAAAATCTGGACTAAAATCTAAATCAAACTGAGAACAGTCAATAAGGTATATTGTAAATTTTGCGGCAGCAGGCATGTTGAACAAACAATGTCGACAAGGCCACCAGTTGAGATAAAAATGCGAGTCTAGATAGAGTTGTCGCATAGGATATGGTGCCGGTAAAGTTATGACCGTTAACTATTAATAAAAAATTGTTAATTGAAGAAATCTTAAATTTAAAAGTAAACCATCCGCTATTATCTAATTAAGCAAATTTCTTTTAGTACTTAAAAACATAATAATCTAATTAATATTTTGTAAATGAGTAAATTGAAAGTTGCACTCCTCATATGTAAATGCAATTGATTAAATTTAATATCTCTTAACTTAAGCTCTCTAGAGGTAATTTATTTTAATTTAAGTTAATTTAATTTAAAATAATTTATTTTTTATTTTTATATCTTTTTCACCTGAAACCAATTTAATTTAAAATCAAATATTATATAGGTATAATAATTCATTTGAAATAAAATTTTTTATAGTATTATTAAATTTCTTTGAATTTTTTATTTTTTGATACCTAAAAAAATTAATAAAAATTTAATAGTATCAAAAAATTTTGCAATCAATGAATTATTGCACTTAAATAATAATTATTTTTAAAAAAATTATTTTAAATTAAGGTAACTTAAATTAAAATAAATCAGAAACCTCCAAATCATTATCCTTGATGTAATAACAAAGTGATTTTTCAACAAGAAAACCGCCGCCACCGTGTTTCTAAAAATTGACGGCCCAGCGGGCATTGTAACCGCATTCATCCTTGTGTCGCGTTTTGGTTTACTTTCAACAAGGAGACTGCCGCGTTACCTTTCCATGGTCTTTACAATTGGATTTGTGACTTTTTTCAGACAAAATAAAAGAAAATTAGGATGTGCAAAAAATAAAAATAAACAGACAATGAAAGTGAACACTATCCGCATTAAAAAATCCCGTCCCTAGCAATGCCCATAAGGCGAAAGATAATTAGGCTTTTAGAAATATATGTCAGACTAATTAGGGTAATTTGCTTTGAGGCAAGAATTATTATCACCGTCCTAAAAATAAAATTTTTTTATGAAAAATTTTGTTTTAAATGATACAACAAAGCTCTTAACTCCATTGTAGAAAGTATCAAAAGGTGCTTTAAAGAGACTTTGTATTTATAGGGCATAAGATGACACAATGTAAAGTTGTGCTGGTTCTAACAATTACATTAGTTCAAACCACCATGTTGTTACCAACCAATCTGTTGGCTAGAATAGACATACATATTTACTAGGATAGTTATAATATTTTATTAATCAATGTGTTATTTAGAATAGACATACCTATCACTTGAATAGTCATAATGCTTCTAATTAAACAACACAACTATATCAACCATTGTATTGTTTAGACTGGACATATATCTATTCATTTGAATAGACACAATGATTCTAAACAAACATAATGATTCAAAATTAAAATTAAATTAAATATTAAATTCAAAAACCCTAAGTCTCATAATTAGTATGTAATTTTTTTCCAAAACTAAATGAGAACTCTAACAATGCCCCACTATGTTTGAAACAAATTCTATTTTACCCTTTAAACTAACAAACATTATGAATACAAAATGGTATCTTTTGATTTAAACCATTAATTAGTGTATATATTCAATTAATTTTAACAAAGTTGTTAGTGTCCGGAGATTAAACTACAACTTTTATTATTAAAATTAGGCCTAAAGCCATTGTTGGCCCCTAAAATTGAATGACTTGGACACTTAACCTCCTTAACATTGAACCTGTTTAACTCACCCCCTGAACTTATGAACTCTAGACACTTAAGCCTTTTTTACCCCATGTGAGCATTATGTGATTTTTCAACTTGGCGTTGTTTGTTCCATTTCTTTCTTGTATATATATGGTATTCATTTCACCAAGTAGAGCGCAAAAGCAGAGCATATCACAATTGGGAGATTTTGGCGAAATTGGCATTTGGGTTCTCCTTATTTAGAAGTTAGTTCAAGATAGAATGGGAATGAGATAGAAGGCTTTTACATGAATTCTCCTTATTCAGAAGGTAGTTCAATATTAACTTACATGGTTTGTTCTTAAATATGGCCTTTTGGTTAAAGATAATAGTGGTAAAAAAAAGCAAAATATTTGGCTTCGATGATGACAAGGTTTACAAATATGACAAAGGTGCTAGCGACAGAAACCTCTATTTTCAATCTTCATCTCTAGTTTAGTCGTAGGCAATCATTTGTCGAAAAGGTAAATCATCCTTGTCGAACTCACCTCCAAGCATCAATCTCCAATTACTATCTTCAAATTAGCCCACAAAATTTGAGCATTCTTTTCCAAGATCAAGTCCATGGAAATAAATGAGAAAATGGGAAAAGTTGGAAAAACCCCTACGGAACCAAAATAGGTGTTCTTTTGATGAAAACCTATAAGCTAAATCTTATTTAAGAACCAACCATGTAAGTTAATATTGCTATAATATGAAAATGAGCAATAACTTTTTTTGCAAGAAAACTAAGGGTAACAAGGATCAAGTCTTGGAGTTTACGATATACTGGTGGTATTCGAGCTAAGTTTTGATTGACTTGTGTCTCTGTAAATGCAAGGAATCACACTTAAAACCTCAGTCATTGTCTGCTTACACATTTTTCTAGTCAAACAACCTGAAAGTGGAAATAGTTGAATTCATAGTTACTTTTCTAATTTCTGCCAAAAATCTGAATGTTTTGTTCTATTCTTTGTCATTTTTTTTATCACAAAATTTTGGTCAACTTTATTCATCATTAGCCATGTTTGTAGTTTTTATACATAAACACAATATATTCAACATGCAACATGTTAAGCAAAACTACATAAACCAAACAGGCTATGCTCCTGCTCCATCAACTCTTGCCACTTTCTTGTCTACGTGTTTTTCTACATCAATAGCATATTTGTCTACAGCTTCTTTAATTTGCTTCATAGTGCTAGCTGCAGTCAATTCTATGTTTGTTTACATTTTCATAACATCATCATTCCTTTCCTGAGCTTTTTTAATTTGCCCCAAGACATCTGATTTCTTCTCATGAAAATCTTCAATTTTGCCATTTATCTTTTCCAATTTTTGTTTCAGCTTACTAAAATCTTCATTCCTTTCTTATTTCTTAAGTTCCCTTTTTTTCTCACCGTTTTCTATGTCATTTTCTTCGTCATCTTGACCATTTGGCCACTTCACATCACTGAATTAGGCACGAAAAAGCCATTGCCTTCTGCCTTCAATTTCATGAGAAACAAATGGAGCAAGCGACATTAGGTTAATAAACATCACGTGAGGAGCATAAACAAATGGAGCAAGTGACATTAGGTTAATAAACATCATGTGAGGAGCATATGTGAAAAAAGAGGGTAAAATATCCCAATTTTTCAAGTTTAAGGGGTTAGTTAGACTGATTCCAAGTTAAAAGGGTTAAGTATCTAGGTCATTCAAATTTAGGGGCCAAAAAATGGCTTTAGGCCTTAAAATTATGAATACAACACACATAATGTTTATTATTTTTTTCTTAATAAGTTGATCTCACCTTAGCACAATTATATATGACCATGTGCTAATCCTGTTTCACAAATACTTATAAGAGAGTTCTCATTTCCTTTATTGAAGTGACACCACTTCTATATTTGTGTATGTGGAGTATTAATTTTATCTCAGTTACTAAAGACATTTTTTTTAAAATTTTAAAATTTGAATTCAACTCCATGAATTCTAATTCCATTAAGCAATAATTGCATATTTTTTAATAACGTAACTGTCAGCACTAAACATTAACACACAATGGAACTATATTTAGTACAAACAAGTGTTTAACAATGACTTATTATTATCCATCAAACTTTAAAATTAGTGTTAACAAATTTAAAATTGGGTTGCCATCATTGGCACTTAATAATTAGAGAGAAGTCTAATTCCTCGTATTGTATTCCTAACCAAATCTCTTAGAAGAGGTTTGGTAAGAGGATTTACTAAATTATGTTTGAACCTAATAAAAGTTATGGTGATCACCTCACTTAGAATTAATTAACATACATAATTGTGTCTAAGGCTAATATGTATAAACTTTTCATTATAGACTTCACTATAAGCTCTAGACAAATCTGGTCACTATCGCAGTCCAAAAAAATAGATGGCATTAGTTGTGGGCACAACTCTATTTCTAATAATAAGTTTTTGAGTCATTTTGCTTCTTTACCTAGCGCAACAAATGTTTGTGATTCTTTTTTGGATGGAGAGAGTACTATGTTATTATTACATGCAAATAAGACTATAGAAAACAGCCTTCAGTTTTGCTCGTAAAGTTGGTTCACTTGACTTGATTTAAATTGCTCGGTGCCCAATCATATCTTTCAGACACAACACAAGAGGATATAGACCCAAGAAAAAGTATTGTCACATTTAATTTTGCATATTAATAAGTTTTTTTTATAAGATTATAACATTAGTTTCTTAGATTTAATGATATTCAACAAATTCTTATGTTGTATTTGCTCAGGTATAAATTAGCAAATTCTGACCTTTTTAACTAACTATTGTTTTAAATTTCTTTTTTAGTAATGCTTATTACTAATACATTTAAAAAAAATAGTGTTCAAAATGATTTTATCTATCATATGATACACAAATATTTTACACATTATTTTGTTACAAACTAATCGAGTCAACTTCGAGTTGTTCAATCCTTATTGAGGGAGTAATACTTTTCATTTCATACAAATAATAGGGGAATGATCTGATATACGTAAGGGAGACATGAGTGCCGTGAAAAAAAAAAAAACCTAATCAAGTGGGATCTAAGAGAACCCTATCAATTTTGCTCCATACAGCATTGGACCCATGTCCATAATCGGTTTATCTTAATAGGTCATTGTGGGCATAAATAGAGCATATAAAAACTTTCTTCCAAATGATTAAAAGTTGATCAAACATGCTTCTCAAGTGAACCTTTACCTCCAGATGATCAATCCCACTAAAACAATGCAACCATTGTAGTACATACTGTGATCGAAAACCATCTCCTACTTAGACCCCCAATTGCTAAAAACCTCATTTAGTTGATTAAGAATTGACTCTAGTTTCCAGAATAGCTAATATAACTACTTTATTTACATAAGCGAACTTTCTAATTTCTAGCATTTTGTTAGGTTTGTTGCAACCTTGCCATTCGAAGAGGAAATAATCGTTTAGATGAGGATGACTTGAGTTTTTTCAACCATACTTTTCCTGGAGGGCTTAAATTGTTATGTGGTAACTTTGCTCTTTAGGTGCATCTAGATTTAAGGTCTGTAATTACGATGGGCCAATTAATAAAATTATTGTCTAAATAGATTCTTGGAGCTCTAAACTCCTTTCTCATGTTGGAAAATTGCAACTAGTAAGATCTATTTTGTATAGCATTCAAATGTTTTGGGCTTTTATTTTTGTGTGTATATGGGCAAATCCTACATAGGTAAGAAAATGAGTTAAGTTAATATTTTATATAGTGATGAGACATCTCTACCTATTACCAATTGGTTTTGAGTTAGATACTTTAACATGGTATCGGAGCTCAACCATTGCAAAAAATAACTCACGTGATAGAGGCGAAGCGGTCTACATGTGATAAGGGCTATTTACCTATAGCCACATGGTCAAGAAAAGGGGTTAAGTTACTCCAGCCATTACTAGAAATAACTCATGTAATAGAACAGAAATGGCTAATACAGAAGAGGGCATATTAAGTGGAAAAATCTCATATAACCAAAAAAATGGGTTAAATGTTTTGTATAGTAATGAGACCTCTCCACCATTGCTAATTAGTTTTAGATTGGATGCTTTAACATTTTATTTTACCAGTTTCAATGATCAGGCAAGTGGAGCCTAAATATGGGTTGTTTATGCGGCTTGGGCTAAAAGAGTTATGTTTCTGAAATTAAGCTTTGATTCTTAAGATTTTTTTGTTTATATCTCAAAAGAAAAATCTTTGTGTATTATGTTGAGTAACATGATTATTTTATTTTGGATCGACGCTTCTACTCTCATGTTCTTAACACTTTTACTTATTTAAATTGTGCTCTAGGAATTTTCAGCAGAACAATTAAACCTGCAATTCACGAGGTTTGAGAGGAAGGTGGGAATCCCATTACTCAATTGTGGTGTGCGTTAATGAAAGCTGGATCTATGTTTTTTTCTTCTTCTTTCCAGTCCATAAGATAAATAAAAAGCAAGAAAAGCTGCGGTACCTAGACTGAAAAAACATAGAGTTGAGTACAGAATTGACAGAAGATGAATAGTCTGCGTAGTTGATGGGAGAAAGTTTCCAAAAAAGGGGCATGAATCCAGCTGTAAAAATGTGATGGTTGATCCGAGTCAGCTCTTTGGTAGGATGTGGTTCTAAACAGGCCTGGGTCTGTGGTCCACACCGACCTTTTCCATCAAATGCGTCTCTCCATTCACCTCACACGACCCAAAATCCCCTCTTACTTTTCACGAGATTTTGACTTTTTCAACATTGTTCAACTCTCTTTATTTCTTATTTTCAAGTACGTAACATTGTGCCGAACTTCTTCTTCCTTTTTCTTTTTCTTCTTCTTTTTTTTTTTTTTGCCCCTTTCAGCCTGTAAGTTTCTTTTTTATGATTCTATCTGTCTTAATAAGCCTACTTATATTTACATAGTAAAAGTGTGAATCCATTCATATGGTAATTTTTAGTATATGATTATGATAAGGTGATGCATCGGAGTACATAATATATGAATGTCATAATTATACATGTGAAACTTGTTTTGAAAAATTATTTTAATAAGTTTGTCCTGGTATGGATATCTTCTGTTCATATCTTATACTAAGTTCATATTATTGAGTGGTTGTGGTTTAGTCTTATGTGGCTAATCTCTATACTATAGATTATCAATTCAATTATTTAAGGAAAAACACAATTGATGGTTTGTGATAACTGTTAATTATCACAAATTATTGATAAAATAAAAGGATCCCTAAATTATAAGAATCCCAAGTCAAGTGACAGTCCAGAACAATTAACGATTTTCACGCTATTAATAACCGTTATTTAAGTATATTAAAGGTCAAGCATAGACAACTTTCAAATGAGTATTTTCTATATTTGTCGCATTACATTGACTCCAGAAATTTTTTATTTAAGGTGATTAAGCCATTTAGACGAATTCTAGTAAATATTCTGCAGCGAATTTGTAACATTATTTATGTGATCTTGGAAACTTAGCAATCTCACAGTAGTAAAACCCTATTTATATGTTTTTTAATAGGAAATCATACTTATTTACATGTGTGCTAGTAAAAGGTCTTGCTGTACATAAATGTTAAGTACGAAAACTTTGTCGCTGCAATTGCGGACGTAGTAATATTCCCCGATTTGACCCCATTGCTTGACACTTTGTTTTCGCAAATTTTTGTGTTAATTGTAATTTGTCCCCTAAGGTTTAGATAAAATTACACTTTATCCCTTTTATTTTAAAAATATACATTTTACCCATATCTTTTTAATACAGTCTGACAATAATTTTTGAAATCTTAATTTAAATATTATGATAGTTATTTTCTGGTAATTTTAATTTGTATGATATTTTATTACAGTTAATGGACATTTTAAATTATCAGTTTTTTCTTTTTGTTCTTTTTATAAATAGAAAACTGTATTTTTTAGATATCAATTTACTATAAAAAAAGTACCACATATATTGAAATTACTTAAAGATAAGAACCATATAGTCTAAATTAAGATTTCAAAAATTGTTGTTGCATTGTATTAAAAAGATAAGGGGTAAAGTGTATATTTTAAAATAAGAGAGGCAAAGTGTAACTTCACCTAAACTATAAGGAAAAATTGTAATTATCCCCAAATTTGTTGGACTCGTGCGCTTTTTTTTATATTATAAATTTCTTTGTTTCTTTTTTTTTTTCGTGTTTTTATGAGATAAGACTTGACGGCGTCGACGAGGTGAAGCTTTTTAAATAAACAACTCAAACAAAATTTTCTCTTAATAAAAAAGTACGGCAACAAAATGAGGACCGCTTTGTGACACGTGCTGTGCATGTGATTCGAACAACCCTCCGATGCTTCGCTCCGCTCGATCTGGTAAAAACGCTCAAAAGAAAGACGGAAAGGGTGAGCGAGAGCAAGAAAAGAGGGCGGGGGACTGAAATTGGACACACGTGTGCACACGTGCAGGGGAATAATTTTTGGGTATGAGCGCGACCATTGAGGGGCGGACGACACTAGCATGGAGCCGTGAGCCACGTGTCGGTTCACATGATGCGGTCTAAGTGGAGGTTATTAGTATCACTACCCTTTTAAATTGTGAAAGGAAGTTTACAAGTTCTGTCCATTCTCTCTCTCTCTCTCTTTTTTTTTTTCTGTTGTTTTTTTTTTTTTGGGTAAACGGGTTTTCCTTTCATCCTAGGAGCTTTCCCAAGAAAGAGCATGGCGTTTTCGTTTAAAGAGAAAAGTACAAAAGATAAATATTATTCTTAACATAGTTTAAAGAGTTTTTTTTAGTTATTTCTAAATTTTAAGTGATACTATGCTTACCACTGATATTAAAAAAAAAACCATTTTTTTCTTATTCTTTTAACTCGTTAGTCAGAGTTACAAATATTACAGATGCACCATCAAAATTTGGAAATCTGTACTTTTACAATTGCTTTTTCCCCCCATTATTTCACAGTAACTTATAAAATCTTAAATAAAACTACTTGCTAATTGTCTTCCATTAAATGAACATGTATTTGATTTATTTTTCTATTTGTGTAATATTTTTAAAGTTAATAAATATTTCAAACTATTAGTTCTCCATCTTTCTAAATGTAAAATATTTTTTTATTGAATTCCAATTAATTGTTAAGAAAATACCAAAAAATAAAAATTATATAACATGGTTATTAGATAGATTAAATTAGGATTTCAAAAATTATTATCAAATAATCCTAAAAGAAAAAAAAAGAAAAAAGAAAAAGGTGTATATTTTCAAACTTTAAGTGGTAGCTGTAATATTAACTTAGGTTTAGGGATGAAAATTGTAATTCTTACCAACAGTTAATTTAATATACCAAAAGAGCAGGGTATAAGGGTATATTTTCAGACATCAAGGGCTAAGTGTATATCATCTAAAATTCATGGAGTAACTGCAACAAATCATGGTTTGGTATAAGGATTTATAAAATATTTTAAAGGTAAAATTGTAGCAAACAAGATTAACGAAAAATAAAACTTCATAAAAATATATAATGTCAATTTTCTTATGTTTATTCATACCGTGTTAAGAAAGAAAGTATCTTTTTTATATATAATTTTTTTTTAGGTAATGGCAAGCATCAGGAATGAAAAACCTTAGAACAAGAAAACTTGTTATATAAAAATGAAAACATACTTCAACAAAATACAAAAAAATTACCATTTTTTTTAGAATTTTTAACACAATGACTAAAATCCTGCCTTTCATAGTTTAGTGGAATATTTGTAAATTTAATAAAATCTTAGATACTATTTTGTAAACTTATGAGAAGTCCATGGACCAAACTTGTAACATGGTTTCAACTGAAAATTATTAAAATTTAGGGACCACATTGTAAATTTGAATTTGGGACATTCTAATTTTCCAAACTTAAAATGCTTCTTGAGTTCTTACTCTACCTAATCTAAACTTAGGAGAATAAATCATGCAAAATATAAAAAATGTAGAATGTCTGGGTGTTATTATCCAAATAAAACCAAATATAAAATTGAAAGGATTTTAACATTCTATCAAATTGTTTCAATTCTTCATTTGTAGTTTGGGGAAGTCTAATAACCAGAAATTAAAAGTTGTTGCAAGCATTTCCATTAAAGGAGATGAAACTCCTTTATGTACATTATAAATTTATAATCATCCTTTGCCTCTCAAAACGTTAACTCTATTTTGTATTAGAAAAAAAAAAAGAATAAGATACTTAAATATTCACCTTGTCATGGTTTTGCTCAAATAAAATCTACCTTTTCTACTGGTAAAATCTTTATACAATCATTTAACATGCTATGAGTTATTCCTTTTTCGTAATGAAACTAAAATTATTCTTAGTCTGAAGCACACTTTTTTAATAACATAATTAAGGTTTGAGGATTAATCTTTTTAGTTGTTATATAACACACAAACTACTTCTTACAATATCCCAAAATAGTTGAAACATTTAGGTGTGATACAAATAAAAAAAAGGGAGGGGGGGAACTGTAGGTTGTTTCCAATTTTATTCTTAAATTGGTGCACGTAAATACTAAAAGATGGGGAAAAAAAACATATTAAAATAATAATTTAAAGAGCAATATCAAAAAGTAATTTACAAAATATTAAAATGTCAAAGAGATTTAGAATGACTCAAAATAAAATATGTTACAAACAACTTAGGAGAGAAGAAGTGCATGTTTAATAGATTGTCACACCCTTAATGTATGGTCCAAGTTACATTTTTCCCCTTGTCGTATCATAAGTCACAATTGCCACCTCGTTTTTCTAACACATTTTCCAATAGTTAGTCAATGATAGGAAAAATAAAAATTATATTATAATAGCTCACAAATATGATGGTTCAATTTGGGCTGTCCATTTCTATGGACCCCATGTAGATCCCACATGAAAAGATGGCCCAGATTAAGCCATCAAGTCTCTGAATTACGGCTCTTCTGTTTTATAAAGGAAAAACTTATTTTTGGAACAGTCTAGTTAAATTGTAATTCATCATTGATTTTATTTGTAATAAACTAGCAAACATTTACCAGATAATATTTTCTATCATGAAAAATGGTCGTCTCATAAGAGTAGAAAAAAGTGTGATTTTGATTAAAAAATAAAAGTAAGTCATATTTTGCCTAAATCACTTTTGGTCATTTGAACTATATATACTTAGACATTATCATCCTTGAACATTCGTGCAGTACAACTCAATCCATTAACTATAAAATGTAGGGCACTTAACCCATTTTACTTGTTAACTTAGTCAAAATCATTAGATTTCTATTGGTTTACTGACTTAATTGTAAAAATGTAAAGTTTTAGTTGCTAAATCACAAAAATACATAACTTGAAGCATTTAATAAAGTAGCCTATGATTTAAAGTTGAGAGACTAAGTTGGACAGCACTAACAATTTAGAAACTATTTTAAACAAGCTAACATAGTTTCGAGGGACCAAAAGTGACTTTTACCTATTTTTTAGGTAAATATAGTGTGCAACATTTTATTTGGATTAGTGGTGCCTCAGAATTTGTGGAAAGGTCAGAAATGTGAGGAGTACACATGGGGGAATGTCCGGCCGTGCTGGCTTTGCTGCCATTTCAAATCATTATTTATTCCGGATTGATGACGATGATGAAGTATATGATTCTGCTGCGTTTACCAAGACGAAAAATAATAATAACAAGATAAAACCACCATCGTAGTAGTTAATTAGCTTGTTTTCATATCAACAATTAAGTTGCAACAAATTTATTTTAACTTAAATTAATTTAATATAAAATAATTTATTTAATTTTTATATTTTTTATTTAAAATTAATTTAATATAAAAACCAATATTATATATGAGTAATAATCAATTTGAGAATAATTTTTTATATTTTTACTAAATTTTTATGATTTTTTAGGTATTAAAAAAGAAAAATTTATAAAAATTTAATAACATTATAAAAATTATATTCTTAATTGATTATTATACCTACATAATATTAGTTTTGAAATGAAATTGATTTCGTATAAAAAAATAAAAATAAAAATATTTTAAATTAAGTTGACTTGAATTAAGACAAATTACAAATTTATATGTATCATTTAACTAGGATTTACCAACTAACTTATCCTATTGGCTGAACATTTGCAAGTATTCTCTGCATTTCTTTTAACGCATAGCTAAATTTCACAAAGTTCATAACTTTAATTATTATTTTTTAGTCATTAATCTATTAATTTTTAGTCTTGGCCATGAACTGATTAAAATTATTTCGTTCTGATCGCTCACCAATGAAATTTATTGACTCAAAATAACTATCACATACAATTTTTTTTTATTATAATTAAATATTTGATAAGTGTCTTCTAGTCCATTTAAATTATACAATAATATTTTTTTTTACAATCCATAGACGTTTAAAGTCATTGTTTCTTTCTAAATGAAATAAGTTTACTTTATAATAAGGAAAAACTAGTGATTTAAATTATCTAGTAAATGTAAAAAAACTTATTGTATGTATTACTTTTTTTTGTAAGACAATTAGTTATCAAATAATTTAAATTACAATATAAAAAGTAAGATGAAAGTATAACCCACAACCTGATTATCAACTTGAACACAAACAAAAAAATATTAGCTCAAGTTAGTTTTGATAATGAAATTAGCATAAAATGACTCAACTTGACCCGACTATAGAGTGCATAAAATGGTTCAGTTTAGCCCTCAACCTGACTAATTGGAACATTAAGACCAATCCACCCTCAATCTCCCTAACCGAACTTAGTTACCCTTACTCTCCCTAACCCAACCAAATGCCTTAGGTATAAGTCAAACCTAACCCTCACTAAACCCAACCCATACTCTATTGAACATTAAATGCATGCTTTACTCATGGCCCTTACTTGCTGCCCTGCCTTTTGTTCATGACTCCATTGCCTTAACTCAACCTTACATCCTTGCTAGCTTCTGCTTTTTTTGTCTTCGCCACTACTAGAGTCAACCTAATCACCATTAGCACAAAAGTCTGAGAAGAAAAACAAAACACTTGACACTCTAACCCAAAATCTAGAAATAAG
The DNA here is from genome assembly GCA_039654915.1 of Aquilaria yunnanensis. Classification (NCBI taxonomy): domain Eukaryota; kingdom Viridiplantae; phylum Streptophyta; class Magnoliopsida; order Malvales; family Thymelaeaceae; genus Aquilaria; species Aquilaria yunnanensis. Next base: position 7,341,959 of record CM077595.1, read on the forward strand.
TGTTGTGAATTTGTGTAAGTGACATTACAGAGAATGATTGAGGAAAGAAAAAAGGAATCTATTAAGCGAAAAAAAAAAATAACTTTGGGAAATGGCCATTGTAGATGGTGCCAACATTATCGGACGAGTGTAAGAGAGAGGCAACGCTCATGAAACCCATAAAACAGAAGAAAAAAAGTAAGAGGGCGAGACTTAAGAAAGAGATTGGGGGTGGGGTGAAAGAGAGAGAGAGAGAATAAGGTTGTAGATGAACCGAACCGAACGAACACGAATGAGAGTTGTTCGTGTTCATTCATTTAGGTTTTTAACGAACACGAACAGGCCTTGTTCGTGTTCGTTCGTTTATGTTCATGAACAACAATAAACGACTCAAATGAATGAACTCGTTCATGAAAGGTAATACACGAACACGAATGCGTTTATGAACAATGTATAGAATATGTTTATGAACAATTTAAACAAACATAACATAAACACACACACACATGAACAAACGAACAACGAATGAACATAAATGAACAATAATCGAACTGTTCGTGAACATAAATGAACGAACATAGGCTTGTTTATATTCGTTTGTTTAAATAAACGAATAGAAAATTGTGTTCATGTTCGTTCGTTTAGCTTAATAAATAAATATAAACAAACTCCCGCTGAATGGTTCATGAACAGTTCACCAAACGTTCTATTCGTTTATGCCCCTAAGAGAAAGTGAAAAAGACACCATGAGTCTCCCATTTGGGAAAAAAGGTTTATATGCAACTTTTCAAAATTACACCCCTCAGTCCTTGATTTCTCTTCCGCATTGCACTTAGATATATATTATTTTTTCCTATTATAGGCCGCACCACCAAATAGAGAAATCTGGTTGACCCAATTGCAATCAACTTGAACTTGAATTAATTGAGGTTCGGACTGAGTCAGGTTGGAGCACAAATTGGGTCAAGTTTGGTTATGTTTGGTATAACATATACTTTATTCTCTATTTCTTAAAAACTACACTTTGTCCCTGTTTTTTTTTTTAACACTGTTTAACAACAACTTTTGAAACCATATTCTAAATTATACGATAAATATATTCCAGTCATTTTAATTTCTCTAATTTTTTTGTAGTTAATAAACATTTTAAACTATCAAATTTTCTTCTTTGTAAATATATTTTCCTCTTTGTAAATGTAAAACAGTATTTTTCAAATTTCAATTAACCATGGAAAATATCAAAAAATTTAAAATCACTGGAACTTAATTAATATACAATTTAAACTAGAGTTTCAAAAGTTGTTGTGAGACAGTGTAAAGAAAGTAGAGGTAAAGTACAAATTTTTTAAAATAGATGGGCAAAGTATAGGTTAGTTTAGCCAGTTCCACATGTGTATTTTTGTAATTTCTCCTTTATCTTACAATATAAAAAATCCCATATTAGTTAGTTGGGTAAAGGACACCAAATGTTCCTAAGCTCTTACCCATATTGCTTTTTGATCCTTAAACTACCAATTATTGCATATTCATCCCCAAAACTACCCTTAACATTGCATCATCCGTCCTTTGTTAGTACTGTTATTAAAGTAGGCCAAATTTAGCAAATAAACAAAACTAGATGTCTAAAAAGGAATTTGGCCACAAAATAAAAGCTATTGAGTTTTAAAGTTTGGCGAGAATTTATAGGTGATAGATAAGCCCTAATTTGGCACATTTTAACACAAAGGTGTTAACATGTTTTCGTTGATTGGGGTCAATTAGATTTGTGTCGTCTTTGTGTTTGCCCCAGAGCTTTGGGAAAATTACAAATGGCACAAGACATAAAGTGTTTGCCCACTCATCCTACTTAGGGGGCAAAATAGTAACCAAGAGATTGACCCTACACTCAGTCAATCCACTTGTCTGAAAAAACATATTAAATTGTTTGAGTTAATTTATGCTAAATTGGCTGTAAGATTTTGGATTTAGTATATTGGTAAAAGTTGTAGAAGAGATAAAGAGAAATTGAACCAAAGAAACACTTTCAAAAGGGGAACAAATGCTTTTAGTCCTATAACTTTTTCAATTTTACCAAGTGAGTTCTAAAATTACTCTAATTGCCAAAGAAGTCCTAAAACATTGAAACCATCAACTCTGTTAGTTCTAATTTCTAAAACTTGTTTGGCTGATGGAAATGTTTACATGTCACTTAACGTTGTTTATTTCAATGAATAAACGGACACTTTTGAAACCTTAGCTACTCATTTCAAATGTTTTTCAAAATTTGAGGGCATTTTTAGTATATTTTTTTTAAACAGAGCCTTCTATCCTCCGGCAACTGCGGGCATCTTGATGGCGTGTTGACAGGAGAGTGGTCGACGTTGTGGACGTGAGAGAGTTGGAATTGAGTTCGTTCATGGCGGTGATTATTGGGTCACCAACTGTTTGGGGGTTGCCTTGGGCGAAATGGGTAGAGACCCAACTGTTTGGGGGGTGCCTTGGGCGAAATGGGATAGAGATGGAATTTGCTTTGCAATTTGCATGGGAAAAAAGCAGAAATGGGTTTTGTAGAACGGAAAAGTTGGAAGGTGGGGAGGTCAAGAGAAGACGGCCTACAATTGCTTGTTCAACCATGTGTCAATTTTCTGTGTTAACTTTCTTGTGTTTTCAATTCTATTCACGACTTTCTTTTGGAGTTTGAGCCAAAAGAGTGGCCATACATAGTCGGTAGAAATGATCTGACAGGCTTTTCTCTGGTTCAATTCATCAATGTTACAAGCAATAACAATAATAAAGCTCCGACTTGTGTCATCTAATATAATAATATTTGTAAATATATTTCTATATTTTCATTAATTTGAAAAAGTATATATTTTTTTCATGCAAAAGAATATTAAAGGTACATTTATATATATTTTTAATATTGTATGAATCATATGATAGTTATTTACTGGTTTGAAATTAATTAATCGTAGAATCGACTTAATATATTTTAGAATAATCCATGTATACCAGTCAACTGCATGTTCACAAACTTGTTACCATTCTCATGTACCCCCATCTGTCATGCTCGTGAATTCATAGAGGAAGGGAAGACTTGTATTTTTTATGTTTTCAAAAGAAAAAAAAAATCAGAACCAATCCGGCTCCTCTGAAAAATCGCCTTCCTCCTCTGGAAAATCTTCCGTACAAATTCTTCCATTTCCTCTTTCTCCTCCTTGACCTCTAAATCTAAACGACCCAGATCCCCAATCTATCTTCAACAGAATCAAGCCCGGCGAGATCGTAGAAATGGAGCACCGCAGAGGCTTTCGAGCCTACGGTGGCGATGTCCGCCATACCCGAGCAATGGAAGTGATTTCATCTATGTGAGTCCATCCGTAGCAGGACGGACGGTGGTGACGACAGAAGCGTGTTATTTCATTTATTGGCCGGCTAGACTAGAGTGCTGGAAGTGGAGGAAGGGAGGAAGCGGCGGGGTTGGAGGAAGATGGAGTGTAGATTCGGCTTTGTTCCAAAAATACTAAGGCTCTGTTTTTAAACGTAAATAAATTCGAAAAAATACGTTAATTCAAAAATGACGGCTTTCAAGTTAGAATTCGGGCATTGGGGGACGGGTCGGGTAAAACGGGGCGGGTGGACGTTTAAAGAGGATTGGGCGATCTAAAACCCAGTAAAACGAAAAGGAGACAAAGATCGCAGAAGTTCGTCCATGGCTCGTCCCTGCCGGCTATAAATAGAGAATGTTACCAAGAATCAAAAGGCCTAAGTAGGGCTATAAATTTTGGGTTTAGGGCTAGGGGTACATGTGCACCATAAACAAACAGTCCCTGGATACATGAACTACTTGCAGCAGCAACAGAGGAGAGAGAGAGAGGGGAGGGGAGGGGGAAACGAAGAAATCGTAAGCAATCGAGAGAAGATTTCCTGGGTACCTGACAAAATGGACGAAGAATCGGGAGAGGGAAGGCCAACCAAGCAAGAAGTCGAGACGATGTGCGATGGAGCGGAGGCGGAGGAGATCCGGATGTGGCTCAGGTGAAGGTCTGCCGGCAGGGACGAGCCATGGACGAACTTCTGCGATCTTTGTCTCCTTTTCGTTTTACTGGGTTTTAGATCGCCCAATCCTCTTTAAACGTCCACCCGCCCCGTTTTACCCGACCCGTCCCCCAATGCCCGAATTCTAACTTGAAAGCCGTCATTTTTGAATTAACGTATTTTTTCGAATTTATTTACGTTTAAAAACAGAGCCTAAAAAAACCCTAAAATTTGTAAAAAATTTCAAATAACAATGGTTTAAAAAGTGTCACTTTAGTCACTGAAATAAATAGTGTTAAATGCCATATCACCATTTCCGTCAACCAAACAAATTTTAGGACAAATTACTAGAGTTGATGGTTTTACGTTTTAGGACTCATTTGGCAACTCGAGTATGTAATTTTAGGACTCACTTGGCAAAATTGAAAAAAATTATAGGATTGAAAGTGCCCTTTTCTCCTTTAAAAAATTGAAAATTTTTTGTCACAAGCTGCCAGAGATGGTGGTCAAGAACATTGGTTTATGGTGTCTGGCGACCAAAAGTTCCAAATTTTCAAACTTTTTTTATATGATTTGATTTTTCTCATTTTGTGTTTGCTATAATGTTTACCAAAGCACCAAATTTAAAATCTTAGTCTATCTTCTTTAAATCCTCATTGAAACTTCAAAATTCAAAAACTTTTTCCTTCTAATTGGGACTGAATAGCTAAGGTTTTGGATTCTTTACTTTGCTAAATGTTGTAGAGAAGAATGAGAGTAATTAAACTATATAAATTTTGAAAATCTAGAACTTTCGATTATAGGCTACCATAAACCACTACTCCTGACCATCGTTTGTAGACTTTGGCGACAAAATTTTTTAAATTTTAAAATATTTCTAAGGTTTAATTCCCCTTACTCTCCTTTACAACTTCTATTGAAATACCAAATTCAAGATCTTAACCTATCATCTCCAAATCTTCACCAGAACTCTAAAACTAAAAAAATTTCATATTTGTGATCAAATTCTTTTTACCCCCATTTGGTTAATTTGTTAAACTTGGAGGACTAACAAAGATGGATGATGAAACATTAATGATTGTTCGAGGCTAAATAAATAATAATTAATAGTTTAAAAATGAACGAACAACATGATTCATAGTTTAGACTCATTTGGTGACATTAACCAGTTAGTGTTAATTTAATGACACATAACTTGCTGAAAAGTTTGAAGCGGGATTCATAATTTTTTTTCTCTCTTTAAGGCAAAATATAGCCTTTTTTATACTGCCGAGTAAATGTTGACAACGATGGTTACGAATGAGGGGAAAGGCATAGGTTTGAAAGTTAAAAAATATGTAGAATTCATAATTTATACATTAATTTGTAAACTTGAGCATACAGCCAACCCATGGGCATTTGAATGTAAAAACCTCGCGAAAACAATTTGAATAAATTGATCGTTTTAAAGAAAAGCTACGGTTGATGGCTGCCTCGATATTTAATCCTTTTTTAAAAAATACTTAAAACTTGGACGGTTGAAAGAAAAAAGTATTGGATTGGATAACATAGAAAATCGGATCTCTGTGACTTACCACGTCACCCAATTAATTCCCAGATTTCTCGATCGTTAACGATGGATCTAGAGTTAGTCCACGACACAAGGCAAAGGACAACTTACCTTCTACAACACAAAATTAACGATAGATCACACAATATATATATATATTCTGAGGAAGAAAACTTGGACCAGAGTTGTTAAATCGACATCAAGAGCAGAATGTTCCCAAGTCGAACTCCCACAACAAAAGCACAGGGCCATTGTATTGGAAACAAAATTGGAGGAGACGCCCTTCGAAAGCAACAAGAAGGAATAAAAGAAGACCATTCTATTGGAAACAAAATGATCTGTGAAGTGCTCGTGCTTCTATCTTGTTTTGGGCTAATGTAATTTGTAGACTCTTTTTGTTGAACATTTTTTTTTGTTTTCTGTTAATTGAGAAAAAAAATTTGAAATTTTGAAATATAAAAGTTCCAATTTTCTACGGAAGCAATTCAAATAATACAATAATTTTTTTTACATATAAAATCATTTTATAAAAAATCAAAGACAGGAACTATCATTATCAAGGATGTTCTATTCTAGGATTACTGCAATCATTTCGTGAAATTTAACCACTAATCAACCGTGGACATTAAATATTAATGAGGGTATAAGGGAAGATTTCTGAAACAAAATGGATCAAAAAGTTTTAACATTTTATGAAAAAACATACTTGGATTTATTTTACCCGATGTATTAAATTTTGCATGGTGCAGTGAAATTTTATGCAGTATTTCGTGTACCGTAAGTATGCATTACATAAGTTTTCATAGTTTATCTAGTTTCCAAACAATCTACTGAAGTATTTCATATAATTTTGCGCATCGATGCTAATTTGTGTGCTCTTTTCAATATACCGCGGTTAACTATGGATTGGATGATTTTTTTTTTATTTCACATCAATCTACCATATATACATATATAAAATGACAAAATATAACCGATACACATATTTTGACATAAATATTGATTTTAATTTTTAAGAAAAAATAAAATTTAATAATTTTTTTATTTTTTCTTAACCACAGCTTAGTATTAATCAATATCGGATATCCACAATTGAATTTTTTGTGCATAGTACCCAAATTGAATGTTACTCTCAATTGAATAATTTCTTAACTTAAAAACAAAGTTCCATAACATGAGACAAGTATGTTGCTTTTGCAGAACAGACTATGACAGTAGCATCATACTTTGAGCCACTTAGAAACTCAATATAATATTAGCAAATGTACTATTATTGTTAAAATATCATTTCCTTTTTTTTTTCTCATGTATTAGTAAATTAGTTTTTTTTACTGAATGTTGACACCCAACCCGTAAACAAAATTTTTAATTATTATTATTATTATTATTTAAAAAAAATTTAAATTAAAAAAAAATTTTATTATTATTTAGCTAACTAATTAAAATTTTATTAAAAAAAATGAAATGAAGAAAGAAAAAATTTTTTATTATAAATTAACTAATTAATTAAATTAAAATTAAGTTAAATTAGTTAAAAAAATGAGATAATTCCTCCCCCCGGTTAAACCTTCCCCTTAAAGTCTCCTCCCCTTTTTACATTTTTCCACACCAGACAAAAGAGCTGGACCTCCCTCATCTCAATAATTTTGCCCCGGAGGTTCTCTATCCCTCTCGAATTGGAGCCTCTCATTGATCTCTGGCTTCTCTCTCCTCGTTCTTAAAAAAAAAAGCTCTCTGTAGCCCCCTCCCTCTGGGGGGGGGCGAATTCAACTCTTCCGATCAGATTTCCCGATCCTCGTTTTTACCCAATCGTCCATGGCTCCAATAGCTGTTGATGACTCTCTTCCCGATGGAACCCTCGCCTACTTCGACGAGTCCGATCAACTGAAGGAAATCTCCGTTCACTTCATCGCCGACGGCAAGAAGGCCGTCCTCTTCGCCGTTCCCCTTTACCGTCTACCGCACCGCTGACCCCGCTCCAGCTCCTCCTCAGCCGAGTCCGTCATGCCTGTCTCCTTCCCTACTCGCCTTTCAGCCTCCGTCGCGCAAGCCAACAGCGCCCCTCAGCCGCGTCGCTCACCAGCTAGCTCGCTGTCGCCTCCTCCCTGCTGTATCGCGTCCCGCGCCGTCGCGCCCAACTCCCCTCCGTCCGAGCCCCTACGCCATCGTCCTGCCGTCCACCTCCCATGGTTGCCGTTTCGCGTTAAGCCAAGAGAAGCCTCCCTGTCATTTTTGCCTCCCCCCCTCATCTTTCCTTCACCTCACTTGCATCCCCGGCGTACAACTTGATACGTATTTTCTTGCTGCATATAGTACTCTGTTTCTTCTTGATCCTTTTATTCATGGCATTTTTTTTATACTCTAATCATTCATGGATGTCTCTAAAGCTTTCATTGAATTAAAAAGTGTTAATACTTTTGTATGTGATGTTTGTGAACTCATGTTTCTGGTTTTATGTTTTCTTCTTTAGCTCTGAGAGTATTAGACTTCTATGTTCCTGTTTTCATGTTTTTTTTTTTTTTTCTGAATTATCTGTAGGTAAGTATTTCTCCTGGGGGTGGATTGATTTTGTTGGTTTGGTCTCCTTTTGGTTACATGTTAATTCCTGCTTGCTTTCATCTTCATTTTTTTTTTAGTTTACTTTTTTTTGCGAAGATGATATGATTTTGGGTGAAATTTTCTGAATTTTGCCGCCTTATGAACCTATAATAGAAGAGCCAGTATGTGAAATCATTTCATATCTTTTCATTTTGTATCAATTGCAACTTGTATGTATTATGAATTATGTAACAAGTTTTTATTAAAGGATTTTTTTATACGCAGCATGAGAACACTACATATCTACTAGAAGATCAACATCCTCGGTCATTATAGAAAATGAATGATCATGAAAGATTGAAATATCCATTTTTTTTTCTTGCTTTTCTGCATCATTATCTATTGTTAGTTTTTCCCTCTTCGCGTTATTATGTACCTTCAAGTGGAGCCATTAGTGTGCTTTGCGCATTTTATTTTATTTTATTTTATTTGTTGTTATCATAAGACGTCTGGTTACAAATTTGAATTGACCAATATGATTGAATGCCTTGAAATTTAGAGATGTTAGGTTGTATTGGATCATTTGCATTTTTGTACCTTGGAACAAGTGTTCATCTTATTTGTTGACTCATAAAGCAGAGTAGGTTTTCTTTGATATATCAGCTTTATCTAAATATAACTGATGGTATGAAGCCTATGTTCTATATGCATATTCTTCCATCTCTCCGCATTGATATTAATTGGCATAGTATTTTGTGACAAAATGCTCCCTTGTTCTGTCATTTTATGGGAAATTCCCTAACTTAGCTTTCATTGCAGTAAAGACTCGTCATTTATTTGTTGAGCTGTAAAGCTTCTAGTGTATTCTTTCCCCATTGGGGGCCTAATTGATTAAGAAGAGCTGCTTCTTTCTACATGGAAGGCCATAACTCCTCTGTCACGAATGCTTCCGCCCCTCGTTCGCTCCATTGCTGTCATCGGAATCAATGCAACCCGTGTCCGACCCAGTTAACTTCTTTTGGGTATAATTTTAACTCAGTCCTCCAACTTTCTATTTTGTTCCTATGAGCTACTAACCTCTCTTTTTGTTGCAGATCAGTCGGTGACAATAAATTCATTTACTTATTTATTCATTTATTTATTTTAGAGCCATGTATTAGATTTAACCATCAAATTCACTTAAGGATGTAATTTAGGATATTTATTTTCTTATTTATTTATCTTTATTTTTAGAATAGCTTAATTGTAATTCTTGTAATACATTAAATGTGTATCAAATTATTAGAAATCTGTCCTAAGACGGATCATATTCATGTCCAGATGATTCGGTTAGAATCCATGGCTTGGATATTAACTAAGATTATTAAAAATAAAATAAAATTAAATAACGAAATTTTAAGGACGTCTATATCCATGTCCAAATGATTCTGTTAGAATCCATGGCTTGGATATTAGCTAAGATTATTAAAAATAAAATAAAATTAAATAACGAAATCCTAAGACGGATCATATCCATGTCCAAATGATTCGGTTAGAATCCATGGCTTGGATATTAGCTAAAAATATTAATTATTAAAAATAAAATTAAATAACGAGATCCTAAGACGGATCATATCCATGTCTAAATGATTCGGTTAGAATCCATGGCTTGGATATTAAATTCCATATCCGAATGATCCGGCAGGATCCACGGTTTGGAAGAACAAATTATATCCTAAACTTCTAATAAAAAATAATAATCGCCGCGACATTCAACAAAACCACCACCAGTCGTAAATAAATCGTTCGCCATCATTCGACATCGAATCAGGGGCAAAAATCCGTTCGCAAATCCTCAGCTCGATTAAGAGTCGATTCAAAATTCACGGTATAATTTCTCTTTAATCCTCCAGTTTTTTTTTATACAAGTCGTTAACCTTTTTATTATTTCTGAAGAACTAACAATAATCTTTATATGTTTATTATTATTATTGTTATCATTGTTATTATTATTCCATTCAAATCATTAACCATTTAATTTTTGTTATACTAACAACTAACTTTTATTTTTATTATTATTATTATTATTATTATTATTATTATTATTCATGGAAGGTTATACCTCTTTTTATTTTTAAGTAGACGGCAAAAAGCCCCATTTTTCTTTTATTTATCTAATCTCCTGCAATTATTTACTTTATTGCACTTTTATTTTTAAGTGAATGGCAAAAAGCTCAACTTTTCTTTATTTATTTAATTTCCTGCAACAATTTACTTTAATTTTTTTTTAAGTGGACGGCTAAACGACCCACTTTTCTCTATTTATTTATTATTTCACACTTTATTTATTTCTTTGCTGATTTGAGTTTTACATTTTATTTATTGATTTACTTTTTTTTGCGTTTTATTTTCACGTCAATGGTTAAATGCCCCCACTTTATTTATTTATTTATTTTCATGCAACTTTATTTTTCTTTATGTGAACGATTAACTTTACTTTATTTGGTGACGACGCTCATCTTACTTCCATATTTTATTCTTATTTTATTATTTCTATTACAACAAAAGCCAACACCCTTTATCATTATTTGGAATATATATTATTATTTCTTTAAATAACAAAATAATTAAACTTATCTTTTTAATTCATTTAAATAACAAAAATTTAATTTTTTGTTTCTTTTAAATAAAAATAAAAAAAAAATCAGTCATAACCAAATGATTCCACAAAAAAAATTATTTTTCTAAAGTATTTGATTTAAATTTATAGATTTAGATCATTCAATAAAATTTTTCAAACAAAAGAATGAAAAATAAAAATTTTAAAAACAAAACAAAATACAAAACAATAAAAAATAATAAAATTTCCAAATTTCACAAAATTTATGACAAATTATGAATTAGGTTTTAGATTAAAATCCATGTCCGGGTGATCCGATAGGATTCATGGTTTGGAAAAATATACAAACTTTTAGTTAAATAAATTAAAATACAAAGATAAAAATCCATATTTACGATATGGATCAGATTATTTAAAACTTCGTTAAATTCCGTGTCCGGGTGACTCGGCAGAGTCCATGGTTCGGAATCAAATCTTCCGTGTCCAAATGACTCGGCAGAGTCCATTGGTTCGGAAGTATAAAATTCTATACAAATTAATTACTTAAAAATCCACATTTCGACTAATTCAGTTAATTTTTTTTTAATTAACTGAAAATTATTTAAAAGTAAAAGCAAAATAAAATTAAAATCAATCAAGGTGCCAATTTTGGGCGTTAAAACAATATTGTTTTAGCGTAACCGTACTCCCGATCCCCAAACTCTCGCAGACCATATTAGGTGACCAATCGACCTAGGAAAACTGATTGGTGGCGACTCCAGAAAACCCGACGTTGCCACAGCTTGGCGACTCCACTGGGGACACGGTTAGTGAGTCGAGCCTAAAACTTGATTTGTTTTGTTTTGCTTTGCTTCTTTTTATGTGGATTTTTATATACTATATTTACTTAGCGAAAACATGCATGATGCATTCACAATATGAAGCTCTATACCCGAGCTTCCTCAAATCAAACACGATTCTTTTTAAGCGGAATTGGTGTTGCTGTCCTTGTGAGATCATGGTCTCCAAGCCTTCACGGGTTTCAAGTAGCAAAGTAGTGTATTGCCTCCTGAGACGGTTAGTCTCTGCATGGGCCCATGAAAAGCTACGACTCGAATTAATCCTTCCTTACATAAACCCTAGAGGGTAAGGAATTGGGCCGTCACTATACTTTAGTGATGGGATTCGGGAACTATCCCTGGCCTTTTTGATAAGCCACCTTATGCATATAGAATTCCCCACTTAACCATAGAACTGACCATAGAATTTCTACCATTTACCAACACTATAAGCATGTTATTGTTATGCCATTTTTGTTACCTTATCCTTGGTTTTCTTTGTGTTTTATATTTATGGCTCAGACTTCTTTTCGTAATAGTTCATGTGTTATTAATTGATATCTAACTCGTTGTTAACCTTGTTATTCTTTTGTTATACTTCTGTTTTGTACAATTTTTCGTCATGCATCAAAACCACGCACCAAACTGTAATAACTTTTGATCTTTCTAAATGACAACTAGAAATCTCGAAGTTCCACGATAGTTGATAATCAAACTCACTTATTGCATGCATCCATTACATTAATCACGTGCATACAAAGTCTGATAAAAACATAATCTCATTTTGTATTGCATGCATCCATTACATCAATCACGTGCATACAAAGTCTGATAAAACATAATCTCATTTTGTATTGCACGCATCCATTACATTAAATACATGCATACAAAGTCTGATAAAAATATAATCTCATTTTGTATTACATACATCCATCACATCAATCAGTTGCATATAAAGTTTAATAAAATGAATCTTACTTTAGAAACGGTAAAATTGGCCATCAACACCGATATCCAGCTCGGCTCCAAATAAGATTAATGGCAGAACAAACCAAAGGACGTCTCATAGATATGAAGTCCAATATAGAAAGTATGGCTGAGCAAATGAAACAGTTAATGGAGTTAGCGACCCAAGTCCCCGTCAATGACCCACAAGATCTAACCTATCCTCCCCAATTCACTCAGAACAGGTCTCAGTTCAAGAGAAGCTCTTTCATGACTCAGGTCCATCTGATATCATTCATCTAAGGCACAGTCCAATTTTTTAAGAAAAGAAGCTCCTGCTTAAAGAAGAAGAGAATACTAAAAAAACTCGAGATCATAGAAAAGAGACTGCGGACCATTGAAAGAGGCACTTTATCTCTTTTGATGAACAATCTTTGCTTGATACCAGATGTTGTGATTCCCTCATACTTTAAGGTACCTGACTTTGTGAAATATGATGGAACAAGTTATCCCATCAATTATATTACGCTGTTTCTAAGGAAAATACAACCACTCACAAGAGACGAGAAAGTGTTGATAGCACTTTTTCAAGAAAATCTTACAAAGTCAGCGCTACAATGGTATCTAAGTCAAGGTCTGAGAAACATCAAAGCCTGGAATGACCTCGTTTAAGCTCTCAATCAGTAACTGTGAGCATGTTATAGACTTACCCTAGATCACCAAATTCTCCAGAATATAGAGAAGAAGGAACAAGAGACCTTTAAGGAATACGCATAAAGGTGGAGACACTTAGCCGCACAAGTTCAACCATCTATGATAGAAAGAGAATTGATCACCCTGTTTACCCAAGCATTAAATAGACCATTTTATGAAAAACTAGTTGGGAACACTTCAAGTAGCTTTTCAAATGTGGTCTTATCTGGAGAAAAGATTGAATTTGGAATCAAAACAGAAAAGCTGGTCGATTCTTCAATTGAAGGATGTTTCAATGAAAGAACCGGAGCTATCCAAAACATCATCTCCAAGTCCTATGATCCAATACCACTCAAGTTACAAGTGAAAGGATATCCTATTGAGACTGTAATCCTCAAGGCTCCCTCATCAGTACCACATACCACTCATGGGAAGAAAGCTACTTAAGTCGATTCAATTTCCACAAGCTATAAACCTGCTATCACCCATACCAACGGTAGCAAAGATCAAGTAGCCTCCCCTTCGAAGTTGGAATGACCCAAATGCCAAATGTGATTACCAAAAAAGGTTCAATTGGGCATTCAAGTGAAAATTGTGTGGTACTGAAAATCAAGGTCCAACAGTTGGTCGAGTCCAAGTTGCTAGACCATGATGTGATTGGTAATTGAAAGTGAAGATTTCGAGCTAGAATTACATTGATTTTGGAAGGGCTCCAAGTCAGATCTGACCTAACAGTTCGCACACACTTTTGAATGACAGGGAATCCTTTGAATAAACTTGTATCTTTGAAAGCTTGCAAAAGTAATCTAATAGTAAAAATCTCCTAGATTTAGTCCAGAATCTAGGGTGTAGTCTTTGTTAAATGGACACCTGCTATTCTTTTTCTGGTACAACAAAAAGATGTAATGTGTGCATTTTACTACTTTCCATTTTTACACTCTTTGCCATTATACTATCCATTATTGCCATCACACTTTACTTTTCGACAACCGGTAATTCTTTTTGTTCTCTAACAAAAAGATGTTGCGTGTGCATTCTACCACTTTTCAATCCCATTATTACTTCTACACATTCTACCACTTTTTACCAAAAATTCAATTATTACACCTACACATTCTACCACTTCTTACCAAAAATTCCGTTTTTACATCCATCTCTCACTCCTTTCCATTATACTATCCATTATTGCTATCACACTTTACTTTGAAAACGATACTACTCGTGGGTGAAAATAAAAAGTTAAGGGAGATTTAATAGTGGCGATCTTGAAAGTGCTGTCAAATCTAGTAAGAAGGATTTCATATGTTGCACCCCAACTCTCAAAAAAAGAATTCATAGTGGTTATCAACATCCTTGCAAGAAGTCCGGGATTAGCTTCCAAAGAAGTTAGCTCTCATATTAAATGACTTCAGTGGCCTCCCAATTCTCACAAATGCTCAATACAAAAAAAAAAAAAATTCTCAGTTTTCCGCAACACAAATTCCAACAAAGGAAAGAAGTTCATCCCTTCCATCAAAAGCCATTAAAGGGAAAATCCAAAACAAAAAAAAAAGAAACTGAGAGCAAACACAAGCAACTAAGGCCACTTGAATCATTTCACTTCAAGAGGGCTATGATCTCAGTTCTTTGCAACACAAACTCCGAAAAGAGAAATTCATCCCTTCCATCAAAAGACAACAAGGGAAAATTCAAAACCAAAAAGGACTGAGAACAAGCACGAGCAAGCAAGGCCACTTGAGTCATCTCACTTCAAGAGAGTTATCAAGTATGTCATCACCATAGCTCACAAAAAAAAAAAAAAAGGGAAACAAGAAAAAAACAAAAAAAACAAAAAAAAAAAAAAAGGAAAAAGGGCTCAAACTAGAGCAAAAGAAAGAAAACAAAAAAAAGTGAGCTATGGATTCTAGACTGAAAACCCGCAAAGGTGGTTTAGAACACAAAAGCAACCCTCAAACCAAGCATGCATAAAGATCACAATAGTTGGGGGGCAACAGATGAGGTCTAACTTTCTGGAAAGAGTGGCAAGTTGAGGTCATCACTATTGAGTTTTTCACCACAATCAAATTTGCTCACGAGTAGTATTAAAAGACCCTTCTTCCACACCACTTAAACTTAACTTTCCTCAGACTGAACATCCTCATTCAGTTAAAAGACTATCATTGTGAATCATGCTTCTACCTTATTTAATACTGCTCACGAGCAGTATTAAAAGACCCTTCTTTCACACCACTTAAATATAACTTTCCTCAGACCTAACATCCTCATTCAGTTAAAAGACTATCATTGTGAATCATGTTTCTACCTTATTTAATACTGCTCACGAGTAATATTAAAATACCCTTCTTTCACACCACTCAAACTTAACTTTACTTAGACCTAATATTTACCTTTTAATATTATTCTCATTCAGCTAAAAGACTGCAGCAAAAACATTTAAACTTAATTTCCCTCACACCTAACATTTACCTCTCGATATCATCCTTATTCAGCTAAAAGGCTATCCTTGTGAATCATGTTTATACCTTATTGCCTTGCACAGTTTATGTCTTCGAGTTGGAAAGGGAAGAGTGGCAAGATATTTTAATTAAAAATAAAGACCGTAAATTACTTTGTCAAGCTTTGCAAATTGATGAAAGTTTTTCTTTAAGGCCAAACCATTATTCATTAATGTATGTAGACTTAAAAGTGAGGAGATAGCTTGAGACTTTCTTTAAGAAGATGTGGTTCTTGTAAGAGAAATTCATGATCAAGGACCATCACAAAGGTCTAGAAATGCTCAACCTTCTGTTAAATCAAAGGCGAGATGATATCTATTTCCACATAAACACCATATTTAGGGGGGCAAAGTAGTCTCTACTAAGCGTAAGAAAAGTACTGCCAAGAAAGAAGCTCAATAGACAAGGGGGCAAGTCCTATGGATCAGAACCTGAGTCTAAGGAAGAGCAATCATTCGGACTGTAACATGGGGGTAAACAAGTGTCGACACAGCCATAAGAAAAGGGACAATGAAACATTGAAAGTTAAGCCTTTGATAGTATGAAATCCATGACAAGGGATGAGTATTTGAAGAGATATAAAGTATGAGGCGAGCGAACTTTAAAGAAATTGAGGCCAAAATTCAAGAACAAGTCAAAGAAAGGGAATTTTGAAAAGAGTTGGGCTTTTGAGGCAGCGAACAAAAGCTGGAAAGCATAAAGAGATTCAATGATAGTCCAAGAATGCCATCACAAAAAGGATCCAATAAAACAAAGACATAAAGAACTAGATCCATACAAAAAAAAAGCCATTAGTTACACATGCTCTGCATTCATGCATTTCATATCATGCATACATAGCCTTTACATAACAAGGACCAAACGGGAATCACATTTACAGCACAGTTACAGCAGTATAAGCTGAGATCTCAATGTCATCAGCTCTTACCAATCTATCACTGGATACACAGCTAATATGCGGGACCAACCCGCATCAGAAATTCAAGGATAAAGTAGACAATATTGTCAAAAGCTTGGCTACCGATTCAATAATCGAGGCTACACTTGGAAGGAAAGGATTGACGCCAGCTAGTAGTATCCAAGATAAGAGATAGCTATAGCCAAAGATAAGGCAGATATCAAAAAAAAAATATATAAAGTAGACAATATTGTCAAAAGCCTGGCAATTGATTCAATAATCGAGGCTGCACCTGGTAGGACAGGATTGATGCCAGCTTAGCAGCATCCAAGATAAGAGATAGCTGTGGTCAAAGATAAGGCAGACATCAAGAAATATTGATGTTGAAACTTTGTCAAAAGCGGACAAAAGATTCAATAATCAAGGACTCGATCGACGTCAGCTGGATGGAATATCAAAGATAAGAAATATCATTCACATCAAAATAAAGTAGGATCCACTTTTCCGGTTAAGCGGCGGATACGGTATTCCGTGACTCTTAAGTCGGTTCTCTCAGTTGCCCATAATAACTGATCATTTCCTCCCTCCTTTCTTTTACTTTCTCCTAGAAAATGGATCCTACTTTTTCTGCCTTGCGAAAATATTTTCCTTCTCTCCCAATGAACATCCTCAAAAAGATCTACCAAGTTCGCTGTGAACGATTAAGAGCTCTGATGCATAAAGGAATCCCTGAAGATGTGCGGTGGTTAATTGAAGCTAAGGTTCGTCTGGCAGGTGAAATCCCAGAGGCATTTGTGTCTCACATGCCTGGTGTAGGCAAAAGCTCTTATGCCAAAAAGCGAAGAGCGAGGAGACTAGGCGTCTGTCATAAATGCGGACGCTGGACCTGTAATACTAAATGTCGTTCTTTAGGAATGATCTCTGATAATCGAGAAGATAAAATACGATTCATTAAGAATGACCTGAGTAAGGACTCATTGGATGATATCCAATTGACTCTTGAGACGCATTCTTGTGGATCCGTGCAACGTGAACTTCTCGATTTATGGAGCATTTTTCATGAAGAACGAGAACGATACAGTCCCGGGAATCTGACGTTAAACGACCCTATTTGTCAGTTTGTAAGAAAACTGGATGGGAAGCAAATCCTCGACTCATAGAAGCCATTAATCCCGTTACTGGACGTAAAACCAGTGGAAGATGTGAGCCACAGTCACAATCACTGTACATACAATTTATCATATTTAAAATTTTTCATTTTTCTTTTAATAATGTATTTGCTCCCGTAAGTGTAATCGACACGTTATCCATTTCATCGCTATAAATGCATGTTCTTCCAGTCGGTTATCTAAGTTTCCTTCAATAACTGATTCATTTCCCTCTTCTCTCAAATTCTTCTCTCATCAATGGATTCTACTCTTTCTGCACTGCGAAAATACTTTCCTTCCTTTCCAATAAAAGTCCTTAAAAAGATCTACCTTGCTAGATGTGAAAGAATCAGAGTTTTTACACGCAAAGGCATTCCTGATAATGTGCAGTGGATAATTGAAGCTAAGGTCCGTCTGGCGGGTGAAGTTCCAGATGCATTTATGCCCCGCATGCCCGGTTTAGGTAAAAGCCGTTATGCCAAAAGGCGAAGAGCAAAGAGACTAGGCGTGTGTTATAAATGTGGGCGATGGAATTGTATTACTAAATGTCGCTCTTTAGGATACATCTCCATAAATCGTGAAGATAAAAGAAAATTCATTAAGAATGGCCTGCGTAAGGAATCTCTGGAAGATATCCGAGAGACTCTTGAAACGCATTCTTGTGGAAAAGTGCAAGGTGAAATTATCAGTTTATGGAGGACTTACCATAAAGAACGAAACCGTTACAGTCTTGGGAATGTGACTTTAAACGATCCTGTTTGTCAGTTTGTAAGAAAACTGGATGGGAAGCAAATCCCCGACTTATAGATGGCATTGAAGCCATTACTGGACATAAATCAGGGGAAGATGAGAGCCACGGTCATGATTCCTGTACATATAAGCTGTCATTTGTCTTTTCTTTTGACAATAATATACTTGTTCCTGTAAGCGTAATTAACACGTTATCCTTTCATCGCTATAAATGCGTGTTCTTCTTTCCGGTTAAGTAGCGGATGCAATACTCTCTGACTCTCATAATCAGTTATTTCAGTTTCCTACAATAACTGATTTCTTCATCTCTTCTCTCAAATTCTTCTTTTATCAATGGATTCTACTCTTTCCGCCATGCGAAAATACTTTCCTTCCATCCCAATAAATGTTCTTAAAATGATTTACCAAGCTAGATGTGAAAGGATTAGAGTCTTTATGCACAAAGGCATTCCTGACAATGTGCGGTGGCTAATTGAAGCTAAGGTTCGTTCAGCTGGTGAAGTTCCAGAAGCGTTCTTTCCCCGTATGCCCGGCTTTGGTAAAAGCGCTTATGCCAAAAAGCGAAGAGCAAAGAGGCTAGGTGTCTGTCATAAATGTGGACGATGGAATTGTAATGCTAAATGTCGCTTTTTAGGATACATCTCCAGAAATCATGAAGATAAAAGAAAATTCATCAAGAATGGCCTGCGTAAGAAATCTTTGGATGATATCCTATTAACTTTTGAAACACATTCTTGTGAAATAGTGCAATGGGAAATTATGGATTTATGGTGGACTTTCCGTAAAGAACAGGATCGTTACAGTCTTGGAAATCTAACTTTTAATGACCCTGTTTGCCAGTTTGTGAGAAAACTGGATGGGAAGCAAATCCCCGACTTATAGAAGGCATTGAAGCCGTTACTAGACATAAATCAGTGGAAGATGAGAGCCACAGTCATGATTGCTGTACATATAAGCTGTCATTTGTCTTTTCTTTTGACAATAATGTACTTGCTTCTGTAAGTGTAATAAACGCATTATCCCTTTCATCACTATAAATATGTGTTAGTTATGTTCGTTTCCTACAATCACTAATTTATTTCTTTGCCTCCTTCATCAATGGAGTCTTCTCTTTCCGCCCTACGAAAGTATTTTCCTTCCTTCCCAATAAATGTTCTTAAAAAGATTTATCAAGCTAGATGTGAACGATTCAGAGTATTTATGCACAAAGGCATTCCTGATAATGTGCGGTGGCTAATTGAAGCTAAGGTTCGTTCAGCTGGTGAAGTTCCCGAAGCGTTCTTTCCCCGTATGCCCGGCTTTGGTAAAAGCGCTTATGCCAAAAAAAGAAGAGCAAAGAGGCTAGGCGTTTGTCATAATTGTGGATGGTGGATTTGCGGCAATAAATGTCGTGCTCCAGGAGTGATCACCAGAAATCGTAATGATAGAATAAGATTCATTAAGAATGGCTTGCGTAAGGAATCTCTAGAAGATATTCGAGAGGTTCTTGAAGCGCATTCTTGCGGAATAGTGCAATTTGAGGTTGTTGGATTATGGATAATTTTCCAAAAAGAACGAGATCGTTACAGTCTTGGGAATTTGACCCTAAACGACCCTATTTGCCAGTTTGTGAGAAAGCTAGATGAGATGCAAATCACCGATTCATAGAAAGCATTGAAGCCATTACTGGACGCAAAGCCAGTGGAAGACGAGGATCAAAGTCATGATTACTGTACGTGCTAGCTGTCGCTTTTGAAATTTTCCTCCCCTTTTGGTAATAATGTATCCACTCCTGACGTGAACCAAAGTCACGATTACTGTACGTACTAGCTGTCGCTTTTGAAATTTTTCTCCCCTTTCAGCGATAATGTATCCACTCCTGACATGAGCCATAGTTACGATTACTGTACGTGCTAGCTGTCGCTTTTGAAATTTTCCTCCCCTTTGGCAATAATGTACCCACTCCTGACACGGACTACTGTATATAGCTGCCACTTTTGAAATTTTCCTTCCCTTCCAACAATCACATACCTACTCCTAACGTAAGCTACAGTAGTGACTACTGTACATGCTAGCAGCTATTTTGAAAATTTTCCTCCTCTTTTAACGATAGTGTACCCATACCTGACCAGAGTCATACTCGTGACTACTGTGTATAGCTGGCAATAATGTATCCACTCTTGAAAATAAAATTATTGCCTTATCTCTTCATCTCTATAAATATATCCTCTTTTCTCACAAGGATAAGGATAGGAATGGAGAAAACCCCAACTCGTAAATCCCGAAGTATTTGTGTATTTTCTGGGGCTTTTCCTGGAAAAGATGAAGAGTATTTAAAGGCAGCCAACCATTTGGGTAGAGTATTAGCTGAGCGAAAAATACATTTAGTTTATGGAGGAGGTAGTGTCGGATTAATGGGAGGTGTAGCATCAGCAGCATCTTTAGGAGGAAGTCAAGTTTTGGGCATCATCCCTGGACCTTTGAAATTTGTTTCTGGGGGCACGATTGGAGAAGAATTAGTGATTAAAAATTTGCAAGAGCGTGTGTTACAAATGCTTTTAAATGCTGATGCTTTTATCGCTCTACCAGGTGGTTTTGGCACGTTGGGAGAAGTCTTTCAAATTGCTTCCATGGCCCAACTTAATTTGCATAAGAAACCCATTGGGCTTTTAAATGTTAACAATTTCTTTACAGGTCTGATAGCTTTTATGGATTATGCTATGCAGAAGAATTTCATATCAAGAGTGGCACGGCGAATCATAATATCCGCAACAACTGCTGAAGAATTGCTAGATAAAATACAAGCTTTTGTTCCTGAACCAGATCCAGCAATGATTCAGATAGACTGGACACGACAGTCTTTCCCGACCAGTTCACTCCCATAATGGTCCTCTACTTACCCTGTTGAAGTATTGTGGAAGAAAGAAGCGATCTGATCCGTTTTTCTTGTCCTTTAGTTTTATTATCAGCATTTTCTTTCGCGTTTCAGTTTTTCTTTTCAGGGAATTTCTTTTTTATAAGATAGTTTCGTCCATGCTGATATTAAAACCATAGGACAATGCCTTTAGGTTGGAATGGTTGAGTAAAGAGTAATTTTTGTTACTCTTGAGACGCATCCTATTAGGTCTACTAGGCATAACATTTTGGGGTAGTTAAGTTTTAACCTTATTCGGATGACATATCTCACAAGGGAATCTATATTTACTGAAGAAAATAATAGATGAACCTTGAATATTGATTCCAAACATCCGTTCCCTTTACATAATTTGTCAGTGTTATTGTCATCATCAAAATTCACTCATCTTATTGAAGTTTAAATTTTTGCACTCACCTATTATGAAAATTCACACTTTCGAAGAAAATTATTCCAATTTCAATTGCTTTCATATAAATTTCGCTCGAGGTCCTAAGGAAAGCTCCTTAGCCTCAAAATCAATTTTCATCGGGGTTTTAAGGATGAAACCTTTGCCTCGAAAATAATCAATTTTAATCATCGGGGTTTTAAGGATGGAACCTTTGCCTCAAAAACAATCAATTTTCATCATCGGGGTTTTAAGGATGGAACCTTTGCCTCGAAATCAATCAATCAATCCGAGGTTTTAAGGATGGAACCTTTGCCTCGAGAACAATCAATCATTCAGTCCATCTTACAACGATAGAACATTTCATATCGTTAGAGGTTCTAAGGATCTTTCCTTAAACCTCAAACAAACAATCAATCATTCAGTCCATCTTACAACGATAGAACCTTTCCTATCGTTAGAGGTTCTAAGGACCTTTCCTTAAACTTCAAACAAACAATCAATCATTCAGTCCATCTTACAACGATAGAACCTTTCCTATCGTTAGAGGTTCTAAGGACCTTTCCTTAAACCTCAAACAAACAATCAATCATTCAGTCCATCTTACAACGATAGAACCTTTCCTATCGTTAGAGGTTCTAAGGACCTTTCCTTAAACCTCAAACAAACAATCAATCATTCAGTCCATCTTACAACGATAGAACATTTCCTATCGTTAGAGGTTCTAAGGACCTTTCCTAAACCTCAAACAAACAATCAATCATTCAGTCCATCTTACAACGATAGAACCTTTCCTATCGTTAGAGGTTCTAAGGACCTTTCCTTAAACCTCAAACAAACAATCAATCATTCAGTCCATCTTACAACGATAGAACCTTTCCTATCGTTAGAGGTTCTAAGGACCTTTCCTTAAACCTCAAACAAACAATCAATCATTCAGTCCATCTTACAACGATAGAACCTTTCCTATCGTTAGAGGTTCTAAGGACCTTTCCTTAAACCTCAAACAAACAATCAATCATTCAGTCCATCTTACAACGATAGAACCTTTCCTATCGTTAGAGGTTCTAAGGACCTTTCCTTAAACCTCAAACAAACAATCAATCATTCAGTCCATCTTACAACGATAGAACCTTTCCTATCGTTAGAGGTTCTAAGGACCTTTCCTTAAACCTCAAACAAACAATCAATCATTCAGTCCATCTTACAACGATAGAACCTTTCCTATCGTTAGAGGTTCTAAGGACCTTTCCTTAAACCTCAAACAAACAATCAATCATTCAGTCCATCTTACAACGATAGAACCTTTCCTATCGTTAGAGGTTCTAAGGACCTTTCCTTAAACCTCAAACAAACAATCAATCATTCAGTCCATCTTACAACGATAGAACCTTTCCTATCGTTAGAGGTTCTAAGGACCTTTCCTTAAACCTCAAACAAACAATCAATCATTCAGTCCATCTTACAACGATAGAACCTTTCCTATCGTTAGAGGTTCTAAGGACCTTTCCTTAAACCTCAAACAAACAATCAATCATTCAGTCCATCTTACAACGATAGAACCTTTCCTATCGTTAGAGGTTCTAAGGACCTTTCCTTAAACCTCAAACAAACAATCAATCATTCAGTCCATCTTACAACGATAGAACCTTTCCTATCGTTAGAGGTTCTAAGGACCTTTCCTTAACCTCAAACAAACAATCAATCATTCAGTCCATCTTACAACGATAGAACCTTTCCTATCGTTAGAGGTTCTAAGGACCTTTCCTTAAACTTCAAACAAACAATCAATCATTCAGTCCATCTTACAACGATAGAACCTTTCCTATCGTTAGAGGTTCTAAGGACCTTTCCTTAAACCTCAAACAAACAATCAATCATTCAGTCCATCTTACAACGATAGAACCTTTCCTATCGTTAGAGGTTCTAAGGACCTTTCCTTAACCTCAAACAAACAATCAATCATTCAGTCCATCTTACAACGATAGAACCTTTCCTATCGTTAGAGGTTCTAAGGACCTTTCCTTAACCTCAGGATTTAGGCGGTGAGAAGATTCTCAAGGCCTAGCTAAGTCGGACGAAATTTGGTAACGACTTTGCATGCCTCATGTCCCATGAAGTATGCAAAGGGGGGCAGCTGTTGACACCCAACCCGTAAACAAAATTTTTAATTATTATTATTATTATTATTTAAAAAAAATTTAAACTAAAAAAAAAAAATTTTATTATTATTTAGCTAACTAATTAAAATTTTATTAAAAAAAATGAAATGAAGAAAGAAAAAATTTTTTATTATAAATTAACTAATTAATTAAATTAAAATTAAGTTAAATTAGTTGAAAAAATGAGATAATTCCTCCCCCCGGTTAAACCTTCCCCTTAAAGTCTCCTCCCCTTTTTACATTTTTCCACACCAGACAAAAGAGCTGGACCTCCCTCATCTCAATAATTTTGCCCCGGAGGTTCTCTATCCCTCTCGAATTGGAGCCTCTCATTGATCTCTGGCTTCTCTCTCCTCGTTCTTAAAAAAAAAAGCTCTCTGTAGCCCCCTCCCTCTGGGGGGGGGCGAATTCAACTCTTCCGATCAGATTTCCCGATCCTCGTTTTTACCCAATCGTCCATGGCTCCAATAGCTGTTGATGACTCTCTTCCCGATGGAACCCTCGCCTACTTCGACGAGTCCGATCAACTGAAGGAAATCTCCGTTCACTTCATCGCCGACGGCAAGAAGGCCGTCCTCTTCGCCGTTCCCCTTTACCGTCTACCGCACCGCTGACCCCGCTCCAGCTCCTCCTCAGCCGAGTCCGTCATGCCTGTCTCCTTCCCTACTCGCCTTTCAGCCTCCGTCGCGCAAGCCAACAGCGCCCCTCAGCCGCGTCGCTCACCAGCTAGCTCGCTGTCGTCTCCTCCCTGCTGTATCGCGTCCCGCGCCGTCGCGCCCAACTCCCCTCCGTCCGAGCCCCTACGCCATCGTCCTGCCGTCCACCTCCCATGGTTGCCGTTTCGCGTTAAGCCAAGAGAAGCCTCCCTGTCATTTTTGCCTCCCCCCCTCATCTTTCCTTCACCTCACTTGCATCCCCGGCGTACAACTTGATACGTATTTTCTTGCTGCATATAGTACTCTGTTTCTTCTTGATCCTTTTATTCATGGCATTTTTTTTATACTCTAATCATTCATGGATGTCTCTAAAGCTTTCATTGAATTAAAAAGTGTTAATACTTTTGTATGTGATGTTTGTGAACTCATGTTTCTGGTTTTATGTTTTCTTCTTTAGCTCTGAGAGTATTAGACTTCTATGTTCCTATTTTCATGTTTTTTTTTTTTTCTGAATTATCTGTAGGTAAGTATTTCTCCTGGGGGTGGATTGATTTTGTTGGTTTGGTCTCCTTTTGGTTACATGTTAATTCCTGCTTGCTTTCATCTTCATTTTTTTTTTAGTTTACTTTTTTTTGCGAAGATGATATGATTTTGGGTGAAATTTTCTGAATTTTGCCGCCTTATGAACCTATAATAGAAGAGCCAGTATGTGAAATCATTTCATATCTTTTCATTCTGTATCAATTGCAACTTGTATGTATTACGAATTATGTAACAAGTTTTTATTAAAGGATTTTTTTATACGCAGCATGAGAACACTACATATCTACTAGAAGATCAACATCCTCGGTCATTATAGAAAATGAATGATCATGAAAGATTGAAATATCCATTTTTTTTTTCTTGCTTTTCTGCATCATTATCTATTGTTAGTTTTTCCCTCTTCGCGTTATTATGTACCTTCAAGTGGAGCCATTAGTGTGCTTTGCGCATTTTATTTTATTTTATTTTATTTGTTGTTATCATAAGACGTCTGGTTACAAATTTGAATTGACCAATATGATTGAATGCCTTGAAATTTAGAGATGTTAGGTTGTATTGGATCATTTGCATTTTTGTACCTTGGAACAAGTGTTCATCTTATTTGTTGACTCATAAAGCAGAGTAGGTTTTCTTTGATATATCAGCTTTATCTAAATATAACTGATGGTATGAAGCCTATGTTCTATATGCATATTCTTCCATCTCTCCGCATTGATATTAATTGGCATAGTATTTTGTGACAAAATGCTCCCTTGTTCTGTCATTTTATGGGAAATTCCCTAACTTAGCTTTCATTGCAGTAAAGACTCGTCATTTATTTGTTGAGCTGTAAAGCTTCTAGTGTATTCTTTCCCCATTGGGGGCCTAATTGATTAAGAAGAGCTGCTTCTTTCTACATGGAAGGCCATAACTCCTCTGTCACGAATGCTTCCGCCCCTCGTTCGCTCCATTGCTGTCATCGGAATCAATGCAACCCGTGTCCGACCCAGTTAACTTCTTTTGGGTATAATTTTAACTCAGTCCTCCAACTTTCTATTTTGTTCCTATGAGCTACTAACCTCTCTTTTTGTTGCAGATCAGTCGGTGACAATAAATTCATTTACTTATTTATTCATTTATTTATTTTAGAGCCATGTATTAGATTTAACCATCAAATTCACTTAAGGATGTAATTTAGGATATTTATTTTCTTATTTATTTATCTTTATTTTTAGAATAGCTTAATTGTAATTCTTGTAATACATTAAATGTGTATCAAATTATTAGAAATCTGTCCTAAGACGGATCATATTCATGTCCAGATGATTCGGTTAGAATCCATGGCTTGGATATTAACTAAGATTATTAAAAATAAAATAAAATTAAATAACGAAATTTTAAGGACGTCTATATCCATGTCCAAATGATTCTGTTAGAATCCATGGCTTGGATATTAGCTAAGATTATTAAAAATAAAATAAAATTAAATAACGAAATCCTAAGACGGATCATATCCATGTCCAAATGATTCGGTTAGAATCCATGGCTTGGATATTAGCTAAAAATATTAATTATTAAAAATAAAATTAAATAACGAGATCCTAAGACGGATCATATCCATGTCTAAATGATTCGGTTAGAATCCATGGCTTGGATATTAAATTCCATATCCGAATGATCCGGCAGGATCCACGGTTTGGAAGAACAAATTATATCCTAAACTTCTAATAAAAAATAATAATCGCCGCGACATTCAACAAAACCACCACCAGTCGTAAATAAATCGTTCGCCATCATTCGACATCGAATCAGGGGCAAAAATCCGTTCGCAAATCCTCAGCTCGATTAAGAGTCGATTCAAAATTCACGGTATAATTTCTCTTTAATCCTCCAGTTTTTTTTTATACAAGTCGTTAACCTTTTTATTATTTCTGAAGAACTAACAATAATCTTTATATGTTTATTATTATTATTGTTATCATTGTTATTATTATTCCATTCAAATCATTAACCATTTAATTTTTGTTATACTAACAACTAACTTTACTAACAACTAACTTTTATTTTTATTATTATTATTATTATTATTATTATTATTATTATTATTCATGGAAGGTTATACCTCTTTTTATTTTTAAGTAGACGGCAAAAAGCCCCATTTTTCTTTTATTTATCTAATCTCCTGCAATTATTTACTTTATTGCACTTTTATTTTTAAGTGAATGGCAAAAAGCTCAACTTTTCTTTATTTATTTAATTTCCTGCAACAATTTACTTTAATTTTTTTTTTAAGTGGACGGCTAAACGACCCACTTTTCTCTATTTATTTATTATTTCACACTTTATTTATTTCTTTGCTGATTTGAGTTTTACATTTTATTTATTGATTTACTTTTTTTTGCGTTTTATTTTCACGTCAATGGTTAAATGCCCCCACTTTATTTATTTATTTATTTTCATGCAACTTTATTTTTCTTTATGTGAACGATTAACTTTACTTTATTTGGTGACGACGCTCATCTTACTTCCATATTTTATTCTTATTTTATTATTTCTATTACAACAAAAGCCAACACCCTTTATCATTATTTGGAATATATATTATTATTTCTTTAAATAACAAAATAATTAAACTTATCTTTTTAATTCATTTAAATAACAAAAATTTAATTTTTTGTTTCTTTTAAATAAAAATAAAAAAAAAATCAGTCATAACCAAATGATTCCACAAAAAAAATTATTTTTCTAAAGTATTTGATTTAAATTTATAGATTTAGATCATTCAATAAAATTTTTCAAACAAAAGAATGAAAAATAAAAATTTTAAAAACAAAACAAAATACAAAACAATAAAAAATAATAAAATTTCCAAATTTCACAAAATTTATGACAAATTATGAATTAGGTTTTAGATTAAAATCCATGTCCGGGTGATCCGATAGGATTCATGGCTTGGAAAAATATACAAACTTTTAGTTAAATAAATTAAAATACAAAGATAAAAATCCATATTTATGATATGGATCAGATTATTTAAGACTTCATTAAATTCCGTGTCCGGGTGACTCGGCAGAGTCCATGGTTCGGAATCAAATCTTCCGTGTCCAAATGACTCGGCAGAGTCCATTGGTTCGGAAGTATAAAATTCTATACAAATTAATTACTTAAAAATCCACATTTCGACTAATTCAGTTAATTTTTTTTTAATTAACTGAAAATTATTTAAAAGTAAAAGCAAAATAAAATTAAAATCAATCAAGGTGCCAATTTTGGGCGTTAAAACAA
This sequence comes from Aquilaria yunnanensis, assembly GCA_039654915.1. Classification (NCBI taxonomy): domain Eukaryota; kingdom Viridiplantae; phylum Streptophyta; class Magnoliopsida; order Malvales; family Thymelaeaceae; genus Aquilaria; species Aquilaria yunnanensis. The sequence goes on from CM077595.1 coordinate 7,370,294, forward strand.
TATTGTTTTAGCGTAACCGTACTCCCGATCCCCAAACTCTCGCAGACCATATTAGGTGACCAATCGACCTAGGAAAACTGATTGGTGGCGACTCCAGAAAACCCGACGTTGCCACACTGAACAATATTTACTTTATTCTATATATTCCATCTTTATGTGCTTCCATATAAAAATATTGCCTTTCTTATAAGTTTTATTTATATTATAAAAATTATGATGAAAATAATTAGAATACATATAAATTAAAAATAATATCTTATTGTATAATTGAATTTTTGGTGCATAGTACCCAAATCAGATGTTACTCTCAATTGAATAATTTCTTAACTCAAAAACAAAGTTCCATAACATGAGACAAGTATGTTGCTTTTGCAGAACAGACTAAGACAGTAGCATTATACTTTGAACTACTTAGAAACTCAATATAATATTAGCAAAGGTACTATTATTGTTAAAATATTGTTTCTTTTTTATTTATTTATCATGTATTAGTAAATTAGTTTTTTTTACTAACAATATTTACTTTATTCTATATATTCCATCTTTATGTGTTTTCATATAAAAATATTGCCTTTCATATATGTTTTATTTATATTATAAAAATTATGATAAAAATAATTAGAATACATATAAATTAAAAATAATATCTATTATATAATTTTTTTATTAAATTGGTAACAGTAAGCAATAAGATATAACATGCAACATAACTCTGATTTATATAGTGCAACACAGCTAACAATAATATATTATGATGCATTTATTATCCCTTTTAATTGCTAACATTAACATTAATCTAGGAGGAAATCTTTTAGTGTGTCTAGAATGCCACTACTGAATTTCAAATAACATTTTCTTTTCCTTCGGCTCCAACGAGGGGATTCTCTATCTGACTTTCTTGGCTGACGTCTTTAATCGAATCAATTGCCCATGGCCGAGTTTAGAAATAACTTTTATAATTAGTGTTAGAATTTTAAGTAATTTATTAAAAATAAAAATTAAATTATTAAAATTAAAAATTAAAAACTACTATTAGATAATTTCTTAGAACTCTGACGTTAATTGCTAATATTGATATCCAATGGGCTTGATTTTTGCCATAATATTGTGTTAGCATTTTTCTTTTTTGGGTAGAAACAAAGTTATTCCCCTCTTTATTTGTACTCACTTTGTTTTGTAAAAGTTGACCCTTTTAACTTTTTAATAAAAGTTTGATTTAAATATATTTATATTAATTTATATTATTAAAATTTTTTAAAAATTATATTTATAAACTAGAATCTTTGAGGTACTATTTTCATATAAAAATTTTATATTTCTATAAAAAAAAATTTTTAAAAAAATTATATATTAATTGCTGTGAATAGTATAGAGGATAAACTTTGTAAGATAGAAGGAATACTATTTTCAAGTGGTCCAGCAGGAAAGCTAGAACGAAACAGCTTTGGAACTCAAATGTAAAAAACACATAATGGCCTAGATAAAAAAAATACCTAAAAATATTGGTTACATAACATGGAATAAATCTGAATAAAATTGTGATTCCAACAACATATACTTTATTTATCTTTAAAACTTAAATAAATGACTGGAGGATCTGACCACTTGCTGTAGACGTACTCGCTAGGCATGCAATTGTTTCTTATCCTGTCAGTTCCAGTATATTCCTTGTTTGGATAATGCTTATGCGAATCACTTAGCTGAACTATGTAAAAGGGGATGAGATCTATGAAGTGGACTTCTATTCCCTTATCTTCCTTGTATTATCTTCTCTTCCATAACACTTTGTATGAACTTCCATAGCTTGGCTGGTAAGAAATCCCTTTTATTGGCAAAAGAATATAATTTGTTATTAGAAAAATTATATTTAGGGAAGTAAAAGTTGAAATGGATATTTTTTAAAAGTATAATATGTAATTTTATTTGACAAGAGACCAAAATGAAGCATTTTAAATGATTTTATGACCAAAATAGAACTATTAATAGGTTAGATATTATAGTACGATATTTAAAGTTAAGAGATTGTCCACGAAATTTACTTATATAGTATATAATATGGTTAATTATAATTCCCCCCACACTTTGCCTCATTTTATTTAAAAAATCTACACTTTGCTTATGTCTTTTTTTTATAATGTTCAAAATAAATTCTGAAATCTTAATTTAAACTATATAGTAGTCATCTACCAATAATTTTAGTCAGTATGATACTTTTTTATAATTAATAAAAATTTTAAATTACCAATTTTTTCTTTCTGAGAATGTTAAAATTTTTTCTTTAAGATGGTAAAATATAAGACAATGGGCAACATGTATATTTCTAAAATAGTAGGGGCAAAGTGTAATATCACCTAAATTTCATGGGTAAATTGTTATTAATTCTATATATTAACTCTAGAAATTTAATTAACATTTAAAGAGTATAATATGTAATTGGATAAATGATCTTAGGTTGTAAAAGTTAGAACTGATATTTTGTAAGAGTATAATTCATTTAGTGAGAGACCAAAGTAAAATGTTTTTAATAAATTTAGGACTAGAATAGAATTGTTAATAAGTTAGGGAGTAAAACAGTAAGATATTTAAAGTTAAGGGTCTGTCCTAAAATTTACTTGTATAGTATATTTATTACTATCGTTTTTGTTTTTAGAACCCAAAATTTGTGTAAATCTTAAATCAAAATAGTATCACTATGGACTTAGGGATCCAACTCCGGTGACTGTCATTGAAAATCGAAAGGGCAGAGCAATGGATATGGCTGAGGAAAATGCATCTTAATAAATTATTGTTTCACAAGAGCATTTTAGTCTTTAGACCCACTAAAAACATCTTCGATCTCCATTAATGGATTATTGTTTGCTAATTAGCCATTAAAACGGGTAATAAATGCAATTTAACTTATACCTCAGGGCACAAGCTCAAAATAATTCTACGTTCACTAAACGCTATGAGACTCTTTAGATTGAGAGAAGGGAAAATGAAGTGATAAAAAATCTGTACGACTCCCTTATTTTGATAAACGAAAATAAATGAGGAGGAAGAGTTATTATCTCTCCAGTTACCTCATTTATACCCTTTATTTTTTTGTCTCTCCAAACTGGAGCAATAACTCATCTTTCCCCTTTTCTTCTCTTCCCTCCCGGCTCCCATCCTATTTCTTTATTAATTCAATCCAGGGAGATCCTTTGCTTATAGCCTTATACAGTAACCTCTATCCTCATGGACCGCGGCACAATTCAACTTAATCTAAAATAATTTTTTTTTTATTTTTACATTTTTCCTGCCTTAGACTAATTTTATTTGAAAGTTAACATTATGTATGTGTAATAATTTATTAAAAGTATAAATTTTTTATGTTATTAAATTTTTATAAATTTTTCTTTCTTAAGCATTAAAAAGCAAAAAAAAAATTAAAAAAATTTAATGAAATTATAATTTTTTTTTATTTCTTAGAAATATAAAAATTTTATTTTTAAATGAATTATTACAGCTATAAAATATTAAATTTCAAATAAAATTCGTATTAAGTGAAAAAGATGTGACAATAAAAACAAGTAATTTTAGATTGGGTTAAGTTAACATGAATTTTGTGTGAATGACTAATTGCAACAAGATACCAAAACGCGCCTATGTTAATGGGAAAAAGAGGAAAATATATACGTACAAATGAACAAAAAAAAACGAGTCCCATCTTATATACGTCTTTTTCTGTAATTAATCAAGGATGTATGCTAATAATAAATATTAGTATATATGCTAGTTGTATATTTTTTTTAAACAATGTTGGCGTATCTTAATTACTCTGACCTAGATTAGGTATAATAAAAAGTCATATTATATATGGGTATTTAATTTAATAATAGGGGTAAAATAAAAAATCATTTCATCAGTCCCAAATTCTTTGCTTTTATTTTTAATTTTTTTACTTAAATTTAACTTGAATTTATTTATACTATTATTTGCTAAATTTTTTAAAAGATTATGTTTACAGTTCCTAAAAATATTTTTTTAAAAAAATTTAGCAAACAATGATATGAAAAGTTCAAGTCAAATTTGAATTAAAAAACTGAAATCTAGCAAAGGACTTGAAACGAATAGAGTATATAAATGATGAAAGAGTGTCCCCGAATTTTTTATTCAACAATTCTAACGTGTTACTGATTGTTAAACATGAGGAATATGATCTCTCTTTAAAAAAAAAAAAAAATCAAAACAGGAGACTTTGTGGATTATTATTGTTTTTTCTATAATCATTTCAAATTAAGCACTCTCATAATAATAATTATGTATACAATATATCCCCGTTGTCCGGCACATGATGAATGATTTTTCTGGGTGCGGATACCAAGACACATATGATTTATGTTGTTGTTTTTTTCCCCCTGAAACTAATTTTTTTTAAAAAAATAATTTTTTTTATTTTGAAGAAAAAGAAGAAATGATTCAATTTTTTGATTTTATGTAGTAAGCATTTAAATGAGGGCAATAGAGTAAAATTAGATATTAAAAAATTTCTGAAAACAAGAAAAACTCAATGTCTTTTACACAACTAAAAAATATATCTGGTTAATTTTTTGGACAAAAGGAGTATAAATTTTTTTTTATAATTTCCTTTATTTTTTATAATTATTGTTAAATGGCAATACTTGAGTTAAGCATTCTGAGATTTCAGTTTCTCAATATAGAACTAAAAAAATAGTTGGTATAAGACCTTGTTTTTTTATTGTGAATGCAAGAGTAAGTAGTAGAATTAGTATTAAACTTTAATTGGCATTACAAATTTCCTCAACATCCATATCATTGCAAATTGGTCCCAGATCATTATAATTCACTGTATATCAATCATTAGCCCTATGGAAAACTAAGTTCATGCAGAAACCCAATTTATAGGGACAAAAATATAATATTTTAAAATTTTCATTTACTACAAAAAATTATGGTACTCATTAATTTATAGGCAAATAATTACTAAATAATTTAAATTTAAATTTAAAAAGTTGATGTCAAACAGTTACGTGATATTTAATAAATTCAAACTATTGGTAACCGTCTTCTAATAAATTTGATCTAAGACATAATTTATTTATAGTTGATTGACCATTTAAACCATTAATTTTTTTTCTCTATAAACCACATTTTTGTAGCAACTAAGACTTACCAAGCACTACACTAAAGACCAATATACAATGAATTATAAAGATTTGATATCAATCTTCAAAATAAATAGAGATTCAAAACAAATTTGTAGTGACACTTAGAGGTTTTAGGACCAATGGTGATTTTTATCCTAAATGCAATTACAAGACTAGTGGTTTAGTGAACGACACAGGCCATTAGTCGATTAGACTCTATTGGCCTAAGTATAACTAATAGATGGGTGAATTAGCTGCTTTAAAAATTTTGCAAAACTAAATTTTATAATGAAATTCACTCAATTAAAAATTAAGAACAAACCGACTAAGTATGAGCAAAATATAAAGAGACAAGGAAAATAGTGCACCATAATTTATAGAGGTTTAACTTCATCAACTCAAGTCTACGCTCTCTTCTCAAGTTTGTCCGCTTGAGAATTTATTTATTATCTATTGATTAATATTATAATGATGTTTTCTTTAAAGTTCACATCCAACTAATTCTTAGTTTATTTCAAGATTAACTAGAAACCACACTCTAATTTTCTTCAAGGCTTACTTAAAAATCACAACCTAGTTTTCTTTAATGATCACTAGGAATCACTTGGGCACTCAAGAGACACTAAAACTTAAAGTGTTTACAAGCTCACATAATAGTATTTTTTTTCTATATATACAAATAAAAGCACAAATCTTGGCTTTTTTCCCCTCAAATGATGAATACTTTGATGATGAATCTTTAATCCAATGGCCAAGTCACTTAAAAAATATGTTTGCCCATGTAATTATACTCATTTGGGGGCCAAAGAGGTGTTGCAAAGTAGCTGAAAATGTTAGACAACACTTCACAAAATTTGCTAGATGTTACTTTGTTTTTGTGCAAGAATCTCAAGTTTAACACGTTAAAAATTTTGAGTTTAACGAACAAAACTTTGAATTCACCTGTCACTATTCTTCAATGACTAGTTCTAAATTGTAAAGAGTAACTAAAGCATCCAAGTTTCATCCTTTGATTTGTTCAGGATGATTTTGAAATTTGGGCTCCCTTTGAGTCAATCAAGAGAAAAATTCACAACATTCAAAATCTCTAACCAATCTATTAAAATTTGAGTTTAACAGGTTAACAGGTATAAAAAAATTGATAACAGCTCCAAGTTTTAAATTAAACTAAGTTTAACCTGTTAAAACTCTATCTTTGAACCAAAACTCATATTATTTGAACTCAAACTTGATTAAATCAAAACTCATTCAAATATCACATTCTTAACTCATTAAAAAAAAATAAGATTAGACAATAAAATTCATTATTTTCTATTGAAATGACTCATTCAAAACTTCCAATTGAAAAACACTTTGTTTAAACTTGGAAACTTTGGAGTTAAAGTTTTAAACCATAAATTAGTTTTGTAATCATCAAAATTCAAGTTACATTATTGAAACAAATCAAATAGATTCACTTTTCAATCCCCCTACACCTATTATGTATAATTGGGGCTCCCCTTTTACCTGTTCTCATCCATCAGTTTGTTTGGTGCATGTGGCATAATGACCCGCCCATCCATTTAGCGATATTGCATTGCACATCAATTCTTAGGTTGGTGAAGTGACCTAAAGTGCTGAGACTCTTTCATTCTATCCCCAGTTGTGATAGGGATGATGGTGATCCTTCATGATATATCTCAGACTATTAATATCAGGCTAACTTGATGTTGTTACCATTCTTATAAATTGCTCAAATACTTTTCTTAATAACATTTATCTTCACATGCCTAAGGAGTGGGCTACTAGGCAATTAATGAATAAGGTACAAGCGGTGGTGCTATGTGTTTCTTCCCCCTGTCTAATGGTGATCTATAGGAATGCGGTCAATGAGGCTCATAACCTTACCTATTCTCATCTCTCTTAAACTCTCTTCTCCTTTCTCTCTTTCGACTGGAAAACAAAACTTACCGCTACTGTTAAAGGTCCATGAACTATTGACTTAAGTCAATAAGATGGGGTTCCTTTCAACAAGAAGCCAAAGTCCATAAGATGGGGTTCCTTTCTTTGTTATGGACTTTGGCTTCTTGTTGATAATTAGTCTATGTAAAATATGAACTGTTAAACGTATGTACATTATTAAGTTTTATGTGAATTTATAAATCGCTAAATTAATATTATTTGTAAAATTATGTATATTTTTTTGAATTTTTCAAAATGATATTACTTTGAGTATAAAACTTTTTAATAAATCTTCATATCAAAACTAGTCAAGTTTAAAGAACTAAAAATTTGTTAATATTAAGTTCAGAAAAGACCTACATCATTACGAAAAGAAAAGCCCAAATAATTCATTGTGGTACAAAAGGAGTATGACTCCCTAATTAAGAGCCAATTCATTTTAATAACTTAACCCAAAATGTTTTATTTTTATTTTTATATTTTTTTTCCTGAAATTAATTTTATTTAAAAGCTAATATTATATATATATATAATAATCTATTTAAAATACAAATTTTATAATCTTATTAAATTTTATAAATTTTTATTTTTTTAATAACTAAAAAAAAGAAAAATTCATAAAAATTTAATAACATCATGAAAATTTAGTTACAAATAGATTATTACATCTACATAATATATTGGCTTTCAAGTGAAATTGATTCTAGGTAAAAAGATATAAAAATAAAAATAAGTCATTTTGAGTTAAGTTAACTTAAGTTAAAATAAATTGGCTCTAAATCATTGCCATTGTTTTATTTAATTGTTGTATGATAGAAATCATACATAATCTATTGAGTACTTTGATTAATTAATTTTGAAAATTTTAAAATAGTATTTTCATTTTAAGGTAAAATATGTGCCTTACTAACTTATGCAATTCTTATAGTTGAAAGGTTTTAGTTATAAGTTATCTTTTAAAATGAATTGGCTCTAAATCATTGCCGTTGTTTTATTTAATTGTTGTATGATAGAAATCATACACAACCTATTGAGTAATCTGATTAATTAATTTTGAAAATTTTAAAATAGTATTTTCATTTTAAGGTAAAATATGTGCCTTAATAACTTATACAATTCTTATAGTTGAAAGGTTTTAAATACAAGTTATCTTTTGAAACCAAGGAATAATTCAAGCAGTCCAATAGTAATAAATAGTTGAAGGGTTTCGAGGCTCTTTGACTTCTGCCTTGTATTGTCTTGATCCAAAGTTAACAGATTTGATTTCTCACTACTGTTTTCTCTCTTTTTGTTTTCTTTTCTTTTTTGCCATTGACCGCCCACATCCTACAAAAAGAATCAATTTGAAATAAAGTACCACATTCCGACAATATTATTACTAGACAACAACTGTTCCATATCTAATTCATGTTTTCTAAAAACAGGAACGCCAAGCATATTCCCAGTGCCAAAAAGACACATCCCCTTAATCTAGATATGCAGGAATGGAGCCAGAAAATTATTTTAGTGGAGGTAATTAAAATTATTTTCATGTATTTTATAATGAGTGAGGCCATTACAAAAAATTCTATAAGGTCATAATGAATATTTTTCAAAAGATTATATAAAATTTACATAATTTTTCCAAAATTAATGGTGGCATTTACCATCATTCACTTATACATAGCGCCGCCCTCGTGGATATGAAAAGAAAAAAAATAATTTTTAATAGAAAAAACAGAAGAAAAGAGAAGTCACTTTCATACAGCTAATGTGGTTTTATTTTTATTCTCGTTTTATGCTTGCAAAGCTCCTTTTGCAGCTGTAGGGGAGGTGGAGTTGTTCCTTGTTTTGAAGTGGAAGAGAAGGGAAAACATGTAGTACTAATTTTTTTGGGGGCTGCCCATGTGACTTGTAAGGTGGTTTACGTGACACACTTAGCAAATTAGTTTTGGGGTTTATCTGTCAAAGGCCCCGCCCATTGCCCTGAAACCAAAACTGGGATTTCCAGCCAATTTCATTTGAGGGACAAGGGAAGATTCCCTCTTTAGTTTCCCATTAACATTATATTACAAATGCACACTTATTTCTCATCAATTTTTGTTTAATTAGTTGATTAGTTCGTAGAATTCAATCAAATATATTACTTACTCCGTATCGCAAATGATAATCCGTTTAATTTTTTTACTGAATTTAAAAAAATTATATTTTCATTGATAGTTTTTTACTTTTTAAGTAAAGAATGATAAATAATTGAAGGTTTTCAAAAAACGAATAAAGATCAAATATTGTGACATAAGTAATATTGATTACCACAGTAATCTGATTTAGTCCAAGGACTAGTGAGACAAACATGAAAGCGTGAAAGGTAAACTTGTATACACATAACCATATATTGAGAATAAACAATTATTTTCGGGAGATCGGGAGTAAATACATTCAAATAGTAAAATTAAATATTAATGATATAATTAAATAAAGTTGTTAGGCCTATGATAGAATCCTAGAACAAAAATGTACGAAGAAATAATAAAAATAAATAAATAATACAGATAAAATGAACAGAAGAATTCTCCATACAAATGGCATATTCTAATAAAGTCCCCACAGCATAAATTTCGTCAAGCTATATATATGTGTCTGTCGACTATACAATTCAATATCATCTAGCTAGTTTATCATTTATTAACAAATCAAGTCCACATCGCATATATACTCTTCAAATATTGGCCACCTATTATAGTTGAACGTGTTCTTTACACCTAATGGTAGCTTTTTTGCCCTTTTCTGCTAAATTATGAACATAGTTGCTCTCGCTTGTACGCCTGTACGTTTTAGATATCTTTAAATAAGGGGGAAAAAAAAAAGCTAAAATCTCAATTTCGCCACTAGAATATAAGAAAAGGGGCTAGGATACAATGTGTTAGGTGTATCTTATACATCCCCCACAATTTTGACTTCATAGTTAATTTAATTAAAATAAATATTAATAATAAATAATTAAAAATTCTCACTCATAAATTTATGTTCATTAATTAAAATATCATTTTATTGTTATTTTGGGCTCCCTTTATTTTATTTTCTTATCATTAAAATGATTAGTTATAAAAAAATTAATAATATTGTGAAACATATGAATGCACATGTTTCAAAATGATGAATATTTTTTGTCATTAAAAAATAATTCACTAAAAATTTACATCTTTTATCAACTCAAATTCCAATTTTTAATGTTGAAGAGAAATTTATTTGAAAAAAATTATTTTTGATATTAGCAATTATGGACCCAACTACTTTATTAAATCTTAACGCTTCCAAAGCAATAAGTAATGCTACAAATATCAATCATCAATAATAAAAATCTAAAAATAAAATCTAAAACTATATTTTATTTATATTAACCATTTAATGGTTTAACCATTGTTGACACCCAATTTCGTCCGGGTGTTTTAAAATTTTGAAAAAAATTTTATTTAAAAAAATTAATTTAAAAAAAAAAATATTACTATTATTATTAAAAAAAATTTAATTAGTTTAAAATATATTTTTGTTTTGTGAAAATTTGATTTAAAATGATATATGTGTGAATATGTGTATGTTTGAAATAAAATAAAATTTCATGAAAAAAATGACAAAAAATTAAAAGTTTGAGGTAAAAATGACAAAATTGAGAAGTTTCAGAAAAAATTGACAAATTCTAAAAGTTCCAGGAGCATTTGGTAGTTTGTCACATAAAATTTTGAGTCTGCCGACGTTTTTGGCTCAAATTGACAGAAAACGACAAAATTGTCAAAATCAGAAGCTTCAGGAACTTATCCTGAGGCTGAGAGACGTAAAGGACTAAAATTGTCATTTTACCAATTTAAGAGATAAGTTTGAAATTTTTTATTAATTTATCCATCAACAGTTCAGCTAAACTTCCTCTATAAATAGCCCCCCAAATTTTGTGCTGAACACAGAGAAAAATAGAAAGAAAAGCTTAGAGCTCCGTTTTTAAAATAGAAAAAATTACAGCCTTAGTCCCTAGCTCTCCTTCCTTTCCTCAGAAAATCTCAAAACTTTTCATTTTGACGATTAAGCCATCTTCTTCCCCCCCGCGCGCCCTCTGTTTCCATTTCTCAGAATTCAGAATTTAAAATCAAGGGTACAACTCTCATTTAATCCTTCATCTTTTCAATTTCTTTCACTTTGGTCACTAACTTTGTATTTTATTCTTGCAGAATTAATTACTAACCCTTTTAATTTTTACTTGTTTGTTTATTATTTGTTTATTACTAACCCCCTTTTTTATTGTTGTTATTAACTTACTAACAACTAACTTTTAATACTATTATTGTTACTAACCTTTTAATTTTTGCATTATTACTAACTTTTATAATTGTTGTTAACAATTAATTAACTTTTATTATTGTTGTTAATTAATTAATTTAATTAACTTGGCTAACTTTTATTATTGTTGTTAATTAATTAATTTAATTAACTTGGCTAGCTTTTTATTATTTTTGTTAATTAATTAATTTAATTAATTTGGCTAACTTTTTATTTATTGTTGTTAATTAATTTAATTAATTTGGCTAACTTTTTATTTATTGTTGTTAATTAATTTAATTAATTTGGCTAACTTTTTATTATTGTTGTTAATTAATTAATTTAATTAACTTGGCTAACTTTTTACTGTTGTTAATTAATTAATTTAATTAACTTGGCTAACTTTTTATTATTGTGGTTAATTAATTAATTTAATTAACTTGACTAACTTTTTATTATTGTTGTTTAACAATTAATTTAATTAACTTTGCTAACATTTATTATTATTTTTAAAGTGGATGGCCAAAAAGCCCCACTTTATTATTATTAATTTTTTTTCTTTATATAATTTGTTTATTTAATTCACCTTTACCCTTTACTAATTAATAAATAAATGAAAATTAAAAGAAGATTATTTTGTAATTAATTATTAAGGCTAATAAAAATTATTTTTAAAAAAGCCAATTATTTTTATTTTTATATACATGTTTTTAATTCTTTAAAGATAACAAAAAGTTAAAATTAATTTTAATAGTTATTTTTATCCAGTAAAAATAATAAAAAAATAAAAATAAAACCTGTTTAAAAAAATACATGAAAATTAAGACTTTATATTTTACTGATTTATTTAAAATATAACTTTTAAATCCACTAAAATAATAAATATTTTTCATTAAACAAGAAAACAAAAAGAAAATTAAAACAATATAAGAAAAAGATAAGAAAGATAAGAAAAAGATAATAAAGATAAGAAAGATAAGATAAGATAAGAAAGATAAGAAGGAAAAGAAAGAAAAGAAAGAAAAATATAGAAAATAAAAATTTTTAGATTATTAATGAATCTAAAAATTCTATAACAAAAAGAATTACGAATTAGTAATTAAACTAATAATTAATTCCATAAAAATAAGAATTAAATAATTAACTATAAATTAAATCAACTTACATATCCGGATGATCCGTCAGGATCTGCGGTTTAAAAAAAATATCACCCTTTTAATTAAATAAATTAAATAAAAAAAAAAGATAAAAATCCATATTTACAATATGGATTAAATTATTTAAAAGTTCACCAAATTCCGTGTCCAAATGACTCGGCAGAGTCCATGGTTCGGAATCAAAAATCTTCCGTGTCCAAATGACTCGGCAGAGTCCATGGTTCGGAAGTATAAAATTTCATACAAATTAATTAATTTAAAAATCCACATTTCGACTAATCCAGTTAAAATTTCTAATTTTGAAAATTAACTAAGAATTATTTAAAAGCAAAGCAAAACAAAATTAAAATCAACTAAGGTGCCAATTTTTGGGCGTTTTAACAAAGTTGTTTTAACGTAACCGTACTCCCGATCCCCGAACTCTCGCAGACCAATTTTAAGGTGACCAATCGACCTAAGAAAACTGATTGGTGGCGACTCCCGAAAACCCGACGTTGCCACAGCTTGGCGACTCCACTGGGGACTCGACGTTAGTGAGTCGAGCCTAAAGTTGATTTGTTTTAATTTACTTTGCTTATTATGTGGATTTTTATATGCTATATTTACTTAGCGAAAACATGCATTATGGATTCATAATATGAAGCTCTATACCCGAGCTTACTTAAATCGAACACGATTCTTTCTAAGCGGAATTGGTGTTGTTGTCCTTGTGAGGCCATGGTCTCCAAGCCTTCACCGGTTTCAAAGTAGCAAAGTAGTGTATTGCCTTCTGAGACGGTTAGTCTCTGCATGGGCCCACGAAAAGCTACGACTCGAATTAATCCATTCCTTACATTAACCTTAGAGGGTAAGGAATCGGGCCGTCACTATAATTTAGTGACGGGATTCGGGAACTATCCCTTGCCTTTTTGATAAGCCACCTTATGCATATAGAACTCCCCACTTAACCATAGAACTAACCATAGTATTCCTCCCATTTACCAACGCCATAAGCATATCCTTGTTATGCTGTGTTGTTGCTCTACACTTTTATTTTCGTATTTATGGTTTTAACTCATTTTTCCATAATAGTTCATGAGTTGTTAATTGCTATTTAAGTTATTAATAAACTTATCTTTCTTTTGTTATACTTCTGTTTTGTGCAAATATTCTTCATGCATCAAAACCACGCATCAAACTATGCTAACTTTTTGGTCTTTTTAATAACAACTAAAAGTCTTGAAGTTCCATGATATTGGATAAGCAAACTCACTCATTGCATGCATTCCATTACATTAATCACGTGCATATAAAGTCTGATAAAAATAATCTCATCGCATGCATTTCATTACATCAATCACACGCATATAAAATCTGATAAAAACATAATCTCATTGCATACATCCATTACATTAATCACGTGCATATAAAGTCTGATAAAAACATAATCTCGTTGCATACATCCATTACATCAATCACGTGTATACAAAGTCTGATAAAAACATAATCTCATTTTTCCTACATGCATCCATTGCATCAATCACATACACATAGGATCTAATAAAATATACCTTACTTTTAAAAGGATAAAATTGGACCTCGACACCGATATTCAATTCGGCTCCAAATAAGATTAATGGCAGAACAAATCGAAGGACGTCTCATAAAGATAGAGTCCAAGATAGAAAGTATGGCCGAACAAATGAGACAATTGATCGAGCTAATCAAGGCGAAAGCAATTCAAGAAGCACAAGTTCAGCCACCCATGACAGAAAGAGAAATGGTCACTTTGTTTGTCCAGACACTGAAGTACCTATATTATGACGAACTCATTGGCAATTCGGCAACTAATTTTTCTAACATTGTCATGTCTGGAGAAAGAATCGAGCATGAGATTAGGACTGGGAATATTGCTGAATCCTTTAATAATCCTATGAAAAGAGGAGGACCATCCAGAAGAAAAGATGACGAAGTACAACAAATAGGACGCGGAAGAAGGATTCCCCTCGTGGATACGGTGGCTATCGGACCTCGCCTATCCTATTTTGCCAATGGGCCCGATAATTACCTTCCAAATAGGCCCAATGATTATCCTCTGAATAGGCCCAATAATTATCCTCCAAATAGGCCCAATGATTATCCTTCCAATAGGCCCAACAATTATCCTTTTAACAGACCTAATCAGTCATGGCCACCTGCTCCTACTCCTCCAGTACCTGAACCAAGACCAAGAGAAGTTTTCACACCAATTTCCATGACTTATACTGAGTTATACCCAAAACTCATCGAAAGACAATTTATCCGTCCAATTCCTACAAAGCCATTCAAACCCCCATATCCAAGGTGGTATGACCCTAACATTACCTGCCCATATCATGATGGCGTTCCAGGCCATGGCTTGGAAAACTGCATGGCATTGAAGCGTATAGTTCAACAATTAATCGAGTCAAAGTGGTTGGACTTTTCTGATGAACCAAACGTCACTCACAATCCATTGCCGCCTCATCAAGCAAAACCAGTCAATATGATAGAAGAACACCAGCCGATAAAGAAGTCAGTCAACGATATCATAACCCCTCTTAAGCATGTATATTCATGCCTTCTAAAAGAAGGGGTTATCATCCGGAAGTCTTCTTTTAAACATGAAGAAGTCAAAGATGAGGACTGGTGTGACTTTCATGACAGTAAAAGTCATTCTATCCAAGAATGCTCAGAATTCCGTGAAAGTCTACAAAGGCTCATGGACTCATCCCAACTCATCATTTCTACGTTGGATAAAGATGATGATGTAAATGTGATCACTAAAAAACGGGAAGTCAATGCTACGCCAAAACCACTAGTTATACCAATTTCAAAATCTATTGTCAAGCCTTTAAGAACTCGAGTCCCGAGGTCATTCCTCTACAAATCAGACAAGGCTGTTCCATGGAGCCATGATTACACTTCCAACATCACATCAACTCCGTTAGAAGTTAGGAGTATGACTAGAAGTGGTCCATGTTACTCTCCAGAACAAATGTACAAGCTTCGACAAGATAAGAACGTCACAGACCCAACAAGTGAGCCTCTAGATACAGATACATCTAAAGAGCAAAAGATGTCTCAAGAGGTGACAGATGAACAAACTACTGAGTTCCTCAAACTCATGAAGCAAAGTGAGTACAGTGCCGTGGAGCAGTTAAACCACCTGCCAACAAAGATCTCCATACTTTCACTACTCATAAGCTCTGATGCTCATCGAGAAACCCTCCTCAAAGTCTTGAATAAGGCCTATGTTGAGCCAGATATTTCAGTGAATAATTTTGACCACCTCGTCAACAACATCACCGCACAGAATCTCATCACATTCACTGACGATGAGATACCAGCAGAAGGAAGGGGTCACTCTAAGGCTCTATATATTTCGGTTAAATACAAAGATCGAACTATGACTAGAGTTATTGTTGATAATGGGTCAGCTCTAAACATAATGCCAATTGAGACCTTACACAAGTTTGGTATAGACTCATCATACCTCAACTACAGTCATATCACTATTCAAGCATTTGACGGGACGAATAGAAATGTCGTCGGAAAAATAGAGCTGCCAATAGAGATCGGCCCTTGTGTCTTTCATATCACATTCCAAGTTATGGACATTAATCCTTCTTATACTTGTCTGTTGGGGAGACCATGGATTCATATGGCCGGAGCAATTCCCTCCTCATTACACCAAAAAATGAAATTCATTTTTGAAGGAAAGTTAATCACAGTCTTTGCTGAAGAAGGCATTCTGCTATCATCTATATCAATAGTAGCAAAGGCCAAGTGACCTTCTCTTCCAAGTTGGTGTGACCCAAATCCCAAATGTAACTGAAAAGTCTGTGGTGCTGAAACTCAAGGTCCAACAGTTGGTCGAGTCTAAGTTGCTAGGCCATGATGTGATTGATGAAAGTGAAGATTTTGAGCTGGAATTACATTGATTTTGGAAGGGCTCCAAGTCAGATCTGACCTAACAGTCCGCATACATTTTCGAATGACAGGGAATCCTTTGAATAAACTTGTATCTTTGAAAGCTTGCAAAAGTAATCTAATAGTAAAAATCTCCTAGATTTAGTCCAGAATCTAGGGTGTAGTCTTTGTTAGATGGACACCTGGTATTCTTTCTGGTACAACAAAAAGATGTAATGCGTGCATTCTACTACTTTCCATTTTTACACTCTTTGCCATTATACTATCTATTATTGCCATCACACTTTACTTTTTGACAACTGGTAATTCTTTTTGTTCTCTAACAAAAAGATGTTACGTGTACATTATACCACTTTTTAATTCCATTATTACATCTACATATTGTACCAATTTTTACCAAAAATTCAATTATTACACCTACACATTCTATCACTTCTTACCAAAATTTCTGTTTTTACATCCATCTCTCACTCCTTTCCATTATACTATCCATTATTGCTATCATACTTTGCTTTCTAAATGATACTACTCGTGGGTGAAAATAAAAAGTTAAGGAAAATTTGATAGTAATGATCTTGAAAGTGCTGCCAAATCTAGTAAGAAGGATTTCATATGTTGCACCTCAACCCTCAAAAAGAATTCACAGTGGTTATCAACATCCTTGCAAGGAGTCCGGGATTAACTTCCAAAGAAGTTAGCTCTCATATTAAATGACTTTAGTGGCCTCCCAATTCTCACAAATGCTCAATACAAAAAAAAAAATTCTCAGTTTTCCACAACACAAATTCCAACAAAGGAAAGAAGTTCCTCCCTTCCATCAAAAGCCGTTAAAGAGAAAATCCAAACAAGAAAAAAAAATTCAAAAAAAAAAAAAGAGACTGAGAAGCAAATAAAGCCACTTGAGTTATCTTACTTCAAGAAGGCTATGATCTCGGTTCTCCATAACACAAACTCCAAAAAAAAAAGGGAAAAAGTTCATCCCTTCCATCAAAAAGCCAACAAGGGAAAATTCAAAACCAAAAAAAGCGAGACTGAGAGCAAACACAAGCAAGTAAGGCCACTTGAATCATCTCATTTCAAAAAGGCTATGATCTCGGTTCTCTGTAACAAAAACTCCGAAAAGGAAAAAGTTCATCCCTTCCACCAAAAAGCCAACAAGGGAAAATTCAAAACCAAAAAGAACTGAGAACAAGCACGAGCAAGCAAGGCCACTTGAGTCATCTCACTTCAAGAGAGTTATCAAGTATGTTATCACCATAGATCACACAAAAAAATAAAAAAACAAAAAAAAAAAAGAGGAAAAAGGGCTCAAACTAGAAAAAAAAAAAAAAGAAAGAAAAAAGTGAGCTATGGATTCTAGACTGAAAACCTGCAAAGGCGGTTTAGAACACAAAAGCAACCCTCAAACCAAGCATGCATAAAAATCACAATAGTTGGGGGGCAACAGATGAGGTCTAACTTTCTGGAAAGAGTGGCAAGTTTGAGGTCATCACTATTGAGTTTTTCACCATAATCAAATTTGCTCACGAGTAGTATTAAAAGACCCTTCTTTCACACCACTCAAACTTAACTTTATTCAGACCTAATATTTACCTCTTAATATCGTTCTCATTCAGCTAAAAGACTGCCACAAAAAAAAAAAACATTCAAACTTAACTTTCCTCACACCTAACATTTACCTCTCGATATCATCCTCATTCAGTTAAAAGGCTATTATTGTGAATCATGTTTCTACCTTATTGCCTTGCACAGTTTATGTCTTCGAGTTGGAAAGGGAAGAATGGCAGGACATTTTAATTGAAAACAAAGACCGTAAATTACTTTGTCAAGCTTTGAAAATTGATGAAAGTTTTTCTTTAAGGCCAAACCATTATTCATTAATGTATGTAGACTTAAAAGTAAGGAGATAGCTTGAGTCTTTCTTTAATAAGATGTGGTTCTTGTAAGAGAAATTTACGATCAAGTGCCATCACAAAGGTCTAGAAATCCTCAACCTTCTGTTAAATCAAAGGCGAGATGATATCTCTTTCCACATAAACACCATAATCAAGGGGGCAAAGTAGTCTCTACTAAGCGCAAGAAAAGTACTGCCAAGAAAAAAGCTCAATAGACAAGGGGGCAAGTCTTATGGATCAGAACCTGAGTCTAAGGAAGAGCAATCATTCGGACTGTAACATGGGGGTAAACAAGTGTCGGCACGGCCAGAAGAAAATGGGCAAAGCAGACATTGAAAGTAAAGCCTTTGATGGTATCAAATCCATGACAATGGATGAGTACCCGAAAGAGATATAAATTATGAGGCGGGCCAACTTTAAAGAAATTGAGGCCAAAATTCAAGAACAAGTCAAAGAAAGGGGATTTTGAAAAGAGTTGGGCTTTTGAGGCAGTGAACAAAAGCTGGAAAGCATAAAGAGATTCAATGATAGTCCAAGAAGGCAATTATAAAGAGGATCCAGTAAAGCAAAGATATGAAGAACTAGATCAATCCAAAAAAAATAAAAAATAAAAAAATAAATATAAATAAAAAAAAAAAAAAAAGAACCATCAATTACACATGCTTTGCATTCATGCATGCATGATTTTTACACGATAGGAATCAAATGGGAAACACATCCACCGCACCGTTACAGCAGTATAAGCTGAGATCTCAATAATATCAGCTCTTACCAATCTATCACTGGATACACAGCTAATATGCGGGACCAACCCGCATCAGGAATTCAAGGATAAGGTAGACAATATGTCAAAAGCCTGGCAATTGATTCAATAATCGAGACTACACCTGGAAGGACAGGATTGACATCAGCTAGTAGTATCCAAAATAAGAGATAGCTATAGCCAAGGATAAGGCAGATATCAAAAAGGATAAAGTAGACAATATTGTCAAAAGCTTGGCAATTGATTCAATAATCGAGGCTACACCTGGAAGGACAGGATTGATGCCAGCTTAGCAGCATCCAAGATAAGAGATAGCTGTGGTCAAAGATAAGGCAGACATCAAGAAATATTGTCGTTGAAACTTTGTCAAAAGCGGACAATGGATTCAATAATCGAGGACTGGATCAACGGATAAAAAAAAAAATATCTATCAAAATGAAGTAGGATCTACTTTTCCGGTTAAACGGCGGATACGGTACTCCGTGACTCTCAAGTCGGTTCTCTCAGTTGCCCATAATAACTGATTCCTTCACCCCTTCTTTCTTTTACTTCCTCCTAGAAAATGGATCCTACTTTTTCCACCTTGCGAAAGTATTTCCCTTCTCTCCCAATGAACATCCTCAAAAAGATCTACCAAGTTCGCTGTGAACGATTAAGAGTTCTGATGCACAAAGGAATCCCTGAAGATGTGCGGCGGTTAATCGAAGCCAAGGTTCGTCTAGCAGGTGAAATCCCAGAGGCATTTGTGTCTCACATGCCTGGTATAGGCAAAAGCTCTTATGCCAAAAAGCGAAGAGCGAAAAGGTTACAAGTCTGCCATAAATGTGGACGGTGGACTTGTAATACTAAATGTCGTTCTTTAGGGATGATCTCTGATAATCGAGAAGATAAAATACGATTCATTAAGAATGGCCTGAGTAAGGACTCGTTGGATGATATCCAATTGACTCTTGAGACGCATTCTTGTGGATCTGTGCAACGTGAACTTCTTGGTTTATGGAGCATTTTTCATGAAGAACGAAACCGTTACAGTCCCGGGAATCTGACTGTAAATGACCCTGTTTGCCAGCTTGTAAGAAAACTGGATGGGAAGCAAATCCTCGACTCATAGAAGCCGTTAATGCCGTTATTGGACGTAAAACCAGTGGAAGATGTGAGCCACAGTCACAATTACTGTACATACAGTTTGTTATATTTGGAAAAGTTTGCATTTTCTTTTGACAGATGTACATGCTCTCCTAAGTGTAATCGACACGTTATCCATTTCATCGCTATAAATGCATGTTTTTCCAGTCGGTTATCTAAGTTTCCTTCAATAACTAATTCCTTTCCATCATCTCTCAAATTCTTCTCTCATCAATGGATTCTACTCTTTCTACCCTGCGAAAATACTTTCCTTCTCTTCCAATAAAAGTCCTTAAAAAGATCTACCTTGCTAGATGTGAAAGAATCAGAGTTTTTATGCACAAAGGCATTCCTGATAATGTGCGGTGGCTAATTGAAGCTAAGGTTCGTTCAGCTGGTGAAGTTCCAGAAGCGTTCTTTCCCCGTATGCCCGGCTTTGGTAAAAGCGCTTATGCCAAAAAGCGAAGAGCAAAGAGGCTAGGTGTCTGTCATAAATGTGGACGATGGAATTGTAATACTAAATGTCGCTTTTTAGGATACATCTCCAGAAATCATGAAGATAAAAGAAAATTCATCAAGAATGGCCTGCGTAAGGAATCTTTGGATGATATCCTATTAACTTTTGAAACACATTCTTGTGAAATAGTGCAATGGGAAATTATGGATTTATGGTGGACTTTCCGTAAAGAACAGGATCGTTACAGTCTTGGAAATCTAACTTTTAATGACCCTGTTTGCCAGTTTGTGAGAAAACTGGATGGGAAGCAAATCCCCGACTTATCGAAGGCATTGAAGCCGTTACTAGACATAAACTAGTGGAAGATGAGAGCCACAGTCATGATTGCTGTACATATAAGCTGTCATTTGTCTTTTCTTTTGACAATAATGTACTTGCTTTTGTAAGTGTAATTAACACATTATCCCTTTCATCACTATAAATATGTGTATTTTCGTTTCCTACAATCACTAATTTCTTTCTTTGCCTCCTTTATCAATGGAGTCTTCTCTTTCCGCCCTACGAAAGTATTTTCCTTCCTTCCCAATAAATGTTCTTAAAAAGATTTATCAAGCTAGATGTGAACGATTCAGAGTATTTATGCACAAAGGCATTCCTGATAATGTGCGGTGGCTAATTGAAGCTAAGGTTCGTTCAGCTGGTGAAGTTCCAGAAGCGTTCTTTCCCCGTATGCCCGGCTTTGGTAAAAGCGCTTATGCCAAAAAAAGAAGAGCAAAGAGGCTAGGCGTTTGTCATAATTGTGGATGGTGGATTTGCGGCAATAAATGTCGTTCTCCAGGAGTGATCACCAGAAATCGTAATGATAGAATAAGATTCATTAAGAATGGCTTGCGTAAGGAATCTCTAGAAGATATCCGAGAGGTTCTTGAAGCGCATTCTTGCGGAATAGTGCAATTTGAGGTTGTTGGATTATGGATAATTCTCCAAAAAGAACGAGAACGTTACAGTCTTGGGAATCTAACCCTAAACGACCCTGTTTGCCAGTTTGTGAAAAAGCTAGATGAGATGCAAATCACCGATTCATAGAAAGCATTGAAGCCGTTACTGGACGCAAAGCCAGTAGAAGACGGAACAAGGTCACGATTACTGTACGTGCTACCTGTTGCTTTTGAAATTTTCATCCCCTTTTGGTAATAATGTATCCACTCCTGACATGAACCAAAGTCACGATTACTGTACGTGCTAGCTGTCGCTTTTGAAATTTTCCTCCCCTTTCGGCGATAATGTATCCACTCCTGACGTGAACCAAAGTCACGATTACTGTACGTGCTAGCTGTCGCTTTTGAAATTTTCCTCCCCTTTCGACGATAATGTATCCACTCCTGACATGAGCCATAGTCACGATACTGTACGTGCTAGCTGTCGCTTTTGAAATTTTCCTCCCCTTTGGCAATAATGTACCCACTCCTGACACGGACTACTGTATATAGCTGCCACTTTTGAAATTTTCCTTCTCTTCCAACAATCACGTACCTACTCCTGACGTAAGCTACAGTAGTGACTATTGTACATGCTAGCAGCTATTTTGAAAATTTTCCTCCTCTTTTAACGATAGTGTACCCATACCTGACCAGAGTCATATTCGTGACTACTGTGAATAGCTGGCAATAATGTATCCATTCTTGAAAATAAAATTATTGCCTTCTCTCTTCATCTCTATAAATATATCCTCTTTTCTCACAAGAGTAAGGATAGGAATGGAGAAAACCTCAACTCGTAAATCCCGAAGTATTTGTGTATTTTCTGGGGCTTTTCCTGGAAAAGATGAAGAATATTTAAAGGCAGCCAACCATTTGGGTAGAGTATTAGCTGAGCGTAAAATACATTTAGTTTATGGAGGAGGTAGTGTCGGATTAATGGGAGGCGTAGCATCAGCAGCATCTTTAGGAGGAAGTCAAGTTCTAGGCATTATCCCAGGACCTTTGAAGTTTATTTCTGGGGGCACGATCGGAAAGGAGCTAGTGGTCAAAAATCTGCAAGAACGTGTGTTACAAATGCTTTTAAATGCTGATGCTTTCATCACTTTACCCGGCGGTTTTGGTACATTAGGAGAAGTCTTCCAAATCGCTTCCATGGCCCAACTTAATTTGCATAAGAAACCTATTGGGCTATTGAATGTTAACAATTTCTTTACAGGTCTGATAGCTTTTATGGATTATGCTATGCAGAAGAATTTCATATCAAGAGTGGCACGGCGAATTATAATATCCGCAACAACTGCTGAAGAATTGCTAGATAAAATACAAGCTTTTGTTCCTGAATCAGATCCAGCAATGATTCAGATAGACTGGACACGACAGTCTTTCCCGACCAGTTCACTCCCATAATGGTCCTCTACTCACCCTGTTGAAGTATTGTGGAAGAAAGAAGCGATCTGATCCGTTTTTCTTGTCCTTTAGTTTTATTATCAGCATTTTCTTTCGCGTTTCAGTTTTTCTTTTCAGGGAATTTCTTTTTTTATATATAAGATAGTTTCGTCCATGCTGATATTAAAACCATAGGGCAATGCCTTTAGGTTGGAATGGCTGAGTAAAGAGTAATTTTTGTTACTCTTGAAACGCATCCTATTAGGTCTACTAGGCATAACATTTTGGGGTAGTTAAGCTTTAACCTTATTCGGATGACATATCTCACAAGGGAATCTATATTTACTGAAGAAAATATTAGATGAACCTTGAATATTGATTCCAAACATCCACTCCATTTACATAATTTGTCAGTGTTATTGTCATCATCAAGATTCACTCGTTTTATCGAAGC
This sequence comes from Aquilaria yunnanensis, assembly GCA_039654915.1. Taxonomy (NCBI): domain Eukaryota; kingdom Viridiplantae; phylum Streptophyta; class Magnoliopsida; order Malvales; family Thymelaeaceae; genus Aquilaria; species Aquilaria yunnanensis. The sequence goes on from CM077595.1 coordinate 7,393,801, forward strand.
CTAATTCTTTGCACTCGCCAATTATGAAAATTCACACTTTCGAAGAAAATTATTCCAATTTCAATTGCTTTTATATAAATTTCGCTCGAGGTCCTAAGGAAAGCTCCTTAGCCTCAAAATCAATTTTCATCATCGGGGTTTTAAGGATGGAACCTTTGCCTCGAAAATAATCAATTTTCATCATCGGGGTTTTAAGGATGGAACCTTTGCCTCGAAAACAATCAATTTTCATCATCGGGGTTTTAAGGATGGAACCTTTGCCTCGAAAATAATCAATTTTCATCATCGGGGTTTTAAGGATGGAACCATTGCCTCGAAAACAATCAATTTTCATCATCGGGGTTTTAAGGATGGAACCTTTGCCTCGAAAATAATCAATTTTCATCATCGGGGTTTTAAGGATGGAACCTTTGCCTCGAAAACAATCAATTTTCATCATCGGGGTTTTAAGGATGGAACCTTTGCCTCGAAAACAATCAATTTTCATCATCGGGGTTTTAAGGATGGAACCTTTGCCTCGAAAACAATCAATTTTCATCAATTCGGGGTTTTAAGGATGGAACCTTTGCCTCGAAAACAATCAATTTTCATCATCGGGGTTTTAAGGATGGAACCTTTGCCTCGAAAATAATCAATTTTCATCATCAAGGTTTTAAGGATGGAACCTTTGCCTCGAAAACAATCAATCAATTCGAGGCTTTAAGGATGGAACCTTTACCTCGACATCAATCAATCAATTCGAGGTTTTAAGGATGGAACCTTTGCCTCAACATCAATCAATCAATCCGGGGTTTTAAGGATGGAACCTTTGCCTCGAGATCAATCAATCAATCCGAGGTTTTAAGGATAGAACCTTTGCCTCGAGATCAATCAATCAATCCGGGGTTTTAAGGATGGAACCTTTGCCTCGAGATCAATTATCAATCCGAGGTTTTAAGGATGGAACCTTTGCCTCGACATCAATCAATCAATTCGAGGTTTTAAGGATGGAACATTTGCCTCGAGATCAATCAATCAATCCGAGGTTTTAAGGATAGAACCTTTGCCTCGAGATCAATCAATCAATCCGGGGTTTTAAGGATGGAACCTTTGCCTCGAGATCAATCAATCAATCCGAGGTTTTAAGGATAGAACCTTTGCCTCGAGATCAATCAATCAATCCGGGGTTTTAAGGATGGAACCTTTGCCTCGAGATCAATTATCAATCCGAGGTTTTAAGGATGGAACCTTTGCCTCGACATCAATCAATCAATTCGAGGTTTTAAGGATGGAACCTTTGCCTCGACATCAATCAATCAATCCGGGGTTTTAAGGATGGAACCTTTGCCTCGAGATCAATCAATCAATCCGAGGTTTTAAGGATGGAACCTTTGCCTCGAAAACAAATAATCAATCAATCAATCCATCTTACAACGATAAGAGCTTTCCTATCGTTAGAGGTTCTAAGGACATTTCCTTAACCTAAAACAAACAATCAATCCATCAGTCCATCTTACAACGATAGGAGCTTTCCTATCGTTAGAGGTTCTAAGGACCTTTCCTTAACCTCAAACAAATAATCAATCAATCAGTCCATCTTACAACAATAGGAGCTTTCCTATCGTTAGAGGTTTTAAGGACCTTTCCTTAAACCTTACTGTTTGGGCGGCGAGAACATTCTCAATGCCTACCTAAGCCGGACGAAATTTGGTAACGACTTTGCATACATCATGTCCCATGAAGCATGCAAAGGGGGGCAGCTGTTGACACCCAATTTCGCCCGGGTGTTTTAAAATTTTGAAAAAAATTTTATTTAAAAAAATTAATTTAAAAAAAAAATATTACTATTATTATTAAAAAAAATTTAATTAGTTTAAAATATATTTTTGTTTTGTGAAAATTTGATTTAAAATGATATATGTGTGAATATGTGTATGTTTGAAATAAAATAAAATTTCATGAAAAAAATGACAAAAAATTAAAAGTTTGAGGTAAAAATGACAAAATTGAGAAGTTTCAGAAAAAATTGACAAATTCTAAAAGTTCCAGGAGCATTTGGTAGTTTGTCACATAAAATTTTGAGCCTGCCGACGTTTTTGGCTCAAATTGACAGAAAACGACAAAATTGTCAAAATCAGAAGCTTCAGGAACTTATCCTGAGGCTGAGAGACGTAAAGGACTAAAATTGTCATTTTACCAATTTAAGAGATAAGTTTGAAATTTTTTATTAATTTATCCATCAACAGTTCAGCTAAACTTCCTCTATAAATAGCCCCCCAAATTTTGTGCTGAACACAGAGAAAAATAGAAAGAAAAGCTTAGAGCTCCATTTTTAAAATAGAAAAAATTACAGCCTTAGTCCCTAGCTCTCCTTCCTTTCCTCAGAAAATCTCAAAACTTTTCATTTTGACGATTAAGCCATCTTCTTCCCCCCGCGCGCCCTCTGTTTCCATTTCTCAGAATTCAGAATTTAAAATCAAGGGTACAACTCTCATTTAATCCTTCATCTTTTCAATTTCTTTCACTTTGGTCACTAACTTTGTATTTTATTCTTGCAGAATTAATTACTAACCCTTTTAATTTTTACTTGTTTGTTTATTATTTGTTTATTACTAACCCCCTTTTTTATTGTTGTTATTAACTTACTAACAACTAACTTTTAATACTATTATTGTTACTAACCTTTTAATTTTTGCATTATTACTAACTTTTATAATTGTTGTTAACAATTAATTAACTTTTATTATTGTTGTTAATTAATTAATTTAATTAACTTGGCTAACTTTTATTATTGTTGTTAATTAATTAATTTAATTAACTTGGCTAGCTTTTTATTATTTTTGTTAATTAATTAATTTAATTAATTTGGCTAACTTTTTATTTATTGTTGTTAATTAATTTAATTAATTTGGCTAACTTTTTATTTATTGTTGTTAATTAATTTAATTAATTTGGCTAACTTTTTATTATTGTTGTTAATTAATTAATTTAATTAACTTGGCTAACTTTTTACTGTTGTTAATTAATTAATTTAATTAACTTGGCTAACTTTTTATTATTGTGGTTAATTAATTAATTTAATTAACTTGACTAACTTTTTATTATTGTTGTTTAACAATTAATTTAATTAACTTTGCTAACATTTATTATTATTTTTAAAGTGGAAGGCCAAAAAGCCCCACTTTATTATTATTAATTTTTTTTCTTTATATAATTTGTTTATTTAATTCACCTTTACCCTTTACTAATTAATAAATAAATGAAAATTAAAAGAAGATTATTTTGTAATTAATTATTAAGGCTAATAAAAATTATTTTTAAAAAAGCCAATTATTTTTATTTTTATATACATGTTTTTAATTCTTTAAAGATAACAAAAAGTTAAAATTAATTTTAATAGTTATTTTTATCCAGTAAAAATAATAAAAAAATAAAAATAAAACCTGTTTAAAAAAATACATGAAAATTAAGACTTTATATTTTACTGATTTATTTAAAATATAACTTTTAAATCCACTAAAATAATAAATATTTTTCATTAAACAAGAAAACAAAAAGAAAATTAAAACAAGATAAGAAAAAGATAAGAAAGATAAGAAAAAGATAATAAAGATAAGAAAGATAAGATAAGATAAGAAAGATAAGAAGGAAAAGAAAGAAAAGAAAGAAAAATATAGAAAATAAAAATTTTTAGATTATTAATGAATCTAAAAATTCTATAACAAAAAGAATTACGAATTAGTAATTAAACTAATAATTAATTCCATAAAAATAAGAATTAAATAATTAACTATAAATTAAATCAACTTACATATCCGGATGATCCGTCAGGATCTGCGGTTTAAAAAAAATATCACCCTTTTAATTAAATAAATTAAATAAAAAAAAAAGATAAAAATCCATATTTACAATATGGATTAAATTATTTAAAAGTTCACCAAATTCCGTGTCCAAATGACTCGGCAGAGTCCATGGTTCGGAATCAAAAATCTTCCGTGTCCAAATGACTCGGCAGAGTCCATGGTTCGGAAGTATAAAATTTCATACAAATTAATTAATTTAAAAATCCACATTTCGACTAATCCAGTTAAAATTTCTAATTTTGAAAATTAACTGAGAATTATTTAAAAGCAAAGCAAAACAAAATTAAAATCAACTAAGGTGCCAATTTTTGGGCATTTTAACAAAGTTGTTTTAACGTAACCGTACTCCCGATCCCCGAACTCTCGCAGACCAATTTTAAGGTGACCAATCGACCTAAGAAAACTGATTGGTGGCGACTCCCGAAAACCCGACGTTGCCACAACCATTAACTTAGTAAAGGTAAAAAGAAATGAAAATAAGAAATTTAACCAAAGCCAAATCCACCTTAAGTATAGACAAACTAGGCAAATTAAAATGACTGAAATTTTATTTTCGAAACTAATAATATACAAAAATAACAAAAAAATTTGGGGACTAAGACAAGATATGGAAAAAGTTTAGGTATTAAGGATTTAATAATTGAATTAATAAATAAATAAATAAATAATAGAAATGACTAACTATAAATAAATAATATTTTTTACACTATTTGACTTTTTCGCTTAATTTGACTTAAATTTATTCATATTAGTATTTGTTTAAAAAAATTTTAAAAATATATATTTAAAAACTATATGTTTTGATTTATCATTCTTATATAAAAGTTCTTCATTTATATACTAAAATGTTGAAAATAACAAATTATAGATTAATTATTAAAAAGTAAATAGTGCAAAAAATATGAGATGGAGGGGGTAGTACATAAAAAACAACAAAAAAGTTTGAGTAAATTATAAAAGCCCCTTGGTGGTTTAATCTAACGTACACTTTACCCCGTATTTTCTTTATAGTGTCCGACAATAACTTATGAAACCTTAAATTAAACTATATGATAATTATGCTATAGTAATTTCAATATTTTTGATATTTTTTTCATAGCTAATCGACATTTAAAAATACTGAAATGAATTTATAGGAAGAAAAATGCATTTACAAAAAGAAAAAAATAGTAATTTAAAATACTTATTAACTATAAAAAAAATATTAGAGAGATTAACATTATTGGAAGATGACTATTGTAAAATTTAAATTACAGTTTTAGAAATTGTTATTGGATAATATAAAAAATTATTGGATAAAATATAAGCTTTTAAAAATAAAAGGAACAAACTGCAGGTAACATGGGGATTGAAATGAGGAAAAGTATAAATTTAGAGACTGAAATCCCTTTTTGTGCGGTAGAAACATAAAACAGATTGAAAACAGATAAATAATATTAAAGGCACTTAGAAACATGATTACTTTGCAGAAATTGGAACAAATTTCAAAAAGATTTGATTGCGTTCAGAGAAAAAGAAAAAAAAAAAAAGTAACTGTTCATGAACTATGCTTTGCACTGTTTATAAACAATAACATTCCACGCCTTTTAAAAGTAATTAGTCATATATTATTTAGTTAGACCCCGTATTTAGGGACAAGATCTTTCAAAACCTGTTTTTTCATTCACATAATTTGAACTTGAAGCCTTACTTAAAGGATGAGAAAGCCTCTAATCGCTCAACTCATAGGTATTTGGTGTCTAGAAGTTCTTTTTTGTTTTTTTTTTTGGATTTATTATAAGTGGCCAAAAATTACAAACCTAAACTCGATCTGCACACCTTCAATGGTTAGTCTCAAGGCAACATTATTGAGAATGCACGGACATCACTCAAATCATTAGGTTTGACAACTCCATAATAAAAGTCACCATAATTTTCATGGAGAACAGAAATGAGACCGCCCGGGCAGGGAAAAAATTTGTCAAAGTAGAGGAAAACTCAAAAGATAATTGGCCAGAAAGGGTCTAAAGATCAGTCCAGGCCGAAAACGTAACTTCAATTGGGAGAAACTTTTGAGAGAGAGAGAGAGAGATGAAGGAGAGACACGTAGAGCGAGAGAGTTTTTGCAAAGGGAAAGTTATAATTACCCCCAAGGTTTACCCTAATCTACAGTTTTTTCCCTTTATTTTTGAAAACCTATATTTTACCTTTTAATTTTTTTATATTGTCCAATAACAACTTTTGAAACTATAATTTAAATTGTATGATAGTCATTTTTCAGTAATGTCGGCCTCCATAATATTTTTTTATAATTAATAGATATTTTAAATTATCATTTTTTTCTTTCTGTAAATGCACTTTTTTTTCTTGTAAATGTTTATTAACATTTTTTAAAGGTTGGTTAATTATGAAAAAAAATATTAAAAAAATCTTCAAATTACTGGAATATGATTATCAAACAGTTTAGTTTAGGGTTTCAAAAGTTGTTGTTAGACACTATAAAGGAAGTAAAGAATAAAGTCTAGGTTTTTTAAAATAAAGGGGTCAAAGTATAGGTTAGATGAAACCATATGGGGGGATTTTGTAAGTTACCCTTTTTTAAACTTAAACATATTTAGAGAACAATAAAAAACTATAAGATACATATCAAATAGAATAATAAGAATACGTCTAGGAACAGGAACAACAGGAGAGTAGAAGGAAACAAGAAGATGTATCTTCTACGTCAAGAACATGAAAAAATATACTATTCCTTCCGTCCAAGATTCTTTGATACGTTTCACTTTCTTGACTGAAGTTCAACTTGAATTTATTCATATTATTATTTACTAGAATTTTTTTTAAAAAAAATTGTATCTAGAAACTATAAGTCTTTCTTTGTCATTTATATATAAAAGTTTATCATTTATATACTAAAATAATAAAAAAAAATAAGATTCATTAAGAATGGCTTGCGTAAGGAATCTCTGGAAGATATCCGAGAGGTTCTTGAAGCGCATTCTTGCGAAATAGTGCAATTTGAGGTTGTTGGATTATGGATAATTCTCCAAAAATCTTAGACAAATGATTTCAAAAATAACAAAAAAATAAATAAATAAAATAATTGAATTTCTCTTAAATATTTTAGACTTATTAATTAGATATATTTTCAGAGATATAAATTAAAATTAAAAAAAAAAGAAGAAAACCTCCGCTTTATTTATTGTTATTTAATTTTTCTTTATTTTATGGTTAAACTCATTTCATTTAAAGAAATTAGCCATAAAAAATATATATATGTAAAATAAATCTGAATCATGTTGTTAAGTCAAATTTTTTTTTTAATTCATGGTATATTGGCTGGAAACTGTCTCGTGCCCGCTTTTGAGCTGCTTCACCTGGTGAAGAGGGTCTGGCTGAGTAACAACGCCCCGTACCATGATCAAAGATTTTTATTTTTTTTAAACCCTTTGATTCCTTTAAATTAACTTCTTATTAAATAAAAATTAATTATTTTTTTAATTCTTTTATAAATTGAGTAATTCTTTAAATAATAAATATCCTTCATTAAACAAGAAAAATCAGATAAGAAAAATAAAAGAAAGATAAAAGAAAAAAAAAGAAAAAAAAAGAAAAGAAAGAAAGAAAAGAATAAGAAAGAAGAAAAAAAAGAAATTAAAAGAAAATTAAAAAAGAAAAAAAAAGAAAGAAAGTAAAAAAAGAAGTAAAAATATGAAAATAAATTTTTAGTTAGATTTAAAAATCATTCATAAACAAAAAGAATTACCATTTAAAAATTAATTCCATAATAATAAGAATTAAATAATTATAATAAATTAAATCAATTTCCATATCCGGATGATCCGGCAGGATCTACGGTTTGGAAAATATCAAACTTTTTTTAAATAAATAAATTAAATAAAGAAATAAAAATCCATATTTTTACAATATGGATAAAATTGTTTAAAATTTCACCAAATTCCGTGTCCAAATGACTCGGCAGAGTCCATGGTTCGGAATCAAAATCTTCCGTGTCCAAATGACTCGGCAGAGTCCATGGTTCGGAAGTATCAAATTTTATCCAAATAAATTACCAAAATCCACATTTTCGACTAATTCAGTTAAAATATCTAAATTAACTGAAAAGTTTTAAAAGCAAAGTAAAACAAAATTAAAATCAACTAAGGTGCCAATTTTTGGGCGTTTTAACAAAGTTGTTTTAACGTAACCGTACTCCCGAACCCCCGAACTCTCGCAGACCATATTTTAGGTGACCAATCGACCTAGGTGAAACCGATTGGTGGCGACTCCAGAAAACCCGACGTTGCCACAGATACTAAAAACTTAAGATGAAGGGAGTATATACTTGGCGTAGTGTATATATGGAGGAACAAAAAAGCAAAAAGGAACAAAAAGATGTATCCTGTAGATCCTATTATACCCTATAGCTACTCAAAACTATGACCTTTTATCTATAAATTGAATTCAGTTTCCAAATATAACTCAACCTTTTAGATTTAAACCTAACTGGCCATTCAGTAACCACCCAAAGCAGTGCCTTAAAAGAGGTTTTCAGCTCAAAGTTTTAATTCTATTAATTTTGATCAGTTCATGAAGTTTAATGATACAGTAGCAGTTACATTCCAAAATAAAAGAAAATTTTTTTGTTTATTGCCCAAACGACACAACGCAAAGACTTGCTCAATCACCGGTGATTATCGCTGTTGTACGTGGGAACTCAGGATCCAGTTAGGTATGCAAATGAAAATTCAGACAATATATGGAAAACAAACCGAATATTAGTTTACGAGCTAAAATTATATTAGTAATCTTTGTATACATCTTGCTAATGTCGTGCGTCACTTCTGAAAAATTTATGAATTGTAGATTTGTCTGTGACACAGGATAGCTACTTACCTTTTTACTGTGAGTGTTGGACAAAGTTGTGTGGGGACATATTGGCTAGTGCGCTTTTAGGGGAGAGGGTTATGTGATCTGGGGTTTTAATATCCGCAGTCCCTTTCTACATTTTTCGTATTGTCCTTTTTATTTGTTTCTTGTTTTTTCCTTACATTATTTTTTTCAATTTTTTCCTATTTTCCTTGCACTCCTGCTAGAGACAAACCTCCAATTTCATTTTTCTGTTTTGTTCCCAGTTTTTTTTTCCTTCTTTTTCACACTTTTTTTGTTCTCTTTTTCAATTTTTCTTGCACCTTATTGTTGTTTATTTTCTTTTTTCAGTTTCATTTTTTTATTTTCATTTTCTTGTCTTTCCATATTTTTATATTATTTTCAGTTTTATTTTTATTTATTTTTTATAAATATTTTTTTAATTCCTATATGTTCTTTTATTTTAGTTCCTATATGTTTTTTATACACTATTTTTCAATAAATTTATTCTTTTTCAGTTTCTATATGTTCTTTTATGCATTATTGTTTTTTATTTTATAAATATGTGTTCTTTTATGAATTGTTATTTGAAATTTTTTAATTACTATATCTTCTTTTTTTTTTTGTTCTTTTCTTATTTATTACTATTTGTTCTTTTTTATTTTTGAGTTCCTATGTGTTCTTTTATTTCTTGATACTTGTTCTTTTTCTTAAACAACATTTTCTTTGCTCATAACTAAAATAAAAAATTAAATTAGAAAAATAAAAGATAAAACTCAAAATATAGAGTAAAGAACAAAAATAAAAAATAATACACAAAATAGAAAGAAAAAATGGAAAAAATTGATAAAAGAGAAAAAATGGAAAAAGTAGATAAAAGAATAAATAAAATTGATAGAAAAATAGATAGGAAACTATTTGTTCTTTTATCAGTATATATTTTTTCTTTTAAAGAAGCTATCTATTCTTTTAAAACTATCTATTTGTTCTTTTAAACTGAAGACAATACAAAAAAAAAATGAAGTAAAGAAGGAATACAGAAAAAAAAAACAAAAAAAAAAGCAAAGAAATAGACAAAAAATGAAGTAAACAATAGGACAGGAAAAAGGAAAAAAAAAAACATAAAGCATACAAAAAACGAAGTGAAGTAGAAAAAAAAAAAAAAAGCAAACAAAACAAACGTGTGTATCCTGAATCGAACCCATGCCCCCAAAAATTCCATAAATACTAAGGTGTGTCACGGCGCATGCACACTCATACAGTTTCATACGCACACAAGTGCAGGACAAATTTTATATCTATAGTTTAGGGACGAAACTTAGATTTTAGCCTAAATAAATAAGATTCGTGCCAAAACTGAAGAGATAATACCAAGTTGGGAAGGGACTCTTTGATTGGCCACAATTAGGTCAATTAAGTACAAAAGGACGGGCGTATAAGTCAGCATAAGAGGCGTATCCCTTCTGCTAGTATCCCACAACAGTTAGGTGGCAATCTTTTCTATACAATTGAAGATAATCCTCTCTCTTATCTCCTAACCCAAGTTGAGACTTGATTTTGGATATCTAATTTCAACATCAACAGTTTTTTCTAGTTAATTATTTAATGGTCGTTCAATTCTATTTTTTTAAAAATCAAATATTGATGGAGAAATGAAAATATCCACTTTGACAGATGTCTGCTACAGACAGAATTCCAACATCATTTGACATCCTAGTCTTTAATTATAGGTTAACAATGTCTACATTAGAGTGCTTGACATTGGGTTGATGGTGTTTATTTTTTGTGTCTAGGTATCTGCTTTTGGTATTTGAATGTCTATATATCGTTTTCAAGTGGTATAGATAAGATAGTTTGATTATTCAAATTTTACATTTTTGAGATGATCATGTCACTTTTAAGGATATATAAGTGGCAAATTGTGTAATAGTTTTTTATGATTTTCCTATTTTGTTGGTATCCAAATCGATTAGCATTTATTGTATCATATTTAAGATGAAATGAGATTCACTGTTTGTGATGGTTGAGTATCTAGTGACGTCTGATAAGTGTCTTGTTTACATGTTTGAGTACATGTTCGCAATTTGTATGGTGTATAATGTCTAGTTATGGTATCAAATGCCAAATCTTAGTTGTTGAAAGCCTAATATGATAAGTTGAGTGTTTAAATTTAATAAGGCTATGTCTTGTCTAAATGTTTGTTTTTTCTCCACTATGTTTTAGTTTTGTATGATATTCAAGCATCAAATTGTGGTAATTAAATGTCTAGTATGATATATTTAGTGTTTAAATCGGTTAATATAGTATATTCTCTACATATTTGAGTATATGTTTCAGGCTTGCACACTATCCAAGAGTCTGATTTTGGTGTTTAAGTGTTCAATAATAGTGGTTGAATGTCTAATATGGTAGGTTTAATGTTTAACTTTGGTAAAAGAATGTCTGAAATTAAATTCTAGTTGTTCAATTCTACAAATAACTAATATATAAACTTATAACAATATTAGTATCTACAATTAATATGAGATATGTTGAAAATGGTACTAAATTCTCAATTGCAAGTCTAATCAATAAAACTCTCCATCATTGGAAAAATTAACATACGTCAAATTGATACTAGTTTTGCAAACTTGTTTTGCACTTTTGTGGCGGTCTTCCTCATCGACTAGATAAGAAATATATTTTATGTTAAAAAATTGATATTAGTTGATTTATATTTATTACAAATAAGAAAAAAAATCTTTGAGAAAAATGATATGATTATCTCTTATTGATTTAAAAAAGTAAAGGTCAAAAGAGAACTGTTGGATTGGAAATTAATTACTCATTTTAATATTTTATTTATTTATTTATTTAACATAGGAGGAGGACCCAAGAAAAGCAAATGATTGACCCTTGAACATTTTAATAACAATAGATATGTAAAGACATTGCTTGTTTAATTTACTTTTTTATTTATATCCTAAATAGCTATACCATATACCCGATCTATGCCATGCACTCATATTTTTGCAGTATTTATAAAACTATCATCGCATCTTGAGCAACACATTTTCCGAAATGAACACTACTATATTGAACAACATCTTCCTGAAGAAAGAACACCACATAATATTAAGCTGAACATTAATTTACATTTAGATATTTTCAAACTGTAAACGTGCTATCATTGTCAAATTATCATATTATAGAACAACACATCTTACTAAATAAATAATATATTAACATCACATTTGTATGAATAGAAATTACTGAATGAGACATTATTTATAAAAAAGTAAGAAGTGGTGTAATATATTATTCCGTTCAGTAAGAAGTGATATTTTCATTTTTCAAAACCAAAAACACCCTATCATTGTCAAATTATCTACAGCGTATTACAGAAGAACACATCTTACTAAATAAACGACATATTAACATCACATTTGTATGAATAAAACAACACTTCTTACTTCCGTTCAGTAAGAAGTTCTATTCATTTTTGTAATAAGATGTAGTGTTCAAGTGCCATGATATTTTTGTAAATAATGTAAAAGTGGGATGTACATAAATAATGTAAATATTGTTCATAAATAATATTATTCCATTCAGACAAATGTGTTATTTTGTAATGTATTATTCATTTTGTAAGATATGTTGTTTGTAAACAATGTTGTTCCATTTAGTAAGAAGTGCTGTTTAATTCTAATAAACATAGTGTTGTGTAAAATATTGTTAATCTCAAAAGAAATACTGTTCGTAAATAATATTATTCAATTTATTAAGAAATATTGTTTCTTTCAAACAATTGTACTGTTCTGTGATGTGCTGTTCTCTCCAAACAAATATATTGTTTAAGACACAACAACAGTTTCATAAATAATATTTGTGGCAACGTGCGGGTCGTTTTCGGGAGTCGCCACCAATCTGTTTTCACCTAGGTCGATTGGACACCTTAAAATTGGTCTGCGAGAGTTCGGGGATCGGGAGTACGGTTACGCTAAAACAATATTGTTATAGCGCCCAAAATTGGTACCTTAGTTGATTTTAATTTTGTTTTACTTTGCCTTAAAAAAATTCAGTTAATTTTCAAACTAGAAATTTTAACTGAATTAATCGGATGTGGATTTTTGGTAATTAATTTGTATAAAATTTTATACTTCCGAACCATGGACTCTGCCGAGTCATTTGGACACGGAAGATTTGATTCCGAACTATGGACTCTGCCGAGTCATTTGGATACGGAATTTGGTGAAATTTTAAACAATTTTATCCATATTGTGAATATGGATTTTTATCTTTATATTTATTTAATTTATTTAGTTAAAAAAAAAAGGTTGATATTTCCAAACCGTAGATCCTACCGGATCATCCGGATATGGAAATTAATTTAAAGTTAATTATTTATGGAATTAATTATTAGTTTAACTTATAAGTCTTTTTTTTATTAAATTTGTTAATGATTTTAAAAAAAATCTTTCTTTTTTATATTTTATTATTCTTTTCTTTCTTTTCTTTTCTTTTCTTTATCTTTTTGATTTTTATCTTTCTCTTATCTTTCTTTTCTTTTTCTTATCTGATTTTTCTTGTTTAATGAAGGATATTTATTATTTAAAGAATTACTCAATTTATAAAAGAAAAAAAATAATTAATTTTTTATTTAATAAGAAGTTAATTTAAAGGAATCAAAGAGTTTAAAAATAAAAATCTTTGATCATGGTACGGGGCGTTGTTACTCAGCCAGACCCTCTTCACCAGGTGAAGCAGCTCAAAAGCGGGCACGAGACAGTTTCCAGCCAATATACCATGAGCTAAAAAATTCTTTTTTTGACTTAACAACATAGTTCAGATTTATTTTACATATATATTTTTTTATGGCTAATTTCTTTAAATGAAATGAGTTTAACCATAAAATAAAGAAAAATTAAATAACAATAAATAAAGTGGAGGTTTTCTTCTCTTTTTATTTTTTTTATTTTTTTTGTTTTGAACATCCATTAAAAAAAAGAGATGCATAAATTAAATAACACGTGCAAATAGATAAAGGGAAAACACATAAAGTAAACAAAAGAATATCAAAAGATGATATATAAATAAATAAAGTGGGGCTTTTCGGCCATCCACTGTTTTTAAAATAATAATAGGAGGCATAACCTTCCATTATAACAATAATAATAATAATAATAATAATAATAATAATAATAATAATAATAATAATAATAATAATAATAATAATTAAAGTTAGTTATTAATAAAGTTAGTAAAGCTAGTTGTTAGTATAACAAATATTAAATGGTTAGTGACAACAATAATAATAAAAGTTAGCGGTGAGTACAGTTAATTGTTAGTATATAGCAAAAATTAAATGGTTAGTGATAACAATAATAATGAAAGTTAGTGATTAGCACAGTTAATTGTTAGTATAGCAAAAATTAAATGGTTAGTGATAACAATAATAATGAAAGTTAGTGGTTAGCACAGTTAATTGTTAGTATAGCAAAAATTAAATGGTTAGTGATGTTAGTAAGTTAGTAACAACAATAATAATAAAAGTTAGTGAAGTTAGTTATGTTAATAACAACAATAATAATAAAAGTTAGTGAAGTTAGTTATGTTAGTAACAATAATAATGATAATAATAATAATAATAATAATAATAACAATAAAAGGTTAGTAAAGTTAGTCGTGTTAGTTGAGTTCTGCAAAAATTAAAGGTTAGTGACTTATAATGGAATAATAATAATAATAATAATAATAATAACAAGTAAAACAATGGCTAATTTGTAGATCAGAACAATATTAGGGTCTCGGATAAACGAATCAAATAAGATCTAACCAGCTCACACAATTATACTTAATATTAATTCTTTAAGTTTATTCATATTCTTAAATAAATGAACAAACAAAGAGATAAAAGAAAATAAACATTAGTAACCAAATTGTAAATCCAAAACAGCTTAAAAGTCTCAGACGATCAAATTAAATAAATTGAGTGACAAATTATTTATTAAAAAAAATATTTTATATAACCTAATCATGTAATTAATCTTAATATTAATTTCTAAGTTAATTTATGCCTTTAATTTAGCTGAACAAACAAAAGCATATTAAAAAAAAAATAAGGAAATTAATGACTTAATTGCAAATATAAAAAAAAACAACATTAGAGTCCTAATTAGACAAATCAAATAAATCCAGGGGCAAAATTATAATTATGCCAAAATTGTGGACTTTTGAATCAGATTCTGGGTTGAGAACGGGTCGATTTGCAATCTGAGTTTCATTATTTAATTTTTGCTTTTGTTTGCTTTAAATAATATCAATTAATATCCAAACCATGGATTCTAACCAAATCATCTGGATATGGATTTTTTTTGATTTACTAGTATCCAAGTTCGTTTATGAGTCTTATTAAATCCACGCGAAATAAATTTTTTATAGATTCATCATGAATAATAAATGAACTATCCCAAAATTAAATATATAAAAATAAAATAGACATAAAAATAAATAAAAATTCCAGATTATACTCATACATGGATTTTATGGCTAAATTTAATGGATGGCCAAAATAGACAGATAAACAAAAGAAAATAAAAAAAAAGAACAATAAAAGCTTGCTGTTAATGCTCAATCTGCAAAGAAAATAAAGTTAGTGACTTAAATGGATAAAATAAATGAATCTAGAGACTAACAAGGAGTTTACCCATAATTTTTAAAGTTTTGACTTGGTCAAAACGAGAAACGCGTCTTCTTCCTGGTTCGTCTTCAACCTTCTGGTGTCGAGACGACGATGGCTGAGGGGGCTGGAGGGAGGCGACGCGGAGGCTGGCGGGACAGCAGGGGTTGACGCAGCGGGTGGTGGGACAACAGGGGGCGACGCGGCGGCGAGCGCGAGGGGAGGTAGGATGAAGCAGAGAAAGAGAGGAGGTTGGCGGCAGAGGGGGAGCAGCAAGGCAGGTGCGTCGGAGGCAGGCGCGGTGGTGGCGAGGCGATGCGACGGCATGACTGGGAAAAGGGAAGGCTGGAACGGCGTCATGGCGAACAGGGGGAACGACGCTGTGGGGAGGAGAGAAGTTGTCTGCGCTGGCGATGCGGCGGTGAGGAGAGAGAGGGGACGCGATGAGAAGGAAGGGAAGGGAGGAGGAAGAAGAAAAGGGAAGAGAGAGAGGGGGACGGGGAGAAGAGGGAGGTTGGCGGCACGGCGAGCACGATGGTGCTGCTCGACGGAGCGGGGCCGAGAAAACGGCAGCAGAGGAGCGCGTTACGGAGGCTGGTCTTTTGGGTGGCTGGCGACAAGGACGAAAAGGGGGAGGGAAGCGTGTGGGAGAATCGAGAGAGAGAGGAGAGAAAATTTTTTTTTTTCGAGAGCCTCCAGGGAGAAACGAGAGGAGAAGGAAGAGAGCAGATGGACCAGAGAGAGAGAGAGAGAGAACTCGTCTGAGAGGGAACTCCAGAGAATGAGAGAGAGCGATCTGTTTTTTTTTTAGAGAGAGAGAGGAGAGAAAGGGAGAGCATCCATGGGAGACGAGAGAGATGAGAGTCCTGGTAAAGAGAGAGAGAGCAGGTGAGAGGCAAGCCGTGTGGCGAGGGAGCAGGGAAAAATCAAAACCAAGAGGGAAGAGAGGAGATAGCTTCTGCCAGGGAGAGAGGGAGAGCTGGGGGATTTTTTTTTTAGGAGAGAGAGCTGAGAGTTTGATTGTGAGCTCTGTTCTGAGCTCCCTTCTGAGCTCTCTGTCTCTCAGAGAGTAGGATCGAGAGCAGATAAGAAAGGGGGGGAGAGAAGCTTCTGGAGAGTGCGAGAAGAGAGAGCCGTGTGGGAGTGAAAGAAGAGTTTTCTTTTCTTTTTTTCTTTTTTTAATTATATACATATAGATATCTATATATTATTTCTAACTAATCTTAAAATGCCCCCATAAGCTATTTAATTTTTAAATAATTTAACTAATTAATAATAATAATTAATTTAATTAATTAATTAATTTTTCTTAATTTTAATTAATTAATTTTTTTAAAATTAATAATAATTTTTTATTTTTTTAAGGGTCGGACGAAATTGGGTGTCAACAATATTGTTAATTTGATTCATTAAAAAATATTGTTTCTTTTAGACTAATGTATTATTTTGTAAAGTATTGTTTTCTTCAGATAAATGTGTTATTCAATGTGCAATGGCAGTTTCATAAATATAACAAAAGTATAAGTGTAGTATGTAGTCCGGGAATATTTTATCCTTATGTTTATATCCTAGTCTTCTATTTTATTTACCGGACCAATTCTTTTTTTAATTTTCATTTTCACAATTAATTTTTTTCTTCAGAAAAAGCATCTAATTTCATCATGCAACTTTAATAAAATTTCAAAATTAAATCACTCTGCATTACGTTATCTATCAAGAATTAAAAAATAAAAAAGAACTTTGAAAGTCATCTAACTAGTCGATTGTGAATAAGAATAACTAAAAATTTTCCGTTTCTTTCTTAAAAAATAAATAATTTATGACTTTATTGTGAGCAAAAGAATTAGGAAAAATGAATAGGAATACCAGTTCGACATTTTGTAACGCCCTATTAGGTGTGAGAATAAAATATGAAAAGTGATTAACTATAAAGCTATTTAAAATTAAATAATGTAATTGAAAATGTTCTAATTACCTAACTATAAACCAAGATACTCCATCCATTTCTTAATATATGTCTATTTTTCAATTCTTTGGTGCCAAAATACATCCTATTTTTCCTATTTATATATCCTTTTCTCAATGTACCATTCTGATCATTATGGAAAGTTCATAAATTCTTAAAGTTCTAATCATACAATCTTTTAATGAGTTTATGTTTTTTTCAATGAAAGGACGAATAATATCTTTTTATTTTTTTTTTATTTTAAAAAACGATGAGTTTCTTTCTTTAACGATTTTGCTACTTGGTTCTTATTCTTGTCGAGATTTGGTTTGGGATTTAAGAAAAAAACAAACAAAATTGAGATATTCACTGCCTTAAACTTGAGTGTACGTTACTTTGCTACTTTGTGGTTGCGGGTAAAATAAAGCAATGGTGACCTAGATAAAAACTTTTGGTGTTATTTTATTATTATTATTATTATTATTATTATTTGCATTTTTTGCATTTTACCTGTATCTAATTGACAACGGGGACACGGTTGCTGCACGTTTGGTGCAGAGTGTGTGTTTATCTGGGAAAAACACCCGATATAAGTAAATAAGTTCACAACCATCCTCACATGGAAAATAGGATCGATACCTACACCTCATTGGGAAAAAGGTTCGCTATTGTGTGCTTTTGTTAGACCAAACTTCACGCATTTGTTGTTCACCATCTTTATTGTGCCGCAAGATACGACGAGCAAGGTATATGTCACAAGACGTTGATGTTTAGTCATCAAAATTGATTATGAGCTAGGTTTCTATCCACACCCTGTGTGTATAATGTTTAACACTTAGGCATATTGATACCTTATAACCAATATTTATTACTTCATCCATCCATATTTATTGAACCATTTGATTTGATACGTAAATAAAGAAAGTAAGTTATGTATTATTTTCACTTTCACCCTTAATTTTTTTGTACGTTAATCGAGAGAATTTGAAAAAATAAATATTAAAATAATAGTTTGAATGATAATATATTAAAGTAATACACTAAATATGAAAATGTTGCGAGGATTTAAGACTGTCAAAAATAAACTCTGTTAAAATAGTTTTGGGACTGATGGAGTACATCTTAATCCTAAATTGACTATCATCCCAAAAAGAAACCATAACTGATATGACCCATCAACTATCACATGAGCCTTTGAATGCTAGAGAATTTACGTAAATCTAATAACTAAATTTCATCCTTATCCAAAAAATGGATGATAGAACCAGAAGGTATAAGATCCTAAATAAAAACGTGTTATGTTTAATGACCAAAGTTCAAAATCAGTCACTGAACATCTATCCACATCATATAAACTATCCTTTGTGAAAATGATAAGCACCAGGTGATTGAGCTTTGAACCAATATGGGATACGGGGTGTCACAATCTTCCCTACTTATATGTCCAATGTTATCATTGAATTACAAACAGATTTAGAATTGTGAGCTTAGTAAGTAATGGATATGAACTGTATACACAACAGATAGAACTAAATCAGTCATCGACCTGAACAAAATCAGAAACATGACCTACACCATCACGGAACCAAGTTGGCTCTGATACAATTTGTAGCACACATGTAGCGCTTATCCTTTTTATAAAAGATAGCTCATGTGATATGAATAGGCGTTCATAGACCGGTTCTTAATTTCAGTCATTATAGATGGTGTTAGAGCATGAGAATGATTGAAAGTATGTGGTTGTATCCGCTAGTATTGGACAAAAAAAACTTCTTCATATTGAGTGTCAATTCTTAAGCAACTAGCATGTAAGGCAATATACATGTTTTTACATTCTATACATGTAACGCATACACTTGTATATCTGCTGTGTGTGTGTGTGAATATAAGTGAGTGATTTTTTTCATGGACAAAGAATATACATAAAAAAAAAGTTGGTGAGTGTACTAATTTTTGTACTAATTTGACAAAAAAAATTGAGTTGATTTAGTTAAGTTGGTGCAAATAATTTATATTTTCCAAATTAGTACAAAAATTAGTGCACTTTCTACTAGGGGCAAAAAAAATAAACAAACAATTCTAGTTCATCTAGACTTTTATTCAGGTTAAAGCTCGTTCATGACTCATTTAAACTGTTATTAAGCCAATTTTAAACAAAATTTCATGCTTGATATAAAAAATAAAAAAAGCTCAATTTACTTATTACTTGGCTTGACTTAATTCAATTTTAGTTTTTCCCTTGATTTAATTGAACTAATCGAGCTCAAATCTTGCTCGATTGGTTAAAAGCTCATTGTGGCTTGTTCATATTATTTTCAATCCAAATATGAATAAAATATTGAGTTTAATAGCTATTTCAAGTTGAACATGTTCAATATGCTACTAAACTCAGTTTGGCTCGTTTTCAGCCTTATTTTCTAGCAATAAATATATTGCTTAATTTTAGGATTAATTGTACTTACCTCTTAAACTATAGTAGAAATTACACTTAATCCTTAAGGTTTTAAAGTTATACTTATCTCCTATATTTTCAACATCTATAAAGAAAAGGACTATTTTACTTTCATAAAGAGAAAAATAATAATTTAAATATGTTTTGCAATTGCAAAATTGAAAAAGTGATAATTTAAATTTTTCATTCATTATAAAAATTATCTAGCATCTTAAATTTACCAAAATACTACTATCCTAGTATAATTCAAATTAAGATGTTAATATTGAATACTAGACAACAATGAGAAAATAAAAAATGAAATAAAAGATAGTTTAGATGTAATTTTTAAAACATCAAAGAGTAAGTGTACAATAAGGGTTAAACGCATTTGTGGTCCCCATCTTTTAAATTTTATTTAATTTCCATTACCAATGTTTAGGTTTTCTACTTCTGTCCTTAAAGTGATTAAAATGTTCTATTCTCATCCTTCATTGGATAAAAAACATTATGATAGACGGAACTTGTAGGAAAAATCCTAATTTTGACACATGAAAAATTGTCTTGTCCCCCTAGAAACCCAAACTTCTCATTTGCCAATTTGATTACCCCAATTCTAATACAGCTCTATAACAATGAACTAGGTCATTCTTTGTGATGATGGTGAATTCTTTAAGTCCTATGACCGCATGTCCACTGCCAGCTCTATTAACCTAGACTCCAATGATGGCGACAAGTTCGGTGATGCTCGCTTTTCAGCTCATTCTTCATCTATAGATTTTTTTCTCAGGCAACACAATCTCTTTGTTATAGCGATCATAGTGGGATGCTCAGTAAGCGAGGTAAGTTCATAAATCCCTAACTTAAATATTTTAGTTATAAATGAATTAGCAAATCAAGTAAGTTATTAAAGGTTTATTACGTTCCGAATGGTTTATGGAGCTAAGTTTGCCCAAGGGTAAAATGGTCATTTTACATCTCAGAGGGTGAGGGTGAGGGTGAGGACGAGTCCTAGAAGTGAAATCATGTTTTTTGAAAAAATCAAAGCCCAGTTTAATTAAGTTGTTGCTTAAGTGTTTATTCCCCTAGTTACTATTTGAGGAAGGGGTAAATTTGTAAAACTTAAAAAAGTTTGGGACGGGGGAGCTTTTGCGTTTAAAACACTATTGGAGGTGGATTTCATGTAGCCATTCATCCCATTTCTAGCCCAAATTCACAGTTGCTTTCCTTCCTCTTAATCTCTTGCCAAATCCTTTTCAAAACCAAGATTTCTTGATGAAATTGGATGGTTTTCTTGGTGCCCAAGTGAAGGATTGTTTGTTTTCCACTTGTTTTCATGGTATTGGAGCTTATTGGCATTTTTCAAGCTTGAACCTTGGTTTCTGCATGTAGTAAGCTTCAATCCTTGAAAATTTCATGTTTCTTGAGTTGATTTAAGTTTAGGTTTTGCTGGGTTAGTGTTAATTTGGTGTCATGTGCCTTGTGTTACTTGGAACCTAGGAAAAACCTTAGTAGAGCCTTGGAACTTGGAATTCTTAGCTTATGATCCTTGATGTTTGTTCATTCTTGTGCAATTAAGGTAATGTATTTATAATTCAAGCTTATTTGATGTCATTCATAGCTTACTTATAGTGGAATCCGTGTAGTTTTGAGGATGATGTTAGTTGGAGGATGGTGTTGGTTATGGTGGACTAATGAGATTGCCAAACTTAATTTGGTGTTTTGGTGCATCTCAACCTTGGTAGGAGTGGTGTATTGTGGCCAAGTTTATGTGTACATGCAAGTTTGAGGCAATTTGATACATCCCTAGGACCATTGGGAGGCATTGGAAGCCCCTAAATTACCTATGAGGCATAATCTGGAATTTCTAAACACAAAGGGCTGAGGATGCATTGCCAAGCCCTTGTGTTAAAAACCGAAGAGTTTTGCATTGTGGTGATGCATCCCCACAGGCCAAATGCTGGAACTCACTAGCTTCGATACTCTTATAGTATTTCAACCATAATTTTTTAAAATCAACCTATGCCTAACTGTATTTTCATTTCAAAGAGAGGGGAAAATAAGGTTAAGAGGCCATAGTAGAGCACCATTAGTCGAGTGAAGGGTTTAGTACCATCAAGAGCCTGGCTAGGCCTTTGGGTTTAAGGACTTGATGCAGGAACCCTAGTGCACCTAGGAGGGTTCCACGGAACTTAAAAATTATGAGCCCAACCATGACATTTAGCACTCCACTAGGGTGAACTAAGAAATTGTGAATAGGTGTGTGCCTTGAGTGAAGGTTTAGTACACTTATAGCCTAGGTAAGATTACTTGAGGCACAAGTAAAATCCTAGTGCACTCTTGGTAAGGTTTTAAGATAAAAGCTTAGTACATAAATGACTTAGATAAGTCTAAGGACTTGAGACACTATTAGAGACTTAGTACACCTAGTGAGTTCTTTGAAACTCAAGTGATGTGCATCCATCATGTTCATTTACACAACAATCGAGGGAATGTTATTTAGTGAGCTTAGCTTACTAGGACGTTAGCAAGCCAAGGCTTGGTAGGAGTAAGTTAGAGGCCAGAACTCACAAGGCATGGGGTGACATCTGTGCGAGGACTAGGAAGATGAGGGGTCCCAAGAGACTCAAATATATGTGCATATGTTAGCCCTCAGACTACATGTGCGCAATAGACTTCACATATTATATGTATATGTGTGTCCTCAGTATTTTTCTTACAGGTTAAAGGATTCCTTATTGAGAACCAAGGATTATCATTCCTTTAGTATTTGTTATGTAGATTTTGGGTCTGTAGAGCCAAGAACCTTTGAAGGTTGTTGAACTAGGTTCACGAGTAGGTAATATGTTCATTTGAATCTTTGTGGTTCTAGTTTTGTGGTTTATTTATTGGTTAAGTTGTTGTGCTAACTACGGTTATTTATTGGCCGATAAAGGCTAGTAAATCACAAATGAGGGCTTTGGAGCTTACCACTGGGAGTTGCTCTAAGGTGGGAGCTTACTTATGAATCTCAGTAATATAATTCAGTATATAGTTTCCATACACTAGTTTACCTCCAATGCTCATGGATGAGTAGTGAACTCTAGAGTCGCTCTTGGGTGTAAATATTATCTTCTTAAGCTTGGATGTACACACACGGTTGATTATGTGTTGTTAACCACATAAATGTTTTTTTATGCTTTGACAGTGTTATTTCCTTATTTTATTGAACAAGTCAAAGCATATATTCATGCATGAGTGTATAGTAGGATTAATTAACTAAAAGTGTAAAGGTTTTTAACAAGTGTGCACATAATTAATTAGCCAATTACAATCAGTGTGAGACACATTCCCATAGACTTCCTGGGAAGGCCTACGAAGGGTTATGTCACTTTCCCTAGCTACCTTCTTTTCTACCATAAGAATGGTGCTGAACTATAACATCTGGATGGCCTCTATTGGCTCGATCACTAAATGCCGTAAATGATTGCTTTAGAGAATGGCATTCATGGGTAGCAAACAAATGGCTAGTTTTAAATGCATCAATTCTGAGTGAATGGCCTTTCCCAGCGCCTAAGCGACTCCCAATCCTGCACTAGAAAAAAAGCCTTGTAATCAGCATAAGGCTGTGGTGAATTCATCGAAGGGACTTTGAAGCCAAATTTATCTCCACTTTCTTCTAATTGGCCAATGTTTCTTCTTCGGCCTTGATCCTTCAGAGAATTCGATGCTTTTTATAACATCCTCATATCCTACATGAGAGAAATGTGGGAATCTGTCTGTGGATATATAGACACAAGTTCCAGAGCACAAGTATTTAGTGCTTATCTTTATCCAAAGGATAGTGCATAGGGTGTGAACAGGTGTTCCGTTGACCAGTTCTGAACTTGAGTCATCATATTTTCTCCTTTGATTGACAATGAAAAGAGGCTTTGTTCGACTCAATGTCCAAGCAATGCCTCACGCGAACCTGATCCTTGATTGCCACGTGCACATGCTGGGTGACATGGTGTGGATGGTGGGGGAAGGACGATTGGTGAAGAGATTGAAGTGTGGATAATGGGGGAGCGGGCAACTGGTGAAATAAGGATAGAAAAGGTGACATAGAGGAGACCGAGGGGTGACAGAGAAGGTGTGATCATTGCCATGGGAGAGGGGGAGGCTTGGCCAACGGTCATGGTGGTGGAGGAAGCAAGCAACAGAGTTGGAGGAGGTTTTCTTAAAAAATAAGAGTAGATTGTGGCCAAATTGACAAATGAGAAATTTTAAAGTTTTTGGGGAGAAAATAAGTTTTCAGGAGGGTTAAAATTGAGATTTTTCCTACAATTTTGTGTTGGGGTGGCATCTTTTCATTTGCTATAAATGTTTTCTGTCCAAAATAGATCAAAAATTGAATATTTTAATGACATTATGGAAGAAAATGGAATATTTTAATCGCATTAGGATGAAAGTGGAACAACTTAAATGCTAGGAATGAAGTTAAATAATATTTAAAGGTTGGATACTACAGATACATTTAACCGTAACCATATGAGTAAGTAAGCTAAAAAATACCTTCATTTGGGAAATAAGACCTATTACTACACCTCTTTGGGATAAAAATCATGCTATATCCCTCTGGAAATGATCGTCTGTTCTTCACAATGACTTTGGCGAACCGTGATTTGAAGTTTCGCTAAACAGGAAGGGGAAAAGTAAAAAAAAAAAAAAAAAAAAAAACACAGAGAAAAACGGATAATTAGAAAAAAAAAAAAAAGGAAGAAGGAAGAGAATTATACGTTTGTGTTTGTGTTGAAATTTCAGCTTCATTCATTTTTGGAAGCGTGTTTAATTTAGGGCACCTTTTTCTCATTGCATCAAATTGGGCTTCTCACTTCCAAAAAAAGGTCTAATGCATGCTTGGCTCATTGCTTACCTAAGCACATTACAACAATTCAATATTTGCAACCCTTTATAGAAAGTATTCAACATTCTCATGCCATGATTTAACTTCTGGCATCGATATATATCTTCAATACAAATTAGTACTTTTATCATTGTTTTATGACAGTAAAAAAAATTCATATTATGAAAAATATTTTGAAAATAGACAGAGATAAGCTAAATAAACAAAATCTGCCCTTCTTGAGCAAATGGGTAAAGAATTGTTTTGATTGAAAGTTAGAAAATCTAGAGGAATTCATTTGCATTAAGATTAATATATTATTGTGCATTATTCTTATATATAAAGTAACTTTATCTAAAATATTACTCCATCCGTTTCACAAAAACATATCATTTTACTATTCACAGTAATTAATTTATAATTTTATTTATTTTAAAATTTATTATAAAAATATAAATATTTTATATGAAAATGAAAATTTAAATATTATAGTTTTTAAATATGATTTTAATAATTTTTTAAAATACATATTAATATAAATATATTCAGGTCAAATTTCAGTAAAAAATATAAAAATGTCAGTTAATGCAAAATAGAGAGAGTAATTCATTGAAGTCCTACACTTTAAGCAGTTCAAGAAATATTTTAGAATATATTTTTTTAAAAATAAGTATATTTTATCATTTTTTTAGTTTAGATAAGTTAAAAAAATTAATTAATGTACCAACGTGTTTAGGAGTTGTCATCAATTAGTTTTGCCTATGTCGATTAAATACCTGTTATGATATACAAAAGATTCTAAGATTATAAGTTAGTTACACCAAAATAATCTTATTCTAGTGCCCAGAAATTGGTACTATAGGGGTTCAGTTTTTTCTTTTCCTAAATTTTTGTTTCTTTACCAAATCATTGATAAAATAGTTTTTGTAACATCTCAATATCCCAAACGGAAGAAATGTAGGAAGCCGTATATGGATATATAGGCTCTAGATCTAGAGCATAAATATCTAACATTTATCCTTTTCACAAAAGATAGTCCATGTGGTATGAGCAAGTATTTTGTTGATCAGTTTTGAATTTGGGTCGTTACTAATGGTATCAAGGTATGAAAATGGTTCAAAGTATATGATTATGTTTATGGGATGAGAAATTCCTATGCAAAGAGTCCGTTTCAACACCTAGCACTTATCTTTAGTGATAGTCCATGTGGTATAGGCAGGTATTTCGTTGAATGGTTCTAGACTTAAGTTGCTATAGATTGTATCATAGCTAATCTAGAACCATGATGATGTGGCATACTGGTTGTGAATATGCATCATCTACTAGGATGATCCTGGATTAGAGATGTTACTTGGCCAAAGGTCAAGTAATCCGATTAGAGAGATTACTAATCCAGGGGACCATGTAATCTGAGCGACTCCAATGAGGATGTTGGGTACATAAATTGGGGGGGGGGGGGGAGGAAGAATTTGTAACACCCCTATATTCCATATAAGAGAAATGTGAGAAGTCTTAGATGGACATATAGGCTCTAGATCCAAAGTATAAATACCTAGTGCTTATTCTTTTCACAAAGGATAACCTATGGGCATGTGTTTGGTTAATCGATTCTAGACTTAAATCGTTACAGTTTTATTTAATTGTTTTTAATTTTTAATAGTTCTCAAATTGAGTCATGGTTGAAACAAATAAATAAAAAAATTAAATATAAATTGAAACTGAAAGCATGTTGTTCAGTGCCTATGTCAACGAAACAAAAAAAAAGTTAGTGATTTGTATGAACGAAATAAAAAATTTAGGAACTAAAAAATCGTTTTACTAAACAGGGAAGGCTTGAATGGGGTCAACAAGTTAAATCCAGGTCAGGAAACAGGTCGCGGGTGGAGGTGGTTTCATCTTCCTTCTTGGGCGGCGAGACAAGGGCGACGTGGGTTGGGTTCAATGGGGACGTCCCAAGCGGCTTCCCGGAGAGGCGGATGAAGCGTGGCAGGGGAGGTATCAAGAGCGGTCGGGGACTGGTGCGACATGGCTATTCTTCTCTCTCCTTTAGTTTTTACACGAATAACGATGGGAACACCTGGGGACGGTGGCGTGACATCGATAAACTCAAGAACGGCGGTCTTAGGCTGTCGGCAGTAGCTTGAGGCAGCGTTTTGGGGCTGGAGGCGTCGAGCGGTAGCAAAAACACTACTGGGGTGAAGGCGGCAAAGGGAGGAAGCTAGGGTAAGAAGGCGAAAAAATAGGGGCTACAGACACCATTTTGCTCTTTTATAGTTTTTTTTTGTTGTTATTTTCTTAGCTTTTTTCTCCCATTTTCTTTAAAATGGTGACTCATATTTACAATACAAGTGTTATGAATGTGATTAACAACCAAATTTGAGTCAATTCGTTTTAACTTAAGTCAACTGACTTATTTTCACTTTTATATTTTTTATCCTGAAACTAATTTTATTTAAAAGTCAATATTATGTAGATGTAATAATCCATTTGAAAGTAAATTTTCATGATATTGTTAAATTTTTTATGAATTTTTATTTTCTAATTTCTTAAACTAGAAAAATTAATAAAAATTTAATAAGATTAGAAAATTGTATTTTCAATAGATTATTATAGCTACATAATTTTAAATTTTAATTAAAATTAGTTTCGGGTAACAAAAACGTAAAAATAAGAATAATTCATTTTGAAATCAATTAACTTAAGTTAAAATGCATTGGCGTCTCATCAAAATCAAATTTGTAGAGGTTTAAATCTCTTAGGATAAAATCTTGTTAGAATTGTTGTCCAAGTCCACAAAAACTCTTATTTTCAGTGAAATTTCATTTCACCCCAGAACTTTCAGGATTTATCAAATTAGCCCAAAATCTTATAAAATTATTAGGTTCTTCCCAGATTTTTATAAATTCACCAAATTTGCCCCCAAACTCTTGGGAGTTGGCAATTTTACCCAGAATTTGCAATTTGCCTGAAAAGATTCTAAAAACCGTCAATTCACTCCAAACTCTTCCACTTTGCCTACATTAAGTACCTAGACTAAATTAATTCACATTTCAACCCTAAATGTCCATTCTAAATTCCTAAAGATTTATAACACAAAATAATGACATGATCTAAATGCAATTAATCATTTTAACTTCCTAAGTTCTAAAATGACCAAGTTGACTCACATGTCCTATAAAATGATCAAATTACCCTTGAAAACAAAAATGCCTCCTTAAACTAATTTTTTAATCTAAAACTAAACTAAAATTAGCATCCTAACAAAATTAGGTGTCAACAATTAAAAATATATAACTTTTATAAAAATATTATAACATTAATTTTTAGATTTCTTACAGTGTAAGATCATAATAAATTAGCAATTTAGACAAAAAAAAAATATATGCAAAAAACACTCTATAGTATATTAATTTTAATGTAAACCAAATTAGTCATTTTGGATTTTACTGAGGTGATGTTCATTTATCATGACTGGCACATGGCCATTTCCTTTTTGTTTTTGATAGAAGTGATAAGTATAAGTTTTACTCAGCAATATTTATTATTGGGTAAAATGTGATGCCTTAAATTTAGAATTTTCGTTGCAAATTGGTCATCAACATCTTCTCGATGCATATTGGTTATAGTGCACCGCATATTGGTGTCTAGTCATATAAAAATTCACTAACTTTAATGTAACTGCAAAGCATTAAATTTTTTAAATTTTAATTTAAACTGTAAGATAATTATTTTCAAAGAAATTTAATTGTGTCATAATTTTTTATTAGTTAATGGGCTATTTAATTATAAGTTTTTTCTGTCAATAAATTACGTTTTCATGCTAACTCAATTTTTTCCGTAGATCTGGAGACCAATATGTACAAAACATAAGATTGAAGATTGATTCGTAATGGTAGTAATAGGTTTGAGACCAACATTATATTTACCATTAATTAGGTGTACCCCTTTATTATCCCAGTTAACTTGCACTTATTATCGGACTCATTAATATTTTTCTGGGCATGCCTGAGGTTTGGTAAAAATTATATAGTTACGAGTTTCAAAACTTATTCCTACGTTCTCTAAATTTTTTCAGCCTTGTTGAAGAAAAATATTGTATTGTATTTGTAGAGAAAATTATTAATATAATCATCCATTAACTGCTAACATTTTTTACATAATTTATATTTTAAGATAAAATAATTATTAGATATTTTAAATTAGAATTTAAAAACTGGCATCTAACAATGTAAAGAAAGAAAAAATTAGCGCGTAAATATAGGCCTCCATATGCCTGGGGAATGAGAATAGTAATTAACATGCACCAAAATTTCAAAGGGAATATTATAATTGACCCTTAATTTTTTTTTTTTTACTACAAATTGTTTTGGCTTGATTACAAAATGTAGTGTTGAAAAATATGAGGTAATACTATATCCTTGAATATGTCTAATTGGATATATTTAGGAATTTTTCGATTTATTTCTCATTATCATAACTAATTTTCTTCATGTGTTCTACTCTATGTTGTGACTTCCTCTTCTATAGCAACAGACAATGACGTTTCCACATTGTGAATCTTCATCTTCTCCAGCAACTGCTGCCTCCAACGATGTTTCCAGTGACAATGCTGTCATCACACTAAAGATAAGCTAACAGATTTAGGTATTTGTTGCGCTTCTTCTTTTTCTCCGGATCACCAAAGTTGCCTTTCCTAAATTGCAAAACTTCTTTTCTTGCCGTTGCCACTTGTTGGGAATGTCCATATCAGATCTAGGGAACCCGCTGTCCCCATTGCTCTTTCGTGATCAAGGCTAGTGGTTATCTCGCAATATCACCTCTATTGTTCAACCTCGGTCGAGATGGTGGTAATTATTGGAAGCAACTGCAAGTCACAATCGTCGATATTGTACCAAATTCTGAAGAGATCACATCATCAGCGATCTATCATGCTTAAAAGCTAGTTTTATATATTTATTTAAACACTTTTATTTTTTACTTTAGATATCTTTATTTCTAAAAAGAATAAAATTATCTGCATATTGGTTTAAATATTTTCATATATTTATATCAGACACTTTTATATATTAATTTAGATACTCTCACTTATTTCTTCAGATACTCTTATTTCTAAAAATAACAAATTATTTGTATATGACTCCAGATACTTTTATATATTGCGTTAAACACTTTTGTATATTGTTTTAGATACTTTACTTATTGTTTTGGACACTTTTATTTCTAAAGAGAATAAATTGTCTACATTTTGCTTCAGGCACTTTTATATATTATTTAGACACTTTAACAGGCTTACACGTCATTTCTAAAGAAAACAAATATTTGCATTTTTTCTAAAGGAAACAAATTGTTTGCATATTATTTCAGATAATTTTACATACTTATTAGACACTTTTATCTATTTTTTTAGACTTTTATGCCTCTTCTCTTAAACATTTCTACAGATTATTTATGTGTACAATTTAGTGGCCAAGATGAGAAAAAAGTGGCCTAGCATCAACTTCAAATGACAACAATTAAGGCAAACCAGAGGCAAAGATTAGCGTGATCTTGAGGCAATAATCAATGCGATATGAAGGCAATCAATGGAGAATTTGGAAGCGAGCAATGATCAACGAGATTCTAAGGTGATAAAACAATCAACAAGGTTTAGAGGTGAGTGATGGTTGGTACAATATGGAGGCAAGCGAAGATTGATGCATTTTATATGCAAATAATGATGATGAGATCTAGAGGCAAACAGTAATAATACGATCCGGAGGTGAGCAATGAAGGTGAGAATAGTTGGAAAAAGGTGCAATATAGTGGCAATGACTGGTTGGAAAAGCCTAAATTTTTAGGGTAGTACGGTCCAACGCGATAGTGGTAACAGAGGAAGGGAAAGTACATGCAATGATAATTTGGTCAAATTTTGAGCTGAGTGGTGAGTTATATATGAAGAATTATTGGTAGATTAATATGTATAATTAGACATACATCAATAATATATTAACTATATGGGGATTGTTTTAGTTTTGTTGTCTTCTTTGTTTGAATATTTATTTTTCCTGGAGCTCTTTATTTAAATATTAAAAAAATAATTTCTCTAAAATATTTTTCATGAATAATTCACTATTTATGGTAGTTGGAATAATTCACAATTAGCCATTTATGGTAGTTGGCTGAAAATGGGCTCAATATTATAAAGGCCTAAGTACCAATTACTCCATTAAACTATAGTAACTCGGACAGTTTACCTTTTAAACTACAAACCGCATCAACTTGAATCCTGAACTTTGAGAAAGTGGTCACTTCGGTCCTTTAACTTTGTAATTCGGCCATGTGTCGTGATGTGACATGTACTCATCAGTTTTAGAATGTTACCAGCGTATAACTGCACAAACATTAAACATCAGGGACAAACTTACTAAAGAAAAGACCTTAGGGACTTAAAGTGTGATTAAGTGAAACTGGGTTGCTTTTGATGGTTCACGAACAAAAACGGGTTAGATGATGGGTCTAATCTCGAGTTCTATTCCTCAAGCAACAATCAGAAGCCGAACGGGGCTGGGTGAGTTGGGAGCGACATGATGAGGAGGTTGGATATTGTTTGGCTTGCTAATAATGCCCAAGATACGTGTATTGGCTAGGCCAGTTAGTGGTAATGAATAGAGGTACAAGAGCAGCAGAATGTTCACATTAGTTGGAGGACCAGACTAAAACGAAGATTGCCAGAAACATCCAAAGACACAGACAGGAGCGCCATCAACGGGCTTCATTATTGAAAAGAGAAAACAAACCGCCAGAGTTGATGGCTGGTGTTACCAGCAATCCACATCAGGGTTTTGTCGGAATAGTTTATAGCGGTGGCATAGGGACAGTTGTCTCCGAAAAGAGACAATGAAGAAAAGCCCAATCGTAGGCTTTTTAGATGGTAGCTTAGATGTGTGAGATTAAATATAAAGATAAAATAAATTTGATTGACTAGTACAAAGTTTTTCCTTTTATCAATTGATAAAAGTTAGATCACAGCCATTAGGTCACTAAGTCAAAGAACTAAAGTGACCGCTTTCTTAAAGTTTAGGGTTTAAGTTGATGCATTTCATAGTTCAAGAAGTTAACTGTCCGAGTGACTATAATTCAAGGGAGCAATATGTATTTAGGCCTATTGTAAAAGAATGATATCATTTATTGGACTTAGCGCGCCATTTCCAATTCGGCGAAAACAATTTAGGATAAAATATTAATCAGTCCTAAAACTTTTCACATTTTGTTAACTTAGTCCTAAAACTCATCAACTTGCCATAATAGTCCTAAAACTATGAAATCGTTATCTTGATAGTCCTAATTTGGATGTCATGCTTTGTTGCAGACAGAAAACCTGAGGTGACATATAACGACCGTTAAATACTGACTTGTTGACTTTTTTTACCTGATTGGCAAATTTGGGAATTGAATTACTCAAAATAAAAAAATAATAGTGATTGGAACACTTATTTCTTACCAATTTTCATTTTTAAATTCATCAATTCACTCTCTTGGGTCTTATTACTGATTTTTTTTTCCAATTTTTTCTAATTTTCTTGAAACCTTACATGCTTGAGCTCATCTACTCTATGCCTATCAATTTCGCAAACACCTTCCAAAGAGGATGACAAAAAAAAGGGGAAAATAATATTTTAGTCAATCTAGTGTTTTGTTTTGAGCAATTCTATCCCTAAAATTATCCATCAGATAAAAAAGCCAACAAGTCAGCATTTTAATGTCCGTTAATTGCCACATCAACTTTTCCAAAAGCCAACTGGTGAGACATTCAAATTATGATTAATAGAG
The DNA here is from genome assembly GCA_039654915.1 of Aquilaria yunnanensis. Classification (NCBI taxonomy): domain Eukaryota; kingdom Viridiplantae; phylum Streptophyta; class Magnoliopsida; order Malvales; family Thymelaeaceae; genus Aquilaria; species Aquilaria yunnanensis. Next base: position 7,426,198 of record CM077595.1, read on the forward strand.
CTAACGATTTCATAGTTTTAGGACTACTTTGGCAAGTCTATGAGTTTTAGTACTATGTTTGCAAAATGTGAAAAGTTTTAGAATTGACTAATATTTTATCCTAGACAATTTTTTTTAAATGTAGCAAAAACATCAACTATAAACATATGACACTTTGACCCCATAATTAAAGTCCAAAAAACCTTTCACACTTTAAAATTTATGCCCAAATGACCTTAGAGTGGTCATGGATGGCAAGGCTCTGAAGGGGCTTCCAACCTAGAAAGCTATTCTAGTTCCAATTTATGTTTACTGATTTTGATTGACCAATGTGATTAATCAAACTCTTAAAATTCATTAACAAATTTAATTTAAGTGAAATTAATCCAAATTGTATTTACAACTTTTTTTCTCTTTTTCAAAACCAATGTCATTCCTCCTCTAACTCATTCCCTTCTATCGTCTATTCTATCTTTCTTTGTTATTTCCAATCAGATCCTAACCGTTCTACCTTCTCTTTTACTTTTCTTTGCTATTTTCAACCAGATCTGGACCTGTTTGATTGACCTTATCCAATTTTATGTATTGGATTTTATGTTGATACAATTTCCTTCAATTCTTAGTGTTAAAGAGTGATTTAAGGCTCTTACAAGGTAAATTTTCAATTGAAGACAGAAAATAATGGGGCTTAGGTTCACCAGAATCTTAGCTCTATTGGGATGTCTCCATGTTTGACAACAGATATGAATACAATTACATAAAATAAAGTTAGGTTTCTTTTTTTAGGTTTTATAGGTAATATTTTTATTTTTATATAAAGTTTTGTCCAGGCCTTTATTGCCTAGTTGGTTCTCGTACTGTTTAGTTATTGTTGGTTTGGTTTATACTTTTTTTGTGAGTTTCATACACTAGATTTATTCTAGCTTATATGGAAGATTTGACTTGATCCGTTTGACTTGATCCGATTCTTTTTCTTTCATTCAGTGTCACAAAAACGAGCAGCCTTTTTATGGTCAGTTTTATGTTATCGTTGTCCCTTAGAGTCTTATACCGTCGTTGATTTATAAGATGTTGTTTGACTCACTTTTAATTGAAATGAAACAACTTTTGTGAACAAAACCAGTATCATTTAAAACCTAATGCTATATATATATATATATAGTAAAAATAATAATTATGATAATAATAATAATAATTCATTACATAACATCTTTTATAGCGTAATCGCATTTTTACTAATTCTTGTGTTTTAGGTTGAATGCATAAAAATTCATAAGAATTTAATTAGATTATGAAAAATTCTATTTAATCAATTACTATATCTATATAACGTTAACTTTTAAATGATGTTGATTTTGTAAAACAACTTTAAAAATAAAAAATAAATGATTTCAGATTAATCTAACTTAAGTAAAAATGGATTGATGCTTTCATATTTTGAAACAATAATTTCTTTTCAAGCACAATCCAACCCAATTGGTGGCAATCAGGATTGTCCCTGGTTACTTAGAAACTAGTTGGGTACAAGATTTAAAGTTCAAAGGTGTTTGAAAATCAACTTTAGTTTATGTGGCAAATACTAATTTTTATAGTTCAATGGCGTATGAGGATTTTTTTCCTTTTTATTAACAAATCAAATGCAGATGATTCAAAAACATAAAAATAAAAACCACCATTGAGAAGAACCATAGAAAAACAGTTGAGTGGTTAATCATGTTATGTATTATACTCGAGTTATTGATGATAAAAATCATTGTTTAATTAATTAATAATTTAGAGTTTTTTCCCCCTTTTTCATAAAGATGAATAGTTTGATTAATGTGAAAGAACAAAATCCAACCACAAGGGTTATGGACGAAATCAGTAAAGATAACTAACAACCAAAAGGCCTATATTGGCAACAAAGTGTGCAACAACATTTAAAGTATGCAAAAATAAAAACAAAAAAGCAAGATTGAAAAGAACTAGTTAAACTCTTAATATCATCCATCACTACGCTAAAGGGGCATAGCGAGAGTCCTCTCGATTCCTATAGCTTATGAACCATTACAACAGCATCAGACTCGATAATAATTTGTTGGAAACCCCTCATTTTGGCTTTGCGCAAACCGTATAAAATAGTTAGAGCTTTCATTAGGCTGACTAATCAGTCAATTATGAGAAAAAAGTAGGAAAAAATATGAATGGGTAAAGCCAACGAGTCACGAGGTACAATATCAATCGAGCTCCAGTGAAGGGGCAAAGATGTTTTGGTTAGAAGGAGGAGTCCAATGATTAGGCGAATGATGCATAGAAGAGGTAGCTAGTGAAGGAGCCTACACTTCCCAAAATGATGTCCAAACCCTGATGGCCTCTACAAACCTACCTGGGGTGTAACACTAGTGCTCATGGATGACCTTATTGTGAATTTGTGATTCCACCGAGGAACCATCCCAACACCACAAAAATGGCACCCCATTGGGACACACATGTAGAAAATTAGCAGAAGACTGACTCATCACCCATGCCACATACCAAACAAGATTAAAGGACATTTTTCAGAGTTAGGGTATTTGCGATAGCTTGTCACTAGAAAAGCTATGGTTGAGGAGGGGTCAGATGATGCTAGAAAAACTTCCATTCATGCTCGCCTTCTTATGGAGGATGCCCCTTTCAACAAAGCAAATGCAACATGGTACGTAATCTTAACTAAAAATTATCCAAAAGCTATTATTTCCTAGGTAAATATTTCTGAACTGGAAAAGGCAGAAAGAAGTGTTTGAAGAATATTTGCAGCATCAGCTGGATAAAAAAAGCTTCTATCATAGTAGCCGACCATGATTTCTCACCATCTGTAATCAACAAAAAAAACCATCATCTCTTCAAGGCCCTGCAAAAAAGTAATAATGGGCTAAAAGGATTGGCCAAAAGGGAGCTAATTTTCTTGGTCGACATTAATTGATGTCCCGTGGCCTATTCGCCAAATCCCACCTCCTCGAAGTACTTTCCTCCCCACCATCAGATCCTTCCAAATATGGGAGAAAATGGCACATGGTTCATTTTTTGTGTGTATGAAACTTGACGTAAAAAAATGATTTCCTTAAAACACCCTAAAAAGTAGCAAATCTTGATTATGCATAAGATGCCAGCTTTGCTTTGCAAGATAAGTATGGTTAAAAGCCTTGAAATTGTGAAGGCCCACATCACCACTTTCCTTTTAGGTAAATAATTGATCATAAGCACACAATATGGATGGATGACGCTCATATGAAGAAGACCAGAAAAAGCATATTACTGTTGGCACAAGTTATCACAGATTTGAGTATGAAAGAGTAAAGTACTCATGAGGTGATTTGGCATCGCCTAAGTAACATATTTAATGAGCATTAGGTGCTTTGCTTAAGATAAAAATGAATCCTTCCAAGTCGACGATTTCCTGGTTGCTCATTCAATCAAGTCATCATACTGAGGAACTTTTTTTTTACCAAGAAGTCAGGGAAAAACCAAGTATTTATTAGACATTAAGGTATAATAAGTTTTTAACAAATTACTAATCGTCGTCAGCATACCCCATGGAGTATTTAGACTAAAAAATGTAGCTAACTTACTGAGATTAATTGCCTATCCAAACACTAAATAATAAGTCTCAAGTACATGAAGAATCATCCAAACCTTATTCACTGACAATTGAACAAAGAGCAAACTATTGTTCATAAAAAATAAATGTGAAACCCAAGGACTTAGTTGACTTATCACCACACCATTCAAATCACCACAATGCTCCGCCTGTTGAATTAAGCACGAGAGACCCTTTGAGTAGATGAGAAAAAGTTAATATGATAAAAGGCAACCTTGTCGAATACTACGAGTTAGTATAAACCTTTGGGAAAGGGGCATCATTAATCAACACTGAAAAAAAGTCCAAGGTGACAGCTCATGACAAGATCAATCGATTTACCATAAAAATGCAGAGGCGACATAGTATGGCACAGACAAGGCCACTTCACACAATTATTAATCTATAGCAGAAAAGGATATGTGAAAAGTTTATTAATCTATAATAATAAGAGTAGTTATCATACGGTGATTAGCATCTCAAGTAACCTAAATACCATGAGTAAAGGTAAACTTCTGGGAAATGGCACTATTAATCAACATTGAAAATGAGGCCGAGGTTACACATCTCATGACAAGATCAATTCATCTAGCATGAAAATGCAAATACGACAAAACATGGCACAGAAAAGGCCACTCCACACAACCATTAATCTATAGTATAAAGGGATATGTGAAAATTCTATTAATCTATAATAACAAGAGCAATTATTTTGACAACTTAAATAACTCAACATGATAAATCTTCATATGTACGAGCTAATCATGATCCATCCTGTTACATTTTCAAGGAGCATATGCTTGTGGGAGCTGATCTCAATTCTCCTTGACACCGCTCAACAACATGCTGAGGAAAACAAATATAAACAAAGATATTTTATGGAAATTTTTTTTTTATCTCTAAGATGACCCTAATTACTCATGTTTTCCTCTAGCCAATTGGTTATTATTGCTCAAAAACTAACAAATTCTTAGTTTTTCTAATAGGTATATACTACAATAGGATTAGGAAAATGTTGAATAAACAAGATTAGTACATCTGTAAAAGGTTTAGATATGCTAATTCATGCATCAAAGTCTCAAATTTATGTGGATTAGACAATTGAGTGTTCCGAAAATCTTGATCAAAAGTGCAACCTTTTCTAAATTTGCAAAATTTACACATGAAGTAGTTCATAATTAGTAAATATCATATTTCAATGGGAAAATGCTATCATCAAAGACCGTTATAGCCTGTGATGGATATGAGTCGTTGGATGTGTGAGTCCCACACATCCAGTGGCCTAGATCCATATCAAACTATAACAGTTTGTGATGTTATAAGAGTCCATTTCAATGTTAGGACTATTCAATCAGTATAAAAATATATATATTTTATATAACTCTTCCTGAGTTCGTAAATTTTGTAGAATAAATATTCCATTTTATAACTTCATAAAGTTTTTAGTTAAAGGCGCCAAATAATCTAGAGACTCAATTGAAAAAATAAATAAATTAGTAGATGGACACGGAAAAAAAATCGATTACCTGATGTGCATATTATAAAAAAAAATTTGATGTCAAGCCGAACAAAATGGATTTAATATTTGCAGGGGCATAATCTACGGAGTCTAATAGTAAGCCAAAAAGAAAAGGGCTTAATACATGTAGGTACATACATTTACACATAAATTTGGTGAATGGTCGTGCATTATTGCTGTAATTGTTGTTTGAGCGATCTTGATAAAGCAAAGACCAGGGATCAATATAATAAAAAATCAAAATTCTAGGAACTTGAATACAATGAATATGAGAAGTCAATTATCAATTAAAATAGTTTGAAGATGAAAAAGAGTAAAACCCGATCCCTTTAGAGCATTTTCTTGGACTAGGCTATTAGTGCCTTGGTCCAATTTATTCTTAGTGTAGGTTTCCACTAATTTTAACATGTAATTTTTTTGTGTATTTATATATAATAATGATGGCACGTAAATTGCATAGGTGTTGGATAATGGAGCCATGGAGCAGGGTCCTAAAAAGAAGCATGGAGCTCTGTGATTGAACTTGGAAATCGGCCGATCGATTAGACAGGTCACTGGTACATAAGGGCATGATTGTTGCTTTTTACTACTCCCATTAGTATTGTTTTCATAAATGTCCCGGGCAGACATTCGGGCAGGTTAGATAAAATTAATCAAATTAATTGGTCTAACTGGTGTGGACTAGTCAAAAGGGCAGGAAGTGGAATGAGCATGAAAAGGGAGCTGAATTTGGGGAAAATTACATTTCTTTGCCATTGATTAGCTAGTTAATAAGGTGTCAAGTGTTAATACGCCTTCTCCCCTCATTTGGTAGAGTTTACAATTTTTACAATTAGCGTTAGAGTTTTTGATAATTTATTTAATAGTTAAAATAAAAATACTAAAAGCTAAAAGCTGCCATTAAATTTTTTTTTTCAAAACTTTAACACTAATCATTAGTATAATACCAAAATGATGTAATTTTCTCTATTTTACACCGCAAGAACAGAGGAGCTTGGTTTTTGTGTCCTCTTTGTCTGTCATCAATGAAGCACCTCCCCACCTCGCAAGCTCCTCCTCTAGCCACCTAAAGCCCTAGATCCAATTCCCTTTTGCCCTCTCCAACTTTTCCAAACTCCCTCAAACAACATTATTTACTAACTTTCAAGCAACATAACTTAATTCGTTTTCCATGTATGACAAGAAGCTTAGGATTGGTGGCCATAGACAATTTGATTCATTAACAAGGATCGACGGTGATGATTGGCCCAACTCATCCAGGCAGTGTTAAAAAAATGGCTAGGCTCAAGCAAGTATGCTTGGTATGTGCGAGAGAGGAAGCAACTCCAGAAATTTGGGTTTGACAAAAGTGGGGAAAGTTGTATAGGGTGAAATTAACTAAAAAACTGAAGGCATTTTTCAATTTCAGCTATGGGTTTTGTCAACTTGCATTGGACCAGCGAATAATGCGTATGTATTAATCACATTTAATTCGAACCGCTCTTCCCCACTATTATTTTATCTTTTCTCTTTTTTTATTAATGTTTTTTTTATAATCAAATGTAAGTACAAGCCTTGTTGGGTAGAGATAAAGTGAACTTGCATGTTGCTCAAAACTTGGAAGATAATCAGCTATACTTGCCATAATAACTTTGCCATGCAAGTTGGACGAAAAGATTTGAACCCCAAGCGTGGCTAGGGACAAATGTTCCTAGGACCAACTGGGTTAGAGTTCTGGAACTTTTATTGATGTTAACCTTGCATTAATGGAACTGGAAACATACACACACGCACACACACACACACACACACACACACACACACGCACGCACGCACACACCAAACAGAAAATTTGATGGCAATATGTAGTGTAACAATTTTATCAAAATTTCATTTCATTTCACAAATTCAATGCACGATCAAACTCCCCCGTCCTGTAAAGGGTGAAACATTTCTCTGAGTAGAGAAACAAGGTGTATGTAATTTTTTATATTTTTTCAATTCTCCCTCAAAGCTAAAATTAAAAAGAAAAATCATTTTAGGTTTTGTGCCATAAGAGTTCAAATGATGATTAAAAAAAATTCTTTTATGTTGTAAGAGTTTAAATGAAGATTGAAAAAGAAATGAATTCTTATTAGGTTTTATAAAGTGAGAATTTGAGTTACTTTGTACCTTCGGCCATTCTACAAGAGAAAAAAAAATTGTAATATCGTAGAACCAAATAAAAATATTTATTACATATACTAATGCTCTGATTATTATTCCTTTTGTCTCATAAAGGATGATGCATTTCTTCAGGCACGAATATTAAGGAGCATGTAGTTTGTTATATGTATTTTTTTTTCATTTTTTGCCCCTAAAACTAAAAGATCCCTTTTTGGGTTAGGCCTAAATATATATTTAGCCTCTGAACTTGGACGACTCATGTGAGTTAGTCTACAACTTAGTACTCAGTAATTGTTGGCCCCTGAACAATCCACAACTCAATATTCAGTAATTGTTGACCCCTGAACTTTGCAAAAGCTTGCAACTTAGTCCATGTTGCCTAAACATGTTAATGGAAAAATTACAAATGTAATGTCGGTCTTTTTTACTTTGTCATAAGAAATATTCTTCTTTTAGAATTATCCAAATAAGTCTTTCTTCCTCCTCATAATTTCTTTTGCCTTCGCAAAATTCATTGTGTTCTTACTTCACATTTAGCACCAAATCATTATGCCAATTTTCTTATCGTGCTCTTTATTGCACCACTGCCTCATTGTGCCCTGACCACCTTCAGGCCACCCTATAGAAGACAAACCGAGAAGTTGTTAGCAAGGTCATGGGCACTTATGCTATTCAAGTAGAGTGTGAGTTTCAAAAGCTAAAACTAGTTATTCTACACATGGAAAGTCGACTCATCGCTCATCATCTTGGTGCTCAGCTTCTCCCTAGACAAGAAACAATGCCATATGATCATGGTTTACAAATTCATGCTTAATGGCAACTTACAATACGAGATTAATGCAAAATGCTATGTTCCACACAAAATGCTCAAAATTAATGCCTTGGAAGATGAGATTTTCAATTGTTGTAAGCTTTACGAATGAAATCAACAGGTTGGATCTATTAGTAATTCACGGTGGCGTGAAGTCAAGCAATGTTCTCTTGAATGTCTTTGCAAAGATTGTGGGCTTCAGGTTGGCAAGGTTGAAAATGGAAGAAGCCTAAGTGGATAAAGCAGAAACTACTGAGGATTATGAGTTAGTTATGAAAATAGGAAGCGTGATTATTGCTTTTGATGAGTTAAATTTGGGGGTGGATTAGCTGCTAAAGGTTTGTGGGGGTTTCAGGTTTGGTGACGGCCTCGTTGAAAACTGTTGAGGTGGTTATGGAGCCTATCTGACCAAGGAAGCAGTTGAGGAAGAAGGAGGCAACAACGATTTGTTGTTCAACAGCTACAGAAGTTTAGGAGTCAAATGTATATTTAGGCCTTTAGGATATGTGGTGAGGTTTAAATAATGATTAAGAAAAATTCTTTTTTATGTCTGTGTAGTAAAAGTTTTATTAAAGATTAAAAGATAAAAGGTTTCATTTTTTGGTTTTATATAGTAAAAGCTTAAATGGGGACAATAAGGTAAATTGGATGTAAAAAATTTTCCAAAAAAAAAAGCACTTCTTCCTTGTTCCTTCTTTCATTTTGGGATGGTAAAAATAAAAAATACATTTAATCCTTTTTTGGATGAATAGAGTATCAATTATTGAGGATAAACACCATACTTGTATAATCTACTCAGTCTACCACCATTACAAGCTCACACAACAAAGATCATATTTGGAAACGGCTGAAAATTAGTGTTAGAGTTTCGAATTGGAGGCTTGAGGTTTCGTCGTGGTTTCTTTGTCTTTTCATGTTAATAATACTCACTCATCTTTCAAAAATTAAAAAAAAAATTAGAGGCTAACTTTCTAGCTTTTTTTTTTCTTTTTAAATTCTAAAGTAGCATCGATGCTAAATGAGGCTAGAAATACATAAAAAAATTTGGGTGCTCAATTTTTTTATTTTTTTTATAAGAAAAAATGTACAAATTTACCATTAACATATTAACTATAAAGTAATTTTTCCATCAAGATTTTTTTTATCTTAAAATTATCATTTATCTTTTTCTATTGAAATAATTTTACCACTGTTTCTTAAAAATGTTAGTGATAAATTTGTGACTAGAAAAAAAAAATATCAATAACAAAATCACTTTATAACTAAATAATAGTTGTAAAACTACTCTAATAAAAAAGATGAATGCTAAATTTAAAATAAAATAATTTAATAATAAAATTACTTTATGGCCAATAGATTATTAGTAAATTTGCCCATTTTCCCTTGACAGTACATCCACGACGTCTCATTGTGAGTTGATCGCAAATGGTTTTGACTGTGAGGATAAAGGACCAAGTTTTAACCAGTTTTATTGTAACATGACGTAAGGGATGAGAAAGTCATAAATAACTCAAACTCTGTACGTTTCCCATGTCAACAGTGAGGGATCATTGATTAGCTTTTGCCTGAATTAGTTTCATTCACACGATTGACAAAATTTATCAATCACGTGTCTCAAATACTAAACTTGAGACAATATCCAGCCAAATGCGTGTTTCTTAATTCTTACAAACTTTGTATGCTTTTCCTGCTGCTGCTGGGCTGCATCTTACTATAATTCATTGAATTGGAATTCTCTAATAGTTTATTCTGAAAAGTGAATTATATAGCAACGCAAAATGAAGTCTTCCGCATCTTTCTCTCAATCCTATGCATGTTCAATCTCATACAACAATAGGCACTAGATTTTAAACTGGCTAAGGCTAACAAAAATTGAAAATTGAAATAGATTTATAAATAAAAGCATATAAACTTCCCTTCCCATCCCATAATTATTATCTTTTGACTGAAATAATTTTTTATAAAATTATTTAAATGTTTTGAAATAATTCTTTTCACATGTTTTAGAGTAAAAAAAAAGTATACAAAATTTTAGAGTGAAATAATTCTTTTTTCCAATTCAAGCATATACATTAAGAATAAATTATTAACTATTTTAAACATAATTTCCAACAAACTGGTGGCATAGTTAGGGGTACAGGTACCACAATTTTAAAAAACATAAATTATAGGGCATATTGGTAAATATTTATTTACAAAAAAAAAAAGAATTTTAGAAAAGATCATAATTTCTAAAATTTATTCTAGTTTTGTACTCAACTTTTATATAGAATAAAATATCATCAAACAAAATTTTCATATTATTATTACTAGGTAAATTGAGCCAAAAGTCAATAACCATCATTTCTTGTTGTAAATCTATCTTAAACATATTTTTCATGTGCTTGATGATTTCCAACTTCTACTAAAAATTGTAAATTGAATATTTTTGTTATATTTCATCAAATTTTTGAAAAATTCCATCACTATCCTATACTTTGCTAATTTATTACTTAGCTATTAGTTTTTGTTTTTATATAGATAAGACCTCTATATGGTTAACTTATACATGGTAAAAAATTTATTAAAATTTTTGTCAAACCTAGTGGCCAAAGCTGATAAAAAACTTAATAAATGTCAAAAATAGTTGAAAACTATCAAGTGATGAATGAGAAATTAAAGACATATTCTGCACCTTCAATCCCAAATTTCTGGTTACGCTACTGCAACAAACCCACCCTAAGGTTTCTTTTCCCATGTGTGCAACCCTTTGCATGCTAGACACTATAGGTGTTCAGTTGGCCGAGTTGGCTCTGCCTGGCTCGAGGTCAAACCCAGCCTAGCCTGGTAAAAACCTGGCTCGGCCCAGCCCAGGAGGGGGCATGGGAAGAGGTTAGTTGGTTGTGGGTCCAAGGGAGGAAGAGGTGTTGTGTGGGCCTGACTCGGCCTAGCCACAAATGGAGCTTGGCCTAGGCACAGTGGACTCAGGGGCTGGTTAGGTTGAACAACAAAATTTCAAATTCTGCGAAAAAGTGAGCAAATTACACCCTAAGACCCTCTAAAAACTCCAGCTTACTTGTTGACCTCCAATTACCATTTTGACCACTCCAGCAAATAATAACAAATAGTTTCTGAAGGCTTTTTGTCTTAAAAAAAAGGCACACAATCAATAGTTGTGACTAAAAGATGTTTTAGTTCCACGAAAATAAAAAAATGGGATAAGCGGATGTGGCTACCACCTGAAAAGATATGTTGATACAACCATAATTAGCTTAATGCTATTCTTAGTTGTGACGATGGGACCTTATCTAATGAGGATGACTAGTATTACTATCCTGTAATTGTTGGAATGTTTCGTCATTTGCTCATGTATTACACGTTTCAACTTTTATAAGTATCATTTAGATTTTCAATTAATAAAATCTAGTTTGGTAGCAGTGTTGCTCTCCTTAAATGAAATATTAATGCAAAATTAATAAAATAAATTTTACTTTTTTCACAAAAAAAGAAAAAATCCATCCCAAGCCTGGGTCAAGCCATGTCTAGACCGGGCCTAGGCTGGTCTTGGATCAGGTAGGCCCATTAAATACCTCTACCAGAGACTGTATTTATATAAATAAATACTGCATGTCATGTGGATAGTTAGAGGGAGATCAATAGGAAGCGAAAATTTGAACCTTTAAACCTCACAACAATAGTTAAGTATAATCCATACTATAGGTAGCTACATTCTAGCCATGCTAAGGCTATTTCTTTTTTTTTTTTTCCCTCTGTTACCAAGCTAATTGCCAAAAAATGATAGAATATGGAATTTTAAAGAGTCCCGTTTTCATATATAAGGAATATGGAAAGCATTTGATTGACATAAGGTGGTGCAAAATTTCAACATTGCTACAATGATGGAATAAATACTTCCTGTGCGGCTAGCCATAGCCCATAGGCCCATAACACTACGGATTCACTATCACCACCTGGCTAAAGTTCCACATTCTCCTCTCCTGCTTCAGATGTGCTCTCTCCTTTATTCTTTCCCAAATCTTAATGGCTTTCGGCGTTTTTTTTTTTTTTGGTGAAACCTTAATTCATAAGTATACACACAATATTACCATTAGAAAAATGAAAAAATAAAACTCCATCATGCACCAACTCATACTGTAATACTAATTTATTTGTAATTTTCATTATTTTCTTTAATAGTTTTATTTTGTCTTTCATGTGTCACAAGCCTAGATATGTGCACGAGCGCGTGCATACTCGTGCACGCACGTGCGCACATACACATATATATGTGTGTGTGCGTGTCAATTATATGTTATACATAAAATTGTTTTTTGTGAATCATGTTAAGAATGTTCATAAAAAAAGGAAAAAGAAAAATGTAAAAATGTATAATCTTATTCAAAGAGGAGTACCATTGAAGTAAAATTAAAAGAAGAAATTTTTAACCACTTGGCGAGACTCCTATTTTTTCCGGCTTGCACATCAATTTTTTTTAAAAATGGTGCTTACTGCGGGGTAGGTCGAAAATTAGTTTGAAATTCAGTGTCAAGAAGTGGATTTTTGCAAAAAATGGGAAAAACACACACACGTACCAAATTGCTAGTAGAAGATTCAATTGCAATTAAAACAAGAGAACAAGAAAACGAATATTTATAATAGACAACAATTTAACTTTGACAATAATCTAATGAACAAGTTCTAACACATAAATTTCTAACTAAAAGGCCATATGTAAAGTAATACTTGTTTGTAGTGACTATTAGAAGACTTGTTTGTAATTTTCGAAATGAAACTTGTCACTAGATCTCTAAGTAATTTTTAGTCTAGTACGTCATGACCTATTCGGCACGATTGAGAAAGTTCAATGTGCATCTGTCAATGAAAAAGAGTTAAGTGGGCAGATTATAAAAAATGTACAAGCTTGATGGCCTTCCGTGTATTTAACCAGGCTGGGCCACTGTGTCACAGATCCATCTACTCTGTAACTAAAATGCTGAAGACTGGCTCTGATTTAACCGAACTTAGGGCCTACATCCTATCCGCCATTAATTTATGATTTTCTTTTGGGTCCAGTCCATTAATTTCTGTATGTTTGTCTAAATTTTGATTTTAACTAAATTTCTTCTTTTAATTCTGTTGCTAGATTTGAAATTATTTTGGATAATAATAACTTCTTGTTTTAAAATGAAATAAAAATTAGAAAAAAAATCAGGCAGGAAGTTTCCCTTTTTTCTTCAGATTAGGGAGAGAAAAAAAAAAAAAGGAAAGTTAAGGACCTTAGCGGCCCACTATTTTGATTGTTAGAAATCTAAAAACTTCATCTGAACTACAATGTGGGTCTGGGCCTCTGACCCAGATCTGATTCAAACCCAAATTGGAAGAAACTAAAAGGTAAAAGTATCAAAATTGCCACTAATGTTTAAGTTAGGGCTCGAATCTGTCACTATAGTTTTTTTTTTCCCAATCTCCAACTAATGTTTTAAAATGAGCTCAAATATGCCACTGCCGTTAAAAAATAATAGAAAATGTAAATAATAAGAAGTTTTGAATTTTTAGGATGATAATGTAACTTTCAAAAAAATACAAGAATTATAGGTATTTTAGACTCACCTTCAATATTAAGAATTTCTCCGGCCTCACATTCGACGACATTGCGTTCAGCCCATCCTCACATTTGGCAACATCCCGTCAGACCGAGGAAGGAGCACCAGTAAAGGGCTATAGGCAAAGTATCTAACCAACTATTCCAATGGATTTATTTCGAGATTAGAATTGACGAAATCTTTAACATTTCTCCTGATTTAGTCTCTAGTGTAACAATTGAAGTTTTCAAGAATATTAGGTTTGTATTTTGTGCTGGAGATTATAGAATGTTGGTTTTCACCTCTGGTGGAGCAACAAAAAGGAAAGGGAAGAGAAAAGGCATCGAAGACAATGGAGGAAAGTATAAAAAACGGCGAATGAAGTGCTTTTATGCGAACGAAGAACAGCTCTTCCTCTTGAATCTCACTAGTGGAGATGGGAGGAGAAAAAGCTGAAATTTTTTTTTATCATTGGCCACTATGGACAGTGGCTGGAGAAGCTTCAAAAAGTGATGATAGTAGACACCGTTAGAGAGAGAGAGAGAGATTAATTATATAAGATATTTGAAGTTTGTTAAAACTTGCAATATCACCCTAAAATTTTAAAATTTATTATTTTTAATGTTTTCTGTTAACCTTTTTAACGGTAGTGAGCCAATGACATATTCACCCCAAATCTAAAAACTTTACGAGCATATTTGAGTCAATTTTAAAATATTAATGGGAGATTGGGTAAAAAAAAACTATAATGGCAGATTTGAGACTTGACCTAAACATTAGTGGCAAATTTGATACTTTTGCCAAACTAAAACGGCAACAAATTATTTCTTTTTGTTTTTTCAGGAAAAAAAATGGTTTTGACATTTGAAATTGAAAATGTCGTCGAAATTTTGATGGTTGAAGAATTGAAGCAGCCGATTCTGTGTTGGGCGCCAGAAAATTCGCTACAAGGATGAAATTTCTCAGTTGGGTCTTTCTGGCATTCGTCTTTTCCAACGTTGTCGCTCCCGCCCAAGAACCAGGGCTTTCCTCTGCTCGTGTCGTTTTCCAGGTTCTTGCTCGATCTTTCTGTTTGTGGTTTTGTTTAAATTCATGATCTTTTGGTATGAATTTGCAGTTTTTGGTTTCATTTCTTACTTAAAATGATGAATTTTGAGTTGTGTATCTTTTGTTTTTGGTGGGTTAAGGAGGAATCTTGGTCCATGGGATTGTTTTGTTTTTCATCTGTTGGGAATTCCGGAACCATTAGTTGTTTCGCTCTTGTTGATGATTTCTTGTAAGTTACTCAGATAATTTTAGCTCAGCGCAGACAAATTACGGAGACATTGAGTTCGGATTCTACCCAAGTGTTGCGCCTAAGACTGTTGATCACATTTTCAAGCTCGTGCGCCTAGGTTGCTACAATACCAATCATTTTTTCAGGGTATGTAATATGAACTTGTACAAAGCATTGATGTCCGTATAAATGGGTGGCGTGATGCGTAGAGTGTTTTAATGCGGCATATTGTGCTCAGAGTATGAAACTGGTTGCAGGTTGATAAGGGCTTTGTCGCCCAAGTGGCCGATGTTGTAGGTGGAAGATCAGCTCCCATGAATGAGGAGCAAAGAAGGGAAGCCGAAAAGACTGTTGTCGGTGAATTCAGCCATGTAAAGCATGTCAGGGGCATCCTCTCTATGGGAAGGTACTCTCATTTCTTGTAGTGTCCAGAAACTGATATTCAAACTCATTAGCAAGTTTTTGGCAGCAAAAAATGGCTAAAGCTTAAAACATAGACATATCTACATATGGAAGGAAACTCCAGGGATTGGTTCGTTGTGAACAGTCTTTCTTAGCAAGTTTATTTCAAACCAAGTTCATTGACATTGGCTTAACATAGGTGGACACTCCTATTGTTTGATCAGTTTTCTCTTAGCTAGTTTCAATATAAGTTCTATTGGAGAAGTGCAAGAAGATATGACTGGCGGGAAGGTAATGGAACGAGTTTTCTATACTTAAAAATCCTTTGCCATGTATGATATCCGCGGATTGGTGGCTTTTCTTCCTGATTTTGCTTTATTGGATGTTTCTCAGCGTCCTTGTTTCATGTTTTTTCTAGTATTCCATGCTGATCTCCATGTTTACTTTTACCATTTCTTTTCTTTCTGAAAAAATTATTTATTTTGGAAAACTAGTGATGTTTTTTTTTTTTTTTTTGCTTATTTTTAAACTTCTATACACAAACTTAGAAGCAATGAACTATGAAAATTTCTTTATATACGTGAAGCTTTGATATGCTAGTAAACTAGTAGCTCTTGCTCTGCCTAGATATGCTGATCCAGACAGTGCATCATCCTCATTCTCAATACTCCTTGGAGATGCTCCTCATCTGGATGGCAAGGTATTATGGCTATGCATGCCCATTGTGATTGAACTTAGCTGATGCATATTGATTTGAACTGCTGCAACTTAAAATCTTGTTAGTATGCAGTTTTTGGTAAATTAACAAAAGGTGATGAGGCACTGAGAAAACTTGAGGAAGTTCCTACCCGTCGAGAGGGTATTTTTGTGATGGTATGCTTCTGATACTCTTTTTTCTTCATTTTTTTCATGTACTATGATTTTATATCTTAAATTGCAAAATTTAGAATGTGTGGTATTAGGGGTGTTTTTGCCTGTTGATAAAGGCAAGTAGTTAGGTTTTTAGTATCAACTAGTTGCTCTTGAGGAGGCCTGGGTCCTAACTCTTTGATTAGATACATGCTTGTCAATAATGTTGCGGTTCACTGGCAGTAAAGAAGTTGTGATATCTTATCTGCAGTAATTAATTCTGCAAGTGCACTTAGGCCCTGAATCATGGATTGTAATTATGGGAACTAAAATTTGCTTCCATGTTTTTTCCTATCTTTCATTATTGCAGCCAACGGAACGTATCACAATTCATTCGTCCTACTATTATGGTGAGTTAGGCTATCTATTCCATCAATCTGGTTCCTATTATCCTTTTGCAAATGTTTAAAAAGAAAGCACATTTTTAGAAGTCCTATATTTTCACATTACAAATTGGTACCCCTAGCTCTTTGGGATACTGCAATAAAGTTGAGAGAAATTGTAGTTCTACTTAAGAAAAATTTCGTGGTTAGAGGTGTAAGGTAGTAAAGCATCATAAGGCAGGTCTCTTTACGGGCCTTGGCTTTTTGGATGTTTCTGAAGGTTTTTGTTTTATATAGGACCGAGATTCAAAGGGTTTCTTGCATTGATGTTTTTGAACTTAACCTAGCCAGAGAAAGGGCTAGCAACTGTGGGATTATATGTGTGGCTAATGAACCAACTGCTTAGACTTGTGCTACTTGATAAATGAAGTGATGGAGGGATCCTTTTTACCCGTTTTCCAGTTTAGGGTCTCAAATCTGTGAGAAGCCTCTTGAAGAGTTCCTCAATTTTTGTACTGGTGTTCCTGACATGTGTTTCTAGGGAAGACCCTGCAGTGCTTAACCCAGGGGGAGATTGTCTGTGACTAATAAGAGTAGTGTGATGAACAAAAGGTAGACCATACCTGGTTAGTAACAGGAGGGTCCGATAGTACGGTCCTAGTTGACTAATATATCTTTATTTTTTAAAAAAACTGATATATATTTTACTAATAAAATTCAAGTGTCAAAATATAAATAAAGCAAAAATTTTGCAGAAATTGTACAAATAATACTAATGAAACAATATTTTTCTTGATTGAAAAATATAACATAAGCATCAATACACAATTCACTTATATAAAAAAATAGTTGGGCTTACTTAACTGAACAATTAATTTCTTTTAAGAAACAATTAAATTTAAAAGCACATACTAATGGAATAAAATGAAGTAAACAAGAAAAGATGCTATAAAATAAATTATTAGCAAATAAATGAAATATATAATGTTTATTCCTTTTTAATATGTGGTAATGTGGAATTTAAACCATGTTAGTATTAAAGTAAGGAAACTAGTAGGAAAGAAATAAGAACATTTCGGGCTTTGGTTAATTTTTTACCATTTTACTCAGTTTGTTCGACGTGATGAGTTTGGGATCGATTAAGTAAGAATAGGTCAATTATTCAAGGCTTTATTAGTTTTCTATAGCGATTTTCGAGCAGTAGGGTCAATAGAAAATTTTCAGTGGGGTCAAAGTTCATTTTTAACAGAACTTTATGGACTAAATATAGGTTTTGTAAAATTGGTGCGGTGACAATTGCCCCCACTGACCTCAACGTAGCTCCACCCCTGGGCTTTGCTGACAGGCATGATAAGGATAGGGGTCCTAGTTTCGTTGGGTGTCTCCTTCCAGTTAAGAGCATCCCACTGGGAGTATGACATCACTATCCTATTGCCAGTAATGCCCCATTCATGTGAATTGGGTTGGCATAAGCATTTTATGTGTCCTCTGCCTAAATAAAAATTGCTGTGATGTCATAGGCAGTAGACATCATGTAGAAACTAAAAAGATTATATATATAGTTTTAACTCAAACGTGAGATCCCTTTCAAATGTGTTTTCAGTTCAGGTGCCTGGCTTGACTAAAAAACTAGTATGCTCATTCGTACTCTGTCTACTTGAAATCTTTGTACTTTCCGCTTCCTTGATTCAATTACAGTATAAACAACATGAAATATAACCTCGTCTTTTGCAACTCAAGATTCTGCAATGGAGAGCTGTGAAGAAGAGAGGTCTGTCTTGAAGCGTAGGCTTGCTGCATCTGCAGTTGAGATTGAAAGACAGGTATCTTGTGCCCCCTCTTGAAGTCGTGATTAGATTTTCAGCCCCATGATTAACTCGTAACGTAATCGGATAATCTTCTATTCACTGCAGAGAATGAAATGCTTCCCGTGAATTGGAATCAGGCGCCGAACTTGAAAATGAGCGGAGAAAGTTTGGAAGCACCAAATCCTGTTTCTGCTCCGGGAACAGGCATGTGTGATGGGTACTAGTTGGTGATGTTGGTTTGTCTGCGAGCTTTGTCTTATGGTGCTTGATGAGAAGGTGTTGTTTTTCGTTTGCTTTCCCCCTTCTTTTTTGGGTCATTTCCTTACTCCAATCAATTAATGTTTAAACATTTTTCTTTCACTCAACGTCCGATCATAAACTTTCTTCTTCTTCTTCTTCTTCTTTGCCGAAATGCGCTTATCACAAAATTAGAAAATAAATCAAACGTAATATCGAGCTTGTTTTAATGGGTTGATGGATTATTATGTTAAACTCATCTAGTGTCTGCAATAGAATCCGTTTGTGAACAAATATGGAGATGGCAACCGTGACGTTTGGGCTCTCTTTCCTCAACAGCATGTGCTCAAGGCATGTTTAAGGATTGTTTTTTCACGTATATTCTTCTTCTTTTTTTTTTAATCTATTTAAGATTGAAATATTCTATTTAATTGAAAAATGAAATTAGGACTATTGATTGTTTAGCAGGTCACAGATGTGATCATTCCCTCTGGATCGTTCCTTTTTTTTAGGACCCATAAAAATAAATGGCTTAAATTGGATTATCACTTTTATGATCTGACATAATATATGGTTAATTCTTTTGAACTTAATATAGATTGGATTTCATTTGAAAGCCAATATTATATAAATGCAATAATCCATTTAAAAGTAAATTTTTATGATATTATTAATTTTTTATAATTTTTTTTAATTCTTTAAACTAAAAAAAATTCATAAAAATTTAGTAAGATTACAAAAATTGTATTTTTAATAGATTATTATAGCTACATAATATTGACTTTTAATTCAAATTAGTTTTGGGTAAAAAAGACATAAAAATCAAAATAAGTTATTTTGAAGTTAATTGACATAAGTTAAAGTGAATTAAGTGATAGTTTTGCATGAAAATATTTCAACTAGATAAATCAAGCTTTATTTTATTATCCTAAAGGTCCATAATTATAAATTGAATTAGTTTGATTTATTGGTATTGAACCACAACTTGGAAGAAATCTGTATCCATTATAAGCTTTTGAAATAAGTTGAAAGATCAGCCACCAACATGTTCCTCTTAAAAAAAGTTAATGGATTCGCTAACGGGTCATTCGACTTAAACATGTTAATGAGGATTATGGCCAGTTTGTTTCAAATTTAGGGGCAGTTCATTTCAAATTAATTCAATTAATCTAAGCTCATTATTCTTTTAGTCAACAGCTAGTCAAAAACAGGATAAGAAATTGGGGATAAGGTTGGGCTTAATTACAATGAGTGCCATTGAGTAAAAGTTCGGTCGCCTCTCTGCCGCGTTTTCATCTTTGACGATGGTCGTCGCGCTCAGACTGATGACCTATAGCCGGATCCAAGTTTCAGCAGCCACCAGATCTACTCGCCTATCTCCATCATCGATGGCATTCTCTGATTCCCAAAGGTTAGGATCGTGTCCACAAGAGGATGTTGCGTGCGTTATCTGATTCTTGTGGATCTGCACTGTCATCTATGTGTCTGCAGATTCGAGTTTTGGAAGCCACTAAAGCTACTCGTTCGTCTCCGACCTCGACATCATTCTCCGATTCCCCGCCGTAAAACGTTAGGATCATGTTTGTGTGAGGACTCTTGCATTTGTTCTCCGATTCCTAGCCGTCGACGGCGTTCTCCAACTAGTGGATCTTCGATACCATCTTTCCGTCCGCAGTGAGGGTTGTCATGTTGTCGCCAGCAGGGAGAAACCTCTAATGAGCAGGGTGGCACACTTTGTAAATACTCCAAAAACTGTGGCTAATTTCAAATAATAACTCAGACTTGTGTAAAAACCCAACCCGACCCGCTATTAATTAAATATTTTTAATTGCATTAATCTGAAACAAACCGGCCCTTAAGTATTATTACATATTATTAAATTTGTTCAAATTATCAATTTTTATTAGATTAATGTGATATCATGATAATATTATATACTTCATTTAGTAAATTGTTCTTTTCTCATTTGCTTCAAGAGTGCATAAAAAAATCGAATCAATTAAAGATATAAAACATTAGTAGCAAAATTTTACAAGACAATGTTAACTTGTGTTCCCTCTAAAACAATGTGACAGTATAGATTTAAAATCATTAGAATAATAAAATTGTAAGAAACATTGTAAGATTTAGATTGTTTACACCTAATTCAATGACAACTTAAATAGAACAAATTATATCTACAATGGTTGCTCAAGTGATATGATGGTTTTTGTATTAATGAAATATTAATTCGATTTCAAGTTCTTTGCATCATTTCAATTTTTTAACTTAAATCTAGCTTAAATTTTTATATTAAAATTTGTTAAAATTTTTTTGAAAATTTACATTTAAAAAACTATAAGCCTTTTTAGTTTCTAAATATAATTTTTTAAAAAAATTTAAGTTAAATTTAAGTGAAAAAATTAAAATAAAGTAAAGAATTTTGGGGTGAGGGAGTAATTACTATTGACATGAATTTTGTAATTAGATATACTTTTAACTGCTCATCTAAGTAATTAATTACACAAGTTTGTTGAGTGAATGGAGGAAAAAAAAAATAAAGCAAACAAGAAAAACTACTAATGTCCATAATCGAAAAAAATAGGGGCATTCATGAATAAATAGTGGCGCGATCAACTAAAAAATTTGGACCAACAAATTAAACCCGAAAATTCCATGTCACTCATCGAAAGTGAAAGCCTCCGACCAACTCGTTCAAAAACGCTTCCTCACTTCCAGCGTCTCTCTTTCTTAACTGAATTCCAGTTCTTCCATCACCATCTTCCACTTCCAATTCCAAATCGTTTCTTCTTCCTCATCCAATGTCCGCCTCTCTCGCTGAAACCTACGCCTGCGCCCCCTCCACGGAGCGCGGCCGTGGGATCTTGATCTCCGGCCACCCCAAGTACAACTCCGTTCTCTACTGCAATGGCCGATCTGTCATCATCCGCTACCTCGACGACCCCCTCCGCGTCGCCGTCTACGGCGACCACGCATACCCCGTCACTGTCGCCCGCTACTCCCCAAACGGAGAGTGGATCGCCTCCGCCGACGTCTCCGGCACTGTCCGCATCTGGGGGGTCCACAACGACTTTGTCTTGAAGAATGAGTTCAAGGTGCTCTCCGGTAGGATCGACGATCTCCAGTGGTCTCCTGATTGCTTGCGGATCGTCGCCTGTGGTGATGGGAAAGGAAAGTCTTTCGTTCGTGCCTTTGCGTGAGTGAGAACAAGAAATGGCATTCCTTTTTAGGATAAGAATTTGGAGTATTCTTGATGTCTAAGTTTTTAACATCTGATTCTTATTATTTATGTTACTTCGAATGTGATGTTAGGTGGGACTCGGGGAACACTATTGGGGACTTTGATGGGCACTCGAAGCGGGTTTTGAGCTGTGATTTTAAGCCCACCAGACCCTTTAGGATTGCGACTTGTGGCGAGGATTTCAACGTTAACTTTTATGAAGGCCCTCCTTTTAAGTTCAAATTATCACACAGGTACATATCTTCGTGTTGGCAATTTGGATTTGTATGTTTGAATTTAGTGATTGAAACTAAGAGGGTACTAGATCTGCTTGGTGATATAGGGATCATACAAACTTCGTGAACTGCTTAAGGTTCGCCTCCGATGGGAGCAAATTTATAACTGTGAGCTCAGATAAGAAAGGTATACTGTATGATGGGAAGACAGCTGAGAAGATTGGGGAGTTGTCATCCGAAGGTGGACACACTGGCAGCATCTATGCTGTTAGCTGGAGTCCTGATAGTAAACAAGTAAATATAATTCTCAGTGCCATCAGCTCTTCTTTTTCATTGCCTTTTCATCGAGGAATATTTACTAAATGCAGCATTGCTTTTGATCTTTTACCTATTTCTTCATCCTTTTATGGAAGTTCTGTGATGGAAGAGTTATCGGCATTTGTCACTTGCAAAACATTTTCTTCGGACAAGCTGCTAGTAACCTGCAGAATAGGATTAAATGTAGTTTAATCAATAAGTCCATTCTAGCCATATGCAATCTGGATGGTGAACATTGGTTGCGTAACAGCTGACTACATTTTTCTATGCTTTATTAAGGAAGTGATAGCACATTTATGCGCTTTGGTAGTTAGTGTGCAAGAAGACTGTAACACTTGCTTGCTTTGCCTTGCTAATGTTCAAAATTTTGAATGACCTGCTTTGTGCCATGGTGGAAGGCAGTGTATTTATTGTCAAAATTCTATTAGTACCTTTTTATTGTGGCTAGGTCCTTTTGCGGTCCAGTTGTTCTTCCCTTTGGAATTTTCTGTTTCCAGTTTCCAGTTCTATTGTGTCACTTTCTTGCACACGTGCACTTGTAGTCTATTAATGCTTTTTAAGAAATCTTACCTTGCAGTTAGTCACTGATTATGGCTTATATTTGCATGTATGTGCATGTCTGTGTCTCTGAGAAAGAGAGGGAGGGAGGAGAGAAACGCGTTGCTTTGTGCTGCGGACTGCAGTGCAAAAGTATCTGGTTCTTATCTTATGAAAGAAGAGAACCGAGAACTGCGAAATTTGTTTGGTCTGTTATGAAAGATTCAAGAATGAGGTGAGAGGTGAATGACTGGACTTATGGAATGTCTGTATGATGGTTGTCATGCATGAAGGTATGGGAGGGAAGTGAGTGAAAAGGTTTTTGGGCAAAGAGGATAAGACTGGAGGGCAAGTCCATTTCATCTAGAGTATAAATATAGGAAAGGCTCCTGCACCAATATGTCTTTTGGCTGCTGTCTTGACTTCTCCATCCCAAATACCCCCTTTTTACATTGTTGCCAAATTCCAGAAAATGCTGCTGCAAGGCACACTCTTCTGAAGCAAGCTGACTGCTCTTGGCCTTTCACGTTCCTCATAAATCAGTAGTCCACTATCACTGCCCAATTATGCTACTTAAATTGCTCTTCAAACCCATACTCTTACTATTTTCAACTACACCTCCAAGGAGCATTCACTCTGAAAGAAGGGATGGTCAAAAGTCTTTCTTCCTCTAGAGCATAATCTGCAAAAATCATCTTTGGTGAAACCTCTGTCATAAAGCCTGCCTTTGACTAACAGTTTTCCAAGGCAAGCTAGCCACATGATACATGAATGCTTTGGGATATGTCTGCTGCTCCCCTCTAGCTTTCTCCAATGAACTGCACTGGCACTAGCAGCCTACTTGTACAGTTGTGCTATAGAAAACTATACATATTCATATAGTGCTTCCCATCTCCTGCTTTGCTCTGGTTAGGTCCTTCCATAGCTGTGAGTCAGATTCTCGGTACTTGACAGCATTCATATTTCTCCCCTTCACATGCGATTTCATATGTTGTACTCTCCCTTGTCTTATCTTCTTCCCACTCACAGGCTCGGGGATCAACCAAGATGTTTGAATTCAATATTCGCTAAAATCCTGCAATGTTGGTTAAAGTTGAACTTACAGAAGAAAAGGAGATTCAGATTAAAATCACCATTGCTGAAAAAGGAAGAAAGACAAGAACATGGAGGAAATGTTCATTTGTTTGATTGTTCCTAGTTCCTACTCTTAGTTTCATGTCTTTCCATTCCTGAAGCCAGTAACAATGATCATTTAGGTTTTACTTGGAGTTCCTAACAGTTGTTCTTTTTTCATGTTTTTTTCTCTTTTTTCTGGCTTCCTGATGTGGCGATGCAGTTTCTTTTACAATGATACTGTAAAATATTTGTTTGGTGTAGAGCATTTTTATTACAGTTCCATCTTTCCTTACATCCTGATCTTTCCCTGATGTTGTCAATGATAAAAGGTGGTCACTGCATCAGCTGATAAAACTGCAAAAATATGGGAAATATCTGGTGATGGTAGCGGAAAACTGAAGCGAACATTGGATTGTCCAGGATCTGGTGGAGTGGAAGATATGCTTGTTGGATGTCTATGGCTGAATGACTTCATCGTTACCGTTTCCCTTGGTGGTATTCTTAATTTGTACTCTGCAAGTGACCTGGATAAAAGCCCTATAGCATTATCTGGACACATGAAGAATGTAACTGCACTAAGTTTGCTCAGAAGGAGTGAGAAAATGATTTTGTCTGCGGGTTTTGATGGAGCACTTATTAAATGGGTTCAAGGCATTGGTTACAGTGGTAAACTAGAGAAGAAAGGTAGTTCCCAGATAAAGTGTCTAGCAGCTGTTGAAGAAGAGATAATTACCTGCGGATATGACAATACGGTAAATACCACAGCTAATGTTTTAATTTCATTATTTTACGTCCTTTTTTTCCTAACTGGCAATGATTTAACAGATAATGAAGGAATAGATAGTGCTATGTTCCATAGAGTTTGTTCCCTTTTTCTTTTTTGTTCGTATTGTTATTACTGTGTAATTGCAGATCGGTCGTGATTTGGTAACTCTGACTTTTCCTTAGTTTTTCCCGTTTGTTTTTCAAATCTCAAAAATTTTTATTTGTCCTTTCTAAATGCTCTTTTTTCTATTATTTACTTTGGGAACACTTCATAGAAACTCGCTCTTTTAACCATGGCTTATTCCTCAAATTTGCCACTTAGTTGTCATCAAAGTGTCAATTTCACTGCCCACTATTTTTTTTTTTTAGTCGAATTTGCCACTCGGTCGATAAAAGAGTGTCAAATTTGACACTATTTGGAAGAAAAACAAATATTCTTTAGAATATTCAATTTAGGTAGTTTTATAATCGCCTGATGCTTTTCTATTTTTGGAATTGATGTATAGTTTTTATTCTACACAATTATATGTATCTTGCAAAACAATAATCTGAATTTTCTTTTAAAAATGTAATATCATGCACATATACAAAGCCTTTACCATTTTGTATGTATGTAAATCTAAATAAATTCCCCAATCAAATAGCTAACAGGGCTTTGAAACTTGGGACTCGTGTGCATACAGATGCATGGATCCCGTACTTAGCATTTCTCATGATTTCCAGCCAATATTATGATGATCACATCTTTCACATAAAATAGCCAGCCAGGGGAGATGGCAAAAAGTTTGTGCCTGTGACTTTACCCGAGAAAGCCTTAGCTAACTAAAACAAGACCTTTTCCCAAACTGTTTTTCACTGTCGGCTGAACTGGAGCCATTCTTTTTCAAAAGACTGATCTCTATTTATCTGCTTTTGGGGCTCTAGCTGGTCCATTAACTTGTATTAACTTTTGTCCAAATTTCTAGATCCAAGTCCCCTGGGCTTCTTCAGCATCCAACTTTATGCTGGTCAAAGAAAATTATAGAATTGGGAAGAAATTAAAGCATATTGTCTATGAATTTCTGTTGACTGGTTTATGATGATTTACATTTGTTGCAGGTATGGAGAGTTCCTCTTCGTGGGGATGAATGTGGTGATGCGGAGCACATTGATGTCGGCAGTCAACCAAAGGATTTGAGCCAGGCCACTAGTTCCCCAGAGCTGGCTTTAGTTTCAGTTGATTCTGGAGTTGTTTTGTTGAGGGGTCCAAAAGTAATATCAAATATCAGTCTTGGATTTATTGTGACCGCATCTGCTATGTCACATGATGGAAGTGAAGTGATTGTCGGCGGACAGGATGGTAAGTTGCGCATATATTCTGTTTCAGGTGATTCACTAAAAGAAGAAGCAACACTTGAGAAGCATAGGGGTCCCATTAGTGTGATACGCTATTCACCAGATGCTTCAATGATTGCCTCAGCTGATCTAAATCGTGAAGCTGTTGTTTGGGACCGTTCTTCAAGAGAGGTAAATTGAATTTGAAGTGTTGGTGTACAATATTCTTTTCTACATGCATAGCCTCCCACTCCACACCTCTCCTTTCTTCCTATTGTTCCCCTTTCGCTTGCTTTGTGGATATCATGGTCATTGTTGCGTCAAGGTAGATCTTAGAATTTGGTGCTATGAACATTTAGCTCATTTGAAACAGATAATTGTGATGATAAAATAATTAAGTTCTTGAGGGATTGTAATGCAAGCATGTTTGGGTATTTATGTTTAGGGGACAAAGAAAAGAAAAAATGGCAAGTTGTTTGATTGTTTGAAGAAAGGGACCTCATGGAGCTTGTTTACTTGTGAAGAAATTTTCTTTTTTTTTTTTAAAATTCCTCAAAAGAATGTTGTTGCATGTTACATCCCATATGCATGTGGAAAACCTTTCCTTTCTAAAGTCACTTTTGATGATTCTCTTATTTTTCAAGAAAACTAGAAAGCAATAATCTCCAAATCTACAAAATCTGATAAATTACCATGTGTTTACCATAGAAAAATTAGAAAAGAAACATGAAATATCTTAAAACCAAAGAATTCCTGACGTACTTTCAGTTTGAGCGTTAAAAAAAGAACAAAAAAGAAAACAAGAAATTTTGGTAAAATAATAGAATGTGATTTCGGCTTAAACACCTTACTAAAGCCTTTCACTTATCGTCATATTTTTAGGACCTCTCTACTGATTGCATGCCTGATTTGGAAATATTTTAATGCTTCTGATGTTTTTTTTCCATCATAATATCATCTTTTGCCAAAACTCTTCGTAGATATGTTCAGGTTTGGTTTTGATTGGCACAAGTTTTGTTCCATGGAGTGGCATGTCAATGCATAATTCAATAACTTCATGCACAATCGCACACACCCATGATTACAAGTTTGTAGTTATAGAAATGGATTATCTTATGGAAAACTCAGAAGTTGTATTAGAGAGCATCAAAGAGGTGTGACCCTTGTACTGAAATACGGGGCTTGAACCTTCAAGGAAGTTAATTTCTCCCACTAGAAGTGGGAAGAGACAAAACCACCTAAATACTTGCCTGCTGTCCACCCAACTTAACACAGCAGCTAAACAGAAGCTCAAAAGCAACAATCAACGAACTACTGAAAGCCAAACATTGCAATATAACTTGGTATCAGCTTAGGGTTGCTATGGCTCCTTATTACTCAAGCACTATCTTTCTTGTCCTTGCCTCCAATCTGCTCTTCTTAACATCTGACAGTAACATAGTCAAACCCCTGATGTGATCCCTGACAAAACCAGACACGTATCCAGCCAAACTCAAAGATGTTAGATACAACACTAAAGTTTGTAAGGTGATCGTGAAAATGACCAAGAGAAATAATTTTTGAACTTATTTCTCAGATGTGACGCTTCAAGTGGGGATAATTTTATGTGCAGTTATATTGCTAGAGGCATTATGAACAGTCCATGTAGTAATTCATGACTTACTGTATCCTGCTTTTGATCGGGCTATGTGATTAGATATTTACTTTGTTGCAGGTGAAGCTCAACAACATGTTGTACCACACTGCTCGTATAAACTGCCTTGCTTGGTCTCCTGATAACACACTAGTGGCTACTGGATCACTTGATACCTGTTTGATCATCTATGAAATAGGGAAGCAGGCTTCAAGCCGCGTAACTGTAAAGAATGCTCATCTTGGTGGTGTCTATGGTGTGGCTTTTACTGATGAGCGTACAGTTGTAAGCTCAGGCGAGGATGCCTGTATTCGTGTATGGAAGGTAGAAGAGCACTGAGACAACGACACAAGGTAAGTTTGGTTTTAGCACATATATCTGGTCAGGTTCAAATGATATGGCACGGAGAAATACTGAAGAGGGGAGTGATTTGTAAAGCAGTTTGGTTAAGGCCATGATTTCGGTGTTGGAATGTGAGTTCCGCAATCCGTAAGGTTTGATATGGAAGTGGTATTGGTGATTTACTGGAAAAGTTGATTATAAAAGATAGGGCAGGTGTTTGTCAACCAACTGCATTTTTTTTTTTTTTTGAAGAGAAAAACGCGGCGGGGGGGGAGTTTAAGTTTTGACCAGTGTTTTGGTTTTAGCCTTTAAATGCCAGTTCTTCTACTGGAAATGATGCTTTGTGGATTCTATTTCAAACGGTTTTGAACAGTTTAAATTATTTTACAATTTGCCATTATAGATTCTTTTGGAGTTCAGAACTTATCGTTTCATTGACACCTACTTTTGTTATTGGTCAATGGTCATATTCTACTTGCAAATGCCTGAATAAGTGGATATAAAACTTTGGAAGACACTATCGCCGTCTCTAACTCCTAAAATAAGTTGGGCGGCAACGTGAGAATTACATCCAGTGGAATAATGTTCATATGGTAACAGTACGTTTAAACAGGCATCCGTAATTTTTAAAGACCCTTTTGATCGGACGGTCAAGATGTGTAAAACAGATTTATGGATCATCAGGAGGCCCTAAAATTATTTGTATTTTGTATGGCAATCTGTTGGTAGTGGCACTCTATATATCTATATGGTAATTGGTAATTGACTAAAGGGAACAGTTGAAGCTGGAACCGGAGCAGGTCAACACTTGGACTCACAGGCAGGATGTGGTCCTGGCTCTGGCTGGCTCCTGACGCCTGCTGTGCCTGGCCTTGGATTGAGACGAACGAACCCAATCCACTTAATCATCTGGTCCACGTGATGACCACATGCCTATCCACATAACTTGCACACACTTCCATATTCATTCATATAATGTTTTAATGCTGATTCAAGTTTGTATTCCTCTATTCCTTTACATATAAGTATCTACTTATAACCCTTATATTTTGTATCAATACCTCAGAATACCAAAAAGAAGAAAAAGAAATGAACAAGCCCAATTCTTCTCTACCACACCATCTTTGTAAAAGGAGGGTCATGCTTAGCAAGCAGTTTGTCACTCGGACGGATTCATATGAGCCTTCCAAATGAACATGAACTCAATTAGAATTCACGGGACATCACTCCATTGAATTTGAAATGCTCGAATTCATCATATCATATGAGTGACAGAGCATTAGCTATAAACCTAAGAATATAACAGCAGCAGGCATTTATATAGAAAAAGAAAGAGAATAAGAAAAATAAAAGAAAAGAAAAAGCACTCAACGAGCGAGTGTCCCGGACATGGCATGGACATGGCAGTACTTGTCACCTAATTAAATACAGAAGCAGATAAATAAACCATAAAGTAACCGTAAAAATGTCCAACCCACAGCACCCGGTGTCATCATTGTCCCTAAACAACCCCATTGCCCAATGTCACATTGTCTACTGTGAGCTTTATAAAAAAAAAAAAAAAACCTACTAGAGATTAAATTAAGAACCAAATCTTCAAACAAAATCAGTCCTTTGACCCAAACAGAAACAATCTGGTGGAGTGAAACTGGAAAGGAGAAAAGAAAAACATCATCTTAACAAAGTACACAATACACATTAGGTTCACTCAGACATCCCATAACCATTCCATACTTGGAGGCCTTTATCAAAAACAACTAGCTCCACTAAAGATGGTTTACATAATTTTTTCCAAGCAAAAAGACCTCTACTGGTCAGACCTTCCATCACATTATTGAGCAGGTGCTGCTGGTGTTCTCATCACTGAACATATGAGCTGCTGCTGCAGATGCAGATTGATCTCCATAATAATGAGCCTGATCAGTGTATGAGCATGGAGAGGCATAATTGTAATAATACCCTGTGCTATGAGGAACCACTGGCGATCTTTGATACATCATCTGGGGTTGCTGCACGACATGCCTGTTCTGCATGTTCATCATCATTGATGGATGGTTGTAGCCATTCATGTTCATCAGCGTGGATGATGGGTACTGACCTGTCACATATCCACCATGTGTGAACCCACCATTGTTGGACTGGTGATTTTGGTGTGTCCCAAAACCATTAGGATTAAAATTAATCCCCCCTAAAGCAGCAGAATTGTGAGCGCCATTCCCAGAATTTCCATGGAAACCAGCAAGACTGTTCATCATAACATTAAGATCATTCCCTCTCTTGGCCTCACCTACATTGATGCCTCCACCACCCAGCTGAGCATTGTTCATCTTCAGAGCTGCCATTGTTTTCTGATCAAGCATGTTCAAGTTTTGATTTGGACTTCCTCCTTTCTTCCCAGCAATAGGATTAGCCATGTTGTTGTTGTTGCCGTTGTTGTTCATCTTCATATTGTTGGAAGCTGCAGCATTAATGGCTCCAACACCTTTTTTACCTGCAAGAGCTTGCTGGCTTAGCAAACCCAGATTCCCAAGCTGGTTTACCTTGAGTAACTGCAACTCATCCACCTCATCATCCTCCTCATCATCAAAATACTCATCATCAGCTTCCTCAGACATAAAGTTCTGGAATTTCTGCTGGTTCTTGAAGACTTCAAGGCCTTTGATCACGCCTTGCTTCTGGTTTCCCTTGTTGCTGTTGGTGCTGCCGCTGCCGCTGCTATTGTTCTTGTCATTTTTCAGGCAGCTGTTCTGCTTCTGATTCTGGTTTGACTTTTGGGGCCAAAGTTCAGCATGCTTGCGTGCTTTGACCAGTTTCTTGATCAATGTTGCAGAATCTATTGTCCCTGAAACAGTGACTTTCTGCTGCTCAGCATCTATGTTAACCTGGTAAACACCTGAAAGAGAGGAAAAAATTACTAGAGCTAGAGATTAGAGAGAATTAAAGTAGACTTGTCCAACTATTGTGGAACAAGTACTGGTACATCTGAAACAGTACATTTATTTATGACATCTTAACGATCATAAACTATAACAGCAGCAGCTCTACCAAGAGTACTTAGTACTGATGATGATTTTTAAGCCACTTTGAGACAAGCAAACCAGAGAAATACAGAACTCAGCAGAGCAAGATTCAAACTTTTATATAGAAGGCAAAAGAAAAGGCAAGGCCAGTGCCTCTTTATCATACATTCTCTTAGAAATCAGAAAGTGAAAAAGTTTGAGGTATGAGTACTAAAAGTTAAAAACTTTTGACTCATGAAAAAATTCCCAGAATCTTGGCATTTCTTTGAAGAGGCAATAAAAGGTAAATAGAGAGAGCACCTTCAATTCTCTGGAGGAGTTTCTTCACTTTCTGCTTACAGCCATCACAGTGTATGTTCACTTTGAGAACACAAGTCTGAAGAGTAGATTTTTTAAACCGAAGAAAAAAAGATGAAACAATGGAACAGAATGAGACATTAAAAAAATCAAAGCCAAGAACAAAAAAAAAGGGGTTAAGTAAAGATTCTGAGCAAGAAAACTCCAGTAAATAGAAAACAGGAGGATGTGGCCAAGAGGGGAAAAGAGAGAGAGACCTGAATTTTGAGGAGCTTAAAGTCTTCTTCTTTAGTCATTTCCTCAGAGCTGTTCCAAATGGAAGAGTCACCCACACACACAGCTAGAAAATTGGGGAAACTTGTTGGAACAAAGGGAGAGCCTAAAAGCTAGTATGGGGTTAAAAAGGGGCTGCTTCGTTTTTGTTTTTGTTTTTGTTTTTGTTTTTGGTGTTGCTGTTGATGTTGCATGTGAGTTCCTTTTTTCTGCAACTAATACTACAAAATTTAGATTCCTTTTTCCTTTCCCTTTCCCTCCTCTTCAGTTCCCCTGAAAAGCAAACAAGACAAGAGAAAACAGAAACAAAAGCAGATGGAGGGGTCCTGAGCTAAAGAGCTCAAGCAGCTGTTTGTGATTCCGAGAAGGTTCAAGGAAATCCAATGGAAATGCCAAAAACCCAAAGAGCGCCAGAGGAACAGGAAAAAGTAACAAACAAGCTAACCCACCAAACAAAAATGTGGGTGAGGGGGAACCAGAAGAGGACAGGTGAGAGAAACGAGGGGGAGCTAGTAAGATAAAAGGTGTGGAGGAGTTCTTGGAATTCTGAGTTGATGTGATTTAACGTTAAAATTTTTACTCAGGCCCTCATTTAAAAGAACAACAGCGACTTGACAAGCCGACTTCCCACCTTTCCATCCCCTCTCTCTGCTGTGCTTCCACTGTTTTTTAGTACCATTATTAATGTTATGATTATATCGATTTATCATAACTACAGATTTCGCAAGAATATGTGACTTGATGGTTCATTTCAATCATTAGGACCTTGGCACCTTGCTATTGTGAGTGTAGACGTTACACCCTAATTTTTTCGGTTATTATAATGTATGGCTGTGATTATATTACAGATGACAAACATCACGGATGAATATGAGCCATCTGTAATTATAGATCAACCATTATTGGCGGCTCAAATCTATTTGTAATATCTATCATATGTGACATACGGATTTTTATATAACTTATCACATTGTAAGCTCATAGTGATACTATAAATTGTACTACTCTAAATCCCTTAGCTATAAAATAGGGCCTACGCCTCTGGCAGACTGAAGTTATAGGAAATTGGCTCAATAAAAAAAACTTCTGCATAATATATTTGTACTCCCAAGTTTTTTGCAATGTTGCTAGACTCAACCTATGAAGAAACCTGAAAAGGTAGATAAGTGGTAGGTCAACCGGTTCAAATAGTTTAATTAATCGGGTTAATCACAATATCCAACAACTTTTGCATGTAAGCATGCTTACACCATCCCAAACGTGTCCAGCTGTTACTATCTAAAATACAACATACTTTTATATTTTTTTTATACATATGTTGTATAATAAGACTTTTCTATTTTATATTTCATAACACAATGACACATAATTTTAATGTCTAATAAGCTAAGTGCATAGTTAATTACTCAAGTTTTAAAATTAAATTCCTAAATATTTCAAAAACATGTATGAATAATTAACGATTTTATCTTGAAGACGAATCTTATAAAGTACTAATAATATAACAAAAACTCAATTTTTGTCCATCTTTGTCTACTTCTAAAGCTTCATTCGCACTTGATTTTAAGATTATCATTTGCCTCCTTTTAACTTCTAATCTTTTTTTTACTTTTTTTTTTAAAAAAATTGTTCTAACTTTGGGGCAACTAAACATTATCCCAACATAATTAAATGATCTAAGTTTCAAAGCCCACATGGCCAACACAAAAAAAAAAAAAAGTGCATAGTCCAGAACTCGCATAAATCCAGTCTAGCTCAGGTATACTAGGTCTTTAGGGCTTTGATCTAAGTGGGTTTAAGGGTGCAACTTTGCCAGTTGTACCACGGGTCACAATTGAATTGGTCTGACCAACCGGACTGGTCGAATTTGATAACACTAGTTATCTGACACTTTCATCATGAACGAATTAGTACGATCAATTGGGGGACTAGATCATTTCCAAGAGTAGGATTACTCTTTTCACATATTCTAAAGCCAATAAAAGTATAAAAAGGATATGGTGCATATATGTCTAATTAGACATAGAGAATAATTTTACTAATTTACCCTTTACCCTAAAACATTTTTCGCTCATTCAAGCTGCCATCTTCAATAAGCTCTTCTATCACTGGTGGCGTGCAACAGCTACTACGATGGACGTAACCTCCTCTCCCCTTACGCTCTTCAATAACTGGCGAGTCCAAGGTGAGGGATGGAAGTGATGTGACGAGGCGAGGGTAGAGGTAAGATAATGAGGTGAGTCCGAGGAGGTGAATCGGTGATGTGAACAGGCGTGGAAGGTCGAGGCGAGGCGGTGCGAGAGAGGAGGAGAAGCGGTGAAGCGCGTCCGAGGAGGCAAAGCGGGTATGCGAACAGGCGTTGGAGGAGGGAAGATTGTGGGGGGATGTGGAGGTAGCAGCTGTGAAAGATTGCTTTAGGGGCAGCGTATTGCTCCAGGCATTTTGCAATTTTTTTAAATAGTTATTTAGACATTTTCAAATATTAATTTAGACACTTTTTAAATTTCTATGTAGACACTTTATTTATTATTTTGTATACTTTTTTATTACAAAATTAAATTATTTGCATATTGCTTTAGAAATTTTGTAACTTTTCTTTGCTTTTCTTTGGATACTTTTACATATTTATTCAAACATTTTTTTATTGTTTCAAATAGTTATTTTTAAAGAGAGTAAATTGTTTATATGTTGGTTCAGACACTTCTAAATATTTCTTTAGACACTTTTCAGTATCCATTTAGACACTTTTCATTATTTTGAACATTTTTCTTAATTTTTTAATAATAATAAATTATTTTTAAATTACTTCAAACACTTTCAAATATTGCATTAGATATTTTTACATATTTTTGTAGGTACGTTTGCTTATTACTTTAGACACTTTTATAACGATGCATATTCTCACAGTGGGTGGCGATAGCAGAAGTGGTGGCCGGCACCAAAGGAGACAACAGTAGCAAGCTAGGATTTTTTTATAGAAGAATATTTTAACAAAGGGTATTTTTATCAATTTTCTGATAATTTATGTCGTATATTTAGAATATTAAAAGTTGGGTTAGTATGTCTAATTAGACATATGTGCATAATAAAAGAACTGATAAAAGTAGACCAAAGTATAATTAAGGATGATTAGTATGTGAGAGTTATCATCACAAAAACTAATGACAAACACATCTCATACCATCAATCCAAATGAGTCCTAAATACAACGCAAACCTCATCTAGACCGTGATTTATTTATAATTTTAAAAGTAATGACATTATATCAACTAAGTATAGTCCTACAATTAGGGTATTAAGGGAAGCAATATTCTAAATTGGCAAATCTCTACATCGTAGCATATACTCTCTCTATCTCATATCTATTAAATTAATTAGTTTAGCATGTAAATTAAAAAAAAAAATAAAAAAGGCTATGTGTTGCTTTCATTTTTTTCCTGTAACTATTTTACAAGTGAGTTGAGAAATTTTTTTAAAAAAAATTAAATATTAAAATAATAGTTTAAAAGGTGGTATAGTAAAATAATTTATACAAAGATTCAAAATTGCATAAAATAAATGGATAATTACAATTTGCCCCCTAAAGTTTAGGTAAAATTAAACTTTATCCCATATTGTTTAAGAAATATACATTTTACCTCCTACCTTTTTAATACAGTTTTATAACAACTTCTGAAATCTTAATTTAGATTGTACAGTACTCATTTTTAAGTAATTTTATTCTGTATGAGATTTTTTTATAACTAATTGATATTTAAGAAAATATAGTTCTCTGTTTACGTAAAAAACAGAAAGAAAAAACTAATAACTTAAAATGTCTACTAATAGTAAAAAAAAATCATAAAAATAAAAATTATCAGAAAATGACAACTATAATATTTAAATTAAGATTTCAAAAGTTGTTATCGGACTGTATTAAAAAAATTGGGGGTAAAATGTATATTTTTAAAGCAGTAGGGGATAAAGTGTAATTTCACATAAATTTTATGGGCAAATTGTAATTAAACCTAAAATAAAATATGATTTCGATATAAAATCTCCACTGAACTTGAATAAAGAACAACAAGAGAAAAAAATAAAAGAGAAATGCAGGAAACTGGAGTAATTCAGAAGCAGGAGAGAGAGAGAGAGAGAGAGGGGGGGGGGGGGGGAGGTGTGGCGGAGAAGGAGAATCTGGAGCGTTAATTTTGGGGAATATTGGTCGAGTAGGCCTCTGAATTCTGCAACGTTGTACTGCAGCAGTTCATCGATTGTTGGGCCCAACGGGCCTGTAGAAGACCCCTTTTTTTTTTTTTTGTTTTTAAATCTACGTATTTTTTCTCGGGTTTCAACGACACGGCAATTGGCCATAACTCAAGAAAAAATTTATTTAAATTTAGTATATAACTTACAAAAAAATAGATTTAAAGGGTAATATGATAAACTAATCTGATAGATATGAAAACATTGTAAAAATATGTAGCAAATATTTGGAATGACACAACGTTAAATATTACAAAAAAAAAAAAAAAAAAAAGTAGGGAATCATAACAAGCGTCCGACTAATCACTTTAATTTCACTTTCATAACCCGACTATATATTCGTCATTGTAATTAATTGGTTTGCGTTATCACATGAATGTGAGTTTTACCGGTACTCCAACCATTATGTGAAAATTTTACTCTCTCAGCACCACTTTCTTTATTTCATTTAAACTTTTAGATTAGTTTAACTTGAAATTATTTATATTATTTTTATTAAAAATTATATATTTAAAAATTATAGGTCTTGATTTATCATTCATATATAAATGTATTTCTTTTATATGCTAAAGTGTTAAAAATAAAAAATTATAGATTAATTGCTGAAAAGTGAATGATGGAAAGAATTTGAGACAGAGGAAGTAAAATTTAAAGTGTCCGATCGACATAAAAAAGGACCATTAACTTACAAAAACTTTACAAAAATACATCTTTTTATAAATTTACCATATTAGTAATACTCAAGGTATTCAATATTGTTACTACAAAGTATATAACATGGTATACTGCATTGCAACTGTTATCGATTTTACAAAAATAAAATATATTAGAACAATATTTTAAGATGAAATACATTAAATATAAATTTGTACACATTTTTGTATGTATTCTAACTATTTTCATTATAATTTTTCTAATACATAGAAAATATAATATGAAAGAAAATACTTTTTATATGAAATTATATAAAAAAGTGAAATATATAGAATAAAATAGATATTATTCAACAAACTAATTATTGACACATGGGGAAAAAAACAATACTCTGATACCAATAGTACATTTTCTAGTATTATATTGAGTTCTTATGTGCCCCAAAGATTGATACTTTCATAAATACTTATTCCCCAAAAGCAACATACTCATCTCATGTCGTAAAACTTTAGTTTTAAGTTAATAAATTTTGTTTGGAAATGTAAACATAAAATCGATATTTATGTTATGATTTGTGTATTAATTATATCTTGTCATTTTATATACGTTTTTATGGTACTTTAGGTTAAAATGAAAAAAATTGCTTGATGTATGTACAGAGGTATATTGCATACAACAGTCATACCATGTTGTACACAATGGTAACCTGAAAAAAGAAAGTGCACAAAAATATCAGCATCCAAAATATCATAAAATGCCACTGTATACCGAGTTAAAAAATGACAACTTGTAAAAAATTATGTACCACATGCTCATGTAAAGGAAATACTGCACAAAAATGTGCAATTTCATGCAAAATTAGATTCGTTGGTATTACCATAATTTAGTATTTAGAAGAAGGTGAGGTTCAAAATGCCCTCCGCTGAAATGGGTTCAATGAATAGCAGCATTAAGTAGAAATATAAGTGTCAGAAAAGCAACTTAAGAAGTATGAGCGCGATTGGTGACAAACAATTTTATGTTGTGAGAAGGTCAAAAGATCTTAGGTAAATTTCATTCTTATTATGTTTCGTTTGATTTAAATTGTGTGGCAAAATCTAGTCAATCCTACAAATAGAAGAAACTCATAACACTCCCAACTTTCAAAAGTATAATTGTAACAACACACTACTAAACATTCATGGATCAAGCAGTAAAACAAAAATAAAAATGTATCTCTAAATGGTAGTTTAAATTGAAGCATACCATAAATTGAAAGAGGCATGAAAGTGTCCATGCTAGCAAATGTCGGCCACTAACAAAACACTAACGCTATTATGTGTTCTATTATAGGTTAAGAGTGCCAACTTAAATTATCTGATGCTAGGTGGTAGTGTTTACTTTTGGTATTTGAGTATCTACTTCTAGTCTCTAAGTGTTTGTGAATTATTTTTCAAGTGGTGGAGATAAGATAGTTTGATCATTCAAAATTTACATTTAATAGGGAGATAATCATGTTATTTTTAAGGATATTTAAATGAAAAAATCACGTAATATTTTTATAGTTTCTAATATGTTTGTGTCTTGTCTACATGTAAATGAATTTTTATACATTTTATATAAAATTAGGCACCATGTAGATATAATTAAGTGTTATATACATAAAATTAGATCTCTCATACATAAAAATGAAAATTGAATAATTGATTTTTATATTAGGTATAAAGGTGTATAGCTTCATCTTTTTCTATTTTTGTGGTGTCTATGTATCTGATAAGTTTATATTTATTATATTTATTTCTCTCATATTTAATATGTTTTAATATGTTTTGAACCTTAAGATATATTTTGAGTATGTTTTGTAACTTAGAGCATATCTGAACTCAATTGATTGAAAGTGGATTTAATTGCAATTTTACAAGTTTTAATTTGGTTGTGTCCTTCCAGGATTTTGACAGATTGGTGATATTTCGGTAGAAAAATCATATCTTCAGCTACAAAGATCGGAATAAAGTGATTCTTGATTTATTGGAAAGCTAACATCTGGAGCTATAATTTACATTTAGACCATGAAACCCAGTTTGCAAGTTAAGAGGGTAAAATTTAGCTTCAAAGTCGCGATTTGCAAGTCATTGCTGATTTGGAAGTAGTTGCAGTATTTTGGGCATATCTTTGGCTGTAGATGTCCATTTTATATGATTCAAGTGTCGTTTCGAAGTTAAGAAAGAGCTCTACAACTTTTATGCTTTGAGGTTTGAGAAATAGTGATTACATCAAGGTCGAATCTCAGCTTGAAGTTACTACTGCTGTTCTGGAGCATTACTTGACTAACAACTTTGGAACCTTCTAATTATTTTGAATTTATTTATTTATTTAGGGTAATTTTGTAATAATATAGAAATTTTAGAGAGATTTTATAAATTTATCACACTAGGTTACATTTTTCTTTGTTTTAAGGGCAGGGGCTACGCCCCGTCTCGGAGCTTTTTTCTTTTTTTCGACAACCCTAGGTTTCTTTTATTCTTATTTGTTTTTCTTCCAAACATGAGTAAGTAATTTTTCTTATTCAGTTCTAGGGACGATTTCCATTGCCAACACCGGTTATGAGGATTGATTTTACTTGCTTAAATTTTATTTAAATTCAAGTATTTACTTCTTTGTTGTTCAGATTTATTGAAATTAATTTTTCTGCTCTCGTTTATTGGATTGGTTATGTGATTGCAAATCTACTTGATTTTCTTTCAACCGCTTAGGTGATGAATTTGATTTAGAAGCAAATGAATTGACTAGAGATTACTTTTATTTCTAGTTAGTTCATACGGAAAAGTAAGACAGATTTAATTGTTCAAGCTTTTGGATTATTTCATGGAATAAACTTTTGTTCATTGTTCCCAATGCTAATTTTAGGTTTATTAGAAATTATTTTTTAATATCTGGTTACTCACAATTAATAAATTAATTTGAAACTTTTTCTGGTTAATTTTACTGTTAAATTCATTGGGTTCTTTTTAGCTTTAAAGCGAATCATGTTTATTTGCTTGGGTTGAAGAAATATTTTCTTTCAATGATCAACTGCGTAATTGGAAAAAATAATTAACCCTGAACTGAGCATTTTTAGTATTGGTTAATTTTATTTTGATTCTACAGTTAATTTAATTCAGCATTGAATTCAAGAAAAACCCTCAAGCATTTTATTTCAGTTTTCTGACAGGAAGTTTTCGATTAGAAAATTTTTCTTGGGATTCGATCTAGTTTTCGCTATTATATTACAAATTTATTTATTCTAAGTTGTTAGGGATACCATAATTATTTTTTGCGGTTTCAACAACGACCGGTATCTAATTTTAGTGGTTAGATGTCTAGTGTAATAGATTGTATGTCTAAATCTGGTAAAAGAATGTTTTGTTTGTCTATTTAAATATATGTTTTAGGTTTGTATG
Source organism: Aquilaria yunnanensis (assembly GCA_039654915.1). Taxonomy (NCBI): domain Eukaryota; kingdom Viridiplantae; phylum Streptophyta; class Magnoliopsida; order Malvales; family Thymelaeaceae; genus Aquilaria; species Aquilaria yunnanensis. Next base: position 7,466,149 of record CM077595.1, read on the forward strand.
GTGCCCAAGTGTTCAATTATAGTGTCTAAGTGTCTAATTATAGTATTGAATGTCTAGTGCGATAAGTTAAATGTCTATATTTGGTAGGGAGCGTACAATCTACTTAATTGCGGTGCCAAATTGTTCAATTAAGGCAATTGAATATTTAGTATGATAGGTTGAGTTTCTAATATGATAGATTGAGTGTATAATATGATAGGGTGAGTGTGAAATCTACATGATTGTTTGACGTAAAAAAAAAAACAAATAGTAATTGATTTAGTTTCCTTAATTAGAAACAAAAAATAATTTTTTATCTTTAAAGATAACATGATTACTTCATTGTTGAATGTAAATTTTAGGGAAAAAAAACTAAAATAAATATAATAGAAAAAAAAAACAAATGGAGTTAAAAGTACATCCTGGCATACATCAGCTAGAGCGAACGCAAGAATGCTCTAGGTACCGAAATGTGATGTCAAGTTTCATTTAATTATGGGGCAGTTCGTTTTTCATTAACCCAACTAATCTTGGTTCATTTTTCATGAGTCAAAGTTGGGTCAGGTCGAGTCATTCACAGGTCAAGATGACCTAGCGTAGCAGTACAACGTTTTGGGCCTTGATTTGGTCAAATTTACGGCATTGTGCCACTTTTCTTTTCCAGTTCATGCTCTAGAGGCAGACCCATGACAGCCACCGCCCCGCTGAGCCCATACATGTTCATCTCCATGACCTCGTTCGTCTCGAGTGCCCAAGCGTTTTACTAACAATACTTCATCACCAACATCTCTTGAAACAAATCAAAATCATAACCCATAGAATTCAAAATTTCCTACAAATTTCGAGTTAAATCTAGCCCATTGGCAATGCCATCGTCGTCATCTCAGGTATCTCGGCTCAGAAGTAAAGAAACTCTCAATCCTTTACCAGTCTGTTAGCCGACCTCGTTTCCATCCACCATCCTCTTCCTTCACCAGTTCGTGTATCCTTTTTCTCCATCTCAGCCTTCCTCTCCCAGCCACTGTAGTTCTCTTTTCTCTCCCGCCGTTGGATTTCCCGATTCGCGATCCTTGACGTGCAATTACCCGATTCCCGATTTTCCGATTCATGCTTCTCCGCTGTCACATTTTTTTGTTGCGATTTCTAGACGGTGCTGTCACTAGGAAGGGGAATAGGGGCTGGGGACGGAGGACGGGGTAACACCAAAGCGTAACACCAAGATAGCTGGTAGCCGAGATTCGAGTGAATCAAGCCAACGGTGAATGGCATCCGTTGTAAATAAAATAGGAATAGGAAGAACTTTGAGATGGTTATTGGACGGGTTCTCTTAACCCGCAAAAACCCGACTCGACCCGATAATAATAGGAACCCATTAATTCACATTAATTATAAACAAACTGGCCCTTAATGCTTAAATTCTTATTGCTCTCCCAAACTATAGTGACTCAGACAGTTAACCCCCTAAACTATGAACAGCATCTACTTGAACACTGAACCTTTAAAAAACGGTCACTTTGGTCTATTGACTTAACGATACACTCTTGTTGTCTATTAAGAAAAAAGGAAAACTATGAAATAATCACTTAAATTTATATTTGTTCTCTGTTTCACCCTAATCTTTCATCTCTAACACCCAAGTCACCATTTCCAATTCGTCTCCTTCAACCCCTGGAAATCCACCATATCCACCATCGAATCTTCCCCTAGAAGAATCATCATGTCAGCTCCAGTACCATGACCCTGTAACAGAAGTCACACTCGTCATCCTCGTCGATCTCTTTCCCCCAGCTTTTGGACCTTACGACCGTAATCACCACGAGCACTTCCTCGTAGGCCAACTTTAACAACTGCTCCTCTAACATATGAAAGTCGTCATCGCATCGCATTTTGTAGACGCACCCCTCGTTTCTCCATGGTGGGGATTTCCAATGCACCCTTTTGCCATTTTCGAGAAAAGAACGACGAAACCACCACCATCCCATATTGCTCTAATTTGCATCCTGGGGATATTATCACCAAAGGAAACCACATCTAATCTCCCGTCATTTTGCTCCCAAGTCGTCTAGCCCCATTCTGTCGCCAATTGTCGCTTGAAGAACAAAACCAAAGATCAGAGCCCTGACTTGACCCACTCATGTTCATGAAACGTCGCTGCTGCAATCTAGTTTGACTTAATTACGCTTTAAGTCCTTCTGGTCATGTCTTTCAATAATTTTGTCCTTGATATATTTTTTTTTTTGTGATTAGATGCTAGTAATGTTCTAAAACTGACGGAATACAAGTCACGTGACTTCAGATGATTGAGTTGCTGAGTCAGAAGGACAAAAGTGACTACTTTCACAAAGTTTAGGATTCAAATTGATACAGTTTATAGTTTAGGGGGTTAACTATTCGAGTTACGATAGGTCAGGGGAACAATAAGTATTTAGGCCTTTAATTAATTAGCATGTAGCCAGTTGATTGACTTGTGATACGATAGTGAAAAATCAAAACATGTTGTCTAACAAAAAGAAACCCATAGAAAACTAAAATGTGGAAAAGCACCTATAATTTTGTTCAAGATTTTTTTTTTGTACTTATAAGTATGTTGGATATATATTTAAGGAGTAAGGGGTAAGAGACAGTACCTTAAAAGGTTTGAGAAAAACTTACATATGGAAGATTTTAACCCACAAATTACAGTGTGGACGCACAATGCTTTGTTGGTCAGAATCGAATCCGATTGGTGGCTGGGGATGGCCGATCATTTTTGCCATTTTACCAGCTTATGTTAACATCCAAGCTCTAAGTAGTCTTCCTTTATTCGAAGTAATGCGCTAATAAAGAACAAAATGAAACGAGTGCCAGAAAAAAAAAAGAAAGAATAAAACGAAACATACATTATGTTACACGGATTATTTGTACCATTGATCAAACCAACTGACGCGGCAAATATTGTAATTTTCAATAGAAAAACAAAAGGGACAGCCTCTCACAAGACATAAACAAAAAGGACTTATAAGTTAAAAAAAGGTTGACTGAGATCAAACCAATGGGAAACCATTGCCTCTTTGAATCTGAAGATGTTGGGATCTCGAAAAGACTTATGATTAACAATCCGTTTCTGCATATGTTCGTCAACACGAAGAAGAAGTTCAGAAACCCAAACATTTGCCCAGTCCAATTCAGGGGTAAAAAAGAAACTTGAAAGGAGCAATGGAACGAAAAAAATCCTGTAAAGAAAACAAACTTTTGGCTTGGAAAATAGAAATACATAAAAAGTAACTTCAAGTCAATTGACTTCAAAATAATTTATTTTTATTTATATATATATTTTTTACTTGAAATTAATTTTAATTAAAATTCAATACTATGTAACTGGAATAATCTATTGAAAATATAATTTTTGTAATCTTATTAAAATTTTATAAAATTTTATAATTTAAGATATTAAAAAAAATTCATAAAAATTTACTTTCAAATGGATTAGTATATTTATATAATATTGATCTCCAAAGCGAAATTAATTTCAAGTTAAAAAAGGTGTTAAGGTAAAAATTTTAAGTTAAAACTATTTAAACGAATTGACTAGATTTCAAATATTTCGTTAACAGAAATTTTAAGAGAAAATTACCAATACCCCCCTAATATTTGGCGTAACCTACAGTTATTCCTCCAGTTTTTAAATACTTACAATTACCCCCAGAAAACTTACCACCATTAAAGAACGTTACTAAAGAAAAGAAAAATTGCAGACTTAGCCCCTTTTGAAAGTACTCAATAAAAACTTTGGACCCCAGCTTTTACATCTAACGATTTACCCACCCACCCACGCACGCCGCCGCTGGAGCATGTCCGCCTCTGTCCAAATCCCACCCTCGATTCCGCTCGAATTCCACCCTTGATTCCAGATCCCCAAAAATTTGTGGCCAATCGGCCACTGGAACTTGCGACAACTTTGCCCCCTTCACGGATTGGTCGGCGATCGATGAAGATTTTAGTGATCGAGAAACATCACCTACCCCAGCTTCCTTGCCGCCGTTAATCGAGCACGGGAGAGCCCGGGCGTGAAGAGAGGTGAAGCTGTCAGACGATTTGGCAAGCAAGGAGACCTAATCAGGCGAAATGGTCGACAATTGGGAAGGCGGAGAGATTGAATCGAGCGAAGGTGTCACACAATTGGGCTCCAGCCGCAGAAGCCGCTCACTATCACCGATGTCCTTGGTCGCGAAGCGCCTTCTCTTCGGCGAATTCGTGGATGCCGATCGCAATGAGCCCCCCTCCCTCTAGCGTCTTTGTTCGGGGTGGATTGTTGGCATCCAGCGGCAGGGTGGTCGAACGCCATCACCAATTGAATGGAGGGTGATTGAAAGCGATGGTCGAAACGACGGTGGACCCAGGAATCACCTCTGTTCGTCACACCGAAATCGTGCCTGTGAATCGCCTTCGCTCGACAGCCGCTGCACCTCCATGTCGCTCTCGATTTCGGCACACCTCCGATCGACGGCCACTGCACCTCGCCTCAATCAGACCTGCATCTCAATCCACGTTGATGGCAACATGCCAGACGGTGCCTGTTGTGGTGAGGAATCAGTGCCGAGTTCTGGTGCCAGGGCAGATTATGTGAGTTGCATCAGCCACGAGCAAACAGCAGAGAGAAAGAGAGGTGTGAAATCATTTGAAACTGGGGGACAAAATTTTAAAGAAGGAAAGTGGGGAGGGCAAAGTCGAATATTTTCTCTTTTCTTCAATAATGGCTTGTAACGAAGTTAAATGTGAAGAGGGATAACTGTAGGTATTTGAAAAACAGGGGGCACAATTATAGGTTACCCAAAACCTTAGGGGTTTTGGTAATTTTTCCAAATTTTAAATAAAAATCGTCTGATGGAAAATAAAGGAGAAGTTTATTATTGGTTGCGAAACTGTCCGTTTGTCCAGTTGGGGGGCAAACTACACTACTTTTTCAGTAGTAAAGTGGTTGGACTCAATTCGAGGTCAAAATGAATCATTAAATTGTTGAAAGTTGAAACCTGGAAGTGTGGTAGAATCGAAAAAAGGAAAAGCTCAAAAGTGAGAATGGATTCAATGAAAAAACGAGAGAAATAATTTTTTTTTCTGCATGACAGAATTCCCAACCACACTTGCCTCTATTTCAAGAATGCTGCTAAACCACAAAATATTTGTACATTGATGATACAGAGTATGTGATTAGAGGAAAATTATCTACGGAATCTGTTTAATTTCTAATTTTGTAGATTTAACAGTACTCTTAATTTAACAAGGTTAATTATACCCCACTTATATAATATTTTACAGAGCATTTTCTTGGACGATGCTATAGAGCACAGCATTTTCTTATACAAAACTGAATTTACAAATTAAACAGTGCATTATTGAACGACTCAAATTTAATTACATCTTGCACATATTGGTCATCCATACGCAAGAGGAAGAAATAAGTGAGGATGGCAACGACAACGGTGAAGCCCAACATCACATGAGAGACGATACCCAATCGAATCAAAGGAGGCCAAAACAAAGTTGTCAGCTTTTGTTCACCACACGTTGTTTCACTATCCAATTGAATCAAAGGAGGCCCAATTGAATTGGATGATGCCCAATTGAATTAGACAAAAATCAAAGGAGGCCAAATCATAAAAAGGCACATAACCCTTCTTCAAGAACTCTGAATACATGCCTTTTTCATCATCAATGTCGCCCCGCTTAGTATTTCCGTGAAAATCTTTATTGTTTTTGACTCCTAGTTGAACTAGTCAACCAAAGGCATTACCAGTAGGTTGGGCAAGGCTTGAGACAGAGACGTCATGGATGTGGAAGCAGGGACAATGGAGGTTGTAGGCTAAGCCAGGAGATGAAGGCAATGAGGCTAAAGAGGAATTTTTTTTTAAAGTGAGAATATGGCACTTGAAAGTAATAAAAATGGACAAATCTAACCCCTTTTGCCTTTCCATCTAATTTGGACTAATTCGTTAAATTTTGCAAAATTAGGGGCTAAGTTACACTGTATCAAAGATAACTGACTAATTCATTAAAGTTGAAAAAGTTAATGGATCAAATCAGCATTTCGGCCAATGTATGATGGAGTTCTTCTAATGTTTTTCACACAAAATGGGTGATCATCTGGCTTATATCAACATTGAAAAAACAAGAGTTAATTGATTTATACTGGGTTGCAAACATGAAGAGTTCATTGATGGTTTTTTTGTTATAATTTAACTGAACGATTGATGAATTATTTAGTTGAAGTCACTTTTGTAAGTACTATATTAAAATATGCTCCCTCATTTCCCAATTTTTTTAAACAATTACTATTTGAGGGTGTTCAAGCCTTTCCAACATTTTCTCCTATTTAGTAAATTATTTTATTATATTATCTTTTAAACTATCATTTTAATATTTATTTTTCTATCTTCCTTGATTTACATGTAAAAATTTTAAAATAAAAAGTGAAAATATAACATGTAATTTATTCTCTTTGTTAATTTTGATTTCAGGTTTAAAGAATTTATATAATTTGGGATGATGATGGTAACTAAATGAGCCTTTTAGTATTGAACTATTAGTAACAGTATTTTTTTTGTGTAGTTAAAGAGGTGTATTTTGGTAGTGTGTTGGAGGTGCACGCAATCGCCGGTTTCGGGGAAAATGTGATGGGTAGGATAGGACTTCTAGGGTAGTGTGTGTGTTTGTGTGTTAGGGCCATCATTAATTGTTCCCTACTCCTGCAACTCTATCTGCACCACTCTGTCCTTAACCATTCCCAATTACCTCACCTTTGCTTCCTTTTCAAGTATCTTTCCTTCTCCTTCTTCTTTTCTTTTTCACTCTCCTACTGCTCCCTTCACATAATTACATAAACTGCCACTTCTTTTTCCCCCAGATTCAGTGGTGGATGCTTGTTTGGTTTAAGTGGAAGTAGATAAGAACCGAGATACGGCTGGAGATGGAAAAATGAACGTGTAATAGTTATTAGATGAGTGAGTCTCGTATGAGCCAAGCTATTCAAAGGCAAATAAAAGAGAATCATCAAGAACTAACTAAAAAGGAAGCGTAATTAAAAGTTGGTAATTGAACCTCAAGTTTATCTATTTTTATGACATTTCTCTTAATTTCTCATGCAAAATTTGGATTCCCGATAAAATAATTCTCTGAAATGATGAGGCAGATGAGCATCTGAGAAATGGCGCTTTCCAGTCCTACTAGATCAGCAAAGATGATCCATGATGGATTTGGTTTTGTCACATTAGTATGTATGCTAGTGCACTGTTTTGGGATTCCATAGAGAATGATTATAGTCAACAACTCAAGTGTTAAATGAAACCAACATTATATTATCAATCTCAAGTGATATTTGATGAACAAAGTCAAAAAACAATCAAAACACCACCTATGAACACCATATGAGTTATCATTTAAAAAAAATAAGCACTAGATCAATCTTTCTAAATTTGAGTCATATATAATAAACATTTAGAATAAGCGACATAGACTTGCCAATGAGTGTCATATCTGTGTGATTTCTTACATGTATACTTGACTCCAAGTTAAAGAGTTTAATCATCTAGCATCGCTTTTCCTTTTCTAAAGGGTAGATTCTAAATTTAGGTTGTTATAAATGATATCAAAGTCAGCTTAGTTCTATAGTAATATGGTTTGTACTTATGATTCTGTGTGAACCAAGGCATAATTTTTTTTTTGTCTTTCAATGTGCGGATCATGTTCATTATCAACTGAGCTCACGATTCTAGATCTATTTATGACATAAACAAAAACATAAGGCATACAAGTTGAGGAGATTGGGCAACTGTCTTACAACATGAGGAGTTTGTGTGATTTCTGATGCATATATATGATCGTAAATTTAAGAATTTAATTACCTAGCGATTATCCATTTTTATAAAATAGCACATGTGGTGACAGCATGTGGTTTTTGATGATTCTACAATCTAACATGCATTTATTATATATACATCTCATTTAAATGTGAGTGTATATATAAGATGCGTTTGTACGGGGAAAACAAAGTAAAAAAAAAATGCAAATGGTGTTGGAGAAAATTTGCTATTGTTGGTATCCTTCAACCACCCCCCTGGGAGGATGAAATGTAGCTTTATTAAGTTAAAATAAGAAATGATAACAATTAGTTCATAATCTAGTGTTCGCATGTCCTTTCATTTCTCTAGTCTAGTGCTCTGTTCTGGAGGGGGAGAAGGCTTTAACAGTGTTGTTTGTTGTGTCTTGCTGGTTCATTTGGTTCAATATGAATCGAGTTATCCATGAACAATCATGTCAATTACCCCAACCCAACATGTAGCTACTGCCATTCGGATCTCAGTTGCCAATTGGCAGCATTCTATTTATGTTGCAATCTTCTCAACCTGGGAGAACCACGGTCACTTTGGTCTCTAAATGGCGAAGACCTCCCGTTCTTTTTGTTAAGGTCAATCTGGACAGGCGTGGTAAAAAGACCAAAATCGAATTATTGTATGAGTGGTTGGTAGCTTATGATGCAATTGGCAATGTTTTTTATGCTGTCTTTGATTATTGGTTTTGCACTGGTTAGGATGTTTTACATTTGTAGGTCCCCGTGATTTTGTGGAGTATTAAGGTAGGGTGTTGTTAGTAAGTTCAATTTCTCGAACTATAATCAAATTTTTAGATTTTAGTGTGCAACTTCAAAATTTTCATGTTCTATCTTTGTTTTATTTGGGATTCATTCACAATGAAGCTTGAGTTTTAGGTGATTTATTTGTCTCTTGTTTCTTTTTTTTTATTAAACATTCATGTCCTAGCTCGATAACATATATCTTTCATTGATAATTTTTTTAGGTGATTTGTCTCTATCTTGATTATGTAATGCTTTTTGAGTGATCAATAATATGGTCATTAAGACCATTTTTCCTTGCAAAGAGAAGCACCTTAAAAGTAAACATTATAATAACTAGGAGGAGTACCGGCACTTCGCAATGAGTACATAGTTGTAACTTAATGAATAAAAAAGACATTTGGTAATTGGATTTGATATATGTTGTTAATCAAAAATTTTTATTGTGGTTATTTCAAAATATTACATGTAATTATCATTTATTATATATTCTTACAACACAATTCAATTAGAATTGTTTTTGTTGATAAACACACCAGCTCCGTATTTTCAAAACAAATAACTACTACAATAAAAATACCATAGTTCTATAGTATTGAGAATGAATAGAAAGACTATTACGACCTTCTAGGTTGCAGACCTTCAACGGTCATGTGAGATTTGTCAAATAAGTCAAAATCCCTAATTTAATGCCTCAATTAGCTTGAATAAGTAAGTCAAGCAAGTGTTTAAAAGAGTATATGGTTCCTAGTTAAATTTGACACCTAAGTGTCACCAGGGGTAAAATGGTCATTTTATACCCCGAGGTGATAGGTTTGGTATTTAAGCTCATAAATTATTATTTTGGATCTAGGTGACAAGATACTAAAAAGTTTGACTAAATTGCCAAGTCTTATGGCACTATTTGAGCATATGGTCTTTTTGGCAAAACTAAAGAAGCTGAAGAGTTAAACTGAGAAGATTGTTTTTAAGTCATTTGGGACATTTTGCACCTACTATTCATCATCTTCAACCTTCCATTTCTTCATCAATTCTTGGTGGAATTTGGTGCCCCATGATATATATATGCATGAAAGAGCTTCCTTTTGCATGATTTTGGTGTGGTGAGCTTTGGATGGCGTTTTTCATGCTTGGGAGCTTAGGTAATGTTTTGCCCTCTTTGTTTTTGAGTTGTTCTTGTTTTCTTGAGCTTCAATGAGCTTGAGTTTAGCTTGGTTGAGCTTAATTTTATGCCTTGTATGTTGAATTTGCTTGGAACCATAGGACACCCTAGTGGAGCCTTTGTTGCTTGGTGTGGGTGCTTAATTCTTGCTTGTTCTTTATAATTGAGGTAAGGTATTTAGTTATCACATTCATATGATGCATGTTTTAGTTGTTTGAATGTTAGTTTCAAGTAGTTTGGAAGATATGCATAGGTTATGGTGGAATTTGCTCGTGATGGAATGGTGGCAATCAAGCTCTTGGGTAGTGCAATTGAGCACTTGATACTTTGTTAGTTTGGCAAGGTAATGGCCTATTGTAGTATTCTTAGACTTCTGGAGCTTATGAAGGCTTCTATTGGATGTTTGGGAGGTGTTGGATACCCTCAAAGTGTCTATGGACACTAGGTGAGAAAACAAGGCACGTCTGGAACCCGAGCAGTGATACTGTTGGTGATGAGTCGCCAAGACCCCGACAGCATTGACATGCTGTAGTATTTTTGGCATAATTTTTTTATCGGGTATCCAATTGAGGTGATTCAAGATTCCATGTGAAGTGAAGAAGAAGAGGAAGAGCTACAATTCTATGCTATCAACAATGCCAAAATTTGCCCAGGTTGTTTTTGAATTTATTTCCAAAGGAAGGGGCTTAAGAGTGCCTAAAGGGACTTGGGGTGAAAGGTGCCTAATGGTGTCTTAGTACCTTTCATGGCTAGTTAAAGCACTAGGTAGTTAATGAAGTGTTCTTAAGTGTAAAGAAAACATGATGGAAGATGATTCATGTACTACAATAGAGCCATTAGGAAGGTTAAAGGGGTTTAGCACCATTGGTGGTCTAATTGAAGGCTTAAGGCTTGTGACACTGTGGCAACGTGCGGGAAATTTTCGGGAATCATCACCAATTGGTTTCCACTCAAGTCGATTGGACACCTAAAATATGGTCTGCGAGAGTTCGGGGGTTCGGGAGTACGGTTACGCTAAAACAACTTTGTTATAGCGCCCAAAAATTGGTACCTTAGTTGATTTTAATTTTGTTTTGCTTGCTTTTAAATAAAATTCAGTTAATTTTCAAAACAGAAATTTTAACTGAATTAGTCGGATGTGGATTTTTAAATTAATATGGGCTTTAAAATCTTCGGTAATTAATTTATATAATTTTTTTACAAATTTGATATTTTCGAACCATGGACTCTGTCGAGTCACCTGGACACGGAATTTGATAAAATTTTAATTAAATATTTTAATTAGTTAACAATCCATATCATAAATTCTGCCGAATTATCAGAATATGGATTTTTATCCTGATATTTAATTTTATTTCATTTAAAAAATTTATTTTTCCTTCTCCAAGCCATGAATCCTATCGGATCACCCGGTCATGGAATTTAATGAAATTTTAGTTAATTATTTTAAATATTTTAATTAATTAATAATCCATATCATGAATTCTACCGAATTATCAGAATATGGATTTACATGCTGATACTTAATTTCATTTCATTTAAAAAAATTTTTTTTTCTTCTCCAAGCCATGAATCCTATCGGATCACCAGGACATGGATTTTAACTTAAAAAAAAAACTTAATTCTTAATTTGTCATAAATTTTTGTGAACTTTTGGATTTTTAATAACCTTAATGTTAACTAATTTTAATTTTTTTAAAAAAATTATTTTGTTCTTTTTCTCTTCTTTTATTTTTATTTTCTTATTTTTTTCTTTTCTTTTTTTTTTCTTTTTCTTTTTACTCTTTTCTTTCTTATTCTTTTCTTTTTTGTTTGATGAAAGATTTTTTTTTTTTAAAAAAGATACACTTAAAAATTGATTTTTATTTTATTTTCTGGTTATAATTTTTTTTAGTTTTTATTTTTAATAAAAGGTTAATTTTTTATTTTTTTTAAAAAAAAAATATATGTATTCCAAAATAATAAAGGATGGGGGCTTTGTTGTAAAAATGGATTCTTGATTAGCACTAAAAATAAGTGAGAGAAGGTTAATGATTCACATTAAAAAAAATCTTCTTTTTTTTTTTATATTTATTTATTATCTTTTATGGATAAAAGTGAAATAAGTCTAATCATCCACATAATTGCATAAAGTAAATAAAGGAAAATTAAATGACAATAAATAAATAAAGTAAAGTGGAGGTTTTTTACCTTTTTTTTTTTTTGGACATCCATTAAAAAAAAAGGTGCATAAATTAAATAACACATGCAAATAAATAAATAGAAAGCACATAAAGTAAATAAAGGAATATGAAAAGATAATAAATAAATAAAGTGGGGCTTTTTGGCCATCCACTTTAAAAATAAATAAATAGGAGGTATAACCTTCCATGAATAATAATAATAATAATAGTTAGTTGTTAGTAATTAGTTGTTAATAATAATAATAATAAAAGTTAATTGTTAGTAAAGTTAGTTGTTAATAATAATAATAAAAGTTAGTTGTTCGTAAAGTTAGTTGTTAATAATAATAATAATAGTAATAAAAGTTAGTAAAGTTAGTTGTGCAAAAATTAAAAGGTTAGTGACTTATAATAATAATAATAATAATAACAATAATAATAATAAAAGTTAAAGATTATTGTTAATTCTGCAGAAATAAAAAAAAAGTTAGTGACCAAAAGGAATAAATATGAAAAGGTAAGGGATTAAAATGAAGTTTTACCCAAAATTAATTGAAATTGAAATTTGCTGGAGACGGAAACAGAGAAACGATGGCGGGGCGGGCAGGGGAGGTGGCTGGCGCGGCGAAGGGCGAGGGAGGGATGGCAAGGTGAAGGGCGGCGAGATGGAGGGGGAGGCCGACACGGCGGAGGCAGGAATCGCGGCGACGGCGTGGCGAGGCGAGGAAGGTTCGACGGAAACGTGGAGCAAAAGGGGGCGACGGCAGGAGGGAGCACTGCGGAGGGGCGCAACGGCGAGGAAGAAGGCAGCGCGACGACGGCGAGCTGGAGAAACGGACGGCGGAACGAAAAAAAAGGGTAGTGGAAGGTGGGGTTAAACGGGCAGTTTGGAAAAATTCTGGTATTCTGGGAATAAGAAAGAAAGGCCAGGGATTAAGGCTGTAATTTTTTCCTTTTTTTAAAACGGACTAAACTTGATTTCTATTTTTTTTTCTCCTTCTTTCTTTACATATTTGGACCCCTATTTATAGGGGAAGGAGTGCTGGACTGTTCATAATTAAAAAATAATTAAAATCAAACTTATCTCTTAATTTGGTAAAATGACAGTTTCAGTTCTTTCCGCCTCTTTTGACTTTGGGGATGTTCCTGAAACTTCTGATTGAGACAATTTTATCTTTTTCTGTCAATTTGGGCCAGAACCGTCGGTCTGGCCCAAAATTCATGTGACAAACTAACAAATGCTCCTGGAACTTTCATATTTTATCAAATTTTCCCAAAACTTCTTAATTTTGTCATTTTAACCCCAAACTTTTCAATTTTGTTTGTTTGTTTTTTTTTTATGGAGTTTTCTTTTGTAATTCCTACATACATACATACACACACATATTATTTTTAACTAAACCCTTATAAAACAAAATATATTTTAAACTAATTAATTAAAATTTTTTTAGTAATACTAATAATATTTTTAATTAATTTTTTTTTAATTTTAATTTCTTTGGATATACACACATAGATATTAACTTAACAAAATGCCCCTTCCCCAAAACTATTTAATTTAATTCTCTCTTTGTATAATTAATTAATAATAATTTTTATATAATTATTATTTTTTAATTTTTAATTAATTTTTTTTAATTATTATTTAAAAAAAAAAAAAGTCGGACGAAATTGGGTGTCAACAGACACCAATGAGAAATCCTAGTGTATATGTTGAGTCCATCCATAGCAAGTCTTACCATAATAGTGTGAACCAAGTAATGGTGGATAGTAGAGCACCATGGAGGAAGGCTTAGTACTTTGGTGGTCTAGGTGAGCTTATTAGCTCAAGACACCAAGTGGAAGCCTAGTGTGCCTACTTGGGTGGAGACTTAGTACCATAGCGGCCTAAGTGAGCCAATGGCTTAGGACACTATGTGGAGCCCGGTGCACTTTGTGAATTTCTTAGAACTCAAGTAAGGAACATCCACCATGTTCACTTGCACAACAATCAAGGGAAAGTTAATGTTACTGCGTCAGTAAGCTAAGACTTACTAGGAACAAGTTGGTGGCCAGAACTCGCTAGGCACGGAGTACCACTTGTGGGAGGACTAGGATGAGGAGGAGTCGAAAGGGAATCAGATATATACGCATATATTAGCCCTCAGATTGCCTTGGGCCCATAGTAGATTTCATATATTTTATATATATGAATGTCCTCAGGTTTTTTTTTGCAGGTTTTAACGTTTTTTTTTTCAAGTACCCCAATCCCTTACCGGGAATCTTCAGATTCTTACTCCCTTTAGTGTTGTTGTGTAAATTTCATCTGTTTAGAGCTGACGACCATAGGGATTTATCGAGCTAGTGTTTTACTGGCTAAGTTGTTTGTGCTAACTATGGTTGTCATGTAGCCTTGTAGAGGCTAGTGGCACAATGATGGGTATAGTCGACCATGGATCGTAGTAGTAGTCTTGCAGTATACGTATGTATGCTAGTTTGGCCTCCAATGTCTTTAGGTCGAGTAGTATTTTAGTTATTTTTTGGCATGTGCATAGTCTTTATTTATGTAATGAAGCATATGCGTGATTATTATTTGGAGTAAATATACTTATGTTTTATGCTTTGGCTTGTGTTTTAAATATGTTTTAATAAATTGCACGCAATGTTTTAGTTTCTTTTCATGTTTGCTAATTAAAGTCGAAGCAAGCCCAATGCATGTTGCATTTTAGGTTAATAATTAAAGGGCATGAAAGGTTTTAAAATGGGACAAGTAATTAACTAGCCAATCACAACTAACGCGAGACTCCGGTTCCATAGTCTTCCTGGAAGGGCTCCATCTAGGGCAGGTGACATTACAAAGACAATCAACGGAAAGAAAATAAGATAACAAACCATTTTCAAAAGGAATCATTGTGGCCAATAATCTATAAACATAAACTAACAACAATCGCAATTATGTTAGCAAATATAGGACACAAATATTTCTCCTATACAAAAAATCTCACAAATAATTAACCTTATTAATAATTAGTCTTTTTTTTTTTTTGCCAATAATTTAGAATATCATTTCTGTCAACTAAAACAAATTAACGGTATATGGAGAATAGTCGAATGCAATTTTAAGCAAAGTTATAAGTTATGAAATAAAACCATACATCTAAGGCACTTGAGTCCTGACAATGTACCAGATGAACTTATCAACCAGAGTAAATTGCACTATTTAGACAATGGAAGCATCAATTTTAAGTAAATAAATTTATCAATGCCTTCATTTGAATTAATTGAATATACACATTGCAAACATGTCATTACTACCCTAAGTTTCCCTCACTGCAAATACATTCATGTAAAATCATATATCAAAAACAAAATAATGAGCAACTACAAGTATAAGTTTCTAATTTATAATATTAATACCCAATAACTCGTACAACAAACGAAAGAGGACAATGACCACCGTAAACAACAATTTTTTTAAGGTGATGATTGCAAAATTTAAAGAGGCAAAGGGGCTAACTGTGAGCATAGGACATATGCAATGATCTTAGTTAAATTGGGCCGGTGATGTGATGACAAGTCCTCATTTGAATGTAGACGCAATTGTGATTGTGACCTTCAAGCCAATAGAAACCTAACACGACACAATTATGTAACCGGAAGAACCAAACCAATATTTACCCCCCAGAAAAACACACGCGGACTCACCCCTCTTGTACTTTATAGTACTATATAGATACCATTAGGAAGATAATAAAATATTACTTCCCCATCAACTCATCTACTAAGCTTTATAATGTCAAAATCCTTATTATTTTGTTTATCTTTTATTTTTAGTCACATTATGGTTGTAAATGAACAGAGTGTTTGATGAACCGTTCAATGAGAGTTCTTTTATTGAGCAAAATAAATAAATACAAACACAATCTTCTGTTTGTTTATTTAAACAAATAAATATGAACAAATTTGTGTTCATTTATTTATATTCATAAACAGTTTGACTATTATTTTTTATTTTTCATTTCTGCAGATGAATTAAAAGTTATGAATCTTTAAAATTGTGTGAAAAAAAAAATTAAAGGACTAAGTAAATGGGAATTGAGGGAGCAGTAAGAAGAAGAGTCTGGGTTTCTAGGTTTGCAGTCCACCAAGCAACAAATTGAATTAAGGCTCATTGGGTCCACTGATATAAAATCTTTGGGGCGTCAAAAAATGTTATCAGCTTCAAAGCATTGGGCCAAACTTTGAAAATCAAATGTTGATTCGGCCGAACTGGTTCAATCACTCATTCAATCGGTGTGAGATCTAGAAATCTTAACTAACAGAAATGAAGGGGGCAAAAAAAAGACTAATGGTAAATTAAAAAAAAGACTTTTTATTTTTCAGTGAGAAGCAAGGTATATGTATAAATATTAGGAGCAAGGGATGAAGAGTAGTAGGGGTTAGTGAGCCTTGAACCCGGGTGAGTTACGAGGTGATGTGGTGTTTTCACCATTTTGCCTATAGGCAAAAAATAAAATAAAAAGACTAATTGGTTTTAAATGTGCATGTTTTTATGTCAAATTGTCAATATTATCGGTGTAACAAAATCAATTGAAAATTCAATTAATTAATCACAGGCATCGCCGACTAACAGAAATAAATCGTATTGAGAATCTAATTCAGCATAAACAAAAATTTGTTTTTAATAGAATGTAGTTCAACATTTGTTCCTCATCTAACGATAAGCAAGCGTACTAGGGTATGTGCTCGCATGCAAATATAAGCCCGCCCGTCTCTGATGGTGGAATGGCAATGGGATAGTCGAAGTTTTATTAGAATTATAATAGCTAGTTGTGGAATCAAAATGCTTTTTTGTTTTTTTTTTTAAGAATTTTATTAAATATGGTAAAAGTTTTATTAGAACTTATATATTAAAATTTTAATTTATATATTAAAAAGTTAATTTCGTTTGTTTTTCATCCATCAATTAAACTATATCATACACTCTCTTCGCCCCATATTATTTAAATTTTTTAAATTTTTTAAATAATTTGACATGAATTAATTCATATTAGTGTTTACTTGAAAAAATTTAAAAAATATATTTAGAAACTATATACCTTTATTTATCATTTATATATAAATATTTTTTATTTATAAACTAAAATGTTGAAAATTAAAAAAATATAAATTAATTATTAAACAGTAAATGTTGTAAAGACTTTGGGCAGAGCATAGAGGGAGTATAATTTTATAATTTTTTTATACAAATATTTAGTACATTTAATGCTATTAAGCTTTTCTAAAACGTCAATAGCCACGCTAATAGTTTGTTTAATTCACCTTTTATTACCATTTTTTTTTCTAATGGAAATGGGAGAACGAAGCAAAATTATCACTAGTGTGGCAACGTCGGGTTTTCGGGAGTCGCCACCAATCAGTTTTCTTAGGTCGATTGGTCACCTTAAAATTGGTCTGCGAGAGTTCGGGGATCGGGAGTACGGTTACGTTAAAACAACTTTGTTAAAACGCCCAAAAATTGGCACCTTAGTTGATTTTAATTTTGTTTTGCTTTGCTTTTAAATAATTCTCAGTTAATTTTCAAAATTAGAAATTTTAACTGGATTAGTCGAAATGTGGATTTTTAAATTAATTAATTTGTATGAAATTTTATACTTCCGAACCATGGACTCTGCCGAGTCATTTGGACACGGAAGATTTTTGATTCCGAACCATGGACTCTGCCGAGTCATTTGGACACGGAATTTGGTGAACTTTTAAATAATTTAATCCATATTGTAAATATGGATTTTTATCTTTTTTTTATTTGATATTTTTTTTTTAAACCGCAGATCCTGACGGATCATCCGGATATGTAAGTTGATTTAATTTATAGTTAATTATTTAATTCTTATTTTTATGGAATTAATTATTAGTTTAATTACTAATTCGTAATTCTTTTTGTTATAGAATTTTTAGATTCATTAATAATCTAAAAATTTTTATTTTCTATATTTTTCTTTCTTTTCTTTCTTTTCCTTCTTATCTTTCTTATCTTATCTTATCTTTCTTATCTTTATTATCTTTTTCTTATCTTTCTTATCTTTTTCTTATCTTGTTTTAATTTTCTTTTTGTTTTCTTGTTTAATGAAAAATATTTATTATTTTAGTGGATTTAAAAGTTATATTTTAAATAAATCAGTAAAATATAAAGTCTTAATTTTCATGTATTTTTTTAAACAGGTTTTATTTTTATTTTTTTATTATTTTTACTGGATAAAAATAACTATTAAAATTAATTTTAACTTTTTGTTATCTTTAAAGAATTAAAAACATGTATATAAAAATAAAAATAATTGGCTTTTTTAAAAATGATTTTTATTAGCCTTAATAATTAATTACAAAATAATCTTCTTTTAATTTTCATTTATTTATTAATTAGTAAAGGGTAAAGGTGAATTAAATAAAAAATTATATAAAGAAAAAAAAATTAATAATAATAAAGTGGGACTTTTTGGCCATCCACTTTAAAAATAATAATAAATGTTAGCAAAGTTAATTAAATTAATTGTTAAACAACAGTAATAAAAAGTTAGTCAAGTTAATTAAATTAATTAATTAACCAAAATAATAAAAGTTAGCCAAGTTAATTAAATTAATTAATTAACAACAGTAAAAAGTTAGCCAAGTTAATTAAATTAATTAATTAACAACAATAATAAAAAGTTAGCCAAATTAATTAAATTAATTAACAACAATAAATAAAAAGTTAGCCAAATTAATTAAATTAATTAACAACAATAAATAAAAAGTTAGCCAAATTAATTAAATTAATTAATTAACAACAATAATAAAAAGCTAGCCAAGTTAATTAAATTAATTAATTAACAACAATAATAAAAGTTAGCCAAGTTAATTAAATTAATTAATTAACAACAATAATAAAAGTTAATTAATTGTTAACAACAATTATAAAAGTTAGTAATAATGCAAAAATTAAAAGGTTAGTAACAATAATAGTATTAAAAGTTAGTTGTTAGTAAGTTAATAACAACAATAAAAAAAGGGGTTAGTAATAAACAAATAATAAACAAACAAGTAAAAATTAAAAGGGTTAGTAATTAATTCTGCAAGAATAAAATACAAAGTTAGTGACCAAAGTGAAAGAAATTGAAAAGATGAAGGATTAAATGAGAGTTGTACCCTTGATTTTAAATTCTGAATTCTGAGAAATGGAAACAGAGGGCGCGCGAGGGGGGGAGAAGATGGCTTAATCGTCAAAATGAAAAGTTTTGAGATTTTCTGAGGAAAGGAAGGAGAGCTAGGGACTAAGGCTGTAATTTTTTCTATTTTAAAAACGGAGCTCTAAGCTTTTCTTTCTATTTTTATCTGTGTTCAGCACAAAATTTGGGGGGCTATTTATAGAGGAAGTTTAGCTGAACTGTTGATGGATAAATTAATAAAAAATTTCAAACTTATCTCTTAAATTGGTAAAATGACAATTTTAGTCCTTTACGTCTCTCAGCCTCAGGATAAGTTCCTGAAGCTTCTGATTTTGACAATTTTGTCGTTTTCTGTCAATTTGAGCCAAAAACGTCGGCAGGCTCAAAATTTTATGTGATAAACTACCAAATGCTCCTGGAACTTTTAGAATTTGTCAATTTTTTCCGAAACTTCTCAATTTTGTCATTTTTACCTCAAACTTTTAATTTTTTGTCATTTTTTTCATGAAATTTTATTTTATTTCAAACATACACATATTCACACATATATCATTTTAAATCAAATTTTCACAAAACAAAAATATATTTTAAACTAATTAAATTTTTTTTTTTAATAATAATAGTAATATATATTTTTTTTTAAATTAATTTTTTTTTAATAAAATTTTTTTCAAAATTTTAAAACACCCGGACGAAATTGGGTGTCAACAGCTGCCCCCCTTTGCATGCTTCATGGGACATGATGTATGCAAAGTCGTTACCAAATTTCGTCCGGCTTAGGTAGGCATTGAGAATGTTCTCGCCGCCCAAACAGTAAGGTTTAAGGAAAGGTCCTTAAAACCTCTAACGATAGGAAAGCTCCTATTGTTGTAAGATGGACTGATTGATTGATTATTTGTTTGAGGCTAAGGAAAGGTCCTTAGAACCTCTAACGATAGGAAAGCTCCTATCGTTGTAAGATGGACTGATGGATTGATTGTTTGTTTTAGGTTAAGGAAATGTCCTTAGAACCTCTAACGATAGGAAAGCTCCTATCGTTGTAAGATGGACTGATTGATTGATTATTTGTTTTCGAGGCAAAGGTTCCATCCTTAAAACCTCGGATTGATTGATTGATCTCGAGGCAAAGGTTCCATCCTTAAAACCCCGGATTGATTGATTGATGTCGAGGCAAAGGTTCCATCCTTAAAACCTTGAATTGATTGATTGATGTCGAGGCAAAGGTTCCATCCTTAAAACCTCGGATTGATAATTGATCTCGAGGCAAAGGTTCCATCCTTAAAACCCCGGATTGATTGATTGATCTCGAGGCAAAGGTTCTATCCTTAAAACCTCGGATTGATTGATTGATCTCGAGGCAAAGGTTCCATCCTTAAAACCCCGGATTGATTGATTGATCTCGAGGCAAAGGTTCTATCCTTAAAACCTCGGATTGATTGATTGATCTCGAGGCAAAGGTTCCATCCTTAAAACCTCAAATTGATTGATTGATGTCGAGGCAAAGGTTCCATCCTTAAAACCTCGGATTGATAATTGATCTCGAGGCAAAGGCTCCATCCTTAAAACCCCGGATTGATTGATTGATCTCGAGGCAAAGGTTCTATCCTTAAAACCTCGGATTGATTGATTGATCTCGAGGCAAAGGTTCCATCCTTAAAACCCCGGATTGATGTCGAGGCAAAGGTTTCATCCTTAAAACCTCGAATTGATTGATTGATGTCGAGGTAAAGGTTCCATCCTTAAAGCCTCGAATTGATTGATTGTTTTCGAGGCAAAGGTTCCATCCTTAAAACCTTGATGATGAAAATTGATTATTTTCGAGGCAAAGGTTCCATCCTTAAAACCCCGATGATGAAAATTGATTGTTTTCGAGGCAAAGGTTCCATCCTTAAAACCCCGATGATGAAAATTGATTATTTTTGAGGCAAAAGTTCCATCCTTAAAACCCCGATGTTGAAAATTGATTGTTTTCGAGGCAAAGGTTCCATCCTTAAAACCCCGATGATGAAAATTGATTATTTTCGAGGCAAAGGTTCCATCCTTAAAACCCCGATGATGAAAATTGATTATTTTCGAGGCAAAGGTTCCATCCTTAAAACCCCGATGATGAAAATTGATTATTTTCGAGGCAAATGTTCCATCCTTAAAACCCCGATGATGAAAATTGATTATTTTCGAGGCAAAGGTTCCATCCTTAAAACCCCGATGATGAAAATTGATTGTTTTCGAGGCAAAAGTTCCATCCTTAAAACCCCGATGATGAAAATTGATTATTTTCGAGGCAAAGGTTCCATCCTTAAAACCCCGATGATGAAAATTGATTATTTTCGAGGCAAAGGTTTCATCCTTAAAACCCCGATGAAAATTGATTGTTTTCGAGGCAAAGGTTCCATCCTTAAAACCCCGATGATGAAAATTGATTATTTTCGAGGCAAAGGTTCCATCCTTAAAACCCCGATGATGAAAATTGATTATTTTCGAGGCAAATGTTCCATCCTTAAAACCCCGATGATGAAAATTGATTATTTTCGAGGCAAAGGTTCCATCCTTAAAACCCCGATGATGAAAATTGATTCTTTTCAAGGCAAAGGTTCCATCCTTAAAACCCTGATGATGAAAATTGATTATTTTCGAGGCAAAGGTTCCATCCTTACAACCCCGATGATGAAAAGTGATTGTTTTCGAGGCAAAGGTTCCATCCTTAGAACCCCGAATTGATGAAAATTGATTGTTTTCGAGGCAAAGGTTCCATCCTTAAAACCCCGATGATGAAAATTGATTCTTTTCAAGGCAAAGGTTCCATCCTTAAAACCCTGATGATGAAAATTGATTATTTTCGAGGCAAAGGTTCCATCCTTACAACCCCGATGAAAATTGATTGTTTTCGAGGCAAAGGTTCCATCCTTAAAACCCCGATGATGAAAATTGATTTTGAGGCTAAGAAGCTTTCCTTAGGACCTCGAGCGAAATTTATATAAAAGCAATTGAAATTGGAATAATTTTCTTCGAAAGTGTGAATTTTCATAATAGGTGAGTGCAAAAATTTAAACTTCGATAAGATGAGTGAATCTTGATGATGACAATAACACTGACAAATTATGTAAAGGGAACGGATGTTTGGAATCAATATCCAAGGTTCATCTAATATTTTCTTCAGTAAATATAGATTCCCTTGTGAGATATGTCATCCAAATAAGGTTAAAGCTTAACTACCCCAAAATGTTATGCCTAGTAGACCTAATAGGATGCGTCTCAAGAGTAATAAAAATTACTCTTTACTCAGCCATTCCAACCTAAAGGCATTGTCCTATGGTTTTAATATCAGCATGGATGAAACTATCTTATAAGATAACGAAATTCCCTGAAAATAAAAACTGAAATACGAAAGAAAATGCTGATAATTAAAACTAAAGGACAAGAAAAACGGATCAGATCGCTTCTTTCTTCCACAATACTTCAACAGGGTGAGTAGATGACCATTATGGGAGTGAACTGGTCGGGAAAGACTGTCGTGTCCAGTCTATCTGAATCATTGCTGGATCTGGTTCAGGAACAAAAGCTTGTATTTTATCTAGCAATTCTTCAGCAGTTGTTGCGGATATTATGATTCGCCGTGCCACTCTTGATATGAAATTCTTCTGCATAGCATAATCCATAAAAGCTATCAGACCTGTAAAGAAATTGTTAACATTTAAAAGCCCAATGGGTTTCTTATGCAAATTAAGTTGGGCCATGGAAGCAATTTGAAAGACTTCTCCCAACGTGCCAAAACCACCTGGTAGAGCGATAAAAGCATCAGCATTTAAAAGCATTTGTAACACACGCTCTTGCAAATTTTTAACCACTAATTCTTCTCCAATCGTGCCCCCAGAAACAAATTTCAAAGGTCCAGGGATGATGCCCAAAACTTGACTTCCTCCTAAAGATGCTGCTGATGCTACACCTCCCATTAATCCGACACTACCTCCTCCATAAACTAAATGTATTTTTCGCTCAGCTAATACTCTACCCAAATGGTTGGCTGCCTTTAAATACTCTTCATCTTTTCCAGGAAAAGCCCCAGAAAATACACAAATAGTTCGGGATTTACGAGTTGAGGTTTTCTCCATTCCTATCCTTACCCTTGTGAGAAAAGAGGATATATTTATAGAGATGAAGAGATAAGGCAATAATTTTATTTTTCAAGAATGGATACATTATTGCCAGCTATTCATAGTAGTCACGAGTATGACTCTGGTCAGGTATGGGTACACTATCGTTAAAAGAGGAGGAAATTTTCAAAAGCAACTAAAATATACAGTAGTCGCGATTGTAGCTTATGTCAGGAGTAGGTACGTGATTGCCGGAAGTGAAGGAAAATTTCAAAAGTGGCAGCTATATACAGTAGTCCGTGTCAGGAGTGGGTACATTATTGGGAGGATAATTTCAAAAGCGACAGCTAGCACGTACAGTAATCGTAACTATGGCTCATGTCAGGAGTGGATACATTATCGCTGAAAGGGGAGGAAAATTTCAAAAGCGACAGCTAGTACGTACAGTAATCGTGACTTTGGTTCACGTCAGGAGTGGATACATTATTACCAAAAGGGGAGGAAAATTTCAAAAGCGACAGCTAGCACGTACAGTAATCGTGACTTTGATCCTCGTCTTCCACTGGCTTTGCGTCCAGTAATGGCTTCAATGCTTTCTATGAATCGGTGATTTGCATCCCATCCAGTTTTCTCACAAACTGGCAAACTGGGTCGTTTAAAGTCAGATTCCCAAGACTATAACGATCTCGTTCTTTTTGGAAAATTATCCATAATCCAACAACCTCAAATTGCACTATTCCGCAAGAATGCGCTTCAAGAACCTCTCGAATATCTTCCAGAGATTCCTTACGCAAGCCATTCTTGATGAATTTTATTCTATCATTACGATTTCTGGTGATCACTCCTGGAGAACGACATTTATTGCCGCAAATCCACCATCCACAATTATGACAAACGCCTAGCCTCTTTGCTCTTCTTTTTTTGGCATAAGCGCTTTTACCAAAGCCGGGCATACGGGGAAAGAACGCTTCGGGAACTTCACCAGCTGAACGAACCTTAGCTTCAATTAGCCACCGCACATTATCAGGGATGCCTTTATGCATAAATACTCTGAATCGTTCACATCTAGCTTGATAAATCTTTTTAAGAACATTTATTGGGAAGGAAGGAAAATACTTTCGTAAGGCGGAAAGAGAAGACTCCATTGATGAAGGAGGCAAAGAAAGAAATTAGTGATTGTAGGAAACGAAAATAACTAACACATATTTATAGTGATGAAAGGGATAATGCGTTAATTACACTTACAGAAGCAAGTACATTATTGTCAAAAGAAAAGACAAATGACAGCTTATATGTACAGGAATCATGACCGTGGCTCTCATCTTCCACTGATTTATGTCCAGTAATGGCTTCAATGCCTTCTATAAGTCGGGGATTTGCTTCCCATCCAATTTTCTTACAAACTGACAAACAGGGTCGTTTAAAGTCACATTCCCAAGACTGTAACGATCTTGTTCTTTTTGGAAAGTCCACCATAAATCCATAATTTCCCATTGCACTATTTCACAAGAATGTGTTTCAAAAGTTAATAGGATATCATCCAAAGATTCCTTACGCAAGCCATTCTTGATGAATTTTCTTTTATCTTCATGATTTCTGGAGATGTATCCTAAAAAGCGACATTTAGTATTACAATTCCATCGTCCACATTTATGACAGACACCTAGCCTCTTTGCTCTTCGCTTTTTAGCATAAGCGCTTTTACCAAAGCCGGGCATACGGGGAAAGAACGCTTCTGGAACTTCACCAGCTGAACGAACCTTAGCTTCAATTAGCCACCGCACATTATCAGGAATGCCTTTGTGCATAAAAACTCTGATTCTTTCACATCTAGCAAGGTAGATCTTTTTAAGGACTTTTATTGGAAGAGAAGGAAAGTATTTTCGCAGGGTAGAAAGAGTAGAATCCATTGATGAGAGAAGAATTTGAGAGATGATGGAAAGGAATTAGTTATTCAAGGAAACTTAGATAACCGACTGGAAGAACATGCATTTATAGCGATGAAATGGATAACGTGTCGATTACACTTAGGAGAGCATGTACATCTGTCAAAAGAAAATGCAAACTTTTCCAAATATAACAAACTGTATGTACAGTAATTGTGACTGTGGCTCACATCTTCCACTGGTTTTTCGTCCAGTAACGGCATTAACGGCTTCTATGAGTCGAGGATTTGCTTCCCATCCAGTTTTCTTACAAGCTGGCAAACAGGGTCATTTACAGTCAGATTCCCGGGACTGTAACAGTTTTGTTCTTCATGAAAAATGCTCCACAAACCAAGTAGTTCACGTTGCACAGATCCACAAGAATGCGTCTCAAGAGTCAATTGGATATCATCCAACGAGTCTTTACTCAGGTCATTCTTAATGAATCGTATTTTATCTTCTCGATTATCAGAGATCATCCCTAAAGAACGACATTTAGTATTACAAGTCCACCGTCCACATTTATGGCAGACTTGTAACCTTTTCGCTCTTCGCTTTTTGGCATAAGAGCTTTTGCCTATACCAGGCATGTGAGACACAAATGCCTCTGGGATTTCACCTGCCAGACGAACCTTGGCTTCGATTAACCACCGCACATCTTCAGGGATTCCTTTGTGCATCAGAACTCTTAATCGTTCACAGCGAACTTGGTAGATCTTTTTGAGAATGTTCATTGGGAGAGAAGGGAAATACTTTCGCAAGGCGGAAAAAGTAGGATCCATTTTCTAGGAGGAAGTAAAAGAAAGAAGGGGTGAAGGAATCAGTTATTATGGGCAACTGAGAGAACCGACTTGAGAGTCACGGAGTACCATATCCGCCGTTTAACCGGAAAAGTGGATCCTACTTCATTTTTTTATATTCTATCGAGCTGACGTCGATCCAGTCCTCGATTATTGAATCCATTGTCCGCTTTTGACAAATTTTCAACGACAATATTTCTTGATGTCTGCCTTATCTTTGACTATCTCTTATCTTGGATGCTGCTAAGCTGGCATCAATCCTGTCCTTCCAGGTGTAGCCTCGATTATTGAATCAATTGCCAGGCTTTTGACAATATTGTCTATTTTATATTTTTTTTTATATCTGCCTTATCCTTGGTTATAGCTATCTCTTATCTTGGATACTACTAGCTGGCGTCAATCCGATCCTTCCAGGTGTAGCCTCGATTATTGAATCGGTAGCCAAGCTTTTGACAATATTGTCTACTTTATTCTTGAATTCCTGATGCGGGTTGGTCCCGCATATTAGCTGTGTATCCAGTGATAGATTGGTAAGAGCTGATGACATTGAGATCTCAGCTTATATTGCTGTAGCTGTGCCGTAGATGTGCTTCCCGTTTGGTCCTTGTTATGTAAAGGCTATGTATGCATGATATGAAATGCATGAATGCAGAGCATGTGTAACTAATGGCTTTTTTTTTTTATGGATCTAGTTCTTTATGTCTTTGTTTTACTGGATCCTCTTTGTGATGGCCTTCTTGGACTATCATTGAATCTCTTTATGCTTTCCAGCTTTTGTTCGCTGCCTCAAAAGCCCAACTCTTTTCAAAATCCTCTTTTTTTGACTTGTTCTTTGAATTTTGGCCTCAATTTCTTTAAAGTTGGCCCGCCTCATAATTTATATCTCTTTCGGGTACTCATCCATTGTCATGGATTTGATACCATCAAAGGCTTTACTTTCAATGTCTGCTTTGCCCCTTTTCTTGTGACCGTGCCGACACTTACTTATTCCCATGTTATAATCTGAATGATTGCTCTTCCTTGAACTCATGTTTTGATCCATAAGACTTGCCCCCTTGTCTATTGAACTTCTTTGTTGGCGGTACTCCTCTTACGCTTCGTAGAGACTACTTTGCCCCCCTGAATATGGTGTTTATGTGGAAAGAGATATCATCTCGCCTTTGATTTAACAGAAGGTCGAGCATTTCTAGACCTTTGTGATGGCACTTGATCGTAAATTTCTCTTACAAGAACCACATCTTATTAAAGAAAGACTCAAGTTATGCCCTCACTTTTAAGTCTACATACATTAATGAATAATGGTTTGGCCTTAAAGAAAAACTTTCATCAATTTGCAAAGCTTGACAAAGTAATTTACGGTCTTTGTTTTTAATTAAAATATCCTGCCATTCTTCCCTTTCCAACTCGAAGACATAAACTGTGCAAGGCAATAAGGTAGAAACATAATTTACAATAATAGCCTTTTAACTGACTGAGGATGATATCGAGAGGTAAATGTTAGGTGTGAGGAAAGTTAAGTTTGAATGTTTTTTTTTTTTGTGGCAGTCTTTTAGCTGAATGAGAATAATATTAAGAGGTAAATATTAGGTCTAAGTAAAGTTAAGTTTGAGTGGTGTGAAAAAAAGGGTCTTTTAATACTACTCGTGAGCAGCATTAAATAAGGTAGAAACATGATTCACAATGATAGTCTTTTGACTGAATGAGGATGTTAGGTCTGAGGAAAGTTAAGTTTAAGTGGTGTGAAAGAATGGTCTTTTAATACTACTCGTGAGCAGTATTAAATAAGGTAGAAACATGTTTCACAATGATAGTCTTTTAGCTGAATGAGGATGATAAGTCTGAGGAAAGTTAAGTTTAAGTGGTTTGAAAGAAGGGTCTTTTAATACTACTCGTGAGCAAATTTGATTATGATGAAAAACTCAATAGTGATGACCTCAAACTTGCCACTCTTTCCAGAAAGTTAAACCCCATCTGTTGCCCCCCCAACTATCGTGGTCTTTATGTATGCTTGGCTTGAAAGTTGATTTTGTATTCTAGACCGCCTTTGCAGGTTTTCAGTTTAGAATCCATAGCTCACTTGTTTTCTTTTTTTTCTTTTGCTCTAGTTTGAGCCCTTTTTTTCCTTTCTCTTTTTTTTTTTTTTTGTTTTTGTTTTTGTTTTTGTTTTTGTTTTGTTTTTTTTTTGTTCCTTTTTTTTTGTGTGAGCTATGGTGATGACATATTTGATAACTTTCTTGAAGTGAGATGACTCAAGTGGCCTTGCTTGCTCGTGCTTGTTCTCAGTCTTTTTTGGTTTTGAATTTTCCCTTGTTGTCTTTTGATGGAAGGGATGAATTTCTCTTTTCGGAGTTTGTGTTGCAAAGAACTGAGATCATAGCCCTCTTGAAGTGAAATGATTCAAGTGGCCTTAGCTGCTTGTGTTTGCTCTCAGTCTCTTTTTTTTGTTTTGGATTTTTCCCTTTAATGGCTTTTGATGGAAGGGATGAACTTCTTTCCTTTGTTGGAACTTGTGTTGCGGAAAACTGAGAATTTTTTTTTGTATTGAGCATTTGTGAGAATTGGGAGGCCACTGAAGTCATTTAATATGAGAGCTAACTTTTTTTGGAAGCTAACCCCAAACTTCTTGCAAGGATGTTGATAATCACTGTGAATTCTTTTTGAGGGTTGAGGTGCAACATATGAAATCCTTCTTACTAGATTTGGCAGCACTTTCAAGATCATTACTATCAAATTTTCCTTAACTTTTTATTTTCACCCACGAGTAGTATCATTTAGAAAGCAAAGTATGATAGCAATAATGGATAGTATAATGGAAAGGAGTGAGAGATGGATGTAAAAACAGAATTTTTGGTAAGAAGTGGTAGAATGTGTAGGTGTAATAATTGAATTTTTGGTAAAAATTGGTACAATATGTAGATGTAATAATGGAATTAAAAAGTGGTATAATGTACACGTAACATCTTTTTGTTAGAGAACAAAAAGAATTACCAGTTGTCAAAAAGTAAAGTGTGATGGCAATAATAGATAGTATAATGGCAAATAGTGTAAAAATGGAAAGTAGTAGAATGCACGCATTACATCTTTTTGTTGTACCAGAAAAAGAATACCAGGTGTCCATCTAACAAAGACTACACCCTAGATTCTGGACTAAATCTAGGAGATTTTTACTATTAGATTACTTTTGCAAGCTTTCAAAGATACAAGTTATTCAAAGGATTCCCTGTCATTCGAAAATGTATGCGGACTGTTAGGTCAGATTTGACTTGGAGCCCTTCCGAAATCAATGTAATTCCAGCTCAAAATCTTCACTTTCAATTACCAATCACATCGGGCCTAGCAGCTTGACCTTGGTTTTGTTTGATTTGTAGAGGAATGGCCTCGGGACTTGACGGCTTAAGAGTAGGTTTTGAGATCGGTATAGCATTGACTTTTTGTTCTTTAATGATCACATTCACATCATCATAAAAACGATAAGTTGGGATGAGTCTATGAGTCTTTGCAGATTCTTACGGAATTCTGAGCATTCTTGTATAGAATGACTCTTACTGTCATGAAAGTTGCACCATTCCTCATCTTCAACTTCTTCATGTCCAAAAGAAGGCTTTCCCATGATAATCCCTTCTTTCACAAGGCATGAATATACATGCTTAAGAGGGGTTATGATATCATTGACTGACTTTTTCATCAGCCGGTGTTCTTCTATCATATTGATTGGTTTTTCTTGATGAGGCGGCAATGGATTGTGAGTGACGTTCGGTTCATCGGAAAAGTCCAACCACTTTGATTCGATTAATTGTTGGACTATACGTTTCAATGCTGTGCAATTTTCCAAGCCATGGCCTGGAACGCCATCATGATATGGGCAAGTTATGTTGGGGTCATACCACGTTGGATATGGGGGTCCAAATGGATTTGTAGGAATTGGACGGATAAGTTGACTTTCAATGAGTTTTGGATACAACTCAGTGTAAGTCATGGGAATTGGTGCAAAAACTTCTTTTGGTCTTCGTGTGGGTACTGGAGGAGTCGGAACAGGTGGCCGTAACTGATTAGGCCTGTTGAGAGGATAATTGTTGGGCCTATTGGGAGGATAATCATTAGGCCTATTGGAAGGATAATCATTGGGCATATTGGGAGGATAGTCATTGGGCCTATTGGTAGGATAATAATTGGGCCTTTTGGCAGAATAGGATAGGCGAGGACCGGTAGCCACAGTACCTACGAGGGGAATCCTTCTTTCGCGTCCTATTTGTTGTACTTCTTCATCTTTTGTTCTGGATGGTCCTCCTCTTTTCATAGGATCACTAAAGGACTCAGCAATTTTCCCAGTCCTAATCCCATGCTCGATCCTTTCTCCAGACATGACAACATCGGAGAAATTAGTTGCCGAATTGCCAATGAGTTTGTCATAATATGGGTATTTCAGTGTCTGGACAAACAAAGTGACCATTTCTTTTTCTGTCATGGGTGGCTGAACTTGTGCAGCTAAGTCCCTCCACCGTTGGGCATATTCCTTGAAAGTTTCTGGCTTTTTCTTCTCCATGTTTTGGAGAGTTTGGCGATCCGGAGCCAAGTCCATAACATGTTTATAGTTGCCGATGAAGGCCTGAGCAAGGTCATTCCAAGTTTTGATGTTTCTTGGTCCTTGACTTAGATACCACTGCAATGCTGATTTTGTGAGACTTTCCTGAAAAAGTGCAATCCACACCTTTTCATCTTTTGTGAGTGGTTGTAGTCTCCTTAGGAACAGTGTGATGTGAGTGATGGGATCACTCATTCCGTCGTATTTTACGAAATCCGGTACTTTAAAGTCCGTAGGGATTATGACGTCTGGCACTAAGCAGAGGTCATCCACTGAGAGAGATCCGAATATATTACCTCCTTCAATGGCTCGCAGTCTCTTCTCTATTGTTTCGAGTTTTTGAGATTCTCCTTCTTCCTTTGGTGGTGTCTTCTTCTCTTCATACACAGTGTCTTGTTTCAGGTGAACACTAGCAGACTGTCCTGATTCCTGAAACAGGTTTTCTTGGACTGAGACTCGTTGCGGAGTGAATCCCGGAGGATAAGTGGGATCTTGTGCTTCTTTGATGGGAACTTGAGTTACTTTCTCCTTGATTAGTTCCATGAATTGTCTCATCTGTTCTGCCATACTTTCTATCTTGGACTCCATCTCTATAAGACGTCCTTCGGCTTGTTCTGCCATTAATCTTGTTTGAAGCCGAGTTGAATATCGGTGTTGAGGTCCAATTTTACCTTTTTAAAGGAATATTTATTTTATTAGATTCTATGCGTATATGATTGATGTGATGAATGCATGTATGCAATGTGAGATTATGTTTTTATCAGACTTTGTATGCACGTGATTGATGTAATAGATGCATGCAACATAAAGTGAGATTATGTTTTTATCAGACTTTATATGCACGTGATTAATGTAATGCATGTATGCGATGAGTGAGTTTGCTTATCCATTATCGTGAAACTTCAAAACTTTTAGTTGTCATTATAAAGACAAAAAAGTTAGCATAATTTGATGCGTGGTTTTGATGCATGAAGAATAATTGCACAAGAAAGATAAGGTTATTAATAAGTTAAATAGCAATTAACAACTCATGAAGTATTATGGATAAACAAGTTAAAACCATACGAAGAAAAGTGTAGAGTAACAACACAACATAACAAGGATATGCTTATGGCGTTGGTAAAATGGTAGAAATTCTATGGTCAGTTCTATGGTCAAGTGGGGAGTTCTATATGCATAAGGTGGCTTATCAAAAAGGCAAGGGATAGTTCCCGAATCCCGTCACTAAATCATAGTGACGGCCCGATTCCTTACCCTCTAGGGTTAATGTAAGGAATGGATTAATTCGAGTCGTAGCTTTTCGTGGGCCCATGCAGAGACTAACCGTCTCAGAAGGCAATACACTACTTTGCTACTTTGAAACCGGTGAAGGCTTGGAGACCATGGCCTCACAAGGACAGCAACACCAATTTCGCTTAGAAAGAATCGTGTTTGATTTAAGGAAGCTCGGGTATAGAGCTTCATTTTGTGAATGCATTATGCATGTTTACTTAAGTAAATATAATATATAAATCCACATAATAGTAAAGCAAAGTAAATCAAAACAAATCAACTTTAGGCTCGACTCACTAACGTGGACTCCCCAGTGGAGTCGCCAAGCTGTGGCAACGTCGGGTTTTCGGGAGTCGCCACCAATCAGTTTTCTTAGGTCGATTGGTCACCTTAAAATTGGTCTGCGAGAGTTCGGGGATCGGGAGTACGGTTACGTTAAAACAACTTTGTTAAAACGCCCAAAAATTGGCACCTTAGTTGATTTTAATTTTGTTTTGCTTTGCTTTTAAATAATTCTCAGTTAATTTTCAAAATTAGAAATTTTAACTGGATTAGTCGAAATGTGGATTTTTAAATTAATTAATTTGTATGAAATTTTATACTTCCGAACCATGGACTCTGCCGAGTCATTTGGACACGGAAGATTTTTGATTCCGAACCATGGACTCTGCCGAGTCATTTGGACACGGAATTTGGTGAACTTTTAAATAATTTAATCCATATTGTAAATATGGATTTTTATCTTTTTTTTATTTGATATTTTTTTTTTAAACCGCAGATCCTGACGGATCATCCGGATATGTAAGTTGATTTAATTTATAGTTAATTATTTAATTCTTATTTTTATGGAATTAATTATTAGTTTAATTACTAATTCGTAATTCTTTTTGTTATAGAATTTTTAGATTCATTAATAATCTAAAAATTTTTATTTTCTATATTTTTCTTTCTTTTCTTTCTTTTCCTTCTTATCTTTCTTATCTTATCTTATCTTTCTTATCTTTATTATCTTTTTCTTATCTTTCTTATCTTTTTCTTATCTTGTTTTAATTTTCTTTTTGTTTTCTTGTTTAATGAAAAATATTTATTATTTTAGTGGATTTAAAAGTTATATTTTAAATAAATCAGTAAAATATAAAGTCTTAATTTTCATGTATTTTTTTAAACAGGTTTTATTTTTATTTTTTTATTATTTTTACTGGATAAAAATAACTATTAAAATTAATTTTAACTTTTTGTTATCTTTAAAGAATTAAAAACATGTATATAAAAATAAAAATAATTGGCTTTTTTAAAAATGATTTTTATTAGCCTTAATAATTAATTACAAAATAATCTTCTTTTAATTTTCATTTATTTATTAATTAGTAAAGGGTAAAGGTGAATTAAATAAAAAATTATATAAAGAAAAAAAAATTAATAATAATAAAGTGGGACTTTTTGGCCATCCACTTTAAAAATAATAATAAATGTTAGCAAAGTTAATTAAATTAATTGTTAAACAACAGTAATAAAAAGTTAGTCAAGTTAATTAAATTAATTAATTAACCAAAATAATAAAAGTTAGCCAAGTTAATTAAATTAATTAATTAACAACAGTAAAAAGTTAGCCAAGTTAATTAAATTAATTAATTAACAACAATAATAAAAAGTTAGCCAAATTAATTAAATTAATTAACAACAATAAATAAAAAGTTAGCCAAATTAATTAAATTAATTAACAACAATAAATAAAAAGTTAGCCAAATTAATTAAATTAATTAATTAACAACAATAATAAAAAGCTAGCCAAGTTAATTAAATTAATTAATTAACAACAATAATAAAAGTTAGCCAAGTTAATTAAATTAATTAATTAACAACAATAATAAAAGTTAATTAATTGTTAACAACAATTATAAAAGTTAGTAATAATGCAAAAATTAAAAGGTTAGTAACAATAATAGTATTAAAAGTTAGTTGTTAGTAAGTTAATAACAACAATAAAAAAAGGGGTTAGTAATAAACAAATAATAAACAAACAAGTAAAAATTAAAAGGGTTAGTAATTAATTCTGCAAGAATAAAATACAAAGTTAGTGACCAAAGTGAAAGAAATTGAAAAGATGAAGGATTAAATGAGAGTTGTACCCTTGATTTTAAATTCTGAATTCTGAGAAATGGAAACAGAGGGCGCGCGAGGGGGGGAGAAGATGGCTTAATCGTCAAAATGAAAAGTTTTGAGATTTTCTGAGGAAAGGAAGGAGAGCTAGGGACTAAGGCTGTAATTTTTTCTATTTTAAAAACGGAGCTCTAAGCTTTTCTTTCTATTTTTATCTGTGTTCAGCACAAAATTTGGGGGGCTATTTATAGAGGAAGTTTAGCTGAACTGTTGATGGATAAATTAATAAAAAATTTCAAACTTATCTCTTAAATTGGTAAAATGACAATTTTAGTCCTTTACGTCTCTCAGCCTCAGGATAAGTTCCTGAAGCTTCTGATTTTGACAATTTTGTCGTTTTCTGTCAATTTGAGCCAAAAACGTCGGCAGGCTCAAAATTTTATGTGATAAACTACCAAATGCTCCTGGAACTTTTAGAATTTGTCAATTTTTTCCGAAACTTCTCAATTTTGTCATTTTTACCTCAAACTTTTAATTTTTTGTCATTTTTTTCATGAAATTTTATTTTATTTCAAACATACACATATTCACACATATATCATTTTAAATCAAATTTTCACAAAACAAAAATATATTTTAAACTAATTAAATTTTTTTTTTTAATAATAATAGTAATATATATTTTTTTTTAAATTAATTTTTTTTTAATAAAATTTTTTTCAAAATTTTAAAACACCCGGACGAAATTGGGTGTCAACAACTAGTATTTGCTCAATTGATCAAATTTGCCACTATTATTATTATTATTATTATTATTATTATTATTATGCAAAGTTGCCACTAATGTTATCTGTCAAGGGCAATTTTGTTTATGAAAATTGCTTATACAGCAAAAAGTGGGAAATATGGGAGTATCAATTCAAAGTTTTCTTTAAAGTTTTAATTTTCTGAATCTATCATTTTCATGATGATATTCAATATTATCCTTGCTCTCACAACCCGTACACCCTCCACCATTCCACAACCGGCACCACCATGACTCTTTAGACATCCCGATAACGTCACTCAAAACAAATCCTGAACAATTCCATTCTCCATTGAACTGGATTGAATCAACTTTCATGAACAGAGAAATTTTGGATTTGAGGAAGCACAACTGTTTGTGGCTAGAGACAAATTTTGGTGGTGGATGATGAATCAAGTATAACCCACCATGATACTACTATGAAACCGGAAAAACCAAAATTGGTGTTAACCCTAGGAAAAACACATGTATCACTCTCTCCTCACCCTCTTGTACTTTATTGTATCATATTACACTATACTTCTAAATATCAACATTGGTACTGTTGGATAAACAGTAGCTCAGTTTCGAACTGGTTGAGCCAAGTTGGTTTTGAATCATGGTTCAGCAGTTTTTCTTTTGCTTTTGATTTTTTTTTTTAGGATACAATTTGCTCTTTTTTTAGTTTTATCTCATTTCGTAAGGTGCTTGCCTTTATGATTTGTAAGGACCTAGGTTGAAATTTTCTTGGTTTTTGTCTGTCTCACATTTTTTTTTTCAGTTAAAATGCGATTTCATTCTCTAACTTTCTAATTTTTTTTATCTTTTTGGACCTAAGTTACATCTGTGTTACATTTTAGCCCCTGAATTTTATGACTATTTAAATATTCTATTTGTTCTCTTGGCCCCTAAGCTTTTCTTTTTGTTGTTTTTTATGTACTATATTCTAAAGTAAAACATTAGTGACCATAATTTGTTTATTTTCTAGTTAAATTTTTTTTATTGTTTAATTAAACCATTTTTTTTATCTTTATTAAATCAATTGTTAAATCCTTAATACCTAAACTTTTTCTATTTTTTTTGTCTTGATCCTAACTTTTTTTTATTGATTTTCTTTATTGTTGTTTTGTAAAATGATGCTTTAATCATTATTTCTATAATTATTCTTTCATTATTGATTATTAAGAATTGTAGCGTCAATTATTTATTTCAAGCTCTATAGTTTAATAAAGCAATTTGGTCCATAATTGTTAAATTTGAGAGTAAATTTTTCTAGATAAAATTTTTTATCGATATTAAAAATTAGATTTTGTGTTAATAGGAGATGAAAAATTTTATTGAATTGTTTTTAATTAACAGACCAAATATGCATTGTTTTGAAACATATAACATGCTTTGTGTCACACTGTTATTATTTAAATTTATTACAAAAATATCCACTACAATGTGTGGGCCACAAAACCTATTCATTTGTTCCCTTGGTCTCTAATTTCTTTTTCATTTTTTTATTATCTTTTAAAGTAAAATATTGGTTACCATGATTTGTTTATCTTATGTTTTTTATAGTAGTATTTTTTACTTCAACATCCACCTAATAAGGTGTGAACATTATTTTATTTTAAAATTACAAGGACTGAAACCTAAAAGCATATTTTTTTGTTATATCAAATCTCTACATCTTTTCACAAATTTATGCAATGATCATATATATTACCTAAAGAGGTGAATTTTATTGATCTCAACTCAATCAACAGGCTCATACAAGATATCTCGGACAAACAGTCTATGAGAGGGAGGTGATGGACAACTAGTCCACTCATAAGATCTCACCTTTTGCAATAGGATGCTATAGCATCAGCACAAACAGTTAGCCATCCTAGTCATATGACTAACTCTACACCATGTGAACCTCTGCTGCAATCTATGGATGTCAGCCACAATACCTCTAATCTCCCACGGCATTCTGACGATTAATAGCCTCAGCAAGTCTCTTAGAGTCTGTTCCACTGCTTGAAGCAGTGGGCACCACCAGAGTAGACCAGAACTCTGTGAAACCATAATGCTCTATTGAATTACAGAAAGAGGATTCAGTTTCTTATAGTGGAAAACAACGAAGATAAAAAAATATTACTTCACCATCTACTGGGCTTTATTACATCAAAATCCTTATTGTTTGCTATCTATCAATTTCAGCCACACACCGAAGAACTGGACAAGTTTCTGTTTGTGTTCTTCCACATAGAGGTGAAAAATACTAATTCATCCATTTGAGGTGACTTCGCCTTTTGATTTCTTCACATAATGTAGGAGATCATATCTTTTAATATGTTTGCGGAAAATGTAAACAATAAATGTTAATGATTAATATAAGATATTACTATCCACCATTATTTACCCTTTTTTTTTTTGTTTCTGCAGATGAATTAAAAGTAAATCAAATTGTATGAAAAAAAAAAATCAAAGAACTAAGTAAATGGGAATGGAGGGAGCAGTAGGAAGAAGAGTTTGGGTCTCCAGATTTGTAGTCCACTAAACAACGAACTGAATCAAGGCTCATTGGGTCCACTGATATTGGGCCAAACTCTGGAAATCAAATGTAGATTCGGCCTTACTGGGCCTCAATCACGTATTCAATCCGCAAGTGTGGGATCTAGAAATTTTAACTAACAGAAATAAAAGGAAAAGAAAAAAGACTAATGGTGTATTAAGTGCTCACGTACAAGTATAAGCTGTAGTATAGATAGTACTCCTATTTATTGATTTACGCTAATTTCTTTAGGTTGTGGATAGATGTACATAATACACTAATTTTCTCAAGAAATCTTCGAGCCGCAAATGCTAAACTCTGATGATAGTTGTGGAATTAAAGTGTTTTTTTTCCTTCGTAAATAATTTCGCTAAATATGATACAAGGTTTATTAGAGCTTGTTTAATCCCATGTGAAAAATGTTAATTGTATATTAAAAACTTAGTTTTATTTGCTGTTTTAACTTTCAATTAAACTATTTCATATATAATTTTATAAAATTTTTGTACAAATATTTAATGTATTAATCACTATTAATCTTTTCCAAAACGTCAGTAATCACACTTATGGTTTGTTTAACTCACTTTTTAGTATTTTTTTTCTTATGGAAATGGAGAGTGAACAAAATTGCTACTAATGTTTGCTTGAGTAAGCAATTTTGCTATTAATATTTTTTGTGCAATTTTCTATTGAACATTATCTGTGTTGAGCAATTTTCTTAGTAGTTGTCAAAATTGCTATATGGAAAAATGAGAATAATGCAAGTTTCAATTTTAAATTTTCTTTACTTGAAACCTTACCACCTAATTTTCTGAATCTATTATTTTCACCATGATCTTCAATATGGCCCTCGCTCTAGAAACCCCTGTATCCTCCACATTTTTCACAATTGGTGCTACGTCCACCCTTCACATATCCCGACTATGTTGCTCAAAACAAACCCTGAACAAACTCAATGTCAATCAAACCAAATTGAACCGATTTTCCTCAACATAGAAGTTTTGAATATGAGGGAAGCATAATTTTTCTTGTCTAGAGCACAAAATGAACAAATTCTAGTAATGGATAGTGAATCAAGTATAAGAAATTGTAAGAAATGGGGTTTGATTGATGTGGAAGGGACTGGACCAATGGATGTTAGAGTTCTAAAATAAAGGATCAACGACGGGGGCAGTGGAGGGTTTCCTAATAAAGATGAGGAAGGTGAAAACAAAAAGGTTCAACAACAGGGATATATAATTAAACACAGGATTCTAACTTATCTGGGTGTTATGAAAGGTTGAAATATCTGAGGATTTAGGAGAAAAATTTTTGGAACTAATTTAAGAGCTGTGTTATCTCACAGTTAAATACTCCAATAGCTATTTTGCCTTTTTTTGCAACTTCATTGACAAAATTGCTCCTATGTACTAACATACAACATTAGTGGCAAATTTACACAAAACATATTAGTGGCAAATTGCTTATTCAAGCAAATATTAGTGACAATTTTACCTTTTTTGCTAAGACGAGACAATAGATAGATACAAGAAAGCAACCACAGCCCTATACAAAATTGATCACTAAAGAGGTGACATATTTATAGAATTTCCTCAAAAATTTGTTAGAAGTGCCATAGAATATGTCATGTACATACTCTAATTAGCTATTTTTTTTTTTTTGTAACATATTTATAAAAATCTATTGTACTTTTTCCTTAAGAGTAGCTATGGGTGATCACTATTTAGTTAAAATAAAAAAATTTAAAAAATTAAAATAGTTTAGAAATTTAGTTCAGTTAATTTAGTTTTTCGATACAGTTTCGGTAGAAGCCAAATAGGTCAATTTCGGTTATAGATGTTAGTTCTTTCAGTAATCGATGGGCAGATTGACAGATTTAAAAGTAATAGAGGCTGAGTGGAACGGAAATAGAATGTTGATGGCATTATTGGGGTTTGGTCATCCTAAGTAAAATAAATCCTACTCGCGTTCCGCTGGCGCCATCCTCCCACACGCCATCTCCGTCACGCCGCTCCGTCGTTGCAGGCTTCATCGATCGGCGTTAACGGCGGTGCTTCAACTCCATGATCGAGCTTCGATTTCCTGTCGAAGAAGTCTTTTACTCCTCCCTTATGGGCTCTCTCATCTGATTCACGTTCCTTCCCACGTCTTCTCTCTTACTCATGGCAGCAGCTCTCTCACCTTCGTTTTTTCTGTCTCTACATCTGTGCGCTTGATTCCATTGTCGCATCGCGGTGACCAATTGAAGCTGCCACAACACAAATGCCGATTGAAGTAAATTTTGGTTTTTCTTTTGGTTACTTACTGGAATCTCCCCAGGCCAACAACACTGAGGCCGATTGAAGTTGCCACAGTTTTCCAATTTCAGAACTCAATTTTAGCTAAACCCTGAGCTAGTCCTCTATTTCTAACTAAATGGTTAACAAAGTTACCCGTATCCTTACTTTTACATTGTAGCCACCGGATTAGAACTAAGTACTTTGGTTATTTCGGTGTGAAACTAAACCGAAATGAAAAAATTCAGTTTGGTTTTACTTTGTTCTTATCCTTTAATTCGGCTAATTTGCTTTTGTTATAACTTATGGTCAAAAACTGAAAACCAAAACCAAATTAACCAAAAATTTTGGTACAATTTTCAAAATATTTTTATACCATTTGAAGTTAACTATCCTATGCGTATATAGGTTGAAAATTCTTGTAACGTTTTGGAGACAAAAGATTTAGGTAAAGTTAAGTTATTGAAGTTGTACCTTCACATGTGTCCAGTTACAAACTCAACATTCAACTTTTCTTTTTAATGCAAAAACATCCCCAACGTTTATGCAAACACAACCTCTGTACTGTACACCTCCTCAACCAAAGAAAACCCAAGCACAAGCAACAAAAGGAAAGGGCATTATGGCAAAGTGGTGGAGACCTCCAGCTACAGAAAAGACTACAAGCCGATTCAATGATCACAAACTCTAATGACTAGTCCTCCATGATTTCCAAAATTCTATAAACATCTGTTTACCAAACTAAGTCCGCAATAAGAAAAAAAAAGTTGCAACTCTATTTAAAGTTACTCAAACAAAAGATATTTAATTTGGACTCTTAATAGCCTACTGCCTACATAATAGAACAAGCATTAGGGTTCTCATCACTAAACAAAGTAACGAGCCTCTCATCGGCGTCATTGGGATTGGGCAGGGCTT
Organism: Aquilaria yunnanensis; assembly: GCA_039654915.1. Lineage (NCBI taxonomy): Eukaryota > Viridiplantae > Streptophyta > Magnoliopsida > Malvales > Thymelaeaceae > Aquilaria > Aquilaria yunnanensis. Next base: position 7,506,513 of record CM077595.1, read on the forward strand.
GGGGGACGTCCTTAACGTAGCCGGAGGGCGCCTTCTTGTCGTAGGCCTGAGCAACATAGGGATATGCCACTAAGTTGTAGGGCACATAAGGCCAAAAATCTGCTCTCTTCCCAGTGGCTCTCACTTTCTTTAACACCTTGTTTGGCTCTACGTACCCACTCACTGTCACCTTGCTCTGCTTCCTGCTCACTTCTACTGATTTCACTCCTGTTTCAAAACAAGAAAAAAGGTAAAATGGATATGACTAAGTATTCATAAATGGCATGAAGAGTTGGACGATTCAAATTTGGTTCTGTTTGGTTTATGGGAACTTGGTTGGCATTTATAGTGGTAAGCGGTAACCAGTAAGTCCCAGATGGCAAGAGCTCTAATCACTTTCTAAACTCAAAAGGGTAAAAACAACCAGTAGAGGAAAACAAAAGTTTCGTCCAAACAACACGATAAATTATAATCTGTTCTTGTTTGTTTGATATTTTCTACACTAGATCCAAGTAAAGGAAACAACTTTTTTTATTTTTTTAACCTTTTCCGAAGAATCAAAGGAAGTTGTTGTAAAAGAAAAGTGATTATTTTTTGTTCCATAAGGTGGTCATGTTTCATAGAAAGAAGAAACAGAGGAAGGAGATGAGAGACAGGTTTCGAAGTTCAAACCTCTGAGATCAGAAACAGAGTTTCTAACTCTTCTCTCACAACCATCGCAGTCCATTTTCACTTTGATCTCCACTGTCTACAACAATTCAAATTCAACATAGTCATAAGTAACAACCCACCTTAAATATAGTAGAGGGGCGAAAAAGGAACTTTTCTTGAAGAGAAAACTTAGAAAAAGCAAAGAAAGGAAAGAAAGATCACAAAGGTACCTGCCACACTCTGTTTTTCTTCATCTTTCTCTTGGTATCATAGAAAAAGTCTGAAACAGAGTCGGCCAAAGAGTCCAACACTCCCATTTTTATAGCAGCAAAAGAGTTCAAGAGAGAGAGAGAGAGAGAGAGAAAAGGAGAAGATTGATGGGTCAGAGAAATTTGAAGCGATTGAACTTGGCTTCGTTTGGTTGCTTCCATTTATAGGACAGCATTACGGTGCTTTAAGAAATCAGCCGCAAAAGAGAAAAAAAAAATAAATGATTTTTTTAAGAAAAATAGTACAATACAAGCTGTATTTTAAAGTTGATTAATTGACTTAGTACTTATATTTTTTCAAAAACAAAATCGTTTAATATAAGCAAGAAAGTGACTTGTGTCCCATAAACCATGCCATTTCTTACAAAATATCATGCAGACAATTGTGTTTTCAATGATTTCTTAATATTTTTCATACTATTTTTTATGAAGGCTAAAACACTAATCATTTACGATTCCGTTAGTTTTTTTGAACGAAATATTCAATATATATCTGCAATTTTATTTGACGTAGTAGTTCTGAATATCAAAAAAATGAAAAAAGAAAAATACATTTACCATGTAAACATTATACTATCTCAAGCACAACTGTGTATGAAATAATTGTTGGTAATTCAACAATTCTATTTCATTCCTCGTATCATAATATATTATTCACTTTTGTGGAGTAAGTACACTTTGTGAATTAAAAATCATTTATGTCATAATCAAAACACTTTTATTAATACAAGTAACCTGGACATAAGAATTGAACCGCCAAAGAGTTGTATCAATAGTTAAATTAAGGTTTATCAATTTCTTAACTAGTAAATAAATTAGGGGGGTTATGTATTCATTAATAGTAGCATCTTGTCGTTGGTGGCTGGTTAAAGGGGGAGCTTCTGAGATTAAAAAAGAAAAAAGAAAAAACACAAAAAGAGCTGTTGTCTGGCTGGGTTATGTTATGTGCTTTCTTGGGACCGAAGAAACTGATTACTATTTGTTGTAAAGCGCTTAAGCGTCCGCGTTCATCTTCTGGACTCTGCCCTACACCGTGTTTTTGCTCGCAAATTTTGTAGTTCAAGAAATCAACAAGGTCATTGCTATCATTACCCACCAGCCACACGGTTTTGTTTCCAATTTTCTTCTGCTTAAATATATACCAACATTTCTAAATAATAAGCTATTTAAATGGATTGTTTATAATGTTGCTGGGACCAGGGCAGAGGTGGAAAATTTCTTGAGTGAGGTGAGAATTATGTATTAAAAATAGTGGGGTAAGTAGCTATATATATTAAAAAATTATGGAGTCAAAATATTTAATGATCATAAAATTAGGTCTCATATATATAGTTTTTCAAAAATTGAGTGGGCAATTGCCCCTATTCAACTATATGTAATGTGGCGCTGCCTCTGGTTGTGAACCTAATGAAAAGAAGATGGTTAAAACAAAGTAAGTAAGTAACTATATTTAGATTAAAATACAATTAAAAGATACAGCTTAGAATGTTATTTGATTTTTTATTTTTAAACCATAAGTTAAGATATTGGAAGATGGTGTTTAAACATTGTAAAAAAAGAAAAAAAACTCTAATTAAAAGTAGAAAGCGGGTTTCATTATTGTTTTATTTTCTTTTTGGTTTTACCTAAAACAAGCAGGGCTCTCTTGGAACTTGCATTAAGAAATCAAAACCTTAGGCGCTGTAAAAAGGTTTTGTACCATTTTAACGTCTAAGACAAGTACCCAATAAGAAAGAAAACTTTTAAGACTAGTATAGCTCAACCAAACGTTATAGGTTTCCCTCAATGTTTAACAAGTTGTTGGACTCAATTTTCTTTTCCATGTTTCGCGGGTTATGTGGATGGTTTGATTTTATCTCATTTTTGGTGATTGTGATAGCTTTTTTATTTTAGAAAAATTCCCTCAAATGTATATAGGAAATTAACTTGAGAGGTGGCATCAATTATGAATGATCTGGAGCCCACCTGTGTCGCATCATTTTCTGGATGACAGGGACTTCATTTGTATTTAGCCTTTTTATCAAAAGAAAAATATAAGTATTTTTTTTGTTTAACCTTGAATTTTGATTGGTTGAATGGGAAATACATAAAATTAAGCATATAAAAATATTTGGCAAATTTGAAGTTATAAATCTGTGTGACTAAACAAAATCTTAAACTAGCACTAAATATTTGTTGTAGACAATTTCAATTCGTTAAAATTGGCATTATTAAAAAAAATTAAAATTTTAATAAAATATTAGTATGTTTAGGAAACTGCGCCATTCCATATAATTAAATGCTAGTTAAATATTTCACTTTGATAGAAACACTCCTGAAACAATAAATTTTGGCTGTATTGTAGTGGTATTTAAGGTGTGATGTTGATGTTATGAATGCATGTTGTTGACCGTGGGTGGCTGGCTTAAATGTCAATAAACTTTCAAAAATCTCCCTCTGGTTTGACATAATTTATACTTATCCTCCTTATATTCGAAAACTTACACTTATCCTCATTTTTTCCTATAGTTCTCCAGTTAATTTGTTTAGTGTTGAGGAAAAGGCATAAAAGCCCTCATGAGTGAGGTTGGAGACTTGGCTTTGGTACAAAAGTGGCAAACTTGCTTACAAGGGTTTCGACCAATTTCATCTAGCAAGATCTCTACTCATTGACTGTTGCCTCGACATGGGGCCTAACATGACCTGCATCATCTTCTTTTATGAGTTATCCTTGCCAGATCCAGCTTCATGATGGATGGGGCCGTTGATAGTGCATTGAATTTCCAATACCGTGACAACTAGCAAAGAAGGACTATGTACACATATGGTTCCGAATTTGCTGCAAGTCCCATAGATTCAATTGCCCAACTTAGCTAAGATGCTTAAGTTTTTTCTTTTCTATTCAACTCACACTTGGGCCCTGTCACCAATTGCCACAAGTGTCAGCAACTTGTCGTGGTTCCTCAAATCATACTAATTGGTATGAAGAAAAGGGCAAGTGGCCTGAAATGTCTAGTTATTGGCAAAATGACTCAATGAGTATGGCTTTAATTTTAAACTTTTCTGAATTTATTTAATATGTGGAATTAGAGTATTTAATCTATAGAAATATTTTCAATTGGATTTGAATATTGTTAATTCTAGAAATAGTTTACATGTCTAGGATTTGAAGTGAGTAAGGGTTTATCATTTTGTGTCATTAAGTTTATTACATCTAGAGACTCTTTAAGATATAAGGATGTGTCTGTATCCTCCTGTTGTCATTATTGGTCGAGTTCAGTTGATCAACTTGTTTGCTCATGAGCTGTTTTGGGTACTGAGCATGTATTTGCTTGTGCAATTAGAACCATTTGTTTGGAAGTCATTTTACATGTTACTTGGTGCGTCAACTTAACTGTTGTTAATTTTGTTGAGCAATTTATACCTGTTATGAATCAATCACCCTGGTGTGTGCATCCTACATATTGAGATGTTTTCAATCTTCATAAATCCCTCACTTGAGGCCTCCAAAGTATAAGAGATCTAGATTGCCAAGAAAATAAAGAACAATGATTCGTGCCTATAGTGGTGTCCTGTTTGGTGGTGGTGGTGTCAGGGAGAGATTTGTATCATTAACAATGCCTATTGCATTTTTCTCTTTGTGGTTTGCTCTATATAACATATTTTTTGCTCATTTGTTCTTGGCAACATGATCATTTGTGCCTTTTTTGTAGATGAGCAGGAGATTGTAAAGAAGTGTTGAAGATCTAAAAGGCCAAGGAAGGGGCAACATACAAGAGCCAGGTTTTGAGTGTAATTGTTCCAGCTATGGTTGATGGTTTTGAGTTGATGATCATTTATTTGTCTTGGTAAAACTTGAACTTGTATTTTCACTTTGCTATTTTGGAATACTGGGCACATTTATATTTTTCAATCACTTTGTCAACAAATCTGCTTGTTTTAAAAGTTTTTTTTTTGTATATCTGGTGCTAAAAGAGAAAAGAAAGAAAAAAAAAAACATGCTAAAATCAAGACAAAAGTGAGAGGTAATCAAAACTCTTGGGCAAATTTTTATGTGCACCCAGTATATGTCATACACACACACCAAACTTTCTGAATTTGAGCATTCTAGTTCTTAAAGTTTGTTTTCTATCTTGTTTGTTTGATTCAAGAATTAATCAAAATTCCCAAGTTTTTCTGCTACTAATAATTAAAGATTATTGTTAAGATCTTTTCAGACTATCACCCAAGTTGCGTATTGACCGTAAGATCCATTATTGAAGTGAAAGGGCAGTAAGATAAAGTAAAACGTTGATAAATAGCTGTTAATATTGATTGATAGTTATTGATAGATAAAATCTTTAGAAATTTGACTAGGTCTGCTTCAAAGAGACAAGAGAAATAAGAAATTATGGGGAATAGAAAAACAAAGAACTCACAAGCTGTGTTAATCAGAGATTTTTTAAAAAAAATTAGAAAATTGAAATATTCCTAAGGCTGATAAATGAGATGTTTATAAAAAAGGAAACTTTTAATTTCAAAATGACTTACCATTACAATGGTAGAAAAAACTGTTCCAATAATGGAAGAGGACCATAAATTTAAATTATTTTCAAAATACATGATCAAGGATCATTTATAAAATTATTATAACTACTTGCATGTTGGACTTATGCAAATTACTTTAAAACTTTAAGGGGAAATGGTTATCACAAAATTGCCTTAAAAGATTGTAGACATAATAAATTCTCTGATTTTTTGTTAGGCATTATAAAATCAAGTATGTGTGATAAACCAATTTATTTTAATTGTCATCCAAACTTCACTATTTCTTTTAAAAGATTCTCATATCATGAAAGTTTTAACTATAAATATTATGACATCTAGTTTTGATATGCTAGAATGATTCCAAAATCTTGTTTTGGTTTATAGAATCTATTACAATGAAAAGACAACATAGATTGAGCTTAAGGCTTTAGAATTTGATACACGATTAGAAACTTTGTTTTTAAAGACTAATACAGAAAAAAGTCATGTTGTCATTCCAAAACCAATTAAATGAAAAAACATTAAGTTTGTAGAAAAAATGGATTTTTCAAAATGAAAAATCCATGAAACCTCTGAAACCTCAAGAATTAAGAAAGAATAGTTGAATAAGAAAATGAAGAAGTTGAAATAAGATTTAGCAAAGATAAAATTACAAAAATTAATTTTTCAGAATTAGAACAAAAGAGGCTTCCCTCAAGAATTGCTTATAAACCCTCTAAAGCTTCATGCACTTGTGTGCCAGAATCTGAACTTAAGAAACTTGTAGGAGTTAAGGAATTCATAGAACAAGCATCATACCTTGTTTATAGAATTGATCAACTTGTCTTAGAAAAAGGTCAAAGTTCTAGACAACAAGAAGAATAAGTAAAATCTGTATCCATGAGATCTTCTAATCCTAATTTTTTAGATTTTCAACTAAATGTCTTAATAAAACCATTTACCATTTAGGTTTGACCCTCAAAGTGAAGATTTTTGGTTAGAAAGTAATGAGATTAAAAGAAAATGGTTTTTTGACACATATATCAAAGAAAATAAAAAAGAGATTAAACACCTTTGGTATAAAAGAATAATGAAAACTAATAAAAAATTGAAATCCTTTAAATCGTTTATCCCAGCCATAGTGTTAGATGAAGAAACTACATTAGAAGTGCTGGAAAAAACTTGGTCTACATATAAGACTAAAGATGGAAAATAAATTACATCATCACATTCACCTAACATTATAGTCATAATAGGAGAAGAAACTATAACATCTGCTTTACTCTTCAAAGCTTTTAATGTAAAAAAACCCTGAAATTGTCAAGAAACCTATGGATAAGAAAAATCTCTAAAATATCATGGAACAGAATATATTTATAAACCATTACATACAATCCATAGGTAAACAGTTGAATAGAATTGAAATAATTTTGGATAAGTATAAGTTTGGTCTTACAAAGACTTCACTCTTTTAACCAGAACTTTTGCTAGAAACCTTAAAATCCCCGATAAGTTTTTCTAAGAAACTTCTAGAATTCAAATTAAAACCAAATGATAGAATTAATGATTTAGCTGATCAAATAGCTGAACTAACAATTAGGTTTGAAGAACTAAATGAGACTATAGATAAAAAATAAAAGGGTCTTCAGATAAATGTTATTGAAAAAAGTCCAAATATACAAGAATTAATTGATTCTCATAATTCAAACACATGGAGCTTTAGAGTTAAATTATCTTTTTTTTTTTTTGAAGGGGGGAGAGGAGGTCCAATTAAAAATGTTTCAAACGTTTGGAATATGTCTCATCCTTATGCTTCATCAAAACAATCCTTAGTGGATACAAGATTAAACAATTATTATAAGTCTTATGCTTTTGTAGAATATAAAGGAGATTCAATAAGAGAATGGAATATAGATGATTTGTCAGAATATCAGATAATAAACACTATCTAACATATGATTGTGTTTGGGATAACTGTTAAAAAAGAAGTTGATAATTTAGACCCAGATATAGCAGAAATGGTTACAACTAGTTTGATAGGTTAGTTAAGAAACTGGTGGGAAAAGTGTTTAACTGAACAAGTTAGACAAAAGATAAAAAATGCAAGAAAAATATTCACAGTATAACATAGGAACCAATTAATCCAAACAAGTGAACCTAATGTTGTAAATACTTTGCTGTGTACTATTTATTATCTTATTGTTGATGATGCAATAAGTAAAGAAAGTAGAAATGGTGAATTGCTGTTAAATCTAATATGTAAAACTCTGCAAGATTTACTCTGGTATAAAAATACTTTCCTTACTAAAGTTTATGAGAGAGAAGATTGTAGATTTTTTGTTTGGAAAGAAAAATTTATATAAGGTTTACCTAAATGCTATGGCCAATTAGTCATGGATCATATTAAAGAGAAAAAACCAAGGTCATCCTAAGTTAGAAAATTATACCTATGGTTAAATCATAGTAGAAATTAAAGAAGTTGATTTAAAAATGCATCATAAAATAAAGTGGCAAAAACATGTGAAAAGAAAAAAATTAGTAGGAAGAAAAAGAAATGAGTAGATTTTGCTTACAATTTGGTTATGATATCCCAAGGCCATATTTTGATTATGAGCCTAGAAAATGAAAGAAGCATAGAAAATATATGAGAAGAAAGTTTGAATGATTAGAAGAAAAACTAGGACATTCTAAAAGGTTTAGAAATAAAAAAAATATAAAAAAGATCAAAAGATTTGCTGGAAATGTGGTAAACCAGGACACTTTGCTAATAAATGCAAAACAAGGCAAAACTAAACTCTTTAGGAATAGATGGAGGCTTAAAAAATGGTTTAATGCAAATCCTGTTAAATAGTGATAGTGAGCCTAAAGAAGTCCAAGAAAAAATAATTTCTGAAATTTTTGAAGAAATAAATGTAATTGGTCTTTCAGATAGTTCAGAATCTGAGTTAGAAAGTTATGGTTCAAATTATGATTGTGATCCCTGCCAGCTCTACAAAATACATTTGATAGTCTGCAATTTAATGTAATTCAGGTCAATGCCATTATTGAAGAAAATGAGAAAAGCTTAGAAATTGCTAGGCAAATTGATTATATAGAATTAGGAAAAGAAACTTTGTTTAAATATCTTGATAAAGTTTGTAAGCAAGGAAATCAAACGAATTATGGTAGAAGAAATTTAAAAAAGAAGGTTGATATACAATAATTAACCAAACCTTCTATCTATAGTTTAAATGAAATCCTTAGGAGAATAAATGAGACACAAAAAAGTTATAAAGAACATATAATAGCATAATTGAAAGGAAAAATTTCAGAGATAAATGTAAAAATAAAATCCATCAAGAATGTAATTGAGATTTTAGAACTTCAAAATTTTGAAGGATACTTACAAGATCTTCCAGAAGATGAGCTAGTTATGAAAGATATGAAAGAATTCAAGTTTAAGGCAAAGTAGAAAGAAAGAAAGAAAAATATTCTAGAAGTAGGCCAAAAATAAAGATTCAGAAATAGAATATTTCCAAGAAAAACCTTTACAATTTAATGAAGTCTATTATATGTCAAACAAAAAATTTACTAGTAGAATGATTTTGTTAATAAAAAACCAATTCAAATTGATAGTAGTGGTCTTAGTAGGTTCAGGAGCTAATATAAACTATATAAAAAAGTGTATTGTTTCCTACCAATATCTTGATAAGTCCTTTGGATTTATTACTGCTGCCAATAAGGAAACTACACCAATAAAGTTTAAACTAACAAATGTTGATGTGTGCAATGAGAAGGTTTGTATTAAACATCATTTTACGGTTTTAGACATGAACCAAAAAATAATTTTAGGAACTTCATTTTTTGCTGCAATCATGCCTTTTAAGGAAAGTATGAATGGAATTTTTACCAGAAAATTTGGAAAGAAAATTACTTTTAAATTTACTAAACTACCTAGAAGATCATTATTAGAAGAACTCAACATAGATCTAGAAAAAAAACAGAATGTTCTTATGTATTTAAAAGAGAAAGTAAAACATAAGAGTATTGAAGAAAAAATAGAAGACCAAGAATTAAGATTAAAAATAGAACACTTCCAAGGGAGTTTTAACCAATAAAGTTTGTGTTAATACTCCTAATGCCTTTTGGCAAAGAAAGAAACAGATTGTGAATCTCCCATATCAACCAGACTTTAATGAAAAAGCCATTCTTACATGGTCTTAGCAATCCAAATAAATGAAGAATTAAGGACTAACTATAGAAAAGAAATTCAAGATTTTTTGAATAAGAAATTGATTAGAAATATTTCTTTCCCATAAAGCTATTCTGCCTTTTATGTGATAAAGAATTTAGAAATTGAAAGAAGAGTGCCGAGACTAGTGATCAATTACGAACTTCTGAATAAAGTTCTTAAATTAATTAGGTATCCAATACTTAATAAGAAAGATTTGTTACCTAGACTTCATAATGCTTTGATATTCTCAAATTTGATATGAAGTTAAGATACTAGCAAATCCAAGTTGCCGAAACAGATAAATATAAAACAGAATTTAATATCCCATTTGGTCACTTTGAGTAGAATGTTACGCCCTTTGAGTTTGAGAATGTCCCATCAGAATTCCAGAAAATTGTAAATAAAATTTTTAATCCTTATAATTCTTTTACTATTGTTTACATTGATGATGTACTTGTATTTTCCCAATCAATTGATCAACATTGAAAGTACTTAAATAAATTTACAAAAATAGTAGAAGATGCAAGACTGGTAGTATCAACAAAAAAAATGAAACTATTCCAAACTAATATTAGATTTTTGGGCCATATAATTCATAAAGGAACAATTAAGCCTTTTGATAAATCAATAAGTTTTACCGATGAAATTAAGGATAGAAAGCACTTACAGAAATTTTTAGGAATTTAAATTACATTGCAGATTTTTATAAAGATCTTGTCAATGATTGTAAACCTTTATTTGATACGTTAAAGGAAAATCCTCCTAATTAGAGTATAGAACAAACTAAACCTGTCCAGCTAGTTAAAAAAATAATAAAAGAAATTTCTTGTGTTAATATTCTTAGCCTATAAGCTTTTAAAATTGTTGAAATAAATGCTAGTGACATTAGCTGTGGTTGACTATTAAAACTGAAAATTGATAGCAAAGAACAATTGGTAAGATTTACTTTAGAAGTTTGGAATCAAGTTCAAAAAAATTATGCCACTATTAAGAAGAAAATTCTAGCAATTGTGCTTTATGTCATAAAATTTGAAGAAGATTTCCTCAACAAGAAATTCTTAATTAAAGTTGATTGTAAAGTAACTAATAATGTTTTGATTAAAGATGTTAAAAACTTAGCTTCAAAGCAAAATTTTGCTCATTTGCATGCCATTTTATTTGCTTGCAATTTTGATATAAAATATATTGTGAGAGAAACCAATTCTCTGCCTGATTGACTATAGAATTTTTGCAAGAGAGAGAAGATGAGAAAAAATGTGAATTAGAAAAATAAAGCTATTCTCTATCAAGACACCAAAGATGATGTGATGGAAATAGAAAGTTACCTGAAGATGAACGTTGAATTAACTAGAACTTTTCTAGCTCAGCACCATGTTCATCTATAAAATCCTGAAAAAAAAGGAAATCATTCCAAAAAATTCATTCAAAAAAAAATAAAATCTGAGGGAGAACCTTCCAAGAAAAGAGATTTTTGGCTTGGCATTGGTGAATTATTGCCTTTCTAAGAGAGAAGAGTGTACATGATTTTTTAAAGAAATTCCCAAGAAACTAAGCAGAAGAATATTTCTTTAAGGCTCTTAAAGCCTTAAGAAATTTCCATGTATAGTTTGAGCATACCAACTATATTCTAAGAAATAGAAAGGAAATGCTTAATTTTCATATAAGATAAAAATTTTAAGCATCTTTCAATCATATAACTGGCAGAAAAATGCTGGTCTGAGCATCAGAATCCTTAGTGGCAATTCTAGCTACTCAAGAAGCCTCCATTTTTTGAATTAATTCTTCAAGAAATTGATTTTTTTGAAATAGAACATAAACCCAAAAGAACTCAGATCACCATTAACCTTAAAAGTGGTGATGAGGAACCTTTAAAAACATATATTTCAGAAATTGAAATTTCTTCATTTAAAATATTAAAAATTTGGACATTTGAAAAATAAGGAGTTTCATCTGGAAGAAGAAAGATTTTGACCAGAGGAAAATATGGGAATATGTTATTCTCATATTTGGGACTATATTAAGGCTTGGGATGAAGTATTCCATATTCAAACAAAGACCATTAGCATTCATGGATGATTTTATTCAAGGATAAGCAAAGGAAATTTTTTAATTGGTTTTATAACTGGTTCTTTGGAAACAGTTTGTTTAGAAACTCTTTCCTAGAATTAGTCATGAAGTCTATTGAAGGATTCTGCACGTTCCAAGAACAATTTCTCCAAAAAGGTCAAAAAGTGTCATTCCTGAATTTCTTTTTTGTGATCATGAACCATATTCTTTGGATCCTCCAATGGAAACAAGAAGTGGATTATGACACCCATTTTACTTTTTCCCTAGAATGAATTCGGGAAACAAAATGGTGGGATAAATGTGTCCCTAACTAATATTTGCCTGAGAATATTAGATTTGATGAAATTGATTTAATTGAAGAAGAAGATAACCCAGATGAAGAATTCTTGTATCTTATGCTTAACAGATTCTATCAAAGAAGACAATTCAGGGATAGCCAAATTCCTATCTCTATAATGAAAGAAAAAAACTATTAAAGTCTGCCTAGAAACAATTGGTTCAAAAAGACCAAGAAAACATCGGATCCTTATTCGACAAGAAGGACTCAACATGGACCCAGTAAAGGCATCTCTGACTCAGTGCCTTTATTTTCTATAGAAGAAAGCTAGTATCGGTAGAAACCGACAAGGAAAGAAAATAGCCAGTTGCCCAGAATTATTGCCTCCATCAACTGAAATAACAGAGCACCATTCGGCCATTAACTTTAGTGGTCCTAGATTCTTTTGATTTCTGATTGGAGAAATTTTGCTAGTCCTATCACTAAAGGCTTAGAAGTTTTGTCTATTTAAGGTGGTTTTCCTGCAGAGTCTAGGCATCGGAAAAAATTCTCATACCTCTTTTTTAGTCTATGTGCTGAATGCCTTTCTTTCCACTAGAGTTTGTATTTTATTACTTAGTATTTAAGTGGCGTGCTTGTACTGTACCATAGTGGTGTCAATCCTGTTAAAGCTCAAATTTCTACTTCAATAGTTCGAGTCTGTAATCATTCTAGTGTTCTTCATCTTTGTGTGGTAAATTGATTTTCACTAATTCTCTGTAAGTTTGTATTTTAAGTAAATAAATTGTATGAATGCATTTCCAATTCATATTTGTACTTGTGTTTGAATTAATTTTATGCTTGAAAAGAATGTACCTGGGCATTTTGGTATTAGAGCCAAGAATTATTGTTGTTTTTATATTTGCTGTTTGGTTGAATGTTTTAAACCTTAGGCCTTTTTTTATAAAAATAAGAGAATTAAAACCCCTAGCCTAGAATTTAACACAGGTGTACGTAATAGCTTCTCTAACTCTTGTAGCACAACATATCCTGTGGTTTCTAGGGACCTTTTTTGGGTTCCAAAACTTAAACTTATCATGGGGCCCAACATCTAAATAGACAATTGTTGACGGAGCTGGGAAATGAGGGGTGACTGACCATAGGTTCTCAAATATAAGGACAGAAGTGTAGTTTATGGAAAACCACAAGAATTTTGTTTTTTTTTTAAGATTTCCCTTAAATCTCTCCTCAACCCCTAGTCTAGACCTGTCGTTCGCAATTTTTTATTGTCTTTCACATTAATGTAGCCACTCAAATGTCAAAACAATATCCTACTAGTTGTACTTTCTTTATGCCTAGCATTTCAATTGTTAATGGTACTTGCTTTTAGCTACAACATTAGCCATATATATATTCTCATGTTGAATGCTCCTTCTTGCTCTTTTAAATGATTAAAATTTACCATTTGGAGCACTTTGAGTGAGATCGTCATCTTTCGATATTGAATTTGGTACTTATCACCTCCTATTAAGACATGGGCCACAGTAATATAGTATAACAGTCGGAACATACAACGAAACCTTGTTCTTTGAAGTGATATTAATATTAATATGTGGAATGGTGGTTTTTTTTATAAAAAAAATGTGTTCTTAAAAATTACTTGTGCTTGTTATAGTTCAGCTGGTATGAGGAGGACACTGCCCAAGTAATTGTTTGGGTTCGAACCCTATCTAGTTTTTGCTCCACTAAATAAGGAAAAATTGCCAACTGTGACATCACAATACTCTAGTTTTAGAAAAACATGCAAGTTAACTCTAACATTTTATAAATATACTATACTAGCCATACTTGCAAATGCTTAGAAGAAAACTTGAAGTAACAACAAAATTTTTAGGACCAGTTTGGCTCCTTTTAAATGACTCATTAATGAGGCACTAATTGGAGCCGAGTTGGCACTTAAGTTTTTGTGGCTACTTTTTATTGAGTGTGAAAAATAGAGAACATATATGCACGAAGCATTTAATAAGAATGAGGTTTATAATTGAAGAATTTCGGTGAAACAAGCCAGTCTTGAAGATGAAACCTGTTGTACGGTATCCATCATCACCACTGTAGGTGAATAGAGCTCCTCCCTCCACAACTGGGACCATAAATATTAATTCCAAGAAAAATTGCACGGTTTTGCGGCCTTCCCCTCTCCATAATTCACACATCATTTTCTCATGATAATTCATGAGCGGTTCCCTGGGACTCCGCCAAAGCTTTTTTCCACCATCCCTCTATTATTTTTCATTCGATTGTTTATCACTTTCGCCATAAAAAATCGCCGAATTCGTAAGCTAACTCTTTTGAGTAACTTGAGTGCGCGGTACCTAACCTTTAACCATTATTTCATTCTAGTTCATAATCTATTAAATATTATATTTTAATTTTATATCTATTAAAATTTATTTTATTTTAGTCCTAAATATATTAAAAATATTTTATTTTGATCCTCATTGGATGAAATTTGTTAACTCAAAGAATTTGTTTGATAACAATTTTTTAGATCATAATTTAAACTATCTGATAAATTATCTTATAATAAATTTAATATGCATAATAATTTTTTATAGTTAATGAAAAATTCAAATCACCTTTTTTATTTTTGTAAATTGAACTTATTTTCATTTAAGGAGAAAAATTACTAATTTAAATTGTTTATTTACCATAAAAAGTATTAAATTATTTAAATTTACTAAAAGATAGTTATCGAATACTTAAATAAGAATTTCAAAATTCTGTGTTAGACAGTTATTTTGAGTTAATCAATTTCATTTGGTTAGAGACTTAAAAAAAAATAATTTTAATGTATTTAAGACTAAAACACAACGTTCAATAGATTATGGACTAAAATGAAATTATGATTAAAGGTTAGAGACCATTTAATGCAATTTATTCTTAACTCTTAAATAGATCAAATATATTATCTTTTGTCCCGGTTAAACAAAATTGAACGGTAATTTCTTTAACTAAACTTAATTAGATCATGATATGGTACAAAGTATAGTTATTAAAAACATGTTTCGAGTCATAAAAATGGTAACTTTTTATAACTCTAGAGATGAAAATCGTGTTGAAATGCAGTAGAAATGGAAGATAAGTAGAAATGTGATTCCAGTCGTAAAAATGTAGAAACGTTGAGATTTAAAACTCTATCTTATTGAGTTATTTGGGTTAAAAAATGAACAGAGCTAAAAATCTTTCACGTTTTTTGGCCCAAGTTGCCAAACCTAAAAAAATTAACTCTCATAGTCTCTTTCATCGTGTTAGCTTTCTCTTACGCATAATGACCCATCTAGCCACTCTTTTTTATTTTTTTGTCTTAGTTCTTTATCTGTTGTAGCTGTTTTTTATGTTTTGTCATTTATCTTTCAAATCTCTTCTCAATCTCACAAACACCAAGCAATGACAGTGCATGGATGCCTAATTGTGAAACTTGGTTTTTTTATTTGTCTGTTCATGCATGAAGGACAATATAAATATTTGTTTATAGTATTGTTGGAGTTCTAATAAGTGATAATATTATAAAATATGAATTTTTTAAGA
Source organism: Aquilaria yunnanensis (assembly GCA_039654915.1). NCBI lineage: Eukaryota > Viridiplantae > Streptophyta > Magnoliopsida > Malvales > Thymelaeaceae > Aquilaria > Aquilaria yunnanensis. Next base: position 7,522,021 of record CM077595.1, read on the forward strand.
TATTTAAATGGTTATATTTTTTATAATTTTTTTTCAAGTTTTTTTTGTCTTTTTGGTAGAATCTTACGACTTAACGACTTTTTATGATTTTACGACTCTAGAAATTCAAAACGATTCTAGATAAAAACCTACTGTTAATAATCTTGGTACAGAGTGTCAAAGTTAGAGAGAGAAGAAATGATATATGATGAATTTTCTAAGTTTCTATGTTTACTTCTAAAAACGCTTGAATTGGCCTTCAAATTAAAAGAAAACTCTGGTATATATAGAATTTGTCAAGAAGCCAAATGAAAAGGCCCATAAAAACCAAAGATCTTTATTTGGCACTTTTCCTATAAATGTACGTGGGTTTTAAGTGTTATACATGTGGCGAGATATATATACTCACACCGTTTCATTTTAGTTGAAACATTTCTTTGGGTACAGAGATTAAGATGTATGTAATTTGTGTTATTTTTTTTTTCAATTTTATCCATGAAACTAAAATTATTTTTTTTTTAAATTTTGTGTAGTGAGAGTTTAAATGATTAAAAAATAAATTTTTTTTTGGGGGTTTTGTGAAGAGAGAAATTAAGTGAAGATTAAAAAAAGATTATTTATTAAATTTTGTATAGTGAGAGTTTAAATGGGGGTAAAAAAATAAATTGATTATTTAAAATTTTATAAAAAAAAATATTTTAATTTTTTTGGGATATAAAAAAAAATATATTTTAACTTAAATGAGACGGAGTGAGTACTAGATTAATTTTGTGGCTCAAAACAACCAATACCTATTTTTGAATTAAAATTTAAGAATGTTATCCAATATCCATACGTACAATTAAAGTGATTTGTGTTTACATTAAAAATCTTCTATTAAAAGTGTAAGGGTACCATAAGAATTTTCCAATTGTAAGCCCGCGGTGCAGAAAAGAAATTAAAGTACAAAAGTTGGACGCAAAGTTGTCCAGAAAACGAAACCCTAGCTAGGAGCTAGCAGCCGATATCTATCTGACTACTAATAATTGCATTTCGTAGCTATTTCGACGTGAAAAGGACTTGAAACTTAGCCCAGCCTAAGGCCCCGGCAAATCTTCATCGTGATGTTGATAATTCGAAGCACCAATCTGTCCACTATTCCAACCTCTAGCCTGTTTTGCTTCTATATTAGCCGTTGAAATTCGCAAGCCATTACTCTTTTGCAACATATATTTTATACTTCCTCTATTTCAAATTATTTGTACTATTTATTTTTAAATAATTAATCTATAATTTTTTATTTATAGTATTTCAGTATATAAATGAAATATTTCTATATATAAATGATAAATTAAGACCTATAGTTTCTAAATATATATTATTTAATTTTTTTCTAACAAAAAATAATATAAATAAATTTAAGTTAAATTAGTTAAAAAAATTAAATGGTGCAAAGAAAATGGGACAGAGGGAGTATATGTTATGAAAATCTGAGATAGGAAATAGTACTCCCTCTGACCTCTTTTACTTGAAACGTTTTGTTGGGCACACTAATTAAGTCATTTACATTTTTTTTTCTTATTCTGCCATTTTCTTCCTTTGCTCATCATCTTCCCCGAATCATCGCTGCCAAATTGTTGATCAAGCCAAATCATCATTTTTGTGTCGGCTCGACCTCCTCGCCTAGATATCCTTGCAGCCTTGATGTCCTCACCTCACCTCACCTCGCCACCACTCCTCCCCACAACCCAACCTCCCTACCACCTTGACCCATAGCCTCTTCATCGCCTCCCGAATCCTCGATCCACATCCTCCTTTCACCACCTTGACCCATGGCCTTCTCTCGCTACCTCAACCCATGCCGCCACTAGTTATACAATTGTCCTAACCGTCACCGATCGTCGATTTTGCCCACACCTTCAATCGTCAATTGTCCTCACCAGCACTGATTCACCCTTACTGTCAATCGTCTCATCGGCACCAACTTTGCCATCTTTATCAATCTTCAACCCCTAATTCAATGGCAGAGGAAGAAAGATGGAGATAGAAATCTAAACTGCCTTGGAGGAAAAAAAGAGTAAAATAGAAAAATAAGTATAAAAGACTTACTAAAAAGAAAAATATTTTTTTTTGACTGTCCAAAAAGAAAAACATTTCATCATTTTTAAAATGGAAGGAGTATCAGTTTTGTCCAGCTACCTAGCAGAGTGATTAAGGGACATAAGTAGAGATACAGAGTTTTGACTCTTAGCTTTTATATTTTTACACAAAATATCATTATTGCTGGTTCAAATATTTTTTAGGTTTTGAAAAAATATGCATTCTTTACTTGAATGGAACACAAAGTGCCATCTAATTTTGTATTTTTATAAGAAATCTCTGATTACCAAGAAAAAAATAATTGATCCGGCTAAGCTTAGACACGTTAGGATGACAATTGATTACCAATCATGAAATTTTGTAAAATATGAGGCAATTAAGGCCAGCGGTGCAAGGCTGAGTTGGTTGGCGTTTTGGTAAACGTCTTTGTACATGTTTCTGTCATACTATACGCTTTTTGTTGCAAGCGTGCCCAAAAAAATAAAAAAAAAAGGTTAATAAATGCCTTTTTATATGACCTGATCCTTACTCACTTATCTCACTTAAAGATACATGATCATGTCTAGCCAAATTAAACAAATCCTTTGGATCATGACCTAACAAATCACACAACTGAACAAAAACCAGATAACTTCCTCGTTTGCCGACTTGAACTCCAGCCGGTTCTCGGTATGTCAGCAAGACCTACTCCGACTTTGGAACTTGCGGCCACGGTATAGAGGAGTTGCCTGCACAATCACTAGAATTTATGATTTTATGATGTAATAACATTCATAAAAAGCGAGAATATGTAAAAATACATTCTAAACTATTTACTATTTAAGTTCCTGAACCTAAAACTAATAACAGTGATAGAAAAAAAAAGGCAGTGTTTGAAAAATTATTAAATAAATTGTAATAACCAGTTTTTGACACTTTTGTATCCGGCCCATTTTAAAGCTGTCGATGAAAAATTGCTCTAAAAAACAGGTAAAGCCACGTACTGGGCCCTTTCTTTTCTTCTCAGTTTCCGCAGCCCAGACGATCCGGCCCACGAGCCTTCCATCCTCCTTTTTCTCTACCCACTCGAGCCGAAACTTACGAGTTGCTATCGGGGAAAAATACATGCACTACGAACACCATAAGTCAATCACCATACCGATTGGATCACAAATGATCAAGAATATTACAAGTATCATAGCCTCTGAGAAGTTTGAAATCCATGGAACAACATGCCTGCTTTCTTCTGGCATTCAATCCAAAGACAAAGAAATGGCGAGGTTACCAAAACACGTAGTCTCAACTCAATTTTGCTCCTGTCAAAGGAGTTCTCCTGAGCTTTTCAACTTTTCTAGCCAAACTCAGAGCAGTATCTTTCTTCCCTGCTTCAATCAGATTCTGCTTCAGATTACTGAACAAATTAGCTGGGGGTCGGATGCCTGTGTCCAGCATCTCTTGGAAGTACTTGCAAGCATCATCGAACCTGCTCTCATGGCACAATGCCGTAATCACAGTGGAGAACATATGCATTCCAGGAAGCAAGCCCTTGCCCTTCATCTCATCCCAGAGCTCTATCACTTTATTCACTTGATCCGCATTGCAGAACATCCTAACGACAATCTCATACGTACTAAGAGTTGGCTCACAGCCTTGTTGGCTCTTCATTCTCTGGAAAACCAAGTAAGCGTCATTGATTTTCCCAGCCTTGATCAAATGGTGGAGGATTATATCATAAGTTCGCGAATTAGGACCAACACCATCTTTCCTCATCTTATCAATCACCTTGCATGCTTCGGAGATTCGCATCGACCAGCAATAAGCTCCCACTAGAGCATTGTAGGTGGGTGCCTCGGGAGCAAAGCTGGTCTTCTTCGACTGCTCGAAGAACTCGAGAGCTTCTTGTAGTCTCTTAGCAGAGCCTAGTGCATTGATTAAAGTACAGAAAATGTGAGGGCTAGGCTTGCATCCCTTTGCCTCCATCTCACGGAACAACTCAAGTGCTTTGTTGTATTTCTTAGCCTTACAATAAGCATTTATTAGAATGCCATAGGTCACCGTATCAGGCTCAAAACCTTCATCTGCCATCTCCCTGTAAACCTCATCGAGCCTCAACAAGTTCTGTTCTTGTCCCCACCCTTCTAACAGAATAGTGTACGACTTGACATCGGGCTCAAACCTTTTCTTTTTCGTTTTATCGAACACTTGGTGTGCCTTCTTAACTTGCCTAGATTTGCACAATGTGTCAAACAAGCGGTTGAAATCCGACTGTTCGAGCTTCAATCCGAACTCCTCCATCTTCTCAAAGGCCTCTATCGCCTCGTCAACCTTCCGGGCTCTCGCGTATCTGCGAATAATCAAAGCAAACGTTTCCTTCGTCAACAATTTCCTTGTCTTCATTTCGCCAACCACATCCCATATCAGCCTGAACTGCCTGATCTTTCCCAGAGCTTCGATCAAAGCGTTGTAAATCTCTGAGCTATACTTAAACCCGTTCTGCTTCTCTGCCCATCTGAAGAAGGACAAGGCTATAACACCTGCGTTGCTTAGTCTCGTCAAAACCACCATGACAAGTTCGGGAGACAGCTCAATCGAAGCAGAGTCAAGAAGCTTAGCATAGCCAGAACTGACGTTATTTGAAAGAATGTTGCAGATTTTCACAGCGTCTTCTGTGATTCTATCTGGTTCCGGTTCTGGGTTCTTGTAAGGAACGGTCAACGACAACTGGGTCTGAGCCAACTCATTGAGGATCGGTCCGGACTCGGATAATTTTCGATGGCCCTGTACTGGATTGGTTACAAAAGTTTGATCCTTCACGGTTCCATGTGACTTGGTCACTATGGGTCGAACAAGGATGGATTTGATGAGGGGTTTGCTGATGCTTTTGCGAGTAAAATTGCGATACAAACAAAGACCCATTAGGGGAACTGGTGGACTCGAACCAGGAAGAGATGAATCTTGTGTTGGCGTAAATGGATAGGCAAATATAACGAATAAACCACTATTTTTTTTGAGGCAGCCCAATTCACCCAGTAATATTGTTTTGGGCCAAATAAACCACTAAAGTTATTGAGTTAGACCGAGTTATCCACTATTGTTACGATTAACAATTTTCAGTCCTAAAACTTTGCTAATTTTTCTACTTCAATCCTATACTTTTACATTTTTTTATATAAATCTTACAGTTTTACTAACATCTACTTTGTTAGTAGGTAAAATAGACGAGCAACGGCCCATTCTAGGGGCAACGTGCTACCACCATGAGCCACCATTGGTAGGGGTGGTGAGGCCGTTAGGGGATCGAGACCTCATTGGCATTGCTCTTGTGGCATTTCCAAACTTGCATTCATCAAGATTCTCGATGACTCTTGGGGCAACCAAACTCCGTCGAACGACAATGAAATCAGAGGGTTTTGCTTCTTAAAACCCGCTAAATACAGATGAATCACTCCCACTCATCAATTTCACACACAAAGCATTTGATTTAAAAAATTTAAGTTAGAGTTCATAAACAATCTTAAAACCCTAGAACTGATTCGATTCCAAATATACAAAATCGAGCCCTCAAACCATAGGTTATTGTTTTTCGGCCTGGATACTACAAAATTGAGCCATCTACTAGCGCTTTTCATGAACGGAGGTGGCTAGAGATCCTTGAATTCGGCCTCTATAGCTTTTTTCATGTTTTTTGTCTGATTCATAGTTATAGGACTAATATAGAAAATTGCCATTTCAAACGGTATATTTGACAAGTTAATGGCCCATTTGAGCTAATTTTAAAATATTAATGATTTACTTGGAAAAAAAACATTAGTAATCAATTTGGGCCAACCCATAAACATTAATGGTTTACTCGTTATTTTTGCCTAAATGGTTGATATGAACTTGAAGTTTGAATTTAATTCAAATTCTTATTTTGGGTAAATTCTATTGAGGTCACCAAGTATATTCTCATGTCATAAATAGGTCCATTTTTCCTCAAATTCATAATCTTACAGCCTGTTCAGTTTAATTTAATAGCACCCAATTAATGTGTTTTATTCAATAAGCCTTAAAATTTGGTGTCAGGTCAGGCTCATTGAATGCTATTTGCCCTTGAAGTTGAGTAAAATAAGAAGTTTTTCATTGTTTCCTCAGCCTCCCCAAACACCCGATGCTTCAACTTTACAATATCTCCCACATACGTCTCAAACTTTTCTTTCCTCTCCACCTAGTAGCTACCCTGGCCAATCTTCCTCAATGCAAATGTCATCTTGTTTGCCACCACTACAATTGCTGCCACCAAGCCATATTTTAATCCTCCTTCACTTAAGCATTTCCCAAAGTTTTTTGGGACCATGCCAATGCTTTTGGGACTCACAACAATGCTGGTGATATTTGTGTCGGAGATGTTTAGTTGGGTGATGAATTGAGCAGAGATGGTTTTTGTGAAGATTCATATTTTCTAAGAGAGACTCTACTTTTTTATTAATCAAAACTGGAGACTCTGTGAAGAGACGTTGGTGGCAACCTATTCAATAGATTTAAAGAAAAAAGGTCGAGTTGTGGGCAACCAAAAAAGTGGTGGGATTAGCTATGAGTTTCTCAATAATTCAAGATAGGAAGCACAAAGGGCATACTATAATTTTAATGTAATTTTTGGGGCAAAAATTTTCCACACAAGACATGGATTGGACTCATGTATGAAAAATGCATTAATTCGTCTGATTTAAAGCAAAATGGTTTGGCCCTTAAAATTTCATGCCATATATCATATAATGCATTTTAATTAGGTCATTCATGTTACGTTCACAATTAAATTGACAAAAAATGCTAAGGTGACAAAAATTAGCAATAAAATGGATCTTACAATAAAAGGTACTTACAATTTACCCTTGAAGTTTAGGTAATATTACAGTTTACACCCTTATGTTTCAGAACTATAAACACTTATGCCAAAATGGGGGTGAAAAGAGATTGGGTTTTTTTTTTCAGGTAGCTCGAGTTGAGAGATTTTGAGTCGAGCCTATTCGAGCTTGAGCTTGAGCTTAGGCTAGAGTCGGAAAATAGGCTCAAGTTTGAACATATCTGGCCCCATAAGCTCGCAAGCCTAACAGGGCTTACCTTGATCCATTTCCCATTAACCCATAAGTCTTAAACTTGACTCTTTAGTCCAACCAAGCCTAATACCTAAACCTTACCAAACTAAATCCCATTCCCACTCACCCAGTCAGCCACCACCGAGAAAGTCAAAACACGTTAGATGATGATCGCCGCCGCCTAGGAACCACCTAAGGATCTCACCTCCAGTTTTGCTTACCCGACGCCACAAGGTCCAACAATAGCCACAATCGACACATGAAGCTTTGTAAATGGTGGCCAAGGGTTGAATCCCCAAGCAGATGTCGAACGCTGGAGACGAGATCATCTACGCCCAAGCTAGATTTATCTAGTTTCTTTACTGCCACCTGATCGCAAATCTGGATTTCCTCACTCTAGCCAATTTTGTGATTTTATTCGGTTGTATGATTGAATCCCCCATGAGTTAGATTGTGGTGGCTTAGAAATCGATGCTGCAGTTGGTAGAGGATGGGCTACAGTGGCTCCATAGTCAAAGTGGGGAAATTGATGGCTCAGTTGTGAAGTTTAGAAAATTGGGGTAAAGTAGCAAAGGATTAGAAAGTTTGGCATAGGTTCTTTAATTTTCATATAGAAAATTCCACATTCAGTCCCCCATATTTTTCTACATTTTTATTATGCCACTAACAATTTATATATGTCATTCAAGACTAGAAAGCTTTTGTGTCGACCTCAAGCCTAAAAAATTAGGCTCGAGTAATTCGAGTTTGAGCCCGAGTAATACTGAATGACAAAGAGGCCGAGATTGATCCCAGTAGGCTTGGGTTTAGCCCGGCCCATTTTCACCCTTACACTAAAACCAACCACCATCAAGCCCCCTAGACACCCGCATGTTAACTATAGAATTTTTCTCTCTTTCCAACCTAAATAATCTAGGGAACGTCATTTCTAGAGCTATATCACTCAACCAAACATTTTTCCAAAAGCTAATTTTCACCCCATTCCCCTTCTTTCATTTAAATGAATTTACAAATAAGATCACACTCCCTTCAATCTCTTCACCCGCTTGGATAACTGACCCCTACACCCTTTATATGCTGATAATCATTTTCATCTCTCAAGCCTCCATCAATCCCATATAAACACATGATCGCCTTTCTCTATAAAGCATTTTCCCTTTCAAAATTGCCATCACCATTTACTTAGCAAAATAAGATTTTTTCTTCTCAAACAACCCACATTCAAACCCTTATGATTTTTAACATTAACACCTTACTCCATTTAACCCAAGAAATCTTCCTACCTTCCCCTAAAACCCCCAAATTTTTTTTGAGAGAATACTCTCAAGTGAATTTATAACTCTCACAATAACCTGAAACATAAATAAGAATGAGCCAGAAAGAATGGGACAAACGATTTGGATTCCCGAAATGACGGAAGAAACAACTTCCTTGACTTTTTCTGCCACTAACTTTGCAATAATTACATTATTTGTGTGCTTTGAAGGCTGAGGAATACTACGAGGAAGGCTGATGAAAGATTGGGCAATGATGAGCCAACACTCTTTGCAATGTTACCATTTCAAATCGAATGACTTGATTTTCAAGTTAAAGGCTCCTTCTCCAACAAGGACATCCACACAACCATCTATATATTAGTAAAGAAAGCTCAGTTGTTTCTTCTCTTTGATTTTAATTTCAGTTAAATGCATAACCACAAGGTCATCAGGAAAAAAGAGAAAAAACTTAGTTCAATGTTGCAAAGAGAATGCCCCTACATAAGGGAAAAGGGTTGGGCAAAGGTTTGGATTGTTGCCACATTGAGCCAAAATAAGACAACTTGCTTAAGTTCCAGTATGCCAAGTTTTAAGAGAGGGCCGTCAATCTCCTCCTTAGAACTCTAACAAAATTGGAAAAAGGTCTACAAGAGTTGCTTTAAATATTCCTTTGTTGTTTAGGATCTTTAACTAAAAAAATTAGGAAAAATTACAATTATCCCCTGAGATATACTATAACATATAGTTTACCCATGTATTTTTTAAAACCTATACTTTGCCCCCTAGTTCTTTTATACTATCCAATAACAACTTTTGAAACTATAATTTAAAATATACAATAGTTATCTTTTAGTAATATTGGTCTCTTCAATATTTTTTTTATAGTTCATAGATATTTTAAATTATTAGTTTTTTCTTTCTCTAAAGATATTTTTCCTCCTATAAATTCATATCAGTATTTTTTAAAGTTAGTTAACTATAAAAAATATTAAAAATCTTAAAATTACTGTAATATGGTTATTAGATAGTTTAATTTAGGGTTTCAAAAGTTGTTGTTGGATACTATAAAGGAAGCAGGGGATAAAGTGTAGGTTTTTTAAAATAGAGGGACAAAGCATAGGTTAGATCAAACCATAGGGGGGGGGGCTTTTGTAATTTACCCAAAAATAATTACTGATTTTTTATTTTAATTTATTTAAGTTTGTTATCTATCAACTAAATCCAATAGGTCCGTCGTCACTAATCACTTGTATGAAATTCGTGGAGATATTGTCAATATGGTGCACTTAGTTTAGATACTCTAAAGTACATTTTGTAAATTAATTGAATTTACTTCCCTCCAAGTTTTTTGTTGTGGGATTTTAATCTCAAAACACACACACACACACAAATAACTAAACACTTGTTTGCTATCAATTATAATTTTACTAAAACATCTGTACTCTTAATTATACTAGTTATTGATACATTCCTCGAACGTGAATAAAGTGCATGTAGTTAGTGTAAATTTATTTAATAATATATTTAAAATAGATTTTTTTAACAAATTTATTAAAAAACATAATGGGCATAAAAAATACAACTTAATGTAAATATACCCTTAGTTTTTATTTGAAATAAAATATATAGTATTATAGTTTAGCCAAGTTTTAAAAAAAATTCGTAACACAAAAAATAGCGTAAATTGTGTAGATAGTTCATAGCCTTTAATTTATGCTTCGTTGTCATTCTTAACCTATTAAGTATTCTCTTTATTTTTTAAAATATTCTATATTAGTCTCCAATTAGATGAAATCTATTAATTCAAAGTAACTACATTTATGTAACATCAAAATTTTAAATTATTTTAAACTATTTAATAATTGCTCTCTAAGCAATTTGAAAGGACAAATAGTTTTTTGTCAATTAAATAAAATTTTTCATTATCATTTTTTCCCATGTACACAATGTATGTACTTATTGTGTAACAACATTTTGTTGGGTTAACAAATTTCACCTAGTGGGGACAAGTTAAAATGTTTTTAAATGATTTAGAATAGAAAAAAAATAATAAAAAATTTAGGATGAAATTTAGCTCACATAGGATGTTGGTCAAGGAGATTAACTTTTCCAATGTTAGTTGCATATTTCAATAGTGTATTTTATCTTAGTAAAAAAAAAGTAAAATCGAGATTATATTTGGGTAATTTTTATGTAGGTACCTTATATATATATATGTGTGTGTGTGTGTGTGTGTGTGTGTGTGTGTGTGTGTGTGTGTGTGTGTATGTGTATGTATGTATGTATGTATGTATTGTTTTATCTTGAATCTTGAATATATTAGCTGTCATGTCCTGTTGGAAAGAATTTTTATAATTAACATTAGAGCTTTAGGTAATTTATTAAAAGTGAAAATTGAATTGTTAAAGCAAAAAGTTAAAAACTAACTTTAGATAGATTTTTTTTTCTGAAAATTCTAATACTAATTGCTAATGCAAGTGCCAAATGGGGTCGCTAGAAGATTAAAGAATAAAGACCCCACAAAATTTACCTTTATACTTATTACAATAAATTACTTTAATTTTTGAAGTAGTTATTTTCCCAAAAAATATTAAAAGTATATTAAAATTTTTTACTAATTAAATAAATAATATTTAATAAATATTTTAAAATTTAAATTTTTAATAAAATTATAAAAAATAGAAAATGTATAAGCAAAAAAAAATAAAAAATAGACAACATAGATGTAAAAAGTATAACTTAAAGTTAAATATACCATTATTTTTTTTAAATAAAAATATATAGTACTATATTTTATCCAAATTAAAAAAATCGAACATAAGGAATAGGGTAAATTTTGTAGATAACCCTTAACCTTCAATTATGCTTCATTTTCATTTTTAACCTATTAATATTCTCTTTTAGTTCTCAAAATTTTAAAATATTTCATATGAGTCCCCAATTAGATGAAATCTATTAATTTTGAATAATTGTGTCTATGTAATATAATTTTTTTTGAAATTATTTTCACTCGTTTGATTATTTCTCTCTTACAAATTTTAATTGAGAAATAATTTTTTACAATTAAAAAAAATCTTGCATTATCAATTTTTTTCATATATGAAATAAAAGAAAACCCCCCATGGTTTGGTCTAACCTATACTTTACCCTCTTTATTTTAAAAACCTGTACTTTACCTTCTGTTTCATTTATAATGTCTGATAGTAAATTCTAAAACTCTAATTTAAACTATATGATAATCATGTTCTAATAATTTTAATATTTTTAATTTTTTTAGAGGCCTAACGAACCATTAAAAAATATCAATATGCATTTACAGGAAGAAAAATATATTTACAGAAAAAATTGAGAATTTAAAATATCTATTAATTATAAAAAAAATTATAGTGATTAAAATTACTAGAAAATCACCATCGTATAGTTTAAATATAGTTTTAAAAGTTGTTAATGGACAGTGTAAAAAATATGGGGGGCAAATTATAGGTTTTTAAAAATAAAGGGAGCAAACTGTAGGTTAGAGCATAGTTCAGGGGCTAACTGTAAATTTTCCTATAAAATAATTATTGGTATAATGTATGCACCTATTATGTAACAAAATTTTGGTTTTGTTAATAGACCGAACCTACTGGGACATATTAGAATGTTTTTATTTATTTTAGAATGCGAAGATAACATATAAAAGTTTAGGATAAAATTTAGCTTAGATAAGCCATATATATTGAAGGAGATTAGTTTTTTCATTAATTTGATTGCATATTTTAATAGTATATATATTTTAGCTAAGTTAATAGTAAACAAATTGAATGTTATATTTGGGGTAATTCTTATGAGAGCACCTTACATCTAATTTGCTTTTTGGTTTCATCTTGAATATAGACATTAATTAAATTGAAAAATAAAATATTTATCCATGAATGTACTTGTAAGTGTTAATAAAGGTATTTCATTGAAGTTAAAGGGTAATGAAATTGATAAAATTTTTCAAATATAAATAAAATACATGTAATTAGTAAAAATTTATTTAATAATATATTTCAAAATACAATTTTTAATAAGTTTATCAAAAAACACAAAAGGCATAAAAAATGCAACTTAATGTAAATATACCCTTAGTTTTTACTTGGAATAAAATATATAGTATTATAGTTTATCGAAGTTTAAAAAAATTGGTAACATAAAAAATAAGGTAAATTTTGTAGATAGTCTATGGCCTTTTATTTATACTTCAATGTCATTCTTAATGTATTAAGTGCTGCCTTTGGGTTCTAAACTTTTTTGAAATATTCTATATTTGTCCCCAATTTGATGAAATCTATTAATTCAAAGTAATTGTGTTTATGTACCATCAATTTTTTAGATTATTTTAAACTATCTAATAATTGCACTATAAGAAATTAGAACTCACAAATAGTTTTCTTACAATTAAAGAAAATTTATCATTATCAATTTTTCCTATATAGGAAATAGTTATTGTGCACAATGTATGCATTTATTGTGTAACAACTTTTTTTTTTGGTTAATGAATTGCACCTAGTAGGGACAAATTAAAATGTTTTTTAATTTTCTTAGAATGAAAAGAGAATATTCAAAAGTTTAGGACAACATTTAGGTCATATAGGATATTGATCAAGGAGTTTAACTTTTCCAATGTTAATTGCATATTTTAATAGTATATTTTATCTAAGTTAAAAATCAAATAAATTAAAGGTGATATTTGAGTAATTTTCATGGGGCACATAATATCTATTTTTTGTTTTATCTTGAATATATTAGCTATCATGTTCTTGTTTATTAATAATTTTTATGATTAGTATTAGAGCTTTATATAATTTATTAAAAGTGAAAATTAGACTACTAAAGCAAAAAGTTAAAAACTAATCTTAGATAGCTTTTTCAAAACTTCGGTACCAGTTACTTAAGCTAATGCCAAATATGGTCACCAGCAAGCTAAAGAATAAAGTCGCCACAAAATGTATATTTATACTTACTGCAATGAATTAATTTAATTTTGAAATATTTATTTCTCTGAAATTTTTTGAAATTATACTGAAGTTTTTATTAATTAAATAAATAATATTTAATAATATATTTCAAAATAAATGTATCAAAAAACACAATGGGCATAAACAAAAAAAAAAATTACACACCACAGATATAAAAAACCACAACTTAAAGTTAAATATACCATTTTGTATTTAAAATAAAACACCATTTTTATTTTTTAACTTATTATTAATCATTTATTAATTCTTTTTCAGTTGAAGTTACGCTTTTGAATTAGCCTTAATGCCGTTGGCAACATTTTGTTACTTAAAAAGCAAACTAAAATCTAGATGAATGACTTAAGTATAATCAATAACAAAATATTTTAAAAACTACACTTAGTTGGAAATAAATTTTAAAAGCATACGGGTTTGATAAAAAACTCAACTTCCTCTAGGACTTAACAAAAGTAATCATAGAGCAAAAAACAGGGGACACATAGTGTAAAAGTCCTACAAACTTTTTTCCTATCTTGGATGTTAAGGTAAGTAGATCCAAAGTTTAATCCTCAAATAAGAGTGTTTTTTTAAAATTATTTTAAAGATATTTCATAGTAGTCCTTGATTAGATGAAATTTATAAACTTTGAGTAATTGTATTTCTGTAACATCAATATCTTAAAATTATTTTAAATTGTTTGATAATTTCTCTTTTAGAAATTTGAAGTGAGAAATAATTTTTTTTTTTGCAATTAAATAACCTATTGCATTATCAATGTTTCTATATATGAAATAGTTATTGTGTACAATGTATATACTTATTATGTAACAACTTTTGGTTTGGTTAACAAATTAAACCTATTGAGATAAATTAAAATATTTTTATTTTTTGAATAAAAAGTTAACAAACAAAAATTTAGGATGAACTTTAGCTCATATAAATCATAGATATTGGTGAAAATAAATTTTTCAGTAATTTTGTTGTATATTTTAATAGTCTATTTTATCTAAGTTAAAAATAAAAAGTTGAAGATTATATTTGGCATAATTTCCTTGAGGGCAACTTACATCTAATTTTCTTGTTGGCTTCATCTTGAATATAGACACTAATTGGAAAGGCAAATAAAAGATTCATCCATAAATATACTTTTAAACATTAATAAAATTATTTCATTGAAGTTAAAGGGTAATGAAGTTGATAAAACCTTGTGCTTAGTCTTGTTTAATGATAATATGAAATCAAGAAGAAGTTTGTTCACTTTAACATCTCAATGATGAAAAAACATTTAATTTGATAGTTTAATGAAAAATTTTAAACCTTTAGTATCTAATATTTAAAAAGATAATTTTTCAACGGGCAAACATGTAGGGTCATTGGATTGTATGGATGAACTTTTCCAATGGTCTTGCATTGGAAAGTGCAATAGATTAAAATATGAGATCTTAAATGAAAAAGAATTGAAAGATGAATATATTTTGAAGAATTTAGCCATTGTCCTAAAATAGTGTAATTACAATAATAGATTTATTTAAAGTATTACAATATATATTACTTTAAGGGCAAAAAAGTCATTCTACATTTATATACCTTCATACTTTTTATAATATAAGAGATATTTGTTGAGATATTTTTTATCAATCATTTTTGGGTAGTGTTAGGGGCAGCTGCTCTAACCATCGCTTTACTAGTTTCTATCATGTGTTATATTTTAAAGTTCATACTACCTTAACTGAGAAAAGGAGGTTTCAGTTTTATTTTTTTTATTTCCTATAAAGAAAATTTCCCCTTTTTTCTTCTAGGCTTACCTTCTCTTTATTTATCATTCTCTTTTCCTACCCCATTTTCTCAAAAACTAACTGCCTTTCATGCATTTTTGCATCAAAATCGGCTGCTCTGCTAGTACCACTTGATGCCATGCAGACCCCCTATCTCCTTTACCTTGAGGACTGGTGTTGATGGGTGATTGCAAACTTGGAGCTATGGACTAGTTCCAATGGATCGAGGCCAAATGTTTTTCTTGGCTTGTTAGGGGCCTGATAGCCCTACCAACAGGAACAAAGAGACAATCGGATTTGAGAGAGATTGAACAAATTAAGCATGGCTTAGGTTGCCATTTAGGTGATTTGTGACAGCAAAGAAGATGGTAGCAAAGCATAGGCTGGTTTCAGACCTTTTTATGGGAGCTGTAAGTGATGCAATTAAGATGGGCTCGAGATCTGTGGTGACTTGCTGGCCACCAATTTGAATTCCGGTGATATTTTTTGATAGACTTGAAGAGGATGGGCTTGCCAACCTTTCTATTTCCAATTCCAGCAATGTTGATTTTGTGTTGTTAGTGGCAAAGAGGAGTAGGGATAAAGCAAATTAATTTGAATACCATCGCATTTAAAAATTACAAGATCAGCCATGACTCACTGAATCAATCTACACAAACAAAAAGAAAGACAGAGAGAATGAGGTATATGTAGACAAAAATAGAGAAAGTTCCAGATAGAATTGAAGAGGCTGATGGCAAATTTTTTCACGAGTAATCAACTCAATCAAATGGCAAGAAAAAAGGGAAAAAATATAAAAATAAGTTAAAACTTATTTACCAGGCCATGTTTTTTTTAAGGAAATGCTAAGTGTTACAATATTATAAGGCGACGGTTAGGGCAGCTACTAGAACAGCTGTCCCTAGCATTCCCCATCATTTTCATTAGCAAGAGACTGAATCATCCAAGATATTTGTTAATAAAGCAATATAAACGAGCAGTGGCAACACTAAACGAACAAACAAGAAATTAAGGTTGATAGTAAAAAAGACTCTTATTAATTGAGACGTTGGGGTTAATTTGTTAGTAAAAAGGGCTCTTATTAATTAAGGTTGCGTGATCTTCAAGTCATGGCCTGCCTAATTAAGCAGTATATAAATTCGCATAACCCTAACTAGTCGTAAACATACCTGGAAGCAAAAAAAAAAAATGGTCATCTCTACTCTAACTCTCTTAAACCTACGCCACTCCCTCCGCTTCCATCAGATTCAAGTTTGTCCTTTTCACCCTTTGTGATGTTTATCTTCTTCTAAGAAAGACAAAACAATGGCCGGTAGAATTTTCAACACTTATGTGATTGATTCCAGTTTTGAACTGGGTCAGAGACAAAAAGTCAGATCCTGAGTTTTTCTATCTTATCATAGAACAAATGGGGTGAATGATTTATTCGGGGATTGGAATATATTTGTCATCAGTGACAGAAAGGGACCTGCTTAAGAATATCAGCATTAATTAGTGAATACAGTAACTAAGCAAACCTTCTTTTCTGTCTCTCTCATATTTAGAGTGTTATTCATATTTAATATTTTGCAGGCCAAGAACAAAACATAATATCCACCTCGTCATTGCCGATCGAGAACAAAATATAAAGTCAGCAGATAATTATAGGATAAATTACTAATCCATCACGTTTAAAGAGATATTCCCATCATAAATTTTCCCCCTTTTTATCGTCAAACGTGGGTAATGCTAGGAAGTTCTTTTGGCCTTGGTTGTTCGCAAGCGCATCAACACTTCCAAGGCTCTTTTAAATGTATATATTCTTATTAACTTTATTTAAGAACATAAAAAAATCTAAAGTATATATATTCCCCAGAATATGACTAAATTTATACAATGGCCTGAAAATTGCAATTGGTAAATATGTTATACTTTCATTTAAATGATTTTTAAATTTAAATAGCTTATAACATTTTGAAATTCTAAATATGTATAACATCACAGTTCACAGATAAATTGTGCAAGACCTACATAATTGTAAAAAAAAAAAAAAAGCAGCAAAAATATCATGGCGTTTTAGTAAATAAAATTTTTTTAATCCAAATGAAAAAAAAATATTGTGCAATACCTTACATATAACTATACGACAATAATAGTTAGTTTAAATATGGTACAAGATATATATTTTTTCATCTTAAACATTACAGATTTAACAAATAATGAAAATTTCATATGCCACATATATAATATGCTTGCAAAAAATAAAATGTGATTGACAAAAAAAGAAGAAACAAAAAATAGAAAAGATGGTTAAAACAGCGATTCCTTAAAATAAAAATTAGAAGTGAGAAATGAAGAATATAATTAATGATTCTATGTAATTAAGATTGACCACATATAAGCCATTCTCATTAAAAGCAAAATTGTAAGAACTATGAGACATGCGTTTAACTCTAAAGGAAAACAAAAAACCAAACAAAAAGCATAAGGCTGGAGCTAGATGTGTCTAATTAATATCAACAAGTCACCCAAATAACGCCAAGGAAGCCATAATGGGCACTTAATTACCTCTAGCTAGCTACCACATTTGTTAGTTCTCTCCACTTCAACCAATTACGCACCTCAAGTTCCAAATGAGTTTCCCTTTTTTCTTTTGTTCTTCCATTTTTTTCATAGCAAGCTACAGAGAGTATTCTTATTTATTAAACCAGGTAGTAATCCAATTTATAAAGAAAAGCAAATTGCAAAATTCAAACCAAACAAAGCAAATAATGGTCCAATTAATTAAAGAAGTGCTCAAAGGCTAGAATAATGAGCTTATTTAACTGGAAGCCGTTGCATGAACTAGCATATGTTAATCAAACTGCTCATTGAGCTTTCCAAGCATCACTTCTCAAAATATTTTGAAGCAATATCGTATAAAAGCACAATAATGCTAATTCATAAGCACAATTCGCGTTGATTCCCAATGTGAAAGCTACTTGGGTGACTTAATTTCACAGGACATGATTATTGCTGTAAAACCATCCACTCTTGAGATGAGAATTCTACAACCACAAACGATATTTCTGTTTACATTTGAATTTAAAATTAATGCTAAACAAAAATAAAGATACGGTTATTCGACTTGAGATAAGTTTATATGTAGGTATCTTTGTTTGTATTTATGTGTGTCCTAATAAAACAACTCTCCAATAGAACTACTTGAGCAATCATTTTAGAGTGCCTTACTTTAACCTGAACACTACTAGAAAAAATCTATTTAGCGAAGGCATTTAATGATGGCTAGTCGTCACTAATTTTGAGTTAGCGACTGGGCTGTTTCTAATTCACCGTTGCTAATTTCTTAGTAACAGCTGCCGTCGCAAATTAGCGATTTCTGACTGTTGGAATACTGGCGGTCATTTAATTTCTGGCATTGGTGAGCGGTCGAAGATTTAGCGACGGATGACCTTTGCTAGTTAGTGACGAATGGATGTCGTTAGTTAGTGACAAATGACCGTCGCTAGTTAGTGATGAAAGACCGTCACTACTTAGTGACGAATGACCGTCTCTAGTTAGTGACGTATGGCTATCGTTACTTTATGATAATTTGTGACTGATAGTCGTTGCTAGTCAGTGACACATGACTATCACTAGTTAGCAACGAGTGACCATCACTAGTTAGCAACACATTACCATCACTACTTTATGATAATTTGTGACTAATGGCCGTTGCTAGTGAGTATTGAGTTTTTCAGTTAAAACTTTTGTAAAAAAAATTTGCCTTAGTTTTGTAAAAAATTAATTGACTTACATACTACCTTAGTTAATCCAACTAGTTTATCCACACAAGTGCAACAATCAGGGTACTTAAGTATTTTTCATTAATCCAAAATATGATTTACTCAATGTCATGTGTTTCGACAATTAAAACAAATAAGGTTACAATTTCCTCTACAAGACAAAAACTGAGCTCAGATTTCTCGTGCCCGCAAGATCGAGCAAAATATTCTTTAGGAAAAGATCATGAAAACAACAATGAACCTTCCCTTCCCTCAATCTACAAGAAGAAAAACATTTTAATCAGCCAAAGGAACATAAATTTATTAAATAAAAAAAAGAAGATAAATACAACTCTAGGGTAAGGTTTTAGGAAAGAAAAACTAATGATGAGCAAAGAGACTCATAGAAACAAAGAACGCTAAATGGAAAGAAGAATAACACAAGAAGGCAAAAGAACTGTAGATTTATATAGAGGAAATTTTCAATGAACACAACACTTCAAATATAAACAAACTTAAAACCACATAAAACTTAATGATGCTATTAAACTGAAAAAATAACTGAAAACATATAAAATTGAACACATTTTTTTAGAAGATTATTGGATTATTACTGAAGAAGACTCAAACATTCAAAGCCCAGGCTAGCGTATAATCAGACACAGACACAAATAGAAACCTAAAAGGAAAAAATTAAAACAACCCAGTAAATCAGTAGAACAATGCATTAAAAACAAACTTTCTAGCCTAAGTGTTCATCAGAACAAAACGTGCTTCAAATTTTTCCTAAAGGATATCTAAACTAAAGTCTTGGGGCTTAGACCAGTTATTTATGTCTAACGGATGATTCTTACAAAGTTTGAACCAATTTAGAAGAGTGGAACTCGAAATCACCCCTTAAGCTTCGGTTTTTTAAAGCTGTGACTAGCAGAACTGGTCAAATACCAAATTTTCGTTCTGAAGCCTTAAATTGAGATTTTTTAGTACGTATATGTTTCATTATGATAATGGAACATGATTGGAAAATTAGGCTGGACTCCGAATTGGAAAGGGCACTGAACTCATAAGATACCCAATATTATGGCTTATGTGACCTGCAGAACTATTTGTGCTTCAAATTTTGGAAAGATGGCCTATAACTTGAGATGTAAGACTTGGAACAAGTTTTATACGATAAAAGGATGATGATTGCAAATTTTGGTGCCATTTGGTGCACTAAAACCTGAAATGACCTCTAAAACCTAAATTTCTGCTAGGCAAGGTTGCAGAACAAGAGCTGTTTCAAAATTTGGGAAAAATAAATCAAAGTGGAGGTTTTGAAGTGAATACAGGTTATATATGCAGGTAGGAAGGATACTACAAAGTTCAGATTCAATTGGAGTAGCAGAACTCAAATTGGTTCTTTAAAGTCCAAGTTGTTGCTATGAAATCTGCAGCAAATAAAATGCTTCAAACTCTTACAAGAAGGCTTATAAACTTGCGTTTTTGAGCTCAGACAAGTTTGTTATCACTGAAAGATGATAACTGCACATTTTGGTGGAGTTTGAAGCTGTGAAACTAAGAAAGATACCCTTGAGTTTAATGTAATAGTTGTTGGAAATCTATATGAAAGCTAGAAGAAACCAGTGATGACTTTATGTTTGACTTTGAGAAGGAGAAAGAATCCTGAGTTAAAATTTTGCAGCCTTGTTTATGAGTTCAAAATGGACCTATTCATGGTTTGAAACCAAAATTTTGGCCAAGAGAGCTGATTTTATTTACAGCCGCTGAAAACCTGTACAAGGATAGGTTGTTGGGCAACTTTAACTCAAGTTTGACCTTGAGTTTGGAATGGAGTTTTGGTATAAAATTTTGCAGCAGAGTTTATATGCATATTGACGACTTATCTGTAAGTTTTTGTACCGTTTGAAGCCCTGGAACTCAAGATGGCCTCTTAAGATCAAGATTGCTAGTAAGATAACCTGCAGAACTTGGTACTCTTCGAACTCTAGGAGAATGACTTCTAAATTGAGGTCTAATGTGATGAACAGGTTTATTATGACCTAGGGAAGTATACTGCTATGTTTGAGATGATTTGAAGCTCTAGAAACTGAAATCACAATTAAATCCACAACTTTTTTGCTAAAGCTACCAACAGAGGCAGTGTTCCTTCAAACTCTAAGATGCAAACCTCAAAATGGAAAATTGTAGATTTAAACAACTTCCGAATAGATATCAAAAGATCACTACTTTGAGCTTGGAAAAGCTTTTGAACCTGAGTTTTTCCAGGTATGTTATAAAGGTAAATTATAACTTGTTTCACACTTTTTCCATAAAAAATTCTTGGTTTTGAAGGAAGTGCTATGAAAGCCAAGAAATCAGCATTGTTGAGGAAGTTTTATGGAGATTTTAGGGGCATATGTAAAATGGAATGACCAAGTTGTGATTTGTGGAGCTGAACAAGTTTTATTGAACAGAATTTTGTAATGGGGCAGTGGAACTTTCGTACCACACACACATATTGAAAGAGTCATGACTACAAAAATCCAATATAACTCTTAACTAATGATGACATGATACAATTAACACTACAAAACATGCTGCAAAGAAAACAAACTTTCCTTTATCTCATAAAATATCTCATAACTTTATCATCACAGATGTCCTTTATTCCTTTTAGGAGAGACCACTTGCAATTAGGTTACCTGACAGAAATGCACCTACCTGACAGAAAAGTACAGTTTTCCCATTCTTGCTGAGGCTGGTGAGTACGATTGCATTAGGTTTCTTTCGCTTGAACAAGGTGGCTGCAAATGAGAACATTAAAACAAGATGAGAAAAATTTCTCAGAACAAATGAACAAGCACAAACAAAATCAGCTAGTTTACAAGGAACCGGGTAGAGGCTCAGTAGTTTTAAGAGTAATGCGACAATAGACCATGCTCTAGGTGAAAAGAAGAGACACTTGCCAAATAGAAGTAAGAAGGTTGTGATGAGCAGGAAGGCAATGGCGGTGTAAAGCTGGGCTAGAGGAACCTCGCGCGAGTACTCGATTGCTTGATTCAACCAAAACATCTTTCTGTTTTTCCGCTTCCTTCTTGTGAGCGGAATTGTTATCCAAAGCTTTAAGCACTTTAAGTTGCCTACCTTCAAGAAAAATTCCCAGACCAGCAGCAACGTTGGCTGCAGATAGGGCAGCAGTCTAGTAGCTCTAGTTCCAGTATAACCATGCTGTCATAAAACATACATAACTCATTGCTCAGACATTGGAATTGCAAACTGTAAAATTCCAGGTAAATTAGACGCATAGGGCTATAATTCTGCAAAATAACAGCTCCAGATATGAATAACATGAATTATAACATAATTTAGATTCATAACAATAGCAACTTTTGGCTTCATAGTCACTACTTAACAAAACACTTGATTTTTATATCTTGCAACAAAACAAAACTACTTATGACCATAGTTTCCAAATGTATTTTTTTTGCCTTTGTGAATCAGTCTGTAGCCAATTATGCATTGCTAGTGAGACTGGGGAAAGAGTCATAGAAGCAAACAAATGAAAATAACATGAAAAACAAGTAAATCTTCCAATTTTGCAGTTAATTTCACACCCAACCAATAGAGGAAATTGAAGCAGGTGAAACCAATCATGCCCACAAATTGTTCGCCGAAATGCTCAACCTTGGTAGAGTGAAACTTGATGCTCGTCATCTTCCTTTGGCACTGCCATGTCTCATTGTTGGCGCTGAAAATCCCATCCCCGAGGAGGCCGCTTATGTTGCTGCAAAAGTAATGGCCTTTCGGGTAATAGCAGACCACCAGCGAAAGACCAATTCACACAAGGGAAAGACTAGAACAGATCGTAACAACTACTAGGCATAATTGAATCGCGAAACAAAGAAATTAAAACCAGAATCAACTGTTGAAAAGAACTTTTCAAACAATCCAATGATATCCAATAAGCAGTAGATGAATCGGAGGGGTAAACCAAAGCAGCATATGAATTGGAGCAGCAAATCGATCATAGTTGAACGAATAGGAGCAGGGATCAAATGGGTTACCTTGGCGGAGGAGAGGAAAAGAAAATGGAGGGATCGCGCTATGAGAGCAGTAAAGCCTGAAAACATGAGCTCTATCTTGCGAAGGGCAGGGGGTTTTAAAATTTTTTGAATACACCTAGCGACAGCTTAGCCGTCATAGAATGTAGCGACGGCCAACCATCACTACATCTAACCTGTTAATAAAACTCCTATTTTGTTCATTTAATTTTTTTTTATCAAAAGAAGTACAAAAGTTTTTAATCATAAAATAAACTTGATTTAGCCATAAAAATAATTGAGATGAATAAATTTTTTAGCCTTAATTATGGGTGTCTCGCATTAATTTGTACATCTTTATATACATACCAATACATATATATATATATAAAGAAATATTATGTGCACGTGTGTGTGTCTGTGTGTATAAATATATACAAATTAATGCGAATCACCAATAGGATAATTTTATTAATACAGTTAGTGAAGGCTAACAGTCACTAATGAGGGCAAACCGTCACTAAATTTAGTGACATCTAGTGATTACTAACTTAGTAAAGGCTAACCGTTACTAATTAGCGAGGGCAAACCTTTACTAAATTTAGCGACAACTAACCATCACTAAATTAGTGAGGGACAAACCGTCGCTAAAATTAGCGACTGCTAATTGTTACTAAATTAGTGAGGACAAACCGTTGCTAAAGTTAGCGACTGCTAACTGTTACTAATTTATATATATTTTTTTCAACTTTTACTAAATTTTTAACGACTATGTGCCGTTACTAATTAACAACTATTTTGAGCTGTTGCTAAATATTCCTTTTTTTAGTATTAGAAGCTGTTCTTTTAAATTTATATTTTCCTTGTCCCAAGTTTTTTTAATCATAGTAACAGATGGGGTGAGTGATTTTTTTGGGTTTGGAATATTTGTCATCAGTGACAGAAAGGGTACTGCTTACGAATATCAGCATTAATGAATACAGGTGTTGGTGCGAACCAATCACGTAATGAGTGCTTGCTGCTCTTGTGTGATCATGCAACACTCAAAAAGCCTCCTCGGTCCAAATATGATGTTACACAACGTTTCTTAGCTACCATTTACATAACAAAAAAATGGTACTTCCATGACGTACAGTGACTTGAACCGAGAAAGGTCATTTATATATATTTTTTTCTCAAGTAGTGAGTCTTAATTAATTATGGCTTTTTTAATTTTATTCATGTACATTTGTTGTTATGGTCGAATTATTATATATTGTAACTCATTGCATTAAAATTCGTGAAATTTGTTTTAGATCTTCATATGTCTGTTGTCCTTTCGCTTGATCATGTCCATAACACCGGTTACAAATGGAAGTTACAAAAGTCGGGTGGGTTATGAAACTAATTCTACAATTAATAATGGAAGCGAAAAAGAAATTAAAACTAGCATAATGAAGAATTGAATGGGATCTTGGTTTGTATTGAATAAATCAACTATATATAATATCTCTCTCAAACGAGCAACGGCCGGAAACGAAGGATACCAATTAACCTAAAAAAGATAATAATAACAGAACAATTAATTACTTTAAAAAATCTAACACACACTCATACAAGAACAAATAGATAGTAATAAAAGAATAAAAAGATATTTTATTAAAACTGATAAAATAATAAACGAACATATAAAAATGAGAAAAAAATAAATGAAACTAATAAAAAAATAAATAAGAATTAATAAAAGAACATATAAAGCTATTAAAAAATTAGATAAAATTGATAAAAAAAAGATAAAATTGATAAAAAAATAAATAAGACTTTATAAAAGAATAAATCAAATTGATAAAAGAACAAATAAAAACTCATAAAAAAAATAAAATTAATGAAAGAACAAACAATAACTAATAAGAGGACAAATACAATTGATAAAAGAATAAATAAGAACTGTTAAAAAGAATAGATAAGAACTAATTATTGTTTTGTCAATATTTATTTGTTCTTTTAAAGGAACTAGATAATTATTTTTTCTTTTGGCTCAATAAGATGTTTGTGTTTTTATTAGTTGAAAAATTGAAAACAAAAAAAACTAAGAAAAACTAGATAGATTTTAGAAAAAAATAACAATAATATAAAAAAGTAAAAAAAAAAAACTCTCTCCATCCTAAATTTTTTGCATAATTCACTTTTCAGAAATTAATTTTATAATTTTTTATTTTCAATATTTTAGTATATAAATGAAAATATTTATATATGGATGATAAAGCAAAATCTATAGTTTCTAACTATATTGTAGAAGTACTTTCTCTAAATATATTTTAGACATGCGTAGATGGAAACAGGCAGGTGAAGGGCACCAGATTGGTTGAGAGGGTTTGCATACAGAAATGGTTTGATTGGTGGAGTGGGTTTGGTTGGCAGGTGTGGGATTTGACCGAAACAGGAAGTGAGGGTGAGGTAGGTGGCAATGCCAACAAGGAAGACGTGGAACGACGACTGAGGTTGTGGAAGGGGGAGGGAAGTGACAGTAAGGGATATGAACGGTGAAATTGTTAAGGTTTTGTTAGATTTCAAACTTTTCAAGGTTTTTTTTGGCAAAGGAAATTTTTTAGGGCTTAAAACAAGCCTTTTTCATATAATGCTATGATGTATGATATTTTCCATCTAAGATAGCGAATTTCATCTAGGGACAATCTAAAGTGACACGTTTTAACCAGTTAGAGAGGCGCAATGAATAAAATGAATATTAGGGTTAAAACAACAATATAATAAAAGGTTGGGGTCAACAAGTGTAACTAACCCAAATAAGATCATTTCTCCCCCTCTGGTTCTAACGCAAGTTTCAAGAGATTCCTTTTTACCGGGTTAGGGGCTATTCGGCAACGTTTAATTGGATGAATGTGATGGAATTATTCTTTGGGTCAAAGGTGGGTCAAAGTAAAAATAGGAGAAAGGTCATGCTTTTTGAGTTATTTACAGACTTTTGCAACTAACAAAACACTGTCGAAAGCACTCTCTCCGTGTGAGTGCCTCGCCTCATTCTCCCCCTCACTTGCCATCCTTTCGTCGTTTTCGGTCCTTCCCACCGGATCCAACCCTCCCTACTCCCATAGCTTCCATCGTTTGCGCATTTCGTGTCATTTTCAATCCTCGCCGTCGAATTCGACCCTCCTGTGTACTGTGCTCTCAATCCGTCTTTCATTGCCGGATCCGACCCTCCTTACTCCCGAAGACTCGCATCTTTTGCGTCTTTCGTGGCATTTCTAGTCCTCACCGCCGAATCCAACCCTCTTGTGAATAGTGCTCTCAATCCATATCTCGTAGTCGAATTCGTCTCTTGTCACCAGATCCGACCCTCTTTGCTCCTATAGAGTCGCATCTTCTGTTGTTTGGCTAAATCCCGCCATTTTTCGTGCCCAATCCATCTCTTGTCATAGTTGTCCGTCTGTCCATCAAAGAGAAATTATGGATGTGGAAAAGTAGAAGTGACTGCAACAGATTAGGGCCAAAATCACGACATTTTGCTGTGAGGGCACAAAGCCGTAATTAGGGCCAAGATTAGGGACTTTTCATAACAGACTACCTTAACCCGTGAAAAATCTAACCCGACCCGCCATAAATTGATACCCATTAATCTAATTTAAGCCAAAACGAAGTGGCGCTTATTTTTATCACTTAAAGAATTGATCAATTAATGCAACCCTAAACTGTCCCCAAGCCTCCGATTCTTTTTCTACTCACCGGCTCCGCTTTCCAGACCCCTTGCTGACATCAGCGATTCTCAACGGTCATTTACTTTCCCCATAAATCCTCTCTTCCTCTCTCCTCTGCTCTTCCCCTTTCAGTCGTGTTTGGCATTCAAAAATCTCTTCTCCTGAATCTCTCCTTCTACGCTTCCCCTATCAGCCGTCTTTCAAATCTCCCTTCTCCTGAATCTCTCTCCGTCTCCTTCCCTCTGCTCTTACCCTTTCTGTCAAATCCCTTCTTCTGAATCTCTCTCTGTCTCTCTCCCTCTACTCTCTGCCTCTGTCGTCTTTAGCATTCGAATCCCCCTTCCCCTGAATCTCTCTCTGTCTCTCTCCCTCTGCTCTTACCCGTCTTTCGCATTCACAGACACGAACGATGATTGATGCTTTCGAAGAATACGAACGAGAGTACCGTGAGCTCTTCGTCAATATTTCTCAGCTTCTCTCATTACCGATGGAGGTATAGGAGAATCATTCAGCACCCTTTTTCTTGATTTCTTTTTTGTTTTTCCTGAGTGATTTCTTTTTTATGGATTTCGTTTATCGGTGATGATTTGTTGGTAAAATGCTATAAATCTTTCTCTTAAAGGAAAATTTTCTTTTGTCGGTGATGATTGTAGAGCTCCAAGCGAGCGGAGATTTACGAAATGAAGTCAGGTCTTCATGATGCTGATTTGTTCGTAAAATGCTATAAATCTTTCTCTTAAGGAAAATTTTCGAAATCGTAAGTTTGACAAATGAAACCTTTTTTGGTTTTCCAGATTCGGAAAATGGAAATTGAGGCAAGATGCTGGCAATCGATGATAGTTGCAAAGCTGAAAGAGTAAGAATCTGATCTGAGCAACCTGAGGAGGGGGGTTTCATCCCTTGATCAAGCTGCTGATGGCATTATGGTATGTCAGAGCTTAGCATCACCAAATCTTTCATATTTAATGGTTTAATATTTTAAACTAGACCCCTATAAGGTAATTTCTTTTTTATTCTGTAGACTCCTCCGATTATGCGATGTGCATGTATGAGGGTGTATCGTCTGCTTGTGCGTAGAAAATCTATATTTTTTCGGGTCTGTGGGATGCTGAAGCTGATTACACGGACATGCAGGTTAAAAACTAAAACTTTATTTTGTTGCTCATCACTGTTTCCCACTTGTTCCTGCCTTTTAAGTTTCTATTTTCTTCTGCAGATTGAATGTGATGATGAAAGTTGCTGTGAGACTGTGGTTCTTGACAGCCAGAAGGATCATGTCAAGGTAAAGGTGATATGCCCTTGCAAAAGAGGAGCTTTCGATGGTTTTTGGAGGTAAGTAAGTTGAAGTGAGTGCTGTCTAGATAGTATAGGTTAGTCAATTGGTTTGATTGAAGATGTAAACAATGTGTTCACTAAGGTTGTTAGAATTCTGTTTACACAGACATAAGCATTAGAAATGAAATTTGTAGCAGAAAATGTGGTTTTGAAACAAGCACTGTTTTTGGATTGTTTCAAAAACAGTGCTTTCGATGGTGTTTGGAGGTAAGTAAGTTGAAGTGAGTGCTGTCTAGATGGTATAGGTTAGTCAATTGGTTCAATTGAAGATGTAAACAATGTGTTTACTGAGGTTGTTAGAATTCTGTTTACACAAACATAAGCATTAGAAATGAAATTCGTAGCAGAAATGTGGTTTTGAAACAAGCACTGTTTTTGGATTGTTTTTTCCATCGAGACTTGCATTGCGCCTGGTCACACTTTATAGGACTTTCGTTGGCTTTAGGCAACACATTAGGCATGGCGGAGTGGTTGTGTGCTGGTTGAAATTCCTGACCTAATAAACAACTCTCCAATAGAACTACTTGAGCAATCATTCAGAGTGTGCCTTAGTTCAATCGGAAGCTGTTCTTTCAAATTCATATTTTCCTTGTCCCGAGTTTTTTATCATATATAGTAACAAATGGGGTGAATGCTTTATCTGGGTTTGGAATATGTCATCAGTGACAGAAAGGGAACTGCTTACGAATATCAGCATGAATGAATACAGTAACTAAGCAAACCTTACTTTCTGTCTCTCGTAGATTTCCTCCACTCCTTGCTTCTGCCGCCTAGCTCTCCATATCCAACATACGCTTCTCAGCATCTTTTTTTCCTCCACAATCTCTGAGCCTCTTGTGCGCCTGCAAGCAAAAGAAATTAAAGTCTCTTAGTTCAAAGCTACTGTTATTAGCCATATCAGTAACGGCCCATGGACACTTGAATGCAACTCTGCACAAGACCGAAGTGGCAGAGTTATGATGAGATGGATCAAATTATTGTACACAACTATAAAACAGCGTAAAATAACCAGAATTAATGATAAAGACTAAGTTGGGCGGGAAATATTTTTGGATTGTAATCTCTACCTTCTAAGACCAAATACTCGGGCAGGCAGAAAATCAAGTTTCAGGGAAAGAAGAAGACCAACATCTGTGACTGCCTGAACGATGAGTCCTTGCTGCTCTTCTGTGATCATGCAACACTCAAAAAGCCTCCTAGGTCCAAAACGTGATGGCACACAACTTTTCTTAGCTACTATATAACAAAATGGTACTTCCATGACAGTGACATAAGCCGAGAAAGGCATCTAACAGACCGCACAGCCTTCTAGTAACGACCTGCTGTTGATGTGATCTCTCTCTAGTTTAGTTGTTAGCTTACTTGGGCATTTTGTGGTTGTGGACATTGTGCTAATCACTTGCCCACGTGCAGTAGAGGAATGACTAATGAACAGGATTTTTATTTTGGGTTGTATGTTCTGATGAGTGTTATGATATTTTAGGTAGCCATGAATGGTTTCTCTTTGGACAGAGGATTTTGAAGCTTGGTCCCTTTGAACTGGTGTCTCCCTTTTACTGGTGTTGGTCCAAGTGCAACCAAGAGGGGGGGTGAATTGGTTGTATTCCGAAAATAATCCCCAAATGAGTTCTTGAAATCTCAAACTGAACTTGAGCTTAAAGTACAATGATTAACTCGGTTTTGAGCAGAAAATGACTACCACAATCCACCTAAATTTTTCTTTGAAAGCTACCTTTGAAGTGGTGTTAAAAACAAACAAGTTTAAGCAAGATAGGTAGCATAAAGCACAAACTAAAACTCAAGTAAGTAGAGAGAAGGAGAAGCTTGCACAAGAGAATTTTTATAGAGGTTCGAACTCTCCACTTGAGAGCCTACTCCTCTCCTCAAGTTCACTACTTGAGAGTTTACTTCTCCACTATAAAACTCAAAGATACACAATAGCCTTCAAAGGCATACAACACTTTGGTAGTTCCCCCTACCTTCACCTCTCACTAGTTTTGCCAAAGGCTAACTAGAAACCTATCTATCTCTCTTTCCCTTACAAGGAAATCACTCAACCACTCAAGGTAAGCTCAATAATCTCGTGGTTACAATGTGTAAAAACAATAGAACCTCTTAAGGCTAAATGAACAAATGAAAGAGCAAGTTCTTGGCAAAGTAACAAATTTGAGCTCTAGATGGTAGATTTTCTTTCTTAGTAGCCAAGAAGCTTTTCCTTGATGATTCTTGATGTTTTTATACTCCAATGGATGCCCAAGAGACGTTGAAGACCGTTGGAAGGATCAGAAAAAGGCTCCTTGAAATCTGGTGAACGTTGCTGTCAATTTTGACAGAAATTCGCGTCTGTCACCAGTTTCACTCGGGTGAAATATTTTCACTCGGTTGAAAGTTCTGTCTGATAACAAAATTCAACGTTTGACTTCCAACGACTATATTTGTAATTAATGAGCTGTCAGTGCTTTTATATACGTGGAATCTGACGTGGCACGAATTTATATTTATTTTCCAAAGATTTTTCGAACCGGAAACTCGCGCGCAGGTCTGGAATCCAAGTTTCACTCGGTTGAAAATTTTTCACTCGAATGATTTTCTTCTCCAGAACTGAAATGTTCTCGGGTGCGAAAACTGAGTCCAGTTTCACTCGGTTGAAAATATTTCACTCGAATGATTTTCTTGTCCAGAACTGAAATGTTCTCGGGTGCAAAAACTGAGTCCAGTTTCACTCGGTTGAAAATGTTTCACTCGGTTGAAAAACGTAGTTCCAGGATTTTCTTGTTTCTAGACATCCAAACTTTAAAGAAGTTTTTGCCAAGGAGATTTCTTCATTTACAAGTAATGCTTGAATCATTAAAAATGCTTGATATGTACTTGAGAAAACATTTTTTCTAGCAAGGATCAAGGCTTTATGAATGACTAACCAATATGTAAGTATTTAAATAAAGCCTTGAGACACAAAAACAAATGTGTTTTGTTATCATCAAAATTAAATGAACATAAGTCATAAGAGGAACAAATCCAACAACTGGTAATTGATATCACGTATTTGCATCTCTGATTGCAGTGAAATTTATGTCTTCTGGCTTTTGCATTGGATAGGATTGAGGTTGAAAATATTAGTTTTTATTTTTATCTTTTACGACATGTGACATTTTTCTAGCTAATTAAAATGGTAACCATTGTTGCAGAGAAGGGCATCATTTTTTGATCAGTTTGTTTTTCAGTTTTCACCAGCTGCTGGTGTTGCCTGTAACATGGATGGTGTATATGTATTTGCTGTTGGCAGTGCTGAATGATGTTCAAAATTTCTAATTAGCACCAAGTCATCTAAATGGTCTGAAAATTGTGTTTAAAGCACCTTGTTCATTTTTGGTTTTTATCTTGGAACACAGAACAAAAGTGTACCAGCTATTGCTTTGATGCCGGAGAACTTCTTTCACTGGCCATTATAGCAAAATATGCAGTCAATAAAATTTTTCAGTGTGTTAAACAAAAAGAACCTAGGAAATGATTGTTCAACCTTTTCTTTGCCTATCAGTTGGATCATCCCAGTGAAATGAGAGACTTCATTCAAGGTAGTTTAAATATTAATGCAGTTTGGGCATTGCTTATTGTTGAAGAATGTTCTCTTCTTGGTTTGACGGTATGGCTGAGTTTATTTATTTTGGTTTGTATGCGTGTGTTTGAGAAGCATCTAACAAAAAGTTGCAGTATTTTTGCATAGCTCCGGGTTCTAGATCATCTCCGCTGGCTCTAGCTGCTGCTGCTCATCCTTTAGTTACATCTATTTCATGCTTTGATGAGAGATCTCTTGTGGTTCATGCTGTTGGATTTGGAAGAGGGGCCCGCAAACCAGCAGTACTTGTCATAACATCATCAGGCACTGCAGTTTCAAATCTCTTTCCTGCTGTGAGCTCCTTAATGTCTACGATGTTACAGATCCCATTATGGTCCCATGTCGAAGACAATGAAAGGAAAATTAAGGGATATCCTTTGCTTTTTGATGGCTATCAATCTTTCTGTTCAAAGTCTTGCCTTTGATTCTGTTGTTAAAAAGAAAAAAAGATCTTCTGGGTTCCCCTGATTTAGGAGGATGTAGGGAAGAGGTAAAGTAAGTTTCTTGGGCGGCTAGTACCGGTGCTAGAAGGTAAGACAGTACTCTTAGTTAGTAAGGATTTGGGTGGATAATATGTGTTTCTTCCTTGCAATTCTTTTGAGTAAATAATGCAATTATATACGCTCCTTTGCTTTTGTTTTCCACCATCATTTCACAGGAACTGAACTGAAGACACATCTATTAGTATTTATTTTGCCAAATTGTATGTATGCCTTGATTAATAAACAAAAGACTGATCTTTTCCTTCTAATTATATTTTTTAATTGTAAATTATCATCTTGCTTGGTACGCACACACACAGACCACACGACTTTCTGACCTCTCACCAGCAGAATGAAGAAAAACCTGAATTTGGCTGGAGTTTAAATGGCTCCACTTTCTTTCACATTATTGCTTCAATTTCTCACTGCATGCTAATTTACATTTTTTAGGTTTCCAAAATTGAGATAACTGATTTCTCTAATATGATTGCAAGTAGATAGTTGGTTAATGGCAAGTTTTTTATGTTAAGGTTGTGGAAGCCAGGCCAGCCAAGACCTTGTACCTCTTCTGTTACTCACAGCAGATCGTCCTCCCCGAGCTTCATGATGTAGGTGCGAATCAATCAGGTAATGAGTGCTTGCTGCCCTCCTGTGATCATGCAACGCTCAAAAAGCCTCCTGGGTCCAAATGTGATGCTACACAACTTTTCTTAGCTACTATTTATATAACAAAAAAATGGTACTTCCATGACGTACAGTGACTTGAACCGAGAAAGGTCATTTATATTTTCTTGGTTTGTATTGAATAAATCAACTATATATAATATCTCTCTCAAGCAAGCGACGACCGGGACGAGGGATACCAATTAGCCAACTGTCGCTCTTGAAACCCAATAACCATCCTTCTCATATTGCTCGGTTTGAACCTGCATAAAGGGTCACTCGGAGTGTCTTCCAAATACAGCTGCTACTGTTGAAGCACCAGGAATACGGCACCAAACCGTCCGTCTCAGGCTCAGCTGTCCACCCATGACGCTCCCAGTCGCTCCTAGTCCATTTTCTTCTGGTTCCACGGGCTGGGCTAGTCTCTGGCTGCTGCTTTCTCTTAAGGTTGCGGTCGTAGGCAGCTCTCTTCGCCGGGTTGGAGAGAACCTCCCATGCCGATTGAACAATCTTGAACGCGCCATCGGCGGCTACAGATCTGTTCTTGTCCGGGTGCAAGAGGAGGGCCATGCTCCTGTAGTATTCTTTGAGAGCGGCTCTCTCTGCTTGGCGGTTTTTGACGGTGAGGACTTTGTAGTGGGACTTGCCGGAGGCAGCGAGCTTGTGAACCGTGTAGGCCGTGAAGTAGGCCTCCACCTGGGGGGTGTGAGCGTAGAGCTCTTTGGCGGCGATGATGGATCGAATTGCCATCTCTAGGTTTCCAAGCTTGAAGAACTCCTCAGCGGCATAACGAGCTCTTTCGGCTGACATCTTCGTAAGGTTTTCCATCATAATGCTGATCTGATGATGGGCATATAGAGAACAGAACTCGATTGATCAGAAAGAAAGAAACAGATCGAAATCACAGCGAGCAAGGCAATGGGAAGATCGATCTCGTAGCTGGGCTAGGGTCGCTAGGGTCGCTGCCTGCGTTTATATAGGTTTGGTGCCCCCATATGTATCCGTAGCGTCGGCTTCACGCCAAGTAAGTACCATGGATATCATAGACATATGTCTAATTAGACATAGTATTGAGATTACAATTTTACCCCTTACCCTAACCATTTCTCTCTCTCTCTCCTACCGCCGCTCCGCAGATTGTTTCTCTTTCTCCCCCTCTCATCGCTGCAGCCACCGACCGCCGCTCCGAACTTTGATCTCCTTCACGCATCGATCTCTGTCGCACACCGATCTCCATTGCACACTGATTTCCGTCGAGCACCAGCATCTTTCTCTTCCCCTCTCATCGCCACAGCAACCGACCGCTGCTCCGAACTCTGATCTCCTTCGCGTATCGATCTCTGTCGCGCACCGATCTCCGTTGTACACTGATTTTCGTCGAGCACCAGCATCCTAGCCGAGATGACGACGCCGTAGTATTGCCGGAAATCTAACGTGATGACAAGCCAACGGGATGATTAACCGACGCGATGACGCAATGCCAGAGATCTGATGATGATGTTCGACGAAGGCAGTCCAGGAGCGGCGGCAGCTACAGATCTAAAAGGGGCAGCTGTGGATTGCTTTAGACATTTTGTCACTTTTCTTTAGACACTTTTACACATTCATTCAGACACTTTTTTATTGTTTCAATTAGTTATTTTTTAAGAGAGTAAATTGTTTGCGTATTGGTCAGACACTTCTAAATATTTATTTAGACACTTTTACACATTCATTCAGACACTTTTTTATTGTTTCAATTAGTTATTTTTTAAGAGAGTAAATTGTTTGCGTATTGGTCAAACACTTCTAAATATTTATTTAGACACTTTTACACATTCATTCAGACACTTTTTTATTGTTTCAATTAGTTATTTTTTAAGAGAGTAAATTATCTACGTATTCGTCAGACACTTCTAAATATTTCTTTAGACACTTTTCGGTATCCATTCAGACACTTTTATATTACTTTGTAGACACTTCCACATACTATATTAGACACACACTTCTAAATATTTCTTTAGACACTTTTTGGTATCCATTCAGACACTTTTATATTACTTTGTAGACACTTCCACATACTATATTAGACACATTTACATTTTATTGCAGACATTTTTGTTGTTCAGAAGCAACAAAGATGCGACTTGGAGGCAACGATCGGAAGCAAGATCTGGAGGTGATGACAAGATCCGACGAGAGATGCTGAGATCCGGCGAGTAATGGCGAGATCCGACGGAGACGACGAGAGATCTCGACGAGTGATGACGAGATCCAGTAAGAGACGACTATCCGGCGAGTGATGACGAGAGACGATGAGAGATCTCGGCGAGTGACAACGAGATCCAGTGAGAGACGACGAGGTCTGGCGGCTGGCGACGAGATTCGGCAAGAGATCTTGGCGAGTGATGACAAGATCTGACGAGTGATGACAAGATCTGACGAGAGATGACGAGATCCGGCGAGTTGCGACGAAATCCGACGACAGCCGGAGGAGAACAGCTGTGAGATCTGGATGCGGATGATGACTACAATATTTGGAGGCGGTGACGGTTCATCGGAGGAGATGGCAGTGACGATGGCGGCGACGGCAACGGCAGAAGTGGTGACAGAGGCAGATTTCAAGGTTGAGAGTGACTTTTGGTCTAGGGGTAGATTAGTCAATTTATTTACTGGATTATAGGCTATTTATAAGAAATTAGGACTAGATTAGTATGTCTAATTAGACATATGTCTACAATATAATAACTACCAAGTAAGAGCATTACAGCTTCACTCGGGTCTCGGGGATCGACTTGTTTTTCAAACCAAGTCCGGCCGCCAGCGAAAGACTCTTCAACTTCACTTGGGTGTTTTAATTCATTAAAAATTACACACGCGCGCGCGCGCGCACACACACACACACACACACACACACATATATATATATATATATATATATATATTCACAGAGAAGGGCTACCAAGAGTAACAAACATTTGACCCTCGTTCCTGTACCTTATCCTCTTATGATTTTATAAAACAAATATTCGGATAGAACTTAAATGTTTCTGGTTTTAAGAGCATCATTGTGCTAGAGAGGAAAAAGGCCTAAATTTGCCATTGGTCCATTAAGTTTCGTGAATTGCATGAATTAGTTCCTAAAGTGTGACTCATCACGACTTAGTCTTTTAAATTTGATAAATGTTACATCTTAGTCCCTAATTGGATGGCAAGATGGATGACGTTACTTAGCCCACTTGGATATGGTGGGAGGTATCATGTTTTTTTTATGTAGATGTCGTGAAGGCTTTTTTGTGGCAATAAAATTATATGTTTTCTTTTTGTTATATATGTAACTGTAGAGTGATGCTTTTCTTCTCTAAACTTATAGCAAGCAAAGGAGTGAATTCTTTAGCAGCAGAATGTAAATGATTTAGGAATTTAGGTTTCTTAGATTTAAAATTTTCATTTTTTTTATTTTTCTTAAAGCTTGTACCATATGAGAATCGGTACAACCAAGTCACAGATACACAGAGATATCCGGTACAGACTGGTACACAATTCAAGACGTTTTCGTCACATATAATATCACTTATTGCCAAATCCCAATTGCAACATCACCGAATCCAAGAAGTCTTAGTTTATGCAGTCAAAAGTCCTTTCAAAGTCTACTTTAAACAACATTATTTTCAGTCTCTTATTTTTTACAAAATCAAACACCTCATTTGTAATAAGCACTCCATCTAAAATTTGTCTCTGGCCCTTAATGAAGCATTTGTTTGTAAGAAATGATGGAAGGAATAACTTCCTTGACTCTTTCCACAACTTTGCAATAATTACGTTCTTTGTGTGCTTTGAAGGCCGAGGAATACTACGAGGAAGGCCGATGAAAGATTCAGCAATGATGAGCCAACCCACCCTCTTTGCAATGCTACCATTTCAAATCGAGTGACTTGATTTTCAAGTTAAAGGCTTATTCTCCAACAAGGACATCCACTCAACCATCTATATATTAGTATGGAAAGCTCAGTTGTTTCTTTTTTTTTATCTTAATTTCAGTTAAATACATAGCTACAAGGTCATTAGGAAAAGAGAGGAAAAACTTAGTTCAATGTTGCAAAAAGAGTGCCCCTACATAAGGGAAAAAGGTTGGGCAAATGTTTGGATTGTTGCCACACTGAGCCAAAATGAGACAACTTGCTCCAGTTCCAGTAGGCCAAGTTTTAAGAGAGGGCCGTCAATTTCCTCCTTAGAACCAATGACGGAACTTGGATTTTTTGTTCAGGGGGCAGCGGAGGAGGGTCAACTAAGCTTGGAGGAGAGGGATAGCATCACGGTGAGGCAATGCTGGAGAGATTGGGACTAAGTCGTACTAATTCAAAGATTGGGGTGCAACTCGTACAAGTTGGAAATTTGGAGGACTAATGGTGCATTAGGCCATATTCAAAAATTTGTTTAAAACTATAGGGAATAATTACTCATTTGGTCACTGCTTTCTTTAGCGTCTACCTCACTGCCCCCCATCTTCATATTCTTCCATTATTTCCGGGGGGCAAAAATGTATTTCTAGTCCCTAATTTCTCTTGAATTAACCAATTAAGTACCTATATTTAAATTTTTTCAAAATTTTCAGGGGACAGCAACACCCCTGCCCCTACATAGGTCCGCCACTGCAGTTAGAACTATAACAAAATTGGAAAAAAGGTCTACAAGAGTTGCTTTAAATATTCCTGTGTTATTTAGGTTCTTTAACTAAAAAAACTAGGGAAAATTACAATTATCTCTTGAGATATACCATAACGTATAGTTTATCCCTATATTTTTAAAAACCCACACTTTGCCCCCATAGTTTTTTTATACTATCCGATAACAACTTTTAAAACTATAATTTAAACTATACGATAGCTATTTTTCAATAATATCAGTCTCTTCAATATTTTTTTATAGTTAATAGATATTTTAAATTATCAGTTTTTCATTTCTATAAATATATTTTTCTTCCTATAAATGCATATCAGTATTTTTTAAAGGTTGATTAACTATAAAAAATATTAAAAATCTTAAAATTATTAGAACATGGTTATTATACAGTTTAATTTAGGATTTTAGAAATTTTTATCAGATACTATAAAGAAATTAAGAGGTAAAGTATAGGTTTTTTTTAAAATAGAGAGGCAAAGTATAGATTAAATCAAACCATAGGGGGGCTTTTGTAATTTGCCCAAAAAAATATTACTAATTTTTTTATTGTAATTTATTTAAGTTTGTTCTCTATCAACTAAATCCAATAGGTCTGTCGTCACTGATCATTTCTATGAAATTCGTGGAGATATTGTCAATATGGTGCACTTGGTTTAGATACTCTAAAGTACATTTTGTAAATTAATTGAATTTACTTCCCTCCAAGTTTCGTTGTGGGATTTCAATATCAAAACACACACAAATAACTAAACACTTGCTTTTACTAAAACATTTGTACTCTTAATTATACTAGTTATTGATACATTCCTCGAACGTGAATAAAGTGCATGTAGTTAGTGTAAATTTATTTCATAATATATTTTAAAATAGATTTTTTAACAAATTTATTAAAAAACATAATAGACATAAAAAAATACAACTTAATATAAATATACCCTTACTTTTTATTTGAAATAAAATATATAGTATTATAGTTTAGCCAAGTTTTAAAAAAAAAATTGGTAACATAAAAAATATGGTAAATTGTGTAGATAGTCCATAGTCTTTAATTTATGCTTCATTGCCATTCTTAACCTATTAAGTATTCTCTTTATTTTTTAAATATTCTATATTCGTTTCCAATTGGATGAAATCTATTAATTCAAAGTAACTATATTTATATAACATCAATTTTTTGAATTATTTTAAACTATTTAATAATTTCTCTCTAAGAAATTTGAATGGACAAATAGTTTTTTTTTCAATTAAAGAAAGATTTTTATTATCATTTTTCTCCATCTGCACAATGTATGTACTTATTGTGTAACAACGTTTTTTTGGGTTAACAAATTTCACCTAATGGGGACAAGTTAAAATGTTTTTCAATGATTTAGAATGGAAAAAGAACAATAAAAAATTTAGGATGAAATTTAGCTCACATAGGATATTGGTCAAGGAGATTAACTTTTCCAATGTTAGTTGCATATTTCAATAGTGTATTTTATCTTAGTAAAAAAAAAACAAAATGAAGATTATATTTGGGTAATTTTTATGTAGGCACCTTATATATATATATATATATATATGTTTATTTTATCTTGAATATATTAGCTATCATGTCCTCTTGGAAAGAATTTTTATAATTAACATTAGAGCTTTAGGTAATTTGTTAAAAGTGAAAATTAAATTGTTAAAGCAAAAAGTTAAAAAATAACTTTAGATAGATTTTTTTTCCAAAATTCTAATACTAATTGCTAATGCAAATGCCAAATGGGGTCCCTAGAAGATTAAAGAATAAAGACCCCACAAAATTTACCTTTATACTTATTGCAATAAATTACTTTAATTTTTGAAGTAGTTCTTTTCCAAAAAATATTAAAAGTATATTTAATTTTTTTAATAATTAAATAAATAATATTTAGTAATATATTTCAAAATTTAAATTTTTAATAAAATTATATATAAAAAAACAGAACATGCATAAGCAGAAAAAAAGAAAAAACAGACAACATAGATGTAAAAAGTATAACTTAACGTTAAATATACCATTATTTTTTGTAAAAAGTATATATATTCCCCAGAATATGACTAAATTTATACAATGGCCTGAAAATTGCAATTGGTAAATATGTTATAATTTCATTTAAATGATTTTTAAATTTAAATAGCTTATAACATTTTGAAATTCTAAATATGTATAACATCACAGTTCACAGATAAAATTGTGCAAGGCCTACATAATTGTTAAAAAAAAGCAGCAAAAAATATTATGGCGTTTTACTAAATAAAAAAATTTTTAATCCAAAGGAAATTTTTTTTTGCAATACCTTACATATAACTATACGACAATAATAGTTAGTTTAAATATGGTACAAGATATATTTTTTTTCATCTTAAACATTAAAAATTTAACAAATAATGAAAATTTCATATGCCACATAATATGCTTGCAAAAAATAAAATGTGATTGACAAAAAAAGAAGAAACAAAAAATAGAAAAGATGATTAAAACAACGATTCCTTAAAATAAAAATTAGAAGTAAGAAAATGAAGAATATAATGATTCTCTTTAATTAAGATTGACCACATATATAATTAAGCCATTCTCATTACAAGCAAAATTATAAGAACTATGAGATATGCGTTTAACAGAAACCCAAAAAATAGCCTTTACTAATATATGATTGTTACATTTTTTTTCTACCGTTGATTTAAAGATAAGTGGCGTAATTCTATGCGTCTGGTTACACTTTTCTCTATCTTTGATCTAAAGACAAGTGGCGCAATTCTATGCGTTTGACTTCCCCATAAATAACCTTTACTTTCCTTATGGAGGGGATATCAATTTTTTATATAATCATTCTACCATTTAGAGCTCTTATACTATTTCTCCCCCACACTCTAACTTGTTTCTGCCAAGTTTTTTATTTACTATAAGTTAATATTTCATTTTGCCCAACATTTTATTTTATTAGGGCTATTATTTCTTATTTTGCCTGAGATCTTTTCTCCTACCAATCCCCTGAGTTTGTTGGGTTGCTCGCTCCTCCTCCTTGTTAGTCCCTAATAATATTTTTTTCCCTTCATGTGTAACACTTTGCTCTCTTCCATAAATAACCCCCACTCACAAAGGCTTTCGAAGAATATGAATGAGAGTATTGTGAGTTCTTCATCAATCTTTTCCGCAAATGCCTCTCAGCTTCTCTCATTACCGATGGAGGCATAGGAGAATCACTTAGCACCCTTTTTCTTGATTTTTTTTTGTTTTTCTTGGGTGATTTCTTTTTTGTGGATTTCATTTATTTTAATATTCTTTTGTCAGTGATGATTGTAGAGCTCAAGCAAGTGGAGATTTTTGAAATAAAGTCAAGTCTTCATGATGTAGATTTGTTGGTAAAATGCCATAAGGCTAAAAACACATTAAAATAAGCTAGATATGAAATAAATAAATATAACAAATGTATGTTTATCATTGTGCGTTGAAAATCTACATTTTTTGGGGTCCATGAGGGTGGGATGGAAGATGGCGATGTTGATTACATGGATATGCAGGTTAAAAACTAAAACTTTATTTTGTTGTTCACCACTGTTTCCCACTTGTTCATATCTTTTAAGTTTCTATTTTCTTCTACAGGTTAATGGTGATGACGAAAGTTGCTGTAAAACTATGGTAATTGATAGCCAGAATGATCATGTCAAGGTAAAGGTGAAATGCCCTTGCAAATGGAGCTTTCAATGGTTTTTTGCAAGTAGGTAAGTTGCAGTGAGTGCTATCTAGATAGTATAGGTTCTGGCACTTTAAAGGAATTACCTTTTTAGGCTATTGTTGATTAGGATGGTTAGTCAATAACTTCTGAATGTCTGGTTCGATTGAAGATGTAAACAATGTATTTACTGAGGTTGTTAGAATTTTGTTTACACAAACATAAGCATTAGAAATGAAATTCGTAGCAAAAAAATGGTTTTGAAAACTTGGGTTGTCCTTTTCCTTCCCTGCCATTTTCTAGAACATGCGAGGAAAAATGTGGCTATTTTGACAGAATAACTAATTTTACTGTTTTTGAGATTAACAAGCCCTGGAAAAGAGGAAAAGCTAACTTGAACAAAAACTTGATCATATAATGTTCAAACGTGATCAAGTTGTTTAATGTTCTCGAGATGAACAAGAATGGTACAGGTTGGTAGTAAAAGTTTAAAGCAAGTCCCACAAGCTCTGGGTAAACTAATTGCAAACAAACTCCAAAGAGGAAGTCTAACAGTAGGAAATTAGTAAGCAAGGATTGAAAAACAACTTTGTTTGGATTGTTTTTTCCTTTGAGACTTGCATTGCGTCGGGTCACGCTTTATAGGAGTTTCTTCAACTTTAGGCAACACATTAGGCATAGCGGAGTGGTTGTGTGCTGGTTGAAATTCCTGACCAGTGAGAGTTTGAATCACAACAAACAGGTTTAGCTCTTTTACTGTTTTTTCCTAGCTAGTTGGATCATTCATCAAAGGGCAGTTATTTCACATTTCTCTTTTTGCACATCAAGAGACATTATCATGAAATTTTTTAATAAACAAGATTTGCAGATTGCAGAGTTTGTAGCAATTCTACAAGTTAACCTTTCTTTCACTCCATAAATTGGTGCATTTGCTTTAAATAACGTTGACCCCTGAAACCTCCAGCAAGCCCACAAAACAAGCTCATGCAAGAATAGAATGAAGATCACCAGGTTGTTTCATGCACCTATGGATGTAAAGGCTGCTTCGTGATCATGAGCAAGCGTGTCAGCATTAATTAGTATCTAACCAAGCTACACGTCCTTTGCTTGAGGTAGGAGCAAAGCATACAATACCTTAATTTTTTAGAATGCAGGTTGTAGCTCATAAATATCCTTAGTGAATAGAAGATATGTATCCTAAGTTAGAAACTTGGCAACAATTGTTTTAAGCCTTTAGGCGAGATTGAGTTAGTTAAGGTTGGAAGTTGTCTTGCCATGGTTGGCATTTGCTTTGTCCTTGGAATAGGCTTTGGTTCATTAATTTTCATGACAACTGTATCAGAAGTCTAGAAAGTCTTGGCCATAGATGTTGCATGTTCCAAGCAACATCTAACTACCTACATGGGCACAAAAAGTATTTTATTTTCACAAAATTGAAATTTTTTTAAAACAGTGCATTCAAAACACATTTGTTTAGACTGAATAGTAGATTAGAGTTAATATGATGTTATGATTGGAATTGGTTCATTTTTCTTGTTTCACTTTACCACTTTTGTAACATTTCTTCAAATACATCATGTGAAAATACCTTCGATGGATCTATGATTCTATAGTGCATATCATCATGGGATAGAACCTGCAAAGTTAAAAAAACCAAGTTGCAATATGGTTGAATATCTGATTCAGAATGGATACATGTAAAATGAACTTGTAGAAACTTTCTCTATGACTACGTTGCCATTAACCCCAGCATTTTTAGCTATCAATTGTGCAGGGTAGCTTAATGCTCTTCGGAAGATATCTGCTCTTATCTATTCATAAATTGGTAAACAATGTCATATATGCATAGTTAAACAAGAGACATTGAAATAATATGGTTTTGAAATTTAACACAAATACACTAGGACAATGATTTAGAGTTGCGAATGGAAGTTTCAAATGTGATAATAAACAACATGGAAAAACATTAGATAGGATAGCTCCAATTATCAGGTTGTTTCAACACAAAGCGGCACCAGCTAAATATCAAACATAGAATGGCAATTAAAAAATGAAGCGAGAAACGAGAAAAGGATACCCCCTGTTCTTGATTGTCCAAGACTTCTTTGATACCATCCATCTTCTCAGATAGCCTCAAAAAGCTACATGCACCGCCAACTACAATACCTTCCTTTTTTGCCACATGCATTGCACCTATTCAGAGAGTTACTTTTCCTTGAAATACAAACACATAGTATGGCAATCATATGGAAGTGAATGCCAGGAATCTTCAACTTTATTGTTGTTATAAAGCTTAGAATGGATAAATATTTGCTTTAGGAAGCTACATTGTTTACTGTTAGATGTAATTTGAAGGATTGCAATTCAAGAATTTTTCACTTCCAACATTCGGTGTGGCTATTCTTTGTAGTTGGATTCATTTCTAGCTTTAGATCTTCAACTTCTCATTGTGCATCTTTAGCAACAAAGATTATTTTTTATTTCCAAGTACAATATAGTTATCATGACAATTTGTCTTTTTATATTTATCTAAAAGTAATTTTCATACGAATATACAAACATGGAGACGTTCAACATTTTGCAGATATTGTAGAAGTACTTTCTCTAAATTTTTTTAGACATATGTATTAAAAACTTGGTAGAAATTCCTTTTAATATGTCTCTCACTTCAACTGCTTATTCTTTCTCCTTAATCATTTGCTATTTCTTTCTTTTCTAGGTCAGTTCACATCTATTTCTCATGAAAGATGTCAGGCTCAAGATGCACAATATCTGTTATCAAGAAACTTGATGTAGTTGAGGACAAAGCTATGAAGATGGTGTGTTATCTCTATATTTATTATTCTTCTTTTTCACCTTTCAAGTTCATTATGCCTGGCATAATTCTCATGCTACTTTTGAGCAAAGACTTAGTGTTGGCCCAAATGCAACCAAGAGGGGGGGTTAATTGGTTGGGTTCCAAATCAAACAAAAAATGAGTTCTTGAATCTTCAAACTCAAAGTTAATTTAAGGAACAATAATTAACCCTATTCTAACCAGAAAATGACTACCACAATCCACCTAAAATTTTGCTTTGAAAGTAACCTTTGAATTATTTTTGAAAACAAACAAGTTTAACCAAGATAGGTTGCATAAAACACCAACCAAAGATCAAGTATGTAGAGAGAATAAGAGAAGCTTGCACACAAGGATTTATAGAGGTTCGGTATCTTCTCTTGAGAGCGTACTCCTTTCCTCAAGTTCAGCACTTGAGAGTTTTCTTTTTCACTTTGAATCACAAGAGTACACACTCCTTTGGTAGTTCTCTCTATTACAACCACTCACTA
This sequence comes from Aquilaria yunnanensis, assembly GCA_039654915.1. Classification (NCBI taxonomy): domain Eukaryota; kingdom Viridiplantae; phylum Streptophyta; class Magnoliopsida; order Malvales; family Thymelaeaceae; genus Aquilaria; species Aquilaria yunnanensis. The sequence goes on from CM077595.1 coordinate 7,566,368, forward strand.
GTTTTCCTAAAGACTAACTAGAAACCTCACCAACACCCTTTCCCTCACTAGTTTTCCTAGAGGCTACCTAGAAACCTCACCAACTCAATCTCACCAAAATGGTGTTTACAATGTTACAAAGTGGTAAGAACAATAAAAGCTCTCAAAGCTAGATAAACAAGTGAAAGCACAAGTTCTTGGCAAATATCAAGTTTGAGCTCTTTGATGATGGATTCTCTTTTCTAGTTGCCAAGGGTATTTTCCCAGATGATTCTTGATGTTTTTATACTCCAATGGATGCACAAGAGACGTTGAAGACCGTTTGAATGATCAGAAAAGTCCCCTTAAAATCTGGTGAACGTTGCTGTCAATTTGACAGAAAATTGCATTTGTCGCCCAGTTTCAGTCCGGTGAAATATTTTCACTTAGTTGAAAATTTTGTCTGATAATGAAATCCAAGATTTGACCTCGAATGGCTATATTGGTAATTAATGAGCTGTTAGCACTTTATACACGTGGAAATATGATGTGGCATGAATTTATAATTAATTTTAAAAGATTTTTTGAATCGGGTTGAAAAATTTTAAAATATGATGTGGCATGAAATATGATGTGGCATGAATTTATAATTAATTTTAAAAGTCTGGAATCAATGTTTCACCCGGTTGAAAAATTTTCACTCGAGTAAATGCTCTAGGGTTCGAAAAATCGCCCCAGTTTCATCCGGTTGAAAAAATTTCACTCGAGTGTTTTTCTGTTCCAGAACCAAAATACTCTCGGGTTCAAAAAATCACTCTAGTTTCACCCGATTGAAAAAATGTCACTCGAATGATTTTCTTGTCCAGAAGTAAAATGCTCTCGGGTTCGAAAATTGGCTTTAGTTTTAACACGTTGAAAAAGTTTCACCCTGTTGAAACTGTAGCTCCAGGATTTTCTTACTTCCAAACTTTCAAACTTCAATGAATTTTTCTCCAAAATGATTTCTTCCTTCACAAGCAATGCTTGAATCAACATAAATACTTCAAATATAGTTATGAAATAATTTTCTTTCCAAAGATCAAAACTTTATCAATAAAAAACCAATGTATAAATCTTTAGGTAAAGCTTTGAAACACCTAAAATAAATATGTTTTGTTATCATCAAAATCAAATAAATGTGAGCCATGAATAGAACAAATCCAACACTTAGTAATAACCATTTCAAACTAGCTAACATTTCCAACAATACAAAAACTTATTTTCTAAAGATTTATTTTTTGGCCAAACTATTGGGCATGAATAACCTTATTTCTCATTTATTTCTCATTATATGACTTCCATATTCATCAATTTTGTTTGCTTGCTGGTGTAATAGTCTAGCTCATCATGCATGGAAGTTTTAGTAATCGTGAGAATTGAACTTTTTTATATGTAACTTAGACAATTACTCCATTTGTCTCTCTTTCTTTGTAATATTTTTCATTTTGGGTTGTCCTAATTTCTTTACAATATTTCCTTTTTGAGTAAGTTTTAACATGCAACTTTACAATTATACCTCTCTTACTACTCTCTGTTTTGTTCATCTCCTAATCTATTTTCTCACATCTTTGATCTGTTTTTGTTAGGTCCGTTCTCTGCGTCTTCGGTCTCTGTTGGGCCATTGCTGAAGGATGCTGGGGTGACGCAGGCAGTGAATTGGAGGAAGGATTTTCGATCGGACAGAGGCACAAAAATTGTATGAGATTGGAGCGAGGTGAGGCACGGCGAGCTGAGATAGGAGAGAGACGTGAGAATCGTGCAAGATCGGACCGAAGCGATGCACGACGAGGTGAGACCGGAGAGACATGAGAATCGTTTGAGATTGGAGCAAAACGAGGTAAAGCGAGGTGAGATCGGAGAGAGGTGAGGTGAGGCGAGATCGGAGTGAGGTTAGGTGACGGCGACAGTGAGGCGAGGATCGATCAGAACATGGTGAGGAACGGTAAGAAACAGCCGTAAGGAGAGGAGTGGCAGTGAGGGAGGGAAGGGCAACAAGGGAGAGGTGGTGAGGGAGGGGCAACGAGGAAGGATTGGCAGCGAGGGAGGGGCGATCGGTGGAAGATGAGATCGAGGAGAGCGGATAACCGACGAGAGAGGGCAATTTTGGAACAGATTGGAGTGCCAGGCGAGTTTCTTGGTTTGTGTTAAAAAAGAAATGGAGCAAAGATATCAGGATGGAAGGAGTATTTTTTATTTTATTTTATTTTTCTTTTAGACTGGTTAAGTGATGTTATCCCACATTGTTAAGGTATTTGTCACTTCTTTATAGTTGGTGAGGTCTTTTTAACTCTTTGCCAATGGAGCTTACAACTAACTGATGGGGTAGTGACAAAGCTTAGATTCCAATGCCACGTTAAGGCATCCAACAGGAGACAAATTAACAACTAGTGGTTAAGCCTGACCATTATATAAAACTCTAATAAACCCCTTAACAGTGTGGTGCTATAACAACTTATAATTACTCAGATGTGCTGACCAAATTTAGCATTGGCATTTCATATGAAATTATTAGTTTTTTGATCTCTTCCTATGGAATCAAACCTTGGTGCTGTGAGATCCTTACATCCCGCTTAGGGTTTTCGCTTAAATGTCAATTAGAGAGGAGAAAGGAGCAGGAGGAAAGGAAAGCGCGGGAGGGGTGGAGGGTAGGTTTTCGCCTACAGTTTTTCACACCTTATCCTATCTAGTAATGACTTTCCTTTGATGTGATCATTCTCTAGTTTAGTTGTTAGCTTACTTGGGTATTTTGTGGTTATGGACATTGTGCCAATCACATGCCCACATGAAGTAGAGGAATGACTAATGAACAAGATTTTTATTTTGGGTTGTATGTTCTGATGAGTGTTATGATATTTTAGGTAGCCATGAATGGTTTCTCTTTGGACACAAAGGATTTTGAAGCTTTGGTACCTTTGAAGTAGTATCTCCCTTTTATTGGCAATTGATATCACGTATTTGCATCTCTGATTACAGTGCAATTTATGTCTTGTGGCTTTTGCATTGGATAGCATTGAGGTTGAAAATATTAGTTTTTATTTTTATCTTTTACAACATGTGACATTTTTCTAGCTAATTAAAATGGTAACCATTGTTGCAGAGAAGGGCATCATTTTTTGATCAGCTTGTTTTTAAGTTTTCACCAGCTGCTGGTGAACGAAAATCATCTATCCCCAATACTCCCTGTCCCCTTCATGTCCCATCCTCGTAATACTGCCAAATGTTTATTTAACTAGCAGTAAATAATAAATTTATGGAAAGTTGACGGCATATAGATAACAACTACATTATTTATAAAAAAAATTTTGACTTAGTTTTTGAAAACCAAATATTTTTAGTTTAGTTAGTAAATGTTATTCATTTTCTTTTTTTTTTATTTGTTTTAATAATCAAAATCATAAATTTTGTTTGAACACTGCAAAATAAATTGATTAATCAAATGATTTTAAGGCTAATAATTTAAAATTTTCATCGTTGTAGATAATCTTTACACCATTTAATGAAGAAAATTTTAATAATTTAAATTGTCCATTAACTATAAAAAAATTACTATACATTTTAAATTTACTAGTGAATAGTGATCAAATAATTTAAATAGAATTTTAAAAATTTATGTCATATAGTTATTCTAAATTAAGTGATTAATCTAGTAAGATATCCAATTGAAATGTTTTCAAGAAAGAGATGTTTCTTTCAAAAATAGCCTTTTATATGCTAGTTTATCAAACAACTATATGGCATGAATTTTAAAATTCTACATAAATTATTCTATAACTATTCCATAGTAAATTTAAGATGTTTGCTAATTTTTTTATAGTTAATGGAGAATTTAAATACTCCCTCCGTCCCAAAAGTTTTGCTCCATTTGTTTTTTGTAATTAATCTATGATTTTTTATTTTCAACATTTTAATATATAAATAAAAAATATTTGTATATGAATGATAATTCAAGATATGTAGTTTCTAAATATATATATTTTTTTATTTTTTTTAACAAACAATAATATGAATAAAATTGAGTCAAAATACAACAAAAAGTCAAATGTATCAAAATTTATGGGACGGAAGGAGTAATTAGTTTTTCCTCTTGAATGATATAAAGATGATTTACAAAATATAAGTTGATAATTTAGAATTAAAATTATTATTAGTCTTAAAATCATTTTGAATAATTACTCTGTTTTGAAGTGTTCAGGAAAAAGTTAGGATTTTGATGATTAAAAAATAAAATATTTACTAATTAAACTAAATACATTTTATTTAGAGACACCAAGTTAAAAATTTTTTTTTCTAAATAATATAGTTAATGTCTTTATTTTTTGCCAAACTGCCCGATTTAACTTTCAACAACTTTATTATTTATTGCTAGTTAAATAAACACTTGGCAATACTCCGAGGATGGGACATTAAGGGGACAGAGAGTATTAGGGACAGAAGATTTTCATTGGCTGCTGGTGTTGCCGGTAACATGGTATGTATTTGCTGTTGGCAGTGCTGAATGATGTTCAAAATTTCTAATTAGCACCATGTCATCTAAATGGTCTGAAAATTGTGTTTAAAGCACCTTGTTCATTTTTGGTTTTTCATCTTGCGAACACAGAACAAAAGTTTACCAGCTATTGCTTTGGTGCCAATGAACTTCTCTCACTGGCCATTATAACAAAATATGCAGTCAATAAAATTTTTTAGTGTGTTAAACAAAAAGGATCTAGGAAATGATTGTTCAAGCTTTCTTTGCTATCAGTTGGATCATCCCAGTAAAATAAGTGACTTCATTTGAGGTAGTTTAAATATTAATGCAGTTTGGGCATTGCTTATTGTTGAAGAATGTTCTCATCTTGGTTTGACGGTATGGCTGAATTTATTTATTTATTTATTTTGGTTTGTATAGCGTGTGTTTGAGAAACATCTAATAATAAGTTGCAGTATTTTTGCACAGCTCCGTGTTTTAGATTATCTCCGCTGGCTCTAGCTGCTACTGTTCATCCTTTAGTTTCATGCTTTGATGAGAAATCTCTTGCGTTTCATGATGTTGGATATGGAAGAGAAGCCTATAAACCAGCTGTTGTCATAACGTCATCAGGCACTGCAGTTTCAAATCTCTTTCCTAGCTACTGTGAGCTCCGTAATCTCTCTTTTTTTTTTTTTGTCTATTTGACTCTATTGTACACTGGGCAACATCTTCACCAAATGGTCTTCTTCATATAAACTGTTCTTTCCGAGAGCCTTTGGACCAACCTCTTGATAAATGGGAGCCAAGATGCTTAAAGGGTTTAGACATCTGGAGATCAACAGCAGATTCATTCACCAAGTATATTTTGATGCGAAGTTCTCCTATACATCCTAATCCTGCCAGTGACCAAATGTTAGAGGTTCTAGAAATAATTCAAAAAGTCAAGAAAGGGCTTTTACTTATTGGTTCAATCAACAATGAGGATGACATATGGGCTACCCTTTTGTTGGCTAAGCACCTTCAGTGGCCAGTTGTGGCTAATATCTTCTCTGGTTTACGATTGAGAAAGCTTTTGTCCGTCTCAGAAACTGAGGAAAATATCTTATTTCTTGATTTTCTTGATCATGCATTGCTCTCTGCTTCAGTCAGGGACATCATGCAATTTGATGCACAAATTTCATTGTTCTCTTCTCGCGCTGGTTATAGCTCCTTTTCATAGACAATAATGTCATTGTTGGACATAATATATGCTTTTCATTTGCCGGACTGGTTCCTCATTATGGATATCTAACATGTCTGCCAGATGCTAGAGGAACGATGTCCATCCTCTTACATCTTGGTTGACAACCATCCACGATGTCATGATCCTTCACATTTGGTTACACACAGAATCCAGGGCTCCGTCACCAATTTTACATTTGGTTTGAACCTTCATAAAGGGTCACTCGGATTGTCGTCCAAAAGCAACTGCCACTCTTGATGCACCGGGAATACGACCACAAACCGTCCGTCTGCGGCTCAGCCCTCCACCCTCTACGCTCCCAGTCGCTCCTATTCCATTTTTCTTCTGGTTCCACGGCCTGGGCTAGTGTCTGGCTGCTGCTTTCTCTTAAGGCTGCGGTCGTAGGCAGCTCTCTTCTCCCGGTTGGAGAGAACCTCCTATCCCGATTGAACAATCTTGAACGTGCCATCGGCGGCTACAGATCTGTTCTTGTCCGGGTGCAAGAGGAAGGCCATTCTCTTGTAGTGTTCTTTGAGAGTGGTTTTCTCTGCTTGGCAGTCTTCGACGACGAGGACTTCGTAGTGGGACTTGCCGGAGGCGGCGAGCTTGTGAACTGTGTAGGCCCTGAAGTAGGCCGCCACCTGAGGGGTGTGAGCGTAGAGCTCTATGGCGGCGATGATGGATCGAATTGCCATCTTTAGGTTTCCAAGCTTGAAGAACTCCTCAGCGGCATCACGAGCCCTTTCGGCTGACATCTTCATAAGGTTTTCCATCATGCTGATCTGATGATGGATAGAGAACAGAACTCGAGAATGATCAGAAAGAAATCAAAGGGAGCAAGGCAATGGGAAGATCGATCTCGTTGCTGGGCTAGGGTCGCTGCCTGCCTTTATATAGATTTAGTGCCCACATGTATCCGTAGCGTCGGTTTCACGCCGAGTAAGAGCATTCCAACTTCACTCGGGGATTTGTATTTCAAACCAAGTCCGTCCGCCAGCGAAAGAATTCAACTTCACTTGGACGTTCTAGTTCATTAAAAATTATATACATACATACATACATACATATATTCACAGAGAAGCAGTTGCGGTCTGAAGAAGGGGCAGGGGGGGGGGGGGGGGTTTGATATATGGGGTACTAAATTGTTTACTTTGAGAGAAATTGGGGATTAGATTATGTATTCTTATCCCCTGAAAATATGAAAGAATATAAAGATGGGGTGGCAATGTGGCAGGCACTTAAGAAATTAGGTACCAAATGAGTGGTTCTCGCTTTAGCCTCACTACTTAGAATACAGGAAATGTTGACGTTTTTTATTCAATTATCCCTCTTCCAAAATCCTAATCTCTCGGGTAAATCCAAGGACCAAATCGTAGAGCTTGACTTGCTTGGATGACAACCTTTGCTGCCACATTGCCGTCTCGGTTCTATTGTCTATTTTGTTTCTATCCTCTCCCTCTCTTGTCTTGTTCTCCTCTGCCGTTCTTGCCACTGTCTAGTTCATCCATCTTCGTGATTTGCACCGGCACAGCCGCACACGCACAGGCCAGTAGTAGGCCACCGCCACTGCTGGGCACCCTCCAACTCCCAACTCCGTCCATCTTCCTCCTCCCTTCAACTCCCCTCCCGACCACAAATCAATTTACCTGGTAACTTTAACTTAGTATTAAGTTATTAACTGTTTAAATAATTTTTTATTGTTTGTCAAATTTTCTTTAAATTTTGTCTTATCATTGTCTGATTGAGTGATTATCTAATTGTTTAAATGATATTTATATGATATTGAGTCTATTGACTTTTGAAGAGTAACAATCGAACAGATAGTGAACACACAGAACAAGGTTGCCTTATGCTTTGTGAGACAAAAATGTGTAAAAAATTACTGAAATTTTTCAAGTTTTGACATACTTATGGATAATGAATAATTATAATAAAATGAATAATTGTGAAAATTGCTTGGATTTTCGTTGGTTACCTATCTTTTCATGTGTCTATTGCAACTAAAGAATGTGCTTTTTCAGCGATAAAAATTATCAAAACCAGACTGCGAAACAAGATGAATAATAATTTCCTTACTGATGCTTTGGTTTTGTAGATTGAGAAATACCTTGCAAAGATTTTTAGTTTAGACTCGATATTTGATGATTTCAGAGATATGAAGGAGCGTCGTGTCACATTATGAATTTGAATTTTTACAAGCAGACTTAATTATGTTTATGTATTCTTTTAAATTTTATGACTTATATGGATTTAATTATTTTGTTTGTATGATGATTGTATAAATTTAATTATGTACATGTATTTATACTTTAACGACTGATTCATAATTTTATGAATATTTTTATAGAAAATTACAAGTTAGCTTCCTAAACTTCAAAATATTTACATTTTTAACCCTAAACTTTGAAAAGCTTCTATTTGATTTTGAATGCATGATATTTTTCCATGAAAAAATATGTATGATTTCTATTAAACTATATTTTTTAGAATAATAAATGCGACATTTTAGTGATTATACTAAAGTTTAAAGAAATTTAAAAGTGTCTTATTTTGCTAAGAGTTAGATACTTGGATTTATGACCTATCTCTACTTTAGGTATTCGATCTTTAAATTATTTATTTTTTTACATCACAAAAATTATAAAACTAGTCACCAATAAAATTTATTACTATTTTAGCATTGTACATCAACTATATATACTATTAAATAAGGGTGAGCAAAATTTTGGTTATATCTGAAATAATTGAATAACAAAAAAAAAAAATTCAGTTTTTGGTTATCACTTTTAGGTAAAATTTCAACCAAAAACCGATATGAAAATTTGGTTCGATTTTCGGTTTTCTTCTATTTAAATTCGATTAACTAAAATAATCAAATTTTTATTCCACTAGTATTTATATTTGAGATTTTGAAAGCATTATATATGTGATAGATGTTTGCTATGTACATGAATGTGATATAGTTGGACTTGGAATGAATTATATATGTTTGTTAAGTGATTGAAATGTGTGTTTAGATTGGGATATGTGATGAATGTTTGAGGTTTGAAATGTATATACATATAATTTGGTTATTTCAGTTAAAAATTGAATAACTGAAATTTTTTTGGTTTTCGGTTATTTCAGTTTTCTCCTATATTTTGGTTTATTTGGTTATTAGTATATAAAACCAAAAACTGAATAAATTCAATTATTCGGTTTTAGTTAAAACCGAAATAACCAATTGAGCACCCTTACTATTAGGTGCTAAATTTTAAACTGCTTACTATGTTACTATTATTGTGCAAAGTACTTTTCATTTGCTTTACAAGTTGATCAGTATAAACAAATTTTATATTTTGAGTACCATTGACATATGTGTAAAATAATATTTTATTAAGTATACTCTTCTTTTCCTAAAATTTTAACAATTTGTATCCAATAAAATACATTTTTTTTCCTCTCATTATCTGTTTTCCCTTTCCTCTCTCGTCTCTAGGGATATCAATGGATCAGGTTTGGGTTGAATGAAGGTATTCTCATATCATACTCGTAACCTTGAACACTCTACCTACATTCTACCCATTACCTATCGGATGGATAATATTTACATTCATATCCTACCCATTTTTGGATGGGTTAGATCAGGTAAAATCTATCTATCCACGACACCTCTACAACCATAATTTTATTGAGTCATGTCATATCTAATATTACATTTGTTACTATTAAAAACATTCATTATACCTTATCTATTAAAGCAACTCATGTTTGTTTTTAATTTTGTATAACTTATCTGTTATACTTTTATTTAATCACATAACTAATACTAATATGTTATACACACACACACACACACACACACACACACACACACACACATATATATATATGGGTTGGATGTAGGATAGGTGAACCTTAAATCTGCATCCTACCCAAATCTACTGGCACGTGGAAAAAGAAAAATCACATCCGATCCAAACCGGTCAATTACTAAAAAACCAAATCAATCAGATCGGATGCAACCGGATACCTGTCAGATTGGACATCTATTGATATCCTTACTCATCTCCGCTTTTTTTTTCTCCCCTTCTTTTTCTTTGTTTTCTTCTCTTTTCTCTCTCATCTCTCCACTTTTAGGATTTATCGACCATGTGCCCTAGCAGCACAGGTTAAGATTCATATTTTAATAGTTATTGAGAGTTGTATTCTAACCAACTAATGCAGTATTTTTTCGTGTACTAGAAATGTCATTATTAAATTACTTCCACCGTAATTTAAATGCCTCACCTTCTACATAACAAACAAGCTATATGCAGATTTCAGCATGACAAAACCTGGGTTATCCTCGTCTCTAGATTCTAGCAATTCTTCTGTCCAATATCTTTGATTTCATAGATCTGATTTTTTTAAAAGAATCTATTTTTTTTTTAGAAAATATCAATAACTGATTTTTCCTTGATTATGAGCAATCAAAATTGATAAAAATTTTCCTTGGGTCGTGACATTTATCCATAAATATACTTTTAAACATTAATAAAAACATTTCATTGAAGTTAAAGTGTAACAAAATTGCTAAAACCTTGTGCTTAAAGTGTTGTTTAATCATAATATGAAATCAAGGAGAAGTTTGTTCACTTTAACATCTCAATGATGAATAAAAATTTAATTTAATAGTTCAATGAAAAATTTTAAACCTTTAGTATCTAATATCTAAAAAGATCATTTTTCAATGGGCAAACATGTAGGGTCGTTGGATTGTATGGATGTACTTTTCCTACAATCTTGCATTTGAAAGTGCAATAGATTAAAATATGAGGTCTTAAATAAAACAGAATTGAAAGATGAATGTTTTCTGAAGAATTTAGCCATTGTCCTAAAATAGTGTAATTACAATAACATGTTTATTTAAAATATTAAAATATATTAAACTTTAAGAGCAAAAAAGTCATTCAATATTTATACACCTTCATATTTTTTAGTTATAAAATATAAGAGATAAGAGTTATTCTTTGTTGAAATATATTTTTTATCAATCATTTTCATTAGGTTAATTTATTTAAGTTAATTTGTACTCCGTCAACTAAATCCAATAGGTCCATCGTCACTAATCATTTCTACGAAATGTGTGAGGATATTGTCAATATGGTGCACTTAATTTATATACTCAGAGTACTAGCTATGCCATTTACATTTTGTAAATTAATTGAATTTACTTCCTTCCGATTTTCGTTGTAGGATTTCAATCTCAAAACACACACACACACACAAATAACTAAACACTTGGATGTCATCAATTCTAATTTTACTAAGACCTATGTGCTGTGCCCTTAATTATATATTCTTTGTTGAAATATTTTTTTTATCAATCATTTTCATTAGTAAGAAACAGAATCATCCAAGATATTTGTTAAGAAAGCAATATAAACGAGCAGTGGCAACAATAAAGGAACGAACAAGAAATTGAGATTGATAGTGAAAAGGACTCTTATTAATTGAGACGTTGGGGTTAATTTGATAGTAAAAAGGACTCTTATTAATTAAGGTTGCGTGATCTTCAAGTCATGGGGTTGCCTAATTACGCAGTATATAAATATAAATTCTCATAACACTAACTATTCGTAAACATTCTAGCAAGCAAAAAAAATGGCCATCCCTAACTCTCTCAAACCTAAGCCACTCCCTCTGCTTCCCTTCGGATTCAAGTTTCGGCCAAGCGACAAGGTACTGTTGGCCCACTACCTGTACAAGAAGGTGGCCGGACCGGCGTATTCCGACCCCTTTGTGAGGGAATGCGACATCTACGGCGAGCAGGAGCCATGGTAGATATGGAGAGACTTCGGTGGGGAGACCAAGGCTGACTCCGTGGATCTCCACTTCTTCACCAAGTTGAAGTCCAAGACCACAAATGGCTCGAGGAAAGATCGAACCATCGGGCGCGGTACGTGGAAAGGAGAGGATTCGGGTACCGAAGTGTGGGGCGATCGCGATCACATGACAAAAGAGAGGAAGTTGCTGGGCCTCAAGAAGCGATTTCGGTATGAAACCGGGAAAGGTGGAGCGCCGCGGTCGAAGCTGGATGCGCGGTGGATCATGTTCGAATACGCCCTTGATGCCGACTCGTTGCCTCCCTCGTACGAGGCCAAGAACTACGTTCTTTGCGTACTTCGGAGGCTGAAGAATAATAAGAGGAAAGCTGATGAAAGATACGATGATGATGAGCCGATAGAGAATATTGCTGGTAAGCACTTGGAGACTGAGGAGGTTGCACCATTCTACAACTGTATCGCGTACTGTGGCGCTTCAACCTTCACTAATCCATCTGTGGAGCCGTGTTCTGTGGCTGATTGGTCTCAGGCGCTGTATCAAGATCCTATTCCTGCACAGATGGCTCCGGAAGAAGCAGTCGGGGATGCCGACGCAGAAAATGTGGAATTATACGACATGGTGATGAAAGAACTCGAACTGGACGAGGAAGGCCAGAAGGGTCGGCCGTTGGTCATTGAGATTGAGGATTCTGATGAAAAGGATGAGTCGGTGATAATAGATGTTGAGGAGTATGATAATGTGAAGAGCGGAGCCAATGTTGTTGAACCTGAACAAGAGGCAGGTGGTGGTGACAATAATCTACGGCAGGAAGATGACTTGAGCTGGTTGGAGGAGATCGACTTCAGTGCATTTGAGGGTGGCTTTCAAGATGCGAGCTTCGATTCTCTCTTCGCCGACGTGCCAGAGAGTTCGTTCGACATCAGTGCCTGTGGATTCAGGGCTGCTGCCGCCTATGCTTCGCCAAGTCTTGGGGCATCACTGCTAATTGACTAGTAATAAATCATTAGTTAATTTGTGTAAAGTATCTGACCAAATTTAGAAGCTAGCCTGTTAATTTGTGTTTGAGAACTGATCTGATGTAGATGCCGTGATGGCTTTTTTGTGGCAATAAAATTATATGTTTTCTTCTCGTTACATATATGTAGCTATAGAGTGATGCCCTTCTTCTCTAAATTTGTAGCAAGCAAAGGAGTGAATTATTTAGCAACAGGTTTTATTATCATTCTGATCTTGTCTGCAAGCGTACGTTGTGGGTGGGATATCTATCAGAATATTTCCAAATTTGAAAGTTGATTAGTTCTCCAGTAGATCAATTAGGGATCGATTATAAACACCGGTGATATTATATAGACTGAAAACACCATTGGCATGTATGATATTATATGTCCTTGGGTAAACAGTTGAGGTGAAGGATGGACCCGAACATGCGGTTGCCATGGATTGTCTTGCTTTGGATTGTCTTATTGCTGTTATCCGCAATGCATATATATTCTTGCTTTGGATGGTCTTTTATTAATTGATGTTCTTAAGGCGATGGATCAGTTGGGTCAGAGCATGCTCCAGTAACTCTTGAGGAGTATTCTCCATTTTGGATGGTGAAATGTGATAATTATAATGATCCTACACATTGGGTCCCATTTGTTCGTACGAGGAAATACATCAAATTAAAAGAAGATTGATGATTGGTGCTGATCACTTTCAACCGCAAGGGACACATCTTCTACCTGACAACCTTAACCCTCAAGGTGTGGCTTGGCTTTTTCAGATATACTGTTGGGTTGGATAAAAATCTTTATTAATTTAGTCTTATTATATGTTCAATGAAAATTAAGTGGGGTATTTAATGTTTTTTTAAGGGATATTATGTTACATAATTTTTTTTAATATTTAATACATTATTTTTACTTTCATTGATTTTTCACCAATGTTGTATATATCAATTAAAACTCATTAATTTAACAAGCCAAAATTGTATTTTCAAATTATTTTTTTAAAAAAACTAAGTATTTTTATTAAAAAATTTTTTCAAATGATTATTAGGTAGAAAGAGTGTAAATTTCCAAACTAAGGGGCATTAATTGACTCTGGATAAAAAGTTAATAAAATTACAAAAATGATTTTTTTAATACAAGAACATGACCGTAGGTATACACACACCAGCTACCAGCAGGAAGCTTTGTCAATTAATTAAACTAATTAATCCTTCTTCATATCAACGTGTTGTTCTCTGTTATTGTGGGCATCGCATTAACAACCCACGGCAGTTGGTTGCCCTTGTTAATGGCTTTGTTCAGAAGTTGGATGAGTCTTGTGTGAGAACTGTCAATCCAAATTGTGATCAAGTCGCTGCCCTCTATTAGGTGTCAAATTGGCTTATGTACACAGTTAAATATAGTATGATTCTGTAGGTAAAAGAAAAAGAACAAAGTTGCTTGGTTTCTTTTTTTTTTTTTTTTTGAGAAGTTATATAAATTTACTTGCTAAATTTTCAGTATTTGCTTACTTGGTAAAATTTCAATATTTGCTTACTGTTTTTTTTTTAAAAAAAAATTTAGGATCAAGTATACAAGTGAAGGGGTTTGAGCAGTGGCAGATTCAGGATTTTTATAAAGAAGGGTCTGAGTACATATATAATTATTAAACTTTAATATTAAATGATGAGACTTATAAGTTCGCATATACTATAATGTAATAATGAAAAAAAATTAGAAGAAATTTTGAAGAAAGCTCTAATTTATCCTTTTTTTTCTGTCATTGGTCGAACTACTAAAAAAATATATAAACTATGAAGAAGATGAGTGAAATATTTATGTTATATATAATCTAAGAGATAAAAAAATGTTCACCCTTATAACTTTATATATATATATATATTCTACTTAGCTTATTAACTTTATCTTTTATCAAATAAGTTTGACAATTTTTCTTTTGAATTAAAGAAAAATAGTGGGAAAAAAAGTTCTAGGCCTAGATAGGAAAATGAATGAAAGTTGAAGGACCAATGTAGAACTTTTTTCATTATCCTAATTGTTAGTAAAAATAAGAGACTGATTTATTTTCTATCTTTGTTAAAGCAAAAAAGACCTATTATTTTGTTCCAGTAGATATTATAAAAATTATGGGGGTCCATTAAAAAATTTAAAGAGTCTAATTACTTAATTATATACATGTTATTAATTATATACATATTATAAAAATTATGTGGACCCCCATACTTACCACTTGGATCCACCTCTGGGTTTTAGAATGTATTTATATATATATAGTATAGCGGATAGGGAAAATACTTGTTTTTTCCAGACTTAAAAAGAACATAACCGGTATTTAATGACAGTGTTTGGGATTAGGAGGGGGAAAGGCGATGCTTGGCCATTGCTAGGGCCAAGTGTCCCCATTGCCAATTGGGCTAGGTGACAGGGACAATATTTGGTTATTATTGTCCTAACTATATGTCTGTTGGTATTTCATGCTGAAAAAAACTTATTATATGAATATTTTTTTAAAAAAAAATATTCAACTCAAATATTATTTAGAAAAAAAAATATGTGGTAAGGTTAAAATATGAACTTGCAAAACATGTGTATAATGCTTATTGTAAATGAATAAAAATTATTTGGGAGATATACCTATTTCAATGTTGGATAGTACTATAACTTAAGCCGGTTATGGATAATTCTGATTACATCAAAACAGAAAAAGAAAAAACATTGCTTTCCCAAACGTACTTGTTTTTCTAATTATGTTTCTCATACATTCTAAAAAGGACTTCTTTTTTAGTTGCAAGTCGAACTTTCGGGGCAATTCACCTGGCACACTCATCACCGATCGACCAGAATGTGTTATTGTGGATGTCCATGTGATAAGGTTCCCTGTATTAGTTCTACACCAACCAATCCTATCCAATAGTTGATGACTTCCACGCAAGTGAGATAGGGCCCCCTACCCCCAGAGATTCCCTACCAAACACATACAAAAAAAAGTCCTAAAAGCAGCTGAAGTCCTAAAAGCAGCTAACTGCCACTAAACGTTTTAATACCATTGATCCTTCCGTACGCGCTTACCAAACGGCCAACTCATTGGTTAATTATGATTATTTTTCTTCATATTGAAATCAAACTTCAATTAATTGTATAATAAAAATACTATAGTCAATTGATGATGAAGTACTCGCCCCATCTACTCTTTAAAACTCTAAGAAAATAGAAAATCCATAAGAGGTTACACAGGTTGAAAGGTTGTCCAACTCAAATACACTTACTAAGAGAAACAAACGGGGGTGAAAAAAATGGCAGAGATTGGAAAAGTTAAAAGCCAATAAGTTAGGAATTAAATGACTTTATTGGAGAAGGGTAATATGGTAGAAAAATAGAGCTAATATTTATTAATTTAGTCTTACATGTTCAATGAAAATTAAGTGGGATATTAATGTTTTTTAAGGGTAAATGTTAGATAATTTTTTATATTTAATGCGTTGTTTTTACTTTCATTTTTTTTTTTACCAAACTTGTATATATCGATTAAAACTCTTTAATTTAACAAGCCAAAAAGGTATTTTCAAAATATTTTTAAAAAAACTAAGTACTTTTATTAAATTTTTTCTTAGGCTGGTCAATGAAAAAAAATTGTAAAAAATCAATCACTTTATGAAAAAATTTTATTCAAATAATTTCCAAATTAAGGGGCATTAGTTGACTCTGGATAAAAAGTAAATAAAATTACAAAATGAAAATTTTAATATAAGAACATGACCGTACGTATATACACACCAGTTACCAGCAGGAAGCTTTGTCAACTAATATTACTGGTTCATCTGGGACGTGGGAAGATTGAACTACATATATAAAACATGAGAAGTCGCGGAAGCAATGTATTAAGAACATCAGACACGCCATTGATGGCTATAAATTAACAACCATAACCACATTCACGAAAGCATATTTCTTGGATATTCTTCCATCGATCTATATACTTATACCATCCACAAATTAACTCATTTTCTCTTCTATCCCAACAGAGCCATGACGATGAGCGGTTCTTCGGTTCTTATCAGTCTTTTGCTACTGCAATACTTGTCCCTTGTTTCTCTCGCTCAAGACTTCGATTTCTTCTACTTCGTTCTGCAGGTAAATTCTACTCCCCAAGTATGTGAAAACTTGATTGCTTTTCCTCCACATTTTCTCTGCTTTTGGTTCATAAAGGACCTAACCAAATATTAAAGATCATTGCAATGCGATAAAGTAAACACGGCCTTCTGTTCGTGTGGAACATGCGGTCGGGTTGCTCAGGGTATGTTTTATATGAATTGTTAAGGACTCTAACGTAATGTAATATTTTTGGAGTGATTCAGTGGCCTGGAGCGTACTGCGACACGGAGCAGCACAGTTGTTGTTACCCAAAGTCGGGAAAGCCAGCTGCAGATTTCGGCATTCACGGCCTCTGGCCGAATTACAAGAGCGGTGGCTACCCGCAGAGCTGTGATCCCGACAGTGCTTTTGATAAATCTGAGGTACCTTCAGCTTCAGTACAGCAATGTTTGCATGCTTAAACTTTGACTCCCAAGTAGTATTAAGATGGCTTTGCCTTTTGGTTCTAACACAGGGAGCGTTTTTTAAGGTTCATGAAAGTCAGGTCCTTTTCCGATAACTTGGCCACCTTTTAAGGATCATTTTAGAGTTCACTCCAGATACGAAATGTTGCCTTCACGTGAACTTCTGGTCTGTTTGTAAGTTAACGTCGTAGAGCCTGTTTTCCTTAAGGTTTTTTCTTTTTGGTATTTTTGGATATGAATTATGATTTAAGGAACCGCTAATAATACAATTTGGGTTTGGGAGTTAATTGGGTTTGAAGGAGGTTTACTTCTAGATTTGTACCATTTCTAAGTACCTACTCCCACATTTTATAAAATTAGATATTCTTGAAATAATATTTAAATAGTGTAATGACATATGAAAAGGTTTAAAAGTTTTATATATTCACATTACGAGTGATCACAATATATATATTGTGTATATATGTTTGGTAAACTTCTCATTCGAACCAACAATAATTTTTTTTTTTTTGTATTTATAAGTATCTTTGCAAGTATATTAGGGTTTAAAAGATTACTTATTTAAAATTAGGAGGAATTTATTTGCTTTTTGAAATTTAGGAGACACTAAACTATATTTAAAAAGTGTATTCAAGCCACAATGCGCCAGTTAAATTTGATCATGTAATATCCGAGCTCTTTAGCCATTATGCCATACTGCTGCGGATAACCAACAACGACTTAATGAGTTTTTTGGCTCTTAAATTTCATTGCTTCTTCCGACGTGGAATTAAGGATACCATAATGAAGTGATAAGGACGAATTAATAAGTGAGTTAAGTAATTGCAGATCTCGGACCTAATTGGGCTTCTGGAGAAGAACTGGCCGACGCTTGCTTGTCCAAGCAACGACGGTACAAAGTTCTGGGCTCATGAATGGGAGAAGCACGGGACCTGCGCCGAGTCCGAACTCGACCAGCACCAGTACTTCGAGGCCGGTCTTAAGCTCAAGGAAAAACTCAACCTTCTCCAAGCTCTCAACAATGCAGGTCATTATTTCATCTCTACCCCCTAATTCTTTAAAAGAATTCATTTTAGCCCTTCAACTTATTCAAGCTTCATTATATATATATATATATATGTTGTGCAGGTATCAAACCGAACGACAAATTCTATGATTTGGACGAAATAAAAGACGCCATAGAAGAGGCAGTCGGGTTCACTCCCTGGATCGAGTGCAACGCCGATGATTCCGAGAACAAGCAACTTTACCAAGTTTATTTTTGTGTGGAGACTTCCGGGTCGGATCTAATCGAGTGCCCCGTTTTCCCGCACACCAGGAAATGCGGGTCAAGAATCCAGTTCGCAAAATTCTAGTCCAAGACATTTAATACTTCAGTAGCTAGTCATGAGATACTTAATTAGTACCCCATTATAGGTTAATATTAGCCATGATCTCGCTGATAATAAAAATTTCACGATATTGAATAATTTCTGACGAAACAATTCTCAGTCTTCACATCTTGTTGTACTGATAGCTAATTGGCTTTTATTAAACCAAGAGACTATCATGTGGAATGATTATGCTAATGACAAATATTTCTTAATCATAGCAATATTAACTACGCTCCACCAATTGTAGAACAGAGTTAGAGAAGTATCAAACTGGTGGCATCTCTATCAACTCATCTAACAAAAAATTACTTATATCTGACTTTTACGCTCTAACGGCTACTATCTGAAAACTAAAATTAACTAAGATATAAGATGAGTTTTGAAGGGGGTAAATTTCATTTATGGTCACTAACCTTTTGGGAATGTCCTAAACGGGTCCCCAACCTTCATTTTATCCTATTAAAGTCCCCAACCTCCCTATTTTTGTTCTAATCATGGTCCTTTCGTTAATTTCTCAGTTAAATATGATGGAATTGCAGGAAAAATAACAACATTCATTCTACATTTTCTTTTTCCCACTCAAATCACCATGAACCTAATAAATCTAACTCTTCAATCACTGTCTCCACCTTTCTCCCACCTATCAGCCACCATCCGCCTCCACTGTCCTGCATCGTCCTGGTTTCACTTTCCCAAGTGTCGCTGGCGACTATCTGCCTCCATCGTCGCACGTCACCCCTCCGTGAATTGCCTCGTCACCCCTCACGCATCATCATTCGAAGTGTCTAGCCACGACCTCTATCACCTCGTCACCCATCACTAGACCTTCTCCATTTCTCAGCCTTCTTCCCAGACCAAAGTTGTCCATCAATTTCACTGCTGCTTCGCCACTATTCTCTGCCTTGAACTCGACTCTCTCCATCACTGAGCCGATACCCATCACGGATTTTTCTGTTCCTAAGGAGCCATGCATAGAGATTTATTTGGATAAGTTGTTTATGCCGCCGGAGACGAAGGTTTCTCTGGACAATCTGAGTCTGGTCACCAGGGGGTTAAAGGTTTCCAACATAGTGGTGAGCAAGTACGCGAGAGATGCATAGGTGGTTCAAGCTGAGTTTGTGAAGAGTAGCGTCAAGACTGAGGACTGTCTCACCGATGGGTTGCCGGAGTTTGCGCTTGTGGTCCAAGTTCGGGAAATCCTCGCCTCTCAATTCGATTGTCAAAAGGAAGCGTCTCGCCTTCACTTCCAAGAAACCGGGTATGAGTTATCTGAATTTGTTCCTCTTGTGTTTGCTTTGAGCTAAATTTTTGCATCGATGTCTCAAGATCGCGTGATCTATTCAACCACCATTAGAGCCTAAATCGAGAGCCTAGGGGTTGGTTGCAAAGATTTGGAACCATCGGAGCCCAAATCAAGTGTCATATAAGTCAGGACCATGTTCACCGGCGTCATCAACTGCTGCTTGTTCATTAATTGAAACAGATCGTACATTCTTACAACAGATTATTCATCATCGTTGTTGTTTCGACAGTTGCATGAAGGGGGATAAAGGAGGTGCGGATTTGGCCAATCCTTTTGGGGCTAGAAATAGCAATGGATGCCGTAGATGTGTTCGGAGAAGCTAGAGAAGGCACTGGTCGCAGATGGTGGCCAGGCATGGTAAGGGAGGGAAAAAGAGGGAGATAATGGTTGAAGAGTTAGATTTACTAGGTTCTTAGTAATTTGAGTGGAAATAAGAAAATGGAGGATGAATGTTATCATTTTTCCCTGCAATTCCATCACATTTAACTAAGAAATTAACGGAAGGACCATGATTAGGACAAAAATAGGGAGGTTGGGGACTTTAATAGGACAAAATAAAGGTTGGGGACCCGTTTAGGATATTTCCAAAAGGTTAGGGACCATAAGTGAAATTTACCCATTTTGAAGGGGTTTTTTTTTAATAAATCACAATAGTAGTATAAATATAATCAAATCAATTTTATACCTCAAAGTAAACTTCACTGTAAGTTACTTAACTTATGTTCTTGTCTTATTCGGGTCATATAATTTTATTTTGTCATAGCTAACTCTTTACCTCATACAATAAATCCTATTGGAGTCCTATCTGCCAATTGGGTGGTTAACTATAGCAAAATCTTGGTAAAAAATAACAACTCCAGCCCCTAAATTTCTTTTATACTACTCTCAGCACCTTAGATTTTATTCATCCTATTTTGAACACCTTAAAAGTTATAGATCTAACACATCAACCATTTTTCTCCCTCCATCTCTCCACTGTGCCATTGCCACATTCAAATCCACACCATCCACCTGCATCTTGAGGAAGTTACAGTTTTTTTCCCTACAGAATCATTTGTAATAAACTTATCAAGACTCTCAAACACAAGAGCATTCTCTGATTTGGAGTTATGTATTGGGATCAAATCTATGGTGGAGATCGAACCATCAGTGGCAAGTTAACACCACTCTAGAGGACCGAACAACGAATTCCTCCCCTGCTTCACTAATCTATTATAGCCTCAAAATTGCATTCTTTCAATTTGCATCAGCCTTTCAATCTAAAAAAAAAAAAAAGATAACTTTCAAAGCCTACAGTTGGACTTAGGCACACAAGCAATAGCTACTTTTGAGTCAGTTTCACCCCACAACTTTTGAGTCAGTTTCACCCCCAACAGCTTTAGAAAACAAGGCTACAATAGCAGAGTTACAATCTCTGAGGGTCCCCCAGTAATACCAGGACCCGGCTTTCTAACTATCGAAACATGGACATTAAATTTCAAATTACCCTGTGGAGGCAAGATCATTCCATAGGGATAATTCTTTTTCCAAGGGAACCCCTAATGGACACCAATACAATGTTAAGAAAGAATTCACTGACAAAAGAAAAGGTTGTAGAATTAAACATCACACAATTCCAACATTGGCAAATTGATCAACGAAATATCTTTGCGAAAAATGTCCTCTTCCACGCAATCGTTCTTCGCACTCTTGTTCATCAGCATTACCATGAAGTATTAGTCTACAAGGCATTGCAAATTGTTGAACTGCTGGTTGTTCTATTTCTAGTCCTTTACTCCTCACCAGTCCTGCAAAGAAAGATATTAAATCCATGAAGATGAGCAAGTTTCCTCGGCGAGTCCGAACATAAAATTGAATAAAATGAAAGCCAGAAAATTAGCTTAGGAACTTGCTTGGAGATGAGAGGATCCATGAACAAATTAGGGAAGCGAGGATGGAAAAGGCTAAAACTTTCAAGAGGATACGGGCGGCCATAGTATTTGCGAGGGCACTTTTGGCAGCTCCAGCATAAAGATTGGGCATCTATAAACACCAGAGAACCTCCAACAAGACATGTACGCCGTTCATGTCAAGTCCATTCTCCAAAGGGATCTATGTCTTTTCTAGGAAACATTTTATAGCGACGTCCGACCAAAAAGCATTCGAAAGCACATCGCCGACCGTAAGAGTAAGACATGTTTGGTCCATGCCAGGTACATTGGGATTATCGTCTTCTCGCCGACGAAATCAAACACAAAAAGCAATCATAAATTGGGCAATTGTTTAAGTGCCATCTAGCACTCAGCAATAACGATGATTCTTAAGAATACTGTTACCTAATAACTATTTGGGAAACAAGTAACTAAGGAGCATTGGTATGAAGTTTACATTCGGCATTGCCAAAGTAACAAACTTTCTTGCCGCTAACCACAAAACAATGGCTAAACTCTATGTTAGCCCTCCAATCTAGCATTTTAGAATGTTAAAGTTGTGGGGTTTTACTGCTTTAATGAAATCGAACTAACTTGACCCTGGCATACCTATAGTTTTACATGATTGGAAGCCTAACGGTTAAGACTAAACATAACAAATTGATGAGTAATAAATAATGAGTTCTTTTACAAGTTACAAGTTGAGACAAATGGAATGGGAACAACTTATTTAAGGCGTTCGGTGGGCTTTAACCTCCACAGAGGCTTGAATCCTCGCTGCTACGGACAAACTTTGATTCACTTGCATGTTACCACCTAGGTTAGACTTCAAGTGCTCAATCCCTCTCGTTTCTTATGTTTAGGTGTACTTAACTCAAAATTATGCAAATAAAACAAAGACTATCCATGTGCTTTTATAATGAAGTTTGTGTATTCGAAATTATGCAAACAAAATGAAGAGTGTCCATGTGCTTTTATAATGAAATTTGTGCATACACTCTCTCTTTCCCATATCTATCAAATCATTTGATTTGACATAGAGATTATGAAAATAGAGAAAATTTACATGTTATTTCTATTTTTGCCCTTAACTTTTTACACATGAAGAGAGAAAGTTGGCAAAAGTAAAAACTAAAATGATAATTTAAAGAGTAATATGGTAAAGTAATTTATTAAATGTGAAAATATTGCAAAAAATTGAAACTGTCCAAAATAAAATATAGTGTAATAATTTTGAGATGGATGAAGTATTGTTTAGTGAACAGTACCATGTTTACTTAGTTTTCCTCATCAACCAGTTGATTTTAGAATTTTGAGTTCAACTTGTACATTTCTGGGGAATTGAAAGACTAAAAGTGTTATAAGCCCTAAGTATATATAGAATATATTATAGACTATTTGCGCCCAAGGGTCGATTGTTGGATTTTATAACTTTAGCTTGAATTTGTACATAATTTTGAATGCAAGGGCGAAAAGCATTATTGAATATAAAAATTTAAGGCAAAAATCAGTTTTGGATCCTCAAACTATAGTAACTCAGTCACTTTAGTCCCTACTACTTGACTCGGTCAATTTGGTCCCTCAAACTATGAAATGTAGGAGACTTTAGTCCTTTGACTTAGTGAATCGGTTAACTTGACGTTAAGACCGTTAGATTTTTAATGATTTAGTAACCTAATTGTAACATTTAAAATAATCGTCGCTAAAACATAAAAATACATGACTTGAAGCACTTAATAGTAATCAAATCTAAACCTAAACTGACATCACTTCACCACCATGCTCCCCCGCCGCCATCCCCAACCAGTGGCGGAACTATTAAGGGGCAGGGGGCGCAACTGCCCCCCCGAAAATTTTGAAACTTTTGATATATAGGGTACTAAATTGCTTACATCGAGAGAAGTTGAGGATTAGATAAGTATTCCTCCCCCCCTCCCCCCCGAAAAATATGGAAGAATATAAAGATGGGGGGCAATGTGGCATGCGCTTAATAAATTAGGGACCAAATTGGTGGTTGTCCCTTTAGCTTTAAGCAACTGCTAACGCCAAATGGTGATGGGGGCAATATAAAGATGGGAAGGCAATAAGGTAGGCTCTGAATAAATTAGGGACCCAGTGAGTAGTTATTCCCTCTACATGAAGGGAAATTATAACATGGCCTAAATGCACTATTAGTCCTCAAACTTTTCCAACTCGTACGATTTGCTCCTTGATCTTTGAATTAGTATGAATTAGTCCTAATTTACAGCTTTCCCTAACTGTGACGTCATCTCTCTCCTCCGGGCTCCGCCAACTCTCCTTCAGGCTTGCCCCCCAGAACTAAAAATCCTGGTTCCGCCACTGTCCCCAACTCCATCCCCACTTCCAGCCTCCAAATCTCCCCCTCCTCCACCCAGGATTTCACATTCCACAATTGACTGCATTGTTTGCTTCCTTCCACACGGCCACCGACTCCTCCATCGTCTTCCAATTCCACTCGATCTCTGCCCCCCTTCATTCTCCACCCGCCACCACCGCCGCCTACTAGCAAGTCTGGAATTGCCATCGTTGCTGCCGCATCGTCTCCATCATCTGTATTGTCTGCATCGTCCGGTTCCTTCCTGAATCTCCATCTACTCCATCATCCGCATCATTGGGTGGCTCCATCTCCAGACATGGCACCCGAATGCTCCATTCTAAATCTCGTTGGTGGACCAGCATAGAAGGTTTTGAGACGAGGCGAGTCAATCCCACTCGAAACCCAAACGACCCGCATGCCCATAATGCTTCATCATTAGCTTGGAGTTGCATTTGGTGTTGGCCGGGTTTTTTACGAGAAGAAATGGTAGAACAGAGGAACAAGCTAGTTTTGGTCCGAATTGCAAATTGCAAAAACGTTTATGAGGCTTAGATTTGTAGATGTTAAAGAGTATCAAACAAGGGAAACGAAGAAGAAGAATGACTAAATGCGCAAATGTCTCTTTTTTACGGGTAAGTCAACTAATGGACTTTTAGTCAAAGGGGAAAAGTGCTCTACAATTCATAGTTGGGGAGACCGAGTTACACCATGCCAAATTGCAATGACTCTTTTAAACGATTGAACATAGTTCAATGAACTAAAAGTGATTTTGGCCAAAATTTAAAGACCAGCTGGGGCATAGCGGCCAAGAAGTCCAATGGGTATGCACTCTTAGGTTCTGTTTGAAAACAATTTTTATGATTATTGTTAGAGTTTTAAATAATTTATTGGATGATAGGGATGAAATTGCTCAAGATAAAAGTTAAAAGTTATCAATAAATAACTTTCAAAAAACTCCAATGCTAATTGTTGACATTAATGCTAGAGGGGTTTAGTTTTATCATGGAAAAAAGGGCTAAATTTGTCAGTAAAGTTTATGAAGGAGAATAATTTTGCCACTTAACTTTTTTTTTCTGTATGCAAATTTACTATTAACATTTTTGTTGTTGGCCATTTTGCCACTGGCTGTTATGATAGGAATATTTCATTTATTCAAAGAATATTTTATGACACAACTTTTAAATTAGTCTCATGATGTTTTCTCTTTAACCCCTTGACTACTCCAACATTTCACAACACTAAATAAGTCAAACCAAACACCCCCAATGAGCCTTATTATTTACACTTTTCTCATTGTTAACAAACAACTATCCATTGCCACTATTATTGATAATTTATTCTAGAACTTCAATACCTCTAAATTTAGTCTCATCTGCATCAATCGAATCCTATTTAATCAATGTTTTTTCTAAGTGTTGTTGAGATGTGTGGAATAATGAAGGTATTATCAATGGCTGAAAGGGTGGAGGATGCCTAAGGCTAGAGGCCTTATAGAGGAGCTGCTGGGGCATAGAATAAGGCGCAAATAATAGATTTAGAAACTTAAGAGACCAAGGTGTTATGAAAATAAAACTTATAATTGAAACTTGTATTTTTTCTCCTTTTTTTATGTTTGTCATATTAAGCAATTTTAAAGGCAGATGAGAGAATTGCTTCTAATAGAAAACATTAATGACTAATTTACATATTTTAAAAAAATTAATGGTAAATTTTCCTATAAAAAAGTTCAGCAATAAAATTATTTTTCCTATAAATTTTAGTGGCGATTTACCTCTTTTACGGTATTATTATTATTATTATCATTATTATCATCGTCCACTTTCCTTCCCAGACGCCCACATATTAGACATCCAATTATATTCAGCCACGTTGAAAATACATATATGAAAACTAAACACCACGTGGTCACCTGCCATTAGCTTCTGACCTTCTGTTGTCAAAATGGGAACTCGCTGGTACCCGACTGCCTCTTTTATTTTACTTTTTTTTTTTTTTTTAACTTTAAAAAATGAATAGTATCATTTTCTTCTGTAAAATCAGAGAAAAGAAGACGACAAGTCAACACACCGATTTCGATTTCTTCGGTCTTGCTTGAACTGGAAGCACTGTAAAAATACGCTTTTTTAAAACAACAAAAAAAAAAAAAAAAAAAGAATTACAGTATATGAGAAAGAAAATACACGCAGAAAAAAAAATTCACTCTTTCTTCTCCAGCGTAGTTAGTTCGAAGCGACCGAGATCCGGGAGAAATCAGCTTCACCTTTTTCTCCAAATTTCTCTGGTAAGTATAACGCTTCAACTTCACTTTAAGCCGTACCAGCAATGCGGTTGGATCTAGTTGGTTCTATACGTTTCTTCTGTTTCTATTTTTGGTGTTTCTTTTTAGGTCTTCAATTTTAACTTTTGGGTGTTTGGTTTCCCGAAAATCGGTAGGAGATTTACTTCACTGCTTTGGAACGAACTTGGGAAAGTGGAAATTCGTCTCGGCTTGGGTGGTTTCTTCTTTATGCTTTGCTCCGGTAAGTTCAGAACTTCAGATTTAGTTTTTCCGGTAGTATCTTCCTGCTGCGGTATCTCCGGGACACTATTCTAAACCACACAACTGCCAAGTTCGAAACTTTGGAGAAAAAAGAAAGATGTTTTTCTTTGGTGACTTTCGTCATCTTCATTAATTATACTTATCGTTGGATACTGCAGTTACATTTACCTGCTGATTGCTGGAAATCAAACTGTTACCTACTGTTGTTGAATTTTCATAAGTCTCTAGTTATCAATTATGGCTGGAGATTTTACTATGCTCTCCTTGCTTGTATGGCTTTGTTGTGTTCTGCTGGGACTTGGAGCTAATCGGTTTTGCTTTCGTTTACAGCCTGAAGTCTTATACTGATATTGAACAAGAGGTCGATAACTGGAGTGGATTTTTTCGTCTGGTGGGGTGGTGCGCTCAGTAAGGGTCGAGTGATAAGTTGTGAAACTTATGCTCGGAGGAAATTGGATAATTGTGTCTTAGGTTTGAATGTTGACGTCAAGCTCTTCATTACCTACTTAGAGGCCATGTTTTGCTGATGGGATTCAAAGTTTACAAATCCATTCACCTGCCAATGAACAGTTGGTGGAATATCAGTTTTGCTAATTTTGATCATCATGAGAATCAGCCATGAATCTTTGAGACAATTGTTAAGCCAGCAGGATGAAGAAATGGTATGGTGGTCTTGCAATAGCATCTTTGTTTATGCTCTTGGTCCTGAGATATATTGTCATGAAAAATCCTATTGGAGAAAGTTATTTGACAAGTCCTTTCCCTGTGAATGGAACTAACCCCCTCGAATGGATACGTGCTACCGGTCCTCCTGCTGTTGAAAATCCACAAGAAAATTCTCAAGTGATTTCAGTTGATTCCATCATTACCAGTCTCTTCTCTCAACGGAACATCTCCATTGAAGAGCAGCAATCTCTGCAGACCTGGAATCTGTTGAAGCACTTGACTAATAATACACAGGTTTTACCAAATGGAGTGGAGGCATTCAAGGAAGCTATAACTGCATGGAATAGCCTTATGGTTTCAGTTGAAGAACAAAGACAGGGAAACACAAATGACAGTGTGCTTGGGAAAACAAAGGAACAGTGCCCTCATTTTCTGAACAAAATGAATGCCACAGAACTAGATAACAGTGGTCATAAACTACGTATTCCTTGTGGCCTTACTCAAGGTTCTTCCATTACTATTATTGGTATCCCAAATGGTCTTCTTGGTAATTTCAAGATTGAGTTAACAGGGGAGGCACTACCAGGGGAGCCTGATCCTCCAATAATAATGCATTACAATGTTAGGCTTCTCGGGGATAAAATAACTGAGGACCCTGTTATTGTCCAGAATACCTGGACGGTAGGCCATGATTGGGGAGAAGAGGAGCGCTGTCCATCCCCTTCTCCGGAAAATAATAAAAAAGGTATTAGTACCTGGAAATTTTAAATTATTTCAGAAAAACAGTGGCTATTGATATGATGTGCCACTTTGATTTATGTCTGTTGACCAGAAAAAATGAGTATCAGAACCTACTTATCACTTACTCTGCTGTTGTGCATACCATCCATAGTCTTGTCCCATGTTTTACATCATAGTTTGTTACTGTATTTGATTGCTTTTAATTAGTTCTTAGTTTCATTTGTCAGTGGATGATTTGTATCAGTGCAATGAGAAGGTGGGCAAAGCTGATGGTCATGTGACTGCATTGCATTCCAGTGTTTTGAAAAATGCTTCATCAGTTCTGGAAGGAACTAGGAGGAAACGATATTTTCCATTTAAGCAAGGCTGTCCATTTGTTGCAACACTCAGAGTAGGTTCAGAAGGAATCCAAATGACAGTAGATGGGAAACACATAACATCCTTTGCATATCGAGAAGTAATTTCTTTCATACTCACTTCTGTTAAGAATTTCTTTGAATATAAAATATCTGAACTCATGTTCTTGTTTGGTGTACCTAAGCTCAGACCTTGGAACCGTGGCTTGTCAATGAAGTCAGGATCTCCGGAGACCTGAACATGATTTCAGTCCTGGCTAGTGGTTTACCAACATCTGAGGATGCGGGACATACAATTGATACAGAAGCACTTAGATCAGTAACCCTTTCTCACCAACAACCAATGGATCTCTTAATTGGTGTCTTCTCAACAGCAAATAACTTCAAGAGAAGGATGGCTGTTCGACGAACGTGGATGCAGTATGCTTCAGTTAGGTCCGGGACAGTTGCAGTGCGGTTTTTTGTCGGTCTGGTAAGTTCTGTTGTTGAATGCCATCTATAATTTTTATCCTGTTCTTATACCAGTAAGGTAGGGATTTCTAATGGTGTATGCTAGATGGTCTCTATGTAGAAACAAAGTTAGGAAGCTATTAAACATGTGCTCACCAGAGACATGATAGATAAAGTACTTTCTCCTATCTTTGATGGGATCACTTTGGACGTCATGTGTTACTAGAAAGGAGAAAAGGAAAAATTGTTCCTGACCAAGTATTCATTTTATGTAACGAGAAACCTAATATTCGTACCCAATTTAGCATGTGAAAGCATTTTAAAATTTTTTATATGAAATGCAGCATAAAAACCAGATAGTGAATGAAGAACTCTGGAATGAGGCACGGACATATGGAGATGTACAGCTGATGCCTTTTGTTGACTACTATAGCCTTATCACCTGGAAAACATTAGCCATTTGCATATTTGGGGTAAACTCTTTTCCGGGTTGTTGAAATATGGAAAACCAACTTTAGGCTTATTAACCTTGTCTCTTAAACAGACAGAAGTCTTTTCAGCTAAATTCGTCATGAAGACAGATGATGATGCATTTGTTCGAGTTGATGAAGTGCTGGCTTCATTAGATAGGATAAATGTCACGCATGGATTGCTTTATGGGCTCATTAACAAAGATTCACGGCCACATCGCAATTCTGACAGCAAGTGGTTCATTAGCCCACAGGTACCTTTTCATTATTTCTTGTGGATTTAATCTCTTGCAAAATGTATCATTTTTACTTTTAAACATGAATGTTTATCCATCTAGAGCTTTGCAATTTTCTTGATCTAAATTTAAGATTCTTCACCTATGAGGTCAAGATTTCTGTTGGAGGTAATCAGTATTTCTGAACAGTCAGTAGTTCATCTTTTAATGATGTAAAATAAAAGACTACATACACTAATTATTGTTTTATGATTGACTCTTTTTTTTTTTTCACTTAAGGAATGGCCTGAAGAAGTTTACCCACCATGGGCTCACGGTCCTGGTTATGTTGTATCACATGACATAGCAAAAGAAGTTAACAAGAGGCACAAAGCTGGAAATTTGAAGGTGGGTAAACCTTTCTTTTCCAGTTTATATCATTCTTGACAATAACAGGGTTTTGTTTAGTCATTTAGTTCAATAATTTCTTACTGTTACTTCCTGTTCAGGTTTTTAATGAATGGTTCCTTTTCTGTTTCCGTTTTTTTCCCAACACTGAATAGTGATAACTCTTTGTTGTACCAGATGTTTAAACTAGAAGATGTGGCAATGGGCATATGGATAGCTGATATGAAAAAAGACAGTTTAGGAGTGCGATATGAGAAAGAAGATAGAATTTTCAACGAGGGATGTAAGGATGGTTATGTCATCGCCCACTACCAGTCTCCGAGGGAAATGACGTGCCTCTGGCAAAAGCTTCAGGAAACAAAAAGGGCTAAATGCTGTAACTGATTCATACCCATCTGCAGACAGCAGCGAATTGGCACTCAGTAATGGTTCTCTCTTGGGCCATTGCCGTGTCAACATATATTTCTCTCTCAAGCTGTCGACAACATCATGAGTGCTTCTGCGACTTGAGTCGCAGGGTAACAAAAAAATTTTGGCAGAGTTGAGCAACTTTGTAAGGAGAAATGAGAATGGATGTATTCTTTCTTTCCAGGTTTTGTACCTTGGCTTGATAGGGTAGTGGTAGTGATATTTCCGTTTATTTTTGTTGTACCAGTTGGGTTAGGGAATTTAGGACCAAACCATATTTGATCCCTTTGTATAGAGCTATCAATATTAGAAAAGAGAATCAGTTTATGTACCCAGAAGAAAGAATCAATCTACATCACAGTTCTGTATGAGTCTGAAATTGATCATATTCTCTACCTCTTACGTCTAGCACTGTTAAGGGAAAAAAAAAATATACTGTCTTGTGTATCAAGAAACCTCTTATTCTTCTGAAATAGCTCCATGTTTTGAGGACTCTCCAGTATTGGCACCATCAACCTCATCTCCGTCACGAACCTTGACAAGGGCTAAACAAAGGTTCATCCAGATCCGAAATGACCACAGCTGAACCACAGCATTAACCTTCAGCCCGTTCTCCTCCCTGTGTACGACCTCGTTCCACTCTCCATTGAGCTCATAAGTGGGTACTTCCTTCATCATCCACCTCGTCATGTTCAAGAAAGTTTCTCTGCCACTAGGCTCTATGAAGTACACTCGCAGAACACCACCACTCTCCAGCGCCATGTACTCTGTTTCGGTTAGAAACTGGTTCGTGACGTGGTTCCTTGGGAACGACAACCGATTGTGCGTCACGCTCAAATCCGTCTGGTGCAGAGGCTTCTGTGTCACCAGCCTCAGCCCGGTTCCCTTCAGTTCACCGAGAATTCTGTTCTTCAGTCTGGCCGGAATGTCAGGACTCGGCTCAGGCTCATTCCTCTGTCTGCTGACAATCTTGATCCTCGGCCTCACCTGTTTCTTTTGCTTCTCAGGTTCTTGTATCTTCAGAGCATTCGCTTTCTTGTGCTGCTCAGGTTTTGCTTTTAGAGCACTCTCTTTCTTGCTCTTCCAAGTTTCCTCTATCTTTAGAGCAATCTCCTTTCCGGGGGTCTTCAGGAGCTCCATTAACACTCTCTCCGTCATCAACTTGCTCTGCTCCTTGAAATCGCCAGGCGCTTTTTCTTCGACCTCTTGTTTAATTGCGTTCCACGTAGGTTCCTCATACGCGTCAATGTCCTCCAGAGTAATCTTTTTCCCCTCCTGTCTTTTCCTCTCGAGGTCCTCCCTGGTAATCTTTCTCCTCTCCATGGTTTTCTTCTCCGTCCGAACGGATTCTTCAGCTTGTTCTTGTTAATGCTAGAAAGTATTGGTGTTGGAAGAGAACTTGAGGGGCACGGTAATGCAGGCGTTTGGGGTTTCTGAATTGTATGAGAATTGGGTTTGCGGTTGTTTCTGGTTTTAACTGGGATTTACAATTGGGTTCTTGCTCTACCACACCGAAGCTTGGTTGGCGATACGAAAAGTTACCAGAGAAAATAACCACATTAGTAGCGTCTTCTTTTATCTATTCGAATATGAGCATTCGCCAATAATGTTCAATTTACTGTTACTGTTTCCTCTCATTAAGGAATTTAAAGTTACAAGTTTTATCTGTAAAAAAAATTATTTAAAGCACATATAATGATTTGAAATTTAGACGAAATTAGGTAAACTCCGCTCCGGTGGAGTTTAATTAATAGATATTTCAAGCAAATTAATGAAGAGCTGCGGCGAGGGTACGTCATCACCAGATTAACCACACAAAATTTATGCGTTCAAAAATTTAAAACTTCTTGGATTCATTACTTGTTTCACTGTAATTGTAAGTTATACTTCAGATTTACGAATAAATGTTATCACTCTTGAAAATTGTTACCAGACTTATTTTTGAGAGAATGATTAGTTAAGTAGGTTTAGGTGCTTGAGGAGCTTAAAAAAGTAATTAATTATTTATTTATTTTCAATTTGCTTTTTTTTATTCTAGAACAAGGTTGTCAAGATCGAGATCTTACACTAAATCATTTTTTTGCCGTGTAAGATCGAGATCATAAGATTGAATTGTGGATTATTCTATCAGAACCTAGAATTTCTTGTCTAAATAATATAATTTATGGGAAAAACAAATTATATTAGAAATCTAAATAAAGGTTAAGTGTCATAACAATGATAAATAGTCAAATACAATACAATTATGTATTAGATTATTAATAATGAGGGAAGCATCATATTTCTATTAACAATAGCATGAGCATCTTTCATGAAACAAAACCAGAAACTTGTCTCGGTTCCTTAACAAAATTTATGTTAATAATAGCATGTGCATATTTCATGATTTCCAACAAAATCATCAGCATGAGCAGGTTTCATGAAACAAATGCAGCATTTTTTGAAACTCGAATTAATAAGCAAACCGTTCAACACTTCAACTACTTAGTTTTAACCAATAAATTAGAAATTTATCAGATTTTGACCTTAATCCTTCAGCTGCAGCTTAAAACACTTTCTGATTGATGAAATGAGCCCATAATTTCTGTGAAGGGAGAGAGCGCAATGGAACAACGGGGGTGGGAGATAGAGCGAGATGAAATGGTGGGACTTGGGAGAGAAATCGAGCATGAAAAAGCACCAATGGAGCGAGATAGAGTAGTGGGACACAACAGCAAGACGGAGTAGCGATGGAGCGCCGACGGTTGGGGTTGTTGCTGGAACGCCGTCTTGAAGCGCAACAAAGCAGCAATGGAGCAAGATAGAGCAACGATGGAGCGCCGACGATTGGGGCTATTACTAGTGCGCTAGCGGTTGGGGCTATTGCCGGAGACTGGGGATGCGAGTCATGTCTGATCGAGAGAATATGCTCGTATGCGAGCAAATAGGCGCAATAGCAGCTAATAGCTCAATTCCTGCTATTTACCCTTGATTTTCGAATTTGGGCCCGGTAGAGACAACCTACTCCAAGAAAGCCCGCTTTTTATCACCTAAATTTTATAATTTAGGTCAAATATAACCTTAAACCCAATATAAATAAACATCATCTATAATCAGTGGGATCTAACGATCCTAACAATCTTACAATCTTGGGAGAGATCCTACAAGATCGCTGGGATCCTACATGATCCCATGGTGTCATCAATCTTGTTGCATGTTGACAAGTTTTTGTTCAATCAGAATTGTAGGATCGTGTATTCCTACGATCAAGATTACGAGTTTGACAACCTTGGTCTAGAGTTTAAGTCATTATATTAATTAAAGACATAATTCTTTAATCTAACTATAGGAATAGTGTTTTTCCCTATTATAGTAGTACTTTTTTCCTTTGACTAAATTAAACCCGTGACCCCTAATATTTTATTATTGTACTGTGTTGGACCCTAACCTACATTTTTTGCATAGCACATCCCTAAACTCCTAAAAATGTACTATTTGGGACTTTTCATGGATAAAAACCATTAATGTGAACAAAAAACACCAATATAGACAATTTACCACGATAACACAATAATAAGCTGCTGGTGATAATGTGGGAAGGAAGAAAAATAATAAAAAAATGGAAATATCTTTATTTGTGTATGATGATATCTTTGGGTCCTCAAATTTTAAAATCAAACATATTTTCTATTCTATCTTAATAAACACAAAAGATGTTCTAAACCCATTAACTTACATAAGTTATAGTCAAAACCTCAGTTTGTGCTTAAATCCCAAACCAAATTGGTTATTATCATTTTTTTTTTGTACATCAAATTGGTTACTATTATGACTTAATTTTGAATTTATAACTTTTTTAATACTTTTTTTTTTCAATTTTTCTTCTTTTTACTCTAGAGTTGAAGCCCTTTAAAGCTAATACTTCAACAACCTAATAATATTATTTGAATTTTTTTTCTAAAGCAACTAATTTTATAAATCTTTTTCTTTAGCAGCTTAAAAAAAAAAGAAAAATTAATAAATAAAATTCTTACTTTTGCAAAAAGAAACAGAGAAAAAAAAAATTAAAAAAACTATAAATATGGTTCTGGGATTTCTTCTTAAAGTGCATGGTTTCAATCCGCGTACAAGTTAAGCAAATAATCACTTAATATGGTTAATGACTGATACAAGTTGACAGTTGATGGGAGTCCAAATGACTGTTGATGAGAGGCACATAGCATCCTTTCCATATGGAGTGGAGAAGCAACTTCTTTCATAGAGATATCTGCTGCTTATATTATTCCAGTGAAAATGCATGTCATGTGACAATTGAACTCGTGTTCTTAGCTTGTTCGGTGTCCTTTAACCTCGGGCCTATATAGACACCGTGGCTTGTGAATGAAGTTACGGTGTCCGGAGACCTGAAATTGATTTCATCAGTAACACATTCTCACCAACAACCAGCCAATGGATTTCTTTGTTCCTGTATGCTGGAAGGAACTGTTGCTCTGGAACGAGACACGAACTATCTATGAAGAGATTATATATATTTCAGCGTTTCAACAAAATTCGTCACGAAGACCGTAGATGATGATTCATTTGTTCGTGTTGATGAAGCGTTGGCTTCATTTGACAGGATAAATGTAACTTATTGATTGTTTCAGTAGTCCATTGGGTCACCACCTGATGTCGCTCTATGCACATGTCAGGGTAATATATGCACACCACTAGGAGGCACCATGGGATGATTATGTGGCTTGTAACAGGTCCTGTGGCTTAGGCTTGCGAGGCCATCACTTTGAGAGGGCCCTCCGAGGTGCTTTTAGCCATTGGCCAAAAAGATGGCCTTTTGAAGTGTAAGGCAGATGACCTTCGCAAGGAAACCCGCTAGTTAGGCACTATAAAATTTGCATCTTATGGGGTCTCAATATAAACCACTTCAACACCTTTGCTCCAAACACCAAATTCCACTTCCGTTGCCATGTCCGACCTTCACAAAATTTAAGGTTGAAATTCAAATTTCAAACATAAAAAATCAACGACATTCCTTTGGAAGTTGGTGACAAACATAAAATTGACCCCTTCGCAAGAGGCGGCCACATCTGTATTTTAGATAAATGGGGAACGTGTTTTAGGCCTGGTCAATTTTGAACTGGGGCTATCTCAAGCGACTTGTCTGAGTGGCAACTTGAGAAAATTATTCCTGGGCCGTGTCTGGTCCTCTCAACAAGTTTAAGATTACTAATCAGTTTTCTTAATAACAACTTCCTATGTTAATGAGAAGACTTAACAATCAAATCAACCATATCATTCGTATCATTTAGCGTTTATAATAGCCTCATACACACTGGTTGAATATGGAACCACTTTAGCCAAGGAACGAGCTGATTTGGTCTCTGCAGCGCAACTAGTTCTCTTGAGCAATCTTTCTGGTCCTACTTTTGTAGCCATCAACGTGGACAGCAGCACTATATAACAGAATGACGAACTCATTGTCACCTATAACGTAATTGAGGCTCCCAGACAACCCTTTTTATCTAACAGAGGAAAAAAGCATAAGCAACGAGAACAACATACATGGCTATTCCAGTCTCTCTTGCATATATTGCTTTTCTTGGACTTCTTGCACTGTCTGCTCAGGCTAGACCATTACTTGGTATAGCCATTACATACATTTCTTGTTCATCATTGATTGAAGATTTAACAATTTCATAACTAAATGTTCTTTCTCCTTTACAACAGAAAATTCAGGTAGCGACACGGATATTGAAACCAGTCGAATACCTTGGGCGCTTCCGTTCTCAACTGAGCGGACATATCATTCATCACCTCCTCCACAGTTGCATAAGATATCAGATCAGCATTATAGCTTTATATTGACAGTCTTCGACAAGGTGAAGCCAGGGAGACTAACTCCTCCATCATGCAACTCAGCTCCTTCAAAACAGGTAGCTATAATTCAGCAATCTGTAGAGGAAATATCGCATTCTGCTTCACCATGTCCTACACCTCAAAGGAAGACGGGTAGTCAATACAGAAGCTTCACATTTATGGTAATTGAAAATGTGGAAAGACCAGGGAGGCAGCCTCCTCCGACCTCCAGCTCATCAAAACATCAAGATACAATTCTGCAACCTGAGGGCACAAAATCAACTTATGCTTCATCACTTCCTACTCCACAGCTTAAGACAGAGAGTCAATATAAAAGCTTCATATCCATGGTCGTTGAAAATGTTAACAGACCAGCAAGGCAGCCTCCTCCAAGCCCCAGCTCAGCTCCATCAAAACATCAAGATATAATTCAGCAACCTGTGGACGCAATATCAAATACTGCTCTTTCACTTCCTACACTGCAACTCAAGACAAAGAGTCAAAGTAAAAGCTTCATATCCAAGGTAATTGAAGATGTGAACAGACCAGCAAGGCAGCCTCCTCCAACCCCAAAAGGAGCTCCATCAACACATCAAGATATAATACAGCAACTTGTCAATGAAACATAAAGTTTTTCTTCCTTCCTTCCTACACCTTAAGCTAAGAACAGGATGTCAATATGAAGCTGTCGACAGCTTGCACCGCACAAGGCAGCCTTCTTGATCAGCTTCATTAAAACATCAATACAAAATTCAGCATCCTAAATGGGATAGATTGACTTCTGCTTCATCTAAATGATGCAAAACAAGAATTTTTGTAAGGTATTTAACATATCATTTACGTGGGCCTTTTGCCCCTAGTTTGTGCAAATAGTTCTTCCTTTGGTAATCCAATATCAAAGAAGTTTCATTTCCTTCTGCTTCACCTAAATGATGCAAAACAAAGATCCTTTTGTCGAGGAGACCACTTTGCAACACCTTATGAAAGAAATGCACAGTTCATTAGAGGAGTTCTGCAGCTGATGAAGTACTAAAACCTGTCGTCAGTAAAACATTGCTGATTTTTATTCATTATACTGTCTGTTCTAAAAATTCTCCACAGATATCTCATATTATACAGTACATCTAATGTGCCAGGAAGCCATGACGAGCTATCACAATCTCAAATGCTTGCATTTTTTCTCCACGTGCAAATCCATTGCGGTCATAAGATGAGATCTCATCAATGTTAAGATCCCTGCAAGCCTTGACAAGTGCTTCACCAAGATGTTCAGCAGCTTCCTAGAAGCAAAAGAAGAATATAAACTCAACTAAACAGAAAATAAATGACCAAGAAAGTTCACCAGCTCTTGGGGACCAAATTCAGTTGTACAATAATGGAACCTTCAATTCTAGGAGCCGAGTGGAAGGTAAATGCATACCACTTTGGTGCATGGGGGACTACCAAGGATGGATTTCTGGAGAGTGCTCCCATAAAACAAACACTTCTTATTTTGATCATCCACCAACATAGCAAATAACTGCTTTTCAGAACAGAAAACAGACAGCCTTGGTCTTGTTGGTGTACCATTGAACTGGCAACAATATAAAACCTGGGTTAGTACGTCTTATGAAACTGACTAGAGATGCTCATATTTGAAAGTATTGCTAGCCTGAATAACGGAATTTCAGCCTTTTTAGGCTTCAAACCTAATACAATCCCTTGAATTTCTTGATAGCAAATATCCAGCATATAGCCAATTTTGTCAACATAAAAGGAAAGATACCTTCATTCTCTTCCTTCTGTTTTGAATCTTCGCACTCTCTTTTCGGGTATTTGCCTTTGCTTGAACAACTAATGACTTCACAATGACACCTGTAGGGAACAATAACTTCTAGTCAAATCACAAAAATTAGTGGTGTCCAAGTTGATAGACCTGGACTAGCTATTTCAAATATGAACACATACAAAGAACATCCACGAATAGTTAAATATAATTTCTCTTACCTCCGCTCTGTATCTGGGAAAAATTCAGAGAGTACAATTTGGGAGCAAATATGTTACAGACCCAGAACTGCCGGAACGGAACACTTCCAAGAGCCATTCTTAACCGATACAAGCAACAAGGTAAAGTAACTAAACAACATCCACTAGTGTTGCCTCATCTGCAGCAGCAACAAAAACCTGTTCGTAGGAAGTTGCCAAGTCATGAGCTTTCAAAAGCAGAAGGGATTAAAAATGGAGCAGCGCGTTAGACCTTCAGCTACGAATTTCAACAAACAGGTGGACTTCGGGTTCTGGTTATAAATTGTACTTGAACAATCCTATACCCATAAAGTAGGGAGCATTTACCACATAATTTCTAATGTAGATTAACAAAGATGTTCAAAGAAACTTGTTTGAAAACGTTAGAATCTTCTAGTGGAGGAAGGACGAAGATGAAGAGGGAAGAAAGTCTAGGAGAGAACCACCGGGCATGAGCTGCCGAGCTAGGTTCACAGTCGTCGAGTGTGTCTTGTCTGCCTGCGATGCATTTTTATATTGTGGCTTGGGGAACGCGAAGCTACCGAGCTTCGCTGCGACTGCGAGACACCGAGAGTGGGATGGGCGTAAGAAAGGTTTCTTGCTTTTTGTTTTTCGTTTTTTTTAAAGAAAAGTACCGAAAACTCACCATAGTTATAGGTATGGATCAATTTGGTCCCTCTAGTTTTAAATGGTTCCAATTGTACACTGAAGTCATAGTTTGGACTCAAATTCGTTACTGATGTTATAATTTGATACCAAATATATCATCAGCCATTAAAAACCCAACAGTAAATATGAGAAGTTGTTGATTTTGAAATCCTGGAGTACTTAAGTAACTTTTAACAAATTTCAGGAATTGTGTATGAATTACTATTTTCACTTTTTGTACAATAATCACCTTTATCCTTCATTGGATTTGCCACTGGTACCTCCAAAAATGATATTCAAATTATCCACTGCATTCCATTCTATAGATAACTCGAACCTTGATTAAATGAAACTCACACATCTAATAAAGATGTGTTTCTAATCATTTGCAGTTTATTTGTTTGCAAATAGTGAAATTCAATACTACCTCTTTTGACATTGCCTTTATCACCAATGACAAATCCAACGGTGACCGATATCGTGACTGACGTATAAAATAAATAAAAATGGTGAATTGCATAAAGTTCCTAAATTTTTTTAAAAGTTACATTAGTATCCCAAGATTTCAAAATCAACAACTTTCCACATTTACCGTTAGATTTTTAATGGCTAATAACATATTTGGTATCAAACTAGAACATTGGTGACTATTTTAGCGTAAACTATAACTTTAGTGATGTAATTGAAACCACTCAAAATTATAATGACCAAATCTGTCCATGGGCATAACTATAGTGATTTTTTGTTGTACTTTCCCTTTTTTTTTGTTGGTACACAGAATTAGACCAAACCTAGTATCAAGGCATTATGTGAATATTGGGGGAGAGGCTATTTGTATAGGGATCTAATGTTTCTTTACCACTCCAACTAGGGTGGCAAGACAAGAAAGTTTTAGGTTCTAATCCAAAACACTTAAACACCCTCATAACTTTTTATTTCAATATATCAATGTATAGACAATTTAGTGATACCATAATTCTCCCCAATTCAAGACCTCCTACAAGAGGTTAACAGTAGCTATACAATGAACCTGATCTATAGATCACATTCATACTTTTGCAGTATTTACAAAACCGCCACTGCATATTGAACAACATATTTTAAATATATAAAAAGTGTGGATGTGCACAAATGTTAAATGACTTTTTTACCTTTACATTAT
The DNA here is from genome assembly GCA_039654915.1 of Aquilaria yunnanensis. Taxonomy (NCBI): domain Eukaryota; kingdom Viridiplantae; phylum Streptophyta; class Magnoliopsida; order Malvales; family Thymelaeaceae; genus Aquilaria; species Aquilaria yunnanensis. The sequence continues at coordinate 7,606,216 of CM077595.1, forward strand.
AAGTCATTATCTATTTAATTAGAATTATATTAGCACTAGAACACTAAAAAGAACTCTTAAGTTACCATTAAATTTTATTTTTTACTGTAAACTTACCCGCGTTTGATTCTATATTGTAGAATCAAGTATTATATGTATTTTTTATTTTTTTGCGTTAATCTTACCTTTAATGGCTAAAACTCCTAGATTGCAACTAAAGTTTTTCTTTTTTTTTTTCATCAAATATACAGCCCTTGGTTCTATATTACTATCAAATAATTATCTCAAACACAATAAATATTTTATAAAACTTAAAATTTCAACTTAACTAGTATGATCTAAGTTTGTTCTACTATAAAAAAAATATCTTTGACTATAAAACTTTTGTCATTTAAGTTTTTTCCAACTTGGATGAATATACCATTGTAGCAAAGGTCATTGGCAAAAATTTTAGGAAAAAAAGTTTTTGGCTATTAGAATTAGTTGCATATATTATAATAAGGGTATTTTTAGCAGTAATTTTTCACATTTTCCAATGTTTTAAAATATTGAAAAATTATAAGAATTATTTTTTCACATGGTCATCCATTTTAATATTGTAACACAAATTTTTATTCTTAGCAACTAACGCTTTTTCTATACTAAATAATATTAAATTTTTATTTTTATTTTTATTTTTTAGAGCTAATCAAATATTGTAAGTTGTTTTAAAAAAATAGAGATAATTTTTATTTGAATATTATATTTCATGATTGTGGCTCATAGTGTGAAAGTAGTTTTGGAGTTGTTAAAAGATGAAGTTAATAATTTTATGTTGTAACTGTAACTTTTTATTTTATCTGGGATTAAGTATAATAAGGAGAGAAGTTTTGAGATTTATATTTTTAAAATTTATAATTAAATTACATATTTTAGGTCTTAATTAGAAGTTCTAACCATATAGGAGATTATATAACAAAGGAAGAAGTTGGAGGATTCTTAGGATGACATATAATAAGTTTTAGTATAAAAAAATTCCCAACATTTATTATATGTATTGGATTAAAATTTTATTCATGTTTGTCCAAAATATGATTTTGTTGTGACTTATCCTTTTCATTGTCATAATACTAAATTTATATACTTTCATATATTAATGTTGATACACAATTTTTTTTTAAAATGAAACATATTTTGAGAATTTCTAATTTTTTGAAAAATGGTATTGTTATATTCAATTTATGAAGTTAGTACTTTTCTTTATTTGATTAATTCAAATTTTAATATATTTCTAATATTTAAATTTTAAACATATTTGAACCATTTACAAATTATTTATATTAGGAAAATAATATTAGCATTTGAAAAGGAAAAAATAAAAAAAAATAGTGATTGTTTTCTATATTTTAATTTAAAAATTTATAACAAACATTTTTTTTATTTATATGACTATTAAACTTGCCTAAAAACATAATATTTATCAATTTGTTTACTTTTTAAACTTTAAATATTTTTATCAAAAACTAAAAGGTGAAACTTAATATTTATATATATCTATATTTGGAGCTATAAACCAATCAAACGAATACAAACAAGCCATGTTTGCATTCATTTGTTTAATTTTTAACGAACATGAACAATAAACGAATGCAACTTCTTTATTCGTGTTCTTTCATTTATTAATAGAGGAACACTAACATGAATGCAAACAATTAAAGTTGATGGTTACCATCAATCTGAATTGGAGCGAGTCTAATAATAACCGGCAGAGTAATAAGCGATTATGAAAGAGACTATAGGTTAAGGCTATGGGGCTCGGCTTGATGCTGAAGCAGATTCACGCTGTGAGAGAAACTATTAATTATGTTTTGGGAAACAAAAGCAATAGATTAATTTTAGGGAGATTAGAGCATAATCATGTATGTGTATAGTAGGTGGATACTAATAAAAATATGTGATATATAATATATATAATAATAAATGTACAACTAATATATAAACAAGCTAACAAATAGACATAAACCTGAACAAATAAAAAAAATGAATATAAACGAACAATAAAAGAACGGTTTGTGAACATAAATGAATGAACGGGACTTTGTTTGTGTTTGTTTGTTCTGTTCGTGCTCGTTCATTTAACTAAATAAATAAATATAAACGAACTTTTATACAACAGTTTACGACTGGTTCATCAAATGTTCTATTCATTTACACCCTTATTTATATCTATATAGGCCAAAATACCCTTTCAGTGCCTGAACTTTGTTGACAAAGACACTTAATCCCCTAAATTTGAACTCAATCCAACTCAGCCTCTGAACTTGTTAAAGTGGGTTAGTCAACTCCTTTGACTAACCCTATGACTATCACATGATGGGCTTTCACAAATGCTTTCTGCCTCCATCTGTCCAGATAGGAGAAATGACAACACCAACGGTTTAGTGACACATATGAAACTTTAGGGTTATAATTATAAGTTCAAATAAACTATAGGGAGTAATCTGTAATCTTTTTACAGTATAACAAGAGAAGGAGAAACTACAGAAACTATCCTAAACTTCTTAATGTTTCATAGATTTACCATAATATTATAAACGTTACAAACAAGCTACTGTCTTCAGTGAGACCACTATACCTTTTCCTAATTCATTCTATAAACCTCCTCAAATACAAAAAAGAAAAAATTGCATCCAATACACATTATACCTCAATTCATGATCATCAGCCCTTTACTTTTGCTGGTGAACCCGTATTCAAATCCAATTTGTACGCCACAACTTACGAGAAAACGGAATATGAACCTCAAGCCGGTCTATAGCTGTAATAACCCTAGAAATTAAGGAAAAGAAAATTACCAAATTACCTTAAAAAAAAAAAAGTAAATAAAAAAAAGTAAATAAAATAAATAAATAAAAATAAATTAATTAACATTTTGTCCTCAAAGGGTATTTTTGTAATTTTACCTATCAATTTAGAAAATCAATATAAAATTAAGAATCTTGATTCTTAGATGATTCCTTTAGTGGTTATTAAGTCAAATTCCAAACCGGAAGCTCAAAGTCATTTTCTTTAGGCTAGGGGCATTTTTGTCATTTACAACCGAGCATCGGATGAAAAATCTGGGAGCACCATTGGATTCTTCTCGAAAAAAATGAGTCAATAGAAATTTACCTCACTTAATTCTGAATTCGTTTGCTTAGGTTTCCCAAAATTTAACCAACGCGCGTGTGGGTTTTAAACCCAGTTCGTGCTACCGCTACATAGTATTATTATTATTAAATTTTTTTCCCTAACCCTAATTTCTTTCTTCTAAAACTCCCCAGCCGCAAAGCAACTACAGGTTTTTCGAAACTTTAGACAAAAAACAAAAAAAGAAACAAAAACTTGCCAATTTAGTTATCCTAATTAATTGCCATATTATTATATTATAACTTATTCTACCCTACGTTTCTTTTTGGCGTGAAGCTCAATTTTCCTAGCAGACCTTTTCAATATTTCAGCACTTCTTCTCCCCCATCAACAGCCGCCTAAGCCATGGGAAGAAAATTTGATTTTTTCTGCAAGAAGATCGTCCACCATTTTTTCATCCTTCTGCGCCGGTTGTTTGCCTCCACTTAGTGCTTCATCAAACTGTGTAAGTTCAGCCATCCATGCTTTGATTCTTGGCTCTTCCAAAGTATTAGAATATTAATTTAATTCTGTATTTTTGCCTAGATTCTTTAAGTTGAAGGGAAACCCCATCCGGACACCAAAGCCAATCCTATGAGTACCGACGATCCCGAATTGCTTCGTGTGAGCCAAAGTTCTTCGGTATTACTCTTTTAATTTTTTTTTCCAGCAGCTAAAGGCCTTATATTTTGCTGTAAATATTTGGTAGATTATCATTAATCCAAGTTTTGGGTTTTTCCACTCGTTTCCGGTGCAATCTTGTCCATACTTGGTTCTAAGCCCGGTAAGCCACCGTAGCCTCTTTTAAAAATTATCTTGGCTGCCAATTTCGAATATTACAGCCCTAATAATTCTCTTTTCCTTGCTGTCCATGTTGTTACAAAGGGTTAGAAAATCCTTACTTGAAGGTTTGGTGTTTCTTTGGACTCCCGGAGCGTCAGAGATCCCGAAAACACATCGGTAACTGAAATAAAATTTTTTCCTTCCAAGATCCGTTTTTACAGCCATTAAATAAGCTTATAAGTTAGTGTATAACCGCTGTAATTTTTAGGATCAATATCAAGAAGGCTTCCGGCACAATCCCGAATAGGCACGAGGCCACCGAAGACGCCCCGAGCCCATTTTTGGCCACTAGGTAAAATTTCGGCCTAGTTGTTAAGAACATGAACTTTTCAAGTACCCTTTAGGAAAATTTCTAAATTTTAGCATATTTTCTAATTTTCTACCTTACTAACATTTTGTAGGACCGTCCTAGGAAAATCGCCCACTTTCGTCATATTATTCCGAACTAGGTAAGGGGGAAGAGCGGGTTAGTTCTCGTGGGCCCTCTTAGGCCCAAAATAAGCATCAACCCGAATAATAAATTTTAAGTAAACAATTGGGCTAAATAAAATCTTTAAATGCGTGGGCAACATGGGTAGGGTAATTAATTAGTTTTCTAGAATTTTATTTTATTTTATTTTATTTCTCTTCCTTTGAGATGTAATTTTGGTTGGTTGGTTGTATGGTTGTAATGATTTGATGTATGATGTATGTTTGGCGCTAGTATCATATTAGGACCGCTTATAACAAGAATTAAATTAGAAATGTGTTAGGACCGCCTAAATAAACACCGCTAGTAGCATGTTTAGGGCCGGCGAGACAAACACCACTAGTACCATGTTTAGGGCCGACAAGCTCATTAGCAACATGATAAGATTGGAAGGAACCGTTAGTGGCATGTTAGGGCCGTAATAAATTATTATAAGCCGATAGATAAAGGATTAGGAGCGTAAATACTAAATGACCAATTTAGAAAGAATTCACGAGAAATGAGATGAACATTTATCACAAATACACTTAAAAGATATCACTAATTGTCATGACATCATGTAACACTAAACTAAGATAACATGATAAAAGAAATAGGATGCACTAGAATCATGGCATTATACTAAAAAGAGCTAAAGTAAAATGAGCTACGGTCATGCATCAATTGGTTGTTGCATATGATTGATGTTTGTCATATACAAGATTGCATTAAGTAAAAGATTTGAAGAGTAAGACAAAATACAAGGCATGCAAGGTTGGTGATGAACCATATCTACATGACTTAATAAGCCGTAAATTTAGACGAGAGGTTCGGAACGGACGATTCGAACCCGAGAGGCATGTTAGGGTGGCGGCGGACCGTCCCTAGTCATGACCCGATATTGACACAGAGTATGGAGATATGATTTGTGCGCTGTCAGACCATAACTGGCGAGGGACCATGCTTATGGCTGTTATCACGAGAGGCTCTACCTCGGCGTAGGTATCCCGAGAGGCTCTGGCTTGGTGGCATCCCTAGTGGCACTGCCTAAGAGTTATCCCGAGAGTGGGTGATGTACACACTCACCACCCTAGGTTCGTCCGACGGCATTTAAGTATTGGATTAAGTGATCGATCAAGAAGATATTATTTAATCGGTAAAAAGAAATATGCATATGCATGGTAGTTCAAGCATGCTAGTAGGATTTTGATTTTGTTGTTATGATGTTGTATGGAATTGTTCTTTAAGTAAATTGCTATAGCTTAAAGTTTATTATTCGTTGTTGTTTGTTACGGGAATATTAGGACCCACGTGATGGGCCTGATACTTCCCTCTTATTGAGCAAGTTGTGCTCATCCATCCCCTTAACATGTTTTTCTAGGTGAGTACTATGAGGAGACAGAGTACACTGAACCATATAACGAGGTTCAAGATGTGGAGCAGACTGAGTGAGAGTACGCTGTAGCCCCTCGAAAGTAGAACTGGCTGGGATTGGGTTTTAACTTTGTGCTATTTGATTTATAAAGAAACATATGGTTTGTTTAAATTGGCACCTTATCCGCATATTAGTTTTCCTGGGATTGTCACTTAACTACTCTGATTTCGTTTAATACTCTTATTGTTTGGAAAATAATTTAAAATAAAATGTTTTACCTCACATTTCTTAAATTATTTTAATTAAATGCTTTATAATTCTGGGAATTTAAGATATCTTTTAAAATTAAGGTTTATAAAATTGGGGGCGTAACAGTTTGGTATCAGAGCCAGATTCGAGGAAGGCAGTGACCTCACTCAGTAAGTATGCTTCTTGTTTGTTTGCTAAGTTAGAGACCTTTGCTTGTTGTTTGTTTGCTAAGTTAGAGACCTTGGATAGGTTTTAAAAAGTTTCCATAATTGAGCATAATATATTTGCAATGTTTCAAACAAAAGTTAACAACTCGGCTTTTTGTAAAGGGACTCGTAAAACAATACACCAATTAATTTAGTGACAAATGATATAGGAGATACCTAGAGCCCACCTAATGCTATAATTTAAAAGTTACTTTCAAAATTAGTTGCCTGCTCTAGACTAAACCTTTTCCTTTTTAGGTTATGGACTTACATGAACATCCTACTCTTTGGGCTAATGAATGCACCCAAAGGTTTTATAGATTTTATGAATAGGGTGTTCCAACCATACCTAGATTATTTTGTCATTGTTCTCTTAAAAAATATTTTGATTTACTCACAAAATGCTGAAAGTCATAGAGAACATTTAAAGTTTATGCTCCAAACATTGAAGGAACATTAGTCTTATTCTAAGCTAAGGAAGTGCGAGTTTTGGTTGAACAGTGTCACCTTTTATGGGTCACATGATAATTACGGATGGAATTTCAATGGATCCTAGCAAGGTTGAAGCTGTAATGATTGGCAACAACTGAAGACTGTATCTGAGATTCGGAGTTTCTTTGGCTTGGAAGGTTATTATAGATGTTTTTGTATAGGGTTATCCAAATTTCGCATGTCTCTTAACCCAACTAACTAAGAAAGATCAACCATTCCAGTAGACCAAAGAGCATAAAAATAGTTTCTAGGACTTAAAGAAACAATTAGTCTCTACACTTGTTCTTACTCTCCCTGATGGCCGAAGTCGCTTTGTAGTTTATACAGATGCATCACATCAGGGGCTCGGTTGTGTATTGATGTAGGTGGGGAAGGTGATTATGGATCCAGGCAGTTGAAGCCTCATGAGCTAATTACTTAACTCATGATCTGGAGTTAGCAGCTATCATACATGCGTTAAATCTTTGGCGACATTATTTTTATGGAAAAGAGTTTGAGGTCTTCACCGACCATAAAAGCCTACATTATCTATTGCCAAAAAAAAAAAAAAAAAAAAAAAAGAACTCAATAATCGATAGCGTCGTTGGGTTGAATATTTCTCCGATTATAGTTGCACTATTCAGTATCACCCAGGTAAAGCCAACCTAGTGGCTGATGCTTTGAGTAGAAAAACAGGTGCTAAACTGAATGCTATGGTGGTTTCTGAGTGGACACTACTAGAGGAGTTTAGTCATATGAGCTTAGGTGTTCAAGTGAAGGGACCTCAGGTTCTCATGGCCAGTTTGTATATGGAGCCTACACTTGTGGCAAGGGTCAAGGAGGCGTAAAATGAGGATCCACAATGCCGAGAATGGTCAGTTCTAGGGCAAAAAAGATTCAGTGTGGATGTGGATGGTACCCTAAAATTTCAAAATAGAATTGTTGTTCCTCAAGGTAGTGAGGTGAAGTATGATGTTTTATCGGCGGCACATGCATCTCGGTTGACCATCCACCCGGGGGGCACCAAGATGTACCATGGTTTGAAGAAAAGCTTTTGGTGGAGTGGCATGAAGAAGGATATTGCAGAGTTTGTACTTAGATGTCTGACTTGTTAGAAGGTCAAAGTAGAACACTAGAGACCTGGAGGACTGCTACAGCCATTAGAGATTCCTTAATGGAAGTGGGATGACTTTGCAATGGATTTCATAGTCGGGCTACCTGCCACTCGTCGTCGACATGATGCAATATGAGTTATAGTTGATCGGTTAACCAAGTCAGCCCACTTTTTGGCAATCCAAAAGATTTGGCCTGTAGCTAGATTAGCTGAATTATACATATCTGAGATAGTTCATCTTCATGGAGTACCGAGGAGCATTGTTTCTGATAGGGATCCACGATTCACAAAATAGTTTTGGCAGGCTTTACAAGAACAGTTGGGCACTGTGACATTAATGAGCACCACTTATCATCCACAGATAGATGGGCAGTCGGAGAGGACTATACAAACTATTGAGGATATGCTTAGAGCTTGTGCACTGGATTACAAGAACTCCTGGGATAATGACCTGCCACTAGTGGAGTTTGCTTATAATAATAGCTATCACTCCAACAGTCAGATGGCCCCATATGAGGCTTTGTATGGATGTAGTTGTTGTACTCCAGTGTGTTGGGAAGAAGTGGGCGACAGGCCTTTATTAGGACCAGATTTGGTACAACAAACTTCAGATAAGGTCAAAATAATCAAACAACGATTGGTAGCGGCTCAAGATAGGCAGCGGAGTTATGCAAACCAGAGGCGTCGTCCCTTGGAGTTTTCTGTTGGTGATCATGTGTTCCTAAAGGTGTCACCGACCAAGGGAGTTCAACGCTTTGGAGTGAAAGGAAAGTTAGCCCCGCGCTTTGTTGGACCTTTTGAAGTTTTGGATCGGGTTGGAGAGGTGGCTTATAGAGTAGCTTTACCACCTAACTTGGCTAGAATTCATAACGTGTTCCATGTGAGTAATATTCGAAAGTATCAGCCAGATCCAGCACATGTTATTCCGTGGGAGCCGTTGCAGTTACGTGAGGATTTGACTTACGTCGAGGAGCCTTTGGCCATTGTGGATCGTAGAGAAAAGGTTCTGCGCAGCAAAGTCATTCAACTGGTAAAGGTCATTTGGAATAATCATGGAAAGCAAGAAGCAACCTGGGAAGTTGAGGATGAGCTTCGAAAGAAGTATCCACAGCTTTAACGTACTTCTCAACACCCTCTTTCAAATTTGGGGACAAATTTCTTTTAAGGGGAGGAGGCTGTAATAACCCTAGAAATTAAGGAAAAGAAAATTACCAAATTACCTTAAAAAAAAAAAAGTAAATAAAAAAAAGTAAATAAAATAAATAAATAAAAATAAATTAATTAACATTTTGTCCTCAAAGGGTATTTTTGTAATTTTACCTATCAATTTAGAAAATCAATATAAAATTAAGAATCTTGATTCTTAGATGATTCCTTTAGTGGTTATTAAGTCAAATTCCAAACCGGAAGCTCAAAGTCATTTTCTTTAGGCTAGGGGCATTTTTGTCATTTACAACCGAGCATCGGATGAAAAATCTGGGAGCACCATTGGATTCTTCTCGAAAAAATGAGTCAATAGAAATTTACCTCACTTAATTCTGAATTCGTTTGCTTAGGTTTCCCAAAATTTAACCAACGCGCGTGTGGGTTTTAAACCCAGTTCGTGCTACCGCTACATAGTATTATTATTATTAAATTTTTTTCCCTAACCCTAATTTCTTTCTTCTAAAACTCCCCAGCCGCAAAGCAACTACAGGTTTTTCGAAACTTTAGACAAAAAACAAAAAAAGAAACAAAAACTTGCCAATTTAGTTATCCTAATTAATTGCCATATTATTATATTATAACTTATTCTACCCTACGTTTCTTTTTGGCGTGAAGCTCAATTTTCCTAGCAGACCTTTTCAATATTTCAGCACTTCTTCTCCCCCATCAACAGCCGCCTAAGCCATGGGAAGAAAATTTGATTTTTTCTGCAAGAAGATCGTCCACCATTTTTTCATCCTTCTGCGCCGGTTGTTTGCCTCCACTTAGTGCTTCATCAAACTGTGTAAGTTCAGCCATCCATGCTTTGATTCTTGGCTCTTCCAAAGTATTAGAATATTAATTTAATTCTGTATTTTTGCCTAGATTCTTTAAGTTGAAGGGAAACCCCATCCGGACACCAAAGCCAATCCTATGAGTACCGACGATCCCGAATTGCTTCGTGTGAGCCAAAGTTCTTCGGTATTACTCTTTTAATTTTTTTTCCAGCAGCTAAAGGCCTTATATTTTGCTGTAAATATTTGGTAGATTATCATTAATCCAAGTTTTGGGTTTTTCCACTCGTTTCCGGTGCAATCTTGTCCATACTTGGTTCTAAGCCCGGTAAGCCACCGTAGCCTCTTTTAAAAATTATCTTGGCTGCCAATTTCGAATATTACAGCCCTAATAATTCTCTTTTCCTTGCTGTCCATGTTGTTACAAAGGGTTAGAAAATCCTTACTTGAAGGTTTGGTGTTTCTTTGGACTCCCGGAGCGTCAGAGATCCCGAAAACACATCGGTAACTGAAATAAAATTTTTTCCTTCCAAGATCCGTTTTTACAGCCATTAAATAAGCTTATAAGTTAGTGTATAACCGCTGTAATTTTTAGGATCAATATCAAGAAGGCTTCCGGCACAATCCCGAATAGGCACGAGGCCACCGAAGACGCCCCGAGCCCATTTTTGGCCACTAGGTAAAATTTCGGCCTAGTTGTTAAGAACATGAACTTTTCAAGTACCCTTTAGGAAAATTTCTAAATTTTAGCATATTTTCTAATTTTCTACCTTACTAACATTTTGTAGGACCGTCCTAGGAAAATCGCCCACTTTCGTCATATTATTCCGAACTAGGTAAGGGGGAAGAGCGGGTTAGTTCTCGTGGGCCCTCTTAGGCCCAAAATAAGCATCAACCCGAATAATAAATTTTAAGTAAACAATTGGGCTAAATAAAATCTTTAAATGCGTGGGCAACATGGGTAGGGTAATTAATTAGTTTTCTAGAATTTTATTTTATTTTATTTTATTTCTCTTCCTTTGAGATGTAATTTTGGTTGGTTGGTTGTATGGTTGTAATGATTTGATGTATGATGTATGTTTGGCGCTAGTATCATATTAGGACCGCTTATAACAAGAATTAAATTAGAAATGTGTTAGGACCGCCTAAATAAACACCGCTAGTAGCATGTTTAGGGCCGGCGAGACAAACACCACTAGTACCATGTTTAGGGCCGACAAGCTCATTAGCAACATGATAAGATTGGAAGGAACCGTTAGTGGCATGTTAGGGCCGTAATAAATTATTATAAGCCGATAGATAAAGGATTAGGAGCGTAAATACTAAATGACCAATTTAGAAAGAATTCACGAGAAATGAGATGAACATTTATCACAAATACACTTAAAAGATATCACTAATTGTCATGACATCATGTAACACTAAACTAAGATAACATGATAAAAGAAATAGGATGCACTAGAATCATGGCATTATACTAAAAAGAGCTAAAGTAAAATGAGCTACGGTCATGCATCAATTGGTTGTTGCATATGATTGATGTTTGTCATATACAAGATTGCATTAAGTAAAAGATTTGAAGAGTAAGACAAAATACAAGGCATGCAAGGTTGGTGATGAACCATATCTACATGACTTAATAAGCCGTAAATTTAGACGAGAGGTTCGGAACGGACGATTCGAACCCGAGAGGCATGTTAGGGTGGCGGCGGACCGTCCCTAGTCATGACCCGATATTGACACAGAGTATGGAGATATGATTTGTGCGCTGTCAGACCATAACTGGCGAGGGACCATGCTTATGGCTATTATCACGAGAGGCTCTACCTCGGCGTAGGTATCCCGAGAGGCTCTGGCTTGGTGGCATCCCTAGTGGCACTGCCTAAGAGTTATCCCGAGAGTGGGTGATGTACACACTCACCACCCTAGGTTCGTCCGACGGCATTTAAGTATTGGATTAAGTGATCGATCAAGAAGATATTATTTAATCGGTAAAAAGAAATATGCATATGCATGGTAGTTCAAGCATGCTAGTAGGATTTTGATTTTGTTGTTATGATGTTGTATGGAATTGTTCTTTAAGTAAATTGCTATAGCTTAAAGTTTATTATTCGTTGTTGTTTGTTACGGGAATATTAGGACCCACGTGATGGGCCTGATACTTCCCTCTTATTGAGCAAGTTGTGCTCATCCATCCCCTTAACATGTTTTTCTAGGTGAGTACTATGAGGAGACAGAGTACACTGAACCATATAACGAGGTTCAAGATGTGGAGCAGACTGAGTGAGAGTACGCTGTAGCCCCTCGAAAGTAGAACTGGCTGGGATTGGGTTTTAACTTTGTGCTATTTGATTTATAAAGAAACATATGGTTTGTTTAAATTGGCACCTTATCCGCATATTAGTTTTCCTGGGATTGTCACTTAACTACTCTGATTTCGTTTAATACTCTTATTGTTTGGAAAATAATTTAAAATAAAATGTTTTACCTCACATTTCTTAAATTATTTTAATTAAATGCTTTATAATTCTGGGAATTTAAGATATCTTTTAAAATTAAGGTTTATAAAATTGGGGGCGTAACAGTTTGGTATCAGAGCCAGATTCGAGGAAGGCAGTGACCTCACTCAGTAAGTATGCTTCTTGTTTGTTTGCTAAGTTAGAGACCTTTGCTTGTTGTTTGTTTGCTAAGTTAGAGACCTTGGATAGGTTTTAAAAAGTTTCCATAATTGAGCATAATATATTTGCAATGTTTCAAACAAAAGTTAACAACTCGGCTTTTTGTAAAGGGACTCGTAAAACAATACACCAATTAATTTAGTGACAAATGATATAGGAGATACCTAGAGCCCACCTAATGCTATAATTTAAAAGTTACTTTCAAAATTAGTTGCCTGCTCTAGACTAAACCTTTTCCTTTTTAGGTTATGGACTTACATGAACATCCTACTCTTTGGGCTAATGAATGCACCCAAAGGTTTTATAGATTTTATGAATAGGGTGTTCCAACCATACCTAGATTATTTTGTCATTGTTCTCTTAAAAAATATTTTGATTTACTCACAAAATGCTGAAAGTCATAGAGAACATTTAAAGTTTATGCTCCAAACATTGAAGGAACATTAGTCTTATTCTAAGCTAAGGAAGTGCGAGTTTTGGTTGAACAGTGTCACCTTTTATGGGTCACATGATAATTACGGATGGAATTTCAATGGATCCTAGCAAGGTTGAAGCTGTAATGATTGGCAACAACTGAAGACTGTATCTGAGATTCGGAGTTTCTTTGGCTTGGAAGGTTATTATAGATGTTTTTGTATAGGGTTATCCAAATTTCGCATGTCTCTTAACCCAACTAACTAAGAAAGATCAACCATTCCAGTAGACCAAAGAGCATAAAAATAGTTTCTAGGACTTAAAGAAACAATTAGTCTCTACACTTGTTCTTACTCTCCCTGATGGCCGAAGTCGCTTTGTAGTTTATACAGATGCATCACATCAGGGGCTCGGTTGTGTATTGATGTAGGTGGGGAAGGTGATTATGGATCCAGGCAGTTGAAGCCTCATGAGCTAATTACTTAACTCATGATCTGGAGTTAGCAGCTATCATACATGCGTTAAATCTTTGGCGACATTATTTTTATGGAAAAGAGTTTGAGGTCTTCACCGACCATAAAAGCCTACATTATCTATTGCCAAAAAAAAAAAAAAAAAAAAAAAAAGAACTCAATAATCGATAGCGTCGTTGGGTTGAATATTTCTCCGATTATAGTTGCACTATTCAGTATCACCCAGGTAAAGCCAACCTAGTGGCTGATGCTTTGAGTAGAAAAACAGGTGCTAAACTGAATGCTATGGTGGTTTCTGAGTGGACACTACTAGAGGAGTTTAGTCATATGAGCTTAGGTGTTCAAGTGAAGGGACCTCAGGTTCTCATGGCCAGTTTGTATATGGAGCCTACACTTGTGGCAAGGGTCAAGGAGGCGTAAAATGAGGATCCACAATGCCGAGAATGGTCAGTTCTAGGGCAAAAAAGATTCAGTGTGGATGTGGATGGTACCCTAAAATTTCAAAATAGAATTGTTGTTCCTCAAGGTAGTGAGGTGAAGTATGATGTTTTATCGGCGGCACATGCATCTCGGTTGACCATCCACCCGGGGGGCACCAAGATGTACCATGGTTTGAAGAAAAGCTTTTGGTGGAGTGGCATGAAGAAGGATATTGCAGAGTTTGTACTTAGATGTCTGACTTGTTAGAAGGTCAAAGTAGAACACTAGAGACCTGGAGGACTGCTACAGCCATTAGAGATTCCTTAATGGAAGTGGGATGACTTTGCAATGGATTTCATAGTCGGGCTACCTGCCACTCGTCGTCGACATGATGCAATATGAGTTATAGTTGATCGGTTAACCAAGTCAGCCCACTTTTTGGCAATCCAAAAGATTTGGCCTGTAGCTAGATTAGCTGAATTATACATATCTGAGATAGTTCATCTTCATGGAGTACCGAGGAGCATTGTTTCTGATAGGGATCCACGATTCACAAAATAGTTTTGGCAGGCTTTACAAGAACAGTTGGGCACTGTGACATTAATGAGCACCACTTATCATCCACAGATAGATGGGCAGTCGGAGAGGACTATACAAACTATTGAGGATATGCTTAGAGCTTGTGCACTGGATTACAAGAACTCCTGGGATAATGACCTGCCACTAGTGGAGTTTGCTTATAATAATAGCTATCACTCCAACAGTCAGATGGCCCCATATGAGGCTTTGTATGGATGTAGTTGTTGTACTCCAGTGTGTTGGGAAGAAGTGGGCGACAGGCCTTTATTAGGACCAGATTTGGTACAACAAACTTCAGATAAGGTCAAAATAATCAAACAACGATTGGTAGCGGCTCAAGATAGGCAGCGGAGTTATGCAAACCAGAGGCGTCGTCCCTTGGAGTTTTCTGTTGGTGATCATGTGTTCCTAAAGGTGTCACCGACCAAGGGAGTTCAACGCTTTGGAGTGAAAGGAAAGTTAGCCCCGCGCTTTGTTGGACCTTTTGAAGTTTTGGATCGGGTTGGAGAGGTGGCTTATAGAGTAGCTTTACCACCTAACTTGGCTAGAATTCATAACGTGTTCCATGTGAGTAATATTCGAAAGTATCAGCCAGATCCAGCACATGTTATTCCGTGGGAGCCGTTGCAGTTACGTGAGGATTTGACTTACGTCGAGGAGCCTTTGGCCATTGTGGATCGTAGAGAAAAGGTTCTGCGCAGCAAAGTCATTCAACTGGTAAAGGTCATTTGGAATAATCATGGAAAGCAAGAAGCAACCTGGGAAGTTGAGGATGAGCTTCGAAAGAAGTATCCACAGCTTTAACGTACTTCTCAACACCCCCATGTCCCACATGGTTGAATTGTGGGAAGCCTTATGTGGATATATAGGCTCCAATTCCATAACATAAGCACCTAGCGCTTATCCTTTTCATAAAGGATAGCCCATATGGTGTGGGCAGGTGTTTCGTTGACCGGTTCTGGACTTGGGTCGTTATAGATGGTATCAGAGCCAGGTTTGGTTCAAAGTATGTGGTTGTGTCCGCTGGTATGGGACGGGGGAACTTCCTTATACTGAGAGTCCATTCCTAAGTACCTAGCGCTTATCCTTTTCCAAAGGATAGCCCATGTGGTGTGGGCAGGTGTTCCGTTGACCAGTTCTGGACTTTGGTTGTTACAGATCTCAGTATAAGGAAGTTCCCCCGTCCCATACCAGCGGACACAACCACATACTTTGAACCAAACCTGGCTCTGATACCATCTGTAACAACCAAAGTCCAGAACTGGTCAACGGAACACCTGCCCACACCACATGGGCTATCCTTTGGAAAAGGATAAGCGCTAGGTGCTTATGTTCTAGAGCTGGAGCCTATATATCCACATAAGGTTTCCCACAATTCACCCATGTGGGACATGGGGGTGTTACAAACATGCATCGTCTACTAGGACTGATCCTGGATTCGAGAGGCTACTTGGCCAGGGGCTAAGTAGTCCGATTAGAGAGGTTACTTGGTCCGGGGAACCAAGTAATCCGATTGACCCCAACGGGGACGTTGGGTACATAAGGGGGGGAGTTTGTAACACCCCCATGTCCCACATGGTTGAATTGTGGGAAGCCTTATGTGGATATATAGGCTCCAATTCCATAACATAAGCACCTAGCGCTTATCCTTTTCATAAAGGATAGCCCATATGGTGTGGGCAGGTGTTTCGTTGACCGGTTCTGGACTTGGGTCGTTATAGATGGTATCAGAGCCAGGTTTGGTTCAAAGTATGTGGTTGTGTCCGCTGGTATGGGACGGGGGAACTTCCTTATACTGAGAGTCCATTCCTAAGTACCTAGCGCTTATCCTTTTCCAAAGGATAGCCCAAAAGTCCAGAACTGGTCAACGGAACACCTGCCCACACCACATGGGCTATCCTTTGGAAAAGGATAAGCGCTAGGTGCTTATGTTCTAGAGCTGGAGCCTATATATCCACATAAGGTTTCCCACAATTCACCCATGTGGGACATGGGGGTGTTACAAACTCCCCCCCTTATGTACCCAACGTCCCCGTTGGGGTCAATCGGATTACTTGGTTCCCCGGACCAAGTAACCTCTCTAATCGGACTACTTAGCCCCTGGCCAAGTAGCCCCTCGAATCCAGGATCAGCCCCGGTAGACAATGCATGTGCATACCCACTATGCCACACCATCGTGGTCCCGGGTTAGCTCTGATACCATCTGTAACAACCAAAGTCCAGAACTGGTCAACGGAACACCTGCCCACACCACATGGGCTATCCTTTGGAAAAGGATAAGCGCTAGGTGCTTATGTTCTAGAGCTGGAGCCTATATATCCACATAAGGTTTCCCACAATTCACCCATGTGGGACATGGGGGTGTTACAATAGCCACTCGATTCTTCAAATAAATTTGAAGCTTAATCCAATGCATCGTACCCAATCCTTGTGTCGCTGCTAGGCCCCTATTATCTTCCAATTTCTTGCATTTTTTGCTGAGGAATTTGCCCATGGAAACACTTTGCTCCTCCTTCTTCTAGCTTAAGTTCCAAATTTCACAGCGGGTTTATATCATTGGATTTGGTTTTCATGCCACAAACAACACCAATCATGAAGATTCAATTCTTGGTTTTTTCTCTCTGCACGATAGCCTAGCCAAAGAAGTCATTGGGTTCTTTTATGCTAACAAGGACAAGTCGTCTTTAATAGTTTCCATAGGATTTTGTAGATGAAGATGGCTGGGAAACGGATGAACAGGATTAGCAAACGGGGAAAAATAACAATAGGCATGTGATAGGCACGGGTCAAGTAAAAAAGGGTTAACTGAACCACTTTAGCAAGTTCGGGGGCTAAGTTAGACTGAGTTCAAGTTTAAGGGGGTAAATGTCTTGGTCAACCAAGTTTAAGGACTGATAGGGTATTTTGGCCTGTTTATATATAATAAAAAGTGCAAGAATATGAAGAAGTCGCATGGAAGCACTTAAGTTTCAATTTGGGACAATAAAATTTGTGCTCTGAATGGAAAAAAAAATAAAGAAAAAAACCCATAATTTTTTTCTCTATTATGGCAAAAATCAATTAGTTGTTACTAAAGTTAAAGTTTTGCAACAAACAAACCCCTGTGTTTACATTTCCATAAAAAAATGCTCTCAAATACAAGATTTTATCAATTTCATTACTTTTTAAGACATGAATCAAATATTTTTATTATATCTTAAAACTGCAACTTAATACAATAAATAAAAATGTTGAAGATACGTAAATTGACTTGAATGTTTCACTAGACTTAATATGGATACAAGAGAACAACAATTAATTTATGTATGGCTTTTCAGTATGAAAGGGTTCCTGGGTGTGAAAGTACATTTTTCTTCTAAATAGAATAACAAGAAACTTTAGCATAAGTTTTACCAAATATATAAGTGATTAAATGACATAAATCATTATTATTATTATTATTCCTAGGTAAAGTTGTTACATAATAAATGCATACATTGTACACAATAACTATTTCATATATGGATAAAATTGATAATACGAGAGTTGATTTGATTGTAAAAAAATTGTTTTTGAGTTAAAATTTTTAAGAGAGAAATTATCATATAGTTTAAAATAATTTTAAAAAATTTATTTTATATAGGCATAATTACTCTAACTTAATATATTCCATCCAATCGGGGACTAATATGAAATATTTTAAAAAATTTTAGAACCAAAAGAGAATAGTAATAAGTTAAGAATGAAAAAGAATCATAGATTAAAGGTTAGGGATTATCTACAAAATTTACCCTATTTTTTATGTTTAACAATTTTTTAAACTTGGATAAAATTATAGTACTATACATTTTATTTCAAATAAAAACTAATGGTATATTTAACATTAAGTTGTGATTTTCTCTATTTATGCCTATTTTATTTTTGATAAATTTGTTTAAAAAATTAATTTTGAAATTTATTATTAAATATTATTTATTTTAGTTATAAACATTTTTAATATAGCTTTAATATTTAAAATGTTAATAAATTTACACTAATTACATAAACTTTATTTATGTTCAAAGAACATAGCAATGACTAGTCTTATGAAATGAACACAACTATGGCGAACTACACCTTTCTATAAAAGGAACACCACATTACACTAAGTTGAACGTTAATTTATACCTCAATCTTTTTAAACTGCAAAAAGTGTTGTTACTGTTAAATTATCTAGAACAAATTACAGAGCATCATATCTTACTAAAATGAATAGCATATTAGAAAACATCACATTTGTATAAATATGACAATACTTCTTACTGAACAGAATATTATTTACGAACATTAAGAAGTGCTATAATATATTATTCCCTTCAATAAGAAGTGCTGTTTACTTTCATAGGATGTGTTGTTCAAGCATGATGATATTTTTGTAAATAATATGAAAGTGGGGTGTACGTAAATAATGTAAATATTGTTGATAAATAGTGTTGTTCGATTGAGACAAATATATTATTCTGTAGTATACAATTTCTTTAATAATATATGCTGCTCATATATAAATGATGTTGTTTTGCTCGGTAAGAAGTGTTGTTTCATTCTTATAAATGTGGTGCTGTGTAAAACATTATTAATTTCAGAATAAATACTATTTGTGGCAACGTGTGGGCCGTTTTCGGGAGTCGCCACCAATCGGTTTTCGCTCAGGTCGATTGGTCACCTTAAAATATGGTCTGCGAGAGTTCAGGGGTTCGGGAGTACGGTTACGTTAAAACAACTTTGTTAAAACGCCCAAAAATTGGCACCTTAGTTGGTTTTAATTTTGTTTTGCTTTGCTTTTAAATAAATTTCAGTTAATTTTCAATCTAGAATTTTTAACTGAATTAATCGGATGTGGATTTTTGGTAATTAATTTGTATAGAATTTTATACTTTCGAACCATGGACTCTGCCGAGTCATTTGGACACGGAAGATTTTTATTCCGAACCATGAACTCTGCCGAGTCATTTGGACACGGAATTTGGTGAAATTTAAACAATTTAATCCATATTGTAAATATGGATTTTTTATTTTAATGGAAGTAATTGTTATTTTAATTACTATTTTTGTAAGTCTTTTAAAATTTTAGGTTTTTGTTAATGATCTTTAAAAGATCTTTCTTATTTCTTTTTATATTTTATTATTCTTTTCCTTCTTTCTTTTTATTCTTTTTATTTTATCTTTCTTTTCTTTTTCTTATTTTTCTTATCTTTCTTATTTTTTATTTTTCTTTTGATTTTATCTTTCCTTTCTTTTCTCTTTCCTTGTTTAATGAAGGATATTTATTATTTAAATAATTACCCAATTTATAAAAGAATTAAAAAGTAATTAATTAATTTTTTTATAAGAAAGTTAATTAATTAATCTTGAGATTTATTTTATGTTTATTAAAAATAAATTAATCAAGAAAGATTTATATTTATTATTTTTTTATTTAATCAAGATCTTTAATAAAGAAAACCAAAAAAAAATATGTATATTTTAAAAATAAAAGAAAAGTCTTAATAGTTTATTTGATAAATTAACCAAAAAAAAGATTAAGAAATCAAAGATTTTTATATATATTTTAAACATGAAAGAAGAATTTTGATATTTATATATTTTATTTTTATAAAAGATTAACTAAAAAGAAGTGATTATTTAACAAGGATCTTAAAAAATAAAATTTATATGTATATTTTAAAAAAATAAAGGAAAGTTTTGATATTTCTTTTTCATTTTTATGTTCTTTTTGTTTGATAAATAATTTTAATTAATAAGTCTAAGATATTTAAGAGATAATTTAATCCTTTTGAATTTATTCTATTTTTGAAATCATTTGCTAAGATTTTTATAAAGGAAACAAAAAGTTATATCTTTTCATTATTTTAAAAGAAATAAGCAAAATATTACTGAATAAAATATTAGCCCAAAAATTTTACTTTTATCATTATTTTTATTAATAAAGAAAACTAAAAAGTCATATTTTATTATTTTAAAAGAAATAAGTAAAATATTACTGAATAAAATATTAACCCAAAAATTTTACCTTTTTTGTTCTTTTTATTAATAAAGAAAACTAAAAAGTTATATTTTATTATTTTAATAAATAATTAATATATTAGTCCAAAGTTTTTATTTTTAATAAAAAATTATTTATATACTTTATTTAAAAATATTTCCAAGCCATGGATCCTGGCGGATCATTTGGTCATGGAGTTTTAATTTTTATTAAATTTTAATTATTTAATTAATTATTAATTTTAATTATAATTTTATTGGATTTTTATTATTTTTTTTGAATTTTTAAATTTTAATATCATTACTTTAAAGATATGTTGAAAAAGAATTGATTTGTATATTTAGAATTATTTAATTATGTTTGTTTATTAATTTTAATAAAAGGGATAAAAAGTTAATTAATTTTTCTTATTGCTCCTTCAAGAAATAATAAAAGATAATTAGCTTTTTTTTTTTTTAAAAACATTTATGCTAGTCTTAAAGAATAAAATTAATCATTCACATAAAAGGATTTTCTTTTAATTAGTTATTATTTACTTATGTTTATTCAATTATTTTAGTAAAGGAATAAAAGATTAAATTTTTGTTGTTGTTCTCTTTTTTTTTTTTAAAGAAATATGTGTTTTAGAAATAACAAAAGATAATTGGCTTTTAAAAATGATTTTTAATTAACCTTAATAAATTTAATTATTCACATAAAATTCTTTTTATTTAATTTTTAATTTATTATTATTGTTTTATAATTAAAAGTGAAATAAATTTAACCACCAAAAGACAATTAATAATAATAAAGTGGGGCTTTTTGGTCATCCACTTTAAAAAATAAATAAATAACAATAATAAAGGTTAGCAAAGTTAGTTAAATTAATTAACAATAATAATAAAAGTTAGCCAAGTTTAATTAAATTAATTAATTAACAACAATAATAAAAGTTAGCCAAGTTTAATTAAATTAATTAATTAACAACAATAATAAAAGTTAGCCAAGTTTAATTAAATTAATTAATTAATAACAATAATAAAAGTTAGCCAAGTTTAATTAAATTAATTAATTAACAACAATAATAAAAAGTTAGCCAAGTTAATTAAATTAACAACAATAATAAAAAGTTAGTCAAGTTAATTAAATTAATTAATTAACAACAATAATAAAAAGTTAGCCAAATTAATTAATTGTTAATTAACAAAGTTAATTAAATTAATAATAATAACAATAATAAAAGTTAGTAAGTTAGTTGTTAATAACAACAATAAAGAAAGGGTTAGTAATAAACAAATAATAAACAAACAAGTAAAAATTAAAAAAGGTTAGTAATTAATTCTGCAAGAACAAAAGAAAAAGTTAGTGACCAAAGTGAAAGAAATAAAAAAAATAGAGGACAAAACAAGGGTTGTACCCTTTAGTTTTAATTTTGAATTTTGCTGGGAACGTGAAACAGAGCACACGCGAGGGAGGAGAAGGGAGGAGCAGGCACGGCGCAGGGGAGGAAGAGGAAGGGCAGGGTGGCGCAGGGGAGGAACGCAGCGGCGGCGTGGCGGCGGCGCGGACGGAGCGGCGGCGAGGCGACGGCGGGGCAGCAGGAGGAGAAAGAGAGAGAAAACGAGAGGAGAGAGAGAGAGAACGCACGGGAAATGGAAGGAAGAAGATGGTCGAACTGTCAAAATAAAAACTTTTGGGATTTTCTGGAGAAAGGAAGGAGAGCCAGGGGCTAAGCCAGTAATTTTTGCTATTTTTTAAAACGGAGCTATAAGCTTTCTTTCTATTTTTTTCTGTGTTCAGCACAAAATTTGGGGGAATATTTATAGAGGAAGTTTGGCTGAACTGTTGATGGATAAATTAATAAAAAATTTCAAACTTATCTTTTAAATTGGTAAAATGACAATTTTAGTCCTTTACGTCTCTCAGCCTCTGGATAAGTTCCTGAAGCTTCTGATTTTGACAATTTTGTCGTTTTCTGTCAATTTGGGCCAGAAACGTCGGCAGACCCAAAATTTTATGTGACAAACTACCAAATGCTCCTGGAACTTTCAGATTTTGTCAATTTTTCCCGAAACTTCTCAATTTTGTCATTTTTACCTCAAACTTTTTAATTTTGTCATTTTTATGGAGTTTTCTTTTTTTCTTTCAAACATACACATATACACACATATATCATTTTAAATCAAATCTTCACAAAACAAAACAAAAAAAAATGTATTTTAAACTAATTAACTTAATTAAAATTTTTCAGTAATAATAATAATAAAATATATTATTATTTATTATTATTATTATTTTTAATTAATTTTTTTTTTAGTTTATTTTTTTTTTAATGGTCGGACGAAATTGGGTGTCAACAGTTGCCCCCCTTTGCATGCTTCATGAGACATGATGCAAGCAAAGTCGTTACCAAATTTCGTCAGACTTAGCTAGGCATTGAAAACTTTTTTGCCGCCTAAATCCTGAGGTTAAGAAACTTTTCTTAGAACCTCTGCGATAGGAACTCTCCTATCGTTAAATAAAAATTGATTGATTGATCGAGGTTAAGGGCCCTACCTTAGAACCTCTACGATAGGAACCTTCCTACCGTCGAAAAGAAATTGATTTGGTTAGTTTTAAGGTTTAAGGAAAGGTCCTTAGAACCTCTACGATAGGAAAGCTCCTATCGTTGTAAGATGGACTGATTGATTGATTGTTTGAGGTTAAGGAAAGGTCCTTAGAACCTCTACGATAGGAAAGCTCCTATCGTTGTAAGATGGACTGGTTGATTGATTGTTTGAGGTTAAGGAACTCTCCTTAGAACCTCGACGATAGGAACCCTCCTATCGTTGAAAGTTTGAGGTTAAGGGTCATATCTTAGAACCTCTGCGATAAGAACTCTCTTATCGTTTAAAGAAAAATTGATGATTGATTGTTTGAGGTTTAAGGAATTCTCCTTAGAACCTCGACGATAGGAACCCTCCTATCGTTGAAAGTTTGAGGTTAAGGGCCCTACCTTAGAACCTCTGCGATAAGAACTCTCTTATCGTTTAAAGAAAAATTGATGATTGATTGTTTGAGGTTTAAGAAATTCTCCTTAGAACCTCGACGATAGGAACCCTCCTATCGTTGAAAGTTTGAGGTTAAGGGCCCTACCTTAGATCCTCTGCGATAAGAACTCTCTTATCGTTTCAAGAAAAATTGATGATTGATTGTTTGAGGTTTAAGGAACTCTCCTTAGAACCTTGACGATAGGAACTCTCCTATCGTTGCAAGTTTGAGGTTAAGGGCCCTACCTTAGAACCTCGACGATAGGAACCCTCCTATCGTTGCAAGTTTGAGGTTAAGGGCCCTACCTTAGAACCTCGACGATAGGAACCCTCCTATCGTTGCAAGTTTGAGGTTAAGGAAAGGTCCTTAGAACCTCTAACGATAGGAAAGGTTCTATCGTTGTAAGATGGACTGAATGATTGATTGTTTTCGAGGCAAAGGTTCCATCCTTAAAACCCCGATGATGAAAATTGATTATTTTCGAGGCAAAGGTTCCATCCTTAAAACCCCGATGATGAAAATTGATTGTTTTCGAGGCAAAGGTTCCATCCTTAAAACCCCGATGATGAAAATTGATTGTTTTCGAGGCAAAGGTTCCATCCTTAAAACCCTGATGAAAATTGATTGTTTTCGAGGCAAAGGTTCCATCCTTAAAACCCCGATGAAAATTGATTTGTTTTCGAGGCAAAGGTTCCATCCTTAAAACCCCGATGATGAAAATTGATTTGTTTTCGAGGCAAAGGAGCTTTCCTTAGGACCTCGAGCGAAATTTATATGAAAGCAATTGAAATTGGAATAATTTTCTTCGAAAGTGTGAATTTTCATAATAGGCGAGCGCAAAAAATTAGGCTTCGATAAAACGAGTGAATCTTGATGATGACAATAACACTGACAAATTATGTAAAGGGAACGGATGTTTGGAATCAATATTCAAGGTTCATCTAATATTTTCTTCAGTAAATATAGATTCCCTTGTGAGATATGTCATCCGAATAAGGTTAAAGTGTAATAACCCTAGAAATTAAGTAAAATAAAATCACCAAATTATCCTAATTAATTAAATAAATAAAATAATAATAATTTTATTAATAATAAAATATAAAATTAAGAATCTTGAGTCTTAGATGATTCCTTTAGTGGTTATTAAGTCAAATTCCAAACCGGAAGCTCAAAGTCATTTTCTTTAGGCTAGGGGCATTTTTGTCATTTACAACCGAGCATCGGATGAAAAATCTGGGAGCACCATTGGATTCTTCTTGAAAAAATGAGTCAATAGAAATTTACCTCACTTAATTCTGAATTCGTTTGCTTAGGTTTCCCAAAATTAACCAACGCGCGTGTGGGGTTTAAACCCGGTTCGTGCTACCGCTACATAGGATTATTATTATTAAATTTTTTTTTCCTTAACCCTAATTTCTTTCTTCTAAAACTCCCCAGCCGCAAAGCAACTACAGGTTTTTCGAAACTTTAGACAAAAAACAAAAAAGAAACAAAAACTTGCCAATTTAGTTATCCTAATTAATTGCCATATTATTATATTATAACTTATTCTACCCTACGTTTCTTTTTGGCGTGAAGCTCAATTTTCCTAGCAGCCTTTTTCAATATTTCAGCACTTCTTCTCCCCCATCAACAGCCGCCTAAGCCATGGGAAGAAAATTTGATTTTTTTTTCTGCAAGAAGATCGTCCACCATTCTTTCATCCTTCTGCGCCGGTTGTTTGCCTCCACTTAGTGCTTCATCAAACTGTGTAAGTTCAGCCATCTATGCTTTGATTCTTGGCTCTTCCAAAGTATTAGAATATTAATTTAATTCTGTATTTTTGCCTAGATTCTTTAAGTTGAAGGGAAACCCCATCCGGACACCAAAGCCAATCCTACGAGTACCGACGATCCCGAATTGCTTCGTGTGAGCCAAAGTTCTTCGGTATTACTCTTTTAATTTTTTTTTCCAGCAGCTAAAGGCCTTATATTTTGCTGTAAATATTGGTAGATTATCATTAATCCAAGTTTTGGGTTTTTCCACTCGTTTCCGGTGCAATCTTGTCCATACTTGGTTCTAAGCCCGGTAAGCCACCGTAGCCTCTTTTAAAAATTATCTTGGCTGCCAATTTCGAATATTACAGCCCTAATAATTCTCTTTTCCTTGCTGTCCATGTTGTTACAAAGGGTTAGAAAATCCTTACTTGAAGGTTTGGTGTTTCTTTGGACTCCCGGAGCGTCAGAGATCCCGAAAACACATCGGTAACTGAAACAAAATTTTTTCCTTCCAAGATCCATTTTTTTTACAGCCATTAAATAAGCTTATAAGTTAGTGTATGGCTGCTGTAATTTTTAGGATCGATATCAAGAAGGCTCCCGGCACGATCCCGAATAGGCACAAGGCCACCGAAGGCACCCCGAGACCCTTTTTGCCCACTAGGTAAAATTTCGGCCTAGTTGTTAAGAACATGAACCTTCCAAATACCATTTAGGAAATTTTCTAAATTTTAGCACATTTTCTAATTTTCTACCTTACTAACATTTTTGTAGGACCATCCTAGGAAGTCGCCCCTTTCGCCGTATTATTCCGAACTAGGTAAGGGGGAAGAGTGGGTTAATTCTCGTGGGCCCTCTTAGGCCCAAAATAAGCTTCAACCCGAATAAGAAATTCTAAATAAACAATTGGGCTAAACAAAATCTTTAAATGCGTGGGCAACATGGGTTAGGTAATTGATTAGTTTTTCTAGAATTTTATTTTATTTTAGTATATTTTATTTTAGTTCTCTTCCTTTGAAATGTAATTTTGGTTGGTTGGTTGTATGGTTGTAATGATGTGATGTATGATGTATGTTTGGCGCTAGTATCATACTAGGACCGCTTATAAAAAGAATTAAATTAGAAATATGTTAGGACCGCCTAAATAAACACCGCTAGTACCATGTTTAGGGCCGACAAGCTCATTAGCATCATGATGAGATTGGAAGGAACCGTTAGTGGCATGTTAGGGCCGTAATAAATTATTATAAGCCGATAGATAAAGGATTAGGAGCGTAAATACTAAATGACCAATTTAGAAAGAATTCACGAGAAATGAGATAAACATGTATCACAAATACACATAAAAGATATCATTGATTGTCATGACATCATGTAACACTAAACTAAGATAACATGATAAAAGAAATAGGATGCACTAGAATCATGGCATTCTACTAAAAAGAGCTAAAATAAAATGAGCTACGGTCATGCATCAATTGGTTGTTGCATATGATTGATGTTTGTCATACACAAGATTGCATTAAGTAAAAGATTTGAAAAGTAAGATAAAATACGAGGCATGCAAGGTTGGTGACAAACCATATCTACATGACCTAACAAGCCGTAAATTTAGACGAGAGGTTCGGAACGGACGATTCGAACCCGAGAGGCATGTTAGGGTGGCGGCGGACCGTCCCTAGTCATGACCCGATATTGACACGGAGTATGGAGATATGATTTGTGCGCTGTCAGACCATAGCTGGCGAGGGACCATGCTTATGGCTGTTATCACGAGAGGCTCTACCTCGGCGTAGGTATCCCGAGAGGCTCTGGCTTGGTGGCATCCCTAGTGGCACTGCCTAAGAGTTATCCCGAGAGTGGGTGATGTACACACTCACCACCCTAGGTTCGTCCGACGGCAATTAAGTATTGGATTAAGTGATCGATCAAGAAGATATTATTCATTCGGTAAAAAAAAAAAAAAAAGAATTATGCATATGCATGGTAGTTCAAGCATGATAGTAGGATTTTGATTTTGTTGTTATGATGTTGTATGGAATTGTTCTTTAAGTAAATTGCTACAGCTTAAAGTTTATTATTCGTTGTTGTTTGTTACGGGAATATTAGGACCCACGTGATGGGCCTTATACTTCCCTCTTACTGAGCAAGTTGTGCTCATCCCTCCTCTTAACATGTTTTTCTAGGTGAGTACTATGAGGAGACAAAGTACACTGAACCATATAACGAGGTTCAAGATGTGGAGCAGACTGAGTGAGAGTACGCTGTAGCCCCTCGAAAGTAGAACTGGCTGGGACTGAGTTTTAACTTTGTGTTATTTGATTTCTAAAGAAACATATGGTTTGTTTAAATTGGCACCTTATCCGCATATTAGTTTTCCTGGGATTGTCTCTTAACTACTCTGATTTCGTTTAAGACTCTTATTGTTTGGAAAATAATTTAAAATAAAATGTTTTACCTCACATTTCTTAATTTATTTTAATTAAATGCTTTATAATTCTGGGAATTTAAGATATCTTTTAAAATTAAGGTTTATAAAATTGGGGGCGTTACAGTTTGGTATCAGAGCCAGATTCGAGGAAGGCAGCGACCTCACTCAGTAAGTATGCTTCTTGTTTGTTTGCTAAGTTAGAGACCTTGGATAGGTTTCGAAAAGTTTCCATAATTGAGCATAATATATTAGCAAGTTTATAAGCAAAAGTTAACAACTTGGCTTTCAATAAGGGGACTCGTAAAATAATCTACCAATTAATTTAATGTCTAAAAAGATATAGGAGTTACCTAGAGCCTCACCTAGTGTTATAAGTTAAAAGTTACTTCCAAAGTGGTTTAACTACGTTGGACTAAACCTTTTCCTTTTTAGGTCATGGACCCACATGAGTACCCTGCCTTGGGTCTTGGGCGAGGCGCACAGGATGAGCCGCCAGCTCGTGGTCGAGGACGACCCCCACGAGGTCGAGGTCAGAATGCGCAAGTGCCTGGACAGGATATGCCGAATCATGGGCAACAAGCCCAGAATCTTGGTCAGCAGGCCAATGATGATCCATTGCGTCAGACAGTTATTGCCTTAGGCCAGTACTTTCAAAATTTGAATGAGCGGGAGCAGCAGCCTCATGCCCCGGCCAGATGTCAGCATAGGGCCGACCTACTTGAGCGGTTCAAGAGGCTAACCGGTGAATATACTGGTGGGGTTAACCCTACCAAAGCTGAAGAGTGGATCAGGGCTTCGGAGAGGACACTTACAGCTTTGAGAATTCCAGAAGAGGACAAGGTGGACTTAGCTACCTTTAGCTTGGTTGAGGAGGCCCAGACATGGTGGGAGGCCACTCGACCAGGGGTTCCGAGAACTGAGGGTGGATATATCACTTGGGAGACATTCGTGCATACTTTTTATGGTCGATACTTCTCTGAGGCCATGAGGGACAGAAAAGAGCAGGAGTTTCTTGCACTGGTACAGGGGAGCATGACAGTAGATCAGTACACAGCCAGATTTAATGCCTTGGCCCGCTATGCTGAGCACATTGTGGCACATGAACCAAGGAAAATCAAGAGGTATGTTAATGGTTTGCGTGACGAGCTGGCAGATAGGCTGATTATGCAAGAGATTGATACCTTTGAGAAGGCAGTATCCTTAGCTCAACGGGGTGAGGCAAGGATGCGAGATAAGCAACTATCTAGACCGCTTGACACGAGTCGGAGTCGTATGCCATCACGACCTACACATGCAGGTAGTTTCCGTCCTATACCACGACCGATGCCTGCCCAGGGGCGAGGACATTTTGGCAGAGGTCAGCCAATCGATAGCAGAGCTACCCGACTACAACTTAATGAGACAAGAGGGTCTACAGTGCAACCGGTTTTTCAGGGCCAGGGAGGGCCTAGATGTCAGACCTGTCATTTCTTTCACCCAATTGGAGGGCGGTGTGTGACCTGTTTCTATTGCCAGGAGATAGGGCATCTATCCAGGCAATGTCCTAAGAGGGATGCTCCACTAGCAGCACACGTTCCACCAGCAGCACCGGCAGAACCACCAACAAAGAAACCTCGTGTGGCAGGACGTGTTTACGCAGTGACAGCCGAGGAGGCAGAGGATGCTCCAGGTGTGGTGCAAGGTACGCTGTTTTTTTTTATAGTTTTTAATTATAGCCTTCAATTTCAAGTTCATGGTAGTGGCATGCTTAGGTTAGTGATTGTTTAAATTGATCGTAGGTACTCTTTCTATTTCTGGGTTCCCTGCTAGAGTTCTTATAGACTCGGGGTCCACACATTCTTTCATATCTCCTAGACTAGCAAATCAGTTAGGCATGCCTGCTAAAGAGCTTCCTTTCTTACTAGTGGTTTCTACACCATCAGACACTAGTATGAGTTCTACTCGTGTACTTCCATCTTGCTCGATTTCTGTTGGAGGACGCAATTTAGACTCTGAACTCTTTGTGCTTGGGATATCTGAATTTGATTGTATTTTGGGTATGGATTGGCTACATCGCCACCATGCTAAAGTGGATTGCTATCAGAAGCTAGTTACCTTCTCTTTGCCTGATGGGTCAGAGGTGCAATTTGTTGGGGATAAAAAGAGCTTCACTCCAATCTTAATTTCTAGCTTGCAAGCTAATAGATATCTCCGTCAAGGTGGTGTTGGCTATTTGGCTTATGTGCAAACAGAGTCAGAGAAACCTGAATCAGTAGCTGGCATTCCCATTGTGGAAGAATTTCCAGAAGTGTTTCCAGAAGAGTTACCTGGAATGCCACCTAGCCGGGATGTTGACTTCACCATTGATTTATTGCCAGGAACGGCTCCTACCTCTCAAGCACCTTATCGAATGGCTCCCTCAGAAATGGCGGAACTAAAAAGTCAATTACAGGAGCTTCTCGAAAAGGGGTTCATACGTCCAAGTACCTCACCTTGGGGTGCTCCTGTTTTATTCGTGAAGAAGAAGGATGGCAGCATGAGGATGTGCATCGATTATCGACAGCTGAATTTGGTGACGATAAAGAATAGGTACCCTTTACCTCGGATTGATGACCTGTTTGATCAGCTAATGGGATCATCAGTGTTCTCCAAGATCGATTTGAGGTCTGGGTACTATCAACTGAAAATCAAAGAGGGAGATGTGTCAAAGACAGCATTCAGGACTCGTTATGGGCATTATGAGTTTTTAGTGATGCCCTTCGGGTTAACAAATGCACCTGCAGCTTTCATGGGCCTAATGAATAGGGTGTTCCAACCATACCTGGATCAGTTTGTCATCGTTTTCATAGATGATATTCTGATTTACTCACCAGATGCTGAAAGCCATAGAGAACATTTGAGGATTGCACTTCAGACGTTGAAGGAGCATAAGCTGTATGCAAAGCTGAGCAAGTGCGAGTTTTGGTTGGACAGTGTCACCTTTTTAGGCCATGTGGTAACTAAGGAAGGAATTGCAGTGGATCCTAGTAAGGTTGAAGCTGTGGTGAACTGGCAACAACCGAAGACAGTGTCTGAGATTCG
Source organism: Aquilaria yunnanensis (assembly GCA_039654915.1). Lineage (NCBI taxonomy): Eukaryota > Viridiplantae > Streptophyta > Magnoliopsida > Malvales > Thymelaeaceae > Aquilaria > Aquilaria yunnanensis. The sequence goes on from CM077595.1 coordinate 7,636,849, forward strand.
GAGTTTCTTGGGCTTGGCGGGGTATTATAGACGTTTTGTGGAAGGTTATTCAAAGCTGGCACGCCCTTTGACTCAACTGACTAAGAAGGATCAACCATTCCAGTGGACCGAGCAGTGCGAAAATAACTTTCAGGAGTTGAAGAAGCGGTTAGTCTCTGCACCTGTTCTTACTCTTCCGGATGGGCAGAGTCGTTTTGCAGTTTATACAGATGCATCACATCAGGGGCTTGGTTGTGTATTGATGCAGGCGGGAAAGGTGATCGCTTATGGGTCTAGGCAGTTGAAGCCTCATGAGCTTAATTACCCAACTCATGATTTGGAGTTGGCAGCTGTCATACATGCATTAAAGCTTTGGAGACATTATTTATATGGAGAAGAGTTTGAGGTCTTCACTGATCACAAAAGCCTACAGTATCTGTTGTCACAGAGGGAACTCAATAATCGACAGCGTCGTTGGGTTGAATATCTCTCCGATTATAATTGCAGAATTCAGTATCACCCAGGTAAAGCCAACCTAGTGGCTGATGCTTTGAGTAGAAAAACAGGTGCTAAACTGAATGCTATGGTGGTTTCTGAGTGGAAACTACTAGAGGAGTTTAGTCATATGAGCTTAGGTGTTCAAGTGAAGGGACCCCAGGTTCTCATGGCCAGTTTGTATATGGAGCCTACACTTGTGGCAAGGGTCAAGGAGGAGCAAAAGGAGGATCCACAATGCCGAGAATGGTCAGTTCTATGTCAAAAAGGATTCAGTGTGGATGTGGATGGTACCCTAAAATTTCAAAATAGAATTGTTGTTCCTCAAGGTAGTGAGGTGAAGTATGATGTTTTATCGGCGGCACATGCATCTCGGTTGACCATCCACCCGGGGGGTACCAAGATGTACCATGATTTGAAGAAAAGCTTTTGGTGGAGTGGCATGAAGAAGGATATTGCAGAGTTTGTATCTAGATGTCTAACTTGTCAGAAGGTCAAAGTAGAACACCAGAGACCTGGAGGACTGCTACAGCCATTAGAGATTCCTCAATGGAAGTGGGATGACATTGCAATGGATTTCATAGTTGGGCTACCTGCCACTCGTCGTCGACATGATGCAATATGGGTTATAGTCGATCGGTTAACCAAGTCAGCCCACTTTTTGGCAATCCAAAAGACTTGGCCTGTGGCTAGATTAGCTGAATTATACATATCTGAGATAGTTCGTCTTCATGGAGTACCGAGGAGCATTGTTTCTGATAGGGATCCACGATTCACATCACAGTTTTGGCAGGCTTTACAAGAACAATTGGGCACTGTGACATTAATGAGCACCGCTTATCATCCACAGACAGATGGGCAGTTGGAGAGGACTATACAAACTATTGAGGATATGCTTAGAGCTTGTGCACTGGATTACAAGAACTCCTGGGATAATGACCTGCCACTAGTGGAGTTTGCTTATAATAATAGCTATCACTCCAGCATTCAGATGGCCCCATATGAGGCTTTGTATGGACGTAGTTGTCGTACTCCGGTGTGTTGGGAAGAAGTAGGCGACAGGCCTTTATTAGGACCAGATTTGGTACAACAAACTTCATATAAGGTCAAAATAATCAAACAACGATTGGTAGCGGCTCAAGATAGGCAGCGAAGTTATGCAAACCAGAGACGTCGTCCTTTGGAGTTTTCTGTTGGTGATCATGTGTTCCTAAAGGTGTCACCGACCAAGGGAGTTCAACGTTTTGGAGTGAGAGGAAAGTTAGCCCCACGCTTTGTTGGACCTTTTGAAATTTTAGAACGGGTTGGAGAGGTGGCTTATAGAGTGGCTTTACCACCGAACTTGGCTAGAATTCATAACGTGTTCCACGTGAGTAATATTCGAAAGTACCAACCAGATCCAGTACATGTTATTCCGTGGGAGCCCTTGCAGTTACACGAGGATTTGACTTACGTCGAGGAGCCTTTGGCCATTGTGGATCGTAGAGAAAAGGTTCTGCGCAACAAAGTCATTCAACTGGTAAAGGTCATTTGGAATAATCATGGAGAGCAAGAAGCAACCTGGGAAGTTGAGGATGAGCTTCGAAAGAAGTATCCACAGCTTTAAGGTACTTCTCAACACCCTCTTTCAAATTTGGGGACAAATTTCTTTTAAGGGGAGGATGCTGTAATAACCCTAGAAATTAAGTAAAATAAAATCACCAAATTATCCTAATTAATTAAATAAATAAAATAATAATAATTTTATTAATAATAAAATATAAAATTAAGAATCTTGAGTCTTAGATGATTCCTTTAGTGGTTATTAAGTCAAATTCCAAACCGGAAGCTCAAAGTCATTTTCTTTAGGCTAGGGGCATTTTTGTCATTTACAACCGAGCATCGGATGAAAAATCTGGGAGCACCATTGGATTCTTCTTGAAAAAATGAGTCAATAGAAATTTACCTCACTTAATTCTGAATTCGTTTGCTTAGGTTTCCCAAAATTAACCAACGCGCGTGTGGGGTTTAAACCCGGTTCGTGCTACCGCTACATAGGATTATTATTATTAAATTTTTTTTTCCTTAACCCTAATTTCTTTCTTCTAAAACTCCCCAGCCGCAAAGCAACTACAGGTTTTTCGAAACTTTAGACAAAAAACAAAAAAGAAACAAAAACTTGCCAATTTAGTTATCCTAATTAATTGCCATATTATTATATTATAACTTATTCTACCCTACGTTTCTTTTTGGCGTGAAGCTCAATTTTCCTAGCAGCCTTTTTCAATATTTCAGCACTTCTTCTCCCCCATCAACAGCCGCCTAAGCCATGGGAAGAAAATTTGATTTTTTTTTCTGCAAGAAGATCGTCCACCATTCTTTCATCCTTCTGCGCCGGTTGTTTGCCTCCACTTAGTGCTTCATCAAACTGTGTAAGTTCAGCCATCTATGCTTTGATTCTTGGCTCTTCCAAAGTATTAGAATATTAATTTAATTCTGTATTTTTGCCTAGATTCTTTAAGTTGAAGGGAAACCCCATCCGGACACCAAAGCCAATCCTACGAGTACCGACGATCCCGAATTGCTTCGTGTGAGCCAAAGTTCTTCGGTATTACTCTTTTAATTTTTTTTTCCAGCAGCTAAAGGCCTTATATTTTGCTGTAAATATTGGTAGATTATCATTAATCCAAGTTTTGGGTTTTTCCACTCGTTTCCGGTGCAATCTTGTCCATACTTGGTTCTAAGCCCGGTAAGCCACCGTAGCCTCTTTTAAAAATTATCTTGGCTGCCAATTTCGAATATTACAGCCCTAATAATTCTCTTTTCCTTGCTGTCCATGTTGTTACAAAGGGTTAGAAAATCCTTACTTGAAGGTTTGGTGTTTCTTTGGACTCCCGGAGCGTCAGAGATCCCGAAAACACATCGGTAACTGAAACAAAATTTTTTCCTTCCAAGATCCGTTTTTTTTACAGCCATTAAATAAGCTTATAAGTTAGTGTATGGCTGCTGTAATTTTTAGGATCGATATCAAGAAGGCTCCCGGCACGATCCCGAATAGGCACAAGGCCACCGAAGGCACCCCGAGACCCTTTTTGCCCACTAGGTAAAATTTCGGCCTAGTTGTTAAGAACATGAACCTTCCAAATACCATTTAGGAAATTTTCTAAATTTTAGCACATTTTCTAATTTTCTACCTTACTAACATTTTTGTAGGACCATCCTAGGAAGTCGCCCCTTTCGCCGTATTATTCCGAACTAGGTAAGGGGGAAGAGTGGGTTAATTCTCGTGGGCCCTCTTAGGCCCAAAATAAGCTTCAACCCGAATAAGAAATTCTAAATAAACAATTGGGCTAAACAAAATCTTTAAATGCGTGGGCAACATGGGTTAGGTAATTGATTAGTTTTTCTAGAATTTTATTTTATTTTAGTATATTTTATTTTAGTTCTCTTCCTTTGAAATGTAATTTTGGTTGGTTGGTTGTATGGTTGTAATGATGTGATGTATGATGTATGTTTGGCGCTAGTATCATACTAGGACCGCTTATAAAAAGAATTAAATTAGAAATATGTTAGGACCGCCTAAATAAACACCGCTAGTACCATGTTTAGGGCCGACAAGCTCATTAGCATCATGATGAGATTGGAAGGAACCGTTAGTGGCATGTTAGGGCCGTAATAAATTATTATAAGCCGATAGATAAAGGATTAGGAGCGTAAATACTAAATGACCAATTTAGAAAGAATTCACGAGAAATGAGATAAACATGTATCACAAATACACATAAAAGATATCATTGATTGTCATGACATCATGTAACACTAAACTAAGATAACATGATAAAAGAAATAGGATGCACTAGAATCATGGCATTCTACTAAAAAGAGCTAAAATAAAATGAGCTACGGTCATGCATCAATTGGTTGTTGCATATGATTGATGTTTGTCATACACAAGATTGCATTAAGTAAAAGATTTGAAAAGTAAGATAAAATACGAGGCATGCAAGGTTGGTGACAAACCATATCTACATGACCTAACAAGCCGTAAATTTAGACGAGAGGTTCGGAACGGACGATTCGAACCCGAGAGGCATGTTAGGGTGGCGGCGGACCGTCCCTAGTCATGACCCGATATTGACACGGAGTATGGAGATATGATTTGTGCGCTGTCAGACCATAGCTGGCGAGGGACCATGCTTATGGCTGTTATCACGAGAGGCTCTACCTCGGCGTAGGTATCCCGAGAGGCTCTGGCTTGGTGGCATCCCTAGTGGCACTGCCTAAGAGTTATCCCGAGAGTGGGTGATGTACACACTCACCACCCTAGGTTCGTCCGACGGCAATTAAGTATTGGATTAAGTGATCGATCAAGAAGATATTATTCATTCGGTAAAAAAAAAAAAAAAGAATTATGCATATGCATGGTAGTTCAAGCATGATAGTAGGATTTTGATTTTGTTGTTATGATGTTGTATGGAATTGTTCTTTAAGTAAATTGCTACAGCTTAAAGTTTATTATTCGTTGTTGTTTGTTACGGGAATATTAGGACCCACGTGATGGGCCTTATACTTCCCTCTTACTGAGCAAGTTGTGCTCATCCCTCCTCTTAACATGTTTTTCTAGGTGAGTACTATGAGGAGACAAAGTACACTGAACCATATAACGAGGTTCAAGATGTGGAGCAGACTGAGTGAGAGTACGCTGTAGCCCCTCGAAAGTAGAACTGGCTGGGACTGAGTTTTAACTTTGTGTTATTTGATTTCTAAAGAAACATATGGTTTGTTTAAATTGGCACCTTATCCGCATATTAGTTTTCCTGGGATTGTCTCTTAACTACTCTGATTTCGTTTAAGACTCTTATTGTTTGGAAAATAATTTAAAATAAAATGTTTTACCTCACATTTCTTAATTTATTTTAATTAAATGCTTTATAATTCTGGGAATTTAAGATATCTTTTAAAATTAAGGTTTATAAAATTGGGGGCGTTACATAAAGCTTAACTACCCCAAAATGTTATGCCTAGTAGACCTAATAGGATGTGTCTCAAGAGTAACAAAAATTACTCTTTACTCAGCCATTCCAACCTAAAGGCATTGTCCTATGGTTTTAATATCAGCATGGACGAAACTATCTTATAAAAAAAGAAATTCCCTGAAAAGAAAAACTGAAACGCGAAAGAAAATGCTGATAATAAAACTAAAGGACAAGAAAAACGGATCAGATCGCTTCTTTCTTCCACAATCCTTCAACAGGGTGAGTAGAGGACCATTATGGGAGTGAACTGGTCGGGAAAGACTGTCGTGTCCAGTCTATCTGAATCATTGCTGGATCTGGTTCAGGAACAAAAGCTTGTATTTTATCTAGCAATTCTTCAGCAGTTGTTGCGGATATTATGATTCGCCGTGCCACTCTTGATATGAAATTCTTCTGCATAGCATAATCCATAAAAGCTATCAGACCTGTAAAGAAATTGTTAACATTTAAAAGCCCAATGGGTTTCTTATGCAAATTAAGTTGGGCCATGGAAGCAATTTGAAAGACTTCTCCCAATGTGCCAAAACCACCTGGTAAAGCGATAAAAGCATCAGCATTTAAAAGCATTTGTAACACACGCTCTTGCAAATTTTTAACCACTAATTCTTCTCCAATCGTGCCCCCAAAAATAAATTTCAGAGGTCCAGGGATAATGCCCAGAACTTGACTTCCTCCTAGAGATGCTGCTGATGCTACACCTCCCATTAATCCGACACTACCTCCTCCATAAACTAAATGTATTTTTCGCTCAGCTAATACTCTACCCAAATGGTTGGCTGCTTTTAAATACTCTTCATCTTTTCCAGGAAAAGCCCCAGAAAATACACAAATACTTCGGGATTTACGAGTTGGGGTTTTCTTCATTCCTATCCTTACCCTTGTGAGAAAGAGGATATATTTATAGAGGTAAAGCAATAGCTTTATTTCCAAGAATGGAGACATTATTGCTAGCTATACAGTAGCTGCGACCATGACTCTGATCAAGAATGGGTACATTATTGTCAAAAAGATGAGGAAAATTTCAAAAGCAACTAGCATGTACAGTAGTCGCGAATGTAGCTTATGTCAGGAGTAGGTACATTATCGCTGAAAGATGAGGAAAATTTCAAAAGTGGCAGGTATATACAGTAGTCATAATTATAGCTCATGTCAGGAGTGGGTACATTATGGGAGGAAAATTTCAAAAGCGTCAGCTAGCATGTACAGTATCGTGACTATGGCTTATGTCAGGAGTGGATACATTATCGCTGAAAGAGGAGGAAAATTTCAAAAGCGACAGCTAGCACGTACAGTAATCGTGACCTTGTTCCGTCTTCTACTGGCTTTGCGTCCAGTAACGGCTTCAATGCTTTCTATGAATCGGTGATTTGCATCTCATCTAGCTTTTTCACAAACTGGCAAACAGGGTCGTTTAGGGTCAGATTTCCAAGACTGTAACGTTCTCGTTCTTTTTGGAAAATTATCCATAATCCAACAACCTCAAATTGCACTATTCCGCAAGAATGCGCTTCAAGAACCTCTCGAATATCTTCTAGAGATTCCTTACGCAAGCCATTCTTAATGAATCTTATTCTATCATTACGATTTCTGGTGATCACTCCTGGAGAACGACATTTATTGCCGCAAATCCACCATCCACAATTATGACAAACGCCTAGCCTCTTTGCTCTTCTTTTTTTGGCATAAGCGCTTTTACCAAAGCCGGGCATACGGGGAAAGAACGCTTCTGGAACTTCACCAGCTGAACGAACCTTAGCTTCAATTAGCCACCGCACATTATCAGGAATGCCTTTGTGCATAAATACTCTGAATCGTTCACATCTAGCTTGATAAATCTTTTTAAGAACATTTATTGGGAAGGAAGGAAAATACTTTCGTAGGGCGGAAAGAGAAGACTCCATTGATGAAGGAGGCAAATAAAGAAATTAGTGATTGTAGGAAACGAAAATAACTAACACATATTTATAGTGATGAAAGGGATAATGCGTTAATTACACTTACAGAAGCAAGTACATTATTGTCAAAAGAAAAGACAAATGATAGCTTATATGTACAGGAATCATGACCGTGGCTCTCATCTTCCACTGATTCATGTCCAGTAATGGTTTCAATGCTTTCTATAAGTCGGGGAGTTGCTTCCCATCCAGTTTTCTTATAAACTGACAAACAGGGTCGTTTAAAGTCACATTCCCAAGACTGTAACGGTTTCGTTCTTTATGGTAAGTCCTCCATAAACCGATAATTTCACCTTGCACTTTTCCACAAGAATGCATTTCAAGAGTCTCTCGGATATCTTCCAGAGATTCCTTACGCAGGCCATTCTTAATGAATTTTCTTTTATCTTCACGATTTATGGAGATGTATCCTAAAGAGCGACATTTAGTATTACAATTCCATCGCCCACATTTATAACACACGCCTAGTCTCTTTGCTCTTCGCCTTTTGGCATAACGGCTTTTACCTAAACCGGCATGCAGGGCATAAATGCATCTGGAACTTCACCCGCCAAACGGACCTTAACTTCAATTATCCACTGCACATTATCGGGAATGCCTTTGCATGTAAAAACTCTGATTCTTTCACATCTAGCAAGGTAGATCTTTTTAAGGACTTTTATTGGAAGAGAAGGAAAGTATTTTCGCAGGGTAAAAAGAGTAGAATCCATTGATGAGAGAAGAATTTGAGAGAAGAGGGAAATGAATCAGTTATTGTAAGAGACTAGTGATAGCCAAAGGCTGTCGCCTCAATCTGGCCGAATACCCTGCCACAACAACGGCCAGAAGAACTGGCGCTTCCCGGGAATAGATGGAATCATGCACCTCGGGAGATAGCCTGAGAGCTCCGAGCGTCGGCACGCCAGTAAAACTTGAGGACTCCATTCGCCCCCCAAGGTTGTGAACAACGCGCCTTCGGAAAAGTGGCACCAGACATTGCTGCCCGAATATGATATCCCCGAAGGCGGAACCCCCTGGAACTGGGAACCCCCGAACTGAGGGTAGGCTTCCCGAAGAGGCTCTGTCCGAACTAGAGGACGACCTCGCCCAGGGACCTCGGGAGTACGGCAGGCGCATTTAAGGAAGCATTTAAGGAAGCCTCTGACACGTCCCACCACAGACGTAAAAAGTCGCCCTGACGCGCAGACGCCATCAGAATCATATCATGGCCCGTCTCAGCACAAGGCTCGAGGCCATCTAGTTACCAACTATCTGTCCCCTACGCCCAGACGTTCAGGAGCATCCGACCGCACACGTGTCATGATCTGAACGGGCTAGGTATTCCTATATATACAGGAAATAAATACTTGACAGGAGGTTGGCAGGCCGGATACACAGCTCCCACACCCTGAGAAAATACCAGGCGAGACTTTTCTGCCTTTCTCTTTGAGCTAGTGACTTTCTCCTTCTTCCGGCCACCACTGACTTGGGCGTCGGAGGCTCCCCCCCCGGAAAAACACTCCGGGGGCCTCCTAACCCTGTTTACCAGCTTTTCAGGTACTCTCCTTGGGGCGATCCACCTTCCAGGCGTTCTTCCTCCTAGAAGTCTCCTCAACAGTCATCATGACTCACAACGATGAGGCCTTAGGCCATCAACTAGAATAACCGAATTTAGAAGTCACGGGGTATCTTATCCGCTGCTTAATCAGAAGGAAGAACACGCATTTATAGTGATGAAAATGGATAACGTGTCGATTACACTTAGGGGAGCATGTACATCTGTCAAAAGAAAATGCAAACTTTTCCAAATATAACAAACTGTATGTACAGTAATTGTGACTGTGACTCACATCTTCCACTGGCTTTACGTCTAGTAACGGCATTAACGGCTTCTATGAGTCGAGGATTTGCTTCCTATCCAGTTTTCTTACAAGCTGGCAAACAGGGTTGTTGACACCCAATTTCGTCCGGCCTTTTTTAAAAAAAAAAAACAATTTAAAAAAAAAAAAAAACTAATTAAAAAAATTATTATTATTATTATTATTATTGCTAAAAAATTTTAATTATGTTAATTAGTTTAAAATATATTTTTATTTTGAGAAGATTTGATTTAAAATAATATATGTGTGAATATGTATGTGTTTGGAATAAAAATAAAATTTCAGAAAAAAATGACAAAAAAATTAAAAGTTTGAGGTAAAAATGACAAAATTGAGAAGTTTCGGATAAAATTGACAAATTCTGAAAGTTTCAGGAGCTTTGGGTAATTTTTCGCGTCAATTTTGGGCCTAAACGGACGTTTCTAGCCCAAATTGACAGAAAACGTTAAAATTGTCAAAATCAGAAGCTTCTGAGCTTATCCAGAGCTGGAGTAACGTAAAGGACTGAAACTGTCATTTTACCAATTTAAAAGATAAGTTTGATATTTTTTATTAATTTATCCGTCCACAGTTCAGCTAAGCTCCTTCTATAAATACCCCCCCAAATTCAGTGCTGAACATATAGAAAATCAGAGAAAAAAGTTCAGAGCTCCGTTTTAGAAAAAGAGAAAATAGAAGCCTTAGTCCTAGGCTCTCCTCCCTCTGCCAAAACAGTCCCAAAATTATTTTTTCTTACGTTTCGACTACCTTCTTCCTCCGTTTTCTCTTTCTTTCTTTTTCTGTCGCCGTCCTATCCCGCCGCCGTCTCGCCGTTGCCGTCGTTCCTACGCCGTCGCCATCGCCGCCGTGCCCAGCAGTCCTGCCGTCTCGCGCCGCCGCACCCAGCCGTCCTGCCGCCGTCGCCCCGCTCCCTCGCCGCCGTCGTCCCGGCCGCCGTTACCCTCGCCGCCGTCGCCCCGCGCCCTCGTCGCCGTCGCCCAGCCGCCCTGCGCCCTCGCCGCCTCCGCCTACCCAGCCCCGTCACCCCCCCCTCCTCCCTCGCGTCGCCTCTGATTCTTTCTCCAGATTCAATTTTAATTTTTAAGGGTAAAACCTCCTTTCAGTCCTTCATCTTTTCAATTTCTTTCTATTAGGTCACTAACCTTTTTATTTTGTCTTTGCAGAAAATTAATTAACTAACTCATTTATTTTTTACTTGTTTATTTATTTGTTTATTATTGTTATTATTACTAACCTTTTTTTTTTTGTTATTAGCAACTAACAACTAACTTGCTAATTTTTACTAACCTTTATTTTTATTGTTGTTAATAATTAATTAAATTGTCTAACTTTTATTTTTGTTGTAATTAATTAACTTAATTAAACTTGGCTAACTTTTATTTATTGTTGTTAATTAATTAACTTAATTAAACTTGGCTAACTTTTATTATTGTTATTAATTAATTAACTTAATTAAACTTGGCTAACTTTTATTATTGTTATTAATTAATTAACTTAATTAAACTTGGCTAACTTTTATTTATTGTTGTTAATTAATTAACTTAATTAAACTTGGCTAACTTTTATTTATTGTTATTAATTAATTAACTTAATTAAACTTGGCTAACTTTTATTTATTGTTGTTAATTAATTAACTTAATTAAACTTGGCTAACTTTTATTTATTGTTGTTAATTAATTAACTTAATTAAACTTGGCTAACTTTTATTATTGTTGTTAATTAATTAATTTAATTAAACTTGGCTAACTTTTATTTATTGTTGTTAATTAATTAACTTAATTAATTTGGCTAACTTTTATTATTTTTGACTTAATTAACTTTCATTATTATTGTTAATAATTAATTTAATTAAATTTTGATAACATTTATTATTTTTTTTTTTTTAAGTGGATGGCCAAAAAGCCCCACTTTATTAATTTTTCTTTATATAATTTAATTTATTTAATTCACCTTTTACCCATAAATAAAAAAACTAAAAGAAGATTCTTTTGTAATTAATTATTAAGGCTAATAAAAATTTAAAATCCAATTATTTTTATTTTGGAATACATTTTTTATTATTTCTTTAAAGATAACAAAGTGAACTTTTTGTTAAAATTAATAAACAAACATGATTAAATCAATTCTTTTTAAATATTTTTTTTAATAATGATACTTAAAATAAAAATTCAAGAAAAATCCAAAAAAAATTAATAATTAATAAATAATTAAAATTTAACAAAAATTAAAAAATCCATGACCAAATGATCCGCCAGGATCCATGGCTTGGAAATATTTTTAAATAAAGTATATAAATAAACTTTTCTTTATTAAAAATAAAATTTTGGGACTAATATATTAATTATTTATTAAAATAATAAAATAATTTTATTTTAGTTTTCTTTATTAATAAAAAGAATAAAAAGAATAAAAATTTTGGGTTAATATTTTATTCAGTAATATTTTATTCCTTTTAAAAAATATAACTTTTTGTCTCCTTTATAAAAATTTTAGTCAAATAATTTCAAAAAAAATAAAAAAATAAATAGCAAAAAAAATTGAATTTTCTCTTAAATATTTTAGACTTATTAATTAGATATTTTCAGAGATATAAATTAAAAAAAAAAAAAATCTTTCATTAAACAAAAAGAAAACAAAAAAATATAAATATCAAAACTTTTGTTTTAAAATACATATAAGTTTTCGGTTAAATAATCTTTTATTCCAAAACAAATTAAATAAATATCAAAACTTTTCTTCTTTTGTTTAAAATATACATATAAATTTTTAATTTTTTTAATTAAACAATTACTTTTGGTTAATCTTTTATAAAAAAAAAATTTAGTTCATGGTATATTGGCTGGAAACTGTCTCGTGCCCGCTTTTGAGCTGCTTCACCTGGTGAAGAGGGTCTGGCTGAGTAACAACGCCCCGTACCATGATCAAAGTTTTTTTTTATTTTTAAAACTCTTTAATTCCTTTAAATTAACTTCTTATTAAATAAAAATTAATAATTTTTTCAATTCTTTTATAAATTGAGTAATTCTTTAAATAATAAATATCCTTCATTAAACAAGAAAAATCAGATAAAAATAAAAGAAAGAAATAAAAGATAATAAAAGAAAGAAATAAAAGATAAAAAAAAAGAAAGAAATAAAAGAAAAGATAAGAAAAATAAAAGAAAAGATAAAGAAAGATAAAAGAAAAAAAAAAAAAAAAAAGAAAGATAAGATAAAGATAAAGAAAGATAAAAGAAAGAAAATTAAAAAAAAAGAAAGTAAAAATAAATTAAAAAAAGAAAAAGAAAGAAAGATAAATTTTTAATTTGTATTAAAAATCATTCATGAACAAAATTATCATTTAAAAATTAATTTCATGATAATAAGAATTAAATAATTACGATAAATTAAATCAATTTCCATATCCGGATGATCCGGCAGGATCTACGGTTTGGAAAATATTAAACTTTTTTAAAAAAAAATAAATAAATTAAATAAAAAGATAAAAATCCATATTTTTACAATATGGATAAAATTGTTTAAAATTTCACCAAAATTCCGTGTCCAAATGACTCGGCAGAGTCCATGGTTCGGAATCAAAATCTTCCGTGTCCAAATGACTCGGCAGAGTCCATGGTTCGGAAGTATAAAATTGTACCCGAATTAATTACCAAAATCCACATTTTTGACTAATTCAGTTAAAATATCTAAATTAACTGAAAATTTTTAAAAGCAAAGTAAAACAAAATTAAAATCAACTAAGGTGCCAATTTTGGGCGCTATAACAATATTGTTTTAGCGTAACCGTACTCCCGATTCCCGAACTCTCGCAGACCAATTTTAAGGTGACCAATCGACCTAAGTAAACCGATTGGTGGCGACTCCCGAAAAATACCCGCACGTTGCCACAGCTTGGCGACTCCACTGGGGAGTCAATATTAGTGAGTCGAGCTTAAAGTTGATTTGTTTTGATTTACTTTGCTTTACTATTATGTGGATTTATATATTATATTTACTTAAGTAAACATGCATAATGCATTCACAAAATGAAGCTCTATACCCGAGCTTCCTTAAATCAAACACGATTCTTTCTAAGCGGAATTGGTGTTGCTGTCCTTGTGAGGCCACGGTCTCCAAGCCTTCACCGGTTTCAAAGTAGCAAAGTAGTGTATTGCCTTCTGAGACGGTTAGTCTCTGCATGGGCCCACGAAAAGCTACGACTCGAATTAATCCATTCCTTACATAAACCCTAGAGGGTAAGGAATCGGGCCGTCACTATGATTTAGTGACGGGATTCGGGAACTATCCCTTGCCTTTTTTATAAACCACCTTCTGCATATAGAATTCCTTACTCTACCTTAGAACCAGCCATTAAGAATTTTCTATACCTCGGTTCCCATTTCCATAGGTTTTGTTTTATCTATATGTTTGTATGATCTTATGTGTTACCTTTTTACTAACTCTGTTTTTCCTTATTTTTCTGGCATACACATTTCATCATTAAAGATAAATATTTGGTGAAAGAACCATTATCATGGATATTCTCGATTATCTTCCCACGGCTGTTACTGCATCATGGAATGACACTGTAATCGAAACTCAGCCTGAAGCTATGGAATATTCCGAAACAGCTCAAAAGCTTCACGGAGATGCTCTGACATCCCACTCTCACATACAGCTTAAGGACCAGGTATCGGTTCGGATAAACCATAATGACACCATGGAATTATTACAAGTCTGGAATAGTTGGAACTCTGCTGATCGGGAAACTTTTACGGCAAAATATGGTCACATCGCTTGCCTACTAAAGGTTACCGTTGATGCATCACTTGTCCGGGCTCTAACACAATTTTGGGATCCATTTTATCGATGCTTTTCTTTCGATAAGATGGATCTGGTTCCAACCATTGAAGAATACAATAACCTCTTGGGTTGGTCCTCCAACTATCCAATTGAGACGTATCAATATGATAGAAGAACGGAGCCTCATCGAGCCCTAGCAAAATTATTGGACATGCCAGCTTCCAGTCTTCAACCCAAATTTGCAACAAAAGGGTGTCGGAAATTTATCAGCTGGACCGATCTAAAACAACTAAGTCACACCCTCTCTCAGAAGAATCAACGACGCAAGTTGTTCGCCTTGGCAATATATGGCCTGGTAGTCTTCCCAAGAATTGTCGGATTTATTAAAGGAGACGTCATCACATTATTTGAGCAAGTCTGCAATGCCCAAGTAAATCCGACCTCAGTGATATTATGTGAAACTATCAGGGCATTAAACTTTTGTCGCCAAAGAGGAGGCAAATTCATAGGATGTTCACATCTCCTCAACGTTTGGATCAAAAGCCACCTTCCTTGTGAGAAGCAACATTTTGGAAATCGCTTTTCAAAGGACTTCATCCCAATCGAAGCCTTTTTGAAAAGTGAAACCACTAATCATGATAGCAAGGAAGCATGGGTTGACTACTTCAAGAACATCAGCGAATTCCAAATTGAATGGAGAGCACCCTGGTCCACCACCACCCGCATAGTTTACCGTTGCGGCAATTGCCCGTGGGTTCCTCTCTTAGGCATATGGGGAGGAACAAGCTATGCTCCAGCCCAAGTACGTAAACAATTTGGGTCCATGCAATTTATACCCATGACACATAACCTGAGCAAGTTGGAGTTTTCACATGAAGATCCAAATTCAAATAAGCTTGCAATGGGTATTTCAGTTGCATGGAAAAGACTTTTCATATTAAAGTCAGGCCCTATTATTTCTCCTACTGCGTATTATGAATGGAGAAATAATCGGAAAGAAGGAATAGTTCTTCCCGAAGAGGTCATCAGAAAATTGGCAAAAAGAGAGTTGGAGAAAGAGCTAGAGGAAGAAAAGGAGAAGAACAAAAAGATGCTCTTCGACATACAACAGCTCAGTCACAAAACACAACTCCTCGAAGAAAAGATCGAAAGCCAAAAACAAGTCATCACCGAATTAGTTGATGAAACCGATCAAACAGAGATGAGAGCAAGATATTGGGAAGATCAATACAGATTTTCTCAAGAACAGCTTCAAATATTTTTGGCAGAAGTCAGAAAAGTGACTGAGCAAGCCCAACTAATGGGCGAAGAAGCCAAGGAGTTAGAAGAATTGAGCTACCCTACTCCATCGGTGAATATTCAAAAAATGATGGAGTTTATTTCAAAGGCAAGAAAGCAATACTGTACTTTGGGCCGTTTCTTTTGAAAATAATAAGCTTTTGGTGAATGTAATTGAGAAATTCCACTATAATTCTTCTTTCACCAAGTATTTACAATATTCATGCATGCATCCATCACATCAATCATACACACATAGAATCTAATAAAATAAATATTTCCTTTAAAAGGGTAAAATTGGACCTCAACACCGATATTCAACTCGACTCCAAACAAGATTAATGGCAGAACAAGCCGAAGGACGTCTCATGGAGATGGAGTCCAAGATTGAAAGTATGTCAGAACAGATGAAACAATTGATGGAATTAATCAAAGGGAAAGCAACTCAAGTCCCCATCAAAGAAGTACAAGATCCCACTTATCCCCCGGGATTCACCCCGCAACGAGTCTCAGTCCAAGAAAACCTGTTTCAAGAATCAGGACCCTCTGCTAGTGTTCACCTGAAACAAGACACTGTACAGGAAGAGAAGAAGACATTACCAAAAGATGAAGCAGAATCTCAAAAAATCGAGACAATAGAGAAAAGACTGAGAGCCATTGAAGGAGGCACTATATTCGGATCCCTTTCAGTGGATGACCTCTGCTTAGTGCCAGACGTCGTAATCCCTTCAGATTTTAAGGTGCCAGATTTCGTAAAATACGATGGAACGAGTGATCCCATCACTCACATCACTTTGTTTCTCAGAAGACTACAACCACTTACCAAAGATGAGAAGGTGTGGATCGCACTTTTTCAGGAAAGTCTCACAAAATCAGCATTACAGTGGTATCTAAGCCAAGGTCCAAGAAACATAAAAACTTGGAATGACCTTGCTCAGGCCTTCATCGGCAACTATAAACATGTTATGGACTTAGCTCCGGATCGCCAAACTCTCCAAAACATGGAGAAGAAAAAAACAGAAACTTTTAAGGAATACGCCCAACGATGGAGGGACTTAGCTGCACAAGTACAGCCACCCATGACAGAAAGAGAAATGGTCACTTTGTTTGTCCAGACACTGAAATACCCATATTATGACAAACTTATTGGCAATGCGGCAACTAACTTCTCCGACGTAGTCATGTCTGGAGAAAGGATCGAGCATGGTATCAGAACCGGGAAGATTACTGAGTCCTTTAGTGATCCTATGAAAAGAGGAGGACCATCCAGAAGAAAAGATGAAGAAATACAACAAATCGGACGAGGAAGAGGGATTCCCCTCGTGGGTACCGTGGCTACCGGACCTCGCCTATCCTATTCTGCCAACAGGCCCAATTATTATCCTACCAATAGGCCCAATGATTATCCTCCAAATAGGCCCAGTGATTATCTTCCCAATAGACCCAACAATTATCCTCTCAACAGGCCTAATCAGTTACGGCCACCTGTTCCGACTCCTCCAATGCTTGCACCAAGACCAAGAGAAATTTTCGCACCGATTCCCATGACTTATACTGAGTTATATCCAAAACTCATCCAGAGCCAACTCATTCACCCAATTCCCACAAGGCCATTCGAACCCCCATATCCAACATGGTATGACCCTAAACTAAATTGCCCATATCATGATGGTGCCGTGGGCCACGGACTCGAAAATTGCATAGCATTGAAGCGTATAGTCCAACAATTAATTGAGTCAAAATGGTTGGACCTTTCCGATGAACCAAACGTCACTCATAATCCATTGCCTCCTCATCAAGCCAAACCAGTCAATATGATGGAAGAATACTGGCCGATGAAGAAAACAGTCAATGATATCATAACTCCTCTTAAGCATGTATATTCATGCCTTGTGAAAGAAGGGATTATCATAGGAAAGTCTTCTGGAAATAAAGAAGTCGAGGATGAGGAGTGGTGCAACTTTCATAACAGTAAGAGTCATTCTATCCAAGAATGCCCAGAATTCCGTAAAAGTCTACAAAGTCTCATGGACTCCTCCCAAATCATCGTTTTTATGTCAGATAAAGAGGATGACGTGAATGTGATAATTAAAGAACAAGAAGTCAATATCATGCCAAGACCACTAGTCATTCCAATCTCAAAATCTGCTCTCAAGCCTTTAAGAATTCAAGTTCCAAAGCCATTCCTGTACAAATCAGACAAAACTGTTCCATGGAACTATGGCTATACTTCTAACATCACATCAACTCCGTTAGAAGTTGGGGGCATGACTAGAAGCGGTCGGTGTTATTCTCCCGAGCAAATGAACAAGCTCCAACAAGAGAAGAATGTTACGGATCCAGCAAATGGACCTATTAACACATCTAAAGAGCAAGAGATGCCTCGAGCAGTAACAGATGAACAAGCTACTGAGTTTCTCAAACTCATAAAGCAAAGTGAATACAGTATCGTGGAGCAGTTGAACCGTCTGCCAGCAAAGATCTCCATACTTTCATTACTCTTAAGTTCTGATGCCCATCGAGAAGCTCTTCTCAAAGTCCTGAATAAGGCTTATGTTGAACAAGATATCTCCGTGAACAACTTTGACCACCTTGTCAACAACATCACGGCACAAAATCTCATCACATTCACTGACGATGAGATACCAGCAGAAGGAAGGGGTCACTCTAAGGCTCTACATATTTCGATTAAATACAAAGATCGGATTATGGCTAGAGTTCTGATCGACAATGGATCAGCTCTAAATGTAATGCCATTAGAAACTTTACATAAGATCGGTTTAGACCCATCACACCTCGACAACAGTCATATTGTTGTTCGAGCATTTGACGGAACAAAGAGAGATGTGGTTGGAGAAATAGAGCTACCAATTGGGATTGGTCCCTGTCTTTTCCATATCACATTCCAAGTCATGGACATTTCTCCATCTTATACTTGTCTGCTGGGAAGACCATGGATCCATATGGCTGGAGCAATTCCTTCCTCATTACATCAAAAAATGAAATTCATCATTGAAGGAAAGATAATCACAGTCTTTGCTGAAGAAGACATTCTGCTATCTAGACCTGCGGATGCTCAATATGTTGAGGTCAATGAAAATATACCTGATTGCTCCTTCAGGTCTTTTGAGATTGTCAATGCTGCTTATGTCAGTGAATATGGAGAAGAACCCGTTCCTAACATCTCTAAAACAAGTCGCATGGTCGCCAAACTCATGATAAAAGGAGGATACTCACCAGGATTAGGTTTGGGACAAGATTTACAAGGAATCCCAGAGCCATTGAAAATATCCGCAAATGAAGGGAAATACGGCCTAGGCTTCACACCGACAAGACATGATAAAATGAAGGCAATAGCTGAAAAGAGAGAAAAGAGGATTGCACGATTAACAGGGCATCCTCTCCAGGAAAGAAATCTGGATATCCCTGAAATCACCGAAACGTTCGTGAGTGGTGGTCTCATTCCGAAAAATGACAATGAAGGCAAGCTGACTATCAACATCAACAAGTCTTTTGAAAGTCTTTCTATTCAGGCAATCATCAGCGATTCACCTGAAGAGGAGGAGCTCGTTCAACCTTGTGGCCCACGGGATGTGCTGAACAATTGGGAGGCGATAGAACTGCCTGTTATAATCGAAAGCTTTCCAAAGTAATCTAATAGTAAAAACCTCCTAAAGAAAGGTTCAATCAATAGGGTGTAGTCTTTGTTTAAGTGAACCTTTTAGTTATTGCTTTTTATTCCAATAAAGTTGTGATTTATGCACATTGTAAATAAAGTACCAGTTTGCATCCATCTCATTCGTGCCATTTTTTTTCTCTTCTCTTTCTTTTCTCTCTGGATAATGCAGACCCAAAACTCTCTTTGATGACAATGAAAGAATGAACTTTGATAATCCTGTAAACACTACCGACTCGGACGACGAAGATCTTCAAGTATCTCCTGAGCTATTAAAAATGATTGAGCAAGATGAAAAAGAAAGAGCAACAAGTCAAGAACCAACTGAGGTATTCAACCTAGGAGACAGTCAGGATGTAAAAGAAGTCAAGATTGGCACTTTATTCCCTCCTGAAGAAAAAGAAGAATTAGTCCATTTATTGAAAGAATATGTGGATGTATTCGCTTGGTCATACCAAGATATGCCCGGCTTAAGCTCAGACATTGTACTACACAAAATACCCTTGAAACCTGGGGCGAAGCCTGTCAGACAGAAGTTACGAAGATTAAAGCCGGAGTTAATCTTAAGAGTAAAAGACGAGATTCAAAAGCTGTGGGATGCAGGATTCCTGGGGGTTGCTGAATATACAGAATGGGTGGTTAACATTGTCCCAGTCGAAAAGAAAGAAAGTGGGAAACTAAGAGTTTGTCAGGACTACCGGCCTTTGAACGAAGCCAGTCCTAAAGATAACTTCCCACTTCCTCATATTGATACACTGGTGGATAATACCGCAGGAAACTCCTACTTTTCCTTCATGGATGGTTTTTCTGGATACAATCAAATCAAACTTGATCCAGATGACATGATAAAAACTGCTTTTATTACCCTTTGGGGTACCTTCTACTATAAGGTGATGCCTTTCGGGTTAAAGAATGCTGGTGCTACATATCAAAGAGCCATGGTCACGTTGTTCCATGACATGATGCATAAAGAAATTGAAGTATATGTGGACGACATGATCGCCAAAACTTTCACTGCTGGGGGGCATCTAAAAGTGCTAAGAAAACTATTCGATAGACTTCGCAAATATCAATTGAAGTTGAATCCTGCCAAATGTACTTTTGGAGCCTCTTCAGGAAAGTTATTGGGTTTCATAGTCAGCAAGGACGGGATTCGAGTTGACCCGAGTAAAGTCAAAGCGATACAAGAAATGCAACCCCCGAAGACTCCAAAACAAGTAAGAAGTTTTCTGGGTAGAATCAACTTCATAGCAAGGTTCATATCACAATTGACGTCCAAGTGTGAACCGCTTTTCAAATCACTAAAGAAGAACAATCCGATTGAGTGGAATAACGAATGTCAAGAAGCGTTCGAGAAAATCAAACGATATCTATCAAATCCACCAGTCTTGATACCACCTCGATCCGGAGAACCGTTGATTCTATATTTATCCATACAGGATTCTTCATTAGGATCCGTATTGGGTCAACGTGATGAGACAAGCAAGAAGGAGCATGCAATTTACTATTTGAGCAAAAAGCTTACCACATATGAAGCTAAATACTCAATAGTAGAAAAGTCCTGTTGTGCCCTTGCATGGGTAGCACATCGACTACGACACTACATGCTCAACAACACAACATTACTGATCTCCAAGACTGACCCCATTAAGTACATTTTCGAGAAACCCGCTTTATCAGGCAGGATTGCAAAATGGCAAATGCTGTTATCTGAATACGACATACAGTATGTCACCCAAAAGGCCGTAAAAGGAAGTGTGATCGCTGAATATCTGGCTGATAGAGCATTGGAGGATTATGAGCCCATGAGAATGGACTTTCCTGATGGAGATATAATGACGATAGAACAGGAAGTCGATGAAGAAAATGAAACATGGAAAATGGCATTCGATGGAGCATCTAATGCTTTGGGACAAGGGATCGGAGCTATACTCATCTCTCCAAGCGGAGAGCAGTTTCCCCTCACAGCAAAAATTACATTTCTTTGTACCAACAATATAGTAGAGTATGAAGCATGTGCTATGGGACTCCAAATGGCATTGGATTTGAAAGTGCGAGATCTCCGAGTCTATGGGGATTCCGCATTAGTCATATATCAAATCAATGGAGAATGGGAGACAAGAGATTCAAAATTAATCCCTTACCAAAAGCTTATACTAGACATGACTCGAAGATTTAACAGTATAAGTTTCCATCATCTTCCAAGGGAAGATAATCAAATCCCAGACGCTTTAGCTACTTTGGCTGCTATGTACAAGATAAGCGACCTTGAGCATACTCCTGTGTTCGAGATGAAAATAATAGATTCTCCAGCTTATTGCATGAGCATCGAAGAAGAATTGGATGGAAAGCCTTGGTATCATGATATCAAGAAATACCTCCAAGAACGAACATATCCACTAGAAGCATCAGAAAATGACAAGAAATTTCTACGAAGATTGTCAATGGGTTTTCTTTTAAACCTAGACATACTCTACAAGAAAACCCCAGACTCGATGCTACTTCGCTGTGTAGATACTCATGAAGCACGAAAGATCATGGAAGAAGTTCATTCTGGAATATGTGGAGCACACACTAGTGGTCATACCATGGCAAGACAAATAATGAGGGCTGGCTACTATTGGCTCACATTGGAAAGTGATTGTATTAATCACGTGAGAAAATGTCACAAATGTCAAATATATGCCAACAAGATCCAAGCTCCACCCACCCCTCTTAATGTAACAGCAATACCTTGGCCTTTTGCCATGTGGGGAATTGACGTCATTGGAGCCATTACCCCTAAAGCTTCCAATGGTCACAAATTCATCCTAGTGGCAATTGACTACTTCACTAAATGGGTAGAAGCTATGTCATATGCAAGTGTGACTCAAAAGGTGGTATGCCGGTTCATTAAGAAAGAAATCATTTGTCGTTATGGGCCGCCGGAATGTATCATCTCAGACAATGCCACGAACCTGAACAATGCAATGATGCAGACTTTGTGCCGGCAGTTCAAAATCAAACATCTCAATTCGGCACCTTATCGACCAATGATGAATGGTGCAGTAGAAGCGGCCAATAAAAATATCAAGAGAATTGTTGAAAAGATGATCGTCACTTACAAGGACTGGCATGAGATGTTACCTTTTGCACTACATGCTTATAGAACTTCTACCCGTACTTCTACTGGAGCAACACCTTTTTCTCTGGTATACGGTATGGAGGCTGTATTGCCCATCGAAGTTGAAATACCTTCATTAAGGGTACTAATGGATACTCAATTAAGAGAAGCAGAATGGGTCAAAGCTAGATACGAGCAATTAAATCTAATTGATGAAAGAAGGATGATTCGTTCTTACAACAAAAAGGTTCGCCCACGACAATTTCACGAGGGTGACATAGTGCTCAAGAAAATTTTACCCATGCAACATGATTCAAGAGGAAAATGGACACCAAATTATGACGGGCCATATGTCGTGAAGAAAGCATTTTCAGGAGGGGCACTAATTCTGACAGAAATGGATGGACGAGAATTACCGAAGCCAGTAAATTCGGATGCAGTAAAGAAATACTTTGCATAATGAAGAAATTTTCAAACAGAAGGGGAGAAGTGGATACAGGGTTACCAAAGTTTATTTGATCAAAGTTGTCAAAGAGAGCTTTCTTCTCTTACACTTTCATTATCTATCTGTACCCAAGATTTTCATATTACTCATAAATAAAAAGCCAATTTTCTTTAACTTACCTTAGATTCTCACGTTCAAAATGCTAAAGTCGCTTCTATCCAGTTCTTTTCCTTCAAATCTCACATTCTTACTAGCCTTAAGTGTGCAATAAATTATGACTTTTGAAGGAAGAATAGTAATAATTAAAACTTAGAAAAAACAAAGACCGTAGATTACTTTGATAAGCTTTATGAATTAAAACAGGTAAGATTGAGGTCCTGCTTTGCGAGCGGCATAGAACATAGGCTAACAAAGAAGAAGGAGTAACAAATCTTTGGGAGATAGCCTTGGTGGTAGCCTGAATGATCGCTTCAGAAGTCTTAACACGTCCATGTCAGCAAGAAAGAATCATACTCACGAATATCTCAACAGGGACAATTATCCAGAGAGGCATAAAGTACGAGGCGGACATTAAGGAAATTGAAGCCAAAATTTAAGAACAAATCAAGGAAAGAAGATTTTTGAAAAGAGTTAGGCTTTTGAGACAATGGACAATAGCTGGAAAGCGAGACAATGAACAACAGCTGGAAAGCAAGACAATGAACAACAGCTGGAAAGTGAAACAATGGACAACAGTTGGAAAGCATAAAGAGATTCAACGATAGAAGGCAATTACAAAGAGGATCCAGTAAAGCAAAGATATAAAAAAATAATAAATCCATCAGTTACACATGCTCTGCATTCATGCATTTCACATCATGCATGCATGGCATACAGAACAAGGATCAAATGGGAAGCGTATCCACCGCACAGTCACAGCAGTATAAGCTGACGTCTCAGTGACATCCGTTTTTACCAATCTACCGCTGGATGCACAGCTGATATAGTGGACCCAGCCCCATCAGCAATTCAAGGATAAAGTAGACAATATTGTCAAAATCCTGGTAATCAATTCAATAATCGAGGCTACACCGGGATGGACAGAATTGACGCCAGCTTAGCAGTATCCAAGATAAGAAATAGCTATGGTCAAAGATAAGCGTGGATATCGAGAAATATTGTCGTCGAAAGCAGACAATGGATTCAATAATCAAGGACTGGATCAATGTCATGCCTGATGAGATATCAAAGATAAGAAATATCTATGATACTAAAATAAAGTAGGATCCACTTTTCCGGTTAAACGGCGGATACGGTACTCCGTGACTCTCAAGTCGGTTCTCTCAGTTGCCCATAATAACTGATTCCTTCACCCCTTCTTTCTTTTACTTCCTCCTAGAAAATGGATCCTACTTTTTCCGCCTTGCGAAAGTATTTCCCTTCTCTCCCAATGAACATCCTAAAAAAGATCTACCAAGTTCGCTGTGAACGATTAAGAGCTCTGATGCATAAAGGAATCCCTAAAGATGTGCGGTGGTTAATTGAAGCTAAGGTTCGTCTGGCAGGTGAAATCCCAGAGGCATTTGTGTCTTACATGCCTGGTGTTGGCAAAAGTTCTTATGCCAGAAAAAGAAGAGCGGAAAGATTACAAGTCTGCCATAAATGTGGTAGGTGGACTTGTAAGACTAGGTGTCGTTCTTTAGGAATGATCTCCAATAATCGAGAAGATAAAATACGGTTCATCAAGAATGGCTTGAGTAAGGACTCATTGGATGATATCCAATTGACTCTTGAGACGCATTCTTGTGGATCTGTGCAACGTGAAATTCTTGATTTATGGAGTATTTTTCATGAAGAACGAGACCGTTACAGTCCCGGGAATCTGACTTTAAACGACCCTGTTTGCCGGCTTGTAAGAAAGCTAGATGGGAAGCAGATCCTCGACTCATAGAAGCCGTTAATGCCGTTACTGGACGTAAAACCAGTGGAAGATGTAAGCCACAGTCACAATTACTGTACATACAGTTTGTTATATTTGGAAAAATTTGCATTTTCTTTTGACAGATGTACATGCTCCCCTAAGTGTAATCGACACGTTATCCCTTTTCATCACTATAAATGCGTGTTCTTCCTTCTGATTAAACAACAGATAAGATACCCCGTGACTTCTAAAGTCGATTATTCCAGTTTCCTGCAATAACTGATTCATTTCCCTCTTCTCTCAAATTCTTCTCTTATCAATGGATTCTACTCTTTCTGTACTGCGAAAATACTTTCCTTCCCTCCCACTAAAAGTCCTTAAAAAGATCTACCTTGCTAGATGTGAAAGAATCAGAGTTTTTACACGCAAAGGCATTCCCGATAATGTGCAGTGGATAATTGAAGCTAAGGTCCGTTTGGCGGGTGAAGTTCCAGATGCATTTATGCCCCGCATGCCCGGTTTAGGTAAAAGCCGTTATGCCAAAAGGCGAAGAGCAAAGAGACTAGGCGTGTGTTATAAATGTGGGCGATGGAATTGTAATACTAAATGTCGCTCTTTAGGATACATCTCCATAAATCGTGAAGATAAAAGAAAATTCATTAAGAATGGCATGCGTAAGGAGTCTCTGAAAGATATCCGAGAGACTCTTGAAACGTATTCTTGTGGAAAAGTGCAAGGTGAAATTATCGGTTTATGGAGGACTTACCATAAAGAACGAAACCGTTACAGTCTTGGGAATGTGATTTTAAACGACCCCGTTTGTCAGTTTGTAAGAAAACTAGATGGGAAGCAAATCCCCGACTTATAGAAGGCATTGAAGCCATTACTGGACATGAATTAGTGGAAGATGAGAGCCACAGTCATGATTGCTGTACATATAAGCTGTCATTTGTCTTTTCTTTTGGCAATAATGTACTTACTTCCGTAAGTGTAATAAACGCATTATCCTTTCATCACTATAAATGCGTGTTCTTCCTTCTGGATACGGTACTCCATAACTCCCAAATTCAGTTATTTCCATTTCCTACAATCACTAATTTCTTTCTTTTTCTCTTAAATGCCTCATTCATCAATGGAGCCTTCTCTTTCCGCTCTACGAAAATATTTCCCTTCTTTCCCAATAAATGTTCTTAAAAAGGTTTATCAAGCTAGATGTGAACGATTCCGACTATTTATGCACAAAGGCATTCCTGATAATGTGCGATGGCTAATCGAAGCTAAAGTTCGTTCGGCTGGTGAAGTTCCAGATGCGTTCTTTCCCCGTATGCCCGGCTTTGGTAAAAGCGTTTATGCCAAAAAGAGAAGAGCAAAGAGGCTAGGCGTCTGTCACAATTGTGGATGGTGGATTTGCGGCAATAAATGTCGTTCTCCAGGAGTGATCACCAGAAATCGTAATGATAGAATAAAATTCATCAAGAATGGCTTGCGTAAGGAATCTCTGGAAGATATCCGAGAGGTTCTTGAAGCGCATTCTTGCGGAATAGTGCAATTTGAGGTTGTTGGATTATGGATAATTCTCCAAAAAGAACGAGAACGTTACAGTCTTGGGAATCTGACCCTAAACGACCCTGTTTGCCAGTTTGTTAAAAAGCTAGATGAGATGCAAATCACTGATTCATAGAAAGCATTGAAGCCGTTACTGGACGCAAAGCCAGTAGAAGACGGAACAAGGTCACGATTACTGTACGTGCTAGCTGTCGCTTTTGAAATTTTCCTCCCCTTTTGGTAATAATGTATCCACTCCTGACATGAACCAAAGTCACGATTACTGTACGTGCTAGCTGTCGCTTTTGAAATTTTCCTCCTCTTTCAGCAATAATGTATCCACTCTTGACATAAGCCATAGTCACGATACTGTACATGCTAGCTGACGCTTTTGAAATTTTCCTCCCATAATGTACCCACTCCTGACATGGGCTATAATTATGACTACTGTATATACCTGCCACTTTTGAAATTTTCCTTCTCATCCGACAATCATGTACCTACTCCTGACATAAGCTACAGTCGCGACTACTGTACATGCTAGCAGCTATTTTGAAAATTTTCCTCCTCTTTTAACGATAGTGTACCCATACCTGACCAGAGTCATACCCGTGACTACTATGAATAGCTGGCAATAATGTATCCATTCTTGAAAAATAAAATTATTGCCTTATCTCTTCATCTCTATAAATATATCCTCTTTTCTCACAAGGGTAAGGATAGGAATGGAGAAAACCCCAACTCGTAAATCCCGAAGTATTTGTGTATTTTCTGGGGCTTTTCCTGGAAAAGATGAAGAGTATTTAAAAGCAGCCAACCATTTGGGTAGAGTATTAGCTGAGCGAAAAATACATTTAGTTTATGGAGGAGGTAGTGTCGGATTAATGGGAGGTGTAGCATCAGCAGCATCTCTAGGAGGAAGTCAAGTTCTGGGCATTATCCCTGGACCTCTGAAATTTATTTCTGGGGGCACGATTGGAGAAGAATTAGTGGTTAAAAATTTACAAGAGCGTGTGTTACAAATGCTTTTAAATGCTGATGCTTTTATCGCTCTACCAGGTGGTTTTGGCACATTGGGAGAAGTCTTTCAAATTGCTTCCATGGCCCAACTTAATTTTAATAAGAAACCCATTGGGCTTTTAAATGTTAACAATTTCTTTACAGGTCTGATAGCTTTTATGGATTATGCTATGCAGAAGAATTTTATATCAAGAGTGGCACGGCGAATCATAATATCCGCAACAACTGCTGAAGAATTGCTAGATAAAATACAAGCTTTTGTTCCTGAACCAGATCCAGCAATGATTCAGATAGACTGGACGCGACAGTCTTTCCCGAACAGTTCGATCCCATAATAGTCCTCTACTAACCCTGTTGAAATATTGTGGAAGAAGAAGTGATCCGATCCGTTTTGCTTGTCCTTTAGTTTTATTATCAGCATTTTCTTTCGTGTTTTAGTTTTTCTTTCAGGGAATTTCTTTTTTTATCTTATAAGATAGTCTCGTCCATGCTGATATTAAAACCATAGGACAATGCCTTTAGGTTGGAATGGCTGAGTAAAGAGTAATTTTTATTGCTCTTGAGACGCATCCTATTAGGTCTACTAGGCATAACATTTTAGGATAGTTAAGCTTCAACCTTATTTGGATGACATATCTCTCAAGCGAATCTATATTTACTAAAGAAAATATTAGATGAACCTTGGATATTGATTCCAAACATCCGTTCCCTTTACATAAATTGTTAGCGATATTGTCATCATCAAGATTCACTCATTTTATCGAAGTCTAAAATTTCGCACTCGCCTATTATGCAAATTCACACTTTCGAAGAAAATTATTCCAATTCTAATTGCTTTCATATAAATTTCGCTCGAGGTTCAAGGAGATTTCCTTAACCTCATTCCATCAATTTTCCTTCAAACGATAGGAGAGTTCCTATCGTCGAGGTTCTAAGGAAGGGCCCTTAACCTCAAATCATCAATTTTTCTTCAAACGATAGGAGAGTTCCTATCGTCGAGGTTCTAAGGTAGGGCCCTTAATCTCAAAATCATCAATTTTCCTTCAAACGATAGGAGAGTTCCTATCGTCGAGGTTCTAAGGTAGGACCCTTAACCTCATTCAAACAATTTTCCTTCAAACGATAGGAGAGTTCCTGTCGTCGAGGTTCTAAGGTAGGACCCTTAACCTCAAAATCATCAATTTTCCTTCAAACGATAGGAGAGTTCCTATCGTCGAGGTTCTAAGGTAGGACCCTTAACCTCAAAACAATCAATTTTCCTTCAAACGATAGGAGAGTTCCTATCGTCGAGGTTCTAAGGTAGGGCCCTTAACCTCAAAATCATCAATTTTCCTTCAAACGATAGGAGAGTTCCTATTGTCGAGGTTCTAAGGTAGGACCCTTAACCTCAAAATCATCAATTTTCCTTCAAACGATAGGAGAGTTCCTATCGTCGAGGTTCTAAGGTAGGGCCCTTAACCTCAAAATCATCAATTTTCCTTCAAACGATAGGAGAGTTCCTATCGTCGAGGTTCTAAGGTAGGACCCTTAACCTCATTCAATCAATTTTACTTCAAACGATAGGAGAGTTCCTATCGTCGAGGTTCTAAGGTAGGACCCTTAACCTCAAAATCATCAATTTTCCTTCAAACGATAGGAGAGTTCCTATCGTCGAGGTTCTAAGGTAGGACCCTTAACCTCATTCAAACAATTTTCCTTCAAACGATAGAAGAGTTCCTATCGTCGAGGTTCTAAGGTAGGGCCCTTAACCTCAAAATCATCAATTTTCCTTCAAACGATAGGAGAGTTCCTATTGTCGAGGTTCTAAGGTAGGACCCTTAACCTCAAAATCATCAATTTTCCTTCAAACGATAGGAGAGTTCCTATCGTCGAGGTTCTAAGGTAGGACCCTTAACCTCAAAACAATCAATTTTCCTTCAAACGATAGGAGAGTTCCTATCGTCGAGGTTCTAAGGTAGGGCCCTTAACCTCAAAATCATCAATTTTCCTTCAAACGATAGGAGAGTTCCTATCGTCGAGGTTCTAAGGTAGGACCCTTAACCTCATTCAAACAATTTTCCTTCAAACGATAGGAGAGTTCCTGTCGTCGAGGTTCTAAGGTAAGACCCTTAACCTCAAAATCATCAATTTTCCTTCAAACGATAGGAGAGTTCCTATCGTCGAGGTTCTAAGGTAAGACCCTTAACCTCAAAATCATCAATTTTCCTTCAAACGATAGGAGAGTTCCTGTCGTCGAGGTTCTAAGGTAGGACCCTTAACCTCAAAATCATCAATTTTCCTTCAAACGATAGGAGAGTTCCTGTCGTCGAGGTTCTAAGGTAGGACCCTTAACCTCAAAATCATCAATTTTCCTTCAAACGATAGGAGAGTTCCTGTCGTCGAGGTTCTAAGGTGGGACCCTTAACCTCATTCAAACAATTTTCCTTCAAACGATAGGAGAGTTCCTGTCGTCGAGGTTCTAAGGTAGGACCCTTAACCTCAAAATCATCAATTTTCCTTCAAACGATAGGAGAGTTCCTATCGTCGAGGTTCTAAGGTAGGACCCTTAACCTCAAAATCATCAATTTTCCTTCAAACGATAGGAGAGTTCCTATCGTCGAGGTTCTAAGGTAGGACCCTTAACCTCAAAACAATCAATTTTCCTTCAAACGATAGGAGAGTTCCTATCGTCGAGGTTCTAAGGTAGGGCCCTTAACCTCAAAATCATCAATTTTCCTTCAAACGATAGGAGAGTTCCTATTGTCAAGGTTCTAAGGTAGGACCCTTAACCTCAAAATCATCAATTTTCCTTCAAACGATAGGAGAGTTCCTATCGTCGAGGTTCTAAGGTAGGGCCCTTAACCTCAAAATCATCAATTTTCCTTCAAACGATAGGAGAGTTCCTATCGTCGAGGTTTTAAGGTAGGACCCTTAACCTCATTCAAACAATTTTCCTTCAAATGATAGGAGAGTTCCTATCGTCGAGGTTCTAAGGTAGGACCCTTAACCTCAAAATCATCAATTTTCCTTCAAACGATAGGAGAGTTCCTATCGTCGAGGTTCTAAGGTAGGACCCTTAACCTCAAAACAATCAATTTTACTTCAAACGATAGAAGAGTTCCTATCGTCGAGGTTCTAAGGTAGGACCCTTAACCTCAAAATCATCAATTTTCCTTCAAACGATAGGAGAGTTCCTATCGTCGAAGTTCTAAGGTAGGACCCTTAACCTCAAAACAATCAATTTTACTTCAAACGATAGGAGAGTTCCTATCGTCGAGGTTCTAAGGTAGGACCCTTAACCTCAAAATTATCAAATTTTCCCTTCAACGATAGGAGAGTTCTTATCGCAGAGGCTCTAAAAAAAATTTTCCTTAACCACATAGTTTAGGCGGCGAGAAGGTTCTCAATGCCTAGCTAAGACGGACGAAATTTGGTAACTACTTTGCATACATCATGTCCCATGAAGCATGCAAAGGGGGGCAGCTGTTGACACCCAATTTCGTCCGGCCTTTTTTTTAAAAAAAAAACAATTTAAAAAAAAAAAACTAATTAAAAAAATTATTATTATTATTATTATTATTGCTAAAAAATTTTAATTATGTTAATTAGTTTAAAATATATTTTTATTTTGAGAAGATTTGATTTAAAATAATATATGTGTGAATATGTATGTGTTTGGAATAAAAATAAAATTTCAGAAAAAAATGACAAAAAAATTAAAAGTTTGAGGTAAAAATGACAAAATTGAGAAGTTTCGGATAAAATTGACAAATTCTGAAAGTTTCAGGAGCTTTGGGTAATTTTTCGCGTCAATTTTGGGCCTAAACGGACGTTTCTAGCCCAAATTGACAGAAAACGTTAAAATTGTCAAAATCAGAAGCTTCTGAGCTTATCCAGAGCTGGAGTAACGTAAAGGACTGAAACTGTCATTTTACCAATTTAAAAGATAAGTTTGATATTTTTTATTAATTTATCCGTCCACAGTTCAGCTAAGCTCCTTCTATAAATACCCCCCCAAATTCAGTGCTGAACATATAGAAAATCAGAGAAAAAAGTTCAGAGCTCCGTTTTAGAAAAAGAGAAAATAGAAGCCTTAGTCCTAGGCTCTCCTCCCTCTGCCAAAACAGTCCCAAAATTATTTTTTCTTACGTTTCGACTACCTTCTTCCTCCGTTTTCTCTTTCTTTCTTTTTCTGTCGCCGTCCTATCCCGCCGCCGTCTCGCCGTTGCCGTCGTTCCTACGCCGTCGCCGTCGCCATCGCCGCCGCGCCCAGCAGTCCTGCCGTCTCGCGCCGCCGCACCCAGCCGTCCTGCCGCCGTCGCCCCGCTCCCTCGCCGCCGTCGTCCCGGCCGCCGTTACCCTCGCCGCCGTCGCCCCGCGCCCTCGTCGCCGTCGCCCAGCCGCCCTGCGCCCTCGCCGCCTCCGCCTGCCCAGCCCCGTCACCCCCCCCTCCTCCCTCGCGTCGCCTCTGATTCTTTCTCCATATTCAATTTTAATTTTTAAGGGTAAAACCTCCTTTCAGTCCTTCATCTTTTCAATTTCTTTCTATTAGGTCACTAACCTTTTTATTTTGTCTTCGCAGAAAATTAATTAACTAACTCATTTATTTTTTACTTGTTTATTTATTTGTTTATTATTGTTATTATTACTAACCTTTTTTTTTTTGTTATTAGCAACTAACAACTAACTTGCTAATTTTTACTAACCTTTATTTTTATTGTTGTTAATAATTAATTAAATTGTCTAACTTTTATTTTTGTTGTAATTAATTAACTTAATTAAACTTGGCTAACTTTTATTTATTGTTGTTAATTAATTAACTTAATTAAACTTGGCTAACTTTTATTATTGTTATTAATTAATTAACTTAATTAAACTTGGCTAACTTTTATTATTGTTATTAATTAATTAACTTAATTAAACTTGGCTAACTTTTATTTATTGTTGTTAATTAATTAACTTAATTAAACTTGGCTAACTTTTATTTATTGTTATTAATTAATTAACTTAATTAAACTTGGCTAACTTTTATTTATTGTTGTTAATTAATTAACTTAATTAAACTTGGCTAACTTTTATTTATTGTTGTTAATTAATTAACTTAATTAAACTTGGCTAACTTTTATTATTGTTGTTAATTAATTAATTTAATTAAACTTGGCTAACTTTTATTTATTGTTGTTAATTAATTAACTTAATTAATTTGGCTAACTTTTATTATTTTTGACTTAATTAACTTTCATTATTATTGTTAATAATTAATTTAATTAAAATTTGATAACATTTATTATTTTTTTTTTTTTAAGTGGATGGCCAAAAAGCCCCACTTTATTAATTTTTCTTTATATAATTTAATTTATTTAATTCACCTTTTACCCATAAATAAAAAAACTAAAAGAAGATTCTTTTGTAATTAATTATTAAGGCTAATAAAAATTTAAAAGCCAATTATTTTTATTTTGGAATACATTTTTTATTATTTCTTTAAAGATAACAAAGTGAACTTTTTGTTAAAATTAATAAACAAACATGATTAAATCAATTCTTTTTAAATATTTTTTTTAATAATGATACTTAAAATAAAAATTCAAGAAAAATCCAATTAAAATTAATAATTAATAAATAATTAAAATTTAACAAAAATTAAAAAATTCATGACCAAATGATCCGCCAGGATCCATGGCTTGGAAATATTTTTAAATAAAGTATATAAATAAACTTTTCTTTATTAAAAATAAAATTTTGGGACTAATATATTAATTATTTATTAAAATAATAAAATAATTTTATTTTAGTTTTCTTTATTAATAAAAAGAATAAAAAGAATAAAAATTTTGGGTTAATATTTTATTCAGTAATATTTTATTCCTTTTAAAAAATATAACTTTTTGTCTCCTTTATAAAAATTTTAGTCAAATAATTTCAAAAAAAATAAAAAAATAAATAGCAAAAAAAATTGAATTTTCTCTTAAATATTTTAGACTTATTAATTAGATATTTTCAGAGATATAAATTAAAAAAAAAAAAAATCTTTCATTAAACAAAAAGAAAACAAAAAAATATAAATATCAAAACTTTTGTTTTAAAATACATATAAGTTTTCGGTTAAATAATCTTTTATTCCAAAACAAATTAAATAAATATCAAAACTTTTCTTCTTTTGTTTAAAATATACATATAAATTTTTAATTTTTTTAATTAAACAATTACTTTTGGTTAATCTTTTATAAAAAAAAAATTTAGTTCATGGTATATTGGCTGGAAACTGTCTCGTGCCCGCTTTTGAGCTGCTTCACCTGGTGAAGAGGGTCTGGCTGAGTAACAACGCCCCGTACCATGATCAAAGTTTTTTTTTATTTTTAAAACTCTTTAATTCCTTTAAATTAACTTCTTATTAAATAAAAATTAATAATTTTTTCAATTCTTTTATAAATAGAGTAATTCTTTAAATAATAAATATCCTTCATTAAACAAGAAAAATCAGATAAAAATAAAAGAAAGAAATAAAAGATAATAAAAGAAAGAAATAAAAGATAAAAAAAAAGAAAGAAATAAAAGAAAAGATAAGAAAAATAAAAGAAAAGATAAAGAAAGATAAAAGAAAAAAAAAAAAAAAAAGAAAGATAAGATAAAGATAAAGAAAGATAAAAGAAAGAAAATTAAAAAAAAAGAAAGTAAAAATAAATTAAAAAAAGAAAAAGAAAGAAAGATAAATTTTTAATTTGTATTAA
Organism: Aquilaria yunnanensis; assembly: GCA_039654915.1. Classification (NCBI taxonomy): domain Eukaryota; kingdom Viridiplantae; phylum Streptophyta; class Magnoliopsida; order Malvales; family Thymelaeaceae; genus Aquilaria; species Aquilaria yunnanensis. The sequence goes on from CM077595.1 coordinate 7,670,610, forward strand.
AAATCATTCATGAACAAAATTATCATTTAAAAATTAATTTCATGATAATAAGAATTAAATAATTACGATAAATTAAATCAATTTCCATATCCGGATGATCCGGCAGGAACTACGGTTTGGAAAATATTAAACTTTTTTAAAAAAAAATAAATAAATTAAATAAAAAGATAAAAATCCATATTTTTACAATATGGATAAAATTGTTTAAAATTTCACCAAAATTCCGTGTCCAAATGACTCGGCAGAGTCCATGGTTCGGAATCAAAATCTTCCGTGTCCAAATGACTCGGCAGAGTCCATGGTTCGGAAGTATAAAATTGTACCCGAATTAATTACCAAAATCCACATTTTTGACTAATTCAGTTAAAATATCTAAATTAACTGAAAATTTTTAAAAGCAAAGTAAAACAAAATTAAAATCAACTAAGGTGCCAATTTTGGGCGCTATAACAATATTGTTTTAGCGTAACCGTACTCCCGATTCCCGAACTCTCGCAGACCAATTTTAAGGTGACCAATCGACCTAAGTAAACCGATTGGTGGCGACTCCCGAAAAAGACCCGCACGTTGCCACAAGGGTCATTTACAGTCAGATTCCCGGGACTGTAACGGTTTCGTTCTTCATGAAAAATGTTCCATAAACCAAGAAGTTCACGTTGCACAGATCCACAAGAATGTGTCTCAAGAGTCAATCGGATATCATCCAATGAGTCATTACTCAGGCCATTCTTGATGAATCGTATTTTATCTTCTCGATTATCGGAGATCATTCCTAAAGAACGACATTTAGTATTACAAGTCCACCGTCCACATTTGTGGCAGACTCGTAACCTTTTCGCTCTTCACTTTTTGGCATAAGAGCTTCTGCCTATACCAGGCATGTGAGACACAAATGCCTCTGGGATTTCACCTGCCAGACGAACCTTGGCTTCGATTAACCACCGCACATCTTCAGGGATTCCTTTGTGCATCAGAACTCTTAATCGTTCACAGTGAACTTGGTAGATCTTTTTGAGAATGTTCATTGGGAGAGAAGGAAAATATTTTCGTAAGACAGAAAGAGTAGGATCCATTTTCTAGAGGGAAGTAAAAGAAAGAAGAGAGGAAAGAATTAGTTATTATGGGCAACTGAGAGAACCGACTTGAGAGTCACGGAGTACCGTATCCGCCGCTTAACCGGAAAAGTGGATCCTACTTTATTTTGATGTGCATGATATTTCTTATCTTTGATATTCCATCCAGCTGACATCGATCCAGTCCTTGATTATTGAATCCATTGTCGGCTTTTGACAAATTTTCAACGACAATATTTCTTGATGTCTGCCTTATCTTTGACCACAGCTATCTCTTATCTTGGATGCTGCCAAGCTGGCATCAATCCTGTCCTTCCAGGTGTAGCCTCGATTATTGAATCAATTGCCAGGCTTTTGACAATATTGTCTACTTTATATTTTTTTATATCTGCCTTATCCTTGACTATAGCTATCTCTTATCTTGGATACTACTAGCTGACGTCAATCCTGTCCTTCCAGGTGTAGTCTCGATTATTGAATCGATTTCCAGGCTTTTGACATATTGTCTACCTTATCCTTGAATTCCTGATGCGGGTTGGTCCCGCATATTAGCTGTGTATCCAGTGATAGATTGGTAAGGGCTGATGTCATTGAGATCTCAGCTTATACTGCTGTAACTGTGCCGTGGATGTGCTTCCCATTTAGTTCCTATTATGCAAAAGTCATGCATGCATGATGTGAAATGCATGAATGCAAAGCATGTGTAATTGATGGTTCTTTTTTATTTTTATTTTTATTTTTATTTTATTTATTTATTTTTTTTGGATTGATCTAGTTCTTCATATCTTTGCTTTACTGGATCCTCTTTATAATTGCCTTCTTGGACTATCATTGAATCTCTTTATGCTTTCCAGCTTTTGTTCACTGCCTCAAAAGCCCAACTCTTTTCAAAATCCCCTTTCTTTGACTTGTTCTTGAATTTTGGCCTCAATTTCTTTAAAGTTGGCCCGCCTCATAATTTATATCTCTTTCGGGTACTCATCCATTGTCATGGATTTGATACCATCAAAGGCTTTACTTTCAATGTCTGCTTTGCCCCTTTTCTTGTGACCGTGCCGACACTTACTTATCCCCATGTTATAATCTGAATGATTGCTCTTCCTTGAACTCATGTTTTGATCCGTAAGACTTGCCCCCTTGTCTATTGAACTTCTTTGTTGGCAGTACTCCTCTTACGCTTCGTAGAGACTACTTTGCTCCCCTGAATATGGTATTTATGTGGATAAAATGTATCATCTCGCCTTTGATTTAACAGAAGGTCGAGCATTTCTAGACCTTTGTTATGGCACTTGATCGTAAATTTCTTTTACAAGAACCACATCTTATTAAAGAAAAACTCAAGCTATCTCGTCACTTTTAAGTCTACACACATTAATGAATAATGGTTTGGCCTTAAAGAAAAACTTTCATCAATTTGCAAAGCTTGACAAAGTAATTTACGGTCTTTGTTTTTAATTAAAATATCCTGTCATTCTTCCCTTTCCAACTCGAAGTCATAAACTGTGTAAGGCAATAAGGTAGAAAGATGATTCACAATAATAGCTTTTTAACTGAATGACGATGATATCAAGAGGTAAGTGTTAGGTCCGAGGAACGTTAAGTTTGAGTGGTGTGAAAGAAGGGTCTTTTAATACTACTCGTGAGTAGTATTAAATAAGGTAGAAACATGATTCACAATGATAGTCTTTTGACTGAATGAGGATGTTAGGTCTGAGGAAAGTTAAGTTTAAGTGGTGTGAAAGAATGGTCTTTTAATACTACTCGTGAGCAGTATTAAACAAGGTAGAAACATGATTCACAATGATAGTCTTTTAACTGAATGAGGATGTTCGGTTTGAGAAAAGTTAAATTTAAGTGGTGTGGAAGAAGGGTCTTTTAATACTACTCGTGAGCAAATTTGATTATGATGAAAAACTCAATAGTGATGACCTCAAACTTGCCACTCTTTCCAGAAAGTTAAACCTCATCTGTTGCCCCCCAACTATCGTGGTCTTTATGTATGCTTGGCTTGAAAGTTACTTTTGTGTTCTAAACCGCCTTTGCAGGTTTTCAGTCTAGAATCCATAGCTCACTTTTTTTTGTTTTCTTTTTTTTCTTTTTTCTTTTTTTTTTTTGTTTTTTTTTTTGTTCCTTTTTTTTTTGTGTGAGCTATGGTGATGACATATTTGATAATTTTCTTGAAGTGAGATGACTCAAGTAGCCTTGCTTGCTCGTGTTTGTTCTCAGTTCTTTTTGGTTTTAAATTTTCCCTTGTTGGCTTTTTGATGGAAGGGATGAACTTTTTCCCCTTTTTTTGGAATTTGTGTTGTGGAAAACTGAGAATCCTTTTTTTTTTTTGTATTGAGCATTTGTGAGAATTGGGAGGCCACTGAAGTCATTTAATATGAGAGCTAACTTTTTTGGAAGCTAACCCCGGACTTCTTACAAGGATGTTGATAACCACTGTGAATTCCTTTTTTGAGGGTTGAGGTGCAACATTTGAAATCCTTCTTACTAGATTTGGCAGCACTTTCAAGATCACTACTATCAAATTTTCCTTAACTTTTTATTTTCACCCACGAGTAGTATCATTTAGAAAGCAAAGTATGATGGCAATAATAGATAGTGCAATGGCAAAGATTGAGAGATAGAGGTAAAAATAAAATTTTTGGTAAAAAGTGGTAGATGTGTAGGTGTAATAATTGAATTTTTGGTAAAAATTGGTACAATGTGTAGATGTAATAATGGAATTAAAAAGTGGTATAATGTACACGTAACATCTTTTTGTTAGAGAACAAAAAGAATTACCAGTTGTCAAAAAGTAAAGTGTGATGGCAATAATAGATAGTATAATGGCAAAGAGTGTAAAAATGAAAAGTAGTAGAATGCACGCATTACATCTTTTTGTTGTACCAGAAAAAGAATACCAGGTGTCCATCTAACAAAGACTACACCCTAGATTCTGGACTAAATCTAGGAGATTTTTACTATTAGATTACTTTTGCAAGCTTTTAAAGATACAAGTTTATTCAAAGGATTCCCTGTCATTCGAAAATGTGTGCGGACTGTTAGGTCAGATCTGACTTGGACCCCTTCCAAAATCAATGTAATTCCAGCTCAAAATCTTCACTTTCAATTACCAATCACATCGGGCCTAGCAGCTTGACCTCGGTTTTGTTTGATTTGTAGAGAAATGGCCTCGGGACTTGACGGCTTAAGAATAGGTTTTGAGATTGGTATAGCATTGACTTCTTGTTCTTTAATGATCACATTCACATCATCATCTTTATCTGACATAAAAACGATAAGTTGGGATGAGTCTATGAGTCTTTGCAGATTCTTACGAAATTCTGAGCATTCTTGGATAGAATGACTCCTACTGTCATGAAAGTTGCACCACTCCTCATCTTCGACTTCTTCATTTCCAAAAGAAGACTTTCCCATGATAAACCCTTCTTTTACAAGGCATGAATATACATGCTTGAGAGGGGTTATGATATCATTGACTGACTTCTTCATCGGCCAGTGCTCTTTCTATCATGTTGACTGGTTTTGCTTGATGAGGCGGCAATGGATTGTGAGTGATGTTTGGTTCATCGGAAAAGTCCAACCATTTTGACTCAATTAATTGTTGGACTGTACGTTTCAATGCTATGCAATTTTCCAGTCCGTGGCCCACGGCACCATCATGATATGGGCAAGTTATGTTGGGGTCATACCACCTTGGATATGGGGGTTTAAATGGATTTGTAGGAATTGGATGGATAAGTTGACTTTCAATGAGTTTTGGATATAACTCAATGTAAGTCATAGGAATTGGCGCAAAAACTTCTCTCGGCCTTTGTGGAGAAGTCGGAACAGGTGGCCGTAACTGATTAGGCCTGTTGAGAGGATAATTGTTGGGCTTATTGGTAGAATAGTCATTGGGCCTATTGGTAGAGTAGGATCGGCGAGGCCCGGTAGCAACAGTACCCACGAGGGGAATCCCTCTTCCTCGTCCTATTTGTTGTATTTCTTCATCTTTTTTTCTGGATGGTCCTCCTCTTTTCATTGGATCACTAAAGGACTTAGTAATCTTCCCGGTCCTGATACCATGCTCGATCCTTTCTCCAGACATGACTACGTCGGAGAAATTGGTTGCCGAATTGCCAATGAGTTTGTCATAATATGGGTATTTTAGTGTCTGGACAAACAAAGTGGCCATTTCTCTTTCTGTCATGGGTGGCTGAACTTGTGCAGCTAAGTCCCTCCACCGTTGGGCATATTCCTTGAAAGTTTCTGGCTTTTTCTTCTCCATGTTTTGGAGGGTTTGGCGATCCGGAGCCAAGTCCAAAACATGTTTATAATTGCCGATGAAGGCCTGAGCAAGGTCATTCCAAGTTTTGATGTTTCTTGGACCTTGACTTAGATACCACTGTAATGCTGATTTTGTGAGGCTTTCCTGAAAAAAGTGCAATCCACACCTTTTCATCTTTTGTGAGTGGTTGTAGTCTTCTTAGAAACAATGTGATGTGAGTGATGGGATCACTCGTTCCATCGTATTTCATGAAATCTGGCACCTTAAAGTCTGAAGGAATTATGACATCTGGTACCAAGCATAGGTCATCCACTGAGAGAGATCCGAATATAGTGCCTCCTTCAATGGCTCGCAGTCTCTTCTCTATTGTTTCGAGCTTTTGAGATTCTGCTTCTTCTTTTGGTAATATATTATTCTCTTCATGTACAGTGTCTTGTTTCAGGTGAACACTAGCAGACGGTCCTGATTCTTGAAACAGATTTTCTTGGACTGAGACTCGTTGCGGGGTGAATCCCGGGGGATAAGTGGGATCTTGTACTTCTTTGATGGGGACTTGAGTTGCTTTCCCTTTGATTAATTCCATCAATTGTCTCATCTGTTCTGACATACTTTTAATCTTGGACTCCATCTCCATGAGACGTCCTTCGGCTTGTTCTGCCATTAATCTTATTTGGAGTCGAGTTGAATATCGGTGTTAAGGTCTAATTTTATCCTTTTAAAAGTAAGATTTATTTTTTTAGATTCTATGTGTATGTGATTGATGCAATGGATGCATGCATGCAATAAGTGAGTTTGATTATCCAATATCATGGAACTTCAAGACTTTTAGTTGTCATTATAAAGACCAAAAAGTTAGCATAATTTGATGCGTGGTTTTGATGCATGAAGAATAATTGCACAAGAAAGATAAGGTTATTAATAAGTTAAATAGCAATTAACAACTCATGAAGTATTATGGATAAACAAGTTAAAACCATACGAAGAAAAGTGTAGAGTAACAACACAGCATAACAAGGATATGCTTATGGCGTTGGTAAAATGGTAGAAATTCTATGGTCAGTTCTATGGTTAAGTGGGGAGTTCTATATGCATAAGGTGGCTTATCAAAAAGGCAAGGGATAGTTCCCGAATCCCGTCACTAAATTATAGTGACAGCCCGATTCCTTACCCTCTAGGGTTTATGTAAGGAATGGATTAATTCGAGTCGTAGCTTTTCGTGGGCCCATGCAGAGACTAACCGTCTCAGAAGGCAATACACTACTTTGCTACTTTGAAACCGGTGAAGGCTTGGAGACCATGGCCTCTCAAGGACAGCAACACCAATTCCGCTTAGAAAGAATCGTGTTCGATTTGAGGAAGCTCGGGTATAGAGCTTCATATTGCGAATGCATTATGCATGTTTTCCTAAGTAAATATAACATATAAATTCACATAAATATAAGCAAAGCAAATCAAAACAAATCAACTTGTAGGCTCGACTCACTAACGTCGCTTCCCCAGCGGAGTCGCCAAGCTGTGGCAACGTGTGGGCCGTTTTCGGGAGTCGCCACCAATCGGTTTTCGCTCAGGTCGATTGGTCACCTTAAAATATGGTCTGCGAGAGTTCAGGGGTTCGGGAGTACGGTTACGTTAAAACAACTTTGTTAAAACGCCCAAAAATTGGCACCTTAGTTAATTTTAATTTTGTTTTGCTTTGCTTTTAAATAAATTTCAGTTAATTTTCAATCTAGAATTTTTAACTGAATTAATCGGATGTGGATTTTTGGTAATTAATTTGTATAGAATTTTATACTTCCGAACCATGGACTCTGCCGAGTCATTTGGACACGGAAGATTTTTATTCCGAACCATGGACTCTGCCGAGTCATTTGGACACGGAATTTGGTGAAATTTAAACAATTTAATCCATATTGTAAATATGGATTTTTTATTTTAATGGAAGTAATTGTTATTTTAATTACTATTTTTGTAAGTCTTTTAAAATTTTAGGTTTTTGTTAATGATCTTTAAAAGATCTTTCTTATTTCTTTTTATATTTTATTATTCTTTTCCTTCTTTCTTTTTATTCTTTTTATTTTATCTTTCTTTTCTTTTTCTTATTTTTCTTATCTTTCCTATTTTTTATTTTTCTTTTGATTTTATCTTTCCTTTCTTTTCTCTTTCCTTGTTTAATGAAGGATATTTATTATTTAAATAATTACTCAATTTATAAAAGAATTAAAAAGTAATTAATTAATTTTTTTATAAGAAAGTTAATTAATTAATCTTGAGATTTATTTTATGTTTATTAAAAATAAATTAATCAAGAAAGATTTATATTTATTATTTTTTTATTTAATCAAGATCTTTAATAAAGAAAACCAAAAAAAAATATGTATATTTTAAAAATAAAAGAAAAGTCTTAATAGTTTATTTGATAAATTAACCAAAAAAAAGATTAAGAAATCAAAGATTTTTATATATATTTTAAACATGAAAGAAGAATTTTGATATTTATATATTTTATTTTTATAAAAGATTAACAAAAAAGAAGTGATTATTTAACAAGGATCTTAAAAAATAAAATTTATATGTATATTTTAAAAAAATAAAGGAAAGTTTTGATATTTATATTTCATTTTTATGTTCTTTTTGTTTGATAAATAATTTTAATTAATAAGTCTAAGATATTTAAGAGATAATTTAATCCTTTTGAATTTATTCTATTTTTGAAATCATTTGCTAAGATTTTTATAAAGGAAACAAAAAGTTATATCTTTTCATTATTTTAAAAGAAATAAGCAAAATATTACTGAATAAAATATTAGCCCAAAAATTTTACTTTTATCATTATTTTTATTAATAAAGAAAACTAAAAAGTCATATTTTATTATTTTAAAAGAAATAAGTAAAATATTACTGAATAAAATATTAACCCAAAAATTTTACCTTTTTTGTTCTTTTTATTAATAAAGAAAACTAAAAAGTTATATTTTATTATTTTAATAAATAATTAATATATTAGTCCAAAGTTTTTATTTTTAATAAAAAATTATTTATATACTTTATTTAAAAATATTTCCAAGCCATGGATCCTGGCGGATCATTTGGTCATGGAGTTTTAATTTTTATTAAATTTTAATTATTTAATTAATTATTAATTTTAATTATAATTTTATTGGATTTTTATTATTTTTTTTGAATTTTTAAATTTTAATATCATTACTTTAAAGATATGTTGAAAAAGAATTGATTTGTATATTTAGAATTATTTAATTATGTTTGTTTATTAATTTTAATAAAAGGGATAAAAAGTTAATTAATTTTTCTTATTGCTCCTTCAAGAAATAATAAAAGATAATTAGCTTTTTTTTTTTTAAAAAACATTTATGCTAGTCTTAAAGAATAAAATTAATCATTCACATAAAAGGATTTTCTTTTAATTAGTTATTATTTACTTATGTTTATTCAATTATTTTAGTAAAGGAATAAAAGATTAAATTTTTGTTGTTGTTCTCTTTTTTTTTTTTAAAGAAATATGTGTTTTAGAAATAACAAAAGATAATTGGCTTTTAAAAATGATTTTTAATTAACCTTAATAAATTTAATTATTCACATAAAATTCTTTTTATTTAATTTTTAATTTATTATTATTGTTTTATAATTAAAAGTGAAATAAATTTAACCACCAAAAGACAATTAATAATAATAAAGTGGGGCTTTTTGGTCATCCACTTTAAAAAATAAATAAATAACAATAATAAAGGTTAGCAAAGTTAGTTAAATTAATTAACAATAATAATAAAAGTTAGCCAAGTTTAATTAAATTAATTAATTAACAACAATAATAAAAGTTAGCCAAGTTTAATTAAATTAATTAATTAACAACAATAATAAAAGTTAGCCAAGTTTAATTAAATTAATTAATTAATAACAATAATAAAAGTTAGCCAAGTTTAATTAAATTAATTAATTAACAACAATAATAAAAAGTTAGCCAAGTTAATTAAATTAACAACAATAATAAAAAGTTAGTCAAGTTAATTAAATTAATTAATTAACAACAATAATAAAAAGTTAGCCAAATTAATTAATTGTTAATTAACAAAGTTAATTAAATTAATAATAATAACAATAATAAAAGTTAGTAAGTTAGTTGTTAATAACAACAATAAAGAAAGGGTTAGTAATAAACAAATAATAAACAAACAAGTAAAAATTAAAAAAGGTTAGTAATTAATTCTGCAAGAACAAAAGAAAAAGTTAGTGACCAAAGTGAAAGAAATAAAAAAAATAGAGGACAAAACAAGGGTTGTACCCTTTAGTTTTAATTTTGAATTTTGCTGGGAACGTGAAACAGAGCACACGCGAGGGAGGAGAAGGGAGGAGCAGGCACGGCGCAGGGGAGGAAGAGGAACGGCAGGGTGGCGCAGGGGAGGAACGCAGCGGCGGCGTGGCGGCGGCGCGGACGGAGCGGCGGCGAGGCGACGGCGGGGCAGCAGGAGGAGAAAGAGAGAGAAAACGAGAGGAGAGAGAGAGAGAACGCACGGGAAATGGAAGGAAGAAGATGGTCGAACTGTCAAAATAAAAACTTTTGGGATTTTCTGGAGAAAGGAAGGAGAGCCAGGGGCTAAGCCAGTAATTTTTCCTATTTTTTAAAACAGAGCTATAAGCTTTCTTTCTATTTTTTTCTGTGTTCAGCACAAAATTTGGGGGGCTATTTATAGAGGAAGTTTGGCTGAACTGTTGATGGATAAATTAATAAAAAATTTCAAACTTATCTTTTAAATTGGTAAAATGACAATTTTAGTCCTTTACATCTCTCAGCCTCTGGATAAGTTCCTGAAGCTTCTGATTTTGACAATTTTGTCGTTTTCTGTCAATTTGGGCCAGAAACGTCGGCAGACCCAAAATTTTATGTGACAAACTACCAAATGCTCCTGGAACTTTCAGATTTTGTCAATTTTTCCCGAAACTTCTCAATTTTGTCATTTTTACCTCAAACTTTTTAATTTTGTCATTTTTATGGAGTTTTCTTTTTTTCTTTCAAACATACACATATACACACATATATCATTTTAAATCAAATCTTCACAAAACAAAACAAAAAAAAATGTATTTTAAACTAATTAACTTAATTAAAATTTTTCAGTAATAATAATAATAAAATATATTATTATTTATTATTATTATTTTTTTTAATTAATTTTTTTTTAGTTTAATTTTTTTTTAATGGTCGGACGAAATTGGGTGTCAACACTATTTATAAATAATATTATTTTATTCATTAAGAAATATTGTTCTTTTTAGACAAATGTGTGGTTCTGTGAGATGTTATTCTCTCTAGACAAATATGTTATTCAATGCGTTGTTGCGGTTTCATAAATAATATTGTTTAATTCATTAAGAAATATTTTTTCCTTTAGATAAATGTGCTATTTGTGAGGTGTTATTTTCTCTAGATAAATATGTTGTTCAAAACAGTTTTATAAATATGGTACAAATATGAGTGTAACATTTAGTCCGGGAGTATTTCATCCTTATGCATTAGGTATATAGGTTCTTCCGAAAATTGTTCTATTTTCGTTTTTTCGTAGCAATAAATCTATTTCGATCGAAAGGCTTTTTACGGGTGCTATTGCTAACTTTGTCAACAATCTCAATAGTAGAATCTACTAGAGGTTCTTGATTTAATTACTTTTGCTGAAAGAGTTGTTTTCATGGGTGAAAAAATTGTAGAGATGTTATTTTGTCCAGAGTTGGGGAGGCATGTTTTGCGGAAAATGAGTAATAGGAAAAAAAATAAATGAGCATAAAAGTGAACAAAAATTCGTAAATTATTTCTGATTTCTATGATTTGCAAGAGCTGGATAGGCCATAAACTAACACTGATCAACAATAATAATGATTATCAAGTTGCAGAAGGCCCGATTTATTCAATACATTATGTATCGAGTAGAGCCAATTCCAAAAGGAAAAAAAAAAAGGTGCTTCTCAGCTCGCAACACAAACATCAACATCAGGAAAAGATTTCGAAAACCCCAAGCATGTGCTTCTGATGATCCCTCACTTTAGGGAAGTTTTAATGAAACCAACATATGTGGGACGATCAGCAATTTTGATGAGAGTTTTGAGGTCATGAACAATCCAGCACTCCAAATTTACTTCATTGTAGAAGTACGCCGAACACTTGCAATCAGCTGTGCACTTGCTCTCACATTCTTTTTCTGAAAGGAACAGCAACCTATTCCAGTAATTTGACAAACTATGACTCACTCCTTTCAATTCGTAATACTTGAAATTTTTAAGATCACAAGAAGTCAACTTCGGAGGCTCACAATCCTCACTCCAACCTAATAGTCCATGAGGAGTTGGGCAAGCAACGCATTGGTTGTTGTCACAAAGGCCGAAACGCCCACATCTTTCTGGTAAAATACACTCGGTTGTCTGAGACGGATCACGACCGAAGTAAGTAAAAATTTGTTCCCAAACACTTCCGATCGTCTCATTGTCATATGTGAAAACTCTAAGATTTCCATCACTCCCTATCCTTAAGAAAGAGAAGGTGCTATTGTATCTAGGAGTAGCCAAAGTCATTTGGTGTCCAACATTCTCACCAAGATTACCACCAGTTACGATGTTAATCTCATGGCCATTAGCTATAGAGGAGGAGAGAGTGGTGTCTAATTTTATGAAGCCTACATGTGAGAAAGGTGGAGAAAGAAATTCGTCATATGTGATAGGCTCTAGAGTTTGGGGGCTTGTATAGTTAAAGGCCACATACTCAGGCATCACAACCAAAGAATAAAGTCCGTTAGCGTTGTTTTTGTCAGAGGTCCGACTAACAAGTTTGTTGGGCTTTTTATCTTGATAAAGAGTTTGGCCCATTAAGAGGGTGTCAGTGGGATAATCAAAACTCTGCCACACAAAATTACCTTTTCTACCGTGAAGGACCAAGTTTCCATTTGGCAACAACTCCATCCCTATGACACCTTTGTTGGAAGTGTTGGTTTGCCATGCGATCCGGCCGTCAGAGTCTGAAAGGACAAGGTTTCCGTCCATGCTGAATTTAAGGACCGCATTTTCACGGACCGGTTTCCCACGGTTGACCTCCCAAACCCAACGGATTGATGCTTCGGAAGACCAGCCGGTGGTGACCATGCCCAAGGCCAGAGTGTAGGCATTAGGAGTGGTGTTGTAGAAAAAGAGTTGAAATGGAGGCGTAGCAATGCTCAGATTACGATAGTTGGCATTGTATTCGGATTGAAGGCTCCCAAACGGTCCTCTGTTTACAAGTTTGAACGTTGCTTTTATTGGGACGATGGCTTGAGCGGTGAATGGGGAGAGGAAGAGGAAGAAGAAGAGAAGGAAGAGGAAGGACATTTCTGTGGGAGGAAGCAAGAAGTTATGGAGCTCTTGTATGCACTGCAGGTGAGTGATGATAGCCAAACATATATATATATATATATATATATATATATATATATATATGGCCTCTGCCTTTCTTTACACACATTACATACTAAGTAGGCTACCGTAATTGCCAGTTGGGAATAGGGATAAGTCAAAATAGGACACCTTCGACTATGGCCAATTGGCAATATATAATTGTTTTCTTGTTCATCTCTGGTGCTTCACGTGCTCTGGTTTAAAGCATTGTAAGGGTATAGGGATAAGTCAAAATAATGAAGCCCTCGACTCTGGCAATATACATATTTTAGTACATGTTCACTGAGGAACAAGGAAAATAGTTTTTTTTTTCCGACTCATCCCATCCTCACATTTTTCGGTAATCGACAGCAATTCCTTCCGTACTTTTTCGGAATGCAAGTAGGTTATATTATATACAGTTGTAGATTCAGAAATATTTTTTTAGAAAGGGCCATAAATATTTCTTTCCGACGCATCCTATCCTCAATTTTTTTGGTATTATCTTAAGTAATGGTTTTTTTTTTTTACTTTGACCACGGCATGCATCACTAAAATGACGCAAAATGTTAACCTATTGCACAAAACAATATATTAACTATGCAATATTTTTACGTAAATTACTTAATGTGCAAGTTCTCCGTATGTTATCTCTCAGTTTCCCATCATATATCATACTTGTTCTTCGGTAATAGTATGATACGAAATTTACCATGACACCATAAGCAAATCGATTGATTTTACAAAAATTAATTGCAGTATGTTAAAATAGTGTATATTTGTTTTGCATTATCCGAACAATTCCATTGTAATTTAAAAAATAAGAAATTATGGAGAGATAGACACTGAGAGAGATGCATATTGTTCACATACAATACTAGTGGAAGAAAGCCCACGCTATGCCGTGGATAATGTTTTTAGTACCCTTGAAGAATGTGTAATTTGCACTTGTGGCTCATAATATTTTATTATTGTCCTATTTTGGATCCTAACCTCAAAACCTCGCATGAGTAGTCTTTAACCCCAATTTTTTGTTTTATTTTAAACTTTTGGAGGACAAAAACTATTAAAATAGACAAAACTGACCACATGGCATGCCAACGTGGACAATTTTCCATTGTGGCATTATGAATCACCAGCTATATAAGATGTGGATAATAAAAAAATAATAATAAAGGATATGAAAAATGGGGAAAAAATGGCTGGTTGCTTCATCACTCCTCTCGCCATCCACCCAATGGCTCTTCGTTGCCTCTTTTCAAAAGCCCTTCCTGCTGTCCGCCCAACGCATCTTTGTTGCCGTCCTCCGCCGTTAATTGCATCTTTTCTCAAAGTCAAATCGTGCCTTTGCTTATTATCGAATCGTGCTTCCTTTGCTTGCCGTTGAATTAGGACGAATAGGTGGCCAATCAAGCTGTTAAAGAATAAAAATATCAGTAGACGATGAATCCCCAGAACCTTTGATTTCGCCACAGGGGGGATCGGAAGTGTTCGTTCTGGAGGATGCGAAAGCCTTCAATTTCGCCGGGCCAATTGCAACGTCTCTAGGGGAATGCGAAAGCTGCCGTTGTCTATGTTTCAACAATTGGAATGATGTGTGGGAGGATGATGGACGTGCGACTCTTCCCCTGTCCGTTCACGCCGAAATCGAACCCCCTCCACCTTTGTTCGCCAATCTCCCCTCTGTTCGTCCTCCAATTAAATGGCACCTCCACCTTTGTCTGAATGCCTCCCCCTTTCGTCCATTTGAATTCGTCTAATTGGCCTCGATTGCAACATCTCAGAATCTTCGACCTGGGTTTGCTTTTGTCCATAATGTCTGTATGGTTGCCAATGTTCCGCATGAACAGAGCCTCCGCCCAATTGCCTCGATAGACACCCTTTTTCTTTAAAATTCAAACGTAGCAAGGTTAGATCAACGCGGCGGGGGAGGGAGGAGGAAAAAGAGATGTGAGCTAACCCTAAATAGGCCCTAATTTTCTTCATTTTTTGTAACATAGGCCCTAAATTTTTTATGTAGCCAATTCATTGTCCCACATGGCCAATTGCCCCAAGCTGGCATGCCATGTGTTAAGTTCCGTTATTTTTAACATTTTCCATTCTCCAAAGATCTAAAATTGAACAAAAAATTTAGGTTGAAAACGGCTCATGTGAGATTTTGAGGTTAGAGTCCAAAATAGGATAATAATAAAAAGTTAGGGACCATGGGTGCAATTTACCCCTTGAAGAAGTAATCATAACATTCTGGTAAAATTTAAATTTGATATCTTAACTATTCAGTTTATCATAAAATGGTCCCTTAACTCTAAAAGTGACTATTAAGATCCACTAACTCAAGTAACGCACGTTATTTGAGTCCCGTCCATTATTTCTGGTATTATTTATAATGGTAAATGCATACGTGGCACTTAAAACCCTTGATTGGTCTCACTATGCCACGTGCCATGACAGTAAGTGACAAGATTAGGAGAATAATAAATCATAGGCTCAAATTGACAAAAAAATATAAGTTTAGGTACTTAAAAAAAGTTAAATAACCTAATCTTCCTCAATTCCGATTCGAAGCTCACGATCAGACCTCTCCTCCGGCCGACGATCCCGATTGGCCCTCTCCTCGATCTTCTAGTCCGACGGCGTTCGTCCGATTGGGGGTAAGGTGCCCCGGAAACCAAGCAAACTAGCGATCGGCTGGAGACGGTGAACGGAGACTGTGATGAACGGGACGGAGGCGGACGACTCGAGGAGGAAGAAAAGTAAAGACAGAGACGGAAATCGATGCAGGAGCAAATCGACGGAAATCGAGGAGCCGAGGCAGGCGATGAAATCGAAGGAGGAGCCGAGGCAGGCGATGTCCAGGCGACGAAATCGAAGGAGGAAGAGGGACAGAGGCGGGCGATGCTGAAAGGATATCTTCTCCACCGGCGAACGGATCTCTTCTCCACCGGCAATGCCGGGCGACGCTAGGAACAAGGACGGTTCAGAGAAGATGTTCGGAGAGAGAGCAGAGAAATTCGAAAGAGAGAATCTGAGATGAAGAAATGTTTTGGGCTATTTACATTTGAAGTCCTATAGTTATTTATTTGTGTAACTTTTAACTCAATTTTTTTTGTTCTTCTAGTATAGTCATCCACATCACAATTCAGACCTACCATGGGACTAGCCAACTGCCATGTAAACAAGTTTTGTCTGAAATAATTGCTCAACTAACGAAATGGACTGAAATAGGACACATTTCTTGAGTTAGGGGATTTTAATAGTAGTTCCCATATATCCCCCTTCATCCCACATTGGCTAGAAACAATGCCTTAGTGCCTTAGACTCCTTACATAAGAAGCTTAGTTGTGGCAATTAGAATTCGTCCCACAATCTAGTAGTCACTTAGATTGTATTTTTCTTTTTTTTAGTGAATTCTTTCTTTTGGCTTGCCGCTTGAGGTTTTTCCCTGATTAGGGGTTTTTCTTATAAATTCTTGTGTCTCTTTTCTTTGTGCTTGTGTTTTGATCCCTAACAAACTGGTATCAGAGCTAAGCTTAGGTTAGTGATAGCTGCTTGTAGTATGCTCTGTGGTTGGCCCTAATAGGCGGATCCTCCACATTAGAAATAAGTAGTTTATCATTCATCTTATGGTGTTGGGTACTGTTCTCGTATACAGTTACTATTCCTGTATATGATCACTATTCCTGTATATGGTTACTGTTCACATACTGTTTCTATATATGAGTATTATTTTCGTATACGATCCATATTCCCGTACACTACTAAAAAAACCCTTTTTACCAATGGCCCATTAGCCGTTGGAAACCATGAAAAAAAATTGACCCTTATGAAAAAAAATCTCCAATGGCTTGGCCGTTGGAAGTGTTGAAAAATTTCCAATTGGCACTTTTCCAACGGCCTAAACTGTTGGAAAATAGTAAGTTAAATTATGCATCTTAGTATTTATTGTAGGCCGTTGGAAAATATTTTTATTTTTCCAACTGCCTAGGCCGTTGGAAAATAAGTAAGTTAGATTGTGCAGTAGTATTTATTGTCTTCAACGGCTAAAGCCGTTGGAAAATATTTTTATTTTTCCAACTGCCTAGGCCGTTTAGAAATATGTAAGTTAAAATGTTTTTATTTTTCTAACTGCCGAGGCCATTGGAAATATTTTGATATATCAGATACACACACACACGTTTATATATATGCATATTTATATTGCATTGATATTTATATTTATATATATTTATATAATATATCATAATATATATTTAACATAATACATATATATTAATACGTATATATATATATCTTACACATTACTATTATATTTGTACATAGTATATGATATATGATGTATATGCCATACATATATTATTATTATTATTATTATTGACATATATATTACATATATTAATCTATCATATATATTATACTATAATGTTTTATATATTATAATGTATGTAACATATATATTAATGTATATAAACATATTATAATGTTTCATATATATAATATATACTTATAACATATATTTTATACTATAATATAACTTAATCCATATATATTATAACCCAGCCCAACTATTAAAGCCCAGCCCATATAACCCCTATATATACATCTTAACCTAGCCTTCCCTAATCTGCCTCTCTCATAACACAATCTCTTCTCTCTCACAATCTGCCGCTCACAATCTCTTCCCTCTCATAATCTGCCGCTCACCATCGTCACTGTGCTCCACTGCCATCGCCGCCCGTGCTCCATCGCTCTCTCTGCTCTGTCGCTCGCTCTCGCTCTCCATCGCCAACTGACCGCCTAGGCTCGCCATATGCTGCTCGATCTTCCGCCTTGGCTCACCTCGCGCTAGATCCGCCGGTGCTCCGCCTTGGCTTCAATCCGCTCGTGCTCCGTCGCTCTCTCTACTTCGTCACTTGCTCTCTCTACTCGCTCTCCGTCGCTCTTCGTCGCCGACTGATCGCCTAGGCCGCCGTATGCTGCCCGATCTTCCGCCTCAGCTTACCTCGAGCCAGATCCGCTAGTGCTCCGCCGCGGCTACGATTCGTCGATGCTCCTCCAGATTCGGATCTAACCGTCGCTCTCTGCTTTTCTTGCATTTTTTTTTTGTTTTATGTGATATTTGTGAGATCTATTTTGAAATGATTTTTTTGATTTTTCATAATTTTTGTAATTTTGTAATTTTATGGTTTTTTGACCTCCTGCCTTTGAATATTTTGTTATGTAAGTGTAAAATATAATTATTTTAAAATTTTTAGTCATATTATAAAATATAAAATATAATTTAGTAATTGTAAATTATATTTTTTTTATTTTCTTCTACAAATGTTTCCAACGGCCTTAGTCGTTGGTATCATTTCCAATGGCCTTAGCCGTTGGTATTGTTTTTCAACGGCTCAAACCGTTGGAAAACCTCGTAACCCAGACCACAACCTTAGCCGTTGGAAATTTGTAACAACTCCATTTCCAACGGCCATCCATTGAAAATACCAACTGCAAAAAAAAAATAATAAAGTCGTTGGAAATTTTTTTCCAATGCATGCTTTTCCAACAGCTTAACGTTGGAAAACTCATTTTTTCAATGCAAAGCCATTGGAAAAGCATGCATTGGAAAAAGCCCATTTTTTAGTAGTGGTATACGGTTACTATTCATGTGTACAGTCACTATTCACGTGAAAATTGTCGGAGCTTATTTTTTGCTCAGAAAGTTCGTGGAAGAGCTATGATGGCTTCGACATCGACAAAGCTTAATATAGCATTACTCACGTAAAGCACAAATTTTTAATGTGAAAAATCAAGATGAAAGCAATTCTCATAAGTCTTGATTTGGATGTGTGACAACGTCGGGTTTTCGGGAGTCGCCACTAATCTGTTTACCTAGGTCGATTGGACACCTTAAAATTTGTCTACGAGAGTTCGGGGATCGAGAGTACGGTTACACTAAAACAACTTTGTTATAGCGCCCAAAATTGGCACCTTAATTGATTTTAATTTTGTTTTGCTTTGCTTTTAGAAAATATTCAGTTAATTTTCAAACTAGAAATTTTAACTGAATTAATCGGATGTAGATTTTTAAATTAATTTATATAAAATTTGATACTTCCGAACCATGGACTCTGCCGAGTCATTTGGACACGGAAGATTTAATTCCGAACCATGGACTCTGCCGAGTCACCCGGACACGGAATTTGATGAAATTTTAAATAAATTAATCCATATCGTAAATATGGATTTTTATCTTTGTATTTATTTAATTTAATTAAAAAGTAGATGTTTTCCAAACCGTAGATCCTGACGGATCATCCGGATATGGAAATTTGATAATTATTGAAAAAGGTGAGCCAAAAAATAATTATTTAATCAAAATTTCATTTATTTAATAATGAAACCAAAAATTTATGTATATTTCAAAAAAAATAAAAGAAAAGTCTTAATACTTTATTTGATAAAAGGTGAACAA
Organism: Aquilaria yunnanensis; assembly: GCA_039654915.1. NCBI lineage: Eukaryota > Viridiplantae > Streptophyta > Magnoliopsida > Malvales > Thymelaeaceae > Aquilaria > Aquilaria yunnanensis. The sequence goes on from CM077595.1 coordinate 7,689,820, forward strand.
AAAAAAATAATTATTTAATCAAAGTTTTATTTAATAAAGGAAACAAAAATTGATATGTATATTTCAAAAATAAAAGAAAAGTTTTAGTATTTTATTTGTTTTATTTTGTTTTAATGAAATATTAACCAAAAGTAATTATTTAATTAAGAAACCAAAAATTTATATGCATATTTTAAAAAACAAATAAAATTTTTTGATATTTATATATTTTATTTTTTTGTGTTCTTTTTTATTGATAAAATAATTTTCTAATTTATAAGTCTAAAAATACATCTAATTAATAAGTCTAAAATATTTAAAAAAATTTAATTCTTTTTTTCTTGTTTATTTTTATTACCTTTATTTGAAATTATTTGGGTAAAATTTTATTTTGTTTAATAAAGGAAACAAAAAGTTATATCTTTTTATTATTTTGAAAGAAATAAGTAAAATATTACTGGATAAAAAATAAGTAAAATATTATCCCAAAGTTTTTTCAATCAAAAAGTAAAATACTACTGAATAAAAATAAATAAGTAAAATATTATCCCAAAGTTTTTCAATCAAAAAGTAAAATATTACTGAATAAAAATAAATAAGTAAAATATTATCCCAAAGTTTTTCAATCAAAAAAGTAAAATATTACTAAATAAAAATAAATAAGTAAAATATTATCCCAAAGTTTTTCAATAAAAAAGTAAAATATTACTGAATAGAAATAAATAAGTAAAATATTATCCCAAAGTTTTTCAATCAAAAAGTAAAATATTACTAAATAAAATCCTGAAGTTTTTATATCCTTTTATTCTTTTTACTAATAAAGAAACTAAAAAGTTATACTTAATAAATAAGTAATATATTGCTGGATAAAGAAATAAGTAAAATATTAGCCCAAATTTTTTATTTTTTAATAATAAAAGAAAATTTATTTATATACTTTATGTAAAAAATATATTTTATATACTTTATTTAAAAAATATTTTCCAAGCCATGGATCCTGGCGGATCATTTGGACATGGAGTTTAATTTTTATTAATTAATTATTTAATTAATTATTAATTAAATCATAATTTTTATTGGATTTTTATTATTGTTTTTCTTGAATTTTTAATTATTATTACTATAGAAATATATTTAAAAATAGAATTGATTTTTGTTGTATTTTTAGAATTATTTAATTATGTTTGTTAAACAATTTTTAATAAAAAGAATAAAAAGTTTAACTTTTTTTTCTCTTTAAAGAAATAATTAAAACATATGTTTCAAAATAATAAAAGATAATTGTCTTTAAAAAATGATTTTTAAATAGAATAAAGTTAATTATTCACATAAAAGAATCTTCTTTCAATTAGTTACTGTTTACTTATTTATTTATTTTTTATTATTAAATAAGTGAAATAAATTTTATCATAAAATAAAATTTTGGCATAAAGGAAAATTAAATAAAGTAAAGTAAAGGGGAGGTTTTATTTTAGTTTAGACATAAAAAAAAATGCATAAAATAACACATGTAAACATATAAAGGAATATTAAAAGATAATAAATAAATAAATAAAGTGGGGCTTTTTGACCATCCACTTAAAAAAATAAATAAATAGGAGGTATAAAATAAATAAATAAAGAGAGAGGGAAGGGTGCGCGGGAGGAGAGAGATAGAGAACGCACGAGAGGAGAGAGAGAGAGAGCAAACGGGAACAGGGGCTAAAACGAAGAGAAAGAGAAGTTCTTAGGCTTCTGGGAAGAGAGAAAGAGGTCAGGGACTGTGGCTGTAATTTTATCCCTTTTTTAAAACGGAGCTCTAGATTTTTTTTCTATTTTTTCTATCTTTTTTTCTGTGTTAACACACAGATTTGGACCCCTATTTATAGGGGAAGGGGTGCTGGACTGTTCAAAATTAAAAATTAATTAAATTCAAACTTATCTTTTAATTTGGTAAAATGACAGTTTCAGTCCCTTACGTCTCTCAGACTCTGGATAAGTTCCTGAAGCTTCTGATTTTGACAATTTTATCGTTTTCTGTTAATTGGGGCCAGAACGGTTACGCTGGCCCCAAATTGATGTGACAAACTACCAAATGCTCCTGGAACTTTCAGATTTTGTCAATTTTTCCCGAAACTTCTCAATTTTGTCATTTTTACCTCAAACTTTTTAATTTTGTCATTTTTATGGAGTTTTCTTTTTTTCTTTCAAACATACACATATACACACATATATCATTTTAAATCAAATTTTCACAAAACAAAACAAAAAAATGTATTTTAAACTAATTAACTTAATTAAAATTTTTCAGTAATAATAATAATAATAAAATATATATTTTTTTTAATTAATTTTTTTTAGTTTAATTTTTTTAATGGTCGGACGAAATTGGGTGTCAACAGCTGCCCCCCTTTGCATGCTTCATGGGACATGATGCAAGCAAAGTCGCTACCAAATTTCATCCGACTTAGCTAGGCATTGAGGACCTTCTCGCCACCTAAATCATGAGGTTAAGGAATCTTCCTTGGAACCTCTACGATAAAAACTCTCTTATCGTTGAAGAAAAACTGATGATTGATTGTTTGAAGTTTAAGGAACTCTCCTTAGAACCTCGACGATAGGAACTCTCCTATCGTTGAAAGTTTGAGGTTAAGGGCCCTACCTTAGAACCTCTGCGATAAGAACTCTCTTATCGTTTAAGAAAAATTGATGATTGATTGCTTGAGGTTTAAGGAACTCTCCTTAGAACCTCGACGATAGGAACTCTTCTATCGTTGAAAGTTTGAGGTTAAGGGCCCTACCTTAGAACCTCTGCGATAAGAACTCTCTTATCGTTTAAAGAAAAATTGATGATTGATTGTTTGAGGTTTAAGGAACTCTCCTTAGAACCTCGACGATAGGAACTCTCCTATCATTGAAAGTTTGAGGTTAAGGGCCCTACCTTAGAACCTTTGCGATAAGAACTCTCTTATCGTTTAAAGAAAAATTGATGATTGATTGTTTGAGGTTTAAGGAACTCTCCTTAGAACCTCGACGATAGGAACCCTCCTATCGTTGAAAGTTTGAGGTTAAGGGCCCTACCTTAGAACCTTTGCGATAAGAACTCTCTTATCGTTTAAAGAAAAATTGATGATTGATTGTTTGAGGTTTAAGGAACTCTCCTTAGAACCTCGATGATAGGAACACTCCTATCATTGAAAGTTTGAGGTTAAGGGCCCTACCTTAGAACCTCTACGATAAGAACTCTCTTATCATTTAAGAAAAATTGATGATTGATTGTTTGAGGTTTAAGGAACTCTCCTTAGAACCTCGACGATAGGAACTCTTCTATCGTTGAAAGTTTGAGGTTAAGGGCCCTACCTTAGAACCTCTGCGATAAGAACTCTCTTATTGTTTAAGAAAAATTGATGATTGATTGTTTGATGTTTAAGGAACTCTCCTTAGAACCTCGACGATAGGAACTCTCCTATCGTTGAAAGTTTGAGGTTAAGGGCCCTACCTTAGAACCTCTGCGATAAGAACTCTTTTATCGTTTAAAGAAAAATTGATGATTGATTTCGAGGCTAAGGACCTTTCCTTAGGACCTCGGTGATGAAAATTGATTGTTTTCGAGGCAAAGGTTCCATCCTTAAAACCCCGATGATAAAAATTGATTGTTTTCGAGGCAAAGGTTCTATCCTTAAAACCCCGATGATAGGAGCAGTCCTACCGTTGAATGAAAATTGATTGTTCTTCGAGGCAAAGTTTCCATCCTTAAAACCCCGATGATGAAAATTGATTGTTTTCGAGGCAAAGGTTCCATCCTTAAAACCACGATGATGAAAATTGATTGTTTTCGAGGTAAAGGTTCCATCCTTAAAACCCCGATGATGAAAATTGATTGTTTTCGAGGCAAAGGTTCCATCCTTAAAACTCCGATGATGAAAATTGATTGTTTTTCGAGGCAAAGGTTCCATCCTTAAAACCCCGATGATGAAAATTAATTGTTTTCGAGGCAAAGGTTCCATCCTTAAAATCCCGTTGATGAAAATTGATTTTGAGGCTAAGGAGCTTTCCTTAGGACCTCGAGCGAAATTTATATGAAAGCAATTGAAATTGGAATAATTTTCTTCGAAAGTGTGAATTTTCATAATAGGCGAGTGCAAAGAATTAGGCTTCGATAAAACGAGTGAATCTTGATGATGACAATAACACTGACAAATTATGTAAAGGGAACGGATGTTTGGAATCAATATCCAAGGTTCATCTAATATTTCCTTCAGTAAATATAGATTCCCTTGTGAGATATGTCATCCAAATAAGGTTAAAGTTTAACTACCCCAAAATGTTATGCCTAGTAGACCTAATAGGATGCGTCTCAAGAGTAATAAAAATTACTCTTTACTCAGCCATTCTAACCTAAAGACATTGTCCCATGGTTTTAATATCAACATGGACGAAACTATCTTATAAGATAACGAAATTCCCTGAAAAGAAAAATTGAAATACGAAAGAAAATGCTGATAATAAAACTAAAGGACAAGAAAAACGGATCGGATCGCTTCTTCTTCCACAATACTTCAACAGGCCGGGTAAAGGGCAATTATGGGACGGAACTGGTTGGGAAAGACTGTCGTGTCCAATCTATCTGGATCATCGCTGGATCTGGTTCAGGAACAAAAGCTTGCATTTTATCTAGCAATTCTTCAGCAGTTGTTGCGGATATTATGATTCGTCGTGCTACTCTTGATATGAAATTCTTCTGCATAGCATAATCCACAAAAGCTATCAGACTTGTAAAGAAATTGTTAACATTCAACAGCCCAATGGGTTTCTTATGCAAATTAAGTTGGGCCATGGAAGCAATTTGAAAGACTTTTCCCAATGTGCCAAAACCACCTGGTAGAGCAATAAAAGCATCAGCATTTAAAAGCATTTGTAACACACGCTCTTGCAAATTTTTAACCACTAATTCTTCTCCAATCGTGCCCCCAGAAACAAATTTCAGAGGTCCAGGGATAATACCCAGAACTTGGCTTCCTCCTAGAGATGCTGCTGATGCTACACCTCCCATTAATCCGACACTACCTCCTCCATAAACTAAATGTATTTTTCGCTCCGCTAATATCGTACCCAAATGGTTGGCTGCCTTTAAGTACTCTTCATCTTTTCCATGAAAGGCTCCAGAAAATACACAAATACTTCAGGATTTACGAGTTGGAGTTTTCTCCATTCCTATCCTCACCCTTGTGAGAGAATGAGAAAAGAGGATATATTTATAGAGATGAAGAGATAATTTTATTTTCAAGAATGGATATATTATTGTCGGAAAAGGAGAAAATTTTCAAAAGTGACAGTTATACATATTAATCGTGACTATGACTCATGTCAGGAATGGGTACATTATTGTCAAAAGAGGAGGAAAATTTCAAAAGCAACTAGCATACACAGTAGTCGTGACTATAGCTTACGTCAGGAGTAGGCACGTGATTGTCGGATGAGAAGGAAAATTTCAAAAGTGGCAACTATATGCAGTAGTCATAACTGTACCTCATGTCAGGAGTGGGTACATTATTGAGAGGATAATTTCAAAAGCGACAGCTAGCATGTACAGTAATCGTGACTTTGGTCCACGTCTTCCACTGATTTTGCATCCAGTAACGGCTTCAATGCCTTCTATGAATCGGCGATTTGCATCCCATCCAGTTTTCTCACAAACTGGCAAACTGGGTCGTTTAAAGTCAGATTCCCAAGACTATAACGATCTCGTTCTTTTTGGAGAATTATCCATAATCCAACAATCTCAAATTGCACTATTCCGCAAGAATGCGCTTCAAGAACCTCTCGAATATCTTCTAGAGATTCCTTACGCAAGCCATTCTTAATGAATCTTATTCTATCATTAGGATTTCTGGTGATCACTCCTGGAGGACGACATTTATTGCCGCAAATCCACCATCCACAATTATGACAAACGCCTAGCCTCTTTGCTCTTCTTTTTTTGGCATAAGCGCTTTTACCAAAGCCGGGCATACGGGGAAAGAACGCTTCTGGAACTTCACCAGCTGAACGAACCTTAGCTTCGATTAGCCACCGCACATTATCAGGAATGCCTTTGTGCATAAATACTCTGAATCGTTCACATCTAGCTTGATAAATCTTTTTGAGAACATTTATTGGGAAGGAAGGAAAATACTTTCGTAGGGCGGAAAGAGAAGACTCCATTGATGAAGGAGGCAAAGAAAGAAATTAGTGATTGTAGGAAATGGAAATAACTAACACATATTTATAGTGATGAAAGGGATAATACGTTAATTACACTTACAGAAGCAAGTACATTATTGTCAAAAGAAAAGACAAATGACAGCTTATATGTATAGCAATCATGACTGTGGCTCTCATCTTCCACTGGTTTTACGTCCAGTAACGGCTTCAACACCTTCTATGAGTCGGGGATTTGCTTCCCATCCAGTTTTCTTACAAACTGGCAAACAGGGTCATTTAAAGTCAGATTCCCAAGACTGTAACGGTCTCGTTCTTTATGGTAAGTCCTCCACAATTTGACAATTTGACCTTGCACTTTTCCACAAGAATGGGTTTCAAGAGTCTCTCGGATATCTTCCAGAGATTCCTTACGCAGGCCATTCTTAATGAATTTTCTTTTATCTTCACGATTTGTGGAGATGTATCCTAAAGAGCGACATTTAGTATTACAATTCCATCGCCCACATTTATAACACATGCCTAGTCTCTTTGCTCTTCGCCTTTTGGCATAACGGCTTTTACCTAAACCGGGCATGCAGGGCATAAATGCATCTGGAACTTCACCCGCCAAACGGACCTTAGCTTCAATTATCCACTGCACATTATCGGGAATGCCTTTGCGTGTAAAAACTCTGATTCTTTCACATCTAGCAAGGTAGATCTTTTTAAGGACTTTTATTGGAAGGGAAGGAAAGTATTTTCGCAGTGCAGAAAGAGTAGAATCCATTGATGAGAGAAGAATTTGAGAGAAGAGGGAAATGAATCAGTTATTGTGGGAGATTGGAATAACCGACTTTAGAAGTCACGGGGTATCTTATCCGCTGCTTAATCAGAAGGAATAACACGCATTTATAGTGATGAAAAGGGATAACGTGTCGATTACACTTAGGGGAGCATGTACATCTGTCAAAAGAAAATGCAAACTTTTCCAAATATAACAAACTGTATGTACAGTAATTGTGACTGTGGCTCACATCTTCCACTAGCTTTACGTCTAGTAACGGCATTAACGGCTTCTATGAGTCGAGGGTTTGCTTCCCATCCAGCTTTCTTACAAGCTGGCAAACAGGGTCATTTAAAGTCAGATTCCCGGGACTGTAACGCTCTCGTTCTTCATGAAAAATACTTCATAAACCAAGAAGTTCGCGTTGCACTGATCCACAAGAATGTGTCTCAAGAGTCAATCGGATATCATGCAATGAGTCCTTACTCAGGCCATTCTTAATGAATCGTATTTTATCTTCTCGATTATCGGAGATCATTCCTAAAGAACGACATTTAGTATTACAAGTCCACCGTCCACATTTATGGCAGACTTGTAACCTTTTCGCTCTTCACGTTTTGGCATAAGAGCTTTTGCCTATACCAGGCATGTGAGACACAAATGCCTCTGGGATTTCACCTGCCAGACGAACCTTGGCTTCGATTAATCATCGTACATCTTCAGGGATTCCTTTGTGCATCAGAACTCTTAATCGTTCACAGCGAACTTGGTAGATCTTTTTAAGAATGTTCATTGGGAGAGAAGGAAAATATTTTCGTAAGACAGAAAGAGTAGGATCCATTTTCTAGAGGGAAGTAAAAGAAAGAAGAGAGGAAAGAATCAGTTATTATGGGCAATTGAGAGAACCGACTTGAGAGTCATGGAGTACCGTATCCGTCACTTAACCGGGAAAGTGGATCCTACTTTATTTTGATGTGAATGATATTTCTTATCTCTGATATTCCATCCAGCTGACATCGATTCAGTCCTTGATTATTGAATCCATTGTCCGCTTTTGACAAATTTTCAACGACAATATTTCTTGATGTCTGCCTTATCTTTGACCACAGCTATCTCTTATCTTGGATGCTGCTAAGCTGGCATCAATCCTGTCCTTCCAGGTGTAGCCTCGATTATTGAATCAATTGCCAGGCTTTTGATAATATTGTCTACTTTATATTGTTTGATATCTCCCTTATCCTTGGCTATAGCTATCTCTTATCTTGGATACTACTAGCTGACGTCAATCCTGTCCTTCCAGGTGTAGTCTCGATTATTGAATCGATTGCCAGGCTTTTGACATATTGTCTACCTTATCCTTGAATTCCTGATTCGAGTTGGTCCCGCATATTAGCTGTGTATCCAGTGATAGATTGGTAAGAGCTGATGACATTAAGATCTCAGCTTATACTGCTGTAACTGTGCTGTGAATGTGATTCCCGTTTGGTCTTTGTTATGTAAAAGCCATGCATGCATGATGTGAAATGCATGAATGCAGAGCATGCGTAACTGATGTTTTTTTTTTTTTTTTTGGATTTTTGGATAGATCTAGTTTTTCATGTCTTTGCTTTACTGGATCTTCTTTGTGATTGCCTTCTTGGACTATCATTGAATCTCTTTATGCTTCCCAGCTCTTGTCCATTGCCTCAAAAGCCCAACTCTTTTCAAAATCCCCTTTCCTTGACTTGTTCTTGAATTTTGGCCTCAATTTTCTTTAATGTTCGCCCGCCTCATACTTTATGCCTCTCTGGACAATTGTCCATGTTATGGATTTCATATCATCGAAGGCTTATCTTCCAATGTCTCTTGCCCATTTTCTTGTGGCCGTGCCGACACTTACTTATTCCCATGTTATAGTCTGAATGATTGCTCTTCCTTGAGCTCAAGTTTTGATCCATAAAACTTGCCCCCTTGTCTGTTGAGTTTCTTTCTTGGCAGTACTCTTCTTACGCTTAGTAGAGACTACTTTGCCCCCTGAATACGGTGTTTATGTGGATAAAAGGTATCACCTCGCCTTTAATAGAAGGTCGAGCATTTCTAGACCTTTGTGATGGCACTTGATCGTAAATCTCTCTTACAAGAACCACATCTTCTTAAAGAAAGTCTCAAGCTATCTCCTCACTTTTAAGTCTACACACATTAATGAATAATGGTTTGGCCTTAAAGAAAAACTTTCATCAATTTGCAAAGTTTGACAAAGAAATTTACGGTCTTTGTTTTTAATTAAAATATCCTGCCATTCTTCCCTTTCCAACTCGAAGACATAAACTGTGCAAGGCAATAAGGTATAAACATGATTCACAAGGATAGCCTTTTAGCTGAATGAGGATGATATCGAGAGGTAACTGTTAGGCGTGAGGAAAATTAAGTTTGAATATTTTTTTTTGTTGCAGTCTTTTAGCTGAATGAGAATGATATTAAGAGGTAAATATTAGGTCTGAGTAAAGTTAAGTTTGAGTGGTGTGAAAGAAGGGTCTTTTAATACTACTCGTGAGCAGATCTGATTATGGTAAAAAGCTTAATAGTGATGACCTCAAACTTGCCACGTTTTCTAGAAAGTTGGACATCATCTGTTACCCCTAACTATCGTAATCTTTATGTACGCTTGGCTTGAGGGTTGCTTTTGTCTTCTAAACCGCCTTTGCAGGTTTTCAGTCTAGAATCCATAGCTCACTTTTTTTTTTCTTTTGCTCTAACTTGAGCCTCTTTTCTTTTTTTTTTTTTGTTTCTTTTTTTTCGTTGTTGTTGTTTTTTTTGTGTGAGCTATGGTGATGACATACTTGATAACTCTTTTGAAATGAGATGACTCAAGTGGTTTTGCTTACTTGTGCTTGCTCTCAGTCTCTTTTTTTTTTGTTTTGAATTTTCCCTTTTATGGCTTTTGATGGAAGGGAAAAACTTCTTTCCTTTTTGGAGTTTGTATTGCGGAGAGCCGAGATCATAGCTGTTACCCACTCCGGGGTAGTACAGTTATGGTGCCAAAATTGTGCATTTAGATTCCCAGGATTGGTAATGTTCTGTAGGCCATCAGAACACTACCCTTAGTGTACATACCCAAGTGGCCCTCTTGGGCACTATGTAAATACATGCATATTGGTCCAACCATCACACACATATTCACATTTCATGCACACCATGGCTACAAAGAAGGAAAACACTAGCACAAGTCTTAATCCTGGCTACCACACATTAGGCAATCTTGTTAAGTTCTAGTGGCCAGCTACTGCACCTGTAACTTCCACTAATAAACTATATCATTCTAGCCTTATAACCCCATGTTCTCTTTGCTCCATTATCAAGTAGAGACTTAGAGCAAACCAAGGAATTTTGTTTTACATCGATAGCCCACCTATGGACCAAGTTATGGATTTTTGAAGTTGGTTACGAAATTCTGACCAAATGAACAGTAACTCAGCCAACTTTGCAACATCATATCTTTGGCTACAGGGCTCTGAATCCAGAAATTCCAAAGCCCAGTTAACCCTTTAGATGTCCTCTAGGTGTGGTCAAAATTTCATACCAAGGTTCATTCTACACAGGGAGATATTAAACTTTATGTCCAGAGTCGAAATTCTGGCAACTTTTGGACCATTTTGCCCATACAAAATTTCATAGGTATGTAAACACTTCATTGACAAGGGGAAATCCCTCCAAGGCTATCCCATATATTTCCATTACACATAGGAAATAAATTCCCTTGCATTTAACAACTTTATGTGGCCAAAACAGAATTTACAAGTAAGCAGCCCATTATTCACACTTAGGCAGCTTTGCGCCACATCACTTACATAGCCAAAACATTACTCAAATGTTCACATACTTGTCTCATTTTGCATACACTACATGTACATGCATACATTCACTACAATATGTTCTTAACTCAGCTAAATACGCACCCTAAGTTACAGGAGTTCCTGAAATGCAATGGACTCCATAAATAGGATGCTGGATAGCTGCTGCACAACACAGTAAGTACCACCATTAAAATTACCAAATGTGCTCCTAAAATCACCAAAATTTCCAGATCATAACTAGACACATGGAAGTTCATGTACCTGAAATTTCAGATCAAAACTCAAACCACAAAGGTTAGTTTGAAGGTGATCATTCTGCTGGACCTGAAATGACAGAATTGAGGGGAGTAAGTTTCATTGAGAAACTTAGTAAGGGTAGCACTTGGTTTCTTAAGGTAATGTGATCCTCATTAAAACCTGCATCCAAAGACACTAAAACACAAAAACCACAATGCATATATACAAGATATAGCAACCAAATGCAGCAGCCATTCACAACAAACAAACATATGAAATGCAGCAACAACAATAACCATAGGTTAGTCCGTAAAACATGCAATAAACTTAAATAAATCACTATAGCAGCCCTCCTCAAGCTAATGCTTGGCCTTAGGAGAATTTTAACAGTAGTTAGTACTAACTTTGGGCTCTAGAAACCCTTCTTTCTTACTGCCATCTTTAGCATGGTAACACTAAGGCCGAAACCTTGCCATGCTTCTTTTCCATTAACCCATACTTGGTTCCTAGAGCTTTTTGCTCTCTTCCAAGCATGGTCTTAGCTTCATGGATATTTGGAAATACAGTAAACAATCCAGGAAACTGTAGAAAACTCTTATTTCGCTGCCATCTTTGTACACTTGACAGTAGGTCACAAAACCTTCAATAAGTGCACTCCCCTCACTAAGCTTGGTTCATCAAGCTCATGGCTCTCTTCCAAGCTTAGCCCTTGCTCCATGGTTGCTTGAAAATTACAGAAAACAGTCCATGAGAGCAAGAGAACCCTTACCTTGAGTGTATGCTGAAATTGGAGCTTGATCCTAGGTGCACCCAAGTTTTAGCACCATATAGCTTCCAATTGCCCTTTCTTGCTTTCTTTTGCCTTCAATTTTAATCTTGGAGGTATGGTGGCTATGGAAGAAGTGTGGGGGTGGAGAAGCTACGTTTTTTCTGCTGGAAGAAACCAAATGTGGGAGATAAAGACAAAGACAACCACTTATAAAGACTTTAGTGCACAAAACACACTTAATAGCCTTAGTTAAGCTTTATGTCATTTTCCTTGCTACAAGACCATGGTTTCTTAGTCTTCATTTCTTGGCCCACATTTGACTTTCTTGCCATGCTTTGGCCAGCCATCCCTTGAGTAGGATAAGTGATTTGGCCACTTGAATGGCCTTAAATGAGCTTAAGGGCACAAAAGACACTTAACAAGCTTAACATTGCTTTATGTCATTTTCCTTCCCATTAATTATGGTCTCTTTGTCTTAAACTCATTGGTACACATGTGCCCACCAATGTTGACTAATTATCAAGCATTGGCTGCCTCCCCCATAGTGGGAAAACTCCAAATTGCTCCATTTGACTTAAGTAAAAAACGTACACATCATAAGGCTTACACTAGAACACTTAGGTCCTTTATGCCTTTTTGTGTTTTCTTTGTCTTTAGTTGTCTTCCATGAGCAATTTGGTCCTCCAATAGCACTTTCATACCATTCATATTCCTCTCATAACTCTCCAAATCTTTTTCTTGAGAGTTTTACAATTGAGTACCCGAGTTTCCAAAATCTTACAAAAAAGTCCATAGGCTGCTTGACAAACAAGCAATCCTTAAGACTTTTCTTGGGGACCAAGTTACCAACTTGGAACACTTTTAAGGAGGTGTTGATCATGCCTTTTACCCCCCACACTTTAAACACTATGGTGAGAATTACACAATATAATGGTTTTTTAGCCATTATGACAACTTGTAATTCTCCCATTTTATGAGGTGGTAACAATCCTCCCCCCCTTAAAAATTTTGGTCCTCCAAAATAGCCTTTAGCTTCGGGTATTCTTCAGGATACCTTTTCATAAGGTCTTTTTCAGTTTCCCAGGTTGCTTCTCTTTCAAAGTGGTGTGACCACTGAACTTTAACCATAGGAATAAGTTTGTTTCTTAACCTTCTGGTATCCTTGGCTAAGATAGCTATAGGTTTCTCTTCATATGTCAGGTTGGGTTCCAACTGTATGTCTTCCACTACAATAGCATGCTTTGTGTCCAATAGACACTTCTTAAGCATACTGATGTGAAAAACATTATGAACACTTGACATGCTTGGCAATAGAGCTAACCTGTATGCTACCTTGCCAACTCTGTCCAAGATCTCATAAGGACCTATGTATCTTGCAGCTAACTTGATCTTTTAGGCACATAGATTCGGTCCTTGAGGTACAGTAATCCTTGCTTGTAGGCATAGGATTAATAGAAGGAACCTTTTTCCTCTCCAGAAATCCTTTTCACACTTCTCAGTCCACTCAAATCTTTGACCCTTCTTGGTCAGATGAGTAAGAACTGAGGCAATCATGGAAAAGTCTGATATACATCTCCTGTAGTATCCAGCTAATCCTAGGAAACTTCTGATTTTCTTCAGAGTCCCTGGTCTTTCCCACTCTTGCACTGCCTTGACCTTTTCAGGGTCTGCCTTAAGGCCTTGTGCATCTATGATGTGTCCTAGGAAAGACACTTCCCTTATCCAGAATTCACACTTGGATAACTTGGCATAAAGCTGATGCTACAACAGAGTCTTTAAGACAATCTTCAGATGATGTTCATGTTCATTTTCATCCTTGGAATACACTAGGATGTCATCAATGAACACAACCACAAATTTGTCCAGATGTGGTCTGAACACCCTGTTCATCAAGTCCATGAAAGCAGCTGGGGCATTAGTCAAACCAAATGGCATGACTACGTACTCATAATGCCCATATCTGGTCCTGAATGCAGTCTTAGGAATGTCCTCTTCTTTTACTCTTAACTGGAAGTATCCAGAACTCAAATCCATATTGGAGAAGATTTTAGCTCCTTTGAGTTGATCAAACAGATCCTCAATCTTAGGGAGTGGATACTTGTTCTTGATAGTCACTGCATTAAGCTTCCTGTAGTCAATGCATAGTCTCAAAGATCCATCTTTCTTTTTCACAAAGAGAACGGGAGCTTCCCATGGTGAAACACTTGGCCTTATGAACCCTTTTCCAAGAAGTTCATCAAGTTGTTTCTTGAGCTCATTCATCTCTGTGATTGGCATTCCATAAGGAGGTATGGATATTGGACTAACTTCTGGTTGTAGCTTGATTTCAAATTCAATCTCCCTTTGTGGAGGAATACCTGGCAAGTCTTTAGGAAAGACTTGTGGAAAGTCTCTCACTATAGGTATTCTATCCACTTCTTCTTCATAGTGCAATTGATTCAATGCATAACAGTAATCATGCTCAGAAATCACAGGTATCTCATCTAATACCTCTAGGTCCATGCCATGCATTTCATACACTAATTCCTTAGAATTCACTAATGCATGCACTTCACCATCAGGCAATGTGATTTCCATCTTAGCACAATCAATTCTTATACTATGCATAGCAAGCCAATTCATACCCAGCACTAAATCATATTTAGGAATATCCAACACTAGCAGATTAGTCATATCCTTAGTCTTTCATACTACCAGCTCATAATCCTTAGCTAGGTCATTAGTGAAAGACATTGACTACCTGCTGTTTTCACTAAGGATATCCTAGTCATGATTTTCATAGGCAATTTCATGGCTTCAATAAATTTCCTAGCCACTATAGACACAGATGCACTAGTATCAAACGGAACACTAATAGACATACCATTAAGGTAGATGTAACCTCTTAGTGCTTCTCCCTGCTCTGATGTCTCTGGCCTCTGCACTTGGAAGACTCTGCCAGCTTTTTGCACTGGAGGCTGAGGCACTGGAGGAACCGGCCTCTGCTGTCCCTCCCTAGGTGCTCCCCCTCTAGGTCCTGCCCCAATAGGCCTGACTGGACCTTGGTCTTTTGGCCTCCTTTGAGCCTGTGGGCAGTCTTTGATCCAATGATCCATGAATCCACATCTTAGACACGCTTGGGTGTCAAAATAGCAAGGTTTCTTTCCATGAAACTTCTTGCATTTAAGGCACCTTAGGCCAAGGAACTTCCCCTTAACCTTGCCCTTACCACCAAGATGGGAACTCTTGGCAATTCCCTTGTCATGTGGTGGCTCCTTTTGATTGCCTCCTGCTTGACTACTTTCCCTTGGTTGACTGGGAAAGTACTTAGTCTCATACTCTTCTTGCTTTACTAATAGAGCTTGCTGCACTGCTTCATAATATGTAATTGCTCCAAAAGGTCTAACAACCTTTCTAATGTTTGACTTTAGGCCTCTGACAAATCTTTTGGCCTTCAACTCCTTCAATCCATGATACTGAGGAGCATACCTCACCAACTGATTGAATTTGTGCTCATACTCTAGGACACTAAGGTCGTCCTGCCTTAGAGCATCAAATTCAGCTTGCTTCATATCCTTGATGGCATCACTGATGTACTGTTCCTGGAACAGCTATGTGAACTCTGGCCAGCTCATCTCAATATCTCTTCCTGGCCTTCTGCCATTCTAGAAAGCATACCTATCTCTAGTATTTCTCCACCACATCTCTGCACTGCCTACTAGATTGTAGGTAGCTAGTGACACTCTCTTGGTGGAGCTGAGTGGCATCCTCTCAAACATTTTTTCAATGAAGATTAACCACTCCAACAATCTGACCTCATCTAGGCCTTATAGATCCTCTAATCTATGTCTCCTGGATATTTGAGAGTCCTCTTTATGGTGATGCTCACCATGATCTCTCTGCCTTCTCCTGGATCTTCTCTTATGGCCTTCCTCAATCTCATTCCTAGTGGAGGAATGGTCATAGACAGAGGGATTGGTCCTGGATACCTGACCAATCTCAGACCTTAGTCTTCTTCCTCTTCAATAGTTTCATCATTTGTGTCTTTTAAGCTTCCAGAAGGAACATATTCAAATGTGTTCCTAGTATCCTCTTCTGGTTGTTGTTGTGCATCCCGAACTGGTTCTGCTAGAGCTACTTAAACTCCTTCCTTTTGTGCTTGAATAAGCTTTACTAAGTTCTCATTGATTAGAGCTAAGTTTCTCTGAAGCTCTAACCAAACCTGAGGCACTTCAGGGTTTGGTAGCCTCTGTTGCCCTTGATTCCCTCTATTCTGTCCATTTTTTTTTTCCCCAGAATCAGTAGGAGGCCTTCAGGGTGGTTCCCCTCTCCTTGTGGCAACCATGTTTACTTCTTGCATTGATGATTCACCATAGAGCACATATAAAGATCATAGGCATTTTAATGGTACTTGACACTAGCAGCTGACCAAACTGAGTTCATGTATGTAGATGCATGCAATGCAACTATATGCTATGTACATGTGTAAACCATGCTCTGACCATGCTCTGATACCAACTTCTGTTACCCACTCCGGGGTAGTACAGTTATGGTGCCAAAATTGTGCATTTAGATTCCCAGGATTGGTAATGTTCTGTAGGCCATCAGAACACTACCCTTAGTGTACATACCCAAGTGGCCCTCTTGGGCACTATGTAAATACATGCATATTGGTCCAACCATCACACACATATTCACATTTCATGCACACCATGGCTGCAAAGAAGGAAAACACTAGCACAAGTCTTAATCCTGGCTACCACACATTAGGCAATCTTGTTAAGTTCTAGTGGCCAGCTACTGCACCTGTAACTTCCACTAATAAACTGTATCATTCTAGCCTTATAATCCCATGTTCTCTTTGCTCCATTATCAAGTAGAGACTTAGAGCAAACCAAGGAATTTTGTTTTACATCGATAGCCCACCTATGGACCAAGTTATGGATTTTTGAAGTTGGTTACGAAATTCTGACCAAATGAACAGTAACTCAGCCAACTTTGCAACATCATATCTTTGGCTACAGGGCTCTGAATCCAGAAATTCCAAAGCCCAGTTAACCCTTTAGATGTCCTCTAGGTGTGGTCAAAATTTCATACCAAGGTTCATTCTACACAGGGAGATATTAAACTTTATGTCCAGAGTCGAAATTCTGGCAACTTTTGGACCATTTTGCCCATACAAAATTTCATAGGTATGTAAACACTTCATTGACAAGGGGAAATCCCTCCAAGGCTATCCCATATATTTCCATTACACATAGGAAATAAATTCCCTTGCATTTAACAACTTTATGTGGCCAAAACAGAATTTACAAGTAAGCAGCCCATTATTCACACTTAGGCAGCTTTGCGCCACATCACTTACATAGCCAAAACATTACTCAAATGTTCACATACTTGTCTCATTTTGCATACACTACATGTACATGCATACATTCACTACAATATGTTCTTAACTCAGCTAAATACGCACCCTAAGTTACAGGAGTTCCTGAAATGCAATGGACTCCATAAATAGGATGCTGGATAGCTGCTGCACAACACAGTAAGTACCACCATTAAAATTACCAAATGTGCTCCTAAAATCACCAAAATTTCCAGATCATAACTAGACACATGGAAGTTCATGTACCTGAAATTTCAGATCAAAACTCAAACCACAAAGGTTAGTTTGAAGGTGATCATTCTGCTGGACCTGAAATGACAGAATTGAGGGGAGTAAGTTTCATTGAGAAACTTAGTAAGGGTAGCACTTGGTTTCTTAAGGTAATGTGATCCTCATTAAAACCTGCATCCAAAGACACTAAAACACAAAAACCACAATGCATATATACAAGATATAGCAACCAAATGCAGCAGCCATTCACAACAAACAAACATATGAAATGCAGCAACAACAATAACCATAGGTTAGTCCGTAAAACATGCAATAAACTTAAATAAATCACTATAGCAGCCCTCCTCAAGCTAATGCTTGGCCTTAGGAGAATTTTAACAGTAGTTAGTACTAACTTTGGGCTCTAGAAACCCTTCTTTCTTACTGCCATCTTTAGCATGGTAACACTAAGGCCGAAACCTTGCCATGCTTCTTTTCCATTAACCCATACTTGGTTCCTAGAGCTTTTTGCTCTCTTCCAAGCATGGTCTTAGCTTCATGGATATTTGGAAATACAGTAAACAATCCAGGAAACTGTAGAAAACTCTTATTTCGCTGCCATCTTTGTACACTTGACAGTAGGTCACAAAACCTTCAATAAGTGCACTCCCCTCACTAAGCTTGGTTCATCAAGCTCATGGCTCTCTTCCAAGCTTAGCCCTTGCTCCATGGTTGCTTGAAAATTACAGAAAACAGTCCATGAGAGCAAGAGAACCCTTACCTTGAGTGTATGCTGAAATTGGAGCTTGATCCTAGGTGCACCCAAGTTTTAGCACCATATAGCTTCCAATTGCCCTTTCTTGCTTTCTTTTGCCTTCAATTTTAATCTTGGAGGTATGGTGGCTATGGAAGAAGTGTGGGGGTGGAGAAGCTACGTTTTTTCTGCTGGAAGAAACCAAATGTGGGAGATAAAGACAAAGACAACCACTTATAAAGACTTTAGTGCACAAAACACACTTAATAGCCTTAGTTAAGCTTTATGTCATTTTCCTTGCTACAAGACCATGGTTTCTTAGTCTTCATTTCTTGGCCCACATTTGACTTTCTTGCCATGCTTTGGCCAGCCATCCCTTGAGTAGGATAAGTGATTTGGCCACTTGAATGGCCTTAAATGAGCTTAAGGGCACAAAAGACACTTAACAAGCTTAACATTGCTTTATGTCATTTTCCTTCCCATTAATTATGGTCTCTTTGTCTTAAACTCATTGGTACACATGTGCCCACCAATGTTGACTAATTATCAAGCATTGGCTGCCTCCCCTATAGTGGGAAAACTCCAAATTGCTCCATTTGACTTAAGTAAAAAACGTACACATCATAAGGCTTACACTAGAACACTTAGGTCCTTTATGCCTTTTTGTGTTTTCTTTGTCTTTAGTTGTCTTCCATGAGCAATTTGGTCCTCCAATAGCACTTTCATACCATTCATATTCCTCTCATAACTCTCCAAATCTTTTTCTTGAGAGTTTTACAATTGAGTACCCGAGTTTCCAAAATCTTACAAAAAAGTCCATAGGCTGCTTGACAAACAAGCAATCCTTAAGACTTTTCTTGGGGACCAAGTTACCAACTTGGAACACTTTTAAGGAGGTGTTGATCATGCCTTTTACCCCCCACACTTTAAACACTATGGTGAGAATTACACAATATAATGGTTTTTTAGCCATTATGACACACTTGTAATTCTCCCATTTTATGAGGT
This sequence comes from Aquilaria yunnanensis, assembly GCA_039654915.1. Taxonomy (NCBI): domain Eukaryota; kingdom Viridiplantae; phylum Streptophyta; class Magnoliopsida; order Malvales; family Thymelaeaceae; genus Aquilaria; species Aquilaria yunnanensis. Next base: position 7,708,921 of record CM077595.1, read on the forward strand.
GGTAACAATAGCCCTCTTGAAGTGAGATGACACAAGTGGCTTTTCTTGCTTGTGCTTGCTCTCAGTCTTTTTTTGGTTTTGAATTTTCCCTTTAATGGCTTTTGATGGAAGGGAAAAACTTCTTTCCTTTTTGGAGTTTGTATTGCGGAGAACCGAGATCATAGCCCTCTTGAAGTGAGATGACACAAGTGGCTTTTCTTGCTTGTGCTTGCTCTCAGTCTTTTTTGGTTTTGAATTTTCCCTTTAATGGCTTTTGATGGAAGGGAAAAACTTCTTTCCTTTTTGGAGTTTGTGTTGCGGAGAACTGAGAACCTTTTTTTTTTTTTGTGTTGAGTATTTGTGAGAATTGGGAGGCGATTGAAGTCATTTAATATGAGAGCTAACTTCTTTGGAAGCTAACCCCGGACTTCTTGCAAGGATGTTGATAACCACTGTGAATTCCTTTTTGAGGGTTGAGGTGCAACATTTGAAATCCTTCTTACTAGATTTGGCAGCACTTTCAAGGTCACTACTATCAAGTTTCCCTTAACTTTTTATTTTCACCCACGAGTAGTATCATTTAGAAAGTAAAATGTGATGGCAATAATGGGTAGTGTAATGGCAAAGAGTGAGAGATAGATGTAAAAATGAAATTTTTTTTTTGTAGAAAGTGGTAGAATATGTGGACGTAAAAATGGAATTTTAAGTAAAAAGTGATAGAATGCACATATTAAATCTTTTTGTTGGAGAACAAAAAGAATTACCAGGTGTCCATTTAGGAAAGACTACACCCTAGATTCTGGACTAAATCTAGGAGATTTTTACTATTAGATTACTTTTGCAAGCTTTCAAAGATACAAGTTTATTCAAAGGATTCCCTGTTATTCAAAAGTGTGTGTGAACTGTTAGGTCGGGTCTGACTTAGAGCCCTTCCAAAATCAATGTAATTCCAGTTCAAAATCTTCACTTTCAATTATCAATCACATTATGGCCTAGCAACTTGGACTCGACCAACTTGAGTTTCAGTGCCACACAATTATCAGTTGAATGCCCAATTGAACCTTTTTGGTAATCACATTTGGCATTTAGGTCATTCCAACTTGGAAGAAGATGCTACTTGATTTTTGCTACCATTGGTATGGGTGATAGTAGGTTTGTAGCTTGTGGAAATTGAATAGACTTGAGTAGCTTTCTTCCCATAAGTGGTATGTGGTGCTGATAAGGAAGCCTTGAAGATTAGAGTCTTAATAGGATATCATTTCGCTCATAACATGAGTGGTAGTAGACCATAGGACTTGGAGATGATGTTTTGGACAGCTTCGCTTCTTTCATTGAAACACCCTCCAATTGAAGAATCAACCAACTTTCCTGTTTTGATTCCAAATTCAATCTTTTCTCCGGATAATACCATATTTGAAAAGCTACTTGAAGTGTTCCCAAATAGTTTTTCATAAAATGGTCTATTTAATGTTTGGATAAACAGGGTGATCAGTTCTCTTTCTATCATAGATATTTCTCCACCTTTGTGCATATTCCTTAAAGGTCTCTTGTTCATTCTTCTCCATATTCTGGAAAGTTCGGCGATCTGGGGCCAAGTCCATAACATGCTTGTAACTTCTGATGAAAGCTTGGGCGAGATCATTCCATGTTCTAATGTTCTTTAGGCATTGACTTAGATACCATTGTAGTGTTGACTTTGTAGGACTTTCTTGAAAAAGTGCTATCCACACATTCTCATCTTTTAAGAGTGGTTGTACTTTTCATAGAAATAGTGTAATGCGAGTAATGGGACAACTCGTTCCAATGTATTTCACAAAGTCTGGCATCTTAAACTCTGAAAGAATCACAACGTCTGGCATCAAGCAAAGATCGTTTACCGAAAGAGATCCAAATACAGTGCCTCCTTTAATGGCCCGAAGTGTCTTTTCTATGGTCTCGAGTTTTTGAGTATCCTCATCTTCTTTAAATAGGGGGCTTCTTTTCTTCAAAAATTGGATAGTGCCTTAGATGAGTGTTATCAGATGGGCCTGGGTCGTGAAAGGGTTTCTCTTGAATTGAGACCTGTTGTTGAGTGAATCTGGGAGGACAGGTTAGATCTTGTGGTTCTTTGATAAGAACTTGAGTTGCTTTTCCCTTAATCAACTCCATTAGTTGTTTCATTTGTTCTGTCATGTTTTCCATCTTGGACTCAATATCTGTGAGACGACCTTCGGCTTGCTGTGCCATTAGTCTTGTTTGGAGCCGAGTTGGATATTGGTGTTGAGATCCAATTTTACCTTTTTAAAGTGAGATTCATTTTATTAGACTTTACATGTATATGATTGATGCAATGGATGCATGCAATACATAATGAGATTATGTTTTTATCAAAATTTATATGCACGTGATTGATGTAATGGAATGCATGCAATGAGATTATTTTTATCAGATTTTATATGCATGTGATTAATGTAATGCATGCGATGAGTGAGTTTGATTATCCACTATCGTGGAACTTCAAAACTTTTAGTTGTCATTATAAAGACAAAAAAGTTAGCATAATTTGATGCGTGGTTTTGATGCATGAAGAATAATTGCACAAGAAAGATAAGGTTATTAATAAGTTAAATAGCAATTAACAACTCATGAAGTATTATGGATAAACAAGTTAAAACCATACGAAGAAAAGTGTAGAGTAACAACACAGCATAACAAGGATATGCTTATGGCGTTGGTAAAATGGTAGAAATTCTATGGTCAGTTCTATGGTTAAGTGGGGAGTTCTATATGCATAAGGTGGCTTATCAAAAAGGCAAGGGATAGTTCCCGAATCCCGTCACTAAATTATAGTGACAGCCCGATTCCTTACCCTCTAGGGTTTATGTAAGGAATGGATTAATTCGAGTCGTAGCTTTTCGTGGGCCCATGCAGAGACTAACCGTCTCAGAAGGCAATACACTACTTTGCTACTTTGAAACCGGTGAAGGCTTGGAGACCATGGCCTCACAAGGACAACAACACCAATTCCGCTTAGAAAGAATTGTGTTCGATTTGAGGAAGCTCGGGTATAGAGCTTCATATTGTGAATGCATTATGCATGTTTAGAATAAGTAAATATAACATATAAATCCACATAAAAATAAACAAAACAGAACAAAATAAATCAACTTTTAGGCTTGACTCACTAACCAGGATCCCCAGTGGAGTCGCCAAGCTGTGGCAACGTCGGGTTTTCGGGAGTCGCCACCAATCTGTTTACCTAGGTCGATTAGACACCTTAAAATTGGTCTGTGAGAGTTCGGGGATCGGGAGTACGGTTACGCTAAAACAACTTTGTTATAGCGCCCAAAATTGGCACCTTAGTTAATTTTAATTTTCTTTTGCTTTGCTTTTAGAAAATATTCAGTTAATTTTCAAACTAGAAATTTTAACTGAATTAATCGGATGTGGATTTTTAAATTAATTTATATAAAATTTAATACTTCCGAACCATGGACTCTGCCGAGTCATTTGGACACGGAAGATTTAATTCCGAACCATGGACTCTGCCGAGTCACCCGGACACGGAATTTGATGAAATTTTAAATAAATTAATCCATATCGTAAATATGGATTTTTATCTTTGTATTTATTTAATTTAATTAAAAAGTAGATGTTTTTCAAACCGTAGATCCTGACGGATCATCCGGATATGAAAATTATTTTAAAAAAGGTGAGCCAAAAAATAATTATTTAATCAAAATTTCATTTATTTAATAATGAAACCAAAAATTTATGTATATTTCAAAAAAAATAAAAGAAAAGTCTTAATACTTTATTTGATAAAAGGTGAACAAAAAAAAATAATTATTTAATCAAAGTTTTATTTAATAAAGGAAACAAAAATTGATATGTATATTTCAAAAATAAAAGAAAAGTTTTAGTATTTTATTTGTTTTATTTTGTTTTAATGAAATATTAACCAAAAGTAATTATTTAATTAAGAAACCAAAAATTTATATGCATATTTTAAAAAACAAATAAAATTTTTTGATATTTATATATTTTATTTTTTTGTGTTCTTTTTTATTGATAAAATAATTTTCTAATTTATAAGTCTAAAAATACATCTAATTAATAAGTCTAAAATATTTAAAAAAATTTAATTCTTTTTTTCTTGTTTATTTTTATTACCTTTATTTGAAATTATTTGGGTAAAATTTTATTTTGTTTAATAAAGGAAACAAAAAGTTATATCTTTTTATTATTTTGAAAGAAATAAGTAAAATATTACTGGATAAAAAATAAGTAAAATATTATCCCAAAGTTTTTTCAATCAAAAAGTAAAATACTACTGAATAAAAATAAATAAGTAAAATATTATCCCAAAGTTTTTCAATCAAAAAGTAAAATATTACTGAATAAAAATAAATAAGTAAAATATTATCCCAAAGTTTTTCAATCAAAAAAGTAAAATATTACTAAATAAAAATAAATAAGTAAAATATTATCCCAAAGTTTTTCAATAAAAAAGTAAAATATTACTGAATAGAAATAAATAAGTAAAATATTATCCCAAAGTTTTTCAATCAAAAAGTAAAATATTACTAAATAAAATCCTGAAGTTTTTATATCCTTTTATTCTTTTTACTAATAAAGAAACTAAAAAGTTATACTTAATAAATAAGTAATATATTGCTGGATAAAGAAATAAGTAAAATATTAGCCCAAAGTTTTTATTTTTTAATAATAAAAGAAAATTTATTTATATACTTTATGTAAAAAATATATTTTATATACTTTATTTAAAAAATATTTTCCAAGCCATGGATCCTGGCGGATCATTTGGACATGGAGTTTAATTTTTATTAATTAATTATTTAATTAATTATTAATTAAATCATAATTTTTATTGGATTTTTATTATTGTTTTTCTTGAATTTTTAATTATTATTACTATAGAAATATATTTAAAAACAGAATTGATTTTTGTTGTATTTTTAGAATTATTTAATTATGTTTGTTAAATAATTTTTAATAAAAAGAATAAAAAGTTTAACTTTTTGTTCTCTTTAAAGAAATAATTAAAACATATGTTTCAAAATAATAAAAGATAATTGTCTTTAAAAAATGATTTTTAAATAGAATAAAGTTAATTATTCACATAAAAGAATCTTCTTTTAATTTGTTACTGTTTACTTATTTATTTATTTTTTATTATTAAATAAGTGAAATAAATTTTATCATAAAATAAAATTTTGGCATAAAGAAAAATTAAATAAAGTAAAGTAAAGGGGAGGTTTTATTTTAGTTTAGACATAAAAAAAATGCATAAAATACCACATGTAAACATATAAAGGAATATTAAAAGATAATAAATAAATAAATAAAGTGGGGCTTTTTGACCATCCACTTAAAAAAATAAATAAATAGGAGGTATAACCTTCCATGAATTATAAAAGTTAGCAAAAGTTAGAAAAGTTAGATGTTAATAATGATAATAACAATAATAAAAGGTTAGTAAATTAGTAACAATAATAATAATAAAAGGTTAGTAAAGTTAGTAAAGTTAGTTGTTAATAACAATAAAAATAAAAGTTAGTAATGTTAGTTGAGTTAATTATTAACAATAATAACAACAATAATAATAAAAGTTAGTAAGTTAATAATGATAATAACAATAACAATAAAAGTTAGTTATGTTAGCAATTAATAATAATAATAATAATAACAATAAAAGTTAGTATGGTTAGTAAGTTAGTGAGTTAATAATAGTAACAACAATAATAATAAAGGTTAGTGATAATAACAACAATAAATAATAGATAAACAAATAAATATTAAAAGAGTTAGTAATTAGTTTTTCTTTCTGCAAGGATAAAAGAAAAGGTTAGTGACCAAAGTGAAAGAAATTGAAAAGATGAAGGATTAAATGAGAGTTGTACCCTTCAAATTAAAATTTGAATTTCTGGAAACAAGAAAACGACGCGCGCGAGGGGCAGGCAGGGGGTTGGGCTGGTGGCGCTGGCGCGGTGGCACGGGCGCGGGGCGGCGAGGCGGAGGGGGTACGGCGGCGCAGGACGGCCGGAGCGACGGCAGCGTGACGGCGGAGGCGGTGGACGGCGCGAGGCGAGGAGAAAGGAGGAGGAAAAAAGAAAAAGGACGGCGGCGGCGGTGGACGACGGCGGCGTGGGACGGCCGGGGCGACGGCAGGGAAGTGACCGCGACGGCGGGGCGTGGGCTGGCGGTGGCGGGACGGCGACGGAGGAAGGAAGCAGAAGAGAGAGGGAAGGGTGCGCGGGAGGAGAGAGATAGAGAACGCACGAGAGGAGAGAGAGAGAGAGAGCAAACGGGAACAGGGGCTAAAACGAAGAGAAAGAGAAGTTCTTAGGCTTCTGGGAAGAGAGAAAGAGGTCAGGGACTGTGGCCGTAATTTTATCCCTTTTTTAAAACGGAGCTCTAGATTTTTTTTCTATTTTTTCTATCTTTTTTTCTGTGTTAACACACAGATTTGGACCCCTATTTATAGGGGAAGGGGTGCTGGACTGTTCAAAATTAAAAATTAATTAAATTCAAACTTATCTTTTAATTTGGTAAAATGACAGTTTCAGTCCCTTACGTCTCTCAGACTCTGGATAAGTTCCTGAAGCTTCTGATTTTGACAATTTTGTCGTTTTCTGTTAATTGGGGCCAGAACGGTTACGCTGGCCCCAAATTGATGTGACAAACTACCAAATGCTCCTGGAACTTTCAGATTTTATCAATTTTTCCCGAAATTTCTCAATTTTGTCATTTTTACCTCAAACTTTTTAATTTTGTCATTTTTATGGAGTTTTCTTTTTTTCTTTCAAACATACACATATACACACATATATCATTTTAAATCAAATCTTCACAAAACAAAACAAAAAAATATATTTTAAACTAATTAACTTAATTAAAATTTTTCAGTAATAATAATAATAATAAAATATATATATTTTTTAATTAATTTTTTTTAGTTTAATTTTTTTAATGGTCGGACGAAATTGGGTGTCAACAGGATGAAGCACTACTTGGGATGGAGAATATATTCGGAACAGAACAGGAGAAGGAGAGAAAGAATCTGAAGGCGTGTGCTCAAATTCAGTTACACTTATCAACGGAGATTCTTCAGGAGGTCAGTAAGGAAACAACTGCTGCCAGCTTATGGTTGAAGCTTGAATTGCTTCTTATGACAAAAAATCCAGCTAGTCGCTTGTACGCTAAATTCAGGCTGTACTCGCATAGGCTGTCAGAAGGTAAGTCTATTAAATCATATCTTGAAGAATTCAAAGAGATCATCAATGATTTAGAAAATCTTGATGTTAAGACTGATGATGAGGATTTGGCTATGCTTTTATTATACCATCTGCCAACATCATACAATAGTTTCCGTGATACCATGCTTTATGAAAAGATACAATGACTTTAGATGAAGTCTGTTCCAATCTATTGTCAAAAGATAGGATGGACACTTCAAAACGCGAGGAAAGGGGAAAAGGCTTGTATTCAAGAGGTAGATCAGTTGAAAGAAAGAATGAAAGAGGATCAACTTCAAGATCCAAGTCAAAGCATTGGATTCCTCGTTGCAACTACTGTAAGAAGCAAGGTCATATTAAGGATGATTGTTACAAATGAAAAAACAAGAATCAAAATAGTGGAAATGGAGACAAGAACAAACAGAGGCCACTAGATGAGGCTAGCATTACCACCAATGAAGATGATTTTGCTTTAGTTGCTGAAAACTCATCAACAAATAGCGCAGAAAGCTCATATAATTGCACAAATGGAAAGTAGCAGGAGTGGCGAATGGACCATGGATTATGCTTGCTCATTCCATTTGACTCCTCATAAGGACTAATTTTACACATATGAACCGGTCAATCGATGAGTAATCATGATGGGGGAATGACAATGCATGCAGAATTACGGGCATCGAAGACATCAAAATTTGAATTCATGATGGGATAATGAGAACACTATCAAATGTTCGGCATGTCCCCGATATGAGAAGAAATTTAATTTCTTTGAGCACATTAGAAGAAAATGGTTATTCCTTTATTGGCAGGGATGATTAGCTGAAAATCATCAGAGGATCATTGGTAGTCATGAAAGGCCAGCGGAAAGGAAAACTCTACATTTTGGATGGTAAGACAATGGAAAGCCAATCTGCAGTTGCTGAATCATCTATGTTTGATGAGGAGGTGAAAAAATTGTGGCACATGCGGCTAGGCCATATGAGTGAAAGGGGCATTTCCGAGTTGAGCAAAAGAGGACTACTTGGAGAACAAAAGGTCAGTAAGTTAGATTTCTGCGAACATTGCTTATTTGGAAAGCAAAAGATAATCTTTTTTACTACTCTTGCAAAACATAGCACTAAAGGAACTCTTGATTATATTCATGCTGATGTTTGGGGACTGTATCGTGAGACATCTCTTGGTGGAGCTCGTTACATGGTTACCTTCATTGATGATTTTTTAAGAAAGGTTTGGGCATATTTCTTGAAGCATAAGAATGAAGCTTTTACCGCCTTTAAGCAGACTGGGAAACAGGTGAAATGGCTAAGGACAGATAATGGTCTGGAATTCTGTTCGGGAGAATTTAACTAATACTGCAAGGATCAAGGTATTGTTCGCCATCTGACCGTTCCAGGGACTCCACAACAAAATGGTGTAGCAGAACGGATGAACAGAACCTTGTTGGAAAAGGCAAGATGCATGCTTTCAAACTCTGGATTGGGGAAGAAATTTTGGGCAGAGGTAGTCTCTACAGCTTGTTTTCTGGTAAATAGATCTCCTCATACTTTTATTGGTTTAAAGACACCTGAAGAAGTTTGGTCAGGCAATCCGGTTAACTATAATGATATTAAGATATTTAGATGTCTCGCTTATGCACATTTGAATGAAGGGAAGTTAGATCCTAGATCGATTAAATGTGTCTTTCTGGGATACACTACAGGAGTTAAAGGGTATAGATTATGGAACCTTCAAACATCCAAAGTTTTCATAGCCAAGAATGTTGTCTTTGACAAGACATCCATGTTGCATCAAAAGGAGGAGTTGACTGTCACTGATTCAAGCATTGAGAAGGATAAGATTGGACACAAAGTGGAGCTCCAAATACATCCTAATAGCCATGATCAGGATGTCAAGGATACACAAATTAAGGTGGAGCAACAAGCCTCAACTAATGACATTTAGCCTTCTCATTCTATTGCTACCGATCGTCCCTGTCGTAGCAATCAAGGTATACCTTGAAAGAGGTTAATTGAGGAAGCAGACTTTGTTGGGTTTGCTTTTACAGCTGTTGAAAAGACAGAGAATTGTTTTGAACCTACAAATTATAAAGATGCAACTAACTGTCCAAATTCTTCTAAATGGGTTATAGCTATATAGGAAGAGATGGAATCGCTTCAAAAGAATGGCACTTGGACACTAGCTAAACTACCCAAAGGTAAAAAAGCAGTCAAGTGCAAATGGGTATTCAAGAAAAAAGAAGGAATTCCCGGAATTGAAGAACCAAGGAGAATCAATTGGGCGGTGGCCAGTATGGTGAATGAACAAACTGTAATTGTAAGTTCCAACTCGCAAAAAAAATGGTGACAGTAGTGGCACTATTTTTAGTTGAGCATAACAGGAGGAGTTATGTACTTTTTGAATGAACAAAAAAATTATGGTCAAAATCACTAGATAAAATCGATAACATACAAGTCAAAAAATAAAAAATAAAAATAAAAATTACTATTTGATGCTTCACAACTCTCTACTGTTTCAAGCTATTTTTTTTTCTTCTTGTTTTGTTATATTTCTTTGCCTCAATTTCATATTCCTAAAAAATAAACTATGTGACTTTTATATGTAAGCCAATATAGTCACTTGTCTTTTTCTAACATCCTCTCACATCATAAGCCAAATCCATTTTGGCATTAACAAGCCATTTGACTGACATGACAATAAGAACATGTAAAAACCAATTTAACTACAAGTAAAAAACTGAGGCTAATATATTAGTATTGAGTATAAATTTTACATAAAAAGGTTAAAATCAGTATTTTTTTTTTTACTTTGTTTACTATTTGTGTTATTATTTATATGTTTTCACTGTTTAATTTTCTAAAATAATCCATAAAATGCACATCATATATATATAATTATGCAAAAATATTAGAGACACCCCTAACCTCTCTTATCTATGCCCCTGGTTGTTTCAATCTTTGCTTTTTATTTATTTATTATTTTTATAGGTATCTAATATTATTAACCTCATTTTCATAAACTTCAAAAAAGAAAATTTCATAAAAAAGTTAATAGTATTATCAAAAAAATTGTCATTCAATAGATTATTATGCATATGTAATATTGAATTTTAAATTATATTGGTTTTTCATAAAAAAATGAAAATAAAAATAATTTATTTTATATTAATTTGACTTAAATTGAATTGACCAGAAATACATGAAATGATATTAGAATATTAGCGTGCTAGTTTGATTTGACCTCAATCAAATTTTAATTTTTTTTTCATGAAAACTATAATTTTAATTATTGTCTTCAAACTGTAGTCTACTTGGTTGGGTTTTTTATTTGTCATGGAGCCCAACAAAGTTTGAGATATTCTGTGCCTTTTCATTACTTGTAAAAATAGATTCTGAATATAAAAAAATAATTATTTATTTCATTTTCTCTTTATCGTTTGAAGTGGTATCATCTACTAAATATTACTGGAATCATTTCAGAAATATTTAATATTTGTAAATAAAAAATAAAAAATTTTAGTGGGATACAGGCAACTTCTTCCAACATGCATCTATCCATGCAAAAGGAAGATATTATTACATTATGAAGTTTTAAATGTGATTTTGGAACTAGTTTGTTTAGTATTATTAACAATGCATTGAAAGTAGTTATTGTTATGATTATTTATATTTATTAAAAATTTGTGCCTTAAGAAGCTTGAAAAGTATTTTTTATTTTTTATAGACAAATAATAACATTTTCAGACTCTTTAGGTTTAGTAGTTTGTAAAATTTAATTAGTATTTTAGAAAATACTATTCAATTAATTATTATACATAATGGTATCTTTCCATACAAAATAAATAAGCGAAACGAAAATAGTATATTGTTTAAAATAAGAACGAGTCAGGCCTCAAGTTACAAAATATATATTTTAGGTTTTGGGGAATAAAAGATAGAATGATTTTTTTTTATGAAAGTTCTTTTTTATTAACTTTAAACATCTCTAAAATATATATTTTAGAGATGATAAAAATTATGTTTTTGTTTTTACATATAAAACTCATTCTAAAATGAATTTTTTTCTTTAATTTTTATTTTTCCCACTTCGTTTACACAAATAAAATAAAATAAATTTTTTTGTAAAGTACATTTTTTGGTTTCTAAACACAGCAAAGCAACAATGTTTCGATTGAAAATTTGATTGAAAAGTGAAAACTCAATGACCGACTACATGTGAATCCGTGAACGAGTGAAGAATTGTCTATTTGTAACTTGCGTGGATCGGTTATTCCGCCCACCGGAAACGTGGTCCGATTTTGTCCTCACGGCGTTGGGTTCGGTCTCCGCTCGATCTGGGCTTCTTCGCTTCGAGCTCCCCAGAAACAAACCTAAACACCTTCTTCAATCGGGAATTAGGAATGGAAGAAGAGTTCTTCAAGGACGTCTCCGCGGGGACTCGAGTTCCAACCGTGAAGGCCGACTAGCGGCCGCCACTCATTGAGCCTCCACAGGAGCTCGGAGATGGCGGCGGAGGCGTCGGCTGCGTTGCTGAGATGGACAGAGATCTCCTTTGTCCGATATGCATGCAGATGATAAAGGATGCTTTCCTGACTCTGTGCGGCCTCAGCTTCTGCTACATGTGCATCATCACCCACCTCCGCAACAAGAGCGACTGCCCTTCTGCGGCCACCAGCTCACCGCCAATCAGCTCTTCCCTAACTTCTTGCTCGATAAGGTTTTTGCTTTTGTTATAATCAGAGAGTCAATATCTGAGCGGTAGCGAAAGTCAGCTGATGAGCAGTTAAATTTGTTAGCATATTGTCAAGGCAATTCCTAGCTTGAAATTGTTTCCCTTCGGAAATGCAGCTTATGGTTATAAGATTTTTTGTGTGCCGCATTTGTAGCTTCTGAAGAAGAGTTCGGTTCGCCAGATATCAAAGATGGCCTCTCCCGCGGAACAATTTCGTCAAGCGGTACAATAGGTTAGTTGCTCGCCAATCTCTAGCTGGTAGAGCGGGGGCTGAGGCTGTAGTTCCAATTCCAACAAAATAGATCACGCCACTACTACAAAAAATAAGGCACGCCTGTTTTCTCTCTTAAGACAGGGTTGTGAAGTGTCAATTAAAGAACTAGATAACCTCTTATCCATCCTTGCGGAGAAAAAGAGGAAATTGGAGCAGGAGGAAGCTGAAAGAAATATGCAAGTTCTGCTAGACTTCCTGCACTGCTTACGGAAGAAAAAAGCTGATGAGCTGAACGAGGTTCATTCACCTGCAACCCTTTCATGATGTCTTGCTTCCCCATTCTGTGTTCATGTTTTGCTATCCATGATAATTGATCTACTCTAGTTTCATTATTGCTACATTTTTTGACACTCCAGATACAAAGCGATCTTCAGTTTATAAAAGAAGACATAAATGCTGTAGAGAAGCATAGAATAGATTTATATCGTGCGAGAGATAGATACTCGATGAAATTGCGAATGCTTGGGGATGATCCTTTTACAATAAAGCAGCGCCCTTGGTCCATAGACATGAGCAGTAGTAGCATGGTCTCTGGTTCTCTTAGTGCAAAAGGTGGAATATCTAAAGGGAGTGCTCTGAGCAAGAAAGTTGATGGGAATGGTCAAGTAAGTTCATATGGGTTCCACAAAAGGGATGCTTTAAGTGTTTCGCATTCTCAATGTTTTGATCAGTCTGGTTTGCCTGTGGCCAGGAAAAAGCGGATACATTCACAGGTTAGTAGCAAGTCTATAGTTATTTTTCTTGTTATGTTGTAACTCCACTTAAAAATCAAGGGAATTGACTTGGAATTTGATGTTTGGTGGGTAGTATTCTATGTAATCCATGTGGATTTTGGTTGGCAAAATTCGATGGCATCATTCCTTTGAAAGATAAATAAAAATTTGAGGTCATTTACAAAGAAAATCATGAATGACTGTATTATTGGGACTTGTTTCTGATCTAACTAAACTTGATGCATGTGAACTACAATGATTAGTTACTGACACCAAGGCCTATGTTTATGAAACTGTTCGGTACTGACCACTTTTATCTTATCTACTGACACAGCTATATAAGATGATTAGTGCTGGCTTAGGGATCGGATATTGAGAGCATTTCTGCTTGTTTTAATGATATCATGATCCAGAATATACCCCTTGTTGCCTTTGAGTGATGTAGCTTTTGTTCTTGGTCAACTTAAAACTAGACTTCATATTCTTCTGCCCATATAGGTCCAATATAGCTTCTTTTGTATCTATCCGCAGTTCAATGATCAACAAGACTGTTATTTGCAAAAGCGACGGCAATTAGCAAATCAACCACATGTTGCACGGGAAACTGGTAGAAATGTTGTACATAGGGAGGGTTATAATGCTGGTCTTACTGATTTTCAGTCTGTTCTAACCACCTTTACTCAGTACAGGTATATATGTAATTTTCTTCTGATGTTGGAGATGATTTACTAGTGTCATGGTCTATAGTGTTCTTTTACCATTACAGGTTGCTTATCATAAAACATCTTCCTTTCTTTTTTTCTTTCCTGCTGCAGTCGACTCAGAGTAATCGCTGAGCTGAGACATGTAGATATCTTTCATTCTGCTAATATAGTATCAAGGTAAGTTAATTATTCTGCAACTAATAGTCGACCATCGTAGCCTCTTGTACCTGGGCAAAGCTTCTATGGGGGTTAATCAAACATCAAGTGTTAATCATGAAACTGCCAGTTGGGGGGCAGCTATCAATTTGGTATGAGTGTTGAAAGTCAATACTGAAAAGTTTTGGAGCTCATTGTCATTGAGCCGGACAGCTGAAGGAACTATTATCTGTATGAAATAAGAAAAAAGATAATGAAAAGTATATGGGGAAGTTGCGTCTAGTTTGTTCTGGTCAGAGGATGTATTTGTTGTTTTTAAGAGAATAAAGTTAGTTTCTGAGATAACAGTATGTGGTTTAGCAGCTTTGTTCTTTGCTCAGCCAACTTATAGAAAATGAGTGTTACCTTGGTACTGTTCCATCACCTCCCTCCCAAGAAAAAAAAAATCACAGACATGTAGGTGCATGTTTTATTTGTGGAAACTGAAATACAATACGATTCATCAGTCTACCGAAACTTTTTCAGCTGCCCTTTTTTCTGGCAGCATAGAGTTTGACCGAGATGATGAATTGTTTGCTACTGCTGGAGTTTTAAGGCGCATTAAGGTTTTTGATTTATCCTCGGTAAGTTCCTTAAAATCAGGCATGTCATGTGGGTTTCAAGTGATTCCATATTCTCATCTGAAAAGATTGCTTTAATGTTGGAATTTCTTCTTTACCCATCTCCTTTCCTGTCTTTGACCTGAAAATTTTTGGAGTTATTAGTCACGAAAAACTACCTTATTTTTTGGGAACTTTTACCTGTTGAAAGCTAATTTCTTTTTTGTTTGTATTAAACAGTGAAATTTTCTTAACTAAGCATTTCTCTACAAGCATGTATGTAGAACAATCTGTTTATTGGTTTTCTCCTCCTAATGAGATTGTTTAGTGTTCTAAGTTATGCTGGTTATCCCTCATTTTGTATTCATCATCTAGACTATAGCTGCATCGCACTTGAAATTGCTACCATTTTGCACTAATTGAACAAAATGTAGAAACCTCGTGAAAGATGATTTTTTTATTGTCATTGTAATGACCTATCTGCATCCAGTTCTTTCTGCTGCTTTTGATTCCCTGATACCCCTTTTACTTTTCTGCTAATAATGCATGTCCCATTGCTTTCCAGGTTGTAAATGAGCCAGCAGATGCACACTGCCCTGTTGTGGAGATTTCAACACGTTCTAAACTTAGTTGCTTGAGTTGGAATAAATTTGTAAAAAATCATATAGCTAGTAGTGATTATGAGGAGATAGTAACAGTTTGGGATGTAACAACTCGCCAGGTAATGGTGATGATGACTGCACTGTGACATTGACTTCACTTCCTAATTCTCTTGCAATTACTTTCATATTCTCATCCACGTAATCATCAGTTTACTTTTCTTGTCAAGAAAAAAAGAAAGCAATCAGCTTATATCTAAAATGCATTATTAATTGATTCAACAGAGTTTGATGGAGTATGAAGAGCATAAAAAACGTGCATGGAGTGTCGATTTCTTACCCAGAGAGTCTTCAATGCTTGTTTCTGGTAGTGATGATGCAAGGTATTCTACTTTATTTTGCTTTAGTCTTTTTCAGAATTTTGGTCCAGTTGTTATTTGATTCATATTTATTGCACTATACCTACTCAAGCTTAACTACTATTTATGTAATGAATAAATATGTTTCAGACTCTCATCAAAGAAAAGGAAAGTGGTGGTTTATGTAATTGCATTTCTTCGGAAAGGAATACTAGCATATCTTTACTAGTACGCATGAAAATAAAAATGAAAACGGTTTGTGTTGCTCACTGTAAGTGGATTTGACTGATGAGAATAGGTATGTTTTGGAAGATAACCCAAGCTGCCCAAGCCGTATGGTAAAAAACATTACAGAAAAGCCTTTCCCACGTCCTGCTTGCCTATTAACAGAATACACAATTCATATGTAATTACTCATAAGCTTCTGTAAATTCTCGTTTCACATAAAGATGGCTCATATCTAATTGTTTGCTTCTTGTAAAAAGCTACTTCTACACTGTCATCCATCCTAGAGGAACTGGTTTTTATTGTTGTTGGGGTTTTTCACTCTAATGCTTGATTAGGAGGGAGAGGATGTTATAGATTATCATGTTTCCTGTGTCAAGTTTTCGGTTGATACTCCCTCCATGCCATTTTGGATGATGCATTTTTTTGAGACATGAATATTAAGATGTCATGTAATTTATGTTGTTCTTTTCATTTCGACCCCCGAAGCTGAAATTTTTTAAAAAATTGGGTTTTGTTTAGTGAGAGTTAAATAAGGTAAATTAGATGTTAAAAACTTTCCAAAGAGGGAAACAATTCAACCTTTTTGGGATAGCCCAAAAAGAAATACTTGTCATCCTTTTTAGGATGGAGGGAGAATTTGATTTCTAGATTACTGTACGGTATTTAATTGTGGCATGTACTTATTATTTTCGACTTTTGGTGGTTATGTTAAACATATCCTCCTGATCATTCTCTGCTTCTATTTTATATCAGGTTAAAGTTTGGTGCACTAACCAGGAAGCCAGTGTTCTAAACATTGATATGAAAGCAAATATATGCTGTGTCAAGTACAATCCTGGAAGTAGCAATCACATAGCGGTGCGTGTGCATGTGTGACCCCATTAACTGGTTTATAATATTTCTTGGAACTGTTGAACATAAGCCGAGTTTGCATTCAATGCAGTAGACAATTCATTTAGCTCAACTCCAGTAGTTTTCTCTTAAGGTTTAGCTTATTTATAAACTTACTTGCAGTTGAAAACTTATTTTGATCGTCATAGACAGTTCGAAATCATAATCCCTGTCTTTTGGTTATCTGCTTTTTTTAAATATTTCTGGTAATTCTACTAAAAAGAAGTAGAAAAACATTTTATATTGTATGTGATCATTTGCATTTTTCTAGGTACACTATTATGATGGATGAAATAAAAGGTGGGTGTTAGTAAAACTTTGTTGCAAATTAGTTGTCTCATATTTTTTTATTAAACACATATTATTTTTGTGTTATGTTATTTTTTCATTATAGATAGTACATTATTTTTGTTTTTCCCTTTTTTTTTATTATCAAGGACTAAGATCATTTTTATAGCCAATTCTATATTTACTAGGTAAGCACTTGAATAAGATTTATTATGAAGGAATTAATTTTAATTATTTTTTTCTTTACTCAACTAAAAAATTGATTTGAATAATTTATATTGAATTTTAATTATTTTTCATAAGGCTCACTGTTTATCGTAAAGTTTAGGGCCTAATGCAAACTAAGTTCTAGTTTGATGATCAACTTAAATGATTTGTCAAAGTTTCAGGGCTCTTAATACTTTTAAGTCATTAAAAAAGAGTGTCGAATCACTAAGTTGGACTAAAACATACCAAAATTCAAAGTTGAAGGGCTTTTGTAGATTGAGTTAAAATTTGATGATCAACTGTGTGAGTTGGGAAGCCTTTAGTGTACTTTAGCCACTCATTTCTAAAAGGTAAACTCCACCGGTCGTTCTTAAACTATATCCAGTGTTACTTATTCATCCATACACTATCATATGTTGTTTAATTGTCCTTAAACTATATCCAGTGTTGCTTAATCATTTGGCCATTCATTACATCCATTAAGGATAGACAGAAAAATGATGTAGATGCTGATGTGACATCATTTTTTCACCAAATTTTAACGGTATGATAGACGGCATGATGAATAAGCAACACTAGATATAGTTCTAGAATGATTAAGTAATATTTGATAATTTAAGGATGAATAAGCAATATTTGATATAATTGAAGGATGACCAGTGAAATTTACCATTTTCCTGAGTCTGTCATCACCTCACTTCCACTTCACTTCCAACAACAAACGGTCAAATTTGAATCTTATTATATTATTAATTACTTTGCATGTTGGTCACCAATTTTGCGGTTACAATTGCCTGTTCCTTATAAAGTAGTGATACAAAAAGCTTCACAAGGAGGGTCCTTTAATTGTCCATTTGGACACTAACACCACTTGATTGTTAATGGCAATCATTGCCAGAAGGCACCCAGGAATTTAAGCTGTTAGAAAAACTATCTAGGGCTATATTCTTTTCACGGAAAAATTTATTCTATTTTCTTTCAATTTTTTTTTTTTTACTTTTTCCTTTTTTTATATAAGTTTAAAAATTCATTTTTTTAATAAAATGCATTCTAAAATGTATTTTTGGTTTCCAAACACGGTATATCAATAAGTTTTGAAATAAATAAGCGTATGGTTCATGTACAAGATATTTAAAATAAAAAATTTGGGCGCTGGCCTCGCCTTGTTTGGTATAGGCTTGGGCTTTTGGTTGATTTGTAGACCTAGCGGGGCTCAATTTTTACACCTATCCTTATATCCATGAAGGGCCCACTTCACAGGCTAGGGCCAATGTTCACCTTTACACTATTTGTCTAATATTAAGTTGGAACATGTGACACCATCTTGAGAGTGTCTACTTCTAGTACTGAAGTCTATGCACTCTATTTTTAAGTGGTACAGGCTTTTTATTTAAATTTTACATTTAATTAATAGATATTTATGTATGTGAAAAACATCACTTAATATTTATCTAAATTAACTAACGTCTCTTATACCGTATTCAAGATGAAATAATTCAGTGTGTCATACGATAGATTAAGGTATTGACTAATGGTATTAGATTTAATAAAGACACAAAGCTGCAAAAGTATGTGGCGAACGGTGCTGCGCATCCCTGCCAGTCGCCAGGGTGCTGCATTACAAACACATCATTTCTTTTGGGTAAAATTCAAATTTAGTCCATTAACTATTTGACTTGTCCTAAAATAGTCCCTTAGCTCTAAAAGCGACTATTGAGGTCCTCTAACTCAAGCAACACGTTCAATTCGAGTCTCATCCGTTATATTAACGTTATTTTTGACAGAAAATGCATACATGGTACTTAATACCCTCTGCTTGACCCAACAATGCTACGTGGCATCCTCTTTTATGACAACAAGTGATAAAATTGAGAGAACAATAAATATTAGACTAGAATTGACAAAAAAACCTAATTTTTGGGACTTAAGTTGTTAATTAATCAAGGGCCAATTCGTTTCGTCTAAAGTCAACTAACTTTTTTTAACTTTTTCATCTTTTTTACGTGAAACTAATTTCATTTGAAAGTTAATGTTATGTAGATGCAATAATCAATTTGAAAGTAAATTTTTAGGATGTTGTTAAATTTTTATGAATTTTTCTTTTTTAAGACTTGAAACTAGAAAAATTCATAAAAAATTAGTAAGATTATAAAAATTATATTTTTAATTGATTATTGTAGCTACATAATATTGGCTTTTAATTAAAATTAGTTTCAAGTAAAAAAGATGTAAAAATAAGAAAAAGTCATTTTGTAGTCAATTGGCTAAAGTTGAAACGAATTGGGTGCAAATCTTCCCAAATCTATTCTTGTTGCCGTCACCCTCTTCTCTCCCTTCTCTGGCCAAATCTTCTCCCAAGAGTCTCTCTGTTCGACGCTGCAGAGATCCATTCACTGATGGATCTTTCAGTTCGGCGTGACACATGCTGATTCTTTCCATTTGGCATCGCCAGCCTCGGTCCTCCTTCGATTTTGTTGCCAACTCCCTCCGATAGCCATCCGCCTCCGCCATCATCTCCAGTCACCATCTTCGGTCGTCTCCTCCTGCTCCTTCGATTCTATGATTCTATTTCCTCCGCTCCTTCAGTTCTCCGCTCTTTCGGTTCTCTACTCCTCTGATTCCCTGGTCCCGTCCCCAGCACCTCTAATTCTTCGTTTTTATCTCATCCTGCTCCTCCAATTCACTGTCACCGTCACCGTCCTGACGGCGTTTGACGAATTTTGGCTGGTTCCAGTTGAAACCCGACGGCAAATCATGCCAGACCACCAACCTTCCAATGTTCTCGATCACTCGACCACTGTCTAGATTGACCCTTCTCACTGAAATCGAAGTTTAGGAGAAGAACCACCTAGCGAACAATCAAACGTAAAATAATCAATGATAAGGAGCTAACAATTGAACAATTTGATTGGAGCAGCGAATAAACAATGAGCCAAATCTGCTCAAATCCAACAAAAATCGAGCAGAGGCAGACGAAATCGTGTCCCCTATCAGAGCGGAGGTAGACGAAATCAAGTGTAGGGGTTAAGTTATGGTGTCTTGAAGAGAGAGAGGAATCGATGGTGTGGTGGCTGGGAGAAAATGCGGAGAAGATGGGGTGAATCGTGCTGACTAGGAAAAGAGACAGAGAAGAGAGGGTGAATCTGAATGAATCTAGGTCATGAAGACAGAGTGAGAAAGAGAGAGAGAGAGAGAGGATGCCGCATCTCCCTCCAACAAACCCGACGCTGAATCTAGTCACCTCCCACCCTTCTGATTCTCCATTTCCATCTTTAGCGAGGGATTTGATTCTCCAATTCAAGACGGTGACGAAGGGAGAGAAGATTCAGCTGGAGAAGGGCAAGAAGATGGTGACGGCGGCGAGAGAAGATTTGCAAAGATTTGGTTAATTAACAATTTAAGTCCCTAAAATTAGGTTTTTTGTCAATTCTAGTCTAGGACTTATTATTCTCTCAATTTTGTCGCCTATTATCATAAAAGAGGGTGCCATGTGGCATTGTGGGGTCAAGCAAGGGGTATTAAGCGTCATGTATGCATTTTCTATAAAAAATAACGTTAATATAACGGATGGGACTTGAATTGAACGTGTTGCTTGAGTTAGGGGACCTTAATAGTTACTTTTAGAGCTAAGGGACAAGTCGAATAGTTAATGGACTAAATTTGGATTTTATCACATTTCTTTTACTACTTTTCTGCGGGCATATTCTTTGGGATCTACTCTCTATCCTCCTCCTTAGCTGTCCTTCTTCTTTTGGCCAGATCTCCGTTGCAGGCATAATTTACACAAAAGACCCCCCAGATTATGATGAAAAGGTAGATTGCCCCTGCTATATAAGTAACGTACACTTTATCCTCCAACATCGTACCATTGTTGAACCCAATAAAAAACAATGAGGAGTGCTAGCGGCAGGCGTTAAGACAATCGCCTCCCCACAGTCGCCATGCTCCTGCTGACACGTGTGCCGGTTTATAAAGTTGTTACCGATTACCTTATAAAACCAATTACACCAGCTCTCTTCTCTCTTTACTTTTTCTCTATTCTTTATTTTTCCTTTTAAGCTTTTAGCTGTGCATCACTTGCGGCCTTCATATACCTACCAAAACTCCAGTTTTAAGAAAATATTTTGTGGAAAATATTTTCTTCCACTGATAATTTTATATTTAAAACAAACCTAACAAAATTAATGTTTCAAGAAGAGTTATTATTTTCTCTCCTGGAAATACAAAAAATGTTGATGATGATATCTGTATTTCTCTATCAATAGTTGGATATGTTCAAAGTAGTCTTCTTTATTTCCTCTAAAATCCTATTCAGATCAGCTGTGTTGTGCACGACAATTTTAGACCAATGATCTGAGGCCCCTAGTATATATACTATATTTGTCTATCTAATGGTGCTAGTGGATAAGCATCGATGAATTCGATGAGTGATAAGAAAATTAGTAGTTTATTTCTTCCGTATTTTAACTTTAAAAAAATATACAAAAGAGATCGGGATTTGTTGAAAAAACTTTACCATAAGAGAGATGGTAGTATTTCTTCCAGTTCCATTGAAACAAAGAATGAGAAAATTGCAAAATTAGGATATGCTTGAACAAACTGGGGGAGGCAAATGGAACTTTTTATAAAGGTTCAATAAGTTCAAACGTATGCTGCCGATTATTGGTTTTTACTAGGAAAAGTAATATTGACATGGCATTACCGCTGAGTGAGTGTCGAAAGCGGTTGTTTCAATGGCTGCCGCTAGCACTTCTCAAAAAACAATTGGCACTATTTTTATATTTAGATAAAGGAAAAGTAGTAATTTAAACCATTTACTAACTATTAAACTATTAAATAGTTTAAGTCCCCTGAAAAGTAGTTAATAAATAGTTTAAATTATAATTCTTAAAAGTCAATACTAGCAAATAGCAACCAACAGACACCATGAAAAAAAGGCTCGCATTTATGAACAGTGTAGGTTTTTGTAATAATATGTATCAAATTGTATTTTTAGTTAAATCTTGAGGTTTTTTTTTTTGTAACTTGCCCTAAACTAAATTACTTTTCTTCTTCATCATGTGACCAAAAGTGCTTTTCTTATTATTCATTAATTAATGAATAGTTTCTTTTACAGGTGCATGTTCATTTTTATCATTTCATAACAAGTTGCTTAGCAGGTACTGTCAAATTAAAAGTACAAACTAGCACTTAGAAACAGATCTGGTAAGAAACTAGCACATTCATTAAGTATTCTTTTTTCTTTTTTCTTAAAAAATTCAATTAATTTCGTAAGATGAACCTTCGCATATACAGGTGAAATTCAATCTTAAAACCATGATTTTATCACGGAAGAAAAAAATTAACTGTATAAGGCCGCAACAAATAAAAAAAAATAAAGAATAGATATTATTATTACCGCTCATTCGTTAATTCTTTTATTCTTTTAATGGATTCATGTCTCAATTCTATTGCTCCATCATGGGGAGTAGTGGAACAAGAATGTCTTCAAGTTTATAAGCAAGCGACAGTAGGATTATTTAAAAAAACAGTTTTCGAAATATTCACCACACACACACATATATATAATTAAAATGAGCTTTTCTTTTTCGCATGTCGTGATTAATTTAATTCTATCTGATTTTCTTTATACTCTTGAGCCTCGAAATTTTTAGCATTGTACAATTTGGATTTAATGTCCTTAATTCATCGCTCCCGTTTTATTTTTTTTTTTAAACCTCAAAGGCTATCATAGGCTCATTCTCTACACACAAAACAAACAAAAAAAAGAAAGGCTACCGTAGGATCATGCTCTTGTTATCTAATGACAACTCATTTTGTTGCCAAACAAACTTATTGGCATATATACAAAAAAGCAAGAAAGATTAAAAAAAAACTGAAGTAAATTTAATCCCAACAGTTGGCCAAAAAAAAAAAAAAGAAAGAAAGAAAGAAAACAATAATCCCAACAGTTTCGTTATTGAGGTTAATCTGTGCGATCGGTTTTGTCCGAAGAATGTGGATTAGTCATTAGTAATTCCAATCTTTCTGCCCTCCCCATCACTCCCAAAAAAAAAAAAAAATATTTAAACGCATGATTTCAAGAGATTGGATGACACTAACTGGGGCACGGAAGATTGAGAAGTAGTATAGGGAGAGGCTGTTGAGCACTGACTTCAATAAGGTTAACCTTCCTCCGACTGGAAGGGTGTTTGATTTCTACTTAATTATATTTAATTTTGATTTAAATTTGTCTAGAACAATGCTCCAAGAGTGAGGCCAACCCATGTTCAATCCCATTGGGAGGTCTAGATATATGCTCGTACATACTTCTAATTACCCAAAAAAGAAAAAAAAGAATGGTCGAAAACCAAAGCCATCAAAAGGCTATTACCCCATGCTAATTAGGGTGGGCATCCTAACAATGGGAGATGTCTCCTTTTCCTAATATTCACACAAAGGCGAAAAGTATTTTAATAATTATGAGATTTGGTTGAAATTGTATTTGTCTCCATGATAATTTAAGAAATTGTGATTTTCCCCTCATTAGTCAATAGTAAGAAAAAGATAGTTAATCTGGTAAATGTTAAATAATCATTAGATAGTTTAAATTTATTACAAGTAGTTAATAGTATTTTTTATTCACCAACGACGGACTGAATTTCACAAAGCAAAAAACAATTACAAGTAGCATACACCTGTCTGATGATTACACGTAGCAAAATCACTTGAGCGAGTACTTAATATAAGCAAGACGTCCAGGAGCATCAGAGAATTTTATAAGGGTCATCAAATCATAAGCAATCCAACACTGCCGCCTGTACTCGTTGTAGAAATACCCCAAGCACTTGCAATCCGCTGTGCAATTTTTCCTGCAAACTGGTTCTTCAACAAATTCTATGAAACTGTTAGCATCCCAGGCGCTGTATTGGCTCACTCCTTCCAGTTTGTAATACCCAATATCTTCAGCCTTACAAGATGTGAGCTTTGTTGGCCGGCAATCCTTGCTCCAATTCAATAACCCACTCGGAGAAGGACAGGCAACGCATTGGTTCTTGTCGCAGAGCCCAAAGTTGCCACATTTTTCTGGCAATCGACACCCCGATTCCCAATCCGGATTGTCGCTGAATAGGGCAAAAGATTGGTTCCAAGAAGTAGTTTCATTGTTGTAGGTAAAAACCCTAAAGTTACCATCAGTTCCTAGCCTTATGAATGATAGGCGACTATCGTACTTCATACTTGCCCATGTGTAGAAGTCTGGTCCATCCTCGGACACATGAGCCCCAAATCTCAAGATAATGTCGTACCCGTTTGCTTTTTTCCTCGATCTTTTAACTGACTCTAATCTCATAAACCCAACCTGACTAAAATCTGGCTCGAATAATATGTCGTAGATTAGAGGTGTTGGGGAATTTTGACCTTGATAATAGAAAGCTAACCTTTCAGGTTCCAGGACGAAAGAATAACGTCCATCCCTGTTGACTTTATCTGATGCTCGACTCACGAGTTTAGTTGGACCCGTATCTTGAACAAGGGATTGACCCACTAGAAGGGTATCAGTCGGATAATCAAAACTCTGCCATGTAATGTTACCCTGTTTGCCATGAAGGATTAGGTTCCCATTTCGGGACAACTTGATCCGGGCAACATTTCTGTTGGAAGTCTTGGTTTGCCAAGCCACACGGCCGTCGGAGTCAACGAGGATGAGGTTCCCATTGGGTTGGAAGACGAGCTTGGCATTCTCCTGCACCGGTTTGCCGCGGTTGGCCTCCCAAACCCAGCGGATGGAGGGGTGCGAACGAGCGGCGAACATGCCCAGAGCGAGAGTGTAGGAGTTGGGCGTGGTGTTGTAGAAACATAGCTGGAATGGGGGGTTGGAAATGGGGAGAGGGCGGTAGGTGGCACCGTATTCGGCAGAGGAAGCACCAAATGAGCCCTTGTTCACATAGGTAAACTTTGGTGATGAAGGGGGACGACTGGCATTAACGATGAAGGGACAGAGAAAGAAGAAGATCAGGGAAAGCATTTTTAGGTAGCTCTAGCTGATCCGAATTGCTAAGAGAGATATTATCTATATGCACGATATTTGCACGTTGAGATGGGAATTATTATTCGTTGGGAGGGGTGGGTCAAAATCAAGCAGCTCTCTTTCTTTGACTTCTTGCAGCTTCTACAAGTTGGGATTTTTTCTACTTTTATTGTGGGTACTGCACATGCTCCACCTGCATGTGAAAATTGGGATGGCATCCACTAAGGAACGGTTTGCTGCTTTTTCTTTTCTTTTCTTCTACATGAAAAGAAGGAAAATGACTTCACGGGATTTTCCAAACTAAAAAGAAGTCGGCTCCATCTCATCTAATGGTGGTGCCAACTGTTTGTGATGATCAGGGACTGTGACCATATCAGGATTCTAAAATAAAAAATAAAAAATAAAACAGGTTCTGCTTAGATTTAGGGAAGTGGAGGGGATTGAGAAGAGAATTAATATAACTTATTTGTTTGTATAAAAGAAAATAGAAAGGAAAGGATATTATTATTGTCTCACTTCCTTACCACATGCGTCTTTTTCACCCTGGCCTCTGCCTTTCTTTACATAAATACATTACATATGTCTCTCCGGAGCTTCACCCTGCTCTTTTTTAAACTACTCCCTTCATCCAAAATTTTTATTTTATTTATTTTTAGTAATTAATTTAAAATTTTTTATTTCTAATATTTAATATATAAATAAAAAAAATATATATATATAAATAATAAATTAAAATATGTAGTTTTTAAATATATATTTTTTTAATTTTTTCTAAATAATAATAATATAAAAAAATTGAAGTTAAAATATAATAAAAAATTAAATAGAGTAAAAATTTTGAGAGGGAGTGAGTACATTAGTATATTACCGTTCATATCTTGGGCGTCACGTGCTCTAGTTTAAAGTATTTTAAGGGAATTGAGATAAGTCAAAATATGACCCTTTGACTCTGGCAATACACATATTTTCTCATTCAGTGGTAGTAGTACATGTCATCGAGGTACAAGGAAAATAATTTTTTATTTTTTCCCGACTCGTCCCATCCTTTCGTTCTTTGTTGGAATGCAACAGGTCGGTCATATACAGTGAGACCTATGAATTTTTTAAAGGGATCAATAAATATCTGTAATTATACATATCTTAAGTAATGTTGTCCTTGCGTTGACCATAGTATCCATTCCTTACAATGATACAAAATGTTGAACTATTACCTAACATACTATGGTATATACCACTCAATATTTTTGTGGTAAATTACATAATATGTAAGTACTAAATTTTACAAGTTGTACAAAATGGACCTTTTTACTATTCTTGTTAAGTTTTAGGAGCCAATTTATTTTTATATAATTGTCTAAAGTCCACTTTATTTATTAGTGCACTTAGATTGTAGTGCTCCACTCCATTACACAATAAAAGAAAAGTCTCATTTTCTTTATCCCATCTTTGTGGGTTTATTATTTAATCTTCTACCAGTGGTTTCTCTATCAGGTATTAATTCTCTTTGGTGCTCCACTTCTACTCTTTCATTTCTTCCTGAATGAAATTGATGATCATTTTGTCAATGTCAAAGAACGGCATGCATAATTTAAATTATAAACATTATTCATCTTTTTCTTATGCTATAAAATAATTTATTATAATATTGTAGTATAAATATTGTGGTATAAATAATTATTACTACCTATAATATTTCCATTTGCTCCATAGATGCTGAAATTTTACTTTAACATTTTGTGCAAATGCTTAAACATTATGACTATGTCTGAAGTTTTTTTTTCCCTACTTTTTCTTAGGTAATTGTTTTTTTCCTTTATTAATTTAATGATTAAAACATAAATTGATTAACATAAATTAAGCACAATTGTTTCGGTCATATCTTTTCACTATTAATAATTAAGTTTTATAGCACTAGTTATTTACTTCAAAAGGTTTATTGTTTAATAAGTAATTTGCTCTATAATTATTAAAATTGAAAGTAAATTTTATAAATAAATTTCTTATCAATATTAAAGTAGGAATTTAGACAACTATGTATGTTTTGCAAGGCAAATGTTTGTTTTTACAATTATAGATATATATTCGTAAATACAAATTATAATTGTTTATATAATGATATGTTATGTACTTTTTAACCGAAGTGCCAAGAGTTATATGTAATTTAATTAGTACAAAATCTCTTCAAGACTCGATTGTATTCCACTTGTAGAACTGCTCAATGATTTTTTTATACAAATTATTATTAGGTTTCCTTTTTTTCTTATGGGGCAATTCATTAATGGGATTAATGATGATGCCTTTTTTGCAGGTCCAATTCAGGTTTGGAGTGAGTCACAGCTTTAGGTTTGACATTGGTCACAGACTTCTTATTATTTACATTTTGTTGCCACTTGATAATCGATTTGTCTCACTTCCAGAACCGATTGGTGAAGTGGTGTTACCAGATATGGAGAATCTAGGCTATCATGGCCTCTTCCATCTCACTGACAATGATGGGCTTAGATGCAGTCTAAAGCTTGACAGATAAGGATTCAAGATGCAATCTTGAGCTTGTCAGACGGCGCTTTGGAAATGCAGTCCGATGTCAAACGATGGAGATGGGCATGTCGGATGGTGAAGGACGACGGATGAGCTCGAACTGAATTGGGCCTAGAGATTGGAATCAACAGCCCATTATCTCAAACCCGCTGCCAATGTCATCCACGAGAGCTGGGAAATGATAAAGGGGGCTAAAGGGGAACTAGATCTGGTGAGATAGGCGGCCTAAGGAGGAGAACACGCTTTACACAAGTGCTTCAACGATGTCGGACAAAGAGTACAAAACAAGCAGCTCATCTCTTGTTGCAAGCTAGAGAAAAAGAAAATAGTGGGGAAAGCCGTGTCTCTTCCATTTATTGATGAGTTGCACTTGACTGTAATTTTCACCAACTCCAACACTCATTTCATTTCCGGCACATTCTCTTCGAGCTAATGATCACTACTAAAATAACCGACTTTACCAACTGCTATTTTCCAGCGGGCAGCAGTTGGTAACTGGCAGTTGGTATTCGATACGTTGGAAAAATTTTTACCAACATGCAACTAATAACACGTTGGAATCACGCAACTAATAACACGTTGGTAAATTCCAACGTGTAAACGTTGGTAAAATACACGTTGGTACTTACCAACAGTCATATAAAGGACTCGGTTTCCATCACGTAGTTGTATTTATCAACTGCCGGCCGTTGGTAACTTACCAACTGCCGGCAGTTGGTAACTTACAGTTGGGTAGTTACCAACTGCCGGCAGTTGGTAACTTGCCACTTGGTAATTACCAACTGCCGGAAGTTGGTAAGGTTGTTGTTATGAAGCCGTTGGTACTGACCCTTCGCAGAAGTTGGTAAATCTAGCGTTTGCGCTTTCGTTATTTGTATTAAACAAGTGATTGGTTTCGGTTGTTTCGTATTTTTCCTCATTTCAATCCACATTAAAAAATAAAATACCAATTCAAAAATACGCCCGACTTTACTCAGCAATAAACATTACACAACTATACCAACGCAATTGAAATAAAATATTCTCAACTACAGCATAATTAAGGGAATAATAGATATGTCTGAAAGAAAGCATTCAACATTCAACATTCAACGGCTTACACATTTCATAAATATCAGGTCAGTCTGAATTAGGTCTAAAAATTATTATGTCTAGGGCTCTAACACAAGAACTTTGGAAATTCGCTAACCTGTTGATGACGCCCATCACGGAGTCCCAACTATCTCATCATCCTCTGAGTCCGAGTCATCAGGATATTGTGGAACTGGTTGTGCCGGCGGACATGGAAGGTTTAGCGAACGACAAATAATCTCCAACTGAGCCCGGTTTGCCTCCAATGCAGCTCTCTGAGCCTCCATCTCTGCTCTCTGTCTCCTCTTAATCCTCTCGAGCTTCCTCTCGTACTCCGCATCCCTTCGCGCATTCTCCTCCGCCATCATCTTTTGTACTTGCTCGTTGAATTGCGGTGTCTGTGTGATGTCGATAGGCGGGATAAGACCTGGCTGTCGGCGTCCCGAAATAGCACACTGCTCATATCCTAATCCAAATACACGGCCTCTCCTTCTACCGCCAGATGCGGTACTAATGATTGCTAGTTCATCAATGGCCTCTATTCCATCCTCTTGCTGTGTTTGCTCCTCAATCTCTGCACTGATACGAGTCTACAGAAACGTCATAAAATACATATAAGTTATGTCATAATTTGTAAAACATAGTAATTAAGTTAACAATATTCTGCGACCAAACAGTTATACTACTTACAGCAACTTCTTCACAGCGCTTACTAACATATTTCCCATTCTTCATTTTATGTGTCGCCTGAAGGACTTTAAACAAGCCAGGGTCCTTCTTCTCAGGATCTCTCTCTCTCTAATTGAATGAAACGTAACATTAATATGTAATTTAATTTCATTAGTATCTGAAATGTTGTTTGAAAAAACATTAGCGAGATACATACCATTTGCTCTCGATGTGCAGACATTGAGATAGATCCCCCAGCATATGTCGCGCTGCAAGAACCAGACTGTGAATCCTCGTCAGTCATTGTTGCTCGCATTGCCTTGAAATATGCTGACTTCTGAATGAACTCAGGACTCGCCCAATATGCCTCCATCTCCGCATATGCAGCATCTGACATAAAGTTCGCCTTCGCTCGACGTTTAACCGGATCTTTCACACGCCGAATTTCTGACATCATGGTTCTGTAATGCTGTGCTCCCAATATATTCCAAACCCGATACACCTTATTATGGTACATGGGATCCCACTCACAGCTCCTCTGTATAGGTTAATATGTTTAAACTATTAGCATGGGAAAATACTATTCTATATCTTATAACATTATTACATCATTATCATAGTAATATTATTGTCATACTTCAAAAACACGCCACCATTGCTGCAGGTCTGATGGAGAGACGGAGGACCAATCAGAATATGGCTTGAAATGTGTGGTGAAACATGGTGTCACTAACCGTGTCGCCGCAGCTGGAATGAATCTGTAATGTTTACATTATCGGACTTAAGTTTCAAAGAATGATTCCATGTAAAGTATTCACTCTCACTAATATTTATTTGTTTTTCTGGTATTTATCACTTACGTGTTACCATGTGGGGATATCCTCATCCGCGTTCGACCTGCTGTCTGTGACATCGATGATGGGATGTCATCAATATGTATATCATCATCTGATGGATGGGTCGTCACTATGGGGTGCCTCAGGTGCCGCGCACCAGATCCATGTCCAGATGGCGTGCCTCCACCGCCGTCAGATCGGTGCTCATATGAGGGGACCTGCGTGGGTGGCACTGTTGTTCCCTGCGTCTCCACACGGACATCCTCCTGTGCCCGAGATGAAGAACCCATCCTATGTCGTTCATTAAGTATTGGTTCCATTACCTCCTTAAACTGCGCAAATGGTCCTTTCCCAGGCCGACGTTTATAGGTGTTATCCCCTTTATGAGGCATCTGCATTTATTTTTAGGTTAGTTGGTGAATTAAACATAACATATATCTACTGACATATATTGTGCAGTATTAGGGGTACATAAACGTACTCAAATATTTCCATCACATACATAAAAATTACAGGTTACCATTATTCCTAATATATGTTATCTAATCATTCATTCATTCCCACTACTTTCATTCGACTCAAACTCCTCCGACTCTTCAGAGTCACTGTCATCGGATATAAACTCCTCCTCATCCCCTGTCTCGCCATTAGATCCCCCCTCCTCAAGTACATCTTCTTCAATATCATCACCGACACCCGGGTAAGCTAACTCCTCAATTGGGTCATCTTCAATTCTTTGACAATTAACGGATCCACTGTCTTGATACACGTCATCCGTGTCCAGAACTGCACTCTGTATCATCCATCAAGGTTTTATCTTCATAACAGCTGACCACCCGTTTCTTTCACGTGACTTACTCGGATATCGTGTGTAGTAAACTTGGTCAGCCTGTGATGCTAGAATGAAAGGATCAAACTTCTGATATCTGCGGCTATTCCGGATCTCAACTAACCCAAACTGTTTATGCATTCGAGTTCCACGTTCAGGTGTTGGGTCAAACCAGTTGCACATAAACAAGACAACATTCTTATGCGGAAAGCCGGGATATTCGACTTGAATGACTTCTTCTAATATACCATAAAAATCACATTCAACTTCACTTGCACCCGTGCTGCGTATGCAGACTCCACTATTAAATGTTGATTTGTCCTTCCCCTATTCACTTATGTGAAACTTGTACCCATTTGTGAAATACACCGGCCATGTCTGAACTCACTGTGAGGGCCTACATGCAACATCCCACAAGATGGTATCGACAATATTGTTACCTGGGTCATCAACCTATGTAAAACATATTTCAATTTAGGACAATATATATGGAGACTTTTATAACTTAACATATTGCAATACATTCTGTCCTAAAAGCACACATACATATTGTCGGAGCCAGGCTGAGAAATTGTTTTCAATGTGTATGTCCATCTCGGACATTGTTATCTCGGGTGCAGTTTCCCTGACCATGTCCACAAACATACTGTGGCCAATAACAGAAACAATAAAAATATGTTAGTTTTGTTTAATGAGTAGTACTGAATTTGAACATAGTCACAGTTGGATTGCCTTTACATGACAAATGACTTACTTTAGGTATGGCTTGATCTGAGGACAGTTTAGAAGAACGTATGTGGTTGCAAGTTTGAGTTCATCGTCCGTGAGGAATCTATATCAGCATGCACCATATGGTCGTCCTGGAAAAGTGAATGTGGACCACAAGTCACCATTACATTGGATAGGACCACCATCGTCATTTCTCGGTACGCGGTTCATCATTGAGAGAACATGGGACTCAAAGTAATGAGAGCAAAAGATGGAAGTCTCCTCTATAAGGTATGCTTCACATATCGATCCCTCAACATGAGCAGTATTAGAAACCTTCATTTTTACGTCATGCATGCACCGCTCAAATTTATACATCCATCGGTATTGAACAGGTCCTCCAACCCTTGCTTCAAAGGGCAAGTGAACTGGGAGATGCTCCATGACATAAAAAAACCCTGGAGGGAAAATTCTCTCAAGCTTACAAATTATAATTGGAATATTTTCCTCCAACGCAAACAAGTGATTTTCATGCAACTCTGGAGAACACAAGTCTCTAAAGAATAGGCTTAACTCCGTTAATGGCTTCCAAATATTGTTGGGTAGCGCTTCGAGGGCAATGGGGAGAAGCCTTTGCATCATAACGTGGCAATCATGACTCTTCATACCATACATATTGCAACCAGCTGTATCAACACATTTCCCAAGATTCGAGGCATATCCATCAGGGAGTCGTAATGATTTTACCCAGGCGATCACATCTTGCCTTTGGTTAACATCCAATGTGAACGTCGCCTTTGGTTTGAACGAACGACCATCATCAAGTGGAACCATGTTTAACTCCTGCCGATTACAATAAATTTCCAGGTCCTTCCGTGCTTTCACATTATCTTTCGTTTTGTTCTTCACATCCATCACAGTATTCCATATATTCTCAAACACGTTCTTCTCAATATGCATAACATCAAGATTATGTCGAATTAAGTTCGTGGCCCAATATGGTAACTCCCAGAAAATGCTTCGCTTCGTCCAATTATGTGATTTCCCATAATCACACGGTCGATTTTGTGGACCATCGTTACCAACTGATAGTATCCATGAGATTCTTTCAAATATATCTTCGCCTGATAAGTGCGGAGGAGGCAATGACTTTTCTGATTTCCCTTTCTTAAAGCAAGTACAATTCTTTCTATATGGGTGGTTCCGGTGGAGGAATTGCCGATGACAGTCGAAAAAAGAAATTTTCCCGCCATACTTAAGTTGGAATGCTTTACTTTCACCCATACAAATAGGGCAAGACAATCGCCCATGTGTCATCCACCCTGATAGCATGCCATAAGCCGGAAAGTCATTTACGGTCCACATTAATGCTGCTCGCAGAATAAAATTTTGTTTCAATGACACATCCCATGTTTCGACGCTATCAACCCATAGATGTCGTAGCTCGTCTATGAGAGGTTGTAGATAAACATCAATCTTATGATTTGGGCTACGTGGACCTGGAATCAGCAATGAAAGGAACATGTAGAGTTTTTTCATACACATCCAAGGGGGCAAATTATACGGAGTAACGATCACAGGCCAACAAGAGTATTGTTTCCCAGATGGTCCAAAAGGTGTAAATCCATCGGCACACAACCCCAATCTGACATTTCGTGGTTCCGAAGCAAACCATGGGTAGGTCTGATCAAAATGTTTCCAAGCTTCAGCATCTGATGGATGTTTTAACACACCTGGGACCTGTGTTTGCTCCTTATGCCACCTCATCTGCTCAGCTGTTGCCAATGACGCAAATAAGCGTTGCAGACGAGGGCTTAGTGGTAAATAATGCAGCATTTTCCTCGGTCGATCTTTACCATGACCTCCCTTTTTTGGCTTATATCTCTCAGACCCACAGTACTTACAAATACAATTGGTACTGTCATCTTTCCAGAACAACATACAATCA
Source organism: Aquilaria yunnanensis (assembly GCA_039654915.1). Classification (NCBI taxonomy): domain Eukaryota; kingdom Viridiplantae; phylum Streptophyta; class Magnoliopsida; order Malvales; family Thymelaeaceae; genus Aquilaria; species Aquilaria yunnanensis. The sequence goes on from CM077595.1 coordinate 7,742,491, forward strand.
TTCACACAGACGTCAATCTTCTCGTGAGACAGACCTAACTGGGAAACTAATTTCTTAGTTTCATACCAATTTGATGGCATCTTACTATTTGTTGGTTGAGTCTCCTTCATTAGTTGGGCAATGCCATTAAAGCATCCTCGTGACATGTGATACTCAGACTTAAGGTTGAGAAGGCGGACAGCAGCCGATAACTCAGAATGACTTTCGCACCCATCCCATAAAGAAGTTGATGCTGAATTCAAAAGATTAAAAAAATTTTGAGCACTTTCATTCGGCTCCACAACATTATCTTCCTGAAATTGATTGTAACTAGGGCCAACGGCATCTAATACCATCCTTTCATATGGATTCGTCGAACACCCCGGCTCAAACTCCCTAAACCCACCCACAGCTGGAGCCGTATCTGATGCTTCATTAAATGGCTCACCATGAGCGGTCCAATTCAAGTAAAAAGGCTTAAACCTCTATTTGTACAGATGAACTCTGACCTCATCAGCCTGATTAAACCGCAAATTCTTACACTTCCGACAAGGACAGCGAATGCATGACCCGCTCATAGTTTCAGGTTGGGATACAGAAAATGATATAAATTCTTTCACCCCGGTCTCCCACTGTTGTGTGTAACCAGATCGGCGAGGCAAGAAACGGTTACTGTACATCCAACTACGGGCGGATTCCATTACACACAGAATCTGTTCGTAATCATAAACACCTCAATCTATTAAATGATATACATACTCAAGTTTATGGTTTCACGTATGTGTAAAAAAAACAGAAGTATGCTTCAATGTTTACGTACTCAAGAATACAGTATTTTTAGATAGCCAAAGTTTAATCTCAATCTATTTGTTGTTATGATTTCCCTACGGTCATCATTATTGTTCGTTATTGTAGTCATTACTGTCATTGTTCTTAGTACTTAAATTCATAATTTTTAAAGGATATTTTATTATATATAGGATTTACTAACTACAAAAGGTAATTAATAAAGAAAGTTAATGTTTACCTTAAGGGATGGTAACTGTCCTGATTATTCCTTTACTCGTTCAGACTTTTAAGGTTACAGTTTGAGGGTTTATGATTTGAATTACGAGCTTATAATTAAGGTACAGGTTAAGTCTAGAGTTTTGACAAAATGGGGATTATTTTGGTTTAGATTTATTGTATAGCGTTTATGGTAAAGTACAAATTAGTGTTAAGATTAAGGTCTAAGTTTAAGTCTATTAGAGTTTAAACTTAGGTAAATGGTTCATACTGCTACGATTATAGACTTATAGTTTACCTCATCCTTTGTCGTATTTAGGGTTTACAAGTTTAGGTATATTGTGTTAGGTTTACTCTAAACGCGTAATTTAAACAAAATTCTAATAATTATTATAATTATTAGTATCCTTATAATTAGTATTATTATAATTGCAAATAATTATTAGTTTTATTTTAATTATTAGTATTATTATTATTAGTATTATTATAATTATTATTATTTCTATTATTTGGAGGTAATATTATTATGAATATTATTTCAACTATCACTAACCAAAAATTTTTATTATTTTCTAACTTACTACTACCACAATCAACTAGTAATTATTATTATTATTACTATTATTATGTTTATATTATTGGGTACAAAAAATAATAATAATAAATTAGTATTATTATTATCATTACTGCTTTGTTTGTTATTTTATCCATACAGAAATTATCCCACAATCTAATTTTATCCAAGATAATTACTAAGAAGAAAAAAATTTTAATGACATCACTAAAATTACAATTAATCAAAAATTAATTAACACAAAATAAATGAGAAAGACCGAACTAAATCACCAGAAAAATGTAGAATGAACAGTCATAATACTAAAATTTTAAGTACAACATAAATAAATAAATACATATTCTTTCCCAAAAAAAAGAATTAATTCGGATAATTAAAAAAATTTAATAACTTACCTCAACCAACTTGCCATACTATTTGAAATTAAACTAAATAATTTCACAGATAAATATACAACATAAATAATTTACTTCCAACCAAATTATTTATTATCCACAAAGTATACAAACTAATTTTACAGAAATATTAAATATACTACCTAATCAATTAACTTACAACTAATTTTTCACAAATTTTAATTAAACTCAATATTTTGACATATACATATATTACCCACACATTTTACTTAAAAGTAATTATTTTCTATTTTTAATTTAATCCCAAAATTCAGAAAAAACTAAGAAAATGTACATAAATGTTAAATTATAATGGGTCACCCAACTAGTTCAAATCCAACCATCAACAACAATACATCACCAATATTTCACAAATTTTACTACAAAATACCATGAAATAATCGGAATATTACCTATTTTTTGGAAAATAAAAAAATTAAAAATATGTTCTAAACAAATAAAAATTTAAGTGATAGTAAATTTAAGTGTAGATTACTTACATAGTAATTTTACACAACAATTAAATAAACTACCTAATCAATTTACTTACAACTTATTATTAACTATTTTAAATTAAACTAAATAATTTCACACATAAATATACAACCTAAATAATTTACTTCCAAAGTACTTATTTATTATATCTAAATATAGAAACTAATTTTACACAAATATTAAATATACCACCTAATCAATTAACTGACAATAAATTTTTCACTATTTTTAATTAAACTCAATATTTTGACATATACATATATTACCCACACATTTTACTTAAAAGTAATTATTTTCTATTTTTTATTTAATCCGAAAATTCAGAAAAAACTAATAAATTGCACATAAATGTTAAATTATAATGGGTCACCAAAATAGTTCACATCCAACCATCAACAACAATAAATCACAAATATTTCACAAATTTTACTCCAAAATACAATAAAATAATCGGAATATTAACTAATTTTTGAAAAATAAAAAAATTAAAAATACGTTCTAAACAAACATACCTCAAATCCGACTTCAGTTGCTTCAAAGACCTCCAAATAGCTTCAAATCAGCTACAACAACGAAAATCAAAACCCATTATCAACAAACAACCGATAGAAATTCAAAAAAAAAAATTGAAAAATATTCACACTAACCTACAGATCAACGAAATGAAGACCAGATCCACGTTTTACTAAGGTCAACGAAGCAATTTCACCCCTTGGTCTTCAAACGAACGTGCTGTGTGTGCGTGTGGGATGTAAAAAACGCAGAGAGAGCAGAGGAGAAGAACAGAAGAAGAAGAAAGAAGAAGACGAGCTGGTTCGCGACGCTGGGGGGGGGGGGGTTTAAAAACGGAAAAGTCAAAACGCACCGTTTAACTAAAAAAATTTCTAACGGCTAAAGCCGTTGGTAAAGTTAAAAAAAAAAAATACACCAACTGCTGGAAGTTGGAATTTTACCAACGGCTAAGACCGTTGGTAATTACCAACGGTTTGCACGTTGGAAAAAAAATGTCAATTTTTTTTGAAGCCCTCACCAACGCGTGCACGTTGGAAAATATTTACCAACGGCTAGCCGTTGGTAAATCGCCCTTAAAAAAAAATTTTCCCAACTGCTGGGATGTTGGAATTTTACCAACGGTTTGCACGTTGGAAAAATAAAAAAAAACTATTAAATTTTTTTCAAACAACGCGTGCACGTTGGAAAATAATTACCAATGGTTATACGCGTTGGTAAATACCAACGGCTACGCCGTTGGTAAATTAGCAGTTGGAAAAGCGTGATATTTTAGTAGTGGATTAATCCCTTAATGGGGCATTGATAAGTTTACAATTTATATATATTAATTCTATAATTTTCTTAGGTTTTGTTTTGATTTATTAAGCTAAAAGGGGCTGTTAACAATTTTATTCTATTTTATTTTGAAGGGACTAAGGATACGGCCATTTCATTTTGTTGAATTTTTAAGTGGGAATAAAACGAAAATATGGCATTAAGGACCAAACAAGAAACGGGGGCGTATTTGCTTCTGGACGAAACAAGTTCACTTTTCTTATTACTTGGCACCAGCCTTGACCTTTTGCGGGGAACTCCTACCATGTGGCTGTGATCTCAATTATTTTTCATTCTCGTGCCGATTCGCTGCTTCCGGTCAACATGAAACCAGAAATTGAAGTCGTCTAATCATTTATTTGCTCCGGACCATTTTCCGATTGAATTGGTTTCGTCCGTCATCATCGACTAGCTGCCTCTTTCATTCATTCTACTTGATTTATGACAAATAGCAGCTATAATGGAGTTTTTAACATTCTGAATCAAGCAGTGGAGCTGCTGTTACTTACATAAGCGGGACGTGCAATTGAAGAAAGCCAACAGCTCTACAAAAACTTAGCGCATAAAAGGTGCTCGATAAAATGATTGAGTGACGCTGGAAGAAGAGTCTGTCCAATTTTGGACTCCACATTCATGCGAACCTTATTAGCCAATCATGGTAGAGTTCAGTTTCTAAAGGAAATTAGGTGCACAATTAATGAACACTTTAATTTTCATGATATAAAATTAATGCCAAAATTAAGGCGTACTTGGTTATCACTGAAGAATCGAGTGATAGTTTTCTTGATGAAAAATGCTTCTTTGAACATATTTGCAGAAGATGTGACTTGTTGTGAACACCCAAGATCAGATATTTAATTAACTTGGAAATACAAGTAATTAAATATGTTGGTTCACACCCAATACTCGACCATAATTCTCTTTATTGTGATAGAGAAGTGTGTATGACGAAATAGAATAAGTAGAGCCTCTAGAAATTGTGTTCACAAATTCACCTTGCACAATTCTATTACTCTCTATTTATAGAAAATGAATTGGCACTTATGAAGGGTCATAACCCTTCATAAAAGAGTCATAACTTTTTATAAAATGTTGTACTACTTCGTCAAGAGGTGCCTTTATTCACCCATAACTTCTTCCCTTAAAATAAGGCAATAACTACCCTTAAAAGAGATGTGTTGGTTCGGCTATAGAGTCACAACTCTTCTAAGAGTTGTATCTCCTTAAATCAAGGCCATAACCACCTTCTAAAGATTGTTAAATTCGCCTAAAACATGACCCTTCACTAAAAGTCATGTTATTTCATTAACCAAGGTAGTTATGGTGCATAATTACCTCCCAAGGGTCATATATGTTGAGATAGACATATCTTTTCATTTAAAGGTCATATCCCTTCATAATATGAGTAGTTATAGGGTATTTATTAAATAATTATCCCATGTGTCAAGGTGTACATGTACACCAACATATGATGTGATTACATCAAGCAGTAGTAAAATAAGTATATCTTAGAGCGTTAATAGAAATTAGTAATCATTCTTGATAATTAAATTCCAACAGTTTCAACCTAATTGAAAGGTATTTGGTCAAGCCCAAATCCTTTTTTTTTTAGTGCGCTTTGTTCCCTTAAGGATAGAGAATTTTCGCCGATAAAAGGAGCATGGAGAAAACGCATGGAACAGAAAGCAAATTTTAGGTTTTTATCTTTTTATTTTCTTGTGCTTTTGATTCAAATATGGCTAAGTAATTTTTGTGGTTCAATTCTAAAGATGATTTTCATCGCTAACACCGGTTATGAAAATTTATTTTACTTGCTTAAATTCTTTTTAAATTCAAATATTTACTTCTTTATGGTTATTATTTATTGCAATTAATTTTTCTGTTCTTGCTTATTGAATTGGTTCTGTGATTGCAAATCTACTTGATTTTTTTTTAACTGCTTAGGTAAAGAATTCAATTTAGAAGTAAGTAAATTGGGTGGGAATTATTTTAATTTCTGATTAGTTCATATATAAGAAGTAAGACATGTTAAATTGTTGAAGTTTTTTTATTGTTACCTGGAATAAACTTTTTCGTTCATTGTTTTTCATGCTAATTTTGAGCTGATTAGAAATTGTTTTTCAATATCTGGTTACTCAAAATTAAGATATAAATATGAAGCTTTTTCTGGTTAATTTTATTGCTGACTTCTTGGCTTTTTTTTAGCTTTAAAAAAAGTATAGTTTATTTGCTTGAATTAAAGAATTATTTTTGTTCAATGATCAACTGCGTGATTAGAATGAATAATCAACCCTAAACTAAGCGTTTTTAATATTGATTAATTTTATTTTAATTCTATAGTCAATTTATTTCAGCTTTCAATTCACAAAAACCCCCCAATCTTTTATTTCAGTTTTCTGACAGGAAGCTTTTAGTAAAAAAATTTCCTTTAGGATTCAATCTGATTTTTACTGCTAAACTATAAATTTATTTATTTTGAATTGTCAATAATACCAGAATTATTTTTTACAGTTTCGATGACCCACAAGGTGTAAAAGTGTTGTTCCCCAAATTAAAGATCAAGTACACATAGCTAGAAGTGTCACATCAAACTAATGATTAATCCCTTAATTAATTGATTAATCACATAATTAATACAATGCCATAGCTTTTTTGCTTGCACACAAACGGACAAGGGCGACATGCCAAGGATATTGTGGTTGTAGGGCTCTACCAACTCGAGTGATCCAAAATTTTAAGAAGAAAAGAACACAGGGCACGAATCACCTTATTATATAGAAAAAGAAACAAACTCAGTTTTTTATTCACCAACGACTTGTCAAAAAACTTATATAAGAATAAGTATTTGGCCACGCACTCAAGTGAGGTTTCTTCTATTTATAATACATGTAATGGTAGAGTTATAACATGACGTGGACTACAAGAAAAATATATATGATAGATACAACAGTAGCAGCAGTTATCCTATACAATAGATAATATCATGCTTGGACTTAGAATTATTGTGTGGCTGCTGAGATGAGCTTTAACACGACGGAATCAATTTCACAAAGCAAAAAACTATTCCAAATAGTATACAACTCTCAGATGATTAGATGTAGCAACATCACTTGAGCGGGTACTTAATATAAACAACGCGGCCAGGAGCATCAGAGACTTTTATAAGGGTCATCAAATCATAAGCAAGCCAACACTGCCACCTATACTCGTTGTAGAAATAACTCAAGCACTTGCAATCCGTCGTGCAATTTTCCTGCAAGCCGGTTCTTCGGCAAAGTTTATAAAATTGTTAGCATCCCAAGGCATGTGTTGGGTCACTCCTTCGAGTTTGTGATGTGAGCTTTGTTGGTCGGCAATCTTTGCTCCAATTCAATAACCCACTCGGAGAAGGACAGGCAACGCATTGGTTCTTGTCGCAGAGCCCAAAGTTCCCACATTTTTTCGGTAATCGACACTCCGATTCCCAATCCAAAAGATTGGTTCCAAGAAGTAGTTTCATTGTTGTGGGTGAAAACCCTAAAGTTACCATCAATTCCTAGCTAGCCTTATGAATGATAGGTGACTATCGTACTTCATACTAGCCAAAGAGACAAAGTTTGGTCCGTTCTCGTGCACTTCAACTCCAAATCTCATGATAATGTCACACCATATTGCTTTTTTCTTTGATATTTTAACTGGTTCTAATTTCATAAACCCAACAAGAGTAAAATCTGGCTCAAGTAATATGTCATAGATTAGAGGTTTTGGGGAATTCTGGCCTTGATAATAGAAAGCCAACCTTTTAGGTTTTAGGACCAAAGAATAACATCCATCTCGGTTCACTTTATCTGATGCTTGACTCATGAGTTTAGTTGGACTTGTATCTTGAACAAGGGGTTGACCCAACAGAAGGGTATCAGTAGGATAATCAAAACTCTACCATGTAATGTTACCCTGTTTGCCATAAAGGATTATGTTCCCATTTTGGGACAATTGAGCCTGATAACATTTTTGTTGGAAGTGTTAGTCGCAGACCTATCTATAATTAAACATATTAATCTAGCTCTAATTCTCTATGTATAACCTACAATTCAATAAATAAATTGACTAATTTGTCCCGAACCAAAACTCACCTCTATCGCCACTTCTACCGCCGCCGCTGTCTCCTCCTTCGATAAACTATCACCACCTCCAGATCTTATAAGTCATCATCCGCCTCCAGATCTCGCAGCTGCTTAGCTTCAGATCTTGTCGTCACCTGTCGGATCTCGTCATCACCAATCGAATCTTGTCGTCATCCACCAGGTCTCATCGACACCTGTCGGATCTTGTTGATCACCCACCAAATCTCGTCGTCATCCGCCAGATCTTGCTTCTGATCATTTCATCCAAGCGCGTCCTTGTTGCTTCCGAACAACAAAAATATCTGCAATAAAATGTAAATGTGTCTAATATAGTATGTGGAAGTGTTTACAAAGTAATATAAAACAAATTATTATAAGGTTAAATTAAAAGAGTCTAAAGCTATAAGAATAAGTATTTGATTGAATATTATAAAATGTCTAAATAAACATGTAAAAGTGTCTGAACAAAAAATGACAGAATTGCTAAACAAAAAATGACATAATCAACTTGTGAATAGTTTATTATATTTAAAATATAATAAAAAAAAGTGTCTAAATCAATAAGTAAAATTGTTTAATTGAATATTGAAAAATGTCTAAAGAAATATACAAAAGTGTCTGACTAAATAACTTCTGAATAATTTGTTACCTTTAGAAAATAAATATCTGAAATAATTAAAATAATTGCCTGATTAAATATATAAAAGTGTTCAAATCAACATGTAAAAGTGTCTAAATATTTAAAAAAATGTTCAAATAAAGGTATATGATTCAATGTATTTTTCTTACAAAAAACATATCAGACTCTTTGCATCTCTCATTTGCCTATTCTCCTTATCATCCCTCTCATCCTCGCCGCCCTCTCTCCAACGATAGCCGCCACCCTCCCTCCACACTCACCCTCCACTCATCGCTTGCCTGGCATCACCGCGTGCTGCCGCAACTTGCCTTACCCTTGGCCTCGCCTTGCGCCGTCGCACCTCACGCCTGGCTGCTCCTCGCTTCACTTGGTCTCAACCTTGCCTCGCGTCTGGCTGCTTCTCTTCTTGTGCCTCGTGCCTGCGCTAGCCTCGCCTTGCACCGTTGTGCCTCACGCCTGGCCACTCCTCGTCTTGCCTCAGATCCACGTCACCTCGCCTCAAATCTCATCATCGATCTTCCACTCATATCTCCGTCATTTGACTCCTCCGGTCACCACTCTTGGATTCACCTCCTCCGATCACCACTATTCAAGGGCGTATCTATGAAGGGACGGGGGGTGGCAGCCGCCCCCCCTAGAATTTGAAAAAAAAATTATGGGGTAGGTAGTATGTGATATAATTGTAGGAAAATTAAAGTTAAGTACCTATATGTAAGTTTTAAAATTAATAGACGACTTTTAGATGGTTTAACCTTTTTCTAAATGATTTTAACGATCCGGTCCGTTTCTTTTGTTCACCTTTGGCCAAAATACATCTTCAGCCCTCAAACTCGGATGACTAGGACACTTAGCCCCCTGGACTTCAACTTGAGCTAACTCAGCCCCTAAACTTGGTTAACCTTTGACCATCACGTGCGGTCACGTGATTTCAATAAGTACAACAACGTTTGTCCTCCCAAGTTTGGTGGCAAGAATAAATCCTTAGGGTTAGAACTATAACTAAATATAAACAACAAGGAGAAAATTTGTATTTATTTTCTACAGATAACAACAAAAATAAAATTATATAACATCTCCCAAACTTTTTGATTTCTTCCTAAACCATCCTAATTTTATAAACGTTACAAAACACCCATTGTCTTCCTCGGGACTTCTCTGCCCTATTCTAATCCTTATTAAATGCTACGCCCAGAAATCCTCAGGTAAAGGGCACCGTGTTTTACAATCTCCTCTACTTCAATTAGTACTATTACCATCAATTCGCTGTTCGCCGTCTGCCGACCTTCACCGTTCCCCGCCTTTGGTCCTTCGTCCCTCGCCGTCGAACGCCCTTCGCCCTTCACCCTTCACCATCCTTCATCCTTCACAGCCTTTTGCCGTCTGCCGACCTTCGCCCTTCACCGTCTGCTGCTCTTCACCCTTCGCCACCCTTCTTCCTTCACCCTTCTCCCTTCGCTGCCCTTCACCCTTCGCATGGCCTCATCGCGTCCTCCCACATGGCAGGTTCCAACGTCGGAGGAAGATGAGTTGGATTCTGTAAAAAACATGTCGAGACACAGATGAGGTGAACGGCGTTAAAGACAACGATCACGTGACGGCACGTGTGGGTCAAAGGGGTTGATTGACCGGTTTAACTAAGTTCAGGGGCTGAGTTGCTCCAAGTTGAAGTCCAGGGGGCTAAGTGTCCTGATTATCCGAGTTTGAGGGCTGAAGATGTATTTTGGCCTTTCCTTTTTAGTTTTAGTCCAGAGCTCCCCTATTGTTGCGAATTGTGAATATCGCTTGTGATTTGTGATTTGCGAGGTAGTCAGGTAGAAGACTCCGCTGTGCGACGTGCACGGGATTCACTCGGTAACCGACAGCAGCGGGCCAGCCCCCCGGCATCTTCGCTCTTCGCCGCTGAAGCTGATCTGATTTTCCATTCCGATTCCAGTAAGTGAAGGAAGGCTCTGACGTGCGAAGTGAAGTCGCGAACGCGATCGGCAACCGCCAACTGCGGGCTACTGGGCCAGCCCCCTCGCCCCCCCTACTCTATAATCCTGGCTATGCCCCTGCCACTATTGGCATCGTCTCGCTCCGGTTATTGCTCCGACTTCATGCTTTGGTCGCCGCCTCGGCTTCGTTTGTGCTCCATGGAGTTGAATCATAGGATTTAGAGAGTGTGGATAATTTTTTGCAATAGTAAAGGATAAAAATGTAAATTTTATACTATGTCTAATTAGACATATGTGTATTATATCCATTGTAGTTAGTCTGCAAGCCATACAACTGTCAGAGTCAACGAGGATGAGGTGCCCATTGGGTAAAAAGACGAGCTTGGCATTCTCATGCACCGTATTCGGCAGAGAAAGCACCAAACGTGCCCTTGTTTACATAGCTAAACTTTGGTGATGAAGGGAATGATTGGCATTAGCGATGAAGGGAAAGAGCAAGAAGAAGATTAGGGAAAGCATTTTTAGGTAGCTCCAGTTGATCCGGATTGCTAAGAGAGATATTGTAATATATATTCACGTTGAGATCACGGGAATTATTATCCATTGGATGGGATGGGTGATGAAACTCAAGTAGCTGGCTTTGTTTAGCCTTGTTTAGTTCCCGAAAAATTTCAAAGTTTTTTAAAAATTTTCCTAAAAGTTAGAAAATGAAAAGAGAATATGTTTAATAGGTGAATTTTCTTTTTCCATTTTTTGAGAAAACAAATTTTCACAAATTTTCACATGCTGATGGTGTTACAAAAAATGGAAAGTATAGAAAACGAAAACTGCCCTTTTGCTAATTGACAAAAAATGAAAATTTCATTAATTATGTTTAATGAAACGAATCTTTTCACATTTATGTCAGTCAAAAATCTGGATTCCTCAACTAATAAAATGAATTGTTTTCCCATTTTTTGTTAGCATATATAATCCAGTTACAACAGAAATGGAAGTAATATACTGTTTGGTTAACAAAATGGAAAAAAAAAATTACGGAAGTCAACTCTTTTAATTGCAGTGCGTTTTCCCTTTTTTGGTTAGCGCCTATAATTGTAAGGTTTATAGACAAAATTAAGGATTATAGCCAGAATTAAGCATTTTGCAGAAATTATCAATTACCATTGTAATTAACTTTCCATAATCATATAAATCAACCAAAGTTTAAATGCTAAATTTCTTAATGAAATTATTATATCTCACGGTTGCTCTTACAGTGTTACTAATGTTGAACTATTCAATTTTAGAAACTATTAAAGTATTACAACATTTCACAATGCTTGTAAATAGTAACTCCTACTCCAATTTTAATGCATTAATTAATTCTCCTTTAATTTGTACATGTGAAATCAGTTACACAAATTAAACAGATGCTACGCGGCAGAAGCATTGCGCTTTCATGGCTAAAATGCCAAGAGCATATCCAAAAACAATTGTCCACCATAGTTTACTCAGATACATCTCTTTTACAAATACTCACAATGCTATGTTATTTGTTTTATTTTCATATAGCAAATCAGAGATGCTCAATTAAGCAGCTGTAAGTTCTACCTTCTGTTTTTCAAATTCAAAACATCATTCATCTCAATCGAATTCTCAAACAAGAATGTATAAACATGATATATCTCTACTCATCTTGTCAGGGGCGGAGCCAGGATTTTATGTTAGAAGTGGTTAGACTTCATTTTAAAAATACTAAAAAATTAAGAGGGACTATAGTAAAGATAATGAGATGTTTTAGCTTTCTTTTTACATATATACATGGATGATATATATAATTTATAAAAAATACTAGATCAACATAATCGAATTCTCAAACATGAATGTATAAACATGATATATCGCTATCTCATCTTGCTAATTAATGAATTGTACAAAGCAGCCCAATACATATATTGCAGAACAAATACAGCATACTGCAATAGCTGCTCAGTGAGAGAAGACTTTCCCTTCAATTTTGAAGTTGTCTCTTCAGGTAAGTGACATACGTTTTTTACATGCGTACATCTTCATGGTAAATGCATGATTTTGCTTATGCTTTTTATAATTTATTTTACTGACTATTTTTCATCTATCATAGTGGAATGCATGTGTACCAACAAATTAGCATAAAGGAATTATATTTAAAATATCTTAATTTGTTCCACTTTAAAATTTATTATTATCTTTGTCAAATTTGAAAAAAAAAACTAGAAGGGAGAAAAAAAGTATCTTTATACACACAACATAATATCTTAAACAGTATAACAACTGAACAAATTAGTTCAAGTGGAATAAAAAAATTTGATTAACAGTTTCAGTTATAATGTTTATAAGACACTAACCAAGAATTAATGGCCCTAGATAAACTTCTCTAATAGTAGCATATGCAATGCAAAAATATTATCTTGTACAACTATCCTGCCTTTATTATAGGGATGGAGGCAAGATAACAAAAGGATTATGTGAAATAAATGACTTCAAGCTGATAGTGTTATTCTCAGAAAAACAAAAAAAAACACTGAAGCTTTGGAGAATGAGATAGCAAACAGGCTTAATTATGTAAAACAGAGCACAAATAGCTATAACTGTATCATTTTTTTTTTGTTATCTTCACATGTGGGAAAAAACCATATTTATCTATGAGAAAATAATTGAACCGAATATAGTATCATTATAAATTTTTCATGTAAATTTATATTTTTCGCACGTGGCAGAGAACGTAAGTATGGTTATAATGGTTTTGTAGGCAAGCCAAGTTCAATTTCAATTCCATTATTCTAATAAGCTTAATACTAAATTGTTTTTACCCAAGATAATTTAAGCAAACTGGATTTTTAGAATTGGATCAAATTATTTATGTTTGTGTTAAACAAGTCAGGTTATTTTATCATCTCAAAAGAGATTTAAACATGTTAGTTGGGTTTTTATCTAAATCTATGTTCACCTTTATTATGATAAAAACATTTTAGTAAGTTTGTTGTGATTGCTTTTTGTCTAAAGGAAAAAAATAACAAATTAACCACTCATGTTTCCATTTAACCTGATTTGGTCACTAATATTTTTTTTGGACTAGATAAACTACTGAAGTTACTGAGTCAGCTCAAATCGGCCACTTGACTATGCTTTATTCGAATATTTCCTTTTTCAATAAGATATTCCATTTGTTCTAATGTAAAAAATAATGAATAAACCACTAAATTTTTTTCATTGGCCTGATTAGGCCACTTGTGTTTGTTTTTGGGCTGAATAAACAACTAATATTTTTAAATGTCTCAAATTATCCATTCTCTATTCAATTTAATATTTTGTTCAACCATTTATAGAGACCTGGTTAGCTTTTTGTGAATAAAATTGGAAATATTTGAGGCTTATTTTATTTTTTTTACACGAAAAATCAATAAAATTAGTAATTCATTTTATTATTTTTATCTTTTGTTAAAATATGAGATACTCTATTTAAATAATTCTTAATAAATTCATTCTTTTACCAAAATGAAACAAAAGTTATAATACTCAGTCATTACCATTGTCTATAAAGACAACTTCAAGTTTGAGTTTGCCTTTGCATTCCTTGAGATCCGATACCATTGTTAATGTGAAATATAATGTATCCATTGACAGAGAGAATGGTTGATAATAAAGTTTTTGATATCAACTTTGGAGTTTAGGGAGATAGAGAGAGAAAATGATCCATGATTGATCAAAATCTTAGCAGATTTCTCACTACGACAATAAAAATAGCGTATTTGAACTGTTTTAAACTAAAAGATTAATTTTACCAAAAATTAGAAAGATGGTTGGGAGTTTTGTAATTTTTTATTAGATTTTAAAGTGTAGTAGATTAATTGAGCCATTTGAATAACGTTAGTGGTTTATTTGGTCATTTACAAAACACTGATGGTTTATTTAAGTCACAAAAAACATAAGTGGCTAATTTGAGCTAAATTAAAACATAAGAGATTTTTTTTATGATTTTTGCCTTGTCTAAATTATTATATATCATTATTAATGAAAGAAAAAGAAATTACCATTGACAATTTTTTAATTGATTTATATCAAATCTAATAATTTATAATATTTAGGCAAGTTGACGGGATAAAAGTCTTTGTCATAACCACTATCTTAATACATGTGTTTTTCAAGTTTCTTTGCACTTTAAAAATGTTGAACTCAAAATATATCATTCTTAATTTGTTTATATTACTTTTTGTTACTTTCTTTTAAAATAAAACAATTACTGTTAGTTTTTCATGTTTCCAATTTTTTTTAAATCACATAACAAAGCCGGATATTTAAACTAATTTTGAATAATTGGAAAACATTATTTCTATTGTTTTCCCACATTTTCCACCTCTGAAAAAATCAATTTGTTTTGCGTTTGTTGTCTCCGACTCTTTGCTGCCCTAAATCAGAAGGCAGACCTCTCTCACCATTGCCATCACCGACCAACCTCTCTTTTGCCACCGTCATCGACCAACCTCTCCCCATCGCCGCCGCGCTGACTAGTGTCGTGGAACTTCTCAGAAGCCGCTGACCAACCTCTGTCTCTCAAGACTCTTTGGTTTTCGCGGATCGTTAGTTCCTCCCTTCTATCCTTCAATTACAAGTGACTGAGTTGGCCTCGGGGCATGAAACGATCTCCAAAAGCAACAGCAGTGGCATCGGAGCAGTTGGATAGCGGAAACAGTGGCGAATCTCACGTGTTTGAAAATGACGGAGATGGTGGTGCAAATGTAAGGGATAGAAAAGTTGTGAGCTTAAGCAGCAGAGAGCAAAAAGTTGGGAGCATTTTTTCGCATTTATTCATTTTTACCTTTGAAGCTCATAGACTTAGGGAAATATCCTATTATAGTTCACAAGCTTTCCTTCAACTTTCAACTAAGGAGCTGAACTTTTTCGTAGCGTGCATAGATATGTAATCATCTTTACTTAATTTAAAAAATCTAAACATGTTTTCTGAAAAATAATTTAAAAAATTATAAATAAAAAATGGAAACATATAATAGAAAATGAAAATGAAAACGAAAACTTCTTGCAGCGTCTACAAGTGGGGATTTTGTCTACATGATATATTGTGGGCACCGCACGTGCTGCATGTGAAAATTGGGCTGGCATCCACTACGGAACGGTGTGCTGCTTTTTTTTTTTTTTTAATACATGAAAAGAAGGAAAATGACTTCATGGGATTTTCCATACTAAAAAGAAGTCGGCTCCATCTCATCTAATGGTGGTGTCAATAGTTTGGGATGATCACGGACTGTGTCTGTGACCATAGCTGGATTCTGAAAAAATAAAATAAAACAGGCTGCGTCTGTATTTATGGAAGTGGAGAGTATTGGGGAGAGAATTAATATACTTATTTGTTTGTATTGGAGAAAATAGAGAAGGAAGTGTATTATTCTTATGTCACTTCCATCCTTCATGCGTCTAATTCGCTCTCTCTAAATTTTGGATAAATAACTCATTTTCTGTTTTTGCTCCTCTCCCTTCCTCTTATTAATAGAATCCAAATAAATTCTTAGATTAGTTCGTTTGCAGCCTTTGGATATACGACTTGAATTCCATTTATGGGCTTTCGACGAACCTTGTGTCTTATACGTGATAACCGAGTTAATTTTTCCACTCGTTAGACCACATGGATCCAAATTTGTTTTTTGGGATCCATAGCCCATTCTTCCGATGGACTAAAAATCTAAAAACCCGTTAGGCAACATCTTGGGCCTCGTTACCGGCCCTGAAATCGAACAAGAAACGCATACACGTTCTTAGCAATCGTCTCTTTTTTTACTTTTCCTTTCTTTTCTTTAGGCTATGTACGTGCTTGGTACCAATTTATCTCATGATTTAATTTATAAAACGTTAGGTTTTCATTTTCAAGGTAAAATACACTTTAGTGCTTTCTAAGAGTTGGGATCAAAGCGTCAAGCTTCTGCTAAAAACCAAATGCTTCTAGTTTTTTACTTACTAAATCACAAAATAAGCTGGTAGCTCTCTTTCATACTTATGCCTCAAAATAATGTAACATCCCAAAACAACTTTATTAAGTATAGTTTGTTTGGGTGAATAGTATAAGCACCAAGTTAAATAAAAATATTCATTGAAGTTTGGCGGGTTATTAAATGGTAGAAAAAATAAAATAAAAAATAATAAAACTGAAAACATAAGGAGAAAACTGGAAAAGAAGGGGAGAGAGAGAGAGAGAGTGTGTGTGTGTGTGTGTGTGTGTGAAAAACACAATAAGAGAGTGTATACACACATATGGCAGCAATATATAGAAATATCAAATTTGCTACTAATATTCTAAGTAGGGAATGGATATACCACTATAGGTTTTTTTGTTTTTTTTGCTCAATCTCTCACAAATATTTTAAAGTGGGCCGAATATGCCAATGTTGGTTAGAAAAAAATAAAAAATAGTAAAAATAGCAAGTTTTGAAATCTTAAGGCTATTATGCATCTTTCACAAAACATTAAAACCTTTTAGATTATTATCAAAAGAAGATATGATCTTTATAATTAGTGTTTTGGCCCCATCGCTATCTCCATTATCAGCACCCTAGCCCCATCACCACCGTTCCTCTATCTCTGCTGCCTAATCTCGTTACTTGCATTCAAAAAGGAGAGTGTGTGTCTAATTACAAAAAATCTTTAAAGTTTGTTAAAACTTGTATCATTACCATAAAATTTTTAAAAAATTTTATTTTTAACATTTTTTGTTAGTTTTTTAATGCTTTCCATTAAATTTTTAACGGTTAATGACATATCCACTCTTAATTTAAAATTTTAATGACATATCTAGCCCATTTTAAAACATTAATAGGAGTTTGGGTAAAAAAATACTATAGTGGCATATCCGCTCCCAACCCAAAATATTAGTGACAAATTTGATATTTTTACCTACACACACACACCTTTATGGGAAAAAAAAAGATTTAGTTTGCTATTCTTATGCTGTTGTGATTTTTTTTTAATCAAGGAGAAGAAGTAACAACTGAAGATCAAGACCAAGTTTATGATTTTTCTTTTTCAAAATGAGTAATTTTGTGATTTTTATTCTAGAATTCTCATCACCTACAACACAATAAAAATAATGATGAATAAAATTATTGCAAATTCGTGGCTTCAATAAAAAAAAAACAACAAAAAACTAGGCATTGCTAATTTGTTGGTAGAATGCCCGTTACTTTCTAAAAACAACAAATAAGCAACAAGCCAGATCAATGACTCAAGGTTCATTGCTTATCCATTGCTAATACACAACAAGGCACCCATTGCAATATAGCCACTTCCTTAGTAGAGATGGGTGCTGGGTCAACCCGACCCGGGACCGGCCAATCCTAGGCCTGGGTCAAAGAGGACCGGGCTCTAATCGATCCTAGGCGAGGCTATCCCGAGCCGGTCCCAAGGAGAGTCAGGAGCGGGTTTGGAGGTTTTTTTTTATTTTTTTTGAAAAAATGAGAAACATAATTAATTGTATATCTAATAAATATTTTTTAAAAAAAACACCACATTCAGTGTAAGTTTTATTAAGTAAAAAGTGAAATAGTACTTACAAATAATTGGAACGGGCCTTACGTTTTGAAATGAAAAAAATGTTCCGAAAATGATGAAAAATAGAAACATATAATATGTGCTTAACAGTATAATCAAATCAAATACAAACTATATGTATGATTGAAAAAAAAAAATTTCAAGTCTCGGTATCAGATATTACCTCGTCATCTAAACTCTTTTAGCTTTGCTTCCAGAGTGCTGCGAGGCCCCAATCTAAGTTGTACATGCATACTTCTACTACCTCAAGTGTCGATCTTGATTATTTTTTCGATATCACTCATTTTCTTGTACTAAACCCTACCTCAAATGATACAGTGGAGACTGGAACAACAATAATCTCTTCTGTGATTATCGACAAGATCGAAAACTTTGATCTCTTTTATTTTCACGACTCCAATATGTCGATGTCGCTTGACTCGAATGATGTATTGAGATAATCATCGACCTTAGCTAATCCTGGTGTCATCGGTTGGGGTCGTTTGAGCATTTGGAGGGCCGGGTTGAATCTTAATGAGATTAATCTCCTTGGTGGCTTGGTTTGAGGAGCTTCGAATCTTACCTTATTCGAATGCCACTCACAATATAACTTGTATAAAAAATGCAAGTACTTGGAAACAGCAGCAGACACAACCAAAACATTTATATGAGACATTTATAAATAAGTATGAAAAATTCCTTCAAGTAATGTTGTTGTGCCCGTTAATTTGACATATGGGTCAAACAAAGTAGCAACTAAAAAGATAGGTGGAATGTTTTTTGAAATACTAAAGCCACTTAGCCTGCATAACTTTCACAGTTGGTTTTAATAACTCATTATATTTAAACTGATGTAAAACATATGTAATGTTCAGTAAATGAAGAAAAACTTGATAAATTGTTGGGTAGTAAACACTAGAGAAAAATTCAATAGTCTTGAAAAAAAAATTAAGCAATTCACTAGTTTTGGAACATTTTTCCCAAACTTCAGTCATAAAAAATTCACAACTCATTTTTAAGTTCATGAGATACATCAATAAATTTACATATGGGAATGTATCTTGTAACATCAAATATGTGGAGTTTCAGCAGATTGGGCAATCCAATTTAAACCATTTACAAGAAAATTCTTTTTGATTTTCAAAACAAAACCTTTTAAATTCACTGCAGGTCTTGATTTCAAATACGTCAATGAGTTCCGAACAGGCAGAATTTCATTTTGGAGAACTTCTAACCGTTTTGCAAACAAATGTTCAAAATATGACACATGCATCTAACGTAAAAGAATGCACCGTTAAGAGGTGGTTTCAATGATTGACTAAAAAAGTGAGCAGCAGCATCATTATTTGAAGTATTATCAAATGAAATGCACAAGACTTTATCAGTACAAAAATAATCATGTAAAGTTTCTAAGATGCAATTGAATATGTGATAACCAATATGATCCATTTCAACGACCCTAAATGACAAAATTCATTTTCTCATAATCCAATCAAAATTAATCAAATGAGAAGTAACACAATAAAATGATTGACCTATAGGTGATGTCCGCATATCAGAAGTAAATGTCACACAATGATCAAGAGCAAAAAAATAAGCTTGCAAGTCTGATTTTCCAACTTCAAATAATCTAAAATTTTCTTTCCTAACGGTTTTCCTAGACATTTTTTTAAATACAGGATTTAATTGTGATTTTATCCAAGATTCTAGGTACATGTCTTCAGCTTGTGAAAAATATTTTTTGGTAAGCATCATACAATTTATCATGCATTTTCTACAAGATTGTTGGTTAAAACAAAATATATCTGGCCCGTTGGCGCCAGTTGTAGACCGAAGTTGTGTTTGTTCTCCAGAATTAGTCCCAACACTGGAGATGACATTAGGATGTTAATTTTCAATATATAGCTTCAGTATTCCGGTGACAGAATTCTTTTTATGCACCAATTTTTTTCCGCAATGTTTGTATTTCCCGTACCTTGACTCCCCTTTGTGTATGAGTCCATAATGCTCATAAAAGCAAGTAATTAGTCTCGAGGATTTACTTTGTCCTTGGGTTTCCTCCACAGCAAGTCCATGACTTGTCGGTGTCGGTTATGTTGATGGATCCCTAGTCACCGTCGCATCGAACTCTTCAACTTCATCATCCGATAATTGATCGTCAAATCCCAAATCGTAATTCGTCATATCGATTCCGGCATCATCGTCGTGCAACTTTTTCAATTAAGATGCTTTTATCGGCAGGGTGAGAACAGTAACAAAACAAGCCTGTGGCAACGTCGGGTTTTCTGGAGTCGCCACCAATCGGTTTCACCTAGGTCGATTGGTCACCTAAAATATGGTCTGCGAGAGTTCGGGGGTTCGGGAGTACGGTTACGTTAAAACAACTTTGTTAAAACGCCCAAAAATTGGCACCTTAGTTGATTTTAATTTTGTTTTACTTTGCTTTTAAAACTTTTCAGTTAATTTAGATATTTTAACTGAATTAGTCGAAAATGTGGATTTTGGTAATTTATTTGGATAAAATTTGATACTTCCGAACCATTGACTCTGCCGAGTCATTTGGACACGGAAGATTTTGATTCCGAACCATGGACTCTGCCGAGTCATTTGGACACGGAATTTGGTGAAATTTTAAACAATTTTATCCATATTGTAAAAATATGGATTTTTATTTCTTTATTTAATTTATTTATTAAAAAAAGTTTGATATTTTCCAAACCGTAGATCCTGCCGGATCATCCGGATATGGAAATTGATTTAATTTATTATAATTATTTAATTCTTATTATTATGGAATTAATTTTTAAATGATAATTTTGTTCATGAATGATTTTTAATACAAATTAAAAATTTATCTTTTTTTTGAACTTTCTTTCTTTTTCTTTTTTTTTTTACTTATTTTTACTTTCTTTTTTTTTTAATTTTCTTTCTTTTATCTTTCTTTATCTTTATCTTATCTTTCTTTTTTTTTCTTTTCTTTTTTTTTCTTTTATCTTTCTTTATCTTTTCTTTTATTTTTCTTATCTTTTCTTTTATTTCTTTCTTTTTTTATCTTTTATTTCTTTCTTTTATTTTTATCTGATTTTTCTTGTTTAATGAAGGATATTTATTATTTAAAGAATTACTCAATTTATAAAAGAATTAAAAAAATTATTAATTTTTATTTAATAAGAAGTTAATTTAAAGGAATTAAAGAGTTTAAAAATAAAAAAAAAAACTTTGATCATGGTACGGGGCGTTGTTACTCAGCCAGACCCTCTTCACCAGGTGAAGCAGCTCAAAAGCGGGCACGAGACAGTTTCCAGCCAATATACCATGAACTAAATTTTTTTTTTATAAAAGATTAACCAAAAGTAATTGTTTAATTAAGAAAATCAAAAATTTATATGTATATTTTAAAAAAAGAAGAAAAGTTTTGATATTTATTTAATTTGTTTTGGAATAAAAGATTATTTAACCAAAAATTTATATGTATTTTAAAACAAAAGTTTTGATATTTATATTTTTTTTGTTTTCTTTTTGTTTAATGAAAGATTTTTTTTTTTTAATTTATATCTCTGAAAATATCTAATTAATAAGTCTAAAATATTTAAGAGAAAATTCAATTTTTTTTTGTTATTTATTTTTTTATTTTTTTTGAAATTATTTGACTAAAATTTTTATAAAGGAAACAAAAAGTTATATTTTTTTATTATTTTAAAAGGAATAAATAAAATATTACTGAATAAAATATTAACTCAAAATTCTTATTCTTTTTATTCTTTTTATTAATAAAGAAAACTAAAAAATGATATATTAATAGATAATTAATATATTAGTCTAAAGTTTTTCTTATTTTTTTTATAAAGAAAAATTTATTTATATATTTTATTTAAAAATATTTCCAAGCCATGGATCCTGGCGGATATTTGGTCATGGAGTTTTAATTTTTTATTTCATTAATTATTAATTTTAAAGATGTATTAAAAAAATGATTTATTTATTTATTTATTTTATTTTTGAATTATTTCATTATGTTTGTTTATTAAAAGGAATAAAAACTTTGTTTCAAAATAAAAAAAAGTAATTTTTATTAGCCTTTAGAAAATTATTCACATAAAATTCCTTTTTTTATCTTTTAATCATAAAAAAAATTCAATTAATAAAGTGGGGCTTTTTGGCCATCCACTTTAATAACACAATAATAATAAAAGTTAGCACAATTAATATAGTTAGATTAGTTGGATTAGTTAGTGTGGCAACGTCGGGTTTTCGGGAGTCGACACCAATCTGTTTCACCTAGGTCGATTGGACACCTTAAAATTGGTCTGCGAGAGTTCGGGGATCGGGAGTACGGTTACGCTAAAACAACTTTGTTATAGCGCCCAAAATTGGCACCTTAGTTGATTTTAATTTTGTTTTGCTTTGCTTTTAGAAAATATTCAGTTAATTTTCAAACTAGAAATTTTAACTGAATTAATCGGATGCGGATTTTTAAATTAATTTATATAAAATTTGATACTTCCGAACCATGGACTCTGCCGAGTCATTTGGACACGGAAGATTTTGATTCCGAACCATGGACTCTGCCGAGTCATTTGGACACGGAATTTGGTGAAATTTTAAACAATTTTATCCATATTGTAAAAAATATGGATTTTTATCTTTTTATTTAATTTATTTATTTTAAAAAGTTTGATATTTTCCAAACCGTAGATCCTGCCGGATCATCCGGATATGGAAATTGATTTATCGTAATTATTTAATTCTTATTATTATGAAATTAATTTTTAAATGGTAATTCTTTTTGTTTATGAATGATTTTTAATACTAACTAAAAAATTTATCTTTATATTTTTACTTCTTTTTTTTACTTTCTTTCTTTTTCTTCTTTTTTACTTATTTTTACCCTTTTTTTTTAATTTTATTTTAATTTCTTTTCTTTTCTTTCTTTTTTATTCTTTTCTTTCTTTCTTTTCTTTTTCTTTTTCTTTCTTTTATCTTTCTTTTCTTTTTCTTATCTTTCCTTTCTTTTCTTTATCTTATTTTTCTTTTATTTTTCTTTCTTATCTTTCTTTTATTTTTCTTCTCTTTTCTTTCTTTCTTTTCTTTTTCTTATCTTTTTTTTTTATTTTTTTTTTTATCTTTCTTTTCTTTCTTATCTTTCTTTTATTTTTCTTTCTTATCTTTCTTTTATTTTTCTTATCTTTCTTTTTTTTTTTTTGTTTACTTTTTTTGTTTTCTTGTTTAATGAAAGATATTTATTATTTTAAAGGATTACTCAATTTATAAAAGAATTTAAAAAAAATAATAATTAATTTTTATTTAATAAGAAGTTAATTTAAAAGAATTAAAGAGTTTAAAAATAAAAATTTTGATCATGGTACGGGGCGTTGTTACTCAGCCAGACCCTCTTCACCAGGTGAAGCAGCTCAAAAGCGGGCACGAGACAGTTTCCAGCCAATATACCATGAACTAAAAATTTTTATTTTTTTAATTATTTTTTTATTATTATTTTATTATTATTTTTTTTTATAAAAGATTAACCAAAAGTAATTGTTTTATTAAGAGAATCAAAAATTTATATGTATATTTTAAACAAAAGAAGAAAAGTTTTGATATTTATTTAATTTATTTTGGAATAAAAGATTATTTAACCGAAAACTTATATGTATTTTAAAACAAAAGTCTTGATATTTTTATTTTTTATATTCTTCTTTGTTTGATGAAAGATTTTTTTTTTTAATTTTAATTTATATTTCTGAAAATATATCTAATCAATAAGTCAAAAATATTTAAGAGAAAATTCAATTATTTTTGTTTTATTTTGTATTATTTTGAAATTATTTGATTAAGATTTTTATAAAGGAAACAAAAAGTTATATCTTTTAATAAGTAAAATATTACTGAATAAAATATTAACCCAAAATTTTTATTCTTTTCATTCTTTTTATTAATAAAGAAAACTAAAAAAAAATTATATTTTAAAAGAAATATATAAAATATTATTGAAAAATATTAACTCAAAATTTACTCTTTTTATTCTTTTTATTAATAAAGAAAACTAAAAAAAGTTATATTTTAAAAGAAATAAATAAAATATTACTGAAAAATATTAACCCAAAATTTACTCTTTTTATTCTTTTTAATAAAGAAAACTAAAAAAAAGTTATATTTTATTATTTTAAAAGAAATAAATTTTACTGAAAAATATTAACCCAAAAAAAATTACTTTTTTTTATTCTTTTTACTAAAAAAATTTATATTTTATTATTTTAAAAGAAATAAATAAAATATTACTGAAAAATATTAACCCAAAAATTTTACTCTTTTTATTCTTTTTATTAATAAAGAAAACTAAAAAAAAATTATATATTAATAGATAATTAATATATTAGTCTAAAGTTTTTTCTTTTTATTTTTTTATAAAGAAAAAATTTATTTATATATTTTATTTAAAAATATTTCCGAGCCATGGATCCTGGCGGATCATTTGGTCATGGAGTTTTAAATTTTTTTTATATTTCATTAATTATTAATTTTAAAGATGTATTAAAAGAATGATTTTATGTTTATTTATTTATTTATTTTATTTTTTGAATTATTTCATTATGTTTGTTTATTAAAAGGAATAAAAAAACTTTGTTTCAAAATTAAAAAAAGTAATTTTTATTAGCCTTTAGAAAATTATTCACATAAAATTCCTTTTTTTATCTTTTAATCATAAAAAAAATTCAATTAATAAAGTGGGGCTTTTTGGCCATCCACTTTAATAACACAATAATAATAAAAGTTAGCACAATTAATATAGTTAGATTAGTTGGATTAGTTAGTTAATAACAATAAAAAAGGTTAGTAAAAAGTTAGATTAAATTAATTAACAACAATAATAAAAATTAGCCAAGTTTAATTAAATTAATTGTTAACAACAATAATAAAAAGTTAGTCAAGTTAATTAAATTAATTAATTAACAACAATAATAAAATTTAGCCAAATTAATTAATTGTTAATTAACCAAGTTGATTAAATTAATTAACAATAATAAAAGTTAGTAATAATGCAAAAATTAAAAGGTTAGTAACAATAATAATGTTAAAAGTTAGTTGTTAGTAAGTTAGTTAACAAGTTAATAATAACAAAAAAGGTTAGTAACAATAACAATAATAAACAAATAAATACACAAGTAAAAAAAATAAAGTTAGTAATTAATTCTGAAAAACAAACAAAATAAAAAGATTAGTGACCAAAATGAAAAGAATTGAAAAGATGAAGGACTGAAAGGAGGTTTTACCCTTGGGAAATGAATTTGAAATTCTGTTTTGCTGGGAAAACAGAAAACGCGACGAAGCGCAGCTGGCACGGCAGGGAGGCGAGCACGGGCGTGGGGCGGCGAGGCGTGGGCGGAGGGGCGACGGCGGCGTGGGCGGAGGGGCGACGGCGGCGTGGGCGGAGGGCGGCGGAGGAGCCGCAGGCAGCAGCCGGCGGAGGGAGAGAAGAAACGCGGCGGAAGGAAAACGGAAAGGAGAAAAAGACGGCGGCGGGACGGCGTGGGAGCAAACGGCGACCGGCGACGGCGTCGGCAGCGGGACAGCGTGACGGCAGGAGGAGAAAGAGAGAGAAAACGAGAGGAGAGAGAGAGAGAACAACGAAGGAGATCAAACGAAAGAGATGGTCAAATCGTAGAAAAATAAAATTTTGAGACTTTCTGGCAGAAGGAGGAGAGGCTAGGGAATAAGGCTGTAATTTTCTCTATTTTTAAAACGGAGCTCTGAACTTTTTTCTCTGATTTTCTGTGTGTTCAGCACTGAATTTGGGGGGGTATTTATAGAAGGAGCTTAGCTGAACTGTGGACGGATAAATTAATAAAAAATATCAAACTTATCTTTTAAATTGGTAAAATGACAGTTTCAGTCCTTTACGTTACTCCAGCTCTGGATAAGCTCAGAAGCTTCTGATTTTGACAATTTTAACATTTTCTGTCAATTTGGGCTAGAAACGTCCGTTTAGGCCCAAAATTGACGCGAAAAATTACCCAAAGCTCCTGAAACTTTCAGAATTTGTCAATTTTGTCCGAAACTTCTCAATTTTGTCATTTTTACCTCAAACTTTTAATTTTTTTGTCATTTTTTTCTGAAATTTTATTTTTATTCCAAACACATACATATTCACACATATATTATTTTAAATTAAATCTTCTCAAAATAAAAATATATTTTAAACTAATTAACATAATTAAAATTTTTTAGCAATAATAATAATAATAATAATAATTTTTTTAATTAGTTTTTTTTTTTAAAATTTTTTTTTTTTTAAAAAAAGGCCGGACGAAATTGGGTGTCAACAGCTGCCCCCCTTTGCATGCTTCATGGGACATGATGTATGCAAAGTAGTTACCAAATTTCGTCCGTCTTAGCTAGCCATTGAGAACCTTCTCGCCGCCTAAACTATGTGGTTAAGGAAAATTTTTTGTAGAGCCTCTGCGATAAGAACTCTCCTATCGTTGAAGGGAAAATTTGATAATTTTGAGGTTAAGGGTCCTACCTTAGAACCTCGACGATAGGAACTCTCCTATCGTTTGAAGTAAAATTGATTGTTTTGAGGTTAAGGGTCCTACCTTAGAACTTCAACGATAGGAACTCTCCTATCGTTTGAAGGAAAATTGATGATTTTGATGTTAAGGGTCCTACCTTAGAACCTCGACGATAGGAACTCTTCTATCGTTTGAAGTAAAATTGATTGTTTTGAGGTTAAGGGTCCTACCTTAGAACCTCGACGATAGGAACTCTCCTATCGTTTGAAGGAAAATTGATGATTTTGAGGTTAAGGGTCCTACCTTAGAACCTCGACGATAGGAACTCTCCTATCGTTTGAAGGAAAATTGATGATTTTGAGGTTAAGGGTCCTACCTTAGAACCTCGACGACAGGAACTCTCCTATCGTTTGAAGGAAAATTGTTTGAATGAGGTTAAGGGTCCTACCTTAGAACCTCGACGATAGGAACTCTCCTATCGTTTGAAGGAAAATTGATGATTTTGAGGTTAAGGGCCCTACCTTAGAACCTCGACGATAGGAACTCTCCTATCGTTTGAAGGAAAATTGATGATTTTGAGGTTAAGGGTCCTACCTTAGAACCTCGACAATAGGAACTCTCCTATCGTTTGAAGGAAAATTGATGATTTTGAGGTTAAGGGCCCTACCTTAGAACCTCGACGATAGGAACTCTCCTATCGTTTGAAGGAAAATTGATTGTTTTGAGGTTAAAGGTCCTACCTTAGAACCTCGACGATAGGAACTCTCCTATCGTTTGAAGGAAAATTGATGATTTTGAGGTTAAGGGTCCTACCTTAGAACCTCGACGATAGGAACTCTCCTATCGTTTGAAGGAAAATTGATGATTTTGAGGTTAAGGGTCCTACCTTAGAACCTCGACGACAGGAACTCTCTTATCGTTTGAAGGAAAATTGTTTGAATGAGGTTAAGGGTCCCACCTTAGAACCTCGACGATAGGAACTCTCCTATCGTTTGAAGGAAAATTGATGATTTTGAGGTTAAGGGTCCTACCTTAGAACCTCGACGACAGGAACTCTCCTATCGTTTGAAGGAAAATTGTTTGAATGAGGTTAAGGGTCCTACCTTAGAACCTTGACGATAGGAACTCTCCTATCGTTTGAAGGAAAATTGATGATTTTGAGGTTAAGGGCCCTACCTTAGAACCTCGACGACAGGAACTCTCCTATCGTTTGAAGGAAAATTGATGATTTTGAGGTTAAGGGTCCTACCTTAGAACCTCGACGATAGGAACTCTCCTATCGTTTGAAGGAAAATTGATGATTTTGAGGTTAAGGGTCCTACCTTAGAACCTCGACGACAGGAACTCTTCTATCGTTTGAAGGAAAATTGTTTGAATGAGGTTAAGGGTCCCACCTTAGAACCTCGACGATAAGAACTCTCCTATCGTTTGAAGGAAAATTGATGATTTTGACGTTAAGGGTCCTACCTTAGAACCTCGACGACAGGAACTCTCCTATCGTTTGAAGGAAAATTGATGATTTTGAGGTTAAGGGTCCTACCTTAGAACCTCGACGATAGGAACTCTCCTATCGTTTGAAGGAAAATTGATGATTTTGAGGTTAAGGGTCCTACCTTAGAACCTCGACGACAGGAGCTCTTCTATCGTTTGAAGGAAAATTGTTTGAATGAGGTTAAGGGTCCCACCTTAGAACCTCGACGATAAGAACTCTCCTATCGTTTGAAGGAAAATTGATGATTTTGACGTTAAGGGTCCTACCTTAGAACCTCGACGACAGGAACTCTCCTATCGTTTGAAGGAAAATTGATGATTTTGAGGTTAAGGGTCCTACCTTAGAACCTCGACGATAGGAACTCTCCTATCGTTTGAAGGAAAATTGATGATTTTGAGGTTAAGGGTCCTACCTTAGAACCTCGACGACAGGAACTCTTCTATCGTTTGAAGGAAAATTGTTTGAATGAGGTTAAGGGTCCCACCTTAGAACCTCGACGATAGGAACTCTCCTATCGTTTGAAGGAAAATTGATGGAATGAGGTTAAGGAAATCTCCTTGAACCTCGAGCGAAATTTATATGAAAGCAATTAGAATTGGAATAATTTTCTTCGAAAGTGTGAATTTGCATAATAGGCGAGTGTGAAATTTTAGACTTCGATAAAATGAGTGAATCTTGATGATGACAATATCGCAAACAAATTATGTAAAGGGAACGGATGTTTGGAATCAATATCCAAGGTTCATCTAATATTTTCTTTAGTAAATATAGATTCGCTTGAGAGATATGTCATCCAAATAAGGTTGAAGCTTAACTATCCTAAAATGTTATGCCTAGTAGACCTAATAGGATGCGTCTCAAGAGCAATAAAAATTACTCTTTATTCAGCCATTCCAACCTAAAGGCATTGTCCTATGGTTTTAATATCAGCATGGACGAGACTATCTTATAAGATAAAAAAAGAAATTCCCTGAAAGAAAAACTAAAACATGAAAGAAAATGCTGATAATAAAACTAAAGGACAAGCAAAACGGATCGGATCACTTCTTCTTCCACAATATTTCAACAGGGTTAGTAGAGGACTATTATGGGATCGAACTGTTCGGGAAAGACTGTCGCGTCCAGTCTATCTGAATCATTGCTGGATCTGGTTCAGGAACAAAAGCTTGTATTTTATCTAGCAATTCTTCAGCAGTTGTTGCGGATATTATGATTCGCCGTGCCACTCTTGATATAAAATTCTTCTGCATAGCATAATCCATAAAAGCTATCAGACCTGTAAAGAAATTGTTAACATTTAAAAGCCCAATGGGTTTCTTATGCAAATTAAGTTGGGCCATGGAAGCAATTTGAAAGACTTCTCCCAATGTGCCAAAACCACCTGGTAGAGCGATAAAAGCATCAGCATTTAAAAGCATTTGTAACACACGCTCTTGTAAATTTTTAACCACTAATTCTTCTCCAATCGTGCCCCCAGAAATAAATTTCAGAGGTCCAGGGATAATGCCCAGAACTTGACTTCCTCCTAGAGATGCTGCTGATGCTACACCTCCCATTAATCCGACACTACCTCCTCCATAAACTAAATGTATTTTTCGCTCAGCTAATACTCTACCCAAATGGTTGGCTGCTTTTAAATACTCTTCATCTTTTCCAGGAAAAGCCCCAGAAAATACACAAATACTTCGGGATTTACGAGTTGGGGTTTTCTCCATTCCTATCCTTACCCTTGTGAGAAAAGAGGATATATTTATAGAGATGAAGAGATAAGGCAATAATTTTATTTTTCAAGAATGGATACATTATTGCCAGCTATTCATAGTAGTTAGGGGTATGACTCTGGTCAGGTATGGGTACACTATCGTTAAAAGAGGAGGAAAATTTTCAAAATAGCTGCTAGCATGTACAGTAGTCGCGACTGTAGCTTATGTCAGGAGTAGGTACATGATTGTCGGATGAGAAGGAAAATTTCAAAAGTGGCAGGTATATACAGTAGTCATAATTATAGCTCATGTCAGGAGTGGGTACATTATGGGAGGAAATTTTCAAAAGCGTCAGCTAGCATGTACAGTATCGTGACTATGGCTTATGTCAAGAGTGGATACATTATTGCTGAAAGAGGAGGAAAATTTCAAAAGCGACAGCTAGCACGTACAGTAATCGTGACTTTGGTTCATGTCAGGAGTGGATACATTATTACCAAAAGGGGAGGAAAATTTCAAAAGCGACAGCTAGCACGTACAGTAATCGTGACCTTGTTCCGTCTTCTACTGGTTTTGCGTCCAGTAACGGCTTCAATGCTTTCTATGAATCAGTGATTTGCATCTCATCTAGCTTTTTCACAAACTGGCAAACAGGGTCGTTTAGGGTCAGATTCCCAAGACTGTAACGTTCTCGTTCTTTTTGGAGAATTATCCATAATCCAACAACCTCAAATTGCACTATTCCGCAAGAATGCGCTTCAAGAACCTCTCGGATATCTTCCAGAGATTCCTTACGCAAGCCATTCTTGATGAATTTTATTCTATCATTACGATTTCTGGTGATCACTCCTGGAGAACGACATTTATTGCCGCAAATCCACCATCCACAATTGTGACAGACGCCTAGCCTCTTTGCTCTTCTCTTTTTGGCATAAACGCTTTTACCAAAGCCGGGCATACGGGGAAAGAACGCATCTGGAACTTCACCAGCCGAACGAACTTTAGCTTCGATTAGCCATCGCACATTATCAGGAATGCCTTTGTGCATAAATAGTCGGAATCGTTCACATCTAGCTTGATAAACCTTTTTAAGAACATTTATTGGGAAAGAAGGGAAATATTTTCGTAGAGCGGAAAGAGAAGGCTCCATTGATGAATGAGGCATTTAAGAGAAAAAGAAAGAAATTAGTGATTGTAGGAAATGGAAATAACTGAATTTGGGAGTTGTGGAGTACCGTATCCAGAAGGAAGAACACGCATTTATAGTGATGAAAGGATAATGCGTTTATTACACTTACGGAAGTAAGTACATTATTGCCAAAAGAAAAGACAAATGACAGCTTATATGTACAGCAATCATGACTGTGGCTCTCATCTTCCACTAATTCATGTCCAGTAATGGCTTCAATGCCTTCTATAAGTCGGGGATTTGCTTCCCATCTAGTTTTCTTACAAACTGACAAACGGGGTCGTTTAAAATCACATTCCCAAGACTGTAACGGTTTCGTTCTTTATGGTAAGTCCTCCATAAACCGATAATTTCACCTTGCACTTTTCCACAAGAATGCGTTTCAAGAGTCTCTCGGATATCTTTCAGAGACTCCTTACGCAGGCCATTCTTAATGAATTTTCTTTTATCTTCACGATTTATGGAGATGTATCCTAAAGAGCGACATTTAGTATTACAATTCCATCGCCCACATTTATAACACACGCCTAGTCTCTTTGCTCTTCGCCTTTTGGCATAACGGCTTTTACCTAAACCGGGCATGCGGGGCATAAATGCATCTGGAACTTCACCCGCCAAACGGACCTTAGCTTCAATTATCCACTGCACATTATCGGGAATGCCTTTGCGTGTAAAAACTCTGATTCTTTCACATCTAGCAAGGTAGATCTTTTTAAGGACTTTTAGTGGGAGGGAAGGAAAGTATTTTCGCAGTACAGAAAGAGTAGAATCCATTGATGAGAGAAGAATTTGAGAGAAGAGGGAAATGAATCAGTTATTGCAGGAAACTGGAATAATCGACTTTAGAAGTCACGGGGTATCTTATCTGTTGTTTAATCAGAAGGAAGAACACGCATTTATAGTGATGAAAAGGGATAACGTGTCGATTACACTTAGGGGAGCATGTACATCTGTCAAAAGAAAATGCAAATTTTTCCAAATATAACAAACTGTATGTACAGTAATTGTGACTGTGGCTCACATCTTCCACTGGTTTTACGTCCAGTAACGGCATTAACGGCTTCTATGAGTCGAGGATCTGCTTCCCATCCAGCTTTCTTACAAATCGGCAAACAGGGTCGTTTAAAGTCAGATTCCCGGGACTGTAACGGTCTCGTTCTTCATGAAAAATACTCCATAAATCAAGAATTTCACGTTGCACAGATCCACAAGAATGCGTCTCAAGAGTCAATTGGATATCATCCAATGAGTCCTTACTCAAGCCATTCTTGATGAACCGTATTTTATCTTCTCGATTATTGGAAATCATTCCTAAAGAACGACACCTAGTTTTACAAGTCCACCTACCACATTTATGGCAGACTTGTAATCTTTTCGCTCTTCTTTTTCTGGCATAAGAACTTTTGCCAACACCAGGCATGTAAGATGCAAATGTCTCTGGGATTTCACCTGCCAGACGAACCTTGGCTTCGATTAACCACCGTACATCTTCAGGTATTCCTTTGTGCATCAGAGCTCTTAATCGTTCACAGCGAACTCGGTAGATCTTTTTTAGGATGTTCATTGGGAGAGAAGGGAAATACTTTCGCAAGGCAGAAAAAGTAGGATCCATTTTCTAGGAGGAAGTAAAAGAAAGAAGGGGTGAAGGTATCAGTTATTATGGGCAACTGAGAGAACCGACTTGAGAGTCACGGAGTACCGTATCCGCCGTTTAACCGGAAAAGTGGATCCTGCTTTATTTTAGTATCATAGATATTTCTTATCTTTGATATCTCATCAGGCATGACATTGATCCAGTCCTTGATTATTGAATCCATTGTCTGCTTTCGACGACAATATTTCTCGATATCCGCACTTATCTTTCACCATAGTTATTTCTTATCTTGGATACCGCTAAGCTGGCGTCAATTCTGTCCATCCCGGTGTAGCCTCGATTATTGAATTGATTACCAGGATTTTGACAATATTGTCTACTTTATCCTTGAATTGCTGATGGGGCTGGGTCCACTATATCAGCTGTGCATCCAGCGGTAGATTGGTAAAAACGGATGTCACTGAGACGTCAGCTTATACTGCTGTGACTGTGCGGTGGATACGCTTCCCATTTGATCCTTGTTCTGTATGCCATGCATGCATGATGTGAAATGCATGAATGCAGAGCATGTGTAACTGATGGATTTATTTTTTATATCTTTGCTTTACTGGATCCTCTTTGTAATTGCCTTCTATCGTTGAATCTCTTTATGCTTTCCAACTGTTGTCCATTGTTTCACTTTCCAGCAGTTGTTCATTGTCTTGCTTTCCAGCTGTTGTTCATTGTCTCGCTTTCCAGCTATTGTCCATTGTCTCAAAAGCCTAACTCTTTTCAAAAATCTTCTTTCCTTGATTTGTTCTTAAATTTTGGCTTCAATTTCCTTAATGTCCGCCTCGTACTTTATGCCTCTCTGGATAATTGTCCCTGTTGAGATATTCGTGAGTATGATTCTTTCTTGCTGACATGGACGTGTTAAGACTTCTGAAGCGATCATTCAGGCTACCACCAAGGCTATCTCCCAAAGATTTGTTACTCCTTCTTCTTTGTTAGCCTATGTTCTGTGCCGCTCGCAAAGCAGGACCTCAATCTTACCTGTTTTAATTCATAAAGCTTATCAAAGTAATCTACGGTCTTTGTTTTTTCTAAGTTTTAATTATTACTATTCTTCCTTCAAAAGTCATAATTTATTGCACACTTAAGGCTAATAAGAATGTGAGATTTGAAGGAAAAGAACTGGATAGAAGCGACTTTAGCATTTTGAACGTGAGAATCTAAGGTAAGTTAAAGAAAATTGGCTTTTTATTTATGAGTAATATGAAAATCTTGGGTACAGATAGATAATGAAAGTGTAAGAGAAGAAAGCTCTCTTTGACAACTTTGATCAAATAAACTTTAGTAACCCTGTATCCACTTCTCCCCTTCTGTTTGAAAATTTCTTCATTATGCAAAGTATTTCTTTACTGCATCCGAATTTACTGGCTTCGGTAATTCTCGTCCATCCATTTCTGTCAGAATTAGTGCCCCTCCTGAAAATGCTTTCTTCACGACATATGGCCCGTCATAATTTGGTGTCCATTTTCCTCTTGAATCATGTTGCATGGGTAAAATTTTCTTGAGCACTATGTCACCCTCGTGAAATTGTCGTGGGCGAACCTTTTTGTTGTAAGAACGAATCATCCTTCTTTGATAAAGTTGCCCATGGCAGAGGGCTATCATTCTTCTTTCATCAATTAGATTTAATTGCTCGTATCTAGCTTTGACCCATTCTGCTTCTCTTAATTGAGTATCCATTAGTACCCTTAATGAAGGTATTTCAACTTCGATGGGCAATACAGCCTCCATACCGTATACCAGAGAAAAAGGTGTTGCTCCAGTAGAAGTACGGGTAGAAGTTCTATAAGCATGTAGTGCAAAAGGTAACATCTCATGCCAGTCCTTGTAAGTGACGATCATCTTTTCAACAATTCTCTTGATATTTTTATTGGCCGCTTCTACTGCACCATTCATCATTGGTCGATAAGGTGCCGAATTGAGATGTTTGATTTTGAACTGCCGGCACAAAGTCTGCATCATTGCATTGTTCAGGTTCGTGGCATTGTCTGAGATGATACATTCCGGCGGCCCATAACGACAAATGATTTCTTTCTTAATGAACCGGCATACCACCTTTTGAGTCACACTTGCATATGACATAGCTTCTACCCATTTAGTGAAGTAGTCAATTGCCACTAGGATGAATTTGTGACCATTGGAAGCTTTAGGGGTAATGGCTCCAATGACGTCAATTCCCCACATGGCAAAAGGCCAAGGTATTGCTGTTACATTAAGAGGGGTGGGTGGAGCTTGGATCTTGTTGGCATATATTTGACATTTGTGACATTTTCTCACGTGATTAATACAATCACTTTCCAATGTGAGCCAATAGTAGCCAGCCCTCATTATTTGTCTTGCCATGGTATGACCACTAGTGTGTGCTCCACATATTCCAGAATGAACTTCTTCCATGATCTTTCGTGCTTCATGAGTATCTACACAGCGAAGTAGCATCGAGTCTGGGGTTTTCTTGTAGAGTATGTCTAGGTTTAAAAGAAAACCCATTGACAATCTTCGTAGAAATTTCTTGTCATTTTCTGATGCTTCTAGTGGATATGTTCGTTCTTGGAGGTATTTCTTGATATCATGATACCAAGGCTTTCCATCCAATTCTTCTTCGATGCTCATGCAATAAGCTGGAGAATCTATTATTTTCATCTCGAACACAGGAGTATGCTCAGGGTCGCTTATCTTGTACATAGCAGCCAAAGTAGCTAAAGCGTCTGGGATTTGATTATCTTCCCTTGGAAGATGATGGAAACTTATACTGTTAAATCTTCGAGTCATGTTTAGTATAAGCTTTTGGTAAGGGATTAATTTTGAATCTCTTGTCTCCCATTCTCCATTGATTTGATATATGACTAATGCGGAATCCCCATAGACTCGGAGATCTCGCACTTTCAAATCCAATGCCATTTGGAGTCCCATAGCACATGCTTCATACTCTACTATATTGTTGGTACAAGGAAATGTAATTTTTGCTGTGAGGGGAAACTGCTCTCCGCTTGGAGAGATGAGTATAGCTCCGATCCCTTGTCCCAAAGCATTAGATGCTCCATCGAATGCCATTTTCCATGTTTCATTTTCTTCATCGACTTCCTGTTCTATCGTCATTATATCTCCATCAGGAAAGTCCATTCTCATGGGCTCATAATCCTCCAATGCTCTATCAGCCAGATATTCAGCGATCACACTTCCTTTTACGGCCTTTTGGGTGACATACTGTATGTCGTATTCAGATAACAGCATTTGCCATTTTGCAATCCTGCCTGATAAAGCGGGTTTCTCGAAAATGTACTTAATGGGGTCAGTCTTGGAGATCAGTAATGTTGTGTTGTTGAGCATGTAGTGTCGTAGTCGATGTGCTACCCATGCAAGGGCACAACAGGACTTTTCTACTATTGAGTATTTAGCTTCATATGTGGTAAGCTTTTTGCTCAAATAGTAAATTGCATGCTCCTTCTTGCTTGTCTCATCACGTTGACCCAATACGGATCCTAATGAAGAATCCTGTATGGATAAATATAGAATCAACGGTTCTCCGGATCGAGGTGGTATCAAGACTGGTGGATTTGATAGATATCGTTTGATTTTCTCGAACGCTTCTTGGCATTCGTTATTCCACTCAATCGGATTGTTCTTCTTTAGTGATTTGAAAAGCGGTTCACACTTGGACGTCAATTGTGATATGAACCTTGCTATGAAGTTGATTCTACCCAGAAAACTTCTTACTTGTTTTGGAGTCTTCGGGGGTTGCATTTCTTGTATCGCTTTGACTTTACTCGGGTCAACTCGAATCCCGTCCTTGCTGACTATGAAACCCAATAACTTTCCTGAAGAGGCTCCAAAAGTACATTTGGCAGGATTCAACTTCAATTGATATTTGCGAAGTCTATCGAATAGTTTTCTTAGCACTTTTAGATGCCCCCCAGCAGTGAAAGTTTTGGCGATCATGTCGTCCACATATACTTCAATTTCTTTATGCATCATGTCATGGAACAACGTGACCATGGCTCTTTGATATGTAGCACCAGCATTCTTTAACCCGAAAGGCATCACCTTATAGTAGAAGGTACCCCAAAGGGTAATAAAAGCAGTTTTTATCATGTCATCTGGATCAAGTTTGATTTGATTGTATCCAGAAAAACCATCCATGAAGGAAAAGTAGGAGTTTCCTGCGGTATTATCCACCAGTGTATCAATATGAGGAAGTGGGAAGTTATCTTTAGGACTGGCTTCGTTCAAAGGCCGGTAGTCCTGACAAACTCTTAGTTTCCCACTTTCTTTCTTTTCGACTGGGACAATGTTAACCACCCATTCTGTATATTCAGCGACCCCAAGAAATCCTGCATCCCACAGCTTTCGAATCTCGTCTTTTACTCTTAAGATTAACTCCGGCTTTAATCTTCGTAACTTCTGTCTGACAGGCTTCGCCCCAGGCTTCAAAGGTATTTTGTGTAGTACTATGTCTGAGCTTAAGCCAGGCATATCTTGGTATGACCAAGCGAATACATCCACATATTCTTTCAATAAATGGACTAATTCTTCTTTTTCTTCAGGAGGGAATAAAGTGCCAATCTTGACTTCTTTTACATCCTGACTGTCTCCCAGGTTGAATACCTCAGTTGGTTCTTGACTTGTTGCTCTTTCTTTTTCATCTCGCTCAATCATTTTTAATAGCTCAGGAGATACTTGAAGATCTTCGTCATCCGAGTCGGTAGTGTTTACAGGATTATCAAAGTTCATTCTTTCATTGTCATCAAAGAGAGTTTTGGGTCTGCATTATCCAGAGAGAAAAGAAAGAGAAGAGAGAAAAAAAAAATGGCACGAATGAGATGGATGCAAACTGGTACTTTATTTACAATGTGCATAAATCACAACTTTATTGGAATAAAAAGCAATAACTAAAAGGTTCACTTAAACAAAGACTACACCCTATTGATTGAACCTTTCTTTAGGAGGTTTTTACTATTAGATTACTTTGGAAAGCTTTCAATTATAACAGGCAGTTCTATCGCCTCCCAATTGTTCAGCACATCCCGTGGGCCACAAGGTTGAATGAGCTCCTCCTCTTCAGGTGAATCGCTGATGATTGCCTGAATAGAAAGACTTTCAAAAGACTTGTTGATGTTGATAGTCAGCTTGCCTTCATTGTCATTTTTCGGAATGAGACCACCACTCACGAACGTTTCGGTGATTTCAGGGATATCCAGATTTCTTTCCTGGAGAGGATGCCCTGTTAATCGTGCAATCCTCTTTTCTCTTTTTTCAGCTATTGCCTTCATTTTATCATGTCTTGTCGGTGTGAAGCCTAGGCCGTATTTCCCTTCATTTGCGGATATTTTCAATGGCTCTGGGATTCCTTGTAAATCTTGTCCCAAACCTAACCCCGGTGAGTATCCTCCTTTTATCATGAGTTTGGCGACCATGCGACTTGTTTTAGAGATGTTAGGAATGGGTTCTTCTCCATATTCACTGACATAAGCAGCATTGACAATCTCAAAAGACCTGAAGGAGCAATCAGGTATATTTTCATTGACCTCAACATATTGAGCATCCGCAGGTCTAGATAGCAGAATGTCTTCTTCAGCAAAGACTGTGATTATCTTTCCTTCAATGATGAATTTCATTTTTTGATGTAATGAGGAAGGAATTGCTCCAGCCATATGGATCCATGGTCTTCCCAGTAGACAAGTATAAGATGGAGAAATGTCCATGACTTGGAATGTGATATGGAAAAGACAGGGACCAATCCCAATTGGTAGCTCTATTTCTCCAACCACATCTCTCTTTGTTCCGTCAAATGCTCGAACAACAATATGACTGTTGTTGAGGTGTGATGGGTCTAAACCGATCTTATGTAAAGTTTCTAATGGCATTACATTTAGAGCTGATCCATTGTCGATCAGAACTCTAGCCATAATCCGATCTTTGTATTTAATCGAAATATGTAGAGCCTTAGAGTGACCCCTTCCTTCTGCTGGTATCTCATCGTCAGTGAATGTGATGAGATTTTGTGCCGTGATGTTGTTGACAAGGTGGTCAAAGTTGTTCACGGAGATATCTTGTTCAACATAAGCCTTATTCAGGACTTTGAGAAGAGCTTCTCGATGGGCATCAGAACTTAAGAGCAATGAAAGTATGGAGATCTTTGCTGGCAGACGGTTCAACTGCTCCACGATGCTGTATTCACTTTGCTTTATGAGTTTGAGAAACTCAGTAGCTTGTTCATCTGTTACTGCTCGAGGCATCTCTTGCTCTTTAGATGTGTTAATAGGTCCATTTGCTGGATCCGTAACATTCTTCTCTTGTTGGAGCTTGTTCATTTGCTCGGGAGAATAACACCGACCACTTCTAGTCATGCCCCCAACTTCTAACGGAGTTGATGTGATGTTAGAAGTATAGCCATAGTTCCATGGAACAGTTTTGTCTGATTTGTACGGGAATGGCTTTGGAACTTGAATTCTTAAAGGCTTGAGAGCAGATTTTGAGATTGGAATGACTAGTGGCCTTGGCATGATATTGACTTCTTGTTCTTTAATTATCACATTCACGTCATCCTCTTTATCTGACATAAAAACGATGATTTGGGAGGAGTCCATGAGACTTTGTAGACTTTTACGGAATTCTGGGCATTCTTGGATAGAATGACTCTTACTGTTATGAAAGTTGCACCATTCCTCATGCTCGACTTCTTTATTTCCAGAAGACTTTCCTATGATAATCCCTTCTTTCACAAGGCATGAATATACATGCTTAAGAGGGGTTATGATATCATTGACTGTTTTCTTCATCGGCCAGTATTCTTCCATCATATTGACTGGTTTGGCTTGATGAGGAGGCAATGGATTATGAGTGATGTTTGGTTCATCGGAAAAGTCCAACCACTTTGACTCAATTAATTGTTGGACTATACGCTTCAATGCTATGCAATTTTCGAGTCCGTGGCCCACGGCACCATCATGATATGGGCAATTTAGTTTAGGGTCATACCATGTTGGATATGGGGGTTCGAATGGCCTTGTGGGAATTGGGTGAATGAGTTGGCTCTGGATGAGTTTTGGATATAACTCAGTATAAGTCATGGGAATCGGTGCGAAAATTTCTCTTGGTCTTGGTGCAGGCATTGGAGGAGTCGGAACAGGTGGCCGTAACTGATTAGGCCTGTTGAGAGGATAATTGTTGGGTCTATTGGGAAGATAATCACTGGGCCTATTTGGAGGATAATCATTGGGCCTATTGGTAGGATAATAATTGGGCCTGTTGGCAGAATAGGATAGGCGAGGTCCGGTAGCCACGGTACCCACGAGGGGAATCCCTCTTCCTCGTCCGATTTGTTGTATTTCTTCATCTTTTCTTCTGGATGGTCCTCCTCTTTTCATAGGATCACTAAAGGACTCAGTAATCTTCCCGGTCCTGATACCATGCTCGATCCTTTCTCCAGACATGACTACGTCGGAGAAGTTAGTTGCCGCATTGCCAATAAGTTTGTCATAATATGGGTATTTCAGTGTCTGGACAAACAAAGTGACCATTTCTCTTTCTGTCATGGGTGGCTGTACTTGTGCAGCTAAGTCCCTCCATCGTTGGGCGTATTCCTTAAAAGTTTCTGTTTTTTTCTTCTCCATGTTTTGGAGAGTTTGGCGATCCGGAGCTAAGTCCATAACATGTTTATAGTTGCCGATGAAGGCCTGAGCAAGGTCATTCCAAGTTTTTATGTTTCTTGGACCTTGGCTTAGATACCACTGTAATTCTGATTTTGTGAGACTTTCCTGAAAAGGTGCGATCCACACCTTCTCATCTTTGGTAAGTGGTTGTAGTCTTCTGAGAAACAAAGTGATGTGAGTGATGGGATCACTCGTTCCATCGTATTTTACGAAATCTGGCACCTTAAAATCTGAAGGGATTACGACGTCTGGCACTAAGCAGAGGTCATCCACTGAAAGGGATCCGAATATAGTGCCTCCTTCAATGGCTCTCAGTCTTTTCTCTATTGTCTCGATTTTTTGAGATTCTGCTTCATCTTTTGGTAATGTCTTCTTCTCTTCCTGTACAGTGTCTTGTTTCAGGTGAACACTAGCAGAGGGTCCTGATTCTTGAAACAGGTTTTCTTGGACTGAGACTCGTTGCGGGGTGAATCCCGGGGGATAAGTGGGATCTTGTACTTCTTTGATGGGGACTTGAGTTGCTTTCCCTTTGATTAATTCCATCAATTGTTTCATCTGTTCTGACATACTTTCAATCTTGGACTCCATCTCCATGAGACGTCCTTCGGCTTGTTCTGCCATTAATCTTGTTTGGAGTCGAGTTGAATATCGGTGTTGAGGTCCAATTTTACCCTTTTAAAGGAATATTTATTTTATTAGATTCTATGTGTGTATGATTGATGTGATGGATGCATGCATGAATATTGTAAATACTTGGTGAAAGAAGAACTATAATGGAATTTCTCAATTACATTCAGCAAAAGGTTTGTTTAAAAGAAACGACCCAAAGTACAATACTGCTTTCTGGCCTTAGATATGAACTCCATCATTCTTTGAACATTTACTGATGGAGTAGGACAGCTCAGTTCTTCTAACTCCTTGGCTTCTTCGCCCATTAGTTGGGCTTGTTCTGTAACTTTTCTGACTTCTACCAAAAATGTTTGCAATTGATCTTGAGAAAATCTGTATTGATCTTCCCAGTATCTGACTCTCATCTCTTTTTGATCGGTTTCATCAACCAATTGGGAGATGACTTGTTTTTGGTATTCAACTTTCTCTTCGAGGAGTTGTGTTTTGTGACCGAGCTGTTGCATGTCAAGGAGCATCCTCTTGTTCTTCTCCTTTTCTTCCTCTAGTTCTTTCTCCAACTCTCTTTTCGCCAATTTTCTGATGACCTCTTCAGGTAGAACTATTCCTTCCTTCCGGTTATTTCTCCATTCATAATAAGCAGTGGGAGAAATAATAGGCCCCGACTTCAATATGAAAATTCTTTTCCACGCAACTGAAATACCCATTGCGAGCTTATT
Organism: Aquilaria yunnanensis; assembly: GCA_039654915.1. NCBI lineage: Eukaryota > Viridiplantae > Streptophyta > Magnoliopsida > Malvales > Thymelaeaceae > Aquilaria > Aquilaria yunnanensis. The sequence goes on from CM077595.1 coordinate 7,784,027, forward strand.
TGAATTTGGATCTTCGTGTGAAAATTCCAACTTACTCAGATTATGCGTCATGGGTATAAATTGCATGGACCCAAATTGTTTTCGTACTTGAGCTGGGGCATAACTTGTTCCTCCCCATATACCTAAGAGAGGAACCCACGGGCAATTGCCGCAACGGTAGACAACGCGGGTGGAGGTAGACCAGGGGGCTCTCCATTCAATTTGGAATTCGGTGATGTTCTTGAAATAATCAACCCATGCTTCCTTGCTGTCGTGATGAATGGTTTCACTTTTCAAAAAGGCTTCGATTGGGATGAAGTCCTTTGAAAAGCGATTTCCAAAATGTTGCTTCTCACAAGGAAGGTGGCTTTTGATCCAAATGTTGAGGAGATGTGAACATCCTATGAATTTGCCCCCTCTTTGACGACAAAAGTTTAATGCCCTGATAGTTTCACATAATATTACTGAGGTCGGATTTATTTGAGCATTGCAGATTTGCTCAAATAGTGTAATGATGTCTCCTTCAATGAATCCGACGATTCTTGGGAAGACTACCAGGCCATATATCGCCAAGGCGAAAAGCTTGCGTCGTTGATTTTTCTGAGGGAGAACGTGACTTAATTGTTTTAAGTCGATCCAACTGATAAATTTTCGAGATCCTTTTGTTGCAAACTTGGTTTGAAGACTGGAAGCTGGCATATCCAATAATTTTGCTAGGGCTCGATGAGGCTCCGTTCTTCTATCATGTTGATAAGTCTCGATTGGATAGTCGGAGGACCAACCCAAGAGGCTGTTGTATTCTTCAATGGTTGGAACCAGATCCATCTTATCGAAAGAAAAGCATCGATAAAATGGATCCCAAAATTGTATTAGAGCCCGGACAAGTGATGCATCAACGGTAACCTTTAGTAGGCAAGTGATGTGACCATATTTTGCCGTAAAAGCTTCCCGATCAGCAGAATTCCAACTATTCCAGACTTGCAATAATTCCGTGGTGTCGTTCTGATTTATCCGGACCGATACCTGGTCCTTAAGCTGTACGTGAGAGTGGGATGTCAGAGCATCTCCGTGAAGCTTTTGAGTCGTTTCGGAATATTCCATAGCTTCAGGCTGAGTTTCGATTACCGTGTCATTCCATGATCCAGTAACAGCCGTGGGAAGATAATCGAGAATATCCATGATAATAGTTCTTTCACCAAATACTTATCTTTAATGATGAAATGTATATGCCGGAAAAATAAGGAAAAATAGAGTTAGTAAAAAAAATAACACATAGGATCATACAAACATATAGATAAAACAAAACCTATGGAAATGGGAACCGAGGTATGGGAAATTCTTAATGGCTGGTTCTAAGGTAGAGTAAGGAATTCTACATGCAGAAGGTGGTTTATCAAAAAGGCAAGGGATAGTTCCCGAATCCCGTCACTGAATCATAGTGACGGCCCGATTCCTTACCCTCTAGGGTTTATGTAAGGAATGGATTAATTCGAGTCGTAGCTTTTCGTGGGCCCATGCAGAGACTAACCGTCTCAGAAGGCAATACACTACTTTGCTACTTTGAAACCGGTGAAGGCTTGGAGACCGTGGCCTCACAAGGACAGCAACACCAATTCCGCTTAGAAAGAATCGTGTTTGATTTAAGGAAGCTCGGGTATAGAGCTTCATTTTGTGAATGCATTATGCATGTTTACTTAAGTAAATATAATATATAAATCCACATAATAGTAAAGCAAAGTAAATAAAAACAAATCAACTTTAGGCTCGACTCACTAACGTCGAGTCCCCAGTGGAGTCGCCAAGCTGTGGCAACGTCGGGTTTTCGGGAGTCGCCACCAATCTGTTTCACCTAGGTCGATTGGACACCTTAAAATTGGTCTGCGAGAGTTCGGGGATCGGGAGTACGGTTACGCTAAAACAACTTTGTTATAGCGCCCAAAATTGGCACCTTAGTTGATTTTAATTTTGTTTTGCTTTGCTTTTAGAAAATATTCAGTTAATTTTCAAACTAGAAATTTTAACTGAATTAATCGGATGCGGATTTTTAAATTAATTTATATAAAATTTGATACTTCCGAACCATGGACTCTGCCGAGTCATTTGGACACGGAAGATTTTGATTCCGAACCATGGACTCTGCCGAGTCATTTGGACACGGAATTTGGTGAAATTTTAAACAATTTTATCCATATTGTAAAAAATATGGATTTTTATCTTTTTATTTAATTTATTTATTTTAAAAAGTTTGATATTTTCCAAACCGTAGATCCTGCCGGATCATCCGGATATGGAAATTGATTTATCGTAATTATTTAATTCTTATTATTATGAAATTAATTTTTAAATGGTAATTCTTTTTGTTTATGAATGATTTTTAATACTAACTAAAAAATTTATCTTTATATTTTTACTTCTTTTTTTTACTTTCTTTCTTTTTCTTCTTTTTTACTTATTTTTACCCTTTTTTTTTAATTTTATTTTAATTTCTTTTCTTTTCTTTCTTTTTTATTCTTTTCTTTCTTTCTTTTCTTTTTCTTTTTCTTTCTTTTATCTTTCTTTTCTTTTTCTTATCTTTCCTTTCTTTTCTTTATCTTATTTTTCTTTTATTTTTCTTTCTTATCTTTCTTTTATTTTTCTTCTCTTTTCTTTCTTTCTTTTCTTTTTCTTATCTTTTTTTTTTATTTTTTTTTTTATCTTTCTTTTCTTTCTTATCTTTCTTTTATTTTTCTTTCTTATCTTTCTTTTATTTTTCTTATCTTTCTTTTTTTTTTTTGTTTACTTTTTTTGTTTTCTTGTTTAATGAAAGATATTTATTATTTTAAAGGATTACTCAATTTATAAAAGAATTTAAAAAAAATAATAATTAATTTTTATTTAATAAGAAGTTAATTTAAAAGAATTAAAGAGTATAAAAATAAAAATTTTGATCATGGTACGGGGCGTTGTTACTCAGCCAGACCCTTTTCACCAGGTGAAGCAGCTCAAAAGCGGGCACGAGACAGTTTCCAGCCAATATACCATGAACTAAAAATTTTTATTTTTTTTAATTATTTTTTTATTATTTTTTTATTATTTTTTTTTTTATAAAAGATTAACCAAAAGTAATTGTTTTATTAAGAGAATCAAAAATTTATATGTATATTTTAAACAAAAGAAGAAAAGTTTTGATATTTATTTAATTTATTTTGGAATAAAAGATTATTTAACCGAAAACTTATATGTATTTTAAAACAAAAGTCTTGATATTTTTATTTTTTATATTCTTCTTTGTTTGATGAAAGATTTTTTTTTTTTAATTTTAATTTATATTTCTGAAAATATATCTAATCAATAAGTCAAAAATATTTAAGAGAAAATTCAATTATTTTTGTTTTATTTTGTATTATTTTGAAATTATTTGATTAAGATTTTTATAAAGGAAACAAAAAGTTATATCTTTTAATAAGTAAAATATTACTGAATAAAATATTAACCCAAAATTTTTATTCTTTTCATTCTTTTTATTAATAAAGAAAACTAAAAAAAAAATTATATTTTAAAAGAAATATATAAAATATTATTGAAAAATATTAACTCAAAATTTACTCTTTTTATTCTTTTTATTAATAAAGAAAACTAAAAAAAGTTATATTTTAAAAGAAATAAATAAAATATTACTGAAAAATATTAACCCAAAATTTACTCTTTTTATTCTTTTTAATAAAGAAAACTAAAAAAAAGTTATATTTTATTATTTTAAAAGAAATAAATTTTACTGAAAAATATTAACCCAAAAAAATTACTTTTTTTTATTCTTTTTACTAAAAAAATTTATATTTTATTATTTTAAAAGAAATAAATAAAATATTACTGAAAAATATTAACCCAAAAATTTTACTCTTTTTATTCTTTTTATTAATAAAGAAAACTAAAAAAAAATTATATATTAATAGATAATTAATATATTAGTCTAAAGTTTTTTTTTTTTATTTTTTTATAAAGAAAAAATTTATTTATATATTTTATTTAAAAATATTTCCGAGCCATGGATCCTGGCGGATCATTTGGTCATGGAGTTTTAAATTTTTTTTATATTTCATTAATTATTAATTTTAAAGATGTATTAAAAGAATGATTTTATGTTTATTTATTTATTTATTTTATTTTTTGAATTATTTCATTATGTTTGTTTATTAAAAGGAATAAAAAAACTTTGTTTCAAAATTAAAAAAAGTAATTTTTATTAGCCTTTAGAAAATTATTCACATAAAATTCCTTTTTTTATCTTTTAATCATAAAAAAAATTCAATTAATAAAGTGGGGCTTTTTGGCCATCCACTTTAATAACACAATAATAATAAAAGTTAGCACAATTAATATAGTTAGATTAGTTGGATTAGTTAGTTAATAACAATAAAAAAGGTTAGTAAAAAGTTAGATTAAATTAATTAACAACAATAATAAAAATTAGCCAAGTTTAATTAAATTAATTGTTAACAACAATAATAAAAAGTTAGTCAAGTTAATTAAATTAATTAATTAACAACAATAATAAAATTTAGCCAAATTAATTAATTGTTAATTAACCAAGTTGATTAAATTAATTAACAATAATAAAAGTTAGTAATAATGCAAAAATTAAAAGGTTAGTAACAATAATAATGTTAAAAGTTAGTTGTTAGTAAGTTAGTTAACAAGTTAATAATAACAAAAAAGGTTAGTAACAATAACAATAATAAACAAATAAATACACAAGTAAAAAAAATAAAGTTAGTAATTAATTCTGAAAAACAAACAAAATAAAAAGATTAGTGACCAAAATGAAAAGAATTGAAAAGATGAAGGACTGAAAGGAGGTTTTACCCTTGGGAAATGAATTTGAAATTCTGTTTTGCTGGGAAAACAGAAAACGCGACGAAGCGCAGCTGGCACGGCAGGGAGGCGAGCACGGGCGTGGGGCGGCGAGGCGTGGGCGGAGGGGCGACGGCGGCGTGGGCGGAGGGGCGACGGCGGCGTGGGCGGAGGGCGGCGGAGGAGCCGCAGGCAGCAGCCGGCGGAGGGAGAGAAGAAACGCGGCGGAAGGAAAACGGAAAGGAGAAAAAGACGGCGGCGGGACGGCGTGGGAGCAAACGGCGACCGGCGACGGCGTCGGCAGCGGGACAGCGTGACGGCAGGAGGAGAAAGAGAGAGAAAACGAGAGGAGAGAGAGAGAGAAGAACGAAGGAGATCAAACGAAAGAGATGGTCAAATCGTAGAAAAATAAAATTTTAAGACTTTCTGGCAGAAGGAGGAGAGGCTAGGGAATAAGGCTGTAATTTTCTCTATTTTTAAAACGGAGCTCTGAACTTTTTTCTCTGATTTTCTGTGTGTTCAGCACTGAATTTGGGGGGGTATTTATAGAAGGAGCTTAGCTGAACTGTGGACGGATAAATTAATAAAAAATATCAAACTTATCTTTTAAATTGGTAAAATGACAGTTTCAGTCCTTTACGTTACTCCAGCTCTGGATAAGCTCAGAAGCTTCTGATTTTGACAATTTTAACGTTTTCTGTCAATTTGGGCTAGAAACGTCCGTTTAGGCCCAAAATTGACGCGAAAAATTACCCAAAGCTCCTGAAACTTTCAGAATTTGTCAATTTTATCCGAAACTTCTCAATTTTGTCATTTTTACCTCAAACTTTTAATTTTTTTGTCATTTTTTTCTGAAATTTTATTTTTATTCCAAACACATACATATTCACACATATATTATTTTAAATCAAATCTTCTCAAAATAAAAATATATTTTAAACTAATTAACATAATTAAAATTTTTTAGCAATAATAATAATAATAATAATAATTTTTTTAATTAGTTTTTTTTTTTAAAATTTTTTTTTTTTTAAAAAAAGGCCGGACGAAATTGGGTGTCAACAGTTAGTTAATAACAATAAAAAGGTTAGTAAAAAGTTAGATTAAATTAATTAACAACAATAATAAAAATTAGCCAAGTTTAATTAAATTAATTGTTAACAACAATAATAAAAAGTTAGTCAAGTTAATTAAATTAATTAATTAACAACAATAATAAAATTTAGCCAAATTAATTAATTGTTAATTAACCAAGTTGATTAAATTAATTAACAATAATAAAAGTTAGTAATAATGCAAAAATTAAAAGGTTAGTAACAATAATAATGTTAAAAGTTAGTTGTTAGTAAGTTAGTTAACAAGTTAATAATAACAAAAAAAAAAAAGGTTAGTAACAATAACAATAATAAACAAATAAATACACAAGTAAAAAAAATAAAGTTAGTAATTAATTCTGAAAAAAAAAACAAAATAAAAAGATTAGTGACAAAATGAAAAGAATTGAAAAGATGAAGGACTGAAAGGAGGTTTTACCCTTGGGAAATGAATTTGAAATTCTGTTTTGCTGGGAAAACAGAAAACGCGACGAAGCGCAGCTGGCACGGCAGGGAGGCGAGCACGGGTGTGGGGCGGCGAGGCGTGGGCGGAGGGGCGACGGCGGCGTGGGTGGAGGGCGGCGGAGGAGCGGCAGGCAGCAGCCGGCGGAGGGAGAGAAGAAACGCGGCGGAAGGAAAACGGAAAGGAGAAAAAGACGGCGGCGGGACGGCGTGGGAGCAAACGGCGACCGGCGACGGCGTCGGCAGCGGGACAGCGTGACGGCAGGAGGAGAAAGAGAGAGAAAACGAGAGGAGAGAGAGAGAGAACAACGAAGGAGATCAAACGAAAGAGATGGTCAAATCGTAGAAAAATAAAATTTTGAGACTTTCTGGCAGAAGGAGGAGAGGCTAGGGAATAAGGCTGTAATTTTCTCTATTTTTAAAACGGAGCTCTGAACTTTTTTCTCTGATTTTCTGTGTGTTCAGCACTGAATTTGGGGGGGTATTTATAGAAGGAGCTTAGCTGAAATGTGGACGGATAAATTAATAAAAAATCTCAAACTTATCTTTTAAATTGGTAAAATGACAGTTTCAGTCCTTTACGTTACTCCAGCTCTGGATAAGCTCAGAAGCTTCTGATTTTGACAATTTTAACGTTTTCTGTCAATTTGGGCCAGAAACGTCCGTTTAGGCCCAAAATTGACGCGAAAAATTACCCAAAGCTCCTGAAACTTTCAGAATTTGTCAATTTTGTCCGAAACTTCTCAATTTTGTCATTTTTACCTCAAACTTTTAATTTTTTGTCATTTTTTTCTGAAATTTTATTTTTATTTCAAACACATACATATTCACACATATATTATTTTAAATCAAATCTTCTCAAAATAAAAATATATTTTAAACTAATTAACATAATTAAATTTTTTAGCAATAATAATAATAATAATAATTTTTTAATTAGTTTTTTTTTAAAATTTTTTTTAAAAAAAAGGCCGGACGAAATTGGGTGTCAACAAAGCCTAAAAAACTGGTGATGCCGGAAGATAAACTCTCTGTCGACTTGCCATTTCCTCTTAAAGTCATGGGTCATAAACTAATGGTAGTGATTAATGCAAAATTAAGAGGAGATTATGAAGATATTAGACAGAGATTAGTAAGAAATTTAAAAAAGATTAAGAAAAAAACTCGAATGCTTGAGAAAATATAGGAAAGGAAGAAGAGAGATTGAGTAATGGTATGAAAATATAGTGAAAATGGCATTGGTATTTATAGGGGATGGCAAAAAATTATTTGGACCAAAAAGTCCTTAAAATTTAGTTGTTGGGAATGGTGAAGTGAAAATGGAATTTTGGGAGCTAAAATGAAACAGAAAGCCGTTAGAGGGCTAACTTTGTAATTAATCCAATTTTTTAAATTTTTTTTACAGGTGTCCATTGAAGGAGCTGTTGAGGGCGCTCCAAGCGGGACCGGACCGGCCCGTCCTAGGCCAGGTCGGGTCAGGTCGCTGCAAGTCGGTTTTGGTATTGGGCCAAGGTGATCCGTATTGCACAATCCTCTCTTTCATGCCCATATTTTTGCGGGTTTTTATTGAGTCATGCCATAGCATGTTTTACTTGTGGGCTGGTCCTAGTTTGGGCCGGATTGAACCAGCCCATGTCCCACCTCTATTCCTCAGTACGAAGAAAATATCTTCTCCAAATCCAAATCGGATGCAGCCAGATGCTGTTGAAATTGAAGAACAGGATAGATATCAAATGATAGAAAACCACATCTTTCTGTCTCCTCCGGCACACAAGTCCACTTCTAGATGTTTCCACACTCTTCCTGTGGGCGCTTCAATCTCTATATCTCCAGCCCATGAGTCGATTTCGTTTAATTGACACGAAAATCTCTGGACTTCTTCCTCACACTCTTCTGCTCCATGGCGTCCGAGACCGAGTTGCCTGAGATCTCCTCTCTGTTCGAGAGATTGCTCAGGAACAGAGATCTGTCCCTGTTTCTGCCTTTCATGTTAGGGTTCACGCGAGAGACAGAAGATCGGGGAGCCTCGGAGCGTGAATCGTCGCCGGGAGAGAGAATCATCTTGATTAACCCGTTCACTCAAGGAATGGTGGTGATAGAAGGAGCGTCTGGCTTGGATTCCCTGCTCCGTGGAGTGGCGGGAAAAGATGGTCAGCCGCCGGCCTCCGAGGCGTCGATCGAAGCGATGCCGGTCGTGGAGGTCGGGGATGGTCAAGACGGAGAGTGTGTGATTTGTCTGGAGAATTGGGTGTGTGGGGATTTGGTAAAGGAGATGCCTTGCAAGCATAAGTTTCATGGAGATTGTATAGAGAAGTGGCTGGGGATTCATGGGTCTTGCCCTGTTTGTAGGTTCGAGATGCCTGCGGAGGAGGAAGAGGTGGGGAAGAAGAGAGAAGAGGAGAGGAGGAGAGTTGGGAGTGATGTCTGGGTCAGCTTTAGTTTCAATGGTTATGGTAGGAGTAGGGACTCTGATTCTGGGTCAGATCAAAATTCTTCTTCTGCTGATGCTGGTGATCATCATGAAATGGAACAAATTTTGTAAGATTTTTTTTCTTTTTTTGGTTGGAAATGCATGTACAGAAAATGTTTTAATCAGGATATAAATAAAATATTTTGATCGAACTTCTGTTATTTAAATTGTGAATATAGCATTTGTTTTAGAGTGGTTTTGAGATTGAGATCGAAAACTGTTACTGTGAATGGATTGATTTCAGCAACCTTAAGTTTATTTGCTATATTTTAGAACCGTCATCGATATCATCAAATCAAAGTGGCCTTCCCTTCAAGATTTTGGTTTCTCGGTAGTTGGTACCTCTCGAGTCCCAAGCATCAAGCAGGGCGCTATTGGATTTTTGGCTGGTGAATAAGGAGAAGTTGAGCCATCTGTTGGTACCGTTAGCACAGCTATCATGGTCAACAACTGACCCAATTTCTTTAAAATACCTCTGCTTTGCTTAGATGGTTGAATTTCTCAAGTGGGCTTGGCTTGGGGACTCTGCTGCTAATTTGTGCCCGCCATTTAATTCTGGAGGTGCGATCTTGGCTCACTCGGCATTCTTCTTGCATGGAGGCTTGTGAGTACCATCCTCCTTAATGACGAATTACAATTCGAACCTCTGCTATGCCTGCAACTTGGTGGCTCAGGTTCACTATGTTGTGGGGTGGTGTGAGCCTTAGGGGAGTTCCGTTGTCCTGCTCCTCTGTTCCAACCCATATCAAATCTACCGATGTAGGGTGAGAATTGAAGTACTTTTCTCTAAGAGACATTGTTCCTTGAAAGGCTCTACTCTAGCGGAACCCGGCCTATTTTTCATGTTTTCAATCTCTTCCATCCATGCCTCGGGCAGTCTAGTGGGTGATGCCTCTGAATCCTCGATTTGGGGGGCTACCCAAAGCTCCTGCTAGTATTACAAGATCAGAAAGTGGAACAGAGTCCTGTTGTTGATTGGGGTGAGCTTCATGAGTTTTATCTGCTCCATTGCCCCTTATGAGCCTTACACTGTGACCTCTGGTTTCACTATAGTTACAGACACATTTTACGCCACTAGTGGCCCTAAGGTGATGGGTTGATAATTTGTGGAATATGGTGGCCTTGTTGAAGCCCGAAGAACAATAAGGTTGTTAAGATGATTTGTCCTTCAAATAGGCCGAATACGGTGCTACCTCAGGTGTTGAAACCACTTCAGACTCAACAAGTACTTATCCTCTGCAACTTTTATAACCATCAATAGAGACGACTACAGTTGCAATGGATGAAACTTCTAACTCTCCAGATAAAATGGGGAAATAGAACTTTGTTTTCATCATGAAGGGCTTCCTGTTGGGTGAGCCGCCTCTTTATTGTAACAGCACACAGAATGTATCTAATATGCTAGCAATGAGGGCCGAGCTGGCAATTGCCTGAACCTACCATAGGGAAGATGATCAATGTGACGCTGTTAATGATTATGCTAATAAGAAGCTGACCATTTGGGCAATTTTGTTTACCTTGAAGCAAAGAACAGAAGGAAAGAACATTAGACTGAGAGACTGTAAGAAGTCTAACCTTGACTAATCTAATCAGGTGAATTAATCATCTGCACGGCAAGGAATTATCTGTTAAGGTCTCTACGCTGAATAAAATAGATTTACTTATTTTTGGATTATATTGTGACCGAGGCCTGGAAGATATACAGTGAGGCTTGCTAAACAAGAAACCTTTTGGTTTCCCAGCTGTTTGTTCTTATCAAAACGACATTCTTGCTTCTGTTTCCTGCTCGGCCTTAATGTGAACTTCGCTTATTTTTTCGCTTTCAATAGCTTTGGTAGCATGCTTAGCCTTGTTGTCAGTGCAAATGCTCCTGATCAGCAAGTTTGCTTGTGTGAAACGTAACCACCAAGTTATAGGTGCTAGTTTGTTCCCTATTATCTTTCTTTTCTGTTCTGTGCTTTTTTTTTTTTTGGTTCTTTCGAGAGAGAGAGAGAGAGAGGAAGATGGAGGGAGAGAGAATATACATACCTTTCAGGATGGATATATTTTCTCTTTATAAAGATAGATACAACTATGGCAGTATAAATACTTTATAAACAATAATGTTACTGAGGATCAACATGTGACTTACTTCACAGGCTTATACATATGAATGAGACCCCAGGAGAGTATAAAGCGAGCTTCAAACCCACTAAAGTTGATCTGTTCCTTTGGAGTTGAGGTCTATTCCTTTCGAGCTTGTATCGATTTCACTCTGGCATTGTCTATTGAGATCAAATAGTGCACACCTTTTCGATTGTTCATCACTTTTCCCTTGGGGAATCCTCGTTCTTTTTGCCAACGGTTGCTCGATGCATGTACCATCATTTATCATGCTTTGCATTCTATTCTTCCCACTCTTCTTTGGCTTTTCTTCAGGTCGCCCCTCCATCAGCAGAAGTTCAATGCAAGAACTCAGCATCTGGTGATCAGGGTTTTCATATGGCACATGCTTTTCCTCGTCCCTTCCTGAGCTCTCAGAGGATGTTAGTGAGCTTTCGGTAGAGCATAGTGTTCCTCGCCTTTCATTTCTATCCATTTCCTTTGAAACAGAGATAGAACCTCCTGCATCAGTCAGTTCTGAGAATGAGGAGCTTGTGCAGCTCGTGTTCACCATTGAGATCAGTTGCAAGAGTTCTGCTTTCGCGTTTTCTATGCCATTCGAAGAGGAACTATAGCCTGAAAGCGTGTCCTGAGCTTTCTTTAACACTGTCTGTAAGTACTTCCCCTGTGCTTCAATCCTCAGCTGCAAATGCCTCTGCACCTGAAAAAGAAACAGTCACACATGATTCCAAGAACTTCCAAGACAGTATCTTAGATGCCATTTTGTTTTGATCATTACTTCGATTTGTTCATGAAGTTTCCTCTGAACTTCCATCTGCATCCGGAGGGCATGAGCTATCTGCAAGCTTCTGATGAGCAAAACAATCTCAGACCTAGAGGAGCTGTTTGAATTTTGAACAGAAATTCATCCATCACATAAGAAACCAATCCATCAATAACACTTACTCATTCATATTATTCTGGGTTCCATCATTGATCTCTTGACTGAATTCCCCATCACTGCTCTCTTGGTCTCTGCAATCTGAATAAACCCAATAAAGATAAGAACATGTGGAACAATATTATAATGTAATTCAGCAAGTTCTTAATCTAACCATCATCTTTAGTCTTCATGTAGGTTTCTGTCTGCTGGCTTTTCCCCAGCCTGAACTTCTGAAACATGGAAGAAAAAAAAGTTCTTTCAATCTGTCACTACCTTTTTATCTCTGGCGAGAAGAAATGTATCAATATGATATTGGTCATATTTTGTGAAGAGAGATTGCCTGCAAATGGCTTTTGAGATGATACAAAGTCAGCCCTCCAATTCCCATAACTCTCATCAGACTCTTGGGAGTTGCCTCTGTCCACAAACAAAAAAGGCATCCAAAAGAAAATCAGTATCTAAAACATCAGGTAGCCAAACTCTCATGTTTTTATATGAAAAATGAAATGAATTCTATATCTCTACTTAACTGTCTGCTCCTCCAAGTTGGTTGACTGCTTCAACAAACCTTTGATGAAGTTCAGGAGTCCACTTTAGCCTAGGCTTTGCATCAGTGGACAGGACCAGGTTCATGTTTTGACTCTGAACATTTTGCAGACTCATTTTGTGACAGACAGAAGATTGGAGAACATCCAACCGGGTCTTGAAATTCCTCCTCTGAGCTATGATTTGAGGTATGAGGAGGCAGCTGGGTGGTTCTCTTTATAAAACCCTGGAGTTGTTGGATTGTCCTGATTTCTCACTCCATATCAGGAAACATAGGTGGGGCTCTCTAGGAGGAGGGGAATATATGCCATGAGATGAGCTGTGGCTCTTCCCTTTCTCTCATCTGGATTCACATAGTGGCCTGAATTCTTTTATTTTTAATAATTTTTGCCTTTATTTTTTTATTTGCTTTCGAAGTTTTCCTTCCTCTTTCTTCTTTGACTTGAAAGAGGGTGTGGAGAGAATCTATGATGCAGCAGAAACCAGACACAGTTCAATTTGGAGCCTTAAAAGCAGAGAAAAGAGGGAAAAAGTGCATGGTTTGTTATCTTGCATCTCTCTCGCATTCTCACTCCTCTCATGCTTGATTCCCTTACTGAGTTAGGCAGCCCCCACCATGATGAATAATGGGTGCAACTTTCCTAACTCTAACACTATGAGAAGCTTTATAGAATAAAAAGAAGGCCATTTCTTTTCAATTTCATTTGCTTGTAAGTTGCGTGCATATAATCTCTATTACAGTATACTCATATATAGGGGGAAAAAAATGTGATCCAGAAACCATCTTTCTAAGAGTTAAAAATATATAAATACAGGAAAACTGCAATTACTGAGAAGGAAAATGAAACAAGTATGTAGAGGTATGATCAGAGATACCAAATAAGCTCATAGTATATTGATGGGAAGGTATAGGATGCATAATTATTTTGCTTTTTGGTGCGTGAAAGCTGAAACCAGATATCTCTCTTTGATTCTTTGTTATTATTTTACGCCTTTATTTATTTATTTTCTCTTTTAAGATAAGTGTGGTGTCTGATTGGCAGATTCTTTTTGTTCTAATGTAGGGAAGGAGGAATCAAAGAATCTAACCTTAGATTTTAGGACCCTAGGTCATTTGTGTAGAGTAGTATACTCTTAAAGCAAAAGTGAATCAGATCAGTAGAGGCATGCTAGGCTATAGAAATTATGGAACTCAAGATCATTCCTCTTACTACCCCCTCATTTCCTAAAATTCTTGATGTGGTGATTTGAGCCAAATAGAAACAAAAACCATCAGCAAGATCATTCCATTACAGCTAGAGAACCAAGGCCCCTAGGTTTTTTACAGACTGTCAATAGGGCCTGTTTCTTGTTTTGTTCCAACAAATTCCACCTCTAAGACGGGGTGCCGTGTTTTACGCTTTTCATCAATACAAAAATAGTGGTAGATGAACAGCATTTGTACCGAGAGTTGCTGTTAAGCTTTTGTACTCTAGTCTAACAACTACAAGTGGTATGCAATATTCACAGTACTTTTTCCATAGCATATAAATAAAGTTACTAGTGTTACTAACGTTGTCTCTCTCGGTACTTTGCAATTAGAGGGTAAATGGAAGGTTTGATTGAAGGCAGGTCCATCCAATCTAAATTCAGGATAAACCAAAAATCACTGACAATTTATGCTGGATTTGCATTTTTTTTTTTTATCAATGATGGTCAATTGAATAGCGTAGAGATTTGTGCCTAAACCTGAGAAATATAATTGAAACATTTAAAACCAAAAAACATACATAGGGCAACAAAAAAAAAATTACAGCAATCTAGTTTTAGAGATTCAATACTAAAAAATGTATAATTTTTATAACACTTTTTCTCACAGTTGAAAGTGGTTGGAAATTTTTAACAGCTAGTTATTAGAAGTTCTCCTATCAACGACAATTAGTCGCTGGAAAATATACTCAGTGGCTTGCTAATGGAACAATTCCAATAAACACTGTTAGAAAATCTCCATAAACATCTGGTGACATCTGCAACGATTTGCCATCGAAAATTTTCTGACAGCCATAATTCTTCTAGAAGCCATTCCAACAATGTGCCTTCGGAATTTTTTTGACAGACAGCCACTAGAACTCCCCCGATGAGATTTTTCATGGTCTGTCATTGGTAAAATTCCTAAGGCACACAATCAAAATGGTTTTAGGAGGGTTTCCAATGGCACACTGTTAGAAGTTCTCTAGAAGTCATTTCGACAGTTTGTTGTTAGAATTTCTCCAATTGATGCCCACAAAAAAACATCCAGTCACCTTTCTGATGAAGTGTCAATGGTAAAATTCTAGTAGATGAAATTTTTTTGGAAATTGTTTTTCCCTTCGAACTTAGCCCACCAAAAAGATAAATATGAACTTCAAAATTTTCCAATGGCCATTTTCCCTGCGGTCGACAGTAAGAAATTCACAAATACTCCCCCCTCCCCCCACTTTTTCCCATTGTGAAAAAAATCTTGACTTTGAAATTTTTTGGTAGCCGATTGTCGAAGAATGAAACCCCCCCCCCCCCCTCACTACACCATTTTTTTTCCACAAAATGAAAATTTTAAATTTCTTACACCAATATTATAAAAACTTACTTTTGTGCCAAAATCTTATTTCACTCTCATCTTCCACACATTTATCTCTTTCACACAAATTTCACCCCCTCCCTCAATACATTTTCTTCTTCCCTTTCTTTGTCATTTTCTTTCTCTTCTCTTTCATCTTCACCCTTCCCCTCTTTTTCTCACCATTTATTTCTTTTCCCCCTCTCTATCTATCACCATATTCTTCTTGTTCCTCCTCTACTTTTACTTCTATAAATTCCTTTTCTTTTTCTTTTTCCTCTTATTCTTCTTCCTCCTCCTCCCCTCTTTCACGCCATATTCATCTTCTTTTTCTCCCCCACTTCTTTGTTTCTCTCTCTTTTTTTTTTTTTAATTTCATTAATTTTTTTTTAAATAGAGATTCCCTATAGCCCTGCATCAAAAGATGCCCGACCATAGAAGCCCCTACGAATTTTCCAACAACCCGCCATTGGAAGATGGTAGAGGGCTTTTCTGGCAAAAGGTTGTCATAAGTTCACCGGCCACTTGTTGCAAGGCTGGCCATCAAAAGTCCCTCGAGCAATCTTCTGACAACTAGTTGTCAGAACACCATCAATAACTTTTTCGTCAACCAGCTATTAGTACATTGCCTCTCTAGACATTGTCATCGAACCTTTTTCCAGTGGTGCCGTCAAGAGTTCAGACAGCAAATCGTTAGATTTTTTTTCAGTGAACATTTATCATACTGACATTTTTTGGCTATCGCCCATTTGAAATGAACCTTTTCTGATGGCTAGTTGTTGGAAATAGTTGTTAGAAAAAGAATATTTTTCTTGTGGTGATTAACTAATTATAGTTGAAAAGGATATGGAATTGTAATGCCAATTAAGCAGGAATTGTAATGCCAATTAAGCAAACCTCATGAACTTAATAACTAGTATAAAAGTTACTCCCACCATCTCATAAAGGATGATGTTTTTTTTGTTTTTGACACGGAGATTAAGATATGTGTAGTTTATGGTGTTTTTCATT
Organism: Aquilaria yunnanensis; assembly: GCA_039654915.1. NCBI lineage: Eukaryota > Viridiplantae > Streptophyta > Magnoliopsida > Malvales > Thymelaeaceae > Aquilaria > Aquilaria yunnanensis. The sequence continues at coordinate 7,800,019 of CM077595.1, forward strand.
TTTTTCCCTGAAACTAAAATTAAAAAAAAAAATTGTTTCTGGTTACGTGTAGTGAGAGTTTAAATGAAGATTGAAAAAGAAGATATTCTTTTTAAAATTTTGTGTAATGAGGGTTTTTATGAAAATTAAAAAAAAGAAGAAGAAATAATTTTATTTTAAGTTTTGTGTAGTAAAAATTTAAATGGGTGTAGTAATGTAAATTGAAAGTTAAAAATATTTCAAAAGGGAAACACTGCATCCTTTTGGGATGACCTAAACAAGAAAATGCTTCATTCTTCTTTAGACATATGCAATATGAACGGGTCGAATAAGTAGATACTATTTACTTCAAACAATGTCAATTTGATGCCATTTTTACAGAACTGCTTTTGTAAAACTTTAAAATTGTGCATTATTTTGATTTAAAGTGATTATTTACTCAAATTTTAAATTGATTGAAACCTTATATATTAAAAATTAAAAAAATGTAATGTTAAGATATATTTTTTACAAAAAAGTAAGTATTTTTATTAATTTTAAATTAACCAACCTAAAAAATTAATATAAAATATTATCTTTTCACAGGAAATATTGTAAAAATTTTTGTTTGGACTTCTTAGAGTATAGGATTTCAATAAAATTTAAAATTTTTATAAATAATCATTTTATATAAACATAATGCACAGATGCATTAAAATTAATAAAATAGTATTGTCCATTAAATATTACAGAATTACTTTGAGTTTTTTTCAAAGAATTTTAAGAAAATTAAGAAAAGGGGAACTACGGTAAGAATTACTGATCAAGTTTCAATACTGGCTGCACCAGAAATACGACAAATACCATCACTTTCTTTCTGACAAAACCAAACCCACATACAAATAAATTATAAAAGCAAACAAGCAAATGGGATATTGGCCGATCTAACTAATATATAGCTGCGTAATTATTTTTCTTTATATAAAAGCAAACAACAGGAACCATTCTGCCAAAAGTGCCATAAAGAAATATATTCCAAAGAGAATTTGTAGCTTTAAGCCTGGAATCCATACTAAACTGAAACGGGAGGAAAAGAATTTTCCACCGAGAAAAAGGAAAGATGAGGGGGGAGAAAAGGAAAAGAAGCTCCAAATGGCCAACAAGAAATCACAAAAGTCAATTGCATCTGATCGATCCTCAGTTTTATTGGGTTGCGTTCAGGAGTTAAAAATGGTGGAATCAAAATCTAATGATTGGTGTTCAATTGCCAGACAATTTAGCTGCTCTGCTAGGTGCTAGCTCAATTACATATATACCATTAATTAATCATCAGAATCAGAAGTGATATTAAATATTTAGTACATATATATATATATATGACAATCTTAAGTTTTTACTTTATTGAGACACCATATTTCGACTACTAATTAATTGAACAGGAATATGTATCCCTAGCTAATTAATTGATTATTGAATAATGAATCTAGAGCTCTTTAGTTAAGAAAATCAGGCTTTGACCTATTTATAGCGTTTTACAACCCCTAAAAAATAGAATTACATGCTTTTAACTGCCAAGTCTCCTAATGAGTATGTAACTCAAAATTCAAGTCTTTTAGTGACTTGTTATTGAAATTACATAAAATGTCACTCTGTAAACAATATAACTGCATGTACGAACACCGATTTGCAATGTTATGTAGAAATATTTCTATAATTCTATTGCTCTGAACATACAGAGTTATGGGGTAACATATAGAAGTGACATAATTGGGGAAAAAAACACATTAATATTTATGAGCAATTACTATATAGTATATAATTGTTTGACTATTTATTGGCAATAATATATATATATATGTACACTTTAATACACTACAACTTACTGTGACAATTTTTTATGTCACAAAACTTAATCGTCACAGAAAATGTTGTAAAGGGGGTTGTTAACTAGTCAATAACGTGATATTGCAACAATTCTATGATGATCCATTTACAACAATTGTTAGGTGATAAAACTAATCTAACTCTCTTCTTCCTCCCTTCTCCTTTTTTTTTTTTTCTTTTTTGCCATTTGCTACGGATTAAACGACATATGTGGGTATAGAAAAAGTCCTTCTCTTTTGTAGTAATAGCTAATAATTAGAAAATTGATATAGGAGTATGTAAATAATTATGTGCGTGAGTCTTAAGAGATTAATTTAGCTCTAAAGATCTTCTGTTTCCTAATTTTTAGCTCAATTGCTGAAACGTGACACATTTCGTACGTAATAGAGTTAGTAATGAATATATATGAGAATGGTGGAAGTAACTTTTCCCACCTCGAAGCTAAATAGCCTTTATTAATCAACCTCAAATATTGACCACTCATAATGTCTTTCTTCGCAACAGAATTATAACACACAACGTCTTTTTAGGGTTTTGGTTATGGATTACTCTGTGTTGTTTGATTTAGCGTAAAGTCTCATGCTAGCATTGAAGTAGAGACGTTTGAAAAAGAATAAAAGATAAAGGCCAAAGATTTCTCTTTAGTACAATAAACCAGCTGCTGTACCTTCCTTGAAGCCTCCAATATATATATATATATATATATATCCTTTTAGTGTTTTTTTTTTCTTTCTCACTTTAGAAAATATTCCAAAGACTGGGAAAGGCGATTCTGGGATGATGCCAACTGGGCCCAGCAGTTGAAGAAGAAGCTCCGGTGAATAATCAAAAGTCATTTTTACGAAAGTTTTGGTTGCATTTTGCTGCATCTAATCGATTATTATTGTTATTATTAAAAAGCTTGAAAAGAAAAGAAGATGGAGAAGCATATATCTATTGCTTCAGGAATCCCGAGAAAAGGTGAAGAAAATTAGAAGAAAAGGAACCCATCCCTACCCACCCAAACGATCCGATTAATCAACAGAAAATGCCAGACTTTGACATTTTTACCACTAAAAATGATGTTATCACCATGTCATCAATAAGTCACAGGCTGAGTTGAGATTAGCTTATCATTCTCGATGAAGAATCGACACTTCTGCAAAATATAGAGGTCAAAATAGATAGTTTTCTAAAATATAGTCCTTATAAGTGAATCCTGCCAATTTTATAGGTTGGGCGAAAATGTATTTATTATTAAAATTTAGAAACTACAATTGAGATTCTATCATTTTAATTCATAATAGTAGTTGAGTTCCCAAATTAAAGAGTTGCAAATAAGCAAATTTTACATACTCTCTGGCTTTTTACATAGGAGAGATGTCACCATGTTACATACAACAATTCCTACAAAACTTTCTCATACTAAATGATACCTATATATGTCAAATTGTCAGTGAATTAGATGGTTTAACCTTCAGTGGATCTTGCCTAATTACAATTATTTATTAAATCATTTTTTCTCACATTATTTAGGAAGGAAAAAATTTATATGTTTTTTTATATATTTTCCATTTTCTATATTTTATCATTTAACAATAGTTAAATTCCAAACAAAACAAAAAAATATGTTACTTGTTAAGCGTGATGAGGCAGGTTCGTAGTAAGACCACATTTATTTTTTTTCTTTAATACAAATTAAGACAGGTTAGTACAATGTAATCCTATCATGCAAACATCTTCTATTCATAGTCCTATCATTAGAAATGAATTCCGATCATAATCTGCATGACAAATCCTAATCCATTTAGGCTTAATTAAGTGGTTTCTGTAGCTTCAAATAAATACCATAAGCTTGCTTTCATATCTTAATTATGTGGATGTTTACATTGTTGGTAGACAACTGCTTAAACCGAACACAATGATAGATAGCGCAAGACATTGCTCCGTGTATCCTGCAGAAAACAAAAGGGAAGTTGAAGTCTGACCAACAAGTTGACTTTCAACAAGATTCACCTGTTAAATTTGGGATTTCTTATGAAGGTCAAATAGGGTAATTGCACCTTGTTTGGACCAAGAAAACAAAATCTTAATATGCAAAATGCCAAGATTCCGCAGAATTATTAACTTAGCTGATATATGATGAGCTCTAAGTTTGACTCATGTTTTGAGCCTCAACAAGACTTGTCTTTTGTTACTGGAAATTTGTATGCGAGTCAAAGCATGGAGATGGATTATGTTAGGAGTAAGAAACCACTGCACCCAAGAATCTAGCACAGAGACATCTCTCAAGTCAACAATCAGTAATATGTTATAGAAAGGATAATGCATTGATAGATTTCTCTACTGATTTTTATTTTTTTTTTATTTTTTTCCTAAAATCAATGCCATTTGAAAACTTACTCTATCTAATTAATATTCACTTAAATAAATTTTTTTAAAAGGCAAATTATCTTTTATGACTTTTTTCTCTTCTCAACCAAGAAAGAGGAAAATCAATAAAGATACCTAAATTTTTAGTTAAAATAAAATTTGGACCTCTTTATCTATAAACTTTTTATTGATGTACAAGTTAATCGAATAATCACTATATATCAAAATAATCATTAATAACTCATTTTTAATAATTATTCTAAGGCTGGTGCATTTGCAACTGATTTTTAAAAATAGATTACCAGTGATTATTTTGATATATGATGATTATTTTCCCAATGTGTATATCAACTGAAACTTCGTACTTAAAAAAAGTCTGGAAAGTACCTCTAAAAATTTTTTTTTGGAAAAGTTTAGATATTTTTTATTGATTTTTTTCTTGGTTGGATACAAAAAAATTTTATAAAAAATTAATTATTTTTTAAAAAATTTATTAAATTAATAAGATACAATACTAGCTTTTAAATAGCATTGAATGTTCTATGTTGCTCCTAAACCTATTAAAAAAATTTCATTTTTAGTCTTAACTCCATTAAAAATATTTCATTTTTCCCCTATTGAACGAAATTTGTTAACTCAAAGTATTTGTCTAAGAACAAATTTTTATATCATAATTTAAATTATTTGGTAACTATCTTACAACCATTTTAATCTATATAATAGTTTTTTTATAAATAATGAAAAATTAAATTATCTTTTTTCTTTCTGTAAATTGAGCTTATTTTATTTAAGAAGAAAAAACTCTAATTTAAATTGTCTATTTCTTATAAAAAATATTAAACAGTTTAAATTTATTAAAAGATAGTTACTAAATATTTAAGTTAGAATTTCAAATTTTTATATTAGACAGTTATTTTGAGTTAATGAATTTTATATTTTGAAGGACCAAAATAAACAATTTTAATAGATTTAGAACTAAAATAGAACATTCTATAGGTTAGGGATTAAAATAGAATGATAATTAAAGGTTAACAACTATCCACACAATTTACTCCATATAAAAATGGTGCAAAGATTTGGAACAGATCCAAAATACTAAATGATGAAAAGAATATGGAATAGATAAAGTATAGATTTTGGCATTGATTTTCACTATATATAATTAACAACTTGCTCATTATTAGAGATTAAACTGTAAATTTAAAAAAAAATGGGTGAAAATGTAAAAATTTTTAAAATCCAAGGACCTATGTTGTAATTATTATGGGTGATTAAAATTAAATTTTTAAAAATTTAGGTATCTTTTTGCACTATACTTAAAAGTTTAGGGAAAGATGTTGTTATTTTGAAATTTGACAACCAAAATCATTAAACTTATTGAATATGTAAGTTATTTGTTTTGGAACAACCCAAATATAGGACCTGTTAAATATGCAAACCCCCAAATATAAGACTCACTAAATATAGATATTCCCAAAAAATGGAAATTGCTAAATATGGGAGTCTCGAAATATGTGACTTATAAAATATAGAAGATAATAAAAGAGGAAAGTTAAGCCCTTTTACTTTTACAAATGTAGAAATTTATTAAAAATATATTTGTTTCTAAAAGAAATTTTGGTGATAATTGGAAAGATTAAGTACTAACTTTGAAATAGTAACGAAATTATGAAAATAAAAAAAGGAGAAGAAATGTCACTTAAATTTTTCAATTATAAAAGGAAAAACAACAACAACAACAATGCAGTTAATTTGCTTTGCCTTTTCCCATCAACTTCATCTACATCCTGCCATCGTTATACGAATTAGCACGTGTCCTTTTTGTTTCTGTCATGACATAGAAAAAGTTTTTTACTATAATCATTAAAATTATCAAATTAGGCAAATCTCTATTGATGAGATTGTTAAATTTGAAAGTACTGAAAATCATTAAGACACATAAACCAAAAAATCCTAGATGACCCCTAAACAAACCAAAATAAATTATTTTGTTAATTTATTCTTCAAATTGCATAAGATCCCTAAATAAAAAGTACTTTTTAAGTTTCTTAAATTGTTGGTAATAATTTGTGTATAATTTAGATAAACAATCAATATATAAAAAAGGCTTAAATACATAATAGTGTCTCGAATGTTGTTAACTCAGTCATTTAAGGGCCTCAACTATTAACCGACTCAACTTATGACTCATACTTTTTGGAATCGAGGTAGTTCAATCCATAGACTCAAATGTAGAGTCATATGAATGATCAATCTATAATGTTTTAACAAAGGTAGCCTTGTTTTACAATGATGATAGCATTGAACCAAATAAGTCCATCTCCACTATCGCATGTTTAGGTCACTATGAACCGTTGAATCTTCAATTGCACTATTGTGTATTCATGTTGCCAATTTCTTAAGTCTAAAGTCTAGTCTTTTGATCAAATTTTGGAGTTTTTAGGACAAATTTATGAGGCCTATATACAGCTTCACAGAAAACCACCATTTGGAGTTAGATGTCCGTCACACTACGTGACTTTGCATGATGTTCTCTGGACTAGTTAACCCCAATTTCAAAAGTTTGAGTCTTGAGTTAACCCTGATTGATAATTGAGATCAAGATTGTTAAAAACGCGATCCAAATCATAGGATCGCACGATCCTACTATCTGGATTCCAAAAACCTATCCAAATCAAAATAGGATCGATGCCGTAGTAGGATCGTGGTGAGATTGTGTTCAAAATCATAAGATCGTGGGAAGGTAAGTCTCCATTGATCCTCTTTAGTCATTGCAACTTGGCTTCCCCTACTCGTCTATCTTCATTGTTGTCAGCTTAAGATCTCTGATTTCAACTCTCTATAGAGAAGCTTGTTATCCCAAACGAGCCAGAGGGCCATGTGAGAAAAGAAGAATCGAAGAAAGAGAACAGGGGAGGGCCACGCATTCAATTCAGTGAAGAGAACAAGGGAATTCAAAACAAAGCAAAAAGAACAATGGAAGGAGCGAGAGAAAGAAAAAGAAAAAAAAAAAAGATAAAGATGGACAAGACAGAATAACAGAGCAAGATCTGATGAAAGGCAAAAAGGTAGAGAGACGGAAAAGAAAGGAAAAGTGAGAAAGAGAGAAACAATGAGAGAGATGAGAGCTAGACAAAGATAAGAGAAATAGAGAAAAAAGGGTAGGTCTAGCAAAAGAAGAAAGACAGGGGGAGAGATGAGAACAAAGGTCAAAATGAGATAAGGCAAAGTGAATGGTCAAAAAGGAAGAAGAAACAGACAATTAATGAGATGCAAAGTGAACGGCCAAAATGGGAAGTGAGACAATGAATGGCACAATATAAACAATTAATTGGTGAGTAAGATTTTACTTGATTTTTTTATAGAAGATTTTATTTAATTTTTTTCTTTTAGATTTCAATCAAATAGGTATAAAGAATTATTAAAATAAAACATCACTACTAGTTTATGATGTAATTTTTTTATAGAGGTAATGTTTTTCAAATAAAAATAACATGGTGTCTAATATAATTGCTCTTTTACATAAACTATATTATTTAGAAAATAAATTTTAAGTTTTGGTAGGATCTTACGATTCACAATCCGATCTTATGATCCTGATCTTGCACGATGAAAAATGATCCAGGGTAAGATCCCGATCTTAACAACCTTGGTTGAGATGACTAAGTTGACAAAGTTTAAGATATTATTCTGCATTTAAGTCTATAAAAAATCATACTAGTATGTTTTAAGCCTTTACTTATAATATATTTCATATTGATTTGGGTTAAAATCAAGTCTTGTCTAGTGTAGTTATTGAGTCATTACAATTTACAGGTATAGGTCATGTCAGTTTTAGGTTCAACGCATTTTGGGTTAAAGCCAAGTCAGGCTTAACCCATCTCGAGTTCACAAATTTTGAGTTTGGGTCATTTGTGTATTGATTTTCTTAGATTTCACTTTAATTGAGTTTAGGTTCATGTCAAGTTGAGTGCAGTAACGTTTGAGTTATTAACTTTTTGGGATAAATTAGGTCAAATTAGATTTGAGTTCATGTGGTCAAGTCATTGGCTTATGTCAAATTTTACTATCTCTACATTTCCGACTGGCATATATTGACCACCCGAACTTTAAAGTCGATGAATTAAAGAATTTTCAAAACTTTATTTTAGCAATCTCTTTCAAATCATTCAATAAGACTTCGAAAAGTTTATGAGATTCAAATTTAGATCTAAAACTATAAGCCTAAGTTCTAATTAAATGATAGGCATGACAGCGAAGATGTGGACTTCGGGAGTAAAAGACAGTTACCAAATTATTTATTAGATGGATGGTTGATGGGTAAAGTTCAACAGGTACCTTAACTTATTTTTTAGTCCTAGATAGCTACCCAACCTTTAGATTTGTTCCATTGAATTATATAAACTCATATAGCACATTTCAATTGAGTAATTTCCATCAATTTCACTATTAATTAGGATGAAAAATACTGATGGGCATTAAATAATCTTAAAATAAATTTAAAATAAAAACTTTGGTCCTCAAACTTTCCATGCCAATCACTAATTATAAGACTTAAACTTCCATTAAAATGAATTTTGCTCTCCCTATCACCTGATCCATCTTTCTGTTTGATCAATCCATAGTGCTTTGCTTCATCTCTCAAGCAGCAAAACATATCAGAACAGGTCCAAGTGCGAGTGATCCCATTATGGCTTCTTCCACACTCAAATTGCACCCTTCCACAACTTCCTCTTACCGGACCTCAAATCGCCTGTGAAGATCATGCCACCACCCCGGACGAATTTGTTTGCCCAGAAAACAGCAGTTCTTCAACTTGATTCGATGGTTCCAGGAGGCGCACAAGCACGAATTGCTATGGCAGGGGCAATCAAAAGAGATGAGCGGGGAAGACGAGGATGAAGGAGTAGCTTGATGCGTTGCTGGCAAGATCCATCGTCGTTCTGCAGATGCGACACCGTCACCCCTTTGAACTTCGCCCATACGCTATTGCCGCCCAACCGCTATTGTCATCCACTCCATCAAGCCCACAGCTACTTCCCTTCACTTCCCCACCGTCTACAAGCGTCACCCGCCACCTGCGATGCTAAAACGAGAGGGCGAAGGCTGCTCACAGCCCGGCCCCGCCAATTCCCATCCTGCATTTGTTGCTCTCTGGCAGCTCCGTGCCTTGTCCCTTAGTCTGGAAGCCACCGGGGCTATCTTTGCCCAACTGTCGTCGCTGATAAAATCTTCGAGATTTCCAGCTTTGCCGTTGACCTTTATGATAGAAGCAGTGGTGTCCTCGTTTGTAATCTTCCGAGTTTGGAGTCCGATGGACTTACACAGAGCTTTCGCATTGTATTCGAATTTTTTTTTTATTTTTTTTTTTCTATTTGGTGTGAAAGAAAAATTCCATGAGTGAATTTTCCAGAACTTTACTGGGAACCAACCAATGGTAGAGAAAAGAAGAAGAAGATCCAGGCTAAGGAAGAGGTGCTGGTGGTTGATGGAAAAAGTTAAGGTTTAAAATTATGAATTGAAAAATTTGGGGACTAAAATTGTTAATAAAACTTTATTACGATATTATTTAATGTCATGTCAATAATTTTCATATAATTTAATGGTGAAATTGATAGAAAATACCATATAAGTACATAATGTAATGGTCAAAGTTGTTGACTTTTTGTGACTTTGACTGTTAATTTTTATCTTGTCACGATACCTTTCTTAGTTTTTCTTGTTTTGCTTCCTCTTCCTGCAAGTTGGAGTACATTATGGATGTGTTAGAATAAAGCAGCATCGGCAGAGCAAAAGTTGGGCATACACGGGTTCCTCTTCCTGCAAGTTGAAGTACATTATGGATGTGTTAGAATAAAGCAGGATCGAGCAGAGCAAAAGTTGGGCATACACGGGTCAAAGCTGGAGAAAAATACTGGCAACGCGTCGCCAAACATTATCAAGTTGCTGCCATTTTTTTGCAACATTGACGACATGTTGCCAACAACTCGACGCATCACCACCAACTCCTCTATTTTGGCAACGCATTGGCCCGATTCCCGAATCTTGATAGTCCCCCACTTCATTCATCAATCCAAGCTCTCAATTAACAAGGAGATTTTATCTCTTAAGTTAGGTGAAACATAAGACAATGTTTTAGAAGGGTTTTAGAGACCAACTTCTCGAAGAAGGGTTTAAGAGTTCATCCACTCACCATACTCTTCTCTTCTTCATCTCTTGGAGTCACCATTGGAAGCTTGAGCTTGGAGCTTTGTTGAAGGTGCTAAGGAAGAGCTTGGGGGCTAAGGAGACTTAAGCTTCTAGGGATTTCTTTTGGTTCCTTCTTCCCTTTTTCTCTTTTGTATTTCTTCATCATTTACTTGAACTCTAGTATGATATTTGTTGCTAATTTGGACATAGAGTAAATTTTTATATCTCTCTAGGATAAAACTCTTGATACTTGTTATTTAATGTTTATTTGAAATTTTTCATGGGTATTGATTCTCTTATATTGCCTATTCTTATATTTAATGATTGTGTGTTGATTGGCTACTTCACACAAATCACAATCTCACTCTTTTCTTAAAAAAGAAAGAATGGAGGTGAAAATGAGGAGTAGAGCATGATGGGTCTTGTAGATTATAGGTAATCCATGAACCTATTAGGTGACTAAAACAAGATTAGGTCTTAATCCACCTTAGGTTAATTTATGAGCTTGAGAAATTCCATAGTTATTCTTAGGTGAACACAACTTGGTCTTGAAAAAAAAAGTTTTGATGTTTGAATCCTCACACCACATAAAAAGTTAATACCATTGAAACTTCATTTGACTTAGATAGCAAGTATAAAAGTAGAATCCTAAGTAGATAATCTTCACAATTAAGTCACTTTCTTCGTAATTGAATTAACTAGTTCAAATTAGCTTAGTCCTCTTTTTGATACTTCATTTCCATTTGGGACATTTGCATTCATTTGGTATTTAGAATTCACTTAGCCTATATTAGAGTTTAGCATTAATCCCTTTTTAGCTCAACTTTGTTAGTGGGTAGCAAAAACTTGAATTTAGTTAAAATCCTCCCTATCCCTTAGGACGACACCTATATTCGCACTTGCATACAACAACGACGTACACTTGCGAGTGAATAGAGGTTACAAATTCAAAACTCTTGTGTTCACAACAATATCAAGTTGGAACATGCTATATGAGTTTTTATAGTTCGATGTGATAAATCTAAAGATTGGATACCTATTTAGGACATAAAAATAAGTTAGGATACCTTCAATGGACTTCACCCGATGATTAATATTATAAAGATATATAGTTTCTAAATACATTTTTTATATTATTTCTAAAAAATAATAATATAAATAAATTCAAATTAAATTTAAGTAAAAAAAATGAAATGTTTATTTTCCCCATAAAATGATTAGTTTGAATAAAAGTATATGTCAGGTTCATGGTGCCCACGCATTGTGATGGTTCAATCTGTGTCAACATTAAATATGAATATAAATAGTGATAATCATTAACGAAGGAAAAAAAGTTTTATAAAAATGAAAAAAGAAAAGCAAGAACCAGGATTAAAAAAAAAAGTCAAGTAAAGTTTTGGGACTAAGAGAGAAAAAAAAAAGATTTTAAGTATGAAGAGATAAATCGAAGTGACTAAAATTTGTTTTAGAATGGAGAAATAATATAAGACAAAGAGTGGAATTTCAATAACAAAAAGTGGCGACTAAAATAATCTTTAGGCCAAGAGAGAAAATGTAAAGATTTGTGGATTTAAAATCTTAACCATCAACTTAACAAAGGAAAAAGAAAATAAATGAAAACATTGGCTAAAACGAATCAATTCAAGCCATACAAAAAAGTAGACAATTCATATTTACTAAAGTTTTGTTAAAAAAAATAATAACAAAAAACCAATAAAAAAAAGTCTAAACGAAGTCACTTTGGTTGATTAAAAAAGTAAAAGAAATAAATTATGGTTACAAAGATTTTACTTTAGAAGACAACAAATAAAATAATTTTAATTGATTGTCATAAATTTATTGATGATAAATTTTTATTTATTTATTATAAAAAATATCCGTTACGATTTGTGGGTTACTAAGTATCTCCATTTGTTATCTTGGTATCTAATTTTAAACAAGAACCATGCCAAAAGTAGAGAAATTATAATGATTAACATTCCATTTTAGAAAACAACAACAAAGAAAATCAATAAAAAAAGTTAGGAATAAGAAAAAAACATGGACAAAATTTAGGTATTAAAGATTTAACAATTGGCTTAATAAAGATAAAAAAATGAATTAAATAAAAAATAAATAAATTATAGTCACCAATGTCTTACTTCAAAAGATAGTGCATAAAACAACAAAAAAAAACTTGGAGACCAAGAGAACAAATAGAAGATCTAGTTAAATAATTATAAAATTTGGGAACCAAAATCTAACATGGATGTAGCTTAGAACCTAAAATAGAAAGATTAAGAAGTTAAGGATTGGAACAACATCTTTTTTTCCTTTTTGCTTTTGTGTCTTTTTTTTTTTTTTTTTTTTGCTTTTTTTATGCGATTTTCTCATAATCTAATTTTTAATATTGATGAAAAATTTATTTAGAAAAATTTACTTTTAATGTTAACAATTATATATTAAATTACTTTATTAAACTACAGAGCTTCAAGTAAATAATTGATGCTATAAAACTTAATCATCAATAATGATAAAAAAAGACTAAAATACAAAACTATGTTTAAAATATGTTAATTAATTAACAGTCTAATCATTAGCTTAACAAGGATAAAAAAAAAGTAAAAAAACTAACTAAAGCTTAATCAAGTAGAACCAGATCAAAAGTATGCAAATTATAATGATTAAAGTTCTATTTTAGAAACAACAATAAAGAAAATCAATAAAAAAAATGTTAGGATGAAAGCAAAAAAAAAAAAAGGGAAAATTTTAGGTATTAAGAATTTAAAAATTGACGTAATAAAGATAAAAAATGGTTTAATTAAAAAATAAACAAATTATGGCCACCAATGTCTTACTCTGGAAGATAGTACATAAAATAACAACAAAAAAAAGTTGGGGACCAAGAGAGCAAACTGAAGATCTAGTTAAAAAGCTACAAAATTTGGGGACAAAATGTTATACAGACATAATTTAGAGCCTAAAATGAAAAAATTAGAAAATTAGGAACTAAAACCGTGTTATAACTGAAATAAAACGTGAAACAGACTGAAACTGAAAAAATTGCAACACATGCCCTTAGAAAGTAGAGTGCCTTGCGACCAGATGGTCAAACTTCAAAAAGGAACAAATCACTCCAGGAAAAGCAAAAAGAAAAAAGAAAAAAACTGTTCATCCATGGTAAATACTATTGATGAATAGTAAAATGTTTTTTCTTTTAAAATATTGTATAATATTGCCAGAAGTTTTCTTCTTTGATACCAATGCTAATAATTACTTAACGAAAATTGATTCAATCATGTGGTTAATTGCGGTTGGTCTCACTGATTCAACAACTGCATCTACATTTTGTTAGAATAAGATTGATCTGGTACAATGAAGAACTGTTGCTCTTCATTTCCCACAAAAAGAACCCTAATCTTTGTTTTTCAAAACTAACCGTGGCGTCCAAAGCACACAACCCAATTGGTGGTGTCTTTGGATACGCATGCCCACCACTAGGGTCCAGGGTTACTCACTAAGGGTACATTGTGCACCCTTTGTCAATTTGTGGTTTGATGTCCTCCAGGTTTCAAGTAGTAAGTTGATTCCCCCCCAAACTTTGATAACTCTCTAATATAACCTAATATACCTTATATATGCTTCTAAGTAAAAAAAAAATTGACTAACGGTGAGATAGAATCTGAGAGTTTGAACAAGAAAAGAAAAATAAGAATCGAGATCAAATATGTTGTCAATTTATTAAATCATTTTCATATTTAGTAAATTATGTTACCAAATAACCCTTTAAACTTCTACATTTTTTGTTTTACGTGTTAAAGGTGAATGATAAAAGTGAAAACAATACAAAAAAAATTTCCCTATTTTTTATATTCATGTCAAATCCAAAAGTTTCATCCAAAATGTAATAAAAAAGATTAAAATCTTTGTGTACGTAAAAACCAATCTTTTTAAGTTGTCTCGCTTCCTTCTCTAAACTTGCATTATCTGAAGTATTATATTCTGATTAAGAAAACTATTGCCTAACTAAGGTATGTTCGATGATTTATAGAATGGATAATTACAATTTGCCTCATGAGGTTTAGGTAAAATTATACTTTACCATTCTTATTTCAGAAGTATACAATTTGTCCCTTACCTTTTAAATACAATATGGCAACAACTTCTAATATCTTAATTGAGACTGCATGATACTCTTCTTCAAGTAATTTTAATTCGTATGGTATTTTTTTATAGTTAATTGATATTTAAAAATACTATTTTTCATTTAAAAAAAGTGATAATTTAAAATATCCATTAACTGTGAAAAACTATCATACAGATTAAAATTACCAAAATATGGCTACCGTAGTATTTAAATTAATATTTCATAAGTTATTGATAGACTGCATTAAAAAGGTGATGGCAAAATATATATTTCTGAAACAGAAAGGGGTAAAATGTAATTTCTTTTAAACCTTAGGAGTTAAATTGCAATTAGGCCTTTATAGAATCTAAGACAACGAATACCATCTTTGATTTTTGTCCCCCCACTCCACCAGCTGCTCGATAAAGACAGAGAAAAATCATCCACGAAATATTATTGCTTTCTATATTTCTTTTTCTTTTCCTGTGGAGCTGCAATGGAATGGTAAACAGAGGAGCAATTTTAGTTAATGCTTGGTAAGTTCGTAGCCCTGCCAATAAAGTACTCCATAATCTCAAAAAACGAATACTTAGTTACAAATATCGATTTTGGAATTTGTAATAGTTGTGTCGAGTATTTCCCGGCAAGTTGTGTAGCCAACATGACTGACGTCTGACGACATATAAGCTTAATTCTTATCGCTGTAAATAATGGTAATACGCGTTGTGCATATTCGACCTGAACATAGAGTGCTGGAGGTAACACTTTAACTCCCACTGATCCATGAAAATGTAGAAATATACAATAAGCTGAGAGCCATATTATGAGAACTTCTGAATTAAATTACTGCAGTAATTAGGTGGTCATTAGGGGGGGGGGGGAATGGACAACAGAAATCTGAAATTTTTCGCTTATCTACCCACTTCTTGTGATATTTTGCAGCTTTTTATTTCGGAAGAATTTTCTGTTTCACTTCATTTGGCGTTTGGACAGTAAAAAACAAAAATAAAACCACAAAATGCAGCAGCTCCATTTGAGTTTCGCCAAGAACTGTCCCATGTTGTTGGGCGCTGCTGTTTGGGTTCATCTAGGCCTAAGGGATGGCCCATGTATCGATTCTTAAAGACCCACGTAAGTTTGATTAATGGGCCTACGAAAGGGTAGTCTTTCTCTCTCATGGTAATGGGCTCAGCTCAAAGCTTTGCGCTAGAACTATTCAGCTCAAAGCTTTGCGCGACCATGGGCTCCTCACAATCCAAGACCAATTTCTACTTGACGTTGGTCATTCTCCAACAAAATTCATTATCCAGTAGGTTTTTAAGATCTTTGTTCAAATTGGTGGGAGAATCCTAGGGGTGTAACTTTCGAGTTTCTTATTTGGCTAAGGCCCAAACCTGATTTTTTTCTAATGGCCCAGTTCACTTCACATTAATGCGGCCCGGTTAACACGTTTTTTCATTTTGGGCTAGGTTGCTCCGGCAACCCGGTTTGTAAAAAGGCTTACTTGCCCCTGTTCGTCCTATACTAGATTCATCAAGCTCAAACCACTTTAGCCGCCCAGTAGACGACTTTGATTGCTACCTTGGTGGTACAGACAACTTCGATCACTGCTTGGACGACTCCAATCGTTCCTGCCGCCCAGAAGACTTTGATCGCTGCTAAACGACTTTGATCAGGCTCCAACCGCCAGTAGTCAACACCATTCTGGCTTGGCGGTCCATCGCAAAATTCAAAATCACTCCTGCCGCCACCACTTCCCACCCCGTTAATGCATCTGGTGCACACTCCGAGAGTCCCATTGGCCATTGGGGAGTTTAATTGAATACTCCATCCCAATGTGGGAGTAATCAAAGGTGTTGACTCTGGAAAATTGAAGAAATGAAGGAGGTGGAGCTTAGCGTGAGAGAGTTGATTGGGGAGGAGAATGGCCGGTGATTCGTTGAGGACGAGGAGCCAACCGTTGGAGGAGCCATAGTAGCGCTTATTGGGGCTGGAGAGCTCGGGGGCAAATAAGTCCACACAGCTGTGTCCCACAAGTGGTCAACTTCTTCGATGACTAAAACACGTTAACGCAATTTGGTTAATTTACGCCAAACTAACCCCCCCATAAGTAGTACTATTTTTCTAACTAAACTCGAACCGATTTAGGCTTTCAACCCGAACCGACCATAACCTGAAAATATTGAAGTACAGTTGGGTTGGTTTAGGTTTACCCAACATCCACTACCACTACCACTACCGCCAGCTGCCATTTCTTCTGCCACTTTACCTCCGATGACTCTTCATTCTTTTCTCCTACACTATTTCCAACTATCATCTCCTCTGCCATGGGTGAAAAATAGAGCATAGCAAAGCAAATGAGGACGAACCAGACAAGAGAGGCCAAAGCGATAGAGGGTAATGTGACATGAGGAAGGCAAGGCTAAGGGAGGGAGATTTGGAAAAGGAGAGTAAAGTTAAGCAAGCGAGGAGGCCATGAGAATGCCGACGAATGAGGAACTGCGGCAAAGGAAGGAAACTATGAAAAACTATAGTGATGGATAAGGAGTGAGAGAATTAGGGCTAGGAAAATTATGGATTTATATTATAGGTATGTGGGTGGGCTAGGTTAGAACAGGAATGAGGTGAGAATGGAATAGGATAGGAATGAGCTAAGGGAGATTATGTATCGCTTGCATCGCTTAAATTTTTTAAAAATCTCATTTATAAAGGAAATGAAAAAAAAATATAACTATTCCCTTAACATACACAACCATTCATAAATCTCTTTTGGAATAAGCACATTTATTCATGAAAAAGTGTATCGCTTGCAAAGGTTATAATTGTTAGAAAAGTCACAATACTTTGAATTTTAACTAATTTATGAAATTAATTAAAATCAAATAACCAAAATACATTTTCCATTTATGCACAACTTATAAACCACACATGAAACATAAAAATGTTCCAACAATCCTTCACTAGTTTGTAAATTGTACGCTAATTTCCACTAGAAAATATATTATACATACAATAAGATATCATCTAATTTAGACCTTCAATTAGTGTATATATCTTAAAGTCACAATGAAGTTATAGATATTACAAAAATTTGAATCTAAACTCCTTGTATTAGAATCGAAGACATAACATACATAATACTCATCAAAATTTAATCAATATTTTTCTTTTCCCTTAGCACTATTGTATACGGTCTTATGCTAATCCTAGATTCTATAGTATTTATAATAAGTTTTTTAATCTTCTTAATTGAAATGACACAATTTGGATATTACATAAATGGAGTTTTATCATTTAATTTGTCCCATTTGCTTATAGACACAAATTGTAGTAGCTTCACTAAGAGTACACACTCATCCTACCAATCATAGCAACTATTTGTACTAGCTTCAAAATCATGAGATTTATCTAGTACACACAAGCATATAGCTATAACTTGTTTTTATCCACTAAATTTTAAAATTAGTGTTCAACAAATTTAAAGTTGGATTCCCATTACATACACTTTGAATAAAGATTTAATCGCATTTTTTTTATTGTAGAGATGACCAAATTTGTATCAAATTATATCCAAAATTTACATAAATAACAGTAATCACTATGTCAATATTAATCATGGACATAATCATGTCGTAAGTAACATGTCTAGATGTTGTACTACTTCACTATATTCCTTTAAGATAGTAGTCTCAACAGCATAGTGCAAGGAAATGGCTAAACTTCATATTGGATCTTGTTCCTTATTTTTTTTGTCCTAATCGGACCATATAAGTTCATTTTGTCTTAATGAGATCCCTTAATTTATATTCCATATCCTATTTGAATTATTTCCATCAGTTAAGTTGTTAATTTTAACATAGTCTTGGCAAAAAATGATAACTCCAGTTCCTAAATTTCATTCACTATACTCCCAGCACCCTAGACTTTATTCATTCTACTTCTAACACTCTAAAAGTTCTATATCTGACATATCATTCACTTCTCTCCCTCACACCAACTAGTATTTTGCTGAGTTGTATAGAAACACACTAAAAGTTCTCTCCCTCACACACCAACTAGAAGATGTTAGATCCCAAAGCAAATTTCTCAAAACCTGCCCATGGCTCACCTTATTGTGTTTTAATGACAACATCGTCACTGTATGAGAACGATTCTCCCTAAGAAAGCCTTGGCATTTCTAAAGCTTGTGCTTAATTCAAAGTTTGACAATGTAAATGCTAGAATCACATACTGCTTTGACATGCCGTTGGCTCCAGCATTGGCGACATCTTCACGACAATGCTCTTTATGATGATTTTACTATAGTGGTAGCCAAGAAAACTAAATCTTTAACAACTGCATCTGAAAACCAAATATATCTAGGATTTGCTATGCCAACATCAAAATATATGAAGCCATCACAGTGGCCCTTCTCCATATTTTGTTCCTAGGTATGAGTTTTGTCTGAATTATACTTGATTTGTTTCATTTGAATTGGAGACTTTGAATCTTAACTGAACTGCAACTATTGGTAGAGTTACTTTGTCACTGTGGCCATCATGGATAGTAGAGTTCTATAGGTTGCTAAAGATATTTTCTTTAGTTATTCACCGAGAAACCGATTAATCTTTAACTGATAAAGAAAATTCATCTTAAGAAATTTTCAAAAATTAGTCTTTTACATGCAGAGTAGGTTAATTTCACATTCTGGTGTTAATTAATTAATTGCATGAGAAAAGATTTTGAGCAAATATGCATCAGATCTTAAGTGGGGTGCATGATAGCAAGTTTTTAAAATGAAATTTGAAATCTAGATCAATTGGTTCATTGTTGGAATTTGAGAAAAAGCTCAAGTATAAGAGAGATAGAAAGAGAAAAAGATGGGAGAAAGAGAGAGTGTGTGAGTGAGTGAGTGAATAAAAAAATTGATCAACTTTAAATAGAGACCAAAGAGAAAATATGGAAAACAAGAAAATAACATAAAAATTAAAAAAAAAAACACAAGCACAATAGTTTTCTCAGTTGCAAAAAACTGGGTTTAGGTCGTTTACGGTGATGAAGGAAAATGTTAGTAGTTGAAGTGTTAGATCTATAAGTTTTAAGGTGTTGAAAGTAGAATGAAGAAAATATAAAGATTAGAGTAAGCATTTTTTACTGATTTTCTATCAAAATTAATGATAAAAGTGATAAAAAGAGACTTCAATAAAACATGGTATATGAGATATAGGACCTTGTTAGTACAAAATGAAAGTATATGGCCCGGTTAACACAAAAAAAAAAAAAGAACAAAACCTAGTATAAAGTTAACCCGCAAGAGAATAATGGCATCAATTGTGGCTAAAAGTCTCTTTCAAATAATAATATTTAAGTCATTCTAATTTCTTATCTCTAATAGCCAAAGCAACAAACTTTGACGCCAAGTTGAATTAGTAATACAATTTTGTTTATTAGATGCCAAATTTATAGTACTTTCAAACCAAACAATTATCCACCCATAAATGGCTTTGTTTTCACTAATGTTTCTCACTCAATTATCATCGCATATCCTTATAGCACAAGGCGATAAATTGAATTAGAACAACTTCAAATATTTTATTCTTTTAAAATATCTCAAAACCCTTGGAATTGTTTTCCAATGTTCTATGTCATGTTTGCTTACATATATCAAACAACATATAGTATATCTAGTAGTGTGATCCAATCAAATTAAAGTAAAGTTAGCTCACCTAACCATGGATTAATTTTCTTCACATCAAATTATATAAAACTACACAACCAATAGTGGTCATAGAGCAATCACTATCAAAGATTCATATGTGCCTTTATGTTATTAGAGTTCATCATATTAGAACTCATTCAAAATGAATCTCTTTTAATTTCATACCTAGTAAACAACAAAAAAAAATGATTTGTTATCATGTAATTATGTAAATCAAATATGTACCAATTGGATTAACACACTAGTATCAAAATCATAAAACAATTATAAGGGTACCTCATTTGTATAGATTTTATAAACGCAGCCTTTCAAGTTTAACATACATGAATTTCAACTTCAAATTGAGAAAGCTTAGTCTTTAACATCAATATTCACTACCTCCATCAAATAATTGTCTTTTGATTGTTAAAACATAAAAAAAAAAAAATACATATGAATAACTGCTTTGAGGTGTAAAATGATTTTACTTCCTTACAAATAATTATTCACATACTATAAAATATCAAGAATATGCATTCAGGATATAATAAAGCTCTATAAAAAATCTCTTTTAAATTTGTGAAATAGCTCATTTATACAAAAAAAAAATATGAAAAAATACAACTCTTCCTGAAACAGACACAGCCATTAAATATGTGCCCTTTGGAATAAATGCAATTGTTCATAAAGAAATATATCCTTTGCAAATGACATAATTGTTAAAAAAGTCATAACTCTTTGAATAGAAAAATGTTCCAGCAATTGATTAATCTCATTTAAGTACATTTTTCAGACTAATTTCTTCAATCTCTGGGGCTTATTCTACTTTATGGAATAAAAAAACTAATAACTAAAGTATGGATAATACATTTAATGTAAACAAACTCATTATACCAACTTTTCTCTAACTAAACAATATGTTAAACAGTTAGATACTACTTACATTTAAGTGAAGCATGCATACATTTTACAAGTTTAGAATATTTATTTATTTATTGTTACTTAGAATTGTATTCGTACAAGTGTATAGGTTGAAAGAGTATATGGATAAGTAAAGGGGAAAAGATGTTTGTTTTTTTTAGATCGGTAAAGCCATTGAATTAGGTTATATGACATTTAAGAGAAAAATAATCAAACCAAAGTTGAATTCCTAATTCCCACGAGTATCTCTCACATCTTAGCTACTGGAGCAAGGCACTTCAGATTTCTTTGCTTGAGTTATGTACAACATATAGTCCTTTTATGCTGTCCCTGTACAAGGACTTGAAAAAAGCAATAGAAATGCTGAGCGAGGAAGGGCTATCCAAACTCGAGCATTCTGGTCCACAAGTACGAGAGAGACAGAGAGAAAGAAAGAGAAATGAGGAGGCTGAAGAACATGCACAAAGGTTTAAATGTTCAAAGTTTAAGCCAATTTTTAATTTTACTTAAGCTGAAGTAAACTATATGTACAATCAAACCTTGAGGTCAAGCACTGAAGTTTTCATGATACAAAATTTTTGGAATTCTTAAGGCACAACAACCAAATTTGTACTTGAAGCCTAGTCAAATAACAACTTACAAGTGTATTGAGATTGTGCATATGCAATTTCTAAAAGGCAACAATCAAATTGAGTGATACAATTGTAATTAACAAATAAATTAAATTATCAACCCACTTAAGAAATTTAGCACAATGTTAGATTTACTTAAATAATTGCATAAAGGACTTCTAAAATGTTTAATTATAAAAAACTCCTGCAATCACGTACATTACATTTTAAGTACTTCAAAAACGTATTGAAACTATTTTTTTAACAGCAAAGCAAATGCATTTTATTTCAAAATAATCAGGACAAAATAAGTCTAAACAGAAACAAAAAAAACAGGGCACAAGCTAGCCCGAAGTTAGACTATGGTTACCTAATGAGACTATTAACTTTCTTTTTTTTTTTTAGCTACAAGTCAAATTGTGTGACCCACAAAACCCTCTTAAAATTCAAGTATGACATTGTAATTCATAAAACATTTTGATAATGCTAAAATTTTCTCATCTTGTTCGATGTCCTTTGGAAACATTTAGTAATTTAGGTCATCCTAAATTTTTGTAATATTTTTATATTTAGTAAATTACCTATACTATATGAACCTGTAAACTATCATTTCAATATACTCATTCTTTTTATCTTTCTTTATTTTCATGCAAAAAAATGAAGAGCAAAAAATGAAAAGAATACACAAACATTTTCATCTTCTTAATTCTCATGTTAAACTCAAATAATTCAAAGAACTCAGAACAAAAATAGTATAAAATGAGGTACACTTGCCCACACGATGTAGCGGGTATTTTTTTACAATAAATTTATTACAAAAAATTTAAATAATAAATAATTAAAAAATATGAAAAAAAAAATGATTAAAGACGAACTACCTTAACAATAACTAAAATTAGGTAAATAGAAACATCACATAACTAAAAATTTCCCTCTTTTAGCAAATTAAATTCTAATTTTTAATATCAATGAGAAATTTATTTTAAAAAATTTACTTTTAATTTTGGTAATTATAGACCAAATTATTTTATTAAACCATAAAGAACAATTCATACTACAATACGCAATCATGAATAAAAAAATAATATGATTGAAACACATAATTATGCTTAATTTATGTTAATAAATTTGTAATTTAACCATTAATCTAGTAAAGACAAAAATAAAAAATTTAATTAAAGCCGAATCAATCAGAACCATAGCTAAAAGGATGTAAATTATAATTATTAAAATTTTATTTTAAAAAATAAAATTAAAGAAAAGCAACAAAGAAAAGTTTGAACCAAGATTGAAAATGAAAAAATATTAGGTATTAAAGGCTTAACAATTGATTTAATGAATGTACAAAAATGGCTTAACACAAAAACACATAAATTATGATAACTAATGTCTTACTTTAGAGTATAGTACATAAAAAAAATAAAAATTTTGGGGGCCAAGAGAATAAATAAAAATAATCTAGTTAAGTATTTATTACATTTGAGGAACAAATTAAAAGATGGATGGAAAATAGGGATGAACGTGGAAAAAAGTATAAGCTTAGGGATTAAACTGACATTTAACCAGACAACCTAAAATTGGAGAAATTGAAAAATGGGCCCTAAAAAATTTGAGTACCTTGTGAAAAGGGAATCGAATTTAAGAAAGAGTCAATTGTGTTTGAAAAATGGGGGGAAACTGTTCATCTTCAATAATGAATATTAAAAACCTCATGACTTTTAGAAGTAACCGAAGTATGTAAGTTAGCAGTAATATAATCAATATAAGTCATTGATAGAACAATGTAAAAGTGTAAGACTTACCTTAACATTAAGTAAAATCTGAGTATAAATAATTATAAGTACATAAAGTAGTCAACTGCATATGAGTTTATATAGTATCAAAAAAGCATTAAAAATAATAAATGAAAAATAATTAAAGTAATTCTATTAATCAATTCAATTAAACTATTAAGAGAAAGAAAGTTTATAGTGTTCATAGTGTAGGATAACATTGCATAATATACATGCATAGGTTTTCCAGATTTTTTACTCACTAATGAATTAGTGATAAAATAAAACCTTTAAAGAATTGTGCACTTATGCATAATACAAATTGTTAACTTATTTTAACAAATCAAAATTATAAATCAAATATATGTAAAGTGCTCATACATTATAAAAAGTATGCATTTGTTTCAATTAATTAAAACTTTAAATCAAACTTACATAATTAAAACTCTGAGTCAAACCACATAAAAGAAAAAGCTTTTGATATTTAACATGGTTAATAAAAGCATGTCATTCACTTTCATTTAAGATTTTATCATTTTGCATTTAAATATGTCATCAAAATTTTTATTTTCTTAAAAATTTATGTCGTGTATCTAAAAGCTTGCCACGCTTGCGACCAAGGATTAAGATAGCCATCTTTTCATCTCCTTAAAAACCTTTGACTTTTAGTATATACAAAAAAAAAAAATTATTAGCAAAAGGGAAAAAAAAAATTATGACAGATCATGAAAGTTGGAGATCATTATAGCAAGAATGTTATATCTAGGGACTAAAGAAGAGATTTGACCATCCAAGAAAGTAGAACAAAACTGGAATGGTGGGCGGACATATCACAAAAATGGACAAAATAACATTGGGCCCCTGTAATGTTTATTATATCTAGTAATGTTCCCTAATTTTTATTATGTGACAATCAAGTCACCATCAGGCACCAGTAAATGGTCTACCCTCCAGTTGGCAACAAAATACTAAAGTGGGGGAGTATTATGAAAGAAGTGAAAGTTTTGGGGATCAAAAGAGACATTGGACCATAAGTTGGAAGAAATATTATTAAAAAAAAAGCACATAAATTCTACTAGAACAGTAAAACTCAGTTCTTCTTTAGAATATAGTATAATTTTCTAGTAATAATTAATTTGTTAAAAATGTTATGATATGTTTCATCAGCAGTCTGTGTTTTGAATATTTTTATTTTACATATTATTAGCAATTTTCATAAGTTGAAAAGACCCACTCATCTCATGGTGTTGGATGTTGCAGGCAGGAGGACGCTGACACCGCATATGAATTACTTAAAAAGGAAGACAGCAATGCAGTATCTTTTAAAGCAACGTGGGAGAATGGAACAACTTTGGGAAGATCTCAATCTCAAAGGCCACATAAACTTGTGGCTCTAAATTTCTTCCATTTCGCTGACGTGGCATTCCCCAACTTTTCTATTTTGTTAAACAGCCAACCCCCAAGCCCAGAGGCCCTCACTCCCTCCCTCTACTCGATTCCCAGAAGACCCCCAAAAAAAAAAACAAAACAAAACAAAACAAAAAGAACAGCAGAAATATAGTTGCCACCAAACACTGAAAAAAATACTCAGAACAGAGCAGCTACGGTTCCTCTGTTACTGTCTCTGATTGTTTGTTTTCTTGTTGCTTTTGCTTCAGTTATGTCTCATCAGATTGACTCTGCGATAAAGCTTTTCGGCTGGACGATTCCACTGACAAGAGTTTCTTCTGATCATGACACTGCATCTACTTCCGCAACTGTTTCTTTAGATCACAATCCTCTCTCTGATGAAGGAACTCGAGTCAATGTTTCTGGGAAACAGGACAAGGTACTTGCTTTGATGTAAATTCTGTTTCTTTGATCCGGTTTAAGGCTGTCTAGCAATTTTTAATCAGAACCCATTTAGGATAATTCGGGTTTTTTTCAAAGGGTTGGTTCTGTTTTATTAAAATCTTATGCTCACTGGAATGAAATTTGTTGACCAAATAAAGTTGCATCTTTCCCTTTTCTCTCATCTTTTTCTTTTTTCAGAATCATATTTTGGTCTTACAGAAAAATGACCAGCTCTACCAATTAATCTTGATTAACCATCTCAATTTGGCTTCACTGTATTTGTATCTCTGCTTTATATTCAAATTCTTTGATGATCTTTAACTGTTCTCATGCAACTAATTCTCCTTTTTGTTCTATATAAAAAAAAAAGCTTTTTTATTTTTTAACTTGCTCCAACTGATTGCTTGAAAAAAAAAAAAATCAGCCTGGTAGCAGTGTAAACTTTCTTTCTTCTTTCCGGATTTTCCTGGAAAGTTAGGCAAGAGGAGAAAGAGCGTTGTACCTGATATGTATCTTTGGTCAAAATTTTATATTTTCTGCATAAGGTTATGACTTGATAAATTGGACTGTAAATTTAGGGAAGTCCAAAAGAGGAAGCTACAGAGGAGAATCATGAAGGGGGGACCTCAAACCAGATCCTAGAGGATTCAAAAGACCCTACGAGCTCATGTGGAATCAGTGAAAACCCGAAAACCTCCTCTGCTGACCGAGAAACCTCATCACACAAGAGTTGTAAGAAAGGAGAACTAAGTGAGACAAGTTCTTCCCAAGAGAAGGCATTGAAGAAACCGGACAAGATACTTCCTTGCCCGCGGTGCAACAGCATGGACACCAAGTTCTGCTACTACAACAACTACAACGTGAACCAGCCGCGTCATTTTTGCAGGAACTGCCAGAGGTACTGGACTGCTGGAGGGTCCATGAGGAACATGGCTGTTGGTGCTGGCAGGCGCAAGAGCAAGACCTCTTCTAGTTCCAACCATCATGACATTACCGTCTCAGAAGCTTTACTTGCAGCTCAAGCCAGTGCAGCAAACGGAGTGGTCTATGGTGGCCACATCCTCACATTTGGTTCGCATTCTCCTCTCTGCGAATCTGTGGCTTCGGTGCTGAACCTTCAGCAGAAAACACAGGGCTGTGTCCGAAATGGAATTCACAGACCAGAACAAAGGAAAGTGATTTCTACATCTGGTGGAGGACAAATTGGGGATGATCAAACAAGTGGAACTTCATTCACTGCTTCTAATATCTTTAATGAGGGAGGCAATACTGGCACTGGAGCAGCAACCAAGCATTTTCCGGCTTTTCCCCAAGTTTGCTTCTCCTCAGGTCCTTGGCCTTATCCATGTAATTCAGCGTTGCCTCTGCCTCCTCCTGCTTTCTGTCCACAAGGATTTCCTGTATCGTTCTGCCCAGTGCCGACATATTGGGGTTATAACACGGCCACTCCATGGAATGCATCATCACCTCCTTCTGTTAACCTCCAAACCTCCAGTCCAACTTCCCCAACTCTTGGCAAGCATTCAAGGGATGAGAACAGCTGGAGTCTATCCAATTCAGATAAAGAACAGTCCTCAAGGCAGACTAACCATTCGGTGAGAAGAGTTTTGGTCCCGAAAACTTTGAGAATAGATGATCCAGATGAGGCTGCAAGGAGCTCCATATGGGCAACACTTGGGATCAAAAGTGATAAAACCACTTCTATCAGCACCGGGAGCCTATTCAACGGCTTTCAATTGAAAAGAAGTGAGAGAAACCATAGGACCGAGGCAACCTCAGTTCAGCAGGCCAACCCAGCAGCCCTGTCTCGGTCAGTAAACTTCCACGAAAGCACGTAAGGAGGCCAATTGTTTGAGTCACAAGCAGGCTCTCTGTCAATTCCGGTCTGTAGATAGACCGATGCTTCACCTGAATGCAACGTGTTGCTGCTGACCAATTTGCCTCACCCTTTACCATAACGTCATGTTGCCTACTGACCTCCAAAAAGTAACCTGTTGGGCAAGTAATGGAATTAGGGATGATATCTGCACTAGGAGACTAATAAAACCAACGGAAATGGAGGAGTATATACCTGCTTCTAACTTCCATGGGGGCGGATTTTTTTACAGGATCAGCTCATATTGTCAGTCATATTGCTACCTCCAGCTTTGTTTCTCCTGTAGTTCCCAGTTAAAGAGACTAAATTCTCCCCCCACCCACCCCCAACCTAGATGATTGAGTAAGTTTTTACTGTATAGATATATATACTTATATATGAGAGTGATCAAACTTGATATAAGAGAGATTCTTGGAGGCTTCCAACTTCAGAATGTTCTCAAATAAAGCTGTAAATGAGTCTTGATCAATTAGTAATCACATTTTCAAGCTCCTCTTTTTGGCTCTCCTATAAAACAATCTCATTTGCATGGCTATTTGGCTCTACTATTTAAGAGCTGGCAAAAGGGGGGAAAAAAATATTAAGGGCCAATTTGTTTTAACTTAAGCCAATTTAATTCAAAACAACTTATTTTTATATTTACATCTTTTTTACTTGAAATCAATTTTATTTAAAAGTCAATATTATTTAGGTGAAATAATCCTTTGATTGTAAAATTTTTATAATACTATTAATTTTTTATAAATTTTTCTTTTTTAAACATTAAAAAAAAATTAATAACATGATAAAAATTTTGTTTCAAATGAATTGTTACACTTATAAAATATTGACTTTCAAATGAAATTGGTTCTAGGTGAAAAAGATTTAAAATAATTTTAGATTAAGTTGACTTAAGTTAAAATAAGTTGGGCATAAAATTTTACTGCAGAAAAAAGCAAATTACAATGCTGTTACATGATGAGAAGCAACGTTAAAAGAAGCTGTGGTTACTTTGAATTATTTTTGTTGTTTGGAACATTCCTAGTGGAAACCGGAAAGAACAATTGGAGGGGAGGGCAGATTGATCGAAAGATAAAATAAAGGTAATTGTAGGCCCTAAATTCGATCAGATAAACATGAATTTATATCATAAAAGGAAGGAGTGGCACCTTTCTCTTTCAATCCGAAAGAATCCAACTAACCAAATGGCAAAAAGTGGAAAACAAGAAAATAAACTATTGCTTTTAATTTCTTTTTTCCCTAGCTTTTTTCCCTGCCTTTTCGGTCTTGCTCTTTATCTTATTTTATTATAATGGATATAATGGATATATATATCTAATTAGACATAGTTGTCACTTTATAATTTTAACCCCCAAATTTTTTTGTCTTAAATTGTTTTTCTTTCCCTCTCCCTCTCATCGCCGCCACTCCTCTCTCTTCTTCTCATCGCTGGTGCGGCCGATTGCCGCCGTTTTTTGTTCTAGATCGAATCGCCACTTTAGACTCCGATTGTCGATCTTTATTCTTCGAATCGCTGCTCCAGTTTTCAATCTCTATTCTTCAAATCGCGTGTTCGATCTTTGTCCCTCGAATTGCCGTTTCCAGACTTCGATCTCTGATCTTCGAATCACCACTTTGGACTTCGATTGCCGCCGATCGAATCGCTCACCTTTAATCGAATAGCTCACCTTCAAATCGACGCGAATCACCTCCGATCCAATCTCTGGTCTTCATTCTTCAAATCACCGCCAATCGAACCACTCACCTTCGATCTCTGTCGCGCAGCTCCGACTTCGGTCTTTGTTGATCGCATGTTTCTATCAGAGGTTTCTGGTGATTTGTGCTTTTTTTTATGAACTAACAAAAAAATATTTATTATGACAGTTTTATACATTTATTTAGACGCTGTGATTTTTTTTTTTTCAAACACTTTTTAAATTTGAAACTAACAATTTTTTTACATATTGTTATAGTCATTTTTACAATTTGAATTAGACATTTTATCATATTTGTCCAGACACTTTCATTTTTTTCTTCAGACACTCTTACTTTTTGTAAATCAATTATTTACATATTACTTTAGACATTTTTATATATTGTTGTAAACACTTTAATATATATATTCATACATTTTTACAAATTATATTTAGACACTTTTACTTATTGATTTAAACACTTTTATTTTTTAATATAATAAATTATTTGCATATTACTCAGACACTTTAATATATTTCTGTAGATGCTTAAACATATCTTCTTAGACACTTCTACAAGTTTACATATCATTTTGGCAGATAATAAATAGTTTGAATATTATTGGAAAAAAAACAAATAGTCTACATATTATTTTAGACATTATATACATATTTATTCACACATTTTTCCCAAATGCTTTAGACACTCCTCATATTTGTCTTTGACACTTATGTAAGTACAAGTAATGATAGAAGATCTGGTGGTGGTGGTGGTGGTGGTGGCAACAACGGCCATGACGACAACAATAACCTCGGCGGTTTGAGGGTATTTTTGTTTTTTAATGGAGAAATAGAGTTTTAATGAGGAATAATTTTGTCAATTTTTTTTATGGAAGTGGATTATATAGAGAGAGTTAAGAGTGAGTTAGTATATCTAATTAGACATATGTGCATGATATAAGAATTATTGTTTTATTTACTTAATTTCCTATGTAGTAAGATACCTGCCAAATTAAGAGCCAATTTATTTTAACTTAATTTAAAAAATTTTATTTTTATTTTTACATCTTCATTGCCTAGAACCAATTTTATTTGAATTTCAATATTATACAGATATAATAATCTATTTCAAAGTAAATTTTTACAATATTATTAAA
Organism: Aquilaria yunnanensis; assembly: GCA_039654915.1. Classification (NCBI taxonomy): domain Eukaryota; kingdom Viridiplantae; phylum Streptophyta; class Magnoliopsida; order Malvales; family Thymelaeaceae; genus Aquilaria; species Aquilaria yunnanensis. Next base: position 7,830,027 of record CM077595.1, read on the forward strand.
TTTTTATGAATTTTTCTATTTTTATGTATTAAGAAGAAAATTCATAAAATTATAATAAATTTATAAAAATTATATTTTAAATAGGTTGTTGCACCTACATAATATTAATTTTTAAATAAAATTAACTTAGAAAAAAATATAAAAATAAAAATAAATCATTTTATATTAAATTGACTTAAATTAAAATGAATTTATGTGTGAGTTAGGCACCTCACTGTTATATTTTAATTGGATATCCAAGTGGTGGGGGAGGGGGGTGGGTTCTTTTTTGCAACTTTTTGCTTGATGTAATAATGAAGGCACCATAGTCAGGTTGGAGCATAAATGTGTCTGTGATCTATCAACATATGTGAAACAAGCAGATATTTCATTAGCGCCACAGGCCACATCTTCTGCACAAACTAGTTGTTAAGGGACCCAAGGCATGACATGTGGTTCCAATTTTATCAACTTAATTTGATATATAATACACATGCCATCAATGGGCTAGCGCACCATTTCTTATATATATATATATATATATATACAAGCAAAAGTCGGAGAAGAGTGGGGATCAGTTGAACTTTAAACTTCAACAAGATAATTATTCTGATTACCAAAAAAAAAAAAACACACACACACACACACAATGACAGATATACAAAAAAATGAAACATTATTTGCCTTTTTTATTTTGAAAACAGTTGTTATCAACTAAGCTTATTGGTAGTTTGGTTGCCATCTTTTCGCAATCGATTTCGTGAAACTCAAGAGGTCCTTCCTTAATTCCTTAAAATAATTAATGAAGTCAACCATGGTACCTTTAAATTCTTATAGTCAGGCAAGAGTTATAGAGAACTTACAAGACTATATCTATATTGTTGGTTTCGGGGGTCCACGCAAGATATTGCTTGGAATTTCTCTTTTAGCTTGATTTATATATATGACTAAATTAAATTTAATATTCTATTTCATATTCCTTGTACATTCATTATTTCCGATTTTCCTAAATTTTTACAATATTTTCATATTTAATAGATTATTTTACTATATTATCATTTAAACTATTAGTGTGAGACCTATGAAACTCAGATGAGTCATACGTACATGCTTACACAACAAACTATAAGTCAAAAGTTTTTAGAGGAAGTTGAATAACATATTATAATTTTCTTAAACCTCGATGAAAATGCCTCTAAAAACCTTTTAACCTTGCTCTTTAATTTTCTTAAACTGCATGCACCTTATATATATGTGTGTGTGTATGCTTCTACATCTACATACATACATACATACTGTCTTTTTAGTCGTAATCAGTCACAAAAAGCGATTGAGGTAAGAAGTCGCTAAAATCTTACTCACTAGTTAAAAGTAACTTACAAGTGACTAATACTAGCAACCGAAAAGTTCAGTCACTTGAACAATTAAAGCCTAGACTTGAAAGACTGACAAGCTTCAGGTGCTCTATTATTGAGCAATTAAGCCTCTCCCTTTCTCCGCTCTCTTCATCATCCTCCATAGTCTGTGTCGAAAGAGAAGCCACAACGCTTGTGTGCTTCACGCTCGAGCCCATCTCAAGCTGAGCACTCAATAGCAAAGACATGCCTGGAGAAGATAAGAGTTGTCGTAGTCTCCACCACGATGAGGTTGAGTGCCAATGGGTGGGGAATGGTTTTGGGAGTGATTTTTCTAGCTGAAATCGCTATTTGGCTTCACCGGCAACCCCTAGGTTCTTCACACATATGTGGAAAACCCATAAAGATAAAAGGAAACACAACAAATTTTGGGAATAGGAACAAAATGGCATCGTTCATGGTTTACCATGGCGAGCTTCGGATAAGCCGCATGAATATCAGTGGAGGCAGCATGCTCACGAGCATCAAGAATTTCGTAGTGGCAGGATGTACCACCGAATCTGCCACCCCTACTTTCCATCACTGTTGTATAAAGAAACCCATCTTTGTTTGTCTTCCATGACCAGATGAAGCTAAATGATGGTCTACTAAAATTTCATGGCCAATGAGATCAGTTAATGGGGCTTGGCTGTTTTCTATGTTCAGTTTATCAATTATCAGAGCCGAAGGTCACTCTCTCCATTTTATTCAAAGATAACAGTAGAAAGATAGAGAGGCAAAGGGCAGAGAGAAAATGGTCTTGTTATTATTGACGAAGAGAGTATTAAGTGAGATGGGCAAAGATTTTTAAAATATTTTGAAAAATGAATAATTTTCAAACAGTGCGACCAATTAATGACTGACTTTCTAACAACTGAATATTTTAGTCATTTGTTAGTCACTTTATCTGTGAGCCCCACATTAGAGTGACTAACTCTAACTAACTCTAACTAACTACTTAATCTTAGTCTTCTCTTTTAGTCGCTTTTATGAATTTTTCTTGAATTGTGTGTGTGTGTATAACTAACATGAGAGTTTGAGATGATTTCATAGCAGTAAAGCTATCAATGGATAACGTTTGTGAATCATTAGCAATAATTGATCCATAATACTGTTAGTAAATGGACCAAAAGCTGTCAACCAAGTTAACTAAAACGATTTTTTGTTGTAAAACCAAGATATTGTTCTTACTTAACCATGATTCACCGGAATTGAGAGGTTTCAAGAATTACGGAGACTGCCCGCGTTTTGTAGCCTGACTAATTTTATTCGTGTATTGGATCTCCTACCAACCGCAATCAAAGATAATATATGAGCAAAAATAATTCATATTCTTCAAACTGATTCTTTTTGTTATTGGTTAAGTCCATGAGATTGTAGTTGTATGTGAAAATAAATATATGCATTACCTATATATTAAGTATTTATCTAACGTTTTTCAGTGATCAAAGAATGTCTAATAACTTTATCTGACAATAGCATTTTATGCATAAATTTCAACAGAAAAAAAAAATCCAATTTTCAAGTTATTGCAAAAATGAAAAAAAAAACAATTAAGCTATTTTTTTGCCCCTTTGTGCAATCTAATAGTGAAATTTATTATATTTTCAAGTATAGTTTTATACATGTATCAATGCGTCGTTACTGCTATTTTCTAAATTATTACTACTTCTAAGACAAAAGTCATAAATTTTGCAAGTAGCTACGCAAGTGAAATGTGCTAACTTGGTCCATGCATGGATCAAATCAATAAATTTTACTATTTAGCCGATGAAATGTACTAATTTCTGAGGCCTCGAATCAAATCAATTTTGCTCCGTTATTTTAGTCCTTGAAATATTTTCGGTGTTCAATTAAAGAACAATGCTTTAAATTTTAAAAACATGTTATATTGACTTCCGTAGCATACAACACAAGCCGACAATTGATAAATAAAAATTTTGAGAAATAAGTGCGTGCGTGTGCGTGTGCGTAGAGTTGGAAACGTTTTCAAAGCAAACAAATATATGCGGGTGTAGAGGAAAAGTAGTATAAATGGCACGATTAAACCCTAAGCTTTAATTATTGTTACAGTCTTAACCCCAACATCCAATTTACATGTTGAAACTCCCAAACCTCGTTTAAATATTTCATTTTAAACCCTTTGAGTGACAGAACTCATTAAATCAGACAGAAAAAGCCACGTCAGTATAGAATTATAGGTAAAAAAAGCTGACTTTGAGCCCTGAAAACTTTTTCATTTAATAAAGAATCCTTAAAACATTTAAATCTAACAACAAACTCCCTCCCCATCTCAGCCTCACTCTCCGACCCTTCTACCACTAGCCCCCGTCCTTTGTCCCCAACCGCCACCACAGCTATTGGTCCAATTGGACCTCCAAGAAATCAATCGAATCGGATTCCCTCCTCCCCCTTATCCTCTGGCTTATCTTGCTCTCCGCCGCCCTTCCATGCTTCGAACAGCGGCAAGATCGCCGGGCCAAAAAAGCGACGGGTGAGTGGTGGATCGGGTAAAGGTGCCTTGCTATGGCATATCACACCGGTTGGAAAGCCGGTTGAAATCGCGACAGTTGAGACGTGACAGAAAATTGCCAGCGAGATAGGTTGGAGAGGGAGGCATCGAAGAAGTGAGGTAGGGTCCAAGTAGCGAGGGAGAGTCGATGGTTTGAAGGCAAATCGAGTGAGGGACGGCGATATGGAGGAGAGGAAGGGTGAGTCGGATGAGGGGTGGCGGGTGAAAGGTGACGGGTGACGGGTGAGTTGCGAATCGGGTGATGGGCGGAAAGTGAGTGGCGTCAGGCGAGTCACGGCAGGTGAGGGGTGGATGGAGGAGAAGGCTAGATTAAGAGGAAGGCACCGGCGGTAGGTGAGTTTTTTTGTTAGATTTAAATGTTTTAAGGATTTTTTGTTAAAGGAAGAAGTTTTCAGGGACAAAGTTAGCATTTTTACTTACAATTCTATACTGATGTGGCATTTTCTGTCTGATTTAACGAATTCCATCACTCAAAATCCAAAATTAAACATTTAAACTAGGTTATGGAGTTTAAATGTACAAATTGGAGGTTAAGGTTAAGAACTGGAACAATAACTAAAAATTAGGGTCTAATTGTGCAATTTACCCAAAAAAAAAAGGAGGAACGTGAGGTTCCACACGAAATTCATGCAAGAAAATACTCTGGCGGCATAACAGTTGGGTTTTCGACAAGAAAGGAGCATTTAAAATTTAGGCAGTTCTTCCCCCAAATGTTAGCATTAATTACACTTTTGTACCCAATATTTGGACACCAACACTTGATTGTTATCCTTGCAAGTTTTAATTTAAATCATTCGATAAATTATCATTCAATAAATTTAAATCATCTAATAGCTCTTTTTAACAGTTCATAGATACTCTAAAGTTATCAATTTTTTCCTCTTTATAAATGCAAAATAAACTTTTTTCTCCATAAGAGTTGAAAAAAAACAGTGTTAAAAAGTAGGTTTCCGGATAGAAGTATAATTAGCATCAAACCTTAGAAGGGAAAGTGTAATTGAAACTAAATGTTAGAAGTGGTTCTGTCTGGAAATTACAGACTTGAACCCTCATGATTCTAAGAAACATGGCTTAACCCCTTGCTGTTTGTTTACAATCACACTCCCATATTATCCAAAGCCTGCACCTTGTCTACCATGAAGTTAAAGGTACTTGTGAACGATGAGAATAATTTTAAATCTAACATATCTGCACGAAATCAAAGTGAATGTTAGGGGACTCAAAGTGCTACCTGAGTGGCAAAATTTGCAAATGCATACACTGGGCAAGCTCAAGGGCTTGAGTTTAAGGGCTGGTACACCACCCCCCCCCCCCCCCCCCCCCCGCCCTAAAAAAAAAGAAAGAAACCTCTCTTTCTTATCTCTCGAACTTTGTAATATGATTCTGAATAAATTGTTAAAAGAACAGAAACGAAATTTCTATACATTTTCCCATCTGGAATTTGGGTGGAAACAATCTAATTAGCAATTACCTTTTGTCTTCAATGAGCACCAATCAATATCACCTCCAGCTTCCTGGAAAACAAGCACGAGTTCGTGCCCAGTTTCCTCCAAAGTCGTTTCACATTTCCACGTTAGCCTCTATTTATGCTCGCCAGACAACCAAATCCAATCCAGTCCCTCTCCAGCATAAATCATGGACCTCTTCTCTTATGCTACATTCCCTAGTTTCTTGCTCCAGCATTTCCGAGCCATTTTGTCATTTTTCTTGACAAGGATGAGACTCCAGAGAAAGCCTGGGATTCTGGAGCCCGGAGAAACGGACCAGTCGAGCAGCTTCTCAGTTTGCAACAAGAAGATCTGCAGTGAAGACATAAAGATGGTGATGGAGAGGCTGAAAATACAGTACAACAGAGAGGAGGGGTTCTGTATTGAGGAGATGGAGAAAGTGCTAGAGGAAGAAATAACCATGGAGGAAGCACAGGAGGCATTCCGTGTGTTTGACAAGAATGGAGATGGCTACATTGATGCCATGGAGTTGAGGAGAGTCTTGGGTTGTTTAGGGTTCAAGAAAGGGGAAGAAGAGTGTGGAAGAATGATCGACGCTGCGGATGAGAACAGAGACGGCCGGATCAGTTTTCACGAGTTCCTGAAACTTATAGACACTCCAGTGCAAACTTATCTTCAGTCTTGAATGATTGGCGTGTTTTCCCCGTCGTCTGTTCGCTATTGGTAATAAGGTATTCTCGTTGCAGCATGATATCAGTAAACACGACTCAAGGGAATCATAGGGTTGCATCAGAAGTACATCTAAATATGCTAACAAAACATACCATACGAGTAGTGAACTAGTAATCCCATATATAATACTATCACCTCACCAATCTTTCACACCAAGCAAAAGAACCTAACACCAGACCATGATCTGAAGTGCTGGTGATAGACCAAAGACATAACAGAAGAGCAACAAATATTAGATGGGCCAGGAAAAACTTGTAGATGTGTTCTTCTATGTGCACTTCAGGGTGTCGTTCCTGCATGGTCATTGGTCAATGCATGATAAAACACAACTCTAACTATACAAAGTCAAATTCTCAAACAAAACATGGCATGCTTACTAATCTTGCTCGTGTATACCCATCACCAAAAATGCATGTAACTTTGGGACACATGCGTTTAGCCACAGAGTGGACCAACCTTTAGTTGCATATAGGCGCAAGAAGCAATATGGCACAATGAGCAAAAGCACAAGTTAGTGTATGCCTAGCAAAGCAATGCAAAAACTTTAGAAGAATTTACAACAGATCAGAGTACAGATAAAACACTAATTCTTTAACCTTTTTCATGATTTACACATTGATTGAGATAGAGATTTAGTATAACACTTCTTTGATCAGAAAGAAAATTTTCTTCCTCTCTGCTTAGTTGCTCCATCTCAAATGTTAATCGCCATATGAGAGCCTAGGGAGCAACCCACAGGTGCATGTGCTGTGCTTGGAGCACATTCGACATAATTTGCCTCTTCTATCTTACCCCAACCAACGCCCTTTACTAACATGCTTGTCAACACATGCAGAATTGCAGATATTAGTTACTTCTGAGTATAAGAACACAAAAACAAAATGAGACAACACAATTGAGAAGAAAGAAACATGAAATAATGCAACTAACAAGAATGGATGTTAGGCTGGTTGTCCCTCGGTGCTGTGCTCTATAAGGCTATAGTTTTATAAATTACTCCATCTGTCCCACTATTTTTGCTCCATGTGAATTTTTTGAATAGCTTAACTTGAATTTATTCATATTATTGTTTATTAGAAAAAAAATTGTATTTAGAAACTATAGGTTTTAATTTATCATTCATATATAAAGGTTTTTCATTTATAAACTAAAATTTTGAAAACAAAAAATCATAAATTAATTGCTGAAAAGTAAATGGTGCAAAGAATTTGGGACGGATAGGTATAACATTATCAGCCAAAATATCTATTCAAAGTCATGAAAGAATAAACAATAGGTACTATTGCTATTCCATTTCAAGGGGTATTGATGTGCATTCATAAAGTAGCAATCCTTTCAAGCTACAACAGAATTTTGTGCAGGAAAAAAAGAAAGTAACTGAATCTTTTCTAAATTTTCAGTTTGATGAATAATGTTCGACATCAGGAAATAGAAAGGGCAAGATGTCACATGAACATTAGTATGATAAGATTTTGCTGCGAACTAGAGGCAACCTTTTCTCATTAATTTCTACTCAGCTCTCTTCAGAAGGCCCTAAACATACTCCCAATATTTACCACGCCAAGAAAAGTCAAATAACTGTTCACTCGGTGTACCAAGCATTCTTGCTTCAGATGAACTTGCAAACGTTACCCGTTTACAAGCTCTAGTCTCTAGATGTACTCCCACAGTTCCATTGCGAGACAATTTTACTCTATGCATTCAAACTTTTTGCCCAAATTATTTTACAGCCATGGTTCTCACTCAAGGCTAGGGATGTCCCAGAATTCTATTCTTGTTCATGAAGAGAGTATGCAACTGGCAACCTTGCCCTTGATGCAAACACAGTACATTCCGAACGAGCTGATACATGTCTTAGACCCTAAGGCTTGTTGAAAGAAGCCAATAACAATCATCTAGCAGTGTATCTTTTGGATGACATTATACTCTTGAACAAACCTTGAAACCTAGAAACATTGTTTTCCTCTTCTCTACTATTATTATAAGAAAATATCATAAACAAACAACTATGTAAGATTCCGGTTCCCCAAATCATGACTATCTAGCTAACAACGTACAGAAACAACAAAATCCACTTACTAGATTACAACGAAGCTATCTGGCCTCCAAACGTTGCAGCCTCATCTCGATCAACCTGTCTCTGAACTCCCCATCACTAATCTTCAACATCTCAGGCAATGCCATCTTCAGTCCATGCTCCACCAAAGCCCTGTGTCTCGGCCTAATCTTCCTCTCCAAACTAAACGAGAAAAACTGCGGAAATTGCTTCAGTTCTTGCAAATCTCCCTTCATCTCATCCAAGAAATATCTAACTTTGTGCACCATGTTGTTCTCCACACTCATGGTCAACAACCCCGGCGACCTCACAACCATTTCCCTCAACTCGTCGGCCCGAAGCCCGAAAGACTCAAGAAACCGGAGTTTAGGGACTAACGTCTTCTCCACATTCGAAACCAGCAGCACAGTAGTGTGAGAATCGACATGAAGACCCAGGCCTCTGAGGAAGCTTAGTGCAGGTCGGAGCTGAGAATCGACGGGAGACGCGAGAATGCGGGGACATCGGGAGATGGACAGAGGAAGGTCCGGGGGCTGCAGTTCGACCTCTTTGAGTAGGAAGTTGATCGGAGGGAGGGGGTCGGCGGTGAGGAGAACAGGGTGCATGTCGAGTATCCGGCCGATGGCGGGGCGGGAAAGGCCGAACGACGAGAGGCAGTTCTGGACGGAGAGGATGGAGGACAGCGGGGCGGGGCGGACGGCGGGATTGAGGCGGAGGGCTTTGTAAGGGTCTATCTTGAGGGACTGGAGGTAGAGGAGCTTCTCTCTGAATAAGAGCCCAGAATTAGTCGTTTTTGTCAGTACCGGTGCGGCGGAGGGGAGGTCGGCGTGATCAGAGACCGGAGCGAAGCTGCAGGCCGGGGACGGCGACGGTGTATGGAGCTGGAGTCGAATTAACATTTTCTTCTGCTTTTCTCATTAGGTGTGTGAGAGAACTCCGGCTTGTTAGGTTCGATTTTGGGCATGTGCCACGTCTGAAAATTCTCTCTGGTGATAGCGGCCCAACCATCAAAACTGGCCGAATAGTATTCATTTCGGTGGCCCAACTTGTTGTACAATGAGGCCCATTATTCAAGCTAATCCATCACTGGCTTTTTAGAAAAAAAAGTACTTGGAAGATATTTTTTCATTATAACATAACAATAAATTACTCTAAAAATTAGGGCCAACTAATACTAAAATGCTCAGAAGAATCAAGTAGAGGAGTTTTTGGAATTGTTCGAAAATCCTGGGCCTTTGAACATTGCTGGGTGTTGAGTTTGTCCATCCCTCGCACGTTTTGTATCGGACATAAATGGGTAAGTTGAGGTCCAATAACTCGGCCCTTTGGGCGGCCGCTGAGAGATGGGCTTTGATGATAGGTCCAAGAGGGGAGCGAAAAAAGGGACAAGTCACATGGGTTGTTGTCAGGCGGGAGAAAAAGCGGGAAACGGTTGTTTGTCGGGAACTGGAAATCAACGGGTGACAGGCAAGGCAAGGAAAGACAAGGGAGGGGCAGCCGATATTTTTCTGTTTGTTTCGTTTGTTTGGTTTAGAATTGGCGTGGATAACGATGAGAAGTACTAAAAGGCAGCATCTGTGAGTGTGAACGTATCTCAGCTTTCACGTGGCTAAGCCTCTTCCTCGTCAGTTTTACCGTCTAAGGGACCTCCTCTGCCACAGGAGTTGACCAATCAATCCTCTTTTCTAATCTTCCCCAGTTTCTAATGGCCTAAATTTATAAATGGTCCCTAAACTTGACAAACTCCCGCGAGTTAGTACAGAACTCAGAACTCATTAAAAGACAGCCCCCAAACTTTGCAAAAGATAGCATGTTAGTCTATTGTCCATTATCGTTGACTGCTGCCGTTTGAAAATGATGAGAGGTGGATCTGGGATGCTTGCATGGGACATGGAGGGAAAAACTGAACCAATATACTTTGTTCAAGGGGGATTGGTATATTTAGGTCATATATATATTCCTATATACATATTTCATTCATTTAGAGAATAAAATACCTAGCTGGCATTTGTGTCACTTATTTTCTCATGTTGTTTCGAAATTAATAGAGTTTAATCTTTGTGTTATTAAATATTAATTATTAACATCAATTATTTGCTTAAAGATTTAAGAAAAATATCTATAGTTTAAAATTATGTAATAAAAATCAAAAGCTAAAACAAAACCTAAAGACTTAAAAAATAATATTGATGTTTCCGTCTGAAATTTTGAAAAAAAACAACAATGAAAGATTAGGGAGATAATATATTTTATCATTTATCATGGATTTTTTTTTAGGTAAAGAGAAACTTTAAATTATTCATGTATCATGAAATTAGATATTTATTAAACAATTTATAAAATAAATTTATATTACATATATGTGATAAAAATGTCTTATATAGCTCCTCCAGTACCTAAGTATTTTTCCATAGTTATCTAACAAATGAACAAAATTCATGGAAAATAAAGCACATACAATACTAGATGTACATAAGTATGTCGTATATGATAGGTAATTAATTAATACAAGCATTTTTCTATGATAAGATTTGAACTCAATAATATTAGCTACGGAAACTATACTAAACATTTTTATTAAATATATCTAATATAAATTATTTCATAAATATCCAATTTCAAGATGCATGATAATGTATATTATCTCCCTAACCTTTCAGCTCTTTTTTTTTTTTCAAAATTTCAAAATGAAAACATCAATATGATCTTTAAGTCTTTATGTTTTGATTTAGCTTTTCATTTTTATTACATAATTTTAAATTATAATTATTTTCTTAAGTCTTTATTATTGAAGTGAAAACTCACACTTGAATTTGCTAAAAAATAATTGATGTTAATAATTAACCCTTAATAGCACAAAGATTAAACTCCATTAATTATGAAACAACAGGAGAACACAAGTGACACAAATGCTAGTTGGCTATTTTATTCTCTAGGAGTATATATGGCCTAAATATACCAATGCCCCCTGAAAAAAATATATTGATCCAGTTTTTCCCTCCAAGTCCCATGCAAGCATCCAACATCCAACTCAGATCATTTTCCAAATGGTGTCAGTCAACAACAGTCGAAAATGGACTAACTCGCTACCTTTTGCAAGGTTTGGGGGCTAACTTTTAATGAGTACTGAGTTTTGGACTAACTCGCGCGAGTTAGTCAAGTTCAAGGGCCATTTGTATATTTAAACCGTTTTTAATTTTTGGTGCCAACGTACTTTTACCTCTTCCAGAATCTTTAGCATTAAAAAGAAAAAATAATGAAAATCCCAGCCCCCAGTGCTGGTCAATTTTCAAGTTAATAAACAGATTGTTAAGATTAAAAATTTTCAAAAATAAAAAAGGTAAGGGCAGGGCAGCTAGGCTTGTAGCCACAATAAATTAGGACGAGAAATAAAATAAAATTAAGAAGAATTTACACTGGAAAAGAGGACGCGGTTTTATGTCCTTCTGCAGAAAAGTAGATGTATTTACTTTGATGCTGTTGTGTGGTTGGTCACGTTGCAAGAAGATACGAAATCTCGGTGCAGATCGATGTTGAAAGAGACCTACTAGTCCGAGACAGGCTACCTACACCTTACGTCTACGAAAGCAGAACCCAGGTCATCCCCAGCTATTTTTAAATTAGGCCTAAACACACTATTCACCCTCTAACTTTATAAACTCGCACAAGTTGGTCCCTCAACTTCGACTCAGTATGACCTAGTCCTCAAACTTTACAAAATCATGCGACTTAGTCATCAAACATATTAAATGGTGCGATATAGCCCTTCAACTGTCAGGACAAACTGCAACTTTAAGCCCCAACTTCTAATCTTTCAGCAAAATGACTAACCCTTCTATTTAGGAACGTATATTATGACCAAACTCATAGGTTAATAAACTTTACTAAGCTGTTAAATATATAATTAACCATTATAATAACTTAAAAAATGATAATTCAAAAAAATTATATACAATAATTTAAAAATTTTCCAATTATTTAATAATTTATATTTTTATTATTTTTTAGAAACTACTTTGGTTGATTTATTGGAAAGCACAAAAATTAACTTTCATGCACCTCAGTATTATGTTGATCAATTTTTTTTTAACGTATTTTTTCCCACTTTTTCCGTACAAAATGTGCAATACTAGAGATCATTTTGGAATAGTTTTTTTTAAGTAGATTTAGTTTTCAAACAATTACTAATACTATGTATAATTTAAAAGAAAAAAAATTAATAATTACTAATATGAAATTAGCGTCGAATCTCTAAAACTAGCTTCACGCATGGATTCCACTTAATTAGAATATTGACAATTTTTTTTCATTTGATGGATTCCAACTAGTATTTGTATTGGAGCAAAAAATTTAAATTAAACAAAAAAAAAGCCGTTAAAATGCATGACATTGAAGAAATAGAGAAGGTAAAGAAAAACTGAGGAAGAAGGTAAGGGAAAAATCATCCCAAAGTTAAATGTTGGATTTTTTTTGTGTCCAAAAATTGCTAATAATAGGGAATTTATATTACTAAAAAAGTAAGAAAATATATAGAATAAATAATTGATCAAAGTAAACGTGGAGAAAAAAAATGGAATTTTCAATTTTCGGCTTTCTAGTTGGATTCCATCAAAAGAAAAAAAAAAGTCAATATTCTAATTAAGTGGAATCCATCCATTCAGGTAGCTCTAGAGATTCAATGTTAATTTCATATTAGTAATTATTAGGCTTCTTTCTTTTAAAAGTCAATATACTATAAGTCTGAGAAAGTGGGTAAATTTAACTATTTATTTTTAAATTCAATATAAGATTTTTAGCTAATACCTATACAAAAGTAGGTAAATTTAACTATTTATTTTTAAATTTTTCTCTAGAAACAAAAGATAAAAAGCTAAACTTCTTAATATTGCACATTTTGTAAGAAAAAAAAGGGTGAGAAAAAATATTTAGAAAAAAAAAAAGTAATCAATATTATAGCGGAGTGCATAAAAAAATTTTTTTTTTTTTTGCTTTCCTATAAATCAACCAAAGCAACTTCTAAAAAAATAAGTAAAATATAAATTATTAAATAATTATATATTTTTTATATTATTGAATATAAGTTTTTTAATTATCTTTTCGTTAGTTATTTAATTAGTTAATTATTTATTTAATAATTTAGTAAATTTTGTTAACCCATGAGTTTCGTGAAAATGGAAGTTCGTAAAAAGAATGGTCATTTTGCTTAAAGGTTGGAAGTTAGGACTTAAAGTTATAGTTTGTCCTAATAGCTAAAATATAAAGTCTCACCATTTAAAAAAGTTTTAGGACTAAGTCGCATGATTTTACAAAGTTTGAGGACTAAGTCAGATAAAGTCAAAATTGAAAAACCAACTCGTGTGACTCAGCAAAGTTGGAGGCTAATAGTACATTTAGGCCTTTCAATTACCACTCCCACCAATAGAACTATTCTCTTCCATTGCCGCCATTCCATCCATATTTTCTAATTACCCATCCACATTTACTAATTACTTGGCTCCTGCATATGAATATCTTTTAGGGTTAATTATAATTTGTCCCATAAGAGTTCGATAAATTTATACTTTATCCCTCCTATTTTATAAATATATACTTCACCCCACATCTTTTTAATATAATCTGACTACAACTTTTAAATTCTTAATTTAAACATTACAGTAACTATTTTTGAATAATTTTAATCCATATTGTATTTTTTTACAATTAATAGACATTCTCAATAATCAGTTTTTTTCTATTCTTTCTGGAAATAGAAAATTATATTTTTTAAATATCAATTAACTATAAAAACATATTATACAAATTAAAATTACTTAAAGATGAGTACCGTACAATCTAAATTAAAATTTCAAAAGTTATAGTCGAACAATATTAAAAGACAGGGGCAAAGTGTATATTTCTAAAATAAAATTAAAAAAATGTAATTTCACCTAAACCTCAAAGAATAAATTGTAATTATCCTTATCCTGCACTAACATCGTAAAATAATCAGCCATCAGACCAGATTACCTGCTATGTTATAATCTAACGAATAAGTGATACTGGAAAAAAAAATATAGTTTTCTATATGTGAACAAATATATTTAATTATGTGATTATTGATATGTAAAATGTTACCTTGGTGCCACTTTTTTACGTATTTGAGAGGCACTAAGACGGGTAAGTGAGCCTAATAAGGCTAGTTGGGTTTTGCAAGCTATTGTGACAACCTGTTCAATTATAGCTTAAGTGAAGTGATTAAGTGTTAGTGGTCAGCTAGTAAGGACAAGGTAGCTTAAGCCGAGAGTTAGCCCAATGGTTTGACTGAAATCAAGTCACAAATCAGGGTTTAAGCACTGAAATTTCTGGATGAGAATGGCAAGGCAAGATTTGAGAGAAAGCGAAGACAAGATTTGAGCTCGGAAAGACTAAGGGTTTCTGAAGGCTTGCGTGTGAAGGTAGCTGGCTTTGGGTGCAAGTTAAGGGCACGGTCAGCAATTGCTTGAGGGATTTGTGAAACAATTGAATCAAAGGCAAGGGATTTCACAATTCTTGCTTCTCTGTGGCTTTAATTGAGCTTGTTAGCTGGGTAAGCTAGGAAAACTGAAGCAAGAAGAAGCTGTGAGATGATTTAGAACCAAAGGAACAGAGTTTCAAGTAGGGGAGTGTCGAAGCATATTGATTTCCCATGTTCCAAGTGATCAGTTAGGTTCTGTGTAACAAGTAAGTAGGGAATCAGATGGAGAGGCCACCATAGTGTCCTGGTTCCTGGAGCTCACAGATTGATTGTTCTGTTCTGTTACTTGTTTCTGAAACTTGGGTGCCTACGTGTTTGTATGTTGGTGAGTCAGTCAGTCTTAGAGTCTGTCTGTTATGATGTCCTGCTTCTAACCTTTGTTTAAGTTTTTGCAGGTTAAAACCCCTAGTAAACTCATCCCTTCTGCTTTCATTGTTTCAGGGAATAGGTTTGAGGGATTGTGCAGGAATAGCTTCTATTGTTTTTGTTGTGCAGGAAAACAGGTGAACTTAGATGTTCATAGTGTTTAACTTATGATTACTAAAGTTTATTTTGGCATTGTGCAGTGTTGTGTCGCCCTGCTAAGCTTCTGTGGATGCATCTACTGAATGCTGCTGATCCTATGCTCAGTACTTGGGTTTTTGTTGAATGGCTTGTATTTATCTCTGGATTGAAAACCTTGTGAGCCAAAACAGTGTGGATCATATATGTATTTTGAAGCGAAACTTAGCAGTTCCGCTTCCGCCTTTGTTTCTGTAAAGCATGAACAATGCTGCTTGTTGACCAAAGTTTCGCTTTTCCTTTACTTGGTGGCTATTTGGCTAAAGGTTGCATGATAATGTGGACATATGCAATAATGGTAAGGAAAATATAAAAATAAATGAGTATGAGAAAGCTAACTGACATAATAATTTCCCAAAACATAATGATGTAGCAGTCGGTCAACACTGCTTACTCACCTAAGTGGGAGACAGTGCCTTATGTCTTCATTACGCTCCTCCTCTCAATTTTAGTTACAGTTACAATTACAATTACCCCCAGCCTTGAAATTCTATGATTCTTCCAAGTAAAAAGTCCTTTACTTTTTCCCTTCTAGAAGTAGAACATGTTAGCGCGCGTGTTCTCAAGGCGGCTAAAAACATACAAAAAGAAAGGAGCGCAAGATTTCAAAATTCAAGTGAAAATATGCTTCTTCCATTACTACACTTTAATCTCAAATTACAAATTACTCAGCTAAAGGCTGATTCATTTGACTATAAGATAGAAAACCAATGGTACCTTCTCAATATATTCCGAGAAGGTAAAAAAACAAGACAAGCACCTATAAATTGCTATTTGGCGGGTGGTAAAAGCCACCTCTGCCTTCCTTCTGCTTGCCACAAAACGGAAGCAAACCCAGACTCACCAATACAATTTCACCAAAGGGATCCTTAAAAATTGAGACCCAAAACCAGACTCTAAAGCTAACTAATCTAACCCCAAAATGAGACATCACCCTTCCAAAATGGGCCCATATCTCATTTTTTTTCCAACCAGAAGCCCTATATCGGCCCCTATAAATATATCTATTTACCATTCTACCCCTAACCCCCACACCAAACTTGAAACTTTGACCGTCAACATAGATGTAGCAAGTAACGAAACCGAGTGGAATTCCTCAGCTGAATTGGACGCCGGAAAAGGTCTGGCCGAAGGACCACCCGGCCGGGGCCACGTTGTAGGAGACAACGCTGCGGCCATCGCTGGTAGTCACCTTGAAAGACAGGCTCTGGCCGTTGAGGTAGGTGTTGCTCTGCCAGTTCTGGCCCCAGTTCCTTGACATTGGCTGCCAGTTAGTCTTGGAACCCTTGATTTCTACGGCGTGCACGTCACCGGCACCGCCAACATTGGTGATGAGCACCAGGTTGAAGTAGGAGTGGCCGTTGACTGTGAACCTTATCCCTCCCCTTCTCCTGCAGGCCACCCTGACAAATTCCAAAATCAAAAGGACAATTTTGTCACTTTTCAGAAACAATTTATAACCTTTATCTTCTACCAACGGTCCAAAAAATATTTGGCAAGGTTGTTAACGGGTATTTGCTCTACCTTCGGTAGGCAACGGGGACTATTCCGGCGCGGTACTGGGCAATGTGTTGGAAGACAGGCTGGGAGAGGTCGAAGTGTTGCAGAGGAGGGTTGCACCAGCCGCCATTGTTGTTGGCGAGGGCGTTGTTGGGTGGGCAGAAATTGGTGGCGGTGACGACGATGGTGGCCGGTAGGCACCACTTGGGGTCCTTGACGCACCGAATCTCGTAGCAGGCGCCGCAGCTCAGGCCGTTGTTGAACAGAGCAGTACTCAGAGCCGCCGTGTTGGTCCCATAACCTTGGCTATACAAATTCCCATACCCGCATGCGCCACCTGAAAAGCAAAACCCCCAAACTTTAGTCAACTGGGGTACTTATATTTTCGGCGAATTAGCAACTATTTTCTTGTCTTCTTTCATTGCATACCCATTGTGCCAGAGGCGTCACCCCCACCGTAGAATGTGGCATGGGCATCGGTCCAGCCACCGCCGTACCCATGAACGGAAGTGAACATTGCGAGAAAACCAACCAAGAAAATTTTGTAAAGAGCCATTCTTCCTGCACAGAATTTTAAAATATATATACACACATGAGTGAGCTTTTTAGTGAAAATCTCAAACCAATCACATTCTTTTTCTCACTAGAGGAACAAAAAAAATCAATGTGGAAGAACAAAAGAGGAATAATATTACCTGAAAACTTTGGTTGTCTGGAGAAGGAGAGAGGTTAAAGAAGAGCAGGGACTCAGAAGAGGAGTGTGAGGTTGTTGAGTGGAGGAAATGGTGAGGGGTTGGGGGGGAATTTATAGAACTTTTTGGGGGTAGCGAATATTAGCCACCGTTGGACAGTTGCACTTTTGATGTTTGCATTAACCGAAAGTACTATTTTTTTCACTATTCTGCAATATCTTGAAAAACTTGTACCATCTCAGTAGTATATCTTTATTCATAAAAGGTATAACATGAATTTTTGTATTTATTAATATCACTTAATTCTGAAATAATTTGCTAATGGAGTTGTTATCTCATCTCATTCAGAAGTACTCATATATCACTTAAAGATAAACCATTTCTCTATGCATGAATATAAAAAAGTATGTATAATTTTTTTTTATTTATGAATTTTTTATAAAAATATTTTTAAAATTTTTAAAAAAATAAATATATAGTAAAGTAAAATATATGTTAACATTTTTAAAAAAATAAAAAAATTCAACTTTTTAAAGAGAAAAAAAAAAGACTCGATTTATTCTTTTTAGAGTAGAGTATGTACTAAGCATCAAATCATGAATTCGAACTCCAACTATCATATTTGGTGAGTGGATTAATAAGGCAATAAATTGACTCTTATATCTTTAAAATGTTTTTATTGAGAAAATAAGAAAGTTATGAGCCCCATAATTCTCTCATCATAAATAAAAACAAATGGTGCCTAAAAATTAAAATAAAGAAAAACACACAAGCTAAGAAAGTAACTAGTAGATTCTTTGTTAGTAGTCGGAGTTTTGGTGGGGGGAAAAGGCGGAAAGGCTCATGTGGGGGGAAATTTTCACCCAATCAAAACTGGGGCACGGCTGTACTCGCTCCTGTCGCTGCTAAGCTTTCCCATGTGCACATGCGAGCATCCACCATTTGCCGCAATTAACCGCCCGGCCCAACTCTCTTTTGGCTGGCCCGGGTGTTACACTTGACCAATTGCTTCTTTGTGAAGAAGAGAATTCCTTGCGTCTAGGTGCTCAAAAATCATGGCTTAAACATTCCTATGATAAAATTTCAAAATGGTAGTGAGAAATGTTTACATTGCTGGTCACGCTTAGGATGTAACAGGTGCATCAAACGTCAAAATTGTGTAGCCTAAATATAAGAAGCACAAAAATCTAAAAATCCTCATATATCAATTCTATGGGAGACATGTGATGAACATATGATAACTATAGCCTTTTGAAAAGTTACTCGGTTGTTGATAATTTTGACTCATAACTTTTTCCTTACAATGACTTTCGTGACAGTAATTTCTAATTGTGATTTAACTAATCTTTAATTAATGCAAGTCACATGTTACTCAATTTTTGACTTTCGTGACAGTAATTTCTAATTGTGATTTAACTAATCTTTAATTAATGCAAGTCACATGTTACTCAATTTTTTTTTCTATGGAGTGTTCACTTATATAAATATTTTTGGAAGTAGCAGATTGCTTCAACTAAATTGCTATCATATATCTCTGGTCATCTTATCGAATGGTCAAGAGACATCCGAGATGGAAGAAAGGTTGGGGGTTTGACTTCCAATTCCCCACATAATATCATTAAACGTTGTTTTGTGTGATTTTTGGGTTTTGAAAATACAAGTACTCATTATTCCCTATCCTCTTCTTATATATATTTGTAAGGATATTCCTTGTAAAAAAAAAAAAAAAAAAAAGGCAAAAGAAAATACTGTGATATAACTTTGTATTAGGATTTACCTTAGAAATCGACTGTACTCTAGGCTGCCTAGCATTTTCCAGTTAAATGTTGCTCAACTCTAGCTGTGTATGTATCGCTATGAGCAATTCGTTGGTTAAACGTTGCTCAACTTTGGTTTTGGAATAAAAAGTCTTTTTAATCTTTCATATACTTGTTCAATTGAAAACGGTAATTAATCTTTGTCTGTCACAGTCAGTATGGCAAGAGCCGCTAAGTAAGACTTGAAAGGGTAGATGAATTGAAACAAATCTTCTTGGTAAACCAATTTAATACGATTACTTGACTTTGCTTGCTGCTAACTCGCGACATTTAATTCCATTGGCTACCTGAATCACAAAAGTTGTTCAGATCTACTTCTCTCCCATCCACGGTCCACTTAACATTTGGAATTCTGTAAGCCACTAAAGAAAATTGAAAAAATGATAATAACAATAATTTCACAATCAATTCATTTTAATTTAAGTTAATTGACTCTCAAATAACTTATTTTTATTCTTACATTTTTTTTACTCAGAATTAATTTTAATTAAAAATTTAATATTATGTAACTGTAATAATCAATTAAAAATATAATTTTTTTAATCTTACTAAATTTTTATGAATTTTTCTAGTTTAAAATATTAAAAAATAAAAATTTATAAAAATTTAGCAATATCATAAAAATTTAATTTTAAAATATATTATTGCATCTACATAATATTGGCTTTTCAATAAAATTGGTTTCAAGCAAACAATGTGTAAAAGTAAAAATATGTCAATTAGCTTAAGTTACAACAAATTGGCTCTTAATTTATTTAATATTTTAAATTTATTTGAATATAGTTATTAAATAGATTAAACTAAAATTTAAAAAATTAGTTCCAAACAAGGTGATCAGTATTAGGACTAACTAATTACATAATTGCAAGTTTTCAGGACTCATTTGAGAAGTTAAAAGTTTTATGACTAACTATTTATATAGTTATAAATTCTTAAGATTTATAAAATATGGAAAAAAAATTATGATTACTTTAAAAAAGCATTAAAAGTTATACCAACGCTATAACTAAAGTTATAGTACAAAAAATGTACACCCAATTCATTTTAACTTAAGTCAATTGACTAAAAAATAACTTATTTTTATTGTTATGTATTTTTCACATTAAACTAATTTTAATTAAAAGCCAATATTACGTGGCTACAATAATCTCTTGAAAATATAATCTTCGTAATCTTACTAAATTTTTATAAATATTTATAATTTAAGGCATTAAAAATAAAAAATCATAAAAATTTGACAGCATCATAAAAATTTACTTTTAAATAGATTATTATATTTACATAATATTAGTTTTCAAATAAAATTGGTTTTAGGTAAAAAAGATATAAAAGTTAAAATAAGTTAATTAACTTAAGTTAAAACGAATTTACTTGTACTTTTGCTTTTTCAGGACCTAGTGAATCATGCCAACTACTCCATCCATATAATTTATCTTACTAACCTCATTTAAACTCTCACTATACAAAACACCAAAATGAATCTTTTTTAAAAAAAAAAATTATTAAAACTCTCACTCCACAAAACACCAAATTAGTGTTTTCTTTTTTTTTTAATTACCATTTAAACTCTCAATACACATAACCAAAAAATGAATTTTTAAATTTTAGTGTCATGGGCAAAAATGAAAAAAAAATCATAAACTATATACACGTTAATCTTCATGCCCAAATAAATGTATTACCTTTTATAAGACGGATGGAATAGTTTTTATCTAGTACATAAATCTTAGGTTTTCATTTCGATTAATAGGTAATTTTCTAGAAAATGTCTAAGATAATTGTTTGAAAATTATAGAAACCTCATGTTGTTTTGCATAATTTACACTTTGCTTTATCCATTTTCAAACACCTACACATAGATTTTAAAAATAACGGATCAAAGTGTATGTTGGGAGAAACCACAAGGGGTTATTGTAAGTTTTTCAATTGTTTTTAACTAAAATCATATAATGACTGTCAAACTTTTATACTTCTGGCTTTCTCTCTTTTTTTTTTTCGTACCTATCCGCCTATCAAGTTTTAAAAATTGTGCCTGCTACACAATTAGATGTCTAAAGTAAAAAAATATATATATTATTAAATGAAAATGTAATATAAAATTTGAAAAAACTTGTTGAGAAACTGATGAAAATTAAGAAAGATGCTCCTTTTGCAGCAATTGAACAGTTAGAAAGTGAAAAACAAAAAAGTCCATATTAATTATGTATGTGGCACCCTGTGAGCTTTTAGATTTTGTAATATTCCTTTTTTAATCCACGATCTTTAAAATGTTTCAGATAAATCATCCAATAATCTAATGTAAATAATTTTAAATTTTAATATGTGCATGGGTACAAAAAAAAAGTTTAATAGGTTATGAGTATATATTTGTAGAAAATTTCATTACAGTTATGGAATTTAACCAATATCATTTACAGAGGATGTCCAATTTCAAGTCTAAACCATTAATGTATTTCAGCTTGCAGTTTAGCCTAGATGACAAATTTTCAAGTCCATGCAATTAGAGTTTGAAAGCAGATGGAAACCTTTTCACGACCCTCCTCCCTTAATAAAATCCAATGTATCTCTTTCCATTAAGTTGTAACTTGTAATATGATTATGGGGCAAAGTAATAATAATAATAATAATAATAATAATAATAATAATTAGGATATTAAAATATTTTCATAAACTATAGTACATAAAAGTTTCAATATAGTATTACTCTTATTAAAAAAAAAAAGAGGATAATTGTTCTACAGCAGATTG
Organism: Aquilaria yunnanensis; assembly: GCA_039654915.1. Classification (NCBI taxonomy): domain Eukaryota; kingdom Viridiplantae; phylum Streptophyta; class Magnoliopsida; order Malvales; family Thymelaeaceae; genus Aquilaria; species Aquilaria yunnanensis. The sequence continues at coordinate 7,851,980 of CM077595.1, forward strand.
TCATTGTTTTTTGTTATGACAAACATATCTTATACCATTCATTTAAATGAATCTCATGAATTCCAGGTGCACCTCTTTTTTATAAATGACCTAAATCTATTTATAATTCTAAAAAGGAAAGGCAGTCTCTCATATAATTATGGTAAAAATTAAAATATTCAATTGCGTTCTTTTATTATTTTGACAGGTGGGCTCTTTAGGAGGGTTACAATCATCAAGCTGGAAAATTAATTAATCTTGATTACCTCAAATCTGTATAATAAGCAAAGTATTGGGACGCCGACAAAAACATACAAAATTGGATGACGTGGTTTAATTGGAGTGAGAAGAGGACCGCAATTTTCGTAACTGATCGTGTTAATCCAATCCAGCTGCGACAAATACACCTAGTTGAGTAGTTATATCCAGCGATGTCCTTTAATAACCAACATTGAAAAGTGGGCGTGGAGAAATTTTGCTTCAAGAAAATCCCCTTTCAAAATGGGTTAACATCGGCCCCACCATCGGCCAGAATAATTTTATTTTCCAAAATTAATCCATCATTGGGACGATGATAGAACTATCTTTTGGTTAAACAAATAGTAGACAAATATAGAAGAATTTCAAAATATTCACATTTAATTTTTATTTAGATATTCTAATAAAAAAAAGAGATTATTGGATGAATGAAATCTACTCAACCGTTATCACTCACACTTCTATCAATATAATGGATAATGAAATATCGTAACTCTTTTTTTATGTTTGTTTGTCATCTTCATCTTCGAGCTATCCTTGAATGATTTTAGTGTCACGAATGGTGTCTAAATTACAATCTATGATTACTCTGAATTATTTATTGAGTCACCTGTGACGGAAATGTGGGTATAAAAAGGAATGAAAGTGCACAAATTAAACTTTGAATGTTCTCCAAGTCAATTAAGTGGGATATAAATGTAACTAAAATCAAATTTTACGGAACAAAGTGTAATTGATCCATATACTTTTTAAGAAGTTAAAGGCTGGCACACAAATGTGTTGAAATGTACTTGTAGTACTTTGAAGAGAACTATAAATAATACAAAGTCAATTAACAACATCTTTGGTTCACTAGGAGGTGAAAAGTGCGGAAAAGATGCTCTCGGCCTCCACATGAGTATATCCACAAACTTTAACCTTATTAACGTAATATCTTTGTCTTTTAATAATTTTTGTAGCTTTGAAATTTAGTCTTTGTTAATGGGTGGATGTACACTAGATGAATGCAAGAAAAAGCCGGTTGAAAATCTTCCCAAGGTTGTAATCTAGTATGTCGGTTTAATAAGCTAGTAACAGTGTAACCCTATGTTCATCACAAGTCGAATTTACTGAAGGCATAAAAAAAAACTATATTATATACTTATTGTAAGGTAAAATGGACAAATATATCACTTATCAAATGGAACAAATCGCCCATTAATGTATTTTTTAGGCAAATATAATATTAAATGTTTTATTTTTTAAGCTAATATGCTACCACTATTAAATGGTTGTGCTAATGCGGATACCTCATTATAAATCATTATCAAAGAATGAGTGAGTTTTGTTGGCAATATATGGGAGCAAAAAAGCACTATCGTTTGCAGTTTTGTTGACTAAGATTCATCTAATTAAGGCTTAAATCGCCCTAAAATGTGAATATTTTAGTTAGATTTTCACTATAAATTATTTAGTTCAAATCAAAACAAGCAAAATGGGAACGAGTTGGATATATTTGGAGGTCAATCTACACAAAGGGGAAATTTTTGCTTATTGTTAACACCATTAAAGGGATAATTTATCCTAAATTTATCACATTGGTGGGTTATTTGCTTACCTCAAGAACATGAGTGACGTATCTGCCTTATGGCGCTTAATTAAGTTCTGCAATCTGTACTCCTATATAAGGGTATTAAACTGAGGGGAATTAAGGAACTTAGAAAGAGTCTACGCATTTATAGGGCATGTGAAGGATTAAATTAAAAAAAAAAGTCTCAAATCTGTGATTAATATTTTGGGTTGAGATCAAATCTACCACTAAATTTGTTTTTTTGTCTAAAATTCATACAAATGTTTTAAAATTAGCTTAAATTGCCAACTGGCAGTAAAAACTAATAGAAAACAGGGAAAAGTTGCAAAATTTGAATTTTTTTGTGATAATGGAAGTTTTAATAAATATGAAAATATTATGTGATTTAGCCATTTACTCAATATGAACAGGAAACGCAAGATCCACCTTGCCCATGGCTACTACTCCAACTACACACCAGTAGTTGCCTTTTCGACCGAGGCACTCAACTCAGCGTTTGAAAAACTCAATTAATTTATCTTTTTTCTTTTGTCGACAATCCGTACTCCAATTTCAAATGAACCTTATCATGAAAATCTTCCATTGAGGAGTCATGATGAGTTCGGACCGTTGCCAAATCTTTTGAAATGCCTTCAAGCTCTACCTGTAGAAGTTGTTCTTCGTCTTTATTTGTGTCATCCAAATCTGCTCTTAGAAGTTTGAACTACCAATGGTCATTTTTTTTTCCATGGTTATAGAATTTCAGCTCACACACACACCCACACACACACACACATAGAGTTTAAGAATGGCGATTGCACAAAGTCAGTGAGGCATGAGATTGGAAACTGGGGAAGACCACCATTAGCCACGTAGCCGAAAGCAGCAGACGTTGGCAAGGTGAACCAAAATCCTTGTTTTTACTTTCACGTTGAATAAATGGTTAAACTACATAAAGTCTTTAAAGCTTTTTAAGAGACATCATCACCCTAAAATTTCTAAACTTGTAAATTTTATCTATTTTCTGTTAGTTTTTTAACAACCAGTGGTCAATTTAAGTCGATTGTGAAGTATGGATAATTTGCACCAATTGTGAAATATTAGTACAAATTTAAGACTTTAAAAAAAACTCTAGTGACAAATTTAGTTCCAACCATAGTGTTAAATACCACGGGTACGCGGTACAAATGTTCTCGCATTTTATCATTTTACTGCGCGATATACCGCATACCACTAACTTTTTGTATGCATTTTGTCAAAAAACCGCGGTATACCACAAATATTGCGTGGTACATACCGTGGTATTTTATTTTTCGTGGTTATTTTTTTCATTTTACATAAAAAATATTATAAACATATAAAACATTAAATTATAAATAATACACATATCATAAAATAAACATTTAATTTTACCTTTTTTGTTATTTTTCTTAATTAATATAAAAAATTGAATGAATGGTAGCAGCTTAAAAGTTCCTGTGGCGTTGAACAATATCTCCAAATTGGATTTCTGGTACATGCTACCCCAACTGAATATCTTCTACCATATATATTTTATTTATATTCGACAAATTATGATAAAAAAAATTAGAATACATATAAAATATGTAAAAATAAATTATTAAACAAATTATTTCATCTTAAAATAAAATTCTAATATTTATTTTTTTACAAAAATGGTAATGGTATGTGACATGGTATACCATGCAGTATAACTTAAAAATTTGGGGTGCAATGTATCTAGCGGTAACAATATTTAACACCTTGGTCTAAACAAAAAATATTAGCCACAAATTTTAGGCTTTTGCCATTAAATTACCACTACATATAATTCTGTTGATCAGGTAATTTTAGGTATCTTTAACCACTAATGTAAGGCGAGTTCGTTTAAAATTGATTGGATTAATGTGATTGCAATTTTGACGGTTTGGGTCAGGTTAAAACGCGAGTCAAAGGAATTCAGTTGAACCGTTCTCAAATTGTATCCTGTGTTCGCAAAAATTACATGTTTTGCCACTGTTGATTCTCGCACACACCACCCTCACCATGCTGATACCCCAACTCCACCCTAAGCTTTGCACACTCCGGCTGCCCTCCCCATGCTCAGATTCATTGGTCTATCGCCGATTGGGTACGACGGTCGGCGATGAAAGGATAATCCACCAAATGGCTGCTCAATTCGTTGTTGCCTTCGATGATCAGCACAAAAGGCTGCTCAGACTAGTGGCTTATGGATGAGATGGCATCGGTCAGAGGCCGCCACAAGCGGCCTGGGCAAGATGGCGGTAAGTTGAGATTCAAGCCGATGTACAAAAGTCTACTGTGCAAGTCCTTTGTCAACAAGCTGGGTCACTGTCAATCGGTTGATCCAGATGTAGATCACCAAATCCAAGGTCGTGTGTCAACAGACATACGTGAGACCAATTCAGTTGGACAATAGGTGGAGCCGTGGAGGGGACGACAAGTGTAGCGATGGTTTCTCTATAATAGTGTGACCAAGGTAATCGACGTTTACAAGAATCTGGTACAAAGTTTAAGATCCGAAACCATGGGCGACGGCTGGAGCTGGTGGATGACAGAGATGAGTATAAATAAGCAGTGATGAAAGAGTTGGTAAAGAGTGTAAATAATGCAAAATTGAAGAATATTTACACATTCTTAGTTAATGGATCTTATGACCCACGAACGATCCGATCTCAACCTCGGAATAATATGATCTCATTAATACGTATAACGCAAAATGAACAGCTTAAAAACAAAAGAAAAAGGCTTAGCTCCATGGCTGGTTTGGTTTGGGAGGCAGAGGCAGCCGCAGCCAGGCTAGGGGTAGCCAGCCAGTGGAGTGAAGTGGGGAGGGCAACTGGCGGGGCTGAATCTGATCAGCTCTACTTCCAAGTGAAGCCCGTGCCAAGAAAATTAGCGCCAGCCATGGCAACAACAGAGTCGGTCAAACTCACGCCACACCACACCCCCCTCGGCCTCTACGTGGCGTGCTCTTTACAGACCTGAATTCGAGTTTTGAATTCCAATTTCCACTTTACTCTACTAAGTGACCACGCCGTAACTGTAACTCAGATGGTTCTTGGATCATAATTACAGTAACTTTCCAACTTAGGGTTGCTATAATTATATTATATTACACACCTTTCAAATTATTTTATATTTTTTTTATTTCCGTGTGTTTTAAAATATTTATCATCTTTGCCTGTTTATACCATTTCTTTCAAATTTTGGAATCGCCCTTCAGTAACTTGCGTATATGAGAGAGAAAAAAAGGTGGAAATTTGGGTAATAACTCAAGCCTCCAGGTTAATTGAAATGCACTTATATATCTAAACTTTCATAATTTTTACGGAAAAAAAAAATGACAAACGATTTTAGAACAATTGGAGTATTAACTTTGCAGATTATCTATTGGTTTAATCCACGTTAAACGACCAAACTTTAAATTTCAGCTCATGGAAATGATTTATTCCATTTGTAACGGTGAATTAAGGTCGGGCGAGCTAGAACATATGACATTACCCCTTAATAATTATGTTCTCTACCAGTTGAACTCTATTTATGCTAAAGATGCAATAAAATTTATTGACATAACTATTGTATAATATAAGTTTAATTGAACTTTGTGCTCGTATATTCTTCTGAATTCCGATACATTACATTTGTAAAATCTCTTTCACGAACTATTATTATTTATCGATTTAAAAATTATTTTTAAATCCACACTAAATTCCACTGGTAAGCAAATTTAATGATTGAGAATTAAGCTAATTAAGAGAGTGATTCAGATAGAATTCCCCTCTGGCCTTTAATTCCAAGCTGTATAGCATTTGTTTGTTGAAAGCGATTTGCAGTCTCGCTTTAAAGATGCTACAGGTTCCGATAGCAGCTGCACATGCGTTCTTTTGGCTCCATTCTTCGCAATTCAAACTTCCCACCACCGTCTATTATCGCCAATCCCATTATCCTTCTGCTCTTTCTTTCTTTTTTAACTTTTCAGATTTTTTTTTTTATTTTTCTTTCCCATTATAAGTTTATTTTCTCTTACACGACAGAGGACAAAACACAAGAATTATTTTAGACTTCAAATTTAGCTGGTTATATTTTTTCTGAGATAAAATTTTCAATTCATTTTCTCTTTTTTCTTTTTGAATTTAATTTCCATTTGTCTGACAATACATAATAGTTTCAATTTAGATTTTTTATGCGTAAAGGGCTTTAGTAAAATTTCAATGCTAATTTTTCATAAGTTCTTCACATTTTTCAGAAAGGAAGACAAATCATGAAAAATATGCTTTTAATTGATAAAATTATTAAAAGTTATGGGAAACAGAAAGGCATAAAACACGGGGGAATTGCATGGTTAGACCTCAACCTTTAATTATTATTCCAGTTTTAACCCAAACTTCCAATTTACACATTTGGACTCTTTAACCCCGTTACATTTCATTTTAGACCTTGTTGATGGAATTCATTAGGTCTGATGAAAAATGCCACATCAACATAACATTGTATGAAAAAAAAATGTTAACTTTAACATCTGAAAATTTTTCCCTCTAACAACTAATCTTTAAAGCATTGAAATTTAACAAACAAACTCCCCTCCCCTCTTTAGCCTCTCCCCTCTTCAGTCTTTCCTATAGGTGCCACCAACTGTGTCTAGGAGTGTTATCGAACCGAGTTTTCATCGAACTATTTGAGCTCGAGTTTGAAATTAGTCTTAATGAACCAAGCTTTTTGAACTTCGAATACGAGCTCGAGCCATTTTTAATATTCGAATCCGTTATCGAATCGAGCTCAAATATGTTAGTGTTTGATTCAATATATTTTTCGAGCTTATCGAACGTATATAATATTAATATAAATATTAATAATATATTATTAATAAATAAAATATGTAAAACAAGAAACCTAATACAGTAATAACAAAGTTGTGGAATTGGGGAAGGGAAGCCGCAAGCATCTGTCTTAGGATTTTAGCATTGGCAGCCAGTGTTCTCCTTTGTCACAATGATCACAAAGCCGCCAAAAGCCACCAACACCAAACCGATCTCACTGCTCCACTAGAGTTCTCCTCTATCGCGCAGTCGGTCAACTTTCCGCTTGACTTATCGTTTGTCGGCCATCACGATTCGAACTCGGTAGATTGACCACTAAAGTTTCCTCTGAACCGTCGCCACCCTGGAAATTCCAGCCCTCTGCCGAACGTCACTAGCCTTCGTTCTTTAGACACCTCTCCACTGCCATCTTTGTTGTGCCCCCATTCTCTTAGACGTCACGCAACCGTGCCCAACAATCGCCGCCTATTGTTAGTGCCGATCGAAGCAAAGGGCTTTACCAGAATCACGTTCGTCCCTCACTGCTATAATTCACTGATCCCCAAAGGTCGCCACCCTTCCCCAACAAAGTCTAGGCTGCTGCTTATCCAACCGTTGCCAACATTGGAAGAATCGAAGCTAAACCCGGATCACGACCAAAAATTGACCTGGATTCCACCCGTTTGACCCAACTGAATTTTCTTTCTTTTTGGTTCAACTCGTGTTTAACCCCTTAACTTTGAATTTTGTTGAATTGAGTATTCACTTCTTCTCTATTTTACAATTTGGTCACTGACAGGCTTTTCAAACATTTCAAACGTTTGAATCAAGCTCGAGCACCATACCGAGCCGAACTCGAGCACCAGTTCCTCAAGCTTATCGAATCTGACCCCGAACCCGAACACTTTTAAAATTAAAATGAGCCGAACTCAAGCCCGTGGTGTTTAGGCTCAGCTCAGTTTAATAACACCCCTACTTGTGTCCACGGCTACCAGCAGTTGTGCCATGCCATCATAAAGCCGTAAAGGGACCAACAATCACACTATAGCACTGTCCTGAATCGAAATCAAAGGTTGAAAACTATGAAATCCATGTCATCAATTCCTGATAGCTGAGCAGTGAGTTTCATGCATAGTGTTAAATACCCAGTATACCGCGTTGTATACCGTTTACCGTAGGTACGCAGTACGTGACACAAATGTTTTTACGTTTTGTCATTTTACGGCGCAGTATACCGCGATATTTCATGGTTTATCGCATATTGCTTACTTTTTGTATGCATTTTGTAAAAAAACCGTGATATAATACAAATACCATGTAGTACATACCACGATATTTTTTTTTTTGGCTATTTTTTTCATTTTACATATATAAAATTTTAATGGATGGTAGCAGTTTGAAGGTCCATGTGATGTTGAACAATATCTTCCAATTAAATTTCTGGTGTATGCCACCCCAACTGAATATTTTCTATCATATATATTTTATTTATATTTGACAAATTATGATGAGAAAAATTAGAATACATATAAAATATATAAAAATAAATTATTAAACAAATTATGTCACCTTAAAATAATGTTTTAACATTTATTTTTTTTGTGAAATGGTAACATATGCTGCACGGTATACCATGCAGTATACCTTAAAAATTAAAGGTGCAGTATACCTAGCGGTAATGATATTTAACACATTGGTTCAATGAGATCGACTCATTGTCGAAGCTGTTTGGCAAATGGAGATTTACCAAATATTGATGTTGGGTATGGGGGAGAAAAAATGAAGTGAAGGATTAACATCGGGTTTGGTGGATTGACATCGGAGATGGGAAAGAAGATGCAAATCAGGTGAGCGAACAAAGAAGAGGGTAAGTAAGTCGGGGATAGAGTACAAGGTTGTCATAATAGAGGGAGGCAAATGGAGGTAGATTTCAAAGTCAAATCTGGGTGCCGTGGTAAATTGAGTAAAGCCAAATGGGAGGGAAAGAAGAGCGACGGTCGCAGGTAGAAGAAGGAAGGCCGAGAGGAAGGGAAGGAAAAATGATGGCAACAACAGCAAGAGGAAGGCTAGAGAATGATGGTAGCGGGGTGAGGATGGCCGAAGAGCAACAGAGATAAGGAGAGGAAGGCCAGAGACCGACGACGGTGAAAAAGAGGCCAGAGAGGGATGTTGAGATGAAGAGGGGGTTTTGATGTTAGATTTCAATGTTTTTAAGGATTTTTTGTTAAAGAGAATAGTTTTTAAGGATAAACTTAGCATTTTTTCTTATAATACTATGTTGACGATTTTTCATCCGAACTAACGATTTTCATTGCACAAAGGTCTAAAATAAAACATTTTAACCAGGTTAAGAAGGCAAAATGTGCAATTTAGAGATTGGGTTTAAAACTAGGACAATAATTAATAGCGAGTTCGTTTCGCTTTAATCTAATTAATGTGGGCTCATTTTTCACGGTTAAAATTGGGTTGGGTTCAGATCGGAGGGACCTGCGATATTGGCTATGAAAATGGGTTTCATTTTGGTGTTATTTACACTCTGATGCTATATGTGCCTTCTCTCTCATCTCTTAGCAACAACCAATGTAAAGAAATTGGATGGTTTGCTTCCATCCTTAATTCCAGCTCCGCTGAATGAGGTATAGTGACGATTGGGTTCTTTTTGCACCGAAACCACTGTAGGCAAACTGGACCTGGCCTACTAGATGAAGGCAAACCAGAGCCACCATGGCCAGTTTTTGTCGCCATCGAGCTTACATGCATGAAGCCGGAAAATGCCTTTAAGAGGCTGATTAGTCCAGCTGGAGCACTTTAGCCCTTGCTGTGGCAATGAGTAGATTCGAGAGCATCTTGAGCACAAGCGGAGACTCGATTTTGAGATGGTGAGGATTGTGGTGGTTGTCGATTGTGGGTGTTGGTGATGACAATCACAACTACGACAACGGCCCAACAACGTACAAGACTACAAGATCAATGGCATGCAAGACGAGCAAGCAAGCCAGGGCCGGATCCAGAAGTAGAACAAATTCAAGATGAAGAAAAGGAAATGGATGAACAATTTACTGAAGAACTGGAGGTTGAATATTGAAAGATGCAGAGGAAGAGATGGTGACAGGTGAATGTAAATAAGATGAAAATATTGACTACCTTCCACCCAAAGACGTGGGTCAAAGTGACCCGTAAGAAACCAGTGGACAGTGCCCTATTAATCCAAAACGAACTGCCAATAAAAGCTAAAGGTCTAATTGTGCAATTCATTCCAAAAAAGACTGGCTAACGCCTAACGGCCAATAACCAACTTGTTGTGTATGTTCAAAGATGCTGGCGTCGTTTTCAAGAGGGATTTTTTCCTGATTCTCTGTCTTGCTTTGTTTTGTCTGCCACCCCAAGGATTTAATCCTGACCGTCGACTAACCGATTCATTGTGTTTTCTGCATCTTTTCATTTCTTTTACCTTTTTTCTGGTGAACAGAGGATTTTGATTAAAACAGCCAAACCAATGAACATTAACCAAACCAGTACACACAGGGCACAGGGCTGCACGAGCATGCAGGGTTACACGCCCCGTGGGGTTCCATGTACCGAAAAATCATAATCGTGGGGTTGCAAATGTCCAGACATCATACAATATATAAAAGAAACAGTCACTTATCCCCATACTTTTGTTTTAATGGTTAAAGTTCCTAAGGAAATGAGGGAGTTCAGGAGTTTAATGTTACTTCATAATCTTTATACTTTATATAACTTTTTTTTGTAACAAAAGAAAAAATAATGTAACTTGTCTCGGTTTCAAAAATTGAAAAATATTGTACTATGTTATAGTATTACTTTCAGGATAGATGTTTATTACTCTTCTAAGTATATATGCACAAGTTATTCGTAAAACGTACGTAAAGTGCCAATTAATTCGGAAAAGTGGTAGAAATAATAATTTTTATGGTGGAAGAGTTGTTGCTTTTTTTTAAAAAAATAAAGACATTCCAATATATGATAGTAGTCACCTCCCCAAAATTAAAGAGGTTATGACCAATTCGTTTCAAATTAAATTTAATGCGTTATTGTATTATGTAAAATAATTATTTATTTAAAATATCAATTTATTAGAATCTTTACTTTAAGAAGTTAGAATCTTTACTTTAAGAAGTTAAAAAAGTTATTGTAGGATATTTTCCTTAAAAGCAAGTATGTTTAATTAATTCTTTTTAGGTCCAATAGGTTAAAAAATTAACAAAAAATACATTTATTTTACAAAGAAAGTACTTCAAAATTACATTTTAGAATTTTCAAAGGGTAAGTTTCCAATAAATTGACAATTTAGATAAATAATGTAAAATAATGCAGAAATTTGGTTTTGTAGCATGCTTGTTTGATTACCTTCTATTATCGTATTGTATTGTGAAGCACAAGTGTAAGGTTTTATGGTCTTTTTACCAGGTTGAGGTGTGAAAATATCCCAACCCTCCGAATGCAAGAGGGAAAACCAGTAATTGTAATTGTCCCCTTGTCTAGACGATGGAAAAAGCATCGTCGTCACACAAGCTATTTCCACTAACTTTTCTCTATTCTTTAATATTCTTGCGAACTCTTAATCATATCTGGTTAAGACTTTAAAGCGTACACCAAATCTTCATATATACACAAACTTGTCCCAATCTGATCTCTCCTTTTCCTTTTCACCACCCCCATGTGCAATCTTGTCGAAGGGGCAATGTGGCATCATTATTTGTGTGATCGATCATGTCCATTAAGAATTTTCTAAATCTAATCTTCCCCCAATAAAATCCTCACAAGTTTCCAAACACATCTTTAAGAAAAAAAAGAAAATATGTCAAACCCAACCAGCTAATTGATGAAAAGGATGTTGTAATTTTTTAATATTTGATCTTTCTTTTCAAGTTTTGGTCGCGGCAATCTTCCACTTCTTCTTAGAAATAAACAAGCCGATAGAAGAAATAAGAAGGAGCTAAATACAACTAGGGCTGTAAGTGAGTCATTCATGAACAGTTTCAAGATAGTTTGTTTATTTTATTCATTTAGTAAAATAAATAAACATGTATCGAATTTTATATTTGTTTAAGTTAAATGAGTGAACATGAACAAAGTGATATTATTCAAAAATAGTATGACTAATATTTGTTTATATTTGTTCATTTATTTTTCAGTTTGGTTTTTGTTCATTCACTTATCCATTTATTGTAATTTATTTATTCTAAATACTTTTGTGTTCATTCGTTCATTTTTTTTATTTACATTTTTTTACACTGTTCACAAATGCATTTATTTATATTGTTCATGGACATTTTCATTCGGTGGTATTCACAAACCGCTTTCATTTTTTTTCATTTTGTTTGGTTTATAATGATGTTATTGTTAATGAATGAACACGAATATGCTCATTTATAAACACACAAGCACAAATACAGAAAATGTGTTTGTTTATTTTTGCGTTCATGTTTTTCAAAATTAAGCAAATGAACATGAATAAAGTCTGTTCATGTTTGTTTAGCTTATTTACAACTTTAAACACAATAAGACAAGTTCCTTGTGGGTTACTCAAATTCTAACTTCAATTGAACTTATGTGGGTTGAGACAAATACACTGAAAGGCTTGATCTTTGACCTAATATTCATGTAAGTTTACGCCATGATGAATATCTATATAATACATTGAAGGAGAAGAAGAACAGGTGGTTGTGGCAACTGTCTTTTTGCTGATGGCTTAATGACAACTTTGGTCCTTGCATTTTGGTGGTTGTTACAAAGTAATTGTTGTTTATCGGATGTTACAATTGGATCTACATTTAAATGAAGACATGTGTTGGTTTCTCACATAGACCACTTACCTTTCAAATGCTACAATAATACCATTGCGAAGAATTGTCAGTTTGGGGGACTATTTTCGTTTTTCTCTTTGTTGTATAAGTTGTAGTGTATTAATATTGTAGATTATGATCTTTTATTTATTATTGGTTTTCTATTACTTTGTTGTTGTAAGATTTGATATGAATGTATTTATAATAATGAAAACTTAAGGGAATGATGAGGTGTTAGAAACATGTTTTATTGGGGGTTATTCAAATTAAGGTATTGATTAGCATCCTTGGTTATGATTAAGGCCCCAAGCTTGTGAACTATGCAGTTCAGTACACTGGAAAACATCGACTGAGTGTTGCCGAAAAGGGGATGGTTAGTTGGTAATTGATGTTGATGAGGACACCATCATTGCATTTTTAGCGTTATCATTACCATGGATGTTTCATGTTTATTCCCATTGTTCCTCCTGAAGGTATTTGTGTCCGTTTGATAAGTGTGCTTGGTTGGATGTGGCAGTCAAAGGGTAAGCTGCATCGACTTATGAAGGATGAGGGATGAGGGATGAGTTGTTGATTAATTAGAGGAAGGCTTGATAAGATTGTTGTCCTCCTTAATTCAGTAGATTGTACATTGAATTTGGCTATTTGGCTATATTTAAAATAGTTAATTGTTCGATTTTGGTTCTGTGTATATATAGCTTTTTCCATTACGGAGGATACGTAGAAAACCAGTCTAGTATGTTGTTTTCTGCTACTGGTGCAAGTCACTCAACCATTATTTATCAGTACCAAGACTTCGACTCAACAAACTCATCAGCCTGAGCCTGTTTCTCACCCAAATTCTCGATATTCTCATCGGTTTTCTCCATAAATTCCTCTCCTGCCTCGCTTACAAACCCCCTAGACTTCCAATTCTCTTCCTTCTTCAACTTCACCATGATGATATCCTCATCAACTTGACCGTCATTACCATGGAACAGGGTTGGGTGATGAGGAAATAGAGAATCAGCACGATGCTGATAATGAGAAATGATTTCTGAACAAGCCCTCTAGAGTTGATTAGTGAACTGAATTGCTAGAAGGAAAAGGAAAGAGATCTATAGCATCCTTTGCAAAGAGACAAAAATGAAAGAGAAAATAACGAGTAAGAGTAAAAAAATAAATTGAGGGAGTTGAAATATATTTGAAGAAGCAATAATAGCATATAAGTGTGTTTTTCTGCTTAGCTAAATGTTAAGGGCGGTTCACAGCCCACAGCTGCTTGCTTCAGTAGTCATGAGGGCAAATGACACCTTTTAAGTTAAGATCATTTGCATTATTTTTATCCAATTTTCTTCGTTTGCTCTTCTTCAAAATAAATAAATAAACAATAAAAAACGAAAACATAGTATCCAGTAGCGAAACGCAGGATTATCGCTAGTAAACTCGAATTCGAGTCCATTATTTTCCAATTCAAAGACTCATTAAAAAATTGATTATTTTTCATTATTTTTTATTTTTTATAAAAAAATAATACCATTTGAAAGCTAACGCTCTATTTACTCAATAATCACTTGAATAAAATTATTTTAGAAATTAATTATTTTTATACAAATTTTTTTTACTCAACTTAAAAAATTAAAAAAAAATACTTGATTTTTTTTATAAAAAGTACTTTTTGGGCTTCTTAAATTGTAAAGTTTTAATTCATATATTATAGAATTGAAAACCATGCATTGAATAACTTATTATTTAATCTCTAAGGTTTGTGCTTTTCTGATTCAAAAACTCATAAAAATTTATTTTCTTTCATTTTGTTGACTTTTGATCTAAAACTGAAGTCATTTGAAAGCAAACTTTTTATCTATGTAATAATCACTTGAATAAAGTTTTTTTAGAAAGTAATTAATTTTTTGAGAAAATTTTTATATCAAACTTGAAAATAAAAATTAATAATAATACTTAATATTTTTTAAAAATATTTTAAATAGTACTTTTTGGAGTTAGTAGATTATAGAGTTTGAATTAGTATATAAATTATGTAAAAAATAAATAAAATTGAGAATAATATACTAAATAACTCATTGTAACTGCGACTTTTCATTTTCGACCATATAATCTCTAGTTACTAGCATGGTAAATGCAAAAGCATTTGTATAGTATATTGACATAATCACATTAATTAGCTATTTTCTCACTTTTTGTTTGGGAGAGTGAATGAAAATCATTGCTACGCCTTTAATTCAAAATTTACCTTTGTCTCTCTCTTTTTTTTTTTTTCACGCACGAGCAAAGTTTAAAAAAAAAAAAAAAGTTAGATTGAACATTGTACAACGTAAATGGCAAAAAGTACTTTCACCAACGTAACAAAGTGGTACCACTTTCTATAGTAGATTTGAAAAATTATGAAACACTAGTTTTTGTTAAAAAAAAAAGTTGCTATTATAATTATTTTTAAATTATCTTAACTTTTAAATCTGATTTTTGAATGATGTTCTGAAACAGAGTTGCAGCAATTAACTGTTTTGTCAAAATCCTTGACAAGCAGGAGCATAAAAGAACATGAAAAGAGAGGGAATTTAGGGGAAGAGGATTTGAGAGTTGTTTGTTTATACTAGTGGATGTTGACGTGGGCGGGAAGATCCATGGAGCTTGACCCGGAATCAGTGGAGTTTTGCATTGCCTGAAAAAGAGAAGTAGGCAGCGTCTGTTAAAGAGTTATGTTCTGTATTAACTACCTTGGTGGCTGCCCTACCTACCGCTGGATTCTCTAGGCATTTAAAATCTAACCCTTTAATGCTCCAAGCAACTCTCAACAACCACTTCCACTTGGTCAACATAATTTTTCAACTTGATTCATTGTTTCTTGAGACAATTATAAAAAATTCCCTGATATTTAGTGAAATCTACGATTATGTCCTTGTTGTTTAAATACCTAGACTTACCCTCTATCAAGTGTAGAGAGGAAAGACTTGGCATTCTGAAATATATTTAGGCCAATGTGATAAATCTTTAAAGTGTTGGACTTGATTGAAATTTATGATAACCAAGGCTAAAATGCCTTTTCTCAGTCTCTTTTGTTTCACTACTCTTACACCCAACACCTCAACTTTTCATCTCCATTGCTCTCCATTGCGCAATTCTAGCCTATCACCACCGGTGTCGTTCAGTGGCCGCCAGCCGTTCAAGATGAGTGTGTCGACGTCATTCATGCTCCTAACACCTATGCCTAGCATGGACGACCACAAGAAATGACAGATCAGAGCCTTCAACTCCAAACGATTTCATCGCTCTGAATGATTTCACCTCATACGGCTGCCACCCTGAAGCAATGCTCGTCCGCTCCAAGATTCACGAGATTTTCACTCCTACCCTCAGCTCCACCATGACGGAGGGCAAAATTGTGCCTTGGATTAAATCAGAGGGTGACAAGCGTCATTGTTGTCGAGTCTATTAAGGTCGATATGGATGATGAGAGCTTTCACGAAGCATCATCGCAGCTATCATGGTGGAGGAAGGTGGTGTTGCTCCAGTCTGATTGTTGATTTTTTTCTTGTCGAGATGGAGGACGAGATCATTGAGGAAGAGCTCCACCATGAGGGAAGACGAGTGTCATTGTTGTCGGGGCATCTGCTTCAGCTACTCAATCCAGCTTGGAGTAGCCACTGCCATATAAGCTCTAAGTTTTGGACTAACTCACTCGATTTATCAAAGTTCAAGGGCCAATTATATAGTTTGGCCATGAAAAAAATAACATCCATTCGCAGTTCCTTCGTCAGCAATTCATAAACATTTTTACTTTGTGACAAATTTTGTTAATTCATTTTCTTCAATTTTTTTTCTAAGAAACAATGCTACGTAATACTAACAATTGCAAATATTTTCTAATAAATTATGTATCAGGCATGCACGTATTAGAAAATGTGAAAGTAAACGAACAGAGTGTTCAGTGAATTTAGTTATATTTATGTTTATTTATTTAGTTAAACAAATAAACATAAATAGATTTTTCTGTTCGATTAGTTAAATGAACGAACACGAACAATGTCTCATTCGTTCATTTATGTTCACAAACTGTTTGGTTATTGATTATTTATATTCACTTATTTATATATTAACTATACATTTATTATTATATATTTTTTATATATCATATATTTTTATTAGTGTCCACCTATTTCACACACACATAATCATACCTCAATCTCTCTCAAATTAATCTATTGTCTTTATTCCCACAAATATAATTAGTTATTTTCCTCACAGCGTGAACCTATTACAATATCAAGTCAAGCCTTATAATGATAACCCATAAACTCTATCACTGCTGCCTATTACACTGTTGGTCTTTGTTAGACTCACTTCAATTCAGATTGATGATACCCATCAATTTTAATTGTTTGTGTTCATGCTCATTTATTAATAAACAAACGAACACAAATAGAGAAATTGCATTCGTTTGTTATTCGTGTTCATTAAAAGTTAAATGAACAAAAACGAACATAGTTTGTTTATATTCATTCGATTTATTAACAGCCCTATTAGAAAGTTTACGATTGAATAGATCATTAGGTGTTGGATTAACAATTTTATGAAGTTTTTTTTATAAAAAAAAATTGATAACAAAAACAATCTAAGAGCAAAAACAATCAGGGAATAAGAGAGCTAGCTAAATCACAATATAACTGAATTGTGGTCCGAGAGAGCTCAAGAAGTGCTTTTTTGTTCCGAATCATGTTTTTACAACGTTTATTTTCTATGTTAGAAGTATAAAAATATAAAAATATATTGAAACAAATTTTTAGGGTGGAGAAAAAAAAACAAAGCGCATTGGCAAAGTGGGAGACACTATGCATGGCATGTGGGGGGGTTGTCAGCGGCAAGTCGAAAAAAGTTTGATAAGAACTCGTGCGTGAAGCCTTGAACCCTTGGAGGGCCCAATTGCAAATATTAGTCAAGACTTGAACATGGTGGGGTTTGGTCGCATTCTTTGTGCAACTGAATCAATATAAAAGAGTAAATTGCACAATTTAATCCTAATATTTAATTATTATTATTATTTTAATTTTTAATTTACATATATTTAGACTCCCTAACCTTGTTTAAATGTTTTATTTCAAACCTTAGGTGACAGAACTTATTAATTTTGACAGAAAATGTCATGTCATTGTAGCATTTTAGGGGAAATACTAACTTTAATGCCTGAAACTTTTCATTTTAATAAATAATCCTTAAAACATTTCATTTCAACAGAAAACTGCCTTCCCCGCCCTTTTCAGACCAACCCACTCCTTCGTCCGCCTATTTGTCCTCTGACCACCAGTAGCTGCACCGCATTGCCGCAACGGAACTGGCGATCAAACTATCACCGTTTCAACCATCGCGACGAGGAGAGGCCGGCAATCACCCGAATCGGAAACGAAGCCTGAGTTCCACAAGATCAAAGGTGGGTTTGGCCAAATCAAAGGCGAAGTGATATCTGGAAGGCAGATTGACGATTCACACAAGCCTATTTTTGCAGCGCAGAACACATCGTCGAGAACACAGTCCAAATTGCAGATTGTTAAGAACGAAAACGATACCTAAATCATCGAGACTGAGAATGATATACTCGATCATCGGGGATTGAATGGGGGTGTCACCCAAATCATCAAGAATGAGAATGTCGGGGATGGTGGCCGGATCGTCACTGGTATTGGACTCAATCGATGACCTTCTTCACGTAGGATTGAAGGCGGATCGATATCGGGGATGGGGGAAAGGAAGTGAATCGAGGATGCAAAAGCCAGTCTGGAACAGAGGAGAGGGAGGCGAATGGAGGGGCAAATTAGGTGAATGAATCAGGGATGGAGGAGAGAGAGGCGGACAGAGGAAAGGGAAGTGGTCGGAAGAGAGGCTTGGCCGAAGAAGGGATGGGAGGACAATTTTTTGTCAAAATGAAATGTTTTAAGAATTATTTATTAAAGGAGAACGTTTTTAGACATTAAAGTTAGAACTAATAATTTCTGTCACCCAAATGCTTAAAATGAAACGTTCAAATAAGGTTAAGAAGTCTAAGTATGCAAGTTGAAGGTTAAGGCTAAAACTAAAATAATAATTATAGGTTAAGCTTAAATCGTGTAATTTACACCCCAATATAAAATAACTATAGTTCTATAAAAAATTTATTCAATATCAAAATCGAGAATTTAAAGGAGTTAGAATTATGAGTTTGATATTTTCAATTTTAATTCTCTACTCTTTTATGTTTGTATCATAAACTTATACGAACTATAAAATCAAATAAAAATTCATTCAAAATAATAGTTGAAAAGTATAAAATAACTAGATCCATCAATGTTACTATATTGAAAAAATATTTGGCCCAATTTACTACTACATTCAAGTTAAAATACACAATTAACTAGTACAACTTAGCAGACTATTACATTAAATTACAAAATTCATTAAGGAAATGATTATCATATGTTTTAAGTTACAAAAATACCTTCATATTATAGTTATAAATACTCAATTTTTTTGGTAAACATGTAATATTCTAAATTCTATAATATGTTTAAATATATAATTTTGGTTCAATTCTACCTCAGGTTGGTTCTGCATAAAACTGAAATCAATCCGAGCTAATGAGCTTTTCAACAGTGAACCAACCTATGGCCTATCTTCAATTTTCATCCATGCAGACCTACCTAATATAGATGGTTTAGAGTTAGTTTTGATTATACTCGGTCCATACTTACCTTTAAGCATCTCTAAATTTACAAAATGTTGCAATACACGATCAAGGGTTTTATCTCTGACACGTTTGCCCAATTTTTCCCCAAAAAATCCTAATAGGCACAAGAGAATGAAAAATGAAAAATTGATTTCTAACCTAAACCCAACCTAAAAATATCGGGTCCGATTAGTTTTGAGGGTGAAAAAACATAGTTCAGGTTGATTTGACACAAATCAAATTCCAATGACTAGATTTGAATTTATAACTCAACTAGATCAAAAATTTTGCCTTAGTATCATCCCAAGTTAATGATTAACTACAACCCAATCCATAATATTAGTACCCAATAAACCCACATGCATGTAGAGGTGTCGGGAAAGGCCCGAGTCAAACCCAGCCTAGGCTCGGTCAAACCTGGCTCAGCACGGGCCCCGAGTAAGGCACGGGTAAAGGATGGGTGATTATGGGCATAACGGAGAAGGAAGTTTGAAGTGAGCTCAGCAGGGCCCAATTAGGGAATAGGCTCGGCCCGCGTTAGGGCTTGGTATATGGGACCGACCCAGGCCCAGGTTTTTAACCTATAGTTTGCCTAATATATCATAGTTTATACAACATTTTTATTTACACTTTATTACACTCATTAGTTTAAATTGCTGTTCTTAAATTACTGGAAAATATATTTTAAGTAGCTTGTTTATCCCTATCATGGAATCATTACCTTACCATTAATCTTTCAATGCCTTAAGGTCCAATAACTGTGACATCTATTTCACAATTTGTTTATATTATAATTTATTTTGATGGTTACTTGCATTTAACTATTACTTTTTACGTTTTAAATTCTTTGCACCATTTTTGTTTTTTTGACTTAAATTTGACTTAAGTATATTTGTAATACTATTTGCTAATTTTTTTAAAAAAAATATATTTTAAAATTATAAAATTTAGAGCTTTTAAATATGATTTTTTTAATTTTTTATTGGAGGAAACTTTTTGCTTAATAAAACATGACACATAAGCAAGCGTAAAAAACTCAAAAATGAAAGCTTTGGGAATCCACCTAAAGGTTTAAGTTGTATTAATTGTAATGCATAGAATACAACTTAAAACGAGCTATTTATAGTCTAGTGAAAATTAGGTGTGAGCAAAATTTCAATTATATCTAAAATAAGTGAATAACTAAAAAAAAATTAAATCTTAATAAAATTTCTCTAACATTTTTTTAGTCAAAAAATTAGAAAAAAAAATAATTTTTTTAATAAAACGGGCTTAGGCCTAGGTTGACTCAGGGCCGAGTTAGGGCTAGCAAGCCTATAGTCGGGCCGTGCTCAGTCTCTCTAGACCCAGGGCTAGACTTGACCAAGTTGGGCATGTCCTGGGTCGGGTCGAACC
The DNA here is from genome assembly GCA_039654915.1 of Aquilaria yunnanensis. Taxonomy (NCBI): domain Eukaryota; kingdom Viridiplantae; phylum Streptophyta; class Magnoliopsida; order Malvales; family Thymelaeaceae; genus Aquilaria; species Aquilaria yunnanensis. The sequence continues at coordinate 7,872,485 of CM077595.1, forward strand.
ACTATGCACCTATACATGCATGCACAACCTAAGTTCCTAACCATAACAATACACACACGCACACAACCTGATCATCGAATCCTCTCCTTGGCCCATCTTCCCTGAACTATAAGAGAAACCAAACCCTCACTAGCAACTGCCTCTTTAATCGATACCAGCTGTAGCCTGTAAACAATGCTTATAATAGGCTTTAAGAAGGCAGCAAAGACTCCGATTTCCATCATGCTCTTACTCTTTTATGAACTCACTTGTCTTGCCTCAATTTCTCAAATTCTCAAGTCCCAAGCAAGTCCCAATCTTTTTTGGCCAAGAGTAATTGATTAAACTACATGAAATCAATATTCAAGTCTTGATGGTTATAATATGATTTGTGTTGTCTAATGGAAACTAATTTTGCGGTGCTATAAGTTTCATACTCTATTTCATTGATTTGCTTATGTTCGGCTTGATACAAAGTCCCTCTATTTGTTTGGTTGAAAAGAACTATATTATTGTTTTGATGCCCATGAAATAGAGGATTGAATTCAGGCATTTGCTTATGGTATTCTTGCATTTGATTTACTTTTGTTATCTTTTCAGCCTTGTTATTGCTTTATGCATACAAAATACAATTTTTGATTTTTTTTTTGTTTTTTTGTTTGTTGGCTTGATACATGTCAAAATTTAGGTCAAACCTCAATTCTGAATTTTGAACTTAAATTGGTTAGGCTTTGATCGGTTTGGGCTTGATGTTTTTTTAGATCAAATTCAAATTGTAATTGAGAGGCAAAATAGTTTCCTAATGTTTTAGGTTTGACCCAAACAAAAAAAATAATAATAAAACCCAAATTCAGCTCGACCAACAAGACATATGGTGATAAGTGGTAACCCTCTTATGACTTTTTTTTCCTTAACTGTTCTATCACCATATGTCATTTTCAATTGAAAAGATTATCCATTGAATTTATCAAAAAATTTTCTTTTTTCTTTAAGTCTTAAGAGGTTCTTTGGCATCAGTGCAACACTACGGCATATGCATGATGTTATTATAAATAAAAAAAGTATAACAATTTAGTTTGGATACAAAATTTTGTTATAATGCATCATGTATTGTTTATATGCATATTTGTTATGCATGAATTCAATAGATATAGGTCATTAAGTAAGAATAGCTTCATTAGGAAATCATGGGCTTCTTTTGGTTAACGATGCAAACTTTCTGTTTAATGTACATGGGATAGAATCTGCAGGAGTTGACCATGTAGGTAAAAGTAATAGCTATTTTTAGTGATTAATTTTCTTACATAAAACATCTTTAAATGGTACATATCAAGAAACAAAACAAAAGAACCAAGATCTTTATAACTTTAACATCAAAACCAAAAACAAAATAAGAGTAAATATATAATCATCATACAAATACCCAAGCAAAGTTAAATTCTTACCATAATCACACTGACAATACCTATCACAAAGAATTACATAATTAATTTGAAGTGAGAATATTTTCTTGGCTATTTGTTAACCGAATTTTCAATAGTATATTTGCAATGTAGTATTTTGATATAAACACTAGTAAAAAAATCGTATTTTCTCTCTTGTTTTTCTTCTAAAAACAAAATTCAACACATTAATAAACACCAACTCATGTAATGTACAAAATTTTGCTTTATTTTAATTCCTAATTGAGCTATTTTTGTGTTATATTTTTATCATTAAAATGATTGTTATGATAAAAAACATAACACTATGCATGGTTGGAAATGATGAGTATTTTTCTCTTTAAAAAATATTTCACTAAAAAAATTTCATCTCTTATCAACTCAAATTTTAATTTTTTATATGTATGAAAAATTTATTTAGAAAAATGCACTTTCAAATTTAGCAATTATGAATGAAATTACTTTATTAAACCATAAAGCTCTTGAGGTAAATAACTTATGCTACAAAACTCAATCATCACTAATGAAAAGATATGATTGAAACGTAAAATTGTGTTTAATTTATATTAAACAATCTACAGTTTAGCTTACCCATTAACAAAATACAGGATAGATGAAAAGAAAAGAAAAAAATTATCCAAAAAAGTTTGGGCACAAAGAGAGGAAATGAAAAAAATTTAAGTATTAACAGTTTAACAACTGACTTAATAAAAGTAAAAAAAAAAAAAAAGCAAAAAAAAAAAAAAAAACATTTCATGGTGACTAGTGTCTTGCTTTAGAATATAGTATATAGAAAAGGAACAAAAAAAAAACGTTTGGGAACAAGAAGAGCAAATAAAAACACTCAAGTTAGGTAGCTGTTAAGTTTGTGGACCAAAAGCCACATGAATCGAACTTGGGGACTAAAATGAAAAAGTGTAGAAATTAAGGAAATGAAAATTGCATGTTAGCCATTATGAAACGTGAAAAGACTAAAATAGGTAAAGAGCAACACATACCATTGAAAAGATGATTGCCTTGCGAAAAAGGGACTAAATTTCAAAAAGAGTCAATTATGTATATATATATTAAAAAATATCAATACTGTATATGACCAGTGCAGTATTTCATGGGTTTTAGAATATAGTAGTAAATTAGGTGCATAGAAGTTGCGCGTTACAGCAGTTTATATGATAATTGCATAAATTTATGGAAAGACGTAGAAACTTGATATAACAAAAAAAAATATGGTTTCAAGTTTCAGTCCTTGTAATTTTGGAACAAAATAATGTTCACATCTTGCTAGGTGGAGACTGGAGTAAAAAATGTTACTACTAAAAACATAAAAGAAACAAATCATGGTTACCAATATTTTGCTTTAAAAGACAATAAAAAAATGATAAAAAAATTAGAGACCAAGAGAACAAATGGAGAGGTTTGATGACCCGCACATTGTAGTGATTTTTTTTAAAAATAAATTTTAATAATAACATTACAACACAAAATAAGTTATATGCTTCAAAACAATACATTTTTTATCCATTTATTAAAAATAATCTAATAAAAATTTTCATTTTCTATTATTGGCCCATTTGTAATGTTGGGCCAATAAAGGTGTAGTTATAACTTTAAGAGGGCTGCTGCCCACCGAACTTCTGAATACGTGCAAAGCTGGACAGTCGAAGGTGGTTTGAAGGCCCAATTGCGAGTTACCCCGACTTAAACGTCACGGCATTATTGTGAAACCAAAGGTAAACGAATTCCCTGTCGCCGGAGTCGGAGTCGGAGCCTTCTTCGGTGATCACCATCAAACCGTGGCGTAACTTAAGATTTGATGTTGTTCGGGGAAAATTTGCTTGTGGGCCCTTTTGTTATCTAGACTTAAGACTTAAGAATACTCATGGACCGTGTCACCTGCTTAGCCTTTTGTCTGGATCCAACTGACTGTTCTGTTTGCTGAGATTTCTTCGCTTAAGGCCCATATCTTTCTGAATGCGACTCTTTGCTCTTCCATTGATTTGATGGGTTGATCCTACGATAGATAGATAGGAGTAGTGAAATTACATCTATCACCTGTGTTTTTATTTTTTATTATTTCTTTTGGGTTTAATACTACAATCCAGGCTACGTATTTTTAAGAGGATAAATTAAAGGGGTGGTCTATTAAGACTACTATTACTACGACTATTATTATTATTATTATTATTATTATTATTATTATTTATTAATACTCTGTAACTAATTTAGGTTACTTATTTTTAAAAGAAAAAATTAAGGAGATATTCTGATAAGACATTAGCGTTGTTATCCTGAAGGTTTAAATCCCAACTTTTAAATTTAGCAATCTCTGTAGGTGCTTGAAATTGCTAGAAAGACAAAAATATAAGTAGAAGTATACAGATTTTAGCAACAATAAATTTCAAAAATTTGTATACAGGTATAGTTATTGGACATTTAATTTATGTGGCATATGAGCCACATTTTTTATTTTTATCCCTATACTATGTTCTCTTTACACAACTACTCTGATTTTGGTTTTTTTTTTCAGGTTTAGTATTATCCTACTGAGGCGCACCACCGGCTGCATCTTTTTTGACAATCCCTCCACCATCTTTTGGATTTTCTTCTTCACCAAGATAATTCCACATAATTCTCATTCACATTTTAATGTTTCTTTTTTTCAAACAAGCTTTCTTGCGCATACCTTTTTTTTTTTTTTTGAATGGGAACGAAAGGAAATTTTTTTGTTTTGAATGTTACGCTTGACTTCATCTTTTGTTTTCTGATCGACATGACAAAAATATTAATGCAATTTTTTATTTTAATATCTAACAAAAAGTTTAAAAAGTGATTGTTTTATATATATATTATTAATAACGTTTCTTATTTCATTCTGAAAAAAGTAGTGTTTATGAAAAAAAATTTCTTTTGAATACACCTATAAATGTTACTACATTTTATAAGAATAGAGATATAAGAATAATTATATTACCTACCAAATCTAATGGTTACTTAAAATGAAGAAACCATCAATTACAAATTCAAATTCAAATCTTGACTAACTATATAATGTGTGGTCGTCCTAATAATAATGACCCAATAACCCCCGTGGACTTTGAAGTACATCATGAATAATGCACCGCCCGTTGATGTACCTAGTTTTAATCCTTGCTACAATGTGCGAGGAAGTCTTCGATAATTGGTAGCAAGGGTGTACAAACCTAAATGCATCCCATCCTCTCATAAAATTGGTGAGCTCCACATGAATCTATTAGTTTTGTTAGATGAGAGGATAATTATGGATTTATATATTGTTGTTCCAAGTGTAATGAAGAAAGGTAGAATTGGTTGCTTTTTAAAAAACAATTGAAATTGAGTTTTTGAAACCATTAAGTGTAAAACAATTACAAGAGCTCAATAAAGCCTAATCTAACTAGAAAATGCCTGTTAAAACAATTATATATTTTGCTTTGGAAAGATTTTGAAAGAAAATAACAATTATCCCAACTTCAAGTAAGAAAAAGACACAAGTTATTAAACAATGATCAAGCTAAGAGAAGAAGAAGAGTTTGTACTCAAGGATTTTGATAAATGTTTGATCTCCCATCTTTAGAGCCTAAATCACTCCTCAGGTAATTCGCTCATTAAGTGGGTGGTAAGTTTATCATTTGAGAGTTTTATTTTCTATTAATAAATTAAGAGTGCACAATACCTTATACTATTTAGTAGCTTTCTCTACTACCAACTCTCTCTAATTTTCTCGGAGGCCAATTAGAAATCTTAATAACACTCTTTCAACTTACAAATAAATAACTGAATCTCATAAAATAAACATACAAATTTGGTGTTTACAGGCTTGCAAGCTCAATTTTTAACACTAAATACTAGATGAGTAAGTGAAAGTGCAAAGTTTTTGTCAATTCCCATGTTTAAAGCAATTTGATGAGTGTGGATGATGATTTCTCACTTCTAGATGCCAAAGGTTGTTGAGAAGGTCAGGAAAATTCTAAAAAAAAATTGATGACAATTGCTATCAAATTTGGTAGTTTTTAGCTTATGTCTAGCATTTTCACCCCTATTGAAAATTTTCAACATACAAAAAATGGAGTCTTGAACTACAAAGTAAACTCCTTCTATAGCGACTATAAAGCTTCATTTATGGCTGGTTAGGTCCCAAATCTACGTGGCAATCCAAGTTGTAACATTTCAATTTTGACTTTTTGAAGATTTTTAAAAAAATTTCCATGCAGAAAATATGTAGATGATTTCCAACCTATTGTTGCATTTAAACCGGTTGTTTTTTACTTCTAGTAGCCATGATGATTTTTGCTTCCAAAAATAATTGGTTAGGTTTTCAATCGGTTATCTGAAGGTTTTCTGAAGTTAACATTATCTTGGGTCCAAACATTCTTTAACAAATCAATTGGCCTAGTCTTTCCAACCAGTGGTTTTTGGCATCCAGTACACCCTAGCTTCGCATAAGTTCAACAAACACCTAGAGATTTTCACTTCTCAACAAAACATTGTATTCCCAGTTCGATTTGCTACTTATTTTTTACTTGAAACACTTAGAAATTTCAATTTGAGTAAAAGACTTAATCAAAATAAATTTTAATTTTCTTGATGAAGGCTTAAACAACTTAACTGATCATTGAAACGATCACGAAAACACATTAAGTTTGTCTTGTAATAGTCAAAATCAGGCACTTATTACTTGGAACAAACCTATATATCAATATATGAAGGATAACCTTAGACAATAGGTTGAAATCAATAATTATGATGTTTTTTTTTATCCTTTTAAAACTTTTTTACTTGCTATTCGATTTTCAAAATATTTTAAGGACCTTTTAACCACACTCTACTATTTGGATTTTTATTTTCTTGACATTCTCATGAATCTTTATTGGGTTAGAGTTTAGCTCTCATCTTCTATTTATACTCATATTAAACATAATTTTACTTATTAAAGTATACCAATGAATTTATAGTTAATCATTTACCTACATGGTCTATTAATTTAATGATTGATATAATTAGATTCTTTAGGAGATTTTTTTTTTGAGTCATTGTTACAAATTAGAGTATTATGGCAGTAGTACTATTAAAATTATTTATTATTTTATTTAATGCTTTAGTTACTAACATTTATTAGACAATAAATTTGATGCACTAATTGTGCCACATTTACACATTGATTATGAAATTCAATTATTTAAACCAAAACTATTTACATAGTAATTAGTAAAAAACATATTCTCTCTGTTCCATGTTCTTTACATCATTTACATTTTTTTTATTTATATTTGAATTAAATTTAGTTATAATAGTATTTACTATAATTTTTTAAAAAATTATATTAGAAACTATAAGATTAATTATTTTCAAATATATACATATATATTAAAAATTTAGTAAATATTAATATAAATAAATTTAAGTCAAATTTAAGTAAAAAAACTAAAATATTTTAAAGAACTTGAGACGAATGTAGTAATTAGTATAAATTAGCCTAATCTCATTAGTTAGAGGAAAGAACAAAAAAATTTCAAGTTTATATGATGCCAAAGTAACAAGCCGTTGAATATATAACTTTAGGTAATTTTAATTGTATCCATAGTCATTTAATTCATTTTTTATCTTATTTTATGTGTTTTTAAAGAAAAAGAAATTTATCATACTGTCTAATATTTTTATTCTTTATGCATTAATGGTGATGAAAATGTATTTTTTCTATATAATAGTCTTAATTGCTTCATAAAATTTTCAGATTTTGTCCCAATCATGGTTCTTCCATAATTTTCAATGTTAACTTTAATGAAATTTCGATAAAAAATGACAATATTGATCTTGTATTTTCTTACTCCTACTCAAATAACTCTTAAGTTAGCAAAATTTACTAATTCAACCTCCATCTTCCTTTCTTTTCTTCTCTCACTATACCAAACTGCCACTAGGGCTGAGCAGAGTATGAGTTGGGTTAGTTTTATGGTATTACTGAATCCACCTGAAAAAATCATTGATTTCACAAATTTCCTACCCAACCAGCGAACCGAGAGTTGAACAAAGCCAGAACCATAGTTCTACATTCATCGGTTCTGGTTTTTAGGTTTTTCAATTCATACACATACATTATAAAAACATAAAACATCATTGAAATTCATCCATAATTAGTTTATAAAGTATCCAACAAAATACAGAATTAGATCCACATTAAAATACACATGTATTGAGTAAAATTCAAAAGAGTTATATATGTTCTTTAAGTTTTTAAGCCTTTATTTCACCTACAAGCGATTTCAATAATGCACTTACAAACTTTAAATGATCACCTGAAAGAGAGAGAAAACAAAATATTTCATATTTACCATAAATGTTATATATATATAAACTTATAAATTTTTTAATATATGAATATATACTTTAGTTTGATTTTTTATCTAGTTGATTCCATATGAAACTAGAGCCAACCTGAAACTTGATGGTTTTTTTAGAAATGGAATAAACCCACGAACCATGATTAATTTTTACCTAACTTAACCCAATAAATGTACCAAACCCGTGTTCACTCCTAGCTGCCACCAACCCTCATCTTCATCTTCATCATTATATTCACTCCATCTTCTTTTCCTATTACTAATTTTCTTAGACATTTCTCTATTCCTCTTCTCTCCCAAATCTGAATCTAAGTCAAACTCTTCTTCATCCCTTTTCTCACTGTTCCTTGAAAAGTTCCCTTTAACCACAATCTTTCTCCTGGAGATCTCTCAGTAATCTTTTTAATCGCACAATTGGCACTCAAATTTGAACTCTTGCTCTCTTCCATAATCTCGCTCTTATCTTCACTTTTCTCCTTTTATCCCCAACCAGAAGAATTGGAAGCTTCTTGTTGGTGATATGGTCAAGCCTAAATGATGGAGAACTTTCGCGCTTTTTACACCAGCGAGAAGGGCATGGGTTACTGTTGTGAAAATCAAGAGTTTATCAATTTAACCCTTAAAGACCCGCAAGCGAACGGAAACGTCGTGTACTTAGAAGTAAATAAGGGTATCGTCCCAAGAGAGTTTAGTGATTCTACCTAGATTCAAAAATAGAATTGCTCAAGCTACTTAACTCTAAAAACACAAGAGAAGTGATTCTAAAGAAGGTGAAATGTACTAAAGAGATAACTTAGAATAAAGGCGACTACCTCTCTAGGATTCTACTCCTACCCATTGCTACCCAAGTAAGTTTGTCCTCAAGTGTGATGTTCCATGTGTGGTAGAAAGGATCTCACATCAAGAACCTCTTTTTCAAGATGGGTCCTTGCTCACCCTCAACTAACTTGGGCTTTACTCAAGCTCCAACTTTAACTTAGAGTGGTTGAAGAACTAAACCTCTTTTGACTCCTAGTGTTCACCTAGATTATCTCTAATTTAAGTTAACACTATGCCCCTTCCATTTCTCTTTGTCACCCATAAAACCTTTCTTAAGGATTTAGTGAACTAGCACATTAGTTATGGCGGCCTACCATCAATCAATCAATAAGCACAATGAAAGGGACAACACAAGAGAACTCATCCATAAACACAAGACAACTTCATTAAGTAGCAAGGTAAGGAATGTCGCCCTGGAGAGATAAAGTGAACTACTCACAATCCATAACAAATGTCATCAACAAACCCATAACAACAATATCCACGAAAATCACACAATTAAAAGAGAGAAGAGAGTAAACCCAAGAAACCCCCTAGAAGATTTAACTCCCAAGATGATTCATCATTCTTCAAGCTTCCAAAAACGCCTCTTAGATGATCAAAAGGATTCAAGACAGGTTAAGATCAAAATCAACCAAAACACCCCCTCAAGGATGCTTTCCTCTTTTCTATTTATACTCCCTCTTCATTCCAACCCTAAAAGGATAAGAATCCCTTCTTCCAAGCCAGCTGATCAGGTGGAAAAAATGGAGGGCCATAAAAAATGCGAGCTTTCGGCAAAACAGAGTAGCGTTGGTGACGCGTCGCCAATGTGGGTCGAATTCTGGCGACGCGTCGCCAGATGAACAAAATGTACTCAGAATACTAATAACGTTGGCGACGCGTCGCCAGGCTTCATCTTGCACTTCTCCTGCTTCTTTTGTCCAAATGCCGTCCCACTCGAGCTTGCTTCTAATTCCTGTCCGCAACACTTGCCCCAACCTGTAATGAGCCAAAGAAACAAGAAAAAGTAAGACAAAGAAGGAAGAGTTATCAAAATTTGATGGTCAAAGTTGTCAAAAAGTCAACACTTTGACCGTGGCTTTATGCACTTAACAAATTCCCCCAAACTTAAACCTAAGCTAGTCCCTAGCGACCTAACCTACAAAACACACAAACACCAAAGAAGCTACAATGTTAACCACATGTTGCATCTAAATTTCAATGATTGACTAGGTTTGACTTCAAAAGAAGAAATGGTGACTAAGGAAAAAGAAATTTTGCTACCTAGGGTGAAGCCCTTAAGGGTATGACCCCCTAGATGATTTAAATTTCCATTAAAGGAGTTGTGCCATCTAACTTGAGGCTTGCACTAAGTTTTTTTTTCCAAAAGCTTGCAAAAAGATCCAGCACCCTCTACCTTATTCCCCTACGGTCGGCTGCACCAAACTCAAAGCTCAAATGGTTTACTTTCAAAAGATAGCAACGGGTTAAGGGCTCAAAAAGAAAACGGAGGAACCAGATGATTGCTTCCGGAATAGAGTTAGCGAGGCAGTCAAAATAAAACCAAGTGCTTAAAAGAAACGATCAAGTTGAACAAACATCAATCCACCATTCATCAACCCTTTACACCTATTAACTAACTACTGTTTCCCTCTTCATGTATTTAGCCGTTTAGCAAGTGCATAAACGGGAGCTCCGCCTAAGCCCAAGCTACTAACTTAATACAATCCAAGGTGATTTTATTTTATTTACAACCATACTCTTATTTCAAGCATCTTTTCGACCTGTGATCAACTCTTGCCTTAGGAGAAGACCCCAACCTACTTCGATACTAAAAAACAGCGGAGTAGTATACTTTTTTTTTCATCCATAAATCCCCCAAACTTGCCATTATTTCCCACTTTATTCAACTCAATGCAATTTCTTTTAAGCTCAAGATTTGACATTTTTCCACCTCAGGTAACTCAAGGGTATAACCATAAGAAAATGAATGCTCAAAATAAGGGTGATATGATGGAATGTAAAGGGATTGGTTATTTGGTGGAAAGGTTCCTCCTATGAGACCACACGCTTCAAGTTCATGCACTATTGTGAGTTTGCTAAGTCCTTAGGCAAGTTTTAGAGCAAAACTCAATACAAGGATCTCAAAAGACACAAGTTCATAGCACAACTCCCAAGTTCATTATAACACATCATCAAGGATCCACCCAAAAGTATCAAAACTAATTTTTCCAAATTCATCAAAGCTTCAAGAGAGTCAAACTAGTAACTACATCCATCCATATGCAAAAATGGTCCCCATTGGGTCTTAAAGACACTAAGAACAATAAAGGACTACAAAAACAAAAAAAAACTATCGACCTATATGCTTCTATATACAACCTATAAAAATTCAATAACGGAAGAAAGGAAAACAGGAAACAAAATATGCAAGAAACATGCACCCTAAATGAAACAACCACAATTACTTTAAAACCTAGAAAAACAACTAAGTCTAAAACAAAGGCACGAACACAAACAGAGAGACCAAGTATGATAGTCAAACAACCACTCCCCCAAACTTAAAGCTAACATTGTCCTCAATGGAAAGTGAGTGTCCAAGAATCATACCTGGGGGCGGGTGTTCCCGCCCCTACTACTCCTCTCCCATGTCATCGTGGCCAGAAGAGCCACCGGCAGGAGGAAAAAAGGAAGGACCTTCAGACGGGTCATGGGGAGGTCCGAAATGTGGGTAAAAGGGAGGTGGGTAGCTTGAGGGGTGGGGTGTGTACCATTGGTAGGCGGAGGGGTGGAAGTGACGTGGAATGGGTAGGAAGGGAGGATATTCTGGCGGGCGATCCCGCTGCTGCTGGTGTTGGTGGCCCCCACGGACTTGCCCGGAAAGAGATTCTTGGTTGCCAGCAATAAGTGAGATGCCCTCGCGAATCTCCTTAGCAAAAGAAGTAAAGGAGCCACCGACTGATTCGAACCGAGCCGCTGACTCTTCATGCTGCTCTCGCATCATCAAGTACATCTTGTTAAGTGCTACAGCCAAAGAGGCCGGAGTCGTGGTAGCTGGATCGACTAACTGATCAGAAGCCCCCCCAAAGTCCTCCTGGAACTGCTCTTGTTCTTCTTCTCTTTCTTCCACTTGCTCTTGCTCTTGGGCAGCATCTTCTTCCTCTTCTTCTGACATTACCTCCTGGATACCTTTCGAAGCACCACTAAGTTTGTCCACAGAGATTGGCTTGATGATCAAAGTTATCTTTGAGGGATCCTCCATGACAACACCGACCCTCAACATTAAGGTAATGGCCAGCTGAGGGAAAGACAGGTTCCCCCGTTTCGACTTGACGATGCGAAGGAGATGCTTTAGGATGAAGTGGCCGACATTGATTCGAAAGTCACAAGCTATGCAGTACAAGATCTCCAAGCGATTCGGGGTGACTTCTCGAACATGAGTAGTCGGGACGAGGCGGGAGGAGATGAAGTAGTTCCACGCCTTCATCTCTGGGGGGAGAGCTGAAGTAGAGCTTCCTATGAGACTGATCCCGGCTCAGTGTCCAATGGACCGGGCGACCGCATACTACTTGAGCCTGCTGCTCAAGGGAAGCCTCTTTGAATTGTCCCCCAATCAATGGGTTGATGTTGAATAGCTCATTGATAACTGTATCCCCATAATGCACAGCGTGTTTGCGCACAAAGCAGGCATTGGCTCAGTGATTCAGGTACTAAGCTCCCATCAAGTTGGTGTAGAATTCCATTATGAGGATCTTGGACACTTCCGCTTGAGAATGAGCGACCCATTGCTGCCATCTACGCCTCTCCACGATTCTTAATATCCCCTTATTCTCCCTCTTCGAGAAGTCGAAGCCTCGTTCCGGTGTTAGCTTGCGATTCACGAACCCCTCAAAGTAGTTGTTTGCCCGAGAGGACACAAAATGAAATGTATCATAGGGAGGTTCTTGCGACTCTTCTTGACGAATCCTCTTTCCCCTCCCATTTTCTTTCAAAGAGTGAGTGGGCACTGACTTGCGAGGCATGTTTCCTACAAAATCACAAGATACACTTTAACTTCCTTTACATGAATAATGAAAGAACAAAGGATTAACCTTCACCACCACATTCCCCAATTTCAAGTTGACAAACCATAGTTGAAAAGCTCATGCATAAGAGAACAATCCATTATCTTACTTCACGTCCATCCTAGGTGTTCTAAGATATTGCACCAACCATTATAAGACCATGCATATTGGTATTGGACTGCCATACAATATACACTTGCATATTAAACAAAACATTCAAGCAAAATCGTTGTTAAGGATACTAGTTGTGTGCTCATGAACAAGGTAGCAAGGAAAATCCCATCAAGGTCCATACCAACATGTGGCTTTTGGGACAAATAGAAAACAAGCTTCCTAGTGCAAAGTAATCATTCAATCTTGAACTATGCAACACCTAGATGCATCAAATACAGAGAATTGAGGAAAACCTGCACCACACAAAGCCACATTGTTGTGCAAAATAGCTATGGAGGCAGTCAAATTACACTTTTCCGGAAATGCTCCAACTCAAAAATCAAACAATCCAGAGCAAATTAATAGTAATGCAAGATTGACCCACTCCTATTTTAAGTAGATCTCAAGTTTAAAATCAATCAAACAACAAGAGCATGTATAAACAAGAAATTGCCATGAAAATTCGCAGCCCTTGTGATGAGAGAAATTCTAACCTTGGTTTCGAATCCAAATTCATAATCCAATGCACAAAACCCTTTCCATACAAACATGTATCCATATCAAATCGAATTCAAGCATGAAATCTATGAGACTTGAGTAAAACAAGTAACTTCCGGAACTTTCACAAACAAGTACCATTCACTCCAAAACTCAACTCAAAAACGCAAAAGGGAGGAAAAAGATTAGAGAAACTTACTTGATGAGAGGCTTGATGAGATGAATCGACACCAAAAAATCAAACCGTGATGCTTACGGAGGGGTAAGGTTTGAAAGTTGAGAGATTTCTTTGGTGGAAGAACAAGGTAAAAGTGAGAAAAGTGAAAGCAAGGCGAGGTTAAAACGGCAGTTGTAAACTTGGCGACGTGTCGCTAATTCTGGACGCATTCTGGCGACGCGTCGCCAAAGTTATAGACGATCTGAGAACATTTCCAAAAATTGGCGACATGTCTCCAATTCTGGCGACGCGTCGCCAGCGTCTCGAAACCACCCTTCTATTTTTAAAACATTTACAAAATAACCCATAATCTTTTCATCCTAACTCTTATACCCTTTGAAAATTCAATACATGGTACCTCCTTAAGTTGAGAAAATGTGGTCCATTCCCCTCACCTTCCTTCCGATGGGTCTCCCATTCCTACAAACACACAAGACAATACCAAATAAGCAGAAAATCACAAAGCACTACACAAACTAACTAATGAAAAGGAGAAGAAGAAATAATCGGCATCGGGTTGCCTCCCGACAATTTCTTGATTTTATGCCTCTAGCTTGGTGCCTTTAAGCTTTTTCAACGGTCTGGTTCGGCCAAGACGGTTTGACCAATGTGCCTAAGTTCATCACCATAGTAAGGCTTGGTTCGTTGACCGTTGACTTGAAAGATGCATCCATCTTGTCCTTTAAGTTCCACCGCTCCATACGGTTGCACCCTAACCACCTCAAAAGGACCCGACCATTTGGGTTTTAACTTTCCCAGAAAGAGTCTCAACCTTGAGTTGAAGAGTATCACTTTTTGACCCGGTTGAAACTCCTTCTTCACAAGAATTTTATCATGCCACAACTTCGTTCGCTCCTTGTATATCCTCGCATTCTCATAAGCATCCATGCGAATTTCCTCCAACTCGTCCAATTGAATAGCTCTCTTTTCTTGGGCCCTTTTTAATTCAAAATTGAGCTTCTTAACCGCCCAATACGACTTATGCTCCATCTCCACCGGCAAATGGCAAGCTTTCCCGTACACAAGTCGATATGGTGACATTCCAATAGGTGTCTTGAAAGCCGCCCTATATGCCCAAAGTGCATCACTCAACTTTTGAGACCAATCTTTTCGGTTGATGCCTACCGTCTTCTCCAATATCTTCTTGATCTCCCGGTTCAAAATTTCGGCTTGCCCGTTCGTTTGTGGATGATAGGGAAGTGACACTTTATGCCGTACACCATACTTCAATAGAACTTGAGTCAACATCTTGTTAATGAAATGTGACCCTTCGTCGGAGATGATAGTCCTAGGTGTACCAAACCTTGCAAAAATATTCCTTTGAAGGAACTTAACAACTACATTAGCATCACAAGAGGGAGTGGCAATAGCTTCCACCCACTTAGACACATAATCAACCGCAAGCAAAATATAATGATTGTCACATGAAGAAGGAAAAGGCCCCATAAAATCTATTCCCCACAAATCAAACACTTCCACCTCAAGAATGTTTTGTAATGGCATTTCATCCCTCCTAGAAATGTTTCCTAACCTTTGGCATCTATCACATGTTTTCACAAAAGTATATGCATCTTTAAACAAAGTTGGCCAATAATAACCGGTTTGCAATACCTTACTTGCCGTCTTGGAGGCTCCAAAGTGTCCGCCACATGGTGAGGAGTGACAATGGTAGAGAACATCCTTCACTTCCTCGTTTGAGATGCATCTTCTTAGGATTTGGTCGGCACACCGGCGAAAAAGGAAAGGATCATCCCAAAGATAATGCTTGACATTGGCTTGAAATTTCTTCTTTTCTTGGTAAGACAAGTTTGGTGGCAAGACTCCACAAGCTAGGTAATTCACATAGTCCGCATACCATGGTATCTTGCCCTCCACCTTGAACAAGCTTTCATCCGGGAAGTGCTCTTGAATTGGTTGCTCAAATGACTTTTCTTGGCCCTCTAATCTATATAAGTGATCGGCCACAAGGTTTTCACATCCCTTCTTCTCCTTGACCTTTAAGTCAAATTCTTGAAGCAAGAGAATCCATCTTATGAGTCTTGGCTTGGCATCCTTCTTAGTGAACAAATATCTAATTGCCGCGTGATCGGTGTGCACCACAACCTTAGAACTCACAATATAGGATCGAAACTTATCCACTGCATATACCACCGCCAAAAGCTCATTCTCCGTTGTGGTATAATTTTGTTGAGCTCCACCTAAAGTCTTACTAGCATAGTAAATCACTCGAAAAAGCTTGTTCTTCCTTTGCCCCAACATTGCCTCCACGGCGAAATTGCTAGCATCACACATAATTTCAAATGGATCCTCCCAATTGGGTGGAATCACCACCGGTGCACTCACCAATTTTGTCCTTCAAATTCTTAAATGATTCCAAACACTTTTCATCAAAGTAGAACAACACATCCTTCTCAAGCAAATTACATAATGGCTTAGCAATCTTGGAAAAATCTTTAATAAATCTCCGGTAAAAACCGGCATGCCCTAGAAAACTTCTCACTCCTTTTACATTGGAGGGTGGTGGCAATTTTTCAATAGCTACAATCTTAGCTCTATTCACCTCCATGCATTCACAAGAAATTTTATGCCCAAGTACTATTCCCGATTTAACCATGAAATGACATTTTTCCCAATTCAAGGCTAAATTAGTTTTTTGACATCTCTTCAAGACAAGGGTTAAATTATCCAAACATGCATCAAAGGAGTCGCCAAAACCAGAAAAATCATCCAAAAATACCTCCATGCACTTCTCCACCATATCGGAAAATATGGCCATCATGCATCGTTGGAAAGTTGCCGAAGCATTGCAAAGTCCAAATGGCATTCTTCGAAAGGCATATGTGCCCTAAGGACTAGTGAAAGTAGTCTTCTCTTGATCTTTCGGTGCTATAGTAATTTGATTGTACCCAGAATAACCATCCAAGAAGCAATAAAACTCATGTCCCGCTAACCTATCCAAAATTTGATCAATAAAATGGAGGGGGAAATGGTCCTTCCGGGTAGCCTTGTTGAGCTTTCGGTAATCAAAGCACACTCTCCATTTGGTAACCAACCTAGTAGAAATCCATTCATTGTTATTGTTGCTCACCACGGTTGTACCGCCCTTCTTAGGCACCACTTGCACCGGACTCACCCATGGAGAATCTGAAATTGGATAAATAATGCCGGCATTGAGCAATTTCACAATCTTCTCTTTGACTACTTCTTTCATTTTTGGATTTAACATTCTTTGAGCTTCAATGGAGGGCTAAAAGTCATCTTCCATAAGAATTTTATGCATGCAAATTTCCGGGCTAATTCCCTTGATGTCGGAAATAGACCAAGCTATTGCACTTCTATGATCCCTCAAAACACGAATCAACTTTTCTTCCTCCAAAGGGGTCAAAGTAGACGAAATAATCATCGGGAGAAAATCCTCTTTGCCAAGATAAACATACTTAAGATCTTTTGGTAATGGCTTCAACTCCAACTTGAGCTCTTCCTTAAAATCACAAGACAAAAGTTGTTCTACCCTTTCTCTTGGAGGTAGCACCCTCCCATAAGAATCAAGAGTTGTTAAAATGCTTAACACATCATGATCTTCCTCACTACATGCTTTTTCAAACACTAGTGCTCTTCCAATAGAATCCTCTATCAGTAACACATCTCTTTTCTCTTTAATGCAAGAATCAATCACATCAATCATGTAACATTTGGGCACCTTATCATCAATAGATTTCATGGCTTGAGCAAGATTAAAAGTAATTTCCCCATTATTAGCTCTTAAGGTGAGATTACCTTTTTCCACATCAATGACGGCCTTCCCGGTAGCAAGGAATGGTCTCCTAAGTATAATCGGCATGTTCCGGTCTTCCTCCATGTCCAACACTACAAAGTCTACCGAAAATATAAAATTGCCAACTTTGACCAAGACATCATCCAAAACACCTTTTGGGAATGTAAATGACCGATCCACTAATTGGAGGCAAATAGATGAAGGTTTCACCTCTCCAAGGCCAAGACTCCTACAAATGGACAAAGGCATAAAGTTAATACTAGCCCCAAGATCGCATAAAGCCTTGTCACAATGGAAAGACCCAATATCAAGGGGTATCGTAAAACTCCCCATATCCTTGAGTTTTTTAGGCATCTTCCTTTGAATGATGGCGCTTGCTTCCTCTTTCATTAAAATGAGTTCGTTGTTAAGGAACTTTCTTTTCTTGGTAATCAACTCTTTGAGGAACTTGGCATAAGAGGGCATTTGATTTAATGCCTCCAAGAAAGGGATATTAATTTCCAATTTCTTGAAGATTGCAAGAAACCTCATAAAGTGAGTGTCCTCCTTCTTGGGCTTGAACATTTGGGGGTACGGAAGGGTAGACGTGTGCTTGGGTGCTTCCTCCTTGGTGGGTGCATTTTTAGCTTTGCCTCTTGAGCTATCTTCCTCACTTGAAGGGGGTGGTGATTGAACATCCTTACAATTTTTCAATGAGGTGGGCTCTTGGAGAGGATATTCTTCTTGAATAAGCGGCTCTTTAACTTGCGCTACCACATTCTTCCCACTTCTAAGAGTAATAGCTTGGCAAGACTCTCTTGGGTTGACATCTGTATCACTAGGTATGAACTTGCATTTTTTAAGTTGCCTCATAGAAGTTGCTAGTTTGCCCATTTGAGTTTCCAAATTCTTGATGGATGCTTGAGTATTAGCTTGCATAGTCTTCATTTCATCCTCCAATGCCCCAATCTTCTTGTTTTCGCCACTTGCCATCCCCCTCACTTCTTGCATGAATTCTCCCATCATGTCCTTCATAAAATCTTTCAAAGATGCTTCCGCTTCATTAGAATTCTCACCTAATGGTTGCATAGCGCCTTTGGGGTTAGAGTAATTGAATCCTTCGTGTTGACGGTTCCTTGGGAAGAAATTCCCTCTTCCTTGCTTGGGTGGGTAAGGATTCCGGTAACCCACAAAATTTACATCTTCCACATCATCTACATCCTCACTAGCCATGGCTTGTTGCAATTTCCCCCTTTCTTGATTTTTTGACAACTTGGCTACCATGCTAGTGAGTGCCGAAAGTTGAGCTTGGAGGGAGGTATCTTTGTTTACCTCATACAATCCACTCCCCTTCATTGGGATCCGTTTTCCGCTAAGCTCAAGACTTTTAGCCATGTTGTTCAATAGCTCAAAACATTCCTCCACATCTTTCAACAACAAGAAACCACCGGCGGCAGCATCCACTTGCAATCGAGTGTTCAAACTCAACCCATTGTAGAAAAGATGAAGTTGGTGAGCTTGATCAATATCTTGAGTTGGTACCCTCTTCACCATTCTCTTGAAACGCACCCATGCCTCCACAAGTGACTCCCATTCATTTTGCCTAAATGCCAACAATTCATTCTTAAGCTCAAATGCTTTTTGAGATGGAAAGAACCTCCGAATAAATGCATCATATAACTCTTGCCAAGTATGAACCGAAGTAGGCTCCAAATTCTCAAACCATTCCGATGCTTCATCCACAAGAGAAAATGGAAAAAGTCTCATTCTTTTCGCATCTTCACTTACACCATCCAAATCAAAAGTATCACATAGACGAACAAACATCTTGATATGGTTGTTTGGATCTTCATCAAGATTCCCTCCAAATGGGTGAGCTTTTACCAATAGGAGAACATGGCTGGGAATCACAAAAGATTGCCCTCGAAGCGGCACCGGTCTTATCATATTATCATGGTCTTCCATCCTTTGAGGTCGAAAATAATCAAGTACCGGCCTTCCACTTCTTCTAGCATCATTTCCATTGTCCATTACCTCCTCAACTCCATTGTGATCCATGGCATTGACATTTCTTTCTCGTCCAAGGTTCCTCAAATCATTTTCTTGGTTCCCTTCCATGTTGACGGAATCAAAGGTACTAGTATCTCATTCTTCAATCACCTTGCTTCTTAGCCGAAGTTCTCGCAAGCTTCTCTCAATTTCTAGATCAAGTGGTAACAAGTGAGAACAAGAGCTCCGGGTCATGCACTAGATGTACCTACAAATTGACAAGAAGGGAACACACTAACTATAATAAATAAAATCAAGTAGACAAGAGTAACCAATTTTCACTAATCAAGACGAGAATCAAATCAAAACTCCCCGGCAACGGTGCCAAAAAACTTTGTTGTGAAAATCAAGAGTTTATCAATTTAACCCTTAAAGACCCGCAAGCGAACGGAAACGTCGTGTACTTAGAAGTAAATAAGGGTATCGTCCCAAGAGAGTTTAGTGATTCTACCTAGATTCAAAAATAGAATTGCTCAAGCTACTTAACTCTAAAAACACAAGAGAAGTGATTCTAAAGAAGGTGAAATGTACTAAAGAGATAACTTAGAATAAAGGCGACTACCTCTCTAGGATTCTACTCCTACCCATTGCTACCCAAGTAAGTTTGTCCTCAAGTGTGATGTTCCATGTGTGGTAGAAAGGATCTCACATCAAGAACCTCTTTTTCAAGATGGGTCCTTGCTCACCCTCAACTAACTTGGGCTTTACTCAAGCTCCAACTTTAACTTAGAGTGGTTGAAGAACTAAACCTCTTTTGACTCCTAGTGTTCACCTAGATTATCTCTAATTTAAGTTAACACTATGCCCCTTCCATTTCTCTTTTGTCACCCATAAAACCTTTCTTAAGGATTTAGTGAACTAGCACATTAGTTATGGCGGCCTACCATCAATCAATCAATAAGCACAATGAAAGGGACAACACAAAAGAACTCATCCATAAACACAAGACAACTTCATTAAGTAGCAAGGTAAGGAATGTCGCCCTAGAGAGATAAAGTGAACTACTCACAATCCATAACAAATGTCATCAACAAACCCATAACAACAATATCCACGAAAATCACACAATTAAAAGAGAGAAGAGAGTAAACCCAAGAAACCCCCTAGAAGATTTAACTCCCAAGATGATCCATCATTCTTCAAGCTTCCAAAAACGCCTCTTAGATGATCAAAAGGCTTCAAGACGGGTTAAGATCAAAATTAGCCAAAAAACCCCCTCAAGGACGCTTTCTTCTCTTCTATTTATACTCCCTCTTCATTCCAACCCTAAAAGGATAAGAATCCCTTCAAGCCAGCTGATCAGGTGGAAAGAGTGGAGGACTATAAAAAATGCGAGCTTTCGGCAAAACAGAGTAGCGTTGGCGACACGTCGCCAATGTGGGTCGAATTCTGGCGACGTGTCGCCAGATGAACAAAATGTACTCAGAATACTGATAACGTTGGCGACGCGTCGCCAGCCTTCATCTTGCACTTCTCCTGCTTCTCTTGTCCAAATGCCGTCCCACTCGAGCTTGCTTCTAATGCCCTGTCCGCAACACTTGCCCCAACCTGTAATGAGCCAAAGAAACAAGAAAAAGTAAGACAAAGAAGGAAGAGTTATTAGAATTTGATGGTCAAAGTTGTTGAAAAGTCAACAATTTGACCGTGGCTTTATGCACTTAACAGTTACTCAGGCAAGCCGCTCCACCACAAAATGATCCAACTTCCATCTTGTGATCCCCAACTTCATGTGATACAGAGATGACTTCATTGCTGGAAACAAAACTGGTGACGAGTTAATCTATAGGGCCAAGTTTGAAGATGATAACTTTGTGAAGCAACGTACTAGCCTAAGAGTTTTATTGATGGAAAATGTAGGAACTGGACATAATGGGTCACAGTTCTTCATTTGCACCAAGAAGGCGAGTTGGCTAGACTGGAAACATATGGTTTTTAGGCAGGTGATCGAAGGGATGGATGTGCTGAAGAAGATCAAGTAGATGAGGCTGCAATTTGGGAAGACCTTAAAATCTGTTGTGATTGCTAATTATGGCCATCTTTGAATTTTGATTCTGATGGTGGTAGTTCAAGTGACAAGTGGTGTTTATCTCTTGGGTCAAGCATAATCATAGATTTTTCTTATAAACTACATTGAGTTAGAACCTTTAGAATTCCATAAGGTTGTTGCAATGAACTACGACAGCTATCAAAGAAGATAAGACAATTTATGGGTTTAGGGGAAAGTACTCAAATTGGAAGGGATGAAGAGCATGTGTGTGTTCAGTTTATAGACTTACAGGTGCTTTTAGTAAGAGGAAGAAATTGTAGGGACTAAAATTGATATTTTATCTAAAATTTCATTAAATTTAACTATGAAATTAATGGAATAACAACGATTGAGATAAAATTTGGCTGGTTGATGACTTTGAAAAGACAAAGTAAAGGTTAGAGACCCATTTATAACAACATAGAAATATCAGAAACCAAAAATGAATTTATCTTTATTTGGTTATTTGGGAACTTAAGAAAGAAAAATGTTGAATATTGAACTTACTTTTAGATTTTAAATAGATCGTTATTCATATAATTGTTATATTCATTGCTTTCTAACAAAAAAACTTAAAAATAGTTAAATTTTATTAAATGTATGAA
Organism: Aquilaria yunnanensis; assembly: GCA_039654915.1. NCBI lineage: Eukaryota > Viridiplantae > Streptophyta > Magnoliopsida > Malvales > Thymelaeaceae > Aquilaria > Aquilaria yunnanensis. The sequence goes on from CM077595.1 coordinate 7,894,429, forward strand.
ATATAGTTTTATTTTCAATCTCTTATATTATTATTATTATTATTATTATTATTATTATTATTATTATTATTATTATAAATAATAATTAGGTAATTACATATACATTTAAAATATATGAAAAATAAACCAGGACATTGTACAGGCAAAAAACTAGTTCAACATATATAATGACACAATGTGATTTTTCTTTTTCTTTTTTCCTACATAGTACTGAGTATAGCAGTAAAAATCAAACTTAACAAATATTACTCTCTCAGTGATGGATATACTAGTGTTTTATTTATGCGTTGATATAGATAGTAGCCAATACATACCAAATCATGGTTTTCAAGCCTAAACCGTCCAATAAACCATTGAGCGACAATTCATAGCTCAACAGTTAAACAAGTTGAATAGCAGGGTTAAAAGTATCTTGCGTTGTTCCTACTATTTACTTCAGATGGCTAAGGCTTCAACTAGGGAACACCAAGCAGAGGTTAACGATTCAAATCCTGCCCTTGTTAATTTTCCTATAAAATATAAATTATATTGGTTTAGTGAATTTTTTAGTTTTGAAAAGACAAACATTCTTTCTTCCATTTAATATAATAATATCTCTTTCTTTATATGTTTATATAGATGATTCTAAGTAAAAAAAAAGTATTTTACATTTGGTAGTTCCATGATTGGAGAGTTACCTTATTACAATTAAAAAATTACAGGATTAAGGAGCATAAAGATACATATTTGTATAAGGTAATTTATGAGAAAAAACACATTAGGTTTGAGCAAAAATACAATTTATTCTCTTGTTTCTAATCAACACTTTATCCTTAAAACTATACCGGGATTAATACCAACAAGAAAAACAAAATTTTTTTATATTTAAATATAGGAAGAATTGAAAATTTAACTTGTTTACTAACTGTAAAATTTTTTTAGACAATTTAAATTTAATGTGGTACTTTTTATAAACAATTTCAATTATAATTTGAAAAAAAATATCGGTAACTGATCAATACTATAAAAAAAGTGTCCACACACATGAGATAAATTATAGGTTTCATATATAAACGAAAAAACTGTATTTTTGACTAAATTTGAGATTCCTTTCTTGTTGAAGGACTATTTGTAGTCACACAATCTCATTCAATGTTTTTGTCAAATTTTCCTGCCCGTGGTTTTAAGTGGCTTGCATTCTAGTGGTTTTGGATAGGTTTAGATGACATTAGTTGGCTTTTGACTACATTATCTATTTATCTTAGCTAAGGGTGAACGAAAAATTGAATAATCAATTTTTTTTTTCAGTTCCTAGTCATCAATATGAAGTGGATGAATGATTTTTGGTTATAAACAAATAACCAATATTTTCTGTTCAGTTTTCAGTTAGGTGTTTTACAAATTTGACAACTAAAATAACTGAATAAGTGTTTGTTTTATTAGGGCAATTTATATAATGAGCTTTGATTGAAAATAAAGAAAGAAAAATAATAAAATCCTAAAATTTATTTTTACATGGATTAGATTCAAATCCTAAATTTTTTTTGTATAAGGATTAGGCCCAAAATTGAAAAAAGACAAAAAGAGAATGGATTTTCAATACAAGTATATGAAATTAACTGAATTACAAAAGGGAAGACTACTCCCCCCCCCCCCCCCAGTTTTTAGTTATTTTAGTTTGCTATCCTTATTTTTTCTATTTGATTCTTAATGTTTATGACCAAAAACCTTTTTTTTTTTTACAATTTGATTTAAGTTATTTTAGCTAAAAGTCAAGTGGATAAAGACTGTTCACATTCCAACTAGTTAGAATAGATAGTTTCGTTCAGATTTGATAACCGTGTGGCTAAGAGATGTTAGTGAATTGGATTTAGGAATGGTAAAGCTTTATCAAACCTTGCCAAGTACACCCGCAATACCTGCACAAATTATTCACATAATAGAAAATAAACTAAAAACATTATGGTTATAAAATTTATTACAATAAACATTAAGTACACTGAAAATTAAAATAGACTTTTTAAACAAATATAATATCCAAACACATATTGGAAGTTTTCCAAATAAAAATGAAAACATCAGCACATAAAAAACAAAGTTTGAGCTATGTGCTAAACAATATTGTTGAATACAACAAAGTAAGAAAAAGAAATTGATAATCCACACTTAAATTGAATTGTATCTCTTATACAATTTGTATATTTTAGGAATTTAAAATTAAATTGTATTAAATATGATTGTGTATATATGGTGTATCTATTGTTTTAATTTCTTAAGCATTATATTTAACATTCGAAGAGAGTACGAGCCGAGTTCAAAGAGGTTAGATATCTTAACTCGTACACTCCTTGTACCTCATGGATAAATCTAAAAAGTACCAAAACTAACCCATCAAGAAGGATAAGATAAAAAACACACAAGTTAAAGTCCAAATTGAGATCGCTAAATGCATGTGGGCCATATCAAGCATCTTCACCATTTTGGCCATCTCGATAATGGTCATATAGTTTTTATTTTCCTTCACTTTTTTTGTTTTCAAATGCATTTTTTAATTATTAATTGCTTTAAATTCGATCCTTGCTGTCCAAATATTTGAATTCAATTTCTATAAAAGAAAGTTTGCCATTATTTATTTCTCTCAAGCAAGTATTTTCAAAGATGCATGAGTTGGATTATCTAGGGTGTTTTAAGAAAGCAGACAAAAGGTGAAGTTGTCTTAAGATATATGTAAAAAATAAAGTGGACTCTAAAATTAAAATGGAATAATTATTTTTATGTAGAATTATTGAATTGAGTTGAAGTTTGTTATTTAAAAGAACCCTGTAAAGTCTAAGCGAGGTGGCTAGTGCTTAGGGATATCAAGCCACAGAGGTTAAAGCTTCGAATCCCGTCTCAGCTAATTCCACATAATAGTGTTAATTAAGTGGGTTTTTAATCTTGACAAAACATGCATTCCTCCTTCCCAATACTATGATAATACTACCTCTTGCCTACCATACTTGTATATATAATTCAGAGTAAAAAAAAAAAAAATCTTATAAGAGTATTTCTTATTCTAATCTATGCCTAGAGCCGAGGTGTTTATAATTATTTGCATCACAGAGAAAACATTAATGGATATATTAGTGCAAAATTTGAACATTGGGATGGAACATTCTTATGTGTTATTTCATGGGCTAAAGTTTATTCATGATTAGTGCCAATTCATGTGTTTATATCTTTTTGATGCATCAAATGGCTTCAAAGCCCTAGGAAAGAGGTTGGACTCATTTTCAAGCAATAAGCCCATAACAACCGCTCTTCTGAGTTCTGATCAACATGTTGGACATGAGGCCTGGCCCGTATAATTCTTTTCCTTATGAACCACTGATAAATGTGAATTTGATGGTCAAACTGTTGACTTTTTGTCAACTTTGACTATAATTTTCTACCATACCACTCAAGTTTTTTGGCCAATTCTTGCTTTGATCCTTCATTTTGCAGGTTGAAGGAGTGGACCACAGCATTGGAGTGGCGCCGGAACAAGCGGAACGAAAAATGGGAGCGCAAAAGTCAAACAGCAATTATAACTGTGGCGCCTAGGCGCCACAGTGTATTGCTCTCAGATGGGAAAATTACATCCTGGAGCCTAGGCGCCCACAGCACCCTGTCTGGCGCCTAGGCGCTAGGAGCTCTAGAGTTTTGGCGCCTAGGCGCTCAGGCACCCTCTACTGGCGCCTAGGCGCTCAGGCACCCTCTACTGGCGCCTAGGCGCCAGTCACGCGAGAAAGTGGTCCCCTTCTTCCATGTTTGAATTGAAGCTTGCTATTGGCCAAGGATTATTATCCAATGAAGTTGGTGGGTGAAAAGGACAGGCTGAAGAGTAGAAGATGCTAGAACTTAGCAAAGAAAGGGGGGATTGGAGATCATCTTCTTCATCTTCATCTTCATCTTTTCTCTTAAGGGTGGAGAGTTTTGAGGACCATAGTTGGTGTTCTAGAGTTTTCTTCTTAGTTTTTTTGGTGAACATTGGAGCTAGCTTGAAGACTTGGATTCAAGTGCTCCTAGCTTCTTTTGGTTTACTCTTTCATCTTCCTTATAGTTTCTAGTTGATGTTATTATGTTTACTTTCATGATTATGCTCTCTTTTGTTATGGAGTAGTTTCATTAGCACTTTCTATGGATGTAGTTACTTGGATTGATTATGTTGGATGAATTTATGGTTATGAGATATTGGTTGTCTACTAGATGTGTGTTTATTCTTCTCTTGAGCTTAATATTGTGTTAGCTAGTTGATGGCCACAATTGGTTACACTATAGATTGCTTCTAACTCTTGGAAATGATTAGAAATAATTGGACCTAGGAGATGAATTTAATGTCTATGGACTTATTGGAAAATTGGTTTATGGCATTAGGTAAAGGTAGATTGAACTCTAATGCCTCTTTCTAAGCTTGTAATTGGATGGAAATCCTTATTAAGTCTAGAGTAGAGAGATTAATTATTTCACTTGGAAAAGTAATAATTGAGTAGAAAACTTTACCAACATACATTGGCAATTAACCAAATTAACTAAGTTCTCCAACAAATCAAGACAAGTAGTGAACCCATAGGAAGTGCTCTTTCTTGACTTGATAAAAACCACAATTTTACTTTGCATACTTGCATTCTAGGTTAATAGTATTCCATCTAGCTAAGGGTAGTCACTTGTTTACGTTGCCTACATTATCATCCAACTTTGATTGTTTAGCTAAAGTTTAACTTGAGTAGTAGTACTTGGCATCCAATTAAATCAATCTTCGTGGGAACGATACCCACTCACCCATCTACACACTTACCGTGCACTTGCGGAATAGTGGGTTTAAAACTTCACTACAACCACCATTTTTTTTGTTTGGTAACCTATGAACCACCAAAATTGATATATCAGTACATTGCCATTTGGATGGATATTGATGGATTTTATTCAAAATGTGTGAAGTTTATGTGGTGTTTGGATGTAGAAATTTTTCTTCGCTTTTATTTTTAAATATTCTTTTACAAAAATTAAGTGCACAATTTGTTTTAAGAATGTGGAAAACTTTGTTTTCTAAATCTTTGTAAATTCATGTTATCAAATAAAAAAAAATCTTATTTTACATATTTTCATTTAAAAAAAAAATAAGTTTTCCAAAGTTTGAATTTTTTTTGTGTCCTTAAAACATGCTATGCACTCAAACTTTTATTAAAGAAAATTTAGAAAAGAAAAATAGGAGAAAATTTTCGTCAAGTAAACATCACCTTAAATTTCTACAAGATTATGTTTTCAGTTTTTGTTTCTTATTTTGGGTAACAAAATGGAAAAGAAAAACCTGTTATTGATAATTAAAGGAAGTAAGTAAATCTTACAAAAACTTGTATAAAAGAAAATTTGGAAAACAAAAATAAGAAAATCTATGACTAAACAATGCCTTAAACACTCACACCCAATTCGTTTTAACTTTAGTCAATTGACTACAAAATGACTTATTTTTATTTTTATATCTTTTTTACTTGAAACTAATTTTAATTAAAAGCCAATATTATGTAGTTATAATAATCAATTGAAAATACAATTTTTATAATCTTACTAAATTTTTATGAATTTTTCTAGTTTCAAGCCTTAAAAAATAAAAATTCATAAAAATTTAACAACATCCTAAAAATTTTGCTTTCAAATTGATTATTGTATCTACATAATATTGACTTTCAAATAAAATTGGTTTCAAATAAAAAAGATGTAAAAATTAAAAAAAGTTAGTTGACTTTAGCTCAAACGAATTGTCCCTCAAATTTCAGAATACTTACTCTAATTTTGAATAACCAATGCTAATAACATTATATAAACATTAAAGCGGAAGAGGAGAAAGAGGATGCGACACGTGTCCCTTTGTTGATGGGTTAATGATGATGTTGGTTCTTCATCTTTTGTAGCTATGGTGGAATAGTATCTAATGTTTGGCAGTTTACATTTAGACCTGTAATACAACGAGGAAAACTATTCTCATGAAGCTAGATTAATTTGTTGGGGAACCTTCCATTTGTGCTGATTTTCCAGTTAAGTCATTTATCCATCAATTGTTGCAATATTTCTCCTATTAAAATTTACCACCTTTGGGGTTGTTTTTTCCTGTCCGTCTTGGTGTTAGAGATGTAGGGGGTTACTATTGTGGTATAGAATGATTTGTTCATAGTTGCTTCTCTTTTATTATGTTGCTAGTCTGTGATTTGATATCGATATTTTTGTAATGAAGAAAAATTTAGGGCAGTGATAAGATGTCAGATATCTCTTTATTGGAATAATTTAGATTAAGACCTTCATAAGTTTATCTGCTGTCAGTTGAGACTCTCAGTGTGTAAATTATGTAAGGTAAAGACCATTGACTATGTATTACAAGGAACAAAAGAGATTAGGTGGCAAATTCTTATTTCATGGAAACATAATTATTAGGCCTGAATCATCATTACCATGGATACTGTTTTCTTATTCACATTATTTTTCTTCAGGTATATGTCTCGTGAATACGTTATATCTTTAGAGATAAAATTTGTTTATGGCAAGTACTAAAAAAATTATACCAAATTTACCTAATGTTTTATTTTATTTTATTGTTTATCTTTATCTTTTTGTTTTTTGTCATTTACTATTCTTCTCTCTTAACTAACATTTATTATTAAGCAACATTTGTAACCATACTTTTATGTTAAAATAAGTACTAAGCTCCACCCATAGCAAAGCGCGGACAGTTACCTAGTCTAATAAATCCTAGCAGGATTGAATAGCTCACCAGGAAATATCAATATAGCTCACTAAGAAATATCCATACAAAAATGTGAATAAGAAATGCATAAAAGTATAAAGGATTAATCACAATTTCACCTTAGAGCTTTAATCACTCATTACATTTCAATAGCAGGATTGGAAATCTAAGGCACCCTTTCAATTTGTTGACACTGGCTGATAGTATCAACTCACAAATTTTAATTTAAAAAATGATGCAAGACAAATCCACCTTAATCCTTTTTCCCTATTAATTGCAGTAGCAAGTGTGTTCTTCATTTGAACAACTAAAGTGAACCCATATGATTTACCAAACAATCTTTAGTGCTTAAACATGAAACCAAAACAAGGAGTAAATTGCATAAATAGTCCTTATCCTTTAATCCTTATTTCCTTTTAGTCCATACATATTGAATGTTTTGTTTTAGTCCTAAACCTATTAAAATTGTTTCATTTGGGTTTCACACCAAATTAAATTCATTTACTAAAAATAATTGTCTGATATAAACGTTTAAAATTTTAATTTAAATAGTTGGTAATTGTATTTCAATAAATTTAAATAGTTTAATATTTTTTGACAGTAAATATACATTTTAAATTAATAGTTTTTCTTTCTGAATGAAATAATTTCAATTTACAGAGAGAAAAAAAGGTGATTTGAATTTTTCATTAATTATAAAAAAATTATTATGTAGATGATATTTATTGTAAGATAGTTACCGGATAGTTTAAATTATAATTTAAAAATTTATTATTAGAAAAATACTTTGAGTTAACAAATTTTATCAAATTGGGACCAAAATGAATGTTTTCAATGGATTTAGGACTAAAATGAAACATTTTAATAGATTTAAGACTAAAACAAAATATTCAATAGGTTAGAGACTAAAATGAAACAATGACTAAAGGTTAGGGACTATTCATGAAATTTACTCCCAAAACAAGCATAACTCAAATATGAGCCGAAAAGGTTAACGTGGTATGGAAAAAGTTATATAGATTGTTAAGTAAAGCAAAGTTTTGGGTTTAAGTTGGCTTCATTCTCCGAGGTATGTGAATAATATGAATATGAAAAGATCAGGGTGGTTTTTTAGAAAAAAAAGGTTAGGTGCAATTCTACCAAAACTGTAAAGTATTGGGTGGGGGGCCAAAAGCGAGTTTTTTTTTTTCGGTCATCAAGAAAGCGAGTTGTTAAGTCGTCGCATAATCTTGAAATTCATCTCTCAACTCCCCGGTCTCGCGGAATTTAGGGTTTTATCGGTTTTGGCTCTGTAACTGAGGCATCAGTTTGGCGCACTATTTTCCCTGAAAAGTATTTGCCTTTCTTCATAGCCTGTCGTCTAGGGTTTATCAATGTGTTAAAGGTGGTGGCTTTGACGCTCGTTTGTGAAGTCTTGACTTATTAGGTCTTTGAATTGAACGATGTTTCCCTCTAGGGCGACAAACGCGTTTGGGCAATCAGGATATGGCCAAAACGTAAGTGTTTTGTTTTCCTTAGATTAAAAATACCATAATTGTTTATGCTGCGCGATAGTGTAGTTAAATTTTAATCTCAAACTTTTTGTGTTTAATTTGGAATGGATGTATTCTCAGATGAATTCATGATGTATGCTTTGTTGTTGAATGTGGTTTTTGTTTTTGTTTTCTCTGATCAAATGATACCGTCAATTAGTTGGGACCTGGTTATTCTGGCGGTTCTGTTGGAGGACCCGATGGAGGTTCGCAGATGTCCATGGCGTCTCGGCATTCAGCAATCCTCGGCGGCTCTCAGGAAGGGGAAGTGGGTGGATATAGAGGCCTTGCTTCAGCTACTTCCCGCTACGGGGGCCAGTATGGTTCCTTGTATGGATCTGCTGGGTTAAGCAGTGGCCAGCAGGTCAGTGGGTGCCCCTTTCTTCTTATTTAATTATGTTATTGGTTATCTGTAATTGTTTCATATGTGCGTCTGCCTGTGTTTTTTCATATTTAGTTTGATGTCACATGATTCTTATAGATGCATGAAGTCTATCGCGTGATATGGCTTTGCCTTGTGCATTTCAGAATTACTGTTGGCACACAAGAATTTTCTGGTTTATTCCAGTCGTTGGTGTGATTCCTATTGTTTGCGTTAAGCTCTTATTCGTTAAGTTTTGTTGTGGATCAGCCCTCTGCAATAAGTTCGAAAAGTAGCGGATTGTCAGCTCTGGATGGTCGTGGAACTTATTCTTCAACTCTGCAAGATTCACCAAAATTTGCATCTGCAGATTACCTTTCAGCACCAAGCCACAATTATAGTCATAGAACTGATCAACTGTATGCAGAGAAAATCCCTGATTATCCTACAATAGACCGAAGGCAGTATGGTGAGCAGCGACCGAGCAGTTTCATGGGGAGGGACATGCCGAGTGAAACAACTGGAATATATGTTGATTCTGTCAGTTTTCGTCACCAGCATCAGGTCTAACTATTGTTTATTTTCTCTCCTGTTAGTTCTTATTTGCTTATTCTTGTATTAGTTGTCTAGAACAGTAAACTTGTTCTATCTGACTCAATGTTATATGCAATGTGATCATCCTCTTGGCAACAGCCTGATATGTATGATCGTGTTGAGCAATCTTTACTCCAACGGCAAGAGCAGCTGCTCAAAGCTCAATCTGCTGCTCATGATGCAGGTTCAAGGTACTTTGTTCAGTTAAATAATTTCCATGTATAACTGCTGTGATTTTTCATTTTTTATTTTGTTCTTTTCTTGGACACTGTTTTCATAAAACTGCTGTTTATGTGGTTAAGTCAGTCTTCCCATTTTTGGCACTTGCCTCTCCGTCTTTGTGATGGTATTTTGATTGGTATCTTTGATGGTAAAATATTGCTTACTACACTGAGTAGCAACGCGTTTCTGGCAGACAACCTGATTATCTTACAGCGAAAGTGGCTTCTGGTCGTCATCCCACTCAGGACATTTTGTCTTATGCGGGGAGAATGGATGCTGATCCTCGCAATATTTCAATGCTTAGTTCTTCATCATACAGTGGCCAACATACACAATCGATATTAGGGGCTGCTCCCAGGAGAAGTGTTGATGACCTTATGTACCCGCCAACATCTGCAAATCCTGGTTACGGAGTGAGCCTACCACCTGGTAGGGATTATGGCACAAAAAGCTTGCATGTTTCGTCTCCTGATCATGACTATCTTGGGAGTGCACGTGGTGGTCATTCTAGGATTGATGAGCGCAAGGATGATAGAGCTGCTTACCTTAGGGAGTTCGAAATGAGGGAGGAGGAACGTCAACGGGAGCGGCTGCGTGAAAGAGAAAGGGATAGGGAGAAGGAGCGGGAACGAGAACGACTACGAGAACGTGAACGGGAAAGGGAACGTGAACGTGAACGACTACGCATCTTGGAGCGAAGGGAAAAGGAGAGAGAGATGGAAAAGGAGCGGGAGCGAAAACGTGCACTCGATATCAAACGTGAAAGGTCTCCACCTAGAGCTTTAAGGGACCATCGTGGTTCTTCTTCAACCAAGGAGGGGCGGCCATTGCGTCGTGAATCACCTCGACGTGAAGCTTCACATAGGTGGATCTTGATGCTTAAGTTCTGAATATAAAGCTAGTTGTATATGTCACAGTCCTCATAACTAACTTGCTGTTCTGTTCTGCTGAAGGCGACATTCACCTGCTAAAGAAAAAAGGAGAGAATATGTTTGCAAGGTAAAAGAACACTGCAAGAGCCTCATCATTCGACAATGTTTCAGTCCATTCCTTTTTCACACTTCTGTTTTATTCTTATGAACCCAAGTTACACCTTCATTTTCCTGTGATGGCTCTAGATGATTTTCTTCCATTCTTTTACCTTGGCTTCGTCAGTTGATTGACTCTGGTATGCAGGCAATTGCTAGGTTCTCTGCATGCCATAAAATTCCTCTGCTTGCATTTAAGCTTTCACTTGCTTCATTTAAAATCATAGCTTAAACTTCTGTTCATATTCGCCTCCCATTTTCCTTGAAGTTCTAGATTCGCTTGTTGTTCAACAAATACCCTCTATAATTCATTTGGGTTTTCTTCTTGGCCTATACTATATATTTCTTCTCCAGTTGAATTAATCTTCCCCTGTGGACAAAATTTCAACAAGTGGTCAGAGCATCTGGGGTCGTTCCTGGAGAGATGTATGGTTAAGAGCTGTTAGGGGTATGCAGGTGTTTCAGTTCACCAGTTTCAGCTTCCAGAGAAAGGAATCTGTTATATTGTTCCGAGTTGTTGAGAGTTTTCGGATATTCTTCTGTTTAGTACTTTTGGTACTCCAGTATGACATCACTGTTTTCTTGCTATTGATTGATCATCTTGGTTCTACTGTGTGCTGGCAGGTTTATTCATTCAATTTGGTAGATGTGGAGAGGGATTATTTGTCAATAGACAAGCGATATCCCCGACTATTTGTATCCCCAGAGTTCACCAAGGTCTCTCTCTCTCTCTCTCTATATATATATATATATATTTGCGTGTTTGTATCTGTCTATCTCTCCATCCAGCCAGTTGTATGTGAAATTTTAAGTGTTTCTTAGTTTATTTTTTATTGCTGTAGGTTGTTGTTAATTGGCCAAGGGAGAACCTCAAACTCTCTATCCACACTCCTGTCAGGTACCTTTTTGTGATATTATTTCTTATTTTTATTTTGGTATCTTCAAGTCTTCTTCATAAGTTAAATTTTATTGGGTTAGTTTTTCTCCGTTAAAGAAGTGGATGAACTTTACTCTGACTCCTGGAGGTTCTTATGTGTGTTAACTCCTGGAGGTTCTTATTGTATGTTAACTCCTGGAGGCTGAAATGGTATTTGTTGGTCATAATTCTATATGCCCCTTTAATCTTTTTACTTAACCAGTTATGCTATTATGTGGGCCTGTTAATCAGTGCTGATTCAAAGTAGCAATCAAAATGATGCTTGTGCACTAATTCAGTGTACGTTGAATGAGACAGCTTTGAGCATGATTTTGTTGAGGGGGATTATATAGCTCAAACAAAAGATCTTTCCAGCAAGCTTTTGTCAGAGGATTCATTAGTTGCTGGGCAGGAGAGGACAGTATGGAATGCTAAGGTTGGTTGATTGTGAATGCATTTGATTATAAAGCTCTTTGTCTTTTCTTGACTTGTTTTCAAGTTTTCTCTTTTGGTTTTGCCGTGCTCTTATGTGGTAAGTTTTGATTATTCAACGTGCTTTCTTCTCATTTGTGGCAACTGAGCATGATCCTTAGAGATTTATATTTCACAGTAAGTATGACGTGTATGATAGTTCTTTTGATTCTTTAGCATTAGGATTTTCTGCAGCAGGCAATCAGGTACTAGCTGCATGTTTTTCCCCCTCTCAAATTTCTGCTGGTTTGCCTGGTTAAGAAAATGTTCTGGTGATCCATCGTTCTTGTCTTTCAAATTTTCTTCTCCCTAGCCCTTCCATTTTTTTTCCTTCCATTCTCACTCATGAGACTTTTTCAATTGTCATTGCTTTTCTCTTTAACAGACTCAGATGGATGCTGCTTCTTTGTTTTGCATCTATATAAGCTGTCTTAGTTATTTGTGATGTATTGAAGGGATAATCGTCACATCTATGTGTGTATTGGTAATGTTGCTTCTGATCAATTTATTTGTGTTTGAGTAGGTATATGTCATTTTGGCTTGGAATAATCATGCTAGATTCTGTTTTGTGAGATTTGATACATGCTTGCCTTTCTCATGCAGATGATCTTGATGAGTGGGATTAGCAAGAGTGCTCTCGAGGACCTGTCCTCTGAAAAAGTTGCCGATGATCGAATGACTCACATTTCCAGTATTTTAAGGTTTGCAATCCTTAAGAAGGACCACACTTTCATGGCAATTGGTGGTCCATGGAATGCAATGGATGGTGGCAATCCGTCACATGAAGATTCCTCGTTAGTTCGAACGGCTATTAGGTTTGTTATTTCTTGTGATGATGTTCTCATGATCACCAGTTTCTGATGTTTCCCACATCTAACAAGTCACTTAATATGGCAGGCATGCAAAGGATGTGATTAATCTGGATTTACAAAGTTGTCAGAATTGGAATCGATTTCTTGAGGTAGCATGTTTATATGGTTTCGTTGTAGTGAAGCGAGACTGCCTTTGTAAACTATTTCTCAGTAGAGTTTCAAATTAATGGACTAAAATTGCTACTCAATGTTCAAGTGTTTTAAGAATTTTATAATAAATGTTCAAGTGTTTTAAGAATTTTATCATACTTCTTCATATAGTATCCATAAAAAATGTTCGGTTTTTATCCTTTTTTTTGAGAAATTTTTTTTGCTTAATAGCGGTATCTTTGCGACAAGTTGTTATGGCGAAAAATGACTTTGTAGTTTTCTGCTTAGGATTTTTGAAAAATTATTTTTAGATGATCTAAATGAACCTTGTTTTGTTACTTTCCAATTTTCCTAAGCTAGGGCTATGTGGATGTGGGTGTTCATTTTAGTAAAAACCTCTCTCAGTTATGCTTTGCTTGATATTTATGGTTAAATGCTTTTCTTTACTGTGCTCGTTCCATGTGGTGTCCGATAAAAATAAGAAATTCATAAGCCTCAGCTTGAGCTGCAAATATGGAAGTAAAAGACTTAACTAATCATATAAATCCCAGTTTTTTGAGCAAATAATCTGCTGCAATATATGTTATGTTTTGTTTATGCTTTTCTTTCTTTATCATCAATTGCTTGTACTCATTTTTATTTATTTTGAAAATTAATTTCCAGTCTTTCTGGTCATATGCAGATACATTATGATAGATTTGACAAGGATGGGCTTTTTAGCCACAAGGAAGTAACAGTTCTTTTTGTCCCTGATTTATCGGAATGTCTTCCATCCTTGGACGCATGGCGAGCCCAATGGCTGGCTCATAAGAAAGGAGTAGCTGAAAGAGAGAAACAGCTTTCTTTGAAAAAAGAGGTTTTTATTTTGTATTTTCAGTAGCATAGCCCTTTGGTTCAGTTTAATTTTTCTGCACTCACTTTAGATGTTTAAGAGAATAATGGACACCATAACAAGTAAAGGCCGGCAAGATATCTGGATTTTTGGTTTGTTTTTCCCATATGTTTCTGAATATCAGACTTATGCAAATTGGGAAGTCCAGTGACGTACCCTATTATACATGTGTTACACATGAGATATCGTGAGACTTTTTGGGATGCATAACTTTTACAGTGTTTGGGTGCCTCTCCTCTTTCCCCCTGTTCCTACCCAGCTCCCAATTTTTTGGATAAAACCTCTTCCACTCAGAAGCCTCCTTTTGCTTCTTCCCCCCTAATGGAATAGGAGAAACATTGGCATAGATTTCTTAATGACCTGTAATTTTTCTTCTGAAGTTGGCATGATTTGTGTAATTATTCAATCACTAATATGACATCTCTCTTCCAGAAATCTAGAGAGAAGGAAGACAGACAAAAAGGTAAATCTCCATTCTTTATGCTGTTAACAGCTGATAACAGTTTTTTTTGTATTTTTTTTCTTGACAACTGTCTCTTTTAATCCAGATAAGGGTAAAGATAATCCAAATGACACAGAAAAAGGAAAAGTGGAGAAAACTAAAGACTCCATTCTATCTGGACATGCCACTGCTGATGTGAAGGAGAAAGTCAGCAGCCAGACCAAAGTGGATGAAGGAAAGGGTAGTGGGGATGACAATAAAGATGTAAATGAAACAGTTGAAGGGGGGCTCAGCATAGAAAAAAAGGAACAACAGGAGGCAAGTGGAAATGCAAAGATGGTGAAGAAGAAGATCATAAAAAGAATTGTCAGACAGAAGGTTGCTAATAAGACAACAGGCAGTGGGAACTCTGCTAGCAATCAAGCCGATAAGATGAATGAGAGCCCTAGTGATACTAAATCTGAGATCTCCACTCAACCGGGAGAATTATCTGCTGATCCTGGTGGAGTTAAAACTTTTGTACGAAAGAAAGTTGTAAAGAAGGGTGTAGCTGGGAAAAGTAATCAGCATGATGTTGTTTCTCCTCACGAGGAGAAGACAGAGGAAGAAGTGGAGTGCGCTGAAACTAAACTGGCTGAACCAAAAGATAATTCAGATACCGGTGCCACTGCATCAGTACAAAATGCGGCTACAAAAACAACTGTAAAGAGGAAAATCATAAAAAGGGTGCCGAAAAGAAAGGTTGCTGCTGCTCAGGGAAGTGATGAGAATGCCAACAAAGAGAAAGAAGGTAATGGTGATGAGACGAAGGTAACTGAAGCTGGAAGTGAACCAGAAAAAGCAGGGAAAGGTGCAGTTCCAGAGGAAAAACAAAATGCAACTGATTCAATCAATTCACCAATCAAGGATGGCATGGAGGTCAAGAAGGATGAGAAGGGTAGCAATCTTGAATCTGTATCTGAGAAGAAGGGCACAAAAAAAGATAATCCTGACAGTAAAAAGGGGAAAGAAAAGGATGATAAGGAGAGCAAAGACAGTAAAGATGATTCCAGGAGCAACTCAAACAAAGAGTTGAAAGAAAAGAGGAAGTCTGAAGAGCCCCCTCCTAGGTACCCTGGACTTATTCTGCAAACAAAGTGGAACAAGGATTCTAAGGTGAGTTAATCATTTGTGAGCAGCAATTTTCTGTGCAAATAGCATTGAGTATTGAATAAAAGCATCGTACTTCCAATGCCATCTAATATTCTTTGTCTGCAATCTGATTGCTGTAGTTGCGTTCACTATCACTTTCGCTGGATTCTCTTTTGGATTATACTGACAAGGACATTGATGAATCAACATTTGAGGTTTGTCCTAGCATTTAGGTCTATGCCTTCATGTGTCCTCCATTTGGTGCTCCTATTTTTACTGTTGCTTCTTGTGACCTGGAAATAAAATTTCCCTTGCAGCTGTCATTATTTGCTGAGGTACTGTATGAAATGCTTCAGTATCAAATGGGCTTCCGTCTTTTGACATTTCTCAAGGTTGGTCAGCTAGGAATGAGATTATTGTAGATTCTCTCTTTCAGAAGGCATTTAGATTGATACACTTCTTTCCTGCGTAGAAATTACGTGTTCAATTTGTTGCGAAAAGAAATAAACGCAAGAGGCAAAAGGACGAAGCTACTGAAAAAGAAAATGAGAAGTCACCAGCAAAGCGTTTGAAGACCAATGAACTGCCTGTTAAAAGTGAATCTACAACTTCTGGGACTCATACGGTTAAGGAAGATGACAAAAAGACCAAGGTGGAGGATGAGACTGCTGGTGATCATGTTGATGAGCCAAAGGCAAAAGATGAATCCATTGGTGAAGATAACTTGGAAGAAGAAACAATTGAAGAAGATCCAGAGGAGGATCCTGAGGAATGTGAAGAAATGGAGGATGAGAGCTCTCGGCAGGACATGCCCAGTCAGGTAGGGCTTCGGCTTCCATTTCTAACTGTGTGCTGGTATTTTATCCATAGTCTGTACGCAAGTGAAGCAAATCCAGGGCCATGACAATTACGCCTTAACTTGCTGGATATTTGCTTCTATTTGTCTTTTGTTTGTTTTTCTTTCTCTGGTTTCTTCATCAAATGACTCATTTTATTTTGGACAGAACAAGGAAGAAAAGGAAAAACTGCAACAATCAGAAGAAAATGCTGGGCCTGAAAAGGAGACTTGCAATGAAAAAGTTGGAGGGGAGAGCTCCAAGGACAAAGTGATCACAGAAGCTGCAGAAACAAAACCTGTAGCTGGGGAACTTGTCTCTGAAAATAGAGACCAAAAGGTTGATGCTGGGAAGAAAGAGTATGTGGTGGATAAGGAATTACTGCAGGTACAATATAGAATCTCCCATCTTTTCTTGCTTCATGATCAACTCTTATCAGTGTGCGTACTCAGAAAGATAATTCACCTCAGAGGGGTCTATGAAAAATTTTGTTCTTCACGTAATCAGTTTTTGCTGCAGGCTTTTCGGTTCTTTGATCGGAATCGGGTTGGCTATATTCGGGTAAAAGACCAAATTCTTTTGCTCACTAACTGACAAAATTGTGTCACGAAAATCATTAATGACCTTGCTTGCCTTCCTATTATCAGGTTGAAGATTTGAGGTTGATTCTTCACAGTTTAGGGAAGTATATTTCTCACAGAGATGTTAAGGTGAGCTTATAGTATCCTTTCAGTATTATCTCTTCTTTTCCTAATGGATGTTAGACTCTGCCAGCTTGTCACCTGTCATGATCTTTTTCCCGGATCAGGAACTTGTACAAAGCGCATTGCTGGAGAGCAACACAGGAAGGGATGATCGCATTCTCTACAATAAGCTGGTTTCCATGTCTAGCCTCTGAAGTTAATAAAAACTTCTATCGAGAAGACGAAAAACAATAAGTTACATTAGTTGTGCCTCCCTGCAATGGATATCTAGGCTGATTTCGTTTCTTTTAGTTGAGTGGAAGAATGAATAATTGTTCTTGCTAGGGACTCATTTTCAATATTAATCGGCTTCGTTAATGCGTTGGGCATTGATTCTGTTTTGACTAATCATTTCAATTGTATAGTTTGGGCCTTTTGTGAGGTTTCTTCTTTGTGAGAATATGGAAGTATGCTCAGATTATGATAATTTGAAGCTATGATGATTCCTTCGAAACTAGTAACATAAGAATACCTGGACTCCTGTAATTGTTGCTAGTAAATCTTGTTAAAACTTGAGAAGCAAGTTTTTGTTAATACAAGGGGACAAGCAAAATAAAGATTACCAACTAGCGAGTATTTCTCCTAGCTAATGAGATCAAATGACAATAGCCAACTTCTAAGCTGATAGTTTGTTCATGAACTCAGATCTCGAGCAGAGACCTTATGGCTTGCTTCTTTATGGCCTTGCTATACAGGCCCTTGCCAGATTTCATTACCCTTTCCAACTCAACGGAACCGCCACTCTTCTTCAGCATTACCACCGCTACTCTCAATATCCTCTCGTCACTTCCCACAGCCTCAATGATGCTATCCACGATCGCTTCTGGTGCCGGTATGCGTCTGCCCCAACGCTTCATTGTCCTATCTGAACCATAAGCATCAGAATATGCTCTCCAGAACGAAGCCCTTAAGTAGGCCTTCTCTTTTCCCCTCACTGCCCATTTCCTCATACCTTCCTCCACCTTATAAATTGCACTTCTGACATCCATCCCTCTTTCAATAGCTATCTCAATTTCTCTCAACTCCTGATTTGAGGAAACTCCATCCTCAAACTTGCACCTCTTGCACTTGCAATCAAATCCCCAGGACCTCGACATCTCCTTGCGATCTTTCAAAGGCAAGAGCGCATCAAAGTACATGAATGTTAGCTCTTCGCCTGCCTTTATATCCCTGGAAGCATGCACAATGACAAAATCCCCTACATGCAGCCTTCTTGCATTTGGTATGCAAGAATGGTTGATGAATGAAGCCAACACCCACATGCCAATTCCATAGTAATCACAATTCTTCCCTAGAACTTTTGCAGAAGCGGCATCTTCGACAAGCGAATTCACATCCAGGATGCTCAAAATCTTATTTGTATCAAGCTTCTCATCTGAACAACTGCTCTCCCCCGCCTCAGGCTTAAAGAAGCTGATACGAGGAACTTCAAGAGCCTGTTCATTGTCGCCAGTCGATAATGTACTGATCATCTGGTGCGTCCTCTTGCTTATAGTGACGGATTCCACGACTTTATCGATGAAATTCCTCCACATGACCAATTGCGCATGCTCAACTGAATCTTGCCCTGGTAACACAATGCCTCTCTCTGTTGCAATTGCCTTAGTTACCAAAACCAAAGTCCCAGCTTCAACATTTTTTGTTGTGAAAAGCCCTCTCCCACTAATCTCAGACCTCTTTATCTCTACAGGACCAATATACTCGCCGAGTTCTGGTGACTTCCCGCGAAATCCATTTAGTACCCAATCAGAAAGATCCAACCCTCCAGTCCTTGACTGGATCTCAAGTTTCTTGCATTTTTTGACATACCCATTTAGAATCTCAAGGTTCCCACTGTCCTGGGGATCAAGAAGAGCTGATTCGAAGCAATTCAACGCCATGGAATATCTGTTCAAGTGGAGCAATATCTTACCTTTGCAAAAGAGAGTCTTGAAATGGGTCCCATCTATCTTCAGCGCTTCCTCGCAGTCTCCGAGCGCTTCCGCGTAATCTCGCAGCCGGAAGCGTGCCTCCGCTCGATTCGACAGCGCCAAGCAGAGGGTCTTTTGGAGCTTGGAGAGTTGTTCCGGGTTGGGGTCGAGTTGGGTGCGGCAGAAATCGAGGAGCTGGGAGTAGATTTGGATCGATTCTGTCCATTTTTCTTGAAGGAGGAGCTCAGTGGCTTTGGAACGGAGCAGCTGGAGGCGGTCATCGATGGAGGAGGGTAGTTTAATTTGATGGTCTGGTTCGTCTTCCATGTGTTTGGATCTGTGATGTGTGGGGAAGATGGTCTGGGTTGGAATTTTAAATCTTATGGTTTGTAACGGTCATATTCTTCTGATTCCGCTCGACCGCTCTTTTCTTCCGTAACGGCAACGGCTATCTCGCTCTTGTTTTTATGATTTGGGAGGAGGGGTGATGATCGGGTAAACTTTACATTGGGTCCTGTTCCTGTTTTTCTTTTTTAACAACTGGGTTATATATTTTTATTTTGTTCAAATGAGGTCACTTAGCTTATATTTTGCATCTTATTTAGGTCCTTCCTGTCAGTTGGCCTATTAATTTTAATTAGGGATGGCAAAATCAGACTTGACCCGATGACCTGGACCAACCCACCTGAACCCAAGCCCGACTTGACTCAATTTGACTAAAAAAGTCAACGATCTAAACCCGATTGTGCCCAACCCGACCTTAACTCGAACCTGATTAAAGGGAAACCCGAGAAAACCCGAACCCAAATGACCCAAGCCTGAATTGACCCGAACCCGAAATGACCCAAACCCGAGACTGATCTGACCTGAACCCGAGATGACCCGATAACTAAACTCGATAATACCCGATTTTAACTTTCATCCTAAACCTTAACTTTTCTCTTTCATTATTTTCCATATTAAGTCAGTCCTAAATATGGAGATTTCCATATTTAGTAACTTCCAGTTTTTGAAACTTTAATATTCAGTATGTCTTATATTTAGGAATGGTGACTTCTGTTATTAGTAACTTTCATTTTTTGATACTTTCATATATAGTAAGTCTTATATTTAGAGATGAGACTTTCATATTTAGTAGTTCATTTCTTTTTTTAAGATATTCATGTTTAATAATTTTTATCTTTTGAGAAAGGATTTCCATATTTAGTAACTTCTATTTTTTAGGACTTCTATATATTACAAGTATCTTATTTAGGGAAAAAACATTCATATTTAGTGAATCCCAAATTTGGATTTTTCCAACGGAAGTAATTTTTATATTTAGTAAGTTTAATGATCTTAATAGGTAATTATTAAAATTACAACATTCAGCCCTAAAATTTTAAGTATAGTGCAATAAGGTACCTAAATTTTAAAAAAAATTATTTTAGTCACTCATAATAATTACAACATGGATCCTAAAATTTTTTGAAATTTTTGCACTTTCACACAAATTTTTTTAAATTTTACAATTTATTCACTGATAATGAACTTGAATTGCATTTCGTTGTAATTTCAAAGAAAATTCATTGAAACATAAGCATAACAAAATTGTCACTATGTATGTCTGAGTGATAGCTGGGTGAAGATCTGAATAATCTATGCAATGATAGTTAAAAGGTATGGGTTTAGAAAAACAATCAAATATTACTATTAATGTTAAATTACTTAAATATGTATTAAACTATAATGAAGAAGATTTTTATGAATATTTTAATTAAATATACTAAAAAATGAAAATTTAATTTAAATTAAATCACACAAAAAATTGAATTATTTGATTTAAATTTTTTAAAAAATGAATAGATTCAATCGTTTTGACTTCACACCAGTAACCAACATGTATACAAAGGTTGACCCGAATTTGACCCGAAAGCTGGTCTGAAGTTACCCGAGACTCAAAATAACCCGACCTGAAGTGAACCCGAACCCAAATAAATCCGGCCCAACCCAACTCGAACCCGAAATCAACTCAACCTGAAATCAACCTGTACTCAAATAACCTGACTTGAACCCGACCTGGACCCGAATTCATGCTAACCTGAGTAGACCTGAACCTGAATGACCTGACCCAAACCTGAGCTGACCCACCCAATTGCCATACCTAATTTTAATGAAATCTTATTGAAAAATAATAACTCCAGTCCCTAAAATTCATTTATCGTGCTCCTAGCACACTAGATTTTGTTCATCTTACTTCTAACACCCTAAAAATTCTAGATCTAATATGTCAACCACTTCTTTCTCTCACGCTTGACGGCCATGGAAGCGTGGGAAATGAATGCTTGTTTGGGGCCAAGGAAAAGTTTGAATTTGGAGGCTTCATAGGTTCGGAGGATTTGGGTGCTTGAATTGCGCTCATTTTTTGAAAGATTGGTCTAGCGAAGATGGTTTTTATAGAAGAAGAGAGAAGCGTGTAGAAGATTTTGGCAAACCATGGATGAAATGTAGTTGCAGAGGGCAAACTTCAGTGGGAGCTAAGGAATTGAAGATGGAGGAAATGTGAAAGGAAATGAGGAGCTAATTGGGGAAGAATTGTAAGGGGGAAGTGGATCCAAGACTGAAGTTGAACTTTGAAGGTATTAGAAACATGATGAACAAAGTATAGGGTATTAGGAGTAGAATGAATGAATTTTAGGGACTAAAGTTATCATTTTTCACCAAATTCCATTAAAATTAATCACCTAACTAACGGAAATTAAGGACCAAAATAGAACACAAAATACAAGTTAAGGGACATCACTAGAATAAAATGAAGTTCCATGACTCGATTGAGATAAACAAAAAAAGGAACGGAACCTATATAGAGTTTAACCTTTAAGAATCATTCTACGGTTTCTATAGTGGATATATGCCCATGGCAGACACCATGTTTTCTTCCAATCTTATCCCTTTTTTTAGTCTTGTTATTCTCACACTGAGCTTTTTCTTGTTTTATGCCCACATGGCACGTTTCTAATGGTTGATCGGGTATTAACTATTGAAATGATTTGTCGGAGATTTTTGCAGCAGAGTTAAGGCTTTTTGGTCAAAGGGTTTTGGAGGACGAAGTTGCTTTCTTTGTTTCATTTTCTGCCTTTATTTTGTTAATTGTTTTTGAAGGATTTGTAGCCAGTTATATATTGATCGATCTAAGTGTGAGTCGGAAGTGAGAATGGAATTTTAAATTGTTTCTTGCTTTTGTATGTATAAAATGTGTCCTTTTGATTTCAAGGTTTTCAGCGACGCCATGAATTTTGATTTAAATGAACAGTTTGTGGTTGGAAGAATCTAGAGATGATTTTGAGACGGATGGATCGAGTTCTGAGTCAAATGTTTAGTCAAATGCTGCTAGAGTCAAATGTCCTTTTGACATCATAGGTGTATTGTTTTAAGGTTTCATGATTATTTATAGACAAATGTTTGATTACATGTTTATTTGTTATTATGAAGGTATTAAATACCATTACCATTGAGAATATCACATCTTAAATTTTTACGATATATTGTACCGCATATCATTACCATTTTCACAAAAAAATAAATATTAGAGCATTATTTTAAGATGACATAAATTTAATAATTTTTTTGCATATTTTATATGTATTCAAATTTTTCTCATCATAATTTTTCAAATATAAATAAAATATATATGATAGAATATATTTTTTTAATACAAAAAACATAAAAAAAATGTTATATATATAGAGCACAATAAATAATACTAAGAAAGAAACTAATTTATTGATATAAGAGAAAAAAATACTACTTAAATAATAACAATACGTTTTCTAATACCATATTAAGTTCCTAGGTAACTCAAAGTAACCATTAAATTTTTATGTTAACTAAAAAAAGTAATCTAAAAAATAAAAGTAAATATTTATTTTATGATATGTGTAATAATTATATTTTAATGTTTTTATATATTTATGATATTTTGATGTAAAATGACAAAAATATTTCTTAAGCATCCACAAAAAATAAAATATCACGATATGTACCTAGTGATATTTGCGGTATGTCGCGGTTTTCGGATAAAATGTACATAAAAAGTGAGCAGTATATAAAATATCACGAAATACCGCGCGATAAAATAACAAAATGTAAAAATATTTGTACCGTGTACCATTTGCCCGTATTAAGCAATATACGGTAGTATTTGACTCCATGGTTGTTATAATTGGTCTTCCAAGGTGAGCTTTTCATGTTTTGTATCTTCCGTAATTTTTATTGACATGTCTTGCATTGATGTTTTAGTTTATTTAATTTCTGGATGTTGCATTAATCATGCTTTCATAGGCTTGTTTGTTGTTTTCATTGAGTGACGTTGTTTCAAATTGTTTGTGATTTTTCATTGACATATTAGTATATTTCATATGACATTTTAGGCGTTCTTCATTGATATTTCAGTTTATTTAGGGTTTAGATGTTCCAATATATATATAATCGTCTGTTTACTAGCTTGTGTGTTGGTTTCCTTCTGAGTAACGTATGTTTGAGATTGTTTGTGATTTTTTATTGACAGATTAGTAGATTTCATATAACATTTTAAGTGTTTTGCATTGACATTTCAGTTTATTTAGGGTTTAGATGTTGTGTTAATCGTTTGTTCACTAGCCTGTTTTTTATTCTGAGTAACATATGTTTGAGATTGTCTATGATTTTTCATTGATAGATTAGTGGATTTCATAGGACATATTAGGTACGGCAAAGACTAATACTCAAATTGACTGTTTGGTTAAGGTTTATTTTAAGTTACTTCATGAGGGTTGTTGGGGGTCATATAAATCATATTAGGGAACACGATCATTCTTATACCATTCGCAACAAAGACATTTGTTGGAATCAGGGAAGCATGTAAATAAAGATTTTTTGTAGCAACTTTGGAATTAATTAGTAACTCATTGTTTTAATGCATTTAGAGCGTTAAGTAATGAGGCTAGGGGCTCTAAATATGTGTTGGTTTCACCAAAAAAAAAAAAGAAATGTTGTATAACCATATTGATCTTGTATGAAGAAAGATGTTTGAAAGAGGTGATACCCAAGCACTGATTGATACATTTAAAGCCCATTATGAGAGTCATTCTGCTTTTTATTCTGAGACCATGATGGATGATGAGAGCAGTTTAACTAACTTCTTTTGGAAAGATGAAGTTATGAAATTTGATTTTGTTACTTTTGGTCTTTTATACTCCTTTCAGGACAAGCAAGTACAATTTATATTGTGCACCATTTGTTGGTTATAACCCAACACAAACAGAATATTATATTTACTTGTGCTTTCTTGGTGAATCAGAAGCAAGAATTTTTTGTTTGGGCATTTAAAGTGTTTAAGAGAAGTATGGCTGGTCTAATTCCAAAGAAATTGATGTCTAATGAAGATGAATGTATTGCTTTTGCTATTAAGAAAGTGTTTGGTGGGTACAACATCACTTGTGTTTGCTACACATAATCGAGAATGCAAAGAGCATTAAAACTTTTGAGTCAATTAAGGGGTTTTGTAGATTATTTAATAAGTGCTTGTATCATTGTGTAATTGCTGAGGAGCTTGATAATACATGTAAGAAGACGCTGGTAACATTTAAATACTGGTAACATTTAGACTTCATGAGAAGTTACGACTTGAACGGTGTTGTGGGTCATCATTTTGTTAATAGATGATGGCTATTTTGGGTCTTAGTCTTGTATTAGTCCTCAGAATTGGAGTCTTGGGAGGAAAAATTCATCCTTGTTTCCTGTATCTAATAGCTTTATGAGCAGCAAGGGTAGGGAAAAGTTTTGTCTCATGGCCCACCTTCTTGCTGGCATTTGATGTATCTATTTATTTTATCTTAATAAAATATTTCTATTTGCTGTTCAAAAACAAATTAATTGCAAGAATATTCTTTGGTTGAAAAACTTGTATAAGATTAGATCCAAGTGGTTTCTAGTTCTTTGCAAGGATATGGTAACTAAAATGAATAATATGTTAATGAAGAGAACAAGCGAATGAAACCACATTACCTCTTAGTTTCAGCAGTTGATGTTTGTCAAATATTGTCTTTTTTTTTTTTTAATACACAAAAGCAAAGGAAGTTTGGGAAAAAAAGATGTAGCAAGACAATGAGCTGGAGCAATACGTTGGCGAGGAACTACCACCAAAGCGTAGCAATGTAGAGACTCCATCATACCCAAGATATCTTGGACTAAATTAGATAGATTAGGATCTATTGTAGAGCCAAATATTGTTGTGTGAATCTTATCATGTATTGAAGCGAGTTCAATCATTTCATTCTACTTTGCCTTGAAAAAAAAATATAAAGAACATAACAAGTATGAGAATGTGAAATTAAAACGAGTTATATATATTTATATTGAGAAAAATTCACCGGGAGTTACCTAGCTTATTTTTTTATCCTATCCGAGTACCTTACCTTTATTTTATTTTAGCAAGGTACCTATTCTCCTATTGCGAATCTTGTTCAACTACTTTCGGTCAAATTGATTGTTAAATTGGATGGAAAATGATGATGTGATATTAAATAATACTAAAATAAACTTAAAATAATAACTTCAGTCCTCAAACTATTTCAATTACTAATTCTAACCCTTAAAATTTCACTTAAGCCAATTCTACCCCCCAAACCTTTTAATCTTCCATCTTTACTATAGCTATCTCACAAGTTGCCCACCCAGTCGCCGCTGCCGACCACCCTCTAGCCACTAGCCACCACCTTAGCTGCCAGCCACCCTCTAGCTGCCAACCCGCAATCGGCCCCCGCCAACACCTTAATTCAACCCGCCCAATCGCCCTCCCGTCCCGTTCACCGCCACCTCCCACACTCGTCCCCCCGTCATTCTCCGATTTCCAATTTCAAACCTACGAAATCAAGCGTCGAATTAAACCTGAGTTACAATCAAACTGAAGAAACCAAGCGTTGAATCAAACCCACAATTTCAAACTCAAAAAATGAAATGTCAAATTGAACCCAGAAAATCCGAGTGTGGGAAATCAAGAATCGGGAGAGGATCTACATGGGTGACGTCTGGGATGATTATCAGGCTCCGGCAGCGGGCTTGGGAAAGATGAGACCGAAAAAGGATTTGGGGAAGGAGAGAATGAGGGATTCGGAGTTAGTGTCCAATTCGGGGTAGATGGTCGGCGTCCGATCGAGTTGGTCTTGGGAAGAAGAGAGTCGGTCTTTAGGAGGGCGGTTGACGACGGGGTTGGCAGCGGAGTTGGTGGCTGAAGGGCAGTTGGCGACGATTGGGGTAGAGGATGGACAGTGACGGTTGGGGTGGAGGCGGTTGGCAACAACAGGTAGGGGAAGAGCTTTTGAGAGCTAGGGTTTTGGGGTAGAATTAATTTGGTGAAAGTCTAGGGGCTGGAATTAGTAATTGAAAAAAAATTGAACACTGAAGTTATCATTTTAAATTTATTTTGGTATTATTTAATGCCATGTCATCATTTTCTGTCAAATTTAACCTTGAAATTAATGGAAAGTATGTAAATAGGACACGTAATAAAAGGTAAGGTCTTAAGGTCTCTCGTTAGGACAAATAAAGGTAAGGTACCCGAACAGGACAAAAAAATAAGTTAGGTGACTCATGGTGAATTTTACCCCTATTTATATTACAGGCTAGGGCTTGAAGCGCACTGACTGGATGGGTTACGATGCAATAGTAGAGGAATATTTTGGACAAATGAAACATTCGGTCCACATATGATTGTGGATATATATAAGTGCAGCAGTATAGCAGACCTCAGATACCTATGCATGTTGGTTATTTGGAGAGGCCCTAAACAATAAGAAACCGAAACTTGGGGTTATTTCGACAGTAACGAGGAGTTCAAATTAAGGTTGCGTGATCTTCAAGTCAAGAGTATATTGGCGGTCTCTTCAAGCTAATTAAGTGGTAGTATATATATACATATAAATTAATTCGAATAACCCTGGCTATTCGTAAATAGTAGTAGCAAGCGAGAATGTCCACCCTTAACTCTCTCAAACCTACTTGGAGATCAGTGCATTTGAGGGTGGCTTTCGAGATGTGCGCTTCGATTCTTTCTTCGCCGACGCGCCAGAGAGTTCGTTCGACATTAGGGCTTGTGGATTCAAGGCTGCTGCGGCCTCTGCTTCACCAAGTCTTTGCGTTGCTGCTAATTAACTAGTAATTAATCATTAGTTAATTTGTGTAATTAAATTAAGCTATGAGCTATGAGCAGCAAGAGCAGGCTTAATAAAAGGAAGCTAGCGAGATTTCGTAAGTATATACCCTTAATGGATTATGTATCAAAGCGGCTGCTTTACGTAGTTAGCAATTGAGAGGCATCCAAAGTAGATATACATCAATGGCCATAAAATGGTAATAGATGACCCTCGACAAGGGCTTCAATTCAATCAGCAAAACAAACCATTACCTGCAATTATGCAATCAATGGCTTAAATCAGTTCATAGCTTGTTACTCCATGCACTCCTCCGAGCGATTTGGTGGAGACAGTTGTAGTGAAATGACATTTCCATCAATCCACTTCAACTCGGCCCTGGACTTTCCAGTTCAGATCTCTCTACTACTTCAGTTCTGGTTAAATTGTGTCGACAATGTTCTGGTATCCAAGTGAATCACTTCTTCAGGAGGTACATTCCATCTCGGAACTCCAGTTTCTCTTCAGAAACTAGACCCGACAAGAAGCTTTGAAGCTGTTGCAGTGACTTGTCATAAGTAGGGTCAGCTACACAGAACATCTGCCAAAAGAATAACATGTCCTTACGGTGCATCCAAACCCTAACAAGATGATGTTTCCCTGATAAGAAAGCACTCCATTTTTTTTTTTTTTCGCATCTTTGTTCGTTCTTACCTTGAGAGTGTTATGAATTCTGTCCAATTGCATGCTGCCAAAATTTGTGAGCATACCCAGTATAAATTTCTACAAAGAAAAAAAATCAGTTAAACAATGTTTGCATTAATGTTAGCTTTGGATAATTCAACTCCAAATTAGATAGTTTTTCCTAGCCTCTCCAAACTCTGGTGCTAATTGTTTGCCAAATTGAAACTAAGTACAAAAATTTAATTGACATTTCTCTTTAGGTGCAGGGTCAGGGTTGTGCAGATTCACATGGAACCAAAATGTTCCCCGAAAAAAAGGCCCACTAAAAGTATAGAATAAACCCAGAGGATAAGCACACTAACAGGAAATCCAAGAGTTTCTACAGACAGATGTACATAACTTCCTTCCAAGCTTTATTAGGATCTACTGAAGAAACCAATCAGCTCCAGCTAGACACAGGAAATAAAAGATAGAGCAGAACAGCTGGACAGGAGCTTAATCTTTTGTACAATCATATTTTCCCCTAAAAACTAAAGGCACAGAAAAACTCCGAAGCTAACCCTTCAAAATGCAATCAAAGTAAAGAGCATTTTACGTGCCATTGGTGGGTAAAATCTCCTTCTCCAGGTCTAACTTAAGAAAGATAACACCCACCATTTCTTGGATTGCAATGATTACAATTGGCAATTCTGTTCTGGACATTCAGGAGCAGTACTGAGGTGGAAACCAAATCATTTGCACAATGATGAAAATAATCACATACCTCATATATAGTCATTTCCTTACGTATTTGCTCCTCAACAGAGGCCACAGAACTCTCTCCTTCCTCCTCTCCTGCGAACATTTCCTGACCGTTTCCACTACTACCACCATTCTTACTTGTGTCAACTTGGCCATCCACCAGAGTATATACATGGTCACTAGGATCTGGCCCAGGGGATTCTGCAAGAACTCCCTTTGCAAACAAACGGTGACAAGAGTAAGTTTGTCGCTTTTAGTAATGATCCCTACAGATTCTAAGGTAGATTGTGGATTTCAGTAAAAACCAATTTTGACCAACTTATTTTTAATTTAACATACCTTGTTTACCCAAAAGTTTATTCTTCGGTTTAGTGCATCAGTGGACATCCCTGTAGCTCCAGCTAGCTTTTTAGAGGTCCAACTGAAAGTGAAAAAAAGAACATTCTGTTACACCAAATTGATGATAAACTGAAGAAGTAAATAATAGGAAACATACCTTTTTTTATCTTGAAATTGCATAATTATCACTGCAAGTACTGGAGCAACAGTGAACTCAATAGCTCTGTCATCGAATTGCAACTCCAACTGCAAACATAATTATTCTTTTTAGCAGATCAGTAGATAACAAAATGAGGAAAGATTCATAAACACCCATAAACAATTTTTTGATAGGCAAAATGTTTTATTGGACAGAAGGAAGCGTCATTTTCTATGAACTTTTCTCATAAAAAACACCTTGACGACACCAAGATATTTCTTCCATAGCAGTTTCCGAGGGGTCTTGATTTCATGAAACCTTTTAGCATAATCAGATAGTAGCTGATCAACTGGGGCAGGTATTACCAGGGCCTCATCCTGCAGTTTTACCAACGTTAAATGTAGAGTAAGATAACAAGTAGCCCAACACACACAAAAAGATATTCACAAAGTGAATAGTTTCTGCAGAAAATGAACTTAACAGGTAATATGAAGCATATTAATGTGAGACACTTATTTTTCTCCAGTAAAATATTTCCAGATCATTTAATAGGGAAAATTGAAAATGGCAAATGAATTACTGTATGTACATTTGGAAGAGAGCATTTTGATGGTGCCCATTCTCATTCTTTCTCTACAAATGGTTGTCCTTCTTAGTAGAGTACATTAATGAACAGAACTTTTCAGTTTGCAACTTAAGGGCAAAATTTTTTAATATCAAGGCTTGTAACATCTTCTACAAGGAATGAGCTCACACTCAAAGCAAAGAACGTGGGCAATGAATCAAGTAAAGGCGAGACAAGAGAAGAATAATCTTCAATATGTTCCATAAATAAGGGAAACAATTGATCTTGCCGTGCGACAAAGTTTTACCTGGATTGATGGCCAAAAATTATAAGATATGACTGTAGCATCAATAAGATCTAAAGGCACACCATCGTCTCCTTCTACAGTGCCTAAAAGTAGAATCAAATGAAATATTTTGTAAGGCTATGGTAGCACTGGACTTAGAAAAAAAAAAAACAAACAAAAAGACAGAATAAAAGAACTATATTGTTGTGGTTAAAAGTTTCCCAGAAGGCCATCTACCTGTTTGTGATTGCTTACTAATAGAAGCTTTAATATTTGCGTTTGTCCTTTTGGAATCAATCAAATCATTCAGCATAATTTCACACTTCTGCATATTGCTCTCTCCAAAATGTATCTAGAAAACAATATAGAAATGCAGTATAAACTAATCGGGAAAATTCAGAAAACAGGAGTAAACCAAGAATAGCTAAGCATAGATGCCTTACCTTGAGGAGTTCTAGAGTTTGTATTTCTGAGTCAATATCGTAATCGGACTTATTCAGAAGCTTTTCAGCCAGCATAACCCGATATTCATTAATAAGTTGATCTTTTGAACCAAGTATGGCAACTATCATTCCAAGAATGTCAACCTTCCTTCTGTTACGGCTACCCTTTAATGGGTCAGCCTCAACAGGGTCAGGCTCCCAGCTGCAGTAGGCATGTTACCAAGGTATGTCATAATTTAAATAGAGAGACTCAATTGACATAGTTGGGGAGCATACCGCTGAGCATCAATCCAGGATCGTTTATCATCTGTATGAAAATCATCATCAACTCCAATATTTTCTTGATTTTCTTCATCTCTATTTAATTCTTCAAGAAGGCTATCCCCAGTGTTCCCTGACCCACTTGGATTACCGCCAGTCCCATCAGTTAGCATGGTCACAACACACTTTATTGTGTCTTTTCTCCCCCTTAAGTACTCTCTTATTGGCTCACCAACAGCTTCAAGAAAAACACCAGCAGGGTCTATAGTCCGGAGTGCTTTAATAGTTGACACATATTGGTGTAGGATATCATTAGTTGAGGCACCCGCAGTAAGCAAGCGATATCTCAGTGCGGATATAAAAGATTCAACCAGCTTAGAATGCTGCCCTGTGTATTCAAGGCATTGTCTCAAGTCTTCAATTGCAGGAGAGCTGTAGCATATTGAAATAATGAGACTAACATAAGCAAATCCATAAATTATAGTACTATGTATTGCTTGCAAGATACAATAATATAGAATAACAATGAACTAGCAATATCCCTTGCAAAATGTTCAAGAAACACCTTTACATTCCCTTCTGTCAAAATCTGAAGAAAGAAAATCCATGGTCCTATAGGCAATTTGAATCCACCATTAAGCTGAGTGAAATGTAACTTACATGAAAAGCACATTTCTTGAAGAACTCAACTCATATAGATTTAACTTCACCCATTGAACTCTAAACTTCACCCATTGAACTCTAATATACCAAGTGGAGAATTGCTTTGATAAGAACACTACCAAGAAAAAGTAGCAGCATAAAGGGTTGCCAGGGTCAGTTTTCATAGTTCCTTTTCCTTTTCCCATTTGATAGAGGGAAGAAAGTGAACTCAACAGGGTGTCCACAATGCAAAGAAGAGAATGCCCCTGATATTAGCCAATAATGCTCATAACACAAGCAACTTCAAAAAGGCTCTGTATATGAGATCCTCCTTAAACATGAATCAGATGAGTAACAAAAAAGTTAAAAGTACCATCATCCATATGTTAATTGTAAAATATGACCGGAAAGGAGGACTACCTCTCTGGATAATCCACAATTATCTCAAATAGTTTAGCAATTCTTAAATCTTGTAAGGTCTCATAAGCAAAATACTCCAGCCGCAATTTCCATCTTACAAGTCCTTCAGATGGAGTATTTATTCCAGGATAAAATGAAGATTGGTTTGGTGCCAGGGGCGACTTTAGGCCAGATGATGTATCATTGAGACTAGTTGTGTCACCAAGATAAGCAAGAAGCGCATTCAAGAATTGTAAAGGCACAGCCTGTGAAACAAACATGATGGACATATCTCAAAATAAGTCTTTTCACTTGACAGAAGACTACGAGAGAATCAGTTTGAGTCACATGAGTGCAACATGGCAAAACCAGTTGAAGTGTTACTCCCTCCACCCATAAAGATTGAAACCTTTTGACTTAGTTAACTCAATTTCTATTCAAATTCACTTATACTAAAGTTTATTTATTTTTTTAGTAATATCTTAAAGCTAGAGTATTTTTATTAATCCTACACATGCAAAAGTAATGTACTTATACATCATTTAGTTAGAAATTGATGAAATTGACCAAGTCAATTTTGCCTAAGCATAAACAAATTATCTTGTTGGGTTGAAAATGAATTGCTTGGTTGGATGAACTATCATAATTCAAAAACTGTTGAAAGTGTCAATCTTTATGGGGCAGAGGGATTGGTAAAAACAACAGTGACCATATGAGAACATTCTGATGCCATACAAGAAGAAAAATATTAAGGCGGTTTAGAACCATCAGGTTAAATACACTAACTGCGGCAAAATGAGAGAGGGAAAGACAGAAATTGAAGCTGGTCAAAGAAGTGGAGTCAAACTCAATGCCATTCAAATTTCAATCTTAACTGATGAAGAAACTAGAGAGGTAATGCAATGACTAAAGCAACCTGTATCCACTCCTTTATGGAATCCAAGACAGAACTCCTGTAGTCATCACCAGCCAGATTATGTACTTTAGCCTGTAGAATAATCAGTATTTGAAGAAGAGTGACTTTACAGATCATAGTAGTGGAAATTTTGGGAAAACAATTTAGGAAGTCAATTAGATAGGCTTGAACATGTAAATAATAGTGAAATGTGCTAACCTTCAGAAGCAAAAAGATTGCAGATGCATAAGCATCTTCAGACATGGATGTGAAACCAAGATTCCTAAGATCACGGACAACCTTCCCAATATTGGTCACCAGTCTGCTGCTCTCTGAGAACTTCCCTTGCGAACAACAGTCATCTACATCCATTTCACTATTTTTATATTTGTTCTTTTCATCTAAATCCATGTCATCTTCACCTCCATTACTGTTCTCTTCTTTTTCTACCTCTCCCTCCATGATTGTACTCAACTCCTCCAATCTTGCCTTGAAGTACCAGTGCAATACCTCTAAGAATATTAAGGTCAGCATAGACAGTTTCAGACTATATGCATATCATTCAGGAGAGCATTGGAAAAAAAAATAATGAAAAAATATAATGAAAAAACTTCATAGACTAACAATCATTTCTTTCAGCAACAAAATTTAAAAAATAATACACCTTCTGTCCCAAAACTTTTGCTCCATTTGTTTTCAGCAATTAATCTAAAATTTTTTATTTTCAACATTTTAATATATAAATGAAAAATCTTTATATATGAATGATAAATCAAGACATGTAGTTTCTAAATATATATATATTAATTTTTTCTAACAAACAATAATATGAATAAATTCAAGTCAAAATACAACAAAAAGTCAAATGGAGCAAAAGTTTTGGGATGGAGGGAGTAAATATAGTAGATCATAGACACCAATTTACATCTAAATACAGGGTCCTGTGGAGACATGAAGAAAAAGTAGGACTCTGCACAAGAGCAAATCATAGACATGGTATAGCTGAAAAAGAATCCGTCTTCCCTAGCATGCCTTAGTTACAATGCCTAAACAGGAACTCCAGAAAAGGAACAGGCCCAACCACATCCAGAATACAGGTTTCAGCAGGCATCATAAACCACCTGAATAGCGTAGCATAAGAGCAGAAAATATTATATACCAATATTATGGATGAAAGCTAATGCTCTTCAGAAGCTGGACAATTATAGAATTCCTGGTACCTGGAAAATGTCGTGGGAGACTGGCCATAAGAGTGGAAGACAACATCAATTGGTACTTAGAAAACAGAGCTTCTGAGTTGCACCCTCTATCTGGTGTGCAGTCCTCGTAGGAATTTAAAGCATGAACAAGCATCATCAAACACTTCTCCTGATGCTGTTTCTCCAAACAGATCTCCTCCAAGGCTTTGCACAAAACCTGCTGAATCTCGTCCCCATACATCTAATAATCAATAACATTGGGTTTTCACCAATCAGAACACCAGCATAGAGTTTAGGATACGGAATGGTGAAAGACAATCATAAAGGAAGGTAAATCAGAAAAGGAGAAGGAAAAACACGCTCTTTAACGAAATCTAACAATATATCAGTCATTTTTAAACTAGTGTACATATAACCATCAGATATGATCAAGAAATTCCAAATTCATATATTAGGGCCGCTTTATCGTACTTGGTTTTCCAACTTAAACCAAATTACTTTTTCCTCATTTCTGCATTACAAAATCCAAATCTAGTGAACAAAAGAATGACTCGCACGAAACCCAGATACAAACACACACACGCACACGCACACGCACACACACACACACACATATCAAGCTTACATACAGTGGACTCGTTCTTCTGCTGAGCCGAAATGTTGCTGTAGGCATCAAAATAAAGCCAAAATTTTGAAGCTCCATTTCTCTCAAAAAATTGCTGCAACGCAAAAGAGAGGGGGAAAAGGTTCAACCTTCGATCGTTGGAGTCGAACAGAAAACTAAATAGAAAGAGCAAAACCTCGAGTGAGTTGAGGAAATGGTCACGAGCGAGAGAGCGGAGGCAGTGCTTGCAGAGAGTGTGTACGTGAGAGATGAGGTCCGTACTAGCGGAGAGGTCACCGGCGCCGTTGAGGAGAGCTTCGGTGGCGGCGCAAAAACCGGTGTAGCTTTGGGCGATTTCTTGGATCGAATCTTCGCCGAGACAGTCCAAAATCCCTAAATTGCAGACCGAAGAAGACGAAGATTCCATTTCTCACTGTGAAACCCTCTGCAGAATGGTGGCTTCGGACATCATCGGAAACAGAAGAACAATTTCAGCAGTTTTGCCGCCACTGCCACTGTTGAAATTGAATTTCCCTAAAATATAGGCATATAATTTTTGTCCCAAAAGTTATTCTGTAGTAGCATAAAAATAGGGAAAATTACAATTTGTCCCCTCAATTTTAGGTAAAATTATACTTTACCCCCTTCTATTTTAAAAATATACATTATACCCCCTATCTGTTTAATACAATTTGACAGCAACTTCTGAAATCTGAATTTGATCATTATGGTAGTCATCTTCTAGTAATTTTAATCTGTATGATATTTTTTTTACAGTAAATGGATATTTTAAATTATCAACTTTTTCTTTCTGTATTTATTTTAATTTTTAAAACATTACTTTTTAAATGTCAATTAATTCTGAAAAAAATACCATATTGATTGAAATTACTTGAAGATGAATATTGTATAGTCTAAATTAAAATTTCAGAAGTTACTATTGGATTGTATTAAAAGATAGGGGTAAAATGTATATTTATAAAATAAGAGGGACAAAGTGTAATTTCACCTAAATCTCAAGCGGTAACTTGTAATTTAACCCATAAAAATAATGGGTATTAGTATTACGGAAACGCTAGATTTGCCTATCTATTTTCAAAAGTCATTAAGAAATATTGTTTCCTTAAGATAAATGTGTTTTTCTATAAGGTGAGACAAATATGTTGTTCAAAGCGTGATGACAGTTTCATAAATATAATAAAAGTATAGGTGTAGCGTGTAATCCGGGAGTATTTTATCTTTATGCTTTCAAAAGTAGTTGTTTTATCATACATCTATATCTTGCAGAAGAGAACGGGGAAAGTAATTGAAAAGAAGTGGCGGGACTAATTGGGGGAGTGGGAGTGCAGGAATGAATAGATAGAGCTGCATGTGGAACTGATCTGGGAATGGGCAACAAAGGAGACAATGGTAGCAGTGAATTCCTAAGAGCAAGAAAGGGAATTGACAGAGTAAGAGTAAGAGAGCATGGGAATCACTAGAGGTCTTGTGGAAACATGATCTAAGGGGTGTGATGGAAATTACGTAGGTTTAATAAGGGGTAAAATTCAAAAATCATCTACTATGTCTAATTACTCGTTTGTTCATAATAGCCATCGTATTTCAAAAGTATATACTTTACTTTTATTGGCCCTATTTTTTTTTTAAGGCAACAACATTTATTCAACCAAAGATAATACAGTCAAAATTTTTTTTATCTAGCAAGGAGCTAGACTTTATCCTGAACCTTTTCTAGCACCCTTGATGACATTTAATAGCCAGATAAGGACAGAGATACTACTCAACCCAATTTAGTTTAGTCTTAATTCGCGTACTTTTGATCTACAAGAAAGTCAAGGCTTAAATGTCTATAAGCAATTGAATACCAGATTTCAATATGTTACAAAATACAAGCTCATTATGGGATCAATTGCATTCGTGGCTTCTTTCTAACCTTTTATTATTGTTCTATTTTAAACCCTAATCTCAAAATATCGAATAGGTAGTTCCCAACCTCGTTTTTTTGTTCTATTTTAGACCTTTAGATGACATGAATCATTAAAAGTGATAGAAATGACCACATGACAGGCCAGCGTGGGGCGATTGTCCATGCTGGCAAACCATTGCACTTCCACGTTAAGCGAATCAAGCAAACTGATGAATCATTTCTTTTGTCAAGGGTTAATGTTGGTAAGAGAGCAAAGAGGGTGAAGTTCTTACCTATTTTTAGTTGTTGTACATAGCAAAGTAGAGGGGAACGAGAAAGGCAGAGAAAGATAGTTAGGGTTTGAGAGGAGATAGAGAACAGGTGTAACAACCCAAGTCCAGAACTGATTAATGGAACACCTACCCACACCACTTGGGCTATCCTTTATGAAAAAGATAAGCGCTAGGTGCTTGTGTTATAGAATTGGAGCCTATATATCCACATAATGCTTCCTACAATTCACCAATGTGGGATATGGGGGTGTTACAAACTCCCCCCCTTATGTGCCTAACGTCCCCATTGGGGCCAATCGGATTACTTGGTTCCACCAAGTAACCTCTCTAATCGGACTACTTAGCCCCTGGCCAAGTAGCCTATCGAATCCAGGATCAGTCCCGGTAGACGATGCATGTGCACACCCATCATGCCACACCATCATGGTCTCGGGTTGGCTCTGATACCATCTGTAACAACCCAAGTCCAAAACTGGTCAACGAATACCTGCCCACACCACATGGGCTATCATTTGGAAAATGATAAACGCTAGGTGCTTATGTTCTGGAATTGGAGCCCACATAATGCTTCTCACAACTTACCCATGTGAGATATGAGGGTGTTCCATCTGTAACGACCAAAGTCTAGAACTGATCAACGGAACACATGCCCACATCACATGGGCTATCATTTATGAAAACGATAAGCGCTAGGTGCTTGTGTTCTGGAATTGGAGCCTATATATTCACATAAGACTTCCCACAATTCACCCATGTGGATATGAGGGTGTTACAAACTCCCCCTATGTACCCAACATCCTCATTGGGGTCAATCGGATTACTTGGTTTATCGGACCAAGTAACCTCTCTAATCGGACTACTTAGCCCTTGGCCAAGTAGCCTCCCGAATCTAGGATCAGTCCCGGTAGACAATGCATGTGCACACCCACCATGCCACACCATCGTGGTCCCGGGTCGGCTATCATCTGTAACGACCTAAGTCCAGACCTGATCAACGGACACCTGCCCGCACCACATGGGCTATCCTTTAGAAAAGGATAAGCGCTAAATGCTTATGTTCTGGAATTGGAGCCCACATAAGGCTTCCCACAATTTACCCATGTGAGATATGGGGGTGTTATATGGGTAAATTGTGGGAAGCCTTATGTGGGCTCCAATTCTAGAACATAAGCACCTAGCGCTTATTCTTTTCTAAAAGATAGCCCATGTGGTGTGGGCAGG
Source organism: Aquilaria yunnanensis (assembly GCA_039654915.1). Lineage (NCBI taxonomy): Eukaryota > Viridiplantae > Streptophyta > Magnoliopsida > Malvales > Thymelaeaceae > Aquilaria > Aquilaria yunnanensis. Next base: position 7,931,969 of record CM077595.1, read on the forward strand.
TGTTTCATTGACCAGTTCTAAACTTGGATTGTCCTAGATAGTATGAGAGCCAACCCGAGACCACGATGGTGTTGCATAGTGAGTATGCAGTATGCACATGCATCGTCTACCGGGACTGATCTTGGATTTGAGAAGCTACTTAGTCAGGGGCTAAGTAGTTCGATTAGATAGGTTACTTGGTCGGGAGAACCAAGTAATCCAACTAACCCTAACGAGGATGTTGGATACATAAGAGGGGAGTTTGTAATGCCCCCATATCCTACATGAGTGAATTGTGGGAAATCTTATGTGCATATATAGGCTCTAATTTTAGAACATAAACACCTAGCGCTTATCCTTTTCTAAAGGATAGCCCATGTGGTGTGGGTAGGTATTTCGTTGACCAGTTCTGGATTTGGGTCATTACAACAGGTGCACGAGATTTTAGCGTAAAGGAGGAAATCACACGGAACTTTGTCAACAGTAAGAATCAGGTAGCAATGGTCACCGGGTTAGTGAGAAGAGATGCGTCTGATGAGTAGCCAACGTACAGTAAGTGACTTGGCCTTTTATGAGTAAGTGTTGTCTTATTTTCTATGGAACCTTAGGGCAGGAAAGTATGGTAGGGATGTGGGTTAGTGTGTAGGGATGAATTTAGAAATTTTTTCCTTTGTGGTACATATATAATTAGTGTTTTATAGACAACAAACTTATGAAGAAAAATATAAAATTGTAATGTATTTATAGTAAAAATGATTTTAATTATCCTATTTTTTATTTCATTTTCCTCATTTTCTTAAATTGATGGAATCATTTGATAAGTTTCAGTGGGGTCCATATAAAAATTATTTACCATTTCCTAAAGAAATTAAAAACTTTAATGGGATCCATAAACCTCGAGCAAACAACATGGATTCATTTATATTAGTGTGGCTTGATGGGTTGGTGGGGGAGTTGGGTGTAGTAAAATACAAGGTGGTGTGTGTGTTGTGTCTTTCATGTCTGTGATGGGAGGACCATTTAGGTAGGCTGAAATACAGTGTTGTATAAAAAAAATTATGTTAGCGTTAGAATGCTAAGTAGAGAAGATGAATGTATTACTTAAAAAATACCTAAGTGTCCTAGTTTAGAAATTTCTATTTTGTTTTTTAACAAAAAATAAAACTTGAATTTATAGCTCATGGTGATGGTTACTTCACACTAAAGATGTACCATGACAATTATGTTGGATTTCTTCCATTCAAGGCATACATTAGCAGGTTTGTCAATTGTTCAGATTATTGTAACATAGATAAGTTCAATTTAGTTGAGATTGATAAAATGGTTAAAGAATTGGGATATTCTGGTTACATGCACTACCTCTGGAGGTATCTTGGGATGAAGTTGGATAATGGCATAGTGCCTTTGAAAGATAAGGCTAATGTCATGCAAATGCTAATGTTGTGCCTACTTGAGAATACATTGACTGAAGTTTATGTTGCACTAAAGAGTTTAAATGAGGTATTGAAGAATGAGAAGACATTTATGAGAAAAATTAAAGAAATGATTAGTCCTAAGAGGTTAAGTATAGAAGAAATTGTTGAGAGAGATGTCAACATTGGTCAATCGAGTAATATGAATGAGAAGACATCATCTAGCAAGGGAGTGCCTACAATGAATGCAAGAAAATGTCTGCTCTTGGTTGATGTTCAGGAAGAGGCTACTGATATCGGCTACCAATTTACTGAGGAACAGTAGCATGATGTTGTAGAATAAGGTTATAAGGTTGGGGATTCCGTTGGTCAACCAGATTATAATGTGCAAGGGGTAGCAGCAAATGAGTAGTGTGATATTGATAAGGAATATGCAACTTAGGAGGAACCTAATGCTGATAACAGAAATGATGAATAAGGGCTTATGAGTGATGGTGTTTGTGAAGATAGTAGTGAAAAGACAACTAAAGATAATGGTTTTGAGCTTGAAAATGGTGGGGGAAGCTGCTTCATAGAATTTGAAGAATCAAATAATGATAAACAGAAGGATGATGATGCACTTAATGTTTAGGTGTCAGTAGAGCAAACTATTAAGGGTAGTAAGGGATAAGGAAATGGGGTGGTGGAAGGGAGGGTGATAGAGAAGGTTATTCCATGGACATTGAGAAGGCAAGAAGATATGTATGGGTTACAATTATGAAGTGGGTTCTAAGGTTGAGGTTAACTCAGATGACTTGTGCTCAATTCATTCATATAGTAAATATGATAGTCCAAGGTACCCCATTTTCAATGAAAATAGAGACATGTTTGACCCTAAATTTTGAGCAAGCCAATTATTCAACTCTTATGACATATTAAAAAAGGCCATAAAGATTTATAGTGTTAAGTCAAGGTGTGATGTAAAGGTAGTTAAGAACAAAAGAATGAGGTTAAGAGCAAAGTGTAGAAAAAGTTGTCTATGGATTTTATACGCCACACCGATAGACAACAAAATAGTGCAAATCAAGACATACATTTGATAGCGCACTTGCTGCAAGGTTTTCAGGACAAGGAATACCAATAATCACTAGATAGCAGAAGTATACTTGAAACACAATAGAAATGATCCTAACATGTCAATTTCAACACTTAAAGATCAAATAAAGAGTGACTTTAATCTAAATGTTCCTAAAAGTAAGGTTTGGAAGGGAAATGGATAGCACTTGAAAAGATAAAAGGGGATGAAAGTGAGCAGTTGGCTAAGTTAATGATTATGGTGGTGAACTTAAGTGAACCAATCCTAGTTCTTTGTTCAAGTTGCTATTGGATAATTTAGTATTTAGGAGAGTATTCATCTGTATTGAGGCTTGTGCATAAGGATTCTTCCCTGGATGTATGCCTATAATAGGCATTAATGGCTGTTTTTTTAAAGGAAAATAAGAATAGCATTTCTTGGCTATAGTTGGGATAGATGAAAATGACTACATCTATCCAATAACATATGTCAGAGTTGAGGTTAAGTGTCAAGATTCATGGCATTGGTTTTTGTCATTGTTGGCTAACAAATTGGGGATAACAAGTAATAACTTCAGAGATTAGACATTTACCTCATATAGGTAAAACGTAATTCACTTTTTTTTTTACTATTTGTCAAATGTGTATTATTAACTTTTTTGTAGTCATAAGTATTAATTACTTACAATTACGGGGCTTTATTCTAGTAGTAGAAGAGTTATTCCCTAAATTTGGACATAGGTTCTATGTCTAATATTTGTACAACAATTTTAAGGTTAAGTTTCATGAGGTTTGCTAAAGAAGTTACTGTGGTCTACCACAATAAGCATTTATGTAGCTTAGTTTAATAGAATGATTGAGAGAATTAAGGTGATAAATGAGTTAGGATGGAAATGGTTGTCAGCAATTCCACCAACATATTGGAGTAAGGCTCATTTTAGGAAGTACAGTAAGTGTGATGTGCTTCTGAATAATATTTGTGAGTGTTTCAATATGTTTATCTTAGATGCATAGGATAAACCTATTCTAACAATGTTGGAAATCATAAGGTGCAAAATGATGGTTAGAATTGCAAATAGAAGGAAGGCCATGGAAAATTACAAAAGAGTTCTGTGCCCCAAAATTGTTGCTAAGTTGAAAAAGGCAATGGATAAGGCTGGGATGTACATCCCATTGGGATCTCGTGGACCATAATGTCAAGTTACAACTCCATTTGGCTAGTTTGTGGCTGATTTTCAACATCAAAGTTACAATTATATAAAGTGGCAACTATGTGGGATCCCTTGCTAGGGGTGATCCTTCAGTTTATTTGGTTTAAACTGAAATGAATTAGTTGGTTTATTCAATTTTTGATTTTGAATGATAAGAAACCGAATAGACCGAATTAACCTCTAAAATTGAACTAAAACTAAACCGAATATGTCTAAACCGAATTAGCCAAAAAAATGAGAGTGAGATTCTATAAATGAGAGAATAAGAGAGAGACATTATTTCTTTTCAAATTCCATTCAATATAAAAGATTTATTGTCCATGGAAAGAAAGAAAACAAGAATCCAAGCTAATTTGGGTTGGTTTGTAGCTTTATTGTCTATGAAAAAATTGGAAAAAAAAATCTAATAACAAAATTTGGTTAATTCAGTTACCAGATTAACCAATATCCAAAGCCGAAATGGAACCGAAACTAAAATTTTTGTTATTCGATTTCAACTGAAACTGAACCAAAGTACCAAATTGACCAAATTGAATTATCAAATTATTTCAATATTTTGGTTTTTTCGATTTGAACCAAATACTGATCACCTCTATCCCATGTCTACATGCATGTTCTGTTATTTCTCATGACAGTGGGGAAATTGAAGATTATGTGCATACTTGCTATAAGATTGAAGCTTATGTAAAAACTTATGGGTGTATCATTAACCCTCTAACAACTAAAATAAGAAGATTTAGAATGCAAATGCACTACAGTATATGCAAGCAGGCAGGGCACACCAAAGCAACATGTAAACAATTTGTTTTATCTTCTTAAAGGAGAAAGAAATTGGAGGTACAATATATATACAAAATTTTTTGGCTTAATACTTTACATAGACACTAATGCAAAATCTCTTTGCTTTAAATAAAGAGAAGAAGAGCCTCAAGTCAACCTAAACCTTTTCAAGTCAACCAGAACTAGTTTGCAGAAATGACTCACTTATAACCAACTCTTGGCCAACCCTCATTAGCATTCATTCAAATAAATAAAAATGTTGCACTTGAAGCAAAGTGAAGAAGGGGTCAACCAAGAAAGATTGTAAACATTTTAGTGCTAGGGCAGTAGGCCTTTAAGCCTTTTGAACAAAATTTTTTTATGCATTCTAAATTGCAAATGTGTGCCTGTAATTTTTGTGGCTTAAATGCCAAGTTTTTGTGGCCAAAACTGTACATTTGTTTAGGATTCAATTCTTGTGCCCAGAACTATGGCCAATACAAACAGTCTGATTTTTGTGGCCAAATTTGATCTGAAGAATTGTTAACAATTTCAATGAAAGTCTATTTTGTGTATTTGTTCAAGTTTAGTATTGTAGCTAGTAATAGATTGAGTACTTGTGGATGTTAGAATACATTAGTTGTGAATCACAGAGGTAAAGGCAGCCTATCTTCATTTAACAACGTTTGAGCCTTATCTGAAACAAAGTCATTTATAAGAGATCATAAAAAAAATGTCATAACAGAGTATTGAGTCTAAAATGAAATTCATTTAACACGTTAGGGTACAAAACAAAACACCAAATTACATGATAAGGGCCAAAATGGAACAAAAAGCTGTCACCCCTTACTACACCTATTTTCACTAACCACCATTACCTAAAACATCACAACACCTCCCCTTCACAACCCCAACCACACACTGCACCCCGTTTCACCTACATAACATCATTTCCCTACCCTTAGTACCCATAACCATAACCTCGATACAACCCTCACCACAAGCATAAACAACCAAACCTTCAATTGCCTCGTCTTCATCTTCTCTTTTTTCAGTTCCTCTTCCATCATTCAAACCCATTGACTATGTCCTTCTTCCGATTCTTAACAAGTGGCTTATACCAGTCAACGAAGCCACCATTTGAACATTTCAGGAACCAGCCACATGGTTATTTTTGCCACTTTTAATGATTTTCGTCATCCGAAAATCTAAAATAGAACAAAAAAGTGAGATTAAGGACTACCCATGCGATATTTTGATGTTAGGGTCTAAAATAGGACAATGATAAAATATTAGGGGCCATAGATGCAATTAACCCACTCATTATGTCTATTCCACAGAGTTCACGTCATTACAAATACCACCGCTTGCCATGCTTTCATCTGCTCTTTATTGATTACCTGTGAATTTGACACTTTTTTTACAAAATCTACCAAGCCAACAGCCATAAAACCACCTATCTGCTACCATTAATAAATTTCCTCCCACACCACCTTTGTTTGTCGACATTTGGTTATGCTATGTTCTACTGTCTCCTATTCTTCTATGCACATTTGGGCAACAACTTTCTTCTAAGTGAATCCCTCTTCTAATGAGATTAGTTCTCGTTGGCAATCCATTCGCATAGCTCTCCACATGAAGATATTTATCTTCATAGGAATCCAAGAATTCCAATTTATGCACCAGCCATCATCCATCTCCTGTGACAAAACTAAATCAAGATGTATTGGTAATTCCTTGACTAAGTAGACTTTATCGTGATCAGGCTCGCTTTATCTTATCTCATCTTGTTTACCTGCATAGGACAAAAAGTTTTCCACCAAAAATTTCCAAGCCATCCAACTCTCCACACTCTCTACCTTTCGAGCTCCTCCTTCAACCCTACCTCCGTTTCCAAACACCTTCTACCATCTTCCTCCTTTCTTGTATAACACAATCTTTATTTCCCTCTAGTGCAAAAAGTCTAGGAAATCTCTCCTTCAATGTACAACCACCTACCCACAAATCTAACAACAATTTAAGCCTCTCCCCACAACCCACTTTCCATTTAGATGAATTTTTAAAAGAAATTCCCAATCCCCTCCATTTCTTGCCCAACCTCTACTATATTTCCCTAGACACCATTCAGACACATGCCCTTCATACTACTCCGTAAACCTGTACTCTCTACATAAATACTCTTTGGCCCTATTTGGAAACAACTTTTTTAATTTATGTTAGAATTTTAGATAATTTATTTAATGATGAAGATAAAACCACAAAATTTAAAATCTAAAACTACCATTTTAGATAATTTAAAATGATAATTGTTGATGCTAATGGAAAATAGGCCTTTAACTGTCTACAGCAACTTCTAAAACCATAATATACATAATCTAGTAACTGTATTTTGCTTTAGTTTCAAATTTTATGATATTGTTTTACAGATAACTAACATTTAAAAAATATTGATTTGCATTTAAAGAGAGAAAAGTACATTTATAGAGAAGAAAAAATTGATAATTTAAAATGTGTATTAATTGTAAACAAAATATTGAAGATATTGAAATTACTAAAAAATGTTATTTTACAGTTTAAATTAAGATTTCAGAAGTTGCTGAGACGCGGTATAAAAAAAATAGAGGACAAAGTGTATAAAAAGGCAAAGTACGTAGGTTAGGCCAAAGAACAAGAGTGTTATTGTAAGTTTCCATAAAAGTAAGGCTAAAATCCTCATAGCATCTAAACTTATATGGGTCTATAAGATTTCATAACATTGGCCTCAAATAGTTGCGATTATGGTATAAAACATTTCATGCGGTCCTTGAGTGGAAAGAATTCGTTAACATGTAGAAAAAGGTCACCCAACTAGAAGTCTTGCCCAAGTGACAAAGTTTCAAATTCATGCAGCTTGGAGAAGCTTACATACTCTTGTGTAACCCTAAAACTTATAATATGATTCTTAGTTAAAAAAAAAAACAAGACAGTCTTTACTCTTACTCCTCCAAGGTTTGGCCTTTTAATCATAGTTTTGCCTCCCAAGTTTTGGAACTTATTCCTATCTTCATACTCTTTTTTAAACATTAGAAAAGAAAATGACTGCTTTATATTCTTGTAAGGCATGACATTTTAAGAAATACTCCCTCCGTCCCTTAATGTTTGCTCTATTTGGTTTTTCACGCAAACCAAGAAAATTTGCCCGCCCCCGTATTTGTTCCAAAATTGCCCTCCTCGCTGGTTATTTACCTCTCCTTATTGATTCCCTCGTTGATCTCGTCTGTCTGTCGATCGCCATTTGTCTGTCCTCGTCTGTGTGTCCATTGGCCGGAATCGCGTGATCTGTCGGTCCTCATCTGTCTGTTCGTTGCAGAAGTCGCGTCATTCATCAATCGCGCTGTTGCGTCCATCGGCCACCTCGATCTCCTCGTCGTCAGAGTCAATCGCCCCATCATCGAAGTCAATCGCCTCCGTCCGATCACCTGCCCCTCGCTTTACACCTCCGTCTCTGCCCTATGCCGATCGATCACCAGCTCACCATTAAACCAGAAAAAAATTAAAAATAAGACTCAGACAATGTTTCCATTCAATCTCGAGCAAATCTCTAACAAATCCCCAAATGGGTCACTTAATTCAATCCTACGATTGCGATGGACGAACGATCACGGTGAACGAATGATGACGGAGGATGAACAATCGTGGCAGACGCACGATGATGGAGGACAAACGATGGCGGCAGATGAACGATGGTGGAGATGGACTTGTGATGGCAAAGGCTGATGAACAACGTTGGAAATGGACCATGGCAAAGGTGGCTGAGCAATAATCGATCGCATCGGAGGCAAGAAAATGAGAGGAAGTGAGGGCCAAGATAACAAGATAAGATTGGGACCAAAAAGTGAATATAATATGGAGGTATAATAGTCATTTTGTGCCTCAAAATTTTTCAAAAGAAGAAATGTTGCAAAGAATTTGGGACAGCCTAAAATAGAAAATAGTGCAAAGAATATGGGACGGAGGGAGTATAATTTATAGAGCAAAAAAAAATTCATCATAAGTCAACTACAGCTCATTATATAATTACTGAAGAATATTTCTTTTAATTTTTTTAAGTATAATTAAAAGATAAGACTTGTTATCCATGCAATTTTCCACCAACTACACAAATTAGGAGGTCATCTAATTAAATATGAAAAATTATATAAAAGATTTGATAGATATATTATAGGCGAGTATCTTCATATGTCTACTCATGCTTATGACACATGAATATGGATTCATATATTCACCATTAAAGTCATGGCATATCCGCAATAATTCGAAAATGATGTTTTTAGACCTAAATGCAAATTTTGTTCCCTGTGCATCTAACCCTGCATTTGTCAACATCTCACACACACAGGAGCTCACATGGTGGGATCAACTAAGGCTAAGTGATCAGGTGAGGTCCTCTCCAGCTTCTGTTCCTCTTAGCTCACAGCTTGCTAGCTATAATCTGCCACAAATTAATATCGTCAAGGCAATTAAATATTGTCAATAAAACTACTAAGTATAACCCTGATTTTCAAAAGCAAACACGTTACAGAAACAAGAAGAAGAATTCTGCCAAATTAAGGGAGTCGCATGCAAAGTAAGTAGGCAATGCATCTGAAATAAACTACTACTGAAACTTACGCCAAGTCGACGGGGTCGTCGTTTGTTGTATTATCTGCAGCTTGTAGTTGTGGCTGGCTTAGCTGCAGGGTAGGGACAAGGTCATGCACTTCAAAGCCGTAGTTGAAAGAGTGATGAGAACTTGATCCATTTTCAGTGCCAACATTTCCATGTCCTGCATGAATCTGCGACAAGCATACCCACATATGTATGCTTTATGTTTTAGAGAAACTACTCTAACATTACGTACACAATTAATATAATTATATAATGAAACACGGTTTTTAATATCCTTAATTAAAACATGTTATACACTCAAACTAAGCTTAGAGTTAAATAAAAAAATATCACCCCTAGCAATATATATGTATGTGAAAATGAAAACTTAATGATGATATATAATTTTGAAGTTTCTGAAAATTTCTCTAATTCCCACATATATACAAAGGTTGTGTTATAGATTAGGACATCTAGCATAAAACCTTTGCTACATTATTTTTGCATGAACTTCTAATATTAATTAAGTAACTTTAAACAGATAATTGGCATTATAAAATTTATCTTTGGTAACAATTAATTACCTTATCTTGAAGCTCAATATTTTCCTTCCTACTGGTTTCTAGTTCATTATACAGTTCTAGGCTTTCCTTATGAACCTGATCCACCTGAAAAAATAGATTAACAAGAATATATGCCGAGCCGATCGACAACTAATGAAACTCTTAAAAAAAAAAAGAATAATTATAAACTCTTTTAATTTGAGGAAAATATTTAAACCTTGGTAGTTAGCTCTTTGATCTCAGCAGTCAAAATATGGTCCTGTATAAAGTAATATCATGAGGATATGACCAAAACAAAATTATATATATGATAGTGCTCATGAAAATTAAGATCAAAGGAAAATAAAGACATATATGCTGAAAATTGAAAATGAAAGTAAAAAATGTGTCATGTCAGATTAATTGTGTATATATACATTATACCTTTCTCATACGAACAGCTTTGAAGCTGGTTTCGAGCTGGATTTCAAGGTTTTCAAGACCGTTGATGCTCAGCCCACATAAGTCCTGTCCCATTAGTTTTCTGCACATCATATTCATACCTACCCATGTAATTTCAAATCCATATATATAATAAGTATTTGATGATGGATGTAATTGGGTGAGATTTTGCAACAAATTTATATAAAAGTCATATTGACACAATTATTAAAAATTACTAAAAACCATTGAAGGGCCTCAAAATAATCGCTAAAACCCTCGTCACTTTAATTTTTAGGAGTGACTAGCAATCAACTGAGATTCACAATTTCAATGGCTATTTTTGTAGCTTCTTTGGCTTAGGAAACCGAAACAATATAATTGGAGAAATCTAAATTTTGGAGCTCCTCAGATATATGCATTTAAAAAAATCGTTGTACAAATTGTACGTGACATGGCTTCATTATTAATGAAATGTTACAATATATATTTTACAAAAAAAAAATGATCTTTTATTAGCAAATTCTATCACCGTGCAAAAACATTTTGATTTAATGTTTGCTAATTAAATTTAGGTGACATAGAATTTAAAGTCTCAAATTTATATCTCTTCAAAGATGTTGGATTTGTTCCATTCATGGCTCACATTTATTTGATTTTGATGATAACAAAACATATTTGTTTTATGTGTTTCAAAGCTTTACATAAAGATTTATACATTGCTCTTTTATTGATAAAGTTTTGATCTTTGTAAGGAAAATTATTTCATAAGTATATTTGAAGTATTTATATTGATTCAAGCATTGCTTGTGAAGGAAGAAATCATTTTGGAGAAAAATTCATTGAAGTTTGAAAGTTTGGAAGTAAGAAAATCCTGGAACTGCATTTTCATTTGAGTGAAATGTTTTCAACCGAGTGAAACTGGAGTCAGTTTTCGAACCCGAGAGATTTTTATTTCTGGACAAGAAAATCATTCGAGTGAAATTTTTTCAACCGGGTTAAACTGGACTCAGTTTTCGCACCCGATAGGATTTTATTTCTGGACAAGAAAATCATTCGAGTGAAATTTTTTCAACCGGGTGAAACTGGACTCAGTTTTCACACCCGAGAGGATTTTATTTCTGGACAAGAAAATCATTCGAATGAAAAATTTTCAACCGGGTGAAACTTGGATTCCAGACCTGCACGCAAGTTTTCGATTCGAAAAATCTTTGAAAAATAATTATAAATTTATGCCACGTCAGATTCCACGTGTATAAAGTGCTGACAACTCATTAATTACAAATATAACCGTTGGAGGTCAAACCTTGACTTTCGTTATTAGACAGAATTTTCAACCGAGTGAAAATATTTCACCCGAGTGAAACTGGGCGACAGACGCAAAACCTGTCAAATTTGACAGCAACGGTCACCTGCTTTCTTGGAGACATTTCTGACCTTCCCAACGGTTCTTCAACGACTCTTTGGCCCCCAAATGAGCATAAATACATGGAGAAACACCTTGGAGATAACTCTTGGCCATAAGATCAAAGATTCATCATCAAATCCAAGAGAAAATAGCTTATCTTGAGAAATTCATTATTGTAGTTGTGCTTTCACTTGTATATCTAGCTTGAGTGCTATTGTGTGAGCTTGTGAGTTTGTAAACATTCAAAGTCTTAGAATCTCTTGAGTGTAGAGTGGTTTCTAGTGAGCCTTGAAGAAAACTAGGGAGTGGTTTCTAGTGAGCCTTGGAGAAAACTAGAGATTGGTTTGGTGTGAATCTTGAAGAAAACACCATTGTAATTTTGATCAAGAGATAGTGGAGGAAATCTCAAGTGGGCAAGCTTGAGGAGAGGATGTAGACTTCGGTTGGTGGAGTTGAACCTCGATAAATCCCGGTGCACTCTTTCCTTTATTCTCTTTTATTTACTTGCTTTATTTGTGCTTAGCATTACTTGGTTTATTCTTGATCTTTGGTTGAGTGAATTTAGTTGTAAATTTTGATTTTGCTAAAGTTTTTAAAACAACCAATTCACCCCCCCTCTTGGTTGCACTTGGGCCAACAATTGGTATCAGAGCTTGGTGATTTTTGTTTGAAAAACCTTGCGGTTTAAAATCTAAAGATTTATGGCAACCTTATGTGATAACATGAGTTCTATCTTTCCACCTCCTTTGAGTTTTGAAAATTTGAACTTGTGGAAAGAAAGAATGAAAATTTTTATTCAAGCAAATGATTTTGAGCTTTGGAAAATAGTTGAAGAGGGGTTAAAAAATTTTGATATAAGATCATGTACTTTAAATGCTAGGGCAATGCATATTCTTTATTCCTCTATGAGCAATGAAAGACTTGAAGGTTTTTTAGATTGCAATTCCGCTAATGAAATTTGGGAAAGACTTAGTTTGGTGGATAGAAAAGAGAAGGCAAAACATGGAAAAGAGAATGGCAATCAAAATTGTATTGATGACAAGAAAAGAAAGAAAAAGAAGAAGAAAAGTAAAGTGGGATGCAATAAGAAGAATAGAAGATCCATGGTGGTGGCATGGAGTGGTAGTGATTTATCTTCAAATCAAAGTGGAAATACTTCAATATCAAATGATAGAGCCAACTTATGTCTCATGACAAAAGAGGAAGATGAGGTAACAAGTACTTACTCTAATAACTCATCATCATCATCATCCTCATCATCCTCATCTAGTTGTTCATATGAAGAATTATTAGATGCATTTCATGAGCTTTTCAAAAATTCAAAAAGACTTGTCAAAAAGGTTGATGAATTGAAGGTTGTAAATGCTTCTTTAATAAAAGAAATAGATGACTTAAAGAAGGAGAACTTAGATATTAGTTTATCTTTGAGACAAGAAATAGATGAATTAAAAAAGGATAAACTTGATCTTACCCAATCTTTGTCTAAATTTGTTAAAGGTAAAGAAAACCTTGATTTGTTACTTGGTGCTCAAAAAGGAGTTTATGACAAAGCGGGAATAGGTTTTAATCCATTGATGAAGGAAAGAAAATTTGGAAATAGATTTGTTAATACATCTACATCCTCATCTAGTTCATTTGTAACATGTCATGCTTGTGGTAGAAAAGGTCATTATTCTTATGAATGCATGATTAGAAAAGGAAAAGTTCCTTTAGGATATAAATTGGTATGGGTTCCTAAAGGAACCAACATTGTTGGAGCTAACTCCCATGAACCCAAAGAGATTTGGGTACCTAAGATCAAAATTTGAGATTTGTTGTAGGGTGCTAGAGCATAGAGCAATATTTAGAAGCTTACATAAAAGCTCTATGCACAAAGAAATTGGGGATTTGGAGCACAATGAGACATGTTTGAGATTAAAGCTTTAATATGGTAACATGGTTGATTTTTTATTGGTTAATAGTGATTATTGATACATTGTGTTATTTGATTTTGATATGTTGTTTGATGAGTATATATGAGTTATTCATTGTTCTTACAAGGTATATGGCATGTTAGATATTACCATGATCATTGTGGATTTGTTCCAATATTTTTGATGATATGATCTTATATTAATAATGTTGCTATCTTATTATTTGATACTTGGCTATTTTTTGATTTAGAAAGGGGGAGAAGGTTTTTATATGCTTTGATTAAGGGGGAGCTTATTGCATGTTTTAATATTAAGAATTTATCATGATTTGTTGTGATAATCTATATATCTTTTTGATTATGACAAAAAGGGGGAGAGATAAATGGGGAGAGATAAAATTGAAGAATATTTAATAAAGGGGGATAATAATTGTTTATGCTTGTTGTTTAGATATTATATATGTCCTTTAAAAGGTTGTTTTGTCATCATCAAAAAGGGGGAGATTGTTGGATTTGTTCCATTCATGGCTCACATTTATTTGATTTTGATGATAACAAAACATATTTGTTTTATGTGTTTCAAAGCTTTACATAAAGATTTATACATTGCTCTTTTATTGATAAAGTTTTGATCTTTGTAAGGAAAATTATTTCATAAGTATATTTGAAGTATTTATATTGATTCAAGCATTGCTTGTGAAGGAAGAAATCATTTTGGAGAAAAATTCATTGAAGTTTGAAAGTTTGGAAGTAAGAAAATCCTGGAACTGCATTTTCATTTGAGTGAAATGTTTTCAACCGAGTGAAACTGGAGTCAGTTTTCGAACCCGAGAGATTTTTATTTCTGGACAAGAAAATCATTCGAGTGAAATTTTTTCAACCGGGTTAAACTGGACTCAGTTTTCGCACCCGATAGGATTTTATTTCTGGACAAGAAAATCATTCGAGTGAAATTTTTTCAACCGGGTGAAACTGGACTCAGTTTTCACACCCGAGAGGATTTTATTTCTGGACAAGAAAATCATTCGAATGAAAAATTTTCAACCGGGTGAAACTTGGATTCCAGACCTGCGCGCAAGTTTTCGATTCGAAAAATCTTTGAAAAATAATTATAAATTTATGCCACGTCAGATTCCACGTGTATAAAGTGCTGACAACTCATTAATTACAAATATAACCGTTGGAGGTCAAACCTTGACTTTCGTTATTAGACAGAATTTTCAACCGAGTGAAAATATTTCACCCGAGTGAAACTGGGCGACAGACGCAAAACCTGTCAAATTTGACAGCAACGGTCACCTGCTTTCTTGGAGACATTTCTGACCTTCCCAACGGTTCTTCAACGACTCTTTGGCCCCCAAATGAGCATAAATACATGGAGAAACACCTTGGAGATAACTCTTGGCCATAAGATCAAAGATTCATCATCAAATCCAAGAGAAAATAGCTTATCTTGAGAAATTCATTATTGTAGTTGTGCTTTCACTTGTATATCTAGCTTGAGTGCTATTGTGTGAGCTTGTGAGTTTGTAAATATTCAAAGTCTTAGAATCTCTTGAGTGTAGAGTGGTTTCTAGTGAGCCTTGAAGAAAACTAGGGAGTGGTTTCTAGTGAGCCTTGGAGAAAACTAGAGATTGGTTTGGTGTGAACCTTGAAGAAAACACCATTGTAATTTTGATCAAGAGATAGTGGAGGAAATCTCAAGTGGGCAAGCTTGAGGAGAGGATGTAGACTCCGGTTGGTGGAGTTGAACCTCGATAAATCCCGGTGCACTCTTTCCTTTATTCTCTTTTATTTACTTGCTTTATTTGTGCTTAGCATTACTTGGTTTATTCTTGATCTTTAGTTGAGTGAATTTAGTTGTAAATTTTGATTTTGCTAAAGTTTTTAAAACAACCAATTCACCCCCCCTCTTGGTTGCACTTGGGCCAACAAAAGACTATATACTCTCACCCATTAAACTGGGAATCTCGTGATACAAAACAAAAAAATCTCTCAAATTTCATGCAGAGATCAATGGTAGTTTTTAGAGAATGATGCATTATCAATCTAAATGAAACTCGCTTAATTAACTTACCTACACCGTTGTTTAAAGTACTCAAGTTGTTCCCTTAACATTGCAGCTTCGCTTTGCCAAAGCTAGACAAATCAAATGTTACAGGCATCATGATCAGAAATAATACTTTAACCTGCTTGGTATTTCATTTAAACTTATCGTTCTACTTAATTTAATTTATTTAAATGCTTAAGAATTTATTCGAATGGCAATTAATACTTCTTACAAAAAGGATATCATATTGTTACATCACTTAAAATGCACCATCTTTGATATGTATATACACACTAATTTTAAATTTTACTTTTATAGAAAATTTTGCAGATTTCACATATTTTATCAAAACCAAAAGTACACTATATAAGTTACAAAAAAACTTAGATGGAAAACAATATTTAATAGGGATGTTAATAGGTCAGGTCAGGGGATGATAGAGTCATTCTCAAACCCTATCCGTAATACAAGAGCTCAACCTAACCTCCTTTTGCATGCAACTACAATGGGTAAAGTTTCTTTGCTCAAACCTCTCCACGTTGGAGCGGGGTAGGGTCTGGTATTATATTTGTAATATCCGTACAGGTGATTACGTAACAAAAAAATGAAACTAAAGAAAGTAAGAAATGTTGCCTATGATCATTAGGCAACATTCCCTTTAATTTCAAATTGCGGGTCAAATGATCAATAAGTGAAAATGATAGGAAGTTCGGGAATTAGAAACATGAAGAATAAAATTACAATCTTGATGAACAACTGAACATAATAATATAAGTTTCTCCATAAAGTATAACAGAGAAACAGTAAAATAACATAACTAAAAACAAAGTACTTGGGGTGTGTATATATTTGGGCTATCTAGAATTAGGATTGGGTATGTGTATGATATATGTAAGATTTTAGATACTTAGATACTATATATAACATGCAGGTAGGATATGAGTTGGGTTCGAGGAAGGTAGACCCCTAAACCCGTATACTCCCTATACGTATTCGATAGGTATAAAAGAAAAAATTATCCAAACCCGATCCAAACTCATACAATTAAAAAAAAAACTACCCATTTGGTAAGGAAGGGTAGGGTACTGCTGGTAAGAGTGCAAATTGATATTCTTATTCCTTAACTAGATCCCCGCATCGAGAAAACTAACTAAACGATAAGTTGCAACACAATCTATTTTCGGTTGATTGCATAATACCGAAATTTAATTTATTGTACTTCATTTAAGAACTAAAATGAAACTAGAACACGTTGGAAATCTATGCAAATATAGCAATTACATATATACTTGATAAAATCATTTTCCTACTTGAGAAATTGTGAAAATTATATCTTAATTATTGTGATTTCTTTTGGAAAATAAAAATTCAAGAAATAATTAAGCTAATACTACTAAAAAAATTCTTTTTTATTCTTTTCATTACTGTTATTAGCTAATACTTCATTTTTTTGTTTTGGAAGTTGTGGAATGTTATTTTACAAAAAATATTACTTTATCTTCTCTAATGAAATCATTTGTCAACTAGAGAAAAACTCATGATTCAATAAAGTTACATAAATACAGTCTAATATTATTGATTAAAATCAATATCGCATTAGTCTTATCTCTTATTTATTAATACCCCTATTTTTTTCAACTTTTTCAGTACATTAAATTAATTATATAATAGTCAAAATACTACATGGAATATTCTAATTAATTAAGAAAGTGGATAATAAAATCATGACATCCCAAAATAGAAATATGGACAAATAATTTGGGATAGATGAAATACTTCAAAAGAATCTCATTATGCTAAGTTTTAGAGTCTTTGAAGTATTCCCTTAGGGGGTTTGATTCAAAGAATCTTAAAATCTTTTGAGACTAAGAGTATAAGAGAGTAAAATTTTGGAAGTTACATTTCACAATTTATAAAAACAAAACAATGGTTGAGTATCAACGGTGAAAAGGAGAATTCAGATAATATTTTGTTTAGATAGATTGATGATATTGTAATTTCTTGGATTTTCATTTTTAATAGAGATGATCAATTCACAATTTCTGGAAAGTAACTTTCCCAATTGAAAAATAATTTCACAGTAAACAATGAATGAAACATAGAATAAAAAAAATCATTTTTTCTATCTAATCAAACACTTTACTCTTCGAATTCTATTTCTCTAACATTAACTATTTATGCTTTAAAAGTTGTGGATTGTTGTTAAATCCCACATGATTTAATAAAAAAGTTACGTGTGACTTTAAGTTGTGGTAGAGCCCTCTTACTACCAGTTGATTTTAAGCTCGATGCTTTAACTTGGTATTAGATCTCATATTTCGTTGCTTCCACAATCTATCATAGCTTTGTCATTTGGTACCCAATTTGGGTCGGTATCTAGTTTCACATGCAAGCTAATTGAGGGATTACAAGTGAGAAAGAGTGTTAAATTCCACATGACTTAATAAAGGTGTTACTTATGGCTTTATATTATGGTAGCGCCCCTCCATTTATCACTAATTAGTTTAGTAATTGTTACTTTTCAAAGTGTTATTCTCCCATGTTTTTATTTTCCAAGGATTTTGAGAATTTTTAAACCCATGAATATTATCTCTTATCCTCTCTCATTCTCATTTAAAAAACAAAGGAAATGTGAAAATAGATCATTATGTGTAATGAGAGAAAAATACCTTAACCTCTGAAGCAGGATTGAACAAGAGATTATTTTCTTCTTTAGTGATGCTGTACCGCTCGATAACAGATTTCATGCTGTTAAATATTCCAGAAATTGGGGCAAATATTTCATACGAATGAAGAGGAAACTAGAATTCATAAAATATATTGACATCACTAAACACATAATTAAAGGTGGAGTAGATGAACAAATTAAAGTGATTTGATAATTATTTGATGTTTTTTTTTAATTCAAAACTACGGTATAAGAGATAGTCACAAGAGAAATTCTTTTAATAAGTCTACCTTAAACCTATCCTTTTATACCTAAGCCCACCATTTGACTTGTAGAGAGGAGAAACATTTTACACAAACAAGAAATTGAACCATAATCGACCACAAGAAATTGTCCATTGACATTAATTTCCTTTTATAAATTAGAGAGATTCAAACCTCGATAACCTATAGACAACGTCAAACAACTTTCCTGCATCTTACATAGAGGTTGAGTTAAAACCGATCTGAATTTACGGTTTGAATATATTTATATATTCGGAAGAGAATAAAAGAGTAGCGAAAAGGCTGTGAGCTGACCTAGAGCTAGCGTACTCGTAGAGGCGGCCAGTGCTGGAGAAGACAATGAGGCCGACCTCGACGTCGCACAGGACGGCGAGCTCTCTGGCCGTCTTCAGCAACCCATTCCTTCGCTTGGAGAAGGTCACGTGCCTGCTATTCGAGTTTTCGATCCTCTGGATCGCGATCTTACCTCTTCCCATAATTTCTATATAGTTCAAGACCTCATCTTGAAGTTGAGAATGGCGGAGCTGGGACAGATTAAGACCAGGGCTTAACTAAAACAGGCTTTTTTAATTTATGTCCTTGTTTACGTGTCAAGATCATTGTGGAGCAATGTGAACGCTATTTAATATTGGCTGTACTTTTTAACAATTAATTCGTACACCAGTATACATAAAAACTTGTTCTTTTCTAAGCCAAACTCTAATGTGCACCTTACTTGCTATGTTTGTTATATATATTTATTTTTTAATATCACCTTTTATAGAATAAAATAATAATAAATTAAAGATATGTACAAATCAGATACTACATATACACAAATTTAGGCTCTGTCTTTTAGTCGTAATTAGATTCGAAAATATATGTAAATTCAAAAATGTCGGCGGGTAGTCAGGAGGCAGGGTAAGTGGATCCGGGTCGGGTCAAATGAGGCGGGTTGGTAAGTTTGTGGCGCCGGCAAGCGAAAGGAGAGGGCTTTCGGGAAGAAGCTCGCCAGAGGATGGAACCGGCCAACCAAACCACCGATAGCGACTAGGTGGGAACAGGTGCCCAGGATGCCCACATCTTTGTGCCGGTACAATAAGTCGAAATCAGAGACGGAGGGAAGAAAATCGAACTGACATACAATTAGGGGAAAGCGATTACTGACCTTAGGCGACGAGATGACCAAGCTATTCCCTCATGCGAGAGATCCACGAAGGACAGAAGCACACTGGATAAAGGGCAGCGATGTAGCGGAGGTGGAGGAGCTATGGACGTCGCTCAAACGAATGGCAGTCGAGAGGGATGCGAATCTGGAGCGACAGAGAAGAAGAAGACGTCAATTATTACTGAGTGGCAAAACTGTAAATACGCCACAAACTTACCAACCCGCCTCATTTGACCCGACCAGGATCCACTTACCCTGCCTCCTAACTACCCCCCGACATTTTTGAATTTACACGTATTTTCGAATCCAATTACAACTAAAAAACAGAGCCTTAATGTACAAAGAAAATAATTGATCTGTACAGATAATATGTGATATATATACAAATGAGGTCACAAATATATTCCCGATATATTTAATAGCATGTATGAGTTCAACTCACCATAGAAAAAGCATGTGTGAATGCATTAAATTCTACTCCTACTAAAATTAAAAATATGTATAAATCAGATAGCAGATATATATGAACTCGATATATAATAAAACAAATAAGAGATATGTAGAAAACATATGACATACACACACACATATAAATTAAATTTGAGATATGTTACAAAAATATTTTTTTTCATGCATTTACATTTGTATTTATATATGTACTTTTTGATATAATTTATACACATCCAACTCATTGTTTCTACACATATTTATCTTTTTTTTTAAGAAAAAAATTATTGTTGAAAATAAAGTAAACTTTAATTTTTTTTCTTGGACATTGTAATTGAAGATAATCAAAATAATTTTTGAAAAAAAAAATCACGAACAGAAGATAAAATCTTTCATGTTTTGCACTTTTTCTGTTTCACTCAACTAGAAGCGGCATCGGCTACTAATTTTATTTCAAAATTTCCCAATTTTTCTAATAATTTTCCATTAAAATGTCATAAAAATTTTTAATTACGTATTCAATTTTTTAAGTAGATAACAAAAAAAAAATAATAGTTTGAAATAAAACTGGGAGAAAAATCCTCTTTTTTAAATAATTTTTTCCTGCTCCCATGTATATACCTCCATAACAATTGTCAAAGTTCTAATTAAGTGTTACGTGTCTCAAGATGAATGTTTTTTAATATGAAATTGTAGAAAAAGAAATGTACATTCGAGCTAAGGAATATAACATAGAGTCCACTTCAAATTATTGAAGCATAATTTTGCAACTTAAATTAGGTGTTCACATTGGTAATACTATTAATTATTTTATTTTTACCTTTTACTTTTTTCACATATATTAAGAAAGATGAAAAAAAATATCAAAACAATAGTTTAAAGGATAATATAAAAAAATAATTTAATAAATATAAAATATTTAAAAATTTAAAATGACAAAAAAAATGTAGTATAATATTGTAATCTAGTACCAATATCATTGTGCTTTATTTCTACAGCTGGTTTTCGCAGTGGATGGGCGGGTACAGCTATTGGCAGACAAGACGTGGAGTGGAAAACCGCTTAAAACAAAGTGCGGGTTGTGTAGCCAAACGGTGACGGTTTCTTCTATTAGGTCGCATGTTCTGATCTGACCTCAACAGGGCTAATTATATGCATACTCTTATAGTTTGTGTAAAAGTGCCGTTCACCCATTTAATTTAAAAAATATACATTTTACACACAGATGTGGGTAATCTTTTTTTATTTTACATTGTTAGACATAAAATTTTTAAAATCTAAATTAAGTCTATATATATAGTACTTGTCTTCTGAAAAAAATTGAAATTTTCTCATAATAGTTTCGCAGTTAGTTAAAAAGCTAACTTATTGCATGGAGCAAAGTGTCAAATTTTAAACGGTACAGAGGAAAACTATAATTTCAACCAAACTTAAAGGGCGTTTTATACCCAAATAATTTTTTAGGTTTTCCTCTCTCTTTCTTTTTTTGTTTTTGAATAAACGCAATTTTATCGTGGTCTACTGCTAAACATATTACATAGTAATTAATACTATCAAATATTACCTCTATCCCATTTTAGTTGAAACATTTGTCTAGGTATGGAGATTAAGATGTATGTAATTTATGTTATTTTTTAATGTAGTAAAAGTTTAAATAATGATTAAAAAAAATTCTTTTCTGGGTTTTGTGTAGTGAGTTATTGAATGGAGATTAAAAAAAGATTATTTATTAGGTTTCGTGTAAAATGATAATTTAATTATTTAAACTTTTTTAAAAGAGGAAACGTTTTAACCTTTTAGGACTTCTAAAAAAGGAATACGTTTCAAGTAAATTGAGACGGGGGGAGTACTAGAAATCAGTATCAAGTAAATAGTAAGAATTACAGGAAGCCAAATTAATTTTACTACTTACAACTCTATTTGTTCCTGATTCTTTACACAATTTATTATATAGGTTAATTATTTTATAATTTTTTATATTCAATATTTTAGTATATAAAAGTAAAAATTTTATATATAAATAATAAATGAATATTTATAATTTTTAAATATAATTTTTTAAAACTTTTTTCTAGAAAATAATAATTTGAATAAATTCAAATCATACTTAAATAAAAAAAATGAAATGAATCAAGAACATAGGATAAAGAAAATATATTTATATCATGCTTCTTGAATATTAAAAAAATTGAAATAACTCAAAGAACATATGATGAAGAAAGTATTATTCTCATGAAAATGAGAAATTTTGCAGGATATAAGTAAGTAAAAGTTAAAATGACATTAACCTTGTGATGAGGTCAAAAAAACTTGTCATGCTTAAGAGTTAAGACCCAATTGGTGACGTATAACTAAAAGAAAGGCAAAGCTGTTTCATGTGAACACACATGGGTATGCGAGTGAGCGTAAACAAACAACCTCGTACGTACCGACAAATCACACTGTCTCACGTCACATCTCTCAGCCCTCTAAGACCTGTACCAGCTAATCATCATGTTAAATTATGGAAAAAATAACGAATAAACCACTAACGTTTTTGTTCTGGCCGATTCACCCACTAAGGTTTTTTTTTAGCCAAATAAACCACTGACGTTTCTGAGTTGGCTCAAATCGGCCACTCTCGTAACTTTTTCCATTAAGTCTAACGGAATCTTAGCATAAAATACCAAGTTTAGTCCCTACATTTTATACTTTTGCTCTAACGCCTATAAAGTTTATTAATCTGACTTTTATACCACTTTTTTTAAGTCGGTGTCGATCTTTGGACTCCGTTTGTGAGTAGTAATTGAGATTCTCTTTAACTTGTTGATAGTGACAACCATGTTCGTCCTTTTACTCTGCCTTATATTGTACCTTAATCTTGCGTTAAATACTAATATGAATGAGACATCATTTAGAAGTGGCAGTGTGAGGCTAAAGGCATTCTATCTTGGGCAACAGAAATGGTACATTTTGAAGGAACTAGAAGCAGCAATGAAAAGACTGTGCCCAAAAAATATAATTGTGGAAGGTGATTATGGAATTTTATAAATGATAAAGGTAGCCTATTTGAATTGTTTTAAACCAAGTGGACCTATTTAGTTAATTTTAAAAAGTTAATGATGGAGTTTTGTAATATTTCAAGAGTCGAGTGGGTAAATTGACCTATTTCAATAACGTTAGTGGTTTATTTGGCTATATTTAATAATGTCAGTAATTTATTTGGCCCAAAAAAAACATTAGTGGCCGATTTGAGCTGGGTCCAAAACGTTAGTGGTTTATTCATTTTTTTTGCCTTAAATTATATAGTACTAACGAGATGTATGAAGGCTGCGCATTACAGCAGTTTATATAATCATTGTATAAATTTATAGAAAGATGTAGAAATTTGATATAACAAAAAAATATACTTTCAAGTTTCAGCTTTTGTAATTTTTGAACAAAATAATGTTAACACTTTGCTAGGTGGAAGTTGAAGTAAAAAATGCTACTATTAGAGACATAAGAGAAACAATCATGGTTACCAATATTTTACTTTAGTAGACAATAAAAAAATGACAAAAAAATTAGAGATCAAGAAAATAAATTGAGAAGTTTGGTGACCTGCACATTATAGTAGATATTTTTTGTAATAAATTTTGATAATAACAGTGCGACATATATTATGTTATATACTTCGAAACAATGCATATTTGATCTGTAAATTAAAACAATTTAATAAAAAAAATTTATCTCCTATTAACAAAAAATCTAATTTTTAATATCGATGAAAAATTTATCTATAAAAATTTACTCTCAAATTTAACAATTATAGACCAAATTGCTTTATTAAACTATAGAGTTTGAAATAAATAATTGATGCTACAAATTTTAATAATCAATTATGAAAGAATAATGATAGAAATAATGATTAAAACTTCATTTTAGAAAACAACAATAAATAAAATCAATAAAAAAAAGTTAGGATCAAGACAAAAAAAATGAAAAAAACTTTAGGCATTAAGGATTTAACAACTGACTTAATGAAGATAAAAAATTGTTTAACTAAAAAATAGACAAATTATGATCACCAATGTCTTACTTTAGAACATAGTACATAAAAAAAAAACTTGGGGGCTAAGAGAACAAATAGAAGATTGAATTAAATAGTTATAAAATTTAGGGACTAAAATGTAACATGAACGTAACTTAGGTCCAAAAAAGAAAAAAATTAGAAAGTTGGGGAATGAAATCATGTTTTAACTGAAAAAAATTGTGAGACAGACAAAAACTGTAAAAATTGCAACCTAGGCCCTCATAAAGGTAAGCGCTTTACAAAATGAGATAAAACTCAAAAAAGAACAAATCATATCCTAAAAAAAACAATAAAAAAAAAGTTGAAAGCAAAAAAAAAAATTGCTAAACTATGGCCCAACTAGGCAGGCTTAACCAGTCCAAAACCGAGTTATTGTCATGAAATAGTACCAATGCCAATGTTGATATTTAGAATTATAGTGTAATTAGGAGATGGCGATTACCCAAAAAAATAATAAATAATAAATAATAATAATAACAAAAAAAAAAAGAGATGAGAGTTGTTGTGTAGGAAAATTACCAAAATTCCCTATGAGATTTAAATGAACCTACACTTTTACTCTTACTATTTGGAATACCTACATTTATTCTCTTAAAAGTCAATATAAATACACTTATCTTCTTAAAAGTTAACTTCATTAATAACCGTCACTACAGAAAAGAAAAAATGATTATTTGTCCCCTTTAGATTTCTTCCATAAAAACGTTGTCCCTCCCCTAACTTTTGCATTTAACTAGCTATCCCTTTCCCTTCTCCTCCGCCTCTGCCTCCACTGAAGACCTCATCTTCATTAGCCCATTCCCCAGGCCTAACGTCTGCCCTTTTGCAACTTCAATAATCCCTCTTGATCTTACCACTTGACTTGTGGTACCACTTTTTGCAAATATTGTTGTCTCACACATTTAAAAATTTCCACATTGCCAAACAATTAAATTTAAGTTAATCTTGCACTTGATTTTTGTTTTAGCCTCTGCTATGCTAATAAGAACTTCATGTTCCAAATATTCTCCTCGGTAACAAATTTAGTATCTCAGAGGCCAAAAAGAGAGATAAAAAAAAGTTTCAGGCATCGAGACAGGATTTCAGACTGGGCCTTCTTCTAAGTGGATAGAGAGATAGAATCACAGTCAATCCCCAATTCCCATTCAAAGTTCTAATTTCATCCTAAACGAGATCAATTTCGTCTTCTCCATTCTTGCCATCGGCTCCATATTGAATTTTACTGTCATGTATTTGTTGGCACCGACCACTTAGGTCTGCTCCCAAAATCTCATGCACTCTTGCGAGTCAATGAACAAAAATATAAGTTTGTTATACCGGTTACATTTATAAAGAAAAAATGTGATCAGTAAAAGTTATGAAGGATTAAATCAAAGCAACGTAATGACTAATTCAAAGATTTTAAAAAATTTAAACATTTCAAAGTTGGTAGTGACCAATTTGATAAATAGAAACACATAAAACTAGAACCAAAGCATAGTGGATTTGAGATTTTTGCTCAAATAGAGTCTTGACTGAAAGTCATGAAAGTTCAGGAGGCCAAAAACATAAAATCTGATATTTTAGGACATCTTATATGCTTCTGGGAATAGAGTGATAAAAATAGCTAATTTCATAGTTTTGAGGACTAAATGATATATAACACACATAATGAGGACCTATTGTATATTTTCCCTTTTCTTTTTCTTCTGGACATCTTTCCTGACCCAGTAGAAAAGAATGGGTTGAGGCCCAAAAGCAAGGGTTACTGTAGCATAAGGGCATTATTCATAAGATACGAAAGTTTATAGCTTTAGTGCTAGCATTCGACCCGCAATTTGTTGTTGGTCGACTAATGAAGATTCAAGTTTTTTTTTATTGAACAAGTTTTTTTATAGTGGTTACATTTATAAAAGAAAAAGGTGTAAAAAATTTATAAATTTAAAACTAAGTCATGATTAATTTAAATATTTTTTAAAAACACTAAAGTATTTCAAAATTATTAGTAATTAATTTGATAAATAAAAAACATGTGTCAAAAAACCAAGATAGTAAATTTGGTATCGAACTTTTAAACACAAACAAAGGGAAAACTGTAGATTATGCAAATTAAAGCACATAGGAATTATTGTAAGTTTCCTTTTTGACATAAGAAGGAGAAAACGAGCTTTGAAATGATGGCCACATTTTTGCCCTTCATAATTAAGGCCTTGCGCTCTAAAACAAAAGTGATCACCTATGGAAAAGGCAATGGGCTAAATATGCTCCTAACTGGGTCAAGCCGGAAAAAAATGCATTGTGACCTAAATTTTTGGAATTGTACTACCGCAGGGGATATTTTATAACGTCCCATCAAGTATTTAGCGCTTTAGTTAATTTATATAATGATGATTAACGTTAAAGTAATTAATCTTTGTTGCGTATAAATTATTTAGAACTTCAACTCTAATATGAGAAGCTCCTTCTAAACGATGAAACCTTTCATCCAATATTGGTATGTTCCTAGCTTTTGAACACCCCAAAATCACCACCGCCATAGACTGCATGCTAATCCTAGTATGCCATCTTCCTCCACAACTGGCATGGTTGAGCCACCATTGCTTGCCGCCAGCCCCCTGCATTGCCACCAAGCACGATGATCCCACCCCCAATTCTCCTCCTTAGAAGCAACCAAAAGAGCCTCCTTCTGCATTCTCCTCCAATTGTTCAATGCATTTTTAGATACCACCATGCAAATGCATGTGACTTCATCCCAATCACCAACTCCCTTATAAACAGTGTCTTCAGTTTCATGGTATATACGGAAGTATCACTAACTAATGCAGGTAAGTGGTACGAGTATTAAATACTTTTGCACTTTATCATTTTTTCGTATGATATACTGTAACATTTTGTAATATTTTTTATAATTTTTTGTACATTTTGTCAAAATATTGTGGTATATCATGCAATTTCAGGTGGTATATACAGCAGTATTTGATTTTTTGTCCTGCATGTGTGTGCTATTTTTTTTTTGTCATTTACATTAAAGTACCATACATAAATATGTACAATGATAAAAATATAATTAATATACATATTTTTATTAATTTTATTTGTTTTACAAATAAAATTTAATTTACAAATAATATCATTTTTTCAGCTATAACATGGTATTGATCAATATCCCCAATTGGAATTCTATGTATGTTACATCAACTGAATATTACTTTTATTAGTAGAATTTTTTGACTTAAAACCAAAGTTTTATGACATGAGATAAGTATGTTGTTTTTACAGAATAAATTAGAATAAAAGTATCATACTTTGAGCCATCTAGGAAATAAATACAGTATTAGAAAATATATTATTATTATTAGAGTGTTGTTTTTTTTTTCTTATATACCAATAAATTAGTCCTTTTTTTACCAAAATAATACTCCCTCCGTCCCAAATTCTTTGCACCATTCACGTTTTACCAATTAATCTATGATTTTTTATTTTAGACATTTTAACATATAAATGAAAAAATTTTATGTGTGAATGATAAATCAAGACCTATAGTTTCTAAATATATTTTTTTTAATTTTTTTCTAACAATCAATAATATAAAAAAATTCAAGTCAAACTAGCCCAAAAAGTCAAATGGTTCAAAGAAATCGGGACGGAGGGAGTATTTATTTTATTCTAAATATTCCATTTTTTTATGTTTTTTGTATAAAAATATTGTCTTTCATATATAGAGGATAATTATGATAAAAAAAGATTAGAATATATAAAAATGTTCAAAAAAATTTATTTAATGTATTTTATTATAAAATAATATTCTAATATTAACGGTATGCAACGCGTTATATCATATGATATATGTGCCTAGGATTTACGGGCTAGCTGTCGCAGTATTAAGACCTTGCTCACAAGCCATCACATGACTTCCTCGTTTGTTCTTCACTCCCAACTCACCAAAACAACCTGTCGACCCTTTCCTGAGGAGTTTTCCGTTTATTTTCCATCTGATTCCGATTGGAATGAAATCCTTTCACCTTGCTCTCCCGCTTCAGCTTCTCCAAAATTCTCCGAATATTGAGATCATAGAAACGCGCGGTCACATACAATACATGCGGCCTCTGCTCAGTCTGTATCAGGGATGGCAAAATCGGACCCGACCCGATGACTTGGACCAACCCACCCGAATCCAAGCCCGACCTGACCCGATTTGATTAAAAAAGTCAACAACCCGAACCCGACTGTGCCCAACCCGACCTGAACCCGAACCTGATTAAAGGGAAACCCGAGAAAACCCAAGCCCAAATGACCCAAACTCGAAATATCCGAACCCGAAATGACCCGAACCCGAGACTGACCTGACCTGAACCCGAGATAACCCGATAACTAAACTCGATAATACCCAATTTTAACCCTCACCATAAACCTTAACTTTCCTCTTTCATTATTTTCTATATTAAGTCAATCCTAAATATGGAGGTTTTCATGTTTAGTAACTTCCATTTTTTGAGTCTTTCATATTCAATATGTCTTATATTTAGGAATGGTGACTTCCGTTATTAGTAACTTCTATTTTTTGGTATTTCCATATTTAATAAGTCTCATATTTGGAGATGAGATTTTCATATTTAGTAGTTTCATTTCTTTTTTTAAGATATTCATGTTTAATCATTTTCATATTTTGAGAAAGAATTTCCATATTTAGTAACTTCTATTTTTTTAGGACTTCTATATATTACAAGTATCTTATTTTGGGAAAAAACATCCATATTTAGTGTATCCCAAATTTGGATTTTTCCAACAGAAGTAATTTTTATATTTAGTAAGTTTAATGATCTTAATAGGCAATTATTAAAATTACAACATTCACACATAAACTTTTAAGTATAATGCAATAAAGTACCTAAATTTTAAAAAAATTTATTTTAGTCACCCATAATAATTACAACATGGATCCTAAAATTTTTGAAATCATTGCACTTTCACCCAATTTTTTTTAAAATTTACAATTTAGTCACTGATAATGAACTTGATTTGTATTTCGTTGCAATTTCAAAGAAAATTCATTGAAACGTAAGCATAACAAAATTGTCGTTGTGTATGTCTGAGTGATAGCTAGGTGAAGATCTGAATAATCTGTACAATGATAGTTAAAGGGTATAAGTTTAGAAAAATAATCAAATATTACTATCAATGTTAAATTATTTAAATATGTACTAAACTATAATGAAAAAGATTTTTATGAATATTTTAATTAAATATACTAAAAAATGAAATTTTAATTTAAATTAAATCACACAAAAAATTAAATTATTTGATTTAAATTTTTAAAAAAATTGAATAAATTCAATCGTTTTGACTTCACACCAATAACTCACATGAACATAAAGGTTGACCTGAATTTAACTCGAAAGCTGACCTGAAGTTACCCGAGACTAAAATTACCCGACCTGAAGTGAGCCCGAACCCAAATAAACCCGGCCCAACCCAACCCGAACCCGAAATCAACTCAACCTGAAATCAACCCGAACCCAAATGACCTGACCTGAACCCGACCTGGACCCGAATTCATGCTAACTTGAGTAGACCCGAACCTGAATGACCTGACACAAACCTGACCTGACCCACCCAATTGCCATCCCTAATCTGTATCTCCCTAATCGGACTAGAAAAATGGGTCTGGAGGAGGTTCCTTTCCTCCAAGAGGAGGTTTAAGTCAAGCATACGCCATCTTCCTCTCCTTTTTCTCCGTTCTATAGCCCATCTGCAAGCCAAGACAAGTAATTCTTGGGATGTGATTGAACAAGTAAAGTTTTCCCTACAGGTATGTTTAGGACTAAAGTTTGCCCTGCATTAATTCATGTTAATTACATTCAAGGGTTAAGTTGAAAAAACTTGCTAGCTGTCGTATATAATATATAACTGTGTTTCTAGGCCTTCATTTTAAGAAGAGAAAGAATAATATTAGGCACAACCAAACACTTCGATCGACAAGGAGATAAGGAGGATATATATAAGCAATTTCCATATTAGAAAAGCTACAGCCACTACACAAGACATTCATTTTCTTGGGAAATTGTGATTCCAATAAAATTTGTTGATGGCTTATTAGGAAGATGGATGGTTTACTGTGTGGTCAATGTGAAAAAGAGCAACAAAAGTAAGGAAGAGAATAATCAAATTAAAAGAGGACTGGGAAGCTCATGAGGTTAGGCTGAAGGTAAGGCACCTGGAGAGCTAGCAGATTTGAAGGACACAAAAGGAGCACCCTGGTTCCTGCTGAAATAAGCCATAGAGGAACAGCGAAGAAAATTGGCTTAATAATTTGACGTGGGTATTTGCGTATATTAGATATTTTAGAAGCACAAAACTGATAACAACCCAAGGTTCGGCTTAGCATCTAAATCTTAGATGCTGCTGACCAAAGGGTTAGCTTTAATGCCCCACCTCCCTTGGCTTCTAAATGTTCAAAAAAGAAACTGTGTTGAATTTTAGAGCTGTAAATGAACTAAACAAATATGGACAAGTTCTAAAGTTAATGTGGATGTAGCATCTTTTGATCTTCAAATATCATCAGGTATTGGCATATTATTGCTCGGGTAGTGATGAAAAGGTGCTTTTCATGGTATCGTATGACTTTGATTATGTGGAATTAGTGATGTAAAAAGGAAGGTTTAGCAGTATGGCTAAGATTGAAGGATGGGAAGACATTGGTATTGAGTCAAATTCCTTCCAGCTGAGAGGTAGCTCATGTGCCAGGCACCTTTCCACCTAACCTTGCTTGGCTTTGGATTTTGATGGTTGAGTAATAATATGGAGTCTATTTTGAAAAAATTTCAAACTTTATTCATAATGTGCATATGAAAAATTGTAAAACTTTAACAAAACTATGTCACACTTGTGTCGAACTCAAACCCTGAAATAATCAACGGATGGAAAATTGGTAACGACCAGCTGGTGCCAAGTAACAATTCCCAAAAGGCACTTGACCTGCCTATAATGCTATAACTCATCAACAACCTTAAGCCCCCAGCTGACATCTTCACAATGCCTCACATAAGGCACCACCTTACCTGTATCAGCACCTCTTTTTGCTTTGCAGTCATAGTAGGGAGGAGCGTGAAAGCAAGGCTCCATCGACATTGGTGTTGTCTTGTTTTCAGGCCGGTAGAGGATCCACGGCTTTAACCCTCCAAGGCCCTGAGCCACATACCCAAAAGTAGACCAACCACTTGTGACCAACACAACAGTTAAACTCAGCAGATACATTTCTGCCCAAGCCTTCAAGTTGTGTATCTGCTTCTCTGACTGTTGGTACTCTTCATGACTTGGCTGATACACCCCAATTACTTCACCTGTCACACTTGGGTGTTCCCAGTACATGTTCCTTAGGTTTTCATAGTACCCAAAAAGCAGAGAGGTCACTAGAACAGCTTTCATTTTCAGGTTTCCTCCACAGCCAATGACAGTTCATTTTGAGTTAACTTTGGGCAACAACATCTCCCCTTGAACGCAGGCTAGTATTTGATCCATTACATGTTTCAGCGGACCAGTCCCTGCAGCTTGGAAACTCCTTATCTGAATGCCAACCCTTTCATCTGCTTTCGCCAAGTAAGCAAGATAGAACCTTGTGATCAAACCCCAAATGTGATTTGAAGGGTGGAAGAGATACCAGCCCAGGTGGTGGAATATAGTCTCTTTGTTTGGAAACAACTTTTTCACTTCCTGTTCAAAACATGGCATCAAGAAGAGGGACGGTACGAAGTAGTTGTCACTTTTCACAACCAACCAAGGGACTTTATTCAGAAATGCCTGATCTTCATCACAGAAGAAGAGCTTGTCTTGATCATCATAATCATGAACAAGATGAAGGTATGAATATGGTGGCACTAGATTTGATGATGAATTGTGCATCATCTTCTTCTTAAACATGTTCCCATAGCAGTAAACTGATTTCTGGCAAAAGCTTTCAAATTGATTTGCGAGGGGAAAATCACGAGGTAGAAACCAGGATGCCTCCGGAAATGGCTCACAGAAGAGTGCATCCATGTCCTTTCCGCGGTCCACCAATAGAACTCTATCAGTCAAAAGAGCATAAAGAAATGCTGAAGCCAGGGTTAGTACCTTGTTCCCCAAGCCACTGAACGATATCCAGACGACGTACTTGCAGTCTGGGGGAGCAGCAGGAGCTCCATTGCGGGAATCTAAGAGCTTCAAGCTATTGTTGTAGGGGTCAGTGAATGGTCCACAGAGTTTGTGACGATTCTCGTAGCTTCTCAGCTTTGAAATGAGATACGACGATGGCTTGTAAGGTGACGGTTTGCGGTAGAGGACAGATTGATGCCTACTTAAGCAAGAAGTTTCATCAAATCCAGGAGAAAGAAGTCCACCATACAACTCATCTTTCGGCTTGTCAGTTGTCCTAGACTCATCAGCTTCCGAAGGTGTCGATGTGTCGAAGTGTTTAGAGGATTCAGAACTGTTAGATCTATTTGTTGGCTTATAAAGAACTGCTTCTGAATCTGATTAGATCAAAAACAAAAGAAAAGAAAAGGAGAGATTTTTATGAAATGATACTCGCAGATGAAGAAATCGTTACAAAGACCTAAATCACAAATTCCTTGAAAGAAAAATAAAATATTCTCTTACCTAACTTCAGTTGTGTGACATTTGGATGGAAGATTCTTGCATTGGCAAGTCCAGTTATTCGAGGGCCGGAACCTTGATGTCGGAACACAAATATGAGGACAATCAGAGAAGAAACGAATAGAAGAACAAGCAAGACCTTCGGAAGCTGAACTAAACCGAACCCAAATCTCTTTGTCCGAACCAGAACAATATCGTCCATGAAGCGACGATTCCTGAGTTTTGAGGAAGAAGAGAGTCGCTGTCTGAATAAACTGAAATCCATTCAAACCTCAAAAACCCTTCGAAATTATTCACAAAACGAGCCATTTTTCTGATTGGAAACAGAGCATTGTCTTGTCCTAATAGCTAGTGTAGAACCAAGTCATGCGACTGTTGCCGATTACTAGTTTATTTCCATATTGTTGAGAGGATCTCAGATCAAGAGTAATAAAAGTGAAGGTTGGATTTTGTGCTATTCTTCGGGCAAACTAGACTGAAAGTTTGCCAAATTTTGATTTTCACTTACTATTTGCTTAATTACATTTATTTGGTACTAAATATACTTAACTTTTAACCCCTTTTTATGAAAATAACTTCCTCCTAGTTAAAAGTAAGCTAAACAATATCTTATAAACCAGCGACATAGGACTTTGAACAACAATAGAAACATAATACTGATAACCAAAAGTAGAGGTAAAAAATGAACAAACAATTCAAGCTTGACTCAGTTTAAAAGCTTTTAAAAGTTTGTCAAAAGCTAAGGGCCAATTCGTTTCGTCTAAAGTCAACTAACTTTTTTTAACTTTTTCATCTTTTTTATGTGAAACCAATTTCATTTGAAAGTCAATGTTATGTAGATACAATAATCAATTTGAAAATAAATTTTTAAGATGTTAAATTTTTATGAATTTTTCTTTTTTAAGACTTGAAACTAGAAAAATTCATAAAAATTTAGTAAGATTATAAAAATTATATTTTCAATTGATTATTGTAGCTACATAATATTGGCTTTTAATTAAAATTAGTTTCAAGTAAAAAAGATGTAAAAATAAGAAAAAGTCATTTTGTAGTCAATTGACTAAAGTTAAAACGAATTGGGTGTAACAGTTTGGGCTTGACTTGAGTTTGATTAGTTAAAAATTTGTTCATTAATTATTCATATTATTTTCAATCTAAACATGAAGAAAATAACATGCTTGGCAGATATTTCAAGCTAAACATGATTAGCCTACTATTTAGCTTTGTTTTTTTTTCCAACCCTAACAAAAAATGGCTACTCGTCCCTGCTGCATCGAAGAGAAAAGAATTAAACCAAGGCAAATTTTTCATGTAATCCAGAATAAATCTAGGATGGTAACTTATAAATAATTGGAAAAAAAATCAAATAGAGAATAAACTCTATTAGACTAACAAACTAACACTTAGTTGGACTAATAAACCCTTCAAGAACAAAATCGTGGATGATGGCTCAAACATAAGAAAAAAAAATAAAAGGACACCATCACCTAATCCATGATTTGGAAACGCCTCACCATTTATGTCTCATTGCTTTTCACGCTTCACTTGATCTACTAACACCAAAATGAATTACCCATATTTGTCTTTCATAGAATGTTAGATGAACCAGAAGGTGCTCGTACTAATGGTGATAATAGAGTTTTGTGGAGGAGCAGGAGGAAGAAATGGTGAAAAAAAAAATTGATTGGATGAAAAAACGACAATAAATCAACCAGTCAAGCTTAAAGTGATATCCAAACCTAGTCAAAGGCGTAGAGAAGAGAGGAAGAAGATAATGTAGAGAAGAATGGGAGGCAAGCAGACTAGGTTTTCTTTACAGCCTTAACTTCTGCCCATAGCATTTTTAGGTTTATTTAGTGCACAATGTATACATTCTATTAAGTTAGATATTGTTGAAATATAATGTATCACATTCTATTAAATTAGATATTGTTGGAATAATGTATCAGATTCTGTCAAGGTAAATTCAAATAATATTGTATCAAATTTTATTAAGTTCAGCTAGATATTGTTGAAATAATATTGGATAGCTACACGTTCTTGCTATTTATCTCATTTCATTCCGTGATAGGCGGCTAATACTAATCTAATGTCGTTGAGCATAAAAGTATTTAACAACAACATCTTTATTTTACAACTTGTACCACCTGATTCTATGTACCAAAAAAATAATAAAAGCAAAAACTTCAGCACAAAAGTAACTCGTAATCATAACAAAATCCTTTACCGAGTAAGCTGAAACTAACTAGCTTAGACGGCTCTAAGCTAAACAGAGGACTTCTCTTGGTGTTCCCCCACTGTGAAGACTTCATGAGGTGGGATTAACGGCCCAAACTAGATACTAGTACTTGATTTCTTTACCAAATCGTGTGAAATTTTCTCAAAGCCATCACAATTCATATGAACAAATTAAGAGGGGTTTCTAATGTGTGCAGTAGCTAGGGCACAGGTTTCACTAATTAGCTCTCTTAAGTAGCAGATTTATCACAAACTAATAGAAGATTAGAATTAAGCATTTTCATTGCCAAAAGATGTGCTCACTAGTAAATTTGATGCGGAGGAGACAAGTGCCTTTCCAGAGGAGGCGATTTTCGCCGGCCCAAACTCAAAATTCCAACCCCAGACTGTTATAGATGAAAAAGAAAAGGTCAGATTGGTCGTCAGTCTATTCCACGGCTCTACAATACCACCAATCCTCCTTCAAATATACTGGTTCTTTTCCCGACACAATTAGTCTAAGAGTTCGTCTCTTAATAACTTTTACAGCCGTCCCAAGATCCAACTTTGGCATTGCTGATAAAATGATCCAAAAATAAAATAAAAACACATCCTTTTTCTAGGAAAATACCAAAACCCTCTTAATGTTTAGCTGAATCTACACTTTTATCTCCACTATTTTAAATACCTACACTTTCCCCCCTCAAAAGTTAACATGCCTACACTTAACTCCTCCAATGTTAACTCCGTCATTCACCATTACAAAAGAACAGATAAAATGTATGACTTTATCTTCTAGCCTTCTTCCTTAGAAGCTTTGCCCTTAACATATGCATCTAACGAGCTGCTAACCCTCTAGCTTGCTCCTCCAAAGAAAAACCAAATTAATTCAAATCCCAAACTTGGGCGAACCACTTTTACTCAAGCTCATCTTCAAAGGGATCCACTGTCACAAGCTGCTGGTCCTCCAACACTGGTACCTCTTGTGACACATCCTGCTTGTCACTCTTCTTCGTTCTACTCCACTTCGTCTTGTGAAGTTTTTGAATCTAGGAGCTGGTTCTCAGTTTAAAAAGCTACCAATCCCCAATTTTCCTCCTCAAAGGAATGAGATTTGTTCAAAGGCCTCAGGAGCTTGGCCATTTACAAGCAAGAGCAAGTTGTGATTTTGCTGAGGAAAGTCACTAGAATGAAAGAAGAGGCTAGGGTTTCGCTCTATAATCCCTAACTACCCTCAGCCATCAAATCACTAATTGAGTCACGATACTACATCCTCCAAACAAACGCAATTGCTTTGCTAGTGAACCTCTTGCTCAAAAAATCGAACAAGGAGATTATCATATGATTAGGACTCATTCCAAGTTTGTTTGATGTGTTAAAGTCCGAATTTAGTGAAGCATAGGAGCAAGTTGCTAGAGCTCTTTTCAGCCTAGTGTTAGACGATGAGAACAAGATGGCGATATGCATGCTTAGCGCATTAAAGCCACTCTTCCACACTCTCAGATCCAACAAGGAACACCACTAAGTGACATGCCGATGGCCATGAAGGAAAGAACAAAGGCATGGGTGAAGAAGAGGATGGGGACCGGGGAGGAGATGGAGAGAACGGAGGAGGTACCAAAGAAGGGTGGTGGGCAGGAGGAGAACTAAATAGAGGGGAGATAGAAGAAAGATTCAGTGAAGAAGGAAGAAGAATGGTCAAATGAGGATGATTTGAAGGTGGACCTAGGTTCGAGAATCCAATCAAACATTAAATAGGAGTAGCCCGTTAGATGCATAAGTTGAGGGGTCCAAGTTTTTAAAAAAGAAAGCTAAGAGGACAAAGTCAAACATCGTTTTTGTTTTTGTTTTTATTTTTATTTTATTTTTTTTAATAGTGAATAATGAAGTTAACATTTGAGGTGTTAAGTGTAGATAAGTTAACTTTTAAAGGGATAAGTGTAGGCACTCCAAACAATGTGTAGTTCAACTAAATCTCATGAGGGTTTAATTTTTCTTTCTTTTTTTTTTTTAGCAAAAAGATCAACACACATGTTCATTATATGGGTCTTGGTCATCTCCTGGAATTGGTAGTCTTCTGGTGAAAAACTTCTAGCTTTGGTTTTGTTTTAAATCAAATTTCTACTGATCTCTTCATCAACCCTGCTGTAGGATTATCAAGCCTCTAAAATATGGAAAACAAAAGCAATTGCCAATTAAACTATCTTCTTGAATCATGTTTTGTGAGCTCCAGCCTGAGTTTCGTCGGGAAGATAACAATAAGATAAGGGCAATATTGTCTAACCGAAATATGAAATCCAATCCCTTCTTGACTTGCGATAAACCTCTTAATCAATATGGTTAATCAATGATGCTTAACATGTGCCCTTAGGACAAACATTAGAGAAACCCAATTCAAAGAGTAATCTCTGAACTAGATAATGAGTTGACTCATGTATCGGTCGGGAGGTGCAAAGACATTACTGACAAAACCACAACACCATTTCAGAGAAAAGGATGATTAAGCAATCTAATTTGCATCACAGATGGACTTGAAACTCATTTCTAGACGAGGTTGTCTCATAGATCATAAACTCATCCAAAACAAAAACTGAATACTACAAAACCCTGAGTTAGAAATCCCAATATTGGTCCCAAAGATGGAGCAACTTAAACAAAGACCAAAACTTTGCATTATGGGAGTGTCTCGAGTTCAAAACTGCAAATTGAAGCAAGGTTAAGTAATAAAGGGCACACTACTAGTACCACCATAGCAACAAACCTCTGCTTCTGCCTCTGCCTCTGCCTGTTCCAAAACTAGTACTGATGTTTCATATGGTAATAGCAATACTTGAACTTCTTCCTCTTCAAGTTTCAACCTTAGCTCAATCAACCCAACCTATGCACATCCAATTTCCTCTATCTATGAGCCAGAGTACCAGATACAGTTCTATGATTTTCTTATTGGTTTCTAGTCCATCAAGATAAACACCTAAATCAATTCCTAGCAGAGTTTTGAAAATCCATCAACCCAAATCTGAAGGGAGAAGAACAAGCAAGCTCAAAACCGAATACAAATTGTGAACCCCAAAACAGCAACAAAATTCTTGAATTGGCGTTATTGGATACAAGTACAACATTTAGAAACAACAGTCACAATCAAAAGGACAAAGCCGGGTACCTCCAGCGTCGGGCCTATTCAGACCTAATTCTTCCTTGGTGTAGATAGCCAGCCCGTCGCCGGTTTTCTTCCACCGCCGAGAAGGGGCGTCCAGAAACCTGCCCCGGTCATCCCCTTCGACCCGTCTCTTCTTTTTCTTCACCGGTTTGTGCTTATTAGACTCGCCGCCAGCATTCGGATTATATGGTTTGTCCGGAGCCAGTTGCTTCCTCTTTTTACCGGCGAAAATATTGTCGATTTCGCTACCAGCCTTCTTGGTCACTGAAGTGCGATTGTCTTTCGAATGAAGAGTTGGCTCTTCCTTCTCTTCCTCCCGAGGCTTTCTCGAGGCGCTCTTCTTTTGCTTCGGCATTGCCCGACATCGTAGGGAGGACTGGAGGAGCAGTACAAAACTACCTAACTGAAGGGCTGAAAGCTAAAACCCTAACTGAGGCCCAAAGAAGAGAAAATTACGTCCTTCTCTTGCTTCTTGTTCTTTTCGTTGTTGTTGTTTTGCTAATATGAAGTAAGTTCGTGGGCATGGCGCTATTTGAAAATAACATCAACAGCTACTTTTAGAGGTTGAAGACGATATTCAACAACTTTTAACTTTGATCTGGAGGAGCTATCTTAACAGTTGAACATTATTCTTATGCTAATTTTAAACATAATTTAAGTTAATATATTCTACACCATTGAAGAAACAACACTTAAATCCCCACTTATTGCTCAATCTTGCTCACGTAAAAATAAATACCAAAGGAAAATGAAGGAACCAGCTACAAATCCTTTGATTTCTCTCTCTCTCTCTCTCTCTCTATCTCCCCCCATCTGCATGGAAACAAAAATCAAACAAGAAAACACAAAATGACAGAACCATAACCCTCACCCTTTCCAAACGGCAGTTCAACGACATAGAAGATGAACAAAGCGATCAATACAGTACATGAATATGCTTTAAATAAATGTTCATCTCACTTGAACCAGTGATCATCTCAAATCAGCGCAATATAACGATTTTAGAACCCTAAAAGACAAAAGTAAAATCAGCCAGTTGTGTC
Source organism: Aquilaria yunnanensis (assembly GCA_039654915.1). Lineage (NCBI taxonomy): Eukaryota > Viridiplantae > Streptophyta > Magnoliopsida > Malvales > Thymelaeaceae > Aquilaria > Aquilaria yunnanensis. The sequence continues at coordinate 7,970,989 of CM077595.1, forward strand.
GCTTCCCTCTTCAGTCCTCCCTCAATCTCCGCTGCAACAGTAAAAGTGTGGGAGTTTAACTCGACCACAACTCCTGCACCAACGCACACAAGCTGATAAAGAAAGCTTCTACAAGCATGAGGGACTCAAAGGACAGTTAATGTAGTCATCAAAAGAAGAACAACAACACTAATTAACAAGAAGCGACTGCAGAGTTAGAATAGTGTGTTTTAAACAAACAAGCAAGGGAAACGGAAAAATCCTAAGCCTATTAACATAGTAAATGCAAAAGAATAATGGTCTTTGCCCCATGAATAAAGGAATTGAAATAATTTCTAAAGTCGAACTGTTATTGATAACCACGAGCTGGATCATACTCCATGTACTCTTTCAGAAAGAGGTTACCCAACAAGGATCACATCCTTTGGACTCGTACATTATATACTTCAGATTATATACAAGGAAAGAGGTTACTCACCTGCAACGAATAATAACTGGAGTGGGTTTCAAAGCCTTTGGTCCATTCCTTATGCCTCTCTTATGTTTACTAACCTGCATAGCTAACAACATCATAAGTACAGCTCTCACACATAATCCCAAAATCTTACCCATAACAGTACCCTAAATGAAATATCACATATGCATGCCAATAAGAAGGAAATTGTGAACTTAATTCACTATGCACAGCTAAAGAACAATTACATAGAGGACAGAAATCACATCCCACCACCTTCAAACATCCTGGAACTTGGTGGTGGCCACAACCCAACACCCATGTAAATGAGTGAGTTTCTACAGAGATTTTAGAAAAAAAAAAAAAGGGGGGGGAGGGGGGGGGGGGGGGAGCAGGAAGGATTGGACCATTGGAGGCAGACAAGGCAAAAACACATGAAAAAGAAAATGCAAAGGTCATGGAAAATTTTAAATCAATAAGATCCTAGGAACAATTCAAGACTCCCTAGCTGCAAACTCCATATTCCACACTGCCTAACTCCCATACAGGTAAACAGAGACAGAGGCCACCAAACTCGCAACAGAGAAAAGGGAACCCAGCCAAAAAAGCATATTGCTCTAGAAGGTAGAGAAATGACATCTAGTGCAATGCAATCCAAAATAATACATGAAATATCTGGATAGTCAGAAAACAATGAAGATGGGCTGCAAAGAATGCCCCATCAGTTAGAGCTAAAATGCTTAGTGGTGTGATAGAGAAATGCAGAGCAAGTCATGTTACACTAAATGAAAGATGAGGGAGAGAGCTCTACATGTTTAGCTCTACATGTTGGACCAAATTCATTTTGATCAGAGACATGTATCTGAAATTTATGTCAAATTAGAGGGAGAGAGAGAGCTAATAATGCAAACAGGTTAATGCGTGTGACAAAGTAAACCTTAGAGCTCGAAACATCAAATCAAGGGCAGTTCAGAGAAGTCCTTAAAACCAAACTCAAACTTCCAAACATTTTTAAGATCCCTATAAATCGAGATATTCTTCGTCATTATTTCAGAATGTCAAATTTGAAGGTAAAAATCAACATGAAATACAAATTAACGTTCACAAAACCATCCATGATCGATTTCCATGAGATACAATCCATATAAGAAGCTGAGATGATCAGTAAAATTCTCCCTCTGCATAATAACCATTTCTAATTCTTAAAAACAATAACCCGAGAGCGTTTGCGCTGTTACCTTCTTCTTAGGCACAGCCATGAGCTCCATGGACCCGCCGATAAAGGAACCCGGAAACCCATACCCAACATCGTTGCGGTATGAGATTTGGTCGACCTCCGGCAAGACAAACAGTTGCGAGGTGGTCAGTCGACTAATGGCGTCGACCATCGGTGGAGGCAGAGCGACAGAGTGGGTCCACCTCCGTACCTCCGAAATGGAACCCACCACAGACCCAACACCCGCTTCAGCATCGCCAATCTAAGCGCCATGGTTGGCAGCTACAGGCCATTGAAGTCTGCTAGGTATTTACCTCGCTGTAGACAATTTACTAATTAGTGAAGGATTATGAAACGACGTCGCCCCATATATATGGGCTTTGGGTTCAAAATTGCGCAGAAGCAGTCCAGCATTATTCAAGCCCAAGGTAATCTACATTTAATATAGACGTATATTTCAATATTTGGTGGTCTTTCTAGCATTGCTGAGTTGCTATACTAAAACAATTCTTGTTCATTCCGTAACAATTTATATTTCATATAATGTTATTTATTTAAGTAAAAAATACTATTTTATTTAAAGTGTTGTTTATATATGTATATATATATATAAAAGCAAAGAATATTCATTCTTTAGGTTATGTCACTTTTATCCCTACATATCAAATATTATTTTTTTTAGTAAGAAATATTGTTCCATTGAAAAAAAGTTGTTTCATAAGCTGTTCATTCTATAAGAGATATTGTCCCTAACATGCTGGTAATGTTGTAATTATTAATTTATGACATGTGTATATGGTACAATGAAAATAGGTATAGCTACTCGTCAACATCCTTTTCCCTAAGTAAAATTATAGTCAATATCCATTTTTTTTTTCTATCTACCCTAAGAGATTTCAAAATGATTTTCACCCATTTTTTGCTTTTTCCTATGCCTTTGGAAGCTTCAAGTTAAACCATGAATGAAAAATTATGAGATGGTATTGACTGTGTGACATTTTATAGTTTAAGAATAAAAGTGAAATACTCAACAGATTGTTGTATACATATATATACGGGTGTATACTTTTATGAATGTATCCACACATATCACTATGGGGTCTACAGACCTCACTAATTTTTTTTTTATTTTTTTTAGAAAATATTAAGTAATTTTTATTTGGACTTTACTGAAATTTACCAAATGATTTCATTAATTTAAGAAAATTAGGGAAATAAAATAAAAAATAATTAATTAAAATTATTTTTTATAAATACAAATTAAATTAAAATTTCATATTTCCTTTTATTATTTTGTTGTATATAAAAAAACCAATCATATATAGACCTCATAGAAAAAATTTTTAAATCCATCCTCTATACTTCTAACATTTCCTAACGTTTTTAATTTTTGAGTGATTTTTGTTGTAATATTAACTAGTTTACATACCCGACGTTGCCACGAGATTCTAAGTTTAATTAAGTTCTAGAAAAGTATATAAATTTAATTTTTATAGCCAAAAATATTATTGCAAAAGTGAGGGTAATTTTATCATTCAAGAAAGCAAATATAATATTTTACTTAATTAGACTAAACTAATTAGGGTTTGTATCATATATTACATTTTTTATACATCTTCACTTAAATTCACTGACCGTATATGCAGCAGAACTAATAGAGGACAAATTTGGAACCACACTCATGCAAAATAATGGATAAATTATTTTCACAAATAGTGTAATAAGTTAATAAAAATCCATCATTTCCTATAAATAAAAAAATGGATATGAGTATAGGCAATAATAATTAAGTATTAAAATTTTAATTCAAATCCAAACTTGCTAGATGAAGATAACTAAATAAAAATTTTATACATATAAACTAAAAAATTAAGAGCCTACAAAGAACATAAACATTGGCGCTATTTTTAGTTTTAGTTATACATGGAAGTTATATTTTTTTGCCTAATTTTTTTAATTGTATGTGGTTAGAAGATCAAATTTTTAAATTAGTTTGAATTGTTAATAAATGTTAAAAATGCGGTAATGATGTGTTTAGAACACATTCTTTTTAGTTTCCCTAAAAACATAATTTATTAGGTTAAATATTAATATTTTGAATTCATGGTCAAAGGTAGGTCAAATTATTTTGGTAATTATTAAATTAATATTAATTTTTGGAAAAAATAAATTGATTTCTTTGATTATGGACTTAAATGGTCATTAATGTTAATTTGATTTCATTTTTTAAAATATTATTTTTCCTCTAAAATTGCATTATTTCCTTAATTTTCAATTTTGCACTTTTAAAGAATTTTATAATATGTGGCGAATTAGCTGGAATCCCGTAGCAACTCACTTTTGTGGCTTAATTGCAGTTTTTCACGCATGATAGTTCTCAATTGAATATAAAATCAATATTTTTATAATGTGTGGCAATTAAAAGTGTAATGCACTCCTTAATTAATTTTTTTATTCCAAAAATTACTATTATTTACTTGACATATAAAATAAATCGGGATATATTCTCTAAGTTTAACGACTCAAATTAACCTTATGTTATGGGAATTTTATCAATGCTTTACTTTCAGCTTATATATTATTTATTAATCTATTAACTTGTTAAAAATATACTAAAATAAAAAATGAAAGTACGAGATCATAGTTACTTGTTATTTAAGATGATATAGGTTCTTTCTCAAAACTATTGCTACAAAATTTTACATATTTTTTTAACCTTATGTTTATGTACATAATAGTTAGGAGGTTAACTTTTTGAAATTAAATAGTGTTGATAATTTCCATTTCTTCTACCTAGGAAAGTAAAAATTTGCCATATTTGGAATGACATGCTTTCAAACTTTTCAAGTGTTGAAAATGAGTTAATTTATTTGCTTTCAGAATTCAATGTCAGTTGATACTAATTGTCATTATGATGATTGAACAATGATCAAATAGAACATTTGCTAGAAATAGGTTGACCTAAGAAAATTTATCCCTCCCGCCACTAGTTATAAGTAAACTTTTTATTCAAAAAACTTATTTATTTTTTTAACATGGACCAAACTTGCAAGAGAGGAAATTTTTTAGCTTCTATTTATTTCTTTTTTTGGAAAAAAACAATGCTTGAATTAGAGGAGAAAATTATGGCTGCTCGAATTATGTTGTAATTATGGCTGCTTTTATTTCAATTTTTTCTTATATGAAGTATTGACTTCCTTTTTTCTAGCATTAATTAATGCTATAAATGAGTTTTTTTATCCTCCCTTATTTAAATACAAAATTAATGTAATTTAGTACATCAAACACATTGATGTATGCATTGACCACTCACAATTGAAAATTACATGATTCAAAGATTTCCTTCTTAATTTTAAAATTTTAAATTTGAATTCATTTTTCATTGCCGAGTTAGGTTCTAAGCATTATTGGAACATTCGTGTAAATAACATTTGATTTCTTTTGTAAATTTTTAAAATTACTACGTGTCATCATGTTGTCATATTTGTTAAGTGAAAAGATAATTTAATCTTGAAGTGTGTTAGGATTTGTGATCTAGAAAATGTAAAATAATATTAAAAATAATATTGAATATTTTACATTATATTCATGGAGTACAAAGATATTATAGTTGTTATTAAAAATATTTTGTCAAGGCAAAAGTAACAGTTTGGGGTCAAATGATAATTTCCTCTCCTGAAAAGTCTGTCATGAAGTGAAAAAGATTCATTGAATCCTAGTAGTGTAATGTGGTAGATACTCATTGATCTTAATGCCAAGTTTCTTGTAATACTCCAAAATATTCCTATTTTAATCATCATATTTTTCCCAAATCTCAAAACCTGGCCCTCCCCTGCTAAGTCCCTATTGTATAAAAGATACTTTCATATGGTGTAACAACCAACATTTCATCATCCCATCTATATAATTGAACCATCCAATTAAAATCATTAATTAAGATTGACATATGATTTAATTAATTATAATTTACTTAAATTTAAGGAAGACTTGTTTTCATGCATACGACAAAAGGGCACAAGTCTAGAAGTAATGTTCTATTTAAGAACGATCATAAAAATCTATGACTTGAGATTTAAGAATGAAAAGAATAAGCTATGGATGAGATGAGGAACCTTCTGTAGTTCTCTGAACCTTAGAAACGCTCTTCAGAATATACTCCATTAAAAAAGTTTGCATATGATGCATCTTTCTTTTATGAGAGAGAGAGAGAGAGAGAGAGAGAGAGAGCGCCAAATTTATACCTAATCTATTTGTGCGAGATCCTTGTAATTCTTGACTACTTCTATGCAGTAGAGGATATGTATTGCTTGACAAGAAAATTGATTTTGGTGATTGGATGGTGGGAAGAATGAGAAATCAAGGTATTGCTCTAATAAAAATGAGCCTTTCATATAGTTCAAAGTACTCAAGCCTATAAATCATGCGCTCTATAGAAAAAGATCAAGTACTCTTTGTTAGTAAATAAAAGAGAATTTCATGCAAATCATCTTTGCCCACTTCACTTACATTTGCATGCTCATAAATAATGCTTGAATTATATGGGAAAATTAGAGCTGCTTAAATTATACTACAATTGGGGCTCTTTTTATTTCATTTTTATAAAAATAAGTAATATTGACTACCATTTTTATTATAGTATGAATCAATGCTATAAGTGCATTTTTTTCCTCCCCTATCTAAATTCAAATTAGTTTAATTTATTAAGTCAATGTATTGTGTCTTCATTGATTATTCACAATTGAAAATTATAGTAATTCAAATATTTCCTTCTTAAGATTAAAATTTAAATTTGAATTCATTTTAAACTGCCAAATTGGGCCATGAGTATTATTGGAATATTAATGTAAATAATATTATATTTCTTTCCTAAATTGCCAAAAGTGCCATGTGTCATCATCTTGTCGCCTATGTTAAGTGTAAAGTTTCTTTTCTTGTTAAGTGTATCCTTCATTATATATATACTAGTTTACATACCGTGATATGGTCAAATTAATTTGATGTTATTTTTTTGGAAGAAAGATCAAATTGAGTCATATAACTTTGGCAAGTTTTCCATTTTAGTCCTATAACTACATGAGTTTCTATTTGAGTCATATATGTTCGAAAACGCTAACAACGTTAGTCCTATGTTAGATGGGGCTGACGAACAATCTTATATGGCATTTAATGCCGTTAATTCTTGCTTAGTTGGCACATATAGGTGGACTTAATTACAAAAAATAAAATTTTGATGAAAAAGTTTCACAAACACAAAATCATTGCTACTTGAGGCATATTATAGACAAAATCACATTTTTCTCTTTTCATTCCTCCTTCGGCATAAAGAGTAAAGGTTCACCCAAATTCGTCTCAATCCATGGCACTTCTAGTTTTTCCCTAAATTCATCCTTTTTGTTTCATCTTTCACCTGAGTCAATAGCCTCGATCGAGACTTTAAAACAAAACAATCAAGTTTCCAAAATCCTCATGAATACTTCTAGATCTCCTCGGCAGCGTAAAATGGCAACCATCTTGTCCATTCTCTCGGCTAGTGCAACTAAGACTGTAAAAGAATCTATGAATAAATCCTCTCTTTCCCAATCTTTCAACTAATTCAACAACAATGGCACCAACCCAGATGCAAGTACATGACACTAGTTTCTTGGATCTGATAAAAGCCTGAAAATTACAATGAGTGCATTCTTTTTACTCGCATTCCTGCTCTTGATCAAATCTACTAGAGTTAGAATTGTCACAGGATTCTGGCATATCTTTCCTCTATACCCCTTGACAGAATCAAGGTAAAAAATGGCTCCGGCTGTGATGTTGTTTTTCCTCAGTTTTGAGCCTGTTTTTCAGAACATTTAGGATCAATTCCAAGCCGCCATTTGCCACCATTATAGCTTTGCTCTTCGAATCTTTCGATAGATTCAAAATATCAGTGCTAGAGCTTTCTTAGGTGGACAGGTCCTCCAACAATAATAGAGTTAGCAAATGAGGGATCACTCCCGCTTCCACTCTCTGCCTTAGGCATTCAAGAAGTATCCCAATTCTTATGGCTAAATTTAGTAGCAATCACGCTATTTTGTGGGAAAATAGTGGTTAATTATTCCCTTAATCTCATAAGTGAGTAAATCGTGGTCGAGAGCATCAGAGGCAAAGGAACAACGATCAATGCTAGTGAAAGTAGAAGAGAAAAAACTGAAATTGGAGTCGAGAGCGAAAATGATGTTTTTTATGAACTCTAGGGACTTAATTAGATAAATTATGAAAATTAAATGCTTATTTTGATCTTTTTTCCTATTAATGTTTATTACCTATCATGTAGGATTTTCGTTAAGGCTGTTAACGATAGGGCTAACGTTGCTAACGTTTTTGAACATATAGGACTCAAATGGAAACTCATGTAGTTACGGACTAAAATAGAAAAGTTGCAAAAGTCGTAGGACTCATTTTGACCTTCCCCTCTATTTTTTGTGTTTTATATATCTGTACTTTTTATTTCTCAATCAGATCTTAGCTAGCTTAGCTAGTTCATTCACATATAAATTAATTGTCTTTACCCACAAGTCTGTAAACTATACTATACATATTTGTTCTTATTTTTGAAATCTTTATGATTGTAAAATGTCACTTGAAAATAATGCTATCGTGCCACTTTTTTTATGGATGCAATTTGTTGTATTTGTTTGACCATCATCTACATTATAGACAAATTAAGTATAATCTACTTAGTATTAATTAAGGAAATAAGTGGAGTTAATTGGTCACTCTAGGATAAAATTTAAAATTAGCGGTAGCAGTAGTAGTAGGACTTGGCAAGCATTTTATTTTGTACTGGGCAAATGTTTCTCTGAAGTAGTAGTACTATTTGGCCATCCTTGATTCTTTTTTTTTTTTTTTTTGTGGAGATTTGGGTTACTGCCTCCTTGAGAAGATAATAAAAAATCATAGATGATTGCCGATATATATATATTGTGTGTGTGAGAGAGAGAGAGCTAGTTTTGTAGTTTTTTTTGCCTTTTGTGTGTTTTTTTTCTTATCATGTGTCTGTCTCCTCTCCTAAATGGATTTTTTTTGTCAACAAATAAAGATTTTATTGTAAATAAGCTACAGTAAAAGAGATACAAACATCATCTTAAAAAAATGATGGTATGAGACACCTAAAAAATCAAAGCCCCAAAAATAAAGTGCCAAAAACATAACCCCACAACTAAAGTAACTTAAGGAACAGAAAACCCTAACCATACAAAATAAAGAAGATCCAAAAAAGACAAAGGAGCTCAAACCAATCACTTAACCTAACTCATATAAGCTCATGCCCAGAAACAAAGCCCAAAACTAATGAAGGTAACCCTATAATGGATAAAAGAAGAATATTGGCCATTCCTCATAACTCTTTTTTGATGATTTAATCCCTCATTCAAATCTTTTCAACTTGCTTGTTAATGCTGAACCTTTTTGCCTTGAACTCAATTTTCTTCACCCCTCCTATGATCTTTTGTTTTTTTTTTAATTCTTCAAAATTTTTAATGCACATTCTTCACACTTGTCTTATGTCTCCTCATTAAGATTGGACACTTTAGATCTAATAATACTTGCACAGAGATCCATTTCTATCAAATTCTCCACCTATTTTTAAGCTCACCACAATTAAATAGCCTTCCATTTTAGGCATAATAGAACAATTAATTGGTCCACTTAGTTCCTAAGGTTGTAACACCTAGTCATTTATTATAATAGAAGAAAGCCTATCAAGCTGGCCTACTAAAGCCTCACACACCTTATTTTTAACAACCTTACCGCCATTATTTAAATTTTGCCTCATAACCCCAGCTGGCACACTTTCTCCATCGTTGATGCCGTGCACCTCCCAAAGATAAATTCCCTTCCTGGACAACTCCTTGATCGTCATGCATTAATTCTGCTGATGACATCCTCTGCAAATAGGTGACCCTTTGGCTACCTGGCCTTTTGTCAATTGACCAATTTTGCATCCAGGTGTCACTTCCCTGCAAGCCACCTTTGTCTGTTCCCCAGCTTCACTGCTAGGCATCACCTCCTTTGCAACCATCTCACTGGTCAGCACTCTGTTAAAGCTCTGTTTTAATTGATTTTAAAGTTTTATTTTAATTGATTTTAAGTCATATCTTTTAAATGCGTCCTGATTTAGATTAAAGTAGATGTTTTATTATGAATATTTTTGTTGCATGTGGTGCTATAGCTTATATGTGTTCTAGGTGTATAAAAGTTGAAATTATAAATTTCTTTTCATTTTAAAGTTTAGTGTTTCATCTTTTTACCAACTATGAAATGATCATGGATAACTTCTACTAAGATAATTTTAATAATGCCAAATGTAATAAAAATTTTAAAACCAAGTATAAAAAAGGTAATTAATCTCACCAATTTTTTCATAAACAATGAAATTACAACACATACGATTGTGAAATTCTTTTAGATAAAAAAATTTCAAATGTACTTAGCATGAAAATAACATATAATTGGTGCCCAGGTCAAAAAATTATTGAGGCTATTCCTTTTGACAAATAAACATAAGACACAAATGGAAGACAAAGATCTCACAGAAAAAATTAAACAAAATCCTTTATTGATTGGTCACAAATTTCATTTAGATTTTCAAAGTTTCAGCTACACACACACACACACACACACACACACACACACACACATATATATATATATATATCTCACATTCTTTTAGTTCATTTAGATAGTCTTGTAATTCATCCATTATTTCTAGTCATGTTCATTAGAGTGGGCGTGTCATTACACTAAAAGAATCATCACTGCACCACTGTGTATCGTGGACGTCTTCGGTGCGCTCTTTGACGAACCGGCATAAGTCTAGCCCTTTGTGCTTTGTTTCTTCATTACTGAAGGTATTTTGAATGTTATTTAATTCCCAATTCGTGGCCAGGTTCATTAAATTAAATGAAAGCCCCACCTGAAAACTAAAAACCATCTTACGCATATTGGCGATTACAAATTCTGTTGTGTGAGTGTAAATCCTTCAGTGTCACTCATTTCTTGGGATTATCATTTAATTATTTTGATTTTATTTTAGTACTTTTATTATCTGGGAAAATAAATTTTAAAAAATTTACCTTGTATTTCTTAAATTATTTTTAATTAATTACTTAAGAACTCTAGGGAATTAATTTTTTTTAAAATTAAGATTTATAAAATTAGGGGTGTTAAATTTTTGCTTTAGTCTTGTACTGTTATAAATTAAGATAAAATTAGTAAGAAACAATTGACAACTAAAAAATATATGTAAATGTTAATATAACTCAATATTCATATATGTAGTAAAATAAATATTATGAATTAATTAAAAAAATTAAATTTAAATTAAATTTATTATTTTATCTAAATTTCATGTTTATGAGAACCGAGCAAGGTACAAAGAAAAGTATCTTAACTCAAGTAAAATGTGAATAGAAAACAAGCAAAGTATATAGGATGCCACTTGCCTTGTTCCGATCCTAGAACTAATCCGATGGTCACTCAGGTTCAAGAACCTAATTAAAATAGTATACACTATTATTAGAGCCTAATTTAATCTCCAAAGACCTTGGTTCAACTTGAATACCATAAATTCATCTTAAGCCCACCATCAATAAAAATAACAGAATTGCACCATTGTACGAGAATGACCATAACTCTTTGTAGAAAACTTCAAACCACAATCTATAAAATTCTTATGAAACTAGACTTCTCAAGCTATAATATACATTTTATTCAAAATTTTTGGTTTAGCCAATTGATATAGTTTAATGTTCAAGTTTCAGATTCGTTCAAAGCCTACCACTTCAGTGATGTCTTGTGAGAATTAATATAACTTCTTTCTTAGGCCTCAAAATTGAATTTTTTTTCTATGTTAAAGTAGAATCATAGATATTTCCAATGACATATTATAAGCGTAGGTTTCATTCTACGTTAAAGTAGACTCATAGATATTTCCAATGACATATGATAAGCCTAGGTTTTAGTCATATTTTAGCATATAACCAATAAAACATCTTGGTCTACTGCTAAAAACAGCATTGGTGCATGAAAATTTCCTTTATTTCCTAATTTCCTCTCAATCTAATCATTTCCAATCATTAAGATGCACATTTATTATGGTCTTTCACCTTTATGAACATTACCCAGTCATAAATTCTCAATAGACAACTCATAAACAATTATATTGTAAGAACATGGTTAGCATCGTACCTTGAATTTTAACTTGTGATTGTATTTTCTTCTCCTCCTCATCCTTTTTGTTTTAAGCTCCGCACTTCTCTTGCTATGTACCTAGAACTGCCGCACAAGCCAAAGGGAAGTTTAGGTTTAGTGGTTTTCTAGCAATGAAAAAGTGAGCTAGACCACCGCCTCCTTTCTTTATTTTCTTATGCACTTAAACCCCCAGCTTCATTTTCCATTACACTTAAGTTTTTTATTAATGTTTTGGGGTATTACAGGTTATCTGTCTGAGTAGTGATAGTTCAGAGGGTTATCTTCCCACGAAGGCTAACAGCTAAGTGACAAAAGCTTGAGCTACTGTTATGATTAACAGCTAGGTGATTCGTGTGACATTATGTGACTGCGTTAGGAGGTCATCAATTAGATTTTTAATAATTAAAGAATTGTTTCATAATGAGTTATAGTTGAAGGGGTCATCTATTCGAGTCATGATGGTTTAGGGGGAGGAAGGTATTTAAGCTCTCTTATATTTGAATTCTCTACTGTTTGCACACACTTTACAATGTGGCTCAATTTTACCATAGTAAATTATCTAGTTATCCATGTTTTACCTAGGTAACTCTTGCCAAGCTTCTTGAATCTTGACACAACGGATAATTAATTCATCCTTTTCGTTGGCTCTCTGACACACACTCTCCCTCTCTCACCCTCCCTCTCTGCTTCATCTCATTCTTCACAGATCACCTACTCCCAACCTCACTTAACTAGTGAGTTCTGTTAGAACTGCTTTAACAATATGAGTTTTTCTGACTACCATAACTATCCTCGTAATGAAATGCTAGTAATTTTAAATTTTGTGGCTTTTTTTTTTCTTCTATAATGTATCATCTAATTGATTTTTTTTTATTTTCCCATAAGTTTCAGGACTTTCATAAGTGTTTATCCTTGGTATGGCTCTATCAAGAAGCTTGACCAGAGAGAATGAATGTCGCCGGGGTAAACCACTGATGACACCATATGGAAGCTTTCACTTAACATATGTTGGTATTTTAGGGGACTAGGGCTGACACTTGAGAATTACCATGCCATAGGCCAAATGGTCTTAGACCCTATCAACGTGTGTTTATCTATAACTGAGAGCTTTATATAGAGACGACCAATATTCGAGCACAAAAGGAAAATCTATATTAATGCTATGTATTCATTCATGACTTCACAACTTTCAAGTAAATGTTCAAACATGTTACACAATGGAAAATAGAGCTTCAATTATATAGATGCCTACACTTGGACATGGCTACCTTTACGAATAGGTTGTACCTTGACCTGTACCAAGGGATCTTTTACAGCATGACACTTCTATCATAATCCGTTATTTTTTAATATCGAGGATAATTTTTGTTTTCAACTCAAGACATTCAATGTCCGAGAACTTGATAGAAGAAGTTACAATAGCAATGTTTGTCATGACGATTCATGTGTGTATGAAAATTTTACTAATTGGAAGGATATAGTCAAAGCTGATGGGGCAGCTTTTTCTGCATAATCAAGGACTGGGAGAGCTGAGGAACCTGACAAAAATTGGGGGATTTGGGAAAATTAGGCATAGGTAGTTGATTTGGAATTTTAGGATTGAGAACTATTAAAAGTTTGGGGACTAAAATTGATATTTTAGATTTATTTATTAATTAATGTCCTGTCAGTAATTTTCATCAAAATTAATAGTGAAACTGATGGAAATGACTCAATTGAGACACGATAAATGTGGTAGAATATTTCTATAGGACAACCTTAAGATAAGATATTCATTTATGACACAAAAATAAGCTAAAGGACTTATGGTGAAATTTCTCCTTTTTCTGTTGGATAGTTGTCACTTTAAACTAGTATTCATGAAATTAAATTGAAAGATTCAATATGTAAAATTAGAGACAATCTTATGCAATGTTTGAGCAAGTTAGAATTTCTCTTTGTTGGTAGCTCCCCATGCCTGACCACAGTCCGTTAATTTGGGTTGTTAATGGGACTTGGCATAGATTGTTTGGATTAAGAACGGCTACATGGTTATTGATGGGATCAAATTTCCTTCCTTAGTATCAACTAGAGAACATATGGTTGAACTCCACTTTAGCGTTGGAAGTAGAATTTGTAATTATTTTAGGGGCAGTCCACATAGTGACAACTTTATCTCTAAAATATATCACAACTCTCTCATATTGCTCCCAGGCATTAGATGTTCAAAACACAAGTCACAACTACCAGGGTTAGTAGGTATTATTGAACAGGTTGTTTCTAAGATAGAGAAATTTGATCGTCGTACGGTGTTAGCATATTTATTCAATACACAACCTAACAGCGTCACTTTTCTTTTAGTCTATTTTCTACATTTTCAGTACAAAAAAAAAAATCTTTTTGTAAACTTCTGACCACCTTCTATATTAGACACATAACATTGTCATTATCAAATTCTAACATTTTCAATTTAGTCATCAAATTCCTTCTTCTAAGTATAATTGAAAACGTTCGAAGGTCTGGTGAAAAGTATTACTATTATATTGCAAAATGAATCTCCAAAGTACATTAAAACCGACACTACTATATTACTAAAAGCTAAAAATTGCTTCGAGCATCTGACTCACCCTTGGTTGTTTGCTTTCTTTTTTGTATTTTTCACTCCACCACTGATGAGTTCTTACTTACACATCTAAAGTCCTTGTTGATATATCATTACTTTTGCATCACCTATGATTGTACATAATATTCAAGGGTAAAATCCATTATGGGTCACCTAGCTTATTTTTTTGTCTTATTCGGGTACCTTACCTTTATTTTGTCCTAGTGAGGTATCTTTTCTCTTATTGCACGTCCTATTGCACTACTTTCCATCAAATTAATTGTTAAATTGGATGAAAAATGATGATGTGGCATAAAAAATACTAAAATAAATTGTAAAATAACACTTGTAGTTTTCTAACTTTTCCTATCAACAATTTTAAACCCTAAACTTTTCCTATGACCTCCCTTGTCTCCCTCCTCCTTCTCCTGCTTTTCACCACCACTCATTCTGTTGTCCGGCCACCACCATCGTTGCAACTTGCATGCTGCACACAACAACTTCAACAACAACATCATACCCATCGTCCCCCTCAAAAATCAGTGATGGAAATAAGAGGAAGGGCTCGGTCATGGCTCGATTTACCTAGACCTATAATTTCCCGACATCCCCAACGAACTTAAAAAAAAAAAAAAATCAACCAACCAAAAAATTGAACAACCCAGAAAGCTACTGTTAAAAAATCAACAATCAACCACATGTAGCTTATTAACAATTGAACAATCAGCGACTCAGTGATTGTTTTGGCAAAAACGCCAATAATTTGGCCCCTAACCATAGATTGGTGGTGATGGCATGGCGGTGGCTGACTTCGTCATCTAGAGAGGCACTAATGATTTCTCTCCAGTGCCGCATACGATAGATCGTTGAACTTGGTTGGCGATTAAGTGATCGATTCGACTCCAAAATTGAAATGTTGCAATGTGAGGTGAGGCTCGTAAACCAACGCTAAATGGAGCCCCGCCGCTATTAATGATAAGCTGATCTCCAAACCAGCACCAATGTCATCGACGTCGAGGCTTTCTTTACTGGATGCGCGATGTAGAGGGTGACTAGAAATCAAATCAAATTAGGTGCGCGATTGAGATCGAGAATGGCTGGAAATTGGATCGGGTGTGCGAGATAAAAAACGATTAGAAATGGGATCTTGATTTCTTCTTGTATGAGGCGTCGCAGGTGAGAGGTCGGAGACGTGAGGCCACGAGCGGTGGGCCATGAGCTTGCTGGTGGTGGTGGCGATAATGGGGAGGGAGGAGGATAAATCAGCGGTGGCGGAAAGGTTGGGTCAGGTGGTTCTCAGTTTGAAGATTTGTTTTGATTTGTTTCGTGCAAGTGGTGTGAGGTAGATTTAGAAATTGAAGATGTTAAAAATTGAAGATGTAAAATTATTGGTTTAGAAAGTTAGAGGATCAAAAGTGCTATTTTACAATTTATTTTAATCTTTATTTATGCCACATCAGCATTTTCTGTCTAGGTTAACGTTGGAATTAATGGAATGTAGTTGATTAGGAAGCACAATAGAAATAAAGGCACCTCATTTAGGGCTGTAAACGAACCAAACGAACACGAACAAGCCCTGTTCGTGTTCGTTCATTTAATGTTTAACGAACACGAACACGAACACGAACACGAACACGAACAATAAACGAACACATTTTCCTTGTTCGTGTTCGTTCGTTTAGTTTTAGTATGTGTTCGTGTTCGTTTGTGTTCGTTCGTTTATACAAGCTTAAACGAACACAAACGAACATAAACGAACACAAACGAACGAACACGTTCGTGAACATAAATAATAATAGGTTATAATAAATATATAATCTAGTGTGTAGGGTGTACGTAGGGTAGGTAATAATAAACATAAATAATAATAGGTTATAATAAATATATAATATACGATATATAAAATATATAACTAGACACTAATACATAGATACACAAACAAACGAACATAAACGAACGAGTAAATAAACGAACATAAACGAACACTAACCGAACATTAACCGAACAGTTCACGAACGTAAATGAACGAACGGGACTTTGTTCGTGTTCGTTCATTTAACTAAACGAACATAAAAATCTGTTCGTGTTCGTTCGTTTAACTAAATAAACGAACATAAATGAACTCCCGCCGAACCGTTCACGAACGGTTCACCGAACGTTCTGTTCGTTTACACCCCTAACCTCATTAGGACAATTTGAAGGTAAGGTGTCCATTTAGAACAAAAAATAAGCTAAGTGACCCCCGATGAATTTTACCCTAATATTAAAATTAGGACCCCACTCAGCTTAGGTATGGTGATATTCATGAGTGACTAGTATTCATCAAAATGAAAGGGCTTATTTGAAATTTAGGTTCCATCATTAATTAATGGTTATCAATAACTCATATCTAGTTATTACCACTTGTGCTGTCATTTTGAAACAATACCAATATTTAGTGTTAAACGAGGTTTTAATGACCCACACATTGTTGTGGAGATTTAATTCAGTAAATTTAGCATTAAAAAAAATTTATTATAAGTAAAATATTTTCATAAATTTACATTGATCAATTAAAATTTTGCTTTATTTCAATTTTGAGTTGGGTTCTCTTTACATTATATTCTTATAATTAAAATGATTAGTTATAATCGAAATATAATATTGTGAAACAAAAAATTATATTTGCTTTGAATATATATACATATTTTATTTGTTATTAAAAAATAATTTAATAAAATTTTTCATCTATTATTAATTCAAATTGCAATTTTTAATATCAATGAAAAATTTATCTAGAAAAATGACAAAAAAAAGTTTGGACCAAGATAAAAACTAGAAAAATTTTATCTATTAAAGGTTTAATAATTGATTTAATAAATTAAAAAAATTATTTAACTAATAAACTATGGTGACTAATGTCTTAGTTTAAAAGATAGTATATAAAAAACAACAAAAAAAATTTAGGGACCATGAGAGCAAATAAAGAAAAATCTAATCCAATCGTTATTAAATTTGGAGACTAACTTCTTAAAGAGTGAAATTTAGGGATTGAAATCAAATTTTAACCAAAATAAAACATGAAATAGACTAAAAATAGAAAACTGCAACACATGCTCTCGAAAAGGTGAATGTCTTTTGAAAAGAGAATCAAACTTAAAAAAGAGTATAGATAATTGTATGCATACAAAATAGTTAAGTAAAGATGTGTTTACATATTGTAAAAAACGCATTAAAGATAACATACAAAAAATTTTCAAAAAAGTTTCACTAACCAATTCAAATGAAACTAACAAAAGAAAGAAAAGCTGCTGGTATTTATAATGTAGAATAACACTGCACAATATATATGTATAAATTTTTCCAAATTTTTACTCACTAATGAATCAGTGATAAAATGAAACTTTTTAAGAATCAATCATCTATACATAATGTAAATTGTGCACTATTTTAACTATTCAAAACTTTGAATCAAACCTCATGTAAAAGTACTTTTCCATTCTACAAACTATGTATTTGTTTCAATTAATCAAAACTTTGAATATGACTTATCTAACTAAGCCTCTGAATAAAAACATGTAAAAGAAAAAAGTATTTTGTATTTAATATGGTTAATAAAAGTATGTCTCTCATTTTCATTTAAGGCTCTATCATTTTAAATTTAAATAAATGATCTAAATTTTTTTTATAAAGTTTCCAACATATTGCAATAATTGGGGACCACTATGGCAAAATTGTTATATTGAGGGACCAAAAGGGGATTTTAACATTCCCCTGAAACACAGGGAATGGACAAATGTACCTTCAGTCCCTATATTATTGGTATCTTCAAGTATCAGTCCCATACTTTATTATCTGCCGATCTTACCATCATCAACATATGGCCTTCACCCTGTCTCGTGACAGAAGGAGAAAGTGGGGGATCAGTATGGCAGATGCGAAACATTCAGAGACCAAAATAGAGGTTTTACCGCAAAACAGGAAAAGGTCAAAAAAAAAAAAAAAGTGGGGCAGAGATACCGTTGATAAACAATAAAAACGCTTTCTTCTAGTATAATATTGAAAAAAAAAACTATCTAACTATCAAATGAATGACGGATATCCAGTTCGGCATAGCTGAAGCACGTAGCTTTTTGTGTGAGTACGTAGGGAGAGAGAAACTGAAGCAATTCTTTTCTCCTTTTCCATCCCACGTGATCAGAGACATTAACTCTGCTGATTTTTTTTTTTTTTTGCTCCTTTCTCTCTCACTAACATGCGAATAGGTCAGAGCTCAGATAAAGCTGCATCACCAAACCCGGCCCATTTCTCTGTTTGCTCAGAACTCTTTTCTGTCACGCCTGTTTCAGGGCAGATGAGGCGGGTCAAAGACCGGTCAAAATGGTAAATGAGTTTTTTGTGTATTTGGTACCCGGTTTGGGCAAATTTACAGTTCCTGCCACTGGGAAAGGAGTTCTGAGAAAAAAAAAATTGAAGGCCTCAGTCAATTTGAGGATAAAATTCTTATGGAACTACAAGGCCGCACACGGATCAGGCAATGGCGTTGAGATCCGTTTGAGCAAACGTCCAAGCGGCCACCAATCTCAACACGGAGAAGAAGTCTCGCGAAGAACTTAGCAAGTCTCGCGTCGGCAATCGGTCACTCTTCCGCTCCGCGTGATTTCTCCTCTGCCGCGACGCGCAGTCGGTCGATCTCGCTCCTTCGTCGGACTTCTCCCCCAGCCTGTCGCAACTCGCAACTCAGCCGGAATCTCCCTCAATCTCCCCCAACTCAGTCGGTCGCGCGGTTCAGATTCTCTCCTTCGCAACACGTTTGGCACCTCCGACGACCGACTCTTTGCAACGCGGTCCAGATTCTCTTTGCTTCTGTGTTTCTTAGGTATGCCGAATTCTCTTTCTATTTCTTACCGTTGAATATGAATTTCTATGCTTTATTTTGCGGGTGAAGTTCCTGTTAGTTTCTAAGAAGATGTAGAGAGCTCCTCAGATAATTTCTTACCAGTTTAGATCAAGGGATTTGGAATATTTATGGTTTTAGTTTTCCCCTCTTCAAATTTGGAGCTGGAACTTGTCTGGATCTGACAAATTTATAGCATTATTTTTTCCTTCAACATTGTGTGGTATTTGGAATTAAAAAATTGAAAATGAAGGATTTTAAACTGGAATGTAAAAGGCTAGTTTAGTTGTAGAAAATTTATCCATTTTGTTTCTCTAAATTTCCTTCAATAAAAGCTGTAGGATGGTGGAAAATGTTGGTTGCTAAATTCTGGATGACAATTCTAATAAAATGAAGAATCATAGAAAAAGATGTGTTTATTTCATCAAAGGAATTTTCTGGATATTCTATAGCAGGATTTTCTACAACCATAGTTTGATTGATTTGCTATGCTACCAGACTTTGTAGCAAGAATTTTGGAGGCGAAAACTGAGAAAGTTTTGCAAGTAAACGAGCTCAAAGTGTTTCTTGCTTAATTATGTAATTTGTGTACTTTGTTGTTGTTTTTTTCTTATTATTATTTGTATAATTGAACTTGGTGCCAGCTAGTGTTATGAATTTTGTTATTTTTTTTCCCTTTTTTTTTTCAAAATGGGCTCAAGCTCGAGCATACTTAACCGAGCTCGAACTGAGCTCGTACATTGAGCTCTTTAACAGGTTTTTCGAACATTTTGAACGTTCGAATCGAGCTCGAACACCATACCGAACCGAACTCGAACACCATTTCTTTGAGCTCATCGAGCCCGAGCTCGAACCCGAACACCTACCAAACTTAAACGAGCCGAGCTCGAGCCCGAGGGGTTCGGGCTCGGCTCGGTTCGATAACAGCCCTAGGAAGGACCAATAATTGGGTTCAGACCAAACGACAAATCCAACTGAAAAACACCAGATTCTAGGCCGGACAGAAACCCAGGCGAAGCCAGAGACGGCTGCCAAGCCGGAAGCCTCAGGGAAGAGGAAGGCAGCCGATGAGAAGCCAAAAGCTAAGGCAGCGAAGGTAGCAAAGTTTACAACGAAAAGCTTTCCTAGGAAGAAGTTGGTGCTCTCCTGATATAGAGTCCATAATTCTGTTTATAAAAAAAAAAAGAAAGCGACAAATTCTAGCCAGGATGAACATCTTTGCCTTGCGTCTTCATCAACTATAGCCAGTGGCAGAGAACCATAAATAAGACCAAATAAGGCACCAAATATACAACAAGCAAATCTACCCGTTTTGACCAGACTTTGACCCGCGTTTGACAGTGAATACTGAACCTCATTAATCCCATTAAATTCATCCGAACTCTTTGAGTCAACTTTTGACTGCTCTTCTCTCTCTCTTTCCTCTCTTGTGTCTTTATCCCGTACATGTAGTATTACATTATTTTTTAATAAATTTTTTTATAAAAAACTTATAATTACCCATATGATATACAGTATTTTCTAACTTACGGTTTAGCTCTTTAATATTTTTTGATAAAGATATAACTTTTTTTATTATAAAAAATAAATATGGTTATTGAAATTATTTTTTATTTTTTATTTTTTATGTAAATTTATTTTTCATTTACTAGGTTAGACAAGTAATAAATCATATAAAAGCGTGTTGAAGAAGGTAAGCAGACGGTTACATAAAATTACTCTTGCCGTTTTACCTTGATCCAGATATTAATTGTAAAATGTATCTACGAACTATGCTAGAGTCTATGCTATTATATTGCTAAAAATTAAAAATTACTTCAATCATTTGACTCACCATTGCTTATCTACTTTCTTATTTTTTATTTTCTACTCTATAATATACAGTTCTTACTTACATATCTAAAATTTTTATTAATATATCATTACTTTTGCATCACCTATGATTGTACGTCATATTTAAATTATAATCTCTCTTAACTTAAGTATGGTGATAATTATGAGTAGCGGGTATCTATCAAGATGAAAGGGCTTATTTAAAATTTAGGTTTCATTGATAATTAATGGTTATCAATAACCTGCATCTAACTATCAACAATTTTACCTTCATGAGCAATTTAATATTTAATGTTAGAGATTAAAAATTTTATGATTGTTCAATATACCAAGAATGACATTTATGATTGTTTTCGGGGAAAAAAAGGTAGGAGCACGGGGGGCTTGGGCTAAATGGAGAAGACAAGACAGGAAAAAAACGTGAGAAACAAAAAAGGGGCAGTTGAAAAAAAGAAATCAAGGGAGCGAAAAAAATTAAAAAATAAGAATGATGGAACGGCATGGGCTATAGCCTTACAGACGGATAAAAAACTATTGGAAAATAATGTGATAGTATAAATTTTAAAATATGAGAATAAACAGGTGAGAGACTCGAGAGAAAAGAGAGTGTCTTCTCTCTAACACACACATACGTAGAACTCTTTCCCTCTCTGGTTATCTCCTCTTTCACAGATTGCCGCACTCAGCCTCACTCACTTACCAAGTTCTTTAGATTGCTCTAACAAGATGATGTTTCCTGACTTTAGCGGTTATCCTTCTGACCGATGGCTGGTAATTTTAAATTTTGTTTCTTCTTCTTCTTCTTCTTGTTTTTTTTTTCTAATGTGTATCATCTAATTGAATTTTTTGTTCTTCACCTAATTTTCAGTCTTTTGACGTGTGGTTATCCTATACATGGCCTTATAAAGTAGCCCGAGCACCGGAAACAAATGCTGCAGGGGTAACGACAAGTGCTGTCGTTTGAAGGCTTGCAACTAATGTCTGTTGGTATTTTAGAAAGTTGGGACTGATGTTAGAGAACTATCATGCTCAAGGTCAGACGGTCACGGATCTCAGGAACGTCGTGTTTCTTATAACAGACAACTTTACATAGCGAATGAGTATATCCGACCATCACAGGCGAACCCGCAGGTTCTCCAACAGTTCATTCATGAGGACTTGCTAGCTTTTCACGGAATGTTTAGTCGTGTCGTATAATCAGCTATAAAGCGTGGGTTGTGTGCATACGTGCCCCGACCTGTGAACACCTTGACGGATACTTTTTATCTTGAGTTGCACCTACACGATCCTTCTGCGGCATGGTATTTCTACCATAACCCATTATTTTATAACATCCGTGATAACTTTTGCTTTCAACATAAAATATTCAATTTTCGAGATATTGATAGAGGTGGTTACGCTCGGATTGTTAGACACGACGGAGGATGTTTGTATGGAAACTTTACCGATTGGAAGAAAACAGTCAAAATCTATGTGACACCTTTCTTGAACAGAGTCCTCGATTTTGTTGACCCTTGTGTTGCTTCTGATTCTGAGCCATTGGAGCGCTATTGAGAAGAAGCGTCTATTATTGATTTTATCAGAAATGCGATTGCCCATGCTCAGGATTATGGAGTCTCACACGATCAAGCTGAAGCTGACATACAAAGAACCTTTCCCGGGATTAATGCTTTGATTTTGATTGAAGCCACCCATGCATATGCTCTATCTGGTTCTCAAGGTTAGGCTGGGATGTCTTTATTGCGGCATTTTACAACTGGGGGCAGCGGTTTCGACAAGGGATGGATGATGTAAACTTTATCTATAAGTACTTTGATTTGTTTGTTTCTTTTTATTTATGTCCTAAGTATTATAAATTATTTACATTTCCTTATCTGATGCAGATGTATCCTTTTTGAAGTAGCGCTTCCAGCCGCTCCTGGATCCTTGTTGTGTGCAGGTTTATTAGTTTTCGTTTCCTTTTCTAATGGAAGCTTCCTACAAGTTATATGATTACTTTTCAAGAACATTTTTTTTAATATGAGAGTTGGTTTGGTGGAGCTCACTATGTTTTATTCCTTTCTTATCTGTAAAAAATAACAAAAACTAAAACTTGTGGGCATGTGATGCCAATCTTCCTTTATCGCCACTCTGCATCTCCTCCTCTTAAACAGCTTTGCACATAACCAGTTAGACAAAACCACTATTTCAGAAGTCCCAATAAACATATTAGGCCTTTAATAAAGTAGTAAGGCAAAATCCTATAATCTAGTTCCGAAAACCTGAACAAGTCCAAGTTATGGGAGAATACTTGTCTGTAAAGTTTCAGTTCACCTCAAAGTCAACACTGAGGTCAAACCAAGGTGGTTTTAAGCCAATGGCGCACCGAAGCTTAGTCTGGGTTTACTGACAGTGTGTCAATAATTAGATAGCTAAACGTGATGTTCTCTTTTATGGTATATTGCTAAGTATTTGGTGCTGTGATGGTAGAATCAGATTGTGAACTTGTAGCTCTCTCAATCTGTTATATCGTTACAAATTTACATCATAATTCCCTGCGTCACTATTATTATGTTGTTGCAAGTTTCTGGCCATCAAGATTGTTGGCTGGGAGGACTTTGTTGTCCTGAATCAGTTCCTTGAGTTTATGTGTATTTTGCTTTCATGACCATGATGAGACAGATTCTGAGGCCATGTATCAGTCTTCATGACTCTATTTAAGTTGCTCTGTAACAATGTCTACGACTTCATTTAACTTACTATGTGACAATATTTAGGACCCTGTTTATGGTTCTAATTTCTGATCATTTTGGCGAAGAAAGGGTTTCTCCGCCCAACATTCAACGAACTAAATCATGGTTTGTGATCACATTTTAGTTGCTGAAATCATGCGCGATGCATATTTGCCATTTCACGCTTCAACTGGTTCAGGTATGCCTTTCTTCCAGGAGAAATTTACTGAGCTGCCTACAGACACATAAATTAACAGGGTGTTGATCATTTTGAATTTACCCCGGAAACTTAGGTGGCGTTTAGTTGTAGAAAATTTTCCCATTTCTCTTTTCTAAATTTTCTTTAATGAAAGTTTGAGTGTATGACATGTTTCAAGGATGTGGAAAACTTTGTTTTCTAAACTTTAAAAAACTCATGTGTTAAAATGGAAAACATCTAAAACAATGTTTTCTATTTTATAACATGAGTTTTTCAAAATTTAGAAAACAAGGTTTTCTACATTCTTAAATCTATCTATGCACTCAAACTTCTACTACAGAAATTTGAAAAAGAAAAATAAGAAAAATTTTCACATCCAAACACCACCTAAGTTTTCGGGGTAAATTCAAAATGATCAGTACCCTGTTAATTTAGGTGTCTATAGGCAGCTCAGTAAATTTCTCCTAGAAGAAAGGCATACCTGAACCAGTTGAAGCGTGCAATAGCAAATATGCATCGCGCATGATTTCAGCAACTAAAATGTGATCAGAAACCATGATTTAGTTCGTTGAATGTTAGGCCGAGAAACCCTTTCTTCGCCAAAATGATCAGAAATTAGAACCATAAACAGGGTCCTAAATATTGTCACATAGTAAGTTAAATGAAGTCGCAGACATTGTTATAGAGCAACTTAAATAGAGTCATGAAGACTGATACATAGCCTTAGAATCTGTCTCATCATGGTCATGAAAGCAAAATACACATAAATTCGAGGAACTGATTCAGGACAACAAAGTCCTCCCAGCCAACAATCTTAACGACTAGAAACCTCCAACAACATAATAATAGTGACTCAGGGAATTCTGATGTAAATTTGTAACGATATAACAGATTGAGAGAGCTACAAGTTCACAATCTGATTCTACCATCACAGCACCAAATACTTAGCAATATACCATAAAAGAGAACATCACGTTTAGCTATCTAATTATTGACACACTGTAAGTAAAACCAGACTAAGCTTCGGTGCGCCATTGGCTTAAAACCACCTTGGTTTGACCTCAGTGTTGACTTTGAGGTGAACTGAAACTTTACAGACAAGTATTCTCCCATAACTTGGACTTGTTCAGGTTTCTAGAACTAGATTATAGGATTTCGCCTTACTACTTTATTAAATGGCTAATATGTTTATTGGGACTTCTGAAGTAGTGGTTTTGTCTAACTGGTTATGTGCAAAGCTGGTTAAGAGGAGGAGATGCAGAGTGGTGATAAAGGAAGATTGGCATCACATGCCCACAAGTTTTAGTTTTTGTTATTTTTGACAGATAAGAAAGGAATAAAATATAGTGAGCTCCACCAAACCAACTCTCATATTAAAAAAAATGTTCTTGAAAAGTAATCATATAACTTGTAGCAAGCTTCCATTAGAAAAGGAAAAGAAAACTAATAAACCTGCACACAACAAGGATCCAGGAGCGGTTGGAAGCGCTACTTCAAAAAGGATACATCTGCATCAGACAAGGAAACGTAAATAATTTATAATACTTGGGACATAAATAGAAAGAAACAAGCAAATCAAAGTACTTATAGATAAAGTTTACATCATCCATCCCTTGTCGGAAACCGCCGCCCCCAGTTGTAAAATGCCGCAATAAAGACATCCCAGCCTGACCTTGAGAACCAGATAGAGCATATGCATGGGCGGCTTCAATCAAAATCAAAGCATTAATCCCGGGAAAAGTTCTTTGTATGTCAGCTTCAGCTTGATCGTCTGAGTCTCCATAATCCTGAGCATGGGCAATCGCATTTTTGATAAAATCAATAATGGACGCTTCTCCTCGATAACGCTCCAATGGCTCAAAATCAGAAGCAACACGAGGGTCAACAAAATCGAGGACTCTGTTCAAGAAAGGTGTCCCATAGATTTTGACTGTTTTCTTCCAATCGGTAAAGTTTCCATACAAACATCCTCCGTCGTGTCTAACAATCCGAGTGTAACCACCTCTATCAATATCTCGAAAACTGAATATTTTATGTTGAAAGCAAAAGTTATCACGGATGTTATAAAATAATGGGTTATGGTAGAAATACCATGCCGCAGAAGGATCATGTAGGTGCAACTCAAGATAAAAAGTATCCGTTAAGGTGTTCACAGGCCGGGGCACGTACGCACACAACCCACGCTCTATAGCTGATTGTGCGACACGGCTAAACATTCCGTGAAAAGCTAGCAAGTCCTCATGAATGAACTGTTGGAGAACCTGCGGGTTCGCCTGTGCGGGTCGAATATACTCATTCACTATGTAAAGCTGTCTGTTGTAAAGAAACACGACGTTCCTGAGATCCGTGACCGTCTGACCTTGAGCATGATAGTTCTCTAACATCAGTCCCAACTTTCTAAAATATCAACAGACATTAGTTGTAAGCCTTCAAACGACAGCACTTGTCATTACCCCTGCAGCATTTGTTTCCAGTGCTCGGGCTACTTCATAAGGCCATGTATAGGATAACCACATGTCAAAAGACTGAAAATTAGGTGAAGAACAAAAAATTCAATTAGATGATACACATTAGAAAAAAAAAAAAAGAAGAAGAAACAAAATTTAAAATTACCAGCCATCTGTCAGAAGGATAACCGCTAAAGTCAGGAAACCTCATCTTGTTAGAGCAATCTAAAGAACTTGGTAAGTGAGTGAGGCTGAGGGCGGCAATCTGTGAAAGAGGAGATAAGCAGAGAGGGAGAGAGTTCTGCGTATGTGTGTGTTAGAGAGAAGATACTCTCTTTTCTCTCGAGTCTTTCACCTGTTTATTCTCATATTTTAAAATTTATACTATCACATTATTTTCCAATAGTTTTTTATCCGTCTGTAAGGCTGTAGCCCATGCCGTTCCATCATTCTTATTTTTTAATTTTTTTCGCTCCCCTGATTTCTTTTTTTCAACTGCCTCTTTTTTGTTTCTCATGTTTTTTTCCTGTCTTGTCTCCTCCATATAGCCCAAGTCCCCTGTGCTCCTACTCTTTTTTCCCTGAAAACAATCATAAATGTCATTCTTGGTATATTGAACAATCATAAAATTTGTAATCTCTAACATTAAATATTAAAGTGCTCATGAAGGTAAAATTGTTGATAGTTAGATGCAGGTTATTGATAACCATTAATTATCAATGAAACCTAAATTTTAAATAAGCCCTTTCATCTTGATAGATATCCGCCACTCATAATTATCACCATACTTAAGTTAAGAGAGATTATAATTTAAATATTACGTACAATCATAGGTGATGCAAAAGTAATGATATATTAATAAAAATTTTAGATGTGTAAGTAAGAACTGTATATTATAGAGTAGAAAATAAAAAATAGGAAAGTAGATAAGCAATGGTGAGTCAAATGATTGAAGTAATTTTTAATTTTTAGCAATAATAGCATAGACTCTAGCATAGTTCGTAGATACATTTTACAATTAATATCTGGATCAAGGTAAAACGGCAAGAGTAATTTTATGTAACCGTCTGCTTACCTTCTTCAACACGCTTTTATATGATTTATTACTTGTCTAACCTCGTAAATGAAAAATAAATTTATATAAAAAAATAAAAATAAAAAATAATTTCAGTAACCATATTTATTTTTTATAATAAAAAAATTTATATGTTTATCAAAAAATATTAAAGAGGTAAACTGTAAGTTAGAAAATACTGTATATCATATGGGTAATTATAAGTTTTTTATAAAAAAAAAAATTAAAAAATAATGTAATACTACATGTACGGGATAAAGACACAAGAGAGGAAAGAGAGAGAAGAGCAGTCAAAAGTTGACTCAAAGAGTTCGGATGAATTTAATGGGATTAATGAGGTTCAGTATTCACTGTTCAAACACGGGTCAAAGTCTGGTCAAAACGGGTAGATTTGTTTGTTGTATATTTGGTGCTTTATTTGGTCTTATTTACGGTTCTCTGCCACTGGCTATAGTTGATGAAGACGCAAGGCAAAGATGTTCATCCTGGCTAGAATTTGTCGCTTTTTTTTTTTTTTATAAACAGAATTATGGACCTTATATCAGGAGAGCACCAACTTCTTCCTAGGAAAGCTTTTCGTTGTAAACTTTGCTACCTTCGCTGCCTTAGCTTTTGGCTTCTCATCGGCTGTCTTCCTCTTCCCTGAGGCTTCCGGCTTGGCAGCCGTCTCTGGCTTCGCCTGGGTTTCTGTCCGGCCTAGAATCTGGTGTTTTTCAGTTGGATTTGTCGTTTGGTCTGAACCCAATTATTGGTCCTTCCTATCTCCCGATCGCCAATCCTTTCCTTTGGACGTTTGCTCAAACGAATCTCAACGCCATTGCCTGATCTGTGTGCGGCCTTGTAGTTCCATAAGAATTTTATCCTCAAATTGCCTGAGGCCTTCAAAAAATTTTTTTCTCAGGACTCCTTTCCCAGTGGCAGGAACTGTAAATTTGCCCAAACCGGGCACCAAATACACAAGAAACTCATTTACCATTTTGACCGGTCTTTGACCCACATTTGCACGGTGAATAATGAGGCATCATCTGGGAACTTTCTACAATACCCACCCCGAAAAGGGGGTACCTATGCCCCCTATCTTGCCTGTTGATCTTGGCTTGGCAGAGAAAAGGGAAACCGTGTGACTGGGGTAACAGGTGAGGGAGGGGAAAGAAGAAAGAGAAAAAAGTGATAAAAAATTTTAAAATACAATAAATATTTCTAAAAAGTAAAAAAAAAATTTTAAAGTGAAATTTCTTTTAAAAAAGCAATTAAATGTAAAAAAAAGTGATAAAATTTAAAAAAGTGATAAATGTTAAAAAATTGATAATTTTTTTTAAAAAGCTATTAAAAACCAAAAAAAGTGATAAATAATTATAAAATGCAATAAATAATTTTAAAAAATGATTAAATAAAAAAAAGATTTAAAAAAATAAAAAATCAAAATATTTTTCAAAAAAAAGTGATTAAACTAATAAAATAAAATAAATATAAAAAAAGCAATAAAAAAGTGATAAATTTTTAAAAAATTATCTGTGTAAAAAAATATTAATTGCTGAATAATATACTTAATAAAATACTTTTTTGTACATATGTCAATGATTCTCAAAATATAAAATCTATGTATATTGATAAAAGTAGTAAAAAAAATATTTATTGCATTTTAGAATTTGCATCACTTTTTTTTTATTTTTAATCACTTTTTAAAAATATTTCCCATTTTTTAACATTTACCATGTTTTTTTATATTTTATCATTTTTTTATATTTAATCAATTTTTATTTATTTAATTGATTTTCTAAAAAAAATGTTTGTTTTTTTAGTTTTTTATTACTTTTTTATTTAATTGCATTTTAAAATTATTTATCATTTTTTCAGTTTTTATTTGCCTTTTAAAAATATTTACTAATTTGTTAACATTTATCAAATTTTCTTTATTTTAGGGTTTAGGGTTTAAAAATATTTACTAATTTGTTAACATTTATCAAATTTTCTTTATTTTATCGCTTTTTATACATTTAATCGTCTTTGTAAAAAATTTTATCATCTTTTTTACATTTAATCGCTTTTTCTTACATTTTATCGCTGAAGTTATCTTCGTTGTGACCGGGTCACGTTGAAGGTACCTTAGGTGTGACCGGGTCACTTTGAAGGTAACCTAAAAATGTGACCGGGTCACGTTGAAGGTACCTTGGGTGTGACCGGGTCACATTGAAAATAACCTAAAAATGTGACTGGGTCACCTCGAAGGTACCTTCATTGTGACCGGGTCACATTGAAGGTAACCTAAAAATGTGACCAGGTCACATTGAAGGTACCTTCGTTGTGATGCGGTCACTTTGAAGGTAACCTAAAAATATGACCGGGTCACGTTGAAGGTACCTTAGGTGTGACCGGGTCACTTTGAAGGTAACCTAAAAATGTGACCGGGTCACCTTGAAGGTACCTTCATTGTGACCGGGTCACAACGAAGGTAACCTAAAAATGTGACCGGGACACATGGAAGGTACCTTCATTGTGACCGGGTCACGTTGAAGGTAACCTAAAAATGTGACCGGGTCACATTGAAGGTAACCTAAAAATGTGACCGGGTCACATTGAAGGTAACCTAAAAATGTGACCGGGTCACATGGAAGGTACCTTCGTTGTGACCGGGTCACATGGAAGGTATCTTCGTTGTGACCGGGTCACATTGAAGTTAACCTAAAAATGTGACCGGGTCACCTCTAAGGTACCTTCGTTGTGACCGGGTCACTTTGAAGGTAACCTAAAAATGTGACCGGGTCACATTGAAGGTACCTTCGTTGTGACCGGGTCTCTTTGAAGGTAACCTAAAAATATGATCGGGTCACATTTTTAGGTTACCTTCAAAGTGACCCGGTCACAACAAAGGTACCTTCCACTTGACCCAGTCATATTTAGTCTTAATTTATTCTATTATTGTATTTTATTTTTATTGAAGGTGATTATTTGCGCAAATTTTAATTTTTTAATAATTTGCACCTCAAGATGTCTTAAAAGTAATTTTACGATATTTTTGTCGAAAGTAGTTTTTGGTAAGTTTTTTTAACTTAACTAACGCAAAAGGATAAAAATTAGTATGCAAATTTTTTTTTTTGGCAAAAAATTAGTATGGATAAAAAGTGTTGACAAATTTGTTTGGATTGTCCCCATTTTAAGGTTAGGGTTAGGTATAAGGATAATGTTAAATGTTGGATTTATTAATTCTTAAAAAACAAGTGTCCTTCCATATGTAGGAATTTTAATGAATTTGTCTTAGTGATTTTGATAGTGAAATGTCAATATTATGGTAAGAAATACGTTATATATAAACATGACTAATGAAAAAAATTTGCCCTTACTTATATAAGCTTATTATTTGAAAAATATTATTTTAAAAGTTCGTTTGATACAATAGATGAAAAAAATTACGTAGTTTATGTCAATCAAGATTTGCCAAATAATATTTTCAAAAAAAACGTGATTAAAACAAAAAAAAAGTGATTTTTTTTTCAAAAAAGTGATTAAATATATAAAAAAATGATAAAATATAAAAAAAAAGTGATAAATGTAAAAAAAATTGTTAAATATTTTTAAAAAGCTATTAAAAACCGAAAAAAGTGATAAATAATTCTACAATGGAATAAATAATTTTAAAAAATGATTAAATTTAAAAAAACTGATAAAAAACTAAAAAAAAGTCAAATTTTTTCAAAAAAGTGATCAAAAGTAAGAAAAAGCGAAAATTTATTCAAAAAAGTGATCAAATATATTCAAAAAGTGATTAAATATAAAAAAAGTGATAATATATGTATATATATAACTGATAAATGTTAAAAAAATTGGTAAATATTTTTAGAAAGCTATTAAAAATTGAAAAAAGTGATAAATAATTCTACAATGGAATAAATAATTTTTAAAAATTAGTAAATTTAAAAAAAGTGATAAAAAACTAAAAAAAAGTGATTAAAAATAAGAAAAAGAGAAAATTTATTCAAAAAAGTGATTAAATATATTTAAAAAGTGATTAAATATAAAAAAAGTGATAATATATATATATAAGTGATAAATGTTAAAAAATTGGTAAATATTTTTAAAAATCTATTAAAAACCAAAAAAGTGATAAATAATTCTAAAATGCAATAAATAAATTAAACAAATGATTAAATAAAAAAAAGTGGAAATTTTTTCAAAAAAGTGATTAAATAAAAAAA
Organism: Aquilaria yunnanensis; assembly: GCA_039654915.1. Taxonomy (NCBI): domain Eukaryota; kingdom Viridiplantae; phylum Streptophyta; class Magnoliopsida; order Malvales; family Thymelaeaceae; genus Aquilaria; species Aquilaria yunnanensis. The sequence continues at coordinate 8,002,777 of CM077595.1, forward strand.
TGATTAAAACTATGACAATAATTTTTTTTGTTGTCATAAAAATATTCACATTTATATATTTTTGAATTATTTATCACTTTTTTGGTTTTTAATAGCTTTTTAAAAACATTTACCAATTTTTTTAACATTTATCACTTATATGTATATATTTTATCACTTTTTTATATTTAATCGATTTTTAAATATATTTAATCACTTTTTTGAATAATTTTTCTCTTTTTATTAGTTTTAATCACTTTTTTGCAAAAATTTCACTTTTTTTTAGTTTTTTGTCACTTTTTTTTAATTTAATCGTTTTTTAAAATTATTTATTCCATTGTAGAATTATTTATCACTTTTTTTGGTTTTTAATAGCTTTTTAAAAATATTTACCAATTGTTTTACATTTATCATTTTTTAAACATTTTATCACTTTTTTATATATTTAATCGGTTTTTTCAAAAAAAAATTCATTTTTTTAATCACCTTTTTTAATCATTTTTTAATTATTTATCACTTTTTTTGAAAATATTATTTGGCCAATCTTGATTGACATAAACTACGTAATTTTTTTCATCTATTGTATCAAACGAACATTTAAAATAATATTTTTTAAATAATAAGCTTATATAAGTAATGGAAATATATTTTCCGTTAGTCATGTTTATATATCACGTATTTCTTACCATAATATTGACGTTTCACTATCGAAATCATTAAGTCAAATTCATTAAAATTCCTACATATGGAAGGACACTTGTTTTTGAAGAACTAATAAATTCAACATTTAACCTTATGCTTATACCTAACCCTAACCTTAAAATTGGTACAGTCTAAAAAAATTTGTCAACACTTTTTATCCATACTAATTTTTTGCCAAAAAAAAAATTGCGTACTAATTTTTATCCTTTTGCGTTAGTTAAGTTAAAAAAACTTACCAAAAACTACTTTTGAAAAAAATATCGTAAAATTACTTTTAAGACATCTTGAGGTGCAAATTATTAAAAAATTATAATTTGCGCAAATAATCACCTTCTATAAAAATAAAATACAATAATAGAATAAATTAAGGCTAAATGTGATCGGGTCACGTGGAAGGTACCTTCGTTGTGACCGGGTCACTTTGAAGGTAACCTAAAAATGTGACCGGGTCCATCGTTGTGACCCGGTCACAATGAGGGTACTTTCAATGTGACCCGGTCACAGTTTTAGGTTACCTTCAAAGTGACCAGGTCACAACGAAGGTACCTTCAAGGTGACCCGGTCACATTTTTAGGTTACGTTCAACGTGACTCGGTCACAACGAAGGTAGCTTCCATGTGACCCGGTCACATTTTTAGGTTACCTTAAACGTGACCCGGTTACAACAAAGGTATCTTTCATGTGACCTGGTCACATTTTTAGGTTACCTTCAAAGTGACCCGGTCACATTTTTAGGTTACCTTCAAAGTGACCCGGTCACAACGAATGTACCTTCAATGTGACCCGATCACATTTTTAGGTTACCTTCAACGTGACCCGGACACAACGAAGGTACCTTCCATGTGACCTGGTCACATTTTTAGGTTACCTTCAAAGTGACGTGGTCACAACGAAGGTACCTTCAACATGACCCGGTCACATTTTTAAGTTACCTTCAAAGTGACCCGGTCACAACGAAGGTACCTTCAACGTGACCCGGTCACATTTTAGGTTACCTTCAACGTCACCCGGTTACAACGAAGATACCTTCAACGTGACCCGGTCACATTTTTAGGTTACCTTCAACGTGATCCGGTCACATTTTTAGGTTACCTTCAATGTTACCCGGTCACAACGAAGGTACCTTCGAGGTGACCCGGTCACTTTTGTAGGTTACCTTCAATGCGACCCGGTCATACCCAAGGTACCTTCAATGTGACCCGGTCACATTTTTAGGTTACCTTCAAAGTGACCCGGTCACAACGAAGGTAACTTCAGCGATAAAATGTAAGAAAAAATGATTAAATGTAAAAAAAAAAAGCGATAAAATTTTTAAAAAAAGCGATTAAATGTATGAAAAAGCGATAAAATAAAGAAAATGTGATAAATGTTAAAAAATTTGTAAATATTTTTAAAACGCAAATAAAAGCTAAAAAAGTGATAAATAATTTTAAAATGTAATAAATAATTTAAAAAATTGATTAAATAAAAAAAGTGATAAAAAAACTTAAAAAAACATTTTTTTAGAAAATCAATTAAATAAATAAAAAGTGATTAAAACTACAAAAAAGTGATTAAATATAAAAAATGATAAAATATAAACAAACGTGATAAATGTTAAAAAATGGAAAATATTTTAAAAAAGTGATAAAAATTCTAAGATGCAATAAATATTTTTTTTACTGAGTTGATCAATATACATAGATTTTATATTTTGAGAATCATTGACATATGTACAAAAAAGTATTTTATTAAGTATATTATTCAGCAATTAATATTTGTTTACATAGATAATTTTTTAAAAATTTATCACTTTTTTATTGCTTTTTTTTTACATTTATTTTCATTTTTTAGTTTAATCACTTTTTTTAAAAAAATATTTCAATATTTTAATTTTTTATATCTTTTTTTTTATTTAATCATTTTTAAAAATTATTTATTGCATTTTATAATTATTTATCACTTTTTTGGTTTTTTATAGCTTTTTAAAAAAATTTACCAATTTTTTAACATTTATCACTTTTTAAAATTTTATCACTTTTTTTTACATTTAATGGCTTTTTTAAAAGAAATTTCACTTTTTAATTTTTTTTTGCTTTTTACAAATATTTATTTTGTTTTAAAATTTTTTATCACTTTTTGTTTTTTCCCCTCCCTCACCTGTTACCTTAGTCACACAGTTTCTCTTTTCTCTACTAAACTAAGATCAACGGTCAAGATGGGTGAATATGGGTATCCCCTTTTTAAGAGTTCAGGCGTGACAGAAAAGGGTTATGAGCAAACAGAGAAATGGGCCGGGGGTTGGGTGATGCAGCTTTATCTGAGCTCTGACCTATTCGCATGTTAGTGAGAGAGAAAGGAGCAAAAAAAAAAAAAATCAGCAGAGTTAATGTCTCTGATCACATGGGATGGAAAGGGAGAAAAGAATTGCTTCAGTTTCTCTCTCCCTACGTACTCACACAAAAAGCTACATGCTTCAGCTATGCCGAACTGGATATCCGTCATTCATTCGATAGTTAGATAGTTTTTTTTTTTTCAATATTATACTAGAAGAAAGCGTTTTTATTGTTTATCAACAGTATCTCTGCCCCACTTTTTTTTTTTTGACCTTTTCCTGTTTTGCAGTAAAACCTCTATTTTGGTCTCTGAATGTTTCGCATCTGCCATACTGATCCCCCACTTTCTCCTTCTGTCAAGAGACAGGGTGAAGGCCATATGTTGATGATGGTAAGATTGGCAGATAATAAAGTATGAGACTGATACTTGAAGATACCAATAATACAGGGACTGAAGGTACATTTTTCCATTCCCTGTGTTTCAGGGGAATGTTAAAATCCCCTTTTGGTCCCTCAATATAACAATTTTGCCATAGTGGTCCCCAACTATTGCAATATGTTGGAAACTTTATAAAAAAAAATTAGATCGTTTATTTAAATTTAACATGATGAAGCCTTAAATGAAAATGAGAGACATACTTTTATTAACCATATTAAATAAAAAATATTTTTTTCTTTTACATGTTTTTATTCAGAGGCTTAGTTAGATAAGTCATATTCAAAGTTTTGATTAATTGAAACAAATACACAGTTTGTAGAATGGAAAAGTACTTTTACATGAGGTTTGATTCAGAGTTTTGATTAGTTAAAACAGTGCACAATTTGCATTATGTATAGGTGATTGATTCTTAAAAAGTTTCATTTTATCACTGATTCATTAGTGAGTAAAAATTTGAAAAAATTTATACATATATATTGTGCAGTGTTATTCTACATTATAAATACCAGAAGCTTTTCTTTCTCTTGTTAGTTTCATTTGAATTGGTTAATGACACTTTTTTGAAATTTTTTTGTATGTTATCTTTAATGCGTTTTTTACAATATGTAAACACATCTTTATTTAACTATTTTCTATATATACAATTATCTATACTCTTTTTTAAGTTTGATTCTCTTTCCAGAAGGCATTCACCTTTTCGAGAGCATGTGTTGCAATTTTCTATTTTTAGTCTATTTCATGTTTTATTTTGATTAAAACTCGATTTCAATCCCTGAATTTCACTCTTTAAGAAGTTAGTCTCCAAATTTAATAACGATTGGATTTGATTTTTCTTTATTTGCTCTCATGGTCCCTAAATTTTTTTGTTGTTTTTTATATACTATCTTTTAAACTAAGACATTAGTCACCATAGTTTATTAGTTAAATAATTTTTTTTAATTTATTAAATCAATTATTAAACCTTTAATAGATAAAATTTTTCTAGTTTTTATCTTGGTCCAAACTTTTTTTTTTCATCTTTCTTTATTATTGCTTTCTAAAATGAAACTTTAATTATTATAATTTGCCTACTTTTGACTATGGTTCTAGTTAAGTTAGCTTAATTCATTTTTTTCTTTTTATTTTTATTAAGTTAATAGTTAAAACATTAATTAATTTGCATAATTTAAATATAGTTTTGTGTTTTTGGTCTTTTTTTCATTATTGATGATTGAATTTTGCATCATCAATTATTTACTTTAAGGTCTATAGTTAGCTAAAATAATTTGGTCTATAATTGCCAAAATTTAAAATAAATTTATCTAGATAAATTTTTCATTGATATTAAAAATTGGAATTTGAATTAATAACAGATGAAAAAATTTATTAAATTATTTTTTAATAACAAATAAAATATGTATATATTCAAAGCACATATAATTTTTTATTTCACGGTATTATATTTTGATTATAATTAATCATTTTAATTATAAGAATATAATGTAAAGAGAACCCAACTCAAAATTGAATTAAAGCAAAATTTTAGTTGATCAATGTAAATTTATGAAAAAGTTTTACTTATAATAAATTTTTTTTAATGCTAAATTTACTGAATTAAATCTCCACAACAACAAGTGGGTCATCAAAACCTTGTTTAACACTAAATATTGGTATTGTTTCAAAATGACAGCACAAGTGGTAATAACTAGATATGAGTTATTGATAACCATTAATTAATGATGGAACCTAAATTTCAAATAAGCCCTTTCATTTTGATGAATACTAGTCACTCATGAATATCACCATACCTAAGCTGGGTGGGGTCCTAATTTTAATATTAGGGTAAAATTTATCGGGGGTCACTTAGCTTATTTTTTTTGTCCTAAATGGGCACCTTACCTTCAAATTGTCCTAGCGAGGTACCTTTATTTCTATTGTGCTTCCTAATCAACTACATTCCGTTAATTCCAACGTTAACCTAGACAGAAAATGCTGATGTGGTATAAATAAAGATTAAAATAAATTGTAAAATAGCACTTTTGATCCTCTAACTTTCTAAACCAATAATTTTACATCTTCAATTTTTAAAATCTTCAATTTCTAAATCTACCTCACACCACTTGCACGAAACAAATCAAAACAAATCTAGAAAAACTGAGAACCACTTGGCCCAACTTTTCCATCGCCGCTGATTTATCCTCCTCCCTCCCCATCATCGCCACCACAACCAGCAAGCTCATGGCCCACCGCCCGTGGCCTCACGTCTCCGACCTCTCACCTGCGACGCCTCATACAAGAAGAAATCGAGATCCCATTTCCAATCATTTTTTATCTTGCACACCCGATCCAATTTCCAGCCATTCTCGATCTCAATCGCGCACCCAATTTGATTTGATTTTCAGTCACCCTCAACATCGCACATCCAGTAAAGAGAGCCTCGACGTCGATGACATTGGTGCTGGTTTGGAGATCAGCTTATCATCAATAATGGCGGGGCTCCGTTTAGCGTTGGTTTATGAGCCTTACCTCACATCGCAACATTTCAATTTTGGAGTCGAATCGGTCACTTAATCGCCAACCAAGTTCAACGATCTATCCTATACAGCACTAGAGAGGAATCATTACTGCCTCACTAGATGACAAAGTCCGCCACCGCGATGCCATCACCACCAATCTACGGTTAGGGGCCAAATTATTGGCATTTTTGCCAAAACAATCACTGAGTCGCTGATTGTTCAATTGTTAAGAAGCTACATGTGGTTGATTGTTGATTTTTTAACAGTAGCTTTCTGGGTTGTTCAATTTTTTGGTTGGTTGATTTTTTTATTTTTGAAGTTCGTTGGGGATGTGGGGAAATTATAGGTCTGGGTAAATCGAGCAATGACCGAGCCCTTCCTCTTACTTCCATCACTGATTTTTGAGGGGGACGATGGGTATGATGTTGTTGTTGAAGTTGTTGTGTGCAGCATGCAAGTTGCAACGATGGTGGTGGCCGGACAACAGAATGAGTGGTGGTGAAAAGCAGGAGAAGGAGGAGGGAGACAAGGGAGGTCATAGGAAAAGTTTAGGGTTTAAAATTATTGATAGGAAAAGTTAGAAAACTACAAGTGTTATTTTACAATTTATTTTAGTATTTTTTATGCCACATCATTATTTTACATCCAATTTAACAATTAATTTGACGGAAAGTAGTGGAACAAGACGTGCAATAAGAGAAAATGTACATCACTAGGACAAAATAATAAGGTAAGGTACCCGAATAAGACAAAAAAATAAGCTAGGTAACCCATAATGGATTTTACCCTTGAATATTATGTACAATCATAGGTGGTGCAAAAGTAATGATATATCAACAAGGACTTTAGATGTGTAAGTAAGAACTCATCAGTGGTGGAGTGAAAAATACAAACAAGAAAGCAAACAACCAAGGGTGAGTCGGATGCTTGAAGCAATTTTTAGCTTTTAGTAATATAGTAGTGTCGGTTTTAATGTAGTTTGGAGATTCATTTTGCAATATAATAGCAATACTTTTTACCAGACCTTCGAACGTTTTCAATTATACTTAGAAGAAGGAATTTGATGACTCAATTGAAAATGTTAGAATTTGATAATGACAATGTTATGTGTCTAATATAAAAGGTGGTCAGAAGTTTACAAAAAGATTTTTTTTTGTACTGAAAATGTAGAAAATAGACTAAGTGAAAAGTGACGCTGTTAGGTTGTGTACTGAATAAATATGCTAACACCGTACAACGATCAAATTTCTCTATCTTAGAAACAACCTGTTCAATAATACCTACTAACCCTAGTAGTTGTGACTTGTGTTTTGAACATCTAATGCCTGGGAGCAATATGAGAGAGTTGTGATATATTTTAGAGATAAAGTTGTCACTATGTGGACTGCCCCTAAAATAATTACAAATTCTACTTCCAACGCTAAAGTAGAGTTCAACCATATTTTCTCTAGTTGATACTAAGGAAGGACATTTGATCCCATCAATAACCATGCAGCCGCTCCTAATCTAAACAATCTATGCCAAGTCCCATTAACAACCCAAATTAACGGATTGTGGTCAAGCATGGGGAGCTACCAACAAAGAGAAATTCTAACTTGCTCAAACATTGCATAAGATTGTCTCTAATTTTACATATTGAATCTTTCAATTTAATTTCATGAATAGTAGTTTAAAGTGACGACTATCCAACAGAAAAAGGAGAAATTTCACCACAAGTCCTTTAGCTTATTTTTGTGTCATAAATGAATATCTTATCTTAAGGTTGTCCTATAGAAATATTCTACCTCATTTATCGTGTCTCAATTGAGTCATTTCCATCAGTTTCACTATTAATTTTGATGAAAATTACTGACATGACATTAATTAATAAATAAATCTAAAATATCAATTTTAGTCCCCAAACTTTTAATAGTTCTCAATCCTAAAGTTCCAAATCAACTACCTATGCCTAATTTTCCCAAATCCCCCAATTTTTGTCAGGTTCCTCAGTTCTCCCAGTCCTTGATTATGCAGAGAAAGCTGCCCCATCGGCTTTGACTATATCCTTCCAATTATTAAAATTTTCATACACACATGAATCGTCATGACAAACATTGATATTGTAACTTCTTCTATCAAGTTCTCGGACATTGAATGTCTTGAGTTGAAAACAAAAATTATCCTCGATATTAAAAAATACCGGATTATGATAGAAGTGTCATGCTGCAAAAGATCCCTTGGTACAGGTCAAGGTACAACCTATCCGTAAAGGTAGCCATTTCCAAGTGTAGGCATCTATATAATTGAAGCTCTATTTTCCATTGTGACACATGTTTGAACATTTACTTGAAAGTTGTGAAGTCATGAATGAATACATAGCATTAATATGGATTTTCCTTTTGTGCTCGAATGTTGGTCGTCTCTATATAAAGCTATCAGTTATAGATAAACACGCGTTGATAGGGTCTAAGACCATTTGGCCTATGGCATGGTAATTCTCAAGTGTCAGCCCTAGTCCCCTAAAATACCAACATATGTTAAGTGAAAGCTTCCATATGGTGTCATCAGTGGTTTGTCCCAGCGGCATTCATTCTCTCTGGTCAAGCTTTTTGATAGAGCCATACCAAGGATAAACACCTATGAAAGTCCTGAAACTTATGGGAAAATAAAAAAAATCAATTAGATGATACATTATAAAAGAAAAAAAAAGCCACAAAATTTAAAATTACTAGCATTTCATTACGAGGATAGTTATGGTAGTCAGAAAAACTCATATCGTTAGAGCAGTTCTAATAGAACTCGCTAGTTAAGTGAGGCTGGGAGTAGGCGATCTGTGAAGAATGAGATGAAGCAGAGAAGGAGGGTGAGAGAGGGAGAGTGTGTGTCAGAGAGCCAACGAAAAGGATGAATTAATTATCCGTTGTGTCAAGATTCAAGAAGCTTGGCAAGAGTTACCTAGGTAAAACATGGATAACTAGATAATTTACTATGGTAAAATTGAGCCACATTGTAAAGTGTGTGCAAACAGTAGAGAATTCAAATATAAGAGAGCTTAAATACCTTCCTCCCCCTAAATGATCATGACTCGAATAGATGACCCCTTCAACTATAACTCATTATGACTCAGTTCTTTAATTATTAAAAATCTAATTGATGACCTCCTAACGCAGTCACATAATGTCACACGAATCACCTAGCTGTTAATCATAACAGTAGCTCAAGCTTTTGTCACTTAGCTATTAGCCTTCGTGGGAAGATAACCCTCTGAACTATCACTACTCAGACAGATAACCTGTAATACCCCAAAACATTAATAAAAAACTTAAGTGTAATGGAAAATGAAGCTGGGGGTTTAAGTGCATAAGAAAATAAAGAAAGGAGGCGGTGGTCTAGCTCACTTTTTCATTGCTAGAAAACCACTAAACCTAAACTTCCCTTTGGCTTGTGCGGCAGTTCTAGGTACATAGCAAGAGAAGTGCGGAGCTTAAAACAAAAAGGATGAGGAGGAGAAGAAAATACAATCACAAGTTAAAATTCAAGGTACGATGCTAACCATGTTCTTACAATATAATTGTTTATGAGTTGTCTATTGAGAATTGATGACTGGGTAATGTTCATAAAGGTGAAAGACCATAATAAATGTGCATCTTAATGATTGGAAATGATTAGATTGAGAGGAAATTAGGAAATAAAGGAAATTTTCATGCACCAATGCTGTTTTTAGCAGTAGACCAAGATGTTTTATTGGTTATATGCTAAAATATGACTAAAACCTAGGCTTATCATATGTCATTGGAAATATCTATGAGTCTACTTTAACGTAGAATGAAACCTACGCTTATAATATGTCATTGGAAATATCTATGAGTCTACTTTAACATAGAAAAAAAATTCAATTTTGAGGCCTGAGAAAGAAGTTATATTAATTCTCACAAGACATCACTGAAGTGGTAGGCTCTGAACGAATCTGAAACTTGAACAATAACTATATCAATTGGCTAAACCAAAAATTGTGAATAAAATGTATATTATAGCTTGAGAAGTCTAGTTTCATAAGAATTTTATAGATTGTGGTTTGAAGTTTTCTACAAAGAGTTATGGTCATTCTCGTAGAATGGTGCAATTCTGTTATTTTTATTGATGGTGGACTTAAGATGAATTTATGGTATTCAAGTTGAACCAAGGTCTTTGGAGATTAAATTAGGCTCTAATAATAGTTTATACTATTTTAATTAGGTTCTTGAACCTGAGTAACCATCGGATTGGTTCTAGGATCGGAACAAGGCAAGTGGAATCCTATATACTTTGCTTGTTTTCTACTCACATTTTACTTGAGTTAAGATACTTTTCTTTATACCTTGCTCGGTTCTCATAAAAATGAAATTTAGATAAAATAAAAAATTTAATTTAAATTTAATTTTTTTAATTAATTCATAATATTTATTTTACTACATATATGAATATTGAGTTATATTAACATTTACATATATTTTTTAGTTGTTAATTGTTTCTTACTAATTTTATCTTAATTTATAACAGTACAAGACTAAAGCAAAAATTTAACACCCCTAATTTTATAAATCTTAATTTAAAAAAAAATAATTCCCTAGAGTTCTTAAGTAATTAATTAAAAATAATTTAAGAAATACAAGGTAAATTTTTTAAAATTTATTTTCCCAGATAATGAAAGTACTAAAATAAAATCAAAATAATTAAATGATAATCCCAAGAAATGAGTGACACTGAAGGATTTACACTCACATAACAGAATTTGTAATCGCTAATATGCGTAAGATGGTTTTTAGTTTTCAGGTGGGGTTTTCATTTAATCTAATGAACCTGGCCACGAATTGGGAATTAAATAACATTCAAAATACCTTCAGTAATTGAGAAACAAAGCACAAAGGGCTAGACTTATGCCGGTTCGTCAAAGAGCGCACCGAAGACGTCCACGATACACAATGGTGTAGTGATGATTCTTTTAGTGTAATGACATGCCCACTCTAATGAACATGACTAGAAATAATGGATGAATTACAAGACTATCTAAATGAACTAAAAGAATGTGAGATATATATATATATATATATAGCTGAAACTTTGAAAATCTAAATGAAATTTGTGACCAATCAATAAAGGATTTTGTTTAATTTTTTCTGCGAGATCTTTGTCTTCCATTTGTGTCTTATGTTTATTTGTCAAAAGGAATAGCCTCAATAATTTTTTGACCTGGGCGACAATTATATGTTATTTTCATGCTAAGTAATTTGAAATTTTTTTATCTAAAAGAATTTCACAATCGTATGTGTCGTAATTTCATTGTTTATGAAAAATTTGGTGAGATTAATTACCTCGTTTATACTTGGTTTTAAAATTTTTATTACATTTGGCATTATTAAAATTATCTTAGTAGAAGTTATCCATGATCATTTCATAGTTGGTAAAAAGATGAAACACTAAACTTTAGAATGAAAAGAAATTTATAATTTCAGCTTTTGTACACCTAGAACACATATAAGCTATAGCATCACATGCAACAAAAATATTCATAATAAAACATCTACTTTAATCTAAATCAGGACGCATTTAAAAGATATGACTTAAAATCAATTAAAATAAAACTTTAAAATCAATTAAAACAGAGCTTTAATAGAGTGCTGACCAGTGAGATGGTTGCAAAGGAGGCGATGCCTAGCAGTGAAGCTGGGGAATAGACAAAGGTGGCTTGCAGGGAAGTGACACCTGGATGCAAAATTGGTCAATCGACAAAAGGCCAGGTAGCCGAAGGGTCACCTATTTGTAGAGGATGTCAACGGCAGAATTAATGCATGACGGTCAAGGAGTTGTCCAGGAAGGGAATTTGTCTTTGGGAGCTGCACGGCATCAACAATGGAGAAAGTGTGCCGGCTGGGGTTATGAGGCAAAATTTAAATAGTGGCGGTAAGGTTGTTAAAGATAAGGTGTGTGAGGCTTTAGTAGGCCAGCTTGATAGGATTTCTTCTATTATAATAAATGACTAGGTGGAACAACCTTAGGATCTAAGTGGACCAATTAATTGTTCTATTATGCCTAAAAATGGAAGGCTATTTAATTGTGGTGAGCTTGAAAAGAGGTGGAGAATTTGAAAGAAATGGATCTCTGTGCAAGTATTATTAGATCTAAAGTGTCCAATCTTAATGAGGAGACATAAGACAAGTGTGAAGAACGTGCATTAAAAATTTTGAAGAATAAAAAAAAAACAAAAGATCATAGGAGGGGTGAAGAAAATTGAGTTCAAGGCAAAAAGGTTCAGCATTAACAAGCGAGTTGAAAAGATTGGAATGAGGGATTAAATCATAAAAAAAGAGTTATGAGGAATGGCCAATATTCTTCTTTTATCCATTATAGGGTTACCTTCATTAGTTTTGGGCTTTGTTTCTGGGCATGAGCTTATATGAGTTAGGTTAAGTGATTGGTTTGAGCTCCTTTGTCGTTTTTGGATCTTCTTTATTTTGTATGGTTAGGGTTTTTTGTTCCTTAAGTTACTTTAGTTGTGGGGTTATGTTTTTGGCACTTTATTTTTGGGGCTTTGATTTTTTAGGTGTCTCATACCATCATTTTTTTAAGATGATGTTTGTATCTCTTTTACTGTAGCTTATTTACAATAAAATCTTTATTTGTTGACAAAAAAAATCCATTTAGGAGAGGAGACAGACAAATGATAAGAAAAAAAACACACAAAAGGCAAAAAAAACTACAAAACTACCTAACACACACACACACACACATACACACACACACACACACACACACACACACACACACACACAATATATATATATATATATATATATATATATATGTATATATATATATCGTCAATCATCTTTGATTTTTTATTATCTTCTCAAGGAGGCAGTAACCCAAATCTCCACAAAAAAAAAAAAAATCAAGGATGGCCAAATAGTACTACTACTTCAGAGAAACATTTGCCCAGTACAAAATAAAATGCTCGCCAAGTCCTATTACTACTGCTCCCGCTAATTTTAAATTTTATCCTAGAGTGACCAATTAACTCCACTTATTTCCTTAATTAATACTAAGTAGATTATACTTAATTTGTCTATAATGTAGATGATGGTCAAACAAATACAACAAATTGCATCCATAAAAAAAGTGGCACGATAGCATTATTTTCAAGTGACATTTTACAATCATAAAGATTTCAAAAAAGAGAATAAATATGTATAGTATAGTTTACAGACTTGTGGGTAGAGACAATTAATTTATATGTGAATGAACTAGCTAAGCTAGCTAAGATCTGATTGAGAAATAAAAAGTACAGATATATAAAACACAAAAAATAGAGGGGAAGGTCAAAATGAGTCCTATGACTTTTGCAACTTTTCTATTTTAGTCCATAACTACATGAGTTTCCATTTGAGTCCTATATGTTCAAAAATGTTAGCAACGTTAGCCCTATCGTTAACAGCCTTAACGAAAATCCTACATGATAGGTAATAAACATTAATAGGAAAAAAGATCAAAATAAGCATTTAATTTTCATAATTTATCTAATTAAGTCCCCAGAGTTCATAAAAAACATCATTTTTGCTCTCGACTCCAATTTCAGTTTTTTCTCTTCTACTTTCACTAGCATTGACCATTGTTCCTTTGCCTCTGATGCTCTCTACCACAATTTACTCACTTATGAGATTAAGGGAATAATTAACCACTATTTTCCCACAAAATAGCGTGATTGCAACTAAATTTAGCCATAAGAATTGGGATACTTCTCGAATGCTTAAGGCAAGGAGTGGAAGCCAGAGTGATCCCTCATTTGCTAACTCTATTATTGTTGGAGGACCTGTCCACCTAAGAAAGCTCTAGCACTGATATTTTGAATCTATTGAAAGATCCGAAGAGCAAAGCTATAATGGTGGCAAATGGCGGCTTGGAATTAATCCTAAATGTTCTGAAAAACAGGCTCAAAACTGAGGAAAAACAACATCACAGCCGGAGCCATTTTTTACCTTGATTCTGTCGAGGGGTATAGAGCAAAGATATGTGTTGTGAAATTTTGAAACCACTATTCCGCAAGTGCACGGTAGACGTGTAGACAGGGTGAGTGAGTATCGTTCCTACGAAGATTGATTAAATTGATTGCCAAGTACCACTACTCAAAGTAAACTTTCGTTAAACAACCAAAGTTGGATGAAAATGTAGGCAACTTAAACAAGTGACTAACCTTAGCTAAATGGAATACTATTAACCTAGAATGCAAGTATGCAATGTAAAAATTGTAGTTTTTATCAAATCATGAAAGAACACTTCCTATGGGTTCACTACTTGTCTTGATTTGTTGGTGAACTTAGGTGAGTGGGTTAATTTCCAATGTATGTTGGTAAAGTTATTCAACTAAATTCTTATTTTTCCAAGTGAAAGAATTAATCTCTCTAATCTAAACTTAATAAAGATTTCCACCCGATTACAAGTTTAGAAAGAGGCATTAAAGCTCAATTTACCTTTACCTAATGACTTAGACTAATTTTCCAACAAGTCCATAGCCATTAAATTCTTCTCCTAGGTCCAATAGCTTCTAATCTTTTCCAAGAGTTTAGATGCAATTTATAGTGCAACTAATTGTGGCCATCAACTAGCTAACATAACATTAAGCTCAAGAGAAGAATAAACATACATTTAGTAGAAAACCAACAGCATATAACCATAAATTCATCCAATATAATCAATCCAAGTAGCTACATCCATAGAAAGTGCTAAGAAAACTACTCCATAACTAAATAAAACATAATCATGAAAGTAAACATAATAACATCCATGAAGAACTACAAGGAAGATGAAAGAGTAAACCCAAGATGGCTAGAAGCTCTTGAATCCAAAGTCTCCAAGCTAGTCTCCTTGAGCACTTCAAGCAATCTCCAAGTTAGCTCCAATGGTCACCAAAAAGAAACTAAGAAAAGCTAGAAAATACTAACTATAGTGGAAACAAAACCCAAAACTAGTTCTAGCAAGCCAAGGTGAAGATGAAGAAAATTGATGAAGATCCCCATTTTTCTTGCTAGGTTCCAGATTCTTCTTCTCTTCAGGATGTCCCTTTCACTCACCAAACCCCTTGGATAGAAAACCTTGGCTAATAGCAAGCTTGAGTTCAAATTTGAGGTAGGGGAACACTTTCCCGGGAGACTGGCGCCTAGGCGCTAGGATGGGGTGCTTGGGCGCCTAGGCGCCAGAGCTCGATGGTGTCTGGGCGCCTAGGCGCCAAAGTGCACTTTTCTTGGTAGAGGACTTCATACTGTGGCGCCTAGGCCTGGCTCCTGGC
The DNA here is from genome assembly GCA_039654915.1 of Aquilaria yunnanensis. Lineage (NCBI taxonomy): Eukaryota > Viridiplantae > Streptophyta > Magnoliopsida > Malvales > Thymelaeaceae > Aquilaria > Aquilaria yunnanensis. Next base: position 8,018,005 of record CM077595.1, read on the forward strand.
GCCTAGGCGCCACAGTTATAATGTCCGTTGACTTTTGCGTTCCCGTTTTTAGTTCCGCTTGTTCCGGTGCCATTCCATTGCTATGGTCCGCTTCTCCAACCTACAAAATGAAGGATCAAAGCAAGAATTGGCCAAAAATATTGAGTGATAAGGTAGAAAATTGTGGTCAAAGTTGACAAAAAGTCAACATGTTTGACCACAAAATTAACATTTATCAAACTCCCCCAAACTTAGAAGAATGCTAGTCCCTAGCATTTATTAACCTAAAAACATAAAGCAATCAAAATATAGAAGCTAACAACATATACTCAATATCATATCATAAAGTCATTCAAGGTATAAGCTCAACTCAAGAGAAATTAAGGTACATAGTGAAAGAAGAACTTTGTCATTAACGGTAGGTAATCGCTCGCTAAGTGTTTCACTCCCTAATCTATGGTTGCCTAGTGTATCTAAGGCTTATAATGCCACTTCATCCACAAATTTGCAAAAGGACCCAAACTACCCATGAATTGTCCCTAAGGAATATGCATGCAAATTTAAGTCCAATGACATATATATAAGGTTGTACCGTGGCTGGGTTTGGTATGGACGGGAATCGGATGGAGGCCTTTTGAGGTGGGGCTAAAGAAGTAAGTCAAGCATAAACACCATGGGCAATCCTAATAATTAAACCTAAGTCCCACCCAAGGTATTTTGATTTAAAAATGCTTTTCTTGACTTCCAAGTAACAATTCAAGTAACCCCCATATGCACAATTTTGACAAAACACATGAGTGAATTCCTTTCAAATTAATAAAGTACTTCTACCTTTCCCTTTCTTTATTTATTCTGTTTGGTTTTTTTTTTATTAAATGAGGGCTTTTTCATGTTGACTCATTTTGCCTTTTTATTAAGGGAAAGATAGGATTTTTTTTTCTTACAACTAGAAATTCACCCAATCTTTAAAGTTCAAACAAATGTGCATGATTTATCCAAAGCATATTCAAACATAGCTACATAAATTCAACAATAAGTTCATAACCCAATATTTTTCCCCCAAACTTATTTATTGCTCACTCATACAACTCACAAATTTTTACCCTTCCCAAGCCCATATATGCAATGCTCAACTTACTTTAAGGACAAGAGAGGATAAATAACAATGGATATGGCTCAATTATGTGGGTTAAACAACAAAAATGGCTTAAAGGCTCAAAGGGGTCCATTAAGGATTATAATGAAGGGTTAGCCATTTAGGTATGTAGTTAGTCCTAAGTTGTCATTTTCATCATTTATTTGCGTGCATCAATTCGGATATGAAGGGGTCCAAAAGCAAATTAAGGAATCCATAAGCAAAACAAGCAAAACAAGCACCACTCCAATGAATGAAATAATTTATAATGCAAGTGTGCCACACAAGGTCCAAAGACTCATCGGGTATGGTTTCTACCATTAATGACAAGTGCAAATCTTTCTTTACTTAACAAAATTTACAATCAAGTTGAACTTGTAAATGAATTCCTCTAATCATAATAAAGAGCATGCATTGGGTCCCTAAATGCACACAACCTAAATGCAACTACATGTTTCTACATTTAGCTCTAATGAATGCTAGGAATTAAAATGTGCAAATAACTAAGCTAAATGCCATGCAAGGGAAACAACAAAATCAACTATCATGCAAAGAACTAAACAAGTACTCATCCACAAGCAATTCCCCCAACTTAAACCAAACATTGTCCTCAATGTGAAAAGAAAGGAAAAGCTAGAGAGAGAGCATGAAGAATCGTACCCAGGGAGGCGGATGTTCCCGCCTCCAACTAATCCTCAGGCATGTCAGGTGCGCCGGATGACTTTCCGGCCGGTGGATGAGAAGGAGGAATGGTGGATGTGTCCTGTGGGGCAGACTGAGAGAAGTGAGGATAAAAAAATACCTCCACCCTCCAAGATAAAAGTCTACATCACTACACACATCCACAAGCAATCACTTTGGACAAATTATACACCTCAAGGCATGAATTTATTTAGGCAAAAAGGCTTATCAAGAACTTGTTGCAAAATATGGCATACCAACTTCACAAAGCTACCGGCACTAACAAATGTGCATCTAATCAAATGTGGGGGATTAAACCATTATCTATGCACTACCTAGATGCAACTTGAACTAATATGTCTAGCCAATTAAGCTCACATGTGAAGAGGTAAGTCCATGAACATGGTATGAACAAAACAAGTCATGATGGCATAGTAAAAGTTCCATGATTTTTCATCAACTAAACAAGCATCCGGGTGCAAATGGAAGGTTCAATCATATACTATGCAACACCTAGATGCAATAGAAGCAAAGAACTAATGCGAAGAACACCCACATAAAACTACATTATGCTTCAAAGACCCATATGGTGAAATCACCCATATTCATGTTCTTAATTTTTTGGAAAACTTACAAGCTCAAATTCTTACAATGTAGCTCAAATTACTCACAATTCTTGTTAGACCCATTCATTGTAAGATAGAAGCAGGCAATTACAACAACCAAATCATCAAGAACATGCATTAGACAAGATTCACCATTAAAATTTCGTGGGTCTCCATGGGTGGGGTTTTCAAGTCATGATTTTGGTGTTAAATTGTTGTTTTTAAGCATAAAATCTCTTACCCATCAACAACAATCCAACAACAAGCAAGAATCCACACAAATCAACACAAACCTCCATTTTTTCCCAAATTCGCACATACACCAATCCACATGATTTCAAGTATTTCAAGCAAGAAAATTGAAGAGAGAATGATGTAAATCACTTACTTGATCCTTGTTTGTGCAGAAATTAACAAGAAAATTAAGTCGTGGAGTGCACGGAAAGGTTAGGGTTTGAAGGTGGAAAGGTTTAGAGGAGGGAGTGTTTTGTGTGTGTAGGTGAATTGGGGAAGAAGGGGTTTAAAAAAAAACGACGTCGAGCGTCTGGCGCCTAGGCGCCGAAAGAGGCTGCTCTGGTGCCGCGGCGCTAGTAAAAGTTTACCCACTGTCTGTTTTTTCGCATCCTGGCACCTAGGCTCCGGGCGGCGTTGCGGCGCCCATGCTCGTGCACAAATTCCTCCATTTGGGCTTCAACTTTTTTATTTTGTTCAATCTTACCCTCAAGTTTAATTTTCACCAAAATTCATGCACGAAAAATTTCCAACGTGTTGATTTTTTCACTCTTCTTTCCACCTACAAAAATCATAAAATTGCTTCCCATTATTCAAGATAAAAATGCAACAACTCTTAAATTAACCAAACATTAACTAAATGCAATGAAATATCGGGGTGCCTCCCGAAAAGCGCTAAATTTAACGTCTTTAGCTAGACAACTTCCCTTTTGTGGTGAATCAAGTGGTTGGATCCGCCAAGCGAAGCTTGTCGGAAATTTGAGGCTCCTCTCCATAATAGTGCTTCAATCTTTGCCTGTTCACTTGAAATGTTCTTCCATCATCCGTCCTCAACTCAATAGCTCTATAAGGTGAGACCTTCTCCACCACAAATGGGCCCGACCATCTTGATTTCAATTTGCCCAGAAATAATTTAAGCCTTGAATTGAATAAGAGCACCTTTTGACCCGGAACAAATTCTCTCCTCATAATAAGCTTGTCATGCCACATCTTTGTCTTCTCCTTGTACAACTTGGCACTCTCATAAGCTTCCCGACGAAACTCATCAAGCTCATTCAATTGGAGAAGTCATTTTTCGCTGGCTTTCTTCAAATCAAAGTTGAGCTTCTTGATTGCCCAATATGCACGATGTTCAAGCTCTACCGGTAAGTGACAAGGCTTGCCAAACACAAGCCTATAAGGAGACATTCCAATCGATGTCTTGTAGGCGGTCTGATAAACCCAAAGAGCATCATCCAACTTCTTTGCCCAATCCTTTCTTGTTCCATTGACCATCTTCTCAAGAATTTGCTTGACTTCTCGGTTGAAAACCTCCGCTTGGCCATTTGATTGTGGGTGGTAAGGAAGAGCCATCTTGTGTCTTACACCATACTTAGCCATCAATTGTGCAAAGATCTTGTTGCAAAAATGAGACCCTCCATCACTCACTATGGCTCTTGGAGTACCAAAGTGAGAGAATATGTTCTTTTGGAGAAATTTGACCACTACCTTGGCATCATTTGTAGGTGTGGCAATGGCTTCAACCCACTTAGAGACATAATCTACCGCCAATAATATGTAGGAGCAACCAAAAGAAGGTGGGAACGGTCCCATAAAGTCGATACCCCATACATCAAATATCTCAACCTCCAAAATATTATTAAGTGGCAACTCATGTCTTCTAGAGATATTTCCCACTTTTTGATAATTATCACAAGTCTTCACAAAAGCATAGCAATCCTTGAAAATAGAAAGCCAATAGAAACCCGATTGGAGTACCTTAGCGGCGGTTCTTGTTGGTCCAAAATGCCCACCAAAAAGAGATGAATGGCAATGGCGGATAATATCCGGCACTTCCTCCTTAGGAACACACCTCCTAATGACTTGATCGGCACATCTCTTGAATAGCAAGGGCTCATCCCACAAATAGTATTTCACATCCATTAAGAACTTCTTCTTTTGTTGGGAACTCAACTCCGGAGGTAACACTCCACACACCAAATAATTCACATAATCGGCAAACTAAGGAGTGCTTGCTTTTACCTCTAGAAGATGTTCATCCGGGAATGACTCCTTAACGGGCAATGAGTGTTGCTCATTCTCCAACTCAAGTCTTGAAAGGTGATCCGCTACTACATTCTCGCTTCCTTTCTTGTCTCTAATCTCAACATCAAACTCTTGTAGAAGAAAAATCCACCGAATCAACCTTGGTTTAGCGTCCTTCTTGGTGAAGAGATACCAAATAGCCGCATGGTCGGTGAACACTACCACTTTTGTGCCAATGATGTATTGCCGAAATTTATCAAGAGAGAACACCACCGCCAACATCTCTTTCTCCGTGGTGGTATAGTTTTGTTGTGTCGGGTCCAAGGTCTTGCTTGCATAATAAATGGCCCTAAAAACCTTCTCTCTTCTTTGGCCAAGCACCGCTCCCACCGCAGAGTCACTTACATCACACATAATCTCGAATGGTTGACTCCAATCCGGTGAGACAACAATGGGTGCTTCCACAAGCTTCTTTTAATCAACTAAAATGCCTCCAAGCAACAATTATCAAACTCAAACTCGGCATCCTTCTCCAATAATGAACAAAGAGGCTTCACAATCTTGGAGAAATCCTTAATGAATCTTCTATAAAAACCCGCATGTCCAAGGAAGCTTCTCACTCCTTTCACATTCTTTGGTGGAGGCAATTTTTCTATGGCCACAATTTTTACTTTGTCTACCTCAATACCCTTGGAAGAAATTTTGTGTCCAAGAACTATGCCGGATTTTACCATAAAATGGCATTTCTCCCAATTAAGAGCAAGGTTGGTCTCTTCACATCTCTTCAATACCTTCACTAAATTTCCCAAACAATCATCAAAGGAAGAACCAAAAACCGAGAAGTCATCCATGAATACCTCCATAATCTTCTCTACCATATCGGCAAAGATGGCCATCATGCACCTTTGAAATGTGGCCGATGCATTGCACAACCCAAATGGCATCATTCTAAATGCATAAGTGCCATAAGGACAAGTGAAGGTTGTCTTTTCTTGGTCCTCTGGTGCAATGGCTATTTGGTTATACCTGGAATATCCATCAAGAAAATAATAGAATTCATGACCGGCCAACCTATCCAACATTTGATCAATGAAAGGTAAAGGGAAATGGTCCTTTCTTGTGGCCTTGTTGAGCTTTCGGTAATCCATACACACTCTCCAACTGGTGACGGTTCTAGTGGCAATGATATCCAAGTTTTGGTCCGTCACTATGGTTATCCCTCATTTCTTAGGTACTACTTGAACGGGGCTAACCCATTGGCTATTGGAGTTGGGATAAATTATACCGGCATTCAAGAGTTTTAAAATCTCCACCCTCACCACTTCTTTCATAGCGGGATTTAACCTTCTTTGGTGTTCAACTGAGGGTGTGTATGTGTCCTCCATTCTATTCTTATGCATGCAAATGGAAGGGCTAATACCCTTGATATCACTTATAGACCATGCAAGTGCATCTTTGTGCTCCCTTAGTACCCTTAACAACTTTTCTTCCTCCAACAAGGTTAAGCATGAAGAGATAATCACCAGATAAGAATTACTAGGACCCAAGAACACATATTTCAAATCACTATGCAACATTTTCAAATCCAAGTTTGGTGCACCTTTCTCATTCACATCAAGCATGCATAAATTCTCACATGTATTCACCAAAGTCCTATCATCCACTAATGCATTCAAAGCAATAGACATATCATCAACATCATTCCCAATAGCATCATCATAACTCAACAAAGTCATCAAGAGTGAATCATCATATAGAATTTCTTTCTTCACTTCACCAATGCAAGTATCCACCACATCAAGGAGGAAACAAGCACTAACCTCATCCGGAGCCTTAATAGCTTGAGAGATATTGAAGTCTATGCTTTCTTCATTAACCCTCAAAGTTAGCTTACCTTGCTCAACATCAATCAATGCCTTGCCGGTAGCTAAGAAAGGTCTTCCAAGGATTAAAGGAATGTCCTGGTCCTCCTCCATATCAAGTACCACAAAATCCACCGGAAATACAAATTTTCCAACCTTTACAAGCACATCCTCCACCACTCCTCTTGGATATGTCAATGATCGATCGGCAAGTTGAAGACATATGGTGGATGGCTTAACTTCACCCAACTCCAATTTCCTAAAAAATGATAATGGCATAAGATTAATACTTGCACCAAGATCACACAATACCATATTATGAGAAGATGGTCCAATAGAACAAGGTACTACGAAACTTCCTGGGTCTTTGAGCTTTTGAGGAAGTTTCCTTTGGAGCACCGCACTACATTCTTCACTAAGCTTGGCGATCTCATAATCTTCAAATTTTCTCTTCTTTGCAATGATGTCCTTCAAGAATTTGGCATAGTTATGCATTTGAGTTAATGCTTCCAAGAGAGGAAAGTTTATGTGAAGCTTCTTGAAATTCTCCAAGAATTTCCCATATTGTTCTTCAATCTTGTTCTTTTGAAATCTTTGTGGGAAATGCAAAGGTGGGTTGGGTGGGGCTTGTTGAATCTTAGATGGTTGCTCTTGAGGCAACTCCACCACTTGTTCCTTTCCCATTTGCTCTTCATTCTCAACCATAGGAATGACTTGAGAAGGTCTATTCTTGTAAGGATCTTCAAGTTGCTTGCCTCCTCTAAGTTTGATAGCTTGACAATGTTCTCTTGGATTTATCTCGGTGTCACTAGGAAATTTTCCTTTTTGAGATGTCTTCACCGCCAAAGCCAATTGCCTAATTTGATTCTCCATGTTCTTGATGCTTGCACTCACATTTGCCTCCATACTATCTAAGTTAGCACTCAAGCTAGCCGTCTTGGCTTCATTCTTCTCCATTTTATCTCTTGTCTCCTTCATGAATTGCAAAATAATTTCTTCCATAGATGGCTTCTTCTCCATTGAGACTTGGTTGAAATCGGGAGGTGGTGGCGGTTGTTGCACATTCCTTGTGTTACCATAGGAGAAATTTTCATGGTTTCTCCAACTTGGGTTATATTGATTTCCAATGTTGTTGCCTCTAAACCCAAAATTCCGGTTGCCCATGAAATTCGCTTCTTCAAGCTCCATATCCATATGGCCATTATATGTGTTGGAGGTAGAGGCGGCGGCTTGCTCAATAGTTGGCTCCTTTTTGTTGGTCAACTTGGACACTTGATTCATGAGAGAAGCCATTTGTGCCGACAAGGTGGTCAATTGATCAACCTCAAGTACCCCTTTTCTTGGTTGAGCTCTTTCTCCCGGCCATTACTCTCCATTTAGTGCCAATTGTTCTAGAATTTGGAAAGCATCACCGGCCGTCTTTGACATCAAGGATCCTCCGGCCGAAGCATCAATCATAAATCTTGAGGTGGGTACTAAGCCTTCATAGAAAAGTTGGATTTGTTGCCAATCCAAGAATCCATGTTGTGGGAACTTCCTAAGCAACTCCTTGAATCTTTCCCAAGCCTCCGAAATAGACTCCATCTCATGTTGCTTGAATGTCACAATTGAAGCTCTCAAGTGGGCGGCCTTGGATGGAGGAAAAAACTTGCTCAAGAATTTTTCGGCCATTTCATTCCATGTAGCAATGCTCCCCGGTTGAAGTGATTGATACCACCCTTTAGCTTTGTCCCGGAGTGAGAAAGGAAACAATTGGAGTCTAATAGCATCGGTGGAGACTCCATTAACCTTGAATGTGTCACAAGCTTCCAAGAAATCCGCTATGTGAGTGTTGGGATCCTCCGAAGCCAAGCCTCCAAATGGGTTTTGTTGGATGAGAGAAATCAAGGATGGCTTTAACTCAAAGTTGTTGGCTTGAACCGGTGGCCTCACAATACCCAAATAATTCTCCGTCACCAAGGGTCGGATGTACTCCCTAATAGGCCTTTGTGGATTTCTTGGATAGACCCCATCTTGATGATTCATCCTTCCATTTCCTCCATTGCCACCATTATACCCATTACCATTAAGATTATCACATCCACCTTCCATGGATGAAGGGGTGGAGCTTGATTCTCCCAAGTGTGATATTGTTCTAAGCTTTCTAAGATATCTTTCAATCTCTGGAATGAATGGCAACAAAGTAGAGTGTTGGGAACGGGTCATACACCAATGGTACCTATCAAAGAAATATCCAAACACAAAGGCAACAAATAAGCAAAGAAATAAAGGTTTAGTCTAGAGTCAATCTTTTAGCAATGATATTGAACAAATTAATACAATCAATCCCCGGCAACAGCGCCAAAAACTTGTTGTGAAATTTTGAAACCACTATTCCGCAAGTGCACGGTAGACGTGTAGACGGGGTGAGTGGGTATCGTTCCCATGAAGATTGATTAAATTGATTGCCAAGTACCACTACTCAAAGTAAACTTTAGTTAAACAACCAAAGTTGGATGAAAATGTAGGCAACTTAAACAAGTGACTAACCTTAGCTAAATGGAATACTATTAACCTAGAATGCAAGTATGCAATGTAAAAATTGTAGTTTTTATCAAATCATGAAAGAAAATTTCCTATGGGTTCACTACTTGTCTTGATTTGTTGGTGAACTTAGGTGAGTGGGTTAATTTCCAATGTATGTTGGTAAAGTTATTCAACTAAATTCTTACTTTTCCAAGTGAAAGAATTAATCTCTCTAATCTAAACTTAATAAAGATTTCCACCCGATTACAAGTTTAGAAAGAGGCATTAAAGCTTAATTTACCTTTACCTAATGACTTAGACTAATTTTCCAACAAGTCCATAGCCATTAAATTCTTTTCCTAGGTCCAATAGCTTCTAATCTTTTCCAAGAGTTTAGATACAATTTATAGTGCAACTAATTGTGGCCATCAACTAGCTAACATAACATTAAGCTCAAGAGAAGAATAAACATACATTTAGTAGAAAACCAACATCACATAACCATAAATTCATCCAACATAATCAATTCAAGTAGCTACATCCATAGAAAGTGCTAAGAAAACTACTCCATAACTAAATAAAACATAATCATGAAAGTAAACATAATAATATCCATGAAGAACTACAAGGAAGATGAAAGAGTAAACCCAAGATGGCTAGAAGCTCTTGAATCCAAAGTCTCCAAGCTAGTCTCCTTGAGCATTCCAAGCAATCTCCAAGTTAGCTCCAATGGTCATCAAGAAGAAATTAAGAAAAGCTAGAAAATACTAACTATGGTGGAAAAAAACCCCAAAACTAGTTCTAGCAAGCCAAGATGAAGATGAAGAAAATTGATGAAGATCCCCATTTTTCTTGCTAGGTTCCAGATTCTTCTTCTCTTCAGGATGTCCCTTTCACTCACCAAACCCCTTGGATAGAAAACCTTGGCCAATAGCAAGCTTGAGTTCAAATTTGAGGTAGGGGACCACTTTCCCGGGAGACTGGCGCTTAGGCGCTAGGATGGGGTGCTTGGGCGCCTAGGCGCCAGAGCTGGATGGTGTCTGGCGCCACGGCTCCAGAATGGGGTGGCTGGGTGCCTAGGCACCAAAGTGCACTTTTCTTGGTAGAGGACTTTATACTGTGGCGCCTAGGCCTGGCTCCTGGCGCCTAGGTGCCACAGTTATAATGTCCGTTGACTTTTGCATTCCCGTTTTTAGTTCCGCTTGTCCCGGTGCCATTCCACTGCTATGGTCCGCTTCTCCAACCTACAAAATGAAGGATCAAAGCAAGAATTGGCCAAAAATATTGAGTGATAAGGTAGAAATTGTGGTCAAAGTTGACAAAAAGTCAACATGTTTGACCACAAAATTAACATTTATCAATATGCCAGAATCCTGTGACAATTCTAACTCTAGTAGATTTGATCAAGAGCAGGAATGCGAGTAAAAAGAATGCATTTATTGTAATTTTCAGGCTTTTATCAGATCCAAGAAACTAGTGTCATGTACTTGCATTTGGGTTGGTGCCATTGTTGTTGGATTAGTTGAAAGATTGGGAAAGAGAGGATTTATTCATAGATTCTTTTACAGTGTTAGTTGCACTAGCCGAGAGAATGGACAGGATGGTTGCCATTTTACGCTGCCGAGGAGATCTGGAAGTATTCATGAGGATTTTGGAAACTTGATTGTTTGGTTTTAAAGTCTCGATCGAGACTATTGACTCAGGTGAAAGATGAAACAGAAAGGATGAATTTAGGAAAAAACTAGAAGTGCCATGGATTGAGACAAATTTGGGTGAACCTTTACTCTTTATGCCGAATGAGGAATGAAAAGAGCAAAATGTGATTTTGTCTATAATATGCCTTAAGTAGCAATGATTTTGTGTTTGTGAAACTTTTTCATCAAAATTTTATTTTTTGTAATTAAGTCCACCTATATGTGCCAACTAAGCAAGAATTAACGGCATTAAATGCCATATAAGATTGTTCGTCAGCCCCATCTAACATAGGACTAACGTTGTTAGCGTTTTCGAACATATATAACTCAAATAGAAACTCATGTAGTTATAGGACTAAAATGGAAAACTTGCCAAAGTTATATGACTCAATTTGATCTTTCTTCCCAAAAAATAACATCAAATTAATTTGACCAGATCACGGTATGTAAACTAGTATATATATAATGAAGGATACACTTAACAAGAAAAGAAACTTTACACTTAACATAGGCGACAAGATGATGACACATGGCACTTTTGGCAATTTAGGAAAGAAATATAATATTATTTACATTAATATTCCAATAATACTCATGACCCAATTTGGCAGTTTAAAATGAATTCAAATTTAAAATTTAATCTTAAAAAGGAAATATTTGAATTACTATAATTTTTAATTGTGAATAATCAATGAAGACATAATACATTGACTTAATAAATTAAACTAATTTGCATTTAAATAGAGGAGGGAAAAAATGCACTTATAGCATTGATTCATACTATACTAAAAATGGTAGTCAATATTACTTATTTTTATAAAAATGAAATAAAAAGAGCCCCAATTGTAGTATAATTTAAGTAGCTCTAATTTTCCCATATAATTCAAGCATTATTTATGAGCATGCAAATGTAAGTGAAGTGGGCAAAGATGATTTGCATGAAATTCTCTTTTATTTACTAACAAAGAGTACTTGATCTTTTTCTATAGAGCGCATGATTTATAGGCTTGAGTACTTTGAACTATATGAAAGGCTCATTTTTATTAGAGCAATACCTTGATTTCTCCTTCTTCCCACCATCCAATCACCAAAATCAATTTTCTTGTCAAGCAATACATATCCTCTACTGCATAGAAGTAGTCAAGAATTACAAGGATCTCGCACAAATAGATTAGGTATAAATTTGGCACTCTCTCTCTCTCATAAATTTGAAAAGTGTTTAACATGAGATAATAGAATTCGAGGGTTAATGTACAAGAAAGATGCATCATATGCAAACTTTTTTAATGGAGTATATTCTGAAGAGCGTTTCTAAGGTTCAGAGAACTACAGGAGGTTCCTCATCCCATCCATAGCTTATTCTTTTCATTCTTAAATTTCAAGTCATAGATTTTTATGATCGTTCTTAAATAGAACATTACTTCTAGACTTGTGCCCTTTTGTCGTATGCATGAAAACAAGTCTTCCTTAAATTTAAGTAAATTATAATTAATTAAATCATATGTCAATCTTAATTAATGATTTTAATTGGATGGTTCAATTATGTAGATGGGATGATGAAATGTTGGTTGTTACACCATATGAAAGTGTCTTTTATACAATGGGGACTTAGCAGGGGAGGGTCGGGTTTTGAGATTTAGGAAAAATATGATGATTAAAATAGGAATATTTTGGAGTATTACAAGAAACTTGGCATTAAGATCAATGAGTATCTACCACATTACACTACTAGGATTCAATGAATCTTTTTCACTTCATGATAGACTTTTCAGAAGAGGAAATTATCATTTTACCCCAAAATGTTACTTTTGCCTTGACAAAGTATTTTTAATAACAACTATAATATCTTTGTACTCCATGAATATAATGTAAAATATTCAATGTTATTTTTAATATTATTTTACATTTTCTAGATCACAAATCCTAACACACTTCAAGATTAAATTATCTTTTCACTTAATAAATATGACAACATGATGACACGTAGTAATTTTAACAATTTACAAAAGAAATCAAATGTTATTTACACGAGTGTTCCAATAATGCTTAGAACCCAACTCAGCGATGAAAAATGAATTCAAATTTAAAATTTTAAAATTAAGAAGGAAATCTTTGAATCATGTAATTTTCAATTGTGAGTGGTCAATGCATACATCAATGTGTTTGATGTACTAAATTACACTAATTTTGTATTTAAATAAGGGAGGATAAAAAAACTCATTTATAGCATTAATTAATGCTATAAAAAAGAAAGTCAATACTTCATATAAGAAAAAATTGAAATAAAAGCAGCCATAATTACAACATAATTCGAGCAGCCATAATTTTCTCCTCTAATTCAAGCATTGTTTTTTTTCCAAAAAAAGAAATAAATAGAAGCTAAAAAATTACCTCTATTGCAAGTTTGGGCCATGTTAAAAAAATAAATAAGTTTTTTGAATAAAAAGTTTACTTATAACTAGTGGCGGGAGGGATAAATTTTCTTAAGTCAACCTATTTCTAGCAAATGTTCTATTTGATCATTGTTCAATCATCATAATGACAGTTAGTATCAACTGACATTTAATTCTGAAAGCAAATAAATTAACTCATTTTCAACACTTGAAAAGTTTGAAAGCATGTCATTCCAAATATGGCAAATTTTTACTTTCCTAGGTAGAAGAAATGGAAATTATCAACACTATTTAATTTCAAAAAGTTAACCTCCTAACTATTATGTACATAAACATAAGGTTAAAAAAATATGTAAAATTTTGTAGCAATAGTTTTGAGAAAGAACCTATATCATCTTAAATAACAAGTAACTATGATCTCGTACTTTCATTTTTTATTTTAGTATATTTTTAACAAGTTAATAGATTAATAAGTAATATATAAGCTGAAAGTAAAGCATTGATAAAATTCCCATAACATAAGGTTAATTTGAGTCGTTAAACTTAGAGAATATATCCCGATTTATTTTATATGTCAAGTAAATAATAGTAATTTTTGGAATAAAAAAATTAATTAAGGAGTGCATTACACTTTTAATTGCCACACATTATAAAAATATTGATTTTATATTCAATTGAGAACTATCATGCGTGAAAAACTGCAATTAAGCCACAAAAGTGAGTTGCTACGGGATTCCAGCTAATTCGCCACATATTATAAAATTCTTTAAAAGTGTAAAATTGAAAATTAAGGAAATAATGCAATTTTAGAGGAAAAATAATATTTCAAAAAATGAAATCAAATTAACATTAATGACCATTTAAGTCCATAATCAAAGAAATCAATTTATTTTTTCCAAAAATTAATATTAATTTAATAATTACCAAAATAATTTGACCTACCTTTGACCATGAATTCAAAATATTAATATTTAACCTAATAAATTATGTTTTTAGGGAAACTAAAAAGAATGTGTTCTAAACACATCATTACCGCATTTTTAACATTTATTAACAATTCAAACTAATTTAAAAATTTGATCTTCTAACCACATACAATTAAAAAAATTAGGCAAAAAAATATAACTTCCATGTATAACTAAAACTAAAAATAGCGCCAATGTTTATGTTCTTTGTAGGCTCTTAATTTTTTAGTTTATATGTATAAAATTTTTATTTAGTTATCTTCATCTAGCAAGTTTGGATTTGAATTAAAATTTTAATACTTAATTATTATTGCCTATACTCATATCCATTTTTTTATTTATAGGAAATGATGGATTTTTATTAACTTATTACACTATTTGTGAAAATAGTTTATCCATTATTTTGTATGAGTGTGGTTCCAAATTTGTCCTCTATTAGTTCTGCTGCATATATGGTCAGTGAATTTAAGTGAAGATGTATAAAAAATGTAATATATGATACAAACCCTAATTAGTTTAGTCTAATTAAGTAAAATATTATATTTGCTTTCTTGAATGATAAAATTACCTTCATTTTTGCAATAATATTTTTGGCTACAAAAATTAAATTTATATACTTTTCTAGAACTCAATTAAACTTAGAATCTCGTGGCAACGTCGGGTATGTAAACTAGTTAATATTATAACAAAAATCACTCAAAAATTAAAAACATTAGGAAATGTTAGAAGTATAGAGGATGGATTTAAAATTTTTTTCTATGAGGTCTATATATGATTGGTTTTTTTATATACAAAAAAATAATAAAAGGAAATATGAAATTTTAATTTAATTTGTATTTATAAAAAATAATTTTAATTATTTATTTTTTATTTTATTTCCCTAATTTTCTTAAATTAATGAAATCATTCGGTAAATTTCAGTAAAGTCCAAATAAAAATTACTTAATATTTTCTAAAAAAAAATAAAAAAAATTTAGTGAGGTCTGTAGACCCCATAGTGATATGTGTGGATACATTCATAAAAGTATACACCCGTATATATATGTATACAACAATCTGTTGAGTATTTCACTTTTATTCTTAAACTATAAAATGTCACACAGTTAATACCATCTCATAATTTTTCATTCATGGTTTAACATGAAGCTTCCAAAGGCATAGGAAAAAGCAAAAAATGGGTGAAAATCCTTTTGAAATCTCTTAGTGTAGATAGAAAAAAAAAATGGATATTGACTATAATTTTACTTAGGAAAAAGGATGTTGACGAGTAGCTATACCTACTTTCATTGTACCATATACACATGTCGTAAATTAATAATTACAACATTACCAGCATGTTAGGGACAATATCTCTTATAGAATGAACAGCTTATGAAACAACTTTTTTTCAATGGAACAATATTTCTTACTAAAAAAAATAATATTTGATATGTAGGGATAAAAGTGACATAACCTAAAGAATGAATATTCTTTGCTTTTATATATATATACATATATAAACAACACTTTAAATAAAATAGTATTTTTTACTTAAATAAATAACATTATATGAAATATAAATTGTTACGGAATGAACAAGAATTGTTTTAGTATAGCAACTCAGCAATGCTAGAAAGACCACCAAATATTGAAATATACGTCTATATTAAATGTAGATTACCTTTGGGCTTGAATAATGCTGGACTGCTTCTGCGCAATTTTGAACCCAAAGCCCATATATATGGGGCGACGTCGTTTCATAATCCCTCACTAATTAGTAAATCGTCTACAGCGAGGTAAATACCTAGCAGACTTCAATGGCCTGTAGCTGCCATCCATGGCGCTTAGATTGGCGATGCTGAAGCGGGTGTTGGGTCTGTGGTGGGTTCCATTTCGGAGGTACGGAGGTGGACCCACTCTGTCGCTCTGCCTCCACCGATGGTCGACGCCATTAGTCGACTGGCCACCTCGCAACTGTTTGTCTTGCCGGAGGTCGACCAAATCACATACCGCAACGATGTTGGGTATGGGTTTCCGGGTTCCTTTATCGGCGGGTCCATGGAACTCATGGCTGTGCCTAAGAAGAAGGTAACAGCGCAAACTCTCTCGGGTTATTGTTTTTAAGAATTAGAAATGGTTATTATGCAGAGGGAGAATTTTACTGATCATCTCAGCTTCTTATATGGATTGTATCTCATAGAAATCGATCATGGATGGTTTTGTGAACGTTAATTTGTATTTCATGTTGATTTTTACCTTCAAATTTGACATTCTGAAATAATGACGAAGAATATCTCGATTTATAGGGATCTTAAAAATGTTTGGAAGTTTGAGTTTGGTTTTAAGGACTTCTCTGAACTGCTCTTGATTTGATGTTTCGAGCTCTAAGGTTTACTTTGTCACACGCATTAACCTGTTTGCATTATTAGCTCTCTCTCTCCCTCTAATTTGACATAAATTTCAGATACATGTCTCTGATCAAAATGAATTTGGTCCAACATGTAGAGCTAAACATGTAGAGCTCTCTCCCTCATCTTTCATTTAGTGTAACATGACTTGCTCTGCATTTCTCTATCACACCACTAAGCATTTTAGCTCTAACTGATGGGGCATTCTTTGCAGCCCATCTTCATTGTTTTCTGACTATACAGATATTTCATGTATTATTTTGGATTGCATTGCACTAGATGTCATTTCTCTACCTTCTAGAGCAATATGCTTTTTTGGCTGGGTTCCCTTTTCTCTGTTGCGAGTTTGGTGGCCTCTGTCTCTGTTTACCTGTATGGGAGTTAGGCAGTGTGGAATATGGAGTTTGCAGCTAGGGAGTCTTGAATTGTTCCTAGGATCTTATTGATTTAAAATTTTCCATGACCTTTGCATTTTCTTTTTCATGTGTTTTTGCCTTGTCTGCCTCCAATGGTCCAATCCTTCCTGCTCCCCCCCCCCCCCCCTTTTTTTTTTTTTTTCTAAAATCTCTGTAGAAACTCACTCATTTACATGGGTGTTGGGTTGTGGCCACCACCAAGTTCCAGGATGTTTGAAGGTGGTGGGATGTGATTTCTGTCCTCTATGTAATTGTTCTTTAGCTGTGCATACTGAATTAAGTTCACAATTTCCTTCTTATTGGCATGCATATGTGATATTTCATTTAGGGTACTGTTATGGGTAAGATTTTGGGATTATGTGTGAGAGCTGTACTTATGATGTTGTTAGCTATGCAGGTTAGTAAACATAAGAGAGGCATAAGGAATGGACCAAAGGCTTTGAAACCCACTCCAGTTATTATTCGTTGCAGGTGAGTAACCTCTTTCCTTGTATATAATCTGAAGTATATAATGTACGAGTCCAAAGGATGTGATCCTTGTTGGGTAACCTCTTTCTGAAAGAGTACATGGAGTATGATCCAGCTCGTGGTTATCAATAACAGTTCGACTTTAGAAATTATTTCAATTCCTTTATTCATGGGGCAAAGACCATTATTCTTTTGCATTTACTATGTTAATAGGCTTAGGATTTTTCTGTTTCCCTTGCTTGTTTGTTTAAAACACACTATTCTAACTCTGCAGTCGCTTCTTGTTAATTAGTGTTGTTGTTCTTCTTTTGATGACTACATTAACTGTCCTTTGAGTCCCTTATGCTTGTAGAAGCTTTCTTTATCAGCTTGTGTGCGTTGGTGCAGGAGTTGTGGTCGAGTTAAACTCCCACACTTTTACTGTTGCAGCGGAGATTGAGGGAGGACTGAAGAGGGAAGCGACACAACTGGCTGATTTTACTTTTGTCTTTTAGGGTTCTAAAATCGTTATATTGCGCTGATTTGAGATGATCACTGGTTCAAGTGAGATGAACATTTATTTAAAGCATATTCATGTACTGTATTGATCGCTTTGTTCATCTTCTATGTCGTTGAACTGCCGTTTGGAAAGGGTGAGGGTTATGGTTCTGTCATTTTGTGTTTTCTTGTTTGATTTTTGTTTCCATGCAGATGGGGGGAGATAGAGAGAGAGAGAGAGAGAGAGAAATCAAAGGATTTGTAGCTGGTTCCTTCATTTTCCTTTGGTATTTATTTTTACGTGAGCAAGATTGAGCAATAAGTGGGGATTTAAGTGTTGTTTCTTCAATGGTGTAGAATATATTAACTTAAATTATGTTTAAAATTAGCATAAGAATAATGTTCAACTGTTAAGATAGCTCCTCCAGATCAAAGTTAAAAGTTGTTGAATATCGTCTTCAACCTCTAAAAGTAGCTGTTGATGTTATTTTCAAATAGCGCCATGCCCATGAACTTACTTCATATTAGCAAAACAACAACAACGAAAAGAACAAGAAGCAAAAGAAGGCCGTAATTTTCTCTTCTTTGGGCTTCAGTTAGGGTTTTAGCTTTCAGCCCTTCAGCTAGGTAGTTTTGTATTGCTCCTCCGGTCCTCCCTACGACGTCGGGCAATGCCAAAGCAAAAGAAGAGCGCCTCAAGAAAGCCTCAGGAGGAAGAGAAGGAAGAGCCAACTCTTCATTCGAAGGACAATCGCACTTCAGTGGCCAAGAAGGCTGGTAGTGAAATCGACAATATTTTCGCCGGTAAAAAGAGGAAGCAACTGGTGCCGGACAACCCCTATAATCCGAATGCTGGCGGCGAGTCTAATAAGCACAAACCAGCGAAGAAAAAGAAGAGACGGGTCGAAGGGGATGACCAGGGCAGGTTTTTGGACGCCCCTTCTTGGCGGTGGAAGAAAACCGGCGACGGGCTGGCTATCTACACCGAGGAAGAATTAGGTCTGAACAGGCCCGACGCTGGAGGTACCCGGCTTTGTCCTTTTGATTATGAGTGTTGTTTCTAAATGTTGTACTTGTATCCAATAACGCCAATTCAAGAATTTTGGTGCTGTTTTGGGGTTCACAATTTGTATTCGGTTTTGAGCTTGCTTGTTCTTCTCCCTTCAGATTTGGGTTGATGGATTTTCAAAACTCTGCTAGGAATTGATTTAGGTGTTTCTCTTGATGGACTAGAAACCAGTAAGAAAATCGTAGAACTGTATCTGGTACTCTGGCTCATAGGTAGAGGAAATTGGATGTGCATAGGTTGGGTTGATTGAGCTAAGGTTGAAACTTGAAGAGGAAGAAGTTCAAGTATTGCTATTACTATATGAAACATCAGTACTAGTTTTGGAACAGGCAGAGGCAGAGGCAGAGGTAGAGGTTTGTTGCTATGGTGGTACTAGTAGTGTGCCCTTTATTGCTTAACCTTGCTTCAATTTGCAGTTTTGAACTCGAGACACTCCTATAATGCAAAGTTTTGGTCTTTGTTTTAGTTGCTCCATCTTTGGGACCAATATTGGGATTTCTAACTCAGGGTTTTGTAGTATTTAGTTTTTGTTTTGGATGAGTTTATGATCTATGAGGCAACCTCGTCTAGAAATGAGTTTCAAATCCATCTATGATGCAAATTAGATTGCTTAATCATCCTTTTATCTGAAATGGTGTTGTGGTTTTGTCAGTAATGTCTTTGCACCTCCCGACCGATACATGAGTCAACTCATTATCTAGTTCAGAGATTACTCTTTGAATTGGGTTTTTCTAATGTTTGTCCTAAGGGCACATGTTAAGCATCATTGATTAACCATATTGATTAAGAGGTTTAGCGCAAGTCAAGAAGGGATTGGATTTCATATTTCGGTTAGACAATATTGCCCTTATCTTATTGTTATCTTCCGACGAAACTCAGGCTGGAGCTCATAGAACATGATTCAAGAAGATAGTTTAATTGGCAATTGCTTTTGTTTTCCATATTTTAGAGGCTTGATAATCCTACAGCAAGGTTGATGAAGAGATCAGTAGAAATTTGATTTGAAACAAAACCAAAGCTAGAAGTTTTTCACCAGAAGACTACCAATTCCAGGAGATGACCAAGACCCATATAATGAACATGTGTGTTGATCTTTTCGCTAAAAAAAAAAGAAAGAAAAATTAAACCCTCATGAGATTTAGTTGAACTACATATTGTTTGGAGTGCCTACACTTATCCCTTTTAAAGTTAACTTATCTACACTTAACACCTCAAATGTTAACTTCATTATTCACTATTAAAAAAAATAAAAATAAAAACAAAAACAAAAACGATGTTTGACTTTGTCCTCTTAGCTTTCTTTTTTAAAAACTTTGACCCCTCAACTTATGCATCTAACGGGCTACTCCTATTTAATGTTTGATTGGATTCCCGAACCTAGGTCCACCTTCAAATCATCCTCATTTGACCATTCTTCTTCCTTCTTCACTGAATCTTTCTTCTATCTCCCCTCTATTTAGTTCTCCTCCTCCCCACCACCCTTCTTTGGTACCTTCTCTGTTCTCTCCATCTCCTCCCCGGTCCCCATCCTCTTCTTCACCCATGCCTTTGTTCTTTCCTTCATGGCCATCGGCATGTCACTTAGTGGTGTTCCTTGTTGGATCTGAGAGTGTGGAAAAGTGGCTTTAATGCGCTAAGAATGCATATCGTCATCTTGTTCTCATCGTCTAACACTAGGCTGAAGAGAGCTCCAGCAACTTGCTCCTATGCTTCACTAAATTCATACTTTAACACATCAAACAAACTTGGAATGAGTCCTAATCATATGATAATCTCCTTGTTCGATTTTTTGAGCAAGAGGTTCACTAGCAAAGCAATTGCGTTTGTTTGAAGGATGTAGTATCGTGACTCAATTAGTGATTTGATGGCTGAGGGTAGTTAGGGATTATAGAGCGAAACCCTAGCCTCTTCTTTCATTCTAGTGACTTTCCTCAGCAAAATCACAACTTGCTCTTGCTTGTAAATGGCCAAGCTCCTGAGGCCTTTGAACAAATCCCATTCCTTTGAGGAGGAAAATTAGGGATTGGTAGCTTTTTGAACTGAGAACCAGCTCCTAGATTCAAAAACTTCACAAGACGAAGTGGAGTAGAATGAAGAAGAGTGACAAGCAGGATGAGTCACAAGAGGTACCAGTGTTGCAGGACTAGCAGCTTGTGACAATGGATCCCTTTGAAGACGAGCTTGAGTAAAAATGGTTCGCCCAGGTTTGGGATTTGAATTAATTTGGTTTTTCTTTGGAGGAGCAAGTTAGAGGGTTGGCAGCCCGTTAGATGCATATGTTAAGGGCAAAGTTTCTAAGGAAGAAGGCTAGAAGATAAAGTCATACATTTTATTTGTTCTTTTGTAATGGTGAATGACCGAGTTAACATTGGAGGAGTTAAGTGTAGGCATGTTAACTTTTGAGGGGGGAAAGTGTAGGTATTTAAAATAGTGGAGATAAAAGTGTAGATTCAGCTAAACATTAAGAGGGTTTTTGTATTTTCCTAGAAAAAGGATGTGTTTTTATTTTATTTTTGGATCGTTTTATCAGCAATACCAAAGTTGGATCTCGGGACGGCTGTAAAAGTTATTAAGAGACGAACTCTTAGACTAATTGTGTCAGGAAAAGAACCAGTATATTTGAAGGAGGATTGGTGGTATTGTAGAGCCGCCGAATAGACTGACGACCAATCTGACCTTTTCTTTTTCATCTATAACAGTCTGGGGTTGGAATTTTGAGTTTGGTCCGGCGAAAATCGTCTCCTCTGGAAAGGCACTTGTCTCCTCCGCATCAAATTTACTAGTGAGCGCATCTTTTGGCAATGAAAATGCTTAATTCTAATCTTCTATTTGTTTGTGATAAATCTGCTACTTAAGAGAGCTAATTAGTGAAACCTATGCCCTAGCTACTACACACATTAGAAACCCCTCTTAATTTGTTCATATGAATTGCGACGGCTTTGAGAAAATTTGACACGGTTTGGTAAAGAAATCAAGTACTAGTATCTAGTTTGGGTCGTTAATCCCACCTCATGAAGTCTTCACAGTGGGGGAACACCAAGAGAAGTCCTCTGTTTAGCTTAGAGCCGTCTAAGCTAGTTAGTTTCAGCTTACTCGGTAAAGGATTTTGTTACGATTACGAGTTACTTTTGTGCTGAAGTTTTTGCTTTTATTATTTTTTTGGTACATAGAATCAGGTGGTACAAGTTGTAAAATAAAGATGTTGTTGTTAAATATTTTTATGCTGAACGACATTAGATTAGTATTAGCCGCCTATCACGGAATGAAATGAGATAAATAGCAAGAACGTGTAGCTATCCAATATTATTTCAACAATATCTAGCTAAACTTAATAAAATTTGATACAATATTATTTGAATTTACCTTGACAGAATCTGATACATCATTCCAACAATATCTAACTTAATAGAATGTGATACATTATATTTCAACAATATTTAACTTAATAGAATGTATACATTGTGCACTAAATAAACCTAAAAATGCTATGGGCAGAAGTTAAGGCTGTAAAGAAAACCTAGTCTGCTTGCCTCCCGTTCTTCTCTACATTATCTTCTTCCTCTCTTCTCTACGCCCTTGACCAGGTTTGGATATCACTTTAAGCTTGACTGGTTGATTTATTGTCATTTTTTCATCCAATCAATTTTTTTTTTCACCATTTCTTCCTCCTGCTCCTCCACAAAACTCTATTATCACCATTAGTACGAGCACCTTCTGGTTCATCTAACATTCTATGAAAGACAAATATGGGTAATTCATTTTGGTGTTAGTAGATCAAGTGAAGCGTAAAAAGCAGTGGGACATAAGTGGGTGAGGCGTTTCCAAATCATGGATTAGGTGATGGTGTCCTTTTATTTTTTTTTCTTATGTTTAAGCCATCATCCACGATTTTGTTCTTGAAGGGTTTATTAGTCCAACCAAGTGTTAGTTTGTTAGTCTAATAGAGTTTATTCTCTATTTGATTTTTTTTCCCAATTATTTATAAGTTACTATCCTAGATTTATTCTGGATTACATGAAAATTTTGCCTTGGTTTGATTCTTTTCTCTTCGATGCAGCAGGGACGAGTAGCCATTTTTTGTTAGGGTTGGAAAAAAAAACAAAGCTAAATAGTAGGCTAATCATGTTTGGCTCGAAATATCTGCCAAGCAGGTTATTTTCTTCATGTTTAGATTGAAAATAACATGAACAATTAATGAACAAATTTTTAACTAATCAAACTCAAGTCAAGCCCAAACTGTTAGCTTTTGGCAAACTTTTAAAAGCTTTTAAAGCTTCAGTTTAAAAGCTCAAACAAGCTTTTAAACTGAGTCAAGCTTGAATTGTTTGTTCATTTTTTACCTCTACTTTTGGTTATCAGTATTATGTTTCTATTGTTGTTCAAAGTCCTATGTCGTTGGTTTATAAGATATTGTTTAGCTTACTTTTAACTAGGAGGAAGTTATTTTCATAAAAAGGGGTTAAAACTTAAGTATATTTAGTACCAAATAAATGTAATTAAGCAAATAGTAAGTGAAAATCAAAATTTGGCAAACTTTCAGTCTACTTTGCCTGAAGAATCGCACAAAATCCAATTCGATTTCGGTGCAATCACGATCGTTTCAATATCTTTTCGAGCATGTTATTTTCTTCATGTTTAGATTAAAAATAATATGAACAATTAATGAATGAATTTTTAACTAATCAAATTTAAGTCAAGCTCAAACTGTTAGCTTAAATTAAGAGAAAAAAACTAAAATCAAGCCAAGTTGGGGCCAAGTAATGAGTAAATTGAGGTCGGTTTGAATTTCGTATTGAACTTAAAATTTTGTTTATACTGAGCTTGATAACAGTTTGAATGAGTCACAAACAAGCTTTTAAACTGAGTCAAACTTGAATTATTTATTCATTTTTCACCCCTACTTTTAGTTGTTAATATATGTTTCTGTTATTGTTCAAAGTCCTATGTCACTGGTTTATAAGATATTGTTTAGCTTACTTTTAATTATGAGGAAGTTCTTTTCATAAAAAAGGGTTAAAAGTTAAGTATATTTAGTACCAAATAAATGTAATTAAGCAAATAGTAAGTGAAAATCAAAATTTGGCAAACTTTCAGGCTAGTTTGCCTGAAGAATCGCACAAAATCCAACCTTCACTTTTATTACTCTTGATCTGAGATCCTCTCGACAATATGAAAATAAACTAGTAATTGGCAACAGTCACATGACTCGGTTCAACACTAGCTATAAGGACAAGACAGTGCTCTGTTTCCAATCAGAAAAGTGGCTCATTTTGTGAATAATTTTGAAGGGTTTTTGAGGTTTGAAGGGATTTCAGTTTATTCAAACGGTGACTCTCTTCTTCCTCAAAGCTCAGGAATCGTCGCTTCATGGATGATATTGTTCCGGTTTGGACAAAGAGATTTGGGTTCGGTTTAGTTCAAGTTCCGAAGGTCTTGCTTGTTCTTCTATTCATTTCTTCTCCGATTGTCCTCATATTTGTGTTCCGACATCAAGGTTTCGGCCCTCGAATAACTGGATTTGCCGACGCAAGAATCTTACATCCAAATGTCACACAACTGTAGTTAGGTAAGAGAATATTTTATTTTTCTTTCAAGGAGCGAGTTTGTGGTTTAGGTCTTTGTAACGATTTCTTCATCTGCGAGTATCATTTCATAAAAATCTCTCCTTTTATTTTCTTTTGTTTTTGATCTAATCAGATTCAGAAGCGGTTCTTTATAAGCCAACACATAGATCTAACAGTTCTGAATCCTCTAAACACATCGACACATCGACACATCGACGCCTCCGGAAGCTGATGAGTCTAGGACAACTGACAAGCCAAACGATGAGTTGTATGGTGGACTTCTTTCTCCTGGATTTGATGAAACTTCTTGCTTAAGTTGGCATCAATCCGTCATCTACCGCAAACCGTCACCTCACAAGCCATCGTCGTATCTCATTTCAAAGCTGAGAAGCTACGAGAATCGTCACAAACTCTGTGGACCATTCACTGGCCCCTACAACAATAGCTTGAAGCTCTTAGATTCCCGCAATGGAGCTCCTGGTGCTCCCCCAGACTACAAGTACGTCGTCTGGATATCGTTCAGTGGCTTGGGGAACAAGGTACTAACCCTGGCTTCAGCATTTCTTTATGCTCTTTTGACTGACAGAGTTCTATTGGTGGACCGCGGAAAGGACATGGATGCACTCTTCTGTGAGCCATTTCCGGAGGCATCCTGGTTTCTACCTCCTGATTTTCCCCTCGCAAATCAATTTGAAAGCTTTTGCCAGAAATCAGTTTACTGGTATGGGAACATGCTTAAGAAGAAGATGATGCACAATTCATCATTAAATCTAGTGCCACCATATTCATACCATCGTCTTGTTCATGATTATGATGATCAAGACAAGCTCTTCTTCTGTGATGAAGATCAGGCATTTCTGAATAAAGTCCCTTGGTTGGTTGTGAAAAGTGACAACTACTTCGTACCGTCCCTCTTCTTGATGCCGTTTTTTGAACAGGAACTGAAAAAGTTGTTTCCAAACAAAGAGACTATATTCCACCACCTGGGCCGGTATCTCTTCCACCCTTCAAATCACGTTTGGGGTTTGATCACAAGGTTCTATCTTGCTTACTTGGCGAAAGCAGATGAAAGGGTTGGCATTCAGATAAGGAGTTTCCAAGCTGCAGGGACTGGTCCGCTGAAACATGTAATGGATCAAATACTAGCCTGCGTTCAAGGGGAGATGTTGTTGCCCAAAGTTAACTCAAAACGAACTGTCATTGGCTGTGGAGGAAACCTGAAAATGAAAGCTGTTCTAGTGACCTCTCTGCTTTTTGGGTACTATGAAAACCTAAGGAACATGTACTGGGAACACCCAAGTGTGACAGGTGAAGTAATTGGGGTGTATCAGCCAAGTCATGAAGAGTACCAACAGTCAGAGAAGCAGATACACAACCTGAAGGCTTGGGCAGAAATGTATCTGCTGAGTTTAACTGTAGTGTTGGTCACAAGTGGTTGGTCTACTTTTGGGTATGTGGCTCAGGGCCTTGGAGGGTTAAAGCCGTGGATCCTCTACCGGCCTGAAAACAAGACAACACCAATGTCGATGGAGCCTTGCTTTCACGCTCCTCCCTACTATGACTGCAAAGCAAAAAGAGGTGCTGATACAGGTAAGGTGGTGCCTTATGTGAGGCATTGTGAAGATGTCAGCTGGGGGCTTAAGGTTGTTGATGAGTTATAGCATTATAGGCAGGTCAAGTGCCTTTTGGGAATTGTTACTTGGCACCAGCTGGTCGTTACCAATTTTCCATCCGTTGATTATTTCAGGGTTTGAGTTCGACACAAGTGTGACATAGTTTTGTTAAAGTTTTACAATTTTTCATATGCACATTATGAATAAAGTTTGAAATTTTTTCAAAATAGACTCCATATTATTACTCAACCATCAAAATCCAAAGCCAAGCAAGGTTAGGTGGAAAGGTGCCTGGCACATGAGCTACCTCTCAGCTGGAAGGAATTTGACTCAATACCAATGTCTTCCCATCCTTCAATCTTAGCCATACTGCTAAACCTTCCTTTTTACATCACTAATTCCACATAATCAAAGTCATACGATACCATGAAAAGCACCTTTTCATCACTACCCGAGCAATAATATGCCAATACCTGATGATATTTGAAGATCAAAAGATGCTACATCCACATTAACTTTAGAACTTGTCCATATTTGTTTAGTTCATTTACAGCTCTAAAATTCAACACAGTTTCTTTTTTGAACATTTAGAAGCCAAGGGAGGTGGGGCATTAAAGCTAACCCTTTGGTCAGCAGCATCTAAGATTTAGATGCTAAGCCGAACCTTGGGTTGTTATCAGTTTTGTGCTTCTAAAATATCTAATATACGCAAATACCCACGTCAAATTATTAAGCCAATTTTCTTCGCTGTTCCTCTATGGCTTATTTCAGCAGGAACCAGGGTGCTCCTTTTGTGTCCTTCAAATCTGCTAGCTCTCCAGGTGCCTTACCTTCAGCCTAACCTCATGAGCTTCCCAGTCCTCTTTTAATTTGATTATTCTCCTTCCTTACTTTGTTGCTCTTTTTCTCATTGACCAACACAGTAAACCATCCATCTTCCTAATAAGCCATCAACAAATTTTATTGGAATCACAATTTCCCAAGAAAATGAACGTCTTGGGTAGTGGCTGTAGCTTTTCTAATATGGAAATTGCTTATATGGCCAATCATATATGTTCAAGCATCAGTGGAGATAATTTGTCAACCAGATCCCAAAGAAATTAGTAGCATGGTCTAAAGAAATTAGTAGCAAGTGTCTCTTAGGCATGGAATAATTTGCAGCCTCCGGTTGTAAAGGTCAAACAGTTATTATATTTATGTACAATGGTCTTTAGACCATAGCACTAATTATGCGCAAAAGAATGTTCTTCTGTTTTTTTTTTTTTTGTTTTGGGAATTATATTGAGTTCAAGTCCATATAATTATATTACGTGCATATTAATACTTCAACTTCAACGACGTGTGAATGACTTTCTGTGAGTGAAGTCGTGGAGGATTACTATTGCTGTGCACTAGGTATTCTTAATAAAAAAAGATCCCTCCAAAAAATTTACAAAAATTATTAAAATTGTAAGAAGTACCAGTAAGATAATTACAAAAATTTGGCATATTCAAATACTTCTACTCCACCGATTTGTTATATTAATTAAAGTATTGTCATTATCAGGAAGGTATAAGTCACACTTAAATAAACACTACGCACTATTTACGAGGCTTAATTAGTCATAATTAAGAAACAATTATCACCCTCAACAACTGCCTCAATACTTTTCTAATTATTTTGTCTAAAAAAATTATAATTTCTGTTTAAATTCCAATTATTGTTTTAACTTTGCATGTTTATTTATAATTAATTAATTATAAATTAAATTCTGCAATAATATAATTTATAATCTAGATTTTGCAATATAAAAAATACATAGGAAGAGGAATCAATAAAATTATTTAAAATATTTACCATATCTAATCAATTACAAGACAATTTCAATAATTGTTAGTTGATTTCGTATCAACATATTTTCGTAAGTCATATTTATTATAAATAAAATACAAAGAAAAATCAATACAATTATAATTTCCATAGTATTCGATAGAGGGACTTGCCAAAATTACATCACATAATCACAATCAGTAATTGCGGCTAATGAATACAATCAGTAATTGAGGGACTAGCCAAAATTACTTTCACTATGTTTTATGACTAGGATATTTATTGATAGTTACAAATCATTAATGAATGCAAAATATTTTTGGTAGCCTCCCATAAATTTTCATAAATGATTTTGATAGTCCCTCAATGAATATGGTTAGACTTTAAAAATCCCATAATTAATATGGTTAGACTTTAAAAATATTTCAAAGCATCAATATTCTACCCATATTTTGTCCAATACCCACATAATTGATAGAATGTTATGGATATTTTGCATAGAGGGAATGCGAGAGGGGGGAAGGGGAAGGAGAAAGAGAGAGAGAAAAACATAATTAATATGGTTAGACTTTAAAAATATTCCAAAACATAAATGTTCCAAAAGAAAGGAGAGAAACAAGAAATATCCATAATATTCAATAGAGGGACTTTCAATTTTCAAAGTTTTCATCAATAATTGCGGCTAATGAATACAATCAGTAATTGAGGGACTTGCCAAAATTACTTTCACCATGTTTTATAACTAGGATATTTATTGATAGTTACAATTCATTAATGAATACAAAATATTTTTGGTAGCCTCCCATAAATTTTCATAAATGATTTTGACAGTCCCTCATTCTCTGCAATACCCACTTAATTGATAGAATGTTATGGATATTTTGTATAGAGGGAATGCGAGAGGGGGGGGGGGGAAGGGGAAGGAGAAAGAGAGAGAGAAAAACATAATTAATATGGTTAGACTTATAAAAATATTCCAAAACATAAATGTTCCAGAAGAAAGGAGAGAAACAAGAAATAGATATACTCAGGAAATTTCCATATTATCTTATGGTATGACATTATATAAACCCCCCAAAACCCAAATAGCTTTAAGCACTATATCTCTTAAAGCTAAAGTTTCGTTCGAAAGAAATTCTATATATGGAGGATGAACCAACTAATGATAGCCCTGTTTTGTCCATTGGAGATCCAGCCAGAAAGGACAATGATAAAGAGACAGTAGTTGAAGAAGAAGAATACATCTCCTCGTAAGTTAAAAGAAAATTATTTTGTTGTTGGATAATTTTAAAACAATGATATATACAATTGACCATCATTTTTTGTATCATAGGGATGATTTTGATAGCCTTCCAATGGCGACGCCAAAGTCAAAGTGGAGGTATTGGAGAACAATAAACAAACGTCCTCAAACGCATTGGGCAAACTTCAAACCCAAGGTTATTGAGCTATATGCAAAATTAATGCAATTGAACCATTTTGGTCCTAGCTTTCTACCTACTTGGGATGAATTATATACTTTAGCCAAAGAAGCTCGGAGTTTAGCTATTGAAGCTAGTGAAGATTTTACAGGAAAGAGAGTTTTTGATAATGAAGTTGATGAAGATGGATCTGAAGTGAAGTCTACCAATGACGATGAGGAGTAGCATAAAAGCAACATCAAAGTTTTCATCTCTTATCTTTTATTTATTTTTTGTTAAGCATCAATTTTTGCAACCACCTCTATAATTTATGGAATAAAAATCTCATAGTGATTTTAAATAAAATTTATTTCTTTTAATATTGTTCAGTCGCCCTATGATCTTCAATCTTATGTACAGTTGCATAAAGAAAGACCAAACTATATTTAGTTCTCTATGTGGCATGAATATAAAAAAATTCAATAAACAATTAACCTTTTAGATCTCTATGTGGATTAATTTAAAAATGAAGAAAATAATTAGAATAATCTGAAATTAGTAATAGATAGAATAATCCAAAATTAGTTATGCTTACAAAATTATTTGACCCAAAGTCTTCATATTATGTTTTCCGTATAAATTAGATTGTAAGAAAAATAATTCAGATTATTGTAGAATTTAATTTATAATTAATTAATTATAAATAAACATACAGAGTTTAAACAATAATTATAATTTTTTATACATTATCTCATGTTTTTTTCAGTTACTCCACTATTGAGCATTATTAGATGATTGAGTATTCCATAGATAATATATACATTCATTGTCAAAGTATTTGAATATAGATTCAAAGTGGTCATAAATACTTCAGATAACTCAAATCAAAGAGTTATCTATTCTACCTTCCCTACTAATTGTTTCCCAAATTCCTTTTATACTAATACCATTAATAGTGTAATCGAATATTCCGTAGTGTTGTGTGCAATAATTGTTAATTGTTTGAATATCGGTTCAAAAATGTCATGGTAATTGAAGTTTTCCATAACAACTGATATCATACAACTTCCATTCCAATCTACTTCACCTTCCCTATTAATTATTTTCGTAAACTTATATATAAACAGCATATTATTCTGCCTTACTGAATATTTTCCTATTCTAGACATAATTATTTCAAAAAATCAATAGTATGGCTGATGGAAGGAACAATGAAGAGCACCAAAGTTAGGGGTGAAAAAAATAAACAAACAGCTCAAGCTCGGCTCGAGTTCGGCTCGATTTAAAGCTCGTTCGTGACTCGTTCGAATAATTATCAAGGCAAGCCTGAACAAAACTTAAAGCTCGATATACAATTCAAACAAAGCTCGAATTGCTTACTACTCGACTCGACTCGAATTAATTTTAGATTTTTTTCCTTAATTTAAGTGAACAGCTCGAGCTCGACTTGAGCTCATTCAGATAAAAGCTCGTTCGAAGCTCGTTCGTATTATTTTCAATCTAAACACGAACAAAATATCAAGCTCGATAATTAATTCAAGCCGAACATGAACAGCTTACTACTCGGCTCAGCTTGGCTCGTTTTCATCCTTAACCAAAGTGCTGAGATCTATACAAATACATGCAAGGATAGTACATGCGAAGTTGATGTTTCAACGAGGAAGTTCATTGAAATTATTAATATTTCTTCGTCAGTTGCATACTCTACTACCAATGTCTTTTTTGCTCTCCAATTTATTTATTTGACATTAAATTTACCTATTAATATTTTAATTTATAGGGATGAGTCTGAAAGCGATAAACAAACAGACCCTACAACCAATTGGAAGAGCTGGAGGCACCTAAACAAACTCACACGCAAGCACTGGCTAGAGTTCAAGTCAAAGGTTATTCCATTGTTCACCCAGTTGGCTGAACACCATGTTCCAGGTGAAGACTTCATCCCAATATGGGATCAACTTGACATATTTGAAGCAGAAGCAAGAGAACTTGCTATTGAAGCTAGCAGAAATTACAAGGATGATGCAGAGGATGCTTCTGGTATTGACGACGGAGTAAAGAAAGATTAGGAGTTTCTAAAAGGTTTCAATTTTTGGATTTTATTAGATAAAAGTAAAGGCTACGGCCTAATAGACTATTTATTTTCTGCTACTTAATTATTGGATTTGGACTGAGATAAATAATATCATTCCGGATAATGAGTTTGTTATGAATATAACTTTTAGTATAAATTTGCATCAATAAGATAATCATTAAAAATAATCATTTTTAATCAAATTCCAATTAATTAATGATTTTTAAAAATGTATAATTGCAAAGATGTATTAGAATCAAAATGCCAAATTTCTTGAGAAATTTTATCTTAGAAATTGAAATCATATATTGATTTTTAAAAGGAATTTATTTTCCCTAATTCCTTTTATACTAATGCCATTAATAGCGTGATCGAATATTCCTTAGTGTTGTGTGCAATAATTGTTAATTGTTTGAATATTGGTTCAATAATGTCATGGTAATTAAATTTTTCCATAAAAACTAATATCATATAACTTTCATTCCAATCTACTCCACCTTCCCTACTAATTGTCTTCGTAAACTTGTATATAAACAACATACCATTCTGACTAACTCAACATTTTCCTATTCTAGAAATAATTATTTCAGAAAATCAATAGAATGTCATTATACCATTAACCATGACACCATTCAAAAAAAAAAATAATCACAACAATTATTTACATTCCTAATTTATCATATTAGATCCCCTTAATTACATTGTTTAACAAGTAAACTTCCTAAATTACTTCAATCAACTAATGTAAGGAAATCAATGGCCTCTAATGTGGATACAACATTTTCTCTATAAAAGCCCACTTCTAGCTTTCTGTATTATCATTTGCGAACTAAATGAGCCAAGTAAGTCTTTCTATATTCTTTTTGTCTGAACATCTTTAAGTACTATAGATCAATTACCATGATAAAGATCATCATACTGTGCTTTCCAGATAATTCTTCAGGTTTTCATAGCAATGAGAGAAAACATCAAATTTTCTTTTACTCACTTAAACCCACTTGTAAGTGATTCAACCACTATCTTGATATTGATTCATTTTTTGCTTCTATTAGTTTTTTGTGGTTTATTCACTAAAAGTAACCCAAGTTCTTATTAATTTGCAGGGAGTGGTGTCACAGTAAACGAGCAAGGGGTTATTTATTCATACTATTGAATTTCAGCATCAAAAGGTATAATCTAGATAAAAAATTTATGCATTTTCATAATTCAATTTCACAATAATAATTTCCTATAGAAGATTGCTTACCTAGAATGTATAACTCCCTTTAGCCAGTTAGATCCCATTCAGTTTGTGTTTCTATAAAGTTAAAACAGTACACATCATCATGCATGTAAACAGGAATTTTAAGAAAACAACAAAAATAATAGTAGATTAATGAGGGCTTATAGAGACAATACTTTACTCACAAACTAAATCATAAAGTTGATGACAGATCGGGTCTTTAGTATTGTACGTGAGATCTCAATTTTTTCATCATATGTCCTGACAATAAATAAGATATTAAGAGATAACAACAACAATACTAGAAAAATCCTACATAAAACTTAAAAATTCTTAAAAAGACTAAAAAATAAGATATTAAAAAATGCCCACCAAAGTAAAAGAATACAAATTAAAGTTTATGCACTCCTTACTAAATTTAAAGAATTTTTTAGTATAAAAAGTTTTCAACGTTCAAAAAATACTAAGTGAAACAATTCATGCATGTAAAAAAAGTTATCTTAAAAAGCAACAAAAATAACAGTAGATCAATGAGGGCACAAAAAATATATGAAGTTACTTACCAACTAAATTAGAATGTTGATGACAAATTGGGTCTTGAGTTGGATTCATGAGACTTAATAATTTCATCATTTGTTATGATTAAAAAAAAGATATTAAGATATAACAAAAAAATATTAGAATAATCAATTAGTCCTTAAAAAGCTAAAATTTTGAAAATAAAAATAGAATTAAAAATAAAATTTTTTACTTACTCATGTCTTGATTTGCATTCGTAAGACTTAATTATTTCATCATCTATTATGATAAAAAAAAAAGGATATTATGAACAATGCAGTACTTTGATCATGGTGAATTCTATTATGAACAAATATATAATTCAACATGAATCATGATGGATGAAAGGAATAATCTAAGTAAGTAAAGTATTATCAAAATTAGTAATAATTAAGAAACAATTCGAACTTATCTGACCCCCCAAATGCTTTATACTATGTTTTCTGTATAAATAGAATTATAAGAAAAGAAATTAAGATTATTGAAAAATTTTATTTATAATTAACTAACTAAAAATAAGCTAACAGAATTCTCATAAACCATAATTGTTAAAAAATTACAAGGGAATACAAATCCTCTAGAATTAACAAATACAAGTCCTGTCTTAGATGGATATAATGCCGTGAAATCACAAGAACATATTAGATCAACTAAAGACATTTTCGAAACAACACCTTAAGCAACTAGTCATGTCTTGTGTCCTTTCACAAACTGCATGAAACCTTTAGAATCAGGAAAGAAGAGGAATATACAAAGCTCAATTTTGATTCCAGCTAACATTTAAAATCATCCTGAAATAATATTATAAAAAAATAAATTATAAACAACAAAAATGCCAGTATAAGGAAAACATTACCCCGATAACTTTGACATTCTGGCCATCAATAGCCCCTCTAAACTTAGCATCTGGGTATGTCCTTATGTAGCGCAACAAACTTCCCCTTTCCCATAGACAATTCCAAATCAAACCCAACCCCATTGGGTCCACGACCGCCGCCACAACCGCAAGAACCATTGCCTTGCACTCTGCCAAAATCAAGATGACCCCACTAATAACAACATCACCAGAACCACGATCACCACCCACACTACTACCTTGGACACGAGTTCAACCCGGATCGGATGGATTTGCTATTGGGCTGCGAAGAGGATGAAGTGCGTGAGGGGTGGTGCTGCTGCTGCTGCCTGGAGTTGGGGTTCGAGTTGGGCCTCGAAGGGGGATCGCCAAGGGAGTGATAATGGAGAACCGGGACATCGAACATTTTACACAACTCGGCATGGATAGACCATAGATCTACAGGGAAAATCATAGATCTACAAGGACTGTGGCACTATAGATCTGGAAGAAAAACAAAAAATGTAAAAGAAAACCACATAATAAAAAAATCATAGATAAACCATAGATCTGCAGGGAAAATTATAGATTCAAAAGAAAACTAAAGAATTTAAATCTCACGGAATTGGCTAATGCCAGGCACTTCTGCTTTTAGTCCTTCATTGAGAATGAGAGGAAAGGGGAGGACAGAAGATGAGAGAGTGGCATTTGTCCGATTTTTTCAGCTTTAAAATTTGACTTGGTACAGCCACAGGTACCGGATGGGTTCTATGACCCAATTAACCAACAATCCAAAATGCCCCCCAAAATTAGTTGTTATTTACAATATAGACCCACTATGATTTGTGATGTTATCAGGAAAAAAACTGTCATGAAATCTAATTATATAGCCCCATTTTTTGGGCTTAAGAAAAAGGCCTAGAACTCAATTCAACCACTAAAAAGTTTGTTTTACATATGAAATAATTTATTTCCTTATTGAATAAAATAATATTTGAATGATTTATTAAAAATAAATATACTTTTTTACATAAGAAAAAGTAATTATCTTATTATATAATAATTGCAAATGAAAACATTTAATGCCACTTTGAAGACATTTGGTCTGAAAACAAAAGAAAAGTTGAGACCTAACTACCAAACCTATATTACCAATCAATTGTATACAAAAACAAATAATTCTTGATATTTGAAATTTTCCACATCCCACTCATCAAACAGATTAAAAAGTTTTAAAAATAATAATTGAACACATTTTAGTATTTTTCACCATTGTACCTAATGTACTTATTTTTTTCATCAAGGATGTGTTAATTTTCTATTTAATAAGTAGCATATATTGTACTGTAGAATGGATACTAAATAGAGAAGAGCTCAACGTAGTCAACTTTTACGATCTTGTACGTCTTCACATGCCCATGCGCGTTCATAGTCACAATCTACAGTTGTGACCCCTACTAATACTTCGAGCAATTATAGACCGAGAATAAATACTTTTCGGTCAAGTGCAATTGCTTCCTGGTCACAAGAGAACCAATCATCTAACTGTTCTTTAAGGGATAATTAAAAGTCATCTGATGTACGAACATCTGGCCTTCATTATCAATCAGTCCAACATCCGTCTCTTGGTGATGTCATTCACAACTTTGAGAACCTTATCCCCTCAGGCCATTTTATTAACAATATGGTCCATCAAGCAAGCTCACATATGTCTCTGCGTGATATTACTAATACCCTACAGATTGATTTATTGCTAAATCATTCTATTGATGACTCCAGAATTGTTGGCACTATTTCATGTATCACAAATCAAAATTCAGCCCAACCATTTAATAGTAGGAATTTAGAAGTTGGTGAATGTTCAAATTCCTTACAACTATCTCATAAAAGACGAAGACCGGCTGCTACAGAGATAGATAGATTACCATTCATAGACCTTCAAGATGATGATGAAAACAATGAAGGTAAATTTACCCTTTCCACCTTTGGAATCTCATTTCTTACAATTTCATTTCCTTAATCAAATACCCATTGGCCATTCAGATAGTTTATTGTCTGGACTTTTTGATCAAGAAGATGAAGAATTGGTTAAATGAACTATTCTATGATATTATAATACGTTTCATCGCAAAGATTCTGACCACTGTAATCTTTAAATCATTATGTCATCCATGTAATTTAAAATATTTTTAAATAGGATGTTTCTTGGAACGAGAAGATTTTGGGTCGCTAGATCGTATTTGCCCTTATCAACACTATTAAGCAATTGTGTGGTATGTTGAGAGAAGTGTACGATCTCAACGTCAATGACATCCTACATTCTCTCTATGTTGGCAAAGGGTAAAGGTGTAATTGCCACATGAGGCACCGGCACCAGAATTTCTTCGCACGTTGATGGACTACAAGGGTGGAACACTATCAAAGTATTTTGGAAAAAATATCTGGGAGTTCAACTGTCATTTCTCATTTACCTCAACTAGAGCTAATTTTAATTTGACTATAAATAATGGTGGTGGTCCACCAGTGTTCCAAATCAAAGGTGAAAATCACCATCGAATTGGTTCTTTAGTCCCTGCTGAAGGTAACCTACCAAGATTTGCTCAGTTGTATATACATGACACCGAGTATAAAACTGATAATCGAATCAGGAACTTTGGAAATTCAAATCTTAATAATATGGACAGGGTTATTGTTGAAGGACTTCGGCAGATGTTTGATGATCATAACCAACTTGTGATAGAGTTCAAGCGTGTACGTGACATGTTTCAGGATTCCCGTAACCATTCTGTGTAATTGAGGTTATTAACGTCAAGGTCGGGAGATGGTCATCAATATAACTAGCTAGAGTCCAGGGAAATTGCTGCCTTGAGTGTTGGGCTGGATGATGAGCAAAGTGACAAGCGAGATATTGTTGTTTATGCTCATGCTCATGGTGCTTGTAGAATTAATTTTTACACCCAAAGTTAATGTCTCTACACTTCCCTATTCTGCTCCTTAATGGAGCAGATGGTTGGCGTGAAGGAATCCCACATCGTGATGGTACAATGGATGGCATGATGCGAAACAAAGTGACTATGCGTGAGTATTATGCATTTCAACTTCAACATCGTACATTTGTTCATTCCATGGTGCTACGAGGTGGGAGACTTTTCCAGCAGTATGCAGGTTATGCATATTGTTGCATCCTCAAGCAACGATTCAACTACATTAGAAGTCATCAAAATACATTGCGTGTAGAAATATTATATGGCTTACAAGACTCCATCAACATGGGGGACACTATTGGCTATCGTAGTGACAAACCTGTATTTTACCTTCATCATTTACGGGTGGTCCACGATATATGATGCAGAACTACCAAGATGTTATGGCAATATGTCGATGGATTGGACATCCAGATTTATTTATAACGATGGCTTGTAATCCTAAGTGGAATGAGATTACTAAGTATTTGGAATTTATACCCGGACAGACTGCTGATGGCAGGCCAGATATCGTTGACTGTGTTTTTGAAATGAAGCTATACCCTTTACTTCAAGACGTAACAAAAGGTCAACATTTTGGAATATCAATAGGAGGTAATGTAACCATCAATGTCATTTGGTCAAAATTTTGTATTAAACATGAATTATTTCATAATTTAATAACAGCATGTTTCATTATGTGATATATGCAGTTGTTGTCACAATAGAGCACCAAAAGTGTGGACTTCCACATGTTCATATAGCTATTTTCCTGCACCCTGAAGACAAAATAAATGATTCTAATTCCTTAGATAGATACATATTAGCTGAGTTACCTGATAAGGATAGAGATCCTATTGGTTTTAAGGTTGTGGCTAAACACATGATGCATGGTCCATGTGGATTAGCAAATTGTAGGTCTTCATGCATGGTAAATGGAAGATGTAAAAAGAAATACCCATTCCCTTTTCAAACAGAAACATCTATTAGTGAGGATGGTTTTCCAATATATAAAAGAAGGCGTTGCTCAACTACTGTCACAAAGAATGGAATACAGTTAGACAACCATTCAGTAGTACCACACAATGTTGATTTGGTTGTTAAACATGATTGTCACGTAAACATTGAGAAGACAAATAGAAACAAGTGTATTAAGTACTTGTGTAAATGTATGCACAACAGGACTGATCATTCGATTGTGGTAATTGAAGGCACTGTTGGTCAAGTTGATGAAATCAAACAATTTTTAGATTGTAGGAATATTTCCACATCGGAAACTTGCTGGAGAATTTTTGGTTTTGATATTCACAAGCATGACCCATCAGTAAAGCGATTGTCATTCCACTTACCAAATGAGCAAAATATTGTATTCCCTGAAAGTGCTGACATTCATGAGGTGGTGCGAAAGCAACGTGACAATGTTACTAAATTTTAGGCATAGATGCACCGCAATATCATTGACTTTGAAGCCCGAACACTTACATATGTGGAGTTTCCAATGCAATATGTTTGGAATAGAAAATCTAAGGAATGGACTAAATGTGTACATGGGAGAAGTGTTGGTAGGCTTTATTATATGCATCCTACTGCTGGTGAGAAATATTACCTTCGTTTGCTACTAAATGTACAATGAGGTCCAAAATCGTATGAGGAGTTGCGCATAGTCCGGGGTGTTTTACATCCTACATTTAAGGACGCTTGCCTAGCATTAGGTTTGCTTGATGGAGATGGTGAGTGGCATGAGCCATTACGTGAAGCTATAGAATGGGCTATGGGAAGCCAACTTCGGGATCTTTTTGTCATGTTACTTTTATTCTGCCAAGTTGTTAATCCTTTGGAGTTTTGGAACCAACACCATGATTGTAATGCCCGTAAAATTCTAAGTAATTAAGCCTCGGGTTGAGGATTTAGGACTTAAGAATTTTTCCTAAATTGGGAATTAAGCTCATTGAGATTGGGAGACACTAAATTAAGTGGGACCGGGGAGTATGATGAGTGTTGGACACTCTCAGAATTTAAACTGGCTTAGGCCAAGCAAAATGATGGAAATTTAAGGTAAGGGACTTAATTGGACAAAGGGAACTTTTGGTGATTGGGCCCAATTGCTCAAATGTGAGGAATTGAGGGACTAAGATGGGGATTAGCCAATTTTAAAGGCATTGGATGCCATGGCTGTCACCTCCCTCCATTTTTTATTATTTTAATCCACCTCCCGTCTAACTCATCACTTAGGATTCCTTCCCCCACCTACTTGTCCCCCACTTTTGACAAATTCTCCCAACTTTCACCAAAGTCTTCCAATTTGTCATCTACTTTTGACCATCTCACCCACCACCAACACAAGTCTTCCAATTTGTCATCTACTTTTGACTATCTCACCCACCACCCACACAAGTCTTCCAATTTGTCTCCTACTTTTGATTATCTCACCCACCACCCACACAAGTCTTACAATTTGTCCCCTACTTTTTACTATCTCACCCACCACCCACACAAGTCTTCCAATTTGTCCCCTACTTGTCTCCTACCTATGTGAATCACATGGTTTCACTCTATGTATACACCCATGGCCGGCCATACAAGTTCCATTTTAGTCTCCATTTCACTCATTTCACTTACTTACTCTAAAACACTCATTCTCTCCTACTAAAGCTCAAACACTTCTCCAACTCTTTCTCCCATAATACCATTTGGCCAAGTATTGCTCTTGGTGTTCTTGAGTGTGAAGCTTGTGTCCTCAATTTTCATAAGCTTTTAAAGCCTTCCAAGGCAAGAAATCAAGTGGCGGGTTGAAGAAAAGTCAAGAGGAAGCTTGAAGGAAATCAAGCATAAAGATTCGGCCATACCTCCTTTGTTGAAGTATTGTGTGTTTCACCAAGTTTTCTTGGTATATGTAAGCTTTCGAGTTATGGTAATGCAAGAATATACTTACTAATAATTCAGCCATTGTAGGTTCTCAAGCTAGAAATTAAGTTCTAGCTACAACAAGCGAGGAAAAGGCAAATAAACAAGCTTCTAAAGCTTTCGGGCAACAAAGTTGCTAAGGGTTTTGTGGTAAGGATTCCTATACTCTTTGAGTATTCAGGCCCTTGGGTGATAGATATTGAATGTCATGTGATCCTAAGAGTGTTACAGAGGGCTATGTTTTGTTACTTAGGCAACTCTGTGCTAGCTAGCTCCATGCAAGAATTATGGCTAGGAATTGGGTCGGCCAACTCAATTGCCAAGCATAAAGAGATCTTAGATTAATACAGAAAATATATTCATGCTTGCTTTGCCCTTCAGAGGGAATATGGTGCTAAGTGGTATGTGTGTTTGTGTGCTTCTACGTTTAGATGTGCATGCTAATCCCGATTACGATGATTATTATTATATGCATATATCTTGTATTTTATTTATCTTAATGTTTTCTTTACAGGAGCTTGGAGTATATTTTGCCATGTTATTCTTGGCTATGTTAGGCTCTATAAGCTGTGCGGAATCCTTACTGAGTTTACTCACCCGCTCTTTCTACTTTATGTAGAAAAAGGCGTGCTAGAAAGACACTAAGATCAAGAGTATTTTATACTGTTTTTGTTGGTAAAAAGGTTTGTGTATGTACACATGTGTTGGCTCAATATTCTAAGTATTCTAAGTGTTATGGGTTGCTTGTGTAACAAGCTAATAAGTGTGGACTTTATGTGCAAGACTTGGAGTCTTGATTGTGGGAACAAAGTCTTTAAGGTGGAAAGTGTGTTCTTTGGCTCTTTGTGTAGTTTGCCAAGTTTGCACATGTGCTATGATGTTGGTCTTGTCTAAATGACCAAACCTATGATAAAAATGGACTTTAAGAATTTTCGGCCATAATATGTGTTAGTGGCTTATATATAGATTGTTGGACTTTTGGTGGTCATGAACATTTTGGGCCTAAGTAAAGTTGATGATGGATTTGTATAATCATATGTTTATAAGCCTATGCTTGGTTATGAAAAAGATGTGCATTATAAACAAGTTTTCAAAGCTTGATTTGGTGTTTTGGTTGCCATGCATGTACCTGGCTATGTTTGATAACAAGCTTGAAATGAACACACAAGTTCCGCATAAGTACTAGCTTATTTTCAAGAGCACAATATAAATGTTTAAGTAAATAATTAATGAGCTAATACTTGTAATATCCTGGGGTTCATGCCTGTATGTTTTGATAAGGAATAAATGCCCCTTTATGAAATTATACTGCATGGTTAAGTAATTGGGGCCCGAATGGGTCAGGGGCTAATTTGGGCATGACAATGATGCACTGTGTTATGATATGATCATTGTGCAACGCAGGGTTAGGAATAATCCTGAGTTGGTGTTGTCTGATCAAGAAAGGTATAACTATGCATTATATGAGATTGAAAAGATGATGAATCAACTTGGAAAAACTGTGAAAGAATTTTCTGGTATGTCTTACCCTAATCTTAGCACTTTAATAATTGAAGAGAATTCATTGATTTTGGAAGAACTTAATTATGATCGAGCTACATTGCCAGCTAAGCATACATCATTGGTTAGTGGTCTTAATAATGGTCAGAGATTTGTTTATCATTCAATCATAAATTTAATTAACACTGGATCAAGTGGTTTCTTTTTTGTTTACGGTAGTGGAGGAACTGGGAAGACTTATTTATGGCGCACGATTCTTGCTCGTGTCCGTTCTGAAGGGAAGATAGCACTAGCAGTTGTGTCATCTGGTATTGCAGCGCTTTTGTTACCTGGAGGCCGAACTGCACATTCCCGTTTCAAAATCCTAATAAAGTTGGACAAAGATTCAGTGTGTAATGTGAAACCAACAACTCCATTAGCTAAACTCCTTTGTAGGGAAACTTTGATAATTTGGGATAAGGCTCCAATGACGCATAGGCATGCGTTTGAGGCTTTAGATCAAACATTACGAGATCTTATGCATGTACATGATCACACTACTGAACATAAAGTCTTTAGTGGAAAAACTGTTGTCCTTGGAGGTGACTTTAGACAAATTTTGCCTGTGACTACCCGTGGAAGTAAAGGTGACATTATAGCTTCGACTGTCTGTTCTTCTTCATTATGGTCACAATGTCAAGTCCATACTCTTACACAAAATATGAGATTACATAACTCAGTGTCTAGTACTGTTGTGTTATTTTCTGATTGGATTCTTGGACTTGGGGAAGGAAGATTACCGTTGCAAAAACTTTATGAAGATGAGGAGGAGGCAACATGGATAAAAATTCCAGAAAAATTTATGATCCCTAGAATGGGTGATCATATGCATGATGTTATATCATCAACGTATTCAGACTTACAGATTAACATATTTAATAGGCAATACTTGAGAGAGAGGGCAATATTTATGCCAAAGAATGACACCGTTGATGTTGTTAATAATTGTCAAATGAATGAATTGCCGGGAGATAGTGTGGTATATATGAGTGTAGATCGTATATCTCCTACATCTGAGAATGCTGAGGCACACAGTTTACTATACCCTGTTGAGTATTTGAACACTTTAAAGTTCTCTGGGCTTCCAAATTATATATTATAGTTAAAGGTTGGTGTGCCTGTTATCTTGATAAGAAACATTAATCAAGCAAGTGGCCTATGTAATGGGACAAGATTGATAGTTACAAGATTAGCTGAGCGAGTTATTGAGGCTAAAGTATTAACTGGTACAAATGCAGGCATGCATTGCTTCATTCCACGTATTGAAATTATGTCATTTGATACCCAATTACCATTTAATCTATTACATCGGCAATTTCCTATCAAACCATGTTTTGCAATGACAATTAACAAAAGTCAGGAGCAAACATTTGAACATGTCGAACTGTATCTTCCTGAACCAATGTTTGGTCATGGGCAACTATATGTTGCTGCTTCCTGTGTCACTTCTCCTGATGGATTGAATGTGTTGTTAAGAAACAAAATGTCAAACAACACTTCTTTAACAAAAAATATTGTATATACTGAAGTGTTTGACAAATTATGTAGAAGTTAGGTGAAGCAACATTTTACTTGTCATGTAAGTTATATCAAATATTTTCCTAACATATTTTAATTCATTTTCTTAATTGACTATATAATTTCATTTTATATGTTTTATTACTATAGATGAGACAACAGAATCACCTTATACAGCACCTTGCGATAGTTGGTTTTAATTAGTTAGTCAAGGTTCGAGTAACACGGATCTGGGATGCATTTAATTCATTTGATG
This sequence comes from Aquilaria yunnanensis, assembly GCA_039654915.1. Classification (NCBI taxonomy): domain Eukaryota; kingdom Viridiplantae; phylum Streptophyta; class Magnoliopsida; order Malvales; family Thymelaeaceae; genus Aquilaria; species Aquilaria yunnanensis. The sequence continues at coordinate 8,061,153 of CM077595.1, forward strand.
GCAACTTTCTTCGCATTGATATGATTCTTTTAGATGCAAATGTAAGTATCTTTCACCATCAAGTTTAATATTTCATTGTTTATAAGTTTGTTTCTCAATTAAAATAACTTCTTAATGAAACTGTATAAAATTTTGTAGAATGATCACATATGTGCACGGGTTCCACCATCATTAGTGGAGAGATTTCGAAGGCTACTTATCGAAAGAAATGTTTATACGATTAAGAACTTCACAGTTGCAGATGCTCCTAAAACGTTTAATCCAGTGTCGTGCTTATATAAGATCTATTTCTCTCGCTACACAACTGTCACTATGGAATTGGCTGAGCGTACTGACATTGGTCAACATAAATTTGAGACTCTTGATTATTCTTACACACCCTCGAGGTATCCTGATAATAAGCTTTGCACAGGTTTGTTTTACAAAAATTGAATACTTTGTCCTATGTTATTTCAATTTTTAATATTTAATTTTTTTAATTAACTATTTATTTTTATGTTTACATGGTTATTATGGGAAAGATGTTGTTGGGAAGCTATTTGTATGTGAGCCTGTTCGTGACCAACATAAAAATGATGCTTTGGTTGGCTGAATGCGTTCAATTTGGTTGAAGAATAATGCGTACATTTCTCAAAATTAAACTTTATTATTACATTTTATGTCTAATATTTTTGTTAATCTATAAATAATTTCTTTTAATATTTTCTATTTCAATTTCTAGAGGAGCTGAAATGCAAGTTGTTTTATAGGGAGATAAAGTAGATGTAGTTCCTTTTGATGAATTTTATGGGTTCAAAGATCATGTAATATTGGTTATTACATGTACTTACGTAAAACGATTTGGAGGTATGACACTTTCTTGACTTTTGAAATAAGGTAATATTACAATCATGATCAAGCTATTATAGTTAATATAATGGATTGACCTACAAATTACACATTTCGTATATAGGAAAATATTTCCTTACATCGACATGTGGAACAAAGATATATGTCAACTTGGACCTTCCGGAAGTTACTTCTATTCTACAGTTGTATATTCCCAGCTCTTCCACTATCATATAAACGCCCATGTTTAATAAGAAAAAAATTCTTACTACTTATTTTCAAATATTTCTCATTCTTATGCATTGGAAAAACCTGCTATTGGTGAAGTTCCTATTTCTAATATTTATACAAGTACAACACAAGTTTTGGAGGCAGCAAGTCCTAAGTCAGTTCATCGTCTTATGATTTGTGAACTGGATATCTTCATAGTTGTGTTAAAGTAAAGGTAAAGTAATTTCTACTTTTAATTATAAACATAGATGTTCTATCCTGTTGTTTCCTATTTGCCTATGTCTTATACATATTTCACTACCCTACGAATTCTTTATATTTTTTTTAGGATTCTGTGTTCACCTGTCGTGCATCAATAATTTCTGTTGATGAATCATTCCCTTGGTATTATACTGGATGTCATACTTGCCTGAGAAAGGTCACTGAGCAGGGACCATCATTCTATTGCAGCAATTGTCAGATTTCAACCAGATCATCTATAACTCGGTACTTAATTTGTTATTTTTATTACAATTTAACGAATTTAGTTTAGTTTGATTAAACTCCTACATCTATATATCAGACATCTAAACTAATCTAATAATTTATAATGACAATGAATATTTATTTTATAGGTATAAGGTGGACATCAAGGTTCAAGATTGTTATACAGAAGGAAATTTTATTTTGTTTGATGTTGTTGCTCGGCAATTACTTCGTTGTTCAGCTGCTGAATTACTTCGGATATATTGAACGGTTTGCATTCTATTGCTAAACTTCCTAATTATGAAAAAAGTTTTTACTTTATAGCTCTTTAAATATCCACCAGGAAAATGGACAACAAAAGTTGTCAAGGAAATTCTGACATCTTCAGGGTATGGAATTCATTTGGGAGATTGAAGTTACCAAATATAATAAAAAAAACTTTTACTCTGGATTCACATTAAAAAAGGTGTAACCTGTTGACTATGCACATGAGTCTCAATTGCTTCTACGATCAATTTCACTGGTATGCAAAATTGTTCACAATCTACACACACACACACATACATACATTGTCATATATGTTTCTACAACATTTTTTTTATTTTATCTCTCTAATTATTGTTTTTCCTATCAGCTATCTCCAATACAACACTTTTTCAATACTAAAAGGAGGTTATCTAGGAATGCCTACGCTACCAATGTGTCAAACAAACGAGCGCATTATATTTGGTAAAAAAATAATAATCTTTCACTTCGATGATTTTTATTAAATTGTTGTAATGATGTGGCAAAAGTTGATTATGATTTTTTGTAGTCGGTCAAGTACAACTAATGAAATGTATAATATGTATCACAATTCATCAAGATGCTCTACATCTTCCAGTATTCTTTTTGATCAGGAGATCCAAGTTGCTGAAATACTGTATGTAGTTAGCTAGCAGTATATATATATCTAACCTCATCTTTTTTCTTTTGAAATAATAAAATTTAAATTCTTATTTTACAGCTCACAGTTTCGTCATCACCCCATATATAATTTGACAAATCAGTGTCTTGAATCTATACCAGCATCTCCAACCAGGTAAAAAAATAAAAGTTTTTTCCCCCAAATTTACGTAAATAGTCATAAATATATAGGTATTACATTTTGTTGCAGTTGTGTCAATGGTATATCAACAGAAAATGATTCTGAGAATGTGAACGGAACTGCTACCTGATTATCGACTTGAGGTGGACAATTAGTACACATTATAGGTTACTAAAAGTATTTTTATTGCATGTATTGTTCAAATTTACCGGTATTTGACTTCACTTTTTTTTTTTTTTTTGTGGTTCCCGTAACAATGCCGAGTATTTAAACTAGGAAAATGTTTAAATAGTATGAAGTACCAGGAAAACATGTGTAATCTGAGTCATACCATATTGACATATCAATTTTTTGTGGTTCCCGTGACAACGCCGTGTATTTAAATTAGTTCTTACATTCCATCCTTCCAAAGCAAGCAATGGATAATTGCGGAAGCAAATAAAGACAGAACATAAAGGTCCGTCAACGTCATCTATCCTTGTCAACCAAATCCAAACCGTCCAGTCATCATCCACGAAAGATCCATAGCCGTCCATATCCTCGGTTGGAAATCAAAAACAAAAAGAGCCAAATTTGTTTGACGAATTAATTCGAATCCGAAAAATAATTCCAGTACGTTTCTACTCCCAAAGACAGGTCCACAGCCATAGTGACGGACGGCTGTAGTTTCGGTTCGGGAATTTGAAGTTTGGTGGGGACTTTCAGTGAGAGAGAGAGAGAGAAAGAAAGGCTTCTGAAGCTTTCTTTTTCTTTGTTTCGTGAGAATTTTAATGGCTGCCATTGAGCTCTATAAGCCTCCTCCGCTCCCTTCTTACCCACAGGTACGCCTCTCGCTCTCTCTCTCTCTCTAGAGAACATATTTTCGCAGCCTTAATTTGATTCCTAATTCTGTTGCTGCTGGTGAAATCTGATCTCCCTTCTGATTATATATTATTATGAGTGGCATTAGGGAAAGTTTGGGGAATTTAATTGGATCTATTTGCTTCTTTTTAGAGACTAGTTCAACCCCTTTTAACCTCTTGTCTGTTAATGGGATTTTTTTTGTTTTTCTGGGTGTTGCTTCTGGAAATCTGTTATCTTTGAAACACCATGTTTGTTTGGAGGTTAAAAACATCAACTTTATAATTTCCTTGCAAATTCTGCAACTTCCGTAATGGAGATGTGGCAAAAAAAAAGTTTCATCTTTCTTAGAGATTAACGAGTTTTGCTTCAAAATCACACATTTTGTGCTTCTCTTTTTCCCTTGACGGGTTTCTGTTGGTTTATGCAGCTGATTCTTTAAGCCATTGAAGCCCTGAACGATAAGAACGGTTCAAACAAGACCTCAATATCGAAATACATCGAATCCAAGTATGAGAAGTTGCCAGTTGGGCACTCGGCTCTCGTCAAACACCACCTCAACAAAATGAAGGAAGCAGGTGAGCTCGTCTTCTGCAAGTACAACTACATGAAGCCTGATATTAATGCACCACCTAGGAGGGGCAGGGGTCGACCCCCAAAGCCCAAGTCCCTGCTCCCAACAACCATTGTCTTGTCCCCAGCCAGGCCCCGAGGCCGCCCACCCAAAGACCCCAATGCACCCCCCAAGGCTCCCCGCAAACCTTCAGGCACGCCCCGGGGAAGACCGCGGAAGATGGCTAGGCCATCTGGTGGGCTAAGTGGGACGACTACGGCTGCAACACAGTCCACTATGGCTCAGTGGGCCATCTGGTCGCCCACCCAAGGTGAAGGTCCCTATGGCTGACGTGAGTGCTTGAAAGTTGAAAGTAGACATGCTCTACTTGCTACCGGACTTTACTGTGTAGTTAGTTTGTAGTGAGGATGATGCGCGTTCTTGACTTGGCTCGTGTCTTGCATTTGTAGAATTGGTGTTGGAATAGCCCGGTTTGAGTAGGTGTAAGTTACTGTGACATGTATGACAGTGTAGTTGTCTGATTGTGTCGCTATCGTTGAGTTGACGGGCCTGCTTCTTGCCTTTTCTTTACTCAGCTTTTGCTTTGTAGGAATGGCCAATGTTGCTGATGATTTCAAACTAGTCTGTAAATTGTAGTGTCTGAAAAGCATTGCAAATCACGGCCACCCAACCAATTGTGTGATTGAGGCTAAACTGGACATTTCAACGGGCATCTTTGGCCATGAAAGTAGGGTAAAATTCATATGCTTTAATAAAGTGGGTACTTTTCTCAGATTGTGTTATCATAAAGTTTTTTACCTCTTAACATGTGTTATATTGTAATTTATTTTATCAGTTTTTTTGTTAAGTTTATGTGGTGACTTGGATGTTGATGTTGATGTAGTAGTTCAAAACCTCATATCATATCTTTTTTCATAACAATAAATAACTACCGAAAGAATAAAAAATTTTAGGCTAAAATTGATACAAACATATAATTTTAGTAACTTGAAAACATTAGTTATCTTAAATTTCATCTTTTTTCCCAAATCCTCCCACCTAAAATCGAATGTGTTTCCAGTTTTGTATTCTCTCAATCCCCTTCCTCTCATAGGGCTATTTGTTTTACCACAGAATTGGAAATCCTTCTCCTCCTTTGATTTTATTTCGCTCAAACAAACACTTGAGATTAATTTGCATTCAGTATGATCTAGATTCGGTCACGAACAAGTGAAAGTATTTCAGGAAATTTCTTGAACAATTGTTGTCTACTGGGAATTCCTTTTCTTCTATATAAGCCACCTTGAACCAACAATGTTTTACGAGCTCTGATTGATTTTCATTTAAGTTGGGTGCAAAAAAATTAAAAAAATTTTATTCAAGTGATCATTAGCTAGATAATGTTACTTCCAAGTGATATTAGTTATGAAAAAAAATTAAAAATAATGAGTTTTGAATGAGTTTTGGAATTTGGAATGAACTTTGTGTTAGTGACCATCTCATCTTATTTAAGAAAACAGAATGTGGTAAATAAGCAAGTTCACAGAAGAGGACACACTACGGTTTCTGGCTTAGAGGCTCCATTCTACAAACATATAGGATTACAATAGAAAGTGCAAGGAGGTGAGCAACCTAAGTTATTTGCAGCATGACAGTCCATTATACTATATACAGTAACACAATGACAAAATTCTCGTCCATATTGATTCCATGCATCACCCAGCCAGACAGCCAGTGTTTGGTAAGAAGCAAACCATATCTCTTACCCTACCTTGTTCAACTAAGCTCAATGAGATATGTCGATCTCTTGGTTATTTGCAAGTTAAAAAGAACAGGAAAAAAAATATTTGGCCATGGTTGGATAGGATAGGATAACTAGTAATGCTGCGGCTTATGGGCAAAATGGTGGTAAAACTACGCCACTTCGTAGCCCACCCGGGTTCGAGGCGCGTTACCCCACGCCATACTCCTCTTCATTATTTACTCCTAAATACCTATACCTTATTCTTGAGTACAAAAAAGAAAAAAATGTGCAGCCAAAAGAAGTTGATAATGATAGTCGGTAAAATCGACCAGGTCTACCAAGTATAGGATGCGGACACTTGTGTAGTAGGTCATAATTATAAGTATAGTTCTTGTTTTTTCGTTATTGAGAACCAGTGAAAAAAACCACGTCAGACCTAACCCAGCCATGTTCACTTCTACAAATGCCATTTGCTACATATCACATCAATTATAAACGTTTCATAGCTGCCTTTATAAATAAATATGCCCCAAGTATGATTCTTTTCCAATGCAATTTTTTTATCCAAATTTCTTGCATCGGAATAGCTTTATCTTCATTCCATAAGAGGGCCCCCCCAAGCCTAATATTAATTTGTAAATAGCATCAAATACCGCTGTATATCACTTACCATAAATATGTAATACACAATTTTTATGATCTATCATATTCACATGCAATATATTGAAATATACTGCGATATTTCACAGTATACTGCATATAGATATTTTTTTTATATACTTTTGTCAATTTATCATGATATACGAACTACCGTACAGTATGCCAATTAGGAACTTTTTTTTCTTCTCATTTTACATCAATGTACAAGATACATGCATAAAAAAAAAGTATAATTAATACAAAATATAATTCACATATACATTTTTTGTGTTTACATATTTATTTATATTACAAAAAACATGAGAAAATAATTAAAATACATATAAAATATGCACACAAAAACACTACATAATATTTTAATATATTTTATTTTGTGAAAACGCTAACGACATACATGTAAAATATATCATGCAATATATCTATAATTTATAGGAGCGGTAACTAGCGGTAATAGATATTGCATCTGATGAGACTAAGGTAAAACAAAGGGGCATTTCGTTCTGATTTAAATAGATTAATGAGATTCCATTATGCCGGGTCGGGTCGGGTTTATCACGGGTCATCGGAATATTTTTTGAAATGCTCTTGATTTTGGCTATAATTACATCATTATGCCATCACTGGCCCCTCACGTTTCTACTGTCGTACTCGCCCATAAACGCACAAGGCCCCTCTTTTTCTCTCTAGTAATCAAGCAACTGTCGCAGTTAAAGACCCACCTGCCATCCTCCGCTTCGGATCAATCAATTCACTGCCAGGTTAGCTGACGAGCATTGAGATAGCACACAAGATCTACGAGATGGTGAAGCCAGCCGTGGATGCGAACCAGGGCTGGGGCATTTTGAATGGGAAAATGATAAAAGGGTGAAGAAAGAAAGAGAGAGAGAGGAGGAGGACGGGTCAAATCCGGCATGGAGGAGCTACGCCGCCCATCCCTTTCCCCTTGCTGGCCACCGTCTATCCTGGATCCACCTCTCCATAACCACATTAACATTTTAAGTCCCTTAGAACAATTCAACATGTACCAAGTGCTAACTAATATACTTAGAAGCTCTAACTGACGAACTCTAACCCAACAACAAATCAACAATCAACAGCAATCAAGTCTTCCCTTCACTCTTCAGGAAACCAACTAACCAAGTCAATTAAATCAAATCAACAACAATATTGGAGATGTCGAGACAAGTTGCTTCACTTACCTAGAAAATCAGATCAACCGAAAAGCTAAGAGACCAGAGATAAGCAGTGCTGCCAGTGCAAAGCAAATTGGATTTGGGGGGACCTCTAACCCAACAGCAACAACAATCAAGTCTTTTGACTCTTCTCTTCATTCTTCAAGAAACCAATTAAACAAGTCAATTAAACGAAATCAACAATGTTACAATAACAATGGTCAGTGACTCAGTGGATTGTGGAGAATGGAGACATCGAGATAGATGAGTTGTTTCAGCTTCACTTAGCTAGAATGGAAAATCAAATCAGCTGAAGAGTTAAGAGAGTAGAGACAGACAGTGTAGAGAGAGCGAATTGGAGGAAGGGCTGGCCGCTGACGCTAGAGGTTGCCTACTTGCCGTTGAAATTTTGGGACCCAACAGCAACAACAATAGAATCAAGTCTTCTGACTTTTCTATTCACTCTTCAAGAAACCAATTAAACAAGTCAATTAAAATTTAAATGAAATCAACAATGTTACAACTTACACTAATAGTGGTCAGTCTAGACGAGTTGCTTTAGTTCAGCTTAACTTACCTGGAATAGAAAATCAGATCAGCCAAAGGCTTGAAGAATGAAGAGCTAAGAGAGCAGAGACGGGCAATGTAAAAGAGCGAATTGGAGAGGGGGGCTAGCTACTAGCGGTTGTCGTCGAAAACGAAAAGAGTGAATTGCCTGATTCGTATCGCACATTGCCACCGCGTCCACAGAAGCCTTCGCAATCAGTATTCAGTAATTGCAAACAGGGGCCAGGGGGCGCTCTGTATCTGTGAAACTAAAAGGGAAAAGAAATGAAACGCACTAGATTCATTAAAATCATTTAAAAAAATGTTAAAACATATAAAATTCCTCCATTAATTTTAAAACTTATGTATAGGTACCTAACTTTAATTTTCCTACAATTATATCACATATACTACCTGATGAATACTAACAAGTGTATTGTTATTAAGGGTTTAAATCATCATTATACGCTTTGAGTATGATTAATTTATATATTCTGAGCATTTTTCCACTTGGTTACTATTCATGCATTTTTACTATTCACACGCATTTTTACTATTCATAATTACTATTCATCGAATCACTATTCACATATTTTTGCTATTTACATGCATTTACTATTCATAGTACTATTCACTGACTCACTATTTATATGCGTATTTCACTGTTCATATGCGTATTTACTGTACATATGTAGTTTACTGTTTATTAATATTAAAATATATATATTAAATAATTATTTTTTATGTAGGTAAGATCATCACTTTGCGACCCTTTACGAGAAAAATTATATCTAGAGCTATAGACATCGGAACTCAGTGATTCCAAATTCATCTGAAAGCCAACACATAGATCTTCAACTTTGCTTTATTCTGCGAGCTACTTTGGTCATTTTCATTACTGAAATCTGATTATAGATTGGTCAATTCGTTATTTTCGTGTGCTGAAAATCAATTTCGGTAGAAAAATCATAACTTGAGCTACGGATGTCCAATTTGAATGAGCAAGCTGTCAATTCAAAGCTAAAGAAGAGATCTACAAGTTCCATGCTTTGAGGAAAAGCTGATTCGATGCGTAAAGTGGTCAAAAAATTAGAAAAATTTACAGCCCGCCATTGTTGATTTGTATTCACCTACCTTGACTATTCTAGCCTACCATTTACTATTTCACCAACCCAAAAACTCTATAAATAGGTACCTTTGGGGGGGGGGACAACAATTCATGTTATTTCTTAGGCATCCTTTATGATCTTATATCAAATTTAGCTTTTCTCCTTCGTTATTCTTGTTTTCAATACCAAAGCTCTGTCCAAGTGTTTTCTCGTTCTTCTTCTTGTTCTTCTTTTGATTTTTCAATCTATGTTCATTTCATCTTCCTACATGTTGTTTACTTTTATCATGGCTAACTAATTTTTTTTTTGCTAAGGTGAAAGGGTGAAGCTTTTGGTATAAAAGTTATGATTGATTTGAATGGATCACAACGTTAACGGTATTTTCTTCTTTAATCTATTTAATTTCCTTCCTTGTTAAGTGGGAGTCTTGATTCATCATAGTCAATCATTGGCACAAAAGTTACTTGATTCCCTTTGTAGAACATAGCTCTGCCGGCTATATTAGAATCTTGAGTTATTGTTGATAAATGTTGACATGATGGATACTTAGACCTATTAGCAAGCGTTGGCGTTTTAAGATCAATGAAAGTTAGTACTAACTAAATTTCCCGATTAGGACCTCCTTTATATGTGGATTCTAATTAAGTGGTAAGATGAACTAAAATTAATCATAACCGATATACTAAAAATGAATCCTCTAACCTTAGCTATTTTATTTGAATTTCAATTTTTAATCAATACTTGTTTACACTTTGCACCAAATACTTTCTTTCTAAAAACCTATAATTTGTATTTTTAATTCACTTTCCTATGGTTCGACACTCAGACTTCCAAGATTTTATTACTTGCGACAAGCTATACTTGGGTTACAACTACTAGAGCGCAGCACTACCTACCCTATAAAATTTTCCAAAATTCTAGGGGAGGCGGCTACCACCCTCCATCCCTATAATGATATGCCCCTACCGCCAGCCCCCTCCATTGCCACCAAGCACGATGATCTCACCCCAATTCTCCTCCTTAGAAACAACCAAAAAAGCTTCCTTCTGCACTCTCCTCTAATTGTTCAACGCATTTTCAGATACTGCCATGCAAATGCATATGACTTCATCTCAATCACCTACTCCCTTATAAATAGTGAATTCAATTTCACGGTATATACCGAAATATCACTAACTAATGCGAGTAAGTAGTACGAGTATTAAATGCTTTTGCACTTTATCATTTTTTCGTGTGGTATATTGTAACATTTCACAATATATCTCATATTTTTTGTTCATTTTGTCAGAATATTACGGTATATCATGAAATTTCAGGTGATACGTACCGCAGTATCTGATTTTTTATGCTGCATGTGTGTGCTATTTTTTTTTTGTCATTTTACATTAAAGTACCACACATAAATATGTGTGGCAACGTCGGGTTTTTAGGAGTCGCCACCAATCAGTTTACCTAGGTCGATTGGATACCTTAAAATTGGTTTGCGAGAGTTCGGAGATCGGGAGTACGGTTACGCTAAAACAACTTTGTTATAGCGCCCAAAATTGGCACCTTAGTTGATTTTAATTTTGTTTTGCTTTGCTTTTAAATAATTTTCAGTTAATTTTTAAAATTAGAAATTTTAACTGAATTATTTAGTCGGATGTGGATTTTTGGTAATTAATTTGTATAGAATTTTATACTTCCGAACCATGGACTCTGCTGAGTCATTTGGACACGGAAGATTTGATTCTGAACCATGGACTTTGCCGAGTCACCCGGACACGGAATTTAATGAAATTTTATGTAATTTAATCTATATAAAAGAAATGGATTTTTTATCTTTTTTTGTATTTTTATTTAATTAAAAGAGTTTATACTTTCCAAACCATAGATCCTGCCGGATCAACCGGATATGGAAATTAAATTTTTTATTAATTCTTTATTTAATAAATTTTAGTCATAATTTTTATTTTATTATTTTATTAGTTTTCTTGAATTTTTAATTATTATTACTTTAAAAATATATTTAAAAAAAACAGAATTGATTTTTTGTTGTATTTTTAGAATTATTCAATTATAATTTTTTTTTAATAATTTTTTAATAATTTTAATAAAAGGTTAATTTTTTTTATAAAAAAAATGAAAAAAATAAAAATTGATGTTTCAAAATAATGAAGATTTGAAATAACGACGGATGGGGATTTTTGTTTGAAAAATATTTTTTTTGATAGCCTTAAAAATGAAGAAAGTTAATTATTCATATAAAAACTTCTTTTTTTTTAATTAATTATTATTTATTTATTTATTTTATTTATTATTAAATAAGTGAAATAAATTTTTATCATAAAGTAAAATTTTGGCATAAAGGAATATTAAATAAAGTAAAGTAAAAGGGGATTTTTTTTTTTAGTTTAGACATCCATAAAAAAATGCATAAAATAACGCATGTAAATAAATAAAGGGAAAACATATAAATAAATAAAGTGGGGCTTTTTGATCATCCACTTTTAAAAATTAAATAACATATTCAAATAAATAAATAAACAAATAAAAAGCACATAAAGTAAATAAAGGAAAGTTAAAGATCAATAAATAGTAAGCAAATAAATAAAGTGGGGCTTTTTGGCCATCCACTAAAAATAAATAAATAGGAGGTATAACCTTCCATGAATTATTATAATAATAATAATAATAAAGATAATAAAAGTTAGTTGTTAGAATTAGTTGTTAATAACAATAATAATAACAATAATAAAAGTTAGTAAAGTTAGTTGGGTTAGCTGTTAACAATAATAACAATAAAAGTTAGTAAAGTTAGTATAGTTAGTTGTTAATAACAATAAAAAAAAAGTTAGTAAAGTTAGATTAATTAGTTGTTAATAACAACAATAAAAAAAGGGTTAGTAATAATAACAATAATAAACAAATAAATAAACAAGTAAAAATTAAAAGAGTTAGTAATTAATTCTGCAAGAGCAAAATAAAAGGTTAGTGACCAAAGTGAAAGCAATTGAAAAGATAATAGACTAAAGTAGAATTTTATCCTTTAGTTTTGGATTTTGAATCCCAAGAAACGCGAAACGCAGCGCGACGCGAGAGGAGGGGTGGGGCTGGCGGCACGGGAGCGGGGCGGCAAGGAGGAGGGGCGACGGCGGCGGGACGGCTGGGCGCAGCAGCGCGAGACGGCAGGACGACGGGGGCAGCCGGCAAGGTGGAGAGAAAAAGAAGGAGGAGAAAGGAGGAGGGACACGCCGGAGGAAGAGAAGGCGACGACGGTGCTGGGCGGCGGGGCGGAAGGGCAACGGCGGCGGCGACGGGGACGCGGGACGGCAGGGGCGACGGTGATGCGAGACGGCAGGGGCGGCGGGATGGAGGTGACGGCGGAGTGAGAGAAAGAGGAGAAACGGTGATAAACGGCAGGGGGCAGAGAAAACTAAAAAAATTTAGGTTCTTCTGAAGAAAGAAGGAGAGGCTGAAGGGCTAAGGCTGTAATTTTTCCTTTTTTTAAAACGGAGCTCTAAGCTTTCTTCTATTTTTTTCTCTTTTTTTCTGTGTTAACACACAGATTTGGACCCCTATTTATAGGGGAAGGGGTGTTGGACTGTTCATAATTAAAAATTAATTAAATTCAAACTTATCTTTTAATTTGGTAAAATGACAGTTTCAGTCCTTTACGTCTCTCAGAATCTGGATAAGTTCCTGAAGCTTCTGATTTTGACAATTTTGTAGTTTTCTGTTAATTGGGGCCAGAACGATTTTGCTGGCCACAAATTGATGTGACAAACTACAAAATGCTCCTGGAACTTTCAGATTTTGTCAATTCCTCCCGAAACTTCTCAATTTTGTCATTTTTACCTCAAACTTTTTAATTTTGTCATTTTTATGGAGTTTTCTTTTTTCTTTCAAACATATACACACATATATCATTTTAAATTAAATTCTGACAAAACAAAAATGTATTTTAAACTAATTAACTTAATTAAAATTTTTCAGTAATAATAATAATAATAAAATATATATTTTTTTAATTAATTTTTTTTTTAGTTTAATTTTTTTAATGGTCGGACGAAATTGGGTGTCAACAGCTGCCCCCCTTTGCATGCTTCATGGGACATGATGCAAGCAAAGTCGTTACCAAATTTCGTCCGACTTAGCTAGGCATTGAGAACCTTCTCGCCGCCTAAATCATGAGGTTAAGGAATCTTCCTTGGAGCCTCTACGATAAAAACTCTCTTATCGTTGAAGAAAAACTGATGATTGATTGTTTGAAGTTTAAGGAACTCTCCTTAGAACCTCGATGATAGGAACTCTCCTATCGTTGAAAGTTTGAGGTTAAGGGCCCTACCTTAGAACCTCTGCGATAAGAACTCTCTTATCGTTTAAGAAAAATTGATGATTGATTGCTTGAGGTTTAAGGAACTCTCCTTAGAACCTCGACGATAGGAACTCTTCTATCGTTGAAAGTTTGAGGTTAAGGGCCCTACCTTAGAACCTCTGCGATAAGAACTCTTTTATCGTTTAAAGAAAAATTGATGATTGATTGTTTGAGGTTTAAGGAACTCTCCTTAGAACCTCAATGATATGAACCCTCCTATCGTTGAAAGTTTGAGGTTAAAGGTCCTACCTTAGAACCTCTGCGATAAGAACTCTCTTATCGTTTAAAGAAAAATTGATGATTGATTGTTTGAGGTTTAAGGAACTCTCCTTAGAACCTCGACGATAGGAACCCTCCTATCGTTGAAAGTTTGAGGTTAAGGGCCCTACCTTAGAACCTCTGCGATAAGAACTCTCTTATCGTTTAAAGAAAAATTGATGATTGATTGTTTGAGGTTTAAGGAACTCTCCTTATAACCTCGACGATAGGAACCCTCCTATCGTTGAAAGTTTGAGGTTAAGGGCCCTACCTTAGAACCTCTGCGATAAGAACTCTCTTATCGTTTAAAAAAAAATTGATGATTGATTGTTTGAGGTTTAAGGAACTCTCCTTAGAACCTCGACGATAGGAACTCTCCTATCGTTGAAAGTTTGAGGTTAAGGGCCCTACCTTAGAACCTCTGCGATAAGAACTCTCTTATCGTTTAAGAAAAATTGATGATTGATTGTTTGAGGTTTAAGGAACTCTCCTTAGAACCTCGACGATAGGAACTCTCCTATCGTTGAAAGTTTGAGGTTAAGGGCCCTACCTTAGAACCTCTGCGATAAAAACTCTCTTATCGTTTAAGAAAAATTGATGATTGATTATTTGAGGTTTAAGGAACTCTCCTTAGAACCTCGACGATAGGAACTCTCCTATCGTTGAAAGTTTGAGGTTAAGGGCCCTACCTTAAAACCTCTGCGATAAGAACTCTCTTATCGTTTAAGAAAAATTGATGATTGATTGTTTGAGGTTTAAGGAACTCTCCTTAGAACCTCGACGATAAGAACTCTCCTATCGTTGAAAGTTTGAGATTAAGGGCCCTACCTTAGAACCTCTGCGATAAGAACTCTCTTATCGTTTAAGAAAAATTGATGATTGATTGTTTGAGGTTTAAGGAACTCTCCTTAGAACCTCGACGATAGGAACTCTTCTATCATTGAAAGTTTGAGGTTAAAGGCCCTACCTTAGAACCTCTACGATAAGAACTCTCTTATCGTTTAAGAAAAATTGATGATTGATTGTTTGAGGTTTAAGGAACTCTCCTTAGAACCTCGACGATAGGAACTCTTCTATCGTTGAAAGTTTGAGGTTAAGGGCCCTACCTTAGAACCTCTACGATAAGAACTCTTTTATCGTTTAAAGAAAAATTGATGATTGATTGTTTGAGGTTTAAGGAACTCTCCTTAGAACCTCGACGATATGAACTCTTCTATCGTTGAAAGTTTGAGGTTAAGGGCCCTACCTTAGAACATCTGCGATAAGAACTCTCTTATCGTTTAAAGAAAAATTGATGATTGATTGTTTGAGGTTTAAGGAACTCTCCTTAGAACCTCGACGATAGGAACTCTCCTATCATTGAAAGTTTGAGGTTAAGGGCCCTACCTTAGAACCTCTGCAATAAGAACTCTCTTATCGTTTAAAGAAAAATTGATGATTGATTGTTTGAGGTTTAAGGAACTCTCCTTAGAACCTCGACGATAGGAACTCTCCTATCATTGAAAGTTTGAGATTAAGGGCCCTACCTTAGAACCTCTACGATAAGAACTCTCTTATCGTTTAAAGAAAAATTGATTTCGAGGCTAAGGAGCTTTCCTTAGGACCTCGAGCGAAATTTATATGAAATCAATTGAAATTGGAATAATTTTCTTCGAAAGTGTGAATTTTCATAATAGGCGAGTGCAAAAATTGAAACTTCAATAAGATGAGTGAATCTTGATGATGACAATAACACTGACAAATTATGTAAAGGGAACGGATGTTTGGAATCAATATCCAAGGTTCATCTAATATTTTCTTCTGTAAATATAGATTCCCTTGTGAGATATGTTATCCAAATAAGGTTAAAGATTAACTACCCCAAAATGTCATGCCTAGTAGACCTAATAGGATGCGTCTCAAGAGTAATAAAAATTACTCTTTACTCAGCCATTCCAACCTAAAGGCATTGTCCCATGGTTTTAATATCAGCATGGACGAAACTATCTTATAAGATAACGAAATTCCCTGAAAAGAAAAACTGAAATACGAAAGAAAATGCTGATAATAAAACTAAAGGACAAGAAAAACGGATCGGATCGCTTCTTCTTCCACAATACTTCAACAGGCCGGGTAAAGGACAATTATGGGACGGAACTGGTTGGGAAAGACTGTCGTGTCCAGTCTATCTGGATCATCGCTGGATCTGGTTCAGGAACAAAAGCTTGCATTTTATCTAGCAATTCTTCAGCAGTTGTTGCGGATATTATGATTCGTCGTGCTACTCTTGATATGAAATTCTTCTGCATAGCATAATCCACAAAAGCTATCAGACATGTAAAGAAATTGTTAACATTCAACAGCCCAATGGGTTTCTTATGCAAATTAAGTTGGGCCATGGAAGCAATTTGAAAGACTTCTCCCAATGTGCCAAAACCACCTGGTAGAGCGATAAAAGCATCAGCATTTAAAAGCATTTGTAACACACGCTCTTGCAAATTTTTAACCACTAATTCTTCTCCAATCGTGCCCCCAGAAACAAATTTCAAAGGTTCAGGGATGATGCCCAAAACTTGACTTCCTCCTAAAGATGCTGCTGATGCTACACCTCCCATTAATCTGACACTACCTCCTCCATAAACTAAATGTATTTTTCGCTCAGCTAATACTCTACCCAAATGGTTGGCTGCCTTTAAATACTCTTCATCTTTTCCAGGAAAAGCCCCAGAAAATACACAAATACTTCGGGATTTACGAGTTGGGGTTTTCTCCATTCCTATCCTTACCAATGTGAGAAAAGAAGAAAATAGGATATATTTATAGAGATGAAGAGATAAGGCAATAATTTTATTTTCAAGAATGGATACATTATTGCCAGCTATTCACAGTAGTCACGAGTATGACTCTAGTCAGGTATGGGTACACTATCGTTAAAAGAGGAGGAAAATTTTCAAAATAGCTGCTAGCATGTACAGTAATCACTACTGTAGCTTACGTCAGGAGCAGGTACGTGATTGTTGGAAGATAAGGAAAATTTTAAAAGTGGCAGCTATATACAGTAGTCATAACTGTATCTCATGTCCGGAGTGGGTACATTATTGGGAGGATAATTTCAAAAGCGACAGCTAGCATGTACAGTAATCGTAACTTTGGTTCACGTCTTCCACTGATTTTGCATCCAGTAACGGCTTCAATGCCTTCTATGAATCGGCGATTTGCATCCCATCCAGTTTTCTCACGAACTGGCAAACTGGGTCGTTTAAAGTCAGATCCCAAGACTATAACGATCTCGTTCTTTTTGGAGAATTATCCATAATCCAACAATCTCAAATTGCACTATTCCGCAAGAATGCACTTCAAGAACCTCTTGGATATCTTCCAGAGATTCCTTACGCAAGTCATTCTTAATGAATCTTATTCTATCATTACGATTTCTGGTGATCACTCATGGAGAACGACATTTATTGCCGCAAATCCACCATCCACAATTATGACAAACGCCTAGCCTCTTTGCTCTTCTTTTTTTGGCATAAGCGCTTTTACCAAAGCCGGGCATACGGGGAAAGAACGCTTCTGGAACTTCACCAGCTGAACGAACCTTAGCTTCGATTAGCCACCGCACATTATCATGAATGCCTTTGTGCATAAATACTTTGAATCGTTCACATCTAGCTTGATAAATCTTTTTAAGAACATTTATTGGGAATGAAGGAAAATACTTTCGTAGGGCAGAAAGAGAAGACTCCATTGATGAAGGAGGTATTTGAGAGAAGAAAGAAATTAGTGATTGTAGGAAATGGAAATAACTAACATATATTTATAGTGATGAAAGGGATAATGCGTTAATTACACTTACACAAGCAAGTACATTATTGTCAAAAGAAAAGGCAAATGACAGCTTATATGTACAGCAATCATGACTGTGGCTCTCATCTTCCACTGATTTATGTCCAGTAATGGCTTCAATGCCTTCTATAAGTCGGGGATTTGCTTCCCATCCAGTTTTCTTACAAACTGACAAACAGGGTCGTTTAAAGTCACATTCCCAAGACTGTAACGGTTTCGTTCTTTATGGTAAGTCCTCCATAAACCGATAATTTCACCTTGCACTTTTCCACAAGAATGCGTTTCAAGAGTCTCTCGGATATCTTCCAGAGATTCCTTACGCAGGCCATTCTTAATGAATTTTCTTTTATCTTCACGATTTATGAAGATGTATCCTAAAGAGCGACATTTAGTATTACAATTCCATCGCCCACATTTATAACACTACGCCTAGTCTCTTTGCTCTTCGCCTTTTGGCATAACGGCTTTTACCTAAACCGGGCATGCGGGGCATAAATGCATCTGGAACTTCACCCGCCAAACGGACCTTAGCTTCAATTATCCACTGCACATTATCGGGAATGCCCTTGTGTGTAAAAACTCTGATTCTTTCACATCTAGCAAGGTAGATCTTTTTAAGGACTTTTATTGGAATGGAAGGAAAGTATTTTCGCAGTGCAGAAAGAGTAGAATCCATTGATGAGAGAAGAATTTGAGAGAAGAGGGAAATGAATCAGTTATTGTAGGAGACTGGAATAACCGACTTTAGAAGTCACGGGGTATCTTATCCGCTGCTTAATCAGAAGGAAGAACACGCATTTATAGTGATGAAAAGGGATAACGTGTCGATTACACTTAGGGGAGCATGTACGTCTGTCAAAAGAAAATGCAAATTTTTCCAAATATAACAAACTGTATGTACAGTAATTGTGACTGTGGCTCACATCTTCCACTGGCTTTACGTCTAGTAACGGCATTAACGACTTCTATGAGTCGAGGGTTTGCTTCCCATCCAGCTTTCTTACAAGCTGGCAAACAGGGTCATTTACAGTCAGATTCCCGGGACTGTAACGGTCTCGTTCTTCATGAAAAATGCTCTATAAACTGAGAAGTTCGCGTTGCACTGATCCACAAGAATGCGTCTCAAGAGTCAATTGGATATCATCCAACGAGTCCTTACTCAGGCCATTCTTAATGAATCGTATTTTATCTTCTCGATTATCAAAGACCATCCCTAAAGAACGACATTTAGTATTACAAGTCCACCGTCCACATTTATGGCAGACTTGTAACCTTTTCGCTCTTCGCTTTTTGGCATAAGAGCTTTTGCCTAAACCAGGCATGTGAGACACAAATGCCTCTGGGATTTCACCTGCCAGACGAACCTTAGCTTCGATTAACCACCGCACATCTTCAGGGATTCCTTTGTGCATCAGAACTCTTAATTGTTCACAGCGAACTTGGTAGATCTTTTTAAGAACATTTATTGGAAGAGAAGGAAAGTACTTTCGTAAGACAGAAAGAGTAGGATCCATTTTCTAGAGGGAAGTAAAAGAAAGAAGAGAGGAAAGAATCAGTTATTATGGGCAACTGAGAGAACCGACTTGAGAGTCACGGAGTACCGTATCCGCCGCTTAACCGGAAAAGTGGATCCTACTTTATTTTGATGTGAATGATATTTCTTATCTTTGATATTCCATCCAGCTGACATCGATCCAGTTCTTGATTATTGAATCCATTATCCGCTTTTGAAAAATTTTCAACGACAATATTTCTTGATGTCTGCCTTATCTTTGACCATAGCTATCTCTTATCTTGGATGCTGCTAAGCTGGCATCAATCCTGTCCTTCCAGGTGTAGCCTCGATTATTGAATCAATTGCCCTTTTGACAATATTGTCTACTTTATATTTTTTGATATCTGCCTTATCCTTGGCTATAGCTATCTCTTATCTTGGATACTACTAGCTGACGTCAATCCTGTCCTTCCAGGTGTAGTCTCGATTATTGAATCGATTTCCATGCTTTTGACATATTGTCTACCTTATCCTTGAATTCCTGATGCGGGTTGGTCTCGTATATTAGCTGTGTATCCAGTGATAGATTGGTAAGAGCTGATATTATTGAGATCTCAGCTTATACTGCTGTAACGGTGCGGTGGATGTGTTTCCCATTTGATTCCTATCATGTAAAAGTCATACATGCATGATGTGAAATGCATGAATGCAAAGCATGTGTAATTAAGTTTTTTTTATTTTTTTTTTATTTTTGGATGGATCCAATTCTTCATGTCTCTACTTTACTAGATCCTCTTTGTGATTGCCTTCTTGGACTATCGTTGAATCTCTTTATGCTTCTCAGCTCTTGTTCATTGTCTCAAAAGCCCGACTCTTTTCAAAATCCCCTTTTCTTGACTTGTTCTTGAATTTTAGCCTCAATTTCTTTAATGTTCACCCGCCTTATACTTTATGCCTCTCTAGAAAATTGTCCCTGTTATGGATTTCATATCATCGAAGGCTTATCTTCCAATGTCTCTTTGCCCATTTTCTTGTGGCCGTGCCGGCACTTACTTATTCCCATGTTATAGTCTGAATGATTGCTCTTCCTTGAGCTCAAGTTTTGATCCATAAAACTTGCCCCCTTGTCTATTGAGCTTCTTTGTTGGCAGTCCCCTTCTTATGCTTCGTAGGGACTACTTTGCCCCCCTGAATACGGTGTTTATGTGGATAAAAGGTATCACCTCGCCTTTAACAGAAGGTCGAGCATTTCTAGACCTTTGTGATGGCACTTGATCGTAAATCTCTCTTACAAGAACCACATCTTCTTAAAGAAAGTCTCAAGCTATCTCCTCACTTTTAAGTCTACACACATTAATGAATAATGGTTTGGCCTTAAAGAAAAACTTTCATCAATTTGCAAAGCTTGACAAAGTAATTTACGGTCTTTGTTTTTAATTAAAATATCCTGTCATTCTTCCCTTTCCAACTCGAAGACATAAACTGTACAAGGCAATAAGATAGAAACGTAATTCATAATGATAGTTTTTTTATGAATGAGGATGATATCAAGAGGTAAATGTTAGGTCTGAGGAAAGTTAAGTTTGAGTGGTTTTTTTTTTTTTTGTGGTAGTCTTTTAGCTGAATGAGGATGATACCAAGGGGTAAATGTTAGGTCTGAGGAAAGTTAAGTTTGAGTGGTGTGAAAGAAGGGTCTTTTAATACTACTCGTGAGCATATCTAATTATGGTGAAAAACTCAATAGTGATGACTTCAAACTTGCCACCTTTTCCAGAAAGTTAAACCTCATCCGTTGCCCCCCAACTATCGTAATCTTTATGTACGCTTGTCTTGAGGATTGCTTTTGTCTTCTAAACCACCTTTGTAGGTTTTCAGTCTAGAATCCATAGCTCACTTTTTTCTTTTCTTTCTTTTGCTCTAACTTGAGCCTCTTTTCTTTTCTTTTTTTTTTTTTGTTTCTTTTTTTGTTGTTGTTGTTGTTTTTTTTTTATTTTGTGTGAGCTATGGTGATGACATACTTGATAACTCTATTGAAATGAGATGACTCAAGTGGCTTTGCTTGCTCGTGCTTGCTCTCAGTCTCTTTTTTTTTTTTTTTTGGTTTTGAATTTTCCCTTTAATGGTTTTTGATGGAAGGGAAAAACTTCTTTCCTTTTTGGAGTTTGTATTGCGGAGAACCGAGATCATAGCCCTCTTGAAGTGAGATGACACAATTGGCTTTCTTGCTTGTGCTTGCTCTCAGTCTTTTTTTTTTTTGTTTTGAATTTTCCCTTTAATAGCTTTTGATGGAAGGGAAAAACTTCTTTCCTTTTTGGAGTTTGTGTTGCGGAGAACCGAGAACCTTTTTTTTTTTTGTGTTGAGTATTTGTGAGAATTGGGAGGCGATTGAAGTCATTTAATATAAGAGCTAACTTCTTTGGAAGCTAACCCCGGACTTCTTGCAAGGATGTTGATAACCACTATGAATTCCTTTTTTAGGGTTGAGGTGCAACATTTGAAATACTTCTTACTAGATTTGGCAGCACTTTCAAGATCACTACTATCAAATTTCCCTTAACTTTTTATTTTCACCCACGAGTAGTATCATTTACAAAGTAAAGTGTGATGGTAATAATGGATAGTATAATGGCAATGAATGAGAGATAGATGTGAGAAAATGAAATTTTTGGTAGAAAGTGGTAGAACATATGGATGTAAAAATGGAATTTTTGGTAAAAAGTGGTAGAATGCACACATTACATCTTTTTGTTGTACCAGAAAAAGAATACCAGGTGTCCATCTAACAAAGACTACACCCTAGATTCTGGACTAAATCTAGGAGATTTTTACTATTAAATTACTTTGGCAAGCTATCAAAGATGCAAGTTTAGTAAAATGATTCTCTGTCATTCAAAAGTGTGTGCGAACTGTTCGGTCAGATCTGACTTGGAGTCCTTCCAAAATCAATGTAATTCTAGCTCAAAATCTTCACTTTCAATTAGCAATCACATTTTGGCCTAGGAACTTGGACTCGACTAACTGCTGGACCTTGAGTTTCAATGCCACACAATTTTCAGTTAGATCCGTGATTGACCCTTTTTTGGTAATCACATTTGGCATTTGGGTCACACCAACTTGGAAGAGAAGGTCAGTTGGTCTTTGCTACCGTTGATATGGATGATAGCAGAATGTCTTTTTCAGCAAAGACTGTGATTAACTTTCCTTCAAAAATGAATTTCATTTTTTGGTGTAATGGGTAGGGAATTGCTCCGGCCATATGAATCCATGGTCTGCCCAACAGACAAGTATAAGAAGGATTAATGTCCATAACTTGGAATGTGATATGGAAGACACAAGGGCTGATCCCTATTGGCAGCTCTATTTCTCCAACAACATTTCTATTCGTCCCGTCAAATGCTTGAATAGTGATATGACTGTTGTTGAGGTATGATGAGTCTATACCAAACTTATGTAAGGTTTCAAGTGGCATTATGTTTAGAGCTGACCCATTATCAACAAGAACTCTAGCCATAATTCGATCTTTGTATTTAACCGAAATATGTAGAGCCTTAGAGTGACCACTTTCTTCTGCTGGTATTTCATCGTCAGTGAATGTGATGAGATTCTGTGCGGTGATGTTGTTGACGAGGTGGTCAAAATTATTCACTGAAATATCTGGCTCAACATAGGCCTTATTCAAGACTTTGATGAGGGTTTCTTGATGAGCATCAGAGCTTATGAGTAGTGAAAGTATAGATATCTTTGTTGGCAGGCGGTTCAACTGCTCAACGATGCTGTATTCATTTTGCTTTATGAGTTTGAGAAACTCAGTAGCTTGCTCATCTATTACTGCTCGAGGCATCTCTTGCTCTTTGGATGTATTTGTATCAAGAGGTCTACTTGTTGGGTCTGTAACGTTCTTATCTTGTTGGAGCTTGTTCATTTGCTCCGGGGAATAACACCGACCACTTCTAGTTATACTCCCAACTTCTAACGGAGTTGATGTGATGTTAGAAGTGTAATCATAGCTCCATGGAACAGTTTTGTCTGATTTATATGGGAATGACCTTGGGACTTGAATTCTTAAAGGCTTAAGAACAGGTTTTGAAATTGGTATGACTAGTGGTCTTGGGATAGCCTTGACTTCTTATTCTTTAATGATCACATTCACATCATCATCTTTATCTGACATAAAAAATGATGAGTTGGGAGGAGTCTATGAGTCTTTGTAGACTTTCACAGAATTCTGGGCATTCCTGGATAAAATGAGTCTTACTATCATGAAAGTTGCACTACTCCTCATCTTCGACTTCTTCGTTTCCAAAAGAAGACTTTCCCATGATAATCCCTTCTTTTACAAGGCATGAATATACATGCTTGAGAGGGGTTATGATATCATTGACTGACTTCTTCATCGGCCAGTGCTCTTTCTATCATATTGACTGGTTTTGCTTGATGAGGCGGCAATGGATTGTGAGTGACGTTTGGTTCATCGGAAAAGTCCAACCACTTGGACTCGATTAATTGTTGGACTATACGCTTCAATGCTATGCAATTTTTCAGTCCGTGGCCCACGGCACCATCATGATATGGGCAAGTTATGTTGGGGTCATACCACCTTGGATATGGGGGTTTAAATGGATTTGTAGGAATTGGATGGATAAGTTGACTTTCAATGAGTTTTGGATATAACTCAGTGTAAGTCATAGGAATTGGCGCAAAAACTTCTCTCGGCCTTTGTGGAGAAGTCGGAACAGGTGGGCGTAACTGATTAGGCCTGTTGAGAGGATAATTGTTGGGCTTATTGGTAGAATAATCATTGGGCCTATTGGTAAAGTAGGATCGGTGAGGCCCGGTAGCAACAGTACCTACGAGGGGAATCCCTCTTCCTCGTCCTATTTGTTGTATTTCTTCATCTTTTCTTCTGGATGGTCCTCCTTTTTTTATTGGATCATTAAAAGACTCAGCAATCTTCCCGATCCTAATCCCATGCTCGATCCTTTCTCCAGACATGACTACGTCAGTGAAATTGGTTGCCGAATTGCCAATGAGTTTGTCATAATATGGGTACTTCAACGTCTGAACAAATAAAGTGACCATTTCTCTTTCTGTCATAGGTGGCTGAACTTGTGCAGCTGAATCCCTCCACCGTTGGGCATATTCCTTGAAAGTTTCTTGCTTTTTCTTCTCCATGTTTTGGAGAGTTTGACGATCCGGAGCCAAGTCCATAACATGTTTATAATTGCCGATGAAGGCCTGAGCAAGGTCATTCCAAGTTTTGATGTTTCTTGGACCTTGACTTAGATACCACTGTAATGCTGATTTTGTGAGGCTTTCCTGAAAAAGTGCAATCCACACCTTTTCATCTTTTGTGAGTGGTTGTAATCTTCTTAGAAACAATGTGATGTGAGTGATGGGATCACTCGTTCCATCGTATTTCATGAAATCTGGCACCTTAAAGTCTGAAGGAATTATGATATTTGGTACCAAGCATAGGTCATCCACTGAGAGAGATCCGAATATAGTGCCTCCTTCAATGGCTCGCAGTCTCTTCTCTATTGTTTCGAGCTTTTGAGATTCTGCTTCTTCTTTTGGTAATATATTCTTCTCTTCATGTACAGTGTCTTGTTTCAGATGAACGCTAGCGGACGGTCCTGGTTCTCAAAACAGGTTTTCTTGAACTGAGACTCGTTGTGGGGTGAATCCCGGAGGATAAGTGGGATCTTGTGCTTCTTTGATGGGAACTTGAGTTGCTTTCCCTTTGATTATTTCCATCAATTATCTCATTTGTTCTGCCATACTTTCAATCTTGGACTCCATCTCCATGAGACGTCCTTCGGCTTGTTCTGCCATTAATCTTGTTTGGAGCCGAGTTGGATATCGGCGTTGAGGTCCAATTTTACCCCTTTTTAAAGTAAGATTTATTTTATTAGACTCTACATGTATGTGATTGATGCAATGAATGCATGCATGCAATGTGTAATGGATGCATGCAATATAAATTGAGATTATGTTTTTATCAGACTTTATATGCACGTGATTAATGTAATGCATGCATGCGATGAGTGAGTTTGCTTATCCATTATCGTGGAACTTCAAAACTTTTAGTTGTCATTATAAAGACCAAAAAGTTAGCATAATTTGATGCGTGGTTTTGATGCATAAAGAATAATTGCACAAGAAAGATAAGGTTATTAATAAGTTAAATAGCAATTAACAACTCATGAAGTATTATAGATAAACAAGTTAAAACCATACGAAGAAAAGTGTAGTGTAACAACACAGCATAACAAGGATATGCTTATGGCGTTGGTAAAATGGTAGAAATTCCATGGTCAGTTCTATGGTTAAGTGGGGAGTTCTATATGCATAAGGTGGCTTATCAAAAAGGCAAGGGATAGTTCCCGAATCCCGTCAGTAAATTGTAGTGACAGCCCGATTCCTTACCCTCTAGGGTTTATGTAAGGAATGGATTAATTCGAGTCGTAGCTTTTCGTGGGCCCATGCAGAGACTAACCGTCTCAGAAGGCAATACACTACTTTGCTACTTTGAAACCGGTGAAGGCTTGGAGACCATAGCCTCTCAAGGACAACAACACCAATTCCGCTTAGAAAGAACGTGTTCGCTTTGAAGAAGCTCGGGTATAGAGCTTCATATTGTGAATGCATAATGCATGTTTACCTAAGTAAATATAACATATAAATCCATATAAATATAAACAAAGCAAATCAAAACAAATCAACTTGTAGGCTCGACTCACTAACGTCGACTCCCCAGCGGAGTCGCCAAGCTGTGGCAACGTCGGGTTTTCGGGAGTCACCACCAATCAGTTTACCTAGGTCGATTAGATACCTTAAAATTGGTCTGCGAGAGTTCGGAGATCGGGAGTACGGTTACGATAAAACAACTTTGTTATAGCGCCCAAAATTGGCACCTTAGTTGATTTTAATTTTGTTTTGCTTTGCTTTTAAATAATTTTCAGTTAGTTTTTAAAATTAGAAATTTTAACTGAATTATTTAGTCGGATGTGGATTTTTGGTAATTAATTTGTATAGAATTTTATACTTCCAAACCATGGACTCTGCCGAGTCATTTGGACACGGAAGATTTGATTCCGAACCATAGACTCTGCCGAGTCACCCGGACACGGAATTTAATGAAATTTTATGTAATTTAATCTATATAAAAAAATGGATTTTTTATCTTTTTTTGTATTTTTATTTAATTAAAAAAGTTGATACTTTCCAAACCGTAGATTCTGCCGGATCATCCGGATATGGAAATTAAATTTTTTATTAATTGTTTATTTAATAAATTTTAGTCATAATTTTTATTTTATTATTTTATTAGTTTTCTTGAATTTTTAATTATTATTACTTTAAAAATATATTTTAAAAAAATAGAATTGATTTTTTGTTGTATTTTTAGAATTATTCAATTATAATTTTTTTTTTAATAATTTTTTATAATTTTAATAAAAGGTTAATTTTTTTAAAAAATAAAAATAAAAATTGATGTTTCAAAATAATGAAGATTTGAAATAACGACGGATGGGGATTTTTGTTTGAAAAATATTTTTTTTGATAGCCTTAAAAATGAAGAAAGTTAATTATTCAAATAAAAACTTCTTTTTTTTTTAATTAATTATTATTTATTTATTTATTTTATTTATTTTATTTATTATTAAATAAGTGAAATAAATTTTTATCATAAAGTAAAATTTTGGCATAAAGGAAAATTAAATAAAGTAAAGTAAAAGGGGATTTTTTTTTTTAGTTTAGACATCCATAAAAAAATGCATAAAATAACGCATGTAAATAAATAAAGGGAAAACATATAAATAAATAAAGTGGGGCCTTTTGACCATCCACTTTTAAAAATTAAATAACATATTCAAATAAATAAATAAACAAATAAAAAGCACATAAAGTAAATAAAGGAAAGTTAAAGATCAATAAATAGTAAGCAAATAAATAAAGTGGGGCTTTTTGGCCATCCACTAAAAATAAATAAATAGGAGGTATAACTTGTTAGTATTGTACCCAAAAAGCCAATCATGAGATGATTGTATTTTTTAACATTGAGTCATGATATTTTATTGAGGCATTAATCCAGCAATTATGTTTGTTGTTTTGTTTCTGCGTAACGTAATAAACATAATTGTAACCCTAGAATAATGATATTCTTAAACGTCCCTAGTCTAGTATTATTGTGGAGCGGGTTGCAATAATACATAATGACTAGCATATGTGGAGACTAATATGAGATATGTAGTCTACATATGGGTACAAGTTGGAGAACTTGTGTACTGGACCGACCCACCATGAGAACACTTCATGGATCGTTATATGAGTGTCATAAGTGATTCTCATAGTGATCATGGTATATGTAGTCCTTCGACCTAAGATCAGCAAGGTTCCCTACATGTGAGTCACATACTTTGATACTTTCCTTTGTTGCTCGTAACTGAGTGAACTTGAAGGAGGTCATTGGGTATGTCACATATCATGCGGAGGGATTTGTATAATCAAGATGGGATTTGTCCCTCCTATGTAACGGGAGTGATATCTTTGGGCCCCTTGATAGAGTGAGACTTAGAAAATGCATGGCCATGCTCCGATGAGTTGATATATGATATCAATGTCGTCAGTTTAAGTTGGTCTACTCGGTAATCAAGAAACCAAAGATTGGGCTATACGAGAGTGACACATTCCATGTCTCGTGCTTAGTCTTGATATCTTGGACAAAGGGACAATGGCATATATCGGTGATGATCATAAAGGTTTAGTCGATTCACCGACAATCTTGCCACTTGGGTAGCAATGATGTGTTGCTAGACACCACTCATTGCTTATGATCATAAATGTGATTTATGATCATTGCCAACATGGCAAGAGCCTATTGGGTCGCACACATAGAGCTATTTGGATCATTAGAGTGCATGGGCTAATTATTTGGGTTATGGTTTCACTTTAATTTCGTATTAATAATGGGCCAAGGAGTTGAGCCATTATTAAGCCCGAAATTAAATCCTAATTGGATTAGGGCTTTGAAACCCATTAGGCCTGGAAGTTGAGTCTCACTATAAATACAACTTTTAAGTGAGAAATTCGCAGGTCTCCTTGCCCTAGCCTCCCAAAAGGATAGCCGCACTCTTCTCTTGCAATTCCTTGGAGGACGCAAGCTAGCACTGCGAGCGCAAGAGAAACGCATCTGCCGGGACGTGGTGGAAGCGTGGTGATCCTGAGAGGCTCGTGTGGATACCATAGAGAGCCTGAACACGTCAACTGTTCAGGTTTTGTGATTCGACTCTACAGTTGAGTGAGAGATCTCAACCGAAAATTAGGTATGAAATTTTCGAACACCCGGTTTACCCCGTTTCACTTGGATCCTGGAGGGTTTCGGTTAAATTCCGCTGCGCTGTTTGGCTCCCGAAACCCAACATAACCTTCTATGAATTATTATAATAATAATAATAATAAAGATAATAAAAGTTAGTTGTTAGAATTAGTTGTTAATAACAATAATAAAAGTTAGTAAAGTTAGTTGGGTTAGCTGTTAACAATAATAACAATAAAAGTTAGTAAAGTTAGTATAGTTAGTTGTTAATAACAATTAAAAAAAGTTAGTAAAGTTAGATTAGTTGTTAATAACAATAAAAAAAAAGTTAGTAAAGTTAGATTAATTAGTTGTTAATAACAACAATAAAAAAAGGGTTAGTAATAATAACAATAATAAACAAATAAATAAACAAGTAAAAATTAAAAGAGTTAGTAATTAATTCTGCAAGAACAAAATAAAAGGTTAGTGACCAAAGTGAAAGCAATTGAAAAGATAATAGACTAAAGTAGAATTTTACCCTTTAGTTTTGGATTTTGAATCCCAAGAAACGCGAAACGCAGCGCGACGCGAGAGGAGGGGTGGGGCTGGCGGCACGGGCGCGGGCCGGCAAGGCGGAGGGGTGACGGCGGCGGGACGGCTGGGCGCAGCGGCGCGAGACGGCAGGACGACGGCGGCAGCTGGCGGCGTGGAGAGAAAAAGAAGGAGGAGAAAGGAGGAGGGGCACGCCGGAGGAAGAGAAGGCGACGGCGGTGCTGGGCGGCGGGGCGGAAGGGCAACGGCGGGGGCGACGGCGACGCGGGACGGCAGGGGCGACGGCGATGCGAAACGGCAGGGGCGGCGGGACGGAGGTGACGGCGGAGTGAGAGAAAGAGGAGAAACGGTGATAAACGGCAGGGGGCAGAGAAAACTAAAAAAATTTAGGTTCTTCTGAAGAAAGAAGGAGAGGCTGAAGGGCTAAGGCTGTAATTTTTCCTTTTTTTAAAACGGAGCTCTAAGCTTTCTTTCTATTTTTTTCTCTTTTTTTCTGTGTTAACACACAGATTTGGACCCCTATTTATAGGGGAAGGGGTGTTGGACTGTTCATAATTAAAAATTAATTAAATTCAAACTTATCTTTTAATTTGGTAAAATGACAGTTTCAGTCCTTTACGTCTCTCAGACTCTGGATAAGTTCCTGAAGCTTTCGATTTTGACAATTTTGTAGTTTTCTGTTAATTGGGGCCAGAACGGTTATGCTGGCCCCAAATTGATGTGACAAACTACAAAATGCTCCTGGAACTTTCAGATTTTGTCAATTCTTCCCGAAACTTCTCAATTTTGTCATTTTTACCTCAAACTTTTTAATTTTGTCATTTTTATGGAGTTTTCTTTTTTCTTTCAAACATATACACACATATATCATTTTAAATTAAATTCTGACAAAACAAAAATGTATTTTAAACTAATTAACTTAATTAAAATTTTTCAGTAATAATAATAATAATAAAATATATTTTTTTTAATTAATTTTTTTTTTAGTTTACTTTTTTTAATGGTCGGACGAAATTGGGTGTCAACAATATATACAATGATAAAAATATAATTAATATACATATTTTTATTAATTTTATTTTTTTACAAATAAAATTTAATTTACAAATAATATCATTTTTTCAGCTATAACATGGTATTGATCAATATCCCCAATTGAAATTCTATGTATGCCATACCAATTGAATATTACTTTCATTAGTAGAATTTCTTAACTTAAAACCAAAATTTCATGACATGAGATAAGTATGTTGTTTTTGCTGAATAAATTAGGATTAAAGTATCATACTTTTAGTCATTTAGGAAATGAATGTAGGATTAGAAAATATATTGTTATTATTAGAGTGTTGTTTTTTTTCTTATGTACCAATAAATTAGTCCTTTTTTACCAAAATAATATTTATTTTATTCTATATATTCCATTTTTTATGTTTTTTTTTATAAAAATGTTGCCTTTCATATATATATATAGGATAGTTATGATGAAAAAAAATTAGAATATATAAAAATGTGTAAAAAATTTTATTTAATATATTTTATCTTAAAATATAATATTCTAACATTAATGGCATGTAACGCGTTATACCACATGATATATGTACCTAGGATTTACGGGCTAGCTGTCGCAGTATTAATACCTTGCTCACAAGCCATCACATGACTTCCTCGTTTGTTCTTCACTCCCAACTCACCAAAACAACCTGTCGACCCAAGACATTCATACTGCGAACATATTAAGTCATGTAATGTCTCCCTGAAATTGAACATATAAGCATGTGCCAACCCTGAAATTGCAATTGCCTTTCACTTTCAGAACCCAAAAGTTAAAGCAGCTATCATAGACGTATGCCCTATTAATCTTAACTTTTGTTTTTTGATATAAGTTTGTGAGTGTATACATATTGTCTATCAACATTTCTTTTTCCTCCAATTTTTTTTTTTATCGTATTAGTATTTTTGTGGTATTATTATTGATAATTGTGGCTTTGTGCAGTGCTCACAGAATCCACTCAGTATATCGAAATATCAAAACGACAAGGAGGTAGATCATATCGTACGTTCTCATATCTGCTTCCACCTTTTATTTTTTTCAAGTTTTCCTTGTTGAAAACTGGTAATAATCTGGAGAATCAGATTTGCAATGTTGCTTTGTCCCTTGCTTTCAGGCAATGCTCTGAGCGTATAAAATCTGGCAGGTTTTCAATTTTTACATTTGTTAGGTACCCATGTTTAGTATCATCTGGACTTGGTTAAAATTTGTCCGACTTATGATGAAAAATTGAGTTGCAGATTTTTCATTTTGTCGAGTGCTGAACAGGATGCACATTCATAATTGCCATGTCATAATCCACTGTAATGATGATTCAGGAAAACTATTCAAAGCATCACTTGTTAGATAAGACTAATGTTGTCCTATAGGCTAAACGCCCAAACAGCCAAACTCTTGAAAGAACAGACCTGTCCCAATAGCGAGAATAATTGTTATTGACACAAAGTTTACAACCCTAACCGTATTTGTGCCGAGATATTAATTATTCATTAACTGCAAGTGCAAACAAATTATTGTACTTGGACTGTTGATTAATCCTTTCTTACCCACTTATAGGTGTGTGCCTGGGATACATATGTTCACATTTTTTTTAAATGAAAAAAGAAAAATCTCTTTCAGGTTATGGATGTTTTTAGCAAGATATCAGAACTCTTTCCTGGAGTGACAGGTTGAACTTCACTGCAAGGTTCAGTGGATGCTGCTTTAGAGGCAAGTCTGTATCTGGAGCAGAGGGATTGCCATGCATCCTATCCTGCCCAGGGTGATTCTCAGTTCTGTATCATTTGTAGGATTTTGTTTTCAGTTCTCTTTAGTTTGCAAAATGTTGGTTGATATAAATTAGGAGTGGCCTAGGTGCTTTAGAATTTGTGAATTGAAAGTGCGTGACTTTATTGATTATAGCTGTTCCACAAGATTAACATTTTTAAGGGCGAGTTCGTTTCCGATTAAAGGGATTAATCGGTCAACATTTCATGTCTGAAGTAGACTAGGTTTTAAAATTGGGAGAAATTATGCTGGGCTGCCACTCATTGCTCTCTCATTTCTCTGATATTCAGCCATTGCAGCAAAGGTGAGATCTCCCGTTTCTCTCACATTCGGCCATTGCAGCAAAGGTGAGAAAGCACCCGAACAACGATCGACGAGTTGAATAACTAACCTGAGTTGACGGGCTGTTAATGTGGTTGTGGAGAGGTGGATCCAGGATAGACGGTGGCCAGCAAGGGGAAAGGGATGGGCGGCGTAGCTCCTCCATGCCGGATTTGACCTGTCCTCTCTCTCTCTCTCTCTTTCTCTCTCTCCCTCTCTCTCTTCACCATTTTCCCATCCAAAGTGCCTCAGCCCTGGTTCGCATCCACAGCTGGCTTCACCATCTCGTAGATCTTGTGTGCTATATATCTCAATGCTCGTCAGCTAACCCGGCAGCGAATTGATTGATCCGAAGCGGAGGATGGCAGGTGGGTCTTTAACTGCGACAGTTGCTTGATTGCTAGAGAGAAAAAGAGGGGCCTTGTGCGTTTATGGGCGAGTATGACAATAGAAACGTGAGGGGCCAGTGATGGCATAATGATGTAATTATAGCCAAAATCAGGAGCATTTTAGAAAATATTCAAATGGCCCGTGATAAACCCGATCCGACCCGGTATTAATGGAATCTCATTAATCTATTTAAATCAAAACAAAATGCTCCTTTGTTTTACCTTACTCTCATCAGATGCAGTATCTATTACCGCTAGTTACCGCTCCTATAAATTATAGATATATTACATGATATAATATATATATATATATATCGTTAGTGTTTTTACAAAATAAAATATATTAAAATATTATGCAGTTTTTTTTTGCATATTTTATATGTATTTTAATTATTTTCTCATGTTTTTTGTAATATAATTAAATATGTAAACACAAAAAATGTATATGTGAATTATATTTTGTATTAATTATACTTTTTTTTATGCATGTATCTTGTACATTGATGTAAAATGAGAAGAAAAAAAAGTTCCTAATTGGCATACTGTACGGTAGTTCGTATATCATGATAAATTGACAAAAGTATATAAAAAAATAGCTATACGCCGTATACTGTGAAATATCGCAATATATTTCAATATATTGTATGTGAATATGATAGATCATAAAAACTTGTGTATTGCATATTTATGGTAAGTGATATACAGCGGTATTTGATGCTATTTACGGATTAGTATTAGGCTTGGGGGGGGGCCCTCTTATGGAATGAAGACAAAGCTATTCCGATTCAAGAAATTTGTATAAAAAAATTGCAATGGAAAAGAATCATACTTGGGGCATATTTATTTATAAAGGCAGCTATGAAATGTTTATAATTGATGTGATGTGTAGCAAATGGCATTTGTAGAACTGAACATGGTTGGGTTAGGTCTCGCGTGGTTTTTTTCATTGGTTCTCAATAACGAAAACACAAGAACTGTACTTATAATTATGACCTACTACACAAGTGTCCGCATCCTGTACTTGGTAGACCTAGTCGATCTTACCGACTATCATTATCAACTTCTTTTGGCTGCACATTTTTTTCTTTTTTGTACTCAAGAATAAGATATAGATATAGGTATTTATGAGTAAATAATGAAGAGGAGTAGGGAGTGGGGTAGCGCGCCTCGAACCCGAGTGGGCTATGAGGTGGTGTAGTTTTCCCACCATTTTGCCCATAAGCGGCAGCATTACTAGTTATCCTATCCTACCCAACCATGGCCAGATATTTTTTTTCCTGTTCTTTTTTACTTGCAAATAACCAAGATATTGACATATCTCATTGAGCTTAGTTGAACAAGGTAGAGTAAGAGATATGGTTTGCTTCTTACCAAACACTAGCTGTGTGGCTGGCTGATGCATGGAATCAATATGGACAAGAATTTTGTCATTGTGCTACTGTATATAGTATGATGGACTCTCATGCTGCAGATAACTTAGGTTGCTCACCTCCTTGCACTCTCTATTGTAATCCTATATGTTTGTAGAATGGAGCCTCTAAGCCAGAGACCGTAGTGTGTCCTCTTCTGTGAACTTGCTCATTTACCACATTCTGTTTTCTTAAATAAGATGAGATGGTCACTAACACAAAGTTCATTCCAAATTCCAAAACTCATTCAAAACTCATTATTTTTAATTTGTTTTTTCATAACTAATATCACTTGGAAGTAACATTATCTAGCTAATGATCACTTGAATAAATTTTTTTAATTTTTTTGCACCCAACTTAAATGAAAAACAATCAGAGCTCGTAAAACATTGCTGGTTCAAGGTGGCTTATATAGAAGAAAAGGAATTCCCAGTAGACAACAATTGTTCAAGAAATTTCCCGAAATATTTTCACTTGTTCGTGACCGAATCTAGATCATACTGAATGCAAATTAATCTCAAGTGTTTGTTTGAGCGGAATAAAATCAAAGGAGGAGAAGGATTTCCAATTCTGTGGTAAAACAAATAGCCCTATGAGGGGAAGGGGATTAAGAGAATACAAAACTGGAAACACATTCGATTTTAGGTGGGAGGATTTGGGAAAAAAGATGAAATTTAAGATAACTAATGTTTTTAAGTCACTAAAATTATATGTTTGTATCAATTTTAGCCTAAAATTTTTTATTCTTTCAGTAGTTATTTATTGTTATGAAAAAATATATGATATGAGGTTTTGAACTACTACATCAACATCAACATCCAAGTCACCACATAAACTTAACAAAAAAACTGATAAAATAAATTACAATATAACACATGTTAAGAGGTAAAAAACTTTATGATAACACAATCTGAGAAAAGTACCCACTTTATTAAAGCATGTGAATTTTACCCTACTTTCATGGCCAAAGATGCCTGTTGAAATGTCCAGTTTAGCCTCAATCACACAATTGTTTGGGTGGCCCTGATTCGCAATGCTTTTCAGACACTACAATTTACAGATAGACTAGTTTGAAATCATCAGCAGCATTGGCCATTCCTACAAAACAAAAGCTGAGTAAAGAAAAGGCAAGAGAAACAGGCCCGTCAACTCAACGATAGCGACACAACCAGACAACTACACCGTCATACATGTCACATTAACTTACACCTACTCAAACCGGGCTATTCCAACACCAATTCTACAGATGCAAGACACGAGCCAAGTCAAGAACGTGCATCATCCTCGCTACAAACTAACTACACGGTAAAGTCCGGTAGCAAGCAAAGCATGTCTACTTTCAACTTTCAAGCACTCACGTCAGCCATAGGGACCTTCACCTTGGGTGGGCGACCAAATGGCCCACTGAGCCATAGTGGACTGCATTGCAGCGGTTCCCACTGAGCCCACCAGATGGCCTAGCCATCTTCCGCGGTCTTCCCCGGGGCGTGCCTGAAGGTTTGCGGGGAGCCTTGGGGGGTGCATTGGGGTCTTTGGGTGGGCGGCCTCGGGGCCTGGCTGGGGACAAGACAATGGTTGTTAGGAGCAGGGACTTGGGCTTTGGGGGTCGACCCCTGCCCCTCCTAGGTGGTGCATTAATATCAGGCTTCATGTAGTTGTACTTGCAGAAGATGAGCTCACCTGCTTCCTTCATTTTGTTGAGGTGGTGTTTGACGAGAGCCGAGTGCCCAGCTGGCAACTCCTTATACTTGGATTCGATGTATTTCGATATTGAGGTCTTGTTTGAACCGTTCTTATCGTTCAGGGCTTAAATGGCTTGAAGAATCAGCTGCATAAACCAACAGAAACTCGTGGAGAGAATGAGGGACTGTCAAAATCATTTATGAAAATTTATGGGAGGCTACCAAAAATATTTTGTATTCATTAATGAATTGTAACTATCAATAAATATCCTAGTTATAAAACATGGTGAAAATAATTTTGGTAATTCCCTCAATTACTGATTGTATTCATTAGCCGCAATTACTGATGAAAACTTTGAAAATTGAAAGTCCCTCTATTGAATATTATGGATATTTCTTGTTTCTCTCCTCTCTTTTGGAACATTTATGTTTTAGAATATTTTTAAAGTCTAACCATATTAATTATATGTTTTTCTCTCTCTCTTTCTCCTTCCCCCTCCCCCCTCTCGCATTCCCTCTATGCAAAATATCCATAACATTCTATCAATTATGTGGGTATTGGACAAAATATGGGTAGAATATTGATGTTTTGAAATATTTTTAAAGTCTAACCATATTAATTATGGGATTTTTAAAGTCTAACCATATTTATTGAGGGACTGTCAAAATCATTTATGAAAATTTATAGAAGGCTACCAAAAATATTTTGCATTCATTAATGATTTGTAACTATCAATAAATATCCTAGTCATAAAACATGGTGAAAGTAATTTTGGCTAGTCCCTCAATTACTGATTGTATTCATTAGCCGCAATTACTGATTGTGATTATGTGATGTAATTTTGGCAAGTCCCTCTATCGAATACTATGGAAATTATAATTGTATTGATTTTTCTTTGTATTTTATTTATAATAAATATGACTTACGAAAATATGTTGATACGAAATCAACTAACAATCACTACAAGGATGAGGAGTATTTGCTACGAAAATTTCCTACGGAAAAAAGCGTAGGAAAATTATTCGCAGGAAAACCGTCGGACAAAATTTTATGTCCAACGCTTTTCATGCAATAAATTTCTGACACAAAAAAACGTAGGATAAATGTCAGCGTAAAATGGCGGGAATTAATGGCGCGAATTAGTCCGACGGTTTTGAGGCGCATATGTAGGAAAAGCGTCGGACACGTTATCCGACGCTTTTCCTGCATTTTTTTTCCTACGTTTTTCAGATAGAAAATGTCCGACGCTTTTCCTTCATTTTTATTTTTCTACGGTTTTTAGACAAAAAAAGGGTGAGTGTCTTAAAAATGTAGGAATTTTAATCCTGCATTTTTCCTACAGTTTCTTTTTTCCTACATTTTTTTGACGTTAGTTACTACAACTTTCCTACATTAATCTTGCAGTTTAACTTTTCATATTATATACCTACGATATTACTACAAAATTTGGCTATAAATACCTCCCCCCCTTCTCTTCTCCAACTCGTCCCAGCAACAATTTCTACTTCAAATTTCACTTCCGCTTCAACATCTTCTTCAGCTCAATAAAGGTATTTATAAGTAATTTATAGATTAGTAATTTTTCTGTTAATTATTTATTTGTTATAAGATATGCTTATGTTGTTTTAGGTAGCTGACTTTAGATGTTAGTGATTTAAATGGTAATTATTTATTTTTTATGAGATATACTTATGTTGTTTTAGGTAGGTGACTTATCACAGCATGTAGTTGCATAATATAAGTGTTTATTTTTTATACCTTAAATTCTCCATCCATGATTGTGTTGATGACAAATATAGTATTTGTCCGATTCAGATTGTTGGCAAACAAGATGTATTGGATTAAGTTATATTTGTAATTAACATTATCATGGATTGTCCAAGTTGGACAGTTGAAACTTATATAAGCAGTATTTCAGTTAATGTGTTCCTGCCGTAGTAGCAATATGTGAAATTTGGTAGAGTATTTCCCAAATTGTTCCCGTTATGTGTTTCTCAATAAGTTGATATTATTGAGAAACACTGTGAACGGGAACTGAAGGGAAATGCTGCCAAAATTTACATAAAATGCTACTAACATGGAACAGTTAAAATGGTTTACTGCTTATACAACTTTCAATGGAGTAGGGCCCTTACCTTAATGGAGTAGCTAGGTAGTTCAGTTATAGAAGGTTGACATGTATGCATGACATATATAAGTAATTCATTTACATTTTCATTATATTTATATTATATGAAATGTAATAAATATATTATGTATTTATGTTGAGGGTTTTTACTGTCTAATTTACAAGGGAAACAAAATGGCTGCTAATGGACGTGAGTGGATGTACCAGAGGACAGATACAGATGGATATATGAATTCTGCATTTATGGCTGGTGTTAATGAGTTTCTACAGTTTGCATTTAGTGGGAAGGAGTCAGAAATGATTAAATGTCCTTGTCGTAAATGTAATAACAGATTTTATCGAATAGAGCTGAAGTGAGAGAACATTTGTTTCGATATGGATTTACGCCAAACTATTACATATGGCACTGTCACAATGAACAATATGATAGCAATCTGCACAATTTCAATATGGCCGTAGCTATTTTCCATCGCAGTTATATGGAGGGACAAGAGGAGAATCAAGTAGTGTAAATGCGTATGAACAGATGGTATGTGAATCAATGGGTCCATTATCATCGAATTTAGGATCTGGAAATAGTGAAAGAATGTTGGTGGATGAAGAGTTTATCGATGCTGATGTCGAAGAACCTGATAATGACAGTGATAATAATGATAATGTGTTCGATGTGTCTGAAATGAGAGAGGGGTTACCTAATCCGACCGCACAAAAATTTTATAATTTGTTGGATGATGCAAATGCACCATTGTGAGATGGGTGCACTAAACAAACACGATTGTCTGCAATGACCCAATTGTTAAGTTGCAAAAGTGAGTTTAATATGACAGATCGTTGTTTCGATAGAGTACTGGAGCTTATGAAAGAAATGTTGCCTGAAAGTAATAGACTCCCATCCACCCTATATGATGCGAAACAACTGACAAAAGGACTTGGGTTGCCATATATAAAAATTCATGCATGTGAGAATAACTGTATGCTATTCTATCGAGAAGATGAGAAATTAACACATTGTCGTGAATGTGGAAGCAGTAGATATAAAGAAAGAGTAACCTCCGAAAGGAAGATGTTGATTCCGAAAAAATTGTTACGGTATCTACCAATAACAAGCAGGTTGAAGCGCTTGTACATGTCATCAAAAACAGCGACTCACATAACTTGGCATGCTTATAATAATTCATGCAATGATGGAAGTATGGGTCATCCATGTCAGTCTGAAGGGTGGCGTCACGTAGATCGAACATTCCCATCATTCACTGATGAAATTAGAAATGTTAGGCTCGAATTGTGTACCGATGGATTTAACCCAAATAATGTTATTGGTGGAACATACACGATATGGCCAATCTTTATAGTTGTTTACAATCTTCCGCCAGAACTGTGTATGAAAGAACCCTTCATCTTTATGACTCTCCTCATTCCTGGTCCTAGAACACTAGGACGCAACATTGATGTATTCTTACGACCATTGATTGAGGAGCTCAAAAATTTATGGTCGGAAGGGGTTGTTACATGGGACAGTTGTCGACAACAAAATTTTGTTATGAAGGCATGTTTATTATGGACAATTAATGATTTTCCTGCACTAGGAAACCTTTCAGGTTGGAGTACCCATGGTAAGCTGTCGTGTCCATATTGTATGGATGAAATTGACACATTTATGTTGAAGAAATGTAGAAAGCCATGTTGGTTTGATTGTCACAGGGTTTTTTTACCGCATAATCACACATTCCGTTCGAATGTAACATCTTTCATCCCAGGGAAGAAGGTTAGTGCTGTCGCTAGTCCATATAAGTCAAGTGAGGAAATACATGATATGTTAGTTGGGTATTGTTTTCCTCCGTTTGGCTCTTCATATGATAAACACTGAGTTACAGGGTTTGGAGAATGGCATAATTGGTTAAAGCGGAGTATATTCTGGGAGTTGCCGTACTGGAAGCATTTGCTAGTTCGCCATAATTTGGACATCATGCATATTGAAAAAAATTGTTTCGAGAATATTTTTAATACTGTTATGGATATACGTGGGAAAACAAAATATAACTCCAATTCTCGCCTTTCACTTCAGGAGTTAAAAAATATGGGGCGTGAACTACATTTACGAAATATTAGGGGGAAATGTGTAAAACCGAAAGCATCTTATACGTTGAGTCGGGAACATATAAGAGATGTTACTCTGTGGCTGAGAATGATAAAGATGCCTGATGGGTATGCCTCAAACTTGGGTTGTACGATTAACTTGAGTGACGGTACATTCTATAACTTCAAGAGTCATGATTGTCATGTGTTAATGCAGAGGTTGCTTCCTATTGCATTACGTGGGTATATGTCAGGTCCTATATGGGAGACGATTTCTGAGTTTTGCTCATTTTTCAGAACCTTATGCACAAGTAGGATTCGATTTGATGACATACAACAGTGGAGCGGAATATAGTGGTTACCATATATAAGCTAGAAAAGATATTCCCTCCTGCCTTTTTTGATTCGATGGAACATCTTGTTATTCACCTCCCTCATGAGGCAAAGTTGTGTGGTCCAGTTCAATTTCGATGGATGTATCCATTTGAAAGGTAAATTTTTAATTTGCATTCATATTTCTGTCAATAATTTTCATGTATTAAATGTCGATAATTTTTGCATATTACATACAATTAATTGTTATATTTTTTTAACTTCGCAGACTAATGCGGTCATTGAAGCGAAAGGCTAGAAATAAAGCTGCAATTAAAGGATCAATTGTGGAAGCGTACTTGGTCCAGGAAATGTCTACATTCTGTAGCCATTACTTTGAAGTAAATATTCCTACACGGTTAAACAGGGTCCCACGAAATGATGATATTGCTATTCCTGTGGCTGATGTCGATGGTCAGTTGTTATCTATCTTCAATACAAGATGTCGTAACATACCCAACTGCGGGTGACAACGCCTACTTGATCACACTGAGAAACATCAAATGCATATCTACACTTTGCGCAACTGCAATGAGATTATACCGATTGTAAGGTAACATATATGTAAAGAACTGTGAGGGTTTTTATATCAACAAGATTGGTTTAATTCATTATTGACGTAATGGTAATTTCAGGCACTTTGACTCTTATATATCAACAAGGTTTTCCCAATTAGGTGAAAGTGAATTACAAAGTTATCGAGATCAGCATTTGACTGAATGGTTCTCATCATACGTGAGTTTCATGGTGTGATAATTTTTATGTTCCTAATTGTGTTTAGTTTGAATATAATGTGCAATTATAAATTGTTATATTAACTTGATATTTTCAGGTTAACCGTTTCAAGGATAAATTAGATCCCCGTATTGTTCAATTAGCCCGTGGTCCTATTCGAGTTGCCGTTTCATACAATGGATGTATTGTGAATGGTTTTCGTTTCCCCACACAATCCTACGGCAGAGACAAAATGACACAGAATTATGGTGTTTGCGTAAAGGGTGAGACTTGGGGATCCAGTGGCTATGATTTTTATGGCCTTATTGATGAGATCATACGTATTGAGTACCACGGGAGTGGGTATGAAGTCATGACACTGTTCAAATGTACTTGGTTTGATCCGACACGTGGTGTTCGAACTTGCGCACGTACTGGTGTTGTTGACGTTAAATGGAAGTCAAGATTATCACCACCTGAGCCATTTATCTTTCCAACCCAGGCTCAGCAAGTTTACTACTGTGAGTACCCTAATAAGACTCTTCAGCAGTGGTGGCCGGTGGTTAAGACGAAGCCACGAGCTTTCATCGATTGTTCATCGAATAATTTTAGTATTCAATCTGACAAGAATGAGGAAATGTCTAATGAGCAAACATGTCGGTTAGAAACCACAAATGAGCCGTTCCAAGAAGTGATTTCAACTGAAGTACTAATGGTAACAATTGATGGCATTGCCCTTGATGAGATTAACATACTTGTCGATTTAACATGTGTTCCTGAAATCGTGCAACACATGGATGAGAACATCGAGGTCACACAAGTTGATAGGGATACATCAGATGATGAAGCATCGCTCGATAGTGTAGAGTCAGATGAAGGCGATGATGTTTGATTAAGTGTAATTGTTTAAAATATTTGCATGTTTTATTTGAAATCGTAAGGTAACTTTGAATGCATTTATGTTTTGGATTTTCGGAGAAAAAGTTTATGAAATGTAATCATCAAATTTCTACTTTCCGTTAATTTCATCAAATTGTATTAGCAAGGTATATTACCTCTTATCACGTGTCCTGTTTAACTACTTTCCGTTAATTTCAGAGTTATATCTACTAAAAATTGCGTACGTCGCATAGAAAATGAGGTGCATGGTTGATTTTATATTTTGGTCATTTTTTCATTATTGATGATTGAATTTTTTAATTACTTATAATGAAAATTTATTTTAATGAAAA
The DNA here is from genome assembly GCA_039654915.1 of Aquilaria yunnanensis. Taxonomy (NCBI): domain Eukaryota; kingdom Viridiplantae; phylum Streptophyta; class Magnoliopsida; order Malvales; family Thymelaeaceae; genus Aquilaria; species Aquilaria yunnanensis. Next base: position 8,103,315 of record CM077595.1, read on the forward strand.
ATTTATCGAATTAAGTCTCCGCAATAACGTGCAGGTCATCAAAACCTCATGAAGTACTATAATAGGAAAAAACTGAAATCAAAGCTAGGTTACAATAAGTTTTCCTTAAAATTTGTGGTTGTTTTGCCATTTTCATCAATCTTAACTTTATTATTACATGAATAATAATGTTTTCCATTATGGCCCCTCACCTTTGAAAAACATTTCATTGTCATCCTTTTTCCATTTGACTTTGTTATTAAAATTTTATTTTTGTCCCTTTAAAAATTTGGTAAGTAAATAATTTATGTAAAAGATTTTGTATTTATTTGACTTTATTCTTTTTGTTTCCTTACAAAGTTGTTGTATTAAGTATTGAGTATTTAATCCATTGATATCAACTTCTATATAAAACAATTCTCTAATTAAAAATAATTTCATTTAATATAGTCTAGAAAAAAATATCTTCTAAATAAAAAATATGGTAAATTACAAAAGCCGCATTGTGGTTTGATCTAACCTATACACTTTGCCCCTCTATTTTCAAAAATTTACATTTTATCCCAACTTCTTTTAAAGTGTCCGACAACAACCTTTGAAATCATAAATTAAACTGTCTAATAATCATGTTCTAGTAATTTTAAGATTTTTGATTTTTTTTCATAGCTAGGTCACCCCCGGTGGATTTTACCCGGAAATAAATTTCGGAGATTTAATCTGACCTTACACATTAAATTTATATATTTAATTTCTAAAATATAAATATTTTCATTTATTCATCAACTAAAAAAAGTGTAATAATTAACTCCTCCAACCACATAATTAGTTCATATATAATTAAACACATTATAAATTAGATATATATATATATATATCAAATGGGTAAAATATTTAATATTTATCTGTCCGACGGTTTTAAGTCTATAAAATCATAGGAAATATGTAGGACATAATCACCTAGGATAGTGTGTTGTCCGACGGTTTTGAGTCAACAAAAATCGTAGGAAATATGTAGGAGCATAAGCACCTAGGGTATAGTGTTATCCGACGGTTTTGAGTCAATTTTAAAAAATCGTAGGAAATATGTAGGAGTACATGCTACGGTTTTGAGTCAATTTTAAAAAATTGTAGGAAATATGTAGGACCCTAATCACCTAGGAGAGCGCGTTGACCGACGGTTTTAAGTCCATTTTTCATTTAAGTAGTAAAAATGTAGGAAATATATAAAAGCGTAGGAGTAAAGTAGCAAAAAAGTAAGAAATTCGTTGGAAATGCAAATTACTGGCGGGAAACTAATTACTAGCGGGAAATTCCAATTTTTTGTGTCCTACGGTTTTCATGCATTTTGTATTTTTCGTAGGAAAAGAGTAGGAAATGTTGCTACGGTTTTCCTACAATTTTAAAAACTGCAGGAAAAGCGTAGGTCTAATTGGTAGCTAAATCGACAGACTTCCCCTTTAAATTCGTGGGATTTCTTTAGTTTTCACAACTCCATCCCTTCATTTCTACGACAAACTCTTCCAAACCCTCTCCCCCAAATCTCCCCCAGAGCTATTTTAACTAGGTAATTTTTATTTTTAAGTACTTTTTCATATATAATTACTATTTGTTATAACATATATATAGTTGTTGTTTACATTTTAAGAATCTAGTTTTTTTATTATATGTTTTATAGGTAATGTTATATATGGTGGTTAGTAATGAATATGTATGTGGTTAGTTATATGGTATTAGTAATTAATATGTATGTTTTAGGTACAGGAATAGTTTTTTATGTAATAATGGTTACTTATATTTGTACAACAGCATATTACTATATATGTGGTTAACATAATAAACTGTTTGTTTTATAATGTTACAACACTAATGTTACTTCAATAATGTAAGTATAATCAGCTAATGCTAGTTTAATAATTTAATTTTATAAATAAGAATATATCGAATAATTGGCAATTTTAAAAAGTGTTACTGCACAAATAAAATTCAAATGACTGCAATTTCATATATGTAAATGTTAGTGATGTAATGGTAATTTAGTATTACATATATATGTAATAAACATGTTAAACTTTAATTTTAGGATGGTTCCCCCCAGACATTCTGGCTCGGGCAAAGGCTCGGCCAAGGACATACATGATCCCCAACGTAGTCGGGGTCGACGACAGCCTGCTGTGACACCTACACAGGTGTCACAGACTGAGACTCAGACCCAGGTCCCAGATACCCAGGCGCAGACATCAGCGCCACAGACCCAAGCGCAGACATCGGTGCCACAGACCCAGCTGCCATTTACTCCAGTGCCACGACCTCATGTGCCACAGACGTTTAGCGCATCGAGCTCATCATTTCAGCCATATCGAGACACGCAGACTGATGTGTATTACCCGGATATGAGCGGAATATCCGGGTCATTTCAGTTCCAGCAGACAGGGATCGAGCAGCCCACATGGGACGTCGATCCTAACACATTTCTTGATCCAGAGGAGCTGGGTATATCCACTTCTCATCTACCCGAGCAGCAGACGCCTCAGCAGCAGCCGCGTCAGCAGGGCCAGGCCACTGGCGGCCCAGCGGTCGCACCTGACGCACATCCAGCTGCTGGGGCCCCATTACCTAGAGGACGAGGCCCACAGGTAGTTGACTTACCACCACCTCCACCTCCGCAGGACCGTCCACTCATCGTCCATCGAGAGTAAGTATTACTGACTCTTAAGTCATTAATTGTGATATAATTATACGTTGTTCTTAGTTACATCAGTTTATATATATATATCTTACTATAATCATTATTTGTAACAGCTTACTCACTGATGACTCCGTTCGTTCCACCATAACCTCTATTCATGTGAGGTTGTGGGACGAAGGTTCTATAGCTTGGTCACATGCATCTCGAGCTGCACGAGAGGAGCACGTGACCACGTTAGAGGTAATTGGTTGTTATACATTTTTAAATAATACTTTGAATATGGAAAAATTAATAATTTTTTTTCTTCTTTGTGAAATTGCAGAACTACTATAGATGGGACCCTAGAGACTTCGACGCCATCCGCCGAATTGTGTTCGACTACTGTTCGCGGTCCGTGCGGAACCGCGTCTATCATTGGAGGTCCGTAGCGATTCAGAAGATCCCCGCCTTCTTCGACAACCCTGACTACAATTTGCTACAGCCACATGTTCCACCCTGCTACAGTCAGCAAGTGTGGAATCAATTGTGTGACCAGTGGGAGCAGGACCGATGGAAGAAGCTATCAGAGGTTGGTTCCCATGCCAAGCACATTGCGGATAGCTCAGGTCTTGTTCCGAAGCACACGATGGGCTCAATCCCAGGCAAGATGCACTGGGATCGTATGGTACCAACTTGGACCTTTAATACATTATAATTTTTGTATGATTTATTAAATACATTAATTTTTAATGATATCTAAAATTGTGCAGACAAAAGCAAATGATGGAGTTGAGCCATCATTTGATGAGTGGTGGTCTCATACTCATAGACGGAAGAAGACCGGTCAGCCCATCGATCTAATTTCACAGCAGCTGCAGATAATAAATGTTCATTTACCACTACAAACATTGTTTTAAAAATATAATATTTGTCTTACTAACTCTAATTTCTTTTTCTTGTAGGATGAATATGTCCAGCGGATTCAACAAAAATACCAGAATCCGGATGACCGCCCGCAGTTCGATGCAGAGGTCTGGAGCGAGGTACGAGGCCCACAAAAATAGGGCCGACTATCGGGTGTTCCGTGCCGACTCTCTGATCCCCAGACATTTGGACCAAATCGGGTATTTTTCATTCCTATTTAACTTTATTAATTGTTTTTATCACTTTTACGTTGCTAATTGCTACTTACAAAAATTTTTAGGCTCCACGAGCTGATTCGGAGGAGATTGCTCAGCTTAGGGCTGAGAACATCCAGCTACGGAGTGATTTTACGCGGCTACAAGCAGACGTTCGCACTCAGGTTCAGCGAGAGACCGAGGCTGCAATGAGCGCCATGCTTAACAGGTTGATCCAGCAGGGGATTATACCTACATCGGCGCTCTCAGACGACCTACGGACCGGATCCTCCACTCAGCCTTCTGCCGACGATCATAGTCAGCGAGATGACAATGATCAGCCCGGCACTGCATCTCATTGATTTTATATTAGATCTCCTTCAGTTTTTTATAATTAACTTTTTCCTGTAAAATTTGATTACTTTTATGTATAGTAATTTTATTGATTACTTTGATCAATTGTTATATAATAATAATAATAATAATAATAATAATAATAATAATAATAATAATAAAATATTAACAGAATAATAATAATAATAATAATAATAATAATAATAATAATTTATGTTTTATTATTATTATTAAACAATGCAATATAATATGATTTTATTTTGTGTATAAATTAATTTACTAAAATCTTTAAATTGTCACAAAATCGTAGGAAAAACATTAATGACAGAAAATCGTAGGAAAAAAAGGTCATCATAAAAGCGTCGGATATACTAAAGTCTCAAAAATGTCTTAAATAATGATGACCACGGGCGTCATAAAAGCGTAGGAATTAATGCATCTCAAAACCGTCTTAAATAATAGGGACCACAAGCGTCATAAAAGCGTAGGACAAGGAGGTCACAAAACCGTAGGAAATAGTTTTGTCAGAAAACTGTAGGAATTAATGCATCTCAAAACCGTCAGATATAATGGGGACCACGGGCGTCATAAAAGCGTAGGAGCTTTTTACGTTTACCCGACAGTTTTTATTTTCGACACTACTTTTTCCTACGGTTTTGTCCGACGATTTTAATTGTAGGAAATAACCATTTCCTACGGTTTCCCTACATTTTTTCCCGTCTCAAATACCTTGTTTTCTTGTAGTGAATTATTGAAATTGTCTTGTAATTGATTAGATATGGTAAATATGAGTAATTAAGCCTCGTAAATAGTGCGTAGTGTTTATTTAAGTGTGACTTATACCATCCTGATAATGACAATACTTTAATTAATATAACAAATCGGTGGAGTAGAAGTATTTGAATATGCCAAATTTTTGTAATTATCTTACTGGTACTTCTTACAATTTTAATAATTTTTGTAAATTTTTTGGAGGGATTTTTTTATTAAGAATACCTAGTGCACAGCAATAGTAATCCTCCACGACTTCACTCAGAGAAAGTCATTCACACGTCGTTGAAGTTGAAGTATTAATATGCACGTAATATAATTATATGGACTTGAACTCAATATAATTCCCAAAACATAAAAAAAGAAAAACAGAAGAACATTCTTTTGCGCATAATTAGTGCTATGGTCTAAAGACCATTGTACATAAATATAATAACTGTTTGACCTTTACAACCGGAGGCTGCAAATTATTCCATGCCTAAGAGACACTTGCTACTAATTTCTTTAGACCATGCTACTAATTTCTTTGGGATCTGGTTGACAAATTATCTCCACTGATGCTTGAACATATATGATTGGCCATATAAGCAATTTCCATATTAGAAAAGCTACAGCCACTACCCAAGACGTTCATTTTCTTGGGAAATTGTGATTCCAATAAAATTTGTTGATGGCTTATTAGGAAGATGGATGGTTTACTGTGTTGGTCAATGTGAAAAAGAGCAACAAAAGTAAGGAAGGAGAATAATCAAATTAAAAGAGGACTGGGAAGCTCATGAGGTTAGGCTGAAGGTAAGGCACCTGGAGAGCTAGCAGATTTGAAGGACACAAAAGGAGCAACCTGGTTCCTGCTGAAATAAGCCATAGAGGAACAGCGAAGAAAATTGGCTTAATTTGACGTGGGTATTTGCGTATATTAGATATTTTAGAAGCACAAAACTGATAACAACCCAAGGTTCGGCTTAGCATCTAAATCTTAGATGCTGCTGACCAAAGGGTTAGCTTTAATGCCCCACCTCCCTTGGCTTCTAAATGTTCAAAAGAGAAACTGTGTTGAATATTAGAGCTGTAAATGAACTAAACAAATATGGACAAGTTCTAAAGTTAATGTGGATGTAGCATCTTTTGATCATCAAATATCATCAGGTATTGGCATATTATTGCTCGGGTAGTGATGAAAAGGTGCTTTTCATGGTATCGTATGACTTTGATTATGTGGAATTAGTGATGTAAAAAGGAAGGTTTAGCAGTATGGCTAAGATTGAAGGATGGGAAGACATTGGTATTGAGTCAAATTCCTTCCAGCTGAGAGGTAGCTCATGTGCCAGGCACCTTTCCACCTAACCTTGCTTGGCTTTGGATTTTGATGGTTGAGTAATAATATGGAGTCTATTTTGAAAAAAATTCAAACTTTATTCATAATGTGCATATGAAAAATTGTAAAACTTTAACAAAACTATGTCACACTTGTGTCGGATTTGGGGTTGTCTTGTTTTCAGGCCGGTAGAGGATCCACGGCTTTAACCCTCCAAGGCCCTGAGCCACATACCCAAAAGTAGACCAACCACTTGTGACCAACACAACAGTTAAACTCAGCAGATACATTTCTGCCCAAGCCTTCAGGTTGTGTATCTGCTTCTCTGACTGTTGGTACTCTTCATGACTTGGCTGATACACCCCAATTACTTCACCTGTCACACTTGGGTGTTCCCAGTACATGTTCCTTAGGTTTTCATAGTACCCAAAAAGCAGAGAGGTCACTAGAACAGCTTTCATTTTCAGGTTTCCTGCACAGCCAATGACAGTTCTTTTTGAGTTAACTTTGGGCAACAACTTCTCCCCTTGAACGCAGGCTAGTATTTTATCCATTACATGTTTCAACGGACCAGTCCCTGCAGCTTGGAAACTCCTTATCTGAATGCCAACCCTTTCATCTGCTTTCGCCAAGTAAGCAAGATAGAACCTTGTGATCAAACCCCAAACGTGATTTGAAGGGTGGAAGAGATACCGGCCCAGGTGGTGGAATATAGTCTCTTTGTTTGGAAACAACTTTTTCAGTTCCTGTTCAAAAAATGGCATCAAGAAGAGGGACGGTACGAAGTAGTTGTCACTTTTCACAACCAACCAAGGGACTTTATTCAGAAATGCCTGATCTTCATCACAGAAGAAGAGCTTGTCTTGATCATCATAATCATGAACAAGATGAAGGTATTGTTAGGGGAGGTCTTAACCAGGAGATCCATCAAGCGAGATACAACATACGATCATGACCTCACACATGTTCCCAAAAGCTTAAGCTATTGGGATAAGAGACCACAACGATAAGAGACCACAACCATATATATGTATCTCACTTGGGAGATTTACCAACCATGTGGGATAAGTCACCAGGAGCATACTCAACTACGAGCACACACATCAAGAGCAAACTCTCCTCACGTCGTCCCATCGTGGGAGTCACAAACGCTCTTGGCAAATCATGTGGGTGGAGTAGCACATGATTCTCAACACTTTGCATCATCAAACGAGTATCACATGATTCTCAACACTTTGCATCATCAAACGAGTATCGGACTCCGGCAGCACCAGCGTCGTTTTCCAGCCGAACCATCGGCTCTGATACCACAGCCGAACCATCGGCTCTGAATGATTCTCAACACTTTGCATCATCAAACGAGTATCGGACTCCGGCAGCACCAGCGTCGTTTTCCAGCCGAACCATCGGCTCTGATACCACAGCCGAACCATCGGCTCTGATACCACAGCCGAACCATCGGCTCTGATACCACTTGTTAGGGGAGGTCTTAACCGGGAGATCCATCAAGCGAGATACAACATACGATCATGGCCTCACACATGTTCCCAAAAGCTTAAGCTATTGGGATAAGAGACCACAACCATATATATGTATCTCACTTGGGAGATTTACCAACCATGTGGGATAAGTCACTTGCATCCTCAACAGGTATGAATATGGTGCCACTAGATTTAATGATGAATTGTGCATCATCTTCTTCTTAAGCATGTTCCCATACCAGTAAACTGATTTCTGGCAAAAGCTTTCAAATTGATTTGCGAGGGGAAAATCACGAGGTAGAAACCAGGATGCCTCCGGAAATGGCTCACAGAAGAGTGCATCCATGTCCTTTCCGCGGTCCACCAATAGAACTCTGTCAGTCAAAAGAGCATAAAGAAATGCTGAAGCCAGGGTTAGTACCTTGTTCCCCAAGCCACTGAACGATATCCAGACGACGTACTTGTAGTCTGGGGGAGCACCAGGAGCTCCATTGCGGGAATCTAAGAGCTTCAAGCTATTGTTGTAGGGGCCAGTGAATGGTCCACAGAGTTTGTGACGATTCTCGTAGCTTCTCAGCTTTGAAATGAGATACGACGATGGCTTGTAAGGTGACGGTTTGCGGTAGAGGACGGATTGATGCCTACTTAAGCAAGAAGTTTCATCAAATCCAGGAGAAAGAAGTCCACCATACAACTCATCGTTTGGCTTGTCAGTTGTCCTAGACTCATCAGCTTCCGGAGGTGTCGATGTGTCGATGTGTCGATGTGTTTAGAGGATTCAGAACTGTTAGATCTATGTGTTGGCTTATAAAGAACCGCTTCTGAATCTGATTAGATCAAAAAAAAAAGAAAATAAAAGGAGAGATTTTTATGAAATGATACTCGCAGATGAAGAAATCGTTACAAAGACCTAAACCACAAACTCGCTCCTTGAAAGAAAAATAAAATATTCTCTTACCTAACTACAGTTGTGTGACATTTGGATGTAAGATTCTTGCGTCGGCAAATCCAGTTATTCGAGGGCCGAAACCTTGATGTCGGAACACAAATATGAGGACAATCGGAGAAGAAACGAATAGAAGAACAAGCAAGACCTTCGGAACTTGAACTAAACCGAACCCAAATCTCTTTGTCCAAACCGGAACAATATCATCCATGAAGCGACGATTCCTGAGCTTTGAGGAAGAAGAGAGTCACCGTTTGAATAAACTGAAATCCATTCAAACCTCAAAAACCCTTCAAAATTATTCACAAAACGAGCCATTTTTCTGATTGGAAACAGAGCATTGTCTTGTCCTTATAGCTAGTGTTGAACCGAGTCATGTGACTGTTGCCAGTTACTAGTTTATTTTCATATTGTCGAGAGGATCTCAGATCAAGAGTAATAAAAGTGAAGGTTGGATTTTGTGCGATTCTTCAGGCAAACTAGCCTGAAAGTTTGCCAAATTTTGATTTTCACTTACTATTTGCTTAATTACATTTATTTGGTACTAAATATACTTAACTTTTAACCTTTTTTATGAAAAGAACTTCCTCATAGTTAAAAGTAAGCTAAACAATATCTTATAAACCAATGACATAGGACTTTGAACAATAACAGAAACATAATACTAACAACTAAAAGTAGGGGTGAAAAATGAACAAATAATTCAAGTTTGACTCAGTTTAAAAGCTTATTTGTGACTCATTCAAACTGTTATCAAGCTCGGTATAAACAAAATTTTAAGTTCAATACAAAATTCAAACCGACCTCAATTTACTCATTACTCGGCCCCAACTTGGCTTGATTTTAGTTTTTTTTCTCTTAATTTAAGCTAACAGTTTGAGCTTGACTTAAATTCGATTAGTTAAAAATTCATTCATTAATTGTTCATATTATTTTCAATCTAAACATGAAGAAAATAACATGCTCAAAAAGATATTGAAACGATCGTGATTGCACCGAAATCAAATTGGATTTTGTGCGATTCTTCGGGCAAACTAGACTGAAAGTTTGCCAAATTTTGATTTTCACTTACTATTTGCTTAATTACATTTATTTGGTACTAAATATACTTAACTTTTAACCCCTTTTTATGAAAATAACTTCCTCCTAGTTAAAAGTAAGCTAAACAATATCTTATGAACCAGCGACATAGAACTTTGAACAACAACAGAAACATAATACTGATAACCAAAAGTATAGATGAAAAATGAACAAACAATTCAAGCTTGACTCAGTTTAAAAGTTTGCCAAAAGCTAACAGTTTGAGCTTGACTTGAGTTTGATTAGTTAAAAATTTGTTCATTAATTGTTCATATTATTTTCAATCTAAACATGAAGGAAATAACATGCTTAGCAGATATTTCGAGCCAAACATGATTAGTCTACTACTTAGCTCGGTTTTTTTTCTAACCCTAACAAAAAATGGCTACTCATCCCTACTGCATCGAAGAGAAAAGAATCAAACCAAGGCAAATTTTTCGTGTAATCCAAAATAAATCTAGGATAGTAACTTATAGATAATTGGAAAAAAAAATCAAATAGAGAATAAACTCTATTACACTAACATACTAACACTGGGTTGGACTAATAAACCCTTCAAGAGCAAAATCATGGATGATGGCTCAAACATAAGAAAAATAAATAAAAAGAAACCATCACCTAATCCATGATTTGGAAATGCCTCACTCACTTATGTCTCACTGCTTTTCACGCTTCACTTGATCTACTAACACCCAAATGAATTACCCATATTTGTCTTTCATAGAATGTCAGATGAACCAGAAGGTGCTCGTACTAATGGTGATAATAGAGTTTTATGGAGGAACAGGAGGAAGAAACGGTGAAAAAAAAATTGATTGGATGAAAAAATGACAATAAATCAACCGCTCAGGCTTGAAGTGATATCCAAACCTGGTCAAAGGCGTAGAGAAGAGAGGAAGAAGATAATGTAGAGAAGAATGGGAGGCAAACAGACTTAGTTTTCTTTACAGCCTTAACTTCTGCCCATAGCATTTTTAGGTTTATTTAGTGCACAATGTATACATTCTATTAAGTTAGATATTGCTGAAATATAATGTATCACATTCTATTAAGTTAGATATTGTTGGAATAATGTATCAGATTCTGTCAAGGTAAATTCAAATAATATTGTATCAAATTTTATTAAGTTCAGCTAGATATTGTTGAAATAATATTGGATAGCTACACGTTCTTGCTATTTATCTCATTTCATTCCGTGATAGGTGGCTAATACTAATCTAATGTCGTTCAACATAAAAGTATTTAACAACAACATCTTTATTTTACAACTTGTACCACCTGATTCTATGTACCAAAAAAATAATAAAAGCAAAAACTTCAGCACAAAAGTAACTCGTAATCGTAACAAAATCCTTTACCGAGTAAGCTGAAACTAACTAGCTTAGACGGCTCTAAGCTAAACAGAGGACTTCTCTTGGTGTTCCCCCACTGTGAAGACTTCATGAGGTGGGATTAACGGCCCAAACTAGACACTAGTACTTGATTTCTTTACCAAACCATGTCAAATTTTCTCAAAGCCGTCGCAATTCATATGAACAAATTAAGAGGGGTTTCTAATGTGTGCAGTAGCTAGGGCACAAGTTAAACGTCACTAATTAGCTCTCTTAAGTAGCAGATTTATCACAAACTAATAGAAGATTAGAATTAAGCATTTTCATTGCCAAAAGATGCCTTCACTAGTAAATTTGATGCGGAGGAGACAAGTGACTTTCCAGAGGAGGCGATTTTCGCCGGCCCAAATTCAAAATTCCAACCCCAGATTGTTACAGATGAAAAAGAAAAGGTCAGATTGGTCGTCGGTCTATTCCGCGGCTCTACAATACCACCAATCCTCCTTCAAATATACTGGTTCTTTTCGGACACAATTAGTCTAAGAGTTCGTCTCTTAATAACTTTTACAGCCGTCCCAAGATCCAACTTTGGTATTGCTGATAAAACAATCCAAAAATAAAATAAAAACACATCCTTTTTCTAGGAAAATACCAAAACCCGCTTAATGTTTAGCGAATCTACACTTTTATCTCCACTGTTTTAAATACCTACACCCCCTCAAAAGTTAACATGCCTACACTTAACTCCTCCAATGTTAACTCTGTCATTCACTATTACAAAAGAACAGATAAAATGTATGACTCTATCTCCTAGCCTTCTTCCTTAGAAACTTTGCCCTTAACATATGCATCTAACGAGCTGCCAACCCTCTAGCTTGCTCCTCCAAAGAAAAACCAAATTAATTCAAATCCCAAACCTGGGCGAACCACTTTTACTCAAGCTCGTCTTCAAAGGGATCCATTGTCGCAAGCTTCTAGTCCTCCATCATTGCTACCTCTTGTGACTCATCCTGCTTGTCACTCTTCTTCGTTCTACTCCACTTCGTCCTGTGAAGTTTTTGAATCTAGGAGCTGGTTCTCAGCTCAAAAAGCTACCAATCCCCAATTTTCCTCCTCAAAGGAATGGGATTTGTTCAAAGGCCTCAGGAGCTTGGCCATTTACAAGCAAGAGCAAGTTGTGATTTTGCTTAGGAGAGTCACTAGAATGAAAAAAGAGGCTAGGGTTTCGCTCTATAATCCCTAACTACCCTCAGCCATCAAATCACTAATTGAGTCACGATACTACATCCTCCAAACAAACACAATTGCTTTGCTAGTGAACCTCTTGCTCAAAAAATCGAACAAGGACATTATCATATGATTAGGACTCATTCCAATTTTGTTTGATGTGTTAAAGTCCGAATTTAGTGAAGCATAGGAGCAAGTTGCTGGAGCTCTCTTCAGCCTACTGTTAGGCGATGAGAACAAGATGGCGATAGGCATGCTTAGCGCATTATAGCTGCTCTTCCACACTTTCAGATCCAACAAGGAACACCACTAAGTGACATGTCGATGGCCATAAAGGAAAGAACAAAGGCATGGGTGAAGAAGAGGATGGGGACCGGGGAGGAGATGGAGAGAACGGAGGTGGTACCAAAGAAAGGTGGAGGGGAGGAGGAGAACTAAATAGAGGGGAGATAGAAGAAAGATCCAGTGAAGAAGGAAGAAGAATGGCCAAATGAGGATGATTTGAAGGTGGACCTAGGTTCGAGAATCCAATCAAACATTAAATAGGAGTAGCCCGTTAGATGCATAGTTGATGAGGGGTCAAAGTTTTTAAAAAAGAAAGCTAAGAGGACAAAGTCAAACATCATTTTTGTTTTTGTTTTTATTTTTTTTAACAGTGAATGATGAAATTAACATTTGAGGTGTTAAGTGTAGGTAAGTTGACTTTTAACGGGATAAGTGTAGGCACTCCAAACAATGTGTAGTTCAACTAAATCTCATGAGGGTTTAATTTTTCTTTCTCTTTTTTTTTTTTAGCGAAAAGATCAACACACATGTTCATTATATGGGTCTTGGTCATCTCCTGGAATTTGTAGTCTTCTGGTGAAAAACTTCAAGCTTTGGTTTTGTTTCAAATCAAATTTCTACTGATCTCTTCATCAACCCTGCTGTAGGATTATCAAGCCTCTAAAATTTGGAAAACAAAAGCAATTGCCAATTAAACTATCTTCTTGAATCATGTTCTGTGAGCTCCAGCTTGAGTTTCGTCGGGAAGATAACAATATGATAAGGGCAATATTGTCTAACCAAAATATGAAATCCAATCCCTTCTTGACTTGCGCTAAACCTCTTAATTAATATGGTTAATCAATCATGCTTAACATGTGCCCTTAGGACAAACATTAGAGAAACCCAATTCAAAGAGTAATCTCTGAACTAGATAATGAGTTGACTCATGTATCGGTCGGGAGGTGCAAAGACATTACTGACAAAACCACATACACCATTTCAGAGAAAAGGATGATTAAGCAATCTAATTTGCATCATAGATGGACTTGAAACTCATTTCTAGACGAGGTTGTCTCATAGATCATAAACTCATCCAACACAAAAACTGAATACTACAAAACCCTGAGTTAGAAATCCCAATATTGGTCCCAAAGATGGAGCAACGAAAACAAAGATCAAAACTTTGCATTATGGGAGTGTCTCGAGTGCAAAACTGCAAATTGAAGCAAGGTTAAGCAATAAAGCGCACAGTACTAGTACCACCATAGCAACTAACGTCTGCCTCTGCCTCTGCCTGTTCCAAAACTAGGACTGACGTGACTGTGTTTCATATAGTAATAGCAATACTTGAACTTTTTCTTCTTCAAGTTTCAACCTTAGCTCAATCAACCCAACCTATGCACATCCAATTTCCTCTACCTATGAGCCAGAGTACCAGATACAGTTCTACGATTTTCTTACTGGTTTCTAGTCCATCAAGAGAAACACCTAAATCAATTCCTAGCAGAGTTTTGAAAATCCATCAACCCAAATCTGAAGGGAGAAGAACAAGCAAGCTCAAAACCGAATACAAATTATGAACCCCAAAACAGCAACAAAATTCTTGAACTCGCGTTATTGGATACAAGTACAACATTTAGAAACAACAGTCACAATCAAAAGGACAAAGCGGGGTACCTCCAGCGTCGGGCCTGTTCAGACCTAATTCTTCCTCGGTGTAGATAGCTAGCCCGTCGCCGGTTTTCTTCCACCGCCGAGAAGAGGCGTCCAGAAACCTGCCCTCGTCATCCCCTTCGACGCGTCTCTTCTTTTTCTTCGCCGGTTTGTGCTTATTAGACTCGCCGCCAGCATTCGGATTATCGGGGTTGTCCGGCGCCGGTTGCTTCCTCTTTTTACCGGAGAAAATGTCGTCGATTTCGCTACCAGCCTTCTTGGTCGCTGAAGTGCGATTGTCCTTCGACTGAAGAGTTGGCTCTTCCTTCTCTTCCTCCCGAGGCTTTCTCGAGGCGCTCTTCTTTTGCTTCGGCATCGCCCGACGTCGTAGCTCCGCCGAGAGGGAGGAGCAGTACAAAACTACCTAGCTGGAGGGCTGAAAGCTAAAACCCTAACTGAGGCCCAAAGAAGAGAAAATTAGGTCCAACAACATGACATCATCCGGTTTAATATGGCAAAAAAGGTAATCAACTATATGAAATAAGTCAAATGAGGCTTATATCTTTAATGTTGTCCAATCATGGCCTCTAGATATCCTAATAATCAATTTAGGCTAGTGAATAGACTATTGAGTACTTTTTTGCCCCTTAGAATTACTTAGCAATACAATATTACAAGAGAAATCTTATTATTTTAGCTCTTTATTAATTAGTTAGAGTTATTTGAACTTTTAATTGCACAAAATAGAATTTTATGTATTCAAATGATTTTTTAATAGTTGCGACCAATGCTGTCAAGATTAGGAATCCATGTGTAATCATTTTTTATTTTCTATAAATTATAATAATAGGATTAGATCAAAATTGCAATCGCAAATGATCATAATCATGGAATCTAATCAAATCATTTTCCAATTTCAAATCATAAAATCATAAGATTTCAAAATTCAAATCAGAATTTTAATAAACTTGGTTGCGACCATTTTTTGACACCATTAGCCAAGTCAATATTGCTTCTTGTTCTTTTCATTGTTGTTGTTTTGCCAATATGAAGTAAGTTCATGGGCATGGCGCTACTCGAAAATAACATCAACAGCTAGTTTTAGACGTTGAAGACGATATTCAACAACTTTTAACTTTGATCTGGAGGAGCTATCTTAACAGTTGAACATTATTCTTATGCTAATTTTAAACATAATTTAAGTTAATATATTCTACACCATTGAAGAAAACACTTAAATCCCCACTTATTGCTCAAGCTTGCTCACGTAAAAATAAATGCCATAGGAAAATGAAGGAACCAGCTACAAATCCTTTGATTTCTTTCTCTCTCTCCCCATCTGCTTGGAAACAAAAATCAAACAAGAAAACACAAAATGACAGAACCATAACCCTCAACCTTTCCAAAACGGCAGTTCAACAACATAGAAGATGAACAAAGCGATCAATACATTACATGAACATGCTTTAAATCAATGTTCATCTCAATTGAACCAGTGATCATCTCAAATCAGCTCAATATAACGATTTTAGAACCCTAAAAGACAAAAGTAAAAACATTTATTTGTCAAACTATTTTCGCAAAATCAGCCAGTTGTGTCGCTTCCCTCTTCAGTCCTCCCTCGATCTCCACTGCAACAGTAGAAGTGTGGGAGTTTAACTCTACCACAACTCCTGCATCAACGCACACAAGCTGATAAAGAAAGCTTCTACAAGCATGAGGGACTCAAAGGACAGTTAATGTAGTCATCAAAAGAAGAACAACAACACTAATTAACAAGAAGCGACTGCAGAGTTAGAATATTGTGTTTTAAACATACAAACAAGGGAAACGGAAAAATCCTAAGCCTATTAACATAGCAAAAGCAAAACAATAATGGCCTTTGCCCCATGAATAAAGGAATTGAAATAATTTCTAAAGTCGAACTGTTATTGATAACCACGAGATGGATCATACTCCATGTACTCTATCAGAAAGAGGTTACCCAACAAGGATCAAAGTAAATCCATCTGATGATGATGGAAATCACATCCTTTGAACTTGTCCATTATATACTTCAGATTATATACAAGGAAAGAGGT
Organism: Aquilaria yunnanensis; assembly: GCA_039654915.1. Classification (NCBI taxonomy): domain Eukaryota; kingdom Viridiplantae; phylum Streptophyta; class Magnoliopsida; order Malvales; family Thymelaeaceae; genus Aquilaria; species Aquilaria yunnanensis. Next base: position 8,119,583 of record CM077595.1, read on the forward strand.
TACTCACCTGCAACGAATAATAACTGGAGTGGGTTTCAAAGCCTTTGGTCCATTCCTTATGCCTCTCTTATGCTTACTAACCTGCATAGCTAACAACATCATAAGTACAGCTCTCACACATAATCCCAAAATCTTAACCATAACAGCACCCCAAATGAAATATCACATATGCATGCCAATAAGAAGGAAATTGTGAACTTAATTCACTATGCACAGCTAAAGAAAATTACATAAGAGGACAGAAATCACATCCAACCACCTTCAAACATCCTGGAACTCGGTGGCGGCCACAACCCAACACCCATGTAAATGAGTGAGTTTATACAGATTTGAGAATAAAAAAAAGGGGGGGGGGGGGGGGGGGGAGCGGGAAGGATTGGTCCATTGGAGGCAGACAAGGCAAAAACACATGAAAAAGAAAATGCAAAGGTTATGGAAAATTTTAAATCAATAAGATCCTAGGAACAATTCAAGACTTCCTAGCTGCAAACTCCAGATTCCATACTGCCTAACTCCCATACAGGTAAACAGAGACAGAGGCCACCAAACTCGCAACCGAGAAAAGGAAACCCAACCAAAAAAGCATATTGCTCTAGAAGGTAGAGGCATGACATCTTGTGCAATGCAATCCAAAATAATAAATGAAATATCTGGATAGTCAGAAAACAATGAAGATGGGCTGCAAAGAATGCCCCATCAGTTAGAGCTAAAATGCTTAGTGGTGTGATAGAGAAATGCAAAGCAAGTCATGTTACACTAAATGAAAGATGAGGGAGAGAGCTCTACATGTTTAGCTCTACATGTTGGACCAAATTCATTTTGATCAAAGACATGTATCTGAAATTTATGTCAAATTAGAGGGAGAGAGCTAATAATGCAAACAGGTTAATGCGTGTGACAAAGTAAACCTTAGAGCTCGAAACATCAAATCAAGGGCAGTTCAGAGAAGTCCTTATAAACCAAACTCAAACTTCCAAACATTTTTAAGATCCCTATAAATCGAGATATTCTTCGTCATTATTTCAGAATGTCAAATTTGAAGGTAAAAATCAACATGAAATACAACTTAACGCTCACAGAACCATACATGATCGATTTCCATGAGATACAATCCATATAAGAAGCTGAGATGATCAGTAAAATTCTCCCTCTGCATAATAACCATTTCTAATTCTTAAAAACAATAACCCGAGAGCGTTTGCGCTGTTACCTTCTTCTTAGGCACAGCCATGAGCTCCATGGACCCGCCGATAAAGGAACCGGGAAACCCATACCCAACATCGTTGTGATATGAGATTTGGTCGACCTCCGGCAAGACAAACGGTTGAGAGGTGGCCGGTCGACTAATGGCGTCGACCATAGGTGGAGGCAGAGCGACAGAGTGGGTCCACCTCCGTACCTCCGACACGGAACCCACCACAGACCCAACCCGCTTCAGCATCGCCAATCTAAGCGCCATGGTTGGCAGCTACAGGCCATTGAAGTCTGCTAGGTATTTACTTCGCTGAAGACGATTTACTAATTAGTGAAGGATTATGAAACGACGTCGCCCCATATATATGGGCTTTGGGTTCAAAATTGCGCAGAAGCAGTCCAGCATTATTCAAGCCCAAAGGTAATCTACATTTAATATAGACGTATATTTCAATATTTGGTGGTCTTTCTAGCATTGCTGAGTTGCTATACTAAAACAATTCTTGTTCATTCCGTAACAATTTATATTTCATATAATGTTATTTCTTTAAGTAAAAAATATTATTTTATTTAAACTGTTGTTTATATATGTATATATATAAAAGCAAAAAATATTCATTCTTTAGGTTATGTCACTTTTATCCCTACATACCACAGATTATTTTTTTTAGTAAGAAATATTGTTCCATTGAAAAAAAGTTTTTTCATAAGCTGTTCATTCTATAAGAGACATTGTCCCTAACATGCTGGTAATGTTGTAATTATTAATTTACGACATGTGTATATAGTACAATGAAAGTAGGTATAGCTACTCGTCAACAACCTTTTTCCTAAGTAAAATTATAGTCAATATCCTTTTTTTTTTCTATCTACACTAAGAGATTTCAAAATGATTTTCACCCATTTTTTGCTTTTTCCTATGCCTTGGAAGCTTCATGTTAAACTATGAATGAAAAATTATGAGATGGTATTGGCTGTGTGATATTTTATAGTTTAAGAATAAAAGTGAAATACTCGACAGATTGTTGTATACATACATATACGGGTGTATACTTTTATCAATGTATCCACATATATTACTATGGGGTCTATAGACCTCACTAAATTTTTCTCCTTTTTTTAGAAAATATTAAGTAATTTTTATTTGGACTCTATTGAAATTTACCAAATGATTTCATTAATTTAAGAAAATTAGGGAAATAAATAATTAAAATCATTTTTTATAAATTAAAATTAAATTAAAATTTCATGTTTCCTTTTATTATTTTGTTGTATATAAAAAACCAATTATATATAGGCCTCAATGGAAAAAAATTTTAAATCCATCCCCTATACTTCTTAACATTTCCTAATGTTTTTAATTGTTGAGTAATTTTTGTTGCAATATTAACTAGTTTATATACCCAACGTTGCCACAAGATTTCAAGTTTAATTAAGTTCTAGAAAAGTATATAAATTTAATTTTTATAGCCAAAAATATTATTGCAAAAGTGAAGGTAATTTTATCATTCAAGAAGGCAAATATAATATTTTACTCAATTAGACTAAACTAATTAGGATTTGTATTATATATTACATTTTTTATCCATCTTCACTTAAATTTACTGACCATATATGTAGCAGAGATGGTAGAGGACAAATTTGAAACCACACTCATGCAAAATCATGAATAAATTATTTTCAAAAATAGTGTAATAAGTTAATAAAAATCCATCATTTCCTATAAATAAAAAAATGGATACAAGTATGGGTAATAATAATTAAGTATTAAAATTTTAATTCAAATCCAAACTTACTAGATGAAGATGACTGAAGAAAAAATTTATACATATAAACTAAAAAATTAGGAGCCTACAAAGAACATAAACATTGGCACTATTTTTAGTTTTAGTTATGCATGGGAGTATATTTTTTTTCCTATTTTTTTGAATTATATATGGTTAGAAGATCGAATTTTTAAATTAGCTTGAATTGTCAATAAATGTTAAAAATGCCATAATGATGTGTTTAGAGCACATTCTTTTTAGTTTCCCTAAAACATAATTTATTAGGTTAAATATTAATATTTTGAATTCATGATCAAAGGTAGGTCAAATTATTTTGGTAATAATTAAATTAATATTAATGTTTGGAAAAAATAAATTGATTTCTTTGATTATGGAATTAAATGGTCATTAATGTTAATTCGATTTCATTTTTTGAAATATTATTTTTCCTCTAAAATTGCATTATTTCCTTAATTTTCAATTTTGCACTTTTAAAGAATTTTATAATATGTGGCGAATTAGCTGGAATCCCGTAGCAGCTGACTTTTGTGGCTTAATTGCAGTTTTTCATGCATGATAATTCTCAATTGAAATATAAAATCAATATTTTTATAATGTGTGGCAATTAAAAGCGAAATGCACTCCTTAATTAATATTTTTTCTTCCAAAAATTACTATTATTTACTTGATATATAAAATAATTCGGGATATATTCTCTAAGTTTAACGACTCAAATTGACCTTATGTTAAGGGAATTTTATTAATGCTTTACTTTCTGCTTATATATTACTTATTAATCTGTTAACTTGTTAAAAATACACTAAAATAAAAAATGAAAGTACGAGATCATAGTTACTTGTTATTTAAGATGATATAGGTTCTTTCTCAAAACAATTGCTACAAAATTTTACATATTTTTTTAAACTTATGTTTATGTACATAATAGTTAGGAGGTTAACTTTTTGAAATTAAATAGAGTTGATAATTTCCATTTCTTCTACCTAGGAAAGTAAAAATTTTCCATATTTGGAATGACATGCTTTCAAACTTTTATAGTGTTGAAAAATGAGTTAATTTATTTGGTTTCATAATTAAATGTCAGTTGATACTAATTGTCATTATGATGATTGATGAATGATCAAATAGAACATTTGCTAGAAATAGGTTGACCTAAGAAAATTTATCCCTTCCACCACTAGTTATAAGTAAACTTTTTATTCAAAAAAAACTTATTTATTTTTTTAACATGGCCCAAACGTGCAACAGATGTAATTTTTTAGCTTCAATTTATTTCCTTTTTTGGAAAAAAAATAATGCTTAAATTAGATGAGAAAATTGTGGTTGCTTGAATTATGCTGTAATTATGGCTGCTTTTATTTCAATTTTTTCTTATATGAAGTATTGACTTCCTTTTTTCTAGCATTAATTAATGCTATAAATAGTTTTTTGTTATCCTCCCTTATTTAAATACAAAATTAATGTAATTTAGTACATCAAACACATTGATGTATGCATTGACCACTCACAATTGAAAATTACATGATTCAACGATTTCCTTCTTAATTTTAAAATTTTAAATTTGAATTCATTTTTCACCTGCCGAGTTGGGTTCTGAGCATTATTGAAACATTAGTGTAAATAACATTTGATTTATTTTTTAAATTTTCAAAATTACTTCTTGTCATCATGTTATCATACCTATTAAGTGAAAAGATAATTTAATCTTGAAGTGTGTTAGGATATGTGATCTAGAAAATGGAAAATAATATTAAAAATAATATTGAATATTTTACATTATATTCATGGAGAACAAAGATATTCTAGTTGTTATTGAAAATACTTTGTCAAGGCAAAAGCAACATTTTGGGGTCAGATGATAATGTCCTCTCCTGAAAAGTCTGTCATAAAGTGAAAAAAAATGTATTGAATCCTGGTAGTGTAATGTGCTAGATACTCATTGATCTTAATGCCAACTTTCTTGCAATACTCTAAAATATTCCTATTTTAATCATCATATTTTTCCCAACGCTCAAAACGCAGCCTTCCCCTGCTAAATCCTCATTGTATAAAAGACACTTTCATCTGGTGTAACAATCAACATTTCATCATCCCATCTACATAATTGAACCATCCAATTAAAATCATTAATTAAGATTGACATATGATTTAATTAATTATAATTTACTTAAATTTAAGGAAGACTTGTTTTCATGCTTAGGACAAAAGGGCACAAGTCTAGAAGTAATGTTCTGTTTAAGAACGATCATGAAAATCTATGCTCCAAGATTTAAGAATGAAAAGAATAAGCTATGGATGGGATGAGGAACCTCCTATAGTTCTTTAAACCTTAGAAAACACTCTTTAAAATATACTCCATTAAAAATTTTTGCATATGATGCATCTTTCTTGTACATTGACCATCAAATGAAACGTAAACATCTCATAATATCACTGAAATCCTACAAAAAAGACAACACATTCTATTATCTCATGTTAAACACTTTTCAGATTTATGAGAGAGAGAGCCAAATTTATACCTAATCTATTTGCGCGAGATCCTTGTAATTCTTGACTACTTCTATGCAGTAGAGGATACCGTCTTGCTTGACAAGGAAAATGATTTTGGTGATTGGATGGTGGGAAGAATGAGAGATCAAGTTATTGCACTAATAAAAATGAGCCTTTCATATAGTTCAAAGTACTCAAGCCTATAAATCATGCACTTTACAAAAAAAGATCAAGTACTCTTTGTTAGTAAATAAAAGAGAATTCCATGCAAATCATCTTTACCCACTTCACCTACATTTGCATGCGCATAAATAATGTTTGAATTAGAGGGGAAAATTAGAGCTGCTTGAATTATGCTGCAATTGGGGCTCTTTTTATTTCATTTTTATAAAAATAAGTAATATTGACTACCATTTTTATTATAGTATGAATCAATGCTATAAGTGCATTTTTTTCCTCCCTTATTTAAATGCAAAATTAGTATAATTTATTAAGTCAATGTATTAATGTATTCATTGATTATTCACAATTGAAAATTATAGTAATTCAAATATTTCCTTCTTAAGATTAAATTTCAAATTTGAATTCATTTTAAACCGCCAAATTAGGTCATGAGTATTATTGGAACATTAATGTAAATAATATTAGATTTCTTTCCTAAATTGTCAAAAGTGCCATGTGTCATCACCTTGTCGCCTATGTTAAGTGAAAAGTTTTTTTTCTCCTTAAGTGTGTCCTCCATTATATATACATATTAGCTTACATACCCGGCAATTGCTATGGGATTCCAAATTGTGTTTCGTAATGCAAAACAATATACATTTTAATGCTAAACAAATATTATAAGAAAAATATTATTATAAAAAACACAAATTGAAAAAAAAAATAATAGTGATTTAGTGCATTACTTGAAATAACTCACTTTATTTAGTGCATTGAAATAACTATTCGTACATAGAAATGTATTCTAGTAATGTTCTGGATAAGCAAGGAGAACAAATAAAAACTCACTTTTAAGATTAAAATAATAAAATTAGTCACTTCAAAGAAGAAATTATTTTTAGTAAAAAAGAATATCGATGTTCATAGTTCTTTAAATATTCAAAATTGGGAGTTTAATTATTAGAAATGAATGTCTAAGGATCAAACTATAAAATTTGGTATATTAGGCATGTTTTTAAACAAAAATCTCATTGTTTTGATTTGGGCAAATTGTTGGACTGATTTCATTGCTATGCATTTTATGCCTCAAAACTTTTGGCCTGAATAAAAAATGTATTGGACTTGGTTGTTGTTGCTCTTTGTTTTTTTTTTAACCAAAACCTTTTTAGAAAAATATTTGAATAATTAACTACTATGAGGATAATCCATCACAATACATTAATTTTAATTTAATGATTTTTAAATTATAGTACTAAAAAATTTATAAATGAGTTATTATGTACTATGTTTTATATGAAGTAAATATCCATTCAAGTTATTTATGAGAATAATCCATAATGATGAAATAATTTAAATGTTAAATTATCCAAGAAATAAAAATATTAAATTATGGCTCTGAATTTAGGCCTAAATAGGACTATGAATCAGAGTGGACTCAAATGACCCAAAACTTAGATACTACTAAATTAACGTAGTAACTCTCTTGTTATTTTAAATATATGTATAATAACAAAAACTCATGATATACATTAATCTTAATCTAATGATAGACCTATTAAATTGCAAAAACTATAGGACAAAAAGTTAATAAAATTGAAAAAATGTTTTGTTGCTGATTTTTTTTATATGCAATCATTCAATCAGTTTATCAATCCAAAATTTATCAGTAAAAAGTCCAAAAAGTATCTTCCATATATTTTCTCATAAAAAAAAACTAAGTATTTTTATATATGGTCCTTTCTATTGGCAATGTATGGAAAAAAAAAATTAATCACGGCATAAAATAATGAAATTAGAATCATTTAAAATATATATATATATATATATATATATATATATATATATATATATATATATATATATATATATATATATATATATATATATATATATATATGTATGTATGTATGTATAATAAATATTAAAACATGTTATCTTATACAAAAGTTAGTGACCATTAGGTTTAAGTTTTTATTCATCTTTAGTCAAGTATAATTGTGCATTTTTATCAATTAAATTGATCAGTTGATGATGTAAGTAGAAAAGATAATCCTTTTCCAGTTAAAAAAACTCATAAAAAATATTTTTGTTTTGAATTTTGATAGTATCTAGTTTCCAAAATTAATACTATACAGAGGCTAATGCTGTGCATAAATAATAACCGTTGCACTAAAATAATTTTATGAAGTAATTAATAATTTAAAATCTAATTTATAGTAAACTGTTCAAAGAATATTTTTATTGTTTAGAGTAATTAATAATTTGAAATCTAATTAAATGTAATGTATGATAATAATGTACATTAAATTTAAAATCTAATAATAAAAATTATACTAATAATAAATTAATTTTTATATATTGATAATAATTATAAGCAAATCTCATTTAATAATATACTCTCTCCATCCCAAATAAGTTGAAACATTTGACTGGGCACGGAGATTAAGGTGTATGTAATTTGTGTTAATTTTTTATGCAGTAAAAGTTTAAATAATGATTAAAAAAGAAAAGATTCTTTTTTGGGTTTTGTATAGTGAGAGATTGAGTGGATATTAAAAAAAGAGTCTTTATTGGGTTTTGTGTAAAGGGATTATTTAATTGTTTGAACTTTTCCAAAAGAAGAAACATTTCAACCTTTTGGGACATCCCAAAAAGAAATATATTTCAAGTAAACTAGGACGGAGGGAGTAATATTTATTATTTTAACATATTTATGATAGTATCACAACATAAAATTATACAATATAATTGTAATTTTTAAGTTAAATAAACAAACATCTAGACCAAAATAAAGGAAATATTCAAAATATTATGAAATTTAAGAAATGCCTAAATACATTTTAAAATTCAAAAAAATTATACATAAAAAGGAGTAGATGTAATGTACGATAATGTACTCTAAACAATAAAAAATAAAGCTAGATGGAATAGAATAATCAATTTAAAATATATAAATAAAAAAACGGACAACTAATAGAGGTTGGGTCTAAATGACATAATCCTTCTTCCTTGATCACCGTTCCTGTGCTCTCCGTCGTAATTGCCACTTCTTTTCTCATTCTCACCCCAAGGTTTCCAAGTGGTGGATACAACAAATAATAACAAAAAAGATTAGTGACATGAAAGCAAACACGTCTACCAATAATATCAGTAATCAAACAAAGAAAAAGCATATACATGTAGCATGGATGACACAGCAAAAATGCTTACATCTATTGAAGATTATATAATTGAAAAAAAAAACAATTTCAAAGTCATGTTCCAAAATCATTTTGATAGCATGAACATATGGAAACATTTTCCAAACCAAGTCTTGGAAATAATTGTTCCTCTCCCATATCCTCTACTTAACTCTGTCTCAGTAATTGAATGTCTTATTTTCTAGTTTCTTTCTTTAAAACCCTAGCATATGAAAATATAGACCACGACCTAGCTAATATCCCTTCACAGAAGACAAAGGAAAGTCCATAAATAGTCGACCATTACCATTTGAAAAAAATACTTGGATAAAGAAGGAAGAGGCTGGTAAAAGCCAATAAGTAGTCAATTGTTATCATCTAAACAAAAAGAATGAGGAAAAGATCAAGAAAATAAAGCTGCAATAGAGCATTAATATTGTAATAAAAAGTTATAAAATAACTTTACTACTATTTTCTCCTTCTTGTTACATTTACGCCTTGGGATTCAAACAAAAATGTTGTATATAGACAAAATTTCGTGTTCTTTAATCTTCTAGTAATTCAGATGCAGCAAAGATACAACATATGCTTTCTCATTATAGCACGTACCTCATTATTTTCAATTTCCATTAGCTTATCTACAAGATGTGAACAAATGAATCTAGTTTCTTTGCTAATCAATCTTATGTTGAAATTGAACCAATGATAAAAAAAGTGATTATTAGTCAAATAGTTCTCGCTTTCAATTCTAAATGAGGAATTGGTTCTAGGTCACTCTCATATTTTGTAAAAAGATAGGATAAATCTGAATATTAAACTATCCATCTGCCAACAGGTTGATCTCTACCCAAAGAAAGAAAAAAAAAAGATCATACAAAGAAAAAACCACATTGGCATTAAAATAAAGGTAGACAAATGCATCTTCATCCAACAAACATAGCCAAGTCTATAGGAACCAAAACCATGGCCTCAATTTGTCATACATGCACGACAATCTCCACTCAAAGTCTTAAACATTAATTAACAAAAAGAGGTGAGACAAAAGAAAATGAAATTCAATACCTTTGCTAATTGTTAACGGTAATGATATATCCAAAACCAGAGTCAACAAATTTTGTTCGTGTTGATACACACCTCCATATTCACTACGCACAAACAAATTTAAACATTAAGTTTTTTCATTCATTCTAAACTTTGAATCAAGCATATTTTTCTAGGTCCTACCCAATCAAACTTACCTAGTGGTGATGAAGAAATTGATGATGAGCAAGAGGAAGTCCCCTTCTATCTTGTCCATCATCATGAAGCCCAACATGATTTGTGCAGACTCTTCTACTAAATGTTCTCCACATCAGTCACTGATTGCAACATAGCCGACTAAGCTTAATTGGGGGCTCATATACAACCGGAGGAAGGAAAATCACAAAGACGGCAGGGTGAAAGGCTAGGAAATTTAAAAACTAAAGGAATGACAAATGTATGGATATGTGTTAATTGTTCTGTTATGGAAAACTAAACAGACAACCTTCTCAAGAAGGAAGGTATAATACCGTAATTAATGGTTTTTTATACAATTAAGAAAGAATTATATTATGAAAAATAATAGAAGGAGAAGAATAAATTCAAACCAATCAAACTTTCCAAACTTAAAAGGGTCAAAATTAAGGCAATACAATTAAGGTTTTTTTTGAAATTGAAGTATTAAAATTTTCTAAATTGTTACATAAAATAAAAAATCTGCCACATGTCACCTCCATCTTGCGTCTGTTAAGTGAAAAGTTTCCTTACTCCTTAAGTGTATCCTGTTTTATATACATATATTGGGTAAAATCCATTTAAGGCCCCTTAGCTTATTTTTTTGCCTCAAACAAGTACCGTACTTTAAGATTGTCTTATCGACGTCTCTTATCTCATGTTGCATGTCCCAATGGGATATTTTCCGTTCATTTCAGCATTAAAATAAACGGTTTTGTTGATGTGGTATTAATTAATATCAAACTAAATGTAAAATTACAATTTCAGTACTTAAAATTTTTCCTATCAATCATTTTAATTCTCAAAATTTTTAAACATTATATTTTCCCTCTAATGTCTCTTCTTCCCAATTTCCCACCCTAGTAGATCTCAGAAATGGTGGCATACAGTGGCATCCGCTTGAATCCAACCCCCTCCTCAACTGAATCTAACCCTTCTTTGTCGATTCCAGCCCTTCCTCAACAATTCCAACCCTTCTCTGTTGATTCCAAGTCTTCTCCATCGATTCCAGCCCTTCTCTGTCAATTCCAACCCTTCTTGTGGTTGGATGGAGTGATTTTAAAAGTTTGGGGTAGTTCTTGCAAATCAGGAAGTTTGGAAGGTTTAGAATTATTTATTTCAAAAGCTTGAGGACTAAAATTATCATTTTAATTTTAATTTAATGATAATTAATGCCACTTTAGCAATTTCCATATAACTTAATGCTCAAATTGATAGAAATGATCTAATTGAGATACAATAAATAACGTAAGGTATTTTAATAAGATAACCTTAAAATATGGTACTCATTTAAAATAAAAAAATAAGCTAATGGACATCTGGTGCCGTACATATATTAGATGTGATAAAGGGCGCCTTTCAAATATTGTGATAATAGATTTTCACCATTGAAAAAGTATATATCTCAAAAAAATGTTTGTTTTCTTCGTAGTGGGTATAGTTCAAAAAATATTTTTTTCTCTAATGCTTATATTTCAAAAATGTTTTAAACCAAAAGCTATATATTGTCCAGCTCAGAACTCCATGACCTCATCCAGAAGAAATGGCAACAACATCACTTGTCTCCACCCCCTCCCCACCTTCTCGTTCCTCCACCTTCCTTTCTTCTCCACCAACTCTCGGGCTCTTTTGTTTTTTCAACAAGGGCACTTGTTTCACTCAACCCCTCAAAACTAGACCCACTTCCCTCTCCGCCACCTCTCTCAACTCCCCCAAAACCCAACCCCTAGAAGCAGTCCAAACTTTCTGGCAGTGGCTCGCGGACCAAGGCGTGGTCTCACCCAAGTCCCCGGTGCGACCCGGTGTCGTGCCGGAGGGTTTGGGACTCATTGCTCAGAGGGACATTGGCAGGAACGAGGTCGTTTTGGAGATACCGAAGCGTTTGTGGATAAATCAAGACACGGTTGCAGGTTCTGAGATTGGGAGTGTGTGCAGTGGATTGAAGCCCTGGATGTCCGTGGCGCTGTTCTTGATCAGGGAAAAGTTGAGGGAGGATTCTCCTTGGCGGGTTTATCTTGATATTCTCCCACAGTCCACTGATTCCACTGTGTTTTGGTGGGTGTTTATTGATTTGGTTGTTTGGTTGCTCCCCACTTCTGGGCTCTTCTTCTTATTTTGAACTTTTTTTTTTCTTCTCATTTTCTTGGGATTTTGGAGGACATAAATGGTAGTTATGATGCTTCAGTGCAGGTCAGAACAAGAGCTCGCTGAGATTCAAGGTTAGTTCATCACTTTATATCTTCTCTTTTTCTGATGTTTTATTGTTTGGAGGAAATTTGGATTCTTGAGAAATACCAATTTGACTTCAAGTTGAACCAGATGTGAGAAATTTGAAGATAAACAGGACCTTAGCTTCTGCAACTATATCCTTGGACTAAGCATGTGCCCGGCTGCTTTGGTGGCATTCTATTCTGTACTTATCCTGCATGTTGAATTGCTGTCCACTCTTAGATTGCATCCTCACCGTGGAAGCTCTGTGATCGTTAATCTACTTCTGTTTTTTTGCTGCCAACTTCTCTTCTCTGGGTAGTGCATATTTCCTTGCGTTCAACTAAAAAGAAACGGATATGGAGGGATATTGTGACGATTGCTTTCCTAGCTTTGGTCTTTATCTGACTGGACAAATCCTAACAAGAATTTTGATTCAATGGATGCAGGAACACAACTGTTGCGCACAACTTTAGGGGTGAAGAATTATTTGCAGAATGAATTTATAAAACTAGAGGAAGAAGTGTTGCTCCCAAACGAGCAACTTTTTCCTTTCCCTATAACCTCAGATGACTTCTTATGGGCATTTGGGCTTCTTAGATCAAGGGCATTCTCTCGTCTTCGTGGTGAAAATCTTGTTTTGATACCTGTTGCAGACCTGGTATGCTTTCTTTCTTTGATCTCCATGTTCTAGCTGTTTGGGACAAAAGATTTTCGGGAAATAAAAACTTGTGTGCCTGCAACTAAGTCCTGTCTTTGAACTCGTTGTACCTGTTATATATTTTTTTTCTATTTTTTCGGACAAACTGGAATTTTTCCCTTCAGGTCTTCAGGTCATAGTTATAGGCTGTTTTTCCCCTGTGAAGCAAGTTGATAGCTAAGTTCAATTTTGTTCTTTTATTTAGATCAACCATAGCCCTAGTATAACAACCGAAGATTCTGCATGGGAGATAAAAGGAGCTGGACTTTTCTCAAGAGACTTACTGTTTTCTCTTCGGTCTCCTGTTTCTGTAAAGGCTGGTGAGCAGGTCAGGATACCCAACTTTTAGTTTTCCTCTTTATAGTTGTCTCACAATTTTGAAGATGATATAATAGTGATGTGTACTTGTTTTGCGAGCCATCTCAGTGAGCCATTGGCATCACAGCAAATGAGTGTTCATCTAGTCTTTCCATGATCTTCCTGTTCACATAGAATCTGAAAAGTTCATTAGAGCTGTTGTCATATGAAAAGGCATCATTTTTAGTGAACTATGTAGCTTCATCCTTGCTCCCCCTTTATCTAACTCTGATTTTTCATGAATTTCACATTCATAAGCAAAGTATTGTCATAAAGCAAATGGTAAGCCCCAAAAGAATGACAGATTCATCAGCATGGCCTTGAAATTTTAGCTGTATGTAGGAAGGCCATCACTTTTTGATAAATATTTGAAGGCTCTGCTATGCTTGAATTCAAATTTATGACAGATTCATCATCATGGCCTTGAAATTTTAGCTGTATGTAGGAAGGTCTTCACTTTTTTGATAAATGTTTGAAGGCTCTGCTATGCTTGAATTCAAATTTAAATTTCACAGGTTTTCATTCAGTATGATTTGAATAAGAGTAATGCTGAGTTAGCTCTGGATTATGGGTTCATAGAGCAAAGGTCAGAGCGGAATGCTTATACCCTAACACTAGAGATACCAGAGTCGGACCCCTTTTTTGGAGACAAGCTTGACATTGCTGAGACAAATGGATTGAGTGAGACTGCGGAGTTTGACATTGTTTTGGGGCAACCTCTTCCCCAAGGGCTGCTTCCATATCTTCGGCTAGTAGCACTTGGGGGCACTGATGCTTTCTTGCTGGAATCAATCTTTAGAAACACAGTCTGGGGCCATCTTGATCTGCCTGTAAGCCGTGCCAATGAAGAGCTCATATGCCAAGTGGTCCGCAAAGCATGCAAATCTGCTCTTTCTGACTATCACACCACAATAGAGGAGGTATATATCCATTTTTCCATACATCACAGTAGAAGTTAGCGGGTAATCTCAAGTACAAGATACCTGGGATATATCATGCAAACATGATCATTATTACATTAAGACTTCGTAGTAGTTAGGGTAGTGCTGGTATGCTCAGCACCTCCTGCCATTTAACTTCAAGAGATCTATAAGCTGTTTGTCTTTTAGCCTCTGCTCGACATGTCTTTAATCAACAAAAGCAGCCCCTTCTTGTTAGCTAGCTGCCATCTTCAATATAGCAATCCAAACACTTTCTTTTTTTTTTTTCCGTGTGAAAGCCAACATTTGCTTGAATTTGAGTTTCAGGATGAGAAACTGTTGGGAGGAGGAAATCTCAGTGCAAAGGTGCAGGTCGCTGTTGGAATAAGGGCAGGAGAGAAGAGAGTGTTGCAGCAGATTGATCAGATCTTTGCGGAAAGAGAAGCAGAGTTGGATGAGTTGGAATATTATCAGGAGAGGAGGCTTAGAGATCTTGGACTTGTCGGGGAGCAAGGTGAGATCATTTTCTGGGAGAATAAATAGGGCAAACAAATGGTTACCTATTGAACAATTTTGTCGCCCAATTTATTTTTAACTGTTCTTATGCTTGTGCTGCTTTTTGTGCTACTGCCGGAAGAAAATATTGGGTATCTTGAAATTACTTGCGGAGATCTTCTATTTTTGTATGTTATTGGCAGGAAAACTGATCTGTCCAGTAATCGTTTATTTCTGAATACTACCAGTCTCCATTTTTATAGCAACAAAGAAAGAACAAAAGGCTTCTTTCGAAATTGCGAGACACTTGTGATTGCTTCAGGGACAAGCAATATAATGTACACATCTGTAGCTTTAATTTCACTATCAAATTATGTGGGCAAGATAAATGCAAATGAGGAAGGCCAGAAGAAGAAAAATCAATAAATTAACAACAACAAAAAAACAAAGAATTTCTGCCTCCCGAACTCGAGATGTCTTTGCATCCAATTCCTGCAAAAACAACTGCCCTTGTAGATTGTGTGTGCACTCTCTCATCTGGGGTCTTCATTACGAACCCAACACATGGATACCTCTCCGCTGACAGAAACATGTCCACTCAGAAGGGAAACATTTCCTGGAACACTACTTCAGGCAGAATTTGAGGTCAAAGATCTGATCATTGAGTCAGGTTGTACTCAAGCTATTAGGACCATGTAAGACATCACAATCTGTTCCCTCACAAAGACACTCCTGAGGATTTGAATAGAAATAATCTTCCTCCTTTGGCTTCTCTGGAATGACAACACGACGGGATGGCTGTCCCATCCGTTTTTCATGTGCTTGCTTTACAGCAAGTGAAAATTCGTTCCATGAGAGGGTTCCATTCTGATGCAAATCCAGTAACTCTACAAGCCTTTTCCGATCAAGAAGGATACTCTTTTTAAAGCCAAGATACCTAAACTGGAGCCAATCAGCAGAGCACAGAAACATACAAGTGCAACAAATCCTCACTGTTGTAAAAATCTTTTCTTCCCTACCTAGTCAACTGTGAAATCTAGGCCTGCACGAGGTGTACATACCTGCGGTGACCTTCCACAACTTTGGCCATGTTCCCATCATATGTTGGAATAAAAGTATTGCTTGCTATTGAGACCATAAAATCCAGAGCTGCCATTTGGGAAGAATGATGCTGAAATTGTCGCAGCTCAGCTGGATCTAGTAATGTTTCCTTTTTTACCTAAAATCAGAGTCAATGTTTGACACCTAGAAGAAGCATAATGAAAACTCACTGCCAGACAAAAGAAAAAGAAAGAGAAAAAGAAAAAGAAAAAGAAAAGGACCACGTATTATAATTCTAAAGGCTTCTAGCAAAAGTATAGAGGACTTACTACTACTGCTTAGTTCTAAAGAGAACACATTTCGTTCTAATTCAACCACATCATATTAATGTGTTATCAAAATACCATATTTTCCTGCCCCTTCTCATATTGATCCGTTTCAGCTGATTAATTAATCACAACAGAGACTTGCCACAAATGCAATTCCAAATACATAATTGGCATAGACTTTGAACTGAAGTATGTCCCCTTTTTGTTAAGCCATCAAGAAAGTGTGTAACAATGGAAAGTAATTTGCACGGTATGGTCTCCTGTTTCAGTCAACTCCACTCCACTGTTACCAATATTCAAGAACCTATTAGCCCAGAAAGGAGTGCACCCATCAAATATTTAATGTAGAAAAGGAATTCTTTTGCTCTTCAAAAATTCTTTTACTTCATTCTTGTCAAACCATCAAAAGAAGAGAGTGAAATTAGTAAGAGAGCGCTCCTCTAGGCATTGCTTAGGTATTAACCGAACAGTAAGACTACTAAAAATAACAACTAAGAGCAACTTACTATCCTTGGAAATGCAGCTCTTAATGTTGCCAATCTACGTTCACTGCCATAAATCTCACCAGAAGCAATATAGATTTGTGTATCTCTATCAAATCCCAGGGCCTGCAACACTAGTGCTGCTTCCTCTGGTGTCAAAGGGCAGAGACCTTGTACCCTTCTCTCTTCTGATACTATTTCTTTCTCTCTCCACCATGGGTATGCATACCTGAAAGTAAGGAGCACTAACATTAACATTACAGACCACTGGATCCCACTGACATGAGAAATTTGAAATTGTTCCCACAGCTACAAGGTGTGTAGGTGTGGACAACAATGAAATAGCCTAAGCAAATTTCAAATTTTCACTTTCAGTCAATCAAATGTTCCTATTCTTGATACTCATTGATTTCCTTTCTTCATTTCTCCATCCCCCTTTATTACTGATGTTCATTGAAAACTACAAATCCCCTTGCAACTAGACAAGGTTTACAGACAAACAAGAGAGTTTAATCAAAATCCACACCTCAATCGTTTAAGCTCCTCAGCTTCTGCATCCATGCAGCCATGTGTGCAACCTGAGAAAGCCAACATGTCCATCTCATATCTCAGATGTAAAGCCACAAAAGGCCCCCTCTCTCGCAATATATGGACTAACTTGTATCCCAATTCCTCAATCTGGGGAGTAAATTTCAGCCCCTGAAAATTAACACGACACCGGAGCTTTTGAAGATCAGGGGAGAGTCCATTGTTCGCCAGGCGTGAGTCTGTTCTATTGAAATGGATCACTTGATATTTGCTAAAGAGTGGCAGAATCTGCAGGGTAAAAGATAGGAGCAATCAACAGTTTAACAGCGAAGATGTAACTTCCCGTACTTGTAACAATGAAAGAAAATGAAACTTCAAAGAGTAATACTAAAGTGAAATATCATATGTGTACAAACCTGTTCCAAGTAGTATTTTTCATTTGACCAGCTAACAGGAGGCATTTCATGAGCTTTATATCCGTGCTTCCTAGATAATCTCTTTGGAAGTCTTTTGACCATTCGCACTTCATCTCTTATTGAATTAATGAAATGTCTCACATCAAAAATATCCTCAAAATCACTGCAAGATAGTATCCCAATTCAGGTCTTTGAAAGAATATGATCAAGAGGAAAATCAAGTTATAAGTCTTTAGGAACAAATGAACAAGCACACACCTAGGGTCAGCCCAAAATGACGTCTTATCCAGTTCTGGGACAACCAAGGTGAGATTTAGAAGTCTTGCAACAGTGACCATGTCACAGATCTATAATAATAATAATAAAAATAAATGCCAACTAATTAACTCAAGCACAAATGATAGAGCAGACTGAAAAAATTATGTTGAGAAGCTTGACAAACCGCAGCACGCATTTGGTTCAAACCACCATTACAGGAAACCTTGAGAAAACCGTTACTTGTGTAGTTTCCTGCAAATTACAAATTATTATGGCCTCATAATCCATAGTATAGTACCATAGTCTGACAATATAATAGGAATGTATTAAGCATAACATATGGACATAGGCAGTGTCATCTATCAAAATTTCAGTTGCAGAATTGAGATATTTTACATTCAAAGTTACAAGCTATGCCTACAGGGAATGTGGCAGAGTGGAATCTATGTTATTCAGAGGCATCAAAAAGTTCGTGGGTGATCTCTAAAGCACAGCTTTGAAAGGAGCCATGTAGGGATGAATAAAGAACCATGATTGAGCTGAAAGGCAGGCATGCATGAGATGCCAGCCATCACATGTAGTCCACAAGCAGGCAAGAAAACAAGCTATCGTTGCCACTTGCCATTAGGAAACTCCAGAGCAAAGGATACAAAGAATGAGCTAAAATATTGCTGATAAAACACAGTAACGCAAGACATATGCATTCTTACTGTCAATTACTTAACCAAACACTTCGAAAATAGCAGCCCACAACGAAGCACAGTAGAATATTACTTGAAAATGTCAATTTGATCGCTAAGAACACCCATATCACATTATAATCAGTTTGATAAGATAAAACAGCCAGCTACACTATTATCCATTTAGTGCAACTAGCCCATCAAAAAGATTCTACCAACCACAGGCATCAATCAGAGAGTGAAAACCTCAAAACCAACATAAAAACAAAACTTACTCGCGGGAACCAGAGGAGGAGGAGGCGGGAACGGGACAACATCCACGATGCGAGGTGGCCGGGAAATCCAAACAATCCGGTTGGTTACTCCGGTGAGCAAACGAGGGTGCCACAGCTCACCAACAGCCACGAGCTGGACCAAACAAGTCCAGAGCAAAATGCTGGAGCAAACCCTGATGAACCACACCTGTAATCGAGTTCTCGGGATCACCTGAGCTGGAGCCTTATCAATTCTCACTCCTATATTCTCAGATCTAACCTCCATTTGCCTCTCACAACCCTCATTGCCGCTTCTTCATCGAAGATTCTAGCGAACTAATTATTAAACCTCACCGCTCATTCCCTTCAGCATTGCCGAATCAGAGGCTCAAATCGAAACCAAAAACTCGAACAACGACAACACAGAAACCGAAAAACGATTCAAAAATAAAAAAGAAACCCTAAATCATGGGCCAAGGGTGCAACAAATGAATCTGACCGACAAACAAAACAAAGCGGCGAAATTGCTTTCTGGGTATTTTCCTTTCATTGGAAAATCTTCTTCTTCTCTTCCCTTTTCTTCTTATCTTACCTGGAAATCCTCTTTCCTCTGACCAACTTCCTCGGTTGAACAAAACCAATTAATGCAAAACTGTCAGAATGCTGTGATTTTCGATCTTCGCTATTCTCTTATCCAGGGAATAAACAATTTCTCACTCCTTTTTTTTCTGAGACAAAAATACTGTTGTTTCTGGAGAATTATATATCTGTATTCAGCAGTCTGGGAGATTTGAATTTAAATACAGATTAAAATAATGTATTTTTGGTTGGTGGGAGGATCTTAGGGCCCCTATGTATTAATGTTGGGAAGATCGTACGGCTCAGGTAGCCAGAATAAATTATTTTATTATTAGCATTACTATTTGGGAAAGTTACAATTAGCCCCCTAAATTTTTTCTTAACCTACAGTTTGGCCCCTTATTTTTGAAAGCCTACACTTTACCCCCTAATTTTTTATACTATCTGATAACAACTTCTGAAACTATGATTTAAACTATACGATAATCATCTTTCATTAATTTTGGTCTCTCTAATATTTTTTTATAGTTAATAAATATTTTAAATTATTTTTTTTTCTTTCTATAAATACATTTTTCTTCCTGTAAATGCATATTAGTATTTTTTAAAGGTCGATTAGCAATGAAAAAAATAAAAAATCTTAAAATTAGTGGAACATAGTTATTAAATAGTTTAATTTAGAGTTTCAGAAGTTGTTCTTGGACACTATAAAAAAAATAGAGGGTCAAATTTAGATTTTTAAAAATAGAGGGAATAAAGTATAAATTAGATTAAACTACAGGGGGCCTTTTGTAATTTACCCTTACTATTTAGAAAATATTCGAACATTGAAAGAAATGTTATTTTAAATGTTATGGTATTTAGAAAAAATCAAATGCAAGATTAGCTTCAACCGAATAATTATTCCCTAATTATGCAACACATATTTAATATCTTTCATCATGATTTAAATAAATAAAAATAAAGAAGCATATCAAAATTCACCTGTTGTACGAAAGATGAATTGGATGTTATGTTTTTCTAACGCTATGTTCATTTTTCTAACCATCCAAAGTTAGAAGAATGTTACGTTACATTTATCGTTTGATATAATATGATAAAAAAAGGACCAATCGGTTTAACTAAAGTTCATGAGATATATTAAAACTTAGTGGTGTAAGAGGAACTTTAAAACGTTCTGATGGGGAGGAATTTGTTTTTTTGCCCAAATAGAATAACGTATTGCGGGTAAATTGCACTCGTAGCACCTAATATTTTATTATTGTCTTATTTTGGACCCTAACCTTAAAATCTCTCATAAAACGTCCTTAACCTCAATTTTTTATTCCATTTTAAACATTTGAAGGACAAAAAATATTAAAAGTAACAGAAATTGACATGTGGCATGATAGCTTGGGATAATTGGCCACATGGTATAATGAATCAATAGCTGTAGATGCTTGAAATTAGCCACATCAAATTTAGATCCTATGTTATAAAAAAAAAAAGAAATTTGGGACCTATACTAGATTAGCCCACATCTACCCTTTCCCCAGCCCTTCCCCGCCGCCTCAATTACTCACCTTCCATGGCCGCCACCACCACTTCCTTCTTTTTTTACTCTTCATGGTTGCCACTCTTCGCCTAATCTATATGTTTGACGATTCATCGATTAACACACCGTTTGCCTAGGAGATTCATAGATGGCATTTTTGATCGTGCCTTTAATTGCGCTAGACAACGTCTTTGTGGCGGCAAACAAGATGAAGAAAGTGAGAAATCAGCGGATTATGGGAGGAGGGAAGGAGTTGTGGCTATGGAGGACACTATAGCAATGGCAAATCAACAACTGGACAGCGAGGATGGTTCACGAATTGTTCCTCCCACCAATTTGTGTCACTGGCAGCATAAGGAAACGACATACACGGTGAGATGAGGAGATAGTGGTAGAATAGGATTGATGAAATTTCGCTGAATGGGGGAATGAGAGAATGAGAGAATGAGGGGAAGAGGGGAATGAGGGAATGGGGTGAGGAGGAACGGTGGATGAGGTTGGGGCGAAAGGCAGCAGGGGAGGTCGGATAAAGGATAAATGTGGGCTAACCTTTTATAGGCCCTAAATTTCTTCAATTTTTGTAACATAGGCCCTAAATTTTTTATGTGACCAATTTCAGGCATCTATTGCTAGTAATTCATTGTGCCACGTGGCCAATTACACCAAGCTGGCATGCCACGTGTCAATTCCATTATTTTTAACACTTTTCGTCCTCTAAATGTCTAAATAGAAAAAAAATTAAAGTTGATGACATTCCATGTGAGGTTTTAAGGTTTGGGTCCAAAATAGGACAATAATAAAATGTTAGGGGCCATGGGTGCAATTTACCCAAGGTATTGCAAATTCCAGCAAACATTAGTTGTCCATAAACTACATATTCAACTTTGAATAATATTTTTTAAAAGGATAAATGTCATTAGTTGTCCCTAAACTATATCTCATGTTACTTAATCATCCTGAAAGGGTAAAATTCACCATGAGTCACCTAACTTATTTTTTTGTCCTATCCGGGTACCTTACCTTTATTTTGTCCTAGCGAGATACCTTTCCTCTTATTGCGCATCCTGTTCAGCTACTTTCCGTCAAATTGGTTGTTAAATTGGATGGAAAATGATGAAGTGACATTAAATAATACTAAAATAAACTTAAAATAACAACTTCAGTCCTCAAACTATTTCAACTACTAATTCTAACCCTTAAAATTTCACTTAAGCCAATTCTCGGGCAGAGTTGGTTCAACCAACCACAGAAGAAGACTGAATGGGTCGGACTAATGAAATCGGTTCGGATAGCAGGTCTCGAGCGGATCTTTATTCGAATTCTCCGTTCTCCGACGAGGGAGGAAGGAGCAACGGCCTGGGCTTTACTGCAGAGGGAGAGGCGACCTTGCCAGGGAGGCGGACGGCTCATGGAGATTTCGTAGGCGACGGGAGGCAGGGAGGACGCGATCCGGAGCGGCGGGAGAAGCACGATCTTCCTCCGATTGAGCGTGGATGGCGGCGATATGGGTCACGGAGCAAGTTTGCGACGCGAAGCTAGGCGGACGGGAAGCTGAAGAGGATCGGCTTCTGACGGGAAGAATCGACCCACAAGGCGGCGATGGGCAGAGTTCCCATCCGACAATGGGCATCAAATGACGGCAACGAGCATCATCGCCGAAAACGGCAGTCGCTCCGATTAAAGACTGAATGGGTCGGACTAATGAAATCGGTTCGGATAGCGGGTCTCGAGCGGATCTTTCTTTGAATTCTCCGTTCTCCGATGAGGGAGGAAGGAGCAACGGCCTGGGCTCTACTGCAGAGGGAGAGGCGACCTTGGCAGGGAGGCGAACGGCTCATGGAGATTTCGGAGGCGACGGGAGGCAGGGAGAACGCGATCCGGAGCGGTGGGAGAAGCACGATCTTCCTCCGATTGAGCGTGGACGGCGGCGATATGGGTCCTGGAGCAAGTTTGCGACGCGAGGCTAGGCGGACGGGAAGCTGAAGAGGATCGGCTTCTGACGGGAAGAATCGACCCACAAGGCGGCGATGGGCAAAGTTCCCATCTGACAATGGGCATCAAATGACGGCAACGAGCATCATCGCCGGAAATGGCAGTCGCTCCGATTGACTGATCGACGGGCTCTATGTGTCAACCCACAGATCCATGTTTACCTCTTCAAATCGTGCTCTGTTAATGGTGGCGTAAAAATTTATTCCGAAGAGCGAATCATCCCTTCTCTTCACCAGATTTGCGAGGGAAGCGTGGGAGGTGGTGGTGAACGGGATGAGAGGGGTAGAATTGGCTTAAGTGAAATTTTAAGGGTTAGAATTAGTAATTGAAATATTTTGAGGACTGAAGTTGTTATTTTAAGTTTATTTTAGTATTATTTAATGTCACTTCATCATTTTCCATCCAATTTAACGACCAATTTGACGGAAAGTAGCTGAACAGGATGCGCAAGAAGAGGAAAGGTATCTCGCTAGGACAAAATAAAGGTAAGGTACCCAGATAGGACAAAAAAATAAGCTAGGTGATCCATGATGAATTTTACCCCATCCTGAAACTCAAACTATTGAATTATTGTTATCACATCCTACCGTTCACCACACCGTTAAAGATGGATAAAAAAATAGTGTCACATCATCAGCCACATTATTTTTCATACCACATCAACAGTCATATCATTTTTTTCATCAATTCTTAACGGTTATGATAGACGGTAGGACGATTAAGCAACATTGGATATAGTTTAGGAACCATTAAGCAACTTTGATAGTTTCAGGACGATTAAGCAACAGTGGTATAGTTTAAAGATAACTGGTGTTATTTACCCTTTTAAAAATGCAATACTAACTTCTAATATTAGTCCAAATGATTTACAACGCTTTGCACAAATAAGTATTTGGACCAATCTCATAAGAAGCATGTACTTACGAAAATGAGTATGTACGTGTGTCTCATTGTGTGTATATGTCATTCACATTTTGATAACATGTTTAATATACACATAAAAACTTAAGTTATAACATTTTTTATATACACATAACAACTTAAGTTATATATAAAAAAAAATTAAAGTCTTAGTCTAATAATAAAAATTTATGATGTTACTATTCATTCCCCCAATACTTCATTGGCATTCATTGAAATTTAATAGAACTTTATATGCACGGTAATAGGTGGAAATATTTTTATCATTATTATCTCTTGGAGAAACAGTAAAAAACAAATTTAAATTTCCCATTAAATTTCAACCTTATTAAGCAAAATCTTATTGATTAATGCAGTCAAACTACTAATCTACATAGTTGACTACTTTTTATGTTTTCATGTATAAAAATAAGCAAAAAGTCAAAACTTATTCTCCATCAGTATTGAACAAACTCGATAAGACTTCTATCGGACGTAAAGCCCATACCCGTTGGTGCATATATACAATACAAGTATCATTCCTAGGTGAATATTATTAGATAGAGAAAATTGGCTTATCATTTGTGTTTGTCGAAATAATTTTACCACCCATATTTTCTTATGGGTAACATTAAAAATATATGAATAAATTTTCCATCCTCATTAAAAATTGCCAATGTGGCAACAGAATAATATGAAAAATGAATCTCAATTTTGGTTACAAGATACATTTGTCTGGTACCTTAGGCATTTTAGACCTACTTCGGGTAAAGTTAATAGGTCCAAGTTAATGTGTTTTTTTTTTTTTGGTTTTTTGTGGGACTCTAAGGGAAAAGAAAATGCTTCTTACAGTTAGCTTTATTTATAGCTTGAGACAATACCACATTGAATTGACTTTTGTCCAAATATCCATGTTCACATGAAAAATGGGTTATGGTGCATCTCTCAATTGCTTCTTTTATCTTCACCAGATTTCTTCGCTTCTCTTTCTTATTCATTTCCACCAGTTTTTTCACTTTTCTCTTTCATTCATCCCTTTTCACTTGTCTTTGTACCAGATTTCTACCTAGATCTGGCTCATGTCACCTCATCTCAATACGGTGGAGATAGTGTACAAAATAGATCAAAGGAGTAACGTCTGGTGAGGGGCATCAGACGAGACAATTTGACAGAGCTAGGTCTAGTTGAACGTTATCCTTAATTGAGTCGGTGTTTGATCTTAAAAAGATGTGGTTTTTGGTGAATGAAGAAGTGGAGAAGGATGTGACAATGCGGCTGGTGGCAGCAAGGTTAAGTTAAGGGAAACGTAAGAGGTAGAGCAATTGGGATGGGTTAAGTTAGGGCAAACGAGGCACAAAAAAATTGGAGCCCACATCAACTTTCTTGGAACTTACAAAAACATGTTAATAAGGTCATGAAAAATTGAAACGAATAAGTTTTGAATCTTTTATTCTTGCCTGCGTCTTTACTATGTCCAACCTATATTTACTATAATTAAAAACATGCAGCTTGTTCACTACTTCCATTCATTTGCTTTAATTCATGTTGTTTAATGCCAATTGCAAGAAGAACGTCCAATTTTGTGTATGCTCTCTATTTGATTTTATTAAGAATCTAGTTGTCATACTGCTCAATGGTCACTATTCACCATTAGAAAAAACCATGGCTACAACTCGTTAAGATTATTGTGGATGACATGACTTTATTTGCAATGTTAGGGTAACTTGGGGCAAAAGATAAAGGGAGAGTTTGTTTCCTATTAAATGAATCAATCAGTTAACATTTTCATTAGTAATCAAATGAGGGGTCCATGTCAGAAGTAGACTAGGTCTTAAAGTTGGGAAAAATTACATTGGGCTGCTACTTTTAAGTTTTCAAATACTATTTGTCTTGTACCTATAAAGTTTTATTGTTCTCCTATTTTCTTTCATATCTGGCCACTATAGCAATGAAAGAAGGCTCCCAAAGAAAAGGCTTTCGGAGAGTGATTGATGAGTTCAATGACTAACCTAGGTTGGTAAGCTATTAATGTGGTTGTGGGAAGGCAGATCCGAGACAAACAATGGCCAGCGGGGGGGAAAGAGATAGGTGGCAAATCCTTGTTGGTGCGAATTAATGGAGTTTTCTTTTCCTTGCCCCACCTCCACCTCTTATAGCAACTTGTCTACCGATATAGACATTCACAAACACCAATTATTTTCTCAAAATTGAAAAGAGTGAGAAAAGCCCTGCACACACTACAATATTGATTCCAACAGAAGTTAAAAGAGCGACCAAGTCCATATAACCCAAGGAAGCCATTATGCATCATAATCTAAGTCATACCCTTCCTTGATTTAAAGGGAACAAAACATTACTGAAACATGATCAAAATGGAGTAAACAGAGCAACACAAGTACACCAAAAGCACAAGAAAACAACATTCTTCTATCAAACAAAACTAAGGATACACTTGGAAGTCCAAAGTTTAATCACATATCAATCTTTCGTTAATCTCATTTCTCCACCAAAACACAATTAAGAAACATGAACCAAATTTTATCTAAATCATACCTAATGAGAATATTTCAGGTTCTAATCTAGAAAAAGAACCTAGATATTCAAACATTTAAGACAAAATCGTCAGATATGAGAAAATGGGGAAAACAATGAAACATTATAGGTGCATGATAATTGCATAATGTAACGGTTAAAGTTGTTGACTTTTTGGCAACTTTGATCATCAATTTCTATCATTTCTTCCCACTTTTCTCTGTTTTTCTTGTTTTGTTTCACCTTTTTACATATGGGATTGCATTGTGTATGTGTCGGGATGAAACAGGATCGAGTGAAACAAAAGTTTGGCGTGTAAGGATTAAGCTGAAGAAAATGGCGTTGGCAACGCGTTGCTAACGATATAAATGCTCTGCCATTTTTTGCATCCTTGGCGACGTGTCGCCGCCAACTTAAAACACATGCGTCATGTCACCATAAATTCCCCCGTTTCATTCATTCTTCATATTTTAATGGTCCCCCACTTTTTCCTTTAATGCAAGCTCTCCAGAAGGCAGAGATTTTATTCTTTAAGGGAGGTGGAACATAAGAAAAAAGGAAAAATATGGTTTTAAATATAAATACCTTAATGAAGGGAGGTAGCCGTATTTTACATTCCATGCTCTTCTCCTCTTCATCTTTTGGGAGCCAACATTGGAGGAAAGCTAAGAGTTTGTTGAAGGTGCCAAAGAAGAAACTAGAAGCCAAGAAGATCTAGGCATCTAGGATTCATCTTGGGTTCCTTTTTCCTTTCTTTTGTTTCTTGTACTTTTTCGTGGATTGTTTGGATTTAAGTTTGATGCTTATTGTTAGAATGGACATGGAATAGATCTATCCATCTCCTTAGGATAAAACTCTTGTTATTGACTATCTAATATTTATTTGAGGTTGTTGTTATGGATATTAATCACTTTGTGTTGCCTATTCTTATGCCAAATGCTTGTGTGTTAAATAGTCACTTCACACAAATCACAATCTTACATAATTCTTGAGAGAGAGAGAAGGGGTTTTGTAGATATAGATAATATATGAATTCATTAGGTGTTAGGAAGGAGGTTAAAGCTTAATCCATCTTAAGTTAAAACATGAGCTTGATAAATGCATTGTTTAATCTTGAGTGAGTAAAACTTGTCTTGATAAATAGAGTTTTTGAACATTGAGCTTCTACACCATACAATGGGTGATTGTCCTAGAGCTTCACTTAACTTGGATAGCAAAAAAGAGAGTGGAATCCTAGGGAAATAACCTTCACATTTTGAGCACCTTAGTCTAGTCTTCTTTAGTAACCTTGGCATTCATTTAGCTTAACATTTTACATTTCATTAGTTGGTTAGCAACCTAATTCATTTTAGCTTGATACTCTTTTTACACACATTCATTTAATCAATCCTAAATCTTAATTGTTTCAATTGTTTTCTTTTCTATAATAGTTTAGGTAGTTTGAGTATCTAGCATTCAAATCTTAGTGGAATCACATTGTCTATTGGGAGGATACCCATATTTGCCTTTGCACACGACAACATTGTATGCTTATGAGTGAATAGGGGTTACAAATTTAAAGCTCTTGTGATCACAACAGTGTAAGATGAAAAGCAGGTGAAAACTTAAAAGTGGCAGCCTAGCACAATCTCTCCCAACTTTAAGACCTATTCTACTTCAGACATGGACTCTTCCTTTAACTGTTGATAAAATGTTGACTGAATAATCCGTTTAATTAAAAACAAACTTGCCCAAATTTTGATAGATTAGGCTAAGGGTTTTGTTATCATTTTGCAATTTTGCTTCAAATTTACTCTTACACTCTAACATCATTATACATTTACATCAAAAGAAATAAGAGCAATAAGATTGCACAAGCATGTAAACGAGTTGCAAATTTACCCATCATCTCTATTATATATATTAAAATTAATGTAGTGGCATTCTACTATTCATAAACATTGTACTTCCAGGAAATTTTTTCCTTCTAGGACTTTCTGATTTTCAATAGCTATGTTAAACTCTGACTAATATAGGGTCATGTTTAGTCAAAGTCAATTTAGGTGAAACTTTTCTATTGTCCGTGAAAGACAATAAAATCATAAAAGGTGTTCATCTAATCCACTCAACTAGCCAAACCGAATTGATTGTAGTGTGGGTTTTATGCAGCTACATGGTGGTTCAGATACTTAAAATAGATACTCGGTGTACAAAAAATTTAGGTCAGGTATTAGTTTATATAACCCACCTAATAACCCGAACCGACCTATATCAATCAATGTAAAAAGGTTGTGTCTTTTTTTATTTTTTGATCAATGTGAACACCCTTAATGATAGTTCTAGCTTAAAACCAAACAAATTGTCCAACCTTAACCCCTGTTTTTCCATACTAGCATGAAGCAACCTTTTTGCATTCTTAGACCATCTTCACAGTTATGTCATTGAACCTTCACATTTTTGTAATTCAGTATTCACATTTTTTTCATTCATATTTCCTAAAGCCTTTATGTGCCGAAGAGCTACTCCTTAAATATTTATTAGTTATGTAAGTTTGACCGACTTTTCCATACTTATCCAAGAATAGATTGTAAATGTTTTGTTTGATGGCATAGATTTAATTTTCTAACCTCTAGATGCTAACAAATTCCACATGACGTTAACGCACAAATGAAATGCTAGTGTTACACATAAAAACACACATACACACACATACACAAACAACACCAATTGCTTGTCTTATACAAAGTTCTCATACATACTGAAAAGTTGTAATGCTATTTTCAAGTTGACCTTTTAATATTTTTGCAACTCATGTACAATTTTGATTTTGATAAGAACAACTTGACAATTGTATTATCTAAATCTAATACTAAATGTTACTAAGCATGGCGTATAATGAAATGACTTTAGTACACATGCTTTTGGAAAATTTCAACAACTTCTAAACTTTCATATTGATCAAAGATTTAGTAAGAAGAATTATAAAAACTTATTCTATTAGGAAATAATAGAGGCAGATGATTTCAATCTTCAACTAAGCTAGTCAGGGTTCTAATTTGAGTAAAACAAAATTCACTTTTCAACCTTCAATTGACATAAATTATAAGAAGTGTTCTCATACTAGGCTAAACTGCTTATCCAATATTCATTTATTGGTCGATGTGAATGACACATCCATCACTTTTCAGCATTTAATTTACATAGATCATAAGAAAACGTCCTTATCTCGTGTTACAGTACTAATTTACCGTTTAGTTATACGCATGTACTATGCTATAGAACTTTATACCGGTACTATTCTATTGTTATATTTACATCTTACCTATACATTCATGAAGTAACCTTTCTCCATTTTAAACCATCTTCACATTTATGTCATTTGGAATTAGAACCAATGTAGTTTAAGGATGTATATATTAAGACTTTTTCAATATTTCCTGATGTACTGTTATCACATGGCATATAGATCTTATTTGAATTGAGATTTCTTTTGCAGGAATTGCATTTTAATGTGTGTTGTTAGTTATTCATAACTATTTTTTTGATAAAAATTATTTTCTTTCAAGAATATGAAAATTCAGTTATATCAAACCAACCTGAACCACATTATGTAATGTTGGGTTTTATGCAGTTCAAATTGGGCATAATATGAGTAACCTGATCATTGAGGCAAAGTCAAGTCCGATTCTTTTGTAGTCCTGTTATACCTGACCGGTGAACACATCTTTATAATAGTTGTATGAGAAGTAAGGCATTTAAATTTAGTGGTAAAAAATGAAGATGAATACAAAAAATAGTGACAATTGTGTTTAGGTAGGGATGATAATAGGGCGGATCGGGCGCAGATACCCTCTATCCATTATCCGTGCCCGCGGGTTTTTTCATACCTGCCAGCTTGCGGGTATCCGCTAACGGGCAGAAAACAGCATCTGCGCCCGCAACCCGTGGGTAATCCGCGGTTTGCACTAATTTTGTAAATTTCATAAAAGAAACATGAAATATTTATCATTAAGTCATAAATTACACATATCCACATCACATCCAATAAAACAAGAAACATTCATTAACACAAATAATATTCATATATTTACATGTGATTTATGTGGCAGTTTTTCCTATTTGTTAGTTTGTTAATTTTATTGTTCAAAAGGCTTAGGTGACGAGATTATGTTGTCGGACATGCCGACTGCTTGCTATGGGAGGTGTACGTGTTTGTATGCATGAAGGTGGGGTTGCCAGCTCAAAAGGAGAAGAGTAAGAAATATCATACCGACCACATCACATCACATCCAACTTCGCGGGTTTCATGGGTAGACGGACGCGTATTTATCCGCGACGGATACCCTCTACCTGTCACCCACCCATGCCCGCCAGACGGGTGAAATTTTTTACCTATGCCTGCCCTATCGAGGATATTTTCACCCATTTACCCGTCCGTCATAAGTGAATATCCGCAGTTCACGGTTTTCATCTGCTCTGTTACTATCTCTATGTTTAGGCAAATACTTATAGCATACGTGTCCTAACCAATGGGAATATGAAACGTCGCACTGGCCAGTTGACCTCCTGTCCGACTGTAACTTGCCGCGACTCGCCAAACGAAAATCAGAAACCAATCTCGATAGACAACCAAGAGCCTTCGCCCGTGGTTCTCTCAAAATTTTTCTCTTTCTTTTTCGTTTCTTTTCAACTGAGGTCTAACTATGATTCTCGCTCTTCTGATCCTGGTGGTTATCTCGCCGGCATCGGAATCTCTACGGTTCGAGCTTGAATCTGGGCACACTAAATGCATCTCCGAGGACATTAAGAGCAACTCCATGACAGTCGGAAAGTACAGCGTCGTTAATCCTCACGAAGGCTCTCCCTTGCCGGAATCCCACAAACTCACCGTTAGGGTGAGAACCCTAAGCAACAGACCCTCTTTTTCTTGGTGTATGAAGAGTTTTTGACCTTTTTTTCTTTTTGTTTTTGGTTTGTTGAATAGGTAACGTCGTCGTACGGAAACAGTTACCACTACTCGGAAAAGGTGGAGTCGGGACAGTTCGCGTTCACGGCGGCGGAAGCAGGGGATTACATGGCGTGCTTCTGGGCGCCGGATCACTCACCGAGGATCACGATGACGATCGATTTCGATTGGAAGACTGGGGTTCACGCCAAGGATTGGTCTAATGTTGCCAAGAAAAACCAAGTCGAAGTAAGTTGAGAACATGACTTGATTTCTTGTAACAGTAGCTTATGTATGGAAGTTGAATTTTTGAATGAGGATTTGATATGAACTTGATTTTAGGTTTTCCTAGTGGTTTTTTTTTTTGGTTTAAAGAGAAGACAATAACTTAATAAACTTCTAATGCTCAAGTCAAATGATTTTGGAACATGTTTGTTTGAAAATAGTTTGTGCGGTGGCGCTTGCAGCCTCTCCACGGGCTTATGCGTGCATTTGAGTTGTAAAGGAGAGCATTCTTTCACTTGATGGTGTAGGATTGAGTTTCTTTGTTGCATGTGTTTAAATTTTTCAGGATTTCATAACTCTCTTTATTGCTTTTATGTTTGTTTCGATCAAGCAAAGCCGTATAAGATGTTATGCTGTACTGGGCACTGCTATTTATCAGATTCTGTTTATAACTAAGATAGTCCCGTTTTCCAGATGTCCTTATTTTTTACTTTTCTGGTCTCCGTCATGTTAGTTCGATTGCCCTTTCAGTTCTTTGTAATGTGATGCTGCCTGCCTGTTCCTTGTTGTTCCTGCCTCCAAATTTAAAAGTACGTTCTTTGGCTACTTCAGTCCATCGCCAATCTTCAACCATTGTTAAAATAATTTTGTGTAGAATTGATAATTAGTGATACTAGATTAAGTGTCCAATCTTTCAGTTTCGCGTCACAGGTTGGATTATGCAGAGTATCTTTGGTTGCAGGGTGCTATTTGGGTCATGTTTTGAGAGAGAGAAGATGAGCATGTTTCTTTCTACTACTATTTAGTAACTTCTACTGCTTGATTAAGGTATAGGAGGGAGAAGGAAACATACACAAAGTACAACTCCTTGTGATGAGGGAATTAATAGGAATAAGTTAAATAGGATGGTATGAGATTCTTTAGATTCTTTTAAAACTACTATTTCCTATTCCTCAAAATTTAGAAGAAACTGGTAGAAAGAACTAAGTTAAAATTTGCCTTGGCTTGTTTCCGTTTCTACGAATTGGAGATCTGAGACTGAAGTCATTGAAGGTATAATTAACATCTGTAATCCATATTAGCACTTGCGTTGCAACTTCCAAGATGTTAGTCAAAATGTAGCAGCATAACTCTGCTGTGAAGTTTGGCTGGCATAATGGCTTACTCTTGCACTTGTATATCATCTTCTCGTAGATTTTTTCAATCCTCTTGTGAAACCCCAGCCTAGTTGCCAAATGCCCCAGCAAGGTCAGGATTAAACTCTGGCCGCCTACTTTAACAAGTAACGATTAAGGTCCAATTGGCCTCTGCTCTTAGATTTTGTGCATCCTTGAGCTGAGATCCCCTAGAAAGCTCTTAGTGCAGAGATTATCTCATTTTTCTTTCTATTATATTTTTTACTGCAGATGATGGAGCTTGAGGTGAAGAAATTATTTGATACTGTTTCTTCCATACATGAGGAAATGTACTATCTGCGTGAAAGGTAGGATGATTCTCTAAAAATGTGAGCAAATTTTTCTATCGAAGGAAGTTCATCTGTTGATGTGTGTGTTCTTTTTGTCAGGGAAGAGGAGATGCAAGATTTAAACCGAGCTACCAACTCCAGAATGGCCTGGTTGAGTTTCCTCTCGCTTTTTGTTTGCTTATCAGTAGCTGGCTTGCAACTATGGCACTTAAAGAGCTTCTTCGAGAAAAAGAAGCTCATTTGAATGGATACGGGAAAAGATTGGGATTTTCTTTGTAATCCGCGAGAGCTCGTGTACAATATCATAGCGAAGTTGTGACTGGATAAGAGTATAACATTTATCAGATAATTATGTTAAATTAAGTGGGGTTTTGAACTGCAAATATGATTCAAAGTTTACAATCATTTTTATGAAAATTATGTTTACAGTTAATCGCACAACAATGATTCACAATTTTAGTCAGCAGACAGAAAAGACAACCCCACAGGAGGTGAAGCTGCTATTGATGCTCAAATTAGAATCCCTGTTCTACAATTGAATGGAGCAACGCAGAGATAGGTTTGGTTCGCTGATGAGAAATTTACTGTTGCAACTGGAAACATCTCATCAGCTACGTCGTTGGTATGCAGCGAGGCCTGATCCAATCTCAATGTGACAAGAATCCATGGCAATACGTAACAGTAGCTTTACACTATAGTCTATTCACGACAAAGTTGTTCTAATCCCATTAGTGGAAGTCGGCTATCCCCGATCATGTGCTGGGTTGAATATGTTCCAGTGGTGATCACCCGGCAAGTGTTCCTTGATCTTTTCTAACCTCTTGAGAATTTCCAAGAACGAAGGTCTTTGATTCATGTCAGCATCCCAACACCTCTGCGTCAAGCTATAAACACATAATGCACAAAATAAATCAGCCATACCAACACTAGGAAATACTTGAAGAGCTTTTGTAGAAAACGGTGGAAGAACATTCATGGTGAGAATCATGCACTATCCGAAATGAAGCAGCAATGAAATTAAGCTAAGACTTTAAATTACAAGGCACTCAGGTGATATCGATATCTCATTTAGTAGCAAAGGCAACGTAGGAGATGACTCACTCTTTTAGTTCAGGGATGAATGACTTTGAACGAAAACCGGGTCGATGCCCATCTGCCACATACTTGGCTGCATCATAGGGCTCATAATTGCAGAATGGTTGTTCACCCTCTAACATCTGGCCCAGTAAGGTTATAGAAAATTAGAACCAGTTTTAAGCATATCGTCTCAGATAGACAGAGGATAACAAATTTACCTCGTACAGTATCATTCCAAATGAGAAAACATCAACCTTCTTATCGTATTTCCGGTGCTTGAAAACTTCGGGAGCCATATAGCGGTCTTTGTTTTATATTGCATACAAGGAGTAAAATAAATATGCAAAGATCGTTACTTTTCAGAGAAAAACAGGAGGAAAACCCACAAGTGAATAGACACTTACAACTCCCTGTCTCCCCAGTCATTTTGTAGACATCATGGGAATTCTGAACTTTGATGAGCTTACTCAATCCAAAATCTCCGACTTTTAGGTGGTCTGCACTGGAATTTACTAAAAGAACATTCCTGATATTTAGAAAGAAAAGAAGAGGCAAAATTTGCCGATTATGTATCCTCTACCAAAACTGGGGGAGAAAAGCATAGTAGATAATAGCAAGTTATGTCAGGCAGCAGAAAAGCATAACAAAAAATTAATTGATTACGCAAAAAATTCAAAACAGCTACAAAATTATGACTTGATTCAAGTTCAAAGGCTGCAACTGTGTCAGTAAGTTCAACAAAGAGAAGTTATTCACGTGGAAGAGAAATCAACGAACCTTGGTTTTAGGTCTCGGTGGATTATGACATTAGGCTCATTGTGAAGATAAGCGATACCCCTGCTCACATGATATTTGAAAAATCAGATTCGTGTGGTGCTTTAAACTCTAACCGTGACTTCTCTAAGGAAGAAAAAGAATCATTAAATACACTAGGTGAAGCTAAAAAACATATACATATATGTTAGGGCATCAAGTGTGACTTTATCTCTGTTAACAGTTAAAAAGGTCATAAGAGGATGTAATTGTTAAGCTTTATTCACTCGGGCTAACAAGCCAGGAATCTGCATATTTGACTTCCATTCTTGTATTGTTCTACCAATCACTGAAGTCTTCAGGAAGAAGGATACTTGCAAGGTAACACAGTTTTATTTTCTCGAACAAGCAGTTTGAAGAAACACCATTCTGGTAAACTGAAATTGGCATGGGAAAGTTACCTAGTATTCATTATAGACATTTATATCGTTCTCCCTGAGATATATACAGGCGTAACAAAAAAGTATGGTGAACTAACTGGTACCATACTGGGAACTAGAGTCAGTTATTTGTACCTAGAAGAAATATTTCAATTAACCAGAATTCCAAATACCTAGCAATGTCCAGCGCAAAGTTGATTGCTGTTGAAGGACTAAGTGCACCTTTTCCCTTCAGGTACTGATGAAGATCACCCTATAACAGAAACATTGTGATTAAAGCATTCAGCTTGTAGGACCAGCAGTCAGCTCTTCTGCAGCACGAATTCTAGACTTCTAATACAAAACAATCATTTCTTCCCATACCCCTCTTAAGTACTCGGTAATTAACATAAGAGGCTTCCTCTCTGTAACAGCTCCAAGAAATTGGACAATATTGGGATGACGAAGCTTAACTAGCAAATTAACTTCATGCCGGAAGTCCTGACTGGAAAAGGAAAAAAATGTTATACTCAAGAATGAAAGAAGTAGAAACCATGATTTATAGAGTTCAATATTCAAGATCGATAGAGGAAACATTTAACATGGATCACGGACAGCTCCCATTCGTTCCAGGAAGTGATTTCTCAATTCTTAAAATGAGAATAAATCCAAATACAAAACATAAATTACACAAACCAATTCATTGAAAGAAATAAAATTTTTATCCAACATTTGGACTGCAGGGTACTTACATGACCAGTCTGTCATCAGATAGTGATGGGAGAATGCGTTTGACAGCAACTGGTGTTCCTCGCCAACAGGCTTTAATAATCTCACCAAATGACCCCTGTTAATATCAGATAATATCAGTGAACGGCACAACTCTGCAGTATCAGGAAGAGATATCAAGAGATTTTTTATCATCAAGCAAGCAAAAGGTTCCAAAGTGCAAGCACAATGATCCAAGTAATAGATGCATGCTGCCAACAGAAAATAGCAGAATTTTTGAGGGGCAAATAAATGTTATGTCAAGAGAAGTTCCATACTTCATCTAGATGCAAGCAAATTGATATACTAGTCTACTTCTGAAATGGAAGAATCTATACCATACTTTGCCAACTCTACTATTGATTTGTAGAGACATCCCGTCCATGAAAGTTTCACCGTTCCAGTTATAATGAGTTTCACTTAGCATATTATGGATTGAAAAGAAATGTGTATCTACATGACAGGTTGACAATGCAAACACAATGGAATCCCTAAGAATAGCTTCTGTTTCATTTCATCAGTGTTAGATGTGAAATCCTACCACAGCATTGGCATTAATTTTAAGTATTACAATACAAGTTACCAGCTCACTGATGGTGTAAACTCTGAAAAGTAAGCAGTCATGTTACCTTCCCTATGACATTTGAATTGGAGAAGTCCAGCTCAGAAGGGTCTATTTCCCAGTCACACTTGTTTGGCAGAGGAGGTGGGACAGGCTTTGGTTCAAAATGGCTTCCATTTTGGCCCTGAAATAAATAATGCAAACTTTGGTTTTAAATCCTTGAAAAACAGAAAAGAAGAGTAAAGCAAACAGGGATTAAAAAACTTCCAACATTAACAACTGAAGAAGCTACATAATCACCTCTACCAAATGTTCTGCAAATGCTTTAGATGCAAGTAGAATGTTAGGTTTCAAATGATACAGGAAGTCAACAAAAAAGAGGACCAAAAAGAAAAAGAAAACATTGTAAGTCAGTGTGCTCATAGCATCTATGTCATTGCACGCCTTTGTTATCCTGAACTGGCACTACTTCAACCTACCTATTGACAGATAATTTCATTTTTCCTGTCTACTTTCTAGTGCAGAATAGAGCTAAAACTCAGCACACATAGAAAGAAGGTGCATAGGAGAAATTACTCAATGAATAGCCAGCACTTCATAAACTTGGTTTATGGGCTTCCTAAAAATTTTGCCAAATAAAAATGGGAAAGCCTTTAATAGCCAGGAATGAACTTACAAATGACAATCCACCACAAGATTTTAAAAGCTCAATCATGTTCTGTTCCTTGGCTCCTTCTGCATCAGCAAGTGGCTGTGAAAAAATAATTCTGTTAAGATGAGTTTTGTATTTTACAACTTAAAAAGGGCAGATTAAGTCAGCAGTTTAACCTGCAGTATTTACTAACAGTTGGGCTAAAACACACTCGCAAAAACCTAAACTATACTTGACTAGTTTAATACTTGAAATAAATCAACATTATTTTTAATTTTTTGCACATATTCTTTATAGTAATTTATATTTCATGGTCTATTTTTAAAATAAAACACCATTCACCTCAATATTTTATGGATTAAAATTAGGCAATTATATTCATTTTGGACAATATACAAGTCTAATTGAAATGAGTGTACCACGCCTGGTTTTTTCCTCAATTCGGTTCAATTCCCATTTATGGAATTAAGGTTTTGATTCTCAATTCATATCCCAACTTAACAACCGTAGATATAACATAGCAACGTACAGAAAGTGAGTGAAATTTCTGAAGCAATTTCAAATTTCTAAAACAGAAAATCAGACAAAGGGAATGAAACTAAAAAAAAAAGAAAAAAGGAAGAAGATAAAATTTCTGGAGTTTGAGTTTGCAATATCTGCAGTTCCAAACGCAGACTCCAGTGAATCTACCTATATATTCAAGTTGCCAGAAAAAGAATTCCAAGTTCAAGATAGCTGGAAATTGACTGCTAGTTGCTACTATACTTACTTGTGGCTCCTCTTTTTTTAGGCCATTATACTTCCAAGCAGTTGAAGCAAAAGGAAAAGAAGAAATTACCGTATTCTTCCAGCGATCCTGAGCGTTAACGTCAGCGCCGAACTCTATCAAGCACTTGGCCACATCGATCCAGCCATGGAGAGACGCGACATGCAAAGGCGTCCGATTGTCGTAGTCCCTGGCGTTGACGAGCGACGGATCTTCCTCAAGGAGCTTCCGGACGGCGGCGGGGTCGTTCTGGTGAGCGTGCCAGAGGATGAGGGAAGTTCTGCTGACTCTGGACTTCTCCTTCTGCCTGTCTACGGACGCTGAGGAGGAGCAGCCCTTGCCGTTGGACGGTGAATCGCCGCCGGAGGCTGCGGAAGAGCCGGAACTCATGGTATTCAACGTATCGGATCGGATCGGTCCTCGTTCGTTCCTGCAAGTGTGAGAGAGAAAGAGGAGAAGTTACTGGTGGTTGTTTTTGTCGTTTTACTTTGTTTGCCTTTTCGTGAACCAGTGTGAAAGTTAGTTGAACCAGAGAGAGAGAGAGAGAGGCCAAGTGGACTTGAGAATGGTGCAATTGTTCTGATTAAATGACAGTGCAACACCCTGATGTTTTGTTAGAGATGCAAGTACCCCATCGCTCTCTAGAATTCTACATATATCTCACTCCTCCTGGTGCTGCCAAGTCTCCAGTAGATAGGAGTTTCTTGTCGACTCTTTTTCAACTTGGTTCTAATCCAAAATGAAGAATCTGTGTTGATTCACCATTTAGTTGGAAACCTTTCCTGGATGGGGCATCAGATACATAGATCGGATGAATTACTTGGAATGCTTGCATGCTGCCAAGATATTAGTATCTTTAGTTCTATGTAATAAAAATTTTTGTTTTTGGAGTCATCCACATAACAAATTCAAGAGAATTTGAATCTACGAAACAGCTATAATGTCAATAATACATTGTCACCATCTGTTCAACCGGGACACGTACTTATTACTTTTCTTTAAAAAAAGATAGCTCAAAAACAAACATTGGTTAGAGTTCACAACGTGCGCTTATCCCACACAAATGGTAGTATGGTACCCATGAACCATAGTTTCGGTACAATATTCCAAATGTCGTCATGTAGTTTGATTCTCTGAGGATGGTGTAGGAGGAATTTTGATTGGGCTTGTGCTAGAATAATCAGAGAGGTTTTTGAAGTTGGCGCTCTTAGTGGCCACGAGATTTGGTCTCAATACCACTTTGTTCAACAATTAGGGGCCTGTGGAAAGCTAGGAATCATAAAAGTCTTACAGCAGCATATACTTTCGGCAAGCCTAATCCTGATTGCTGGAAATTCAGTGTAAACGTGACCTAATTGGGTATCTTGGAGAGATACCGATGGATAGTGGCCAAATTCTCCTGTGTGCTTTTCTACGGTCGGGTTGCCGAATTGGCATGGTTGGGAAAGTATATAAAGAGATTTGGACAGAATTCTGACTACCGAGGGTCACCAGAAAGTTGCTGTCTCTTGGCTGAATTGCTTGGTGTCAGAACTTGGAAGAAGATTCAGTTCAGCTGAACCATGTTCTTAGGGAAGCAAATCCTGGAGCTTATTCTCTGGTTAACCAGGACTAGCATAGCTTACATTGACGTAGACTGCGGCCGTAACTGATGCTACTGCTTGGGGTGTACAAAACAATAAAAAAGCTGAAAAACCATGCCTTAAAAAAGAGATAGATTTCAAATGAACTGGCATCCACCCTAGACAAATGCCTCAACTGGTTGCCACCATCATGCACACACTACATAAAAAGATTTGGTACCCATAAGAATGCGTCATATACATCTGAAGGCATATGACGGTTCCACGATCAAATATGGATGCCATATGTATCAATATATGTACAACAAAAATGAAACACGGCGTCACACATTCATTTGCAGATTAGGGGGGAACGCAGAAAAGGTTCACTAATGCATAATCTTATAGAAGAGGATGATGATAATTGCCAGCACCAGAGCTACCATTATGGAGCCAACAATCCACTTGTTCTTGGTAATCCTCCGAGACATTGAAGTTAAGATCTTCTTACTCTTTGCAATGGCATCATCCACATTACTCAGCTGCAACCAGGGAAGGGAGAACAAAAGAGATCATCCACCCAGGATTTCTGGTGATGAGGTTTCATTTTCCAACAAGGTTTTTCAAAATGGTATGATTCTTAACAATGATATGCTGAAACAGCTTAGCTGACACAAATTCTGAAAGTAAAAAAACAATACCTTGCTATGGGCATGTAGAAGGGTTTGGCGCTGTTGATGCAAATCTTCAAGGATCGAGACCCCAAGCTCCTCTGTCTCCAAGATGGTTCTTCTGCTCTCCTTGATTCTCTCACTTGATTGATTTAGTCTCTCAACTGACATGGACAACCTTTCTTTTTGCTCATTGGATACCTATACAATCAATCATCCCTTAGCCAAGATTTACAACAAGTTACACATCATATTCTACAGTACAAATGAGAAATTAAACATCCCAGAAATCAATGTAAAACTAAATGAGAAGAGAGACACACACACATACATGTGGAGAAGAGAGAGAGAGAGAGAGAGGGTTTGGACATTAAAAAAAATTTACACTTTGGGAAAACATAAATACGAGTGAAACGTACAAACAAAAGTACGTGCAACACCACAAAATGTATTAGTCCATTATAAGGTAGGTCTCAATTACAATTTCTTTCAAATGGCTAAATACACGTGAACAACTACAAGGACCAGAATCTAACTTGCACTATATTGTTCACATCAAAATTATTGAATTTTAATGTCAAATATAGAATTTGATGCAGGTAATAGCATGTGTGCATGTGTGTTAGTGCTTGTGCACACTTTGAATATAACCATATAGAGGTTCCAAACTAAGCTGAAAGTCAATGTGTGGGGTAAGGGGGATCTTCTGGTTTGCCTCTCTGGTTCCTTAATTCTAATAATGATTGAAGTGTAAGCTCAAGCAAATGCTTGAAGTGGAGGCACATACGGTATGCGTGATTCTTCTGTGAAGGGATCACAGACTTGTAGGTGATTAAACTTAACTTTTGGAACTAATGTTCTGTTACTAATTGAGCTAGTTACTGGGACTGCTAGCAAGTAATCTAGGGAATCACAAATTTTTTGGCCAACATGTCTGAAGGTTCCTGGAGCGCATTGACTGAATTAGTTGCTGATTACTTGTGAACTGAGTTTTGTGTATGTATGTCTGTCCTGGTCAGTGTCTAGTCATGCATATAGCATCTGATATTGTGTGTGTGTTCTGTTGTTGCTAACTTGTCTTTGATTGCAAGAGGTCTGTGACTGAGACCCTTACTGAGTTTTATGAGCTCACCCCTTCGGTTTACATGTTCAAGGGGAAAGGGCAGACTGAATAGCTTCATAAGTGTTAATTTTTGTGTCTGTGTCAGTTAGGGAGCAGGCATGAACCCTTAAGGTTACCTGGTTCATTCTGAAGGTTAATCTGTGCGTATGCTTTACTGGAATGATCTTCTGGCATGTGCAGTAATTGAGAGCTAATTAAGCTTCTCTGGAGCCCCAGTGCTAGTGAAGTGCCTGAGGGTGTGCTTGTACATGCATGTGAAGAATGTTTTTCTGAACTGGCTCTTGTGTACTGAGTGTCTAGAAATAATAGCCAGACAATATTTCTTCAAGCTGTGTATAACTGAAGGATTTTTCATGTTTGTTGATTCAGAACTAGACTTGTATGTAGTCCCAGCTTATCTGTATGCTGTTGTTAAGTGTTGTTGATTATGGATTCTAATTAAGCACTATCTATGACTTCTGACTTTCTGTTGATAGCAAGAACATGTCTGCTTATGTTGGCAAAACTGTGTATTGGACCTGAGGGTTTAACCCGAGCATTGACTTTCAGCTTAAAGATTAGAGTAATGATGAAGAATATGATGAAGAAAATTTAGGGAAGCGCTAAGTGCGGACATATACCGCAATGGCATCAGACATTCCAGATTCCAAGAGCTCTTCACGGGCAGCTTGGTCAGCATTGGGCAATGAAACCCTTTGGAACTCCCTCTTTAGCTTATTCAAATCAGACTTGTATTCCCTTAACTTTGCAAGAAGCATAGCCTTCACATTTGGCTGCAAACTTCTCGCCTCAAGGTCCATCTTTCGAATCTGGGAAATAAAAAATGATATTCACGCATCAAACTTATATCCTCCAATTCTGAAAGTTTTCTTTGAAAGAAAAGTAACAAAAAAAGGTCTATAGCAATTCACCAACACATCGGCATCATCAATTCCTGATTTTATCTCAGAAATCTTTGCCTCCTTTAGTTCTGCAATCATCAGCAACAAAATAATGTTCCAATAAATGAAATCCACCATAAAGATCAGCAAATCAAACAAACAAACAAACAAACAAACACAGCGATTAATGCACAGTTCCGCAATCACACCAAACCAACTAAAACACAATCGGCTCGAGAAAAGCGAAAAAGGAATCAAGAAATTCAAGATAAAAGCGCGCTGAGTGATTCTCCGGTACCTCCATCGGAAATGAGAGAAGCCGAGTGGCATTTGCGGGAAAGATTGGTAGAGAGCTCACAGTACTCTCGCTCGTATCCTTCGAATACCTCCATCATCTTCGAATCCAAAAGACGATTTTGGATCTGATAGGGGAAGAGTAAAGAGAGATTCTTCCACGAACTTGTTCTTGCTGGGTTGAGTCTCGGAGATGGTCTGGATTACTGATTTACCAGCGGGGAAGAAGTTGGGGAAGTTAGAAGAATCAACTTGACCTGGCCAAGTAAAAGTTTGAAGTAAAACGAACGGATCTCGACCAAAATTTAGCAGGGCCAGGAACAAAAGAGAAAACTGTGTAAATCCGTGTACTTTGTTCAAACCTACTCTTTTCCTTCTTTATTTGAAGAACCTATATTTTTACTCTTTGTTTTATTTACGGTATTCAATAATAACTTCTTAAACTCTAATTTAAAATTATATAATAACTATATTTTAATAATTTTAAAATATTTAATTTTTTTTTATAATTAACCGACTCTTTAAAAAATATTGATATATATTTGCAAGAAGAAAAATACATTTACAGAGAGAAAAATTAATAATTTAAAATATCTCTTAACTATTAAAAAAGATATTAGAGATATTGAAATTATTGGAAGATGACTATCATACAATTTAAATTGAAGTTTTAGAAGTTATTATCGGATAATGTAAAAGAAAAAATGAGCAAAATATAGGTTTTTAAAAATAATAGGGACAAAATGTAGGTTAGGGCAAATCTTAAGTGGTAATTATAAGTTTCCCAAAACAAAAAGAATGGTTAAAAATCGCCAATTCAAAAACAGCTAACCATTTTCAATCTACGGGCTCACGAGTGTCTCAAATATCGTGGCATGTTCTCCACCACAACCACTATCGCATTTTTGGGGAAATCGAGCAACTCTCATCCCCTTCAATAAGTTTTGCAGTAGATGGGGCATAACAAGCTCAAGCAAAAATTGGAGTAGCGGCATGAGT
Source organism: Aquilaria yunnanensis (assembly GCA_039654915.1). Classification (NCBI taxonomy): domain Eukaryota; kingdom Viridiplantae; phylum Streptophyta; class Magnoliopsida; order Malvales; family Thymelaeaceae; genus Aquilaria; species Aquilaria yunnanensis. The sequence continues at coordinate 8,162,992 of CM077595.1, forward strand.
TTGGTTAGAAATTGATGGTTCCCTTAAAAGGAGCCAATGCTTCAAGTTTCATAGCTGTTTGTCCCTTCTATATGCTGAGCTTAAAGCTATTTTTTAAGCATATTAGCTTTGCATCAAACTAAGCAATTGTAGGTTGTTGTTGTGTTAACTCATTGTACTAAAGCCTTGTATAGCATAATAGGTAAAGAAACGGATAGCTTGGAGCTAATGGAGAATCTCGACCGAGTTTATGTTCTTATTCCCAAGTTTTTCAAGTTCAACATTATTGCAGTTCCCCGACATAGGGTTGAGATAGCACATTCTTTGGCTACATCATATTTAGACTCATTTGTTTCTTCTCCTCCATTTTTTAGTTGATTCTAAATATTAAATAAATATCGCAGCATGCTGCATGAAATATCGCTTATTACAAGTATTTAATATATACATTTTCACAATTTATCAAGTTATTGTATGAAATATCATGATATTTTGTACCAATATTTTCTTTTTCAATTTGCTATGATATATGCATATCATAGATTAGGAAAAAAATTTTAAAACAACATACAATTAATGCATATATTTTTAACATAATATATGTGAGTGAGGATTATTTGTGGAAGAGGGCAAAATGTTACATACGAAGGGAAAATGAGATACTTATGGGCCAACAAAGAGGAGGAGCAAGCAACCCGGCAAACTCAGGAAACTAGCAGGAGAAAAGATCTCAAGCAAAATAATGAATAATAGCTCGGGTAAAATAAAATGTCAGGTAAAATAAAATATTAACATATATCAAATAAAAAGGTCTGGCATAAGCAAAGAGGAGTGTAGGGGAAAATAAAGTAGTATGAGAGCTCTTTGTAAAAATATGGCCCCCTTTCCATAAGAAAAGTAAAGACTATTTATAGGAAAGTTAGCCGCATAGGATTGCGCCACTTGTCTTTAAATCAACGGTAAAGCAAAGTGTAACGGCCATATTTAGGTAAGAGTTATTTTTTGGGGTTTTGGGTTTATTGGGTCGGTTGGAAGATCCAACAGGCTTTGATCCGAGCACACTAAGCTAGAACTCACTAAAATCATCCTCTTTACAATGTTGGACTAAAATTATTGCCCAAAAATTTTAAATCCAGCATCGCGTAACCTGAAATAATCAAACAGTCAGTAGAATTTTTTTATAAATAATAAATAAATAGATAAATATAAAGTAATCAAATTTCACCATTACAATACGTTATTTAATTTTTTGATTTAAAATAAATTTAATCAATAATGATATTAATATGACTGAGATTTGGAAGTTGATATTAATATGGTGAGGCTTTGCACTGCACGGATTTTGGAAGGCAGGTTTGGTAGTTTTGACGTCAAAAGCAAAAAGATTGGAAGGTGATTTCTCGTGGCTGTGTTCATGTTCGGCTCTAGAATTTCTTAATGTTGAAGGAAAAGTTTTCCGAGTTCAAGCACAACAGAAGGGGGTGTGGAAAACATCTACGAATTGAGGGTTGAGAACGGAAGCGCTGAAGCTTGGGAAGAGTTGAAGTATTTAGGAGATCTTACCAAGATGGTTGGCTCAAGCAGTTCATCTACCTTTTATGGTTTGGGTGAGTATATATATATTGTACACAGAATTAGTAGTATAAGGTATAGAGTTCAAAGAGTTACATATATATAGTAAAAGAATGTTAACTTGTTCAACACCAAGAGGCAACTGAACCCAGTATCAAGGCCAGAGATCTAATGTCCCTTTATCATTCCAACTAGAATGGTAATAAGGGTTTGGGTGAGCATTTGGAAAAGAAGCTGTTCGTGGCCAGTGGCGGATCCAGAATTTTTGGTTCGGGGGGGCAAGCCCGGAGGAGAGTCGGCGGAGCCCGGAGGAGAGACACGACGTCGCAGTTAGGTAAAGCTGTAAATTGGGACTAATTCAAACTAATTCAAAGATCAAGGAGCAAATCATACGAGTTTGAAACGTTTGAGGACTAATAGTGCATTTAGGCCATTTTAGAATATCCCCTTAATGTAAAGGGAATAACTACTCACTGGGTCCCTACTTTCTTCATAGCCTACCTTATTGCCCCCCATCTTTATATTTTTCCACCATATTTGGGGGGGCAAAATGCACACACAATCCTTAACTTTTAACAAAATCATCAAATTAATACCCCATATTTACGTTTTTCCAAAATTCCCGGGGGGCAACACCCCCCCCCCCCCCAAGCAACACGTAGCTCCGCCACTGTTCGTGGCGGGCGGTGATCCTATGCGGAAGTTTTTGAGATGTGAAGCTGGTGGAGAAAAGTGCAGGATAAGTGAAGTTCTCGATTGCAAACCGTTCGGCTTCTTGTATGCTCCAATTTGGGTGGATAGATCAAGTTAATTGCCAGTTGTCTGGACTTCCCAAGTACAAATATCAAAATTTGTTACTTCTTTTATGTATCCAGGTCGGATTTTAGTTTGGAATATTTGCTTAGTTGTTAGTTGAAACTTAAACAAACTTCTGTCTGGAAAACTCTTGTCAAAGAGCACCATGATACTTTCATTCTAAATAATGTTTAATATAATCTTCAACATTCAAACCACAGCAGCAAAACACTTAAATGCAAGTCGGTGCAGTACTTTCTATAAGAACTGAGACACAACAAAGAGATAAATTCATCTAGAGGATTCATTTACACGTTCGACTGCTACATTAAAGTGCTTCAAAACAATTCAAAATACCGTCTAAACCTAACGTTCTAATTCTATACTGGTATACATTCGTGAGCATACAAGTTTAAATTCATAGGGTTTAGAACCCGGTCACAGGAATTCCTAGATTTTCTGAACTGCAAAAAGATACTGGTTTAATCCGTACTCAAACTGCGGCAGGATCATCTACAGACTGGAACTATATTATGTCTGTCTCAACAATCCTGACAAGAGCTGGGAGAGGATAAATAAGAAACCAAAGCAGGAAAATCGGGAAAATATGTAAGACCCCAGTGCAAGACCGACATACTGATTGCACTCGTGACCAGCAGGCTACCTCAAAATTAGCGATTGATGCTCTTTACTGCAATTTTTACAGCATCCACCGATACTACAAGCTGCTGTGCCCTGCAGAATATCAACCTCCAGAACTGCTGTCTTCAGAAGCCGGTGCTTCTTTTGAAGGAACTGCTATTGTTTCGCCCGACAAAGTGCCTCCACCAACTTCACCCTCATTGTGCGGCGCTTGCTCCCCCTCTTGGTCAGGGAAAACCTCAGACTGCAACAACGGGGCAATGTTATTGACATGGAGCCATGTCAATTCCCACAAGCTATCCCCACCGAGGGCACTTCTCTGGATAAGCACTCCTCTTGTCTTCATTACAGTCAATATATTCTTCAGAAGCTCCAACACCACTTCCTGTATTTTTTCACTTTTCTTGCCCCTGACTTTGACTTTCATATATTTTTCCATTCGGCTGAGCACACCAAGCCACAATTTACAAAATGTAGTTAATTGTGAGAGCTCATTGAGCAATTGTAGGAAGACTTTCAATAGGAGCTTCATGGCTAAAATAAGTGTGCCTTCCATATTCCGGTAGTCCTTCTGGGAGTGTCCCTGAGCAATTTCAAGAAGATCATCGAGCATTGTGAAAATAACAAGGTCAAAGCATTGTAGCCACAAGCCATGTGAAAGATGGATGCTGTCAACCCCCGTCAAGCACTTCTGCAGTGACAGAAGAGCATGGTTTCTCACCTCTTCTCTCTGGTCCAAACAAACTTTTCGCAATCCCTGGACAAGTCTTAGCCACATGTCTCCAATATCCTGAAACATCTTTGCTGCATCATCCTCCCCCATAGCTTCCTTAGCCTCACATGCCCAGCCTGCTAAGCATTCAACTGAACCAGCCATCAGATCAACTGCACGCACAGACCGCTCTGCCTGTCCAACACGAGACTCGGCAAACTGCCTTGAGGCATCTACACAGAGAACATAATTTGCTGGAAGCAAGTGGGCTCCATCACTCATAATAAACAACAGCGCATCAAATCCAGCTTCAGAAGCTTCTGGGTGCCTGGCTGTGATAGATAACAGAGAGGTAATGGTACGCCATCCCATTTGGGATCTGATGTGAGTAGCATTTGCCTTCACCAGGCGACTTACTTCATGTGTAATTTGCTCACAGTATGCATCAGCTACTCGGGCATCCAGCTTCAAAACCAATTGCAGTGATCTAAGAAGCTCATCAGCCAGATTCTCCTTGTAAGGAAGGAGTCGCTGACAAATTCTTAAGAGACCAAAAACAGCCTTCTCTACCAACGCACAGGGCATCAGAGTTGATTGAACAATATTAGCTATGTGCTCATAGACACCCTGCCAAAGAAGCACAATCCTATCTCTATTATTCAGTGTAATTGCAATAAGCAACTCCAAACAGAAAACTGCAGTATCTTCATCCTCAGGAGAGCTATTCCCTTTCTGGGGTCGCCCAGCAGCCCAAATGAGGGCTCGTGCAAGCTGCAACAAGGACTCCGCTTGCAAGAATTTACTCTCAGTGAATATACTATCAATGTGGCATTTTTGGATAGTTTGAAGAGTACGCTGATGAGCAGCGAGCTGTTGCTCAGTAGGTTGAGATCTTGGCTCCTCTGTATCAAGAGACAAAAGCTGACTAAACCGGCCCATTAATCCTGATGATCTCCGAGGAGTTCCCATTGACTGTATGTGAGCAGAGGATAATGAAGTTGTCATAGGCTTTCCTTGACCAGGGTCAGCAGACGGTTCTGATTCATCAGCTGCATCACTGGCCACTCGTGCTGGAAGAAGGCCAAGCTTGTGCAATCTTAAGATGCAATCCAGTATATTTCTCCAGCCTGTACGAATGTAGTCACCGTATCTGTTTGCAATAGTAAAAACGGTCACAGTTGCCATCCTGGCCTTAGTGTCATCACCAAAGGCCAAGACTGGTTCTTCTACAGATGATGGGTTCAAAAGAGTTGTGAACTTGCAAAGAGAGACTACAAGGTCATCCAGCACGTCTTCAAGATGATGGCAAGCTGAAATTTTTGCAACAGCTAAAAATCCATCAATACATGTTTGGTATACATCTTCATGTTCTGCATGATCAAATACAACAGAGATAGCAGCAATTGTTGGACCTGACATTATAGCAAACATGTCATGATCAAGATATGGCTTGGCATCAGAAACAATAAAAGGTGCTGTTTTCTTTGACTTGTGCATCAGATCAATCCATCGGCTTGGAGTCATTTCAGGATAACCATGGCCCTGTTCTGGAGTTGTGCGGATCTCATTCTTGCATATTGAATGGTAGAGTTCTGATAAAAATTCCCTGGGAAGATCATTCCCACCATTGATATGCCTGTTATTCCGGATAAAGTCTTCCTCTGTCATCTTTTTCTTCACCTGTACATTGTGCTGATCTGTGTTAAGCATTATAAGGGAATATGACAGCAATAGAGCAGCATCCTTGTTCGCTAGGATTTGGGGTGACTGCTCATAATATCTCTCAGAGAATGCCTCAAGCACTCTTTGGATCTTTTGAGACTCGCCAGGCAAGCGGAATGTTTCCAAGAATAGTCGCAATGCAGTATCCAAGTTCATGTCTTGGAAATCAAAAGTCCCTGCAAACTCATGAAGAACCTGAACACAGAACTCATCATGATTTCCCAGGAAGTCCCCGACAAGATTTTTATCTAACCCAGCAGTATATCTGAAAAAGCAAGCCACACTTTGAGGGTCAAGCTTGTCAGGTAGAAGATGTGTCCCTTGGAGAAACTCTAAGCCCTTCTTTGGATCGCGGTTGAAGTGATCAGCACCAATCATCAATCTTCTTTTGATGTATTTCCTCCTACGAACAAATGGGACCCAATGCATAGGATCATTATAATTATCACATTTCACCATCCAAAATGGAGTATACTCCTCAAGAGTTACTGGAGCATGCTCTGAGCCAATTGATCCATTGCCAATCCTCTCTGCCATTCCCAGGATAACAGCAATAAGACCATCCAAAGCAAGAATATGCATTGCGGATAAAGGGCAGTTAACTGGAAATGCGCTCTTTGACAGCAAATTAGCAAGGTCTTCAAACACGTTACTGCAAGTTATGTCACAATCTAAGTTTGCATACATCTCCACCATAAATGTTTTCTGCCTACAGAAGTCAACAAGTGCCTCCATGGCCACCTCTTGTTGCTGATAAGAAGCTCCATTTTTGCCCTGTGCAAGCCTTAAGATGACACAGGAAAAGAAAGCTTCAAGCTGTAGTTTAAGTTCTGTGCGCAGGTGGTTATACAGGTTAAGAACGATGCTGCACACAATGGACAGGATCAATGGGCTCATAGACAAGCCAAATTGCATCAAATTGGAAAATAATTCATCCTCAATTAAACCCAGTAACCTTGAGTGGTTGCGGAAGGAGTGACCACCCAATTCTATAGCAGAGTTGATTAATCCCAGGGCAAAAAGTGGCACATCTTCATCAAACGCTACAGTGTTTGATCTGGGTCCCATTCCCATGCTCTCAACAACGTTCAGCAAAGAGCACAGAAAATGGAATATTTCCACCATACAAGGGACTCCATATGGCTCTGTCATGATATGCAAATCGTATGATGCAGTATCCTTTCCATTACCACCTATGAGTGTGCTTTCTTCTATAGGAGAAGCTCCAGAGCTAAAAGTGTTAGGAACAGTCAAAGTTGACGATGGAGTATCATATTCAGAACCACCATTTCCGTTCTCCATTTGTTTAACCCCTAATGCATAATTATTATCTGTGCCACCAACCTGCAAAAAAGGCCTTCTGACTCGTTAACCTTCCATCAGCAGAAAATAATACAATCCAGCAGAGATTAGACATGCCAAACAAGTTTTCATTTTAATAGCCCATGTCAAGGATCCATCTGTAGCAGGAGAAAGTAAAAGCACCTAACTTCAACAGGCATAACCCATCCACCACCACCACCACCACCTTCTGTTGTAAAACAAAATTGTATTCAGGACAAAACAAAGAAAAATGCATTAACCTCCAATCAGTAATGACAACAATAGAATTAGCCACAGGAAACCTTTTTCTTTAAATTAAATTGAAGGTTTCTACCTAGGTAGACAAGTATGTAGCACTGATTCATGCCCCTAGCATAACAAAATCAAGAGAAGGTTATCCTGATTTTTTGTATTTCAACTTTATTAGAAACTAAAGGAGAAGAAGCAACGCTAATGAACTGAGACGAGAGAAAATATGAACAAAAGTGAAAAGGAAATGCACAAACCTCTCGTTTAACAACACTAGGTCTAACTAAGGCATGCTCTGTGATATCAACGTTCTGAAGGTGAGAGAAAATACATCGCACAAGCTCATGCATTGTGTGGCGAGCTATCCGCTGCAACAGTTCACCTTTTGATCCAGCTTGATGCACTATACGGAAACAAGTATTGACTATGGTGCAAACATGCTGATTACTCAAGACCACTGATGCTTTACTTCTCATACATGCCAGAAGGACCTGAAGTATCTTCATCAACACCACTTCTTCTGATGCAGGGTCTGTCACCTCAAACCGGCAGCTGGTGACAGAATCAACTACCAAATGCATAGCATCTTCAACATTCACAGTGTTCTGGTCAATCACATCAAGGGTCAAAATCTTGTAAACAGAAGACAAAGCAACACCAGTGATTGGTGCACCAGTTTCATCTGACCGAATTACATCCAAAAAAGGCTGCAGATATACAGCAGGGTTGATGGTATGCCATTGATGTTGCCATGAGAAAATCTGCTTCCGTAAAGCCTTCAAAGACTGAATTAAGGAATGCTCTAACTGATCATCACCCGACATGTAACGACCTCCCCATCTTACATTTCTTCTCATTACAGCTAATACAGCACCCACCTCTGAATTTATCATACATGCTAATGAAGTTTTGCTCGTGAGGGTAGCTTCAAAGTCCTCAGGTTCTTCTTCAATAGCCTTGATTCCAGATAGAAGCTTTAGACGCCCCATATTTCCACCAATACCTTGTGTAAAACTGGAGGACTTCCAAAGTCTACACAGGCAGAGATCTGGCTACAGCATTCCACCAGATCTGTAATTCAGCCAATAGAAGCAGACACATTGAGAATCCATATCCTAGGCATAAAAATTTTAGCACACAACCCCCCCAACTCACAAAAATACCAAGAAAAGCGCATGCAAAACAAAAGAAGCCACTGTGACTATAATGCATTTGCTCACAGAACAAAAGCAATCCATAAATGGATCAAGAACACATAAAAGACGAAAAGGAAATAACGCGCATCAGTGAGTAGTATCAGTGACGGCTGCACACTCCTTTAACCAGCAGATCGAACATTAGTTACCACAAGCGGAGGTTCCTTGGCTTCTCTTTTACTAAAACAAGTACACCCTTGTCGTACCCAAACTCAAATTACAGCAATGTACGAACAAAATCAGAACAATCTAGAGGAAACAAAGGGACTCGAAACAGAGAGAAGAGCTTACACCAGGTTCGTGAACTGAAATCCTGAGCTACGAGTCTTCGTCGTCTCGATCAGGCCATCGACAACGGTAGTTTGTGTTCTTCGGAATCAGCCAGCCGGACACAGGTCTGGATCTACGGAAGGGTAACAAAATTGTCGGGTTAGAGAGAATTGTTGATCAAGATTGACGGAAAAAGGGAAAAATGGAACGGCGAGGCCTCGCCGATGAGCTGTTGTTACCAGTGAAAAAGTTGGGCCCCGACGACCCGCGGCACTGTGTCGTGAGGATGGAGTTGAGGGAGTCAAAAGTTAGGGGTAAAAATCATATGTGGTCCCTAAATTTTTTATATTGTACTAAACAGATCCCTAACTCTCATTTTATCCTCATAAAGCCCCTAACCTCTCTATTTTTGTCCTAGGTGTGATCCTTTGGTCAATTCTACAGTTAAAGTTAATGGAATCTCGAGAACAATGATAACTTTGGTTTTTAAATTTTCTTTCTCCCATGCAAAGCACCTTCAAGCCTCTAAATTTAACACTCTCCCCCCTCTCTCATCTATTCAACTTCTTAGATAAAAAGTTCTATTCTCCTTCATCGTCCCCTTCGATGTACCTCCCTTCAATGAAAACCTTAGGCAAAGTCAACTTGCTCTTGCTTTGATCCAGAATCGTCTTCAACTTTCTCAAGAACCCGGAATTCATTGTCAGATCTCACTCGTTCATTTCTACGACGAAACCTTAAAGGATCGATCAAATGGCTTTGCCAAATTTCTCGTCAACACTCTCCCAATTGCCTCCTCCTCCTTCTTCTATCTCACCACCTCCTCCTAATCCTCCCAATCCAAATGCCTTCTTGGAATTGTCGATGCCCAATCATATACCCACAATCCAAGTTTACCAACAAAGCAAGCAATAGTTTGTTTTTTTAACCCCTCATTTCCTAAGTTTCCGTTCTTTTGAATCACTTACCCTCGTTGTCTGCTCTGCCCTGTCTCATGTCACTTGGACTGAAAAACCATGAGTAACATTGAATTCTTGGGTTTTACCAAACAACAAGAAGTGCTTGTCGTAGGATCCTGAACCCTGATGAAGAAGAACGCCCCTAATTTGAGTTTTAAGTTCTTTTTGAAGTAAGCCATCATTCTCCTAATAAAGTACTCTTCCATTCCATGGTTTTTAGGCAATGTGTGCCAAGTGTTCATGTTAACGACTAATTAGTAATTTTGTATTCTGAGTAGGATCTTTGAGATTGCTCCATTGACCTATAAGTTGTTCTCTTTATTAAGGGACTCCAAGATCCCTCTGAAGTAGAACCTATAGCTCAAATCTCATGCCATGTATGACTTTCTCATGGTGAGTGCTTTGCATTTGACTTGTTATTTCCTATATGACTCACTAACTTGACATGGTGTTGCATAAAAGCATCTCTAATAGCTTTCGCATTTTATAGATTTTCTCTGTTTTGGAGAATATCGAACACTTTTTTACTTTAACAACCTTCCTATCTCATTCTCTAAAATAGAGAATGAAATGAAAGAGAAGAGTCAATTCCTTATATCTGCAGAAACTCTAAAATTTATTGTTCTTCTTTATCTCTCCTCTCAATTTACTTTTCAGCTATTTTTCCCATCCACTTTTTGACTTTTCTCACTTGTCCTTAATATTATTGTTTTAAATATAAAATATTGAATTATTTTAATAACTAAACTATAACTATTAATTTGAATTTGCCTTAAATGTATAATATTTAATTGTTGTATAATAAATACAAAATTCTACAAAATAGGGAAGTTATTGGAGTTAAGATAGAAAAATTATGGATATTTTAATTTTTGGTTCTCTATTTTATAGAAATTATAAGGAAGCTATTGGAGATACTTTAAGATCATTGCCTACGACTTTGGTGTTTCAAAGCAAAAATCTTAACTTTGCTTTACTCTGCCTTTGATTCAAGGGAGTTGCCTTCATTGTTGCTTTTATTTGAAGCTTTCTTCTATTTGCGAGTTAGTGATTGTCTATGGACACTTGATTGCATTACAAGGACCTGGGATTTATAATACCAAGGATATGAGATTTTTTTTGTCTGGGAAGTTGAATGGATGAGAGAGAGGGAGAAAATGTTAAATTTAAAGGTTTAAGGGTGTTTCACATGGGAAAAAGAAAATTTTGAGGGTGTTTCGCATGGGAAAAAGAAAATTTATGAACCAAAGTTATCATTTTACTTGAGATTTCATTAACTTTAATTTTAAAATTGACGGAATGTCCATGTTTCGGACAAAAATATGGAGATTAAGGATTTTAAGATGACAAAATGAAAGTTAGGAACCTGTTTATGACAACATGAAAAGATTAGAAATCATAAATAAATTTTACCCCAAAAATTAGGATCATTGTAATGTTCTTTATTGTTTTATTTTTCCCCTCCTGCTGCTACTAGTAAGTACTTTAACCTTACAACCCGTTTGTCAATATGATGAGTATTATTTAAATTCAATTACTTGTGGAAGGTTACAGGGTTAATTAAGCTAAACTCATCATAAATTCTATTCGTTAGTATCTTTATTTTCTATTCATGATTATCCCTAGTCTGAGAGTATTTTTTATGCTAAGAAAATGTAATTAGCATTACACTCTAACTCGCGCATCCTAGTTGGAGTCTTAACCTTGCATTAATTGAGTTATCATCTTAGGTCAGTACATTGTAATGTAGGTATTGTCCTAAATTTGACCCTTTTAACTCCTAAAGTAATATCGATTACCATATAGCTTTTGAAGTCTCAAACATTGTACCCAAACAACCAGTGGATTGTTATGAGCGGTAATGCAAAGTATTTATTGAATGGTTCTAAATAAAAAAGATTCACCAAGTAAGATACTATATGTAGTAATGACCTCACATTTATCTCATAACACTTAAATTTACAAGCAAATGAATTATCACCAAAATTTAAGCTATGAGCTAGGAGACCATAATCGAAACTTAGGAGTGGTTCGATTTGGATTAAATGGGGTTAATGGATCAACATTAATTTTTGGTCAACTCAATGTGAAATAGTAGGATTAGTCAATGAGCTAAAGTTGAATGAATTTACAGTTAATACCATTGTTTTATTTTGTCAAAAGTATCTCACTTTCTCTTACCTTTGCCTTGACAACGTTTCTCACAACTATGTACCTATACTCATAATCTTGCTAGTGCTGCAGACTACTGCAAATCCTTTTTTTTTTCAAAAAATCCCTTTTGTTGCAACTCCTTGTGGAGTTTTTCAATCTTATAACTTTGTACATCAATTGAGCCATAAAGAAATTGGTTTATATGTTGAACTTCTTATGGGCTATAAGATAATAAGACGATTGCGTAAAAAAGTTCATATATTTTATTGAATTAGAGTTGTGTAACCATGGGGATGGCAGATTTGTTTGTTACCTCAGTGTATGAGGGTGGTGATGAAAGACAGAAGTTGCGCAAAATAAATCAGAGATTATGAAATTACTGAATCTTAGACCAAAAAATTGGAGCACCAACAGGTTGGATATGATTGTGGGAATTGGAGCTAACAGAAAGGGTGGCTGGTGGAAATGGGACTGGCGGTGGGTATAACACTATCGAGATTTGAAGCAGAGACAATTATGAGAAACAGTGATATGTCTATATTGTAAATATAGGGGTCCATGAACCACCATTTTCTAGAAAGATGTTAATAAGAGAGACATAATTTAGTGATTGGACCCTCTTTAATTTTTTTAATGGGCCCTAATAATTTTCATAATATTTGTTTTTCAACAAAAGAATGTGCTCTTTTTATCTTAATAAAAAAATGTGTTTAGTCTTTTTTTTTTTTCAACCGATAATTAGAATGACAGAAGTTTTCTATTGACTCTTGAACATTAATACATTTTTCCATCTAGGATTCACTTTTTCTTTGTCATTTTCTTTTCTCTCCAAATATGTAAGAAAATTAATGAGTTAGTTGGACACAAGAAAAAGTCAATAAGCAGTCAATAAGCCAAATGAAAATAAATATATAAGTTTATGGGCTAAAATGAAACTTTGTCTTTTATATTCTATATAACATGAACATCTCATTTATCTTTTTCATATCTCATTGAAGCAAATCAATCAAGAGCCGGAAAAGTGAACACTAAATCCAAAAAATTTCAGATCTTCCTCCATAATTTTTTCCAATCATTATATTGTATGCAAATATATAAGTTGCAATGTGTATATATGCAAACCCTCCTTTATAAAGTTTATGAATACGCTAGCGATAAAGGATGCTGTCATTCCAAGGTAAAAGACAATGAGATACTTTGGATAAAATAAAGTAACATAGCCTTTACCCATAAAATCACTCAAGTTAACCCTTTGGCTATACAAACCCTCCTTTATAAAGATTCCGAATACGTCAAACGATAAATGATGTTGTCATGACAAGGTAAAAAGATGATGAGATACTTTGGATAAAATAAAGTAAAATAGCCTTTATCCATAAAATCACTCAAGTTAACCCTTTGGTCAATCTCCCTCTCTCACATCAGTTAACAGAGGATCAACATCGACCCATTAACTCCATTTTATCCCAACCAAACCGCCCTTAAATTTTCAATAACTTTACTAATGTGAGACAAGTAACTTGTTATCTTTAATAACAACTACAAGTTAAAGTTTCACTTAAACCTGAACTATCATGTCTAGCGCAATTTGTGTTCGTAATCTCTAATTAAATAAACTTGATAAGTCTACATCCTGAAATTCATGTAGTACTATGAATGCTCTCCTGACCCCAGGATGCCATTATCACCATTGCGAGTGGCTATCTATAAACCACTCAGGTATAGTTTTAGGGCCAATTCATTTAAGCTAAAGTCAACTAACTTTTTTTAACTTTTACATCTTTTTTACCTGAAACCAATTTTATTTGAAAGCTAATGTTACATAGATATAATAATCAATTTGAAAGTAAATTTTTATGATATTGTTAAATTTTTATGAATTTTTCTTTTTTAAGACTTGAAACTAGAAAAATTCATAAAAATTTAGTAAGATTATAAAAATTGTATTTTCAATTGATTATTGTAACTACATAATATTGGCTTTTAATTAAAATTAGTTTCAAGTAAAAAAATGTAAAAATAAAAATAAGTCATTTTATAGTCAATTGACTAAAGTTAAAACGAATTGGGTGTTGATAATTTAGTTTATGACCTATTAGGGGATCAATTTAATTTAGACGTCAAAAGATTATTTTAATATTTGTGCTATTTCAAAGGGTAACTTAGGATTTAATTCTTAAAAAAATAAAGAGGGATGATTCAATCATGAGATAGACACAAAGTTTAATTGGATTATTTTTTTTAAGACAAGATTTCAATATTCAATATATAATTGATAATATTTTGAAAATAGAAATTTATAAAAATCCTTGGGGTTTCTGGTGAAAATTCTAATTTTCTGATACTAATTATCCGATTTTATTTTAGAGACCTAAATTTCTTTCCGTGCTATATTACTATTGTATTGAAAGGGATGAGAGGATGCGTCTGTTTTTTTTATGCTGAGTATAATTTTTAAATGCAATAGAGCAAACTTTATTTCAGCAAAGCTTTTTCGGTTTTCTAAACTTGCCCTCCCTTCAGGCTTCAGTACATATGCACGCCAATTTTTTTCCCCAACTTGACCAAAAATATTTTCTTTTTTTTCCTAATAGAAGCCCAAATTGTAGCCCAAGCACCCCAAATTTATTCCATACTGAACTTCTGGTCTCCTCCTTTCTGAATTCTGATCCAAGTCGGAGCCCATGACCATACCATCTCAATTCTCAACAGCATCTGCAAGAAACGACAAGTCAAATTAGGGGTTAAGTCCATTGGTTCTTTCATCTGCAAGGAAGGCTCGAGCTCCAAAGAATATTTCCTCAATCCAGCCAAGCGAAGAAGCGCCCTTTCCTCAGCAGCCTCTCAGAATTTACAAAGCTTTCGCCTTCCTAAGATTGTAAATTAAAGGTACTTCATTTACTTTTTTTTTTTTTTTGGTTGGTGATCTCTATTTTCCTTTTCTTCTTCTTTGGTGTTTCCTCGCTGAAAGCGGAGCCTTTGGGCTGCCAAGGCTACTTGTGGTAGAAGGTTGGTCAAAACGAGTAGATCTGAAAATGGGGTTTTAGGTTCGGTTATAGGGGAATTGGTTAGGATTTTGGTCTAGGTCCTTTGGGGAATGTTAAAGAGGATGTGGAGGAGACGAACGCGAGGGCATTTCTAGGAGCAAGTTATCGATCGCCGGGAGTTCGCCGGCGTGGTGGCCACAGCCCGGAACATGGGCCGGCGGTGTTGGTCAGCTAGTAAGAAGAGATAGAGAAAAAACAGGGAAGGAATGGAGAACTCTGATCAAGTTTAACGATTAATCATATTTATTGCTTTCTTAGGCCCCCATAGCCTGCAGGTGATTGCACTTAGATTCCAGGTTTCGTTTCTTGTTCGCTTAAACCCCTCTTTTTCTCTCGCTTATATTCGGCCTGTGGATCAGGTTCCATCATTCACTCTTTCATGTTTCTTCTGGCATGATGTTGGATTATTTGATTGTTTCTTGTTCGTTCATGTGATGTGTAGATTAAACAAGTTATAACTGGAGATTTTCAATGGTGGGATCGGAGAACGACAGAACCTTGAGCAAAATGGCTGATGCATTCAAGGAACTTGCCACCACTGTCAACTCTCACGACGTAGACCTGCAAGTTGGTCCTTTCTCTCATGCCTGCGCCCTCGTATCCCCTCTATTTGGCTGTCTGGGCATCGCCTTCAAATTTGCTGAAATGGATTATGTTGCTAAGGTTGACGACCTTCAAGAGGCGTCAAAGTCCATATCCACTTTGAAACTCATACTCGATCGGGACATAGAGCAAAACTCTGTACGAAAACCTGGAAGTCATGCCAGAAACCTCTTGAGAGTGAAGCGTGGGATTGACATGGTTAGGGTTCTGTTCGAGCAAATCTTGGTTACAGAAGGGAACTCATTGAAGGATCCAGCTTCCAGGGCATATGCACAGGTATTTGCTCCCCATCATGGGTGGGTGATCAGGAGAGCTGTTGCTGCGGGGATGTACGCTCTTCCTACCAGATCACAGTTATTGAAGAAGCTCAATGAAGATGAGGCATCAGCAAGGATTCAAATGCAGAGCTACATTGCAGCTTCTGCTTCCGTCATTACATACATAGACAATCTCTTCCTGTCAAGGGAACTGGGTATAGATTGGTAGAATGGACCAGTTGGGTAAACTATAAACATTACATGTGTATTAAGCCACTGCATTTGATTGAGAACTGTTTCCGAGGATGACCAGTGCTGCTCCATGAAAATAAATAACTATGCTTCTCTGAGGTAAGAAGGAAAAAGATCCATCGTTTTACCAGACTCCTGTTGTTTCTCCATTAGACGGCGAATTTTTCCATGAGATGATCATCTTATGCAGTTGAAAGGAAAGTTGATTCGAAGGCCATGATTCACAGCAATCTAGCTACTTGCTTCTCGTAAAAACTAACCTTTAAAGATAGAAAGTCTATTGGACATCCACTGCTACGAAAAGGTCGCCCATCAGTTATGAAGTTGCTTCTCTGTAAACGTAGGGCAGGAGCCAGAAAAGCAACAAGTTCAACATACCTGCATATGAATATCTTATATGATATGAAAAGAAAAAGAACAATGGTTGCTTAGCCTTACAACTAGCAGGAAGAGATCTTTCACCAACAAACCGAACACAACAATTGAAGGTGGTTAGCTCACACTAACAAAACGAGAAGAAGAAAATTGGCCCTAGAACAAAAACTGTGTCAAACCAAACACGTAAACAAATATCAATGGAAATTTTGTCCCAAACGACATACAACTCAAAGAAGCGCAAGGACATTTGCCACTTTAAATGTACTTAATGTGATAGGATCGAAATTGATAAAAAAAACTAAATCTAAAACTGAAACTCTAAGCCATGATCTTCGCGGACCTAATATAAAGGCTATCAACCACCTTGCCCATATTGGAGATGGTTTCAAGTGTTGCGGGGTATATGGCATCAGTCTTGGGATCATCAAATATGATGAGGCAACCGGCACCTTGATCTAGAGTCCCAGCAAACTTCTTATCAAGAATCATTTGTGAAAGTTTTCTTTCCACATGATCCACAGGCAATTCAATCAGCTCAGCAATATGATTGATCTCAACTCGAGAGAAAGGCTCAATCAGCCGGCAAAGATTTTGCTCCAATAGAGTGTCATACAGGGATGAGAGGTGCCTGTGAACAATAGGGTCGTCCTCCAGCTGTGCCTTGAAATCCCGAAGAGCAATCTCAAAAAGCTTCAGAGATCGTTTAGCATGAGCATCAGCAACAGCTTTCATGGCATCAAGCTCTGGTCCCACATACTGTAGCCCTGCCTTGGAGGATATTATACCAGCAACATCATCAGCTTGGTTAACCATGATTTTGCACAGCAACATATATTTAAGGCTAAATACTGCACGGGGATCTTCAAGAGCATTAAAAGACTCAAAAGCTTCAAAGAAGTAGCTGTACGCAGTTTTATAATCCTTCTCCTCTGCATGAAGGATGCCACTCTGCAAATCTATGGTACCTTGCTGCGCAGGGGGCACGTAAATTGCATTTGCTGCTGTTCTTGCTGCTGTGAGCGCTGCCTTGGCTTTAGGTAAGTTTCTCAGAGAAAAATGAAGCTTACTCTCCAACAAGTCTATGTCCACAAGAAGCAGCTTGTCATCCAATCGTCTGACCTCCTTGACTAGACCAGAAAGGAGGTTTAGTGCTTCTGAGTATTCTTTGCTTTCCATCAAAAGAGCTGCAAGCTTTGCCTCAACCCTTTGCCTCAGGAAAGTCCGCTTCTCGGCACGAGTCCATTCCACCACTTCTTTACAAAGAGAAATCTGAAGGTCAGATGTCCCCGGTATTTTTGCCACATCATCAATAATTCCCCTCACAATTTTAGCAGTTTTTGCCTTCGGAATCAAAGAAAAAAAGGGCCTAAGCTGGTTCAGGAGGTTCCTGAGCTCCTCTGCTCGATTCTCTTGCCTGAGAAGATCCGAGAGATTCGTAATCGCTTGTTCTTTAATCCGCAGAGCATCAGGAGAGGATGAAGGATTTTCCAATACACGGTACAGGATAGAAATTGATTCAGATGGAGATTTGGCTTCTAGAGCCTGAGCAATTGATTCAGTGGTAACCGGGAGATAAGATGAAGACATGTTGATGCTTCAAATATCCAAATTCCTACAAAATGAGTAGGAACAACAAATCCAGGATTACACAAAATATAATTCACTATTCACCAAAGCAGGATATTTCTTTAAACACAAACTACGAAAAGATTTACATTTCATGGTGTAGCTAGTGTTGACACTGATATTACAAGAATTTATTGTAAGGTAGGATTCACATCTCATCAATTCATAACTGACACTCCTTAATTCTCAAATAACATGTAATCTAAAGAAACAAGTGGAAAAGGAACGAAAATCAATAGCCCCATCCGAAGCCATTGAGCTAGTCAGATCAAATTCAATGTACGAGCTAAAGACTTGGCTACTCTAGCTAGGGTTTCCGAAATTAAATAATTCACAGAATTTGAACAGGGAGAGAGATGAAAGTGATGGTACCTTAGAGATGATGAGAAGTGAGCGACGAGAGTCTGATGAGAGTGATTCTGAAGGATTTGGCCTTCTCCTAAGGTTAACTAGGCGTGGCAAACTACGCGCCGTCGTCGGAAGAGACTGCCCGCCGGCAAGATTCCAAGAATTAGGTCAAGAATTGAAGAGAAATGAACGATGAAATCGAAAATATGAAGAAATCAGTACCTCCAGAGGAGCAAGAAGATGGCTTGACGAATCGGTCAGATCGACTTCTCTCCTCTTCCCCTCTCTTCGTTGCCCTTCTCGATTCTCTCTCTGCCTACCGTTTCTCAATTCTAACCTGCTTTCATGATCCAGCTTAACTTATGGGCCACTACGCAACTCCTGGGCCGTCTCGGACTTTTTTGTTATTTGGGCTATTACCCGAATCCTGTAACATGTACCACCAGTTAACTATGCTAATGTTTGGATGTCAAAATTTTTTATATTTTTAATTTTTAAAAGTTTAAGCTTTTAAGAATATAGATATTTATTTTCTAAAAATTTATAAAAATAATTTGATAAATTGAAAAAAAATATATCCCAAAATTTAGAAAACAATGTTTTCCTTATTATTACTACAAGTTAAGCATTCAAATTTTTATTATTTGAAATTTGAAATAAAAGGAAATTTTCCCACAGCAAGATGTCAACTAACATCTCTAAAATTTGTAGACCACAACTAAGATTTAGCCTAACCTACAGTTGTTTCCTCCTATTTTAAAAAATATGTTATTATCCTCTTATTTTTTTCTAAAACATACAGTTATACCCTTCTAATTAATGGTAGACTTTTTAAAAACTTGTTGATCAATTCCTAGAATGTCAAACAAAAAAAAATGTTGACCAAAACTTGTGATTAGGAAAACACAAAAGATCGAACATGATTATTTACCAAATATAAATGACTAAATATGATAGTTTTCTAAAGGCAATTAGGTTTTCTAACTCTCCTTTTCTTAATACATGGGCCAGTTGAATTGGCTTAGCCCTAGTCTACAGGAAGACCAACTAGTAGATTGAGATATGTAGGATTTAATATATATTTCAGTTTTCTAAAACTTAGGACATATTAATGCAAGTGTGATTTTCTCTACATTTTAAAGTGGTCATGAAGTACCTTCTTTAC
Source organism: Aquilaria yunnanensis (assembly GCA_039654915.1). Taxonomy (NCBI): domain Eukaryota; kingdom Viridiplantae; phylum Streptophyta; class Magnoliopsida; order Malvales; family Thymelaeaceae; genus Aquilaria; species Aquilaria yunnanensis. The sequence goes on from CM077595.1 coordinate 8,182,241, forward strand.
AAATTCCATGTTTGTGTTTGGGTTGCCAAAGGAGGAATAGGAATGGCATAAAGAATCACATAGAGTTTGAGAATGGTCATAAACTATGCTCCCTCTTATTTTAAAACTATACACTTTTTTTTAGATTTCTAAAAGTTATCAAGAATCAACTCCAAAACTATAGGAAGAAAAATTAGGCCTAGCATTGAAATATTTGTACTGAAACATTACACCTCTCTCAGTCCTAAATAGCACACATGACACAATTGATGGTTATCCATTCACTAAGTAACCAAAATGGACTTTTGCAATCTAGAGTTGAATAACTCAACTGTAGGGGTAACTAGAGTGAATAGAAAATACAATTATGTTGCTAATGATATTTTCATTAATCAAAAACAAATGTTGTGGGCTTGAAGACGGCATGACATGACATAAAACACTTTATTGTTAATGCATTTGTTGGATCACAGCTAAGATTTATAGAAGAGGTCATTTCATGTCAGTAGTTAGGCAATAGCATAAAGATGACATCGATATCATGTAAATTTCCTTTTTAAAGATGAAAAACAAGGAAAAAATTATCTTGCCTCATTTCATAGTTGATGATGAACAAACAGCCTATCATGTTCATTTAGCTCTTGAAATTATGTTTAGCAACTCATTTAATCTAAAAAATATTGAGATCAATCTCCTACTTATATATTGCTTCATTTCAAACGTTCTCTCATTTTTTTCTAAAAAAAAAATTGTATTCAAAATCTCAAAGTGCTAAAACATAAATTTTCACACTATTTATTTTTCTCTCTCTTTATGAGAACCATTGAATGAACGTTTGACAACCAAAATGTCATGCACCTATGCTAATGGTGCAAGATGACTCTTTTAAGTTGTAGGAAGTACACAATTTTGTCTGAACAAAATTTGCTATGGAAATACGCTAGTGGCAAATATCACATGGTTGACTTCTTTTGCCTCAACCAGGACTTAATTTAAAAAATATTACTCAATTGAAATAGACGAAATGCTAAGCCTTTAGTATTGTGTTATACTTAAACAATAGTTTCCAGTGGTCAAGATCCTTAGTGCTTTGGGGAGTGACTTTAGGTTTTGAAAAACATAAGATGAATAATCATATATTTGTCAAAGCAAGATGATATAACTATAGGTTAGGGGCAAGTCTTTGAGGATTTTTTAGTACTTTTCTTTTTTTCTTTTTTGTCCAAGATCTCATAGGTTCTAGTAGTCATATTGACTATCGATTAATCCATGGTAAAGTGAAAATTGGAATACATTTAAGAGAAAAGCTCTTTCAAAATCTACTTCTATTTTTATTGTTTAATTTACTATCACATAATTTGCACTTGCTAGTTATAAATTCTTAGTAATAGGTTTTTTGTACTTAGAACAAATTCATTTTCACTTAAGTCAACTTAATACAAAAATGACTTATATCTAAAATTCTGTGAATGAAATAAAGTTTAGCTGGGACATAACCTAATTTCACGTAACAAGGCAACTTAAGTTCCATATCTTGTCAAAACTATGATGGTGAGTATAACTAATTTGAGCACATATTTCTGAATTTGAAAAATCATTAACACTACTATCCAAAACTAAAATATGACTTGACTCCAATTAAAAAGACTATCTAATATTCAAGTTTATGTTACCACATTAGATATTGTTTAGAATTTTAAGGAGATATCCACATACATGTGCACCAACACAGAGACATATCAACATCATATGGTACAAGTGTTTTGCAATATTAATTATAAATAATAAGTATTCAATTAAAAGTGTTAATTAAGATACTGATAAAAAATAAAATATAAGTTCTTTTCTTCAATGCATCACCAATATCATTTGAAAACTGATAAATTTATTGATTTAACAATCATGTAAATTTATTTTTAAAATTAATAATTTTTAAAATACTTATTTGGTTACAAAAAATAATTTTTAAATTCCTTAAAGTATCGAGTTTCAATTAATGTACCATCTAAAAAAAAAAATTTAAAAATGCCTTCCGAACACAGAGATTTTTCTTGCTTTTATTGAATCATCATACATTAGTTTTTTGAAAGTAAAAAAATCAAACATGATTTAAATTTCACAGCTGAAAAGCATGTACCAGTAGTTTTATTAAAAAAAGAAAAGAAAACAAAACAAAACAAAAAAGGAGCAACGAGTTGACATTTGAGCCCAAAATAGAAAGGGCCGGTTGTTGGCGGGGCGTGTGCTTGACTGGTAGGTAGTTGCTCGGCCGTTGATCACTCGACCGTTCCCGTTCAGACGCAGAATCAGTAGCCCAAATCTTAAAACCCCCAAAATCTCCTCACTGTACAAACCCATCAAACCCCAAATCCGTCAAATTTCGTAATCAGATTGAAAACTCTTCAGGTTTTAAAAAAGGCACAAATCCCCAATTAGTTCCCACATGGAGGCTTCACGTCTACAGGGTGAATTAATTACTAATACCAATTCATTTGTGGCTTGCGAGCCCAATCATCAGGAAAGCAACAGCGAGCAAGAACCAGGAAGCAAGCTCTCAAACCCACGAACCCGTGAAGTTCGAACCGTCGCGGTCTATTTCTGATTTGTAGCTGCTTAATCACCAGGAAGCTCGAGGTTTAACTTCTCTCCTTCGTTTTTTAGTGTTTTTAGTTATGATTTTGTTGTTTTTAGTTCTCGTCTTTCGTTTTTTAGTGTTGAGACGAGTGAGGTGTTGAGTTTGTTGTTTGGGGGCCCTTTGATTTGTTTGCTTCCTCGAATTCTGCAGATTCACGGCTAGCTGATAGGCTGACTTTTGGTTTGGAGGAACTGAGAAAGTGAACTGTTAATCCCTGATTTGCCGCATTATCTAATTTTTGCTAACACATTTCGGTTATAGATTTTGATTGTTGACTGGAAAAAATTGTAAAGTTAAGGTGGTAGTGTATTGTTTGGTAAAATGTTCTTGGTTAGCCTCTCAAATTGTTTTACATTAATCCCTGTTTTGCCACATTAGCTAATTTTTGCTAACACATTTTAGGTTATAGATTTCGATTGTTGACTGGAAAAATTGTAAAGCTAAGGTGGCAGTGTATTGTTCAGTAAAATGTTGTTGGTTAACCGCTCAAATTGTTTTTTGATTCTGTATTTTATTTTTAATATCTCTTGCCAGGATTGGGATTGGTTTGTGGAAATGCTTGTATCAGCCCTTTTAACATCTCTGGGAATAAATTCTGCTCTTTGTATAACATTCTTCATCTTGTACTCTGTGCTGAGGAAACAACCCATTAATTATGAGGTTTATATACCACGGTTACTGGATGAGGGAAATTATAATCGGAGAAGTCATTTCAATTTGGAAAGATTAATACCTACTCCTGGCTGGGTGAGAAAAGCTTGGGGACTTTCAGAACAGGACCTTTTGGAAATGTCAGGCTTAGATGCCATGGTGTTTGTGCGTGTTATAACCTTCAGGTATGCATCTTCAATTTTTATTGTCAATGAAAAGCTGGATTCAAATCATTTGTTGTCAAGAAAGAGAATACGTTTCCATCAGTTAAATGAGTTGCTTAGCTTCCTGGCGTTGCTTCCCTTTTGCAGCATTTTTTAATGTCATTGTAATTTTTTTTTGCTTCCTGATATTCAACAGTTCTGATAATGTCTTTCTGACTTGATATTTTTCTTTTTCAACTTAATGTAATGGAATACTGCAGTTTAAAGATCTTTTTGTTCGCTGGCGTTATTGGAATCTTTGTTCTTCTTCCAGTTAATTTCAGCGGAGATCAGCTTGAAGATATTGACTTTGTAGATTTTTCAAATAATTCTCTGGACGTATTTACTATTTCAAATGTAAGAAGTGGCTCAAAAAGGTAACTAATAACTGATTTTACCTTATGATTGGAACTGCAACATATGTAAACAAAATCTAGGATCTTGATACCAGTTTAGATTCATTGTTTTGCAACAGTCTTTAAGTTTCAATCATGACTTAGCTAACCAATGCCCTCCCAATAGGTTATAGGATTTTGAAAATAAACAAAAGCTGATGTTTTAGTAGCATTTATATGAAAAGAAGGAATTGACAAGGGTACTTATCCCAATTATCCTTTTTGAAACCCCAAGATAGGTGGGTAAAAGTGTAGGGTGTGAAAATATTGATGATAAATGCTATCATTTCCCAAATATTCTTCTGCTCTAGTGCCTTATATTTTTCCCTAATATGGTGAATTAGTGGTATATCCCTTTACTTGTAAAGAGAAATTCATGCTCTTTAGTACCAAGCCTTGAATTGAGTCAAATGAACACAAAACTCCATGCTTACACTTTTTAATATTTAGAACATGATTCTGTACAATTTGTTTTAACAGGTAATTTCTTATTCAACTGTCAATATGGGTACAAGTAGAGTGCATTGGCCTTTAAATGCTTGCAAACGATTGTCTTGTTGTACCTTGGAAACAACCTGTTTTTGTTTTTGTCAACACTAGTTGGTTCTGTTAGTTTTGTACATTTTCTTCCTCTATGGAAGTTTGCACTGAAATCAATCTCTGGCTTACTTTCTTGCTTACCTCACTTGACCATTCTTGCTTCCTTGCTTAAAGACAGGATGAAAGAAGAGTTGGATCTTCATAATATCAATATTCTTCATTTATTGGACAAGCAAATTTTATCAGATTTTTGGGCTAGTTGTCTTAAAAGTTATATAGAGAATTTAAGAGCAACTTTGAATTAGATATGTGTTTGTCAGTGACAAAGAGGAACTGTAATACAACTCTTTATAGAAGCAAATGAAAGCATCCACTCATTGATTGATATTTTTCTTGGGCAGGCTATGGGTTCACTTTGGCGCTGTATACCTTGTCACTGCATTTGTGTGCTTTCTTCTATATTATGTGAGCTTTTGCAGACAATTTTGGTGATATATTTTTTTTTTCATAAAATTTGCTATCTTAAACTGAGGTTTCTATTTACAGCATTAATAAACTATGCTGGATACTGTCTGCTGCTAAATGGTTTTTTATTTTGGAGCTTAGTTTATTTCTCCCTTCTAGCTTTCTTCATCTTGTGAAAGATGTTTGTGTATTCCTTCAGTTCATAGGCTGTTAACCTCGGTACTAATTTAGTTTTCTTGTTCAGGAATACAAATATCTATCTTCAAAACGGATCAGCTATTTCCTTTCCTCCAAGCCTCAGCCTCGTCAGTTCACCATTTTAGTTCGAAGTATACCTGTTTCTGCTGGAAGCAGTGTTGGTGAGAGTGTTGAGAATTTTTTTTCAGAATATCACCCTTCTACGTACCTCTCCCATATGGTTGTCCACCGGAGAAGGAAACTTCAAAACCTCCTTGTATGTGGTTTTTCTTTTGTTCCTTTTCAGTTCAACCTCTCATTTCTTGAGCCACTTATTGTTTTTGTTTACAATAAATGTATGCATTTAGAAGATAAACTCTGGGAGCAAATGGCCATAATTCTAGATGGTTTTCATCTAGTGGCTGATCTTGTTGTAAGAGTCATTCTATGATATATTTAAGAGATCAGCAGCACTTGTGATTGAGTTGGTTAGGTTGAATTCAAACATTGAGATATGCTAGTAAGTAAATGCAGTTGAGATGTTAGTCTAGTGATGGATCATCTATTGTGCTAGGAAGTACAAATGAAGTTATTTCATGGTAAGCTAAAAGTAGCCTAATTAAGAGAAACTGGGAAGGACTGCCTAGAATTTCTGGACATATCCAATATAGGCCAAGATATGTTCTGGAGTGCGATCTAATATAGTTCTGGTAGGAGACAGAAAGAGGAGCAAGGATAGTCCTTGGGCAATATACTTGAGGTTTGAAAAGGAATAGCTTGGTTAGAATGTTACTAAGAAAGATTATGGTAGGGAATAAGTCATCAGGTTTAATTGTCTTTATTCTTTAACAGTTGTTTCTTCATCATTTCTTTTCAGAAAGATGCCGCAAAATTTTCCAAACAACTGGTGCATCTACAGTCAGATCCAAGCCGACAAAAGAACAAGTGGGCTGGGCTATTTGGACACAAGGTTAATCTTGTGGATCATTATGAAAATAAGTTAGAAGATATAGAGGAGAGTGTGAGGCTAGAGCAGTCAGAGGTTTCAACAGCAGCAGAAGTATGTATTTCTGCTTGTTTCTTTTCCCCTTTTAGATCCCTGGATTTTGGTACTGTTATCTTCTTGAATTGGATTTCCAGACGCCTTAGATTCGTTCTGTTTCTCCATCACTTTATCTTTGTAAAAGATATATGCATTGAGATTTTAAAATGAAAAGGGTAAAATTAAAAGTAATCATGAGTTACTTGACCTTGAGGTGTGTTAAGAAACGTATTTTTTGTCAATAGTTTAGACAGAGCTGTCCATTATCAGCAAGTTCAAAAGCAATGGACATGGTTTGAATGGAGACACATGATTCATGTTGCATCTTGCTTCTGGTTTGGCATCATGGCTAATTATGATGAACCATAATCAAAACTTTTTTGAAAACAAATTTCATGTTGACTCTTCATGTATTTATGTACTTTTTTCAACCCTCATTCTGGTAAAACTCCAATATAGTACATCAGCAAAGGACAATTCCTTGTTGATGTTTTAAAATTTTTAATATTTGTTTTTCTGTGTCCTAAATGATAATGAACCCACAAATTTATAGTTATTTAAAATAAAACTTCTTCATCTTGGATCTTCGTGGTGGTGGCTTTTCTTGAACTTATATGATTTATCTCAACTGACCGGTATGGCTGTCTCAGATACCAATAACAAAGTGTTGAAACCCAAAGCAGGGCCTTGTTAAGAGAAAAAAATGGACAAGCCTACCACAAAGTTGTTTGATTTATAGACTCAAATTATATATAGTCACTCTGACCTGCTAAAAAATTTAGGTTTTCTAAGTCCTTCGACCATGGTGGGCATCTCATTGAATTTTCTTTCCTGAATGTAAAGGAAGTTGGAGCTGCCTTTGTGTCCTTTAAGTCCCGGTATGGTGCTGCAGTTGTTTCACATATGCAACAGTCGACAAATCCCACAGAATGGATTAGGGAACAAGCTCCTGAGCCTGATGATGTCTACTGGCCTTTCTTTTCGTTGTCATTCATGGAAAAGTGGATTTCTAAGATCGTAGTTATCCTCGCATGTATTCTTCTAACAATTCTATTCCTTATTCCAGTGCTTTTTGTGCAAGGTCTTACTAACCTCAACCAGTTGGAGATTTGGTTTCCTTTCTTGAAAAGCATTTTAACAAAGTAAGCATATTTTTTTTACTTTATTTCATTGTTCTTATCAGAAAGGACTGTTGTTTTATTATGATAATTCATGACATGCTATTGCTGCGACATTTCTCTCTCCCTTGGTTCATTTTATTTAATTTTATTTTTTCGTGTTCATTGGTTTTGTTCAACGATATTCATACACAGAAAGCACACTAGCAAGAGAAGGCAAAGCCTAGGGAGGGTGTCCAAATATGTTCCATGACTGTGAATTGGGGAAAGGACAATATATTGATGACTGAAGATAGATAGTCCCTCCTTCCCAGGCTGTTTGACCCTTTTGCAAACTGCACACAAATTAATAAACAGAAAAAAAATTGTATGTTGTTTCCACTTTTGCCATTCTATTTTTGCACGTAAATCAATGAAGATGGAAAAAATGAATATGAAATGATATTTTTAGAGGTAATATGGTAAAATAATTTACTAAATATGAAAACAGCGCAAAGATTTGAGATCGCCTAAAATATTAAGTTAGGCAATTCTTGGAAATGTTGATTGGCACCCTCGAATAGCCATAAGCTGTAGAATCTTAGTTGCCTAGATTGTGGTATGGGATTGGGCAGAACAAGACCAGAAAGTAAGGAATTGTCCATAGGAGAACAAATTCAGTTATAGTTCATTGTAGCTGGGAGAATACAATAGCTACTGCTGAAATCTGTTTATCTGCATGCAACCATTGCTTCTTTGAGGCTTGACACAATGGTCTCAGTCTTGTTATGACCCTGTTTTGTGAGCACTCTTTGAAGTCTGAATATTTTTTTATTTTAGTGAGTTGGTATTTTTTTCCATTGTAGATTGCCTGTTAGTATGGGCAACTGTTTGCATGGCTGTGCCTGCTAATAATGACAGCTGTCTCATGATAATTATTTGTTCCTATTACTTAAGGCTTAATCTGCAAATGTTAAACATGTTATAAACTACAACTTTTCTGTCTGATTATCTTGTTTATTATAATTTTTTTAGTTATAATAAATGGACAGAGTAATTTTGATATAGCATGGGAAGAAGAAATTAAGGCAACATAGAAGAAAGCCAAGGGGAAGAAAAGTTTGATATATTCTTATTTCATCAAAAATTTAGAATAACATAGCATAAGGAGGCTTATATAGGCAACCCGAAAAACTAAAAACTAGGATAACTAATAAGCAAACTAGCCTTTATTCTGTAAATCCTAATAATAGCCATAAATAACCTAACAGATATGGGATAATTATGATTCCTAAATTGAAAATGACTTTTCCCATAAATAACACAAATCTCCCAAATCCCAAAATACAAGAATTATGCTATATAATAATATGCTTACCTTGTTCTGAATCAATTTCTTTTCCTTTTTCAACTTGATCTTAGAAAAGGAGCATTCAGGTGGCCACTCCTAATGTTTTTGTCCTGACTTGTGATGCTGTTTGATATTTTCTTTTCTTTTCTGGAACAATGTTTTTGCGTGGATATCTCCTTTTTGTGTCTCTGTTGGTGCTCTCCCGTGATTCAGATTCTCATTTTGATGTAACATGCTTGCAGAAAGCTTGTCAATCAAGTAGTAACGGGTTATCTTCCCAGCCTTATTCTTCAATTGTTCCTTAAGCTTGCTCCTCCTATAATGGTGTTCCTTTCTTCCATTCAAGGATATGTTTGTCTCAGTGATATAGAAAAGAGTGCATGTAACAAAGTGCTTTGGTTCACTATATGGAATGTTTTCTTTGCAACTGTATTCTCTGGATCAATTTTATATCAGGTTTCTATCTTTCTGGAGCCAAAGACTATTCCATCAAAGCTAGCTGTTGCTGTTCCCGCCCAGGTGATATACATTTCCCAATGGTATACCTTTTTTTTGTTTGTCCAATTTACTAGACTATTGATTCCTCCAGTCAAGGTTCATGTAGTTCTATTGGTGAGTTGCAATACATGATTCTGTTTCGTTCTTGCATCTGCACAACTTTTCCATGTTAGGTTCTTACTAACGGGCAATATTCACTTTTTTTCCCTTTTTGGTTGCTTTCACAAAACAAAGTTGCAATAGCAAAGCCATTTTCCAACAGCCAAAGATGCGAAAATAACACCATTTTTCTCAAGATAATTTTGATTCTTGCTGCAGGCCTCCTTTTTCATTGCCTATGTAGTAACATCTGGATGGACTAGCACTTCCTCAGAACTCTTTCGCATAATCCAGTTCATTGGCAGTCAAACAAAGAGGCTGTCGCCTTGTTGCTCAGATAATGAATTTGAAGTTCCATCTATGCCCTATCAAAGGGAGCTCCCAAGAGTTCTGTTTTTTGGTCTACTTGGAATTACATATTTTTTTCTAGCTCCCTTGATATTGCCCTTCATCTTGGTTTATCTGTGTCTTGCATACATCATTTATCGCAATCAGGTTAGTTCTCTGTCTTAATTTTTGTATTCCTCACCTTTTTGGATGTTCGCTTTTGAAGCTATACTATCTTGTAAAGTGAGATTGATTCGGAAGTGGATGCAGTGGATAATCTGTCTCTTTCTCTCTCTCTCTCTCAGTAGCTTTGTTCACTTCTTTCTTCCAGCAAGGCCGGGCATAACCATAACTGGTTAAATTGCTCAGTTGAATCTGGCATACTAATCTCTCTCCCTCTCTCTCTCTACGTCATATGCATATTTCAAAGGTTTGTTTTGGGGAGGAGGGTATTTGGTAGAAGAAAAGAAGCTTGTGCAATTTGAGTCCTACTACTGTTTCTTTCTATTTGAAAGTAAATGCCTGAAAGTACCATTGGCAGGGACCTGAATTTTCTTAAGCTTTCTATTGTAACTCTTTGGATAAAGTTGGTTTTGGAATTAATTTTGAGCTAACTTTATTCAGCTATTGGAAATTTTTGCAGTTCATAAATGTTTATAAACCCAAGTATGAAACAGCGGGGAAGTTTTGGCCAATTGTGCACAATTCTATGATTTTCTCCCTCATACTAATGCAAGCAATTGCATTCGGGATATTTACATTGAAGAAGCTCCCTCTTGCTTCAACGTCGATTTTCCCTCTTCCTGTCCTGACACTTCTCTTTAATGAATACTGCCGGAAGCGTTTTCTTCCCAATTTTATCAACTACCCTGCAGAAGTAAGTCCCGCTGTCACTCTACTAAGAGCTCTGTGCACAAGGATGTTAGCTTTAACATGATTCTTTTGCTGTTAATCTTAAAGTCTCTTTTCTGGATGAAGACTTGAATCTTGATTCAGGTGTTGATTGAAGTTATTTTTATTCTATAATTGATTGGCTTGATGCAAGATTGTTGTTTTTTTAGCTAACCATTTTTTTCCTGGATTCAGGTGTTGATAAAGAGGGACAGAGAAGACCAAAATGATCCCGATATCCCCCATTTTTATGAGAAACTGGTGACTGCTTATCAGGACCCAGCTACGCTGCCAATTCAGTTTTCTAAGAGCAACGACAATCTTAATACACCACTTATATCCTCCCAAACACAAAGCTGAGGTATGATATATGCTAGATTTGTCACATATTTTGTTGCTGGTGATGACTTCATTTATTCTTCTACCGCTCTACTTTGCATGTAGCTTTTTCTTTATTGCCTTCAGTTTAACAAAAGTAACAGGAGGAATACTTAGTGTGGAATATCGAACTATAATGTATTATGTGCTTGTAGGTTTGTATTGCCATGTAAAAAGCTTACCTGTGAGCTGAACTTATCATTGACAAGAATCTTTCCATTCGAATACAAGTTCATAATGCAATATAGCTGGCTGTTGTGCTTCAAGTGCATTTTTTCAGATTACTTGCCCAAACTAAAATCGCAAGATACATATCTAGGTTAACAAAATTTACTTTTATCGGCATGTTTTTAACTTCCTTCAAGCATAATATTTCTGAAAATTAAGGGTATTCTAAGTTGCATTGGGTTTAAGCGGTCTAAATTTTGTAGGACAGGAAAATAATGGAAAAGTAGGAATATATTTGGAACAATATTTGGCGAGTGAAAAAAAATCAGATATATATATCTAGAAAGCTACATGGAGTCAAACTTCCTCATGTTTGGCTAGCCTTGGAAATCTTATTTCATATTGTGCTTTACCACTCTTAACGGATCAGGTATCCATGTTCCCATGATCTTAGAAATCTAACTTTCATGTCATTTAAAATGCGAAAATCATGTTACAAAACTTGGCATTATGAAGTAAAATGGAAGTTACTCTCCAGGATTTTTTTTCTTGTTTTTTCTTTAAGTCGGACAAATACTAGGAGATTTAAGGTGCTGACTGGCTTTGCCATCTATTTTTTCGATTTTCTAGAACTCTGTAAGTATGACATACTTCTAACGTTTCTGTAAGAAGTTGAATTTAAAAGAACATTGCTTTTGATGTGGTTTTCCTCCAGAATTTGCCAGAAACTTATTTCTTGAATTTGGAAATATAGAAATGAAATGCAATACTTGATTACATGTTTTTTATAATCATGTAAAGGAATTGGGCCAGAATAAGTTTTGGTTAAGTTCTAAGCAGTCATATAGACATGCCATGAAGTGAATCTTGCAACAGTTGATTTGATCTTACCAGGAAGCTTTGTCAGGTTTCAGGGCATTCCACTGGTCAAGTCAAGTTAATCCTTGTTCATAGCAAACCATCTTGAAAATTAGGAGCAGCCCTTGCAAGACTCTTAGCCATTCAGACACATTATTATACACATGATTTACTTTATATATGGGTTAGTGTCTTAATAAAATTCTGTCTTTAACCCGAAAAGAGTTCACAGACACATTAGAGCTGTATGGTGTATACTCTTTTCTGATTATTTCAGAGACGACCAAGGAAAGCACTTCCTTCCCATTCCCTGATGTCATTTAGTTATGAGATTACACGATAATTTATGGCGCTTTGTATCACACTCCATTTTCCAGTAGCTGTTTACCAGTCTTAGAATGAAGTAGCTCTATCCCATTGGTGTAGACGTCCAGAAGTGGCCATATGTATATGTCCCTATCCCTTGCGGGTTGAAGATTTTCTGGGTCCCAATTACCTCTCCTCCTGTTTCTTCAAACAAATTACTATGGTAATACAAAGTAAAAGGTGATGCCAATGGCAGGTAAAATAAGGGTAAAGGTCCAGCTGTGTTTTATCAATGCAGTGGTGGTAATTTCAAAGGGTAGAAAGACAACAGAAAAAACAGAGCTTAGGCATATACATTTTGGCGTTAGTTCTTCTTGTCTCCCCTTCTGGACTTTGCCCAATTAACTGTGTTCACGCGGTGCCTTGTCCCAAGCCGGAACTATTTTTAACTTTTGCCTCCTTTCCTCTCTCTGTTTTTTTTAGTTATATGCCGCAGACTTTTGAATCGAATTGTAAGTAGAGGTCCCTTTCGTTTGATGGAGATTTTTGCCCAAAACTATTTTCAAGAAAGAAGTGCCCAGTATTTGAATCATGTTGCTGTCAAAACGTTACATTTTGAATTAGCATTAGTAAGCAGGCTAACTTATTGCAATGAACCATAGGATGGGAAGCTGGGAAGCTACTTCTGAGGACTATATTTATTGTACCAGTTACTATTTGGAGTAGTTATAACTTATTGCAATATTTTTACGTCTAGTAAGTCTTTTGCACTTGATTAAATATATTACCCTCATTTTGATATTTACTTTTCAGTTTATAGTTTTTAAGGAAATTACAATTTAACATCTAAAGATGGTCCTGAAAGTTACAGTTAGACAATATATCTCGAGTACAAGGGAAATCATCAACTTTGTTCCAGGGAGAGCTAAGATTTATGATTTACCCCATAAATTAGCAACTTCTTAAAGCTAAATTAACTGTTGAAAGTTGCATGGACGTTATGATTTAATGTAAACGTAAAGCGATAAAATTGAACCTCGTGTATCATTCCTGATGTAACTCGCAACTAAGGAATATATTTAGTTCCGTATTAATTTTAATATTCCGAGAGAAAGACGCTACATAACAAATAAACAATTGTGACTTGTTAAAGCATAATATCTTGTAACACCTCCTTTAGCAACTTGACGCAAAGGCTAGACTTTGCACCTTGTTTTTTTTTTTTTTTTTTTTTTTTTTTTTTTTGTTTCCGAAATAGAATTGCTCCTTTTTGTTCCCTGAAACATCAATTGGAAAAAGAAAAAAAAAACTACCTGTAATTAACGGTATTTTGGGTCTCTCCAGCCAATAAGGTTGATTTCTTATTAGAAAGATCACACAGCTCCACTGGATTTGGAAAACCATTATAGTCAGTTCGTTGGATTGGAACAAAAACAATTCCTTTTTTCGTTTGTGAAGGCTGAGTTTATTGGATATTTTTAGGATCCACCGAATAAAATCAAGGACCATATATAATCTGAGTAGAGACATCTGTATTAGTGCTCCCGTAGATTTTTGTTTCACAAGCACCAAAAGAGAACAGATTTTTTGTTTCTTGAGCATTGTAGATGTAAATTAATTGGCTGATTAGTTCACAAGGATCTTATTTTAAGCATTTGGGGTCCTTTTCTACTTGAAAGTGATGGTTTTTGTCTGTCCCTGAGAAAGATTGGTCATTACAATGTTTTTGGCTTCTTTCAGAATTATTGGAACTCTTAGCGACCAAAAACGAAAGTCACTCTCCGAGGGAAGAGAAAGAAGACTCTGAGTTCATTTGCCGTTGGAATCGAGGCCCCTTTTGTTTTATTAGTCATTTTAAATAGTTCAATTGAATGTACTGTGCCAGTTATATAGTTAATGCAAATCAAATAAGTAAACACTTAGGCCTTAATTTCAACCAGTTGTGATTAGTTACGTGAATTTTGTATTTATATTCCCCTCGTCTGGTACTTTGTAACTAATGAACGTAGATGCATGTTAGGTCATGTTTGCCCTAATGGGAATTAATGCATACTAACACATTTCTTTCAACTATATTGCCACAGAAGCATATGCCAATAAATGCTTAAAAGTCTTACTAGTACTATAAATTTGTTATGCATGAAAAACACGAAAATAAATATCTATGCTTAATATATGTGTTTTCAGTTTTATGCACTTCGATTAGCTTCTAGCTAGCTCGAGAAAATATATATATTTCAGACAGGGAGGAGGAAAAAATTATCTTAAAATCAGATTTATTGAAATAAAATTGCAAATATATTAGATTTCCTTGACTAGGTCATGCATTTACAAACGAGCTTCGAAAGCTCCCCCCAAGACCCTGAAAATGAGACGAACGAATTTGATTCGCGGGAAGCCGAATAAACAAAGAACAAAGGCTTAACTACAAGTCGGGTTGCTTCTTCCCCTCTCCTTCTATCTCTTATATAAGTCCGAAAAAGAGAATAAGCTTAGCGGGACAAGGAAAATAATGAGAACCGAAACTATGACAGGTAAGCAAAAGGTTAGCGAGCTGGGCATGGAGGAGTCGACAGACAACAGTTGCGATGGAAACACAAGTTGGAGTCAAATAATGGATGTCGCCTCGGCTGCTGCTGCGTTCCGCGGAGCCCGGAGGGCGAGGAAGAGATTTGTGGGGGTGAGGCAGCGGCCGTCAGGCCGCTGGGTGGCGGAGATAAAGGATACGATACAGAAGATAAGGGTGTGGCTTGGTACCTACGACACCGCTGAAGAGGCTGCAAGAGCTTATGATGAGGCTGCTTGCTTGCTCCGCGGAGCTAATACTAGAACCAACTTCTTCCCCCGATCGCCTTCTTCTAATTCGAGGCCAGCCCTCCCTTCAAGAATCACAAATCTTCTCTTGCTTAGGCTCAAAGCAAGGAACAGTGCTGCTGCTGCGGCTGCTCTTGATGCTACCGGTCTGCGTACGAAGTTGCTAAGACAGGATCTGGTAGAGGCAGAGTCCGACGACTCGAACCTCGATAGCTTCTTTAATGTGCCCGAAGAATGCACAACTGGTAATGACACGGCTACCGCCACCACTTCTGATATCAGTTCTGTGAACGCCAGTGATTGCTCTGCTGAGGGTTTCGAGTCGAGTTTCTCTGCATTCGCTGATTGCAATATACCGGCATTGGCTTTGGATGAGGATTGGCGCAGTAAGGTTGAGAGGGACCTTAATGTTGGAGAAGAGGAAGTAGAGAATAAGGAAGAGAAGGGGGAGGAGGAAGTCGATGAAGAGAGCGCTACGGGAGTGATGGATTTTCAATTTCTAGATGATGCAGGTTCCTCATCGACCTACTGTTCTCCATTCAAGATCACGGAAGAGATGGTGGAGGAGCCTCTAGATCAGCACGAGAACTACGGGGATGACCCGTCGATGCTTCGGGAGACGATGAAGATGATGAAGTACGAACGCAAGTTCTCTGCATCTCTGTATGCCTTAAATGGAATACCGGAGTGTTTGAGGATAAAGCTTGGGCTAGGAAATGCTTTGGGAAAGGACAAACGCCCACAGCCCTCAAATCTAGTTAGGAAGAACTCTTCTTACGACGGAGAGGAAGTTGGAACCAAAGTTAACAAGGAAGATATTGATCAACTGATGATCAGACAACAACTTGGGACACCAGAAGAAACGGTGTCCTCCGAGTCTTGCTCCGCAAGCAATGAAGGTACAGAGTTGTGGAGCTCGCTCGATCTCCCTCCGATCTGCCTCATCATTTAGACGACAGCCTATGGTCTTGACTTCTTCATATGGAGTTTTAGATTTTCCTGATCACCTGATACAATCGTAGGCCGGGCTCAAGCAGAAGTTTTAACTTTCAGTGAAAAGGCATCTGCTTACAAGTTAGTTAAAAGTTTTCAGCTCTATACTTCAGAATAAAAGTTACGGCAGTTAAAAGAACGGTGTTACTTCTCTTCTCTTCTGTGTTTCTTGATCAGAAAAGGTAGGAAGTTTCACCATCCTTGGAGTTGGAGTATCAGAGCACCTTTCTTTGATCTCCAAACATAAATTGTTAACACCTTTTCTTGGGTCAATTCTTTTGCTTAAGTTGCTGACATGTATGAGGAATTCTTTTACAAGTAATTTCATAAGAAAGAATTTGCTTTGTGTGAATCATGGCTGCCACCTGTAAATGAAAAAAATGTTCCATGAACGGAAGTTCATTTATTGTCGTTTATTTAGTTAAATAAACACGGACACAAACAAAATTTTGTCTTTATTTAAGTTAAATGAACAAACGTGAATAAAGTGTAGTTCATTTGTTTATGTTCACAAACATTTCAATTAACATTTGTTCATTTATTTGTCCGTTTATTTTTTTGCTTGTTTGTTCGCTCATTTATTTATTTTCTGTCATTTAATTTATTTATAACATTTTATTTGTTCATTCGTTCATTTGCTCATTTATGTTTGTTATGTTGTTCACAAATACATTTGTTCATATTGTTCGTGAAAATGTTGATTTAATGGTGTTCTAACAATGTTATTACTCCACCTGTTTCACAAAAGATGAACCTTTTGCGTTTTTTTTTTTAATTAAAGCTTGACTTAAATATATTTATATTAACTTGTATTGTAAAAAATTATATTTATAAACTAGAATCTTTAAAGTACTAATTTCATATAAAAAAAATTTATATTTCTATAATTTTTTTTTTAAAAAAAAAATATTATAAATTAACAATTGTGAATAGTAAATGAGACAAACTTTGCTAGATTGAGAGATTATTAAAGAACAAATATGAATAGAAAAAATGTGTTTATTTTTTTATCGTGTTCGTTTTAAGTTAAACAAACGAACATGAACATGAACAAGTCTCCTTAATGTTCATTTAAACTTGTTTATTTAAAATTAAACAAATGAATGTGAACATACCCTTTCATGTTTGTTCTACTCATATACAGCCCCAGCTACCACCAGAATTTCTTCAAATGATAATGTCTACAAACAATTAGACATAAGGGTGAACATTCAATTTATTATGTTTAAATTGAACCGAATTAGTTCATTTGGTTTTGGATGACTAAAAACCGAATAGACCGAATAACCTTCTAAAATCAAACTCAAACTTAATCGAAATATTTTAGTTCATTTCGATTACAAATTGAATTAACCGGAACAACTGGGAAAGAAGAAAGAAGCTACATGTTGTTGCCAAACAAACGAGAGAGACGAAAAGGGACAAGAGAAGTCTACAAGATTTTCATTCAACAGCTATAAGAAAGTAAAATTGCCCACCTGAGGAAATATAAACGCTCTCCTCTCCCCCACAGCCTAAACTATTAGGACAGCAAAAAATCTACAAAATTACAAAAACCTAGAAAAGAGTGGAAAGAAGAGGAGAAGTCATACCGGAATCAAGAAAATTTTACAAATAGAGATGAGTGCAAGAGGAACAATCTTAGCACTACTAAAAAAAATCATTTTTCCAACGGCCATTTCCAACGGCTTCGCGTTGGAAATTTTAAAATTTCCAACGCGAAGCCGTTGGAAATAAGACGTTGGAAAACCAACCGTTGGAAGTCCATTTTCCAACGGTCAAAGTGAGGGCCGTTGGAATTTCCAACTGTCAGCCGTTGGAATCTGAGCAGTTGGAAATTTTCCAACGGCTCTATTATTTTTTTATTTTTTTCGTTTTCCAACGGCCTTGGCAGTTGGAAAATTGAAATGTTGGTTTCCAACTGCCTTGGCCGTTGGAAAGTAGGTTTTTTGATATTTTGTATATTCCCGTTCTATTTCCAATGCATTTCTTTAAACGTCAAACGGCTTAGGCGGTTCAAATTTATAGTATCATATGTAATCACATTTTGAACGGGTGCACATGCATATATGCAGTTGTAAATCTCAATGAAAACATACACAATTGATCGTACAGAATCATGTCATAAATATAGTTATAACATACACATAAAAGCTTTCACAATTGAAATTACAATATCATGACACAAATATAGTTACAATCCACATAAAAACATATATAATTGAAATTACATAGTTTCATTCTCCTAAAAAGTGTTTGTTTGTTGATGAACACAGAAAGAAATTACACTGTTTGCTGCTCAAATGCGTATGCTGAGGCTGGAACTCAGTGTGGTGTCCTGTAATGTGATCCACAGAACCTCCTGGAACATGCTGATTATGCCACTGGGCTGAATCCACAAGAGGCTGAAGATGTGAATGCCCTACACAGAAAAGAAACATTGACTTGAGCCATTTAACATGATAAGGACTAAAAGAACACATGATGGTACATGGCTCATTTCTGCTACAAGGCACCAAGGTCCAAAAGGGAATGAATTACATCAAACCAAAAAATCGCTTGTCCTTGGCATGCAAGAGTGAATTTACACATGACAAAACATAACACCTCACCAAGCTACTTTTTCATATCTCTTGGTAGCCTCAAGCAAATATAAGCTTATGCAGAAGGGAAAAAAATCTCTTCATATGCACTTTTTCCATCAGTCTTAGACTCTAGTGGCCTTAAAAGATGATACCACACAAACTGTATTCCAGAAGACAGTAGAAATCATAACTGAAAACAGGAAAACTGATTGTTGCTAGAACATTTGGCAGTTCCATTTTCCTGACTTAGTCCATCTTGGCCACAGTAGTAATCACTTTAACTGCTTAATTTTAGCATTCAGCAATCTCAGTCACAATGGTTTGCTAAGATTTTACACAGCGAGCAAAAAAATAAGGGTGTAAACCCAATGATTCCCTATATATAGGTCATCTCATTCATTGCAGAGGATTTTGTGTAAACTCATCATGTATTCATGCTTAAGAACAAAGTGTCCCATAAATGCTTAAAATTGAAAATTAAAAGAAAACCACTGTCTAAGTTTCAATGGTGTTCTTTTTCAATGAAAAAAAATCAATGGTGTTCTCTACTGAGCTTGGACCATTCAGAGGGGGAGAAAATACACCAGACCAGAAGAATAATGACCTTGATAAAAATCCTTACTATGCTAATTACAAACTAATTTAATTTTTAAAGGTTCTAAAATACCAAAAGGAATGACTTGATATGTCACTGAAGTACAGAACAACAAGCTAAACACTCTATAAGCTGTAGAATTGACAGTAGCAAAGTTTTATAAACGCAAAGCATCTTAAACAATATTTTTAGAATCAGTTCCAAGATACAAGCTACAGCTGCCAATTATAGACAACTCAGGGAGTTAATCACTAATACAGAGGCGTGATAATTGATGTACTTGAGAGCCCTGATAAGATCCTAGTCTAAAATTAAATGAGAGGCAAGGACAAGGATGGGAGTTATACATGATGCTACAGGACGAATTGTGTTATTGTAACCATAGAATCAATGACAGAACAGTTAACGCATTAATGCCAGTAAGCTGGTACCTGGGGCTCAGAGAAAATTAATTCTAGAAAATACGTAGGGCAGATAATTAATTGATGAATAATGAAGCCTAGTAAAACTACTTGGTTTGGGACCATGATAGGAGGGTTTAACTAGGATCACCTAAACAGGATTTAGTTAAGCATAAAAAGTGATTAAGCTTACTGCTAAGATCTATAAAGACAGAGACTTTCATCAATTGCCCCTAAATGCAAAAGCCCCACTTAGCACCAGGAGGGTCTTAGGCTGAGGAAAGCCAACCCTCAAACAAGATAATTCTGCAGTGACTCAAGAAACAGGAGAAAAAGCAGATTTTACCAGTGCTGTTACAGGAGCAGAATCTAGAGAAGAGAAACAAGGGACTGCCACCATAAACGAATCATTTTTAGTTTTATGATCAAAACTTTAAGTTTGATTCAGTATATGCATCAATTGTGATATGCCTAACAATGTGTTATTTAATGATCACACAAAAATAAACTCCAGTTCCATGCTGTTACAGCTGCTAATTTTGTGGCCTTCATCTGGGTTGAGAGGCTTTGTGAATATAATTTTTCTAGAGTATGTAATATTGAAGCCTGTCGCTCGCTTGGACATTTCCTATGTTCTTGCAGAATTCTAGCTGTGATCCACGTTACATTCTATGTGCCGTGAAATGGTGGCATGAAAATGAATTCTTAGTCTGCTGTGCAGCCTGTGATTATATACTTGAGTGATACTTCATTATCATAATGTTTTTGGAATGAACTCAGAGTAACTGTTTCATAAAAACTTCATTTTTATCCCTGGTGCAGACACAGTATAAAAGCTAATTAGGTACTAAACCTAAGAGAAAGAGCACTAGCGCTTGCTTCTTTTAGCCACTAAGCAGGTTAAGTTTATGAAAACTAAATGCTAGTACATATTCTACAGAATCAAGAGTGAGATTACACTTGGATCTTTCTGCAGCAAAGGTCAACAACACTCAATCCTAGGACAAACCGCACATTCACAGTGAGTTTCCTTCTAAGCACCAAATACTTGATAACTCACCCTCTCTTCAACTGTAAACAGAAATCCAGAAAGCACCAAAAAAGCAAAAAAAAACTGCAACACTAAAGACAAACAGCTAAACCATTTAGGACAACAGATATTTCCTGAGTACTATCAACGTCTCCGAAGAGACTTTCTGTCAATACGTAGTGCTAAGCCATTTAGGACAACCTATTGAAAACCAATAACCATGTAAACACTGAAATGATTCATTTTCTCAGAAACCCCAGTAAGTAGAAAAAACAACCCCGAAAGGCCTGTGAACTCGTTACTGTATCCTATAATATTTCACTAAGGCAAAGGATTTCCAGAAGGGGGTTTTTTTTTTCCAAGTAATAGCTGTTTCTGGGACCATAGAAGGAATGAAGAAATTTGGGTTTTTTTCAAGTCTTGCAACCATTGAGGTATGAGGAGAGCTCAATCCTTGGTTCCTTTCTCTATCTTCTGGAACATTTGCAAGTATCATAGATAGCATGCCACCAGGGTTTTCAATCTCAGGAGAAACTAGTATTTAAGTAATTAGTTACTGTATACTTTAGTTTTTTCTATCTAAAGGTCAATGAAGAATTGACTTGATCAAGACAGATGTACATAATTTCTATATTTTAGTTTTCGATTAACCATATATAATTTCTCTCCAAGAAGGTAAACATCTTTCCATATTCATTTAGCAAGATCCAGAGCACAAATTGTTGACGAAAAGATTGTCATATCAGTGTAACATCTTAGATTTCACACTTGCAATTCAGAGGTTATCTTTCCTTTTGTTGTTCTTCCTCATCATCATCATCAGATCATCAACATTATATACTTTAATCTCAAATTCCAATTACATTGGGGTTGGAGGGATAAAGTTCATAATTCCAATTAGCTAACAAAAATCATATTCACTATAAACTCATGAAACGAAAAAAGCTCAAAGTCAGTCCTCTTCAGCTCAACACTTTTGTGATTGTGAGGAACTAAAGAAGTAAAACACCGAGAATTTATGCAAATACGGTGAATCCTGTTTTTACCTTCACCAGTCACAAACAAGATAAACCAGAAGCAAAGGCAAATTTAAATCCCACCCACCTGATATGCTTTCATCGAGTGATCAGCGGCCTCCTTCCGTTCATCACTACTCTTAAATTCAGCCAAATACCTATAGTAATCTCCTTTCCTACAAGAACAACAGTGACAGTGAAAATTAAAGAAAGCCTCGTTCCAGAAACCAACATGGACGAAATCACACAACCTTCATTCAGGACAACTACTCACATTTTGTAATAAAACACAGAAGATTCACTTCCAGCGCAAGAGGGAATCAGATGCTCATCGATCACCGTCATAATATCACTGCAAATGCCAGGCAACTCGGCTTCCACCTTTTTGCCTATACCCTTTGATTCGCTTCACGTTTAGATCATTTCCTGTTGCCTCCTCTTTCTGCTCAATGGAGAAAAGAATCCTCCACGATGCTCTTCGAGCTCCGATCACATTCTTGTACCCAACGGAGAGCAGATTCCGCTCCTCCACAGTCAGATCCACATCAAGCTTAGCTAACTTTTTCATAGAATCCACCATTTCTGCGGCAATCAAAACTTCGAATCAAGTCAACAAATTCACACAAAACCCAGGTCCAAACCCTCGTTTGGTTGCTCAGAAAAAAAATGTACAGAACACATGAACCATAGATCTAAGTGTTCAATTAAGAGTCTAACACAAAAAGTGCCATAGAAAACAGAAGAAATAACAGACCGTTGTAGCGCCGATGAGCTTGCTGGCAGCTTCAGCTGATGCGCTTGCCGATGGTTGTGTCTCAAACGTCTCGGGTGAATCGCGCAGAGGAAAACGCAGATGAGCCGCGGATGGGTGAATCGCGACAAGTGAACTTCGGCGGAGCCGCGGAGGGGTGATCGCGCAGAGGAGAACGCAGAGGGTCAGTCGAGGGGTGAATCGCGCAGATGAACTGGGAATCACGAGCTGTGGGTAATAAATTTTGCCTTTGGAAAAAAATAAATGATACGGTGCGTTTCAGTTTTGTAATTTCCAACGGCTATAGGCCGTTGGAAACATCTCCAATAGGCACTGTTCACAATTTCCAACGGCTTTGACCGTTGGAAAAAAAACACAACACTTTCACCTTTTTCTCAAAATTTTCAAATTCACTATATTCATTTTCCAACGGCTTAGGCCGTTGGAAAAACTTTGCCTTCATTTTCCAACGGCCTTGGCCGTTGGAACTCGTGTTTCTGTTGACACATTTAATTCTTCCAACGGTTAGGCCGTTGGAAATTACATTTCTTTTATCTCCAGCCGTTGGATATTTTCCAACGGCTTGACCGTTGGAAAAGAGGTGTTTTTTAGTAGTGTAGGTGCTTTCTCATGAATCTTCTCGTCCAGAGAAATAGGATTTTGCGTATGGTGGGGTGTCAGGTATGGTTGTGCTTGAAGGTTAACGACTTGGTGCCAAGGGAGGGGAGTAATTTTGGGTTGGGCTAGTCCAAACACACCTAAACCTATAAGCTATTGGGTTGGGAAAGCCTAAAGCTAATAACAAATAATTTGGTTTCAATTAAAACCATATTGAAATTCCAAATTAACTGAACCAAAATTTTAATTTATTTCAGTTTTTTAGTTTTTTTGATTTAAACCAAACACTAATCACCCGTAGTCATATGTGTATTCCCACACTACCTTTCATTTGTGTTCTCTATCTAAAAGCAATAAAGAGATGAAAAAAAACATATTAACAAGTCGCTGTGTTTGTTTGGTTAGACTGATTTTAAAGTAATCAAAACAAAACAATTCAATCAATTTTTTGTTACAATAAAATTGATCCAGACCATCTAGATTGCATGTTAAAACTAATCCAAACTATTCGAATTATAATTTGGTTTAATCGGTTTTTATTCGAACCATTTGAATTATAATTTAATTTATTCAGATTTTGTAGGATTTTTTTATTGGAGCTAAGTATGTGGTGATTAAAAAATGAAATAGAAGTTGAAAAAATATGATAAAAATTTATAATAAAAAATTTCATATATAAAATTAAGGGTAAATGACAACCATCGTCCTTGAAATAAGGTTCATGTTGCGGATTCATCCTAGAATTAAAAAATGTTCCGTTGTTCGTTCTGTAATTATGAAAATATTGCACTATTTATCCTGCCATCAAATTTCCCATTAAAATGAATAGAAAAAAAATGTGAAAAAGAAGTTTTAACTCTAAAAAAACTTTTCATTTGCCTTAGACACCTCAAAAGTTTTATATCTTACAATCAAACCACCTTCTCCACTTTCTTTCAACTATTTAACCTGAACTCATGGTTTTCCTTTAACCATTTTCTTCTTCTTCCCATCAAAACCTTGTCCGGACTATATTTATTTTTTATTACTTAGATATAATCACTATCCAGAAGGTGTGGGATTAAATTACTTAGTGTCTGTTCGTTTTAAGTATAATTAATAATGTATCGAAAGTATTTAGTTTTTATAGTATTTGATCCATATTTTTTCAAATTAAAATCTTAATTAAAACTTTACACTTTAAAATATTATTCAAGTGATTATCAACACGCTTGCTTCCCCAGCCAACGCAATTTCTTCTTCATTGATGAGTCGTTCCTTCCCAGAACAACTCACATTCTTGAAAAGCTCTCTGACAACCACATAATGATTCAACTGAAAATCAGCCTACCCTTTGCCTTCCAGAGAAGTGCCTCTGGCACTTGAAGCCGACTTCATTGCGTTGTTTCCGTAAACGTTTTGTCCACCGGCACGAGCAGTAGCTTCAGGCTTCTTGCAGCCTAAAATGCTATCACTGGCTCCTCCGTTCTCCTGTAACCCACCACCATCACCCACAAACCCGGAATGAGATTCCTCAATTACCACAGCCCTCGGCCTTACTCCATCGTCATGGCTCCTCCTTGGTTCAGCCTAAACAATTTGTTGCTGAGTGAGCCTTGGTCTCTCACCTTCCCCAGCCACCATCGCACCTCCTCCTGCAACCTTGCCGCTGAAAATAGCCCCATCGTGCCTCTCTTTTTCATTCTTTGCCATCTTACGACCATCATCAATCCCCTTTGTAGCTACTTAGTGTCTGTTCATTTTAATATAATTAATAATGTATTGAAAGTATTTAGTTTTATAGTATTTGATCCATATTTTTTCAAATTAAAAACTTAATCAAAACTTTACACTTTAAATTATTATTCAAGTGTGTTTAAATCCTACACCCTATAGATAGTGATTATATCCAAGTAATAAAAAATAAATATAGTCCGGACAAAGTTTTGGTGGGAAGAAGAAGGAAATGGTTGAAGGAAAACCATAGGTTCGGGTTAGATAGTTGAATGAAAGTGGAGAATGTAGTTTGATTGCAAGTTGTAAAAGTTTTGAGGTTTTTAAGACAAATGAAAAAAATTTCAAGGGTTAAAACTTGTTTTTCATGTTTTTTTCCATACATTTTAACTAAAAATTTGGCAGCATGACGAATTGTGTAACATTTTCATAGTTAGAGGACAAACAGTGCAACATTTTTTAATTCCAAGATGAATCCGCAACATGGACCTTAGTTCAATGATGATGGTTGCCATTTACCCTAAAACTAAATGTTAATCCGTAACATCTAATCCAGAATTAGAGAAAAAGGACTTTATATAGGTATGATTGACTTGGATAGTTGAAAAATATGTATTACTTTCTCGGTTTTTTTCATTTTAAATTTTGAAAACCAATAAGTAATCCGGTAGCTAATATAAAATTCAGTTTTAAATCGAGCCGAACCTAATAACTAAACGATCAAACCGTTTTTATCCAATTAAAATAATTCATTTAACTTTTTGAGTTTTATTCGAATGATGAACACCTCTGTTAACGAGTGTGATATGTGAACAAGAAGACGAGGCATGAAGAGGGTTCACAAGTCAGATCAGCTCAGCTCAGTTTGTTGATAAAATGGAAACCGTTATACAAGATTTTAATTCGGATTGGTGTTGAGACTTGCATGAGCTCGTCCGATTTGATTCAATTCTTTGGTTTACATTTTTATGGGGGACAACACTCTCTTTTATTTGGTTTTGTTTGAACTGCTCTGGTTTTATAAAAAAGATCTAAGGCGTGAAATATTATACTATAAAATTCGGTCCAGTCAATCCACAACAATATTTGGGACTCAAACTTCTAATCTTGAAATTATGTGTTACACACTTTAGCTCAAGGTACTATTAATAGAGTTAGACTTTAAAACTCACGTAACATAATTTTTAACAGTTAAACTCAACTACTAGGTTTGTAACAAAGCTTTGATTTGAAATTTACGCAATCAATGGATGAAGAGCTATTCGAAAAGTTGGAAGAATGTTTGTTTTGATGTGGCTTGACCAAGACGCATCCTTTTAGCAACCGAGTCAAATATACAAGTCAAGTCAAACGTCAAAATTAATCTTTTATTTTCGTCACAACCAAGAAGAACAGATTAGATCTAGTCTGGTATAGACTCCTATTTAGCAATTTAGCAAAATATAATTCACACTTTCCTTTATGATATTGTTTAGTTAATGATTATGATAACTCTGAGTTACTAGGTCTGTTGAATTAACATAAAATTAGTTGTAAAATTTTGAGACTTACTTAGAAAAGAAAAAAGTCTTCAGACTTTAGTAGAAAAAACATGAAATGTTAGGACCAAAAGTGTCATTGTTTCCATATGCTGCTTAAATTCATTTTCGTCTAATACTATTGCTAATAGCATCACATCCCCTCGATCCCTGTCATGATTTCCCATCAACACAAAAAGCGAGCAGCGGACTCGCTAATAGTGGGAAATGATGGAGCCTATCCAAATAATAATTGAAAAGGTTAGGAAAAAAAAAACAAGAACATGCTTTGTTCACCTTCAACTAAACATAGTGTCCAATCACTATATTATTGCGCGGTCCTCCTCTCTCTCTCTCTCTCTCTTTTTTTTTTAAATATTAAAACTGAAAATTTGGGGTGCTGTTTCACAAATTGAGTAAATTTTATGGATGGTCCCTAAAATTTAGTTATTATTTGCTTTTAGTCTCTAACCTATTGAATATTTTTTTTAGTCCTAAATCTATTAAAAATGTTTTATTTTAGTCCTAAATCTATTGAAAATGTTTCATTTCTATCCCAATTTGATGAAATTTGTTAACTCAAAGTATTTGTCTGCTAACAAATTTTTAGATCATAATTTAAACTATCTGATAACTGTCTTACAATAAATTTAATCTATAAAATATATATTTTTTTTTTACAGTTAATGAAAAATTTAAACTATTTTTTTCTTTCTGTAAATTGAATACATTTCATTTAGAAAAAAAATATTAATTTAAATTGTCTATTTACTGTAAAAAAATATTAAACTTTTTAAATTTACTTGGAGATAGTTACAGAATATTTAGATTAAAATTTCAAAAGTTTTTGTCAGATTACTAGACTAATACATTATATTTAAAATTTATTGTCAAAAAATATTAAACTGTTTAAATTAGAATATTTAAATTAAAATAAATTTAATATGTATAATAATTTACTTTTATTTTTTTTAATAAAAAATATTTATATAAAATATAAGAATTAGAAAGTACTCATATGTAAAAGAATGAAAAAATATTCGTTTTTCAGAATTTAGAAAACAAAGCACCCAAACCAGCGTTAGGGTATTATAAAAGAGTACTGAAACCTCCAACCTCTCTCATATTATTCCGACCTTTTAACTAGAAGATCAAAATAGGTGGGCGATAAATTTTTGTTACTAAGAAAACTAGGGTTAAAACAAACTATGCATACACCCATCCAGGGCTATCCAAAAAAAGGAATCCAATCCAGGCTTCTCGTGTTGGATGAACAGCCTCTCTATCCCACCACCAGCACTAATGATGTTGATAGAATATGTGGCAAAAGGGAGGCTAAAGTAGCTGTGCCTGTGGGTTGAATTCCTTATGGGACAAGAAATAACACATTGATTGCTTTGGTAATCTCAAATCACATCCTACATTAGCGTTTTGGTCAGCACCAAAAGCAAGCCCTTGCACTTCTAAGGAATTTCCAATCTAGCCACCCTCCAGGTCTCATCAGCACCATTTTGCCAAATCATTTTTCAAAAAATTCTTAAAATAAAAACATTTGCGTCAACTAAAAAGTTCAAATCAATAAGTCAAAAGACTACCGCTATGTATAAAGTATTTTATGCATTAAAAAGAAAAGATTCATAAAATTTAATAACATTATAAAAAAATTTATTTTGAATAGATTATTATATCTAAATAATATTATATTTTCAAATAAAATTGGTCTTGGGCAAAAAATGATGTAAAAATAAAAAAAATAATTTAAATTAAACTGATTTAGGTTAAAACGAATTTGGTTTCAGTTAATTAAACTCTTCTCTACGTGAATGTTAGTTATTTGTTAACTTCAAATATATTTATGTTTGGTGATTGCAACTCATGGGTATATATGTTTGGAGAGGGTAAAGAGAGAGAGAGAATTTAGAGTTCAAGGCTATGTATTCTTAAGAGCTTAAAATCATAGCCGTT
The DNA here is from genome assembly GCA_039654915.1 of Aquilaria yunnanensis. Classification (NCBI taxonomy): domain Eukaryota; kingdom Viridiplantae; phylum Streptophyta; class Magnoliopsida; order Malvales; family Thymelaeaceae; genus Aquilaria; species Aquilaria yunnanensis. The sequence goes on from CM077595.1 coordinate 8,210,299, forward strand.
TGTTATCATTTCTAAAGGTCTACATCCGAAGCCCTTTTTTTTTTCCTAATCCTACGCGCATCTTAATACGTTAGATGAGTGCAGAAAAGTTTAAAGGAATAGATTCTCATTCTTAACTTAATATGGTCTTATCTCACAGTTCATTGAGATGATGTTAATCATTTGCAAGTATTGATTACATATAGGTCTGGCAAAAAAACAGTTGGCTACAAAAAGAAATGATTTCAAACATTGGTTTAAATAATTGAAATTGGTATTCTAATGATGTAAACGATTGATTGGTAATGAAACCTTTCACCTATTGGCTAAAATTAAGATCTCCATAATTTGGAAAGGTTAGAGTATTAGAAAAGGAATTAGATTGCCACCCACTTCTGAGCAGCCACCAACGAAAATACAAACTTGTGGATTATATTTACAGAGGTCAAAGTACGAAAAAAATGTTATGAACTCAAAACTACATCATGATCAATTAAAAAAATCTATAAAAAATTAAAATATCTGAAAAGTGTTGGTAACAAATTTGATAAATGTAAAATATATGGCATAAGACTAATATAATAAATTTTAGATTTCAGGACAAATCAGGATCTTAAGTGTCACTCATGAAAGTTTGGAGACCTAAAACACAAATTCCAACAATTTAAGATAAATTGGAAAAAATGCCTAGTTTCAAAGTTGGAGGATCAGAAAACATCACTGTTGACAATAAAAGGAACAATTCTGTAATTTACCTTTTTCGGGCAAAAAAGAAAATCAGACAAGAAAAGCAATTTTGGCAAACATAAAAACACGTCAAAAATGGTAAAATGCTCACTTTCAGAGTTTGAAGACCAGAGGATATCATCATAGATAAATGGAAGACCAATTGTGTAATTTACCGTTTTAACAAATTCAGGCCGAAGAAAAAGGTCCAACACTCTACCTTTTTCGGCCCAAAAGAACATCAACCAAATAATAATAATAATAAATTCAAGCCAAGGAAACAATGCCCCCACACTATCCATAGTTTCACATCACCTTTTGTTAATTTAGTATGCTCGTCTCATCCCATATTTATTGGACCATTTGAATTAGTATGAATGTTAAGAAAGTGAGAAAGTTTATATTTTGTTTACATCATTGTCTTTAATTTTTTACATGTAAATTAAAAAAGTTAAAAAAATAAATATTAAAATAATAATTTAACGACTGATATGGTAAGGTAATTTAATAAATATGAAAATGCTATAAGAATTTGGGACTGCCTAAAATAAAATATGTTGTAATAGTTTTAGGATTGATAAACATATTAATTTAGATATTTTATTCCAAATATGTTAATATGGATAGAAACACTACTCAAAGTCTCAACTCTCAACTATAAAAATTGAGACACTTTATTTATTTGATTGAGACACTTTACTCATTTGACCAGCTAAGTTAATTCGTGTTTGATAACTAGAGTGTATCATTCCATAAAGTCAAAGGCACGAAAATGAATTTGAGCAAAAAAAAAAGGTAAAAAATTGATAGGGAAAAATCTCAAATATATCACTGTAATTTAAGTGAACCAAATATGTCACTAAAGTTTTAGATGCTAATATTTAAAAATTGGCTCAAACTGGCCAGTGGGCATTAAAGACTAACAAAGAGGAACTAGTAGATTTAGAAAAATTTAGTATGATAATATAACTTTTAACAAACTTTAAGAATATCAAGTAATTTATTCAGTTCTTTTCTTACGCGCTAATTGAAGAAAAAATAAAATAAAAATGAACTGTTTGAAAAACTAAAGATAAATGTAAAGACATAGGTAACTGTTTTCTTATTTAATATAATAGTTAAAGAAATTTTTGGTACCTTTAACTTTTAGAATTTTTTTGATAAAATTTCATTAAATATAAAAATCTTAAATTTCATCTTTTTTATGAATATATCAATGCTAGATCTATAAATAATTATTAGTAAATTTTACAACTATTTGGAGAAGATTATTAAAAAAATTTATTTCTATATGCCATGATTATTTGTACAACTTGTATACTGATTAAAACTGTATACTTTAAGAAGCCTGAAAACTATTTGTTTACAATTATTATACACTTTTCATTTATATTTTGATTTTAAAGACATCTTTCAAAATTCCATGTTTATTTTTTTCAAGAATAGCTATACGACTGGACCTAGTGCAGTGCTCTTTTCCATTAGTTTTGCCTTATTTACAAAAATATTATCATCTCTTGAATAACACATCTTATAAAATGAATAATATTTTTTACATGACTGTCATTGCTTCTTAAATGACACATCTTGTGAAATAAATAACATTTTACATAACAGTAAATTTACATGAATGAAACAACATTATTGCAAATAAAATTTCTTACAAAATTGACAATATTTTCTGGAATATCAAATTTATATAAATGAAATATTATTTTTTACTGAACAAAATAACATTATTTACAAATAATATTTCTTATGAAATGAATTGTATTTTACTAAACAACACATTTGTATGAAAGTATATCACTTTTTATCAAAAAAAATAATATTATTTATAGAACAATATTTCTTACGAAGTGAACAACATATATATTGTAGAACAATAAATGGATATGAATAAAGCAACATTTTTTTCAATGAATGGAACAATATTTATTTTCTGAGTTTATCATGTACTGAATATAACATCTGGCTTACACAAACTCTTTGTCTTTATTCATTTTTTTAGCTCCCTATTCTCTTTGCCTCCAATTTTCTCCAGACCTAATCTCTAAGATTCTTACAGTTAAGATTACCCACTAGGCTTAGTACCTGGTAACAGTGATTGAGAACCCGTCAAATCAAAGACAATACAGAGAATAGCTTGATGTTGGAGATAAAGTGAGTCATGTTGGAGATAAAGTGAGTCATGTTGACTAAGGGTAAGCAAATTTTTGGTTTATATTCAAAATGACTGAATAATTGAAAAAAAATAAATTTTCGGTTATCACTTTTAGATATAATTTCAGTTTTCGATTATAATAAGAAATCGATATAGAAATTTAGATCAGTTTTTGGTTTGTTTTAATTACAATTTAGTTAACCAAAATAACTAAATTTTTATTTTACTAGTGTTTATGTTTGATGTTTGGAAATGATTATGTATGCAATGAATATTTATTATGTGTATGTATGTGATGTTTGAATTTGAAATGGATTATAGAGGTTTTCTATATGATAGGAATGTGTGTTTATATTAGAATATATGATGAATGTTTAAGGTTTAGAATGTGTATGCATTAAGTTTGATTATTTCGATTAAAAACTGAATAACCAAATTTTTTTTTGGTTATTTCAATTTTCTTTTATAGTTTTGCTTATTTGTTTATTCAATTTCGGTTAAAACCAATAAAACCGAATAAGCACCCCTAATTTCAACCGTGATAATTGGAAAGGCAAAAAGAGGTGCGGTGATAGAAATCGTAAATAAATTCAAAGTATAGGTGTAGGGTCTACTCTTGGTGTATTACATTCTCAACCTTTTTCAATTGGTGTGTAAGGCAAAAAAGGATAAATGGCTTAAAGTCTCAAAAGTTTGTTAAAAAGTACATTATCACTCTATGATTTCAAAACTATTAATTTTCACCTTTTCCATTAGGCTTTTAATAGTCAATGGTTAATTGATGTAATTTTGGAATATTAGTGCTCAATTTGAGCCATTTCAAAATATTATTGGGAATTTGGGATCAATAAAACTTTAGTGGCAGATTTGCTTCAAACCCACAATACTAATAGTATATTTGGGATTTTTGCCAAATTGATATAATTATAATAATGCAAGTAAAGATGTAAATGAGTTGAGCCAAGCTTGATCCGTTTTGTGCTCGAGCTTAACTTGACACTTTTGAGCTTGGCTCGAGCTCGGTTGGACCTAAGCTCGATATCAACTCAAGAGCTCAATAGGCTCAATGAATCAAGGGAAAATTGTAACATGAAAACCTTAAGGGTGCTGCATGTAAGCATTATGTAACTTTTAGGGTAAATTTAGTTAATCTTATATATAATGGCACTTTTTTTTTTAAAATGGGTTAACTGAAAGTTTCAAACCATAGAGCTTATGTGAAATCATGACTTAGCTCTAGGGGTACGAGTGTAATTAACCTTTTTCACCATGATACCTAAATGCTTGATAAGGCTCCAACTTACTAGGCTCGAAACTTGACTTTAAAATATATTAAATTTGATTTTTATATTAATCTCAAACCTAAGTTTATAAAGCTCAAGTTAAGAAGTATCAAACCAAACTCGAGTTCAAGTTCTTTGACAAAAGTTACACCCTACATGTTTTATACCGATATGTAGTTTGAGCTTGAAAAAGTGCATATTAGTTTTTTATTACTTTGTTGATGTGATATTTTACTTTATAGTATAGGTTGTAATGATGAAAAGTAATGTAAAACTTTTATTTCTGTTGGTACCAAAGTGTAACACTTAAATATAATTAATTTTCTTTTTTTAGAATTTGGGTTTTATATAATGGCCCGATCTCTAAGTTTGTGGACTCTCTCTAACTTTAGATTTAGAATTCGAGTAATGGTTAAGGCAAAACACACTTAGATTTATATGAAATGTATTTTAACTCAATTGTTTTATAATAATTTTAAGTATTTTAAAAACTTGATACTATAGGGGAAAAAAAAAAGGAAAGTAAAGAAAGAAAATAGTTACTTTTTTTGTTTCACACAAGTTGTCATTTTTACTATTCATAATAACTAATCTATAATTTTATTTATTTAAAAATTTATCAAAAAAATATGAACTTTTTATATGAGTGGAGCTTTAAAGATCAAAGTTTCTAAATACAACTTTTAAGAATTTTTTTTATAAATATTAATATGAATACAGAATACATTTAAGTTAAACTTTAGTCATAAAAGGTAGAGGAGCAGTCAAGGTGAGACTGATAGAGTACTAGCTAACAATGGAAAAAGAATACATTCAGTCCCAAAACTTTGATAATGTTTCTATTTAAGTCCTAAAATTTTGTGAGTTTTTATTTGAGTCCTAAACTTTTAAAACTTATAACGGTTAGTGCTAAACCATTAGCCACATGTTGTAGGGTTAACTTTAGGACTAATTGTTTATATGTTTTGCAAGTTTTATGATTCAAATAAAAATTTACAAAGTTCTAGGACTTAAATAGAAATTCACAATGTTTTCAAACTTAAATAGAAAAGTTACAAAAGTTTTAGGACTGAAAATTATCTTTCTGCGGCTTTTGTTCCATTGGTGTTTCAAAACCTTTAAGGAAAATAAAAACTAATAAGCTTTTTGTTTCTATATGATTGTTTAGTGGATATTACTTTTTAATGACCATAAATCTTTATTTTGCGATATTTGTTGTTCTTTGAAACTTTTAATCATCTTTTAAGATCTTTAAAAAGTATTTTTAATTTTTCATTTTATAAAAAAAATATATTTTTATCTTTTTTTCTAAATTGGAAAAACATAAAAAAAATACTCTATTCATCCCAATTTAGATGATATGTATTCCTTTTTGAGATGTTCTAAAAAGGTTGAAGCATTTTCTCTTTTGAAAAATTTTAAACAATTAATTTACTCTTTTACCCCCATTTAAACTCTCACTAGACAAAACTCAATAAATAATCTTTTTTTAATCTTCACTCAATCTCTCACTGCACAAAACTCAAAAAATAATATTTTTTTAATCATTATTTAAACTCTCTCTACACAAAATTTAAAAAAAAAATTAATTTTAGTTCTATGGGTAAAATTGAAAAAAAAACATAAATTACATATATCTTAATCTCCATGCCCAGAGAAACATTTTATTTATTTTGGGACAAAATGAGTATAAACAAAAAACTACTCATCCGAAAATTTAAAAAATTATAGAAAATTCTATACTTTTAATTTTCTTTCAACTTTTCTATTAAAGTCTTAAAACTTTGTGAAATTTTATTTGAGTCATAAGACTTGCAAAACATGTAAACAGTTAGTTCTAAAGTTAACCTCAGAATAGGTAGCAAGGGGTGAAAATGGGCCGGGTTGAGCCTAAGCTCATTTGGCTTGAGCTTGGGCCCTTCACTGTTCGGTACTACTCAGGCTCGAGCCCAATTTTTTCAGGCTCGAGCTCGGTTCGAAAGCTCGACTGGCACATAAATTTTTAGTATCCTAACTACAACTTATATGAAAGATGATGATTGAATATGTAATTTTCTTACATAGGTAACTAGAGAAGAGAAAATTGGAGAACTATCCCAAACTTTCTAATTATTTGCTATTATACCTCAAATCTGTAAACTTCACAAATGAGCCATCACCATCCTTACTTCGACTATAAAGCTACCATAATCCGTCGTTTGCTAGCTACCTCATGATTTATAGACCACTACAATCAAACTAATTGGGGGATTCATCCTAACACACTACAAATTGAGTATACAACCAGATAAATCCACATCACAAACAAGTGAACAACCGGTACCAAATGAGAATTAAATCGGAAGAACAAGCACCGGGTGAGACTTGTGTGACTTGGGATCAATTGCTATTTACTGCCAACCTGGGTTTTCGGCACCAAACTCCAGAGTGTGCCTGGGGCTTTAATCTTCGGCCGATTTGTCGGGGCGTGGGGCTATCGATTCGTCATGAACTTGAGACGTCAGTGGAGGTCGTTCGTCTGCCTGGTGCGATCTTGTTGTCCTACTGACAACCTGGCGATGGCAATCTCGTTGTCCTGCTAGTGAATGACTGGCGACCTAGTGATCTCATTTGCTTGGTGATGGGCCTGATGGCCATCGACGTCAACTGGGTGAGATGGCGGGCGAACTAGGGGTAAGGGTGCGACTTTAGGCAGTTGGCTGCCTGGGAAATAAAGGTTGCTGGGTTAGGCCTTAGGACTGATAGGAAACAAACAAAAGGGCTCGAGCCCAAAAGGCCCGTGAGCTCATGGGGCCGGATATGTTAAGGCTCCAGCTCAGCCCTAAATTTGGTCAAGCTCATTTTTTGGCTCGAGCTCGAGCTCGAGGTAGAAAAAACCCAACTCGAAATGCCTCAACTCAAGCTCGAGCTTAAACTACCCCAAAAAGGCCTGACCCTTTTTCACCCCTATAAGTGGCTGACAGTTTAGAATTAATTGTTTACATGTTTTAAAAAGTTTTAAAACTTAAATAAAAACTCACAAAATTTTAAGATTTAAATATAAAAAATTATCAAAATTTTAGAAATGAATGCATTTTCCCCCAACGAACATTTGGCCCACATCTGCTTAAACAAACATCAACATAAGCCCAAGTGGCAGAAATCACGCAGCCAATCGCTCTCTCCGTTCCACCCTCTTTTGCTCTCTATTTTATATTATTATTATTATTATTATGGTTGAACTCTCTATTTCTTATGAACCTTTGTGTTTGCCGCCCTCAAATATATTATATTTTCTGGACTGCAAAATGGTCCCCGCTTCATGTAGATGTTCAATACAAGCTTTATGCTGAGATCTTACAATAAACATTTGCAACAATGATGGTGATTAACTTGATGATTATTTAATAAGATATATTTAAGGTACCGGGCCAAAATCAGTACTTTACAAGATAAATCGTTTATACCAATAACACCATTTACTTGCTTTCCTTAGAGGCATTTCCCCCCTAAGAATCAGCGTGTCTGAATCTTATTATATGTACACAGTGTGTACCCCTGATGTGGCATGGAAATAAACGTTTGCAAGAGACAAGGTGATTGACTAATAAGCTAATACATTCACAAAATACACAACGGAAATTGGATCAAAAGAACCTTATCTCCTAACAAAGACCGGGTACAATAGACCTGATCCAACTTGAATCTAATCCCAGGATAAGGGGCATTTTTTTTAGAAAAAAAAATGCTATATCTATTAAAGGATTTATACAAAAATCTTATTAAATATTATGTGACACTGCACAACCTAGTATAGTCTTTATTTTCTTTTTCAGAAACCAGTCAACGAGTACAAGATTACGTTTATCACTAGCTTTTTATTTAGGACAACAAATAATACTAGTGCTATTTTCTAACACATGGAGTAATTAAAGGAGATCTCTAACATCAGAATCTGATTAATATTATAAGTTGTGCATACAAGATACTCTAATTAAGTCATCAAATCCCCAACACATAGAATTAGTTAGACCATATATTGTTAAAATAACATGGACGTCCAATCACAATCAAGAACAGAGAAACTGGCACTGATCCTTCATAGTAATAGAAGGAATAGTTAAAGACTAGTGCACTACAACAAATTTATGCACCGGCAGCACTTTGCCACTAGCGCTTTGCTACCCTCCACTTTTTTTGCCACTAACGCTACCTCTGCTCTATCACATCTCTCGACAATACTCATTAGAAAAAAAAAACCGCCCAATCAATGGGTTTGATTGATAAAGTGGAACTAAATCCAAAGACAATGAAATTCTTGAACAAAGGATTGATAACAAAGATAGTGAAAAGTTATTCAGTTACAATGAAAAAAGTGAAAGCAATAAGGCCCAACAATGAGAATGTACGGTGAAACACATGTTTTTAACTCATTTAAGTGTTGTGAAAGGTTTGAGCAACTAGAGTTAAGTTGAAAACTTTCAAGAACTAATTTGAGATTTGTAATATAGAATATTATATGCTTGAACAGAATATTTCTCCCATTTAATGGATAGTGATAAAATTTTTCATAATAAAAATATTAATAATAAATTTACCAATAAAATTAGTTGTAAAATTATTTTTTCCTAAATTTTAGTGGTAAATTTATTGATTTCACCTTTAAAATTACTCTTAACTTTACCCCGTACTCTAGCAAAAAATGGATAAAAAAAAAAAAGTTTGCGCTGTAAATAGGGATAGGGAGGTAAATGGATGTGTTGGAACTCAGAAGCAGGACAAGCGGTGCAAAAAGCTAGCACTAGCAGTAGAAATCGCGGCTAGAGTTTTGACATATTACTGATCAGTCAACGGACGATTTCGGTAAAAGGGCATATACAGCGCAATGGCTGCAATCTTCAACTTTTACCCTTTCTTTATAAAAAGAAATTCAGCTGACCAAATTGATATGGACAAATTGTTTTGTTTCAATTTAATACCAACCACGTCCGTCTCATTTTATCTGCTTTTTTTATAGCCCCAAACTATCTGTTCCACTTTTTGAAGTAAAAAATGCTATAATTATTCATTTATCTTTTCTACAAACCCATATAAAATAAAATTTTCTTATTTTATAAAAACGAAAGAAATCATCTTTTATAAAATGAATGAAATAATAATAATAATAATAATAATAATAATAATAATAATAGGGTACAAAATAAACAATAAATTTTATAGAAATTAAAAACCCTTACTCTTCCATCTCAAATTCCACCAAACCATTAAGAATGATAATGGACAGAATATGGACAAAGTTGCTATCAATGTTTAGAGTTTGGAGCAAATCTGCCACCAAGCATTAAAATAGTTTAGCGTAGCAAATGTGAGAAAATGAAAAAAAAAAAAATACAAGTTTCAATTTCAAGTTTTTTTTACCTAACACCTTGGCCTCTAAGTTTATGAATCTATCATTTTCATCACCATCCTCACTCCCGAAAACCCATGTACCCTCCACCACCCTTCACCTTTTTTTTTTTTTTCTATTACCAGCATTATCTCTATTCTTCCACACATTCAGACAATGCTCCTAAAAATGCTTCTTAGTATAAATTCCGATCAAACAAGATTTGAAGCAGGTGAAATTAAATCTAGATGTATTATAGTTCTAGAATAAAGGATTAATGGGAGCAATGGGAGTAATGGTGGAAGGTTACTAGATGATAATGAAGAAGGTGGAAACAATACGGCTTAGCAATAGGATTGTGTGATCAAACACGGGTTTTGACTCATTTATGTGTAGTGAAAGGTTTGTGTGGCTAGTGGTCAAGGAGAAAACTTTCAGTAACTAAGTTTAAGAATTGTGTCATAGAATATTCTATAAATAAATGGAATATTTCTACTATTTAATGGTTAGTGACAAAATTGGCTATAATAAAAATATTAATGATAAATTTTTCTGAAAAAGAAATTAGTAGCAAAATTACTATACTCTCTAAATTTTAGTGGCAAATTTGCCTATTTTGCCTAAATATAAACTATTCTTAGGTCAATAAGAATCAAGTTATTGATTTAAGGGCTTATCTGTATAATTCTGAAACCCAAAATGTTTATTATATAACATTTCATCCAATTATCTTAACTTGGTTGGCTGTTGAAGCCAACCTTATGGGGGGAAGAATGTAGGTTTTTCAAAAAGAGAAAGGGCAAGTGTATGTTAGGTTAAAGCTTCGAGGGTTTTAACTAAGCTCGTACCATATCCAAATCCAGCAGGTACAAATAAAAAACCCACATCCAATCCAAATCCATTTAATTATAAAAAATCCTATCCAATGGGCAAATTTCCATTGTCATCCTTACTCATTGTTGCCCCCTCTGATTTGCCGTTCCCCCCCCCCCCTTACATCTAGTGTTTTCGTTCAGATTTAGAATTTGATTCGATTTGGTTGGTTCTCTTTCATTGTTTTTATTACTTAAATAATATTATATGATGTTATCTATCAAAATTCATGTTCAATGCAACATCTCTTAGCTTATGATATTTAAGAGTGATTTAAGACTTTCACAGAGTAAATCTTCAATTGGAGGCAGATACCGATGAATTCACCAAAATCTTGGTCGTATGGAGATGTTTTGAACTTTGGTAATAGTTATGGAAGCAATTAAATAGAATAAAGTCAGCCTTTATTTTTTAGGTTTTATAGGTAGTTTTTTGTTTTTATAAATATTTTTTTTCAGGCCTTTAATGTTTGGTTGGTTTCACTACTGTTTCATTATTGTCCGCTTAGTCTAAGCTTTATTTCCATTATTTGTGAGTTTTCCAATTTTGTATTCATTCTAGTTTACATAGAATGTTCAACTTGATCTCATTTTATTTTTATTTTTATTTAGTATTGCAGAAACAAGTATGCTTATAGTAGTCAATTTTTATGTTCTTACTGTCCATTGGAGTCTTATAATGTCTTTGGTTTATAAATGTCATTTTCATCACTTTTAATTGGAATAAAGTATTTTTTGTCAAAAAAAAATTATAGAAATTTTATTATACAAGTTACTATAAAGTTTACCTTATACAATTGAACTCACAACTAACTTCCCACATACTTAATAATATGGCTAGGGATAAAACATTCCTAGAGTAAGGTGCATTCTCATACTTTGGATTTATTTACAATTTTTGCCACAACATCTTTCACGCTTCTCCATTCTTCTGTTTTGCCAATTTTTTATTCTTTACCAGCTCAGTTGAAGAATAATGAGAGAACAAGCAACATGCAAGTAGATGAATGGTATTCAGAGATTCTTAATTGGAATATTTCCTTCTTTTAGATCAAATTTTTATCTTCTTCTCAACATTTCCCAATTTCATTTGCCATATTCTTCAAGCAAATATTGTTGTTTGCTCGCAATTGCTATTCATCTTTTTCTCACAAAAATATTTATAATTTCTCCTCATTACAAGTGAAACAGAAAAGCTATTGATGGATCAAGCATTTTGCCATCTCAATTATGCACCTAGTCCGCAAAAATTCTATTTATCGGTAACATCAGTGATGAGACAAAGGTTTTCCATAATGGTGTAGTAGTGTCCATGTAGACTCAAAAGGAGATTATAATAGTTTATGTTTGTAGATTAGGTCCAAGTTCAAGTGTTGAGAATGGCCCTGACTATGGGCCAATGAGTTTTTTTGCACCTGAGCTAAGAAGCTTAAGACGTCCGTTTTGTGCTGTTTCTTCATGGTTATGGGGATCACTTTTGGTTTTCGATAGAATACTAGGTTTTTTTTTGTTGCATTTCAGATATGCCAATTTATTTTGGTATCTAAAAGGTCAACTAAGTTGTACAATGGTAAAAAAATGTTATTCTGTAAATATATTGTTTCATTTAGTAAAAAAATGTTATTTCTTTCATCCAAATGTATTGTTCTATAATGTTCACTTTGTAAAGAAATGCTATTTTGTAAATAATATTATTTCATTTAGTAAAAAGTGATGTTCCATTGTTATAAATATGTTGTTTTGTAATATAATGTTCACTTCGTAAGAAATATTGTCTCATAATTAACGTTATTTCTCTCAGTAAGATGTATTGTTTCATTCTTAAAAATGTGACATTCTGTAAAATATTATTCATTTCATAAGAAAATACTGCTCATAAATAATATTTTTTTGACTTAGTAAGAAATGTTGTTACCTTCAAATAAATATGTTGTTCCATAAAGTTTTTTTTTCATTTTTATAATATTTGTTGTTCAAGATGCAATGACAGTACTGTAAAATGTACTGTTCATTTCAATCTACTATTCGAGATGTGGTAATAATCTTATAAAATGTGTTGTTCATTTTATGAGATGTGTTGTTCAAGATGCGGTGATAATTTTGTAAATATCATGAAAATCTAGATGTAGTGATGTACAACAGGTGCATCAAATAGTTGATATTAATAGCATAGGCTTATGATATAAATATAGGGTAAACTCTACCTGTTGTCCCTAAACTATATTCTATATTACTTAATCATTCTGAAGCAATCCAGTATTGCATCAATCGTTCTTAAACTATTTAATTGCTATTGTATTATCCTGTCATCCATCACAACTGTTAATAATGAATGGAAAAATAATCTGGTTGCTGGTATAATTTTAAAGGTTTGCGTGGCTGCTAATATGACATTGATGAGGTAGTGTACCCCTTTACCGTCACATGACTATCACATGATAACATCATATTTCTTACATTTTGTTAGGGTTCTAATAACTTAGACTGCGAGTAAGTGTACCTAATCTCAAATTCAATCCAGCATTTAGAGATTTACAACTTGGATAAACCTCTAGTTCATTCATTAATTATTTGAGATAATGAGGGAAAATTCTATCATATTTTGGTAAAATGTAGTTTTAAGCATTGAGGAATAATCGTGAACCCAAAACTGTTCACATTTTGAGGATTTTAACTTACACCTTCTAAAACTCCCGTGTTTCAAACTAAAGAAATTTCCAATCAATTTTTTAGGCTACATTTAAAAATAACTCCAACAGAATTGCAGATTATAGAGTAGGAGGTTCTGTAAGAGAATTGGGGGGAAAATGTACCTTCCGATACGGAAAAAGAAAAAGGAAAAGAGAGGAAAAGGAAGGGCAAAAAGAGAAGAAGAAACACAAAATCCGCCTGCAGTAACTCCAATGGACTTTTTTAACCCTTCTGTGCGCTGCAGTGCCCTTTTTATTCTCTTTTAAAGCACCCATCTTTTCTTCTCCCTCTGCCTCCGAGTTTCATCAGCTGCAACACTTCACAGAGCTCATAAATTCAAGACATGGATAGATAGAAACATCAGCATCTGGAGTTCTAAGCTCTCCCTGTCTCTCTCTACAGACAATAACTATACTTTCTGGTCCATCCACCACAACCCAATACATAAAAAATAAAGAACAAATCTTTAGATAGAGAGAAAGAGGTGAGAGGGAGAGCTATACTGGAGAGAGGCAATGGAGGAAACTGAGGAGGCCCATGCCAGCAAAAAGAGAGCTTCGAAGACCAAAGGTCTCAGTCTCAGAGACAGAACCAATCCTTGCAATCATCAATCTAACCGGCACCATATGTGCCAATACTCTAATTTTGGCTTCTTCAACCAGAACCAGAACTTCCCTCCTCTGCTTCCTTCTCCTCCTCTCATACCTCTGCAACTCGCTTCTACTCCACCATTCCCTCACAACCGCACCTTTAAACCCAAAACCCATTTGCGGAAGCCTTCTTTCCAGCCCAATGATCATCTTCTTGCCGCCCCCTCTGATACCCCAGTGTATGCTGTTTCAACAATTTCAGGTGAGTTTTTTTAATGAAAAAAAGTTTATGTTTCTTTTGGTTGTGACCCCACCTACTTTCTGTTTCCCTTCATTTTAGTTAGATTTGTTTTCAATATTTTTCTTGTGTATGCCTCTCATGTTTATTGTATCTTCAATCATGTCAAGTCTCCATGAGCAATTTATCAGTTGAAACATGATGACCAGAATCTTGATAATGTTCTCTTATTTCTGTTCTGGGAATTCAACTTTGTTGAGAAAGCTTGAAAATTTCCTGTGTTCAATCCTTTTCCTGCTGTTGTTTTTTTGAATACGACTACGTACGTGTTTGAAGTTACAGTATAATTCCTGTAACTTGCACCTACTGCTTTTATATTTCTTTGATTCTCATTTTTTCCCCAGCCTCTCCTGTGGAGCTCCAAGTGCAAAGGAGAAAGAGCTTACCTTCTAATGGAAACAATGGAAGGAAGATCATCAGTAACACAACACAATCACTGGTGGTGGCAAGGAGGCCCGACTCTGGTGGTGTGGAAGGACAGGCTATTTCTCTCCTTGCCAACCATTTCCTGGTTCGATTTGATCCCTTGCAACATATTTACCATTACAATGTTGAGATTTCACCCAATGCTTCCAAGGAGGTCACGCGAATGATCAAAAGACAACTTGTAGAGAATAAGCCGGATGTGTTTTCTGGTGCTATCCCGGCCTATGATGGCCAAAAAAATCTTTATAGCCCTGTGGAATTCCAAAATGACCGGTTCGAGTTGTTCATTAGCCTCCCTTTGACCACCTCAAAGTTGGCTCCACAGGTTGGAGAGCTGAATAGCTTGGAGAAGAAGCAAAAACAGCTTAAATTGTTTCGGATCAACATCAAACTTGTATCGAAGTTGGATGGGAGGGATCTGAGTAGCTACCTGGGGAAGGAAGGTGATGATTGGGTCCCAATTCCTCAGGACTATCTCCATGCTTTAGATGTTGTCCTGAGGGAGAGTCCAACTGAGAAGTGCATATCTGTTGGAAGATCATTCTATTCTAGTTCAATGGGGGGTTCTAAAGAGATTGGAGGGGGAGCTGTTGGATTGAGAGGGTTCTTTCAGAGTCTTAGGCCAAGCGAACAAGGACTGGCTCTAAATGTGGACTTATCTGTCACTGCCTTCCATGAGAGCATCGGAGTGATCCCATACTTGCAGAAGCATTTTGAGTTTCTTAGAGACCTTCCTCAAAGGAAGACAAGAGGTTTGAGTGCTAAGGAAAGGAAGGAAGTACAGATGGCTCTGAAGAACCTCAGAGTTTTTGTTTGCCATAGAGAGACAGTTCAGAGATACAGAATATATGGGCTAACAGAGGAAGCAACTGAAAACCTTTGGTTCGCGGACAGAGATGGGAAGAACTTGAAGCTTGTAAGTTATTTCAAGGATCAGTATAACTATGATATACAGTTTCGCAACTTGCCATGCTTGCAGATCAGTAGAAGCAAACCTTGTTATCTTCCAATGGAGCTTTGTATGATATGTGAGGGCCAAAAGTTTCTTGGGAAACTTACAGATGATCAAACTGCAAGAATACTTAAAATGGGATGCCAGAGACCAAAAGAACGGAAAGCAATCATAGATGAAATCATGCATGCACCAGCTGGGCCAACAAGGTAATTATGGCAATACTTCTAGAAAATATTCTTGATTCTTCTTTTGCTTAGTATATAATTGTTGAAACTACGCTCCCTTGGATATTTCTCTTATTTGTGTTTTACTAACATTCATTTACAAGTGATTGTTTTAATAGTGGCAACCAGTCTGGAGAATTTAAGCTTCATGTTTCGAGAGAAATGACACGGCTGAAGGGGAGAATTCTTCAGCCTCCTAAGCTGAAGCTTGGCAACACTGGAATTGTAAGAGATCTGATTCCTTCACGTAATGACCGGCAGTGGAACCTTCTGGACAGTCATGTCTCTGAGGGAACACGGATAGAGAGGTGGGCGCTGATAAGTTTTGGTGGTACAGCTGATCAGAAATCCAACATTCCCAAGTTCATAAATCAGTTATGTCAGAGATGTGAGAAATTGGGTATATCTCTTAACAAAAACACAGCTGTGACTCCGCAGTTTGAACCAGTACAATTGCTTAATAATGTTTCCCTTTTGGAAACTAAACTCAAGATAATCCACAGAGCTGCTTTGAATAATCTTCAGCTTCTCATGTGTATAATGGAGAAAAAGCACAAAGGATATGCAGATTTGAAGCGAATAGCGGACACAAGTGTCGGAGTTGTCACCCAGTGCTGCCTATTCCCAAACATCGGGAAGTTGAATTCACAGTTTCTAGCAAATTTGGCTCTTAAAATCAATGCCAAAGTGGGGGGATGTACAGTTGCCTTGTACAATTCATTACCCTCACAAATACCGCGCCTTCTCCGACATGATGAGCCTGTGATCTTTATGGGTGCTGATGTGACTCATCCTCACCCGCTTGATGATTTCAGCCCCTCTATTGCTGCAGTTGTTGGGAGCATGAACTGGCCTGCGGCGAACAAGTATGTTTCGAGGATGAGATCACAAACACACAGGGAGGAAATAATCCAGGATCTTGGTCCAATGGTTGGGGAGCTGCTCGATGATTTTCACCAAGAAGTTGGGATACTACCAAAGAGGATAATCTTTTTCAGAGATGGTGTAAGTGAAACTCAGTTCCGTAAAGTTCTTAAAGAGGAGTTGCAAGCTATCAAAGGAGCTTGTGCAAGATACCCTGATTATAGACCTTCCATCACATTTTCAGTCGTTCAGAAAAGGCATCATGTGAGGCTATTTCCTTGTGATGATGATCCATCTTCCTCGCACGAAAAAGTTCTTGATGAAAATATTCCTCCTGGAACTGTGGTGGATACTGTGATAACACATCCAAGAGAATTTGATTTCTATCTTTGCAGTCACTGGGGTGTGAAAGGAACTAGCCGTCCGGCACATTACCATGTCTTGTGGGATGAGAATCAGTTCACTTCTGATGAGCTGCAGAAGTTGGTCTACAATCTCTGTTACACATTTGTAAGGTGCACGAAGCCCATTTCTTTGGTTCCTCCTGTTTATTACGCTCACCTGGCAGCATATAGGGGCAGGCTTTACCTTGAAAGATCTGAGCACACTTCTTTAACGAGAAATTCTTCAACAATCTGTCGAGCAGCGCCTCCTAGGGCGACACCTTTACCTAAACTTTGTGATAATGTTAAGAAGCTGATGTTTTACTGCTGACTAGTTGCTGCTCACTGATGCCTGATTTAACTTAGTATAGTCTCAGTCACGTAACTAGATGGTGCAATTTGTTTGAAGTAATCTTTTGAATAGCAAATAATACCATATTAGATCAGTTGAGAAATTGCGAATATCTGATCTTTCATGTATGGGGCTTGTATTTTTGTTCTTGCAACTTTATTCTCTCGATCAGGTCCATGGCAGGTTTCTATCTTCTAGTTCAAAGGATACCACTTCAGATCTAGCTGTTGCCTCTCTTGTTCAGGTGAGAGTACACACCCATACGGGATTCAGACAAACTTAGGTACATTTCATTATACTCTCGGATGGAGTTCTCTGTGAGCAGAAAGGGTTCAAAGTTCTGGAACGTGAAGGCTTGTGGTGGAAATTTGTGGCTCAAAATAACATGAAAGATTTGTGCTTTTCTTGTAGGGCATGCAAGTTTGGGGTAGTGTGGTAATTTTATGGTGGTTGAGGGGTAGTCTTGGGAGTAAAAAAAAATGGGAGGGACTGGAAGTGAATAAGAAACAAAGCAAAGCCTGTCCTGTGTCCTTTGCATCTGCATTTGAGGTAAAATGGCTGCCAGTCTGCCTGTTTTCTGCAGTTTTCCCATGCATGCATCAGATCAGGGAAGAAAAGTAAGACAAAGAAAGAAAAGAATAATATTGAAGTGAAAAAACTGTCTTTATTTTTCTTGATTAAAAAAGAAGAGTTTTTCACACAAAATTTTTATGTAAACTGTAATTATTTTGAAAGTGAAACTGTTAGGTTTGACAGTGAATTATTTGATTTGGTACATCAGGCAGGCAAAGCTATAACGAACAGAGAGAAGTTAGAAGTGAGAGAAGGAAGAGGGGGGACAAGTAGAAGAGTGAGAAAACGAAGGGGGAAGAGGCTGAAGCGGGCGGGTAAAGCAAAGGTCTGACCTTGGAGTTGCCCTTTTGTCTGTTCAGTTTTCCGTTTCAGGCCATCAGGAACTTTCACCACCATTCATTTCTTTGTAAAGCCTGTCCTGTGTACTGTTGTCACGCACGTGGGTCTTCCAGACCAACATTGTAACTTCCCCAGCCTGTGACTCTAACTCACCTCTGGTTAAGCTTGCAAAAGAAAAGAGTCCAAGGGTATTTTCGTGATACTACTTTATTTCTTCTGGCTAAATTTCACGCCTAGTCCCTTAACTATATCTTCTGTTACAGACTGTGGTTCTTGAACCGTCTAGTGGTTGCATGATTGGTATTCCAGTCTCCTCCCCTTCATTAGGCATCGACGGAAGTATTTTTCTTCATTCTTAATTTTATCAAATTGTTTCAGTTTGTTTCCTAAATTATAAAATATAATACGTAATCAATAAGTTTAGTTCTCTTTCTTGCAAAGTATTTCTCAAATTCAATTCTGAAATATGTCATGGCATGACTGCTGGGGAATAACAAAAATTAGAAATTAAAAGATTATTATGACAGTACAATGAAGTATCCTGCATGTTTTTTAGGGGAAAACAGACAAGTTTTCTTGAATTTTTAGTTTTATTAAAGCAACTTAATTAATGGGATACAGATGCTATAGTTACTAAAAGAACATGTTTTTAATTGTTAATTCATGCATTTTGATTGTTCATTTATTCATTTTAGAGTATTCATTTATACATTTTTTATTTTTCTTTTATTACTGCATCAAATCATTTTGAATTTGTCTAAATATGATCTCATCGTTATTGTCTAAATTTGAAGCTAGAGGAAAAGAAGGTGGAGGCTGTAAAGGGTGAAAGGGGCTACAAGGAGGAATAGGAGGAGCCAGAGGTGGAGAGGGAGCGGTGGCAACGGTGACAATAGGTACAGGGAGTTGTTAAACTGTTGAGGCTGCTAACTATTGTAAAATCCGGTCTAAGGAAGATCAAACAATCATTTGTGAAGAGCAAATAATTGATATTTGGCCTAGAGATACTGCTTTGATACCTGGGGTAACATACTGTTTATGAGTCAAGAAACTCAAAGGGGCCTACCCATAAAGAATAAACAAATATATGTGAAACTAGGGGGTCCCCTTGTCTGATTTCTCACTTCATTATAAAGGACTCAATTGGGCTCCCATTAATCAAAACTAAATATGATATTGTAGTAATGCACTACATGATCATAGCAATCTATTATTCAGGATTAATGAAAAATAGTCTTGATACTATAGTAACGCACTTCATAATCACACCAATCCATTATTTAGGATTCATGATGCATAAAACAGTCTTAATGAAGCTCCAATAAAGTTTATCATAGGCTTTCATGGAGAATATGCTCTACCATATTTTGCTTGTAACACTTGACATATAAGAGAATTAGAGTCCTTGTGCATTGTTATCCAAAGGATTTGGCGAGCAGGGCTTGGTTCAAAAATATTATATCACGAATTCCTAAAACTGTAGTAGCCCTTTGGAAGGGAAAGAAAGAATCTATCGTGGAAGTGCATGCCTGATCTTGACCAGGCCCACGCTACCAGAATATGACCTATAACATCCCAAGTCCAAAACGTGTCAACGGAACCCTTACCCACGCTACATAAGCGCTAGGTGCTTCTGTTATGAAACTGAAGCCTATACGTCCACATAAAGTGCCCCGGTAGACAATGCTAATCTCTCTAATCTAGGATCATCCCCGGTAAACAATGCATGTGCACACCCAGTATGTCACATTATCACGGTCCCAAGTCAGCTTTGATACCATCTGTAACGACCCAAATCCAGAACCGTGCAACGACAAATCGCATTGACTTTCTATGTGAGATATAGGGTGTTACAATCTTCCTCATTTATATGTCCAACGTCTACATAAGGTTTCCCACAAACAAATATAGAATTATGAGCTCAGTAGGTGATAAATATGAACCATATATGAAACAAACAGAACAAAATTGGGTCTTGATTCCTACAGAATCAAAAGTATGACTCACACCATAACAGAACTAGGTTGACTTTGATATCATTTGTGATTATCTAATTCCAAAACCCATCCATTAAACATTTACCCATATAACATGGGCTATCCTTCATGAAAATTATAAATACTAGGTAAATAAACTCTTAGACTTAAAGCTATATATATACATAAAAAATCAAATAGAGTTTTCATGTAGGATGCCACAACTAAGTTAGAGGATGCTTTTAGAGTCAACTGACACAAATAAGTACCGGTCCTATCTTTCCCTACAAATACACAAAAGCCTAGCAACATAATGATGGTGGTGGATGGGTTGAAGGACACATGATGGATGAGGGTACTCTAGGTGGCAATGTAATTGCACACTGTTTAGGGGTCAACCATAAGTCATCATTGGCCCGATTCCACTTCCAAGCATGTAGCTCCCACCATATGATGTATTAAGCCACTCAAATTAAATTCAAATGAACAAGTGGATTAACTATTTCCATTTCTCATATCTTTCTCCCCAGCTTTACCTTGTAGTGGATCTTTTTTTTTTTTTCTAATAAATTAATCTTCGTTTTGACCGATAAAAAAATGGACAATGGCAGCATGTGATGGTTAGATTTTGTGGGAGAGGGACGACCCATGGGAAATATGAGATTGGAAAATGAGAGCGGGTTAGGTTTGTTCTAATTTTATGAGTTGGGTAATGTGTGTTGAGGGAGGGAAATGAAATTGTCATAGTGATCTGTAACCATTACGATCGAGCATGTGGCCCATGTGATAGTGGTCATATGTCTACGTTGGTCATGGGCTATGAATTTATTTACTGGAATTATTGATCAGTAATAGATTGTGAAAACTGGTTAAATGAAAAATGAGTATTAAGGTCGATATTCAGTTCAACCCAATCTAAATAGAAGTTTTCACATTTATTAAGGTTCGAATTAGGTGCACCCAAATTCTAGTTATTCCTTTCTTCAACCCGATCGAACATGACAATTCTTATATATTCAAAATCCTGGTAGATGTGTGTGTCTCTTTATTTTGTTTTGTGGAATAAGACGAACAAAATTGCTCGAGTTTGTTGGGATAAATATCAAACCATTGATTATAAGCCACGTTTGTATAAGAAATTGAAAAGAAAAATAAAAACTAGCTAGGACTCTTTAGACAAAGACATTTCTTGGTTTGATCCTGGAAAAAAAAAATAAAGAAATGCATCTTCTTGAAATTAACGGTTTTACATCATTAACCTCGTTCACTTTCTTGTTTTAGAATTATGTGAAATAGAAAATAATTCGGTACATAGTTTCTGGAATACAACATAACCTTCTTTTTTCCTTGATTTCAACTTTGTACTTTTATTTTCCCAAATGTCATATACTCATGAATTAACCTACTTCCCTGCAACAAAATCATATATGACAATATGGAAACATAAAAAGCGTTATGTACATTAGCTTTCATAATAAAATTACTTAGTTTTTTTTTTCAGAAACAGAATATTTTTAACGTAATTAATTCTTCTTTAAAATAAAGATTTTTCATAATCTCACCAGTTGGAAAGGTCGTCTGATCCAGGAATTTTCATCAAGACACACATATGTCAATATCAACATCATTATTTATGAGGATAAAGTCATAATTTTTTTTTTCACCAATTGATATATATATGGGTAAATCACATAGTATTAAGCGTCCTCGAATTAATAACCATTTATAATATTTATCTTTTGGTTCCAAATCCGGATAAACTTGCCCTGCATAAAATGATCCGCCCAATATGGCGTCGTATTATGTCGATGATTGGCATAAATATTGCATTTGTTCTTCAACCAGATGACTCCATAATTATTTTGCTGCAAGCATATCATCATCCAATCATTCATATATAGTTTAAAGATGGGGATGGGTTTTTCTTCCAAGTTCTTAAACTTCTGCCAGGTGGTCTTTCTCATCATATGGTTTCTGCTCTCCACTTGTAAGTTTCTAACTGACCACTTTTAGTTTAATTAATAGCCATTTTTTCACTTTTTATTCCTAAGTTTAAAACAAATGCTGATTTTTTTATTATTCATAGTAATTAATTTATAATTTTATTTTTTTAAAAAAATATTATAAAAATATAAATATATTATATGAAAATAAAATTTTATAGATTATAGTTTCTAAGTATTATTTTTAATAATTTTTTTAATACATATTAATATGAATATTTTTAAATCAAAATACAGTCAAAAAAATAAAATCGTCAATTAATACGAAACAATGGTGTACAATTGATTTCTGGCTTGTGCAGAGCGTTTTTTTTTTTTTTTTTTTTTTTTGGGGTCCTCTAACATGGTGGAGTAAGGTTTTGTTTTCGGTTTATTTCCAGCTTACCGTTTCTCAAGAAAACCCAATTAGAAAAAAAAAAAAATTGATGCATTTGCCACTCAAAGTTAGTCGATGATTGAAAAAATGCCACTTTTGTTCCTTTTCCGTCCCAATATGCCATCAATGTAATGCCCCGGCGCAAGTACACCACCAGCCGCTAAACTCGCCACTGCGTCATTGTATCTGTGGAGCGCGGGGATATGGCACGCGCCCTCCTCGCTGGGACGGTGTCGCACACGTTCCGATGACGACGAATCCGAGGAAGTAGATGAAGCAGGTTGATGAGCGAGAAAGTGCCGGCGAAAGCAGCTCCGATCGAGTTTTCGATCTTCCATGCTGGCGGGTAGAGGAGGAAGCAGGCAACGGAGAATGGAAGAAGACCGTGAAGAAGATGGAGTTGGTGAAGTGGATAGGAGGGGGGACCGCGACGAAGTCGACCTTGTCCGCCGGCACTGCCACATCCTCTCCGTCATTTTTAACAAATTAACCACTAAACTAGGACATTTCAAGCGCATCTGTCATCATCGTTTTTTTCTTTGCGCAATCTGCCACCAATTTTATGGTTCAATAAGACTGCAGAAGAGTGTTTTAAATATATGTACCCAAGTGTGCTGGTTGGTACGGCCATCTCGAGACACGCTCCCCAAAGTCTAAGTTGCACAAAGCATCTTAAAAAAAAGAGTGAGAGTGGGAGTAGGAGTGACAGTTAGAAGTGAAAGCGGAAGCATAAGAATAGGAGCGATGACCCAAAATATAAGAATTATGCAACTTAGCCCTAAACCTGAAATTCTGCATAAAATCTATTGGAGAGAATCAACCCCCACAGCCCAATCCCATAGTCATAGGAGAAATCAAGAGTCATCATGCCAGCAATTACTCTTTAATAAGAGGTGTGACAGATACTTTTAGTAGTTAGTTTGATTTAAAATGACTCCAAGAAAATATTGGCCCAACATCCACCCCCCAAAAACCCAATTTCCCTATGCTAACACTCATAATTAATTTATACTTTTGTCAAAATTTTACTACTTTTTAACAAATTAATGATTACTACAATTATTTTTAGGGAATCAATTGTAAATAATTAAATTTTTTTCACATTTGTTTAACTATTCTATTCCTCTTATTTTTCTATATTTGTTTGCAATTCACCTCTATATCTTTTTTCTAGAGGGACTTTACTTATATATTTTTTTATTTGTTAAACTAATAGATAGAAATGTTAAAATGAATAATTGCTTGCTTATGCTTTTTAATTTCTTTTTAATATGTTGATAACTTGTTATGTCTTATGTGTGCCTTGCACCTTAGAATTGAATGTTGAAATTTTCAATATGTTGATATATTTCAGGTATAATTTGAAATATATGTGTGTTTATGTATGTATGTATGTATAACTGGTACATATGAGATGATGGTATGATATAATACTAGTACTGTATAATATTGGTGAAAAAATGATATGCTATTCAATACGAGATTTAAAACTTTGATAAGGAAATTTTATTGAGAACATTTTACTTCAAAGACTCAGGATTTGCAAGAAAATATATATAGAAAGCAAAACCCCGTCTAATTGTTTGACAACTCTTAATTACTCAACGCTAGAATTCGTTTGCTATTAATTGTGAATTCTTTCTAACATGACTACTTTTCAATATATATATATATAGATGCAAGAGTGAATGGAAGGTGTTCAGACTACAATTGGTCAGGTTGCAGGGAATATGCGGAAGCTGGTCACATTCCTTGCAGTGATGATATAGAGAGCGACCGCCAATGTTTCGACTGGTGTTATGCTGGTGGGATATACAATTATGACGAATGTTGTATCCAGGACTATCTTTGCTGCTGCGCTCCTTTCTGAAACTGAAAGTATCTATGCTCAACTCAACTACTGAATGGTCTAATTCACTGTAGAGTTAGGCTTACGTACCTAAATTTAGCTATTATACTATATACTAAAAGCCGTGTTCGGCTACTGTTCAAATAAACAGTAAAAATAGTGACTTTATCGTTTTGCCCCTTATCATTATTATTTTTTTTTTTTTTGCGTTCGTCGCTTTTTTTTTTGTTTTTCAGGATATGATTTTTTTAGAGTTTGATCCTCTTTTTTCAAGGCACTGAATTTCCTGAGGATTTGTGTTGCAATTTTACGTTTTCAATCTGTTTCATGTGTTGTTTCGGTGAAAACACGGTTTCAGTCTCTAACTTTCTAATGCTTCCATTTTAGGCTCGAATTTACATCAGTGTTATATTTTGGTCTTCAAATTTTATAACTATTAATCTACCTTTTCTATTTGCTATCTTCATCCCAAGCTTTTTTTTGTTGTTGTTTTATGTACTATTTTCTAAGAAAAGAAATTGGTGAGCACAATTTGTTCTGTTTATCTCTAATTTTTTTTGTTATTTTTTTATTTATTGCCTTCTAAAGCAAAATCTTGGTAATCATGATTTATTTCTTTAGCTTAAAGAAATAACTTTTGACATTAAAGTTTTAATAATTGACTTAATAAAGGTTAAAAAAATATAAATAAATTGAAGATGGATTTTTCTAAATAAATTTATAAAGAATATTAAAAATTGAAATTTCAATTAATAGAAGATAAAATTTTTTAGTGAATTAATTTTTAATGAAAAATTTTATCCATCATTTCAAAACATGTACAATGTTATGTTTCATATTCATTTTCAATTTTAACAATTATGGATCGATGGATTAAATTACTTTATTAAACTCTAAAGATTTTGAGTGAATTTTACTAAATAAATTTCTTATCAATATTAAAAATTGAAATTTAAATTAATAAGAGATGAAAATTTTTAGTGAATTATTTTTTTGTGACAAAAAATATTTATCATTTCGAAGCACATATAGTGTTATATTTTATAGAATTATGTTTTGATCACAATTAATCGTTTTAATAATAAGAACATAATATAAAGAAAACCCAACCCAAAATTAAAATGAAGCAAAATTTAATTGATTAACATCCATTTATGAACGAGAATTTTTTAATTATTTATTATTGGCATTTGTTTTAATGTCAAAATTTATAAAAAAAAAAAAATTGTTTGCTACAAAATGCGCCTAAAAAAACTCTCTATATTCTAACCACCGTTTTATCTACAGTAAACTATAGTTTCTTTCTGCTTTTGCCCTTCGGTGTTGGGCTGGGTTGTGACCCGCTCTGTTGCATATCCTTTCCTTTTTTTCTTTTTTATTGTTGGGTTGGGTTGCTTCTTTTGGAAGGTTTGTGACATTTTCGAATGAAAATATCTTTTAGAGGGTCGATCTCGCTATTCTCCTACTTTCACTTTTCTGTTTTGTGAAACACATTTCCAGTCCCTATGTTATTTTCGTTTCTGATATTAGACCCTGAGTTTAATAAATTATAGTGTTTTTGTTTAATTTCTTGGTTTTTTTTTTTATGTTTTATTTTCTAAACTAAAATATTGGTCACCATGGTTTATTTATTTTTTTAGTGAAATAAGACTTTTTTTTTTTTTACTTTTCCTAAGTCAATTGTTAAACTCTTAATACCTAAAGTTTTTATATTTTCTCTTTTGGTCTCCAAATTATTTTTATTATTTTTCTTCATTATTATTTTATTTAATATTGTAACATTATATGATCGCTGCAACATGCCGGTCCTCCATACCTCATTACTACTAAATAAAGAACACTGCCAAGGCTACATGCATGTATACTTGTTGTACAAAAATTAAGCATGCATACTAAAAGCAACTTGTTATATATTGGGCAAATTTTTTTTTTTTTTTGCATCCAATGACAAGTTGTCATATCTCTTTGCAAACTCACTTTTGTACAAATAAGTTTAATTTCCTAAACAAAATTAGGCTCTGGTTGTTGTTGGTGATTCTCAAATTATGCTATTGTATAATTACTAGTAGTATTGCAAAGTATAATTAAGTACTGCAACCTAATAATGAATAAAAGGCTCACAACTATAGATTACTGATCTTTCATCTTTATCTTTCAAAAATTTCCATTTTGACATTATTCCTACTTCAACTTGACTTCAATTCATTTTGGTTTACAAATTAAATTAACCATACATACTCTTATTCATGTTATAAAACCTCATAATATTCAAGTTAACTGGGGACATACATATTAACTCGTATATATAGATAAAACCTTTTCACCAAATGGAAAGTTAATGGGAAAAAAAAATGAAAAGGAATAATTGATACTTTTAATTGACTGACTTCCCACCCCATGCTGTACATAGAACTTAAATCATCACCTCTCTTTGGTTTATCTCAAAAATAGCCAATTTATGAAAAATATGTTATTTCAATTCCTTACATCAACTTTTGCAAATCTTATGTTTCCCATAAAATTTATATTGTATGTTGTAATACTATGCAATTAAACACCCGTAGTGCGCTCATGATGGTCACTAACCATCACAACATCTTTTCCCCTCAAGCCTAAAATCATAAATAACTCCTAAATTTCATTAACTTAGACACATAATCTCTTAAAACTTTGATATGGGCCAACTGGCTTCTCCAATTTTGGTAAGTGAGACACTTAAACTCCTTGAATAAAGGAAGTGAGACACGTGTGAGCTCATGATTTATTTTCGTTACATAATTGATACAATTAATTGTATGATGACAGAAATAAAAATCAAGGAAAACTCAAGGGGCCTGGCTTTAGTTTTTCTCTCAAAGAATGCAAATAAACGTATATAAGCATAGGAGCATAACAAAAATATAAGCGAATTTGATTTGTAGCTCCCCTTTCGATAAAATCCTGAACCATTTTAGCAAAAATTTCCCATGATGAGCACTGATTCAATAAACTCTTGGTGTTCGTTGCCAGGACGAGATCTGATTTTGGCACGCCCCTCCAATGTGTGGCTGCAATATAAGGTGTGGCTGCAGATATAAGGGAGGGGAGCTGGACAACGAAAATAAGGAGCTAACGTTGAGAAAGGGTTTTTGGGTTGTAGACTTTACACTAATCAGGTAATTAGGGATTGGAATAGGTTCAACTTGTTATTGAGGTGAAAAAATTGTTGTTTGAAAGAAACATGAAATTTTGTCGTGTTTAGATTGAGTTTTTGTATTTGTGGATAGACCATAAAGTATGGATATTTTTCCTTGATCGATGAACCAATTCTAGCTCAAGTAAAGAGAAGATGGAACAGTAACAAAAAACCATGAAATTGTTCCAATGCAATATTTACTGTCTTCTGTCAGAGGATAGGCCCCCTCTTACCTAGTTTCTTTATTTTGAAAAAATATACCTAATACAAAATTAATTGAATGCAACGTTAGGGGCTAAAAAGGTTTACTCAACGCTGTACTCATTACTCCTACTATATAAAAAAAGTAACAGCTAGTGCTTGCCGGGTGACCTAACTTAACTAAGAAGGCATGCCTATCAGCAGACAGCATTTGCTGCTCTTGTTAACAGAACAAATATTCATCCGTCCGACCAATCTATTTGCAGGTGCAGGCTGATCTAATTCAGTTCTCAACGGGCAGGTCCAATGTTGTGGTTAACAACATCTGCGTCTCATGATGCACCGTTAAAACTGTACTTATTATATTATAGACATATGTTCAATTAAATATATTAATTTATTCATAATTTTTTATATATAATTCACAAATAAATTAAAATTTGACTAATTTGCTCCTAAAAATTCACCCTCACTTCTCAGAAACCTTACCTCACTGCTGCCACTACTTTAGCCGCTACTGCTGGCACCTTCGAGAGATCGTCATCGGTTCCGAAACATCGCCTAGAGATCTCTTTGTCATTGTTTACCTCTTGATCTCACAGATACTCGCCTCCATGATGGTACATGATCGTTATTCACCTTTAGGTCATACTGTCATCACTTATCTCCAGATTTGTTAATTATTGCTTCCATATCGTGCCTGTTAAAGCCTTCGGTCTTCGTCTCGGCCGTCGCCACCAACAAGCTACGCGCAGAAACAAAATGAAAAAGGTGCCAAAGACAAAATACAAAAATGTCTAAAACAATAGGTAAAAATATTTAGAGAATTATGTGAAGTGTATGGTACAATATGTAGGTATTTTGTTTTCTTCCAACAAATATGTAAAGTGTCAAAATGTCTGAAGAAATATGTAAAAGTGTCTGAAGAAATACATAAAAGTATATAACAATATATAGACATTTTATTGTTTTAGACAAAATATAAATTGTAAAACTGTCTGAAAGAATATGTAAAAATATCTGAAAAAATATATAAAAGTGTTTAAAGCAATATACATATAATTTACTCCATTAAAAAATAAAGTGTTTGATTCAATAAGTAAAAAATATATGAATTAATAAGTAAAATGTCTGAAACAATACATAAAACTGTCTAATTTTACATATGAAAAGTGGTTGGAGTAATGTGTTAAAGCGTCTACAATAATATGTAAAAGTGTCTAGAATATATATAAAAGTGACTACAAATAGTATGAAAAAAAATTGTTATCTCCAAATTTAATAATCTCTGAAAAAATAGGATAAAGTGTTCAAATAAATTTGTAAAGGGGTCTTAATAAAAATACAAAAGTGAAAATAAGCTAGTAAAACTAAAACATTGCTCCTTGTGTCTTTTCCTGAAAGGATTTGCACTCTCCTGTGATGGAACAAAGCCGCCAGCGATCATCGACCTTCGATCTCTCTAAGCCGGTGACCATCGTACTTCGATCTCTCTAAACCACTTTCTTTCTACATGGTTCGATTTACTCACATATCTGGGTCTGTCCCTCACTCACGATCTCTTTTGGAGGAGGCTACCAGCTTCTTTAATCATTCCGGCAAAGAACCCGGTGCAATCTAAGGGGTTTGTGCAATCCCAACCACGGCAACCCTTACGTCACAATTTCGCCGGCTTCTGCGTCCAGCAAGAGTGAGTTTCTCTTCTTCAACCAATTCGGTAGCACTCGTCCTCCCTTGCCTATCGGATATTTTCCTCATTCGATACACCTTAGATTTTCGGGCCAGTGGATTTGATATGTGAAGTGTTGAATCGCTGCGGGAAGGGAGTTGATGATGCTGCCAAGAAGCCAAGCTCGATTGCTAATAATGTCTAGCATCATCGAGAACAGTGATATGAGAAAACGTGAGTTAAGGTTTGGGAAAACTGAGTTAAGGTGAGTGATAAATTTGAAAATTTGCCCCCATGTCTAATTACATGTGTATAGTAGCCATATACGCCCAAACGAGACGATCAAATAACACAAGTTTCATATGGATCAATTCATAATCAATTCCAGGAATTCAGTTGTCTAGTTTCACTATATGGAAGAGAGCTTTGAATTCGAAGAGTGACGAGTTGAAACCTGTAAGGTCCAGTACAAAAAAATGCCAGAGTAAGGTGAAACAGGATTTATGATTTAACAGTGAACCAGAGAGTGACATGACATCTGAGGTATTATTACATTGGAAGCTCTTTTTTTTTTTTTCCTTTTCTTATCCTCTAAAAATACAACCAGAACAATATCCCCGAAACTCTACCCATCCCGGAATCTGCTTCCTGTTGTTACAACTTACAATAACAATATGTTTTAAAACTGACACTTTCCTGTTACAATAACAACTAGTAATACTTAAATGTAATAAACAGTAGAAGAGGGGAAATCAAAACGTAGCTGAGAATGTTCCAGTATGTTTGAAAACGATAGGGACATGAACCAAAATCTCATGTACCTTTTCCCTCATCTGCTGTTCGGGTGACAATAAATATGCATGCCCATGCACCTCAATAATTCTCCAAAGATCGAAAATCATCTCAGCAGATCAACAGCTAATATTCCTCTTCAATATTGATTAGATGAAGAACCGTGATCATTTTCTGGCATAGGAAACTGATTACAGCTGGGTACAAATTGATCAAAGCAGCTTTCACTATAAGCCTAGCACAAGGAACTCTAGCCAATGACACAGAACAAGGATGTCATTGAATCCCAACTATCTCACCGGAAATAGCATTCTCCAAGATGGATCGACATTCACCATCCGAGGCTTCCATTCTGTATGATCTGCAACTGAAATAGAAAACAGTGCTCATCATGGTATCAGTTAGCACCACAAAAGAATACATCAGCACCAACAGAGGCCCTTCCCAGATCCTAGAAGATCCATCTCCATAACTCAGTGTCTTCACTCTATGTTCAAACAACCCCTCAACAAATGCCATTCCAATTGTAGACCCGAGAAATATCAAAAGACCCACCTGAGTTTGGCCCCTGATGAGAATGCTAGAACGAAGCAAGGCCTGTGGCCCCGAAACATCTTCCAACACACATATCACAATAGCAATGTTGCAAACAACAATTGCATAAGCAAAGATGATTGAGAACACTAGCCCCATCATGACCGCTCCATAAACCGCACAATCAGGAAAATACTCAAGGATGGACAATGCACTGCATACAGCAACAAGAGCAACGAAAAAAGTCGTCACACAACCAACTATTAGCAGACACATCCAGAGATACGTGGAAACGAGCCTTTGCCATAGCCTTCGAATTATCACAAAGAACTTGGTAACATCAACTGCTTTCCTCGAATACGTAAAATCCACACAGTAGACGACTGCAGCTTTCGCCAACAATGACAGTGTGATGAACAAAGGGAAGCACATTCCTGAAGAGACGATAGTCTCAGCAAACCGTTGGCACGACTGTTTGATGAAAGGCCTCAATGGGAGCCCACTGGTCTTTGCAACTAACAACAGCCTAACAGTAAGCCTCTTTACAATGGAATGATCAACCAACAAATTGGACATAAAAACTGCAGACATCGGACAAATCAGCAAAGCCACAATAATCACAAAAACAGAACAATTATACCGAAGAATCCTAACAGTTTCTCTCAAGATCTCCAGAGCGCTCATCGAATGAAATTGGTAATCACGTACACCACCATCCTGAACCCTTTCTATCTCCACCCCAAAATTCTGAACATTGGCAACCTCAGATCCCTCATGCTTCCAGTGATCCGACCTATTTCTAGGAGAAGCACCAGCAGCAACTTCCATTTCAAATAAAACCCAGAAAGCTACAATCCCAAATCCAGCTACAGAACCATTTAATCGGGAAATATCCAGGGTTAAATCAGATTGGAAACAGACATGCCTACCTCTTTAAGTGAAGCAATCATGACGGGTTACGTAGAAAACACTGTGGCAGCTGCGTTGAATGCGAGTTCCAATTGGAATTCTGCGTTGAAGGCCTACGTTTTGGGGGTTTATTATTTGGAAATCGGAGGAGTGTTGTGGCCTTGGGTCGACAGGCATGGCGGTAAACGTGCGAGAAGATCCCCAAATGGAATTCGTTTTGCGGATTTTTTTTATATGCTTGCCATAGGCGTACGCGTCAACCCTGTTATAAAATGGAAGCTTACAGGACAGAAGAGGACCGATCTGATCTACTGATGTCCAAAAAAAAGAGCATCCTTTCTTGCAAGAAAGCCCGGCCGGGACGATCTCGGTCTCCAATTTCATGATTTCATGTATGAAATCGAGTCGAGTTCGGTCCATTCCATCCTCTCTGCCTCTACAGTTGGTCAGCAATTCAGCAAGCACTCCGCAACAACGGACTTAGTTAACTCTTACCCCCAACAAACAATAAACGTATAAAACTTTTACATTGGTATGAGCTTATTTTTACTCTAAACATTTTAACTTAAGTTGACTTAGATTAAAATAAAGTGACTCTAAATATTTATAAACATAAATTAACCAAGCTCAAGCAAGTTATTAATACACGACTGACGGCTCATTTGCTTTGTTTTTACCTAAAGGCTAAAGCTCCCCATAAACTAATATGTATAATATATACTTCATAAATTTGGTTGAAACTTGTTTATTCCAAAAACAAATAGGAAGAGGAAAAACAATTCCGTCATAACCAAACAAAGATCCAAAAAATTTCTCCTTAGACTGGATATAATCATCAATATAATAACACTAAAACGTGTGTGTGTATATAAAGAGACACACACACACATATAAGCTCCAATAATGTAAATAAAATATGAATGTGAATTTTTACAAACAAAAATAAACTAGAGCTTAAACAAGTCATTAATACACGACTCATTTGGTTTGTCTGCACCTAAAGCTCTCATAAACTAATACGTATAATGACTACTTCATAAATTTGGTTGAAACTTGTTTATGTTTATTTATTAAACGTAAGACAAAATGAGTTTCAATAAACAAAAAAGGAAAGGGGAAAACAAGTCCGTCGTAACCAAACAAAGATCCCAAAAAAAACACATCTCAGTGGAATGGGTATAATAATCAATATAATAACACTAAAAATGTGTGTGTGTGTGTGTGTGTGTGTGTGTGTATAATCTCCAATAATGTAAATAAAATATCTGTTAATACATGGAGAGTATTTCTATTAGTATATGTATTTGAAGCCAAACAAATAAGATAGTAAATTATATAGGTTAAATATTTATTTAGCAAAAATTACAATTACTCCTTGAGGTTTACCTTAACCAACATTTTGCCCCCTTCATTTTTGAAAATCTATAGTTTGCCCCCTATTTCTTATATACTATCCCATAAAAACTCATGAAACTATAATTTAAACTGTATGATAGTTATCTTTTAATAATTTTGATTTCTTTAATATTTTTTTATAGTTAATAGATATTTTAAATTATTAATTTTTCATTTTTTAAATATATTTTTTCTTCTTATAAATACATATCAGTATTTTTAAAATGTCAGTTAGTTGTGAAAAAAATGTAAAAAATCTTAAAATCACTGAAGCACAGTTATCAGATAGTTTGTTTAAATAAAGATTTCAGAAGTTATTGCCAGATACTGTAAACGAAGTAGGGGGTAAAATGTAAGCTTTTTAAAATATAGAGAACAAAGTGTAGGTTAAATAAAACTATAGGTAATTTTTTGTAATTTTTTCTATTTATTTATTGCGTTAACGGAATCTCGAACAAAATTTTAGTGGGGCTTATTTCGTTTTTCTACGTTCATGCAGGACAAAATATGTATATATTTATCCGTTTCACAAAAATTGATTTTTTTATTATTTAAAGTAATTGATTTATAATTTTGTTTTTTAAAAAATTTATTATAAAAATATGAATAATTTATATAAAAATAAAAGTTTAAAGATTATAGTTTTTAAATATTACTCCCTCCGTCCCAAATTCTTTGCACCATTCACGTTTTACCAATTGATCTATGATTTTTTATTTTGGACATTTTAACATATAAATGAAAAACTTTTATGTGTGAATGATAAATCAAGATCTATAGTTTTTAAATATATTTTTTTTAATTTTTTTTCTAACAATCAATAATATAAAAAAATTCAAGTCAAACTAGCCCAAAAAGTCAAATGGTTCAAAGAAACCGGGACGAAGGGAGTATTTTTTAAGAAAATTTTTAATACATATTAATATATATACATTTAAGCCAAACTTTAATAAAAAAGTAAAAGAGTTAATTAATGTGAAATAGGAAAATACTATTTATTAAATGTGTTAACGGAATCCAGAGCAAAAATTTTAGTGGGGCCTATTTCATTTTCTGCATACATTGATCCAGAACAAAATATGTTGTACCATTTACGTAATGAGGATATAACAATCCAACTACGCCTTTCTATTTACCAAAAAAAAAAAAATCCGATTAAGCTTATTTGTTTAATGAATAGGTTTAAAAACAACAATTGTTGTTATATCCCCAAAAATAAAAGAAAAATGACTGATATATCCCCAGAACATTTTAAAAAACGACCGATAACTGAAGCTGAAGGTACTAATTATCAGTCATTTTGACTCATTATGTGACATTTCTTTTTCTGCCAGGGATTTGGGGACTGGGGTGGACGTTGGGCCCCTTTGATCTAGGAGTGGACCAGCCACATGTGCGTAACTTTTCTAGCCCAAGTTCAATATGTTTCTAAACAGCAGAGGCTAGGCTGGTAGCCTGATAAATCTTAAGCCAGTTCAATTGAATAGTATTAGTAGGATAGAATAGCTATAACTTTTAGCCACTGCACAACGCTACTCTCATACTTTGTAATATTTATAAAATTGTTATAATGCCTTAAATAATATATCTTATGAAATAAATAACACATTTTATAAGGATATCATTGTATTTTGAATAGTAGATCTTATGAAATGAAAAACACATTTCATAAAGTTGTCACAACATCTTGAATAACACAAGTTACACAATTTATAAAATGAACAACATTTTACATAATAATAAATTTGTCTGAATGGAACAATATTTCTTAATGAATCGAACAACATTATTTACGAACAATATTTTTTTACAAAATGAACAACATTTTACAAAAGAGTATCTTCATATAAATGAAACAATACTTCTTACCGTATAGAACAGTAATTATTACGAAATAAGCATCATATTACAGAACAACAAAGTCATATGAATGAAACATCATTTCTTGTTATAAGGACCATCAAATTTGTATGTTATAATTTGTATACTCTTAATGACTAATTATAAGGAACATCATTTTTGTATTTGCTCACCCCCCCCCCCCACCCCCAATCTCTCTCTTCAAATAACTAATTCTTAAAACATCAACTAGTATTCAAAGTTGTCTCGCAAACAAATAGATAGTAAGTTTAATTTTCATTTCTGAGTTTTAGTCCACCAACATTGTCAATTCTTGTCAACCCAATCACCAAACCATTAAGACCATTAGTCATCATCCACAAGAGATTCATAGTTGTCCATGTACTTGGTAGAAAAAAAGAAAAAAAAAAAGCAAAAAGAGCCAAATCTATATGGAGAATTAATTTGAATCATAAAATCCAAAATTGAATTTCATTACATTTTTGCTCTAAAAGACAAATCCACAACCACAATGATCGCACTAGTTTTTATTTTGTTAATTTAAATTTTGGTGGGGACTTTAAGGAGAAACATCAAGCTCTAATGACATCAAGAATATATTGAAAAGAACAACCTTCAAATTGAGAATCCGGCAAAAAAAGTCAATTTCTCTGGTGTTTACAAAGTTGATGACAAAGCGGAAAATCTCATAAACAGTGGCAACGACTTCACCCTTACAAGTAGGTTTGAAGATATTGCTAAGGGGGAAAGAGCCGAAGCTAACAGAGCTCACTTCCAAACTTATGTTGCCTAAGGTCCTCCACTCCAATTTAGGATGAACCATCAATGGATTTTTCTACTCTGAATTTGATATGGTTCAAATTCGCTAATTTGGTTATACAATAGAGGTGCAGCAAACAAACATCGACTGAATGAGTGACTAAATTCGTAAATACCCCAACAGCTTATCTAATCTATACACACACACATATATATAAAGCAGGATACATCTAGAGGTGTTTTTATCTTTTACTTAATGAAAGCGGTTGTGAAGCTGACATGTAACATGCTTTATTTTTTTAGTTAGTTAACTGCAAACTTTTGCACATGATTTACTGGATATGGTTTAAATTTGATGATTTGGTGATACAATAAATAGGGAGCAAACAAACATCGATTTTGAGACGAAAAGAAAGGTGACTAAGTGAGTGACAAAATTCATAAAAAAACCCCAGTAGCCTATCCAATCTACACACACACACACACACACACATAAAGCAGGATACATCTAGATGTGTTTTTATCTTTTTCTTAAGGAAGGCAATTATGGAGCTGACATGTAACATGCTTTTTTTTTTTAGTAAGTTAACCACAAATTTCTACACATGGTTTATCGAATATATCCCTCACCTTCTGATGCAATATAGCAGTAACACGTAGAAATCAAAACCTCAATTTTTTACTTACATCCAAATTTTAAATTTGGATTAAGTTTATTTAGATAAATATAAGATTAAATTTAGATTAATCCTATTTTTTTTAAATCTCAATTTTTGAATTAGTATGGTCAAAATTAATCAAATTATTTTCCAAGATAATTTTTTCCCAATGAAATTTAATTATTATTATAATTTTATTTTGTTATTAATTTGTTAAATGATTTTATAAATATTATCTCATACAAAAATTAATTTTAATATTATTAGATACCAACTATATCAATCCAGCCAATGCATATTAATTAATTTTTTAAAAAACCAATAATCACGTAGCCTATATAAACCCAAAATGTGAAAATTTTAAATTCATTCCACTCCTAAACCAAAGTTGATAGATGACTCCCCTTCCCTTCTCCCTTTTGTCTCCCTACCTACTTATGACTCCTGATGATCATCTGCCAAATTCATTAATGAAGTCATCTTTCTCCTCAGTTTTCGTGCTCTTTTCATCCGAAAATCTACAAGTAAAACCAAAATATTTGAGTTTCTAAAAAAAGAGATCAGGAATTTTTTTTAGGGTTCATCGTAATTTTTGTTTTTTGCTTTTAAGTTAAGCAGTAGAGTTGTTGACTTTAGAATCTGATAACCCCTTGATTCTTCAACTATATTCATCTTCACTCAAGGTTTCTTTTAAAGATTTAGCATATTTATTTATTAAAATTTCCTCTTTTACTTATTATTGCTAGATTCTTTCAATTTCATATTTTTACTTCTCGTCTGTTTTTTTTAGTTTTATATTTCTACTTTTCTTGGCTTGAGATGGCAATGTCATCAAACAATGAACAAACTTTATCACAGAAATGAATGCTTGGAACCGTCAAACAACTTACCGGCAGGGCAAGTACTACATTTCAAGTCCATCATCAATCAAGTTACTGAAGCCTCCGGTGACCTTAGTTCCATCACTGCCTTCATCATAGATACAATTTCCTTGATTCAAAATTGAGTCATAACTATCAATTTTGAATATTTACGCACATTCTTTCCTTTGCTGGTATTTTTGTGTAATTTTTCTTGGAAAATTTATGTATCAACAGATATGACATCGAGAATGGGGGTGGAGAGACCAATCAAGTGTTAGCCAAGCGAGGTGTGGACTGGTGCTTCCGATGAGGAATCAGAAGTCAACAAAAGAATCTAAGGTGAGCACTATCTTTAGTTCTACTCGATTCAAATGTTGTGGTGTAGTTGACATCTGAATCTGATTTTGTAGATTGTGTCCTTGACTAGCATACTTAGATGTGTATGTTCAGGTTTGTTTAATAAAAAATAAATTGCTAGAGTCTTGAATTTGCTACTATGTTTATCAAAAAATTTTGGATGTAACACTCAATATACATTGTCTCCATTTTATCCATTTAGATCATGTGCTGTGAGGTTTCAATTTGGCCACCTTTGTTAATTTTTTTGTTAACTTTTTTATTTGTTTACATGATAAAAGCTTGTGTTTTGGAGTTTTTTTTTCAGCTTAAGCTGTTGAAAATATCTTACTATCCATTCAATTTTAACTTATTATGTTAATTATTTATGGCTATTTTAGGCAAACTCCATTTTACATTTTTTAATGGAAATTTATATTTTTTTTCATCATCTCAATTTTTTTTGTAAAATAATTTTTTAAATTAATTGGTTTATTATTTTGGGCCAAATCAGGTAACTACATTTTACAATTTTTTCATGTATCCAAATTTTTTTTTAAAAAATATTTGTTTGTAACGCTAATATGTTTATTATTTGGGCCAATTTGGCCAACTTCGTTTAATGATTTTTTATCAAGCCCAAAAATTTTTCTTTTAAAACATATTTAATTTTAAAATTAATATATTTATTATTTTTGACTAATTAGACAAACTTCCTTTTAGAATTTTTTTATGTGGTGATGTCACCTAAAACTTTTCCTTTAATTATTTATTTTTAAAATTAATAGGTTTATTATTAAGGGCCAATTTGAGCAAACCTCCTTTTATAACTTCTATAATTTTTTTCATCCCACACAAATTTTTTCTAGAAATGTACTCCTTCCATTTCACAAAGGTTAGCCCTTTAATTTTTTTTACTAAATTTTGACTCAAATATATTCATATTAATTTGTATTGTAAAAAAATTTAAAAAAATATATTTATAAACTAGAGTCTTTAAGGTACTATTTTCATATAAAAAGTTTATACTTGTATAAGAAATTTTAAAATAAAAAAATTATGAATTAATTACTGTAAATTGTAAAGATGATAAACTTTACGAGAAGAATGCAGTATTATTTTTTTTTTTTACATATATGTAAACCGCTGTTGTTTATAACAAAAACTTGTTATGTTAATTGGTAGATGTATTGGAGATAGTCAATATAATGTTGGCATAATTTTATATTTTTAATGTTTGTTGGTTTAATAATAATATTGATCATAATATATTTATATCTTAGTTAAATATATATTATTTTTTAAAACTAAAAAAATATTTGAATCCCGAAACAACACCAAATATATAAAATAGTTACTATATGAAACTAGACCACCCGCACTTGATACTACACTGGGCTATGAACAACTTATAACAACATGCATCAGATCGAGTATCCATCTTTGAACACTTGGTTGTAATCCACAAAAAAGATAATGTCTGGATCTCATCAACTATTTTTTGTTATATCAGCCAAATTGTTGTACAACATATTGCCAGCCAAACCTTATTGATTTACATGTAAAAATTTAAGAGTAAAAATAAAAATAATACAATAACTTTTTCACCTTTTAAATTTTTTCAACAAACTAAAGAGAACAATATTGATAGAATGGTTGAAGTAAATACAAACTAAGAGTGTGAGCTACTTTGGATGTATCACATCCTCAACCTTTAGGATAATAATCTATTTTATAATGTCCTAGGTGTAGGATATTGATTAGCATAAATTTGGTTTGACTATTCATGATAATTAATATATAATTTTTTATATTTAAAATTTTGGTAGAATTTATAGTTTCTCACAAATAAAAATATAAATAAATTTTAGTTAAATTTAAATGAAAAAAATCAAGATGCAACAAAAAAATCAATCCGTTTAGATTCCTTACAAGTTAACACGGCACAATTAACCTGTTTTTTCATTTTAAAATGGGTTGAGCACACAACCCTGTATTGAAAAAGAATAAATCACCCCTAACCCACCCAAATTTGTTGTTCTTGGCTCTTGCAATCAACCGTGCTAAGCAAATTTAGATGTTGAACGGTGCTCATTCGCATCAAATGACCAAACCACAATCTTCGCTTCGCTTATTCTAAAAAGAAAAATTTTGAAATTATATGGAATCCTCCACGGTTCCTGTGTTAGTGTTGTGCCAAAAAGTCAATCATGAGATGATTGTATTTTACACATTGAGTCATGATATTTTATTGAGGCATCGTTC
This sequence comes from Aquilaria yunnanensis, assembly GCA_039654915.1. Taxonomy (NCBI): domain Eukaryota; kingdom Viridiplantae; phylum Streptophyta; class Magnoliopsida; order Malvales; family Thymelaeaceae; genus Aquilaria; species Aquilaria yunnanensis. Next base: position 8,250,004 of record CM077595.1, read on the forward strand.
CAATAATTGTGTTTATTATTTGTTTCTGTATAACGTAATCAAACATAATTATAATCTTAGAATAATAGTATTCTTAAACATCCTTGTCTAGTATTATTGTGGAGTTTGTTACAATAATACATAAAGACTAGCATATATGAAGATTAATATGGGATATGTAGTTTACATATAGATATGAGTTAGAAAACTTATGTACTGGACCGACCTACCATGAGAACGCTACATGGATCGTTATATGAATGTCATAAGTGAGTCTTATAGTGATCATAGTATATGTAGTCCTTTGACCTAAGATCATCAAGGTTTCCTACATTTGAGTCATATACTTTGATACTTTCTTTTGTTGCTCATAATTGAGTGAATATAGAGGTGGTCATTAGGTATGTCACATATCATAGAGAAGGTTTTGTATGATCAAGAATATATCACATATCATGCGAAGGGTTTTGTGTGATCAAGATGTGATTTGTCTCTTCTATGTAATAAGAGTGATATCTTTGGGCCCCTTAATAGTGTGAGACTAAGAAAAATGCATAGCCATGCTCGGATCAGTTGATATATAATATCAATGTCATCAATTTAAGTTAGTCTACTCGGTAATCAAGAAACCATAAATCGGGCTATACAAAAGTGACACATTCCATATCTCGTGTTTGGTCTTAATATCATGGACAAAGGGACGATGGCATATACGGGTAATGATCATAGAGGTTTAGTCAAATTGTCGATTATCTTGTCATTTGGGTAGCAATGATGTGCTGCTAGATATCGATCATTGTTTATGATCATAAATGTGATTTATAATCATTGTCAATGTGATAGGAGCATATTGGGTCGTACACATATAGTCAATTGGGTTATTTGAGTGCATGAGCCAAATTGTTTAGGTTTTGGTTTCATAATAATTTCGGATTAATAATTGGCCCAAAGGTTGAGCCATTAATTAAACCCAAAATTAAGCCTAATTGGAGTAGGGTTTTAAAACTCATTAGGCTTGGGAGTTGAGTCTCACTATAAATATACCATATAGTGGGAATTTTGTAGCTTTCACCCTAGCCTTCCGAAGGACGAAATTAAAAGGGTTCTGAAGATTCCAGCCGCAATTTTCTTTTGTCATTCCTTTGAAAACACAAGCTAGCATTGCAGACACAAGAGGAACGCATCTGTCGGGACGTGGTGATTCTAAAAAGCTTGTGTGGATACCATAGAGAGCTTGAATATATCAATTGTTCAAGTTTTGTGATTCAACTCAACAGTTGGGCGAAAAATCTCAAACGAATTAGGTATAAAATTTTTTAACACACGATTTACCCCGTTTCACTTGGATCATTGAGAGTTTCAATTATATTCTGTTGCGTCTATTTGGCTCCCGAAACCCAACATTCTGATCGTGGATGAGATGGGTCTTGAATGATTCAAAGGCAAATGGAGATGAAAGCTCAAAATTGAGGTTGTGGGTCTTTCATTTTTCATCTATTTCTGGCGAAAACTTGGTAAGGTAGCTCTATGGAGATGATGCAGAAAGATTAGAAAATGGTTAATGATGTGAAAGACAAGTTGAAAGAAGTCGGTATCCCAGATGATGAAATGAGTACCCTCTGAGAAGCAGCCACGAACAGCCATGGTTTGCGATGTATCGAAATTGCAACGAACAACTGGCAATGGGGAGCACAAATGGGGATCACGATCCAACCCTTATCACATATTTTCCTTCAAATCGAACGTTAGAGGAGCGTAGGTAGGACGAGATGATGGAAGGAATGGACTCCAGAGGTGCGGGCGGCCAACTACAGTGGCATATGTGCTAGACCGAGAGTGGATAATAGCGAGGACGTTTTTGTTAGAGGCTCCTCCCTCTGATTTCGGATCTTCGGTGACGGAATATGCCTGGGATAGGCGGTGTCAACAATCTAAGTCAGCCGTGGCAATTGGGCAGACCACTAGAAACATGAATGGCACATTTTATAATTTTATGTGATTTCAAGACCAAACATAGTTAGTTAAAAACCTAGTCCACTTTCATAATTTTATAACACGTAAACTCAGGTGATTTAACCCGATACAAACAGGTGATTAATAACTTAATAAGCCCACCGCAACGAGGCCCGCTCTTAAAAATTAAAATTTGCATGGGAATGTGATGGGTGGGTCCCGTGGCCGTGGGTGAAGTAAGCACGTACGTGTTGATTGTGGAGCGAAATTGGCTTCATTCTATGCTTTGCCCTCCATTCCAAAAGTTCCCTGTCAAACCTTCCATACATACTTCCTAGTTTCCAATTTCTGGAAGCCTCTTATCTTCGCCACCGCCGTTGATCATGCCGTCGCTGCCGCTCTCTCTCTGGACCCTCCTCTCCCAGTCCAAGCGCATCATCAACGCCCACTCCCGCCACTTCCTTGCCCTCTCCGTCCTCTTCCTCCTCCCTCTGTCTTTCGCCGTTGCCGTCCACCCCATCCTTGCCCAACTCCACTCCCTATCCACTCGTCGTGATGCTCATGTCCACAGCCGATACCTCCTCCGACTACAGCCCGATCCACGCGCTGTCGCTCCCGAAACCCTTCTCCTCACTCTCCTCTACTCTCTCTTCGTCTTCACCCTCGCCCTCCTCGGCGTCGGCTCCGTCACCTACAGCGTCTTCCATGGCTTCTTCGGCAGACCTGTCAAGCTATTATCCGCCATCAGGTCGGCCTTCGTCTCGTTCCTCCCTCTACTCGCTACTTCAATCGTAACACTGGTTCTCGCAATCGGGTTCATCGCGATTCTGGGGGTATTCGCGATTTCCGCGATTAAACTGTACCAACTCATTGAATTCGAAGCTAGTTATTCTTCCCCTTGTGTGGCATCTGTTCTAGTGATCCTATCAGTGTTCCTGCTTCTGGGCTTGGTTTGTTTGGCAGTGAATTGGAATCTGGCTTGCGTCATTGTGGTGGTGGAATCGACCTGGGGTCTGAGTCCGTTGAAGCGGAGTAGAAATTTGGTGAGAGGAATGCGAGCTGTTACTCTGTCCCTGTTTCTGTTCTTTGGGTTTCTTGCGGGTGTGTTGATATGGAGCAATTCGTCGCTTGGACTGTCTGGCTTTGGGGACAAATGGAAGAGCTGCACTTTTGTGGTGGATATTGTGGTCTTCTCTTCCTTCATGACGGTGCTTCTTCTGTACAATTTCGCGGCCAACTTGGTGCTTTACATGTACTGCAAGGCCATTAATGGAGAGCTTGCAGGGGAGATTGCAGAGGAGTTTGCAAGAGAGTACGTGAGTTTGCCTTTTGATGATGGCAAAGTTCCTCATGTTGTTTCTGTGGTGCATTGTTACTGAAAAGTGTGAGCTCTTTTTGATGGGTCCAATCAAGCTCTGGTCTTCAGTCACTCTCTTGTTCTCTCTACTTGTATAAAAGAACAGTCTTATAATTGAACATTTTCAGCCTTTCAGACATGTTGTGAATTACTTTTAACATGATGACAGGAAGGAAGTTATTAAATGCCTCTTTGTTCAAGATTGGCAAATTTTTATGTTTGGTAGTTCAGTAACTGTTGTGGATTTCCAGTGAACTTTGAGAGGTGTACTTCTAGCCTTTTGCCATTTCTTCTCCTGTCTTGTATTTCATTTTATGTGGCATACAGGCGATATATGCAAAACCTGCAAAAACCTAAGCCGGTAACCATTACCAACTTTTTTGTTCATACATTCAGTACAAAGGAAACAATCCACGTTGAAATTTGAATCTCAGATGTTTGGTTTCTGCAATTGGTTCACACAATATTTTGTGTACCTGCTATTTACTGACATATGAAATAAATATTTTGTCCAGTGAAAACAAAATAGAGGTTGGAATGGATGTTTCTGAATCCCCTATGTACAAAAAGGCAACCCTGGAAGCTGCATTAGAACTTTCAGATCTACATGATCAACAAGCATGCATCTTGATGATGTGTAGAAGAGGATTGTCAATTTGGCACTTTCAGTTACACCATACTCCCACAAATTAAAGAATCAACTCTTCAAAAACAATATGAACAAAGTTCATGAAATGTTGATAAAAAATAAAGATAGTTTCACAGCTTTCTGTCAATACCCATGCTAGATGGTTCTCTCAACCTGACAACCCTCTCATCATGATCATGGCCCAACAGGACATTGCTCCAGTTACTTGATCTCTGGACAAATCTGGAAGGAACCCTATCACTGTCTTCACCACCAGATGGTTCGTACCCATCACTAGTGGATCTTGTCAGAGGAAACCCCTTTTGAGCCGCCATATTGAAAGCAGGTAAACCCGTGAGCCGCCGCGACTCTTCAGCTCCTGATGAAGAGACTCGAAATGGGTTAATATCAGGTGATTCTATGCTACTCTCTGGGGAAGATGCCACTATCGCAGTAGAGCTTGACATTGCTTGGCTTGTTTGAAAAGCACTGCGTGCTTCCAGCTGAAGAGGAGCTAAGCCACTAGAAGACGTTGTGTTGAACCCTTTCTCAACAGTTTGGGCAGACATGTTCATCAGAGGCTCCAGTGGCAGGTCTGCTGGGAGGCGAACACGTTTACTTGATCTTCGCTTATTGCTATCAGGCCTTGGGATCATTCGACGGCTGCTACTGCTTCCAAAGCTGCCTTCTTTTTCTACCCCAAAGGAGGGCTCCCTTCTCAGAACAGGCTGAATGATTTTGGACTTCTTCCTTGCTTCTGCTGCAGCTTTTGAAACATCTTCTGCATTTAGCCGTGCCAAAGTCCAGGGACTGATCTTCACTGCTGTCGGGTTCTTCTTCTTTGCAGACTCGTCAACAACCATTCTTTTCCCGAAAGAACTCACAGACCCAGTATCAGGAGGAACAACATCAAACTAGAATAAAATGGCAGAAGCATCACTAAGAAGGTAGTCCTTAAGCTTGATTGGCCATAGTAATTGGCCATAGTAGAAATGATAAGAATATTGAAAATAAGTTGTTCATCAAATAACCTGATCTTCGAGAAACAAGCGAGGAGGTGTACACCAAGCAGCACGGTGGAAAGTATTGAAGGAGCTAGCACTACTTAATCCAGTGAGAGAGCTTGCGGGGGACATCTGCGCACTCTGCTGATCTCCGACTCCTTGTTGCTCCTGCTCCTGCTCCCTTAAAGCTATTATATAATCATATGTGCTGATTCCCTGTGGCATGGCAAGAGTAGTAATCATCTTACCAATTTCTTTTATATCATTCCAAAAAATGCATGATTGCTTCGCAACAATAACCTTCTTTATCAGTAGAATGTGGAAGAAGAAGAGCTGGGCAAGAGGCAGTGTTGCAAGCATGGCCAATAAAGTGCACACGACCTGTGGGAGGATATGAATTTACCCGACATTACTAAATCATAGTAGTTCCTCATAGACAAAAGAGCTAATTCTTAAATATTTCTAGTACCACATATACTTGATTCCTAGCATTCTATTTACAGGAACCGCTTTGAATTGCTAGGGTGTCAAATGCTATGTTGGATTGATGAGTTCTTCAAATAAAACCAACATTGTAAATCAAGTGTTAGCAGATTACTCACAACAATGATAACAAATGGAACCAAGGAAAAGCTGCTCCCTAGCTTGGAGGCAACATCCACAGAGAAATGTTTTCGCTCAAGAAAACAGCAGATAAGAACAAGGATTCCAACCAACCACTGTAGTATAAGCTGCAATCTCAAGGCCAAAGATGGAGAAACCATGTTCATACCTGTCAATAATCAATTGTGATAAAAATGACGAGAAAATAGATGGCTTACACAAGGTTCGTTAGGTTTTGGTATTTCTCTTGGAATGACCTAGAAGTAAGAAATATTGAACCCAACAGATGACTTTTAGGATTTGACTTTCAGTTGGTAATGGCAGGTGTTGAGCAATATCACTGGATTGATGCTGAAGAGAATCCGTGATGGAAGAAGTGTAGAAGACCATAGTGTAAGGACGCTATGGTGCTTTTATCAGGGTTTTTATGAATGACAAACGAAAAGCTCAGTGACCTGAATGATCAAACACTTACAAAATATGCTACTGGCCATTTCACCTTTTCATTTTCTCCAAATTTCTAGGACACCAGGAAGTTTCCCTTGAACTACATATGGTGATGTATAGGATTCCCAAGGTTTAAAAATCACTTTGATTTTGGCCAAGAAGGCGGAGGACTGAGCTTACCAAAATGAGAGCAGAAACCATGAGGGTGAAAAATTGTCGATAGTTTTTTTTGCCAATGCAGTTGTTCAGCCACTACAAAAAGAAAATGAAAAGCATTAGATGGGTCACCAAAAGAGGAAGCATTTTCATGTTTGTCAGTCACATACCCTACAGTGGTGGTCAAAACGGTCAACACATTTGTCACAAACTCTGCAGTGCTTGCTAAACTTGAAAACCTGCAAATAGGAACTACTCCAATAAATTATAGAATTACAAACTCAGGTGTTCTGCAGGATAAGCTCAGAAATTTTGATTCTTTAAATTAATCAGAAAATCACTCTTCCGAGCCAAAATTTAGTATATTCTTTCTTCATCCCACAACATTCAATTGATAAAATAAAATTATTGAAGGATAAAACTCTCTAATCTTTTCAGTTCCATTAATTGAACACCTGAAAAGCTTGGAAACGTAGAGTTGAGCTGCTTCTTTTACCTCAACTTCGCACAAACTGCAATAAAACATGCCATCTTCACTCATGTGCTGCTCAGGAGATTCTTCATCTGAACTGGAGCAATTGCAGATAGACACACAAGGAGATAAAAGCAAGAACAAGAAAGGTCGTCGCTTCGACACAAAATTCTTACTTTCAGCAGCAACACTGAGATCCTTTGGTGTTCCATCAGTGCCCATTGCAGCAGTATTTGAGGATTTTCCTCCAAGTGTAGAAGCATTTGCATCTTGCAATGATGAAGTTGAATTCCCACATAATTTAGCATCTTGCTTATGCTTTACACTGCTGGCCACTTTGAGATACTTTTTAGATTTAAAAACTCCAGGATCTGCAGGATCTGCTGCTGCACACCAAATATAAAGCCCAAAGACGCAAGCAATCTGAAACAAACATGATGTTACTGAAGTGTTGGAGGTAGCAACGAATTGGACATAAGCATGATTTTATAGTGTATCATAGGCTATATTACATGTGTTTTGGGAGATCATCTGGGGACATGTACATAATGGAAAGAGATAAAAGAAATTGATCATGGTCTTAATATGCAAATAAGTTACCGAGCATTACAATTAAAAAGGCCGTCAATGACTACAAAATGATTTTCTTCCCTACCTTCCTTTTGGCAAAGAGATGCAAACAGCTTGTCAGTCACAAGAGGTGTATGAACATTCCTCCTACCAAATCAAAATCCCAAATAAACAACCAGAAACCTGTGGTGGGTTCTAAGGAAGATTTAGCCATCAAGAACATATTAACTATTCATGGGAGGACAACTAGTTCTACCATATGGAAGCCTAGGATGATCCTCCAAATATGGAGGTCCACAGACTTACTGGTTTTAAGGGCCAACATAGACTCCACTCCATTTCATATGTGCTATGATTCTCTTGCAAATTATTGTACTTCTAATCACATAATTATTAGTACCTTCATGAGAAGGATGAACTTAAATCCTTTCCCCGCCTGGCATAATGAACTGTTATTGCTAGATAACTGCATTCTCGGCTAACATATAGCCTTTTCTCTTGTGTCTAAGTTCTTAAACAGAAAGTCAACAACCAAAACATACAAACAGCAAACTACTAGGAAAGGACATCGTTAAACAAGCTGGAGGGAGACAAGATGAGAACACCGGTTGTTGAAACAATTAACCTGATGAAAAGAATCGCACAGCCAATTTGAAAAGAAAGATGATGTTCTAGCACTACTTAGAAATAACTATACTAGATACACTAAACCGTCCTTGATTAGAAGTAACTATAGCAGATACATTAAACCGTCCTAGGATTTTATCCAGTAGAGGTACATTACTGCAGCATGAACTACTAATTTGAACAACTCTGATTTGCAAAAGATGCAATGGGCTTTGTTGGACTACATAACGTTAGGTAATCCTCGTATATTCTTCAACACTTCACTCTTTGCCCAAGTCAAGATTTGATATTGGGACCTCGGTTTTAGCAACAACAATTTTTACCAACTAAGTTAACTGATAACTTCCTACTCAATTCAACTTCGGATTTGCAGAAAGTGGCTAAATCCAGATCACTTCTGCAACCAGAACAGAAACCGGGCATACAGTACTGGCAATTCTACCACAAAATGCGTCCAAAAGCCATATGAGTTGGAAAAGACAGGCAGCCATTTGCCCTTAGCAGGTAGCGATGACCATAATGAGTTCAAATAAGAACTACATTTTACAATAAACAATAAAAAACAAAATTAAAACAAAGATGAAGAAAGTGACTAACTCGAAAATCCAGAAGGAAAAACAGGTTAGACTGCCAAAGAAAATAAAGAAAAGCATGAATCTGGCATGAAAACGCAGAGAAAGCACAGATCTTGGTTGTTCAACCCAACGCAAAATTTATCAAAATAGGAAGAGTAAATGACTCACCAGTGGAGTGTAGATTCCCATTACAATGTACTGAAACATCTTCCTTCCAACAAACGGTGCAAAGAAAACATAAAAGGCAAACCCCAGAGCCAGAAACACAGCAACAGCCACGACCTTAAAAAATAAAAGACAAAATACCCAGTTACGATTCCATTTTAGAACGATCAAATTTCTTACTAACGTCGGGAGGACACTAGTGATAGAGAACCAACTCAGAAAAAAAGTACCTGGAGTGGGTGATAAGGAAGTTCCCATCCATGCTTCCTCATTTCCTCTTTAAATGTTGTTCAGGTAAAAAAAAATACAAAAAGAAAAAACTGAAGAAGATATCTGGGTAGGAGAAACCCAGAAGAGATTTCTGTTTACTGACCTGCTGGTTTTGACAAAACTAAACCGTGGCACTTTAACTCATTTTCCGGAAAAATAAAGATTAATGCTCTAGGCGGAGGGCCAAACAAACAAAAGAAGAAGTAGCCATTTCTTCACGGGTTCAACAGGAAACCCAAAAAAATACAAACTTGAAAGGGATAATAGGCAAGGATAGGGAGAAAAAAACTTTGTCCTCTTTCATCAATCATAGCCCCTAGCCATGGAATGTGAAGGGGAAATGGCAACTACTAAACGAGGAGAAAACATTTCGCTAGCTGGGTTCTTGGGCTTTTCTTTGTTTCCTTGCAAAGATCTGTCACAACTCACAAGCAGAGACAGAGAGCGAGTGAGAGGGAGAGAGCAGGGATTTTCTCTTTCATCGCTATAATTACGTTGCAACTTTACCTTTTTCTCTTGTTTCTTGCGTTACCTTTTTCCATGGGGAAATCATGTGTCACGAGCCTGTGCAAACCGACAGTTGTTTGGTTTCCCCTCTTTATTTACAAAACCCACCAACCATTTTCACATAATAAAAGCGCAAATTTATTTTAGGCATGTTGTACTTACGTATGACAATTGGGTAAGTTAGAGTCAGACTTTTGTCAAGTTATTCAGATTTAAATTTAATTGGATTAATATGAATTTAAGTTTAAGTTAGGTCATTTGAGTTCGGGTTGAATTGGATTAGGTTTATTTTTGTTCGAGTTCAATACAGACTAGGTTGATTTCAGTCTCGGATAATTTTAAGTCAGGTTTCAATCTAAACTTGGGTTGACTAGCCGGGTTTGTTTGGATTACTGGTATATATACTAAAATTACTTAATTAATTAGATTTTTTTTAGTTTTTGTTAAAATTTAAATTAAATAATTTGAATTTTTTACAATTAATTTACGTTAATTTTTTTTTCTTAGTATGTTAAATTAAAAAATTTATAAACATTTTCTTAACTATACTCTGACAAATTTGTTGTGATATCCAACTTTTACTGTGAAATTGCTACAAAATATAACTCTAGTTCATTATTACTCTATTAGTAACTAAACTGTAAAATTTCAAAAAAAATTTGAGGAAAACATAAATATTTGAAAAGTTTATGGACCAATATTGTAATTATTATGACTAAATTTTTAAATTTTAGGTACTTGTTGTACTATATTTTAAAATTTAGGGACCAATGTTGTAATTTGACAATTGCATACCAATATCATCTAGGGGTGTGCAACATTCAACCGAAACTGAATTAATTTGGTTTTTTTGTTTGACTTATTTAGTTTTTCAATTCAATTTCGGTTGAAACCAAATTTTTATCAAAGAAAAATGTAAAGAAAAAGCAACACATATCAAGAAGATTTTTGTAAATTCGGTTATTTTGATTTCAATCCAAACCGAATTAAAATATTTGGGTTCGGTTTTAGTCGATTTTTCTGGATGGTTTAGTTAATTTGGTTTGTCATGGTCAGAAACCGAAAACCGACTTAACCAACTAATTCGGTTTTGTCTAAACTGAAATAACCGAATGCCCACCCTTAATATCATCAAAATTGCTAAATATAAATTTTACTTCTTTTATAATAGCCCAAATATGAAACTTATTAAATATGAAAGCCTTTAAATATAAGACTCACTAGATATGGATGTTCATAAAAAAAAAGAAGTTATAAAATATGGAAGTCTCAAATATAAAACTCATTAAATATGGAGGGTAATAAAAAAGAAAATTTAAGGTTTAGGGTAAAGTTATAATTAATTGTTAAGGTTTAGGATCAAGATTAAATGTTAAAGTTTAGGTTTAGGGTTAAGATTGAAAGCTTATGGTTACAATTAGAATTTACGTTTATGGTAAAGGTTAAGGTTTCAATTAGGGTTAGGGTTTAAGATTTAAATTTTAGGGTTTAGGTTTATGTATAGTGTTTATGGTTAGGATTAAGGGCTTATGGTTTAGGTTAGGGTAAATGTGTAGGGTCTTAGGGTTTTGGGTTAGGTTTAAGATTTATAGTATATTAAATTCAAATTCAAAGATAAATAATTAAAGACTAATATTGTTTTTACCATTTCTACTAATACAATATAAGAATATCAGTAATATAGAACAAGGCGGGAATGTTAATACTAGTGGAAGAAAAAACTATTAAAAAATTTAATTTGACTAGACATAAAATTACTCTAATTCAAAATATTTGAAATTAATTGAATCAAATTTCAAATAAAATTTTTAGGTTTGATTAAGCAAAACATGAAACTTTTAAAGACTAAAAAACTTAACAGTTATATGTTTTAGGATTTTTTTTGGCAAATCAATGAGTTTTAGGATTAATTTGATAAAGTATAAAAAGGTTTAGGACTCAATGTTGCACTTAAGGCAATGAGCAACGATAGTGCTGGGACTCCAATGACTCCAATTGGTAAGAGATCAAAATATTTGACTATTTGAAGTTTTTAACTAAGAATGCCTATTTTGTCAAATTGAAATATATAATATATGTGGGTAAAATTCATATATGGTCCTTAACTATAATGATCATCCTGATATGGTATCTTACCTTAACTAGTATTTTTAAAGTCCTCTAACTAATATATTGTATTCTATGTTAGCCTATTCTGTCAATTTCTATGTTATTTTGGACAGAAGTTGCTTATATGTCACTTACACTATCACATGGCTTCCTATTTTATAAGAATAAATAATTATATTGGAAGAACAAGAAGCTTTAGACTAAAATTTACAAACACATAATCTTGGATAATTGAAATACCGATTAACCCAAATTTATTTTTTTTCCCCATTTATTCTTTAAACTCTCTTCATTCTTTTCATATCCGTTTCTTGTTTGGATGAGAAATAGTACATATAGAATGGCTCTTTAGCTCACCATTACTCTTTTTTATTCTTATCATTCATAATACCAATTTTTTCTCTCAACGAATATCAATTGGTCTCATGAGTTCGTAATTTCTGCTATTTCAATTTTGTGTTGTCTGAATCATAATTGGCCATTTTGTTTATTTTGTTATGTGATTGGTTGATTTTTAGCATCAATAGTACATAGGAAACGTGAAGCAAGCAGTGTTCCATACTAAAAAAATGGGACGGAAAGGTGTTCTTGTGTCGAAAAAAGTGAACAATGTTACTTCCCTCGATCTCTGACATAGCAAGTCTTATAAGTCATGTTGTTTTGATTATCGTGACCTGTTTCCAGATTGATCATCAATTTTTCAGTATGTTGTAAATATACCGCTACTAGCTTAAACTATGGATTAAAGATGAAAAAAAAAACAATAACTTGGTTTTGTTTTTCTTCTTCTTATGTTCATAATTTTTAGGAGTTAGTTTCTTTTTTGGTTTTGTTCAAACAAGTCCTTGAAAACAAGGTTAAGGGTTATTAAAAAATGGCTTAAGTGTTGATGGTGACAAATCTGAAGTAGTGATGGTATTGGATCAAGTGTGGAATGGCTTTTAGTGAATAAGGGTTGGAATATGGAAAGGTAAAAAAAGTCCTATAATTATTATAACTTTTCTAGTTGAGTCCTATAACTATACGAGTTTCTATTTGAGTTTTATACATTTGAAAACATGATCTACGTTAGTCTTATACTGGACGGGGCTAACAGGAAATTCTATATGACACTTGACGGCTGTTAACTCTTACCCAGTTGGCACATGTAGGTGTACTTAATTACAAAAAATGAAAGTTATACAAAAAAATTTCATAAACACAAAATTACGGATACTTGAGGCCAGTTAGATAAAATCCTCTTTTCATTGAGGTGTTTTGTCAAACATGTTGTCTTCATTCTTCTTTTTTTTTTAACTAGAATCTAAACAATTATCATATCCGATCAACCATCCACGAGGTATCAAATGAACACGTTGATAACCAAACAAAAAAAATAGTTTTTCAGTTCATATAGCAAGAAAAGCCACTCGTGTACTATTTTAGTTCAACAATCATAGTAGAGGTAAAGAGTCTCTCATTCTAGTCTCACTTTACCAAAACTGGAAGTTTTTAACCTGATTAAATATTGGAAATGCGGTGGTCATGACGCTACCCGCCACCGCACTGGTAACTCTACACATATTGATGACGGAGACTAATGGAAACAATGATGAAGGCTTGTTCTTTGATTTGGAGTTTTTTGTTGATGATGATGGTGCAGAGGACGAAGTGACCAACAATGATTTGAGCGATGTGAAGATTGAGAAGTTGGATTTCACTCTTTGTTCAAGCCCCACCGAGGAAATAACCAACCCAAATACAGGGCAATGCCTATCAGATAATCTTTTCTTTAAAGGTAAGCTCGTATCCATAGAGCCTAATTCATCATCAGAACCAAAATCACCATAATTTTCAGTTTTGCTCCAAAAATTGGCCACAAAATTCTGGGTTCTATTGCACAAATTCAATAAATTAAAGCTTGGTATAAAGGATGAAACAAGGGAGACAAAGAAGAAATAGGATTTGGCCCTTCCTTAGAATTGCTTTACCTACTGTACCCAGAGCCAGATAGGCCACTTACCTAATAGTGAGGAAAAGAATGATGGGTAGTAGAGAGAATGAAGGAAGAGGCAAAAGCGAAAGCGACATGGGGAAAAGATACAAGCAACATGACGGTGGAACATAACTGTCAGAGAAGCGAGGAAATAGAGGCATCAATCGATAAATTAACGAGTAAATGGCCGCATAAATTAGCCATTGGCGCAAGCAAGTGGCCGCATCAATCAGCCAACTAGGCTAAAGAGCAGCCTATTAGGCAGAATAAACTGCCATGAAATGCCAACTAAGATTTCCCGTCAACTCCGCCCAATATAGGACTAACGCAACTCACATTTTCAAACGTATAAGACTTAAACAGAAACTCGTGTAATTATAATACTCAATTAGAAAAGTTATAAAAATTATAGGACATTTTTTGTTACTTTCTCCCAGTTGGAGGGTTATAGAGACGGGGATGAAACAAATGATAGAGCTACAAGGGACAAGGGTAGAGAAGGATGAAAGGCTGAGGGGGGGATAAGTTTGTAAGGAGAGCTATAGCTGTTACAGATACATTTGGGGAAGGAAAATGAAGTTTGAGCCATTTCAATTCCAAGTAACAAAGATTATGTGCCTACATCAATTTTAACTTGAAGTTTCATGTTCTTCCAATGTTGTCATTTATTATTATGGAATGGGGTGTCACATAAGCAACTTCCATTCAAAAGAATTAATAAATTAATGGAAAAAACTCACATCGAATATGATATATAAGTTATAAGACTTCAAATTTATGCTAGTTGAGGTAAATGATGACATTAGAATGTCTATTATAGTTAGAGGACCATGTATGAATTTTACCCTAATATAAGTTTTAAGGGTAAATACCTCTAAGTGTCCCAAGACACTTTAGCAAAGTTACAAAGATACAAGTCCACTTAAAGGATTATCTATCATTCATGAATATGTGTAAACCTTTAGGTTAGATATAGCTCAAAAACTCTTCTCGAAAAGATGCCTTTCTTATCCACAAAAAGGGGCATAGAAATTTCTCTTATCCAAACATTGCTTGAGACTCACTGACAATTGCATTTAACTTGCTCCATATCCTTTGTGGAATTACTGACTTGGGATGAAAATTTTGAACCTTTAAAATGAAATGATCAATTCTCAATATGAATGCATGAAAAGTGATGAGTCATGCATGCATGTGATGAATAAGCTTGATTATTTATTATTGTGGAACTTTAAATTCTTATTAATAAAAGAAAGATAAAGTTAGTATAGTTTGATACATGATTTTGCTGCATGAAAAAAATACACCTGAAAAATAAAAAAAAAACAACAAAAGAAAAGAGAAATTAGTAACATGTTCAAGATGAAGTAATTAATTTGAGCAAATAACATATGAGTTAATACAAGAAAAGGACTTGGAGTCATTAAGTACACGTAAAACAAAAAGAAAACAAATAATTGAAATGATTGAAATAAAAGCATACGAAAAAAGGCAACAAAATGGTGTAACAACATGCTTGTGTTGTTGATGAATGGTAAGAATTCTATGGCCAGTTCTATAGTTAAGTGAGGTATTTTATATGCATAGAGGTGGTTTGACAAAAGGCTTACGATGGTTCCCAAATCTCATCGCTAAATTAATTGATATAATGACAGTCCAATTTATTGCCCACGAAGGTTTATGTAATGAGAGAATTAATTCGGGTTGTAGCATTTTGTGGGCCCATGCAGAGGCTGCCATCTCAGGATGTAGATACATTACTTTGCTACTTAAAACTGGTGAAGGCTTGGATACGATAGTTTTACAAGGACAATAATACCAATTTCACTTTAAAAGAATATGGCTGAGTTGAGGTAGCTCAAGTGTAGAGCTTCATGTCATGAATGCATATTGGGTATGCCTACAACAAGCAAATACAACACATAAGTTGCACACAAAAGTAAGCTATAGCAACATGCTTTAGGAGTCACCATCAATCTGTTTATAACTAGGTTGATTGAATACCTTAAAATAATATATGAGCGTTCAAGGATTTGGGAGTGCAGTTACGCTAAAATAACCTTATTAGAATGTAAAAAATTGGCACCTTAATTTGGGTTAAATTTTATTTTGCCTACTTTAATTTTGCTAATTAAATTTTCAACCCATAAGTTCTATCAAACCACCCAGATATGGACTCTTAAGCCTTACTCCTTAATTTTTTATTATTTTTATGTAATTTTGATATTTCCAAACCATGGATTCTATCAGACCACCCGGATAAGGAACCTAAGAACTTAATCTATTTTTTATCTTTATTTTTATTTTAAATATTTTAAATAATTATTAAACCAAACCATAAATCCTTTCAGATCCCCCGAATGTGGACATTAAATTTTATTTATTATTATTATTTTTAAATGCTTTAAGTAATTATCCAAACTATAGATCCTATCGGATCACTCGGACATAGATCTCTAAATTTATTGTTAATTATTTTCCAAAATTCATCTTGGAGTTTTATTCGTGAATTTTTCCAAGCGTGGTCTTTTGAGATATATTTTGTGGATTAAAAGTTAAAATTAAACTAAAAATAAAGAAAACAACTATATGCTCTAAACCTATATTTCTAAGAAATATGAGAAGTTTTATTTGATGCATGCTCACATAAACAAATAAATAAAGAAAAAAATAAAATAAAATAAAAAGTGATGTCAGTGACCCATTCACAAAACAGAGAAGGTTTAAGTACTCCACTAAACAAAATCAAAATATCATGGGCCAAACATGAGAGTTATCCAAAAATAAAAGACTTGAATGGACAATGGGTTTGCACTGAGTCGGGTTAGCAGGTCTAATGGGTTAGAATTCGGATTTGGCTTCGATTCTTTATTCACCAGCGACGATGAAGCAAACGGTGGGTTTTGCTATGACGAATAAGTAGGGGTGAGCACGGGTCGGGTAGAACCATGGGTTTACCCAACCCAATAGGGGTGGGTAGGGTTGGGTTGGGTAAAAATTGTTCATGGTTCGTGGGTTGGTTCCATATGTCAAAAAACCATCGGTTTTTGGGTTGGTTTCGGTTCCATGTGGAACCAAACCGAAGGGGAACCGAACCGAGCTTAATTATACGTTAGTTTAAATGTATATTATATATTATGTAGAATGTAAGGGTAAACATGAAAGTTTAGAAAGTATAGGGGTTTGAATGTCCTTTTAAACAAAAATGAATGGTCTACATTAGGTATTACCATTTTTTAATTCAATATCGTCTGATGATTGGTCAGGTTACTTTTGGAGGAAAGGTTGATCAAGTGTTGGTTAATGTGTCAGTCTGTTGATAGTGCCAGTGCTCTGAGTTGTTGGTAGAGTTTGTTTTTTAATGGTCTTTTGGTGGAGTTATTGCTGTTACCTTTTCTTAAACGGATGAGGCAATGAGAAAGATTGTAAAGTTCTTGCTGTATATGTTGATTTGTTGTATCAGAGTCTTACTCATTCTTGCTGTATATGTTGATCTGATGAGTTGGAAGAGATCTGGTGTGGAACCGTCAGACCCGAGGACCCAGAACCGAAAACCCAGAACCATGGTTCTGGTTCTGGTCGGTTCTCGGTTCTCGAGTTGGTTCGCATTTTTGCAGAACCGAAGGATTTTCGGTTTGGTGCGGTTCCACTACTAACCCGCACCAAACCGAACCATGCTCAGCCCTACAAATAAGGCAACCATGGAAACGCCTTTCTCGACAACTGATAGGGGCTGGTGGTGGTGGACAGAAGACCGCAGACGGTAGCTCTCGTGTTCCAAGGCTTTCTCCATTTGTTTCGATGTCACCAACAACGGGTAACGCACTGGGGCGACTGTTCAGCATGTGGCAAGGCAACAGTGGCCGACTAGGAAGGTTGACTGGGGTGGATGAAGGCCGGATAAGGCGAAGGATAAGATGAACGATACTCCAGGGGTGACGGCGGCAGTTGGGGAAGTTGAGGGTTGCTTGTGGAAGAGGGTAGCGAGACAGAGGACTTAGGTAGCAGTTTTTCCCTATCTCGAGAAACCTTGAGTTTCTGCTAATTTTCCCCATTTTTCTTTCATATAATGGCTCTTTTTCAAAATTGAGTGGAAGAATTCAAAATTTTTTATTGATCTCTTATTCAAGAAGAATGAAAATGTCAACCCAACAAAGACTATCCATTCGGGGTATAACCCCTGAAGAAAATAGCATAGTGATCCATGTTTGCTTTAACATTTTTTACTTTTTAGTAGACCTACAATCTGGCCTAAATACTAATCCAAGCCCACAACAAATCTCTTGAGTTGCTGATATAGCCCAATATTCTATGTAAAATTTCAATTTGACCCGAAACTTTGAAGGTTTATCAAATTAGCACAGAACTTTATGAAAATTCCAGATTTCACTCAGAATTCATAATTTTGCTAGATTTACCTCAAACTCTTAAGAGTTGGCAGATTTACCCTAAACTTTCCAATTTTGCTTAAAACTTTCTAAAAACTCTCGATTTGCACCCAAACTTTCATATTTTGCCTAAATTGACCCCAAAACCTCTAGGACTCTAAATTTGTACCTAAACTAAATTAATTCTTATTTCTACCCTAGATGATCATTCTAAATTTCTAAAAATTCATAACATAACATAATCTAAATGGTCCTAATCCTACAAACTTCCTAAGCTATAAAATGACTAAAAAGATCAAATTGCCCCTAAAAACAAAAATGCCTCATAAACTAAATTTTCTAACCTAAAACTAAATAAAAATCTACACCCAGACAAAACTGAGTGTCAACATTATTATTATTATTATTATTATTAGTACCACCACTACTTGTCTAAAGCATGAAAATTATTCCCTTTAGTGCCTAGGGTTTGATGGAAGGGCAGTTTTTGAAATACATAAAATTCTCCAATTTGTTTGCCTTTTCTTATACCCAATGATTCTTCAATTGCCTTCTTCCTATATCTCATAGGATTCAAAGTTCGAGCCCTTGTTTTGCTTTTTCTTTCCCCTACTTTTATTTGGGTTTTTAGTTGCGGGAACAAGCATGTACACGTCTATTATATATATTACAAAGCAGAAGCTAGGGTAATTTAGTAATTATAGGGTTAATTGATAGAAATTATGTGCCACCTTAAATTTTCATACGAAACTCTAATTTTACCCCTTAATTTATTTATTCAATTTTAACCACTTTTCAAATTTATATTTTGAAAATATAACAATAATCATATAATAAATGACAAAATTTTAAGTTCCTACAAATTTCAATCATAAAATTTTTCAAATATGGAATTACTCATCTACCTAGTTGATTATTGATTATTGTGTATAAAAACAATTGACTTGTAGTATAATACAAATAAATTGTATTGTTAATTGTAGATTTCATTGGTGATTTATTAACTTTTTAACCAATAAAAAAAGTGATTTTCTTTAAATTATAACAGTTGCATTTTTTCCCTAAATAAAAATCTATAAAGTGATCTTAGTTTCGTTTCATAATTGTAAAAATATAATTATATTTCATTTTTATTTTATTTTATTGCTTATCCTTCTGTAAAAAATTGGACAAAATTACTTGTTTGTAATTAAGAGTCAACTCAACATCATTATGTAGACATTTGAAATTTCAAAATTTTTTTTGATAAATTCTGCAATAAGCATGCATGACAGGTGCAATAATGAGATTGTAAAAATAAATAGAATTCAAGTAATTAGGATAATTAAAAAAAATAATTACATTAACAAAATTGCATAACTCTCATTGCAATTAATTATATTTTTATTTAATAATTGAGTATATACCAATAAATTATTTACATAATATTTTAACATTAATAATAATAATAATAATAACAATAATAATAATAATAATAATAATAATAATAATAATAATAAATATTATTTATTAGTACTTAGTTATCATTGGTAAAGTTGTTTCCTACTTATGATAGTATTATTCTTTTCAAACAAGTAGAAAAATATTATTAAAATAAAATAACTTTATATTTCCTACACATTTTGTTGTTAGAGAAAAAAATATTAGTATAGATAAAGTTATAATATCAGTGTCTAATCCCTGTTTCACTTTTCAACTAGTAGTTCATACTACTAATTTGTTAAATGGAGAAATATAACTAGGATATCAAATAGAGCTTTCTAAAATGATGTTTTCTTAGATTAGCCAAATGACATTATTGTGATTTGAATAGAAGAAAATAAAGTTTTAAAGTTTTTAACCACAACACCAAATTAAGTATATGCCTGTGGTGGTATGCATCTAAATGTCAATGACAAAGAGGTCATGTTTATAGATTTGACTTTTATTATGTATGTAAAATCATAGTGGAGATAATTGCATGAGATGATATATGGATCTAGTTTTTTATTTTGTATTGTTCATATGTTATGTGTATCAATATTTCACAAATATATTAGACTTTATATCATAGAACAAAGAATTAAGATTTAAATGTTTCAATTTCTATATAAATAAGAAATTAAATTAAAATTAAATTTCTAGTTATAGAACAAATTTTTTACTTTAATATTTTTCAACAAAAAGTTTTGTCAAGATATAAAACTAGTGTGTGTGTATTTAAAGTTAGAGTAATAATTTTTAGTTTCACTCGATCTCATTTGATAAAGATTTTTCAATCTTCTAACATTTACAAACTCAAGTCATTGTATCTTAATTCCTATCTTTTATTATCCCTTGTAATACCATTTGGCCAATAATAACTCGTACAATAATTGTCACTGTAAATTATAAACATACTAAAGGTTTATTATTTTTTTTATAATTTAATGCTAATAAATTCATGATAGCAATTATTTATAATTCACAAAATTTTAACTTGTGCACGCATATTCTGGGCCTTCTTATCAGCTTACTATTAACAATAAAATAATAATTTTGTTCTAATAGTATAATTTTGTTCCCTTCATTTACTGAATGGCTTAACTTTTATAGTTCAAGGACTACTTAATTGCATTCTTATATTTTGAACATAAATTACTTCGATGTTCTCATTTTCTTTATTTTGGTAAACTAAGTACATAAACATTTTCCATTTACATATTTTGGTCAGTTCACCAGAATTAAATAATGAAATTTTTTTAACTATTGGTTACTTTTAAGATCTATGTAGATTTACATGATAAATTTTACTTATGTGGTCATTCATCTTCAAACCAAATATAGGACCGATGTATCACTTTAGATTGATTTATCATTTCAATTTTTTTTCGAACTTTAAGCGAAGTAAACATTTTTAATTACAAAACTATGATTGAATGATACTAAATTAAATGAACTATAACCTCCGACCAATATAAATTGAGAAATTGTAACCTAGAAGCAGTAATTGTTTGTAAGCTACTATTTCAAAGATTTGTGTTGACTATTCTAGTAAAATAACTAAAAAATTACTCCCTCCATCCTAGAAGTTTTGATATATTTGATTTTTTGTTGTATTCTAACTCAATTTTATTCATATTATTGTTTGTTATAAAAAATTAAAAAATATATATTTAGAAACTACATACGTTGAATTATCATTCATATATAAAGATTTTTTATTTATATATTAAAATGTTGAAAATAAAAATCCTAGATTAATTTCCAAAAACAAATGGATCAAAACTTTTAGGACGAAGGGAGTAATTAAGATGGAATTGAAATGAAAAATTTAAATGGAGAAGAAACATTTAAATGTTTCTATAATAAGGGGGGCAATTTATGCTACATGCTTTTTGTTTTCATTTTCTCTTAATACATTTGCTATCCGCCAACTTAATCAGCCTTTATATATATGTTTTCACTTACTTGTATCTCCTAAAATTGTGTACTTCCCTTAACTTTCAATTTTGTATTAATTATGTACATTTTAAAGAATTTGATTGATAGTTACAAAGAAGATTGAGTTGTTTTTATTTTTTATTTTTTTCATGGTTTGCATTGATATGTCAGATAACACCATGATTCATCTCAACTTGCTCTTGATTTACATTTATTACGGTTTTGCGTGTATACTTAACTAGCTTCATTATGCGAGGTTATAAATTTTCTGTCTAAGCAAGATCTTTAAATTGAAGTCAATATTGCTCTATTTGCTATTCAAACTTTGATGAGTGCTTCGTGCCCAAAACAAAAGTAATAATATTGATTTATACGCATTTGATAATGTATGAAAATTTTCCATTCTTTAGATATTTATAGTTTTTGTTCTTACTTATATTCTTTATACAAGCTATGGCATTAGTTGGGAAGAGGTACTTGCAGGCATGTGTCTCTCTTTCTAGCCTTCACAAGTTGTGCATGACGATAATTTCCCTCATATCATATTTGACATAATTTCACGAACTACTTTATCCAATAATATAATCAGCTATTTAAACTTTCTATTTATTGTCATCATCATTGTTATTATCAAAATTTTATTATTATTATTATTTTGTTATGAAGGCTATATATGGTCATCGAGGACAAAGTAATAGGTCTTGTCTTAATATATTTTACTACTTATCAGTATGTGCTCCAATCTCCTCTCCTAATCTTATGTCATTACATGCCCAATTTCTTTCAGCACCTAATACAAAAAATATTATAACTAACAAAGAATGAATGATAGCAAAATTACCTACAGCTTCAAATTGGACAGTGGAGGCCCTTAAGTGTTGGTTGGCTCTATTACCTACATACAAAAATATGAAAAAAGATGTTAGTGAGAGTGTGTCCCCATGGGGTCCCTTCGACACCCAAGTTAGTAGAGTCATTGTGCATAACTTGGGGAAAAGTAAGAAACACACTGTATTTATAGTGAATAACTGGGTCTCATAGCCCTATACCATAACTTATGAGCCCATTTTGGTCTCATACTTTTAGTATGGCACAAGTTTTATGGTGCCCATGTGTTGCAATGGTCCAATTTATGTTAATATTAAATAAATATAAATAGTGGTGATCATTGTCAAAGGAAAAAAATTTCATAAAACTAAAAAAAAAGTAAGAATTGAGATTAAAAAAATAAAGGTAAAGTTTTAGGGCAAAAAGAACTAACAAAAAGATTGTAAGTATCAAGAGATAAACCTTAGTGGTTAAAATTTTCTTTTAGAAAAGAGAAATAATATGAAAAAGTTGATAAAATAAGACAAAGAGTGAGATTTCAGTGACAAAAAATGAGGTTTAATGATTGATATAAAAAAATGACAAAAAATGGTATTTAGACCAAGAGAATAAATGTAAGATTTCAAGAATTAAAAGCTTAATCATCAACTTAATAAAGACAAAAATACATTAACTAAAAAAAATTAGCTCAAACTATATCAAAAAATAGACAACTCTTATATAGTGATTAAAGTTTTGTTAAAAAAAACAATAATAATAAAAGAACCAAAAAAATTTAAATGAAGTCATTATGGTTGATTAGAAAAAGAAAAGAAAAAAACCAATGGTTTCCAAGATTTTGCTTTAGCAGATAATAAATAAATAAAAATTAGTGGCCAAAATAACAAATGGAAAAATCCTAGTTATTAAGTTTTGAGATTAAAATGACCAACAAACAGAAATCAGGGACTACAATGGAAAAATGTATAAATTTGTGTACTAAAAATGTGTTTGATAAAAAAGAAACATGAAATAGACTGAAATTATTAAAAATAATTTCACAGGCCCTCGTGGAAGCGATTTCTATGTGAAAAAAAAAAGATTAAGTTTAAAAAAAATTAATCACATTAAAAAAAACAGTAAAACACAAAAGTAAAAAAAAAAGAAAAAAAGAACACAATGTTCATACATAGTGATTTTCATTGTAGATAAACAGTAAAAAACACATCATATTTTAGAATATAGTGAAGTTTTGATAACCACACCTTGTAATTGATATATATTTTCAATAAAATTAGCATGAAAATAATTTTTAATAATAAGAAATTAAAAATTTCTCACAAATTGATTCATATTAATCAATTAAAATTTTGGTTTATTTCAATTTTTTTACTTGGGCTCTATTTATATTATATTCTTATCATTAAAATGATTAGTTATAATTGAAATATAATACTGTAAAACAAAACATTGTATTTGTTTTAAAATGATACATATTTCTTATGTTATAAAAAATAATTTACTAAAATTTTTCATGCCTTATAAACTCAAAATCCAATTTTCAATAGTATTGAAAAATTTATCTAAAAAAATTCACTTTCATTTCAACAATAATGGACTAAATTATTTTAGTAAACCATAGACCTCAAAGTAAATCATTGGTGCTATAAAACTTAATAATCAATAATAAAAAAAATGACTAGAACATGAAAATGTATTTAATTTATGGTAATCAATTAATGATTTAACTATTAACTTAATAAAGATAAAAAAAAAACTGACTAAAGTAGAATAAACCATAACCATAGTCAAAAGTTGGTAAACTATAATGATTAATGTTTTCTTTCAGAAAACAATAATAAAGAAAGATGAAAAAAAAAAGTTTAGACCAACCAAAAAATAGAAACCTTTAGGTATTAAAGGTTTAATAATTTTCTTAATAAAATTAAAAAATGATTCTGGCATTTATAATGTACGATAACATTACACAATATACATGCAATAAGTTTTTTTGAAATTTTACATATTAATAAATCAGTGGTAAAATAGAACATTTCAAGAACCAAACACCTATATATAATATAAATTGCACACTATTTTAACTAATCAAAACTCAAAATCAAACTCATGTAAAGCGTTTGTACATTATGTAAATTGTGCATATATTTCAATTCATCAAATCTTTGAATCTAACCTATCTAACTAAACATTTAAATAAAACCATGTAAAATAAAAAAAAATTGGTTTGTTTTCTTGGTGGGTTGTGTTCTTGGTGGGTTGGTGCTGAATCCTTGCCAATTTGTGGTTGAATTGAAGCTTGAAGGAGGAATCAAGCTTGGATTACTTGGTTTTGGCCTAAGGCGACCCTACACTTCCATTTTCAAGCTCGGTCTTGAACAATCAAGGCATAACCGAGAGCACTCAAGCTTGTGTTTGTGGTAAGGTTCATGTCTACTTGATTCCTTGGTATATTTCCATGATCAAGTAGTTAATGGCGGCTAAGTGATAGTTAATTTTACTATATGATCTTAGTTTGCTAGATGGGCATAGTATTGAACTTTCGGGTTTGTGTTAATTGGCTAGCTAGTCAAGGTTAATGGCAAGCACTTGAGTTCTTAGTAAGTTAGGCCAACTTTCTAGTGAACTTGGAGCTCTAGTGGATTGGAGATAAAATTGGAAGGCTTGAAGTGCAAAAATGTATATTGGTGCTTACTAGTGGCTTCGACCGAATGTGAAAATGTGGTGTGTGTGTGAGTTTGTGTGCTTGATTGTTTCCTTGTGTGTGCTAACCAAGTATAGGTGGTGTTATTATGATTATATACCTCGACTAGTATATGTATATGTTGTATCTTTGGTGTTTTCATGTTTTTTTTTTTGCAGGTTATACTTAGCTAATGGAGGTTAAGTCTCAGCTTAACTAAATAAACTCCAATGGAGTTGTGTAATGAACCTTACTGAGTATTAGTACTCATGCCCATATCATTTATGTTTCAGGCAAAGGTTTTGAGCTTGAGTGAATTGCCTATTTTGCTTGCTTGTGTACCAAGTAGTACACTTGTTACTTAAGGTATGTATGCCAACCGAAACTTGGCTTATTTGGAATATGTATGCAAGTCTTATGTTTATGGTTTATGGTTGAAACTTATATACTAAGTTTTGCAGGCTTGAGTAGTTGTGGGACACGTCTAGATGAGAGATGGATGTGTGGACTATGGCCCTAATTATAGTATTTACTTTCATGACCATGAACATGGTCATTGGACTTGTACTGCAGTGTGTGCTTCTGTATTGCACACTTAGGTATATTCCCGGGGAATAAGGAAATCTTGGCTTGTAATGCATAATTTGGTTAGGTTTTGGACAATGTATGGTCTTGGCATGTGGCCAAGTTAGGGGGTACCCTTGTAGGCTCTTTTGTGTGCATATGTAGCCTCCGTTAACTTTGGTTTTGGAATGTACAGATGTTGGAAGCCAAATTATGTTATGGATTTGTGATTATGGTTGTGTTTATGGTTTAAACCTCTTGTGTACTTTCTTGACCGAAAGCTCA
Organism: Aquilaria yunnanensis; assembly: GCA_039654915.1. NCBI lineage: Eukaryota > Viridiplantae > Streptophyta > Magnoliopsida > Malvales > Thymelaeaceae > Aquilaria > Aquilaria yunnanensis. Next base: position 8,275,548 of record CM077595.1, read on the forward strand.
TGAGCATGAAAAACTTTGTTCTTGAAAACTTGAGCAATGGTGGGCTTTTTGGTTTTCATGCATTAAAGTAGTACACTTGATGAGCACACATGCTAGACACTTAAAAGATTAAGTGTATACCTTACTTGTATTGCAAGTTGTTGATTTACTGTCTTGCCTTGTGTTGCAAGCTAGTGCTTGGGCCTTACTTTAGGTTGCAAGTAATTACACAGAACTTCTCATAAGCCTCCTGGAGCACCTCCCAGGCCCCCAGCTCAAGGAAAGAAGACTTAAATCTACCTAACAGAAAGTTGGCCTAATTTAAGAGTAGTTAACAACACTTAGAAACTCAAGTGTTAATAACTTTATGGGTAGAAATGGTGAGTGGCACTAAGAGTGCACAGCTTGGGGCCTGTGTGGGGTGTGACAAGAACTATTATGGTAGAATTGTTATATTAAGAACCAAATAGGGGGACTTGACCATTCAACCTGTGAAGTAATAATAATAAAAAAAAAGGAAACCATGTGGGGGGTTTGCCATAAATTATACAAATACACTCATAGTCCCTGTATTGTTGGTCCTGAAAAGTAGTGGTCCCCAGGTGTTATTATCTAGCGATCTTACCATCGTCAAATAAATAGCCTTCACCTTATCTCACAACAGAAGGTGTAAGTTGGGGATCATTTTAACATACTTGACATATTAAAGGACTAAAATAGATGTTTTAACATAAAACCTCGAAAAGGAAAAATAAAAAAGCAGTGAATAAGGTTACTGTTGATAAACAGTAAATCGATTTCATCTTTAGAACTTAATGTAATTTGGGCATTGTATCTCTTTGGCCCCTAGGATTTATTTTAGGTTATCGGTATCAATGAGTTTAAATAAATAATACCGAACATAAAAATTTACAATAAATAAATTATCTTTAGAATATAATATAATTTGGGCATCGTATCTCTTTGGCCCTGGATTTATTTTGGGTTATTGGTATAAATGAGTTTAAACAAATAATACCGAACATAAAATTTTACAATAAATAAAAAGAACTACACATTACACTGGCAATACAACTAGTAATATATATACTATCAACCTTCAAACTTAATTTAAAGTTGCTAACCTTAAAAAGGCAAAAATAAAACAGAAGTACTATTATTTGTACTTTGGCCAAAATTAGCCGTTATGGTTTTCTTTCCCAACTCAAATATACCACTTATATTTTTAAGTGGGCTAATTCACTTCTTTATTAAATTGATGGAATGTTTTTATGTGAAATTGGTATATTTTGTGAAAAAAAATCCTACATGGTAATATTCTGAGTAAGACAAGTAATGTTTTGTTACAAATTGGGGAAAAAAAATTAGGGATTTATGATTCATTGAAGTTTGATAATATTCTAATTGAGATAAGTATGTTTTGTTACAAATTGGGAAAAAAACTAGGGATTTACTATTCATTAAAGCTGTTAGGATTTAGGTAAAACCTACGTAATATTTGTAGAAACTAGCATGCAAAAATTAAGAAATGCATTTTGAAAATGATTTGCTATGTTACACTTTAGAAACAACAGTTTAATGTTTAGTTGATCATTGAATTTAGCAGAAAGTGGTCAATTAGGCCAATTTAAAAATAAAAATAAAAAAGCACATTTAAGCTTAAAAGAAAAAAAGAAACAGTATTTGTCAAATTTGGAGCAAGTCATCTACATTGATGACTTTTTTATGGTTTTCTCCTAACATAAAAATGTAAATATTGTAAAATACTTGTGTACCTGGTGTTTGTTATAATGACTGAAGGACACATGTATATTTCCCTAAATAAGTATGTCTGGTTCGTACTACCCCAATATCAATAAAAGTGTGGCAAGGGAAGGGGTTGAATAAAATGTGCATCTTTTTTTTGTATTGAAAAAAAATGATTGTTAAAATAATAGCAGTACCTTTATTCTCAAGAAACAAAAAATGTAACAGTGCCTGAAATCAAAATAATATTTGCATTTATCTAATCTACAAGGATATAAAACTCTGAATTAAGTCAAAAAAACCCACACACTACACAAACACTATTGAAAATGAAAAAGTAATCACCATGCAGAACTTTGTGTGGTGATATTTCTCATAAGTTTGTTCACATATACTAAAATTCTTAGCTACTGAAAAGGAAATTTGTATATAGAAAAAACTTATTTTGCTTTATCATCCAATTATATTTTGTGGAAATTTCTTTCATTAATGATAGAAGATACTCTTGATACAAAAAAAAAAAAATAAATCTCGCATTCAACATTATTTTCTGTTCGTAGTCTTTTAGCATGGTGATCAAAGATTTTTCATTTTTCCTGCATAATGCCTTAATATTGGTTTAGGTTCCTTCCTTATTCTAAAAAAGAAAGTAAATATTCTCCTTATTCCCTTGAACATAAATGTTTCTAACTGATAGAAAATATGATTTTCTCTGAAAATAATTATAAATATGCTGTGTGGTGGTAAAAGAAGTGGCCTATTTTACCCAAAAAAAAAAAAAAAGAAAGAAAGAAAGCTAGCAGGGGGAGGGTGACGGAGACGGAACAAAGAAGGGTGATGGGAAATGTTTGTAAATTTTTTTATAGGGTTACGTAGGGTAGTTCAATCTTCAAGGCTCTTTTGGCATTTTCGTGTCAGATATTGGACTTGGCGATCAATCAGAATACAATTTCCTTTACTTCTGTACAGACTGTACTAATAAACTATATTATACTTGAAGTGCATTGTGTTTGACAAAAATGTCAATTTGACCTTCAGCATTACTTTGCAACCCACTAAACCACTTCATGATCTGGAGCAGGTTAGGATGACCCATTTCCTTGTTTGAGTGATTAGCGTCTCTGATCCATTATATGGGCAGACCCAACATTTTCACATAGTAAGAATCAAAATAAATATTTTTTTTAACCTCCAGTTCTTATGAAAAGAATTTGATTAATTTTAAGGAGAGATTATAATGCATTTAGCTCAAAACTTCAGTTATATTAATTGATATCAATGTTTATTGCTGCCTTAACTATTGCCAAATAACTCACATGATAAAGCTTAGTCATATTTCGATCACAACTAGTTATTTTAATGACAAAAAAATCAATCATTTTAAAGCATATACAGTGTTATATTTCGATTACAACTAGTTATTTTAATGATAAAAGAATAAAATAAAAAAGACCAACTTAGAATTAAAAAAACTAAAATTTTAATTGATTAACGTAAATTTATCGGTGAGAATTTTATAATTTTTTATTATTGAGATTTTTAATATTAAATTTATCAAAAAGGAATACCCGCTACAAGGCACTGTGTAAAATAACCTCATGTATACTGCACATCTTTTTTAGAAAAAGGAAAATACTGATTATATCATTATAAGCCAAATTGCAAAAAAACACGGTCAAGACATGGAAGGTGTTGGTGATGTTGGGATTTAGTAAAACGACAACTATAGATAAGCAATGGCGGTCTAGGCCAGGAGAGTGGTGGGGATCGCAATCTCCTCCTTGATTTTCTTATATTTGATTAAAATAATGATGGTAATGAGCAACAATAGTTGTAGAACTAAGAGATCAATAAGTTTAGCATGAGAGGTAGTCTATTTGGAGTCATTTGATCTAAGAGAGCCTATTTTGTCAAATTGAAATATATAATATAAGGTTTAATAACTCTTTTCATTCTGAGCGAGCAATTTGGCCTACTTTGATAACGTTATTATTTATTTTAGCTAGAAAAACACAATGTTGGCCAACTCATACTAAGTTATAAATTTGAGTGGTTTATTTAAGATTTTCACCACTATATTCTTCGTCTTTCATTATGAAGTTTTATAAAAAAAAATAAATAGATTTCTCAATTTTTTTTCTGGTCATCCATACTTTTTACTAGGGTTGTTCATCCAACCCGCTCAACCTGTGAAACCGTATAGATCGAACCAAATTAACCTATTAGCTATGTGGGTTTATACGGGTTATGGTGGGTTTTGGGTTTTAAAAATTAAAAATAGATGTATATGTTGTTCGGTTCGGATTTTAATTTTGAAACCCTGTAAACCTGAACCGAACCACATCTTTAATAACCTTATAGAAACTTCTATTTGAGGTTAATGAAAGAATTGATGAGCTTGAACAAATTGAATCAGGTAAAATAGTTTCTTTTGTATTTGTTGTTAGTATATTGTATAATATACATATAATGATATATCTAATTTGTAACTTATTATTCTACAATTTTACAGAATTTTTCTGGGTAACTCAGATATCACTTGTTGTTGGTATTGATTGATGACCACTTATTCAATGCATATTTTTTTCTATATAAGCATGTTATCATATTTAGGAATTTATTATTTATAATTTTAATTCATTTTGAATGTCTTGTAACTCACACTTAGTGGTTTCATATAGGTGAAGTCAAGATCATTACGTATAAGAAGCTAAAATATTTTGAAGTAATTTTTCACTTTAATCAAGTATGAGCTTTGACAACTGTGTGTGGCAGGACTTTAGACTCTATATATTATCTTTGTATTTTGTAACAAAAAGTCTACTTTGTGCTTGTGATGTTTTAAAATATGGAATTATTGATATTTCGTAAAACTATTTAGTTTTTAGAACAACGTATTAACATTAAGACAAGTGTTTTGAAGTAGCTTAAATTGTTTTATAGCATAGACAAGTTAAAACCGGTCAAACCGAATTACACCAAACCACATTCTATGTGGTTTGAGTTTTAATCAGAGTTTGTGATAAATCGTGCGGTTTGGTTTTATCTTATGTAATCAGGTCACCTATGCGGTGCGGTTTAGGTTTAGGATGAACCCGGTCAAACCCGCATTGTGAACACCCATACTTTTTACTGTGGTTAATCTTAAATAGCTTATTTTTATTTTTATATTATGAAAATTTAATTTCAAATGGATTATTATATCTGCATAATATTGATTTTCAAATAAAATTGCTTCTAAGTAAAAAATATATAAAAATAAAAATAAGCTACTTCAAATTATAAATTAAAATGAATTGACTCTAGTCAATTACTCTTATATGCTTGGTTTTGGAAAGGCCGACTCGATTTGTTTGTTAATTTTTTTATGAAATTTTCTTTTTAATGCCTAAAAAAATTACTAAAAATTAACATCATAAAATTTTTATTTTCAATGGACTATCACAAGTGCATGATATTGCCTTTCAAATGAAAACTAGTTTCAAGCAACAAAATATATATATAAATAAAAGTAAGTCATTTTTTATTAAGATGATTTAACTTAAAATGAATTGAGTGTATGTTTAATTTAAGGAGGGACTTTAATGCATTTAGCTCAAATATTTTGTTATATTAATTGAGTTTAACATTGGTCACTATTCTAACTATCGCCAGAATAATTCACATGCTAGAGTCAAATTATCCTACACATGATAGGGTGTATTATGTGGGAAAATCTCATATGGTATAAGTAGATGGGTCAGTAAGGTTTTACATTGTAATTCGGGTATTTCATTCATTGCCAAGTGGTTTTAACTTAGTTGCTTTCATATCATAGTCCCTAATTTCCACCTATCTCATCCATTGCTGTAATAATTCATATGATAAAGTTTAAATTAGCATATATGTTACATTTAAGTAAAGGGGCAATCAAAGCTTTATATCATGATTGAGGCTTCTCTACTAATTGGTTTTTTATTTCAAGTTAGATATTTTAATAGGGTATTATAATTCAAGATTTATCATTGCCCTAATAATCAATGTGACAAAGTCACACCAGGCTTAAACATGAGGGTGTATGGTTAAAAGGCCGAAAAAAGTTATATTGTGATTAGCCCTGCCAGATAAAATATACATATTAGATTTATATTTATGCAACATAAAGGTGGCTAGTGAGACAGGTTGACCTAGGCTTGCCTTGGACCTGGCTCAGTCAAATCTAGGCTTGGCCCAGCATGGAGTAGACTTGGGAGAAAGTAGGGCAAATATGGGTCAGGAAAATGAGGGAAGCACAAGTGAGCTCAGCTTGGCCCACCAGCCCGTGCAACCCAGACGAGCCTGAGCTAGGGCGGGCCTAGTTGTCCATTTCCAGGTGACTGTTGACAACGTTAAAAAATTCAAAGAAAAGAAAAATTTTAGGACTTAGATAGCAAAATTGCAAAAAATTTAGGACTAAAAGTGGCCTTTCCTTCAACATTTCTTATGTTGGCGTTTCTAAAGCTTTTGGGAAAATATCAATTTGTATTTCACTATATTTTCTTCCAAATGCTTTACAAAGTTGATCATTCATTCTTTTACATTAAAAAGAACAAATCTTCTTTTTTGTTCAATTTTTCTAAAAAAAGATACAATATTTTTTCTAGTTATGCAACGAATGATAAAAAATTATACTTTGTTGAGGATATCTTTGTTGTCATCATTTAAATTAATGCTATACTTGCCTAACCTAGAGTACACCTGATATACAAAATTGGTTATTGTTCAATAGATCCTATTAATATTATTCTTTTCCAATTTAGGGAAACTATTGTAATATTTATTATTTTGGAAAACTTTCAAACTCATTAATAAGCTTCTTATTCCGTATGAGTTATGTGGAGATTACTTTTTTAATGACTAAAAGTATTTATTTTGAGATATTTTTTAATTCTTTGAAACTTTTAATGATTCTTTAAGATGTTCAAAAATATTTTTTTAATTTTTATTTTTGCAAAAAACATATATTTTTTGGCTTTCTTATTTTCTAAATTTGAAAAAATGTAAAAAATTATTAAAAAAAATATACTCAAATGAAAATCAAAATATTGTAAGAAAATTAAAATATTTTCACTTGAAAAATTGTAAGCTCTTAGGTTTTAGTTTATGGTTTTTTTCTAGAACGTTTCAACATTTTTAAGTGTAACGCAAATTTCAAATGATATAAGTGTCGTTTGGTTTTTTATTAATAAGATTTACACCAGTGTTGGTGTTTTTCCTCAAATAAAAATATATTTAATTAAATTACATTTGAGTAATGTTTCGATACATGTTTCAACATTTTTTATTGAAATCATGAAAACTCAGCCCAACATGAACCAATCTCGGTCCAACCTAAGCTAGGGTCCAGATTTCCCAACCCAAGCCTTGCCGACAAAGTCGATCTGCCCGCTACCTCTAATGCAACACAACGTGTCCTTACCATTTTGAGTGATGGAGTAAGAGAAAAGGAGGTGGAGCGGTTTATGGTGCCCAAATAAATGCATGAAGGCCCATCACGATCCAGGTCCAAGTTAAATAGGCTTCTTTAGTCATAAGTAAATTTGGATTCAAGGGCCAATAGGAATAACTGGGCCACATGAGCACGCCAGTGCCCTAATTTCCCCATTGGACTTAGGTACACGGCTGATCTGACCCGTCTAATTGCAACTAATGAACCCCAAGAAATTGAAAGAATTCGGGCCACGTCCAACCCAGTAGCATTTTTCTTTTCTTTTCTGTACAAATGCTCTTATTTCTTTATTCGCATACTCGGATAAAATCGCAATTTGTGCCGCAAATTGTACTAATAAATACGGCATTTTAATTTTGTTCATAAAGTTCCAAAAAATTTCTTGAACTGTGAGCTGCAATTGTCAATCCATAACACAACATTTTAAGTGACCTACAGGCTACAACCCAAAGCCCTACTCAAGTTAATCAGCTCGAGTTAATTCCCAAATTTTGAATTAGAAAAGTTGACAATTAGACTCCAAAAATTCTCCATTCCAAACTATGGAACCGAACAAATCAAAATTGTTGTTTGAGTATAGTGCTTACCTTAGTGGATTTTAATATCAAGGGATAAATTCTCTCGTTATTGGTCAATTTGGTAAATTGGAGAACAACAATCAATAATATGACCACCACTCCAGAAAATTAAGATATTCAAAGTTGAGTGTTTGGGACGTTCACTCAAACACATAATCAGGAGAGTCTTTTATCTCAAGTTGACACAAACTCCACCATAAATCTATAATTTGTAAGCCTTTCAACAAGTGAGTGGGAGTGAACAATTAAATTTGGAAGCTCATACTTAAAGAGACAACACCTTTATAACTATAGTTGTGCCTTTTTTACCTTAAGGCATAAATTTATAATTTACCCCCAAACTTTACTGACTTAGACACTTATCCCACACTTATCCCCTTCAACTATGACTCGGGGCAACTCAACCTTAAATTTTATAAACTGGGACACATAACTCATTTAACTGATAGAAATGTTTTTTTGGTTTCTCAGGGGCTTAAATAACAATAATATTCAACAAGAAGACCAAAATTGACATTTTAACATATTGCTGTTTGAGAGATTATCTTCCTCTACAACTCCAATTGACATACTGAAGATATTCTCAATTTCTAAAGGAACTCTCTAACCTCTTATATACGAAGTTGTGGAAGAAAATGACATTTCAAATAGTAATATGCTAAAATGTCAAGTTCAATCTTCTTGTTCAATATTATTGTTATGTAAGTCCTTTGAAAGCAAAAAAGAACACTTCTATCAACTAGAAAGGGTTATGTGTCCTAGTTTATAAAATTTAGGGGCTGATTTGCTGGGAGTCATAGTTGAAGGGGTTAAGTGTCTGAGTTAGCAAAGTTTGGCAGTTAATTATGGATTTAGGCCTTCACCTTAATGAATTTTCACACTAAAATCTGATAGGAGATTTTTTTTCCCTTAAACTCTGAACGTAGAGCGGCTGTTTAAAAGGGGCCGGGCCGGCGTCCAAAATTCTACTACCTAATCCTGAGCACTTGAAGTTAAAGAAAGTGGATATAACTTTTTCATCATTTTGATTCTTTCTTCAATTCGGGTTTGGTGAAAGAGGAGGACAAAACTAGACTTGTCTTTACGGCTGAACCACTTCCACAGCTTGCATTTCGATTTTTTCAAGTACTATTCTGTTCCCCACTTTAATCATTGTTTTCGGTATTTTAATTAACACCTCGTGGTATTGCGTGTTCATAATGTAAGTTTTAATTAATTTATCCAAGTCGAAGAAGAATTGTTATTTGTCGCTGATGTTAAAGGAGAAGTCTTTTTCATTTTAGTTGGTAAAGTCACTCCAGGATAGTCTAAAAATTTGTCACCCTCATTTTTTTTTTCAAGGTATTCAAATTAGGTTGGGAGGTCGGAGATATCCGACTTCTAGTCATTGGGCCACCTACTCCAATTTCTGGTATTTTCAGATATGTATTTTGTGGATTTCATGTTAATTTTAAAAGTCAGATTTTCAAAACTTCTTTTACAAAAGTATTACAATACAATAAACCTGATAGAATAAAATATATCTCTTAAAAACGTTGAAGTAGATTAACCTGGACCTTTTGGTACTTGCACGATGGCAAAAGACTAAAGTTTCAATTTGATAAAACTTAAATCCCCAATCGATTTGTTAGATATCAGAAAATATGATCTATTGATCCGTAAACCCACAACGATGATCCTTGCCACTAATTACTGGGTCTTATACAGCTTAGGGTTGGAAATAAAAACCTCATTATTTGATAATCTAACTGTTACTCTACAATTAAATTGCCCTTTTAAAATTTAAGGGGTTGATTGATCGAACTAATTTGATTAAAGTTATTGGATATAAATTGGGGCTAAATATGATGAGGCCAAGGTTCAGCAGAGTTTTGGGTTCGTTTGAGGACCAATTTAAATTTATGGACAAAATTGCCCAATTATATTTAAATCCTGTTTGGTTGGAATGTTTCTTCGTTTGATTTGGTGGCCAATTCAATGAACTTCAAATTAATAACTCATAATTATAGGTCCAACAAGTCAATTTTCTTCTTCATAGTGTTTTTCTTTACGATTACGCACTCAATAAGTTAATGAAAATAATAATCAATGTCGAATTGATGGGTTTAGTTAGATTAATTATTATGTTTGGATAATGACCAAAGAAATGCTTCCTTAGCTACGAGTGTTAAAACTCTTAAAAGGTCAAAAGGTTTCAAATAACTTCTAAACCTAGTCACAATTCACAAACAGGATTTACTTATTTTTAATAAAATTTTGTTTTACCCTTCAAAAAATAATTCAGAAACAAAGTCATTATGTCTTAGTTCTCACATTTGTTAACTTCTAATAAAGTCTTAAACAACATGCACGATCAATATTTTTTTTAAGAAAAAAAAAAGATGAAGTGCTAACTACAGTTAGCAACTTAACCCATTTACAAATGTCGCTTGCAGATTACCCCTTTTTTTTTCCTTTTTGAAAGTCATATTTCTACCAAACTTTGATATTTGATTCATCTTCTTGTCTTTTTTTTTTTCTTCAAACAAATTAGGCAAAGACCCGTATAATATTAGACCCCACAAGAATGGAACTTTTCAAGTAAATGATTATGAATGAACCATCATAACAAAAATATTATTGCCACTAACTAAAATCTTCACCTAGAAATAACTAATTGGCCCCCCAAGTTTTGTATCGGAGTCCTCTTTCTCTTCAGGTTTATCCTGAAAACTATTATTAATGATCATTTATTATTGGTTTTAATACTTCATTGATTCATGCATATCCTGTACTAATACGCTGTAATTATCTTAGTTGCTTCATTATTAAAATATTTTTTAATTCAAGCCACCAACCACCATTCTCCCTCTTTCTTAAAAAGTTCCTCCAACTTTGGCTTAATTGGCTGGATTTGGGCTAGTATTTTTAGCTTGATTTGGCTATCCCTCCTAAATTTTTATGTTATTTCTTCAAATAATCAACCTTATCAATGGAGTTTTCATTTACTTTTACCAGATCTAATTTTCTTTTTCTTGACAGATGAGACGGAGAAGTTGCAAACTGAAGAGGCGGCAGCAGAGAGTTCTACTTAATAGGGTCGGCTAATTTGCTCTCTTATAATGGATTGAGAGTTAACGTTTGTTAGTCCAAACATTATGCTAGGTTTGTATTCCTTAGTTTTGAAGTTTTTTTTTGTTAGTTTATAGGTTCGAATACTAGATATACTTATATATTCTTTATATTTTTTCTGTGTAATACAGTATTACAGAGATGTTATGAATGATATGAGTTGATCCTATTGTCTCTATGGAGTTCAGTATTTGTATCTTATTGGTAGATATCGTATGACCTATAATTGATGAAAAAGGACTTTCATAAAAAAAATATATTTTTAGTTCATTTTTTTCAGAAAAATTTGTTTTAAAATTCATTTTAAAGGATTATAAACCATTAAGCCTGATTGTGAGTTCGTAACCAACATCGCATAGATTTTGGCTCACATAGAGGTGAAGTTGATAAATGAGCCATCATCTTCCTCAATACTTCGACTGGAGCCACTGGAACTCTCCATCCTCTGTCGCGTCGATTTCTGGCTTAGAAAGACATCCTAAGCTTTATCCACTAGCCAGCCCTAGTGTTACAAGATCAAAGAATTGTAAGAACTAATTCATGGGTTGATCGTTAGAATAGGAGCATCGATTGTTGGCATAATTAGTGGCTGCAATTAGGCGTTACGAGATGCGAGGTTTAAGCTAATGCGATTCAGCGTGTATGGGGTCCATGTGACTTGAGAAGACTGAATCTGAGTAGACCGAATCCAAGAATGATGAAATTGGAGAAGATTGAATCTGTGGTGCTATCCAGTGAAGGTGAGAGGCATTGATGCAGCCAGCGGAGGCATTGATGCTTTGCTTTTTGCATGAGGACAAGACCAAATCTGAGAAGAAGAATGGTAAATGCGAGATTAGGACTTCATTCACGCATTGAAAGAAAGGCCCCTGAAGTTGATCTAGAATTTGAGAAGTACGAAGAAAGTAAGAAATTGGCTGAGGCTTGCTAGGCTCGTTAGCTTGAAAATATATTGGGCCAGGTTCCTCCAAGCTTGAGCTCAGTCTTAAAACATCTCAAGCTCATTTCTGGCTCGAGCTTGAGTTCAAGCTAGATTAGGTCCAGCTAAAAAAAGTCTTAATTCGAGTTTGAGCTTGAACTACAAAAAATAAGCTCAGCTCCTTTCAACTTAGGCTCACTATTGAATTTGTGAGCTCACTATTGAAGTTGTGATTTAACACAATTTCCTTTTTCTCAAGCTAATCTCAACTTGGCCCCTGGTGTATAAAAATATGATATTTTGACACCCTTACTAAAATCTATTCCAAAACCCTATCATTCCATAATTGATTGTTACGGTGAAATTCAACTGCAAAAATTTAGGAGGGGAAATTTAATTACACAGTAACAGTCAACTTTTGGGATGATGGGGTTTTTATTTCCTCCCCCATCAGCCATGGCATGCAAGACCTATATGCCCATCACCAGTGGTGATTTCCACCATGCGTGGGCACTTACGGGCTAATTGGGTACAAACAGAAAGTTTAAGTAGTGTTTCCAAACCAATTTCAGTTTGGGGCAAAAATGTCATATTTTAATAGTTTAGATGTTAAAATCGAATGTTAAAGAATGTGGATGGACGTCCGCATGGTCGCATGACATGATCACTAGTGTTAGTGCTGGTCTTCAAACGAAAGTGCTATTGCTAGGCTCGCAAAATCCTTCTCAAAATTGTGATCTTAATTCCTATTGTTTCAATTGAAATTTCACTGTATAAGTACTACAACCTGATGCTGATAGTTTTTTTTTCATCCACAACAACTACAATCAATTTATTTTAACTTAAGTTAATTTAATTAAAAATAATTTACTTTTTTTTTTAAAATTTTTTACTTGAAATCAATTTTTTTAAAAATCAATATTATTTTTATACAGTAACCCATTAGAAATAAAGTTTTTATAATATTATTTAGACGAATTGGCTCACTAATTAAGAAATCTATTGGCAATTGTGATGAATTAATTTTACACTCGTACATTTTATAATCCTATTATCTAATTTTTTCAATTGAAAATTCACGGTGAAGGCAGTACGACATTGACATTGATGTTAATATATTTGTCACTATTAGCAATTGTCAGTAGAAAATTTCTCTGCGATTCTGGCATGGAAGTTGGTAAATTGCAGTTTTGGCCATTATATATAATACTAGTTAAATTTCGATTGATAAGAGAATTAGAGAAAGGTCAACCGGGTTACATGAAAAGGCTCAGGAGCCATGTGAACAGAAATGTGAAAGTTAAAGGACCGAGCACAATGATTTTTCTCATCATCATCACTCTGCTGTACCTTAATTCCAATTGTGTTAATGATCCTGGATACCTATGTGACTGTAGTCTAACGTGATCTAGTAAAAATTATGGAAGCCAAATTTGCTGCTAAAGTCTTGGATTGGGATCAAATCTGTTATTTAAGTTTTGATTTGTATCCCAATTTGCCACTAAAATTATATTCGGTAGCAAACAAGCCAGGGGTCACCATTGAAAACGATAATTTGGCTAATGTTTGAAAAAAAAAAGAAAAGAAAATGCTAGTTTTACTCTCAATTCTTCTTCAACCTGAATGATAGCCCCTTAAGTTTTCACATCCGTCATTCACATCCTTCCCGCATGAACCGTGTCGTTCAAGGCCTTCTCATTACGTACGAATACCCCATGCTAGGAGATACTAATTTTCCTTTGGTTTGATTTTAATCAATTCGAGAGGCTAGTTCGTTGAATCAAGTGCAAATACGGCATGATATGTGAAAACCATCCCCTAGGGTTCGAAGCCCATTGTCACCGCAGATGGTGGGGGGCCCAACAAGGTCATATTTGACTAGTGAGAAAAAAGATATGAATAATATTTTGGTAAAGTTAGAGATAAAATTTGACTTGACTTGAAAATATAGACTGATTATCCAAACTAAACCCAACCTAATTTGATTTAACTAGAAAAGTCAACGCCGTGAGTCAAAAAAACTCAAAATCGGTATAACCCTAAACCCAAATTGGATTAAATCCGAATTGATCTAAACTTTGAAATGACCCGAACTTGAGAAGGATTTAAGCCAAACGTGAAAAGGCTTGAGTTTAAACTCGATAATATCTGATTTTAACTCAAATCAACATAAAATATATGATCAGCATATATTTAAAAGTATATTATTTTTTATATATTGATTATTTATCTAAATTGTACATTAATTATGACTATGCAATTTCAGAAATTCAAAAAGTACTTTAAAAATATTTTTTGTTTAGGTATCTTATAGGATTTGAAGAATAAATTAATAAAATAATTTGTTTTGGTTTGTTTAATGATTTTCTAAGATTTATTGGTTGATTGGTCTTAATAATTTTTAGTATTCTCAAATTTGGTAATCTCACCAATAGTGATTAGCCCAATTTGGCAATTTTAATCTGAAATGACTTTTTTCAACATAATCCTATAAAACTATTAAATCAAACTTCGATTCTTTATAATATGAAGGACCCTATTTATACGAGGGGAGGTATAAACGTGGCTAATAAGATTTTGAGATAATAAATGTTATCCAAATCCAATTTAAAGAAGTTTATATATGTTAAGATATAACTTAGCCAAAATTCTAGTTTAAGTCCAACAAAACTCTTAGGCTAGTGTTCTGGTCCCCAGTTTTATGCGAATTTTCAATTTAGCCCAATCTTTATAGGATTTGTAGAATTAGCCCATAACTTTATAAGATCATCTGATTTTGCACAAAAAATACAAAATTATTAAATTTACCTCAAACTCTTGAGAATTGATAGATTTACCCCAAATTTTACAGTTTTGCCTATAACTTTCTAAAACCTCCAATTCATACCCAAACTCTTCAATTTCACCTACACTAACTTCAAACGACTTCTAGGATCTGTAAACTTCTCAAATCTTTGCATAAAAAATCAAATTATTTAATTTAAATTTAAGCAAAATCTAAATAAAAAATCGAATCAATCCAGTCATTCTAGCATATGCACAAGTAGCTCGATTGAACTCGAATATCAACCCGAAACCTAAATAATCAGGCTTGAAATTACCCAAGAGTAAAATTGAACAAAAATGAAATAAACCAGAACCCGAATAAACCCGGTCCAAACTTAACCCAAACTTGAAATCTACTCAACCCAAACCCAAATTACCCGAACTAAATTAAACATGAACTTGAATAACCTGACCTAAACTCATCCTAACTCACTTAATTGTCATCCCTAGATATAGGGATTGAGAAGCAAAATCTCATGGATTAGGATAAAGTTTCACCAATATGTCCAACCAGTAAATTGTTGATGTAGTTTAACATGACACTTGAATGATAAGGAATATTATCTATCAAATGAAATACTCTTACTCTTAGACACTTAAGTGGCCATTTTTAACCTATTTTGAAACATTAGTGGTGTATTTGGTTTCACCTTCCAGTATTTGCAGTGGTAAATTTGGTATTTCCACCTAATTTTATTGATTCAAATAGTAAGCTTGGTAGGATTAGATACTTCAAACACATAATTGACTTTTTTTCCTTTTTTCAAACCCCTTAATTGACCTATTCTTTCCTTGCATGATTGGATACTTTTGATATATTGAGCCAAACTTTAAGCGAAACCTTAAATCCAAAAATTTACCCATTTTTGTCCTCGCCTTCTTAGGTGGGTAGGTAATAGACAACACCTCATTTATAGCAGGTTAGGGTTTGAGTGGCATCGCATTCTCAACAAAACTAGGTAATTCAGAAGTGGTTAAATTGCATCTCAAGTTTGCTGAGTTTCATGAGATATACACTTCACCCCCCCGCCTCCCCAAAACTTTCGTATAGGAGAATCTTATATGTCAAATGGCAACTTAAGGCCCTTGAGTTTCCTGAGGTAGACACTTTACCCCTTAAGATTCCTGTATAAGATTCTTACACATTAATACTTTGTAATGATTTTGAATAAAAAAAAACAAAACAAAACAAAACACACCCATCTCTCTACTGGAACATGATATAGTCCACCTCTTAATTCAAATAAATTGTAACAAAGGTCCCCTAACTATAGATCTATTGCAAATCATCGCTCGAGCCATCCATTTGTTGTACGAACAATCCTTACACAGCCGTTGGTTAGGTGTAGAGGAATTGACATTTCTCATTCTTAATTTTATTTAATTATTTTAATTTGATCCCAAATTTTAAACTTTAACAATCATACTATTAAACTACTTATCTCATCAACAATAAATCAAGATAAATGAACAAATTAACAAACCAATATATTCCAATCTGATAGGCCAATCGTGCAAGTGCACAGGATCAGTTATAATAAGTTTTAATTCTTAGGATAAACAAAGATATCGATCCCACGAGGAACGAATATTCAATTATTTATGAAAACTAAAATAAATGAGTTCGGATTTTACGAAAGTAAAACTAACTAAAATTAAATTAAGATTAAACTAAAAAATTACAAAATTAAGCAATCAGGAAGCAAACAATTATGAGATAGCTAAGATTTGATTTTCACATAGCTCAGGGTCTTTCAATTAATTATCTGGGCAAGTTTTTAGTTGTCAATAATCACTGCTAGTATTAAAACTATCTCTTCAGCAATTGTAGCATGTTTGATTAACATACGATTATCTCTCGATCTCTCGTATAATTAATCAAACTCATTAAGTTCAAGTTGTCAAATTAACAAATTACAACAAATAAGTATATCTTTATCCTAATTATTGCAACTCTGTTTCACTAATACATTGATCAAATTTCATCTATCGGTTCTTCATTTAAATCCTTAAGATAAATTATTTATGGTAATCAAGTATAGACAATATTCATGGCTATAAAGAAAAGAGATTAAAACACAACTCAAATAAATTAATTAAAATAATTTAACTAAGCTACATCCCTGATGTTAGCAAAAAAATTTAGCCTTTCACCAGATTCAATAACAAAAATCAATAATCTTAAAAAACAAGAACAAAACATAAGAAACATATCATGTTGAATCTTGCCGTACACCAATTCAAGCTAAATTGTTTGTGCTGAGACAGGAGGAGAGAAGAAACTAACAAAAAAGAAATTAAATCGCTGGTTGCACTTGCAACTTATATCTCTCTCTCGACTCCCTGTTCGCCCCCTTTTCCTCTGTTCCTTATTTCATCCCTGCCTCCGATTCTTGCTCGCAATTTCCGCCCCAATTCGCGACTTCTCTCTTTGCTTTAATTCCGATTCGTCTCCTGGTCCTTCCCATGCGGCGGCCCTCCTCTTTTTAATCTATTTCATTTCCTTCTCCCTAACCCTTAAATTTAAATGGTTAGAAATGTAGAATGCCCTTGATTTGAAGTGCATCATAATATTATAAAAAAATTATTTTAGTCAAGTAGAAGAATTTTCTTTTTCAATTCCAGCTGCACTCTTGTTGTATAATTTTTTACAATTTAGTCATTTTGCTTCATAAAAATCTAATTAATTTCTTTGATAAACTCCTTAACATAAATAAGTGACATAATGAATCATTTAAATATAATAAAATTACCTTAAAATAGGTACCAAAATTAACACACAAATTAAGTAGATCACAATTCATCCTGCCTTCATAACTTAGTTGGTGAAGAGACATAATTTATACACCCTTCACCTGGATTCGAATCTCTCATTTCTCCTTTTTCTTTTTCAAAACCCTTGAACTTGTAATAGTAGATTTTCTAAAATACATACATTCACACGCACACATACAATTTCCAATCAAGTAAAGATAATCATACAGTACTAAATGCGCACAGAGAGTACCTAAATAGAAAATGTGACCTATGTAGAGAGTCACATATAAATGTGAGACATCAAATCACATAAGCTTCATTAATTGAGTCTTACCCAATACATCAGCTGATCAAAGTCTTTCACTCCTACACCCTATAACTATAATCAATCATGGTTATGATATTTTGAGATATTCATGATACAAGAGAAATAAATACCCTATGCAGTATTCATCAGTGGCGGAACCAATTTTTTAAGCTTGGGAGGCTAGGCGGAGATAAGACTAGAGACGGCAAAAACCCAAGGAAAAAAAATTATTTGAATAATTATTTATTAAAATTAATTTTTATAAAAAAATATTTAAAATGTTTACTTTTTATTATAAATTTATCCCTAAGTTCTCAACTGTTGTATATTTGTCTCAATTCCATCACTAACAATATTAATTGTTGGTCAAATGGTAATTTTGCAACACCAGACAATGGTTGGGGAAAAATATGCAATAGTTGAGAGGTTAAGGATAAATTTGCAGTAAAAAGTAAAGGTTTAGGACTTATGATGTTTTTAGCCTGCACAAGTTCAGGGAGTAAAATTCACATGTGATCCTTCACTTCTTACAAAACTACTAACTTAGTACCTAATATTGACAAATTTTCCAAATCCTCCAGGGACAGCAGCACCCCTGCCCTATATAGGTCCGCCACTGGTATTCATGGTCGTGCAAATTTAATAGATATTGCATATTTATAATAAATCATGATCCAAATTTAAGGCTACATAGAGTCGTCCACATGGATCTCATAGGAACTCGGGTCAATTTCCACAACGAAATTTATGACCAATAAATGTTAATATTAATCTCCCATAAATGACGCCACGTGGGACGAGGGACCTCCCTATTATATTCCATGCTTTAACTTTTTCCCGCTCAAGAGCCCAAAAAAAAAAAAAGTCAACAATTTACTACGACATGCAATGCAAGTGCAACAAGCCAACAACACAGAGAAAAAGAAAAGAGAAAACAAAAAACAGAGACAGATATTTAAAATGGAGAATGGGATCCGAGTTAGGGGGGAGCTGTTTTGTGTTTCGGTGTGCATGGGAATTTTTCTTCTCATTTTCTTTTTCTGTTCGAATTTCTCTCTGTTTCTGTCTCTCTCTTGTTTATCTGTTTTTGCTGGTGGTTGGGTCTCGGACAACGATCATTGGAGACAGAAAGAGTCAAGAGAGAGGCAGAAAATAGAGAGATAGGAAGAAAGAGGAATCTTAGTTCCTTTGAAAGGGGAACAAACGATTCCTCTTTTGTTCCTCTGACTCTTCTCACCTTCTCTATTCTGTCTCTTCAGGTTTGTTGCTTAATCCGGTTTCCTTTAAATGTTTTTATGTCTCTGATTTTATTGGTTAATCATGTTGCTGGTTTTATGGGCATCAATAATGCATGCATCCCATTTCATTTAATCTTTTTATGGCCATCTGATGCTGGTTTGAGATTAGCTGATCATTAATTATTGATAAAATCATACGTAATTTAAAATAAGGACATTGCTAGTGTAGAGGCTAGAGCAGTTGCATGATTTGATTTGGATAAGCACTAGCTACTTTTCTGTTTCAGCTGTACAATAATTCAAACCTAGTTTTAGGACCATCTTGTTCTCTTTTGTCTGCTATATCTATTCCATGATTTGCACTCTATGAACGCCCCTTCATTTCTTTTTGAATTCCATCTCTTCCAAAATCCAGAACTTTTGGTGTTCCATAATCAAAGTATGTACCTTTTTCTAGCACACCTTTCTATTTTTCATCTATGTTAGTATTTATTTTCCGTCTGGTCCGGTCCCAGCCCGGATAAAGAATAAGGATAAATGGAAATAAAGTATCTATGAGCATATATATTAATTGATTGATTAGGACTATTTCCTGTTTATCTTTTCACTAATTTGTGTTCTGGGTTTTCTAACATTCTGGTAATGCATTTGAAGGCCCTCACTTCTCTGGAAGATCACATATACCCTCTCTCGGGTCACTCTTTGAGTAGCCTTCTCTGAGGTTGTGTCAAAATGGGAGGATGTGCCTCAAAACCAGCAGGAACAAGAAGAACACATGGGAACATGAAGCACACTAGAAGGTTACGCAGACGCCAACGGAAGGTTGCTGCTTCCGTGCCTGATGCGCCAATAAATAGGCCTAGTGATGCCGCAAGTCACATAAGAGACTTTGCTCTGAGTGAGTTTGTGCATGTCGACTTTGATAAGGGTGCTGCCGTTACCTGCAGGCTTTCCGAGGTGTCGAACGTCTCATTTCATCGAACCCAGGTGCAGTGGAACCACAGCCAGGTTGACGCGAATGGTACTTCCTATCCGCATCTCTGCTATTATGGAAGCTCTTGGTGCTTATATAAGTTGAATTTAGATCATGGGCCTGTTATTAGCAGCCAGTTTTAGAAAACTTATCAGCTTTATAACAGCATACTAATTTGAACTGGTTTCTGAGAGTAGGAAGTCTAACCATCTGCAGGAATAAGCCAAGAGGAGGTGTGGTTTGATTCGGTTAGTATCGTTGAGTCTGATTCGGATGATGACTTCAGTAGCGTTTATGAAGGTATTGCGCGTGCTTGCATCTGAACACTGCTGCTTCATCTTTCATGTATATAAGAATGCTCCATTGGTTTTGAACAACTTGGATCTTATAGTTCTCTCCTTGAAGCTTTCCCTACTGTAGGCAATATTCCCAGTGGTCAGTTGCTTCAGTATGGACGGCGCTCCTCATGCATCCTAGACACCTGCACAACGTATGAAGGATACTATGAAAGCTATCTGAAGATTGACAGCGGCAAACTTGATCCTTATGCAATCTTGAAGGGTGTCAAAGATGCTACATTTGATTCTTCCAGGGAGAAAACTCAAGAAACTAGAAGGATATCGAATGTTGTGAGGCTTTCTATCAAGAGAAGATCTTGCGAAGGGAAGGACATCGCTGAAATCTGTAAGCAGCAACATCTTTGACTGCTTTCGAGTACATTTGCTATACAAACCAAACAGGGAAATGATTTGTAAGCAATAATTGGTTTCAACAGGCTCAGCTGGGAAGCATTTATACCGTCCCAAAGCAGGAGTTCAGGTTCCACGCATAGGTGAAAAACTGGCTACAGGCGGTTGGTCAGAGATTTCACCTTCAGTTTTTAAGCTTCGTGGCCCAAATTTCTTCAAGTGAGTAACCATAGCCCTGCGTAAATCACATTGCAATTTAAGTCCTGTAGCTCATTGAGCTTTGCATGTTATTATGCAGGGACAAACAGAAGTCCCCTGCTCCAGAATGCAGTGTGTACTTACCAATTGGTGTGGACCTTTTCGTCTGCCCTCGGAAAGTGCACCACATTGCTCAGCATCTTGAGCTGCCTAACGTTAAAACAGACACAGATATTCCTGCACTCTTGATTGTTAATATACAGGTTCATTCTCTATTTCCGTTTTCTGTATTTTCCAAATACTAAGAGATGGTGACCACTTACCCCAGAAACTTAAACGAGCAACTTCAATCACAAGGCACCTCATGCGCAAGTCGGCTGATAATTTTGAGATTTGCCTGTTCTAAGCCCTGAACTTCATTTCTGATGAGCACACGGATGCTTCCTAATGTCTTAACCATGAGCTGTTGGTTCCCCTTAATGCAGATGCCTACCTATCCAACCAGCATGTTTTCTAGTGAAGATGACGGAGAAGGCATGAGCCTTGTGTTGTACTTTAAAGTATCCGAGGATTTCGACAGAGGCGTATCTTCTCATTTCAAGGAATGCATAAAGGTATCCCTTCAATACGCAAAACATCAAGTCTTTTAAATCATAAAGATTCTGAAAGAAAGCAATTGTATTCATTCATAAGCAATGCCCTTCCATCTGCAACTGCTTTTGAGGAATTTTCTGATGCACACTGAAGTTCCATTCTAATGGTTTTGCTGCAGAAACTCGTCGATGATCAGATGGAAAAGGTAAAAGGGTTCACGAAAGAGTCCACCGTTCCTTTCAGAGAAAGGCTGAAAATCATGGCTGGGCTAGTCAATCCAGAGGACCTACAGCTGAGTTCAGCTGAAAAAAAGCTCATCCAAGCTTATAATGATAAGCCGGTTCTCTCTCGTCCTCAGCACAATTTCTATAAGGTAAAGAAAAGCTCATATTGAGACTCTTTGCCTAGCACTAGCAGGGCTAAGAAAAATGTCTTACTGAAGGGTGATGTTCTTCTGCCATGCAGGGACAGAACTACTTCGAGATTGACCTTGACATCCACCGGTTCAGCTACATATCTAGGAAAGGACTTGAATCATTCCGAGATCGAATGAAGCACAGCATAGTCAATGTGGGCTTGACCATTCAGGTATGTCCATGGCAGATGCTCATTTGCATCCTACCTACATTATCGACTCCTTAGTAGAAGAAGTGTAAGTTGATCATAAGACCAATAATCACTTCAAGAATTGGTATTTGCCAATTTGCTTGATGACTACTCTATTAACTGCTCCATGAAATTGGGTCATAGTGTTTGCTTCTTGTATATTGCAGCAGCAACTGATCTTTCTGGAATATTATCCCTTGTGTGACAGGCACAAAAGCCAGAGGAACTGCCAGAGCAAGCCTTGTGCTGTTTAAGGTTGAACAAGATTGATTTTCTAAATCATGGCCAGATCCCAACCCTTGTAACTTCTGACGATTAACAACCATTCATACTTGAAAAGTTCATTCAAAGCTGGGGATTGGAAGCAAAATAATGCTATGAAAAAAGGCAATTTTTTATATTGAAAAAGGAAAAACGAAGAAAGAAGATTCTCATGTTCAAATGCTACAAGTGAATCAGTGTTATTCTTCTATGTTAGATAATTTGGTCTAATGATCTCCATTTTTATTATTACTGCATTGAGTAGTTATTATGTAAGTCTGCGTTGAATACCAGGAGGGGTCTTTAAGTCTTGTACTTTTTACAAAAACGACCTTAAGTTTTAAAAGTTTTTAAATTCTTAGAAGAACATGGTACATGGCATTGTTACTCAGCCAGATCCTTTTCACTAAGTGAAGCTGCTCAAAAGTGGGCACGAGACAATTTCCAGCCAATATACCATGTAATCAAAAGTTTTATTTTATTTGAATTCTTGGTAAATTAGTTAGTTAAAAACTTGGCTCTGATACCATTCACACATTCTAGCCAGAAACTTCTTAACCAAGAATCAATATTTGAATTAGGAAACTTGACAATGCAAAATTATGTAGAAGCATTAAGAATAGAAAGAACATACTTTAAATACATACTTACAAATTGGTGAATACCAGTATTATTTAGATCCTCGTACAATTATGGCAAACCAAAGATCCAAGGTTTACCGAAGTATCTAAGCACAGGAGCGCACTTAGTCTAATGTTTTAAAGTGAAGAAGGCTCAACACATGAGCAGAGGGAGAGAGAATTCTGAAGCTTAGAGCTAATAATTTTTTCCTGATGTCTTCAGCAGAGAAGTAGGGCTTCCTTAAATAAGCGAAGAGGCAGATTTCTGATGATAAGGTTGAGTTGGCTCAACCAATCAGAGAGAGATAGAATCTGAGGCCACTTGGGTAGTGCACCATTGTTGTGGTAAGTGGAGGCCAGCTGTGAAGATAATGCTTCTGGTAGTGGAAGATAGCTAGAAGGCTTCTGGAAGGCTTGTCTTTTTCTGCCGACAGTCTTATTTGGGCATTGGGATTTTTAGGCCTTCTTTCTTCGGTTGTTATTCTTGGGCTAGTTGTTTCTGGGCCGTCTGGAGGAGCTTCTCTTTTAATTGGTCTCGGGATAATGTTGGGCTGTCCTTGAATTGTCCACCATTGTAGAATTGGTCCAACATTTGGTCCAAAAAATCTTTATCCTCTTCTTCTAGAATATTCATTTTTTGGAGTGTCATGTTTTCTGGAAGGTATTGATCCAGAAAACATTTATCCCACCATTTGATTTTCCATATTCTTTCTAGGCAAGGAGTATAATGTCCTTTATTGTCTGCTACTTGCTTTCGATAACTCCATTGCAAAATCCAAGGAATGTGGTTCATAACCACAAAATAGAAGTCTGAATAGGGAACCAGATGTCCTTCTTTTACGAACTGGGCTTGATACATCAGGAACCCTTCAAAGGATGCTTGTATTTGTTCTGGGAAGGAATCTCCGAACAGTCATTTTCCTTCATACCAAACATGGAACCAGTTTGGGAATATTTGTTGTTTTGTTTTAAATAGAATCATCCAGGAATGTTGGTGATCCTAGTTTTGTCTGTGAAAAACTTGGTCCCATGTCATTTGATAATCCCAATAGGAATAAAAAGTGTTTTCATAATTCCCAAGGGATATAATTCTTCTTCTACAAACTGGATTTCCCCATTCTTCAAATGTCTAAACTTTTTTGATTTTAAATGAGATTCCCAACTCAGTTATATACTTTTCCTTGGTTTCCCCATTTTCAATTTTATAGGAAACTTTTGTCCATCTAGGCTTATGTTCTATATCGACGGAGCCTGTTTCTTGGAGTATTAACTCAAAGAATTGTATTTTCTTGAGTGGTTGGAATTGCGACTGAAGATTCTGGTGATTTGGCTAATATTTCTAGGCCAATTCAATTTTGGAAAGACTATTAAAGTCTTCATTTTCTGGGGCAATGAGACATTGCCTATCAATTTCTTGGAACACACTCTGTATTTCCAAAGAGAACAAAGAAATTCCTTGAGGCTTATTAGGCCTGGAAATAGATTCTGGGGAACTTTGTTTTTCCTTGTTCCATATAACAGTATTTTGGGAACGTAATGCTTTATTCCATGTTTTCTGGGGATCAATAATCCATGATTTTTTCTTGGAGGATTCTGCCTCTGATTTCTTTCTTTTGAAAGGAATTTCTTGGAGAGTCTTGTCAGATTTCTCAGGGATTTCCAGATTAAAGTGATGGTGAGCCAAAAGGGCCCTAGTTAGTTCTAGGTCCATTTCATAACAGGCTTCTACCTCCATTTCTTCTTCTTCGATTTCTGGATGGAGAACTGCCTTGTTCTTTTGGTTGTTGGAATTATTTGTCATCTTTCCTCCCCTGCAAAAATTCTCTTGTCAAGAAGTCAGGTAGAGAGTTTGTCAAGAAGTCAGGTAGAGAGTTTATGTCTCCGGCAATGTAATCAATATCGAAATCAAAAGCAGACAAAATTGCTTGCCATCTGGCAAAAATTTGTTTGGAAGCCAGATTTTTTACATCTTTGAACAAAACATCTTTTGTTGCTTTACAATCAACACGTACTAAAAACTTCTTGTTGAGGAGATATTCCTCAAATTTGGTGACACAAAAAACAATTGCTAAAATTTCCTTTTTAATTGTAGCATAATTCTTTTGGGTCTGATTTCAAACCCTATAAGTGAATCGGACCAAATGTTCTTTGTCGTTGATTTTCTGTTTTAATATTCCTCCATAGTTTACATCACTTGCGTCTATTTCAACAATTTTAAAGACTTCAAGATCAGGAATATTAACACAAGGTATTTCTTTTACTTTTTTTTTTTGACAATCTGAACTGCCTTGGTTTGTTCTGGTCCCCACTCAGGAGGAATTTTCTTGATTCTATCAAATAAGGGTTTGCAATCCTTGGCCAAATTCTTATAGAATTCAGCAACATAATTTAGATTCCCTAAAAGTCTCTGTAATTGTTTTTTGTCCCTAATTTCATCAGGGAATTTCTCAGCAAAACTTATTGATCTATCAATGGGTTTAATCATATGTCCTAAAAATCTTATTTTGGTTTGGAACAATTCCATCTTTTTTGCTGATATGACTAATCATGCTCTTTCTACTATTTTTACAAATTCTTGTAAGTGCTTCCAATGCTGATCAAGTGATTGAGAAAATACAAGCAAGTCATCAATGTAAACAATAGCGACAGAATTATAAGGATTAAAAAGTTTATTCATTATTTTCTAAAATTCTGATGGGGCATTTTTGAGACCGAATGACATAACATTCCATTCATAATGTCTAAATGGAACATTAAAGCCAGTCTTATATTTATCTTCTTCAGCAATTTGAATCTGCCAGTACCCGGACTTCATGTCAAATTTTGAAAAGATAACCGAATTAGAAAACCGGGATAAAAGATCTTTCTTGTTAGGTATAGGATACCTAATCCATCTTAAAGCTTTATTAAGAGGCTTATAATTAATTACTAGTCTGGGGACGCCTCTTTCTATTTCTGAATTTTTATTGACATAAAAAGCAAAACAACTCCAAGGAGAGGAACTATTCCGAATTAATTTCTTGTCCTTATTCCGAATTAATTTCTTGTCCAAGAGTTCTTGGATTTCTTTTCTGCAATGCTGCATCAATCCTTCATTCATCTGAATTGCTCTACATTTTGTAGGAATGTTTCTTTCATTAAAGTCTAGTTCATAGGAAAGATTGACAATATGTTTCTTTCTTTCCCAAAAAGCATTTGGGACATCCGAACGAACTTTTTTAGCAAAACTCATTTTAAAGTTTTCAATTCTTTGTTTTAATTCTGGAAGTTTTTCTTCAACACTTTTGTGTTTAACTTCATCTTGCAGACACACTAAAACATTTTGTTTTCTTTCTAGATCTATACTTAATTCTTCAAGTAGAGATCTTCGAGGTGGTTCTGCAAACTCAAAAACAATTTTCTTTTCAAATTTCTTTGTAGAAATTCCATCCATATTTACTTTAAAAGGCATGATTGTAGCAAGGAATGGAGTTCCTAAGATTATTTCTTGGTTCATATTAAAAATAGTGAAATGTTGCCTGATGCAGATATTATCATTGTAAATATCTACATTTGTGAGCTTGAATCTAGTTGGCATTGTTTCTTTGTTGGCCGTAGTGATTGATCCAAAAGATTTATCAAGGTATTGGTGCGGGACAATACCTTCCTTGATGCAGCTCCTGTCGGCTCCTGAGTCAACTAAAACGATTGCAGTTATTTTAAACTCATTTTCTATTAATAAAGTCATTTTACTGGCAAATCTTTGATTTGGCACAGCATAGACTTCATTAATTTGTAGCGGTTTTTCTTCTATCACAAAATTTTCTAGACTATCCTTTTCATGGCTAGTCTTCGGGATCTCTTTTCCTTTTTGTTTTGATTTAAAATCAAATTCTTCAAGGTCTTCCATAACTAATTCATCTTCTAGAAGATCTTTGGAGTATCCTTCTAGATTCTGGAGTTCTAAAATCTCTATTCTGTTCTTGAGAGATTTTATTTCATGTTTTACCTCAGAGATTTCTTCTCTTAATTCTGCTATCGTTGGTTCTTTGTGGACCTTTTGTCCTTCTTCAACATTTTTCAAGATTTCATTAAGGCTATAAACCAGAGGTTTGGTAAATTCCTTAATGTCTATCTTCTTTTTGAAATTTCTTCTGCTACGACTTTGGTTTTCTTGGTCATTGGCTTTTTCTAGATGTTTAAGAAAAATTTCTCTTTTTAATTCTGGGTTATCAATCTGTTTGGCTAATTTTATAATCCTTTCATCTTCTTCAGTTAAAACATTTAATTGAAGGGTATTTATCTAAAGATTATTAAAGGTATTCTGTAACTGACAAGTATCACAGCCACAGCCCACAGCTTTCTGGCTCTTCAGAGCTGTCTAAAAGACCAACTTCATTTATTTCTTTTAAGTCTGAGTTTTCTGAAGACTCATTTTCTACTTCTTCAGGTTCACTTTCGCTATTTAACAGAATTTGCATTAAACTCTTTTTTAATCCTTCATCAAATTCTAAAGAATTTATCTTCTGTTTAGTTTTACATTTACTGGCAAAGTGACCGGGTTTACCACATTTCTAACAAACCTTTTGGTCTTTGTTCTTATTGGGCTTTCTTCTTTTAAATCTTCTTGAAGTTTTGGGTTTTTCTTCAAACCTATCGTATCTTCTTCTCCTATTTCTCTTATAGGGCTTGTATTTTTTTCTTTTGTTTCTTGGGCCTTTCTTCAGTATAAGGCCTTTGGACATCATAACCAAATTGGACACAAAACTGACCCATTTTTTTTTTCTTTCTGCGAGCCTTTCTCGCTTAATATGCTTCTACCATTTCATCTCATGGCATAATTTTAATCCTACTTCCTTGACCTTAGCCATTAATTGACCATGGGTAAAATTTTCTAAATTTAATTGTCCTTGACCTTTTCCTTTAATATGGTCCATTACTAATTAGCCAAAATGCTTAGGTAGTTCTTGGATAAATTTTTCTTTCCAAATAGATGACCTACAGTCTTCTCTTTTATAGACCCTAGTTAGGAAAGTATCTTTATACCATTCTAGATCTGAGAGAGTCCTGCATCTCAAATTTAATAGTAATTCACTATTTCTGCTTTCTTTACTAGATGTATCACCTATGAAGTGTGAATAAATAGTACAGAGAATGGTATTTACTACATCTGGCTCACTGGTTTGGATTAACTGATTGCCATGTTGCATAGTGAGAATCTTTCTAGCAGTTTTAATTTCTTGCCTACCTTGTTCTGTTAGGCATTTGTCCCACCAATTTTTTAACTGTCTTGTAAATCCTATTAAAATCATTTCTGTAATTTCTGGATCAGAATTTTCTACTTGTTTTCTAACAACTATGCTAAACATTATCATATTCTGAATGGTATTAATAATTTGATATTCTGACAAACCATCTATATTCCATTCTCGAATCGAATCTCCTTTATATTCTGTGAAATATGGACCATAAACATTATCCAATCTAATGTCTACTGGGGATGGTCTAGGTTGCGCGTATGGATGAGTTATGTTCCAATTCCATGTTTCTATTTGTCTTCTTCTTTGTGGTCCTTCTCTCTCTCCTTGAAAATTGATGTGATTTAACTCGGAAAAGTCGGGTTCAGGGTGGTAGGAATCAACTAATTCTTGTATACTAGGGGATTCTTCTAGAGCATTAATTTGAATATTTTTCTATTTTTATCGGAGGGTTCTTCTTTGATGGTAAGCTTAGCAATTTGGGCTGCAAGTTTTGTCATTCTATCTTCTGATTTGAATTTGAATTCTGGTAGCTTTTGTGGAAAGCTAATAGGAGACTTGGTTGTCCTTGGTAAAAACTTTGTTTTATAAATAGAAGATCGTGTTAGACCGAAATTCTGACGATCCATGGCATTCTCTATTCTGTTCATTTGGTTGCCAATGGATTGTAAATAAAGATTAGTATAATTATTTTGTTCTATTACATTCTGGAGCTCCTTAGTATTAACTGTTCTCTTTCCTATTTCTATTTCATCTGTTTCTAGTGTTTTAAAAGGAATAATGACGGTTTTTAAATCTTTTCCTAATACTAAAGGTGTGTTAGGTGGGTAAGGTGCTGTAATCTCTTTTCCTTCTTTGGTCTGATAAGTAGACCAGGTTTTTTTTAAGACATCTATTGTCAAATCATCATTTAAGACAAGTGTGGAAATAAACCATTCAAAAAACTTTAAGTTTTGTTTATTTCTCATAATCCTTTTATACCACAAGTGCTTACTTTCTTTTCTTTCTTCTAAGGTATAAGTGTCAAAATACCATTTTCTTTTAATCTCATTTTTCTTGGACCAATAGTCTTCATTAAGACTTTTTAGGTCAAACTTAAAAGGTTCTTGCAAAACATTGAGCTGAAAATCTAAAAAACTTGGGCTTGGAGATCTTATTGAAACAGACCTAATTTGTTCTTCTTGGTTATTCTTTTCTATGGTGATTGGATCCATTTTATAAATAGGATGAGAAATTTGTTCTATAGATTCTCTAATTCCTCCAACTACTTTTTCATGCTTAGATTTTGGTATCTGTGAAGTTGATGTTCTTGATGAAGAAGGTTTTGAAGATCTGTAAGATATTCTTGATGGAGTCTTTCTAATGTCTAGTTCTAAAAAATTAATGTTAGTAACTCTGTCCTTACTAAAACGAATTTCAACTTCTCCATTATCGCACTCAATTATCCTTTCTAATTCTTGTGGTTTCATATTCTTAATAGGCTTATCATTTTGAAAAATCAATTTTTCTGGAAGCCTAACATCTTTCCATTTTATTGGCTTAGGGACCGCAACATTTGATTTTTCTGTGTTTGCTTTTAATAGCAAGGTCTCTCCTCGTGTATCGTATTCTAGAGTTTTAGGTTCTATTTGGGTTGTCATAACCTTATAATAGATCCTATAGACTAAAGCCAAATTTTGATATCCTTCTAGCATATCAAAGCCTGATGTCATAATGTTTGCCGTTAAAGTTTTCATGATATGAGGATCTTTTAAGGACACCGTAAAATTTGGATGGCAATTAAAGAATATGGGTCCGTCACACAAACTTGATTATACAATTCCCAAAAGGGAATCAGAAAATTTATTATGTCTTTGATCTCTTAAAGCAACTATTACCGAGGTATTTAATCCATTTCGTGTTAATGGTTTTAATGCGATTTGAACTAATCCTACATGTAAATAATTGTAATTGTTCTCTAGATGATCTTTAATCATATATTTTGAAAATAATTCAAATTGATGGTCATTTTCCATAATTGGTACAGTTTTTTCTACAGTTTTGATAGCATAAGTCATTATGAAGTCAAAACTACCGTTTTGGTAAACCTCCCATTTATCCATTCTAGGTATATTCCAATTACCCAATTTTTTCTCTATATCCCTAATTATTACTCCTTGAAAGTTCTTGACTTTTCTGTTCCCTAGAGTTTCTTCTTCTTCTTTTCTCTTTGCAGAGGATTTAACCAAACTCTTAAAGATTTTATTCATTAGTAATGTTTGATTAATGTTAATTTCTTTTCTTCAGCTATCTGTCAACGTTTTACGCAATTTTACAGCCCTTTTCAACTTATCCACGGGTCTTACAATTGCTACGCGACTTGGGTGATAGTCTGGAAAAAATTTTAACAATAATCTTGTATTACTAAGGGAGAAAAGTTTTTAGAGTTAGGCCTTATCTTCTTTCAAAGTAGTTAAAAATAGGAATGAACTTTAAGGACTAGGATGTCAAAAACTTCAAAATTTAAACCTTAGGGACTAGTTTGGAAAATTTTAATTACTTTTGGAGCGTGGCTTATTCATACGCCGGACGCACATAAGAAATATCCTACTGCATTTAAGTGAAATTAAATAAAAAAATGTGGCTTTCTATGGGGAACGTGTATAGCACATACAGTTCAGCTAAACAAATAATTGTACTTGATAATAAAACCTAATTCCCGTCGCGTTCTACATGGATACATCAATCAATCGAGATCGGTTTTGATTAGAGAACATATTTCTTCGTATAAAAGATCATTTCAAGTAAAGAGATCATTTTAAACTGACTGTGACTCAAATTTGCCCAGAGTTAAAGCGCAGGCCTCTTACTTTGAAAGCAAAGGCAGAGTTCTTAGCCTCTACTCTTTGCTGCTTCCTAGCAAAGTCATGTTGAACTTCCATCAGACTAAAGAATATCTTTGAACAATTTTTTTTTTCAATTCATAAAAAGCATAGTAAAACTAGTCAAGAATCAATCATCAACCATTTTGTTTCAGCGCCAAGATATCCAAACATTGACCAATAATGTTGCTTACATGTGATGATCGATAGAACAATGGATGAACAAAATATGGCAGAGCTTAGTCCTAGAATGAAGCATTTGACAACATTCAAGCATAACTTACAGGCATAGAACAAAAAACACAAACCCTTTCTTCGATGTACAAAAGAATACAAGGTGAATTAGAATGCAAATTCAAATACAACAGTATACACTGACCTGAGTTTACTACACACAACATTGCTTCAACCTCAACACAAGTGTGTTTGTCTCCAGCTAGCTCTTTGTCCTTTATGTCTGTATATATGCACTCGATCGAGTGGCCTCTGTCAAAATAACGGCCACCATTTGTGAGACTGAGAATTAGCATGAGAGTTTCTTGCCCGATTCTTGACAATCTCTTAGGCTGTTTTCAATGTTCTGCCACGTTCTAGATGTCTAGGACTTGCTGTTATGTTATTTGCTCTTCTTTTAACCTTAAACGAGCAATAGGCTGCTGACTATTCGCAAAATAAACATTGTTTTCAGGTAACTGATTCTGCGTTCTTCCCTGTGATGCATTAGCATTGGCTATATTGTGGCTACTTGATTTTGCAGCAGGTATATCATGATTGTGCTTGCCCTCGTATGTTGTTATAACTGCTTTTGGGTCTGCTGATGCCCTCTCGACATGCTTGCGGACGTTGCATCCTGGTGTTGTACATTTGTAATAGCTCCTGCAGAGAGGGCAAGAAGAGAGCATGATATCAAATCCAAAAAAACTATC
Organism: Aquilaria yunnanensis; assembly: GCA_039654915.1. Taxonomy (NCBI): domain Eukaryota; kingdom Viridiplantae; phylum Streptophyta; class Magnoliopsida; order Malvales; family Thymelaeaceae; genus Aquilaria; species Aquilaria yunnanensis. Next base: position 8,307,441 of record CM077595.1, read on the forward strand.
AATGCCGACTACACCATAAGTGTCCAAAATATGCTACCAGTGCTAATTAGTATCCACATCATCCCAATAAATGGCAACAACAACTCTTCAGTCTATTGGCAACAAGCATAGGGAAAAGAATAGGCTATATTTTGATCCATGACCTTGAGAAAGTTCAAAACAACTGGTGAAACAAATTTCGAGATGCTTCCTATTTAGAAAACTCTTAGGCAGTGATATAGTACCTTGGATAAGGGTTGCCTTTAACAACTTTCTGTCCATACTTGCGCCACCTGTAGCCATCATCTAAAAGATCAACTTCGCTGGTTGTTTGCACAATAATTCTTGGTTCAGTGACTGCCCTTTGAGAAGAAACTGGTTCAGAGACCCTCATATCAGCATTTCTGCAGAGGACGAAACGATTAACTATCAAACAGAAATCACCATAAGTAAGTCTTTTCAAGTGCCAAACATTCAATTAATATTTCTGCAAACACTTGCCTTCGTTTTGGCTCAGGCTCATCCTCATCTTTTTCTACACCAGTTGCTGTGTTACCAGCTTCCTCACTATCGCTAGTTACAGATTCCTGTAAATGACTAGATTCCTGTTCTTTCTTCAAATTGTCATTCTGAAAACTGGAAGCTAATTCAGAACTTCCCTGATTATTTGAATTTCCATCTAAGTTTCTGCCATCCTTTGCACGTTTATTTTGCGGAGGTTGATGGTTATGCTGCCCCTTGTAAATAATCTCAGTCACATGGCCATCAAGTGATCGCTCAACCTTTTTCTTGACAGGACAACTAGGATGGGTGCACTTATAGTAGCTTCTTGGATATTCACTGCCTTTAACCTGTTTTTGTCCATATTTCCGCCAGTTGTAGCCATCATCAGCAGGCTTATCAGCTGAAGCCAGTCTCTGTTCGGAATGAGATACATCTGATGATTCCTGAATTCCTGTGCTTGTGTCTGGTAGTGATGATGAAATTTGCTGGTTTGAAGCTGTATTGGTGGTAAAGGATGTCGGAGCTTCTGTTGTAAAAGAAGAAGAGTATTCAGTCCTGAGGTGCATATGCGATTGGGATTGGGCTTGTGCAGCCTGGGCAGTGACCTGCGCCAGGGCTTGCTGGTGTGTCATTCCAAAAGGTCCCTACAAGAACATCAGAAATTCAGTGAAGCCATATAAACAACAAACAAATGGTCCATGCATTTGAATTCCTAATATATTGTACAAGACAGGCAATTGTAAAATCTTTGAGTTTCAGTATTTAAATCTAATCTCCTCCACTCTCCCACTAAACTCACCAACAAAATATATTGTATTCCACCAATCTACACATGTTTGCAGGATAATTGATGGTAGATCTTTACCACAGAGGAACCCTATCCCATGGTCAGAAACTTTGTTATCCATAACATCAATCAAATATGTTTACCATGTAGATGTATCATATATCTACCATAACAAAGCTGTACAAGAGCCACACAATCTCCACTTGGTCCTCAACCATTTTTGTTTAAAGCCAACATTATGGTAAAATCATTCTGATATTTTATGGAAGGAACTGTATCTTATTTCAAGGCATTGCCAAATCACCACTCACACCAAGGTTGAGATTTTAACCCCAGAACCGGGATTGGTCCATCTGATAATCAAAGCCGGAATTTTAATGTGGAGCGCGAACCTGAATTTTCCATGTGATGAGTTTGCTTTCACCATTATTTCTAGTACCAAAATAAGGAAATATGTTGAAGTTCAACTGATGTTGCCATCTTTAAGTACTTATTGGAAACTTCCCATTTTCAGCAGCTGCACAAACCAATTCAGCTGACCAACATCATTTCATATTTCCTTGCTACCATCCAGAATTCAAAATTTCCCCATATTTCAGTAACTGCTGAGACAAGAAGTTTCAATTGGAGGACCTGGAATTTGCCATTTTTACACTTCATTTGCTCTCTTGTGAACTTTCTAAATGCTAATCTAAACCCAAAATAAGTAATAAGTTCTACTTACCTCAACCTTTTAATAAATCCAATTAAAAACCATGGTTAAACCATTTCAGTCTCTCTAAACAGGCTCAATGTCCACAAGAAAACAAATGAAAGAAAGAACGAGGAACAAAAAGCCAAACCAGAACAGGAAAATTACCTGACCGACAGGAGAAAAGAAACCAAACCCCGGGGAATCCAACAGCGTCGTGGGGCTCATACCAGGCGGAATCGTAAACATCGGCGGCGGTTGCGCAACCACCAAACCGGGCGGCTTATTCTGCTTAAACCGAGACTCAGCATCCCCTCCGTCACCGCCAACCGCACCTTTCCCCTCATCAGCTGGTGGGGGCACAAAGCTTGACCTCGGAGTGGCCAGTGGAGACGCCATAGCACCGGCAAGGAGCTGAGAAAAGGACTTGTACTCGTCGGAATCCGAGAACAAGTTAGAGACCAGCGTCATGGGACCCGGACTGAATCCCACCCCAGGCCCACCATTAAAGAACGCCTCCGAAAAGGGCCGGGGCGGCAGCGTAATTGTCGGCCGAGATGGGGCTGCCGCTTTTGGGTTCAACGGCGGCGGCTCCGCCATTAATGTGAAGTTCTCCCCGGCTGATTATTACAAGCTCGAAACTTTCTCACCGACCCGGGATTTTCTCCGTTCTCTTCTCTTTCTCTCTCTCACTCAACCTTTTGCGAGCTTTTCGTGGGTTTTGGTTCTTCGCTTTGCGGATCTGAAAGTTTGAGTGAAAAGTCCACGCCGCAGATACGAAAAGGCTGTCTCTTGCATTTTCCATTTCTTTCCCGTCTTTGTTTTTTAATTCTCGGGGTAACCGAGTAACGTCATATCCTGAAATCTCATTGGCGCGCACTTTATTGATTTGACTGATTTGTCCCTGAAAACTTTGCTAATCGGAAAATGCGATGGTGATGATTGGTGACTATCACCTAGATGCACTACAGCCATCCGTTTACATCTCAACAAATCTGAAAATTATTTTTAAAAATATTTTTTATAAAGTTATTATTATTATAGGTTGGATACACTAGACATCCGTATGTTTAAGTGTAGGAAAATATTTCTAAGGAAGGGCACTTTTAGTACTAAATTATTGCTTACTTTGTTATTTCAATATTAAAATCTTTCCTTTTTGTAAATTGAGTTCTATTACTTTATAACTGTGCAAATGATTAACCATAAGATTTCTTATATTTCAGATTGAATTCTAAAACTGTTCAAGTGTGTAAATAACTAGTCTTATAACTTCTCGCTTTTATGATATTAAATTATTTAAAATTTTAATTTAAACTATTGAATAACTATCTTCCATTAAATTTAAACTGATTAATAATTTAAGTTAGAAGTTCTTTCTCTAAGTAACTTGTATTTCGATTCAATAATTGCCTCAGTAAAAACAATCAACACTTTAACAAAATTTTAGGGTTGATTTAGAAACATGAACATTTTCATTAAGAGTAAATTTCAGGAGTAAAAGTGTTGTTTCATGTGTGATAGTGGTGCCGACAGGCCAGCAGGTACTTGGAAGTTGACAATTGCGAGCTCGGAAATGGGAAAAGTTGTGAGGAATCTATGGGAATTCTAGGATTTGAATAGGACTATTTCTATTTGTGCTGTGGTTTTGTTCTGATTTGTTTAGTGTTTGCGAGGACTTTATTCCTAATGCACAAGTTTTACAAACCACACACACACACACACACATATATAATTTATTGGGATTATTTGGAAGAAAATAAAACATTTTTCTTTTGTTTTTTTGGTATTCAAAAGCATTACAAGTATAGACATTTAGAGAGTATATTAGAAAAATTAGGAGGAAAAGAGGTTGTTGCATGAAAGACGGAGGATCTCGGCTGTATTTTGCCAGTATATGGAGCCAAAGCTGAAAGAAAATGCGATGCCACCGCTACTTGAACTCGGGCCATCCATATGATGTTCCTTGCATTTTATCAATTATATTAGTTGTGCAGAACAAGAAAACCTTTTCTAAATTGCAAAAGTTCAAGTTCAGCATTTGCCTTAAGATTAACATCCAAATAGTAGGAAACTGACATTCAATTGTATTTTTTATTTTTAATGATTGAAACATGTTACTACTCCTCATAAATTGTTAGTAATATTAATGGTAATAACAAAAGTTGTTTTCCGATAATGGTGGAACCAGAATTTTTCGCTTGGGGATGAGGGTGGGTTATAACTAGCTAGCATGTGGCAAGGCGAGGCCAAGTGCAAGCGGTGCAATGGAGCTATGGAGTGGACAACGTAGGTGATCGTGGTTGAGGGGCATTTGGGGATTTGGGGGTTCTACGAGAAAATTGAGAGAGGAGGTTTAAAAATTGGAGGGGACAATGTTGTTTAGAGAGAGAATGGGTGATGCAAAAAAAAAAATTTATTGTTCTATTTAGGGGAGAGGTTCAACAGCTTAGAGGAGAATGAAGCACATAGTCCCCAAATTTTTGTTTGCATGCCACACTACTCGTATGTTTATATTCTTCTATTATATTTACGGTGGCAAAATTTCACACATGGTCTCTAACTCCTTACAAAATAATCAAATTATCACCCCTGTACTATGCATTTTCGTCTCTAACTCCTTACAAAATAATCAAATTATCACCCCTGTATTATGCATTTTCAAAATTCCCTAGCAGCCAACCACACCTCCTTGCCCCTTAATAGTTCCACCACTGCTTTTCAATAGAACCTTAATCCCTCTTTAAAGTTAAAACCTCCAGAGCGTGTAGGAAGAACTACTTTATGACACTGGGTGATTGGGGTAGAGTTTATCTCAAGTGTGTCAAGTTAAATGAACAACTTGATATATAAACTCAACTAATAACAGTAAGGAGGTCTGGAGATCTAAGGGATATAGGGGAAATCCAGAATTCGAATCCGGGTCATCCTACTTTCTCCAACATGTCAAACAAAAATTGCTTCAGTTGTCATTCTAGTTCTGAAAAAGCTGCCATACCCCTTTCCCAAATTAATAGCATATCTCTCCCTGTATACTCGTATGATGCTTCTGAATAACAAAACTAATAATAGTAAGGAAAATTTTTTTTCTCTTAAATAGATTAGGACTTCAACCCTTATAAACCGCATAATATCTGATATGATAATTTTCATATTGATCTAGCTAACACTTCATTTGTAATGAACAACCTAATATACATAGGAGGTCACAGATCGGACGGTTTGTGTTCAGTTACAAACTTGCAGTATTTGAGCTGCGAGAAACAAAATAGTTTGGTTTTTGCTGATATTACACATGCGATCCTTCCCGTTTAAAATATTTTCATATTTGGTCCCATTTTTATATGTGGACAATAATATCACCCTTGCCCCTAGGACAGAAAATATACTCATGATGACCAACCCTCCCCCTCAGCGAACCACAAGTTGGTGAACGATCCGGGTTTACAATCATAGAAGACAGCTTGGGCATAGTTTTTTTTTTTTTGGGGTAAATACGATATGATATTAAAGCAAAAGCAAAAGCCTAATCATGTTTAGTACAAGCATTTGCATTCCTGGCACTAGCAACAAAATTAGCGTCCAGATAAGACCAATCAGCACTAATGCTTTTAGTAGAAAGGAACACCTATAGCATCAGCTAGGAAAGAGTTAGTAAGAAAATCTGGACATTTCCAAAAGACAATAGTTCCTTCATGGGCTAAGGTAGCAGCCCCAATTACTAATTAATTAAGATAACTGCAACAATGTTTCCTTCTCTAAAAATGTGTTGAATTTCATGAACCTGGCCTATCTCCTTGAGAAACCTGCATTATTCCAACAACAGAGACATTAGTTCAAACGAAGTGTATTGAGATGAATTAAGAAGTTTCAACACCACTTTAGAATCCATCTTATAGGAATGCAAGGTCACCTTGCCTGATGGTCCTTAAGTGAAGGAGAGGGTCTATGACACAGCCATTAATGAAAACAGAAAGCTCATTTGTAGAAATGCAATTGAAAACTTAAGGTGATGTTTAGTTGTAGAAAATTTTTCAATTTCTCTTTTTTAAATTTTCTTTGATGAAAGTTTGAGTGTATGACATGTTTCAAAGATATGGAAAACTTTGTTTTATAAACTTTAAAAAACTCATGTGTTAAAATGAAAAACATCTAAAACAATGTTTTCTATTTTATAACATGAGTTTTTCAAAATTTAGAAAACAATGTTTTCTACATTCTTAAATCTAGCTATGCACTCAAACTTCTACCAAATAAAATTTGGAAAAGAAAAATAAGAAAAATTTTCACATCCAAACACCACCTAAGCTTTTTCAAACTAACAGGCATTTCAAAATAATGCAAGGTATTTCTGATGAAATTCCGTTTGATCTTCTCATAGGCCTTCTAGTCAAGTTTTAGGACATAGAAGCTTCATTTTTCCTTTTTTTTTTTTTTTGTTAAGAGAATAAAGAATTTCTTGAATAATTATAGCCTTATCAGTTTTGCTTCTTCCAATAACATAAGAAGATTAAAAGGGGCTTATTACAAACATAACAAAAGGTCTAATACGGTCGACAATCATTTTAGAGATCATTTTGTATAGGGTGTTACAGAGCCCAATTGGCCTGAAGCAAAATAAAAAATTGTTTGTCATTAAAACAAATAACTAAAAAGTTCTCAATATATTTATGTTAATGAATTAAAATCATACTTTATTTTAATTTTTAGTTGGACTCTCTTTATAGTATGTTCTTAACCACAAAAATGTTTAGTTATGTCTAAACATACACTACACATGTTTCTAAATGTGGATCCTTTTTTGTCATTAAAAGATAATACACAAAAAGTTTATCTCTTATCGACTTAAGTTCCAATTTTTAATATCGATAAAAAATTTATTTAAAAAAAATCACATTCAATTTTAACAATTATGGATCAAACTACTTGATTAAATCATAGAGTGCTAAAAAGCTCAATCAATAATTAAAGGAAAGATATGATTGAAACGCAAAATTGTATTAAATTTATATTAATCAATTAGCGATTTAGCATTAATTTGGAAAAGGTTAAAAAAGAAAAGAAAAGAAAAAATCAGCCAGAAGGTTTGGGGACCAATAGAGGAAAAGGGAAAACATTAGCTATTATGTGTTCAACAAGTGGCTTAATAAAAGTTAAAAAAAAATGGCTTAGTTAAAAAAAAGTAAACATATCATGGTGACCAAAGGTTTACTTTAGAAAGTAGTATATAAAAGATGAATAAGAATAACTTTGGGGACTAAGAGAGCAAATAGAAAGGCTCAAGTTAAGTAGTATTAAGTTTAAGGACCAAACCACCACAGAGATCGAACTCAGGGACTAAAATGAGAAAGATTAGAAGTTTAGAGACAGAAAATTCATTTTAACCAAGACAACTGTGAAGATTGAAACTGGAAAAACAGCAATACAGACCCTCAAAAAATAATTACGTTGCAAAAGGGGATCTAACTTTAGAAAACGTATATCGCATCCGGGAAAAAAATGACATTGCTCATCCATATGATTTTCACGTGAATAGTAAAACCCCCTAGCCTTTTAGAATGTAGTTATAATGTTGCCATCCAGCAAGCATGGCAGTGTAGCGGAGAGTTCAGAAGTGAACCGCAGACACGAAAATGGACGAAAACAACGTCGATCGAGCAGAATCCCAGGTTGCGTCCGACTCAGGCGCTACCAGACCAATCCGCTGCATCGTCAAACTCGGTTCCTCTTCTTGTCTTCCCCTTTGTCGACTTGTTGTTATTGATTTTGGAATCACCACTGAGTAGTTTGCGTTCGGATGTGGAGCAGGAGGTGCCGCAATCACTTGTAAGAACGAGCTCGAGAAGATAAACGAAGAGAATCTTAAAGTAGTTTCATCACAGCTGAGGCAAGCCATGGGCAGAGCTTCTTTCTCCCAGAAGGTTGTTGGGTTCGATTGGAGCAAGAGACCTGGGGTCTCCGATGTTTCCTGCTCTGTTAGTGATATTATAAATCAGGATCAACTTGATTTTGATCTTAGCAGATTTGTTGTTGTCCATGGAGCAGGTTTGTGAAATGTCTTCTCTTAGAGTAATGGGCATCGGGCGGATGATTCATGACTTGTCTCTAATGGATCCCGTTTAGTGTTTAATTTGTCTGAAATGTCATTGCATTTGAAAGTGTGAATTAGAAACGTGGAGAGATTGAATTGATATGCAGAAATCAGACTGCTTTTTATGGTTATGCCTGAAAAATGTGATTTTTATGTATCACTTTCTAGTCTAACAAAGATTGCCAATTCTTTGAAACTTTTGGTCTCCTACAATAAATGGCAAGTCCTATTTTATTTTTGGAACGGAGGGAGTAGTAATTTTTAGCTACATGGTTATTGTAGGTTCTTTTGGGCATTTTCAGGCTAGCAAATCTGGTGTTCACAAGGGGGGGCTTGACCAGCCTCTTGTCAAGGCTGGCTTTGTTGCTACACGTATTTCTGTAAGATGTACCACTTTTCGTCCCCCCAACTTCTGAGTTCTTGTGCAATTTCCTTTTGCTTTAAATATGGAAGGCTTGCATAGATAGGATGTCAGTGGACAGGTTGGGGTGGGGTTATCCAATTCTAAAACATGCTCCACCTACAAAACCCCCTAGCCGCACCCTCTTCACCATTCTCTGCAGGTTGGGAAATTCTGATCCCCATCCTTCCCGTTTGATAGCCCGTAGAATAAGGTTTTGAGCCCATCAACCTGCCTAATTAATATGAATCAATGAAACTGACATACATCTATAACATATAGTTTCTCAATGATACTTTTCTACCTTATTCATTATAAAGTACAATAAATTTTCACAACAGAATAAAGGTGTACTAAATGCATATGGGACTGGCAGGCCTTAAACCCGTAACCACGTAGGCTGTACTACAAAAGAAGCATACCCTAACTGTATGATTGGGAAAGAAATCCGTCCCCATTTTGGGTGGGTATTAGTTGACTTCCTTATAGAAATCATGTGTTCTATGATCTTGAGGCACATAATTTTAATTCAGTAGAAGCGAACTGGCTGAAGCCAGGGGTAGGATGAACTAGGCTGAATGAAGCATAACCTTTAAACGACTGACTCACTTATGAGTTACTTTTGTGACATTCCTAAACAGGAGGCTGCGCTTAAAACTCTAGGGCAAATAATGTTTCAGAGCATGAGTTTGTAAGTGCAATTAACATTTGTGCCCTTGTCTAGCTTAATAATTGTTTTCTGTTAAAGAATAATAGTTTGCTTAGCTGCAAACAGAGTCAATTAAATTGATGCAACAGCTAAGAGATCAATATGCTGAAATTAAACATTGCACAACATTCCATGCAAGGAACTATTGAAACAAATATCTCAGAAATGCAATACAGTTACGCTTCCTTTTTTTTTCTGTTATGGAAAGTCTCATGCTAGTTATCCTTTCCATTTGATTTTCTTCTATAATCATTGTTTGTAACAGATTATTTCAGAAACTAGGCTTCTCTCTTTCATCTTATTATCTCCTCTCTTTTACAGGTTACAACTCTTAATCTTGAAATTGTCAGAGCGCTAGCAAGAGGAACGTCTTTGGTCTTCCTGATGCTTATTATTTGGTTCATATGGTGCATGTAACATGTTGCTCAAGCTTCATTTATCATGCTCAACCATTTGAAAGCCATATCTTCTGTTCCAAGTCCAGTATTAGCATCAATGCAGCGACTCTCCTCTCCCAAATGCCAGTTGCTTTCTATTAAAAAAAAATAAAATCAAACATTTTACTTGGAGCTATTAAGCGTGCCTTTTCTTTTCCTTCAAGGCTCAATCCAGTAGTTACATCCATTTTAAACCATTAAATTAGGGAAGATCCCAAAGAACAATGTTATCCATTCACGTATGCTATCTAACTATGTTAAGTTCTAGTTTATGTGAATATGCATACATGCGTGGTGTTGTGCTTGCCTGGTCTCTGTTTCTTTGCATATGTTTTATGTGACGGCAGCAAATTTTTGTGCTTTTCTTGCAGAGGGAATTCCTTCTGTCGGGATGTCTCCATTTTCATGTGGCTGGTTGACTTCAAATAGAAATGTTGGACACATCTAGAATGGCTCGTTAAATTTACTTTGTTAGATTAACATGCTGATAGTTTCTTCTCCATTTCATTTCCTTCTTTCTAGGACTATTTCCTGTCTAATTTTAGCTCATACATGTTCTCAGGTCATTTCTGCTGATTTATTGCCAGTGACAAATGCAATCAATTCTGGCTTCATCCCTGTAAGTTTGGAATGTTAATGTTAGTCTCATATATTAAGTAAGAAAAACTTTTAAATTACTTCCAATATATGAACAAAAGTCTTAAATGCTCTAAGAGTTAGGTGGCTGTACGAGTTGTTTTTTTTTCAACTATCTTCACATATGTATGCACACTCTAACAGTACTGTTAACGCCCTATTGGTGTAAAATAGTGAAACATGGTGACTATGAGCTAGCCATAATCGGTTTGTATACCCTTTTGCAGAACCAAAAACCTTTACGGCAGAGGGGTTCAATGACAAAAAGGATTCTAGGAATCCTTAGATTATTATCTTTAGCTCAGCATATTTATAACTGTTATAGGTTACTTATCTATTTTGCTTTATCCTAGATGAGTTTTAGCTTCGTGATTGAGCACCATCTTTTCTGTCCCCTCTCTGGTTGGGGCTTTCTGCAAATTGCATTTTGAATTCACTCTCATGTATTCTAGGTTTTACATGGAGATGCAGTAGTTGACAACCAGCTGGTATGATCCATCTCTATGAGCATAGGTTGGTGGCATTTTACAGATCTAAAATGATACATGCTCTGGAAAAATCACTGCCATGCTTTGTCTCTACTCAGGGATGCACCATATTGAGTGGAGATGTAATCATACGTCACATTGCAGGGCACCTAAAGCCGGAATATGTCGTGTTTCTTGTATCCTTAGACAATGCATATTGTTGGATGCTTTTCTCTTAGATTTGACTTGAACTACTGCATCCCTTCATTAAATCAGATTCATGCTTCAGTAACTGTATAACAGCATGACAGTTTGAAGGTGTAGCGAGTCACTTCATTTAATAGATGGACTCCAGTATACAGTAAACATTGATCTGGGAGGAGGATCAGTAGAATGACTTGTGGTGAAATTCCAACTTATGGTCTCTATATATATTTCAGACTTGAACCATGAGATCGTGTTAGTTCTGTTACATGATTGATCAAACTGTTTGTTATAATCCAGCCAGATTAGAAAAGGCTGCATAGATTGTTTTCCGATTATTGTAGCAAACAGACGGATGTTTTGGGTGTATATGACCGTCCACCAGCAGATCCTAATGCCATACTCTTGAGGGAAATTGGTGAGTTTTTGTTTTGACCGCAGATTTGCATACCATTTGCCTAGCCTTTGTGTGCAGTGCAAGTCATGTGTTTATATGCAGCTGTGGATGAAGCTGGGAATTGGTCAGTCGTGAAACCACTACCGCAGAACATGAAGCAGCAAGGTATGTGATCTCTGGTATTTCGTTTTCAGATTCTCTTCAAGTTCATTAATGTACAGGCTGACATGGTCTATAAACTTTTCTTTTTTCCCTCCATATGTATAACCTTGGGCCGGAAGCATCATTAAACCTGACTGGAGTTGTCTCCTTTTATTCAAACAGTTGAAATAACCGTAGCATCCCATGACACAACCGGGGGAATGGTGACTAAAATTTCTGAAGCTGCACTTATTGCAAAGCTTGGAATTGATGTCTTCATTGTGAAGGTATGTCGGTCAGTTCCTTTGGTTTTACTTCGATAAGCTCCCCAAAGTCTTGCTACAAAGTCGCTTTGTTTTTGGGGCATGCAGGCTGCAACAAGCCATTCACGAAAGGCTCTGAGTGGAGAAATAAGGAACAACATACCAGAAGATTGGCTTGGAACAGTAATCAGATTTTCAGGTTGAGTCTACAGCAGCTCTGTTCGTCACCCACAACACGAGATGGTCATGATGGTTAGTCTCCGGTTGGTCTCTGGTTCCATGTCTGAGGTTCAGGCCCTCGAATCAATTGATGTTTTTCAAATGTTCGTTAAACAAACGGGAATGGAGAACAAACAAATTACTGACCTTCACATCGCCTGCCTTACCCAGCACTCCTTTTGTAAAAGACGACAATTTATCACTCTCAACATCTGAAAATACTTGTATAAGTTCAATTGGATGACTTTATCTAGACTCTAATTCCCAGACCGTTGTTTATAGTGATGTGTAGGCTCCTTTTATCTCATCTAAGGGCCAATTCATTTTAACTTAAGTCAATTAACTTATATTTATTTTTATATCTTTTTTTACCTAAAATTAATTTTATTTGAAAGCTAAAATTATGTAGATGTAATAATCTATTTGAAAGTAAATTTTCATGATATTATTAAATTTTTATAAATTTTTCTTTTTTAATATCTTAAACTGAAAAAATTTAGTAAGATTACAAAAATTGTATTTTTAATAGATTATTGTAACTACATAACATTGATTTTTTAATTAAAATTAATTTTAAGTAAAAATGACATAGAAATAAAAATAAGTTATTTTAAAGTCAATTGATTTAAATTAAAATAAACTAACTGTAATTTTATTGGGCTAACAATGCCTTCAGAGATAAGATATTAGACATAAAACTAACGCGGTCTGACGCTTGAGTTAAAACAGAGAAAAGCAACATTCATTTCGAGAAAAAATTCGGTAAAAAAGTGCCATGCTTCTGAGAAAAATGAAGAAAGTAAAAGAAAAGGAAAAAGTTCGATGACTTTCACCTACTATTTTCTATGTTTGTTTCAAGGCACATCTCTACAGGGCTATGGGCAAACCAAAGAGAGCATCTACTCTTCTGCTGGAAGTTGAAACTAGCAAACTTCAACCAAACCTTCTCGCCAGCAGCTTCCGTGCCCCTTCGTTCTTGTATCAAAATAACTAACAATCTTCGGGTGAACCTATTCAAACTCAACTTACTTTACTTGCACAAGTTTGACTTTCTGTTCAAGATTGTTAGTTGAGCTTAGTAAACAACCACTATAGCTGCACATTGATCCCAAAGAACCAAGACCTCTGATTTAAGCCATATAAATGGAGCAGATAACCGCTAAGAGAGTTGTTCTAAATGATTCATATTAGTTGCAGCCTAATTGATGTTCTTGAAACACTAAAATGACTTGTTCACAACTCACCCAAAGTAGCAATGCTCTTGTAACCAATGGTTTTGATACTAGTACTATCAGGCAAAAGTCTTAAATTTGCTACTAAAGTTTTGGATTAGACGTGAACAAACCCCTATATATATATATATATATATATATATATATATATATATATATATATATATATATATATATATATATTGCACCTGATCTCCCACAAATGTTCTAAAATGGTTAAATATGCCACTAAAGTTTTAAATTGAAAGTGGATATGTGATTGTCCATTAAAAAATTAACAAAAAAAATGTTAAAAGTAACAAATTTTAAATCTTAGGGTGATAATACAAGTTTTAACAAACTTAAGGACCTTAGATAATTAGACTCTCTGCAATCTCGAATCTCAACTAGCCACCATTACCGTCATCTGGAGTTTTTTCAGCCATTGTCCGCAGCAGCTGATGATCAAGAATTTCCAAATGATTCTAGAGTCTTGACATGGACTTTTCTGGAAGTTGAGAGAGCTCCAATCCTTGTCATGCTTGAGGTCCAAATGCATTGCGGCAACTGCTTCAAAAAAACCTACAAATGCATCATTGATTTTCTAGGTGAGAAGCAGATTTGCAAATTTTCAGATATTTTTTCCAAGTCAATTTTCCATTTTTGCTTTGTTTCTGATTCGATAGTTCAAGTTCCTCTTTCGGTATAGAGATGGTGAAAATGGAGGTGGAACTCAATCAAACAACTATAATTAAGAGCGTGAATTTTTTTTGTTACTTGAGAGAATTTGCAGCAGAAAATCAACACCAAGGTCAAACTCGTCTCTCCTTTAGTGATCTACTGTCAAAAATTCTCAATGGTGTTTTACTTTACTCTAGTGATCCACTTCTAGATTTCAAGTTTCCTTTGGTACATGGGAATAATTGTGACAGTAAATATTGCTATATAGGTTTTTCCATCAAAAGTTCAAGGGAAAATCATACTCTGTTATTAAGAAGGAAATGCGAGAGTGGAGAACGGAAGTACAGTGAAGCTCGCCAATGAGACTGTTGGGAACAAACTTCCGGAATACATTAAATAGAAAAAGTCTCAAAAGTTATAATATTTTTCAAAGATATATTATAACCCTAAAATTACAAAATTTGCTATTTTTTTATACCATTTTTAATTATTCTTTTAATAGATAGTAACATATTTAAACCAATTTTGAAACATTAGTTTCAAATTAGTCTAAAAAAAATTATAGTTGCAGATTTGCACCTAACCAAAACATTAGTATTAAATTTGAGACTTTTGCCACTACTATTAGGTATGTCGCACCATTTAAACCATGAATGTACTGTATGATATGTCACATGTATTGTTACCGATTTCAGATAAAAAAAAGGGGGAAAATCCAAAATGAGAAGCATTAAATGTAACTCTTTATATCTTTGTATCTATATTGTAATTATTTTCATATTTTCATTACAGCATCTCTGCCGCAAATAAAATATGTGAAATACAACATAATAGCATCCAAAGAACATATGAAGAGAAAAGAATACGCCAACAAAATATGTAGTAATTGTTTTTTTGTCATTTTATACATGTATCAGCAATACATTGATATACATGATTTAAGAAAAAAAAGAAAAAATGTTATCTTCCATTTTGAACATGTACCATTGTAAAACGAGTTAAGCAACAAATTAAAAAAAAAAAAAGAATAAAAAAGGTATATACAGGCAAGATACGACAACTTACCGCACAACAAATTGGAAAAATGCGAAAACAAATGTACCGCGAACCAATTACCCACATAATTTGATCCCGCCCTGCAACTCACAAGTCACAACCCTATATCACTGGAGCGTAAACCCTACCTCAAGGGAATAATCTAACAACGGGAAACCAGGCCCCAAAGATAAATTTCTACACATCCATTAATCATTCAAGCTCAACAATGTAACGAACTTCTATACTTGCATCTGAAATTATAGTCCCGCAATAGGTTGGGAAAAGGAAAACTCGCACAAGGCGGTAATACCTGCACAAACCAACACTTTCAATTCGAGAGAACTACAAATTTTGCAAGTCCAAAGCATAGGTATATAAAAGAGGCTACTTAATAACGGCCATAGACATCTTATAGATGGAGGTCACATCGTTGATCAAGAACTTTCAGAAATATGATCCCCTAAAGTTTCCAGATCGCACAAACCGCAGTAAGCTATTACCATTAATCTGTCTCCTTCGGACATTAAACGTAAACAGGTGCAAGCAAATGAGAAATATCATCTAGAAGCTTGGTATTTATTTTGGACCAATGTCCTTCAGAGCACAGATCTGCTCCTCACCCATTGCAGACATCACGGTCACAACAAGATCCTTCCCCTCAGCAAATCCATCCTTGATCTATAACAAGACAATTTAAAGAGAAAATCACAAAAACTTAAATCAAGTTAATAAAAGGCAACATGCCCAGCGGAGCAACCATCTAAAATCTCAACATTTCAGACTTGTTAGTTAAGCCAAGGAATGGAAGTTAATGTCTTTCCTTTGGCTCTTAATCATTTTCAATTGTAATCGTTCTTTGTAGATTTGATCAGAGCTCAAAATTCTGTTTGCTAAAACTAAGCTTTTAATGACCTAAACGTGACCATATTTGGTTCTATATGGCAACAAATCAACGAATCCGTAAGTCATGTGGTAGGCGGGGAAAAAGAAAAAACCTGCTGAAGCAGATTCTCATCGGTTGGAAGTCTGAGATCATCCTTAGTGCCACCACTCTCAGTCAGCAGACTCACCTAAAAAACCCCAAGTAAAGATCACCAGTTGCTCACACACATCTACTTCTACCCTATAACTTCCCGCAAACAGACCAATTTAAGCAAGATAAGCCCTATACTTACAAATCCATCCTCAGAGATGTCAATCAGCTGGTAATCAGTACGATTCACATGAGGAACCTGCAGGACACAAAAAATCATCCTAACAACGCTGACCCAGAAAATTTCACTCTTACCAGACACAAACTAAAAATGATCAAACTAATTTACAGAGAAATCATACATCACAATTGTGGGACGAGGGAACAATATCCTCAAGCTTCTTTGCAGTGAAGATATCGATCCCAACAAAGTGACACTTGGCATGGCCGTGCTTCCCAGTCTTGGAAGTCGACACTTCAACCACCTGCGGAAGAAGGAACCCAAATCAAATCAAATCAAACCAGTTCCAAAGAGTAACCAATAATTCAGAAATCAAACCAGTTCCCAAAAGCAACCAATTATGGAATAGTAATTTCAACAGTCATCATCAGAACAGCACCTAACGCCCAGCTTCACTTAGGTTCTTAACAAATTGCTAAAAGTCCAACACAAACATGAATATAGACATCGCAGAATAAATCATAAAAGCCCGAATCGAAATCGATCAACGAAAAACGAGAAGCAAGGCGAAAAAAATGGAGTGTGTGGCAAAGAACCCTAACCTTGCAGGGACGACCCTTGATGACAATGTAACCGTTCTTGCGGATGGTGCCGGCCTGCTGAGGGAAGGTCTTGGAAGCTCCGGCGTCGGCCTTGGACTCGAAGTGGTGCTCCTCGTCGGACATGGCTGACGAAGATCCCGCAGAAAGGAAAGGACAGGGAAAAGATCGGGCAGGGAGAGGATCAAATGGGAGCGAGAGACTGAGGGAGGAGAGAGAAGTGACGAATCTAGATACAGAGGGATAATATAAAGGAAGACACAACAATGAAGACTAGGGTTTTTTTGTTTTTGTTTTTTTTCTTTTTTGAGGTTTTTCTTTTGATGATTAAGAAAAAGTTAAGAAAATTTGGGGGTATTTGATTAGATTTGGATTTGGATTTGGATTTGGATTTGTGTGGACCGACGTGGACCGTTGGATGAGAGTGGCGAGTGGAACCCAAGATACCTTGTTCTTGCGTTGCGTTGTTCTCACGCAGCTCATAATTGATAATTGGGTCCTTTTATCACATCATAAAATTGTTAGTGCCCCTTCACAGGAAAAAGAAAATTGCTGGTGACTTGTGGAGTAAATTGCAACTATGGCCCTTAACCTTTTTATTATTATTCTATTTTAGACCCTAACATCAAAACCTCACATAAACAGTCATCAGTCTCAATTTTTTATTTCATTTTAAACATTTGGAGGACAAAAGCCATTAAAATTTATGGAACTGGCCACCTGGCATGCCAATATGGGGCGATTTGCCATGGTGGCATAAAAAAAAGAAAGAAAACTAATAAATAAAGGAAAAAAATATGTAAAAAGTAAATTAAAAAAAAAAAAAGAGAAAGAAACCGAATAGGCGTTCATGCCCTTCTGCTGCCACCGCCCATTCATGTGAAATTGAGGGGAAATTTAGTCAAAATCGAAGGTGGAGGACTGCGATCTAGATGAGCAAAGGAACCGGGTTGAGGAATTAAAGGCATAATTGAAGGGACGACATCGCACGGGGGCTACGGAAGTGGTAAGTTTACTTGGATTCGACAATAGAGCACTCACGATTGGTGGACAAATGTAGAAATGCCTAAGCCGCCATCAGTCTACCTTCCCTCCCTCTTGAACTTTTGACTCTCATTCCCCCAATTCTCGACATCACGTTCTCCTGATTTGCAATCTAGACAGCCCGAATTATAGCAAGCTGTGTATGTGGAGATCTAGACGGTGCCGGCACGAGGAAGGGAATGTTGGAGGATGCAATGAGGGTAGTTGAGCTGTCGGCGAAGTTGAGGCAAAGAGAGAGGGAAATTCCCTGGCAAAGGAGTGGAATGGCCAAATTCTGGGTTTGAATTTAATTTTTTAATTATTTTTCTTTTTTCACATTATCACCAGCAATTGATTTATTGTGTCACCATGGCAAGTTGCTTCATAATAGTGTGCCACATGGCTAGTTCTATCAATTTTAATGTTTTCTAACATCTAAAAATTTAAAATGGAACAAAACATTGAGGTTGAGGACTTTTCATGCGAGATTTTGATGTTAGAGTCCAAAATAGGACAACAATAAAAGGGAGGGGCATAGGTGCAATTTACCCTAGACTTGTGTGTTTCTACTTTCTAGCTTAATGTAAATCGGACATGATATATTTACATCAGTGTGTTAGAATTTAAATAGTTTTTGTAATTGATAGAATGGTTAGAAAGTTAGGAAAAATTTTGTCTGGCGAGGGTTTGACTCCTGGCTTCCTCCTTTTATATATCCTTTTCCTCCCTTTTCGTTTATTATTTTTTTGTGCCGAATCTACATATTTTTCCATTCCAGTTTTTTTCCCCATTCCCCATTTTCTTCATTTCTACGTTTCTATTTTTGTTACCCTTTTCTCTTTTTTTTTTCCCAATTTTGCTACCGATATTTTTTCTTTTTCATTTTTTTTTGCGCAAATAATTTTTTGTCGCTGTTTTTTGCTTCCTAAATCATGCTTCTTATGTCCACTTTATTTTTTTCCCTATTTTTTTTCGTATTGCTTTCATTTTGTTGGGACAGGTTCATAACATTAAAAAAACACTTTTACATTAAAGTTAAAATCAAAAAATATGAATATTATATTACACAGATTGAAAGTACAAACAACTGGTTCATCTAAGAGAAGGGAAGTTGATTCCAAAAATAAACAATTGCTACAAAAAAATTATTAAGAACTAATAAAAGA
The DNA here is from genome assembly GCA_039654915.1 of Aquilaria yunnanensis. NCBI lineage: Eukaryota > Viridiplantae > Streptophyta > Magnoliopsida > Malvales > Thymelaeaceae > Aquilaria > Aquilaria yunnanensis. The sequence goes on from CM077595.1 coordinate 8,326,238, forward strand.
ATAAAAAGTTGAGTAAAAAATAATAATTACTAACAAAATGACTATTAGTTTATTTTATAAAAAATAAGTAGCAACTAATAAAAGAGCATGAAGTTGATCTAATAGAACAAACAATTATTAGTAAAAGAACAACTAATTCCTCTAAAAGAACAAACGGATATTGATAAAAGAACAATTAGTTTATCTAGAAAACTAATAGTTACTAAAAAAAGAACAGTAGATAATAATAAAAGAATGAAAAAATAAATAGTTTGTATAAAAAATAATTAAGAACTTATAAAAGGCAATAACTTGAGCCAAAAGAGAAAAGAATAAATAACTAATAACAAAAAACTACAGATAACATAACAAACAACTAGTTTTATTTGAAAGAACAAATAAAATTTGTAAAATAAACAAATATTCATAAAAGAGCAAATACAATAAAATACTCTCTTTGTTCCATAAACAATGCAACATTTCTGTGGGCACATTTATTTAGGTGGTAGGAATATCTGCTTCATTCTTCCAATTTTGCCCTTGCTAAATCCCTTTCTCCTTCCACCTCGGCAACAAGCTATGCTCCTACATCCTCCTTTTGCCCTTCCTATACAAGCCCACATAATCAACTATTACACATAATTCAAGCAATAGGTTTGGTAATGATTGGGAAATGGGTGCTGCCTAGAATGGTTAGGAAAACTCACATAAGTATTTGAATCCCAAACAATGAATTTATCCCAATTCTTGCTCCATTACACAGTTGGGTCGATTCCCAGGTCCTCCGTCTATTCTTTCAACGCCTTCAACTCCATCTCGCGGCCATTGCTGCCACCGGCTCCATAATTTTTTAAGGACAATGCATCCAAGCCTTTTGCTCCACCCTAGCCAATTGACACTGTGCCATTATATCTACCACCTAATTGACCTTGATCTTCATCGATGTTGCCCCAATCACCATTGAGCTTCAACAAATCTTCGCCTTTGGCTCTACCTCAGCCAATTGACACCGTGCCTTTGTCTCCTACTACAAAACAAACGTAAAATTGCGACTGAAAGTCTAGTCATGTTTTAGTCACAATACTGGCTAAAAGTGACTACTTTGCTATTTCAAATGGCAGTCGCATTTTTTCAAGTCCCAATTTTATTGCGATTGAATCTCAACTGTAAAAAGTGACTGAAATTTTTAGTCAAAAATCAATCGCTAATTTAATGGGCTGCGACTGATTGGTTCAATTGCTATATTAGCAACTGTCATGTTTAGTCGCTACAAAAAAAATATATATTTTAAACAAAAGACATTACTATGTAATATAATTATTTTTTAATTAAAATTATTTAATTTATTTTTTTATTTATTTCATTTTTATTTAAATGATAATTTCATTAAATTTTTATGAATACTATCTTATTTTAAATATTAATAATAAAATAAAAAAAATAATGAAATTAAAATTTAAATAAAACACATTTGCATTAATATAAAAGTCAACATACATACCAAAATATAAAATTTTAAAAAAAAACAAATTTCAAAGATTAGATCTAGAGAACAATTCAAAAATTTTAATACAGTAGTTCAAAAATTTCAAAAATCACAATTTCAAAACTTAGATATGTAGGAAGGCCAATAAGACGGAGGCAGATGGTGGCGAGGATGAGGACGAGACTAAGGTAGACAATGGCGAGGCTAAGGAGGAGATCAAGTTGGATGGAGGTGAAATCGAGGTGGAGGCCGAGGAGGCAATGACGAAGAACGACGAGCAATCTGAGAGGGGTAGACAGGAGAGGTGGATAGTGAGGTAGACAGTGAGGCAGAAGGGCAAGGGTGACGGAAAGACAGATAGGCGAAGAAGAAAGTGAGATGAAAATGAAAGACGAAAGTGAGATAAAAGTGAAAAATGAGAGCTCTAATCGGGTAAAAAAGAAGATAAGTAAAAGGGACGTAGTTGGGGCGACTGAATTCCGACTGCAACCCGACTAAAACTCGACTGACAAAGTCAGTCATAAAAGCCATGCAGTCGCCCAATAGTCAAAATTCAATTGCTATGTTCATCATTTTTTTATTTTTTTTTACTTTATATATATAAATATGTGTATGTGTGTGTGTGTGTGTACATACATGAATATAATTACATATATGGTACAATCATAAATATATATAAATTTAGTAAATTTTCTCCATATATATAATTTTAAAAATTAAAATTAATAAATAAATTAATCATATAAGTTCAAGAAATTAAAATTAAACCTTAAACTCCAATCTTAACTACCATTATTTATTAATTCTAAACTCTAAACCCTAAATACAAACCCTAATTAAACCCTAAACCCTAATGATACCCTAAACCGTAATTAAAACCTAAACCCTAGTTAAACTCTAAACCCTAAACCTAACTACGATTAACCCTAAACTCTAAATACAAAGCCTATTAATTAAACCCTAAACCTTAACCCTAACTATCATTAATCCTAAACTCTCCTAAATAAAAAAACCTAATTATACTGTAAACCCTAAATACAAACCCTAATTAAAACCTAAACCCTAAACCTAACTACTATTAACCCTAAACCCTAAATTCAAACCCTATTAATTAAACCTTATCCTTAACTACCATTAATCCTAAACTCTAAACCCTAAATACAAATCCTAATTAAACTCTAAACCCTAATTATACCCTAAAACCTAAACACCCTAATTAAAACCTAAACCCTAATTAAACCTAAACCCTAATTAAACCTTAATCCCTAAACCTAACTACCATTAACCCTAAACCCTAAATACAAACTCTATTAATTAAACCATAAACCATAACCCTAACTATCATCCTAAACTCTAAACCCTAAATACAAACCCTAACTAAACCCTAAACCCTAAATATAAACCTTAATTAACTAAACCATAAACCTAACTACCATTAACCCTAAACCTTAAATACAAACCCTATTAATTAAACCATAAACCCTAAACCTTAAACATAAACTCTAAACTCATCATATCCCTAAACCCTAATTGAACCCTAAACCCAACTATCATTAACCCTAAACCCTAAATACAAACATTATTAATTAAACCCTAAACCCTAACCCTAACTACCATTAATCCTAAACTCTAAACCTTAAATACAAACCTTAATTAAACCCTAAACACTAATTATACCCTAAACCCTAAATACAAACCCTAATTAAACCCTAAACCCTAAACCCTAAACCTAACTACCATTAACCGTAAACTCTAAATACAAACCCTTTTAATTAAACCCTAAACCTTAAACCTAACTACCATTAACCCTAAAACTACCTAAACCCTAAATACAAAACCTAATTAAACCCTAAATCCTGAACCCTGAATACAAATCCTTTTAATTAAACCCTAAACCCTAAACTTAACTACCATTAACCCTAAACTCTGAATACAAACCCTTTTAATTAAATCCTAAACCCTAAAACTACCTAAATCCTAAATACAAAACCTAATTACACCCTAAACCTTAAACCTAACTACCATTAACCCTAAACCCTGAATACAAATCCTTTTAATTAAACCCTAAACCCTAAACCCTAAACCTAACTACCATTAACCCTAAAACTACCTAAACCCTAAATACAAAACCTAATTAAACCCTAAACCTTAAACATAACTACCATTAACCCTAAACCCTGAATACAAACACTTTTAATTAAACCCTAAACCTAACTACTATTAACCCTAAAACTACCTAAACCCTAAATACAAAACCTAATTAAACCTTAAACCTTAAACATAACTACCATTAACCCTAAACCCTGAATACAAACCCTTTTAATTAAACCCTAAACCTAACTACTATTAACCCTAAAACTACCTAAACCCTAAATACAAAATCTAATTAAACTCTAAACCCTAAAGCAAATCCTAAACCTTAAATATAAATTTCAATTAAACACTAAACCCTAATTAAACCCAAAACCCTAAATACAAACCCTAATTAAACCCTAAACACCAAACCTAATATATACCCTAAATATATAACCCTAAATCCTAAACCCTAAATGCAAATATATAACCCTAATTAATCATAAACCCTAAATATATAACCCTAAACCATAAACTTAATCTATACCATTAACCCTAAATCCTAAACCCTAAATGCAAATCCCATACCCTAAATTTCAATACCCTAATACTTAATTAAATACCGTTAAGCCTTCCTAATTCTATATATCTCTCTAAACCCTAAAAAAATCTTAAACCCTAAATAATAAAATAGCTCTAAATTAATTCTAAAATAAATCCCAAAACCCTAATATTAAATTGATTCAGTTAATACCCTAACCTTATACTAATTTCAAACCCTAAACCTTAAATAAAAATTCCAAATCCTAAATCTATTTCCAATACTCTTAATCCCTTAAAAATCCTAAATCCTAATTCTATACCTCTAAACCTTAAAAAAAAATTTCAAACCCTAAAACAAAAAAAATCCTAATACATATATCCTAAACTCTAAAAAAACCCAAACAAAAAAACCCAAAACTTCTAAATCAAAAAGTGACTGAAGGGTGACTGTAGTCAAATATATAAAAAGTTTTCGATTGAAAGGCAACTAATAGTCAAATGTATAAAAAGTTTTTAATTGAAGGGTGACTAATATGTGGGCGACTGAGACTTTCAGTCGCTTATCATTCAGTCGTAATAAAAAATGCATCTTTTTACTTCTGATTGATTAGTGTTGAAATACTTAGTTACTAACTTTCAGTCGCAATTTAGAATTTGTATTATAGTGTCTGTCACCCAATTAACCTTGATCTTCATTGATGTTGCCCAATCACCACTGAGATGGATGCGAGAGAACGAGAGATGCAAGGTTTGAAGTTTTTCCAAATAAATAAGGATAAAATGGGTGCGAGAGAGACGAGAGATGAAATGGGTTTTGATTATGTTGAAATTGGTGCGAGCGAGGCGAGGGATGAAGGGCAGGAAAGCATGTGAGAGATAAGGGTAAAATAGAATATAAGTATAAAAAAGTTGCTAAAAAAGAAAATATTTTATTCTTTTTGGGACGAAAAGTGTAACGAATAAAAATTTATAAAATAAAAAATAATATTTATAAAAGAACAAACTTAATAAATGAACAAATAGTATTCGTAAAAGAACAAACCTAATCAAAGAATCATAAACTATAGAAACCCTATATGGTTTGGCCAAATTTATACTTTGCCCCTCTATTTTCAAAACCTACATTTTACCCCTGCAACCGTTACACCATTTGACAATAACTTATGAAATCATAATTTAAACTGTTCCATAGTTGTATTTCAATAATTTCAAAATTTTTTGACATTTTTTTTCACAATTAACTAACATTTTTATTAAAAAAAAATAAACAATTAACTAACATTTAGGAAATGCTTATTCGCATGGAGAAAAATGCATTTATAGAGATGAAAATTTGATAATTTAATATGTCTGTTAATTGTGAAAAAAAATATATATTAAAGAGATTAGAATTATTGGAAGATAACTAGTTTACAGTTTAACTTAGGGTTCAAATTGATGTACTTTAAAGTGACCAATGAGCCAACTTCAAGTCTTAGTATATAATTGTATCATTATCATACCAAAATCCGGTTAACCTATATGTTCAAGGAATAAAACATAAGATTTAAACATGAAATAACAAACAAATACTTTAAACTACAACTTACAACAAACCATGAGCGATGAAGGAATTTGAAGGTTAAAATTAAGTCAATTGCACAAGAAAACAAATGAAACGTACAGATTGTTGAATGAATTCTTTTAAAAGGTCTTAATGTTGTGATCATCTATCATGCTTTATTGATCAGTGTGACAGTAACAAACGCATCACACACAATGTGAGCCCCTTAAACCAAACACTATATTAATTATGTGTAAATCCTCGGGTGAAAATGAAATTATGGCCCAGCTTCCAGTGAATCCCAAAGGCCTTGCGTTTCTTGTTTGCAGATCAAATAGCCATGTGAAATTTTTTAAAGTTCAAGCCCCATGCTGGTTACAAGTCAAGTCATTTTCTTGTTATCAAGTAGTATGAATTTTCCTTTCCAAGAACACATTACAGGCACTACATGAAAGTCCTTCCTTTATGCTCCATGATCGAACCCAAGGCCAAGGAACCTCTTCTTTGGCAATCTCTTCAACTCTGCGGCTCTGCCTCTGCTTCCAAATTAAGATATGACGAACACGATGACCTCTAAAGTGCAACGTCACCTTGTCAAGCTTTTTTTTGGCAGCGACATATTCCAACCATCACTTCTGTTCCACCATTAGAAGGAGAGAGATAGTGCCGTAAAAGTTTCGTTCAACGCCTAGCATTATACGTTATTTTCTTCTTGGCGTTCAATGCCGACACCAGTCGGGTGCATACCAATAAAAAAAGAAAAAAAGAAATATTCAGAATCAGTATCACAAGGTATAAGTTTAAAGATGAATATTTATTCTATAGAATAACAGGAAAATACTAACTTATTCGGCAAAGAGAAGCAATTAAACTAAAATTAATGAAAATAATGAAAATGCTGTAGAGGGAGGAGGCTAGGGGCATCGAACATGTCCTGGACCCTGCGATCCTTTGCCGCCGAGCTCGGGTCGCCGGACAAGAGAGGAGGCATATGAATCTGCAATCATACTTATCAAGAAGAAATACCATAAAACTTGGTCAAAATGCAAAAAGAAAATGTTCTTCTTTTGTATTTTATTCTTTATATCTCTTAAAAATCACCACCTTTTTTGAAGAAGTCGACCTTTTCTTTAAAAAGGAAATACAGTTGATTCGGGGAAGATCATAAAATTAACTATTATCTCAAAAGTTCTTCAAATGCTTCTGAAACAGATATGCTAACGTCTTTAGGGGAAACACTAGGTTTTTTAACCCGTGCGTTGTAATAGGAGAAAAAAATACATAATTTTAAGAAATATAGAAATAATCTAAAAATTAAAATAAAATTTAGAGGTAGCTTAGTTTATGCTTAAAAGCAGATAAATCATAATGACAGAGTTTTGTTTTAGAATATAAAAATAATATGGGAAAATTTAGAGACCAAAATGACAAATAGATAACATTTGGTGCTTCAAATGAGAAAAATCAATAAATCAGGAGCTGAGATGAATTTAAATCAAAGAAAATGTAAAAAAGCTTAATAGTGGAAAGTAACAATATAGGACCATGTGAAAGTGATTATCTAATAAAAAAATGATCAATGCTAAAGAAAATAAATGATTATCTCTTAGGAAAGGAATCAGGTGGAGAAAAAGGAATCAAGAAAAACACAAAAATTAAAAAATAAAATGACATTGTTTTATTTATTGTTTATTAAATATTGAATAACCCTTATGCATTTAATATATACAAGGGAAAAAAAGGGAAAAATACTATTAAATCAGGGAAAAAACTCAGACAAGTAAAAAGTATTACTGTTGATAAAAAAAATAAAAAAAACATAATTAAAATTTATTACCATTTATCTATTATAAGAGTATGAATAAGAATGAATTATCCTGAATTTATGATGTGAATGATTTTACTGCTTAAAACTTGAAGGACCTAAACTACAATAAAACATTGCTTCTTGTGGCACTATTAAATAAATAGTGATTTTGCGTTATAAATTTAGTATATATATATAATGGCATATATTAAAAGCAACTGGAACTGGACAAATTCATGGCATAGTGAAAGCACCATAAAGTAAAGCTTCCGGCTAATTCCCCGAGAGAAAAAACACCAACTCGCCTCACAGAAAATTGGATATATACAGGAACACAAGTGTTAAAAAGTTCTGTTGCCTAGGATCCTAAGTCCATCATCTACAGATGCCACGCCAACCAGAAATTTTCCTTGTCATCTCTGGTTATCCGTACGTTCATTCATCCGGAACAAAGAAATCAAACCTGACATCAACAGAGCCCGACTGGGTTCCGTAGTCTTTATACTCAACATTCATTATCTTTCCCGCTTCATCCACTTCAAGGTATTCTGGCTTCACCCGTCGCACCGGCACGGTCACAGAATAAATAGTTCCCAGATCAGTATCAGTTGAAACGCTGAGCTGCACCTTATCCTGTGATTCGATGTCCACAAAATCCGACAGAGCACGTACAATGTTTTGGACAATCTTCTGTTTTGCCTCATCGCTAACTGCACAACGATCTGAGAACAAGATCATCTTCAACCGCTGCTTTGCAATGCTAGCATTGGAGTTCCTTCTTGATGCTGGAGAAGGGAAAACTATCTTCCAAGCCAAACTGAGGCGCTCGAAGAAACTCATGTTGATGGCATTTAGAAGGAAGGATTCAACGTCTTGTCCAACAGAATTTTGAGAAAGCTTATAGTCTCCCAAGATGCCAGCTGATCTTTTAGTTTGACCATGGACGTTTTGGTTATTGATAACCATCCCATGGAACTTGGGTGCTACTTCAGAAATTCTTGAACCTCCATGGGCCAGACCCGCAAACTCTACCTGTAACAATTATTAAAAGTTAGACAACAGCTTTGCATTTCCTTCAGCCATCACCCACGTCACACCAAATATTCACAGCCAAATCTTTTGAACTACTAAAGCATGGTACTGAAGACAACAAGATTCAAGTATTACATTCTGTTAGCATTTCACCCAACCTAAGAACTTCAAATCACAAAGTGGATTTCTTTTCTCAAGAACACCTATATGTTCATGGTGCCCTTATTGAAATATACCATATCTTTTTATTCCAAAAATATATATTGATACAGCACCAAGGCCTGCAAACCCTTCAAACAGAAAGAGCTATGTAAAACAATTGAAAATTGTTTTAAAATAATATTGTCACAATCCAGGGGTTGATCCTGGTAAGAAAGAGGGAATCCATAAAAATTTGGGATCTGATATCATGATAAAATACTACCCTCATAATAAGACCATGTCCCGAGATTTGATAAAAGAATGGTGCACACATCTGTGAATATGACCTTAAATGTGCTAGGATGCTGCCTTTGTGCCCTCTCAAATAGCATGACCAAAGAGGAAACTAAGAAGCAGACGTTGCATCATCATATACATGCCCATCAAGCCCAAAATAGCAGCAGTTACAGGATGACTCTTTAACATCTACGACAAATAAAGTCTCAACCTCGTGGCGACTGGCAAGGAACAAACTTGTTTGAAAACTCAAAGCCCAATATTCCACTACTTGGGTCCTACTAAAATGATTCAGGGAAGGTGAAGAAAAAGGAAATATTGCATGCTTGATTAAGAACCAATGTGTCAGAAAGAGGATCGCCCATAAGAATACAAGCCAAAGCATGACACACCAGAAACTTCATAACTGGAATGAGTAGCTTTATACTCTATCCTGGGTAACTCATGACACACATCAAATGAAAAGCCAAGCCAAGTAAATACGAAAAGTATAGCACAAATTTGGCAAACCTAATACAACTACATCATGTAGGCCTGCTCTATGCCTCATTAGCAGTCCAAGCTACATTTAGAACCGTCTTGAATTGAGCTACAAGAAAAGCTCCACCCAGAAACTGGAAACCTGTAAATGTAATTGGGTAGCAGAGAACCAACTATCAAAACCTCCTCTTCTCAGAGCTAGCATGCTGTTGCAACCATAGACAACCATAGCCCAAACAGCTTATAATTATTTTGGAGGGGTAAAACCACAAAAGTCTAAACAAGAATGAACCTAGAATCCAATTCAGACCCTCAAGAAGGCGGATTCAAAGCTCCCTAACCAATATTTCTCCACATCAACAGGAACAGACCATGCGTGAGACCACCATTTGCTGTTTCCCTGTTGATAATACAGCCCACCGAATTATTTGACAAGCCGGCAGAAGGTATCAAAATTTCAATCCAAAGCTTTTAGTGTGGCACTCACAATAATTCCATCCAGAAGTGGAAATAAGACTGAAAAATACAGCAAATAGGCCTTTTTTGGGGGGGTTGGGGGGGACCCAAGCCTCCTGATTTTAGAGCCAGCATACCAAACCAAAACCCAGATACAAACATATCAACATTTTAACTGCATAAGTGCCGGAAGAAAAAATCAACAGCTACCCAAGTCAGGAAACCCAGAGCTCAAATTCAGACCCTCATCAAAGAGTGTAAAACTTTAACGTTCACCAATTGAGATCTCTCGTCAGTGATAGCACTAGTATAGATACGGAATTATACAAGAAAAAATTACAGAGACCTGACCCTGGTCGGTCAGAAGGAAAGACATCGGGAGAAGAATGAGGACCTTGGAAGAGGGCAAAGATAAAGAAGTCCGGAGTGGAAGCTGGTGATAAGAAGCAAGCGTGGCTGCGATCCTGAGATCTCCGGAAATCGCCATTGTCGTCCGAAGTTTCTCTTGTTTCTCTATCTATCTCGCTCTCTCTCTGTCTCGGTGTCACTCGCTCCCTCTAATGAGCTGCCGGGGCCTGCTTTTGTTCCAGCCGCAAAACACAAAATGCACAGATTCTCCTGCCAAGCATCCAGCAAACCAAAGTTGTTAAGATTGAGATCCTATCAAGGATCATTTTTTGTCGTACAAGATCGGTATCATAAAATTGGATCGTAGATCGTAAGATCCTACAAAAAACTTAAAATTTCTTATCTAAATAATATAATTTATGTAAAAGATCAATTATATTAAAAACTCAAGTAAAATTTTAGTGTCACAGTAATTGTAAAACCTAATTATTGATACAATACAAGCAAACTTCAAACTTTAATAGAGTATACATCAACATAATCAATAAAATAATTAATATAAGTCTGAAAAAAATTCATGAACAAACACATTATTGACAAATAGAAAAGAGTACAATGTCCATAATTTAAATATCAATAATTGACTTCTAATAAATTTAAAATGTATAATGATTTTTTTACAGTATGTAAATAATTTAAAATTAGTAATTTTTTTCTTCTTGATGAAATAAGTTCAACTTACAGATAGGAAAAACTGGTAATTTGAATATCCATTAATTATAAAAAATATTATTATTATTATTACATTATACATACATATATATATATATATATATATATATATATATATATATATATATATATAATTTATAGTAAGACAGTTACTAAATAATTTAAATTATGCTTTAAAAAGTTTTTATTAGACAGCTACCTTAAGTTAATAAATTTCGTCCAATTGGGGATCAAAATGAAATGTTTTTAATGAATTTAGAACCAAAATGGGATGTTTTTAATAGGTTTAGGATTTAAAGAGAACATTTAATAAACTAGAGATGAAAACAGAATGAAAATCAAATGTTAGGGACCATCTATGTAATTTACCCCTAATAAAAATCAATAACCGGGTAGGATCGATATGATCTTTCGATCCTACGATCCTATGATCCTAGTCGCGATCCTACTACAATCCTACCATGTCTTCGATCCTATAACATTTTGACAAGGTTTTCTATGTTAAGATCGTACGTTCAGGATCGCGATTTTAACAACCTTGCAACAAACTACCCTTGGACGTGTTCTAAACAACGTCGGTCCAAATTTATTGTTAACTATTTGATAAAATTTTTTCTTTATTTTTGTTACACAAATACATGTATTTTTTTTTAAAAAAAAAAGGGAAGGGGGGGGGGGGGGGGCTGGGGTGGGGCTTTTGAAGTTAAACCCTCTACTTCCACATCTAAGTTGTAGTCATACCCCACTTGAGCTACCATTGAGTTTATTAAAAAAATGCTAGTAAGAACTTATTATCTTTATCCTAAGTTATTTGTACCATTTCAGTTTTTGACCTAAATTTGACTTAAATTTATTTATGTTAATATTTGTTAAAAAAATTTAAAAATTATATTTAAAAACTATAAGTCTTGTAGTTCTAAATATATTTTTTAAAAAACAAATTTATAAATATTAATATGCCACCGAATCGAGAGGAAGCCGAATCATAGGTAGGGATAGAGGAGAGGAAGCGGGGATGGGTGAGTGACGGCAAAAAGGGAAGCTAAATCAAGAGGAAGCCGAATTGCAGGCTGGAGATGGGAGGACAGGGCGGAAAGGGAGGCTGGAGATGGGGCCATCGAAGAGATGGGGCTGTCGAAGAGGCAGGAGAGGTAGGAGAGATTGACCTGAATTTTTGTTAGATTTAAAAGTTTTAAGGCTTTTTTGGCAAAGGGAATTTTTGAAGGAGTTAAAACAAGCATTTTCCCTTATAGTAATCTACTAATGTGGCTTTTTTCGTCTAAGATAATGATTTTTGTCCAAAAAGGGCTCAAAATGAAACATTTTATTGAGGTTAGGGATACATTACAAGTAAAATGAAGGTTAAGGTTAGAAATGAAATACCAATTAAAGATTAGGGGCAGTGAGTGCAATTTACCCGTTTAGTCAGATACAGCCCCAGAATCATTGGCCTCTCATGCGTGCTCCCAACGCCTACCCAGTTGTGACCCACCCGACTCAGGCCAAGCCCGCCCCATTGTCCTTGCACGCGATTTGACGAAGCTTCTGACCTCCGGGTTTCAAACAGCCGGAGCCGGACATAAAATAATCGGAATTCCGACTCGGCTTTCCCATCGTCGGCGCCCATTTTGCATTAATTCCTGATTCCCGGGAACTGGGAGTCGAAGCAGCGGAGCCACCAATCTCACTCCATGAATTGAAACAGCAAAGAAAAGCTCCAAACTTTCAAAATAATTTTGAATGGGTAGATGGAGAGCCGCTTTGCTCTTCTTCAATCACGTCTCCAGGGGCCCATTCGCCTCCCAGTTCCATAACACTTCTCTCGCTCCCAAACCTTGCAATTTCTCGACTTTCTTCAACCCGGCTCCTCAATTTGTATCCAGGAGGCGGTTTTCGGCCATCCCATCTCGCATTCCCGTGTACATGAGCGATTCGGAATTTGGTTCCGCAGATTTGTGCCAAATCAATGAGTTGGTGTCTAAGGAAAAGGAAGAGGGTGAAGAAGAAAGTGTCAAGATTCCTGTGAAAGCCCATTTTCTTTGTACCAGGTTTTGCTTTGCTCTTTCTCTCTGGATCATGTAATGCATATCCTAATTTTGGTTTTGATTATTTTAGATTGCTAATTTGGTAGTTTTGGCGTGAATTTGTTTTTGAGTATGTTTTTTTGTTTGTCTAAATTTAAGTGCCTATAGTGTAGGTGTGGAAGAAGTACGTTAAATTGCTCCATTGCCAATTTGAAAAAAGATAGTGATTTTCTCTGTGTTGGGGTCACTTCCCTTAGCTTACTATGTATATTTGTTCTTCTTTTGTCCCTGGTAAATTGGCTTCTCAGATTCATGGTTTTGGCAGTATTGATTTGAAGAGCATGCAAGCTGAGAATCTAAGGAACGTTGTCCCTCCTACATCTCGCTCATCAAATTATATTGCTCTCCGATATTGTGATTTCCCCCCTGAAGTAACAGTAAGATGATTGAGAAGTCAAATGTTCCTTTAATTTTAACAAAGTTACCGTCTTCTTTTCCTAGTTTGTATGAGCAGATGGTGAGTATAAATGAGAGGAAGCCATTAGTTTCTACAACCTGTTATGGCTTCTGTAGTTATTTTGCTGGTTAGAGGCAGATACCAGGAGCTAATGTGTTTGCTATCAGCGCTGAACATTATATTTGAAGCTATATGAGTGTTTTACATGAAAGCTGTTTTCTTTTCTCTCTTTTAAAGCTTTCCATGAGAAGAGCTTCTACTGAAAATAGACCTTAGATATCTTACGGAATAAATGGATATTATGGCATGTCATCTTTTCTTTGTTGGCTGAATGATTTGTTCATGGGAGCCCAAAATGAAACAATGTGTACAGTTCACAACTTGAAAAGTTAGTGTATGGTGCTATTGCACCAAACTGGCTGCCTACCATTCATCATTCTTCTGTCAACATTTTGACCAATCATAAATTTGGATATTCAAGAATTGCACCATGTTTATTCAATCTGTTGGAAGTCAAGATATGGTTTCAAACTTGTTTCATTTAAAGTTTCTGTCTAATAAAACTTGCTTCTGTTTTAGGCTCTAGGAGTAAAAAAAAAAGTTAGCAGCTGCCGTTACATGGTTGTGTTTCAGTATGGATCAACTGTCTTGTTTAATATTGAGGACAATGATGTGGAAAGTTATTTGGAAATAGTTCGAAGACATGCTTCTGGTTTGCTCCCTGAGGTCCGGAAAGATGGTAAAGCTTTTCAATATCTTAATCTTATGAGCTTTATCTCTGTATATAATCTTTCATAACAAAGACATAAAGAATAAATAGACATTTGAATCATCTTTAGTGTTTTCCTTTCAATGGTCAAGTGTTGGTTTTCTGGAGAAGGTGGTAGCCAATCTCGTTTGACATAACAAACGGCATGCATAACCTGTTTTGTCTTCCACAAAAAATGCGGCAGATAACATAGGAAGCCCCAGTTGGGCATCTTTGTCGTTACTGTTTTAAATGTTGTCATATTTTTGGAGCATTCTGGATTTCACTTAGAACTCTCAATAGGTATAAGGGTTATTTAGTTTATCTTGTCCTAAGTCAAGACTAACATTGTAAACTGTCTGGGTCAAGACTAACATTGTAACTTTTAGGGCTTCAATGAAACTTAACAAGATTCAAGACTGATTTTATTGTAACGTTTAGGGCTTCAATGAAATTAACAAGATTCAAGACTGAAAAATAAAAAAGTTGAAAGATAAATTTACATTGAGACAAGTCTTAAAAAGAAAAGATGTAAGAAAGAAAGCAAACATCAAATCCTTGCTGATGCCCTGGTAGTTCATGCATAAAAGATTAACCAAATGTCTGCACTTGAATTGTTCAACTACTCCCAGTTCTAAAGTTCTTTTGTATGAATATATGAATATGTAGCTAATCCTATGTCTGGTTGTTGATATTTCAGATTTTGCTGTGAAGGAGCAGGCACAGTTAGTTAAAGATATGCAAGGAGAGCCAGATTGCATTGTTCTCAAAACTTTGGATACTGATAGTATTCGCATAATCGGGAGTGTGCTTGGCCAAAGTATTGCTTTAGACTATTTTGTTTCACAGGTATCTATTTCAGTTCTTACCTCTCTTAGGCTGTGTGATGTAGTAACGACAATCTATTTGACTCAAACTAAAGGGATTGCTTTCGACATGCTAAAATGGTCTTTCTAGTTTTTCTGTGTGTCAACCAATGTTTTACTTGGCTCCTTTTAGAATTTCACTTACCTATCCATCTATCTGTCTATAGGTTGATGGTATGGTTGAAGAGTTTGCTGCTCTAAATCGTGCAATGGAGAAGACTGGGACTTTTACGATGGATAGGACAAAGCTTATCCAACTTGTAGGAAAGGCTAATTCAAATTTAGCAGATGTTATTCTCAAAGTGGGCCTTTTTGACAGGTAGGTTGCAATTGTGAGCGGCATCTATCTCCACATCTCGCTTTTCATATGACGAGTTCAAGAGCATCTTCTGGACTGGGGTAGTCAGGGGAATTATTCCTTATTGAAGCTGATAAGACAGCTGCTACCAAAACTAATTAATCAGATTCTTGGAAACAAAATTACTAGCTAACCTTAAGCTCTCCGCCTGGAAACTTCTTATAAATTGCTACATTATTTCTGTGTGCAGATCAGAAATTGCTTGGAGAGATGCAAAATATGCTCTAATATATGAGTATCTTCGGGAGGAATATGAGGTGACTCAGCGATTTGGGAATCTGGATTTCAAACTAAAATTTGTGGAGGTATTCTCTGATGCATTTCCTCGTTAACCATAATCACCTTGTAGCCGCACAGGTGAAGGACATTTTTGTTGAGCTATCATGGTAATGGAACTGGATATGGGCTGGGCTGCTAGCTCAAGATTGACATGCATGATGCGCCCCTAGAAATGTAGGGTACTATGGAAGAAAATTAACGAAAAGCTCCAGTTGGCAAATGCTGCAGTGGTACACTTGTATATTAAGTATTTTTATATGTAGTAATGGAAACTCTGAGCAAGTAAAAACATCCACTTCCATTAAGATAGGAGTTCACTTGCATTTGCAACAATTGGCCTTGAAGGGTTAGCTTTGTGATGCAAAATTCAGGTGCATCTAGAAAGCTGCATTTTGCCTGAAAGATCATAAGCATCTATTGCCAGGCTTGTGAATTGTTCCATGTCTAACCAGTGAAAACTAGATACTTTCAGATACTCTCTTCTAATATGATTGGTTATGACTTGTAAATTCTTCACTATAGCATTTTTGTGGTTCAGTCTGGTTTTCTTATAAGTTAATACTGAATAGATCCGTCAATTGCAGCACAATATTCAGTTCCTTCAAGAAGTTATCCAAAACAGACGATCTGATCTTGTGGAATGGTGCATCATTTTCCTCTTGGCCGTTGAGAATATATTATCACTATATGAGATTTTCCACTCCTCGACTGGTGGTGGAGGTTGATTCTACAAGTTGTCGCTTTCATGGGAGAAATGCGTGATCATCTGTTGCAGAAAATCCTTGCTTGACTCCCAAATTTTGATGCAAAGGCGGGGAATGAATAAGGTTCATCATACTCCAAGATAAGGCAATGCAGGTGAAGATTTCATAGCTAACCTAGGACTCACAATTCAGCAACTCGTTTGAGCAGCTGCATTAAGTTATAGGATAGATCTTGTTGACGGCTACGCTGGGTATTTTTCTTGTCATATTAGTATCAGAAGAAGAATCATCAAAATCTTGAACAGTTCCTAGAAACTAATTGGACATGACATATTCTTTGTCCTGACAAATAATGGGTTCCCAATCCCAATCTTCATTTTATACGAGTCCTGATTCGCTTGTTCGGCAAGATATTGATTACTGAAACAGTTAACGAGAGAGCAGCTAGATTGCATTGGTATTGTTGCATTCCAATGTCAAAGAAGGGGTGGAATTTAACATTTAGCAATCGATAATAACAGTGCCAAGCAGTGAGGCAAGCCAACAGCAAACAGGGCAAAATCACGACAACATTGCTTGCCCATCCTCCATTAGAACTCATCGACTCTGACGGCTTCACGGGGTATTTCATAGGCCTCCTTAGGCCTCGACTTCTTCACTCCAGCCGTCAGCCATACTTTATCAGATTTATAGCCCTCCACCGTCACGCTGGTGACCTTCACCCAGACTAGGACCTTTGTCTTCAATCCCTCAATGCCCGTCAACTTTCCTCTTGTCAAGGTTGCCTTCACGCGAGTCGCATATCTGATTGGGGCGTCCTTAAAATTCACTTCACACACATTAGGCAAGAAGACGATCAGCTTTGCCTTCATTTCATCGAATTCGTAACACACAACATTCTGTGGAAAGAGGCCTGCTGGTAAGTTGTACTCTCGAAGGAGATCAGGCAAGCTCTTTGTTGGTTTCCCTGCACAACAGAAAGCTTATGACCATAAGTTAACTGCGCCAAACAATTATCCAGAACTTAATAAGATTACACAAGATTCTCAAAACTATAAGTTCAACAGGTATGATAACTTGAGTTAATAATACCAAAAAGCAGATTGAAGAGAGCAAGCCTAAGTACTGGATATATACATGGAAAGGCCAATACCACAAACTGGAGGCTGAACACTTGATGCAGTGAAAGGGTAATACCAAATAGCTGAAATCAAATTCCTCGAAGAGATCATTTACTTGGAATCTTGCATACATTTTTGCCAATCAGATATAAACCCCAATACTTGATGTATGTGTCTGCTACCAGAATGTTTAACCCAGGACAAGAAATTTGACATCCTGAACTAAGCATTTTTCAATTATCTATGTGATTTTTTGGTAGGAAGGATAGCTTTCATTTAACCAAAAGGGAGTGCAAAAACTTTATCCAGCATTACAATCCACGCATTACTTCTACTTGTCTAGTCCAATAGGGACATCTTGTTTTATTATGTCTGCAATCCATTACGTCTTTCCCATTATGGAACCTGCTTCCTTCTCTTTCAATTCAGATCTGGTATATATTGCTCTTATTGAAGTCTTCAAGATAAGTTGTCCACATGATATGATTAAGCTTACAGCACAGACAAGATTGTAATTTTTTATGCTGCTGGCTTGAATGGTAAAGATAATTTCAGCAAACATCCAACCTGTAGTTCATAAATATAAAAGTACTTGCAACAAGTTCTCACCTTTCAGTTTGTTGAAGATCCATTTCGCCTTCTCTTCAACAGTGTTTGAGAAAGTCTGCATAGCATGTAAAGCTTAGTAATAGGCTGTTCTGAGAAGCTATAAAAGTGTACAATTCATTGTACTTCTGAAAAAAAAACCATTCTTAGACACGAGAGACATTTTCTCTGAGGAAATATACCATCATCCAATATGTTCAACACGCAAATATAGAAAGATGGAATGTTTTAAAAATGTTGCATGAAGCGTCTTGATTGTCTATATTGTCAAAACATTCACCTACATCCTGTAGTAACTGGGGAACATGACTTTTGAACAACACAAATATCATAATGCCCAAACTACAAATGGGTTCTCTCGGCCCAAACATATCAGCATGGATGAGTAACCAGCTGGAACCCCATGTGGAGGCTGAGATCATCACTAAGGATAATGAACAAATATATCTTGTTGCACTTAAATAGACCGGACAAACCACAATTTTTAAAGCTTCCTTACATAAATTCAAACCCATAATGTTATCCTCAGGTAAGGCCCAACCATTTTCTTTTCCAAATCTCTCTCACTGTTAGATCTCTTTTATCCCAATCCCTCTATGAGGTGATGACAGACTAAAATGGTAATGGCAGGATACATCACGCATTTGAAATCAAACTGCCTAAAATTTTGCCTTCCACAACACGTTCCCAACTATGAATAACTCCTTGAGACCATTCTCAGTTCTTCGAAAAACCCATAATCAAAACATTTGAAACCATCCAATTCCCTGAAAAAATCAACAGATCTCGCGACCTACTAGTAATTCCAGACCATTAACGCACAAGTCACCTAGTGGGTAAAACCAAATTAAGTAACCTTACATCATCGACGACCAGACAAGTAACCCAAAACAATCGAAAGCAAGAAACGGAACAAGAGAAGCACAGAAAAGCCAACACTTTACAGTGAGGTCATCGGTGATATTGGTGAGCTCTTCCTTGGCTTTCTTAGAGATCCACAGCCCACCAACCTTCAAGCTGCTCACTCTTGTAAGCGCCTTCTCCATTACCTGCCTCGCTGGATCTCTCTTGTTGCCTGCTCTAAAGGTTGAGACTTTATAGAGAGCAGGTAAGCTGTGAAGCTTGCTAGAGACAAAGAAGCATTCGGCTGGCGAGCAACAAACAGTAGTGTGGAAAAAAGCGGCGCTCTTCACGACTCCCCATGAAAGGTGAAAATATGTTCTGTTGAGGGGGTTTTGTTACTTATGCCCACGGCCTTCTCCAAATTTGTCGGCATTTGCAATGTTGATACAAACCCAAGTCACTACTACGCCACCGCTCCCCGTCAATTAGGAGCTGGCAAATATTGAATATTGATTTTTAGTGATAGAAATTTGCTAAAGCTATTTCAAATGTTGATAAATTATTTTAACTTTTGTTTATTTTAAATGTTATTTTTAGATGAAGCATTAGTTAAATTAGAACCAATCCTTATATAACATATTCTTTTATATCTTTAACACTGATACAAATTAAGAGATTTACACTAATTTCATTTTAATTTAAGGCCCGATTTAGGAACCATTAGCTCAAGTGAATTAACACATTTTTTCAATTTTGTGATCAAATGAGCCATGGGGCTCAGTAATATTTGCCCCTCACTGTTCCAAGAAATTATCACATTCCAATAAGCAATGATTAGGAGCCAAGTGCTGAAAAAATCACATGTAAATAGATAAGTAACTTCATACAATTTGGGGGGGGGGGGGGGTGGATGATGGCCCCACTCTCAGTTAGCCTACCATTTGCTCAAAATGTGTTAATGCTCATGCATTAATTACAACCAAATTGGCTATAAGTTAATTGACTACAAAATGATTTATTTATTTTTATGTCTTTTTTACTTAAAACTAATTTTAATTAAAAGCTAATATTATGTAGCTGTAATAATACATTAAAAATACAATTTTTGTAATCTTACTAAATTTTTATAAATTTTTCTAGTTTAAGACATTAAAAAATAAAATTTCATAAAAATTTAATAATATATAAAAATTTACTTTCAAATGGATTATTACATCTATAAAATATTAACTTTCAAATAAAATTAATTCCAGGTAAAAAGAGATGTAAAAGTAAAATTAAATCAATTGACTTAAGTTAAAATGAATTAGCTCTCAACCTTCAGTATCCACCTATCTATTGACATCTCTTCTCTGTATAAAAAAAAGCTATTGACAACTTCACTTAATTAGTATATAAAAATCTGACTTATATACGTAGACAAACTTATAATTTGAATATAAATTATCATATACTTACTTGCTTTTTATTTTAATGATCATATCTACAAATGGTTCATATGTTTATTTTCGTACTACAAGGTATTTTGTGTTTAGCGTGTCTGAAAAGCAAGAGAAGAAATGAGTATCAATGTCTAATCTCTTTCTCTAAGAAATGCTTAAAATGGACGCTTATATTATTGGAAAATGATCGTCTCAACGCATGGTGGGGACTTGGCTTTGGAATTTTCCAGCTCGGAATTAATCTGAAAATGACACCCCCAATATTTCTTGGCAACAAGTTTTTAGCTTTTAGAAATTCACAAATGCCATGTAACAACCAAAATCTAATTTATATGCTTGTTTATCATTTGTTTTTTTTTCTTTTTCACTCAACTAGCTATAACAATTAGAATAAGATTTTGTGGTAAACATCAAAGATTGTACTGAGTAACTTTCACCAATCATAAATTACATAATCACAAACACTAAAATTGAATCATATTCACGTGTATATAATTTACACTACTCAACTTCAAAGTACATTCTCAAGAAAAAAAAAAAAAAGGAAAATTCCCACCATCACCAATAAATATATTTCATTATGTGATTTATACTTATTTTAACATGAATTTCTCGGCTTTTCTTAAGCTTCTTTCAAATACCCACTAAAGTCATTATCTATATCCAATGTGACAATTTGGTCCTTCAAATATATATTCTTGATATAATCTGACCAACCATTTTTTACGTATGCCTCTGGGTTCTTTATTAGCAAAGCGTTCTCATCATACTTGTCGACCAAGCTACTCTCTTTATTAGCATAACTGATTCTGAGTACTTAAAAAATAGTATGCTCCAGTAGAGGTGAATGAAGCTTGGGTGGTTTAAAGGAGGACGAATGTTGGCTCTGGCGAGGACAAAGTATTGGTGATCATGAAAGTGTGAATGGACGGTAATGAAGAGAGGGACGAACCCATCGGTTAAAATCATGGAAGAAGTTTCCGGGGTCCCAGCAGCACTGAAAACTAGCGATTGGGCCTGATGTTGGGCCTCGCATTGCAGGCTCGATGGGCTTGAGGTTAGTGGAACTTCTTGGATACTAGACATTGTGGAGCCCTACTATTTCCGAGGATATGGACGTCCATGAGATGAAATGTGGACGTTGTGGGGTCCAAGAGAGCTGGGCCGTTGATTGAGCAGAGATCATATGCTTAAAGAGACCGGTTGCAGCTTTACAAAGGTTGACTGCCTTGCCATCTTCCTTGATTACTGCCTAAAAATTGTAGTTGTTTAAACAAAAACAGTGATTCTGGCAACTCAACCAATCACAGGAAATCTGTTCAAGAATCAAGTTTATTACATATTTTAACTTTCTTTGCTGTTGTGTTAGGGTTAAGGCAGACCAGATAATTGCAGAATTTGGGATTAAATATTTGATTTGATGAATTGCTGATAAGAGTTTGAGGCTTTGAGCTAGGGAAAGCTGGTGCTGCATGTACAGAAATGTTTGTATAACTAATAAAGCCTCACAAAATGAAAATGAAATTGATTCTAAACAAAATAATAATAATAACAACAGTACATGATACTACACTAGTATTCATTTAGCAATTAGCAGTTTAGATTCTTAAATAGCAGTACCATGCTGACCTGAACCCTTCAGTCCAGCCTTCTCAACAAGCACTCAACCTGCACTTCCTTGGTGAGGGGCATAATCCAATCCTCATAAAGATCCGCAACTATGCTTGGATTGATCTTGTATACTGGATCAGCCGAGCGAGTCTCGGGGTCAATCACTACCACGAGACTGTATGTTTTCGTTTTTATCTCTACTCTTTTCCTCACAGCTGCTTCCACTGCTTCATATGTGAGTAACTTCATAAGTTGGGCCCTGTCCTGCAGGATGTGGAATTTAAAGGGATATGAGTGAGTCACACCACCATGTTGTTTGAAGGAGATGCCCCGGAAAACAAGGAATGGAATGGGAAACCAAACTCAGGACTTTGAGAAGAATTTTACTTGAGCTTTTAATGGCAGCCTCATAAGATGCTGAAGACTCCAGGTATTTAGCTTCTGCTACAAATTTACCATACTGGATTCTTCTCGAAAGTACCTGTGCAACAAGCCCAACAAGCATTTCGAGCAGACCAGCGCATGAGAAGCATGCAAAAACTCTTAACTTAAAATCTCCTCGCCGTAGCCAAGGTGGGCCAATACATGGATTTCAACATCAAAGTTATCCATCAGCTCAACTAACCCTTCCTAATTCCTGTTATTATTTTTCAGAAGAGACTTTCCAGTGCATGGATATGCAGAATCAGAGAGTGAAATGCAAACGAATGATATCTTGTAGGAGAAACTAAACATCATCAATCTGACATATCATTTCTGCAACCCCTACAAAAAGGACTTTTCTCACAGGAACGAGAATGCCAATTTAGAGTCTCACAAATTTACAGTCTGGAGCTCATGAGCAGGCAAAAACCAGTTTAGTGCTCTACCTGCAAACAAAGTGTATCAACAACCGCAGCAGATCCACAGTTCCCATCGTCTCCAGCTTTAACTAACCTAGGAAGGAGGTCTCTAAAATACATATCCCATACCTTATTGTTGAGGTTGATCAAAGCAGAACAAGGGTGCAAAACCTGTAGCAATAAAAAAAGAGGCAGCACTCTCAGTATAGATGTCATAACACAAGGAATTTTACACAGTAGGATACTGGAGATTTTACTCAAGTACCAAAACACCTCCCAGAGTCAAGCAGTTCAGAGAAAAATTGTAGGTTAAAATGGTAGCTTCATATAGTTATGTCATCCAGGAAGGCATTAGATCATCGAAACAGAAAACTCAAGTATCTGATTTGTGATCTCCACAATAGGATCCAGACATTAAATTGACACCAGCAGTCTCTCACAATCTGGACGACCTTCTTATCCTGTTCTCATCTCACAATGTTCAAGAGCAGTTGTTTCTTCAGGATAATAGAAATGACTACAAATGGGTGGAGTTGAAGAAATTCTAATCTTTAACCAGCTGATCCCATCCCATTTCCATCTTTATTTATAGAAGTTCATCCAATGCTTTTGAGACAAGATTCAACAGATTAAAGCAAATCATGAAGTCATAAACATGCTATGCTACATATATATAGGTATAGTATCATGCTTTCAAGCTAACCCAAAAGTAGATATTCAAGTATATCTACTAGAAACACATATGCTTGAGAGCAGACCAAAAAGTGGTGATCACCTTTGGGTATTGCAGAGGTGGAATGATTGGATCTGGTAGAAGTCTTGGGAAAAAAGGGTGCTCATCGGGACTTTCATATCTGCCCACCTAATTGAATAGATGAGTAATTAGAAAATTCTTATCTCACTGCTAAGGCTTGTCTCACCACCTGTTTTCAGACTAAGAAAGAGAGTTACCTTGGCATGTAGTTTTTCAGTTTCTCTGACCATAAACTCCACCAAGGGGACCCATGAAACCCGTCCATTGAAAATGCATCTTGGTCATAGGCATCTCCATAGTAGCAATACTGAGTTCTCTTCAGAAGGCTGAAGATTATGCTGTCTTCTTGTCTAATCAAAGTTTGTCTTATGCCGTTGAGCGTCAAGCACTCACTCTCATCCACCCTCTTTTTCCTATAATGCCTGTATATACGAATTGGAATGCAAGAATCGTCAGATTCATCCCCAAACGGGGAAATCCCAGGCCTGCAAGTCATGGATCCTCATGAAATCCTTCTATTGCTAGGCTCTGAAAGACCAAGCAATATTCCGTATCTAGCTTCCAACAAAAGCTTTTGGGTTATCAATTTTCATGAGAATCTAAAATTTCTCACCCAAATCTCCATATCACCACAAATGCATTAGATCTGCAGTCATTGTCTCCTAGCTAGCAACCCAAGAATTTCAGCCAAAAAAACATAAACCATTGACACGAAAGTAATTAAGCTCGTTCTAAGATTTGATCATCTACCAACCAAATCACTCAGCATTTATCAGACACTCATCTCTTATCCAAGTTCCTTTCGTCCAAACTTGTTAAAAAATAACTATATTAACAACTGCAATTCTAAGTCATGAACAAGCACTTGACATTTGCTCGAATTTTGGCATAAAAAAAACACCAATTAAGATGGAGAATTTGAAGGAAACTTCACTCACTGCAAGGGAGAAGGAAAGGAGGGAACATGAAGTGGGCGTTCATTTGCACCAACACTTGACGCAACTAACTTACAGCGGCGTTTGCGTGTCGAATGCGAAATGGGTATCGAAGATCTCACAGAGTTTAGGTACCGAAGGCCAGGAAAAGTACTGGGTTCTATCAACCTTTGCCTCCATAAAAGAACAAAACCAATTAATTGAGAAAATTTCCTGAAAGTTGGTGATCTTTTCTTTTTTCTTGTTGTTGTGATGATTTGTACGAAAGCTTCTTTATTTTCGTGAATCTATCCTAAAAGTCCTCCCCATTTTCAATTTTAAGTCAAGCTTCTCCCCTCTGGCATATGATCTGACGATGACTCTGGATATTTTGCCTTTCCAGACTTGGCCTTTCCAAGATTTGGACAACGAAGCTAGTTTTTGCCTTCTTGGGCTCGCATCCGATCAAACCAGGTAGTAGATGTTTATCTGCCATGTGCAGAAAAATTTATGCGACAATAAAATGACATTTATCGCTCCTCCTAAAATTTTAAGAAAAATGATGTGTGATATGACATCCAGCTCAAAATAAAAAGTTCAGATCTTTCTGTTACTGTTAGGGAGGCGGATTATTGACATGATCAGAACCGAATTTCAACTTCCTGGTTTTTTTCCCCCGACTGTATCATATTACCTACATTTCACTCAAAAAAATATTTGACAAAAACCAAAAAAATCTCGTAATGAAAAGATCAACCCCATATGTAAATTTGTTTGCACAATTTCTTGTATAATTTTATAAGTTTTGGCTTTTGTACCAAAAAAAAAAATTTTACCAATCGCTTGTGAAATTGAATTTAATTACTAGCTTGATTGAATGATATGTGATGTTTTGGGATCATTTAATTTGTTCCTGCCCTAAACTCACCTTTAAATTCGTGGTTTTTCTGTTTTTTTTTCCCCCAAACTTCAACCCTCTATTCTCTTCTACATGTTTCATAATTGCAATTCCTTGGATAGGAAGGAAGTTCGGTATTGACTACTGAGGGTCATGGAAACGCAGGGGGAAAAGGATGGTGTAAAATGTTAAATTTGGTATAATCAGGGAATTTGTCGGTTGTTAGGTCACCATTCACACCTCCTAATAACATTTCTTTTCCAACCGTTATTCTTTTTAGGTAAAGTCCCCAAAATTTTATTTATTTATTTATTTATTTTGGTGATGAAAGGAAAGTCCCCAAAAAAATTTATTGCTCCATGATAAGGGTAGAAGACAACCAAGGGCAGTAAGGATCACGCCATAATAATCTCGTAAGGACACGAAAACCATTTCTACCTAAAATATGAATAACCCCATTGAGTTTTTAATTTAATATTAGTTTTTCAACCATAAAACATTGAGTTTTTATAAAGTTTCGTGTATCAATTTTCATTTATAAAAATTTTAATATGTCCTAAAATTTCAGCCTATATTGTTGAGACTTAGGATATCAAAATAGAGAAAATGAGTTTGCACTTTATTTACACTAAACTTTTCATAAAATGCAAGTTATGCTAATTCAGTGGCTTTTAAGGTTTTAAAAAAGCTGACATTATTTCATTTTCTTAATTGTAAAGTACCTTTACTCTTATACTTGTACAAATACTCTTGATTATCAAAAGAAAATGCATGTAAAATTGTTTTATTTTGTTGTATATTGGGGGGTGGGGGGAGAGAGTTTTTACAGGAATAGTACGCACATGAAGTCATCAAATATTTCTATTTGTGCCATATTTGCTCCAAAGTTTTGAGGCTGTGCGATTAAAAGATAGACGTATACAACCACATAAACATGTGGAGCAGCTAGCGAAAAATAAGATTGAACTCTGTTTTTCTTTTTCTTTTTTGTTTTTTGGCTTCATAACAACTCTTTGATATCTAGTCACCAAGACAAATTGTGACCATACTTGTAAGATCACATAAATCTTGCATTTTTACCACTACTCAAAATTCAAAGAATTTTTCTCAAAAATAAAAATTTCCCTCCATTATTAATAAAATTAACACCATTCATTTATATATATAAACTATCAGTCTTTCAACATGAATTCCTTGGCTTTTCTATAAGTTTCTCTCAAATAACCACCAAACTCATTTTCTAAATCCAGCTTTACATTTTGTCTCTTCAAATATATAATCATGACATCATTTGACCAGCCATTTTTTAGGTATGCCACAGGGTTCCTTATAAGTATATCATTCTCACCATACTTGTCCACCAAGCTACTCTCTTTTGCTTTGATCCTATACTCCATATACTCTAGCCTCATTGCCCTTGCCGGCCGCGCGAAGCACACATCTGCCACCCAATGCGCACCCACCGGCACTACTTGCATAAACACCGCCCCTGGTCGAAGGAACAACAAGTGTGTTAGGGCTGCACCGTGTATCCCAACCATTGCATGGCTCGAATTAATGAGCGCGTATGCCTCGTGTAGCTGTGTCCTTGACGTTGGCTCAAATAAGATGACTTCAAACCCCATTTTTTCAGCCGCTAGCTTCACTTCATTTTGGTTCAATAGTACGCGGCTCACCCGTCCGGTCCGGCTCACCAACAATAGGCGTGGACGAGGCTCGGCTTGTGGTGCATGGAGGAGGGAGGAAGATTGGCTTTGGCCGTGGCTAGAACCATACACATCGGCTAGTACATTTCTGAAATCCAGGAAAGTTTCTGAGTTGGGCATCAGTTTTGGGTCTATGGTCATGAAATCATGTGAAATGAGTCCTAATTTAACAGAAGTAAAGCAATGGATGGAGGTATCGTTTTGGAGAATTATGAAGGGATGTTTGCTAAACTCACGGAGCAAATTGGAGTACTTGCTGACCCACCAATCACGAGCCTGGGAGACCACAAGGACAAAGTCTTGGTGATCAAGAAAGAGTGAGCGGATGGTGATAAAGAGAGGAATGAACCCATCATTAAAATCATGGAAGAAGTTTCCAGTGTACCCAGCCGCACTGAATACTAGCGCCTGGGCTTGGTGTTGGGCCTGGCATTGTAGGCTTGATGGGCTCGACGTCAGTGCAAACTCCTGGATCCTCGACATTGTGAAGTTCTCCCATTTTCGAGGATATGGACGGATCTTCCTCACGACGTTTGGATGGGAGGGTTTCGGTGAGATCGATTCCATGAGGTGAAATGTGGACGTTATGGGGTCTAAGAGAGCTGGGCCGTTGATTGAGCAGAGATCATATGCTCTATGAGATTGGTCGCAGCTGATCACCTGATCGAGTGGAACACCATCTTCCACTGCAAGAAATGAAGAAGAAGACGAAGCGACGGTAACAGTCGCCGTAGAGATGGAGGAGAGACACATTTGAAAGACGAGGACGACGAGAAACAGCGTGAAGCACACAATCGCCGCCGCCCCGGCGGACTTAGCGGCTGCGGGGTTAATATGATCATATCTCTTCTTCACCTTCATGAATGGATCAACAAGTGAAGATTAATTACTTTTCGCGAGGATCGATCTCAAGGAACCTCGAAATTTTGTATATACGATCCGGCGAATGAAGAGGAGTGTAACGGGGAGGGTTTGAGTGAAAATGCTTGAAATTAAAGATGTGCGGGCTGAGTGGCTGCCGGAGAAGGGTATATATTTTCTGCTGGCAGCACAACCGAAAGGGTTTTTATATGGACGTGGCTGGAACTTCTCAATCGATGGGATATTTTTATTATGTCAGCCCAATCCTGAAGGAATTCATAATTACTAGGTTGTTGCTAAGGTCAAGGATTTTTTGAGTGCAACACACATTCTGCGTTTGTGTTAGTTTTTTTATCATTTCCATTATTATTATTACATATGTTGGTATGAATGTGTGTGTATATAACTACCAATGTTTTAGGCCCGAACTGGTCACTAATATTCTTTTTAACTTAATAAATCACTAATATTATTTAAGATGGTCAAATAAACTACTAACTTTATTTAAATAATCCAATTCATCTACTTAGTTTTAAAATATTATAAACTCCTCCATTATCTTTTTAAAATTGAAAAAATAGATTCACTTGGTTTAAAACAATCCAAGTATGCAACCTTTCCAAATTACAAAATTCCATATCTTCCTTTACAATTACATTTTCCTTGCACAGTCTGTTTTGTCATCACTTTCAACTCCTTCAAAGTGTAACACATCCATCACTAAAGATGGGATACCTTCAGCCCCATGTTGCTGCTCTCGAATAATGTCTTGCTCATATTAACACTCAACACCCTCTGATCTCCTTAATTAAGAACACCACCTGGTGCTCTACCTTTTCAATATCAACATGAATCTCGACCATTGGTGGCACTGCATGGTGGTGATCTGCTGTTGATTGATGGTGGACGATCTCCTAGATCTCCTTTGAAATTAATGGAGTGGGGTACACATGAGTTTTGAGACCGCCATGATTGCGGCATGAGGTGAGGTAGAGTAAGAGAAGGAACAACATGACTACCATTAGTCAGTTCAGGAGGATTCTAATTACTATCCAAAAATGGACGCTAAAGATTGATGTCAGACTTAGAAAAGGTGGTTGAAATATTATATCCACAAACTTTGGAAGGGATAAGAGGAAAAGAAGAAATTGTAGGGATTAAACTTAGTATTTTAAGCTAAGATTCCATTAATTTAATGATAAAAACACTACAAGAGAGTTGTGAAATGGTGACCGAAGGTCAGTGGCTAGCCATGGCAGTTGCTAATCAATTGGAATAAAAAAAAGTGTTCTTTCTGTCCCGACTGCTGGGCAATTGAACACTTTGCAGTCATTTTTTAATCGATAAATTTTCCCAAATTTGACTACAGTCACCTTTTAGTCAATTTTTTTGGTGCTCAATTTGACTATAGTCGCATTTTCAGTGGCTAAGTTGATTTAGGGATTTAGACTTTTTTAGGTTTGGAGTTTAGGGATATTTTTATTGGGATTTTTTTAGGGTTTAAGATTTCATATTTTTTTTTTAGTGATATAGAATTAGAATTTAGAGTTTTTAAGGGGTTAAGTTAAGGGTATTGAATATAGATTTAGGGTTTTAGATTATTATTTAGGGCTTAGGATTTGAAATTAGTGTTTAGGGATACCAAAAATAGCTAGATATAGGGGTATTACATTAATTTAATATTAGGGCTTGGGGATTTGTTTTAGGGTTATTTAGGGTTAATTTGGAGCTTTTTTATGGTTCAGGGATTAGGAATTTATGTAAGGTTTAGGGATACAAAATTAGTATTTGAGGGTATAATTAAGTATTAGGGTATTGAAATTTAGGGTTTGAGATTTGTATTTAGGGTTTAGGGTTAATAGTAGCTTAGGTTTTGGGTTTAGGGATATAGAATTAAGGTTTAGTTGGGGTTTAAGGTTTGTATTTAGGGTTAATGGTATATTAGGATTATGGTTTTAGGGTTTTAGAGATTTAGGGTTAATGGTAGTTAGGTTAAGTGTTTAGGGCTTAGGGTTTACTGTTTAGGATTTAATTAGGGTTTAGGAATATAATGTATCATATATTATAATGTATATATCATATATATTACTCCATTCATCTCGTAAAACTTATTCCCTTTATTATTTACAATAATTAATTCATAATTTTATTTATTTCAGAATTTATTATAGAAATATAAATTTTTATATAAAAATAGTTACCTTAAAAACTCCAGTTTATAAATATAATTTTTTAAATTTTTTTATAATACAAATTAATATGAATATAATTAAGTCAAACTTTGGTCAAAAAGGTCGAAGGACCATCTTTTGTGAAACAAAAAGAGTATAGTATATCATGAGATATGTTGGCCCCGTATGACGTAGCAGGTATTTTTTACAATAAATTTTATACAGAAAATTTAAATAATAAATAATTAAAAAAATATGAAGAAAAAATTGATCAAAGCCAAACTAACCTGAACAATAATTGAAATTAAGTCATAACATCATATATATTTTGAAGATAACATAACTAAAAATTTCCATCTTTCATTGACATAAATTCTAATTTTTAATATCAATGAGAAATTTATTTAAAAAAATTCACTTTCAATTTTAGTAATTATGGACCAAATTATTTTATTAAATCATAGAAAACAATTCATACTACAAAATGCAATCATGAATAACAAAATAATATGATTAAAACACAAAATTGTGCTTAAGTTATGTTAATAAATTTATAATTTAACCATTAAATTAATAAAATTAAAATTAAAAAAATTAATTAAAGCTGAATAAATCAGAATCATAGCTAGAAGTAGGTAAATTATAATGATTAAAGTTGTATTTTGAAAAAAAAATCAAAGAAAAGCAACAAAAAAAGTTTGAACCAAAACTAAAAATGAAAAAAAATTAGGTTTTAAAGGTTTAACAATTGATTTAATGAATGTAAAAAAAATGGCTTAACATAAAAACAAATAAATTATGATAACTAATGTATTACTTTAGAATATAGCACATAAAAACAATACAAATGTTGGACCAAGAGAATAAATAGAAATAATCTAGCTAAATATTTATTAAATTTTTGGACCAAAATAAAAGAGGGATGGAAAATAAGGATGAACATGGAAAAGAGTATAAGCTTAGGGATTAAACTGATATTTAACCAGATAACCTAAAACTGGAGAAATTGTTAATTAGGCCCTAAAAAATGTGAGCACATTGTAAAAAGGGAATTGAACTTAAGGAAGGCTCAATTGTATTTGAAAAATGCGGAAAAAAAAGAAGAGGCAAAAGCGAAAAAAAAAAAGTTCATCTTCAATAATGAACCGTGAAAACCTAACAACTTTTAGAAGTAAGCAAGGTATGTGGGTTAGCTGTAATATAATCAATATAAGTTATTGATGGAACAATATAAAAGAGTAAGATTTACCTTGACATTAAATAAAATCTTAGTATAAATAATTATAAGCACACAGAGTTGTCAATTGAAGATGTGTTTACATAGTATCAAAAAGCATTAAAGATAATTAATGAAAAATGATTAAAGCAATTCTATTAATCAATTCAACAAAACAATTAAGAGAAAAAAAAAATTTCTGATGTTCATAGTGTAGAATAACATTGCATAATATACATGCATGGGTTTTCTAGATTTTTTGTTCACTAATGGATTAGTGATAAAATAAAACATTTTAAGAATTGTGCACTTTTGCATAATACAAATTGTTTATTTATTTCAACTAATCAAAACTCTAAATCAAATCTGTGTAAAGCACTCATACATTATAAAAAATGTGCATTTTTTTCAACTAATTAAAACTTTGAATCAAACATGTATAATTAAAACTCTAAGTCAAACCATGCAAAAGAAAAAGTTTTTGGTATTTAATATGGTTAATAAAAACATGTCTTTCACTTTCATTTAACGTTTTATTGTTTTAAATTTAAATATGATATCAAAATTTTTATTTTCCTAAAAGTTCATGTCGCGTATTTGAAAGTTTGTTACACCTGCACCCAGGTATCAAGATAGCCCTCTTCTTTTCTCCTTAAAAACCTTTGACTTCTAGTATATACAAAAATTCTGATTAGTAAAATGGAAAAATAGGATTATAACAGATCATGAAAGTTTGGGAACATTATGGCAGAAATGTTATATCCAAGGACTAACGAAGAGATTTGACCATTCATTAGAAGAGTAAAACAAAATTTGAAACGGGGTGTCAAAAACAGGAAAAAAAATACACTTGGGTCCCTGTAATGTTTGTTATGACTTATAATGTTCCCCAATTTTTATGATTTAACAATCATGTCACCATCAGCAAATGGTTTACCCTCTAGCTGGCAACAACAAGCTAAAGTATGAGAGTATTATGGCAAACATGAAAAAGTTATGGACCAAAAGAGGCGTTTGATTATAAGTTGGAAGAAGAAAAAAAAAGGGCCACAATGGATTCTACTGTTGATGAATAGTAGAAATGTTTTCTTCTTTAGAATATAGTATAATATGTATCATATATAATAATATATAATAAATATATAATTTATATAATATGTAATTATATAATTTAATATGCAATGTATAATGTATCATATATGATAGTAACAATAATAATAATAATAATAATCATATACATTAGAATATTTATATAATAATTACACAGACACAGACACACATACACAGACACACACACACACACATCATAAAACCCTACCCATATAAATTGCCCATTGAGCCAACCTAATCCAAGCCCAAAACTAACATAACCCTAACTATATATACCCTATATACCTACATCTGCCTCAACTTTCTTATTACTCTTTCATCTCTCATCTATGTTTCTCATCGTTCTCAACATTTTCATCACCCTTTTCTTCGCCCGTTTGCCTAGTCGTCCGCCTTGCCTTTCTGCCTCACTGTCCACCTTTCCCATCCGCCTCATCATCCGTTGTTGCCCATCCACCTTGCCTCCTTAGCCTAATCGTTGCCGCCTTTTCAGCTTACTCGTCGTTCCTCATTATGGCCTCCTTAGCCTCTACCTCGGCTTCACCTCCATCCGCCTCGGTCTCCACCTCGACCTCGCCACCATCCATCTCAGTCTTGTTGGCCTCACTGCCTTCCGTTTCAGCCTCCTCTGCCTTGGCATCGACCGCCTCCGCCTTAGTTTCCTCTGCCTCCACCTTGACCTCCTCCACATCATCCACCTTGGTTTTCTCTAGATCTAAGTTTTGAAATTGTGATTTTTGAAATTTTTTAGTTATGACTTGTTGTATTGAAATTTTTGAATTGTTTTGTGGATCTAATTTTTTAATTTTGTTTTCTTTTAATTTTATATTTTGGTATGTATGTTGAATTTTATATTAACGTAAATGTGTATTATTTAAATTTTAATTTCATTATTTGATTATTTGATTATTAATATTTAAAATATAATAATATTCATAGAAATTTAATGAAAGTATCAATTAAATAACAAATGAAATAAATAACCAATTAAATTAAATAATATTAATTAAATAATACTTATTTTAAATAATAATGTATTTTTTTTAAAAAATAAAAGTCTTATTGTAATGACTGATTATGGCAGTCACTAATATAATGACTGAACTAGTCAGTTACAGGGTGTAGGGCAACCCACAATATTCTCAACTGATTTTTTATTAGAAGTTTTAGTTATTTTTTGTAGTCAAGATTTAGCCACGATAAAATTAGAACTTGAAAAAATACAACTACCATCTATAGTAGCAAAGCAATCACTTCTGGCCAACATTACGACTGAAACACGCCTAGACTTTCAGTCATGATTTTGCATCTGTTTTGTAGTTAAATTATGAGAATTGCTAGTCTGAGTCAACCCATAAACGTTAATGATTTATTTGACAAAAAAAAATTGGGTGAATCAAACCAGCATGAAAATATTAGTGGTTTATTAAAAAAAAATTTTGCTTATACATGCGCACACACATATATAAGTCTACACATACGTTACAAATACAACTGTATATTAAATGCACAGATGATATATTTAGCAATATATCTTCGACAAATTTGTAGTAATTAAATTCTAGTATTAATTGTAATTTTTTATGGTTAAGGTTATATTTAGTTTTCTTTTTTGAAATTGTAGAACATAAATTATGTTTTGAAGACATCGAGACGAGAGGCATTCTGATATATAGTTCTTTTCTGGTCGACCTGAAATATACTAAGATCAAAATTAACTTTCCCGATGTATGGTTGGGTGCTATAGCGAGAACTTCTCTTAGAGGAGTTTTTTTTTTAAACAAACATAACACCTGAATGAAATTTGATATACCTTGTTATAGCACCCAAGTTATAAAAGCAACTCTTGTAGGTTACCAGTTATATTAAACTCCTGAGGTAATAACATTGATTCTATTGAGCAAAATAATTACGCATTAAAAATAACATATAATCATTAAGCATGTGATCATGTAACAGTTGCAAGAATGTCATATGTAAAATAAGGGTAAAATCCAAATTTGGTCCATCCGTTATTTCAGGCATGATTTCTAATGGAAAATGCGTAGGTGGCACTTAATACCCCCTGCTTCGTCCCACAATGCCACGTGGCATACTCTTTCATGACAATAAATAATAAAACTGGGAGTATAATAAATCTTAGACTAGAATTGACAAAATATATAACTTTAGGGACTTAAAGGGTTAATTAACCCAATCTTCTTTAATCTTCTCTTCTCAGTGAGAGTCGTTGCCATCACTTGCCGCCGCCCCGCCGCTCCTATCGTTCTCTGCCTCTGGTGCACGGTTTTCTTCATCGCCTCTGGCATATGGTGCACGGTTTCCCTTCTCCTCCATCGCCCTCCTCCTTCCTCCCTCCTCCCTCCTCCCTCATTTCCGTCTCCTCTCTCCTCCTCCCTCTCCGCTTCCGGCTCCCTCCTCATGAATCGGTCAATCGAAGCCGTGGCCACCTCCATCTCCCTCCTCGTGAATTGGTCAATTGGAGCCATGGCCATTGTTTTCTGACGAATCTCCGATTCCTCTCTCCTCCCCATGCGAACCATGGCTGTCGTTTCCTCTCTGAGATGGAACACCTTCGTCAACGCCGCCTTCAAATCAGGAATGGAGATTATCAATCGAAGCTTGTGCGGGTAAAGGCAGCAGTGGCACAGGTCGAAATGTGAGATCGAAACGGTAGAGAGTGATAGGAGCAGCGGGGCAGCGGTAAATGGTGGCGGCGACACTCGCTGAGAAGAGAAGATTAAAGAAGATTGGGTTAATTAACCCTTTAAGTCCCTAAAGTTATATATTTTATCAATTCTAGTCTAAGATTTATTATACTCCCAGTTTTATTATTTATTGTCATGAAAGAGTATGCCACGTGGCATTGTGGGACCAAGCAAGGGGTATTAAGTGCCACCTACGCATTTTCCGTTAGAAATAATGCCTGAAATAACGGATGGGACTCAAATTGGATACGTTGCTTGAGTTAAGGGATTCTAATAGTCACTTTTAGAGTTAAGGGACCATTTTAGGACAAACCAAATAGCTAAGGGACCAAATTTGGATTTTACCCGTAAAATAGAAATATAATTTTTAGATATGGCCAAACTGTTGATTAATAAACATAATTTACTAAAAAATTTTTAGCTCGAGCGAAGAAATACAGTAAGAAATAAACGTAAAACTCAGAGAGATTTCTATTTTTCCCTTTTGTACATGTGAGGGAGTCTACATTTGAATTTTCAATGTTGAATTTTTTCGTAAGAACTACAAGCATGTGGACAACATTGTAAGGGATTAATCTTAGATATTGAGAAAAACTATCCAAAGAAAATTTTTAATATTATAGGTTTAGAAAATAATCTCAAGCATAAAAAAATGATAAAACACTAACAATTACTCTCTCCGTCCCAATTTAATTGAAACGTATTCCTTTTTTGGAAGTCCCAAAAAGGTTGAAACGTTTCCTCTTTTGGAAAGTTCAAACAATTAAATAATCCTTTTACACGAAACCTAATAAAGACTTTTTTTTTAATCTCCACTCAACCTCTCACTGCACAAAACCCAAAAAAGAATCTTTTCTTTTTTAATCATTATTTAAACTTTTACTACATAAAAAATTAACACAAATTACATACACTTTAATCTCTGTGCCCAGTCAAATGTTTCAATTAAAACGGGACGGAGGGAGTAATTTATAAAGGAAGATGTACATTTGAGTCCTGAAACTCTTTACGGCTTTGTTTCAAAATAGTGTCCAAGTCTAGTGTAGAGGTTAAAAAGACCTTCCAATTGTAAAGTGATTCAAAATTGGCCACGGAATGGATTAACAGGTACAACAAAAGGTCCGTGGAAATTAGTTGACATACTGAGATAGAACAAAGGTGTGAGACAAAGCTTCAATGAATGTAGTGTATTATATTTTCCAAGGGAGGCCAATGAAAAAGCAAAGTTGATGCATTGGCCAAACTTGGCATAGAGAGATTTTGCCCACTATATCTTTGGTTTGTGTAATGTTACATCATTGATTGAGATGTACGAAACTATACACTTGGTTTTGAAATGAAATTCATTGGCTGTTAAAAAAAATAGTAGCATAACGTAAGAGTTATGGAAAAGTTATAACAACTGTTGATAATTTATTTTAATCTCTAGCTAATTTTAAATGCTATTCTCAAATGAAGCCTATATTTTGTTAATCGATCCTAAAAGCTCCTAAATCTACTAAACAAGTCCTAAAATTTATAACCATTAACTCTGTTAATCTTAAAATTTTAGTTTTTTTACCAAATTAGTCCTAAAACTTTTATTTCTGAGAAAACAAATGCTAATGTTAATGCACGTTATTTTCAATGACTAAACTGACACTTTTTAACCTTTGGTAACTTACTTGAAAATTTTCTCAAAATTTAGGGGTCACTTTTCAATTCATCATAAAATTGGGAACTAAACTAAAAAATTTCAAAAAATTATAAGGACCAAATTGTGATTTCTAAAAAAATAGGTGCTTTATTGTTATTATTCTAAATTTTATGGGAAAAAGCAAAAGTCAATGGAGTGGGCAGAACTACAGTCATACCTATAACTTGCATAGGCCATGGGCTGTGATTTTTATGTGCTTATGATGTACATGAATGGTGTAGATAAGTAATCCAAGTCATGGACATAAAGAAGAAAGCCATAGGAGGATAAGTCTTCATAGGATACCCTAAGGACATCCTAAGTGTACCTGATTGCACCTAAGTGGGACATGAGGGAAAATGCTATACTTGTGAGCTAAAAATAACTAAAACTAAGTGCCAAGATGGGCTTTAAAGTTTAAAGTGAAGGCTCACAATGTGAAGAAAAAGTGGTAAACAGCCCAAGAAAATTAAGGGAGCACTAAAGAGAGGCATAGGGGCTCTTGAACACATTTCTGTGAGCACTTGTGTAACTATAGAGGCTCTAAAACCAAGTGCCTCAAGGGAATCAAGGTGGGATGGATGCTAAATGATAAAATAAAAAAGGAAGTTTGCAATATAAGGCAGAAATAAGAAGGAAACTAAAGTGTTCCAAGAAATAGCACTAAAAGACTCTTAGGCACACCCTTGTATGCACCCTTGTGAATTTTGAGGCTTTAAAGCTAAGTATTTTGAAAGAGATTATATAGGCCTAGTGCTTGAAATTGAAATAAGGATGAGGGCTACAATGTAGGCCAAACAAAAGAGGCGAACACATGAAAAAGAAGGTGAGCATTCTAGGGTGCACTAGGAGACTCTCGAGTACACCTAAAGTATCTCCAAGTTTATGTGAAAGTTTGATGACCAAAGTGACCGAATTAAAGAGTAAAGTGGCTACTCAAAACACACCATCAAGTGAATTATGCAGGTTAATACAACAATCAAAATGATTCAAAAAGTCAAGGGGAGTTAGACCAAAGAATGTTCAACATCCTTGGCCGCTAAGGCCATTTAGCCATCGCTTGGACTTAACTTTTTTAAGGCAGCTTCCGAACTCATTCAATTCAGCAACTATCGACCAAAAACTTGAGCTAAAGTTCCTGCAGAAGACCAAAAAGAAAGCATGAAGCAAAGAGAAGCAAAAACAACAAAACCCATACATGGTGGCTTATAGCTAGTCCATGGTGGTGTGTGTGGTGTTTGATGTATGTTCAAGCTTCTTTACTGCCATTTCCTAGCTAGGTAAGGGTTCATATGAGGCTTCTTCTCCTAGATTTTAAAGGGGAAAGAGTTTCCCTAGGGGGATGGCTATAACAAAGGGAACCTAGAGGCTATGTTAATGGGCTATGTGTGCATTAAGCACTATGGTGAGTTGGCTAGTTTAATTTCAGCAAGCATTAAGGTTTTTGACAAGCGCAGCCAAACTTGCTCAATTAGTTGGAGCTCTATGTTAAATTGAACCTAATTAAAGTGATCATTTGCTAAATTGGAAAAAAAAGACATGCTTGCTATGTTAAAGGAAACCATGTGTGTGGTATGTGTATGTTTGCATGCTTCTTTGATTGTTTGTGTATGTTAACCTTTGAATTATGTATATAAGTATCTTGTATTATGTTATGCCTTGTCTCTTTTTTGTCTTCCTTATCTTTGGTTGCAGGTTGAATGATGAAATTGGAGGTTTATATGAATAACAATGTTTAGAACATTATGTAGGCACTAGGTGCCGAATTAAACCTTTACTGAGTGCTTGTGTACTCATGCCCTTTTCTGCCTATTTAACA
Source organism: Aquilaria yunnanensis (assembly GCA_039654915.1). Lineage (NCBI taxonomy): Eukaryota > Viridiplantae > Streptophyta > Magnoliopsida > Malvales > Thymelaeaceae > Aquilaria > Aquilaria yunnanensis. Next base: position 8,364,888 of record CM077595.1, read on the forward strand.
TAAAGAAGTGGAAGATTAAGAGCTAAAGAACCTTTTGGAGAGGTATATGTATAAGGAGGTAAGGCTCTGGTTTAATGGATTCTAAAGGAAAGCTTGAAAAGTTCATGATTTTGAACTAATGGTTGTGCATTGACTTGTAGGCCCTAATGGTTGTAGTGGGTATTGCTGCTTTCGGGTCCATCTTAGTATGGGTAAAGACTAAAAGAATAATAAAGCAACTTTGGCCAAAATGCAAAGTGAAAGTGGAGGTTAAAGTAATTATGGGAATTGAAACTGTTTAAGTCTAAAAATGGGTGCATGCATGTTTTTATAATGGCTTAACTCTTTTGTATGTAACATTTAGGATGCCCAATTTTGTTATGTAAAGGTATGTACATATGGCCACCTAGAATAGTTCATGGCTTATGCCTTGTATGTATGTAATGGGCTTGGTTAAGCCTTAAGGCATTAAGTATGATGGGCTAAGGAAAACAATACATGCATGGTTGTGATCTAGAATGTATGTATACATGAATGTGCTTGTATGTTAGGCTATAAGCAGGCCTCCTAAATACATTGAACCACACATATACAAGCACATACACAAGCCCACCTACACTTTAGTCTTACCTTGTTAACAACTACAACTTGTGGTTAAGCATCCTCGTTGTCAATACCTAATTCACCATATGAAAAATAATCTGGTGATTAAAAACAACTAGTTGATTTAAACCTCCTAAAAGGTTTAGGATGGGGGTCAATTAGGCCCTGATAAAGTTGGTATCAAAGCTATGGTTATATAGGACTCGAATGGTTCGTTAGGCTAATATCCTCTATGAATACTAACCATTCTTATGTTTTGCAAGAATGATGACCAGAGGTAAAGAAAAGGAAAAAAAAAAAAAAAAGGAAAGAGAGATGAACAACTGTATGCTAGAGCTAATCAAATGAATTATCAACAGCCTAAAAATGAGGAGGTGGCTAAAAAAAGGACAAGATCTCCTAATAGGGCCATGGAGCCTAGATCCAGTGTGCATGGTCAACAAAGAATGGAACATATGATGGGAATGATGCAAGTTGCCATTGCCTAGCTTGTAGTAAGTATGCATGCCCTTACAAGAGGTTAGGCCCAAGCATCTATGGGTCTTATGGCTGAAGAAGAATAACTAGATACAGAAAGAGTAGGAAGAAGGTTGGGGAAAGAACCAATAAGAGAAGAACAAGTTAGCAGATATGACGCAGATGAGGAAGATGAGCAGGATGATAAAAGAAGGAATCCAAGAGACAAAAAACTGATATCATAAATTAGGAGAGGTAATAAGAAAAGAAAAAGAAAGCAAATAGGCACTAATGCTGGAAGAATAGAGCCAATTTTTAGAAAGCTCTAAAGAGCTATCCTCTAAAGGGAAGTTCAATGTCCTTAAAAGAAGATGAAAGAGACAAAAAAAAAAAGGGTTTAAGGAAAGGTCAACTGGAAGGCTTTCTAGCACTTAAACCACCTGTGTTCAAAGGTAACGGTAATCCATATGAGACTGAGTTCTAGATTTATCAAATAGAAAAAGTATTTGAGAGAACGGAAGTCACATCCACCCAGAAAGTGTTACTAGATACTTTCAAGTTAGAAGGGCAGTGCAGAACTCTGGTGGAGGATAGTACAAAGGGCATATATGAATAAGAATGAAAAACATCCCACAAGGAAAAAGGAACTTATGAGATGGGCTGAATTTCTATAAGTGTTTCAACAACAGTATGGTGGTGAAGCTTTTAAAGATTAAAAAACAAGTGGAATTTGATTTGCTAGAATAAGAAAACATGTTTGTCAGGGAGTATGAGCATAAGTTCAGCCGTCTCCTCCGATATGCTCCTCAGTATGATGGACAAGAGGAACTAAGCACTAAAAGGTTCATCAGCAGATTGAGACATGAGCTGAGACAAATATTAATAGCTATTGGCATCAAGACTCACTATGAAGCTGTCCAAAGGGCTCTGACATTGGAACAAAAATTCCAGCACCCTGCTACAAGGAACATTAAGGGGGCTACTATGGGATATCAAGGTGGTGAGAAAAGAGCCAGAGACAAGCTAGGAAAGGCTGAAATAGGAAGAGAACAGAAGAGCCTAAGGAACCCCAAAGATTTGGACCTCAATGCCAAACCTATGGGAAGTATCATGGTTTTAAGCAATGTTATAAACTTACTGAAGGATGTTTGAAGTGTTAGTGTTGTGCCCAAAAGCTAATCATAATATGATTACATTTTGTACATTGAGTCTTGATATTTTATTAAGACATTAATCCAGTAGTTGTGTTTGTTGTATGTTTTGTGTGACATAATCAAACATAATTATAACTCTAGAATAATAGTATTCTTAAATGTCCATGATCTAGTATTATTGTGGAGTAGGTTATAATAATACATAACGACTAGCATATGTCGAGACTAATATAAGATATATAGTCTACATATGGGTACAAGTTGGAAAACGTATGTACTAGACCGACCCACTGTGAGAACGGTACATGAATCGTTATATGAGTGTCATAAGCGATTCTCATAGTGTTCATGTATATGTAGACCTTTGACCTAAGGTCATCAAGGTTCCCTACATGTAAGTCACATATTTTAATATTTTTCTTTGTTGCTCATAACTGAGTGAACTTGAAGAAGGTCATTGGGTATGTCACATATCATGCGAAGGGTTTTGTATGATTAAGATGAGATTTGTCCTTTCTCTATAACGGGAGTGATATCTTCGGGCCCTCTGATAGAGTGAGACTTAAAAAATACATGACCATGTTCGAATGACTTGATATATAATATTAATGTCATCAGTTTAATTTTGTCTATTCGGGAATTAAGAAACCAAAGATTGGGATATAAGAAAGTCTATGTCTCGTACTTGGTATTGATATCTTGGACAAAGAGACAATGATATATACGGATAATGGTCATAAAGGTTTAGTCGAATCACCGACAACCTTGTCACTTCGGTAGCAATGATGTGTTGCTAAACACCGCTCATTGTTTATGATCGTAAATGTAATTTATGATCTTTGCCAATGTGATAGGAGCTTATTGGGTCACACACATAGAACCAATGGGATTAATTGAGTGCATGAGCTAAATTGTTTGGTATTGGTTTCATGATAATTTCGTCTTAATGATTGACTCAAAGGTTAAGCCATTATTGGGCCCAAAATTAAAGCCTAATTGGATTAGGGCTTTGAAACCCATTACGCTTGGGAGTTGAGTCTCAGTATAAATACATCATATAGTGAGAAATTCGCAACTTTTGCCCTAGCCTCCCAAAAGGATGAAATCAGAAGAGTTTTAAAAATCAGCCGCATTCTTCTCTTACCATTCTTTGGAAGACACAAGCTAGCACTATGGGCACAAGAGAAATGCATCTACCAAGATGTGGTGGAGACGTGGTGATCCCGAGAGGCTTGTGTGGATACCGTAGAGAGCTTGAACACATCAACTATTCAGGTTTTATGATTCAACTCAATAGTTGGGTGAAAAATCTCAATTGAATTAGGTATGAAAATTTTGAATACCCAATTTACCCCGTTTTACTTGGATTGTGGAGGATTTTGGTTATATTCCGCTGTGCTTGATTGGCTCCCGAAATTCTATAGTATGGTTCTCAAGACCACCGTGTAAAAGATTAGCCAGTCAATAAAGAAGAAAGAAGAGTGTTGGGCAAATTTTGGGCTCCTTGGCAAAAAAACCAACAAGGCAAAAGAAAAGGAGTGGCAACACCTAGCCACTTAAGCTGACACAGAAAGGACTAAGTCAACCCATGCCTATTAGAGTTTAACCACCAGCTAGGAAAATATATCAAATAGAATGATCAAAGAGGAAAGGGGAGACTAGCCTTGGAGAATAGGCTATAAGCTACAGCAAGCTGAAGAAAGAAGCATTGTAAGGTAACCTTTATGTTTATGATAAGCTCATTTCTATGCTTTATGATAAAGGTGCTTCCATATCCATTATCTCAGCTAACTTGGTAAGAGAATTAAACTTAAAGGTTACAACATTAGCTCAAATATATATGATCGAGACAGCTGGAAATGAAATGATGTCCTCATATCACATAGTTAAAGGTTGTATGATTAGGCTAAATAAACTGAAATTAAAAGCTAATATGATCATTTTGGAAACAATTGGTTATGGCATGATATCGGGCATGAATTGTTTAGCTGAAAACAATGTTATTATAGATTGTCAATGTAGAAAATTGATACTACCGGGATCAGTAGAACATTCTTTAAAAGACTCAATAAAATGTGATATTGGGTAAGTAAAGGTAATGGATTGTATACCTATACTTTCTGAAGAAGAATACATGGGCTTAAATGATAAAAAGTCTAAAACTGAACTAGACAAGATTCTTGTCGTGAAAGAATTCCTGGAGGTATTTCCTTCTGAGTTGCCAAGTTTATCTCCTTTGAGGGAAATAGAGTTTGAGATTAAGTTGACTCTAAGTGCAGCCTCTATTTCTGCTATACTTTATAGGATGGTAATTCTTGAAATGAATGAATTAAAGAAGCAGTTGGATGAACTCATTAAGAAAGGATTCATTAGGCCAAGTGTGTCTTCTTGGGGGGGCACCAATGCTGTTTATGAAAAAGAAAGATAAGACACTTAGGTTGTGCATTGACTATAGAAAGCTCAATGTTATGACTGTGAAGAATTAGTATCTTCTCCCCAGAATTGAAGACTTATTTGATCAACTTAAGGGAGCTATAGTCTTTTCAAAGATTGATCTCAGATCAGGATACTTCAAGCTAAAAGTCAAGGAAGTAGATATTTCTAAAACTACTTTCAGAACAAGATATGGTCAATTTGAATAAACAATAATGCCTTTTAGGCTTACTAATTCTCTAACTTTTTTTTATAGATTTAATGTGGAGGATATTCAGACTATATCTAGACCACTTTGTGGTGATCTTTATAGATGATATCCTAGTATACTCAAAGGATGATGAGGAACATGAAAAACACTTGAGAACAATTTAGATGTGTTGAAGAAACACCAACTATGTGACAAGTTGAATAAGTGCTATTTTTGGACAAATCAGATTGAATTTTTAGGCCATGTAATAAATGGTCAAGGAATGGTTGTGGATCCAATAAAAATTGAAGTTATCTTACAGTGGAAGTAACCTCAAAATGTCAAAGAAATAAGAAGTTTTTTTGGGTTAGCTGGCTATTATAGAAAATTTGTGCCCAAATTTTCTGTAATGGTAGCCCATCTGACCAAGTTAACAAGAAAATGAGATAAGTTTGAATGGTCAGAACAATGTGAGAAAAGTTTCCAAGGGCTTAAAGACAAGCCCACTTCAACCCTTGTGTTACTATTACCTAATCCCCACAAACCTTTTGAGGTTTACATAGATGCATCTATTGTGGGATTAGGATGTGTATTAATGTAAGAAAAGTAAGCCATAACTTATGGAGCGAAGCAATTAAGATCACATGAAAGGAGCTATGTAATACATGACTTGGAACTTGCAGCAGTGATCTTTGCCTTGAAACAGTGGAGACATTACCTACTAGGTAATATGTTCCAAATCTTCATTGATCATAAAAGTGTCAAGTATCTTTTCACTCAAAAAGAGCTAGATATGAGACAAAGAAGATGACTTGAATACTTTAAAGATTTTGATTTTACTATTGAGTACACAAAAGGCAAAGCTAATAAAGTAGCTGATGCTCTGAGTAGGAAATATACAAGTATTCTAAAACATGGAGAAGAAGAAGTACAAAATGAACTTAATAGGCTGCCTTGTTTAGCTAATAAGTGGCTAGAATAGGAACAAGCCCAATTGAAAATAGCAGCCATCCAATCCACTTGAAAAACAAAAATATAGAAAGCACAACAGCAAGACACAGATCTTGCTAGAATATTTGGTCAGAGACATGGAAAGTTATTTCAGGGATTCTCTTATAGGTAAGGATTATTGTACTTTCAAGATAGGATTTTTGTACCCGAAGGGTATAATTTAAGAGAACAAATCCTAAAAAAATCTCATTCCAGTAAAATAAGCATACACCTTAAAACTACAAAAATGAATCAAAATTTAAAAAAACACTTGTGGTGGCCAAATATGAAACAAGAAATTGGCACATTTGTATCTAAATGTGTTGTATGCCAATAAGTAAAAATAGAACATTAAAAACCAAGGGGTAGGTTGCAAAGCCTACCTATTCCAGAAAGAAAATGGGGATCTATTGTTATGGATTTCCTAGTAAGCATGCCTATGACCAGAATAAAACATGATACCATCTATGTGATTGTGGATAGGCTTACAAAATCAGCTCACTTTTTATCTATTAATCTTATAAGATCTTTCGGATAGGCTGGAACAACTGTATATTAGAGAAATAATGAGATTACATGGTATCCCGGATGACATAGTTTCAAACAGAGACCCAAGATTTGTATTCAAATTTTGGAAATCACTGCATCAAGCGTTAGGTACTTAGTTGAAACTAAGTTCAGCTTACCATCCTCAAACATATGGGCAAACATAAAGAACCATACAAGTTCTTAAGGATATGCTAAGGTTCTATGTAATAGACTTTAAAAGAGAATGGGACTAATTCTTACCTTTGATAAAGTTCTCTAATGACAATAGCTATCACTTAGTAATAAAAATGGCACCTTATAAAGCTTTGTATGGAAGAAGGTTCATTACTCCTCATTGTTGGCAAAACCTTAAAGATAGAATTAAAATAGGGCCATAGCTAATTCATGAAACCACTGAAAAGATCAAAATAATCCAAGAAATGGTCAAGGCTGCCAACAATTGGGAAAAGCCTATGTTAATCAAAAGAGAATGGGGGACTTAGAGTTCCAAATAGGGGACTATGTATGGATCAAGGTATCTCTAATGAAGGAGGTTATGAGATTTGGCAGGAAAGACAAGTTAGCTCTCAGATGCATTGGGTCATTCCAAGTGTTACCCAAGATTAGCAATGTGGCTTATAAGTTGGACTTACCTTTAAAGCTAAGTCACATACATGATACTTTTCATGTTAGTATACTCAAGAGATACTTATTTGACCCACAACAAGCAATACCAGCCTCTGACATCCCAGTTACTTCTAGTCTTACCTATGAGGAAGAACCTATAAAGGTGTAGCTAGGGATGTAATGAAGTTGAAAAGCAGATTGATAAGCATGGTGAAGATTCAACGGACTTACCATTCTGAACAAGAAGCTAAATGGGAAATTGAGACAAAAATGCTTAAGAAATATCTAGAATTACTCCCTTGGTTGCTTGAAAATTTGGATGACCAAATTCTTTACGAAGGAGAGAATGTCATGCTTGTGACTTGCACAGGCCATGGGATGTGATTTTTATGTACCTATAATATACATGAATGGTGTAGATAAGTAATACAAGTCATGGACATAAAGAAGGAATCCACAGAAGGACAAATATTCATAGGATGCCCTAAAGACATCCTAAGTGCACTTGACTGCACCTAAGTGGGACATAAAGGAAATTGCTATACTTGTGAGCCAAAAATGACTAAAACTAAGTTCCAAAATGGGTTTTAAATTGAAGGCCCACAATGTGAAGAACAAGTGGCAAAGAGCCCAAGAAAATTAAGGGAGTACCAAAGAGGGGCATAGGGGCTCCTAAGCACATTTCTATGAGCACTTGTGCAACTATAAAGGCTTTAAAACCAAGTGTCTCAAGGGAAATAAGGTGGGATGGATACTAAATGATAAAACAAGAAGGAAGATTGCAATATAAGGCAGAAATAAGATGAAAACTAAAGTGCTCTAAGAAAGAGCACTAAGAGACTCTTAGGCACACCCTTGTATGCACCCTTGTAAATTTTGGGCTTTAAAGCTAAGTATTTTGAGAGAGATTATATGGACCTAATGCTTGAAATTAAAATAAGGATGACGGCTACAATGTAGGCCAAACAAAAGAGGAGAACACATGAAAAAGAAGGTAAGCACTCTAGAGTGCACTAGGAGACTCTTGGGTGCACTTAAAGTGTCTCCAAGTTTGTGTGAAAGTTTGATGACCAAAGTGACTGAATTAAAAACTAAAGTGGGTGCTCAAAACACACCACCAAGTGAATTAAGTAGGTTAATATAACAATCAAAAAGATTCAAGGGAGTTAAGGGGAGTTAGACCAAAGAATTATCAACATTCTTGGCCGCTAAGGCCATTCAACCACTGTTTGGACTTAACTCTTTGAAGGCAACTTCCAAACTCATTCAATTTAGCTGCCATTAATTGAAAACTTAAGTTAAAGTTCCTACAAAAGACCAAAAAGAAAGCTTGAAGCAAGGAAAAGAAAAAAAAAAACAAAACCAAAACATGGTGGTTTATGGCTAGTCCATGGTGACACGTGTGGTGTTTGATGCATGTTCAAGCTTCTTTATTGCCATTTCTGAGCTAGGTAAGGGTTCACATGAGGCTTTTTCTCCTAGATTTTAAAAGGGAAATAGCTGCCCTAGAGGATGGCTATGGCTAAGGAAACCTAGAGGCTATTTTAATGGCCTATGTGTGCATTAAGCACTAGTGTAATTTTGGCAAGCATTAGGGTTTTTGACAAGCTTGGCTAAACTTGCTCAATTACCTAGAGCTCTATGTTAAATTGAACCTAATTAAAGCGATCACTTGCTAAATTAGAAGAAAAGACATGCTTGCTATGTTAAGTGAAACCATGTGTGTGGTGTATGTGTTTGCATGCTTCTTTGATTGTTTGTGTGTGCTAACCTTTGAATTATGTATATAAGTATCTTGTATTATGTTATGCCTTGTCTCTTTTGTGTTTTCCTTGCCTTTGGTTGCAGGTTGAATGACGAAATTGGAGGTTTATATGAATAACAGTGTTTAGAACATTGTGTAGGCACTAGGTGCCGAATTGAACCTTTACTGAGTACTTGTGTACTCATACCCTTTTTTGCCCTTTTCATGTAAAGAAATGGAAGATTCTGAGCTAAAGAACCTCTTGGAGAGGTATATGTATATGGAGGTAAGGCACGGGTTTAATGGATTTTGAAGGAAAGCTTGGAAAGTTCATGATTTTGAACTAATGGTTGTGTATTGACTTGCAGGCCCTAATGGCTATAGTGGGTATTGCTGCTTTTGGGTCCATCTTAGTATGGGTAAATAGTAGAAGAATAATAAGGCAACTTTGGCCAAAATGCCAAGTAAAAGTGAAGGTTAAAGTAACTGTGGGAGTTGAAACTGTTTAAGTCTAAAAATGGGTGCATGCATGTTTTTGTAATGACTTAACTTTTTTGTATGTAACTTTTGGCCATGCAACATTTAGGATGCCCAATTTTATTATGTAAATGTATGTACATATGGCCACCTAGAGTAGCTCATAGCTTGTGCCTTGTATGTATGTAATGGGCTTGGTTAAGCCTTGAGGCCCTAAGTATGATGGGCTAAGGAAAACAATGCATGCATGGTTGTCATTTAAAATGTATCTATGCATGAGTGTGCATGTATGTTAGGCTACAAACGGGCCTCCTAAGTACACTGAACCACACACATACAAGCACATACACAAGCCCACCTACATTTTAGTCTTACCTTATTAACAACTAAAATTTGTTGTTAAGTATCCTGGTTGTCAAGACCTAATTCGCCATATGAAAAACAACTAGGTGATTAAAAACAACTAGTTGATTTAAACCTTCTAAGAGGTTTAGGGTAGGGGTGAATTAGGCCCTGACAACTACATTATTTGAAACACTAAAAGATGATCTAACCTACTTTACTCTATCGTTAGTAGTTCAACAAAGAAGTTGCTTAAACAAAGTGTGTCAAGAATTGAAGTTATGATAAAGTAAGAAAGAATAGAGAGAGAGAGAGAGAGAGAGAGAGAGATAGAGAGAGAGAGAGAATACTCATACTCATCCTTGGAATATTGGGTTAATTACATGTAGTGAAATAGGCATAGAAACCTGCTCAATTGGAGCTTTCATCAGGTGCACTCTAAAGAGAAAGAATACTCATACTCATCACTGGAATATCAAGTTAATTACATGTAACGAAATAAACATAGAAACCTACTCAACTGGAGCTTTTATTAGGAGCACTCTAGTAGGGTGGATCTTATTGCTGACTGACCAGCTATGGTATAAAACATGTTGAATAAGTTTCAATTGTTTTAAATACTAGAGTCTCACGCTATCTATTGAACTTTGAATTACTTAATTCCAAATTTTGGAAAATAACAGTAAAGTTCCTAATTATTTGAATTTACAATTTATGGCCCACATTTTAAAAAGTTCCCAATTTAGTTTTTTTGGAAAATCTGCAAAGGACTCTTGAACTTTGATGAATTTCCCAAGTAGGTCACTAAAGTTTAAAAAGTGCAATTTAGTCATTTGAGATAACGGTGTAAGTGCCACATCAATAATTTTCATAAAAAAACTAAACTTTTAGGACTGATTTTGCAAAATATGAAACTTCTATGACTAACATGGTTAACAATTGTAAGTTTAAGGACTTATTTGGAAAATTGATGAGTTCTAGAATTAATTCAGCAAAATGTAAAAATGTTAGGACTTCTAGTGTACTTTACCAATTTATAAAAACTATTTCGCAAGTATTGGTTAGTAGTGAAAGTGAGTATTATTCGGACAAAAAAAAAACCAAAATAATCGATTACATTAGGATAAATTGATTTGTTTTTTTTTTTGTTAAATCAGTTCGGATCAAAATCGAATTTCATATTCAGTTATCAGATTAATTATAGATTAAACACTTGAAACCACTAAACCGAATAGACAGAATAGTAATAAATATTTACCATTATTCACATTGAGTTATTGACCCTACATATTTAAAATTATTTTCTACTAATTTTTTTGATTATATGTTGTTAATTCTTCTTTGATTTTGGGTATAATATGTAAATTTTGAATGTTTGTCTGATTTTTTGGATTTATAATATGCCTAAGTCTTAAAAAGAGGAACTGAATAAACCAAATAGAATAAACTTGGATATTTTGAATCTGTTCTAATATATAATTCAGACAATCTAAATACATTTTATAAAAAGTGAAAATCAGTTGGATCATTACATTTGGATTAATTTCAAACAACCCAACTGTTTGATTAGTAGCATCAGTTAGATTTCTAACCGATGAAGTTTTAGGCCGGACCATACTCCTGTGTCGTCAGCTCGCTTTGGCAGGCCTGGCTTGAAGTCTGCAATTTTTATGATGGGCTTGAGTTAGTAAAATAGGAGCAAAATGGGCTTGGCTCACTCCATGGACGAGACTGATTGTTTATTTATTTACTTATTTATTTGACAATAGGCCGATTCTTTATTATAATATCAAACATTACTCTCTATTTTTTACAAAGATTATAAAAATTTTGAGCTTTTCTTGAAAAATTAATTATTGTTAGGAAATTGCAATTCTCCGCAACTCGGTTAAAATGTAAACGTTCTTATGATTGATCCTTCTATGAAATACATATAAAAAAAATTAAAATCCAAATTTTATAAACTAGTACTTCTTCCTTCTCAAATTCTTTGTACCATTTATTATTTATAGCAATTAATATATAATTTTTTGTTCTCAACAGTTTAGTATATAGATGAAAAATTTTATATATAAATGATAAATAAAGACATATAATTTCTAAATCTATTTTTTAAAAAAAAAATTCTAGCAAATAATAATGTGAAAAAATTTAATTCAAATTTAAATTAAAAATGAAATAGATCAAATTTAAGTCAAATAAGACTGAGGAAGATTTTTATTAGCCAAAACTCACACCCCCCCCCCCTTACTCTTTTTTTTGTTTGTAATGAGAAGGTAAGACGTATAAAGCACAACGTAGCACAGAGGGAAGCGGATGTCTAAACTAAATAACCTTTACGAAAAATAAATTGTAGCCCTTATAAAGTAGGCAAAAAAAAAAAAAACATACACACACACACACAATTTTCACGTACTCTTAATTTAACCGTTGAAGCAAAATCTTAAGTGCAAGAAACTGTTGTTTTTTAGTTTCTCTACTTTGTGCAGATACTAAAGTCTAGCATAGTATTTGTAGTGTAAAGAACGTAAGAATATTACAAATTTATAAGAACTCCGAGTGCCCACTTTTTCAATTTCTTAACATACATTTGAATCATTTTTATATTAATTTTATAAAAAATTTTAAAAAAATACCATCAACAATTTTTTTTAAAATTATATACATGAAAAATTAGCGTATTTATGTACCATTTTAAGTACAAATTAGTGAATTAATTAAAAAGAAAAAGAAAAAGAAAGCGAATGCCAGTCTCTAAGGATGAGTGGGGTTTATATAGACACGATAGAGGATTCCACCGAAAAAAAGAAAGGAAGAAGAAGAGAAAAGTAGATCTCCGACCTTTCAAAATCCAGATCGACCTGTCGTAGAAAGAAGAAAACTACATTAATTGAGAGAACAATCAGGATAAAGCCTGGATAAAAGAGTTTCCTTAAGAAGGAAATTAATTTATTCTATACTTGTTTCTTATTAAGCCTTTTTGTCCTTTCAATATATACAAATGAACTTTGTCCTCTTACAGTGTTGGAACAGTACACAGCACCACACAGAACTGGTGGCCCCGATTAATTTCTATGGTCATGAGCTAGTTAGAATTTTTCTTTTGTATTCAGAATGTATAGAACTTAAACTAGTTTGTTTATATTCTCTTCTTTTTATATTTATTGAATCATTTAGTTTATACAAAGATTAAAAAAGTGAAAAATATTTGTACATTATTTTCACTTTTATCATTAACATTTTATACATAAATAAAAAAAGTTAGAAACATGAATATTTAAATAATTTCTAAATATGAAATATTACATAGATTTGTGATTGCATGGAATATTTAAAGAGAGAAATGCTTAACTTATTTGAGATTCTTAAAGTAGCCAAATAAAACTAAATGACATTTCATAGAATTTCAAAAGGGTTGTTGAATCGTGGACACGGCCGGGGAGGTGTCCCCTCGCACCCTAGAGGACAAAAATTAGAAGACTTTAAACTTTGTACTTTGTTCTATATTTTTTTAAAAAATAAACTGAATAATTATCGTCCCACATAAGGTAATTTCATTAATAATCAACACAAGTCTTTAACAAACTCAGATACTTCAAATAATAAATATGGGTTCAATCTGAAATATTAAATGTGGAAAAGATTTGCTCGTATGTTATGATTCGTATGAATGAAGAATACAGTGGTAGATAATGAAATACTGTTACGCGTACGTATAGAGTGACATCAGGCCCTGTTTGGCATTAGCGTCAGCGATTAGCGTTAGAGTTTTGAAAAAGCTATCCAAGGGTAGCTTTTAGCTTTTAGCTTCAGCGTTTTCATCTCAACTGTTAAATAATTTATCCAAAACTCTAACGCTGATGACAAAAACTGTTCCCAAACAGGACCTGAATCATTAACTCTACGTTTATTAATTTCACCCAAAAGAAAATCCTCTAACTTTTCTTTTATCATTTTCAAATAGCGAAAATTTCAATTTCTATTAATTTAGTGGTTCCTTGGACATTAGGGGAAAAAAAATTCACGAATTTAAAGATTTTCAGAGCTGAAGCGTGTGAGAGTCCCCAAGCATCCTAATAGTGTCCTCATCATTAACGGAAAAATAAAGTGGAAGCACATACAGTGATACAGATGCTGGTTAGAAGTATAAAAAGTAAAATATAAAAAATTAAAAATTGAAAATAAAGTTTGAAGCAGTACATAAGTTTGGTAAGATGCCTCGCAACCTCAGTCTTGGCAAAGTTTTTAGTTTGTCTTGTAGCCGACTAGTGTTCGAGACACCGACAACCATTCCTCTTAATATTTTAATTGATAAATATCGTCAATTGTTCCTAAATTATATTTATGTTGCTTAATCATTCTGAAATTATCAAGCGTTGTATCAATCATCCTTAAACTATTTAACTGTTAGTATTTTGTCTTGTCGTCAACTAAACCGTTAAATATAGATGGAAAAGTGATACCAAATCAGCTGTCACGTTATTTTTTCATGCCACATTAATAGCTATGTCATTTTTTTATTTATATTTAACAGTTTAGTTGATGGTATAATGAAATAGCAACAATTAAATAGTTTGGCGATGATTAGTGGAATACTTGATAGTTTTGAGACGATTAAGTAAATACATGTATAGTTTGGAGAAAACTAGCAAATTTTACCATATTTTAAACCTTTGTTTATAAGAGTTGATTTTGAATAAAAAAAAAAGATTAGGTAACATGATAGCTTCTTTTAGAAAAGAAAAAAAGTTGCGTAAGATGATAGAGTAATTTGTTGGTAGGTGCGGCTATTAATCTTGGTTAAGTTTCTTGACAGTAATTAGTTTCTTCTTTTTCTTTTTCCTTGTCAAGAATCTTGACCAAAGTAGTAGCGTATTATGATGATACTATAAATTTAAGAAAATAGGTTTTTTTTTGTTGCACTCATCGTTATCCTAATTTGGTAGATGAAGATTAATCTCCGGTTACCTGAACTGAAATGTCTTTGAAGACCTTCCAAATAAGCTTTCTTCACACAGAATCTAAAATCTCTTATGTAAACTATCTTCCAAATATTGAGGCAGGCAGGCAAAAAGACAGTGCCAGCCACTTTCTCTTAAAATTTGAACAAGTAAAAATATTATAAAAGTAGAAGCAGAAATGAGATCGTGAGAAGAAAAGAGGCAACTTAAAATAAAAGGGTCATCCAACTTAGTTACTCCCTCTATATCCTCTGCTCCCATTCAGTTTTTAGCTTTTACCTCCTCTCTTGGAATTCGCGAATGACCAACGGAACGAAATCAGGTGGAGCCCGCCTGGAGGGCACTTCCGGCACCGTGAGATCCTACGGAGGGCATGAACGTTAGTTTTTAGGGAATCAGGGGGGGAGATGTTGGATTTCATTTTTTGTTGGCCTTGGTTTTTGTTCTGGTAAGGCCAAGATTCGTGGACGTAGATCGACATGGGCACATCAATACAAGGGACAGACGTCGGACGGTAGATGCATGTACGGTCAATCTTGGAATCTCTGCGAACTTGATTTAAACATGTACTAGTGGGAGTGGGAGTGGGAGGTTTTAGGATTTTCTAGCCCTCACAAGTCACAAATAGCTGCGTAACAGCCGTAGGGCACCGATGGGCTTATAGTAATTTTGGGAGCATCGTATGAATGGGATGCATCTGTAGCACACACAATATTTGTGACTGTGAAGGCAGTTGTATTAAACTCTACCCATTTTAACTTAAAGTTAGTTTAATTTAAATAATTTATTTCTATATTTACATATTTTTTTTATTGCTAATTTTATTTGAAAGTTAATATTAAGAGGGAGTAATAATTCACTGAAAATAAAATTTTCATAATGTTATTAATTTTTATAAATTTTTTAATGCATAAAATAATTCATAAAAATTTAACAAGATAAGATTTTTATTTTAATGGATTATTACATATATATAATATTAAATTTTAAATAAAATTACTTATGAGCAAAAAAGATGTAAAAATAAAAGTAAATCATTTGACTTAATTAGAATGAACTAGGTATTAGTTTCTTCCCAAAAAATGGTTGTGGTTGTGGTTTTGGCTGAGGTTTTAATGATAGTCCATATTATTACCCGAAAAAAAAAGGTCCATATGGAGTTTTAAAACCATGTGTTTTATCCGTCTTTAAGCCACTCAATATGGGACCGTTGCTTCCACATAAGACAGAACCTCAAGCTCCCGAATCTCCCCCAGCGGTGAAAATTAGGGTCCTATTTAGGTCATGGACGCACCAGATGTATCTAAGAGTCCGTGTGTCTGCCATCATGAAATTTTTCTAAAAATTATCAAGAGTGAAATTTATTTAAAATACGTACGTATCAATGTTACGTTTACTAGTGAGAATTTTCATTTATTTATCTATTCTTTTTCAATAACTATTTGAGGATGTGGCATAATTTTGGAAAAATGTGTTTTTCAAATTATGCAGATTCTTTTGATAAAATAGAATATTTAAAATAAGTTAGTTTTTTCATCTTAGGTTGCTTCTTGTCCCCGCCAGCCCACTCCAATTCCTGAATAGATGACAATTAGGTGGATTGGTTGCACAGTGTAGCAGCAATTTGTTGTTCTGGCACTTAACTATAAATAAACAAAATTTATGGCTAATAATATTTTAAGAACTCAAATACTACAAATTGGGGAGCTAATTATCTAAAAGAAAAGTTTAAGGACAAGACAGATAAAGTGCCATATTATGGGAACCTTTTTAGCATTTTCCCAATTTTTTTTAATTTTTTGCATGTATTTTGATTTGGGCCAGGTTACTGTTCATAATTGGCACAAAAATGGATTACAGTAGCTCTGTAGTGAAATTTAACTGTTATTTAGTATATACAATATTTATGGTGTCTCGTGCATTGCGTTGGTTTAATCTGTGTTAACATTAAATATAAATATAAACAATGATGATCATTGACAAAGGAAAAAGTTTCATAAAAATGAAAAAAAAAAAACAAAAACCAGGATAAAAATTTAAGGTAAAGTTTTGAGACTAAGAGAGAAAATAAAAAGATTCTATATATCAAGAGATAAACCGTAACGAGTAAAATTTTGTTTTGGAAGAGAAGAATAATATAAAAAAATTAATAAAATAAGACAAAGAGTGAGATTTTGGTAACAAAAAGTGGGGTTTAATGATGGATACATAAAATACAACAAAAAATGGTCTTTACGCTAAGAGAACAAATGTAAAGATTTTAGGAATTAAAGGCCTAATCATTAACTTAATAAAAGAAAATAAGAAAATAAATGAAAATACTGGCTAAAATGAATAAAATCAAATCATACCAAAAAATAAACAGCTCATATTGACTAAAGTTTTATTTTAAGAAAACAAAAATAAAAAAGCAACGAAAATATATTTAATGAAATCACTATGGTTTGTTAAAAAAGTAAATGAAACAAACCGTGGTGATTTCCAACAAACAAATAGAACAAATAGAAAAATTCTAGTATTAAGTTTGGGGACTAAAATTACAAATAAAGAGAACTCAGGGACTTCAATGGGAAAACATATAAATTTATATACTAAAAACACGTTTAACCACAAAGAAATATTAAATAGACTGAACTTGTGAATATAATGACACACGCCCTCACAAAAGTGATTTCCATTTGAAAAAGAGATCGAACTTCAAAACAAACTGAACACAAAAAAAAAAAATAGTAAAACCCGGGGGGGGGGGGGGGGGCACTGCTCATCTACAGTGATTTCCAATGCAGATGAACAATAAAACCCCACATCTTTTATAATATAGAGAGGTTTGGTAAACCACACATCGTAGATGATATTTTTTGTAATAAATTTTAATTGTAACTAATTAAAAATTTCTCACTAATAAATTTTTGGTAATCAATAAAAAATTTTATTTGTTTCAAATTTGAGTTTGACTTTCTTCATGGTATATTTTTATCATTAAAATGATTAATTATGATTGAAATATAATATTATGAAACAAAACATGATACGTGTTTTGTTTCATATTTTTTTTTTGTTATTAGAAAACAATTCACTAAAAATTTTCACCTCTTGCTAACTCAACTCTAATTTTTAACAATGATGGATCAAATTACTTTATTAAACAATAAAGCTTGAAGTAAATAATTAGTGCTACAAAACTTAATCATCAACATTGATAAAAAATAACCAAAATATAATTTTTTTTTATATATGTTAATCAATTAACAGTCTAACCATTAACTTAATAAAGATAAAAATAAAATAAAATAAAATAACTGATTAAAGCTGAATAACCAA
This sequence comes from Aquilaria yunnanensis, assembly GCA_039654915.1. Classification (NCBI taxonomy): domain Eukaryota; kingdom Viridiplantae; phylum Streptophyta; class Magnoliopsida; order Malvales; family Thymelaeaceae; genus Aquilaria; species Aquilaria yunnanensis. Next base: position 8,382,693 of record CM077595.1, read on the forward strand.
AACTAGGCTAAAAGTAGGCAAAATTATAATGATTAAAGTTTCATTTTATAAAAAAATAATAAATAAAATCAATAAAAGGTTTGGTCAAGAAAAAATATGAAAAAAAGTAAGAATTTAACAATTAACTTAATAAAGATAAAAAAAATGGTTTAACTAAAAAATAAACAAATTATGGTCACTAATGTCTTATTTTAGAAGATAGTACATAAAACAACAAAAAAAAAACTTGGGGACCAATAGAGTAAATAGAAGATTTAGTTAAATGGTTATAAAATTTAAGAACCAAAATGCAATGCAGACGTAATTCATAGCCTAAAATAGGAAAGATTAGAAAGTTAGAGACTATAATTGAATTTTAACTGAAACAAAATGTGAAACAGACTAAAATAAAAAAAAAAAAAGCAACATAGGCCCTCATAAAGGCGAGCACCTTATGAAAAGAATATCAAACTAAAAAACAAGCAAATAGCATCCAAGAAAAGCAAAAAAAAAAAGTTAAAAAAAGCAAAAAAAAAAAAAAACACTGCACTGTTCCACTGTTGATGAACAATGGAAACTTCTCCTCTTTAGAATGTAGTTATAATTCTCTGATTCTTGCATAACTGTGCCAAAAAATTGTTGTAACCCATAGAAAGCCATTTCAGGCTCTTCATCTAGTTGATACCCGAAAGGAATTGACCCCCACACACAGCAACACACACACACATACATACATCTCTATATGTGTGTGTGTGTGTGTGTGTGTGTGTGTGTATCTATGTATGAGCAAATAATAGGGAAACTTATAAAAGCCTCTCCATGGTTTTATCTAACATACACTTGTCTTCATCTATTTCAAAAACTTACACTTTACCCCCTAATAGCAACTTTCGTATTTTATGCTAGTGGGGTCAAATGTTTTAATTACCCAAAAGGTATCCAAATCATTCAAATCAATCGCAAGGTTTATCCCATGCTGCCTCCAATCCACTTTTTCCTAAATATATAATATATTTATAATAAATTTTCTACTTCTGAATAATATCTATATTTATAAATTTACTAATAATTTTTAATCTATAATATATTTCCATATTTATAAATATATTTGCGCTTGAAAGATGATATATATTAGTTTTCAAAATATATTTTTCCTTAAAAAATTATACTTCTCTATTTGAACTAATTGAAAAGTGAATAAAATTTTAAAAAGTAAATATTAATATTAATCACAAACATAAAATTGATCTATAAAAATGAAAATATATTGCAAATTTAGAAATTATTAATTTATAAATATAGAAATTATTAAAAATAAAAAAAATTAGGAATATATTATATATTTAGAAAAAAAATTGGATTGAGGTGTTATGAGATGAACCTTATAGTTGATTTGCACGATTTGCGAACCCCATTGGGCAATTAATGCATTTGAGCTCACTAACATAGCATATGGTGCTATGATCATTGGTAAAATGTAGGTTTTTAAAAATAAATGGAGGTAAATGTAGATTAGGTCAATCCTTTAAAGATTTTTTTTGTAAGTTTTCCTAAAATATATTAATATTGAATTCATAGAACATTCTTTACAAACAATCTAATTGTTAGACTGATTATATATAAGTTACTTTAAAAATTTCTATAAGATAGTGTTAGAGTAAGTGTAAATGAATTTTTACTTGTAACTAATTATTGAATGAACTAACCACAAGTAAAAAATTGATACAAACATGAAAAAAACATAAATCAACCTTAAATGAATACCAAATAAGATGTTTATAAATGAATTGGATAATATGTTATTCTAGTTTTATTAATTTGGCTAAAATGAACATGAATGTTTATTCACTAACTAGAACAAACAAATATGAAGTAAATATTGATATTAATGAAAAATGTAAACTTGATTTATAAAAATAGAAATATATTATAGATTAAAAGTTATTAGTAAATTTATAGATATAGATATTATTCGGAAGAAAAAAAATTATTAGATATATATATATATATATATAGGGGAGAGAGAGAGAGAATTGGATTGGAGGTGACATATGATGAACCTTGTAGTTGATTTGAATGATTTTGAAACTTTTTGGGTAACTAAAGCATTTGACCCTACTAGCATAAAATATGAATGTTACTATTACGGACAAAGTGTAGATTTTTTAAAATAGAGGATGATAAATGAAGGTTAGAATAAACCTTAGGGGGCCTTTGAAAGTTTTCCGTAAATAATATTATTCTATAGGTTCTGTCACAGTTGTTTCTAATATACCAAGTATTTTTTTTATGCCATAAATATTATTTTTTTCACATTAATTCTTATTCTAAAAAAATTGCTGTTCATCTACAATAAATAATGTTCCGTTCATGAGAATTCGTTCTAAATACGATGATAGTTTTATAATTTTTAGGGTATTGCAGGTGTATATATAGTACACTAAAAATACATAATAGCTAATCATTTTACAATTGTATTTACCCAAGCGACCATAAATATGACCATGGTTCATATGGTCTCAATCATCATCCGCCCACACCCCACAATAGACCACGTGTTTTTATCCACAGTCCCAGATCAGTCACCTACATTTTAAACATCACGGACTACTACTAAATATCAAGCAGTATTTTATTCACCACAAGGATATAATAGCAATAAAAAATAATAAAATTTTCCTAATAATAATGTTCTAATATGTTCGTCTAGTTGTATTTGTATATATACTCATTGTGTAAATATACTTTTAACTAATACTTTCTTCTGGCCTTTTGAGCAAGGAATTTGAATCTGATCAAAGGCTTCTTCCTTTAGTATTTTCACTTTTCGCTGCTCTGATCCAATACTAATTGGCCCTGAATGGAATAAGGCCCGAGTTAGGCTATATAATTGTCTTGTGATGATTTTGAATCTTAAAAACAAAAAGAAAAAAAATGCACATGGAACCAACCAAACCATAGTAGAAAAACAAACTGAACAGTACCTAATACGCTTGAAAAAGGGAATAAGAATCTATAAATGAGAACCGTGAAAGGGGTCGAAGTCTTGTTGATCCATCTTTTCCATGTGGATTTCCCCGGAAAAAGATGTGAAACGAAGCCTAATTTGAGGAAACTGTTCCGAAATGGACAGGAAAAGATCTAGGACGGTAATCTGTAGGACTTCATTTGGCAAGACTAGAACCATTCAAGCACAATAAAGGGCCGGATTCTCTCAAGTTGTTGAGACAACCATTAATTATCTTGTTTTGGTGAATTATGAAATTTGTTCCAAAACCCTGACGTTCAGAATAAGTTAGTTATAGGGTAAACTTCATTTATGGTCACTAATTTTTTTGTATTGTCTTAAACGGGTCCCTAAAATTCATTTTGGACTCTTAAAGTCCCTAACTTCTATATTTTTATTCAAAGTGTGATCCTTCCATTAATTTTATAGTTAAAGTTAACAAAATTTTGAGAAAAATGTCACCTTTGGTCTCTATATTTTTTTCCTCTCACTCAAAGCACCCTTAACATGTAAAATTAACAGCTTTTCTTTTCTCATTCATTCCAACTTCCTAGAAAAAAAAGCACATCCTCGTAATCTCGCTGCCAAAATCTGTGACCCACCTTCAACCGCGATTTACTACCAAATCTATGATTCAATTTAGAGTAGAGAACAAGAATTGATAATCAAATCTATGAACCCTAAGACCCACACTCCCAAATTTGCTCGTCTGGAGAAGATTCCATAGGACACAAGAAGAGGTCCATGAATTAGTTTGTTTTCTAGTAGAAGAACCATCTTATAACAAAGTACAAGATCATAAAACAAGAAATGTCTTCTTTCGTGAATTAGTTTGTTCGATTGGATTGGAATCTGCTTAGGCTATGAAGTTGCCTAATAGATTCCTGATTGAGTTCTCCGACAGTAGCGGCTATAGTCGTCACCTGAGGTTCACCGTCTGGGAAAGCACAATTGCCTTCTGGGTTTCAGAGTCCACTTTAGTGGTGACTCTACTGGTTTTCCAAAGTAGTACCATCATAGCCTCAGCTTAAGTAGGAGCTACTATGTCGGCACTGGCGGCATCCAACTTCAGTTGGGTAATCTTCGGCCCATTTAACGCTAGTCTCCAACCCATGCATTTGTTTTTGGCGGTGACGAGATCAATCAGCATCCACTACTAACTTTTGTTGCTTTTCCAACAGCATCTTTACCAACGGCTGCGCCGTTGGTAATTACCAACGCATAGAAACGTTGGTAATTATTTCCAACGTGCACGCATTGGTATCACAATAAAATTTTTTTTCTAGGTTTTTTTTTTTACCAACGGCTAGGCCGTTGGTAATTAGCAACGGTCACGACCGTTGGTAACATTCCAACTTCCACACGTTGGTAAAATTTTTTTTTAAGGCTAATTTACCAACGGCTAGCCATTGGTAAATGATTTTTAAATGCTTCTTCTTCGTTCTCCAGCTTCAGTCGTGACTTCAGGAGATTGGTTTCCCGAGAGTCGTAATTTCCAATTTTCTCCGATGCCTCGAAATCTCTAGAATCTCCAATGTACGGCCACCCGCAATCTTTGGCCGTCCATGGCCACCTTGTCGGCTCTGCCGCCAATGTCAACAGCTCCTCCCAGTCCGTTTCCGTGTCCATCTCTGCCTCTGCTTCCCCGGTTCCTGAGGATCACCACAACCCCCAACTCGTTGGCTACGACTCTCATGGTCTGGAAGACGGCACCGTGGTCGAGGATGTTGCCGCCGATTCCATCTACGTCAACGATGCCAGGTGTTTGTGTTCGATGCGATAAGTAATGAGAAGGTCTCTACTCCTTTTTTCTTGGTTTCGATTCTGTTCATGTTTTATTTTCCAAGTTGGGTTCTAATTTGTCTGCTTCCCCCAATTGCAAGGGAAATTTAAGTGATCATTAAGTGCCTGAAGCAGTATAGGTTTATGATTTTAACTGACGAGGAATATGACTATAGGATTATTGCTTTACAGAATTGAAGTGCATCTAACTTAAAGTCGACTTCTTTAATCTCCTTTTTATGCATTTGTCTAAGGTCAGTAGCCACGTCAGTGCACTATGCTTTATGCATATTCTGATGATTTATTTTTTTTATGGGCGTTTTTAGTTTCAGTCCGTGTTAGTGCTTTTGGGTGGACGTAAGTTGGCGTCAGGAAACCTTGATATGCCTCAGAGTCAGAGGGTAGGGCGATAGCTTCTTTGCCTCTAGAATACGGGTGCTCTATTGCTATGTTTATCAGCTGGTCATTCCCCTGAAATCTTTTACTTTCAGCAAGATGCTGCAGAATTTCCAAGTCGATGTAATCAACCCTAAAGGCTAGCGTCCTTAAGTAGCTTTCGCCAGAAAAGAAAAGAACGTTGCTTTGACAAGAAAGTTAGATATAGTGTTCGGCAAGAAGTAGCATTGAGGTTTGTTTACGTTTTTCTTCTTTCCTCAACTGCAATCAATTTGATGGAAGAAAATCGCTTTTGAGCACCCACCCGCCCAGTAAACGGGTCCAATCTTAGGGTTGAAAAGGAAACTTGTTGCATTACTTGTTTCTTAGATGGTCATATATGAGATTCCCATTTATACTTGTCAAAAATGTTGTGTACCACAGTTATCTTCGGACTGCTATTGGGATACATTACGTGCAGTGCGAAGAATTTTTGGACTGTGATTAGTGGTTGTGTGCATGCTTTATTAACAATGTTTTGGTTGATTTAGGGCTGGGAGATGGGAGGCTTGTGTGGTGCGGGAAGTTCTAGAGTTTTCATGTAACTTGAGAATAGCAAATGTATAGATGCATCTGTCATGCATTAAAACTCGTGCTATTTTTCTGCTGAACATGTAGTTAACTTTTCCTTAGTTGTTTTTTAGTTGGTACTGCATGCTTTCTGCTTTCATGCTTTCTTTACTCTTTAAGTGTCTTACGATCTATGTTTATTTATTTATACCTTTTCGTACATATTAGGTTTTTCTTGTTTCTTTTTCTTTTTTGGTTGAAGATGAAGAAAACTAGGCGAACTGGAGTTCCTTCTAAGATTACATGAGTTTGTCTGTCATGGGTTACGTTTCAACCTGCATGTCTTGTGGGTTTCAATCCAATGTTTATGCTACATTACCAATTTTTACCAGCCTATTGATTTTGAGAGACATATCTCCTTCCCTCCCTTCTGTCATACTCAACGTAACATTCTCCCTTGCTGAACTTAGGAGCTCTACTCTACGTATAAAGATTCTCTATTCTCTGCTGAATTGACAAGCTTTCACTCCGAAAACATTGTCTGCCACATCTTTCCTCTCTTATTCTGGACACATATCTGCCCGTTCTTTTATTGCTACACTTTCCATATGGGTCAGAGGAGGCTGCTAGGTTGCTTAGAGTAATTCTTGGACTCAATTGAATATTGTGTCTGTCTGCAATTCTTGGGACTGTTTCTGAAGTCCTCCATTTTAAATATTTCTACTTTTTATCAGTGCCTATGTTTGTGCTGCTGGCTGCTTAATTCACTGGATTTCTTCATTATCATTGCCACATATTCAGTGCATTTTTATTCAATTTCACCTATATTTTCCTGGTTAGGTGAGAAAGGAAGTGGAACGTGTTGTTCTGCACTCCCTTCCACCCATGACAAGGTTAGTTCTTGTGTATGTTTTTTATAAGAATATCATTCCTTAATGACTAAATGATGATGATTTTGGTTCAGACCATGTATCAACTTTAAGCATGCTGAGTTCAAACTTGGTACATATGATGTTGGTTGTGTTTTGACTGAACTCGAGTCTGAACATTTTGCATTTGTTGTTTCTTGTGGCGGTGTTGCAGGGCGTCACATAATCAGATTGAGTCAGCTAGAGGGAGACGTTTGCAATTGGATTTTGTCACCAAAATGCCATCTACCATATTCACCAACAGCAAAATTGAGCCTGAAGATGGCAGTCCTGTTACTGTTGTTTTGCTTGATACTGCTCCCAAGACCAAGGTCTCTAGTGGTCGTTTGTGTTTGTGCAAGATTGAGATTGTTGTCCTTGATGGAGATTTTGGTGCTGATGAGCAAGAAAATTGGACAGAGGAGGAATTTAATGCCAAAATTGTTCGTGAAAGAGTGGGAAAAAGGCCACTAGTTGCAGGAGAAGTCAATGTTACCCTGAGAGATGGGGTTGGTATTGCTGGGGATATAGTTTTTACAGACAACTCTAGCTGGATCAGAAGCCGAAAGTTTCGATTAGGAGCTAAAGTCATACAAAGAACTTCCAGTGAAGCTATTAAGGAAGCAAAAAGCGAAGCTTTTATTGTGAAGGATCATCGTGGAGAATGTGAGTTTCATGTTTCTCAGTTTAAGCATCCTATTTAAGTATCATGTCATTTATATACATTTCATCATAGATTCTTCCTCTCCACAATTTTTGCATAATTATTATTAGTATGATTAACTGATATCTATTCCTGCAGTGTACAAGAAACACTTCCCCCCATCCTCGGCTGATGAAGTGTGGTGGTTGGATAGGATAGCTAAGGATGGTGCTTTCTATAAGCGCGTGGCTGCTCATGAAATTTTAATTGTGAAAGACTTCCTGAGGTCGTATGTCACTGATCAGTCGGCTCTGTGAAATGTAAGATATTAATCATTGCATTCAAACAGCATTGGTCTAGCCATTTTATTGCTCAAGTTCTTGATCTGATAAAACTGTTAGGCTGGCCTCAATTTTTTGAGCTTTGGTCTTTTGAGACTTAATGATCTACTCTCAAGTAAAAATATTTCTGCGAGTTGATAAAAGAAGAGGCTAAAAGCTTATTTTGATCCAATTGCACATTGTACTTACCAATTTAGTTTAATGTGCACAAGTTAGAGTTACACAGTGTTGTAGCATGAACGTGTTTGCAATTCCCATTTAGTTTAATGTAATAATGCTTAATCATCATCCTTTTGGTCATTTAGTTTGTCAGAAAAATCCCACAATTGTATTCTGATTTTGGTGATTGTTAGCAGTAGCAAGTGAAGGTGCCTAACATGCATCTAATGTGCTTTATTTATTGTACTCTCACTGTGTGGTCTACTAATAATAAACTGTATTGTTATCCATCGGAACAGACACTTGTCATAAGCAGAATGCAGAAACTGTGTAAAGAAGGATTACAACTCACTGATAGAAGGATTGGTCTCATGAATGAAATATTGGCGGCTATGGACACTGTAAAGTATGACAATTTTGAAATAAAATGGTCCCCTACTCCTTTTTTCTCCTTTAAAGAAGAATTATGAATTGTCCTTTTGGATATGTAGTATGGTTTGTTCCAGACAATATATGTACTTGTTTTAATTATGGTGTATTAAAGAAAATTCGATGGAAATTACGTGTGCATATCTGTGTAATCTTTATTGCTGAGTAATACTGGGGGAACTTTGGATTTTGTATGTCTGTTTCGAAGATAATACGCACCGGGAAAAACACAAAACAACCGCAGCCTGAAACTGAAAATGTACATTACCAACGTTCAAACGTCGTTTACCAACTTGCACGCGTTGGTAATTACCAACTGCCATAGGCGTTGGTACTAACCAACATAATTACCAACTGTCTGCAAGTTGGTAATTACCAACGGCTTGCTACCAACGCGCATGCGTTGGTAATTACCGACTTGCACGCACGTTGGTAATTACCAACTGCCTTACCAACTGCTATACGTTGGTAATTACCAACGCGGTCTCCTATCAACTGCCAATTACCAACTGCCGTGCGCATTGGTAATTACCAACTGCCATGCGCGTTGGTAACTACAAGTACGCGTTGGAAACCAACCCCGGTTCCTGACCGTTGGTAATTACCAACGTGCATTTTTCCAACGTCTACGCATTGGAATTTACCACCGTGTTATTTTTTACGCGTTGGTAAAAAAATTTCCAACGAATCAAATACCAATGTGCGTTTACCAACGGCTGACAGTTGGTGAATTCAGTTTACCAACTGCTGCGCGTTGGTAACTAGCAGTTGGTAAAAACAAGAATTTTAATAGTGATCATAAGCAGTGGGTTGCGACTGAGGTGACACGATGAACATCAACAGTGACCAAAGGCGCAGTTGGTAACTAGCAGTTGGTAAAAACAAGAATTTTAATAGTGATCATAAGCAGTGGGTTGCGACTGAGGTGACACGATGAACATCAACAGTGACCAAAGGACCCATGTACTCGATAGAAAATGAAAAGTCAACACTTTATGCCTCTAGATGATTGTCATCGGCATCCGTTCTATGGATGGATGGCCCAACCAGAAGGATCTTCCTCAGAATCTTAGCAATTAATCTTTCTCTAGGTAACAGGAAACTAAATGACTGGTGTCGAAAAGCCCGTGTCTTTCACGAAGACGCTGACCTAGTCCGACGCCAACAATGGTAGAGGTTTCTGATTTCATAAGATCCTCCACCACAAGCTTCTGATTTCATAAGCTAGCTTCAGCTACTATGGGTTTTTAGGGGCCTAAAGCCACTTTTAGCCCTCAAACTCACTAGACCCAGACACTTAAGCCCCTAAACTTGAAGTTGGTTGAACTCACCCCCTGAACTTGAAAAAATACTACATTTTAGCTTTTTTGACCCCATGTGCGTGTCACATGATGTATTTGCCCTAACACCACTTTGTTATTTGCGTTTCCTCCATTGAAAAGCTCCGTTGATGCGTCCTCTATTTGTCAACCACAAGCCTTCGTGAATCGCTAAAGGTTTTGACGATAGATTTGCTTTTCTTTTCTCTACTTTAACCCAAAACCCATCATGATCTCCATTACATTGAGAATTGACAGCCACCTCAAAAATTGTTGTCTTTCCTAGTGAAATCAGTAGCATGTTCCTTGCACCATTCTCTCCAGAATCCGCTGCACCGACGATAGCAGAGGATGCATTTCAAAGGCCTACAACATCAGCCACATGTTGAAGTCAAAAGATGTGGCTTGACCAGTCTCTGCTTTGATCAACTTCACAATGTCTAATTAAGGAGGTGGTTCAAGCGTTAAGGTCCAGCGGATCAGAAACCTGAGCGAAAGGTAAGGTCGAGAGGTTAGTGCAAGTGGGGTGACTGGTATAAGGATGTTGGTGAATCAGTGAGTGGTAAGACGGAGGAGGTTGGTCGATCATCGGCTGGTGAACCATAAACGAAAGCAAATCAGGCGGAGATGGGAGTAAGCAGTGCTAGGGAAAATATATCATGTGACACTCACATCGTATCAAAAGGGCTAAAATGTCTCATTTTTTAAGTTTAGGGGACGAGTACAACCAAGTTCAAGCTTAGAGACTTAAGTCTTTGGGTCTAGCAAGTTTGAGTGCTTAAAATGGCTTTAGGCCTTTTTGAGGAGGTGGAATATTAGAAGGTTTTGAGGATCATTTGTTGCCGAGAAAATCGAGGAAAATTCTGGAAGACTAATGTGAAAGTTAGGGCTGACTAAGAAGGAGAGATGGTGGATTGTTGGGGAATCCAAGAAGCCAGAGGAGGTCACGGCGGATGGAATTGATTTTTTTTTTTTCTAGGAAGTTGAATGGATGAAAGAAAGATAAAAAATGTTAAATTTAAAGGTTTGACGATACTTTAAGTGGTACAAAGAAAATTTAACATTTTTTTTAAGATTTTGTTAACTTTAATGGTAAAATTGATAGAAAAATCACACAGAACAAAAATATGAAGGTTATTGACTTTAAGATGACAAAATGAAAATTAAAGACCCATTTAGGACAATAAAAAATGTTACGGATGACAAATTAATTTTACCTACTAGTTAGTAATTATATATACTTACCAGGGACTTAAAACTAGACTTAATTTATCGTCTTGTTGTATTGTTATACATGAAACATTTTTTTAAAAAAAAATTGACATTTGGAATACACTGTAATGTATAAAATGCCTTTATCAACAGAGGGGAAAAAAAAACTGCTCATCGAATTATAAAAAACATTTTATGGACGGGATATTCAAATAACTTAAATACGATCAATATCTGTATTTATTAGATAAGCTAGCGGACAACTATAATATCGCTCTCAGAGCAGCTGAGCAAGAGATCAATCGATATAATAAAACTCATAAACACTACGGACATTTTAACGCAACCAAAAAATGAATAAAAAAAAGAAACGGGCTTTTGCGGATTCTCCCACCGACATGAAAACCAATCACTTAAACCTTTCACTTTTCAGCACCTTAACATGTCCAGTTTATTCGAGTCTTCTGCCTTAACATGAGCCCTTTTATTTGTTCTTTCTCTGACTATTTATGTAGGCTGTTATTCCTTTGTTTCTATCTATCATAATAAAGCTCATTATAGGTTAATATTAAGCATTGTTTTCGAAAAAAATAGTAATTTTTTATTTATGAAATTGATATTTTTCAACTTCTTGTAGTTTTAATAACAAATTAACGTTCATGTATTTTTATTGAGTGTTGAAATATCTACTACATTTAATATCCTATTGATGGTCAAACTAACCTAGGGCTCTAAGTTGGATGGTGGATGCAATTAATCCATTGGATGGTCACCTATGTACAAAAACATAAAAAAAGACTTTAAGAGGACCCCATAGGATATGTCCCAGACGAGGTCCTTCCGACACTCAAATAAATAATTATGTGGCAGCCTATAACCAAGAGAAAAATGAGAGACTCAATGTGTTTATAGTAAATAACCGGGATTTATGGGCATCCAAACTAGTTTATGAGCACATTTGGACCTCATAAATTTAGTGTGATAATTGGGCCACGTATCTCATTGACCCATCGAGCCTATTTCAGGATATTATTGGTATCACTTGTCATATTAATAATAGTTAAATTCTTTTACTACATAACTTATCACATCACTTACACACTTCCTAGACCAAAATTAAATAATTTTTTGAATGAAATTCATTCCATTAATAACCATCAAAGGCAAGCCACACAATCTAACTTAGCAAGGATAGAGAGAACCCAAGGGAGCTCATCAATTCATAAGATATGATTCTTTATTGTAAGTCCTAATTTGGCTAAAGAATCCGTCACATAATTAGCTTCTCTATCATCTCTGAATATTTGGTGGCGTGGATGAAGCTTTGTCCTTCCACAGCCCATATCCAAATTTGAGACACATATCCCATTTCCTTGCTCTTAAACTTTTAAACCTTATAATATAGTTAATTTGAAGTATCAAAAAAAGAAAAAAAAAATAGCTTCCCTGTTGACCATCCCAGCCAACTGTAGACAAAATGCTCTAACTGTTTGCCCCAAGTAGCCCGGATTTTGCTTGGGCAGAGAATCATTAACTGGATAACCACGTTAGTCGCTCCCTTCTAGACTTTCCAGGCAAGTGAGGGGTACGATCGGCAGGCAAAAGAGGCCGAGGACTACCCACGACATCCATCAGAATCAAACATAACAAGAAAAATAGGTGCTTTCATAGCTAGCGTTGGGAACTGGGTAGGACTGGCCCGATTGTAGGCGAGGCGGTTCCGAGCTTGTTCTGGGCCTCGGCGGGGCGGTTCCGGGGCGGGGCAGGTTTCATTTTTTTTTTGTTATATATATATATATATATATATATATATATATATATATATATATATATATAAATAGAACAATTATTAATTATATAAGTCGTAAATATTTTTAAGAATAACAACCACCTCCGGTGTAAGTTTTATTAAATTAAAAAGTCAAATGACACTTACAAATAATCGGAATATGCCTTACATTTTGAAATGGCAAAAATGTTCCGGAAATGATAAATAATAGAAACCTATGATCTGTGCTAAACAGCATAATCAAATCAAATACAAACTACATGTATGATTGAAAAAAAAAATTTAAGTCTCGTTATCGGATATTACCTCCTCATCCGAACTCTTTTGGTCTTGCTGCCGGAGTGCTGTGAGGCCCCAATCTCGGTTGCACAGGCATACTTCTACCGCGTCGAGTGTCAATCTTGACTGTTTTTCTGTTATCACCCGTTTTCCGGCACTAAACGCTGTCTCGGATGAAACGGTCAATACTAGAATGGCAAGAATCTCCTATGTGATTATCAACAAGATCAGAAATCTTGATCTCTTTTGTTTCCACCACTCCAAGATGTCGAGGTCGCTTGCCTCGAACGATGTGTTGAGATAGTCATCGACCTCAGCTAATCCCGATGTCATCGGTCGGGGTCGTTTGAGCATTTGGAGCGCCGGGTTGAATCTTGAGGAGATTAATCTCCTTGGAGGCTCGGTTTGAGGAGCTTCGGATCTTACCTTATCCGAATGCCACTCACAATATAACTTGTATAAAGAATGCAAGCACTTGGAAGCAGAAGCAGACATAGCCAAAACATTTATATGAGACATTTCTAAATAAGTATGAAAAATTCCTTCAAGCAGTGTTGTTGTGCTCGTTAATTTTACATACGGGTCAAGTAAAGAAGCAACTAAAAAGATAGGTGGAATGTTTGAGAAATATTGAAGCCACTTAGCCCGCATGGCTTCGACAGTCGGTTTTAACAACTCATCATTTTTAAACTGATGTACAGCATATGTGATGTTCACTAAATGAAACAAAACTTGATGACTTGTTGGGTTGTAAACACCAGAGAAAAATTCAGTTGCCTCGTAAAAAAACTTAAGCAATTTACCGGTTTTGGAACATTTCTCCCAAATTTTAGTCGTAAGAAATTCAGAACCCATTTTTAAATTCATGAAATGTGACAACAAATTTGCATACGGTAATGCATCTTGCAACATCAAATATGTGGAGTTTCAGCAGGTTGGGCAATCCAATTTAAACCGTTTCCAAGAAAATGGTTTTTGATTTTCAATACAAAAACTTTTAAATTCACGAAAAATAGTAGGTATGGACATCAAATATTTTAATGAGTTTCGAATTGGCAAAATCTCATTTTAGAGAACTTCTAAACGCTTTTGTACGCAAATGTTCAAAATATGACACATGCATCTAACGTGAAAAAATGTACTGTTGAGCGGTGGTTTTAAGTTTTGACTCAAAAGACGAGCGACAACATCATTATTTGAAGCATTATCAAATAAAATGCACGAAACTTTATTAGTACAAAAATAATCACGTAAAGTTTCTAAAATACAATTAAATATTTGATAACCAGTATGATCTGTTTCAATAACCTTAAATGACAAAATTCGTTTTTGCATTATCCAATTAGAATCAATCCAATGAGAAGTAACACAATAGAATGATTGTGACCTATAGATGATGTCCACATATCAGAAGTAAATGCTACACAATGAATAAGAGCAAAAAAATATGCTTGCAAATCTGATTTTCCGGCTTCAAATTGTCTAAAGCTTTCTTTCCTAGTGTGGCAACGTCGGGTTTTCGGGAGTCGCCACCAATCTGTTTACCTAGGTCGATTGGACACCTTAAAATTGGTCTGCGAGAGTTCGGGGATCGGGAGTACGGTTACTCTAAAACAACTTTGTTATAGTGCCCAAAATTGGCACCTTAGTTGATTTTAATTTTGTTTTGCTTTGCTTTTAGAAAATATTCATTTAATTTTCAAACTAGAAATTTTAACTGAATTAATCGGATGTGGATTTTTAAATTAATTTATATAAATTTTGATACTTCCGAACCATGGACTCTGCCGAGTCATTTGGACACGGAATTTGGTGAAATTTTAAACAATTTTATCCATATTGTGAATATCGATTTTTATCTTTATATTTATTTAATTTTTAAAAAGTTGATATTTTCCAAACCGTAGATCCTGCTGGATCATGCGGATATGGAAATTATTTATAGTTAATTATTATTTTATTATTTTATGGAATCAATTATTAGTTTAACTTATAAGTATTTTTTATTAAATTTGTTAATGATTTTTTAAAAAAAAATCTTTCTTTTTTATATCTTATTATTCTTTTCTTTCTTTTCTTTTCTTTTCTTTATCTTTTTGATTTTTATCTTTCTCTTATCTTTCTTTTCTTTTTCTTATCTGATTTTTCTTGTTTAATGAAGGATATTTATTATTTAAAGAATTACTCAATTTATAAAAGAATTAAAAAAATAATTAATTTTTTATTTAACAAGAAGTTAATTTAAAGGAATCAAAGAGTTTAAAAATAAAAATCTTTGATCATGGTACGGAGCGTTGTTACTCAGCCAGACCCTCTTCACCAGGTGAAGCAGCTCAAAAGCGGGCACGAGACAGTTTCCAGCCAATATACCATGAACTAAAAAATTTTTTTTTTTTTTAACTTAACAACATGGTTCAGATTTATTTTACATATATATTTTTTTATGGCTAATTTCTTTAAATGAAATGAGTTTAACCATAAAATAAAGAAAAATTAAATAACAATAAATAAAGTGGAGGTTTTCTTCTTTTTTTTTTATTTTGTTTTTTTGTTTTGAACATCCATTAAAAAAAAAGAGATGCATAAATTAAATAACACATGCAAATAAATAAAGGGAAAACACATAAAGTAAACAAAAGAATATCAAAAGATGATATATAAATAAATAAAGTGGGGCTTTTCGGCCATCCACTTTTTTAAAATAATAAATAGGAGGCATAACCTTCCATTATAGTAATAATAATAATAATAATAATAATAATTAAAGTTAGTTATTAATAAAGTTAGTAAAGTTAGTGGTTAGTATAACAAATATTAAATGGTTAGTGACAACAATAATAATAAAAGTTAGCGGTCAGTACAGTTAATTGTTAGTATAGCAAAAATTAAAGTTAGTGATAACAATAATAATAAAAGTTAGTGGTTAGCACAATTAATTGTTAGTATAGCAAAAATTAAATGGTTAGTGATGTTAGTTGAGTTAGTAATTAGTTTATGCAAAAATTAAATAGTTAGTAATCTGAATAGAATAATAATAATAATAACAATAATAATAATAATAATAATAAAAAATAATAATAATAATAAACATATAAAGATTATTGTTAGTTCTGTAGAAATAAAAAAGGTTAGTGACTTGTATAAAAAAAATAAAAAAAATGGAGAATAAGAGAAGAATTGTACCGAGATTCTAAATCGACTTTTAATCGAGTTGAGGATTCGCGAACGGATTTCATTATTAAATTTTTATTTTATTTTATTATTATTTTTTAAAATAATTTCAATTAATATCCAAGCCATAGATTCTAACCGAATCATCTGGTCATGGAATTTAATTTAAATTTAATTTATTATTAGCTATTTAATTAATTATTAAATGGCACAGGTAGACTGAATATTTCCTAGGTGTGATTTTTATTATGTCAAACTAATTTTAGATTAATAAAAAAAATGTTTATCTAATCTAATCATATAATTATGCTTAACATTAATTCCTCAGTTAATTTACACATTTAATTATTTGAGCAAACGAAAAGACAATAAAAGGAAATCAATGCGCGAATTGTAAATCAAAACAAACTCAAAGTTCAGATGAATAAATCAAATAAATTCAAGGACAAATTATTTATTAAAATTACCTATTTAACTTAATCATATAATTAAGCTTAATGTCAATCCCTAAGTTAATTTATGCTTTTAATTAGCTGAACAAACAAAAGTATAATAGAAAATAAGTGAATTAATGACTTAATTGCAAAAATTAAAACTAAGTTAAAGTATCAATTAGACAAATCCAATAAATTCATGAGCAAAAATTAAAATTATGTCAAAATTATAGGCTTTCATAACAGATCCGGACTACGAGTCGGTTCGCCATCGGGATTTCGTTATTAAATTTTAATTTAAACAATTTCAGTTAATATCCAAGCCATGGATTCTAACCGAATCATCTGGACATGGATTTTGTGATTTACTATCGTCCTAAATTCAGTTTTTTAGAATTTTATTAAAACCCGTTCAAAATTGAATCTCGTAAAGATGATCTTTCAAATATGTTATGTAAACATGTGTTTTAAACTTATGCTAACAATGAAAAGTTAAAATCAATACATAAGTAAAAATCTGATCTAACCTAGACATACTATTTTATATTAACTATCCAACAAATTCATGGTCCAAAATAATAAAACGAGCAATAAAAAAAAAAAAAGCAAACTATAAACAAAAACAATGCTGTCAGTGATTGATCTGCAAGAGAAAATGAAGTTAGTAACTTGTATGGATAAAATAAAGATAACCAAGGACTTAATGCGAATTTTTACCCAAAAAATAAAAACTTTGACTCGGTCAAAACGTAAAAACGCGTCTGTTTCATCTTCAATCTTCACTTCCTGATTTTCTCCGACGTCGGAGGAAGAAAGCAGCTGGGCAAGGGAGCTGGCGCGGCGGAGCACGTACGGAGGAAGACTAGAGGCGAGAACGAGGTGCGACGGCAGGGGGCGGTGCTGGAGGAGAGACCGACGGCTAGGGGGCACTGGAGCTGGGTGGCTGGTGGCGCGACGCGAGGGTGATCCGGCTGGCGGGTGACGCAGCGGCAGGGAGGCGACGCGAGGCGACTGGCACGACGGCAGGGAGGCGCTACGAGGCGGCGACTGAGCGCGACGGCAAGAAGCTGGACGCGGCGTCGTAGAGGAAGTAACTGGCGGCAAGGGCGTCGGTGATGGGGCGTCGAAGATAGCGGAGCTTTGGGGGAAATCCTGAGGCGTCGACGCTCCGGGAGGAGAGGGAAGGAGAGGGAGGAGAGTTAGGCGAGCGAAGTCGCCGGGAGAGAGAGAGAGAGAGGAATGAGGCGAGGGAGTCTGTGTTTCTGTGAGAGGCCGAGAGAAAACGCGTGAGAGCGGGAGGGTTCGTGTCGGAGAGAAGGCGAGAGATGCAGAGAAGAGCTGAGATGAAAGAGAGAGAGAGGGATGGTTCCGGCGAGAGCTAAGAGAGTGAGTGAGAGAGAGAGAGAGGCAGGAGAGAGAGGGGTCAGAGTTACCAGGGGAGAGAGAGAATGAGTTGTCCGTGTTTTATGTCTGTGTCTCTGTGAGATGAGTCTGAGTTGGGAGCTAAAAGAGAGAGATAGAAGGTTCTCGAGAGAGCGAGAGAGATCGATGAGGGCAAGTGAGAGAGAAACAGAGAAGGAGAAGGACAGAAGAGAGCCGAGAGCATGAGAGAGGGAGAGAAAAAATCAGATTAAAAAAGAGGGCGAGAGAAGATAAGGGATAAGGGGAGGGGGAGCCTCTGTCGGCCACCCTCCCCATTTTTTATTATTATTTTTATTTTTTTCTTCTTTTTCTTTTTAATTAATTAATTAATTAATAATTTTTAATTTTAATTAATTTAGATTTAATTTATTATTATTATTTTTTTCTTCTTCTTCCCTTTTTTTTTTTTAACATACAAACTAAAAAAGAATGCCCCTAAAATAATATTGCCATTATTACTATTATTATTTTTTAATTAAGTAATCAATTAATTAAGTGATTCAATAATTTATTTTTAAGTTTAAATTTTTAATTTAATTAATTTTTTTATTTTTAAGCCGGACGAAATTGGGTGTCAACAGCTGCCTCCATTTGCATACTTCATGGGACATGAGGCATGGAAAATCGTTACCAAATTTCGTCCGGCTTAGCTAGGCATTGAGAACTTTCTCACCGCCTAAATCCTGAGGTTCAGGAAAGGTCCTTAGAAACTCTAACGATAGGAAAGGTTCTATCGTTGTAAGATTGACAGAATGATTGATTGTTTGTTTGAGATTTAAGGAAAGGTCCTTAGAACCTCTAACGATAGGAAAGGTTCTATCATTGTAAGATGGACTGAATGATTGATTGTTTGTCTGAGGTTTAAGGAAAGGTCCTCAGAACCTCTAACGATAGGAAAGGTTCTATCGTTGTAAGATGAACTGAATGATTAATTGTTTCTCTGAGGTTTAAGGAAAGGTCCTTAGAACCTCTAACGATAGGAAAGGTTCTATCGTTGTAAGATGGACTGAATGATTGTTTGTTTGTTTGAGGTTTAAGGAAAGGTCCTTAGAACCTCTAACGATAGGAAAGGTTCTATCGTTGTAAGATGAACTGAATGATTGATTGTTTGTTTGAGGTTAAGGAAAGGTCCTTAGAACCTCTAACGATAGGAAAGGTTCTATCGTTATAAGATGGACTGAATGATTGATTGTTTGTTTGAGGTTTAAGGAAAGGTCCTTAGAACCTCTAACGATAGGAAAGGTTCTATCGTTGTAAGATGGACTGAAGGATTGATTGTTTATTTGAGGTTTAAGGAAAGGTCCTTAGAACCTCTAACGATAGGAAAGGTTCTATCGTTGTAGGATGGACTGAATGATTAATTGTTTGTTTGAGGTTTAAGGAAAGGTCCTTAGAACCTCTAACGATAGGAAAGGTTCTATCGTTATAAGATGGACTGAATAATTGATTGTTTGTTTGAGGTTTAAGGAAAGGTCCTTAGAACCTCTAACGATAGAAAAGGTTCTATCGTTGTAAGATGGACTGAATGATTGATTGTTTGTTTGAGGTTTAAGGAAAGGTCCTTAGAACCTCTAACGATAGGAAAGGTTCTATCGTTGTAAGATGGACTGAATGATTGATTGTTTGTTTGAGGTTAAGGAAAGGTCCTTAGAACCTCTAACGATAGGAAAGGTTCTATGGTTGTAAGATGGACTGAATGATTGATTGTTTGTTTGAGGTTTAAGGAAAGGTCCTTAGAACCTCTAACGATAGGAAAGGTTCTATCGTTGTAAGATGGACTGAATGATTGATTGTTTGTTTGAGGTTTAAGGAAAGTTCCTTAGAACCTCTAACGATAGGAAAGGTTCTATCGTTGTAAGATGGACTGAATGATTGATTGTTTATTTGAGGATTAAGGAAAGGTCCTTAGAACCTCTAACGATAGGAAAGGTTCTATCGTTGTAAGATGGACTGAATGATTGATTGTTTGTTTGAGATTTAAGGAAAGGTCCTTAGAACCTCTAACGATAGAAAAGATTCTATCGTTGTAAGATAGACTGAATGATTGATTGTTTGTTTGAGGTTAAGGAAAGGTCCTTAGAACCTCTAACGATAGGAAAGGTTCTATCGTTGTAAGATGGACTGAATGATTGATTGTTTGTTTGAGGTTTAAGGAAAGGTCCTTAGAACCACTAACGATATGAAAGGTTCTATTGTTGTAAGATAGACAGAATGATTGATTGTTTGTTTGAGGTTTAAGGAAAGGTGCTTAGAACCTCTAACGATAGGAAAGGTTCTATCGTTGTAAGATGGACAGAATGATTGATACTGAATGATTGATTGTTTGTTTGAGGTTAAGGAAAGGTCCTTAGAACCTCCAACGATAGGAAAGGTTCTATCGTTGTAAGATGGACTGAATGATTGATTGTTTGTTTGAGGTTAAGGAAAGGTCCTTAGAACCTCTAACGATAGGAAAGGTTCTATCGTTGTAAGGTGGACTGAATGATTGATTGTTTGTTTGAGGTTTAAGGAAAGGTCCTTAGAACCTCTAACGATAGGAAAGGTTCTATCGTTGTAAGATGGACTGAATGATTGATTGTTTGTTTGAGGTTTAAGGAAAGGTCCTTAGAACCTCTAACGATAGGAAAGGTTCTATGGTTGTAAGATGGACTGAATGATTGATTGTTTGTTTGAGGTTAAGGAAAGGTCCTTAGAACCTCTAACGATAGGAAAGGTTCTATGGTTGTAAGATGGACTGAATGATTGATTGTTTGTTTGAGGTTTAAGGAAAGGTCCTTAGAACCTCTAACGATAGGAAAGGTTCTATCGTTGTAAGATGGACTGAATGATTGATTGTTTGTTTGAGGTTTAAGGAAAGTTCCTTAGAACCTCTAACGATAGGAAAGGTTCTATCGTTGTAAGATGGACTGAATGATTGATTGTTTGTTTGAGGTTTAAGGAAAGGTCCTTAGAACCTCTAACGATAGGAAAGGTTCTATCGTTGTAAGATGGACTGAATGATTGATTGTTTGTTTGAGGTTTAAGGAAAGGTCCTTAGAACCTCTAACGATAGGAAAGGTTCTATCGTTGTAAGATGGACTGAATGATTGATTGTTTGTTTGAGGTTTAAGGAAAGGTCCTTAGAACCTCTAACGATAGGAAAGGTTCTATCGTTGTAAGATGGATTGAAAGATTGATTGTTTGTTTGAGGTTTAAGGAAAGGTCCTTAGAACCTCTAACGATAGGAAAGGTTCTATCGTTGTAAGATGGACTGAATGATTGATTGTTTGTTTGAG
The DNA here is from genome assembly GCA_039654915.1 of Aquilaria yunnanensis. Taxonomy (NCBI): domain Eukaryota; kingdom Viridiplantae; phylum Streptophyta; class Magnoliopsida; order Malvales; family Thymelaeaceae; genus Aquilaria; species Aquilaria yunnanensis. The sequence goes on from CM077595.1 coordinate 8,403,787, forward strand.
GTTTAAGGAAAGGTCCTTAGAACCTCTAACGATAGGAAATGTTCTATCGTTGTAAGATAGACTGAATGATTGATTGTTTGTTTGAGGTTTAAGGAAAGGTCCTTAGAACCTCTAACGATAGGAAATGTTCTATCGTTGTAAGATGGACTGAATAATTGATTGTTTGTTTGAGGTTTAAGGAAAGGTTCTTAGAACCTCTAACGATAGGAAAGGTTCTATCGTTGTAAGATGGACTGAATGATTGATTTTTTGTTTGAGGTTTAAGGAAAGGTCCTTAGAACCTCTAACGATAGGAAAGGTTCTATCGTTGTAAGATGGACTGAATGATTGATTGTTTGTTTGAGGTTAAGGAAAGGTCCTTAGAACCTCTAACGATAGGAAAGGTTCTATCGTTGTAAGATGGACTGAATGATTGATTGTTTGTTTGAGGTTTAAGGAAAGGTCCTTAGAACCTCTAACGATAGGAAATGTTCTATCGTTGTAAGATGGACTGAAAGATTGATTGTTTGTTTGAGGTTTAAGGAAAGGTCCTTAGAACCTCTAACGATAGGAAAAATGTTCTATCGTTGTAAGATGGACTGAATGATTGATTGTTTGTTTGAGGTTTAAGGAAAGGTCCTTAGAACCTCTAACGATAGGAAAGGTTCTATCGTTGTAAGATGGACTGAATGATTGATTGTTTGTTTGAGGTTTAAGGAAAGGTCCTTAGAATCTCTAACGATAGGAAAGGTTCTATCGTTGTAAGATGGACTGAATGATTGATTGTTTGTTTGAGGTTTAAGGAAAGGTCCTTAGAACCTCTAACGATAGGAAATGTTCTATCGTTGTAAGATGGAATGAATGATTGATTGTTTGTTTGAGGTTTAAGGAAAGGTCCTTAGAACCTCTGACGAGAGGAAAGGTTCTATCGTTGTAAGATGGACAGAATGATTGATTGTTTGTTTGAGGTTTAAGGAAAGGTCCTTACAACCTCTAACGATAGGAAAGGTTCTATCGTTGTAAGATGGACTGAATGATTGATTGTTTGTTTGAGGTTTAAGGAAAGGTCCTTAGAACCTCTAACGATAGGAAAGGTTCCATCGTTGTAAGATGGACTGAATGATTGATTGTTTGTTTCAGGTTTAAGGAAAGGTCCTTAGAACCTCTAACGATAGGAAAGGTTCTATCGTTGTAAGATAGACTGAATGATTGATTGTTTGTTTGAGGTTTAAGGAAAGTTCCTTAGAACCTCTAACGATAGGAAAGGTTCTATCGTTGTAAGATGGACTGAATGATTGATTGTTTGTTTGAGGTTTAAGGAAAGTTCCTTAGAACCTCTAACGATAGGAAAGGTTCTATCGTTGTAAGATGGACTGAATGATTGATTGTTTGTTTGAGGTTTAAGGAAAGGTCCTTAGAACCTCTAACGATAGGAAAGGTTCTATCGTTGTAAGATGGACTGAATGATTGATTGTTTGTTTGAGGTTTAAGGAAAGGTCCTTAGAACCTCTAACGATAGGAAAGGTTCTATCGTTGTAAGATGGACTGAATGATTGATTGTTTGTTTGAGGTTTAAGGAGAGGTCCTTAGAACCTCTAACGATAGGAAAGGTTCTATCGTTGTAAGATGGACTGAATGATTGATTGTTTGTTTGAGGTTTAAGGACAGGTCCTTAGAACCTCTAACGATAGCAACGGTTCTATCGTTGTAAGATGGACTGAATGATTGATTGTTTGTTTGAGGTTAAGGAAAGGTCCTTAGAACCTCTAACGATAGGAAAGGTTCTATCGTTGTAAGATGGACTGAATGATTGATTGTTTGTTTGAGGTTTAAGGAAAGGTCCTTAGAACCTCTAACGATAGGAAAGGTTCTATCGTTGTAAGATGGACTGAATGATTGATTGTTTGTTTGAGGTTAAGGTAAGGTCTTTAGAACCCCTGACGATAGGAAATGTTCTATCGTTGTAAGATGGACTGAATGATTGATTGTTTGTTTGAGGTTAAGGTAAGGTCTTTAGAACCCCTGACGATAGGAAATGTTCTATCGTTGTAAGATGGACTGAATGATTGATTGTTTGTTTGAGGTTTAAGGAAAGGTCCTTAGAACCTCTGACGATAGGAAAGGTTCTATCGTTGTAAGATAGACTGAATGATTGATTGTTTGTTTGAGATTTAAGGAAAGGGCCTTAGAACCTCTGACGATAGGAAAGGTTCTATCGTTGTAAGATGGACTGAATGATTGATTGTTTGTTTGAGATTTAAGGAAAGGTGCTTAGAACCTCTGACGATAGGAAAGGTTCTATCATTGTAAGATAGACTGAATGATTGATTGTTTGTTTGAGGTTTAAGGAATGGTCCTTAGAACCTCTAATGATAGGAAAGGTTCTATCGTTGTAAGATGGACTGAATGATTGATTGTTTGTTTGAGGTTTAAGGAAAGGTCCTTAGAACCTCTAATGATAGGAAAGGTTCTATCATTGTAAGATGGACTAAATGATTGATTGTTTGTTTGAGGTTTAAGGAAAGGTCCTTAGAACCTCTAACGATAGGAAAGGTTCTATCGTTGTAAGATGGACTGAATGATTGATTGTTTGTTTGAGGTTTAAGGAAAGGTCCTTAGAACCTCTAACGATAGGAAGGGTTCTATCGTTGTAAGATGGACTGAATGATTGATTGTTTGTTTGAGGTTTAAGGAAAGGTCCTTAGAACCTCTAACGATACGAACGGTTCTATCGTTGTAAGATGGACTGAATGATTGATTGTTTGTTTGAGGTTTAAGGAAAGGTCCTTAGAACCTCTAACAATAGGAAAGGTTCTATCGTTGTAAGATGAACTGAATGATTGATTGTTTGTTTGAGGTTTAAGGAAAAGTCCTTAGAACCTCTAACGATAGGAAAGGTTCTATCGTTGTAAGATGGACTGAATGATTGATTGATCTCGAGGCAAAGGTTCCATCCTTAAAACCTCGGATTGATCGATTGATGTCGAGGTAAAGGTTCCATCCTTAAAACCTCGAATTGATTGATTGATCTCGAGGCAAAGGTTCCATCCTTAAAATCTCGGATTGATTGATTGATTTCGAGGCAAAGGTTCTATCCTTAAAACCCCGATGATGAAAATTGATTGTTTTCGAGGCAAAGGTTCCATCCTTAAAACCCCGATGATGAAAATTGATTAATTTCGAGGCAAAGGTTCCATCCTTAAAACCCCGATGATTAAAATTGATTAATTTCGAGGCAAAGGTTCCATCCTTAAAACCTCGATGAAAATTGATTGTTTTCGAGGCAAAGGTTCCATCCTTAAAACCCCGATGATGAAAATTGATTAATTTCGAGGCAAAGGTTCTGATAGCCAAAGGCTATTGCCTCCTTGGTAGTAACTCCGCGCCAGAATATTGGCCGAGGAGTTTGACGTCACCCAAGAGAGGATCTTTTCACTGACCTCAGAAGGTGCGAAGTCAAACACTATGAGCTCGAGACTTTGGTTAGCTCGTCAGGAATTTCGAGGACAACACCGTCTCCATCGAGGGGCCAAACTGACCGTCTTCGGGTGGGAGAGCCATCTCTCCGAAGCGAGGGAGAATCTCCCCGAAGGCAGAGGCCCCGAAGAGGATCTTCCCCGAACAAGAAACACCTGAACAAGGGAATCCCCGAACTATGGGTGTGAGTCCCGAAGGAGGTGTTCATCAAGGGAACTCCCAGAACTATGGGATAGATCCCGAAGAAGGTGCTCGCACCGAAGGACGGATAGAATCCGAAGAGGGTGCACGCACCGAAGGGCGACCTCGCCCAGGGGACCTCGGGAGTACGGTATGAGCATTTAAGGAGCCTCTGACATGTCGCCCACAAGCCCTACACGTCACATCTGAACGGCGAACTGACACGCCGCAGCCCCCCCAGTCCTGACGCAACTTGTCCAGGTCCAGGGCTAAAGGTGGCTGCAAACGGCTGCCTGTCCCCTAGGTCCAAAAGCACAGATCAAATCCGACCGAACACGTGTCATGATCTAAACGGACCAATTACCCCTATAAATACTAGGAAATGGGACTGGGCAAATGATGGGCATTTTCCTCCCTCTGAGAAAACACAAAACAGGCAAGACACCTGATCCCTTAAGTGTTCTTCCTCCACTTTCACTCAGAAAACTGACTTGGGCGTCGGAGGGTCCTCCCCGGAAAAGCAAACCGGGGACCTCCTAACCTCTTCTTTGAGCTTTTCAGGCACGCTCAGCTGGGAAACCAGAGCTCCAGGCGCTCGCCCCCTCAGGAAGTCTTTCTACCTGTCAACATGACAGCAAACGAAGATGCCTTGGGGCATCATTTGGCGTCGTCTGTGGGAAACTACTCCCAGGTAGCTGTTGTCGAAACTCGGCGTTCGAAGGACAAAGGACTCCCGAAGTCCCCATCCGCGCCTGAAAACTAACCAGCTACCGAACAAAGTCCCCCAGAGACTTCCTTGCCTGAAGAGGAACGCCCTCTTGTCATCACCATGGGTTTTTTACGAGACTTTCAGAAGTCTGTTGTGGCTGAAATGACACAACAGATAGACCGAAGGTGGCCGCCACCAGCCCAGGCGCAAAAACCCACTTCACCAGCACGACCTCGAGAGAAAAGCCCAAGGGCAACCCATCATAGCTCGGGAAGTGGGGAGCCACGGGAAGAGTCCTCGACAGATAACTTGCCCCTCGGGGCACAGCTGGCGGAAAGAGCGAGGTCTGAACGACCCGAAGTCCCGTCCAGAAGAAGTTTGTCGCCAGAGGCAAAGTCCCCCTCACCTCGGTACCGAAGTCGCTCCCCGAAGAGGCAGCAACAGTTCTCTTACCGAAAAACCTCCAAGCACCAAGAAGAGGAGCCCAGTGCTACACTCCTCCTGGAGAAAGTCTTGGCAAGACTGGAGAGAGTGGAACAGCAGGTGGCACGCAAGCCTGTTTGGGCCAGGCTAACTGAAACCGTCTCTGGAGACGAAACTCCTTTTGCCCGAACAGTGGTCGAGGCGGCCATGCCAAATGACTTCAGGTTACCTCGGCTAGAGACCTATGAGGGTCGGACTGACCCCCAGGCCCACCTAACAAAGTACAAACGCAGCATGGTGCTACACGGGGCTGATGATGCCACACTCTGCAAGTGCTTTGAAGTCACGCTCGCAGGACCAGCAACTGCCTAGTACAATTCCTTGCCTCCCGGAAACATCAGGGGGTTCCAGGAGCTGTCCACAGCGTTCACCCAACAGTTCATTGGGAGCAAGCCAACAGTTCATTGGCAGTTTCAAGTGCTCGATCTTGGACCAAGTCCACCGAGGCTCCTTCGGGATGTTCATGCCTTCGAGGAAGGAGAGGTCGAAATCTGGGAACTTCTGCAGAATTTGGTGCCGAGCAAGAAAGAAGCCGTCTTGAAAGCCCAACTTCGTCATATCATCGGACTCCCGCTTTTTGACCGCCAAATCTGCATAGTCATTCTCCAGATCCGCGTAATCCTTCTCCAGACCCTTAAGCCTTTTCTTCAATGCCTTCATCTTCTTCTTCTCTTCTAAAGGCTTCTTCAGAGATGCGACCTCGGCTTCGAGCTGGGCCTTTTCCTCGAGCGTCTTCGCAAGGATTGCGTCACTTTCTGACTTATCCTTTTGAATCGCTTCTACGGTCGAAGACAGCTCCGCCACCCGAGAACCGACGTCGGAAAGTTTCTGGGAGGTACTTTTCTCAAGTTCCTCTTTCTCTTTTATGAACCCCTCCCGAAGTTCAGCAACTTCATTCTCCGAAGACTGCTTCAGCTGGGCATTATCGGCAGCCAACGCCGAACACTGGGCCTTCGCCTTGGTGTAAAGGTCCCAGAGTGACGCCCTCCTTTCTGATTCCCGAGCCACCCGAACTCGGAGGAACCCAGCATATCCCATCAACTGCAAAAAAGCAAACAAAGGGAAAATGATGCTAAGTAAAAAGCAAAGGTGAAATTGGCACAGAGAAAACAGTGAAGCGTACCTGGGCGGCATGTTCAGTGAGTTTGGCGGCCAAAGAGTTGTCACCTGGGTAGGCCGCCGCAAGGGCCTTGTAAGAGGCCTCGGTAAGCACCCCTTTGCACATCTGCCTGGCCATCTCAGGACAGTCCTCGGAGTACATATCCATGGCCTCCGTGAACGTCCAGAACGGCTCCTTCGGAACTTTCCCTGCTGGGACTTTGGCGTCCCAAAGGGCCCTCTTGCGGGCGTGTTCGGCAACCCAGTCAGGAGCGGCCACCTCCGCTGCACAACAAGGCAGAAAAATTAGTTAAGGCCAGAAAAGTCTTAAGGATTTACAAGAGAAAAAAGGTTCTTCGGCAAAGTACGAACCTGCTGGCACCTCGGTAACGTCGTCGTCAAGAATCGACGTCGCCTCAGTAGAGATCCCCTTGCCTTTTATTTGGCGTCGTTCCTCGGCAGAAGGGGTCTCCTCCCCACCGCCCTCCAGAAGAGCATGCGAAGGCGTGGGGCTTTGAGGAAAGACGTCGAAAGAAGGGACGTCGGGAGAATGAACCTCAGGCAAAGGGGCAACAGGGACTTCGGGCTCCTCGCCTACCTCCTCCGGAATTTGCGGAAGAGAGGAAGGAGCAATTTTCTTGGCCCGTTTGGAAGGAGGGCCGCCCAAAGTCTGCTTCCGCCTCCGAGAGGCGGCCTTCTTTGTTTGTTCGCCCCTCTCGGCCTGCCCGGTAAAAAGAGCCTTGTAAAAGGCAACCGCGTCGTCACCCATCTCTGCAAAAGGAAAAAGAAGATCAGTATAAGTCCAAGATGAAGTTATGAAGGAAAAAATGAGAAAGTAACTTACTCTCGTAAAAAGACTCATAAGTCTCTTTCCCCCGAAGGAGTTTCACGAGCCAGGAGTCCTTCCCCGAAGAAGCCGGTTTCGGCATATTGAGGTCTGTCACATGCTCCTTTACCACCTTAAGTTCCCGAGGGACCTCTTCGGTCATGAGCCTCCAGTTGATCGGAAAGGGGTAAAGGGCACGAGGAGAGACCTCGGCAGCCCAGTCAGAGACGGCCCGGATGCGCCTGTCGAAGTCCTCAAAGATAGGTGCTACGTCGGCATCTAGCAGTATCTTCGGGTCAACAACATCCATCTTGAGCCTCCCCTGAGCCCACTTGGTCGGGACGTGCGACCAAGCCTCCGACTTCTTCAGGAAAAAGAATTTTTGTTGCCACCCTCGCTAGCTGTCTTTGGTGGTGAAGGTGAACGTATACTTTTTGCTCCCGGATCCCCGAGGCAGCATAAAGTAGAAGCCACCCTTTGGGACCACGAAGAGCTTGTAGTACTGAAGAAAAACTACAAAGTGAGGTTTTATTTTGAAAACACTGCACATACAGAGGAAGGCGTTGAAATAGCAGTACGAGTTCGGTGGGAGTTGGTTAACGGCAATGCCATGGAAGTTGCAGAATGCGCTAACCATCTCCGGGGGGGGATACCGAAGTCCGGCCTTCAGTTGGGCTCGGAAAACGGTGATTTCATCACTACGGTTGGAGAAAGCAAATTGGTTAGGACGGGGCAACCTCGTCACAGAGTAAGAGGGTAAGAAAAACTTTTTCTTCCACTTCGCTAGTTTTGCCGCAGTAGTGCAGCAGGGGTGAGAAAGAAGAGGTTGCCAACTCTCGGGAACAGGCATGATGAAAACGAGTTTGGGAAAAACAAAGAAAACGAGTTCGGGAAAAACAAAGAAGAAGCTTTGAAAAAAGCAAAAGGGACTAAAACCCACCAAAGGTCTTGCCGGAATCTGGATTCCTGGAAGCCGTCGTGAAAAGTGGTCGGAAAAATACCTGAAAAAGGAGAACCGCCGCGGAAAATCGGGAGAGAATTAGAAGGCAAAAGAAAGCAAAAGCAGAAGAAGAAAGAGGGTTATGACAGGACTGATATATATAGGCCGAGAAGGCCAGAAGAACCGTCGTCATTAGTACCCCTTGGAAGACGAAGCGTCGTCATAACTGCTAAGAGCGCCTGAAAAGTCGTGCCTGCTGTACTCAGTGCATTCTTACCCAATAAAAGAGTGCCATGTGTCGGTCATCGCGCAGCAAACGTGCCACGTGTCGTCCATCACGTCGAGCACGCCCTCTGACACCATTTGGTCTAGAGGCGCCGCCCTAGACTGACTCTGCTCGATACAGGACGCGACGCATGAGTAGACCTATAAAGGCAAAAAAGTAGGTCACCTCGAAGACACCAAAAGACAGCCTGTGACTTCGGGCAAAAGGTCTATCTTCGGTACAAGGTTATCCTATTTCCCCTCGCCACGAAGACACCAAGAGACAGCCTGTGACTTTGGGCAGAAGGTGTATCTTCGGCACACGGACAGCTTATCTTCTCGCGCCCAGGGACGCAAAAAGGACTGCCCATCGCTTCAGGCAAAAGAAGGCATATTCGGCGCAGATATCACAACCACAGGACCCGAAAACCGATGAACCGAAGTTTCTCACTTCGGCTTTTTGGAGGGGGGCCTGTGATAGCCAAAGGCTATTGCCTCCTCGGTAGTAACTCCGCGCCAGAATATTGGCCGAGGAGTCTGACGTCACCCAAGAGAGGATCTTTTCACTGACCTCAGAAGGTGCGAAGTCAAACACTATGAGCTCGAGACTTTGGTTAGCTCGTCAGGAATTCCGAGGACAACACCGTCTCCATCGAGGGGCCAAACTGACCGTCTTCGGGTGGGAGAGCCATCTCTCCGAAGCAAAGGAGAATCTCCCCGAAGGCAGAGGCCCCGAAGAGGATCTTCCCCGAACAAGAAACACCTGAACAAGGGAATCCCCGAACTATGGGTGTGAGTCCCGAAGGAGGTGTTCATCAAGGGAACTCCCAGAACTATGGAATAGATCCCGAAGGAGGTGCTCGCACCGAAGGACGGATAGAATCCGAAGAGGGTGCACGCACCGAAGGGCGACCTCGCCCAGGGGACCTCGGGAGTACGGTATGAGCATTTAAGGAGCCTCTGACATGTCGCCCACAAGCCCTACACATCACATCTGAACGGCGAACTGACACGCCGCAGCCCCCCCAGTCCTGACGCAACTTGTCCAGGTCCAGGGCTAAAGGAGGCTGCAAACGGCTGCCTGCCCCCTAGGTCCAAAAGCACAGATCAAATCCGACCGAACACGTGTCATGATCTAAACGGACCAATTACCCCTATAAATACTAGGAAATGGGACTGGGCAAATGATGGGCATTTTCCTCCCTCTGAGAAAACACAAAACAGGCAAGACACCTGATCCCTTAAGTGTTCTTCCTCCACTTTCACTCAGAAAACTGACTTAGGCGTCGGAGGGTCCTCCCCGGAAAAGCAAACCGGGGACCTCCTAACCTCTTCTTTGAGCTTTTCAGGCACGCTCAGCTGGGAAACCAGAGCTCCAGGCGCTCGCCCCCTCAGGAAGTCTCTCCACCTGTCAACATGACAGCAAACGAAGATGCCTTGGGGCATCAAGTTCCATCCTTAAAACCCCGATGATGAAAATTGATTGTTTTCGAGGCAAAGGTTCCATTCTTAAAACCCCGATGATGAAAATTGATTGTTTTCGAGGTAAAGGTTCCATCCTTAAAACCCCGATGATGAAAATTGATTATTTTCGAGGCAAAGGTTCCATCCTTAAAACCCCGATGATGAAAATTGATTAATTTCGAGGCAAAGGTTCCATCCTTAAAACCTCGATGAAAATTGATTGTTTTCGAGGCAAAGGTTCCATCCTTAAAAGCCCGATGATGAAAATTGATTATTTTCGAGGCAAAGGTTCCATCCTTAAAACCCCGATGATGAAAATTGATTGTTTTCGAGGCAAAGGTTCCATCTTTAAAACCCCGATGATGAAAATTGATTGTTTTCGAGACAAAGGTTCCATCCTTAAAACCCCGATGATGAAAATTGATTAATTTCGAGGTAAAGGTTCCATCCTTAAAACCCCGATGATGAAAATTGATTAATTTCGAGGCAAAGGTTCCATCCTTAAAACCCCGATGATGAAAATTGATTAATTTCGAGGCAAAGGTTCCATCCTTAAAACCCCGATGATGAAAATTGATTGTTTTCGAGGCAAAGGTTCCATCCTTAAAACCCCGATGATGAAAATTGATTAATTTCGAGGCAAAGGTTCCATCCTTAAAACCCCGATGATGAAAATTGATTGTTTTCGAGGCAAAGGTTCCATCCTTAAAACCCCGATGATGAAAATTGATTATTTTCGAGGCAAAGGTTCCATCCTTAAAACCCCGATGATGAAAATTGATTGTTTTCGAGGCAAAGGTTCCATCCTTAAAACCCCGATGATGAAAATTGATTGTTTTCGAGGTAAAGGTTCCATCCTTAAAACCCCGATGATGAAAATTGATTATTTTCGAGGCAAAGGTTCCATCCTTAAAACACCTCGATGAAAATTGATTGTTTTCGAGGCAAAGGTTCCATCCTTAAAACCCCGATGATGAAAATTGATTATTTTCGAGGCAAAGGTTCCATCCTTAAAACCCTGATGATGAAAATTGATTATTTTCGATGGAAAGGTTCCATCCTTAAAACCCCGATGATGAAAATTGATTGTTTTCGAGGCAAAGGTTCCATCCTTAAAACCCCGATGATGAAAATTGATTATTTTCGAGGTAAAGGTTTCATCCTTAAAACCCCGATGATGAAAATTGATTATTTTCGAGGAAAAGGTTCCATCCTTAAAACCCCGATGATGAAAATTGATTATTTTCGAGGCAAAGGTTCCATCCTTAAAACCCCGATGATGAAAATTGATTAATTTCGAGGCAAAGGTTCCATCCTTAAAACCTCGATGAAAATTGATTGTTTTCGATTTGAGGCTAAGGAGCTTTTCTTATGACCTCGAGCGAAATTTATATGAAAGCAATTGAAATTGGAATAATTTTCTTCGAAAGTGTGAATTTTCATAATAGGCGAGCGCAAAGAATTAGGCTTCGATAAAACGAGTGAATCTTGATGATGACAATAACACTGACAAATTATGTAAAGGGAACGGATGTTTGGAATCAATATTCAAGGTTCATCTAATATTTTCTTCAGTAAATATAGATTCCCTTGTGAGATATGTCATCCAAATAAGGTTAAAGCTTAACTACCCCAAAATGTTATGCCTAGTAGACCTAATAGGATGCGTCTCAAGAGTAACAAAAATTACTCTTTACTCAGCCATTCCAACCTAAAGGCATTGTCGCATGGTTTTAATATCAGCATGGACGAAATTATCTTATAAGATAACGAAATTCCCTGAAAAGAAAAACTGAAATACGAAAGAAAATGCTGATAATAAAACTAAAGGACAAGAAAAACGGATCGGATCGCTTCTTCTTCCACAATACTTCAACAGGCTGGGTAAAGGGCAATTATGGGATGGAACTGGTTGGGAAAGACTGTCGTGCCCAGTCTATTTGGATCATCGCTGGATCTGGTTCAGGAACAAAAGCTTGCATTTTATCTAGCAATTCTTCAGCAGTTGTTGCGGATATTATGATTCGTCGTGCCACCTCAGGGATAAACTTCTGCTTCACAGCACGATTCATAAAAGATAATAGACCTGCGAAGAAATAGTTAACATTTAACAGCCTAATGGGTTTTTGATGCAAATTAAGTTGGGCCATGGAAGCGATTTGGAAGACTTCTCCTAATGTGCCAAAGCCACCTGGTAGAGCGATAAAAGCATCAGCATTAAAAAGCATTTGTAACAAACGCTCTTGCAGATTTTTAACCACTAGCTCTTCTCCAATCGTGCCCCCAGAAACCGATTTCAGAGATGCAGGGATAATACCCAGAACCTGGCTTCCTCTTAAAGATGCTGCTGATGCTACAGCTCCCATTAATCCGACACTACCTCCTCCATAGACTAAGTGTATTTTTCGCTCAGCTAATACACTACCCAAATGGTTGGCTGCCTTTAAGTACTCTTCATCTTCTCCAGGAAAAGCTCCAGAAAATACACAAATACTTCGGGGTTTACGAGTGGAGGTTTTCTCCATTCCTATCCTTACCCATGTGAGAAAAGAAGAAAAGAGGATATATTTATAGAGATGAAAAGATAAAGTAATAATTTTATTCTCAAGAGTGGATACATTATTGCTAGCTATACACAGTAGTCACGACTATGGCTCATGTCAGGAGTGGATACATTATCGTCAAAAGAGGAGGAAAATTTCAAAAGCAACTAAAATATACAATAGTCGCGATTGTAGCTTATGTCAGGAGTAGGTACGTGATTGTCGGAAGTGAAGGAAAATTTCAAAAGTGGCAACTATATACAGTAGTCCGTGTCAGGAGCAGGTACATCATTTGTCAGAAGAGAACGAAAAATTTTGAAAAGTGACAACTAGCCTGTACAGTAGTCATGACCGTAGTTCATGTTTTCTACTGGTTTTACGTCCAGGGACGCCTTCAATGCCTTTTACGAATCGGGGATTTGCTTCCCATCCAGTTTTCTCACAAACTGGCAAACAGGGTCATTAAAAGTCAGATTTCCAAGACTGTAACGATCCTGTTCTTTACGGAAAGTCCACCATAAATCCATAATTTCCCATTGCACTATTTCACAAAAATGTGTTTCAAAAGTTAATAGGATATCATCCAAAGATTCCTTACGCAGGCCATTCTTGATGAATCTTATTCTATCATTACGATTTCTGGTGATCACTCCTGGAGAACGACATTTATTGCCGCAAATCCACCATCCACAATTATGACAAACGCCTAGCCTCTTTGCTCTTCTTTTTTTGGCATAAGCGCTTTTACCAAAGCCGGGCATACGGGGAAAGAATGCTTCTGGAACTTCACCAGCTGAACGAACCTTAGCTTCGATTAGCCACCGCACATTATCAGGAATGCCTTTGTGCATAAATACTCTGAATCGTTCACATCTAGCTTGATAAATCTTTTTAAGAACATTTATTGGGAAGGAAGGAAAATACTTTTGTAGGGCGGAAAGAGAAGACTCCATTGATGAAGGAGGCAAAGAAAGAAATTAGTGATTGTAGGAAACGGAAATAACTAACACATATTTATAGTGATGAAAGGGATAATGCGTTAATTACACTTACAGAAGCAAGTACATTATTGTCAAAAGAAAAGACAAATGACAGCTTATATGTACAGCAATCATGACTGTGGCTCTCATCTTCCACTGATTTATGTCCAGTAATGGCTTTAATGCCTTCTATAAGTCGGGGATTTGCTTCCCATCCAGTTTCCTTACGAACTGACAAATAGGGTCGTTTAAAGTCACATTCCCAAGACTGTAACGGTTTCGTTCTTTATGGTAAGTCCTCCACAATTTGACAATTTGACCTTGTACTTTTCCACAAGAATACGTTTCAAAAGTCTCTCGGATATCTTCCAGAGATTCCTTACGCAGGCCATTCTTAATGAATTTTCTTTTATCTTCACGATTTGTGGAGATGTATCCTAAAGAGCGACATTTAGTATTACAATTCCATCGCCCACATTTATAACACATGCCTAGTCTCTTTGCTCTTCGCCTTTTGGCATAACGGCTTTTACCTAAACCGGGCATGCGGGGCATAAATGCATCTGGAACTTCACCTGCCAAACGGACCTTAGCTTCAATTATCCACTGCACATTATCGGGAATGCCTTTGCGTGTAAAAACTCTGATTCTTTCACATCTAGTAAGGTAGATCTTTTTAAGGACTTTTATTGGAAGGGAAGGAAAGTATTTTCGCAGTGCAGAAAGAGTAGAATCCATTGATAAGAGAAGAATTTGAGAGAAGAGGGAAATGAATCAGTTATTGTAAGAGACTGGAATAACCGAATTTAGAAGTCACGGGGTATCTTATCCGCTGCTTAATCAGAAGGAAGAACACGCATTTATAGTGATGAAAAGAGATAACGTGTCGATTACACTTAGGGGAGCATGTACATCTGTCAAAAGAAAATGCAAACTTTTCCAAATATAACAAACTGTATGTACAGTAATTGTGACTGTGACTCACATCTTCCACTGGCTTCATGTCTAGTAACGGCATTAACGGCTTCTATGAGTCGAGGATTTGCTTCCCATCCAGTTTTCTTACAAGCTAGCAAACAGGGTCATTTACAGTCAGATTCCCGAGACTGTAACGGTTTCGTTCTTCATGAAAAATGCTCCATAAACCAAGAAGTTCACGTTGCACGGATCCACAAGAATGCGTCTCAAGAGTCAATTGGATATCATCCAACGAGTCCTTACTCAGACCATTCTTAATGATTCGTATTTTATCTTCTCGATTATCAGAGATCATCCCTAAAGAACGACATTTAGTATTACAAGTCCACCGTCCACATTTATGGCAGACTTGTAACCTTTTCGCTCTTCGCTTTTTGGCATAAGAGCTTTTGCCTATACCAGGCATGTGAGACACAAATGCCTCTGGGATTTCACCTGCCAGACGAACCTTGGCTTCGATTAACCACCGCACATCTTCAGGGATTCCTTTGTGCATCAGAACTCTTAATCGTTCACAGCGAACTTGGTAGATCTTTTTGAGAATGTTCATTGGGAGAGAAGGAAAATATTTTTGTAAGACAGAAAGAGTAGGATCCATTTTCTAAAGGGAAGTAAAAGAAAGAAAGGGTGAAGGAATCAGTTATTATGGGCAACTGAGAAAACCAACTTGAGAGTCACGGAGTACCGTATCCGCCGTTTAACCGGAAAAGTGGATCCTACTTCATTTTGATGTGATAGATATTTTTTATATTCCATTGAGCTGACGTCGATCCAGTCCTCGATTATTGAATCTATTGTCCGCTTTTGACAAATTTTCAACGACAATATTTCTTGATGTCTGCCTTATCTTTGACTATCTCTTATCTTGGATGCTGTTAAGCTGGCATCAATCTTGTCCTTCCAGGTGTAGCCTCGATTATTGAATCAATTGCCAGGCTTTTGACAATATTGTCTACTTTATATTTTTTGATATCTGCCTTATCCTTGGCTATAGCTATCTCTTATCTCGGATACTACTAACTGACGTCAATCCTGTCCTTCCAGGTGTAGCCTCGATTATTGAATCAATTGCCAGGCTTTTGACATATTGTCTACCTTATCCTTGAATTCCTGATGTGGGTTGGTCCCGCATATTAGCTGTGTATCCAGTGATAGATTGGTAAGAGCTGATGACATTGAGATCTCAGCTTATACTGCTGTAACTGTGCTGTGAATGTGATTCCCGTTTGGTCCTTGTTATGTAAAGGCTATGTATGCATGATATGAAATGCATGAATGCAGAGCATGTGTAACTAATGACTTTTTTTTTTGTATGGATCTAGTTCTTTATGTCTTTGTTTTACTGGATCCTCTTTGTGATGGCCTTCTTGGACTATCATTGAATCTCTTTATGCTTTCCAGCTTTTGTTTGCTGCCTCAAAAGCCCGGCTCTTTTCAAAATCCCCTTTTCTTGACTTGTTCTTGAATTTTGGCTTCAATTTCTTTAATGTTTGCCCGCCTCATACTTTATGTCTCTTTGGGTACTCATCCCTTGTCATGGATTTCATAGCATCAAAGGCTTTACTTTCAATGTCTGTCCTTTTTCTGGTGTCCGGACTGACACATACTTATCCCCATGTTATAATCTGAATGATTGCTCTTCCTTGAGCTCAAGTTTTGATCCATAAGACTTGCCCCCTTGTCTATTGAACTTCTTTGTTGGCAGTACTCTTCTTACGCTTCGTAGAGACTACTTTGCCCCCCTGAATATGGTATTTATGTGGATAAAAGGTATCGTCTCGCCTTTGATTTAACAGAAGGTCGAGCATTTCTAAACCTTTGTGATGGCACTTGATCGTAAATTTCTCTTACAAGAACCACATCTTATTAAAAAAAGACTCAAGCTATCTCCTCACTTTTAAGTCTACATACATTAATGAATAATGGTTTGGCCTTAAAGAAAAACTTTCATCAATTTGCAAAGCTTGACAAAGTAATTTACGGTCTTTGTTTTTAATTAAAATATCCTGCCATTCTTCCTTTTCCAACTCGAAGACATAAATTGTGCAAGGCAATAAGGTGGAAACATGATTCACAATAATAGCCTTTTAACTGAATGAGGATGATACCGAGAGGTAAGTGTTAGGTCCGAGGAACGTTAAGTTTGAGTGGTGTGAAAGAAGGGTCTTTTAATACTACTCGTGAGCAGTATTAAATAAGGTAGAAATATGATTCACAATGATAGTCTTTTGACTGAATGAGGATTTTAGGTCTGAGGAAAGTTAAGTTTAAGTGGTGTGGAAGAATGGTCTTTTAATACTACTCATGAGTAAATTTGATTATGGTGAAAAACTCAATAGTGATTACCTCAACTTGCCACTCTTTCCAGAAAGTTAGACCTCATCTGTTGCCCCTCAACTATTGTGATCTTTATGCATGCTTGGTTTGAGGGTTGCTTTTGTGTTCTAAACCGCCTTTGCAGGTTTTCAGTCTAGAATCCATAGCTCACTTTTTTTGTTTTCTTTCTTTTGCTCTAACTTGAGCCCTTTTTCTTTTCTTCCTTTTTATGTTTTTTTTTTGTTTCCCCTTTTTTTTTGTGAGCTATGGTGATGACATACTTGATAACTCTCTTGAAGTGAGATGACTCAAGTGGCCTTGCTTGCTCGTGCTTGTTCTCAGTCCTTTTTGGTTTTGAATTTTCCCTTGTTGTCTTTTGATGGAAGGGATGAATTTCTCTTTTCGGAGTTTGTGTTGCAAAGAACTGAGATCATAGCCCTCTTGAAGTGAAATGATTCAAGTGGCCTTTGTTGCTTGTGTTTGCTCTCAGTCTCTTTTTTTTTTGTTTTGGATTTTCCCTTTAATGGCTTTTGATGGAAGGGATGAACTTCTTTCCTTTGTTGGAATTTGTGTTGTGGAAAACTGAGAATCTTTTTTTTTTTGTATTGAGCATTTGTGAGAATTGGGAGGCCACTGAAGTCATTTAATATGAGAGCTAACTTTTTTTTGAAGCTAATCCTGGACTTCTTGCAAGGATGTTGATAACCACTGTGAATTCTTTTTTTTTTTTTTTTAAGAGTTGGGATGCAACATATGAAATCATTCTTGCTAGATTTAGTAGTACTTTCAAGATCACCACTATCAAATCTCTCTTAACTTTTTATTTTCACCCACGAGTAGTATCATTTAGAAAGCAAAGTATGATGGCAATAATAGTTAGTGCAATGGCGAAGATTGAGAGATAGAGGTAAAAATGAAATTTTTGGTAAAAAGTGGTAGAATGCACACATAATATCTTTTTGTTGGAGAACAAAAAGAATTACCGGTTGTCAAAAAGTAAAGTGTGATGGCAATAATGGATAGTATAATGGCAAAGAGTGTAAAAATGGAAAGTAGTAGAATGCACGCATTACATCTTTTTGTTGTACCAGAAAAAGAATACCAGGTGTCCATCTAACAAAGACTACACCCTAGATTCTGGACTAAATCTAGGAGATTTTTACTATTAGATTACTTTTGCAAGCTTTCAAAGATACAAGTTTATTCAAAGGATTCCCTGTCATTCAAAAGTGTGTGCGGACTATTAGGTCAGATCTGACTTGGAGCCCTTCCAAAATTAATGTAATTCCAGCTCACAATCTTCACTTTCAATTACCAATCACATCGGGCCTAGCAACTTGGACTGGACCCACTGTTGGACCTTGAGTTTCAATATGACAGAATTTTCAATTACATTTGGGATTTGGGTCACACCAACTTGGAAGAGAATGTCACTTGGTCTTTACTACTATTGATATAGATGATAGCAGAATGCCTTCTTCAGCAAAGACTGTGATTAACTTTCCTTCAAAAATGAATTTCATTTTTTGGTGTAATGAGGAGGGAATTGCTCCGGCCATATTTTCTATCTTGGACTCTATATCTATGAGACGTCCTTCGGTTTGTTCTGCCATTAGTCTTGTTTGGAGCCGAGTTGGATATCGGTGTTGAGGTCCAATTTTACCTTTTTAAAGTGAGATTCATTTTATTAGATTTTACATGTATATGATTGATGCAATGGATGCATGCAATACATAATGAGATTATGTTTTTTATCAAAATTTATATGCACGTGATTGATGTAATGGAATACATGCAATGAGATTATTTTTATCAGATTTTATATGCATGTGATTGATGTAATGGATGTATGCAATGAATGAGCTTGATTATCAACTATTGTGAAACTTCAAGACTTCTAGTTATTATTAAAAAGACCAAAAAGTTAGCATAATTTGATGCGTGGTTTTGATGCATGAAGAATAATTGCACAGAACGGAAGTATAGCAAAAGAAAAATAAGGTTATTAACAAGTTAAATAGTAATTAACAACTCATGAAATATTATGGATAAACAAGTTAAAACCATACGAAGAAAAGTGTAGAGTAACAACACAGCATAACAAGGATATGCTTATGGTGTTGGTAAAATGGTAGAAATTCTATGGTCAGTTCTATGGTTAAGTGGGGAGTTCTATATGCATAAGGTGGCTTATCAAAAAGGCAAGGGATAGTTCCCGAATCCCGTCACTAAATTATAGTGACAGCCCGATTCCTTACCCTCTAGGGTTTATGTAAGGAATGGATTAATTCGAGTCGTAGCTTTTCGTGGGCCCATGCAGAGACTAACCGTCTCAAGAGGCAATACATTACTTTGCTACTTTAAAACCGGTGAAGGCTTGGAGACCATGGCCTCACAAGGACAACAACACCAATTCCGCTTAGAAAGAATTGTGTTCGATTTGAGGAAGCTCGGGTATAGAGCTTCATTTTGTGAATGCATCATGCATGTTTAGAATAAGTAAATATAACATATAAATCCACATAAAAATAAATAAAACAGAACAAAATAAATCAACTTTTAGGCTTGACTCACAAACATCGAGTCCCCAGTGGAGTCGCCAAGCTGTGGCAACGTCGGGTTTTCGGGAGTCGCCACCAATCTGTTTACCTAGGTCGATTGGACACCTTGAAATTGGTCTGCGAGAGTTCGGGGATCGGGAGTACGGTTACGCTAAAACAACTTTGTTATAGCGCCCAAAATTGGCACCTTAGTTGATTTTAATTTTGTTTTGCTTTGCTTTTAGAAAATATTCAGTTAATTTTCAAACTAGAAATTTTAACTGAATTAATCGGATGTGGATTTTTAAATTAATTTATATAAATTTTGATACTTCCGAACCATGGACTCTGCCGAGTCATTTGGACACGGAAGATTTGATTCCGAACCATTGACTCTGCCGAGTCATTTGGACACGGAATTTGGTGAAATTTTAAACAATTTTATCCATATTGTGAATATCAATTTTTATCTTTATATTTATTTAATTTTTAAAAAGTTGATATTTTCCAAACCGTAGATCCTGCCGGATCATGCGGATATGGAAATTATTTATAGTTAATTATTATTTTATTATTTTATGGAATCAATTATTAGTTTAACTTATAAGTCTTTTTTATTAAATTTGTTAATGATTTTAAAAAAAAAATCTTTCTTTTTTATATCTTATTATTCTTTTCTTTCTTTTCTTTTCTTTTCTTTATCTTTTTTATTTTTATCTTTCTCTTATCTTTCTTTTCTTTTTCTTATCTGATTTTTCTTGTTTAATGAAGAATATTTATTATTTAAAGAATTACTCAATTTATAAAAGAATTAAAAAAATAATTAATTTTTTATTTAATAAGAAGTTAATTTAAAGGAATCAAAGAGTTTAAAAATAAAAATCTTTGATCATGGTACGGAGCGTTGTTACTCAGCCAGACCCTCTTCACCAGGTGAAGCAGCTCACAAGCGGGCACGAGACAGTTTCCAGCCAATATACCATGAACTAAAAAAATTTTTTTTTTTTTTTACTTAACAACATGGTTCAGATTTATTTTACATATATATTTTTTTATGGCTAATTTCTTTAAATGAAATGAGTTTAACCATAAAATAAAGAAAAATTAAATAACAATAAATAAAGTGGAGGTTTTCTTCTTCTTTTTGTTTTTTTTGTTTTTTTGTTTTGAACATCCATTAAAAAAAAAGAGATGCATAAATTAAATAACACATGCAAATAAATAAAGGGAAAACACATAAAGTAAACAAAAGAATATCAAAAGATGATATATAAATAAATAAAGTGGGGCTTTTCGGCCATCCACTTTTTTAAAATAATAAATAGGAGGCATAACCTTCTATTATAGTAATAATAATAATAATAATAATAATAATAATAATAATTAAAGTTAGTTATTAATAAAGTTAGTAAAGTTAGTGGTTAGTATAACAAATATTAAATGGTTAGTGACAACAATAATAATAAAAGTTAGCGGTCAGTACAGTTAATTGTTAGTATAGCAAAAATTAAAGTTAGTGATAACAATAATAATAAAAGTTAGTGGTTAGCACAATTAATTGTTAGTATAGCAAAAATTAAATGGTTAGTGATGTTAGTTGAGTTAGTAATTAGTTTATGCAAAAATTAAATAGTTAGTAATCTGAATAGAATAATAATAATAATAACAATAATAATAATAATAATAAATAATAATAATAATAATAAACATATAAAGATTATTGTTAGTTCTGTAGAAATAAAAAAGGTTAGTGACTTGTATAAATAAAATAAAAAAAATGGAGAATAAGAGAAGAATTGTACCGAGATTCTGAATCGACTTTTAATCGAGTTGAGGATTCGCGAACGGATTTCATTATTAAATTTTTATTTTATTTTATTATTATTTTTTAAAATAATTTCAATTAATATCCAAGCCATAGA
The DNA here is from genome assembly GCA_039654915.1 of Aquilaria yunnanensis. Lineage (NCBI taxonomy): Eukaryota > Viridiplantae > Streptophyta > Magnoliopsida > Malvales > Thymelaeaceae > Aquilaria > Aquilaria yunnanensis. The sequence goes on from CM077595.1 coordinate 8,424,486, forward strand.
TTCTAACCGAATCATCTGGTCATGGAATTTAATTTAAATTTAATTTATTATTAGCTATTTAATTAATTATTAAATGGCACAGGTAGATTGAATATTTCCTAGGTGTGATTTTATTATGTCAAACTAATTTTAGATTAATAAAAAAAATGTTTATCTAATCTAATCATATAATTATGCTTAACATTAATTCCTCAGTTAATTTACACATTTAATTATTTGAGCAAACGAAAAGACAATAAAAGGAAATCAATGCGCGAATTGTAAATCAAAACAAACTCAAAGTTCAGATGAATAAATCAAATAAATCCAAGGACAAATTATTTATTAAAATTACCTATTTAACTTAATCATATAATTAAGCTTAATGTCAATCCCTAAGTTAATTTATGCTTTTAATTAGCTGAACAAACAAAGTATAATAGAAAATAAGTGAATTAATGACTTAATTGCAAAAATTAAAACTAAGTTAAAGTATCAATTAGACAAATCCAATAAATTCATGAGCAAAAATTAAAATTATGTCAAAATTATAGGCTTTCATAACAGATCCGGACTACGAGTCGGTTCGCCATCGGGATTTCGTTATTAAATTTTAATTTAAACAATTTCAGTTAATATCCAAGCCATGGATTCTAACCGAATCATCTGAACATGGATTTTGTGATTTACTATCGTCCTAAATTCAGTTTTTTAGAATTTTATTAAAACCCGTTCAAAATTGAATCTCGTAAAGATGATCTTTCAAATATGTTATGTAAACATGTGTTTTAAACTTATGCTAACAATGAAAAGTTAAAATCAATACATAAGTAAAAATCTGATCTAACCTAGACATACTATTTTATATTAACTATCCAACAAATTCATGGTCCAAAATAATAAAACGAGCAATAAAAAAAAAACAAACTATAAACAAAAACAATGCTGTCAGTGATTGATCTACAAGAGAAAATGAAGTTAGTAACTTGTATGGATAAAATAAAGATAACCAAGGACTTAATGCGAATTTTTACCCAAAAAATAAAAACTTTGACTCAGTCAAAACGTAAAAACGCGTCTGTTTCATCTTCAATCTTCACTTCCTGATTTTCTCCGACGTCGGAGGAAGAAAGCAGCTGGGCAAGGGAGCTGGCGCGGCGGAGCACGTACGGAGGAAGACTGGAGGCGAGAACGAGGTGCGACGGCAGGGGGCGGTGCTGGAGGAGAGACCGACGGCATGCGAGCGCGGCAGAGGACGACGGCTAGGGGGCACTAGAGCTGGGTGGCTGGTGGCGCGACGCAAGGGTGATCCGGCTGGCGGGTGACGCAGCGGCAGGGAGGCAACGCGAGGCGACTGGCGCGACGGCAGGGAGGCGCGACGAGGCGGCGACTGAGCGCGACGGCAAGAAGCTGGACGCGGCGTCGCAGAGGAAGTGACTGGCGGCAAGGGCGTCTGCGATGGGGCGTCGAAGATGGCGGAGCTTTGGGGGAAATCCTGAGGCGTCGACGCTCCGGGAGGAGAGGGAAGGAGAGGGAGGAGAGTTAGGCGAGCGAAGTCGCCGGGAGAGAGAGAGAGAGAGGAATGAGGCGAGGGAGTCTGTGTTTTTGTGAGAGGCCGAGAGAAAACGCGTGAGAGCGGGAGGGTTCGTGTCGGAGAGAAGGCGAGAGATGCAGAGAAGAGCTGAGATGAAAGAGAGAGAGAGGGATGGTTCCGGCGAGAGCTAAGAGAGTGAGTGAGAGAGTGAGAGAGGCAGGAGAGAGAGGGGTCAGAGTTACCAGGGGAGAGAGAGAATGAGTTGTCCGTGTTTTGTGTCTGTGTCTCTGTGAGATGAGTCTGAGTTGGGAGCTAAAAGAGAGAGATAGAAGGTTCTCGAGAGAGCGAGAGAGATCGATGAGGGCAAGTGAGAGAGAAACAGAGAGGGAGAAGGAGAGAAGAGAGCCAAGAGCGTGAGAGAGGGAGAGAAAAAATCAGATTAAAAAAGAGGGCGAGAGAAGATAAGGGATAAGGGGAGGGGGAGCCTCTGTTGGCCACCCTCCCCATTTTTTATTATTATTTTTATTTTTTTCTTCTTTTTCTTTTTAATTAATTAATTAATTAATAATTTTTAATTTTAATTAATTTAGATTTAATTTATTATTATTATTTTTTTCTTCTTCTTCCCCTTTTTTTTTAACATACAAACTAAAAAAGAATGCCCCTAAAATAATATTGCCATTATTACTATTATTATTTTTTAATTAAGTAATCAATTAATTAAGTAATTCAATAAATTTTTTTTTAAGTTTTAATTTTTAATTGATTAATTTTTTTATTTTTAAGCCATACGAAATTGGGTGTCAACACCTAGCAGTTTTCCTATATACTTTTCTGAATGCATGATTTAATTGTGATTTTATCCAAGATTCTAGGTGGACATTTTCAGCTTGTAAAAAAAGTTTTTCAGTAAGCATCATCCAATTTACCATACCTTTTCTACAAGATTATTGGTTAAAATGAAATATACCTGATCAGCCGGCGCCGGTTGTAGACCCAAGTTGTGTTTGTCCTCCAGAACTAGTCCCGGTACTAGGGAGGACGTTAGAATGTTGATTTTCAATATGCTGCTTCAGCGTTCCAGTGCCGGAATTCTTTCTATGCACCAATTTTTTCCCGCAATGTTTGCATTTCCCGTACCTCAATTCCCCTTCGTTTATGAGCTCATAATGCTCCCAAACCCAAGCAATTAGTCTCGTGGATTTACCTTGTGTTTGAGTTTCCTCCACACCAGGTTCATGACTTGTAGGCGTCGGTTCTGTTGACAGATTCCCGGACACCATCACATCCAACTCTTCCACTTCATCATCGGATAATTAATCGTCAAGACCCAAATCGTAATTCATCATATCGATTCCGGCATCATCGTCGTGAAACTCTTGAATTGAAGGATCAGCGACGGAACAAGGCTCGAAGGCCGGTGTTGCGGGAAGATGAACTATCTGTTGACTTGCCCTTTCCTTTTGAAGCCATGCCCCACGTACTAATAGTAGTGATTAATGCAAAATCAAGAGAGGATTATGAAGATATTATGGAGAGATTAGTAAGAAATTTGGAAGAGATTAAGAAAATAAGGAGAATGGTTGAGATAATATAGTAGATGAAGAAGAGAGATTGAGTGATTGTGTGAGTTTGACCAAAAAGTCCTTGAAATTTAGTTGTTGGGAGGGACAAAAATGAAATTTTGGGGGCTGAAATGAAGTAGAAAGCTGTTGGAGGACCTGCTGTGTAATTAGCCCTTTTTAAAAAAAAAAATTACAGGTTAACGTTATTGGCAGTGAGCCGTTGCGGTGCCAGGTGCGGGTCAGTGGGGCGGTCCGGTTCGGCGGGGTGGTCCCGGTCTGGGTCGGGTCGGTTTACGTGTTTTGACTAGTTCGGGGGCATTCTTTTTTGCATCTCCTCTTCCTATTGGGCCCATAATATAACGGGCTTTTTCCGATGCGGGTTTGACCAGTCCGGGCCCGGAGTTGACTGACGGTCAGGTCCCGATTCAGGCCGGATCAACCCGGCCCACCTCTCACCTCAATTCATAGCAACTTTTGTTTGGACAGCTGCTTAATTCGAACCTAACAACATGGACCAACATCTCACCATTCTTATCTCCAAAAAAGGCTACACTCAAAGCAGTATGAAGCATTTATATAATTTGGACCAATCCATTGAATTTTTTTTTAATTTTTTAGAAAAAGCTCATAAGCAGCAAGGCCCTATTCCAAAACCAATTACTTACTTACTTTAATCTAAAATGATTTTTTTTTTTTTATGTTGGTTTGTATTACTGGATAGATTAGCTACTTCTGACAGTTTAAGTCCATATATTTCTCATCTTTATGTGTTATGTCCTTTGTGCTCGAAGAATGATGAAATTTGAGACCATTTAGTTTTCAGTGTGATTTTTAAAAAATGGTTTGAAGCGGTGTTATGTGTAGACTCCAAAAGGGGTGCTTTATATAAATGGTCCTGGGTATATGAGATTGGATAAATAGGATAGTTAAGGGTAAAAGTTTGAAGGCAGTAGCTAGAAGAGCCTATTTTGTTGTGATGGTGTACTTTCTCTGACACGAAAGGAGTGACCGGAAACGTCGCAAGGGGAGTATTTTTTTTGTTAGTTTGCATGCATTTAATTATACTGTTAAAAAAATAAGCTATTTTTGGTTTTGAATCTTTTTCTTTTTCTCTTGGATCAATTTAATTTGAAAGTGAATTTTAGGTTGGTGTAATAATCTATTGAAAATATAAATTTTATAATATTATTAAATTTTTATAATTTTTTTTTCAGATGAATTATTGAATATATATAATATTAATTTTTAAATGAAATTAGTTTGAATAATAAAATTGTAAAAGTAAAAATATAACATTTTTTAATTAAGTTGATTTATGTTAAAACAGATTGAGTGGAAAGTTGGAAGGTCAAAGAGCTTCATTTCTTTTACTTGCAAGTGACTAAAAGTGCAACTTCATGTAATCAGGGAACACATTAAGCACTAAGCTCGAAATTAGAACAAACAAATATAAACTACCCTAAGGTTTTTTTTTCTTTTAGGGAGTGCTCGGGTGGAGGGAACTATACTATGGGCAATTTTATAATAAAAAAATCCAAGATTTAGATGAAAATATAATTGACCTCTTTTTATTTTGGAAATCTGCACATCACCCTTAAACTATATAACGTATTATAGAAAAATATTTTTAGACGCTTTATATTTGTTGGAATAAAAGTCATTGATAATCGAAAATGGGAATAGGACAATTTATGCCAGGAATCAATAAATAAAGAAAAAAATCACATTCAAGGGATAACATATAAGTGTTCAAAATATGATATATTATTTTTATTTTCAACTAAACCTTTTATTAATTTTTATCTAAAAGCAATGTCATTCAATACTAACAATCTATATGCCTAAAAATCATTTGAATATATTTTTAGTTAATTAAATTTTTTACAATTTTTTCACATCCAACTTAAAAAGGAAATTTGATAAAAAAACTTAATTGTGTCAAAGAATATTTTAAAAATGTTTTTTGTACTTCGTGAATTACCGTCACTAAGTAATAATAGCAAATCATTGTTAAAAGTTTGGCAAAAATTTAGAGAAGGTTAGTCGCTATTAAGAGTCTAGCAAGATTTAGTGACACGTAGGTGTTGCTAAAAGTTCACGGACTAGCAATCTCTAAGTTGTAGTAATGACTAGCCATCTTTATGTGAATATGATCTAGTTATAACTATCTGTCTTTAAGTTATGATTGGGCAAACTAGTGGAGGCTAGTTGTTGCTAATTTATGACTAGAAATAGTGATGACTTACCCTTGCTAGTTGACCATAGACTAGCAATGATTAACTGTCACTAGCTTTTTTAGGAATGATCAATTTCAATTCTTTCAATTTTTTTTCCGATCAAGATATATGGATTACTGGATCTATTTGTTTATAAAAAAAAATATGTAGATTATAAATTAGGATAAAATTTTGTTTAATAGTTAAAAAATTCATTCATCTCAATTAGCCGTCACAAACTCTTCTGAAAAATTAGTAACGGTTGTCGTCGCTAAATTATTAGTGATGAGTGAATTTAGTTGCGACGCATTTAATGACAGCTAGCCATTGTTACATCTAATTTATAAACAGTTAGTTTCCATGAATAGCGTCACTAAAACCTTTTTTTTTAGTAGTGATAATGTATTTTTTTATTATTTATTTATTTTTCCAAAGAGAGGGATTTTATTCACACAAGCTCAAGGAGGTTTACAAAGAACATCATGGAAAATGAGGGACTAAAAGTCCAAGCCACACATCTCATCTCCCTTTTACAACTTTTGCTATGTAATCAACACATTTATTTGCTGCCCTAACAGCATGATGAAATGTACACGACTCAAACATTGCTTGGTTGGCTTGGATATCCTCCACCAGAGGACAAGCTATCCAGTCAACGCTGTTTCCTTAAATAGTCGTAATAGCCATACTGCTATCTGACTTTAATATCATATGCTTAACTTGGAGGGAGGTTGCCTTCCATATGCCTCCTCAGATAACCAATACTTCAGCAACAAGGGCACTAGGACAATATAATTCAGCAGCCTGCCTGCCAGAACTAAGGAGCCTTCCTCATCATGAAAAATCATACCAGCTAGCTCCAGCTTTCTTAAGGTCTAAGTCCCATGCACCATTTGTGTTAAGTTTGACCATCCCTCTAGGAGGCTTCTGCCAACAAACCTAAGAAGCTGGTCAGACACTCTTTGGTCGGCTCTCATCTGTGTTTGTCCAATATTCTTGAACAACTTGATGAATCTGAAGAAGAACAGATACTGGATCTAGCCTCTTCCATTGAAAGATTGCTGCATTTCGACCTTTCCAATTGTGCTAGTAAGCATATATACTCTAGTTTAGATAAGATCAAATCTGAATCTTGGCCATCAAGCATATGATCAATCTATACTAGCGAAACAGCAAAAGTAGATAGGGAACTTCTATCTACAATGTAATCTAGGAGACCTAATTAACCAGACCCTTCGAGTCCAATCACACAGCAATATCAAATGTTCAGGCGTTTCAATCTGATTGCAAAATGGGCAGTAAGGATCTCATCTACATTTTCTCTGAAACAAATCCAGATTTGTAGCCAATGCATTCTGACAAAGCGTCCATGGAAAGTCAAGCACTTTAGGCACACATTTAATTCTCTACAAGATTTTCGATAACTTTGGCTCTGGCAAAAAAAAAAAAAAGATGATGGTGCATTCAGATTAGGAAGTCTTTTATGTTGGATTCCATACATTGATTTAGTAGATATTTCCCCCGTTTAAGTCCATGGCCAAACAAGTCTGTCATTTTTAGAAACATTGCTAATGAGAATTTCCAGTATAGCATTCTTTTCATCTTCAGTAACCACATTTCAATCTCACTCAACCTCCAGCTACAATATCTTGATCAATAATATGGTTGACCCTCAAGTTTGTAACATCCTCAAGCACATTTTCAGCATTTGATCAGCAATAATTAACTTGGCACCCTTAGGATCCAAGGATCACCCTATATTTTCACCAAAGAGCCATTCTGAATTTGCCAGCAAAGCTTGTCTTTGATAGTGTCCCTGCCAAGCAGGAGACTACTCCATCCCCATGAGGGCCTTGACCTTTTAATGCAGCAAGGAAATCATTATTGGGAAAATACAGACTTTAATTTTAAGCACCTAAACCCGCAATTTTTCATTTTACCAGAAAGAGCTTTGTTGAATTGTTCCAAGTCTTTGAATCCGATCGAGGCCCAGTTCTTCCAATAAATTTGGCCCACCAGAAGTTGGCAATCATGGCAGAGATTGAAGTGCACCAAGTCTATGGGAACTTAAAACACTGTATGGGATAGATAGGGACAGATAATGCAACAGATTTGATCAACACTTTTCTTTCGAAGCCTTGTATTTTGTGAAGAATCCTGTAACGGACAAATGCTAGTGCTTCATTTTTAGATCTTCCCCGAAGAATTGAGAGACATAAATATTTCCCTGAATTGTCAATGATAGGAATATGGATGTATGACTAATTCTCTGCTGAGTATTAGGACCGAAGAATAGACTTGACTTGTCAGATAGTGATAACGCATTAAATAACTCATTATTTGTTTAATATATTAAAACGGTTGCTATTGGTCTAGAAGCTAGCTGTGGCATGGTCCAAGTCTCTCCCGATAAAAAAAAATCCGTTCACGGTAAATTTGGTTCTCCGTTTCCCACTCTCAAACTTTATCTTGTAATTTACCTGATTAAAAGAAAAACGGAAAAGATCATTATATACGTGTGCGTACATGTTACATAAATTCCCTTATTATTATATACATTGATGATGACTAAATAAGCACATTTATTATCAACGAATTAAAGTCACGGTTTCGATCGATCATCATAAATACTGGACAATTCTCGCGCGCGTCCACCCCCGCGGACGTACGCCAAGGATGGAACACGTAACTCCGTTTGTTTTCTTTTATTGTTTTTTCAAATCTATTTTTTTTTTAATTTTAGAGTTAATTAAAAAATAATTATATTTTTTTCAAAATATATTTTTATGAAAAAATTATTTTTGAGATTTTTTTCTTTTATATTTTAAGGAATTAAATCAATTACCATTTTATATTTTTAACATCAAATAATTATCTTATTTTATAAAATTTCTTTTATTATTCTTATTGTTGGGATTCAAATCAGTTACATTTTTTTTTATATATATTTTCACACTAAAATGTTAATATTCTAACTAATACACAAACTGGGATAATATAAAAAGAAAAACAGTATCTATGTTTTTATTTTTCATTAGAAATTAGACATCACAGTATATGACATTTGACATCACTGTAGATAAAATTAGACACTCCTATAAATTATGTTAGACATCAATACGTAATTTGTTTGCATAAAAATATAAAATGGTTGTCATGTTTTTTTTTTTAAATTCCTTATCAGACTTAAGCACTTAACTCATCATACTAGACATTCAACCACTATAATCAAATATTTGAATATTTCAATCCAACACTTGAGATATCATACTCAAACTCGTAGACTAAACACCTTTTTACCATATTCAGACATTTAAACTATTATACTAGATATCAAAGCACCACATTTAGGTACTTGGACACTACAAAAATTTTAAAAAAAATGAAGTTAAATACCTTGTACTTAGAATAAAAATTAATGATTCAACGTCATTTTCTATCTATGAAATATCTAATTCTACGATAAAATGTCTAACTATATCTACACGATGTTTAGTTTATATAAAGTGTAGTTAAGTTCATCTACATCTAGACAAAATACAACAATGTAGGAAGCTATAAAAACATGACATGATATTCTAGTTAAATACCCTTTAAAATAATATTATTATACTCTCAATTAAAGGTAAATTTTGAATAATTAAAGTATTTTATCCCTGTCACTAGGAAAATAACTTTCAAACATTCACATATTAGAAGTAGATACTCAAACACCAGACGTAGACACTAGCAAACCAGTTTCAGACACTCTAAGGTAGACACTATTTATCTATGGTTAGACACTAACAATGTTAATTTTTCTGTTAATGGCAGATGTTCACCTTAGTGGACAATATCATATCTCTAAATACTTAATGAGCAAATAGATAACTATATAATTAACACACAACCAGTATTAATGAAGTTTATATATAGATTATAACACAGAGACAGTTAATAATAGGAATATTTATAATAAATTACTATATATAATTAACGAATAGCGTTTTTCATATGTTTTTTTATAATTAATTATATTTATAGACTCCAGTAGTATTTAAATCTTATTTATAGTCTACAAATGTTAAAATTCTAATAGTGATATCAAATATATAACTAAAGTAACACTTAATAATTTAATATAATTATTTAATACTAGCTAGTTGATACTTAATATTATAATTTCATAAAGTTGCCCACTGACTTTAACTAATATTAACGGTACAGTCGGGACTCGGTTTGGTTAAAATTTTGGTGCTTAACACATAAATTTATGAAATTTAAACATTATTATACATAAAAATTCTTGTATATATACAATTAACTTATCTTTTGATCTGTGCTCAACCAAAAAGATTTTTTTTTTAGGAAATACAGAACTAAAATGTTATCAAAATGAAATAAAAACTAAATAAATTTAATTTATCATGATTTCAAACTCCTAAAATAAATGATACACATTTCCCTAATAAAATTATTAACGGTGAGGGTGTAATTCTAAATTTCAGAAAACCTAAGAGGAAATATAATATATTTTCCAAAATTGAGTGGGGGTGCCTTGGTATAATACTAATCATCTCTTTTTCTGGAAAAAGAATACTAATCATTTGTGCGGGATAGCTGAGAAAGTTAGGTATATACATACTGTCCAAAATCATGTTATTCTACCAACCTTTACTCCGTCGTTTTAATGGCAGTCATGAGACCGATGACTACAATGCTTTTCTATAACAAAATTCAAAACTTCTACCTTTAGAAATTGAAAATATTGAACTTCCACTTGAATATTTAAAGGAAAGCCCTGTTTCACTATAGTTTCTTTTTTTGTAAAAAAAAAAAAAAGAATTTCGTGATACGAGTTTAAAATGTACATTTCAATTGTTAACGTTTATATTTAATGTTGACATGCCATATTTCTTTGTAGACAACAAATTAATATATAAATTTTCGTATAAATGTTAGATAACATATATATTTTTTTTCTAAATTTGATTTTCAAGATCTTTTTTACAATGATTAGAATAAGAATGCTTTGCATCAAAGTAAGTTCAAAAGGTCAGAAAAATTCAATTATTGTGGGTTGAAGGAACTATTAAACTTGTTAAATATGGTCAAATCATTAATATAATGGAGGCAAGTTTATAACTATGTTAAGAGTAGAAACTTAAGTTTGAAACTTTGGCCTTCAAATGCGTTCACATTTATAATATAACGATGATGTAAAGTGTGATTATTTAAAATTGATCAGTATTCCAATTATTTGTGTTGTATCTAATTTTGCAATTGCTTGAGTCAATTTTTTTTTATAATAATTTTTTGATGAAAATTCATTTTCATTTATCTTAGGACTTGCAGTCTCTACTATAAAAATATAGCACTGAAGAATGGGAGAGGTTTGGCTCAATTGTAGGCCTTGCACATTTTCAATCCTCATGATATTGTAAAGTAAATAATCAAGACAAATATGGTATCCAAATCTATAGCCTAATCCTAAGAACAAACCCTTTTTTTCTTGGATCAATTATATTTTCCATCTGATCATCTAATTTTTCTTTCTTATATCATTTTTTGAGCCTCTTGGTTGCCAATTTTCAGGATATCATATGATCTCTCAGCACTTCTTCTCTTAATGTCTAGACTTTTTGCAATAAGAACATTTCGACCTTAATCTTCCACCTGGTTTGTTGTTTGCTAAAGCCTTTGCTTTGTTTTGCAGCCCTTGTATCGCCATGGCCAAACTGTCCTTTGGATCCTCATACCAAGTCAGACTTAACTATTTCTTCTCAGTTACCACCATCGTATAGTTTCTAATTAAGGATGGAAGTGGCTCCATCACCAAGATTTATGAGCGCATAGTTTTGAACCTCTAGTCTAGTCCCATCAAGAACTCTTGAGCGTGCTCCTTTTCTTTCTCATCTACTTAAACTTTGGCCGCCTCACACGTATAGGTAGGGATTTAAGTATAGGCACTGAGCTAATCCTAATAGCCATTTAATTTGGTGTAGTAGGCTGCCACATTCATGATCCCTTGCTTAAGCAATACTATGCTTTTCCGTTGTTCATGTGGTTGAGGTTTGTTGGTATGACCAAAACGCTCTTCTAAATCATTCCATATTCATATGTTGTATAATGATATGCTATGGAATCATGGAATGAGGGATGAATTAATTACCAACCAAGCGAGCACTAATCCATTGTACCTATCCCATGCCAAGCTTTCTATGACATTTTGTTCTCATTTCTGGAGTTTCCTTTTGATGAACCCTAACTTGTTCTTTGCTCGTAGGACGTTTAGGATATTCCTCTTCCATCATGAATAGTTATCGCCATCTAAAGTAACTGAGACCAAAGGGGCAATGGTGTTGTCAGCTGCAGTCAAGAAGTATGGTGAAGTAGGTTCTTGAAAGACATTAAATGACGATCCCCCGCCACCTCCTGAGTTCAGAGGCACCACACTGTCCTTGTCTTACTATTTCTCATGTTTGTAGACCTAATTAAAGGATCATAACCTGGCTCTTATACAGTGTAAAAAAGTGTTTGTGTGGAATACTTTTCCTTTATGCTTTCATTGACAGCATATAAGTATTCTAATACAACATAAACACTAGATATATAATGTGAGATAAGGATAATGAACCACTAAATACACAATGTAGGATAAGGGTAAAGACATTTTTCCAATACAATTTTCTGGTAAGTTTAAATAATTAATAGTTAATAGAAAACTTAAATTATTATTTTTTCCTTTCTATAAATATAAAACAATTTTCCATGTACTAAAAAATGAGGGTAAGATCATGTTTTTCAATGTTGCTTTGAGATAAGATGGTTGTAATTCTAACAAACAAACGATCACCTTACATTTTTCCTTAATTTACATTCTATACTAATAAGCATAAAAAACTATAAATTAGAAATTTGTGGTTATAGGTTCAGCGTAAAAATGACATTCTCAGATCCTCAAAAAGGCTATATGAGAAATGGAAAAAACCTTTTAGATCCATTTGTAGTTTAAGAGTGCCATTGACTTGTAAAGGATGTACGCAAATAAATTATCCTACATTGTTGAAAATTATCCTAAGCAAGATACATATATATAATGCTAGTCTCTTGTCCCATTAGTTTAAACTTTTGAAAACAAGTGTAAGATCATGATCATATATACTATCTCACTTGACAAATCTTTTATCCCTGGTTTAGACATCATCAACAAGTGGTATTAAAACCAATGGTTTGGTTGAGAACGATGTAGGTGTGCCTGGATAACACTAGCATGGTTAGCACGAAAAGAGCTAGAAACTCATGGTCGACAACGTAGGGTGCTGGATGCCATTTGCTACTTCATCCACATGATTAGTAAGTGCAAGATTAGGGTTATGGGAATGTGTTGGAGATAGCACAAGTAATTTGCTACCTAAGTAGCAAGTGCAAGGATAGGGTGACTCATGCTGTAGGGAAATTAACATGATGGAGTGCCTGCTCTTAGTGACTCTTATGTAGGGGAATCGACGTGATGAAGTGTATGCTATTGATACATTATGTGTGTTGTGGTTGAGTGTGCTCTTATTGCATTGATGCTTTCACTCAATCAGGAATGTGGTAATTATATGTAGTGGAGTTACTTGTGAGCGGGAGATTGTTGAAAATCTATGCAAGTGACTTGTCCAATATGATTGGAAATTGTCTAAAGTGAGGTCATGACTATATGTGGTATCCTATGAGACTTAAGTTTTTAAGAACAAGTGTGATGTCATAATTATATGTAATGTCTTGTTTGACAAATGTCCCCCATTTAGACCTCTCCAACATACTGATGATGGTGCCACAAATCCAATCCAACTCAATGATTTATGATCTTGAGCCAAATTAAATATTTTCAACAATTTTATAGTCCTAAAGCAATCTAAATATTTTTGGACGATCCAGTGATCTTATGATCTAACCATGATTCTAAAGCATCTAGCTAAAAATAACTATTATTCATCCCTAGTCATGTGGCCTAGTGGCTAGGGGGTCATAAGGATATAAGGAAAATCAAGATTCGAACTTTGTGACCTCGGCATCTCTGCCCGTATATTATCATAATACTGGTTCATATAGCATTTGGGTCCTAAAAAAACAGACATGTTTTCAGTCTACTACATGTAAGTAGATAATAACCCTTATAAATTGCATAGATGTTTTTAATTACAAAAGAAAGCAAAAATTACTACTATAGCTCCTGGACAATTAATGAAAGAGAAAATTGATGAAATAAAATACTTCCTCCGTCCCAATTTACTTGAAACTTTTTTTTTTTGAAATCCTAAAAGGTTGAAACGTTTCCTCTTTTGGAAAAGTTTAAACAATTAAATTATCATTTTACACGAAACCCCATAAATTCTCTTTTTTTAATCTCAACTCAATCTATCACTACACAAAACTAAAAAAAAAATCTTTTTTTTAATCATTATTTAAACTTTTACTACATAAAAAAATACACATAAATTACATATACCTTAATATCTGTGCTTAGACAAATATTTCAACTAAAATGAGACTAAAATGAGACAGAGGTAGTATCTTTTATTTTTCAAAAAATCCTGTCGGGGTAGCCTGTAGTCGATGTTCTTTGTAATCAACGGATTCCTAAGTCTGGTGGTTTCAGACCTCGGGTTGTCTCGTCATGAGTGCCAGAGGTGCCACAGTTCGGGACCTGTTTGATCGTGAGAAAAGGATCTGGGACCGCTCCTTGCTTGCCCGGATTTTTGACCCAGGAGAAATGGAGGCCATTTTAAAAGTCCCGGTAACTGTAAGCCCTGATCGGGGGCCAGACATACTCGTGTGGCATTTCTATGGCAATGGGTTATACAGGGTCAGAAGTGGGCATGAGGTTTTGATCAGGCTGAACAGCAGCAGAGTGCAGTGGTCGGTGAATCATACTCGGCGTGGTAGAAATTGGTGTGGGGGCCGGGCACCTGCTGTAAACAAGGTAAAGGTGCTGCAGGTATGGCGGCTAAGCCAGAACCTTCTTCCAACCTGGGATAACCTTCCAGGCGTCTCCAGTTTGGAGTGGTTTTCTCACCCCCTTACACCAGTGGGAGCGAGTCTTCATAACTCTCTAGGTGCTTTGGAATCACAGGAATGGCGTTGTTCATGGGTGTGTCCCCGAAGTCGTTGGCCTGGCGAGCTTCGGTCCGCTTGAGTGATGTGCTGCACTTCCAGGATAACCTCCTTAATTGGTCTCCCTAAGATCAGACTTCAGAGGGATGGCTGAAGATAAACATGGAATCTGCTGACTGCTGTTAGTGGAGATGCCAAGTTGGGGCTGGGGGTTGCTATTCGAGACTCCCAAGGTGTGCTTCGTGGTTCGTGCAACACTAGCTGCCCATAACAATGGGCCTACTTTTCACGTCCCATTTTATATAAGATAAAAATGAAATAAGAGGCGCTTTTTTAAAGTAAAAATAAAATTGTAATCTAATAATTCCTAAATATTTCGTGGAACGACAAGTCACATGTGTTATGTGTACCAAGACATTCGGTCCTGAGTTAAAGCTCTCCATCCAATAATTAATTGCTTGCTCTGTCACTTAAAAATTGTGTCATAAATGTAAATCTGAAGCACCCTTTTATTTTTTAACAAAAATGACTTATATATATATTTAGATAGAGGAAAAATCAGTATTAAAATTATTTATTAATTGATAAACTATTATTAAACAGATCATATTTATTAGAGAAAAAATTATTAAAAATTTCTATGTGGTTTAAATTGTGTTTTTAAAAGTAAGTGTCATGAACAATATTTAATGCAAAAAAAAAAAAGAATGGTAAAAATTATAGGACAGTGTAAGTAATGCCAAATTTACCTCTGGAGTTGTGCCAAAACCATTTATAATTCTTTTTCCAATTAGTTATTTGTACCATCTGAATCATACAAGCGCCAAATGTGTCCGTCATAATTTACTAACTCATCCATCTACACCTAACACGTAAACCGACCATGTAAATGTTAATAGTTCCTCACATACAAGTCAAAATCCAAAGCTAAATTAGTCATATGATACGATGGTTATATCATATCAAGCAAACAAAAAGCTGGAAAAAAAAGAGAGACTTTTATCTCTTGTTTCCAATTAGATTCAGACAATTTGTTTATATCTGACTGATTTTCTTTCATTTTTTTTATTATTTGATTGATCTTATTTATTATTTTCTATCACATTTCATGGTAGATACAATCTTCTAAAATTTTTTGTGTTTATCAATAATTCAAAACTCATAGGGTAGATTTTTCAATTAGGGACAGATAACAATAGATCTAAGTTTTTTATTAGGTTCATAGAAATCTTAACCTTACTAGGATATCTTGACATTTGACAAGAGATATTGAGGTGATTATATAGAATCAATTTTAGTCTTTATTTTTCTAGGTTTTATAGGTAGTTTTTTTTATTTTTATAAATAGTCTCTTCAGGTCTCCGATATCTGTTTGATTCTAGCACTGTCTAGTTATTATCAATTTGATTTGGATTTTATTCCTGTTATTTATGAATTCTCTATTTTAGATTTATTATGATTTATATGAAAGGTTCAGCCTAATTCAATTCTCTTCATTTCATTTAGTATCACAGGAATGAATAGTCTTTCAATGATAAATTTTATGTTCTCATTAGTTGTTGTTCCTTAGAGTCTTATATCTTTGTTGATTTGTAAGATGTAATTTGACTTGCTCTTAATTAGAATGAAATATATTTTATAAAAAAAAAAAAGATATTTGTGGGACAATTATTTTGAAATTCTCGGTGCTTCTCCGTTTAATCGAAGAAAAAAAAAATTTCCACTTTATAGTAACATTTGACATTTTTTGTTATTGGCATTTTGGCATCATGGTCATGCCAAATGACAATGCTTGACACGTAGTATTGAAACCTTTTTAACGCATATTTATAATTGTATACAGAAAAGATAATTCATCTAATTTACTTTTTCAGAAATCAATTTTTTCGCAAAATTTTGTAAGAAAATTTTGTGCATGGACCAATTATTACAAAAAGAATTACGATATCCTCATCGTGTGATATTCGCATGAGACGACATCCGGCATAGAAATGGAGAGGCGGATGCACATGTAATGTATGAGAGTCCAGGACCGATTTTTTTTTTTATAAATATACTGTTAATAAGAGCTACGTAATTTAGTAGTTGTATCTGATTTAATTTTTAATTGAACTTCCATAATTTTTGTAATATTAATTGGAACAAAAGATGTGGCCCTTTGACCTCAAGAAAGATAAAGAATGGGTTAGCCTCCTTTTTTTTTTTTTCATTGATAATTAGAATTATGACATAAGTCTTACAGTGACCCTGAACTTCCATACATTTCTCTATCTATGTCTCAAATTTTTTTTGTCACTCTTTCTTCTTCAAACATATAGAAAAATTATAGACTTAGTTAAATAAAAGATAAAGTCAATAAGTCAAGTTAAAAGAATATATAAGTTTAAGAGTTAGAAGAGAATTTTGTTTTTTATATTTTATACAATATGAATAACTCACTCATCTTTTTCATATTTCATACCCTATTCGTCCCAACTTCTCTATCACGGTTTAGTATTTTTACTTGAGTTTACCTTGAAGTTATTTATATTATTACTTGATAATTTTTTTTAAAATATCTATTTGTAAATTTTATGTCTTATAGTTTTTAAATATAAATTTTTAAATATTTTTTACAAATAATAATGATAATAAACTTAAGTCAAATTTAAGTAAAAAAATAAAAATAAAACAGATAACGTGAAACTAATGTGTATAATTTTCTAACGTGAATAAAGTCATCCGACCAAGGGTATAAAAAAGGCTAAATCAAGACATTTTTCATATCTGATAAATATTTTTTTCATCATATATATATATGAATCCTTTCATAAAAAATCCTGAACTCACACAAAACGGTGGTTTGTCTAACAAAAATTAAAGTCCCTAATTCCCTGCAGAAAAGGGCCGCATGGCAGGGCTGTCTGTCATAGATGCGCTGGCACAAAGTGTTGGACTGCTTCCAATAACATACATTACTTGCATACGTACCTTTTCTGTTGCAAAAAAGTTTTTTTAAGAAAAACCTCTAATATCTTAGTGAATACTTTACCTACCCCTCCTGTTTGTGAATCATCCACTTTACTCCTTAAAATTTAATAGATCCTCATCCTTCACTTTACTCCATTCCATAATGTTGAGGGCTAAAATGTCCTTTTCCTGTTTGCTTATATAAGCTTAATTGACCATAATGTCCTTAGGAAGCAATAACACTTTACTAAATTAACTAAAATTTTGTATAAAATTATATGTGAAAAAAAAGTTTGTTTTATTAGCAACAACAACAATGAGTGAATTGCGTCTGTGAGCTCTAACTTTTAATTATTATATCATTTTAGACCCTAACCTTTATTTTGCATATGAAAAATCTCTAACCTCATTTAAATGTTCCATTTTTAACCTTTTGTGGATGAAAAACGTTAGTGCAAATGGAAAATGCAACGTGGCATGCTAACGTGGACATTTTGCCAGAGTGGCGTAATAAATCAATTGTCATGCATGACATGAAAAAGTAAGAAAAAATTTAAAAATAAAAAAGTTACAAAAAACAAAAAAACAAAGAGAGAATCAGAGTGGCATAATAAATCAATTGTCATGCATGACATGAAAATGTAAGAAAAAATTTAAAAATAAAAAAGTTACAAAAAACAAAAAAACAAAGAGAGAATCAGATCATAGCTGCCCCAACTGGGCTTCATCATTCCCATCTGTTTGCCTTTCGTTGTTCGCCCTCCCATCTTTTCAGTATCTCTTTACTTGATTCTCTGCTCTGTCAGCACCAAAAGCATTATACGGCATCAAAAGCGAAATCAATGAGAACCTATCGTCATTGCTATCGTGCTCAGTCGTAAAGTTTCCTCTAATATGAAGATTTGGTTTATGGGTCAAGAACATCACTAAACTTGCCAAGAAATCCATGGATCAAGCGTCAGACATGAGGAAATTTCTAGTGATGATGATGAGAGGGTCAATAGATCTAGCGCCTGAAGTGGATCTATCATCCACCACCTTCTACGATTGATTTCCCTGTTTCAATCATCATCAAAGCTTCCTGATGCTACCATGAGTTGGGATGAGGGAAGAGAAAGAAGACAAAGTGGGATCGAAGTGGGGATGGGAAATAAAAAGCACAGAAATCTATTTTTCTTTGATTTTTTTCTATTGCCAGCAATGGTGCCACAAAGGTAGACAACGTCGAGGGTTAGAAGCAATCAAAAGCATCGGCTTGGCATTGGGCTGGGTGGGGAGGAGGGGACTACGATGAGGAAGGAAGAGGATTGGACTGAGTGGAGGGCTAATGGTCGATTTGGGAATCAATTTGGGTATTCGATCTAAACAATGACCAGCAGTGGCAGAACGAGTGACCGGCAACGGGGCAATTACTTTTTTAAATCATCAACGCTGGCATGCCACGTGGCAAATCGTCCACGCTAACATGCCACATGGCATTTTTTAAATCCATATTAATGTTTTCCATCTACAAAAGGTCAAAAAATGAAACATTAAAATAAGGTTAAAGATTTTTCATGTACA
Source organism: Aquilaria yunnanensis (assembly GCA_039654915.1). NCBI lineage: Eukaryota > Viridiplantae > Streptophyta > Magnoliopsida > Malvales > Thymelaeaceae > Aquilaria > Aquilaria yunnanensis. The sequence goes on from CM077595.1 coordinate 8,443,373, forward strand.
AAATCAAGGTTAAAGTCTAAAGTGGTACAATAATTAAAGGTTAAGGACTACATATGCAATTTACCCCAACAACAACAACAACAACAACAACAATAATAAAATAAACCAATTCAACAAAAAAAATAAGAACATAGAAAAATTTTGTAAGATTTCAATAAAAAAATGAGTTATGGAATATAAAAAGGGCCTACTAATGTTAGTGTCTGACTTTCTATCATCATGATGGACACATCACATTCATTTGATTGCATATGTCTTTTTATATTTCATAACTTATTTTTCATTGAAATCTTATAAATTTTTTCTTTGTTTTTTTCTTCATTGAATTGGTTTATATTATTATTGTTGTTGTTATTGTTGTTATTGTTGTTGTTATTAGTACTGCTACTGCTGTGCTCTTAATGGACAATTTACTTCTCATTTAATATAACAACTATTTTTTCAGACACTTTTAGTTTTTAAAAAAAATATATTTAATTGATGATTTGTCTCACATATTTCATATTTAATTACATACTATGATTAGTTACTATATTTCAAACACTACAATTGAGACACAATTCTGAAAGAGTAATGTTATTTATACTAGGTTTGACTAGCAAAATTTTATTGATAATAAAAAAAAATAATTTTTGTCACATATAATTTTATATAGGTTTTAGTTAATTTAGCAAAGTATTATTATCTCCTAGGGGCATTATGGTCAATTCAACTTATCTAAAGCGACAAGAAAAGGGCATTTTGGGCCTCAAAACGTAAAATGAAGATTTTCCAAATAGCAAGGGTAAGTGAAGCATTCACTAAACCTTGGGATTCTTTTTTTGAAAAATTTCCTTTTCTTTTTGGTTAAATATCCTGTTTTTTCCCTTAATCTTTCTCATAGAAAAATTAATTTATCTAGTCAACACACTTTATTGGGTAGGTTTTTCCTAAAAATAACTTGCAAATTATTCCCCTTATTTTTGCTTCACTGTGAATTCTCTATGAAGTCGTCCTTTATATATTAATATTAACACATAGAAAAATCGTATTTAAAAATGAAAAAAAAAATAGTATTTTTGAGCCATCTCGCCACAAAATTTTTCTTTATCATATAAATGAACTTGAGTTTCCTTTTTTTTTTTTTAAATAAAAACGAGTATCTTGCAGTTATCCCTAAATTTATATTAATATTATAGTGACATCTAAGATTTGGAAATCTATATTTTTTTATTATTTTTTACACTGTCTGAAATAATTTTTTGAAATCTTAATTTAAACTATTTACTGATATTCTAGTAATTTTAAGTTTCTGATATTTTTTAAGTTAATTTATATTTAAAAAAATATTTTTTTGCATTTATAAAGAGAAAAATTAATGGTTTAAAATATTTATTAAGTTTAAAAAATATTAAACAATAAAATTATTAAAAAACAGTTACTAGATAATCTAAATTTAAATTTAATATTTTTTGTCAAAAAATGTAAAAGAAAAAGTGAGAAGAAGGTGTAGATTTTTAGACATAAGATACATAACTATAATATCAACCTAAATTAAGGGAGATAACTTTAAATTATCCGAAAAAAATTAACTGGAATTCTAAAACACGGTAAATGGTGAGGCATATATTTTTTTAAAAAAATTATTTTGGGATGAAAGGAATGGTTTTTATCTTTCATTGCCTGGAATTTTTTTTTATTTAAAAAATTCAAATCTAGCAAGTTAAACATGTTCGAACAAATATGAACACTGCTTTAAGCCATTAAGTAAGTTAAATAAGAACTTTCCAAAAACTATCATACGCTGATTGATTCATCATAAAGTAAATGAGATGCATTTATTTTCCAACATCAAAGCTAGGATATTCTTACTTTTAAAAAAGATTAGGGCTAAAATACACTCTGCTCAGACACTACTCCCACACTTTGGGTCTATTTACAATTTCTACCACCAAACTCCACAAGCTCATCAACGACGCCGCACTTTGATTTCTTCTTCAGATCTCTTCTTACTTTTTGCTCTCATTCCCTATAAAGTCTTCCCGTTCTTCTTCATATGAGAAAGGGACCATAATTCTATTGTCGCTTGATTGCCAACTACCCTTTGCTCATCGTCGTTCACCAGGCACTTGTCTTCGATATTCTTAAATACCTAGTTTGATGTGGCCCTCGAATCTTCCATGTTTGCACCAACAGCCCTATTTTAGTGCAGTTCCTTCTCACGGATGTAGAAGAATCTGGTGGTTGAGGTATCCCACATCATTAGCAAGAGCCTCCGTGTCAAAAGTTTCTTACCAGAAGCAGTATCCAAGAGTTGGTGGTCTGTCGACCAGGCTAATTCTTCCTTCTCAGCTCATTCAAGTTGTCTAGACTGCCGCTGAGGTTGATTTTCTCTCTATTTGATGGATGGACTGAATTGAAAGACCAAATTTATCTTTAGATCTTCTATTGGTGCTGATAGGAGCTCACTACTAAAAAAACGGACTTTACCAACTGCCATTTACCAACGTGCAGCAGTTGGTAAACTGAATTTACCAACTGCTGCACGTTGGTAAATGGCAGTTGGTATTCCATACGTTGGAAAATTCTTTACCAACGCGCAACTAATAACACGTTGGTAAATTCTAACGTGTACACGTTGGTAAAATACACATTCGTAATTACCAACGGTCATTTAATGGACTCGGTTTCCATCGCGTAGTTATAGTTACCAACTTCTGCGCGTTGGTAAGTTACCAACGTGATGCGCGTTGGTAAGTTACCAACTGCTGCACGTTGGTAATTCACCAACTGCTTCACGTTGGTAAGTTACCAACGCGCTGCACGTTGGTAAGTTACCAACGCGCAGCACGTTGGTAATTCACCAACTGCTTCACGTTGGTAATTGGGTTACCAACTGCTGCACGTTGGTAAATTACCAACTGTCAGTAGTTGGTAACTTGACAGTTGGTAATTACCAACTGGCGGAAGTTGGTAACGGTGTTGTTATAAAGCCGTTGGTACTGACCCTTCGCGGAAGTTGGTTTGTTTCACATTTGTGCGTTCGTTATGTATATTAAACGTTCCAGGTTTCGGTTGTTTCGTATTTTTCCCCGTTTCAATCCACATTCAAAAGTAAATTACCAATTCAAAAGTACGCCCGGCTTTACTCAGCAATAAACATTACACAACTATGTCAACGTAATTGAAATATTAATATTCTCAACTACAGCTGGATTAAAGCAATAACAGATATGTCTGAAAGAAAGCATTCAACATTCAACGGCTTACACATTTCATAAATATCAAGTCAGTCTGATTTAGGTCTAAAAATAATAAAGTTGCCATGCTCTAATACAAGAACTGCAGAAATGCGCTAACCTGTTGATGAGGCCCATCACGGAGTCCCGACTATCTCCTCATCCTCTGACTCCGAGTCATCCGGATAATGTGGAACTGGTTGTGCCGGCGGGCATGGAAGGTTTAGCGAACGACAAATAATCTCCAACTGCGCCCGGTTTGCCTCCAATGCAGCTCTCTGAGCCTCCATCTCTGCTCTCTGTCTCCTCTGAATCCTCTCGAGCTTCCTCTCGTACTCCCACTGTTCTGTGTAACCCGTTCGGCGAGGCAAGAAACGGTTACTGTACATCCAACTCCGGGCGGATTCCATTACAAACAAAATCTGTTCGTAATCATAAACATCTGAATCTATTACGTGATATACGTAGTCAAGTTTTATATTTAGTTAATAAAAACAACAAAAGTTCATTAATGTTTATGTAAGTAACTTAAAAAGTTGGAAGATAATCTTAGTTTCTTCTCAAACTTATTAATCTTATGATTAACGTACAATCATTATTATTGTTGTTAGTGTTCTTATTATTCTTATTGTTCTTAGTATGTAAATTAAAAAGTTTCTTCATTATATTTTATTACATATAGGCTTTACTAAGTAAAAAAGGTAATGAATAAAGAAAGTTTATGTTTACGATGAGGGTTAAAACTGTCCTTATTATTCCTGTATGGTTTAGGGTTTGAAGGTTAGAGATTGAGGGTTTATGATTTGGATTAAGAGCTTATAGTTAAGGTTAAGGTTAAGGTTAGAGTCTTGGGTTATAGGGATTAGGGTTGCAATTTTTTGATTTACCGTTTATGGTAATGTTAAAATTAGTGTTAAGGTTAGGGTCTAAGTTTATGTCTTTTAGAGTTTAGATTTAGGACCCACCCCAGATACTGCAAATACTATAGACTTATAGTTTAGGTTACATATTGTAATTAGGGTTAACCAAGTTTAGGTTTGGGGTCTTGGGTTTAAGTTTAGTTTTATGCTCTAAGGTAAAGGTTAGGGTTAGGAAGCAGATTGCGTTCAATTCATGTTTGGTCTTTTCTTGAGTTATTTAGTCTTTTCTTGAGTTATTTTTAACAGTATGAGATTTGCAAATGAATTAACAGAAATTAATTATACTACATAAGCAATTTACGTAAATAAAAATTATTGTATATTTTTAAAGATACTAAAGAATTTCATAGTACGACAACAAAAAATATTTTACAGGTAAGAACAAGAGATTTTACGCTACAATACTACTGAGACCAACATTTAATTTTTTGTAAAGGAAAAAGCGGGACAATTTTCATATTAATTCTAGCAATTGTGAAGGAAATCAAAGTTTGTTGTCCTGAAAGGTACAAATATTCAGTAAACAATAAAAATGGACCATCTTAGATAGAAATAATGAAATGGTGATAAATATATCTATTAGTATGTTCATGATTTGGTTTTAATTAAACTCAATATTTTGACATATGCATATATTACCCACACATTTTACTTAAAAGTAATTATTTTCTATTTTTAATTTAATCCCAAAATTCTGAAAAAACTAAGAAAATGTACATAAATGTTAAATTATAATGGGTCACCCAACTAGTTCAAATCCAACCATCAACAACAATACATCACCAATATTTCACAAATTTTACTACAAAATAGCTGGTAATAATAGGAATATTACCTATTTTTTGGAAAATAAAAAAATTAAAAATATGTTCTAAACAAATAAAAATTTAAGTGATAGTAAATTTAAGTGTAGATTACTTACAACGTAATTTTACACAACAATTAAATAAACTACCTAATCAATTTACTTACAACTTATTATTAACTATTTTAAATTAAACTAAATAATTTCACTCATAAATATACAACCTAATTAATTTACTTCCAAACTACTTATTTATTATATCTAAATATAGAAACTAATTTTACACAAATATTAAATATACCACCTAATTAATTAACTGACAATAAATTTTTCACTATTTTAAATTAAACTCAATATTTTGACACATACATATAATACCCACACATTTTACTTAAAAGTAATTATTTTCTATTTTTTTTTTAATCCGAAAATTCAGAAATAACTAATAAATTTCACATAAATGAAAAAATTATAATGGGTCACCCAAAAAGTTCACATCCAACCATCAACAATAATAAATCTAAAATATTTCACAAATTTTACTCCAAAATACAATGAAATAATCAAAATATTAACTAATTTTCGGAAAATAAAAAAATTCAAAATACGTTCTAAACAAACATACCTCAAATCCGACTTCAATTGCTTCAAATACCTCCAAATAGCTTCAAATCAGCTACAACAACGAAAATCAAAACCCATTATCAACAAACAACCGATCCAAATTTGGAATAAAAAATTGAAAAAATATTCAAACTAACCTACAGATCAACGAAATGAAGACCAGATCCACGTTTTAGTAAGCTTAACGAAGCAATTTCACCCCTTGGTCTTCAAACGAACGTGCTGTGTGTGCGTGTGGCAGTTGAAATTAAAAAACGCAGAGGACGCGAAGAACAGAAGAAGAAGAAGAAGAAGAAGACGAGCTGGAGTCGCGGGGGGGGGGGGGGGGGGGGGTCACGTGGTTTTTAAAATTAAATCAAAACGCACCGAGTCGCGCGGGGGGGGGGGGGGGGGGGGGGGGGGGAATAAAATTAAAAATCAAATCAAAACGCATGCACTGAGTCGCGAGGGGGGGGGGTTTAATCAAAACGCTGCGTATAAAAAAAAAATTTCCAACTGCTGAACCGTTGGTAAAGTTCAAAAAAAAAAAAAAATATTTCCAACTGCTGGAAGTTGGAATTTTTCCAACGGTTAAGACCGTTGGTAATTACCAACGGTTTGCACGTTGGAAATCAAAAAATCTGTAAAATTTTTTTGAATCCCTCACCAACGCCTGCACGTTGGAAAATATTTACCAACGGCTAGCCGTTGGTAAATCAGCCAAAAAAAAAAAAATTTACCAACTGCTAGGAAGTTGGAATTTTACCAACGGTTTGCACGTTGGAAAAATAAAAAAAAAACTGTTAAATTTTTTTGAAACCCTCTCCAACGCGTGCACGTTGGAAAATAATTACCAACGGTTCTACGCGTTGGTAAATTCCAACGGTGTAGCCGTTGGTAAATTAGCAGTTGGAAAAGCGTGATATTTTAGTAGTGGCTTCATCAGTGAGCTTAATCCCTAGCAATCCCTTCATTTTGCTTACAATAAGCAGGTGGCATTTTTGTAATGTTTGATGGAGAAGGTTAGATGATTCTTTGTTTTTTGAGTTGAAATGTAGAGCGATTGCCGATTCTTGTTTTAGGATTTTATTTCTCAATTTTAATTTCCTCTTGAACGAAAAGGGAAGTAGATGAAATGGTTGAAGAAGAAAGACAAGAAATTTGAAGTTTTGAGGTGTTACTTATTGATCCTAAAAGTCTTGATTTAATTGTATTTATGAATTTTGTATAGTAATTTTTTTTATAGAAGTTTTGAAATTATAAGAGTTTAAGGGCTTTTCGTGTTGCTAGCTAATTGGGCTCTTTATAAGAAGTTTTACAATTATAAGAGTTTGAGGGTTTTTTTTTCCTGTTGCTAGCTAATTGGGCTCTTTATAATACTGTATTAGTCTCTTGTACTACATTTATAAATATTGTTGTTCCGTTTAGTAAGAAGTGTTTTTTGATTCATATAAATGTTATATTTTGTAATATGATTTTTATTTGATAAGATATACTGTTTATAAATAATGTTATTTTGTTTAGTAAGAAGTGATATTTCACTCATATAAATATGTTATTATGTAATATGTTGTCATATTATAAGATACGTTGTTCGTAAATAATTCTATTTCATTTAGTAAGAAGTGTTGTTTGATTCATACACTTGTGTTGTTCTATAATATGTTGTTTATTTTATAAGATATACTATTCATAAATAATGTTGTTCTGTTTGGTAAGAAGTGTTATTCTATTCATTCAAATGCGTTGTTTATTTGATAATATGTGTTGTTCACAAATATTGTTATTTCATTCAGTAATAAGTAATATTATATTAATACGATTGTGCTATTCTATAATACGCTGTTTCATTCAGTAAAAAAATATTGTTCATTTTCGTACGATGTGCTATTTAAGTGCAGTAGCATTTTTGTAAATAATGTGAAAGTATGGGTGTATATTAATGCACCAAGTGTAGTTTATATTAGTCCACCAAGTGTAGTTTATAGCTACTCTTAAAAAAAATTATTCTGTTTGTCCCAAATTGTATGCTCCACTTCATTTTTTTCACTTAAATTTAATTTAAATTTATTTATATTATTGTTTGATAAAATTTTTGGAAAAATATATTTAAAACAATATGTCTTGTAGTTTCTCAATATAATTTTTAAAAAATATTTTTAGCAAATAATAATATAAATAAATTGAAGTCAAATTTAAGTCAAAAGCTGAAATGGAGTATAGAACTTTAAACAAAGGTAATATTTGTACTAAAACGTAAGTTTGTGTATTATGTAAATGCTTGATTGATACTTAATTTAGATATAAATACTTTGAATGTATTTTTAAATATCTCAATCTATGAATAAGTATTTTTTTTTCAGTATACAAAATCAAGTATTACAAATAAATGGTATTAAGGGTTAAAAGAAAGAGAGGAAGGGAGCTCGAACCTAGGCAGTGGAGGAAAGGAATTGTAATAAGGAATCAATAACGATGGAGAAAACAATGGAGGTGGAGGTGGTGAAGTTAGTGGTGTCGGATAAGACCTTAAACAATATGACGACACCAGGGATAATGAAGCTAGTGGTGTTGGCAATGGTAAGAATGATGTCAGTAAAGGTGGTGGAGATGCAATTAAATTACTAGAGGTGGAAAGGGGTGGGGATGATGGTGGAGGAGGTGGTGAGTAGATTGGTGGTGGTGATGGTGGTGAAAGAGAATGCGACAAGCAAAATTTGGGGATAGAGGAGGAGGTGACGTTAAATTGACAGTTGGAGGAGAAAAAACTGACAACACTCAACGATGTCATCGTGGTTGAGGTCAATTTCAGTGATTGTTTATATCTTAGGTTATTGAGGGCTAGGGCACAGAAAACATCGGTGTGGTTGCAAACATTGGACCTGACCCAATCAGATGCAAGGTTGAATAAGGTAGAAGAAGATGGCTTGCTTCCAAGCCTGGAGCCTTACATAGTTTGTTTGGATCCTTGAGTTTTCAAAGACATAGGTTGGGTGGATGGTGACATTGTTGCCTCTACTGCTAGCTCGTCTTTATAATATAGTAGCTGGCATTGCTTGATGTACTGGACCTCCTAGTTTGTCAAAGTTCCACGACTAGTGATGAGGTGAAAATCACTAGAAAAGAAAGCTAAAGAAAGAGCAATAAGAAAGAAGCAATTCATTTTTTTCATCTCACATGAGACATATGATTTATTAAAATTCAAAAAATTTCAAACCACAATTTCTTCTAGGTTGGTATTTGAAGATGACACATGTAGTGATGGTGCTGCCACCACCTATGGACATGAAGTAGGTGGAGATGATGATCCAAATGTTAAATTTATAAGCTTTAGAGTACTAGAAGTAGAATGAAGAAAATTTATGGACTAAATTACTACTTCTTACCAAATTTTTACAAAAGCTAACCATGCAAGTGAAAAAAAGAGACAATTCAATCATGCTATATGAGATAAAAAAATGTTATAAGAACAAAATAAAGATAAGAGGCTGAATTAAATTTAAAAAATAAGCCAGAATAACCACAATTTATGTGCACACTAAAATTAGTTAGTGACAGAGGATCGACTAATCAATAAAAAACAGAACACCTAAAATCCAATCTCGTAATTAAGCCAAAAAGTTTGGGGCGTTTATTGCCTTCATGATTCTCTCCTAAACCTTAAGAAACCTCATCCTTTACACAACAAATTAGAAATAGAGAAAGAGAGAAATGGATGTGGGCTCACCCATGCTTCTGTCTATGGTATTAGCCAATTAAACAGCTGCCTTAAATGGAAAATCTTGATTGTAATTAACACTAATTAATTCTGACTAATCCAAATGGCTTTTTGGAAAAGTTCCTCCTTTTCCTCAAGTAGTTTGTTGTTGTAGCAAGCCACCAAGTTGTTTCTTTTATTTTTTTCTTCTTGTTTCTTCCATGCATAAAGATTACCTTGTTCTAAATATGTCACCAACTTAATTATATTTACAATATGCTGATAAGAGATGATTGCTATAGAAAATCAAACTCAAGTATTTTATTGAGAAATATCTGATTTGTATAATGAGACCTTTGTAGTAGGCGTCATTATTCCAATTCTTTGCCCACCTTTTTTTATCTCTATAATTAATATTATGTATTTTACTATTGACACCTTAGTGGGCTTGGCCCAAGGTATTTGGCCATTGGGACCCGACCCATCAAGCAAACTACCCTATGTAGACTTTTATTTACTGAAAGAATCCTGTAAGGAGATGACAACCAAATAAAGTGGTATTCTTAGAATTAAGAAGAATCCCCACATTGGACATATTTCTAAGGTGCCATGATGTGGCCGCCCAACGCTTATAAATAAGGGACCTCAATGGCTTATTGAGGTACGCTGCTTTCTTTTTTTAGGAAAACCCTAACTACTTCTAGTTTTAACAAAGATACTAACTTGATCATCAAATGGTTTTTTCAAGATATATTCTACGGGACCCTAATAGTTGTCTTTGATCACAAGTTCAAGTCTTAGTCCCTCCCAACTCACTTGGCACACCCGGTTCAACCATCCCATTGATAATTGGATTATCACTTATTGAAAAATGAGATAATACTAAAAGAAAAGTATTTGTATTATTCAAGTTAACTATTAGTACGACAAGCCAAAATCTATCAAGTTATTTAATTGAAAAGGTTTTTAATTGAAAAAGATATGCAAAAAGTATAGGGTTTCAGAAGTCAAACAATATAGTGGAATTAACTAAAATACTCCAAGATCCAAATGAAACGAGATAAATTGGGTGTTCAAAATTTTTCATACATAGTACGTTAAAATCTTTCACCAAACTGTTGAGTCAAATTACAAAACTTGAATAGTTGACATATTCAAACTCCTTACAGTATTCACACAAACTAGTCGGATCACCACGTCTCCTCTAGGTTTCAGTGGGAGCATTCTTCTTGTGCTTGCAGTACTAACTTGCATCATCCAATAAAAATAACAGGGGAGTGCGGCTAGAAATTTCAAAAACCTTTCTGAATTTCGTCCTAGGGAGGCTACATACGTAAATATCACCATATAACATATATACAATGATGTAAGACTCTCAAGCCAAATAAGTTTCATAACCCTAATCTAATTATGCCTATTTTTTGGCTTAACAGTGGCTCAACTTTTGGGCCAATGATTAATCCGAAATTATTATGAAACTAAAACCAAACATTTTGGCTCATGCACTCAAATAACCCAATTGGCTCTAAGTGTGTGACTCTATAGGCTCCTACTACGTTGACAATAATCATAAATTATATTTATAATCATAAAAAATGAGCGATATTTAGCAACAAATCATTACTACCCAAGTGTCAAGATAATCAGTTATTCAACTAAATATTTATGATTATTATTTATATATATCATTGTCCATTTGTCGAAGATATCAAGATGAAGCACAAGGCATGGAATATGTCATCCTTGTATTACCCAATCTATGGTTTCTTGATTTCTGAGTAGACTGACTTAAACTGATGCCAATAATATCATATATCAACTCATCCGAGCATAGCAGTGCATTTTCTCAGCCTCACTCAATAAAGGGGGCCCAGAGATATCACTCCCGTTATATAGAATGGATAAATCTTATCTTGATCATACAAATCCCTCAGCATGATATATAACATATCCAATAATCACCTTCATGTTCGCTAAGTTACGAGCAACGAGTAGAAGTATCAAAGTATGTGACTTACATGTAAGGAACCTTGATGACCTCAGGTCAGAGGATTATATATACTATGATCATTATGAGAATCACTTATGACACACATATAACGATTCATGATGCGTTCTCATGGCGGATTAGTCCATTACACAAGTTTTTCAACTTGTACCAATATGTAGACTATATACATCATATTGGTCTCTACACATGCTGATCTTTATGTATTATTGTAACTCGTTCCATAATAATACTTGACCAGAGGCATTTAAGAATACTATTATTTTATTATTCTAGGGTTATAAATATGTTACGTAGAAATAAACAATAAATATAATTATTGGAATAATGTCTTAATAAAATATCATCACTAAATGTGTGAAATATGCCAATTCGTTTTAACTTAAGTCAACTGATTTATTTTAACTTTTATATCTTTTTTATCTAAAACCAGTTTTATTTGAAATCCAATGTTATGTAGATTCAATAATCTATTTGAAAATAAATTTTTATGATGTTATTAATTTTTTATGAAATTTTCTTTTTTAATGCCTTAAACTAAAAAAATTCATAAAAATTTAGTAAGATTACAAAAATTGTATTTTCAATGGATTATTGTAACTAAATAATATTGACTTTTTAATTAAAATTAATTTCAATTAAAAAAGATATAAAAATAGAAATAAGTAATTTTAAAGTTAATTGACTTAAGTTAAAACAAACGGGGTATAATCATCTTATGATTGGCTTTTGGGTACAACACTAACAAAAAGTACACTTAGTTTTAACATGATTAACAAAAAATTGTTTTGACATATCAAATTAATAAATCGCTTTCTTTGACATTAAAAAAAACACTAATATACTTCTTTAAAATATTTATTTTAATACTCATAATACATTATAAGTTATAAGTTGGGTAGAGAGAAAATAAATGTCATTAAAGATTGAGTGGGATTTTTTTTTCTATTCATGGATATTTAAACTATGACTTGAGAATTGAGACAATTCTAAATTTCTAATACACTTGTAAGTTGTCATTTGAGTAATTAGACTTCAAATGCTTATTTAAAATATTACAACCACTAATTTGGTAAATCACATAATAGATTATTGTTATGTTTTGTATTTTGTGAAAAATGGTATTAACTAGTAGAATATCATAATATAACTCTCATAGAATTTTCAAAACATCAATTAATTAAAAAAAGATAAATCTTTCTAAAATTTTTATTTTTTATTTTGGAAACCGTGCTGTTGTTATTTAGTAACTGCGGATGAACTTGACCTAAAAAAATCAATGTTTTCAAGTGAATGGCAAGAAAATTCTGAAACAGGAGAGCAAGTGGCTTGTTTGTAATTCTTTCTTCTTTTTTTTTTTTTTTAAGTTTAGAGGACCATTGGTATTTATTTTTGTTTTTAACTTGGAAATCTTTTTTCGCTAAGTAATAAATTAAGATGGCAACTGGCAAGGGAGTGGGAGAGAATCTAGAAATGCACTCCATTATTCTTGTTAATAATCGCACCTCGTCACCCAAGTAAATCTATAGTTTCAAATTTACCACTGGCTTCTTAATTATGTCGATTGTATCATCAACTTTCGAACGTTGTTCCAATATACTGCCATGAATTTAAGGAAACAACGCCCTCAGATCTCAACTCTAAAATTTAAGAACAATACTTGAAATAAACATGAGCATACACAAAAAAGAAAAAAAATATAAAATGAGAAAAGAAGAAGATAGAGTCATTAGATCCCAGGTACACAATACAAAAAAGTGTCATTTTAGTTGTACAACGGTTACAAAGTAAATGCGAGCGGGACAAAACATTCAAAGTTGCCATCCAAGTGTAAAAAGTGTGTGTGTGTGTGTATATCAAATACAGCCACAATTCCCATTTAATTTTTGGAAAATTTCAGGCTTCTTTAAAATATTGTCACCATAAAAGATGTGGTAGAAAGGCCAAGAGGTGAATAGATGTCAAAATCATGATCTTTTCTTTGTTTGCAAATTGCATTCTATAACCTTTTGATTGTACAACATTAAATTAAGTATATGCGATTCTTCCATTTTCTTATGTGTCGCAAGTGTTGCTTGATTGAAAACTTCCATTAATCCATCGAATTGTTCAATAATTAACTTTAATTTGACAAAAGCACTACAATATATATGCTAAGGCCATTAAATGTAGGGTAGTATTTTTTTGGTAAATATGAGCCACATCAAGCCATATACTTGACTATAACAACCACAATAAAGTATTGTTCAAGATTAATCTAGATCGAGTCGGGTGGGATCAATTTAAAGGAACAAAAGTAAAAATTTTGGACTTTACTCAAAGAGAACCAAAAGCTCTATTTGCACTATCAAGCATTGATACAGTTACACGATACTGAAATATGAAAACAATGATGAATGAATGAATGATTGAGAATGAAGGATGTAATTGACAAGAAGAAAACGTAAATGCAAAATTCAAAAAGTTTCAAAAATTTGAGTGGTAAGTTTGAGCATTATCACTCGGTTTTTTACAGTTCCCTCATATCAAAAACTCAGAAATTTGAAAACAATATAAAAATGGGGGTTCGAGAGTGAAGAAAAAGCAGAGAATAAAAAGAGACCGGATGTTGACAAATTTCATGTCACTGTTCTTAGAAGGTCGTTTGTTTGTGTGAAGATTTTCTTATCTGGGATCTCTCTCTTTCTCTCACTAAAAAGAAACGAAGCTTTCCCTTTCTCTCTCTAAGACAAAATCAGATTTATAACTCCAATATTCTCTCTCATTTGTCTAGAGAGAGAGAGACACAGAGGAAGGAAGAGATAGAGAGTGGCCCAGCAGATCGAAATCTCTTGCTTTTCTCTTCAACCTGATGACGATCTGAGCTCTTTTAATGTCGTTGCAGAAATACCCACTTGGGTTTTTTTTTATGGGTTTTATTTGGTAACCCCTTTTTGGTTCTTGCTGGTGACTTTTTGAGCTTAATTTTATGTTGGTACGAAGCTCTGAATTGTCGACGATGCGGAGGTGCTGAAGCCAAATCCATGAGGGAATCTTGAAGAGGAGGTGATAGGAGGATGTGGGGCTGAGTGAGGTAATTTTTTTTTTCTTTTTTCTTTTTCGTTGTTTCCCCACTTTCTCTTGCATATTTGACTTGACGAAAATTGTTTAAATGCTACTTGTTGGGTAATTGGATTTTAATCATTTACCTAATTCACTTGTCTTGTTTCTTATTTTTCAGCTGAATCAATTAACTGGGTTTCTCTTTAATAGTCTGATCATTGAGCTAGATGCATTTGCTTAATTTGAGCAGCTCGTACTCTTTACGTTTGCTGCCTTCATGTTTTTTCCTCATTTTTTTTATTGTCTTGCATTTTTCTGTTTTATGTCGATTGGGTTCTGGCAATTTAATTTCCTTGATGACTGTTCCTTTTCAGTTGATATATGGATGATTGTTCAGTGATAGTTTGTTAATTGTGTTTCATCGATCTGCTTATTCGTATCTGGCAAGTTGGCACATGTTTTCTTCCCACAAACTAGTCATATTTTTGACAAAGCTTAGCAAAGCAATGATATTTGGGATTTGAAGTTCCTGGTCTTTGTCTTCCCCAAATTTCTGAATGAGAGTACCGTTTCTTCCAAAATTGGGACTGCTCTGGAAAAATATTAGTTCTAGGTCGCATCCAATGATTGATACTCTCATTTCTAGGAGATACTACGTGAGCTTGCTCATGCGATGCACGGAATGTATGGTTTGATATATTGTAGATTCTAAGTATGGTGTCAGGTTAAGATCCATATCCACCAAAACTTCTTGTTATGGCTTCAATATAGATTTTATCTGTTAGTTCTGAGTGAAGCAAATGTGTAAGCATGAGCTTATCCCACTCAATAAACTTGTATAGGTTCTGTTTTTTTAACAACAACTTTAAATTAATTCATTCTAAAAATCATTAATGTTGAAAGAAACACACACACACACACACACACACACACACACACACAAAACCTTGGTGCCTAGACATTGTACTGTTAGTCAGATATATAGTTGTCTTCTTGGCACAGTAGTTATAGGAATCAACAACCATTTTATCCATTTCATATAAATAAAAAAACATTGCCAAAAAGGAAACCAAAGTCATCACGCCTATATGTGACTATCATAAAATGCACATTATCTACTCCTTACACTTCAACAATCTGGTATGCCATTTATGGTAATAAATGTATACATACTAAAGTAGTGTGCCAATGTCAGAATATGAGTGCTATCTCTCAATCCGTTGTGCAATTGCAATTTGTTTAGAGTGATCTTTGGAAACAAGTGCTTGCATCCTTGTATTCTAAAAACTTTGTGGGCAAGGTTGTCCATGCATCAGAAAAAGAAGTGGGAATGCAAACATAATGCAACAGAAAGAACTTATTTAGTAAGATAAATAAATAAATGACTGAAGGAAAGTGAAAAGGTTATTAGAATCGTGTAACTTTTATTACTCTTCTCAGTTTCTTATTTTCAAGTTAGTCAATTCCTAGGTTTAATACATTTTTAGAAGTTTTAGAATGAACTGATTGTGGTTGACAGGTAGAGAAGTGCAAGAGACATTTAGGCACATTATGCACTCAGCTCAGCATATGCATTCTTTTGCTGACACAAGTATTCAACTGTTTTCTATGGAGAACTTGAGTGCGAAATATATAAAATAAGTTGGAGGAATACTAAATTTTGGAGGAAAAGAATGTATTTCAGTATTTAAAGGGCCAGAAAGGAACAAACAACAGCTAAAGGAACTGACATCAGTTACAAAACTCAAGGATAATTGCTGGGTAGCAAAATCATGGAGGACAAAAATGTTTGCAAACATGTAATTGATGCATGGGAAGACAATGATAGGGAAATGGAAGGTCAGATGCAAAAGCAAAACATTCCTTTCTTGACAGGAAAGGGAGGGGGAGCAAGTTCTGGCACGCAGAATTGCCTAGGTTGTGTGTACCATTCTTGTTTGGCTTAAATAGCTTTTAGGAGTTGTTCATAAATGAATTTGGAATTTATGTTAAGTTACATTCAGTTCTAGATGTTTTGGATTAGGTAGTCTCCTTACTTGGTTGTATGATCATGCTTTTGTATTTGTTCTACGCAAGAATGTCAGGTTAGTAGCTGAATCATTAACAGTAATGGAGTCATTGACTTTCTTTTCTAGTTGTTTGAGAAGATTTCCAAGTCTTTTCTTCTTTCTATAATATGGCATTTGGCACAGAATAGTTTTTAGTACATTCATGTAATCAAGTTCGAGTATAGTGCAGGTTGTTTTACACAAAAGATTATTCCACTGTTTTAGGAATGAGATTGAGGTGCAGGGTATGTGAATTGCATTATTGTGTTTGTTCCATAAGTCAGCAGGATTCTAGAGGTATATAAGTTGGATATTGTGCTGAAAAGATCCTTTTTCCTCATTGACTATCCCACCCTTGTGTTGGAAGGGAACTAAGGGGTTGCAGTTCTTTATCAAATATGATGATGCCAACCCATTTTGGATATAGGCAATAGATTTCATCCCAGTGATGTTTGACTTTTTAAGTGAAGCATTTATCTAAAGAGAACTGTGCTTCAAAATATTTGTTATGCCTGACAGGTTGTTGTCTTGTTGAATTGACTTATTCATTCAGCTAGGGATGATTTTACTTTTCATTGTGCAATGAAGAATAGCTTCTTCTTGGCCTTCTTTGCTTTGCCTATGAACGCCCATGTCATTTATATTGTTTAGTGGTTGTAGTCCAGGTGCTGGGATGTTCATGCATCCCTATGCATGGATCATGTTCTGTTTTCTGCGACTTCATGGCATCTTGTAGATGTTTCTGCTTAGTTTGCTGTCATGATATGAATCCTGGGTAACATTGTGATTGTGTTCATTGCTATGATAGTTGAAATGTTCTTGCTGTGCCCACATGTGCATGGATGTGATTGCATGTCTTCTCTTCTCTGATTAAGTGGTTTCGATAGGATAGGATACTATATTAGCCTTGCACTACATTGAGATAGAAGCTGTGAACTATATATTATTCACCACTGCATTGAACCCCCTTATGACTTGATTAGGCAAATCTGCTGTGTAATACTTGTCTCTGTCATAACTGATTGCTCCTTAGCTGGCTATGGCTCTTTTTGTGCTGTGTGTGTTAGACTAGTTGATTCACTATTTGTTTCTTAAGGTATTATGTATAACATTGTTTATGTGCTTTCAATCTAGTAACAATTGTTTTCTAATTACTAGGCATGGGAACAAAAGTTCAGTCTAAAAGCTACCTGCCAGGATATTACTCAATGAGGGATCTCAATGATGATTCTAATAGTTGTAGTTGGCCAAATTATTTTGGTGATAAATCCTTGACAAATGGTCAGTATTATCCAATTGTGGCTGCTGACACATATCAAGGGTATGATAGGGACATACTGAAGCAGGTGATGCTCGAACATGAGGCTACATTTAAATATCAGGTATTTGGATCCTTGAATTCTGTCAGAGATTCCATTCAAATTAATCTACATCTATAAGGTGCTTTTGGGCATATAGTGTGTGCCGTGTTTACTCAGTAATAAATTCTGCACTTTTTTTTTTTCTAGAGATTTTCCAGAGAGCTTAAATCTTTTCAATGGTTCCCTTTGCCATTTCAGGTGTATGAACTTCATCGCTTGTACAGAATACAAAGGGACTTGATGGATGAAATGAAAAAGAAAGAATTGCAAAAGTTTAGGGTTCCCATTGAGACATCATTATCGTCAAGCCCCTTGGCATCTCAAAGTACGTCTGAAGATGGCCAGAAGTGGCCTAGCCCAAGCTTCCCATTTGCAAATTCTGCTTTGGTTAGACCATCAGCAGCATCAGGGGTGGAAGACATTCATTCTTCTTTGAGCTCCATGAGGGGTGGTGGAAACCAAGGTAGTCCCTTTCTTTCCCAAAAAGGAGCTAGTTCAAAGGATGTTGAGGTGCTAGAATCAAGACCATCAAAGGTGAGGAAAATGCTTGATCTGCAGCTTCCAGCTGATGCTTATATTGATACTCATGAGGCAGAACAGTTGAGGGGTGATAACCTATCAGGTGTTTCACTTTATCTTCTGAATGGTAATGGGAAAATCATTCATGAAAACGGGAAAAGGCTTATTACCAGTGATTGTGAGAAGACTGGTCCTGCAGTAGTTTCCTTGAGATCTAAATCGTGTTTAAGGACTGCAGATGGTTTGGCTGATTTGAATGAGCCTGTTCAAGTTGAAGAATCCAGTGATTTTATGTGTGCTGGTCTTCTAGAACATCATTCCTTCCGTGGTGAGACTCAGGAACATGAACTGCCTGTGAAGTCAAATCAGGATCTTCTCAGTTTCTGTCAGGAGATTTCTGTTAATTCTCATAATCAAAGTAACAATAGCTCCATGAAAACCATACACTTGGAGCACAGAGCAAATGCTAATGGCTTATTTTCTCCGGCATTTGATGCAGGTGAATTTTGTTCGTCAATTTAATTCCCCAACTTTTTTGTCACACCTATATAATCTTCTCACAAGCTTTAATTACTGAAATTTATGAAGATTTTTTTTTTCTCCATTGTGACATGGTGAAAATTAGTGTAAAATTACCACGTTTTAGTTCTGTGACTGGAATCAGATGAGATAGTTCGTGAGTTTCTGTCTTTCTTTCATTCTTTCTTTTATATATATAGTAGACAAAAGATTTTGCTTCCTTTAGTCTTTTCTTGATGCTATATGGTACACCATCTTCCGAGTAACCAGTCAATTTTCTAATTGATGGGATCACTTGCATTTCCCTATTCTTACTACTTGATGAGCCGCTCTACGTTACTGTTCCTAGATTGCTTGCCTGTTTACTGTTGGTTGTCCCTCACGTGGGTAATATCCTTCACAGGGCATGGTAGAAGCAGCTTTAAGTCTGTTTCTCAAGGTTCTCATCTGGATAAGTTGCCTGGATCTTCACAGTCAATTCAGGTTCTTTCAGACAGAGCTCATGAACCTCCACCCTTCCTTGTCGCTCGTCAAAGTAAGCAAGATGCACTGACAGAGAAAACATGTTGTGCAGTAGACACTTATGACAGACTTCATGAATTGACTAATAACAGCCATCTTGAATCGGTTGTGAATTCTAATATGCCACGTCCACAACTTGTTTCTTCTGATATCACAAATTCCTGGCCTCGTTCTATTTCATCTTGGGATAAGCCTTCTTGTAGCTTAAGCCAGAAATCATCATCGGTTCAACCACTTCTGTTTCTGGACTCGGCTGGCACATGCAATAAGAGCTCCCCTATATCAGCCCAGAACAGTGGAATTTTTGGAGAGAAGTTGCAGCATAACAACTCTAGACTTCCCCCAGGTTTTGGAACTGAGTTGCTCAACCGTAATGGTTTTTATTATGGATCCTCATCAGGGACAAAAGAACCTGTGGCTTTCTCCCCTACAGTTAGCCATAGTTATCTGAGCTGTAGTAATGATAATGGTGTAGCATCAGACCATCTCACTGGTCATTTTGCAACAAAGTTTAGGAACAGTTCAAATGCTATAGACATGAAGTCTGGGAGCAGCTTGAATGTGATGATTTCAAACAGCTTATCTAATGATTTACGGAGCCAACCAGGTTGTGATAGCAAAATTGGAGACAGAAAGCAGGAGGACGATATTTCTGGATTGCCTTGGCTGAGAGCTAATCCCACTTCGAAGAATGATTCAAGCAGTATGAGGAGAAATTCAACCATAGAAAATGGTTTCTCACATTCTTCTCTAAGGTTGTCAGAGGGTAAAAATGAGACTGGAAATGGTTTCAGTCAAATGTTTACTCAGAATGTAAAATCAGTTTCATGCTCAAATGAAGTCGAAGGCTGGAAGGCTGGGATGAACAGTAGCCCATGTGAGAAAATGATCATGGGAATACCCATTTTTGAACAGCCATCCGTTCCTAAGAATGATTCATTTTCTCTCACCTCTTCTACATCCGTTCCTCGTCCATCTGAACCGACAGCTGAAGGCAATAGAAAAACTAGGTTATTTGACATTAACTTGCCCTGTGATGATTCCTTTCCTGATGCTAGCGAAGGAGCTGTATTGGAAACTAGTGTCCTAGAAAAGAAAGAAGACGTGAAGGCTGAGAGTTCAAGACATGAAATTGATCTGAACTCCTGTGCTCGTGAGGATGAAGCTTCTTTTGCACCAACCACTCCATGCATCGGTACCAAGGTTGTAGGAGTAATAGATTTGGAAGCTCTTCCAGCTCCCGAGGCTGATGATGTCATCCTTGAGGAGGAATCAGGGCAGAAATCATGTGAAGCACCTATCCTAACATCAGAGCAGAAAAATGAGTGCCCACAAGATGAACTAGTCCATATTGCAGCGGAAGCAATAGTTGCAATCTCATCATTAGATACCCATGTTGATCAAAATGCTGACATTTGCCAGTCATCTGAGACTTCATTTACAAACCCTCTTCAGTGGTTTGTGGACACAGTCCACGATTTTGGTGAGGATCTCGAGAGGAAGCTCGACAGTTTTGTTGAAGACAAACTAGGAGGGAATCAAGATGAATTTTCCTTGGAAGAGATTGATGATTTTGAATACATGACTTTGAAGTTAGTGGAGACAAAGGAAGGGGATTACATGCCCACACCACTAGTTCCAGAAAACTTGAAGTTGGAAGAAACTGGCAGAAACCCGTTATCAGCAAGAACACGGAAGGGACAAAGGAGGAGAGGAGGCCAGCGAAGGGACTTCCAAAGGGATATCCTTCCGGGTCTTGTATCGCTATCAAGACACGAGGTAACCGAAGACCTCCAAACCTTTGGAGGTCTTATGAGGGCCACTGGTTATTTATGGCAATCGGGACCAACCCGTCGAAACTCAACCAGAAACGGTGCAAGGGGAAGGCGACGAACAATAAGTAGCACTGTGCCTGTCCAATCAGTAGGCACACCTGCCGCTCCATTGATCCAGCAGCTCAGTAACATTGAGGTTGCACTGGAGGATAGAAGTCTTACCGGGTGGGGCAAGACAACCCGAAGGCCCCGCCGGCAAAGGTGCCCTGCTGGTAATCCCCCAGCGATTGCATTAACATGAACATGTGAGAAGGTTTTCATCAGTGTTGATAATTGATAAATTTTCTATAGAGGGAACATAGGATGTCGTGATGGACATTGATCCGATGCGAACCGAACCGAGGGGATTTCTCTTGTACATTTGTTAGCCCTTATTTTTTGTTTGGCTACACTTGAAATTGTCTGAATTCGTCTTCCGAGTGGCTATGAACAACTTGTGTATTATCCATAAATAATGTTGAATGATTTCTTCTGAAATATATTAAAGCGCACTGATTTAGTGCGGGAGGAAGAGACTTCAGTCCAAGTTTATGGTTAGTTACCTTAAGCCACTCTGAATAGTTTTAATTGGAATGGGTGATTTACTCACTTCTGAGACCCCATGAATTTGAGTTGATTGCTCGAAACTGAGGACCATGCCTGTTTCAGGAACAAGAATCTAGAAAAGGCTTGTAGGCTATATCTTTCCGTTAACTTTAGGGATGTAAATGAGCCGAGTTTGGATTAAATATAACAAATTTCAAACTCTCCCTTTTAAGTAATTGGGTTTAGGTAGTGTCCGCTTCACAGGTAAATGAGTACCTATTTTAATGCATATATTTAATATTTTTAGACTTATTTTTTATATTTTTACATATATTTTAAAAGAATGTGTATATTCATAATTCATTAATAATTAAAAAATCATAAGATAAAGTAATATAAAATAATTTATGTTAAATTATAATTTTATTTTTAAAATAAAATCATATTTTAAATATAAATATACTAATTTAAGATAAGTGCAGGTAGAGTTTGGTAGAATAAGTTAAACCCATACCCTCCCCATAACTTTGAGGACAAGGTTAAATTTAAATTTAGGTAAATGAATTTAAACAAGATATAGGTGGATAAGGTATTTTTTGATATCCATAATCAACTTCAATCGATGTGGATTGAGAAGAAATTGATCCATGTTAAAGGGGTCCCGCTGCCCATAACAGTTTCCAAGTTATTATCATTAATCCAGAAGGCCAACCTTTTATTGTAGGATCAAGCATATGATCATGTTACCCTCCGAGCAAAATGGAGATGTATGATTCTTACCCACCAGGGCCCCATCCCATCCCAATTAGTTAACATAAAAGTAACCCGTAAAACAAAGCAAAGGGAGGTGGTTGGCAGGCAAGGAGAGGGCGCGTGGGGGAGAATATAGAGGCGGAGAGAAGAGAATGAGATGGACGAACTGCTGTCTTCGCAGCCAGAGGAGACGTTGGTGTGACCTGGGTGTGGTGTCGGTATCGGGCCCCAATTGCAATGCCGGATCTCACCTGGGTTAATGGATTCTATTTTTCACAAAGATGCTATATAATTTAGTTAAGTAATTGAACTTCTGTAATATCTATTAAAATATTAAAATAAAAAAATATATTTCTCTTATTTTAAAAAAAATAGAAAAATGGGTTAATTTTTTTTTTCTCTATTGATAATTAGAATGATACAGGTCCTATAGTGTGGGCTATAACATGTACTTTCATACATTCTGATGCCTTACTTGTTTTGTAAATATATGAAAAAATTAAAAAATTAATTGGACATAAGATAAAGTAATGAGTCAGCCAGTTGAGAAAAAATATATAAGTTTACACGCTGAAATAGAACATTTATCTTTTACTGTCTATATAACATAAATGCCTTATCTTGTTTATCTTATCAATATTTTCTTGAAGTAAGTTAACCAAATATAGAAAAATAAATGTTAAATCAAGAATATTTTCAAATTTATGTTTCCTCTAAAAAATATTACGCTTTAATCATTATTTATATACACGCCGCTATTTGTCGGAGTTCAGCTGATTGGTTTCCTTTTGTTTGTATTACAAGTGGTCTCAGTCAACCCTTCGTACTCACCCACTGACCAATCACCCTCGCCTTTTTTAAATTCCTTCCAACATTTCCTCATCTGGATATATTCTTCCAGTTTCACCACCTACAGTTCTTATTTCTGCCGGATAAATTTTACCCGTGGCTCCTAACATTTTATTGTAGTCTTATTTTAGATTCTAACTTCAAAACCTCATATGAAATATTCTCAATATCAAATTTTTGTTTCATTTTAAACCTTTGAAGGATAGAAAGTGTTAAAAATAATGAAACTTAATATATGACATACCAGCTTGAGGCAATTGGCTACTTGACACAATAAATTACTAGTTATATATGCCTGAAATTGGCCACATTAGAAATTTAGGACCTATGTTATAAACAATGAAGAAATTTAGAGCATATACAAGATTAACCCACATCTCTCCTCCTTCCTCTCTCCCTCGCCGCCCCCAGCCCTCCTCTTCTTGCCTCGGCCTCATTTGCCTCTCCTCCTCCCATCATTCCCTCGTTCCCCTCCTCCCCTGGTTCCCTTGTTTCCTCATCCATTAATCACCAACCGTCAATCCGGCGTCCGATTGCAACCATCAATCTAGTGAGATTTCATCAATCCCACCGTCTCCTCGTCTCGCCCTGTTTGTCACTCCCTTATGCTATTGATGACACAAATTAAAGAGAGGAGCAGTTCATGAACCATCCTCGCTGTCCAGTTGTTGATCTACCGCTGCTGTTACATTCTTCATAGCTGCCACTCCTTCTCCCCTCCTCCCTTGATCCACCTATTTCTGGCTTTCTTCATCCTGTCTTCCATGGAAGGTGATTAGGTGGGAAGTGGCGACCAGGAAGAGGAAAAAGGAGAAGGAAGTGGTGGTGGCAGCCATGGAAGGCAAGCAATTGAGGTGGGAATAGCAAGGTTTTCGATATTTGTGTGCCTTCTTGCCTCCGCAAATATCCTAGGCCCATCTCTGATTTCTTTTTTCGAATCCTATGATTTTCATGATTGGCGATAGGTCACATGGAGGAAGGGCGGGCTTGTGGTGAAGAAAAGAGGGCTTGCAGCAAAATAGGGAACGAGGGGAGGAAAAGTGGCAGATGAGGTTGAGGTCAAAGGTGGCGGGGGAGAGATGGAGGTGGTGGGGAAAGGAGGAGAAAAAAGAGATGTGGGTTAAGCCCGTATATGTCATAAATTTCTAATGTTACCAATTTTAAGTATCTATAGTTGGTGATTCATTATGTTATATGGCCAATTGCCCCAAGCTAGCATGCCACATGTTAAGTTCTGTTATTGTTAACACTTTTCGTCCTCCAAAAGTCTAAATTGGAGTAAAAAACTGAGGTTGAGGATGTCCTATGTAAAGTTTTGAGGTTAGGGTCCAAAATAGGACAATAATAAAAGTTATGAGCCATGAGTACAATTTACCCTTTTCTTCTCCTTCCCATCCACTATTTTTCTTACCAATACAGATGCCTCTAAATATAACCGTACTAAGTTGATAATAGCATAAGAAATTTCATTCTCTAAACTTTTCACAAATCAAGTACATTATACCAAACATATTACTTCCGTTGTTCTATATTATTTGAAACATTTGACTTTTTCAAATAGTTTGATTTGAATATATTCATATTATTGTTTATTAGGAAAAAAAATTTTAAAATATATTTAAAAAATATAAGTCTTTATTTATCATTTATATATAAAGTTATTTCACTTTGTTAAAGCATCCAACCTAAAACCAATTGGCAATAGGTGGAGAGGCCTCATCACTATATAAAGCATTGACTTAACCCCTTTTCTTGACCATGTGGAATTTTCCCACTTAACACGCCCCCTCACGTGTAGGCCACTTCGGCTTTATCACGTGGGTTATTTTCGGCAATGGTTGAGACAATTTTAAACTTGCTCTGATACCATATTAGAGCGTCCAACCTAAAACCAATTGGCAATAGGTGGAGAGGCCTCATCACTATATAAAGCATTGACTTAACCCTTTTCTTGACCATGTGGGATTTTCCCACTTAACACACTTATATAATAAAATATTAAAAATAAAAATTATAGATTAATTACTAAATAGTGAATATTGTAAAGAGCTTGAAATAGAGGGAATAGTTTATTTTGTATTTTAGGCGACATGTTGAATAGTTAATGAAACAGTCTATGGCTCAAAACTAGGTTAACCTTTCTTCCGATAAATACAACCTTGGCATTCAAATTGGGAGTTGGGTCATCGTGTCTTACAAGTAGTGATGGCTTGATGATACATTCAAACATAACGATTGGGTACATCCTGAGCTCGAGTGTACTCATCATATATAAGCAAAGGGACCGTTTGCTTCATCATGCACTTGGGGCAAGACCAAAGAAAAAGAAATGCTAATGCCACATTTGAGGAGAGAGGTAAACCTCAGGGGTCTCCTTCGGCAATTTTCCAGTACGGTCGGTGAACAGAGACGGAGTCACAGTAAAAGGGCGGGAAGGGACTACCAAATGATTCATGGGACAGCCGAAACCAAGTCCAGATGACCAAAAATCTGATTTTTCTGTTGCCCAGACACGCCTATCGAGCTAAAAGTTCCCAACTTCCTTGCAGATCCTTGCTTTACACCACCTACCAAGCCCTGTATTCCATTGCCTCCACCTCCTCAAATCCGGCGTTTTCTTTTCTGGGTCCTTGCAGAGACATAGATTCCCTGAGAAAGGCCCACGCTTTGCTAATCTTAACCGGGCTAACAGGTGATCGTCTATCTGATACAAAACTATTGAGCTTGTACAGTTCTTTCGGCCACGTTCGAGATGCTCGCCGTGTGTTTGATAAAATACCAGAACCGGATTTTTATTCGTGGAAAGTCTTGATCAGATGGTACTTATCGAACAGTCTCTACAGGGAGATTATTTGGTTGTATACTCGTATGAGGCTGTGTGTTAGAGAGTGTGACAACGTCGTGCTTTCTATTGTGTTAAAGGCTTGCAGTGAATTGAGGGATATTGTTGGAGGAAGTAAGTTGCATGGTCAGATTGTTAAGTTTGGGAATCCGGACAGTTTTGTGCGAACGGGGCTTATTGCCATGTATGCAAAGTGTGGGGAAACTGAAAGCTCTCATGGGGTTTTCGTTGAAGTTGATGAAAGAAATGTGATGTCGTGGACATCAATGATTTCCGGGTATGTACAAAATGGTTCTGCTAAACAAGGGCTGATTTTGTTTAACAGGATGAGAGATGCAATGGTAGAGGGTAATCAATATACGTTAGTGATTGTAGCAAATGCATGTGCAAAATTAGGGGCTTTGCATCAAGGTAAATGGGCTCATGGGTATGCGATTAAGAAGGGTTTTAAACTTGGTTCCCACTTAATCACCTCTTTTTTAGACATGTATGTGAAATGTGGCAGTGTAAGAGATGCTCGTTCTGTATTTGATGAGATCTCCTCCATAGATATTGTGTCTTGGACAGCGATGATAGTTGGTTATACTCAGAGTGGCTTTCCTGAAGAAGCTGTGAAGTTGTTTATGGACAAGAAATGGATCGGGACATCTCCAGATGGGTTTGCTGTTGCAAGTATAATTTCTGCATGTGGGCTATTGAGCAACATCAGTTTAGGACGGACGGTTCATGGCCTTGGCATTAAGCTTGGATTTGATGACCCCACAATAAGAAATGCTCTAGTGGACATGTATGCCAAATGCAGAATGATGGGAGATGCTTGGCATGTATTTGAGAATATCTCAGACAAAGATGTGGTTTCATGGAATTCAATAATATCTGGGTATTGTCAGAATGGATTCTCTTCTCAGGCTTTGAGATTGTTTGAGAAAATGAGGTCAGAGCTTGTTTCCCCTGATGCAGTCACTTTTGTAAGCACTCTCTCTGCTTGTGCTGCCCTCGGTGCTGTTCAAGTAGGTTCTTCCCTTCATGCATACTCTATAAAGGAAGGCTTCCAGTTATCTAATGTTTATCTTGGGACTGCCATTGTGAACTTCTATTCCAAATGTGGGCTTGCTGAATCTGCTCGTATTGTTTTTGAGAGCATGAGAGAGAGGAACAATGTCACATGGAGTGCTATGATTGGTTGTTATGGAATGCAGGGGAATAGTCATGAGTCCCTTTCCCTGTTCAGTCGCATGGTAAAGGAGAAAATGGACCCTAGTGAATCAATCTTCACAACAATTTTATCTGCCTGTAGTCATTCAGGGATGATCATGGAAGGATTGCACTGGTTCAATAGAATGTGCCAGGAATACAAATTTGTGCCATCTACAAAGCATTACACATGCATGGTCGACCTGTTAGCTCGAGCTGGAAGACTTGAGGAAGCCTTGGATTTCATGGAGAAGTTGCCTGTTGAGCCCGATGTCAGTTTGTTGGGAGCTTTTCTCCACGGATGTGGAATGTATTTGAGGTTTGACCTGGGTGTAGTAGCTGTTAGGAGAATGCTGGAACTGAATCCAGATAATGCTTGTTATTATGTGTTAATGGCCAACTTGTTTGCTTCAGATGGGAGATGGAATCAGGTTACAGAGTTAAGAGAGTTGATGAAACAGAGGGAATTGAGAAAGTGCCCTGGCCATAGTCATGCCAGGATGGATATGGATGGCGAGCTTTCATCATCTAGGGTAGCTTGTATTGCTTGATCACATCTATGCAACCTGTGGGTTATAAGGCTCGATGTTGCTGGAGTGGGAATACTCAATGAAGCCTCTCATTAATTCATTTGGATGCTGTACAGAACCTTGCCTCAAACTATTATCTGGATCCTGTGTCGTGACTGAGGGCATCCTTTATGACAAGCTGGGAGGATTTTAGATCCTGTGTCCTGACTGAGGGCATCCTTTATGACAAGCTGGGAGGATTTTGGATCCTTGTTAACAGAAAATTGAGCATTTTGAGGCACTGAAAGTGATATCACCAGAAACTTGTATCAGTTTGGGAAATCATTTTTTGAGCACTGCTACATCATCCATATGTAAATCTCTGGAGATTACCACGCCTTCAGACATGGCTGTGAAGAACTCTCACCCATAGATGGAAAGAACTATCTTGCCATTCTTGATTCCGTGGTGAGATAAGGGGCCATTTCAATGAAAATTTTTGGGGTTGATGACTATGAGATTAATTGCCAAAAGGAAATGTGTTACAGCACGGACTTCCCTTTGGCTTTAAGTGGACTTCGTTGAACAGATTAAGCACAGAAAGAAGTGCTGCAGAAAGTGAAGTTATCGGGATTATTTGAGATCTAGTGGCTAATTCGTTTTAACTTAAGTCAACTAAATTCGAAATAACTTATTTTTATTTTTATATCTTTTTTACATGGAACTAATTTTATTTAAAATTCAATAGTATGTAAGTGTAATAATTCATTGAAAATATAATTTTTATAATTTTACTAAATTTTTATGATTTCTTTTAGTTTTAGGCATAAAAAAAAATTTACAAAAATTGAATAACATCATGAAAATTTACTTTCAGATGGATTATTGTATCTACATAATATTAGCTTTTCAAATGAAATTGATTTCAAGTAAAAAAATAAAAATAAAAATAAAAATAAAAGCAAACTATTTTGGATTATGTTAACTTAAGTTAAAACGAATTGGCTCCTAATATTCTGTGCAATACAAGATGATTACTGAATTCAAGATATGCACATGATCTGAAATAGTTCTGCATGCCACTTTATGGCCATGTAGTGGGATGGGATTGCTTGCTAAGTGTAAAAGAACCAGAAAATCATGAATTACTGTGATGAACACAGGACGCAGTCAGTAGATTGGGGAATACAGTGAGCCTCCTCCTATCCTATTGTGAGCCAGTCATTAGGCATGGGTGAAAGATATTATCTCTTGATGGCAGACTTTCATCACTTCAATGGTTACATAAACAGAAACGAAGTGTCTTAGGCACTAGGCTTTCAGGGTTTGCGGCCATACTTAAGATTTGCTGCAGGCAGACGATTTTAAGACAGCCTCTGGATGTTTATTCCCATAGTTCTCTCTCGTAGCTTCTTAAGCTCCATTAGTTGAGGCAAAATTGCTCTCAGTCAACCTCAAATTCAGCCAGAGGATGAAAAGAAAAAGAAACGGAACATCTGTTAACAGTTGTTCTCTACCGGACTAGCAATGTTTCCGTAGTGGAAATTGGAATTTGCCAGTTTGATTTGTAGCTCACTCAGAATTTCTTTTGCCATGATTTGATTATGTCGATTTGACTTTTAATTGTTAATTGACATAAAAAACTCAATGACACCGAGGTCAATGTAGTTGGGATTGAGAAGTGCCATGATGAGGATGGTGATGATGAATTTATATCAACAAAAGCAATAGATAGGAATTGGGTTTTTGACGTCTCTTCCCACATTTGTAGTAATGGAAGTGTATGGACTAATACTTGCTTTCTGCTGTTCTAGCTTGATTTTTCTCACTCCAAATCGAATTTCCAACTTCTTGTTCTACATACAAATCCTTTTTGTCTGCAATAATGTTAGAGTCCAATTTCAAACAACTGTTTTCTAAAGTAAAACCTACTTCCTTCTGAGCTAAATAATGAAAATTTTGCAAAAACCCTTGAATATCCTCTCTCTGCAAAGGATCCGTGTCACCTGCTCCAAATCTATAAGCTTTCTTATCAAGCTCAATAACACTGTAACCAGGAACTTTTTGAAGACCTATGCCTCTCATTAATGATCTTACTCTCCCAAACTCATTCCAGTTTCCTACTTCAGCATATACATTAGATATTAAGGTGAAGAACCCTGAATCATCTGTGCTAAGCTCTGAGATGTCTCTTTCAATAGTTTTGATCATGTCTATCCTGTGGTGGATTCGGCAACCATTGAGCAGAGATGCCCAGATGCTGGCATCAGCAGGAGATGGCATTGATTTGATCATTGTGTATGCCCCAATAAGATCACCGGAACGACTCAGAAGATCCACCATACAAGCATAGTGTTCTGAGTTTGGTTCAACACCACAATCCCCCATCATGTTGAAGTAATACTTCCCTGCTTCCACAGATCCTGCATGACTGCAAGCTGAAAGAATGTTCATAAATGCAACTTGATTTGGACTAATTCCTGAGTTTACCATTTCATTAAAGAGTGAGATGGCATCATGTATCAATCCATGTATTCCATATCCAGCAATCATGGCACTCCAAGAAACCACACTTCTCTGTGACATGTTGTCGAAAATAATTTGAGCTGCATGAAGGTCTCCAGCCTTGGCATACATGTCACACAAGGTGTTATTTATATACAAGTCCTTGTCGACACCAAAAGTAATGAGCTTGTTGTGAACCCACTTTCCTTTTTCCAAATATCCCAAACTGGAGCATGCTTGAATTACACTCAGGAAGGTAACTTCATTCACCTCGAGGCCGCTTAAGTACATCTTATCAAAGAGACCAATAGCTTCTAGTGAATAACCGTTTTGACAGAATCCACAAATCATAGAATTCCATGTTACAACACTTTTTTGTTCAATCTCCTCAAATGCCTTAAATGCTAAATCCACAAAACCACATTTGGAGTACATTTCAATCAGCGAATTAGGGACAAAATCACCTGAAACACCAATTTTAGAAATATAACCATGTATCTGACTTCCAAGTTGCAATGAACCTCCATCTGCACAAGCTGACAGAGAACTTGAAAGACTAAATGAGTCTGGCATCAGTCCTTCAGCAAGCATCTGCACAAATAATGATAAAGCATCCTTCAGCAATCCTTTCTGAGCAAATTTTGTTATGAGTACATTCCACGATACTAGATGTCTCTTTCCATTCGCATTAAGAACTTTCTGACAATAACTCACTTTCCCACAATTAGCATACGACTCTATTAAAGCTGGAGCCAAAAGATCATAATCAGGGTCCTCTAGTGTTCTAACTATGTAACAATGAACTGACATCCCTTGTCTGGACCAATTTAATCCACAACAAGAACCTAAGACACTCATCACTGTTACGGAATTAGGATTCACATTCGCCTCTAACATCTCAAGAAAAGTTCTTATTGCATCTTGGAAGCAACTGCTTCGGTTGTAGCTTGAAATCATAGATGTCCATAAAGAAGTACTCCGATCATTTGCGTTTGCAAAGATCCTCTCAGCACTACACAAGTCACCACATTTACTGTACGTTGTAACAAGTGACTGAGCCACTGACCCATCGCCTTCAATTCCCCTCCTCAGAATGTGGCAATGAACTGAACGTGCCAATCTAGTGGAACCCAATTCAGCACAAGCCTCGGCCACACTAAGCATCGTGACAGAGTCCAAGCTAACACCTTCCAAAACCATCAACCGAAACATATCCAGCCCCTCAAACACCAGACCATTCTCAACATAGCTCGAAATAATCGAGCTCCAAGAAATCACATCTCTCACAGGCATTCGATCAAACACTTTTTCAGCATCAAGAAAACATCCCATTTCTCCGTACAACCGAAGAAGTGAGGTCTGGATGACAGCATCATCATCGAATCCACATTTGATCAGCCTCCCATGAACTTTTCTGCCAAGACCCAGATCCCCAAGACCAGAACTTGCCCGCAGAACAGAAGGGAAAATGAAGCTACTGATGTGAGCTTGCTCTAGCGCCAATGAGTGGTAAAGAGAAATGGCGTGTTGGAAGCAGTTGGACCAGACGTAGGACTTCATGAGAACGCAGCACATGAAGGAATCGGGGTTTGGGAAAGTTTCAAAAACGAGGGTTGAAGATTGAGGCGAACCCAATTGGGCGTAGGACTCGATGAGCTTGGTGGAGGCGAGAGGGTCATGGTGGAGGCCGGTCACACAGAGGTGAGCGTGGAGGTGGGTCAGCAGCCTGAGACTTGTGCAGGATCTGAATAAGGGCATGTAAAGTGTCATCCCAGAGGCAAGATGTTCTTTCCTTAACTCTGGCCTCTGCCTCCGGAAGTGCAGTGTTCGGTTTTTCTGGTAATTGCTTTAATGGAACCTACAAATAATACAATGCTTTAATGGGAGGGGTTTGGTTCCAAAAAAATTTCAAAATATTTGAAATGTAAATTTCTGAGAGCAACATTTTAGAAAATAACAATCTATACTCAACCTTCTTTTTTTTTTTTTTTTTTACTTTTGTTTTTCTGAAAAAATGTCGAGTACCTTCCATTCCGCATGTAAATATTGATCTCCTAAAAATAATCTTATAATAGTTTTATTAAAAAAATCTTATAATAGTAAAATTTTAGAAGCTTATATATCAAGACCAAGATCTACAAATAGTTTTAGTTCAAAATACAAATGGAACCTACAAATAATAATGGTTTAATCAGTGGTGAGAGGAAACAATCTACAACTTTTAAAACGTAAAAATAGTTAGTATATCAATGATGGTAAAAAGAATCCAAACAATATTATGTTTGGTTAGATAAAAAAGTGATTTTTTATTTTTATTTTCTATAAAAGATATTTCATTTATAGTCTGCTGGAAAAATTATTTTACTATTCATGAAGTTGGAAAAATTATTTTCCAAAAAATGTGAATGGATGGCCTCTCTACCAGTAAGTGAGAATCCAAGAAATTATTCTCCCAATCTAACTAAACACAATATTCTTTAAATTCTTTTTCCTACCATTAATACTCAATCATTTTTATGTTTTAAAAAATTGTGAATTATTATTTTCCAAATAGTAAGTTTTGCCCGCTAAGCTAATGCCCGAGCTGTATTATTACAGAAAAAACTTAAGCATCATGCATATTTTATGTTTTATGTCGTTTAATTTAATCCCCAAAATCTGCCCTTGAGAAGATAATTATATTCTGAAGTATACTCGTATC
The DNA here is from genome assembly GCA_039654915.1 of Aquilaria yunnanensis. Taxonomy (NCBI): domain Eukaryota; kingdom Viridiplantae; phylum Streptophyta; class Magnoliopsida; order Malvales; family Thymelaeaceae; genus Aquilaria; species Aquilaria yunnanensis. The sequence continues at coordinate 8,476,348 of CM077595.1, forward strand.
TGTTTCCGCATTTGCCATTTTTCTGGTTCAAATTTGAGAATTTACAAAGTCTACATATCCTAAGATGAGAGCTCTTGAAACCTGAGTGGAATCTACCAAAGCCACAAAATCAACCCTCCACTAAACAGAAATTCGTTACAAGCCTCAAATAACTATCTTTTTTCCAAACTAGAGCAGAAAACATCTGACTCTGTCGTTTCCTCTCCTCTACATCAGCCCACCATCTCAAGAGAATCATCTCATTTGTGATTGGCATCCAGAGCTCTGAAGTTCTGCAATTCCCTGGCCAGATCTTTGGCGTGCTCAACTAGGTTTATAGATTCGACTCTAAAGCCACCGTAACCTATCAGATATCAAATGGAATTCTTAAGAATTATTTCAGGCATTGCCTCCGCCACCATCGTCCCAATCACTGGGGGCTTCATGCCGAGGCCTATTGTACTTCTCGCGCAGCTGCCTGATTGGAATGAAATCACCAGCAGCATCCATCCCATAAAACAGGAAGGAAATATATGGATGATCAAACCTTCTCTGCAAATGGTCAAGGGCACCGCAAAATGAGTCAAAAATGGGAGCCAGTATCATCACTCAAGTTTCATAATTTACGATTCCACTCACCAAATCTGGTTCTTCAGGAGCAAGTAAATTCTCCTCTGGAACTACAGCAATTGAAAAGAATCCCAAGTGCATCAGATCACTTACAGACAAACTCAGATCTCAGAGAAACCAAAACTCTCACAATTCATATTCATAGGGCTCCTTATAGGGGAGCATCCATATAGATTATGAGTTAAGTATAAAAATCAAGGGGAAAATGAAACAGTACAGTGAGGTCTCCAGAGAAATCAGGCTTGGCTAGAACTAACCATATGCCACCAGTAGAGTTGGGTCAGCATACACATCCACTAATACCTAACAAAAAATCAAGGGCACTAGTCAGATGGAAAATGATTATACTATAGTACAATCATAACAGAAAATAACCAATTCTGGATTAAAAACTTCTACTTCAGCTAAAACCTTCACAACACAGGGAATGGTCTTTTTGTTTAAAAATTGCCAGCCCATTTATGGTTTGTTCATTTTCGGCCAATCTTTGCTGCTATGAGTTGAAAACTGTTACAACAACGTTATACTTGCACAAAACTCTCCATTTTTCGCATGTTAAGACTATTGCTTGGCAAACCTGATAAAATGGTTGGTTAGGGCCATGAGCCAATTTCTCAATCTTTGCAGTTTCCATCCATGAACTTGATTCGCAGCAAACTGGATCCATCCCACAAACCACAGCTCGATAACCTTCACCAATGATCAGCTTTTAGGAGGAAAAATCATGTGAAATGTTGGAAATATGAGTGAGAGACAGAGTGTATTAGGAATAAAAATGACATATTGGCTTCAATAATATACAAGGACATCATGGAGCTTTGAGGATATGTAAATTCATTTTTCCACACAGAGTACTTTGGCTTTCTGTCTTTTCAGGGAGGAAAGGAGAAGCACCATGTCACCCGGGAAGCCAAAACAGGCTTAACTTTGTGAGCATGCAAAATAACATAATTAAAAATTTTTAACCCTAGAGAAAGAAGTCACTACTGTAGTCATGAGTTCATACCAAAAACTCTGTGCTTAACTTTCTGTCCTAACCGAAATCCAAATTCGGCATTTTCATATGCCAATGCTTTTGCAGAAGCAGCCAAAGACTCTGCCTCTAGTTTTGAAATTTCATCCCGTAATTGAGCTGCCAAAGCATAATTCTCGCTCTCAATTGCATTCTGCAGGTCTCCACTGCAGCAAAGCTATAATCAGCAGCCTAGCAGATCAAACCAATCTTAAAGTCTTCTTAATAATCAAATGGACAGGACATCAAGAAAAACAAGAGCTATAGAGGTGGAACTGACCGTAGACACACGATAGCTAAAGCTGCATCTTGTGCTTCACTCTTTGACAGAGATCCTCTTTTTGACTCTCGCTCCTTTATGAATTGTTCCTCAACCTTCAAATTAAAATGTAGTTACGCATGGTGAACACAATCCTTTAGCTCCATTGAGACCTTCTCCACATGAACATGGACAAATAAATCACGGCCAACAGGCACAATCAGATTTTAATTCACAATGCCAAGACACTCTACTTTTGAGATCAGTATATATATGTAGGAATCAAGAAGCATTTGCAACACCATGGTTAACAAACCATGTAAACTGATTGTCATCTAACCTCATTAAGCTTGCTCCTGAGCTGTTGTGCAATTTCATACTGCTCCATATTGAGGGCACGCTGCAATTTCATGTATTACGGCAACATCCACAAGAAAAGACTCATACTAAAACAGTTTAAAGGTCGTTCAAGCTGACATGACACTAGTAAGACATCAGTGATTCCCAGTATAATCCAACTAGGCCTAATGGGTCGAAACAAAAATAAAAAAGGAAGCACTTTGAAGTCTCAAACCTGAACTTGGGTAGCCAAGTCAAGCTGGAAAAACAAAATCAAGATATCCTCATTGGCGCTCTCGCTGCGCTCAGAGACCGGGTCCGATTCCTGGTCGCCCCCCTTTTCGAATGGCCATCGAGCATCAGCCCTCAATTCCCTCTTCTTCATCGTCCAAGAGGAACTTCCGGAAGACAGAAAATTTCTTCCCAACAAATGACCAAAATGGAACTTCCTGAAAAACCCAGAAGAGTTCGTCGACCCATAAGTCCCAATTCCGCCGATGATTGTTGCAGCGCTTAAGGATACACCCTGCGCCATTGCTTTCTCTGTACGAAGCAAGCTGTCGACTTTTCACTTTCCTGGGCTGCAGCAGGAATGTTACGATCGGCAGCTGAAGAAGGAAACCCGAGCTTGGCCCTGAATCCTTTCCGGGACTCTAGTCGCTGAGATTAACCAGTGGACCCAGAGGGAACGCAGCAAAATCACAACATCTGTCATATTGTCAAGGGAGGCTAGGAAATACTGAGCGGATATCTCCTAGCACAACTGCACGGTATATTTTTTTGTATTACTCATTATATGGAAAAATGTGCAAAATAGCCACTAATGTATGCTTGATAGAGAAATTGGACACTAATGCTTTTTTCAGAGCAAATTTATCACTAATGTTATCTATTGAGAGCAATTTTTATGTTTTCTAATCTCATATTGTACATCATACTGGCCGGTACTGTCTCGTACTTGCTATATTAGTAAAAAATGGTATGAGAATGATGTGTCTTTTTTCTTCCTTTATACTAGGTTGTACCGAATATCTTGGTCGTCTAGTGTCATATCGAACTATCTCAGAATTAGGAAACTACACTTTTTTTTCTTAATTTTATTTTTAGATTTTGATATTTTTAAGTGAAATATATAATTATTATGTTTAATTCATCACTTGTATAACAATTTTTTTAATGTTGGAAAGAATTTTGCATTTTTATTTCTTGTATGCCTTAAAATTAGCATGTTTTTGTTTTATAAAATATATTATTTATGTGTAAATAAACTCTTAATTAATCTATATAAATGTCATATCAACTTCACAACCACACACTTTCAATAGTTATTATGTGTTATATGTTCATATGTTATATATATAATATATATAATGTATAATTGGTATATTTGAAGCATGATGGTACGGTAATGATACTGTACCGTACCACTAAAAAAAGGTATAAAATTCAATATGAGATTTAAAACTTTGCAAATTTGCCACTAATTGTTAGAATTGCTTATTTGACAAGCGTGAACAATGGGACAAAAACAAGTTTCAATTCCAAGTTTTCTTTATCTAACATCCTAGTCCGTAGGTTTTTGTTATCTAACACTTTAGTCCTTAAGTTTCCGAATATATTATTTTTCATCATCTTCTTAGTTTCGCTCTAGCAATCCCATGTAGCCTTCATCACCCTCCACCCTTTCCACCACCACCTCCACTTTTTCAGACATCTTCATAACACTCTTTAGAACAAACTTTGTATAAATGGGGTTTGATTGATGCATGACACGCTAAATACAAAGATGTTGTTGTTCTAGAATAAATGATCCACAAGCAACAATAACAAAAGGTTGTCTGGTGATGATAAAGAAGGTAAAAACTAGAAGAGAAAATGTACAAATTTACCACCGATGTATTCACCATAGAGTAATTTTTCCATTGAATTTTGTTATTTCTCAAATTTACTATTCATGTTTTCTGTTGGAGCAATTTTACTACTATTGTTTTGGATATATAGCACTTTTGGCATTGATGTTTTTTCTTGTCAAAAATTTTCCATCGACATTTTTAAGAGATATAGTAAAATTACTCCAACAGAAAAGATGGATGATAAATTTGAGACGAAAATAAGTTTGACAGCAAACTCGCTCTATGGTCAATACGTCAATAGTAAATTTGCACTTTTCCCAAATAAGAAGACTCAATAATAAAGGTGTATAACCAAACACAACATTCTGACTCATTTGAATGTTATGGAAGATTGAGGTAATTAAGGGTTAAGGAGAAAACTTTTAGAAACTAGCTTAAGAGTTATGTCATGAAATATTCTCATTTTTACTAGAATATTCCTACCGTTAAATGATAGTGGCAAAATTGCTCCATCAAGCAAACATAAATGACACATTTGCACCCTTATGTTATATTATAGTATAATAGTATATTATAGATGTCTATCTAATTAAATATACTAATCCACCTTTAATTCTCCATATATAACCCACAACCCATTCTATAATTAGATCAAATTGCCCCCGACCAGAACTCTTTCTCTTTCTCTCCTTTTATAAACCCTATGTTGCCACCGCCCCCATTAGAACTTCATTGCCTCCAAAAGCTTTTCTAGTCGACTATCACCTCTAGATTGCACCTTTTCTTGCCAATCATCGACTCTAAATCTCATTGTCACTGCTCGCCTCCAGATCTCGCTATCACTAGTTGTTATTTGGCTCCAGATTGCACTGGTCACCTCCAAATCACAATGAGCATCATTTGCCTCTAGATCTTGCCATCACTGTTTGCCTTCAGATTGTGCCATCTTTGCTTGCTTCTAGATCCATTGATTACTGGGTTCAGATTGTGTCGATTATTGCCCCAAAATTGTGCTAGTCTTCGCCTCGGTCACCACCACTCCAAGCCATCGTAAGCTACTCCTCTCACATTTCTACCATCGAATTATGCATAAAAACAAACTGCCTAAGTGTCTATATTGACAATATGCAGAAATGCCTACAACAATAAATAAAAGTATTTAAAGAAATATATAAAAAGTGTTTAAAAAATATGCAAATAATTTGTTCTCTTCGAACAATATGAAAAAATTTGGTCTATTTAGAAATGATATGTATAAGCGTAAAAGTGTTTGAAAGGAGTATGTAAAAATTTCTAAAGTAATATGTAGACATGAGTATGTAAAAATATTTGTAGTAATATGTAGATAATTTATTCTATTCATATGAAAATTGTCTAAAATAATAAGTAAAGTGTATGAATGAATAATTAAAAGTGTCTGATGCAATATATAAAACTGATTTTTTTGGCATGACAGGCGCTAACGATGTGATATCTTCACTAGTTTCCAGAATCAGCTGTCGGAATCAACAAGTGTGGCTTGAAGTCAATTGCAATGATTACTATTAGTCGTGATCAAGATTAAGTCACGGAGGCAATGAGATGACCCCTGACCTCAATTGTGGCATAGCAGCAGAGGCAATGACCATTGGACTTGATCTGATTTGAGTAGCAAAGGCAACGACTTCTCCATATTTGTTCCACACAAATAATGTCTAGATCTAATGAGGAAACATTAATGGTGTTATTGTTGTGGTAGCGACTGGACATCTAGATCTAACGACGTCACCAGAGAGTCATTTGGAGGTGGCAACCGGACAAAGAAGATGAAGTTTCAGAGAATTAGTTCAAATTTCTATGGCGTTTCAAAATATGGGTTAAGGGACATGATGGAATTAGCTAGGTTAGCTAGGGCAAATTTGAAATTTTCTCCTTATATGCAAATGTGAATATGCATACCTTATCGTCAGTTTTTTTTTCATGGCCTTTCTTTATTTCTAGGCATTTGCGTATTTAGCTTATTTTATTGCCATGATATCCTAGTTTGATGGACCAAATTAGTCCCCACTCATGGGGGTTTTGCTTGTTGATGACCCTAAACTTTTTTTTACATTGAGAGGTTAAGTTATACTATCTTCATTCTATATTGTTTGAAATGTTTCATTCTTTTACTTAAGTTTGACATCAATTTATTTATATTATTATTTGTTAAAAAAATTTAATAAAATATATTTAGAAACCATAAGTCTTTACTTATCATTTATATATAAAGATTTTTCATTTATATACTAAAATATTAAAAATACAAAATTATAGATTAAGTGCCGTGAATAATGAATGTTGCAACAAATTGGGATGGTGGAGTATTTATTTAAACAGTATCTATAGATTTTTTTCCCTAATGAAAACAAAAGAGAAAAATGAAAAACATTAGTTGCCGCTATCAATTATCAAAACGTGTAGTGGAGATTCGAAGCTCCGTTTAGTTGTGAAAAACCAATGATTTTCTTCACTGCTTTTATGCAATTATTGGTCAACTCGATTACGAAACCTTGGTTCTTAATTTAAATACTTCAATAAAGATGTTCTCACCAAATAAAACGTGTTTTTTTTTTAAAAAAAATCGATATACAAAGCCCTAGATTGAATCATGATTTAAGGTGTTATCCAACCTGACCGAACGGACGACAAAAACCTCTAAATAAATATTTGGGAAAATGACACCTATCGTCCTTGAACTAAAGTTCATGTTGTGGATCCATCTTAGAATTAAAAAATTTTACATTGTTCGTCCTGTAAACTATGAAAATGTTGCACTATTCATCTTGCCGTCAAATTTCTCATTAAAATAAACAGAAAAAAGTGAAAAATAAGTTTTAACCATCGAAAAACTTTCCATTTTGCTTTAGAAACCTCAAAACTTTTATATCTTGCAATCAAACTACATTTTTCACTTTTTTTCAACCATTTAACTTGAACCCATGGTTTTCCTTCAACCATTTTCTTCTTCTTCCCACCAAAACATTATCCGAATTATATTTATTTTTTATTACTTGGATATAGTCATTATCTAGAGGGTGTGAGATTAAATTACTTAGTGTATATTCGTTTTAAGTATAATTAATAATATATTGAAAGTATTTAGTTTTTATAGCATTTGATCCATATTTTTTCAAATTAAAAACTTAATTAAAACTTTACATTTTAAAATATTATTCAAGTGATTATCAACACTCTTGCTTCCCCAGTCAACACAATTTCTTCTTCATTGATGAGTCATTCCTTCCTGGGACAACTTGCCTTCTCGGAAAGCTCCTTGACTGCCATGCAATGATTCAATTGAAAATCAGCCTACCTTTTGCCTTTCAGAAAATTGCCTATGGCACTTGAAGCCAACGATGTCCCCCCATTGTTTTCGTTAACATTTTATCCACTGACGCGAGCAGTAGCTTCAAGCTTCTTGCAGCCGAAAATGCCATCACTAGCTCCACCGTTCTCTCGCAGCCCACCACCATCACCCACAAACCCGAAATGAGATTCCTCAACCACCACAGCCCTCGGCCTTACTCCATCATCATGGCTCCTCCCTGGTTCAGCTTGAACAAATTGTTGCTGACTGAGCCCTGGTCTCTCACCCTCCCCAGCCACCATCGCACCTCCTCCTGTGACCTTGCTGCTAAAGACAGCCCCATCATGCCTCTCTTTTTCTTTCTTTGCCACCTCATGACCATCATCAATCCCCTTTGTAGCTATTTAGTGCTTGTTCGTTTTAACTATAATTAATAATGTATTGAAATTTTTTAGTTTTTATAGTATTTGATCCATATTTTTTTAAATTAAAAACTTAATCAAAACTTTACACTTTAAAATATTATTCAAAAGTGTTTAATCCTACACCTTCTAGATAGTGATTATATCTAAATAATAAAAAATAAATATAGTCCGGACAAAATTTTGGTGGGAAAAATAAGAAAATGGTTAAAGGCAAAACATAGGTTCAAGTTAAATGGTTGAAAGAAAGTGGAGAAAGTAGTTTGGTTGCAAGATGTAAAAGTTTTGATGTTTCTAAGACAAATAGAAAGTTTTTCAAGAGTTAAAACTTATTTTTCATATTTTTTTCCATAAATTTTAATAGGAAATTTGACGGCAAGATGAATAATGTAATATTTTCATAGGTAAAGGACGAACAGTGTAACTTTTTTAATTTTAGGACAAATCCACAACATGAACCTTAATTTAAGGACAATAGTTGCTATTTATCCTAAATATTTCAAATAAACTAATTCCATACACAGGATCGTAAATCAAATTCATGATTTCTTACTTAAGCCACGCTCTTTATGAGCAGACGAATCTAAGTTTGTGTTTTTTTTTTCCCTTATTACAACTTTGGGTACTGATCAATTGTAAGTGGGAGAGGGAGATAAAAAGCCAAATCATTTTAATTTAAATCAACTTTATTTAAAATAATTTATTTTTATGTTTATATTTTAAAAGTTCATATTATTTAGATAAATTAATCCATTGATTATAAAACTTTTATGATACTATTAATTTTTTTATGAACGTTTATTTTTTAGGCATTAAACAAAATTCATAAAAATTCAATAACATGATAAAAATTTTATTTTAAATGAATTATTACACTCATATAATATTGAATTTCAAATTAAATTAATTTTAGGTGAAAAATATATAAAAATAAAAATAAGTTATTTTAGATTAAGTTGGCTTAAATTAAAACAATTTAGCTCAAAATGACAAATAAAGCTAAAAATCAAACTGGGAACAGAACAATTTTACATTGGTAAGACAATGTTATAAAATCAACTAGAGTCAGTTCTTCATACCAAAACGACAGATCAACCTCACGCAAACATTAATTCAGAATGACCTCTCAAAGATGTAAAAACAAGCGGATCGCTGCTCAACAAATCAATCAAAACAATACCAGCTACTTCCTGTAGGGAAATCGGTCGGTGACCATCTGTCTCTGGGCCATCCATCCATCCATCCAAATGGTCACGGCCTCGATCAATCCAGCATTTTATGGATGGTCACGAATTCATAAACAAATGGCAACCTAACCTGACTCCTGAGCAGTTGAAGATGGTTCAGCAAAAAACTGATGCTCTCACCATAACCCGGCGAAATGGTATAACTTGATGCCCTATGGCCGATGGTATACGTATTTTGTTCTAGGGTCTACGATAAGACCCTTCCCTCCATTCACTTCCAAATCATGTCTGCAAAATTGGAAAAAGAACACAATTAGTTGTCACCTCACCTTACTTTTGCATCGTCAGGCCATTTTGCCGGTTGAGGCAATTTTTCATTTTCTAGATGACACACAGTATGTCTTTCCCCAGAGAATAGAAAGATTAAATAAGTGATGAAAACTCAACTGGAAAACAAAATCGGGAATCGTCAACTGCTCACGAGGAACATATCTGAATAGCTGAAGAAGCCTATCAACATACACCACTTTCTTCCAGACCTAAATGCCAATTGTTAGAGAATACATTTATAGAAAGCTTCCAAGTAAGTCTTGAGAAATTATCTGAACATACCACATTGTCCACAAATAGTTGCAGAGCAAAAATTGTAGCCTTCAAATGAAATGTCGGATGAAGAACATATATAGCCTGTACAAAGCAAATGACAGAATAAAGTTAGACCAAATATATCTCACTGTCATTCAATTTAATAAGTTTTCTTGCATACATGCAGGTTCCGTTGGTGCTTTCGACCAAGTATCTGTTGTAGCCTTCTCATCCATCCCAAGTCAGGTTGGCTGTGTGAAACAAAAATTCAGACCAAGCAAGAAATGCAGGGTTAGCATCAGTTTTAAACTTCTCTTCCTGAATAGCGGACACAAACATAGCAAAATATAGCTCCATCATGGTTCAAGATCTCTTCATCATATGAAAAATGTAATAGGTCAAAAGGAAAGGCAGTTACATTCCGCACCCACTTCATGCTGTTAATCTGTTACCCAAACATGTAAATAAATTGACATCCATAAAAGTCCCATAACCATGTAAAACTTACAGATGTAGAGATGCTGCAGAGTGGAAGTAGACTATAGTATAAGGCTTCTGTATCAAGGGCTCAAACTCCTGAATCATCAATTGAATGACATCACAACTTCAGAAGCTAGTTTATGACAAAACTACTAGACAGAAACGAAAGGCATTGCTCATCCCTAACGAATATGGCTAACCTTCACCATGTGGAGGACAAACCGTTCAAGCTCAAGACATCGCAACAAAAAATGAGCTCCAACAACAACCATGACAGGCCGACCTTCACTATCTACCCCACCACGGTAACTGAAAATATAACAAAGAGATAAATAGATGCTATAACCAACTCCAACTTGACCAAGCCAGCTTGTAACAAATAAGATGAGTACCATTTAAAAGACACACATCAGACAATGTCTGGATACTGAAACATACATCATGTAGGAAATAGCATGTAGGAGGGGCATCCCAAACATTTCACATATCTCTGGTTGTAATTAAGAGTAATTATTATTATCCAATGTCAAATGTCAACTAGTAATTATAGAAGCAGAACCAATTGGGTCAGTTGATAGTTACAGCAATCAGCCAAGTGAGAAAAGGTTTAACAAGCCCGAAAGCCAAACAAATAACAATAAACAACAGAAAATAAATTGAAGATCTGCTTGCAAAGCTTACACAATTTTCATCTCTGCAATTTCAGAGAGATTAAGAGAATTTGCCTTGGCAAGGTATCTAGAATGAAGTGAAAATTCTTCAGCAACAGAGAGTGGAGGTCCTCCAAGGTCACCAAATCCAAGCATCTTAGCACAGTTCCAACCACTCTGTGCTTGAGCAGTTTTTTCCCATTGTTCCTTACGTCTTTGATCAGGATCTTTGATTAAGGACATAAAAGCAGGATCTAAATATGAGCCCAAGTAGTTTGAGTTCCTATAAGGATGGAGACACTTCAACAGTCATAAGGCAGCTAAAAACTGAAGCAATTCAAATACCAGGCTTGACCTACAAAAATTCGGAAAATGAAGCCATCCATCTTCACCAGTGATTTAACACCAATATGTTAGGTGGACATAGTTCTCTCTCTTTTTTGTTTGCGACAAGGCAACATTTGACATTCATAACTCTTTGAAACTTGTCATAAAAGTGCACAAGTACAAGTTTAAAGCTATATTGTGCTCACCAAAGGCCTACCAAATCCAGAGCATCTAGATATTCAGACACCAGCACAGATGGTAAGAAAGGGAAGAAGATGCAAATGCATAACTTCTGGTGCTAGCAGACAACAGAAAGCTCAGCTTATCTGACCCAACATGTGAACAACCACCTTCAGATAGTGCATTTAGTACTTGCACACATTTTAGTGCCTCAGAAGAACTAGCTATAGCCTATACTCACCAACAACATCTGGTTAAATACAAAAAAGAAAAGGAAATAAATGTTTCTCTCAAGTAGTAGCTAGAAGCAGAAAACTTTCCTGAGCAATCAATTTCCCCATTCAACTTAGAAGATGAGTAAAATGCATGAAGTTGTTCTAAACAAAATAACACACCTGCATATAATCCTAAACTTCGTATAACTCCATTGTCAAAGCAAGACAACCAAGAAAACAGAAAAACATAAAGATCTTATCACATATAGAACTGAAGGCAACTGACCTTCGTACCAAACCTACATCACTAATGGGAAGATCAGAAGGAGCTAGTGGAGGCTTTGGAGCAGCCTTTTTTGGCAACGGCTTTATTCTGATCTTCCGCTCATCAATGATGGTCTCACCATTCTCATCCCCAACGTCAGCAGGAAGCTTAGAGATAGCTACTTCCTCCTCATGCTTATCTCGTGGGAAATAAAGAGGAAGCAATCTACATGAATAAAAACCATAATAAGTGCCACACACTTCCAGCATTCAGAGAAAGTACAAGGGGGAAAAAAACGAACATCAATAGAGCAGTCCACAGAGTAGTCATACCAATTGATATAGAACCGGGGGGATATGATGAAATAGCAAGAGGATAATACCTTTTATATATCTCTGTATCAGAGGATGTAGTTGTACAGAAAACAACAGCTGTGATCTCATTTTTCTGTTTTTCAAGAAACCGTCGCACAGTCCCTGCAAAACAATTAATATTAGCCCTTGAAATTAATTGAGAACAGGCAAAAGTAACAGGAGCCTATAAATAAATTTGAAGATATGCCATCAGTACTTCCGTGAATTTTGTGAATGTGGTCGTGCATGTGTTGGAGACGAGTGGAAAAGGGAAGTAAAAAATTAAAGTTTTCTCACTTATAGCCACATGTGCAGCTGGTTCGCGTGGGTAGTTCTTAGCCTCTGTGTATATACAGCCCATGGCAATGCTGCATTCATGTCCCAAGTGAACATAAATTGCAGATGCATTAAACTTCAGAATTTGCGGTTTGGGGGTTTTGGAATAAAAAAAAGAGGGGGTTTAAAACTGACAACATTAAATAATATCCAACATTTGCTAAAAGCCAACCTCTGAAGACCATTTTCAATGAGAAGCTCAAGGCAAGACCGGTAGCAATGGCTCAAAGCATTCTCAGCAGCAGTATGATATTTGACGGCATACTTCGGTCCAACAGTATGGATGATTCTCCTACCAAAAAGATCAACTTTCAATTAAAATAAGAAAATAAATGCTCACTGGCATTGTTTTGTACAGAAACACCAAAATATAGACAAAAAGATGTTCAAGTCAATGGAAAAGGGCAAAAAAAAAAAAAAAGACAAAGAAGGCATTTTTCCCACACAATAAACATCCATTTTTGAACCCTTGCTAATATGTTCCATGCCAAGTACGTATAAGATGCAACACTCTTGGTTTTATTATAACTGAAGTAAAGAACCATACATTTACTGCAGGTGGGAGAAAAGAAAAAGAACTTCTCAATGTCAAATGTAAGAGACCACACCTCATCAAGAGTAAGAAAAGCTTCCAAAATAACATTTATACACATTTGAAATCTCAGAATGTGCAAAAATTAGATATATAATTACCTAGCAGGAAGGTCATATGCATTAGTAACTTTAGCCATCCCTGTTCTGCAACCACCCTGAAAAAGAAAAAGAAAATATATATATATGAATAAATGAATCGTGCTTCAAGGAAGAAGAAACTGCTATCTCAAAGGTCAGTTCCTACTTGCTCCTACTACTTGGACACTAGGCTCTTAAATCAAATTGCTGTATTTAAAATGCCACTTCATATTATCAACAACTTCCACCTCATGTGTACATAATAATCATACCAGTGTAGCGCATTCTTCTGCTAGACCAGGTCCAGCTGCTGCATGCAAGCCAGGGCTACTTTGTGCTTCGCCCAAGTTCTATCAATCAAGCATACAAATCCTAATATCAGAAATAAGAGGATGAATCAACTTAAACTAACAAAACATCCAAAACATAGTCCCTTAGGAGATCCAACTGTTGCAAAAGATCAAAGATTTTGGTAGTTTTTCTTGAATATTGTTTTTCAATGTTTTAATGAGACGACCAAAGGAATTCCATGCCTGCATCATTGTCTAAATCAAGTTCACATCAAGTCAACTAAGTAACACCCATCACTAGTTCTCACTTTTGAAGGTGGTCTAAATAACTTATATTTTTGGCTGTGTTAGTTGGGGTAAAGCGCGCGCACCCATGGTTCCTAACCCTTAACAATCATTCCATTTTTGTCCCTAACCTTGAAGTTGTTCATTGCAAATCCCCAACCTCAAAAAACCTTTCCATTTTGTTCCCTTTCTTATGGCAAGCATTACTTGTAAGAGAAAATGCCACATTAGCCCAAGTGTATAGGGAAAATGCTTACGTGGCAGTCTCCCATTGAACCACTAATACCAATCAGTAACTAAATTAAAACAAATCACAACCAAATTGAACAACCATAAAAATTTGAATGACAAAAGCAAAATTTATACCAAAAACAAAAATAAAATCTCCCCGTTAACGCCATTCAACAAGACAATCCTGGGGCTTGATGGCATACGGCAAAGGTGGAACTACTCTGAGACAAGGAGCTACAGCTGCCATTGTAGAATCCCCATTGCCACTAGTGAAGCTTTGACCATGATCCACAAGCAGCTGCCGCAGTCACTGATAATACATTTGTTTTGGGATTTTGAGGTAACCTGCAGTCATGGAGGTTTGCTCGTGAGGTGCAGTGGTGACAATTGTTGTCGATGGACCTTGTTTGGCTAAGCCAAAGATGGGGAGTAATAGCCTCATCATTTCGGGGTTCAATTGCTGCAGGTAGTATTGAATTGAGTGTTGAAATGTTTATGATCTGTGATTGCTGATGATTGCAGCTGCAGCGAATTGATGTGTGACATCGCTGGAAGAAGAAAAATTGGGAACTCCGGCAGGTTTTAGCAATTGAGAGATGCTGAAGGCTCATCATTCCTGAGGCTTTGACGCCAGCAGAGAGAATGTTGAATGGCAGCAATAGATTTGACAACAACAACGACAACAGTGGGGGAAGGCAAAGCAACTGGGATTTGCTCTGTCCGGCAGTAGCTGCAACCTGCAAGCAATGAGATTGATATTTTTTTCCCGTACTCATTTTTTTTGTTTGCTTTTTTTTCTTTTTTTAAATTTTAGTTCTCCTCGATTTTTAGATGGTGGTGGATAACTAAAAAAACCCTAAGCTTTGTGGTGGCAGTGAGGCTTAATGAGGCAAGGGTAGGCCTTACAGACCCACAGGTTAGAGCTGTACAAGGTGAAGTCAGATGATGGTTTAGGTGTTAGATTCACAAGTTTTAGGGCACTGGGAACATAAGGAAGAAAATCTAGGACCTGGATAGGGCAATTAAGTAAGTCAAGGGACTATAGATGGATTTTAACCATTGACAAACCTATGATTCCTTGGGCCACCAACCCTGGCCAATTGCAGTCAACCTTGTGTTTAAGTGGCGTTTTCCATTCATAATAGCGCTTTCCATCCAAAAAAGGTTCAAAATCAAATGTATTTTGAGGTTGGGTGATTTAGGATGAATAACTTCAAGTTTAGGCACGAAAATGGAACAATAATTAAAGGTTAGGGACCAGTGGTGCAATTTACCCATGTTAGTTGCTTGTCCAGATTTGTGATTACTAGCAAGGAAAGTGTCAGCATTCAGAAGAATTTATCCTTCCTAAATCCCATGCATCATGATTCTATTCATTATATTTCACGGAAATCCTAATTGTCAGCTAATCATTGTAGGCAAGACTGCCAGTGCAATTTCAAACCTTGTCTGTCTCAAAGACAATGTAATTCATGCTTTTATTGTACAACATAAACCCAAAGAAAAGTGAACCACAATAACTTAAGCACTAACAGACCCAAAAACCTCCAATGCAAGCAGACTGATGAAATTAGAGAAAATGACCTATCACATGAGACATGAGAGAAAAAGTGCTGAAACAAACAAATAAACAAACAGACAACACAAAAACAACCTTGGGATCTGACATCATGGTAGGACCACTTAGCATTGGGTAGAGGCCTCAGTACAATGTAAAGCAGCAACAAACCCCTAGACTTATTATACAAACATAAAAGTCAATTAAGCTACCCATTCCAAGTCCTCAAAGTTTACTTTTCGCATAACTCATGCATTTATATTGCACAGGAAACTCAAGACTTCATGCAATTCGGATCTCAATCCTCATAATCCTATTCATTATGCTTCAAAGGAGTAGTAATGTTCTGCCAATAATTGAAGACAAGACTGCAAGTATAAAAAAAAATAAAAACCTTTGTCCATTTCAAAGAGATAGCAATTCACACTTCTAGAATAACAGACATCGTAAAAAGTAAACCCAACAAAAACTAAGGACCAAAAATCAAGTACTTACCTCATTCGTAGAATTGACAACGGCATCCACCTCAAGGTTCCATGGCTCCCCACGCCACAAATATATCTTTGAGTTTATTTCACGGTCCATAGGAAATCTTGATAACATACCATTACTACTACTCTCCTCCCCTGGAGATGTTAAAGGATCGGTGAAATATGCATTAGAAAATGATGGATCTTCATTCTCATACTCTAAAGAGGTTCTGCTCTCTACATCACTCCACCGTGGAACCTGATCTAAAGTCACAACGGAGTCCCCACTATCAGTAGGGTCACCACCGCGCGGTGTGGCTGTAGCCACTGGTCGATACATGCCACAACTTCAGATCAGAACTCTGTCTCTAATTAACTGGATTCCTTTATCACTGCAACCTACACTCCCAAAGAATTTCAAACTCAATACCATGATCAAATAGGAAAATGTAAATTAAAGAAACTTGCATAATCCCTCCTTGTGCCGAGCTAGCACTTATTACCACAAAACCATGTCATCACAGTAAAAATCAAAAACCAAGCATTGTATAGTAGCAAAGGCTTAGTAGCTGCAATGCAATATAGAAGTGTCAAACTCTTGCTCCCCCATTGACAGTCTCAAGAGTACCAAAAAGGTTATCAGAGATTCAGAATTACTCATCTTGATACATCAAACAAAAAAGATTACTTCTTTTAATCCCATAAAGTTCATCACTTTTCTAAATTGACCTGATTTCTGTCATTAATGGTAGTTAATTTAAAAAAAAAAAAAAAAAAAAAAAAGAAACTGCAAGCTTTCATCTACCATTTGCATATAAATTTATGTGTGTGTGAGCCATTTACAAGATCTTCCAAGTCAAACTCGATTTTTAAAAGTCAAAATGTGACAACCATTATGAGACACAAGTAGCACAATTTTGACAAAGGACATGCCGAACAGAGCTTTATTTGACAAAAAAGTAGAAAGCTCTATCAACCAGTGACAGAAATCCCAGTGCAACAGAAGCTCAGGAAGCCCTTTAATCAGTAGATAACATGAGGAAACCAGTCCACGCATCGAATACACTCCCAACCGAGGAGTGTAATTTATGGTCATACAACAAATACCTATTAGGTCCAGACCATCCGAATAGAAATTCAGACCTAATCTCAGATAGCACTTTGTTTTCTGTAGAAATGAAATGAACAGCATATCCAGGTCTCACCAACCGCTACAAGGATCATCAAATCCATATATTCAATCTAAGAGGACCCCCCACCACTCTGCGTGCTAAACCACATCTCATTAATGTGCCCAAAAGCCAAAACGATAAAATCTGAACCGATAGGGTAGCAGTCCAAGCAATCACAAGGAAAAAAAAAAGTGATAAGAATTTGAGACTGAAGGAGGAAGATTAATTGAAGAAGAAGAAGAAGAAGAACACCTCTGAGCTCTGCCGGATTCCAATATTCCGGCGTCCCGGCTGAGCGAGAAGTCTCTCTCTCTCTCTCTCTCTAAAACTCTGAACACTCCCACCTCTCGCTGTTCTTCTGAATCGGCTAACGGAAACAAATGTCCCCCATCTGCTTATATCATCTTGAACAAACAGTAAAACACAAGAAACAACAGCGAACAAGACAATTAGTGAGAATCCATCACCAACATCTATTCGTCATTCACGTATATCTCAAAATTTCACAACCCTGATCAGAATTCCGTGATTAAATTTGACAACTTGAGGAACGAAACAAAAATCAAGGGGGCGGTGTAGATACGAGGACCGAAACATACCCGTGGTTAAGAATTTAAGAAATCGAAGAAAAGTTGGAACCTTTGTGATTTCGATCAGTTGGGTTCTGATCAAGGAGAAACACAATTCTCTCTGTTGGCTCGGTGAGCCAGCAAAGCTCGATTGTCCGCAAATGGATTTGAAGTGGACACCCAAATTCTTTTTTGTTATTGTACGTATTTTGCTTCGTTTATCCTTCTGCTAATCATTGACTTAAAATTTCCCCTTTCGGATCGGCAACTCATCATAGGGTCCTCAGACTTTTTAACTTTGGCTATTGAGCACACTAAAGTCTCAAAAGAGAACAATAAATGGGAAACTCAATCTATTCTAATCTAACCTCCCCCAACACTCTCCTTTCTGTTATGAAAAATATTTCAACGCGGAGAAAAACACCAATTTTGGCCATATATATGCATGGTCATTAATCAGTTATTTTTTTAATATTTATAATTATTATAATGAGAGGGAGAAGATTTTGCGCATATCAAGACTCAAACTATAGATGTTAAAAGTCAGAGACAACCAAAAACTTTGAACTAAACTAGTTAATCAATTAATTTTTAGTTTTGATTAAGTTCAACATGTTAATGTTAAAGATGCAAGTTTGAAGAGATTTGATATTTCTAGATAATACATTCTTATTCAACTTAATGTATGGAATTGACTTATATAACCTACAAAAAGAGATGTTGTTGCCCACGTTTTACATGCCTAATAACGTGGTAAACTAAAATCAAAATAGAAATATATTTACTTGATCTTAACAACTAGGAATAATTAACTAAGAGATAAAACCAAATCTTAACAACATGTTGTTCCTCCATTAACCTGTTATATAGTCTTGCAAAGCAGTTTACTTTGGTACCGCACACATACCCAGTTGCTCTCTTAGCTTCAAGAACATGTCGAACTTCAAGGCTTTGGTCATAATATCAGTTGCTTGATTTTTTTAGACACAATGAACAAGCTGCACGACCCTTTCTTTGGTGAGATCATGAAGAAAATGAAATCTTAAGTTAATATGTTTGCTCCTTCCATGTAGCACTAGGTTCTTTAAAAGCTTGATGGTCGAATTGTTGTCATAATACACCTTTGTGCTCTTGTTTTGAGTATGATCGAGAGCTTCAAGAACTCTTTTCATCCAAATTGCTTGACACGCATAAGAGGCAATTGCTATGAATTTTGCTTCAGTATTGGACAAAGTTACAACTAGTTGTTTCTTCGATGGCCAGGCTACAGCTTCATTTCCAAGAAAAATAACATATCCAAAATGCTTTTTCGATCATCTAGATCACCTGTATAGTCCCTGTCAATGTAGCTAATCAAGCTTTCATCTCCACCTTTCTCATAGAACATTCCTAAGTCCATAGTTCCTTTTATATGTCAAAGCACCTTTTTTGCAGCTTGTAGATGTAACTTAGTGGGATCCTTCATAAACCTGCTAATCAAGCTAACAACATACATCAGGTCAGGTTTTGTTGTAGTTAGATACATGAGACTTCTAACTATTTGCTTAAAGGCAGTGGCATTGATTTTTACTCCCAACTCATCTTTTGTTAGCTTCATCCCTGGTACAGTCAGGTTTTGGACTGAATTGTTTCCCAACATGCCAAATCTTTCTAGCACATCTCTTACATAATTTCCTTGATTGATATAGATTCTTTCTTCATTTCGTAAAACTTCAACTCTAAGAAAATATCATATCTTTCCAAGATCAGTCATCTCAAACTCATGCATCATTGAACTCTTAAAATTTTCAAACATCTCCACTTCATTACTAGTGAAAATAAAATCATCCACATATAAGCTAACAATGAGAAGTTTGTTCCCCAAGTCAGTTTCAATAAAAAAGAATATGGTCAGAACTGCACCTTTCAAAACCCTCCTTAATGAAGTAAGATTTTGTCCAATTGTACTGTGCCTTTAGAGCTTACTTAAGGCTATACAAAGCCTTTCTTAGCTTATAAACTTTGTGCTCTTCTCCCCTTTTTCATAACCTTGAGGTTAGTCAACATAAACCTCTTCATATAGTTCACCGTGACGGAATACGCCTTTCACATCCAGCTGGAAAATGCTTCAACCCTTTGTTGCTACGACAACTATCCTCATTCTAATGGTATCCCACCTAGCAACTGGAGTGAATACTTCATTATAATTAATTCCACGCTCTTGTACATATCCTTTCACCACAAAACGAGCCTTGTACTTGTCTACTTCACCAAATTCATTGAGTTTGGTTCTGAACACCCATTTTACACTAATTTTCTTGGCACCAGCAGGCAAGGTAGTCAATTCCCACATTTTATTCTTCTCCAAAACTCTTATTTCATGATTCATCGCCTCTTTCCATTTGTCACTTTTGACGGCTTCTTAAAATGTGAAGGGATCAATAACAGCAAGAAACACGTTGTTGATAGTGGCTTCCTCATCTTCAGACAGTCCCAGACCGCCACCACTAACATATTCTTTCAACCAAACAAGAGCTCTCCTAATCCTTCCTTAATTTGGACCAGGTGAATTCAATTTTTGTTGTTCTTCTAGAGGTGTATTAACGTCTTCCTTATGTTTGTTGCCTTTTGCTTTGCTCTGGTCTGACTTGGCTTATCTTCCTTCATCGTCTCTTTATTTTAAAGGATTATGTTTTGTTTTTTCCTTATTCTTTTCCCAGTCCCAACACTTGCGTTCATCAAACACCACGTCTCTAGTCACCATGAGGTATTTAGAGACTGGATTGTAAAGTCTGTGGGCCTTGAATTCTGCACTCATCCCAAAAACTACACAATAGAAGCTTTTGTTATCCAATTTCACCCTCTTGCTATTTAGAATATGTACATGAGTAACATATCCAAAACTCAAAAATAACTGACTGCTGGTTTAATGCCATTCTAGGTTTCATCTAGAGTTTTATCTTTCATCGTTAAAGTAGAATTCTAATTCAATATATGCCACACTAGTTAATAGCTTCTGGGCTGTAAACTTTAAGAACCTTCTTCTCTGACAACATGCATCAAACAGAATTCATTATGGGCCTATTCCTCCAATTAGCAACGTCATTTTTTTAGGGAGTATAAGCTGTTGTTAACTGCCTTCTAATTCCATGATTCATGCAAAAATTATTGAACTCAACTGAAGTGAACTTACTTCCTATATCTGTACGTATGCATTCTATAAAGTTTCCAATTTCCTTTTCAACGTGTTGTTTGAAGATTTTGAATGTGCCAAATGCTTTTGATTTCTAACATAAGAAATAAATCCATAGTTTTTGACTAAAATCATCAATAAAGCTCAATAAATACCTCTTTCCATTGTTTGACGTTGGTGTAATTGATCCACAAATATTAGCATGAACTAGTTGGAATCTTTGTGTCATCCTTCACGAACTCTTCTTTGGAATGATCTCTCGATGTTGTTTTCCCACTAGGGCGACAGTGCAAAGTTTGCTTGGAGTTGTAAGAGTGGACAATCCTTTCACCATTTTCTTGGATTACAACTCCTTTAAACTTTTATAGTTCAGGTGACCAAACCTGCAATGCCATAAATGTGATATATCTCCGAAGATACACCCTCCGTCCCAGAATTTTTACACCAATTGAATTTGCACTTCAACCAAGAAACCAACCAAAGTTTCCTTTTATTTCCAGCTCTATCCTTCCCTTATTCGCTGCCACTTCCCACCGCCATGGCTTCCTTGACCTTCGTTGCCTTCCCATTGTCGTCCCTTCCCTGACCCTTGTCGATGTCATCGCCTTCCCAATCGGCCGCTCATTACCTCTACTGCCCAATGCTGAGAAGATTGTTCTCCAGCTTTGGTATGTAGAACACTTCAATGATTACTTGTGAAACTCCGTCAACATCCATCCTTATGGTTCCTTTTCCAGTAACTACCATTGTGGTGTTGTTTTCGAGCTTTATAGTTTGTTGAAAGCTTTCATCCAATTGGAAAAACCATTTATTGTCACCATACATATGATTACTACACCCCGAGTCCAGAAACCATATATCCTCCCTTTTTAGATTCTTGTAGCTCCATATGTGTCATCAGGAGCATTTCATCTTCTTCATTAAGTTCGGCATAGTTCGCATTCTTTTCCCAACTAGAACACTCATATTAAAAATGCCCTAACTTGTGGCATTTAAAGCACTCCACAGTTGCTTTATTGATTGCTTGTCTTTCTTTACCACGTCCTTTATCCCCAAATGCTCCACGTCCCCTTCCTCTACCGCCATATTTTTCTTTAAATGAAACTTTTAATGTCTATTCTTCATTGCCATGCATGTGTCCCTTCATTCCCTACTCATGAACCAACACCCTAATTCATCAATTGTCAGAGTATCCAAGTCTTTGGATTCTTCTATCAAGCAACTAACATAGTCAAACTTCTGGGTCATGGACCTCAAAATCTTTTTTATGATGACGACTTCCTCCATCTTTTTGCCATGAATCTTCATTTTATTGGCAACAGTGAGAGTATGTGCAAAGTACTGATCCACACTTTCTTCTTTCTTCATCTACAAAACTTCAAACTTTTTTCTTAGAGCCTGGAGTTAAGCTCGCTTTACACAAGTTAACCCTTGATACTTAAGCTTCATTGAATCCCATATATGTTTTGTTGTACTTTTGACAAGAATTGTTTCCATAATATTTTATCAATTGCTTGAAAAAGATATTTTTTTACCTTTAAATCCTTCAACTTTTGCTCTTTAATCAACCTACTTTGTGCCTCTGTAGGTTTTGTCCCCTCTGCTACCTCTGTGATTCCATTCTCTATGGGGTCCCAATACTACTCGACACAAAGAAAGTTCTTCATAGCATCGTCCAATGATCGTAGTAACCATCAAGATTTAGAATAGCAAGTTGCGCAAAATTGCTATTCTCCACCATCATTTTTGACTCGTTCACTTGAAAAAAAAAACACACACACACACACACACATCTTTTCTCCTTACTCTCACAACCAAACTAGCTCTGATTCCATATTTGTTACAGATGCAAGTTTGAAGAGATTTGATATTTCTAGAGAATACTTTCATATTCAACTTAGTGTATGGAATTGGCTTATATAGCTTACAAAAGTGATGTTGCTACCGACGTTCTACATGCCTAGTAATGTGGTAAATTAAAATCAAAATAGAAACAAATTTTCTTGATATTAACAACTAGGAATAATTAACTAAGAGATAAAACTAAATATTAACAGCAAGATAAACTCCTTTAACTAACTCAACAATCAATTGTGAGAAGATTCATGTAGCATGTATATTTTTCTACAACGAGCGTCATCGTGTACCTTGTCAATTTATAAATTCAATTTTTTTGAAAATTTATTAAGAACCGCCAATTCGCAACATCAATCTCATACGGCTTTGTCAAAAGAAAAAAAAAAAACACATTTCAGCGGACACATCTTCCATATCATATCATCTAAATCATCTTATGATAGAGCAAAATACTACTCAAAAGCAATTTCCACAAAGGCTGTTGGACTTTTACAGTTTATTGTAGGAAGATTTTTTGTAATGTGTTTTGATCTTGTATAAAACAGTGCAACAGGCTATAGGCTTTTAACAAAAAGGAGTAGTTGCTTACATAGTTTTGGGCAATGCAGCGTCTACTTGGTACACCGTAAATCCTCGTTTTCTTGGGTTTCTTATACGGCTCTTGACAAATATCAAAATTTATATTTTTCTCATAACATTGACGTTTGTAATTAAAGATAACTACTTTCTACCAAAATATCTTCAAGTAATTTAACGTAAATATAATATTGACTTCATGTTAACAAATATGAAATCAGTGTAGGAAACAGCGTTTCTTGTTTTTTTTTTTTTTTAAGAAAGGGGCACGAAACAAGGCATATTCTAACACAACTTTATGGAGTATTGCAAAGCAATATAATTTTCATTTTCAAAGCACAACTTGAGAACTTTTCTCTCATACTCTTCTACGCAGAAAAGGGAAGCAAAAAAATGAAGAAAATCTACTCGGAGGGGTTCCTAATAAACAATCCCACTCGACCATTTCTAATGCTGTAGTAAGGGCTTGTAACTGGGCCTCTATACCACTGTATGTAGATGAAAATAAAATATCTGTAAACTACAATTAAGTACATGAAACTTCAATTCATTCATTCTGCTCCAGAAGCCTTCTGCTTCAGCATGGCAATGAAGTCTTCCTTCTCTTGTGGTGACATTCCCTCCGCTGAACAGTCCCCAACACCCCACTCTGCCCCTCTTATGCAATACTTATCTCGAATTTCCTGCCTATTCCTGCAGGAAAGAACAAATTTTTACGGGTAAACAAACAGAAACCAGAAATCAGAAAATCAAAGGTTGAAGCTTGGCAACGAATCTTTAGCTGGATTACTTTTCCTTGTTTATCTTGGACTTCTCTAGTAACTGCTTGAGCAAAGGAGAGTCTTTGAATCTTGCATCAGCTCCCGCATATTTCTTCTGGTTTTCTTCTGCAGGGAAAAAAAATCAAAGTTTCATTCCTGTGAAGTTCGTGAAATCAGAGAGTGATTAAGATAAACAAAACAAAGTTTCATTCATCTGAAGTTCAAGAAGCATGGGAACAAACCATTGAAGCGATTCAGAAACTCGATTTCTGGTAACTGAGGACCAGGAATCGATTCTATTCCAGAAAACCCAGACAAAAATCCTGCTTTAGCTGCCAAAAACGAATGCAACAGGAACAGTAAAAAAAGGAGGACGAAGAGCCCAGGTCAGTTTACACATCTAAATCTGCAGAATATTATCTTGATTTGGTATAAATTGTGAACTAATGGGGCTCATCTTTGTTACCTGGAAAAGGTGAGAGGAGGAGAGAAAGTGAAGCTGCAAAAGGAACAAGAGACTTTCTAAGAAATGGGGGAGAAATCAATGTTCTTGGGTTTTGGACAGGGTTTATCTTTTGATGAAGATTTCTGGGTCTTTCAGAGATTTGAAGGTTGCTGATTGGGAGGAGAGTGAGTGAGGAACAAATCATTTTCTGAGTCCTCCCTAAGTTTCTCCCTGCTTTGCTTAGAAGTTATGTTTATCACAGAAAGATAGAAAATGGGCGGCTGATAACAGAAGGTTGGCAGCACAATTTTCCTTCCAAAACCATTTTTTGTGACTCGTAATAGTTGAAATTTTGATTTAATTAAAATATACTTCTAAAGAGTTGAATTAGAGAGCCTTAAGTGCAGTGTAAGATCTAACTTTATAGTAAGGTGTTTCTTGTATCTCTCTCTTTTATTGGAAGTGTGAGTGCCAAAGAAACATTAGGAATAATTTAAAATAAATAATAAATTTGCATAAAAAAATTCAATAAATATACTTTTCATGAGAATCATAACTAAATTTAAATATACTTTTCATGACCATCTAATTATCTACTTTCATTAAGTAGAAATTATTATAAAATGAGATAGAGGTTTCAAAGATTTTACATGTACTTTTATCAATATTTTTTAAGATACACTCCATTTGTCCCTGATTTGGTTGGAAAAATTGGGTTTAACACATAGACAAAGAAGAAGGAAAAAAAATTGTGTCATGTTTTCACTTTTACTTTTGTACTTTTTACATATAAATGAAGAAAGATAGAAAAAAATTAAATATTAAAATGATAATTTAAAGAGTCATATAACAAAGTAATTAATAAATATGATAAAGAAGACAAACGATTTGAGACCAATGAGTAATATTTTTTTAGAGGTGACAAAAGATGACCAGTAATCTTTAAGGGGCCTGAATTTCAAATATCATCTGTTTTAGAATCATAGGCCTAAACACAGGGCTCATCAAATATGGTTTGTGACCAGAGCATGGGCTTGAAAGTTGGAGCTCTGTGGGCTTCTATCAAAAAGATGACAAATTTTTTTTTTTACCAAAAAAAAAAAGTTGGAGCTCTGTGGGCTTTAAATTCATGTTCAAGTTGGGTTTTCTCAGCTAACCCGATCCAGTTGAAATGCAAACAAACAATTTGTCTTGTCTGTCATGATGGTTGTTAAGTTTTGATGATTGAGTAGGGGCCACGAGTCAGTAGATCCTACTGTATTTTTTTAATTTTTTAGAAATAATATTTCTCAAAAAATTATTGTGATTCATAAAATTTGTTTTCAAATATTTATTGTAATTTATAAGAAGATTCCGTTGATTAACCAAAATAATAATAATAAAAAGAAATAAACGAAAAATTTTATTATTGTTATAAAAAAACAAATAAATTTTTGTACTAATATTAAGTTAAATTAAAATTTTACTTAGAGAAATCTAAAAGTTACTTTAATATTTCATATTTTCTTGTGAAAATCTACTACTCTGTCAGGATTTTAATAGTTTATAGTAAGCCGCAATAAATTTTTTCTAGATCCGTCAATGACTGGTTCTCCATTGCGGCCAGTGCCACCGCTCCTTCCGAAGCATTTTTCCCCAACTCCGGCGGAAATGGCCCTACGCACAACACTGGAGGCCTTGGCTCTATGATTGGAAGAAAGAGTAGACGGCCGGTGGCGTCTTCTGGTTTGGAGAAAGACGAGACTCGCAATAAATAATGATGATAGTTGCAATATGAACAACTTGTTAAATATCATTACCGTCAGACATACTGCACCTTAAAATTTTAAGGTATACCGTATGATATATCGCACTGCATATCATTACTATTACCATAAAAAATAAATATTAAAATATTATTTTTAGATGACATAATTTGTTTAATAATTTATTTTTACACATTTTATATATATTCTAATTTTTCTTATTATAATTTATCAAATATAAATAAAATATATATGATAAAAGATATTCAGTTAAGGTAGTATGCACCAGAAATTCAATTGAATAATATTGTTCAACACCACATGGACCTTCAAGCTGTTACCGTCCATTAAATTGTTATATTAATTAAGAAAAGTAATAAAAAAATAAAATAAAATATTTATTTTATAATATGTGTATTATTTTTTTTTTGCAGTTTTTATATATTTATGATATTATTTATGTAAAATGAAAAAAAATAGCCGTGAAAAATAAAATACCGCGGTATTTGTGGTATATCACAATTTTCTAACAAAATGCATATAAAAAATGAGTTGTATGCAGTATACTGTGCGTTAAAATGATAAAATATGAAAATATTTGTGCTGCATATCACGTACCCATAATAAACGATATACCACGGTATTTAACACTATGATTATAAAATAATAAGATATTTATTCCAACACCAAGCTGCGCAAGGCCCAAATCTACGGCAACGATCACAATTGTGTGCGAGGGGGCACAATTACAATTTCGATTGCTCAAGGCCATTTGGAACTAATCGCAATTCAAGGGCAAAGGTCAGACATGTGACAGTTTATATGCCAATTTAAGATTTAAGTCTTACGCACAAAAGTTCCCTCTTTTTCCCCCCTGTGGTAATTTCATTCCTTCTCTCTTGAGGTTCTTTTCACCTCCATGTTTCAATCCTTAAATTCATTCCTACCTTTGTTAATCCAGTCTGCTGACTGTTAGCTGAGGACATGGAATTTCGAAGTAAGTTAAAAATGTTGGTAGTTGATGAAAAAGTTGTTATCTGGTAGAAGGCCTACCTACCACCACCAATGAAAGTCCTGTTGGTCGAGCTCGAGCTCCTACACGTGATATTCTACTTCTATGGATCTACCAATCTACCAAGGAACTGTTATAGGCTAACAATTTGTTAATACTGAGACGGAGCCCAGATTTTGTGTTAGGGACCAAAATTTTATTATGAAAGTTTTAAGAAGTAGTGTATTTCCATAAATAAAAAAACGTAAGAAACTTAAGCAAATGAAGCTTGAAAATATACATGATAATTGCTAAAATATAGATTGCTAACTAATTTACTTTAACCCAAAAATAATTAAGTAAAATATAGATTGCTCATTAAATGCCACATTTACACTTAGGAAATCAACTCAATCCTATTTAGATTGTTTTTCTTACTCAATAAAAACTTATTTGAGAAAAATAGTCTGGTATTTACTTGCCTTTGCATCTATACTAGAAGAAGTACTTAGAGGGGCGTTACATCCTTAACGAGCAAATATCCCTCCATGTGAACTCTGAACCATGAAAGCCTAGATCCAATAGTCTCGTGTCTGCAATGACCTCACTAGACACTTCCATTTGGGCATGGGCTCTTGGACGACCTCCCTCCTTTTCAGATGCAAATAAGAGTTCATTGAAATCACCTATTACCAACCACGGCAAATATGATTGATTACGTAGGTTTTGCAAAAGAGCCCAGACTAATTATTTAATTCTCTTTTCAGATGGCCATAAAATCCTGTCAAATGCCAAACTATGTTGAAAGCTATCAATTTAATGTCAATATGATACTATGAGTAAAAAATCAGTTCAACATTCTACCTCGTTCACCATAAAAGTGCCAACCCCTATTTCCTACCATCACACAAAACTGCAAAACATGCCTAAAACCCAAGTGATCTCCTAATCCACTTCATCTTGGATGCAGTCTTTTGGGTTTTAAAAAGAAAAACTACATCTAGGGACCTCCTCAAATTGCCTTATACATGGCATGAACTTTCTAGGTAGTCCCAAGCCCCTAACAGTTCATATTGAAAAAAGAAAATTTAGGTTGGCAGGGTGAGTCCATGTTCAACCCTGGCTCAAAAAGCATGTTTGATCAATTATTGGCTTTCAAGATCTTCCTTTCCTGGTGAGCTATGTCTTCATCCCTCATTTTAGATGGAGTTATCACAACTTGAGTTCTAACAGCTTCCGAATCAATGCTTGAAACTAGGGGTAAGCAAAAATTCGATTATATCTAAAATAACCAAATAAAAAAAATTCTATTTTTAGTTATCGATTTTAGAAATAATTTCAATTTTCGGTTCTAATTGAAATTGATATATAAATTCCGTTCAATTTTTAGTTTGCCCTAACTAAAATTTGGTTAACCAAAATAACCAAATTTTTATTTTACTAGTATTTATGTTTGAGATTTGGAAATGATTATTTGTTTGATGGGTGTTTGTTATGTGTATGTATGTGATGTTTAGATTTGAAATGAATTATAGATATTTGTCATGTGATTAGAATGTGTGTTTAGATTGAAATTTGTGATGGATGTTTGAAGTTTAGAATGTGTATGTGTATAATTCGATTATTTCGAATGAAAACCGAAAAACCAATTTTTTTTTGTTATTTCGGTTTTCGGTTATTTCGACTTTCTTCTATAATTGGGTTTATTCAATTTTTAGTATATACAACCAAAAATTGAATAAATTCAATTATTCGGTTTCGGTTAAAAACGAAAAAACCAAATAAGCATCCTTGCTCAAAACTCTTTGAGCCCTAGGTCTCCCTTCACTGAGCTTCACTACAAAGCTCTTCTACTTTCACCCTTGATTTAATTCACTTTGCACTAAAAGACACCATCTCTATTAAGTCTAAAGCAAAACCTTATTGGGCCCTTTATAAGCTACATTTCTCATCAGAAGCCTCATCTTACCGTACAATAGCCCCCACCCCACTTGAGGTGTCAGGTTATAATTTTTTGTTCACAGTCATTTTCGTTTCCTTGTTCCCCAAGTTACTCTGATTCTACATGTCTCCAATGACCGGAATTATAAGACTAAAATTAATAATTGCCACTGCCTAATCCTTCTTCTGTGAATGGCCTAGGCACTGCTAAGATCATCCTATTGACTCATGCGAGGTCCCATCCGACCACCCTGAATGCTCTTCATCATGAAACTAACCACCTACCACCTTAGTTGTGCACAAAATCCTCAACTAGTTTCCATATTGATAGCAAAAATCTAACAGTCTCTCATACTTGACATAAAACCAACTTTTCCCTTGTTCATCTTCCACCATCAAGCCATGACGGAAAGGTTGCAAAATATTAACTAGAACATGCACATGCGATGATGGGCCTGAGCAATCCACTCAAACCACCAAACCCAACCAGCTCTCCAACATTTCGGCAATTTCCTGCTTGAACCATGTGAAAGGTACATCTAGAATGTGGATCTAGAAAGTAGTTCTATTAAACTGCAATGAGGATGGATAGTCCCCTTTTTACAAGTCTCGTATAACAATTAACCTATTGTTAAAAGACCATGGACCCATTACAACAAAATGGTACATAGCCGACATAAGTTTATCAACTTTTTTAAAAAGATGTCCAGAAAGACACATCACTACTGAAATGTTTGAAAAAGTGCAGGTAAAAAATTATTTAAGCCCAACTAATTTTAAAAAATGTAGCTCAAGAACCTTTTAAACAAGACAAATTTTTTTTTAAAAATGCAACAAAAGACCCCCTCTAAGCCTAATTTATTTAAAACAATGCAGTTAAAAATCCTACTAAAGCCCTACTAGTTTATAAAAACATAGTTGAATCACCTTTTAAGCCCAACTATTTTGTTAAAAAGTAGCTAAATCCCTAAGTTCATTTACAAAGTATTGACACCCAATTTTGTCCGGGCACTAACTTTTGTTTAAGTTTTAGGTTAGGAAAATTAGTTTATGGGGCATTTTCATTTTTAGGGGCAATTTGGTCGATTGTTATGACCTTTAGGTCATTTTTGTCATTTTAAAATTAGTTGGTCTTGCCACATTTAGGTTACATTGTTTAGTTTTGATACTAATTTAGAGTACTGAAGGTTTTGCTGGGTCAATTTAGGCAAAAGGGAAAAATTGGGTGAAAACTGATGGTTTTTAAAAATTCTATGCAAAATTAGAAAATTTGGGGTAAATCTGTCAATTTTTTGAAAATTTGAGCCAAAACTGGTGATTTTACAGAATTCTGGGAAAATCTGGTTCTTTTTACATAGCTTTAAGCTAATTTGACACATCTTGCAAAAGTTATGCTAAATTTCAATTTCTTATAAAGTTGGGGACCAGATCAGTAGCTTAAGAGTTTCATTTGTACTGAAATTGACATTTTAGCCAAATTATATCCAAACAGATATTAACCACTTGAAATCTAATTTGGATGAGTTTTAACTCCTAAAAACATGGCTAATCCTGCTTAAGACTCCCATAGTATAAATATGAGTCATTATTTGGGAGAAAAAAAAGAAGAATTTTCGTAACCCTAAGCTCAGCCAGAAAAAAGGTCAAACTGCACCCTTAGTCCCTGGTCCTCTTGCAACCTCTTCCGAAAAAACCTAACCTTTCCCCATCACTGCCGTTACCCCTGGTGTTCATCTCCACTACCCGACGCCGCTTCAGCCGCCGCCAGCCACGCGGCCACCGTGCCTAGGTCCTCGCCCTCACACTGCCATCAGTCCTTGTTCCCCAGCCATTGCACCGTCGTCGTCGACGCCAAAGCTAAAGGGAAAGAGCCTCCCCGCGATTTCCCCTTCTCTCTGCTCACCATCTAAATTGATGTCATAATTTAGATTTATTTTTGTCTTGGAAGAAGTGATTTTTCACTTCAAGGAGATTTTGGTTCATTGTTTTGATGATTTTTTCCTCTGATTCTGTGCGTGTTAATTTACAGAGATTACTTCTTCAAGAAACTAAATACAAAAGCATGTTTTAATAGATTGTTAATCCCTTACCAATACCAGGTATGAGTTAGCTTCGCTTTTAAATTTTAACTATGTTTTGTGTATTAAATAGTTTCATGGTTACTTAGCAAGAGATTATCAATATTTGACCACAGGGTTTTCTAGGTTCTGGTTTTTGCTAATTTTTGCATTGGATTTGGAGGCACTGTTTGTTCTGTTTTTTTAACCATTATTGTCCAACCTTCAAGGCATTCCACTTGCCTAGCTTCCTTCATATATGAGAAGCAGATTGGTTATTTGTTTAAAATTGAAGCAAATACATCTAACAAGCTCACATAAACTTGAATGATTGGGTATAAGTTAACGTTTTCACGCTATTTCTTCAAGTTTTAGGTTTCCATCTTACCATTATTTGTCTATGTAATTTTCAATTTTCTATTAATATTTATAACATTTTCACATGTAATCTTTTGAGATTTTTAATCCTTTTAGAAATCCACAATCATGGATTTTCTTTAGTTACCTTGTTTCTTAATTATTTTTTCTTGAAGACGTACAATTAGATTAGCTTTAGTTAGTTGCTTGCTTAATTGGATGGTATAAGTGTGGCCATGTGTGCATGCGCTTAGCAGTTTAAGCACAGGTTAACAATAATGACGAGGTTTGAGATCATAAATTCTAGGGTTTTTGATGTTTTCATGATGTTTGCATTTGCTCAGCCTAATTAACCTTTGACAATTAATTGATCCTGACTAATGTTTCTTATTTTTGGATACCTTGATAGACCCTATTATTATTTATTGCTAAGAAAAGAAGGCAAATCTATTTTCCTTCATAAATATATGCAGATCATTAGTTCACTTTTTGAAGCTGTTGTAACTTTCTAATTATTAGGCTTCAATGCTTCATGTTAAAGATAAAAAATTATGTGTTAGTAAGTTTTAATTTTTTTTTATACATTAAAGTGGGTGCTTTTTAGGATTAGTCTTGTAATTTGCTGATAAATGTTAATTTTGTTGTCAAACATGTTGACTTTTTGTCAACTTTGACCACCATTTTCTACCTTACCATTTAATTTTTTTGGCCGATTCTTGCTTTGACCCTTCATTTTATAGGTTGGAGAAGCGGATTGTAGCATTGGAATGACACCGGGACGAGTGAAACAAAAAATGGGCATGCAAAAGTCAAGTGGATTTATAACTGTGAGGCCTAGGCGTAAGGAGTAAGGCCTAGGCACCACAGTTCAAAAGTTGACTGCCTGAAAAAGGTACCTTGGAGGCCTAGGCGTTAGAGCACCCCTTCCTGAAGCCTAGGCACCAGAGCACCCTCGAGCTTACAGGCCTAGGTGCCAAAGCACCCACTCCTGAGACCTAGGCGCCAAGCACCTGGGAAAATGGTCACCTACCTCAAATTTCAACTCAAGCTTACTATTGGCCGACGATTTCTATCCAAATGGTTTGGTGAGTGAAAGGGACACTTCCAAGGGTAGAAAAACCTAGAACCTAGCAAAAGAATAAGACTCTTCATCTTCATCTTCTCATCTTAAAACTGGATTTTCTTCTTCATCTTTTCTCTCAACTTTCATCATCTTGTGGAGCTATTTGTAGAGGGTTACTTGGAAGAGGCTTTGAGCTCTTGAGGATTTCTTGAAGACTTGAGGAGTCAAGCTCATTTAGTCCACTTTGGTTCATTTTTTCCTTTTCCTTGTAGCTAGACATGGATGTTGTTTTGTGTATTTTCATGATTATGTTTAGTTTAATTATGGAGTAGTTTTCTTTACACTTTCTATGGTTTTAGCTACTTAAATTGGTTATGTTGGTTGGATTAATGGCTATTTGTCTTTGATTTTCCTTCTTTACTTGTTTACTCTTCTCTTTGAACTCATTGTTGTGTTGATTGATTAAGGGCCCTAGTGAATTACACTTTAGATTTTTTTTAAACTCATGGAAAAGATTAAAAGAAATTGGAATTAGGAAAAGAGTATAATGACCATGAGCTTGTTGAGAGACTAGTCTGGGATACTAGGTGAAAGTAGATTGAACTTGTAATGCTCCTCTTAAACTAATAATTCGGATGGGAATCCATTTTAGTTTAAGCTTGGGAGAGTGACTCTTTCACATGGGACAGTAAGGGCCCAATTAGTTAACTTCACCAACAAGTAGGAAAACCAAACCATTAGCTTTAATTCACTAGCTAACCAAGTCAAATAATGAATACCATAGGAAGTGTGTTTTACTAATTCACTAGAAAACTCATAATTTACATTGTGTTTGTTGTTCTTGTTTAGTAGTGATTTAAGTAGAGCTGCAAACTTAGTTATTTTCATAGTAAGTAAATCATCAGTTGTTTCTTGTTTAGCTAAAGTAAGTCTCAAGGTAGTGGTAATTGATAAATAATACAAATCAATCCTCGTAGGAATGATATCTTATTCACCCTATCTACATACGTCCCGTGCGCCTGCGGGTTAGGGTTTAAAACTCATAACAAGTTTTTGGCACTGTTAACGGAGAATAATTGTATTGATTTGTTCAATAGCATTGCTAGGAGATTGAGTCTAAACTAGACCTTTATTTCTTTACTTATTCGTTGCTTTTGTACTTTGATATTTTTTTAATAAATGCCATTGGTGTATGACCCGTTCCCAACACTCTACTTTGTTACCATTCATTTTGAAGATCGAAAGACATCTTAGAGAGCTAAGAGCAACATCACACTTGGGAGAATCAAGCTCCACCTCTACATCCATGGAAGGTGGAGGTGATAATCTCAATGGTAATGGGTATAGTGGTGGCAATGGAGGAAACAGAGGGATGATTATCAAGATGGAGTTTATCTAAGAAATTTATAAAGGCCTATTAAGGAGTAGATCCGACCCTTAGTAACGGAAAATTATTCAGGTATTGTGAGAACACCAGTGTAAGCCAACAATTTTGAGTTAAAGGCGACGTTGATTTTTCTCATCCAACAAAATCAATTTGGGGGCTTGGTTTCAGAGGATCCTAACACTCACATAGCGAACTTCTTGGAAGCTTGTGACACATGGAATGAAATAGCCAAAAAATTCTTAAGCAATTTTTTTCCTCCATCCAAGGCTGCTCATTTGAGAGCTTTAATTGTGACATTCAAGTAACATAAGATGGAGTCTATTTTGGAGGCTTGGGAGAGATTCAAGAAGTTACTTAGAAAGTTCCTACAACATGGATTCTTGGATTAGCAACAAATCCAACTTTTTTTATGAAGATTTGATACCCATTTCAAGACTTATGACTGATGCTTCGGCCGATGGATCCTTGATGTCAAAGACGGTCGGTGATGCCTTCTAAATTCTAGAGTAATTGGCATTAAATAGAGAGCAATGGCCGGGAAAAAGAGCTCAACCAAGGATAGGGGTACTTGAGGTGGATCAATTGACCGCTTTGTCAGCACAAATGGCTTCTCTTATGAATCAAGTGTCCAAATCGACAAACAAAAAAGAGCCAACTATTGAGTAAGTTACCGCCACCTCTACCTCCAACATATATGGTGGACATATAGATATGGAGCTTGAAGAAGCAATTTCATGAGCAACTGAAATTTTGGGTTTAGAGGTAACCAAATGGGAAATCAATATAACCCAAGTTAGAGGAACCATGAAAATTTATCTTATGGCAACACAAGAAATGTGCAACAATTGCCACTACCGCCCGGTTTCAACCAAGTTTCAATGGAGAAGAAGCCTTTAATAGAAGAAATTATGTTGCAATTCATGAAAGAGACAAGAGATAGAATGGAGAAGAATGATGCAAAGATTACAAACTTTGGGGCTAACTTAGCAAATATGAAGTCCAACATGAGTGCAAGTATTAAGAATCTTGAGCACCAAGTGAGACAATTGGTAAACTCCATGAAAACCTTTCAAAAATGCAAATTCCCTAATGACACCGAATTGAACCCGAGGGAGCAATGTCATGCAATTACACTTAGGGGAGGAAAAAAAATTGAAAATCCCGACATAAGGACACCCACTCAAGGAAAACTAATATTGGAAGATGAAGTGCAAATTCAAGAAAAAGAAGTTGCGGTGAAGTTATTAAAAAAGCAACCCCAAAGAATGCAAAAACTCCCACCGAACCCACCCCTACCTTTCCCACAAAGGTTCCAAAAGAAGAAGCTTGATGAGTGATATGGTAAATTCTTGGACATTTTTAAGAAGCTTTACATCAACATCCCATTCTTAGAAGCTTTAACTCAAATGCCAAATTAGGGTAAATTTTTTAAGGAAGTCATTGCAAAGAAAAGAAAATTTGAAGAGTTTGAGACCATATGCCTCACAGAATAATGTAGTGTAATCGTCGAACAAAAGCTTCCACCAAAATTGAAGGATCCCGGAAGTTTCACTATTCCATACACAATTGGAAAAGTTGAGTTCAAGAAGGTATTATGTGACCTTGATGTAAGTGTCAACTTGATACCTTTGTCTATTGCCAGTAAATTGGGGCTAAAAGTAAAGCCCTCCACAATGCAATTACAAATGATGAATAGGTCTATCAAGTATCCATGGGGAGTAATACAAGATGTTTTGGTGAAAGTTGGCAAATTTGTCTTTCCCATGGATTTTGTGATTCTTAACATGGAAGAAGATAACCAAGTCCCCTTTATCTTTTGAAGATCATTCTTGGCCACCGCCAGAGCAACTATAGATGTGAAGGAAGGCAAGCTCATATTCAATGTTGAGGATGAAAAAGTAGAGTTCAACATATTTGATTCTAGCACTCCTCTTCCTAAGATGGGAGTATTGATATAGTCATAGAATCCAACCAAGGGAATTATCCTACTTTTGTTATGGGTGGTGACAAAAAAGAAGTCAATAAATTTGAGCCCCCAAATCTCAAGCAAAAAGTAAAAGATGAAGCAACATACTCTTTGATGGAAGAAAAGAAGAAGAAAAAAATGAAGAAAAAATAGGTAGCAACAAGAAATGAAAATATAAAGAATCCCAAAATGCTTAAAGAGGAAAGAAATGAGAACTCAAGCATGGAGAGGAGCACATCTTGTTGGATGTATATTGAACTTTCCAAGCATTAGAAGCATTCTTAGAAAGGAGAGGGTGTGGAGCCACATCACCCACCCTAGTGGCTAAAACAAAGGAGTTGGTGTTTAGCTAGAGACAATAAATCAAGCACTTGTTAGGAAGCACCCCAACATCTCTTCTTTCCTTTGTGTTTTTAATTTTCTTTTCAATAAGTTGAGTTTTAGGGAAAATGTCTCTTAATTACTCTTTGCGCTTATTATAGGTGCATGGTAGAAAGATCAAGAATAAACATGAAAAGATGAAATGTCACCTTCACTAAGAGTTTAAGTAGGAGTAATTGGAAGCAGGAACATCCGCCTCCTGGATAAGATTCTTGAACCACAATATTCTTTTTAGCTTTTTTTGTCAACATTGTGGACAATGTTGGTTTTAAGTTTGGGGGAGAAATGTGTTTGTGGATGATACTTGTTTGAGTTTTTTTCTAAGACTGGATATCTAGTTGTTGTTCTTTCTTTTAAACTAGTTTTTGTTGATTTTTTTTCTTATGACATTACATGCATATTATATATTTTTCCTTATTATGACATGCAGTGGATGAATGTAGGAACATGTAGTTGCATTTAGGTTGTATGCATTTAAGAACCCAATGCATGCTCTTTATTATGATTAGAGGAATTCATTTACAAGTTCAACTTGATTGAAAATTTTTTTAAGTAAAGAAATATTTTCACTTGTCATTAATGGTAGAAATCATACCTGATGAGTCTTTGGACCTTTTGTGATGCAGTTGCAGTATAAATGATTTCATTCATCGGAGTGGTGCTTGCTTTGCTTGTTTTGGTCATGGATTGCTTAATTTGCTTTTGGACCACTTCATATCCGAATTGATGCATGCAAATAGAGGATGAGAATGAGAACTTCGAGCTAACTACATACCTAAATAGCCAACCCTTCATTATAATCCTTAGTTGACCCTTTTGAACCTTTAAGCCATGTTTATTGTTTAACCTACATAATTGAGTCATCACCATTATTATTTATCCTCTCTTGTTCTTAAAGTAAGTTGGGCATTGCATATATGGGCTTGAAAAGGGTAAAAATTTGTGAGTTATGTAAGTGAGCAATAAACAAGTTTGGGGGAGTTTGTTGGGTTATAAACTTATTGTTGAGTTTATGTAGCTATGGTTTGAGTATACTTTGGATAAATCATGCACATTTGTTTGAACTTTAAAAATTGGGTGAATTTCTAGTTCTACAAAAAAAAAACTATCTTTCCCTCATGAAAAAGGCAAAACGAGTCAACATGAAAAAACCCTCATTAAAAAAAAAAGAATAAATAAATAGGGGAAAAATAGAAGTACTTCATCAATTTAAAAGGGGTTCACTCATGTATTGTGTCAAAATTATGCATATAGGGGTTACTTGAATTGTTGCTTGGAAGTCAATAAAAACATTATTAAATCGGAATACCTTGGGTGAGACTTTAGATTTGATTATTGGGATTGTCCATGGTGTTTATGCTTAACTTACTTATGTAGCCCCACCTCAAAAGGGCCCCATCTGATTCCCATCCATACCAAACCCAACCATGGTACAACTTTATATATATGTCATTGGACTTAAATTTGCATGCATAATCCTTAAGGACAATTCATGGGTAGTTTGGGTCCTTTTGCAAATTTGTGAATGAAATGGCATTATAAGCCTTAAATGCACTAGGCAACCATAGATTAAGGAGTGAAACACTGAGCAAGTGATTACCTACCGATAATGACAAGGTTCTTCTTTCATTACTTACCTTAATTTCTCTTGAGTTGAGCTTGTACTTTGAATGACTTTATGATATGATATTGAGTATATGTTGTTAGCTTCTATGTTTTGTTTGTTTTATGTTTTTAGGTTAATAAATGCTAGGGACTAGCATTTTTCTAAGTTTGGGGGAGTTTGATAATTGTTAATTTTGTGGTCAAACATCTTGACTTTTTGTCAACTTTGATAACCATTTTCTACCTCACCACTCAATTTTTTGGCCGATTCTTGCTTTGATCCTTCATTTTGTAGGTTGGAGAAGCGGACTGTAGTATTGGAATGGCACCGGGACGAGTGGAACAAAAAAGAGGCATGCGAAACTCAAGTGGATTTATAACTATGAAGCCTAAGCCCTGGGAATGAGGCCTAAGCATCACAGTTCAAAAGCTGGCCCCTTGAAAAACGCACCCTGAAGGCCTAGGCGCCAGAACACCCCTTCCTGAGGCTTAGGCCCCGGGCACCCGCGAGCCTGGAGGCCTAGGCACCAGAGCACCCCCTCCTAAGGCCTAGGCACTATGCACCTAGGAAAGTGGTCCATTACCTCAAATTTCAACTCAAGCTTGCTATTGGCCAAGGATTTCTATCCAAATT
The DNA here is from genome assembly GCA_039654915.1 of Aquilaria yunnanensis. Lineage (NCBI taxonomy): Eukaryota > Viridiplantae > Streptophyta > Magnoliopsida > Malvales > Thymelaeaceae > Aquilaria > Aquilaria yunnanensis. The sequence goes on from CM077595.1 coordinate 8,514,933, forward strand.
GTTTGGTGAGTGAAAGAGACACCTCCAAAGGTAGAAAAACTTGGAACCTAGTAAAAGAATATGATTCTTCATCTTCATCTTCTCATCTTAGAACTAGGTTTTCTTCTTTATCTTTTCTCTCAACTTTCATCATCTTGTGAAGGCATTTGTAGAGGGTTACTTGGAGGAGGCTTTGAGCTCTTAATGATTTCTTTAAAGACTTGAGGAGTCAAACTCATTTAGTCCACTTTAGTTCCTTCTTTCCTTTTCCTTGTAGTTAAACGTCGATGTTGTTTTGTGTATTTTCATGATTATGTTTAGTTTAATTATGGAGTAGTTCTCTTTAAACTTTTTATGGTTTTAACTATTTGAATTGATTATGTTGGTTGGATTAATGGCTATTTGTCATTGATTTTCCTTCTTTGCTTGTTTATTCTTCTTTTTGAACTCATTGTTGTGTTGATTGATTAAAGGACCTAGTCAATTACACTTTAGATTTTTTTAAAACTCTTGGAAAAGATTAAAATGAATTGGAATTAGGAGAAGAGTATAGTGACCATGGGCTTGTTGAGAGACTAGTCTGGGATACTAGGTGAAGGTAGATTGAACTTGTAATGCCCCTCTTGAACTAGTAATTCAGATGGGAATCCATTTTAGTTTAAGCTTGGGAGAGTGACTCTTTCACTTGGGACAATAAGGGCCCAATTAGTTAACTTCACCAACAAGTAGGAAAACCAAACCGTTAGCCTTAATTTACCAGCTAATCAAGTCAAATAGTGAAAACCATGGAAAGTGTGTTTCACTAATTCACTAAAAAACTCATAATTTACATTGTGTTTATTGTTTTTGTTTAGTAGTGATTTAAGTAGTGCTGCAAACTTAGTTATTTTCATAGTAAGTAAATCATTAATTATTTCTTGTTTAGCTAAAGTAAGTCTTAAGATAGTAGTAATTGTTAAATAATATAAATCAATTCTCGTGGGAAACGATATCTTATTCACCCTATTTATATACATCCCGTGCGCTTGCAGATTAAGGTTTAAAACTCACAACATTTGCTATTCAAGTTTTGCTTTTTGTTCACATATTTGTTTTTTTTATCAACTCATTGCACCTTTTAGGCTGCTAAAACAGGAATAATGTTGCACTATTTTCTTGACCACATAGAATCAGTTAATAGAACATCTTAAACCTCTGAAAGATGTAATTGTGTTTTGAAATTGTTATACTTTCATGACCTTGTGCTAGTTCTTTATGTTGCTTCTTCTGGATATGACCATTTTTTATGATGACCCAAGCTCAGAATTGGTTCATAAGACTCCCGCCCACCATATGAGCTATCATTTATTAAAAGGATAAGCGTTAAGTATTTATATTCTGGAACTTAAGCTTACATATCTACACAAGGATTTTTTATGAATACTCATAAGTGTATTGTTATTAAGGGTTTAAATCATCATTATACACTTTGAGTATAATTAATTTATATATTTTGAACATTTTTCCATCATGTTACTATTCACGCATTTTTTACTAGTCATATGAGTTTTTACTATTCACCTGTCACTATTCACCGACTTACTGTTCATACACGTATTCATTGTACATACGCGGTTTACTGTTCGTTAATATTAAAATATATATATTAAATAATTATTTTTTATGTAAGTAAAAATCATCACTTTGCGGTCCTTCACGAGAAAAAATCATATCTGAAGCTGTAGGCATCGGAGCTAAGTGATTCCAAATTCATCTGAAAGCCAACACTTAGATATTCAACTCTGCTTCATTCCGCAAGCTAGTTTGATCGATTTCATTGCCAAAATCTGATTATAGATGGGACCCTTCATTATTTCGTGTGTTGAAGAGCAATTTCGATAGAAAAATCATAACTTGAGCTACGAATATCCGATTTGAATGAGCAAGCTATCAATTCGAAGCTAAAGAGGAGGTCTACAACTTCTGTGCTTTAAGAAAGAGCTGATCTGATATCTAGGATGGTCGAAAAATTAAAAGAAGTTGCAATCTGCCATTGTTGATTTGTATTTACGTACATTTTACCATTTTATTTTTACCATTTCACCCACCCCAAAACTCTATAAATAGGCACCTTGGGAGGGGTGAAGAATGCCATTTTCTTAGGCCATTTCAATGTTCTTGTATGTCTTTAGATTTGTTCCTTTGTTTTTGTTCTAGTTTTCAATACCGAAGCTTTGTCCGAGTGTTTTCTCATTCTTCTTCTTCTTCGTTCTTGATCTTTTAATCTATGTTTATTTCATCTTTTTACATGTTGTTTACTTTTATTATGTCTAACTAATCTTCTTTTTGCTAAGGTGAAAGGGTGAAGCTTTTGGTATAGAGGTTATGATTGATTTGAATGGATCACAACGTTAATAGTATTTTCTTCTTTAATCTATTTAACTTCCTTCCTTGTTAAGGAGTCTTGATTCATCATTGGCACAAAAGCTGCTTGATTCCCTCCGTAGAACATGGCTCTGCCGGTTATATTAGAATCTTGAGTTATTATCGAGAAAGGTTGGCATGATGGATACTTGAACCCATTAACAAGCGTTGGTGTTTTAAGATCAATGAAAGTTAATACTAACTAAATTCCCCTTTTGAGACCTCCTTTATGTGTGGATCTCAATTGAGTGGTAAGATTAGCTAAAATTAATCATAACCGATATATTAAAGGTGGATCCCCTAACCTTAACTATTTTATTTGAATATCAATTTTAATTCACACCTGTTCACACCTTTTACCAAAACTTTCTTTATTAAAACTTTAATTTGTATTTCTTAATTCACTTTCCTGTGTTTCGACACTCTGATTCCCGAGATTTTACTACTTGCGACAACCTACACTTGGGTTACAACTGCTAGAGTGCAGCAAGTTTTTGACGCTGTTGTCGGGGAAGTAAAATTAGAGTACAAGTTTATTTTTTTTTCTTTTTGTTCTTTTTATTTTATTTTTCTTTTGTTCTTTATATGGCAGGCTGAGCCTTCTATCTCTTATTTTATGTTAATCTTATTTTTCTTTATTTTTCTTTATTGTTAAATGGAAGGCCGAGTCTCCTATCTTTTATTTTTTGTTCATATTACTTTTTTTATTTTTCTTATTATTATTGTATGGAAGGTTGTTGCTCCTACCTAACTTGTTATTGGTCTTTGTTTTTTTTTGTTGTTATTTTGTTAATGTATAAAAGCTTGGTCACGTACATTAAATGGTAAACTGGTAAGAGAATATTTATTTTCTTCAAACATGGCTAAACACATTAATAAACAAGAAGATAATCATTCTCTTCATAATGACTAATATCGGCCTAGGACACTTAGAGAATACATGAACCCCATAAGAAATAACATTCAATCATTTCTAATATTTCCTGCTGATGCATGTCACTTCAACTTTAAGCCAGATATTATTAAAATTTTACCAACTTTCCATGCCTTTGATTCCAAAAATCCATACTTGCATTTGAGAGAATTTGAGAAAGTCTGTCACACATATAACAACCTAAACTGTAGCATGAATACTATCAGGCTTAAGCTTTTTTCTTTTTCTTTAAAAGATAAAGTTAAAACTTGGCTACAGAATCTTAGGTCAGGCTCCGTTAATTTAAGGGATAGACTGCAACAATAATTTTTGAAAAAAAAAAATTCCTGCCCATAGAACAAATTCTTTTAAAAGACAAATCACAACTTTCACACAAAAATCAGGTGAAACTTTTTTCCAGTGTTGAGATAGATACAAAGATTTACTCAACATATGCCCACACCATGGTTTTGAAACATGGAGATTAGTCTCACATTTTTATGAAGGTTTGACACATAGGGAAAGACAAATGGTTGAAATGATGTGCAATGGAACATTTGAGGATAAAGATCTTAACGAGGCAATGAATTACCTAGACATGTTAGCAGAGAATGCACAGAATTGGGACACTGCTGGTATTTATGAGGCCCCAGGAAGACTCAAACTCTTACATCTAGTGGAGGTATATATCATCTTAAGGAAGATAATGACCTTCAAGAAAAATTCGCATCTCTAGCTAGAAAGGTTGAAGCTTTAGAAATGAAAAAAATTGGTCAATTAAAATCTGTTGAAGAAATTGTTTGTCACATTTGTGAGACCAATGACCATTATACTAGCAATTGCCCAACCTTGCCATCTTTCAAAGAATGTCTCCATGAATAAGTTAATGCATTGAACAACTTTGAGAGACCAACCAAAAATTTATACTCGCAAATTTAAAATCCTAGTTTGAGTAATCATCCAAATTTTAGTTGGAAAAATGATAATTGTACTCAATCGTCACAACCACTTTCGCACACCCAACAAAATTTTTAACAATCTCAAGGGTATGCACCATATGTTCCTCCTCTTAGGGAAAATCTTGAAGATACATTGCGTTCATTCATTGAAAAGCAAGAGTCCATCAATGCTCAAACAAGTCAAACCATGATTAATTTGAAAGATACTCTTGCAAAATTTGCATATGCACTCAACATTAAGGAAAAGGAAAATTTTCCTTCTCAACCACAAGCGAATCCTAAAGGCCAAACCATGGATCAAGCGAAATCAACCATTACATTCCGCAACGGTAAGGTTGTTGAAAAATCCATTCCTGAACCTTTTGAAGGAGGCGATGAGTCAACTTCTAAGAGTAAAGAATGGGTTGAACCTTTACCAAGCGAAGAACAAATTGAATCTCCACCAGCACCTCTATTTCCATAGGCATTAACTGTTCCTAAGAAGGTGAACTGAAATCCTGAAATTTTGAAAATTTTCAAGCTGGTAAAGATCAATATTCCTTCGTTGGATGCGATCAAATAGGTTCCTTCTTCTGCCAAATTTTTAAAAGATTTATGCACTGTTAAAAGAAAGCTGAATATGAAAAAGAAAGCCTTCTTGACCAAGCAGGTAAGTTCTGTTATTCAAAATAACACTGTTTTGAAATACAATGATCCTGGTTGTCCAACAATTTCATGTTTTATTGGAGAACATAAAATTCAGCAAGCATTACTTGATTTTGGGGCTAGTGTAAACTTACTTCCATATTCAGTTTACCAAAAATTAAACTTGGGTGAGCTAAAACCAACTGACGTAACTCTTTTGCTTGCTGACAGATCAGTGAAAGTACCAAGAGGAGTTATTGAGGATGTGTTAGTTCAAGTTGATAAATTTATTTATCCTGTGGATTTTATTATTTTGGACACACCACCAGTAGAAATTAAGAATTCAATACCTGTTATTTTGAGAAGTCTATTTTTAGCAACTTCTAACACTTTGATTAATTGCAGAAATGGACTGATAAAGTTGTCATTTGGAAATATGACATTGGAGCTAAATATTTTCAATTTACTTAAGCAACCTCTTGAAAAAGAAGATGAAAATGAAGATAACTGTATCATTAGTGAAATTGTAGAAAATTATATCCAAGAAGGGAGTATTTCTGATCCTCTTGAAAAATGTTTAGTTAATTCGTTTGAATCAAGTATGCAAATGGATCAGGATACTTTTAACATATGTGCATTACTTGATTCTTCATAGGTGGAAGGAAACACACATTGGAAACCAAAAATTGAGGAGTTGGAAAAACCTGAAGTTGAAAAACAAGATGAAATACCCACACCAGAGTTGAAGCCATTGCCCAAAGAACTGAAATATGCATTCCTTAGAGAAAACTCTTCTTATCCGATGGTAATTTCATCTACTTTCACATTTGAGCAATAAGGGTAAGTTGATTCAATTACTTAAAAGGCATAAAAGTGTAATTGGATGGACATTAAAGGACATAAAGGGCATTAATCCCTTAATTTGTTCACATAGAATAAATTTAGAGGATAATGCTAAATCCTATCAACAACCTCAGAGAAGACTCAATCCACACATGAAATAGGTTATAAGATCCGAAGTTCTCAAATTACTTGATGTGAGAATTATTTACCCTATCTCTGACAGCAATTTGGTTAGTCCAACCCAAGTGGTTCTAAAGAAATCTTGTATCACAGTAGTGATAAATGAAAAATGTGAGTCTTTACCAACTCAAATAACATCTAGTTGGAGAATGTATATTGATTATAGGAAATTAAATCTTGCCACCAGAAAAAATCATTTTCCATTACCTTTCTTGTACCAAATTTTAGAAAGAATAGCAGGACATCCATTTTATTGCTTTCTTGATGGCTACTCAGGTTATTATCAAATTCCCGTAGCTCTTGAGGACCAAGAAAAGACCACATTCACATGTCATTTTGGAACCTTTGCATTTAGGCGCATGCCTTTTAGACTTTGCAATGCCCCAACAACATTTCAAAGATGTATGCTGAGTATTTTTAGTGATATGATTGAAAAATATCTTGAAGTTTTCATGGATGATTTAACCGTTTATGGAAATTCATTTGATAATTGTCTTGAAAACTTGGAAAAGGTTTTAAAAAGATGTGAAGAAAAAGGTTTGGTACTAATTTGGAAAAAATGTCATTACATGGTCACCTCTGGAATTGTTCTGGGTCAGGTTGTATCTTCTAAATGAATCAACGTTGATAAAGCAAAAGTGGAACTCATTATTCAGTTACCTTTACCCAAAACTATTAAAGAAATTTGCTCATTTTTGGGACATGCAGGCTTTTATCGAAGGTTCATTAAAGGGTTTAGTGAAATATCTAGACCTATTTGCAACCTCATTATGAAAGATGTTTCATTTGAATGGACTCAAGAATGCCAAAATTCTTTTGATAAGTTAATTGGCCTTTTAACATCCTCTTCAATCATGGAACCCCTGGACTGGTCCTTACCTTTTGACGTAATGTGTGATGCTAGTGATTATGCCGTTGGTGCTGTTTTAGGACAAAAAAATGAAGGTAAGCCATATGTAATTTATTATGCAAGTAGAACTTTGAACAGTGTATAAATGAACTACACTACAACGGACAAAGAACTACTTGCAGTAATATTTACATTGGATAAATTTCATTCTTATCTAATTGGTTCAAAAACCATTATTTACACCGACCATTCTGCTGTCAGGTATTTAATGTCAAAGCAAGATGCTAAACCAAGGTTGATACGCTGGATCTTATTACTTCAAGAATTCAACATTGTGATTAAGGATAAGAAGGGCACCGAAAATGTTGTCACTGACCATTTGTTAAGGCTGACAACGGATTCAATAATTGAGGCTGCACCCATAAATGATTGTTTTCCAAATGAATTTTTATTTTCTGTTACTACAGTACCATGGTTTGCTAATATTGTCAATTTTTTGGTGACAAGACGGATGCCAGCTCAATGGAGTGCCCAAGATAAGAAAAAATTTCTATATGAGGTGAAAAAATTTTACTAAGATAATCCTTATCTTTTCAAATATTGTCCTAATAAGATATTCTGGAGATGCATACCTGAAAATGAGGTAAAAAGTGTTATTGAATTTTGTCATTCAGAAGCATGTGGGGGTATTTTTCGTCAAAGAAAACAGCTGCAAAGATTTTGCAGTCTGGGTTTCACTGGCCCTCTTTGTTCAAAGACGCACATGTATTCTACAAAGCATGTGAAAATTGTCAGAAATTAGGATCAATTTCAAAAAGAAACATGATTCCTTTTGACTCTTATCATTGTCATTGAAATTTTTTACTGTTGGGGAATAGATTTTATGGGATCATTTCCACCATCATTTAGCTTCGTGTACATTTTAGTTGCAGTAGATTATGTTTCAAAATGGGTAAAGACAATTCAGTGTCAAAATAATGATCATAAAACTGTGATTAAATTTTTGAAGGAAAATATTTTGAGTCGATTTGGGATTCTTCAGGCCATAATAAGTGATGGAGGAACACATTTTTGTAACAGACCATTTGAGTCATTATTGAAGAAGTATGGTATCACACATAAGGTTGTCACCCCTTATCACCGACAAACAAGTGGACAAGTAGAATTAGCAAATAGGAAGATAAAACAAATCCTTGAAAAAACAGTCAACCCAAATTGAAAGAATTGGTCTTTGAAACTAACCGATGCACTTTGGGCTTATCGCACTACTTTTAAAACATCACTTGGCATGTCTTCTTATAGGTTAGTTTATGGAAAACCTTGTCATTTGCCTGTAGAACTTGAACATAAAGCTTATTGGGCTATTAAAGCTTTCAATTCAAATCTCAATGATGCTGGTGTTTTGCGCAGGTTGCAACTAAATGAGCTTGAAGAGTTGAGAAATGATGCATATGAAAATTCAAAAATTTATAAAGCTAGAACCAAAGCTTTTCATGACAAAACAATCTTAAGAAAAACACTTGAGGTTTGTCAAAATGTTTTGCTTTATAATTCTTAACTTCATATATTTCCTGGAAAACTGAGATCTAGATGGAGTTGACCTTTTATTGTGAAATACGTTTATTCTTATGGGGCCATTGATATTGAAAATCCTAAAAATGGACAAAGAGTTAAACCATTTTTGAAGAATCATGATTTTCAAGAAGAAATAGTTCATCTCAGTGAACCTCACAATGATCATGGTAAGTAAAAGTAAATATATATCCTCTTCTTAGATAATTTTCTTTTAAGTTTTATTTTTTTTTCTTACTTTGCTTTTCGTCTTTTCTCGGTTAAGTGGCGGATATGGTACTCCGTGACTTTCAAGTCGGTTGTTTCAGTTTCCCATAATAATTGATTTTTTTTCTCTTTCCCTTCTTTTACTTTCTTCTTAAAAAAAATGGAATCTACGCTTTCTGCTTTGCGAAAATACTTTCCTTCTCTCCCAATGAATGTTCTTAAAAGGATTTACCAAGCTAGATGTGAACGATTAAGAGTTTTGATGCACAAAGGCATTCCTAAAAATGTGCATTGGTTAATTAAAGCTAAGGTCCGTTTAGCGGATGAAACCCTAGATGCATTTGTGTCTCACATGCATAGCTTAGGCAAAAGCTCATATGCCAAAAAGCGAAGAGCGAAAAGATTATGAGTCTGTCACAAATATGGTCGATAGACTTGTGATACTAAGTGTCGTTCTTTAGGAAAGGTGTCCGATAATTGAGAAGATAAAATACAATTCATTAAGAATGACCTAAGTAAGGATTCTTTGGATAATATCCGATAGACTCTTGAGATGCATTCTTGTGGATTAGTGCAACATGAACTTCTTGGTTTATGGAGTATTTTTCATAAAGAACGAAAGCGTTACAGTCTTGAGAATCTGACTTTAAGCGACCCTATTTGCTAGTTTGTAAGAAAACTGGATGGGAAGCAGATCTCCGACTCATAGAATGCGTTGAAGCCGTTACTGGACATAAAATCAGTGGAAAATGTGAGCCACAATCACAACTACTGTACATTAATGTCATTTTATTTTTGTTATTTTTTTCTTTACAGGTTGTCAATTCTTAATAAGTGATGAAATACTGTGGAAGAGAGCAATCAGACTTGTGGATCTGTTTACCTTGTCTTTTAGTTTTACTATCAGCATTTTCTTTGTTTTGGTTTAAGTTATTTCAGGTTTTTCATTTTCAATAACCACTATTTCAAGTAATCTCTTCTTCACTCTTCTTATCTATATTTTGACATTGGGGACAATGTTTTAATTTGGTTGGGGGGAGGGATAGTTGATATTTGATTTTTTCTTTTTAGTTTAGTTTCCCTCATGCTGATATTAAAATCATTAGACAAAGCACTTAGTTTATGATGGTTGAATAAAAAGTAATTTTTCACTCTTGAGACGCATTCTATTTTATGTGACATGCATAACATTTTTTCTTGCAAGCATAAATAGTTTCATGTAGAAACATTTAGCATGAATTTAGGTTGTTTGTTTGCATTTAGGAACCCAACTCATGGAAATATCATCATTGGATGTATACCTTGTAAATTTGAAATGGTTGTTAATTTTTAAAAAGCAGTTAAAGTTTATTTCTTTTTATCTAAGGAAAATAAATAACCGATGAGCACTTTTGAGACCTTACTATTTATTAGGATGTGTGAATTTCTTTGTTGAGAGTGCTTACTTTGTGTTTTGAGCTAGACGTTGCTTGGATGGGTGACCTTAAGGACCTATGGAACCTTACTTCTTGTATGTAAATTTAAGGAAGAAGATGGCATTTTAAGGCCAGCCACTTACCAAAAGGCTAACCTTGTACATTATCCCTTAGTGAGCCCCTTTAAGCCTTATAGCCTTATTTTTTGTTTGAACCCTATATGTTTAACCACTTCCACTTTATTTTGATCCTTTATTGTCCTTGAAACTAGTGATGCTTATATGATTATGGGCTTAGAGAATTAAAATGAATGTGTTGTTTTTTGTAAAATAAAGAATAAGTGTAGGGTGTACTTCAGAATATATTAGGTTACCTTGTGTTTAATTTGTCATAGTACAAAAATTGGGGTAATATGAGCTTAAATCATAAAAACTGAGTGTATATCATTAGATGGTTGAGTTTTAAACAATTTTGATTTATGGTAGAAAACGGCAAAAGCGAGATTATAAAAAAAACCATCGCAAAATAAAGTATATATATATATATATATATATATATATATATATAGATAAATTTAAAAAAAATCTTCATTTCATAATTCTTAGCCTCTTTTTCTTTTATGGCAGTCTAAAAAAAATTGTTCTCGTTCCTTTTCAAATAAAATTATATATGCTTATACCCATGTGAATCTATACTAAAGTAAAGATGAAAGACATCTTCTTTTATCTTTTTTGGATAGATAATCATGGGGGACAATTTTGAAAAAAAAAACTCTAGCCTTACTATTTATGCAAGTCAAATGAGGCTAGCTATTTTGAAATGGAGAGAGGTAAAGAAAAAAAAAAAAGAAAAAAAAAGTGTTAAATTCAATAAGTCTAAAACTCAACCATATTTGTTTTCTAAACTCATATGTTGATAAGGAATTGTGTTTTTGAGAGAACTTGGAGACTAGGGTTGATTTGGGTATTTAGTGTTTTAGGTGCCCATAATTATTGTTTATTGTATTACTAATTCTCTTAAACTCCACCATTAAAAAGCCTCCATCCGATTCCCATTTTCACTAAACCCAACCTCATTACAACCTTGTACAAAGACCATTCGACTTAAATTTACATGCAGTTCCCTTTTGGGAATCTAGTAAGGGTGAAGTTGGATCCCCTTGCAAGCTCCGGATTGAGAAACACAAAGTAAGCTGTTCAAAAACCCATCTTAAAATAAGTGCAAAAATTTAAGGAGTGATCTTCTACCTTTGGTAACAAGGACTTAACTTTTTCTCCTTTCATTAATTACTTGCAAGTCAAGTTTACAAGTTTTATATATTCATAGCATGATTTGTCATGAGTTGTTAAATTATGTATTTTGTTCATTTTCTTAGGTTACACTTACTAAGGACTAGCAAGAACCTGGTTGAGGGGTGTGATGAATACTCATAAGTATATTATTATTAAGGGTTTAAATCATCATTATACACTTTGAGTATAATTAATTTCTATATTTTGAACATTTTTCCATCGAGTTACTATTCACACATTTTTACTATTCATATACATTTTTACTATTCACCGACTTATTGTTCATACACGTATTCACTGTACATATGCGGTTTACTATTCGTTAATATTAAAATATATATATTAAATAATTTTTTTTACGTAGGTAAAAATCATCACTTGGCGGGCCTTCACGAGAAAAAATCATATCTGGAGCTGTAAGCATCGGGCTAAGTGATTCCAAATTCATCTGAAAGCTAACACTTAGATCCTCAACTCTACTTCATTCTGCAAGCTACTTTGATCGTTTTTATTGCCGAAATCTAATTATAGATGAGACCCTTCGTTATTTCGTGTGCTAAAGAGCAGTTTTGGTAGAAAAATCATAACTTGAGCTACGGATGTCCGATTTGAATGAGCAAGCTATCGATTCGAATCTAAATAGGAGGTCTACAACTTCCGTGCTTTAAGAAAGAGCTGATCTGATGTTTGCAATGGTCAAAAAATTAAAAGAAGTTGTGATCTGCCATTATTGATTTGTATTTACCCACATTTTACCATTTTATTTTTACCATTTCACCCACCTTAAAAATCTATAAATAGGCATCTTGGGGGGAGGGTGAAGAATGCCATTTTCTTAGGCCATTTCCATGTTCTTGTATCTCTTTAGATTTTTTTCTTTGTTTTTGTTCTAGTTTTCAATACCGAAGCTCTATCCAAGTGTTTTCTCGTTCTTCTTCTTCTTCGTTCTTGATCTTTTAATCTATGTTTATTTCATCTTTCTACATATTGTTTACTTTTATTATGTATAACTAATCTTCTTTTTGTTAAGGTGAAAGGGTGAAGCTTTTGGTATAGAAGTTATAATTGATTTGAATGGATCACAACGTTAACGGTATTTTCTTCTTTAATCTATTTAACTTCCTTCCTTGTTAAGAAGGAGTCTTGATTCATCATAGTCAAATCATTGGCACAAAAGCTACTTGATTCCCTCTGTAGAACATGGCTCGGCTAGCTATATTAGAATCTTGAATTATTGTCGACAAAGGCTGACATGATGGATATTTGAACCCATTAGCAAGCGTTGGTGTTTTAAGATCAATGAAAGTTAATACTAATTAAATTCCCTGATTGGGACCTCCTTTATGTGTGGATACCAATTGAGTGGTAACATAGGCTAAAATTAATCATAACCAATATAATGAAAATAGATCCCCTAACCTTAGCTATTTTATTTGAATTTGAATTTTTAATCAACACTTGTTCACACCTTTCACGAAAACCTACCTTATTAAATATTTGTAATTTGTATTTCTTAATTTACTTCCCTGTGGTTCGACACTCGGACTCTCGAGATTTTATTACTTGCGACAACCTACACTTTGGTTACAACTGCTAGAGTGCAGCAATTTTCACATTTCTTTTGTTGGCCCAAGTGCAACCAAAAGGGGGGTGAATTGGTTGTGCTCCAAAACAATCCACAAAAGAGTTCTTGAACCCTCAAACTCAAATTGAATTTAAGGAACAATGATTAACTCTATTTTGACCAGAAAATGACTACCACAATCCACTTAAAATTTACTTTGAAAGCTACCTTTAAAGTAGTTTTGAAAACAAACAAGTTTAATTAAGATAGGTTGCATAAAACACCAACCAAAGCTCAAGTATGTAGAGAGAAGGAAAAGCTTGCACAAGATAATTTTCATAGAGGTTTGAACTCTCCACTTAAGAGCCTACTCCTCTCCTCAAGTTCACCACTTGAGAGTTTTCTTCTCCACTATGAAACACAAAGATACACAATAGCCTACGAGGGCACAAAACCCTTTGATAGTTCATTCTACCTCCACCTCTCACTAGTTTTGCCAAAGGCTAACTAAAAACCTATCTAACTTCCTTTCCCTTACAAGGAAATCACTCAACCACTCATGGCAAGCTTAATAATCTCGTGGTTATAAGGTGGTAAGAATTAGCAAAACACTCAATGCTAGATAAGCCAATGAAAGTACAAGCACAAGTTCTTGACAATTTTTATAGTTCAAGTTCTTTGATGAACGATTATCTCTTCTAGTTGCCAAGAGAGATTTACAACATGTATCTTGGTGTAAATATACTCTTTAGGAAGTTATTAGACCGTTAGAACCCTGCTGGAGACGCCTAAAAAGGTTCCTTAAAAACTAGTGATCATTTGCTCTATTTTTCACGCAAAAATGCCGAGTTTATAGATTTTACGTTTAGTTTCGAGTTTAACGGGTTAAACTCGATTTCTCCTTTTAACGGTCAAAAGCAGCTGGAAACAAGGCATTTAATGTTCTGCAGGGCTGTACAGGTAGCATCCTCTGATTTGTCTGAATGCTATTTTAAATTTTGACTGAAATCGCGCCACTCGTGGAATTTGAACGGAACTTTCAAGCTTTGAATAAACAGGTTAAAACCAAACTTTAACACATTAACTGATGGTTTCGAAAAGTTACAAGAAACTCAGACTATGGATTAAGTCAGTTTAACGCATTAAAGTAAAAACTTGGGAGCAGGTTAGACTTAGGTGATAGAAATACCTGTTAAATTGTGACTTTAATGGATTTAACTTGAAACAACTTAGAGCCACTTGTCATTTGGAAATCAAACTTGATTCAAACATTAATATAAATTAATAACCTACTAACTTCTTTTCAAAAACAAGTTTCCTTAATAATTTTAAAACATATATTTTTGAGATAACACTTAACACTCTTGAAAATTAATCATAAGTCCAATTTACCCTATTTTGACCAATGAAGTGAGATTAAAGACATTAACACAAATCACTTGTCATCATCAAAATTAAAGATTTCTTTGGAACAAATCCCACATCTTTTATGTAATATATAAGGGTATTACAAACTCCTTCCCCCCTTATATATAGGGTCTCGAGTTGGCTCTGATATCATTTATAATTTCCTAAATCCAAAACTGATCTATTGAATACCTACGTACACCACATAAGTTATCCTTTATGAAAAAAGATAAGTGCTAAGTGCTTATGCTTTATAACTTAAGTCTATATATTTACATAAGGCTTTTCACATTTCTCTCATATGCGATATGAGATTGTTACTTTTTTTGTTTGCTTTGGTTTAGATTATTGAGTTGGTTGTCTTGCTGAATTATTAAGTTGGCTATGCTATTAGATTTTTTTCCCTAGAGTACTTTGTCTCTATATTGATGCATTGACAAATTATGGTTGATTCGACTATATTTCTTTATGGTTTTGTTAGGTTCAATATTTTATTGATTCTACTTGTGAAGCTGATTTAGTACTAAGGGCATGAATGTCTACTCATGGAGCTGTTGCTTTAAGGGTTTGTGCAATACTTGTAGAGTTTTTGGATATCAAAATGCACTCCCTAGTAGATGCCTCATGCCTGGATTTGAATACAATAAAAAGATTCATATTTTTATATTTAGAGTTTCAAATTGTATGAATTTGTTACAATTTCCATCAATCAATACATTTCACTTTTTATTTCTTTAATATGAATTTTATTTCAAGTTAGATTGATGAAAATAATATAATGTTTTGGTGTCCTTAAAAAAATTAATATGTTAGCACATATACTTTTTACTGGCATTTTGTTGTAAAAATTGACTTGTTAAAGGCAAGTGCTTGCCCGATGTTTTGCTCAAAACATCATTAAATAGGTACATTAGCGACATATTTCCTAAAAAATTGCTATTAAATACTGTGCATTATAGTAATTTTTTTTCATAAAAATGCCACTAGTTATAGTACATTAGCTGCATTTAAAAAAATGTAAGGAAAGACACAGAACATTTACCATTGTGTTTCTAGACTTTGTTTTTTATTACATTTTTAATTAGTTAGTAAATGTACTCTAACATTTAAAAATACCGGGAAAGATCCAAAAAAGCCTTGGCTAAATGCCCCATTTGTAATAATGATCATTGCAAAATGAACATTCTTGTCCTCCTCATTTTCAAAGATCATGATGAATAGATTCAGATTATGGTTTGGGCATGTCACCTGCAGAGTAAACTGCACTTGAAAATGTCGAGCTTTTGGAGGAACATCTCTAAGGTTCACCATTGACACAACTTTATTTAATAAGATTTTCATCGTGACCATGAGATCAGGAAAATCCCCACGACGATCGTAGAATCTCAAATATGATGCGAACCCCTTTGGTATAATGACTAAGAAACGCGTCTAAGATGTTTTTCAAGCTCTACAAGACATTAAAGATACTGGATTTAAACCCCTACCTTTAATCAACTCATGATTAGAAACAATAAGTATAAGAAAACCAAGATCACAAGCAAATTGTGCACCAAGGTAGCCCTCAAAGAACCAAAGAAAATTTCTCTTTAAAGTAGCAATATTATTTCGTATAAAGGCTGTGTTTTACAACTAGAATATATGCCTATTTATAGGCCTAAACTAGAGTAAAAGACTCATCAAAATTTACAGTCGAAGTCAAATAGGAAACCTAGGTACAAAAGACTTACGAAAACCTAGTCAAACTAGGATTCTAACACCTAATTTGCACATGTTTAATGTGTGCAATGAATTCCTCTTATCCTATGCGACCTGCATCACTTCCATGGCCCGAATTAAGTCCTAAATAATGTAAATAAATAGGAAAATAAAATAAAACAAACAACACAAGATTAGCCATAAAAACTCTAAAATAAAACAAACAACACAAGATTAGCCATAAAAACAAACAAAATAAAGGCTTCGTAGGGTTTTTGCTTGTGGCTTCAACTTCAAGCTTGAATAATTAAGTTCCATTGACTTAATACTTCCTCTTAAATGTTGAAAAATTGTCTTGAAATATTAGAGCTCAAAGATCCAGCTTGTAAAAGCAAAATGGCCTTGAAACACTTCAAGGTGGCTCCAAAGGTGCATGTGTTGGCTCCAAGCTTTGAAATTATGCACTTAGGTGTATAGAACGTATCCAAGCTTTTGTATTGGTTTCCCTTCCATAATATATGATCCAAAAATGCTAGAATAAGCATAAGATAAATCCTTGGCATCATGGATATGAATTGACACAAATCAAACTCTCTTCAGGCTCCATTTGAGCATGATGAAACAAAAACTTTGACATTTGTCCTCCCTCTAAGTATGCTACCTTCTCTTGGCTTGGATAGCTAGTAAATAACTTAAGAAATGTATATGGACTTGAAATAGCTCCTTTTGAATGGCTATAGAATTGTTGTGCTTGAACTTGCACCATTTGGGCTCGTATGTGCTCTTTGAGTTCCTAAGCCTTCTTCCTTGTCAATGGCCTACTAGTTATCTTCAATGGGTCTTTGTCATCCTTGGTTGTGCTTTTCTTGATCATATCAACTCCTCTCTCTTTAGAAGTTTTCATCCTCGAATCAAAACTCCTGTGTAAAACCTCAAGGATGCTGTATGCACTCAAAACAAATGAACATAAACTCACATAAGCGTAAAGGTCATGAAAAGCATAAGTTAGGCATGTCAAAACAATAGTTTACATAGGCCATTCAAACAAATAAGAATTGAACACAATGTGGCCTAAACTAATAACAAAACAAGGATGCATGACTGGAAATTAAAGATTGAAACACAAAAATGGGCTGAATATAAGTGGGAATCAAAGAAGTATGTAATGCATGTGTAAGAACAAATTTATGCATGAAAAATTCCAAAGAAGTGGATTTAACTTGAGGCAAAACAAAACAATGTGAAATGGATGCAAAACAAACAAAATAAAAAACAAAAGACACCAAAATTAATTTTTCTTTAGAAAAATCATGCAATTCAAAAGAGGATTTGACAAAATCAAAAAATTAGAAGCTTTAAAACCATATTTTGTCAAAGTTTCATGCTTACTTCATTCTCTTAATCTAGTTTCATGAAAATCATTCTTCAAAACAATATTGCTAGCAAACACACATTGATTGAGATTTTCATACAAAATCGCATCAAATCTAGGTGTTAGGAAGAAATATATTACAGTGGTTAGAATAAGTCTTCATGTATCTTCCTTAGGAACTACAAAATTTTCACCTTTACACTCAATGACTTCGGGTGGAGTTGCAATAATTTCATCCCCTTGAACCATAGGATAAGAAACAATGTTAGGCAAACTTTTGCATATGAAATCACTTGGACTTACCTCAAATTGTTTCTTTTCAACCTTCTTTGTTGGTTTGAAGCATGAGACATGACTTGGAATGTTAGGAACACCAACTTCTTTAATGGGCAGCAACTTACTTTATTCTTGTAGTTCATATCCACTTAAGTCCTAAAAAGAAGACAACATAACACTAGAAGAATACTTCATTATGTCAGATGAAAGTATGGCTTATCTGAAGGTCTTTCTCTTTTCACTCAGCTTGGGTTCATTGCACTCTTGTCTTCTCTCAACTTCACACTTAATTTTTTCTCTCGAGAACTCTTCATTCTTCTTCCCCCCATGTTCACTCTTCTCACTTAATCTCTCGGTTATTCTCTCGACTTTCCCTTCATCACTCTTGCCCTCAACTTTCCCCTTTTTTTCTTTTCTCTCAACCTCACTTTGAAGCTTTCTTTAATCCTCCAAGACTTGTTGTGGTGAAAGTAGGACAAGCATGATTGACTTTTCTTGCTGAGGCTGAGACAAGTTTCCTATTGCGGCCTCCACTTTTGGCTTGGATGTTTCTTTCACATCGTTGCTCCATGCTCTTCTCCATGTAGAAATTCCTCCTTGAGATATTTTGGATGCCTTTGCTCTTTTAATGATCCTCTCAGCCTCAGTGGCATGGTGAAGCAAGTCCTCCATATTGAAATAAGGCACCATTTCCACTTTGTTGGCAATCTCATAGTTAAAACCATTAATGAATCTAGCAATGGTGGTCTTCTTATCTTCAATGATGTTAGCTTGAGTCAAGGTCATTTCCAAGTCTTTGTGGTAGTCCTCCACACTCCTTTGACCTTGCACTAGCCTTTGAAACATGAGGCATTGATTTCTAGCGTAGTAGCTAGGAACAAATCTCCTCCTCATCAAGGCTTTAAGGGCTCTTCCTTATTCTTTCACTTAGAAGTAACATCCTGATTCCACCATACAATAGGATAATCAGTGAACTTAATGGTAGTCAATTTAACTTTCTTTTCCTCTGAATAATGATAGTAATCAAACACCATCTCAATCTTTTGCTCTCGTTCCCAATATGCATCAGGATCACTCCTTTCTTGGAAGGATGCAATGATAAGCTTGATGGAGTTGAGATTTTTGCCCTCCCTTGGCTCCTCCCTCATTAGAAGCCCATGGTCATGCCAAACTACTTCTACCTCCTCAGGTTCTTCTCTCCTTGGACCTCTCCTTATTTGCAAGATGGGATTAGGTCTCATTGGCAACCTCAAATTCATGTTCTCAATCCTCCCCACAAGTCTATTGAGTGTTTCTTGAAGTTCCGTCATGGTAGGCTCCTCATTATGCCTCACTTGAATCCTCCTATCCTTCTAGCCCTTCATACTCTTGAAATCAAAGATTCTCACACACTCATCTCCCGTGTTTCACTCAAAGATAAACACTCAAAACACTTAATTTTATAGTGAGAATATTGCTATTAAATAGTCCTCAAAAGTTCTATGAAAACTTTCCTCAAAGCAAACAAGAAAACTTGAATTCTTTAAAACAATTTTGACTCCAAAATAGAGGTGGGCTAAACAAGTTTTAAAAGACTCTAGGAAGCCCTTGTAATAGATGATTACAAGAATCACAAAGAAAAGCTTTAGGCTGAAAACAATGGTTTAGGGTTTGTGGTTGCAAAAACCAAGTCATAATATGCAAGCATCTTTTGCCAACTTTTTTCTTTTCTTTTCTTTCTTTGTTCTTTCTTTTTTTTTTTGAAACATTTTTTTTCTTTCTATTTTGTGGCTACAACACTTTCTTCTTAAAGTTCCTAGTTGCCAAAGACAAAATATTAGTTTTCTTTTTGGCCAAGACAAGAAACTTATGAAAACATGCACAATTTGAAACAACTCTTTGGTACCGAAACTTCTTGAACTTGGATCTTTATTTTTTTGGTGTTTTTTTAACTCTAGGATGCTGGAAACAATGAAAACAAAGAGGATTAATATGGCTAGACATGAAACAAAAAGATAGGAAACAACAAAGAACAAACGGATGAAAACTGAAAACACAAGGTAACACTAGTTGGCTTCTTTTTATTTGTTTTTGTTGTTTTGATTTGAAACAAGGCTGGAAACAAACCTGAAACAAGAAGAAAAATGATTAAAATAGAGAATTAAAACACGAAATCACTCAAAAAATTGAAAGAAAAATGAAGAGAAATAAGAACACAAAAATGTCCTTTGAATGGAACTTGTAGCTCTAATACCAACTGATACGAACCCTAATGATATAAAGACCATGAAATGCGCCCAAGATATTTTTCAAGCTCCACAAGACATCAAAGATACTGCATTTAAAACCCCTACCCCTAATCAACCTGTAATTCGAAACAAGAAGTATAAGAAAATCAAGAACACAAGCAACTTGTGCACCAAGGTAGTTCTCAAAGAACCAAAGAGAATTTCTCTTTAAAGTAGCAATATTATTTCGTATAAAGGTTGTGTTTTACAACTAGAAAATTCGCAGCCGAAGTCACATAGTCAACCTAGGTGCAAAAGACTTAAGAAAACCTAGTCAAACTAGGATTCTAACACCTAATTTGCACATGTTTAATGTGTGCAGCGAATTGCTCTTATCCTATGCGACCTGCATTACTTCCATGGCCCTAATTACGTCCTAAATAATATAAATAAATAAAAAAATAAAATAAAATATGTTACAACACAAGATTGGCCATAAAAACCTTCTTTTAGATGTTGAAACAAAGGTCTTAAAACTTTAGGGCTCAAAGATTTAAGTTGTGGAATGAAATTGGCTCATAAACACTTCAAGGGGGGCTCAAAAGATGCTCTTAATGGGTGCGCTTGGTGTTCATTGTTCTTTGACTTGTCTAGGCACTCTAGAATTGAGCACAAAGCTTGGGAATCATTTCCACATGATGTCTTAAAATTTCTAGTAGCTCATTGTGAAAATCCACGTCCATTTTTTGTGAAGAATGTTGAGACAAAAGCTTGAAGTGCACTAGTGAGCTCTTTAACCTTTTTTCTTGTCAATGGTCTACTAGTTATTTTCAATGAGTCATTGTTATTCTTGGTTATGCATTCCTTGAGCATATCAAAATCCCAGAGTAAATTAATGTAATCGCAAGGAAAATAAATTACCTAGTGGATGCTGTAAATCCTCAAACTAGAATACTAAATTAAGAAAACAGTTGATTAAATAAATAAAAGACGAGTTATTAAAAGAGGAGTTCTTGCTGTGCAAGGAAATAAATTCTCGCGTGGAAAAAGAATCCTTCTTACGGGAGCAAGGAGCTAGATGTTCACTCACAATAATAATCAAGTGATGTGATGTGCTAGAATTAGATTAGATAGCTTGGATTTTTTTCTTTTTGTGAAATCGCTATCACTAATATGGATATAGGCAGTGATATATATGTACTTGTAGCGTAGCTAAGTTTTCACGACCAAAAAAAAAAAAACAGAAATAGTGTAGCTGATTGGTTAGGCTTAGGGCTACAATTCACTTATCCATAAACGTAAAAATCCTCAACAAGCACTTTATGAGATGTTCTCTCTTCCCCTCATATAGAATTTGTAACTTATAATGTATTTTATTCATATAAAAGAAATTTTTTTTGTAAAAACAAATTCACTAACTATGCTATAAATTAGTTAGTTATTGTACACTTTTTTTTTAGAAAAAATAACAAATAAAGGCTAAAGTTTTGAGTTTGCCTGATTAGGTCACTAATGTTTTTTTTTAGTCAAATAAACCACTAATGTTATTGAGTTAGTCCGATTCATCAACTGTCGTTAAGATTAATTAACTTTTAGTCCTAAAACTTTAGTAACTTTTCTATTTTATTCTAAATGAACCCTCGATGCCGTCTACCTCCGCTGATCCGTTGCCGATATCTTCTCCATCCTCCTGCACGTCTCCTGCCCTGAGAACATTGTCTTTCACTTCATCACCACTCGGTGCCCCGCTGCCGAGCTCTCCTGCTCAGTCACCTCCACCTTCCCTTACCTCAACTTTCACAACTACCACTTTGACGCAAATTGGGTCAAGGGCAAAATCTTGTTCTCCATCCGCCACGCGCCTGAACAGACGCTCAATTATGTGCGGATCTACCTCACTAGTCTGCTCCCCACCGGAGTCTGTTGGATCATTTACTTCGACTCTGATATGATCGTTGTCGACGATGTAGCGAAGTGGAAAGAATGGAGCACGGGATCTATGAGCTCGAATTGCTGCTACCGTTTTTGCTGTTTTCGCTGGAGAAGTGGTAGGAGTGGAGCACCGGTGGAACCAACACGGCCTCAACGTTGATAATTTGAATAGCCTATTCTTCCAGATTGGACAAGATGTAAAGTTGTGGACTAATATAAAGAATTTAAAAAAGTTTCAGGACTAAAATGGTAAATTTTGATAGAATATTCTCTATTTTGATAGGGAATATTCAGCAGATTAGGGACCAATGGCCTATTTAGCCTGATTTTAAAACATTAGTTTGGCTAAAAAGAATATTAGTGCTCAAATTGGGCAAACTCAAAAAATTTAGTAATTTATTGGTTATTTTTACCTTTTTTTTTTATTCAGATACATTTTTACAATTGTATAAAGTTGAGATACATATATTTCTAGCAAAATAAAGAATACTTGTTTTTTCATAACTCATAAATATTGTCAAACTAGCATATGTGACATTTGCAAGAAAAATAATGAAGGTGAGATATGAACGTTGGACCTTCACCAAATGTCTCCAAATCTCAAACCAATTAATTTGTGGTGATGAATCAGTTAATTATTGCACACTTCAGATTTAAATTGCTCCTAACATAAGCTCAGTTTAATCATTTTTACTGATACAAGTTTCAGCAGATTTTTTTTTTAAATTCCTAGTGCACCGGTATTTTTTGGGCTTGCCGCTACAAGTGGGACACGGTAGTTCAAAACCTAACGTACAAGCCCCTACTATGCATTAAAGCGCGTCATGTTCATCGAGTCCTTTCGTTCACTATTTATTATATATATATATATGGTCCATTCATTGTCCTTTACTTTTAATATTGATTCTAAAATGATAATTTACTTCATTTTATATCGTCATAAAATCCTTTACCTCCTAATGTGCCCTAAAACATAGGGATATGACAGAGCGTGATTTTGAAAAGTAATGATTAAAATTTATGGATGGTTACTAACCTTTGGTTATTACACATATTTAATCTCTAATATGTTCCATTATAGTTCTAAATCTATTAAAAATATTTTATTTTAATCTTAAATATATTAAAAATATTTTATTTTTGTCCTAATTTGATGAAAATTGTTAATTCAAAATATTTTTTTGATAATAATATTTTAGATCATAATTTAAACTACTTGGTAACCATCTTATAATAAATTTAATCTGTATGATAGTTTTTTTATAGCTAATAAAAAATTTAAATAATCTTTTTTTATTTATGTAAATTAAACTTATTTCATTTAAAAATAAAAAATTATTAATTTAAATTGTCTATTTACTGACAAAAAATATTAAATTATTTAAATTTACTGAAAGACAGTTACCGAATATTTAAATTAAAATTTTAAAAATTTCTGTCAAATAATTATTTTAAATTAATAAATTTTATCTGATAATTGACAAAAATAAAATAATTGTAATAAATTTAGGATCAAAATAAAACATTTAATACGTTAGAGAAAGGAAACAAGAGTTAGGAACTATTTACGGAATTTACTGTAAAAGTAATTACAGACGTTTCCCACTATTAAACGGTGAGAAGTACAACTGGGCCATATGAATTTACATTTTAGTTGGCTTATTAACAGTTTCGTTCTTTAAAGTTTACTCTCTTTACATCCTAGTCCCTTAAGTTTATTTTTTATTCTTATTTCTTTAAATCTAGACTTAGCTAAAATTTAAAGGATTTCATCCTCCAAGTAATTAAAATTTGCTATTAAGATTTCTGTTGGACTATCAACCAAGTCAATTATTCACCATAAGACCTGTTATTAGGTTACAAGGGCAGTCAATTGGAATAAAATCTTTAATAGGTAACAGTTTAAAATCTTAATATTGATCAACAATACTTACAATTCGAAATTTGTCTAAGCCTGTCTAAAGAAATAAGATGAAGAAGAAACTTTGGAGAGGGGAAACAAAAAAAATTCCCAAGCTACTATGATATGGAAAAAAAATTTGGGAAATCAAAACATTCTAAAAGTTTGAGGGAACCCAATTTTTAAATTTTTTAAATATAAACCTACAATTTGCATTCAAGTTAAATAAATAATAGCAATATATCAAAATAATCACTAATAACTTAAATTTCAAAATCACTATCAAACACATTAGTTTTTATCATTACACAAGTGCGGATTTTGCTTTCCTTTTTCCATATTCAAAACCATACTTATAATTTATTATTATTATTATTATTATTATTATTATTATTATTATTATTATCTTGAATTTACGTATATCTAGCATCAAAGTGGCATGAGCGATATGTCTGTTGCCAATTTTTTATATAGGAATTGAAAAATTCAAATGCTTGAAAACTAGAATCCATTATAGTATCCCGCTTCATGTTTCTTTCTAGGCTTCTCACGTATATTTTTTTCTAATGAATGCATCTGCTTGTAGAAATAAAAATGAAGTAGAGCTAAGAACAAAAGGTTAAATTAAAAAATAACAAAAAAAGAAAAAAAAAAGAAAAAACAATGGACAAAACTAGAAATAATGAAAAAAAATGAAAAAGAAAATTAAAAACTACTGATAAAAAAATAAACAACTACTAATAAAAAATAAATAATAACTAATAAGAAACAAACAGATAGTTTATCTAAAGGACAAACATAAATTGATAAAAAAATAAACAACTACTAATAAAAGAACAAAGAACTATTTATAAAAAAAAATAAATAACCACTAATAAAAAAAGGGGGTTAGTTTATAAAAAAAATAATTAGTAATTAATAAAAGAACAAACGACTACTAGTGAAAGAACAAACAACCACTGATAGAAGAACAAATAATTATTAACAAAATAATAAACAACTAATTTATCTACAAAATAAGTATAAATTGATAAAAGAGCAAACATTAATTGATAGAAACAAATAATTATTAATAAAAGAATATACAACTAGTATATCTAAAGAATAAATAAAAATTGATAAAAGAACGGACAACTACTGATAAAAGAACTAATAACTGTTGATAAAAGAATAAATAATTACTAATAAAAAAATAGACAGCTTGTTAATCTAAAGAATAAGTAAGAATTGATAAAAGAACAAATAATTATGAGTGAAAGAACAAATAACTACTAATAAAATAATAAAAAAAATTACTGATAAAAGAGCAGACAAATAATTTATCTAAAGAACAAGTATAAATTAATAAAAAAAACAAATAATTATTGATAAAAGAATAAATAACTACTGACAAAAGAACAAATAACTATTAATAAAAGAGCAGACAACTAGTTTATCTAAAGAATAAGTAAGAATTGATAAAAGCATGAACAACTATTAGTGAAAGAATAAATAACTACTGATAAAAGTATAAATAACTAATAATAGAAGAACAAACAACTAATTTATCTAAAAAACAAGCATGAATTGATAAAAGAATAAACCACTACTAATAAAAACAAATAATTACTAACAAAGAACATAAAACTAGTTTATTTAAAGAAAAAATAAGAATTAATAAAAAAAAAAACCACTACTAATAAAAGAACCAATAACTATTGATAAAAGAATAAATAACTACAAATGAAAAGAACAAACTGATAGTTTATCTAAAAAAAAACAAGAATTGATAAAAATAACAAACAACTATTGATAAAAATTATTAATAAAAGAACAAAAAAAAAAAACTATTGATAAAAGAACTCAGAGGAATTGAAAATGAATAGAAACAAAAGAACATATAGAAATTGAAAAAAAAAATATTTATAAAAAAGGAAATGAAAATAAAACTGGAAGTAATAAAAAATGGAAAAACTAGAAAAGACAAGAAAATGAAAATAAAAATGAAAACCGGAAAAAGAAAATAAACAACAAGAAGGTGCAAGGAAAACTGAAAAAAAATAGAGAAAAAATGTGAAAAAACAAAAAACTTGGAAGAAAATAGAAAAATGAAACTGGTGGTTTAAATGCAAGGAAGGAAAAAGATATTAAAAAAAAGTGAGGAAAAACAAGAAACAAATGAAAAGAAAAAAATGAAAATACAAAAAAATCTAGTAGTGGGGTCGTTCATATTCGAACCACGTATCACCTACCTCTCCCTCCTAACTCGCGCTAACTAACCAGTCGCTTGGAAAATGTAAGTAATATTCTTTGTTGGGACCAAAATGAGAATTTTTAAACCTTCCAGGTATGGTGCAAGGCATTAACCAGGTCTACTATTCCAACCAACCGGAAGGAAGTCGAGCCACCAGCTATAATTGCTGACCCAAGAGGCTATGGGTTATCCGTTAATGCTCTCGGTCGGACAACCTGCACTTCACTCAGCGCTCGGCGTTGGGGAGGTGTTTCTTCATACGAGAGTACGGATGTGGGTACCGGTTAATCGTCTGAGAGAAGGGAGCAATCCAGGCCAAAAGAAAATCTAATGAATCAATCCGGGCCAGAATGATTGGGCCCCTCCCACGAACAGCCTGTAAATACCTGTCCCCGGCTTGAGTTGAATACCATCAGCCGGAAGCTAACCCATAGGAGATAAACCTCGCTGTGATTAATCTCAAACTCAAACCCAAGCTTTAAATGAGACTTGATACTGGTAACAAAATTCGGGGTTCCCGCTAACTTAGGGTTAAGGAATAAAGGAGAAAACTGAATTAGATACAGCGACGAAACCGAAACAGAGGCTAGGACGAGGGACAGCTAACAATTTTAATT
The DNA here is from genome assembly GCA_039654915.1 of Aquilaria yunnanensis. Lineage (NCBI taxonomy): Eukaryota > Viridiplantae > Streptophyta > Magnoliopsida > Malvales > Thymelaeaceae > Aquilaria > Aquilaria yunnanensis. The sequence continues at coordinate 8,541,376 of CM077595.1, forward strand.
GAAGAAAACGAACAGAAATGAAAAATGGAGGGGTCATCCAAGGACGAAACCCAGTAGAACAGATTTTGGCTGAGAAAAGGGTTCCACCATCTTTTTTCCGAAACTAAGCAACTCAAAGAAAAACTTCATGATATCCAAAATTTATTTTTAATAATTTTTTATACAATAGCATGCATTTTCCTTTTTTATTTTTTTGGATACTACTGTGAGGTGCCCCCTAATCCAAAGGCAACTAGGCAAGGCCAATTTCCACTCATGGGGACAAAAACGAAGGTTCATCCCGCCAATTAACCACTTTTAACTTCTTGGACACTTGGGGTGATCGGGTTCTATGGTGAGAAGTAAGTACATGATGGGTGTCGTTGGTGTTAAATGTGCATTGCAAGCCATTAAACAAGGTGTTAAATATCATTATCATTGGATATACTGTATTACATATTTTTAAAATGTATCATATGATGTATTATTTTTGTAAAAAAATAAATATTATAATATTATTTTAATGTGCATTTTAAGCCATTAAGCAAGGTGTTAAATATCATTATCATTGGATATGTTGCATTACATATTTTTAAAATATATCGTATGATGTATTATTTTTGTAAAAAAATAAATGTTATAATATTATTTTAATATGAAATAAATTAAATAAAAGTTTTTAATTTTTTTCATCATAATTTATCAAACATAAATAATATATATATATATATATATATATATGATAGAAGATATTTTTATACAAAAAATATAAAAAATATTTTATATAGAGAAAAATAAATATTACTAAAAAAAACTAACTTACTGTTATAAGAGAAAAAAAGATACAATATTTTAATAATAACAATACATTTTCTAATACTATATTAATTTCTAGCTAACTCAAAATATAATATTTTAATATAAAAATATAAAAAAAATTTATACATGTTTGTGAAAAATAGAATACTAGGATACATACTTTGCAATATTTGTGATATACCAAGATTTTTTTTGAAAAAATTTATGGAAAAAATAACCTATATGTAAAATATCATAAAATATGATTGTATATTATTGTATTTTACATAAAAAATTAATAAAATATAAACATATTTATATCACATATTATTTATCGGCAATAAGTGATATACCATATGTATATCACTCAAAAATATGCATCAGGATCACTCATTCCTTGGAAGGATGCAATGATAAGCTTGATGGAGTTGATATTTTTGCCCTCCCTTGGCTCCCCCCCTCATTAGAAGCCCATGGTCATGCCAAAATCCTTCTACCTCCTCAGGTTCTTCTCACCTTGGACCTCTCGTTAGTTGCAAGATGGGATTATGTCTCATTGGCAACCTCAAATTCATGTTCTCAATCCTCCCCACAAGTCTATTGGGTGTTTCTTGAAGTTCCGTCATTGTAGGCTCTTCATTATGCCTCACTTGAATCCTCCTATCCTTCTAGCCCTTCATACTCTTGAAATCAAAGATCCTCACACACTCACCTCCCGTGTTTCAATCAAAGATAAACACTCAAAACACTTAATTTTATGGTGAGAATATTGCTATTAAATAGTCCTCAAAAGTTCTATGAAAACTTTCCTCAAAGCAAACAAGAAAACTTGAATTCTTGAAAACAATTTTGACTCCAAAATAGAGGTGGGCTAAACAAGCTTTAAAAGACTCTAGGAAGCCCTTGCAATAAATGATTACAAGAACCACAAAGAAAAGCTTTAGGCTGAAAACAATGGTTTAGGGTTTGTGGTTGCAAAAACCAAGTCATAATATGCAAGCATCTTTTGTCAACTCTTTTCTTTTCTTTTCTTTCTTTGTTCTTTCTTTTTTTTTTTTGAAACATTTTTTTTTCTTTCTGTTTTGTGGCTACAACACTTTCCTCTTGAAGTTCCTAGCTGCCAAATACAAAATATTAGTTTTCTTTTTGGCCAAGACAAGAAACTTATGAAAACATGCACAATTTGAAACAATTCTTTGGTACCGAAACTTCTTGAACTTGGATCTTTATTTTTTTGGTGTTTTCTTGACTCTAGGATGCTGGAAACAATGAAAACAAAGAGGATTAATATAGCTAGACATGAAACAAAAAGATAGGAAACAACAAAGAACAAACGGATGAAAATCGAAAACACAAGGTAACACTAGTTGGCTTCTTTTTATTGTTTTTGTTGTTTTGATTTGAAACAAGGCTGGAAACAAAGAACACAGACCTGAAACAAGAAGAAAAATGATTAAAATAGAGAATTAAAACATGAAATCACTCAAAAAAAAATTGAAAGAAAAACGAAGAGAAATAAGAACACAAAGATGTCCTTCGAATGGAACTTGTGGCTTTAATACCAACTAATACGAACCCCAATGATATAAAGACTATGAAATGCGCCCAAGATATTTTTCAAGCTCCACAAGACATCAAAGATACTACATTTAAAACCCCTACCCCTAATCAACCTGTAATTCGAAACAAGAAGTATAAGAAAACCAAGAACACAAGCAACTTGTACACCAAGGTAGTTCTCAAAGAACCAAAGAGAATTTCTCTTTAAAGTAGCAATACTATTTCGTATAAAGGTTGTGTTTTACAACCAGAATATGTGCCTATTTATAGGCCTAAATTAGTGTAAAAGACTCATCAAAATTCATAGCCGAAGTTACATAGGCAACCTAGGTACAAAAGACTTAAGAAAACCTAGTCAAACTAGGATTCTAACACCTAATTTGCACATGTTTAATGTGTGCAGCGAATTCCTCTTGTCCTATGCGACCTGCATCACTTCCATGGCCCTATTTACATCCTAAATAATATAAATAAATAAATAAATAAAATAAAATATGTTACAACACAATATTGGCCATAAAAACCTTCTTTTAGATGTTGAAAAAAAGGTCTTAAAACTTTAGGGCTCAAAGATTCAAGTTGTGGAATGAAATTGGCTCATAAACACTTCAAAGGGGCTCAAAAGATGCTCTTAATGGGTGCGCTTGGTGTTCCTTATTCTTTGACTTGTCTATGTACTCTAGAATTGAGCACAAAGCTTGGGAATCATTTCCACATGATGTCTTAAAATTTTTAGCAGCTCATTGTGAAAATCCACGTCCATTTTTTGTGAAGAGTGTTGAGACAAAAGCTTGAAGTGTATTAGTGAGCTCCTTAACCTTTTTTCTTGTCAATGGTCTACTAGTTATTTTCAGTGAGTCCTTATTATTCTTGGTTATGCATTCCTTGATCATATCAAAATCCCAGAGTAAATTAATGTAATCGCAAAGAAAATAAATTACCTAGTGGATGCTGTAAATCCTAAAACTAGAATAATAAATTAAGAAAACAGTTGATTAAATAAATAAAAGACGAGTTATTAAAAGAGGAGTTCTTGCTGTGCAAGGAAATAAATTCTCACGTGGAAAAAGAATCCTCCTTACGGGAGCAAGGAGCTAGATGTTCACTCACAATAATAATCAAGTGATGTGATGTGCTAGAATTAGATTAGACAGCTTGGATTTTTTTCTTTTTGTGAAATCGCTCTCACTAATATGGATATAGGCAGTGATATATATGTACTTGTAGCGTAGCTAAGTTTTCACGACCAAAAAAAAAAAACGGAAGTAGTGTAGTTGATTGGTTAGGCTTAGGGCTACAATTCACTTATCCATAAACGTAAAAATCCTCAACAAGCACTTTATGAGATGTTCTCTCTTCCCCTCATCTAGAATTTGTAACTTATAATGTATTTTATTCATATAATTTTTTTTTTTTTGTAAAAACAGATTCACTAACTATGCTACAAATTAGTTAGTTATTGTACACTTTCTTTTTAGAAAAAATAACAAATAAACACTAAAGTTTTGAGTTTGCCTGATTAGGTCACTAATGTTTTTTTAGTCAAATAAACCACTAACATTATTGAGTTAGTCCAATTCATCAACTGCCGTTAAGATTAATTAACTTTTAGTCCTAAAACTTTAGTAACTTTTCTATTTTATTCTAAATGAACCCTCGATGCCGTTTACCTTCGCTGATCCGTTGCCGACATCTTCTCCATCCTCCTGCACGTCTCCTGCCCTGAGAACATTGTTTTTCACTTTATCGCCACTCGGTGCCCCGCTGCCGAGCTCTCCTGCTCAGTCACCTCCACCTTCCCTTACCTTAACTTTCACAACTACCACTTTGACGCAAATTGGGTCAAGGGCAAAATCTTGTTTTTCATCCGCCGCATGCTTGAACAGACGCTCAATTATGTGCGGATCTACCTCGCTGGTCTGCTCCCCACCGGAGTCTGTCGGATCATTTACTTCAACTCTGATATGATCGTTGTCGAGGATGTGGCGAAGTGGAAGGAGTGGAGCACGGGATCTACGAGCTCGGATTGCTGCTGCCGTTTTTGCTGTTTTCGCTAGAGAAGTGGTATGAGTGGAGCACCGGTGGAACCAAGACGGCCTCAACGTAGACAATTTGAACAGTCTATTCTTCCAGATTAGACAAGATGTAAAGTTGTAGACTAATATAAAGAATTTAAAAAAGTTTCAGGACTAAAATGATAAATTTTGATGGAATATTCTCTATTTTGATAGGGAATATTTGGCAGGTTAGGGACCCATGGATGGCCTGATTTTAAAACGTTAGTTTAGCTAAAAAAAAATATTAGTAGTCGAATTGGGTAAACTCAAAAAATTTAGTAATTTACTGGTTATTTTTACCTTTTTTTTTGTTATTCAGATACATTTTTACAATTGTATAAAGTTGAGATACATATATTTCTAGCAAAATAAAGAATACTTGTTTTTTCATAACTCATAAATATTGTCAAACTAGCATATGTGACATTTGCAAGAAAAATAATGAAGGTGAGATATGAACGTTGGACCTTCACCAAATGTCTCCAAATCTCAAACCAATTAATTTGTGGTGATGAATCAGTTAATTATTGCACACTTCAGATTTAAATTGCTCCTAACATAAGCTCAGTTTAATCATTTTTACTGATACAAGTTTCAGCAGATTTTTTATTTAAATTCCTAGTGCACCGGTATTTTTTGGGCTTGACGCTACAAGTGGGACACGGTAGTTCAAAACCTAACGTACAAGCCCATGTGAATTCAGTACCATGCATTAAAGCTTGTCATGTTCATCAAGTCCTTTTGTTGACTTTGTATTTTATATATACATAGAGTCCATTCATTGTCCTTTACTTTTAATATTGATTCTAAAATGATCATTTACTTCATTTTATATCGTCATAAAATCCTTTACCTCCTAATGTGCACTAAAAACTAGGGACATGACAGTGCGTGATTCTGAAAAGTAATGATTAAAATTCATGGGTGATTACTGATCTTTAGTTATTACATATATTTAATCTCTAATATGTTCCGTTATAGTTCTAAACCTATTAAAAATATTTTATTTTAATTTTAAATGTATTAAAAATATTTTATTTTTGTCCTAATTTGATGAAAATTGTTAATTCAAAAATATTTGTTTGATAATAATATTTTAGATCATAATTTAAACTACTTGGTAACCATCTTATAATAAATTTAATCTGTATGATAGTTTTTTTATAGCTAATAAAAAATTCAAATAATCTTTTTTTATTTATGTAAATTAAACTTATTTCATTCAAAAATAAAAAACTACTAATTTAAATTGTCTATTTACTGACAAAAAGTATTAAATTATTTAAATTTACTGAAAGACAGTTATCGAATATTTAAATTAAAATTTTAAAAATTTCTGTCAAATAATTATTTTAAATTAATAAATTTTATCTGATAATTGACAAAAATAAAATAATTATAATAAATTTAGGATCAAAATAAAACATTTAATACGTTAGAGAAAGGAACAAGAGTTAGGAACTATTTATGGAATTTACTGGAAAAGTAATTACAGACGTTTCCCACTACTAAACGGTGAGAAGTACAACTGGGCCATATGAATTTAAATTTTAGTTGGCTTATTAACAGTTTCGTTCTTTAAAGTTTACTCTCTTTACATCCTAGTCCCTTAAGTTTATTTTTTATTCTTATTTCTTTGAATCTAGACTTAGCTAAAATTTAAAGGATTTCATCCTCCAAGTAATTAAAATTTGCTATTAAGATTTCTGTTGGACTATCAACCAAGTCAATTATTCACCATAAGACCTGTTATTAGGTTACAAGGGCAGTCAATTGGAATAAAATCTTTAATAGGTAACAGTTTAAAATATTAATATTGATCAACAATACTTACAATTCGAAATTTGTCTAAGCCTGTCTAAAGAAATAAGATGAAGAAGAAACTTTGGAGAGGGGAAACAAAAAAAATTCCCAAGCTACTATGATATGGAAAAAAAATTTGGGAAATCAAAACATTCTAAAAGTTTGAGGGAACCCAATTTATAAAGAATAAAACTAAGAATTTAAATTATTCATTAACTATCAAAATTTATTTTGTATATTTTGAATTTAATCAAAGACAATTGTTAGATAATTTGCATTGAGATTTTAAAAGTTGAGGACAAAAATAGAATAACTAATAGGATAATGATAAAATAAAATGGAATTTAAAAATTATGGATGGCCACAAAAATCACCCATCTCTAAAATCTTGTTTTAATCAAATTAATATAATTAATATGATGTCAATATTTGTAACTTTTAAACTCTGTTTTAGACCATTCAAAAAAATCCATTTTTTAAATCTAAAACTGATATTATTATTTTTTTCTATAATCACAAATATCTATATAAGGTATAAGAGTTAGGAAATACTTATATGTAAGGAAAAGAAGGAATATCTGCTTTTTTGGGACACAGAGGACACTCGAACAAGCATTAGCACATTTTAGGGGAATGGAGATGTCGAGGTTGGAAAGCCTAACTTCCATCATATCCCACTAGCCCTTTAGCCACTAGGCTAATGGGCTAAGGATCACTAATATTATTTGAAAGCTAATACTATATATACTTAATAATCATTTCAATAAATTATTTTGTAAAATAATTATTTTTTATGATTTTTTTGTACCCAATCAAGAAAAATGAAAACCAATAAAAATAGCTTATTTTTAAAAAATATGTGTTTTAAAAAATAATTTTTAAATTTTTTAAATATAAACCTTCAATTTGCATTCAAGTTAAATAAATAATAGCAATATATCAAAATAATCACTAATAACTTAATTTTCAAAATCACTATCAAACGCATTAGTTTTTATCATTACACAAGTGCGGATTTTGCTTTCATTTTTCCATATTCAAAACCATACTTATAATTTATTATTATTATTATTATTATTATTATTATTTTGAATTTATGTATATCTAGCATCAAAGTGGCATGAGCGATATGTCTGTTGCCAATTTTTTATATAGGAATTGAAAAATTCAAATGCTTGAAAAATCATAAAATTTAATGCCTTAAGTGTGAATTCTTAAAAGCTTGGATGAATTTATTGTATTAACACCCGGACAAGTGCGCTTTCAAGTTTGTTAGTCCCTTATGCACAAAAGAAAGGCCAGTATTTGTCTGTGATTCTCTCTCCCAATCACGGACGTTCATGCTATAATGGTTCATATGCATTCTATTATAGTCCCTTTCATCAAAAGAGTCGAGAGTATATTCTTGCACGAACTAATACTTAAAATATTCAAACTCTTTTTCTTATTTTTCTTATTTTTTCATGCGTATTTTAGTAGTCTGATACTTCATAATAAATCAATTTTCTTGTATCTTAGGGTAAAATTAGTTAAACTCATAACCTTTCAAAGGCTTTAGAGGTAAGATCAAGTTCAGGTGGCCAGGTTTGAGTAGAGGGTAGTGGCAATAGAGTTATTTTTGTCATCTCCATTAATAGAGTTAAAGCTACCAATTGTAGTAAGTCTTACATTTGATTTAGTTTATATCAAAACCTACCATTTGAACACCTTGATATAACTATGTTCCTTCTTTTAATAAGTTGTTATAAAATATAGTGGGTAACTTGTATGTTTCTCAAAACATATAAGAATGTGAGATACAATTGGCAATTTGGTGGAGTGCAGCTGGGTTCGATGTTCCCTGGCAACACTAGCGAGCCTAGAATATATTCTTCAAACTAATACGTAAAATACTCATATTTTTTAAATTTTTCTTATGTTCCATACATGTTTTAGTAGCCTACATACCATAATAAATCTTTTTTCTTTCATATATATATTCTTCTCACTTTCCATTCCAAAAATTTGCAAACAATATATAAAGGTAAAATTTTGTATCATCATATGCTAACATCTAAAATATGCTCAAGGATTTGTTAACTGTTAAAATTTTTGTGCAATGTCTTATATAATTATCCTAATCTAGACATTCTATAATTTTCTATCTAATATATGTTCTATTGTTATTAGGAACTATGTAAAAATTAAAATAACAAATAGTATTAGTAGAATATTGCTTTCATTTTGAATATTTTCTTACTAAATTACTTGATTGCATGTGATTATTAATTGTATAATCATATAATTTTATTTGAACTATTGCATATACTATCAAGATACGTATTACTACCACTTTATTTTACTTCTAAAGCGTTCATGTTGGTGAATAAATTTTTTTTCTATTATTTTATTTAAAATTATCATTATATTATTTATTATTTCTAACCTTTTAAATTCTCACTGAAATATTGAGTATTTAAATTTTTTTTTTTAATATCCATAAACTTTTCATTTTAAATTCAATCACATTTCCTCCATAATTTAATGCCGAGACAATGCTAAGTATTAAAGCTAGTTGAATTTCTAAGGAGAATGAAAATGTTGATAACAACAATAATGACTTGGTATTTGATCTCTCTTCCCTTCTTTTGAAATCATGTTGTAGAAGGCTAAAGTAATTTTGACTTTTCACTTTTCATGATATTATGTGTTGATATAAAATTAGTGTAGTGTTTTCTTTATATACTTTTGTAGGCAAAATGGTATTACTATGTCCTTTAACTAGTTGAAGTCCAATTTTCTTGGTGAATATCTCATGACACTAGAATCCATTATAGTATCCCGCTTCATGTTTCTTTCTAGGCTTCTCACGTATATTTTTTTTTCTAATGAATGCATCTGCTTGTAGAAATAAAAATGAAGTAGAGCGAAGAACAAAAGGTTAAATTAAAAAATAACAAAAAAATAAAAAAAAAAATAAAAAAACAATGGACAAAACTAGAAATAATGAAAAAAAATGAAAAAGAAAATTAAAAACTATTGATAAAAGAACAAACAACTACTAATAAAAAAGAAATAATAACTAATAAGAAACAAACAGATAGTTTATCTAAAGGACAAACATAAATTGATAAAAAAATAAAAAACTACTAATAAAAGAACAAATAACTATTTATAAAAAAAATAAATAACTACTAATAAAAAAAGGTGGTTAGTTTATAAAAAAAATAATTAGTAATTAATAAAAGAACAAACGACTACTAGTGAAAGAACAAACAACCATTGATAGAAGAACAAATAATTATTAACAAAATAATAAACAACTAATTTATCTACAAAATAAGTATAAATTGATAAAAGAGCAAACATTAATTGATAGAAACAAATAATTATTAATAAAAGAATATACAACTAGTATATCTAAAGAATAAATAAAAATTGATAAAAGAACGGACAATTACTGATAAAAGAACTAATAACTGTTGATAAAAGAATAAATAATTACTAATAAAAAAATAGACAGCTTGCTAATCTAAAGAATAAGTAAGAATTGATAAAAGAACAAATAACTATGAGTGAAAGAACAAATAACTACTAATAAAATAATAAAAAAATTACTAATAAAAGAGCAGACAAATAATTTATCTAAAGAACAAGTATAAATTAATAAAAAGAACAAATAACTATTGATAAAAAAATAAATAACTACTAACAAAAGAATAAATAACTATTAATAAAAGAGCAGACAACTAGTTTATCTAAAGAATAAGTAAGAATTGATAAAAGCATGAACAACTACTAGTGAAAGAATAAATAACTACTGATAAAAGTATAAATAACTACTAATAGAAGAACAAACAACTAATTTATCTAAAAAACAAGCATGAATTGATAAAAGAATAAACCACTACTAATAAAAACAAATAATTACTAACAAAGAACATAAAACTAGTTTATTTAAAGAACAAATAAGAATTAATAAAAAAACAAACAACTACTAATAAAAGAACCAATAACTATTGATAAAAGAATAAATAACTACAAATGAAAAGAACAAACTGATAGTTTATCTATAAAAAAAAACAAGAATTGATAAAAATAACAAACAACTATTAATAACTATTAATAAAAGAACAAAAAAAACTACTGATAAAAGAACTCAGAGGAATTGAAAATGAATAGAAACAAAAGAACATACAGAAATTGAAAAAAAAAATATTTATAAAAAAAGAAATAAAAATAAAACTGGAAAGTAATAAAAAATGGAAAAACTAGAAAAGACAAGAAAATGAAAATAAAAATGAAAACCGGAAAAAGAAAATAAACAACAAGAAGGTGCAAGGAAAACTGAAAAAAAATAGAGAAAAAATGTGAAAAAACAAAAAACTTGGAAGAAAATAGAAAAATGAAACTGGTGGTTTAAATGTGTAGCAACGTCGGGTTTTCTGGAGTCGCCACCAATCTGTTTCACCTAGGTCGATTGGTCACCTTAAAACTGGTCTGCGAGAGTTCGGGGTTCGGGAGTACGGTTACGCTAAAACAACTTTGTTGTAGCGCCCAAAATTGGCACCTTAGTTGATTTTAATTTTGTTTTACTTTGCTTTTAAATAATTTTCAGTTAATTTTTTAAAATAGAAATTTTAACTGAATTATGTCGAAACGTGGATTTTTGGTAATTTATTTGGATAAAATTTGATACTTCCGAACCATGGACTCTGGCGAGTCACCTGGACACGGAAGATTTAATTTCGAACCATGGACTCTGCAGAGTCACCCGGACACGGAATTTAACGAAATTTTAATCCATATCGTAAAAATATGGATTTTTTTTATCTTTTTATTTAATTTATTTATTTTAAAAGTTTGATATTTTCCAAACCGTAGATCCTGCCGGTCATCCGGATATGAAAATTAATTTAATTTATGATTAATTATTTAATTATGAAATTAATTGTTAGTTTAATTACTAATTTATAAGTTTTTATTTATGAAATTTTATATTTGTTAATGATTTTTTAAAGGATTTTTCTTTTTATTCTTTTCTTTCTTTCTTTTTGTTCTTTTTTATTTGTTTATATTTTCTTTTACTTTTCTTTTCTTTCTTTTATTCTTTTTCTTTACTTGTAGTTTTCTTTTTGTTTTTTTTTAATGAAAAATTTTGATTATCTATTTTATAAATGGATAAAAAAAATAATTTTATTTATTTGATCTAATATTAAGATTCTTTATTTGATAAAGAAATTAAAGAGTTTAAAAAAAACAACATTTTATGTTATGTTTATTCTATTTATTTGATTTGATAAAGGATGAACCAAAAAAAAATTATTTAATCCATATTTTATTAAATTAATAAAGAAAACTTATATGTATATTTCAAATAAAAGAAAAGTCCTAATATTTTATTTGATAAAAAGGTGAACCAAAAAAAAAAATAATAATTATTTAATCAAGATTTTATTTAAAGAAAACAAAATAAAAGAAATGTCTTAATATTTTATTTGATAAAAAGTAATTATTTAATCAAAATTTTATAAAGAAACAAAAAAAAAAATTTGTATATATATTTCAAAATAAAAAATCTTAATATTTCATTTAATCAAAATTTTATTTATTTAATAAAAAAAAAGTCTTGATATTTCTTTTGATAAAAGGTGAATTAAAAGTTAATTATTTAATCAAAATTTTATATGTATATTTAAAAAAATAAAATAAAAATCTTAATATTCATATATTTTGTTTTTTTTTGGTAAAAGATTAACCAAAAGTGATTTTTATAAAGAAACTATATGTATATCTTTAAATAAAAGTAAAGTTTTATTATTTATATCTTTTATTTCTGAATAAAGATTAACCAAAAATGATTATTTAATAAAGAAACCAAAAATTTATATGTATATTTTAAAAAATAAAAGAAAAGTTTTTGATATTTATATAATTTATTTTGATAAAAGATTAACCCAAAAATGATTATTTAATTAAGAAAATAAAAATTTATATGGATATTTTAAAATAAAAATCTTGATATTTTTATTTCATTTTTTATGTTCTTTTTGTTTGATAAAAGATTTCTAAATAATTTTCTAATTTATAAGTCTAAAATAATTAATAAGTCAAAAAATATTTAAGAGAAATTTATTTTTTTTATTTTTATCAGCTTTTATTTGTAACCATTTGTCTAAAATTTTTATTTTGGTTTAATAAATAAAAAAAAATTATATCTTTTTATTATTTTTTAAAAAAAATTAAGTAAAATATTAGCTCAAAAATTTTTACTCTTTTATTCTTTTTACTAACAAAAGAAAATAAAAAGTTATATTTTGTGATTTTAAAATAAATAAGTAATATATTGCTGGATAAAGAGAAGTAGAATATTAGCCCAAAGTTTTTATTTTTTAATAATAAAGGGAAAAGATATTTTATATACTTCATTTAAAATATTTTCCAAGCCATGGATCCTGGCGGATCATTTGGACCTGGAGTTTTATTTTTATTTTATTTTTTTAATTATTTAATTAATTATTAATTTAAAAAAATCATTACTTTTAAAGATATATTTGAAAAATGATTTGCATTTATTTATTTATTTATATTATTTCATTATGTTTTTTTTTATTAAAAGGAATAAAAAGTTATGTTTCAAAATAGTAAAAGATAGTTGGCTTTTTTTTTTAAAAAAATGATTTTTATTAACCTTTAAAAATTATTCACATAAATTTCCCCTTTTTTTATATTTTTATATTTTTTATTTTATAATAATTAAAATAACCATAAAAAAAAATTAATAATGATAAAGTGGGGCTTTTTGGCCATCCACTTTAACAACACAATAATAATAAATGTTAGCAAAGTTAGTAAAGTTAGTTGTTAATAACAATAAAAAAAAAAGTTAGTAAAGTTAGATTAATTAGTGAGTTAATAACAATAAAAAAAGGGGTCAGTAAAGTTAGATTAGTTGTTAATAACAATAAAAAAAAGTTAGTAAATTTAGATTAATTAGTGAGTTAATAAAAAAAAAAAAAGGTTAGTAATAATAAAAATAACAAACAAATAAATAAACAAGTAAAAAAAAATTAAAAGAGTTAGTAATTAATTCTGCAAGATCAAAATAAAAGGTTAGTAACCAAAGTGAAAGAAATTGAAAAGATGAAGGATTAAATGAGAGTTGTACCTTTTTATTTTGAATTTTGAATTCCCAGGAAAGACGCGACGCGGGCGCAAAGGGGCGAAAGGGGGAGGGCAGCTGGGCACGGCGGCGAGGGCGTGGGGCGGCGAGGCGACGGCGGCGTGGGACGGAGGAGCAACGGCAGGGAGGCAGCGAGGGCGTGGGGCGGCGATGCGACGGCGGTGGTTGGCACGGAAAGAAAAGGACGCGACGGAGGGGAAGGCAGCGGGCGGAACAACGGCGTAAGGACAGAAGCGCGGAAGCGATGAGGAAAGACGTAAGGAGATCGGCAATGGGAATCGATGCATCGGGGTCGAAATCGACACTTTGGTGACAGCAATTGACACGTTGGGGGACTAAAATTGACGTGACGAAAAACGAACGGTGGTTGGCCGGCAGGGTATAGGGCGGCGAATCGTTTGACGTTACAAGAGGATAAAGTTGTCCAGAACGTGCAAAATGTTACCCACCTAACAAACTGTGCAAAGGCAAATGGCGCGATTAATGTGGGACAGAGGGAGTATAATTTTAAAAATGGAGAGACAAGTGTAGGCTTTTAGAGAGTATAATTTTAAAAATAGAGAGACAAGTGTAGGTTAGGTTAAACTACATTGACTTCGTTACTTTCTCTAATTAGAATTTAAAATATGTGGTTTTGGCACAAAAACCAAAATAGATTAAAAATTATATGCATTATTGTACTTTATCCTGCATTTTTATATAAATTAATAATGTAAAAAAATATTGAAATAATAATTTAAAAGATAATGCGGTAAATTACGCTATATATAGTGCATGAGACGATGTAATGTTCATGCAACTTGCCAATCTCTCGTAACAAAGGCTAGAAACCAAACCAACCTTCCACTTCTCCACACTCTCCTGTCTTGCAATGTCAAACTCAGGCAGTGGCAACCAAGCCGGCGCTCCTCACGTAGCGATCTTCCCCTCCTCTGGCGGCGGACACTTGATGCCCTTTCTCCGGCTGGCCACGATACTCCTCCGTCGCGGTTGTCGAGTCACTCTCATCACCGCCCACCCCATCGTCTCGCTAGCTGAGACACGCCTTATTTCCCGATTCCTCGACGCCTTCCCTCAGGTGGCGGAGAAGCACTTCACTGTCCTTCCCCTCGAAGATGCCGAAGCCCTCGACAGGAACGTATTTATCCTCCAGTGGGTGGCCATCAACCGCTCCGGCCACCTCCTCGCTTCGCTCCTCTCTTCCCTCTCTCACCCTGTCTCCGTTCTCATCTCCGACATCACGTTAATTGCTTCCACCATTCCCGTCTCTTTGGAGCTCAAAATTCCAAATTTCGTTCTTTTCATTTCAAGTGCAAGAATGTTCACTGTCCTCTCCAACTTCCCTGCAATTTCTGAGGCCTGCATTTCCGATTCCTTCCGGCTCAATGGTGCGATTGATGTGCCAAGATCTTCTCTTCTGCCTGCGATGCTGAACCCAGATGCCCTATTCACGATTCTGTTCAAAGAAAGCAGCCTAATGCTCGAAAAGGTCAATGGAGTGTTGATCAACACGTTTGAAGGGCTTGAAACAGAGGCTCTCGAATGTCAGCCGCCTTCGGTGTTTGCCTTGGGGCCATTTCTGTCGGAGGACTTCGAGAAAGAGGCTTCAGAAGGAGCAGTGGAGTCAATGGGGTGGCTGGACAACCAGCCGGCGAGATCCGTAGTTTATGTGAACTTTGGGAGCTGGGGGGCATTGAGAAGTGAGCAAATCAGAGAATTAGCTTCCGGGTTGGTAATGAGTGGAAGCAAGTTCCTGTGGGTAGTGAAAACTAAAAATGTCGATAAGGAGGATGAGGAAACAATCGAGGAGATTCTAGGGATGGAGTTACTGGAGAAGATCAAGAATTTCGATCATGGTTTTGTTTTAAAAGGTTGGGTGAGTCAGGGGGATGTTCTCGGCCACAAGGCGGTGGGAGGGTTTCTGAGTCAATGCGGGTGGAACTCGGTGGTGGAGGCGGCGTGGCACGGAGTTCCGGTAGTGGGGTGGCCACTGGACGGGGCGGACCAGAGGATCCACGCGGAGGTGGTTGAGGCCGGTGGGTGGGGGCGGACTATGAGGGGGTGGAGTTGGGGTGGGGATGTGATAGTGAAGGCGGAGGAGATTGGTGCGACGGTAAAGGAGGTGATGGGAAGTGAACAGATGAAGTTGGCGGCGAAGGCGGTGGGAGAGGCCGCGAGAAAGGCCGTCGGGGAGGGTGGGAGTGGGACTAATGATGCCAAGTGGCAGGAGATGTTGCGAATATGGAACAAGAAAATCTGAAGATCTTCTGGTCTGATTTTCGTTTATGTCATTGTACTTCTCAAGCCATCATCGAACCTGAGTTTCTTCTTCACTGAATAAGTCTCCCTTTCAGACACAATCGACTTATTTTGAGGTTCTGTCCGCTTTAGTTCTTTCTTGCCTGATTTGGTTGTGAATTCTCTCCGTAGTGTATTTGTTAATTCTCAGTCAACAATGTCTTAACAATTCTAGTAAAAGGAATATCGTTTCTGAAGCTGAAGTAGACTGAATTTGGAAAACTAAGGCCTACCAAAAAATTCAATGCTTTTTTTGGAAAATCGTGCCTGAGAGATTGCCAGTAAACACGTACCTTTGCTTTATTGGCCTGTCCCAATCCCTATTGTGGCCAAGATGTGGTATGAACCTGAAACTCCTTTTTACTACATGTTGGTTCAGTGAAGAGATTTTGTCTTCCCTGGGTATGTTGGATTGCTAAAATATTTCTACTACTGATTGAAAAACATTTCGCAAATCCAAGTGTTTGTCTTCTAAACAGGCTTCTTGGTTTAATATTCCTTATTTTATTTGATTTCCTTTTGTTTTATAGAATATTTGGAAGGATCGTAACCTTTCATCTTTGGAAATGAGCATTCTGACCTTCTGCTGTTGTTAATAGAGAAAATTGTGTAAATAATCTCTAATCTTTAATTGTCGTTTCATTTTAGCTCTTAATCTATTGAATATTTTGTTTTGGTCGTTAATCTACTAAAATTATTTGGTTTTGGTCCCTCACCAGATGAAATTCATTAATCTATATTAACTGTCTGACATAAAATTTTAAAATTTTAATTTAAATAATCGGTAACTGTATTTGAGTAAATCTAAGCAGTTTAATATTTTTTGATAGCAAATAAACAATTTAAACTAATAATTTTTTCTTTCTGAATAAAATAAGTTCAATTAACAGAAGGAAAAAAAATGATTTGAATTTTCTATTAACTATAAAAATTATTATATAGATTAAATTTATTGTAAAGCGGTTACTGAATAATTTAAATTATAATTTAAAATTTTTTTATCAGATGAATATTTTAAGTTAACATATTTCATTCAGTGAGGACCAAAATGAAATATTTTTA
Organism: Aquilaria yunnanensis; assembly: GCA_039654915.1. Classification (NCBI taxonomy): domain Eukaryota; kingdom Viridiplantae; phylum Streptophyta; class Magnoliopsida; order Malvales; family Thymelaeaceae; genus Aquilaria; species Aquilaria yunnanensis. The sequence goes on from CM077595.1 coordinate 8,558,095, forward strand.
ATAGATTTAGGACTAAAATGAAACTTTTTAACAGGTTTAGGATCAAAATAGAATATTTAATAGATTAGGGACTAAAACAAAACAATAGTTAAAGGTTAGTAATCATTTATGCAATTTACTCGTTGTTAATATGATTAAAAGAGCAGGTTGTGGAGTTCTTTGCTTTGGGAGCCAATTCTACTTCTTCTATTTCAGAAAGGATGGATATCCCTAACCTTGTTTGGTCCCCGCTTCATTCTGGTGGCTTTAAATTGAATGTTGATGGTGTTGTTAGTCTTAGTAATGGCAAAGTTGGAGCTGGTGGTCTTATTATTGATCACTAGGGTCAGTTTGTCATTGTTTTCACTAAGAATCTGGGAAGAATTTCTCTGCTGCATATTGAGATTTTGGGTCTCTATAAGGGTTTGAAAATGAATGCTTTATTGGGAAAAATAGTGTTAGAGGTTGAATTAGATTGTAAGGAACGTGGCTTGGCCCAGCCTAGGGAAGGCATAGGAGGTGGTAGGCCATTCGTGGGCCCTGGGAAGGGAGTGTGACAGGTTGGCTTGGCATAGTGTAGCTTGTGTTGAAGCCTGGGCGTAGGCAGAGATCAGCCCAAGCACACCTGTCCTAGGCTAGGGGCGGGTTAGATGTTACTACTCCAACAACTCCCTTTTTAAAAATTGTAAAAAATGGCAAAATGACATTCTAGGGCCCCCCTAACGACTCCAGCATGCTTTTTGTCCTCAAATTCCCATTTTATCAATTTCAACAACTAGTAACAATTAGTTTTTAAGGGCTTGTTAGTTGAAAAAAATATGGACTCCCCTGTAAATGGAGGGCCTCATTTCCCATACTTCTTCACACCAATAATTGCAATCTCTATTTTTCCCCTACTATATTCTCTCTTAGTTTGTTCAATCTCTCAAGCATTTTTCCTAGTTTCTTCCAAATCTCTTCTTCATTTATACTATTATTCTTTCACCAATGGCATCAAGAGGAAATGGTAGGACTGCCAACAAGGTATGGATAGCTCTTTATTCTGTACCATCGGCCTAAAAGGCTTATTCTGTCATTGATTCCGGTTGGCTGATGAAGGGGTCCACACCCAAAGTGTGGCCAATGATGACTACTTTGACATAGAAAATTAAGATTTGGGGCTTAATAATCAATTATTTGACAATGATGTTGAAGAGGTAGAGGCCACCCCGGCTGAGAACCCGGATGAAAAGAACAAGACCCAACCAACGTCGACAAGCCCCAAGACCGAGGATCCACATGCACAAGGTAAATCTAGGAGACTAATGGCATAGGTGTGGTAGCATTTCGACCTCATTTAGGAAGGAGAATCAAGGTACGAGAAGTAAAACATATTGCAACAAGAAGTTGGCAAAAAAAAAGAACTTCGACACAAAAAAAAAATATTAAGATCTTTGAGTCTGGTTTTTGTTTATCTCACTGTACTTCTTAGGCCATCGAGCCTAAGTTTCTTATTCATTAAATAAGTCTTAGGCTTTTTCACTAAATAAAAGAAAATTCTACACTATGATAGTCCTCAAAGTGTCGTAAGTAGTGGCACAAAAATTGAGTGAAAGACGCATTTAGTCCTCAATTTACAAAGAAGCATCAAACTAGTCACAGAACTTCATATGTGTGTGATTAAGTCAATTTAGACAAAAATATAAATTGTAATAGTTTGAAGCAAAGCTACAAAAACAATTGTAAACCTTGTTACTTCATAGTAAAAATTGAAGATTATTATTCCTTAATTAAAAGGAAATGGTAATTTACTTAATAAAATGAAGCATAATAAGAAATTTAAATGAAAGTGATATGAAAAAGGTGGGCACAATTGTATAGTACTCATAATAACAACAAGTATATAAGTAAGTAGTGAATTAGGAATGCTAACAAGGTAATAAATATGGGCAATAAATGTAGAAATTGCATGCAAAAGGATTTAAGGATTAACTATTAAAGGAGAAAGACTAGAGTTGGTATTATTGAAGTAATAAACTTGCTGAATATGGTTAAGTGGTGGTTGGAGTTGATTGAGAACTGGTTGTTATTGTTAATGTGATTAGTTAATGAAAGAGAGGTTTTGGGGCATGTAAGAAATAAATGGAGAAACAATCCATGTTCACTAAGATAACCATGTTGTAGTAGATGTTTTGTTTCTATGGATGTGAAGAAGAATGTCTTGGAGTTGTGTTGTGAGATGTGACTCTAGGCAGAAGCAAAGAAATAATTGTAGAGGTTAGTGATTTGATGGATGGTTTGTAGGTGTTCACAAATTTTGATTGAAAGAAAGAAACACATTGAAAACATAGTTCACTGCTAATTTAAGAGCCAAGAATGCTTTTTTTTTTTTTAACAAACTAGCACTTTTCAAGCATACTAAAATGCCTTTTGTTTGTACTAAATTGCTATTATGGGGTAAGGTTTCGAAATAAGATGCGTATGGGAAAATGTATTTGGTAAACCAATGAACAACATAAAAAAAATGATGGACACATCCAGAAAAATGATAAGTTTATGAACAAAAGTGTAGAATAAAGTATAATATGAGGAATAAATGATTTTTATAATTTTTTACATTCCTAAAGTAAAAAAAAATATATGTATAAAAACACATGATTTAAGTTAAAAATGATGTTTTCCTCAACATCTTGCACTATTGTTATTATTATTTTTTTAAAGTAATGCACAAGTTCCCAAAGTAAATGTATTACAAAAATGGCCCATCATAAGAGCCTTCATTAGAAGTGGAATTCATGGATCAACTCAATTTTTAGGAGTTAGCTATAAGAATTACTCTTATTACTTTACACAATATTTCTAAATATCAACACCCATTCATTATTTATGAACAGTGTAAACTAGAAGGAAGAAATGCTATTCACACCTTTTTCTTTTTTTTATGAATGTGATTGACTCTTTGAAATTTAGTCTCCTATTCATGCGGTGATCATGTTTTGAGGGTCTGTGTTACAATTTCTCTGGTTTCAGCCTGTTTTTTGCCATTTATGGTTAAATTGCATTTTCAGTATGTGAAATTTTAACCTTTCCCTTTTTAGTCACTAAGTTCGACTTGTGTTGCATTTTGGTCCCCAAACTTAATAACTACTTAACTGGATTCTCTCTATTTGCTTTCTCGGTCTTCAAACTTTTTTCATTATTTTTATGTACTATCTTCTAAAGAAAAACATTGGTCATCATTAATTGTTAAACTTTTAATATCTAAAGCTTTTTCCATTCCCCTTTTAGTTCTCAAAATTTTTGGCCAATTTTTTATTTTATTTTAAATTTATTAAGTTAACGGTTGTACTGATAATTGATTAAAATAAATTAAATTAAATTTTTGTGTTCTAATCATATTTTTCATTATGGATAATTAAGTTTTATAGTATGAGTTATTTAATTTAAAAGCTCTATGGTTTAATAAAGTAACTTGATCCATAATTCCTAAAACCAAAAATGATTTTTTTTAAATAAACTTCTCAATCTACATTAAAAATTGGAATTTGAATTGATAAGAAAATATCCATTATTTCAAAGCATGTACAAAACTATGTTTCACAATGTTATGTTTCGATCATAACTAAGCATTTCAGCGATAAGAATGTAACATAAAGAAAGCCTAACTCAAAATTAAAATAAAATAAAATATTAATTAAATAACATAAATTTATGGTTGAGAATTTTAAATTATTTGTTATTGATATTTGCTTTAATGATAAATTTATTAAAAAAAACCCGCTACAAATGCGAGTGAAAAGTAACCTTGTTCTTACGATATATTAAAAGTCGAAGACTCTGTTACTGTTCATGAACAATAACTACAAAAGGCGTTGCCTTTTTTTTTTTTTTTCTTGAGGTTAATTACATTTGTGACTTCTAACATTTAATTATTGTTCTATTTTGAACCGTAACCTCGATTTCTTGTAATGGAAAGTCACTAACCTCATTTAAATGTTCCATTTTGGACATTCCATTAACTTGAGATATTAAGTTGGATGAAAAAAAGTGAAAATTAATTTTAACACCTGAAAATTTTTTCTATGCCGTAAAAATTTTAAAATTTTTATGTTTGACAACAGAACGATCCTTAATGTTCTCACTCCTCAATGATCACCATTGGTTCTTGGAACAACATGGCATGACTAGATGTAACACCTTCGACAGTGTTGCTACCCTCTAGCTAATTGTAATCACATCTCCCTTTTGGGCTGCCCTCTTCCATTTTGTTACTGCCGTCCACCAAACCCCATTACCCCCTCCCCTATGACCTCCTCTTCCCACCTAATCCTCACCAATGGTACTGCCACTTCTAGCCTCCATTTTCCAAACACAACATTGTCTCCTCTTGGAACATCTTTAAACATGACGCCTCCTTGGAGCTCCCCTTTTAAACCTAGCAAAATCTTTTCAATTCCCGTCACAATTATGTCATTAACCTTGGAGGATTCTTCATCTCATTGCTCAGCTACTCGATGAAGAAGGCAACGAAATAAAGGATTAATGAAACTGGAAGAGGCCATGCTGAGGAGGAAAATTAACCTAAATTAAATTGCATAAAAATTAAAATTAAAATTAAAATTAAAATTATACTAGAAATCATAAAAAAAAAATATAATCAAACGTCCGAATTGGTTGGCGGGGGCTAATTGACGGGGGCAGTGGCGATAGTAAGGTTGATAATAGAGGGCAACATAGAGGAAATTATGGGGTGTTGCCTGTAGAATTCATAATGACTCAGGGACAAAAAAACATGATTTCTTCATTTTTAATGAAGTTTTCAGTCAAGTCCTTTAATATTACAAGGTTTGTCATGCTGGCCAAATCTTTTGTGAATATGTCAACTTTGACCCTAAACTTGTAAAGATATCAGATTTGCCTAAAAAAGCCAATAACCTTTTAAGTACATTTAAGGTAACTCAGTCACCATTTTAGGTTACCTTTAAGTGACCCAGTCACATTTTAAGTACCTAAAAGGTGATCGAGTCACCTTTTTAGGTTACATTTAAGGTGACCTGGTCATCTTTTATGTACCTTAAAGGTAACCTGGTTATTTTTTTAGATTATCTTCAAGGTGACCTGATTACAGTTTAGGTATCTAAAAGGTGACCAAGTCATCTTTTTAGATTACCTTGAAGGTGACCCGGTCACACTTTAGGTACGTTTAAGGTGACTTGGATACCTTTTTAGGTTACCTGCATAGTGACTCGGTTACAATTTTAAGTTATATTTAAAGTGATCCGGTTACACTTTAGGTACCTTCAATATAACCTGGCTACCTTTTGACGTTACCTTCAAGTTATAGAGCTAAATACTGCAGTATATTGCTTATTGCAGGTAAACGGTGCACGGTATAAATGTTTTCACATTTTGTCATTTTATCGTGAGGTGTACCACGATATTTCACATACCGTTCACTTTTTATGTACATATTATCCAAAAACTGCAGTATATCACAAATACCGCAAGCTATGTATCACAATATTTTTTTTCACGAATGCGTGTAAGATTTTTTTTTAATCATTTTACATAAAAAAAATATCATAAATATATAAAGTTTTAAAATATAATTAATACACATATCATAAAATAAATATTTATTTTTATTCTTTTGGTTACTTTTCTTAGTTAACATAAAAATGGAATTGTTACTTTGAGCCATCTAGGAATTCAATGTGGTATTAGAAAATGTATTTTTATTATTAAAATTTTATTTTTTCTCTTATATTAATAAATTAGTTTCTTTCTGAGTATTATTTATTTTGCTCTCTTTCTATCTCTCTCTTTATATATATATATAACATTTTTTTATGTTTTTTGTATTGAAAAAATATCTTCTATCATATATATTTTATTTATATTTAAAAAATTATTATGAAAAAAATTAGAATACATATAACATGTGTAAAAAAATTATTGAATTTATGTCATCTTAAAATAATATTTTAATATTTATTTTTTACAAAAATGATAATGGTATGTTGCACAGTATATTATGTCATATATCTTAAGAATTTGGGGTGTGGTATATCTAACGGTAACGGTATTTAACTCCTTACTTCAATGTGACCTGGTTATACTTTAGGTACCTAAAAACTGATTGGGTCATCAATTTATGTTACTTTCAAAGTGATCCAATCACATTTTAGGTTCATCCAGAATGACCCTGTTACCATTTTTGGTTATCTTCAAGCGCTACAAAAAAAAAATATTTTGAAGCACAAGAATTGAAGCGGCTAATAAAAAATGCTTCAAATTTTACGGGCGCATTTAACATAAGAGCTGCTACCATCAACAGTTTTAAAAGTCGCTTGAAAATTGGGGTCGAAATAAAATTTAAGAAAAAAAGCTAGGGGAAAAGGCAAAAAGATGTAAGTATAACTTTCAATCCTCTATTCTAAGGGTGTAAACGAACAGAACGTTCGGTAAACCGTTCGTGAATGATTCGGCGAGAGTTTGTTTATGTTCGTTTATTTAGTTAAACGAACGAACACGAACAGATTTTTATGTTCATTTAGTTAAATGAACGAACATGAACAAAGTCTTGTTCGTTCATTTAGGTTTGTGAACTGTTCTGTTAGTGTTCGTTTATGTTCGTTTGTTTGTTTATCTATGTGCTAGTTATACATTTATTGTTATATATATTTTATTTATCGTATATTACATATTTATTATAACCTATTATCATATATGTTTATCATTACCTACCCTATGTACATTCTACACACTAGATTAGCACCCAAATTAGTGACTGTGATCATTTGCTTTCGTTTAAATAGTTCATGAATGCTTTAGACTGATTGTTTTTTTTTTGTGTTTGTTTATGTTGTTCGCGAACAGTTTCATTCGTGTTCACGAATGTGTTCGTTCATTTATGGTCCGTTTATATTCACGAACGTATTCGTTCATTTGTGTTTGTTTAAGCTCATATAAACGAACGAACACGAACACATACTAAAATTAAACGAACAAAAACATGAACAAGGAAAATATGTTTGTTTATTGTTCATGTTCATTAAATGCTAAATGAACGAACATGAACAGGACTTATTCGTATTCATTTGGTTCGTTTACAGCCCTACTCTGCTCCACTCGCAAGAGACGAAAACCCTCACCGCCTCTTTGTTGCGCCTCATCATAGCGTTGCCTTGCCGTTCCTTAGATGTGGCTACCAGCCCATCAACTAATCGATTTCAGAATCATTCCTTGAAATATCGTTCTAGTATTGCAACAAATACTCCTCTTTTCACATTTCTTGTTCGTTCCCCCTCTAGCAGTGCAGAGAAGCAGCGAGAGTGAGCGAGTTTATAGAATTTTGGGTGACCATTGATTCCACACCAATAAGAAAGTCGTAGAGGAGGTTGCCATCATCAGATCGAAATGCCTGCAAAACAAGATCATCTTCTTCTCCCCCATCTCATGAAGCAAATCCAAATGGTTCCAGTGCGTTACATCTCGCTCAAGCTCCAGGAGGACGAGCGCGAGCGATGATTGGATTTGTCCCCAATGAATCCACCATCAAGATTGACAACATCAAGATTGTTTTATTGTATGATTTTTACTGTAGCTTATTTTATTGTTGAATTCTTACTATATTTCTAAAGTAATTTTCACATGAGATGCTCCAGATAATAGATTTTCTAGTCGAAATTAAAACCTCTAGCCTTATTCTATTTTGTTAACCTGCATGTTTCTTTTAGCTGCTAAAAAATCCAGCTTAGAAGCATGGCTTGTCTACTCACTTGATTATTCCTTTGTTTCATTGGTACAGTTTCATTTTTTTGTTGCTTGAGAACTTTGGTGTGAGCACAGTGGAAGTAGTTTTGTTTGTGTTAATTTCAGCAATGGCACTTTCATTTGCATGGATGTTTGGTGTTACGGAACCTCGTGGCATCGACTTGCTTCTTGGTGAGGAGCCATACCATCTAAAGACAATTTTCTTGATTTTTTTTCTTTCCTCGCCCTTCTTAGTTCTCTACATTTCAAAAGCATGCCACTTCGCACTAATGACTCATTCAAATGGTCTGCAGGTATTTTGATTCCAAAACTGAGCTCCAAAATCATTTAATAGACAGTTGGGGTTGTTGGTTGTGTTATTATGCCTCATAATGTTGATCGCAGAAAGAAAGGCCAGGTCCGGGAAGTACTACTCAATAGAGTTGTTTCAAGGTACACTACCCCTTCTCAAGTGTTGCGGCACTTCCTCAAATAGGTTCATAAACCACAAATTACTGCCAGTTATGTATAGTTGTTTCAAGCCGCTCTTTTATTCTTGAATGTCTTATTGTGCTTAGGAATTCGATGGACATAACTGCTTACACTAACATATGGAAATAACACAAGTTGAAAACATCTTTTGTGGGTGCATGGCGAAATGGCATATATCTTTGGTGCCTGTGGAACTACACAACTTTTTCCAGTACCTTTTTCATCCAAGTTATCAGATATGAATGTAATTTTTGTACTTGTCCTTAACTTTGGATTTTGCTTGTTCTTTCTGTGCAGATAATTTCTTGGTTTGCGGCTGTGCTCTTGATGCTGATCAATGGTTATTTTTATTGGACTTCTTCTCTGAAGTAATCGGTGTTGTGTCCACCTCTCCGCTGTGTATATTTACTGCTTCATACGTGGCATTCATGATTTACCTAATCTCTCGAGGAGTTGTTATTTGTTGATGGCGCTTTTTTGAGCTGATTCAAACAGATACGGGGGAATTGCTTGACTGACCTCAAATATAGATTCGACAAGGGGACCATAGCTGTAGGAATTTATCTAGGCACGAGACTTGGGTTCGCAATGAACCTACATAAATTAAGTTCCTTTCCATGTCTGGAGGTAGAGGCTTGTGCCTTGTGCAAACTCATGGAAGTTGTAATGTATTAAACCAATTACTACTAGTTACTAGTGATTACTGGATATCCTGTATAGGTTTATTATGATGTATAAAAAAGAATCGGAAGAAGCAATAGTGAAATTGCAAGTGTTTTGTAACTTTTAGGTGCCTTGGTACTTGCAATGATTTCTTTTTTTTCTTTTTTGTTTTTTTTGCATTGGTAGCACCCGAATGTTATAACTAAAAAATAATATAAAAAATTTAGCTAGAAAAATAAAATTAAGGTAGAAGCGTTTGACCGTTACTAATCATTAAATTAGCATATGAACAATAGAAGCAGTTAACTGCCTCTAATTACCATACGAACAACAGAAGCAATTAATTGCTTCTAGTGCGTGGCTGAATATAAGATGTTATATTTGAAGCAGTTAACTATTTCAAAATTTAACCGTTATAAAAATTGAAATGGTTCGTGACTGCTTTAGATTTCTTTAAAGCAAGTCTTCCAGAAATGGTTATTTGAAGCGGTTGATAACTATTTTTATTTCTTTTAAAGCAGTCAAAACTGCTTCTACGAGATACCAAAAACCACTTCTGTGAGGTACTAAAAACTGCTTTTAAGAATATATTTTCTTGTAGTGAATGTGACCCAATTACACTTTAGGTATTTTTAATATGGCCCGGCCACTTTTTAGGTTACCTTTAAGGTGACCTAGTCACATTTTAGGCACTTTCAAAATGACTCAATTACCTTTTAGGTTATCTTCAAAATGACCCTATTATACTTTAGGTACTTTTAATGTGACTCGGCCACTTTTTAGATTATCTTTAAGGTGATCAAATTACACTTTAGGTACATTCAAGGTGACTAGGTTACCTTTTTAGGTTACCATCAAGGTAATCGGGTTATCTTTTTATGTTACATTCAATGTGACCCGATTATACTTTGGATACCTTCAAGGTTAAGGTTAAGGTTAGATTTGAGGTTATGATTATGGTTAAGGCTTAAGGTTTAAGTTTTGAGGCTAGGGTTTAAGGTTTAAGGTTAAGTTTAGGATTTAAGATTAGAGTTTAAGGTTTAAGGTTTAAGGTTAGTGTTAGGGTTAAGGTTTATGTTTTGGTTAAGGTTTAAGCTTAAGGTTAGGGTTAGGTTTAAGGTTTACGATTTAAAGTTGGTTGAAGGTTTAGTTATGGTTTAAGGTTTAAGGTTTAAGGCTAGGGTTAGGGTTTAGGTTATAGTTAAGTTTTAAGATTAAGGTCTATGCTTAAGGTTTAGGTTTGGTTTAAGGATTAAGGTTTATGGTAGGTTTAGGGTCTAGGGTTAGATTTTTGGGTTAGGGTATGAGGTTTAGAGTTTAGGGATTAAGGTTTTAGGTTAGGGTATGGGATTTAGGATTTGGGTTTGCGTTAGGGTATGAGGTTTAGGGTAAGGGTTAAGGCTAAGTTTACCTTTTAGGGTTAAGACTAGATTTAGGGTTTAAGTTTACAATTTTTTTATTAAATATACCAGAATAGGAAAATTAACCTAAATTAAATCACATAAAAAATCAAAATTTTTAATATAAATTTTAAGAAAAACCGTGAAAAAATTAAAATCAATTCAATCATTTTAGCTTATGCACTAGTAACTCGAGTAAACATTACCGTCAAATTGAATCTGACTCCAAAACCTAAATAACCCAACTAGAAATTACCCGAGACTAAAATTCACTCGATAGGGTTTAGTGTTAAGGTTAAGGTTATGGTTAGAGTTTAAGATTAGGGTTTGGGTTTTGGGTTAAGATTCTAGGTTTAGAGTTAGGGCTTAACGATTAGAGTTTTAGGTTAAAGTTTGAGTTTTAGAGTGAGGGTTTAGGTATTGGGGTTGAGTTAAGATATGAGGTTTAGGGTTAGGGTTACATTTAAGGTTATGGTTTATGTATTTGGGTTTTAAGATTTTAGATATCTGATCTTTAAATTATTAATTTTCTTATACAACAAATATTACAAGATTGGTTACTAGTAAAATTTATTATTCTTTTAACACAGTACAGTTACCATATATACTAGGTGCTCAATAAATTCCTTGTTATGTTATTATTACTATGTAAATTACTTTTCATTTGCTTCACAAGTTGATTAGTATACACAAATTTTATATTTCAGTACAATTACATATTTCTCGACTGCTCATATTTTTAAATAAATATTTTATTAAGTAATTCGTTAAATGAGTATATTTTTTATAAAAAAAACTAATAATGTTTTCTTTATATAATATTTAAAAAATATCTTTCTCAAAATTTTAACAATTTTCATCCAATAAAATACATTCTCTCAAAATTTCTCTCATTTTTTCCCCTCCTCACTGGTCCAATTTTTAATTATTAATCTTTTGTATAAAAAAATTGTAAAAAAGTATCTATAATATTATTTATTATTCTCTTTATATTATTGCTAATCTGTAAATTATTTTAATGTTTAACAACTGAAATTTTGAGCTAGTGTTAAGCTTTTTTCTTGTTATTGAGAGATTCAAGGTTCATCCATTATTTCTTCGTTAACCTCCCTCCCATGTATCGAGAAGAAAAAGTAGAAAACCGTTTGTTTTATAAGTTGGATAGATAAAAATTTTATATTTGTGTGACATTCATATGTTTTTATACCACTTATAAAATACTCCTATATTCTCAATTTTTATAATTTTTAATCTATAAAATTTCTTCTCTCATTTTTTTCCCCTCTTTCCTCTCTCACTTCCTTTTTTACTTTCCTTCTCCCTCCTCCATCCCTGTTTTTTAGCCGGCACCTCTCTTTCTTCTCCCTCTCGATTACAGCCCGGCCATCACTTTTTTCCCTGTCTTTTTCCTCTTCACCTACTCCCTCAGTCACCCGATCAGATTAAAAACAACGAACGGCTTAGATGACTTCAGGATCGGTGCCCCTTTTCTTGGGGGGTATTGTAGAGCCTCCCCAAGTATATAAGAGTGAACACTTCACATTATTGCAACGTCTCGGTCTCGTAGAAAACTCTAGACGAAAGCTCCGCAATCTTCAGTCCTGTCTTGCAATGTCGAACTCAGAGAGTGGCAACCACGGAGGAGCCGCCAACTCCCTTGCTCACGTAGCACTCTTTCCGAGCTCCGGAGTCGGCCACTTGATGCCCTTCCTACGGCTGGCCTCAACACTCGTCCGCCGCCGCTGTCGGGTTACTCTCATCACCACCCACCCCATTGTCTCCCTCGCCGAGACCCGCCTCCTCTCCCGATTCCTCGCCGCCTTCCCTCAGGTGACGGAGCAGCATTTCACCCTCCTTCCCCTGGACACTGAAACCGCCAAGGGGAAGAAGGACCCATTTTTCCTCCAGTGGGACGCCATCAGCCGCTCCGCCCACCTCCTCTCTCCGCTTCTCTCTTCCATCTCTCCTCCTCCCCACGTTCTCATCTCCGACGTCACGTTAATCTCCAGCACCATTCCTGTCACCCGTGAGCTCGAAATCCAAAATTTCGTGCTTTGCTCCACATGTGCAACAATGTTCACTGTTTTGTCTAACTTCCCTGCCATCTCCGACGCCATCACATCTGAATCTTTTCGGCTCAATGGTGCAATTGATATGCCGAGATCAACTCTTCCGCCGTGGCTGCTAGACCCAGAGAACCTATTCACGAAGCTGTTCAAACAAAGCAGTCTGAGCATCGGAAAGGCCGATGGAGTGTTGATCAACTCTTTTGAAGCACTTGAAAAAGAGGCTCTCCGATGTCAGCCGCCTTCGGTGTTCGCCGTAGGGCCGTTTCCGCCGGAGGAGTTCGAGAAAGAGGCTTCGGAAGGAGCAGTGGAGGCGATGGAGTGGTTGGAGATCCAGCCAGAGGGATCCGTAGTTTATGTCAGCTTTGGGAGCAGGGCGGCCTTGGGAAAGGGGCAGATCAAAGAATTAGCAAATGGTTTGGTTATGAGTGGAAGCAAATTCTTCTGGGTAATGAAAACTACAGTCATCGACAAGGAGGAGGAGGGATCGATCGAGGAGATTCTAGGGATTGAGCTGTTGGAAAAGATTAAGAATGCCGACAATGGTTTTGTTTTCAAAGGTTGGGTGAATCAGGGGGATGTTCTGGGTCACAAGGCGGTGGGTGGGTTTCTGAGTCATTGTGGGTGGAACTCGGTAACGGAGGCGGCATGGTATGGCGTTCCAGTGGTGGCGTGGCCGTTGCATGGGGACCAAAAGATCATCGCAGAGGTGGTTGAGGCTGGCGGATGGGGGCGGATTTTGAAGGGGTGGAGCTGGGATAAGGGTGTGGTAGTGGAGGCGGAGGATATTAGACAGACGGTTAACGAGGTAATGGGAAGCGAACGGATTAAGTTAGCGGCAGCGGCGGTGGGAGAGGCGGCGAAGAAGGCCGTTGGAGTCGGTGGAAGTAGTGAGGCCAAATGGATGGAGATTTTTGGCAAGTGGAACAAGAGAATCTAAGGGTTTTTTGTTCAGCTTAATTTTCTTGTCCTGATGGCTTTGCTAGGTTTCTTTCTTTTTTTTTTTTTTTTAATTTCTAATAAGTTAAAGGGTTTAATTTCTTAAATAATATTGTATGCCGATTACACCTTAGCTCAATTGGCTTACAGAATAATATGTGGTCAGCTCTTTGCAGCCAGCAGGTGGCATTAGTTCTGAAGTTCTCACATTTTTCTATCTAATTTAATATCCTTGCACTCTTATGTTCTGTGTCTGTGTTTTTGTACGGAAAAAGGTTGATTCCGCATACATAGTTCTAAGGATTAATGAGAAAACTAAAGATAAAGTATCAGTGGATTCAAATCTAACACCTAAGATCAGTAGAGCTGCAATTTTCAGGTTTCGGATCGGATTCGGATCCAAACCCGTTTTGTTTTAGCTCATAAGCAGTTGCTATTTTCGTGGCTTAAAATCAATAAAAAATTGAGAGCGATAGAGAGTGAACGGAATAGTAATGACGGTCACCATGTGTGAAACAGAAGAAGAAGTTTGAAAATTTTAGGGCAAGAATAGGAAGAATACCATTGTCTCAGTCCCGAAATGATGGTCCATATCTCTATATTAGGTTGTCTAATTTTAATTATCCAAGACTTAATTTAATATTTGGATGCTTATATATTGAAAAAGCTAGAACAATGTAATAAATGAAGGGCAAGATCTGCAAAGTCATTTCTTCGGAGTTGCTTAAGTTATGAGCTTCTGTGACAATTATTTTGAAAAGAATAGCATGCCAGTTGTTGAACATTTAATGCACTTATGTGTTGGTTTTCGTTTTCTTATCAATTCGGTCCTTCATATTTTGGTTATTGATCAATAATTCAAGGAAAAAAAATAACAAAGGACAAAGTAGAGCGACAATTTGCGTAAACCATAAAATTATTAAAAGTCAGAGCATCTTAAAAGCGTGACATACATGATATGTGTGTGTGTATAAAAAAGAAATAAAAATTTAATCAAATAAAAATATTGGGTGGAAGGTGCTTAATCTAATACTAACACTACACTAGCATTCTTCAAGCAAAAGAAAAAGCGGTAATGAAGCTAAGATATTCAAACTAATTAAGTGATAAAATTAGACTAGTATATAAGTTACCAAAGTAATTATATTTTGAGAGGTGACTGTACTTCCACCGCACCAAAGCTTTAAATTCTCCCACCTACCAGACAAAGGTACCTGGCTGTAATTAAGAATCTTGATACTAGAATGCACAGGTTTATGACAATTAAGGATCAAGAGTGAAATAATTTGTCACCAACCGGCCATCAACTTCTCTTCTTTTCTCCAGCGATGAGCAGCTGCGTGTTAGGTAGGTAACCACCAATCTATGAGGAGAAATTTAAAGAGCATTCTAAAATCCACCCCCAGAAGCCACACCTCTTTTCTTTTAACTTTTCCTCAAACTTGGAAAGTTTGATCAGTTTAAGGACCTAAATTTAGAAATGCAGCAAAACTAGATAAAATAAGAAAATGAGCTTGCAACTTTATCTATAAGTTATATGTTACATGGTATCAAATTTAAGTTAAGTGGTATAAGATTCAGGTTAAATGATGTCAGATTCAGGTTGAGTGGTATCAAATTCATATTCATAGGGTCTTAGATTGAGGTGGTATGAAATCCAGATTCATGTGGCATGAGATTTAGGTTCATATGGTATCCGGTACATGTGGTATGAGATTCAGGTTCATATGGTATCTCGTATATGTGATATCAGATTCAGGTTCATGTGATAAATATGTAATATGAAATTCAAGTTCATGTGGTATAAAAGTCAGGTTATGTGATATGAGATTCAGGTTTACGTGATATGTATGTAATATGAGATTCAAGTTCATGTGGTATATATGTAGTATGATATTCAGGTTGTGGTATATATGTGGTATGAGATTTAGGTTTATAAGATATATATGTGGTATGGGATTTAGGTTCATGTGGTATAAGATTCAAGTTATGTTGTACTACCTCTGTCCCATATTTTTTGCACCATTTGATTTTTTTTCATATAGTTTGACTTGAATTTATTCATATTAGTATTTGTTAGAAAAATTTTTTAAAAAATATATTTTGAAACTATATGTCTTAATTTATCATTCCTATATAAAATTTCTTCATTTATATACTAAAATATTGAAAATAAAAAATTATATATTAATTACTGAAAAGTGAATGATGCAAATAATATGTAACAGAGGGAGCATGAGATTTAGGGTCATATGGTATAATAATCAGATTATGTGGTATAAGATTCAGGCTCATGTGGTATGATATTTAGGTTGTGGTATATATGTTATATAAGATTCAGGTTCATATGATACATATGTGGTATGAGATTCAGATTTATGTGGTATAAGAATCAGGTTTTGTGGTATAAGATTTAGGTTTTTATGGTATAAGAATTAGGTTATGTGATATGAGATCCAAGTTTATATGGTATAAGAATCAGGTTATGTGGTATAAGATTCAAGTTCATGTAGTATGAGAATCAGGTGCGTGTGATATGAGATTCATGTTCATGTAGTATGAGATTCAAGTTCATGTGATATGATATTTAGGTTGTGGTATATATGTAATATGAGATTAAGGTTCATGTGGTATAAGTTAGGTTATGTGGCATGAGATTCAGGTTCATATGGTATATGAATCAGGTTATGTGGTATGAGATTCAGGTTCATATGGTATATGAATCAGGTTATGTGGTATGAGATTCATGTTCATGTGGTATACGAATCAAGTTATGTGGTATGAGATTCAGGTTTATGTGGTATGAGAATCATGTTATATGGTATAAGATTCATGTTCATGTGGTACGATATTCAGGTTGTGGTATATATGTGATATGAGATTTAGGTTCATGTGATATCAGAATCACGTTTTGTGGTATGAAATTTAGGGTTATGTGGTATGAAATTCAAGTCTATATTGTAGAAGAATTAGGTTATGTGGTATGAGATTCAGGTTCATGTGGTATAAGAATAAGGTTATATGGTATGAGATTCAGGTTCATGTGATATAAGAATCAGGTTCATGTGGCATGAGATTCATGTTTATGTGGTATAAGATTCAGATTCACGTAGTATGATATTCAGGGTGTGGTATATATGTGGTATGAGATTCGGGTTCATGAGACATATATGTGATATGAGACTCAAGTTCATGTGATATAAGAATCAGGTTATGCAGTATGAGATTCAGGTTGAGCGCGACTAGTTATTAGTTGAACCGATTAATGTAACATGTGATTCAGGTTAACTGGTATGAGATTGAGGTTTATGTTGTATGATATTCAAGTTAAGTGGTATGAGACTTTGGTTAAGTATGACCAATTACCATTTGAATTGGTTAAAGCTTAGAGTTACTGTTATTGTTTAGGGTTAGGGTTTAGGACTAGGGAATAGGGTTATGGCTAGGGTTAGAGTTATGGATTTGGATTTGGGGTTAGGGTTTAAGATTAAGGTTTAGGATTAGGGATTGAAGATTAAAGTTTGAGATTAAGGATTAGGGGTTAAGGATTATGGATTAGGATTAAGTATTTGGGTTTAGGGTTACAAATTAAGGATTAAGTACTAGGATTAGGTTTAGTATCATGAATTAGGGTTAGTGATTGAGCGACTAACATTTTGATTCTTACTTAAACATTAATAAGACAAGTTTACAATCATTTTTTTAAACAACCATATTTAGTAAGTCTATATTTAGGAACATCCATATTTAGTAAGTTTATGTTTAGGAATATTCATATTTAGTAAGGTTATATTTAAGTTCTTCTAAATAAGTAACTTTACGTCAATTAATAGAGACTGAACCATAAAATAAAGACTTAAATTAAATAGAGACTTTACAAAATTAAATGTTGTCAATTAAATGAATAACTAAATAATATTATTAAAAATTGAACCATAAAATAGATAAGAGATAGGAACTAAAACAAATAAATAAAACAACAGTTAATAAACAACTTAAATTATTTTTATTCTGTAAACATACAAAATAACTATAAAAAAGCGCTGTAAAAACTTAAATTACTAGAATATGGTTATACTAAAATTTGATTTAGGATTTCAAATTTTTTTTCCCAATGGTATAAAAAAGTACAAGGTTAGAGTGATGTTTAGGGTTTTTTAGCCCACAATATTAATTTTAGTTATAACTAGCATATTTAAAATTTTAATTTATAAATGTAAAATATTTATATATGTGTAGTAAATGAAAAATTATAGTTTCTAAATAACTTAAATTTAAAATTTTTTGACCTTTTGTTCAACTATTAATAACATAAATAAATCAAAGCTATTTTTACTATCTATTTGTTTTAATTTTCTTTCCTTTTAATGTGACTTTTCTTTGAACTATTGGCGTAAAGCCTACATTATTTTAGTTTGAAAACTCAATTAGTTTGAGATAATGAAAAATGTTGTAAATGTTTAAGACAAATGGTTAGGGTTAAAGATTGTTGATTATGATTTAGGGTTAGAGATTAAGGACAAAGATTAAAGCTAGGGGTTAGGTTTTAAGGTTATGGATTAGGGTTTACGGTTAGGGATTAAAGTTTAGGATTAGGGTTATGGTTAGGGATTCAGGATTAGGGTTAGGGATATGGTTTGGGTTAAGGTTGGGGTTAGGGTTTAGGGTTAGGATTTAAAGTTTAGGATTTTTGGTTTGGGCTTTAGGTTTGGGGCTTGAGGTTTAGTGTTTAGGTTTTAGGTTTATTACTTAGGGTTGTTGTTGCTAATCCTACCCGCATCGCTCTTAAATTAGTATATTTATATTTAAAACGTGGATTTATTTCAAAATAAAATTATAATTTAACATAAATTACCATATATTACTTGAGTTTGTGGTTTTTTTAGTATGAATTAATTATACGTACACACGTTCTTTTGAAAATATATGTAAATATATAAAAAAAAAAGTCTAAAAAATTAAATATATCTTAAAATGGGTTCATGTGGTATTAGATTAAGGTTCATATAATATAAAATTGAGGTTCATGTGGTATCAAATTGAGATTCATATGGTATTAGATTGAGCTTCATGTGGTATTAGATCGAGGTGAACTGATAATTGATTGAGGTTCATGTGGTATGAATTTGAGGTTCAACTGATATTATACTGAGATTAAGTGGAACTGATTGAGGTTCATTTGGTATCTGATTGAGTTACATATGGTATTAGATTCAGGTTCATATGGCTTTAGATTTAAGTTCATGTAATATCATATTCAAGTTCAGTGGCACCAAATTTAGGTTTATTTATGGTTAAATAAAAATGAATTCCCAATATTTACGATTTACTATATAATATTAGTTTTTTATATAATTGACATGTTTATCAATTTTGTAAATGTTTTGAGAAATAAGGTTTATAAATCGATAAATATTTAAGAACATTTTGAAGAGTTTTGTTAGGACCACCCATCAGTACTTGGCTTTGGCCAAGAATATAGAGAATACACCAATTAGAAATGAGGGACTGGACTGAAAATGTGAATGGGAGTGTATGTGCAAGGCCAGGACAGTGTGGGTCCAAATTGCATATGAAAAATTAAGACTATGGTGTCTTTGGCATGAAATAAAGTTTGAGGACCAAATTGTACACTTAAACTAGCGTTACAAGTGAAACTATGGAGCTTAAACAAGAAAAACTAGCCATGCAAATTAATAAAGGGCTAGTGGAGCATTAGCCACTTTCTTGGACACATGGCATAACCGGTCATGTTTGTCTCCCACCAATAATCATGCCATGCTCCATTGTCTTCATAATACTCCATTATCTTGGAGACTTAGCCAAAATGTGCATAAGAAAATTGGCCATTTTCGGTCATTTTAAGTTATACTTGGCAATGTAGGCCAAGAAACAAAGTTAGTGCCAAAATGAATATGTATTTTGGTGACTAAAAATGAAGTCATGGATTATTGATGGGCTAAAAGAGCCATGCAATTTACTTCAAGGCCTAGAGTGGCATTAAGCCATTTTTTAGTACAAGTGGCTATAACCGGTTAAGCATGATTCCACTTAGCAAATTAAAAACTTGTTTTGGCCAAAGCCTTTCATTTGTGAGCTTGGCCGAGTCTTGAGAGCCTTGTGTTGTTCTTGGAAGTTCTCGAGAGTTGCTGCCGGTTTCATGCTAACTTGGAGAAGAATTGCAAGCTTGAAGGCATAATCAAGCTTGGTGTTCAAAGGAGATTGCAGCTAGGTGGCCTTGGTGTGAAGCTTGTCCTCGGTCTTGAAGAGTTCAAGCAAAACCGAGACCATTCAAGCTCAAAATTGAGGTAGGGTTCATGTTTCTACTTGGATTCTTGGTAGAATTTCCATGATCAATTAGACAGAGCTGCTAAGTGATGGTTACATAATGCTATATGATCTTAGTACGCTTGATGGGCATATTGAAGAGATTCGGGCATATGTGGTTTGATTAGCTAATCAATTAAAGGCAAGTGTTAGAATTCATAGTGAGATTGGCCAGCTTATTATGTAATTTGGAGCTCTAGTGGAATGGGTTGTGCAAATGAGGAGGAGAAGTGAAATTATTTGACCTATGGACACTTGTTAGCCTTGGCCGAGAGGTGGTGGTTTTTTGTGTGTGTGTGTTGCTTGCTTGTTTGATTCTTTGTGTGTGCTAACCCACCTTACTTTGTGTTTAGAGTCATATATTGTTTCAGCTATCATGTGTATATATATTGTATCTTGGTGTTTTAGTGTCTTTCTTGCAGGAATTCTAAGGAGCTAATGAGGTTAAGCCTCGGGCTTAACTAAATTGACTCAAAATGAGTTGTATACACATGAATCCTACTGAGTATGATTACTCACTGCCCATATTGTTGCGTTTCAGGCAAGGATATAGAGCTTGATTGAGTGCTTGTGTTTGCCTGTAATTGTGCTAGGAAGTGCACATTGTTATTGAGGTATGTTGCCAACTTGTTCTTGGCTTGGAATGGTTTAATATGTGGACAAGTCTTATGAATATGGTTTCGGCCAAACTTATGTTCCAAGTTTTGCAGGCTTGGTTAGTGGTGGGAATACTGTCTAGGTGAGCAGGATAAATGTCTGGCGATTGCTTTGATTGTGGTCTTCACGTTTATGACCATGAACATGGCAATAAGCCTAGTGTTGCAGTGTGTGCTCCTCTATGGCACACTTAAGGTTCTTTTTGGAGAGTGAAGTTCTCGGGTTGTAAGCATAATTTGGTAAACTTTGAACTTTGGTGAACCTTGGCATGTGGCCAAGTTATATGTACTCTATAGGCTAACTTTTGTTGTACATATGTATAGTCTCAGGTGCACCTAGGTTTTGTGGTACTTGGAGTACTTTTGTATGCCAAATTATGCTTGGTGGATGATGGTTTTGGACATGTAAATGATGGATGCTTATGAGCCAAGTAAGACTTGTATATATATGACTGATGGATGTGTTTGAATGGAAAACCTCTTATGTTCTAGCTTGGCCGAATGTTCATATGCATATGAAAGTTGGTTTTCAAACCTTAAGGACTTATGTGGGCTTCTTTGTTGCCATGCATGGTAGTACACTTGAAAAGGTCACATAACATTGACACATCTTACATGAGTGTATGCCTTGCTTGCATTGCAAGATATCTTTTATGGCCTTGCTTATTATGCACGTTATCAATTACAGCCTTGCTTGTATTGCAAGTTAGTGATAGTGGGCCTTGCTTCTGTTGTAAGTATTTGTTCTAATACTCTTAAAAGCCTCCTGGGCCACCTCCCAGGCCCATTAACTTAAGAAAATAAAACTTAAAGCCCAATAACAAAGGTTGGCTGAATTGAAAAGTTTGGTAATAACATTTGAAACTTATTAGTTTGGCAACTTTTGAACAAGAATGGGTGAGTGTTACAGAGTGTGCATGGGCCAGGGCCTGTGTGGGGTGTGACAAGTTTTACTTTGAGGATTCAAAACATAGGTACTCTAAGAATTGCCACATACAACTCTACAAAATCCAAAGCCAACTATAAAAAATACAAGTTAAAGATAAAAAAAAAAAAAGGACAAGAAACTTGAGTAAAAATGACCATATGGGGAGCCAAATGCACATAAAAACTCAAATCTAAGCTAAAAAATTGAAACCCTTTATGAGGCCTTATTTTTACTGAACAGAAGTATGCACCAATCAGAAATTCAACCTGCAAAAAACAATGATGGTTTTCAATTTGTCATGGTACCAAAAACAGATCTAGGACTCAAAGTCTGGCTAATAACAGAGCTACTTGCAACTTGTAAGATCATAAAGAAATGAAAAAAAACCATATATATTATATATCCATAGCGCTTAGCCAAGAATCACACCACCTAGCAGGAACAACAAGTTTTTTCTTTTCCGAAGACTAGGATACGTCTTGGTAACATCTAAAGTAACCAAAATACACAAAAAAAAAAAAAAACTCACACGTGGAAACATACCCATAATGGATCAAATTATTTAATTTATTTCTTTCAATCTAATCTCTAAGTACAAAATTAAAGTTTAACCTGCTAAAAAACAATGATAGTTATTATCATCAAGCTACATACATTAATAGGGGATCCCACTTGGCATGTTTCCCCAAATGACCACTTGAAACAACAGGATGAAGTGGCCTATAAGAAAGATGAGGAATACATATTACCTGTGCAATACAAAGATGTAATACTTGTGCAAAACAAAGTAGTAGTCCAAGCCAACACTTGAAACATTAAAACAGTCTTTCTTCACAAAGGCATACCAACTCACAAGAACATTCCGCAATAATATAAAAATATAAACATGAAATAGACACATACATGAACTGTCATACAAAGTTCCAGCTCTAGAAACATAGCACATAAATCACAATAATTTTTTTAAGATAGCTCATTAAGTAGGAGTTCAGGTAGGATCTAAGTTAAGCAACACTTTGGTCTAGCAATTTTATAAATATCACACAAAAGTCAAAATGGAAATTTAGGAACTTGTAGTGAAACTAGACATCCATGGAACTTTCAGTTAATTTACTAGATTTAGACATAATATATAAATTACCATGTATTTGGTAATCAAGTACTTTTTAAACCCATAGAACTAGATTTCCAGATAGACTAGTCTCCACTAAAAGAAATATATAAAATCATAGGAATATGCAACCTGCATTCCGTTAAATAATGATCCTATGATTATGCAAAGATTTAATTCCAGAAAAGCAGTACATGATTTATAGCATAATTTATATTTTCACCTTTTGGCAGGACCAGCATTCAGGATTCTAGGACTTTGGCCCAAAGCATGCATCTATAAACCACCCATATTCAGGTCTTAAACTAGTAAGTTGCTGAATACCATAAAACTCACACTTTGTGACTTGACTAATAAGATAATATCTGCAAGTTCAGGAACTAGGTATCAATACAAAAATCAGTAAGATTAGTAGCCAAGGAAAAAAGCTTTACTTACTGCGCTTGAATTTTTTTATTCCTAAATCAGACTTAACAACTATATTTGTCAAACAACCAGTAGTAGTTCCTTACTTGATTAATTAAAGAGTAATAAACAAACAACCAACGCCCAAAATAGAAGGATTCCAAGCTTTGAACACAAACAGCATCCATTTAGCAATTAAACTTACTACTAAAAGTATGCCACCTAACCAAATTAGTTCAAATAGTGCATGAATACTAAATTCATAGTAATATCTAACCCATGGAGCTGATAAATATGAGGTATAAATGGAAAGAAATCAGCTTTTATTACTTAGCAGTTCTCTACTAGTATTTAACCACAATTTCAACCCACTAGAAAAAACCAAGTGAAGTAATGTAAGAAATGAACTTGAACTACTTCAGCAAAAGGGCATAAAGCAAACATTTTAACACAAGCACAAATAAACAATAAACACCTTTCAACAAAGCAAGAGGAAAATGATTCACAAGCGTTAAATTGAATCAAAGGCTTCATATTCCCCTTCGTGTCAAAGATGGCTTTGTAGTCTAGAGAGAACCTAGGTGCTTTTTTAGAGAATTTTCACTGGGACTCGGTGCCTTCCTTGAAGTTGAATATAGGAAGTCGAATGGGGGAATCACACATCACATAAAAAATGGAAATAAATCACACACAAATCTAAATAAATCCAAAAAAGATTCAGGATATAAAAAAATTAAACATCGTTGACATCCACAAATAGGCGCGGTAAAATCTGACATGACCTGATGACCTAGCTCAACTCACACAAATCTAAGCCTGACTTGACCTGATTTGATAAAAAAAAAATCAATGACCTGAACCTGACCTAAACTCGAACCTGATTGAAAGGAAACTTGAAAAACCCAAACTTGAAATGACCCAAGACAGAATTAACCCGAACCCGAGACTGACCTGACCTGAACCCAAGATGACTAAACCTGACAATACTCGATTTTAACTCTTACCATAAACCATAACTTTCCTCTTTCATTGTTTTTCATATTTAGTAAGTTCTAAATATGAGGGCTTCAATGTTTGGTAACTTTCATTTTTTTGGACTTTCACATTTAATATGTCTCATATTTAGGAAAAGTGACTTTTGTAATTAATAGCTTTCTTTTTTTGATACTTCCATATTTAGTAAGTCACATATTTGGATAGAGAACTTTCATATTTAGTAGTTCCATGTTTTTAGAAGTTCATGTTTAGTAATTCTCATATTTTGATAAAGATTTCCATATTTAGTAACTTCTATTTTATGAGAACTTTTATATTTTGTAAGTCCCATGTTTGGAGAAGACATTTTTATCTTTAGTAAGTTTTATATTTGGATTATTCCAAAACAAGTAACTTTTATATTTAGTAAGTTTAATGATTTTGATACGCAATTGTTAAATTACAACATTCATCCCTAAACTTTTAAGTATAGTGTAACAAGGTACCTACATTTTATAAAAATTTCATTTCAGTCTCCCTTGATAATTACAACATGGGTCCCTAAACTTTTGAAATATTTTCATTTTCACCAATTTTTTTTTAATTTTATAGTTTAGTTACTAATAGTGAACTTGATTTGCATTTCATAGTAATTTCAAAGAAAATTTATTGAAACATAAGCATAGTAAAATTGTCGTAGTGTATGTCTGAGTGGGGATCTGAATGACCTATATATTGATAGTTGAATAGTTTGGGCCTAAAAAAATAATCAAGTATTACCAACAATGTTAAATTACCTAAATATGTACTAAACTATAATGAAGAAGATTTTTATGAGTATTTTGATTAAATACACTAAAAAATAAAAATTAATTTAAATTAAATCATGGAAAAAATTCAAATTCTTTAATTTAAAATTTAACAAACATTTTAAAAAAATGAACTGATGCAATCATTTTAGCCTATACACCAGTAACCCGAGCGAATATTAAGGTTGACCTGTAATTGACCCAAAACCTAATATAAAGTTACTCGAGACTGAAATTGACCTGATCTGTAGTGAACCCGAACCCAAATAAACCTTGACCCAACCCAACCCGAACATGAAATCAACTCAACCCAAACTCATATAACCCGACCTGGACCCGAATTCATACTAACTCAAATTCGTGCTAA
Organism: Aquilaria yunnanensis; assembly: GCA_039654915.1. Taxonomy (NCBI): domain Eukaryota; kingdom Viridiplantae; phylum Streptophyta; class Magnoliopsida; order Malvales; family Thymelaeaceae; genus Aquilaria; species Aquilaria yunnanensis. Next base: position 8,582,946 of record CM077595.1, read on the forward strand.
CCCAACTAGACCTGAACCTGAATGACTTGACTCAAACCTGACCTGACCCACCTAATTGCCATCCTTATCCACAAATCTAGCCTGAAAACTAAAAAACTATAGGGGAACGATATAAGCAAATGAATATCACATTTGGATCACACACAATCACACACAACAAGAAGCAAACATACAAGTAGGAGCAACAACATATCCAATAATCAAAACATAAAATCTCACATTGCCTTTTTTATTTTAAATGTTACACTAAAACTTTAGTAGGCTAACAAAATGGGTAGTTCTAATTTCATTGGGAAAACAATAGTAGAACCAGTAGTAGGAAGAACCTGTTTAAGGGTATTGGATTTCACTGGTTGTCGTTAGGCAAGAAAATTCAAGGTCGATGACAATTTTCTGACCATTATTTTTATGGTTAGGGTTTAATTCCCTTTGATCTTCCTCTCTTGCTCCTCCATTCGTTTTTCCATTCATTCTCGCCTCACCTCTTTCCTTAATTCAATTAGCTTCTGTTTTTCCTCTTTGTTCAAACTGGCCAGCTTCTCCTCTCATTCCCTCCGGCTCTTCTCCAATTCCCTCTTCTCTGGCTCTTGAATTAAAACCTTTTTTTCCTATATTTTCTTCACGTCGAATTGCTGCTGCTTAAGAAATTTCTTTTAGGCCCTCTTGGAAAGAGCTGTGGTTCATTTCTTTGGCTTTCTTCCTTGCTCTCAACAAGTTACCACACGATGGCTTGCTCTGGGTTAGACTAACAACTTGACAAAGATTAGGCAAATTGGTAATGTGAACAGGAGATTGAAAAGATGATGAGATTTGAGGAATATGAAAAGAAGAGAGATTGATTGAAGAAGGTGAAGAGGGGATGAGATTTGAGGAAGAAGACAAAAAGACTTGTAACCGACTGTGTGAGACTGCCACCAAACTCCCTCATATATGGTTTTAATCTGATGGCCTAATAGGTGGTGAATACATGTTTGAGACCAAAATGACAAAAAATGAAAATATAGTTATCACAAGTGATCTTGGACAAAAGTTCAATCTCATGGAGGACGGAGGAGGAGATGGGGATGCATTGCGACAGCCCTTGTATTTTAGAATGGGAAAGTTACAAAAACCCCCTGTTGTTTGCTCAAATCTACAGTTTGCCTCATCTATTTTGAGAAACCTATACTTTGCTCTCTATATTTTTTATACTGCCTGATAATAACTTCTGAAATTGTATTTAAACTATATGGTAATAATGCTCTAGTAATTTCAATATTTTTGATATTTTTTTCACAGCCAACCGATCTTTAAAAAATACTGATACATAATTACAGGTGGGAAAGTACATTTACAGAAAATAAAAACTAATAGTTTAAAATGTCTATTAACTATAAAAAAAATACTAGATAGATTGAAATTACTGAAAGATGATTATCGTATAATTTAAATACAGTTTCAAAAGTTTTTATTAGGCAGTATAAAAAATATTAAGGGCAAAGTGTAGGTTTATCAAAATAGAGGGGCAAACTGTAGGTTTGACCAAACTACAGGGGGGTTTTTGTAACTTTCCTTTTGAGAATCTTCAGAAATTTTATACCTAGGGATGGCAAACGGACGGATCAGGCGCGAAGCCACCACATCCGCCACCCGTCCACCAGACTTGACGGGCAAAAAAAAACGCCTGTGCCCATTACCCGCGCGGTCACCCCGCGGATTGCCCACAAAACAACCACAAAGTGCGTTGGACCGCTCTTAACTCCCCGGAATCATCTCAACCGACTATCTCCTCCGATTCCGACACTGCTTTCCCGCATAAAAATCCATCAAATCCCAAACCCTTACTCGAATTGCACGACTTCGGCTTCCACTACATACTCGCTGGCCCCAGCGACACTACATACTCAATCGCTGGCCGCATAAAAATTGCAGCGGCGGAAGGTCGACGGCTAGCTGTGGGAAAGAGTTTGGGACGGTGACGGCGAAGAAAGAAGAAAACGAGAGGCAAAGAAACCAGACTTGGAAAGAAGAAGATGAGAGGAGAAGAAAAAAGAAAACGGGAGGTGAAGAGACCAGGCTCGGAAATGAGAAGACGAGAGGCGAAGAAAAATGAAAACGAGAGGCAGGCGGCGACAGGAGTGGAGAGAGTGCAACTGTCTGTGTAGGGTTTGGTTTAAATTATTTGTTAATTCACTTTTTAATCACTTAAGTTGCATATTTGTTTCATGTTAGTCCTATTATTTTGACAAGTTACAAATAAGCCATTTACAAAGAAAGAAAAATTGTGGCGGGTTACGGGTGTCACAGGTCTACCTGTGGATAAAAATCAAAATCTGTGCCCGCCAAACAGATGAAGATTTCATCGAATACCCGCAATCCATGAGTCGGGTATCCGCACGTAGCGGTTTTCACCCAATCCACTGCCATCCTTATTTATACCTGCCTCGCGAACGTAATGCCCCAGATAAAATAAGAGGCTCCTGACCACTTCACTCTTGCATCTAAATGCCGAACCCACGCAACGGCACCGGCACCGGCACCGAATCCCTTCCTCATGTAGCGCTCTTTCCGAGCTCCGGTGTCGGCCACTTGACCCCCTTCCTTCGGTTGGCCGCGACCCTCATCCGCCGCCACTGCCGAGTCACTCTAATCACCACCCACCCCACTGTTTCCTTGGCCGAGACCCATCTCGTTTCCCGATTCCTCACCGCCTTCCCTCAGGTGACGGAGAAGCACTTCACCCTCCTTCCCCTCGACACCGAAACGGTCAACAAGACGGACCCATTTTTCCTTCGGTGGGAGACAATCTGCCGCTCCTCCCACCTTCTCTCTCCCATCCTCGCCTCCCTCTCACCGCCTGCCTCCGTCTTCATCTCCGACTGCGCGGTAATTTCTTCCGTCATTCCCGTCACTCTGGAGCTAAAAATCCCAAATTATGTGCTTTTCAGTTCATCCGCACGAATGTTCTCTTTTTTCTCCAACTTCCCTGCAATCTCCGAGACCAATGCCGATCCTTATCGGCTTAGTGATACGATTGAGCTGGGGAGGGCGTCTATTCCACCATTGCTACTAAACCCAGATGCCCAATTCACGCAGCTTTTCAAACAAAATAGTCTGATTCTGGGGAAGGCCGACGGGGTGTTGGTCAACACATTTGAAGGACTTGAAACAGAGGCTCTCCGTTGTCAGCCACCTTCCGTGTTCGCCCTAGGACCATTTCCGCCGGAAGAGTGCGAGAAAGATTCTTCGGAAGGAGCAATTGCGGCAATGAAGTGGCTGGGGAAGCAGCCGTCGGGTTCAGTAGTTTATGTGAGCTTCGGAAGCAGGACGGCCATGGGAAAGGAGCAGATTAGAGAATTAGCTTGCGGTTTGGTAACGAGTGGAAGCAAGTTCTTGTGGGTATTGAAAACTACAACGGTCGACAAGGAGGAGGAGGAGACATCGATCGAGGATATTCTAGGGATTGAGCTCATGGACGAGATTAAGAACGCTGACCGTATTTTTCTTATCAAAGGTTGGGTGAATCAGGGGGAGGTTCTGGGCCACAAAGCGGTGGGTGGGTTCGTGAGTCATTGTGGGTGGAACTCAGTGTCGGAGGCGGCGTGGAATGGCGTACCAGTGGTGGCTTGGCCAGTGAACGGGGACCAGAGGATCAACGCGGAGGTGGTGGAGGCCGGCAGGTGGGGGCGGATTGTGCGGGGATGGAGGTGGCCTAAGGATGTGCTAGTGAAGGCGGAGGATATTAGGGAGGCGGTTAACGAGGTTATGGGAAGTGAAGGGTTTAAATTGGCAGCCGCGAGGGTAGGAGAGGCGGCGAGGAAGGCAATCGGTGGCGGTGGCAGTAGTGATGAGAAGTGGAGAGAGATATTTCACCGCTGGAACAACCCAATCTGAGAAGGGGACTTCTCCACGTTCCTTGTCCCTCCATCGCAACAGGTTTTAAAGCTCATCATGTTATAATTTCTGTACTTTTAGTAAATGTTGTAATTTCAGTTTAAATAATTTTATCTTCTCTCAGCAACACGAAGCCAATCCAAGCTTCATCTCTGCAACTTTTTTTTCTCCCTTAGAATAAATATCTACAGAAATGCTTCTTTCCTTAAAGCACTGGCGCCAAACAAACCAAACATTTACCTCTTAAAGCCCCGAAATCTGAAAGACATTTTCTTTTTCTTTTTTCGGTACATTGGAAGACATTTTCTTTGAATCTACTTTTTCCTGGATATATCTAATGTACACCCTATCATATATATATATATATATATATATATATATATATATATATATATATATATATATATTTGTATTCAATACTATTATTTATGGTATAAAACAAATTTGAGCACATCATGTCTCATGTTACTCCAAAATTAGAGAAATGTGCAAATGAGATATCATATATGTATAAACTCGATATATGATGTAAATGAAAGATCTATGCAAATAACACATCAAATCTCACTTCCTACCAAAATTAGAGATATGTATAAATTGGATAACAAATATGTATAATACTTAATATATAAAGCAAGTGATAAATATGTATAAATATGTAACACATATGTACAAATGAGATTATAGATATTATATAAATAAATTATAGATATGTTACATTTGTTCATATATTAGTACAAAGATAAGAAGTCTTATATAAATACGATATGAATATTAGGGGGAAAAAAGTAGCTTTTTGAACCCCAAGGTAATATTGCAAGTTTTAAACAAACTCAATGTATAACAAAAGTGAGAGATCTATGTAACTAATGTGTGACATATTAATAGTATGTAGAGTTTAACTTCCAGTAAAAAAATAGATGGGAACACATCAAATCTTACTTTTTGTCAAAATTGGAGATATGTATAAATCGGATAACATAAATGTATAATACTCAATGTATAAAGCAAGTGACAGATATGTATAAATATGTGACACATATATATAAATGAGATCAGAGATATGATAAAAATATATTATAGATATGTTACATTTGTTCATATATTAGTACAAAGATAAGAAGTCTTATATTAATACGATATAAGTATTAGGAGAAAAAAGTAGCTTTCTGAACCCCAAGTCAATATTGCAAGTTTTAGACAAACTTCAGCTGGTTTATGTAGTTTGGCCCAAAAAAGAAAAGGGGATCAACTTCAGGCTTCGACGAGTTGGTCTGTCGGATCACTCCCAGGATACCTATTGCAATCCTTAGGTAGGGGTTTAGGCACGCACTCAAGAGCTACTTGGCTCTTGGCTCCCTCTTCTTGAGCCCTAAGTATAGTCCTTCTAATCTCCTGTTGCATAACGGCCTTTAACTACTCAAAGAGGGCACGCTGAAAGGCTTAGAGCTGATCGTCGTGTAACCAGGTAGGGCCCTTGCCCTTCTTCACGTCTTGAAGAAGTAATAGGGCTCCTCCCCTGACAATCCTTCATCCAGCATCTTGGGCATGTGAGGCCTCTAGTAGCTCTTGAGATTGTCCACCATTAACAACGTTTTTGTCATTGAATTGGCTCTCATCACATTGTGATCTTCTAGTGTTCACCATTGTTTTTTCCACAGATGACACCAAATTGATAACAAATCTAGGGTGCTACCAGCCAAATTAAGTAAACTAGCCTCCAAGCTAATACTGGTGACATGAACTTGGGAACCTGCACTCAAAGACATCATTAATGCCCCAAATTGTATATTTGAGGAAAACTCTTCAATAGTCAGGTTAGCTTCTTGAAAGTGGCAAATAAGCTATGAAAATTAGGGTTGTAGAACAAACCTTAAAGTATCGTGGGGTTCCCATTTTATGGAGTTGGAAGAGATATGTTTATGTTGGAAAGTCTCATTATTGTGAGATCCTTTTCCATGTAGGAGTTTTATTCCTTTTCAGCCTATATGTCAGCTTACTGGGTTGTACAAGTGATGAATTGGGCCTTACTGAACTGTTTGGACCTTGATATTGGGCTTTAGGCCTAGTATGGTATCACTATCTCTTTTTTCCCCCTTAAAACTTATTCAATAATTGAAAGTAAAATTTCATGATGTCCAAAAATTACTTTTAATCATTTTTTATACAATAGCATATATTTCTTTACATCTTTTTGGATACTAGTATGAGGTGCCCCTAACCCAACAGGAAAGGCTAATTTCCACTTATGGGACAAAAGACTGAGGTCCATCCCACCAACTAACAATTTTATTCTAATTAAAAGTGAGTCATATGGTATCTTACAAACCAAACATTACATAAGACTCTAAAAAGATAATAGAATATAAAACTGACCAATAAAAGGTTACTTATTCCTATAACACCAAATAAAAGGAAGAGAATCGAATCAAACTAAAGATTCCATGTTGTTGACACCCAATTTCGTCCGACCCTTTAAAAAAAAAAATTAATCTTAAAAAAAAATATTAATTAATTATTATTGTTATTATTAAGAAAAAAAAAAGAAAAGAAGAATTTTTTTAATTAGTTAGATAGTTTAGGGGGCATTTTCTTAGTTTTAAAATAATAGATATACACATATATATATATATCTATATGTATAAAAATTTAAAAAAAATTTAAAAAAAATTAAAAAAAATTATTATAATTAATTAATTAATTAATTAGACTCCCCCAGCTGGCAAATTTCAGAACAATCTGGCGGCCTCTCTCTCGCCTTCTTATCTGATCTCTCTCTCTCGCTCCCGACGGACACTTGTCCCTCTCTCTAAGCTGTATCTTCCCAGCTCTGACTCCCAATCTTCTCTCTTCCCTCTCCCTCGAACTCTCCAGCTCAATTTTATCTCTCCCTCCTCCTCCTTCATCTCCGCCATCTCATCCCTCCGGCTAGCTCCCCCGCCGGTGACTCCCCTCGCCGTCTCGCCTTGCGCCCAGCCTCCTGCTCGTGCTGCTGCTCTTCCCTCGCGTCGCGCTGCCGCTCCACGCACCTCTCCCGCACCACCGCTCCACCTCTTCCTCGCGTTTCCAGCCCAGCCTCCTGCTCACGCTGCTGCTCTTCCCTTGCGTTGCGCTGCCCCGTCCGACGCTCTGCCAGCCTCCCACGCCACCGCTCCAACCTCCTCGTGTCCCGCCTCCCTTGCGCCATCGTTCTCTCGGTCGCAACCTCCCAGCCACTGACGAAGACGAAGAACAGATTTCGTTTTTGACTAAGTCAAAGACTGTTCTTTTACTTTTTTTGGTAAAATCCTTGTTTAGTCCTTAGCTTTCTTTGTTTTGTTCATTTAAGTTACTAACATATTTTATGTTGCAGATTAACCCCCGACAGGAAGATTTTCATTATTCATACTTTTCTTTGTTTTCTTTATTAATATTGGTTTGACCTTACATTAAATTTGATCATTGAATTGACATAGGAGAACAATATAGGATTTTGATTTGATATGTATATTCATGTATATTTATTGGATTTTAGAATAGTTTAATTTTCATTCTTGTAATATATTAAATGTGTACCAAATTATTGGTTACGAAATATTTAAATGTTTGCAAATCCATTCTTAGTAGGTTTGATAAAATCCTAAGACGGATCATATCCATGTCCAGGTGGTCTGGCAAGATCCATGGTTTGGATATTAAAAAAAATTAATTAATGAAAATCCAAATCGCAAACTAGTAAGTTATAATATCCATGTTCGGGTGGTCTGATAAGATCTATGGTTTGGATAATCATCTAAAAACCTTACAAAACAATAAAAAAAAAAATCATTTAATAAGCACAGCATCCATCGTCAATCTAATTATCCACCGCCGAGCGATATCAAATCAAAGGCCAAATCCGATCGTGATCCTACGCCTCGATTAAAAGTCGATTCAAATTCACGGTACAATTCCTCTTTAATCCTCTAATTTTTTTTTTCTATTTCATTTATACAAGTCACTAACTTTTTTTATTATTTCTGCAGAACTAACAATAATCTTTATATGTTTATTATTATTATTATTATTATTATTGATATTATTATTATTCCATTCAGGTCCCTAACCTTTTTAATTTTTGCAGAACTAACTTTACTAACTAATTTTTGTTATTATTATTAGTATTATTATCATCACTAACCTTTTAATTTTTGCAGAACTAACAACTAGCTTTACTAACTTTACTAACTTAACTTTACTAACTTTACTAACTTTACTAACAACTAACTTTTATTATTATTATTATTGTTATTATTATTATTATTATTATTTTTCATGGAAGGTTATACCTCCTATTTTTTTAAGTGGATGGCCAAAAAGCCCCACTTTTCTTTATTTATTTAACTCCTGCAATTATTTAATTTATGAATTTTTTTTTAAGTGGACGGCTAAACGCCCCACTTTTCTCTATTTATTTATTTTCCTGCACTTTATTTATCTCTTTATTTAATTTCTGCACTTTATTCATTTCTTTATTTACTTTTTCTACAAATGGTTAAACACCCCCACTTTATTTATTTATTTACTTTTCTGCAATTTCATTTTTCTTTATGTGTGTGATTAACCTTATTTTATTTATGTACCATTTTTAGTTGGTTACAACGGTCATCTTACTTCCTTACTTTATTCTTATTTTATTATTTTTATTACAACAAAAGCCTTCACCCTTTATCATTATATGGAATACATATTATTATTATTATTATTATTTTAAACACTAATTAAAATATTAAAACTTATCCTTTTTATTCCTTCAAAGTAACAAAAAAATTTAACCTTTTGTTTTCCTTTATAAAAAAAAAATCATAACTGAACGATTTCATAAAACAAAAATTAATTTTTTTTTAAAGTATATTTTTAGATCTATTAACTAAAATTTCATTAAAATTCCGTGTCCGGGTGATTCGGCAGAGTCCATGGTTCGGAAATATCAAATTTTATCAAATTAATTACTGAATATTTTGAAGAACGACATTAATTTAAAAATCCACATCTGACTAATTCAGTTAAAATTTCTGTTTTGAACATTAACTGAATATTTTTTTTTAAAAAAGCAAAGCAAAATAAAATTAAAATCAACTAAGGTACCAATTTTTGGGCGTTTTAACAAAGTTGTTTTAACGTAACCGTATTCCCGAACCCCTGAACTCTCGCAGACCAATTTTAAGGTGTTCAATCGACCTAAGCGAAAACCGATTGCTGGCGACTCCCGAAAACGACCCCCACGTTGCCACAGCTTGGCGACTCCACTGGGGACCCGGTTAGTGAGTCGAGCCTAAAACATTGATTTGTTTTGTTTTGCTTTGTTTACTTTTATGTGGATTTATGTGCTATATCTACTTAAGTAAACATGTATAATTCATTCACGACATGAAGCTCTATACCCGAGCTTCCTCAAATCGAACACGTTCTTTCTAAGCGGAATTGGTGTTGTTGTCCTTGTGAGGCCATGGTCTCCAAGCCTTCACCGGTTTCAAAGTAGCAAAGTAGTGTATTGCCTCCTGAGACGGTTAGTCTCTGCATGGGCCCACGAAAAGCTACGACTCGAATTAATCCTTTCCTTACATAAACCCTACAGGGTAAGGAATTGGGCTGTCACTATAATTTAGTGATGGGATTCGGGAACTACCCTCGGCCTTTTGATAAACCACCCTATGCATATAGAACTCCCCACTTAACCATAGAACTGACCACAGTATTCCTCCCATTTACCAACGCCATAAGCATGTCCTTGTTATGCTATGTTATTGCTCTACACTTTTATTTTTTCGTGTCTTATATTTATGGTTTTAATTCATTTTTCCATAATAGTTCATGAGTTGTTAATTGCTATTTAACTTGTTAATAACCTTATTTTTCTTTTGTTATACTTCCGTTCTGTGCAATTATTCTTCATGCATCAAAACCACGCATCAAACTATGCTAACTTTTTGGTCTTTCTAATAATAACTAGAAGTCTTGAAGTTTCACGATAATTGATAATCAAGCTCACTCATTGCATACATCCATTACATCAATCACATGCATATAAAATCTGATAAAAATAATCTCATTGCATGCATTCCATTACATCAATCACGTGCATATAAATTTTGATAAAAACATAATCTCATTATGTATTGCATGCATCCATTGCATCAATCATATACATGTAAAGTCTAATAAAATAAATCTTACTTTAAAAAAGGTAAAATTGGACCTCAACACCGATATTCAACTCGGCTCCAAACAAGACTAATGGCAGAGCAAACCGAAGTTCGTCTCATAGAGATGGACTCCAAGATAGAAAGTATGGCAGAACAAATGAGACAATTGATGGAGCTAATCAAGGGGAAAGCAACTCAAGTTCCCATCAAAGAAGCACAAGATCCCACTCATCCTCCGGGATTCACCCCGCAACGAGTCTCAGTCCAAGAAAACCTGTTTCAGGAACCAGGTCCATCCGCTAGCGTTCACCTGAAACAAGACACTGTATATGAAGAGAAGAAAACACTACCAAAAGAAGACGAAGAATCTCAAAAGTTCGAAACAATAGAGAAGAGACTTCGGGCCATTGAAGGAGGCACTATATTCGGATTTCTCTCAGTGAATGACCTCTGTTTAGTGCTAAATGTCGTAATCCCTTCAGACTTTAAGGTGCCAGACTTTGTAAAATATGATGGAACAAGTGATCTCATCACTCACATCACGTTGTTTCTAAGAAGACTACAACCACTCACAAAAGACGAGAAAGTGTGGATAACACTTTTTCAAGAAAGTCTTACAAAGTCAGCACTACATTGGTATCTAAGTCAAGGTCCAAAGAACATCAAAACATGGAATGACCTCGCTCAGGCTTTCATCAATAACTACAAGCATGTTATGGACTTGGCCCCGGATCGCCAAACTCTCCGGAATATGGAAAGGAAAGAACAAGAGACCTTTAAGGAGTACGCACAAAGGTGGAGAGATTTAGCCGCACAAGTTCAACCGCCTATGATAGAAAGAGAACTGATCACCTTGTTTATCCAAACACTAAATAGACCATTTTATGAAAAACTAGTTCGGAACACTTCAAGTAGCTTTTCAAAAATGGTATTATCTGGAGAAAATATCAAATTTGGAATCAAAACAGGAAAGCTGGTCGATTTTTCAATTGGAGGATCTTTCAATGAAAGAAGCAGAGCTGTCCAAAATATCATCTTCAAATCTTATGGTTCAATACCACTCACGTTACAAGTGAAAGGATATCCTATTGAGACTGTAATCTTCAAGGCTCCCTCATCAGTACCACATACTACTCATGGGAAGAAAGCTACTCAAGTCAATTCAACTTCCACAAGCTTCAAACCCGCTACCACCCATACCAACGGTAGCAAAAATCAAATGGCGTCCTCTTTCAAGTTGGTATGACCCAAATGCCAAATGTGATTACCAAAAAGGTTCAATTGGGCATTCAACTGAAAATTATGTGGCACTGAAACTCAAGTTGGTCGAGTCCAAGTTGCTAGGCCATAATGTGATTGGTAATTGAAAGTGAAGATTTTGAACTGGAATTACATTGATTTTGGAAGGGCTCCAAGTCAAATCCGACCTAACAGTTCACACACACTTTTGAATGACAGGGAATCCTTTTAGTAAACTTGTATCTTTGAGAGCTTGCCAAAGTAATTTAATAGTAAAAATCTCCTAGATTTAGTCTAGAATCTAGGGTGTAGTCTTTGCTAAATGGACACCTAGTATTCTTTTTCTTGTCCAACAAAAAGATGTAATGCGTGCATCCTACCACTTTTTACCAAAAATTCGATTTTTACATCTATCTCTCACTCTTTCCCATTACACTATCCGTTATTTCCATCACACTTCACTTTGCAAACGATACTACTCGTTGGTGAAAATGAAAGATAAGGAAGATTTGTTAGTGGTGATCTTCAAAGTGCTACCAAATTTAGTAAGAAGGATTTCAAATGTTGCACCTCAACTCTCAAAAGAGAATTTGCAGTGGCTATCAACATCCTTGCAAGAAGTCTGGGGTTAGCTTCCAAAGAAGGTAGCTCTCATATTAAATGACTTCAGTTGCCTCCCAATTCTCACAAATGCTCAACACAAAAAAAAAAAAAAGGTTCTCAGTTTTCCGCAAAACAAATTCCAAAAAAGGAAAGAAGTTCATCCCTTCCATCAAAAGACAACAAGGGAAAATTCAAATCCAAAACAAAAAGAGACTAAGAGCAAGTACAAGCAAGTAAATCCACTTGAGTCATCTCACTTCAAGAAGGCTATAATCTCGGTTCTCTGCAACACAAACTCCAAAAAGGAAAGAAGTTCATCCCTTCCATCAAAAGGCAACAAGGGAAAATTCAAAACAAAAAAAAGAGACTGAGAGCAAGCACGAGCAAGCAAAGCCACTTGAGTCATCTCATTTCAATAGAGTTATCAAGTATGTCATCACCATAGCTCTCACAAAAAAAAAACAACAACAACAACAAAAAAAAAGAAAAGAAAAGAGGCTCAAGTTAGAGCAAAAGAAAGAAAAAAAAAGTGAGCTATGGATTCTAGACTGAAAACCTGCAAAGGCGGTTTAGAAGACAAAAGCAACCCTCAAACCAAGCGTACATAAAGATTACGATAGTTGGGGGGCAACAGATGAGGTCTAACTTTCTGGAAAAGGTGGCAAGTTTGAGGTATTCACTATTGAATTTTTCACCGTAATTAGATATGCTCACGAGTAGTATTAAAAGACCCTTCTTTCACACCACTCAAAGTTAACTTTCCTCAGACCTAACATTTACCCCTTGATATCATCCTCATTTAGCTAAAAGACTACCACAAAAAAAAAAAAACCACTCAAACTTAACTTTCCTCAGACCTAACATTTACCTCTTGATATCATCCTCATTCATAAAAAAACTATCATTATGAATTACGTTTTCTATCTTATTGCCTTGTACAGTTTATGTCTTCTAGTTGGAAAGGGGAAGAATGACAGGATATTTTAATTTAAAAACAAAGACCGTAAGTTACTGGGTCAAGCTTTGCAAATTGATGAAAGTTTTTCTTTAAGGCGAAACCATTATTCATTAATGTGTGTAGACTTAAAAGTGAGGAGATAGCTTGAGACTTTCTTTAAGAAGATGTGATTCTTGTAAGAGAAATTCACGATTGAGGGCCATCACAAAGGTCTAGAAATGCTCGATCTTCTTTTAAATCAAAGGCGAGATGATACCTTTTATCCACATAAACACCATATTCAGGGGGCAAAGTACTCTTTACGAAGCGTAAGAAGAGTACTGTCAACGAAGAAGCTCAATAAACAAATGGGGCAAGTCTTATGGAGCAGAACCTGAGTTTAAGGAAGAGTAATCATTCAGATTATAACATGGGGATAAGTATGTGTTAGCCTGGACACAAAAAAAAAAAGGGGGCACACATTGAAAGTTAAGCCTTCGATGCTATGAAATCCATGACAAGGGATGAGTACCCAAAGAGATATAAAGTATGAAGCGGGCGAACATTAAAGAAATTGAGGCCAAAATTCAAGAACAAGTTAAAAAAAAGGGATTTTGAAAAAGAGTTGGGCTTTTGAGGCAATGGACAAGAGCTGGGAAGCATAAAGAGATTCAATGATAGTCCAAGAAGACAATCACAAAGAAGATCCAGTAAAGCAAAGACATGAAGAACTAGATTCATCCAAAAAAAAAAACCATCAGTTACACATGCTCTGCATTCATGCATTTCACATCATGTATGCACGGCCTTTGCATAACAGGGACCAAATGGGAAGCACATTCACAGCACAGTTACAGCAGTATAAGCTGAGATCTCAATGACATCAGCTCTTACCAGTCTATCACTGGATACACAGCTAATACGCGGGACCAACCCGCATCAGGAATTCAAGGATAAGGTAGACAATATGTCAAAAGCCTGGCAATCGATTTAATAATCGAGACTACACCTGGAAGGACAGGATTGACGTCTGCTAGTAGTATCCAAGATAAGAGATAGCTATAGCCAAGGATAAGGCAGATGTCGAGAAATATTGTCGTTGACAATTTGTCAAAAGCTGTTAATGGATTCAATAATCGAGGCTACACCTGGAAGGACAGGATCGACGATAAGAAATAGCTATGGCCCAAGGATAAGGCAAATGTCAAGAAATATTGTCGTTGACAATTTGTCAAAAGCTGCTAATGGATTCAATAATCGAGGCTACACCTGGAAGGACAGGATCGACGTCAGCTAGTAGTATCCAAGATAAGAGATAATTATAGCCAAGGATAAGGCAGATGTCAAGAAATATTGTCGTTGACAATTTATCAAAAGCTGCTAATGGATTCAATAATCGAGACTACACCTGGAAGGACAGGATTGACGTCTGCTAGTAGTATCCAAGATAAGAGATAGCTGTAGCCAAGGATAAGGCAGATGTCAAGAAATATTGTCGTTGACAATTTGTCAAAAGCTGCTAATAGATTCAATAATCGAGACTACACCTGGAAGGACAGGATTGATGTCAGCTAGTAGTATCCAAGATAAGAGATAGCTATAGCCAAGGATAAGACAGATGTCAAGAAATATTGTCGTTGACAATTTGTCAAAAGCTGACAATGGATTCGATAATCGAGGCTTCATGCACAAGGACAGGATCGACGTTAGCTCGACGGAATATGAAAGATAAGAAATATTGTCAAAAAGTTGGCTCCATTTTTCCAGTTAGGTGGCAGATACGGTACTCCGTGACTCTCAAGTCGGTTCTCGCAGTTGCCCATAATAACTGATTCCTTCCTCCCTTCTTTCTTTTACTTCCAGCTAGAAAATGGATCCTATTCTTTCTCCATTGCGAAAATATTTTCCTTCTCTCCCAATGAACATTCTCAAAAAGATCTACCTAATTCGCTGTGAACGATTAAGAGTTTTGATGCACAAAGGAATCCCTGAAGATGTGCGGTGGTTAATCGAAGCTAAGGTTCATCTAGCAGGCAAAGCCCCAGATGCATTTACGTCTCACATGCCTGGCATAGGCAAAAGGTCTTATGCCAAAAAGCGAAGAGCGAAAAGGTTACAAGTCTGTCATAAATGTGGTCGATGGACTTGTAATACTAAATGTCGTTCTTTGGGGATGATCTCTGATAATCGATAAGATAAAATACGATTAATCAAGAATGGCCTGAGTAAGGACTTATTGGATGATATCCAATTGACTCTTGAGACGAATTCTTGTGGATCAGTGCAACGCGAACTTCTTGGTTTATGGAGTATTTTTCATGAAGAACGAGAGCGTTACAGTCCTGGGAATCTGACTTTAAAAGACCCTTTTTGCCAATTTGTAAAAAAAACTGGATGGGAAGCAAATCCTCGACTCATAGAAGGCGTTGAAGCCGTTACTGGACGTAAAACCAGTGGAAGATGTGAGCCACAGTCACATTCACTGTACATACAATTTGTCATATTTGAAAATTTACATTTTTCTTTTGACAATAATGTACTTGCTCCCGTAAGCATAATTAACGCATTATTCCTTTCATCACTATAAATGCATGTTCTTCTTTCCGGTTAAGCAGCAGATATGGTACTCCGTGACTCTCAAAGTCGGTTATTTCAGTTTCCTACAATAACTGATTCATTTCCCTCATCTCTTAAATTCTTCTCTCATCAATGGATTCTACTCTTTCTGCCCTGCGAAAGTACTTTCCTTCCTTCCCAATAAATGTTCTTAAAAAGATCTACCATGCTAGATGTGAAAGAATCAGATATTTTATACGCAAAGGCGTTCCTGACAATGTGCAGTGGATAATTGAAGCTAAGGTCCGTTCGGCTGGTGAAGTTCCAGATGCATTTATACCTCGTATGCCTGGCTTAGGTAAAAGCGCTTATGCCAAAAAGCGAAGAGCAAAGAGGCTAGAAGTCTGTTATAAATATGGAAGATGGAATTGCAATACTAAATGCCGCTCTTTAGGATACATCTCTAAAAATCGCGAAGATAAAAGAAAATTCATTAAGAATGGCATGCATAAGAAATCTCTGAAAAATATCCGAGGGACTCTTGAAACGCATTCTTGCGGAATAGTACAACACGAAATAGTCAATTTATGGAGGACTTACCATAAAGAACGAGACCGTTACAGTCCTCAAAATCTGACTGTAAATGACCCTGTTTGTCAATTTGTAAGAAAATTGGATGGGAAGCAAATCCCCGACTTATAGAAGGCATTGAAGCCATTACTGGACATAAATTAGTGGAAGATGAGAGCCACAGTCATGATTGCTGTTCATATAAGCTGTCATTTGTCATTTCTTTTGACAATAATGTATTTGCTTCTGTAAGTGTAATTAACGCATTATCCCTTTCATCACTATAAATATGTGTTAGTTATTTCCGTTTCCTACAATCACTAATTTCTTTCTTTGCCTCCTTCATCAATGGGGTCTTCTCTTTCCGCCCTACGAAAGTATTTTCCTTCCTTCCCAATAAATGTTCTTAAAAAGATTTATCAAGCTAGATGTGAACGATTTAGAGTATTTATGCACAAAGGCATTCCTGATAATGTGCGGTGGCTAATCGAAGCTAAGGTTCGTTCAGCTGGTGAAGTTCCAGAAGCGTTCTTTCCCCGTATGCCCGGCTTTGGTAAAAGCGCTTATGCCAAAAAAAGAAGAGCAAAGAGGCTAGGCGTTTGTCATAATTGTGGATGGTGGATTTGTGGCAATAAATGTCGTTCTCCAGGAGTGATCACCAGAAATCGTAATGATAGAATAAGATTCATTAAGAATGGCTTGCGTAAGGAATCTCTAGAAGATATCCGAGAGGTTCTTGAAGCGCATTCTTGCGGAATAGTGCAATTTGAGATTGTTGGATTATGGATAATTCTCCAAAAAGAACGAGATCGTTATAGTCTTGGGAATCTGACTTTAAACGACCCTGTTTGCTAGTTTGTAAGAAAACTGGATGGGATGCAAATCGCCGATTCATAGAAGACATGGAAACCGTTACTGGATGCAAAGCCCATAGAAGACGTGGACCACAGTCACGACTACTGTACATGCTAGCAGTCATTTTCGAAACCTTCCTCCCCTTTTGACAATAATGTACCCATTCCTGACGTGAGCTACAGTCATGACTACTGTTTATGCTAGCTGCCACTTTTGAAAATTTTCCTCCTTTTCCGACAATAGTGCACCTACTCTTATAGATGTGATTATTGCATTATCCTTTTACCTCTATAAATACATCATCATTTCTTCATTTCTCAAAAGGTTAAGGATAGGAATGGAGAAAACCCCAACTCGTAAATCCCGAAGTATTTGTGTATTTTCTGGGGCTTTTCCTGGAAAAGATAAAGAGTATTTAAAGGCAGCCAACCATTTGGGTAGAGTATTAGCTGAGCGAAAAATACATTTAGTTTATGGAGGAGGTAGTGTCGGATTAATGGGAGGTGTAGGATCAGCAGCATCTTTAGGAGGAAGTCAAGTTTTGGGCATCATCCCTGGACCTTTGAAATTTGTTTCTGGGGGCACGATTGGAGAAGAATTAGTGGTTAAAAATTTGCAAGAGCGTGTGTTACAAATGCTTTTAAATGCTGATGCTTTTATCGCTCTACCAGGTGGTTTTGGCACATTGGGAGAAGTCTTTCAAATTGCTTCCATGACCCAACTTAATTTGCATAAGAAACCCATTGGGCTGTTGAATGTTAACAATTTCTTTACAGGTCTGAAAGCTTTTGTGGATTATCCTATGCAGAAGAATTTCATATCAAGAGTGGCACGATGAATCATAATATCCGCAACAACTGCTGAAGAATTGCTAGATAAAATGCAAGCTTTTGTTCCTGAACCAGATCTAGTAATGATTCAGATAGACTGGACACGACAGTCTTTCCCGACCAGTTTGATCCCATAATTGTCCTCTACTCACCCTGTTGAAGTAATGTGGAAGAAGAAGCGATCCGATCCGTTTTTCTAGTCCTTTAGTTTTATTATCAGCATTTTCTTTCGTATTTCAGTTTTTCTTTTCAGGGAATTTTGTTATCTTATAAGATAGTTTCGTTCATGCTGATAATAAAACCATAGGACAATGCCTTTAGGTTGGAATGGCTGAGTAAAGAGTAATTTTTATTGCTCTTGAGACGCATCCTATTAGGTCTACTAGGCATGACATTTTGGGGAAGTTAAGCTTCAACCTTATTTGGATGACATATCTCACAAGTGAATCTATATTTACTGAAGAAAATATTAGATGAAACCTTGGATATTGATTCCAAACATTCGTTCCCTTTACATAATTCGTCAGTGTTATTGTCATCATCAAGATTCACTCATCTTATCGAAGTCTAAATTTTTGCACTCGCCTATTATGAAGATCCACACTTTCGAAGAAAATTATTCCAATTTCAATTGCTTTCATATAAATTTCGCTCGAGGTTCTAAGGAGAGTTCCTTAAGCCTCATTCAATCAAATTTCCAACGATAGGAAAGTTCCTATCGTCGAGGTTGTAAGGAGAGTTCCTTAAGCCTCATTCAATCAAATTTCCAACGATAGGAAAGTTCCTATCGTCGAGGTTGTAAGGAGAGTTCCTTAAGCCTCATTCAATCAAATTTCCAACGATAGGAGAGTTCCTATCGTCGAGGTTCTAAGGAGAGTTCCTTAAGCCTCATTCAATCAAATTTCCAACGAAAGGAGAGTTCCTATCGTCGAGGTTCTAAGGAGAGTTCCTTAAGCCTCATTCAATCAAATTTCCAACGATAGGAGAGTTCCTATTGTCGAGGTTCTAAGGAGAGTTCCTTAAGCCTCATTGAATTAAATTTCCAACGATAGGACAGTTCCTATCGTCGAGGTTCTAAGGAGACTTCCTTAAGCCTCATTCAATTAAATTTCCAACGATGGGAAAGTTCCTATCGTCGAGGTTCTAAGGAGAGTTCCTTAAGCCTCATTCAATCAAATTTCCAACGATAGGAAAGTTCCTATCGTTGAGGTTCTAAGGAGACTTCCTTAAGCCTCATTCAATCAAATTTCCAACGATAGGAGAGTTCCTATCGTCGAGGTTCTAAGGAGAGTTCCTTAAGCCTCATTCAATCAAATTTCCAACGATAGGATAGTTCCTATCATTGAGGTTCTAAGGAGACTTCCTTAAGCCTCATTCAATCAAATTTCCAACGATAGGAAAGTTCCTATCGTCGAGGTTCTAAGGAGAGTTCCTTAAGCCTCATTCAATCAAATTTCCAACGATAGGAAAGTTCCTATCGTCGAGGTTCTAAGGAGAGTTCCTTAAGCCTCATTCAATCAAATTTCCAACGATAGGAGAGTTCCTATCGTCGAGGTTCTAAGGAGAGTTCCTTAAGCCTCATTCAATCAAATTTCCAACGATAGGAGAGTTCCTATCGTCGGGGTTCTAAGGAGAGTTCCTTAAGCCTCATTCAATCAAATTTCCAACGATAGGAGAGTTCCTATCGTCGGGGTTCTAAGGAGAGTTCCTTAAGCCTCATTCAATCAAATTTTCAACGATAGGAGAGTTCCTATCTTCGAGGTTCTAAGGAGAGTTCCTTACGCCGCATTCAATCAAATTTCCAACGATAGGAGAGTTCCTATCGTCGAGGTTCTAAGGAGAGTTCCTTAAGCCCCATTCAATCAAATTTCCAACGATAGGAGAGTTCCTATCGTCGAGGTTCTAAGGAGAGTTCCTTAAGCCTCATTCAGTCAAATTTCCAACGATAGGAGAGTTCCTATCGTCGAGGTTCTAAGGAGAGTTCCTTAAGCCTCATTCAGTCAAATTTCCAACGATAGGAGAGTTCCTATCGTCAAGGTTCTAAGGTGAGTTCCTTAAGCCTCATTCAATCAAATTTCCAACGATAGGAAAGTTCCTATCGTCGAGGTTCTAAGGAGAGTTCCTTAAGCCTTATTCAATCAAATTTTCAACGATTGGAGAGTTCCTATTATCGAGCTTCTAAGGAGAGTTCCTTAAACCTCAAACAATCAATCATCAATTTTTCTTCAACGATAAGAGAGTTCCTATCTTCGAGATTCTAAGGAGAGTTCCTTAAACCTGAAACAATCAATCATCAATTTTTCTTCAACGATAAGAGAGTTCTTATCGCAGAGGTTCTAAGATAGGACCCTTAACCTCAAACTATCAACGATAGGAGAGTTCCTATCGTCGAGGTTCTAAGGAGAGTTCCTTAAACCTCAAACAATCAATCATCAATTTTTCTTCAACGATAAGAGAGTTCTTATCGCAGAGGTTCTAAGGTAGGGCCCTTAACCTCAAACTTTCAACGATAGGAGAGTTCCTATCGTCGAGGTTTTAAGGAGAGTTCCTTAAACCTCAAACAATCAATTATCAATTTTTCTTCAACGATAAGAGAGTTCTTATCACAAAGGTTCTAAGGTAGGGCCCTTAACCTCAAACTTTCAATGATAGAAGAGTTCCTATCGTCGAGGTTCTAAGGAGAGTTCCTTAAACCTCAAGCAATCAATTATTAATTTTTCTTCATCGGTAAGAGAGTTCTTATCGCAGAGGTTCTAAGGTAGGGCCCTTAACCTCAAACTTTCAACGATAGGAGAGTTCCTATCGTCGAGGTTCTAAGGAGAGTTCCTTAAACCTCAAACAATCAATCATCAATTTTTCTTCGACGATAAGAGAGTTCTTATCGCAGAGTTTCTAAGGTAGGGCCCTTAACCTCAAACTTTCAACGATAGAAGAGTTCCTATCGTCGAGGTTCTAAGGAGAGTTCCTTAAACCTCAAATAATCAATCATCAATTTTTCTTCAACGATAGGAAGGTTCCTATCGCAGAGGTTCTAAGGAAGGTTCCTTAGCCTCAAAATTAATCAATTAATTAATCAATTTTTCTTCAACGATAGGAGAGTTCCTATAGTAGAAGTTCTAAGGAAAGTTCCTTAACCTCAAAAAGGAAGAGGAAAAGGTTTTTCTCCTCAAGATTTAGACGGCGAGAAGATTCTCAATGCCAAGCTAAGTCGGACGAAATTTGGTAACGGCTTTGCATGTATCATGTCCCATGAAGCATGCAAAGGGGGGCAGCTGTTGACACCCAATTTCATCCGACCCTTTAAAAAAAAAATTTAATCTTAAAAAAAATATTAATTAATTATTATTGTTATTATTAAGAAAAGAAAAAAGAAAAGAAGAATTTTTTTAATTAGTTAAATAGTTTAGGGGGCATTTTGTTAGTTTTAAAATAATAGTTATACACATATATATATATCTATATGTATAAAATTTAAAAAAAAATTAAAAAAATTTATTATAATTAATTAATTAATTAATTAGTCTCCCCCAGCTCGCAAATTTCAGAACAATCTGGCGGCCTCTCTCTCGCCTTCTTATCTGATCTCTCTCTCTCGCTCCCGACGGACACTTGTCCCTCTCTCTAAGCTGTATCTTCCCAGCTCTGACTCCCAATCTTCTCTCTTCCCTCTCCCTCGAACTCTCCAGCTCAATTTTCTCTCTCCCTCCTCCTCCTTCATCTCCGCCATCTCATCCCTCCGGCCAGCTCCCCCGCCGGTGACTCCCCTCGCCGTCTCGCCTTGCGCCCAGCCTCCTGCTCGTGCTGCTGCTCTTCCCTGCGTCGCGCTGCCGCTCCACGCACCTCTCCCGCACCACCGCTCCACCTCTTCCTCGCGTCTCCAGCCCAGCCTCCTGCTCACGCTGCTGCTCTTCCCTTGCGTTGCGCTGCCCCGTCCGACGCTCTGCCAGCCTCCCACGCCACCGCTCCAACCTCCTCGCGTCCCACCTCCCTTGCGCCATCGTTCTCTCGGTCGCAACCTCCCAGCCACTGACGAAGACGAAGAACAGATTTCGTTTTTGACTAAGTCAAAAACTGTTCTTTTACTTTTTTTGGTAAAATCCTTGTTTAGTCCTTAGCTTTCTTTGTTTTGTTCATTTAAGTTACTAACATATTTTATGTTGCAGATTAACTCCCGACAGCAAGATTTTCATTATTCATACTTTTCTTTGTTTTCTTTATTAATATTGGTTTGACCTTACATTAAATTTGATCATTGAATTGACATAGGAGAATAATATAGGATTTTGATTTGATATGTATATTCATGTATATTTATTGGATTTTAGAATAGTTTAATTTTCATTTGTAATATATTAAATGTGTACCAAATTATTGGTTACGAAATATTTAAATGTTTGCAAATCCGTTCTTAGTAGGTTTGATAAAATCCTAAGACGGATCATATCCATGTCCAGGTGGTCTGGCAAGATCCATGGTTTGGATATTAAAAAAAATTAATTAATGAAAATCCAAATCGCAAACTAGTAAGTTATAATATCCATGTTCGGGTGGTCTGATAAGATCCATGGTTTGGATAATCATCTAAAAACCTTACAAAATAATAAAAAAAAATCATTTAATAAGCACAGCATCCATCGTCAATCCAATCGTCCACCGCCGAGCGATATCAAATCAAAGGCCAAATCCGATCGTGATCCTACGCCTCGATTAAAAGTCGATTCAAATTCACGGTACAATTCCTCTTTAATCCTCTAATTTTTTTTTTCCATTTCATTTATACAAGTCACTAACTTTTTTTATTATTTCTGCAGAACTAACAATAATTTTATATGTTTATTATTATTATTATTATTATTATTATTATTATTATTATTATTCCATTCAGGTCACTAACCTTTTTAATTTTTGCAGAACTAACTTTACTAACTAATTTTTGTTATTATTATTAGTATTATTATCATCACTAACCTTTTAATTTTTGCAGAACTAACAACTAACTTTACTAACTTTACTAACAACTAACTTTTATTATTATTATTATTATTTTTCATGGAAGGTTATACCTCCTATTTTTTTAAGTGGATGGCCAAAAAGCCCCACTTTTCTTTTTTTATTTAACTCCTGCAATTATTTAATTTATGAATTTTTTTTAAGTGGACGGCTAAACGCCCCACTTTTCTATATTTATTTATTTTCCTGCACTTTATTTATCTCTTTATTTAATTTCTGCACTTTATTTACTTTTTCTACAAATGGTTAAACACCCGCACTTTATTTATTTATTTACTTTTCTACAATTTCATTTTTCTTTATGTGTGTGATTAACCTTATTTTATTTATGTACCATTTTTAGTTGGTTACAACGGTCATCTTACTTCCTTACTTTATTCTTATTTTATTATTTTTATTACAACAAAAGCCTTCACCCTTTATCATTATATGGAATACATATTATTATTATTATTATTTTAAACACTAATTAAAATATTAAAACTTATCCTTTTATTCCTTCAAAGTAACAAAAAAATTTAACCTTTTGTTTTCCTTTATAAAAAAAAATCATAACTGAACGATTTCATAAAACAAAAATTAATTTTTTTTAAGTATATTTTTAGATCTATTAACTAAAATTTCATTAAAATTCCGTGTCCAGGTGACTCGGCAGAGTCCATGGTTTGGAAATATCAAATTTTATCAAATTAATTACTGAATATTTTGAAGAACCACATTAATTTAAAAATCCACATCTGACTAATTCAGTTAAAATTTCTGTTTTGAACATTAACTGAATATTTTTTTTTTAAAAAAGCAAAGCAAAACAAAATTAAAATCAACTAAGGTACCAATTTTTGGGCGTTTTAACAAAGTTGTTTTAACGTAACCGTACTCCCAAACCCCCGAACTCTCGCAGACCAATTTTAAGGTGTCCAATCGACCTAAGCGAAAACCGATTGGTGGCTACTCCCGAAAACGACCCCCACGTTGCCACACATGTAAACCATAATAAATATAGAATAGAGAGCTCATAAATAAATGGAACAATCCAGACAAAACTGACAATAACTAAACAAAACTGGAATCAACCAAACATTAAGAGCCTAAAAAATATTATCTATAAGAACAAAAAGTTTGCATATAAAACCTAAAAGAATAAAGATAGATGTTATTTTATGTAATCACTTCCATATTTATTGCTAAGTATCTAGACGCCCCAATAAAGCTGAGATTTTGATGAACGCAAGATGAAATCTAAATCCATCACTAGCTGTCTTCAAATGAATATTTACCTTGTAAGAATCTTGACTCGTTCTTAAACACCAGGACTCCTCTTTGGGGAGTAACTTCGGCGCCGAGGGGACTGTGACTTCTCTTCGGGTGAAGAACTCCTTCGGTGGGGTGCCCTGGGCCTTTTGGGCCATTCTTCTTCCGTAGGCAGAACCCTCGGGGGTATGTTCTCCGTTGAGGACTCATCTCGCTGATCCCCACTTCCCGAACTCCGGTGAGTTGATTTTGGGCTCCTTTCCCTGCAAGGTACCGATGAAGAAGGCCTTCGGCCCGGAGGCGGTTGGGGCCATCTTCGGTGCAGCTGTTGCGTTATTTCAGCTACAACGAAGCGCTGAAATTCACGCAGGAAGCCCACGGTAATAGTCAAAGGACGTTCATCCTCAAGTGAGAGAGTCCCTGCTGTAGGCTGCTCCGTTGCCGGTTGAACCTCTGGCGCGGACAGGGACTTAGGTAGTCCCTTGTCCTTAGAATGCTGAGTTTCAACAACGGCAACCTGGGAGTGGTTTCCCACAGACGGTGCCAAATGATGCCCAACAGCATATTCTTCGTGTGACATGGTGTGACCGAGAGGGACTTCTGGTGTGAGGGAACTCCCGAAGTGTAGATTTCCCAGGAGAGCTTGCCTGAAACGCTCAGAAAACAGGGGTTAGGAGGTCCCCGGTGTCTTTTTCCGGGGAGGAGCCTCCGACGCCTAAGTCAGTGTTTTGGAGGAGGAGAGGGGGTACTAAGGGCCAGAGATTCTTGCCTGTTACGTTTTCTCTAGAGGGAGGAAGAGAGAGCCCCCCCTGCTGAGACCGTTTCCCTGATATTTATAGGAGGGAGTGACCCATTCAGATTGTGACACGTGTTCGGTCAGATATAATATGTACTTTTCTGGGCGTGAGGGCCTCCAGCCGCTTAGAGGCTCCTCGTGCAATGGGCTAGGGGCCTAGGGCTGGAGTGGCCCTACATGACAAGACATAGGCGGCGTCGGTGTGTTAGAGCGCATATGAGGGCCGTGTGTAGTGTGTGTGGGCGACATATCAGAGGCTCCTTAATTGCTTCTGCCGTACCCCCGAGGTCCCTTTTGCTGAGGTCGCCCTTCGGAGTGAGGACCCTTCCCCATGAGTCATACCAATATTTCGGGGGATTCCCTAGCTCTACAGTTTCTCCTTCGGGGGGATTATCTCCTGCCGAAGGTGGCTGGTCCTCTTCCCTCAAAGCTGATTCGGTCGCCTTTCCGAGGGAGGCAACACACTAGTCACCCGAGGTTGGTATCGTCATCCTCGGGAGCGCTGGCGGGCTACCGAGGTCGTGTTCCTGAGGCGTCAGACTCCCCCCTTTTCGAGGTCGGTATTGGCATTCCTTGTGGGTGAAACCGGATTTACCGAGCGTGATACCTAGCCGAGGTTCTTGGGTTAATGGGGCGATAACACTTCAGCTATCAGCTACCTTTGAAGTAGTTTTGAAAACAAACAAGTTTAATTAAGATAGGTTGCATAAAACACCAACCAAAGCTCAGGTATGTAGAGAGATGGAGAAGCTTGCACAAGAGAATTTTCATGAAGGTTCAAATTCTCCACTTGAGAGCATACTCCTCTCCTTAAGTTCACCACTTAAGAGTTTTCTTCTCCACTATGAAACAAAAAGATACACAATAGCCTACGAGGGCACACAACCCTTTGATAGTTCATTCTACCTTTACCTCTCACTAGTTTTGCCAAAGGCTAACTAAAAACGTATCTAACTTCCTTTCCCTTACAAGGAAATCACTCAACCACTCAAGGCAAGCTCAATAATCTTGTAGTTATAAGGTGGTAAGAATTAAGGAAACACTCAATGCTAGATAAGCCAATGAAAGTACAAGCACAAGTTCTTGGCAATTTTTATAGTTCAAGCTCTTTGATGAACGATTCTCTCTTCTAGTTGCCAAGAGAGATTTACAACATGTATCTTAGTGTAAATATACTCTTTAGGAAGCTATTAGACCGTTGGGACCTTGCTGGAGACACCTGAAAAGGTTCTTTAAAAACTGGTGACCGTTTGCTCTGTTTTTCATGCAAAAGGCTGAGTTTCCAGATTTTGCGTTTAGTTTCTAGTTTAACGGGTTAAACTCGATTTCTCCCTTTAACGGTCAAAAGCAGCTGGAGACAATGCATTTAATGTTTTGCAGGGTTGTACAGGTGGCGTCCTCTGATTCGTCTGAATGCTATTTAAAATTTTGACTGAAATCGCGCCACTCGTGGAATTTGAATGGAACTTTCAGGCTTTGACTTAACAGGTTAAACCAAACTTTGGTTTCGAAAAGTTACAGGAAACTCAAACTACGGATTAAGTCAGTTAAACGCATTAAAGTAAAAACCTGGGAGCAGGTTAGACTTAGGTGATAGAAGTACCTGTTAAATTGTGACTTTAATGGATTTAACTTGAAACAACTTAGAGCCACTTGTCATTTGGAAATCAAACTTGATTCAAACATTAATATAAATTAATAACCTACTAACTTCTTTTCAAAAACAAGTTTCCTCAATAATTTTAAAACATATATTTTTGAGATAACACTTAACACTCTTGAAAATTAATCATAAGTCCAATTTACCCTATTTTGACCAATGAAGTGAGATTAAAGACATTAACACAAATCACTTGTTATCATCAAAATTAAAGATTTCTTTGGAACAAATTCAACATCTTTTATGTAATATATAAGGGTATTACAAACTCCTCTTCCCCTTATATACATGGTCTCGAGTTGGCTCTAATATCATCTATAATTTCCTAAATCCAAAACTGATCTATGGAATACCTGCCCACACCACTTGAGTTATCCTTTATGAAAAAAGATAAGTACTAGGTGATAGCACTTCGGCTATCACCCCGATCACCTGAGGACTTCGACCAAGCACCACGCTCGGGTGAATCTGGGATCACTGACGAGGAACGCCAGTACCAACCTCGGGAAAACTGGAGTGTTACCCCCTCGGAAAGGTGACTGAACTGGCTTCGGGGGAGAAGGACCAGCCGCCACTCGACAGGAGAGAATCCCCCCGAAGGAGTAACTTCAGAGCTAGGGGATCCTCCGAACTATCGGCACGACTCCGGAAGAGGGCCCCTCATCCTGAAGGGCGGCTTCAACCAAAGGGACCTCGGGTGTACGGCGGAAACAATTAAGGAGCCTCTAACATGTCGCCCGCACACACTACATGCCGCCCTCATATGCGCTCTGACATGTTGACGCCGTCTACATCTTGTCATGTAGGGCTATGCGCACCTTAGCCCGTGGCCCGAGGAGCCTGCAGGCGGTTAGAGGCCCCCATGCCTAGAAAGGACAGATTACACCTGACCGAACACGTGTCACAAATCTGAACGGGTCACCTCCTCTTATATATATCCGGGAAATGGTCTCAACAGGGGATCCCTCTCCTCCCCTCAAAAAAGAAAAGGCCACAGGCAAGAATCTCTGGTCTTTAGTATTCCCTCTCCACCTCCAAAACACTGACTTGGGCGTCGGAGGCTCCTCCCTAGAAAAAGACTCCGGGGACCTCCTAACCCCTGTTTTTCTGAGCATTTTAGGCGGACTCCCCTGGGAAACCTACACTTCGGGCGTTCTCCCACACCGAAAGTCCCTCTCGGTCACACCATGTCACCTGACGAAGATGCTGCTGGGCATCACTAGGTGCTTATGCTCTATAACTTAAGTCTATATATTTACATAAGGCTTTTCACATTTCTCTCATGTGCGATATGGGATTGTTACTTTTTTTGTTTGCTTTGGTTTAGATTATTGAGTTGGTTGTCTTGCTGAATTATTAAGTTGGCTATGCTATTAGATTTTTTTTCCCTAAAGTACTTTGTCTCTATATTGATGCATTATGGTTGATTCGACTATATTTCTTTATGGTTTTGTTAGGTTCAATATTTTATTGATTCTACTTGTGAAGCTGATTTAATACTAAGGGCATGAATGTCTACTCATGGAGCTGTTGCTTTAAGGGTTTGTGCAATACTTGTAGAGTTTTTGGATATCAAAATGTACTCCTTAGTAGATGCCTAATGCCTGGTTTTAAATACAATAAAAAGATTCATATTTTTATATTTAGAGTTTCAAATTGTATGAATTTGTTACAATTTCCATCAATCAATAAATTTCACTTTTTATTTCTTTAATATGAATTTTATTTCAAGTTAGATTGATGAAAATAATATAATGTTTTGGTGTCCTTAAAAAAATTAATATGTTAGCACATATGCTTTTTACTGGCATTTTGTTGTAAAAATTGACTTGTTAAAGGCAAGTGCTTGCCCGATGTTTTGCTCAAAACATCGTTAAATAGGTACATTAGCGACATATTTCCTAAAAAATTGCTATTAAATACTGTGCATTATAGTAATTTTTTTTCATAAAAATGCCACTAGTTATAGTACATTAGCTGCATTTAAAAAAATGTAAAGAAAGACGCAGAACCTTTACCATTGTGTTTCTAGACTTGGTTTTTTATTACATTTTTAATTAGTTAGTAAATGTACTCTAACATTTAAAAATACTGGGAAAGATCCAAAAATACCTTGGCCAAATGCCCCATTTGTAATAATGACCATTGCAAAATGAACACTCTTGTCTTCCTCATTTTCAAAGATCATGATGAATAGATTCAGATGATGGTTTGGGCATGTCACCTGCAGAGTAAACTGCACTTGAAAATGTTGAGCTTTTTGAGGAACATCTCAAAGGTTCACCATTGACACAACTTTATTTAATAAGATTTTCATCGTGACCATGAGATCAAAAAAATCCCCACAACGATCGTAGAATCCCAAATCTGATGTGAACCTCTTTGGTATAATGACTAAGAAACACGCCCAAGATGTTTTTCAAGCTCTACAAGACATTAAAGATACTAGATTTAAACCCCTACCCTTAATCAACTCGTGATTAGAAACAATAAGTATAAGAAAACCAAGATCACAAGCAAATTGTGCACCAAGGTAGCCCTCAAAGAACCAAAGAAAATTTCTCTTTAAAGAAGCAATATTATTTCGTATAAAGGCTGTGTTTTAAAACCAGAATATATGCCTATTTATAGGCCTAAACTAGAGTAAAAGACTCATCAAAATTTGCAGCCGAAGTCAAATAGGAAACCTAGGTACAAAAGACTTACGAAAACCTAGTCAAACTAGGATTCTAACACCTAATTTGCACATGTTTAATGTGTGTAGTGAATTCCTCTTATCCTATGCGACCTGCATCACTTCCATGGCCCTAATTACGTCCTAAATAATGTAAAAAAATAGGAAAATAAAATAAAACAAACAACACAAAATTAGCCATAAAAACTCCAAAATAGTCTTATTGGGTGCACTTTAAAGACTCTGTAGGGTTTTTGCTTGTGTCTTCAACTTCAAGCTTGAATAATTAAGTTCCATTGACTTGATACTTCCTCTTAAATGTTGAAAAAATGTCTTGAAATATTAGAGCTCAAAGATCCATCTTGTAAAAGAAAAATGGCCTTGAAACACTTCAAGGTGGCTCCAAAGGTGCATGTGTTGGCTCCAAGCTTTGAAATTATGCACTTAGGTGTGTAGAACGTATCCAAGCTTCTATGTTGGTTTCCCTTCCATAATATATGATCCAAAAATGCTAGAATAAGCATAAGATAAATCCTTGGCATCGTGGATATGAATTGACACAAATCAGACTCTCTTTAGGCTTCATTTGAGCATGATGAAACAAAAACTTTGACATTTGTCCTCCCTCCAAGTATGCTACCTTTTCTTGGCTTGGATAGCTAGTAAATAGATTAAGAAAGGCATATGGACTTGAAATAGCTCCTTTTGAATGGCTATAAAACTGTTGTGCTTGAACTTGCACCATTAGGGCTCGTATGTGCTCTTTGAGTTCCTTAGCCTTCTTCCTTGTCAATGGCCTACTAGTTATCTTCAATGGGTCTTTGTCATTCTTGGTTGTGCTTTTCTTGATCATATCAACTCCTCTCTCTTTAGAAGTTTTCATCCTCAAATCAAAACTCCTGTGTAAAACCTCAAGGATGCTGTATGCACTCAAAACAAATGAACATAAACTCACATAAGCGTAAAGTTCATGAAAAGCATAAGTTAGGCATGTCAAGACCATAGTTTGCATAGGCCATTCAAACAAATAAGAATTGAACACAATGTGGCCTAAACTAATAACAAAACAAGGATTTATGATTGGAAATTAAAGATTGAAACACAAAAATGGGCTGAATATAAGTGGGAATCAAAGAAGTATGTAATGCATGTGTAAGAACTAATTTATGCATGAAAAATTCCAAAGAAGTGGATTTAACTTGAGCCAAAACAAAACAATGTGAAATGGATGCAAAACAAACAAAATAAAAAACAAAAGACACCAAAATGAATTTTTCTTTAGAAAAAATCATGCAATTTAAAAGAGGATTTTACAAAATCAAAAAATTAGAAGGTTTAAAACCATATTTTGTCAAAGTTTCATGCTTACTTCATTCTCTTAATCTAGTTTCATGAAAACCATTCTTCAAAACAACATTGCTAGCAAACGCACATTGATTGAGATTTTCATACAAAACCACATCAAATCTAGGTGTTAAGAAGAAATATATTACAGTGGTTGGAATAAGTCTTCATGTATCTTCCTTAGGAACTACAAAATTTTCATCTTTGCACTCAATGACTTCAGGTGGAGTTGCAATAATTTCATCCTCTTGAACCATAGGATAAGAAACAATGTTAGGCAAACTTTTGCATATGAAATCACTCGGACTTACCTCAAATTGTTTCTTTTCAACCTCCTTTGTTGGTTTGAAGCATGGGAGATGACTTGGAATGTTAGGAACACCAACTTCTTTGATGGGCAGCAACTTACTTGATTCTTGTAGTTCATATCCACTTAAGTCCTAAAAAGAAAACAACACAACATTAGAAGAAGACTTTATTATGTCAGATGAAAGTAGGGCTTCTCTGAAGGTCTTTCTCTTTTCACTCAGCTTAGGTTCATTGCACTCTTGTCTTCTCTCAACTTCACACTTAATTTTTTCTCTCGAGAACTCTCCACTCTTCTTCCCCCCATGTTCACTCTTTTCACTTAATCTCTCGGTTATTCTCTCGGCTTTCCCTTCATCACTATTGCCCTCAACTTTCCCCTCCTTTTCTTTTCTCTCAACCTCACTTTGAAGCTTTCTTTAATCCTCCAAGACTTGTTGTGGTGAAAATAGGACAAGCATGATTGACTTTTCTTGTTGAGGCTGAGACAAGTTTCCTATTGTGGCATCCACTTTTGGCTTGGATGTTTCTTTCACATCCTTGCTCCATGCTCTTCTCCATGTAGAAATTTCTCCTTGAGATATTTTGGATGCCTTTGCTATTTTAATGATCCTCTCAGCCTCAGTGGCGTTGTGAAGCAAGTCCTCCATATTGAAATAAGGCACCATTTCCACTTTGTTGGCGATCTCATGGTTAAAACCATTAATGAATCTAGCAATGGTGGTCTTCTTATCCTCAACGACGTTGGCTCGAGTCAAGGTCATTTCCAAGTCTTTGTGGTAGTCTTCCACACTCCTTTGACCTTGCACTAGCCTTTGAAGCTTGAGGCGTTGATTTCTAGTGTAGTAGCTAGGAACAAATCTCCTCCTCATCAAGGCTTTAAGGGCTCTCCATATGTGCATGGGCTCCTCCTTATTCTTTCTCTTAGAAGTAACATTCTAATTCCACCATACAATAGCATAATCAGTGAACTTAATGGTAGCCAATTTAACCTTCTTTTCCACTGAATAATGATGGTAATCAAACACCATCTCAATCTTTTGCTCTCGTTCCCAATATGCATCAGGATCACTCCTCCCTTGAAAGGATACAATGATAAGCTTGATGGAGTTGATATTTTTGCCTTCCCTTGGCTCCCCCCTTCATTAGAAGCCCATGGTCATGCCAAACTCCTTCTACCTCCTTAGGTTCTTCTCTCCTTGGACCTCTCCTTAGTTGCAAGATGGGATTAGGTCTCATTGGCAACCTCAAATTCATGTTCTCAATCCTCCCCACAAGTCTGTTGTGTGTTTCTTGAAGTTCCGTCATGGTAGGCTCCTCATTATGCCTCACTTGAATCCTCCTATCCTTCTAGCCTTTCATACTCTTGAAATCAAAGATCCTCACACACTCACCTCCCGTGTTTCAGTCAAAGATAAACACTCAAAACACTTAATTTTATAGTGAGAATATTGCTATTAAATAGTCATCAAAAGTTCTATGAAAACTTTCCTCAAAGCAAACAAGAAAACTTGAATTCTTGAAAACAATTTTGACTCCAAAATATAGGTGGGCTAAACAAGCTTTAAAAGACTCTAGGAAGCCCTTGCAATAGATGATTACAAGAACCACAAAGAAATGCTTTAGGCTGAAAACAATGGCTTAGGGTTTGTGGTTGCAAAAACCAAGTCATAATATGCAAGCATCTTTTGCCAACTCTTTTCTTTTCTTTTCTTTCTTTGTTCTTTCTTTTTTTTCTTGAAACATTTTTTTTTTGTTTCTGTTTTGTGGCTACAACACTTTCCTCTTGAAGTTCCTAGTTGCCAAAGACAAAATATTAGTTTTCTTTTTGGCCAAGACAAGAAACTTATGAAAACATGCACAATTTGAAACAATTCTTTGGTACCGAAACTTCTTGAACTTGGATCTTTATTTTTTTGGTGTTTTCTTGACTCTAGGATGCTGGAAACAATGAAAACAAAGAGGATTAATATGGCTAGACATGAAACAAAAAGATAGGAAACAACAAAGAACAAACGGATGAAAACCGAAAACACAAGGTAACACTAGTTGGCTTCTTTTTATTGTTTTTGTTGTTTTGATTTGAAACAAGGCTGGAAACAAAGAACACATACCTGAAATAAGAAGAAAAATGATTAAAATATAGAATTAAAACATGAAATCACTCAAAAAAATTGAAAGAAAAATGAAGAGAAACAAGAACACAAAGATGTCCTTCGAATGGAACTTGTGGCTCTAATACTAACTGATACGAACCCCAATGATATAAAGACCATGAAATGCGCCCAAGATATTTTTCAAGCTCCACGAGACATCAAAGATACTGCATTTAAAACCCCTACCCCTAATCAACCTGTAATTCGAAACAAGAAGTATAAGAAAACCAAGAACACAAGCAACTTGTGCACCAAGGTAGTTCTCAAAGAACCAAAGAGAATTTCTCTTTAAAGTAGCAATATTATTTTGTATAAAGGCTGTGTTTTACAACCAGGATATGTGCCTATTTATAGGCCTAAATTAGTGTAAATGACTCATCAAAATTCGTAGCCGAAGTCACATAGGCAACCTAGGTAAAAAAGACTTAAGAAAACCCAGTCAAACTAGGCACATAGGCAACATAGGCAACCTAGGTAAAAATGCTTTTATTCATTCATGTTTTTGAGACATTGAAGATTCAATACTTTGAAATTTGAACAATTGACTATGCACATATTAAAATTAAGTGTTATTTTATTATGAGATATAAAATAATAGAATGTTATTGTATGATTTAAGTATGAAAAAAACATGTAGATAGGCAATATTTTTAATAGCAACAATAGAAGACACTTGGAGAGGTGTGAGGATGTTTGTGTGTCAAGACTGATGTATGTTGTGCTTGGCCCAGTCAGTTGAATTGGTCGAACTGGTTGACCTGTTACCTAGCCACCACTTTGGGTTGCTCTTTTCTAAACTATGCAATAGCCATCTTGTAGTAATTTTAATTTTTTTCAATATTTTTTGAAGTTAATAGACATTTTAGATTACAATTTATTTTCCTATAAACGCATTTTCCTACCTTTAAATGCAAATCAGTATTTTTTAAATATTGGCTAATTGTGAAAAATATAAAAAAATTGAAATTATCAAAAAAAATTATCACACAATTTAAGTTATAATTTCAAAAGTTATTGTTAAGCAGTATAAAGAAGACAGATGTAAAATGTACTCCCTCCATCCCAAAATCTTTGCACCGTATTCCTTTTTGGGTTGTCCCAAATCCTGTGTACCATTTCTTTTTTTAGTAAGTTTTCCTAAACAACTTTACAATTATACTCCATCCTCACCTACTCTTTTCTTGTTCGTTTTGAACATGCTCTGTTTCTCCGATCCCCTTGTTGGCCACCGCCGGTATGGTCAAGGCAGCCAATTAAGGCGGCGGGTGGCAAGGCAAGGAGATTGGGGCGGCGAACGACGGGTGCATCGGAAGCGAGAGGCGATAAGGCGATGGGGCGATGAGGCGACGACATCAAGGGGCCCGAATTGATGAGATAATGAGAAGAACAAAGGGGTTTAGGCTGAGAATCGTGATCGGCGATGATTGATTTGATGAGGGATTAGTACTCTGGTGACGAGGCAATAAGCACAGAAGCGAGAAGGTCGAAGACCCGTCGGAGGCGAGATTAGAGTCAGAGGCGAAATCGTAGCACAAGGCGATCGAAATGAGCCTGAGATCGATGCTACTATGAAGGAGATGAAGTCAGTGATCATCGCGATTGAGGATCTGCAGGCACCAGTGCTGAGGACAGAAGCGCGGAAGCGATGAGGAAAGACGTAAGGAGATCGGCAATGGGAATCGATGCATCAGGGTCGAAATCGACACTTTGGTGATAGCAATTGACACGTTGGGGGACTAAAATAGACGTGACGAAAAACGAGCGGTGGTTGGCCGGCAGGGTATAGGGTGGCGAATCATTTAACGTTACAAGAGGACAAAGTTGTCCAGAACGTGCAAAATGTCACTCACCTAACAAACTATGCAAAGTCAAATGGCGCGATTAATGTGGGACGGAGGGAGTATAATTTTAAAAATGGAGAGACAAGTGTAGGCTTTTAGGGAGTATAATTTTAAAAATAGAGAGACAAGTGTAGGTTAGGTTAAACTACATTGACTTCGTTACCTTCTCTAATTAGAATTTAAAATATGTGGTTTTGGCACAAAAACCAAAATAGATTAAAAATTTTATGCATTATTGTACTTTATCCTGCATTTTTATATAAATTAATAATGTAAAAAAATATTGAAATAATAATTTAAAAGATAATGCGGTAAATTACGCTATATATAGTGCATGAGACGATGTAATGTTCATGCAACTTGCCAATCTCTCGTAACAAAGGCTAGAAACCAAACCAACTTTCCACTTCTCCACGCTCTCCTGTCTTGCAATGTCAAACTCAGGCAGTGGCAGCCATGCCGGCGCTCCTCACGTAGCGATCTTCCCCTCCTCTGGCGGCGGACACTTGATGCCCTTTCTCCGGCTGGCCACGATACTCCTCCGTCGCGGTTGTCGAGTCACTCTCATCACCGCCCACCCCATCGTCTCACTAGCTGAGACCCGCCTTATTTCCCGATTCCTCGCCGCCTTCCCTCAGGTGGCGGAGAAGCACTTCACGGTCCTTCCCCTCGAAGATGCCGAAGCCCTCGACAGGAACGTATTTATCCTCCAGTGGGTGGCCATCAACCGCTCCAGCCACCTCCTCGCTTCGCTCCTCTCTTCCCTCTCTCACCCTGTCTCCGTTCTCATCTCCGACATCACGTTAATTTCTTCCACCATTCCCGTCTCTTTGGAGCTCAAAATTCCAAATTTCGTTCTTTTCATTTCAAGTGCAAGAATGTTCACTGTCCTCTCCAACTTCCCTGCAATTTCTGAGGCCTGCATTTCCGATTCCTTCCGGCTCAATGGTGCGATTGATGTGCCGAGATCTTCTCTTCTGCCTGCGATGCTGAACCCAGATGCCCTATTCACGATTCTGTTCAAAGAAAGCAGCCTAATGCTCGAAAAGGTCAATGGAGTGTTGATCAACACGTTTGAAGGGCTTGAAACAGAGGCTCTCGAATGTCAGCCGCCTTCGGTGTTTGCCTTGGGGCCATTTCTGTCGGAGGACTTCGAGAAAGAGGCTTCAGAAGGAGCAGTGGAGTCAATGGGGTGGCTGGACAACCAGCCGGCGAGATCCGTAGTTTATGTGAACTTTGGGAGCTGGGGGGCATTGAGAAGTGAGCAAATCAGAGAATTAGCTTCCGGGTTGGTAATGAGTGGAAGCAAGTTCCTGTGGGTAGTGAAAACTAAAAATGTCGATAAGGAGGATGAGGAAACAATCGAGGAGATTCTAGGGATGGAGTTACTGGAGAAGATCAAGAATTTCGATCATGGTTTTGTTTTAAAAGGTTGGGTGAGTCAGGGGGATGTTCTCGGCCACAAGGCGGTGGGAGGGTTTCTGAGTCAATGCGGGTGGAACTCGGTGGTGGAGGCGGCGTGGCACGGAGTTCCGGTAGTGGGGTGGCCACTGGACGGGGCGGACCAGAGGATCCACGCGGAGGTGGTTGAGGCCGGTGGGTGGGGGCGGACTATGAGTGGGTGGAGTTGGGGTGGGGATGTGATAGTGAAGGCGGAGGAGATTGGTGCGACGGTAAAGGAGGTGATGGGAAGTGAACAGATGAAGTTGGCGGCGAAGGCGGTGGGAGAGGCGGCGAGAAAGGCCGTCGGGGAGGGTGGGAGTGGGACTAATGATGCCAAGTGGCAGGAGATGTTGCGAATATGGAACAAGAAAATCTGAAGATCTTCTGGTCTGATTTTCGTTTATGTCATTGTACTTCTCAAGCCATCATCGAACCTGAGTTTCTTCTTCACTGAATAAGTCTCCCTTTCAGACACAATCGACTTATTTTGAGGTTCTGTCCGCTTTAGTTCTTTCTTGCCTGATTTGGTTGTGAATTCTCTCCGTAGTGTATTTGTTAATTCTCAGTCAACAATGTCTCAACAATTCTAGTAAAAGGAATATCGTTTCTGAAGCTGAAGTAGACTGAATTTGGAAAACTAAGGCCTACCAAAAAATTCAATGCTTTTTTTGAAAAATCGTGCCTGAGAGATTGCCAGTAAACACGTACCTTTGCTTTATTGGCCTGTCCCAATCCCTGTTGTGGCCAAGATGTGGTATGAACCTGAAACTCCTTTTTACTCCATGTTGGTTCAGTGAAGAGATTTTGTCTTCCCTGGTTATGTTGGATTGCTAAAATATTTCTACTACTGATTGAAAAACATTTTGCAAATCCAAGTGTTTGTCTTCTAAACAGGCTTCTTGGTTTAATATTCCTTATTTTATTTGATTTCCTTTTGTTTTATAGAATATCTGGAAGGATCGTAACCTTTCATCTTTGGGAATGAGCATTCTGACCTTCTGCTGTTGTTAATAGAGAAAATTGCATAAATAATCTCTAATCTTTAATTGCCGTTTCATTCTAGCTCTTAACCTATTGAATATTTTGTTTTGGTCATTAATCTACTAAAATTATTTGGTTTTGGTCCCTCACCAGATGAAATTCATTAACCTAGAATAATAACATAAAATTTTAAAATTTTAATTTAAATACTCGGTAACTTTGTTCCAGTAAATTTAAGCAGTTTAATATTTTTTGATAGCAAATAAACAATTTAAACTAATAATTTTTTATTTTTGAATAAAATAAGTTCAATTAACAGAAAGAAAAAATGATTTGAATTTTCTATTAACTATAAAAATTATTATATAGATTAAATTTATTGTAAAGCGGTTACTGAATAATTTAAATTATAATTTAAAAATTTTTTATCAGATGAATATTTTAAGTTAACATATTTCATTCAGTGGGGACCAAAATGAAATATTTTCAATAGATTTAGGACTAAAATGAAACTTTTTAATAGGTTTAGGATCAAAATAGAATATTTAATAGATTAGGGACTAAAACAAAACAATAGTTAAAGGCTAGTGATCATTTATGCAATTTACTTGTTGTTAATATGATTAAAAGAGCAGGTTGTAGAGTTCTTTGCTTTGGGAGCCAATTCTACTTCTTCTATTTCAGAAAGGATGGATATCCCTAACCCTGTTTGGTCCCCGCTTTTTTCTGGTGGCTTTAAATTGAATGTAGATGGTGTTGTTAGTCTTAGTAATGGCAAAGTTGGAGCTGGTGGTCTTATTATTGATCACTAGGGTCAGTTTGTCATTGTTTTCACTAAGAATCTGGAAAGAATTTCTCTGCTGCATATTGATATTTTGGGTCTCTATGAGGGTTTGAAAATGAATGCTTTAATGGGAAAAATAGTGTTAGAGGTTGAATTAGATTGTAAGGAACGTGGCTTGGCCCAGCCTAGGGAAGGCATAGGAGGTGGTAGGCCATTCGTGGGCCCTGGGAAGGGAGTGTGACAGGTTGGCTTGGCATAGTGTAGCTTGTATTGAAGCCTAGGCCTAGGCAGAGACCGGCCCAGGCACACCGGTCCTAGGCTAGGGGCGGGTTAGATGTTACTACTCCAACAACTCCCTTTTTAAAAATTGTAAAAAATGGCAAAATGACATTCTAGGGCCCCCCTAACAACTCCAGCATGCTTTTTATCCTCAAATTCCCATTTTATCCATTTCAACAACTAGTAACAATTAGTTTTTAAGGGCTTGTTAGTCGAAAAAAATAGGGACTCCCCTCTAAATGGAGGGCCTCATTTCCCATACTTCTTCACACTAATAATTGTAATCTCTCTTTTTCCCCTACTATATTCTCTCTTAGTTTGTTCAATCTCTGATAAATGTGAATTTGATGGTCAAACTGTTGACCTTTTGTCAACTTTGACTATAATTTTCTACCATACCACTCAAGTTTTTTGGCCAATTCTTGCTTTGATCCTTCATTTTGTAGGTTGAAAGAATGGACCACAGCATTGGAGTGGCGCCGGAACGAGCAGAACGAAAAATGGGAGCGCAAAAGTCAAACAGCAATTATAACTGTGGCGCCTAGGCGCCAGGAGCGAGGCCTAGGCACCACAGTGTATTGCTCTCGGATGGGAAAATTACATCCTGGCGCCTAGGCGCCCACAGCACCCTGTCTGGCGCCTAGGCGCCAGGAGCTCTAGAGTTTTGGCGCCTAGGCGCCCAGGCACCCTCTACTGGCGCCTAGGCGCCAGTCATGCGAGAAAGTGGTCCCCTTCTTCCATGTTTGAATTGAAGCTTGCTATTGGTCAAGGATTCTTATCCAATGGAGTTTGTGGGTGAAAAGGACAGGCTGAAGAGTAGAAGATGCTAGAACTTAGCAAAGAAAGGGGGGATTGGAGATCATCTTCTTCATCTTCATCTTCATCTTTTCTCTTAAGGGTGGAGAGTTTTTAGGACCATAGTTGGTGTTCTAGAGTTTTCTTCTTAGTTTTCTTTTTGGTGAACATTGGAGCTAGCTTGAAGACTTGGATTCAAGTGCTCCTAGCTTCTTTTGGTTTACTCTTTCATCTCCCTTATAGTTTCTAGTTGATGTTATTATGTTTACTTTCATGATTATGCTTTCTTTTGTTATGGAGTAGTTTCATTAGCACTTTCTATGGATGTAGCTACTTGGATTGGTTATGTTGGATGAATTTATGGTTATGAGATGTTGGTTGTCTACTAGATGTGTGTTTATTCTTCTCTTGAGCTTAATATTGTGTTAGCTAATTGATGGCCACAATTGGTTACACTATAGATTGCTTCTAACTCTTGGAAAGGATTAGAAATAATTGGACCTAGGAGATGAATTTAATGTCTATGGACTTATTGAAAAATTGGTTTATGGCATTAGGTAAAGGTAGATTGAACTCTAATGCCTCTTTCTAAGCTTGTAATTGGATGGAAATCCTTATTAAGTCTAGAGTAGAGAGATTAATTCTTTCACTTGGAAAAGTAAGAATTGAGTAGAAAACTTTACCAACATACATTGGCAATTAACCCAATTACCTAAGTTCTCCAACAAATCAAGACAAGTAGTGAACCCATAGGAAGTGCTCTTTCTTGACTTGATAAAAACCACAATTTTACTTTGCATACTTGCATTCTAGGTTAATAGTATTCCATCTAGCTAAGGGTAGTTACTTGTTTACGTTGCCTACATTGTCATCCAACTTTGATTGTTTAGCTAAAGTTTAACTTGAGTAGTGGTACTTGGCATCCAATTAAATCAATCTTTGTGGGAACGATACCCACTCACCCATCTACACACTTACCGTGCACTTGCGGAATAGTGGGTTTAAAATTTCACTACAATCTCTCAAGCATTTTTCTTAGTTTCTTCCAAATCTCTTCTTCATTTATACTATTATTCTTTCACCAATGGCATCAAGAGGAAAGGGTAGGACTGCCAACAAGGTATGGATAGCTCTTTATTCTGTACCATCGGCCTAAAAGGCTTATTCTGTCATTGATTCCGGTTGGCTGATGAAGGGGTCCACACCCAAAATGTGGCCAATGATGACTACTTTGACATAGAAAATTAAGATTTGGGGCTTAATAATCAATTATCTGACAATGATGTTGAAGAGGTAGAGGCCACCCCGGCTGAGAACCCGGATGAAAAGAACAAGACCTAACCAACGTCGACAAGCCCCAAGACCGAGGATCCACATGCACAAGGTAAGTGTATGAGGCTAATGGCATAGGTGTGGTAGCATTTTGACCTCATTTAGGAAGGAGAATCAAGGTACGGGAAGTAAAACTTATTGCAACAAGAAATTGGCAAACAAAAAGAACTTCGACACAAAAAAATAATATTAAGATCTTCGAGTCTGGTTTTTGTTTATCTCATTGTACTTCTTAGGCCATCGAGCCTAAGTTTCTTATTCATTAAATAAGTCTTAGGCTTTTTCACTAAATAAAAGAAAATTATACACTATGATAGTCCTCAAAGTGTCGTAAGTAGTGGCACAAAAATTGAGTGAAAGATGCATTTAGTCCTCAATTTACAAAGAAGCATCAAACTAGTCATAGAACTTCATATGTGTGCGATTAAGTCAATTTGGACAAAAATATAAATTGTAATAGTTTGAAGCAAAGCTACAAAAACAATTGTAAACCTTGTTACTTCATAGTAAAAATTGAAGATTATTATTCCCTAATTAAAAGGAAATGGTAATTTACTTAATAAAATGAAGCATAATAAGAAATTTAAATGAAAGTGATATGAAAAAGGTGGGCACAATTGTATAGTACTCATAATAACAACAAGTATATAAGTAAGTAGTGAATTAGAAATGCTAACAAGGTAATAAATATGGGCAATAAATGTAGAAATTGCATGCAAAAGGATTTAAGGATTAACTGTTAAAGGAGAATGACTAGAGTTGGTATTATTGAAGTAATAAACTTGCTGAATATGGTTAAGTGGTGGTTGGAGTTGATTGAGAAATGGTTGTTATTGTTAATGTGATTAGTTAATGAAAGAGAGGTTTTGGGGCATGTAAGAAATAAATGGAGAAACAATCCATGTTCACTAAGATAACCATGTTGTAGCAGATGTTTTGTTTCTATGGATGTGAAGAAGAATGTCTTGAAGTTGTGTTGTGAGATGTGACTCCAAGCAGAAGCAAAGAAATAATTGTAGAGGTCAGTGATTTGATGGATGGTTTGTAGGTGTTCACAAATTTTGATTGAAAGAAAGAAACACATTGAAAACATAGTTCACTGCTAATTTAAGAGCCAAGAACGCTTTTTTTTTTTTTTAACAAACTAACACTTTTCAAGCATCCTAAAATGCCTTTTGTTTGTACTAAATTACTATTATAGGGTAAGGTTTCGAAATAAGATGCGTATGGGAAAACGTATTTGGTAAACCAATGAACAACATAAAAAAAATGGACACATCCAGAAAAATGATAAGTTTATGAACAAAAGTGTAGAATAAAGTATAATATGAGGAATAAATGATTTTTATAATTTTTTACATTCCTAAAGTAAAAAAAAAAATGTATAAAAACACATGATTTAAGTTAAAAACAATGTTTTCCTCAACATCTTGCACTATTGTTATTATTATTTTTTTAAAGTAATGCACAGGTTCCTAAGTAAATGTATTACAAAAATGGCCCCTCATAAGAGCCTTCATTAGAAGTGGAATTCATGGATCAACTCAATTTTTAGGAGTTAGCTATAAGAATTACTCTTATTACTTTACACAATATTTCTAAATATCAACACTCATTCATTATTTATGAACAGTGTAAAGTAGAAGGAAGAAATGGTATTCACACCTTTTTTTTTTTTATGAATGTGATTGACTCTTTGAAATTTAGTCTCCTATTCACGCGGTGATCATGTTTTAAGGGTCTGTGTTACAATTTCTCTGATTTCAGCTTGTTCTTTGCCATTTATGGTTAAATTGCATTTTCAGTTTGTGAAATTTTAACCTTTCCCTTTTTAGTCACTAAGTTCGACTTGTGTTGCATTTTGGTCCCCAAACTTAATAACTACTTAACTGGATTCTCTCTATTTGCTTTCTCGGTCTTCAAACTTTTTTCATTATTTTTATGTACTATCTTCTAAAGAAAAACATTGGCCATCATTAATTGTTAAACTTTTAATATCTAAAGCTTTTTCCATTCCCCTTTTAGTTCTCAAAATTTTTGGCCAATTTTTTATTTTATTTTAAATTTATTAAGTTAACGGTTGTACTGATAATTGATTAAATTAAATTAAATTAATTTTTTTTGTTCTAATCATATTTTTCATTATGGATAATTAAGTTTTATAGTATGAGTTATTTAATTTAAAAGCTCTATGGTTTAATAAAGTAACTTGATCCATAATTCCTAAAACCGAAAATGATTTTTTTTAAATAAACTTCTCAATCTACATTAAAAATTGGAATTTGAATTGATAAGAAAATATCCATTATTTCAAAGCATGTACAAAACTATGTTTCACAATGTTATGTTTTGATCATAACTAAGCATTTCAGCGATAAGAATGTAACATAAAGAAAGCCTAACTCAAAATTAAAATAAAATAAAATTTTAATTAAATAACATAAATTTATGGTTGAGAATTTTAAATTATTTTTTATTGATATTTGCTTTAATGATAAATTTATTAAAAAAAACCCGCTACAAATGTGAGTGAAAAGTAACCTTGTTCTTACTATATATTAAAAGTCGAAGACTCTGTTACTGTTCATGAACAATAACTACAAAAGGCGTTGCTTTTTTTTTTTTCTTGAGGTTAATTACATTTGTGACTCCTAACATTTAATTATTGTTCTATTTTGAACCGTAACCTCGATTTCTTGTAATAGAAAATCACTAACCTCATTTAAATGTTCTATTTTGAACATTCCATTAACTTGAGATATTAAGTTGGATGAAAAA
Source organism: Aquilaria yunnanensis (assembly GCA_039654915.1). NCBI lineage: Eukaryota > Viridiplantae > Streptophyta > Magnoliopsida > Malvales > Thymelaeaceae > Aquilaria > Aquilaria yunnanensis. The sequence continues at coordinate 8,626,003 of CM077595.1, forward strand.
AAGTGAAAATTAATTTTAACACCTGAAAATTTTTTCTATGCCGTAAAAATTTTAAAATTTTTACGTTTGATAACAGAACGATCCTTAATGTTCTCACTCCTCAATGATCACCATTGGTTCTTGGAACAACATGGCATGACTAGATGTAACACCTTCAACAGTGTCGCTACCCTCTAGCTAATTGTAATCACATCTCCCTTTTGGGCTGCCCTCTCCCATTTTGTTACTGCCGTCCACCAAACCCCATTACCCCTCCCCTATGACCTCCTCTTCCCACCTAATCCTCACCATTGGTACTGCCACTTCTAGCCTCCATTTTCCAAACACAACATTGTCTCCTCTTGGAACATCTTTAAACATGACGCCTCCTTGGAGCTCCCCTTTTAAACCTAGCGAAATCTTTTCAATTCCCGTCACAGTTATGTCATTAACCTTGGAGGATTCTTCATCTCATTGCTCAGCTACTTGATGAAGAAGGCAACAAAATAAAGGATTAATGAAACTGGAGGAGGCCATGCTGAGGAGGAAAATTAACCTAAATTAAATTGCAGAAAAATTAAAATTAAAATTAAAATTATACTAGAAATCATAAAAAAAATATATAATCAAACGTCCGAATTGGTTGGCGGGGGCTAATTGACGGGGGCAGTGGCGATAGTAAGGTTGATAATAGAGGGCAACATAGAGGAAATTATGGGGTGTTGCCTGTAGAATTCATAATGACTCAGGGAAAAAAAACATGATTTCTTCATTTTTAATGAAGTCTTCAGTCAAGTCCTTTAATATCACAAGGTTTGTCATGCTGGCCAAATCTTTTGTGAATATGTCAACTTTGACCCTAAACTTGTAAAGATATCAGATTTGCCTAAAAAAACCAATAACCTTTTAAGTACATTTAAGGTAACTCAGTCACCATTTTAGGTTACCTTTAAGTGACCCAGTCATATTTTAAGTACCTAAAAGGTGATCGAGTCACCTTTTTAGGTTACCTTCAAGGTGACCAGGTCATCTTTTATGTACCTTAAAGGTAATCTGGTTATTTTTTTAGATTATCTTCAAGGTGACCTGATCACAATTTAGGTATCTAAAAGGTGACCAAGTCATCTTTTTAGATTACCTTGAAGGTGACCCGGTCACACTTTAGGTACGTTTAAGGTGACCTGGATACCTTTTTAGGTTACCTGCATAGTGACTCGGTTACAATTATAAGTTATCTTTAAAGTGATCCGGTTATATTTTAGGTACCTTCAATATAACCTGGCTACCTTTTGACATTAGCTTCAAGTCATAGAGCTAAATACTGCGGTATATTGCTTATTGCAGGTAAACGGTGCACAGTATAAATGTTTTCACATTTTGTCATTTTATCGTGAGGTGCACCACGATATTTCACATACCGTTCACTTTTTGTGTACATATTATCCAAAAACTGCAGTATATCACAAATACCGCAAGCTATGTATCACAATATTTTTTTTCACGGATGCTTGTAAGCTTTTTTTTAATCATTTTACATAAAAAAATATCATAAATATATAAAGTGTTAAAATATAATTAATACACATATCATAAAATAAATATTTATTTTTATTCTTTTGGTTACTGTTCTTAGTTAACATAAAAATGGAATTGTTACTTTGAGCCATCTAGGAATTCAATGTGGTATTAGAAAATATATTTTTATTATTAAAATTTTATTTTTTCTCTTATATTAATAAATTAGTTTCTTTCTGAGTATTATTTATTTTGCTCTCTCTCTCTCTCTTTCTATCTCTCTCTTTATATATATATATATAACATTTTTTTATGTTTTTTGTATTGAAAAAATATCTTCTATCATATATATTTTATTTATATTTAAAAAATTATTATGAAAAAAATTAGAATACATATAACATGTGTAAAAAAATTATTGAATTTATGTCATCTTAAAATAATATTTTAATATTTATTTTTTACAAAAATGATAATGGTATGTTGCACAGTATATTATGTCATATATCTTAAGAATTTGGGGTGTGGTATATCTAACGGTAACGGTATTTAACTCCTTACTTCAATGTGACCTGGTCATATTTTAGGTACCTAAAAACTGATCGGGTCATCAATTTATGTTACTTTCAAAGTGATCCAATCACATTTTAGGTTCATCCAGAATGACCCTGTTACCATTTTTGGTTATCTTCAAGAGCTACAAAAAAATAAATATTTTGAAGCACAAGACTTGAAGCGGCTAATAAAAAATGCTTCAAATTTTACGGGCGCATTTAACATAAGAGCTGCTACCATCAACCGTTTTAAAAGTCGCTTGAAAATTGGGGTCGAAATAAAATTTAAGAAAAAAAGCTAAGGGAAAAATCAAAAAGATGTAAGTATAACTTTCAATCCTCTATTCTAAGGGTGTAAACGAATAGAACGTTCGGTAAACCGTTCGTAAATGATTCGGCGAGAGTTCGTTTATGTTCGTTTATTTAGTTAAACGAACGAACACGAACAGATTTTTATGTTCATTTAGTTAAATGAATGAACACGAACAAAGTCTTGTTCATTCATTTAGGTTCGTAAACTGTTCTGTTAGTGTTCGTTTATGTTCGTTTGTTTGTTTATCTATGTGCTAGTTATACATTTATTGTTATATATATTTTATATATCGTATATTATATATTTATTATAACCTATTATCATATATGTTTATCATTACCTACACTACCTACATTCTACACACTAGATTAGCACCCAAATTAGTGACTGTGATCATTTACTTTCGTTTAAATAGTTCATGAATGTTTTAGACTGATTGTTTTTATTTGTGTTTGTTTATGTTGTTCACGATCAGTTTCATTCATGTTCACAAATGTGTTCGTTTGTTTATGGTCCCTTTATATTCACAAACGTATTCGTTCGTTTGTGTTTGTTTGTGTTCGTTTAAGCTCGTATAAACGAATGAACACGAACACATACTAAAACTAAACGAACAAACATGAACAAGGAAAATATGTTTGTTTATTGTTCATGTTCGTTAAATGCTAAATGAACGAACATGAACAGGACTTGTTCTTTGGTTCGTTTACAGCTGCTCCACTCGCAAGAGACGAAAACCCTCACTGCCTCTTTGTTGCGCCTCATCATAGCGTTGCCTTACCGTTCCTCAGATGTGGCTACCAGCCCATCAACTAATCGATTTCAGAATCATTCCTTGAAATATCGTTCTAGTATTGCAACAAATACTCCTCTTTTCACATTTCTTGTTCGTTCCCCCTCTAGCAGCGCAGAGAAGCAGCGAGAGTGAGCGAGTTTATAGAATTTTGGGTGACCATTGATTCCACACCAATAAGAAAGTCGTAGAGGAGGTTGCCATCATCAGATCGAAATGCCTGCAAAACAAGATCATCTTCTTCTCCCCCATCTCATGAAGCAAATCCAAATGGTTCCAGTGCGTTACATCTCGCTCAAGCTCCAGGAGGACGAGCGCGAGCGATGATTGGATTTGTCCCCAATGAATCCACCATCAAGATTGACAACATCAAGATTGTTTTATTGTATGATTTTTACTGTAGCTTATTTTATTGTTGAATTCTTACTATATTTCTAAAGTAATTTTCACATGAGATGCTCCAGATAATAGATTTTCTAGTCGAAATTAAAACCTCTAGCCTTATTCTATTTTGTTAACCTGCATGTTTCTTTTAGCTGCTAAAAAATCCAGCTTAGAAGCATGGCTTGTCTACTCACTTGACTATTCCTTTGTTTCATTGGTACAGTTTCATTTTTTTGTTGCTTGAGAACTTTGGTGTGAGCACAGTGGAAGTAGTTTTGTTTGTGTTAATTTCAGCAATGGCACTTTCATTTGCATGGATGTTTGGTGTTACGGAACCTCGTGGCATCGACTTGCTTCTTGGTGAGGAGCCATACCATCTAGAGACAATTTTCTTGATTTTTTTTCTTTCCTCGCCCTTCTTAGTTCTCTGCATTTCAAAAGCATGCCACTTCGCACTAATGACTCATTCAAATGGTCTGCAGGTATTTTGATTCCAAAACTGAGCTCCAAAATCATTTAATAGACTGTTGGGGTTGTTGGTTGTGTTATTATGCCTCATAATGTTGATTGCAGAAAGAAAGACCAGGTCCGGGAAGTACTACTCAATAGAGTTGTTTCAAGGTACACTACCCCTTCTCAAGTGTTGCGGCACTTCCTCAAATAGGTTCATAAACCACAAATTACTGCCAGTTATGTATAGTTGTTTCAAGCCGCTCTTTTATTCTTGAATGTCTTATTGTGCTTAGGAATTCGATGGACATAACTGCTTACACTAACATATGGAAATAACACAAGTTGAAAACATCTTTTGTGGGTGCATGGCGAAATGGCATATATCTTTGGTGCCTGTGGAACTACACAACTTTTTCCAGTACCTTTTTCATCCAAGTTATCAGATATGAATGTAATTTTTGTACTTGTCCTTAACTTTGGATTTTGCTTGTTCTTTCTGTGCAGATAATTTCTTGGTTTGTGGCTGTGCTCTTGATGCTGATCAATGGTTATTTTTATTGGACTTCTTCTCTGAAGTAATCGGTGTTGTGTCCACCTCTCCGCTGTGTATATTTACTGCTTCATACGTGGCATTCATGATTTACCTAATCTCTCGAGGAGTTGTTATTTGTTGATGGCGCTTTTTTGAGCCGATTCAAACAGATATGGGGGAATTGCTTGACTGACCTCAAATATAGATTCGACAAGGGGACCATAGCTGTAGGAATTTATCTAGGCACGAGACTTGGGTTCGCAATGAACCTACATAAATTAAGTTCCTTTCCATGTCTGGAGGTAGAGGCTTGTGCCTTGTGCAAACTCATGGAATTTGTAATGTATTAAACCAATTACTACTAGTTACTAGTGATTACTAGATATCCTGTATAGGTTATTATGATGTATAAAAAAGAATCGGAAGAAGCAATAGTGAAATTGCAAGTGTTTTGTAACTTTTAGGTGCCTTGGTACTTGCAATGATTTCTTTTTTTTCTTTTTTGTTTTTTTGCATTGGCAGCACCCGAATGTTATAACTACAAAATAATATAAAAAATTTAGCTAGAAAAATAAAATTAAGGTAGAAGCGTTTGACCGTTACTAATCATTAAATTAGCATATGAACAATAGAAGCAGTTAACTGCCTCTAATTACCATACAAACAACAGAAGCAATTAATTGCTTCTAGTGGCTGAATATAAGATGTTATATTTGAAGCAGTTAACTATTTCAAAATTTAACCGTTATAAAAATTGAAATGGTTCGTGACTGCTTTAGATTTCTTTAAAGCAAGTCTTCCAGAAATGGTTATTTGAAGCGGTTGATAACTATTTTTATTTCTTTTAAAGCAGTCAAAACTGCTTCTACGAGATACCAAAAACCACTTCTGCGAGGTACTAAAAACTGCTTTTAAGAATATATTTTCTTGTAGTGAATGTGACCCAATTACACTTTAGGTACCTTTAATATGGCCCGGCCACTTTTTAGGTTACCTTTAAGGTGACCCAGTCACATTTTAGGCACTTTCAAAATGACTCAATTACCTTTTAGGTTATCTTCAAAATGACCCTGTTACACTTTAGGTACCTTCAATGTGACTCGGCCACTTTTTAGATTATCTTTAAGGTGATCAAATTATATTTTAGGTACCTTCAATGTGACTAAGTTACCTTTTTAGGTTACCATCAAGGTAATTGGGTTATCTTTTTATGTTACATTCAATGTGACCCGATTATACTTTGGATACCTTCAAGGTTAAGGTTAAGGTTAGATTTGAGGTTATGATTATGGTTAAGGCTTAAGGTTTAAGTTTTGAGGCTAGGGTTTAAGGTTTAAGGTTAAGTTTAGGATTTAAGATTAGAGTTTAAGGTTTAAGGTTTAAGGTTAGTGTTAAGGTTAAGGTTTATGTTTTGGTTAAGGTTTAAGCTTAAGGTTAGGGTTAGGTTTAAGGTTTACGATTTAAAGTTGGTTGAAGGTTTAGTTAGGTTTAGGGTTTAAGGTTTAAGGCTAGGGTTAGGGTTTAGGTTATAGTTAAGTTTTAAGATTAAGGCCTATGCTTAAGGTTTAGGTTTGGTTTAAGGATTAAGGTTTATGGTAGGTTTAGGGTCTAGGGTTAGATTTTTGGGTTAGGGTATGAGGTTTAGAGTTTAGGGATTAAGGTTTTAGGTTAGGGTATGGGATTTAGGATTTGGGTTTGCGTTAGGGTATGAGGTTTAGGGTAAGGGTTTAGGTTTCCGAAGACTAGGATACGTCTTGGTAACATCTAAAGTAACCAAAATACACAAAAAAAAAAAAAAAAAAGCTCACACGTGGAAACATACCCATAATGGATCAAATTATTTAATTTATTTCTTTCAATCTAATCTCTAAGTACAAAATTAAAGTTTAACCTGCAAAAAAACAATGACAGTTATTATCATCAAGCTACATACATTAATAGGGGATCCCACTTGGCATGTTTCCCCAAAGGACCACTTGAAACAACAGGATGAAGTGGCCTCTAAGAAAGATGAGGAATACATATTACCTGTGCAATACAAAGATGTAATACTTGTGCAAAACAAAGTAGTAGTCCAAGCCAACACTTGAAACATTAAAACAATCTTTCTTCACAAAGGCATACCAACTCACAAGAACATCCCGCAGTAATATAAAAATATAAACATGAAATAGACACATACATGAACTGTCATACAAAGTTCCAGCTCTAGAAACATAGCACATAAATCCCAATAATTTCTGTAAGATAGCTCATTAAGCAGGAGTTCAGGTAGGATCTAAGGTAAGCAACACTTTGGTCTAGCAATTTTATAAATATCACACAAAAGTCGAAATGGAAATTTAGGAACTTGTAGTGAAACTAGACATCCATGGGAACTTTCAGTTAATTTACTAGATTTAGACATAATATATAAATTACCATGTATTTGGTAATCAAGTACTTTTTAAACCCATAGAACTAGATTTCCAGATAGACTAGTCTCCACTAAACGAAATATATAAAATCATAAGAATATGCAACCTGCATTCCGTTAAATAGTGATCCTATGATTATGCAAAGATTTAATTCCAGAAAAGCAGTACATGATTTATAGCATAATTTATATTTTCACATTTTGACAGGACCAGCATTCAGGATTCTAGGACTTTGGCCCAAACCATGCATCTATAAACCACCCATATTCAGGTCTTAAACCAGTAAGTTGCTGAATACCATAAAACTCACACTTTGTGACTTGACTAATAAGATAATATCTGCAAGTTTAGGAACTAGGTATCAATACAAAAATCAGTAAGATTAGCAGCCAAGGAAAAAAGCTTTACTTACTGCGCTTGAATTTTTTTATTCCTAAATCAGACTTAACAACTATACTTGTCAAACAACCAGTAGTAGCTCCTTACTTGATTAATTAAAGAGTAATAAACAAACAACCAACGCCCAAAATGGAAGGATTCCAAGCTTTGAACACAAACAGCATCCATTTAGCAATTAATCTTACTACTAAAATATGCCACCTGACCAAATTAGTTCAAATAGTGCATGAATACTAAATTCATAGTAATATCTAATCCACAGAGCTGATAAATATGAGGTATAAATGGAAAGCAATCAGCTTTTATTACTTAGCAGTTCTCTACTAGTATTTAACCACAATTTCAACCCACTAGAAAAAACCAAGTGAAGTAATGTAAGAAATGAACTTGAACTACTTCAGCAAAAAGGCATAAAGCAAACATTTTAACACAAGCACAAATAAACAATAAACACCTTTCAACAAAGCAAGAGGAAAATGATTCACAAGCGTTAAATTGAATCAAAGGCTTCATATTCCCCTTCGTGTCAAAGATGGCTTTGCAGTCTAGAGAGAACCTAGGTGCTTTTTTAGAGAATTTTCACTGGGACCTGGTGCCTTCCTTGAAGTTGAATATAGGAAGTTGAATGGGGGAATCACACATCACATAAAAAATGGAAATAAATCACACACAAATCTAAATAAATCCAAAAAAGATTCAGGATATAAAAAAATTAAACATCGTTGACATCCACAAATAGGCGCGGTAAAATCTGACATGACCTGATGACCTAGCTCAACTCACGCGAATCTAAGCCTGACCTGACCTGATTTGATAAAAAAAAAAAATCAACGACTTGAACCCGACCTAAACTCGAACCCGATTGAAGGGAAACTTGAAAAACCCAAACTTGAAATGACCCAAGACAGAATTAACCCGAACCCGAGACTGACCTGACCTGAACCCAAGATGACTAAACCTGACAATACTCGATTTTAACTCTTACCATAAACCATAACTTTCCTCTTTCATTGTTTTTCATATTTAGTAAGTTCTAAATATGAGGGCTTCAATGTTTGGTAACTTTCATTTTTTTGGACTTTCACATTTAATATGTCTCATATTTAGGAAAAGTAACTTTCATAATTAATAGCTTTCATTTTTTGATACTTCCATATTTAGTAAGTCACATATTTCGATAGGGAACTTTCATATTTAGTAGCTCCATGTTTTTAGAAGTTCATATTTTGATAGAAGATTTCCATATTTAGTAACTTCTATTTTCTGAGAACTTTTATATTTTGTAAGTCCCATGTTTGGAGAAGACATTTTCATCTTTAGTAAGTTTTATATTTGGATTATTCCAAAACAAGTAACTTTTATATTTAGTAAGTTTAATGATTTTGATACGCAATTGTTAAGTTACAACATTCATCCCTAAACTTTTAAGTATAGTGCAACAAGGTACCTAAATTTTATAAAAATTTCATTTCAGTCTCCCTTGATAATTACAACATGGGTCCCTAAACTTTTGAAATATTTTCATTTTCACCAAATTTTTTTTAATTTTATAGTTTAGTTACTAATAGTGAACTTGATTTGCATTTTATAGTAATTTCAAAGAAAATTTATTGAAACATAAGCATAGTAAAATTGTCGTAGTGTATGTCTGAGTGATAACTGAGTGAGGATCTAAATGACCTATATAGTGATAGTTGAATAGTTTGGACCTAAAAAAATAATCAAGTATTACCAACAATGTTAAATTACCTAAATATGTACTAAACTATAATGAAGAAGATTTTTATGAGTATTTTAATTAAATACACTAAAAAATAAAAATTAATTTAAATTAAATCATGGAAAAAATTCAAATTCTTTAATTTAAAATTTAACAAACATTTTAAAAAAATGAACTGATGCAATCATTTTAGCCTATACACCAGTAACCCGAGTGAACATTAAGCTTGACCTGTAATTGACCCAAAACCTAATATAAAGTTACTCAAGACTGAAATTGACCTGATCTGTAGTGAACCCGAACCCAAATAAACCCTGACCCAACCCAACCCGAACACGAAATCAACTCAGCCCGAACTCATATAACCCGACCTGGACCCGAATTCATACTAACTCAAATTCGTGCTAACCCAACTAGACCTGAACCTGAATGACTTGACTCAAACCTGACCTGACCCACCTAATTGCCATCCTTATCCACAAATCTAGCCTGAAAAAAAAAAACTATAAGGGAACGATATAGGCAAATGAATATCACATTTGGATCACACACAATCACACACAACAAGAAGCAAACATACAAGTAGGAGCAACAACATATCCAATAATCAAAACATAAAATCTCACATTGCCTTTTCTATTTTAAATGTTACACTAAAACTTTAGTAGGCTAACAAAATGGGTAGTTCTAATTTCATTGGGAAAACAATAGTAGAACCAGTAGTAGGAAGAACCTGTTTAAGGGGATTGGATTTCACTGGTTGTCGTTAGGCAAGAAAATTCAAGGTCGATGACAATTTTCTGACCATTATTTTTATGGTTAGGGTTTAATTCCCTTGATCTTCCTTTCTTGCTCCTCCATTCGTTTTTCCATTCACTTTCGCCTCACCTCTTTCCTTGATTCAATTAGCTTCTGTTTTTCCTCTTTGTTCAAACTGGCCAGCTTTTCCTTCCATTCCCTCTGGCTCTTCTCCAATTCCCTATTCTCTGGTTCTTGAATTAAAACCTTTTTTCCTATATTTTCTTCACGTCGAATTGCTGCTGCTTAAGAAATTTCTTTTAGGCCCTCTTGGAAAGAGCTGTGGTTCATTTATTTGGCTCTCTTCCTTGCTCTCAACAACTTACCACACAATGGCTTGCTCTGGGTTAGACTAACAACTTGACAAAGATCAGGCAAATTGGTAATGTGAACAGGAGATTGAAAAGATGATAAGATTTGAGGAATATGAAAAGAAGAGAGATTGACTGAAGAAGGTGAAGAGGGGATGAGATTTGAGGAAGAAGACGAGAAGACTTGTAACCGACTGTGTGAGACTGCCACCAAACTCCCTCATATATGGTTTTAATCTGATGGCCTAATAGGTGGTGAATACATGTTTGACACCAAAATGACAAAAAATGAAAATATAGTTATCACAAGTGATCTTGGACAAAAGTTCAATCTCATGGAGGACAGAGGAGGAGATGGGGATGCATTGCGACAGCCCTTGTATTTTAGAATGGGAAAGTTACAAAAACCCCCTTGTTGTTTGCTCAAATCTACAGTTTGTCCCCTCTATTTTGAGAAACCTATACTTTGCCCCCTATATTTTTTATACTGCCTGATAATAACTTCTGAAACTGTATTTAAACTATATGGTAATAATGCTCTAGTAATTCCAATATTTTTGATATTTTTTTCACAACCAACCGACCTTTAAAAAATGCTGATACATAATTACAGGTGGGAAAGTACATTTACAGAAAATAAAAACTAATAGTTTAAAATGTCTATTAACTATAAAAAAAAATACTAGACAGATTGAAATTACTGGAAGATGATTATCGTATAATTTAAATACAGTTTCAAAAGTTGTTATTAGGCAGTATAAAAAATATTAAGGGCAAAGTGTAGGTTTATCGAAATAGAGGGACAAACTGTAGGTTTGACCAAACTATAGGGGGGTTTTTGAAACTTTCCCTTTTAGAATCTTCGAAAATTTTATACCTAGGGATGGCAAACGGACGGATCGGGTGCAGAGCCACCACATCCGCCACCCGTCCACCAGTGGCCGGTAGTCGAAACTGCCAAAAATAATTCTGGTATCCCTAACAACTCAGAATAAATAAATTTATAGTCTAGCAGTGAAAATCAGGTCGAATCCCAAAAGAGATTTTTTTACTGAAAACTTCCTATCAGAAAACTGAAATAAAAGATTGGGGGGGTTTCTTCAATTAAAAGCTGAAATAAATTAACTGTAGAATCAAAATGAAATTAACTAATACTAAAAACGCTCAGTTCAGGGTTGATTATCCATTCCAATCACTCAGTTGATCATCGAAAGAAAATATTTCTTCAATTCAAGCAAATAAACAGGACTCTCTTTAAAGCTAAAAAGAACCCTAAGAATTCAGCAGTAAAATTAACCAGAAAAAGCTTCAGATTAATTTCTTAATTTTGATTAACCAGATATTGAAAAGTAATTTTGAATTATCTCAAAATCAGCATTAAAATCAATGAACCAAAAAGTTTGAACAATTTAACCTGTTTTACTTATTCGTATGAACTAACCAGAAATAAAAGCATTCTCCAATCAATTCACTTGCTTCTAATTGAATTCTTCACCTAAGCGATTGAAAGAAAATCAAGCAGATTTGCAATTGCAGAACCAATTCAACAAGCGAGAACAGGCAAATTAATTACAATAAATCTGAACAACAAAGAAGTAAATACTTGAAATTAAAGAAAGTTTAAGCAAAAAAAATCAATCCTTACAACCGGTGTTGGCGATGAAAATCGTTCCTAGAACTGAACCAGAAAATTACTCAGCCTTGACCAGAAAAGAAAACAAAGAACAATTGAAAAAAACACTAAAAAGCGAAAAAAGAAAAGATCCGCCCCCTGGTGCGGCGGCAGCGCTTTTAAACCAAAAGAAAACTAAAACCTATGGCTAAACTCATAAAAACTCCCTAAACTTTTTATATTATTACAAAAGTATCCCAAACAAATAAAAAGATTCAAAGTAACTATAAGGTTTCAAAGTTATCAGCCAAGCAATACTCCAAGACATCAGTAGCAACTTCAAGCTGATATTCGACCTTGATGCAGCCAGTATTTCTCAAAACTGAAAGCATAAAAGTTGTAGATCTCTTTCTTATCTTCGAAAAGGCACCTGAATCACATAAAAGGGACATCTACAGCCAAATATATGCCCAAAATACCGTAACTGCTTCTGAACCGGCGGTGACTCGTAAATCGGGACTTTGAAGCTGAATTTGACCCCCTTAACGTGCAAACTGGGTTTCATGGTCTGAATGTTATTTATAGCTCCAGATATTAGCTTTCCAATGAATCAAGAATCACTTCATTCCGATCTCTGTAGCTCAAGATATAATTTTTCTACCGGAACATCACCAACATCCTGAAAGAGCACAACCAAATTAAAACTTGTAAAATGACAAATTAAATTCACTTTCAATCAATTAAGTCCAGATATGCTCTAAGCTACAAAACATACTCAAAATATATATTTAAGGTTCAAAACATATTAAAACATACTAAATATGAGAGAAATAAATATAATAAATATAAGCTTATCAACCAGACATGACGGGCAAAAAAAAAACGCTGGTGCCCGTCACCCGCGGATCACGGGCACCCCGCGGATTGCCCACAAAACAGCCACAAAGTGCGCCGGACCGCTCTCAACTCCCCAGAATAATCTCAACCGACAAACTCCGATGAATTTCGACACTGCTTTCCCGCATAAAAATCCATCCAATCCCAAACCCTTACTCGAATTGCATGACTTCAGCTTCCACTACATACTCGCTGGCCCCAGCGGCACTACACACTCAATCGCTGGCCGCATAAAAATTGCAGCGGCGGAAGGTCGACGGCTAGCTGTGGGAAATATTTTGGGACGATGACGGCAAAGAAAGAAGAAAACGAGAGGCAAAGAAACCAGGCTTGGAAAGAAGAAGATGAGAGGCGAAGAAAAAAGAAAACGGGAGGCGAAGAGACCAAGCTCGGAAAGAAGAAGACGAGAGGCGAAGAAAAATGAAAACGAGAGGCAGGCGGTGACAGGAGTAGAGAGAGTGCAACTGTCTGTGCAGGGTTTGGTTTCAATTATTTGTTAATTCACTTTTTAATCACTTAAGATGCATATTTGTTTCATGTTAGTCCTATTATTTTGACAAGTTACAAATAAGCCATTTACAAAGAAAGAAAAATTGTGGCGGGTTACGGGTGTCACAGGTTTACCCGCGGATGAAAATCAAAATTCGTGCCTGTCAAACGGGTGAAGATTTCATCGAATACCCACAATCTGTGGGTCAGGTATCCGCGGGTGACAGTTTTCACCCGATCCACTGCCATCCCTATTTATACCTGCCTCGCGAACGTAATGGCCCAGGTAAAATAAGAGGCTCCTGATCACTTCACTCTTGCATCTAAATGCCGAACCCACGCAACGGCACCGGCACCGGGGCCGAATCCCTTCCTCATGCAGCGCTCTTTCCGAGCTCCGGTGTCGGCCACTTGACCCCCTTCCTTCGGTTGGCCGCGACCCTCATCCGCCGCCACTGCCGAGTCACTCTAATCACCACCCACCCCACTGTTTCCTTGGCCGAGACCCAGCTCGTTTCCCGATTCCTCACCGCCTTCCCTCAGGTGACGGAGAAGCACTTCACCCTCCTTCCCCTCGACACCGAAACGGTCAACAAGACGGACCCATTTTTCCTTCGGTGGGAGACAATCTGCCGCTCCTCCCACCTTCTCTCTCCCATCCTCGCCTCCCTCTCACCGCCTGCCTCCGTCTTCATCTCCGACTGCGCGGTAATTTCTTCCGTCATTCCCGTCACTCTGGAGCTAAAAATCCCAAATTATGTGCTTTTCACTTCATCCGCACGAATGTTCTCTTTTTTCTCCAACTTCCCTGCAATCTCCGAGACCAATGCCGATCCTTATCGGCTTAGTGATACGATTGAGCAGGGGAGGGCGTCTATTCCACCATTGCTACTAAACCCAGATGCCCAATTCACGCAGCTTTTCAAACAAAATAGTCTGATTCTGGGGAAGGCCGACGGGGTGTTGGTCAACACATTTGAAGGACTTGAAACAGAGGCTCTCCGTTGTCAGCCACCTTCCGTGTTCGGCGTAGGACCATTTCCGCCGGAAGAGTGCGAGAAAGATTCTTCGGAAGGAGCAATTGCGGCAATGAAGTGGCTGGGGAAGCAGCCGTCGGGTTCAGTAGTTTATGTGAGCTTCGGAAGCAGGACAGCCATGGGAAAGGAGCAGATTAGAGAATTAGCTTGCGGTTTGGTAACGAGTGGAAGCAAGTTCTTGTGGGTATTGAAAACTACAACGGTCGACAAGGAGGAGGAGGAGACATCGATCGAGGATATTCTAGGGATTGAGCTCATGGACGAGATTAAGAACGCTGACCGTATTTTTCTTATCAAAGGTTGGGTGAATCAGGGGGAGGTTCTGGGCCACAAAGCGGTGGGTGGGTTCGTGAGTCATTGTGGGTGGAACTCAGTGTCGGAGGCGGCGTGGAATGGCGTACCAGTGGTGGCTTGGCCAGTGAACGGGGACCAGAGGATCAACGCGGAGGTGGTGGAGGCCGGCAGGTGGGGGCGGATTGTGCGGGGATGGAGGTGGCCTAAGGATGTGCTAGTGAAGGCGGAGGATATTAGGGAGGCGGTTAACGAGGTTATGGGAACTGAAGGGTTTAAATTGGCAGCCGCGAGGGTAGGAGAGGCGGCGAGGAAGGCAATCGGTGGCGGTGGCAGTAGTGATGAGAAGTGGAGAGAGATATTTCACCGCTGGAACAACCCAATCTGAGAAGGGGACTTCTCCACGTTCCTTGTCCTCCATCGCAACAGGTTTTAAAGCTCATTTTGTTATAATTTCTGTACTTTTAGTAAATGTTGTAATTTCAGTTTATATAATTTTATCTTCTCACAGCAACACGAAGCCAATCCGAGCTTCATCTCTGCAACTTTTTTTTCTCCCTTAGAATAAATATCTACAGAAATGCTTCTTTCCTAAAGCACTGGCGCCAAACAAACGAAACATTTACCTCTTAAAGCCCCGAAATCTGAAAGACATTTTCTTTTTCTTTTTTCGGTACATTGGAAGACATTTTCTTTGAATCTACTTTTTCCTGGATATATCTAATGTACACCCTATCATATATATATATATATATATATATATATATATATATATATATATATATATATATATTCAATACTATTATTTATGGTATAAAACAAATTTGAGCACATCATGTCTCATGTTACTCCAAAATTAGAGAAATGTGCAAATGAGATATCATATATTTACAAACTCAATATATGATGTAAATGAAAGATCTATGCAAATAACACATCAAATCTCACTTCCTACCAAAATTAGAGATATGTATAAATCGGATAACAAATATGTATAATACTTAATGTATAAAGCAAGTGATAAATATGTATAAATATGTAACACATATGTACAAATGAGATTATAGATATTATATAAATAAATTATAGATATGTTACATTTGTTCATATATTAGTACAAAGATAAGAAGTCTTATATAAATACGATATGAATATTAGGGGGAAAAAAGTAGCTTTTTGAACCCCAAGGTAATATTGCAAGTTTTAAACAAACTCAATGTATAACAAAAGTGAGAGATCTATGTAACTAATGTGTGACATATTAATAGTATGTAGAGTTTAACTTCCAGTAAACAAATAGATGGGAACACATCAAATCTTACCTTCTGTCAAAATTGGAGATATGTATAAATCGGATAACATAAATGTATAATACTCAATGTATAAAGCAAGTGACAGATATGTATAAATATGTGACACATATATATAAATGAGATCAGAGATATGATAAAAATATATTATAGATATGTTACATTTGTTCATATATTAGTACAAAGATAAGAAGTCTTATATTAATACGATATGAGTATTAGGAGAAAAAAGTAGCTTTCTGAACCCCAAGTCAATATTGCAAGTTTTAGACAAACTTTAGCTGGTTTATGTAGTTTGGCCCAAAAAAGAAAAGGGGATCAACTTCAGGCTTCGACAAGTTGGTCTGTCTGATCACTCCCAGGATACCTATTGCAATCCTTAGGTAGGGGTTTAGGCACGCACTCAAGAGCTACTTGGCTCTTGGCTCCCTCTTCTTAAGCCCTAAGTATAGCCCTTCTAATCTCCTGTTGCATAACGGCCTTTAACTACTCAAAGCGGGCATGCTGAAAGGCTTAGAGCTGATCATCGTGTAACCAGGTAGGGCCCTTGCCCTTCTTCACGTCTTGAAGAGGTAATAGGGCTCCTCCCCTGACAATCCTTCATCCAGCATCTTGGCCATGTGAGGCCTCTAGTAGCTCTTGAGATTGTCCACCATTAACAACGTTTTTGTCATTGAATTGGCTCTCATCACATTGTGATCTTCTAGTGTTCACCATTGTTTTTTCCACAGATGACACCAAATTGATAGCAAATCTAGGGTGCTACCAGCCAAATTAATTAAACTAGCCTCCAAGCTAATACTGGTGACATGAACTTGGGAACCTGCACTCAAAGACATCATTAATGCCCCAAATTGTATATTTGAGGAAAACTCTTCAATAGTCAGGTTAGCTTCTTGAAAGTGGCAAAGAAGCTATGAAGAATAGGGTTGTAGAACAAACCTTAAAGTATCGTGGGGTTCCCATTTTATGGAGTTGGAAGAGATATGTTTTTGTTGGAAAGTCTCATTATTGTGAGATCATTTTCCATGTAGGAGTTTTATTCCTTTTCAGCCTATATGTCAGCTTACTGGGTTGTACAAGTGATGAATTGGGCCTTACTGAACTGTTTGGACCTTGATATTGGGCTTTAGGCCTAGTATGGTATCACTATCTCTTTTTTTTCCCCCTTAAAACTTATTCAATAATTGAAAGTAAAATTTCATGATGTCCAAAAATTACTTTTAATCATTTTTTATACAATAGCATGTATTTCTTTACATCTTTTTGGATACTAGTATGAGGTGCCCCTAACCCAACAGGCAAGGCTAATTTCCACTTATGGGACAAAAGACTGAGGTCCATCCCACCAACTAACAATTTTATTCTAATTAAAAGTGAGTCATATGGTATCTTACAAACCAAACATTACATAAAACTCTAAAAAGATAATAGAATATAAAACTGACCAATAAAAGGTTACTTATTCCTATAACACCAAATAAAAGGAAGAGAATCGAATCAAACCAAACATTCCATGTAAACCATAATAAATATAGAATAGAGAGCTCATAAATAAATGGAACAATCCAGACAAAACTGACAATAACTACACAGAACTGGAATCAACCAGACATCAAGAGCCTAAAAAATATTATCTATAAGAACAAAAAGTTTGCATATAAAACCTAAAAGAATAAAGATAGGCGTTATTTTATGTAATCACTTCCATATTTATTGCTAGGTATCTAGATGCCCCAATAAAGCTGAGATTTTGATGAACGCAAGATGAAACCTAAATCCCTCACTATCTGTCTTCAAATGAATATTTACCCCGTAAGAATCTTGACTCGCTCTTAAACACCAGGACTCCTCTTTGGGGAGTAACTTCGGCGCCGAGGGGACTGTGACTTCTCTTCGGGTGAAGAACTCCTTTGGTGGGGTGCCCTGGGCCTTTTGGGCCCTTCTTCTTCCGTTGGCAGAACCCTAGGGGGTATGTTCTCCGTTGAGGACTCATCTCGCTAATCCCCACTTCCCGAACTCCGGTGAGTTGATTTCGGGCTCCTTTCCCTGCGAGGTACCAATGAAGAGGGCCTTCGGCCCGGAGGCGATTAGGGCCATCTTCGGTCCAGCTGTTGCGTTATTTCAGCTACAACGGAGCGCTGAAATTCACGCAGGAAGCCCACGGTAATAGTCAGATGACGTTCATCCTCAAGTGAGAGAGTCCCTGCTGCAGGCTGCTCGGTTGCCGGTTGAACCTCTGGCGCGGACGGGGACTTAGGCAGTCCCTTGTCCTTAAAATGCTGAGTTTCAACAACGGAAACCTGGGAGTGGTTTCCCACAGATGGCGCCAAATGATGCCCAACAGCATCTTCGTCGTGTGACATGGTGTGACCGAGAGGGACTTCTGGTGTGAGGGAACGCCCGAAATGTAGATTTCCCAGGAGAGCTTGCCTGAAATGCTCAGAAAACAGGGGTTAGGAGGTCCCCAGTGTCTTTTTCCGGGGAGGAGCCTCCGACGCCCAAGTCAGTGTTTTGGAGGAGGAGAGGGGGTACTAAGGGCCAGAGATTCTTGCTTGTTACGTTTTCTCTAGAGGGAGGAGGAGAGAGCCCCCCCTGCTGAGACCGTTTCCCTGCTATTTATAGGAGGGAGTGACCCGTTCAGATTGTGACACGTGTTCGGTCGGATATAATCTGTACTTTTCTGGGCGTGAGGGCTTCCAGCCGCTTAGAGGCTCCTCGGGCCATGGGCTAGGGCTGGAGTGGCCCTACATGACAAGACATAGGTGACGTCGGTGTGTCAGAGCGCATATGAGGGTGGTGTGTAGTGTGTGTGGGTGACATGTCAGAGGCTCCTTAATTGCTTATGCTGTACCCCCGAGGTCCCCTTTGCTGAGGTCGCCCTTCGGAGTGAGGACCCTTCCCCATGAGTCATACCGGTATTTCGGGGGATTCCCTAACTCTACAGTTTCTCCTTCGGGGGGATTATCTCCTGCCGAAGGTGGCTGGTCCTCCTCCCTCAAAGCTAATTCGGTCGCCTTTCCGAGGGAGGCAACACACTAGTCACCCGAGGTTGGTATTGTCATTCTTGGGAGCACTAGCGGGCTACCGAGGTCGTGTTCCTGAGGTGTCAGACTCCCCTCTTTCCGAGGTCGGTATTGGCATTCCTTGTGGGTGAAACCGGATTTACCGAGCATGATACCTGGCCGAGGTTCTTGGGTTAATGGGGCGATAACACTTCGGCTATCAGCTACCTTTGAAGTAGTTTTGAAAACAAACAAGTTTAATTAAGATAGGTTGCATAAAACACCAACCAAAGCTCAGGTATGTAGAGAGAAGGAGAAGCTTGCACAAGAGAATTTTCATAGAGGTTCGAATTCTCCACTTGAGAGCATACTCCTCTCCTCAAGTTCACCACTTGAGAGTTTTCTTCTCCATTATGAAACACAAAGATACACAATAGCCTACGAGGGCACACAACCCTTTGATAGTTCATTCTACCTTTACCTCTCACTAGTTTTGCCAAAGGCTAACTAAAAACCTATCTAACTTCCTTTCCCTTACAAGGAAATCACTCAACCACTCAAGGCAAGCTCAATAATCTTGTGGTTATAAGGTGGTAAGAATTAAGGAAACACTCAATGCTAGATAAGCCAATGAAAGTACAAGCACAAGTTCTTGGCAATTTTTATAGTTCAAGCTCTTTGATGAACGATTCTCTCTTCTAGTTGCCAAGAGAGATTTACAACATGTATCTTAGTGTAAATATACTCTTTAGGAAGCTATTAGACCGTTGGAACCTTGCTGGAGATACCTGAAAAGGTTCCTTAAAAACTGGTGACCGTTTGCTTTGTTTTTCACGCAAAAGGCCGAGTTTCCAGATTTTGCGTTTAGTTACGAGTTTAATGGGTTAAACTCGTAACTAAACGCAAAATTTGGAAACTCGGCGATTTCCCTTTAACGGTCAAAAGCAGCTGGAGACAATGCATTTAATGTTTTGCAGGGTTGTATAGGTGGCGTCCTCTGATTCGTCTGAATGCTATTTGAAATTTTGACTGAAATCGCGCCACTTGTGGAATTTGAACGGAACTTTCAGGCTTTAAACCAAACTTTAACACGTTAATTGATGGTTTCGAAAAGTTACAGGAAACTCAGACTACGGATTAAGTCAGTTAAACGCATTAAAGTAAAAACCTGGGAGCAAGTTAAACTTAGGTGATAGAAGTACCTGTTAAATTGTGACTTTAATGGATTTAACTTGAAACAACTTAAAGCCACTTGTCATTTGGAAATCAAACTTGATTCAAACTTTAATATAAATTAATAACCTACTAACTTCTTTTCAAAAACAAGTTTCCTCAATAATTTTAAAACATATATTTTTGAGATAACACTTAACACTCTTGAAAATTAATCATAAGTCCAATTTACCCTATTTTGACCAATGAAGTGAGATTAAATACATTAACACAAATCACTTGTCATCATCAAAATTAAAGATTTCTTTGGAACAAATCCAACATCTTTTATGTAATATATAAGGGTATTACAAACTCCTCCTCCCCTTATATACATGGTCTCGAGTTGGCTCTGATATCATCTATAATTTCCTAAATCCAAAACTGATCTATGGAATACCTGCCCACACCACATTAGTTATCTTTTATGAAAAAAGATAAGTACTAGGTGATAGCCGAAGTGCTATCGCCCCGATCACCTGAGGACTTCCACCAAGCACCATGCTCGGGTGAATCTGGGATCACTGACAAGGAACGCCAATACCAACCTTGGGAAAACTAGAGTGTTACCCCCTCGGAAAGGTGACCGAACTGGCTTCGGGGGAGAAGGACCAGCCGCCACTCGGCAGGAGAAAATCCCCCTGAAGGAGTAACTTCAGAGCTAGGGGATCCTCCGAACTATCGGCACAACTCCGGAAGAGGGCCCCTCATTCCGAAGGGTGGCCTCAACCAAAGGGACCTCGGGTGTACGGCGGAAACAATTAAGGAGCCTCTGACATGTCGCCCGCACACACTACATGCCGCCCTCATATACGCTCTGACACGTTGACGCCGTCTACGTCTTGTCATGTAGGGCTATGCGCACCTTAGCCCGTGGCCCGAGGAGCCTGCAGGCGGCTAGAGGCCCCCACGCCCAGAAAGGACAGATTACACCTAACCGAACACGTGTCACAATCTGAATAGGTCACCTCCTCTTATATATATCAGGGAAATGGTCTCAACAGGGGATCCCTCTCCTCCCCTCAAAAAAGAAAAGGCCATAGGCAAGAATCTCTGGTCTTTAGTATTCCCTCTCCACCTCCAAAATACTGATTTGGGCGTCGGAGGCTCCTCCATAGAAAAAGACTCCGGGGACCTCCTAACCCCTGTTTGTCTGAGCATTTTAAGCGGACTCCCCTGGGAAACCTACACTTCGGGCGTTCTCCCACACCGGAAGTCCCTCTCGGTCACACCATGTCACCTGACAAAGATGCTATTGGGCATCACTAGGTGCTTATGCTCTATAACTTAAGTCTATATATTTACATAAGGCTTTTCACATTTCTTTCTTGTGCGATATGGGATTGTTACTTTTTTTGTTTGCTTTGGTTTAGATTATTGAGTTAGTTGTCTTGCTGAATTATTAAGTTGGCTATGCTATTAGATTTTTTTTTCCCTAAAGTACTTTGTCTCTATATTGATGCATTGACAAATTATGGTTGATTCGACTATATTTCTTTATGGTTTTGTTAGGTTCAATATTTTATTGATTCTACTTGTGAAGCTGATTTAATACTAAGGGCATGAATGTTTACTCATGGAGCTGTTGCTTTAAGGGTTTGTGCAATACTTGTAGAGTTTTTGGATATCAAAATATACTCCCTAGTAGATGCCTAATGCCTGGTTTTAAATACAATAAAAAGATTCATATTTTTATATTTAGAGTTTAAAATTGTATGAATTTGTTACAATTTCCATCAATCAATAAATTTCACTTTTTATTTCTTTAATATGAATTGTATTTCAAGTTAGATTGATGAAAATAATATAATGTTTTGGTGTCCTTAAAAAAATTAATATGTCAGCACATATGCTTTTTACTGGCATTTTGTTGTAAAAATTGACTTGTTACAGGCAAGTGCTTGCCCGATGTTTTGCTCAAAACATCGTTAAATAGGTACATTAGCGACATATTTCCTAAAAAATTGCTATTAAATACTGTGCATTATAGTAATTTTTTTTCATAAAAATGCCACTAGTTATAGTACATTAGCTGCATTTAAAAAAAATGTAAAGAAAGACGCAGAACGTTTACCATTGTGTTTCTAGACTTGGCTTTTTATTACATTTTTAATTAGTTAGTAAATGTACTCTAACATTTAAAAATACTGGGAAAGATCCAAAAAAACCTTGGCCAAATGCCCCATTTGTAATAATGACCATTGCAAAATGAACACTCTTGTCCTCCTCATTTTCAAAGATCATGATGAATAGATTCAGATTATGGTTTGGGCATGTCACCTGCTGAGTAAACTGCACTTGAAAATGTTGAGCTTTTTTAGGAACATCTCGAAGGTTCACCATTGACACAACTTTATTTAATAAGATTTTCATCGCGACCATGAGATCAAAAAAATCCCCACAACGATCGTAGAATCCTAAATCTGATGCGAACCTCTTTGGTATAATGACTAAGAAACACGCCCAAGATGTTTTTCAAGCTCTACAAGACATTAAAGATACTGGATTTAAACCCCTACCCTTAATCAACTCGTGATTAGAAACAATAAGTATAAGAAAACCAAGATCACAAGCAAATTGTGCACCAAGGTAGCCCTCAAAGAACCAAAGAAAATTTCTCTTTAAAGAAGCAATATTATTTCGTATAAAGGCTGTGTTTTACGACCAAAATATATGCCTATTTATAGGCTTAAACTAGAGTAAAAGACTCATCAAAATTTGCAGCCGAAGTCAAATAGGAAACCTAGGTACAAAAGACTTACGAAAACCTAGTCAAACTAGGATTCTAACACCTAATTTGCACATGTTTAATGTGTGTAGTGAATTCCTCTTATCCTATGCGACCTGCATCACTTCCATGGCCCTAATTACGTCCTAAATAATGTAAATAAATAGGAAAATAAAATAAAACAAACAACACAAAATTAGCCATAAAAACTCCAAAATAGTCTTATTGGGTGCACTTTAAAGGCTCCGTAGGGTTTTTGCTTGTGTCTTCAACTTCAAGCTTGAATAATTAAGTTCCATTGACTTGATACTTCCTCTTAAATGTTGAAAAAATTTCTTGAAATATTAGAGCTCAAAGATCCATCTTGTAAAAGAAAAATGGCCTTGAAACACTTCAAGGTGGCTCCAAAGGTGCATGTGTTGGCTCCAAGCTTTGAAACTATGTGCTTAGGTGTGTAGAACGTATCCAAGCTTCTGTGTTGGTTTCCCTTCCATAATATATGATCCAAAAATTCTAGAATAAGCATAAGATAAATCCTTGGCATCATGGATATGAATTGACACAAATCAGACTCTCTTTAGGCTTCATTTGAGCATGATGAAACAAAAACTTTGACATTTGTCCTCCCTCCAAGTATGCTACCTTCTCTTGGCTTGGATAGCTAGTAAATAGCTTAAGAAAGGCATATGGACTTGAAATAGCTCCTTTTGAATGGCTATAAAACTGTTATGCTTGAACTTGCACCATTAGGGCTCGTATGTGCTCTTTGAGTTCCTTAGCCTTCTTCCTTGTCAATGGCCTACTAGTTATCTTCAATGGGTCTTTTTCATCCTTGGTTGTGCTTTTCTTGATCATATCAACTCCTCTCCCATTAGAAGTTTTCATCCTCGAATCAAAACTCCTGTGTAAAACCTCAAGGATGCTGTATGCACTCAAAACAAATGAACATAAACTCACATAAGCGTAAGTTAGGCATGTCAAGACAATAGTTTGCATAGGCCATTCAAACAAATAAGAATTGAACACAATGTGGCCTAAACTAATAACAAAACAAGGATTTATGATTGGAAATTAAAGATTGAAACACAAAAATGGGCTGAATGTAAGTGGGAATCAAAGAAGTATGTAATGCATGTGTAAGAACTAATTTATGCATGAAAAATTCCAAAGAAGTGGATTTAACTTGAGGCAAAACAAAACAATGTGAAATGGATGCAAAACAAACAAAATAAAAAACAAAAGACACCAAAATGAATTTTTCTTTAGAAAAAATCATGCAATTTAAAAGAGGATTTTACAAAATAAAAAAAATAGAAGCTTTAAAACCATATTTTGTCAAAGTTTCATGCTTACTTCATTCTCTTAATCTAGTTTCATGAAAACCGTTCTTCAAAACAACATTGCTAGCAAACGCACATTGGTTGAGATTTTCATACAAAACCACATCAAATCTAGGTGTTAGGAAGAAATATATTACAGTGGTTGGAATAAGTCTGCATGTATCTTCCTTAGGAACTACAAAATTTTCACCTTTGCACTCAATGACTTCGGGTGGAGTTGCAATAATTTCATCCCCTTGAACCATAGGATAAGAAACAATGTTAGGCAAACTTTTGCATATGAAATCACTTGGACTTACCTCAAATTGTTTCTTTTCAACCTCCTTTGTTGGTTTGAAACATGAGACATGACTTGGAATGTTAGGAACACCAACTTCTTTGATGGGCAGCAACTTACTTGATTCTTGTAGTTCATATCCACTTAAGTCCTAAAAAGAAGACAACACAACATTAGAAGAAGACTTTATTATGTCAGATGAAAGTAGGGCTTTTCTGAAGGTCTTTCTCTTTTCACTCAGCTTGGGTTCATTGCACTCTTGTCTTCTCTCAACTTCACACTTAATTTTTTCTCTCGAGAACTCTCCACTCTTCTTCCCCCCATGTTCACTCTTTTCACTTAATCTCTCGGTTATTCTCTCGGCTTTCCCTTCATCACTCTTGCCCTCAACTTTCCCCTCTTTTTCTTTTCTCTCAACCTCACTTTGAAGCTTTCTTTAATCCTCCAAGACTTGTTGTGGTGAAAATAGGACAAGCATGATTGACTTTTCTTGTTGAGGCTGAGACAAGTTTCCTATTGTGGCCTCCACTTTTGGCTTGGATGTTTCTCTCACATCCTTGCTCCATGCTCTTCTCCATGTAGAAATTCCTCCCTAAGATATTTTGGATGCCTTTGCTCTTTTAATGATCCTCTCAGCCTCAATGGCATGGTGAAGCAAGTTCTCCATATTGAAAAAAGGCACCATTTCCACTTTGTTGGCGATCTCATGGTTAAAACCATTAATGAATCTAGCAATGGTGGTCTTCTTATCCTCAACGATGTTAGCTCGAGTCAAGGTCATTTCCAAGTCTTTGTGGTAGTCTTCCACACTCCTTTGACCTTGCACTAGCCTTTGAAGCTTGAGGCGTTGATTTCTAGTGTAATAGCTAGGAACAAATCTCCTCCTCATCAAGGCTTTAAGGGCTCTCCATATGTGCATGGGCTCCTCCTTATTCTTTCTCTTAGAAGTAACATTCTGGTTCCACCATACAATAGCATAATCAGTGAACTTAATGGTAGCCAATTTAACCTTCTTTTCCTCTGAATAATGATGGTAATCAAACACCATCTCAATCTTTTGCTCTCGTTCCCAATATGCATCAGGATCACTCCTCCCTTGAAAGGATACAATCATAAGCTTGATGGAGTTGATATTTTTGCCCTCCCTTGGCTCCCCCCCTCATTAGAAGCCCATGGTCATGCCAAACTCCTTCAACCTCCTCAGGTTCTTCTCTCCTTGGACCTTTCCTTAGTTGCAAGATGGGATTAGGTCTCATTGGCAACCTCAAATTCATGTTCTCAATCCTCCCCACAAGTCTGTTGAGTGTTTCTTGAAGTTCCGTCATGGTAGGCTCCTCATTATGCCTCACTTGAATCCTCCTATCCTTCTAGCCCTTCATACTCTTGAAATCAAAGATCCTCACACACTCACCTCCCGTGTTTCACTCAAAGATAAACACTCAAAACACTTAATTTTATAGTGAGAATATTACTATTAAATAGTCCTCAAAAGTTCTATGAAAACTTTCCTCAAAGCAAACAAGAAAACTTGAATTCTTGAAAACAATTTTGACTCCAAAATAGAAGTGGGCTAAACAAGCTTTAAAAGACTCTAGGAAGCCCTTGCAATAGATGATTATAAGAACCACAAAGAAAAACTTTAGGCTGAAAACAATGGCTTAGGGTTTGTGGTTGCAAAAACCAAGTCATAATATGCAAGCATCTTTTGCCAACTCTTTTCTTTTCTTTTCTTTCTTTGTTCTTTCTTTTTTTTTTT
The DNA here is from genome assembly GCA_039654915.1 of Aquilaria yunnanensis. Lineage (NCBI taxonomy): Eukaryota > Viridiplantae > Streptophyta > Magnoliopsida > Malvales > Thymelaeaceae > Aquilaria > Aquilaria yunnanensis. Next base: position 8,652,125 of record CM077595.1, read on the forward strand.
GAAACATTTTTTTTTCTTTCTGTTTTGTGGCTACAACACTTTCCTCTTGAAGTTCCTAGCTGCCAAAGACAAAATATTAGTTTTCTTTTTGGCCAAGACAAGAAACTTATGAAAACATGCACAATTTGAAACAATTCTTTGGTACCGAAACTTCTTGAACTTGGATCTTTATTTTTTTGGTGTTTTCTTGACTCTAGGATGCTGGAAACAATGAAAACAAAGAGGATTAATATGGCTGGACATGAAACAAAAAGATAGGAAACAACAAAGAACAAACGGATGAAAACCGAAAACACAAGGTAACACTAGTTGGCTTCTTTTTATTGTTTTTGTTGTTTTGCTTTGAAACAAGGCTGGAAACAAAGAACACATACCTGTAAGAAGAAAAATGATTAAAATAGAGAATTAAAACATGAAATCACTCAAAAAAAATTGAAAGAAAAACGAAGAGAAATGAGAACACAAACATGTCCTTCAAATGGAACTTGTGGCTCTAATACCAACTGATACGAACCCCAATGATATAAAGACCATGAAATGCGCCCAAGATATTTTTCAAGCTCCACGAGACATCAAAGATACTGCATTTAAAACCCCCTACCCCTAATCAACCTATAATTCGAAACAATAAGTATAAGAAAACCAAGAACACAAGCAACTTGTGCACCAAGGTAGTTCTCAAAGAACCAAAGAGAATTTCTCTTTAAAGTAGCAATATTATTTCGTATAAAGGCTGTGTTTTACAACCAAGATATGTGCCTATTTATAGGCCTAAATTAGTGTAAAAGACTCATCAAAATTCACAGCCGAAGTCACATAGGCAACCTAGGTACAAAAGACTTAAGAAAACCTAGTCAAACTAGGATTCTAACACCTAATTTGCACATGTTTAATGTGTGCAGCAAATCCCTCTTGTCCTATGCGAGTTGCATTACTCCTACGGCCCTAATTACGTCCTAAATAATATAAATAAACAAAAAAATAAAATAAAATATGTTACAACACAGGATTTGCCATAAAAACCTTCTTTTAGATGTTCAAAAAAAGGTCTTAAAACTTTAGGGCTCAAAGATTCAAGTTGTGGAATGAAATTGGCTCATAAACATTTCAAGGGGGCTCAAAAGATAGTCTTAATGGGTGCGCTTGGTGTTCCTTATTCTTTGACTTGTCTAGGCACTCTAGAATTGAGCACAAAGCTTGGGAATCATTTCCACATGATGTCTTAAAATTTTTAGCAGCTCATTGTGAAAATCCACGTCCATTTTTTGTGAAGAGTGTTGAGACAAAAACTTGAAGTGCATTAGTCAGCTCCTTAACCTTTTTTCTTGTCAATGGTCTACTAGTTATTTTCAATGAGTCCTTGTTATTCTCAGTTATGCATTCCTTGATCATATCAAAATCCCAGAGTAAATTAATGTAATCACAAAGAAAATAAATTACCTAGTGGATGCTGTAAATCCTCAAACTAGAATAATAAATTAAGAAAACAGTTGATTAAATAAATAAAAGATGAGTTATTAAAAGAGGAGTTCTTGCTGTGCAAGGAAATAAATTCTCACGTGGAAAAAGAATCCTTCTTACGGGAGCAAGGAGCTAGATGTTCACTCACAATAATAATCAAGTGATGTGATGTGCTAGAATTAGATTAGACAGCTTGGATTTTTTTCTTTTTGTGAAATCGCTATCACTAATATGGATATAGGTAGTGATATATATGTATTTGTAGGGTAGCTAAGTTTTCACGACCAAAAAAAAAAACGGAAGTAGTGTAGCTGATTGGTTAGGCTTAGGGCTACAATTCACTTATCCATAAACGTAAAAATCCTCAACAAGCACTTTATGAGATGTTCTCTCTTCCCCTCATCTAGAATTTGTAACTTATAATGTATTTTATTCATATAAAAGATTTTTTTTTTTTGTAAAAACAGATTCACTAACTATGCTACAAATTAGTTAGTTATTGTACACTTTTTTTTTAGAAAAAATAACAAATAAACACTAAAGTTTTGAGTTTGCCTGATTAGGTCACTAATGTTTTTTTTTAGTCAAATAAACCACTAACATTATTGAGTTAGTCCGATTCATCAACTGCCGTTAAGATTAATTAACTTTTAGTCCTAAAACTTTAGTAACTTTTCTATTTTATTCTAAATGAACCCTCGATGCCGTCTACCTCCGCTGATCCGTTGCCAACATCCTCTCCATCCTCCTGCATGTCTCCTGCCCTGAGAACATTGTCTTTCACTTCATCGCCACTCGGTGCCCCACTGCCGAGCTCTCCTACTCAGTCACCTCCACCTTCCCTTACCTCAACTTTCACAACTACCACTTTGACGCAAATTAGGTCAAGGGCAAAATCTTGTTCTCCATCCACCACGCGCTTGAACAGACGCTTAATTATGTGCGGATCTACCTTGCTGGTCTACTCCCCACCGGAGTCTGTTGGATCATTCACTTCGACTCTGATATGATCGTTGTCGATGATGTGGCGAAGTTGAAGGAGTGGAGCACGGGATCTACGAGCTCGGATTGCTGTTGCCGTTTTTGCTATTTTCGCTGGAGAAGTGGTAGGAGTGGAGCACCGGTGGAACCAAGACGGCCTCAACGTTGACAATTTGAATAGCCTATTCTTCCAGATTGGACAAGATGTAAAGTTGTGAACTAATATAAAGAATTTAAAAAAGTTTAAGGACTAAAATGGTAAATTTTGATGGAATATTCTCTATTTTGATAGGGAATATTCGGCAGGTTAAGGACCCATGGCCTATTTGGCCTGATTTTAAAATGTTAGTTTGGCTAAAAAAAAATATTAGTGGTCAAATTGGGCAAACTCAAAAAATTTAGTAATTTATTGGTTATTTTTACCTTTTTTTTGTTATTCAGATGCATTTTTACAATTGTATAAAGTTGAGATACATATATTTCTAGCAAAATAAAGAATACCTGTTTTTTCATAACTCATAAATACTGTCAAACTAACATATGTGACATTTGCAAGAAAAATAATGAAGGTGAGATATGAACATTAGACCTTCACCAAATGTCTCCAAATCTCAAACCAATTAATTTGTGGTGATGAATCAGTTAATTATTGCACACTTCAGATTTAAATTGCTCCTAGCATAAGCTCACTTTAATCATTTTTATTGATACAAGTTTCAGCAGATTTTTTTTTTTAAATTCCTAGTGCACCGGTATTTTTTGGGCTTGATGCTACAAGTGGGACACGGTAGTTCAAAACCTAACGTACAAGCCCATGTGAATTCAGTACTATGCATTAAAGCGCGTCATGTTCATCAAGTCCTTTTGTTCACTTTATATTTTATATATATATATAGTCCATTCATTGTCCTTTACTTTTAATATTGATTCTGAACTGATCATTTACTTCATTTTATATCGTCATAAAATCTTTTACCTCCTAATGTGCACTAAAAAATAGGAGCATGACAGTGCGTGACTCTGAAAAGTAATGATTAAAATTCATGGATGGTTACTAACCTTTAGGTTTTGTTTTTTTGTTGTTAAACAGGTTTTGTGAACGTGGTAATTAAAAAACTGAGGCTGTACTTGTTCGCGGGTTGATGGGCTGACCGGATCGGGTCAGGAGGTGGGCATAGAAAAGAAGGCTCCAAATGTAGCTGTATTTACTACCTATGCCACCTTGTTCAATTCTCGCACACCTACTCACCTGCCACGGTCTCGCCCTAATCCCTCTTAGACATACCCAAATCCCTGGCCACTCCCTCCCGATCCCAACCTGCCCAATCGAAGCTCTGCACACCGACCTCCGCCTCCTTTGCCATGCATTTTCTTACGCAGTAAACCCACCTCCATCCCGCCACCCGACAATCGATTCCTTAGCCGATCCTTCTTATCCTACTTCGTGATTTCGAGAAAAATTGAAAAGCTCCGTCGAGAAACTACAACAGAAGGAAGAGGGCAGAGACAATGCCGGCGGCAGAGGCAAGCTTCGGTATGCCAACAACTCCAACTACAAAAATGACACCATGATCGCTGTAGTCAAGGAGTGCCGCCCTATCATCGCCGAGAGTGAGGTCACCGCTTGTTCTGTACTATTTTCCCTTTCAGTATCATATCTGCCATGCCATGTTGTTATAGGGTTTAATATTCGTGTTACAAGAAAGTTTCAGCTCTCAGATATTGATGAAATTTTTTTCCTCATTTATGTTTCTTTTGGGGTTGAAGAATGATGGGTTGGGTTTATGGTAGTTTAAAATTTATCTGCGGACCAGCATCGGAGGCTTTCAAATTGGCTGAGAACTTTTATTTTGTGATATTGCTTCTATTTTGTGGGTAGTTTGTGTGTGGAATATTTGAAACTTGAGCTTTTTGTGCAGTGAGGGATATTAAGAGGAGATTTGGAGAAATGAAAAAAAATAAGAAAAGAACCAGGTAGAGAAAGTAAAAAATAAACAGGGTGCTTTCTATAAGACACTGGGCAGTGATAAAAACTAGGAAGAGTTAGCAAATAAGAAAAGGTAATGGGATGAAAGGCGAGGGCTGGAGGATGTTAAGTGATAGTAATTGTATTTGAGTCCATGAATGGTACTACTACTCACTTTAGTAACAGTTTTACCCACATTATTGTGTTGCCCTTTAGCTCTCTGTTCCCTGCTTCCCTAATTTTGCTATAATTTAGTTAACCTGATACATAAAAGTTTCATGGAGAAATAATAGCTAGCATTATTTAGTTCTCTTTGACGACCTATACACTTCTTTTGTTGTCATTGGCGGGCTGCTGTTTTTGTTGGACATGCCTTTTTACCTGGGGGCAACTTTATTTTTAGATGTCAATCTTTTCCTCTCTCTATGCATTAATCCACTTATAACGACAATAACAATTCATCATACATCCACTTGTCTCAAATATGGAGGGGTTTTTTATGTTCAGGTAATCTTTTAATTGTGTATTGTTTGAAGTTCTCTTTTTTTATTCTGTGATTGGAATTAGCTTCTCCATTGTTTGTGATCAAATTAAAATTACCATTGAAGGATATTTTTTTTGCAGTTAGCAGTTAGAGAAAAAGAGATTTGATCATGAAAGCGAGAGAGAAATTCTAGTGCTAATGGAAAATTATGAAAATCTAATTAGGGTGAAGGGGTAAATTTGTTTTTCAGTTGGAAATGTTGGCATGTATCCAATTTTATATCCTATCGATGTACTAAAACTCTGCTGTCAATTCAATTAGGGCTTTCCTTTCAAGTGGTTTACAGGAAAGTGATGTAATTTTGTGGTGTTTTTGTATATTTAACTGTTTCACTTGACTTGCTACTGGATTCTTTGAAGCTGTAGGCCATCTTTTTTTGGATTTATGCATGCTTTGCACCTCATTTTCTCTTTTAAACTTAAAGCCAAGAAGAGTAGTTCCTATATGTGTATAATCAATATAGTATTATCTTTTTTCCATTAAAAAAAAAAAGAGATGGATAATCAATGAAGCTGCTCTTTTCAGATACTGGAGGCAGAGTACTTTTTAGTTCTTAATATTCGTGTTACAAGAAAGTTTCAGCTTTCAGATTTTGATGAAATTTTTTTCCTCATTTATGTTTCTTTTGGGGTTTAAGAATGATGGGTAAAATTTTGTATCATCCTATGCTAACATCTAAAATATACTCAAGGATTTGTTAACTGTTAAAATTTGTGTGCAATGTCTTATATAATTATCCTAATCTAGACATTCTATAATTTTCTATCTAATATATGTTCTATTGTTATTATGAACTATGTAAAAATTAAAATAACAAATAGTATTAGTAGAATATTGCTTTCATTTTGAATATTTTCTTACTAAATTACTTGATTGCATGTGATTATTAATTGTATAATCATATAATTTTATTTGAACTATTGCATATACTATCAAGATACATATTACTACCACTTTATTTTACTTCTAAAGAGTTCATGTTGGTAAATAAAATTTTTTTCTATTATTTTATTTAAAATTATCATTACATTATTTATTATTTCTAACCTTTTAAATTCTCACTGAAATATTGAGTATTTAAATTATTTTTTTTAATATCCATAAACTTTTCATTTTAAATTCAATCACATTTCCTCCACAATTTAATGCCGAGACAATGCTAAGTATTAAAGCTAGTTGAATTTCTAAGGAGAATGAAAATGTTGATAACAACAATAATGACTTGGTATTTGATCTCTCTTCCCTTCTTTTGAAATCATGTTGTAGAAGTAGAAGGCTAAAGTAATTTTGACTTTTCACTTTTCATGATATTATGTGTTGATATAAAATTAGTGTAGTGTTTTCTTTATATACTTTTGTAGGCAAAATGGTATTACTATGTCCTTTAACTAGTTGAACTAGAGTCCAATTTTCTTGGTGAATATCTCATGACAATATAATCCATTATAGTATCCCGCTTCATGTTTCTTTCTAGGCTTCTCACGTATTTTTTTTTTCTAATGAATGCATCTGCTTGTAGAAATAAAAATGAAGTAGAGCTAAGAACAAGAGGTTAAATTAAAAAATAACAAAAAAAGAAAAAATAATGGACAAAACTAGAAATAATGAAAGAAAAATGAAAAAGAAAATTAAAATTACTGATAAAAGAATAAACAACTACTAATAAAAAATAAATAATAACTAATAAGAAACAAACAAATAATTTATCTAAAGGACAAACATAAATTGATAAAAAAATAAACAACTACTAATAAAAGAATAAAAAACTATTTATAAAAAAAATAAATAACTACTAATAAAAAAAGGTGGTTAGTTTATAAAAAAAAATAATTAGTAATTAATAAAAGAACAAACAACTACTAGTGAAAGAACAAACAACCATTGATAGAAGAACAAATAATTATTAACAAAATAATAAACAACTAATTTATCTACAAAATAAGTATAAATTGATAAAAGAGCAAACATTAATTGATAGAAACAAATAATTATTAATAAAAGAATATATAACTAGTATATCTAAAGAATAAATAAAAATTGATAAAAGAACGGACAACTACTGATAAAAGAACTAATAACTGTTGATAAAAGAATAAATAATTACTAATAAAAAAATAGACAGCTTGTTAATCTAAAGAATAAGTAAGAATTGATAAAAGAACAAATAACTATGAGTGAAAGAACAAATAACTACTAATAAAATAATAAAAAAATTACTAATAAAAGAGCAGACAAATAATTTATCTGTAAACCACTTGAAAGAAAAGCCCTAATTGAATAAACACCAGAGTTTTAGTACATCGATAGGATATAAAATTGGATACATGTCAACATTTCCAACCGAAAAAATGAATTTACCCCTGCAACCTAATTAGAGTTTCATAATTTTCCATTAGTACCAGAATTTCTCTATCGCTTTCATGATCAAATCTCTTTTTCTCTAACTGCTAATTGCAAATAAAATATCCTTCAGTCGTAATTTTAAGTCGATCACCAAACAATGGAGAAGCTAATTCCAATAACAGAATAAAAAAAGAGAACTTCAAACAATAGACATTGAAAAGATTAGCAAAACACAAAAAAACCCTCCATATTTGAGACAGGTGGATGTATGATGAATTGTTCTTGTCGTTATAAGTGGATTAATGCACAGAGAGAGGAAAAGATTGACATCTAAAAATAAAGTTGCCCCCAAGTAAAAAGGCAAGTCCAACAAAAACAGCAAACCGCCAATGACAACAAAAGAAGTCTATAGGTCTTCAAAGAGAACTAAATAATGCTAGCTGTGCAATATACTAAAAAATTTGTATGTATCAGGTTAACTAAATTATGGCAGAATTAGGGAAGCAGGGAACAGAGAGCTAAAGGGGAACACAATAATGTGGGGAAAACTAGGACTAAAGTGAGCAGTAGTACCATTCATGGACTCAAATACAATTACTATCACTTCACATCCTCCAGCCCATGCCTTTCATCCCATTACCTTTTCTTATTCGCTAACTCTTCCTATTTTTATCACTGCCCAGTATGTAACAGAAAGCACCCTGTTTATTTTCGCTGTGTCCACCTGTTTCTTTTCTTATTTTTTTTTCATTTCTCCACTAGTCATCTTAATGTCCCTCACTGCACAAAAACATCAAGTTTCAAATCCGACGACACACAAAGTACCCACAAAATAGAAGCATTATCACAAAATAATATGAGTTGTCAGCCAATTTGAAAGCCTCCGACGCTGGTCCGCAGAGAAATTTTAAACTACCATGAAACCAACCCATCATTCATAAACCCCACAAGAAACATAAATAAGGAACAAAAATTTCATCAGAATATGAAAGCTGAAAATTTATTGTAACACGAATATTAAACCGTAGATCAACATGGCATCGCAGATATGCTACTGAAAGGGAAAATAGTACGGAACAAGCGGCGAGCTCACTCTCGACGATGATACGGCGGCACTCCTTGATGACAGCGATCATGTTGTCGTTTTTGTATTAAGAGTTGTTGGCATACCGAAGCTTGCCGCTGCCGCCGCCATTGTCTATGCCCTCTTCCCTCTGTTGTTGTTTCTGGACGGAGCTTTTCAATTTTTCTCGAAAGCACGAACTAGGATAAAAAGGCCCTGCAAAGCAACTGACAAATCTGAGCGCAGATCTGATAATCGCAAACACACACCTGCAAAGGGACTGACAAATCTGAGCGCAGAAGAATGGTTTGGGAAATTTAAGCGAGAAGAGATTGAATCCCCAGATTGACAGACTCACCTTCGTTCTTCGATGGGAGGAATCGATGCTCGGGTGGCGGCGCGGAGCTACGTGTCACTGCAGGAGCAAACGCTGGCGAAGGGGGCGGAGGTCGGTGTGCAAAGCTTCGATTGGGCAAGTTGGGATCGGAGTAAGTGGCCGTGAAAGGCGGAGGCGGATCGAAGTTGGGCAAATGTTCTATTCACTACGTAAGAAAATGCATGGCGAAGGATCTGGCGGAGGTTGGTGTGCAGAGCTTCGCTTTCATGTTGGGATCGGATTTGGGCAAGTCTGAGAGGGATAGGTGAGAGGGATCAAATTGGGGGTGACCGTGTGAGATGAGTGGGCGTGCAAAAATAGAACCCTTGTGGCATAGGTTGTAAATACAAGTAAATTTGGAGCCTTTTTTTATATGCCCAGGCCCTGACCCAATTAGTCTACTGTTTGACCCGCGAGCTGCTGTACAGCCTCACTTTTTGAATTACCACGTTCTGCAAACGTAGTTAACAACAAAAAAACAAAAAAACAGAAAAATGGCAAGGGACAGAGATCATCAGATGGAGATGTTTAACGACTAACACCCAATCTATTTTAACTTAACTCAATTTAATATAAAATAATTTTGATTTTTATATTTTTTTACTATAAGTTAATTTTTTAAAAATTAATATTATATATATGCAACAATTCATTGAAAATATATTTTTTATAATCTTACAAAATTTTTATAAATTTAACAATATCATAAAAATTTATTTTTAAATAGATTATTGCATTTACATAATATTAAATTTTAAATGAAATTGGTTTCAAACAAAAAATATGTAAACATAAAAATAAGTCAATTGATTTAAGTTAAAATGAATTGGCCCTAAAGAGGTAGAAGTTATAGACATGTGAACTAGATGAAAAGTTTGACAATTCACCAAGGAAGAGCCTAAAAAAGCAAACTTTGAACATAAAACTCTTCCCCACAGCAACGCATGAGGGGCTCGTGAACCTGGCATTATATTAAAACCTAAAAGGTAATAAAAGTATGCATATACTTGCACCTAAAATCACTGTTATCAAATCTAGCCCGATCATCTAGATCGGTTCAACCATGATTTGGGGCATAAAGGGTTGAGTGACACCCTCAAACCCGAAAGACCTAGAAGATTCGATAATCCATTTAGTTTCGTTCACCCGAATAAGATGTGGGCTTGACATTCTTTCACCAAGTGGGCTTAGCAGTTTTGTTGGCTCAATTGTTTTGGGTTGATACTTTACTAATTGGCCCAAAATTTCAAGGTTGAAAAAAGAATGAAAAGGCCATGACTGTATTTGTATTGATGCTTTTATTCATTCATGTTTTCGAGACATTAAAGATTCAATACTTTGAAATTTGAACAATTGACTATGCACATATTAAAATTAAGTGTTATTTTATTATGAGATATAAAATAATAGAATGTTATTGTATGATTTAAGTATGAAAAAAACATGTAGATAGGCAATATTTTTAATAGCAACAATAGAAGACACTTGGAGAGGTGTGAGGATGTTTGTGTGTCAAGACTGATGTATGTTGTGGTTGGCCCAGTCAGTTGAATTGGTCGAACTGGTTGACCTGTCACCTAGCAACCACTTTGGGTTACTCTTTTCTAAACTATGCAATAGCCAACTTGTAGTAATTTTAATTTTTTCAATATTTTTTGAAGTTAATAGACATTTTAGATTACCATTTATTTTCGTGTAAATGCATTTCTATACCTTTAAATGCAAATCAGTATTTTTTAAATATTGGCTAATTGTGAAAAATATAAAAAAATTGAAATTATCAAAAAACAATTATCACACAATTTAAGTTATAATTTCAAAAGTTATTGTTAAACAGTATAAAGAAGACAGGTGTAAAATGTACTCCCTCCGTCCCAAATTCTTTGCACCGTATTCCTTTTTGGGTTGTCCCAAATCCTGTGCACCATTTCTTTTTTTAGCAAGTTTTCCTAAACAACTTTATAATTATACTCCATCCTCATCTACTCTTTTCTTGTTTGTTCTGAACATGCTCTATTTCTCCGATCCCCTTGTTGGCCACCGTCGGTATGGTCAAGGCAGCCAATCAAGGCGGTGGGTGGTGGGGCAAGGAGATTGGGGCGGCGAACGACGGGTACATCGAAAGCGAGAGGCGATAAGGAGATGGGGTGATGAGGCGACGACATCGAGGGGCCCGAATTGATGAGATAAGGAGAAGAACAAAGGGGTTTAGGCTGAGAATTGTGATCGGCGATGATCGATTTGATGAGGGATTAGTACTCTGGTGACGAGGCGATAAGCACAGAAGCAAGGAGGTCAAAGACCCGTCGGAGGCGAGATTGGAGTCAGAGGCGAAATCGGAGCACAAGGCGATCGAAATGAGCCTGAGATTGATGCTACTATGAAGGAGATGAAGTCAGTGATCATCACGATTGAGGATCTGTAGGCACCAGTGCTGAGGACAGAAGTGCGGAAGCGATGAGGAAAAACGTAAGGAGATCGACAATGGGAATTGATGCATCGGGGTCGAAATCGACACTTTGGTGATAGCAATTGACATGTTAGGGGACTAAAATCGACGTGACGAAAAACGAACGGTGGTTGGCTGGCAGGGTATAGGGCGGCGAATCGTTTGACGTTGCAAGAGGACAAAGTTGTCCAAAACGTGCAAAATGTTACTCACCTAACAAACCGTGCAAAGTCAAATGGCGCGATTAATGTGAGACGGATGGAGTATAATTTTAAAAATGGAGAGACAAGTGTAGGCTTTTAGGGAGTATAATTTTAAAAATAGAGAGACAAGTGTAGGTTAGGTTAAACTACATTGACTTCGTTACTTTTTCTAATTAGAATTTAAAATATGTGGTTTTGGCACAAAAACCAAAATAGATTAAAAATTTTATGCATTATTGTACTTTATCCTGCATTTTTATATAAATTAATAATGTAAAAAAATATTGAAATAATAATTTAAAAGATAATGCGGTAAATTACGCTATATATAGTGCACGAGACGATGTAATGTTCATGCAACTTGCCAATCTCTCGTAACAAAGGCTAGAAACCAAACCAACCTTCCACTTCTCCACACTCTCCTGTCTTGCAATGTCAAACTCAGGCAGTGGCAACCAAGCCGGCGCTCCTCACGTAGCGATCTTCCTCTCCTCTGGCGGCGGACACTTGATGCCCTTTCTCCGGCTGGCCACGATACTCCTCCGTCGCGGTTGTCGAGTCACTCTCATCACCGCCCACCCCATCGTCTCGCTAGCTGAGACCCGCCTTATTTCCCGATTCCTCGCCGCCTTCCCTCAGGTGGCGGAGAAGCACTTCACGGTCCTTCCCCTTGAAGATGCCGAAGCCCTCGACAGGAACGTATTTATCCTCCAGTGGGTGGCCATCAACCGCTCCGGCCACCTCCTCGCTTCGCTCCTCTCTTCCCTCTCTCACCCTGTCTCTGTTCTCATCTCCGACATCACGTTAATTTCTTCCACCATTCCCGTCTCTTTGGAGCTCAAAATTCCAAATTTCGTTCTTTTCATTTCAAGTGCAAGAATGTTCACTGTCCTCTCCAACTTCCCTGCAATTTCTGAGGCCTGCATTTCCGATTCCTTCTGGCTCAATGGTGCGATTGATGTGCCGAGATCTTCTCTTCTGCCTGCGATGCTGAACCCAGATGCCCTATTCACGATTCTGTTCAAAGAAAGCAGCCTAATGCTCGAAAAGGTCAATGGAGTGTTGATCAACACGTTTGAAGGGCTTGAAACAGAGGCTCTCGAATGTTAGCCGCCTTCGGTGTTTGCCTTGGGGCCATTTCTGTCGGAGGACTTCGAGAAAAAGGCTTCAGAAGGAGCAGTGAAGTCAATGGGGTGGCTGGACAACCAGCCAGCGAGATCCGTAGTTTATGTGAACTTTGGGAGCTGGGGGGCATTGAGAAGTGAGCAAATCAGAGAATTAGCTTCCGGGTTGGTAATGAGTGGAAGCAAGTTCTTGTGGGTAGTGAAAACTAAAAATGTCGATAAGGAGGATGAGGAAACAATCGAGGAGATTCTAGGGATGGAGTTACTGGAGAAGATCAAGAATTTCGATCATGGTTTGGTTTTAAAAGGTTGGGTGAGTCAGGGGGATGTTCTCGGCCACAAGGCGGTGGGAGGGTTTCTGAGTCAATGCGGGTGGAACTCGGTGGTGGAGGCGGCGTGGCACGGCGTTCCGGTAGTGGGGTGGCCACTGGACGGAGCGGACCAGAGGATCCACGCGGAGGTGGTTGAGGCCGGTGGGTGGGGGCGGACTATGAGGGGGTGGAGTTGGGGTGGGGATGTGATAGTGAAGGCGGAGGAGATTGGTGCGACGGTAAAGGAGGTGATGGGAAGTGAACAGATGAAGTTGGTGGCGAAGGCGGTGGGAGAGGCGGCGAGAAAGGCCGTCGGGGAGGGTGGGAGTGAGACTAATGATGCCAAGTGGCAAGAGATGTTGCGAATATGGAACAAGAAAATCTGAAGATCTTCTGGTCTGATTTTCGTTTATGTCATTGTACTTCTCAAGCCATCATGGAACCTGAGTTTCTTCTTCACTGAATAAGTCTCCCTTTCGGACACAATCTCTAATCTTTAATTGTCGTTTTATTTTAGCTCTTAACCTATTGAATATTTTGTTTTGGTCGTTAATCTACTAAAATTATTTGGTTTTGGTCCCTCACCAGATGAAATTCATTAACCTAGAATAACTGTCTGATATAAAATTTTAAAATTTTAATTTAAATAATCGGTAACTGTGTTTGAGTAAATTTAAGCAGTTTAATATTTTTTTATAGCAAATAAACAATTTAAACTAATAAATTTTTCTTTCTGAATAAAATAAGTTCAATTAACAGAAAGAAAAAAAATGATTTGAATTTTCTATTAACTATAAAAATTATTATATAGATTAAATTTATTGTAAAGCGGTTACTGAATAATTTAAATTATAATTTAAAAATTTTTTATTAGATGAATATTTTAAGTTAACATATTTCATTCAGTGGGGACCAAAATGAAATATTTTTAATAGATTTAGGACTAAAATGAAACTTTTTAATAGGTTTAGGATCAAAATAGAATATTTAATAGATTAGGGACTGAAACAAAAGAATAGTTAAAGGTTAGTAATCATTTATGCAATTTACTCGTTGTTAATATGATTAAAAGAGCAGGTTGTGGAGTTCTTTGCTTTGGGAGCCAATTCTACTTCTTCTATTTCAGAAAGAATGGATATCCCTAACCTTGTTTGGTCCCCGCTTCATTCTGGTGGCTTTAAATTGAATTTAGATGGTGTTGTTAGTCTTAGTAATGGCAAAGTTGGAGCTGGTGGTCATATTATTGATCACTAGGGTCAGTTTGTCATTGTTTTCACTAAGAATCTGGGAAGAATTTCTCTGCTGCATATTGAGATTTTGGGTCTCTTTGAGGGTTTGAAAATGAATGCTTTAATGGGAAAAATAGTGTTAGAGGTTGAATTAGATTGTAAGGAACGTGGCTTGGCCTAACCTAGGGAAGGCATAGGAGGTGGTAGGCCATTCGTGGGCCCTGGGAAGGGAGTGTGACAGGTTGGCTTGGCATAGTGTAGCTTGTGTTGAAGCCTGGGCGTAGGCAGAGACCGGCCCAGGCACACCGGTCCTAGGCTAGGGGCGGGTTAGATGTTACTACTCCAACAACTCCTTTTTTAAAAATTGTAAAAAATGGCAAAATGACATTCTATGGCCCCCCTAACGACTCCAGCATGCTTTTTGTCCTCAAATTCCCATTTTATCCATTTCAACAACTAGTAACAATTAGTTTTTAAGGGCTTGTTAGTCGAAAAAAAATATGGACTCCCCTGTAAATGGAGGGCCTCATTTCCCATACTTCTTCACACCAATAATTGCAATCTCTTTTTTTCCCCTACTATATTCTCTCTTAGTTTGTTCAATCTCTCAAGCATTTTTCCTAGTTTCTTCCAAATCTCTTCTTCATTTATACTATTATTCTTTCACCAATGGCATCAAGAGGAAATGGTAGGACTGCCAACAAGGTATGGATAGCTCTTTATTCTGTACCATCGGCCTAAAAGGCTTATTTTGTCATTGATTCCGGTTGGCTGATGAAGGGGTCCACACCCAAAGTGTGGCCAATGATGACTACTTTGACATAGAAAATTAAGATTTGGGGCTTAATAATCAATTATCTGACAATGATGTTGAAGAGGTAAAGGCCACCCCGGCTGAGAACCCGGATGAAAAGAACAAGACCCAACCAACGTCGACAAGCCCCAAGACCGAGGATCCACATGCACAAGGTAAATCTAGGAGACTAATGGCATAGGTGTGGTAGCATTTCGACCTCATTTAGGAAGGAGAATCAAGGTACGGGAAGTAAAACATATTGCAATAAGAAGTTGGCAAACAAAAAGAACTTCAACACAAAAAAACAATATTAAGATCTTCGAGTCTGGTTTTTGTTTATCTCACTGTACTTCTTAGGCCATCGAGCCTAAGTTTCTTATTCATTAAATAAGTCTTAGGCTTTTTCACTAAATAAAAGAAAATTCTACACTATGATAGTCCTCAAAGTGTCGTAAGTAGTAGCACAAAAATTGAGTGAAAGACGCATTTAGTCCTCAATTTACAAAGAAGCATCAAACTAGTCACAGAACTTCATATGTGTGTGATTAAGTCAATTTGGACAAAAATATAAATTGTAATAGTTTGAAGCAAAGCTACAAAAAAAATTGTAAACCTTGTTACTTCATAGTAAAAATTGAAGATTATTATTCCTTAATTAAAAGGAAATGGTAATTTACTTAATAAAATGAAGCATAATAAGAAATTTAAATGAAAGTGATATGAAAAAGGTGGGCACAATTGTATAGTACTCATAATAACAACAAGTATATAAGTAAGTAGTGAATTAGGAATGCTAACAAGGTAATAAATATGGGCAATAAATGTAGAAATTGCATGCAAAAGGATTTAAGGATTAACTGTTAAAGGAGAATGACTAGAGTTGGTATTATTGAAGTAATAAACTTGCTGAATA
The DNA here is from genome assembly GCA_039654915.1 of Aquilaria yunnanensis. NCBI lineage: Eukaryota > Viridiplantae > Streptophyta > Magnoliopsida > Malvales > Thymelaeaceae > Aquilaria > Aquilaria yunnanensis. The sequence goes on from CM077595.1 coordinate 8,667,884, forward strand.
TGGTTAAGTGGTGGTTGGAGTTGATTGAGAAATGGTTGTTATTGTTAATGTGATTAGTTAATGAAAGAGAGGTTTTGGGGCATGTAAGAAATAAATGGAGAAACAATCCATGTTCACTAAGATAACCATGTTGTAGCAGATGTTTTGTTTCTATGGATGTGAAGAAGAATGTCTTGGAGTTGTGTTGTGAGATGTGACTCCAAGCAGAAGCAAAGAAATAATTGTAGAGGTCGGTGATTTGATGGATGGTTTGTAGGTGTTCACAAATTTTGATTGAAAGAAAGAAACACATTGAAAACATAGTTCACTGCTAATTTAAGAGCCAAGAACGCTTTTTTTTTTTTTAACAAACTAACACTTTTCAAGCATACTAAAATGCCTTTCGTTTGTACTAAATTGCTATTATGGGGTAAGGTTTCGAAATAAGATGCGTATGGGAAAACGTATTTGGTAAACCAATGAACAACATAAAAAAAACGATGGACACATCCAGAAAAATGATAAGTTTATGAACAAAAGTGTAGAATAAAGTATAATATGAGGAATAAATGATTTTTATAATTTTTTACATTCCTAAAATAAAAAAAAAAATATATGTATAAAAACACATGATTTAAGTTAAAAACGATGTTTTCCTCAACATCTTGCACTATTGTTATTATTTTTTTTTTAAAGTAATGCACAGGTTCCCAAAGTAAATGTATTACAAAAATGGCCCCTCATAAGAGCCTTCATTAGAAGTGGAATTCCTGGATAAACTAAATTTTTAGGAGTTAGCTATAAGAATTACTCTTATTACTTTACACAATATTTCTAAATATCAACACTCATTCATTAGTTATGAACAGTGTAAAGTAGAAGAAAGAAATGCTATTCACACCTTTTTTTTTTTTTTTATGAATGTGATTGACTCTTTGAAATTTAGTCTCCTATTCACGAGGTGATCATGTTTTGAGGGTCTGTGTTACAATTTCTCCGATTTCAGCCTGTTTTTTGCCATTTATGGTTAAATTGCATTTTCAGTTTGTGAAATTTTAACCTTTCCCTTTTTAGTCACTAAGTTCGACTTGTGTTGCATTTTGGTCCCCAAACTTAATACTCCCTCCGTTTCATATTAGTTGGCCCTTTTGCCTTTTTTGACTAAAGTTTGACTTAAATATATTTATATTAATATGAATTCAAAAAAATTCTAAAAAATGATATTTAAAAACTAGAATCTTTAAAGTTTCATTTTCATGTAAAAAGTTCATATTTTTGCGATAAATTTTATGAGAAATAAAATCATAGATTAATTACTGTGAATAGTAAAGAGGACAGCTTTTGTGAAACAGAGGGAGTAACTACTTAACTGGATTCTCTCTATTTGCTTTCTCGGTCTTCAAATTTTTTCCATTGTTTTTATGTACTATCTTCTAAAGCAAAACATTGGTCATCATTAATTGTTAAACTTTTAATATCTAAAGCTTTTTCCATTCCCCTTTTAGTTCTCAAAATTTTTGGCCAATTTTTTGTTTTATTTTAAATTTATTAAGTTAACGGTTGTACTGATAATTGATTAAAATAAATTAATTTTTTGTGTTCTAATCATATTTTTCATTATGGATAATTAAGTTTTATAGTATGAGTTATTTAATTTAAAAGCTCTATGGTTTAATAAAGTAACTTGATCCATAATTCCTAAAACTGAAAATGATTTTTTTTAAATAAACATCTCAATCTACATTAAAAATTGGAACTTGAATTGATAAGAAAATATCCATTATTTCAAAGCATGTACAAAACTATGTTTCACAATGTTATGTTTCGATCATAACTAAGCATTTCAGCGATAAGAATGTAACATAAAGAAAGCCTAACTCAAAATTAAAATAAAATAAAATTTTAATTAAATAACAAAAATTTATGGTTGAGAATTTTAAATTATTTGTTATTGATATTTGCTTTAATGATAAATTTATTAAAAAAAACCCGCTGCAAATGCGAGTGAAAAGTAACCTTCTTCTTACTATATATTAAAAGTCGAAGACTCTGTTACTGTTCATGAACAATAACTACAAAAGGCGTTGCCTTTTTTTTTTCATGAGGTTAATTACATTTGTGACTCATAACATTTAATTATTGTTCTATTTTGGACCGTAACCTCGATTTCTTGTAACGGAAAGTCACTAACCTCATTTAAATGTTCCATTTTGGACATTCCATTAACTTGAGATATTAAGTTGGATGAAAAAAAGTTAAAATTATTTTTAACACCTGAAAAATTTTTCTATGCCTTAAAAATCTTAAAATTTTTACGTTTGACAACAGAACGATCCTTAATGTTCTCACTCCTCAATGATCACCATTGGTTCTTGGAACAACATGGCATGACTAGATGTAACACCTTCGACAGTGTCGCTACCCTCTAGCTAATTGTAATCACATCTCCCTTTTGGGCTACCCTCTCCAATTTTGTTACTGCCGTTCGCTAAACCCCATTACCCCCTCCCCTGTGACCTCCTCTTCCCACCTAATCCTCGCCATTGGTACTGCCACTTCTGGCCCCCATTTTCCAAACACAACATTGTCTCCTCTCAGAACATCTTTAAACATGACGCCTCCTTGGAGCTCCCCCTTTAAACTTGGTGAAATCTTTTCAATTCCCGTCACAATTATGTCATTAACCTTGGAGGATTCTTCATCTCATTGCTCAGCTACTCGATGAAGAAGGCAACGAAATAAAGGATTAATGAAACTGGAGGAGGCCATGCTAAGGAGGAAAATTAACCTAAATTAAATTGCATAAAAATTAAAATTAAAATTAAAATTTTACTAGAAATCATAAAAAAAATATAATCAAACGCCCGAATTGGTTGGCGGGGGCTAATTGACGGGGGCAGTGGCGATAGTAAAGTTGATAATAGAGGGCAACATAGAGGAAATTATGGGGTGTTGCCTGTAGAATTCATAATGACTCAGGGACAAAAAAACATGATTTCTTCATTTTTAATGAAGTTTTCAGTCAAGTCCTTTAATATTACAAGGTTGGTCATGCTGGCCAAATCTTTTGTGAATATGTCAACTTTGACCCTAAACTTGTAAAGATATCAGATTTGTCCAAAAAAACTAATAACCTTTTAAGTACATTTAAGGTAACTCAGTCACCATTTTAGGTTGCCTTCAAGTGACCTAGTCACATTTTAAGTACTTAAAAGGTGATCAAGTCACCTTTTTAGGTTACTTTCAAGGTGACCAGGTCATCTTTTATGTATCATAAAGGTAACCTGGTTATTTTTTTAGATTATCTTCAAGGTGACCTGATCACATTTTAGGTATCTAAAAGGTGACCAAGTCATCTTTTTAGATTACCTTGAAGGTGACCCGGTCACACTTTAGGTACGTTTAAGGTGACTTGGATACCTTTTTAGGTTACCTGCATAGTGACTCGGTTACAATTTTAAGTTATCTTTAAAGTGATCCGGTTACACTTTAGGTACCTTCACTATAACCTGGCTACCTTTTGGCGTTACCTTCAAGTCATAAAGCTAAATACTGCGGTATATTGCTTATTGCAGGTAAACGGTGCACGGTATAAATGTTTTCACATTTTGTCATTTTATCGTGAGGTGTACCACGATATTTCACATACCGTTCACTTTCTGTGTACATATTATCCAAAAATTGCAGTATATCACAAATATTGCAAGCTATGTATCACAATATTTTTTTTCACGGATGCGTGTAAGATTTTTTTTAATCATTTTACATAAAAAAAATATCATAAATATATAAAGTATTAAAATATAATTAATACACATATCATAAAATAAATATTTATTTTTATTCTTTTGGTTAATTTTCTTAGTTAACATAAAAATGGAATTGTTACTTTGAGCCATCTAGGAATTCAATGTGGTATTAGAAAATTTATTTTTATTATTAAAATTTTATTTTTTCTCTTATATTAATAAATTAGTTTCTTTCTGAGTATTATTTATTTTGCTCTCTCTCTCTCTCTCTCTCTCTCTCTCTCTCTCTCTATATATATATATATATATATATATATATATATATATATATATATATAAAACATTTTTTTATGTTTTTTGTATTGAAAAAATATCTTCTATCAGATATATTTTATTTATATTTAAAAAATTATTATGAAAAAAATTAGAATACATATAACATGTGTAAAAAAATTATTGAATTTATGTCATCTTAAAATAATATTTTAATATTTATTTTTTACAAAAATGATAATGGTATGTTGTACAGTATATTGTGTCATATATCTTAAGAATTTGGGGTGTGATATACCTAACGATAATGATATTTAACTCCTTACTTCAATGTGACCTGGTCATACTTTAGGTACCTAAAAATTGATCGGGTCATCAATTTATGTTACTTTCAAAGTGATCCAATCACATTTTAGGTTCATCCAAAATGACCCTGTTACCATTTTTGGTTATTTTCAAGCACTACAAAAAAATAAATATTTTGAAGCACAAGACTTAAAGTGGCTAATAAAAAATGCTTCAAATTTTACGGGCGCATTTAACATAAGGGCTACTACCATCAACCGTTTTAAAAGTCGCTTGAAAATTGGGGTCAAAATAAAATTTAAGAAAAAAAGCTAGGGGAAAAGGCAAAAAGATGTAAGTATAACTTTCAATCCTCTATTCTAAGGGTATAAACGAACAGAACGTTCGGTGAATCCTTCGTGAACGATTCGGCGAGAGTTCATTTATTTGGTTAAATGAACGAACACAAACAGATTTTTATGTTCATTTAGTTAAACGAACGAACACGAACAAAGTCTTGTTTGTTTATTTAGGTTCGTGAACTGTTCTGTTAGTGTTCGTTTATGTTCGTTTGTTTGTTTATCTATGTACTAGTTATACATTTATTGTTATATATATTTTATATATCGTATATTATATATTTATTATAACCTATTATCATATATGTTTATTATTACCTACCCTACGTACACTCTACATACTAGATTAGCACCCAAATTAGTGACTGTGATCATTTACCTTCGTTTAAATAGTTCATGAATGCTTTAGATTGATTGTTTTTATTTGTGTTCGTTTATGTTGTTCGCGAACAGTTTCATTCATGTTCACGAATGTGTTCGTTCGTTTATGGTACGTTTATATTCACAAACGTATTCGTTCGTTTGTGTTTGTTTGTGTTCGTTTAAGCTCGTATAAACGAACGAACACGAACACATACTAAAACTAAATGAACGAACATGAACAAGGAAAATGTGTTTGTTTATTGTTCATGTTCATTAAATGCTAAATGAACGAACATGAACAGGACTTGTTCGTGTTCATTTGGTTCGTTTACAGCCCTACTCTGCTCCACTCGCAAGAGACGAAAACCCTCACTGCCTTTTTGTTGCGCGTCATCATAGCGTTGCCTTGCCGTTCTTCAGATATGGCTACCAGCCCATCAACTAATCGATTTCAGAATCATTCCTTGAAATATCGTTCTAGTATTGCAACAAATACTCCTCTTTTCACATTTCTTGTTCGTTCCCCCTCTAGCAGCGCAGAGAAGCAGCGAGAGTGAGCGAGTTTATAGAATTTTGGGTGACCATTGATTCCACACCAATAAGAAAGTCGTAGAGGAGGTTGCCATCATCAGATTGAAATGCCTGCAAAACAAGATCATCTTCTTCTCCCCCATCTCATGAAGCAAATCCAAAAGGTTCCAGTGCGTTACATCTCGCTCAAGCTCCAGAAGGACGAGCGCGAGCGACGATTGGATTTGTCCCCAATGAATCCATCATCAAGATTGACAACATCAAGATTGTTTTATTGTATGATTTTTACTGTAGCTTATTTTATTGTTGAATTTTTACTATATTTCTAAAGTAATTTTCACATGAGATGCTCCAGATAATAGATTTTCTAGTCGAAATTAAAACCTCTAGCCTTATTCTATTTTGTTAACCTGCATGTTTCTTTTAGCTGCTAAAAAATCCAGCTTAGAAGCATGGCTTGTCTACTCACTTGACTATTCCTTTGTTTCATTGGTACAGTTTCATTTTTTTGTTGCTTGAGAACTTGGTGTTAGCACAGTGGAAGTAGTTTTGTTTGTGTTCATTTCAGCAATGGCACTTTCATTTGCATGGATGTTTGGTGTTACGGAACCTCGTGGCATCGACTTGCTTCTTGGTGAGGAGCCATACCATCTAGAGACAATTTTCTTGATTTTTTTTCTTTCCTCGCCCTTCTTAGTTCTCTACATTTCAAAAGCATGCCACTTCGCACTAATGACTCATTCAAATGGTCTGCAGGTATTTTGATTCCAAAACTGAGCTCCAAAATCATTTAATAGACTGTTGGGGTTGTTGGTTGTGTTATTATGCCTCATAATGTTGATCGCAGAAAGAAAGGCCAGGTCCGGGAAGTACTACTCAATAGAGTTGTTTCAAGGTACACTACCCCTTCTCAAGTGTTGCGGCACTTCCTCAAATAGGTTCATAAACCACAAATTACTGCCAGTTAAGTATAGTTGTTTCAAGCCGCTCTTTTATTCTTGAATGTCTTGTTGTGCTTAGGAATTTGATGGACATAACTGCTTACACTAACATATGGAAATAACACAAGTCGAAAACATCTTTTGTGGGTGCATGGCGAAATGGCATATATCTTTGGTGCCTGTGGAACTACACAACTTTTTCCAGTACTTTTTCATCCAAGTTATCAGATATGAATGTAATTTGCTTGTTCTTTCTGTGCAGATAATTTCTTGGTTTGTGGCTGTGCTCTTGATGCTGATCAATGGTTATTTTTATTGGACTTCTTCTCTGAAGTAACCGGTGTTGTGTCCACCTCTCCGCTGTGTATATTTACTGCTTCATACGTGGCATTCATGATTTACCTAATCTCTCGAGGAGTTGTCATTTGTTGATGGCACTTTTTTGAGCCGATTCAAACAGATATGGGGGAATTGCTTGACTGACCTCAAATATAGATTCGACAAGGGGACCATAGCTGTAGGAATTTATCCAGGCACGAGACTTGGGTTCGCAATGAACCTACATAAATTAAGTTCCTTTCCACGTCTGGAGGTAGAGGCTTGTGCCTTGTGCAAACTCATGGAAGTTGTAATGTATTAAACCAATTACTACTAGTTACTAGTGATTACTGGATATCCTGTATAGGTTTATTATGATGTATAAAAAAGAATCGGAAGAAGCAATAGTGAAATTGCAAGTGTTTTGTAACTTTAAGGTGCCTCGGTACTTGCAATGATTTCTTTTTTTTCTTTTTTGTTTTTTTGCATTGGCAGCACCCGAATGTTATAATTACAAAATTATATAAAAAATTTAGCTAGAAAAATAAAATTAAGGTAGAAGCGTTTGACCGTTACTAATCATTAAATTAGCATATGAACAATAGAAGCAGTTAACTGCCTCTAATTACCATACGAACAATAGAAGCAATTAATTGCTTTCGGTGGCTGAATATAAGATGTTATATTTGAAGCAGTTAACTATTTCAAAATTTAACCACTATAAAAATTGAAATGGTTCGTGACTGCTTTAGATTTCTTTAAAGCAAGTCTTCCAGAAATGGTTATTTGAAGCGGTTGATAACTATTTTTATTTCTTTTAAAGCAGTCAAAACTGCTTCTACGAGATACCAAAAACCACTTCTGCGAGGACTAAAAACTGCTTTTAAGAATATATTTTCTTGTAGTGAATGTGACCCAATTACGCTTTAGGTACCTTTAATATGGCCCAGCCACTTTTTAGGTTACCTTTAAAGTGACCCAGTCACATTTTAGGCACTTTCAAAATGACTCAATTACCTTTTAGGTTATCTTCAAAATGACCCTATTACATTTTAGGTACTTTCAATGTGACTCAACCACTTTTTAGATTATCTTAAAGGTGATCAAATTACACTTTAGGTACCTTCAAGGTGACTAGGTTACCTTTTTAGGTTACCATCAAGGTAATCGGGTTATCTTTTTATGTTACATTCAATATGACCCGATTATACTTTGGATACCTTTAAGGTTAAGGTTAAGGTTAGATTTGAGGTTATGATTATGGTTAAAGCTTAAGGTTTAAGTTTTGAGGCTAGGGTTTAAGGTTTAAGGTTAAGTTTAGGATTTAAGATTAGAGTTTAAGGTTTAAGGCTAGTGTTAGGGTTAAGGTTTAACTTTAAGGTTAGGGTTAGGTTTAAGGTTTACGATTTAAAGTTGGTTAAAGGTTTAGTTATGGTTTAGGGTTTAAGGTTTAAGGCTAGGGTTAGGGTTTAGGTTATAGTTAAGTTTTAAGATTAAGGGCTATGCTTAAGGTTTAGGTTTGGTTTAAGGATTAAGGTTTATGGTAGGTTTATGGTCTAGGGTTAGACTTTTGGGTTAGGGTATGAGGTTTAGAGTTTAGGGATTAAGGTTTTAGGTTAGGGTATGGGATTTAGGATTTGGGTTTGCATTAGGGTATGAGGTTTAGGGTAAGGGTTAAAGCTAAGTTTACCTTTTAGGGTTAAGACTAGATTTAGGGTTTAAGTTTACATTTTTTTATTAAATATACCAAAAGAAGAAAACTAACCTAAATTAAATCACATAAAAAATCAAAATTTTTAATATAAATTTTTAACAAAAACCATGAAAAAAATAAATTCAATTCAATCATTTTAGCTTATGCACTAGTAACTCGAGTAAACATTACTGTCAAATTGAATCTGACTCCAAAACCTAAATAACCCAACTAGAAATTACCCGATACTAGAATTCACTCGATAGGGTTTAGTGTTAAGGTTAAGGTTATGGTTAGAGTTTAAGATTAGGGTTTGGGTTTGGGTTAAGATTCTAGGTTTAGAGTTAGGGCTTAACGATTAGAGTTTTGGGTTAAAGTTTGAGTTTTAGGGTGAGGGTTTAGGTATTAGGGGTTGAGTTAAGATATGAGGTTTAGGGTTAGGGTTACATTTAAGGTTATGGTTTATGTATTTGGATTTTAAGATTTTAGATATCTGATCTTTAAATTATTAATTTTCTTACGCAACAAATATTACAAGATTGGTTACTAGTAAAATTTATTATTCTTTTAACACAGTACAATTACCATATATACTAGGTGCTCAATAAATTCCTTGTTATGTTATTATTACTACGTAAATTGCTTTTCATTTGCTTCACAAGTTGATTAGTATACACAAATTTTATATTTCAGTACAATTACATATTTCTCGACTGCTCATATTTTTAAATAAATATTTTATTAAGTAATTCGTTAAATGAGTATATTTTTTATAAAACAAAATAATAATGTTTTCTTTATATAATATTTAAAAAATATCTTACTCAAATTTTTAACAATTTTCATCCAATAAAATACATTCTCTCAAATTTTCTCTCATTTTTTCCCCTCCCCACTAGTCCAATTTTTAATTATTAATCTTTTGTATAAAAAAATTGTAAAAAAGTATCTATAATATTATTTATTATTCTCTTTATATTATTGCTAATCTGTAAATTATTTTCATGTTTAACAACTGAAATTTTGAGCTAGTGTTAAGCTTTTTTCTTGTTATTGAGAGATTCAAGGTTCATCCATTATTTCTTCGTTAACCTCCCTCCCATGTATCGAGAAGAAAAAGTAGAAAACCGTTTGTTTTATAAGTTGAATAGATAAAAATTTTATATTTGTGTGACATTCATATGTTTTTATATCACTTATAAAACACTCCTATATTCTCAATTTTTATAATTTTTAATCTATAAAATTCCTTCTCTCATTTTTTTCCCCTCTTTCCTCTCTCACTTCCTTTTTTACTTTCCTTCTCCCTCCTCCATCCCTGTTTTTTAGCCGGCACCTCTCTTTCTTCTCCCTCTCGATTACAGCCCGGCCATCACTTTTTTCCCTGTCTTTTTCCTCTTCACCTACTCCCTCAGTCACCCGATCAGATTAAAAACAACGAACGGCTTAGATGGCTTCAGGATCGGTGCCCCTTTTCTTGGGGGGTATTGTAGAGCCTCCCCAAGTATATAAGAGTGAACACTTCACATTATTGCAACGTCTCGGTCTCGTAGAAAACTCTAGACGAAAGCTCCGCAATCTTCAGTCCTGTCTTGCAATGTCGAACTCAGAGAGTGGCAACCACGGAGGAGCCGCCAACTCCCTTGCTCACGTAGCACTCTTTCCGAGCTCCGGAGTCGGCCACTTGATGCCCTTCCTACGGCTGGCCTCAACACTCGTCCGCCGCCGCTGTCGGGTTACTCTCATCACCACCCACCCCATTGTCTCCCTCGCCGAGACCCGCCTCCTCTCCCGATTCCTCGCCGCCTTCCCTCAGGTGACGGAGAAGCATTTCACCCTCCTTCCCCTGGACACTGAAACCGCCAAGGGGAAGAAGGACCCATTTTTCCTCCAGTGGGACGCCATCAGCCGCTCCGCCCACCTCCTCTCCCCGCTTTTCTCTTCCATCTCTCCTCCTCCCCACGTTCTCATCTCCGACGTCACGTTAATCTCCAGCACCATTCCTGTCACCCGTGAGCTCGAAATCCAAAATTTCGTGCTTTGCTCCACATGTGCAACAATGTTCACTGTTTTGTCTAACTTCCCTGCCATCTCCGACGCCATCACATCTGAATCTTTTCGGCTCAATGGTGCAATTGATATGCCGAGATCAACTCTTCCGCCGTGGCTGCTAGACCCAGAGAACCTATTCACGAAGCTGTTCAAACAAAGCAGTCTGAGCATCGGAAAGGCCGATGGAGTGTTGATCAACTCTTTTGAAGCACTTGAAAAAGAGGCTCTCCGATGTCAGCCGCCTTCGGTGTTCGCCGTAGGGCCGTTTCCGCCGGAGGAGTTCGAGAAAGAGGCTTCGGAAGGAGCAGTGGAGGCGATGGAGTGGTTGGAGATCCAGCCAGAGGGATCCGTAGTTTATGTCAGCTTTGGGAGCAGGGCGGCCTTGGGAAAGGGGCAGATCAAAGAATTAGCAAATGGTTTGGTTATGAGTGGAAGCAAATTCTTCTGGGTAATGAAAACTACAGTCATCGACAAGGAGGAGGAGGGATCGATCGAGGAGATTCTAGGGATTGAGCTGTTGGAGAAGATTAAGAATGCCGACAATGGTTTTGTTTTCAAAGGTTGGGTGAATCAGGGGGATGTTCTGGGTCACTAGGCGGTGGGTGGGTTTCTGAGTCATTGTGGGTGGAACTCGGTAACGGAGGCGGCATGGTATGGCGTTCCAGTGGTGGCGTGGCCGTTGCATGGGGACCAAAAGATCATCGCAGAGGTGGTGGAGGCTGGCGGGTGGGGGCGGATTGTGAAGGGGTGGAGCTGGGATAAGGGTGTGGTAGTGGAGGCGGAGGATATTAGACAGACGGTTAACGAGGTAATGGGAAGCGAACGGATTAAGTTAGCGGCAGCGGCGGTGGGAGAGGTGGCGAAGAAGGCCGTCGGAGTCGGTGGAAGTAGTGAGGCCAAATGGATGGAGATTTTTGGCAAGTGGAACAAGAGAATCTAAGGATTTTTTGTTCAGCTTAATTTTCTTGTCCTGATGGCTTTGCTAGGTTTCTTTCTTTCTTTTTTTTTTTTTTTAAGTTAATGGTTTAATTTCTTAAATAATATTGTATGCCGATTACACCTCTAGCTCAATTGGCATACAGAATAATATGTGGTCAGCTCTTTGCAGCCAGTAGGTGGCATTAGTTCTGAAGTTCTCACATTTTTCTATCTAATTTAATATCCTTGCACTCTTATGTTCTGTGTCTGTGTTTTTGTACGGAAAAAGGTTGATTCCGCATACATAGTTCTAAGGATTAATGAGAAAACTAAAGATAAAGTATCAGTGGATTCAAATCTAACACCTAAGATCAGTAGAGCTGCAATTTTCAGGTTTCGGATCGGATTCGGATCCAAACCCGTTTTGTATTAGCTCATAAGCAGTTGCTATTTTCGTGGCTTAAAATCAATAAAAAATTGAGAACGATAGAGAGTGAACGGAATAGTAATGACGGTCACCATGTGTGAAACAGAAGAAGAAGTTTGAAAATTTTAGGGCAAGAATAGGAAGAATACCATTGTCTCAGTCCCGAAATGATGGTCCATATCTCTATATTAGGTTGTCTAATTTTAATTATCCAAGACTTAATTTAATATTTGGATGCTTATATATTGAAAAAGCTAGAACAATGTAATAAATGAAGGGCAAGATCTGCAAAGTCATTTCTTCGGAGTTGCTTAAGTTATGAGCTTCTGTGACAATTATTTTGAAAAGAATAGCATGCCAGTTGTTGAACATTTAATGCACTTATGTGTTGGTTTTCGTTTTCTTATCAATTCGGTCCTTCATATTTTGGTTATTGATCAATAATTCAAGGAAAAAAATAACAAAGGACAAAGTAGAGCGACAATTTGCGTAAACCATAAAATTATTAAAAGTCAGAGCATCTTAAAAGCGTGACATACATGATATGTGTGAGTGTATAAAAAATAAATAAAAATTTAATCGAATAAAAATATTGGGTGGAAGGTGCTTAATCTAATACTAACACTACACTAGCATTCTTCAAGCAAAAGAAAAAGCGGTAATGAAGCTAAGATATTCAAACTAATTAAGTGATAAAATTAGACTAGTATATAAGTTAGCAAAGTAATTATATTTTGAGAGGTGACCGTACTTCCACCGCACCAAAGCTTTAAATTCTCCCACCTACCAGACAAAGGTACCTGTCTGTAATTAAGAATCTTGATACTAGAATGCACAGGTTTATGACAATTAAGGATCAAGAGTGAAATAATTTGTCACCAACCGGCCATCAACTTCTCTTCTCTTCTCCAGCGATGAGCAGCTGCGTGTTAGGTAGGTAACCACCAATCTATGAGGAGAAATTTAAAGAGCATTCTAAAATCCACCCCCAGAAGCCACACCTCTTTTCTTTTAACTTTTCCTCAAACTTTGAAAGTTTGATCAGTTTAAGGACCTAAATTTAAAAATGCAGCAAAACTAGATAAAATAAGAAAATGAGCTCACAACTTGATCTATAAGTAACATGTTACATGGTATCAAATTTAAGTTAAGTGGTATAAGATTCAGGTTAAATGGTGTCAAATTCAGGTTGAGTGGTATCAAATTCATATTCATAGGGTCTTAGATTGAGGTGGTATGAGACCCAGATTCATGTAGCATGAGATTCAGGTTCACATGGTATCCGGTACATGTGGTATGAGATTCAGGTTCATGTGGTATCTGATATATGTGGTATTAGATTCAAGTTCATGTGATATATATGTAATATGAGATTGAAGTTTACTTGGTATAAAAATCAGATTATGTGATATGAGATTTAGGTTCATGTGGTATATATTATATGAGATTCAAGTTTACGTGATATATATGTGATATGAGATTCAGGTTCATGTGGTATCCGGTACATGTGGTATGAGATTCAAGTTAAATGGTGTCAAATTCAGGTTGAGTGGTATCAAATTCATATTCATAGGGTCTTAGATTGAGGTGGTATGAGATCCAGATTCATGTAGCATGAGATTCAGGTTAACATGGTATCCGGTACATGTGGTATGAGATTCAAGTTCATGTGGTATCTGATATATGTGGTATTAGATTCAAGTTCATGTGATATATATGTAATATGAGATTGAAGTTTACTTGGTATAAAAATCAGATTATGTGATATGAGATTCAGGTTCATGTGGTATATATTATATGAGATTCAAGTTTACGTGATATATATGTGATATGAGATTCAGGTTCATGTGGTATATATGTGATATGATATTCAGGTTATGATATATATGTGGTATGATATTCAGGTTTATGAGGTATATATGTGGTATAAGATTCAAGTTAATGTGATATAAGAATTAGGTTATGTGGTATGAGATTCAAGTTCATGTGATACAAAAATTAGGTTTATGTGGTATGAGATTCAAGTCATGTGGTATAAAAATCAAGTTATTGGTATAAGATTCAAGTTCATTTGGTATCTAGGTGTTATGAGATTTAGGTTCATATGGTATGATATTCAAGCTGTGATATATATGTGGTATGAGCTTTTGGTTCATGTGGTACATATGTGATATGAGATTCAGGTTCATGTGGTATAAGATTTCGGTTCATGTGGTATGATATTTAGGTTGTGGGATATATGTTATATAAGATTCAGGTTCATATGGTATATATGTGGTATGAGATTCATGTTTATGTGGTATAAGAATCATGTTTTATGGTAGAAGATTTAGGTTCTTATGGTATAAGAATCAGGTTATGTGATATGAGATTCAGGTTTATATGGTATAAGAATCAGGTTATATGGTATGAGATTCAAGTTTATGAAGTATAAGAATCAAGTGCGTGTGGTATGAGATTTATGTTCATGTAGTATGAGATTCAGGTTTATATGGTATAAGAATCAGGTTATATGGTATGAGATTCAGGTTTATGTAGTATAAGAATCAAGTGCGTGTGGTATAAGATTTATGTTCATGTGGTATGAGATTTAAGTTCATGTGATATGATATTTAGGTTGTGGTATATATGTAATATGATATTAAGGTTCATGTGGTATAAGTTAGGTTATGTCGTATAAGATTCAGGTTCATATAGTATAAGAATCAGGTTATGTGGTATGAGATTCATGTTCATGTGGTATAAGATTCAAATTTATGTGGTACGAGAATCAGGTTATGTGGTATAAGATTCATGTTCATGTGGTATGATATTCAGGTTGTGGTATATATGTCATATGAGATTTAGGTTCATGTGATATAAGAATCAAGTTTTGTGATATGAAATTTAGGGTTATGTGGTATGAGATTCAAGTTTATATTGTGCAAGAATTAGGTAATGTGGTATAAGAATAAGGTTCATATGGTATACGAATCAGGTTCATGTGGTATGAGATTCATGTTTATACGGTATAAGATTCAGGTTCACGTAGTATGATATTCAGATTGTGGTATATATGTGGTATGAGATTCGGGTTCATGAGATATATATGTGGTATAAAACTCAAGTTCATGTGATATAAGAATCAGGTTATATGGTATGAGATTCAGGTTAAGCGCGACTAGTTTACCAATTGAACCGATTAACGTAACGTATGATTCAGGTTAAGTGGTATGAGATTTAGGTTCATGTTATATGATATTCAAGTTAAGTGGTATAAGACTTTGGTTAAGTGTGACCAATTACCATTTGAATTGGTTAAAGCTTAAAGTTAGAGTTACTGTTTAAGGTTGAGGTTTAGGATTTAGGATTAAGGTTAAGGGTTAGGCATTATGGTTAGGGTTTAGGACTAGGGAATAGGGTTATGGCTAGGGTTAGGGTTATGGAATTGGATTTGGGGTTAGGGTTTAAGATTAAGGTTTAGATTAGGGATTGGAGATTAGAGTTGGAGATTAAGGATTAGGGATTATGGATTAGGATTAAGTATTCAGGTTTAGGGTTATGAATTAAGGATTAAGTACTAGGATTAAGTTTAGTATCATGAATTAGGGTTGGTGATTGAACAACTAACATTTTGATTCTTACTTAAACATTAATAAGACAAGTCTACAATCAGTTTTTTTAAACAACCATATTTAGTAAGTCTATATTTAGGAACATCCATATTTAGTAAGTCTATATTTCTGAACATTCATATTTAGTAAGTTTATATTTAAGTTCTTCTAAATAAGTAACTTTATGTCAATTAATAGGGACTGAACCATAAAATAGAGACTTAAATTAAATAAAGACTTTAAAAAATCAAATGTTGTCAATTAAATGAATAACTAAATAATATTGTTAATGATTGAACCATAAAACAGATAAGAGATAGAAACTAAAACAAACAAATAAACCAACAGTTAATAAACAACTTAAATTATTTTTATTCTGTAAACATACAAAATAACTATAAAAAAGCACTGTAAAAACTAAAATTACTAGAAGAGGGTTATACTAAAATGTGATTTAGGATTTCAAAATTTTTTTCCCAATGGTATAAAAAAGTACAAGGTTAGAATGATGTTTAGGGTTTTTTAGCCCACAATATTAATTTTAGCTATAACTGACATATTTAAAATTTTAATTTATAAATGCAAAATATTTATATATGTGTAATAAATGAAAAATTATAGTTTCTAAATAACTTAAATTTAAAAATTTTTGACCTTTTTTTTCAACTATTAATAACATAAATAAATTAGGGCTATTTTTACTATCTATTTGTTTTAATTTTCTTTCCTTTTAATGTGACTTTTCTTTGAACTGCTAGTGTAAAACCTACATTATTTTATTTTGAAAACTCAATTAGTTCAAGATACAGAAAAATGTTGTAAATGGTTAAGACAAATGGTTACGGTTAAAGATTGTTGATTATGATTTAGGGTCAGAGATTAAGCACAAGGATTAAAGCTAGGGGTTAGGTTTTATGGTTATGGTTATGGTTTAGGGTTAGGGATTAAAGTTTAAGAATAGGGTTATGGTTAAGGGTTCAGGATTAAGGTTAGGGATACGGTTTGGGTTTGGGTTTAGGGTTAGGATTTAGAGTTTAGGATTTGAGTTTAGGATTTTTTGTTTGGGATTTAGGTTTGGGGCTTGAGGTTTAGAGTTTAGGTTTTAGGTTTATTGCTTAGGGTTGTTATTGCTAATCCTACCCGCACCCCTCCTAAATTAGTATACTTATATTCAAAACATGGATTTATTTCAAACTAAAATTATAATTTAACATAAATTACCATATATTACTTGAACTTATGATTTTTTAAGTATTAATTAATTATACGTACACACATTCTTTTGAAAATATATGTAAATATATAAAATAAAAAAAAGTCTAAAAGATCAAATATGTCTTAAAATGGGTTCATGTGGTATTAGATTAAGGTTCATGTAATATGAAATTGAGGTTCATGTGGTACTAGATTGAGGTTCATATGGTATTAGATCAAAGTTAAGTGATAATTGATTAAGGTTCATGTGGTATGAATTTGAGGTTCAAGTGATATCAGACTGAGATTAAGTGATAACTGATTGAGGTTCATTTGGTATCCGATTGAGTTGCATATGGTATTAAATTCAAGTTTATATGGCTTTAGATTTAAGTTCATGTAATATCATATTCAATTTCATTGGCACCAAATTCAGGTTAATAAAAATGAATTCCTAATATTTATGGTTTACTATATAATATTGGTTTTTTATAAAATTGGCATGTTTATCAATTTTGTAAATGTTTTGAGAAATAAGGTTTATAAATTGATAAATATTTAAGAACATTTTGAAGAGTTTTACTTTGAGGATTCAAAACATAGGTACCTTAAGAATTGCTACATACAACTCTACAAAATCCAAAGCCAACTATAAAAAATATAAGTCAATGATAAAACAAAAGGAGGACAAGAAACTTGAGTAAAAACAACCATATGGGTAGCCAAATACACATAAAAAACTCAAATCTACGCTAAAAAATTGAAACCCTTGATGAGGCCTTATTTCAACTTACTGAATGGAAGTATGCACCAATTAGAAGTTCAACCTGCAAAAAACAATGATGGTTTTCAATTTGTCATGGTACCAAAAACAGATCTAGGACTCAAATTCCGGCTAATAATAAAGCTACTTGCAACTTGTAAGATCATAAAGAAATGCAAAAAACCATATATATTATATATCCATATTGCTTAGCCAAGAATCACACCACCTAGCAGGAACAACAAGTTTTTTCTTTTCCGAAGACTACGATAAGTCTTGGTAACATCTAAAGCAACCAAAATACACACAAAAAAAAAAACTCACACTTGGAAACATGCCCATAATGGATCAAAGTATTTAATTTATTTTTTCCAATCTAATCTCTAAGTACAAAACCAAAGTTTAACTTGCAAAAAACAATGACAATTATTATCATCAAGCTACTTACATTAATAAGGAATCCCACTTGGCATGTTTCCCTAAAGGACCACTTGAGACAACAATATGAAGTGGGCTCTAAGAAAGATGAGGAATACATCTTACTTGTGCAAAACAAAGTAGTAGTCCAAGCCAACACTTGAACCATTAAAACAATCTTTCTTCACATAGGCATACCAACTCACAAGAACGTCCCTCAGTAATATAAAAATATAAATGTGAAATAGACATATACATGAACTGTCATACAAAGTTCCAGCTCTAGAAACATAGCACATAAATCCCAATAATTTTTATAAGGCAGTTCATTAAGCAGAAGTTCATATAGAATCTAAGGCAAACAACACTTTGGTCTAGCAATTTTATAAATATCACACAAAAGTCGAAATGGAAATTTAGGAACTTGTAGTGAAACTAGACATCCATGGGAACTTTCAATTAATTTACTAAATTCAAACATAACATATAAATTACCATGGATTTTGTAATCAGGTACTTTTTAAACCTGCAGAGCTAGATTTCCAAACAGATCAGTCTTCAATAAAACAAATATATAAAATCATAGGAATATCCAAACTGCCTTTCGTAAAATAGTGATCCTATGATTCTGCAAAGATTTAATTCCAGAAAAGCAGTACATGACTTATAGCATAATTTCTATTTTCACATTTTGGTAGGACCAACATTTAGGATTCCAGGACTTCTCCCCAAACCATGCATCTATAAACCACCCATATTCAGGTCTTAAATCAGTAAATTGCTGAATACCATAAATGCACACTTTGTGACTTGATTAGAAATATAATATCTGCAAGTTCAGCAACTGGGTATCAATACAAAAATCAGTAAGATTAGCAGCCAAGAAAAAAAGCTTTGCTTATTGTGCTTGAATTTTTTTATTCCTAAATCAAACTTAACAACTATATTTGTCAAACAACCAGTGGTAGCTCATTACTTGATTAATTAAAGAGTAATAAACAAACAACCAAAGCCCAAAATGGAAGGATTCCAAGCTTTGAACACAAACAACATCCATTTAACAATTAAACTTACTACTAAAATATGCTAGCTGAGCAAATTAGTTCAAATAGTGCATGAATACTAAATTCATAGTAATATCTAACCCACGGAGCTGATAAATATGAGGTATAAATAGAAAGCAATCAGCTTCTGTTACTTACCAGTTTTCTATCAGTATTTAAACTCAATTTCAGCTCACTAAAAAGAACCAAGTAAAGTAATGTAAGAAATGAAGTTAAACTACTTCAGGAAAAGAGCATAAAGCAAAAATTTTAACACAAGCACAAATAAACAATAAACACGTTTCAACAAAACAAGAGGAAAATGATTCACAAGCGTTAAATTGAATCAAGGGCTTCATATTCCCCTTTGTGTCAAAGATGGCTCTACAGTCTAGATAGAACCTAGATGCTTTTTTAGAGAATTTTCACTGGGGCCTGGTGGCTTCCTTAAAATTGAATATAGGAAGTTGAAGGGGGGAATCACACATCACATAAAAAATGGAAATAAATTACACACAAACCTAAATAAATCCATAAAAGATTCATGATATGAAACAATTAAACACTATTGACATCCACAAATAAGGGCGGCAAAATCTCACCTGACCCGATAACCTGGCCTAACCTACATGAACTTAAGCCCGACTTGACCTGATTTGACAAAAAAAAAAAATCAACGACCTAAACCCGACCTAAACCCAAACCCGATTGAAAGGAAACTTGAGAAAACCCAAACTTGAAATGACCGAAGACAGAATTGACCCGAATCCAAGACTGACCTGACCTTAACCCAAGATATCTAAACCTAATAAGACTCAATTTTAACTCTTACTAAAAACCATAACTTCCTCTTTCATTATTTTTTATATTTAGTAAGTCCTAAATATGGGGGCTTCAATGTTTAGTAACTTTCATTTTTTTTGGACATTCATATTTAGTATGTCTCATATTTAGAAAAAGTGACTTCCGTAATTAGTAACTTTCATTTCTTAATATTTCCATATTTTGTAAGTCTCATATTTGGATAGGGAACTTTCATATTTAGTAGCTCCATTTTTTTAGAAGTTCATATTTACTAATTCTCATATTTTGATAGAAGATCTTCATATTTAGTAATTTCCATTTTCTGAGAACTTTTATATTTTGTAAGTCCCATGTTTGGAGAAGACACTTTCATATTTAATAAGTCTCATATTTGGATTATTCCAAAATAAGTAACTTTTATATTTAGCAAGTTTAATAATCTTGATAGGCAACTGTTAAATTACAACGTTCATTCCTAAACTTTTAAGTATAGTGCAAGAATGTACCTAAATTTTAAAAAAATTTTGTTTCAATCACCCTTAATAATTACAACATGGGTCCCTAAAATTTTGAAATCTTTACATTTTCACCAAAAGTTTTTTAAATTTTATAGTTTAGCCACTAATAGTGAACTTGATTTGCATTTCATAGTAATTTTAAAGAAAATTTATTGAAACATAAGCACAGTAAAATTGTCGTAGTGTATGTCTTGGTGGTAATTGAGTGAGGATCTAAATGACCCATATAGTGATAGTTGAATTCTATGGGCCTGAAAAAATAATCAAGTATTACCAACAATGTTAAATTACCTAAATATGTACTAAACTATAATGAAGAAAATTTTTATGAATATTTTGATTAAATATACTAAAAAAATAAAAATTAAATTAAATTAAATCATAGAAAAAAAAATAAATTCTTTAATTTAATTTTAACAAACATTAAAAAAAATGAATTGATGCAATCATTTTAGCCTATACACCAATAACCCGAGCGAACATAAAGGTTGACCTGTAATTGACCCGAAACCTAATATAAAGTTACTCGAGACTGAAATTGACCCAATTTGTAGTGAACCCGAACCCAAATAAACCCGGACCCAACCCAACCCGAACACAAAATCAACTCAACCTGAACTCATATAACCTGACCTGGACCCGAATTCATGCTAACCCAAATTCGTGTTAACTGGACTAGACCTGTACCTGAGTAACTTGACTCAAACCTGACCCGATCCACCCAATTGCTATCCCTATCCACAAATCTGGCCTGAAAACTAAAAAACTATAGGGGCACAATATAAGCAAATGAATATCACATTTGGATTACACACAACAAGAAGCAAACATACAAGTAGGAGCAACAGCATATCCAATAATCAAAACATAAAATCTCACATTGCCTTTTCTATTTTAAATGTTACACTAAAACTTTAGTAGGCTAACAAAATGGGCAGTTATAATTTGATTGGGAGAACAATAGTAGAACCAATCGCAAGGAGAACCTATTTAAGGGGATTGGATTTCACTGGTTGTCATTAGGTAAGAGAATTCAAGGTCGATGACAAATTTTCGACCATTATTTTTATGGTTAAGGTTTAATTCCCTTGATCTTTCTCTCTTGCTCCTCCATTCGCTTTTCCATTCACTCTCGCCTCACCTCTTTCCTAGGTTTGATCAGCTTCTGCTTTTCCTCTTTATTCAAACTGGCCAGCTTGTCTTCCTGTACCCTCCGGCTCTTCTCTAGCTCTTGAGTTAAAACTCTTTTTTCTATGTCTTCTTGACGTTGAATTATTGCTACCTAAGAAACTTCTTTTGGGCCCTCTTGGAGAGAACTGTGGTTCATTTCTTTGGCTCTTGTCCTTGCTCTCAGTAGGTTACCACATGATGGCTTGCTCTGGGTTGGACTGACAACTTGACAAAGATCAGGCAAATTGGTAATGTAAACAGGAGATTAAAGAGATGATGAGATTTGAGGAATATGAAAAGAAGAGAGATTGACTAAAGAAGATGAAGAGAGGACGAGATTTGAGGAAGAAGACGAAAAGACTTGTAACTGGCTATGTGAGACTGCCACCAAATTCCCTCATATATAGTTTCAATCTGATAGCCTAGTAAGTGGTGAATAGATGTTCGAGACTAGAATGACAAAAATGAAAATATAGTTATCACAAGTGATCTTGAACCAAAGTTCAATCTCATGGATGGACGGAGGAGATGGGGGATGCATTGCTACAGCCCCTGTATTTTAGAGTCTTTGGAAATTTTATACCCGCGTTGTGAACGTGATGGCCCAGACAAAATAAGAGGCTCCTGACCACTTCACCGTTGCATCGAAATGCCGAACTCACGCAACGGCACCGAAACCGGGGCCGAATCCCTTCCTCATGTAGCGCTCTTTCCGAGCTCCGGTGCCGGCCACTTGACCCCCTTCCTTCGGTTGGCCGCGACCCTCATCCGCCGCCACTGCCGAGTCACTCTAATCACCACCCACCCCACTGTTTCCTTGGCCGAGACCCGTCTCGTTTCCCGATTCCTCACCACCTTCCCTCAGGTGACGGAGAAGCACTTCACCCTCCTTCCCCTCGACACCGAAACGGTCAACACGACGGACCCATATTTCCTTCGGTGGGAGACAATCTGCCGCTCCTCCCACCTTCTCTCTCCCATCCTCGCGTCCCTCTCACCGCCTGCCTCCGTCCTCATCTCCGACTGCACGTTAATTTCTTCCGTCATTCCCGTCACTCTGGAGCTAAAAATCCCAAATTATGTGCTTTTCACTGCATCCGCACGAATGTTCTCTTTTTTATCCAACTTCCCTGCAATCTCCGAGACCATTGCCGATCCTTATCGGCTCAGTGATACGATTGAGCTGTGGAGAGCGTATTTTCCACCATTGCTACTAAACCCAGATGCCCAATTCACGCAGCTTTTCAAACAAAATAGTCTGATTCTTGGGAAGGCCGACGGGGTATTGGTCAACACATTTGAAGGACTAGAAACAGAGGCTCTAAGTTGTCAGCCACCTTCCGTGTTCGGCGTAGGGCCATTTCCGCCGGAAGAGTGCGAGAAAGATTCTTCGGAAGGAGCAATTGCGGCAATGAAGTGGCTGGGGAAGCAGCCGTCGGGTTCAGTAGTTTATGTGAGCTTCGGCAGCAGGACGGCCATGAGAAAGGAGCAGATTAGAGAATTAGCTTGCGGTTTGGTAACGAGTGGAAGCAAGTTCTTGTGGGTATTGAAAACTACAACGGTCGACAAGGAGGAGGAGGAGACATCGATCGAGGATATTCTAGGGATTGAGCTCATGGACGAGATTAAGAACGCTGACAGTAGTTTTCTTATAAAAGGGTGGGTGAATCAGGGGGAGATTCTGGGCCACAAAGCGGTGGGTGGGTTCGTGAGTCATTGTGGGTGGAACTCAGTGTCGGAGGCGGCGTGGAATGGCGTACCAGTGGTGGCTTGGCCAGCGAACGGGGACCAGAGGATCAACGCGGAGGTGGTGGAGGCCGGCAGGTGGGGGCGGATTGTGCGGGGATGGAGGTGGCCTAAGGATGTGCTAGTGAAGGCGGAGGATATTAGGGAGGCGGTTAACGAGGTTATGGGAAGTGAAGGGTTTAAATTGGCAGCCGCGAGGGTAGGAGAGGCGGCGAGGAAGGCAATCGGTGGCGGTGGCAGTAGTGATGAGAAGTGGAGAGAGATATTTCACCGCTGGAACAACCCAATCTGAGAAGGGGACTTCTCCACGTTCCTTGTCCTCCATCGCAACAGGTTTTAAAGCTCATTTTGTTATAATTTCTGTACTTTTAGTAAATGTTGTAATTTCAGTTTATATAATTTTATCTTCTCACAGCAACACGAAGCCAATCCGAGCTTCATCTCTGCAACTTTTTTTTCTCCCTTAGAATAAATATCTACAGAAATGCTTCTTTCCCAAAGCACTGGCGCCAAACAAACCAAACATTTACCTCTCAAAGCCCCAAAATCTGAAAGACATTTTCTTTTTCTTTTTTCGGTACATTGGAAGACATTTTCTTTGAATCTAAATTTTCCTGGATATATCTAATGTACACCCTATCATATATATATATTTGTATTCAATACTATTATTTATGGTATAAAACAAATTTGAGCACATCATGTCTCATGTTACTCCAAAATTAGAGAAATGTGCAAATAAGATATCATATATGTACAAACTCGATATATGATGTAAATGAAAGATCTATGCAAATAACACATCAAATCTCACTTCCTACCAAAATTAGAGATATGCATAAATTGGATAATAAATATGTATAATACTCAATGTATAAAAAAGTGACAAATATTTATAAATATGTAACACATATGTACATATGAAATCATAGATATTACATAAATAAATTATAGATATGTTACATTTGTTCATATATTAATGCAAAGATAAGAAGTCTTATATAAATACGATATGAATATTAAGGGGAAAAAGGTAGCTTTTTGAACCCCAAGGTAATATTGCAAGTTTTAAACAAACTCAATGTATAACAAAAGTGAGAGATCTATGTAACTAATGTGTGACTTATTAATAGTATGTAGAGTTTAACTTCCAGTAAGAAAATAGGTGAGAACACATCAAATCTTACTTTCTGCCAAAATTGGAGATATGTATAAATCGGATAACAGATATGTATAATACTCAATGTATAAAGCAAGTGACAGATATGTATAAATATGTGACACATATATATATAAATGAGATCAGAGATATGATAAAAATATATTATAGATATGTTACATTTGTTCATATATTAGTACAAAAATAAGAAGTCTTATATTAATACGATATGAGTATTAGGAGAAAAAAGTAGCTTTCTGAACCCCAAGTCAATATTGTAAGTTTTAGACAAACTTCAGCTGGTTTATGTAGGTTGGCCCAAAAAAGAAAAGGCGATCAACTTCAGGCTTCGACAAGTTGGTCTATTTGATCACTCTCAGGATCCCTATTGCAATCCTTAGGTAGGGGATTAGGCACGCACTCAAGAGCTATGTGGCTCTTGGCTCCTTCTTCTTGAGCCCTAAGTATAGCCCTTCTAATCTCCTGTTGCATAACGGCCTTTAACTACTCAAAGAGGGCATGCTGAAAGGCTTAGAACTAATCGTCGTGTAACTAGGTAGGGCCCTTGCCCTTCTTCACATCTTAAGGAGGTAATAAGGCTCTTCCCTTGACAGTCCTTCATTCAGCGTCTTGGCCATGTGAGGCCTCTAATAGCTCTTGAGATTGTCCACCATTGACAACGCTTTTGTCATTGAATTGGCTCTCATCACGTTGTGATCTTATAGTGTTCACCATTGTTTTTTTCCATAGATGACACCAAATTGATAGCAAATTAGGGTCCTACCAGCCAAATTAAGTAAACTAGCCTCCAAGTTAATACTGGTGACATGAACTTGGGAACCTGCACTCAAAGACATCATTAATGCCCCCAAATTGTATATTTGAGGAAAACTCTTCAATAGTCAGGTTAGCTTCTTGAAAGTGGCAAACAAGCTGTGAAGAATAAGGTTGTAGAACATACCTTAAAGTATCGTGGGGTTCCCATTTTATGTAGTTGGAAGAGATATGTTTATGTTAGAAAGTCTCATTATTGTGAGATCCTTTTCCATGTAGGAGTTTTATTCCTTTTCAGCCTATATGTCAGCTTACTGGGTTGTACAAGTGATGAATCGGGCCTTACTAAACTATCTGGACCTTGATATTGGGCTTTAGGCCCAGTATGGTATCACTATCTCTTTTTTCCCCCCTAAAACTTATTCAATAATTGAAAGTAAAATTTCATGATATCCAAAAATTACTTTTAATCATTTTTTATGCAATAGCATGTATTTCTTTTCATCTTTTTGGATACTAGTATGAGGTGCCCCTAGCCCAACAGGCAAGGCTAATTTCCACTTATGGGACAAAAGACTAAGGTCCATCCCACCAACTAAAAATTTCATTCTAATTAAAAGTGAGTCATATGTTATCTTACAAACCAAGCATTACATAAAACTCTAAAAAGATAATAGAATATAAAATTGACCAATAAAAGGTTACTTATTCCTACAACACCAAATAAAAGGAAAAGAAACGAATCAAACCAAACATTCCATGTAAACCATAATAAATATAGAATAGAGAGCTCATAAATAAATGGAACAATCCAGACAAAACTAATAATAACTAGACAAAACTGGAATCAACCAGACATCAAGAACCTAAAAAATATTATCTATAAGAAAAAAAAGTTTGCATATAAAACCCAAAAGAAAAGATAGACGTTATTTTATGTAATCACTTCCATATTTATTGCTAAGCATCTAGATGCCTCAATAAAGCTGAGATTTTGATGAACGCAAAAGAAAATCTAAATCCATCACTATCTGTCTTCAAATGAAGATTTATCACGTAAGAATCTTGACTCGCTCTTGAACATCAGGATTTAAAAGAGATGACATTTACTATAAAATTCCGTGAGATAAAATAAGTCACACAATAAAATAAATATAAAAAAATCACCCACATCCGATCCTAAACCTGATTCTGGCTGGAAACAACAGATAAAGGTAAGGGACACGACAGTTAGGAAGGGGCTGCGGAGAGTCTAGAGAGAAAGGTTTAGCATTTTAACATACCAACCTTTTAGATAGAAGTTGTAAATGTGCATTCAAGTCACTAGCGACGATGAATAATGTTGTCCATGGGCATGGGTGCGCCATCCCACATATACATAAATAATCCCACCGGGCCTATTTGGTGTGGATGTCATTTCCTAGTTTTTTGTCCTTTTTTTGGGTGGCTTTAATGAAGGTGACAAGATATTTGTTGCCATGTTGGTTCAGGAGGGGCCGGCGAATACTAGGGTTTCGCCTTTTAACGTACCAACTTAGAAATTGTTAAATGTACACTTCAAGTCATTAGCGGCAATGAATTTAATGTGGTCCATGGCCATGGGTGCGCCATCCTGCATAATGCAAAGCCATAAATGGTCTCGGCCCTATTTGGGGTTGATGCCATTGCTCTTTTTTGTCCTTTTTCTTAGTGGCTTTGATGACGGTGAAAAGATTTGTTGCCATGTTGGCGAATGATTTTTACTGTTGTAACAACGTGATTTTTTAGGAGTCACCACCAATTAGTTTACTTAGGTCGATTGGATACCTGTTATGGTCTACGAGAAACTCTAAAATCGTGAGTCGGTTACACTAAAATAACCTTATTAAAACGCCCAGAAATTGGTACCATGAGGTTCAGTTTTATCTTTTACTAACTCTTTATTTTTTAATCTAATCTTTGATTGAAACTAATTTTAATGAATTTTATTTAATTTAGTTCTAAACTGTGAATCTTATCAGACCAACCGGATATGGAATCCTCGACATCCTTGAAATCTTGGGACTTTATCAAATCCACCAAGAATTTGAAAAGGAACATCTTGTTCTAGCCTGTGAGTCTTATTAGACCAATTGGATTCGAACGAATAATCCGTCTCGGGATTTTATCAAACCACTAGGAACGGATATTTGAAGGGTCTACTAAATATCTTGTAATTTGCCTTAATTTAATCTCTTTCTAATCTCTAAGAATTTAAATTACCTAACATAACAAATAATTCTATATGTGTTATCAAATTTTAAGATGCATTATGAGTATTAAATAAAGAAAACAAAATCACACAATCCTAAAGTTAAAAGAAAATAAAGATAAGTAAAGAAACTTTAAAAACATAAAATAAACTAAACTTTCTAGGTTATGTTTTATGTGAATTTAATGACTAAATTTAATGCATGGTCAAACAAACAAATAAAGAAAAATAATCATCAAAAGCTTGCTGTTAATGGCCTATCTGCAAAACAAAAAGAAAGTTAGTGACTCGGGAGAATGAAATAAAAATACGTAGGGCTAAACGAGGGTTATACCAGAAAGAGATGAAGGACTGGGTCAGATCCGGACAGAAACGGTTCCGGTTTGCGGGTCAGAAACGGATTTGTCAATTTCTCCGTTCTCCAGCTACGGAGGAACGAGCGACTACCTGGGATTTGCTCAGCGGGGGGCGCGGCAACCTGCAAGAAGGGTGAACGGCGAAGGGCGGCGTGGGGCTACGGCTGTGGGGGAGGAGACGCGCTTCGGCCTTCCTCGTTCCTTCTCTGATTTGTGCCGCCGGCAGTGGGGCGACATTTGGGATGGTGGTGCGGCGCGTAACGGAGCACTGGCAGCGACAACGAGGGCCGGCGGTGTGGTTGGAGGCTTGAGATTAGGAGACCAGCGCCGACAGAGAAGCAGCAGCGATGGGCTGTTTGGGAGGTTTCAAAACTGAAGGGCAAGGTAGCAAAAAATTAGGGGGGCTAAAGGTGCAATTTTCTCTTTTTCTGGCTGGGAGCTTATGGTTACGAAAATTCTCCCCCTTTCTGCCCAAATGTGACTTATATTTATACTAAATGAGGTTTCAAATGTGATTAACAAGGTTTTGAGAGTTTAAATGTGATCCAAATCAGATTTGAGAAGATTAGGATATAATCTGGCGAAATACCAGTTCAAGTCCAACAAAACTCTCCAGCTGCCTATTCTGCCCTAAATTCTGTGCGAATTCCAATTTGACCCAAAACTTCTAGGATTTGTCAGATTAGCCCAAAACTTTGCAAAAATAACCAGATTTTCCCAGATTTTCCTAAAATGACCAGATTTAGCCCAAACTCTCTAAAATTGACAGATTTGCCACAAACTTTCCAGTTTTTCCCTAAAACTTTCTAAGAAACCTCATCTTCCACCCAAACTTTTTTCTTTTGCCTAAATTGACCCCTACAAAACCTTTAGGACTTCAAATTAGTATCTAAACTAAATTAATTCCTATTCCTACCATAGATGACCACATTAAACTCCAAAAAAAAAAAAAATCAACAACACCTAAAAAGGCAAAACTGCCCCTGTAAAACCAAAATACTCGTAAACTAATTCTTTCTAACCTAGAACTTAAGCAAAAGTCAGTACCCAAACAAAATTGGGTGTTAACAACGGTAAAAAAAATTCTTTGTGAGGCACAATGGAGCGAACAAATAACAATCTATTGGACTATAACCGATGGTAAACAGTGACACGAGGGCAAGAAAAAGGTTACAATAGAACTCCAAGGGCCCCAAATCAACCGGAGATTTTAAAGTAATCGACCGACAAAGATAACATGTTCGGATTTGTTTGAAGTTTGAACTAAGAATGCTTATTTTGTTTGATTGAAATAGAAAATAATTTCATAAATTATTCACACAATGTAAAGTTTATTTGAGCCAGATAAATAGATAAACAAAGATTACAAAAAACAAATAAATAAATAAATAAAACAACAGCAACCAACACAGACTGTGTTATTAACATGGGTAGTTTATTTGTAATAGTTGTTGATCACAAGATATGTAAGTAAATAAAAGTTTTATGGCTGCTAGAGAGGTACCTGTGAGTATTGGGTTATAAGGGAAAAGGTCAGTACATGAGTACCACAGGGTCTTTGTACAGAGTATACCTGAATTCGACCCCACAGGATCTTTGTACAATTAAAAAGGAGTACTTAACTAAGCAAGAAAAGTTATGGTGTTGATCCTGATGTGTGCTCTAACAGAGAAATGATAAGATTATGGATGAAGTTATAATGGACAAAACTATACTAAATTGCCCAACTTTTTAACATTTGTGGAGTTTCTGTCGGATTCTCAAACAGCCCTTTACCTTGTAACACAAGCAATCTGCATACATATCTGACTCTAGCCGCAGGCTTCGGTTTTCCCTTACAGAATATGTGTCCAAGGCCACCTGCAACAAAACATTTTAAGTTACCAACATGTCTATAATTATGGTAAACGAAATAGGGCAAGTATAGGATTCAATTCACATGAGAACGCTCTTTGGTCTACCTTTCTCTTCATCTCCCTGGTTAAACTTCATATGATAAAATTAATAAACATACGCAACGACCTTATTCAAATTACCAAGAGTATTGCAACAGTGCAACAAGGGCAATATGCATCAACTTTGACCTCTTGTGCTTTGTGAATTGCCACGCTGGTTAAGTTTGGTCAAGATGTATGCCAGTGCAACTTTAGCTCCAAGAGCAGTACGTGCACGAGAGAGGTAGACTGCTCCACCAACAAGCAGCAAGCCATTAACCACAGCTTTCTTTGATGGTCTCCTACTGAAAATTTTTTGTCCAGATTCATCTGGAACCTCTTTATGCACATCTTCTGTTGGAGCTGATGGCACGCTTGGGCTGTATGCTCTATCCAGCTCATCAGGAACCTATATATAGACACCAATGTCAACAAATGCAAAGTACCATGCACAATAATATCATACGCCTTTTAGAAAAGATTTTATCATACATTCCATGCACATTGGTAGTTTCAACATGTGCTTTTGAAAAATGAATGTTGCCCAAACATGAAACATGAAACCTAGATTCAGAGGAATCTCCCCTGGTAACATTAAAGGAGTGGAGCAAAACTGTATAATAAGTACCAACACACTGTACGACCTATGACCTTATCATAGTAGAAAAGGG
Source organism: Aquilaria yunnanensis (assembly GCA_039654915.1). Lineage (NCBI taxonomy): Eukaryota > Viridiplantae > Streptophyta > Magnoliopsida > Malvales > Thymelaeaceae > Aquilaria > Aquilaria yunnanensis. The sequence continues at coordinate 8,698,144 of CM077595.1, forward strand.
TCATGCTTTAAGCCGACTACTAGCATTTATTAGTTTAGATGCAGGATTATTACTTGGCTCAAAATGAAAGCAAGAGATCCATTTGGTCAAACCTCACAGCATGGCCCTAGGTTTTTCCTCCAACTTTTTTAAGGTCACCCTATCTCATTTTGTCTTGCAAAGTTTACTCCATTGCATGCATTTTCGATTACTAAGATAGCCATATGCTCTTCAAAACTCCACATATATAAATTCGTCATACCTCAATCAAGAATGTATAAAGAAACCACCATAAAATAATAAGGAGCAGCTTTAGCCCGCGGATCAGTAACATAAACTAATATTGAAGATGTCTAACAAGGAAATAGGCTTCACCTTCTGAACTAAGGATATGGCAGAAACTGCTGGGTTCAACTGAGGGTGGCTTGTGAGAGAAAACTTGTGGAGTGCATCATTCATCTTACAGACATAGCCCCATATGCCCTTTGCAAATGCTAGCTTAGCCATTTCAAGATTTAGCCCTGCATCTTCCTGGTGAAACATTTTTATCTTGCAGGCTTCTCTACCAGGAACTGTAATAATAGCAAGCACAATGAAGCATACTCAGACCAAACAACAAAAACAAACTTCAAATGCATTAATACTGTTCCTCTTCCAACAATAATCAGTAAAAGTTACAGTATAAATATATAGATTTACCACTACGATTGACTATTAGACTTCTGGTTGCGTTGTAAGATTCACAAATTTCTCTCTCAACTTCCATCACAGCATTAATTTTGTTCTAAAACATGTCCACTTTTTGCATTCAAGATGCCATGTTAGGAAGAACATGTGCTGTTGATTGACGTCATGAAATTCTTATTTGAGATTGGGATCAAAAAGAGCTGCAGCTATTGTCTCCAATAGCTAAAAAAAAGGATTCTTCTCAACTTGGTCTGTTTCATTCTTAGACTCTTACACATCAAGCAAGACTTGATTTTGTCTATCAATCATGAAAGTTATGCAAGTAACTATTTTGTATTCAATCTATTAAAAGACACTTGCCTTTTCTTTCATAGAATTTGACAATGTGCCACATTACCAATTCAGAGTACGATTCACTTCTACTTCCTTAACCACTGCATGCATACAACTATTGGTGATTTACAAACTATAAGCACAGTTGGAAACACTAACAGATACGTCAATCATTATTTAGGACATAATGAGTATTTGTCTTCTTGTGATGGAGGAAGTTCCATTTTTTTGGGTAATAGTTAAGCAGCAAGACTGATATTTTCAAACAGTTGGAACTAACTGTCTACATTCATGTTCCTCCAACTAAAACTTGCTATATGCTTGCAATCTTCTCAACTTGTTGTAGAGTAGTTGAACATAAAGCTCGCAACCCTGAATTGTGATCCCCCAATTACGCAAAACTTAAGCCATTAGCACTTGAATGAGCAAAATTTCAGTTTCTTAGTTAGGATTAATAAGTACTGCTGTCATAGCCCTTCAATGGCATTCCCAAATCCCAAGTCTTCTCATAATGTTTTTATTACTAAATTGAAATTCTGGAAGCTGATATAGTTTCTACTATTGTGGATTTTTATGAGAACAAACTTGATTAAACATGAATCAAGAATAAGCCATAGGATCATATACAAGGTAAAACATGGAAAGTAAGAGAAGAGAGAGAAGCACTAAGATTGAAGTATAAAAAACTATAACCAAAAATTCTCTGGTAACACAGGAAATCAAGAGTATTTAATTACACTTTCGCTTTGAAAAACTATCTTCTCATGTCCTGCACAAGATTAAAAGATGAATTAAATAAAGACTTCTTCTCTTCACAATATTTTGTATATATTTGAATTCTACTAGTCTATGTCTCTTCTTCACAGAACAGATAGCACTTCTTTTCAAGGGACCAATTCAAGTTTCAGAAAACGGGGTTATCTGCCAACCGATAATCTAACCATACATGAGCATTCTGCATCGAAATTTTCTCTACTTGTGAACAGCTTTTAAAGTATTTTCATAAATGTGACTTTTAACGGTTAATTGACATTATGAACTTCATCAAACCAACCCAAACATAGTTGGGATTAGTGTGCAATAGAGTGATGGTGTCATTTTAGTCAACTGATTTTGTTAACGAAGCACGATACTTTTATGAACCAAATATATTTTCCACAAGATGTTGCTTTTTAGTTTGTTCTGAGCAATATAGTTTGGTACCAAGTGCTACACATCATAATAACTGAATGTAACATTGATCATTATTCCAGAGGAGCATTAAATATGTTTTAATATGATTGCTCACAAGAATTTTTTTTTAAAAAAAATATCAAGCACAAGGTGTAAAAGAAGCTGACTTACCTTTCTTTATTCGCCAACCAGATCTGAAATACTTTACTCGGACAAAGTTCTTCTGACATAGTGGTAAAGGATGTTCAAATTCCTGTTCATTATTATGACAAAAAAAAACAATAAATGTCTATAGAAGGGAAGAACATGATATATAAATATAAATTAGGAAACTGAATGGGTTATTTTTATTCTATAGGAAAGCTTCAACTCATAAAATTACTTGATCTAGATTTTTTTTTGTTAGGAAATGCCACCCACAAACATTACATAAGAACGCATGAGAAATCAATAATAAGAAAAATATATAGTTTCCCTCAGAAACAACTATGAGACCTCATTGTTTCACAAGTTAACTGAACAACAAGCTCATAAGTAAAAGAAAAGAACCAATTAGTCCCAAGTTATAATCTTACAGATGTAAAATATTGATAAAAAAATGAATAAATTGTGTGGCAGAAAACTTTAGTTGAGAGGAGAACTATATGGATTACTTCCTCTCTCATGGTATTTAAGGTAGAAAACTTTGTATAAAGGGCAAAAGTAGCAGGCAAGAATCAGAAGGAGAAAGAAACAGTTGGGGCAGGGAAGGAGGATGCAGTTGCAAAAATAAACATAAGCTACACAATGCAGACAGTGATGATCTATGATTAGTGAGGTATGATATGATATCCACACAAAAAGATCACCTTAATGAAACAGTAGAAAGTTTTATCTTTTCCCTCCCACAATCTCCAAGCCAATATGTACTCCCTCGGGGTCAGAAATGGGAATTTTTTTACTGTACGACCAATCTCGATGCCATTTGTTCTGTCCACCTGCAACTGCTCATGCTCAACCACAGTCTTGTCCCACCTTTTTCTATATTCATTATCCATATAAAAGTCCCTTAGCATCTCCGGAGAACAACTCTCGAATGTTGTCACACTAAGGTGTTTCAGAGGACCATCCTGCAAGCTCTAAAATAGTGAGGCAATAAGACATTCAATTGGCCAAGCCAGTCACATGACATTGGCAGAAGCTAATGGAAAAGACACCAACAATCTGGGGAAAAAATCAAAAAACATAACAAAAAGTAGCATATGAAACCTTGGGCTTGCAGCACTTCGCGTTGTACGATAGAAGATTATTCCTTTTATTTACCACATTTTCCCATTTCTCTTCATTGTCAATATGCCCATCCAAGATTTTCATCAAAAATTCCAAATCTGCAACAGATACAATCTCCGGGACTCTGCCAAATTGGATAAAGAAAAAAATCACAACCAGCTGCAACACAAGAAAGCAGTGACTCGCACTCAAAAAGTCAAAAACTATAACCAAGCAATTGAATTTACCATTTAAATAACCATGACTCAGTAACTAACAGGGGAAACCTTGAAATTGTACCAAACAACTGGACAATGAGAACAGGAAATTAAGAGCAACCGCTAATAAAACTTGTAAAAAAGAATAAAGCAGATTAGCTCTTTAATGAAGGAGCAAAGGGTTTAGTTTTTTGTTCCTATCGGGTGCCCACAAATTTCGAATTGAAAGAACTCATTTCTTCTCCAAATCATACGAAGGCAAGAACAACCAAAATTCAATTATTTTCACCGACAAACAGCAATAAAAAAGAAAACAAAATTCGGATGAAAGCTATCGATTCGGACGGCGACCAAATTGAGCGGACAAAAAAGGAGGCCAAGAGTTGAGCGGTTGAGAAACGACCTCCATTCCGAAGCCGGAGAAGCGGGAGTAGGAGAGCGGACGTGGGCGGAGGACCGTTGGGAACGCAGTCGCTTCGAGATGTGATAAACGACGAGAACGAGGAGAGCGAGGAGGGTAGCTTTCAGATTCTGGAGCCAGAATTGGGAGGTAAAAAGGGTCATTTCCGAGTCGGAGCTCGAGCTCAACCGATCCCTGATTTCAATCATCTTTCTCGCCCAACCTCCCTGTTGCACATCTCTTGTCATCATATACGTGCCTCTGCCTGGGAGTGGATTTATTTACAATAAGGAAAAAGTATTGAAAAACTCATCATAATAAAATACTAAAAAATTCATCATAATTATGGGTTAATACCGATCTTATTATAATAGTTTTTGGTAGTTCTAATGTCATTTCTAAAGTCATAATTTGGGCCCTAATTGGTCACTAATATTACCGTTTAGTACCGAATATATCATCAACTATTAAAAACATAACTGTAAACATGAGAAGTTGTTGGTTTTGAGATCCTGGGGATACTAATACAACTTTTAACAAACTTCATAAACTCTGTGTGATTTACCATTCTCTTTTTCTTGTATGTCAACCACTGCATTGGTTGCTGTCGGAGTCGTCACTGGTGATGGAGGTAAAGCCGGATGAGGTAATGTTGGACATCACAATCATATATTAGAAAAACAGTCATATCAAGAGGCACATGATAAAAAACACATTGATATTAAATGAGTGGATTTTATTTGACCAAAATTTGGGTTATTTATAGAATTGAAATGTGATGACTAATTTGAATTTCATTTCTAGAAAAACCAATGACAGATTAGATGAAAGATAGAGGTAATGACAGATTCGATGAAAGATAGAGGTAATTGTCACACAAAAAAAGGATAAATTATACACAGTTTCTAAAATTTGTTAAAAGTTACATAAGAACCCCAATATTTCAAAACCAACAACTTGCTACATTTTCCATTGGGTTTTAGCGGTTGATGGCATATTCCGTACCAAACTATAACATCAATGCCTAATTTGGGCCCAACCTATGACTATAATGGTGATATCGAAATCACTAAAAACTATTGTAAGCAGATCAATACTTACTCATCATTACAATGAGTTTTTTGGTATTACACTAGTACCCATGTTATAGTGAAATTAGATTGTTAGGAATTTCTTAACAGTACTGTTTAGGTGACAAAGAGAGGTGCTGATTGTGGAATATCCCAAAATATTTCTGCCTTTGCTTAACCCGGTCCTTAAAAAAAGATGTCACCATGTGTTTGCTTTGTTTGAGAATAGATTTTGTGATTAACTTTCAAGTTTTGGACACTTTATGAGTGATGGAGATCAAATTGTGAAAGCCACAAGCTAAAACTTATCCTTAGATGGTTTTTTCAAAACTTTTGCCTTTTTCTTTGATACTAATGTCAAATGAGAGCATCATGTTTACAATGTTTAAAAATCTTGTGCTACAGTGTTACTTTTATCTCAAAATCCTTCCTTTTTCATATTTAGATATCTTTTAAATATTTTTTATTTTGAATGATTTTCATTATAATTATGTTATTTAGTAAAAGATATTCAACTTTGGAGAAAGATCTATACATAACATGCTCATGAGACGAAACATCATAATTTTTACAGAAACGAAAAAACCAAAAATAACATCTACTATAAAATGAAGGCGGCATGTATATTATTTTCATTTTTCGCTAGTCGATCCTTTTGAAGCATTGGCTCCAAAAAAATCATGAGAATTGTTGATGTTTAAAAAAGTTTTGGGTTATGTGGTAATTAATAGGGGTAAGCACTATTAAATAAAACCGAAAAACTGATTACACCGATTGACATTTGACAAAATATATTGGATTTTTCAATTAGCCGTTCTTTGTTTGACCCAAAATTGAAATTAATAATCATTTTTTGGTTCGGGCCTCCAACACTAGGATGGAAACTGAAGAGACCGAAGAAACCGAATTGAATTGATAAATATGTAATTAAATTGAAGCTTTACCCCCAAACACTTTTTACCCTAGCTATATCAACCGTTTATTTGCCCTTTCCTTCACAATTTATTTGCCCTTTCCTTCAGCCACAGCCCACTAATTCCTTCTCAAAAACTGTTTCCCCTTCCCATCTCTTCCATTGGGAAAAATCCTCCCGTTCATATACAATGTTGATTTGTTTGTTCTTTTGGCTGAAACCGAATAAGAGACTGAACCAACTAAATTCTATTCTGGGTGGTTCAAGTTTTGGTTAATGTGGCTAATTCAGTTAATTTGGTTTCAACGATTAAAAATAGAACGCTGATCAATTTTACCTTATTCGGTCAGTTCATAACCAAACCGACTGAATGTTCATCCAAGTAATTAGGTGCATATGGCGCCCTCGGCATTGTAATCACTCAAAATGAGATGCACTGGTTATTGATGCCCTTCCGCTTGCACAATTAACAATCTTTTAATGCTTGGCTTTCTAAGGCACTCGGACTGCCTTCACTTAGTTGCAGATTATTATACCTCTTCCTTCAATTCCCACATCCATAAATCGTTCAGTTTGACCCAACCCCTAAGACCTCGAACAAGCTTTTGAGAGATCAATGGCTAAACAAAACTCAAAACACATGATTCCGAAATCACCAGATCGACTGGAATAATACCAGCCCCGGGCGACTAAACAGTATAATCATTCTACCAACAACTACAGCTCTAGCCCATCTTCTCAAGGACATGAGGAGATCGGTAATCGCTCAACGATAATATTTGAAATTGAAAGAGACGGTCATAACATGGATTTGAAAACATCAACCTGACAAAATTGAACTTTGTTTTTCTCTGTTCTGAAAGTGTTAGGGTGGCCTGAAAACTAAACTACAGTTAAAAAGAAGAACCTCGACCTCTGTTTACCACCTTTTTTGTAGCCAACGTAACTGGGAAAGACAACAGCTACCTAGAACGATCTGGCAACTTCATGTCTAGTTCTTTCAGCCGACAAACAGCAGGAAGTTCATCCTTCAAGCATAGCCTTGGCAGCATCAATCAGCATTGGTCTGAAATCATGTGAAGCTAGGCCCAGCACAGTGTAACCTTCCTTGTCCTCTATATCAACATCTGCCCCGTGTCTTATCAGAAGAAGTGCAACCTGCCAACCATTTAACATAAGAATTCTTGATATTCTGCATCATACCACACCACAGTAGAGACACAATCTCCCTTTGAATTTTACCCCACCTAGTGCAGGGAAAAGTTCTCCTATAGATTAGATGGGTCATTATAAGAGCTTAAGCTAACACGTCTAATGTTGCTTTAGGATTCAGTGGAAAATACTAATCAACCGCCTCAGATATTGCTGACAAAAATCAGACATATAATTGATCATATAACCAGAAAAAGAAATGAAGGGAATTGGGGGACTAGCCAACAGAGCCCATAACCAAACCGATCTACCTCTCTGTGATCGCAAATCACTGTGCTCATGAGAGGGGTTTGACCAGCTTTGTCAGTAGCATCTACATCAGCACCTTCTTCAATCAGGAGTTCACACAATTCTGAGTTCCCTGTGCTAGCTGCCCGATGCAATGGCGTGCAACCTACCTAAGCCCAACAAATAAAATCGGAACAAATGAGGAAACGCAAATGATATCAAACCAAACTATCAGATGCACGCGCAAGTAAGTTACAAGCCTTGTCCTTCAAATTGATCTTTGCCCCATGCGAGATCAGAATTTCAGCAATCTTCGACCACCCCTTGCTAGCAGCATAATGGAGCGCAGTACGACCACCATCATTTGTCAGATTCAAATCAGCTCCTACTCTCAGAATAGCAATCAAAGTCATTCTCCCAACGTACAAAACAAATTACTTTTGAAAATTTAATCATATAAAAGTTACAAAGTTGAATACTAACCTACATATTACAAAATAATACCTCAAAAGAAAATGAACCAACTAGCCATTGCAAACAAAATTTCGGGAGACCCTGAACCTACGAACCCCTACCCATTAGTGTTTAAGAATGGCAATGCGCAGAAAGAAACATCGTACCAACAAAAATGAAAATGAGTAGCCAAGCATCATCAAACAACCAAAACACGGAAGAAGTACAGGAAGAGGAAATTTTCAAGCTTAGCCTGAGGCCTGAAACGTATGAAGCTTGCCTTTACTTAACAAAATCTCCATAATCTCGACATTGCCGATGCTGGAAGCGGAATGAATCGGCGCCCATCCTTCTTCATCGACAGTATTCACAACTGGTCCATCGGCCGCATCAGCGAGAATCCTCACTACCTGGTCCAATTGATTCATCCATAACAGAATGCCCAAAACAAATGGATGAAAGAAAAAAGAAAATTCCCTGAAAAAAATGGAACTACTTCAGCTTGGCTGGAGGAGGCGGCGACGTGGAGGAGCGAGCGGCTGTCGTCGTTTCGGATAGAGAGAAACTTGGACAGTTGGTCGCGAGGGAGGGAACTGAAGAGCGAAAGGTCACCGGTCTCGGCGGCTTTGAATAGGTCCTTCTCTTTGATTCGGCGATCTCCTGCACTCGTCGGAAGGTCGATTTCCATGACCAGTCGACGTCTTCTGGAGCTGGAGGGTTTCGATTTCGAAATGAGTCTCGGTCAAGCCCCTCGCATTCGTTAAAAAAATGACAGGAAAACGACATCGTTTCATCTACAGATGGGTAAGGCAACAAAAAAAAGGTTTTCGTTTTGTTAAGCGCACATCACGCACAAGGAAACCGTACCCTTTTCTGCACTGTTCAATGAACAGTAATTTTCCCAGCAGGCACTAACAGAGTGTAACTGTTAGGCTTTTTTTTTTTTTTTTCCAGAAATTCAACTTATAGTAAGAAGTTTCGACTACATTGAGTACTCAAAAAAGATAAATTACACATAATTGTATTCCTAACTCACTTAAATTATACTACTGTATTAAATTATTAAGCTTCACTGCTTAGTATAGTACATTGAAACAAAATTACATGATTTAACAGAATATCCCAAAGGTGTGACCTGAGAACACAAAATAAAGATCTTCAATCACAAACCATGCTACCAAAAAGTCACTTGTATTCTTAGGCAGCCCCTTTAGGATAAGCTTCTGTTACATGTAAAATATGTTGTGCTGGATGTTTTTGGTGAACTAAAATAAATAAGTAAATAAATAGATGAACAAAATATATGTGGACAAGAAATTATGGTGTTTGTTGGATTAATGCCCCCAACTGGCTCCAAGCTTTTTTATAGCATGGGATGCACCGTATGCCTTCACCATGACGACATCACCCTAAAGAATGTTGTCATCTTTCCCATACTGTTTTTAGGTTTCCAATTGTCATTGTTCATATGTAATGATTGTGACTTTTCAGAAAAGAGAAAAGAAAAGTATTCCTAAAAATTTAGTTTGAGAATCATTATCTGAAAAACAGAAATGGTTACGATATACTTTGTGATGGATTGTGAGTCCTTGACAATTTTAATCCATTGGATTAGACCTAAATACACTTTTGGTTCCTTAAGTTTAATAACTCGCATAAGTTAGTTTCTAAAGTGTGACTCATCGTGACTTAATTCTTTAAATTTGATAAATGTTGTGACTTAGTCCCTAATTGGATAGCATGATTGATGGTGTTAATTAGCCCACTCAGACACGGAGGGAGAAATCAAGCTAGAATGCGTGTTACTAGAAACCATGGAACTCAAAAGTTTTCCTTTGAGGTCGAATGCTCCCGAAGCTTTTCAAGTGCCATCATTCCCAAAAATCACTAGAGCATAACTTGGTTCTGTAGTATTCAGGCCACATAACAATATCCCTTTAGTTTCATGTCTCAAATTTGCATGGTTTGGTTCAATTATGGTTCAAATCAAATCTGGTTTTTTAAAGTTGTTTATGAACCTAAACTTTAATTTTTGAAATTGAGTCTTATGTGTGTGAAATTGATAAAGAGGAATGATTTCTTGGTGCTCACCAATTCTTGGAGAGTGAAACCTTTCTATTTCCAATTGGCGATTGACAAAGTATGTGAGCCGGAGAACATCACGAATGATATCACAATGGCCACTATTCTTGGAATAGCCACTAGCCAGAGACAATGATTGCACACCGCGATGATGGTGCTGGTTCCCCGCTAGCCTTATCGCCCTAAGCCAAAGGCATCCTATGGATGCTGCTAACGACAGTGCATCGCTTTAAAGACAAGCTGCTGTAGCGTCGTAAAGTTGGAGAAAGGAAGGCAGGACAAACATCGGATTATTAACATCATCTATAACACATGATAGGACATGACTGTTGAAAAGATTAAGGTGCCTAGACTTCCAAATTACAATACTAAGTCGTAACTTTTATGAAATTTAAAGGACTAAATCGCAATGAGTTGCACTTTAAAGACTAACTTACGTGAGTCACCAAACTCATGGGACTATTGGTGCATTTAGGCTATTGGATTAAAGTTGGTGGCCTGAATTTCAAGACACTAGAATGATCCCAAATACCAAAATGAAGGACTTGGAATACACTAAAATTTTATAAAAGAAAATTTATGTAGTTAAGAAATAGAATAGTAATTCAATGCACCTAGTGTAAGCGTTACACCCATATGTTCATGATATATACGAAACTGCTACCGTATCTTAAACAATATATTTGTCTAAACTGCTACCGTAGTGTGTAGGACGGGAGTATTTTATCACTATAATTATTTAGTGCAACCAGCCTAAAGCATAAGGAACATCATATGAATAGTCCTGAGTTCGAACAACAAACATCATACTCTTATTCAACAAAGGCTTCTTACTGGTGGCAGCCAAAGTCCTCCAGCTTTTATGCAGCAGCCACTTCTCCCTTTAACTTTCTTAATATACTATCTTAACTCCCTATACGTCCATTTGGGGCTATAATAAAAATCCATTTATTTGTCAAACAATTGGGATTCAGAAGAATTAATGAACGATTCTAGATCTCCTTGTAAAAGAAAGACCATCTCCTTCAGCATCACCAATGCCAAATTGGTGGCGAAGATGGCGCAGGCGGCTTTCCACCATGACATAGATGGGATCAACAAGGACAAGTTGCTATGGTGGCGGAGGATTGTTTGCAAGCCGCCTCTTATTATGGACATTTAGAGGAAAATTCGGGTATTGACAAGTATCTTAATAAGGCAGAGAATTATTTGCACCATTATAACTCTTCCCACTAAACCAATAGCCCCATTGGTTGCCACAATGCTAATGTACACGTGTTGCCAATTGAAGGTAGCGTACATGGCAGTTCCAAACATGGCTTTGAGGATTACATGAAGAATATGACTCATGGTATGTTGAAGAAATGAAATGATAGTAATGTTTTATTTTTGAGTAAATGTTTTTATCCACCGTTGGTAGGAAAATTTTTTTTACCAATAGTTAATTTAAACACTTCTGTTATCTAATTAACATCTTCAACATAACAGTGTTATTTAACCTATTGTGCTACTATCTAAGAGGAAAAAAACAGAAAAAAAACACACCCTAACTGAGTAGAGAAACTGTAACCCCTAAAGAGAAAGTTGCTTCAATTGAACAGATAGAAATGAAATTGCATAAGCCATAATGAATATTGCTTTCATATAGAAATCAAAATCCAATGCACTTCATACAAGGAAAACAAGTCAAAAAAATGTGAAGATGTTGGTTTTTTGTGCACAAATGTAATGGAAAAGATAAGAGTGGATGGTTGTTGCCTTGATGGAACCAACCCCAAGAAAAATCTTTTGATACAATACAATCTCAAGGTTTAAATGATTCGGATATAGCAACCATTAATTAGTAGGTTAGCATTTTGTCCTGTTTTTCTTAATAAAGTCATTGCCGCACCAAGAACTATCAGCTCAGGTGACTTCATCGGTGATACCACGGAGTTGCTTAATGGCAAACACCTCAAGATTCGAGCAGTAATTGAGAACCATATTCAAGCCTTTGGCTCCAAAGGCACAAGATCCATGAAAGAAAGCTTTTTTTAAGCTAGTGCAATTTTTTGAGAAAGCAACCATACTTGCATCGGTTATATCTAGCAATAGAGTAAAATAAGGACATGGGAAGTAGATCCTCATTGGCATCAAGAGGTAGTAAATGACAAAGGTAGTGGTGGATCTAGAATGTTTTTAAAGTGGAGTCCATATATAAGCATAAATAATAATTAACTCTAAATTTTAGAATGATCGAAAATTAAACTTTATACTATAACGCAATTATGTAAAGAGAATATACCTATTGTAATCATTGTCTTGTAAATGAGTATGGAAAAAACAAAGGCAAGTATAGCTATCTAAATAAAAATTCTTTATGTGAATTCCTAATAGTATACGTACAAATAAATATTATTTTGAATAACCTTTAATTTTAATTTGAAGTTATTTAAATTTTAGTGATTTACAAAATAAAATACTTTTACAATTACTAAAATTTTATGTTTTTCCTTTAACTTTAAATTGAATAAGCTTTTAAAATTGTTTAGAAACTTTTAAATTGAATTTTGGAAAAGAAATATCTATGTTACTTTTACAGTTAAAACATTAGATATAGTTTTTCAAAAAATTAAATGGTGTCCTTTGATTTTTCAAGGTGGATTACCTATAAATATATTAATTCTAATTTTTGAAATATAATAATCCAAACATAATGGAGTTTATAATTTTACACTAAAAACAAGTAGAGACTAGTTTATTTCTTTGATGCCATTGACATTTTTATTCGAGATTAACATGAATTGCTTAAAATTTTTTAGTTTAATATGATTTGTGAAGTTTAATAACTATAGGCTGACTTCTAATTTAAGGACCAACGAAACTAGTTAAGTAAACTATAAAAACTAATGTTGATAATTTTAAGATTAAAAAAAAAAGAACAATAAAAAAAATTTTACAATAATTGATTCAAATTTTTGTTTCAATAATCCTTTTTGTGAATATACTATTGTAGTATTGTTTTATTTTTTTCCTTGATTTTTATTTGAAATAGTGAGGTCCAATAGAAAATTAAAGTGAGGTTTATACTCAATTGTACACACTTTTTAATCACATTTTTTTAAGTAAAAGTAGAGTCTATGGACAGCACTTCAACGTATATAGATTCATTTCTGGACAAATGTAGAGTAATAGTGACTTTGTTTCTAAGCAACTTTGATCGTTAACTTAAACAACATAATTTAAAATGTATTAATAAGATAACAAAAGTTCATCGCTGGTGGATTGTTTTTTCATTACTTGTGATAGAATATTAACTTTATTTTTTTCCTTTCTTTTCTTCCAATTAGTTTAGGGATATACTAGCGAAAAAGTCTCACACTTTGTTGTGGATATTGGTTTCAATAATATGTTTAATTATGCAATACAGGGCTTTAGCATTACTTAATTAGTTTAATGTATATATTTTCTAAGTAAACTTTTTAGTACATCAAATATTTATACATGGATAAATACATGCATACAATATTTTAACTCGTATAATATGTTTTCCTTTGTTTAGGTATACAAACCTATTGTAGAAAAACTAAACCTTTTACTCTATAAGGGCAAAAAAAAAATAGTTTATTTCACCATAATCATTATAATAATGGAATTGAACCTTAATCTGTATAAGGCATTTAGGAGGCATAACTTCAATGCTACACCCTTGTTTAACATGCATATAAAATTGAATACTGACTTGATTGTAATGTTGAAAATTATGAGGCTACATAGAAAAATGGATCAAAATAAAAGGACTAACTTCGTATTTGTTCTAAGCCAAATAAAACTTCAAAATCCTAAGCCGCAACAACTTTATTTCCCCGTGACCTCTGTTTGCTTCTTTCACTAGATCTCGGTCATTCACTTTAGGCCTTGAATCTCTGCTGCCAATTTTCCACATGACCTTCATCTCACTCTCTTGTATTTCTTATTATTTCACTATTGCTTATTCACCTTTGAACTTGGATCGCCATAAATTTTTTGAAAAAAATTAAATACCAATAACGGATACATTTACAACGATGGGGAATTGGTGTTCTACCATTTTGCCAAAAAATTTTGAAAAAAAAAAAGAATTATAAACACAGATATACCCACCATAGGTAAATTGGTAACTAATCGAAAATTGACGTGCGAGTAGGTATGCCGCCAACAATGATGGATGGTGGCTATGCACACTTTGTAGATTTGTCATGCCCAACCGATGAACAATCCTTGGGATGTCAAGAGATTTGTTGTTGAAGATAAGCTTTTTTTTTCTTCTTAAAAATTTTTGTAACTCTTATCCCCATCCATGAAAACCAATCTCATGTCTCTTGTTGGATGATTTTATCTCATAGAAAATGGGATAGAAGCTGGGGAGGCAACAGAACTAGAAAAGAATTTGGGCTTGTTCAACTTGTCTCTAGGCTAGAAAAAACATATCCATTTTTTGAGATTTGAGATTGTCCACATATGTGTATATACACTTAGAGTTACTACTGAAACTTTTCCTTTATTGAGAGATTGAAACAAATAGGAAAACTAGAATATTTGGGGAAATGCCTAATTAAGAGTCATTTTCATACAAACAATTCATAAATCTCTCCCAAAACATAAACTTATCATTTCATCTTTCCCGATTGTAAAATTGGTGTGATTTCCCTCTCTTATTCCTAAGTCTGAGAGCACACAAAGGGGAGCTCGGAGAGGATCAGCATCCGTCGTAAGTGTTCATGGCTTGGAGAGGAGCACACAAAGGGTGATGGTGGTGGCAATTTCACGCCAGGAAGGGCAAGAATTTTCTCGGCCTTCTATCGCGAGCCTCCATAAATTCATAATTCATCTAGTATTGGGTAAGTGGTTTTTGTTCAACTTTGCACTGAAAATGAATATTCGCTGTCGAAGTTTGGAATTGGAAGTTGCATGCTTCTGGGAATGACATCTTTTTTGATTGTGTGAAAATAGGTTTGGTTTTTGTTGATAGTCTTGAAAACTAGAAGTTTGATGGATGGGCGTGCATTCCTTTATGTTCCATTTGTATGGTTTGGATGGTTGTATTGTTTGGTATGATTTAGGTCTAGGTATATATGATTAGTTTGTGGATATGTGTGATTTGTATATTGGTATGTCTGATTTGTGTAGTTATGAACCAAAGTGGATTGGTCATGAGAAAATTGAATGGTTTGTTATTTTTATGGTTTGGTGATTGTCTTGTTTGGTATAATTGAGGCCTTAGGTAAGCATGATTTGTATCTATATATAATAAAAAAAACATGTTAAAAAAATGAATAATACAATAAAAAAACAGTGTCATACATAATATGTGTAGATAAATACATATTAAAAACATACCACAGTTAATAAAAATATATATACACAAAACAGTCACATGTCCACAAAATAATACAAACACAAAATAATTTCATACAATCAAAAACCATGTTAAAGAAATGAATAATACAATGAAAAAACCAATGTCATACATAATATGTGTAGATAAATACATATTAAAAATGTACCACAGTTAATAAAAATATATATACACAAGACAGCCATATGTCCACAAAATAATACAAATGCAAAACAGTTCCATACAACAAAAAAATACATTAAAAAATGAATAAAAAAATAAAAAAATAGTGTCCTACATAATATGTGCAGATAAGCACATATTAAAAATGTACAATAGTTAAAAATATATATACACAAACAGCCACATATCTATAAAAAATAATGCAAAAGCAAAACAATTCCATACATTCGTCTGCCATCCTGCCTAGCTTCCCTACCTCTGCACCAACTCCTCTCTTGAACCCATAACAATAACAATGGAGAAAAATAAAAGAATAATGGAAAGTGCAGAATGTAAATTGCAAACAAAGGAAGAGAATAGGGAAAATGAAATGAAATCAAAAGGAAAATTGAGTGTAATCATAAAAGAAATGTCTGCCACATTGATTGCCATAAATAACATATTGAAATTTGAAAAAAATACTAAATTATTATTAAATCAAATCTTAACTCCCTCAATGAAGATTTTTCATATATACACTATAACTAATTGCATCTCTCCCCTCATCTAATGCCATTCATTTGTGTGCACGTCTACACATAAGCCCACCAAAATTTTCACAGTTTTCTACCCTAGTTTTAAAGTTCAATTCAATGCACTTTCATCATCATTACATAGCACTTAATCTCCTTTTATGCAAGCTAACGTGTGCTTTTCCAAGACTTCTTCAAACTTCCATATATAGATAATAAAAACCTACATCTTGTAATAACTACATCTTTAAACTGCAACATATTTTTATATGTCACCAAATGTATATAGATTTGCAACATTGTAATATGTGATAACTTTCAAACAACCAAGACAATTTGTGGATGACTATATCGGGTTTAACCCAATAATAAAAAATAGATCCATTATTTTCCCCAACTTTTTCATCTATCATCTGAGAACATCTAAAACCTCAAATATGGACACAACCAAACATTTAAAACCACTAGAAAGTTGATCTACATATTATATCTAAACATGTAAAGAGAGGTAAACATTTTAAAACAATGAAAAAAAAAACAAATGATAGATTTTTACGCACGGGGATTTGATTGAAAATTGCACATATTCAAGGATCCAAATGAACCGAAACATTATCTTGACAACTCAAACCAGAATTAAGATGCTAAGTGGTAGCCACATGGCACAATCATATCTAACATAAACATGCAACATTTGCAACTTCAATAGCCGAAACTACACAATGTGAAAAACCTTAAGATGAAAACTGTCATTTAAACCAAAGAAAATGTGTACGTGTTGCCCTCTCTTTCCTTACTTCTCCTTTAGCGTATATGAAGTTTTGATGACTTGTACGTTATTGCAAAGACTTAATTCAATAAATTTAGCATTAAAATAAAATTTTATTATAAGTAATTAAAAATGTTTCACTTATAAATTCACATTAATCAACTAAAATTTTTTTTATTTCAATTTTAAGTTGGGTTCTCTTTACATTATATTCTTATCAACTAAAATGATTAGTTATGGTCAAAACATAATGTCGTGAAAGAAAAAATTGTATGTGCTTTGAATATATACAAATTTTCTTTGTTATTAAAAAACAATTTAATAAAAATTTTCATCTCTTATTAATTCAAGCTCCAATTTTAAATATCAATGAAACATTTGTGTAGAAAAATTTACTTTAAATTTCAGTAATTATGGACCAAATTATTTTAGTAAACTATATACCTTAAAGTAAATAATTGATGTTGCAAAATTCAATTATCAATAATGAAAAAATGACCAAAACACAAAATTATATTTAACTTATGTCAATCAATTAATGGTTTAACTATTAATTTAATAAAAATAAAAATAAAAATAAAATAAAAAAGATTGGCTTAAGCCAAATCAACCAAAATCACAGTAAAAAGTAGGTAAATTATAATGATTAAATTTTTATTTTAGAAAGGAATAGTAAAGAAAGGTGACAAAAAAAGTTTGGACCAAGATAAAAACTGGAAAAACTATATGTATTAAAGGTTTAATAATTTATTTAACAAAGTAAAAAAAAATGATTTAACTAAAAAATAAATAAATTATGGTGACTAATGTCTTAGTTTAAAAGATAGTATATAAAAAATAATAAAAAAAGTTGGGGACCAAGAGACCAAATAGAAAAAATATAGTTCAATAGTTGTTAAATTTGGGGAACAAAATGGAACACGGACGGAACTTGGGGACTAACTTTGGAAAAAGTGAAAATTTAGGGATGGAAATCGAGTTTTAAGCAAAATAAAACATGAAACAGACTAAAAAATGAGAAATTGCAACACATGCTCTCGAAAATATGGGTGCCTTGTGAAAAATGGATCAAACTTAAAAAAAGTCAATGACATCCAAGAAAATGGCAAAAAAAAAAAAACACTGTTAATGTACAATGAAATTCATTATAAATGAATAGTACAAACACTGATCTCTTCTAGAAGTAAGCGAGATATGTGAAGGCCCGTGTAATAAAGCAAGTCATTGATGGAACAATTTAAAAATATGTGACATACTTTGACATTAAATAAAATCTGAGTATAGATAATTGTAAACATATAGAATAGCTAAATGAAAATGTGTTTACATATTGTCAAAAAAATATTGATAAAAAATTGCCAAAGCAGTTTCATTATCCAATTCAAATGAAATTATCAACAGAAAGAAAGAACTTCTAGTATTTATAATATAGGATAATATTGCACAATATATATGAATAAGTTTTTCCAAATTTTTACTCACTAATGAATTAATGATAAAATTAAACCTTTTTAAGAATCAATCACGTATACATAATGGAAATTGTGCTCTGTTTTAACTAATTCAAACTCTGAATCAAACCTCATGTAAATGACTTGTATATTATACAAATTGTGCATTTGTTTCAATTAATCAAAACTTTGAATCTAACTTATCTAACTAAACCTTTGAATAAAATCATGTAAAAGAAATTTTTTTTGTATTTAATGTAGTTAATAGAACCATGTCTCTTATTTCCATTTAAGGCTCTACCATTTTAAATTTAAATAAACCATCCAATTTTTTTAAAAGTTTCCAATAGCTTGCAAAAGTTGGGGACCACTATGGCAAAATTGTTATATTGATTGACCAAAATGGGGATTTGAACATTCTCTTGGAAGGCAAAAAGAAAATGGAAACGGCATGAAGGCAATGTTTTTAAAACCGTCTGGGTCACGTTTTGATCTGTTCGACTGTCGGGTCAAAACTTTTTCACTAGTTTTGTTAGTTCATGTTTCAGGATTAGGCAGGGGGCTTTGTTGAGCATTTTAAAATAAAGGGAGTAAAAATTATAAGTATAAAAGGTTCAAGGACTGATCTTGGAGTTTTTCTAAGATATATACTAAACCTATTTCCACACTTATTTATTTTCTCAGCCATCACACTTGTTTCCTCCAAGGTTATCAAAGTCAAGTTTATACCTAGAGTCGTTCTGATTTTTCCACAGTTGTAAAGCCGTAAAAAATCGTAAAAGTTGTAAGATTCTATCAAAAAATTTTTAGAAAAAGATGAAAAAAATATATCATCTAAATTATTTCAGGAAGTTCATATTACATAATATTTTCACTTACTAATACTTTAATACCATAAAAAAATGTCATAACATAAACATATAATACAAAAAAATAAGTTTTCAAACTCACAATTCATAAATGAGAAATTGAAAACATTCCAATTATCTAATGGAACACATGAACATTATGACCATTCAAAGTACCAATATTATTATATTCTAAAATTATATCTTCATATTCTTCTTTTGTCGTCTTATCATTTGATAGATTAAACTTATTTATACAAATATTTGTATTATCATTGACATTTTCTTCATATACATCAATATCTACATAAATCTGATAACCAGAATTATCAAAGTCATGGTAAAAAAGAGTAATCAAGCGACATTGCGAGCTTGAAAAAAAAAAGATGATTTTTTTTTGTTAACTTTATTTTTTTTTATTTTAACTCTAAATGAGATGAGTTTGATTGCATAAATATTAAATTGGGTAATAAATTAATACTCCATCCGTCCTAATTTACTTGAAACGTATTCCTTTTTTAGAAGTCCCAAAAGGTTGAAACGTTTCTTTTTTTGGAAAAGTTTAAACAATTAAATTATCATTTTACATAAAACCAAATAAAAATTTTTTTTTTAATCTCCACTCAATCTCTCACTGCACAAAAACCAAAAAAGAATCTTTTTTTTAATCATTATTTAAACTTTTACTACATAAAAAAATAACACAAATTACATACACCTTAATCTCCGTGTCCAGACAAAATGTTTCAACTAAAATGGGACAGAGGTAGTACATTTTTTGCTTATTACCATTTTTTAGCCCAATTCCAGTAAATCTTACATAATAATATAGAAATGTAAAGTCATAAAATTTCTAAGTTTCTAAGACTAAAGTTAGGATTTTACCCGTTTCTATCCACACATAAGTTTCTATTAAGACTTGAAACTTTTTTTGTTTCCAAAGTCGTAGAAACGTAAGTTTCTAAGACTCAAGTCGGGACTTTAAAAACCATGGTTTCCTTTCTTCGGTCACCACATTTGTTTCTTCTCTTCAACGCTGGCTGCACCAACTATTCCCCTTTTCATTATTTTGCTTAATTACTTTTTTTTAATGGAATCATTCATCACTTAATTTGTTCTCTTCTATGGAAGATCCATTATTGTTGGCCTTAATCTCAAACTTCAAACTCTTTCTCTCAGTGTCATTCTCATTACTGTTGGTCTCTCCATTCAAGTTTTCTAATTTTATTTTATTATTTTTTTTTAGTTTTCACAACTCTTAAATAAACTGTTAGTTTGTTCTGGGTTATCGGTTCATCGGTTTAACGGTTTTGGGCGGTTTTGATCGATTTTTTACCAAACTGTTGACACCCAATTTCGTCCGACCCTTTAAAAAAAAATTAATCTTAAAAAAAATATTAATTAATTATTATTGTTATTATTAAGAAAAAAAAAAGAAAAGAAGAATTTTTTAATTAGTTAGATAGTTTAGGGGGCATTTTGTTAGTTTTAAAATAATAGATATACACATATATATATATATCTATATGAATAAAAAAATAATTAAAAAAAATTATTATAATTAATTAATTAATTAATTAGTCTCTCCAGCTGGCAAATTGCAGAACAATCTGGGGCTTCTCTCTCGCCTTCTTATCTGATCTCTCTCTCTCGCTCCCGACCTGACTTTCCCACTAAAAAAAAATATCTCTCTCCTCTCCCCGAAATCACGTTCTCTCTCTCTCCCGGGGATCACCTCTCTCATGGCAGCTTCTGACTCTCTCTTTCTTCTCTCTCCCTCCAATCGCCCAGCTATTCCTCGCCGCCGCGACGACCGCCAGCCACCTCCCTCTCGCTGCCACCGCCTGGCTCTCTCCGCGTCGCTCACCAGCTAGCTCGCCGTCGCCTCCTCCCTGCTGTGTCGCGTCCCGCGCCGTCGCGCCCAGCTCCCCTCCGTCCGAGCCCGCCGTCGCCTTCTCCCTGCCGTGTCGCGTCCCACGCCGTCGCGCCCAACCCCTTCTTTTCCTTCCTCCCGCCGTCCAATCTCGCTCTCTGCCGTCAGCCACCGCCCTGATCCAGCAGCCCCTTCGCCCTGTTCCAGCCTTCTCCCCTGCTGCCCTGCTCCTGCGCTGGAACGAAGAACAGATTTCGTTTTTGACTAAGTCAAAGACTGTTCTTTTACTTTTTTTGTTAAAATCCTTGTTTAGTCCTTAGCTTTCTTAGTTTTGTTCATTTAAGTCACTAACATATTTTATGTTGCAGATTAACCCCCGACAGCAAGATTTTCGTTATTCATACTTTTCTTTGTTTTCTTTATTAATATTGGTTTGACCTTACATTAAATTTGATCATTGAATTGACATAGGAGAACAATATAGGATTTTGATTTGATTTGTATATTCATGTATATTTATTGGATTTTAGAATAATTTAATTTTTATTCTTGTAATATATTAAATGTGTACCAAATTATTGGTTAAGAAATATTTAAATGTTTGCAAATCCGTTCTTAGTAGGTTTGAGAAAATCCTAAGACGGATCATATCCATGTCCAGGTGGTCTGGTAAGATCCATGGTTTATATATTAAAAAAATTAATTAAAATTAAATAACAAAAATCCAAATCACAACTAGTAAATCAAAAATCCATATCCAGATGATTCGGTTAGAATCCATGGTTTGGATTTTTAATTGATATTATTTAAGGCAAACAAAAACAAACAAAATTAATTAATAATTAATTAAAATTAAATAACAAAAATCCAAATCACAACTAGTAAATCAAAAAATTCATATCCAGATGATTCGGTTAGAATCCATAGTTTGGATATCAATTGATATTATTTAAAGCAAACAAAAGCAAAAATTAAATAATGAAACTCAGATTGCAAATCGACCTGTTCTCAACCCAGAATCTGATTCAAAAGTCCACAATTTTGGCATAATTATAATTTTGTCCCTGAATTTATTTGATTTGTCTAATTGGGACTCTAATGTTGTTTTTTTTTATTTGCAATTAAGTCATTAATTTACTTATTTTTCCAACATGTTTTTGTTTGTTCAGCTAAATTAAAGGCATAAATTAACTTAGAAATTAACATTAAGATTAATTACATGATTAGGTTATATAAATATTTTTTTTAATAAATAATTTGTCACTCAATTTATTTAATTTGATTCTCTGAGACTTTTAAGCTATTTTGAATTTACAATTTGGTTACTAATGTTTATTTTCTTTTATGTCTTTGTTTGTTCATTTATTTAAGAATATGAATAAACTTAAAGAATTAATATTAAATATAATTGTGTGAGCTGGTTAGATCTTATTTGATTCATTTATTCGAGACCCTAATATTGTTCTGATTTACAAATTAGCCATTATTTTACTTGTTATTATTATTACTATTATTATTATTATTATTATTATTATTATTATTATTCCATTATAAGTCACTAACCTTTAATTTTTGCAGAACTTTACTAACAACTAACTTTACTAACTTTTATTATTGTTGTTATTATTATTAACAACTAACCACTAACTTTTATTGTTATTATCATTATTATTAACAACTAACTTTACTAACTTTTATTATTGTTGTTATTATTACTAACAACTAACCACTAACTTTTATTGTTATTATTATTATTATTAATAACTAACTTTACTAACTTTTATTATTGTTGTTATTATTACTAACAACTAACTTTTATTGTTATTATTATTATTATTAACAACTAACTTTACTAACTTTGCTAACTTTTATTATTATCATTATTATTATTATTATTATTATTATTATTATTATTCATGGAAGGTTATACCTCCTATTTATTTAATTTTTTAAGTGGATGGCCAAAAAGCCCCACTTTATTTATTTGTTTATTATTTATTGACCTTTAACTCTCCTTTATTTACTTTATATGCTTTCTCTTTATTATATGTGTTATTTAATTTATGCATCTTTTATTTTTAAATGGACGTCTAAACCAACAAAAGAAAACCTTTACTTTGTTTATTTATCGTCATCAAATTTTCTTTTATTTACTTTACGCAAAAAGTTTTATTTTATGGTTAAACTCATTTCATTTAAAGAAATAAAGTAACCATAAAGAAAATAATATAAATAAGTAAATAATAACTAACTAAAAGAAGATTCTTTTATGGTTACCTATTTATTTTTTTAGGGATAATAAAAACCACTTTTAACAAAAACCAATCATCTTTTATTATTTTGAAACACATGTTTTTATTTATTATTTCTAAACAACAAAAAGTTAACCTTTTATTCCTTTTTATTAAAATCATAATTAAATAATTCCAAAAAATACAAATCAATTTTTTTTAAAAATATATCTTTGAAGTAATGGTATTTAAGAATTTGAGAAAAAAATAGAAAATTAAAAATAAAATAAAATAATAAAAATTATGATAAAAATTTTAACTCCATGTCTAGATGATCCGCCAGGATCCACGTTTTGGAAAATATCAAAATTTTTTAATTTAATTAAATAAATTAAATAAATACAAAGATAAAAATCCATATTTACGATATGGATTAAAATTTCATCAAATTCCGTGTCCGTATGACTCGGCAGAGTCCATGGTTCGGAATTAAAAACTTTCGTGTCCGGGTGACTCGGCAAAGTCCATGGTTCGGAATTAAAAACTTCCGTGTCCGGGTGACTCGGCAGAGTCCATGGTTCTGAAGTATCAAATTTCACACAAATTAATTACCAAAAATCCGCATCCGATTAAATAATTCAGTTAAATTTTCTAATTTTGAAAATTAACTGAAGTTGTTAAAAAACAAAGTAAAACAAAATTAAAATCAACTAAGGTACCAATTTTGGGCGCTATAACAATATTGTTTTAGCGTAACCGTACTCCCGAACCCCCGAACTCTCGCAGACCATATTTTAGGTGTCCAATCGACCTAGGGAAACCGATTGGTGGCGACTCTAGAAAACCCGACGTTGCCACAGTTTGGCGACTCCGCTGGGGACATGACGTTAGTGAGTCGAGCCTAGAAGTTGATTTATTTTGATTTACTTTGCTTATTATATGTGGATTTATATATTATATTTACTTAGATAAACATGCATAATGCATTCACAATATGAAGCTCTATACCCGAGCTTCCTCAAATCGAACACGTTCTTTCTAAGCGGAATTGGTGTTGTTGTCCTTGTGAGGCCATGGTCTTCAAGCCTTCACTGGTTTCAAAGTAGCAAAGTAGTGTATTGCCTCCTGAGACGGTTAGTCTCTGCATGGGCCCACGAAAAGCTACGACTCGAATTAATCCTTTCCTTACATAAACCTTAGAGGGTAAGGAATTGGGCTGTCACTATAATTTAGTGATGGGATTCGGGAACTACCCTCGGCCTTTTGATAAACCACCCTATGCATATAGAACTCCCCACTTAACCATAGAACTGACCACAGTATTCCTCCCATTTACCAACGCCATAAGCATGTCCTTGTTATGCTATGTTGTTGCTCTACACTTTTATTTTTTCGTGTCTTATATTTATGGTTTTAATTCATTTTTCATAATAGTTCATGAGTTGTTAATTGCTATTTAACTTGTTAATAACCTTATTTTTCTTTTGTTATACTTTCGTTCTGTGCAATTATTCTTCATGCATCAAAACCACGCATCAAACTATGCTAACTTTTTGGTCTTTCTAATAATAACTAGAAGTCTTAAAGTTCCACAATAGTAGATAATCAAACTCACTCATTGCATGCATACATTACATCAATCACATACATGTAAAGTCTAATAAAATAAATCTTACTTTAAAAAAGGTAAAATTGGACCTCAACACCGATATTCAACTCGGTTCCAAACAAGACTAATGACACAGCAAGCCGAAGGTCGTCTCACAGATATTGAGTCCAAGATGGAAAACATGACAGAACAAATGAAACAACTAATGGAGTTGATTAAGGGAAAAGCAACTCAAGTTCTTATCAAAGAACCACAAGATCTAACTTGTCCTCCCAGATTCACTCAACAACAGGTCTCAATTCAAGAGAAACCCTTTCACGACTCAGGCCCATCTGATAACACTCATCTAAGGCACTATCCAATTTTTGAAGAAAAGAAGCCCCCTATTTAAAGAAGATGAGGATACTCAAAAACTCGAGACCATAGAAAAGACACTTCGGGTCATTAAAGGAGGCACTGTATTTGGATCTCTTTCAGTGAACGATCTTTGCTTGATGCCAGACGTTGTGATTCCTTCAGAGTTTAAGATGCCAGACTTTGTGAAATACGTTGGAACGAGTTGTCCCATTATTCGCATTACACTATTTTTATGAAAAGTGCAACCACTCTTAAAAGACGAGAAGGTGTGGATAGCACATTTTCAAGAAAGTCCTACAAAGTCAACACTACAATGGTATCTAAGTCAAGGCCCAAAGAACATTAGAACATGGAATGATCTTGCCCAAGCTTTCATCAGAAGTTACAAGCATGTTATGGACTTGGCCCCAGATCGCCGAACTTTCCAGAATATGGAGAAGAATGAACAAGAGACCTTTAAGGAATATGCACAAAAGTGGAGAGACTTAGCCATACAAGTTCAACCATCTATGATGGAAAGAGAACTGATCACCCTGTTTATCCAAACATTAAATAAACCATTTTATGAAAAACTATTTGGGAACACTTCAAGTAGCTTTTCAAATATGGTATTATCCGGAGAAAAGATTGAATTTAGAATCAAAACAGGAAAGTTGGTCGATTCTTCAATTGGAGGGTGTTTCAATGAAAGAAGCGAAGCTGTCCAAAACATCATCTCCAAGTTCTATGGTACAATACCACTCACGATACAAGTGAAAGGATATCCTATTGAGATTGTAATCTCCAAGGCTCCCTCATTAGTACCACATACTACTCATGGGAAGAAAGCTACTCAAGTCAATTCAACTTCCACAAGCTTCAAACCTGCTACCACCCATACCAACGGTAGCAAAAATCAAATGGCGTCCTCTTTCAAGTTGGTATGACCCAAATGCCAAATGTGATTACCAAAAAGGTTCAATTGGGCATTCAACTGAAAATTGTGTGGCACTGAAACTCGAGTTGGTCGAGTCCAAGTTGCTAGGCCATGATGTGATTGGTAATTGAAAGTAAAGATTTCGAGCTGGAATTACATTGATTTTGGAAGGGCTCCAAGTTAGATCTGACCTAACAGTTCGCACACACTTTTGAATGACAGGGAATCCTTTTACTAAACTTACATCTTTAAGAGTTTGTCAAAGTAATCTAATAGTAAAAAGCTCCTAGATTTAGTCCAGAATCTAGGGTGTAGTCTTTGTTAAATGGACACCTGGTATTCTTTTTTTTGGTACAACAAAAAGATGTAATGTGTGCATTCTACCACTTTTTACTTAAAATTCCATTTTTACATCCACACATTCTACCACTCTTTACCAAAAATTCCATTTTTACATCTATCTCTCACTCTTTGCCATTACACTACCCATTATTGCCATCACATTTTACTTTGTAAAAGATACTACTCATGGGTAAAAATGAAAGTTAAGGGAGATTTGATAGTAGTGACCTTGAAAGTGCTGCCAAATCTAGTAAGAAGGATTTCAAATGTTGCACCTCAACTCTAAAAAAAAAAAGAATTCACAGTGGTTATCAACATTCTTGCAAGAAGGCTCGGGTTAGCTTCCAAAGAAGCTAGCTCTCATATTAAATGATTTCAGTGGCCTCCCAATTCTCACAAATACTCAACATAAAAAAAAAAAGGTTCTCAGTTCTCCACAACACAAACTCCAAAAAGGAAAGAAGTTTTTCCCTACCATCAAAAGCCATTAAAGGGAAAATTCAAAACAAAAAAAAAACTGAGAGCAAGCACAAGCAAGAAAAGCCACTTGTGTCATCTCACTTTAAGAGGGCTATGATCTCGGTTCTCCGCAATACAAACTCCAAAAAAAGGAAGAAGTTTTTCCCTTCCATCAAAAGCCATTAAAGGGAAAATTCAAAACAAAAAAAAAAAGACTGAGAGCAAGCACGAGCAAGCAAAACCACTTGAGTCATCTCATTTCAATAGAGTTATCAAGTATGTCATCACCATAGCTCACACAAAAAAAAAAAAACAACAACAACAACAAAAAAGAAACAAAAAAAAAAGAAAAGAAAAGAGGCTCAAGTTAGAGCAAAAGAAAGAAAAAAAAAAGTGAGCTATGGATTCTAGACTGAAAACCTGCAAAGGCGGTTTAGAAGACAAAAGCAACCCTTAAACCAAGCGTGCATAAAGATTACGATAGTTGGGGGGCAACAGATGAGGTCTAACTTTCTGGAAAAGGTGGCAAGTTTGAGGTCTTCACTATTGAATTTTTCACCGTAATCAGATATGCTCACGAGTAGTATTAAAAGACCCTTCTTTCACACCACTCAAACTTAACTTTCCTTAGACCTAACATTTACCCCTTGATATCATCCTCATTCAGCTAAAAGACTACCACAAAAAAAAAAAACCACTCAAACTTAACTTTCCTCAGACCTAACATTTACCTCTTGATATCATCCTCATTCATAAAAAAACTATCATTATGAATTACGTTTATATCTTATTGCCTTGTACAGTTTATGTCTTCGAGTTGGAAAGGGGAAGAATGACAGGATATTTTAATTTAAAAACAAAGACCGTAAGTTACTGGGTCAAGCTTTGCAAATTGATGAAAGTTTTTCTTTAAGGCCAAACCATTATTCATTAATGTGTGTAGACTTAAAAGTGAGGAGATAGCTTGAGACTTTCTTTAAGAAGATGTGGTTCTTGTAAGAGAAATTCACGATCAAGTGCCATCACAAAGGTCTAGAAATGTTCGATCTTCTTTTAAATCAAAGGTGAGATGATATTTTTTATCCACATAAACACCATATTCAGGGGGGCAAAGTACTCTCTACGAAGCATAAGAAGAGTACTGTCAACGAAGAAGCTCAATAAACAAATTGGGCAAGTCTTATGGAGCAGAACCTGAGTTTAAGGAAGAGCAATCATTCAGATTATAACATGGGGATAAGTATGTGTTAGCCTGGACACAAAAAAAAAAAGGGCAGACATTGAAAGTTAAGCCTTCGATGCTATGAAATCCATGACAAGGGATGAATACCCAAAGAGATATAAAGTATGAAGCGGGCGAACATTTAAGAAATTGAGGCCAAAATTCAAGAACAAGTTAAGGAAAGGGGATTTTGAAAAGAGTTGGGCTTTTGAGGCAATGGACAAGAGCTGGGAAGCATAAAGAGATTCAATAATAGTCCAAGAAGGCAATCACAAAGAAGATCCAGTAAAGCAAAGACATGAAGAACTAGATCTATCCAAAAATCCAAAAAAAAAAAAAAAACATCAGTTACACATGCTCTGCATTCATGCATTTCACATCATGCATGCACGCCCTTTGCATAACAGGGACCAAACGGGAAGCACATTCACACCACAGTTACAGCAGTATAAGTTGAGATCTCAATGACATCAGCTCTTACTAATCTATCACTAGATACACAGCTAATACGTTGGACCAACCCGCATCAGGAATTCAAGGATAAGGTAGACAATATGTCAAAAGCCTGGCTATCGATTCAATAATCGAGACTACACCTGGAAGGACAGGATTGACGTCAGCTAGTAGTATCCAAGATAAGAGATAGCTATAACCAAGGATAAGGCAGATGTCAAGAAATATTGTCGTTGACAATTTGTCAAAAGCCTGGCAATCGATTCAATAATCGAGACTACACCTGGAAGGACAGGATTGACGTCAACTAGTAGTATCCAAGATAAGAGATAGCTATAGCCAAGGATAAGGCAGATGTCAAGAAATATTGTCATTGACAATTTGTCAAAAGCTGACAATGGATTCGATAATCGAGGCTTCATGCACAAGGACAGGATTGACGTTAGCTCAACGGAATATCAAAGATAAGAAATATTGTCAAAAAGTTGGCTCCATTTTTCCGGTTAAGTGGCGGATACGGTACTCCGTGACTCTCAAGTCGGTTCTCTCAGTTGTCCATAATAACTGATTCCTTCCTCCCTTCTTTCTTTTACTCCCCTCTAGAAAATGGATCCTACTCTTTCTCCCTTGCAAAAATATTTTCCTTCTCTCCCAATGAACATTCTCAAAAAGATCTACCGAGTTCACTGTGAACGATTAAGAGTTCTGATGCACAAAGGAATCCCTGAAGATGTGCGGTGGTTAATCGAAGCCAAGGTTCGTCTGGCAGGTGAAATCCCAGAGGCATTTTTGTTTCACATGCCTGGTATAGGCAGAAGCTCTTATGCCAAAAAGCGAAGAGCGAAAAGGTTACGAGTCTGCCACAAATATGGACGGTGGACTTGTAATACTAAATGTCGTTCTTTAGGAATGATCTCAGATAATCGAGAAGATAAAATACGATTCATCAAGAATGGCCTGAGTAAGGATTCATTGGATGATATCCAATTGACTCTTGAGATGCATTCTTGTGGATCAGTGCAACGCGAACTTCTTGGTTTATGGAGCATTTTTCATGAAGAACGAGAACGATACAGTCCCGGGAATCTGACTGTAAACGACCCTGTTTGCCAGCTTGTAAGAAAACTGGATAGGAAGCAAATCCTCGACTCATAGAAGCCGTTAATGCCGTTACTGGACGTAAAGCCAGTGGAAGATGTGAGCCACAGTCACAATTACTGTACATACAATTTGTCATATTTGGAAAATTTACATTTTCTTTTGACAATAATGTACTTGCTCCTATAAGTGTAATCGACACGTTATCCTTTCATCACTATAAATGCATGTTCTTTTTTCCGGTTAAGCAGCAGATACGGTACTCTGTGATTCTCAAAGTCGGTTCAGTTTCCTACAATAACTGATTCATTTCCCTCATCTCTTAAATTCTTCTCTCATCAATGGAGTCTTCTCTTTCCGCCCTACGAAAGTATTTTCCTTCCTTCCCAATAAATGTTCTTAAAAAGATTTATCAAGCTAGATGTGAACGATTCAGAGTATTTATGCACAAAGGCATTCCTGATAATGTGCGGTGGCTAATCGAAGCTAAGGTTCGTTCAGCTGGTGAAGTTCCAGAAGCCTTCTTTCCCCGTATGCCCGGCTTTGGTAAAAGCGCTTATGCCAAAAAAATAAGAGCAAAGAGGCTAGGCGTTTGTCATAATTGTGGATGGTGGATTTGCGGCAATAAATGTCGTTCTTCAGGAGTGATCACCAGAAATCGTAATGATAGAATAAGATTCATTAAGAATGGCTTGCGTAAGGAATCTCTAGAAGATATCCGAGAGGTTCTTGAAGCGCATTCTTGCGGAATAGTGCAATTTGAGATTGTTGGATTATGGATAATTCTCCAAAAAGAACGAGATCGTTATAGTCTTGGGAATCTGACTTTAAACGACCCAGTTTGCCAGTTTGTGAGAAAACTGGATGGGATGCAAATCGCCGATTCATAGAAAGCATTGAAGCCGTTACTGGATGCAAAATCAGTGGAAGACGTGGACCAAAGTCACGATTACTGTACATGCTAGCTGTCGCTTTTGAAATTATCCTCCCAATAATGTACCCACTCTTGACATGAGATACAGTTATGACTACTGTATATAGTTGCCACTTTTGAAATTTTCCTTCTCATCCGACAATCACGTGCCTACTCCTGACGTAAGCTACAGTCACGAATACTGTGTATGCTAGTTGCTTTTGAAATTTTCCTCCTCTTTTGACGATAATGTACCCACTCCTGACATGAGTCATAGTCACGATTAATATGTATAATTGCCACTTTTGAAAATTTTCTCCTTTTCCGACAATAATATATTCACTCTTGAGAATAAAATTATCTCTTCATCTCTATAAATATATCCTCTTTTCTTCTTCTCTCACAAGGGTGAGGATAGGAATGGAGAAAACCTCCAAATCCCGAAGTATTTGTGTATTTTCTGGAGTCTTTCCTGGAAAAGATGAAGAGTACTTAAAGGCAGCCAACCATTTGGGTAGGGTATTAGCTGAGCGAAAAATATACTTAGTTTATGGAGGAGGTAGTGTTGGATTAATGGGAGGTGTAGGAGGAAGCCAAGTTCTGGGTATTATCCCTGGACCTCTGAAACTTGTTTCTGGGGGCATGATTGGAGAAGAATTAGTGGTTAAAAATTTGCAAGAGCGTGTGTTACAAATGCTTTTAAATGCTGATGCTTTTATCGCTCTACCAGGTGGTTTTGGCACATTGGGAGAAGTCTTTCAAATTGCTTTCATGGCCCAACTTAATTTGCATAAGAAACCCATTGGCTCTTGAATGTTAACAATTTCTTTACAGGTCTGATAGCTTTTGTGGATTATGCTATGTAGAAGAATTTCATATCAAGAGTGGCACGACGAATCATAATATCCGCAACAACTGCTGAAGAATTGCTAGATAAAATGCAAGCTTTTGTTCCTGAACCAGATCCAGCGATGATCCAAATAGACTAGGCACGACAGTCTTTCCCAACCAGTTCCGTCCCATAATTGTCCTTTACACGGCCTGTTGAAGCATTGTGGAAGAAGAAGCGATCTGATCCGTTTTTCTTGTCCTTTAGTTTTATTATCAGCATTTTCTTTCGTGTTTCAGTTTTTCTTTTCAGGGAATTTCTTTATCTTATAAGATAGTTTCGTTCATGCTGATATTAAAACCATAGGACAATGCCTTTAGGTTGGAATGGCTGAGTAAAGAGTAATTTTTATTGCTCTTGAGACGCATCCTATTAGGTCTACTAGGCATGACATTTTGGGGTAGTTAAGCTTTAACCTTATTTGGATGACATATCTCACAAGGAAATCTATATTTACTGAAGAAAATATTAGATGAACCTTTGATATTGATTCCAAACATCCGTTCCCTTTACATAATTTGTCAGTGTTATTGTCATCATCAAGATTCACTTATCTTATCGAAGTTTAAATTTTTGCACTCGCCTATTATGAAGATCCACATTTTTGAAGAAAATTATTCCAATTTCAATGGCTTTCATATAAATTTCGTTCGAGGTCCTAAGGAAAGCTCATTAGTCTCAAAATCAATCAATTTTCATTCAACGGTAGGACTGCTCCTATCGTTGGGGTTTTAAGGACGAAACCTTTGCCTAAAAAACAATCAATTTTCATTCAACGGTAGAACTGCTCCTATCGTCGGGGTTCTAAGGACGGAACCTTTGCCTCGAAAACAATCAAATTTCCAACGATAGGAAAGTTCCTATCATCGAGGTTCTAAGGAGAGTTCCTTAAGCCTCATTCAATCAAATTTCCAACGACAGAAAAATTCCTATCGTCGAGGTTCTAAGGAGAGTTCCTTAAGCCTCATTCAATCAAATTTCCAATGATAGGAAAGTTCCTATCGTCGAGGTTCTAAGGAGAGTTTCTTAAGCCTAATTCAATCAAATTTCCAACGATAGGAAAGTTCCTATCGTCGAGGTTCTAAGGAGAATTCCTTAAGCCTCATTCAATCAAATTTCGAACGATAGGAAAGCTCCTATCGTCGAGGTTCTAAGGAGAGTTCCTTAAGCCTCATTCAATCAAATTTCCAACGATAGGAAAGCTCCTATCGTCGAGGTTTTAAGGAGAGTTCCTTAAGCCTCATTCAATCAAATTTCCAACGATAGGAAAGCTCCTATCGTCGAGGTTCTAAGGTCATTCAATCAAATTTCCAACGATAGGAGAGTTCCTATCGTCGAGGTTCTAAGGAGAGTTCCTTAAGCCTCATTCAATCAAATTTCCAACGATAGGAGAGTTCCTATCGTCGAGGTTCTAAGGAGAGTTTCTTAAGCCTCATTCAATCAAATTTTCAACGATAGGAGAGTTCCTATCATCGAGGTTCTAAGGAGAGTTTCTTAAGCCTCAATCAATCAAATTTTCAACGATAGGAGAGTTCCCATCGTCGAGGTTCTAAGGAGAGTTCCTTAAGCCTCATTCAATCAAATTTCCAACGATAGGAAAGTTCCCATCGTCGAGGCTCTAAGCAGAGTTCCTTAAGCCTCATTCAATCAAATTTCCAATGATAGGAAAGCTCCTATCGTCGAGGCTCTAAGGAGAGTTCCTTAAGCCTCATTCAATCAAATTTCCAATGATAGGAAAGTTCCTATCATCGAGGTTCTAAGGAGAGTTCCTTAAGCCTCATTCAATTAAATTTCCAACGATAGGAAAGTTCCTATCGTCGAGGTTCTTAGGAGAGTTCCTTAACCCTCATTTTATCAATTTTTCTTTAAAGATAAGAGAGTTCTTGTCGCAGAGGTTCTAAGGAGAGTTCCTTAACCTCATTCAATTAAACTTTCAACGATAGGAAAGTTCCTATCGTCGAGGTTCTAAGGAGAGTTCCTTAAACCTCAAACAATCAATCATCAATTTTTCTTCAACAATAAGAGAGTTCTTATCGCAGAGGTTCTAAGGAGAGTTCCTTAACCTCAAAAAGGAGGAGGAAAAGGTTTTTCTCCTCAGAGATTTAAGTGGCGAGAAGGTTCTAAATGCCTAGCTATGGCGGACGAAATTTGGTAACGGCTTTGGATGCATCATGTTCCATGAAGTATGCAAAGGGGGGCAGCTGTTGACACCCAATTTCGTCCGATCGTTTAAAAAAAAAAAATTAATCTTAAAAAAAATATTAATTAATTATTATTGTTATTATTAAGAAAAAAAAAAGAAGAATTTTTTTTAATTAGTTAGATAGTTTAGGGGGCATTTTGTTAGTTTTAAAATAATAGATATACACACAGATATATATATATATATATATATATATATCTATATGTATAAAAAAAAATAAAAAAAATTATTATAATTAATTAATTAATTAATTAGTCTCCCCCAGCTGGCAAATTCCAGAACAATCCGGGGGCTTCTCTCTCGCCTTCTTATCTGATCTCTCTCTCTCGCTCCCGACCTGACTCTCCCACTAAAAAAAAATATCTCTCTCCTCTCCCCGAAATCACGCTCTCTCTCTCTCCCGGGGATCACCTCTCTAATAGCAGCTTTTGACTCTCTCTTTCTTCTCTCTCGCTCCAATCGCCCAGCTGTTCCTCGCCGCCGCGACGACCGCCAACCACCTCCCTCTCGCTGCCACCGCCTGGCTCTCTCCGCATCGCTCACCAGCTAGCTCGCCGTCGCCTCCTCCCTGCTGTGTCGCGTCCCGCCCCGTCGCGCCCAACTCCCCTCCGTCCGAGCCCGCCGTCGCCTTCTCCCTGCCGTGTCGCGTCCCACGCCGTCGCGCCTAGCCCCTTCTTTTCCTTCCTCCCGTCGTCCAATCTCGCTCTCTGCCGTCAGCCGCCGCCCTGATCCAGCAGCCCCTTCGCCCTGTTCCAGCCTTCTCCCCTGTTGCCCTGCTCCTGCGCTGGAATGAAGAACATATTTCGTTTTTTACTAAGTCAAAGACTGTTCTTTTACTTTTTTGGTAAAATCCTTGTTTAGTCCTTAGCTTTCTTTGTTTTGTTCATTTAAGTCACTAACATATTTTATGTTGCAGATTAACCCCCGACAGCAAGATTTTCATTATTCATACTTTTCTTTGTTTTCTTTATTAATATTGGTTTGACCTTACATTAAATTTGATCATTGAATTGACATAGGAGAACAATATAGGATTTTGATTTGATTTGTATATTCATGTATATTTATTGGATTTTAGAATAGTTTAATTTTCATTCTTGTAATATATTAAATGTGTACCAAATTATTGGTTAAGAAATATTTAAATGTTTGCAAATCCGTTCTTAGTAGGTTTGATAAAATCCTAAGACGGATCATATCCATGTCCAGGTGGTCTGGCAAGATCCATGGTTTGGATATTAAAAAAATTAATTAAAATTAAATAACAAAAATCCAAATCACAACTAGTAAATCAAAAATCCATATCTAGATGATTCGGTTAGAATTCATGGTTTGGATTTTTAATTGATATTATTTAAGGCAAACAAAAACAAACAAAATTAATTAATAATTAATTAAAATTAAATAACAAAAATCCAAATCACAACTAGTAAATCAAAAAATCTATATCCAGATGATTCGGTTAGAATCCATGGTTTGGATATCAATTGATATTATTTAAAGCAAACAAAAGCAAAAATTAAATAATGAAACTCAGATTGCAAATCTACCCGTTCTCAACCCAGAATCTGATTCAAAAGTCCACAATTTTGGCATAATTATAATTTTGTCCCTGGATTTATTTGATTTGTCTAATTGGGACTCTAATGTTGTTTTTTTTTTATTTGCAATTAAGTCATTAATTTACTTATTTTTCCAATATGCTTTTGTTTGTTCAGCTAAATTAAAGGCATAAATTAACTTAGAAATTAACATTAAGATTAATTACATGATTAGGTTATATAAATATTTTTTTTAATAAATAATTTGTCACTCAATTTATTTAATTTGATTCTCTGAGACTTTTAAGCTGTTTTGGATTTACAATTTGGTTACTAATGTTTATTTTCTTTTATGTCTTTGTTTGTTCATTTATTTAAGAATATGAATAAACTTAAAGAATTAATATTAAATATAATTGTGTGAGCTGGTTAGATCTTATTTGATTCATTTATTCGAGACCCTAATATTGTTCTGATTTACAAATTAGCCATTGTTTTACTTGTTATTATTATTACTATTACTACTATTATTATTATTATTATTATTATTATTATTATTATTATTCCATTATAAGTCACTAACCTTTAATTTTTGCAGAACTTTACTAACAACTAACTTTACTAACTTTTATTATTGTTGTTATTATTACTAACAACTAACCACTAACTTTTATTGTTATTATCATTATTATTAACAACTAACTTTACTAACTTTTATTATTGTTGTTATTATTACTAACAACTAACCACTAACTTTTATTGTTATTATCATTATTATTAACAACTAACTTTACTAACTTTTATTATTGTTGTTATTATTACTAACAACTAACCACTAACTTTTATTGTTATTATTATTATTATTAATAACTAACTTTACTAACTTTTATTATTGTTGTTATTATTACTAACAACTAACTTTACTAACAACTAACTTTTATTGTTATTATTATTATTATTAACAACTAACTTTACTAACTTTGCTAACTTTTATTATTATTATTATTATTATTATTATTATTATTCATGGAAGGTTATACCTCCTATTTATTTAATTTTTTAAGTGGATGGCCAAAAAGCCCCACTTTATTTATTTGTTTATTATTTATTGACCTTTAACTCTCCTTTATTTACTTTATATGCTTTCTCTTTATTATATGTGTTATTTAATTTATGCATCTTTTATTTTTAAATGGACGTCTAAACCAACAAAAGAAAACTTTTACTTTGTTTATTTATCGTCATCAAATTTTCTTTTATTTACTTTACGCAAAAAGTTTTATTTTATGGTTAAACTCATTTCATTTAAAGAAAGAAATTAACCATAAAGAAAATAATATAAATAAGTAAATAATAACTAACTAAAAGAAGATTCTTTTATGGTTACCTATTTATTTTTTTAGGGAAAATAAAAACCACTTTTAACAAAAACCAATCATCTTTTATTATTTTGAAACACATGTTTTTATTTATTATTTCTAAACAACAAAAAGTAACCTTTTATTCCTTTTTATTAAAATCATAATTAAATAATTCCAAAAAATACAAATCAATTTTTTTTAAAAATATATCTTTGAAGTAATGGTATTTAAGAATTTGAGAAAAAAATAGAAAATTAAAAATAAAATAAAATAATAAAAATTATGATAAAAATTTTAACTCCATGTCTAGATGATCCGTCAGGATCCACGTTTTGGAAAATATCAAAATTTTTTAATTTAATTAAATAAATTAAATAAATACAAAGATAAAAATCCATATTTACGATATGGATTAAAATTTCGTCAAATTCCGTGTCCGGGTGACTCGGCAGAGTCCATTATTCGGAATTAAAAACTTTCGTGTCCGGGTGACTTGGCAAAGTCCATGGTTCAGAATTAAAAACTTCCG
Source organism: Aquilaria yunnanensis (assembly GCA_039654915.1). Lineage (NCBI taxonomy): Eukaryota > Viridiplantae > Streptophyta > Magnoliopsida > Malvales > Thymelaeaceae > Aquilaria > Aquilaria yunnanensis. The sequence continues at coordinate 8,735,255 of CM077595.1, forward strand.
TGTCCGGGTGACTCGGTCCATGGTTCGGAAGTATCAAATTTCACACAAATTAATTACCAAAAATCCGCATCCGATTAAATAATTCAGTTAAATTTTCTAATTTTAAAAATTAACTGAAGTTGTTAAAAAGCAAAGTAAAACAAAATTAAAATCAACTAAGGTGCCAATTTTGGGCGCTATAACAATATTGTTTTAGCGTAACCGTACTCCCGAACCCCCGAACTCTCGCAGACCATATTTTAGGTGTCCAATCGACCTAGGGAAACCGATTGGTGGCGACTCCAGAAAACCCGACGTTGCCACACAAACATATAATAGAGATAGTCGGATTATAAGGATATGTGGTTCACGGTTAGACTGGTTGAACCAATTGGTCCAGTACAGTTTGGTAACATTGCCTGATGGGGGACTTGCCATAAAATGGACAAATATACCTTCAATCCCTATATTATTGGCTTCTGCAAGTAGTAGCTCCTACACTTTATTATCTATTGATCTTACCATCATCAATAATCAATCTTCACCTTATCTCACGATAGAAGGAGAAAGTGGGGGATCAGTATAGCAGACGTGAAATATTCAGGGACCAAAAGAAAGTTTTTACCCCAAAATTGGAAAAAAAAAAATCGGCTATGGACCAGCTAGGCCAAGCCGAGCTTGGGCCTGGGTGTGGAGGGCCTCGGCATGGCCCAGGTATAGGCGTGCTAAGTCTAGGCCAAGTTGGGCCTGGGCCGGGGTTAAGCTTTTTTTTTTTTTAAATTTTTTTTTTAATTTTTACATTTTGTTTTTTATTTTTTAAAATTTGATTTTCACACAAATTATTGAAGAATAATTGTTTTAAGAGTAAAGCATCACCATCGACCCAAATTTTATTAATTTTAAAGCCAAACGACACTTACATAAGTTGAAACGAGCGTTACATGAGTCAATTGCAAAACATTTCAAAAAATTAAATATAAAAAACAATCTAGGATATGTGTTTAACAGGATTATTAGATCAAATATAAACCAGAAAGATAATGAGCAAACCTAAGATCTAAGCGTTTACCTTGTCGAGGTTTTCATCGTCAGAACTTTTGTGGTCTTGCATTTGTAATGCAATAAGATCCTAATCACGGTTGCAGATACAAACCTTAACTGCATTTGGTGACAACCTTGCTTGTCTCTCCGAAATTATACGTTTTCCGGCATTGAAAACCGACTCAGATATAACGGTTGAGATAGGAACAACTAGAACTTCCTTGGCAATGAGGAAATTTGTTGCTTCTTTCTTTCCATCATTTCAAAATGTCAGTCTCACTATTCTCCCAAACCAAGTTGAGGCATGAGTCCACTTTACTAAGACCAAAGGCTACAGACCGGGGCCGTTTGAGGAGTTGTTTGGCTAAATTGAATGTTGATGAGGCCGAAGATGATAAACACTCAACAGTAAAGGAAGTGGTATTCCCTATCTTATTCTTATATTGGTCAGCATAAATCTTAAATAACTCTCGCAAGTGCTTCTCAAGAGTAACAGTTATAATATGAATAAAAATATACAACATTTTTAAAAAACTGTAATAACCCTCAGGTAGCTGCTATGTACTCGTGATTTTAACATTGGAGGCTAGTGCAGGTGCAAGTAAATAAATATGGGTATATCAATGAAATATAAAATTTATTTGTCTTTCATAGCTTTGATCGTGTCTTTTAAAGACTTGTTATCTTTGTATTAGTCCAATGGCATGCCAGACCCAATGGTGAGTTGAGCCATGTCGAGCCCACTTTCAACCTCTTTCTCCCTTAAGCCCATAACTGCCCCTCCTTCACCTGGGCCTTACTCAAGGTCGTGTCGAGCTGGGCTTTGACCGGTCCCGAGCCAGGTTTGATCCAGGTCAGTCTCGAGTTGGGCCAGACCCAACTTGCCCCAATGAACATCTTTACTGTTGATGAATAATAGAAATCCATCTTTATTTAGAATATAGTATAATATATAGATAGATAGATAGTGTCGTGAAAGGTTATCATATCTCGAGCCCAATGTATAGAACCCGCCTAATTCGAGCCCACAAATAATAATTAAGTGTTTATCAATGAAAACATTGGCGACCGAAGGAATTGAAGCCTCTGAGGGAAAAATATTTGATCCTTAGCAAGTTGAATTAGTCAACTTTGATCCGCTAAATTTAAATAGTTTGGCAGATTTTTTTTTGCTCAAGTGATTTAAACTATACATTTTATACGTGGAATCATTTGCTGGAATTATATATTAGTTGAAACTTCAAGTTGCAATAAATTTTTGAAAATTTCTTTTATAACTTTTATTTTGTGAAAAATATGTATTTTAATTGTTTTTCTGTTTTTCTAAGGGAGCAAGGGAATAAACATAAAAGAAATAAATTAGTATTATTCAATTGACTACTGCCCCTGTCCATAATGCATGAAGCATTTCATTAAGCATGGAAACTAATGTGTATAATTTATATTGTGTTTTTTCAGTTTGCCCCGAAAAAATTTAAAAAAAAAATATTTTTTAAGTTTTATATAATTAGAGTTTAAATAAGGGTAAAAGGAATTTTTTTTTATTTTTTATAGAAAGAATTTAAATTATGATAGAAAGTTAAATTAAATGTTAAAAAATTTTTTAAGAAGAGAAACAATTGAAGAAGGGAATATAGTTCAACCTCATTGTTTGGTGGAAGTATATTTTTAATAAGGTAACTATAATAATTATTAGCTAAATAAAAGATTAATTTTAAAAAAATCACAGTGAATCTTAGACTTATGCAGAGGGAAAACTGACCAATCATATGACAAAAATACACGAACGGAAGACTGAGCCTAATTTCAAACGCGTTTATGACGAGTAGCAAACAGCTTTAAATTTTCAACACAAGCCAGCGATCAAAGTCCAACTCCCAATCCAATCCCCATGGACTCTACGTCTCATCACCACCACAAGCCCAAACCATCTTCCTCCGATCTCCTCTCCAGCGCCAAGCTGGTGGCGGAAGCGGTCAACGCCACGCTCCACCACGAAGCCGATAAGATCGACAAGGCCAAGGTCGCTGGCGCCGGCGCCGATCTTCTTGAGGCCGCCTCCCACTATGGCAAGTTGGAAGAGAAGAGCTTCGGCAAGTACGTTGCGAAGGCAGAGGAGTATCTGCACAGCTACGGGTCGTCCCAGTCCGCCGCTGGACATGGCCACTCCCCCGCCGGACACGGCCACTCCGCCGCTGGAAATACCCATTCTGAAAGTGGGTTCGGGGATTACATGAAGATGGCTCAAGGGTTCTTGAAGAAATAGCACATAGTTGATGGGGAACTTTATTATGTATTTAGCGGTCTCAATTTTCTGTATTTATTAGATTAAACCTTGATGTGATAATTTCAGTTACTTTGTGTCATCTAGATCTGATTTGTGCTTGTTTAGGCTGTACCGAGTTGCTCGAATCGAAACTATTTGTGATAGACTCGGTTTGTCCACGGCAACCTCTCTCTCGTTTTCAAGATGAAATATCCGTTTAGTATTATATTCAGTGCGTTAAAAACTTTGAAAAAGTTACCAATAGTAGTTTTTAATTTTAACATTGTCATATCTACCCATAAATAAATTATTTAAAATTATAACATTAATTATAAAAACTGTTTTCAAATGAGCCATAAATTTCATACAATGAATAAACGTTTTCCGTCATACTTTGTAATTGGCAAAAAAATTAAATTTGTCACTAATATTTTAGGTAGGGAGCGGACAAGTTTACTATAATTTTTTTAGAACCAATCTCCCATTAATGTTTTAAAATGAGCTGAATATGTCACTTTTGGTTAAAAAAATAATAGAAAATGGTAAAAATAATAGGTTTTGAAATTTTGAGATTATTATGCATCTTTAAAAAAATATAAGGACCTTTAAGATTTTGCCAAAAAATGATCTAATCTCTACCATCAGCGCTTCATCTCTATTGCTGTTTCTGTCACCAGCCCCAACCCTATCACTGCCTTCCCTCTGTCTATACTGTCTAATCTCTCCGTTGACATTCTTGAAAAAGAGAAAGTTTAATTATAAAAAGTCTTGAAAGTTTATTAAAATTTGCATTATCATTTTAAAATTTTAAAACTTGTCATTTTTAATATTTTTTGTTGGCTTTTTAATGTTTTCTGTTAGATTTTTAACGGCTAATGGCATATCCACTCTTAATTTAAAATTTTAGTGGCATATCCCGTCCATTTTAAAACATTAGTGAGAAATTGGGCAAAAAAAAAAACTATAATGACATATCCACTCTCAACCCAAAAATTTAGTGGCAAATTTGATATTTTTACCTTTGTAATTTATATAACAGGTCATTTTTAACCTTTTGCTAGAAATTTCATAAGATGGATTAGTATCAATCTGCGCCCCATAAAAGGAGGAAATAGAATTGAAGTCACGTGGACACATGTGATAAAGTGTACTGATTTGTAGTAAAAGGGCCAAAGTCTTGGTCTTCTTAAAGTTTGGGGCCTTGACGAGTTTTAATCCATTAGCAGCTGATTGACCAAGCTGGCGTTTCCAGCTGACGTGGCTTCTTCTGTTCCACGGGGTAATCCTATACGGTAACATCCGCCGCAGTTTGACCGCGTAGCACGCGATGATGATCGGAGAAGCAAGCGGCGAGAAAGAAATGTGTTCCTCTTGCTCTTTCGACTTGCCTGCTCCAGCACGACGCTCGCTCCTTTAAAATTTCTCCCACTTAAAAAAGGTTCGAAATTTCCTTTTAATGAATTTGTTAATTTGGTTTATCACAATGGTTGCTTAATGAAGCCAACCCAAAATTGTCCAATTTCTGTTCTGTCTCAAGCTAAGTCGCACCTTTTCAGGTAAATGCCTCAGATTTTGGGACTTTTGAGTCGTTAGGCTCGGTGGGCTTTTGATGTTATGATGTGGGGTTTTGCCTCCACTGCTATTGGACTGATGAGGAACCCCAGATCGGCGAGTAGGTCGTCTTCTGAGGGATCCGATGATGAGGTCTGTTCCAACGTTAGTGGCCAAGGTGAAGGCCTGGAGTGCCCCATTTGCTGGGAATCCTTCAACATTGTTGAAAATGTGCCTTGTGTCCTTTGGTGTGGTCATACGCTGTGTCAGAATTGTGTCTTGGGGCTTCAATCCGCTGTCGTGAGAATCCCTCCACAGCAGATTAAGATTCCATTCTTCATTTCCTGCCCATGGTGCCACTCTTTGTCATTGAGACTTGTGTTCAAAGGAAGCCTGAAATTCCCTCGCAAGAATTTCTTCATTCTTCGGATGGTTGAGCGCTTAAATGGAGATCAAACAAAGTTTGGTGCAGTAACTGAGGATAACCAACCTGCTTGGTCCTCGAGATGTAATATGATTCTTGGAAATGAAGCTAGAAATTGCGTGGGAACGCAGCTTTTGCATCCTCATTATACGGAGCAGGTCAGGTCTCCAGGCAGCACTGAGAGAATCGTTGTGGACAGTAATGGCTTTTCCCTTTACAAATCTTTGGATTATTTCATTCACTTTACATCCAAGTTCCCGCTGGTGTTCGTATTACTTTTGATAGTGTTCTTCATAGTACCTGCCAGTGTTATCATCTTACTGTTTTATTTGCTGGTGACAGTTATTTTTGCATTCCCATCTATTTTGGTATTGTACTCTGCGTTTCCTACTTTGGATAGGCTAATGAGAGAAATAGCCTCATGATTTGAGATTTTTCCTTTTATTCAAAGCCTGAGGCTGGCTAGGATCTCTTGTTTAGGCATGTAAGATTGCCATCCAAATTATTTACAGGCTCTGGTTCATTCCATTGAATTGGGTGCTTTCATTAATAATTGATGGTCAAGTACTGAAGTTGTGCTTTCTCCCTTTGCTCTGGGAGATTCAATTTGGCACCTTGCTTGGCTTTTGGTTCTTTAATTAATTTTTGCATTTGTAGGTAATCATGACGAGTACTTACTTCTGTAGAGTGCTTGCCCAAGTATTTGCTTTTATTTTCTGTCTTGGTCTCACTTGTTAGACATGTAAAAATTAGTAAAGTTATTAAAGTAATTGGTTCTTAAAACAAAGGGAGATCATGGGAGTTTTGTATCTTAGGATCTCCTGATCTGAAGTTCTGAACTTGATTTAGTTGCAGACTTATGAAAGGAATATTTACATCTGTGCAGCTGTTTGAACTCCTTGAACACATGAAATGGCATCCTGAGTTAGATTCAGCAACAGAAACATGTTGTTGGAACTTTTCCTGTTTTCCGTATCTTGTTTGCCTCATCTTTTGCTTCGAGCTCTTTGTTTCTGAGTCTCTCCTCTGCCTGTGCCCTTGCTCCTTGTGCAACCTGGTTAATATATTCCATGTCCTTTTTGTAATTTTGTGAAGCTTTTGCTCTTCTTCGCTCCAATTCTTGCTGCCTCCAATAAATATGCAGTTAGTTATGGAGAAGGGAAAGCATCTGGATGCTTAGATTGACGAAAATAATTTATAAAATTAACCTCTATTCTGTCCAGCTTGTGTCTAGCTTTTGTCTTCCTCTTGTTCTCCCATGTGTTTATGGTTCTGAGTTGCTTCTCATACCTGCAAAGTGCATTTAGCCTGTTTGTTAGCTAAACGTACGGCTCTAATGCTTGTTCAATTTATGAGAATAGATCATGGTGTTTTATTCCGAAGTCAGCCCTCCACCTATTACAGGTATTATGCACATCAGTTGCTTGGAGCAGAGGGTGATATTGGAAAGTGTGATGTAGAATTAAGTCTCTTTGCCATATCTTCCAGGGCACAGATTTTAGAAATATGACATTCTGTGGGATGGAAATAGTAGTCTAGTCCACTGCCTATGTTGTGTATGCAACACATTTCATCTATTAAGCGGAAAATTTTAATTTGGAATAATCATCACCTCCCACAAAAGTAAGAAAAGTCAAAGTAAATGCAGAAACTGCGAGGTAAGAGGCAATCTGTGGTGCAAATTTTGGGGCATATCGACTGTGAAAGATGGTGTGGTGCTGTGGCAAGATCATGTGGCAAGCTGATCTTGTTTTGGCAAGGGAGGGTTTTTAGGAGCCTTTTAACTTTCTGTTGTTTGTTGGTATGTTAATTTTGTTCTTGCTAATTCCTTTTGAAGTTTCTCTTGATTTGGCATTTCTGATCGTAAGCCTGGGGAGAGTGTGGTTTTGTAAGTGGCATCGGGTTTGTGGGATGAAATTGAGGCCTGGGGGCTTCTCCAAAAATAAATAAATAAAGATGAAAATAAAATAATTAGAAAGGGAAAAGAGATAATGATTACTGTTCTTTAATCTTCTTCATTTCAGCTTTCTCCCAAACATCTGCTTTTGTCTGTCCTGCCACAGGCTGGACTGGACCCTGATCAGCTTTTGGTGCTGTGCTTTGTGGTTTCTCACTTGGAAGATCTGGTTTTCGTGATGTTTTCTGTGTTTTGGGGGTTTTAAAGTCTGGTTTTTGGCCTGTAATACTAGGTTCCATGCTAGTTCCTGGTTCAATTCTAGGAAATACAGGTTGTTCTGTGATCTCAGTTTCAGGGGGAAATGATGGATGGCTTTCTGGCTTTATTTCACTTGAGCTCCTTGATGTCTCGCCAGCAAAAGTTGGCCTCCTTTTCACTGATGGAGCAGGACCTGTGGCCTTTCCTTTCGCTTTCTCATCCCTGGCTTCCTTTATAACCTCTTTGCTCTCCTGCATTTCTGAGCTTTGTACCAAATCTTCACCTTTTGTAACCAGAGATTTTCAGCGTAATCTTTAATCCAAATTCGAGCACTTGAAATGCATGATAAATAGGCAACATGAATGATTATGTAGATTTTGTTTCTTGTGTTTGGCTATTTCACCTGATTGTTGCTTGGATTCTGTACTTGGTTCACGTATTGAAACCGCCTTCCCTTTTCTGCGCACAGGTTTGCTCAATGAGGTTTCTTGGTTTTCTCCATTAATTTTCTGATCTCTGATGCTTGATTGCTGAATCGATTCAATGGAATATGCCGTAGCTGCCACAGCAATTGCGAGCGCTACATCATTGTTCGCATTGTAGCTCCAGTTCATTTTGCTGAAAAACTGACGTTGCAGCCAGTTCAGGGCTCCCTTCTTTTCTGCAAAACAGATACCAAGCTCTTGTATAGTTTCTAATTGCAGGAAGAAGGTTACTGGCTTCTCTTTGAAGTTTTAAGTGCTTACCTCCTGTGAAGGACTGAGTTTTTTGTCGCACTAATTGTCGATCTTTGCTGCTGTCGGAGCTCTTTGCGTTTCCTTGTCCAGCACCAGAAAATCTCACCCTATAACTAGCAACTGATCAGTCAAATTTCTCCTGATCCCTATGGTCATGACAAAGAGTTACCCAAGAATTGTCTTTGTTAATTTGACGTTTTCATTCAATTATTTCTCTAGATTGAAGTAAATTTTACGAAGAAACGAAAAAAAGGTGATTTTGGCAATGGAGAACAAAGTCTTACCTCATAAGCTTAACGAAATTGTCCATTGGAGTCTACCCAGAGAACATGGAGGATAGTTTTAACTGAATAGAAGGCGTGAGGAAGGAAATGTTTTGAGGGTTTTGGTCGTAGCTTGGGCCGTACGGAAGAGTTATGAAGGCAACCAAAATATTGGAATATTCCTTGCACGAAAGGCTGGTTTGCATCCCAAAACTTGGATAGGGCAAGAAAAGTATCATTGCTTTTTGATGCCTTTGAGCTATATAAATCTTTCAGTAAGCTTTTACGCAAATTTTAGAATGAAATTTTTTTGCCTTTAGTTATTTTTCACATCGGAATTGAGAACAAGCTGCTGTCTTTTTTTTGGTACATGGAAGGAATAAGGGAAAATAAAGTTTAAGTGAGAAGAGAATGGGCAAAATTCTGAGCCTCATTAACCGCATTTCAAGAGACCACCATCAAACAGAGAAGGAACAAGTTGTACCTCCACTTGTATCTTCTCCACTAATTGACTGGCAACTCTATCTATAAACCTATGAGGGCAAATGATATTATGAAAAACATCGGCACAATTTGCAAGTATGGTAACAATATCAAGCCCCATATCAATAGTCCGAGATATAGCATGAGGAATTGTCATTATCTCTACCACAACTAGAGATGGAGTGAAATGTATGGGAGCCCCTGCACTTTTGGCCACCTCACCAACGAGGAAATTGATTTGCCAAGTAATAGTACTAAATGGATGAACAGATCGCCATGACCATCCACCAAACAAACCAATGGATGAGCATAGGCACAAGAGAAGCCCCATTAACAATAAAGAGGTGTAGGGGGATTGAAGAATGGAGAGGTCCGGAAATACTTTAGCCTATTAGACTCAAATAGTTCACTAAAGAGTTGATCCCGAGAACTCAAGCTCAGAGCTAGAATTGTAAGGATCCATCAACTTGAGCCTCCTTCCTTGCCATCCATATGCACAAATCATGGCTACCGCGTTTGGCCTTTGTACAAAGATAAACTCTCAAGATAGTGCTTTAGAACATGCATAGGGTGGCTCCAAATTAAAAGTGATCCTTGGTACTTAAAGAAAAATATGCTGGTTTAACTAAACAATTATCAGCAGCATTTACTAAATCGCTCTTCATTTTCACTCCCTCCGGTGTTTTTTTTTTTTTTTTGCCTCTTACATTTCGATAAATTGATTCTTACAAGTCTTCGTAGGTGTGATACTGTTTTCCTCCTGGTGCTCATCCTTACCATTTGTACAGGTAACCAAAGTTATAGTAGCGTGAAGGTTTCTGTGTAGCTATTTGAACCAAAATCTTTCAGACCTCCTGGTGACGACTACAACCATTAATGGTTAACGGCTAAGTCGAGTCTTAGTTATTTCAAGTGGCTGTTTTTGAGTATTAAAAAACTGTATTTGATGACAATGTACTAAGAACTCCAGAGCAATCATCTTCAACTCAGTGGTCAGCCTGTAGTAGGGATAAATAACTAAAATGTCAGAGGAACCTGCCATTCCAAATATGACCACAGAATAACCACAGTTGCCTGAACAAATAATATCAATCAATAGACATATATATATATATATATATATATTCCTAACTAGGTGGGACATGGCTCGATTTAGATTAGTCGGCCCCAATGTGGTTATCGGATACAGAGATCTTACATATATTAAAAAAACAATAGATCAAAACTATTGCTATACTGACTAAACTAAAAATTCTGTGTCAGTGAGTTCAAGAACTTTATGAGCACCAATAGGCTTTAAATCTCGCTTGAACGAATTCCCTTCGATATACCTGTGAAGAAGAAATGCTTACTAATTTCCAGATAATGCAACGTACAAGTTATATTCAGCAGGAGCTAGGATACTTACAGTTCTTTCAAGAATCGATGTCTATAAAACGCATCAGGAATCCTCCCACTGAACTGATTCTGATCTAAGTACCAACAGAAAATAAGAGTTACAATCATATTGAGGAACAAGCAAGTGCATGAAAACACAAGCATAATGCTCGGAAAGCTGAAATCAATGTTCTGAACAAAGCATCGGCAGGACCTTTCCCACATCAAACTAAAATCATTAAAGGAATAAATGTAAGAAAGCTTACAAGTAAGTCAATCTAGGAACATGAGCAATCCCTATTGGTAATACGCCAGACATCTTGTTAGAAGACAGGTGCCTGTATCCAGTAAGCACTTAATATAACAGTTACGAAATGTTAAGAATGCCTAAAATGTATCACTTCGATTTCAGAAAAAATAAAAAGAGAAGAGTCAGTACTGACAAGATTTCCAGGTTGCTCAAGTTTGCTATCTCAGACGGTATTCCTCCGGTTAAATAATTATTGTTCAAGTAACTGCAATACAGAAATAAGGGATGGATCATACAAATTAGGAAAAGGGCAATGAGATTAGGAGCTCTCCAACTCATCTTAATTGAACTCACAGGTTCCTTAAAGCTGGGAAGCAACCATCAAGGAGCAAGAGTTCTCTCAGTGTGCCAACTAAATGGTTGTTACCAACGTCCCTGGCAATTATATGGCACCACAATGAGAGATATTGCCAAAATGTACAGAAACATTAGGACATTACCCTTTGAAAAATGAACACAAGAGTATTACAAGTGCTGAAGCTTTTCTAAGGTGCCCAACTCTGGAGGAATATGCCCAGAGAAGCGATTTACATGAAGATGCAAATAGCGAAGCGTCTGAAGATTCGCAAGCTCTTTTGGAATTTCCCCTTTAAAACTATTGAAGCTCAGGTAGCTGAAACCATTCCCAGCATCATAACAATGGAAAGATCAGGTTAGATCATATATATATAAACAAATCACCAACCGAGTCAATCTTCATCGTCTTCGGTAATGAGAAGCCACTTACAGATGTGTCAAACTCTTGAGTTCACCAATCTCAGGAGGAAGGACATCTTGTAGTTTGTTCCATCTCAAATTACTACAAAGAAAAAAAATCAGCCATCCTAACAAAAACCAGAAAAGGTACTGAGGTTGGAGGAGGACACTAGACTTCAGATAGTACCATATTATATAAGTCGGTAATCTAAGAAAAAGAAGCAACAGAAGAACATACAGTATTTTCAGACGCTTGAGTCGCCCAATTTGGGGTGGAATTGGCCCAGTAAGTTTGTTATTGTGTAAATCTCTGCATATACGTATAACCATAAAGATCAAAACAATCCCAACTTCACCAAAATCAAATTAATGGTTCCCAATAATTGGTGACACATTTAGAATTCACGTACAATCTAGTAAGATCCAGCAAATTGGTCACAGCAACAGGAAATGGACCAACAATTGAAACCGCGTGAACTTCGCTGCAGAAATCAAACAAAAGAACCAACCAAATCGTCACGAAGAAAAATTCCGGATAAAACGAAGAGAAGGAGAGGCAGGTACAGTTCAGTGACGACTCTGTAGTCGCCCTGAGGGGAGCATTTGACGCCGGACCACGGCGGCAGGGCGCCGTCGCCGCATGGATCATCGCCGACCCAAGAGTAAACAACTCTCCACCCAAGAGACTGTTTGATTTGGTTCAATGCTTTGGCTGAGAAAGGGCCAACAGAGATTAATTAAAGAGTTGAAAAAAAAAAAAACCAAGCTAATTACTTGCCAAGACAGAAGCAGCCGCGCCGAGATCTGAGCTCACCGTCGCGTTTGAGCGTCTTGGCGAGAGAATTGTCGGCGAAAAGGGAGATGATCAAAAGCAAAATTGCCAGGAACGACGGAGCCGCCATTTTTGTTTTTAGCGGAAGTTTTGAGCTTTCATGAGCTGACGAAGACGAAGACGAAGACAGACAGAGCAAGAGCTCCCGGCTTCAGTTCATTGCTAAAAAGATTTTTCATTTGTTTCTAATTAAACTTTTCGCACATTAAAAAATTAATTGAGTGATTGGTTAAATGCCCTGAAAACCTGAGTTCTATGCGAGGGAACGCGGAGCAGATCCTGTTTGTTTGTTTGTTGGTTGTTATTTTCATTGCGGTAAACGGCGCAGACATTCCTAAACTATCAATTATGTTGCATATTCATCTTTAAAATATAAAATATTTCACTACCATCTTGAAACTATTGATAATATTGCAATGTTAGTTTTCTGGGTTAAATTAAACATTAAAATCAAATTAAAGGTATAAAGAAGTCATTCAATCATAAATATAAAATTCAATTATCTCTTAGTACACTTAAACTGTTAAGAAACTTTTTAACAATTAATAAATAGCTTGATTTACTAACATAAATTATACTTTCAGGATAAATATGTAAAATAGGTGATGGTTCCAAGATGATAGGTCTAATTACCCTTTTATTTATTTTATTCCCTATTATATATCTCTCTCTTATAAATACGGTTTTTGTCTTTGTCCTTTTTCTTCCATGCCTTTTGACTTATCCTTGGTTCCTTGTTCTCATATTAGTAAGAAATTGACAAACATATTGAACAAATTACTAATATTTTTTTTTACCAAATAAACAACCAATGGTATTCGGAGTAGCTGAATAAACCACTAACATTATTCAAATGACCCAATTCACCTACTTAGCTTTTGAAATATTACAAAAGTCTCCCATTATCTTTTTAAAATAGACAAAATATGTTTATTTTGTTTAAAACAATTCAAATAGGTTACCTTCCCCAATTACACAATTCCGTAACCACATTCCCTACTTACATTCTCTGAGCATAGTCTATTCATCATTGCTTCTAGCTTCCTTAAGGTGTACCATCTCCCCCACCTAAGATTGGATGCATCTGGCCCACGTTATCACTCCTGAATGATGTCTCAATCATATTAGCTCTCAACGCCCCTTTGTTCTTCTCGCTTGAGAACACCACCCGATGCTCTAACTTTTCGATATCAACTTAAATCTTCTTTATTGGTGGCGCAACATGATGGTGGTCGACCACTAATGGGTGGTGGTCGATCTCCTGGATCTCCTTTGACATTGATAGAGTGGGGCACACGTGGGTTTCGAGGTCACCATGATTGCAGCGCCAAATAAGGCAGAGCAAGAGAATGAATAATGTGACCACTATCAACAAGCCTAGGAGGATCCCAACTATTACCCACAAATGAAAGTCAAAGATCAATACCAGTTTGGAAAAGGTGATTGAAATGTTAGATTCACAAGCTTTAGAGGCATTGGGAGCAAAAAGAGAAAATGTAGGGTCTAAATTTGATATTTTACACTAAAATTCCATTAGATGAGAGATATGAGAGTGGCTGATTTGATCCAACTCAAAAACATTAATTGTTTATTTGATAAAAAAAACATTAATAAGTAAATCAGGCCAACACAAAAACATTAGTGACTTATTTGTTATTTTTACATAAGAAATAATTATCTTGTGTGCTTTCTCGATTGGGTAGTGTTTCACATAGCAACATATTATATCGCATATAACAAAAAATAGGTTATAATTATATGAGAGACACTAGATGTGAAAATCTCATCTAAGCCTCTATTACTGAAGGTCCAATGTGGGCTGTCATAGGTGTCGTTTTTCACACTACTAGCAATAATTTGGCATGATACTTACCATTCCTTATAATCGGTTTGAGTTCAAATTGTGGTTTATGGAAAAAAATTTCCTCTTTGCAATTGGGCTTAGGTTTGCTGGGTTAGGGTCTAGGATAGACTTGTTAATAGAATTGCTCTTGTTACCTTTCTTACACTTTAATTCTGAGTACCCAAAAAGCAATAAATATGAAAGTTATAATTAATGTGATAGATGATAAATATAGCAACTCGGTCTACGTCATTAAAACCTTGAAAACAAAAAATTAGTATTGATGTTCAAACTTGAATAACTCAGATCGCGCTATCATATTTGTGATCTATCATATGATCAGAATTCCAATAAATATGATAGTAATGGTAAATAAATAATTAAGTTTTAGCTAAATTGGTATGAAGATCACCATATTATATGACAAATCAGTTTGTAAGTTTTATTTTGTTAACTCAATTAATGTACATATTATTGTTCTCTAAAAGAAATAATATATAGTATTCCATTCATCCCATATTATTCGCTCCATTTCAGTTTATTGACTTAACTTTGACTTAAATTTATTTATATTGTTATTTGATAAAAAAATTATATTTAAAAACTATGATTCTTATAGTTTCTATATATATATTAAAAAAAGTAAATAATGATACAAATAAATTTAAGTCAAATTTAAGTTAAAAAAAACTGAAATCAAGTAAACAATATGAAACGGAGGTAGTATTACTAATGTTTCATTTGAAAATTGAAATTTGAGATTAGTAAAGGTTTAGTCCAAGTGATAACTTGTAAATGCATCCCGGAGGCAAAAAACTTACTCCACCCCTTAAATGGGGCCATTTCCATTTTCTTTATTCTCAAACATACTCGCAGTAGTTTAGGGATTGATTTAAAGCTCAATAACTGAACTAACTAATCACTTGAAAACCTCAAATAATATGATATCAAAGGAACACATTCCTGTACATTAGCTAAAATATTTTAACAGAGAAATGGAATATTGTACAATTTTTTTTTTTTGTTTATTTCTAAGCATTATATACATAACTGGTACGAAAATTTATTTTTCAAAAAAAAAAAAAAAAAGAAAGAAAAATAGTAAGAAACAGAAGACCATCTCAAATGGGCAAGAACTGTGAGGGACTAAAATTTTGCAACCCTGATTTGTGTCCATCTTCCTGATTACTTCTCAAGCAATTTTCGTGCACGTTGATTGGCACCTTTAACACGACTGTTAAGCTCATCAATGTCATCACCCAGATGGTCAAGAGCTTTATTTTGCCTGCAAGTAACATACAGTATTTATCATTCACCAAAAATGGATTTATGGGGGCGAGGACTCTTAAGAGCTAAGCATACTATGGGTAGAAGCTCGAATACAGGGCCTTGGCCCTGGAAAGCATGCACCGAACTACTGAGACATTAAAGGCCTCGGGTGCAGCTAAAGAGTGGCTGATTAGTGCTGCTTCCATGTTAAGTTCTTTAGTTTTCGTTTTACCTGAAAACGCATGTCTTGGAACAAGAACTAACCTGTCAAGGTCGGTGCCCATGTCTACAGCCATGCCCTTCAAGTCACCTAAAATATCACTTAGGTCTGAAAGTGCACCATCTTGCTTGGACTTCTCTAACTGTTTCAAGTTAAGCAGCAGTGGATAATGTTAAACTTGTAAAGTCTTAGGTAAACTTATACTATAATTACTATATATAACAAACAGGGAACTACAAAACACACTTCAACTTTCTGCATTGCGTTTGTTGGTTCTGGCTGAGGTGTCTTGCTGCCAGACTTTGGTGCAGGAGCTAACCCCAGTTTTTCCCTTTGCTCCTTGTGGTTGTCGCTATTCTTGGATCCTTTATCTGCAATACGTAAAATGGTCACAACCATTAACTTGGATAAAGTAAGACAATAAAATCTCTCCCCCATCGGTTTCCTACCTGAGGTGATTACTGGTCCCTTTATTTCTCGGGTCTTCTTGGCCTTCCATGGTTTAGAGAACATGCCTCCTAGATTATTCAGTAGCTTCTCACCCTGAAATTATAAGTGGACATAATGTACAACAGTGTTCACAAGTACTCAGAAGTACGAACACGTACAGGCAGGAAGGAGTCCCAAGGACTCGAACATTAGCCCAGAAAGCCAAGGGGAGCACATCAGCTACGGCTTAAACCATTATGTTAAAGATTTTATGGATAGGAAAAGAATCGAACTTACTTTGCTCAAATCTTTGTCCATTTCAACTGCCATAGTGTGAGTTCTTTCGATCTGTTCCCCTTGCTGGTGGAGCATGTCAAGTGTCTTTGTAGCATCCTCCCTGATGTTCTGGGCAATCCTCAAGCAATTATCAACACTTTTTGTTGTTTCTTCAGCTTTGTACACAGCATAGTTCTCCAAGTCTTCTGTAGTCTGGGCTTGTAGTCCTCCTGAGTCGCGGAAGTCGTTTTTGTACCTATCTTTTCCCTGTGCTGGTCTGGCAGATGTCCTTTTCGCACCATGATCATCATCCAGGGCTGCAGACACAAGTACTGGGTCTGAAGCTGTTCTTCTTGCAGCTGTAAGATTTCCAGGTTCTTCTGAACCAGGAGGTGGTTCATCCGCTGGCTTCTTTTTGCTCATAAACCCGAACATTCTGATGAAGGGAAACTATTTGTTTAGTTCTCTGAAACCAAAAATGGAAGCAACAATATTAGAAACCTGCATTACCAGTAATAAAATGAGCAACTAACAACAGGAAATTTTGTTGATCTTCAATGGAAACTGATGTCAAATACCAAACCAAACATATGACATAGACAACGTAGAAAGCATTGAGAATCTATAAGCATCTCAAAGCATGTCTCCTGTCATCTTATTGCATTGTGTTGTGATTTCTTGATAACCAAGTAAACCAACTATCAAGAAATTGTAATGTAATGCAATTTAGTTAGGTAAATGTCATGTAGCCATAATCCAAGAACTTAAGCATCTCATGTTTAGCTTTTCCGTAAATCATGAATTTGGGTCAAGACATAACAATGTAGAGAGGAAAAAAAAAAAAAAAATCAAATTTGGACCATGAAAAATTAGAAGCTGACTAAAAGATTATGACCAAAAAATTAAAAATTGCAAGTGAGAGCAAAAGACAGGAACCTGAGAAAATAATTAGATTTTGGATTAGGATTTAGGAGGAGGGATGAGAAAATTTAGACACAAACACAAGAACCCACGCACATAATAGGATTTGTGTACAAATGGGATTTGAATAGGGAAGAGAGGAAGTTCAAGTAGAGTCCTCTCTCTCTCTCTCTTCCTGTTCTGCCTCTAAGACGATTTCATTCTCTTGAGCATTTCATCGAACAAATGGTTGGTGGGCCGGAAATCCAGAATAACTTCTACTCTTCCGTTTGTATTTTGAATGAAGCGGTGGACATATTTAGGCGATTGGAGTTCGTTACCTGTTTTACCATTTTTTTTCATCAGTCCTTAATTTGTGCTTAGCTTTCGATTTCTTTTAGCTTTATTTTTCTTGGCTTTTTACTCTGCAGTTTGGACTTCTCATTACATGGAAAAATTTTCACAAAAAACCTAAGCTTGCCTTTAGGTGCGGATTTTTCGTCTTTATAAAAATTTAAGTTTATAACTTGTTTATAATGGTGTGGAAAAAATTTACTTGTCCTGGGTTTTGGAAAACTCAAAAGTGAAAAAATACAAGAAAAAAAGTTTTTCAACTTAACATATGAGTTCTTTGAAATTTGAAAAAACAAGGTTAATTTTCACATCTTTAAAATTAACTATGTAATCATACTTTTATGAAAGAAAAATGAAGAAAATTTTACATTACTAAACTCTACCTAATTTAAACATGATTTAATTTTCTAAATTTTTCTTCAACCAATTGTATATCAGTTAGCGATACTAGTTTATGAACAGTCTTACTGCACATGGATCATGTGTACAAATTCTACATCCAATCATTTCATGCTACACTATTTGGTAACGAAAAAATTTGTATAATACGTATATGTAGATGTAGGAACACTATTTTTCTTTATAGTATTTTTCTATCTCAAACAATTGGTAAGACACACTGAAACATTTACAATTAAGGGTTTAGGAGTATTATAGGAAGGAAAAGAGGGGATGACACACCTCAAACCCAAGAGATGGATGCGATGGGACTTGGGAGGCAGTCATGTGGAGCTGTAAATGAATCAAATGAACACAAACGAAAGCTGTTCGTATTCGTTCGTTTAGGTTTTTAATGAAAACGAACAAGTCTTATTTGTGTTCATTCGTTCGTTTAGTATAAAATGGTTGTTCATATTCATTCATCTATGTTCATGAACAATAATAAATGAACCAAACGAATGAACTCGTTTATGAACGGCAATACACGAATACGAACATGTTCACGAACAATGTATAGAATATGTTTGTGAACGATTTAAATGAACATAAACAAATGAACATATATACATACATATATATATATTAATCGAACAAACGAACAATAATCGAATTGTTCGTGAACATAAACGAACAAACATAGGTTTATTCGTGTTCGTTCATTTAAATAAACAAATATAAAATTGTGTTCGTGTTTTTTTATTTAGCTTAATAAATGAATATAAAAGAATTTTTGTCAAACGGTTCACGAACCGAACATTTTGTTTGTTTACACCTTTAAGGCAATGTTTCTATCACTATACCGAAGTGTTAGGGGTAGTTTTATGTTCTGTATGTAATAAATACTATTAGAAAGTTATATTGTATGTGTCTAATAATCAATTTTATTTTTTTAAATTGTATTATTTTACAAAATAATTAATTTTTAAAGAATTTTTTTCTGATCCAACTTAAAAAAAATTAATAAAAAAACTTGTTTTTTTTTTACAAAGATATGTTTTTAAAAAAAAAAAATAGCTCTTAAAACATAGAGTTTCAAGTTCTAAACAACTTGAACAAATAATTAGTTTATATAAAAATAATCGGTAATTAACAATTTTTAAAAAAATATATGTAGAAGTTGTATAATAGAAAAGGATTAATTAGTTGCTCCTTGAACTTTAATTAATATTACAATTATACCCATGAGGCCTAAAAATATAAACTTTCTCCCTACTTTTTTCTCATTGTCCACAAAAAACTTATGAAATCTTAATTTAAAATATACGGTACAATTATACGCATGAAGCCTAAAAATATAAACTTTCCCCCTACTTTTTTCAGGTAAATTAAAAAAGCACCATGTTGTTCGATCTAACCTACATTTTGCCTCCTCAATTTTAAAAAAACCTACACTTTATCCCTAACTTCCTTTATGGTGTCTAACAACAACTTCTGAAACCATAAATTAAACTATCTGATAATCATATTTCAGTAATTTCTAGATTTTTAATATTTTTTTCCTAGCTATCTGAACTTAAAAAAAATACTCATATACATTTATATGAAGAAAAATATATTTACAGAAAGAAAAAAATTGATCATTTAAAATGTATACTAACTATAAAAAAAATATTAGAGAGACTGTCATTATTAGAAGATGACTATCATACAATTTAAATTACAGTTTTAGATGTTGTTATCGGGCAGTATAAAAGAATCAAGAGAAAAATGTAAGTTTTTAAAAATAAAGGGGGCAAACTGTAGGTTATGGTAAAGCTCATGGGCTATTGTAACCTTCCCACTTGTTTCTCATTGTCCACGAAAAAACCTATGAAATCCTATTTTGAACTATATGGTACAATTATCCCTATGAGGCTTGAAAATATATACTTTCTCCCTACTTTTTCCTCATTGTCCACAAAAAAACTAATGAAATCCTAATTTAAACTATTCAATAGTGATATTTTGATAGTTTCAATATATCTTATATTTTTTAACAATTATTTGATATTTAGAAAATATGATTTTACGTTTATAGGGGGAAATTTTGATAATTTTAAATGTAAATGTAAAAGAAATACTAAACAAATTGAAATTAGTGAAAGATAGAATATCATCTAGTTTAAATTAGAATTTTGGAACATAGGGCAAATTTGCCATTAAAGTTTATAGAGGAGAGTAATTTTGTTATTGAACTTTTTTTGTGTGGGCAAATTTGCCATTAACGTTTTTGTTGTGGGTAATTTTTGTCACTGACCGTTACATGATAGGAATATTATATTTGTTTAGAGAATATTCCATCAAACAACTTTTAAACTAGTCCCTAAAAGTTTTCTCTCTAACTTCTAACTGTCCAAACTTTTATAACACCCAAATGAGTCAAAACCCTGTGTTTCACTATACATCCCCATTGCAAAGCCTTCTTGTTTTCATTTTTATCATTGTTGCGAAGCAGCCCTCCATCGCCTTTGCCATTGATCTTTATTCTAAAGTGCAATATCTTTGGATTTAGTCCATTTGCATCAATCACATCCTGTTTGATCAATGTTTGTTTTAAGGAGCATTACTGGGATGTGTGGAAGATTGGAGGCAGCTTGATGGTGGAAAAAGGTGGAGGGTGGTGAAGAGCGTAGAAAGGGTTGCTGGAGCAAAGATAATAGTGAAAATGATATATTTAGAAACTTAAGAGCTAGAGGATTAGATAAAGAAAACTTGGAATTTAAACTCACATTTTTCTCATTTTTTTAGTTTTCCCATGTAAGTAATTTTAACAACTATTAACATATTATCTCACAACACAAAATATTGATGGCAATTTCACACTTTTTGAAAAGATGAACAGAAAATTTGCCTGGAACTCACCCTTGTAAAATTTAGTGGCAAATTTGATTCTTTTGCCTTAGATTTTTAGAAATTTTTTAGGTGGTGTAACAATAAATAGGAGAGAGGCAAAAAGGGTAAATTGTCCATTCATATTTGCACTATAGGTAGATCATCCAGTATCATTTTTTACAGTTAAATTATTCATTAATGTTATACTATTATAAAAAAATATTGGCCACTATCATTACTTTTATCCAACTGTATGATAATTTAGAATACTTTAATGATGTGGCATTAGATATGCATGTTTGTGTGAGAAGCTCGTGTAACAAAAAAAAAAAAACACCTAACTTAGCCCCTAAACTTTTATCCAACACCAAAATTCCCCTAAAACTATGTTTTTGTATCATAATTAAATCTCTATCTAGCATTTCATTTCTTCTAAAATGATTGCCTTTTTCTCTCTTCCACTATCATCTTCATCATCCTCTTCTCTTTCCCCTCAAGTAATCCAAAAATTTGTATTGCTACTAATTAGAAAGTTGATGCATTTTTTGTCATTGAAAAAAGTGGAGGAGATAAAAAGAATAGATTCAGGAACAAGAATTAGAAATCGCTTGCTCAATCTCACAAAAAAGTCATCTTTGCTAGCCGAAAAAGCTTATGTCTATGGTATTTATTCACTTCTATAATACCCATTTGCTACATGTTCTAGCCTTTTCACCTTCAGATTGTTCATATCCCACTAACACTTTCAAGGACCCATTGAGTAATTGGGGGATAATCTTAAATTTTGACTAGTAAATTTTACATAATCAGGTACAAAAAGAAAGAAAAATAATAATAAGCCATAAATAAAACCAGTGCTCAATTTCATTAACATCAAAACTAGTTTCTCAACCAAGCACAAAAGTGAGGGAAGACAGCTCTAAATTGGCAGAAAAAGTAACAATTTCTCTAAATCTTCCACACAATCGGATCTCCGAGGACCCTAGGGCATTCAAGGACGATCTCCTTAATGGGAACCATTGTGAGATGAGCAACAATGTCCTCGTGGACAGCTCCACCAACTTAGGCTAGGAGCAGTGCTCGATAGCTCGCTTGTTGACATAGGTGGTGGTGGTGGTGATCTTGACCTTTTGGCCTTCCTTTGTTGAACTTGTGCTCAATGTCCTTCTTGATTTTTTGACTCTGCAATCAATTAGAAAGTCGCTGGATTTGCTGTGTTCCAATTTCTTCGCTTCTTGGGACTTTATTTCTGATTCTTGTAACTTCTTTGGAGTTTACTGTGATTCCAATAAGATGATTGCCCTCAATCTCAACAATTCACCTGGTTACAAGAACATATGTGACATTAGGAACCCCAAAAGTGGCAAAGCTTTCATTACATATGTTCCTTGATTAAAAGCATTTCAATCAAAATTCATAATAGCAATGATAATGCTTCTTATACTTTATTTTTTACTTCATAGATTGGTCTACATAAGAACATACAATTCAGAGGTGAATTGTGTAGTTTACCGTTTCAATTTACCATGCTTTGTCATGTTATCAACAAGTTATGGAATATTTCATGAAATAATAATATATTCTGGTTATTAGTTTTACCGGTGGCAAATTTATTATTCATCGCAATTATTAGTGTCTAATATTCTTTAAAAAGAAACTTAAATAACCAATTTAACTACAAATATAAAACATAGGTCGACGGTAAGACGGTTTACCTATTTTGGCACAGGAAAAAATAACAAAAGTATCAAATCTGGCACCACCAATCAATTTCAGGCAAATTGACGCGACAGGAGAAAAGCGACGAAATACCGGAAAGCGCTCGTTTTCCTCATGAGATTGAGGAACAGAGTCCCCTGGAAAGTCGAGCAGCCGAGCCCCGATGGAGCAGATAAGAAGACAAGACCATTCTGCTTCTATTTCACACATTCCCTTACGTCACTCACAAAAATGGCTGTTTTACTCTTCTCTACGACTTCTCCAACCCCAAGCTTCGCTGCTTTCAGCCTTAAACCCAGAAGCTCCAAGCTTTTCTGCATAACGTTGCGTTTTTCAAGGTACCCGAAACCCAGAAGAAGGTTATGTATGAGTGTGAAGAATGTTGCTAGCGACCAGAAGCAGGCCGAGATTAGAAATCCTGTGGTCGAAGAAAGTTGTTCATACTGTCACAATCGTTTCGATGTTACATATTGGCGTTTGTTTTTTTGTCTACTTTCTAGCTTTCTGCTGGAAATTATTGTGCTTTTCTGATGTTTTGATGTTTTGGAGTGTTCTTTGTTGTGGTTCGGATTCTTGCCATTTTTCCAAGTATAAAATGTTAGCTGTCTGTAGGATTAGATACGAACAAGGAAAAAGATACCCAATTGGAAAAAAGACTGAAATGGGTTGCTTAGGGACTGTTTAGATGCTAAAAGAATTTCAAGACTTATGTCTCTAACTTGTCTTCTAAGAAAGCTTGGTACTCCTAGAATGAATGCCCATGTTTACACCAACGTGCCGGCTTTGGCTTATGGTACTGGAGTTTGCCTTGAGACTATGTGGGAGGGGATTTGATTCCACTTCCACTACTGGGATTGACGCTAGAATTCTGAAGAAATGTTAAATTCTCTGCTCTCCCTCATGCTTTAGTTCCAAAATAGAATTTACATGTTTACATTCGTCAAACCCACATGAGCCTTTCTAAGATTCTCTGCATCATACTTGCGGGGTTTATCATAGTTTCTTTTTTAATCTTTTCTGTTTTAACGGTAAGTTACTCTCATTTGCAGCTCCTCCGGATACCTTTGTTCCAGATTCTGGATCAATAGCAGCGAGTATCGAATACCATGCTGAATTCACACCATCATTTTCTCCGGAGCACTTTGAGCTACCCAAGGCATTTCATGCTACTGCTGAGAGTGTCCGAGACTCACTAATCATAAATTGGAACGCCACACATGACTACTATGAGAAAACAAATGTGAAGCAGGCATACTATCTTTCTATGGAGTATCTACAGGTTTCACTTCTATACTAAATATGACTATATTTTTGTGCCAAAGTAGGCTAGTAGTTGTCATGTCTTCCATGTCATGGTTGCTGCAGGGTAGGGCTTTGCTGAATGCAATCGGTAATTTAGGACTAGATAGGGCATATGCAGAGGCATTGAAGAAATTGGGATACAGATTAGAAGATGTGGCTAAGGAGGCACCACTATAGCTATGTTTGGTAATTCTGAAGTTTGATCCACCTAGTTTTCATCTTACTCCTGTTGCAGAGCAACACAGGGAAGGTAGAAGAAATAATGAACATTCTTGTACAACATGTTATTCTTATCTATTTCACAACAATCTGAACTTAAGGGTTCTTAGCAGTTCCTGGTGAGATTGTGGGATCATTAATAATACAACAACTGTGATCCATTATATAACTGACTTTGCAAGAGCTCCAACAAGATGATATTTCAGTGGCTGTCTTTTTTCAATTTTGTAATTTCCATTGAGCTCATAGGCTCTGATGCTTTTGGACTTCTTTCTGTTTCTTTTCTCTATATTTCCAAGATTTTCTCTTGTTTTTCTTTTTCTTTTTCTGCCCCCTCAATTTTCCCTTTTCTATTGCTTGGTTGTACAGGAACCAGATGCTGCACTTGGAAACGGCGGATTAGGAAGGCTTGCTTCCTTTTTTCTCGACTCACTGGCAACACTAAATTACCCCGCATGGGGATATGGACTCAGGTACAAGTATGGCTTGTTCAAACAGCATCTTGCAAAAGATGGTCAGGAGGAGGTGGCAGAAAGTTGGCTGGAGGTATAAGTTATAATCATAGACATTTTTTAGTTCAATTTTGCTTCTACTTGAAGCACAATACTCTTGAAATCTGAATGATAGTCTACTTACGGCTGTAATAATGGAAAGCTTTAATGCTGAGTTCCTGAAGAATATCTTTATGTTATAATTTTTCATTTCTATTTATATCTACATATGGGAAATCCTTGGGAAATTGTTAGGAATGATGTCTCCTATCCTGTGAAGTTCTATGGGGAAGTCATTTCAGGACCACAAGGGGAAAAGCAATGGGTTGGTGGAGAAAATATTGTGGCAGTTGCTTATGATGTTCCAATACCAGGATATAAAACAAAAACCACAATTAACCTTCGACTATGGTCCACAAAAGTCTCACTTGCGGCATTTGATCTCCGTTCTTTTAACTCTGGAGATCATGCAAAAGCATATGCAGGAATGAAGGATGCTGAAAAGGTCTGCATGGCTTTACTCTTGTTTGGAATTTCACTCTCTCGTGATTGACACTGTCTGCAGGTCCTCTAAAGCCAATTATTTATGCATCCTTTATTGATTCTTATACACTTGGTATCCATTGAAGTTGACTGCCTGTCTTCCTCATTTTCCTTGGTTGCTAAAAAGCATCTGAATTTTTTTTTTCTTTACCCTTCCTACTAAGCCAGTGAACTTAATCCTATTACTTCTCTAAATCACGAGATCCAAAAATGTCCATTCATCTCAAATTTGTTACATATTGTACCGGGAGATGAATCAAAGCAGGGAAAGATTCTTAGACTGAAGCAACAATACACACTATGCTCTGCTTCCCTCCAAGATATCATTGTGCTTATGAGAAGAGATCAGCAAAGCCTGTGAGCTGGGAAAATCTTCCTGAAAAGGTTGCAGTGCAATTGAATGATAGTCATCCAACACTCTGTATTCCAGAGCTAACTGGACTCCTAATGGATGTCAAAGGTTTGAGCTGGAAACAAGCTTGGGACACTACTAAGAGGTAATGCTTTCCAGTGGAACATGCATTCCCTATACGAACCAATGTGTTTTCAGCAGGTCTCCATATATATGCGTTGTGTCAATGCTGCCATCATACTTCTTGTATTTTTACTCTCATCCAGAAAGAGTATAGACTAAATAGAATTTTCCCAAAAATTAATCCAGAAACAGGGGTTTAGTTGATCTGGCTTATAGTTTCTATTGGACTGTCACTTTGCTGCCAGAACTATAGCTTATACTAATCACACGGTCCTACCTGAGGCATTGGAGAAATGGAGCTTAGAGCATATGCAGGAACTGCTTCCGTGGCATGTTGAGATCATTAAATCATTGATGAGGAGGTAAATTTAGATGGCAATGTTTTCTTCTAATAACTTTTGGATTTGAGATTAGCATTTGATCAAGATTTCACTTGGTTTCCAGTCACTCCATGCTATCATATCCAAATGTGGCACAACGGATCTTGGTTTGTTACAGTGAAGCCTGAAACAAACTAGGATTCTGGATAACATTGAGTTGCCTAAGTCAGTACAGGAATTGCTTGTCCATCAGGGAAAAAGCTCTGATGCTCCTCTCACACAGAATAAAGTTGTTTCTGAGGAAGAAACTAAACCTACTGATGAGGAAGTTCTGCCTGAAGATCATGAAATGAAAAAAGTAAAAGAGGTCATATTTGAACCTGATCCAACACTTCCCAAAATGGTCAGAATGGCTAATTTATGTGTTGCTGGTGGGCATGCAGCCAATGGTGTTGTAATGCCCGGAAAATCCAAAGTGATTAGGTCCCGGGTTAAATGGATTTGGAGCATAAGAATTTTTCCTTAATCGGGAATTTAGCTCAATTAAATTGAGAAGACAATATGGCATGGGCATAATTGAGTGTTGAACATCTTAAAAATAAGCTTGGCTTAGGCCAAGAGAAATAGTAATGAAAATGGTGGTTTTCAAAGATGAGGGACTAAATTGAACAAAGGGATTTTTAGTGGTTGGGCTCAATTGCCCAAAATTAGAAAGTTGGAGGACTAAAGGGGGAATTATGCCATTTTAATGGCCTAGGATGCCTTAGCCAGCCATGCCCCTCCAATTCCCAATATTTTATGTCACCTTCCTCCAAATCCTATTATTTTAATCCACCTCCCATCCTTAGTCATCACCTTGGATTCTTTCTTCACCTATTTTTGACTTTTTTTACCAAACTTACCTAAAAGTCTTCCAATTAGTCTTCATTTCTTTTAATCTTGTCTCCCACTCATTTCAAACACATTATTAATTTCCTACTATTTTAATCCACCTCCCATCCTTAGTCAAGACTTTGGATTCTTTCTTCACCTACATGTCTCTTACTTTTGACTTTTTCTACCAACTTACACAAAAGTCTTCCAATTAGTCTTCCATCCATTAAATCTTGTCTCCCACTCTTCCAAGCACATTATACACTCATTTTCCTTCCCATATGGCTGGCCATCACCTTCCCACACATTAAAACATAATCAACCCACTCATTCAAAGCCATTTGCTCTCAAACTCTCTCCTTCTCTCTCCATTTTCTTCCATACCAAGTCTCACCATTCCAAACACATTTCCAACTCTTTTCTTCATCTAAATATTCGTCCATAGCTAGAAATAATCATTCCTCAAATTAAAACCAAGTATTCTTGGTTGAATTCAAGCTCTAAGACCATAAAGAGCAAGAATCAGGTGAAGAATTCAAAGAAAACCAAAGAGGAAAATTCGGCCATTTCCATTTCTTGGAGGTTTTAAACTCCACTCAAGGAGTTCTTTGTGTGATTGAGTTCCTAAGTTCATTAGAAGCAAGAAATCAAGAAGAAGCTTGAAGAACATCAAGCACAAGAAATTGGCCTTACCTCTTCTGTGAGGTTCTGTAAGTGTACACCAAGTGTTCTTGGTATTTTGTGTTATTTGAGTTAATCACCAAGTGTTCTTGGTATCTTATGGTTACTAATAAAATTCAGCCCATCTTGGTTCTTATGCTAGAAAACAATTTCTAGATTCAACAAGCAAGGAAAACGAAGGAAAATAAGCTTCTAAAGCTTTCGGTGTTGTGGGTAAGGATTCCTATACTCACTTTATTGCATGGCCTAGTTCCATGGATTTTTTGTGTGAGTATTCGGGCCCCTAGGTGATGGTCAAAGAACCATGTGATCCTATGAGTGCTAAGAGGGCTTAAGTTATGTTATTGCTTCGGCAATTCTGTTTTGCTCATGATCTAAGTTAAGTAAGCAAGCATTATGGGCTAGGAGTTAAGGCAGCCACCTTAATTCCTATGCTAAGTGAGCTCTCAAAAAACATTAAGTATATGAAATTAATGAATTAAAACTTGAGGGATGCTTGCTGCCCTTCTGTGAACAAAGTGTTAAGTGGCGTGTGTTTGTGTGCTTCTTTGATTTGTTGTGCATGCTAACCCCCGATTATAATATTATTGCTATATGCATGTATCTTTTTGTTTTCTTTGTCTTTATGTTTCCTTTGCAGGAATAAGGATTATTTTGTCATTACATTCTTGGCATATGTTAGGCCTTAAAGGCCATAAGTTAGGCATTGGATGCCACGGAATCCTTATTGAGTTTTATAACTCACCCGCCCTACTCTACTTTTGTAGGTAAAGGTTTGCTTGAAAGATCAAGCTAAGAGTCTTGAGTACTCTTTCTGTATTCTAAGGTTGGATTTGTGTATGGTATTGCTCAAAATATTCTAAGTATTCTAAGTATATAAGTTGCTTATAAACAAGCTAAAAAAAAAATGTGGACTTTCTGTGCAGGACTTGAAGTTTTAGAATTGTGGGAACAAAGGTCTATTAAGGTGGAAATTTGTGTTCCATGGCTTTGTGGATTTATGGCTTGCTTTTAAGCATGTTTTTGTTGGTCTAACTTTAGTGACCAAATTATAGACTTAGCTAAAATTTGGCTAAACTTGGCTTTGGGCTTGTATTATGGACTTGGACATTTTTGGGCATTTTATTGCTTGGTGGACTTACCAAGGCCCATGCATGAATTTATGGGTTATGTTTTCATGAAACTTGAAGCATGTTGAAATTGGGCTTAAATGTACGTTGTGGGCTTAAATAAGAACTCGGAAAATTTGATTTTATTCTTGGTCAAATTTGGGCCATATGCTTGATAACTACTAAAAGGTCCATAAGCCCATGTCTATGTTGAAAGCATGCAATGTTTGGCTATGTATGCTCACTTAGTAAAGAACATGCAAGTAAACTTACAAAAAAAAAACATGAAATTGGAAGCTTGTGTAAAGTTTGGCTAATAAGAAATTTAAGTGCACATATGTGAATTAATACATGCCTAAGCATTAGTTGCATCTAAAGGCATTAAGTGATTATGTGCACTAGTGAATACCAAAACACATAAACATGCAAAGCATATGCATGAAAATAAGTTTTTAAACTTAAGTTGGTGTTTTGGTTGCCATGTATATTCTTGGCTAAGCTTGGTAAAGACCATGAAAATGAACACATGAAATCCACATAGGTGCTAGCTTGTTTTTGAGAGCACTTCAACTTAACCTCAATTAAAGAACTTAACGAGTTAGTACGGATAAGTATCTTGGGGTTCGTGCCCATAAGTTTTAGTGAGTTTTAAAAGCCCCTTCTGTGTAATGAAAACTTCCGCTGCATGTTTTAAGTAATCAGGTCCAAATGGGCCAGGGGCAGTTTAGGGCACGACAAGTGTTGCTAAGATTCATAGTGAAATTGTGAAAAACGAAGTCTTCAATGAATTTTATAAGGTGAAAATGTTCAGTGGCATCTGTATTTTTTTTCCTTTTGTGGGTTATTTTGACGTATAATGGGCATGTAAGGTGATGTCCTTTTATGTCATGACAATGCCATTCTTGCAGTTATGGCCAGAGAAATTTCAAAATAAAACAAATGGAGTCTCTCCAAGAAGATGGCTGCTGTTTTGCAATCCAGATCTGAGTAAAATCATAACTAATTGGACTGGAACAACGGGATGGGTCAAAGACACAGAGAAACTGGCATTACTTTGGAAGGTACCCTGGAATATCTCAGATCCCTAGTTTACAGAATGCCACCCATACCTAATCTACTGCAAAATGGTTGTTTTTTTTTTATAAAAATAAAAAGGAAATAAATCCTATGAAATTGGATAATTGTAGAGAAGGAGAAAGATACTATGTCTAAGCTCATAGAATAGAAAAAAGGAAGTGTCTGTTTGTGCTAGATTCTGTCAGCATTTTGTGCCCAAGAAGCAACAAGATCTTCCAGATTTAGCCTCAAATTACCATCAAACAGATAGTTCCATAATTCATGATACTTGCTGCATAGTTTTACAATTCACGACACTTGCCGCTTATGCCTTGGCAGGAAGTTCCCATTTATACTCTTCATCTGCTGATCTGACTCCACTCTTTGCATGGATTATATGCAGCATGCTTTATTTGTTTATTGTCACCTCAGGCAGTATTTGAGAACCCTATTTTGGCGCATTGTGCTGCTCTGTGCTTGACTTTCTACTAACATGCAGAAATAGAACCATGTTTCTGCAGCAGAGTTTTTTGTTGCTTCTACTTGAATTTGAGTTGGATAAAACTTTTTCATACTTGTTCTCTTGTTCGCTATTTATCTTCTTACATTGATTATTCATATTCTGAGAAAGAAGAACATATTGATTGATGGCTCTAGTTTTCCTTTCATGTCCATAACAGAAGTGTAAATTTTCTACAGTTTGTTGATAATGAGGTCCTCCAATCTGAATGGAGGGCTGCAAAACGAAGGAACAAAGTTAAAATTGCAGATTTCATTAAAGAAAAGACAGGCTACATTGTCAATCCTGGTGCAATGTTTGATGTACAGGTTATTTTCTCCCTGTAACCTACTTTTCCTTTTACATTTCCTTTAATTTCAGTGCACAAAAAATGGAAGGAGTTAATTTTAACCCTTTTTGGGGAAAACTGCAGCATGAGACAGCTATACTACACATTATCCCTGTTAAAGATTCTGCATGTCCTTCAGAGTTTATTAGAAGAGTTACTAATACTGATTGTTTGGAAATTTTATTAGATTGTTAACGAACAAAAATATTCTTTTATGTCCTAGATGAATTCAGGTACTAATTATATTGAATAAAGATAATTCAACTCAGCAAATGAAACTCATTTGAAACAAAAGACTATCTCAGTAACACCTTTGGGATCTAAGGTGCACTATTCTGAAGCTCTAGAAAGAAAGGGGAAAAAAGGTATAAGCAATTTGTTTCCAGGTGAAGCGGATCCATGAATACAAGTCGTGGCTATTGAACGTCATGGGAATAGTTTACCGCTACAAGAAAATGAAGGAAATGAGTTCTGAAGACAGAACAAAACAGTTCATTCCTTGGGTGTGCATATTTGGAGGAAAAGCATTTGCCACATATGTCCAAGCAAAGAGGATAGTGAAATTCATCACGGATGTAGGGGCAACTATAAACCATGATCCTGAAATAGGTGATCTTTTGAAGGTATGTTTATAACATCTGAACTGGTAGAGACAGGTACATTGGTTCATTTTCTTCCCACTTTCAAGTTGGGGATTTAATTCAAAGATAGATTCATTAGTATAACATGGAACTTTATTCTGTTGTGGAATGAGCTCAGTAAATGTTATTAACAAGGATGAGTTTAACAAAGGTGTCATGAAATGAGTGCATTGGTTCATTTCTATTCAAATGGTTATTGGAAGGGCTCTTTCTCATAACAGTAAGAATTTTCTACTTTTCAGGAATTTTTTCCATCTTCTGTTGAATCTCCAGTTCTCCTGGATTGAAATATGGTTTCAATCGTTTGAATTAACTTTGTCTTAACCTCTTTTCAATGGAAATGTGCATATTTGCTATGATTCCATGACCAAACAGAAGTAGCACAAAAAATAAAACTCATGGTCCCATGTTAGTCGGTGCAGGTCCTTTCTGTAGTTCTGCAAATTGGAACTTCATTCAGAAAGAAGTTCCTAAGATTCTTATTTTGTGCTTTGCTGTTCATTCAAAGCTGTGTCACGGATATTATGCTCCTGTTAAAAGTGATATTAGACAGCCATACATTGCCATTGAAGATGAAGAAAAACAAATTTTTGACAGAATAATTTAAAATCTATCTGAATGTAGATTGTCACATTCTAGTGTTGGTCCTCTTGTTTGCGTTAATGCCAGGTGGTTTTCATTCTGGATTACAATGTCATTGTAGCTGAAGTGCTTATTCCTGAAAGTGAGCTCTCTTAGCGTATTAGGCAATTTGGATAAATTCTTAAAGCCACATGTTCCTCATATCAGATCTTTCAACAAATCCTGAAGTAATAATAGTCGTTGAATTTAATAAAACTCCAGTCTAGAATCGATGCTGGCAGAATTCATCAGTTCTTCTAGCTGGAGGTTGCTATTCAAATCAACAGTTTAACAGAAGATACTTTTTGTAGGCAGTAAGTTTTAAGTTTCTTTTGTCACTGGTTGTTGATATTGACATACACTTTTTCATGTCTCCAATTGCAATTGGTTAGCACGGCTGGAATGGAGGCCAGTGGAACGGGCAATATGAAATTTTCTGTGAATGGTTGCGTCCTGATTGGAACATTAGATGGAGCAAACGTTGAAATAAGGGAAGAGGTTGGAGAAGATAACTTCTTCCCCTTTGGTGCACGTGCTCACGAAATTGCTGGGCTAAGGAAAGAAAGAGTGGAGGGAAAGGTAAGTTTGATAACCAGTTTATGTTCCTAATTTCATGCCTATAAAGTTGATGTTTCCCCTGACAAGAGTATGATCATAGAGGCAAACATACAGTGAGCATATGGTTTCAGTAGAACCTTACAACTGTTCCCAAGAACAAAAAATGCAATGAAGCTCACCATGTTAATGAATGTGTGTCCACTTGTTGCAGTTTGTGCCAGATCCTCGTTTTGAAAAGTCAAGACATTTGTCCGAAGTGGGGCTTTGGGTCCTTACAACTACGAAGAACTCATGGGATCCTTGGAAGGAAATGAAGGTCATGGTCGTGCTGATTATTTCCTCGTTGGCGAAGATTTTACATAGAATGCCAAGAGCAGGTTGACAACGCCTACGGAGACCAAAAAGTAAGTAGTTTCTCTGTTCCAAAAAGGATGAAACGTATTCCTTTTTAGGATGTCCTATAAAGATTGAAACGTTTCCTTTTTTGTAAATTTTTTATATCCAATTTCCCTTAATACCCTCATTTAAAGTCTCTCATCACAAAACCCAAACAGAATTTTTTTTCTTTTTTAATCTTTATTTGAACTATGACTACACTAAAACGGAACCCAAAAGATTTTTTTTAAAAAATTTTAGTTTTAGGGGTAAAATTGGAAGAAAATATTATAAACTACACACACCTTAATCTCTGTGTTCAGAGAAACGCATCATCCTTTATGGAACAGATAGAGTAACTTAAAACACCTACATGGCTTATATCAAAGACATGCATTTTGGCACCTCGTTTTAGTGGCATCTAAGATCTACAGTAGTAGGTGTAGTGAAATTAAGTGTAAAGAGGATATGCCAGGACCCCAAAAAAACCTAAATAGGTGAATTAACTGTCATGTCCCAAGTCCAAAATTGTTGCAGAGAACACCTACCGTACTGTATGGACTATCTTTAGAAAAATGATAAGCATTAGGTGTCTAGGCTCTGGAATTTTGAGCCTTAATTCTGAGAAGGCCTTCAACCTGTCTCGCATGTGGCATCTAGGGTGTCACATCAACATTCAACCTCCTATCCGAATTTACCAGAATTGAGATGATTAGGCACATAGAGGAACTCATGCTTAATTGAGAGTGTCTTGTGGTTAGCAATCTTTCTGGGCCTCTTCTAGCTTCTTAGTGCTTAGGTCACTTGACACAATCGCCTTTCCTGGCTATGATTGGCACAGGTTGCTGTGCTTAATTATGAGAGATTCCCTTTTAAAACCGTTAGGCATCTCAGTTTGTTCAGAACAGCTAGTTGAAAGGCACCTAATGAAAGAGACTGGAGAATTTAGATAAGTTGATATCTGGGTTCAGCTAGGCATTGATGTTCATGGCTGAAGAATCGTTTTGGTACCACTTAATTTAGCATCATCAATGTTTCAGTAGTCTTTATCATTGCCACAACAACAAAGTATTCTATAAAAAAATAATGAATATTAGAAACTTACAAAAACAGCGGAAATGAGACGTTAGACCCAGCATGATTCGTACATGCTATAATTATGTAATTGTGAGTGATGTGATATAGTAGATGACCAATTATTTGATACAATTTGGGACAGAGATGGACCAGAATGTCAATTTTGAACACAGCTGGCTCATACAAGTTCAGTAGTGTCCGTACTATTCATGAATATGCTTTTGACATATGGAAGATTGAACCTGTTGTGCTTCCGTAGACTACTTAGTGTGGGGTTTAATCTAATCATCTTGAAGCAATTCCCCTTCATGTTCAAAGCCAGCAGCATTTGGAAATGGAAGATTGGAGCAAGTGAAACAGCAGTGAGTGAAATTCTTTTCAAACAGTTATGCTACAAAAGATTTCATTCAAGTAAATGTTCCGTTGGTTGGATGGTTGAAATTCAAGTGAATCATGTACATGATGGGTAAATTGTATGCGCTAACTCCAGCGTTTAATTGTTGTTTCACTTCTAATCCTAACATTTATTTTGCACGTTGCGTGTCCCTAACCCGATTAAAACATTTCATTTCAACCCTTGAGCGGAAGGAACTCGTTAAAATTGACAGGAAATGCCACAGAACGCTTAGCTAGCACCAAATTGTCCACGTAGGCCCAAAAAATTGAATTGTTAAAATAAAAAAAATACTCCCATATCATCTCAGCTCTCTCCCAGTCCTAGCCCATCCCTCTCGCAATTGCCGTCTCTCCACCTCCCATGCCCCGCCGCCGTCTTTCCCCCTCTCTTTCGCCCTTCCTCTCGGCCCTCTCACCTTCTCTACCTGCCACCCTTTTTACCATTCTCCCTACAATCGCGATTGGTCACGCTTCTAGCCGTCGCTCACCCAAACCCACCTTCGATTTGCCACAGAGATTGTGATAGGGCTCACTCGATTGGTGGAAAGATGGCAACAACCATGCCCAATTCCCGCATCCCCTCCTTCATCATCGCGATCTCTGTCACGATTCTTGCCGTGATCTCCTTCGTGATCTCCGTCACAATTCTCACCGTGATCTCTGTTCGCGGTTCTCGTCACAATCTCAGTGGCGATTCTTGCCGCAGCCAATCCAGGAGGCACTCCGACTTGGGCTCTGATTCACAAGATTGAATGATCTCCGTCGAATGAGAGGGAGGCCAAGAAAGAAGGCGGCAGGGAGGGGAGGCGAGAGGCCCGAGAGGAAGGGCAAGAGAGAAGGGGAGAGACGGCGGTAGGGTGTGGGAGGTGGAGAGACGGCGGCGGCGAGAGGGATGGGCTGGGACTGAAAAAGGGCTGAGATGGTAAGAAGGTGTTTTTTTTTATTTTAACAATTCAATTTTTGGGTCTACGTGGATAATCTGGTGCCAGCTAAGCGTTCCGTGGCATTTTCGGTCAATTTTAACGAGTTCCGTCTGCTCAGGGGTTAAAATGAAACATTTTAATCGGATTAGGGACACGCAACGTGCAAAGTGAAAGTTAGGGTTAAAAGTGAAACAACAATTAAAGGTTAGGGATAGCATATGCAATTTACCCTGTACATAATTCTACTTCAATAAAATTCTCTTCCATGGGTTTGTTGCATTTACTTTTGTATGTCTAGAATTATTCCTAATATGTGATTTGAATATATAATGTATTCGATTTCAATGAGAAAAGTGTAGTCCCTGTAACTTGGTTCAGCGCCTGGGTTGTTGTCTCACCTCTAACGTCAATTTAATTTACATCCGAAGATGTTCTTACTACTATCGTATATACTTATAACATGCTTCTAATTAGTGCTAGAATTATTCTGCAGCATATGTTTGTAAAAGCTTTTGTAGGTATTGAATTATTGATGCGCCACTATTTTGGTTTAGTCACCACCTGTCATTTGTAGCTTTTCTTTCTTTTGCATCTTGCGAGTTAGCTATCTGTCCTCTCATCGGAAAGAAACTTATAATCATTTACACACACACACACACATATATATAAATTAATTGTAACTATATTTCCAGAGTTCATTTACCCCATTTCAACTAGTTTAAATAATTTTGGATATAGAGTTCAGATTACAGGTTTGCTTCCAACAAAACGGAAAAAAAAAAGAACAAATCCATTGGTTACAGGTTAGAGTTTGATAATTGTTTGACAATCAAACTAAGAAGAGAAACAAAGTACAAGAGACTTTGCTGCTAACAATGAAGAAGATCAAAGTGAATCAAATGAAAAATAAGCGTTATAGTGAAGAATAAGCGTTCATGGATTGGTGTGCGTAAGAACATATAGTTTAGGAATGAGTTGTATAATTTATCATCTTAATAAGCCTTGTCACCACCACATTCACAGAATATTTTATAAGATAATAAAATATTCTAGCCATTAATTTCATTAGTGGTTAATTTGTCATAATCGCAATCATTAGTTGTCAATACTCATTCAAAAGAAACTTGTATAACGGATTTAACTGTGGGTGATCTGCACTATATTGCATACATGAATGATAGATTTGCCCCCTTTGCATGCTTCAAAATATTACATCCATTTGACATTTATTACATAGCGTAGCGCATATAAGTAGAAGATAGGTCCCTCGTTTGTTGATCTGGTTCTTCTGTTCTTCCTTAAATTTTTTTTTTAATCATTCTATCCGCTTGGTGGGTGGGCAAAATTTCCAGTAAAAGAGGAGAAGTTGAAGTAAATATGAGAATAGAAATTCTAAGCTGTCGATAGATGAGAGGAGGGTTAAGTGAAGTAAAATTACAATTTTCGTGGTGGGTTTTGGATCCAGAACTATCTCTTGTTGATCTTTTGATGAAGTGTCTGATACTTTTGCCATTGCCCTGGTGTTGAAGGGAGAATGATTTCAGTCGACGCTATATATATTTTGTTAATGTTAAATATTTATAAGATGATATGTTACACTGACTGGGAAGAAGATGATATCTTTCCGGCGGCCATGTTCAATGAAGCATAGCAAGGCTATGGCTATGGACACATACCTTGAAGAAGATAAATGAGAATAAACAACAAGAATCTATAATCATGATGCCGAGAATAATGTAATGATTATGCCTCAGGAATTGCCAGCTAACCATGAACCCTTTTGCCGGTGACGCATCACCAACGATCTCCAATGTACTAAACTGCACACTTTCCACAAATGAGAGCCTAAACCCTGAGAAATAAACTTAATAAATACATCAATTTCAATTATCCCAATAAATTTCTCCTCACAAAAAATACACCCTACAATGACGGAATAATAGCGAAACAAAAGTCCCATTCTACAATATAACCACCAAGCAACACATACAGGGAGGAAAATGCCTAAAAGAGTTCCCAAGAAAAACAATTAATCATAGGACTGTTACTGCAAACTTTGAGTAGTTAAGGACCAAAATGTGAAGCGTCGAGAAAATCAAAGACTCATTGCTAAATTAGCCCAACCATAAACGGACACGGCAATGAAGACTCAACTGTAGGCTTTCCCAGAACATCAGGCAATCTGCAGTCACTCCCAGCCGAAAGGACCGCAGCCATTATTAGCCCCCAAACGCAAAGCCATGTTTCACAACCCGCTTCTCTCTTTCTCCTTTAATGTATTATGGAGATCTTCTCAATGTCACAATGCCTAATACTACGAGGCCATGATAAGAGCCCCCCAAAAAATTGGTGTTGGCCCAAAATACACCTTACTTTATTTACGCTATATTGGCCAAATTACTCTTATAAACTTGTTAAAAGCACCTAATACCCAATGTGTCCATTTTCTTTGTTGTGTGTGTGTCTCTCTCTCTGTTGAATGATTCGTGTTTGCGTCTCTCTATCGCTTGCCTTTGTCCTCCCAAATTCACCTATGTCCGAAGCCTCCAGCCACACCACCGCTGTCTCTCATAGATCCTCCAGCCATGCTGGATCTCTCTCGGATCTCTACTCATCATTGGATAAAATTAGATGACATTCAGTTACCGCACAGATGTAGGGAAGATGAGGCCAAATAAGGATTTGAGAAAGATGGAATGAGAGATTCAACGATGGGGGAGGAGGAGTTGGTTTCTTGCCCATTGTTGACAAGGAAGGAAGAGATGAAAGTGGCCAGGCAGTGTACAGGCATCTCTAACTAGTTTTGGGGATTGCGGTTTAAATTACTTTTCTATCCTAATCTTTTTAATTTTTTTTTCTTTTTCAGATGGACCCCATATGTTTTTCTAGACATTTATATGTATACATGTGAAAAATAATATGTACAAAGGATGTAATTATATTACAAAATAATATAGATACTGTTCTGTATATATCAATTATAATTTTCATAATTTTATTTGTACATATATCTCATATAATTTATAAAAATCTCTCATAACAAATATACATATTAGTGTTTGATTTGTACACATCTCTAACTTTATTTGTACATCAAGTTTATACATATTTAACATCTAATTTGTATAGATCACTATTGTATTATTATTAATTGAACTTTTATCCTAATTTTTATTTTATTTATAAAAATAAAAATCTTGTACATATAATTGAATACATTTGTAATATTATCATTGATCTTATTTATACAAATGTTGCACATTTTTGTATGTATCCATTACTTTATTTATACATTAAGTTTCTTATACATCTATTATCTGAATTTTGCATATCTCAAATTTTGGTAGGAAGAGGGATTTGAAGTACTCACACTTATTTTTATGAGAAGTTGAATCTGTATATACTATTGAATATATTAGTAACATATTTGTGATCTCATTTGTACATATATTATATATTATTTGTACAGATCTATCATTTTTTGTATATCGAGTTTGTATATATCTAATATATGATTTGTACATACCTCAATTTTTGGGGACACGAGATTTGATATTTTCATACTTGTTTACTCTATAGAAAGTAGTATTGGAATACAAATATATTTAGATATAAGGGGTAAGAAGCATATTTGACTTACAAAAAAAAAAAAAAGAGTCACTTGCAAGGCACATTATTATTGCTTAGATTACACTAAAAGTCTCAGATTCTTTAATTCTCATTTTAAATTGATTCTCAACCTCTATTATGTTGTGAATTGGTTCCAAACCTTTATATTTCATTATATATTAGTCCTTAGCCTTGATCAAAATTGAATTAGCACCAAAACTTGATTTATAGAGAAAAAAATCAATAGTTTAAATAGTCTATTCACTATAAAAAAAATTATGAAACATACTAAATTTATATGAAGATAGTTATTAAACAATTTAAATTAGATTTTAAAAAGTTGATATTAGATGGATATATGAAAGTTAGAATTCAAATTGTTTGGTAACTGTCTTCTTATAAATTTAATCTGAATCATAATTTTGCCGATAGTTAATGGACCATTTAATTTTTTAATTTTTTCTCTCAGTAAATTAGATTTTTGTGTCAATTTGGTTTTTTTCTATATACATTGAATTATAAAGGCTTTGGGCCAATATACAATGAAATGGACTCTGACGACTAATTTGCAATAGGAACTAAAGGTTTAGGACTTTTGGAGCCATTTACCCCCACTTAGAGTAATGGAGGTTTAAATCCTAAATATGGCCATTGAAGTTTCACAATTATGCTCATTAGCGCTTTGAACTTTTCTTTACGCCTATCAATCCGTTGAACTGTCCGACTTATACCCATTAAGCCACTAAGCATCTCAATTGAAAATAAAATTTGAAATTGATAGCCAAAAGTTTACATTTTCTAAATCTGAAAACGAATAGTAGGATTAGTATAAAATTAAACTGCTCTTTTCCTTACTTTTTTTGGAAAAAATTATGAAAACCTATACTTATCCCTGCCAACTTAACTCCGCCATTCACCATCAACACAAAAAAGGTAAAAATAACTAACTTTGTCTACTTAGTCTTCTTACTTAAAAACTTTACCCTAACCATTAAAACCCGTTCAAATTAAACCCAATTAATATGAAAAAAAAATTAACGAAACTCACTGCCGCTCAGATCCTCTCCCCGCCACACTCATCATGAACGCCACTCAGACCCTCTTCTCACTGCCCTTACATCCCTCACATGCGCCTTTTCTCTCCCTCCCTGCATCAATTTTCCCATACAAATCCACCCTCATATCGCCATCGGCGCATGCACGAATCCTTTTTGAAAAAATATACGATTCTTGGAGCCATCTCCCTCCTCTCTGCCTTCTTCGGCTCCTAATCAAGCAGCGGATTTGGAAATACTAATCGAGCATATCCGAATCTGGGCAAACTAATCGAGCGTATCGGAATCAAGAGGGGGGTAACATAATTGGGCATATCCGAATCAATTCGAGCGAGAGTGTCGGAGAAACTGAGTACTCTCGATGGGTACCCTAGCCAGTTGGGGCGAAGCTTGCACCGGCGACGCTCCGTTACGGCTTCGGGGTGAGGAATCGAACAGTCGGAGAACCGACGACGATGATTTGTTCGCGTCGGGTTTGTTCACGATTGTCCAACTCGACCGGTCTTGGTCCTTGACCATGGTTGAGCACGAAAACCTGTTCAATCGGCCGCCGTTCTTGAATCTTCAAATCCCTCAATTGTATGCGTCTCCTCCTATGACCGTTTCGGTTCCTCCCACCACCACCGCAAAGAATATGGCCGTCGCCCCGTTCGACGCCTCCGAGAAAATATCCTTTTGGGGTGCCGATCATTAACAAATCTTCGTCTCATTGCTTGCTCTGATCCCACGATCAGTCCCATAAAGCCAATCAATTGGAGCTTTCTTCAATCTCTCGATCTCCGTCACTTCTTGAGGATTGAACAGAGAAGAAACACAGTCGAATTTTTGGACAGAGAAGGGGAGCTCGACGGTGCTCGACAACACCAATTTTTTCCCTCTCCTTCAATTTGGCTTTTCCTCCGGACAGAAGCGGGTCGAGTTCGCGCCGAGAGCTTTGCAAGAGGCGATGGCTTTAGTAGAGATCGAAGGAAAGATCGAAGAACGCAACCAGCTGCGAGTCTAGATCTTAATCTCTTGATTTATTATTTTTTTTATGAATTTTTTTTTCCTTAACTTAGGGTGTAAAGTTTCGGTGAGTGAAGTTTAACAGGGCTAAGTCAGGTGTTTTTCCTTTTCTGTGGGAATCGTTCATTAATGAAGTTAATTTTTGAAGGTAGTAAGTGTAGGTTTTCAAAAAATGGAGAACATAACTGTAGGTAACCTCAAACCTTAGGGGAGGTTTTAATAATTTTCCCCAATTTTTTTTTTTTTTTTGGTATTCAGAAACATCATATAAGTGTATGAGTGAGACATATACTATTATTAAAAGTTTAAGAAAAGAGGCATACCAGTTTTTTTAGGATGAAAATAGTAACTAAATTAGCTTTGTTGCAGCATGATGTAAGGGGTGGAGATACAAGTTTGAACTTAAACAGAGGAAACAAACAGGAGGGGCAAGCGGTCTTAAGCACAAATACCTCACATAATATGCACATGAGGCCATGTTTGCAAGTAAAGCGAGTGAGTGACTGAATCCAAGTTAAAGGGGTTAAATATTCGGGCCTATAGAGTACAAGGGTTAAAAATGATTTTAGGCCTTGAAACAACTACGCTTTTTGTATGCAGCTCTATAATTTTTTTTTAATATAGACGTTCAATAGCATAACGGAATAATTTTAAAAATTTGATGTGCTGATAGAAACGAATTGATAAACTAAATGAGCATTTTTTGTGAAAGTTCAATAATCATTCAATAAAAAGGAATCGAAGATCCATGGTTGAACCAAAATTTTGTGAAAAGTTATCACAGGACACAACAGCCAATTTTGTGCTGATAGATACGAATTGATATTGCGTCCATGGATATGGGGCGAAAAAAGCTGGTTGAGTTTCGTTTTCAAGTTGTAACATCAAGTACAACTGCATGAACAATCCTATAACTTACAATTAATGCCCTAGCGTTAGGTTTTTAGCTATAATTTGCTAGCATGTTCGTTGATGCGTCTTCATTATTCTAAAATAGTTGATGTGTCTTGGCCACCCAGCAGCAGGGTCGTTAAAGAATATAGGTGGAGGTTGGAGCTCCGCACCGACTTCTACCACTTCTTTATCAAAATGTCATTAAATATTAATTTAGGTATCTTCATAAAAAAAATTACATTTTTTAATTTTTTTTAAGTGGGTAAAATTTATTGGGAGTATCCTTTTTTTTTTTTTTCTTTTCTTGTCCTTAATGTGTACAAATTCTTTACTTTTGATCTAACAAATTACTAAAACTCATATAACACATCCTAATTTAGTACTTTTTCTTGATTTAACCATTAAGTGGGATGAAAAATGCTGATATGACATTAATTAACATTATTAAAATAATTATAAAATAATAACTTTAGTCCTTAGATATTTTAAACTAATAATTTTGCATCCTTCTCTCTGCCTAGAACCAGTTCTCAAAACTTAGAAGAACTTGACCCTTTGGACACAACGCCGACTCATCTTCTCCATCGATGTTAAATCTTACCCTTTCCAGTACTGCCTGTTTCCCATTGACACGCCGTAGGATCTTAGCAACGATGGCGGATGAATTTTGGAAATGTTGCATTAAGGTCATCGCATCTCACCTTCCTCCTTGAATTGCCCCTGCTGCCATATCTCATCATTGGCCGTTGCATCTCACCCAAAATAAAGTCCAAGGAAAGCGATCTTATGTTCCTTGAAAAGCTACTGTGGTTGTCGGAATTGAGTCTGACCAAGCCGACTCCCACTTGTCTCATCACCTTAAGTCATCCCTTGCCCACCAAGAATGCATCCGCAACGCTCAGCAGCAACTGAGACCGTTGACACCAAGCTTCTCTGTGTCAAATCTAACTCAGAATCGAGTTCAGCTTCCCTACTTGACTGCTGTTTGAATTTTTTTTTGTTGAACTAAATGTTGTAATTATTGTTGTATGTTTCTTGGATTTAAAATTGATTTTATGTAGAAAAGAGTGATTTGGTTCTTTGAACTAGTTGGTTCTTTGATGGATGAGATCATGAAACACACATTAGATGTTTAAAAAAATGACCATGTGGGCTGGATAGAGTAAGGGAGAGCAGAATTGATTTTAGCAAAAGTTAAAGGGTTAGGATTAGTGATTGAAAAAGTCTAAAGACCAAAATTGTTATTTTATGATTTGTTTTAATGTTAATTAATGTCATGTTTGCATTTTTCATTTGAGTTAATGGTGAAATTGATGAAAAATACCCACTTAAGACACATTATATGAGGTTTAGTAGTTTGAGAGGACAAAAGTAATTAATTGGTACCCGTTTAAGACAAGAAAAGAAAATTGAGTACCCTAATGGATTCTATCCTTCTTTAAATGCATAGTATCTCCTAATTTTATATATTG
Source organism: Aquilaria yunnanensis (assembly GCA_039654915.1). Taxonomy (NCBI): domain Eukaryota; kingdom Viridiplantae; phylum Streptophyta; class Magnoliopsida; order Malvales; family Thymelaeaceae; genus Aquilaria; species Aquilaria yunnanensis. The sequence continues at coordinate 8,778,174 of CM077595.1, forward strand.
TAAAATAATTTTCATTTCTAAAAGAAAATAATCATAATATTAAATGATGTATTTTTTATTTTCATAAAACTTGCCTAGGGGTAACTCAAAAAGATCGGTATTCTTCTATTTGACACTTGTAATGATACAATTGGCTTTCACTTGGAAAATGGGGAAAATTTCAAGTGCACTTTAAGCATAACTTATGACAAACATATACTCTCTCCCTCTTATTTTTTATGAGGCATTTTTTGTTATGGTGTCCCAACAAAATTGTCATTTTTTAAAAATAAACAAGTTATAATGTCTTCCCAATTATACTCTCGGGAAAGGGTCCACACAATTAACGGTTTGATGTGGTGATATCTTTAATATTAGGCCAAAGAAATCTATGCGCTTGAAGCTCTAAATACTCCAAACTTTCAAAGTAAAAGAATTCATTAGTTTTAAACTGTTAGCAGCACTAACAAATACTTCCTCTAGTATAACATTTTAATTTTAATTAGTCACAGATCTTTACAACATTTTATATTTAGTAAATTATTTTACCATATAATCCTTCAAAATATCATTTTAATATTCATTTTTTTTTTCAATTTCCTCCATTTATAGGTAAAAAGTTAAAAGTAAAATTGAAAATAATACAAAATTTCTCCACTTTCTTAATTTTCGTGTTAAACCAAATGGTTCAAAACATGTGGGACAAAGAGAGTAGTAAGTGTTGAAAAGAAAAAAAAAATTATTGACTGAAATTTTTTGTATTCGTAAATCGTTCTTACAATTTGAGGAACATTTATTTTGATGAAACAGTTGTTTAGATGTCAAAGTACTCATTTTAACCACTAATTTTCAAGTTAAAACATGTGTAAAAGAAGTTTATATAACTTCAGCTTAGTTATGTTATGACTTTTTTTTTTAAGAGCCTAAAGAAAGGCGTATACAGAAGTTGAAACTGACTGGCATAATTATACACACACGCACACATACTTACACACACACACATATACATTGGATTGAATATTAAAAACTCCCTCCTATCTCAAAACCTTTGTAATGTATTAGGCAGTTCTATATTTTTTGCAATATTTTTGTACTTGATAAATTACTTATCATATTATTTTTTAAATTATTATTTCATTATTCACTTTTTAATTTTTTTATTCACACGCATAAAGATAAAGGTTAAAGTGAAAAATAATACTAACACCCAATTCGTTTCAACTTAAGTCAATTGACTTCAAAATGATTTATTTATATTCTTATGTATTTTTTATCCAAAATTAATTTTAATTAAAAGCTAATATTATGTAGTTACAATAATCCATTCAAAATACAATTTTTGTAATCTTACTAATTTTTTATGAATTTTTCTAGTTTAAGGCATTAAAAAAAATTCATAAAAATTTAACAACACCATGAAAATTTACATTCAAATGGATTATTACATCTACATAATATTGGCTCTTAAATAAAATTAGTTTCAGCCAAAAAAGATGTAAAGTAAAAATAAATCAATTAACTTAAGTTCAAATGAATTGGGTGTAAGTTTTTCTCTCTTTTTAATTTTGGTGCCAGATTGAATGGGGCAGGGGTGGATGAGCCTAGTGAGTTGTAAAAATCATCCGGCAGCGTCAAAGCAGATGGTTCAGATTTAGAAAAATAAACAAGGCATTTCTATTTTCTTTGGAGACGTTGAAAAGCAATGAAGAACTGAAACAAGATTATGTCCTGCTTCCTCCGTCTTATTTTAGATAATACACTTCTTTGGGTACGAACCTTAAGATATGTGTAATTTATCTTTTTTTATATATTTTTATCCCTAAAGCAAAAATAATCTTTTTTATATTTTATGTGCTGAGAGTTTAAATAAAGATTAATAAAAGAAAGTGTTGGATTTGTTCCAAAGAAAACTTTAATTTTGATGGTGACAAATGACTTGTGTTAATATTTTTAATCTCATCTTTTTGGTTGAAATAAGGTTAATTAAACTTATGCTTAATTTCCAAGTATGTTAAGTGTTTATCCAAAAAAATATGGTTTAGAAGTATTGAGGAAAAATTATCTTTGAAAAAATTAGTAGGTTATTAACTTAGGTGATGTTTGATTCAAGTTTTGATGTCCAAATTACAAGTGTTTTGGAATGGTTTTAAGTTTAACCCATTAAGGTCACAGCTTAACAGGTATGTGTTTCACTTAAGTTTAACTTGCTCCCAAGTTTTACACTGTAACACGTTAAACTGGGTTAATTCGAAGAATAAGTTTCCTGTGATTTTTTCAAAGCTTCAGCTGACGCGTTAAAACTCGGATTTAACCTGTTAAACTGAAGTCTGAAGGCTTGGGTTCAAATGTCTCAAGTGGCGCGTTTTCAGTCAAAATTTCAAATGGAGCTCGGGCGAATCAGAAGACGCCACCTGTACACGTCTGGCACGCATTAAATGCTCTGTCTCCTGGTGCTTTTGACCGTTGAGGAGAAAAGTCGAGTTTAACACGTTAAACTCAGGACTTAACACGAAATCTGGGAATGCTGCGTTTTTCGCGTAAAACAGAGCAACGGCTCTCCAGTTTTTAAGGAAACTTTTCAGGCACTTCCAGCAGGGCATCAACGGTCTAATAGCTTCCTAAAGAGTATATCTACACTAAGAAACATGTTGAAAATATAACTTGGCAACTAGAAAGAGGAATCATCCATCAAAGAGCTGAAATTAGAAAAGTTGCCAAGAACTTGTGCTTGTGCTTTCATTGGCTTATCTAGCATTGGTTGCTTTGTTCTTACCTTGTAACCACGAATTGTTGAGCTTGTCTTGAGTGGTTGAGTGATTTCCTTGTAAGGGAAAAAGGGTTAGAAGGGTTTCTAGTTAGCCTTTGGCAAAACTAGTGAGAGATGAAGGTAGAAGGATCTACCTAAGTGTTGTATGCCTTTGAAGGCTATTGTGTATCATTGTGGTTCATAGTAGAGAAGAAAACTCTCAAGTGGTGAGCTTGAGGAGAGGAGTAGGCTCTCAAGAGGAGAGTTCGAACCTCTATAAAAATTCCTTTGTCCAAGCTTCTTCTTCTCTCTACCTATTTGAGCTTTGGTGGGTGTTTTATGCAACTTGTTTTGGTTGAACTTGCTTGTTTTCAAAACTACTTCAAAAATAGCTTTCAAATCAAATTCTAGGTGGATTGTGGTAGTCATTTTCTGAGTGAAATAGAGTTAATTATTGTTCTTCAAATTGAATTTGAGTTTGGGGCTTCAAGAATCAATTTGTGCTTTATTTTTGGAACCCAACCAATTCACCCCCCCTCTTGGTTGCACTTGGGCCAACAATTGGTATCAGAGCTAGTGGCTGTGTTTTGATAAAATCCTACGATTTTCAAGCCTAAAGATCCATGACAACCACTAGCATGCATCTTGAGGGGCAAAATCCTTCTAGGCCACCTTTGTTTGACTCCACAAACTTTAATTGGTGGAAAACTAGAATGGAAATTCATATCCAAGCTATTGATCATGCTCTTTGGAGGATCATTAAGGATGGTCCTAGGATACCTATAAAATTGGTTGATGGAAACCAAGTGCCAAAAGATCGAACGGAATATGAACCGGAGGATGATCTCATGTGCACTATGAATGCAAGGGCAATGAATATTATATATTGTGCACTAACCCCCGATGTATTCAATTTGGTTTCTTCTTGTGGAAATGCTAGGGATATATGGAACAAGCTATTGGTGACTTATGAAGGAACCACGCAAGTGAAGGACACCAAGATGCATATGCTTGTAAGGGCATATGAGTTGTTTACCATGGAGCCAAATGAGAGCATTCAAGAGATGTTTAGAAGATTCAATGAGATCCTCACACCACTCAAACTACTTGGGAAGAAGTACACAAATGAGGAGTTGGTGAGGAAGATCTTGTGGAGCTTACCTCCATCATGGAAAAGCATAGTTGAAGCCATCAATGAAGGAGGAAGCATTAAGACAATGCATGTGGATGAGCTCTTTGGAAAGCTATTGACCTATGAGATGAAGGAACAAGTTGAGGAAAGATACATAAAAAAGAACAAGTCAATGGCTTTGAAAACTCAAGAGGACCACACATCATCAAGTGAAGATGGAGAAATTGATGCGGCCCTCTTGGCAAGAAAATTTAGTAAGATGTTCAAGAAGTCAAGAAGCAAAAACTTCAAAAAGGAGAAGTATGAAAAGAATAAAGGAGAGCACTCTAAAAGGAGGGATGAAGTCATTTGCTACAATTGCAAGGAGCCCGGACATCTTCAATTCGATTGTCCATTAAAGAAGAAGAAGAAACCAAACAAGTACAAGAAATTCTCCAAGAAAAAGAGTGGAAAAGCTATGGCGGCTTGGAGTGCAAGTGACTCATTTTCAAGTGAAGGATCATCTTCATCTAATAGCTCAAGTGATCAAGCAAATCTTTGCTTGTTAATAGATGATGATGTAGCCTCCTCATCAAGCCAAAGTCACTCCAACCTATGTCTCATGGCAAAAGAGGAAGATGAGGTAAACAACTACTCAAGTGATTCATCTAGCTCATACATATCTATAGGTAGTGAGTACTTAGAGTTGCAAAACGCTTTTAATGCCCTTTACAAGGACTCTCAAAAGCTTGCTAGACATGTAGGTGAATTAAAAGCTTTGAGTGTATCCTTGACCAAAGAAAGAGATGAGCTAAAAAAGGAGAACTTTGATCTCACACAATCTTTATCTAGATTTGTCAAGGGAAAAGAAAAATTAGACTTGTTACTTGGAGCACAAAAAGGTGTTTATGATAGGGCCGGAATAGGCTACAATCCTTTAGTTAAAGAAAAGAAATTTGGGAATAGATTCATTGGTGCATCATCTACTATGTATAGCTCATTCACAACTTGTCATGCTTGTGGTAGAAAGAGTCATTATGCATATGATTGCATAACTAGGAAACCAAATGCACAAATTGGCTATAAAATGATTTGGGTTCCCAAGGGAACCAAGGTTGTGGCTAACATTGAAGGACCCAAGAAAATTTGGGTACCAAAATCCAACAAGAGATTATTTATTTGTAGGGGGCAAGAAAAGAGACTTGGTACTTGGATAGTGGATGCTCAAGACATATGACCGGTGAAAAGTCTCATTTCATAAGCCTCAAGCAAAAATAAGGAGGAACCGTCTCATTTGGAGATAATAGCAAAGGTACCATCGTTGGTATAGGTAGAATTGGTAAGGAAAATTCCTCCTCAATTGACAATGTGTTGCTTGTTGATGGATTGAAGCATAACTTGCTTAGTATTAGTCAATTGTGTGATAAAGGTTATAGAGTTATATTTGAAGCTCTTGTATGTCAAGTGATTGATATTGTTTCAAATCAAATTAAATTCATTGGTAGAAGACAAGGAAATGTTTATGTGATTGATTTGAATGACTTGTCTTCTTTTAATGTGAAATGTCTAATGGCCACAAACAAAGATGATAGTTGGTTATGGCATAGAAGACTTGGTCATGCTAGTATGCACATAATTTCAAAGCTAGTCAAAAGTGATTTGGTTAGAGGATTACCTAAAATGAAGTTTGAAAAAGACAAAGTGTGTGATGCTTGCATGAAGGGAAAACAAACTAAGGTTTCCTTTAAATCAAAAAATTGTATTATAACTTCTAGGCCTCTTCAACTTCTTCATATGGACTTGTTTGGACCCATTAGAACTAGGAGTTTGGGTGGAAAGCAATATTGTTTTGTAATTGTGGATGACTATTCTAGATTTACTTGGGTATTTTTTCTTGCTCATAAAAGTGACACTTGTGGTGTATTCATTCCATTTGCTCATAGGGTTCAAAAAGAAAAAGGGGCATGCATTAGCTCAATTCGTAGTGATTTTGGTAAAGAATTCATTAATCATGACATGATTTCATTTTGTGAATCTAGTGGCATTTCTCATAATTTTTCGGTCCCTAGAACTCCTCAACAAAATGGTGTTGTGGAAAGAAAGAATAGAACTCTTGAGGAGATGGCTAGAACCATGTTATGTGAAAGTAGTCTACCAAGGTATTTTTGGGCCGAAGCAACAAATACCGCATGTTACATTCTTAATAGAGCATTGATTAGACCCATTCTCAATAAAACTCCATATGAGCTTTGGAAAGGTAAGAAGCCAAACATTTCATACTTTCATGCATTTGGATGCAAGTGTTTTGTCTTGAACAATGGGAAAGATAATCTTGGGAAGTTTGATGCAAAGAGTGATGAAGCTATATTTGTTGGGTACTCTAGTAAAAGCAAAGCATTTAGAGTCTTTAATAAAAGAACCCTTGTGATTGAAGAATCCATTCATGTTGTATTTGATGAGACTAACAATGCTACTAGAAAAGAATGTTGTAGTGATGATGATATTGTAGATGAAGCTCATCAAAAGGAAATCAATCACAATGAGAAGGAGGTCTCTCATGTTCCACCAAAGGATGACAACTTTGAAGGAGATGAGCCTAATGATGCACAAGAACATACACCAAGTCAAGATCCTTTGCATGATAATCAAGATCAATCTAAGGAACAATCTCTACAACAAGAAGAGCACTCTCATCAAGGACTACCTAGTGAATGGAAGTTCAAGCACAAATCTAGTCATCCAAGAGAGCTCATAATAGGTAATGCTTCAAGAGGTATTGTGACTAGATCTTCCTTGAAAAACTTATGTAGTTACTATGCTTTCTTGTCTCAAATAGAACCTAAAACCATTGATGAAGCCCTTGAAGATGAAAATTGGATTTTGGCTATACAAGAGGAACTAAACCAATTTCGTAGAAATGAGGTTTGGGAGCTAGTGCCTAAGCCAAAAAATCATTCCATTATAGGGACGAAATGGGTTTTTAGAAACAAGCTTGATGAAAATGGTGTTGTCACTAGAAATAAGGCAAGGCTAGTTGCAAAGGGTTATAGTCAAGAAGAGGGTATTGATTTTGAAGAAACCTTTGCACCCGTTGCAAGGTTAGAAGCTATAAGATTGCTTTGTGCCTTTGGTTGTTATATGGAGATTAAGCTATTTCAAATGGATGTGAAAAGTGCTTTTTTAAATGGATTTATCAAAGAAGAAGTTTATGTTTCACAACCTCCCGGTTTTGAAGATCCAAATTTTCCAAACCATGTCTTTAAATTGAAGAAGGCTTTGTATGGGTTAAAGCAAGCTCCTAGAGCTTGGTATGATAGGTTAAGTAAATTTTTGATTGATCAAGGTTTTGCTAGAGGTACGGTTGATACTACTCTTTTTATTAAGCATTCTAAGGAAAATATGTTAATTGTGCAAATTTATGTGGATGACATCATATTTGGTGCTACTAATGAGTCTTTATGTGAAGAGTTTTCTAAGCTAATGCAAGGTGAATTTGAGATGAGCATGATGGGTGAGCTTACCTTCTTCCTTGGACTTCAAATCAAACAATCAAAGGAAGGTATTTTCATAAATCAAGCTAAGTACAGAAGAGAGCTACTAAAAAGGTTTGGTTACTCAAATGCAAAGCCAAGTGTCATTCCAATGAGTGCCACAACTAAGCTTGATGAGGATGAAAATGGTAAGCCTATTGACCAAAAACTCTATAGAAGCATGATAGGTTCTTTGCTTTATTTGACCGCTAGTAGACCGGATATATTGTTTAGTGTTTGCTTGTGTGCTCGCTTTCAATCATGTCCCAAGGAATCACACTTGAAAGTAGTAAAGAGGATTTTTAGATATTTAGTTGATACACCAAACCTAGGATTATGGTACTCTAGAGACACTAGCTTTAATCTTTTGGGATATTCCGATGCCGATTATGCCGGGAGTAAAGTGGATCGAAAATCAACTAGTGGCTCTTGTCAATTTATTGGGTGTTGTCTTGTATCTTGGTTTTCGAAGAAACAAAATTCTGTTGCTTTATCCACTGCGGAGGCCGAATATATAGCGGCCGGAAGTTGTGTAGCTCAAATATTGTGGATGAACCAACAATTGAAAGATTATGGATTTAATTTCAAAAAGACACCCATTAAATGTGACAACACAAGTGCCATTAGTCTAGCTAAAAATCCGGTTTTTCACTCTAGAGCAAAGCATATAGAAGTTAGGCATCATTTTATTAGAGATCATGTGCATGAAGGTGATATTGTGCTTGAATTCATAGATACTCAACATCAATTAGCTGATATTTTTACTAAGCCCTTGTGTGAAGAAAGGTTTATTTTTATTCGAATGGAACTTGGAATGAGCAACCCAAAGTAATTGTTTTAAACGAATAGAACTAAGTGCCCATGAAAATTAATTTCATGATCATAAAGTTCATTTATTCATAAAATAAAGTGTGTCACTTAGCCATCAAAAGTTAGTACTCAAATTTTTTTTTTTAACCCAATCGTTTGCCCTCAGTTTTAGTTTAATCGATTCAATTTTTAGTTTAATTCGAACAGAGTCGATTTTTTTTTTGTTAAATCTGGTCTTTAACGTGTTATATCAGCTTAATGGGTCATGCCATGCTCTCGGCCTGTTTTCTTGCTTTGGCTGGCGCAAACTCACCTAAGTCTTAAGCTTGCCTCCTCAATTTAATCGATTAACTCTCTCGTTTAACAGCCAGTCTCTCGCTTCTGTCTATTTCACTTAAAAACAGCTCCTTCCACTCCTCCCCTGTCGCATATCTCCACCAGCCCGCTTTCCCATCTTCTTTCCGTTTCGTCTTCCACAAATCCTCCCTCACCTCTCTTCTCTCTAGTCGGCCACGCCCTTTCCGGCCGGCGACGCCACACACCCTCCATCGCTTTCCTCTCCTCTTTCCCTCGCCTCCTTGCCTTTCATGTTCCCAAATCCTCAAAACTCGCGGCCTTCGTTCTCTGCTGCTACCTCGCTCCGATTCTTGGCTCTCCGACCATGGCACGCACACGGTGGACGCACAAACGCCCTCACGAGCCTGATTCTCACCCTCCCTCTCGACCGGGCAAACGTCTGAAGCGCACTGCACCTCCGCGGCACCGGCGAACTGCTCCGAACCGCGCCATTGTCTCTCCTTCGCCTCCTCCGCCTGACAACCCATCTTCCCCCACTGAGGTAACTCAATCCCCTCCAGTGCTTTATTTGATTGATACTACTGAGGACACTATCGCAGACATTAGGCAGAGAAGTTTCTGTCCAGGCTTTATTGTCAATAGATATATGCTGCATCTTGAGCGGTTTGATAAGGTTGTCACTTGGCTTAAGAAGCTGAATTTGATTCCGTTTTGTGAGGCCCAGACCTTTCCTGCTACGCCTGCGCATGCTGCCACTGTCGCTGTCCCCGTTCCATCATCCTCTGCTGCTCCTCCGCCTTCCACCCATGCTGCCTCCTCCACCCCTGTCTTGCGTCGGTCCAAGAGTTTCTGATTTCTGGTTGACAGTGGCTAGTAGTGACACCGACATATCTTCTACTTGTCGCACCTCTTTTACACAACACTTTGGGTTGTCTCTTCTTTAAGCATTTGGGCCTGTTTTCTGTTTATTACTGTGGATTTTTGCTTATGGATTTGTTCCCCGTACTTGTTAAGTTTGGTTATGTGGATTTGTACTTGATATGCTTATGTGGCTGTTATGGCGTTATTATGCTTCTTGCTTCACTTGATGCCTGTGCTCATACCTGTTATTTATTCTTTTTGATTATGACAAAAAGGGGGAGAAAATTAGTGGTTGTTGTTATTGACTACTTGCTGTTATTGATTCAAGAATTATATGTTTTATTGATTCAAGAACTACATGCAAGAAGTGAGGGGGAGTAGTGTTATTGATTTATGTTGGAGAAAGGGGGAGCATGAGTATATTTCCTTGTTGTTACTTGTGGAAGTGTTGGATTTCTATATATGCTAGACTTTTGTGGTTGTGTTGTTGTCTTTTAACAGGAAGGATTGCTCATTTTTCAAAGGAAACTATGGCAAAATTTTTCCAAAATCTTTACACTCGACTTTCTCCAATACTTATTTTCAAAGGGTTTTGTCATCATCAAAAAGGGGGAGATTGTTGGATTTGTTCCAAAGAAAACTTTAATTTTGATGGTGACAAATGACTTGTGTTAATATTTTTAATCTCATCTTTTTGGTTGAAATAAGGTTAATTAAACTTATGCTTAATTTCCAAGTATGTTAAGTGTTTATCCAAAAAAATATGGTTTAGAAGTATTGAGGAAAAATTATCTTTGAAAAAATTAGTAGGTTATTAACTTAGGTGATGTTTGATTCAAGTTTTGATGTCCAAATTACAAGTGTTTTGGAATGGTTTTAAGTTTAACCCATTAAGGTCACAGCTTAACAGGTATGTGTTTCACTTAAGTTTAACTTGCTCCCAAGTTTTACACTGTAACACGTTAAACTGGGTTAATTCGAAGAATAAGTTTCCTGTGATTTTCTCAAAGCTTCAGCTGACGCGTTAAAACTCGGATTTAACCTGTTAAACTGAAGTCTGAAGGCTTGGGTTCAAATGTCTCAAGTGGCGCGTTTTCAGTCAAAATTTCAAATGGAGCTCGGGCGAATCAAAAGACGCCACCTGTACACGTCTGGCACGCATTAAATGCTCTGTCTCCTGGTGCTTTTGACCGTTGAGGAGAAAAGTCGAGTTTAACACGTTAAACTCAGGACTTAACACGAAATCTGGGAATGCTGCGTTTTTCGCGTAAAACAGAGCAACGGCTCTCCAGTTTTTAAGGAAACTTTTCAGGCACTTCTAGCAGGGCATCAACGGTCTAATAGCTTCCTAAAGAGTATATCTACACTAAGAAACATGTTGAAAATATAACTTGGCAACTAGAAAGAGGAATCATCCATCAAAGAGCTGAAATTAGAAAAGTTGCCAAGAACTTGTGCTTGTGCTTTCATTGGCTTATCTAGCATTGGTTGCTTTATTCTTACCTTGTAACCACGAATTGTTGAGCTTGTCTTGAGTGGTTGAGTGATTTCCTTGTAAGGGAAAAAGGGTTAGAAGGGTTTCTAGTTAGCCTTTGGCAAAACTAGTGAGAGATGAAGGTAGAAGGATCTACCTAAGTGTTGTATGCCTTTGAAGGCTATTGTGTATCATTGTGGTTCATAGTAGAGAAGAAAACTCTCAAGTGGTGAGCTTGAGGAGAGGAGTAGGCTCTCAAGAGGAGAGTTCGAACCTCTATAAAAATTCCTTTGTCCAAGCTTCTTCTTCTCTCTACCTATTTGAGCTTTGGTGGGTGTTTTATGCAACTTGTTTTGGTTGAACTTGCTTGTTTTCAAAACTACTTCAAAAATAGCTTTCAAATCAAATTCTAGGTGGATTGTGGTAGTCATTTTCTGAGTGAAATAGAGTTAATTATTGTTCTTCAAATTGAATTTGAGTTTGGGGCTTCAAGAATCAATTTGTGCTTTATTTTTGGAACCCAACCAATTCACCCCCCTCTTGGTTGCACTTGGGCCAACAGAAAGGATTCTTTTTTTGGTTTTACGCAGTTTTTGGTTTTTGTGAAAAGTGAGTTTAAATAAGAGTAGTAAAATAAATTAGACATTAAAAATTTTCCAAATAGGAAAGCAACTCATCCTTTTCGGAGCAACCTAGCAATAAATATTTGTCATCCTTTTTAAGACAAACCTCATTCCACGTAAAGAATGTAGTTGTGGATGAAATGTAGACTGGTGGTTTAATTACAAATAATTCCCTAGGTTTTAGAGAGGGACATTCTTTATGTGGAATAAGGTTTGTCGAGAGGGTGTTCGAGTGCATGAGCATTTGGGCCAAGCAATTGCTAACATATCCTGGAGGAATAAGTTTTCATGAAATTGTTGTTTCTCACTTTCTCTTTTTGTTCTTGGAACATATAGATATAAAAATATCTTTTGTGATGCCAATTCTACCTTCTTCCGCTACATTATGGCATTTTGAGTCCATTTAGACAATGAATCCTCATTGTGAGAAAGTGATTGAGACAACTTGGCAATTGAGACATGCATTGACTACAAATGAATGTATCTAGGAGTGCAAGTCTTCTTTATCTCAGTGACATGCTATGGCCTTCAACAAGCTTTGCACTAAAATCGTGACCAAGGAAAAACAGTTGGAGCATTTTGTATAGACAAATGTTAACTGAGGAGTTAGTGTGTTCTCGACTTGAGCTTGAGGCTAAGTTGCAAGAGCTCTGTGCCAAGGATGAAGCTTACTCGCATCAGTAGTGAGCAAAAACAACTTGGCTTTAGCTGGGGGGTAGAAATTCCAAATATTTTCATCAGGTGGCCAATGGTAAAAAACGTCAAAACTATATCATCTCCCTTAGATCAGCCTTAGGTGATTTGTTGTCTTCTAGGGGGCATTATTCAAGACAAAGCTGTAAAGGCATTTTCCAGAGTTGTTTCAGTCATTTGTTATTTTGCAGGCTCTCTCTGATTTCAATGATATTCCATCATGGGTTACTAAGCGTATGAATAAATAGTTACTGTGGCCATTTTCAATAGAAAAAAAGGTTTCTACCACCATATTTGCTATGTATCCTACGAAATTTCTAGGCTCGAATTGCTTCCCCCCTACCTTTCTTAAAAAATATTGGCATATTTTGAATAAAGATATTTTTCAGTATATTGTTGGGGTTCTGAATAAGGGTTACATTCTAGGCGAGTTGAATTACATATATATCATATTGATCCAAAGGTTTCATCCAATTTCCTTGTTTGACTTTTGGCCAATCAGTTTGTCTAATGTTCTAGACAAGGTTATTGCCAAAGTGCTGGTCAATCGTATGAAGCCGATTCTTAATAACATTACCTCCCTAAACCAAGATGTTTTTTTACTGGGTCAGCAACTTATTGATAATGCTTTGGTGGCTCTAAAGACTTGCTTCCATTTGAGCAAACATGTAGGGTTTCAACCTAGGTGCAATGGCTTTCAAGTTGGACATGTCTAAGGCTTACGACCATGTGGAACACCCATTCTTTTGGAGGTGATATGTCTTTAGGGGTTTCATGCCTAGTGGGTTGATCTCATTATGAGTTATGTAACCTTAGCATAATTTTTCGTGCTGGTTAATGGTGGCCCTTTGCACAAATTCGTTATTTCTCATGGTATCAAGCAGGGATGCCTTTGTTGTCCTACCTTTTCCTTTTTTTGCGCGGAAGAACTATCATGTTTACTGCAACAGGTGGAAGGCCCGACTCTCTGCATGGCATGACTATTAGTCGACAAAGTCACTCAGTTTTACACCTCTTGTTTGTAATAATAATATACTTTTTCTTCATTCTTTGGAAAGTGAGGTTCAATCTTTACTTGGAATCCTAGATATTTATTAGATAATTTTAGGGCAAATGGTCAATCTCAGGAAATCATCCATATTTTTCTGTCTTAACACTTCAGCCAGTGTCTACTCTAACACATGTCGTCTACTAGTTACTAATCGGACACTCACTTTTGATAAGTATTTAAGGTTGCTATGGCTTCTTGGTTAAAGGAAGGTAAACCAATATGATTACTTGATTAAGTTGCCACAAAACTATCTGCTTAGAAGGTTTATTTCCTATCACAAGCTAATTACTTCATTGTGTTGCCACAAAATTATTTGCATAGAAGGCCTCTTTCCTATCACAAGCTAGGCCAAACAGGCTATGCCCAATCACCTTATGAGTTGTTTGCTACTTCTAACTCAAGTGTGTGACCGGCTCCGTCAATTAGTAGTTTAGTTTTCCAGTCCTCCACACATAATAAATGTCCTTGAGCTGGGTATGCATGTCATCAATTGTGTTCCTCGAAGGAAAGTGATGGCCTAGGCTTATAGGATTTTAAGATTTTTAACCATGCACCTCTTGTATAGCATGGATGGCACCTTGTACACAACAAGAACTCAAACCTCTTTTCAGGTGCTAAGAAGGAAATACTTTTCTTCTTCTAATTTCTTGCAGGCAAATAAGGAATATTGGTATTTAGTTTGCCCTTTCTGGAAGGAATTAATGGTAGGCGGTAGGGTGCTTCGTGGTGGTGGAATCTAAAGAGTAGGATGGTGGTTTCTATTAATGTTTGGCCTAAAATTGGCTTCCTTTCAGTAACTCCCCCTTCCCAATAACAACGATGTTGCCTGGGCTTGAAGAGATGACGGTCTCATAGTTGATTTTGGAGAATGGAACCATATGGCGAGTGTCTATGCTTGAATCATTGTTCCATCCAGAGGACGTGGCTAGTATTGTCCAAATTTCACTTTTAGCTTCTTGCAAAACGGAAGTGTTTACCTAAGGGATGATGTCGATAAGGCACTTCTTGATGAAAATGGCATATCATGTTGCCTTCACATTGCTTAAAGGCCGCCATCCTTAGGTGGGCAAGTGAGACTATAAGCTCTTTTGGGGTAGCCCTGCGCCTTTGCATCCTCATCTCTTCTGTTGGGGTGCGATCGCTAATGTCTTACTTATGATGGATAACCTGTAAGTTCTAGGTATGAACATCTCTCTTTTTTGCTCGAGATGTAGGGTGGCTACAAAATCTATCTCTCATTTACTCATGACCTGCCCATTTGCATTTAAGATCCGGGATTGTTTAAATGCCCAAACACTCTATGCTCCTAATTTATCAATTTTTAAATGGTTCTCGTCAGGGGTCACTCAATGGGGGAATTGTTTTGTTGTCATGGGCTAGTTTCTTTGGTAGAATAAAAACAAGGTTGTGCATGATGGGCTTTTGTTACACCTAAAGTAGGTTAGTTGCGGCCATTAAGGTGTAGATTGCAAATTGGGAAACCTCAGCCTTTTTTCCCCACCTAGGCCGCATGTGCATCCTTTTTCCTCTTGGTGGTCTTCTCCACCCACAGGTTACCTGATGATCAATGTGGATGGTGTGACTTCTTCTTCCTTGTACTGGAGTTCTGTAGGCATAATATTTCATGACATGTCAAGCTTACCCATACATATTTTCTCAATTTTGTTCGCCATGTAAAGTGAGTAGCTGACATTGGTGGAAACTATGGCCATTTTTCAAGGCATGTTAAAGGCTGGATCGAGGAGATATTAACATATCATCATCGAGTTTGATGTTGCCATTCTTGTGCAGGAGTTGCAATCATCGTGCGGCCCTTCGTTTTGCCCTTTTGGAGTCTTGATGCATGATATTAATTCGAGCTTCAGTTTCATTTTTCTATTCTTATTCTTGTGTTTCTACATTTTGTTATGAATACTGTTGCGCATTTTGTTGCCCATGTTGGGCTATTTGTTGTTGGTCGTCTTTGTCAGCTTTGTCCGTACTCTTTGTGGCTGAATTCTTTTTATTTTTTATTTTTTATTTTTTATTAATCAACAATCTCCTTTACTTCAAAGCAATTGAATGTAAAAATATGATAAGGGTTGTATTGAAATGCTTATTACTCATAAATACTAAAGTTTTAAAATTTTTGACAAATGGCAAACTAAGAAAATATACTTTAGAACATATATACCTATGCAACCAAATGCTTATAGAATTCCAGTACAAGGGGAGGCAGCTGACCCAATTACCCCAACTTTTGGGCTGCCCTTTACCTCTAGACCTTTGACCCGAGTTCAAGTCATTATATCGGAATACTAATGTTATATCACATGTACCTACGTACCCTTTGATTTTCTATATTCTCTTTAACAAAAACAAAAGGAATTATAGAACTTGGAACTATTGAACCTTACAGAAGTCAAACTCCCTGCCTAGAGCCATACAGAAAAAGAATCGGAATTAGGAAATAGTTGGAAACTTTTTTTTTTTTTTTGGTACTGCGAAATAGTTGGAAACTTGACTGATTGAAGAAACTTCATGAGAATTGGAAAGATAAAATGAGTGGAAATGATTAATTTTATTTAAATATAATCAATCCACATTTACTTCACCCTCCACCGAAAAGAAATTGTACAAAACCAACCACTCCTACAAAAGTTATAATTAATGTTTTGATTCTGGACATCCAAACCAAAGCTAAAAGTTAAGACAAGGGTCACCATTTGCCACAATCGTTTTCACGGCCGTAGCATTAGGTTCATGCACTAGAGTTGTAGAGCCTAGAGGTTGTCCCCCCCACCCAAGTGTCATGACCAGTTGAGAGATTCTTGTAGTTTTGATTTGATTAGGGTTGAGCTCTATAGGGTCACTAACCTTCAGCCATTGGATCAAGTGAGTCCCCTTAATGGGAATCTGAAAATGAGTGAAGACAATGACTTCATTTTACCTAATTTATACACAAATTTTGGCCACCTACATGATGAGACCAAGGTTGAGTGGAGCCTTAGGTTGTAAACCACCTGGAGGAACCACCTTAGGTGGCCACCCAAGGGCAAATTAAGCACAACTTTGAAAGTTTATGAGCTATTTGGGAACTGAATATTGTCATTTGGGAGTCAAAATGTCATAGTTGTGATAGTTTAAGGTCCAATAGGCAATAAGTACCTTTTACATAATTGTAATTACAATTGAACGAGTCAGAATTTTGATTTGAAATAATTGTGTACAAAAATTACTTGGGTTGTCAATGGCTTTTTTTTTTACTATTGCAAATTTTTTGTAACTCTATCATTAGCTGATGATATCTTGTAAGAACTTTAATTATCCTTGTAATTACTTTATTTTTTTGTCTGTTTCCAGTGACTTTCTCTTTGTAATTCTTCAAATGTACATATGTGTGTGTGTCTTTGTCTGTGTGGCAGATAAAAAGACAAAACTATATTATAGACAATTGGTCACTTTCGACGTGGGAGTAATAACATTTTACGACGAAAGTAAATTCAAGACTGCAACATGGAACCTGCAACTTGCAAAGCATCTCGTCTTTGTAATTATCATTATAACTTCGCTAATTTTTTGGGGGAAAAGGAAAAAATGCTTCCTAAATTTGATGGTGGAAGTAAAATCATATCGGATATGAAATTTAGCCTGATTTAATTATTTCTTTTCTTTCTTTGTTTTTTTTTACTCTTAAGTAGAGCGCTATTTGGAATTTTTTTTTTTTTTTTTGTATTTAGAATTGTCTACTGCTACAAGTTTAAGAGTTTAACAAGTAAGAAAATGAAAAATGATGTTTCAAACCAGAGCCAATATTATACAGGGTAAAACCTCTATCATATGTTGCAGGTGCGGATGCCGAGCGCTATTTTGAAATATATAAAAATTTTGTGGATGTAAAGCATGCACAGTTTGAGTGATTGATTGATATTATAATTTCACTTGTAATTTTTTTATATATGAAATTGAATGCACATTGGTAATTCAGCAAGAATTATAGCCGGATTAGACTAATTTACTGAATTCATTAATTAGCTCAGGGAAAGCGCAGACTATTGGCATTAAAAACAAACCTAAAAAGTAAACGGTTAATTACAATTTGACCCTTAAGGTTTAGGTGAAATTACAATTTGGTCCCTCATGTTTCAAAAATATACACTTTACCACTGTATTTTTAATACAGTCCAACAGGAACTTCTGAGATCTTAATTTAGATTATACTGTTGTCATTTTCAAATAATTTCAATCTATATGGTTTTTTTTTTACAATTAATTGACATTTAAAAGATACCGTTTTAAAAATTGAAAGAAATATAGAAAGAAAAAATTGATAATTTAAAATGTTTATTAACTGTAAAAAAATACTATATAAATTAAAATTACTGAAAGATAACTACTGTAAAGATTAAATTAAGATTTCAGAAATCACTATTAGACTGTATTAAAAAGGAAGTGGGTCAAGTGTAGATTTCAAAATAGAAGGGGCAAAGTGTAATTTCACCTAAACCTCAGGAGGTAAATTGTAATTATGCCAAAAGTTAAAAATGTAATGCAAAATGAGTGTGACCCTTAACATTTTATTATTGTCCTATTTTGGACCCTAACCTAAAAACTTCACATAAGACGTTCTTAATTTCAATTTTTTGTTCTATTTTAAATCTTTGGAAGACGAAAGTATTAAAAATAACAGAAATGACTATCTGGCATGCCAATTTGGGGCAGATGCCCAAAATTGGCCAAATCAACATTTTGGGCCTATGTTACAAAAAAATGAAGAAATTCAGAACCTATACAGGGTTAGCCCACATGTATCATTCTTCTTCCCTCCCCCACCACCTCTAGCCCTCTTTTGCCTCCTCCGGCCTCTGCTGATTGCTGCCCGATTTCTTCGATTCCAACTCCCGATTTTGTCTGATTCCAACCCTTGATTTTAGCCACGAGTGCAATTTAGTCAAATGCTTTACTGGGTCAAAAGTGGGAGATGGGTCAGGTTGCGGGTCTGACTTCAAGTCGCTGATCGGACGATTAAACGGAGGAGGAAGGTTGCTCAGGCTTCAGTGGCAGTGTTGCGGAATGGGTATGACCGGGAGTAGTGGAGGCAGTCGGCAAACCGAAAGCAGCCGAGATGGACACGAATCGTCATTCCCCTCTTCTCCCTTGGCTTGGCGTGGATTGCGGAGGGGCAATGTTTAGGATGTGTGGTACAACGTTGGGCAGACCGACAGTGGCCAGCTAAGAGGGCTGATGGCGGCGGATGGAGGCTGGAAGGCATCGAAACGTCGTGCGATAGGAGGAGGCAAGGAAAGGCTGGAGCGGCGGAGGATGGAGGAGAAAGGAGAGATGTAGGCTAATCCTGTATAGGCCTTAATTTTCTTCTTTTTTTGTAACATAAGCCCTAAATGTCTAATGTGGCTAATTATGGGCATCTATAGCTGGTAATTCATTGTGCCACGTGGACAACTATCCCAAGTTGGCATGCCACATAGCCATTTTCGTTATTTTTAACACTTTTTGTCATCTAAAGGTCTAAAATGAAACAAAAAATTGAGATTGAGGACGTCACATGCGAAGTTTTGAGGTTAGGGTCCAAAATAGGACAATAATAAAAGGTTAGAGGCCACGGGTGCAATTTACCCAACACAAAATATGAGTTTGGAAATTTGTGTCATTTTACGTGTCATTTTGTTTATCTATTTATCTTTATTTCCATAGAGAATTTTTTTTTATTTCATTAAAAAAGGTTAATTACAATTTGCCCTTTGAGGTTTAGATGAAATTACACTTTACCCATTTTGTTTAAAAAATATAAACTTTACCCTCTGCTTTTTTAATACAGCTTAACAGCAAGTTCTGAAATCTTAATTTATATTATACGGTTGTTATCTTCATGTAATTTCAATCTATATAATATTTTTTTAATAATTAATTAATATTTAAAAAATACTATTATAAAAACTAAAAGAAAAACCAAAAGAAAAAAATTAATAATTTAAAATGTCCATTAATTGTAAAAAAAATATAATATAGATTGAAATTATTGGAAAATGATTACTGTAATGTCTAAATTAAGATTTTAGAAATTACTGTCAGATTGTATTAAAAAGGTTTGAGATAATGTATATATTTCTGAAATAGTATGAATAAAGTGTAATTTTTTCTAAATTTTAAGGGATAAATTATAATTATCCCAAAGGGAAAGTTACAAAAACCCCCTTGTGGTTTGGTCAAATCTACAGTTTGCCCCCTCTATTTTGAGAAACATACACTTTGCCCCCTATATTTTTTATGCTACCCGATAACAACTTCTGAAACTGTATTTAAAATGTATGGTAATAATGCTCTAGTAATTTCAAGATTTTTGATATTTTTTTCACAGCAAACCGACCTTTAAAAAATACTGATATATAATTACAGGTGGGAAAGTACATTTACAGAAAGGAAAAAATGATAGTTTAAAATGTCTATTAACTATAGAAAAAATACTGGACAGATTGAAATTGTTGGAAGATGATTATCGTAGAGTTTAAATACAGTTTCAGAAGTTGTTATCAAGCAGTATAAAAAAATAGGGGGCAAAGTATAGGTTTCTCAAAATAGAGGGGGCAAACTGTAGGTTTGACCAAACCACAGGGGGTTTTTTGTAACTTTCCCTTATCCCAAAAGACGAAGAATAAAAAGAAGAAGAAGAGTATAATGATATAACGAGACGACATGTACAGTTCCATCAACTTGGCCTTATGTATGGATTTGGGCCAGATCTTTTCAAGTACACAGAAAGGTTTTTAGCGCTAACTGGCTAGGCTAATAATAACTCCAACTTGCATATGGTCCAGTGCATTGCTGATTTTTTGGCTGCTCAACTCTATACCTAGACGAAAGAAAATCTGGAATTAATAAAAAGATCGAAGAAAAAAAATGTATAGTTAATGACGATACTTAAAGGAAAATGGTGCAGGAGCAGTAAAATGGCATAATTCAAAATTTTAGTGTACCTTTTTTGTATGACATTAGATCAATTTTTTCCATAAAAAATTAATGGCTCAATCATATTTAATACCAAGTTGTCAAGTGATTCCATAAAGCCCTAGATTTACCCACATGTTGAAATGGGGTTCAAGTTCATACCAAATATGACAAAATGATTAAAGAACATAAGTGAAGGTCCAGAATTCAACTCGAGTCTTCACCGATTTCTTTATAACATCATTATATTATGATTAGTTAATTCTTCAAGTTCCAAAAAAAAATTTCCTTTATATCTAAATAATATCTCCTTAGTTTTGAGTAAAAAAAAAAAAAAGAAAGAAAGAAAATGGTGTTCATATTCGGCAAGAATCATATAATGTTCGTTATATATTAACATGTTCTTTTATCAAAGAAAAAAAAAAATGTTCTCGTGATCATAAAGTTTTTTTCTTTATTGTTGTTAATTAATATTCAATATAGCCATGGTATACTGCTGTAATTAACGAACTCGTCCAATAAACATATATTAATGTAAGTATGTAACTTAAAATGTTCTTTTATACACACACACACACACAAATAAAAATTATCTGGTGGGCCTGAAGAGATATTTTACTTAATTCGAAACTTTTGATTTAAATATGCTCCCCATGAATTAAATATACCCAATTTAAGATATAGTTTTGCTATCACATCATGCTGATTTGTGCGCCGAGCTAAATAAAATAAAATAAAATGTATATATTGGTGGACCAAATATGTTTAAAAAATACATATCAAACATAAAATTAAAACATAAATTGTTGCTGCTCTCCCCACATGCAATCTTGCATGTAGCTGTCGGTTGGTTTTTTTTCCCTTCACGAAAAGTAAAAAAGATATATACCTTTTCTTTTGAGTTGGTATACTTATAATACAATATAATACATTACATAGTATTTACAAGAAAAATGAGGGATGATGTAATAAAAAATTAAGGGTTGATTTTTCTTTCATTCATATCTGGAGAGGCTTGAACACTGGTCCTTAATTAGACTGTGAGCAACCTTGACATATTTTAAAATGACGATCAAGCCAAATCTTCAAGTGCATTAATTTACCACTCATAATTTTGAATACTGATTATCTCTATTCGATGCTGTGTTTTTTTATTATTCCAAATTAGGTTTTCTGGCGTATTTGCTTATTTTAATTTTTTAAAACTATAATTTTTTTTTCTAAAAAAAAAAAAAGCCGTCCTTGTTATATAAAATTGTACATGTTTGTTTAGAACTTTTTGTTCTCCTTTGAAATCATATATATTTCTCCATTTGTTGGTACAAGATTTCTAGAAAATATAATTTCAAAATGTAATACAAATTAAAAAAGAAATAATTTATGGATGATGTTACATATACTGTGTACCTTTATTTGGCTAAACCCTCACTCGCTCCCTTCATAGCTTCAACGCACGCATGGATGTTGGTATCATAGAATTTTCTGTGACTAAATTAATTAAGTGGCTCCGCCCTAATCAACCTAATTAAAAATATAAGCAAAGATGTCAGAACTCGCATCGATCCCTGGGATTTCTGTTGAATAAAAGATTAAGTAATGTAATTAACTAATTAATTATCGACCATATATATGCGACAGGATGTTTGTTGCTTCTTAGGGCATATCCGAGGCGTGTGAGCCCAAGAAAAGAATGTACAAAAATCAGTGACAGATAAAAGTATTGTCCCGTGGGTAG
Source organism: Aquilaria yunnanensis (assembly GCA_039654915.1). Lineage (NCBI taxonomy): Eukaryota > Viridiplantae > Streptophyta > Magnoliopsida > Malvales > Thymelaeaceae > Aquilaria > Aquilaria yunnanensis. The sequence continues at coordinate 8,800,026 of CM077595.1, forward strand.
CCGTTTGCATTATGAGGGGCGCCCCGCATCCCACTTGCCCATTAATTACTCCTGTTTGTTGTTTCACACACCTCTTTTTACAAGCAAATGATCTCCTCATTATTTTCTGTTAAACCAATTAAAAAAATACTTAATTACAGTTCGTGATTTTTATAAATGCCCATGGATCATCTGATTGCACTCTATTAGTATTGTAGGTTGCGATTAGATGAGCCGTACATATTTGTGGTTGTCACATACCGTTACAATATCATTATTCTTGAATAAAAATATTATATTTTCATAATGACATGCTAGGAGTAGATATGAGTAGATATTTTAATATTTATTATTAGAAGATCATCTCATTCAACAGCCATGACATGTCCATCACAAGATGGTACAATTCTATATCATGAAGTGTGGTGGACGTCAAACTATATATCGAAACTATCCTGTAGGCTGTAGGCCAACAAGCTAATAGTTTGCCCACTGTACCAATACTTGATCCAACACTAGGTCTGCCCAAACCCTAACTTGTGGTCCTCCCTCCTTTCGCTGATCAGCTTCTAGTTCCTCAATTTGCCACAAGCCTCATCTATAACTAATTACTTGCTCCGGAGGAATATCATCCAACCATCACTACTAAAATTTCATGCTTTTTCAACGGCGTATTTTACCAACGTGTAGAACCGTTGATATTTATTTTCCAACGTGCACGCGTTAGTGAGTGTATCAAATTAATTTAGCAGATTTTTTGTTTTGTTTCCAACGTACAAGCATCTTGACCGTTGGTAAAATTTCAACTTCCCAGCAGTTGGTAAAATATTTATTTTTAGGGTACTTTACCAACGGCTAGCCGTTGGTAAATTTGTTTTTAAATCGTCTTCTCCGTGAAAGAATTCCAGCTGCCATTTTCACGTCTGTTGAGGGAGAGAGAAACGCGAACTGATGGAGCGATGCCGACGCACGTGTAGCCAGCTGATTTCCAGCCGTTTTCCGCCATTAGCAGCCGCGAAGCATAGATCTGGGCTAGGCGAGCTTGGGTATGGGTTTTTTATTTAATTATATTCTACTTTAACGTATATACTTGGGAAAATCGTGGTATTTGGTTTTTATGCATTATTCTTTTAGTTTCAGCTCTTATTTGAGATGGATTATCTTCTCATTGTTGTGATTCGGTGGCTGGGCAAGTTGGTTGAGATAAGTTATTAATTTTTTTTAATTATCCGAATTAATTTTTTTTTGGAAAGAATATGTATTTATTTATTTATGTTGTAGTTAAAATTTTAGTATTATGACTGTTGATTCTACATTTTTCTGGTGATTTAGTTGGGTCTTTCCCATTTATTTTGTGTTAATTAATTTTTAATTATGGGTAATTTTAGTGATGTAATTAAAATGTTTTTCGTCTTAGTAATTATCTTGGGATAAAATTAGATTGTGGGATAATTTTTCTATGGAAAAAATAACAAACAAAGCACTAATGTTTACTAGTTGGATCAATTCGATCACTAATGTTTTTGTCTTCTTGTATTTATTGGAAGACAATAATAAAAATACCAACTTGGCTGATCTCAAAGTTGGAAGACCAAAATATATAATCATAATTAGAGGACATTATTATGTAATTAGGATCCAATTTAATTTGAGCAACGCTGATTGTTTATTTCATTTATTTTTTACAATATTCGTTAGATCGTAATTAGTTGACTTGAATTTAGTTTGACTGATTTAGTGTTGGGGTTTAGTAACAATAATAAAATGATAATAATAATACTAATTTATTATTATTATTTTTTGTACCCAATAATATTAACAGAATAACAGTAATAATAGTAATTATTAATAGTTGATTGTGGTAGTAGTAAGTTAGAAAATAATAAAAATGAAATTTTGTTAGTGATAGTTGAAATAATATTCATAATAATATTACCTCCAAATAATACAAATAATAATAATACTAATAATTAAAATAATACTTTTAATTATTTTGAATTGATATGTTAATTTTGAGTGTGTATTCAAACTGGGAAAAATACGAAACAACCGAAACGGGTAACGTTTAATGTATATTACGAACGTGCAAACGGGGAAATTACCAACTTGCGCGCGTTGGTAATTACCGTCTGTCATCCTGTTACCAACGGCTTCATAACAACTCCATCACCAACTGATGTAAGTTGGTAACTACCAACGCGGGTTCTTACCAATTGTCAAGCAGTTGGTAACTACAACTACGCGATGGAAACCAAGCCTGGTTCATGACCGTTGATAATTACCAACGTGAATTTTACAAACGGCTACACGTTGGAATTTACCAACGTGTTATTAATTGTGCGTTGGTAAAAAAATTTCCAACGTATCGAATACCAACTGCCATTTACCAACGCGCAGCAGTTGGTAAATTGAAGTTACCAACTGCTGCGCGTTGGTAAATGGCAGTTGGTAAAGTCCTATATTTTAGTAGTGCATCTCAAAGGCTTCTTTCCAGCACTACCTTATTTTATTGGAAGAAGGTCTTCATCTTTATCTCACATTGTGTATCTAGTGTTTCATTATCCGACATTGTGTTTCACTATTCTTATCTCACATTGTGTAGCTAGTGCCTATGTTGTATTAGAACACTTGTATGTTGTCAATGACAGTATGAAAGAAAAGTATTCCACATAAATACTTTTTCATATATATCATAGCAGAGATACAATCCCTAAATTAGATCCACAAACATGAGCAATGGCAATGGCAAGGATGGTGTGGTACCACTGAACTCAAGAGGTGGAGATGGATCGTCATTCAATGTCTTTCAAAACCTTACTTCATCATACTTCATGACTGCGGCCAACCACACCACTACCCCTTTGGTCTCAACTACTCTAGATGACAATAACTATTCACAATGGAAGTAAAATGTCTTGAATGTCCTATGAGCAAAGAACAAGTTAGGGTTTGTGCACGGGAAGCTTTAGAAACTAGAAAAAAATGCCATAGAGAGCTTGACATGGGACAAGTGCGACAGATTAGTGCTCTCCTGGCTAGTAAATTCATATCATGATACAACATATGAATTATGGAATGATTTGGAGTAGCATTTTGGTCATACCAACGAAACCCGGAGCACTCTATTATTGTCAATTAAACAAAGAAAAATACTTAATTGACAGTTTGTGGTCTTTATAAATGTCCATGGATCATCCGATCACATTCTATTAGGCTTGTAGGTTGCGATTATATAAACCGTACATAATTGTGATTGTCACACACCATCATGATACCATTATTGTTGAATAAAAATGTTATATTTTCGTAATGACATGTTAGGACTATATACTTTAATATTTATTAGAAGATCATCCCATTCAACAGCCATTAAATGTCCATCACAGGAAGGTACGATTCTATATATACCATGAAGCAAGTGTGATGGGCATCAACCTGTATATCGAAGTTATCATGTAGGCCAACAAGCTGTTAGTTTGCCCACTGTAGCAATCCTTGATCTAACACTAGGTCTGCCCAAACCCTGACTTGTGGTCCTAGTCCTGCCTCCTTTGGCTGAGCTTGTGGTTCCCCAATTTTGCCACAGTCCTCATCTGTAACTAATAACTTGTTCTGGGGGAATAACATGTATGTGTGTATAGACATCGTTATTTTCATTTTCCATAAAGCAACTATATATACCTTCAACATAGAAATTAAAACTGTTATTCATACTTGTTATATAGTATTTGTATATGGTGCTTGATCCCAGTTGGGAGGTCAGTCTGACGCTACAATGATATATACAAACGGCAAGAGAAATTATAAAGTTAATTGGAAAGGAAAGAGCCAGCAAAGGTAGCCCCTGATCTCCCACGCCACATGCACGCTCGATAAAATTCCTGTTTCAAAAAAGTGTTACAGCGACTCCGTACACAACAAGATCAAATCACGTGATATTCATACTCTGATTTTCTTCACATATAAAATTCCCATGTCTTGACCAGCTCTCAATGTCTATTTTTAACACCGGATTCGTTTGAGTTTTAAAGCAGCTAATTATATGGGGGATTAAAGTCACTGAACTGAATCGGTGGGTTGCGAGTGATTCAATTCCGACATTTACAAAAATGTTCCTGTGATAAAGAGGTAAAAAAGTACAAAAATTGGGGTCTTTTTTCTGTAAGTATTTGAATCAGGTTACTCACCACACGTGAGATGACCTGATCTAGACTTGCTTTAATCCCAATTCGGGTAAATTACCTTTAATTTAATTTAAGAGTCCAGGTTTAAAGTTTATACCTTTTTGAACGTGAGAATTTTTTTTTTAATATTAACATTAAAATTTTAAAAAAATTATTAATAAATTGTCAAAAACTCTTTAACTCTTGTAATAAAAATTGTTGTCAAACAGCACATTAATACCTGCTAATTTTCTAACGCGGTTAGAACTGTAATTTTTTGCAACATTAAGGGCCTTTTGAACGAGTCAAAGCAAATGACCCGTCTGACACTCGTGTTTAGCAAAAATCAGCAAGAAAAACACATTCACTCTTCTAATTTAACTCTAATAATTTAACAGGCTGTTACTAATAATAACAAACTACTGAACAAGTGACAGAAAAACTATAATGCACTGAAAAATTGGATAGAAATTTTAACAAATCATGAGGAGGTGCATGTAAGTACAGGGATGTCGTTTGTTGTTTCTTATACATCAATCAAAATAAATTATGACACAACATTTTGCATACTTCATTTAGTTTTAGAAACATAGGCTTTACTATTTCAATATGAATAACAACTTTTTAAAATTTATGTTAAATTGTATGTTACTTGTTTCTCAATAAATTTAAATGATCGAAAAATAGTTTAATGGTCAGTTAACAATATAAAATATCCATTTTTTTATACTTAAATATAAAATAATTCTTTCTTCATTTCTTCTATAAGCAAAGTGTAAGTTTGAAATAAATGGGAGAAACTATGATTTTACCCGACTTTAGGAAGTTTTTTATTCATAAAACTAGCTAGCCATGTATACATAAAAATTTATTCTCTATTGCATCTTGTTTTGCAATTAAAAATTACAGTATCTGTTTATAGAATATCATATTTGCCCAAAAGTTAAGAAATTATTTTTTAATAAAAAATATGAAATGGAATCATATATGTACTTCTAGTTCTAGACAGCTAGCTAGCAGTATGTTGCACAAACGTAATCGAACCGCTATACATGCATCGGTATCCGATGCACCGTGTACGTGATAAATTAGAAAAAGAAAAAATATAAGTCAATCTTAAAATTTTTCATATTTAGTCTTAAAACTCATCAATTTGTCAAATTAGTTCTACAACTATGAAATTATTAGTTCTGTTAATCCAGAGACATCCAAATAATTAGACCCTAAAGAGCTAATAACTTTATAGTTTTCAGACTACTTTGGCAATTCAATGAGTTTTAGTACTAAACTAGAAACACATAAAAAAATTTAGGACTAACTAATATATTTTCTCATAAAGAGAAACTACTTGCTTCACAATAGATTATTGGAAAAATGATAAACAAACCTAAATTATTGTTTGGTAGGAAACAATAATTTAGGTTTGTATATACATATATAGCTAGTTTTGGGTCCATTTAATTGAAAAAAAAAAAAAATCACCGATGCAACAAAATTATTTTTATATAGTTTAGAGAATTAATATTAGAATATAATATTCAATAAGATTCAACTAACAAAAATATTCAATATGACTGTCCTATTTCTCTAAATAGAATTGCGGGACAGGACTTCAAATTAATCACATGTATGACGTATCTTCTTGTTCTTAATTTAGTACTACTTCCATTCTATATTCTATGCACCATTTGATTTTTTTATATAGTTTTACTTAAATTTATTCATATTACTATTTGTTAGAAAAAATTTAAAAAATATATATTTAGAAACTATATGTCTTGATTTATCGTTCTTATATAAAAGTTCTTCATTTATATATTAAAATATTAAAAATGAAAAATTATATATTAATTACTGAAAAATAAATGGTATAAAGAATATGAAATAGAGAGAATATAATTTTGTGGATGAGTCTTAATCTATATAATTAAAAAAAAACTTTTGGAGAAGAAAAATGAAACGAAATGTTTCGGGTGGGGACCTAAACTTCGCGCAAATGGGTATGATTCATCATCCATAATTCGAACACATAACAAGATGTATGATTTAGTAATTTACCAAAAACCTCTTGATATTTGGGCAAAAATACACTTTGGCCTTCCGATTTCTTACACATGATACTTTGTCCTTGAAGTTGTACAGGCAATTGAAAAATGACAGTTTAAAATAGATTTTAGCAATAATTTTAGCCACTCCACTTAACTCCAAGGTCCTTCCATCTCTAGTTAACCCGACTCAATTAATCTCTTGGGCTTCGAGGTATTTCTAATAATAAGTTTGCTTGTTTGGGTAATAAATTAAATAGGCCTGATTCTATTGTGTCAAAAAAGTATTGGAGACTTAGACATTTTTTGCAATTTCAATTCTACATGAGCCTAAGCTGCAAGCAATTTGCTGCCGTTGCCGTCGGTGACGTTGTATCATTTGATGGTTGTGGTTCTATAAATGGATTTGTTGATAGAGGGAATCAGTTTCTCTCCTCTGGTCTCCACAATCAGGCTACGCTTCAAATATTCATTATCGAGCCTAATTCCATTTATGATGTTGGTGAGTTTTGAGGAAAAGTAACAAGTTTAATGTTCAGAAATAGGGAATGAGATGAAACCTTTATCATTCAATTGGGAGTATTCGAGAGGGGTAACAGTAAAGAATTTTTGCAAACAAGTACACCATGCTGGAACATGACCCCAAAATGTCATCGCTCCTATTTTCAAGTCAGGCCGAATAAACTTGAAATTTCCCTTTAATGTAAGTGGACGTTTTATAATAATTCACCTGAAGTTTCCCTTTACCCTAAAATTATAAATTCTTTTATTTTTCTAATGCTATACAAATTATATATTGCTAATTTAATCAAAACTTTGTTAGTATGAGGCCTGTAAAAAGAGGAAAAGAAAGAATCCGCTCATATAGATCTAAAAATATTATTGCCTATTTAATTAGATTTTTAGTAGTATTAAAATACTAGAAATATAATAAGAGAGAAAAAATACAAAGTGAGATGTGTTTACTCTTTAGTCTTTTGGAAATTTACTATTTGACTACTAAACTTACTTTGACCATTAAACTTAATTAATTTTAACAAGTATGACTTAAGTTGATTCTACTATAAAAGAACGTCTTTAATATAAAAAAAATTTGTTAATTAAGTTTCTTTTTCGAACTTGGATGACATTATATACTATAAAAACTGACATATCTTGTTCATCTTAATTAGAACAATCATATAATTCAAATATGATTGTAGTGCCTATTATAAAAAAAAATAAAAAAATTACCATTGTAGCAAAGGTCATTATAATAAGGAGATTTTTAGCAGTAAATTTTTTTAATATTTTGAAATATTTTAAAATATTAGAAATATTATAATAATTATGTTTCCTACATGGTCATCCCTTTTAGTGTTGTAATATAAATTTTTATTCCTAGCAATTAACTCTTTTTCTATACTAAATAATATCAAAATATTATTTTTTTAGAGCCAATAAAATATCGTAAGTTGTATCAAATTAGAAGTAATTTTTGGTTGAATATTATATTTCATGGTAGAGGCACTTATTCTGGAAGTAGTTTCAAAGTTGTTAAGTGATGAACTTAATATTTTTATGTCGTGATTGCAAGGATGAAGTATTTTTCGCATAAGACCCAAATTTGGTATTATATATTTATTAGAGATATAATTAGCACTATAAATCTAAAAGAGAAAGATAAACAAAATGGAAGTCCCATGTATACTTTCTTAAAAACAAAAAGGAAGAATTTGCATGGTGTTTCTATTTTTTAGCTTTAGTACATTTACTTAAAATTATATATTAAGTATAGCTTTTAATGGTGAAAAAAATATTAAAGTGCCATAATAAGTTAAAATTTTGTAACAAATATTTCCTTAATTAATTTACACATATTTTTATGACATGTCCTTAAGCACAAAAGTTGCCAATTTTTTTTATACTTTTAAACTTGTATGCAGCATTGTAATTGGAATTTAAAGTTTAAAAAATCTCATAATTGTGTCTATTTGAATCAATGATTTAAATATGATAAAACTCTTAAAAAGTACGAATATGCCAAAATATTAGACAACTTTTTATCCTTAAGTTATATTTTCTTTTCCTATTTTAATGAGACTCAAAATTGTCATTCCCTATTTATTAGATGAAAAGCAAAAAAAATCGAACAAAGTGATGACAAGCTCTTAAGCTTTATATTAGGAAAATAATATTAGTACGTAGGTGAACAGGAACAAAATAGGAAAAAATTGATGATTGTTTCATATGTTTTCTATAAGTCTTTTCCTTATAGTTCACTAATTATATAATAAGAACAATGAGTAAGATTAAGTTTCAAACCTCAGTTATATGAGTATAATTTCTAAATTAATAGATAAACATCCATTGTCCAAAATGATAAAAGCTACTTAACCTCGATCTTTGAAATAATTATATTGACTTGACTATAAAATAGAAGCACTACAAAAAAAAAGGCTTTAATGAGGGCTAGCCGTCACTAAATTACATGTAATGACGGCTAGTTGTTACTAATGTTACCGCGGCTAATTTATTCGCTATTAATAATTTAACGATAGCAGCTGTCGCTATGTAGTGACAGTCAGCCTTCACAAAAAGTGATAGTCATTAATTTTCTGGCACAAACCTATTATCAGTGAGTTTGCGATAATTAATCATCGCTACCGCTAATTTAGTAAAGGCTAATTGTCAATAACATTTGACACGATCCCCGTGCCCCTGCCCGGGATACCCTGTGAGCGTTTGTCTCACGGTGGATTGTAATTGGCTAGCTGGTTATGTGTGTGGATTAAATCCAATGCTACTAGTTGATTAACCTATAAATGCAATATGTATGCACTTATGCTTTGACTTGGTTTATTAAAACCATAAAACATTTAATCATTTAGACATTTAGCCGGCTAAGTAAAATTCTATATAAATAAATACAAAATGCCAAAGCATATCAAAATCAACCTTTGAGTGATTAACTACACATACACCGCTCGTGAAAGCATTTATACATAAGTAACTAATGCTCTCACCCAGAGAACAATCCCCTGAGTCAAGGACTCTTTATAACATAAATACTGGAGGCAAAATAAAGTACTGTATCAAAATACAAGACTTTGCTGAGATCTTTTACCCTAGCTCCCACTTTGGACTCCTGTCCCAGTGGCGAGTCTCACAAGTCCTTTGCCAAGTGCTACTAGGCTCTGCAGCCATAGGAAGAAGCAAGTTAGTACCACAACCTGACCAACAGACCAACTAAACACTTAAGCAAGCTAGAAACTTAAAGTTTCTCAACTACCGTACCTTTACAGACAAAAAGGTACTACCGTGATAATCCTCAGCGATTATCCGGTCCTGCTACTCCAGACTCTGCATAACAAACAGGGAGTGAGAATTCAACATTCTCAGTAAGGGTCTTCGATGTACCTGCAAGAAAAACTAGGACTCTGGCTGCGAGCTCACACAGCATGAGGGTACTAGTCATATATATATATACTAGGTCCGTAAACCTCTCCTCAAGTAGTCCTCTGTATCAGGCCAAGTGCAATCACTTAGCAACCTGACACATATACAGGCCAAGCGCAATCACTTAGCAACCTGACATATAGGCCAAGCGCTATCACTTAGCAACCTATCATATGACTCAAGGGCGAACCTTAGCAAGCCTCATTCAAACATAGAACCTCTCACCTAATTGTTATGCAGGGGAATTTATGACGGGACTTGTAGACTAGGCCACAGGGCCTCTTTGATGTAAACTAGATGAACAAGGTTTCGCCTCGTGGCCTCGTGGCTCCAGCACGGCTAGGCTGACGAGGGTTCTAAACCTCTCACCTGAGCTATTGATAGCTAATTAAGTTCAATTGCAACATTTGTTTCCTTACTTGTTGCCTAAGCAACTTACTTACCTCAAACAGTTCAAGAAAACTCATACTTCCGGTGGGACTTTCGGAAGTCTCGGAGTACCATCGGGATCCTCGGACCCTTAGGCACGTTCCGAACCTTCCGTAATCTCGGTCGGGTCAACGCAGCAAAAAGTCAACCCCCCCATTTTCTTGTGTTGGCGCCGCGTCGCCAAAGGCAAAAAGGAATTGGCGACGCTTCGCCAACGAACAAACGTTCTGTGACATAAAATTGAATTGGCGACACGTCGCCAATTTTCGGGCCAATTGGCGCCGCGTCGCCAATTCTGCAGAAATGCAGAATTTGGCCGTTTGCTGCTACGAACTTTGGCAACCAAATACATATAGCAAACATGCATCAAAAGTTACCAAATTTCATACACATGAAGTACATGTTGCAAGGAACAAAACCAACTATCAAAGCCAAACTATGATGCATTAGAAACATCAAACCAATCCTTCGAATTTAGCTAGTCCATCATAATTCCCAAAACGTTTCTTCATACCATAACAAAAAATTACTCAACTTTCTCAATCCATTTCAATCCAAAAGCAATCCAACAACTTAAAAACACTTTCTCCCTTACCTTAACACCAAGAACAAGCAAGAATTCGAACCCTTCCTCTTCCAAACAAGTTTCCAAAGTTCTACACAATTTCAAACCAAAACAAAGCTCTAAAACATCAAAAACACATCTTTCAACCAAAACCCAAGCTTCCAATCAACCAAATAACACGAATTCAATCAAGAACATAAATCATACCTCGTTCAAAAACAGGGGATGGAGAAAAACGCCCTTTCAAGCTTCAAAAACATGGATTCAAGCTTGAAAATCACTTCTCCAAGCTTGAACATCCTTAATTGCGCCTCTTGACACCAAGATCACTTGATTCCAAGTTCAATTTGAGAGAGAAATGGAGTTGAGGAGCTGGAAAACGGGTTATGCAGCTCCAAACCCTTCTTCCCTCTTCTTAAACTCCACTTAGCAACCAAGATCACCAAGGTTTCAAGTTAAGTGCAATTAGGTCCCCCATCTTTGTAACTTAACAGTTCTTGATTAAATCCTTGTCTATTTGTTGAGTTTGAGTGAAGGTTAAAAGTTAAGTTCTAAAAATTCATTTTAAAACACTCGGGACTCGTCCCGGCCACTCAGGGTGCAAAATTACCATTTTGCCCCTGAACTTAGTTCAGAGCTTTATTCTTGTCGGAACTTAGTGAACTTTGGCAAACTTCTAAATTCTTGCTAGGCAAACTTAAATTAAACTTCTAAACTAAATTCTAAAGTCCTTACCTCCCTCTAGAAGGGCCGTAACAACATTAGTGAAATCTAGCCATCGCTAAGTTTAACAAAGGTAAGCAGTTACTAAATTAGTGACAGTTAACCGTCGTTAATTTAGTGAAGGCTGATTGTCACTAACTTTAGCGAAGGCAAGCCATCATTAAATTAGCGACGGTTGGCCTTCACTAATTAATGGCTATTATTATTATTATTGTTGTTGTTGTTGTTGTTATTGTTGTTGTTATTATTATTATTATTATTACTATTATTCCTATATACATTACCATGTTGTTCTATTCCTACATTTGCAACAACTATAAAATCAAGGTAGATTATATATATCCACAAATATGAAGTACATCTTAAATGTCATTTAATAGTTAAGCCATACATAAGACATCAGATATATAGATTTTTATTTCTTTCCTAGGTTGGTCGTTCCACCACAAGAGATGTTCCAAGAACCAAGAACAAGTTTAAAGTGCAAGCCTCCGAGGGAATATTTAACTAAAGCTATCTTATGCTTAGCTTAAGCAACAAATCCAATAAGCATTTCCATAGATTGCATTTAGAAGGCTCCACTGCAAATTTGCCAAAGAAGCAGGTAAATTAATAGTATTATACTTCCACTTATTGTCTCTAGTCAGATTGTTCAAGCAAATATAAGATACTCATTTGATGCATTATACATTTAAGCCTCACAAATAGGTTTAGTGATACATGTATGTGCACATTGTCTAGATGCAATGATGCATGAATGTGTAGAAAGTTTGGCTCCTTTGCATGAGTCTGAACAACAATTTAGAGATGAACATCTCAAAATAAATTCAGTATATTATTTATGAATTATTGTATAATTTGATAATTACTTGATGTAAATCATTTTGACACATTTAAAGCCTAAACAGGACGTCTAGTCCCGAATTAAAGGCTCGGATCTAATTTTACCTAACAGATATATGACATTATTTTCAGGATATAGTCTAAAACAAGACATTGTAAAATTGAACTCTTCCCAAATTGAATAGCTTGTTGGACAAGTCAAATGCTAAGAGGAGCATATCCAGAAATCATATAGGCGATATCATTTGGGCTGTTGTGAAATGGAATTAGTGTTATTCAAGAAAGTAACAAATAATGACAGATGGAAAGGTAAATAAAGCGACCAAAACAAATAAAAAAGAAATATGATTTTTTTTAGCATGAATGCACTTTTCAGTCGTAGAAGAACCACAAAGAAGAAAAAATGGAACTACATCAAAGCTCATAATTGAAACTGAGATAGAGCAAATTGACTAATATTTTTGATCTATGTACCCCTAGAAAAACATTTATCCTCTCTATTTAACTCATTTCCGCATGAACTAAAAAACAAGCACATACACTGAGCAAAAAGAATAATATAAGTAACACGAGCAAAAACTGTGATATAACAATAGTAATTAACACACAAGATCATGGTTGAGGCATGAAATATCAAATAAAAGATTACTTAGCCATGTCAGTGTCTTCAATAATGAGTTTTAATTCTCGTTTAAAGGTTGGCCAATTGCTTTTTGCCTCCTATAAGACTAAAAAAAACAACAAGGTCAATAATGCAAATCAAGTCAACCTAATGGCTAGGTCATTAACATGACCAAAGCTTATTTCATGAACTTATTTTTTAAACAATCTTGCATTCCCTAAATTATTTAGAGTTGTCATGTGCTCAAATCTATAACTATGAAGTATCTCTTTCCTACAATGTAATCATTATCATTAAATAACAGAAATTTGATACCTATAAGAATAATTGATAGTACAATATATGTTCATATCTAGAGATTAAAATAGGCCTTTCTGGTACAGTATTAATGATACTTGCCTCAAATAATCAAAATGCTTCTTGAGTAACCTTAAATTTGTAACAGAGAACAAGATAAGCAGACGCAAGATATCAATAAGAGGTTCTTGCTTATAAATCATTTCTTCAATATACTTAAAGCATCTGCATTAATAAACTACAATCATTACACTGCACTTATAAAAAGAACCAAACAAAGAGCAAGGTTAATATGTCTTTAAAGCAAAGAGCAAAATCCAAGTTGAGATATTTTGACAATTACAAAGCAAAGAAGAAGCAAATAAAAGCAAGAAAAAACCTACTTATGGTCATTTTAGGTAATGAATTAAGCTTTTTAATGAAGTCCTGAAGCTCTGAAATTGTCTGATTCTATGATGCTAAGAAGTACCACTATTAAAGAAATAGGGCTAGAAATAATCTTGGGCCCAAATAACATTATACTGACAGTATAATACACAACTAAAATAAACTTTAGCTTGTTTGCTAAAAAAAAAAGCCAAGCAACTTAGTGAAAAATCACTTATATTGGCCATTGTAAAGCTTGGTGAAATTATTTCTATAGTAAAACACCACTATAAAACATGATGAGCTTTAAGTGTTAATTGTTTTACTGTAGTAGTCATTTTAGTATAATCCTACTTCATGAATGTTGCCTTATACCTCAAAACTTACAATAATATTGTAGGTAGTAACTAAGAAACTAAAGCTAACCAAGATGAACTAATATCAGTTTTAAAGAACTAAAAATTAAAAAAATAAAATGCTAAAATATATTAATCTAGTTAGAATGAAATGGAAAAATCAAATGCAATTCATATTAATTAAATTATGAATGTTTCCACTTCATTCTAACCAAGTTGTTTCCATTTCATTCTAACTAAGTTGTCAATATTTCCATTTTATTCTATACAAGTTGTTTCCATTTCATTCTAACCAAGTTGTGAATATCTTAATTTCATTGTAATCAAGTTCTAAATGTTTTTATTTCATTCTAAACAAGTTGTGACTATCTCTTTTTTATTCTAAACAAGCTGTGAATGTTTTCATTTTATTCTAACAAAGTTGTGAATACTTCTAGTTTACTCTGAACGAGTCATAAATATTTTCATTTCATTTTAACCCGGTTGTGAATGTTTTCTTTTGATTCTAATGAAGTTATTTCTAATTCATTCTAAAATAGATCTCGTATCTCCTTAAACAGCTTGTCATTGAAATTAAAGACATGCTAAGTTCCTTGGGTCAACAGCAAGAACAAGATGGAAAGAAAAACCAAAAGAAATTCAACAAAATAAACTCATCAAGATGATTTGACTACCGATGACAAAAATATAAATTGCAAGTTTGAACTCAAGTGTAGGGTTTACCTCGCAAATATGGCATTCTTTGTTGCCATCAACCAGTTTAGCCTTAATCGCTCCTCACAATTCTTGCGCCGACTCCTCTTTCAAATCTTCTTGAACAATCGAATCAGCAAGCTTTCCATCGACAAAGTCATTAACCATAGACAATAGGAACAACTTAACCATGTGTCTAATAAGGTTCTTATGCTGGACATTGGAGAGTTAGGGCTTTAATTGGCCATATGATTTGGTTCTATAGAGCCCAAGCACACCTGTATGTTGTTTTCTCTCTTTTCGCATCGCCAGATGTTTGAGCATATCGTAGCATATCGTAGGATGCTTGTGTGGGAGGGTAGAGTGGCTTTAAAAATTTTTGGACTAATGGCGGCTTATAGATAGAAGTCTACTGAAGGTGAGGCGTCACTAGATTTGGCCATAAGTTAGTGACGGCTAGTATTTGCTAGTCCATTTACAGTTAGCGAGGGCAAACCATTACTACCTTTAACCAAAAGTTAGTGATGACTAGCTTTCACTAATTTATGGCCAATTAAAGAGGACAAGCCATCAGTACCTTTGACTATAACTTTTAAGAATTTGTTCATTCATTTTTTTTATAAAAGAAGTATAAAATAAGATGAATGAATTTTTTAACTAGTTAACTGATATTATGATTAATGATCAATAAAATAATATTCTCAATGTCTGGCCAGAAAATCCATTAAAAATAAAATGAATGAATTTTTTAACCATAAAACAAAATCAAACTATATTATAATATATATATATATTTTATAGATTCATAGATCAATTCATCTATACATGTCAGTCAGACAAGAAAACGAAAGAATTGGAATTGATTATTCTAAGAAAAACTTGTCATAATCTAGTGATAGTTAATCGTAACTAAATTAGCGAAAGTAAGCCGTTACTAAACTTTAGCGACATACATCTGTTGCTAAACTTTCACCGAACTTTTAGGTACACATCTCTAGTGCATTACATGTATTAGAAAAGGTTATCTAGGTTAAAGGAGATGACAAGTTATCACAAAAAATGACTAACCAGTTAAAGCTTTTATGCAGCTAGTAAAGGCAAGTTGTTCTTAATTGGGGTGTACTTTAGTGATAGTTTGCTGTAACTACTTCATCACTTTTTAACAAGGGCTACATGTAGCAAAATTTGGCCAAGATTTAGTGAAGGCTAACCGTCACTAATTTTTAAAATTTTAGCAAAGGCAGGACGTCACTAAATTTAGTGACGGCTAACTGCTACTAAATTAGTGAGGGTAAGCAGTGCAACCGTCACTAAACTTTTGTTGGATTTTTAGTGACTGTTTGTCATCTCTAATTAGCAGTTGTTTTTACTTGTCACTAATTTTGGTTATAGCTAAATCACATTTTTCTAGTAGTGAAGGTAAGTGCAGATTTGAAACCTTATGAACAAGTGTGTGTGATTTATTAAAAGTCAATAGTAGAATAATTAAGCTTTTTTAGTATTGTACAGTTACATGTATTTGGAAAAACTCCACATTTGCTTACCAAGATTATACTTTGGCATCATGGTTTATATTCGTGTCGTACTTATTACAAGATTTTTTTTTTGCTTAAGTTTTTTATTGAATGTCTCACCTGTGAACTTAGCTTATATCTATTTAAAAAGTTAAAATTATGATATGGCGTTAATGGTAAATCTATTTAATTGTTGAGCCAATTAATATAAGATCTTCATTTCAATCATTAGCTTTTTGAATCTAAAATGTAGAACTTATGATAAAATTTGCTAACATAGTTTTTAATAAAATTTCTAAATATATGATATCATTAAGTCTATTAAATAAAGATATTTTCTTAACAGATTGCTTACTTTTAATTTTAAATTTTACATCAAGAAGAAATTTTGACATCTTTGATAAGATATTAAAAGTACAAGAAAATAATTTTTATAAGTACTCTACCATCACAAATAAAAATAACATTTTATTAATTTGTAAGTGACTAGTATTACCTGTAGCATATTATTATTATTATTAAACAGAAATTTAATACAAGAAGCAATCTATTATGATAGATCGTGCAAATGACGATATGAAACTAATAAAAAATATATCCAAACTAAAAAGTTAAATTATTATTATTGTTATTATTTATTTAAATAAGATAATTAAAATTATAATTATTGAAATAAAAAGATAATTTATTATTTTAATTCACATGCAACATAAGGTAATATTAGCGGCAATAGAGCGAGGACCAGCGGCAATAGGTAGCGTCTCCAGAAGCTGAAAGAAATACTAGTAGTCCAATGGAAATGTCCAGAATCTGTTGTAACTGTTTAACCAGCGACAGATGCCTGGGCCACTTTGTATCTACGAACGCAATGAAGTATGGCATTATTTATTTTAGCGTCAGCAGGCGCATTTTTTATGTCCTTTTCAAGTATTTAAATATACATAAAATATTTACACATATTTTTCTAGTAGTGCGTAATAATGTTTCTTTACGAGATGCTGAACAGAAAAAAGAAATCTTAATAATTTTTAACCAAACTTTTCCAAAATGCACCATATCTGGTATCTTTAAACTTTTATAGGAAAAGTCTGGGGATCGATTTGAATTTGATGGTTATTAACAGTTGTAAATGAATATTCAAGCCCATAATGAGTAGTTCCAACTCGGTTATTAGAGTTTTATAGTGCCAAGCTTTATCAAGCTCAAGATTAGATATTGATTCTTTACTTTATGGAGGCAAGGCTTAACCCTTCGTGTTCAAATTAACTTTAACTAAATTGAGCTTACTGAGCCTCAAATTATTCTTACATTAAGGATTAATTATTCAAGCGGCCACTCAATTTTGGTCATATGTATACTTACACCTCTTATGTTTTAAGCATTACAACTACCCCCTGGTTGCAATAGCATCATTTCATTTTATATAATAATTATTACATCCACATCTAAAGTTTAGTAATGTTGGTAAATTACCCCAAAAATAACGCAAGTTACAAATAATCTTTTACTTTATCGAATCTATCAAGTGTTCTGGTGGAATTGGAACCTGTATATTGAGGCTTATCACGATGAAACAAATTGAGTTGAGCTCGAGCATGGAGAATCCAGACTCACGTTAAGGTGTTTACAACACAACCGAAGGTAGAAGTATATTCCATAAATTTAAATGAACAAACAAAGAAAAAAAAAAAAAGCTAAGTTACCGATCCATTCACAAAACTAAATGTTAATCCATGTATGATCCTGGAGAAACATCTGCCCCCTGTCCGAAAGCATCCACGCTTCCCTCTCTCTCTCTTTCTTATCTCAATTTTCAATTGTCATGCGCGTGGGTCCCACGCCCCACCCGTTCCCCCTCCTTTGCTTGGATATCAGCCTCCCGTACCGCTCTCGCTTGACTTGACTCCCATCTCTCGACGGGACAACCGAAAACAAACACCAAATTCTCACAAGAAAAGGAAAAAAGTTCCCCTTAACTATACAGCTCTAAACAAAAACCCTAGCTATCTTCTTCTCCAGCTTTTGATCTCTTCCCACACTTGGAAGTTCGATCGAGTTAATCGCTTTCTTTCTCTGATCGTCGTCGACGACGTACGTCGATGGACGACAACAACGGCGCAGAGACATCCGATCCAGCATCCGAGTTCGCCGTGGATTCTGGATGGGCGCTGGCCGGAGCCGACTCCGACGCCGTTAATTACTTCTTCGATAGGGAGAGCAGCATACTCGGCGATTTCGGATGGAATCTCGGGACCGCCGTGGACCGACAGGGGGAGGGGATGGGACAGCTGGAAAGAGCTGCTAGTTTGGCGGGAAGCAGCTCCGACAGGGGTCCATCGGGGTTGAATCCTTCGGTTTCCTCAAGCTCGAGCGAGGATCTACAGGAGAAGTCCGCTGGCTTGGACAGGAAGCCGCCTGAGATACCGTGAGTAATCGCCGCCCGCCATTACGTGAAAATATTAACAGAGAAAAAAAAGGAGATCTAGAAAGGAAGTTTCGAGTGTTTGAGGACTGAATCGTAAATAAGGCTATAATTCGGTGGGTCAAATGAGTCCGTACACGTCGGCAAACTGTAGCGAGGGCGTCGGTTCATGCAAGGTTAGGGTGGTTAAGCTTAAGCTAGCAGGAGAGGGCAATTTCGTTATTTTATTGAAAAATCAGGTGCAGAGATGAGAGACTCAGGGGATCGACAACTTTTCGGGCTAGCTACTGATTTTACCTCTGGTAATATCAGTATTGCCACGAGCACCGCCGTTATTGCGGCGGGGATGGCGTGCTTTCGAGGAAATAATCATTTTTCCTTTTCTTCTTCTTTTTCTTTTCCGCCATGAATTTTCCTTCTTCATTTACATAAAATCCAAATTAACCAAAACTCCAGAATATCACGAAAGCCCCTTTTGTAACGTACTCTTCCCTTTCCAAATAGTTTCTTGGGTCGCTTTTTCATTTCTCAGTCATTTTGCTGCAGTGCTTGATATTTTATTTGTTGTTGGATACACTTTCTCTTTTTGTTATGCATTGGTTTTGTCCTGTCCGTTTAGATAAAAATTTTTTTTTGCAGATTAATGCATGTGCTTAGCGGGTGAACAGGTGGTAATAGTCAAAACAAGATGTTGTCGCAAGTTGTATGGCATATAAACTGCATGACGTTATGCTCCTTAGCTAATTTGTGATCTTGGGTCCCTTGGAAAAGGACTAAAATGGGTTCTTTTGCTTCATTAATGCAAAGTAGGATAGAGCTCTCTCACTTCACTGTTAATTTAGATGTTCCAATACATTAGTTCGTATATACTTATAGAGTTATTGTACGTTCCTCAAGTTATGGACGAGCTCAGAACTCGACTTCTTTGACAGATACTATATATATATATATATATATATTTGACTGTAATTGGTCTGATGATTCTAGATTCTTCTGTAGGACGAAGGCCAGAAAGAAGGGTCAAAAGCGAGTTCGACAGCCACGTTTCGCGTTTATGACGAAGAGCGAAGTTGATCACCTTGAGGATGGCTACCGGTGGAGAAAATATGGACAGAAAGCTGTAAAAAATAGCCCATTTCCTAGGTAAGCTCCTATATGTTTCCAATCAGGCATCACTGACAACATTGACCGGTTCACATGATTCGTCGGCTTTTGCACGAAACATTGACCATTTTTTCTTCTCTATTTTGAGCATGTTTCGAAAAAATTCTTTAAAATTTGTTGTCGCCTCGCTTTCTCCCTTCAGAGGGTAAATTATATATAATAAGAGTTAAACAATTCTGATTGAGAAAAAGTGCTTATCTTTCTACAGAATTCTGACCATGCATTCCTAATCGACAATCTACAAATTTCTTACGTCAAGGATTAAACTTTGCTTAACCAACAACTATATAATTAATCCAATCACAAGCTCCGGATGGTGATATATTATAGCTGCACTTATATTTAAGCTTACTATGCTCATGTATCATGCCTTTGATATCTCGAACTTTTTACCTCCAGGACTTTGCTGTATATACCCAGGACGAATATTGAAATCAGTACCAAGTACTTAATTTTTCTCATTTTCTCCAAAAAAAATTCACGTGCTTTCAATTTTCTATATATCTTAAAGGTTATAAAATACTGAAAAAT
This sequence comes from Aquilaria yunnanensis, assembly GCA_039654915.1. Taxonomy (NCBI): domain Eukaryota; kingdom Viridiplantae; phylum Streptophyta; class Magnoliopsida; order Malvales; family Thymelaeaceae; genus Aquilaria; species Aquilaria yunnanensis. The sequence goes on from CM077595.1 coordinate 8,820,176, forward strand.
AGTTTTCTTCATGAAATCTTAGGTCTTTCCTTTGTAGCTTTGGGAAAATCTGACGTGTGTAGGCTGCAGGAGCTACTATCGCTGTACAAATAGCAAATGCACAGTGAAGAAGAGGGTTGAACGCTCTTCAGAAGATCCTACCACTGTCATTACCACATACGAAGGCCAACATTGTCACCACGCAGTAGGATTCCACCGTGCCGGACTCATCAGCCACGAAGCTGTACTTGCCAGTCAGTTGAATCCAGCAATCTCCCCTTTTTATTATCCAGGAGGAGTTCATCAGTTGCAGAGAGAAATTGCTCCGAGCATCCCAACCCAGCAACAAGCATCAAATTCAAGTGATGTAGGAGGTTCTCGAGTGCTGCCAGAAGCTCCTACTGATGAAGGATTACTTGGTGACATGGTGCCTCCAGGGATGCGTAATAGATGATACTAACACGTACAGATACGGTAAACCATACATATTTATCTTTGCAGTTCTATTCTTTAAACCTGATTCAATGCTAAATATGTGTGTATGCGTGCATGTTTTTTTTTTGGTGGGGGGGGGGGGGTGTGGGGGAGATAGATGAAGCCGAGGAAAGCGGCAGATATCTTGCATCTATAGTGATGTAAAAGATGTCAGAATAGTAAGTTGGTCTAAGGGAATGATTCAAAAATTGTTAAATGTATATATTTAATGAGACAAACACCACAAAAATATGCCCGTCTATTGGACAGTCTTTGGGTCGTATTTTATCAAAAAAGAGGTTGATGTTTTGCCAAATACTATTCTTTTATATTGTTCAGCTGCTACTCCATAAAAACTGAAAATATATTGAAGCGAAAAATGCAACTTTAAATCAAATTGGGTCCATATACAACCCCCCCCCCCCCCCCCCCCACCAACACACACACACACACAACCACCCACAAAAAAAAAGGGTTGTGTGTATGTGTCCCTAATGTGCCTCATACATGGGATACGGGTACTTGCCCACATTTTCAGAGTCCGGATTGTCTCTAGTCCACTAGAGGTTTTCAATGGTATAATTTCCATTTTAACTAAGTATTGAAGTAAAAAGAAACATGTGAAACAACAACATTGGCGTGCAATTATGCCACTGCTAGCTAGATCCTCCAGTGCATGTAGTGGGGACTGCCTCTAGAATCTCTTTACATATTTTAAAACCACCTTAAGTTTCTAATTAGTAGGTTGTTATCCGTGCATCCATTTCAACCCTCAAATGCCATCAAATAGGCCAAGTTGCTCTTTTGCTGACCAGATATTATGAATCTTTTGAGACAATATCTTTATTAAGGACATATATTTGTAAGTGTACACCACTGAACTTGACCGACTTTGATCCTAGACGTTGTACGTTTTAATGAGTGTTTTTTGATACACATTGTATGGTAGGCCAGGGCCTTAATCATGATTGTGTGCTTTGTGCTTGTTTCCTAGCTGCAGTGCATCATGACCAATGTCATGCGCATATATATATATATATGTACATCTTATTGGCTCTAGACTTATCCGCTGCAAATAAGCACCTGTGATTTATAAATCAGTGGACTTCCCTTATCCTTATACTTGGCCACTTAATCTGTTATAGCTTCATCAGCCAGTCCACGAAGAGCTTTCGTGAAGAGACTTCTGATTATAACCAGAAGAATCTTCTGGACCCACTTGTAAGATGTTTTAACTAACTTAAAGGTGTTTGTGCTGGTTGAATGCTTAAAATCAGTGGTGGAGACTGACTTTAATGTTATCCCTGCTACCTCTAGCTACTTACCAATCAGTTTGAATACTATACATATACAGTTTACCATACGTATTTAAAAACCGGGAGAATATATATGTATTTTCACCCTCACTCAGGAAATGAGGTAATAAAATACACATCATGAACTTGCTCGATTTGACATAGGTCCATAGCATAGCGTACGTCTGTCGTACTCAAATATCTCTTATTATTAGACAATTTCTAATTAATAAATATATACTACACTTAAATTAAAGATCAGATTCTTTAATTTGGTTCCTTTTCTTTGAAGCACTACTGTTTCCCTACCTTCGATATATGGATTCTTGGAAAAGGATGGTCGTTAGAAATGACCCTTGGATCATGATCATGGGAAGAGGAAAATCGACTTTTGATTCATCTCCAATGGGAAAGAGCACACAAGTTTTGGGGTAGCCAATGAAAGGGAAAAGGAAAAGCTGACATAGAAAAATGGGTCGTAGCTTCCTGTGCCATATTACGGAATAAAATCTGTCTGACGTGAACTGAATAATTAATAATTATATATATATATATATATATAGAGAGAGAGAGAGAGAGAGAGAGAGAGGCAGACAAACACACACACACACACACATTGGTAGTCGGATTTATTTGGAATAATCTAACTAGTAAAGTCGCTTGAGCATTTCTGTGTGATATATTCTTTTGTTCTTTTCCCCATTTCTCTATTGCTTGTCAAATTTTGACAGGCCTTCGGGGGGGCGATTTGTACAAGAGAGGCATTACTCCTTTTATCGAGCTAGCTAGAGGGCATGGTCGAATGGAAGCACCAGAGCTGGGATTAGTGAGTTCATTCTCTTCCTCAAACTGATCTATTGTTGATGCAAGCAAAGAGAAAAGAAAAGTTTTTTTTTGTTAAAAAAAAAAAAGCGATCATGTCCCTCTTTTTTATTCATATATTCCTATATCATCTCGTGTATAAATATTGCTCCCATGAACTAATATGGAGAGGCCTCCGACGTGGCACTAAAATATCTGCATGTGTGGAGCTTTGATTAGTTTGCCATGGGAGAAGGTCCCATACTCGGTTGTCATGTGGATATGTATAGCTAGACAACAACAGTATAAGGGGTTTAACGTCAGTAATGAAAAGTAGAAACATAGAGATGGTTTTTGGTACTTGACTCATTCCATGAAGATTACAGGTTTCAACTTTGGGTACTTTCCGGAATGAATAATACCTGACGTACAACATTTCTAAGAGAGATATTCGTCGTGCTAATTAATTGCAATATTCTTAAATTTAGTTATGAACATATATAAGGCAAGTGTTTTTTAATATTTTTGAACAAAAGGATTACCCTACTGCTAGGGTTGGTGTGCGAAGAGTAGTCTTATTCCATCTCATGTTAATTTGTCCAACAGAGGACAGATTTCAGTTAACACAAGACTTTGATGAACCCCCTGAATTCAAAAGTACAGGAAGAACTATGTATATATATACAGAGTCTGTCAAAGAAGTTTTTTTTTGTTATTATTTCTCATGATAATGCGTTGGATTCATTTAATTCTCCATTTAAAGACCAATTGAATGCTCGTCATTGCTTGCTGTATATATCTGTTAATATTATTTAATTACTATATATATATGTGTGTGGGGGGGGGGGGGAATTTCTGAAAAGTTTGGAGATGATCTCATCTATCTGCTTCTGATCTTTTTTCTTGTTGTGGATGAATTGGATGGACCTCATGCCCTCAGTCAGTACGTAGTAGATCCTCGCAAGCGCTACGTACGTTCATGCTTCAGTACGTGAGTGAAGCGCACAGGTAGGTCAGTATTAATGTCGGTAAATCCCTTTTTGCAAAATATAAAAAAAGAGAGGAGACGGGGGGTTATGGGAAGACGGGGACCAGGGACCAGTGAGTAGTAATGGGCCACTTGTTGATTTTGGGGTCAGTGTTGCGTGGATTTCTATGTTGCTTCAGAGTTAGGCAGTCAGCCGACATTTGCCTTTTTACCTTTACTTTTTCACTTCTTTCTTTTCTCTGCCTTCCCCACTTTACTCACCCGTCTTTTCTCTCTCTCTCTCCCCCCCTTTTTTTTTTGTTTAGATCCGCAAGATTTAACATATAATTAATCCTGTGGCAAAGCTTTTCTTTTTTTCTTGGGCAGAAAAATAAAAAATGGTTTTACAAAACTTTTGTATATGTAGTCATTGCAGTAGAAATATGTGCTAAACTTGCTTAAATGGAATAATATATTAGTAAGTTTTAAAATTTTTTGTGTTTTGCCATAATAGACCTAAAATTAATTGACTATCCATATCAATCTTAAAATTATAGAAACATTAACAGTCAATTCATTTTAACTTAAATCAGCTTAATTCAAAATAGTTTATTTTTATGTTTACATCCTTTTTTACTTGAAATTAATTTCATTTAAAAGCTAATATTATATAGATATAGTAATCCATTTGAAAGTAAATTTTTATGATATTATGAAATTTTTATGAATTTTTCATTTTTAATGGCTAAAAATATAAAATTCATAAAAAATAATAAGATTATAAAAATTATATTTTCAATGGATTATTACATCTATATAATATTGACTTTTAAATAAAATTAGTACCGGGTAAAAAAGAGGTAAGAATAAAAATAAATCATTTTAGATTAAGTTTACTTAAGTTAAAATGAATTGGTTGTAACTCTATTAGGCCTTATTTGGACAACTTATTAAATCTCGGATAGAAAAGAAAAAAGGATGTTTTCTTTGGCTACAATGGACTAATTTCGAGCTGATGTGGCTATTGTTGACTCTGTTAGCCCTTTCATTGCCACAGCAGACCTCAAATTCACTTCCTACATAAACGTTACCACCATTTTCTCCCTAATTTTCTTTCTTAATTTCTCATCATCCGTCATGACCACTGCTCTCCTTCCCTCCCGATTGATCATGCAATCGAAGGCTCCAACTTCAATGGTGGCCATTTTCACCTCTTTCATTCTTGGAACTAGAGACCCTTATTCTCAATTCAAATAACTCGTTGACGGCCAACATCGTTGTGGTGGCTGATGCAATGCTAGAACCATGTCTATTGCGCAAAGGCAAACCTTTTCAAGTTTGAGGGAGAATAACAAAAACAATAAAATGATGTTGAGAAGTTTCATCGTTGCAATGGAGTAATTTCGGCGTATTTGAATAGCGCATTAGAGATAGCTTGGAGCTACCGAAGATCTCTAAAATGGAGACATGACCCTGGTAGATAAAGGGGTCAAAACAGAGGGAAAGAAATCATCAAGGCTATTAACAGCAGTGATAAGGAAGTCAAATCCAAAATCGAGGTTGGCAATAGAGGCAAGCACAAAGGACTTGATGGTGGGAAGAAAGGTTTTGCGTCTGAAAATCAAGGATTTATTAGTTGTTGTTAGGGAATAAGATATGGGTTTTAGAGGAGATTGGAATTGGAATAGATAGCTAGTAATCAAATAAGTGGTAATTCAAATGAGGACTACAAATACAGAGAAAAATCCACAATTGCCAATCTTCTGAAAATGGAAGGCAAATAGGAAATCAATAGATCTCTTCCTCATGAAGTGAAGAAATGGTAAACCTTAGCTCAACCAGGACCAGACTTTCTCTCAAATAATCATTGTTGAAACCCAACTTATGATAAAATACTGTAACTGAATGTTGATTTTAACTCTAAATTTCTAGATTTAAAACAAGAATTGAAAATCGAAGGACACAAACAAAACAACAAGGAGGATTTATGTATAGAAGTGCCAATGAAGATTCTAATTATCAATGGCCTCTTAAGCTACTGTTAACATTCGACGCCAGCGGAGCACACAGCAAGGAGGATTTGCATGTGTACAAGGCTAATAAGGACTTTTTAGTTAGCTACACAATGCTGGCCCAATCAAACGCAAAAAAAAAAAGATGACAAGTGGAGAAATGAAGATTTTTGTCACTCTTGTTTTTTATTTTAAGCAATTCAATCTTTAAACTCACCAATTAGATAAAAAAGAGTCGACAAGTCAGAATGTAATGCCTGTTATATATCACCTTAGCTTTTTCATCTAGCTTCCGGTGAAACATCCAAATTAGCACTAACAGAGCTAACAATTTCATAGTTTTAGGACTACTTGCCAAAGGGATTTGTAGCACCATTTGTTAACATCAACTTAAACAAAAAAAATTTAGCATAAATTGCACCAAAAGTCACATAACTATGCCAAATACTATAGTTTCGTTAAAATATTGATTGTTGGTAAAAAAATTGCATGTTATGGATTACATTAATTGAATTGTAAAAAAATATATAACAGAGTCTAATGTGAGGTTGTGGTCAAAAAGGATAATGGCGAAGAGCCATAAGATCACCTAAAACTTGAACAATAGCAAGTTAATGAACAATGGTTTAGTTTCATGGAGGAACCAATAGGTTTTGCTACTGGGAAAGCCAGATACATATTATATTGATTTTTGTAACAGAAACAAGACATATAGCCAGGCTGAGGTTTTGAAGTGCTCTCATTCATGATATGTACTACATATTCCTACCATGCTATCACATTGGATGCCTTACTTAATTCCATCTATAATAAATATATAATTTTACTATGGATGTAGACTGTGACATTACATATACATTGTGGCCAATCATGCTACATTTAATTTCATAGTTCAAAGTTTAAGTGCAGTATCCAAGATATTTAATATCGTTATTGTTAGGTATACTGCACCTATAAACTATTTATATGTATAGGCCATATACTTTTATTGCATCATATAACGTTACTAAATTCACAAAAAGAATATTGGAATATTATTTTAAGATAAAATACATTAAATATAATTTTCTTGCATTTTTATATGAATTCTTATTATTTTCATCATAATTTTTCTAATATAAATAAAATATACATAAGAAAAAATATTTTTATATGAAAACACAAAAAAATAGAATATATAAAATAAAATAAATATATTCAACAAAAAATTCATTTATTTGCACATGAGGAAAAAATGATCAATTACCAATAAATTTTACTTATAAAAAAATTAATATCTATGTCAAAATATGTACATTAATTATATTCTATCATTTTAAATATGTGCATACAGTACTTTTATGTAAAATAGAAAAAAAACTACAATACCCATGTACTGCAATATACCACAGTAAACTAAAATGCATCAATATACTTGATACTAAAAAGTATCATTATATACAATTTGAAAAAATAACAACTTGCGAAAGCTTTTGTACAATCATACTACACCACTAAAAAAAGGCATTTTTCCCATGGCCTTTACCAACGGCTTGGCGTTCGAAATTTTGGTTTTTCAACGCCTAGCCGTTGGAAACAAGGCCATTGGCAAATCAAGCGTTGAAAAAAAAATTCCATTCGCCCTAGGGTTGGCCATTGGAAAGTTAGCAGTTGAAAATTTCTAACAGCTTAAACATATAGTTATTTCTAACGGTTGAATGATTTTCCAATGGCTTCGACTGTTAGGAATATACTAGTGGTTAAACCGATGGAAGTTTCCAATGGTCAGGATGTGGGGAATTTTTTTCAAAACAAATAAAAAATATTAAATTTTACATTTTTATGTTTACAAAAAAATATATTTTTTATTTATTAAAATCACATTTTATATTTGCTTAAAACATGTTTGTGTGTGTGTGTGTGTGTGTGTGAAAATCATATTCTGTATTTTATGCTCACAAAAAATTATATTTACTAAAGTTATAATTACAAAGATTATATTAGCACAAAAAATTATATTATTCAAGAATAAGTTACCAAAATTGTATTTTATATTTTCCTAAAATTAACTAAAATGTACTAAAATTTTAAAAAAGCAATAAAAAGTTAATAAATAAACAAATATTATTAAAAATTAAAAAAATCACTAAAACTTGAAACCAGAACAACAATTAAACATGATTTCAAAAGAAATAAAAATTCAAACACAATGGGCACAACAAGATTCATTAGATCGAGCATTCGACTACCAAGAAAAGAAATCAGGTTGAGGATTCTAATGGCAAGGAACGGTGACCGATGGGGACCGACAATGAACGACAGCATAAGGAGAACGACAAACAACTGAATCTACAAAACCTTACTTAAAAGAAGATCTATAAAATCAAACACAAAATCAAAAACCGATGAAGAAATAGATCTACAAAACCAAACTCACATCATTAATGACGAGCTAGGAGATCAAGGTAAGGCAAAGAAATGGTGGAAGAAAGGCGATGGAGAAGAGATTACGACAAATAAACGAAGGATAAGGAAGGGCGGAAGGAGGAAGAAGATACGAATGATAGAGGGAGATGCGTACGACAGAGGGAGATGCGAACGACGAAGAGAGGTGTGAATGGCAGTGGGACAGTGAGAGAAACAAACGATGCTAAGGCGAGAGAGACTAGGGTGGGAAAAGCAAAAGAGGCAAGAGAGCTGGCTAAGAGCTGAGAGATATGGTGTCGGTGGTGGGTATGAAGGATGAGAATGAGGGCTAGGGCATGACAAGCATATATATATATATATATGGTATGTATGTATAGGCTAGGGTTAGTTGGTATTAAGCCCAAATTCAAAAAAACAAGGTATGCCCAACTCTAATAGGACAAGGCGGCCAGCCCAAATCCAATATAAATGCTATTTTACTTTCTAAAATTATAAATAAATATAATAAATACTGTGTGTGTGTGTGTGTGTGTGTGTGTGTGTGTGTATTAAAAATAAAATACTAATACAATATAGATGTTAATAATAATAATAATAATAATAATATTATTATTATTATTATTATTATTATTATTACATAAATATATTAATGTGAATATATATAAATAGAAATACAATATAATCTATAAACACATATTATTATTATTTTTATCTCTAATAACAAACACACACACACACACACACACACACACATTACTTTTATTATTATTATTATAAAAAAATATTATCAAAATATTAATTTACTTTCTAAAATTGTAAAATTTATTAATTTAATATCACTTTTTTCCAATGGTCTTTGCATTGAAAATTTCCAACGCGAGAATTTCCAATGGCCATTGCATTGGAAATTTAAACTCTATAATTTCCAACGGCCCAATGTGTTGGAAATTTCCAATGGCCAGGCAATTGGAAAAATATGATCTTCAAAATTTGGCCGTTGGAAATTTGGCTCCCATTTTTCCAATGGCTCATTGCGTTGGAAATTTCAAACAGCCAAGCCGTTGAAATTTTGACCGTTGGAAAATTCATGTTTTTTAGTAGTGCTACATACTCACAATAAATGAAATATAGTATGAAATTTCAAAATTTTGGGTGAAATTAAGGACCTTGGCAACATTAAACATAGTTTTTGGGTCCTGATGCAATTTACTCAAAATTTTAATAGAATACTATATATATCAGAAAACTTGAGAGTTTAAAAAGAAAGTATTTGCCTTGCATTGTTCATTGGCCTTACCAAGTGTTAAGTTCACACCTAATATCAGCTTTCCTTAGAAAAAAGAAAAACAAAGGTTAGTGAAATTTGTAGTCTTAAAAGTTTGACCAAATTTTTATGCAAGTCCTGAAATTGTTGAGTATACATTTTAAGTTCTAACTTGTTTTTAAAAGAACATGTCAGTCATGATATTGGCAAAGCTAATAAAAGAGTTTTTTTATTGACACAACAAATCACCAAATATAGCTTCAACCTCTAAATTTGGTTAACCAAGACATTTACCCCTTGAACTTCTACTTGGGCAACTTAGCCCTTGAACATTCATAAATGGGTTAGTCAACTATTTTGACTAACGTGTGCGCCTTACATGACACTCTTTTACCAAATGACATTCTCTTATATTTCCCCAACCATAAGAATCATTAAAATGAGTAAGAGAACTTCAAGTTGGCTATTTGCCTGCAATTTTTGACCTATTGAAAATTTTAATCTACAACTTTTTCACATCTAATAGCCAACAACATTCAAAGCTGGAAATAGCTCCAGTTTTAACATGTTGAAAAAATTTACTCGAGTGTTTTTCATGTCCAGGAGCCCAAGTATTCTCATTGCTTGAAATAGCTATATATAGTTTCAACTATTAAATTTTTTCAACCCATTAAAACTACAACATCTGTAACTGGCCTTCATTCTTGGACTATAAATAACTTTGGACTTGCAATTTTTAACTGCTTACCTTTTCCAACAAATTAGTTCTTTTACAAGTAAAGCTTAGAGCATTCAAACTAATTGCAGACTAATAAAAACCATATTGCTTTTTCTTGATTAAAATTTTGGCACAACGAAAGCAAAGAATTTGACATAAATAACTTAAATATATTTTATAATCATCAAGACCAATGATTTATAAGTGGAACAAATCTAACACTTAAAAACTAAGGTTGATATTTTGTGGTCTTATAGTAAACAGAAATAGCGCACCTTAAACTGGAATATTTAAAGATTTACAATGATATAATACTGTTCAATATGAATTAACAAAAAGGCGTGAATGTTAAAATTTGCAATAAAAAAACCTTGTTCTTATTGATAATGTTTTATAGAACCCACAATTACATCAAAGGCACCATATTTACATGCCCTTATTCCAACAGAATATTGTATACAACCCTAACACTTACTCCACCTACCTAAACAACAAGTGACATGACCAGTATAGAGCAAAAAAGATCATAAATGCAACACAAGGTCATGACATATACTTTCAAATCAAACATTTTCTTATCCATATTCCCTATCCGCTCAACTAACAACCTATTAACAAAACTTTTAGTTGCTTGTTCCTTTGCGTAACATAGCTGCAAAACTTAGACCTTCAGTGCACAAACTTCCTTTTTCAATTCTTTCCCTTTTGTATAATATTTAGCAATGACAACTTTTGCTTGTTTTGAAAACTTATCATTGATCCATTTAAAATGTTGGAATCTTTGCTTGTTCACAAAATCCACAAGCAAATATGGTATAACAAAATGCATATGTGAAGTATGATATAACAAAAAACATCAACATAACATTCATCGCTACATGACAACAACTCAGTTTTCTAATGTACCATCTATGTTCTTATTTAACACAAGGGATTAATACCACCAAAATCAGCAAATTTTCCTTTCCTTAGTTGAACAATAGTTCAGTCTTATAAATAAATCGCTCTCCATAGCTAAAATGAACATATTCAAATTCAACAAAAGATTCCAACAAAACAAATCCATCATAACCATACTCAAATGCATTTGGGATGTTAGTTACCAAATCTTTAGATTCAACAAACAATTCTAAACAAAAGAAATAAAAAGTTAGCACCTACACCATTATAATGATAGTAAACGTATCTTTAACCCAAATTTTCTCCTTCTCTTTCCCATGCTTGATGCTTATATTTGCATATAGGTACATCTTTATTGAACCACAACGCTAATGGTGTTGATATAAAATAGTTTGAAGACACCGATAAGCCCTCAAACTACAATCTAATACTCCTCTCCTTCCCCTTGATATCCACTCTTTGCTTAATCTCAAATCTTATTTTCTGATTTAGAGTTTTTGAGTACCAAATGCCCCAATTCTCAAATAAGTTAAGTTGTTGTTCCTCTCTCATTTTAATGACTCTTGTGGATGGGCAAATGGACAAAAATGTCATCTGTTAAATGAGTCTCATGTGAGGCACACATGGTAGTCAAAAGGGTTAATTGACTCTTTTATGGAAGTTCAAGGTCTAAGTTGCCTCGAGTTAAACTTCAGATGGATAAGTGTCTTAGTTAACTAAGTTGAGAAGCTAAAGTTATGTTTTGGCCCACAACATAATGCCACTTAGATCAGTACTAACAATTTATTAGGGGTTAGCATTATTCGGATAAACTCAAAAAACTGAAAAGACCGATTATATTTGGGTAAAATGATTCAGTTTCAATTTCAATTCAGTTGATTTGGACCAAAACCAAATTTTATGTTTAGTTATCGAATTGATTATTAGATCATATACTTAAAACTGAATAAATTAGATAGACCAAATAATAATAAATGTTTTGCCATTATCTGTAATAATCTTATAAATATGAAATTATTCCTATTAATTTTTACCATTATCTATATTGACCGTACATTTATAAAGTTATTTCCTACTAACTTTGGACAATATGTTGTCTATATTTCTTTAATTTTTTGTATTAGAGGTAAAATTTTTAGTATTTATCTTATTTTTTCATTTGCCATGTGTTTTCGTCTTAGAAAGATAATCAAACAAACTAAACTGAATAAATTGAAGTATAATTTAGACAATTTGGATTAATTTTGACATATAATTCAAACAATTTGGATACACTTTATAAAAATAAAAAACCAATTGAATTATTATGTTTTGATCAGTTTTAAATTGAACTAATTAACTGAATGCCCACCGCTACAATTTATTACCTATTTTTAGATGCGTACATGAAATTAGACCAACTGCTGCGCTCATAATACATTGAACAACTAACTTTACAAAATATTTTATCTACACAGCACAAATTTTTTATATAAAATATTTTAATTTTAGCAAAGTATGTAAAGTGCTACCACAAATATAGCACAGTGTACATCTGATAGGTAATTAAATGAAATTCACATTGAAAATTAATAATTTACAGCAAGATCCTTGAATTTTGAAAAAGAAATGAAGTGGTAAAGATTTTTTTTTCTTTTTTATACTGCAGTATCATAAATTACGACGAAATTTTATTTATTATTAAGTTTTATGAAACATTTCTAACAAAAAGTGACGTTTTTCATAATTTTTAGGCGTAAGGAATGTTTGGTTGAAGAATTTTGTTTGGCACTAAAATTTTGAAAAATAAAAACCAATAATTTTTTTAAAAACTGATTGTTGACCAGCAATTGTAAAAAAACAAATCTAAACAATAATGTATTTAATTAGACTGAGATAATGATTTCTTGGATTCTTATTTTCAAGAGAGATTTTTTCATTCATAATTCAATGAAAAATCATTTTTCTACCTGAGAAGTTTGAAGTTAGGAAAATTACTTTCCAGAAATTGTGAATAAATCGTCTGTTCTCACCGAAGAAATCACTACATATCATCTACTTGAAGCACAATATTGTTTAGACTTTTTTGGTACTACAATATTGTTTAGATTTTTTTTCCTACAATTGATACTCAGTCATTTTTTATATTTTAAAAGTTGTGGATTTTCGCCTTAATTCTAAAATTTTACTCTTCTACAATTTTACTTTCTAAAGATTTTGAGAATTTTTTAACTAAAAATTCCTTAAGGCTAATTTGGTTGAGTTGTTACCAAATGATAATAATTCAATCTTACACGCATAGACGAATGTATGGTCTTGTAAAAATTTTTCTATTAGTTCCTGAAAAAAACAATGATATAAAAAAATTGTGTCAGAACTAAATTTAAAAGAAAATCGAGGTGGATCAATCTTTATGAAATGTCAAGGAACTTTGCAAGGTCTAACCACCTTCTTCATTTACTAAATTTTAGTCCTCAGAGTTCATGTGGATCGTATTTTTTGTGCTCTCAAGAGGGCCTCTATTTGTTGTGTATGAGGGGAAAAAATAGGCTCAAATCTATTTTACTCCCTTGAACTTTGTTAACTCATTCAGAAAACATCATAAATTTTGGCACGATGCAACTTAGTCCCTCCAAATCCAATATTAACAGTTGGGCACTTTGCACCTTTAATCTTATATCTGTTAGTTGACCAACCAGTAAATTAAATTACATGTTTAGTCACTAAGCTTGTTAGTTTGTCCCCCTTATACCTATACTTTACCATCTAAGAATCTAAGCCCTATCCTTTATGGGTGTTCACGGTGCGGGTTTGACTGGGTTCACCCTAAACCCAAACCGCACCACATAGGTGACTGGGTTACATAATATAAAACAAAACCGCACCGCTTATCACAAACTTCAATTAAAGCCCAAACCACATATAATGCGGTTCGGTGTGGTTTGGTTTGACCAGTTTTAATTTGTCTATCCTATAAAACAATTTAAGCTACTTCAAAAAACTTGTCTTAATGTTAATACGTTGTTCTAAAAACTAAATAGTTTTATGAAATATCAACAATTCCATAATTTAGAATATCACAAGCACAAAGTAAACTTTTTGTTACAAAATACAAAGATAATATATGGAATCCAAAGCTCCTGTCACACAAAACTGTCAAAGCTCATGCTTGATTAAAGTGCAAAATTACTTCAAAATATTTTAGCTTCTTATATGTAATGATCTTAACTTTACCTATATGGAACCACTAAGTGTGAGTTACAAGACAGTTAAAATAAATTAAAATTATGAACAATAAATTCTTAAATATGAGAACATGCTTACATAGAAAAAAATATGCATTGAATTAGTGGTTATTAATCAATACCAACAACAAGTGATATCTGAGTTACCCAGAAAAATTCTGTAAAGTTGTAGAATAATAAATTATAAATTAGATGTATCATTATGTGTATATTATAAAATATACTAATAACAAATACAAAAGAAACTATTTTACCTGATTCAATTTGTTCAAGCTCATCAATTCTTTCCTCAATCTCAAATAGAAGTTTCTATGAGGTTGTTAAAGATGCGATTCGATTCGGGTTTACAGTGTTTTAAAATTAAAACCCAAACCGCACCACATATACATTAGTTTTTATTTTTTAAAACCTAAATCGCACCATAGCCCGCATAAACCCACATAACTAACGGGTTAATTCGTTTCAGTCTATACGATGTCGCGGGTTAGATGAACACCCCTACTGTCCCTACCACCGGCATTGCTCCGACTAGCCACCGGCGCCTCACCTCATCCCACACTTCTGTGCTCAGGTATCGCCAGCTACCAACGAAGAGAAATCAATGGGAAGAGCCCCTTCACAACCCGTCCCCCGGTGTCCCCTCCTTGATCCGGCGCCCACAACGTTGCAACAACCTTTCAAATACTCATTTCGCTTGACTCGATCCAAATTCTTGATTCCGTATCCCGAATCCCCAAGCGTATAGCCCTAATTCTCATCCCCAGAACCTGAATTCCTAATCTCCCAAGCAAATTGTGGCTTACTTCACAAGCCTTTACATGGTCTGGTTGAAGTATGAGAGCGATGAAGAAATGTAGTGATGGCAACTCCCAGATGTCTTCGGGGCACTCCAGCTATCGACCGAACCCAACGACAGCGACGGCTCAGGCACCGGTGCGGCTGCGCGGAGTAGAAGCAATGTGCAGCAGCACTTAGATCGCGATGGAGCGTCACCTACCTACCCTAATATATAAGTTGTAAAATTTATTTATTTATTTATTTATTTATTTGATACTCATCTTCTCAATGTAGTGAGGTGCTGTGTCTACCTCGCTCTCAGGGTTCATCAGGAATGAAGCGAGCAGCTGCCCAAGGCAACTATGGATGCTTGCCTTCTAAACAGCAATGGCAAATTGATGAAAGGGAAAAAGTTAACCACTAGGAAGATCTCTGCCATTGTGAGATTTGTGGAATACCTTGCTCAGAGCTGTTGGCAACATAAACGAGGTTAGAAACACCAACTTAAACTAAAGAACTGAACTGTGGTCGAAATTTAGGCAAAGTACCAAAAGAGGACGAATCTAAAAAGAGGCATTAATGCAACTTGTGTAAGATTCCGTGCACGAATGAAGATAACTTGAAGCATTGCAACACATTGGTGGCCAAAAGCATAAGTGAAATAGGTTGCGTACCTTGGCCGGGTGAGCATGGGTTAGTTAAAATTGAAATCCAACCTGAACCACCCCTATTGTATTATGTTGGGTTGGGTAAAAATTAACTATGGTTCACGGGTTGATTTCACATATGTGAGAACCGATAGTTTTTGGGTTGGTTCTGGTTTCACATGAAATCAACTTGAGTTAGAACCGAACCAAAATTATGATATTACTAAATTATTCATACATTTATGTATTGAGAACAAAAATAATTGTGTGGTTGTTTTAGTATTTTATATTAAACCCTAAAATTAATATTCTTAATCTTGAATCTAAATTGGAACATGGGATAGGAAATTGTTTACATTTTCATATTGTAAGAAATTAAAATGATATTGTAGTTGGTTTGGTTTAAGTGGCAAGTAGATATGTATCAAATTAAATATTGTTTTCTTTGAACAGATAAAAGAAAGGAAATAAAGTATCTGATCAATGATCTTTCAGAATATGCAAAAGCATTTTGTGTAATCATATGCAACTAGATAAATTTGCATTCTTGTTGCATTATATAACAGCATGCGAAACTCTTTAAATATTATTAAGAACCTGTGTATTTAAATATGAATTTAGTTATGCATGTATTATGTTATATATTTCATAAACTAGTTATGAATGAAATTTGATTGAATTTAAATGTTGTTATAAGTATATTATATAAATCGAAAAACCTGAGAACCAGAACTAAAAAATCCAAAACTATGGTTCTAGTTCTTTTCAATTCTCAGTTTTTGAGTTGGGTAAAAAAATTTTGGAACTGAGCGTATTTCAAGTTGGTTCGGTTCTACTAGAAAACTGACTCAAACCAACCCATGCTCATCCCTATGCTTACCCATCTAAATGGATGTGCCAATAGCAAACATTCACAGGCCAAGTAAAATTTATTTCTGAACAAAAATTAACTGGTGAATGGATTATTCTTTTAGCTAAAATATCATAAAAATTAGTTATTTTGTAAAAGTAAAATGACTGAAATACTAATCATTAGTTAAAATAGATTACTTATTTTATTTTTTTAATGAATTTTTTTTTTCAAAATTTCTTTATTTTTGGATTATATTACTTGTAGCATTCTTTGTTTTTTATTTTTTTGCAATCTTTTTTTCAATATTCTTTATGATTTTGAAACTTTTGTTAAGTTTGTGTTTAATTACCATTAAGTACTTAAAGTTATACATATTTTTGTGATTTAGTAACTGAGACCTTAAATTGTTACAATCAAGTCACTAAACCATTAGAAATATAACAGAGTTAACGTCAAGTTGAATGAGTTAACGAGTTAAAAGGTTTAAGTGCGCTACATTTTATAACTAAGAGACTGAGTTGCACCATGTAACAGAAGATATGATGTGCAATATTTTATTGGCTTACTTCTTTCATTGATATGCACGTACTTCATACAATAACTTACAAATGTTTTGTACATAGTTAAACTCTATAACAAGAGAAATCCTATACAAGGATAAGTACAACCGAACTCTATCACAAGAGTAATCCCACAAAAGTGACAATGAGGGAAAATGTATGTGGCAAGAAAAACATTAATATCTTAACAGTCGCCCTTAAGTTGGAGCATGAAGATCTGTAATGCCTAACTTGCTTATGAGGAACATGAATTGATCTTTTCCAAGAGCTTTAGTAAGCATATTGGCTAGCTGCAGTTTGCTTCTGACATGCCTTGCAACCAAGTCTTTTGACAAGACTTTTTCACACAAAAGTAACAATTAATTTCGATATGCTTTATTTGTTCATGGAAGGCTGGGTTGTTTGCAATATGTATTGCAACCTGGTTATCACAATGCAAGACCATTAATTGAGGGAAAGTAATCATGAGGTCACTAAGTAAGCCTTTTAGCCACATAAGCTCATAGGTTACTGTGGTCATCGCACAATATTCAGCTTCTGCAGATGATCTGGAAACTATTGCTTGCTTCTTAAACTTCCAAAAAATAGGTGTTGTATCAAGCTTAGTTAAGTAGCCTATGGTGGATCTCCTTGTTTATGGGCAAGCTATCTTATCAACATCGCAATATCCATGTAAAATAAGGCTTCAATTGGATGGAACCAAAATACCACTTCCCGATGTTGCTTTCAAATATCACAGTGATTGCATGGTTACTTCAAGATGTGTTGCACATATGTGACATTTGGATGAGTGATTGTGAGATATATCAACTTACCAAGAAACGACGGTACTGATCTAGATTAGTTAGATCCTTACTATCCAACCAGCCAAGTTTGTGCTGCTGTTGAATTAGAAAAGTTGCAGGTTTGCAACCGGTCATGCCTGCATTCTTTAGTATATCAAGGCAAATTTTTCTTTATGACAAATATATTCCTTCAGGTGATCTAGAAATTTCCAAGCCAACAAAGTATTACAATTTTCCTAGACTTATAATATAGAACACATCATGTAAATGACATTTCAACACTTGTATGCATGTTGAATCATTTCCAGCAATAATAATGTCATCCACATACACAAGCACAACTAAAAACCATGATCAATAATGTGTAAATAATGAGTAGTCACATGTGTAAGTCAAATTCAACTAAGGATGCGGAGAATTTCTCAAGCCATTATTGAGGAGCCTGTTTAAGGCCATATAACAACTTTTGCAGCTTGTAGACAATCCCATGTCCAACTGTAGAAAAACCAAGTAGTGGAGTCATGTATATTTCTTCATTAAGATCCCCCTGGAGTCATGTAGATTTGTTCATTAAGATCCCCCATTTCTAACAATAGCTATACATAAGAAATAACATACTGTAGTAAACTTCAAGACTGGAGCAAATGTTTCATTAAAGTCTATTCCCTCATCCTGATAAAATCCTCTAGCCACCAATCTTGTTTTGTATCTTTCCAGACCCCTATTTGACTTGTGTTTAATGTGAAATACCTATTTCGAGCCAATTGCTATTTTTCCAAGAGTAAGCTAGACCATAGTTAATGTGAAATACCTATTTAAGGTTGTTTAAATCATTTATAAATGTCAAATAAAATAAAAAATATAAAAAAATTATTGTCTTTATCTCAGAAAGTTGGCCTCCTTTATTATTTACAACAATTAATTCATGATTTTATTTTTTTTAAAATTGCTTATGAAAATATAAAATTTTTATATAAAAATAGTACTTTAAAAACTCTAGTTTATAAATATAATTTTTTAAAAAAATTGTACAATACAAATTCATATAAATATATTTAAATCAAATTTTAGTAAAAGAGATAAAGGGGTCATCCTTTACAAAATGGATGGAGTATATATTATATATAAATTTACACGTAAATTAAGAAAAACATGAAAAATCACAGAGAAAAATACTACAAGATAATTCCAATTGTAATTAGTCACAAAAGGTGATTGAAAAGCAACCAAAGAAGTCAATCTCTTTTTTCCTAGTCATTCTTAGAAAGCAAGGGAAAATAGTGGCTGAATAAAGTGACTGAACTTTCAGTCACCTTAAAAGAAGTCATTCAATTTTCTTATTTTTTTAAATTATATAAATTATATTACATAAATTAGTAATTGTGACTATATATTTTTACTTTTTAATTATTTTTATCTTCTCTTAATTGTCTTTTGTAGCATTTTCATTGAAACGTTTTTTTGGACTCCTCCAGTGGCTCTTCAACATGACATCCAAGAGTGATATGCTGATTATAGATGTCCAATGACATAGTTTTTCGGCCGAACAAGAAGAAGATGATGGTGATTATGAGGTTGAGTAGCATGAACATAAAAATTGGGTGATTGAATAATAGATCTTACTCCTAGAGTAGATGGGTGATGGTGTCAATGGTACCGGAGAAGCTTTGCCTAAAAAGCAAAGATATGGAGAACTTAATGGCAAGAAAAGCAGTGAAGCAAAGGAAGGCAAAGTTTGAAGCAACAATGGTGAAGCGGAGAAAGAGAACAAAAAGGATTTCTAGGAAAGTCAAAAGGAAAAGAGATGGAAAAGGAGTGTTAAGGAGTTTGAAGAGGACTGTGATGGAGTTGGAATAGGAGATGAAAGCAATATCCAGCAAGAAAGGGATATGATTTTAAGGGAGATGGATTTTTTTCCTTTTAGAAAATACTGATTAGTAACAGACTAGTGACTAATTGATTTAAATTAGAGACTAAATATTGACTGATTTATTTATGACTAACTTTTTCACTTGTTATTCAGTCATTTTTTAACACAAATGGTTTAAATTAGTGACTAACTTATTTGTGACTATTATTTTCAGTTGCTATTTACTCACTTTTAACCACGGTTCAGTTACGAGTGACTGAATAACAATTGAATATATTTGTAACTGAAAGTCAATCACAATTTTTAGTCGATTTTGTGCATTTCTCTTGTAGTGAAATGACAATACTATAAATCATATGATAAGATAAAATAATTTATTAAACATGAAAATGATGAATAAATTTTAGATGATAAAATACTAATTGATGTAAAGAATATTAACGATGAGAGTATAAAAGATTCTTCTTAAAAAATATAAGAAAAATTTTGCAAACAATTTTTCATGATTGTCACTAAGGTGCGTAGTATATGTGGAATTAACGTCATATGTTAGTTAAATTAGTGTCTAGAATCAAGGTTGTCAAAATTAGGATTTCACATAAAATTTTTTATTTTCTATGGATCATAGTTAAAGAATTAGATCAAAATTGTAATCGTAAGTAATCATAATCGTAGAATCTAATTAAATCATTTTTATTATTTTGGATCATAAAATCTTAAGATTTTAAAATTTGAATTGGGATTTTGATAATCTTGTCTAGAACTATTGTTCTGGTGTTTGATACTACTTTTCTTATGCCTAATTATGTTAGATTAGTGTATAAATTAGTCAACCTGGTTGGGTAAAATCTACCGGAGGGTCACTTAGTTTTTTTTTTGTTCTATCCGGGTACCTTACATTTATTTTGTCCTAGCATGATACCTTATCCTTTATTACGTGTACTATTTAGGTACTTTTTGTTAATTCCAATGTTAAGTTTGATGGAAAATGATGATATAGCATTAAATAATACCAAAATAAATTTAAAATGATGACTTTAGTGCTCAATTTTTTTTTCAATTACTAATTGTAGCCCCTGGACTACCACCAAATTAATTCTACCCCAAAACCCTAGCCCTCAAAGGTTCTTCTCCTATCTACCGTCGCTGACCACCTCCACCCTAACTGTCGCTGACCATCCTCCACCCCAATCACTGCCGACCGCCCTTCAACCACCAACCTAGCCGCCAATCTCGCCACCAAACCCGTTGTTGGTCGTCCTACTAAGGGCCAACTTTCTTCTCCTCGAGACCGACTCGATCAGACACGGACTCCGAATCCCTCACTCTCTCCTTCCCTAAATCCCTCGTCAGTCTCATCTTTCCCATGCCCGCTGCTGGAGCCCGGCAATCGTCCCAGACGTCACCCACGCAAATCCTCTCCCAATTCCCGATTTCCCACACTTGGATTTTCTGGGTTCAATTCGACGTTTCATTTTTTTAGTTTGAAATTGTGGGTTTGATTCAACGCTTGATTTCCTGGGTTTGATTGTGGCTTGGGTTTGATTCGATGCTTGATTTCCTGTGTTTGAAATAAAAAATCGGAGAATGACTAGGGGAGGAGCGTGGGAGGTGGCGGTGAACGGGATGGAAGACGATTGGGCAGGTTGAATTGAGGTGTTGGCGGGAGCTGGTTACGGGGTTGGTGGCTGAAGGATGGTTGGCAACTGGCCTGGTGGATGAAGGGTGGTCGACAATGACGACTGGGTGGGTAGCTTGTGAGGCGGCTGTAGTAAAGATGGAAGATTAAAATGTTTGGGGGATAGAATTGGCTTAAGTGAAACTTTAAAGGTTAGAATTAGTAATTGAAATAGTATGAGGACTAAAGTTATCATTTTAAGTTTATTTTAGTATTATTTAATGCCACATCATCATTTTCATCCAATTTAACAATCAATTTAATGGAAAGTAGTTGAATAGGATGCGCAATAAGAGGAAAGGTACTCCACTAGAACAAAATAAAGGTAAGGTACCCTGATAGGACAAAAAAATAATCTATGTGACCCATGATAGATTTTTCCCCAACCTGGTATCTAGTACTGCTATTCTCATGTCTAATACTGTTGTTCTAGCGTAAGGATGGCAATGAGGCTAATCAAGTGCAAATACCCCATGCCTACCATTCGTGCCCTCATTTTTTTTATACCCGTTACTTCATTGGTATTCATCAGTGGGTGAAAAATCTCACCTAACTTGTGACTCGCGGTAACCTATGGTTTAAGTTATTTTTTAAAATTTCATAAAAATAAAACATCAAACATTCATATACCAAAGTCATTGTCGACATCCAATGCAACTAACTCATAAAATAAACATGAGGAATAAGAGCTAGAAGGCAAGAAACGTAGGTAAACTTAACTCAAAATGACTAATGTGATACAAAAATCCAATAGCTGCACAAAGGTGGAAGTGAAGAATTATTAAGTTATAGCCAGAATAACAAATATAACTACTGATTTGTCAGTGTTGTGCGGCCACATCTCCTGGAAAAACTACACTCGAATTCAGTGACGTATACAGATGAGTATTCAAGAATTCAAGTAATAAGAGGAAATAGTGTCACCAAAATAAGGAAATAATAGAAAGAAGGCTGAGTGTCATAGAACAAACAATATACAATCAAATAAAAATGTAAGGTTTAAGTCAAAAGTTCCCTTAAGGTGAAATAATTGAATGCAAAAGCAGCTTTGAAGTATAAAATTGAAGCAAAGTAGGATGAGCTGGAATGTGAGAGAAAATCATAACTGCTAGAAACTTTTATATAAATATGTTATCCTACAGCCGTGAACTTATCAGGGAACTAAATTGATGTGCACTTGGTTAATTTAAAGGTTTTCCCACAAACAAAAATAATAATAACAAATAAAATAGCTGTATCACACCAAGGTTAGGTGTTTGTTAATTTTTAGAGTAAGAAAAGGATTTCTTGGTGGATCTAATTGGTAGCTAGAGCAAATTTACCCATGATAGATACCCCTTACCTGCCACCCACTCATACCCGTACATGCAAGTGTAATTTGTTACCCAAGTTCAATCCGTAGTTGGTATTTTTACCTAATGCCAAGCCTAGGAGGAAACATTGCTCCATTTATTCTAGGAATGTCATGGCTCCAATACCATTTGGGGTTAATTCTGTACCAATCTTCTATCATCTAGTATTTCCCCCATTTTAGACTTAGTATCTTCATCTCCTTCATGCTTAAAGGAAATGGCATTTGGATTGGCTTCTTTTTTTGGTTTCCACTTTATGGATCATCTAGCTACAAAGAAATGAATAATCTTTTAGCACTCAACCTTTGACGTGTTTTCTCTTTTTTCTCAAAAAATGCATTAATTTAGCTATTAAATTCAGTGCATCAATTCAAAGTTCAGTCATCCACCTTCAGTGTAAACTCTCCTAATCTTCTTTATCAGACTTAAGACATTAATCACAATACCAGTCCAATTGCGGTCCATTACTTATTCATTATTAATGGTACTTGGCGCCAGGATTCTGGATTGGGAGCGGTAACTTAGCTTTGGATGGATACTAATGCTCCCCCAAGATATCAAGATAGTTGGATCTATTTCTATTGTCAGTCTGCTCTCCAAGTGGAACTTTTTGCAATCAAATGGCCTATAATTGTGGCTCACCAGATAGGTCTAAGACATGTAACTATTCTCATGGGTTATGCTCAAGCTCTTTCCGTGCTTCGGGGTAAGTTGGTGGTATCTCCCACTTTGGCAAACTTAGCTTAGATCCACACTGCTAGTATGAAGTCTCTTGATCATTATGCTTTGGTAGTAGTGCCTCATCTGCGTGTCACTCCTGCACACCACTTAGCTACTCTATCCCTATCTTTCTCTTCTTATTAATTTGCTTATGTGTATTAAAAAAAATTAGCAACTTAATATAGGTTTAGCTAGCTCACTCATTACAAACTGAAAAGAAGAACATCAAAATATAAATTGATTTGAATCTAGGCCGGCAACATATAATGGTAACTATCATGCTAATTAATGTGCGAAGTTGAAATGAGTTTCTTATTCGTAAATTAAAGCCTTGAGTTCAAGACTTGTGAATGTAAAAATAGGCTTTCGAAGAGCTTTCTTTCTAGTGTGATCCAACGTAGTCTTGCACTACTTTTTTTCATGTTAACAAAACAATAACCTTATTTGCTTTGGAAATAATGCTAAATTTTATACATTTGATCCCATTGATTCTTTTTTTAGAAATGTAATAGAGTCCATAAACACATTTTAATTTGTTGTTTCCAAAGGGAACATTCAAGTTCTTGTATACTGTATTAACTTATGTTGACCTAGTAATTAGATTTTCTAATTATGTCCCTATTAATTTCTAACAAAGATACAACGTGGCTCAATCTATATTAATGGAGGCTCAATGTGACTGCTTAGTACGGAAGGTCTTGCACATATTCATTTTCATCATAATAACACAAGAACCTTATTAGCTTTTTGAAATGGAGCTAGGTATCCCCAGCAGATCAAGCTTTTTGGCCCCAAGCTATTTATCCTCTCATATAATACTCTAATATTAGTTTGAGTGTCTTCTGAGTACAAAAAAAGCTGATATTCCCTTATTTTCCTTATACATGAGTATCTCATGACTCTTATATCTATTTAAGTGCTTCTAATTTTCAAAAAGAGAAAAAGAAAAGAAAATGAAGGTAGGTTATTTATTAGCTTTCATTTTTCGGTATCCTCGGTTCTCATGTGAAAATGACAATGGAAAAGGAAATGGGCACGTGGTGGAGTGGCCCAAAGCATCGATAGTTGATGTGGACAGATAAGACTATGGGAAGCCCACTAGCCCATCCCAATCATCGAAAATATATACTTATCAGATTGACCAAGTCCAGATCTTGCTGCTGGCCCACTTCTGCCTACAACCATCACCCCAACAACAGAAAGCTGCTTCAACGGCGTCCACTCCACTTCAATTCCCAAAAATCCAACCGCAGCGTTCACCCCCGTTTCACCATTCATCTCACCTTAAAAAGGTGAAAAGTTGGATGCCTATCCTACAACTTTTTACAGCTGAAAGTACTGGCCCTAAAGAGTCCTTTACGTTTAGGTTAAAGAAGCTACACTTATAAATTTGTTAGCACCAGTTTTTTTTTTCAGCTTTATATAGTTATATTTTTTTTATAAATATTTTACTTTATTTTATGATTAGTTATTACTAGGAAGTTCAACCGCTTCGTTACTGTGGCAAGTTGTTCTTCATGTGTCTGGTCATAAATGAACAAAGTTTGTGCCGGGGAAGAAAGAGAACAATGTTTTTGCTACTCAAATGTTACAAATTAGGGGTGAAACAAGCTAAGGTGAACCTGAGCCTCATATTTGAAAACTCAGCTCGTTAAAGTTTAGCTCGGCTCGAGCTTGACAATCTCAAAAATCAATGCTCAAAAATTAGGGCTCGAAACTCAATTTGAAAATGTTCATGCTCAGCTCCATGGCTCGATTGGCTCGAAACTCAAATTATGGTTTGAGCTCAATTCAAGCTCAATTTGAGGTTTAAGCTTGATTTAAGGAATAAAAACAAGAAGTTTAGGGTTTAGGTATATTAAAATATAAAATTAATTTAGTTTTTATATTAAAAATATTAGACTCGTTATGCTCGATAAGAGTTCAAAAATAAATAGTACTATGCTCGAAACTTGGCTTGATAAGAATTCAAACTTAAAATAAAGCTCAAAATTTGGCTCGAAGCTCATTATACTCAACTTAATAACAAAAAAATTGAGCTTTAGCTCGAATAGTTCGATGAGAAGCTCGACTTGTTTTCACTCCTACTGCAAATTGGTGGTCAATTCTAAAAAAAAAAAAAGTATAAGGACTAAATAAGCAAAATGTGACATTCTAGCGATCTTTTTTTTTCAAATTATTTTTTTTTTTTAGAATAGGGGTGAGCATAGGTTGTATAAATCTAAAACCCAACCTAAATCACTCCCATTAGATTGGATTGGATAAAAATGAACTATGGTTCGTTAGTTGGTTTCACATATAAGAGAGCCGACGGTTTTTTTATTTATTCTGGTTTCATAAAGAACCAACCCAAGGTGGAACCAAACCCAAGGTATATATATAATTATATAATAAAAATTATAGTAATTATATCACTACTAATATATACATATTTATTTATTTATTTATTTAAAGAATTATGATAGTCATCTTGTGTTTTTATATTAAACTCTTAAACTGATGTTTCAAATTGAAAGTTGTGGAATCATTTACAAAATTCCTCCATATTCACTTGAATCACTTCGTTTCCTAGACTGACTACTTTTAGGTCATTTTTCTTTCAATTTCTTTACTCCAGACTACTCTCTATGACATAATTTTCATATTTTTTCATTTATGAGCTATGTGAAATAGGAAATTCATGATATCAACATATTCCAAGTTTGGATATTGAAAAAGATGATCTTAAAGGTTCAGATTTCTATATTGAATGTCATGTCATTGTTGGAATTACTAGAGGGATGTGAACTGATTGGGATAGAATATACCCCACAAGTAACTCTTTTGAACTAATTTGGTAACATCATGTTAAACTCTTCTGAATGTGACTAAGTACATGTATTTAAATGATAATTTAATTGTATATTATGTTGAATATTTCATAAACTAGTTATGGATGCAATCTTATTGAATTTTGATATTGTTATAGGTATATAGTATAAACCCAAAAACCCGAGAACCAGAACTGAAAAACTCAAAACCATGGTTCTAGTTTTATTCGATTCTTGATTCTCAGGTTATGTAGAAAAATTTTGGAATCAATGCCATTTTGAAACCAAACTAACCCGAACCATGAGTACTTATTCACACTTGGCCTAAAATCGAGGTTAATATAAAAATCTACGCTAACTTCAACTTATATTTAGTGTGTGTATTATTTCTTTAAATTTAGGTGTTATTTTCTCATAGTCACATGTTATTGATACCATCTTAACCAGATTAAGAAAATTGTGCGTCTATGAATGTCATTCATCAATTTATGCCTCATACATATTATAAAAGGCTATGGATATTCACATATTAAGCCAAATTTCAAATAAAGTATTTTTATTTTAATTTCAAATTACATTATTATTTATCTTTAACCTGAAATGGAAATAAAAATATGAAAACGTCCATAGGCACATATAGCTTTACTTGTGCATTATGGTTGAATTGCTGGGTTTGACTAGCTTGGGAATTTTTTTTGTTTGGTATGCATAAGTATCTTTACAAGTTTATAAGAATAAGAGATACTTTATAGTTTAGGGAAAAGAGAATGTCTATTTTTTCAGGATTCAGAAGATATCGAATCAACAATATTGACATTATAGAGGAAATGGGAGGAGGCCAACATTAAATCTCAAACCTCCACCTTATGTCCTACACTAGTTTGCCGAATGATTTTTGTCAACTAGCTGGGGATTGAATTCTCTAGACTTTTGAATTAGCTGGCTGCATGGGATTGGAAAGTAAATGAGACACCTGTAACTAGAGATGGGCGCAGAGTTAACCAGGCCTGGACCGGCTAGTCCTGGGTTTGGGCCAAGGAGGACCAAGATTGGACCGGTCCTAGGTGGGGCAGTCCCGAGCCGGTTTCGGTTTGGAGGTTTTTTTTTTTACTTTTTTAAAAAATTAGAAACATAATTAATTGTATATGTAATAAATATTTTTAAGAAAAAATACTATCTCCAGTATAAGTTTTATTAAGTAAAAAAGCTAAACGGCAGTTACAAATAATTGGAGCGGACCTTACATTTTCAAATAGCAAAAAGGCTCTGAAAATGATGAAAAAGAGAAACCTATGATATGTGCTTAACAACATAATCAAATCAAATACAAACTACATATATGATTGAAAAAAAAAATTTTAAGTATCCGTATCGAATATTATCTCGTTATCCGAACTCTTTTGGTCTTGCTGACGGAGTGCTACGAGGCCCCAATCTCTGTTTCACACGTATACTTCTACCGCCTCGAGTGTCAATCTATTGTTTATCCGATATCACCCGTTTTCCTGCATTAAACGCTACTCGGATGATACAGTGGAAACTAGAACGGCAAGAATCTCTTGTGCGATTATCGACAAGATCAAAAGCCATGAGTCACGGCCTAATAGTAGTGATTAATGCAAAATTAAGAGGAGATTATGAAGATATTAGGTGAAGATTAGTAAGAAATTTGAAAGAGAATAAGAAAAAAAGCTCAAATGCTTGAGAGAATATAGTAGAAAGAGAAGAGAGATTGAGTGATGGTATGAGGATAGAGTGAAAATGATATTGGTATTTATAGAGGAGGGCCAAAAATTATTTGAACAAAAAAGTCCTTAAAATTTAGTTGTTGGGATGTATAAAAATGGAATTTTGGAGGCTAAAATGGAGCAAAAAACCGTTCGAAGGCCTGCTTTGTAATTAACCTATTTTAAAAAAAAAATTGCAAGTGTTCGTTGTAAGGAGCCATTGGGGGCGCTCCAGGCCCAGACCAGACCGGCCGACCTTGGGTTGGTCTTTAGCTAGGTCAGTTTACGGGGCAAGGAAGGGCGGGTTGTTGGCTGGTCGGGTTTCGTATTGGGCTAAGCGTGGTTCGTTTTGTGAAATTCTCTCCTTCATACCCATATTCAAGCCATATCTATCCAGGTTTTTATGGGCCGTGCTGGGGCAGGTTTAACTGGGCCAAGGTAGATTTGACTTATAGGCCGGTCCCGTTTGAGCCAGATTGAACCAGCTCATGTTTCACCTCTACCTATAACAGGCATTTTAATACCTAAATCATAAGGAAAATGAGGAATTATAAGTTAGGCACGAACAGAATGTTGTACAGCAAAAGATATGAATGGAGGATGATGCCTTGGTATTTTTTCCTTGAAGGAACTGATAGGTTATTGATCGGTTAAATCGATTTAAACCAAACTGTAATTGCCGATTTGTTCAGTTTTCAACTTTTTACGATAAGAAATGGAATTAAACCAATAAGTTATATAATCAAACTCGAACAAAACATTAATATTTTGGCGGAGCTTCGGTTTCAACAAAAATAGTCAAAGTTGCTTTTCACTTCCTTTTTTCCCTTTGAAGGGACAGCCATGAAGCCTGTTTGATCTTCGCAAAACAGAATAAATCGACTAAAGCTTGCAATCATAACAGTGTTCTGCAAGTTACTGATCCATCTCGGTGGAAAAGACAAGAATCACATTCAGCTTTGTCACCCTACTCAAATCCACTTGATCAACAGCACATATTATTCTAAATTCATTGGAACAGATGAAAAATAACATGGCGCAAAATGAACTCAAATCCACTTGATCAAACCAATACAAACTCACACCAATCAAGTTCCTTATCTTTATGAATCTACCAAGCTTAGATCGATCAGCTCAACTAAGGCTAAAAGCTTCACAGTCCAGCCCAATACAAAAAGAGCCATACCACACCCAATATTGGTTCAAGTCTGACATGGTAAGATCAAATGAAAGATCAAACTTCCATATGTTTGAATCGAAGGAACAAATTAAACTGAAGGCAGCAACAAAAATCCTTTACTCACATACCTTGTTGGTCAAACCGCAGGCGATGTCTCTGCTTCTTCGACGCTGGTGGCAACTGGCTGATGGGACAGGGACGGACGATGGAGTGGCTGAGTCGCCTTCTTCAGGAGCTTGTTGGGCTAGAACTAGAAGAATCCTAAATATAATAAGAAAGAAATTGGTTATTTTGGTAAGCGAAATAACTTAATTAATAGTGCTCTCCGAAATAGAAGCAAAGCCAAAAAAAAAAAAATTTTTGATATTCTGATTAAGCCAGAACTGAACCACAAACTCAAATTAAGCTGACAGAATTTCTGAATTATTTTGATTTTTGATTTTTTATGTTTAAACAGAATAGTGATCATCTCTGCCACTGGTAATCAAATTAATCTTCTCTAGCGCTAGTTAGGTATGAGTCTGAGAAGCTATTTCATGGACATAGGCTGTAACCAGGAGCAGCCCAAACAAGACTTGGGCCTAGTCTGGCTCCCAGGTTGCATGGGCATACCTTGGCAGGTCAATGCACATCATTCTTGTAACAATAATTGTGCTAATTTTATTTTTATTCACTCAGTGTTCTGACCTTTTTTTTTTCAGTCAGTTCCATCCTCTGAAACTAAAAGCACACAAAATAAACGAATTAGCTAACCTGCTTCAGTTTATCAATTTATCGTTATTGTAAAAGGAATATCTAAAACATATTCAAAAAGTTGTGAGCGTCCGTTGCCTTGCCCTTGGGCAGCCACACATCCAATTAAAACGATGTCGTAAGGGATGGAGGAAGTTGTCCTCTTCCTCGCCCGATGTTCTTTTCTTTTCTCGATCGTCACTGCACCAATCCATCACAGTGACATCGGAGGGGAGCGGTGGCATTGCCGGAAGTAGGGGTGATCGTTCGGTTAATTTGGTTAAAACCAAACTGAAATTTTTGGTTTTTTCGGTTTTCGGCTCATTATTGTAATAAACCGAATTAACCGAAATGGCTAATGAAACCGAAGTAAAACCGAACCAAATTGTTTCGGTTCGGTTCGGTTTCACACCGAAATACCCGAAATACTAACTTATAATCTAGACCTAGTGACTAAAATGTAATACTGTAAACATATGTTGCCTTTTTTAACTATTAATTATACATGGAGGAGCAATTTGAGGTTTGGCCAAAATTATTCTTCTTCCACGATCTCAGCGTCGGCAACGTCATCGGAGAACATTCTCCATGAATCTCAGCCAAAATTGGGCATATGAGAGCGCAATCCTCGACTGCTCTTTCTCCTCCACTATGCCATGTTAGCCTTTTTTTTTTTTTCTCTCCTTTGCAGCGAACTTCGGAGCTTTCTCCTTTTTGACCGGCGGGTTGTTGTCGGCGGTGTCTCAAGTTCAGGAGCAGAGAAGCATCTTTCTTGACGATGGAACACTCCATCACGACCTCCTCTACCTCCGGATAAGGCGTCATCTTTGGAGTACAGTCAACCTTATCAATCGGTGGTCAACGGCGCAACGCCGCCGCCATGTTTGTCGTCTGTTTCTTTTTCCCAGTCTAAGATGCCCAAACCTAATATAAGCCATCAATCTTCTGTTTATCTTACATTCAACCCCCATTCCTTTCATATCTGCCAACTTACATAAGAAATAAAAATTCGGTTTATTCGGTTACCGAAATAACCGATTGCCTTAACCGAAACCGAACTAAAATCGAACTTCTCCTTATTCGGTTTTGATGTCCGGGGACATCTTCGCTGGAAGGCATGGTGACTTCCGGGAGGACTTCCTGTGAGGGAGAGCATCTGGAGTTGATGTTTCCCAGGGGAAGGTGCCTGCAAAGCTCAGAGAAGAGGGTTAGCAGGTCCCCGGGGTGCTTTTCCGGGGAGGAGCCTCCGACGCCCAAGTCAGTTTCCTGAGAAGGTAAGATGGAAGCACTAGAGTTTTCAGTGGGCTTGCCTATGTTTTCTCAAAGGGGAGGAGTCCAACCGTTTGCCAGGGTCTGTTCCCTGGTATTTATAGAAAAGCCCAGCCCGTTCAGATGATGACACGTGTTCAGTCGGATGTTCTCTGAATTTCTGGGCGTAGAGGGCGAGTAGCCGATGGCAGGCTTTTTGAGTCTTGAACCGAAACAGGTCGTGACAAGACTTGAACGGCGTCGGCGTGTCAAATCGCCGTATGAGGTGACATGTAGCGTCTGTGGGCGGCATGTCAAAGGCTCCTTAAATGCTCATACCATACTCCCGAGGTCCCTGGACGAGGTCGTCCTCTGGCGCGGACGGTGCCCCTTTGGGAAATGTACCCGTAGTTCAGGAAGTTCCCTGATTCGGGGTTCCGCCTTCGGGGAGATCCTCTTCGGCTTGGAATAGCTGATTCTCCGTTTCCGAAGGCGATCTGTTTAGTACCTCGGGGGGGTTAATAGCTTCTTCGCGTTTCCTGACGCTCCGAGTTCGGGTCAAATAGAGGCGATAGCCCTTCGGCTATCACATGCCCCCCTTTGGAAAGCCGAAGTGGAGACTTCGGTTGGTAGTCTTTCCGAGGATACTCTTTGGGAGTTTTTAGGGAGTAAAACCTGTGCCGAAGGTACACCTTTTGCCCGAAGATATGGGCTGTTCGGCCATGGCCTGTCTTTTGGTGTCTTCGAGGTTACTTACTTCTTTCCTTTTTCCTTTTGCAGGTCTATGCAGCGTCGCGTCTCATGACCAGGCGTGTCAGTCTGGAGCGGCGTGCCCAGTTTTTTAGGGGTGTTAGAAGGCGCGTCCCCTATTTTGGCGCGGCGGCTGACACGTGGCATACTGTGATTGGCGGAGAGTCGCATCGGTCACAGAGAGCGCATCTTTTCGGGCAAAGAGAGCAGTTATGGCAACGGTTTGCCTTCAAAGGGTACTTATGACGCCGATTCAACTAGCCACTTTCGACCTATATATAGCCCGTTCCATCACAAGTTCCCTTTTTGCTTTTGCTTCTGCTCTTTTCCCTGTTTGCCACTGCTTTTGCGCTTTCTCTTGCTTTTTGCGGCGGAGCTGTTTTAACAGAGTTTTTCCGGCAACCTTTCACGACGGCGACTTCAAACCCAGATTTTGGCAAGTCTTTTGGTGGGTTTTTGTTTTCCAGACTCTTCTGATTTTTAGAGTTTTTCCGGAACTTGTTTTCTTGCCTTTTTCCGCACCCATTTTTCCGCCAATATGCCTATTCTCGAGAGCTGGCAGCCTCTTTTATCTCATCCTTGCTGCACCACCCCCAAAACGCTGGCAAGATGGAAGAAAAAGGTCTTTCTTCCTTCGTATGCCGTTACGAGGTTGCCTCGTTCTAACCAATTTTGCTTTTCAAACCGTAGTAATGAGGTTACCGTTTTCCGAGCCCAACTGAAGGCCGGACTTCGGTATCCTCCTCCGAAGATGATTTGCGAGTTCTGCCAATTTCATGGCATTGCCGTAAATCAACTTCCGCCGAACTCGTACTGCTATTTTAATGCCTTCATCTGCATGTGTGGCGTCTTCGGGATAGAACCCCACTTTATTATTTTTATGCAGTACTACAAGCTCTTTGTGGTCCCGAAGGGTGGCTTTTACTTCATGCTACCTCAGGGATCTGGGAGCAAGAAATATATGTTCACCTTCGCCACCAAGGACAGCTGGCGAGGGTGGCAACAAAAAATTTTCTTCCTGAAGATGGAGGAGGCCTGGTCGTATGTTCCGACCAAATGGGCTCAGGGAAAGCTGGAGATGGACGTCGTGGATCCGAGGATACTGCTAACTCCGGAGTTGGCCCCTATCTTTGCGGACTTCGACGGCCGTATCCGTGCTGTCTCGGACTGGGATCCCGAGGTCCCCTCGCGCTCCCTCTACCCCTTCCCAATCAATTGGAGGTTGATGACCGAAGAGGTTCTTCGGGAGTTAGGGGTGGTGAAGGAGCACAAGACGGACCTCAAGATGCCAGCTCCTTCCATCGCCGGGAAGGATTCCTGATTGGTGCAGCTCCTTCGAGAGGAAGTTTCTTATGAAACTTTTTATGAGAGTAAGTTATTTCTGACTCCCGTTTGTTATAGCTTTCGTCTCGGACTTACTCTGATGCTTTCTTCCCTTTTCAGAGATGGGCGACGACACTGCTGCCTTCTACAAGTCCCTCTTCTCCGGCCAAGTTGAAAAGGGCGAGCAGAAGAACAAGGCGGCTTCCCGAAGGCGGAAAACCACCGGTGCTGGACCTTCGGCTAAACGGGCAAAGAGGACTATTCTTCCTCCCCCCTTGGAAAGTATTGGGGAGGAAAGCGAGGAGCCCGAGGTCGCAGCCACTCCGTCTTCCGAGGCTGCCGCCGACGTCCCTCCGCAGAGCCCCACTCCGTCGTAGGCTCTTCTGGACGTCGTGGTGGAGGCTCCTTCTGCCGAGGAGCGACATAAATGCAAGGGTAAGGGGATCTCTACCGAGGAGGCCCCGGCTTCTGACGATGACGTCGTCGAGGTGCCGCCAGGTTTGCTTTTTCCACCGAAGTGTAATGCCTTTATTTTCCGAAGTTCTTTTCATTCTCACCAGCTGCTCGTTTTGCCATGCAGAGGAGTCACTTACTCCAAGTTGGGTGGCCGAACACGCCCAGAAGCGAGCCCTCCGTGATGCCAAAGTCCCGAAAGGGAAGATCTCGAAGGAGCCTTTCTGGATGTTTACGGAGGACATGAATTTGTTCTCCGAAGATTATCCCCACATGGCTAAGGAGATCTCGAAGGGGGTGCTCACTGAGGCCTCCTTCAAGGCTATTGCAGCGGCTCATCCGGGCGATGACACCTTCACCGCGAAAGTTACCGAGCATGCTGCTCAGGTATGCTGGTTTGCCCTTGAAGAATTTTTTCTAAGTGTTTGGCTCTTACTGACCTCGCCTTCATCTTTTTGCAGCTGCTGGCGTACGTTGGCTACCTCAGAGTTCGGGTGGCCAGGCAGACGCAGTTCCGAACTTCGGCCTTAAAGGCCATAGAGAAAACGAAGGCCATGTGTTCGGAACTGGCCGTCAAGAACCTGCAGCTGGTTGATGCTGCGGAGAAGGAGGTTGCCGCCCTTCGGCAGGAAAAAGAGGAGATTTTGAAGGACTCCTCCCATAAGGTTTCTGACCTCAGTTCCGAGGTGGCGGGACTGCTTTCGGCCAATGAAGCGCTTCTAAAGTTGAAGTCAGAGTCTGAAGAACTCCTGGCGAGGTTGCTGATTGAGAAGAATGCGCTTCATGCCGAGGTCGATTCCTTAAAGAAGGAGCCAGAGAAGAAGAAAAGGATAAAGGCGCTGAAGAAGGAGGTCGCGGACCTGAAGGATGAGCTTGAGGACCTGGGGGTCGAGAAGGATAAATCCGAGCAGATGACTAAGGTCGCTTTCCAGGACGGGTTTTGCCTCGCTCGGCACCAAGTCCTTCAGAGGTTCCCAGATCTGGACCTCTCTTTTTTGGAGGCTTTGAAGATTCCCGAGGGGCCTCGGTGGTCCTGGTCCAAGATCGAGCATCTGAACCTGCCTTCTTCTTTCCCGGCAGCCAAGGTGGTGGAGAAGGATGCAAGGGTTGGTGGCTCTCGGGACACCGAGAATCCTTAGTCTCTTCTAGGGCCCTTCGCCTTTTCCTCATTCTTTTTTCTCTTCTTCTTCTTTCTGGCAATCCTTCTTTTTTGTAAGCTGGTTTATCTTTAATGAAGATTTTTTGGCTAAGTCTTTTTGCGAGTATTTTCATTTCCCTTTTCCACGAACACATTCGCTCAAAAGACCTCGGGAAACGGCATCTGCACTTGTTACGGCGAGTATCTTTGCGCGATTCGCTATTTCCCATTTTTCCCGAACATGATTGCTCAAGAGACTTCAGGAAATCATCTACGCTTTTTCGGCGAACACCTTTGTGGAATTCTGGTTTTGTACTTCAAGAATTTCTCTAAGAAACTTTTGTACTTAGAATATTTCTCTAATTTGTACAACACAATTCTTCCACAAAACCTTAAGCATAGAATTTTTTCAAGGCATCTGAATACCAACTATTTTTTAATTTTATGCCATCGGCGTCGCCGAGTCTGTACACGCCTTTTCGTACTTCGGCAAGAACCAGATAAGGTCCTTCCCAATTCGCGTGAAGTACTCCATGGGATGGCCTTCGGGGTGCAAAGTCAGCCTTTCGGAGAACGAGGTCTCCCTTCTTGATCCCTTTTGGCCTGGCTCGTAAATTTATGGCCGCGGCCACTCTTTGTTGAAAAGCTTTTCTTCTTAGCTCGGCTATTTCTCTGTGTTCGCCGACGAGGTCAAGCTTTATTCTTAGGCCGAGGTCGTTTCCACTTTCATCGAACACTTGCACCCGTACTGATGGTCGTACTACCTCGATTGGAATGATGGCCTCTGTACCGAAGACTAGCGAAAAAGGCGTTTCCCCTGTGGCTCTTCGGGGTGTTGTTTGGTAGCTCCATAATACGCTTTGGAGTTCTCCTGGCCATTTCCCTTTTGCTTCCCCCAGTCTCTTTTTCAGACCATTTTTCATGGTCCTATTAGATACTTCTACCTGCCCATTGCTTTGGGGGTGAGCTACTGGGGCGAAGTGCATCTTTATTCCGAAATCGCTGATAAATTCCTGGAATCCTTTGTCTATGAACTGGGATCCATTGTCAGCTACTAGCACCCTCGGTATGCCAAATCTGCATACGATGTTCTTCCATACGAACTTCTGCACTTCTTTTGCCGAGATAGTTGCTAGTGGTTCTGCCTCAACCCATTTAGAGAAATAGTCTACTACTACCACGCAGAATTTCACGCCTCCGGGCGTTGTTGGGAGTGGTCCTATGAGGTCTATGCCCCAGACTGCAAAGGGCCAGGGATAGTTAGCAGAAGTCACCATTTCCGAGGGTGTCCTCTGGATTTTTGCGTGTTTTTGGCAGTTACCATATTTTCGGACGAGCTGCTTAGCGTCCTTTCTCAGGGTAGGCCAAAAGTATCCTTGGCGCAGTATTACTGCAGCCAGGGTGTCCGTTCCGATGTGCGAACCACAAGCGCCTTCGTGTACTTCTTCGAGGATCATTTCAGTATCCTCTTCGCCGACACACCTCTGTAGTGGGTTTGCATATCCCTGCCGATACAGCTCTTCGCCTATTAAGAAGAATTGCCCGAAGTGTCTTCGCAGTTTTGCAGCCTTAATGGGGTCTTCGGGGAGCGTGTTGTTCGCGAGATACCTTTTTATCGGGTCTTTCCAGCCTCTTTCCGAAGTTACCATGTTCAGTACTTCAATGCTCGGGCGGCTTAGTATCTCGGTGTGTGTTTTTTATTTCGCCAAGCAGTCTACTTCGGTGTTATCCCGTCGAGGTACGTTTTCGATCCGTATGGTGTCGAACTCTCGAATGAGCTTTGTCACCAGTTCGTGATATTTTGCCAAGATTGGGTCCTTCGCCCCATAGTCTCCCGCCGTCTGCCGAACTACTAGCTGGGAATTGCTGTGGGCTTTCAGATTTCGCACGCCAATTCTTCTGGCTAGGCGTAATCCTGCTATGAGGGCTACATACTCAGCCACATTGTTGGTGACGTTAAAGCTGAACTTAATAGCCTTCGTTACTTTAAGGCCTTCGGGACCTCTGATAATTACCCCAGCTCCCTGGTGTTTGGACCCCGAGGCTCCGTCAACATGTAAAGTCCATTCGGGATCACCTTCGCCAGGATCCGGATGGCTGTCCTCGGTGGTGGGTACTTCGGCGATAAAGTCTGCCAGTGCTTGAGCTTTTATGGCTTTCCGAGGTTCATAAGCGATGTCGTGTTCGCCAAGCTCTATACACCATTTGGAGAGCCTTCCTGAATGATCCACCTTCCTCATGACGTCCCGAAGTGGTAAACTACTTCGGACGATGATAGGGTGAGCCTGAAAGTATGGTCGTAGCCTTCTCCCTGCCAGCCCGAAGGCATATATAGCTTTTTGTAACAAAGGATACCTGATTTCGGCGCCATGCAGGGATTTGCTCACGTAATAGACCGGCCATTGCTTTGGCCCCTCTTCTTTTACAAGGACCGAACTCACAACTTTTTCTGTGACGGCGAGGTATAGTACGAGAGGCTCTCCTTCGCGAGGTTGTCGCAGAGTAGGCAAGCTGGCCAAGTAGATTTTCAGTTCTTCCCAGGCTCTTTGGCAGTCTTCGTTCCAAGGATGATCATTATTTCCGAGGTCATTTTCCTCTTTTATTGCCTTAGTGAGAACCTTGAAGAACGGTCGACACCTGTCTCCATACCTGGAAATAAACCTGCTAAAAGATGTTATTCTTTCGGTGAGTCTCTGCACATATTTTATTGTGGTAGGAGTTCGGAACTCTAGCAGGGCCTTGATTTTTTCTGGGTTAGCATCAATGCCTCTTTCTGATACCATGTACCCAAGGAATTTCCCCGAGGTTACTCCAAAGATGCACTTTTCGGGATTGAGACAGATCCCGAAAGTTCTGAACTTGTGGAAAGTTTCTTTTAGATCTGCGATGTGGTCGTCCGGCCGCTTGTTTTTGACTATCATATCGTCGACATACACTTCCATGTTTCTTCCCATTTGGTCGCTAAAGACCTTGCTCATCAACCTCTGGTAGGTGGCTCCTTCATTTTTAAGCCCGAAGGGCATTCTGACGTAGCAGTATATTCCTCCTTCGGTGATGAAGGCAATTTTTTCTTCATCTTCGGGGTCCATCCTTATTTGATGATACCTGCTGAAGGCATCTAAGAAACTTGGGAGCCCGTATTCGGCAGTTGAGTCTACCAATTGGTCTATCGGAGGGAGAGGGTATGAGTCTTTTGGGCAAGCATCGTTCAAGTTTCTGAAGTCGATGCACATCCAGAGTTTACTGCTGCCCTCTTTTGTGGCAATGACCACGTTGCTCAACCATTCGGGGTATTTGACCTCCCTGATAACCTCAACGTCTAGCAGGCGCTGCACTTCGGTTTTGACGAAGTTATTTTTATGGGCTGAGATGCCCCGTTTCTTTTGCCGAACAGGCTTTGCTTCCGGACTTACTTTGAGGCTATGCTGTATTACGCCAGGGCCCACCCCTGGCATATCTTTCGGCGAGTAGGCAAAGAGATCTTTATTTTCCAGTAGAAAAGATACAAGTTTTTTCTTGTCACCTTTGGCCAAGCTCTTCCCCATTCAGGTAGATTGTCCTGGGACAAGTTCCACTGTTTCCGTTTCCACCTTCGCGGGACTCTCTGCCTCGCCCTTTTTTGGTGCTTTTGCTTCCACGGCTTGCGCGGAGTTGTTTGCTGGAGCCTTTCGTGTTTTGACGAACACCTTCCTTACTTCGCCTTGATCTATGAAGATTTCCGCATCTCCATCCTTGGCGGCGAAAGTGACGGTTAAGTACTTGACATCAGGGCGAATGTGCAGGTTTCCCTGTGTCTGTCTTCCAAGGATGGCGTTGTACGATGAGGGGACATCCATAACGATGAACCTTGCCATTGTAGAGGCGAACAACTCTTCTGTCCCCTTCGGCGAAGTCCCTTTCAGCATCAAAGGGAGATCGATCCAACCGAGGACGGGCAGCTCGGCCGGACCTACCCCGAAGGTAGGCGAGGTGACGGGCTTGAGGTCGTTGGTAGATACACCCAACCTCGGCAGCAAGTGTGAAAACAGGACGTCAGCATTTGATCCGTCGTCAAGCAGCACTCTCTTGACGTCCCAGTTTCCTATTCTCGCCATGATCAACAATGGGTCGTCATGGGGAAAAATGACAGCGGAACCATCCTTTCGGACCAGCTTTTTTGTTGGACTTTGATGCTCCATGACTG
Organism: Aquilaria yunnanensis; assembly: GCA_039654915.1. Classification (NCBI taxonomy): domain Eukaryota; kingdom Viridiplantae; phylum Streptophyta; class Magnoliopsida; order Malvales; family Thymelaeaceae; genus Aquilaria; species Aquilaria yunnanensis. The sequence goes on from CM077595.1 coordinate 8,859,002, forward strand.
TTATTTCTCTGGCCTTCCTCTTTCTTTCCGAGGATGGCAGTCCCGTCGTTATTGTCTGTATGATTCCTGCTGGAAGTGGGGGGCGCCTTTTCGGACTTCGGTTTCTCCGCCTGTCGGAGTTGTAGTCCTCATCTTCTTCCTTTCCTTCCTCCTCTTTTCTCCCTTTCGGGGAAGGCATGCGCAGATAACGCCGAAGTTGGCCTTATTTTATCAGCGACTCTATATATTTCTTCAATTGGAAGCAGTCTTCGGTGTCGTGATCGTGGTCGCGATGAAACTGGCAGAACTTCTTCATATTCTTTCTGTTGTCGGCGGTCATGGCCCGTGGCCGCTGAACCTGAGTTCCCTGCCTTTCCATTGTCATGAGGATGTTGGTCCTTGTGGTGTTCAGGGGTGTGAAAATGGGGAGTTTCTTTCCTCGCGTTCTCCGAGGTCAGCCTGCCTGTTCGGTGGGATACCAGGTTTGCTGGCTGGTCCCTTCAGCCCGGGTGTGATCGGACTTCGGTCTGCCCATTCTCAGTTCTTCGGCCGTCATGTGCTGTTCGGCCCTTCGGTAGAATTCGCCCAGCGTGTCCGGGGGGTCCTTGGAGAATTCGTAAAACAGCTGCAAATCCCTCCGAAGTCCCCGTGTCATCCCGAGGATGCGTATTTTGGGCCGAAAGTCTGGGACACTCAAGGCCTCTCTGTTAAATCTCTCGACATAGTCGCGGATGGTCTCTCCAATTCTTTGCGCTATGTCGAACATCTGAACCGGCATCTTCGCTGTTGGCCGACTTCCGATAAACTGCTGCGTAAAGGCTGTGGACAACTCCTGGAACTCCGTGATGGTTTCTGGGGCCAATGAATTATACCAGGCCGTTGCTGGCCCACTGAGAGTGACCTCGAAGCATTTGCACAAGGTAGCATCGTCGGCACCGTGCATCATCATGCTACGTCTGTACTTGGTCAGATGGGCCTGTGGATCAATACGGCCATCATAAGTTTCCAGCCGAGGTACTCTGAAATCACCTGGCATGGCTGCCTCAACTACATCTTGGGTGAATGGGGACTCATCCCCACAAAAGGTCCCAGACAGCCTAGCCCAGACGGGTTTGCAGGCCACCTGTTTCTCCACTCTGTCCAACCTCGCCAATATTTTCTCCATAAGGGCCGTGGCGCTAGGTTCCTCTTCTGGCAGAGGGGATTGTCGGTGCCTCTTCGGGGAGCGAGTTCGGCGCTGAGGGGATGGGGACCTCGCCTCAGGCGACTGGCTCCTCCTGTGTGTGATTTTGGGTCGCCTTGACCCCGTTTGTCTCGCGAGTCGTGCCCCGAGGGGCATGTTTTCTATTGAAGACTCCTCTCGTGGGTTTCCGGATCCCGAACTACGATGAGTTGGTTTGGGGTTTTTTTCCCGAGGGTGTGCTGGTGAAGGAGGCCTTTGGGCTTAAGCTTGTTGTGGCCGCCTTCGGTCTATCTGTTGTGTCATTTCAGCCACAACAGAACGTTAAAAGTCGCGCAGGAAGCTCATGGTTATGACCAGAGGACGCTCTTCCTCAGGTGTGGAAGTCCCTGGGGGGGCTTGCTCAGTGGCCGGTTGGACTTCAGGCGCGGACGGGGACCTCGGGAGTCCCTTGTCCTTAGAACGCCGAGTCTCAACGACGGCGACCCGAGGATGGGTTCCCACAGACAGCGCCAAATAATGTCTAGGGACATCTTCGCTGGAAGGCATGGCGACTTCCGGGAGGACTTCCTGTGAGGGAGAGCGTCTGGAGTTGATGTTTCCCAGGGGAAGGTGCCTGCAAAGCTCAGAGAAGAGGGTTAGGAGGTCCCCGGGGTGCTTTTCCGGGGAGGAGCCTCCGACGCCCAAGTCAGTTTCTTGAGAAGGTAAGATGGAAGCACTAGAGTTTTCAGTGGGCTTGCCTATGTTTTCTCAAAGGGGAGGAGTCCAACCGTTTGCCAGGGTCTGCTCCCTGGTATTTATAGAAAAGCCCAGCCCGTTCAGATGATGACACGTGCTCGGTCGGATGTTCTCTGAATTTCTAGGCGTAGGGGGCGAGTAGCCGGTGGCAGGCTTTTTGAGTCTTGGACCGAGACAGGTCGTGACAAGACCTGGACGGCGTCGGGGTGTCAAATCGCCGTATGAGGTGACATGTAGCGTCTGTGGGCGGCATGTCAGAGGCTCCTTAAATTCTCATACCGTACTCCCGATGTCCCCGGACGAGGTCGTCCTCTGGAGCGGACGGTGCCCCTTCGGGAAATGTACCCATAGTTCGAGAAATTCCCTGATTCGGGGTTCCGCCTTCGGGGAGATCCTCTTCGGCTTGGAATAGCTGATTCTCCGTTTCCGAAGGCGATCTGTTTAGTACCTCGGGGGGGTTAATAGCTTCCTCGCGTTTCCTGACGCTCCGAGTTCGGGTCAGATAGAGGCGATAGCCCTTCGGCTATCAGGTTTCAACCGAAACCGAACCGAAAAACCGAATTCACCAAACCGAATTTCTAAATTAATTCGGTTTCTCGGTTTTTTCAGTTTCTCGATTTTTTCGGTTTCAACTGAATAGTGATCACCCCTAGCCGGAAGTACTTGCCATTGTAAAGCAGTTAAAAGCACTCATTCAGGCTTCTGATCTCTTGTCCGGCGAGTTACCAGGCAGGAGTTACTGTTAATGGAGTTATTGTTCCTTGACCTTAGCATTAACGAATTCAATGGTTCCATTTCGAGTTCGTTGTTCAACCCGTAACTTTCATCAATGTTCTTGCAAGGAACAATTTATCGCGGGTGGGCTGCCCCACCTGGGTCGGATCCGACAACAAAGGAGAAATCGTGGATCTAAGCCGCAACGGGCTGGAAGGATAGTTGTCGATCGTTTTGGTGGAAATGGAGACGTTCTTGAACAACAACCGGCTGACAAGGTAGGTGCCAGAGGAGTTCGTGGAGTGCGTGAGCAGTAGAAACACTAGAACACTCTGCTTGCAGCACAATTACTTGACCGGGGTCTCAATGGTATCCGGTTTGGCTCTGCCTGATACTTGTTTTATTTCATTTTTTTTTTCGAAATAAAATGGGGAAAAGAACAATAGAGATGTCATTCAACTGATCTGTGTTGTTTGTAAATAATGTTAATTTGTTCAGTAATAAGTGTTATTTCATTCATATAAATATTTTATTATATAATAAGTTATTAATTTTGTAAGATGTATCATTCGTAAATAATATTGTTTCATTTAGTAAGAAGTGTTGTTCTATTAATATAAATGTGACCTTCTATAATATGTTGTCTATTTCATAAGATTTATTGTTATGTAATATTCTATTCATTTTGTAAGATGTGTTGTTCATAAATAATGACGTTCAGTCCAATAAAAGTTAATATTCCATTTATACAAATATGTTATTCTGTAATATGGTGTTTATTTCATAATATATATTGTTCATAAATAATGTTATTTCATTCAATAAGAAGTCTTGTTCCGCTAATACAAATGTATCATTTTGTATTATCTTATCTATTTCATAAGATGTACTATTCGTAAATAATATTATCCTGTTCAGTAATAAGTGTTATTATATTCCTATAAATGTGTTGTTCTATAATATGAGTTCACTATGTAAAAAATGTTATTTTGTAAATAATGTTGCTCCTTTATGTAATAAGTATTTTTTTCATTCTTACAAATGTGTTGTTAAAATATTGTTCATTTTGTAAGAAATATTGTTTGTAAATAATATTATTTAATTTAATAAGAAATATTATTGTCTTTAGACAAATATGTTGTTCTATAAAATGATGTTTATTTCACAAGATGTGCTGTTCAAGACGCGGTGATAGTCTTGTAAAAAATGCTATTCATTTCACATTATTTGTTGTTCAAGATGTGGTGGCAATTTCATAAATATTATAAAAATATAAGTGTGACATTGTTCAAGACCGAGTGCATCGTATAGCTACTCAATATTTAATTAAATAAGTAAGAACAAAAGAAATTAATTACATTATATAGTTAGTTTTACCGGCTTTATCGCTGTTAATTTCTTCAATGCTTACTTAGCATATATATAGTGTAACCCTCATATAACCTAGATGCATATTTTATAAAATGAAAATACTATAAAATACAATCACTATCACTTAGATGTCCTAATGTTTTAATACAAACTCTCTAGGCTCAAATACCATTTCAACAAATACAACTTGGCACCTAATATATAAAAACAATTAATTTTATGCCCTGTGTGTGTCTGTGTGTGTGTCGGTGTCTGCTGTCGCATGCGTGTGTATCTCTGCTTGTTCTATATTTTATATTTCTTCTATCTTACTTCCTTTGCTCTATTTAATTTTTTTTATTAATTTAATTTAAATTTATTTATATTATTTTTTATTAAAAATTTAAAATATATATATATATATATATATATATATATATATATATATATATATATATATTTAGAAACTATAAATTTTGATTTATCATTTATATATATAAATATTTTATTTATATATTAAAATATTAAAAATAAAAAATTATAGATTAATTGATGAAAAGTAAATCGTTATAAAGAATTTGGGATAGATTGATTATATAATATGGTGCTGAAAAAAAAATTTCTCATTGTTTTAAAGTATTTTCAAATTTAAAATAATTTCATATCTATCTTATGCGTTAAAAGAGAAGGGATGCAGGAGCAGTTGGTAGCTGTGATTTTGTTTCGGGGAGTAATGGTGATTTGGTCCGCCTGGTTTGGTGTTGGTTGCAGAAAGGTCGCTCTTCTCTGTGCAGTTTCACCGGACTTTTAATGGACGACAGACACGTGTCTTTGTGTATCATGATGAATTCGCAAAGTATCCTTGAATTGTTTGATTGTCTGTATTGATGTTATTGCTCTTTGAGAATTTGCAATAATATCCCTCTGATATATTGCTATTTTGAGAAACTGTTTGTGGCGTTCTCTTTGCTTTTTGTGCTCGATGGTGGTAATATTGCAGGATTGGCTTCTCTTCCTATTTTTTTTTTCCATTGTTTCTTCGTCGCAGTGTGATTTAATGTGAAGTTTTTTGAACTGCTGATAATTTAGGGGAGTTATCAGATCATGTGTCTTTTGGACAAATTGATTTTAGGGTATTGAGAATTTTATTTCCTTTCAATTGGCTCTTCCACTATGGAAATTGCGCGTTAGACCCCACAATTTCATCATATTGCTCGCAGTCATTAACTCATTTGAAACAAGCAAAAACTTCACAGCGTTCTATCGACTCCCCCATCACAGAGGAAGCCACTCCCACCGATAATTTTGTTCAAGCAACAGCCATCAACTCCAAAAACAAAGAGGAAGATATGCCTCTGCAAACTTTTCACATTAACAAAATTATTTCATCCAATATATGCATTAATTTTCCTTCCACCACCAGCAAAATGGCAGAAACATTTGACTCTTCTTTAGTAGATTAACAAGAGACTACTCCTGACTCACGACACACCAGACGAGAAATGTAAGTTTAAAATCTCTTAAACCCTTTCTCATCCTTTCAAATTAATCTATTACTTTACAGTATCATGCTTACTCCAAATTTTGTTCCTTTATTAGAAATTTTACAGATCCAGCAAGTGAATAAACTGCAAATGCAGCTGAAGAACCAAAGCAAAAACAAATCAATGCAGGACAGCAAGAAGACAATATGAAAGCCCTACCCTCTACTTATGTTGGATACATTTTGTAATAAATACTAGACAAATGTATGACTTTTTAGTACTAAAAGACACTGTACACCAGTTTATAACCGAAAATATAAAAAAAGAAAAAAAAAAAACTACTTCTCCACACTACCTTGCTTAAGAATCACATCATATTAAACCCAAAATCCTCTCTACCGCTGCACAGCACGGGTACTCCCCTAGCATTACAACAAAACCGGAATGTGGCATTGGCAGCTCACTAGTTGTTTTTTATCACGTGTTATGTTATTCACTAATAGGACATAGTATTGGGATCAATTTCATGCTGGTTAGTGATTAAAGTGAAGCAAAGAATGGTTCCAAGCCCAAAATATTGAGCCTCATCTACTACATGAAATTGAAGCCCATTAGCGAAAATTATGGACTTAGCCCTCAGGTTTGGGTTTTCTAAATTAACCAAGAAAACTTATTAGTTGTTTAATAAGTTTTTGCCCCATTTAGTATTAGCGTTAGAGATTAGTATTAGAGTTTTAAAAAATAATATCCAATAATGGCTTTTAGCTTAAATGTTTTTATCTCAACTATTAAATAAATTATATAAAACTTTAATGCTAATCGCAAAAGTCGTTCCCAAACAGGGCTTTTTTGTAAGTCATAATTGCTTGACAGACACTGAGAATGTAAGTAAGGTTTTTCTCTTTCATCATCAACTATAAATATTTTTCACTCTAATGCTTTGATCTACCAAGAAAAAAAATAAAGAGATTCTTATAACAAACCCACAGAACAACATTATATACTTGCGAGAACCTCATAAGAGCTTAGCCAGAATTTGGTTGATTCGAGAGGTTTAGCCGGATAGCAAAAAGTAGCATTTTTTTTGTATTTTAATTTTATTAAATCTTTAATTAAATAAGGAATGACAAATTTGAATCTCATTAAAAAAATCAAAATTTTCTCAATATCATTATCAATGCTATGTTCTATGTCAATTCAGCTTCACTTAAATTGAAGAAAGTAATGCTACATTTAGAAAAATGCATATAAAAGTAAATCTCGTAAAATAATGTAAGACATGGCTAACCTACGAATTAATAAATCAAGTTGACCTTACACACAATTCTCTCTACACGATTGATAAATAAAAGAATAGAATAATAAGAACATCCAGAAAAAAGAGGAAGATCTTACATGTGTACATAATTTTTCAACCGAGTTTTAAATCATGTTAATGTGATAGTTTTTTCTTTATTTTTTCATTGATGATAAGATTCAGAATTATTTATTTAGTAGTAATTGAATTGTATTTGGAAAAAAAAATGAATAGAATCTACCAACCTATCGAACCAAAGGGAAAGACGCAATTGGAAGAAATACCAGAAATGGGTTGGTGAAGATGCAACCACCATTGAGTCGCCATTCTCCTTGATTATGTAATAATGATGAATATTTCGACTTTAACTCATATTCCCTAAAAACACTGATTATCTTCACTACCTTCAACTCCAAGTCTCCGAGATTGGTCCAACGGCCATCCCCCCATGTTCTACTAAATAAAATAAACACCTTCAAAATCACAATTTGAAAAAGAAAAATGCCGATTAAGGATTCGAAATTCCTCAAGACTTGTCGCCATCCAATTGACATTTTAATTAACGACGAGAGAAAGAAATAGGACAACAACCAGATTCTGAATTATTGAGGAAGGAGGCACTTAACTGTTTATCTTGGATTTTCCTCCAAGAATGTGAATCATATAAATCCGAAAGGAAACTTCTCTTCCACTCCATTTCAATGTTTCTTCATAAAGCCGATGGTCCTGGATTCTTTTTTGGGTCTCGGCAATGGAATTGGCTCAACCCATACACTTGCTCATCAAGCAAGTTCTGGCAGCAAGAAAGATCCCAACTTTTTTTTTTCTTTTGAAAAAAAAACAATAAACAAAGAAACCATCTAAAAATAACTAAAAACAATTATTAACGTTTGAGAGCTGTTATTTTTGTTGTTCATAACTCCGTTCTTCGTTAAGGCTGTCATCAAACGGTGCTTGTGATGGCAATTGAGTTGTGAAAGCAGAAAGGAGAAACATTGATTCGAGTGTCTTCACATCAATGTGTGATACTTGAAATATCAATTATCAACCTTGATAGAAATAGAAGACAAAATGAACCAACATTTTTGGGGAAATAGAAGACGTAAACTTTAGAGCATTGAAGAAACAAAAGAATACAACTTTAGAATGCAACAAAGAACCTAACTTGTTGGAAGATCTTACCTTGGTTAAGGCAAACTTGAAATCTTCTGGCAGAGCAGAACTCAAGAACCAAAAATATTTATCTGTACACTCTAGCATCACTTGCAACTTCCACCAAAACTTCTACCCCAAAATTATTTCCAAGAGAGATTGAAATCTGCCTGCAACCCATGCTGCCGGTGATGCTTCAGTTCCACTCTACCACTGCATAAAACCAGCATTCTCTACTGTATCTTCCTCAGCAGGTGCAGGGAGATTAAGGTCAATAAGGCCAGCCATTTCAGCTGACTCCTGCTTGATCACCACCGTTCTGTCCTCCGACGTGCCAACAAAATGTGACCTCTTGTGACCACCTAATGCTTGGCCAGACTTGAACACCCTAGAGCAGAAGGGGCACTCGTGCCCCTTGCTCTTCTTCGAACCTGGTCTCTTCTCAGGATTGCGCATTGAAGCATGAGCAGAACTCAGGTTCTTGGTCTTGCTGAACTTGCTAATTTTGCTATCAGCAGTTTTGACGGGATAAGAATCAGTCTCCAAACTATCAGCATCACTCTCATACGCAGACTCCCAACTTCCGTTGGCCTTCCTGTTGCTTCCCTTCTGAGAATTTCTGTTCAAAGCCTCAGGAGCATAGGAGTTCTTCTTTGCAGTTCTTCTCAAATCATACTTTGTTGAGGCTCTCTCTACTCCATTACTATCTCCTACTTCACCCAAATCCTTGCCAAGTTCAGGCTTCACGAACTTGTACTTGTTCAAGCTCTTCCCATACTTTGCATCCAAGTTCTCAAACCCGGCTCCAGACTCGAACTTACGCTTGCTGGAGTCTACATTTCTCAGGAACCCATCAACTGAAACATCTGATTCGACTTTCTTCGGACCATTCCTAAAGTATTCAGAATCAGAATCCTCAGAAGAAGAACCAAAACCAGTAGACTTCAGGTTGCTGTTGTCTCTATGTTTCTCAAGCAACTCAGCATCATTGGAGATGCATTTCATTCCATTCTTTATACTAATCCTGAGATCAATAGAAGACGATTTTGCCTCCAGAACAACAGAATTATTCTCTGAAGAGTCTGCAACCGAGTTCAAACCTTTCTTGCCACCAGAATCTCTAGACAGCATCATCAGACACTTGGCCAACTCTTCTTGCTCCTGCTCCACCCCTGATGCCGAAGAGGAGTTGTTGTTAGCCAAAGAAGTCGAATTCAAGTAACCCCCCATAGCCTTGAACCTCATCCTTCTGGATCTCCTCCTCCGATTTGGAGCAGAAGTTTCAGTATCAGATTGACTATCCATGATCAGTTTCTGCTTCTCATCATCCTCAATCTTGCTACTACCAACTCTGTCCTTGTCAGAATGACAAGCCATGTGGCCACAGAGAGCTTTCAGTGATTGGAACCCCTTGCCACATTCTTTGCAGAACATCTCTTGTGGCGAATTCGAATTGTTTCCAGCATCCACAAACCTCTTAGATTTTTTAGGATTTTCTCTCAGGCCATAACCAGATTGTCCCCCAACTTCAGCCATTAAAGCAGCTTTCTCACTGTTCTTGGGGAAAAGCCTGCTGATTGGGAAATCAGCTTCCTCCACAACCTCAACTGAATTATTACCGTTCATGTGAGTTCTAATGTGACCACCCAAGGATTTCCCACAGGGATAGCTCTTGAAGCAATATTTGCACACAAATTTTCTCTCTTGATTGTCCTCCATTGATGATCAGACAAAACCAAACAGCAAGCACCAAACAAACAGACCAGGGAAGGAGATCAGTAACTAGAGCAAGTTGATGCCTTACCTCAAATCTCAACCAAACTGCTGCATTGTCTTCTTGATCTTGTCCACTACCAAGAAAAAGAGACACCCCACCCCGCGAGAGAGAAAATTCAGGAATCAAAGGCAAACCCAGATCGAGAAGCAGAGAGGAACGGATCAATGAGTTGCTGCTTCTGCGCGAGATTGATGATCAGATGGGAATAAAGAGTTGGGATGTGACAGTTTCATTGAAGTACAGAAAGATCCGACCCACAGGGAGAGGCCCCTCCTCGAATTCCATTATTTTTTATTTTTCCCAAGTACCAAACAGAAACAAACTCTTAGAATGTTCAAATGGACAAAAGCTGAAAAATTAAAAAAGAAAGATCAAATTTTGAGCAGATGGGTCGGTAATGATGGCGATCAACAAGCCTAAGAAGGAAGAATCAAAGCAAAAGCTATGACTATTTCTCTCTCTCTCTCTCTCTCTCTCTCTCTCTCTCTATCTCTAAACAAACTCTTCACTCACTCCCCCTTTTGTTGTGTTGTAGTTGGAGGAGAATTCCATGCATGGAAGCAAAAGACTAAAAAGGGGAGAAAAGATGGGAAGCACGTGGAGTAAAAAGAGTGCCATCAGGATCCGGGATCAACGGACAGGATCCATGGATCCAACCCTGATCCCGTGGACTCGGATGCAGCAGATAGGCAAACAAGCGACAGCAAGTAGAAGTAGCAGTGAAAGGGTTGTGCTTTGTCTCGCTTGCAAGCTCAAACACAAAGTGATAGGTCAGAATCTGCCACTCCAACCGTTATTCATTTCGGTCTGGTCCCAATTTTTTTCTTTTGTTTGGGAGGGGCTTTTCTGGGATTTTCTGTGTAACCCACCTGCTGTTGTTTCCTTATTTATGGAGAATTGTGTGTTTTGCTTTTGTGGTGCCTTTTGACAAATTCAAACAAACTGATACTCGATCTTTAATGATTTTATTGATGAGTTACAAATTCCGTATTCCCATTTCATGACAAATAACAATACCGGGCATGTAGTAAACGAGTTACTAAAATCAGCTTTCATTTAGGTTAGTTGCAACCATTCCATTCCTCTTTCAATTCCATGACTAGAAGAATTTTAGTTTGACCCTACTTTGCACACTAAAATTTTATCAAATCCTATGGGTTAGTGTATAATTGAAAGCATAAAAAAAACCCCTTGGTCATTTGCTTTTTTTCAAAAAAAAAAAAAAAACAAACCAATTTTCTTATTGTCTGGCTAAATTCAGAGATCAGAATTGGACTATGACACGAAGGATTTGGTAGAGTTGTGCTTTTAGTAGAATTCAATAACTTAAGAATTAAAATATTTGTCATGCATATTTATCTTTCCAAAGGTAGAAGAATTTTACCCAAATTATTTCTCTTTTTAAACTATAAATGAAACCTCTTGAAATTACAAAAAAGAAAAAACTTACTTCACTAGTGTTTAGGCTTTGTGAGAGGAAACAAGAAATTTGAGGCATTTATTGTAATTAGACTTTGCTCTGTATGTCTGAAGATTAGGATTACAATGCAATAGTTTATAACGATCAAGTGGTAAAACTCTAATCAACCATAAAAAGTACTTGCAAATGAAGCCTGAAAGGTTTTTGACTTATAGTTCTCAAGTTCAAAATCTAAAACATTGTGTGGGTATATATGAATCAAGCAAACATTAGAGTATGATACCGTTGGTTTATTACTTCTCATTAGTTTATTCACTTTTGTTAATGTGTTTATAATCACCCTATCCACATTTTTAGTAATTATTATTCAATTGTTAGCTGTTAGAGGAGGATTTACATCAGAATTTTGATCTTCAGTTAAGAATCACATGCTAATTATTAGTTGTTTTATGCTAAAAAAATTTTGCATGACACAACTTTGTCTACTTATTATTTTATTAAAAATGTCACAAATTTATTTAGTTATTGGTGTTTATAGTGGAGAGTTGAAATTTAATGTACATGTAATAGTAACTTAGATATACAATGACAAGTGTTAATCTCAATGTGGAAGACTATGAATGGCTAAACAGAGGAGGCAATATGATATATGATGCATATAGTGCTACAAAATTCAATTGTGTGCCCATCACCTATTTAATTGTCTTCCACTATCTACCATGTTCACCTCACCTTACACATAAATTCACACAAGAAAGTAATCCATATATAAAATGACAGAGAATGATCTAGCTTTTGCATTTTCTTTTTCATTTCGCTTAATAAGGAAAATGAGATCACAAACAATTTCCTTTTTTTTTTCTTTCTAAAAACGAAAGATAAGATAACGCAAAGGCAGAGTTCAGGGGCATGCACGTAATCAAACTTCAAACACTAGAAAATTAAGATTTCCAAAATATAATAAGTACAATTCTGATCATGGTTATTAAAATCTAGAGTTTTAGAAACTTATGTTCTTATGACCCTGAAAATGCAAAACTACTCAAGCTTTAGTAGAAATTTATATGTAGGTACAAATGGTGGATTAAAAAATGATAGTAAACTGAAACTGTATAAACCTATTACCCAACTTAATCTTTATAGAATTATACTTAACCTATTTAGAGTAAAAACAAAAAAAAAATTAAAGATAACCAAAAAATAAAATACAAAACATTTTTTTTTCTCATGCTTTTTGTGTCGCTTAATTACTCTCCTTAATTCACTATAACTTTGATAACGTTGATTATGTAATTTATGTAGCTGTGGTTAGATGAAAAAAATATATATATCACCGATGATAATCTTGGCATGAATGAGTTTTTTTTAATAGCTAGCATTAATAAGTTTGGCCTCTTAAGTAATGAATTTGTAAGAGAAGAAGATAAAGGTATGAGCATTGATATTTATATTAGTTATGATGTTTCTTGTATTCCATTAGATGATTGAGATGTTCTTAACTTTTCATTATAAATTTTTTATTGTAGAACTTGTTTTTCTTATATTATATATTTATGGCAAGGCACATTTTTATGGCAAGGAGTGTCGGTCATCCATGAGTAATTTTTGTCCTTTCATATCTTTACTGTAAAAAAAAAGTAAGTGCAAATGTTGTGTAATATAAATTTTCTAAGATAATTTATATAATTATATTCTTTATCATCTTTTACTAAGATTTTTTTTGTAGAATTTTTTGACTCAATGATTTTTTATGATGGTACGACTGTAGAAAAATCAAAATAACCCTACATAGAAATTCGACTTTGACAACCTTGGTACAAAGAATAAGCCCATAGTTGTCTGGGTTTAAAACAATGGTTTTTTCCCAATAGATATAGTATTTATTTCTAAAAGAAACTTTTACTAAACTTGTTCTTTTTTTTTTTTTGGGCATTCATAAGCATTTCAAGTATAGGAGATATATAGTACATTAGCAATGTTAGAGAGGAAAGTCAAAGTGGCTGCTGCATGAAAATTTGAGGACCGTAGCTGCATTTTGTCACTGTTAGGGAGCCAAAATTAGAGGAGAGTGTGACGTTGCTATTTAAACTTGGGTCATCCCTCTGATGTTCCTTACATTTTAACAACTAGGCTGGTTATGTGGAACTATGGAACTTATTTTTAAAAGCATATTTATTTTTTTCCTTCAACATACAAATCACAATTTTGAAATAATGTGCACTGTAAAGAAGTAGCTGCTCTAAATTAGTTGGCTCTGGAGATGGGATATAGATGTTTGATAAAGATCACTAGAAAAAGAAAAAATATGAATTACCCTTCCACAAAGTAAACACTTTTAAGTAGATTGTAAATGAACAAAATATTCAGTGAATTATTCATAAACGGTTGGCTTCATGTGAGTTCATTTATATTCACTAATTTAGTTAAATGAGCTAACATTAACAAAAAATTTTATTCATTAAGTTAAACGAATAAACATAAACAAAGTATTGTTTGTTGGTTTGTGTTTATGAATAGTTCAGTTAATGTTCATTCATTTATTTGTCCAATTATTTGTTTGTTTGTCTGATTATTTATTTATTTATTTTTTGTAAACTTATTTATTCCTAATACTTGCTTTGTTCATTCATGTTTATTTATGTTATTCATAAACTCATTTATTGATATTGTTCACAAAAATGTTCATTTAGTGGTGGTTACGAACACGTTCTTTTCATTCATAACAATGTTATTGTTAACGAATGAATACGAACATGTTCATTTATAAACGAATAAACATGAATAGAGAAAATGTATCCGTTTATTGTTCGTATTCATTTAAAGTTAAACGAACAAATATAAATAAGTCTTTTCATATTCGTTAAGTTCATTTACAACCTGACTTTCAAGCATATTATCTCAAAATTTGACCTTGGATATTCCCTCAAACTTTTATATACATGCCAAACTAGCCCCTAACTGATGAATCTGGACTTTGGATGACACTTTTCTACAAACATGCCTACCAGGCACTTAATAATAGGTTTGAAGGGTGATAAAGAAACGGTATTAGTCCTTGACCGATTGGCAAAGTTGACTACAAGGGATACTATCGAGGGCTGAGGCCTAGGCAAATCCCATCCACCCCAAAGACAAGAAAAAAAATATCACCAATGTGACTTCATGCATTACAAATTTTAAGAAATGGACAAGCAATCTCTATCATTCACAAACACACGGAAAATACTCTTACTGTCACACCTCACACAGGCCTCAGCCTATGCACCGACAGTGCCACTCAACTAAGCTACCATAAAAGTTATTTAATTCTTACACTTATATGTGTTATGAGTAGGCTTAGGTTTCGGCCAACTTTCATTTTTGTAGCTCAAGTCTTATGTTCTTAAGACCAAGGCCTGGGAGGTGCCCCAGGAGGCTTACTAGGTAGCTCTGTGTGCTTTACTTGCATTTCAAGGCAAGGCTTTAAAAGTTACTTGCAACACAAGGTAAAGCATGTACACTTTTATCTTTAAGTGTCTAAGGTGTGTGCTCATCAAGTGCGGCATTCTAATGCATGTCAACAAAAAGGCCCACATCTATAGATGTTTAAAAACATGTTTTTCATGCCAATGCACATTCGGTCTAATAAGAACCAAGAGAGGTTCATTATATTATGGTCCAAAACTTTCCTGTAACAAGAACCAATAACATAACTTGGCATTCCATTCATTCATAACATATATACACAAAGTTCCATAGTTCATCCGAGGCTATATGTACACAAAATGGCCTTCATACTAGTACTACCTACTTGGAACCATACCAAGAGTACTCGTAATCCAAAATAGCCACAAGTTATGCATTACATACCCAAACTAACGGTAGTACCCGAGAGCTACCTTAAAGGTACAATACAAAATCAAAGATTGTAGGAAAAGTCCTATCACCAAGTTCATAATCATAAACGCAAACCACCATACTAATGCCTATGAGCACACATCCATTGGTCCTAGACTTGTCCCACAAATCTACACAAACCTGCAAACTCAAACACATGAGTTTATGCATCCAATACAAGGCTTGCACAATGTACTTAATAAGCCAAGCTCTCGGTCATAACACATACCTTGGCAAAACCGTGTACAACCTAGTACACAAGCAACACCACTATCAATCAGGCTCAAAGCCTTTTCCTGAAATACATACAATAAAGGGGCATGAGTTTACCTAACTCAGTAAGGTTCACTACAGCTCGAAGGAGTTAATTTAGTTAAGCCCGAAAGCTTAACCTCCTTTTACATTGCTTTACTTGCAAAAAAAATAAGAAAATACCAAAACTACAAGCATAATAACATATACACATGATAACAATAACATCTATACATGATAACAATAACTACAAGGGGTTAGCAAGCACATCCAAACAATCAAGCACACAACTCACACATAACCCAATGTTCTTCTCGACCGAAGCCAACTAGCAAGTACACACATAGTTTGCACTCCAAGCTTTGCCAATCCAATACCATTCCACTAGAACTCCAAGTTCAAAGATAAGTTGGCCTACTTACCTTGAACCTTAGTACTTGCCATTAATGACTAGCTAGCCAATATATATCACATAAACCTGAAGTTCCATATATTCCTCATCTAGCAATCTAAGATCATATAGCTCAATAATACTATCACTTAGAAGCCATTACTCTACTTGAACATGGAACAATACCAAAATCAAGTAGATTACGTGAAACCTTACCAATTACTAGCTTGAGCTCTCGGTTACCACTTGAAGCTCCAAGTCCCCTCATAAAACTTCAATCACAAGGTCGCCTAATGCCGAGAACAACAATTACAAGCTTGATTCTTCAATTGAAGCTCCAATCACCAAAGATTTAGCATGAACCCGAAGCTTTCAACCCAAGAACACGCTTTGACTTGCAAAATGGAGTTTTGATCGAAACTAAAGATTTTTGGTTAAGTGGAAGCATACATTAACCGGCCATGTGCCACATGTATGCAAAAATGGCTTTAATGCCCTTCACGGCATCACACACTTTTGCATGGTGCATTAAGTCCCTTTACATGTATTTGCTTCATTTTTAAAACCCGAAAGAAGGTTCAATTTGGCCCTTAAACTTTGTTTTTCGCCATTAGCACTTAGGCCATTTTAAATGTGCATTTGAACCCGATAGTTCTCGGTTGCACATATACATCACCTCTTTCATTTCCACTTAAGTCCTTCATTATTTTAGTACCTTTTCTCTTACATTTTGGCATAGGCCAAACACTGAAATAGTGTCCTGCACTTACCAATATTTATATATGCTTTTGAGTACTAAAGAAAAAAAAAAAAAAAGAAAGAAAGAAATAAGCACATTCGTCTATTGCCTAGTTACAAAAAAATAAAAGCCACATTACATTAATATATACATATCAATTTGATCTTTTATGTGTGTGTGTGTGTGTGTGTGTGTGTGAGAATGTATGTATGAATGCGTGTATTAGTGACTGACTAGAGTGTGAGTCTTAATTACTTATATTTTAAAAATTTCTTCATTTTAAGTACCTGATTGGTGGAGTGAGTGTAGGTATACTAGGTAGTATATATATTCTCATTTGTAGCCTAACTCTTGTAATGATTCTAAATATCAAATTAAAATTGTCAATATAATAAAATAAATCTTTTAAATCTTTTTACATTAATTTTTTATGCACTTTCCACTTTATTTCCCTATATCTATATACTCTCTTCGTCCCAAAAAAAGATGAAACATATTCTTTTTTTAGTTGTCCCAAAAAAATTGAAACATTTTTATTTTTAGAAAGTTTTTAACTTTTAATTTACTTTACTACTATTATTTAAACTCTCATTACACAAAACTCAATAAATAATCTTTTATTTTTTAATCTTCATTAAACTCTCACTACATAAAACCCCAAAAAGAATTTTTTTTAATCATTATTTAAACTTTCACTACACAAAATTCAAAAAGAAATATTTTTTAATTTTAGTTTCATGCACAAAATTATAAAAAAAAATATTATAAATTATATACACCTTAATCTCTATATCCACATAAATGTTTCATTTTTTATGGGACAAATGAAGTATAATATTGTATAGCCTTGAACCTTAATATATGGGTTGAAATATATACATATGGTTTATTTCGATTTCAAGTTTTCAAATAATCGCTCTCATATGCCTTTAGTCTATCTCTTGTGGACAAAAATCATGTAACTAATGCATTGAAAGAAGACTTCTTATCTCAAATGGTATATGTGCTACATTCCTCTTAATTTTGATCTTAATTTTTATTTCTAACAACAATAACAAAGTGTAATTTCTTGAAAAATGAATTCGTTTAGATTAACCTATACCCATGTCCAACAAGCTACCGTACTCATATTTTTTGAAGTTCCTTTCAATCTATAAACTTTAAATAGTTCCGCACAGCCAGCCTAGCAAGTAAAAGCGTAATGAATAACATATGGAAAGCCTGGATTCCAGCAACAGGTGTCGCACCTTCCTCCAGCCAAGGCTCACTAGTCACTAGCAGTGCTAAAATGCAGCCGAAGTCCTTCAACTTTTTTACAACAGCCACTTTTCTTTTTAACTTTTCTAATGTACTATCTAACTTCATATACTTGTAATGCTTCTGAATACTAAAAAAAAAAAAATTAAATTAATACTCCATTTGTCTCATATTTATTGAACCATTTAGTTTTGCAAAAAGATTATAAAAGTGAAAAACGTTTGTGTGTTGTTTTTAATTATGCTATTAACTTTTTACATATAAATCAAGAAAGCAATAAAAAATGAATGTTAAAATGATTGTTTAAAGGGTAATATGGTAAAATAATTTACTAAATATGAAAGTGTTATAAAGATTTGAGACTGCCAAAAATAAAATATGTTACAATAGTTTTGAGACATTGGAATTGTTTCTTTGTAAAATTAAAGAGAAAAAACAAACTTTGAGTTCAAAATTCTTTATTTTTTTTTTAATTTTCATTATCATAAGCAGCTACTATTAAATATAAGAGTTATAAGATATTTATATATATGAAAGGAGAAAAAATGTGCCTGTTCTAGATTAAAAAAACATTCGAACCTAACATAAATAGTATACGGGAAGAAGTGACGGAAGTGGGAGTTAAACTCCCAACCTCCGCCGTGCTCCTTCCTTCACATGCTCTGCTACTTGAATTAGTGACACAGGCCCAGTCCCAACTTCGACGCTGTGAATTAGCAAGCCCTCGAGGTTGGACTTTTCTCCCCTTTTAATTTTTCCCCCCTCTACGCACGACTCAAGGTAGGGCTAAGCTTTGGTTTCTTTCCTCTGCTCATTGGTCAAGTCAAGCCACCTTTATAGCCTGATTCGGTCATTTTGCGCTTGTATCAAACACGTATGTTTTTTTTTTTTTTTGTGGACGACGCCTTAGTCAATCAACCGAAAACCAAATTAAACTCTGTATTTAAAAGTCAACATTTTTTCTGCTTTTCTTTTGAGCATAAATGACACCATATAAGTATCTCTAACACAATATATAGGCATAATAGTTTTTATTTTCTAGTTCATCTGGAGTATCTTTTGCCCAATGGTCACGTCGGACGACTTATCCCTTAAACGTTTTTTTTTTTAATTTTCCTTCCCAGCATAGATATCATCCCCTTAAATGAGTTGGAAAATGAAATATGTGTCCTCTATTGCTTCTTTTAATTTTTCAACCTGACCATTAGGAAAGTTGATTTAGGCTTTGGCCACTCACCTCTTGAATCAGGGTTCAAATATTCCTTCTCTCAACCTAAACGGCGTCTTTGAGCTGACGTTAGGCACTGTTTTGTTTCCTTGTCTTTATCATATTTTCGATTAATTAAGGAATTACTTGTTTTTACAGACAGAAATTCTGTCTGTTTAGTTGACCTAATATGAAATCTAGGACATAGTTTTCCCACCTCTTAGAAAGCGTGGACTTTAATTTTGGAGGTTAGTGGGGGAACAATATGATTCCACTATACTTGGCATTCTCTCCATGCCGTATGGTGAAGACAATATAGAACTGACGTCAGGTTAAGGAAGAAAAGAAGTTGTTTCCAATTTCAACTTTAACACGTTAATCAATAACAATGAAAAAAATGAATATTAATATAATAATTTAAACGGTAATATGGTAATGTAGTAAAGGTTTTTGGGATAATCCAAGATAGTTATTGATATTAAAAAAAAAAAAGTGAGATGGGTACTAGTAATTCTTAGTACATTCTTCCTGTATATGAAATGGTGTGACCATTTTTACTGTTTTGTAGTACCCAAAACAGTATCATCATTTTAAATTTCTTTGTTCTGTTTTGCTAATGGCAAATGAAAAATATGTAGCTTAATTAGAAGTAAGTTATTTTTAAAAAAAATTTAAAAGTATTTATAAATATTAATTCCCAATTCATGATTGTTAATTGAAAATTAAGATTTCTACATGCCTTGAAATTTTAAAAAACTCTTATATTGTTTTTTTAAAGTTGATGGCATTTGTAGGCTGTTATTTATAATTAATGATGTCAAATTTTCTTAATTAGGAATTAAGATTCTTTAATATCCTATATGAAAAAATAATTATTATAAGATTCTTAAAATGAAGTTTTAATTATGTTAGGCAATTGTTTTCACACTTATTCATTCTCACTTCAATCTTATTGTCAAAGCTTTTAATAATTCATCAAGTGACCA
The DNA here is from genome assembly GCA_039654915.1 of Aquilaria yunnanensis. Lineage (NCBI taxonomy): Eukaryota > Viridiplantae > Streptophyta > Magnoliopsida > Malvales > Thymelaeaceae > Aquilaria > Aquilaria yunnanensis. The sequence continues at coordinate 8,878,801 of CM077595.1, forward strand.
ATTAAGATGCTAACAAAGATATATTTCAAATTAAGACTAATATGTGTCTAACAAAACCTGCAGCGAAATATGGATTTAAGTTGCTACTTTAAAAGGCACTGTTAGTTCCTAAACCAAGCCTAAAGCCCCGAATAATGTCAAAAAAAATCCAACTTCATCTTTTTTTCCATTTTTGTATCTTCTATTTCTTTTTCTTAATTAACTAACACAACTTTCACAATGGACATGAGTTTCGGGATCATTTTTGTATTACAAGGTATCGACTAGCAAAACACTTTTATGTTCAAAGTCAGACTAAGGGGACCACATTCAACATTTTCTGAACAGACAATGACTTTAATATCATAAGGGATGGGAATCAACATCGACCACAAACATTACTGGGTATGGTACCAAAATCAGATCAGAATTCAGAGCCTCTGGTCGTCAATGCTTTATAAAGATACTACTACTACTACTTTTCAATACCAGTTATCTTACGGAAAATGACAAAAACCCCCTACAGTTTGATCTAACCTACACTTTGTCCCTTCTATTTTTAGAAACCTACATTTTACCCTTACTTCTTTTATAGTATCTGACAACAACTTCTGAAACCTTAATTTAAACTGGATAATATTTATGTTTTAGTAATTTCAAGATTTTTGATATTTTTTTTCACAGCTAACTAACATTTAAAAAATATTGATATGCATTTATGGGGAGAAAAATTCATCTTCAGAAAGAAAAAAACTAATTTTACAATGTCTATTAAATATAAAAAAGATTGGAGAGATTGAAATTACTAGAAGATAACTATCATATAGTTTAAATTATAATTTTAGAAGTTGTTATTAGACAGTGTAAAAGAAATATAGGGTAAAGTATAGGTTTTCAAAAATAAGGGAGTAAACTGTAGGTTAGCGCAAACCTAAGGGGGTAATTGTAAGTTTCCCGTTGTCTTATTCTAACGTAGTTGCTAATATTAATTGGGCTTGAATGGTCTTCTGGTCTCTTCCCAGTCTCGTGAGCCGAGAACCCCTGGCCCAAGACTAGTCTACTCCACTGTATTTCAGAGTCGTTTGCTAATTGCTAGATGATACTTACTTTACATTTCTTAATTTCTTTTGTTTTATACTTCCATGTTTTGAAAATTTTGCACCCTTTTTGGCCACATATATGTATGGTAACCTAGGGATAGGGAGTTGAACCTTTAACTCATGAAAGCTTCTGTTTTTCTTGTATTTCCATGTTCTTTCTCAAAACTAGAAAACAAGAGTTTTTTTTTTCTTTTGGTGAGATTTGACAAGCAGAATTGATTTTACTATGACAAGGAAAAGATAAAGATGATCCCATCCAGAAAAGAATTTGTTACTCTACAAGCAAGAATCCGTTGCCATTACAAAGAATAGTACACAATTGAAAATTGTAGGTGATCATTTATTACACTGAACCAAAAAGAAACTAATAGTATGTTCTATTTGAATGTAGATCTGCCCAGATAAGTGAAACAGAATCCAATAAAAAGAAGGAAGCAAAAGGATGGTAATATAAGAACAATAGAATAGCGAGTAATCTCCATGTAATGATTCTACCCAGACACCTCAAGCTGATCATGAAACACTTCAGGCCACAGCAGGCATGTCCTTGAGCCACGGGTCCAGGGGTTTGCCAATGGAGTATACAATGAACCCAATTTCCCTCATCCTGTGGACATCCACAACATTGCGTCCATCAAAGATGAACGCGGGCTTTCTCATGTTGTTGTAAATCTTCTGATAGTCCAGAGTTTTGAACTCATCCCACTCGGTAAGAATGCAGATCCCATGGGCATCCCTAGTAGCCTCATATGCATCCCAGACAACTGCAACTTGCTTGGCTGAAGTAGGACTCAATGGCTGAAACTGGGGATATGGATGATCCCACTCAAATTTCTTCATTGCAAGATCCCTCTGAATCTGTTCTTCATGGACCTGAGGGTCGTAAATGCTCAACTGAGCCTTATCACCCAATAGACCATTGCACACATCAATGGCTGGGGTCTCCCTAGTATCACCAGTGTCCTTCTTGAAGGCAAACCCGAGAATGGCAATCTTCTTCCCTGAGACGGTGTTAAACATTGAGGAAACAATGCGATTGACAAACCGGGTCTTTTGGTAGTCATTCACCTTAATGACTTGTTTCCAGTAGTTTGCAACTTCTGGAAGCCCATTGCACTCACAGATGTAGACCAAGTTCAATATATCCTTCTGGAAACAAGAACCACCAAAACCCACACTAGCATTCAAGAATTTGGGTCCAATCCTTGTGTCCTTGCCAACAGCATGAGACACTTCAGAGACATCTGCGCCAGTTGCCTCACACAATGCAGACATGGCATTGACAGAAGAGATTCTTTGTGCTAAGAAAGCATTGGCAGCAAGCTTTGAGAGCTCGGCAGACCAAAGGTTAGTGCATATTATCTGATCAACAGGCACCCAGTGGGCATAAACATCTTTCAACGCATTAACAGCCTTCATACCTTCTGGGGTTTCCCTGCCTCCGATCAGAACTCGGTCAGGCTTAAAAAGGTCTTGAATTGCAGTTCCCTCAGCAAGGAACTCTGGATTTGAGAGAATCTGGAAGTTGATGCCCTTGCCATTGTGGGTCAAAATTCTTTCTATGGCTTCAGCCGTTTTAACAGGTACAGTAGATTTCTCCACCACAATCTTGTCAGATTTCGATACATCAGCAATCATACGAGCAGCACTCTCCCAGTATGTCAAGTCAGCAGCTTTGCCAGCTCCAAGACCCTGTGTCTTTGTGGGGGTGTTAACCGAAACAAAGACTATATCAGCCTCTGAAACATGCTTCTCAACATCAGTGCTGAAGAAAAGGTTCTTGCCTCTGCACTGCTTCACCACATCATCAAGACCTGGCTCATAAATCGGGAGCTGGTCGCTGTTCCATGCATTGATCCTTGGAGTTGAAATGTCAACAACCGCAACCTGAATTTCAGGGCACTTGAGTGCAATGACGGCCATGGTAGGCCCTCCGACATAGCCAGCACCAATACAACAGATCTTCACCATTTCAGCTGCCTAACTCACATTAAACAAAAATCTTGTTAGTGGAAAACCACTGATTTCATCTGAAGCATTATCATTAGGCAGCGGAATTATATGAACAACCATAAAAAAAAGAACACGAAACTTTACTCTTGAGCCAGATCAGAGACGTGAAACCAACAGATCTTACAAACCGAATTGCCAGAATAGGAACAAGAACCAGGTTAAGCAAATGACCCCTATTAAGTATAGTGCTATACCATCTTATGAACGATCTGTAAAGAGTCAGCCTACAAGTGGTTGATCTTGATCCTAAGATCATAAGTGCAAAGAAATTCTGGCACAAAAAAGATCAGATCTACACTTCCCACAATGCCAAACACTATATCACAAAAACATAAAAGCTAAGGATCAAATAGGAGCAAGAAACGATCTTTTTATTCAAGAAACAATCTTCCAACAAACTCGCAACAAGTGAACATAGATCTGGCCATTGACAGACAGAATTCACACACATTAAGGAACACCCATTAGCTGTTAGCACTGAAAGCTAGCAAATCCAGACAAAGAACAAGAGAATGATGAAACAACAGAAAACCCGAAAGAGGCAGACAACTATACCTGAGAAAGATCGGAAAAAATTTACCTTCTGGGTTTTTTAGTTGAGTTCGGATGAAGAACAGAAGAGGAATGGAGAGATCTGAGAGAAGATGAGCACAGGAAGATAGACAGGGCCGGTTTGTGCCGCGGGATGAGGAGATCTCAGACTTTTCAGCTTTATATATATGTAGAGAGAGAGAGAGAGAGAGACTGATAAGAGAATGAAATAGATATAAACACGGGATATATTACAATTGGTCCCAAATCTTTAACTTTCATTGCAATTTGATCCTCAACCTCCATTTTATTTCATATTTGTCCCTGACCTTCATATTTCATTGTGATAGCCCTAGACACACAAAAATCAGATTTATAGAAAAAAAAAACTTATAATTTAAATAATCTACTAACTATAGAAAAATTATGTCATAGTTTGAATTTATTAAAAAACAGTTATCGAACAGTTTAATTTAGAATTTAAAAAAGTAATAGTAGGTAGTTAGTAAAAGTTAATGAACCCAAACTATTTGACAATTGTCTTTCAATAAATTCAAGTATTACTATAATTTTTATAAAAACTTAATAAACTATTTCAAAAATTGGTTTTTCCTCTCTACCTATATTAAGTTTCTGTGATAACTCAATCTTATCTAAAATTAGGAACTAATACGCATGAAGTATACAAGTTTGAGACCATTAGATATTTTATCCCATAAAAACACTGCGATTGATGCGAACGTGTTGTCATTACACGGTTTCAGTGCGATACAAACGCACCAAGATCGCTCGCGCGGTCACTCAATTACCAAGCATTTTAAACAACTTTTTCGTTTTTTTTTTTGTTTTTTGTATAAAACTTAGACAATTTTTTATAGGAGTACTAACAACCCCCTAACCTTTGGTTTTCATCATGTTTTGGTCTTCAACCTTCAAAGGGTACCAATTTGGTGCAAACCTTTGGTTTTCATCATGTTTTGGTCTTCAACCTTCAAAGGGTACCAATTTGGTGCAAACCTTTTAGAGACATCTCATTTTGATCTTCTTCTTCTTTCTTACTTGATTTTCTAGAGTTGAGAAAAAAATTTCATGTTGTTATTTGTTTAATGTATACCCAAAAATTTCCATGCCCTATAAATTGAATAAAACAAAGAAAAGTATAAGAAGAAAAAAAATAAATTGTGCTTGCAACTATGAGCGACAATCATAAGTCACTCATTAAGCTTTTGTGTTTAGAAATTCCCATAATATGTATGACTCTAATGGCCACTAATTACAAATGAAATTCATTTTCCATCCTTCTTACTCTAACGTAAAATAAAAATTACTAGTAACACATAAAACTAGGAATGTTAATGGATGTCTAATCTGATAGGCATTCTAGTTGCATCTAATTCAATGAATTGAATTTTTTTAGCAATTGATTGAGTTTTGGCCAGATGCAGTTTTTCTTTTTCCACTCGCCAACAAGTTTAGGTTAGATGCTGGCTTAGGGTTCACCCGCCCCACATCCGACCTGTGTGTGTGTGTGTTAAAAACAAGCATGAGTTCTTTAAAGATAATGTATAATAAATGTTTTTAACAGTAATAAATATAATATTAAACATAACACGACTCAATAAAATTATGGTTGTGGAGGCATGGTGGGTGGATGGGTGAATGAGTTTTACCTGACCTAACCCATCTAAAAATGGGTAAGATATTAATGTAAAAATTATCCACCTGACGGGTGATTGGTAGAATGTGAGTAGAGCGCTAAAGGTCACGGGTAGAATGTGAGAATACCTTCATTCAACCCAAATCTGACCCATTAACATCCCTACATAAAACCAATTTTTACAAGATATTTTTCATTGACAATAATGAGAAAAATACAAACTTTCAAAAGGTTGAGGATTATAGGTGCAATTCCATCCATGACAAGTTGAAAGAAAATTTCATGGGTTAACTCACAGAGTGCTATGGCCCTTCTAGTGGGAAGCATGTTTGAGGAAGGTAAAGTGTTCTAAATTAAGGTTGGAACTTTAATTCAAGTCTACTTAGCAAGAATAAGGAAGCTTAGCAAAGTTCACTAAGTTCCTAGGAGATTTAGGCACTAAATGGGTTCAGGGGCAAAATGGTAATTTTACATCTTGAAGAGCCGGGATGAGTCCCGAGTGTTTTAAAATGAGGTTTTATAACTTAACTTTCAACCTTAACCCAAACTTGGAATAAATAAACAAGAATTACTCAAGAATCACTAAGTTACCAAATATGGGGGACTTAAGTGAATTAAGCTTAATACTTTGATGGCTTGTGTGTTAAGTGAGGGTTTAAAAAGGGGAAAGTGAGGGTGTGGCTGCCATAACCACGTTTTCAACCTTCCCACCTCATTTTGCTCTCAAATTCTCCTTGGAATCAAGGTTTTCTTGGTGGAACAAGAAGTTATCAAGGTTTATAAGCTCGGAGGAGTGCATTTTAAGCATAAAACCATGATTTTGGAGCTTGGAAGTGTGTTTTCTCCCATCCCCTGTTTTTAGTACGTGGTAAACATTGTGTTCTTGATTGAATTTATGTTTATTAGTTAGTTTGGAGCTTGGGTTTTGGTTAGGAAGCAAGGTTTTGATGTTTGGTGCTTGTGTTTTACTTGGAACTTAGGTGATACTTTGGTGAGCTTAGTGGTTTGAAGGAGAGCTTGATTCTTGCTTGTTACTTGGACTTGAGGTAAGTGAGTTATGGTTTTAAATTCAATTAATGCTATTGAGATGAGTTTGCTTGAAGAATTTGAGTAATTCTAGCAATAGCATTAATTGGTGATTTTGGTTGAATCATGATGGACTAGGAGATTTTGGAGGATTGGATTGATGTTACAAGACATCATAGATTGGCTTGTGATAGTTGGTTGTGATCTATGCAACATGTTCTATATGTATATGAAATTTGGAGGCATTCCAAGCATGTTTGATATGTGTAGGAAGTGTCCAAAATTCATAGCAGCAAAATGGAAAGTTTTTTTAAGCATTTTACAGGTTTGGCAACACGTCGCCAATCCATATGAGTTCCCACGACACGTCGCCAAGACCTCAAAAATTGGCAGAACATCGACAACTGTGGCAATGCGTCGCCAAGACAGCATTTGACATCCGGTTTTGTTTTTTGCATAACTTTTTGCTCCAGTGTCCGATTGAGGTGATTCAAAATTTCATGCGAAGCGAAGAGGGAGTACTATCACCTCTATCTTTTAAAAACACTTAAAATGCCCCAATTTTAGATTTATATTAACTCAAAGTGAAGGCAAGTTTTAAAGGAAACTATGTTGCAATGATCACAACAAGGTATTACTAGCCCAGGTGAAAGGTTTAGAACCCTTGGCAACCTAGCCGTGCCGTAGCCACGAGGTTGCAAGGTGAAACCTTGTTCATCTAGTCTACAAGGAGGTCTTATGGCCTAGTCTACAAAAGTTCCATCATGATTCCCCTGCACAACAACTAAGGGAAGGCTACATGATTGCATCAATAAGCTACGACTTACTAGGAACGAGTTAGTGGCCAGAACTCGCTAGGCACGGAGTGACGCCCTGTGAGGAGGACTAGTTTGAGGAGAGGTCTTAAAGGCCTAGTTATATGTATATATATCATACCCTCATGTTGTGTGAGCTCGCAGCAAGTTACATATGTTATCATATGTAGAGTCCTAGTAATTTTCTTGCAGGTACACTGAAGACCCTTACTGAAAATGTTATGTTCTTACTCCCTAGTTATGTTGTGCAGAGACTGAAGTTGTTGGGCCGGGTAATCATTAAGGATTATCGCGACAATGCTCTTTTGTGTGTACAGGTACGGCACTTGAGAATTTCTATGATTCTAGTCTACATGGGTACTTGTTGGTTACGTAACAGTACTAACTTAAGTCTTCCTTTAGCTACAGAGCCTAGTAGCACTTGGACAAAGCTTTTGAGACTCGCCACTGGAACGTGTATCCAAGGTGGGAGTTAAGTCGAGAAGATCTCAGTAGAGGCTTGTATTTATACAGTACACTTAGCTGCCTCCATAAACTATATTTTGAGAAGTCCTAGACTCTGGGATTGCTCTTGGTTGAGGGCATTAGCCTACTTTATGTATGAATGTTCTCACGAGTTGTTATGTGTAGTAAACTCATACAAATGTTGATTTTGTATGTTTTGGCTATTTGTACTTAGCTTTTATGAAATTACTTGGCCAAGTTAATATTTTATAGTTTTAATAAACCAAGTTAAAGCATAAAGAGCATGCATCTTGCATATTCTAGGTTAATCAACTAGTATCATGGGATTTTAATCCGCACACATATACAACTAGCCAATTGCAATCCACTATGAGACTAGCTCTCACAGACTTCTTGAGCAGGGGCCAATGACGGCCGTATCACAGAGGGTCCCAATCTTTTTCTTCTCTGTTTTTATATGCCGGACTTTTTAATGTTGTATCGTCACCTAAGCATGATATTGGGGATCATTGATCATACAGATGTAAAATATTACATCATTGCTTCAATTTGGTTGGATCATACGAATGTAAAATATCACATCATCGTTTCAATTTGGTTTAATGCTTTGACCTTTCACATAATTTTAGCAAATATCTATCTTTTAGTATTTTTTTTATACAGGAAAAATGGTAAATAGTACTCCCTTCGTCCCATATTCATATTATTTACACCATTTTTTATTTTGTATCATCTCAAATTCTTTACATTATTTCCTCTTTTGGTAAGTTTTAGGGTGCAAAGTGATTGTTATACTCTCATATTACTTTCACGCCTCTTTTTCCCCTTTTCTTCCTCTAGTACGATCGACGGGTTCAGTCTCCTCTGCATCCAGCATTGCCCATCTGCCTTTGCCTCTACCTCTGCCATCATCCTTTGTTCGTCGATCATCGTTGCTCCTCCATCCTTCGCCATTGTTCTTCATTCGCTGTTCGCCCTTCGCCATTGCTCATTTGCCTTTGACATTGTCCTCCATCCTCCATTTTCCGTCTTCATCGCTTGTCTACCTCTACCATCATCCTCCATTCGCCATCGCCTTAATCTATTTGAATCACTCATCTGCCAGAGATTTTGTTGTCAACAAATCAATGAAGTAATAGAAGTAAGTTTGGCTTGCAATTGTCAATTTTTCCTAAATGAATTCACCCAGTTGGGGATTTGCTCGAGATTGAATGAACTATAGGATAAACCAAGCGATTTAATGGTATGCAAAGGCGTGGGAGCGAAGACGGAGGAAGACGAAGGCATGAAGCAAGGACGACATGATTTGATGGTAGGTGATTGGATGATGTTGGGCAAGATGGTGGATATTTAAGGAGGTGGTAGAGATGATGGATGATCAAACGGTGAGGGGCAAGGTGATATAATGGTGCAACAATGGTGATTTGATGGTGTGGTAAAGAGGGAGAAAGAAAATAGGGCAACGGTAAAATTGGTAATAAAAAAAAATACATATTTTTATTATTTATTAATCTCCGTACAAACACTAATAGAGCTAAGAAAACAGGACAGAGAGAATAATAAATAGTAGAGTTCCTTTTACTTTTTTTGATAAAAAAGGTTAAGTAACTTTAAAATTCCTTAAACGAATAGGCTGTGTTTAGAAAAGGAGGCAGTGTTTATTTTTCACAATAGACTATAAAGTGCTAGTAGATGTCAACAATTCATTTCCATGTTGAGTCTGGAATGGCGTTATTCATCCAACTAAACCAAAGAGTGTTTTTTTTCCTTATAAGGATTAATTGTTAATGTTATGACAATGTTAGGTGCAATTCACTTGCCATTAGATCAGATTTAAATAAAATTTTATTATTACTGTTTTTTATCCGGAACTAATATAATTTGAAAGACAATACTATATGGGTATAATAAAATTCTTATTTCTTTAGGATGAATAAGTATAAAGTTCATAAAAATTCATTTATACTATAAAAAATAATTGTTCAATCGATGATTTATATTTACATGATATTAGTTTTTAAATGACATCAATTTCTGGCAAACCGTAAAATCATTTTGAACTAACCTGGTTTGATGCTGAGTGAATTGGACGAGGAAAATCATCCACTTAAGAGATCCGAAACAAAAATGAAGCAAACAATTAGGTTTAGCTCTCCACGGAATTTGTTAGTACTGCTCTTTTGGCGTGCCATTATGGATGGGTTTTGCGTGTAAAAGCAATTGGATTTGTTTGGGGTTGTGTTGTCCTCGTGTGGTTGTTTCTTCTTCTTCTTCTTTTCTTTTTTTTTTTTTTGCTTTATACTAGGAAAAAAGATTGATGCATTTAAAATTATGCCTTTAGTGGAAATTCGCAAGTATATAGTGTTGCTTGAAGGTTGGGACGAAATCTAGTTGAATGGTTTTTTGTTTTTTTATTTGTTTTTAAATAATTAAAGAAACACCCCTTGGATTATCATTCTTTTCCAATACATTATACTTTTATGTTAAGATTTTGAGTATACTAAAAATAAAAATAAAAATACCAATATGTATACTCAATACCGTCATTTTTTTAGCCAAAATAATATTTAGTTAGAAGATTACATAAAAGAAAATGATAAAATTAGTCAACTTAGTACAGTCAGATCAATTGCACATACCACATTAAAACTCAATCTTCATTTTTTTTTTTTTGTAAAAGAAATCTATTATAAACATTTTTGATCCAGTGTAAAGAAATATAAGATTTGGTGAGAGCCAGCCGGCCAACGCTTTACGGGTTATATGATAACTTTACCTGGAGGCCAACGTTTTACGGGCTATATGACAACTTCACCTGCATTTTCTAAACAATTAGTTCCCCCTTCCCAAGTTCATGGTCACATCTTTCATTTTGAAATGCTTTAAAGTGTCAAAAAGAATTTATTTAAAAATATTTTTTATTCTTACCTAACAAAATTTTTGTAAAAAATATTTAGATTAAAGTGATATAAATAAAATATTTTATACGAATTTAAAATTATAATTATTGTGTTTCAATACAGAAAAATAGTATAACCTTAAAGTATGTGTGTCAATATAAACTTTGGACACGATTAGTCCAATTTAAAAATCCGTTTGGTGCTTCAATTTTTTGGCGGATCAAGAAAGGGGATTTGTGTATGGCCGAAGACAAACGTAGAGGCATTAGGATGGATGTTGGAGACCCAAAATGAGAGAACCGAACAAATGAAGTTTGGTGTTATTATTCTTGTAGTGATTATAAAAATGAAAAGTACTTCAGAAGGGTACGGGTACCTGTTAAAAGGCAAACGTGAGAAGCACTGAAAAGCTGTCTTTAATAAAGAGAGCACAACAAATTGAGGGCGGGTTCTAGACTTCTAGTTGGTAGTGGTACTTTATAATAGGATAATAAAACCAAACTGTAGCGGATCTAACACTTTTTTCTTTGAACTGTAGGGCCACTTTTATAATATTCATGCACCTAGAAGTTCTATAAAAATATAACTTGGAAAATTAGATATCAACTTCCAGATATAACTTATGAGAGACAGATGTGTTTGGGGCCAGGCATGGCGTGAGATTGGCTGGACATAGTTTGGGCTTGGGAATAGTTTTATGGGTCACACATTTATAAAGCCAGGTTAGCCTGGCTGGCTATTTTGCTATCTCTAAACTGAATTATAGTATCATCTATTCCAACACTTGTTTCGACCGATAATTTTCATATTTTTCTTGATCACTTCAAAAAAAAAAAAATTAAGGTATGGTTTGTTTCTCCTTTTGGCTGCACTAATTCTCCTCATGTTTCTCCTTTTGAGTGCATTTATTATTCTCTATCTGTAACCAAAGAATAATCTTACCATAGTACTGTTGGACGGTGAAGCAAAATCTAACCCTAAGTTAATACTTTACATCTTACTTGTAATGCTAAGTCCCTCCACTTGAACCAACTCACATTGGTTGGCTGTGTCTCCTTTAATGCAAAGGGGATTACAGCACCAAATGCTGAACTAGCTCAAAGCAAAGCTTTTCATTGGAACTAAGAGATTTGGAACGAGTAATATCACCTAGAACTTGTCAGCTAATGATACTTGAACAAGAAGTTCAATTAGTGACGAGTGGATTCACTGGAAAAGAAAATGAAATACATAGTCACTTTGTGCAACAATTTTGACCAAATAAACAACCTTTCCACAACATGAATTGCAGCGCCATTAAAAAAATGAATATGGTGAACAATCATTGTACAAATTCGAGAACCTTTTCTTTTTTTCCTTCCTTCCCTTTTGATTTTTTTGTACAAGCAAGAACTTCTGCCCATGTGTCTTCCTTTTAAGAAGCATTGGACAAGAAATTCTTGAACCATTGCACAGAATGTTTAGGGTATCTCTTTTGGTTGTCCTTGTAATCCACAAAATACAGACCAAACCTTGAAGTGTATCCAGCTCCCCATTCCCAGTTGTCAAGCAGAGACCAAACAAAATAACCTTTCACATTGCAGCCATCTTCCCTGAATAAGCCATATTGAAAAAAAAAAATGATTTTTTTAGTTAAAATTTAATATTATTGCAAATCACCCATCAAAAACTAAACCCCAATTAAGAAATAGTTACATACTTAATGGCAGCTAGTAGATTGGTTAAGTAGTCATGGTGGTATCTGATCCGTTTCTCATCCTTCAAAGCATCCTTAATGGAGGTAAATATGTTATTTGGATCATCCATCCCTGAGATTTTTGCAAAAATAAAAAGAAGCTTTGATTGTTTCTTGTATATGAAACCAATTAAATCAAATAACCGAATGAAGTAGCTCATCAACTTGTGTATGAAATCATACCATTTTCGGTTATAATCACCGGAGGATTCCCATACTTCTCCTTTATGTAATTCATCAGCTTTCTCATGCTTTCAGGAACAATGTATAACCATATGGAATTTGCCTGCAATATTGGTAAGTTAAAACGAAGTGGAAATGGCAGACATTGCTTGTTCAACAAGGAAAAAAGACTCATCACTTACATACTACAAGCTAGCTTAGATAAAAAGTCATTACCTTGTCGCCTATAGGCTTCCCATTTTTGAAAGCTGTACAGGTAGCGGCTCATTAGCTTCACTAGAATGAGATTAGAGAGGTGATCAAAGATAAGATACCACTAATCCCTAGTTGCGATTAATTACTTACGCAATGTAATGGCTCCAACGTCCGAGTAGGTATCATTTAGAAGAACACCAATGATATTTGTGGTATTGTGCCTTGCATAGAAAGTAGTATAGTGATTGATCCCCACAAAATCTAAGGAACCCTTCACAAGAGCAGCCTCAGATTTGGTGAAATTTGGTAGCCGGTTGGCCACTCTGCTTCTCATTGAACTTGGGTAGTCACCAAACATCAAAGGGTCAAGAAACCTACACTTACCCAAAAAGAAGAGAAAAAGAAACAAACTCAAAGGGCTTAGTTTGAAGTTACATTCAATACTGAATCTTGAATATGGAAATAGATGTTCTGGAATTACCAGCCAAGCTGAAAATCTTGAGCCCTTTGAGCTGCCTCAATATCAATTGTGGTGTTCCTCTCGGGTTCAAACCAAATCACGTCAAAGGATAAACCAATCGACCCCTTTTGTTTTGCCTAATAATCAAGCAACCAAATTAATTGCTTTGAGTTGACGATATAGTCTAGTACATGTTTTCCCTTCCCAAAAGGAAATGACAGTTTTGTACCTTGTACTTTTTTCTGTAAATTTGGACCGCTTTGGCATGAGCAAGAATAACATTGTGAGCAACAATGTACGGTTCGGTGGCCGAATTGCCGGCTGGGCAGAAGAGATGGAGGAGGATGGAGCAGCGGCCAGGTGCCTGCAGGCCTACATCATAGCCTTGAACAGCAAAAGTATGGGGCTCATTGAAGGTGATCCAATATTTAACTCTGTCCCCAAATTTCTCAAAGCATGTCTCTGCAAACATTGCAAAGTCATCTCTGCAAGCAAAATGGCTCAATTAGATTCCATGTTTTTTAACATTATAAAGACCAGCCACATTTTTTAATCTAATGTTCTTGGAAATAGTTTCTTGTAGGACAAGAAATGTTAGGGCTTACATGATCTGGGGATTGAGCCAGCCATTGTACTTGTCTGCCAAGGCTAGTGGAAGGTCCCAGTGGTAAATGGTCACATAGGGCTCAATTCCTGCATAAAAATATTTAAAAAAGAATATTGTTTTCAAATGATCATGACCTTATAATCAGAAGATGAAATTAATTAATACCCCTAGGAGATCAATTACCTTTAGCAAGTAAAGCATCAATAAGTTTGTTGTAATGATCAACTCCTGCTTGGTTAATTTCTCCGGTTCCATCTATATGGAAGAATTAATATTAAGTAATTCTTTTTACAATTCAATGATCTTATGAATTTTATTTGTTAAAAAAACTCACTAGGATATATTCGAGACCATGCAATGGAAAATCTATACGCATCCATCCCCATATCCTTCATCAGATCTATATCTTCCTGTTAGTTTCCACATGCAAAAATATATAAAATAATCTAACATACATAAGATTAGTTTAAAACATGATTAAGAAAATGGATTAGGAACAAATAAGCTGCGGTTATAAGTATAATCAAAACTTGCATTGTAGCGGTGATATTGATCCACGGCAACATCAGCATTACTGCCATCGAGTACTTTCCCTGAAATTACCACAAGTTAATTAATAAGCGGTAATTTATTATTTCATGTTGTGACTAATTTATGACACAAATATACCAAAAAAAATATTCTTTGCATGAATTAATTCAAGTAAGAAATACCAAAAGTATGAGAAAATTCGTCCCATACGGTTGGGCCTCGTCCATCCTCTTTCACAGCTCCTTCATACTGGAACAAACATACAATTAGAATATTATTAGACAATTTAATAATGAGTAACGAAAGTTTGACATTCTCTTTTTCTTCTCCCTATAGAAAAGAATTGCTGAAGTATACTGCCAATAAATATTCAAAAAAGAAATCAAGGGAGATTAATAAAAATAAGGCCTAAAGGCATTCTTAACCCTCAAACTCGGATCACTTAGACACTTAACCCCTTAAATATCAACTCGGTCTGATTCACCTCCACAACTTGGTAAATGGTACACTTAAGTTCTTTCCCTTCTCTACTCTATTAGGTAAAATGTGTTGAAAGTCCCTTAGTTTTATTTTTCATTCATTTTTGTCTCTAACCACATAAACTTCGTGATTATTTCTCCAACCTTTTGAGAAAACACAAAAATTATTTCCTAATTTGAATTTATGTTTGACTTGAGAGAAGGTTTGAAAAGTGCATAAGGCTTCTAATCGGTATAGTTGTCAAAGCTAAGGCTCTTCTTTTTTTGTATGAAGTTGTACTTGAAATTTGGAACTATCTGTATTCATTTCCTTTTTATGAATAAATTTTTTTATTTTAAAAAAAAATTGCTGCTAGAAAAATTAGAGTTCCTTTGATCATTTTTACAACTATTTTGAATTATATCATCTTTCTTGTAATTTTTTAACTAGATTTTTTCTTCTGTTGATCTTGAAAGCTTGATTTAATTGCTCTTGGTCGGAGAATATGTGAGCTCTAACAAGGAAGAAGTGAATAGTGATTCATCTGAGAAAAATTAGTTAAATGACTCCAGGAACTTTAAGCAAGAGATGCCTACAAAGGTTTCTTACTCTATTTTCATGTTTTTATTTTTGCAACAAGGTTTCTCCTATAAATTCCTTTGTTGGCTTTGATACTGAAGGAGACATTAAATCCAAACGGAGAATCTATAAATGCTGGAATTTCAAATTATTGAATTTTAGAATATCAGTATTATAAAAATTATGGGGATTTATCAAATTTTCCATCAAAATAAAATGCTTAAGTAGTTGATAAAAAAATAGAAATAAAGATTCTTTTTTGTCCCATTTTTTACTTCTAAGATGACTGAATTGTCATCTTATTCTTTCATTTCTTAGCATCACTAACTGTCCGCTGAAACCCTAATTGTAAACTTTGTTATTCACAAAGTCAAAACAGAGACTTGCCCTCAAGTTAAGCATATATTCAATTGAGGAAAGAATTTTGGAGCTTTTTCAAAAGTTTGGGGAAAGAATCATGAAGCTTATGAGATTATGGACAAAAATAAATGAAAAAATAAAGTCAGGGGATTTCTAACACATTTTACCTAATAAAGTAAATAAGGGTCAGGGCTTAAGTGTGCTATTTTACCAAGTTAAGAGGGTGAGTTGAACTGAGTTGATGTTCAGGAGATTAAGTGTCCTACTCATCCAAATTTAAGGGCTAAAAGTGTCTTTAGGCCTAAAAACGATCATCTGATTATTCCCTTCACATGGAAGAAATCATTAATTAGCCGGTTTGAACTTTCGTTGCTGATCTTGTTCCATTTTAAATTAAAATGCCGGTTCGACCTCTGAACAGCAGGCAATCATTCGTTTTTATTTTTCAATTAGTATTTGGTCAATGCATAAAAGATCGTCGTTTTCTTAAAAAATTACTATAATTTTCACTTCTCTATCTCTTTATAGCTTTTATATCACTACACCCAGGATGGGATATAGAAGCGACTTTGATCCCTTATGGACGCTCTAAGCCGCAGTTACTTAGCGCGGTAAATACCACACGACTTTAATTAACATTTGTGATTAACGTCAAAATTTTAGATGGTTCATAAATGAGAAAAATCATGCCTTTAAAATCTCTTGTTAGTTTCATTGGATTCGAAACCAGGTCATATATACGTGCCTGGAACAAAAAACGAGAAAATGCGCATTCATTAAATTCAAACAAACCGGCCGTAAATTAATACTCGAGGGTTTTTTTTTTTGAACGAAAATTAAACGACATCAACTTGTTAACAAGTAAAAAGGTTAAAGATAGATAACAAGATGGAAAGAAAAGAAAAGGCTCTGGAAATTGAATTTTCCAAGACCCCGAGAAACGTTTATACACCTTGAGGTAACGTCTTAAAGGAGCAACGCAATTGGAAATTACAGACTAGGAGTTAACAAAGCACTTGAAAGTCATGATAATTGATAGGTTTGTTAACTTAAAGTTGATGAAACATTTCGATGATTTCTATGCTCACGGAATTAGCATGTCTAACAGAAATATAGATATTTATATGTCACAGTATAGTAATGATTAATTTGTCCATTTTGGCATAAATAGAAACATTTCAGATATTTACCGGGAAAAGGAATATGTATGGTAAAAATTCTTGAAGATATCATGTAGAAAAGAATCTTATACCAGTAGTCATGCGAGGGGGAGGTTGGTCGAAGAGAAGATCAGAAACAGGGAGGAGATATAATAATTAAAAGTAGAACCTGGAAAGCAGAAGAAGCAGAGCCGAAGACAAAACCATGAGGGAAGCTGGCTCTGTTAATGTGAGAAGAGGCAGTTCCAAAGACGAAGTTTGGTACTCCTGGGAACTCGTTAGAGCTGCCCGTTTCAAGTTCACACAACTGACACAAACATGTCTTCAACACCCCAAGACCCAACAGCAGCACCAACCACAGCCCCCACCCAATCCCCAGTAATTTCCTCATCCCCAATAATTGATTTTTTCGAAATGAAGCAACTTAGAAAGATGGCAATGGTGGTGGATGGACACGACTTATGTCTATATATATGTCCACATATCCAAATTATGCTATTACCCTTTTGCTTTCGGTTTTCTTATTTGGGTTCTTTCCCTTTTTTTTTTCTCTCATAAATGAGTTGTTTTCTTGTGGGAGAAGACTTGCTTACATGTACAGAATGTATACTTAATTAGCAACAACACAATAAAGGAATAAGTTAATTAAATAGAACGACCTAGCCAGTTGAACACAATTGTTCATTGGTTTGGTAATCCAAGATTTATTACTTGTGTAAATATGGAGTTTTGTGAAATTTAAAAGAGCAAAATATTGTAAACTAAGTTAAGGAACTTGAGTTTGAGCTTCATTTTTTTTTTATACTCAGAATCAGCTATATAAGGCTACAAGGTATAGAGAGGTATCTATATATTATAGAAAGAAGATGTTTGGCATACATTTGATACCTCGAAAGATGACCAAAGTAGCAATTAAGACATTTGTAGGGTTTGAGAGAAGGTGTGGGGAGGGGTAGTTGAATCCTGGGCTGAGTTCTGTGCTTTTTACCACTACAGTAACTGTGCAGGGACGATCTTCAAGTTTATGAGCTCTCTTTAACCTTATTATCTAGAGTTCAAAGCATGATAGACGTAAAAAGCATCCCTTTTGTTGTAAATTTCTTTTAATTCAACTATCTTGTAATGATTCTAATTTTTTTTGGAAAAAAAAATTGAGAGAGAAGATTAAAGTTGTCCCAAGTACAAATCTTGTTAAACTCCACATCCACTAGACTTCGAACTTTAATGTTTTTTAAAACATTGCTTAGACTTTTGGGTAAATCTCAAGGCTTTTTCTATATATCTCTAAGGAAAAAAATCATAAATTTGTTCCAAAAATGAAAAGAGTATATATAAATAAATAGAGTTGTGGGCAGAACAGTAACATGAAAGAGTGTGGGAAACTTTTCCAGTGGCTCCAATTAATGCACCCGAGAGTTAACTTGAGGTAAAGGCAATTGACATGAGCGTCATGTAATCTTACATGACATACATGACATCGTACTTAGAGAATAACCACACGTTATCCAAAACTAATTTATAGTAGATATTACAAAGTTTGCTTATGTGGAGAGGCAACAAGATTTATTTGAATAATTACCTAATTAGAACTGAAAATATTTATTTTAAGTATTCCTTTCCTTAACTACCTATAATAGTTGGCTCCAAGGTCTTGCATTTGGAGTGTCTCGAAATTTTCATTCCATCCATCAATAAGTAAATTGGAGAAGGACACTTTAAGTGCTAAAACTTTGTTCTCCTTTCCTATTTGAGGTTTAAATTTTTTTTTTTATCATTTAAATCAATCCTAAAACTTTGGTATGGAGTTAAAAGTTGTAACTAAATTTAGAGAGATGAAATAGGATTAGGAACACGTTTAGAGAGATGAAAAAAATGATGAAAAAAATAAGGTGTTAAAAGTTACTGAACCAATTCACTTGACTTTAATGATATAATTATCAAACTCAAGAAATTAAAATTGGGGGATTAAGAAGAAAACTGATTTAATTAGAGAAACAAGGGATTCATTTTGGAGCAAGTTTTTTATGATTTGTTTATTGGTTTATGTAGCCAACGTGACACGCCATATGTTAGTCAAGAAGATTATGTCAAACTTTATTTATGATAAAAAGAACTTTGATAAGAGAGGGAGGATTTAATTTAGTTCCGTTTGGGACAAGTGTTTGATTTATATCATTTGACATTTATTTCAGCTTTTTAATTTATGTTACATGCTCTTAAATGTTGCTTATCTATAAAAGTTGCACAAATATAGGCATTGGATTTGGGCAATTCAAATTACAAAGGCTAGCGACAATCTTGTTTGGTCCGGGACTTGGGCCCAATTGTTTTTCTTTTTCTAAAAAGGATCTATTATTTTGGGCTTAAGGTGTCACTAGCCCAAATTTAGATCATGGGCACGCGGGTTACCTTTCCATATGAGGGTTTTTGGGTGAGGCCCTTTGGATTGGAGAGCTGACCTTTAATGGAGGGTTGAAACTGGTTCATCATATCACTTAATGAAGTAAAACGATGAGGAACCTTGGGCTTATTATCCCAGTAATTGATTCCAACTGCCCTCAATGGGTGGCCCACAAGTCTTCTATATTATCATATCTGCTTGATTGTAGGCTGTAGCTCTTGTTTTTGGACTTTTTAATATTTTCAACAAATATGTAATTGCATTTTATATGTAATTGATGATGATCAAAATGCCTGGTTTCTAAATTCAAGTAATTCTACTCCAGAATAGAGATTTTATTATTTGATGATCATGAAGCACCAAAAGTTCCCCCCCGGGGTCTAAATTGACACACATGGGGGCAGACAATGCAATTTATAACCTTAGGTTTAAGGCGTTTAGGCAGGTAGATGGAGATCACAAGTGCCAACTTCATCTTTAACTCCACATGAATGTAGGGTTCCATTAATGGAGAGGGTCATGTCCAGATCCAGTAGGGGCACCACATAAACCAGTAGTTAAGATACCTCTCCCCCCCCCCCCCCCTCTCTCTCTCTCTCTCTCTCTCTCTCTCACATGCATACCTGTGCATATCTTGGCAACAGTCAAAATCAGGATTTTACATAGAATCATTTTTTGCTTTTTTGTAATTTGTAATTGTAAAATTAGGCCAGAATTGTAATTGTAATAGTAGGATCTATTTGAATCATTTTTCCTATTTCAAATTATAAAAATGTAAGATTTTAAGATTTAGATAAGAATTTTGATAACTTACTTGCAGGCACACAGGAAGGAGTCAAAATTTATAGTACTACTCATTAATACAAGCATGGGATTGCCAGATGACAGGACAAATTACAATGCCTAAGAAGATGAGAGGAGTAGCGGGTAGGATGTATTTTTTACTGTTTTTCCAAAAAAGTTGACCCAATGCTTATACATTACAAGTTTCTAATAGGTCTCAAGGCTAGATACTCTCTTAACTCTGGGTTAACTGATCAAGACCACCGAACAAGGAATTTTAGTTCTATCTTTAATGAGCCAGGATAAGATATGTATTGGGTGAAAAAAATGGTAGCTTCCATGCCTAGCCTTTAACAAAATATTATCTATTGTTGGTGATTTTCTTCCAGAAGGTTGGCCGTGTAACTCTTCTCTGAACCAAAAACTTAATCCCTGGTTTGTGGATGAAGTTGGTATCCTAAATTCTCTGACCAAGAAACTGCTAACGCAAACAGACTCAGATTCAAACCAAATCAAAATCATCAGAGAGAGAGAAAGAGACAAGGGATAACAAGAAAAATGCAGTCCATACAGAAAACACAGAAAACAAGATAAAGAGAGACGCAGATAAACCTGGTAAGCAGAAGAGGCAGTTCCAAAGACAAAACCCCCTGGAAAGCTAGCTCTGTTTATGTCTCCCAGGCACACTTGAGACAACCAAATCACAGCCACCAACATTGTGATCATCTCCACAATTCTCATCTTCCTCTTCCTCTACGCTTCCCAAGAAGACAGACAAATTAATCAGCAGGGGATTGTAATGGGAAAACGAAATGGAGTGTCGGAGAATTAGCTGGTTACCTTGTTCACATATATAGCTACGGGATTAACAGTAAAACAAACATAATTTTTGTTTAATTCTATATGTATGTGAGACACAACTGTGTAATAGGTGGCTCTGCGGGTCGTGGAGACAAAACCAGAAACCAACAAAAGAGAAGAGGGTTATGATTTTTGGGGAAGAGAAGGAAAATACATTAAGAGATATAAAGTTTTCCAGAAGAGAGTTCACACGGTTTTGCTCCCTTTTTCACTGCTTTTCTTCTTTTCTTAATTAGAAAATAGCATTTACGATTATTCTAATTTCTCAAATTTTAATACTAAACACAGATATTGTTCTATAATGAAATCTTTTTTGAGTAAAAAGAAAAAAAATAATAAAGTCTTTGTTTAATGACATTGTATTTGTGCGGACCTCTCTAGACTCCTCTGTTGAGAAACGCTGACCACTGAGTTCAGTTACCTTTGAATTAATCTCCCTTCCAATTCCAAGAAAACACGCAAATGCAATTGAGAATAGACACAGTTACTCAGTTAGTTTCTCATTTTCAAACACTACATTATTTTTTTTTCTCATTAATGCAAATATTCTCTCTACTTAATAATTACTTAAATATTTTTTTAGAAATTAATTATTTTTATGTATTATTTTCATTACCCATCATGAAAAATAAACACTAATACAAAATAATACTTATGTCCTATTAAAAAAGAAAAAATTTCACACTAGGTCTCTTAGTTTTTTTTTTTTATGCCCTAAATAAGTACCATATCTTAATATTATTCTATTGAGGTCCTTTATCTCATTTATCGCCTCCTTGGATTCTTTTCATCAATTTTATCATTAAATTGGACATAAGTTGTTGATATGCCATTAATTAAGACTAAAGTAAATGTAAAATAACAATTTTAGTCCTCATTTTTTTTCAATTAATAATTTTAAACCTTAAACTTTTAAAATTGTATTTCTAACCATCCTCGATCGCTACCCTTTAACATCCGCCCAATCCTCTTCAACATCTACCTAATCTATTATTGTCCATCTCAGAAACATGTACGGCGCTAACACTGTTGTCTGACCAATCATTTGGACAAATCTACCTCTTCTACTCTTGGCCTCATCTTCACTTACCAAATCTGCCAAATCCTCCACAACCATTCCCGTTTTCTTGTCCAGCTTATGTTCGCCTTACCAACCTTCCTCCCTTTTGATCCAAAGCTCTTTGCCTTCTTCTTCCTCGGATTCTCTTGGATGTATCTAGAGTTGAGTGTTGTTGCACAGGGGAGAGGATGGGTTGAGGTGCAACGGAGCCACTGCAAGAGGCGGCACAGCAGGAAGGCCAAATTACCATTCGATTTCAAATTCACAGCTCCAATCTCGTTGGACCTGACTTCAAGCACAAAGAAATCGAGGTGTCGATCGTGGTTGCTCCTTCACCAATTCGTTCACAGCAATGACGCGTCGCGTCCCGCCACTTGCGGTCTGGATCTGCAAATAGGCACCAGACCGTCCCCTGCAAAGCTGCCCAAAAGTGAGGAGGGGCAGATGGAGGCCATCTCTAAAGACGATCAGACGAGGCAGAAATGGGAGCAGAGAGATTGGAGTGATTTGGGGACGAGCGATGGGAGAGATTTGGTAATGAGAGATGGGGGAGATTTGGCACTGTGCTCGGCGGATGAGCAGAGCCAGAGGGAGGTGGTCGTTTAGAAGAACTGAGGAACCTGGCTAAAATTGGGAAAATTGGGTAGATAGTTTATTTAAAATTTTAGTGTTAAGAACTGTTAATCAGAAAAATTTGAGGATTAAAATTGATATTTTAAATTTATTTTAGTCTTAATTAATACTAAATCCGCAATTTCTGTCTGAATTAATAATAAAATTAATAAAAAAGATTTAATTGGGATGCCAGAAATGAGGAAGAGTATTTTGATAGAACAATTTTAAAATAAGGTATCTGTTTAGGATACGAAAATAAGTTAAGTGACTTATCATGAAATTTACCCTCTTAGAAAATGTCTCAAAAGTGTCTCTCAACTTCTTAAAAGGATAGGATTTTTCAATAAATAAACAGTTTGAGTGAGTAATCACTTTCAGTACATTATTAATTATTAATGTTATTTTTTTTTCTTTACCTAGATTGGCTGGACACGGACCTGTGATTCGACTATTTGGTGTGAAATCGATTTGGATCCGTTGAACCAAATGATAAAAACTTGATTTGCCAAATAATGTTTATAATATATGTTAAAGTTTTGTGCAATTTAAAAATGATGATGACGACTAAATTTCCGAGTTTATAACATTAAAAATTATTGTTGTATAATGTGGCTTGCGAACCAAAGAGAATATACATGGGATTGTTGAACATTGATGTGAATTTGAACTTATCTTAACGAATATCTGGAAGCACTCCCGGGTCCCATCACTCAACTTTTGGAAGCACTTGAGACTTTTTCTCCAAAATGATGAATGATGAATTTGGTGGCTCCAAAAAATGTAAATTGCACCATCAGTTCAATACCTTTAATTTTTATTGTAAATTAATCCTTAATATTCAGTTTGTTGCATATTCCAAACCTTTATATTCCATTTGTCTCATATTCTTTAAAAAATTTAATTTTTTTAAATAATTTGATTTGAATTTATTCATATTATTATTTGTTAGAAAAAAATATAAAAAATAGTGATATATTGCATATTGATCCCTTATCTAGGTAAGACTAAGTCGACAAAGAAACTATATTTACAAAGAAGAAAAATCAATAGTTTGAATCTCCATTAACTATAAAAAAATTATAGTATGATTTGAATTTATTGAAATATAATTATCAAATGGTTTAACTTCATGAACTTTCACATAACCACTTAACATCAGCTTTTTAAATTATAACTTAAATAGTTTGGTAATTCTCATAACCACTTAACATCAACTTTTTAAATTATAACTTAAATAATGTGGTAATTTTCTTATCATATTTAATCTATATCATAATTTTTTAACGGTTAATGTGCAATTTGAATTATCAATTTTTTTTATTTGTAAATCAAAATATTGTGTCAATCGTCTTGTCCCGGTGCAAGAGGCCAATATACAAGGTACTATAAATTATAAATATGACCAATATGTAATTAAAAGAAGGTTAAGTACCAACTTGTAATGAGAATCAAAGCTATTATTTATGGATGTAAATACTACTCTAGAATTGGCTCACTTTCTTTTTCTAGGTTAGGGGGAATGCCCCTTTTCTGATTAAAATAATAAACATCCTGTTGAAATGATAAATATGTGATTTATTCTTCTGATCGTTCATGATTCGTTTCTCAATTCATATTGGTTTCTCTCATCCAAGTTGAAATGTGGACAAGACTTTCCTGTAGGAATTGAGGCCGGAGCCAGCAATCAGCATCTCTTTACCCAAAGACGGAGAAAAAAAAAAAAAAAGAGGGGAGAAAGAAAAAAGGGTGGGTCGTGTGCAGAACAGAAGTCGTCCTCATGGGCACGTGTCGTGGCTTTACTTGTTGGATGTCTTTTTGAACCCGTGACCAGAATGATGGCAAGAAGCAAAACTTTTTAATCATTTATTAGGTATTGTCTCCCATACCGTAGAGGAAAACAGCTAATAGGAATACTTTTTTTTTTTTTTAATTTCATCAATGATAAGTTAAAAAACCTTTAATTACACTATATTTTTAAAAATAAACACAAATCTGTAGATGAATCGTATATTCATCGACAGTGTTGTCGTCTTTTTTTTTTTTGTTTTTCCCTAGATTAGATTGACTGTTTTTGAATTTAAGCCCACTTTTCGGCAGGCAGATAGCATTTTGAGGGCCAATGTTGCAGTTTTTTCAATTAGCCTGTTTCACTTTTAGTTGTGGTTAAATGCGTTTTCAGTCCTAGAAAAAATTTAACCTTTGCCATATTACTACTATATTCTAAATATGAACATTGATACTGTTCGATAAACAGTGACTCAGTTTTGGGTTAGTTAAATCCAGTTGGTTTTGAGCCATTGTTTAGCAGTTTTTTTTATTACTTTTGACTTTTTTTTGTTTACTTTTTTTAGGATGCGATTTGCTCTTTTTTTAGTTTTATCTCATTTCGTAAGGTACTTCGCTTTCTAAAGGCCTACGTTGCAATTTTCCTGATTTTCACCTGTCCCACATTTTTTTTTTGTTAAAACGCGATTTCATTTCTTAACTTTATAATTTTTCTTTTTTGGATCTGAGTTACATCCGTGTTATATTTTAGTCCATAAATTTTATAACTATTTAATTAATTCTTCAATTTGTTCTCTTGAACCCCAAGTTTTTTTTTGTTATTTTTTATGTACTATCTTCTAAAGTAAGACATTGGTGACCATAATTTATTTATTTATTTGTTAATTTTTTTTTATTTTTTAGTTTAACCATTTTTTTATCTTCATTAAGTCAATTGTTATATCCTTAATGCCTAAATTTTTTCCCTTTTTTTGTCTTGATCCTAACTTTTTTTATTAATTTTTTTTAGGCCAAAATGCATGGTTAGTCCTCCAACTTGGCAAACTCGTGCGAGTTAGTCCTTTATCTTTAACTCAGTGCGAGTTAGTCCTCTAACTTGGCAGATTAAGCATTTTGGTCCCTCAACTTTGCTAAATTAAGCTAGTTAGTCCTATGTGGGATGGAAAGCATCCATGTGAAGTAATGCCGTGTGGGGGGTTATCAAAAGTCCTAGTTTCCCAGAATTGAAAATTTCCTAATTTGGCGAGCGGCGGCGAATCAGAGGGTGCTGGTGAATCAGCGAGGGGTGAGAAGTGGCGAATCGCCAAGGAGGGCGATCCGATGGTGGAGTTGGACTCGACAGAGGTGTGGAGCGAATCGGATTCTATGGAGCCGAGGAGGCGATCAGATTTCATGGATGAGAGGAGACGAATTAGATTCGACGGAGGAGTCGAATTTCATGGAGGCGAGGAGGGGAATTGGGTTCGATGGAGGTCTAATTCGACAGAGGGGAAGAGAGACGGTGATGTCGGTGGAAGCAGGAAAGGAAAACGGAGATGCTCCTGCCACATCAGCAAAAATTTAACACCGTCTGGCCTACCATCCATTTTGGACTAACTTGCTAACTTTTTCAAAGTTGAGGGACTAACTCGCACTGAGTTAAAGATAAATGACTAACTCGTGCGAGTTTGCCAAGTTGGAGGACCAACCACGCATTTTGACCTTTTTTTATTGTTGTTTTCTAAAATGGAGCTTTAATCATTAATTCTATCATTATTATTTCAAAGCACGTAACGTGTTTTGCGTCGCACTGTTATTACTAAAATTTATTACAAAAAAATATTAACTACAATGTACGGGTCACCAAACATCTCCATTTATTCTCTTGGTCTCTAATTTTTTGTCATTTTTTTATTGTCTTCTAAAACAAAATATTGATAACCATGATTTGTTTCTTTTATGTTTCTGGTAGTAACATTTTTTACTTCAACCTCCACCTAGCAAGGTGTGAACATTATAATGTTTAAAAATTATAAAGGCTGAAACTTGAAAGCATATTTTTTTATTATATCAAGTCTCTATGTCTTTCTACGAATTTATGTAATAATCATATGAACCATTGCAATGCGCAGCCTCCATGCACCTCATAAGTCACTACAGATAAGCACAAGTTACTGTAGATGAATAGTGCAAAATAGAGTGAAAGTGAACTATTCATCAACAGTGTCACAGCCTTTTTTTTTTTTTTTTATAACTTTTTCCTAGACTTTTTGAAGTTAATCCACTTTTCGGCAGATAGATAGCATTCTAATAGCTAGTGTTGCAATTTTTTCAGTTTAAGCCTATTTCAATTTTGGTTGTGGTTAAATGTGTTTTTCGTCCTAGAAAATTTCTAACCTTTGCCATATAAGTCACTAAGTTCGACCCGTGTTATGTTTTGGTCTCCAAACTTAATAATTAGTTAATATTCTTTCTATTTGCTCTCTTACTCCCCAATTTTTTTTAAATTTTTTTATGTACAATTTTCTAAAGAAAAATAAATTAAACACAATTTTTCTATTTCCATTATATATTTTCATTATTGATAATTTAGTTTTGTAGCATGAGTTATTTAATTCAAAATCTTTATGGTTTAATAAAGTAATTTGGTCCATAATTGTTAAAATTGAAGTGAACTTTTCTAAATAAATTTCCCCCCAATATTAAAAATTATAATTTGAGTTGATTAGAGAAATTTTTTAGTTAATTATTTTTTAACAAGAAAAAAATATTCATCACTTTTAAATATGTACAATGCTACTTTCCAATCATAACCAATCATTTTAATAATAAGAACTTAACATAAAGAAAGCTCAACTCAAAATTAAAATAAAGTAAAATTTTAATTGAAATTTATTTTAATGGTAAATTTATCAAAACAAATTACCTGCTACAAAGATATGATACTGTTACTAAGAATTAAATTAAAATATGCACAAATCCTACACTTATCTTTGATTGATATTTTTAAAAATATATTAAGATAATTATTTTTACATACAATAAGGTGCCTTGAGCGATACAATACTTTGATGAAAGTTATTAAAACTGGGATTTTACCTAAAATTGGTTTTTATTTTTTATGAATTGTAAATCGTATAATTGAATTGAATAGTATGATTTTACCAAAATTTTTTGAAAAAAATATAGAAAATATATAAACATGTTATAAACTCTAAAAATTAACACATTTAATTTTTTTTTTCAAAATAGCAATGATTATTAACCTGCATATAAAGTTAGAATTTTTGATCAAATTGGTAAGTGACAGCTATTGATATATAAGAATAAGTTTGAATTCCAACATTAAACTTGTAATGGAAAGAGTTTGAAATAAATATAAAATTTGAATTCCAATGTTCAACTTCCAAAATCACAATCATTGTTGATTTATGGTTGCTACTATTTTAGAACGAGGTTTCTATTTGGCGCTTTTCTATTCAGATCCGTGTTCAATCAAGCTCCGTTCCTAAGGCATGGAAATCTCAAGCAACCGAGGTGACCAAGTTGATTCCAGCAAGTTTGTTTTTGGCACTTTTGAAGAAGTCGAATAATCAGTGTTTCATTACCATTTTTGTGGTGATTTGGGTTGACTTGGTGATTTTCATTTGGGTTCCAATGTTGGGTCTGGTTGTTCATCCAATTTAATATTGGTATTGTTTGTCCAATTTTATGTTGGTGTGTGTGTGTGTATTTTTTTAATCTTCACTCATATTATAAGCATGAATCTTATTATTCAAGGAATTTTCTTATATTTACGATATCACAGATATATTTATAGGAAAAAACATTGAACTAGTGGTTTCTTTATCAAATCTCTGTAGAGCTTCAAATTGTTATATCAGTTGTAAATGTCTTTCATTTAGTGCAATGAGTAGTCATTTTCAAAAAAAAATTATGAATACGAATAAAGGTTTTAGATAGAACCGCTTTAAGTTATTTATAATCAATAATTACTTATACCCATAATTAAATACCTAAAAAGTTGTATTATTCTAGAAAAACATAGAGTGACATAAAAAGATGTGTAACATCTATTGCACAAAAGAATATATAAAAACTTAAGATTTTGAATCATAAATAGTAAAAATTTAGCATAATAATTTGTTTATTACTTTTATTTATCTTCCGATAATTGATTACTAAGTGTCTAACTTGAATTAGAATTAAATAAGTTCAATCAAACATAAAGGTGTATTTTTTCAACCAGTAGTATAAAACCATAAAGTCCTTAAAATTCTAAAGGTTTTAGGACTTGAATGGGTTTTTACAGGATTTTGCTTAAACTAAAATTTTATCTTGAATCGATCATTTTTCTAATTATGAATCATATGCTAGATTTAAATTAACATTTTGACAACCTTGATTTTGATGCTCCATAAGATTTCCGTGCAACAAACCCATACGTATAAGTTATAAGGGATTTAATTGAAAGAATATTTTGTTTAGGGACAAAGTTACAGTCATATGTTCAGTTGAAGGGGAAAGAGTGTTTTTTTTTTTCTTTTTCAACGAAGACGAGCAGCACTTCCAACCTTGGGAAAGCAAGAAACTTGGGACAGCGAAAATGGAAGACGATGGGGAAGGGCCGCCCCTTGCCGTTGAAATCGATGGACATGCACAGGAACATCCAGAAGGCGCAGTTCCGGTTGGCGTTACTGTAATCACAGGCTATCTCGGCTCTGGAAAATCCACTGTAAACAGTTATACACTTATACTCTTCAATTTATTTTCCTTTCATTTGGGTTCGTATGTTGTTTTTATATGTTGTTTCTGTGTTAACTTTTTGAAGTTAATGGGCAGCTTGTTAACCATATCTTGAATGCTCAACATGGGAAGAAGATAGCTGTGATATTGAACGAGTTTGGTGAAGAGATTGGAGTGGAAAGAGCAATGATAAATGAAGGGGAAAGTGGTGCCCTTGTTGAAGAATGGGTTGAGCTTGCTAATGGCTGTGTTTGTTGCACTGTTAAGCATAGTTTAGTTCAAGCTCTAGAGCAACTTGTGCTCATGAAGAAAAGGTTATTAGCTTTCGGGGTCTTCTTGGTTGCTAAGCTATGATATTTGTACCGGTTGCTAAGGCTCTAGAATTTCTGGGTTTCTGTCTTTCTAATAACTTGTTTAACTTGAGAGGTGATTTTTTTGTTCATGCCTGATTTTCTGGGTCTCTTTGATTGCTAGATGTTATTTTCTTGCTCCAGGCTTGATCACATATTGTTAGAGACTACTGGGTTAGCAAATCCTGCTCCTCTTGCTTCTGTTCTTTGGCTGGATGATCAGCTGGAATCTGAGATCAAGCTCGATTCTATAATCACTGTGAGTGCATTTCTGACATCTTAGCCAACCCAACCAGTTGGTATTAGGTGCTAGTTGATTGATTGATTGACTGACTGACTTTTTAGAATGTATAGCCTTTCCAGATAAATCAATCGAATCAAAACTTGGTTTATCTAGGTAGGCTACGGCTCAGTTTAGTTGAGAAAATTTTCCAAGTGTCCTCCAATGGAACATGGTTGTGTACCATGTTTTATAGAAGTGGAGAACCTTGGGTTGTAGATCATGAAGAACTCCAGTTGAACATTAACCGATCTCCTGATTTTCTAGAAATTGAGAGAACAAAGGATTCCAAACCTAAAAGATATGATATCTCCCTATGTCCTTATTGACTTATTGTGCATTTAGTGAAGGAAATTTGGAATTGAAAAGGGAAAATTTTTTAACTAAACCAGGCCAAAGCTTTCAAGTTGTTCATATTATATTTATGATCGGCATAATTGCATTAGCACTGTTACATTGCTAAAGTTATAGGTTTATATAAATAGGTATTATGCAGCCAATTTTCTTTGTTTTAGCTTGACAGTACCTGAGTTTTGTTGCTTTTAGCAATGTATTATGATCCCAAGCTTTTTGTTATTCTCTCCTATTACAAAAATACTGCTTGTGTAACTCATTCACTGTTAGGAGTCTGGACTCAAAGTTGTGATGCTTCCTTTGATATGAAGAAATACATCCGATGCATTGAAATTTTTCTCAAGTTGTTAATGGCTTCTCCTTCTTTAAATAAATAAAACTAGGTTGTAGATGCCAAAAACCTCAAGTACCAGCTCAACAGGCATAATGACTCTTCTTCTTTTCCTGAAGCATTTCTTCAGATAGCATTTGCGGTAACAATAACCCTTTATCTCTTCACATTTCTAGTTTTCATTTTAACATTCTCATTTATATGATTTCTTATGGATTTGAGTCTTTGCATTGTTCTTCATAGGATGTCGTGATTCTTAACAAGGTTGATTTGGTGTGTCCAGAAGATTTTGAAGAAGTTTTGGCAGAGTTGAAGAGAGACATACATAAGATTAATTCTCTTGCCAATATCATTCCTTCTGTTCGATGTCAAGTTGACTTGTCTGAGATATTGAATCGGCAGGCTTATGATGCTACAGTTCGTCTAGCAAACCTTTTATGTAACCTGTAGAGTTCTTTTCCCACAGGTTGATTTTTACTTTATCCTGTGGTATTCATTTTGTATCTTCCATTTTTATCTTCGGCAGAATGCTAATTTAGCAGCACTTTTACAAGAAAGCAAGTCTCTTTCTTTGGAAGACCTGCATGATAGTGGCGTGAGGACAATATGCTTCAGTGAGCCACAGGCTGTTGATCTTGATAAGGTATTTCTGCATTTTTCTTTTCTTAAAAAATCAGTCTTAACTTTTGCAATTCTTGAGGAGTGTATCACAAATATCACTATTGAGTGATCACTTGTATCTCTCAATTTAATAGATGATTCTGGCAAAGCTCTTTTCTTTTTCTTTTTCTTTTTCTTTTTGTTTTTTCTTAAAACAATATATGCAGGCAGCTAGGATAAGCTAATTATTTAACTCATACGTTGCTTTTAGTTATAGGTGTAAATTAAAACCTTTCATCTGTAATCCAACTTTCCTAACAGTCCAGTTCCTTTCTTGTTTCATGCTTCGTTAATTATGCTATTTGTTATTGTCTACCCAAGCCTACCTGGGCCTCTTTATAAAGTTTGTGTCATTGAAGGAGAATTAAAACAATCCTATCTCCTCTTGCTACTGTATATCTCTCATTCAATTAGAACTTTCAGTGGATGTCTGCCCAGGTTGGAAGAAGACAACTGTGACACTGGAACAAAATGAATTCTCAATGAACTTAAATTTCAAATTATTTCATTCCAAAGTGAATGTGACTTACAGCACATGCCTGAAAAGACTACATTCTGTATCTCCTTGCAGAACCTATTCATGGAGGATTTTTCTTTTGAAACCAAAAAAATGAAGCAGAAATCCCTGACAACACTTATGTGCCTAGATTTTAAGCTTTGAGGATCACCAACTGGATGTAAATAAACCTTGTCAATGAGAAGTGTGTTTTCAGAAAAGCGGGCATTTGGCTGCTTTGAGACTATAAGTAGTCTTGTACACTTGGCCTCCCCATTGTACAAAATAGATAAGTTAATTAAAATTTGATTTTAACCTATACATGGAATGAGCAATAAGTTCTAGAGACCTGGATGGGCATCTCAAAGCATATGGATTAATGATTCACATGGAAGGTGTTCATCTGCTCACATTTATATTAAGTATTAGACCTTGGGGGTACCTTGGAGCCTGCATTTTTAAATCTCAGAAATTTGCAAATACATATTTAATGTTGGATTGGGTACATTTTGTGTTTCTGTGATGAAGGTTCGGTCATGGCTTGAGGAGATCCTTTGGGATAAAAAATATCAAACAGATGTGTACCGCTGCAAAGGGGTTCTAAGGATTAAAAACTCTGATCAACTGCACACTTTGCAGGTAGTGTGTGATGATTGTGCTATGAGTTGCAATCTCCAGGTAAGTTTAATACCATGCAGCCATGCTGACATTGACAAGTACTTGTCGTTGGACATCTTAACAGGCTGTCAGAGAAATATATGAGATAGTTCCAGCTCGCAAATGGGGTGCGGAAGATAAACAGATGAACAGGATTGTATTCATAGGTAACTTGGAGTTGGTTTTTTGTTAACATATTTGAAGATTCAGGAAGCATGTGGACGCTCTGTAGTTCATTCAATCATTTATCAACTTCCTATGGCTATGCAGGTCACAAGATGGACGAAGATATTCTCGCCAGTTCTTTCCAGGATTGCATATAGAGGATTTGCTCGTGTCAGAATCTATTAGATCAAAGAGGGAATCAATAGGACTGGTGCCTGCTGCCTAGGAGCTGCACTTGTTTTGCCCATCATTTTTTGGGGTATTGAAAGAGATATTCAGCGAAGTTGGATTGTTACGCACTGGCTGTAGCTCACAGTTTTCCTTTTCTTCATGTTGAATTCTTTACCTGGAAAGAGATGACGTTTCTGTTGTTGATGCTTACCGTCGGCGGTATAAATACATATTTAACTCGGATTTTTTTTCTTTTTGCTCTTGTTCGCGGACACAGATGAATCTTCATCATATATTGGTGGAATTTTCCGTAGGGGTAAAAAATGAATAAACAACTTTGGCTTGTCTCAGTTCAAAGTTTGTTTGTTACTCATTCAAACTCTTAAATTAGGGCCAAATAAAAATTTCAAGTTTGATACTCAATTCAATCGAATTTTAACTTAACTTGATTTTTAGCTTTTTTGACTATAATTTAAACAATCAACTCGAACTCAAACTCAAATGCAATTGATTAAAAGTCTGTTCATCACTCATTTATATTATTTTCAATCTAACATGAGATCAGGCTCGATGGATATTTTAATTCGAACGTAATCATTTGCTACATAGTTCAGTTAATTTTTAGTTCTATTTACAAATCTTTTCGAGACTTTTGTATACAGAAACTTAATCCAAAAAATATTCTAACGCATTTTACTAAAATGAATCTTATAAAGTTTAATATATTTTTTTTCTCGTGTATGCTAACATTTATTTAAACGCATATCGTCGTCATTCTTGCACGACACGTAATCCACCCATCAGATGCACTTTGCATTTGAATGGATAAGAACAAATAAACCCCTAATCAAAAGAAGAGATTGATCATTTCAGCAAAATTTCATTGTTAATTTCAGAAAGAAGAACCGAAACCTGAATTTGCTTTGGTATCTAACGCAAAACAGAACCAACCGAATTGATTAAGCTTTGATATGTTCATCCTTCACCAAACTTACTCTGCTCACACCAACATCTATTAACCCAACCATACGCACATAGCATGCATGCAACATCACGAAAGATCAAATTCTACCCATCACATCCACTAGACATCTGCGAACAAGTATACTTGGTATTCTCTATGACTGATGTCAACCAAGAATATCCAACTCCCTATTCAAATACTCCACAAACATCCTCTTGGCACTTGCAGCATCTGAGGGAGGAGGTGGACCACTTAAACTGGTTTGCCCCGTCAGTTTAATGAATGTTCGTCGTAGCCTACGTAGCTCCGGCAGCCCCACTGATCTCGAAACATTGATAGCCGGCAGACCCTGTCCAAGAGAAATCCCATTAAGGGGTCCCCCAAGTGCCTGAGTTTGTGCCTCAACAATTGCATTAATCACCTCCTGTGTTGCTCTATCCAACTCGTACAAAGAGTTCACCTCAGAAAAACGGGTGGTTTGGGTTGCAATTGTTGGCTGTAAGATTTTGACATCACGTGTTTTGGAGTCCACTTGTTTTGTCAAATAAGAAACAGCATCCAGGATGGCAGCAGCAGATTTCTCTGTTCCGTCTCTATAAGGCCACAACTCAAACAAAGGTGAATCCCATCGGTTTCTTCGATCTGGCTTCTCAAACCTTCTAGCCAAATCTTCAAATATAACATCATTGTATGAAGCTTCTCCCTTTCCCCTGCGTTGCTCGTTCCATTTTCTACAATGTATTTCTTCGACATCAGCATACAGCACACAGTATCTAATCCCTGCAGCTCTTGCCAAACACCATAACTCGTATCTGTAACCTTTGATACTGTTCAATGAATCAACTATGATGATATTGTCTTTAGAGATGGATCTATCAACTTCAGATCTAAGCACTCCCCTTAAGTTCTTCTCTGCAGGCATATTAGCATAACTTTGATTACGATCAAGATGAAATGAAGTTTCATCAATAATCCTGATTGTAAGTCTGCATTCTGATTCTTTTAGGGCTTCAGCGAGGCAATTGGCTGCAGTTGACTTCCCACTGCATGGTTGCCCACATATTACCACTAAAGCCATTGTGACAAAATAGGTCTGTTCTACAGACTGTTGCTAAGCAGCCACTCTTAAAACCCAGCTGCAATAAAGTTGGTAATTCAGTTTCAAATCAGCAAAAAGCTGGTAATGCAAATCAAAATCAGCATTGACTGTAACTTTAAGAAATGCAACACATATATTCCCATAGCTCAGAAAAGTAGTGAATTAGCCTATTGCTAGGAAAAGATGTCCGAGTTGCTCCCATTTCCAATTCCAAATTCATGAAATGGAAACTGATAAAATAAAAATTGAGCTGAAATTTTATCCAAAAGAGAAAAAGGAACCTACAAAATTCAAAGGAAACAAGGATCACAATATGATTGATACCACATTGCCTGTAATTTTGAAAAAAGTACATGCACCGACAGCAAGATGCAAATAAAAATGCTCGTTCATCTATCTCAGCACACCCAAAAACAGTGTAAATATTTAGCAGTAACAGCTTTTTTGCACATATTAATCCTTATCATCTCTATCAAAACTTCATCAATGTGGAATATCCGTACTATGAGTAAACAATTGTTGTATCAACATGAACTACCACTATAACAATGCCGCAAATTGCATCATTTGAAGCTCTGGTATCATACTTCAATTGGCCTATCCCTCCTCCTATCTCTTGTAGCCATTTTCTGCCCATACCTTTCCAGAATATCAGCCAGATCAAACAGCCCAACTTCCTTTAATTTTTTCCCCACCTCCTCAAACATGATTACTCCATCTTCATTTGAGAAACAGTGCAAAAACTTGTTATAGTCAAATCTAGGCACCTCTGCACCTCGCTTGATTGTCCTTTCGACATACTTGGTAGCTTCTAGAGTCTTCCCAGCCTTAACCAGACCCCCAACAAAAATGGTATCAAAATTCACCAATGGATCTGTTCCCTTCCTCCCTCTCTTTCCTAGATGCCCTTGCAGTAGCATAACGTATGTATGCATTATGGGCTCACAACCCTTTTGTATCATTTCTCTAAACACCTGCGTTGCCTCACTTGCCCTCCTTATCCTCAGAAGCCCCTTTATCAGCCCATGGTACACACTGATATCCGGTTTCTCAATCCCTTCTGCTATGTTGTAAGCCTCCCTAACCCTACCTCTTGCTAAAAGCCCATAAATTAATGATGCCAATGTTGCATTGTCAGCTTGGATGCCTCTTTCACACATCTCACCAAACACCAATTTTGCTTGCTCAATTTTGCCTCTTTTGCACATCCATGTAAGAACAAGCCTGTAAGTGGAAAGCTGCAGCTCATCCATTCTCTTTATCCTCATCATCTGAAACAACTTCAGAGCCTCATCAGACTGGTTATTCTTGAAAAGCGAGTCCATCATGGTCTCAACTGCCTCTACATCCGGCTCAAATCCCTCATCGGCCATCAAATTCCAAATCTTTGAGGCTTCAATTAAATTGCCCATATTACAGAATCCCCATATCAACCATCTGTACGTGAACCCATTAGGTTTTATCCATTCCTTTAGCTTAAAGGCCACAAATTTAGCCTCATCAGCAAGCTTATTCCTACAAAGAACCTCCATCACATTGTTCAGTCTCTCCAGACTGTACCCAAACCCGAAACCATTCATCAGATGAAAAAACTCTACACATTTCTTCAACTCTCTGACCTCAGCCAAAGTCCTCAAAGCAATGCTAAATGTCTTGTCATCAACAAAACCACACCGACCCATATCTCCCAGCATTTTCCAGAATAGATCAATATTCCTTGACTTTCCTATCACATCAATCATCTTGTTGAAGGTGAGGGTGGAGTGTGGGAAGTCCGGTAGTGTCTGGGTGTAGAGAAAGAAGCGGTAGACGGGACGCCATGAGCAAGGGAAAGTGTTGCAGACCTGAAGGAAGAGTTCCGAACTGACAGGGAGGTTGGAGGAGGAGAGAGACGAGTGGAGACGAGAATCGGGGGAATTCTGTTGCTGGAAGAGGATTGTGCAGAGATGAAGGAGGTGGTTTTGATTGATAGGGGTTATGTTGCCGCGGCTGGTGCCGGCGGGTTTGGAACAAGTTGACTCAGTCGCTATAAGACGGAGGTGGATCGAAAGGAGTTTAAGAAGAGCTAATCTCCTCAATATTATCATCTGGCTATCAACAGAATCGGAAGGCCGAGACGTCGTACACAAACACCAAAAGCAAATTGGCGGTAATTCAGAAAAACACGAACGAAATTAAACTACTGAGCTCAGAAGAGACGTAAAGGAGGAAAGTGATACCTACCGGAATTACAAAAGCTTCTGCGAAGATCGCCGGAGAGACAATCTGGCAGTCCCAAGGAGGCACTCCGAACCTATGGACACTCTGTCGAACTAGCCGAGCAATTTATGAGTTTTCGCTGACGCTTTTATGAATCGGTCGACGGAGAGATAGACAACGGTTGCGAGAGGTGGGGCTGCAGGAGACGGCGGCGAGGTCAGAGAAACGGTGGAACGACGGCAGAGCCGAATCCGATGATCGATCGATTGCGTGTGCGTGTGCGCGTTGGCTAGTCGTTGTGGTATAAAATCTGGGTCTAACCTCTAAAGG
This sequence comes from Aquilaria yunnanensis, assembly GCA_039654915.1. Lineage (NCBI taxonomy): Eukaryota > Viridiplantae > Streptophyta > Magnoliopsida > Malvales > Thymelaeaceae > Aquilaria > Aquilaria yunnanensis. The sequence goes on from CM077595.1 coordinate 8,915,842, forward strand.
TCCCTAAGCATTTTTGAATTAATCGAATAGCTCCCTAAGTTCGAATAAACAGTCCTTGACGTCAAAACCAAATGGGGAAAGTACACTTTAAGTCCTAAAACTTCATACATTTTTCCAAATCAGTCCAAAAGGTCTTTAATTTTCCAAAAAATCCTAAAACTCAAAACTGTTGACTCTATTACTCCTAAAAATTTTGCCTTCTGCCAAGTCAATCCTAAAACTTTATTTTTGATGAAAAATCTTGACATGACATTTAAATTTGTTATCTTTAGTGACCAAACTGTCATTTTTCAAGATTTAGTGACTTGCTTGAAAACTTATCAAAGTCTAGAGGTACTTTGCAATTTTTCAACAAATTTAAAAACTAAATTAGATATTTTCAAAAGAATATAGGGCCCAAATTATACTTTTAAAAAATTAGGAACTCTATTGTTATTTTTCAGATTTGGAATGCTTTGAACTTCGACCGAAGTCCTAGAACGGAGCACCAGAATTGATTTTTTTGTAATCTACCAACAATGGTGTGAATTAAGCTAAATAAGTTTATACTATTTTAAATACTGGAGTCCTACCTAGATTCGTTGAGCTACAAATTGCTTCGTCCTAAACTTTGGTATAACAACAATAAAATAAAGTTCATAATTGTTTTCAAAATTACAATTTTTCCATTAAATCTGTTTTTTTTTTGCAAATTTTTACTTTAGTCCCCAATTTTTTTAAATATTATAAAGTGGTACAAAGACTTTGAATAAGTTCAAGTAAGTCATTAGTTTAAAAGTGTCAGTTTAGTTACTAAAGATGCTAGTCTTAAGTGTCACCCATCATTTTCCGCCAGAAAAAAGTTTTAGTACTAACTTACCAAAATATGAACCTTTTAGGAGTAACAGAGGTAACAATTTAAAGTTCAGTATTTGTTTGGTAAATTGAGATGTTTTAGAACTAATTTGACAAAATGAAAAAGAGACTGAAGACTTAAAGTGTACTTTCCCCAAAATAAATTACATGTACACCTAGAAGAATCCCAGCCCCACAAGTAAAGACTTATTTTTAAAAAAAAAATTAATATGGTCGATCAATGAAGTGGGAACATTTTCTAAATTTTTCTCCGGATCGACACAAGGCCATGAATATTTGAAGGCGAGGTAAGGAAGGGAATTCATAAAAGAATGACCTAATCTCATTTTGCCCTTCAAATTTTGTTCATTCAGACCTTTTACCATTGATTTAACTTGCGCTTTAAACTTTGCAAGTGGGATGTTTTAGCCCCTCGACTAATAAATGCAAGTCAAATGCATGGTTTTCATAATAGAAGTGGTGATTTGGGTTGGATAAGGATGACAATGAAAGAGAAATGGAAGGTGAAGGAGCTAAATGATGCTTTTCATAACCTTTACTTTCAGTAGAGCAAAACAGGAAAGGAAGAAATGGTCCTTAGTTTTTTGTGGACCTTAGCCACAACCCACAAGCCTCAAAGCGTCTAGCCTTGCTGCTTTCGCTCCAGTAGGCACTGCCTTCATGCTCGACTCTTAAGCCACCCTCTTTCGCCACTCCTTGGGCTAAGACCTAAGGCATAGGTACCCTGGCATGTAACATAATCGCATCATTAGACGTGCTTACCCATAGGGACATGGTTAGGAATCGTGACAAGGAGGGCGAGAAGAAAGCGTTAATGTGGATGAGTTGTTAATAAATATAAATTTATAATCAATAATAAAGAATATCAAATAATGTTATATATAAATTCATAAAATTTAAAAGTCTATAATAATTTGGTAATGACCAACATTTAAATATGCTCTTCTAATCTCATCTCATTTGTTGACCAGATATGTCCATATAGGCAGACGCAACCCTGGGGTCTGTTGAAGAATTTGAACATTTGTAGAATTTGAAGAACCTGGAGTTTGTTGAGAATGTTCAACACTTGGAGACTGAACACAATCTTCAATTCCAACAGATTCTGAAATCTCTTCCACCGTTTTTTAACATTGACTGCTTTTGGGTTGGCCTTTACTTTCTAGTGGAGATTTTTTTCTAAAGAAAGTGTAATAGTTTCTTTTTCTTGCTAGGCATCGCTGTAAAAATAAAAATCTAATACTTCAGCAATCATAAAATAGGAGAAATTTCTATATCATTTAACTAATTTACTTAAGAACAACAACAAATATTTTCAAACTTACTCTTTCACTTATTATGAAACATTGGGCAGGAACAACCTAAGTCACATGAAGCGGGAGCGGGAGCGCGAATTCGTTAAACTTGAAAAAACACCAAGAGCGGGAGCGGCTCGAGAGCGTCACTATATATATATGAGAATAGACAAAAAAAATTGATAGCTTTCAACACTGAAACAACATATGAAAAATCAAACTTATAAAATAAAATCCAAACCGAGATGAATTCCAATAGAAATAGTAAAATTAATTATAAACGACTAGCTACTGATTGTTATTCTTTGTCACTCATTTCTAGCTCTCTTGCCACGGGATATTTCCTCTCTTTGTGCTTGAGACAAGTTTGATATTCCTTGATTGAAACTTGATGTTTAAGAAGAGTTATGAATATCATCATCTCCATAAAGAAAAGTGTGATCTTTTCTATGAATTGCCTCCATATCGTTGTCTAGGACATCATCATATGTAAAATCATCCTAATTCTTATAGGATGATTCATAATCTTCTCTGTAACGCATCAATAGTCTGTTGTTGTAGTGCACATATACCAATGATTCAACTCGATCTGCATTCAACTTGTTCCTCTTGACATTGTGAATATATGAGTATGTGCTCTAAACCCTCTCAGCATATGAAGTGTTAACGCTTTGAGAAAGAACCTTGATTGATAGATTATATAATTCAGGAGCAGCCACACCATACAAATTCCACCAAGCGATTGCACTCATCATTTTTCTATCTTCAATAACCTGAGGTCGAGCAAATACTCCTGTATCACTTGTAAAATTACTAAGTTGCTGGCGAATCAGTGGAGTATCCTGTAAATCATGAACAAGTTGGTCAACCACATTCAGGTATGTCCCTAAAAACAAGACAAAATATTACTAATAATAAAAAATATGTATACTAAAAATATTACTAATAATTAGCCATCAAATAAATAATAAAAAGTCAAGTAACATTAACAAAAAAATTAAACATACCTTGTACAAATGAATTAGCATGTGGCTTAGTCCTCTTCCTTCCACAAGGACCTACCTTTCGTAGCCAAGTTTGTGAGTAATAAAAAGGAGTAAGCACATAAGCAAGTGTATGTAGTGGTAGATTCATTTTTCTCCACCGTTCCAAAATCAAATTTTTCACTGTTTTGTACAGATCATGATCATTCTGCAAAACTTCTTCAATATAACCTATCATATCTTTCATTCTTTGATACACTTCCCCAACAACTGCTTTATCAGAATCACAAAAGCGAATCATTAACCAAATTGGTTTTGTGACAAACAAAATGAATTTTACCTATCCCCAAAACTCATCATCCAATACCACTTTCTTAACTTGATCATGTTCTAAATTTGATCTTGAACTTCCTTTCTTAAGTTCTTCCCACTCATCATTCAAAACCATGGATATCAAAGCATTTTTTACTCGAAAAAGACGCTCCAAAACTGCATAGTGATGACCAAATCTAGTTTTCTTCACTTGAATGACATCCAATGCAGAAAAAGTTCTGAAGATATGCAGCACAAATGTGTGATTTTTAATATAGTTCACAACACCTTTTGCCTTCTCATAACAATCACTAAAAAATGATAAGCCCAAATGAGATGATTTAGCTAGATCTTTCATAAGAAGACTGAGAGTATGTGTCATACAACCAGACCAAAGAATATGAGGATGTCTATCTTGAATAATATCTCCAGCAGCCTTACAATTTAAAGCATTATCTGTTAAAACTTGTACAACATTATATGTCCCCACAGTTTCAATAGCCCTAAGTAAAATGCCAACAACAAATTGTGCATTTTTCTCATAACCAGAACAATCAACAGCATTCAGAAACATAGCTCTCCCTCCAGAAATAGCCAAAACATTTATCAAAGGTTGGTTCTTAATGTTGGACCAACCATCAGACACTATTGAAACTCTATACTTAGGCCATTGTTCTTTAATAGGAATTAAAGCACGATCAATTTTTGTTCTTTCTCTATCAAGTAGCATGGTCCTAATTTTTTCAGAACTAGGAGGCTTATATCCTTTAGGAGCTTCATTTATTGCTCTCACCATGTCAACCCACAAAGGAGATCTAGCAGTATTAAAAGGGATTCCACAACCATAGAAGTACCTAGCAATTATACCATCGGTTTCTTCTCTGGAAGACAACTTGAACAACTGCCCAATATGCTTCATACCTTGTTCACGTGCCATATTTGTATCATGTGCCGGTGGAACAACCGGTAGATTAACGATGGGGGCCTTCCTACTACTACTTCCAAATAGTTTTTGAGCCTCCTCCTCCTCTTTTTTCAACCCTGCCCTTTCTTGTTTTGTTACCTTGGTGCAAGTGGCTATTCCTTGAGCTCGTTGTCCAAGTAACAATCCAATTAAATGAGCTCTTATATGTGAGTATGTTCCCGTATAAGGTTCTGCTCTACAACCAAAATTACAAGTCCATTTATCTTTCTTATTCTCAATGTATTTCACATACCTTCTCAAAGGTGTAGAACTCAACTCTTTGCATTGGTCATTAGTATCACTAATATTTGATTGTGAATTACTTCTTTCCTCATTGTTATTTTCTTTCATTGAATCTACAAATTCATGGAAAAATATATAAGAAATAATACATCTCAATCTCAGTTCGGAATAAAACAATTGGTTAATCCAATGGAGCAAAGATGAAAAAAATAGTAAAAAATAATGTTATTTAATCACATAAAAAAAAAACTACAGTTAGGCTTTTTTAGTTATCTTTTGTCCAGTTGCTTCATGCCTATGCTCTACAATTTTACTTCACCAATAAAAACAGGAACTATAGTCTGTAGTTCTGTTCTATACGTACGTATAACGGTATAAGCAAGCTCCAGCTCCAACCACCAGCAAAGTTAAACGCAATAGACACCGACAGATCGACTCACCGACACCGCCGCACAGGAAAACTTTTTTGATTCAAACTTAAAAACGGCGAACTGGTGAAGAAGAAGAACAATTGGAATCAGACGAAAATCAGTTTACGAATTCAAACTCACCAATTTTGCTTTTGCTTTTCGACACTTCAACGGTTCGACCTGTCGCACGACTCGCACCGGCACCGTGGCTTGGCTATTGGTACTGCTTTGCGACTGCTCTTCGAAGTTTGACTCGCACGGTGGCTATTGGTACTGCTCTGTGACTGCAACGGTTCTCTGTTTGTAGAACGATTTAACAAGATTACTGCTCTTCGAAGTTCAATTTCATCCTCTGTTTGTACGTATCAAATCAGACTTCAAACGGCTTCGGTAACAAGGGCTTTTGGTTTCTTTTTCGGTTTAGACTTCAACTTAACTTAGGTAAACAAATTAGCATGCTAAAAACAGGAGAACTTCTGTTACAGTTAGGAATTTTCTATTAAATCAAATTCGAGAATTTTAAAACCTCAGGTCGCGTTTTCCTAATTATTAGAGCGCGAATTAGTCACGCTCGCGCTGAACTTCGGGAGCGGCAGTGTGGCCGGCGCTTCCTGTGACTAAGGGAACAACAATGAAAAGACAATTTTTATCTTGATTATTTGAGAATCACAAGACAATTGAATTTAAATTATCCTAAAATTATGCCAAAAAAAAATATAATGAAAAATCTGATTGTAATTAATACTAACTTTTGTATATGTTTCTTTACTTGTTCTCCAATAACATATGCAAACAAGTCGATCACATGAATGTTAAGCACAATACACAATGTTCCATAATTCTCAAGCAAAGTAGTGAACAAGCTATTGAAGAATGAAGATTCAAGAACAAATGAGTGATAAAACCCGAAAATATAGGATCTTAGCTTCACTATTGACTAATTAGTACACTTTATTTGCAAATTTGAGTGAACAATTGATAAAGAAACTAAGAATTAAAGGAAAAGAAGAAAATTTAGAAAATGCCCAACCTGTCGCTACTCGGCTACCAGTGCTTTTTCCAAAAACTGAGACTCAAAGTAGGAGGTGGAGATGAACAGATGCAGGATGCTTGTGTTGTCAGCAATGGAAAGAAGAAGCTCAAGTTAGCTGGGTTGCTGCTGGTGGGCCAGATCAAAGAACTCATAAAGTTGTAGTCATCGTTGTTAGTGTTGTGCCCAAAAAGGCCAATCATGAGATGATTGTATTTTTGCACATTTAGTCATGATATTTTATTGAGGTATTAATCTAGCAATTTTGTTTGTTGTTTTGTTTCTGCGTAACGTAATAAACATAATTGTAACCCTAGAATAATGATATTCTTAAACGTCCCTAGGCTAGTATTATTGTGGAGCGGGTTGCAATAATACATAATGACTAGCATATGTGGAGACTAATATGAGATATGTAGTCTACATATGGGTACAAGTTGGAGAACTTGTGTACTGAACCGACCCACCATGAGAACACTTCATGGATCGTTATATGAGTGTTATAAGTGATTCTCATAGTGGTCATAGTATATGTAGTCCTTCGACCTAAGATCATCAAGGTTCCCTACATGTGAGTCACATACTTTGATACTTTCCTTTGTTGCTCGTAACTGAGTGAACTTGAAGAAGGTCATTGGGTATGTCATATATCATGCGGAGGGATTTGTATGATCAAGATGGGATTTGTCCCTCCTATGTAACGGGAGTGATATCTTTGGGCCCCTTGATAGAGTGAGACTTAGAAAATGCATGGCCATGCTCCGATGAGTTGATATATGATATCAATGTCGTCAGTTTAATTTGGTCTACTCGGTAATCAAGAAACCAAAGATTGGGCTATACGAGAGTGACACATTCCATGTCTCGTGCTTAGTCTTGATATCTTGGACAAAGGGACAATGGCATATATCGGTGATGATCACAAAGGTTTAGTCGATTCACCGACAATCTTGTCACTTGGGTAGCAATGATGTGTTGCTAGACACTGCTCATTGCTTATGATCATAAATGTGATTTATGATCATTGCCAACATGGCAAGAGCCTATTGGGTCGCACACATAGAGCTATTTGGATCATTAGAGTGCATGGGCTAATTATTTGAGTTATGGTTTCACTTTAATTTCGTATTAATGGGCCAAGGAGTTGAGCCATTATTAAGCCCGAAATTAAATCCTAATTGGATTAGGGCTTTGAAACCCATTAGGCCTGAAAGTTGAGTCTCACTATAAATACAACTTTTAAGTGAGAAATTCGCAGGTCTCCTTGCCCTAGCCTCCCAAAAGGACAGCCGCACTCTTCTCTTGCAATTCCTTGGAGGACGCAGGCTAGCACTGCGAGCGCAAGAGAAACGCATCTACCGGGACGTGGTGGAAGCGTGGTGATCCCGAGAGGCTCGTGTGGATACCATAGAGAGCCTGAACACGTCAACTGTTCAGGTTTTGTGATTCGACTCTACAGTTGAGTGAGAGATCTCAACCGAAAATTAGGTATGAAATTTTCGAACACCCGGTTTACCCCGTTTCACTTGGATCCTGGAGGGTTTCGGTTAAATTCCACTGCGCTGTTTGGCTCCCGAAACCCAACAGTCGTTGAATAGTCAACAGAAGGATGGCTAGTTCATGAATCATGAACTCTACTGGCTGAGTGTTAAAGGTTAATGTTAAAAATTTTAAAAAAATGATAAAATACAAAAAAGTCCATAGTTAATTCTATAATTTACAAATAAGTACCTAACTTTAATATTTTTTATAATTTTTATCATATTACCTACTACTAATAAAAAATTTTGTAAAATCTCGCCCCTTTCCATCCTACTATGGCTACGTTCCTGCCTACCTATTTCTTATATCATGGTCAATTATAAAGAAACAAGCTAGGGTGCATCTCCTTCAACTCCTGCCAACAATCCGCCACTACATTCCCTCATCTTCCCTAATTGTCTCCCACGGAGCCCAACCACTAGAGCTCTTTATGTACTCCACCTTCACTCACATCTACACTATCGCAATCTAACCTATCTCAGACCTAATAACATTTTTTCCAATTGGGTCAAACAACAATGATGGAGTTGGCGCACAAGATGCTCCATTGATGTGGGTATCCAAGATGAGGTAATGCAGATGACAAATGATGAAGGGCAAATGAACGATGACAATTACATTCAAATGACAAAGGGTATGATTGCTACATTGATAGATTAGTGCATTAGTGAAGGAAATGTGAATAACTAGGGGCCAAAGTTGTCTTTTTCCCATTATCTAATGTATTGAATGACAAATTCACAATTAAGTCCTCCTACTTCTTTTCCATTTTGCTTCAGTCCTCATACTTTTCTCTTTTATTACATGTGACTTATTTTAATTGGTTAAAGGGGTAAAATGTCCTAACTTGCAAAGTTTGAATGATGATTAAGACTGAGTTATAGTTCAAGGGATGAAAGGTATGAGTTGGTAAAATTTTAAGAAGCAAAACGGTGTTTATCCTAAAGAAAATAAGAAATGTAGTATATATACATCTCCTAATTTGTTGGGATTTGAACTTTGATTCAATTGAAAATTTATCCAAATCTCACAGCTAGGGGTGTACACTATTCATCCAAAACTGAAAAAACTAAATAATTGAATTAATTTGGTTTTATAGTTCAGTATATTCAGTTTCTCTATTCGGTTGCGATTAAAACTGAGTTTCTTAAAATCAATTTTGGTTTAGCTTTGGTTGAAGGGGTTGGTAAATTTAGTAACTAAATTAATTGAAAATTTTCTTTTACATTTTTTAGCTATTTTAATATGTGATTTATTTTTTTTCTACTTTCCTTTCATTAACATACTAGTATACAAGCTTTATCTAGCAATTTTTGTGCAATTAGCAAATTGTATATTAACTTTCTCTTCATGTCTTTGAATCCTAATCCATTTGGTTGGCTCTTTGACTTGCCATAGAGCTGAACATAGTTTAAGACATCCCATGCCTCTTTCCTCTAATAGCCCCTTATTTGTAAAAATAGATTGTAAATAAAAAAACTTCCCCTTCACGATTTGGTCATTTTTTTATGAAATTATAAGGGCTACCCAAAAATTGATTATTTTGATTTCAAACTGGACCGAACCAAAATATTTCAAGTTGATTTTATTTGATTTTTTCTTGCTAGTTCTATTAATTTAGTTTCTCATACTCAAAAGGTAAAAACTAATTTAATTGATTAATCTAGTTTGGTCAAGGCGGAAATAACTGAATACACAACCTTACTCACAGCTTTTGTCATTATTGGAAGAGCAACGAAGACTGAGCTTCAAATCCGTAAGTGGCCCTTTTTTTTTGTTTGTTTCTATTTCTAAGAATAAAATCATTAAGCGGTACTAATAGAAGAATTTGATCTCTAATGATTTTGATTATAATTTTGAAGACCTTATTTCCGTGAGTTTAACTTTCAGTTTCTTATGCATTTATTAGCTTCATTTATTCCTCTATATGCAACATGTAGTTGTTTTACTCTTAATTTGTAACTTTGATTTTAAATATGCACCCACGCTATAATATTATTAATAAATTTGAACAAAAAAAATACTACCCATCTTAAGTTCTTTGAAATATTTAGGTTTTGATACGAAGATTAAAAATTAAAAAATTTGCATGTTATTTTCACTTTTACCCTTTAATTTGTACATGCAGATCAAGAAATATGGTAAAGTAATTTACTGTATATGAAAATATAACAAAAAATTAAGACAACTCAAAATAGTAATTATTTTAAAGAATGTGAAATGAACAGAATAAATAATAGGGATGCTTGTAAAGTATTTTTCATGATCTTATTTTCACATATGTTTGATACAACATGTACGTATTCATCTTCTTGTTTCTACATGTCTCTAGTATGGATGAAAGTATCATTAGTCCTAAACCTTTAATTTCCATTGTAACTTGGTCATCAACCTCTATTTGTTGCATATTGATCATAAATATTTGTAATTTATTCACATGAAAACCGGATTCATATAGAGGAAAATTGATAATTTAAATGGTTTATTAACTATTAAAATTAAAACATTTGGTAACAATTTTCTTATAAATTCAAACTATGCCATAAGTTGTTTACAGATAATGAACTATTTAAACTATTATTTTTTCTTTTCTATAAATTGATTTTGTTTGTCAACCTAGTCTTGTTTATGTTAGAGATCAATATATAAAGCATTATAAAAATTGGAGACTAATATACAAAAGAATGAAAATAAATGATCAATTTGTAATAATAATTAAATGATCTAATAGTACATTTTACTCTCTAGTATGGCACATGATCATGTGCGTGATAATGTGGAGCTCATTACTACTTATTTAATTCATGAAATGATTGTCTTTGAAACACAAAATTGAGGTTATCTTATCATCTTTTCTCCACAAAAACCTTTTGGATCTAAGTTCCTTGGTTAACATACTATTCATCTTATCTTATGTGACCATGATTAACATAATCTATCTTCATCAAGCTGGCAAAATGGCAACTGTAGACATCTCCCAAACCACTAGCTCAAGCACAAACCGCCTTATCAACATAAAAAGTATTAAAATTGTCAAATGTGACTATAAAAAAATTGTCAAATATAACTTGAAGTTTTTCAAGTTTTTTTTTACTCAGAAAGGAAATAAAAATAGATTACATGGAATTAGATAACCTAAGAGCTGACGAATCCAAGTGATGAGTAGTGTTGACTGCTAAATGGCAAACAACTTGAAGAGAAACTCTCCGAAGGATGGTGATCAACTGGAGAATTCTATTGACATCCTTCTTGACTTCCAAGTGAACTAGATTATAATAAATGATCTAAAAAAACCCAACAAGGTAATATATAAGGATTGTGATATTCTCCATTCCACATGCATTGGCATTTCTAAAAGCAAACAGAATGACTTAGATTTCAACATTCAAAGCTGACGGCATGGCCCCGATGAAACAAGAGAAATCCTAAGTCATTGAAAAAAAGGAATCTCGATAACAAGACCAGGCAATTGCTTCCTATCTTGATGAGGGATCCCAAGCACCATCAACTTGAAATATATATAGGAGAGATGAAGAATAGTCATTCATCCAACATTTCACCTACAGAGGAGGTTGAGGTTACAATGACCTATAAATGTGTACTTTATGGAGTCTGGCTACCTATATCTGTTGTATACAAGAGTCCTTATTACAAATCACCTGCTGAGTATATGTTGAAATTTGTTAAAACACTTTAGAATTCTGACTAAGCCATATACTCCACAAAGTCATCAAGAGCTGATCATTGGTCTTTGATTGCCACGAACGATAATCATGAAGATTTCGGGTGAGCCAAGGAATTAAATCCTCATTAAAACTCGGATGGAATACCCTTGGTATCCTAGACCAGACCTCTTTAGATTCTAAACAGTGAATGAAAAGATTGGTTATGCCTTCATTTGCTGATAAACATCGAGGGCAAGAAATATCCAGAGTAATACCTCTCTTCAAAAGTTTGATGCAAGTTGGGAGAACATTAGACTCAAATTTCCATATGAAGGTCTTATATTTGGAAGGGACATTAGAGGAGGGGATATTAGAAGCTCATAATCTTTTGAGGAAAAGTTGTTCAAGTTTTAAGAAACAAATAATTTAATTCCATCAGTTGTAACCTAATAATAATAATAATAATAACAACAACAACAAAATCTGACTATATTTCCTTACTTCTATTTGAAAATCAAGTAAGATTGATATATGTAAATAAGATAAATTGAATAAAAGAGTAATTCACATGACAAAATATAGTAATTTGGCATGAAAAGGTTATGGATCGGTTATCAAGTTTTTATTATCAATTAATAATTCTTAGTATTCTTCAGATAAAAGTTTGAAGCAAGTAATTTTTCCACTGGAAATATGATTTCAATATGGAAAACATGAGTTAAAGTCTCAATTAAGATAAAATAATAAGGCTAATGACAAAAGTGTAAATTTTCCTATAATCTTCTGGTGATATGGAATTTTCCATTAAAAAGAGGGATGCAAATGGAATGTTTTAAGAAGGCTAGGGACCTAGACGGAATGATTTAAGGTTAGGGAGCACAAGTACATTTAACCCACGAAGGCTTTTAAAAGGATTTTCATAATCTCGTATTTCCAGCTTTGCTAACAACGCAATTAGACATCCCATATAGAAGATCCGAGTTCAAATGACGCCAAACTCTAAAATACTAGACATTCAAAAGTTGTCAAATTGCAACTGAAGTCCTCTAAGGTTTCACACAACAAAAACTTCATCCCCTTAACTTTACTAGAGTGCCTTATAACCTTTGTACTTGTAAATTGTAATAATTCTGAGTATTAAAAAAACATTTTCATAAGTCTCTTACTTCATCTCAATTTTTTTGACCTATTTATTCTTTTAAGTTCTAGAGAAATTTTTATTTTTTTAGCATCTTTCTAAATTTTATCATCAAAAAATAATCGTTGTTCATCAAACATAAATTCTTTTAGGTACAAAGTAGAAAATTCAGCAATAAATCATGCCAGTTTGGGAAGTTGTTCATTATTTTGGAAAATGGTAAAAAAGAAAGTGGCTCAGAAGTAAAATTACTGGAAGATAGGAGGTATTAGACAAATGTACTATTATTTGTCTTCATTTATATTTGTAAAAAAGAACAGCATAATACCAAGAAATTGATGGAAGCCTTATTTCCACTATAGGTGTTCATTGGGCCGGTCCTGACACGGCCCAGCTCGGGACCGGCTCGCGTTAAGCTCGGCCCAGGCTCGGTCAAGACCGGTTCGGCACGGGCACGGCATAAGACCAGCTTCATTTGGGCCGTTCATGGGCTTGGAAAAGGGGGGGGAGCCAAATGGGCTCGGCACGGCCCAGGAGGTGACGGAGACCGTCACGGGGACCAGCACGAGACCGGCACTGGACCGGCCCGGCCCGGCGGTGATAAATGTTAACAATTGACTGGTATTTTAAACTAATTGTGCTTAGGATGCATGTTAGACAAATTATTTAACTAAAACTATTGAAATGATTGTACAAAATTCTCACAAAATTTCATATATCATTATATCATGTGAATTTATATATATATATATATATATATATAAAGGTTAACTTGCTCAAGTTAAATAATGATATGCTGTATACAGAAACTTTAATAAGTTTAACATGATAAAAGTTTATTCACAAAAGCTGCTCCGTCTTTTTGTGGTCAAATATGTTGACTTTTTGTCAACTTTGACCACAATTTTCTACCTTACCACTCAATATTTTTAGCCGATTCTTGATTTGATCCTTCATTTTGTAGGTTGGAGAAGCGGACCATAGCATTGGAATGGCACCGGGACAAGCGGAACGAAAAACAGGAACTTAAAAGTCAACGGAAATTATAACTGTGGCGCCTAGGCGCCAGAAGCGAGGCCTAGGCGCCACAGTACAAAGTTCTCTGCCAAGAAAAATGCAATTTGGCGCCTAGGCGCCCAGCCACCCCTTCTGGTGCCAGGCGGCGGCGCGCTGACCGTTGGCAACGTTCAAAAATTTTTTTTAAAAAAGGATAATTACAGTTTCAGTCCCTATAACGGCTCCCTGCCCTTATTTGACCCCTGTTTTTATGTTTTTGCCCCCTCCAACAACAATTTTGTAAGGGTATTTTTGGAAGAAAAAAAAAGAAGGCCTTCCCCTATAAATAGGGAGGCCATTTTCACCATTTCTTCACACCAATCTTAGCAATATCTCATTCTCTACTAATATATTCTCTCATTTCTTTCAAGCAGTCAATATTATTTTCCGCATTCTTAATCAATTCTCAATTACTTTTGAAGCTTGTGTTTTGCTCAATTTTGCCTCACACAAATGGCATCAAGAGGAAAGGGCAATGCATCAAGCTCTTCATCCCGCACCGGTTTGAGGTCATTTTTCCGTGGCCTTTCCTGACCGGCGACCCGTAGGACTCATATCCAACAAACTGACGATGACGAGCAATTCGATATGTAACGGCCCAAATCCAGAACCGGTCAACGGAACACCTGCCCACACCTAGCGCTTATCCTTTTCCAAAGGATAGCCCATGTGGTGTGGGAAGGTGTTCCGTTGACCGGTTCTGGATTTGGGTCGTTACAAATGGTATCAGAGCCGACCCGGGACCACGATGGTGTGACATAGTGGGTATGCACATGCATCGTCTACCGGGACTGATCCTGGATTCGAGAGGCTACTTGGCCAGGGGCTAAGTAGTCCGATTAGAGAGGTTACTTGGTCCGGGGAACCAAGTAATCCGATTGACCCCAACGGGGATGTTGGGTGCATAAGGAGGGGAGTTTGTAACACCCCCATGTCCCACATGGGTGAATTGTGGGAAGCCTTATGTGGATATATAGGCTCCAATTCCAGAACATAAGCACCTAGCGCTTATCCTTTTCTAAAGGATAGCCCATGTGGTGTGGGCAGGTGTTCCGTTGACCGGTTCTGGATTTGGGTCGTTACACGATATGAGTCAATATGACTTGGGACTCGACGATCAACTTTCTAATGATGACGTTGAGAAGGTGGAGCCAACGGCAGCAGGAAATGTTGGTGGAGGAGATGGTTCTGAACAAACCCCGACAAACCATCAAGCCAAACTTCCACCAGAAGGTAAAACGTCGAGGCGCACCGCATGGGTTTGGGAGCATTTTGACCAAGTTTTTGAGAAGGATGCAAGGTTCGCACATTGCAAGCAAAAACTCTCGCACAAGAAGAACGTTGGCACAGGAACACTAAGACGTCACATGGAATCAAAGCATCCGACTTTATGTCCAGATGCAGCTACGAGTACCGGCGGTCAGACACAGCTTGCAAGCAGTGCCGGCGGATCAGGTATTTTTAAATTTAATCAAAAAGATTGTAGAGAAGGCATGATAGAATGAATGATGTTAACTGAAAAACCATTTACACAATCGGAAGATAGACACATGGAAAAATGGATTACATCATACTTAAACCCTGCTTTTAAAAGAACATCTAAGACCACTGCTAGGAGGGAGGCATTTAAAATTTATGAAGCTGGTAAATCAAACTTACAAGCATACTTCTCTGCTTTTGATCACTCTATCTCATTTACTAGTAACATGTGGACTTCACCACTAGGACAAGATTATTATTGTATAACTGCACATTGGATTGATGATAGTTGGGTCATTAAAAAACGTATCATTGCATTTAAGTGGATGGAGGTCGATCATACTGGTTGGAACATATTCAATGTAATTTCAGAAAGTTTAAAAGAATTTTTTTGTTATGATAAGGTTTTTACCATAACATTTGATAATGCATCAAACAACGATGTCGTGGCTGAGACATTGATGGAATTACTAGAACCTGTCTGTGATGCCGTATTTTAAACTTAGCTGTCCAAAAAGGTCTTCAAGTTTTGAGTACTGAAATTACTCCAATTAGGTGGGCAATCCATTATTTGAAGTCAAGGACCAAAGTTTCTAAAGAGTTTAAGCAATATTGTTTGGAAAATGACCTCGATTTTAGTTGGAAACGTTTTAAACTTGATTGCCCTACCCGATGGAACTCCACCTATGAGATGTTCATGGATGCGATGCCATTTGCTGCACACATGACATGTTTTATAAATGTCAGAGAAAAGAAAACGATTTTGAAACAAGAGATGTGGGATAAACTGTCTAAATTGGTTACTGTGCTGCGATATTTTTATGATGCCACTGTTTTTTGCTCCGGTGTATACTATCCCACATCACACAAAGTTTTAATGCATATGGTCAACATTGCATGGGTTTTTAACCAATACAAAGATGACGAGTTCTTAAAAGACACAATTAAGGCCATGAAAGATAAATGAATTTTATATTTTAGTACTATACCCCCAATCTACTTACTTGCAGCTACAGTAGACCCAACCGTAAAAATCACAGGTACGCAACAGCTACTTGAGGGTTATTATAGTTTCTTAGAAATGCCTCATATTTCTGTTCATGTTATAACTGACTCTATTGATTAGCACTTGCGAGAGTTATTTAAGATTTATGCCGGTCGGCATAAGGATAAGGTTGCAAACACTACTTCATCTACCATCGGGTCTTCATCATTGTCCGGCTCACTGTCATTCAATCCGGTTGAACAACTCCTCAAACGGCCCCGTGCTGTCGCATCCGGTCTTAATGAAGTGGATGCATACCTTAACCTTATTTGGGATAATAGTGAGACCGACATTCTAGACTGGTGGAAAGGAAGAAGCAACAAATTTCCAATACTATCCATCATTGCCAAAGAAGTTCTAGTTGTTCCCGTCTCAACCGTTGCATCGGAGTCCGCTTTCAGCGCTGGAAAACGTGTCATTTCAGAGAGACGAGCAAGGCTATCACCAGATGCAGTTGAAATTTGTATATGCAACCGTGATTGGGGTCTTGCAGCTTGCAGATTACAAGACCACAAGAGTTCTGACGAGGAAAACCCCGATGAGATAGATGCTTAAATCCACTGCTTGCTCATTATTTACTTACTTTGTATTTCATCTGATTTTGCTGTTTAGCATAGATCGTACCTTTTATTTTGCATTTAATTTTATGGAACGTTTCGCTATTAAGTAATGTAAAACCCGTTCCATGTATGTAAGTGCCGTTTGGCTTTAATATTAATAAAAGTTCACACCGGTGGTGGTGTTTTACTCTTAACACAAGTAATTATACAAAATATAAAGATAAGCTTAGAATAAATATTAATCTACTTTTTTTGTCATTATTTTATTTATTGTCTTGTAAAGTAAAATCTTGGTAATCATGGTTTGTTTCTTTAGTATAAAGAAATAACTTTAGTCCTTAAGGTTTATCCTACATCTTGGACTAAAACATACAGAGTTGCAAAGTTAAAGGGCTACCGCTGACCGAGTTATAATTCAAGGACCAACTCATTGAGTTTTCAAAGTTTTTGGTCTATTGATGCATTTAAGCATTTTTAAGAGTTTAAGCAATAAGAAGGATTCGTAATTAAGGCTCTAATTTCGAAAACAAGCAAATCTTACTCCCAAAGTGACACATTTCATTTTAAGTGGACAGCTTCTTATATTAAATTTTAAGAAGTAGACAATCGATCCGAAGATTCCTAATCTGTTTTTTTTTCTCGTGTCCATAGCCAGTAGGTTTTAACTCATAGTACACGTTGATTGACTTATAATCCAATTAACATCCATATCATTATATCACGTGATGGGTTAGATGAAGTAGAATTTAAGATAAACTAGATTATAAAACATCACTTATAAAAAAACTCTAAGACTCTTATTTTTATTAAGTTATTGATTTAAAAGTAAAGACTAAAAATTAAAAATTAAAACTAAAACTTAAAATTAAATTAAAAATTACAATTTTAAAATTTAAAATTTAACGGGCCAACTCAGATTCGGTACGGGACCGGGTCAAGACCAGTACGTGGCAACACAGGCTGGGCCTAGGCCCAGGACCGGCCGGTCCGGTCCGGTCCGGTCCAGCTCGTTGAACACCTCTAATTTCCACCATCGAAGCCCAGAGGCAACATAAACCAAGAAAACTCAAAAAGCAATCACGAATCGCGCGCTCGGCACTCCTTTAGAAACGCCAACAGGGACCAGCGGTCCGGATCTGGTCATAGCCTCCCGCAAACTGATGGATGCTGGACACGCAGGCCCATTTTCCCACCTTACAAACAAAACGGCCATTCCCCTTTTCCTCTCGCAACTCCCCTTCTAAAGCTCCCGACTTTTGCTCCTCCCTAACCTTTCCCTCGTCAAATTTTTCATCTTTTGTTGATCCCCAAACCCGGTAACCTCCCCCAGTTCCCAGCCATGTCGTCCACGGAGAAGGAGAGGGACACGCATGTTTACATGGCCAAGCTTTCCGAGCAAGCAGAGCGCTACGATGGTATGGTTTGTTTTGTTCTCGTCTCTTTATCGGTTTATTTTGGGGTTGAAAAAGTACATTTTTGTTGTTTGATTTTCCTAGGTTTGATGAAGTGCATTATTCTGGCTGAAAAAGCTATTGTCTTGTTAATGAGAATAAATGTATATCAGCATTAAACATGAATTTTCTGGTTTCCACTTTCTGGCACGTTTTGTTGACCTCAATTGGAATCTTTTCCAGAATTTCCATAGAAACTTACGGCGGTGTGATCAATTATGTATCTGCTAGGGCCTGTGTTGCGTTGTTGAATTTGGTTCAAATGACAATCCAATACATCCTCATCATTATCATCAAACTTCTATTTAATCTTAACGACGCTGGCTATTAGATTATTCCTCAGATTAAGAAAATGGTGTCCATGTCTTAGCTAAAGTTATTCTCTGAGCCTGAGATTTTCAATTGGTTGTGAATGCAGAAATGGTAGATTGTATGAAGAAAGTTGCAAAACTCAACTGTGAGCTCACCGTGGAGGAGAGGAACCTCCTTTCTGTTGGATACAAGAACGTCATTGGTGCTCGAAGAGCATCATGGCGCATCATGTCATCCATTGAGCAGAAGGAGGAGTCTAAGGGAAATGACCAAAATGTTAAGCTGATTAAAGGATACCGCCAAAAGGTGGAAGATGAGCTTGCCAAAATCTGTGAGGACATCTTGACGATCATAGACAAGCATCTGATTCCATCTTCTACCTCCGGAGAAGCTACTGTTTTCTATTACAAGATGTGAGTCGATCATTTACCAACTTGTGATTATTCTGATTCTTTTTGGTTCAACACTGAAGGCAGCAATTATTGGTGTAATCTAGTGTATGGGGGCCTTCATTTGTATGCATGTAGGATTAAATTATCAGGAGGATAGAAAATCTAGCTTAGAAGAATAAAATCATGTCATATTTACCCTGTATCTTTGTCTTGTTTGGTACACCAAGGACCAAAGAAGGTTCACTTTTTCTCTTCTTTTTGGGAACTTATGGAATATTATCCAGTCATATTCCTATACATTTTTTGAAAAATGAAACTAATGAGTAGAGAATTACCCTCTATTGGCATATGACTTAAAATGCTGCAGCAATGGAGCCATGTGCTATTGCCATTTCTAGTGCTGCGAACCACATGGGATATCTCAAAGTCGATGCATAGCTGTGTGGATAAGAGAATACAATGCTTTCTTGTTTATTGCAAAAGTGGTTGACATACAAGGAGACTTTCTGATAACTGTTTGGCCTACCAATGAGATCAGTGCCTTATACAACTGGCAACTTTATAATACAATGAATTTGTGTCTTCCCAGATGCTCATGTGGGTTGTGTGTGTGCGTGTCTATGTTGTTCATGAATTATCAAATAATAATTGCATCAATAAGACTAAGATTTGATGGTTAATGCAGGAAAGGTGACTACTTCCGGTACCTTGCTGAGTTTAAGACTGATCAAGAAAAGAAGGATGCAGCGGACCAGTCATTGAAGGGTTACGAGGCATGTTAATCTCTTTCTACTACTGTATTGAACTAGTGCACTCCAGTCATGTTAATCTCTTTCTACTAATGTATTGAATTAGTGCACTCCTGTAACTTACTTTTTGTTGATCTTCGACCCATCAGGCTGCTGCTGCCGCTGCTAATAAGGAGCTTCCTTCAACTCATCCAATTCGTCTTGGCCTCGCCCTCAACTTTTCTGTATTTTATTATGAGATAATGAACTCTCCCGAGAGGTATGAGAGCTTGCATGCCACTTCCTCCTTCGAGAGCAAGTTAGTAGTTGCATTTGCAGTAACGTATTACATTATTGAAACCTGTAGGGCCTGCCATTTAGCCAAGCAAGCATTTGATGAGGCAATTGCAGAGTTGGACACTTTGAGTGAGGAATCTTACAAAGATAGCACTCTCATTATGCAGCTGTTGAGGGACAACCTCACACTTTGGACTTCTGACTTGCCTGAAGATGGAGGTAATGCGTTGTTTTGTTAAAATTTAAGCTGAGACATACTAGCGACCTACCAGTAAGAAAAAAACTGTAAAAAAAGAAATACTGGATTTCTGATATTGTACATGATCATTGGTGCCGAACTGAGCTTCATGAGAACGTTGTGCTTGTTAGTGTTCTTGGCTTAGGTAGAGGAGTGCTGGATCAACTAATGTCTTAATGTGTTGATTTCCAAATTCTGTGACTTGTGCAAAGATGTCTTTTCCTCCTAAACAATGTCTCAGTCATTACATGAAACAACGCAGGTGAAGAAAACTCAAAAGCAGAAGAATCAAAACCTGCTGAGGGGGAGGTATATCAACCTTTTCTCCCCCCTTTGTCTTCCTATTTTTGAGGGTCTATCGTTTTAATGACTAAAGTGGAGGTATCCTAAATAATGTTCCATTTCCTTTCACACTAACAAGAACTAGAAGTTGTTTTCTTTTTTGATTTTATCAGAAGCAATGATGGGAACCTGGGAGGGCTTGACATGGCAGCACAGTGCTAGAGTCCTTTAGCAGAAAGGTGAAGATTCTCAAGGAGAGTGGAACAGAAAGTGTAGCAAGAATTTATAAAAGCCCTGGCTGCTATTTTTTTGGCCAACCAAAGCAAGAATTTATAGTACTTCAATTGTCCCGAACTTTTAACTATTTGTACTTTTCTTTTCTTGTATTGATTGTTCTTGCTGCTTCTATTGTCAGATGTTATGTCTAATATTGAAAAATCTTAATAGTACTTATTTGCCAAATTTCCCTTTTTTATGGGCACATAGACGTAAGTTACACACAAGCACAGACTTTCCTGTTCCTCTGTTGCCCTTTTCCTCCTACTTAACGTTTAATTCCTGGGATAACAAACATGTTTAATCGTGCATGCGATTTCACGCGAGCTTTTTATATTTACCTTTAGCGTGCCAAAATGCCAATTTTAAATTAATACCAATTACAATTTAAAAAAAAAAAAGAGCCAAAACCAAAACCATGCCATTTTAGCAATCGGATCCAAAAGACGGCAAGTGCACAAAGGACCCGCCTGGGTGACAGCTCATCATGGGCTAATATAACGACACTGTTGGGTTGACATAACATGGAGGAGCTTTCATTTCGTGACAACTGGCAGGACTGTTGTTCAGTAGAGCTAAAAATCAATCGAGCCAAATTAAATGATATGTTAATTACATTCAACTTGAAATACCTATTATATTTAATAGTTTGTTTATATTTACATTAAACATAATATAAATAAGCATGCATGAGTTTTAGATTAATCAAGTTTGGGCTGTTTGTTTAAATTACAATAAAAAATTATTTACTCCGTCCTATAAATTTTGTTCTAATTTTTTTTGTGTGTAATCTCATAACTCTGTATCATTTTTTTTTAAGTAATTTTTTTTACAATCCATTTAATTATACCCAGCAAAATACATCTCTCTCCCTCTCCCCTCGCACCAGATCCACTATTTCTCTCACTCTCACGATCCTCCATTTCAATTCTATCTGTCACTCTCTCTCTTCCCTTCTGAGGTTGCTCTGTGAATCAGCAACGGAGGCATGATCGACACGGACGTGCGATTCTACTATGAATCGACAATGGACGCGAGATTGACGACAAACGCGCGATTGACTATAGAGTCCGATTCTCAGCGGAATGGATGAGATGAAGATGGAGAGGGGCTAAAGCGGTGAGGACAATGCGAATGAGGACGGAGTGAGGCCGGCAAATCGAGGACAGAGCAAGGCAATCAAGACCAGAACCGGGCAATCAACGAGGCAATTGATGGGGGAGACGGGGTGACGAGACAAATCAACAAGGCTTACGTGAATTGACGAGGCCGTGACGCATATCGACAACAGGGCAACAATAATTGAGGAGGTGACGGGAATCGACTGCAATCGAGGCCGAATGGGAGAGGCCGACACGAATTGGAGGCTAGAGGGGAGACGGGGATGGAGGCAAGGGCGAAGACGTAAGGTTGGAGGCGGGGCCGGAGACGTAGAGTGGGAGGTTGAGATGGAGGGCTAGTGGTGTCGCCAAAGAAGTGGCGGCGGTGGTGGGTGTGGAATTTGGGAGAGATTGACGTGAGGAAGAGGAAGGGGAGTGTAAAATTGAAAAATGAGTAAAAAATAGTAACACACCTAAAACTACATGTAAAATGACAAGGTGCAAAACTAACGGGACGGGAGTAAAATTTAGTCAAGCTAAATAATAAGTAAGTCAAATTTTGTTTGAATAATGAATCAAATTTAAAATTTTAATTTAACTTGATTTACTAACAATTTGAACAAGCCATAGATAAGTTTTGAACTAACTCAAGTTGTTGGTTTATTTTTCCCCTCACACACAAACATTTCCGGTGTAAAATAAAAACATTGGGTTCCAATTTCCTCCCTCTGTCAAGTTTCTAGTCGTAGGTTTTTACCTTTTCTTAGTCATCCTTTCATGTCCCCCTTTCACCTATTAGTTACCTCGTTGCAATAGTTTTAGTTGTGTCCGCATTTTCCAGTCTTACCATTAAAAGTTGTTAAGAAAGCATAAATGAAGTATAAAAATTTTATAACTAAACAGAACATGACTTATATATAAATGTTCATTCTTGTACATTGCTGCTTTCTCTTGGCACTCGTATCCAACTTTTGAGCTCAGCTGGCAGGGGAAGCAGCAGTCACCAAAGAAATAGTGACCCAAGAGATCAAAATCAAAGCACATTACTGCACGAAAATGATCTAATCTGCTATCGTATCTGAAATTGATCTTCATATAATGATGAGTTGGTACCAACGCTGGGCTTTATGAGTCATGACTCGTCCTTGGCAAAGTAGTTTTGTGGCAAAGAAAAATCTTCCTCGTGGCTCAGGATTTCCATCTCCTCGTCATCTGTTTTCTGGAGCGAAAACAGAGAATTTATTACAGTTCACAGAACTAGCCTTTACTTTGTTCGGATTATCTGAAGCAAAGTTGTTGATTTAGAAGTACATGACAACAGGGTTAAATAAATAGTTGGATCAACCATAAATATCAGAACTGATAAGTGGTTCACCAGAACCTTGATTTTTGAATCAAAGAATCAGAACACTTGAATCAGGGAATCATGCATTTTACTGGTCTTCAAGTTCTATGAATCTATATGTGAAAGCTAATATAAGAGCTTTCATTCCCTGCATCTCTCATTAAGCCAATCCCGGTAATTATCAGATTGCATATCTAATTAGCATGCAAGAAAGGAAAAAGAAAGAGGATTGATTGACAATGTACTAATAAATACCAGCATCTCTATGTTGTAGAAACGATCCAGCAACTGCAAAACTTCATCTGGAGAAAAATTCCGGTCAAAGCTGCCGAGTTTTCATCAAAATGAAATTAAAAAATTGAAGGAGAAGTGGCGTACTAGTAAACAACCATTACAGTAAGTAGTGATTCACACAGAGGTGTAAAGTAACAAAATATAGGAGGCAGAGAAAGAGTGAACCTCCTCCTAAGGAATTCCATAAGACCATACAAGACAAAGTGCCGGTGCATGCCTGCGCAGACAGCAGTATCCTTCACAGTTATGCATTCATGAATTACAGAGCAAGTAAAGTGGAAGTTGACGCATCTCAGTTACAGTAAACAGTAAAGTTGTGAACTAACAAGAATTGCATCGATGATACCATGCACTAGTCAAAAGATTCAAAATTTCTAGAAAGCTTTGTTTTCAATAACAACAATAGCAAATGGACACAGTGTGTCATGCTTCAACAATAAAAACAAGTTGTGACTTGACCAAAGTAAGCAATCCTTTTCTGATTAACTAGGATAATTACAAAGCTTATCAGTTTCAAATTGAGCCATACCAGGAGCAAAAACAACAGTCTGCGGGTATCATTAATGTGAAACTCAATCCAAAAGGGTGCATATATCCTCCTTAAACATGAGCTGCTGAGGATCATTTTCATTTCAAAGAACATATTGTTTATGCAGATACAGAGTAAATAAATTCAAACTAGTGATCAGGATGAGATTAGGTTGAAGAGTTTCTCTCTCAATTTTGCAGGAAGAGAAAGGAACTTCGGGTGGGTGAGTGTCTTGTAATCTTTTAGGAAACCAGCACATCAGATTCATTCTCAAGTAAAACCAGAATTCAAATCAATGGTTTAAAAAAGTACTGACCGCCTTTTTTTGGTTTTATTTTTCTATTTTCCATTCACTCTAAATGTACACTTTTTAATTTACTTTTCCAAACAGCTACTTTACTTACAGTACAAGTTTGTTATCTTAGAACTAAAACTATCATCGTAAACATTTCCATGCAAGACCAAGAAAACAAGTTTACAGCGAAAGAAAAGGAAACAAATCATAAATATGAGCCCATAGAAGCAAATGAATCTGGTGCCCAAGCCAATTTTTCAGATTTAAAAGCAAATCATTTTAAGCCCGTTAGTATCATTAAACAGGTAAATGTATCCGTGAATTGACACATATCTCATCTGAAAAAAGAAAGAAAAAAAGAAAAAACAGATTTCCAATCATGCAAGGTAATCTAATTCCATTCTGTTTCTTCTCATAGCAGAACCTAAACACGAAAATGCCAAACTTCCCTTTGTTTACAGAGGCAACGAAGGAGACAGAAACACACCGGTCTTTAACAAAGGAAATGGAAGCAAAAGAGTTCCATAAAGCAACCTCTTAATTTGACCGGAGGATAAATTTCAAGTGCTTCTAATAGTCTCAGCTCCAATTCTACCTGCGATTGTTCCTGGTAAACAATTGGGACAAATATAGTATGTACAAAGTAAAAGGAAAGATGTTTTCAAAAGAAAAGGACGATACTGGGGAAGAGTTACAGAGAGAGACCTTGGGGAGCGAAGAGGCGGAGGAAGGTGGAGCCTTGCATGGAGAATGAACAGACATCCCGTCTTGTTCCTCTTCTTTACCACCGCCACCGCCGCCATCCATCTGTAGACGTGAAAATGATTCAGCTTGAAATTTCTTTCCTTCAAACTCGAAATTGACCGCAAATTGGTACCTTTTTTGTTTTTTAATCCTTGCTGCTCCGGAGTTTTGTCTAGGGTTTTCCAGTTTGATCTAAGGAGGGACAACTTGCAAAATCAGGTTGGTTTTTTGGGCTCTCTTGGGCCGGCCCAGAATCCGGCTTTGTTTGTGAACAATCTTAAAAAAGGGGTAAATGGCATGTATTACCCCTAACTTTTAATTATTGTTCTTGTTTAAACTCTAACCTCCAGTTTACTCGTAACGTATCCGTAATATCATTAAAATATTTCATTTTAGCCATTTTTTTAAAATGGAAACCATTATTTTGGATGGAAAATGTTAACTCAGCATATAATTATACAGCTAAATGCTACTTTAACCCCTAAAAGTTTTCCCTTTATAAAAAAAACCTTGAGACCTTGAAATCTAACAATCTGATCATTGCCCCATTCACCTCCTTCGCCACCACCTCCCTCACCGCCCCTTCCCTCCCTACTTCGGCCCCTCAACCACTGCCCTCATCCCGCCTTCCCGCCACTACACCCAACCCAACCCTCATCCCCCCAGGTTTGTCCCCCCCTATCTCTCTCTCTCTCTCTCCCTCACCGCCCCTTCCCTCCCTACTTCGGCCCCTCAACCGCTGCCCCCATCCCGCCTTCCCGCCACTACACTCAACCCAACCCTTATCCCCCCAGGTTCGTCCCCCCCGATCTCTCTCTCTCTTTCCCTCATCGCCCCTTCCCTTCCTACTTTGGCCCCTCAACAGCTGCCCTCATCCCACTTTCCCGCCACTACACCCAACCCAACCCTCATCCCCCCAAATTCGGCCCCCCCCCCCCTCTCTCTCCCTCCTTTTCCTTCCTCCTCCTTTCCAATTTTCAACCCATTTGCAGTAGTCAATAAATGGCCGAAGAGGTTGCTTAGCCTATGAAACAAAGAGGCCAGGCTGGAAAGCGGAGCAGAGTGGCCATGAAAATGTAAGAGATAGACGAGGTTCCAAGACTTTGTTAGGGTAATTTTCACAAGCATGTGGTAGGTTGACTTGAAAGCAATGGGAAGACAAAAAAATCAACAAAGAATCTAGCCCAATTACATGCCATGAAGCTGAGAAATTGTTTTTCTTGAACGAATCAAGACTTAATAGAGAGATATTCTAAAATAAAGGGGCCGGCGAGGAGATCTTAACTTGAGACAAAACTGTTACCACTTTGTTTAATTCGAAATTAACCTAGGGAATATCTTTAAGTTGTGATGATATCGATGAAGAAACTGTGTTTAAGTCAAGATCGGTCCATCATCATGGAAACACCAGCAAATGAAATACTTAGTCATACAATGTCTACAGATTAACTTGCAGGATTTAATTTTGTCGAGAGAGGAATGAAGAAAATCCTTCCAGTGGTCGTCACCAATCTCACCATCATGTTTCTCCTGCTTTGCACCCAACGGTTAGTACACAATTTCCATGGATATATTGCTTGTTTGGCTTGGTCTACGAATTAAGATGTTGTTCCAGCTGATCATTTATTTTGGTTTCAAATAAAGCAATCTATCTGAAATTACTTGCAAAATCTGAAAAGAATTTATTTGTCTCCATGAAAAAAGTGCTGAATATCTTTTATTTAGCATGCATAATGGCCTTCTTTTTCCCTCTGAAATATATTTCTTCGTTGTTGTACTTAATTTGTGCAAGAGAAATCACCTCCAGCGGCATGTATCCCAATCATCATCTCTTTTCTTCTATCAGTTCTTATTTGGTTTTAACGATACAAAACTAAAATTTCTCAGGCCTGAGTTGCCCTAGAGTAGGTAGATTTTTGTTTTTCTCTTTCTTTTTTTTTTGTTTTGTTTTGGCATAGACCTGAATGCTAACAAATATACCCTCTCTGATCTCTTTCATGTGTCTCTTGTTTTGTTTACAGTACAATCGAGTGTAAGCAAATGAGCCCTTGTGTGGTTGAAAGAGAAATGAGTCCTTGTTCTGTTCCAACTTGCCAAGGATGGTGTCGAATGCGTGGCTTCTTCAATGAAAATGATCACTATTGCATTGGTGACAAATGTTGTTGTATCCGGCATCGCGAAATCAATGCAGCCCCAGCCATGGAAGCTCCATACACTCAACCACCAGAAGATGGAGCCTCAGACGACAGTATTGAAACCTCATCCGATGAGTACATCTCCACTCCTGAACTCACAGAATCATCAGAATACGAAATTTCCGATGATGAAGCTCCCGGGCCTTGAACAGACATTTATAAATTGGGGATCACGGGGTAATATATATACTCTTTTATCAATTTGAACTTCTCCCTTCTTTTATCCATTTATAAATTTAGTAATAGCTGACCATCATTAGAATTAGTTACAGTCAATCAATTTGTTTTAACTTAATTCATTAATTTAATCTAAAATGACTTATTTTTATTTTTATATTTTTTTACTATTAATTTTATTTGAAAACCAATATTATATAAATATTATAATTCATTTGAAAGTAAATTTTCATGATATTATTAAATTTTTATAAATTTTTCTTTTTAGGCATTAAAAAATTCATAAAAATTTAATATTATTATAAAAATTGTATTTTAAATGGATTGTTACATGTACATAATATTGATTTTTAAGTAAAACTAGTTCCAGGAAAAACAATGTAAAAATAAAAATAGGCTATTTTGGATTAAGTTAATTTAAATTAAAATGAACTAGTAATTATTAGAGGCGAGTAAATTAGTCATGACCATTGCTACATTTAATTTAGTGACGGTTCACTAAAGCATGTGTTTTAGTGGTGATATTTATTGAAACTTTGTCATTCATACTTTTTTTTTTCAAGGTTTTACTTGTTTTTTTTTAATTTCTTTATGCACTCAACAATTTAGATGTGATTGTCCGGTATTATGATCAATTAAGTATGATCAATTAATTGATCCATTATATCAAGTTTTCACAGCATCCCTGAGGTTCTTTATAAATTATAAAGGAGGGGCAAAGTAAATATTTTTCTAAATTATAGTCCTTATTTCTAATTGTAATGATAATAATTGGCCTACTGCCCCTTTTGACTCCTGAATTTTGTCAACTTGGACCTTTTACCCCCTGGGTTTTGACTTGATTCGACTCGTCCCTCAAACTTTGCAAGCTAAGATCTTGTGCCCCATCAACCCAGTTAAATGGAGAATGTGTACTAAAATTAAAATAATAGTATAACTGAAGGGCTAACTAAATCATTTGTCTAATGATTGACCTTTGTGAGCAAACAATAAGCATAAAGGCTTCAATTTCACATTTGAGATTGCTTATCTTTCCTTTATTTTCACCTATAAGTTTATGTTAATACTTCTTATTATTTGCTCATAAGAGTCAACAATTTTATAAATGATT
Organism: Aquilaria yunnanensis; assembly: GCA_039654915.1. Taxonomy (NCBI): domain Eukaryota; kingdom Viridiplantae; phylum Streptophyta; class Magnoliopsida; order Malvales; family Thymelaeaceae; genus Aquilaria; species Aquilaria yunnanensis. Next base: position 8,944,185 of record CM077595.1, read on the forward strand.
TAGTTAGTTCTTCAATTTTTCTTTTATTTTCATTTTAGTACATATTCTTCATTTAATTGAACCGATGGGGTAAAAGGTCTTAGTCTGCAAAGTTTGAGAGACAACTTGAATCAAGTGAAAGTTCAAGAGCTAAAAGGTCAAAGTTGGCAAAGTTTAGGGAGCAAAAAGAGCTTTAGGCCGATAATAATTCGATTATAATTTTGCTATTTATTATTAGGTCGATTTTCTTTTCTTATTTCTTATCTTAATTTGTAACCCCTCAATGCCATCTTTTCCCTCTTTGCTTCATTAGCAACCTAGTATAATTTTGTATGTCTTGGACACGTTAGTTTTGTAAATTATAATAATACATTTATATTTACAGTTTGATGGTTTTTCTATTGATGTTGGACACAGTGCTAGAGATGCTTTCCATTCGACCAATGGAATGATGAAGACATTGGTGACAATCATGAATAGATAATTAGGTATTATGTTTAGTACATGGAAACCGTACAATACTTAAAGTTGATATTTCTTGAATGTTATTTGTTGTGTTTGAAACTTTAAAAATTAATACTTTTTTTATTGGATAATTTAAACTTTGTGGATGTTGAATGCTATGTTTATGGATGTTATATATTTTATGTCCATGTGTTTGCATTCTTATATATGTATGTTTAAGTGTTCATATTACTCAAACAAAGCAACATATGCTAATTATGCTAGCTGCAAAATAATGTGGAAAATCACACTAAAAAAAAGTAAGAAAAATTGGCAAAAGTGGTTCACCGCTTGAAATGACCGAATCAGCATACAAATGACAGGAGCAGTTAACTTGCAATAGGTGAATGGCATATAAAGTATAGTTAGAAGGCCATAGTAAGTCCTCAAGCTTGTTAATATCATTCACTTCGGATAACAAAAAATTTACTAAAAAATTGTCTTCAATGTTTGGAATCGAAAAAAAAAGTATATAAATATGCAATCTTGTTTGAGTATTCGGTGATTGAATACAACCATTTCGGTGGTGTGAAAATTATGAACACATGTCTGGCGATATGACCAAGCTCTTCAGCTCCAACCGAAGCGTCTCTTAACTAATCAAACACTACGATCCATTATTATTAGGTTATAAGTTGGACCTGTGACACAAGGTTTATTCCCCAGCCGATTAGAAGTTTAAGAAATGAGATTGGACCCATCCAACAAAGTGTTGGCAGGAGGACCAAATCATCAATGGCCATTAGGCTCGGCCAGGTGTTGACTTTACTAAAATGATAACTACCAGGAGATCATTTGACTTTTTCTTGGGGCCGAAATGCACAGTAGGTCCCTCAACTTTGCTGACTCATGCGAGTTAATCCTTTAAGTATTGCTCATTGCGTGTTAGTCCCTCAAGTTTGCAAAGAATGGTGACTTACTCCCTAATTGGATGGAAGGTGGATGGCGTTTATATAAGTGCTGACATGGATTGGCACATGTGCTGCGGTTATGCTGAGAAGGAAAAGGCGGGAAATCTAGGCTGTAATTGGCGCCAATTTAGTGGGTTAGGACATGTGATAGTGACTTTTGTGGTAGAAATGGATCATTCCACTAGCTTCCAACAGAAACAGCAAAATTGAACCAACAAAGGGGTGGGGACCAATTTCAAAGAATCAGGGCAACAAACAAAAAATTAAGGCACAGCTGAATTTTTTTGGACAAAGGTAATTATTGTAACTTCTTAATTAATGCATGCATGTCTAGTAGTTAATTTCTACAATAAATGTAAGTTGTCAATTTCAATTAAATATGTGCAATGAAGTGCTTTGAATTATAATGGCTTTCTTGGACCGAGGATTATATATGGCCAGTTGATGTATTATAGAATAAAAATTTATAATGGGAATTTTGAAAGCAAATAGTATTTTTGACTTTGTGTAGTACATGATATTAGGTGTAACTTCATAATGGTGGAGTTTACCTTGTATTTGCATCATGGTGGGAAGTTTGTTGGGGAGCCAAAGAGTAGATATATTGACAAAAATATTTGTTCAAGAGTTTATGATGAGGATAGAATTTCATATTGGTGTTTGATGGAAGAAATAAAGCAGCTGGGGTATGATGAGAAGGTTGTACAAGGCATTTACTTTCAAAAATTGTCTAAGGGAGGCTACATTTTCACATTATTGCATGATGATGCGTCAACATTAGACATGATAAAACATGCAGTTAAAGCAGGGGTTATTGAGGTATATATTGAACACTATATAGATGGGACCACATTGAGTAATGGAGAAAGTGCAAGTTCCCATATTGTGAGCTACCATGTTGGATTAGGATTAGATGAACAAGAAAATAGGGCACTTGGATCAGAGACATTGGTTTGGTCTAAAAATCATATTGAGAATGAATTTGAAACACTAATGAACCATTTCCAAGCATCAACCAAGAAAAATGATGATTGGATGGCCAATTTAAAAGATGTTGGAACAAACATTGAAGAGGAAAATGTTACAGCAGAGGGTATGGATGGAAGTTTAAGTGATGACGATGATGGTGTAGACTTAGACGCTGAAATGAGAGCAGAGATTAGTAGAGCTGACCTTGGTCTACAATCTGATGAAGACGATGAACTAACAAATGCAATCGAGAAGGTTAGGAGATGGTATGCGAAAGGAGCTGCATGTATGGAAGAGGAGACTGGTTATAAAGAGAAAGGTCTTGTGGTTGTAAGATGTGGAAAAAGGAAAAGTGAAACAGAACATGAAGAAATAAACGAACGACTTGAAGATAGGTATGATAGTGAGACAATGGCAAAATCTGATTCAGGTAGTTTCTGCTCCGAAAGTGATGGTAAGGGAGGTCGAATTGAAGTGAGAAGGTTACCTTTCTGGCCAAGGTATAATGAGACTTCAAGGAGTTGTCACATTGAGTTAGGAATGGTCTTTAAGCACCATATTCAGTTCAAGAAGGCTCTGATCAAGTTTTCAATTCAGAACAAGCATGATTTCAGCTTTGTAAAAAATGACAGGACAAGAGTTAGAGCAGTATGTAAAGAGGCTGGATGTCCATGGATGATTTTTGCATCATTGGAAAGAAAAAAACATTATTTTCAGGTGAAGTCATTCAACAGTGAGCATAAATGCAATCAAGTCCAAAATATTTCAAGGGCAACATCAGTTTGGATGGCAGATGAGGTTAGGGATTTGGTATCATGGCATCCAGGCATTAAACCAAGTTACATTCAGGAACATATTGAAAAAAATTTTACAATTAATTTCTCTATTCACCAGTGTAGGAGAACAAAGTTAAGAATTATGAAAAAATTGGAGAAAGATGTGGAATATGAATATGCAAAGTTAGGGGACTATGCACATGCTCTTATGGTTGCAAATCCTGGTAACACCATTGACATTATGACTACAGCAGTAGGTACCGGAAGAATGTTTAAGAGAATTTATGTTTGTCTAGCAGCACTTAAGAATGGCTTCCTAGAGGGCTGTAGGCCTTACTTGGGGCTAGATGGATGTTTTCTGAAGAGTGTCGTGAAAGGTCAACTTTTAACTGCAGTAGGAAAGGATGCGAACAATCAAATGTTCCCTCTAGCATGGGCAGTGGTTGAAGGTGAAAACAATGATTCTTGGCTGTGGTTCCTACAACATCTTAAGAGTGATATCAACACCACGGATGGGAAAAATTGGACTTTTATGTCTGACCAGCACAAGGTACTAACTTTTATGAATTATACTAAGCATTTTATATGGATATTCACAATTTTTTTTTACCAACGTTCATTCTTACAGGGTTTGGTGTTTGGGGTTGGACAAGCATTTCCACAGGCTGAGCACAGACTATGTGCAAGACATATGTACTGTAACTGGTCATCAAAGTATAGAGGAGAAGCTTTGAAGGATGCTTTCCATGCATGTGCTAAAGCTACCAATGAACCAGATTTGAAAAGAAATCTTGAAGAGCTGGAAAAGTTAGCACCAGGTTCTAGTTCAGCTGCCATTCGAGTTAATCCAACCTCATGGTGTAGGGCCTATTTTCAATGCAGCTCTAGTTGTGATTCAGTAGACAATAATTGTTCTGAGGCTTTTAATTTTGTGCTGGTTGGGGCTAGGAGCAAGCCTATAATATCCATGTTAGATGAGATTAGAGAATATGTGATGCTTAGGCAAGTTAGAAGAAGGGCATGGGGAAGCATGTGGCATGGTCAATATGGGAATAAAGTTATGGCGAAGCTGCAGAAAAACATAAATGATAGCTACAAATGGCGTGCAATATGTAATGGTGACCAAGGGTTTGAGGTCAAGAGCTACAACTCTAAGTACTTAATGCATCTTGACATTAAGTCATGTGAATGTAGAGCATGGCAACTTTCTGGCATACCATGTGTCCATGCATGTAAAGCTATTATAAGCAATGCTGAGAAGCCAATGGACTATATGGCAAAGTGGTACAAAAATGCTATGTTTATGAAAGCATATGCTTACTCGGTTGGGGTCATGTCAGGTGTTGATTTCTGGCCAGCTACGGGATTTGGGAACCTAAAGCCTCCGTTTGACAAGGCAATGCCTGGAAGACCAAAAAAGGCAAGAAGAAGATCAAAATATGAGCCCAAAAAAACTGGAAGCAAGTTGTCTAAGGTAGGGAGAAAAATGACCTGCAAAAAATGTGGACTTACAGGACATAATAAAAGGGGTTGTGGAATCCAATATGTAAGTTACTCAGTAACATCAGTTATAATATCCAACAAAATGTTTCTAACATGTTTAATATATATCAATTTTAAGGCAGGAGATGCAAGGCCAAGTAGAGCAGAGGAATATATGCAGAGCCAACAAGCAGTAAACATTGGCAGAGAGACAATTTTGGTGAGTTTATAACAACAATTACTGCAAAAATCATAAATGTATTATAAAAATATTATACAGCAACCTATTTTTCAGGGTGCAAGTGGAGGCCTTGTAGATGTACCTGTAACTGCTGCACACAAAGGCAAAAATGGTGGTGGAGGCAGAGGAAGGGGTAGAGGTAGACATGGCAGGAAAATAGTTGGAATTGGGATTTACACAGATGACTCGGGGACAAGTATTCTAAATGTAAGCAAAATCAGTAATTCCGATCACTTTTCCTTTCATTTTAACATTTACATATTCAGTTTACATAACCTCTTTAACTTAGCAAGAAATTGGCACATGCACAAAATCTGTGTTTTTTTCAGCCTGGATTACCATCACAACAGCTCATATGATGATGATGCATCAACAATCCATTCTGACATTTTTTGGCTATCTAAAGAAGGCAACAAAGCTGACTGATTGTGCAAAATCAATTGATATTTGGAAGCTATGCACTTGATTATGCAAAATCAGTTGCTGGTCATTACACTTTTGTACCTAAGATAACTAGATTCTATGGAGACAAGGCCGTTATTTTGTATGTAAGATAGTTAATGTATTTCAGTTCAACAAGTTGTGTATATGCAAAAGCAAAACAAGTTGAAGCAAAAGCCATAACTCTCGCTATTTCATTCCATTACTGAATTCCTTTACAAAAGACACCAACAAAAAACTCAAGTTCCAGTAGTACATTCATGCTACAACTACCAATTACATACCTAACATCAATACACCATTTCCACCACATAGGGAAACAACATAAACCACCAAAACCAAACAAACCATTCCTACAAACAGGGCACTTACAGACCACATTCGGCTACTGCTCTTTTCCAATTTAACTAATACAAGCTTCAACTCTTCAACCTCCTTCAAGATTATCTTCAAGTCCTGCAGACTCGAACATTCACATCCGCCATGCTCCGTTTGCCTCCTCAACCTCCCATTATCAGCTTCTGTCCTCATTTGTATGAAACGCAATTCCCTAATCACATCCCTCGAACGCTGGCATAAGATTGGATCAATCCACACAAGAGAATCACACCAAACTTTCTCACCAGCATGTGGGTCATCCTTCACACATCAAGAAATCGGATTGACTATAACTTCAAAACCATTTTACACAAACCACGATAATAGTTACAAAACATAATTGTCATTCAGTTTCTAGCATTACCCGATACTTGCTACACCCGTAGAACCTTCTCCCAGCATTCTTTGTATCCTTCCATGCCGTATATAGCTTCGCAGGGAGGCCGCAAAAGCATTTTTCGATCGCCTCTACTTCTGCTTCCGATTTCTTGCGACAATCACCTCTGGAGCATGCGGAAGACCCTGACGTTGCTGATCTACTTGCTTTTTCATTCCAATTTCTCTCCATTTGTAAAGAATTAGATTTCCCCAATTCTTCACCCTTCAAAACCCTTTCCCGAAACCTAATTCATTCTCCTGGAAACGACCTTCTTCACGCCATTAAACCCACGTCACCAACCCCTGCACACTTTTTAATCACTAAAGGACTAACTCGCCCATTTATTTTATCTTTTACAACCAAGTCACAAACTTAATGAAACTTACAGGACTAAGTCATTAGGAGTCATACTTGAGGGACTAACTCGTGCGAGTTGGTAAAGTTGAGGGACCAAATGCGCCATTAAGCCTTTTCTTGGGCTGTTACAAATTCTCTTGTTGGGGCCGTCGATCGGAACTTTTAATAAATCGATCAGATGAAAATGGGGAACAAAAGCAGAAAAGCGAACCAGCAGCTTCCCAAACACTTTGTTTCTATTCTCTTTCTTTTCGGCTTAGGCTGGCTGTTTGCGTCTTTGGGCCGCACTGGAAAAAGCTACTCGCACCGTTGGTTGACAGAAGAACTTATTCCCACAATTAAATAATTATCTGTTTGTGCACATTACTATGATCTTTTTGCATACATATGAAAGGCCAACAAAGGGTTCGAATTCGAATCTAGTGTAATAATTTCCCAAGTTTTGATTTTAAAAAAAAAAAGCTAGAAAGTTTTAGGACTCAAAATATTTTTAAGAAGAAGAGACTGACAATAAGATCAAAATTAATTATTACTAGAATGTTTCAAGTCAGAAGGAACTGTATTGTAAGAAAAATAATAATGTTGTTATCCTTTTATTTCGTTGTTAAACTTTAATTAGAATTTGGAAAGCCACAAACTGCCTCCAAATTAATTATTGGTTACTTTGAGACTAAGATGAGCGAGTTTTTTTTACCGGTTATCTGAAAACAACATCGAGGAAACTTTACTTTTTTATTAGCTTTTGGTCAGGGGGTCGTTTTTTGTAATGTTTCGTATTTTTACTTAAACTTGACTTAAATTATTTTATGTTATTATTTATAAAAAGATTTTTGGAACATTATATCCAGAAATGATATTTTTTATTTATTACTTATATGTATAAAAATTTTATATTTATATATTAAAATGTTGAGAATAGAAAATTTAAATTAGTTATCATTCATGGTAAATAATGTAAACTTCGCAATATAGAGAATAGTTTGCTTTTTCCTTATCTTTGTTTATTTATCGCTTGTGAATTTTGGTGATACCGATCAAAAGTTAAAAAAGAAAGGAAACACAAACACATTATTTATAGTGCAGCATCATGGTGACAGCACGTAGACACGTACCCGTAAGATTTGGGGAAGTGAACCCCAAGGTAGGACCCCCACCACCCTATTCTACAGACCAACCTAAACCAAGCCTTGTTAACTCACCACGCACTTGAGTTTATTTTAGACCGTTTGAGACCAGAACTTGATGTTTGACACGTCCATTACATGACAAAAGGCCTTTCCAGCTTTGCTCGGTTACCCGATTACTCTTGGATGGATGTCTTTTACATATTTTAATGGTAAAATTACAAAAACTCCCCTTATAGTTTGGTCTAACTTATACTGTGCCTCCTCTATTTTTAAAAATCTACATTTTAACCCTATTTGTTATATAGTATTCAACAATAACTTCTAAAACCTTAATTTAAACTGTATTAAAATAATGCTCTAGTAATTTTAAGATTTTTTTGTTTTTTTCACAGCCAACCTACCATTAAAGATACTGATATATAATTATAGAGATAAAAATACATTTACAGAAAGGAAAAACTAATAGTTTAAAATATCTATTAACTATAAACAAATATATAGAAGAGATTGAAATTATTGGAAGATGATTATCATATAATTTAAATACAATTTCAGAAGTTGTTATCAAGGAATATAAAAAACATAGGGGCAAAGTGTAGATTTTTGAAAATAAAGGGGGCAAACTGTAGGTTAGGGCATACCTCAGGGGTAATTGTAAATTTCCCTATTTTAATTGCTCTCTATTTTTTTATTCATATTAATTTGTATCCTAAATTTTTAAAAATTATATATTTATAAATTATAATATTTAAAATTTCAATTTCATATAAAAAGTTTACATCTTTATAAAAAATTTTAAAATAAATAAACTTATGAACTAATTACTATAAATGATAAACAGGACAAGCATTATGAAAGAGATCTGAAGTAATTTGTTTCGTGACTGATATTTTATGATTATATATAATTCCAACCCATTGTAGGGTGTGGCGGTAAAGTTTTGTATGTTAGAATGCATTCTTAATATATTAATTTAAATTTTATTTTTTTATTTTTGAACATAAATAATTAAATTAATTTTTTTAAATTAATACATCATACAATGTGTTATCCCCGAACGAAATTGAGAAAGCTTCCCGTTGACTGGAATTTAACTCGGGCCAATTTTTAATTAGTTGGGCTGTAACATAACTACCAAATATAAAAAAGTATTGAAAAAGATTTGTGAAATGACGTCATTTTTGTTTGTGAGAGATTAAAGATTTGCAGAAATGACACTTTTGTTTGTGAGAGATTTTTCAATTAACTTGTAACTTTATCATAGTATTAAAAAGTTTTTTAATATATTTTTTAAAAAAATTATGTATTTTTTATTAAACTTTCTTTCTTTTTATGTTGGTTAAGGAACAAATTGTAAAAAAATTAATTTTTTAAAAGAATATTCAAGTGATTATTATGTAAGTATATGAGCCTCAAATGATATTGGTTTTAGAAGAAAATAAGAAAATGGAAATAGTTAACCTTTTTAATGAATTTTTGAATCTAAAAAGAATATATTAAAATTCAGTAATGTAGATCATAAAACTATAAACAAGTTCCTTGTAAGTAAAACAGTGAATATGCACCAACTTCTTTTATTTTTTTTCTCTTTGTGCAATGTAAAACTAGCAAATTGCGACATGCCTTCAATAAATAAAATAGTAACTTGCTTGTGTATCGAATCATAATCAATTCTATCTTTTTAGATACCTTTCGAAAATATAAGAACAGTCCATTACAAATGGCAGATCACGAAAATAGTTCCACTCCAGTGGCACTAAACCTGGAGTCCTACGATATCTATAGAAAACGAAAAAAAAAATGTCTTTTACTAAATGATTAAAAAATCTAAATTAAAGTGAAGCATATTTTGTTGTCTCAAATCATTGGCAAATGGTATCAATTAATAAGAGAAAATTGTTTAAAAGTTCTAGCATTGTAAATATGTTTTTAGGACAAAGCTAAACAAGATATTGTAAGTGTTGGCAAAATAGTTTTACGTATTGACATTTTACAGTTCATATATAGTTGATTCATAATTAACTGTATTTTTAGGATTCAACGCATTCAATACACTGCACATTTTGTTTTACGTAAAAAGCATTTATTAAAAATCTAATTTTTTTAAAAAATAATATATATGTACACACACACACACACATTTACACGCACTAAATAATTTAATTTTATGTTAGTCCCTTAACTTTAAAATCATAATATTTTACTCCCTCGGTCCCAAAATTTTTACTCTATTTGATTTTTTTTTATAATATTTTGACTTAATTTTTTTTTCATATTATTGTTTGTTAGAAAAAATTAAAAAAGATATATATATATAAACTACATGTCTTAATTTATCATTTGTATATAAATATTTTTTATTTATATATTAAAATATTAAAAATAAAAAATTCTAGATTAATTGCTGAAAACAAATGGAACAAAGATTTTGGGATCGAGGGAGTAGTTGCTAACTTATTAACCATCTTGTTTTTGTCCTAACCTATAATTCAAAACATTTTAGTTTGGTATCATCATCAAATGGTATCATCCATATATATACAGAAACTGGGTTCTAGCAATAAATATACTAAATGATTTAATTTTATATTAGTCCTTTAATTTTAAATATTATACTGTATTAGCCACTAACTTATTAACAATTCTGCTTTTGTCCTAACCTATTAAAAATGTTTCAGTTTGGTTCATCACATATTATACTTCAAAAAAATTTAATTTTTAGTTTGGTTCATCATAAATGGTATCACATATTATACTTTCAAAAAATCTTCATTCTAATTTTTAATTTTCTAAAGATCATTTTTCCAATCACATATTATATTATATAAATGTTAATTAAATTTTTGGATTTATTAATTGAAGTTTTAAAAATATAAATTAGATGAGTAAATTTTATAAACAATAACATGCTATTTTAGTCACTAGCCTATTAACTGTTCTTTTTAGTTTAATGAGCAAATTACATAAAAAATTTCAAATCTTTAATTTGGATCATAAATACATCTTTGACCTCTCAGTTATTATTTAATGGTTCTAAACATTTTCTCTTTATTGCAAATTTATCATTGTTGTATGCTAAACCAATTTGGCAAAAAAAATTGATTTATAGAGAGAAAAAATTTATTGTAGTACAGAATAATTTATAGTACAAATTTAAATTTAGTACAAAATAATTTTCAAACAGTTTGAATTTACTGACTCTCACATAATTATTTGAAATCAATTTTTTAAATTCTAATTTAAAATATTAGGTTATTTTATTTCTATTAATTCAAAGTGTGCCATAAATTTTTTGATAATTAATGAACTATATAAAATATTTTTTCCCTACAAATCAGTTTTTTAAACCAACTCGGTCTAAAATAAGGCCATGGATAAATTGTAATTAAAAGAAAAGTTTTGGGACCATTAAGTAGCAAGTGAGACATTAGGGATGGATTTGCAACCCAAAACTTATATGTTTGAGATTTTTTGTGCAATTTACCTTGGTTTAAACCATTAAAAAAAATTTCACTTTGGTCCCTTACAAAATGGAATCACATATCATACTTCCGCAAAAATTATTGGTCCTAACTTTTACTTTCTTAAAGATCATTTCCTGAATCACATATTATTTTATAAATATTAATTAAATTCCTAGAACTATTAATTTATGTTTTAACAATAAATAAAGCATATGATGTTATAATTATAATTTTATTTATATTTATTCTACATTATATAATCAATATATTTAATGAAATCCTTAATACATCTATATGATCTACATATATTTCATGAACAAAGAAAAACTCAAGGTTAAACTATAAAGACTATCTTACAATTCTATAATTGGCGAGACAAACAATTTAAATGCTATTCGCAAATCCATAAATGCATGCTTATGTATAATGATAAACAAAATTTTATGGTGGAAGCATAAAAATTTTGCTCTTATCAAACCAATTTCTCTTATTCCTAAAGTATTATATATGTTATTAATCATCATATCCTCCTATCTAAAAAGAGTTGAACACTTTTGTCTTCTCTTACAACATTTCTTTATCTACAATTTTTTTTCGAGATATTTTCCTCTTAAAGAAAATGCCCCTAATCCTCTTAATTTTAAAGAAATTCAAAGAAATAATAAATTTATATTTTTTTCAAACACGTTACACTTACTCTCTTTTTCAACCATAAACAACTTTGATTATTAACAATTTTTGTTGATTTAGTCGATTTGAAAAAAAATCCCTAAATTTTTGTTTTATCTATCAACAAAGGCAACTTTATGCCAGTAACAATCATTACTTTAATTTTATGTCATCTATTTCACTTATGTATTGGAAAGTTTTTTATTCTCCCTCACTTAGTTTCATCCCTTTTATCATGAATATGTTGTAATAATGTTCTTTTATCTCTTTCGTGACAATTTATAAATCAATAATCAGTGAATGTCATAAACAAAGTGATTAAAAACCTCACAACCTCAAATCCTATAATTAATTCAATAGCTTTTTTTTTTTTTACATTTTATCCACAACATAAGCCATCTTCACTTTTACTTTTTTATTTTTTACAAATAAAGCCCGTCTTTACCACAAACTTATAAAATATATTAGAGTAAACAAAAATAGTTGTCTTACCTTTATATGTGTTAATTTAAAAAAAATATATAAAATTTATGCTACTACAAAATTACCTCACTTTAATATCATAATTTCTAAACTTTCTGTAGTAATTAATAATTAACATAAAATTTACAATCAAATAAATACAAATTTTTGATACATTTAAAAAAAATACATGCTCCGTGTATTGCAGAAGCATACTTAACTAGTGTATATAAAAGTTAGATTCTAGCAATAAATGTTAGCAATAAATATACTAGATTACTTAATTTCATGTCAGTCTCTTAATTTTAAATATCATACTATTTTAGTCAAAAACTTATTAATTATTCTATTTTTATTTTAAACCTATTAAAAATGTTTTAATTTGGTTCATCGCCAAATGGTATCACATATTATACTTTTAACAAATCTTCATTCTAATTTTTACTTTTCTAAATATCATTTTCCAATCATATATTATATTATATTATAGAAATTTTAGTTAAATTTTTAGATTTATTAATTTAAGTTTTAACAATATATATCAAACAAGTGAATTTCATGAACAAACCATTAATTTTTAAATAGCATATTGTTTTAGTCACCAGCCTATTGAGTGTTCTACTTTAGTCAAAGGAGTAAATTGCATAAAAATTTTGAAATCTTTAATTTGGGTTGTAAATATGTCTCTAACCACTTAGTTGGTACTTAATGGCCCTAAACATTTTTTTGTCCAATGCAAACTCATCTTTTGCTCTAGGCTAGACCAAGTTGGTATAGAAATTTGGTTTATAGAGGAAAACAATAATTATTTATGTAGTCCACTAATCATCAACAGATTTTAATACAACTTTCAATTTAGCAAAAAATAATTTTCCAACAGCTTGAATTATAAACTCTCACATAATTATCTGACATCAATTTGGAAGATCTAATTTGAAATATTTGGTAACTATATTTCCATCAATTTAAAGTGTGCCATAACTTTTTAATAATTAATAGACTATATAAAATATGTTTTTCCTCTAAAAATCGATTTTTTTTGTACCAACATATACTAGAATGGGGCCTTGGATGAATTGTAATGAAGAGACAAAATTTTGGGCAACAAGTGAGACATTAGGGATGATTTTTTTTTTTGGCCAAAGATTAAGGATGGATTTACAATCCAAAACTTAAAGGTTTGAGAATTTTGTGCAATTCGCTTTGGTTTAAATTCATTAAAAATGTTTCACTTTTGTTCATCACCAAATGAAATCACATATTGTACTTCCATAAAATATTGATAGTAACTTTTACTTTTCTAAAGGTCATTTTCAGTATCACATATTATTTTATAAATGTTAATTAAATTTCTAGAATTATTAATTTAAGTGTTAACTACAAAAAAAATGATGTTATAATTATAATTTTATTTATATTTATTCCACATTATATATTCAATATTTTTTTGGCATTTCTTTATCTATGCAATATAGATTCAATGGTTTTTTTTGTATTTACACACATCATGTATATATGGTGAAAATGAAAATATAATGCCATATGGAAATCCTTAATACATATATATCTATATATATTTAATGAGTAGAGAAAACTAAAGGTTAAACTATAAAGACTGTCATATTATTTCAAGAACAGTGACATGGATAATTTAAACACTGTTTACAAATCCCTAAATACATGCTTATACATAACAATCAACAGAATTTTATGATGGAAGTATAAATATTTTATTCTTATCCAACCAATTGTCTCATTCTTGAAGTATTATATATGTTAGGGAAAATTACAAAAAAATTATTCCTGTAGTTTGGCCTAACGTACACTTTATCTCATTTATTTTAAAAAACTTATACTTTGCCCTCTGCTTCTTTTATAGTGTTCTACAACAATTTCTGAAATCTCAATTTAAACTATCTAATAATCATTTTCAGTAATTTCAAGATTTTTTATATTCCTTTTCATAGCTAACCAATCTTTAAAAAATACTGATATGCATTACAGATAGAAAAATATACTAGATGATTTAATTTTATGTCAGTCCTCTAACTTTAAATGTCATGTTGTTTTAGTTTCTAACTTATGAATAATTTTCTTTTTGTCATAAACCTATTAAAAATGTTTTAATTTGGTTTATTGCCAAATGGTATCACATATTATACATGTACTAGTGTATAAAATAGTTATCTTCTCTTTATATGTATTGATTTTAGAAAAATGTAAAACTTATATTACTCCAGAATTACCTCATTTTAGCATAATTTATGAACTTTCTATAATACTAATTAATAATCAAGATAAAATTTATAATCAAATAAATATAAATTCTTGAAACATTAAAAAAAATACTAGCCCGTGCATCACACGGGCATGTTTAACTAGTTACTTATAGATTTGCTTTTTCTTTTGTTTTAAGGCATTTATACATATGCATGTGTGTTTGTCAGTGACTTTTTAAAAATGGGTTATTGGTAATTATTTTTAATTAAAAGTGATTATTTACTTAATTTATTTACTAATTTAAAATTTATAATTAAAAAAGAATAAAAAATATTTTCAAAAATTTATTGAAAAAATGAAGTGTTTTTTTAATGATTTTTCTTTTACTTTGCTAGGTATCGAATTCTTTTTTCTATCAAATATCAGTTATAAAAATTTTTATTTAAATAATCATTAATTAGATAGGCTATTAAATTTTAAATGAAATTCATTTTAAAAATTAGTAGAAATGAAGATAATAGATTATCTTTGATCAGAAAAGTAGATAGTCTTTTTGATCCTATTTAGAAATAATTTTTGTGATTAGTGTTATAATTTTAAATAATTTATTTTATAAAAAAATATAAAATTTTGAAGTTAAAAGCTAAAAATTATCATTATAAAAAAATTTAATAACAAGCGTTAAATTTAATATCAAGTTAGGTTTTTACATAATCCACAGAAAAGAAATTTAAGAGGATCGAAGGAAAGAGGCAGCACAGTTGATAAAGAAAAGTAGATAATTTTGAAAATCTTAAGTCGGTGTACTGGAATAGAAAAGAAATTACTGTGTCGTAGTAACATAAAAAAACATTTGCACTGTCGATACAAGACACTTTGCTTCAGTTCATTCCCCCCATCGTCTTCACTTGTGACTTCTACAGATCTCCGTTCTCCATAAAAATACACGTTCTCATGCCTACCAACTGACTTCTCTCTCTCTCTCTCTCTCTCTTTCTCTCTCTCTCCTGAGCTCCACTGTCAACTGATCATCAATCGTTAACATATCATCAATCAAAATCTTGGATCAATCATGGCTCCTTTGCTGTGTTTAGTGCTCTTCTTGGCCATCACAGGCCATTCAAGTAAGTCGCTCTTTACCCATGGTAAATTTTGTAGTTTCCTCATTTGGGTCATCCTATTTTTTGCCATCTTTTCTGTGTTTGGTTTGAAAAATTGATATTTTTGTTCTGTTTCTGAAGGGGCAACTTATTGTATCTGCAAAGATGGAGTTAGTGACCAGAATATGCAGAAAGCTCTGGATTATGCTTGTGGAGCTGGAGCTGACTGTACACAAATCCTTCAGAATGGGCCTTGCTATAACCCCAATACTGTGAAAGATCACTGCAATTATGCTGTTAATAGCTATTTCCAGAGGAAAGGTCAAGTTACTGGTAGCTGCGACTTCTCTGGCACTGCCATAACCAGTGCCACTCCTCCCACCAGTGAGTTCGGTTCCTATAATTCTTTTCTGTTCTGCAAATATGTTCTTAAAAAAAAATATGAATAATTACAAAATTTTCCATCTTTTCTTCTTTCGCTATGTGATTCTTGTTTCTGAATTGCAGATGTACCTTCTGGCTGCACATATCAATCAACTCCCAGGTTTGTTTTTCAACTGAGTTTTTTTCCTCTTCATTTTCTGGAACGAAGAACTTTATAGTGGAGTGGTTATGAGAGGATTGGATTTTGCTTTCATGAGCAAGCCATAGATTTGGGTTAGATTAGGCAGAAAAAAAAGAGGCTTTTTATTTTTTATTTTCTATTTTTAATTTTTTTGTCTGGGGATTAGACAATGAAGATAAAAAGACCAGATCTCAAAGCCCAGATAGCTGATTTCTTAGCACGTGGAAAGGCTATGAGCTGTGACATATCATATATGTTTGTTCTTTTGTCTATTCTTCTTAACAGAACTTGATTTTGATTTTGATTTTGATTCTATATCCACCTCACCCAGATATTTATCAGTTTTTCCAACTTTTCTGCTCAAGAAAATCACAGCAAAACTTGTGGGTCAGAACAACTTATTCAATTGTTTTACTACAGTAACACAGGTACTGGGACCACCACTCCCTCTACCGGGACTGGTACGGGGGTCCCAACAACCACTCCACCCGCCGGTACAGGGACGCCCACCACCACAACTCCGGCCACTGGAACTGGGATACCGACCACCACACCAACCACCGGGACCGGCACAGGCACTGGCACTGGCACAACAACAGGAGCACCTTCCGTTTACGGTGGCACAACAACTGGGCTTGCTCCCTCCGGAACAGGAATGGGCGATTCAAATGACGCGGTGGCTTTGTTCACAAGCAATAGCTTTTCCTTTTCATCTGTAATGGCCCTGGGGTTGGGCCTGTGTCTGGGCCTAGGAATGGGCTTTTTACAGTGAGCTTGAAGGAGAAAAGGAAGGTGCTACCTGATCTGTGAACCTGGCATCGCCACGTCATCATAGACAGGGAAGACTGGAAGAAACCAAAATCTCCACTACCGCGGGGGTAAATTTAGCTTTTCTCCTTTTGTGTTTTGGTGGCTTCTTTCCTCTACTTTTGTCTTTTTGGAAGGTCGGGAATTGGATTCCTTTTGGATGGTGATATTTGGTGGCATATTTTTTAGCATTAGGGTAGGCGATAGTGTTTTTTTTTCCCTTTCTGTTTTCTGTATATTTAGGCTGTAGAGTTGCAGTATTATTAATTTATATTAGTGATTGTCTTGTGGTGGGTTTTCTTCTTGTTGTATTTCTATGGTGTAAAGTGGGCATTTCTTGTGGTATAAACTTTGGCAAAAGGGCGAATTTACCAATAAATTATATGGATGGAGTAATTTGGCAACTGATTTATTTTTTATAGATAAATTTGTTATTAATTTTTTGAAAAGTGTAAATTTACAATCAATATTTTGTGTTTAAGTAAATCTAATATCGATTGTTAAAATTGCTTAATGCAGCAAATGTGAAAAAAAAGAAAAAGAAAAATATAAGTTTTAATTCTAGGTTTTCTTTACCGGACACACTTATAAGTTTTTGAATCTATTATTTTCATCATTGTCTGTATTTCAGTAAAACTTTGTTCTCTTCTCCACTTTTTATATTTTTTGCCAATTACGTTACCTTTACTCTTTCACACATTTCGGTAATATTGCTAGAAATTCTCATTAGAATGAAATATAATCAAACAGGGTTCAGCTAATGCAAGTAGAATTAAATCTATGGATGCTAATTATAAAATAAAGGACCAATGACAATAGTGGTGGAAGGTTGATCAGCGACAATAAAAAAGGTGAAAACAAGAAGACTTAATAATGAGGGTGTGGTTAAATATAGCGTATTAAGTCATCATTTATGTGTTGCAAAAAGTTTGAATAACTAGGGTTTAAGGAAAAAAAACTTTCTAAAACTAGTTTAATAGTAGAGTCATAGAATATTATTTGAACAAACGGAATATTCCTACCATTTAACGGTCAATGTCAAAATTATCTATAACAAAAATGTTTATAACTACTTTACTTGAAAAAAAAAGTTTAATAACAAAATTACTCTAGCTATTAATTTAGTGGCAAATCTGCCTATTTTGCCATTTACTTTATAGTCTCATCAGTCATAACCCACAGCTCTGTGGCCAAAAGGACATCGATTCCCTACGAAGGTTAGGGATCAAATCCCCCGCATTCCCCAAAATTTCATATTATCTTAATACTTAGTTTGGTGGCCAATTTATCCTGAACAAGTTGGCATTCTTACTGTCCCTATACTATGATTGTATCTCCTCTTACTCTATATTTTGTAATACTAATTTTGACTTTAGTTCAGTAAGTGAAAATTAAAGGATAAAATTATCGTTTGTGAGACCTTTTCTCACTTTCTGTGAGAGACAAAAAATGATCAAAGTCACTAAATCTTAGTGTGATAAGTTGATAGTTCCAAGTACATTGCTTCAACATCTAAAATAAGTGGAAGTTATTATAATATAGGATGTGTAAAGACCAGTCTTTTTTTCTAAAGGCGGTTTTCCATATGATAAGAATTATTTATACAGTAAAAAGTGACAAAAATTAAGTTAATATTTTTAAGATAATATTAAATTTTGTATGAAATAAAATTGTGGTCATCTATAACATATGTGGTTATTTTTGACCCGTTACAATTTTTTTTCTTAAATTTATCATTAAAATAAATATAAGTAAAAAATTCTTAGCCATAAACTTATGCTAATAAATTAAAATTTTACTTTATTTTAATTTTAAGTTATGCATTTTTTATATCATGTTTTTATCATTCAAATGATTAGTTATGATCAAAACATAACACATGTACATGCTTTGAAATAATGAATATTTTTTGCTTCACTAAAATATTTTTTGTGTCACTAAAAAATTCCACCTTCTATCAATTCAAATTCCAATATATTGATGAAAAATTTAGTTAGAAAAATTTCCTTTCAATTTTAGCAGTTATGGGCAAAACTACTTTATTAAACATTATAACTTTTGAATTAAATAACTCATTCTACAATACTCAATTAATAAAGATTAAAAAAACAATAAAAATGTGGGCAAAAAAATTCAGGGACTAAGTGATAAAATGGAAAAGCTTGATGTATTCAAATTTAATGATTGGTGGTGACCAATGTTTTGTTCTAGAAGATAGTACATAAAAAAGCAACAATAACAAAAAAATCAAGATTGAAAGAGCACATAAAAATAATATAGTTAAGTAGTTATTATTTATTAAGTTTAGGACTAAAACATAACATTGATCGAACTTAGTGACTGAAATGGGAAAGAAAATAAATTCAGAGATTGAAATCGCAGTTTAACTATAAGAAAAAGTGAAACAGGCTGATAGTAAAAAAAAATTATAACATAAGCCCCTAGGACACAATTTCCTTGAAAGAAGAGGACTAAACTTAAAAAAGAGCCAATCATGTCCAACAGAAAACAAACAAAAAAAAAAAGAAAGAAAGAAAAAGTAAAAGGAATCAGCACTGTTGATGAATAGTATTTGCCACTGTTTATGAATAGTGCAAAACTCATGACTTTTAACAAAAATAGTGTCGTTTTAGTGTTCATAGTAAAACACATCCTTAGGCCGCCTAATGCCTCCTCATAGTGAAAGCCAAAAGAAGATGTAACTATTCATAAACAGAAATTGAATTCAACAATTAGTATTAAGTTATATAATAAATTATTAAAAGATTCTAATTTATAAATTTATGTAAATTAATTAAATTTTATTTTATTTTAATTTTGAGTTGAGCTTTATTTATGTTATATTTTTATCATGAAAATGTTTAGTTATGATCAAAACATAACACTGTGAAACATAATATTATACATACTTCAAAATTATGTATAATTTTTGTTATTAAAAAATAATTCACTGAAAAATTTCATCTCCTATCAACTCAAATTTTAATTTGTAATATCGATTAGAAATTTTTTTAAGAGAAATCCATGTTCAATTTTAGTAATCATAGGCCAAAGTAATTTATTGAACCATAAAGCTTTTGAAGTACATAACTCATGTTAAAAAACTCAATTATTAAGAATTGATAGCCGAAGTGCCCATCACCTTCTGGGCCCCCAGACTTGGACGAAGTACCAACCTCGGCAGAAAAACTACCTGCTAAGGTAAGAAGGATGTACGACCTCCCTAAAATCGACCTCGGCAATCCTCCATTTCGAAGAACGACAGTGCCAACCTCGCGAGGGGGGGGGGGGGGGTCAAACCATTCTTGGAAGTGGAGCTATCCCGGAGGAAGACCACCCTCGGGAAATATGCTCCTGTGAACACCAGAGTAACCTCAGAAAGTACGAAAGAAGCAATTAAGGAGCCTTTGACACATCCCCAAAAAAGTTGTCCCCGGACACGTTCTGACACACCGCTTGCCGGGATAACCTAACACGCCACTCTCGGGACGTCTAGGCTCCTAGCCAGGCGGCCTATGATCAACTAGGCGTCCCCTCACTCCCCGAAAATGCGGATCGCATCCCACCAAGCACGTGTCACAATCCGGGACGATCACTAGAGGAGAACTACTGCTGTTCGCTCCTCCATAAATACTCGGAAAACGTCCCAGGTAAAAAGGGGGTTTTTTGAACACTAAGGACCAGGCTTCTCCACTACCTATCACCCATTTATCTCCTAAATACTGACTTGGGCGTCGGAGGCTCCTCCCCGAAAACATACTCCGGGGACCTCCTAACCTTTTTTTTCCAAGCATTTCAGGTACCCTCCCTTGGGAAACCTTCTCCTCAGGAGCTCTCCTCCACCAGAAGTCCCCTTCGTCCCTATCATGTCTCACGACGAAACTGCCACCGGGCACCACTTGGCGCCGTCTGTGGGAGCTCTTTCCCATGTCGCTGTCGTAGAGACTCGGCGCTCAAAGGACAAAGGGATTTCAAGATCCCCCCTCGTGCCCGAGGCTCAGCCGGCGACCACTCTGCTTGTGGCAAAGACTTTTGTGATGGAGGGGGACCGTCCTGTGACGGTGACGATGGGCTTCCTACGAGATTTCTAGTGCTCCATCGTCGCCGAAATAACTCAACAGCTTGATCAGAGGTTGCCCCAACCTCCTCCGGTCCGAAAGGCCTCGCCCCCGGCTGTTCGTTAGGAAAGGAGCTCAAGGTCCACCCACCGAGGTTCAGGGAGCGGGGACTCCCCTGATGCCTCCTCGACGGAAAATGAACCCGTTGAGGTATGGCCTACCAGGAGGGAAGCCCCAAAAGAGACCAGGCCTCCTGCCAACGGAGTGCGTCCCCCTACCGAAGGTCCCCGTCTCCTCCCCGCCGGAGTCGCTCCCCAAGGAGAAGGAGGAATTCACCATTACCAGTGAACAAGCGGCAGCAGGGAGAAGTCAGCACGGCTATCCTAATGGAAAAAATCCTGGGAAGACTGGAGAAGGTCGAGAGACAGATCTCCCGAAAACTAGTCTGGTCCCGGCTGTCTGACTCTTACACCGGAGAAGAGTCACTTTTCGTGCGCGAGGTGGTAGAGGCACCTATGCCTAACGATTTCAGGGTACCTCGCCTAGAAACGTATGACGGACAAAGTGACCTCCAGGTGCACCTGACGAAGTACAAGCGAAGCATGGTACTCCACGGCGCAAATGACATTACTCTCTGTAAGTGCTTCGAAGTAACACTTTCGGGCCCAGCAACTTCTTGGTACAACTCCCTGGCCCACGGAAGCTTGCTAAGCTTTCAAGAACTATCCACTGCCTTCACTCAGCAGTTCATTGGTAATAGACCAACTACCAAAATGCCAGTACAAATGTTCGATATAGCTCAGCGATGGGGGGAGACCATTCGCAACAATGTCGAGAGGTTCAACCGAGAAGCATTGAGCGTGCCCGACTTTCAACTAGAAATTCGCATCCTCGTGATGGTTTTCCAAGGACTTTGGAGGGACTCCCAACTATTCTATGAGTTTTCCAAGGACCCCCTAGAAACTCTCGGGGAGTTCTATAGGAGGGCCGAACAACACATGACGGTCGAAAAGCTCAGAATGGGAGGACCCAAAGGAGAACACCCTCGCACCGAAACGCTTAGCCATTAGCCTCGACATCAGAACGTGGGAGAAAAGCCTCGAAAGTAGAAGGGGAAAAGGCCCATGACATTCACCCCCTGAACACCACGAGAACTAGCATCCTCATGGCGCTGGAAAGGCAAGGGGCTACAGTCCCAAGACCAAAGGCCATGACCTCGGAAAACAAAAGAAACATGAAGAAATTCTGTCAGTTTCACCGAGACCATGGCCATGACACCGAAGATTGTCTCCAGCTAAAGAAATATATCGAGTTCCTAATCAAACAGGGTCAACTCCGTCGATACTTGCGAATGCCTTCCCCAAAAGGAAGAAAGGAAGAACAAAGGAGGGGGGACGATGAGGAATATGACTCGGACAGACGTCGGGACTGAAGTCCTCGAAAAAATCTTCCACCATCAGCAGGGGTTATCCAAACCATCACCACCGGGATACCCTCGGCTGAGAGAAAGAGGAAGATAAGAGAAATTTCTGTAATGAAGTACGGGAACTCCCCATGAAGACTCACTCGTAGAGATGGATCTACAGTAAAGTTCCCTCACGACGATCCACTCCTTGTCATGGCAAGGATAGGAAACTGGGATGTCAAAAGGGTACTCCTCGATGACGGCTCAAACACCGACGTCATCTTTTCTCATTTGCTGGCTAAATTAGGCATTCCGAGAAGCGATCTCAGTCCAGTCAGCTCCCCCACCTTCGGCGTCGGACCCGCCGAACTTCCAGTCCTCAGATACATCGACCTACTTTTGATGCTGAAAGGGATCTCACCCCATAGCCGGGAAGAGTTAATTGCCTCTAAGAGGACGAGATTTATAGTCATTGATGTGCCGTCAGCCTACAATGCTATCCTAAAAAGGCAGACTCAGGGCAACTTCCATATTCGCCCGGATGTAAGGTACTTAACGATCACCTTCGCTACCAAAGACGGAGACGCAGATATCTTAATCGACTAGGCCGAAGTTAGAAAAGTCTTCACAATGGCTAGGTAAAGCCCAGCTAAGATCCAAGTACAGACTTCGGCAAAAGAAAAAACGATCTCAATGGATGGGGAAACAATGAAGGAGGAAATTGAAAGCCTCGAAAAAATAGAAACAGAGGATGTGGAGTTGATCCCCGGCCGAAATACCCGAATCAGGAAAAAACTGGCCGAGGAAGACAAAAAGAGGCTTGTATCCTTCTTGTGTATGAACAAAGATCTATTTGCCCACTCGTCGAAGGATATGCCTGGGGTCGACCCTAGCATAATCCACCACAATATCAGAGTGCAACCAAATGCCAGACCAGTTCAACAGAAAAAATGAAGTCTATCGGCTCAGAAGAATTCCTTTGTCAAAACCGAAGTTAGTCGCCTTATTGAGGCCGGGGTAATAAGAGAGGTAAAATACCCCGAATGGCTCAGTGATGTGGTAATCGCCACAAAAGAGGGAAGTGAAAAACTCCGAATGTGCATCGACTTCCGAAATCTGAATGACGTCTGCCCAAAAGATTCTTACCCTTTGCCAGCCATAGACCAGCTGGTAGATGCAACCGCTCAATACGGGCTTCTTAGCTTCCTCGATGCCTTTAACGAATATCATTAGATCCAGATGAACCTCGAGGATGAAGAAAAAACAGCCTTCATCACCGAAATTGGCACCTACTACTACGTCAGAATGCCCTTCGGGCTCAAAAACGCAGGGGCCACCTATCAAAGGCTGATGAATAAGGTATTTGATTCACAGATTGAGAGAAATATAGAAGTATACATTGATGATATGATAGTCAAGAGCAGAATGCCTGGTAATCATATCACCGACCTAGCCGAAACCTTCCAACAACTTCGAGAGTTCGGCATACGTCTTAATCCCAAAAAGTGTGTGTTCGGGGTAAGTGCGGGAAATTTTCTCGGGTTCATGGTATCAGAAAGAGGAATAGACGCCAACCCTGAAAATATCAAAGCCCTGCTGAATTTTTGAACACCCACATCCATCAAAGACATACAGAGGCTTATCGGAAGAATCAGCTCCCTCAGTAGGTTCATCTCCAGGTACGGTGACCGCTGTCGTCCATTCTTTAAGGTACTCACTAAAGTCCCCAAGGGCGACAACACCTCCGGAACCCAGGAGCATCCATGGAACATAATGCCAGAAAGCTTGGGAAGAGCTTAAAAGCTACTTCGCCCACTTGCCAACACTCCGGCAACCTCGGGAGGGAGAGCCTCTCATCCTATACCTCGCGGTCACTGAAAAAGTGGTGAGTTCGGTCCTGGTAAAAGAAGAAGGTGGAAGGCAATGGCCAGTATATTACGTAAGTAAGTCCCTACATGGTGCCAAAACCAGATACCCATTGCTCCAAAAGGCTATCTACGCCTTAGTACTCACAGGCAAAAGATTGCAACCCTACTTTCAAGGGCACGCCATCACCGTCCGAAGTAGCCTGCCCCTGTGCAATGTGATGAAAAAAGTAGAGCATTCGGGAAGACTATCGAAATGGTGCATTGAACTCGGAGAATACGACATTACTTATGAACCTAGAAGGGCAATAAAGGCCCAAGCACTGGTAGACTTCATCGCCGAAATCCCTGAAACCGAAGATGCTGAAGCCGTTGCGAAAGACCAAGCAGAGGCTGATCCAGAATGGAAGCTCTTTGTAGATGGAGCATCAGGCGCAGACCATCAGGGTGCTGGAATAGTCCTTCTGGGGCCTAAAGGCATGGAAGCCTCTAAAGCAATCAAGTTCGGTTTCAATGTTACCAATAACATCGCCGAGTATGAGGCCCTTATAGCCGGACTAAAAATGGCCAAAAAAATCGGCGTGAGAAACCTTATGGCCCACAGTGATTCACAACTAATAGTCCGGCAGACGAAGGGTGAGTACGCGACAAAGGATCCAACCTTGGCAAGATATCACGACCTGGTCCAGAAGCTCATTGGAGATTTTGACTCGGTGCGCATAAAGAACGTCCCCCGAAGTGATAATACCCAAGCCGACGCCTTGGCCAAATCCAAGGAACCCACCAAAATACTGGAGCAACCCAGTACAGAATTAATGTGCATAGCAACCTCGGGGGAAGGATGGCAGGATCCCATCAAGAAATACCTAGCGACCTCGGAACTCCCCGAGGACCCTAAAGAAGCCGCAAAAGTGCGGAAGCGCTCGGGAAGGTACTTCCTTATTGGAGAAGAACTATACAGGCAAGGGTATGCGAGCCCCCTGCAAAAATGTGTGGGTGAAGATGACGTCAGAACAATACTTGAAGAAATCTACGAAGGGGCGTGTGGCTCCCATATAGGAACAAACGCCCTCGCCGGGGTATTGCTCCGCCAAGGTTACTTTTGGCCTACCCTAAGGAGAGATGCAAGGCAGTTTGTCTGAAGATGTGACAATTGCCAAAAGCATGCCAACATCCAAAAGCTGCCTTCGGAAAGAATAAACTCAGCAGACTATCCTTGCCCTTTTGCTGTATGGGGTATTAACCTCATCGGACCTTTTCCGAATGCTCCCGGTGGGGTAAAATTCTGCATAGTTGTAGTGGACCACTTCACTAAGTGGATAGAAGCAGAACCACTGGCATCAATCTCGGCAAAGGACGCCCAAAAGTTTGTATGGAAGAACATCATATGCCAATTTGGCATACCGAGGGTAATAGTGGCCGATAATGGAACTCAGTTTACGGACAGAGGGTTCCAGGAATTCATGGCTGGCCTCGGCATAAAAATACATTTTGCTCCAGTAGCCCACCCTCAAATTAACGGGCAGGTCGAAGTATCCAACAGGACAATAAAGGATGGTTGAAGAAAAGACTAAAGGAGGCAAAGGGGAAATGGGCCGGAGAACTCCCGAATGTGCTGTGGAGCTACCGTACGACTCCCCGAAGAGCTACGGGGGAAACTCCCTTATCGCTCGTATACGGAACAGAAGCCATTATCCCCATTGAGGTCATACGGCATTCGGTAAGAATACAAGTGTTCGACAAATGAGGAAATGATCTCGGCTTGAGGACAAAAATGGACCTCGCCGAAAAGCACCGCGAAATGGCCGAACTGAGAAGGAAGGCTTTCCAACAAAGAGTAGTTCACGCGGCTAACTTACACATAAGAAGAAAAGAGATCAGAAAAGGAGACCTTGTTCTTTGAAATGCCGAATTCGAGCCACGAAGGCCATCAGAAGGGGTACTTCGGGCAAACTGGAGTGGACCATATTTGGTCATCGACGAAGTTCGCCCAAGGATCTATAAATTGGGTGACACCGAGGGAGTAGAGTTGAAGAATACTTGGCACTCAGACTCTCTGAAAAAATTCTATACTTAGACATTTTTTCAAAGAAAACTTGTAACTACTCCTCCCCAAAGTCGTCAATGAAAATACGTGCCGAACGTAGCCGCGTTACCGAAGAAATGTTCCTTAAATGGTCTTCCCTTCGGAACGAACTCCTTGCTAGAGTCTAAAAACTCTGCAGAATACGGAAAAATTCTAAAAAGACTCTTTCCGAAAATGTAGGCGCAGGGGTCCGCCGAAGATGCATACTTAGGATTACACTAACTTCTGATGACTCACATTCGGAAGAAAGCGTGGAAATTGGAGAAAAAATCTTCATTGAAAATCTTAAGGCAAAAATACAAAGTAGCAGGAATACAAGGAAGAAAGAAAAAGCCTATGGCTGGGCAGGGGCATCTGATGTCTCTTCAACATTATCATCTTTGGGTGGCTCAGTCGGAGGCACAGGCCCAACTGGAGGGAGATTGAAAACCTCGGTCTTAAACCATGTAGACCTAGGCTCTTTGGGAAAGTCTAAGGCAGACAGGTAAGAGAGATCAAGCCCAGGGTGTCGAGCAAGGACCTGGTGGCGCTCCAAACAGAAGCCGTCTTGGTAAGACACCTTCGACATCTGCTCGATCTGATCCTTCTCGGCACTAAGAGCCGCCAGCTTGGCCTTAAGTGCATCAATCTTCTCCTCCAGCTTCTTCTTCTTTTTGCTCTTAGTCTGCTTCTTCTTCAGCGACTCAACCTCAGCTTAGAGCTCGGCGTTCAAAGCGAGTGCTTTCATAAGATTTTCGCTATCTTGGGCGTTTTCCTTTCGAAGGGCTTTATTCTCCGAGGAGAGAGTGGCACACTTTGAACTGAGGTCCTCGACCTTGGCTGAGAAGTCAAGAAGAAACTCCTGCTTGCTAGCCACGAGCTCGGCCCGAAGATTCACAATGTCCTCCTTCGTAATCTTGTTCAACTCGCTGTATTTGAGGACATATTTGGCGCAGAACTCCTGTGTCTTACGTAGAGAATCTTTGGATCAAGAACAGGACTCCGTTTGCTTTGCTGCCCAGTTGCGAAAGTATCCGCTATATACCAAAAACTGCAGGAAAAAAGGATCCAAATAAGCATCAGAAGGAGATAAAAACTTAGAAGAAAATCTTCTAAGTAAAAAGGAAGAAAAGAACCACCTAGGCAGCATGCTCAGTCATCCTCGCCTTGAGGATCTCTTCATTTGGGCATTCGGTGACAAGCGATTGAAAGGTGGCATTGGTCATCACCCCCGTCACCATCTGGGGAGCCATCTGCTGGCTATCCTCAGAGAACAAATTCATGTCCTCTGTGAACATCTAAAAGGGCTTCCTCGGCACCTTATCTTGCGAGATCTTTCTGTCCCGAAGAGTCATTCAATGAACGTGAGCCTCCATGCAAGGAGCAGCGAGCATGTCCTCTGCAATATCATGCCGAAGTTCCGTCAAAACATCGTCCCTTAGCCATTCATCCAAAAAATCATAGATGCGAAAGATACTAAGATTTGTAGAAGAATGGCTAAGGAACCAACCTAGTGGAACTTCGGCAACGTCATCCTCAGACTCGTCATCCCATACCTCACCAGGAACATTCTTCCCTTTCCTTCTTCTGCTCTCCTCGAGCTCTTGAGCAGACCTTTGCTCCGCCGAAGTCTCGGCAGTAAGAATTGGACTTAATGCTACCCTGAGGAGGGCAGGATCCGAAGGAGGGTCCACGGGCGTCAAAGGTTGGGCAGGGGATCAATCTTCCACCTCAACCACATCTTCAGGGGGAGGAGGAGTGGCACCCTTAGCCTTCTTGGACTTAGAAGGACCACCGGCCGTCTTCTTCCTCTTGGCAGGTGCCTTCTTACGCGCTTGCTCCCTCCTCTCGGCCTGACCGAGGAAGAGTGACTTGTAGAAGTCAGTGGATTGATCGTCCATCTCTGCAAAAGGATAAAGTATCAGTGTAAGTCCAAAAGGAAAACAGATATCAAACCCCGAAAAGTAACTTACTCTCGGCAAAAGCCTCATATGAAATTTCTCCCCGAATGAGCATGACTATCCAAGCCTTCTTTCCCGGAAGAACGGGCACGGGCATGCCAGGGTCACTCTTGTGCGCATTCACCACTCCCAGCTCCCGAATGACCTCATCGGACATAAGGTCCCACTTGATGGGAAAAGGGTAGAATGAACGCAGAGGAACCTCGGGGTCCCAGTCCGCCACAGCCCGGATAAGTCTGTCGAACTTATCGAACTCAGGAAACAGCACTGGAGTTATGAGCTTCCGGGGATCGACAATGTCAATCTTTAGCGTCCCCGAAGCCCATCTGATCGGCACGTGGCTCCAAAATCAGGGACCCAAAGAAAGAAAAACTTCTTCTGCCACCCTCGCCAACTATCCTTGTTGTCGAAGGTGAAGGTAAACTTTTTATTCCCGGACTCTCAGGGAAGCAGGAAGTAAAAGCCGCTCTTCGGGACCGGGTGAAGTTTGTAATATTGCATGAAGAAGAGAAAGTTGGGGTTTATCTTAAATACCCCAAACATGCAGAGGAAAGAATTGAAGTAAGAGTAAGAATTTGGGGGGAGTTGATTCACGGCAATCCCGTGAAACTTACAGAATTCGCATATCATGCGATGAGGGGGATACCGAAGACCGGCCTTTAACTGAGCTCGGTAAACGGTGATTTCGTCCGAATCGGCGTAAAAACCATATGAACCCTAAAGAGGTAACCTCGGGACTACATAAGAAGGAAGGTAATACTTCGCCATCCACTTCGTCATCTTCTCCGAAGTGGTACAGCAAGGATGAGACTCGAGAGGGAAAAAGCTTTCTGGAAGAGGGCGAACAGTCATCAACGAGGTCGGATTCGACATTTCTCGAAAGAAAAGAAGGACGACTTCGGGAAAGAATGAGGAAGGAAATAAAAAAACCTAAAAAAAACAACCTCGGAGGAAAAAAGAGAACTATAGAGGGAACACCCACCGAAAGCTTTGCCAAAGTCAGGGTTCCTGAACGCCATCGTACAAGTTGCCGGAAATCACTCCGCCGTAGAAACAGTCGCTGGAAAAAAGAAAAAGGCAAGAGAAGGCTCTAGAGCAGATGGGAGCTAAAGGAAGGAGTGAGGCAAAAATGAGACGAGAGATGCTTATAAAGATCGAAGAGGGTAAGCGAAACATCATCATTATTATCCCCCGAAGACGCAACGGCCCCATTATTACTTCTTGAAGGTGAAGAGGCGCAGCTAGCCTGACCGGCGTAACTATTTCGCCATCCACTAGTGTCCACGTGTCATCCAACGCGAAGAACTAGGGCACGCCCCTCTGACATCACGAAAACCCAGGCATGGTTACCTATAACTGACATGTCTGACCAAAGGATGCGACGGTTCACAAACCCACGGCAGAAAAAAAAGAAACAAAAGTGGCACGTGCCCTGAGGTCGCCAAAGGAACTAGGGAAGGGTACCTCGGCAATGGAGGAGCTCATTCTGGAGAAGAGCAATTCCTTGAGTAGAGTTCCGACCGCGAATTAGACGAAGAAGCCTTCCTAGAAGCATAAAGCTGAAGTCTCCGCTTTGACTTCCCAGGAGGGGGGCATATGATAGCCGAAGTGCCCATTACCTTATGGGCCCCCAGACTTGGATGAAGTACCAACCTCGGCAGAGAAACTACCTGCCGAGGTAAGAAGGATGTACGACCTCCCTAAAACCGACCTCGGCAATCCTCCATTCCGGAGAACGATAGTGCCAACCTCGGGGGGAGGGGGGGTCAAACCATTATATGCTCCTGTGACCACCAGAGTAACCTTGGAAATTACGATAGGAGCAATTAAGGAGCCTCTGACACATCCCCAAAAAAGTCATCCCCGGACACGTTCTGACACGCCGCTTGCAGGGATAACCTAACACGCCACTCTCGGGACGTCTAGGCTCCTAGCCAGGCGGCCTATGATCGACTAGGCGTCCCCTCACTCCCCGAAAACGCGAATCGTATCCCACCAAGCACGTGTCATGATCCGGGATGACCACAAGAGGAGAACTATTGCTGTTTGCTCCTCCATAAATACTTGGAAAACGTCCCAGGTAAAAAAGGGGGTTTTTTGAACACTAAGGACCAGACTTCTCCACTACCTATCACCCCTTTATCTCTTAAATACTGACTTGGGTGTCGGAGGCTCCTCCCCGGAAACATACTCTGGGGACCTCCTAACCTTTGTTTTCCAAGCATTTCAGGTACCCTCCCCTGGGAAACCTTCTCCTCAGGCGCTCTCTTCCACCAGAAGTCCCCCTCGTCCCTATCATGTCTCACGACGAAATTGCCACCAGGCACCAAGAATGAAAAGATATGACCAAAAACACAAAATTATGTTTAATTTATTTTAACCATTAACTTAATGGGGGTAAAAGCAAAGAAAAAAAAGTTAGTAACGAGTTTGATTCCAGAATAGGAAGTGGAAAAACCTTAGATATTAATGGTTTAACAATTGAATTAATAACAGTAAAAACGAAAAGAATGGTTTGG
Organism: Aquilaria yunnanensis; assembly: GCA_039654915.1. Lineage (NCBI taxonomy): Eukaryota > Viridiplantae > Streptophyta > Magnoliopsida > Malvales > Thymelaeaceae > Aquilaria > Aquilaria yunnanensis. The sequence continues at coordinate 8,974,889 of CM077595.1, forward strand.
CTAAAAATTAAACATATCATGGTGCTTAATGTTTTGCTTTAGAAGATAGTATATAAAAAATAACAAAAAAAATTGGGGACCAAGAGAGCAAATAAAAAAATCTAGCTAAGTAGTTATTACGTTTAGGGACCAAAACATAAGATGAGTCAAAGCTAATGACTGAAATGTAAAAAAGTAGAATTTCAGGGACTAAAAGGCGTTTTAACCAACACGAAAAGTAAAACACTCAGAAACTAGAGAAATTACAACGCAGGACTCTAAGACTCAACGACAGCGCGAGAATGGTACTGATGTTCAAAAAGAGATGATCGTGCCCCAAAAAAGGCGGGGGAAAAAAAAAAAGCTAAAGCACTGTTGATGAACAGTGAGTTGCATTGTTCATGAAGAGTGCCTGAAACCGACAATTAATATTAAGTTATAATGTTCCAATGTATTTGGTGCTTCATGATATCTAATATAATAAAGCTAGTACGTGGTACAAACACGAAATCGTCATTGGTATTAAACGCAGGTTTTAATAATATGACACTACGAAGTATGAAGAGATAAAAAAAAAAAGTTAGAAATGTCGAATTTGGGTGGATGTGTCACTATAGTTTTTTTTGGCCCAATCTCCTACTAATGTTTTAAAATGGGCCAAATATACCACTGTCAGTTAAAAAATAATGAAAAATGGTAAAAATAATATATTTTGAAATCTTGAGGTTATTATGTATCTATAAAAAAATATTAAAATTTTTAAAATTTTTACTAAAAAAATGGTATGATCTCAGTTATCAGTGCTTTAGCATTGTCCTTGTCTTTGTCACCAGTACCCTTGCCTTGTAACCATCATCCCTTTGTTTATGCTGTCTAATCTCCTCATCGGCATTTAAGAGAGAGAAAAGAGAGAGAGAGAGAGAGAGTCAAATTACAAAAAGTCCTTTAAGTTTGTTAAAACTTACATTATTACCATAAAATTTCAAAACGTATTATTTTTAACGTTTTTCATTAGCTTTTTAACGGCCAGTGATATCCACTCTTAATTTGAAACTTTTGTGGCCTATTGTAAAATATTAGTGGGAGATTGGGCTAAATAAAAAAACTATGATGCCATATTCACTTCTAACCCAAAACGTTAGTGGTAAATTTAATATTTCTATCTAAAAAAACTAAATAACTTAAGTTACATAATTCTTTTATTTTAAGTCATCACTTCTACTCTTGCACGTCCGCATTTACTGTCAAATATAGCTCTTGCTCTTATTTTCATAATATTTTTATTCTCTTGCTCTTATTATCATCATATTTTTATTTACTTAAATTTGAAAAAAGTGATACTTTCCTATTCTCATTCCCACTCCCTGCTTTGGTTTTCAAAATGCCTTGTGTAACTTAGCAAGTGATCGAGAATTCCAGTTTTTTATTCTTTTAGCTTTAGTTTTTTTTTTTTGTAGTGCCTAGAACTTTTTTACATTAAAAAAGAGTTTTTAAGGAGGAGCCTTGCATGTCTCAAATCCTGGAAGTGAATATGATAAGGCAAAGCCATTGTCACTTCACCTGGGGTTATGAGACTTCAACTTGCGGTTGGTTTACTTACTTACACCTAATTTGTTTTAAATTAAATTAATTAACTTTCAAAGAATTTATTTTTATTCTTACTTAATTTGAACTAATTTTAATTAAAATTTAATATTATGTAGTTGTAGTAATTCATTGAAAATATAATTTTTATAATTTTATTAAATTTTTATAAATTTTTATAATTTAAGGTATTAAAAAGAAAAAAAATTCATAAAAATTTAGTTTGAGACAATTCATTACTTAGTTTGAGGCAAATTAAGAAACAAAAACCGTTGTTCTAAACAATCAAAATCAAAACCCTAAAACTTGACCAAAACTCATAAGAAGAAAGTCCAAAAATTAGTACTATGATCTTGATTTAAATATGCAGTGACGCATCTTTCCATTTTGCGCCGACATGAGTATGATCGAGACTTATGATCGGACGAGCAAAGAGGTACAAGCGCCTGTCCAAGCACAGGACTGATCACTGATGTAAACATGGGAATTTTCCTTCATATAGAATGTTTTTCTAACAGTTTTGCTATTTCATAACATTTTTGTGGTCGAAATTGACTAGACACAGAAATCAGGGTTCCGTGTAAAAAAATATAGGGTAAATTACAAAAGCCTTATACGGTTTGACCTAACTTACACTTTCCTTTCTCTATTTTCAAAACCCAAAACTTTGTATTCTATTTTTTTTATAGTGTCCGACAACAATTTCTGAAGCTCTAAATTAAACTATCTGATAACCACGTTCTAGTAATTTTAAGATTTTTGATATTTTTTCATAGCTAACCGATCTTAAAAAAAAATACTAATATGCATTTGCAGGAAAAAAAATTAATAATTTAAAATATCTATTAACTATAAAAAAATTATTGGAGAGACCGACATTACTAAATGATGACTATTATACAGTTTAAATTTCAATTTTAGAAGTTATTATCGGATAATATAAAAGAACCGCAAGACAAAATGTAAGTTTTCAAAAATAAAAGGAAAACCTGTAGATTAGGGTAAACCTTAGAGAATTAATTGTAACTTTCCCAAAAATTTACTACTTGACCGTGCCTTCCTCTACTCAGTCAAATTAACCGAACATAACCATATCTACAAAGCCACAGAGTAGGCATGAATTTAACTAATCATATCCATCTCTATTCATACCTCTCCCAAATCAATATATTTATGTTTAAAATATAATTTTATTTTAAAATAAAATTATAATTTAATATAAGTTATCATATATTACTTTAGTTTATGATTTTTTAGTTATTAATTAATTACAAATATACACATTCTTTTGAAAATATACATACCATGCATTCAAATTTGATTAGTCGTGGGAAGGGTTCAAGATCAACTAAACTTAGCCCAAACACGGTCTGATGACACCTCTAATTGGAAATGTTAATAAATGTCACATATCTTTTAACCACTAATTGAACTGTTTTATAAAGGATTTGGAAAGGTCTTTTAATATATGCAACACTCTTTTTCTAATAAACTACACTAAGTAAATTTCACAGAAAGTCTCAAATTTGCAAATATCATTCTTTTTAATCCCATGGAATCCGTTAACTTAGTATTGATCTAATGTTGACTTTTGAAATTATTATTTAAACCACTTGGCAGTTGTTCTCCATAAATTTAAATTGTAAAATAATTTATGATTGTTAATGAGCAATTTAAATTATTAGTTTTCCTTCTCCATAAATTGAGTTTATTCAATTTAAAAAGTAAAAACTAATAATTTACATCCGTCATTAATTGTCAAAATATTTAGTGCAAGATAATTGTGACACTTTAAATTGGGACTCCAGAACTTAATATTTAACTGCAGTTCTAAATTAATGGAATTCATTTAGTGATAAACAGAAAAGAAATACTCTTAGTAATAGTGATTAAAAATGATATAACAAATCAAATGTCATAGACTACATGTGAAATTCAGCTTTACATATGGATTTGTATTTGCATTTGTATTTGTATTTTTTTGTTGGGTGCACCCATGGATTTTGTCTTGAAAATTATTGCTACATCCAATCCAAGTTAGATGAACCGAAAAGCAAGAATTGGGCTTGCTTGGATCTTGGTCTGGTTACAGCTCATAAAGAAAAGGCCGAATGTCTTGAAAATTTATTACTAATCAAAGTTGAATGTTAGCCATCATTCGAAGCATGCAATCAGGCAGAAAAAAAAGAACCAAACCAACATGTATAGACAATCAGAGTTCTTGAATCGTGCCATCGAAGAGGCTGACTTTCGAGGTCTCAAATAGGTCCAAGATATAGTCTCGCTCCAATTGTGACGCCTAGCTGAACTGCTGAACTCGTTTCGAGTCTAAGTGCACCATAGGGAAGGTTTTGGTCCCTTTTGGATAGAGAAGTGCGAGTCTGGAAGACGGGTGTTCGTGCCCCCACTTCTTGGCTCGTTCCTCTATCTGTTGCTTTCTTCTTGACTCACTCACTGCACTATGGGTCATCCCAAAAATTCTGCATCTATCCCCTTGCCAACCAGGAAACAACGCGAGAAGAAACAATTTCAAAAATAGCAGTCCAAGCTTCAATAAAACTAGTATGACTATTGTATAGGCACGTCCACACCACTTAGACATAAAATAGAAAAATGCAAACTCTGGAGGGCATAGTAAAGGTGTCTAACATATGGACTACAAGAGAAAGCTATATAATTTTTTTTCGATATCTTGTACTCTGGAGGATGGCTCCTTATATATGGATTGTAAGTAAAGATTTGTATAATTATTCTGTTCTATGATATTTTGGATATCTTTCTTATCAATCGACTTCTTGGAGTTCTCAACATTTTTTGCATCAAAGGTTTTAAAGAGTGAAGTAGATGTTTTTGTTTCTTCCCCTAATACAACTGTAATAATAGGTGGATATGGTGCTATGATTTCTTTTTCATCTTGGTCTTATAGGTAGACTAAGTTTCTTCCAACACATCTAATGTAGTTTCTTCATCCAAGACTAAAGTTGGGATAAACTATTTAAAGAATTTCAAGTTATTTTTAGTTCTCATAATTATTTTATACCAAAAGTGTTTAATTTCCTTTATATCCTATTTGGTATGTGTATCAAAAAATTATTTTCTTTTAATCTCATTCTTTTTTGACAAAAAATCTTCATTGAGGCTTTGACTATGAAATCTAAATGGTTCTGTCAACACATTTAATTGAAAATCTAAAAAACTATGATTGGGTTATCCTATAAATACAAATTTTATTTCCTCTTCTTGCTGTTAAGAGTCTTGACCTTTTTCTAAGACATCTTAGGTCAATTTTATAGACAGAATGTGAAACTTGTTATATGAATTATCTGAATTCTCCTACTAACTTCTCATGTTCAAACTTGAAAATTCACATTTTGTAATTCTTTCTTTATTAAATCTTATTTCAACCTTTCCATTTTCATACTCAATAATCCTTTCCAACTCTATGATCTGTGCTTAACAATATAGTCAGATCAAACACAACTAATTGTAAAAAAGGAAAAAAAATCAAGTCTCTTCTTCGGATGCTACCACGTCATTAGAACTCTTTTGGTTTTATTTTTGGAGTGATGCAAGACCCTAATCTCTATTGCATATGCATACTTTCATAGCCATAGGTGTCAACCTTGATTGTTTTTCTGATATTACCCGTTATCGCTGTACTAAACATTGCCTCAGACGCTATAGTGGCGATAGGAACGACGAGAATTTGCTGTGTGATTAGTGACAAGATCAAAAACCTTGATCTCTTTTATTTCCACCATTCCAATATGTTGATATCGCTTTACTTGAACAATTTGTTGATATAGTCATTGACTTCAGCTAAACTCGAAGTCGTCGGTTGGGGGACATTTCAGCAGTTAGATAGACAGGTTGAATATTAATGAGATTGATTTCATAGAAGGCTTGGTTTGAGGAGCTTTGGATGTTACCTCATCCGAATACCACTTACGATATAACTTGTACAAAGAATTCAAACACTCGAAACTAGTAGCAAATATAGCCAAAACATTTATATAAGACATTTCTAAATAAGTATGATAAACGCCTTCAAGCAATATGGTCATGCCCATCAATTTGATAATGGATCATGCAAAGAAACAACTAAGAAGATAGGGGGAATGTTTTTGAAATACTGAAGCCACTTAGCCTGCATGGCTTTAACTAATGTAAAAGATATATAATGTTCACAAAATGAAGCAAAACTTGATGAATGATTGGGTAATAAACATCAAAGAAAAATTTAGTTATCTTGTAAAAAAGCTTAAGCAGTTCACCAGTTTTAAAACATTTTTTCCGATACTATAGTTATAAGGAATTTATAGCCCATCTTTATATTCATGAAATGCATCAACAAATTTGCATCTGGGTATACATATTCCAACATTAAATAAGTGGACTTCCAGCCAATTGGACAGTCCAATTTAAACCATTTCCAAGAAAATGGTTTTTTATTTTCAAAACAAAACCTTTTGAATTCATGAAGCACAACAAGTCTTGATTTCAAAAAATGACAATGAATTTCAAATAGGCACAATTTCATTTTGGAGAACTTCTAAACTTTTTTGCACACAAATGTTCAAAATGTGGTACATGCATCTAACGTGAAATAATGCATCATCGAGAAATGGTTTCAATGCTTGGCTCTAGAAGTGGGAGATGGACTGGTCCAAATCGGGACCAGCCCGGCGTCAAACCTAGCCCAACTCGGTCAAAGCCTGCTCTGCCTTGCCCTCCCTTAGACCGCAATAAACCCATGAAAAATGGGCCGAATTTGGGCCAGAAGGGAGAGGAGGATGCATAAAAGACCAGACTGGTCCACGAACCAAAACTAGCTCAGCCCAGGACTAGCCGGTCTGGACCTGCCATTGCACAACAGTACTCCAACGGCTCCTACACCAAAAAATAAAAAAAAAAAGGTTAATTACATAGTCAGTCCCCTGACAATTTTTTGCTCCAATTTGACCCATAAAATTCCACTTTCACGCCCATCCAATAGCCAAAATTGAAGGAATTTTTTGTCCAAACAATTTTTGCCCATCTCCTATAAATACCAATGCCATTTCCACTCTACCCTTACACCAAAATTCAATCTCTCTTTTTCCTATATTATATTCTTTCAAGCATTTGGGCTTTTTGCTAATCTCTTCCAAATTTCTTACTAATCTCCTCCTAATATCTTCATAATCTCCTGCTAATTTTGCATTAATCACTAGTATTACTTCATGAGTCATGGCTTCAAGAGGAAAGGCCACATCTACGAAGACTTTATCTTTCCGCACCATCAGCCTCCGAGGCTTGTTTTGTCACCGTTCTTGGCTGACTAAAAAATGCATCTCAATTGAAAAGTTGCACGACAATGATGCTGGAATCGATATGATGAATTACGATTTAGGTTTCACCAATTAACTATCAGATGATGATGTTGAAGACATGGATGAGATGGTGGCTGAGGATCCGTCAACACAATCGACATCGATAAGTTGTCAACTAACTGCAGAAGAAACCCAAGGACAAGGTAAATCCTCGAGACTAATGGCTTAGGTTTGGGAGTATTATGAGCTTGTACATGAAGGGAAGTCGAGGTACAGGAAATGCAAATATTATGGGAAAAAGTTAGTGCATAAAAAGAATTCTGTCACTAGAACACTGAAGCGCCACATTGAAAATCAGCATCCTAATGTCTTATTTAGTGCCATAGCTAGTTCTGAAGGACAAACACAATTTTGGAGTACAACCGGTGCTGACGGGTCAGGTACATTTTATTTTAAGCAATAATCTTGTAAAGAATGCATGATAAATTGGATAATGCTTATTTTTTTCACAAAGTGAAGATGTGCACCTATAATCTTGGATTAAATCATAATTAAATCCTGTATTTAAAAAGTGTCTAGAAAAACAGGTAGGAAGGAAAACTTTAAAATATTTGAAGCCGGAAAAATCAAATTTGCAAGCCTATTTTTGATGCTCTTGATCATTGTGTGACATTTATTTTTGATATGTGGACATTACTTTAGGTTAATCATAGTATTATGTTACTTTTATTGGATTGATTCTAATTGAGTCATGTAAAAATGAATTTTGTCATTTAGAGTAATTGAAACTAATTATACTGGTTATCACATATACAATTGTATCTTAGAAACTTTATGTGATTGTTTTTATGCTGATAAAGTCCTGTGGATTTCATTTGATAATACTTCAAACAATAATGTTGTCGCTCGCCTTTTGAGCAAAGTATTGAAACCATCTCTCAATGATGCATTCTTTCACGTTAGATGCATATGTCATATTTTAAACCTTTATGTGCAAAAGGGTTTAGAAAGTTCTCTAAAATGAAATTGTGCCTATTCAGAATTCATTGACATTTTTTAAATCAAGACCTGCTATGTTTCGTGAATTTAAAAGGTTTTATTTTGAAAATAAAAAACCATTTTCTTGGAAACGGTTTAAATTAGATTGTCTAATTTGTTGGAACTCCACATATTTGATCTTGTAAGATGCATACCCGTATGCAAATTTGTTGATGCATTTCATGAACTTAAAGATGGGTTATGAATTCCTTATGACTGAATTATGGGAAAAATGTTCTATAAGTGGTGAATTGCTTAAGTTTTTTTACGAGGCTACTGAATTTTTCTCCGGTGTTTGTTACTCAACCATTCATCAAGTTTTGCTTCATTTAGTAAACATCATATATGCTTTATATAAGTTTAAAGATGATGAGTTGTTGAACCATGCAGGCTAAGTGGATTTAGTATTTCAAAAAAAATTTCATCTATCATTTTAGTTGCTTCTTTGCTTGACCCATATGTCAAACTAACGGGCATAACCACATTGCTTGAAGACATTTATCATAATTATTTAGAAATGTCTTATATAAATATTTTGGCTATGTCTGCTATTGCTTTCGAGAACTTGCATTCTTTGTATAAGTTATATTGTGAGCGACATTTGGATAAGGTAAGATTTGAAGCTCCTCAAACCGAGCCTCAAAAGAGATCAATCTCATCAAGATTCAACTCGACCCTCGACCCTCCAAAAGCTAAAGCGTCTCCGACCGATGACATTGTTTAGCTGAGGTTGATGACTATCTCAACACATCGTTTGAGCCAAGTGACGTTGACATATTGGAGTGGTGGAAACAAAAGAGACCAAGGTTTCTGATCTTGTTGATAACCGCACAGGAGATTCTTGTCGTTCCAGTCTTCACCGCAGCATCTGAGGTAGCATTTAATGTAGGTAAATAGGTGATATCAAAGAAACAATCAAGATTGATGCCCGATGCGGTAAAAGTATATGTGTGCAATCGAGATTGGGGCATCGCAACACCTCAAAAGCAAGAGCAAAAGAGTTTGGATGACAAGGTAATAGTTGATGAGGAGACTTAAACTTTTTTTTCCCTCCATATATATAGTTTGTATTTGATTTGATTATGTTGTTAAGCATAGATCATAGATTTTTATTTTTATTTTTTCATTTTTTGAACGTTTTTACCATGTGAAAGTGTAAGACCTATTCCAGTTATTTGTAAGTACCATTCTGCCTTTTTACTTAATAAAACTTACACCATATGTGGTGTTTTTCCTTAAAAATATTTATTACATATATAGGTCCCGAGTCACGGGTCGAGTCGACCTAGCGCATACTACTACCTGACGCAAAAGGCAAGCAACAACATCATTTTTTGAAATATTATCAAATGAAATGTATAGGAATTTATTAGCACAATAATAATTATGTAAGTTTCTAAGATGTAGTTGTATATGTGATAATCGGTATAATTAGTTTCAATGACCCTAAATGACAAAATGTGTTTTTGTATGATCCTGTCAAAATCAATCCAATGAGCAATAACGCAATAATATGATTGTCCTATAAGTGACGTTCACATGTTAGAAGTAAGGGTCACACAATGATCAAAAGCAGAGAAATAGACTTGTAAATTTGATTTTCCGGCTTCAAATAGTTTAAAACTTTCTTTCTTAACTGTTTTTCTAGAAAAATTTTTAAATGCAATGTTTTATTGTGATTTAATTCAAGATTCTAGGTGTACATTTTCAACTTGTGAAAAAGGTTTTTCAATATGTATAATCCAAATTATCATGTCTTCTCTACAAGATTGTTGATTAAAATGAAATATACTTGACTCGCCGATTATACTCTTAAGTTGTGTTTATCCTCTGGAATTAGTCGCGGTATTGAGAAGGACATTAGGATTTTGATTTTTTATGTAGTGCTGCAGCGTTCCGGTGCCAAAATTCTTTTTATGCACAAGCTTTTTTTGCAATGTTTGCATTTGACATACCTAAACTCCTTTTCAAATACAAGCTCATAATGCTCTCAAACCTAAGCCGTTAGTCTCGAGAATTTACCTTATCCTTGTCCTTGGGTATCCTCCATATTAGGTTGACGGCTTGTGAGTGTCGGTTGTGTTTACAGACCTCTCGCCGACGTCACATCCACCTTTTCAACATCATCATCCAATAATTGGTCGTTGAAACCCAAATCATAATTCACCATATCAATTTAGTCATGATTGTGCAACTCCTCGATGAAGATGCCTTTATTGGCTGACCAAGAACAGTGACGAAACAAGTCTCGGAGGCTGGTGGTGCAGAATGATAAAGTCTTCGCTGCCTTGCCATTTTCTCTTGAAGCCATCACTGATGAAATAATAGTAATGATGAATAAAAAGTTAAGAGGAGATTAGGAAGAACTTTGGAAGAGATTAACAAAAAAGCTAAAATGTTTGAGAGAATATAGTAAAAAAAGAAGAGGGATTTCAGGCTCGGACCAATCGGATCGGGGCCTATCCAGTCCTGTTTTGAGCCAGTTCTAAGTTGCTTTGAATGGCCCTTCTCCCACATGCCCAAATTCAGCTCATATTATAGCAGGCTTAAGTTGATCTATACTAGGTTTAACCCCAGGTCGGTCGCGGTTTGGGCCAGGTCAGACTGGCCTGAATTTCCATATCTAGTGATAGGTACTGTCTCACTGCTGCCTATAGTTCTTACCTGTTAGTAATACAAATGATTACATTAAATGGCTCATTTAAATCATTTAGTTTAAAAGGAAAAATCCTCACTATCACTGTCACATTTTGATTCTTCACCTAGTTCAGCATTTCCTTCTTCTTAAAGTATAGGGTGCTTAGGTACTCCACCAGCTGCTCCCATTCAGTTAGCATATTATCAAATACATGATCAATTTCAGAGTGTGACCAATTAATTGTTTCGGCTCTTTCTCTTTCACCATTAACTACGTCACATAATTCTAACCCAACATGGTAACAATTCAAGTGATCCATAACATTATGCACCATAGTAATATGTTCTCCATTACTCACCATAGGCCCCTCACCAATATGATCAACATGCAATTCAATGTAACCATTATCAACAGCAACTTTCACCATGTCCTTAGTCGATGCATCATCATAAAATAATTCGCGCCTATTAGCCTCACAAGCACCAAATTTTTTGTAATATATACCTTTCATTTCCTTATCTTCAAAACCAATTTCTTTCAAAACCTCTTTTGCACACTAATAAGATATCATGTCTTTATCAATTTTCCTTGTACATATATTGCCCTCAATGTATTTATTTTTCAAAAGCCCAACGAACCCTCTACCATGATGTAGCAATATTTTAAATTCCACCATTATTACCTTTTACCTATAAACAAAATGTTACTCTACAATATTTATTCAAACCTGTAAGGACAACAATGTTCGATAACCTATTAATTTATTCCTCCCCCCATTGACATGCAAATAACATGCATGAATCAAAGTGCAATTCAATACTATACCTTCATTTCTTCATCACCATCATTGAGGTCTCCTCTTCTGTCAAATGTACTTACTAACTTCCTTATGTCGAATTTAACAAACTGTTGACACCCATTTTTGTCCGAGCACTGACTTTTGTTTAAGTCTTAGGTTAAAAAAATTAGTTTAGGGGCATTTTCATTTTTAGAGACTATTTGGTCATTTGTTAAAAGTTTGGGTCATTTTTGTCATTTTAGGGTTTTGCATAGTTAGTTGGTCTAGTCACATTTAGGTTACATTGTTATTTTGGTTTACAAATCTTTAGGAATTTAAGGTGGTTATCTAGGTAGAAATAGGAGTTAATTTAGTTTAGGCACTAATTTGGAGTCCTAAAGGTCATATAGGGTCAATTTAAGGAAAAGGGAAAAGTTTGGGTGAAAAGTAAGGAATTTTAGAAGAGTCTAGGCAAAATTGGAAAGTTTGAGGCAAACTTGTCCAAGTTGTGAAGATTTGGGCTAATTGGGTAAATCCTAGAAAGTTTTGGGCTTAATTGACAGATTAGAGAAGTATTGGGTAAAATTGAAAATTCATATAAAATTTGGGGCTGAACAACAACTCAAGAATTTTTCTGGACTTAAATTAGTAGTTTGACGAAAACTCTTTTAAATTGAATTTGGAACAGTTTTAAACTTGAAAAACTTAGTTAATTTCAAAAGGAGGAGAATTTTCGAAACCCTAGGTTCCTAACTCGAAAAGAGGAAAGCAGCAGCCATTGACCCCCTAACTTTTTGCAGCCTTTCCCACAAAACCCTAACCTCTCCCTACCGCCGCCGTTACTCCCAGGTGCCCGATGGTTCGTCTCCCTCCGACGTTTCAGCTTCCCAGCTCTGCCGCCGCTACCCCCCGCCGTCGCCAGTCTCGCCGGCTTCCGTCTCGTCGCCTGCTGGCCGTCCCGGCTCTCTCTCTCTCCGGCACGCATCCATCGCCGTCGCCCCCGACGCCGCTTCCTCGCTCCACATCGGCCGCCTTCCACTCTTCAAAGAGCCGCCCTAGCCATCACCGTCCAAGCCCGGCTGTCTGAACCCGCCAATTGCCGCTGGAGATGAAGAATTGAAGAGAACCCGGTTTGCAACCCGTTTCAAACCCGCGACCCGAACCGGATCCAACCCAGTCAAACTCCTCTTTCGGTATAACTCCCCTCTAGCCCTCTGACTTTTTATTTTATCCATTAAGTCACTGACATGTTTTCTATTTTTCAGATTAGCCACTGACAGCAAGCTTTTATTGTTTTCTTTCTTTATTTTCTTTGTTTATTTGTTTATTTTGGCCATTCATTAAATTTAGCCATAAAATTCACATAGGAATATAATCTGGAATGTTTATTTGTTTTTATATTTTCTTAAAATCCACATCCAGGTGGTCCAATAGAATTTATGGTTTTAATTAATAATTATCTAGAGTCTTTAATAAAAAAATAAATTAAGTCATTAGATTCCTTATCCGGGTGATCTGATAGGATCTATGATTTGAAAATACTAAAACTACATAAAAATAAACAAAATTAAAGAGTGATGTTTAAGAATCCATAACAGGGTGGTTCAATTAGAATCCATGTTTTTTGGAAAATTATTTTAAAGCAAGCAAAATAAACTTAAATCAAACTAAGTTGCCAAATTTTTTGGCGCTAAAATAAAGTTATTTTAGCATAACCATACTTCCGAACCCTTCGAACTCTCGTAGACTATCGACCTAGCTGAAACCGACTAGTGGTTATTCTTAAAAACACGTTGCTACACAAACAAATAAAGATGGCTAGGTCAACTTGTTTTCTTAAACTAATACCACTTCTGATTGGCGAGAATGGATATACTGTTTCCCTCCAATGCCATGCAAGCAAATATTTGCCTTGTCACTTATGGCCTATTGCTACAATAGCACCCAAACTTGAGCAATGGACAAACTTGAAAAGTTTGGGAAAGTTGAAGGGTTAACTTTTACTGAGTTTTGAGTTATGTACTAACTCATGCGAGTCAAACAAGTTTGGGGGCCATCTGAAAATATAGGTCTTTCTTTTATTATTCTTTTCATGTATTTCTACCTAGGCTAAAAGTTTAGTTGCCTTTAAAAACCACAAACTGGGCTAATTCTTTCTTTTTTCTTATTCTTCTCCATCACCAATTTGCTGTTAAGCCACAATAGGAAATGAAATAGTACCCATGGCCACCGCTCTCCACCTTGTCATCTTTATCACCTCCTTGTAGCTTCGGCTATATCTCTTTCTCTCTCCCATTCTTTTAGTTCATTTAGATGGCCTCCTAATTCATCGATTATTTCTGGTCCTATTCATTGGAGTAGATAGGTCATCACACTAAAAGTCATCATCATCTTACCATTATGTGTCATGGTCATCTTCATTGCCTCTTTATCGAACTGGCATATGTCCAGCCCCTTGTGCTTTGGTTTTTCATCACTGAAGGTGTTTTGAACCAAATCCAAAAAAGGGATGCAAATGTAGAGAAAACAAACATGGGATGTGAGGTTCTGCCAAAGGGGAGCAAGCCCAGGTGAGTTTAGGGGCTGCAATGGCAGAGTTTCAAATTTTACCCATAAAAAACCCAGGAAGCGAACTCGGGAAAAAAAAGAGAAAAGTCAAAAGACAGTAATAGCAGAGGGAGAAAAGAACTGATGCATGACGAAGAGCTTGTCTTAGTTGAAGAAGGACCAGAGAGGCTGGTCCGAAGTGGAAGCGAGAAAGGCGAGGCTGGGTTGGGAATGAAGATGAGGGCATCGCGAAGAGGATGACTAGACCTTGACGTATACGAGGAGAGGCTCGTGAGGGCGAAGTGAAGAGGGCGGCTGGGAGTCCGGCCTAGGTGATAAAATTCGCCAAACCTGGTAGCCGTTCCCACGCATCGAGCAGGGAATTAACGATTTCTGAGAAAATTGTCAAAAAAATGAGTTTTTTGGAAGAAAAAAGGCCAATTTCCTTTCTTTTCTCAGAGTTACGAGCCAAAGAGAAGAGATCCGATGAAATGAGAAAGAGAGTTGCAAGCCTGCAAGCAGGGAGAGAGAGAGAGAAACGCGATGGGAAGGGAGATTAGACAGATTCGGATGAGAGACGGAGATGAGACCGGGACGATGACGAACAGAGATTGGGGAAGAATTGCAAGCCTGTGAGCGAGAGAGAGAGATGCAACGGAGAGAGATAAGGGAACAGATGAGCGGGAGGTGATAAAGTCATAAAAGATGACATAGGTGAGAGTCGAAGACAAACAGAGATGATGGAGATGAGAGAGGGAGGAACCGCTGAAAAGTCAAAGAAATGGAGGAATAAAGCAGTAACTTTTTTAATACTTTAAGGGTAAAATTCAAATTTAGTCCCTTAACTATTCGGTTTGTCCTAAAACAGTCCATTGTCTCTAAAAGTGACTATTAAGGTTCCTTAACTCAAGCAATACGTTCAATTTGAGTCCATTCGTTAATTCTGGCGTTATTTCTAACGTGAAATATATACATGGCATTTAATACCCTCTACTTAGTCCCACATGCCGCGTGGCAAGTCAATAAGCAACAATTCTGAGAGAATAATAAATCTTGGCTCAAATTGACAAAAAAATATAACTTTAGATACTTAAAAGATTAATAGCCCAATCTTCACCAATAACATTAGTCAAACGACCGCCGTTGAACGGGATGGCCGTCGCCAATCTTCTCTTCTCAACTAATGCCACCACCACCATTGCGTTGCTATTGAGATCGGGCTAATCGGGAGCAACGGGGCTAGAGGCTATCAGCGAGTGATTTGGCAGGCTAGGGATTCAAGTGGCCTTCAATTTCAGCTGGCGATTCGAGCGAAGGAGAAGATTTGAATAGGCAATTTGATTGGAGGAAAAGATTTCGAACAAGGATTCAAGCGAAGTAGTCGGAGCGTTTCGCTAGTTTCGTTGATTTTTTTTGTCGGCATCTTCGATTCGCTCAGTCTCTCTCCCATGGAACCCTCATCCTACCGTCTTTGATTCAATTACCACCATCTCCGTCAATTGCTTCGATTCTCCTTCCACCATCTCCGATTCTACTCCCGCCCTTCCTCCCCCTTTTCCTTGTCTTCGATTTTCTGATTCGAACATCTACTTTAGGGATTTGGTTCTTATTACCACCATCAACCCATCTCCGATGAGTGTCGATGACAAGCATCTAAATAATTAGGGTTAATCTATGTTTTAAGTCCCAGATTTTGTGTTGCTGTTAGTTTGGGATTAGATTTTCATTTCTATATAAAATGGCCACCCATTTAGTTAAAGAGGAAGCCACGTGGCATTATGAATGCCACCCATGCAAGGTCCATCCAAAATAACGGCTTAATTGATAGATAGGGCTCAAATTGAACATGTTTCTTTAATTAGAGGACCTTAATAATTACTTTTTAAAGTTAAGGGACTATTTTAGGACAAACTGAATAGTTAATGGACTAAATTTAAATTTTACCCAATACTTTAACATGGTAGAAATAAAAAATTATTAAAGGAATAAAAAATAAAAATTATATGTGAAAATAATTTTTAAATAAAAGTAATATATCGATTAAATTGTATAAAAATATGTAATTTTAGTGACTTTTATGTAAGTAAAATTTAATTTAAATATTAATTAAATAAACATACTTCCATAACGCTTTTATATATTTATATTTTATAAATAGAATTTTTCTACTCCCACTTTCTATTACCTAGGTTTGGAGTGCATTGGCGAGACTGACATAAGAGGAATGTAAATATGTGACATTTGTGGTAGGAGAGGGTTAAGGGTTGGGCCAATGGGCCGTTGGGTTTGGGCTATGATAGAATAATTGGGTTGGGTACTTGGGCTGGGCATAGGAAAATTGAGGTAGTTGTACCCATCTCTAGCAACAAAAAATCGGATTGGATTAGGTTAGCTTAAATTGGCCTTATTCCTATGTTAAAACTTACTCAAACCCGATATTTTCAAGTTGGATTCAGGTCTATAATCGAGTTTTGGTTTAAACTTTCACCCCTTGACTCTGTATGAGTTGAAGGTAAAAGTTAGGTGGGGCAATGGTTGTAAATAAGGGAAGGAAAGTTAGGTGGGGCAATGGATGTAAATAAGGGGAAGGCTGGGGCCTTATGAGATGATTGGACAACTTAAGCTTCCGCTAGCTTAACCGAATTGGCTCCAGGGTAGCAATTTTCTTGATCCAATAAAGCATAATTTTCAGGTGCCCTCCCCAAAAAAAGGGCATATCCTGCCTCTTACATATAAGTACCTCATAAGCCTTATACAATATATAGATGCTTATGATTAAAAAAAGAAAAAAAGTAAACCGTAATCTGCTGCAAACCATATTTCAACTAAAAGGACCTAGAATTTACAAAGATACACACTGAACCTCTTGGCTGCAATGTTCTTGAACGAATTCCACAATCAACTTTCGAACTAAGTTGGGCTTTTCCACATGAGGCAGGTGACCACAGTCTGGGATCTGACGTATAATTGCATTTGGCAGTTCACAATGCAGTCTCTGTGAAAATATCGGAAGTCTCTATAAGTGGTGATGAACAACTTGCAAGTGTCCAGCAGCAGAAAATCTTTTAAATGCTTCTCAAAAAGCGTATTATATTGTACCATATTAACCAGCTTCTAGTTACTAGCACACATACAACTCTCATGCCAAAAAAAAAAAAAAAAAACAACTGGGTGCTAACCACAGCGAGCTTGTTGCTAATGATCTGGTCATCCTCACCCCAAATAATTAGGGCCTTCTGTCTAACCTGAAATATATTTGTAACATAAGCATATCCAGTAGATTCTTGGGTCCCATTTGTGAGTCAAAGCAGTTTCGGAAGAAATATCATCCGGAAGCAGTGGAAACTCAACATTGCATATCCCGTCAATTTCGCACCAAAAACAGGTTGTAGGCATGCATTTAAACAGTTAAATCCCAAACAGACACAAGAGAACAAATGCATCAGGCCGCCACAAGATCCAACATCGAGTTACCATCTAGGATGTGAAAAAGGGATCCTTGGATGCCTTGCTGCCCAAAACTACCAGAAAAAGAGAAGTAGAAAGGAAGATGATCCATGCCAGGAGCAGAAAAGATGTTGTTACTTGACATTGGTAGAGCCATGGATTCTCTTAGCAGTATTCGCACTTTCAGTTGCTGACAAGTATCTTATTACTTTAAGAGGCAAAAGAGCAAAACGGAAAACAAAAGAAATTCAGTAGCTTTCCAGTATCCAACATCTTCCCTCAGCTATTTTCAAAAGCTAGTACAAAACCAAAGATACAGCTGACAGCAACACTAGAGAGCAGGGTCACAATTTTTACCACAAAAGAACCACAAAGAAGCAACCATATTTGTTGCAAGCAACAGCCTCAAATTTCAATAACAAGAACACTATAACAAAAATAAATAAATAAGTAAAAGAATCTAACAAGATTATCGGTAAACCTCCCTTGCTCACAACAGTCTAGCAAATAGGAATATTTTGATAGACAAACCTGTCCTATTGTTTGGGCCACATTGTAACCACCACTGGACATGAACTTCACGGTCGCATCCTCCCACCAAGGAAATAGACAATGCAAGCGACCAATCTAAATGCAGTTGCACCAAGAAAAAAAAAAGATGTAAAAAAAAACGCTTTCAGAATTTCCTATGACTTTGAGTAATTATTCATGAGCATGATTAATTTGCATCATTCAATCAACAACAGTTTGCCAGAAACCCTCACATTCATCCAGTCTAAGCTGGTGCTGAATGATATATCTTTGAAGGCCATGAAGTTCACATATAGGCGTAATGGGATGCTTTTCAATAAAGAAACCTGCATTCAAAACCTTACAGTGGTTGTAAAAAATAGACACCCCACATAAATCAAGAGAAAGATGAAAGAGAAAAAGGTGATGCAAGTGTGAAATCCAAAAGGAAACTCAGTTTCCACTTTCCACAGGCTCTAGCTGTCACTCTTGGAAATGCCAGTTACATTTGTCATCACCATCACAACTTAGGAACTCCAGAAACAAATTATTATCTAAAGTCAAAATAATTATCATACATTGCTCAAACTGCGTCAAACAGAATTTTGAAAACAAACGCTTACATCCTCATCAAGATATCATTTTTTCATACCAACTTCAGCAAAAAAACCATGCCGTATTTTTTATGTTAGCAACAGGAATGGGAGCACATTTGTACCGACTATGAAGCATTCAAAAGCATCTACTCAAAAGCACAATTATTAAAAATAGATTGTAGCAAATAGATAAAGCTTCATATTCAGACATGGTATCATCATCGATGAGAAAAATTAGCTAAAGGATAAATGGAGGAAGCACATTATTATTGTTTTTAGAGTACTGGAGAAAATACTTGAGGATGACATGCCGTTAAAGCATTTTAACAAGTTAAACTTCTACCATGAGCAGCTAAGGCCAAGGGAAGTGGGGATATATTTCATAGTTTTATGTTCTGCCACAAGAAAACAGGTGAAAGTAACTGTGTTGATCAGAAGGTAGATCAACAAACTTGGTTCATTTCAAAAGGATCAGATATCCAACTTCTAATACACATGAACAGCACAAAACCCAGTGAACGGTAATGTTTTGGCTGCAGAAAGCATTAAAAAGATTTCCAAATTGTGTATTGAATGTACCCCTGCATAGGCAGCTTCTCTTGGCAACTTAGCCATGTTTCCTGTGCCCTCTGAGTATACACTTGCATCAATCAAAACAAGATTTTGTACCTGGAAATAGAAGATGACTATGTAGTCTGAGAGAGCAATTTTTACCAAAAACAACAACTTGTCTTACAAAAACCGTTCTGCAGGATGAGACTGAGCCAGGTTTTAGATGCTTACAGCTTCTGGATGGCTGACCGCAAAATCTATTGCAACGGCAGCACCAAGGCTTGGTCCAATCAAAATCATAGGCCTTTTGATGTATGATCTCCACAACTTTTGTTAGTTAACAACATATCAGTTTGGTCTATATATCTTAGAATGAGGGCATGAGACACTATAGAGTCGTCACTAGCGTTGAGTCTGACTCTATATATGGAGAGATGAGGATGTAACACCAAATTCCGCGATCTATATTAACCATTGCTAATGTCAATGTATGAGCAGAATTCATGCTAGCATGATAATCAATGCTATTAACTCTCACATTTTTGGGGTTTTCTCTTAACGGCTTAGAGACATCAAAATGTTCAGAAAGAAGCAACAGCACCTCTTTACCTCATAGAAATGCTCCCGCTTGGATTTGACGTCCAAGGATGGAAGTTTTTCTATCAATCAAGACACATACAGCAACAGAACGCACCTATTAGAATATGATAAAGCGAGTTCCTAACAGGAACAGAAAACCCAATACAACAAACCTAAATCAGAGAAGCCCCAACCAAGAATGTCCACAGCCCAAGTCTCAAAACCAGCTTCCTCAAGCAACGGATATGTGTATCTCCATTCTAAACAGGAACTGAATCATAAGACATTAAATATACAGATATCCTATAACACAGCTCGAAATTTGGGAATATTTAATCACCTGTCAAATCCGTGAAGAAGAACTACGGGACTTTGCTCATTCTGTACCAATGGCTTCACGCAACTACTCATAATACAGCTCTCCGAGAAGCTAACCTGCTCAGAATGAAATGAGCTAGGAGAATCCAAGAAAAGTCGAAGGAAGAGTGAATTGAAGCAGAGTTTAGTTACTTGAACTGGGAGCCTCTCGATTCTGGAGGCGAGCTTTCGTGCGAAAGGGTCTTTGACTTTCTCCACTTGCTTCGGAAGGAACGGAGGGAACTTGTCAGCGAGAACCACGAAACGCCGCCGACGGAAGTGTTTTGAAAATGGCGGCGTTCGCAGTTCTGAAAATGGCGGCGGACTGGAGGCGCCAAGAGCAGCGAGCATCCCTGTAACTGCAATCGACCACCGTCCAGAGCGATTGGAGGCGTGTGGCTCGATAAAAATAACCGATCAGGTAATATTTTTATTTGGTAAATCCTAATTTATCCCCTTAACGTTTTCTGACTCTATCAACTTGGCCCCTAAACAAAAGTTTGTAGAAAACTTTTTATAACTAAAAGCTTAGGGTAAATGTATTCTAGTCCCTCTTAAATTGATTGAAATTTCCATACAAGGAGTACAATCTAATGAATGGATCTAAAATTGCTGGCTTCCCCCTATTTTGGAACACATGTCCCTTGCTGCTTCACAATCTTCAGAATAACTTTGTATAGAATTAGTCTATTAACCTATTCATTTCTTTCTTCTAAAATTAATAAAGAGAACTTATTATTTCCTTTTTTTAAGAATCAAAGCCTTAGAAACGTTCTTACTTCTTAGGGAGGAAAAGTATCTAAAGCCAACTCAATCATTATCAAAAGAGGGGGAAACGAATCAATTCATTTGCATATAGCTACTTTGTTGAAAATCGAGCAAATAGTGATACAATGTTTGCTTTGTCCCTTTGTATTGACAGCTCGATAATTAGATCAATTTATGTTTAGAGGATATTCATGTCCTTTTATTTTAATTTACTAATTTATATGATAAAGAAAATCTTGAGAGGCTCCAACACTTTTAACATTTTAGAATGAAAATCACATCAAGAAAAACTTTTCTCACCAAGATTTTCTCATTTCATAGAAAAAATATATTTAAAAACCCATATCTTGACGAAAATAAATTAACTTCTATGATGCTAACTAACAAAAGTAAGCAATCGGAATCGGGTGCCTTTCTTGTCGATATTTTCACTTCAGGGGTTAATTATATATAACTCGAACCATAGAGTGGTTCTTTTTCACGTTTTAAGAGTTTCACCTGAGATTGACCCGCTCAGCGAACAACACAAGTTCTTGCCGTTCTAAGCCTCGCGCCTCTGAAAACTGAACAGCCATGGATTCCCAGCCGCTGGCCGCCGGGGCCGTACAGCGCCGCCATCCGCCTGAAGGCGGCGACTCCCCTCTCAGTTTCATCGTTTTCCTTGGCTTTTTGATCATCGTCGCAATGGTAATTGCTCCCTTTTCTCCTCGCTGGAATTATGTTTCTTCTTCAGATCTAAAGTTGAGGTTAATAAGCCTTTTTTGTTGGGCACGTTGTAGGATTTGTGATACAGTTCTTGCTGGTTGCGTTTCTTGTTCCGAGTTGTGAGACTGTCGTTGGGTCTGATTCTACACTTAATTAAACGCGTGATTTCTTTTTTTTTTTTTTTTGTTGGTGACTTCTGGTTGACATAAATTTTTGTCTTATGTATTTCTTGTTGCTGAGTTTTTGGGTCTTTTCTTAACGCTTAGAGACATCAAAATGTTCAGAAAGAAGCAGCAGCACCTCTTTACCTCATAGAAGTGCTCCCGCTTGGATTCGAAGTCCAAGGATGGAAGTTTTGCTATCAATCAAGACACATACAGCAACAGAACGCAGCTATCAGAACATGATAAAGCGAAGCCCTAACAGGAACAGAAAACCCAATACAACAAACCTAAATCAGAGAAGCCCCAACCAAGAATGTCCACAGCCCAAGTCTCAAAACCAGCTTCCTCAAGCAATGGAAATGTGTATCTCCATTCTAAACAGGAACTGAATCATGAGACATTAAATATACAAAAATCATGTAATACAGCTCGAAATTTGGGAATATTTAATCACCTGTCAAATCCGTGAAGAAGAACTACGGGACTTTGCTCATTCTGTACCAATGGCTTTCACGCAACTACTCATAATACAGCTCTCCAATAAGCTAACCTGCTCAGAATGAAATGAGCTAGGAGAATCCAACAAAAGTCGAAGGAAGAGTGAATTGAAGTGGAGTTTAGTTTATTATTTAAATTTATGTTCTGATGATGTGCTTTCCAAATTTTTCATCAGCAACGAAGGGCAATGGAAGTACCGGAAGAATGTTATTGTAATTTTTTACCCTTTGTTATTCAGCTAAATTATTCAGAGATACTTCTTCTCTGCTTTGACTGATTTGTTGAGAAAACAGAGGAAGGGAATGAGGGAGGGAGAGTTTTTTTTCTTTTTGATGCGAGTACCGGGCTACTTTTATTTATGCTGGGCAATCTGAATAAGCTTGTTATTAATGAAATGAAGCAAGAGAGGATGGGAGGAAAATTTGAGCAGGAACTTAAATGCGTATTTCTGTCCACCATTGAAATTTGAAACTCAGAAATGGTGACAATGGATGTATGCAGATTACCATGCTGAATGCTGGAGTATGATGACAATGCATTTGGCTGAAACATTCCCTTCCACCTTTGTTTGTCATTTTTGTTTTCTTAATTACTGGCATCTCTTTACTTGACTGTTTCGTTTAATTTGTAGTTTTAGAGCACCATGTGAGCGTGATTTCCTGATTGTTATTTATGGGACTAGGAATTTTACTTGTCTCTAAAAGTGCTTCCGTATAATGACATGATCAGGTAATGTTTCCGCCTTTATCAAGTATCAAGGGTAGCTTTTCCATTCTGCACCAAGTCCCGGAGGGTCATGTTGGTGTCTATTGGAGGGGAGGAGCACTGCTAAAAACAATTACAGAGCCAGGTTGGACTCACTTTCTTCAATTAGTATTGGCTCCATATGAACCCTTTTTTCAATAAATAAAAAATAAAAAGAAAACCCCTTTATTGCCATGAGATTCAATTAGTTACAGTCCCCCCCAAATAACAGACTTGTTTGGTCAATTATTTTTTAATTCTGTTGCTTTGTTCATAATTATGATCAGGTTTCCATCTCAAGTTGCCTTTGATAACCCAATATGAGCCTGTCCAAGTGACCCTTCAAACAGACCAGGCAAATTTTTGTTTCTCAATCAACAAAATGGACTTGTTGAAGCTTCCACTCATGCCTGTTTCTTTTGTGTTGAAAAATGCAGGTCAGAGATATTCCTTGTGGCACCAAAGGTGGTGTTATGATTAACTTTGAAAAGATAGAGGTAATGTGTTGAACTACTCCAAACTAATATGAAATATAGACATTATAGATCAACTTCCTCTATTTGCATTGGCTAACTGACTTGCATATTTTCAGGTTGTTAATCGACTTCGTAAAGAATATGTGTATGAGACATTGTTCAACTATGGGGTGGACTATGATAACACGTGGATATATGACAAGATTCATCATGAGATCAATCAGTTCTGCAGCTCTCACACCCTTCAACAGGTCTACATTGATGTGTTTGACCAGGTATAATCAGTATAAAAGAGCACTTAGATAAGAGCATACTTATAGTACTATTTTGGTTCTAAAAATGGAAATCATGTTATGCTTATTCTTACAAAAGCAGTTGCTGGGCTGTAACAGATTGATGAAAAGATGGCAGATGCTCTTCAGGGTGATTGCACACGCTATGCACCTGGCATTGAAATCATCAGTGTGCGAGTAACAAAGCCTACTATACCAGATAGCATCAGAAGAAATTATGAACAAATGGAAGGGGAGCGAACAAAGGTACTTCTTCCTATATGTGAAAATTGTCGATTTGCAATTGCGTTTTTAAGTGGTGGACTATGAATGAAAGAAGGTGGCTCCACTCCTTTAAGATATTATCATGGGTTAAGAAACACAGATTTATTATGGTTATTGTAGTTTTGAGGTTATTCCTGTGACAAGAACCTGAATCTTCAACAAATTTGTTGTGAGGTTTTTATGCATGCCATTGTGGTTCTGTCTGACGTGTTTGTGATTGTTCGCTGATGATGATGAATATAGACATTGTTTTACTTGTTCTTGTTGATTTTAAGCATCTAGTGAGTTCGGATTTTGGTGTCATTCTTCAAGGTATGGAATCTGCCTTAGGTGATTCTCTATCCATTATGCTATTTACTTCATTACAGGTTTTAATTGCTGTTGAGAGGCAAAGAGTGGTTGAGAAAGAGTCCGAGACAGCAAAAAAGATGGCAGTCAGTGAAGCAGAAAAGGCTGCATCCGTTAGCAAGATCCAGATGGAGCAAAAGCTGATGGAGAAGGATAGTGGCAGGAGGCAGCAAGAAATTGAGAATCAAATGTACCTTGCTCGGGAAAAGAGTCTAGCTGATGCAGATTTCTACCGGTACAGTAAGCCTATGTTTCTCTTTTCCAAGTGAGTGTGAAGGTGATGTTATTTTAATCCTTTGCTTCCGTTGTCAAGTGTGATGAAAGAAGCTGAAGCAAACAAGCTGAAGCTCACTCCTGAGTTTTTGGAGCTCAAATTTATTGAAGCCATTGCTGACAATACAAAGATTTTCTTTGGAGACAAGGTAGCCTTCCCTCTCACTTTGGCAACTCTTTCTATTCACCGTGAGATGCACTTCTACATGTACATGTTTTGCAATTTGCAGCTGCCAAGTATGGTTTTGGATCAGAGGCTACTGGGGAATTTCCTTCAAGGTGTGGCGAAACAGATTTCAAATGATAGTGCAGATGATAGGCAGTCTGATGCTTAGTTTGGTTCCTTACCATTGTACCTGGTCACTTTACCTTGGTTTCAACAGAAACGGACGTGGTTTTTTCCCTGTTTTCTATCCTGAATTTCCAAGCCTTTGCACAGAAATTTCAGATTAAGATGAAGCTCAAAATTTTGTTTATGTAAGATAAGTTTGGTATATCTTTTGAATAGTAGTATAATTGATTTTGCACACAATTATGGGCAATGAAAATTATATCGTTCATTCATTAGTTCACAATGCGGTCGATAAGCGGAGGCTTCGCTAATCATTTAAGCCAGCACTATGAATGGGTATTATCAAGTGCTGCCAATGGTCAAGGAGTGGTCCGATCCAAATGATAACATCTTAGTAGGAGTTACGAAGGATATCGTATTACATAATCTTATCTTACATCCTGCACCATCTAAATCTACTCTTATACTGCAAGAAAAAGAAACTTCTTACTTAAGTCATGATTCGAAGCTTGGCTGTTCATAGAAAATGATAAGCATTATGTCAAAAAATCAATAGCTACAATGAAAAGTAAGAATATTTAAACAAAGTTGCATTATGAACTTCTAGAGTTGTAGTAGTAGGGAAAAAAAAAAAAATAATCCTCGCGGACGCATGAGAACGTAAGGGCCTGTAACCCAAATAGCGGTAGACCCGCTAGCGACTGAAAATTGCTTCTATGTTTTTATGATAAATATACCCGCTCGCGATAGAAAATAGATAAAATTAAAAAAACTCATCTGTGGTTTTGTCTAATCTATATATATTTTTTTATTTTAAAAAATTTACATTTTATCCCCTATTTACTTTACAGTGTTCAACAACAATTTTTGAAACTTTAATTTAAATTATTTGATAATTATGTTTCAATAATTTCAAGATATTTAATATTTTTTTTTACAGCTAACCAACTTTTAAAAAATATTGATATATATTTACAAAGAAAAAAAATACATTTACAGAAAGAAAAAAAAAATAATTTAAAATATTTATTAACTATAAAAAAATATTAAAAAAATGAAATTATTAAAAAATAACTATCATAAAGTTTAAATATAATTTTAAAATTTATTATCAAATAATATAAAAAATATAAGAAAATAAAAGAGGTAAATTGTAGGTTAGAATACCGTTAGAAGTTAGAAAATAATTGAAAGTTTCCATAGAAAATAATTGCTGCATATTGTTGCTATGATCACGAAAGATTCCAAAAGATTCAACCAAGAAAGAATCTGCGGTTAAAAAATGGAAATGTCAACTTGTCATAGTTTAATTGGTGCTTTAAATTCCAAAGTTCAGTACAGTAATTCTAATGTGGTCCTCTAACTTTAAGGATCATTTTAATATGGTTCCCTAACTTAAAAAGTGACTATTAAAGTCCCATAATTCAACTAAAGTGTCCTATTATGGTCCTTGCCATCAATTTTACTGTTATTTCAGATAAAAATTGTCCATGTGGCACCCTTACTGCTACATGTCCATCCCTTTCATTACAGTAAGTGACTAAATTGAAATAACAACTAATTTCAGACTAAAATGATGCAAACTCATAATTCTAAAATCCTAAGACATGGTTTAACTCATTATCTTCTTCTCTAGACCTTCTCCGCCAATACTGCCCCGCCGACCTTCGCTTCTTCATCTCTCCATCGATACATGCTCGATCTCGTCCTCCACTTAAAATCCTCCCTGTCCCACACCCTCCATTTATTTCCTTCCCTCATTGGCCACTTCGCAACCCAACAACACCTCGATGACACAACCACATTCTTCATTGATTGCAATAACGTCGTTGCCAATGGGGTGATTGTCGCGGACATTACTCAACCCACCTTCATCCCTCCGGTGGTCTAACTCTTCTTCTTGCTAAATGCATAATCCTCAATTCTTTGGTCAGAAATCTCGCGGGCTTGCCCTCAAATTTCAAAACCTAATCGTTGAGTTGTTGGTCGCCTGTTGGATCTGATTTCACCTTTAGGAATTGGACCTTCGGACATCACCGCCCTCAAGTTTGACAATGAAAGTCAACGAGCTGCTGGAAAATGGAATCAGAGAGGAAGAGGGGCAGCGGCAGCAATTGAATTAGAGATTGGGGAAGATTGGGTTAACTATTCTTTTAGGTCCCTAAAATTATTTTTTTGTGCCAATTTTAGCTTAAGCTTTATTATTCTTCAAATTTAGTCACTTCTTATCATAAAAGAGACTGCCACATGGTAATATACGTGCCACGTAGGCAATTTTCATCCAAAATAATGATAGAACTAACTGTAGGAACCAAAATAGGACACTTAAATTAAGTTACAGGACTTTAATAATCACTTTCTGAGTTAAAGGGACTACATTAGGAAGACCCTCAAAGCTAGGGGACTAAATATGGATTTTACCCAAACTCCAAAGTTCAGTACAGTAACTCTTTCCGGGACCAGACCAGTCACAATAAGATTCTGTAAATCTCTCTTCTAAACTCTGGCACTTGCGTTCCAATTTCCACAGCGAAGCAGTTGACCAGAAGCCACCAACTGAATATTCCGCGATGGGCGTACCTACCGGCTTGAAGCTCCCCTTATTAAGTCCAATCTTTTTGGCGCTCTTTTCGCTCCTTTGCTTTTCTGGTAATCCAAAAGTTCCATCTTTTCTTCTGCTGACATTGATGCCTAACTGGGTCCTCTCTAACATTTTTTTTTTAATAAACGTCCTCTCTACCATTTTAACTAATTAAATTGATGTCGATGTTTGATGTATTGTTTTTGTTCTCACTACTTTCTGGGTTGTTTAGTTGTTCTTGTTCCGCAGATTTGGATTCTATTTGTTCTGTTTCTTCTTAGTTAGGAGTTATTACTTCATTCTGCTTCCCCCAGAATCTCTCTCTCTTTCTCTCTCTACCTGTTTTAAGTGTCGGATTATTTAGTGAGAGAATATTCGAACCCTATTTGATATCTATGGGAACTCAACTGGTACTGTACCGTGCTTTTAATGAATCTTCTCTCCAGTTTTTCCCGTTACGGTCCTGCAGATGTCAACCATTTTATTAGTCCCCAGTATATGTTTGTTTCTGAGTCTCCTCTAGGCCTTTCTGTATACACTTCCTAGGCCATGATCCTTCTGATGAAGCTAATGACATAGTTCATGCATTTTGGTTGCAGGATTTGTTGAAGATTCTATACCTGGTCCTAGCTCCGAGTGAGAAAGAGATCTCTAGGTCTAGTGTGTTGAAAATGTATCTGGTAGAGAGCAAGGGAGGGGCAATAGCATGTATGCTGCTTGCTTTGTTCTTTTTGGGCACTTGGCCTGCCGTTTTGACTCTCTTGGAAAGGCGGGGCCGCCTTCCCCAACATACATACCTTGATTATACCATCACAAACCTGTTGGCTGCTGTAATTATAGCTTTGACCTTTGGTGAGATCGGCAAGAGCACTCCCGAGCAGCCAAATTTCATCACTCAACTATCTCAGGTCAGTTCCCTTTTGTCTAAGAGGCCCTAACATCATAGGTTCGAAATTGTCTTCAGAAAGCGGCTGGTGAAGCATGCTTGAGTTTGTGTTTATAAAGGCAATGTTGTTGCTTGTTGCTTGTTTAAAATTTATGTAGGGTGATTGGTGTAGGATAATTGGCCTTCTGTTTTGTTTGCAATGGCTGGTGGGATAGTTTTGAGCCTTGGCAATCTATCCACACAGTATGCTTGGGCTCTTGTTGGTTTATCAGTAACAGAAGTGATAACAGCAAGCATTACCGTTGTTATAGGTCTGTCTTTCTGTCCAGTAGAGGCTTCATATCAACTTTTCACGTGCCATTAGTATGAGTTCCTTACCCTTTTTAATGTTTTAAATGCTATGGACAGGCACAACTTTGAATTACTTCTTAGACGACAGAATAAATAAAGCAGAGATTCTTTTTCCTGGTGTTGTTTGCTTCTTAGTTGCAGCATGTCTTGGATCAGCTGTTCACTCATCCAATGCTGCTGATAATAAAAGAAAACTTAATAAACACGGAATAGTGTATGTCTTTCTTCTCTGTATTAGCTAAACATCTCTAATTTTTTATAGAATGCGACCTTTTTTTGGCAGACAATTGGAGTAAATGAGAGATTATATGACTCTTGTTCTGTTCTCCTTTCAGAATTGGAGTTTCTTCAGAATCCAATGAAGAAAGTCAAGACAATGGTAAGACCAATAAAACTTATGCTCTATTTACTATAGTTAATGTTGTTGCATGGTGATCTCTAATTGTCGAAAAGCTCCAGTTTGTTTTCTTTCCTTCTCCCTCATCTCTTTTGGACTTGCGTCTCTATGTCTGTAACTTTTGCTCCATCTGAGCAGCACTGAAGAATCTAGAGAATGGGAATGGTGCTACTACAGAAAAGGCAAAAGCAGGAACAGCAAAATTCCTTATAGAGCTTGAGAACAGAAGAGCAATCAAGGTTTGCTTCTGTTTAGTCTTTTGCAATTTTGCAAGTTGGAAAGAGAATGTTCCTCTTTACCCTCCCTTCAGTGGTGAAGGTGGGTTTTGACTCCAAGACCTTGTTTTGAACAGCAAGATCGTAACGAGCTAAGCTAAGCTAACCGGCACTATCTTTGTGTTTTGGTCCTGGTCTTAACACTGACATTAGTTGGAATGTCCTTGCAGGTGTTTGGGAAGAACACTTTTATCGGCCTGGCTATCACAATCTTTGCCGGTGTTTGCTTCTCCCTTTTCTCACCAGCATTCAACCTGGCAACAAATGACCAGTGGCACACATTGAAGGAAGGGGTTCCAAAACTTCTTGTGTACACCGCGTTCTTTTACTTCTCTATTTCTTGCTTCATAATTGCCCTTGTCTTGAACATCACCTTCTTAGACAACCCGATTCTTAACCTACCAAGATCATCCTTTAAGGCCTACCTCAATGACTGGAATGGCCGAGGCTGGGCCTTTTTGGCCGGCCTATTGTGTGGATTCGGGAATGGCCTACAGTTCATGGGAGGCCAAGCTGCAGGATATGCAGCAGCAGATGCAGTTCAGGTTTGTTCGTATGCTTGAAATGTCCATAGCTAGTTCTTTGCATAACAGTTGTTTGGATTGGGTCAAGCATCTTGTTCACTATGTTAATGACATGCAGGCCCTGCCCCTCATAAGTACGTTTTGGGGCATACTTTTGTTCGGAGAGTACCGCAAATCATCCAAGAAAACATACATATTGCTGGTTAGCATGTTGGTTATGTTCATCGTGGCTGTTGTGGTTCTGATGGCATCAGCAGGGCATAGAAAATGAGGAGTGTTACAGAGACTTGGCAAGTGTAGATATACACAAGATAAGATGTTACAGGAAATCAGGGAGCCTTTGAGTTTAGATCACGGGGTTGGATTAGTTGCAGAAACCCATCTTCTGTTGTTTGATGAAAAAATACTGTTGGTAGATGGTTGGTTTTTGAACTGTCGGGGGAAATTGGAATTTTCAGATAATAGTTGGGGGAGTTCAGTAGTTAATCCACTCATTTTCTGTATTATTTAATAATTTTCGTGAATTCGTTTTTAGATCACTCTTATTTGTTATTACTACAGTTCTTGGTTAATTTTTCTATTCGATAGTTGTTTTAACTGTGTATCATTCATGAAATAAAAATAGCTACTGATCATTCGATATGTAAAATCAGAGACAGTATTGCTCATGTTTAAGCAAGTTAGAATTTCTTTTTGTTGGTGGCGATGCACGTCTGATCACAATCTGGTAATTTGGATTGCGGATGGGGTTTAGCAAAGATTGTCCAGGCTAAAAGCAGCCACCCAGTTATGGATGGGATCGAATGTCCCTCAATATCAACAAGAGAAAGTATAGTCAAATTGCAGTTTGAAGTTAGTTAGAAGTAGAATTGGTGGCTATTTCAGGGGTAAAAGTCAAATTTGGTCCCTTAACTTTAAAGGTTATCCTAATGTGGTTTCTTAACTCTAAAAGTAACTCTTAAAGTCCCTTAACTCGACGCCCGTGTCCTATTTTAGTCCCAACCATCAGTTCAGGAGTTATCTCTAAAGGATATGGCGTACGTGACACCCAAATTGCCACGTAGCATCATCTTTCATAGCAATAAGTGACAAAACTGAAAGAATAATAAATCTCATGATAGAATTGACACAGACAAATAATTTCAGGTCTTAAAACGTGATTAACCCAAATTTCCTCATCTTTCATTTCTCACCGTTCACGACCATAGACGCATCTTGTTGTCACTCCGTCTCCCATCTCTTCGTCTCCTTTGAGGATTTTTCAATAGTCGAATCTTCCCTAATTTCACTTTCCCTTTCTTATCTCGGCGTTGAATCTCAAATTTTTTAGTCATTCTATGGGGCACCTTGAAATCGGTGGAAGACGGAGTCGGAGGAAGATAAGGGATTTCGATTCAATTTGTTCTTTGGGGAATCGATGATTTCGCCAGACATGAGGAGCTTTTGGGTGCGATTTTGCAAGATTTTTGTGGTGGAGCACGATGGAGAGCATGGCCAGCGGCGGAGCTACGTTATGCTGGGAGGGGGCTTTTGCCCCCCCAGAAATTTAGAAAAAACGTAAATAAGGGGTAGTAATTTGGTGATTTTTTCAAAATTTAAGGATTGTGTGTGCATTTTGCCCCCCCAAATATTGTGAAAAAATATAAAGATGGGGGCAATAAGGTAGGCACTGAAGAAAGTAGGGACCCAGTGAGTAGTTATTCCCTCTACATTAAGGGGATATTCTAACATGACCTAAATGCACTATTAGTCCTCAAACGTTTCCAAATCATACGATTTGCTCCTTGAGCTTTGAATTAGTGTGAATTAGTCCCAATTTACAGCTTTACCTAACCGCGACGTTGTCTCTCTCCTCCGGGCTCCGCCGACTCTCCTCCAGGCTTGCCCCCGAACCAAAAATCCTAGTTCCGCCACTGAGCATGGCCCAACAACTTGGCATAAATCTCGGCTCTCGTAGGCAAATTCTCGAGCACCTTGAAGTCATCCGGCCTGTAAAACTTCCCTTTAAAAATTGCCCTAGCAAAATCAATCTCTAACTTTGCCTCATTCTGAAACGTCCAATAAGGCTTAATCGCGGCTAGAACCAACTCGTTGTGGACGAAGAGCCAAGCGTTCATCCCTTTCATACAAGGCTTCAAAGGAATTGAGGGAAAGTGGTCCGAGTGGGGGATTGAGAGGCGAAGCTGCGAAGGTGGGTGGCGGTGTATCGATGGAGAGTGCGTTGAAGTGGTGACGACGTGGATGGTGGAGCCGATGGCCGGAGTGGGCCGCGTCAATTTGGGGAAGAAGATTTGGGTTAAACTATTCCCTAGGACCTTTGGATTATGCATTTGCGTCATTTTAGCCTAATATTTATTTATTTATTTTTTAGTTTAGCCACTTACTGTCATGAAAATAGCAGCCACGTGGCAGTACGTGGTAGTATGGTTGCCACGTAGGCAATTTCCATCCGAAATAACGGCAGAACTAGCGGTAGGGATCAAAGGAGGACGCGTTAATTGAGTTAGGAGACTTTAAGAGTCACTTTTGGAGTTAAGGGACCATATTAGAACAACCCTTAAAATTAGGGGACTAAATATAAATTTTACCTGGTATTTTACAGATAGCCTACACAACAACAACTTTTTCTCTAAAATATATTACAACCTTGTCAGATTGCTCGTAGGCTTTGGATGTTCTCCAACATCAAATGTCACCACTACCAAGGTTGGTAGGTATTGCCAAACATGTTTTTGGGATGGAGAAATTTGGTCACTTTTTGTTGGTAATTGTACTACGTTAGCATGTTTCGCCTACACATAATTTAGAAATGTTACTTTTCCCTTAGACTCTTTTATTTTTTTAGTTTGAATACAAAAAAAAAAAAAATCTTCTTGTTATAAACTTTTGACCACCTTCGAATTAGACTCATAACATTGCCATTACAAAATTCTAAAATTTTCAATTTAGTCACCAAATTCCTTCTAAGCATTATTGAAAACGTTTGAAGGTCTCACGAAAAGTAATACGCTACTATCTGGCAAAATAAATCTCCAAACTACATTGGAGCCTACACTACTCTATTGCTAAAAGCCAAACATTGTTTCGATCATTCGACGCACCCCTTCGTTGTTTGCTCTCTTCTTTTGTATTTTCCACTCCATAACACATTAATTATTACTTTTGCATCACCTATGATTGTACATAATATTCAAATTAGGATTCCACTTAGCTTAAGTATGGTGATAATCGTGAGTGACTGTTATCCATTAAAATGAAAGGGCTTATTTGGAACAAGGTTATCAAAATCCCTGATCGAGTCTTAGAATCTTATGATTTTATGATTTGCAATGGGGGAAATAATTTGATTAGATACTATGATTATCATCATTCACAATTACAATTATGATCCGATTCTATGACTACGATTCATGGAAAATAAAAAATGATTTCACGTGAAATCCCAATTTTGCCAATTTTGACAATTTTGATTTGAAATTTAGGAGTTCATTTTTAATTAATGGTTATCAATAACTCACATCTAGTTATAACCAACCGTGACTTTATTTTGGAACAACAGCTTGGAGATATGAAAAAATTATTATAATTGTTGATAATTTATTTCAATCTCTGATACTAATTTTAGATAGTATTTGTTTTAACTACGGTGAATTTTTTTGTACTTTTAGTATAAAAAAAACTCACCATATTTATGGACTTCGACCAACTTGGTCACTATAGCTTTAGGTGGTTTTAATTGTATTATTAAAGCCATAGTTTAGACGCAAGTTGGTCACTAATGTTATAATTTAGTACTAAATATATCACTCGTTGTTAAGACCCTAACGGTAAATGAGGGGAGTTTTTTTTTTAAATATTGGGTATTAACACAAATTTTAATAAATTTTAGGAACTTTATATAATTTAATATTTTCATTTTTTTGTGTGCTAGCCACTACAGCGGTCGTCGCAGGATTCACCAATGGTTACGAAGATGATGCTGGATAAGGTAGCGTTGGATATCATTATTTATAAATAGAAAAACTATCATATTAGGAAGCAAATGATAATAAACACATTGATATTAAATGAACGAATTTCATTTGATCGGGGTTTGGGCTATCTGTAGTATTAGAATGCAGTAGTTAATTTGAATATTGTTTCTAAAGAGACCGGTGACAGATTTGGTGAAGGATAAATGTGGTTATCACACACAAAAAAAAAAAAAATGGTAAATTCTACATGGTTCTTGTAGTTTGTTAAAAGTTATATAAGTATCTAATAATTTCAAAACAAAAAACTTTCCGCATTTACTGTTACATTTTTAACGGCTGATGATACATTCAGTGTTAAACTATAATATTAGTGATCAATTTGAGCACAAACTATGACTTTAATAATGAAACCAAAACTATAGTGATTAAATCAATCCAGACACATAATTATGGTGAGTTTTTTTTATTACCTTTTCAAAGATTTTACTTTGAACGATAAAAATATATATATGGAATATCGCGTGCCTCTCACTACTAAAATCACCGACTTTACCAACTGCCATTTACCAACGTGCAGCAGTTGGTAAATTCAATTTACCAACTGCTGCACGTTAGTAAATGGCAGTTGGTATTCGATACATTGGAAAATTTTTTACCAACGCGCAACTAATAACACGTTGGTAAATTCCAACGTGTACACGTTGGTAAATTCCAACGTGTACACATTAGTAAAATACACGTTGGTAATTACCAACGGTCATTTAAAGGACTCGGTTTCCATCGCGTAGTTATAGTTACCAACTGCTGCGCGTTGGTAAATTACCAACACGCAACAGTTGGTAAACTACCAACTGCTGCACGTTGGTAAATGGGTTACCAACTGCTGGCAGTTGGTAACTTACGAACTGTCAGCAGTTGGTAACCCATTTACCAACGTGCAGCAGTTGGTAGTTTACTAACTGCTACGCGTTGGTAACTTACCAACGCGCAGCAGTTGGTAATTACTAACTGGCGGAAGTTGGTAATGGTGCTGTTATAAAGCCGTTGGTACTGACCCTTCGCGAAAGTTGGTTTCACATTTGCGCGTTCGTTATGTATATTAAACGTTCCAGGTTTCGGTTCTTTCGTATTTTTTCCCGTTTCAATCCACATTCAAAAGTAAATTACCAATTCAAAAGTACGCCCGGCTTTACTCAGCAATAAATATTACACAACTATGCCAACGTAATTGAAATAAAATATTGTCAACTACAGCATAATTAAAGCAATAACAGATATGTCTGAAAGAAAGCATTCAACATTCAACGGCTTACACATTTCATAAATATCAAGTCAGTCTGATTTAGGTCTAAA
This sequence comes from Aquilaria yunnanensis, assembly GCA_039654915.1. Taxonomy (NCBI): domain Eukaryota; kingdom Viridiplantae; phylum Streptophyta; class Magnoliopsida; order Malvales; family Thymelaeaceae; genus Aquilaria; species Aquilaria yunnanensis. The sequence continues at coordinate 9,009,972 of CM077595.1, forward strand.
AATAATTATGTTGCCATGCTCTAATACAAGAACTACAGAAATGCGCTAACCTGTTGATGACGCCCATCACGGAGTCCTGACTATCTCCTCATCCTCTGACTCCGAGTCATCAAGATAATGTGGAACTGGTTGTGCCGGCGGGCATGGAAGGTTTAGCGAACGACAAATAATCTCCAACTGAGCCCGGTTTGCCTCCAATGCAGCTCTTTGAGCCTCCATCTCTGCTCTCTGTCTCCTCTGAATCCTCTCGAGCTTCCTCTCGTACTCTGCATCCCTTCGCGCATTCTCCTCCGCCATCATCTTCTGTACTTGCTCGTTGAATTGCGGTGTCTGTGTGATGTCGATAGGCGGGATGGGACCATGCTGTCGGCGTCCCGGTATAGCACACTGCTCAGATCCTAATCTAAATACCCGGCCTCTCCTTTTACCGCCAGATGCGGTACTAATAATTGCTAGTTCATCAATGGCCTCTATTCCATCCTCTTGCTATGTTTGCTCCACAATCTCTGCACTGATACGAGTCTACAGCAACGTCATAAAATACATTTAGTCATGTCATAATTTGTTAAACATAGTCATTAAGTTAAGAATATTCTGCAACCAAACGACTTTTACTACTTACAGCAACTTCTTCATAGCGCTTACTAACATATCTCCCATCCTTCTTTTTATGTGTCGCTTGAAGGACTTTAAACAAGCCAGGGTCCTTCTTCTTAGGATCTCTCTCTCTCTATTTGAATGAAAACCAACATTAATATGTTAGAATATTTCATTAGTATCTCAACTATTATTTGAAAGAACATTAAAGCATACATACCATTTGCTCTCGATGTGCAGACATCGAGATAGATCCCCCAGCATATGTCGCGCTACAAGAGCCAGACTGTAAATCATCGTCAGTCATTGTTCCTCGCATTGCCTTGAACTTCGCGGACTTTTGAATGAACTCAGGAGTCGCCCAATATGCCTCCATCTCCGCATATGCAGCATCTGACATAAAGTTCACCTTCGCTCGACGTTTAACCGGATCTTTCACACGCCGAATTTCTGACATCATGCTTCTGTAATGTTGTGCTCCCAATATATTCCAAACCCGATACACCTCATTATGGTGTATGGGATCCCACTCACAGCTCCTCTGTACAGGTTAATATGTTTAAACTATTAGAATAGGAAAATACCATTCTATCTCTTATAACATTATTACATTATTATCATAGTAATATTATTGTCATACCTCAAAAACACGCCACCATTGCTGCAGGTCTGATGGAGAGACGGAGGACCATTTAGCATATGGCTTGAAATGTGTGGTGAAACATGGTGTCACTAACCGTGTCGCCGCAGCTGGAATGAATCTGTGACATTTAAATTATCGGACTTAAGTTTCAAAGAATGATTCCATGTAAAGTATTATTTCACTAATATTAATACTTGTGTCTGGTATTTATCACTTACGTGTTACCATGTGGGGTTATCCTCATCCGCGGTCGACCTGCTGTCTGTGACATCGATGATGGGATGTCATCAATATGTATATCATCATCTGAGGGATGGGTCGGCACTATGGGGTGCCTCAGGTGCCGCGCACTAGATCCATGTCCAGATGGCGTGCCTCCACCGCCGTCTTCTCGGTGCTCATGTGAGGGGACCTGCGTGGGTGGCACTGTTGTCCCCTGCGTTTCCACACCGACATCCTGCTGTGCCCGGGATGAAGAACCCATCCTATGTCGTTCATTAAGTATTGGTTCCATTACCTCCTTAAACTGCGCAAATGGTCCTTTCCCAGGTCGGCGTTTATACGTGTTATCTCCTTTACGAGGCATCTGCATTTATTTAGTTTTTAAGTTGGTGAATTAAACATAACATATATCTACTGACATATATTGTGCAGTATTAGGGGTACATAAACGTACTCAAATATTTCCATCACATACATAAAAATTACAGGTTACAATTAATCTTAATAGATGTTATCTAATCATTCATTCATTCCCACTGCTTTCATTCGACTCAAACTCCTCGGACTTTTCAGAGTCACTGTCATCGGATATAAACTCCTCCTCATCCTCTGTCTCGCCATTAGATCCCCCCTCCTCAAGTACATCTTCTTCAATATCATCACCGACACCCGGGTCAGCTAACTCCTCAATTGGGTCATCTTCAATTCTTTGACAATTAACGGATCCACTGTCTTGATACACGTCATCCGTGTCCATAACTGCAGCCTGTATTATCCATCGAGGTTTTATCTTCATAACAGCTGACCACCCGTTTCTTTCACGTGACTTACTCGGATATCGTGTGTAGTAAACTTGGTCAGCCTGTGATGCTAGAATGAAAGGATCAAACTTCTGATATCTGCGGCTATTCCGGATCTCAACTAACACAAACTGTTTATGCATTCGAGTTCCACGTTCAGGTGTTGGGTCAAACCAGTTGCACCTAAACAAGACAACATTCTTATGCGAAAAGCCGGGATATTCGAGTTGAATGACTTCTTCTAATATACCATAAAAATCACATTCAACTTCACTTGCACCCGTGCTGCGTATGCATACTCCACTATTAAATGTTGATTTGTCCTTCCCCCATTCACTTATGTGAAACTTGTACCCATTTGTGAAATACACCGGCCATGTCTGAACTCGCCGTGAGGGACCACATGCAACATCCCATAAGATGGTATCGACAATATTGTTACCTGGGTCATCAACCTATGCAAAACATATTTTAATTTAGGACAACATATATGGAATGTTGTATAACTTAACATATTGCAATACATTCTGTCCTAAAAGCACACGTACATATCGTCGGAGCCAGGTTGAGAAATTGTTTTCAATGTGTACGTCCATCTCGGACATTGTTATCTCGGGTGCAGTTTCCCTGACCATGTCCACAAACATACTGTGGCCAATTACAGAAACAATAAAAATATGTTAGTTTTGTTTGATCAGTAATACTGAATTTGAACATATTCACAGTTGGAATGCCTTTACATGACAAATGACTTACTTTAGGTATGGCCTGATCTGAGGACAGTTTAGAAGAACGTATGTGGTTGCAAGTCTGAGTTCATCGTCCGTGAGGAATCTATAGCGGCATGCACCATATGGTCGTCCCGGAAAAGTGAATATCGTCCACAAGTCACCATTACATTGGACAGGACCACCATCGTCATTTCTCGGTACGCGGTTCATCATTGTGGGAACATGGGACTCAAAGTAATGAGAGCAAAAGATGGAAGTTTCCTCTATAAGGTATGCTTCACATATCGATCCCTCAACATGAGCAGTATTAGAAACCTTCATTTTCAGGTCATGCATGCACCGCTCAAATTTATACATCCATCGGTACTGAACAGGTCCTCCAACCCTTGCTTCATAGGGCAAGTGAACTGGGAGATGCTCCATCACATCAAAAAACCCTGGAGGGAAAATTATCTCAAGCTTACAAATTATAATTGGAATATTTTCCTCCAATGCAAACAACTGATTTTCATGCAATTCTGGAGAGCACAAGTCTCTAAAGAATAGGCTTAACTCCGTTAATGGCTTCCAAATATTATCGGGTAGCGCTTCGAGGGCAATGGGGAGAAGCCTTTGCATCATAACGTGGCAATCATGACTCTTCATACCATACATATTGCAACCAGCTGTATCAACACATCTCCCAAGATTCGAGGCATATCCATCAGGGAGTCGTAATGATTTTACCCAGGCGATCACATCTTGCCTTTGGTTAACATCCAATGTGAACCTCGCCTTTGGTTTGAACGAACGACCATCATCAAGTGGAACCATGTTTAACTCCTGCCGATTACAATAAATTTCCAGGTCCTTCCGTGCTTTCACATTATCTTTGGTTTTGTTCTTAACATCCATCACAGTATTCCATATATTCTCAAACACGTTCTTCTCAATATGCATAACATCAAGATTATGTCGTATTGAGTTCGTGGCCCAATATGGTAACTCCCAGAAAATGCTTCGCTTCGTCCAATTATGTGATTTCCCATAATCACACGGTCGATTTTGTGGACCATCGTTACCAACTGATGGTATCCATGAGATTCTTTCAAATATATCTTCACCTGATAAGCGCGGAGGAGGCAATGACTTTTCTGATTTCCCTTTCTTAAAGCAAGTACAATTCCTTCTATATGGGTGGATCCGGGGGAGGAATTGCCGATGACAGTCGAAAAAAGAAATTTTCCCGTCATACTTAAGTTGGAATGCCTTACTTTCACCCATACAAATAGGGCAAGACAATCGCCCATGTGTCATCCACCCTGATAGCATGCCATAAGCCGGGAAGTCATTTATGGTCCACATTAATGCTGCTCGCAGAATAAAATTCTGTTTCAATGACACATCCCATGTTTCGACGCCATTAAACCACAGATGCCGTAGCTCGTCAATGAGAGGTTGTAGATAAACATCAATCTTATGATTTGGGCTACGTGGACCTGGAATCAACAACGAAAGGAACATGTAGGGTTTTTTCATGCACATCCAAGGGGGCAAATTATACGGAGTAACGATCACAGGCCAACAAGAGTATTGTTTCCCAGATGGTCCAAAAGGTGTAAATCCATCGGCACACAAACCCAATCTGACATTTCGTGGTTCTGAAGCAAACCATGGGTAGGTCTGATCAAAATGTTTCCAAACTTCACCATCTGATGGATGTTTTAACACACCCGGGACCTGTGTTTGCTCCTTATGCCACCTCATCTGCTCAGCTGTTGCCAATGACGCAAATAAGCGTTGTAGACGAGGGCTTAGTGGTAAATAATGCATGGTTTTCCTCGGTCGATCTTTACCACGACCTCCTTTTTTTGGCTTATATCTCTCAGACCCACAGTACTTACAAATACGATTGGTACTGTCATCTTTCCAGAACAACATACAATCATTCACACAGACATCAATATTCTCGTGAGACAGACCCAACTGGGAAACTAATTTCTTAGTTTCATACCAATTTGATGGCATCTTACTATCTGTTGGTTGGGTCTCCTTCATTAGTTGGGCAACGCCATTAAAGCATCCTCGTGACATGTGATACTCAGACTTAAGGTTGAGAAGGCGGACAGCAGCAGATAACTCAGAATGACTTTCGCACCCATCCCATAAAGAAGTTGACGCTGAATTCAACAGATTAAAAAAATTTTGAGCACTTTCATTCGGCTCCACAACATTGTCTTCCGGAAATTGATTGTAACTAGGGCCAACGGCATCTAATACCATCCTTTCATATGGATTCGTCGACGAACACCCCTGGTCAAACTCTGTAAACCCACCCACACCTGGAGCCGTATCTGATGATTCATTAAATGGCTCACCATGTGCGGTCTAATTCAAGTAAAAAGGCGTAAACCCCCATTTGTACAGATGAACTCTGACCTCATCAGCCTGATTAAACCGTAAATTCTTACACTTCCGACAAGGACAGCGAATGCAGAACCCGCTCATAGTTTCAGGGTGGGATACAGCAAATGATATAAATTCTTCCACCCCGGACTCCCACTGTTGTGTGTAACCAGTTCGGCGGGGCAAGAAACGGTTACTGTACATCCAACTACGGGCGGATTCCATTACACACAAAATCTGTTCGTAATGATAAACACCTCAATCTATTAAATGATATACGTACTCAAGTTTTAGGTTGAGTTACTAAAAATAACAAAAGTATGCTTCAATGTTTACCCTCTCAAGTTTACAGTATTTTTAGATAGACAAAGTTTATTATCAATAAAGTTGTTCTTATGATTAACGTACGGTGTTCATTATTGTTCTTATTGTTCTTATTACTGTCATTGTTCTTAGTACTTAAATTCATAATTTTTAAAGAATATTTTATTACAAAGTCAGGATTTACTAAGCTTTTAAGTACCTTGACTAAGCTATTTTATCTTAATAAGTTAAGCCATCAAGTTAAGTAAACTCATGTACAATATGATGAAAGGTAAGAACTGATAAGTTCAATTGAAGACAATAATTTAATCTTGTAGTTAGAAGATAAAAGTTGGGGTAGGATTTGCACAATAAAATCCTTTCTAGTAACCATTGGATAAGACCTTAGAATGTTTGAGCTCTCATTAAATCAGTATATATTTTGTTATATATACTGATCCTAAGTATTTAGGGTTTACAAGTTTAGGTATATTGTGTTGGGTTTAAGTGTAGATGTATGGTATAAGGTAAAGGTTAGGGTTAGGAAGAAGTTTGCGTTAAAGTCATGTTTGGTACAATCAGGATACCTGGATTTCTTCGAATGACAGTGATAACTCCTCTTCAGTGGTCCTAATTAAGTATTTGTTTTAATCTTTTCTCTATTGGTATCCAAATTCCTTTACGAGGTATTTTTTCTGCATTATTATTGTCAGCTAACTGTCCACATGGTTTTATTATAAGGAATAAAGTTTTATTATCAATACTATCTTATGACATAATATAACCATTTCCACTAAAGCACTCCAAGTAAACCATAACTACACCTATTACCATGAACTTATTTAAATAATCATGCCATAAAATAATATACACAACGCACAAAGAAATTACATATTGACTATAATACAGAAGAAAAAATATGCACAGATAACAAATAATTAACATAAATTTCATATTCAAATCTAAAGCCACAGTGTCCAAACCATAGTGAGAAGTATTTCCGTTTTATTACAAATATTAGTAATTAAAACAATTTCCCTTAAAATCATCCCGTTCTCAAATATACACGAAAAGAATTATAAACTAGTCTCGAACGACAGGAGAAACAATGGGTACTTCTTCACGCTAGACAGATGCAGGGAGGAACTGAAAAAGGGGGGGAAAATAACTTAATATACTGGTAATATAAGAAATTTCTTCAAATGAAACTAAGTATCATTAATGTACACGATCAATTTAAACAAAATACGGTACGGAGATTATTATTTGTTTTATTATAGTTATGTATAACCGTCATGTCATTATCTTTTCTCTCTTAACGCATCATTTATTTTAACTTATGTATATCTGTTTTAAATTGAGACATTTTTTTATTAAATTTCAGATAAGGCCAACACATATTTTGTACATACCTAGTTTCCATCGTTGAGTATAGAATTTGACATATATATATATATATATGGGAATGAGTTTGAGTTTTTGCAACTGGCTTTTTTTAATCGCTTATTAATATCAACTTTGTTTAACTTGTGAGATCATTCTTTGAAACTAAAGTTGGTATTCTACCATATAATCTGTTCGATAGTTTTTTATTTCAAAAATGAGTTATTAAAAGTTCTAATGCAATAGTATATGGTTCAGGTGAACATTCCATAATTAAAAGTAGTTGAGTATATTCCTTTGGGTATTTTAAAAAGGAATCGAGTTTCATTTTAATTTTTCTTTATTTTTAAGTATTTTAATTTGTTAGTTCATTATTTTAAAAATGAATCATAAAGAGTTGCCATAAAAGAGGGAACATAAAGAATAAACATAGTAGCATCCACTAATTGTTACACTCAGACACAGTACCAAAAAAATGCTTATTATATTTACATAAACAAATATTAATAATACGTTAAATACATGAAATGCATTTACTTCTAATAAACTTTATCTATCTAAATAATTTATATCTTTCTCAATTTACTAATAATTTCTATATCAATAATTGATTTTAATATTTATAAACCAATACTTAATGCTTGTTGCAATATTAATATTAACTTGTTTAACATTTTATTCATTTTTCAATTACTTCAAAAATAGAAGTATCATTTTTTTTATAAAGAAATTAGCAAATCTAATTTTTATTTTAAAAATTATTTTTCACCATATGAAAAAAATATAAATATTCTACAATATTTTGTCATTGGAAAATGTAAATATACTACCTAAACAAATCACTTAAATGTAATTTTTTCATAAATTCTAATTAATCCCGAAAATAACAAAAAATTGTAAAAAAATGCACATAAAAAAACAATTGTAATGGGTAACCTAAAAACTAAATCTCCAACCAAATGCAACACAAAATAACAAATATTGCACATATTTCAAACCAAATTAACACAATATAATCCGAAAATACGTAATTATTAAGGAAAAAAATCAAAAAATCCGAAATAAATGCGGTTACCTCAAAAAAAAATATTAACTTCCTTGAAACACCTCCAAATCGCTTCAATCCTGCAATAAAAACCAACATCTTCAACCCATTATCAACCAAGAAGCTCAAATAGGGAGAAATACATCAAAAAAAAAATTCAAAATTCGCTGAAAAAAATAATTAACCTTCAGATCTAAAAAAACGACAGTAGATCGACGAATCTCCAACCTCAAAGAAGAAGTTTCCATTCCCAATCGACGCAAACAAGTGAATGTGTGTGATGTGTGAGCTAGGAATTAAGCGGAGGAGAGAGATACAGGAGAGAGAGAGAGAAACGAGACCAGAGGAAGAAGAAAGAAGAAGACGCCGCGACGCTGGGGCGCCGGGGGGGGGGTGTTTTAAAAAATTCAACAAAACACACCGTTTAACTAAAGTAAAAAAAAATATATAAATTAAAAAAAAAAAAACCTCACCAACTGCTGGAAGTTGGAATTTTACCAACGGTTTGCACGTTGGAAAAAAAAATGTAAATTTTTTTTTAAGCACTCACCAACGCTTACACGTTGGAAAATATTTACCAATGGCTAGCCGTTGGTAAATCACCCTTTTCAAAAAAAAAAAAAATTTTACCAACTGCAGGGAAGTTGGAATTTTACCAACGGCTAAGACCGTTGGTAATTACCAATGGTTTGCACGTTGGAAAAATAAAAAAAAAACTGTTAAATTTTTTTGAAACCATCACCAACGCGTGCACGTTGGAAAATAATTACCAACGGTTCTGCGCGTTGGTAAATACCAACGGCAACGCCGTTGGTAAATTAGCAGTTGGAAAAGTAGGTTTTTTTAGTAGTGTCTATAAGCAATCGTGCACTCAGCATTTCATCTCTTACCAAAGAAATATGGGTGGTAAAAGAAAAACACTTATCTTTTATAGTGTAAGTAAAAAACTTAGAGAAGACAAGTATTATTAATAACACATTCCGCAATTTAGACATAAAGATATCATGTTTGTTTTGTGCATAAAATAAGATGTGGCAACACAAGATTTTCTTTTTCAAATGTTAGGATGCCCTGAGATACAATACCAGGCCTTATAGTAAGTTTTATAACTCCTCCCACATAAAGCTAAATTTGCTCTAACATGCGTTTTACGTATTTTAAGAAATGCATGAATACTATACCAAACCATCACATTATTCTGTAAGAAATGTTAAATGAATACTCTAACATGGGCTTTCGTGGTAGTAGGAGATGATACAAGTCTAAGTCTTTACGGGGAAGCAACAGCAAGACAGTCCCCGGCAATGGCGTCTTATTTCTTTTCAAACATTTTGCTCTCGCTTAATCCTGACGAATTTGGGGGCTCTAAGATGGAGATTCTACGAAGAGACAGGGAAAGCAATTGAGTGTCTATAAACAAATACTTTTTAGCTAAATCGCCAATTCTTAATTCAGCATCCTTGCCATCATCCAATTGTCTTCAACAATGAATTTGGGAATTTTGAAATCCAAATTGTGATGCCTTCTCGACCAATCAACACAAATTCTCACCCACCTTTTTTTTTTTGGTTCACAAAAATAAATTCAAGAGATAATAGAAGATCTAAGAGCCACAACAACTAATTGATGAGCTCGGTCAACTGTTGGGTGAGGAATCTCAACAATCACAAACATAGCCTAAAATAGATCGTGGGTGTACTCATTGTGGTAGAACAGGACATACTAAGTCACGATGATATGAATTGATTAGATATCCAAAGTGGTGGGATCTAACCAAGGCACCTTGTAAATGAAATTCAAAGTAAAAAAATCATGCTTTTACCGCTGCAGTTGAATCTTCCAAGGCTTCCAAATAAGCCTCCTCTTTCATTACAACTTATGGTAATACTGGTAAGACCTATCATACTTTTGCACTTGTTAGTCATAGTGAATGGATAATTGATTCGAGTGCCACAGGTCACATGACATTCAACAATAATTATATTCAGTCTATGAAACCTTTATATCAACATGTAGTTTTTCGGGCCAATGGTACTCCATCTTTTGTGGTTGGAGAAAGCCCAATTCCTCTTACAAAAAATTAGCCTTGGACTTTGTTTTAGCTATTCCTTCTCTTAGTCATAATTTGTTGTCTGTTGCTCAAATAACACTTGCCTTGAATTGCATTATAATTTTTTGCCCTAACCATTGTGTATTTAAGGACATCCAGACCCAGAAGACAATTGGTTATGGTACTAAGAGATGGAAGCTTTACTATCTTGATCTAGTGCCAGAAAGCTCAAATCAGTTGGCTCAAATTTTCTCAGATAATACATCTAAAGGCCTACGAAATTCAGAAATCTAGTTGTGGCATAGCCATTTAGGCCATGCATTTTTTGGATATTTGCAAAAATTGTTTTCAAAACTCTGCCCAAAGTGAAGTTTCAAACTTCAAGTGTGATATTTGTGAACTTGCTATAAGTCATCATGTTCCATTTCCTATTAGCATGAATAAGAGTCATGTACCTTTCATGGTTATTCATTCGGAAGTATAAGGGCCTACAAAGATGCCTTCTTTGAGTAGAGCACGTTGGTTTGTTTCGTCAATCATACTCGTATAACTTGGATCTGCTTAATGAAATTGAAAAATGAGGTTAGCTATCTGTTTCAGCGAGTTTGCAAAATGGTGCTCACTTAATATAAATGCAGTATTTAGGTCTTCTCACTGATAATGGTAGAGAATTCATTAATCAAGACTTGAAACAGTACCTGAATTTACATGAAATTATTCATCAGACAACTTGCGCATACTTTCCTCAACAAAATGGGGTAGCCAAGCAGAAAAATTGTCATCTTCTTAAAGTTGTTCGAGCTTCCTTAGTTGGGAGTCATATGCCTACAAATTATTGGGGTGAAGCTATCACTACTGTAGCCTATCTCATAAACCGAATTCCCTTCAGTTTCCTACAATTTCAGACTCCATTTGATGTCCTTCATAGTGCTGTAAGTGCCCTTACTATATTAAATTTGCCCCCTAACGTGTTTGGGTGTGTAGCCTTTGTACATCCTCACAAACACTTTGAGAAGTAAGTTGGAACCTCATGCTTTTTAGTCTGTATTTGTTGGTTATGCATCATATGAAAAAGGTTACTGGTGCTATCACCCTCATTCTTGAAGGCTTTATGTTACCTTGGATGTCGTCTTTCATGAGAATGATATGTATGATCCTACATCAGAGTCTGCGCTCCAAGGGGAGAATAAAGATGAAATGCAGACTTTAGACGCAGCCACTTTCTTCCTCTCTCGATGCACCACTTAACTAATTGTCTTCTCTGGTTAATTTGGTGCCTGAGTCTCAAGTAAATTCTCAAGGTGAATCTCGTCTTAGAATGCTGCCTACTTGAGACACACAGGAAAAACCCAAAGTTAGTTATGAACCCATTCTCAACTTCAAATCTAATTACCCCATAAACAACTTTGTGTCATACAAAGAATTATTAGAGGAAAATAAGGCATTAGTGAATCAATTAGCTGTTGTAGCTATCCTAACAATGTGCAGGAAGATTTGGAAAATCCTATATTGGGGGGGGGGGGTTGGGGAAGGAGAATGAATGAAGAAATGATGTCCCTTAAAAAAATTGAAATGTGGGAAGTTGTTGACTTACCTCGAATGAAAGGTACCAATTAAGTACAAGGTTGATGGAACTATTGAAAGGGTTCAAGGCAAGACTTGTTGTCAAAGGATATTTTCAGACTTATGGAATTGATTATACAGAGATATTTGCACTAGTGGCAAAAATTAATACTATTTATGTTCTCTTATCTCCACTGGTAAATCTAGATTGGCCTTTTTATCAGTTTGATGTAAGAAATGAATTCTTACATGGAGATATTCAAGAAGTATATATGGAGTTGCCTCCTAGCTGTAATCTACAGACTAAAGGCAATAAACAAGTTTGCAAGTTAAAGAAATCTTTATATGGCTTGAAGCAGTCTCCTAGAGCATGGTTCAGAAAATTCACAAGCTCTATAAAGTCTATTGGTTACAAGCAAAGTAACTCAGATCACACTCTTTATTTGAAGCATAATAAAGATTGAATCATAACTCTTATTGTGTACGTTGATGATATGATGGTAATTGGGAATGATCCTAAAGAAAGAAGAAAATTGCAGGAGCACCTTGCCCATGAGTTTAAAATGAAAGATCTTGGTAAATTGAAATATTTCCTTAGAATTGAAGTTTTAAGGTCAAAGAAAGGTATATTTCTGTCACAACAAAAATGTACCTTAGACTTACTGAAGGAAACTAGCATGATGGGATGTCCTCTGGCTAGTACTTCTATGAAGAAAATATGAAATTAGGTGTTCACCCAAATCAAATTCTTGCCAACAAAGAATGTTATCAAAGGCTGGTTAGAAGATTAATGTATCTTGCACATACCCGGCCTAATCTAGCTTATGCGCTAAGTGTTGTCAGCCAATTCATGCATTCTCCAAGTTAAGAACACATGCGTGTTGTCAATCATATCTTACACTACTTAAAGTCTTCTCCTAGAAAGGGGATTTTATTCACAAAATGAGATAGCTTGGATATGAAAGGCTACATAGATGCTGATTGGATTGGATCAGTTGATGATAGACACACTCTACATCTAGTTATTTCATGTTTGAGGGAGGAAGCTTGGTTACTTGGCAAAGTAAAAAAAAAAAAAAAAGAGGTAGTTGCTAGATCTAGTGTTGAGGTTGAATATAAAGGAATGACTAAAGCACTATGTGAACTATTATGGATTAGAAATCTGCTGCAAGATTTTAGCTTAAATAAGTCAGTCATATGAAGTTATACTATGACAACAAGGTAGCATGTGGCATTGTCTATAATCCAGTATTCCAGTTTAACATGATCAAACTAAGCATGTCAAGGTTGATAGACATTTTATCAAAGAGAAACTAAATGCAACGTTGATTGAAGTTACTCATGTTTGATCTCAAGATCAACTTACTGATTTGCTGACAAAAGCTGTATCAAATTGAGCCTTCAATGGTTGTCTTGACAAACTGGGAATAAGAAGCATATACGAACCAACTTCAGGGGGACTGTATACAATTGAGAGTAACTTCTCCATGTAGGTCCTCTGCCAATCAAGCTCTTGAATTGTTTTTACTGCTAGTTTTACATATAGACTAGAAATGCTGTAAATATTTGACTTTATATTCAGTAGGTGTTGCTTGGAAGATTCTACGATACCCACCCTGAAAATGCGGTAACCATGCCCCCCCCAATCGTAACCGTTGATCTCAGCTTGGTAGAGAAACGGGAAACCGTGTAACTGGGATAACAGGTCAGGGAGAGAAAAGAAAAAAAGTGATAAAAAATTTTAAAATACAATAAATATTTGTAAAAAGTAAAAAAAAAAGTTAAAAATTGAAATTTCTTTAAAAAAATGATTAGCTGTAAAAAAAAACTGATAAAATTTAAAAAAGTGAGAAATGTTAAAAAATTGGTAAATTTTTATAAAAAGCTATTAAAAATAAAAAAAGTGATAAATAATTATAAAATGTAATAAATAATTTTTTATTTGCCTTTTAAAAATATTTGTCAATTTTTTTAATATTTATCACATTTTCTTAATTTTATCGCTTTTCTGTACATTTAATCGTTTTTTTTTTACTTTTATCGCTTTTTTTTTTTACATTTAATCGCTTTTTCTTACCGTTTATCGCTTAAGTTACCTTTGTTGTTAGCGGGTCACGTTCAAGGTACCTTAGACGTGACCCGGTTACTTTGAAGGTAACATAAAAATATAACCAAGTTACATCGAAGGTACCTTCGTTATGACCAGGTCAGTTTGAAGATAACCTAAAAAAGTGACCGGGTCACCTCGAAGGTACCTTCGATGTGACCCGGTCACTTTGAAAGTAACCTAAAAATGTGACCGGGTCACGTTGAACGTACCTTCATTGTGACCGGGTTGCTTTCAAGGTAACGTACAAATATGACCGGGTCACTTCTAAGGTACCTTTGGTGTGACCGGGTCACTGTGAAGGTAACCAAAAAATGTGACCGGGTCACATAGAAGGTACCTTCGTTGTAACCGGGTCAGTTTGAAGGTAACCGAAAAATGTGACCGGTTCACGTTGAAGGTACCTTCGTTGTGATCGGGTCACTTTGAAGGTAACCTAAATATGTGACCGGGTAATAATGAAGGTACCTTCGTTGTGACCGGGTCACTTTGAAGGTAACCTAAATATGTGACCGGGTCATGCTGAAGGTACCTTCGTTGTAACTGGGTCACTTGGAAGGTAACCTAAATATGTGACCGGGTCACGTGGAAGGTACCTTCATTGTGACCGGGTCACTTGTAAGGTAACCTTCGATATGACCCAGTGACATTTTTAGGTTACCTTCAATGTGACCCGGTAACAACGAAGGTACCTTCAACGTGACCCGGTCACATTGAAGGTACCTTCCACGTGACCCGATCACATATTTAGGTTACCTTCAAAGTGACCCGGTCACAACGAAGATACCTTCAACGTTACCCGGTCACATTTTTCGGTTACCTTCAGACTGACCCGGTTACAACAAAGGTAACTTCTATGTGACCCGGTCACATTTTTTTGTTACCTTCAAAGTGACCTGGTCACTATGAAGTTACCTTCGAGGTGACCCGATTATATTTTTCGGTTACCTTAAAAGTGACCCGATCAAAACGAAGGTACCTTCTATATGACCCGGTACTATTTTTAGGTTACCTTCAAAGTAACCTAGTTATTTTCCCTATTTTTTTAAAAATATGTTGGAAGAAAAAACGTTATTGAAGCGAATAATAACAATATTATAGAATAAAAATGAGTTATGCATAAGTTTTTAAACATATAGGTATAGTTGTCAAGTTAAATAAAATATTAGAAAAATATTGTAATTATCCCATTAATATATAAAAAAGCGATAAAATATAAAAAAAGTGGTAAATGTAAAAAAATTGGTAAATATTTTTAAAAAGCTGTTAAAAACTGAAAAAAGTGATAAATAATTTTAAAAAATGATTAACTGAAAAAAAAAAGCGGTAAAAAGCAAAAAAAACTGAATTTTTGTATAAAAAGTGATTAATAAAAGAAAAAGCGAGTAAAACTGAAAGAAAAGCGACAATGTTTTAAAAAAAGCGATTACATAACGTAAAAGGCGATTGAAACGCAAAAAATGCGACAATTTTTTTAAAAAAGCGATGAAATATATTTAAAAAATGATTAAATATAAAAAAGTGATAATTGTTAAAAAAGCGATAAAAAACTTAAAAAAAAGTGAAATGTTGTGTAAAAAGTGATTAAATAAAGGAAAAAGTGATTAAAAAAATGACAATTTTTTTAAAAAAGCGCTTACATATATGTAAAAGGCGATTGAAACTAAAAAAAAGCGACAATTTGTTCAAAAAAGTGATTAAATATATTTAAAAAGTGATTAAATATAAAAAAGTGATAATACATATATAAATGATAATGCATATATATAAGTGATAAATATAAGTATTAAAATTAATAACGGAATTTTATTGGGTTCATCCTTTTTAAATAATTTTGATGATACGGTGCGTTTCATTTTTTTCCTCCTTTAGTTTCACGGTCGAGAGAGGCCAGACTCCAGACTCCAGAGGTCCCTTGAATCGTGAATCTAGGAGACTAGGAGTACGGTGTACGCCGACTCGGAGGCGAGGCAGTCGCCGATTGAGATTTACGAGGAAGAAGGCAACCGAACCGCTAGCGTCCGCCGGCCGGCCACCCGCACCTGGCGTCTTCGAGACTTGGAATCTTGTCTCCGCTTTTCAAAATCCAGGCAATCAGGCTGAAATGGAGGGAGATGACCAATCAAAGGAGTTACATGGTAGGAAAGCTTTAAATAGGCATTCTTTGAAGCGAAAAAATGCCTATAACAGATTCATGTAAGTTTTGTTATATATTATTTGAACTTTGGTACAAACATTTAATGGATATGGTAATGATTGAAAATATTTCCACTATTTTAATGCAGTAGCAGGGAAAGGGCAAGATTTGAGGAAACTCATGGCCGTCCGATGACGCGAGATGTAAGTTTGAAGATTATACAGAATATTTCATAGTGGGTAAGTACTATTTGAATATGGATAAGAAGAAGCATTTTGATAAATTGCAGGAGTGGACGGATATGAGTAAGCGATGGAAATCTGAAGTTGATGAGCAGAGGGAAAAATTGGCCGGCTCTAAATGTAGTATTAAGGCCACTATGGTAGAAGATGGTTGCTGGAATATATCATGTCGGCCTAGGTGCTTTAGTAAGCATGTGAAAGGGTTGAGTGAAGAGCAGAAAAGACTGGCTTATGAAACTGGACTGGGGAGCTTATTAAAGAACCAAGTATGGAACTTGAAGACTGATCTCATCTGTTGGCTTGTGCAATCATGTGATTTGGGAAGCATGACCCTGTGTGTTCATGGTAAGAAATTGCACATTACTGCGGCTGATGTAACGGCTGTTTTGGGAGTATCTGATGGATCGACAAAATTTAATCTCAAGAAGAAATCAACTTTGTTGCATAAATATTGTAAGTATGTGAGTCAGCACTGGGTGATTGATGAGAACGGAATCTCTGAAAAGTTGACAGGATCCAGTGGTGTTGAATTCAAACGGTTGTACATACTTCTAGCCTTGGCCACAGTATTATGTCCATCTAATCGAAAATATCTTGGATCACAGTTTGTTAATTGTATTGAAAATGAGGAGTCATTCAATGATGGGGAGTGGGGGACACTTATTTTTCAGCAGCTTGTGCTTGGTATGAAAAAAGTGTTGCAGGATGGTGTGAAATGTCTTGGTGGGTGTGCATTATTTTTACAGGTAAGTCACTTTGATCACATTTGGTACTGAAAATATATATATTATTAGTCAATTTCATAATAAAGTTATGTAATGTATATTAAGCGAAGATAAAAGGATCTATTTATGCTTGCAATGATTCATGAGGAATAACGTTTAGGGTAGTGGTCACATATATACATTTAGACTTGTGTTGGGGGGATGAAGTAAATCTGAAATATTTGCCCCATATTCTTTGTTGTAATATCATTTGTCCTTCAATTTTAGACATTGTGTTGCTGGAATGCATTTGTTTGAAGGGCTATGATTTGAAGGAAAAAATTTTTATTTATGTGATATTTTTGTCCTTACGATGACTAAAGTCAATTGTTGGTGACTTGTGCGGTAAAAAAATTTGTTGCTAAAATTATCTGGGTTAACATACAGTTTATATCGAATGCAACCTGTTTATTACTTATCCTTTTTGTTTTCGAGTATGGAACGTGTTATGTCTGAGAAGACAATTACATCCAATTGTTGATGTTAGAAACCAAAAGTTGATGTTATATGCCCTTTATTGTTTAACCTGAGACTTCCATACTATTTGGCCATTAATGTTTTAGGTTTTCTACATGAATCATGTATTACTTGGAGGACAAATGGTGGATGTAAGCATTCTTCCCATAGCTTATTTCACAGATAGCAAGATGAAAGAGATTTGCAATGGCCGTGTATTAAATGAAGTTGATGAGGTTAGATAGTAGTAAAATGTGAAAATATTTTCTTTTGCTATATATTGTTCCATGGTCTGAAAAGGGGCGTTTCTTCTAATAATCGGCTATTTCCGTAGGTATGTGGCAATGAAGGAAATGTAACGTTACAGCATGAAGAACTTCAGTCATTGAAAGAAGAGCACAGACATAAAGATGCGGAAGGTACTCACGGTGTAAGAAATGAGTACAATAGTGATAGTGAAGAGTCAAATAGTCAATCTGAGGATAAACGGACCTCACCAGTTTCAAGTGAGCAACTGGATAAGCTGGTGGCAGTTGTTGGTGCGTTGTGTACAAAAGTGTCAGATTTAGCATCAACAGTTGAAGATGTTAAAGCAGAACAAGAGTGGCAACGCCGGCAACTCACGGAAATTAATGAAAAGGTTGGGATATTGATTGAGGCATTGAAGAGCAAGCGGGTGAAGGACACTCCTCAACCACAGAAGATGTGGAGGGAGGATACTCATGCGTCAAATGCATCGTATGTTCCGACAATGTTCTGCACCCCTCAACCAGTCACTAGAGCCGCTGAAAAAAATGTACCGGTTGAGAGTGATGGAGTAGATGATGTAGGTGGGCAGTGTGATTTTCTTAATGAATTGGGTGATGACAAGCCTATGAACAGATCACCAGTTGAGAAGGATGATGAACCACCTGAAGAGGAGGTGATCTCACCAAGTCAAGGCAAAGGTTTACAGGGTAAGGGAAATGCAGATGTAGTAAATTTGCATTTACTCAAAACCGATGTAGCAGTTATTGATATATTTTCGGAGTCTCAACAAACTGTTCAGGGTAAAAGCGAGGTATGTGTCCTGGGTACCTTCACCCGTAGGATCTGTTAGTTTAAACAATAATTTCCTTTTGAGTTATATTTTGTAATTGTGATTCCATGTTTCAGAGGATGCATGTGAAACGGAAGGGTGTTGATCCAATAATGGAAGACCGGCGTCAACGAATTCCTTTGCTGTCGAAGCTACAGACCTCACCATTCATTGTATATACGAAGTCTAAGAGAGGGGTAAAATGTCACCGGTTTGCTGCTGGACCCTATGGTCTTCGCTATCCTCTTTCTCAACGTGAACTCCAAGTGCTTATGTATGTGTTTGGTGCATCAAACAATGAGTGGTACGTGTACATTTCTCAAATCTCATATTTCTTTAATCGATGTGTGTAATAATCTAAAATTAATTCATTTCGATAGTGAGGTTCTTGTTCATCCAGGTGGCCCTTATCAGATATGTCGTACTGAGATGCTAACATTGAACCCTGGTCAGTGGGTGATGAATGTTATTATCAATGTGCGCGCCGTAATCCTTACTCTTAGAGCTCGTGCAAAATCATCTTCTGTCAGAAATTGGTGGCTACCCATTGACTTCACTGTATGTTGGGTTAGGTTTTTTACATTTTACTGTTATATGTCAATACGAACGTGTTGCAGTTTTTTTAAATTTTACTATTGCCTATGTATATGACACGGTTTGTGTTTTTTGTGTGTTTGTTTATGTCTGAGTCTACCTATTTCGGTTTGTAGTCTACGGACATGTTGTTTCAGTTCTGTGCCAGTTCCTAACATGCCTAAAATGGGTTTCCAGCAGTTTTTGGCAATGCGGTCACGCGATGATTTGCTTCACTGGGTTAAAAAGCATCACGTGGAGGAGCTGTTGTTTGGTGACATATCAAACTGTGATAAGGTGTGTATCAAAATTTTTGCATATCGCAATGCAGAATAACTTTACAAGCTTAACACTAGAATTGGATTAGATATTTTTACCCATTCATGAAGACGGGCACTTTTATTTGCTGGTTGTGGATACGACGCTGATGACAATTTCAGCATGGGACACCCTTGGTAAAGGGAGAAGTCTTGAGTCATATATGCTTTCCATGGAATTACAAGTACGTTCTAATCCTAGTTGGATGACTACTTATTTGTACTTGTTATTGCCATTTTGACTGCGTATTAATTCATGCTTTAATGAATTTACATTACAACCTTATTTTTCTGTAGTGTGCAGCACTTGATGTTGTCATTAAGCCTGACAATTTTAGCTTTACTGACTTCAAAAAAGTGAAACGTGAGCCATTCCCAAAGCAGCCAAATGGTTTTGACTGTGGGATGTTTGTTTGCTACTTCATGGAAAATCCCACTAAAGTGACAATGCGGCCACATACAGCAGTATTGATGCCTTCTTTCTTTCACATTTATTTCAATGTACTTGTATATTATTTTTTTCCCTAAAATATAGCATTCATTTTGTTTACAAGTGGGACTCGGATGAGGAAAGGTGCCGACTCCTCCTGGATCTAATTTTGTGTGAAGAAAACCAGTTGAGTACAGTGGTGGAAGAACGTGCAAAGGTCTGGTTTGAGGCGGAGCAAGAACAAGTCCCTAATATTGATGTCAAAAAGGATCTTATTCTCTCTATGGATGATGTGGGTATGGATACGAAGATAACTGCTACTCCAAAAAAATGTGCAAAGCGGAATAGGCAGTGA
This sequence comes from Aquilaria yunnanensis, assembly GCA_039654915.1. NCBI lineage: Eukaryota > Viridiplantae > Streptophyta > Magnoliopsida > Malvales > Thymelaeaceae > Aquilaria > Aquilaria yunnanensis. Next base: position 9,030,153 of record CM077595.1, read on the forward strand.
GGAGCAGTTGGATATACAGGTTTTGGTGTTTGAATAGGAAGGAGTTTTTGTTTGTGTACACATGAATTTTGTTTAGCGGTCATCTATATTGTCATAGTCAGATTGTAAGCCACCGGTTAGTGTCTGTGTTACTGTCAATGTGTATACACGTAGGTTGACCGACCAGATTTGTACATAAACTCATTTTGCAATGAAAATGTTGTTTCAAGGTAGTAATGAAAAGATATGCAGCAGGTGTTGAACCAGAAAGAAACCAATTCATCTGTGAAATTACAAATGCTCTCATTTTTTAATGGATTGTGTAGTTGTTACTATCAAATTTGAGGAAAGTTGGTTAAATTTGTGCACTCTTGCATTAGTGATGTTACAATAAGAAACCTAATACGCAAAGGATAATTAATCAGGAAAGTGTATAGACATTTCGCTCAGCGAAAACCAATTGAGAGTAATGGTTAAAATGTGGATTTGAAAATGAACCAAATTTGGATAGCCTGCATTATATTAGTAGATAATGGTGAATTCAAGTATGAATCACTTTTAAATGCAGCAACCCAAATCTTTAAAATATGTATGGCATTTTATACGTTTGGTATCAATTTTATGTTGTCAATCGCAATATAAAATTTTTTCCTATTTTTTAAACATTCATCAATTTTTTGTATTTATATTTTTTCAATTTTTATATATTTAATCACTTTTTATTAATTTTAAGCATTTTATTATTTTTTATCGCTTTTTTAAATTTTGAATCGCTTTTTTTAATGATTTATCGCTTTTTTTGTTTTCCAAACGCTTTTTTGACTTTTCCAAACGCTTTTTTTTTTTTACAAACGCTTTTTTGAATTCTTTTCTCTTTTTTTTTTCATATTTAATAACATTTTATGTATTTCATCGCTTTTCAAAATTTTTTTTTTGAACTTTCCCAATTATTAATCGCTATATTTTCTAATCTTAATCACTTTTTTTTTATAAACCATTTTTTCATTTTTAATCATTTTTTCTTATTTTAATAGATTTTTTTTATTATTTTATCACCTTTTTTTAAGGGTTATCGCTTTTTATTTTTTTCAAACACTTTTATGTTTTTTTAATCACTTTTCTTTCTGGTTGTAAAGCATAAATAATAAACTCTTCACTCACGCCTCCGTCTACAATTTTTTTCCTTCTATCCTAAATTAAACTCACGGACCATGTTATCTTTTAAAGTTAAAACAAACAGGCATATTACACATAATTTCAGTTTCAGATATTGATTCCTTTCCAAGTACGTTTAATAGATTGGTACATATTCAAAATGTCCAAAAATTATACCAATTATGTCATAATTTGACCTACATATTTTTATCAGTTCATAACGGTTACAATGTACCCACCTCAAATGCAAAAACTTCATACAAAATGTCTGTATGCTTCATACAAAATGTCTGTATGCTTCTACACTGGCTTGTCTCCAACATCTTACTTATTTATTACTTTAGATCGCTTGATGAGTGCATTCCCCTAACGCAGGGAGAGAGGTAAGTATGGCCATTAATTGTCACTAAACATGTGGCTGGACTGAGGTAGGGTATGATTGAAATGGCCATGATGAAACAGCGGTTGTGTTTATAGCAGAAATTGAAATCGAAAGACCAGGTATTTCCAACGGTTCCTTAAATGGCCATGCGGAGGACGATGAAAAATCCGGGGCTGTAGGCACCTCAATCTTAGGTGACATAAAGCTATCTGGTGCATAACCCAAACCACTAATAGAATTTGCATATGGCCCTTTATCAACTAAATATTCATCTTTTACCTTGGATGTTCCTTGCTTCAATGGACATGAACGACTTGTATGGCCACTCTTCCCGCACATTCTACATTTCCTTGCCCCAGGTGCTTTTTTGGTCGACCTGACCTCAACTTTTTTACCTCTCACTCTCACAGGATCACGTACAACATTTGGATGGACTGGGTGTGCAGCACTCTGATTATTGTCTTGTTTTTCTCGGGCTTGGAACAACTCCGCAGCTCTCAATGTTAACCGCCCAATCTCCCTCTTCAATTCTGTGTACCCTTCATCGTCACACCGAGATGCAAAATATGTTAACTTCTGACATATGTTCCCAATTTGTGCACGCCTCGCAGCAAATGCCGCTTCCATTGGATCGGGACTCACTCGTGCAATGTATGATGGCTCCTGCTTAGCACTTTTCGTCCACCTTTTGAGTATCAACTTATCTGGAATTTTCGTCAGATTCTCAACCTTCATCACAGAGAACATATGGCTACAGGGGAGGCCTGCATTGAACCAGCCACAAAGCAAATATTAAACCATACTATTCAATCGAATCAGTAGTACACACAGAAGAAACCATAGTACCCAGGAATATTTTCCTCAAGTAATGCTTAAAAAGAAATTGAAAAATTGTCCATGCCTTCTACGTTGAGTTTACCAGTGTAGGTTAGTAACGTGCATGTGCAATGCATGATACTGTGGTCACCATTGAAATGCACCACGTACGTTTCTGTGGGCGACGCATATTTCGAGACGAGATATCGATTTTTCTCAGTCAGAGTATCATTTCGAACCGTATTGTACAGGTGCTCATCATGAATTTGTTCCCGAACACGAACCAAGACATTCGGTGTGTACACATCACCTGCATGTTTCTCTAACAATTTTAGGTGTGTTACCATTTGTGGTTCCGTGTGTGTACTGTTGAAGTTCTGCTGCAGTTCTGCCTCACGTATACGATCAATGGCAACATCCACTCGGCGCACAAAGTCATACAACTTCATTTCGCTGCCCAGGAATCATTTCTGAAAGGAGTGCATGCCCTCTGCCCTCTGTGTACTTGTCATACCCGCGAAGAAATTGCTTTTCAGGTGCGCAATGGCCCATGACTTGCGATTATCCCATGTCTCACGCACCCACTGATTCTCCTGTAGTCCAAACTTTTCCAGTGCTTCTTCCCATTTAGCTGCTAACTCATTCGGGTCTTTAACATGTAACATCATGTGTGCAAATGCACCCACAAAATGTTCTGCCTTTTTCACATTGGTCTTGCAATTTCTCATTAGGTGCCATGAACAAATTCTATGTGTAGCACCTGGGAAGACAGACTCAATAGCTTTTTTCATGCCTGGGGCTGCATCTGTTATGACTGATTTGGGCAACTTGCCATACATACACTCTGTAAAACAGCTTAATAACCATCTATAACATTGTTCAGACTCACTAGTTACAAGCGCACAACCAAATATGCAAGTCATATAATGGTTGTTCACCCCCAATATGACGACATATGGGAACCTATATCCATTACTGTTGTACGTAGCATCCATACATATGACATCACCGAAGATTGAATAATCCATTCGCATCCCACCATCGGCCCAAAACATACCCCAAAGTGTATTTGAGTTATCTACGGCATAACGACAATAAAACTCAGGGTCACACTGTGCAGTCTTCGTCAAATGTGCTATAGCTTTCTCCGAATCTGTTGCCAGCTCACCCACTCTAGTATCAGAGTCCACCCAATTGTAAAGATCTTTTCGAAGGAAACCGACATTACTGTATCCTCCATTTACAATAACCATGAAATCCATTATGCGGGTAGTCCCAACACCTGCCCTCCTCATAGGTTCAGCTTGCTCTTTTGCAGAATCAACCACACATCTATAAGACCGTATAAAATGGACGTCACTTTGGGAAGCTAGCTTGTGGTTATGAATATGCTGGAATTCACTGACTTGGTACATATTCGTTTTTGCCTTCATATGTACCCGAAACGCAGCAAGACACCCACACCTTGAAATGCGTCGAGGCTCTCTTTTCCGTTTCTCAGGAGTCAGCTGAAGCTTCATATGACCCTCTTTTGAACAAACCCACCTTCTTCGTTGTATTACATTTAACTTTGCATTCCTCCTTATATCATCTTTTCTCACACCAAATCCCATAACATATGCATATTTACGATAAAATTTTTCCGCCTCATCAATTGTCTGAAATTGTACTGTTTTGAAGTCGCTGAACACCCAGTCAGTTACAGGTTTTTTAATATTCATCACTATCTCAGACCAATCATACTCTAGATCGATCTCAACACTTGCTAATGTACTGTCTGTTTTCTCACACAAAATAGCATCTCTATTCTCACTCAGCCCAATGTGGACTGCATTCTGGCTGTCCATTTTAACCTACCCAATTCGACAAAGGGATGAGAAATGCCAATTTCCCACAACAATACGACAAACATTAAAACCCATATGAAAAAATGACACAGTAATGGACGACCAGTACATTGATTTCTTCTAATAGAATGATTGCTATAGTTGATATGTACTGAGAGAAATAAAAGACATTTCCACCGATTAAAACCCTTCCCCTGAAATGGAAAACGTAAACAAGAATGTACCTTCCTGCTGTACGCAGTAAGGAATGCGGATCAGAGCCTTTGCACCCTACTGAACACAGCAATGTCCAGCCGTTTATGCTCCTGTGCTTCTACGTTTTGTGCTCTGTTTTTTGTCACAAGCAATTTCCTTGGAAATGGGGTTCAAAGAAAATAATTTCCAATGCATAACAACTAAATTGTGTTACGTCATATTTCAATGCACCACCTAATTTTTTTATTATTAGTAATATCTTCAAAATATCGAAATTAGTTTTCAATAACTTGAAATACATAAGTGTTATCTTTTACGGTAAATATATTTTATTTATTTTATTTTTATTTTCATAACTAATTTTTACCATATCAAATAAATCAAAATATTCTACAATTGATCAACCGAACATAATATAAATAATATTGTATTTAACCAAATCAGTAATTTTTATCATTAGATGATTAATTATGTACATTTATTTGCGAAATGGTAATTTCTCCTTTTCAAAGCTGATAGCCTAGTCAATGAAAAAAATAAATAAGTTATACTTTTTTATTTTAATAAAATCCAAAATCATTTCCTAAATTAATTTAATATAACTGAATTTATTTTACTACACTTAATAGTTTATGGATCAATGTTGTAATTGTAACATTAACATGCCAATATTATTAAACTTACTAAATATAAAAATAAACCATGAACTGGAAAAATTTAACTTTACCCCTATACCCCAACTTTGAGAGTAAAATGGGGAAAGTGAAAAAGAAATCAAAATTTTGTCCTTTTAAAAAAATTTATTTGTACTAATTTTTTTCCCTTTTGGGAAAGAGTTTGAAAATTTTTTTAAAAAAATTAAATAATCATGAAAACAAATATTGGACATAAAACACTGCTCCATTTTATTTAAAATAAAACAAAAGTTAGTGGGTTTTTAATGCATCCGATACGTGTCAACTTTTGCCTAAGTTGAAGAGGTTAACCCAGTTTTCTTCTAACTGATTATTTATAAAAAAAATAAATATCAATTTACTGTAATTTTAGACGGAAACAATTCCAAAAATGTATATACCGTTTCTTTGAAAATAAAATATTTTTTTTATTACTTTCTATCATCTTAATTTATTTTACTGAACACTTTAAAAAAAATTACTTTCTATAACCCTAAATCTCATACCCTACACCTACTCACAAAACCATAAAACCAAACATAATAAGTAGGAAAAAGATGATTTCAGTTTAAAATTTTTTATAACAGTAAAAAACAAACGCTAACATGTAAACAAAAGGCAATATTGGTAATTGAAATGCGAGAATATGTTGATAAAACTATTTTTTTTTGTATACAAATACATATTAATGGAAACAAGAGGAAAGTAATAATAAGTATATCATACTTCAGTCTATATAAACATGCAGAGGAATAACATTTTAGCATCTACGATACATCGATATAACGAAAGATAGTTAAAAACACGTGCATATTTTCTTCAACGAAAATTCAAAACTATCCTAGTTCCAACGACATTTACTTTCTCCTTCCCCTCTTAGATGCAGGCCTATCTTTATTGTGCTTAGTACGGCTCTCGACGCATCCATCAGATGCAGGCTCATCTGACTCTGACCCAGGTTCATAATCCGACTCTGCATCTGAGTCATCTTCCTCGATTTCCTCATCCTCGTCAATCAAACCATAAGAATGTAAACCTTCGTCACCAACAATGTCTTCATGCTGCACATCATCCTCCGCATCATCTTCTTCTGATTGGGATTCGGTACCAACTTCATCGCTCTCATCTCCATCACTGATGGAACCTTCATCCTGCACCACTTCTTTCCCACGACGATGATGTTGAATGTGTTCCAAGCCAGTGTCTCCAGTTGTTCCGCCACATGACACCTACAATTAAATGAATATATCATTAATATGTCATACATGACAACAAACTTTTATATAGACTATATACTTACACACTGTTTCAAAGAGAATTTTTTCGCATCCTTCCACATTTTGTCCGTTACAGCCTTCTTTAGACCTGCCACCAACCGCAATAACTTCTCCACAGTGTCCCTTTTCACCTATACATAACATTTTCAAATCAAAAGATCAGTGTGGAATGGGATTAAGTACAACAACATATAAGATGACAAACTTACAGATTTTATCGAAGGATCAAGTGGTAGACCCTCAACGTCTTCATCCTCAATGCTAGGAATTTTTAGGAGTTTAGCCTCTCCTGTTTCCAGATCTGGGAGCAACATAGATGTACCTGGTAGCTGTATTTCAGAACCTTCTACTGTAGTGTCTATTTCTCGTGCAACAGTTGACATAGATGTCCCACCAACCCCACTGGTAGATGCACCTGGGTCCCCACCTTTCATGGCTTCGGCAAGCTCCTTCATCATGCCCTCCCACCACAACTGAAATGTACCAGAAAACAGAATTGTTGAATTATTATCCCATAATTGTCCTGCAACTGCTGCTGTCAGTTCTGCACCATGCCACTTTTGGTTGAACATAGATGTTGGAGGTGGGTTCGGGATGGTCTTGTCATGCACTGGCCGATAGCTAATGTGTTGTCTGAACACCCTCTCACCTAAAAACCAGGCCCGACCACATGGGCTTTCTAGTAAAATTCGAGACCTTGTTGCACCTAAACTTTCACTAACGTACTGTGGTAAGTCATCCATGTACTTCTCCCATGGCCACATTTTCACCGCCGCCCTGTGTACTGTTTTAAATAGCTTTATATACACTTCAGTATCATATGGCATGCCCCCCAAATGTCCCTCAGCATAGTACTTTGCTCTAGGGTATGCTCCATCTCCGCTCAAATTTAGGTTAGGCCCAATATCCATGAAATGCTCGCAGGCCCATGTCTGTGATTACAAATAATTCATATTGAACATGATCATTTAATAATATAATTTTAAATGTAACTGATGTACATAATGAAATAAAGTAATTCACATATATAATAGTTACCTGCCATGACTGCCAAAACCCACCACTCCCTTGAGCACCCCTGCTCAGACCATCCATATATAAGTAAAGATTAGCCAATGCGGCACTTCCCCAATTATACTTTCCCAGTTGGGATGTATCTGCTACAACTGAAATCCACCATGTGTAAAAACTACTCGTGCTTGTATCACAGAATATAGTTGTGCCAAGAAAAGTTGCTAGGAAAACACGAACCAAATGATTCTTTCTCTCCATGGTATTTGATCTGTAACCTTTATACGTCTCAAGTACTAACTTAAAAGTCACCTTCCTTTTGTTATGGAATATCTCCTAACCATCACCGACTAATAGTTGCAGGCGGGAGGCATCTGCACATATTTCCATATCAATAGGAATTGGATCGCCACTACAACGCAAGCCGGTTATTGCCGCAAAATCTACAGGTGTCATGGTCATCTCTCCGATAGATGGGAAGTGAAATGTGTGTGTAGTATCCCACCAAAAGTGACTAAGTGCACGAATTAAGTGTCTGTCACAGTATGTGGACTTCAATGCTTTGACTGCATTGAACATACCCGTTGTTCTTATTATATCTTTCACAGTTTTTGGAAACCCATCAAACCACTCCAACAATGGCTTCACGCTTCCATGTCCACGGTATGCGCTTAGCCTATTCTATAAATATCAAATTAAAATTAAGAATATAAGATCTTAATGTAAATTGAAATCTAACATAAAATAGCAAGCGTTTCACAGAGATATTCTTAAACAGAGTTTTGATATCATTATCTCATTACAAATTATATATTAAAATTATATGGTTAATGTATTCGGTTACATATCGCATTATTTGAAGTTTTATCGCATTTTTATAATACTATTGTTTTTCATAGTTACTTCACCATTTAAAATTATTCTCACTCCAGTTATATTTTACTGCCTTTTATAATATTTATGTATTCTTTTCAATTATGTTACCACTTTCATAATGAATATTATCGCATTTTCTACGCTTTTTATTCTATAATTTTTATAATTGTTATCATATTTTTAGATGTTTTATGATATTTTAAAAATCTGTATCATTTTTTGTAAATATTATACCCTTTTGTAAATTAATAGTCACATATTAATAATTATTATCGCGTATTTAAAATTTATAATTACTTATCATTTTTTTAATTATTTATCACTTTCTATATATGATCAGTTTTTCCGAATACTTTTCCCTATTTTGTACGTTATTATCACTTTACTTTATTTAATGGTTTTATTAAAATATTTATTATATTTTACGCTTTTAAAAAATATTTACAAATTTCTTTTCCACTGTTATTGCTTTTCTATATTTAGTCGTTTGTTTTGATAATGAATCGGTTTTCTATCAAGATTTTCATTTTTTACTGTCATTTTTAAATATTTATTGCATTTTGTACGTTTTGTATCAATTTTGTGTTGTCAATTGTAATAAAAAAATATTTTAACTTTTTCCAAGATTGCTAATTTTTTTTATTATTTTACCACTTTTTCTATATTTAATCACTCTTTTTTATATTTCCTAACTTTTTCAAGAATTATTTCCCCTATTTCCAATTTTACTCACTTTTTTATTTTTTTATCACTTTTCTATTATATTTTTCAACTTTTTTTTTATTTCGGTCCTAACTTTTTTACTCACGTTTTTTAATATTTCTGGTATTTTATAGGTTTGGTATGAGTTTTTAAACATTGACCAATTTTTTTATTTATATTTTATCACTTTTTATACATTTAATCACTTTTTTTATATTTTTTCGCTTCTTTTAAATTTTTTTTCACTTTCCCTATTACTAATCGCTTTGATTCTATTTTTATTCATTTTTATCATTTTCTTATTTCTAATCACTTTTTTTAATTTTTAAACGCCTTTTTCTTGTTTCCAATCGCTTTTGTTTTCTTTTCATCGCTTTTTTTATTTTTTTCATATTTAATAAAATTTTTTATATTTGATCGCTTTTCAAAATTTTTTTTTTCACTTTCCCCATTAATAATCGCTTTGTTTCTATTTTTATTCACTTTTTTATTTTTTATAATTTTCTTATTTTTAATCACATTTTTAAATTTTTTATCATTTTTAAAATTTTTAATCGCCTTTTTAAATTTTTAATCGCTTTTTCTCATTTTTAATCGCCTTTTTAAATTTTTAATCGCTTTTTCTCATTTTTAATCGCCTTTTTAAATTTTTAATCGCTTTTTTAAATTTTTAATCACCTTTTTAAATTTTTAATCGCTTTTTTAAATTTTTAATCGCCTTTTTTAATTTTTAATCACTTTTTTTTTATTTTTAATCGCCTTTTTTAATTTTTAATCCCTTTTTTAAATTTTTAATAGCCTTTTTTAATTTTTAATCTCTTTTTTTAATTTTTAATCCCCTTTTTTAATTTTTAATCGCTTTTTTTTAATTTTTAATCACTTTTTTAATTTTTAATCATTTTTTTAAATTTTTATTCACGTTTTTTAAATTTTTATCATTTTCTTAATTTTTATCTTTTTTTTATTTTTATCACTTTTTCTAATTTTTAATCATTTTTTCCTAAACGCTTTTTATTTTTTCCAAACGCTTTTTCTTTTTTCCTAACGCTTTTTCCTCGTTTTCATCGCTTTTTTAATTATTTTCATATTTAATAAATTTTTTATATTTTATCACTTTTCAAATTTTATTTTTTTCACTTTTCCCATTAGTAATCGCTTTCTTTATATTTTTATTCACTTTTTTAATTTTTTATCATTTTCTTCTTTTTAATCGTTTTCTTTAATTTTTTATCTTCTAATTTCTAATCGCTTTTTTTTTTTTAAATTTTCAATAGCTTTTTAAAATTTTTATCATTTTCTATTTTTTTTCACTTTTTCTAATTTTTAAACATTTTTCCCTGAACGCTTTTTCTTATTTTTCTAACGCTTTTTTCCCGTTTTCATCACTTTTTTAATTTTTAATTTTTAACCTCAATTTGTATTACATTAACCTAACATACTTTTTCTTTCTCTCACTGTATTCCCTTGAATATAAACTATCCAATATATTTACCAGTAAATTTATCAATTAAAATGAAAACATGAAAATAAACTTAACTAATATCACAGCAAATTTAGCACAGCAAATTTAGCAGTTAAATTCAAAATAATAAAATTACAGTAAAATATAAACTCACTGGATGTGATGGATGAGAAACGTGAGACTCTGGTTCAAAGTAGATGGTTGTGGAAGGAAGAAATTTTTTGCGAGGAGTTAGTCGCCTGATCATTGATTTACTGAAATCGCATGGTAATTGCTTAATATAATCGCCCGTACCACTGTGAAACATTGTTTGTTTCTATATGAAACGTAGGAATAAGGAAATTGAGGAGAGGAAAGAGATGTAAGTTGCGGTAATTGTAAGAAATGAGGAAGATTAAATAGTGTAGTTATAGTATAGATAATAAATGATGAAGTTATTGAGGTAGATGGTTAAATTTAAAAGAGTGGTTGGGGAGGTGAAATTATGGGTAAAATTTAAAACGGTGGTTGAAGAAGTAAAATTAATGGTGCTGGTGAGGGGAAAAAAGTTAAAATATAGTTCCAGAAAAATTTAATACGTGGGACACATATTAATGGGATAATTACATTATTTTTCTAATATTTTATTTAACTTGACAACTTTATCTATATGTTTAAAAACTTATACATAACTCATTTTTATTCTATAATATTGTTATTATTCGCTTCAATAACGTTTTTTCTTCCAACATATTTTAAAAAAAATAGGGAAAATAACTAGGTTACTTTGAAGGTAACCTAAAAATAGTACCGGGTCATATAGAAGGTACCTTCGTTTTGATCGGCTCACCTTTAAGGTAACCGAAAAATATAACCGGGTCACCTTGAAGGTAACTTCATAGTGACCAGGTCACTTTGAAGGTAACCAAAAAATGTGACCGGGTCACATAGAAGGTAACTTCGTTGTAACCGGGTCAGTCTGAACGTAACCGAAAAATGTGACCGGGTAACGTTGAAGGTACCTTCGTTGTGACCGGGTCACTTTGAAGGTAACCTAAATATGTGACCGGGTCACGTGGAAGTACCTTCAATGTGACCGGGTCACGTTGAAGGTACCTTCGTTATTACCGGGTCACTTTGAAGGTAACCTAAATATGTGACCGGGTCACATTGAAGGTAACCTAAAAATGTGACTGGGTCACATCGAATGTTACCTTAAAAGTGACCCGGTCACAATGAAGGTACCTTCCACGTGACCCGGTCACATTTTTAGGTTACCTTCCAAGTGACCCGGTCACAACGAAGGTACCTTCACCGTGACCCGGTCACATATTTAGGTTACTTTCAAAGTGACCCGGTCACAACGAAGGTACTTTCAACATTACCAGGTCACATATTTAGGTTACCTTCAAAGTGACCCGGTCACAACGAAGGTACCTTCAACGTGAACCGGTAACATTTTTCGGTTACCTTCAGACTGATCCGGTTACAACGAAGGTACCTTCTATGTGACCCGGTCACATTTTTTGGTTACCTTCACAGTGACCCGGTCACACCGAAGGTACCTTAGAGGTGACCCGGTCATATTTGTACGTTACCTTCAAAGTAACCCGGTCATAATGAAGGTACGTTCAACGTGACCCGGTCACATTTTTAGGTTACCTTCAAAGTGACCCGGTCACACGAAAGGTACCTTAAACGTGACCCGGTCACAACGAAGGTACCTTCGAGGTGACCCGGTCACTTTTTTAGGTTATCTTCAAACTGACCTGGTAATAACCAAGGTACCTTCGATGTAACCTGGTTACATTTTTAGATTACTTTCAAAGTGACCGGGTCACGTCTAAGGTACCTTGAACGTGACCCGGTAACAACGAAGGTAACTTAAGCGATAAATGGTAAGAAAAAGCGATTAAATGTAAAAAAAAAAGCGATAAAAGTAAAAAAAAGGCGATTAAATGTACAGAAAAGCGATAAAATTAAAAAAATGTGACAAATATTTTTAAAAGGCAAATAAAAAATTATTTATTACATTTTATAATTATTTATCACTTTTTTATTTTTAATAGCTTTTTATAAAAAATTACCAATTTTTTAACATTTCTCACTTTTTTAAATTTTATCACTTTTTTTTACAGTTAATCATTTTTTTAAAAGAAATTTCACTTTTTAAATTTTTTTTTTACTTTTTAAAAATATTTATTACATTTTAAAATTTTTTATCACTTTTTTTTTCCCCTCCCTCACCTGTTACCCCAGTCATACGGTTTCCCGTTTCTCCACAAAACCGAGATGAACGGTTAAGATCGGGGGGCATCGGTACCCCCTTTTCGGGGGTGGGTATTATAGTTTGGTACTGCTTGCTTTCCTTGTTTAGTCCAAAACTTTAGGATCTAAGAGTTGTTCAGTGGTTATTTATGGTTTAGCTTTGCCGAATTAGCTCTCGCACTTAATATTGTATTATTTTTTTAATGGTATGGTACTGTCTTAGATACCAATATCATATCAACGGTACATATTAAATATACTTATTTATAATAAATTTTATATACATATGAAAATTATATACATATAAATAAAACATATCAACGCATATGATATAACAACATATTAAAAGTCATTAAGATTCAACTTATTTGTGCAATTTAATTAAAATGCACACACTAGTCGTTTTTTACCTCAATGGAAAAATAACCACAACAAATTAGTAATTTTTTTTTTCACTTTCTTTTGTTATGTTTTTTGTTCCCGTCCAGAATTCCTCAGAAGAATCATTACTACCATTAACTAATACGGAAACTTACAATTACTCCCTAAGAGATATCTTAACTTACAGTTTATCCCTTTATTTTTAGAAACCTATACTTTACCCCTATATTTTTTATTCCCTCTAATAACAATTTCTGAAACTATATATTAAATTATACGATAGATATCTTCTAGTAATTTCAATATCTCTAATATTTTTTTATATTTAATAGACATTTTAAATTATTATTTTTTCCTTTCTATGAATATATTTTTCATCTTGTAAAAATATATCAATATTTTTTAAAGGTTGGTTGGCTGTGAAAAAATATAAAAAATCTTGAAATTATTGAAATATTATTATTAAATATTTTAAATCAGAATTTTAAAAATTATTATTGAGCATTGTAAAGCAAAATTAGAGTAAAATGTAAAATTTTAAAAATAGAAAAATAAAGAGTAGATTAGATCAAACCATAAATAGTGTTTTTGTAATTTCCCTAACTAATATCTCCTTAATTTTCAATGGTGGTTTTTGACCGGGTACTCTTTTTTACCCCCATCTCTGTCCCTCTCTTGTCTCATATGTCTAATCTCCTCTCTGATCGCATCTGTCCCCTCTTTTCCTCTTCCCCTCTCGTCGGTCTCTGAGGTCTCTGTTGTCGCATCTCTCTCTATCTAGCTCGCATCTCTCTCCTCTCTTGTCTGTTTCCCTCATCCCATCACCGGGCTCTTGTCTCTCTCTCTCCCTCCTCCTTTCTTCTCTCTTCTCATCGATTCGAATTGCGTCAACCTCTTTTTCTTCCCTCATCTTCTTCTCTTATCTGTCTCATCTACCCAGCCTAGCGTCTTTTGTTTCTAATCTCTTTTCCTGCTATGGCGCTTTCTTTCTAGCTTCTGCAAATCCCCTGTTTTTTGTCTCCTTTTCAGATTTGGATCTTTAATTTTTTCTACATAGCCCAGGTTCCTTTTTTCTAATCTCTCCTCCTGCCCAGCTTCTTTCGTCGATCTAGCTTCTGTTGGAACGTAAATTCTTCTCTCTCTCTCTCTCTCTCTCCCCCTCCCCCTCTCTACCCCTCTGTATAAAACTAGTTAGATGGAATGTGTGTACCGGTACAGCTCGAGTTGCTGGTTCAGACAGGAATAACCCGGTGCGTAGAACGAAATGAGACCAGCATTTTCCGTACCAATTTGGCTCCGGTACCGAAATTCAAAACAAGTTCGATGGAATGTGTTTACCGGTTGAGAATCGGTACACCCTGAAACCGGTACAGCTCGGGTTGCCGGTATAGACCGGAATAACCAGGTACGTAAGACGAAATAAGACCAGCCTTTCTCGTACCAGTTTGGCTTCGGTACCGAAATTCAAAACGCTGCTCTCTTTTCTCTCTCCCACACAACTCTCTCCGTCTCTTCCCTCTCTCTGCTTCATCTCCTCCTTCATAGATCGGTCACTCCCAGCCTTACTTAGCAAGCGAGTTCTGTTTGGACTGCTCTAATCATAAGTTTCTTTGACTTCCGCAACTATCCTCCTTATGAAATGTTGGTAATTTTAAATTTTGTAGGTTTTTTTATTATTTTTCTATAATGTGTATTATCTAATTAAATTTTTTATTCTTTTCTTAAGTTTTTAGGAGTTTCACAGGTGATTATTCTTAGCATAGCACTATCAAAAAGTCTGATTAGTAAGAATAAATACTACCAAAAAAACCTAATGTATGTTAGTATTTTAGGAGCTTAGGACTAATATTTTAAAATTATCATATGTTCTATGTTAAATAGTTTTAGATATTATCAACGTCATGTTGGTCTATAATGGAAAGTTTTATATAGAGGCAACCAATATTCAGGTACAAAAAGAGGGTCTATATTAATGTTATGCACTCATTTGTAAGGGTTTAACAATTTTTAAGAAAATGTTTTGACATGTTACACAATAGGTAATAGAACTTTGGTTATATACAAGTGTGCCATTTAACGTAGCTACCTTTACAGACAGGTTGCACTTTGACCTGTACCAAAGGGATCTTTCCGTCACATGGTATTTCTATCGCAATCTCTTATTTTTTAACTTTAGGGATAATTTTTATTTTCAACTTAAGATATTCAGTGTCTGAGAACCTGATAAAAAAGGTTATATACATTGAATATCTTGAGTTGAATACAAAAGTTATCTCTGATGTTAAAAAATAAGGTATTGTGATATAAGTACCATGTGCCGAAAGAATCCTTTTGGTATAAGTCAAGATACAATCTATCCATGAAGGTAGCCACGTCCAGGGATATGCTTGTACATAACCAAAACTTTATTGCCCATAGTATAACATGTCCGAACATTTTCTTTAGAGTTGTAAAGTCTTCAAGAATAAGTACATGGTGTTGATATGAACCTTGCTTTTGTGCTTGGATATTGACTGCATCTAATAAGCTCTTTGTTATAGGCAAATATGGCGTTGATATTATCCAAAACCGTTTCACATATGACATGTGATAATTTTTTAGTGTTAGTTATAGTCTTCTAAAATTTCAACATATGTTAGGTGAAAGCCTCCAGACGGTGTCATCGGTAATTTTCTCGATGGTATTTATTTTTGTTGATTAGGCTTCTTAATAGGGTCATGTTAAGAATAACTACCTCTAAAAGTCCTGAAAATAAGGGGAAGAATAAAAAAATCAATTAAATGATACATATTATAGAAAAAAAAAAGCTACAAAATTTAAAATTACTATATGATTGACCTGGTTCTCAAAGTCTAGTTGGGACATCCTTATTGGTGCACTTGAGCAGTGATGGTGGTGGTTTCCGACAAGCAATTAATGATGTAAGCTCTATCTATAAGTACTTTGATTTATTTGTTTATTTTTACTTATGTCCAGAGTATTGTCAATTATTTACATTTCATTGTTTGATGCATAAATCCCCTTGTTGAAGTAGCCTTTCTAGCCTCTCCTAGGTTCTTGCTATGTACATGTTTGTTGTTTTTTCCCCATTTTTCTAATGGGAACTTGCTACAAGTTATATGATTCCTTTTCTAAAAACTTTTTTAATATGACAGTTGGTTTGGTGGAACTCACTACATTTTATTTGATTCTTTTCCAGAATTGTGTTTTTGAAACTAATGAACTAGGGTTATGATCAATCCAAATCTCATACTTGAAAATACAGTTCTGGAAAAGGATTAAATAAAATATAGTGAGTTCCACCAAACCAACTCTCATATTCAAAAAGTTTTTAGAAAAGGAATCATATAACTTGTAGCAAGTTCCCATTAGAAAAATGGGGAAAAAACAACAAACATGTACATAGCAAGAACCTAGGAGAGGCTAGAAAGGCTACTTCAACAAGGGGATTTATGCATCAAACAATGAAATGTAAATAATTGACAATACTTATAGATAGAGCTTACAACATTAATTGCTTGTCGGAAACCACCACCATCACTGCTCAAGTGCACCAATAAGGATGTCCCAACTAGACTTTGAGAACCAGGTCAACTATATGGTAATTTCAAATTTTGTAGCTTTTTTTTTTCTTTCTATAATGTGTATCATTTAATTGAATTTTTTGTTCTTCCCTTTATTTTCAGGACTTTTGGAGGTAGTTATTCTTAACATGACCATATTGAGAAGCCTAATCAATGAAAATAAATACCACCGAGGAAATCACCGATGACACCGTCTGGAGGCTTTCACCTAACATATGTTGAAATTTTAGAAGACTATAACTAACACTAAAAAATTATCACATGTCATACGTGAAACGGTTTTGGATAATATCAATGTCATATTTGCCTATAACAAAGAGCTTATTAGATGCAGTCAATATCAAAGCACAAGAGGAAGGTTCATATCAACACTATGTACTTATTCTTGAAGACTTGACAACTCTAAAGAAAATGTTCGGACATGTTATACTATGGGTAATAGAGTTTCAGTTATGTACAAGCATATCCCTGGACGTGGCTACCTTCATGGATAGATTGTATCTTGACTTATACCAAAAGGATCCTTTCGGCACATGGTACTTTTATCACAATACCTTATTTTTTAACATCAGAGATAACTTTTGTATTCAACTCAAGATATTCAATGTATATAACCTTTTTTATCAGGTTCTCAGACACTGAATATCTTAAGTTGAAAACAAAAATTATCCCTAAAGTTAAAAAATAAGAGATTGCGATAGAAATACCATGTGACGGAAAGATTCCTTTGGTACAGGTCAAGGTGCAACCTGTCTGTAAAGGTAGCTACGTTAAATGGCACACTTGTATATAACCAAAGTCCTATTACCTATTGTGTAACATGTCAAAACATTTTCTTAAAAATTGCTAAATCCTTACGAATGAGTGCATAGCATTAATATGGACCCTCTTCTTGTACCTGAATATTGGTTGCCTCTATATAAAACTTTCCATTATAGACTAACATGACGTTGATAATATCTAAAACTGTTTAACGTAGAACATGTGATAATTTTAAAATATTAGTCCTAAGCTCCTAAAATACTAACATACATTATGTGAAAATCTTCAGACAGTATCATTGGTGGTTTTTTCGGTAGTATTTATTCTTATTAATCAGGCTTTTTGATAGTGTTATGCTAAGAATAATCACCTGTGAAACTCCTAAAAAATTAAGAAAAGAATAAAAAATTTAATTAGATGATACATATTATAGGAAAATAAAAAAAAAACCTACAAAATTTAAAATTACCAACATTTCATAAGGAGGACACTACTAAAATTCAGGTGTTTACCAACTGCCAGTTACCAACTGCTGCGTGTTTGTAAATTGAATTTACTAACGCCCAGCCGTTGGTAAACGCAAGTTGATATTCGATTCGTTAGAAATTTTTTTACCAACGCGCAAGTAATAACACGTTGGTAAAATTCACGTTGGTAATTACCAACGGTCAGGAATCGGGTTTGGTTTCCATTGCGTAGTTGTAGTTACCAACTGCCATAGCAGTTGGTAGGAGATCGCGTTGGTAATTACCAACTTACAGCAATTGGTAAGAGGGTTAGTAATTACCAACGCGTATGGCAGTTGGTAATTACCAACGTGTGCGAGTTGGTAGTAAGCCGTTGGTAATTACCAACTTGCATACGTGTTGGTAACAGTATCCGTAAGTACCAACACGGATGACAGTCGGTAATTACCAACGCGCGCGAGTTGGTAAACCTCGGTTACACATTGGTAATTTACATTAAGCGTTCCAGGTTTCGGTTGTTTCGTATTTTTCCCAGTTTAAAACAAGTTCGAAATTTATTATGTAATAATTCAAAATTTCCCCCAGCCTTGCTCAGCAATAAAGATTACACATATATGCAAACAAGATGGGTGTGTTTGACAGAGAAAGAGATAAAGAAGATGAAAAAAGGGGGGGCTCATAAACAGCCACAGTTAAAATTATGAAAGACAATGATGTTAACCTAAGCATGATTCATATCTTTAAGGAGTTACATCTAAACACCAACCAAATTTTAAGAGTGCCTTAAAACTAGCATACTACCAGAAGAAGGCATTTTCTCACTGTTTGGTGCAGGACAGATTGCCTGTATCAAATTGCACAAAAAGAAAATAAGTTTTGAACAAAATGTCTGCAAGACTAACTTATCATCAAATAAAAAATTGTAGGTTTTAGAGACTAAGATACTTGATCAGACACAATTCCGTTTGCTTGTCTTGCTAGTATAGCTATAGCCCGAGGCTTGATACTTCTTTCGGAAGTTGGTGCTTTATCAAGCTCTGTGCCGTCCTGATGTCAAGAACAGGACAAAGAATAAGACAAAAGTTTACAACAGAACACGACAATCCCTTGAGAACCAGCATACCTTCACTCTAGATATAGGCATAGGAACTCTAGAGGACTTTATTAGCTGTATTGCAACCTCTACAGCCTTACTGGGAAGCCATACCTCTGGTAGAAAGAGAGCGGACTCGATATGGAAGAAGGATAAACGTATTTTAAGCTAATACTGAAGGGAAAAAACTTAAGCATACTCGATATGGAATTTAAACCTTTTGCATCAATGAGAAGAGCTTCAAGTCGCTTCTTGGAACTCCATATGCCAGGTAAGCCTGTCGAAAATACCAATGGTAAAGAAACAAGATTTCAGTTACCTTTCCTGCTGTGTGAAGCTTCACAACTAGAATGCCTTCACAAAGGGATGCACCTCGAAGGTCTAACAAACTTTACATGCATAATTAATGCATTGTATAAGTTGATCCAGAAAGCAAGCTTCTCATTGCAGCTCAAGGGCAGAGGATTTACTCTGGCCAACTGCTCCACAAGCATTCTGTCACCCAGAAAAAGAAAACAGGAGAAAGATCACTCAGATTGCTCCTTTTGCATAACTGCTGGCTAAAGAAATGATGAATTTTTTTTTTTTTAGCTTCCAAGAGCAAATTGTACAATGAGGGCCTAACTCATGTACAAAGAAAAGATAAAATAAGTAAAACAAAATTTGGACTACCAAAAATAGAAATGTTACTCCACTAAATCTATACATTTTATGCCAATATGAACAAATGTCCAGCGACCCAAAATGTGAGAACCCATTGCAACTTTGTTTAAGAATATGAGTAAGGCACTTTCAACTCCTCAAAATGTTTATATATAGACACACACCTCTTGTTTCTTTCCTACACTAGAAACAAAAGGATGTCTGAAGAAAGGCTTCGCACTATCCAAAATGTTAAGGAAAAAGTGAGAGAAGTGGTGGAAGAAGGCATTTGACACTTGGAGACGCAGTTGACTTCTAAACTGACGTCAAACTTCATTTCAGGCGAACTGGTCAGCTAGCTATGAGCTATCTTGGTTAACACATAAGCCTCCAAACTTAAAATAAATCATCCAAGTATTCTAGAGAATGTCACCAGAAGGAATGTAGTTGACAGAAATGAATAAAGGAAAGCAGGGATAAAATATGGAAGCAATAATAAATCCAGGGCTCTTTTTTTTTTTCTTTTTGCCAAAATAAATACAGGGCTCAGACCATTGATCTGAGAACATTACTAGAAGTTGGGAGTTTAACAAATTATGTGACCAAACTGATTCTAGGACGAGCAGCAACACCGTAAGTAACACATCAACTTCTACAAGTGCAACAATAGTAATTAGCTAAAAGACAAAAGGCTGTTGTAAATAACAATCTCGCAACTCTTTTAATAACAGTGCTGAGATAAGCAGTGTAAAGTGGATCTAATTTAGCACATTTTTTAAAGTTGTTAGGATCCACTGTAGCTATTTTCGCGGTGACTGCAACAAGAAGAATGATTTTCAAGCAAAGAGCTTGGGATAAAATGTTACCTGAACCTCCTTAGGGCTCCTGATGCATATTCTAATTGCTTTTTCCCAACTGACATCCAAGAAACTTCAGTTGCTAATCCATAGTTTCCAATGTCTGCCCAACTTAATTTTCCACGTACTCTATATGGATCAAAAGAATTTTCTGAAGCTAAGACTTCAGAGTTGCACTTTACATCAACTTGTGGGCTTTGCACCCATGATGAGATCAATGATCGCTCAGATGATGACCACCATGAAGAATGGGACACATATCCATGTGGCGACAAAGGTGAGCAATTATTTTCCAATGCAGATGATTTTGAAGGCATGGTTGAATCTGCAAGAGACATGAATATATTCCGCATGCATCTCACCATTTCTTCTGATAGTTTATTAGGCTGATTCCAGAGGCTTTTGGGTGAAATACCTCTTGGAATCTTTTCAGCCTCCAACAACACAGATTTGCCTTCTGTTCTAGCCAATTTTTCCTTCAAATCAAAATCCGCCAACAAATCACTAGATTTGAAAAGATCTAATATGCTACAACGACTAGATAGGAAGTATAATTATGAATTCAAAATTTAAAAGTTGCTATACTTTCAAAATGATAAACTGTGTACAGCAATGATGAGATGAATAGAGAAGCAAAAACTATATAAATCAACTTCACCGTGTTTATGCCCATCACACGAATGAATGAATAAAAGGAAAGGAAAAAACCATCAGCTGACACATTCTTTGCAGCCAATGTGACAAAAGAGGCAGTGGCTAGCGAGCACCATGTAATAGTTTTATCTTTTTCAAATTAATTATACACATCTTCCATATAAAAGCTAACGCTGTGCGGCCACTATTACTGCAGAATTTGATTTTGTACTTCATCCTACCAGTTCATATTTCACTTCGACTGTCAAGCTTTATAAAGACAAATGGTGGCATGAGACTGACATTTCCTTTTCTAAACATCACAATTCGAGCTGATCCCCAACAGTATTGCTATCCTCAATAGTGTGACCAGACCAAATGCTATGAAAAACTTATGATACACAATAGTGGGTTTGGATTTCAGGGAGAGAAGGCCATATAACCATACAGTTGAAAGATTGACACATGAAAATGATCCAAACAGATACCTCCATAATTGACTCTGAACAAGATGATTCACCAGTAGATTCCACTGTTTGATCAACTTGCTCTTTGCCATAATTGTGTCTTCTGAAGAATGAGGCAGTTCCATATTAGAAGGGTTAGAGCACCTTAGTGAAGCTGAAATCTACATAACCAAGTAAAATCTCAAATAAATGCAAATGAACTAGATCATGCTAAAGGTCTTGTGGTAGAAGATAAAGTATCCTATTAGAACAGTTTCTAGTCATAAGGCCTAGGTTCATCTTCAACTATAATAAGCCAAAAAATAAAAGACAAACGTATACGCAAAAAAAAAATAAAAATGATACTGATAACCACTGTTACCGCCCCACTAAGCACTCACTCTGCAAACAAATACATAATTGAGCAGTTATGAACAAGGTTGGTTTAAAAGTCACTAGCATTCATGTTCTTACAATCAACCCTCCAACAACGCCGAGAATAGCCCATTTTCAGTCACATATAGATTTACATGTATATCAAGCTCTTCAACCTAAAATGATTTAGGCTTTTTATTTTATAATCACTATTATGTGTACAGAGGCAGGTCTGATAGGAAAATTAAACTAGAACTCAGATGCATCCCAGCATTTAAAACATGAGTTGAAAACAAAAGTTTAGTGAGGCCAAAAACAAGTTTAGACTGGTTTAAACAATGCACTAAGCTTGAAGAATTTACAGATTAGCACAGTTGATTTTATGCTTACAAAAGGAAGCTTTTTGTATAATTCCATCAGATCAATGACCAATTGCAAACCCAGACAGCTTTGAGGGCATATACTTCGATTGTGCAAAATATCCTAGTTAAGAGAACAACAAAAGAATAAATAAAATTAATTAAAGTTTATTGATATTATGCAAGGTGATTTGCTTAAAAATGGAAAACGAATTTGGTGAAAATCAAAAAATACCTTTTAAATAAACACATACCCGTCAATCTAAGGAGCTGATCTACGAAATAGGGGCAAAAACGGCGCAAAACGGCCGGAATCGGAGCTCCGTCGGCGTGATACCACGCTTTGGCAGTTTGTTAGTCCCCCTCCTCGCCTGAAACGGCCGACTGGTGCCGAAGGAGGAAGGAGAAACATTTAAAAACTAATTACCAACGGCTAAGCCGTTGGTAATTTAGCATTTAATAAACGCCCATTTATTGCACCAACGCACAGCAGTTGGAATCTTACCAACGGTCCTGACCGTTGGTAATTACCCACGGCTAGGCCGTTGGAAAAAAAAAATTAAATAGAAAAAAAATAGTTTACTGTTATACCAACGCGTGCATGTCGGAAATTGGTACCAACGGTCATACACATTGGTAATTAGCCATTGGTAAAAAACGCATTGGAAAAGGAGCAAAAGTTAGTAGTGTGACAGCACAAATCTTGTAATAAGTCATCACTTGCACAACACAGCAAATGAGTGAGTCTCTGAGTTCTAGTGGCGCATAATCAAGGTGTGTACTGCCTCAATGTAGACAAGCTAGTTGTCCAAAATAGGTTTTGCAAAATTTTATCAATAAATTGATCACACAAGTTATTAAAACCACTTTAGGAAAGTTGTTGAAGCAAAACACAACAAATCAGGAAAAATTTGGAATTTTGTCATCAAACCTGAAAACTTATTGAACATTACCTGCTGAATAAAACTTCACACTTCGGTAGAAAGGTCTGATTAGTATTTCTTACTAACTTCAGAACTAGAATAGTATAATCACATTTTAATTATCAAAAGAAAGTTGTTGTAGACCAAGAAAATAGATTCTGAAAATATCTTACATGCACCAATAGAATAAGTACTTTGAAATCCACCCTTACACTAAGTTACTTTTTTCACCAAAAGTATAACTTGGACAAAACGTAAATAAGATCTGATTACTTTGATTGAAGTTGTTCAAATATGTAGGTGACAAAAACTTGGAAACTTACTGGTTTTGAAGGTCATTTGAGTTCCAAACCAAATCTTCGAACTTGGTACACATGCTCACTTTATGAAATGAAAGGTGCCTAAAGTCACAAATCTGGTTTTAGATACAGAAAGCAAAATTTGACTATTAAAGCCAACAAAACTTGTTATTAACCTAAAGGTTCTGGTTTTGACCTTTTTCTTGGTAACCTGCTATTTTTTATGTCAAGAGTTATTAAACAAGTCTAATAAATCCTATGCAACTTGCTGGAAACAATAAAATAGGAACCCGAGTTGTAAAACAAAATTTGGTCTCTTAATTCCCAAAATTGGTTCTTGACCCTGCAGAATCTGTTCCCAAAGATGTTTTCCCTGAAAGTTTGATATTCCAATGCAAGAAAGTTGTCAAACAAGTCTTAATTAACCAGTAGAACATGTATAAAAAATTTCAACTCCAAACAATTCCTCTAGTAAAAATTCAGTGTTTAACTCAAGCCTTGCAAATTTAAACCACCCTTTTGTTTATGAAGGCACTTTGTAATCAACACTACTTTTTGCAAAACAGAATATGGAACTTGTAAGTTCCTATTCCAGAGCTAAACATGCTCAAGGCCACTAACCAATGAGGTTTTTCGCTTCCAGACCTTTTAGTAATCAATTCCATTGAAACACTAATAATTTGAAACAACTTAGCCCAAACAACACTACACTTTGCAAAAACACAACCCCTACTTGTTAGTTCCTACATTCAAGCCTTTGCTGCTTAAAATCTAATAGCAAGAGACAACTTTAATCTTCTAAACAACCAATTCCATGGCACAATAACCCTCTACAACATACATTTGAGAATCTCACAACATTTCAACTTCTGAGACTTTTTCTTGCACTGTTCATCTTCGCAAAACACTGCTGTGGCTTATGACACTTTCTCTCTAAGTCATGAAAAACATGCTCTGATACCACACTGACACTCCCCACCCTATACAGTATGCACTTAACACTTTGTGAGCTAACCAGGCTCACGAATCAACTGTCATTGCTTGCACAACACAACTAAAAAGTAAGTAGTGCATAATCAGGGTGTGTACTGCCTGAGTGTAGACAAGCCAGTTGTCCAAAACAGGTTTTGGAAAAATTTATCATTAAACTAATTACACAAGTTGTTAAAACCACTTTAGGAAGGTTGTTAAGGCAAAATAAAATAAATTAGTAAAAATTTGAAATTTTTTCACCAATCCCGAAAGCTTGTTGAACACTACTTGCTGAATCAAATTTCACATTTGGGTAGCAAGATCTGATTGGTTTTTCTTGCTAACTTCAGAACTAGAACAGTACAAGCACATTTTAATTATCAAAAGAAAGCTGTTGCAGACCAAGAAACATGTTTTTTCAACCATGAACAGAAACTTTGCCATCCAGCCGAAAACCAGAAATCAGGTTCTGCAACAATGTGTGCCAAATTGGCCATGAAACTAATTTTTTTTGGACTTTTAGTTCAATTCAAGTGTAGACCTAAGCCACATTAGGTGCTCTTTAGTAAACACGCATTTCACTGGCTATTTGTAAAACAACAGTTTTGAGATTATGTGACCAAATCAATTTTTTGAGCTTCTAGATCTAAGGATCTAAAGACGTTTTTCATGCAATTCTAAACATGTATGCAATTTTTCAAGCCAAAACTATATTCCTATCAAAAAGTTTACCTCAAAGTCAAACTTTGTAAATTAGAGAACAATACTGCAGAACACACACATAGACACACACACATATTTGTTTAAATCCATCCTTGATCCTTTAACACCATGTTTAACCAAATAAACCTTATATGTACACCACTTTCAGTACAATAAACAATAGTCTAGTAAGAGAGTTTGAAATCTGATATATATCAAATCCTTTGTACTCAAATGCTATAGACCAAGATAAACAAAAGTTCTAAAGCAAATTGTAATCAAATTCATAAATCAGAGTTTACAACTCAAATATGAAATTATAAACCATACAAGTGGAAAAATGTCAGAATCACAACTCAATTTCTTTTAAACACTTGGCAAACCTGTAAATACAAAGGCATCTAAGTCAGAGTTTGGTTTACATAAGCACTGTACAAATGCACACTAAGGGTCTGGAGTCTGAGTTTGACGATCTTGAATTCTTGATCTCTGTTGGACATCCAGATTTCAGGTTAGTGTTGCTGTTTTTATGGAGGATCTTGATTCTTGTGCGTAATTGCAGTGAGTATATAATTGAATTTGAATTTTGGGTTTGTCTTCCAAGTGGAACTCTTCTGATGTTTAGTTTTGGCTGTTGTTCGATAAGTTCCAGCTTGTATTAATTCTATGTTATTATTTCTTGAGAAATATGTTATGTGCAAGCTAAATTTAATTCTATGAGTACAAATTGCATTGATTTTAAGGTGCTTTTGGCGTATAGAACATGCCTTTTCTTGTTTGACTTAAACCTTTTGTTCTGATTTTGTCTATTTATTATATCGTTAGATAATTGGTTTCTAATTAGTTTATTGGCCAGAATTTGCAGGTTTGATGAAATTTGATTGGTGATGAAGGAAGCCTGTCAATTAAAATAAAATGGTGGCGTTCAACTTAAGAGCACTCTTTGTTGATATTAGTTGTCACTATGTTTAGAAACATTTTCCATTTATTAGGATGCCATTAGAATATGTAAACTTGAGAAGTTCAAATACTTGCTTGGTAACTTATGAGATTGTCTATTTAGGATTTCTAAAACTTGGATGGATGACTAGTTTATGTTTTATTGAATTATTATGTTGAATCTCTTAAGTAGTGCATTTTTAATAGAAGTATATAAATGATAAACCTTTATATATAAATGATAAATTAAGATCTATAGTTTCTAAATAATTTTTTTTAATAAATAATAATATGAATAAATTTAAGTCAAATTAGTCATAAAATTCAAATAAAATGAAGAAAGTGGGACGGAAGGAATAGTGTGTTACTTTGTTTCCCTCAAATACGCTATTCTGTAGACAATTAAGAGTAATTGATCTAAGTTGGTTCTCCGCCAATGAAGCTCCTAATTTGTTTCTACTGCTAGTTATACATATAAACTAGAAAGGCTATGAATATTTGACTTTATATTCTATAGTTGTTGCTTTCCTTGTATGGTCTGAAACTTTAGGATCTAAAAGTTGTTCACTGGCTATTTAGGCCAAACTATTAGAAGAGAAACGCATGGCAGTTTTCCAGAATTCCCTTTGTTCTCCCCTTGTTCGTTTTTTTGTATGTCATCTTGTACTAGATTGAGGGTTGTACTTCTATTTGTTTCTTTTAATAAATTGTCTCTCATTTCAAAAAAAAAAAAAAAATCTTGTAAAAAGGTGAAAGTGACAAACTAGGGCATCTACATCGACTCTCTCTCAATTTTTTTATTCATGATGAACTCTACGAAAATTTTCTTCCGCCCAACTCGGCCATTACCTTGTAGTGCTCTTCATCAACAGTGCCCATGGAAAAACTCAGCTAGAGCAAGATACATATGGGCCAAGTGTAGATAGTATAATAAGGGGATTTATAATTTCCCTATTTGTCAAAAGACAAAAGTTAAAAAAGACTATTGCTTAGTGGAAAATGGAGATTCGAGTTGACAGAGGGAAAGTAAATGATTTATTGCAACGAAAATGAAAAAATAAAAATCCATATTTTGTGAGATATTACTCCTTTCGTCTTGCAAAGCTTGGCTCTTTTACTATTTATAGTAATTAATTCATGATTTTCTTTTTTTAAAAATTTCTAATAAAAATATAAAATTTTTATATAAAATGGTACCTTAAATATTTTAGTTTATAAATATAATTTTTAACAATTTTTTATAATTCAAATTAATATGAATATATTTAAGTCAAATTTTAGTCAAAAAATTTAAAGAGGCCATCATTTACAAAACTGAGGAAGCAGTATTTTGTAGTTTCTGTTATTTTATATTATGAAATAAAATAAAAATTCATAGTTGGTGAGATATTAGTATTTTGAAGCCTTTATTATTTTATATCATGAAATCAATTACATAAAGGGAAATTTTATTAACTTTCAAACATAAAAGGGATATTTTATTAGAGGTACATGCTAGCTAGCAAGTTACAACCTTTAATTGATCTAAAAATTGAGAATATTTAGCTAACTATTGAAACTTTGCTATTTTTATTTTATAAAAATTTGAGTGCATAACTTATTTTAAAGATGTAGAAGACATTGTTTCCTAAATTTTGGGAAGCTCAAGTTTTAAAATAAATACTTCACTTTAAATGTTTTTAATTTAGTAAATGAGGTTTTCTAAATTTAAAAAAATATTTTTTTGACATCTTTAAAATAAATTATGGAGTCAAAATTTTATCGGAAAAAACTGAAAAAAGAAAAACGACTCCATCACCTTATATTAAAAACAACGAACATGTTATTGTTTTTACATGTTTTACGACTTCAATTTGATCAACTTTCACAACATTAGGGGTGTAAGAGCTTAACCCTAGCATAAAACCTGATCCAATTTTGGGTTAAGGTAAGATCAGAGGAGGAAATTTGTGTCATTCGAGTTGACCAAAATTCAAACCATTTTTATGATATAAAAATCGGGTTGGTGTGAGTTAAACTTGATTGACCTAATTCAACCTGAAATTCCCACTTCCTCAGCCCATTTTCATTCCTAGCCGAATCTCATCCCAGCTCAACACACATACCTATACTATAAATCACTAAGTCCTAATATCCCAAACCTTAATCATTTATCAATCATCAGTCGCCAGCCACACCCCCTACCTTTACTGCCACCTACTGCTGTTCACCGTCTGCCAATATTTGCTGTTGTCGTTGCCGTTGCCATTTGTTGTTGTTCTTTGTCCGTTCTTCACACCGTTGTTTTGCCCCCCATCTCATCCGTCATCTCCCTTCTTCCCTTCCTCGCTTTGTCAGTCCTCGGCCTCCCTCTTCCATCGTTCGTTGTTTGATTTCGTTTGCTGTTCGTTTTCCACTCGTCTTCTCTTGCCGCCGCACCACCCTCTTGGTTGTGTTGCCTTTGTCATCCTCTATATTTCGTTTTATGTTTTACTGTCATCGCCTTGTCATCGCCCCGCCCTTCTGGTTGCGTTACTTTTCTGCCATTCTTGCCCGTCACTTTGTCCCCCAACGCCTTTGGTTTAGCCTTAATCCTATATTTCTGAGTTAGGGTAGGGTAAATCTAACCCGACCCGACCCTAATCTTATATTTTTGAGTTAGGGTTGGTTTGGGTTCTCTCCCCAATTTGAATTGGTTTGGGTTGGAATTTTTTGATTGTGAAAAAGGTCCATTAATTTCAGGTTTCGGTACCAACTTGGCACGAAACTTGAAACTCCATTAATTTCAGGTTTCGGCACGAACTTTACCCGAAACCTGAAACTTTCACCCGTTTCACCCCTACATAGCATATTCTTCGAACAGTTTTTTTTGTAATAATTTTTCTTTTGCACTCTGATACAAAAAAAAAACTCATTTTTTTCAAAAGGTACCTAAATACAATGTGAAACATGTGCAATTTCTTTTTTACAGAGTTACAGATATTGTTTTAGCATAAAAGCAACTTAAATATAAGCTGCCATTGTTTGACCTTTAATTAATTTTCTTTTGTGTAAAGTTTCCACATAAAAAAAAAAAAAGAAAGAATTACCTTAAAGTTTGTTATGTATCCACAAATAGTTTACATGATAATTAAACTTTAAAGATAACTTACAGATAGTCATTAACTTAGACTCATATTACAATATGTAATAGTATTATTTGTAATGTTTGAAAAAATCTATAGATTGAGGAATATGAAAATATTACCAAACGTATACTGTATTACTTACGCACATCAAAATCTTTTTATTTCTGGAACAGAGAAACACACTGCTTCCATTTCCCTCCATTTTGCCTCTTCTGGAGGCACAGCAAAAACAGGGTAGCAAGGATGGGGCTAGGCCGCTAGAGTGACAGTTTAGCTTCTCGTTTGTACCGGTTTTTTTCTTCTCAGGGAATAGAATCCCTAGTAGTCTCTCCATTAACCTCTGGAACCCTTTTCCGGTATATGTAATGTGTTTAACTCGTAGTATCAAGTTTGGCATTTTCTAGCTTGCTTGCCCTTGTTTTTGCTAGATTTTCTAGCAGCCTCTCCACTCCCCTCTGAAATTGACTTTTTTTTCCCTTCTTTCTTGAATCCTTGTTTGTTTTGGTTTCTGTTTGGATATTTAATGTGTTCTGCCTCTGTTAGTGCTGCTGCAGCGCTGGACATGAGTGGTAATGTGTTTGTTTTTTGCCACTCCGACAAGCTTGAACTTTTGGGATTTCCCCCTATTTTCTGATAGTTATCCTTGTTTGTTTTGGTTTCTGTTTGGATATTTTAACGTGTTTTGCCTCCATTAATGCTGCTGCATTGCTGGACATGAGTGGTAATGTGTTTGTTTTTTGCCACTGCTCCAAGCTTGAACTTTTGGGTTTCCCCTTGTTTTCTGATAGTTTCCTTTTATTTCCCGAAGTCGTTGAGGAGTGTTCTTCTCTAAAGGGTTTAAACATGGTACTTTCTTTTCATGGTAAATCGTGAGTTTGTGTTTTGTTCTTCCTTCACCTTGAATCTTCAAAGCAATATGTTGGTTCGACTAATTGCTAACCATCAGGAAACTTTTGTCTTCTTAACTCTATAATAATGGTTTTTGGTTTATTTTTGGGTAACCCTTTCTATGTTTTTCTAGTGTATTCTTTATAAAGGGTTCTGAAAGCGATATCTTCGGTTTTCCTGGACTTGCTGAGTAACTAGTTGCTTCCTTTAAGCACGAATCTGTATATATGATAGCTAAACAAATTTTCTTTAATTTTTGTGTTCATTCCGGTGTAAGTTGTGTTGTTCTTGTTTCACTTCTTGCCTCATTTTGGGTTTCCACCCTCCAAAACCCAACATCTCAATACAGTCTTATACTATCACCAATAATTCTAGTTTCCCTCATGACCTTTCCTAATGATTTTCTTATTCTTTTTCTTGGATTATGTACTTTGCAGAGTTCATTCAGTGGAGGATGGATAATCAATTAGGGTCTGAGAAAGCTGGAAGTTTCCTACCTCAGCCCCCAGCATAGAACCCTGTGATTCCCCAGTGATATATTATCAGTAGGCATGGTGTTGGGAGCATGGGGATGCCAATTTCGTTATGGTCCAACCATTTAATAATGACAATCAAAGTCCTAGATGCAGTTTTTTACCAGTATAGTGTATGTTTTTCCCAATTGCCTTATGTTTAACTGTTTGGTGATATTGCATGCTTTATCTTCATAGGAAATTCATGAATCAATATGCAGGCTGCTTCTTGTCAGAAGATGGCAAGGCTGTTGAAGGTAAGGGAATTGATAGAAAAGTGATTGATGCACTTTATCAGACATATGCGTTTGATCTATGTGATAAAGGGTTTGCATGTGTCGGAGTGTAGTGTCTGTACACGGTTGGTACCCTTCCTTAAACTGAGATGGAGTTCATTGTGATGTTGGATGGAACATCTGCTAAAAGGTCCTTCCATACATGCATTCAAACTTTGAAATTTGTCTATTATCTACATTCCTAAATCGTAATGCAATTACTTTCTCCTAGATGTGATGGGAGCCTAGATGGGACAGCTAAGTGGTCCAAGTCATCATTCGGCTATATGGCTTACAGGGTTGTGATAAGCTGTGGAGCCAACATACCTTTTAAGTTTGTATCTCGTGTGCTGCCAGGAGCTGATAGAGCAGATGCTAATTCACAAGATGCACTGGGGGTGCTTGATATTGTGTTACGACAGCAAGCAGCTACCAGGTTAGTTTCTCAATGGAAGAAATCCCTTAATTTAGTTAGAATCTTACCTGCTTTTATTACATTGCCATTTGTGTCATCTAAGTCATACTTGTATGTAGAAGGGGTGTCTGTTGGTCCGGTAGTACTTTTTCCATGATAATTGAAGAAACTATGTTGATGTTGAATCAGGCCTTCGACACTTCCATTCCAGCTTCTGTCCCACTGAGGGGGTTTATCTCTTAACATGGGTAATTTTCTATATTTTGTTTACATGTTATATCCTAAGTTTTTACATTATCTATGTTGTGTTCACTTTTTTTTCCCTGATGAAATGTGAACATTAATATTGGGGATCTCAACCAAAATTTTCAAATGTATCCACAACATTGGTTCTGACACCTGGACTGGTGATTGATTTTCTATTAGCAATCCAGAATGTGAGAGAGCACCTGCATATTTCTTGGGAACAAATTAAATTGATTGCAGGCGTTTGCCTGTTTGTTCTAACCATGTTTAAATCGTGGCAAAACAGATGCTGAAGAATTTGAGGGTTAGGCCAAGCCAACGCAATATGGAATTCAAAATTATAGGTTTGAGTGAAAAGCCTTGCTATCGCCAGTAGTACATATGTGCTCAATTGACACTAACTTTTCTCTTTACTTGTACTTTCCGGTTGCAGTTATACCTTTTTGCATTTAGTGTTCATATTCTCATCATGTTATCTGTCTTAGTTTTCCAATGAGAGGAAAAGACAATGGTGCTGGTGAAGGGGAGCCATCAAACATCACTGTGTATGATTATTTCAAGCAAAAATATGGTATAGAGCTCACTTTTTCGGCTTACATGCCTTGTCTAGATGTTGGAAAACCTAAACAGCCCAACTATCTACCCATACAGGTCTGCAGTGTCCTGCTTGTTAAAGAATCCTGTTTGAAAATTTGTACTTGATTATAATAATTCTCCAAATGCTTGATGCCTCGTCTTGTTTTCCTTTTTGAAAGCTCCGTCTGCTTGTGACATTACAGCGGTACACAAAAGCATTGTCATCAATCTAGAGAGCAAATCTTATTGAGCAGTCTAAACAAAAGCCTTTAGTCTAGAAAGAATACAAACTTTAACTGATGTATGTTTTCATTTCCATCTAGAGACATATTTGGCAGTTCATATAAAATTATCCATTTCTTGGATCTTCTATAATTAAATATCTAAAAAAAAATTCCAATTTCTTTTGCAGGCTATGAAAAGCTACAAATACAATAATGACCCTATGCTTGCTACATGTGGAATTTTTATTGGAAAGCAACTGACTAATTAATGTTGATGGCCGTATCCTTAAGACCCATACGGTACTTCTTGTTTTCTTCAGTACTACCATTATTTTGCAAATTTTTTTTTGTTACTTGAGCATGAGATTCTTTATTCTGGTTTGCAGTTGAAAGTTGGGAACAATGAGGACTGTATCCCAAAGTTGGGAACAATGAGGACTGTATCCCAAGTTGGTGGAATTTCAACAAGAAGGTATCACCTTGAAGGGAACTTCTTATTTGACCTTTTTTGTTTTTTGATTTAAGATTTGGATTGGTTGCCTTTTACATGCACAGTGACTTGTTATCCACACTTGAACATTAAAGCTAAACCAACTTACAGCCATTATTGATATTCCTTTTCCAGGGACTTATAGATCCAACCAAAATTGACTGTTGGATTCTGTGCGTTACAATACTACTTATATTACCCAAGAGCTAATCGATTGTGGAAGAAAAAAGGGTGCTATAAGCATCTGCAGATTTTTTTTTTTTGTGGAATTGGGGAAATTATTCTAGTACCACATCATATAAACCTGTATGTTTATTGTAGCTTATTGCAAGACCACTTAAACTAATTGAGGAGGGTCAACAATTAAGAAAAGGCAGCCCTGTGGCTAAAGTTGACACCATGTTCATGCAAATTGTAGAGAAGCTTCCTGGTCCTCCGTAGTTTATTTTGTGTCGAGATGAATTAATTCTAGAATTAATGGTATTTTTTTTATTCTCTGTTGAGAAGTTTTTTTAGCTAAAGAGTTGTCTTTAGCAATTGGTTTGACCGATCATTTTGTGACATCTCCAGAGCCATGGAAGAGGAAATGCCTCAGTGATTTAGGCATAATCATGCAGTGCATTAGCCTTAAGAAAGTGAATTGTTAGTATTTAACTAATGTGCTACTGAAATAAAAGGTGCAATTTGAGAGCTTAAATATCTTCATATGAGTGTAGATTCACATTAGCTTATATACAAGCATTTTTTTTCTCATTCTTTGAAGCTTGGAGGCAAGAATTCTTTGTTGGCAATAGAGCACTCAAATCAAATCCCATTAATAGATGATACTCTTACATTGATTTTAGGCATGGATGTCTCACATGGCTCTTCTGGTCGATCACATGGATAAGGTAGATGTATTTATGAAATGTTGTTCCAAGTTTACCATGATATGCAGACCACACCAATAGTGACCGTATGCATGCAATGGGTAAGAGATACGAAACTTAAAACATTAAAAATTGTCATGTAGCATAGCATTCTTAAATTCTACAAGGATAATACTATTGTCTGTGAACAAGGGATGAAGTATAATTATTGAACTTTTTTAAAGTCAAAAGTATTACATGTTGGGAAATACATAATCACTAACGAAAAACAATCATGCTATTTTATGACACCTTTTATAGGGAACTTCTAGGCCAGCCAACTACCATGTCTTGTATGATGAGATTGGCTTCAATCCTAACATCTTACAAAGTCTTATCCACTCCCTATCATATGTGTAAGTTTCAATATATGAAAAAAAAAATAATGCACTTCACCCACTAGGCTTTTTGTTGTTTATTGACCCAGACTTGTACTCTATCTTTTTTTTTTTTTTTTACCTTTTGTGTTTTACTTTTGTAGGTACCAATGCAGCACCACAACTACATCCATTGGTAGGTTTATCCAAACTTTCCCCTATTCTTATTGCCAAGGTTATCAAAGTTGGGTTTCTACATTGAGTTGTTTTAATTTTTTTATAGTCGTAAACAGTCGTAGAGTCATAAGATTCTATAAAAAAGTTTTCAGAAAAAGATGAAAAAAATATAATCATCTACATTATCTCAAGATGTTCATATTATATAATCTTTTCACTTACTAATACTTTAACATCATAAAAAAATTACATGACATGAACATATAATTTAAAAAAACAAGTTTTCAAATTCAGAATTCATAAATGAAAAGTTGAAAACATCACAATTATCTAATGGAACACATGGAACATCATGACCAATGATAGCATTGATATTATCATCTTCTAAATTAATATATTATTTTATTCTTTTATAGTTTTATTATTTAATAGGTTAAACTCATTTATCTAAATATTTGTATCATCATTAACATTTTCTTCATCTACATCCACATCTACATATAGTTGATAACCAGGATTATTAAAGTCATAGCGAAAGAGAGTAATTAAGCGACATTGGAAGCCTGAGGGAAAAAAATAAGAGATGATTTGTGTTTTTTCGATTATCTTTATTTTTTTTATTTTAACTCTAAATTAGTTGAATGTAATTGTATAAAAATTGAATTAGGTAATAAATTAATATATTTTTTTCTTGATATCATTTTTTAGCCCAATTTTAGCAAATTTGATATAATAATGTAGAAACATAAAGTCATTAAATTTTTAAGTTTCTAAGACTAAATTCGGGATTCTACCCATTTCTACCTACATATAAGTTTCTACTAAGACTTGAAATGTTTTTTATTTCTAGAATCATAGAAACGTAAGTCATAATTTTAATAACCATGCTTGTAACTATTGTAAAAAAAATTTCACCACTCTTATCATATTTAATGTCATTTTCTTGGTTGTAATTATTCTTATTCGTTATATGCATCTTGTGGCAAAACCAATGAGCCAGCTTATAAAGCTCGAGGATTTGCCAGAGTTTGTTTCGGGACTTATCCCACTCCCACAACATCCACGCCTAAATTCTAATATGACCAACTCTATGCTTTTAGGTTAGGATGAGCTTTGAAAAATCCTTATATTTTTTTGATTTGTTTCTCTGGTATATATAGGGGGATGAAAAACTAGAAATATATTAGTGGAAATATATTAGAGATAACTAGGAATGTTTTATCTTCCTATGTTTAATTATTTGGTGATATTGAATGTTTTATCTTCTTAGGAAATTCATGAATCAATATGTAGGTTGCTATCTCGTCAGAAGATGGCAAGGCTGTTTAAGGTCAGCGAATTGGCAGAAAAGTGTTTGATGCACTTTATCAGACATATGCGTTTGATCTATGTAGTAAAGGGATTGCATACGACGAAGCGAAGTGTTTGTACACGGTTGGTACCGTTCCTCAAAGTAAGATGGAGTTCACTATGATATTTGATGGAACATTTGCCAAAAGATACTTCCACACATGCATTCAAACTTTAAAATTTGTTACTTAGGTATATGAGTACCTGGGGGAGGTTGATGCTCCCAAGTTCACAGTCATTGTTGGCCAGCAGAATCATCATACAAAATGGAGGAATAGAAAAAAAATAGTACTATAAAACATATTGTAAAGGTTATGTTTTTTTTTTTTTTACCTTTTTTGTACATGGTTCATGACTATTTTACAGCCGGTCCCTATCTATCGAATTAGCCTCTAATCTCCTACATGCAAGTCCAAGCTCCAAATCCGACTTGTAATTTTGCTAAGAGGCATCTGACTTCAAGCACACATTGGAGCATAAATGTTGACGCATACAAGAACCTTTGCTTTGCCTTCATTCTCAAATCTAAATTCAGGGGTCCATTTTTTCATTTGTATGACAAAAGGATAATTTTTTAATGAACTTTCTCAAATGAGAACAATCAATTGACTAAGCCTTCATGATTAGTTTTGCATGGCTACGTAACCATTTGTCTTTATCTTGCTTGATTGGAGGATAAGGTAAATGTATTTATGAAATGTTGTTCCAAGTTTGCCATGATATGCAGACCACACCAACAATGACTGTATGCATGCAATGGGTAAGAGATACGAAACTTAAGACACTAAAAACTGTCACGTAACACAGCATTCTTAAATTCTACAAGGAAAATACTGTCTGGGAATGAGGGATGAAGTATAATTATTGAACTTTCTTCAAGTCAAATGTATTGCATGTTGGGAAATACATAATCACTAACAAAAAACAGTCATGCTGTTTTATGACACCTCTTACAGCGAATTTCTAGACTGGCCCACTACCATGTCTTGTATGATGAGATTGGCTTCAATCTTAATGTCTTACAAAGTCTTATCCACTCTCTATCATATGTGTAAGTTTCAATATGTAAAAAAAATAATAATAATAATGCACTTCACCCACCGGCATTTCTCTTATTTATTGACACGAACTTGTACTCTGTTTTTTTTTTTTTTTTTTGTGTTTTACCTGTGTAAGTACCAACACGGCACCATGGCTACATCCATAGGTAAGTTCATCCAAACTTCCCCTATTCTTGTAAGCAAGGCTATCAAATTTGGGTTTCTACCTAGAGTCGTTTTGGTTTTTTTACAATAATAAAAAGCCGTAGAGTTGTACGATTCTACAAAAAAGTTTTAGAAAAAGATGAAGAAAATATAATCATCTAAATTATCTCAAAAAGTTCATATTATATAATTTTTTCACTTACTAATACTTTAACACCATAAAAAAATTTCATTACATGGACATATAATTAAAAAAAAAACAAGTTTTCAAATTCACAATTCATAAATGAAAAGTTGAAAACATCATAATTATCTAACGGAACACATGGAACATTATGACAAATGATAGTATCAATATTATCATCTTCTAAATTCGTATCTCCGTTTTATTATATAATCTTTTCACTTACTAATACTTTAAAGCCATAAAAAATTTCATGACATGAACATATAATTAAAAAAAACAAGGTTTCAAATTCACAATTCATGAATGAAAAGTTGAAAATATCACAATTATCTAATGCAACACTTGGAACACTATGACCAATGACAGTATCAATATTATCATCTTCTAAATTTATATCTCCATTTTAGTCTTATATAGTTTTATTATTTAATAAGTTAAACTCATTTATGTAAATATTTGTATCATCATTAACGTTTTCTTCATCTATGTCCTCATCTACATATACTTGATAACCAGAATTATTAAAGTCATAGCGAAAGAGAATAATCAAGCGACATTGGAAGCCTGAGGAAAAAAAACAAGAGATGATTTTTGTTTTTGCGATTATCTTTAATTTTTTTATTTTAACTCTAAATGAGTTGAGTTTAATTGTATAAAAATTGAATTGGATAACAAATTAATATATTTTTTTCTTGATATCATTTTTAGCCCAATTTTAGCAAATTTGACATGATAATGTAGAAATGTAAAATCATAAAATTTTTAAATTTCTAAGACTAAAATCAAGATTCTGCCTATTTCTACCTACATATAATTCATTGCTCTTATCATATTTAATGTCATTTTCTTGGTTGTTAATTATTCTCATTCGTTACATGCATCTTGCGGCACAACAAATGAGCCAGCTTATGAAGCTCGAGGTTCTGCCAAAGTCTGTCTCGGGACCTATCCCACTCCCACAACTTCCACGCCTAAATTCTAATGTGGCCGGCTCTATGTTTTTTTTATTGATCTTTGACTCAACCCGTGTTTTTGGGCATCAACATGCTTTTAAGTTAGGATGAGCCTTGAAAAATCCACATATTTTTTTAATTCATTTCTCTTGTATATATTAGTGGAAATATATTAAAGATAACTAGAAATGCTTTTAGGTTAGGATGAGCCTTGAAAAATCCACATGCTTTTAGGTTGATGCATATTTTTATGTTAGGACGAGCCTTGAAAAAGCCGCTCATTTTTTGATTATTTTTTTCTGTATATATAGGGGAATGAAAACTAGAAATTTATTAGTGGAGATATATTAGAGATAACTAGGATAACATCTGATTTAGGTTGTTTTGTATTTAGCTTTACATTTACTGTTATCTCCAGTATTTCTATATTTATCATGTTGTACTCTACCTTCAGTAACGGAAGTATGAGTGATACTTTTCACTAATTCATCCTTGTTATGGTATGAAAGTATAGATGATACTTTTCACCAATTATCCTTGTTATAGTATGGAAGTATGTATGATACCTTTCATCAATTCATCCTTGTTATGGTATCGGAGCAAACTGCTCCTGTCTAACCCATCATGCAATTATGACCGAGAACGATGGCAACTCTCACTCCATTTCATGCTTTCCTGATCCATCAAAAGCTTCTTTCTTTGGGCTTTCTCTTGATATTAGGACCCTTAGACGAGCTAACCTACTATAAGAATTTCGAGATATTAACATTCCATATAGTCGAAGAAAATATTTTGAATAATCAAAACTTATATTTCAAACTCATTACTTATCATTTGGTATCAAAATGGCAGAACAACTACAATTGAATCTTGTACATAATATCTCTAAGCTTATGGTATATATTGAATATTACTTTAAATTTATATTAAACCTTGAGTTCTTATAGTCATTCTCCTATTTGCTAACATTATACTTTTTGCTATTTTGCATGAGTGGGATAAGAGAGAGTAAGCACGAATATGTTGTAAGCGGCAAGTTGTCAATCATTCCATAAAACGTAAAAATAGTTCATAAAATGCATAACATAAGACTCGAATGGAACAATTTTATCAAGAATATCATAAATCCAATATTGATCAAACAAATATCATAAGCATATAAATAAGTCAAATTGTTCATCTATTATATTATTATAAAGGGGAAGCAAAAGAATTTTATATAGTTGTCCATTTTATTAGAGACTAATTGAGCTCCACGTCATTTTTAGCTTTATAAATAGCAAAATTACCACCATATTAATAGCGTAATCCAAGAAATATCCATTAAATGTTATTATCAATTGTGGATCATATGTGACATTCAATCCAAAATATCTAACTTTACCTTATCAATTCATGTTTTTAACTTTAACTATAGCCTAGTTCATCATTTGTTATTTTCTGTTTCCAGTTTTGTTTTATATATATTATACAATTTTATTTGTTATTTTTTCTTTTTTTTTTCTTTCTAGTTTTCCTTTTCTTTTTTATTTTTCTTTGCATTATTGGTTAAAATTCAAATGGTCTTCAAAAAGAATAATCATATACTAAAAAAAAATAACTTCTCTAAAAATACTAACAGATACTCATAAAAAAACAAAAAAATAATAATTAAAATAACAAAGAACAAATAGTTTATTAAAAATGATAAAAAAAACAGATGAAATTGATGAAAAAAGCATTGATTTTAGGCATGAATATCTCACACGGCTCTTTTGGGCGATCAGATATACCATCTATAGCAGTGGTAATATCATTTTCTGCATTCGAGGTGTTCCCAAGGTAGATTTTCGTGCTCTTTTACATTCTTTAATTCACTCTAATATTCAGGTTGTTGGGTCTCGACATTGGCCACTGATTTCAAGATAAAGAGCAGCAATTAGAACTCAGTCACCGAAAGTGGAGATGATTGATGCTTTGTGCAAAAAACTTAGCCAGTGGAGATGATGATGGCATGATTAGCTACTATTTTCAACAATTTCTATTCCCACGTGGGGACGTGGGGTGGGCTTGTATTTAATAGTGGTGTATATTCTTTCTTAGGTTTTTTTGGGTGATATTGATAATAGCAAATGGTTTTCGTGTAAGTGAAGTAAAGTTATATGTGTTTCCTTTAGGACGTTTTTTTCAAGTGCAGATGGATGCTAATGACCCCTGGGTTATACATCTATGTAGTTTCCTTAATCATGCACCTTGTAATACATTTTTTTTAATTTTTAATGATTTGATAAATGCTGGCCATCATCTTCACTTGTTTGGTAAAACCATGCATCTTGTCCATTAATAAAAGATTATGCATCTTGTTCATGGCTTATGTGATGCCATAGATTATTTATCTTGAGCCTTTAGATTACCATGTGTGTTTCCCATCTTTGCTAAATTTAGACTCTTATTTTGTAGGGAATTGCTTCTGGACTTTTACCAGACTAGTGGTCACAAACCAAAGCAAATTATTATATTCAGGTAATTTTTTAGGTTATATTAGAGGGCTTACTTATGTTATGGTGTTTCTTGGTTATTAGGGAACGTTTTAACCTGCTTGAATATAACAATTCTGATTTTTTTTGTGATTACTTATTGCATGATTCCTTTCATCTATGGGGTTCCATTTTTTTGTCCGCAAATTTTTAATGAATTCTTCTTTGCTTAGGAATGGAGTTAGTAAATCGCAGTTCAACCAGGTTTTAAACATTGAGCTAGATCAAATTACGAAGCTAAAGTACATTTAAAGCATTAATATATTCCCTCCACCTCTATTTAGGCACTACTTTTCCGTGTGTAGCCATTTGTGTTTTATGCTTGTATCTTTAAAGAAATGCGTATAATCTCTATATATGATATTTCTACAAAGATAACCATGCCGTTAGTTGATGTTTTAAACTTTTTTTAAATGCAAACATAAAATGGTGTTTGTTTTCCTTCCTCGTCCTTAAAATAAATGAAAGAATGTTTCAAAAGTATTGTTATATGATACGTTACTTTTTTCCCTTAAATGCGCTACTTAAGTTGTGTAGGCCTAAAATTCATATATCTATAGATAAAGGAGAAACTTACTTGTTACTCCTAGTCATTTCTTTTTGCATTAATGTGAGATCCATTTTATATTTTTTAAAAGTTATGGTCCTCATACATCAACGTGTTAAAAAAAATCAATATTAAAGTAATAATTCTTTGTTAGACTCCATCTATTTAGTAGAGATTCCTAAATCTTCTATCTTTTACATACTCAAGTCACTGCATTTTAATTCCAATATTTTAAATACCTATTATTAATGTCATTTCACTAACAATAAATCCTATTTTAGTTGGCATTGTAAATGTTATTTAAACATATCAATGTACTGTTTTTGGATGATTTTAATGCTAATAAATTCATGATATTAATTATTTATAGTTTATAAGATTTTATCTTGGGGCATATATACTTTGTCCATGTTAAGAGCACCAGGATTGTTTTGTTGCATTAATATTTCTATTCTCCACAATTTTCTAACGGACTCCATGACTTTAAATTAATTCCTACCATTTTCTCAAATTTACTTTTACATTCAAACTATGTAACTCCATATATTTCTTTTAAAATGGTTATAATTATTATTTTTTGCTATAACTAAATTGTTCAATATTATCTTGTATAAATTGTCTTTTCCTATTTGAAAACTATTACCCATTTTTCATTATAATTAACATAATTGAAAATGAGAGTTTTGTGTTGAAATGCGTGGAACGACAAAAAAACTTCCTTGAAGTGCGTGGAACGACAAAAAAACTTCATTCCTAGTTCTACTTTGTCTTTTAATGAGTACATATTTCTTAATTCTATAAAATTTGCTTGGAAGAGATATTTGGTCACAATGAAGCCCAATAAAGAAGATTTCAATGATGGAGGTGACTATATATATATATATTCACTAGAAACATGGTAATAGGTTATGCCTTAACATATTTGACTGCTTATCATCTTGCGCTTTTATCTTTTTTCCTAATTCGGGCTGTAACATCCCAATTTATTTCTTAATGTTTTCTTCCAACAACCATATCAAATGAATTAGCAAATATTACAACTAATAGAATAAAAAAACCCAAACAACTAACACATAGCACAAAATCTTATAAAAAAAAAAACAGCGAGACCCGTGTATTGCACGAGCAACACAACTAGCATAGACAATACAATTTGTTGCTATCACATGGTCATATTAATGTGATGTTCACTTTTTTTTTGTTTTATATATTTATATGTTTTATTTCTGAATTAGATCTTAGCTAGCTTAACTAGTTTATTCACATATAAATTGATTGTCTCTATTAAAAAATCTATAAACTATACTTTACATATTTTTTTTTTTGAATTTTTTTTGGTAAAATGTCACTTGAAAATAACAC
The DNA here is from genome assembly GCA_039654915.1 of Aquilaria yunnanensis. Lineage (NCBI taxonomy): Eukaryota > Viridiplantae > Streptophyta > Magnoliopsida > Malvales > Thymelaeaceae > Aquilaria > Aquilaria yunnanensis. Next base: position 9,072,465 of record CM077595.1, read on the forward strand.
TGTTGTGAGACGTTTTTGTGTGGATACAATTGGTGAATCTATCAGACCATCTTCTACATTTTAAAAAAAATTAAGTTTGATCCATTTGGTATTAATTAAAAAAGAAAGTGAAGTTAATTGGTCACTCTAGAATGAAATTAAACCTTAGTAGTATCTACAATAATAAGGCTTGACGAGCATTTTATTTTACATTGGACAAATGTTTCTTTGAAATAATTGTACTATTTGGTTATCCCTGATGTTTTTTATTTTTTAGAGATTTGGATCGCTGTCTCTTGAGAAAATAATCAACAATCATAGATGATTGAAAATGGGACGTTAATAAACAAATCAGCTTGTTTTTGTAGTTTTCCTTGCCTTTTGTTTTTTCAATTTCTTATTAAGTGTTTGTATCATTTCCTAAATAGAGTTTTTTTTTTGTTAAAGCTTTGTTTTAATTGATTTTAATTTATGCCTTTTAAATGCATCTTGATTTAGATTAAAGTAGATGTTTCATTTTGAATATTCTTGTTGCATGTGATGTTATAGGTTATGTATCTTCTAGATGTATAAAAAACTGGAAATATAAATTCCTTTTCATTCTAAAGTTTGGTGTTTTAACTTTTTACCAACTGTGAAATGATCATAGACAACTTCCATTAAGATAATTTTAATAATGCCAAATGTAATACAAACTTTAAAACTAAGTATAAAAAGGTTAATTAATCTCACCAGTTTTTTCATAAACAACCAAATTATGACACACACGATTGTGAAATTCTTTTCGATATAAAATTTCAAATTCACTTAGTATGAAAATAACACCTAATTGTCTCCCATTTCAAAAAATTATTTAGATTTTTCCTTTTGGTAGATAAGCATAAGACATAAATTATTTAGGTTTTTCCTTTATTGACTGGTCCTAAATTGCATTCAAATTTTTAGAGTTTAGTTAAGGCCAAGGCCGTAACCCTAGTCATTCCACTACTCAAATTTAGGGATATAAATGGCCGGGTCAAAGCCTTTTGGGCTTGGCTCAAGCTCAATGAGTTCAAAATATGTGGGCTCAAGCTCAGCTCAAGAGCTTAATAAGCTCAATAGAATCAAAAGTAAATTATAACTTATGAAACCTTAGGGGCTTGTATATAAGTGTTATATAACCCTAGAAGATAAATTATAGCTAATATTATACAATGACATTAACTTTTGATCAAGGACTAACCAAAAGTCTTTAAACCATAGTGTGAAATCATGACTTAACTCTAGAGGGGATGAGCGTAGTTAGTCCTTTTACCATAATAACTAAGGTTTCAAGTTCACTAGGTGAAAAAACATATCGAGTTTAATTTAGAATTGAGCTCAAGTCTAAGCCCGATAAGGCTTAATGCGATAAATGAGATAGAATACTTTAATAAAACAACCCAAAGATAGAATACTCGTTTATGACATAAAAATAAAATAAGAGACCTATAGTAGAATTTAGCCTTTTTCGATTACTATTATTCATAAAATTAAAATAGCATATTTGATATGTAAAAATAGAGATAGTCTTATGCAATATTTGAGCAAGTTAAAATTTCTTTTTGTTGATGACTCCTCACTCTTGATCACAATCCATTACTTTGAGTTGTTGATGGGACTTGACGTAGATTCTCTGGATTAGGGGCAGATGTTTGGTTATTGATAGTGTCAAATGCCCCTCTTTAGTATTGACAGGGTAAAACTATGGATAAACTATACATCAATGTCGGAAGTGGAATTTGTTACTATTTTAGAGGCAATCCACATAGCGGCAGCTTTTTCTCTAAAATATATTACAATAATCTCATATTGCTCACAAGCATTGGATGTTCACATCATAGGTCACAACTACCAAGATTAGTAGGTATTATTAAGTAGGTTGTTTTCAAAATGGAGAAATTTGATCGCTGTAATGCATCGTCATATTTTTCTAGCACACAACTTAACATGTCAATGTCCCTTAGTCTTTTTTCTACATTTTCAATGCAAAAAAAAACAAGAATTTCCTTTTGTAAACTTTTGATCACCTTCTATAGTAGATGCATAAGATTGTCATTATAAAATTCTAAAATTTACAATGTATTCATCAAATTTCTTCTTCTAAGTATAATTGAAAATGTTCGAAGGTTTGGTGAAAAGTAGTGCTACTATACCGTTCATGCACTTCTTATTGGAAATAATCCACAATTTGCCTCCCTGTTGTCTTGTGAACATACATTTTATTGTTGGAATATGAGCAATTTTCTACAATGTATGCTATCTAATATTTTAAATTAAAATTAAACTATATAGTATGTTTTTAAATAAATTTAAACAATCAAATAATAGTAGGATAATAATTTAAATTTTTTATTTTTTATTTAACTCGAAATGGTTATTTTTCTCCTCACTTTAGAAAATAAAGCATATTATTTCTTAGAAAAGAAATGTATATAATATAAAGATTAAAGACCTCCAACACAAAAGCCGGACTTGTCTTTTAACATACACAACTACCACGGATCCCACCCGTCATTGCTCTTGGAGACTGAGAAAGAAAATAATAGTCGGTGATAGGTTTTCTGGATGAAAAGTCCCTTTGTTTATCATTGCCGTTGTGGTGTTTGTTGGCAAGTACTCAAGACAGTGATGGAGATAAAAATGCTGCCTCAAAATGTTATTGAAATTGATTTTCCTTCTTTATTTTTTTCGAGATTTCAGCTTTGAAGGGAATATTAGTGACGTAATTATTATTTGTTAATTTAAATTAAACTCATATAATAGTGCATTTTATTGTACATATTGGCACACTAAAATCTCAAATAATTGCTTCACAAAAATCTTTCAATTTTTTATTTACTTTTCTGCGTTAGAACCTGTGGGCAAGTAGCCATACTACACATGTGTTAATTGTTAATTAAATACATTATGTTGTCATTTCTTCTTTTATTGAGGGGTCCTGCCATATTTTCAAATTATTGAACCTTATTAATCTCACATTTTTCACATGTTAAATTGATACGTAAACATACTTGTATCCCTAAAGTATTCATGAAAAAGGAAGAGATAGAGATTTTTTTTAATAAAGACATAGATTTTTTGTTGTAAAAAAAGGCGTGTTGAATGAGCAAAACAGAGAGTTACATGATACTACGGTTGCCGTTGTACCTTGTTCCAGCATTAATTGTAAAATGAATCTCCAAACTATACTAGAGCCAACACTACTATATTACTCAAAAGCCAAAAATTGCTTCGATCATCTGACTCACCATTGATTGTTTGCTCTCCTCTTCTGCATTTTCCAATCCATAACATACCAGTGCTTACCTACACATCTAAACTTCTTGTTAATATATCATTACTTTTGCATCACAAATGATTGTACATAATATTCAAATTAGGATCCCTCTTAGCTTAGGTATGGTGATAATCATGAGTGACATGAAACAATAACTTAATTAATGGTTATCAATAACTCATATCCAACTATCACCATGAACAGAAACTTTAGGGAAAGTAAACGGTTTATTGCAAGAAGAATGAAGAGGTGAAGTGTAGATAGTACAATACTTCAGAAGGAGATTTTTAATTTTCCTATTTATTAAAAGACAAATGTTAAAAAAGACTACTGCTTTGTGGAACATAAAGACAGGAGTTAGCAGAGGAAAAATAATCGGTTTATTACAACAATAATGAAAAAAATAAAAATTCATAGTTGGTAAGATATTTGAATTTTGTAGGCTCTATTATTTTATATCATGAAACCAATTACCTCATAATTGATTAAGGAAAATTTTATTAACTTTGAACATAAAAATGATATTTTATTAGAGATACCTGTTAGCTAGCAAGTTACAACCTCTAATTGATCTACAAATTGAGAATATTTAGGCAACTATTTAAAAATTATTATTTTTCTTTCATAAGGAAATTGAGTAGATAACTGATTTTAAAAATGTAGAAGACATTGTTTCTTAAATTTTGGGAAACTCAAGTTTTAAAATAAAATATTTTACTTTAAGTGTTTTTAATTTAGTAAATGAGTTTTTCTAAATTTAAAAAAAAATTTTTTGACATATTTAAAATAATTTATGGATTCAAATGTTTATTAGACAAAACTTGAAAAAGAGAAATGAGTCCACCAACTTATATTAAAAAAAATGAACATATTATTATTTCTTACCTGTTCGTGACTTCAATTTGATCAACTTTCACAACATATTTTTCCAACAATTTGGTTTTTCATAATAATTTTTTTCTGCACTATGATACAAAAAAGTCCTTTCAAAATGTATCTAAAGACAATGTTAAACAAGCATAATTTTTTTTTGACAAAGCTATAAATATTTTTTTGGTGTAAAAGCAACTTAAATATAAGCTATCACTCTATGACCTTTAATTAATTTTTTTTAGTAAGTTTTCTACATAAAAAAAATGATTATCTTAAAGTCTGTTATGTACCCACAAATAGTTTAAACAATAATCAAATTTTTACGATAACTTACAGTTACTCAAGAACTTAGACTCATATTACAATTTCATTTGTAAGGTTTAAAAACTAACAATTTTCCCTATTTATTTACATTTTCTGACACTAAATTTTAAAATCTTAATCAATTTAAGTTGTATAGTAACTATCTACAGATAATTTCAACATGGTAGTATTTCTTTACATTTACTAATTTTTTTAAACGATCAATTTGTCCTCTCTATAAATGCAAAACAACATTTTTCAAATATGAATCAGCTGTAAAAAATTTAAATAATTTAAAATTATTATTATATAATTAATAGATAGTTAAAATTAGATTTTAGAAATCAATCAATATGAAGAAAGACAAGAGGAAGATGTGGTCATATTAATTTGATGTTAGTTTTTTTTTTCATTTTTTCAAGTATCTATAGATTTTATTTCTCAATCAGATTTTAGGTAGCTTAGCTAGTTCACTGATATATAAATTGATTATCTCTATACAGAAATCTATAAACTATACTTTACATATTTCTTATCTTTTTTAAAATCTTTGTGATTGTAAAATGTCACTTGAAAATAACGTTGTTGCGACATGTTTTTTTGTGGACACAATTTGGTCAATCTGTTGAAGCATCGTCTCCAGTCTAAAAAAATTAAGTATAATTGGCGTGGTATTAATTAAGGAAGTAAATGGAGTTAATTGGTCACTCCATAATAAAATTAAAAAAGTTAATTACAATTTTCCATTGAGGTTTAGGTGAAATTACACATTGTCCTTTCCTGTTTCAAAACTATTTATTTTACCCCTGACATTTTTAATACAGTCCAGCAACAACTTCTGAAATCTTAATTTAGACTGTATGGTTATCATCTTTAAATAATTTCTATGTGTATAGCAATTTTTTTACAATTAATTGACATTTAAAAAATATTTTTTTAAAAACTGAAAAAAAAATATAGAAGAAAAAACTAATAATTTAAGGTGTTCAATAACTATAAAAAAATACCATACAGATTGAAATTAGTAGAAGATGATTATTGTGATGTTTAAATTAAGATTTCAAAAGTTATTGTCGGATTGTATTAGAAAGATATAGGCAAAGTGTAGATTTTTGAAATAAGAGGGGCAAACTGTAATTTTACATAAACATCAGGGGGTAAATTATAATTATCCCAATTAACAATTAGTAGTAGCTGAAGTAGTAGGGCTTTATGGGCATTTTATTTTGTATTTGACAAATGTTTCTTTGAAGTAATTGTACTATTTGGCTATCCTTGATTCTTTTTTTTTTCTTAAAGAGATTTGGGCTTTTGTCTCTTTGAGAAGATAATCAACAATCATAGATGATTGGCGATGGAAGTTAACAAACATATCAACTCATTTTTGTAGTTTTTCTTTGCCTTTTGTGTTTTCTTTTTTATGTGTTTGTCTCCTCTCATAAATGGAGTTTTTTTTTTTGTTAAATGTTTGTTTTAATTGATTTTAAATTGTGTCTTTTAAATGCGTCCTGATTTAGATTGAAGTATATGTTTCATTTTGAATATTTTCGTTGCATGTGATGCTATAGGTGTATTAAAAGTTATTGTAAATTCTTTTTCATTCTAAAGATTAGTGTTTTAACTTTTTACCAACTGTGAAATGATCATGGATAACTTCCACTAAGATAAATTTAATAATGCCAAATGTAATAAAAATTTTAAAACCAAGTATAAAAAGGATAATGAATCTCACGAATTTTTTCATAAACAACCACACACAATTGTGAAATTCTTTTAGATATAAAATTCCAAATGTACTTACTATGAAAATAACACCTAATTTTCTCTCAATTCAGAGAATTATCTAGGCTTTTCCTTTTGGTAAATAAGCATAAGAAACAAATGGAAGACAAACATCCGACAGAACAAAACAAAAGCCTTTATCAACTGGTTTTAAATTGAATTCAGATTTTCAGAGTTTAGCTAAGGGCTAGCCATGACCCCAGTTACTCCATTACTCAAATTTAGGGCTATAAATGGCCGGGTTAAGCTTCAGCCCTTTAAGCTTAAGTTCGGTTAACATTTTCGGGTTTGGATCAAACTTGATGGGTTCAAAAAATGTGAGCTCAAGCTCGGCTCGAGAGCTTGCTAAGCTCAATTGAATCAAGAGCAAATTGTCACTTATAAAACATTAGGGAGCTATATGTAAGTGTTATGTAGCCCTATAAGGTAAATTATAGTTAATCTGATATAATGACACTCATTTTTTACTAGGGACTAACCAACAGTTTTCAAACCATAGGAGCTTATGTGAAATCATGGCACTCTAAAGGGGATGAGCATAGTTACTCATTTTCCCAAAATAGCTAAGGGCATGAGCTCACTAGGCTAAAAAATATATCAAGTTTAATTTTGGTTTGAGCTCAAGTTTAAGCTTTATAAGGCTCAATTTGAGAAGGCTCTAGTTGAGTTTAAGCTCAAGTTACTCACAAAATCTCAGCCCATTTATACCCTTATTCAATTTAGTGCACAAGAACTGAAACTATATTCTTCATCATATTTAATGGAATTAATTTTCAAAATTGGAATAAGACCTAATTGGCATTCAGAATATTTGAGGATATCTAAAGGTGAGGGAGAACAAGTGAAATTTAGTAGTACGTTTCCCATTCCGTGAAAGACAACAAGTGAAATTTAGTTGTACTTGTCCCTCATATATACCACAAAAGTTTCATCAATTTCGTTGAATATGTGAACAATTGCATTGAAATTTTTACAAAACCTTAGGTGGGAATAATTGATTGCATAAAGAAAATGAAACATTTTTTATTTACAGTTTCAACTATTAATTAAATTGTGTCATACCTTATCTGTTCACAACATCTTCTAACTGCCGACAGAAGAAATTATGAGGATTTAATTATATGGATGAACCCAAAACTTTGAAAATATACCATAAAAGAAAACATCATTTTTAATTAACCTAATTATCTACCCATAGAGGTCTGCAGTGTCTTGCTTGTTAAAGATTTCTGTTTGAAAATTTGTACTTGATTATAATGATTCTCCAAATGCTTGATGCCTCGTCTTGTTTTCCTTTTTGAAAGCTCTGTCTGCTTGTGACATTATAGCGGTACACAAAAGCATTGTCATCAATCTAGAGAGCAAATCTTATTGAGCAGTCTAAACAAATGCCTTTAGTCTAGAAAGAATACAAACTTTAACTAATGTATGTTTTTATTTCCATCTAGAGGCATATTTGGCAGTTCATATAAAATTATCCATTTCTTGGATCTTCTATAATTAAATATCTAAAAAAAATTTCCAATTTCTTTTTCAAGCTATGAATAGCTACAAATACAATAATGACCTTATGCTTGCTACATGTGGAGTTTTTAAAAATTAATGTTGATGGCCGTGTCCTTAAGACCCATACGGTACTTCTTGTTTTCTTCAGCACTACCATCATTCTGCAAATTGTTTTTTGTTACTTGAGCATGAGATTCTATATTTTGGTTTGCAGTTGAAAGTTAGGAACAATGAGGACTATATCCCAAAGAATGGCTGATTGAATTTCAACAAGAAGGTGTCACCTTGATGGGAGCTTCTTATTTGACCTTTTTTGTTTTTTGATTTAAGATTTGGCTTGGTTGCCTTTTACATGTACAGTGACTTGTTATCCACACTTGGACACTAAAGCTAAACCAACTTACAACCATTATTGAAATTCCTTTTCCAGGAACTTACAGATCCAACCAAAATTGACTGTTGGATAGTTGTTAGTTTTTCTGTGCGTTACAATACTGCTTATATTACCCAAGAGCTAATTGATTGTGGAAGAAAAAAAGGTGCTATAAGCATCTGTAGATTTCTTTTTTTTTTTTTTTTTTGGAATTGGAGAAATTATTCTAGTAGCACATTATATAAACCTGTATGTTTATTGTAGCTTATTACAAGACCACTTAAACTAATTGAGGAAGGTCAACAATTAAGAAAAGGCAGCCCTGTGGCTAGAGTTGACACCATGTTCATGCAAATTTTAGAGAAGCTTCCTGGTCCTCCGTAGTTTATTTTGTGTCGAGAAGAATTAATTCTAGGATTAATGGTATTTTTTTTATTCTCTATTGAGAAGTTTTTTTAGCTAAAGAGTTGTCTTTAGCAATTGGTTTGACCAATCATTTTGTGACATCTCCAGGGCCATGGAAGAGGAATTGCCTCAGCGATTTAGGCATAATCATGCAGTGCATTAGCCTTAGAAAAGTGAATTGTTAGTATTTAACTAATGTGCTACTGAAATAAAACGTGCAATTTGATAGCTTAAATATCTTCATATGAGTGCAGATTCACATCAGCTGACATACAAGCATTTTTTTCTCATTCTTTTAAGCTTGGAGGCAAGAATTCTTTGTTGGCAATAAAGCACTCAAATCAAATCTCATTAATAGATGATACTCTTACATTGATTTTAGGCATGGATGTCTCACATGACTCTTCTGGTCAATCACATGGATAAGGTAGATGTATTTATGAAATGTTGTTCCAAGTTTACCATGATATGCATACCACACCAACAGTGACCGTATGCATGCAATGGGTAAGAGATACGAAACTTAAAACATTAAAAATTGTCATGTAGCATAGCATTCTTAAATTCTACAAGGATAATACTATTGCCTGTGAATAAGGGATGAAGTATAATTATTGAACTTTTTTAAAGTCAAAAGTATTACATGTTGGGAAATATATAATCACTAACAAAAAATAATCATGCTGTTTTATGACACCTCTTATAGGGAACTTCTAGGCTAGCCAACTACCATGTCTTGTATGATGGGATTGGCTTCAATCCTAACGTCTTACAAAGTCTTATCCACTCCCTATCATATGTGTAAGTTTTAATATGTGAAAAAAAAAATAATGCACTTCACCCATCAGGCATTTTGTTGTTTATTGACCCAGACTTGTACTCTGTCTTTATTTTTTTTTACCTTTTGTGTTTTACTTTTGTAAGTACCAATGCAGTACCACAGCTACATCCATAGGTAGGTTCATCCAAACTTTCCCCTATTCTTATTACCAAGGTTATCAAAGTTGGGTTTCAACCTAGAGTTGTTTTAGTTTTTTTACAGTCATAAACAGTTTTAGAGTCATAAGATTCTATAAAAAAGTTTTTAGAAAAAAGATGAGTAAAATATAATCATCTACATTATCTCAGGATGTTCATATTATATAATCTTTTCACTTACTAATACCTTAACACCATAAAAAAATTACATGACGTCAACATATAATTTAAAAAAATAAGTTTTCAAATTCAGAATTCATAAATGAAAAGTTGAAAACATCACAATTATCTAATGGAACACATGGAACATTATGACCAATGATAGCATTGATATTATCATCTTGTAAATTCATATCTTCATTTTATTCTTTTATAGTTTTATTATTTAATAGGTTAAACTCATTTATCTAAATATTTGTATCATCATTAACATTTTCTTCATCTACATCCACATCTACATATAGTTGATAACTAGGATTATTAAAGCATAGCGAAAGAGAGTAATCAAGTAACATTGAAAGCCTGAGGGAAAAAAATAAGAGATGATTTATGTTTTTTTTGATTATTTTTAATTTTTTTATTTTAACTCTAAATTAGTTGAGTTTAATTGTATAAAAATTGAATTAGGTAATAAATTAATATATTTTTTTCTTGATATCATTTTTAGCCCAATTTTAGCAAATTTGATATAATAATGTAGAAACATAAAGTCATAAAATTTTTAAGTTTCTAAGACTAAATTCGGGATTCTACCCGTTTCTACCTACATATAAGTTTCTACTAAGACTTAAAATGTTTTTTGTTTCTAGAGTCGTAGAAACGTAAGTCATAATTTTAATAACCATGCTTGTAACTATTGTAAAAAAAATTTCACCGCTCTTATCATATTTAATGTCATTTTCTTGGTTGTTAATTGTTCTCATTCGTTACATGCATCTTGTGGCAAAACAAATGAGCCAGCATATGAAGCTTGAGGATTTGCCAGAGTCTGTCTTGGGACTTATCCCACTCCCACAACATCCACGCCTAAATTCTAATATGACCAACTCTATGCTTTTTTGTTGATCTTTGACTCAACCCGTGTTTTGGGGCGTCAACATGCTTTTAGGTTAGGATGAGCTTTGAAAAATCTGTATATTTTTTTTATTTGTTTCTCTGGTATATATAGGGGGATGAAAAACTAGGAATATATTAGTGGAAATATATTAGAGATAACTAGGAATGTTTTATCTTCCTATGTTTAATTGTTTAGTGATATTGAATGCTTTATCTTCTTAGGAAATTCATGAATCAATATGTAGGTTGCTATCTCATCAGAAGATGGCAAGGCTGTTTAAGGTCAGCGAATTGGCAGAAAAGTGTTTGATGCATTTTATCAGACATATGTGTTTGATCTATGTAGTAAAGGGATTGCATACGACGAAGCGAAGTGTCTGTACATGGTTGGTACCGTTCCTCAAACTGAGATGGAGTTAACTATGATATTTGATGGAACATCTGCCAAAAGATACTTCCACACATGCATTCAAACTTTAAAATTTGTTACTTAGGTATATGAGTACCTGGGGGAGGTTGATGCTCCCAAGTTCACAGTTATTGTTAGCCAGCAGAATCATCATACAAAATGGAGGAACAGGAAAAAATAATAGTACTATAAAACATATTGTAAAGGTCATGTTTTTTTTTTTACCTTTTTTGTACATGGTTCATGACTATTTTACAGCCAGTCCCTATCTATCGAATTGGCCTCTAATCTCCTACATGCAAGTCCAAGCTCCAAATTCGACTTGTAATTTTACTAAGAGCCATCTGACTTCAAACACACATTGGAGCATAAATGTTGACGCATACAAGAACCTTTGCTCTGCTTTCATTCTCAAATCTAAATTTAGGGGTCCATCTTTTCATTTGTATGACAAAAGGATAATTTTTTAATGAACTTTCTCAAATGAGAACAATCAATTAACTAAGCCTTCATGATTAGTTTTGCATGGCTACGTACCCATTTGTCTTTATCTTGCTTGATTGGAGGATAAGGTAAATGTATTTATGAAATATTGTTCCAAGTTTGCCATGATATGCAGACCACACCAACAGTGACTATATGCATGCAATGGGTAAGAGATACGAAACTTAAGACACTAAAAACTGTCACGTAGCACAGCATTCTTAAATTCTACAAGGAAAATACTACTGTCTAGGAATGAGGGATGAAGTATAATTATTGAACTTTCTTCAAGTCAAATGTATTGCATGTTGGGAAATATAGAATCACTAACAAAAAACAGTCATGCTTTTTTATGACACCTCTTACAGTGAATTTCTAGGCCAACCCACTACCATGTCTTCTATTATGAGATTGGCTTCAATCCTAATGTCTTACAAAGTCTTGTCCACTCCCTATCATATGTGTAAGTTTCAATATGTGAAAATAATAATAATAATGCACTTCATCCACCGGCATTTCTCTTATTTATTGACACGAACTTGTACTCTATTTTTTTTTTTTTTGTGTTTTACCTGTGTAAGTACCAACACGGCACCATGGCTACATCCATTGGTAAGTTCATCCAAACTTCCCCTATTCTTGTAAGCAAGGCTATCAAATTTGGGTTTCTACCTAGAGTCGTTTTGGTTTTTTTACAGTAATAAAAAGTCGTAGAGTCGTAGGATTCTACAAAAAAGTTTTTAGAAAAAGATGAAGAAAATATAATCATCTAAATTATCTCAGAAAGTTCATATTATATAATTTTTTCACTTACTAATACTTTAACACCATAAAAAAATTTCATTACATGAACATATAATTAAAAAAAAACAAGTTTTCAAATTCACAATTTATAAATGAAAAGTTGAAAACATCACAATTATCTAATGGAAGACATGGAACATTATGACAAATGATAATATCAATATTATCATCTTCTAAATTCATATCTCCATTTTATTATATAATCTTTTCACTTACTAATACTTTAACACCATAAAAATTTCATGACATGAACATATAATTAAAAAAAACAAGGTTTCAAATTCAAAATTCATCAATGAAAAGTTGAAAACATCACAATTATCTAATGGAACACATGGAACATTATGACCAATGACAGTATCAATATTATCATCTTCTAAATTCATATCTCCATTTTATTCTTATATAGTTTTATTATTTAATAAGTTAAACTCATTTATGTAAATATTTGTATCATCATTAACGTTTTCTTCATCTATGTCCTCATCTACATATACTTGATAACCAGAATTATTAAAGTCATAGTGAAAGAGAGTAATCAAGCGACATTGGAAGCCTGAGGAAAAAAAATAAGAGATGATTTTTTTTTTTCGATTATCTTTAATTTTTTTATTTTAACCCTAAATGAGTTGAGTTTAATTGTATAAAAATTGAATTGGGTAACAAATTAATATATTTTTTTCTTGATATCATTCTTTAGCCCAATTTTAGCAAATTTGACATGATAATGTAGAAATGTAAAGTCATAAAATTTTTAAATTTCTAAGACTAAAGTCAGGATTCTGCCTGTTTCTACCTACATATAAGTTTTTACTAAGATTTGAAATATTTTTTGTTTCTAGAGTCATAGAAACGTAAGTTTGTGAGACGTAAGTCATGATTTTAATAACCATACTTGTAACTATTGTAAAAAAAATTTCATTACTCTTATCATTTTTAATGTCATTTTCTTGGTTATTAATTATTCTCATTCGTTACATGCATCTTGGGGCACAACAAATGAGCCAGCTTATGAAGCTCGAGGATCTGCCAAAGTCTGTCTCGGGACCTATCCCACTCCCACAACTTCCACACCTAAATTCTAATGTGGCCGGCTCTATGTTTTTTTTATTGATCTTTGACTCAATCCATGTTTTTTGGCATCAACATACTTTTAAGTTAGGATGAGCCTTGAAAAATCTGCATATTTTTTTGATTCATTTCTCTGGTATATATTAGTGGAAATATATTAAAGATAACTAGGAATGCTTTTAGGTTAGGATAAGCCTTGAAAAATCCACATGCTTTTAGGTTGATGCATATTTTTATGTTAGGACGAGCCTTGAAAAAGCCGTTTATTTTTTGATTAATTTTTTCTGTATATATAAGGGAATAAAAACTAGAAATATATTAGTGGAGATATATTAGAGATAACTAGGATAACATCTGATTCAGGCTGTTTTGTATTTAGCTTTACATTTACAGTTATCTTCAGTATTTCTATATTTATCATATTGTACTCTACGTTCAGTAACGGAAGTATGAGTGATACTTTTCACTAATTCATCATTGTTATGGTATGGAAGTATGTATGATACTTTTCACAAATTCATCCTTGTTATGGTATCGGAGCAAACCGCTCCTGTCTAACCCATCATGCAATTATGACTGAGAACGATGGCAACTCTCACTCCATTTCATGCTTTCCTGATCCATCAAAAGCTTCTTTCTTTGGGCTTTCTCTTGATACCAGGACCCTTAGACAAGCTCACCTGGAAGCAAAGTGTCACAGCTGAAAACCTACTATAAGAGTTTCGAGATATTAACATGCCATATAGTCGAAGAAAATATTTTGAATAATCAAAACTTATATTTCAAACTCATTACTTATCATTTGGTATCAAAATGGCAGAATAACTACAATTGAATCTTGTACATAATATCTCTAAGCTTATGGTATATATTGAATATTAATTTAATGTTATATTAAACCTTGAGTTCTTATAGCCATTCTCCTATTTGCTAACATTATATTTTTTGCTATTTTGCATGAGTGGGATAAGAGAGAGTAAGCACGAATGCGTTGTAAGCGGTAAGTTGTCAATCATTCCATAAAACGTAAAAATAGTTCGTAAAATGCATAACATAAGACTCGAATGGAACAATTTTATCAAGAATATCATAAATCCAATATTGATCAAAAAAATATCATAAGCATATAAATAAGTCAAATTGTTCATCTATTATATTATTATAAAGGGGAAGCAAAAGAGTTTTATATATTTGTCCATTTTATTATAGACTAATTGAGCTCCACATCATTTTTAGCTTTATAAATGGAAAAATTACCACCATATTAATAACGTAATCCAAGAAATATCCATTAAATGTTATTATCAATTATTGACCATATGTGACATTCAATCCAAAATATCTAACTTTACCTTATCAATTCATGTTTTTAACTTTAACTATAGCATAGTTCATCATTTGTTATTTTTTGTTTCCAGTTTTGTTTTACATATATTTTAAATTTTTATTTGTTATTTTTACTTTTTTTTTTCTTTCTAGTTTTCCTTTTCTTTTTTATTTTTCTTTGCATTATTGGTTAAAATTCAAATGGTCTTCAAAAAGAATAATCATATACTAAAGAAAAAATAACAACAGATACTCATAAAAAAAACAAAAAAATAATAATTAAAATAAAAAAGAACAAATAGTTTATTAAAAATGATAAAAGAACAGATGAAATTGATGAAAAAACAATGATTTTAGGCATGAATGTCTCACTTGGCTCTTTTGGTCGATCAGATATACCATCTATAGCAGTGGTAATATCAATTTTCTGCATTCGAGGTGTTCCCAAGGTAGACTTTCGTGCTCTTTTACATTCTTTAATCCACTCTGACATTTAGGTTGTTGGGTTCCAACATTGGCCACTGATTTCAAGGTAAAGAGCAGCAATTAGAACTTAGTCACCGAAAGTGGAGATGATTAATGCTTTGTGCAAAAAACTTAGCTAGTGGAGATGATGATGGCATGATTAGCTACTATTTTCAACAATTTCTATTCCCGTGGGGGGGACGGGGGGTGGGCTTGTATTCAATAGTGGTGTATATTTTTTCTTAAGTTTTTTTGGGTGATTTTGATAATAACAAATGGTTTTCATGTGAGTGAAGTAAAGTTATATGTGTTTCCTTTAGGATGTTTTTTTCAAGTGTAGATGGATGCTAATGACTCCTGGGTTATACATCTCTGTAGTTTCCTTAATCATGCACCTTGTAATACATTTTTTTTTTAATTTTTAATGATTTGATAAATGCTGGCCGTCATCTTCACTTGTTTGGTAAAACAATGCATCTTGTCCATTAATAAAAGATTATGCATCTTGTTCATGGCCTATGTGATGCCATAGATTATTTATCTTGAGCCTTTAGATTACCATGTGTGTTTTCCATCTTTGCTAAATTTAGACTCTTATTTTGCAGGGAATTGCTTCTGGACTTTTATCGGACTAGTGGTCACAAACCAAAGCAGATTATTATATTCAGGTAATTTTTTAGGTTATATTAGAGGGCTTATTTATGTTATGATGTTTCTTGGTTATTAGGGAACGTTTTAACCTGCTTGAATATAACAATTCTGATTTTATATGTGATTACTTATTGCATGATTCCTTTCATCTATAGGATTCTATTTTTTTGTCTCGCAAATTTTTTAATGAATTCTTGTTTGCTTAGGAATGGAATTAGTAAATCGCAATTCAACCATGTTTTAAACATTGAGCTAGATCAAATTGTGAAGGTAAAGTACATTTAAAGCATTAATATATTCCCTATATCTCTATTTAGGCACTATTTTTCCGTGTGTAGCCATTTGTGTTTTATGCTTGTATCTTTAAAGAAAAGCATATCATCTTTATATATGATATTTCTACAAAGATAACCATGCCGTTAGTTGATGTTTTAAACTTTTTTTAAAATGCAAGCATAAAATGGTGCTTGTTTTCCTTCCTCATCCTTAAAATAAATGAAAGAATGTTTCAAAAGTATTGTTATATGATACGTTACTTTTTTCCCTCAAATGTGCTACTTAAGTTGTTTAGGCCTACAATTTATATATCTATAGATAAAGGAGAAACTTACTTGTTACTCCTAGTCATTTCTTTTTGCATTAATGTGAGATCCTTTTTATATTTTTTAAAAGTTATGGTCCTCATACATTAACGTATTTAAAAAAAACCAATATTAAAGTAATAATTCTTAGTTAGACTTCATCTATTTAGTAGAGATTCCTCAATCTTCTATCTTTTACATACTCAAGTCACTGCATTTTAATTCCTATATTTTAAATACCTATTATTAATGTCATTTCACTAACAATAAATCCTATTTTAGTTGGCATTGTAAATGTTATTTAAACATATCAATGTTCTATTTTTGGATGATTTTCATGCTAATAAATTCATGATATTAATTATTTATAGTTTATACGATTTTATCTTGGGGCATATATACTTTGTCCATGTTAAGAGCATCATGATTGTTTTGTTGCATTAATATTTCTATTCTCCACAATTTTCTAACCGACTCCATGACTTTAAATTAATTCCTACCATTTTCTCACATTTACTTTTACATTCAAACTATGTAACTCCATATAATGCTTTCAAAATGGTTATAATTATTATTTTTTGCTATAACTAAATTGTTCAATATTATGTTGTATAAATTGTCTTTTCCTATTTGAAAACTACTACCCATTTTTCATTATAATTAACATAAATGAAAATGAGAGTTTTGTGTTCAAATGCGTGAAACAACAAAAAATCTACCTTCCAAGTTCTACTTTGTCTTTCAATGAGTACATATTTCTTAATTCTATAAAATTTGTTTGGAAGAGATATTTGGTCACAATGAAGCCCGATAAAGAAGATTACAATGATGGAGGTGGCTATATATATATTCACTGGAAACATGGTAATAGGTTATGCCTTAACATATTTTATTGCTTATCATCTTGCACTTTTATCTTTTTTCCTAACTCGGGCCGTAACATCCCCAATTTATTTCTTAATGTTTTCTTCCAACAACCATATCAAATGAATTAGCAAATATTACAACTAATAGAATAAAAAAGCCCAAACAACTAACACATAGCACAAAATCTTATAAAAAAAAAATAAGGAGACCCATGCATTGCACAAGCAACACAACTAGCATAGACAATACAATTTGTTGCTATCACATGGTCATATTAATTTGATGTTTATTTTTTTTGTTTTATATATTTATATGTTTTATTTCTGAATTAGATCTTAGCTAGCTTAACTAGTTTATTCACATATAAATTGATTGTTTCTATTCAAAAATCTATAAACTATACTTTACATATTTTTTTTTTGAATTTTTTTTGGTAAAATGTCATTTGAAAATAATGCTGTTGTGAGACATTTTTGTATAGATACAATTGGTGAATCTATCAGACCATCTTCTACATTTTAAAAAAAATTGTATGATCCACTTGGTATTAATTAAGAAAGAAAGTGAAGTTAAATTGGTCACTCTAGAATGAAATTAAACATTAGTAGTAGTTGCAGTAATAGGGCTTGACGAGCATTTTATTTTACATTGGACAAATGTTTCTTTGAAATAATTGTCCTATTTGGTTATCCCTGATGTTTTTTATTTTTCAGAGATTTGGATCGCTGTCTCTTGAGAAAATAATCAACAATCATAGATGATTGAAAATAGGACGTTAATAAATAGATCTGCTTGTTTTGTAGTTTTCCTTTCCTTTTGTTTTTTCTATTTCTTATAATGTGTTTGCATCATCTCCTAAATAAAGTTTTTTTTTTGTTAAAGCTTTGTTTTAATTGATTTTAATTTATGCCTTTTAAATGCATCTTGATTTAGATTAAAGTAAATGTTTCATTTTGAATATTTTTGTTGCATGTGATGTTATAGGTTATACATCTTCTAGATGTATAAAAAACTGGAAATATAAATTCCTTTTCAATCTAAAGTTTTGTGTTTTAACTTTTTACCAACTGTGAAATGATCATGGATAACTTCCATTAAGATAATTTTAATAATGCCAAATGTAAAACAAACTTTAAAACTAAGTATAAAAAAGGTTAATTAATCTCACCAGTTTTTTCATAAACAACCAAATTATGACACATACGATTGTGAAATTCTTTTAGATATAAAATTTCAAATTCACTTAGTATGAAAATAACACCTAATTGTCTCCCATTTCAAAAAATTATTTAGGTTTTTCCTTTTAGTAGACAAGCATAAGACATAAATTATTTAGGTTTTTCCTTTATTGACTGGTCCTAAATTGCATTCAAATTTTTAGAGTTTAGTTAAGGCCAAGGCCATAACCCTAGTCATTCCACTACTCAAATTTAGGGGTATAAATGGCCGGGTCAAGCCTTTTGGGCTTGGCTCAAGCTCAAGGAGTTCAAAAAATGTGCGCTCAAGCTCAGCTTAAGAGCTTGATAAGCTCAATAGAATCAAAAGTAAATTATAACTTATGAAACCTTAGGGGCTTGTAGATAAGTGTTATATAACTCTATAAGATAAATTATAGTTAATATTATACAATGACACTAACTTTTGATCAAGGACTAACCAAAAGTCTTCAAACCATAGTGTTAAATCATGACTTAACTCTAGAGGGGATGAGCGTAGTTACTCCTTTTACCATAATAACTAAGGTTTCAAGTTCACTAGGCTAAAAAACATATCGAGTTTAATTTAGAATTGAGCTCAAGTCTAAGCCCGATAAGGCTTAATGCGATAAATGAGGTAGAATATTTTAATAAAACAACCCAAAGATAGAATACTCATTTATGACGTAAAAATAAAATAAGAGACCTATAGTAGAATTTAGCCTTTTTCTATTACTATTATTGATAAAATTAAAATAGCATATTTGATATGTAAAAATAGAGATAGTCTTATGCAATATTTGAGCAAGTTAAAATTTATTTTTGTTGATGACTCCTCACTCTTGATCACAATCCATTACTTTAAGTTGTTGATGGGACTTGACATAGATTCTCTGGATTAGGAGCAGATGTTTGGTTATTGATAGTGTCAAATGCCCTTTTTTAGGATTGACTGGGTAAAAATATGACTAAACTATACATCAATGTCGGAAGTGGAATTTGTTACTATTTTAGAGGCAATCCAAATAGCGGCAGTTTTTTCTCTAAAATATATTACAATAATCTCATATTGCTCGCAGGCATTGGATGTTCACATCGTAGGTCACAACTACCAAGGTTAGTAGGTATTATTGAGTAGGTTGTTTCCAAAATGGAGAAATTTGATCACTGTAATACGTCATCGTATTTTTCTAGCACACAACTTAACATGTCAATCCCCCTTAGTCTTTTTTCTACATTTTCAATACAAAAAAAACAAGAATTTCCTTTTGTAAACTTTTGACCACCTTCTATAGTAGATGCATAGGATTGTCATTATAAAATTGCATTCAAATTGACTGGTCCTAAATTGCATTCAAATTTTTAGAGTTTAGTTAAGGCCAAGGCCATAACCCTAGTCATTCCACTACTCAAATTTAGGGGTATAAATGGCCGGGTCAAGCCTTTTGGGCTTGGCTCAAGCTCAAGGAGTTCAAAAAATGTGCGCTCAAGCTCAGCTTAAGAGCTTGATAAGCTCAATAGAATCAAAAGTAAATTATAACTTATGAAACCTTAGGGGCTTGTAGATAAGTGTTATATAACTCTATAAGATAAATTATAGTTAATATTATACAATGACACTAACTTTTGATCAAGGACTAACCAAAAGTCTTCAAACCATAGTGTTAAATCATGACTTAACTCTAGAGGGGATGAGCGTAGTTACTCCTTTTACCATAATAACTAAGGTTTCAAGTTCACTAGGCTAAAAAACATATCGAGTTTAATTTAGAATTGAGCTCAAGTCTAAGCCCGATAAGGCTTAATGCGATAAATGAGGTAGAATATTTTAATAAAACAACCCAAAGATAGAATACTCATTTATGACGTAAAAATAAAATAAGAGACCTATAGTAGAATTTAGCCTTTTTCTATTACTATTATTGATAAAATTAAAATAGCATATTTGATATGTAAAAATAGAGATAGTCTTATGCAATATTTGAGCAAGTTAAAATTTATTTTTGTTGATGACTCCTCACTCTTGATCACAATCCATTACTTTAAGTTGTTGATGGGACTTGACATAGATTCTCTGGATTAGGAGCAGATGTTTGGTTATTGATAGTGTCAAATGCCCTTTTTTAGGATTGACTGGGTAAAAATATGACTAAACTATACATCAATGTCGGAAGTGGAATTTGTTACTATTTTAGAGGCAATCCAAATAGCGGCAGTTTTTTCTCTAAAATATATTACAATAATCTCATATTGCTCGCAGGCATTGGATGTTCACATCGTAGGTCACAACTACCAAGGTTAGTAGGTATTATTGAGTAGGTTGTTTCCAAAATGGAGAAATTTGATCACTGTAATACGTCATCGTATTTTTCTAGCACACAACTTAACATGTCAATCCCCCTTAGTCTTTTTTCTACATTTTCAATACAAAAAAAACAAGAATTTCCTTTTGTAAACTTTTGACCACCTTCTATAGTAGATGCATAGGATTGTCATTATAAAATTCTAAAATTTACAATTTATTCATCAAATTCCTTCTTCTAAGTATAATTGAAAATGTTCGAAGGTTTGGTGAAAAGTAGTGCTACTATACCATTCATGCACTTCTTATTGAAAATAATCCATAATTTCTCTCCCTGTTGTCTTGTGAACATACATTTTATCGTTGGAATATGAGCAATTTTCTACAATGTATGATATCTAATATTTTAAATTAAAATTAAACTATATAATATGTTTTTAAATAAATTTAAACAATCAAATAATAGTAGGATAATAATTTAAATTTTTTATTTTTTATTTAAATAAAAATGGTTATTTGTCTCATCACTTTAGAAAATAAAGCATATTATTTCTTGGAAAAGAAATGTATATAATATAAAGATTAAAGACCTCCAACACATAAGCCGGACTCGTCTTTTAACATACACAACTACCACGGATCCCACCCGTCATTGTTCTTGGAGACTGAGAAAGAAAATAATAGTTGGTGATAGGTTTTTTGGATGAAAAGACCCTTTGTTTATCATTGCCGTTGTGGAGTTTGTTGGCAAGTACTCAGGACAGTGATGGAGATAAAAATGCTGCCTCAAAATGTTATTGAAGTTGATTTTCCTTCTTTATTTTTTCGAGACTTCAGCTTTGAAGGGAATAATAGTGACGTAATTATTATTTGTTAATTTAAATCAAACTCATATAATAGTGCATTTTATTGTACATACTGGCACACTAAAATCTCAAATAATTGCTTCACAAAAATCTTTCAATTTTTTATTTACTTTTCTACATTAGAACTTGCGGGCAAGTAGCCATACTACACATGTGTTAATTGTTAATTAAATACATTATGTTGTCATTTCTTCTTTTATTGAGGGGTCCTGCCATATTTTCAAATTATTGAACCTTATTAATCTCACATTTTTCACATGTTAAATTGATACGTAAACATACTTGTATCCCTAAAGTATTCTTGAAAAAGGAAGAGATAGAGATTTTTTTTAATAAAGACATAGATTTTTTGTTGTAAAAAAAGGCGTGTTGAATGAGGAAAACAGAGAGTTACATGATACTACGGTTGCCGTTGTACCTTGTTCCAGCATTAATTGTAAAATGAATCTCCAAACTATACTAGAGCCAACACTACTATATTACTCAAAAGCCAAAAATTGCTTCGATCATCTGACTCACCATTGATTGTTTGCTCTCCTCTTCTGCATTTTCCAATCCATAACATACCAGTGCTTACCTACACATCTAAATTTCTTGTTAATATATCATTACTTTTGCATCACATATGATTGTACATAATATTCAAATTAGGATCCTTCTTAGCTTAGGTATGGTGATAATCATGAGTGACATGTATCAATAACTTAATTAATGGTTATCAATAACTCATATCCAACTATCACCATGAACAGAAACTTTAGGGAAAGTAAACGGTTTATTGCAAGAAGAATGAAGAGGTGAAGTGTAGATAGTACAATACTTCAGAAGGAGATTTTTAATTTTCCTATTTATTAAAAGACAAACGTTAAAAAAGACTACTGCTTTGTGGAACATAGAGACAGGAGTTAGCAGAGGAAAAATAATCGGTTTATTACAACAATAATGAAAAAAATAAAAATTCATAGTTGGTAAGATATTTGAATTTTGTAGGCTTTATTATTTTATATCATGAAACCAATTACTTCATAATTGATTAAGGAAAATTTTATTAACTTTGAACATAAAAATGATATTTTATTAGAGATACCTGCTAGCTAGCAAGTTACAACCTTTAATTGATCTACAAATTGAGAATATTTAGGCAACTATTTAAAAATTACTATTTTTCTTTCAAAAGGAAATTGAGTATATAATTGATTTTAAAAATGTAGAAGACATTGTTTCTTAAATTTTGGGAAACTCAAGTTTTAAAATAAAATATTTTACTTTAAATGTTTTTAATTTAGTAAATGAGTTTTTCTACATTTAAAAAAATAATTTTTTGACATATTTAAAATAATTTATGGATTCAAATGTTTATCAGACAAAACTTGAAAAAGAAAAATGAGTCCATCAACTTATATTAAAAAAAATGAACATATTATTATTTCTTACATGTTCGTGACTTCAATTTGATCAACTTTCACAACATATTTTTCAAACAATTTTTTTTTTCATAATAATTTTTTTCTGCACTATGATACAAAAAAGTCCTTTCAAAATGTATCTAAAGACAATGTTAAACAAGCATAATTTTTTTTTGACAAAGCTATAAATATTGTTTTGGTGTAAAAGCAACTTACATATAAGCTATCACTCTATGACCTTTAATTAATTTTTTTTAGTAAGTTTTCAACATAAAAAAAATGATTCTCTTAAAGTCTGTTATGTACCCACAAATAGTTTAAACAATAATTAAATTTTAATGATAACTTACAGTTACTCAAGAACTTAGACTCATATTACAATTTCATTTGTAAGGTTTGAAAATTAACAATTTTCCCTATTTATTTACATTTTCTGACACTAAATTTTAAAATCTTAATCAATTTAAGTTGTATAGTAACTATCTACAGATAATTTCAACATGCTAGTATTTCTTTACATTTACTAATTTTTTTAAATGATCAATTTGTCCTCTCTATAAATGCAAAACAATATTTTTCAAATATGAATCAGCTGTAAAAAATTTAAATAATTTAAAATTATTATTATATAATTAATAGATAGTTACAATTATATTTTAGAAATCAATAAATATGAAGAAAGACAAGAGGAAGATGTGGTCATATTAATTTGATGTTAGTTTTTTTTTTCATTTTTTCAAGTATCTATAGATTTTATTTCTCAATCAGATTTTAGGTAGCTTAGCTAGTTCACTGATATATAAATTGATTATCTCTATACAGAAATCTGTAAACTATACTTTACATATTTCTTCTCTTTTTTAAAATCTTTGTGATTGTAAAATGTCACTTGAAAATAACGTTGTTGCGACATGTTTTTTTGTGGACACAATTTGGTCAATCTGTTGAAGCATCGTCTCCAGTCTAAAAAAATTAAGTATAATTGGCGTGGTATTAATTAAGGAAGTAAATGGAGTTAATTGGTCACTCCATAATAAAATTAAAAAAGTTAATTACAATTTTCCATTGAGGTTTAGGTGAAATTACACATTGTCCTTTCCTGTTTCAAAACTATTTATTTTACCCCTGACATTTTTAATACAGTCCAGCAACAACTTCTGAAATCTTAATTTAGACTGTATGGTTATCATCTTTAAATAATTTCTATGTGTATAGCAATTTTTTTACAATTAATTGACATTTAAAAAATATTTTTTTAAAAACTGAAAAAAAAATATAGAAAGAAAAAACTAATAATTTAAGGTGTTCAATAACTATAAAAAAATACCATACAGATTGAAATTAGTAGAAGATGATTATTGTGATGTTTAAATTAAGATTTCAGAAGTTATTGTCGGATTGTATTAGAAAGATATAGGCAAAGTGTAGATTTTTGAAATAAGAGGGGCAAACTGTAATTTTACATAAACATCAGGGGGTAAATTATAATTATCCCAATTAACAATTAGTAGTAGCTGTAGTAGTAGGGCTTTATGGGCATTTTATTTTGTATTTGACAAATGTTTCTTTGAAGTAATTGTACTATTTGGCTATCCTTGATTTTTTTTTTTTTTTAAAAGAGATTTGGGCTTTTGTCTCTTTGAGAAGATAATCAACAATCATAGATGATTGGCGATGGAAGTTAACAAACATATCAACTCATTTTTGTAGTTTTTCTTTGCCTTTTGTGTTTTCTTTTTTATGTGTTTGTCTCCTCTCATAAATGGAGTTTTTTTTTTGTTAAATGTTTGTTTTAATTGATTTTAAATTGTGTTTTTTAAATGCGTCCTGATTTAGATTGAAGTATATGTTTCATTTTGAATATTTTCGTTGCATGTGATGCTATAGGTGTATTAAAAGTTATTGTAAATTCTTTTTCATTCTAAAGATTAGTGTTTTAACTTTTTACCAACTGTGAAATGATCATGGATAACTTCCACTAAGATAATTTTAATAATGCCAAATGTAATAAAAATTTTAAAACCAAGTATAAAAAGGATAATGAATCTCACGAATTTTTTCATAAACAACCAAATTACAACACACACAATTGTGAAATTCTTTTAGATATAAAATTCCAAATGTACTTACTATGAAAATAACACCTAATTTTTTCTCAATTCAGAGAATTATCTAGGCTTTTCCTTTTGGTAAATAAGCATAAGAAACAAATGGAAGACAAACATCTGACAGAACAAAACAAAAGCCTTTATCAACTGGTTTTAAATTGAATTCAGATTTTCAGAGTTTAGCTAAGGGCTAGCCATGACCCCAGTTACTCCATTACTCAAATTTAGGGCTATAAATGGCCGGGTTAAGCTTCAGCCCTTTAAGCTTAAGTTCGGTTAACATTTTCGGGTTTGGATCAAACTTGATGGGTTCAAAAAATGTGAGCTCAAGCTCAAGCTCGGCTCGAGAGCTTGCTAAGCTCAATAGAATCAAGAGCAAATTGTCACTTATAAAACATTAGGGAGCTATATGTAAGTGTTATGTAGCCCTATAAGGTAAATTATAGTTAATATGATATAATGACACTCATTTTTTACTAGGGACTAACCAACAGTTTTCAAACCATAGGAGCTTATGTGAAATCATGGCACTCTAAAAGGGATGAGCATAGTTACTCCTTTTCCCAAAATAGCTAAGGGCATGAGCTCACTGGGCTAAAAAATATATCAAGTTTAATTTTGGTTTGAGCTCAAGTTTAAGCTTTATAAGGCTCAATTTGAGAAGGCTCTAGTTGAGTTTAAGCTCAAGTTACTCGACAAAATCTTAGCCCATTTATACCCTTATTCAATTTAGTGCACAAGAACTGAAACTATATTCTTCATCATATTTAATGGAATTAATTTTCAAAATTGGAATAAGACCTAATTGGCATTCAGAATATTTGAGGATATCTAAAGGTGAGGGAGAACAAGTGAAATTTAGTAGTACGTTTCCCATTCCGTGAAAGACAACAAGTGAAATTTAGTTGTACTTGTCCCTCATATATACCACAAAAGTTTCATCAATTTCGTTGAATATGTGAACAATTGCGTTGAAATTTTTACAAAACCTTAGGTGGGAATAATTGATTGCATAAAGAAAATGAAACATTTTTTATTTACAGTTTCAACTATTAATTAAATTGTGTCATACCTTATCTGTTCACAACATCTTCTGACTGCCGACAGAAGAAATTATGAGGATTTAATTATATGGATGAACCCAAAACTTTGCAATATACCATAAAAGAAAACATCATATTTAATTAACCTAATTATCAATACACTGTAAGTAAAACTAGCTTACAGAGCAGCAACTTTCTTTTGATAGCTAAAACTTGTTTGTACTATTTTGGTTATGATTCATTTTGATGTTAGTAAGAAAAACATGCAAAATTTAAAGGGGGTCACCTAGCTTATTTTCGTGTCCTAAATGGGTACTTAACCTTTATATTATCTTAGTGAGATATCTTTCCTTCTATTATACATCTTAATTTGGTCCTTTTTGTTAATTCCAACATTAAATAAGATGAAAAATGTTGATGTGGCATAAGAAATATTAAAATAAATCTTAAAATAACACTTTTAGTCCTCCAACTTTTCAAATAAACAATTCTAGACATTAAACTTTTTCCATGGCCTCCCTTGTCCCCTTCCTCCATCCACACTTCCATATTTTGTTTTCTAGTATTTTTGTTTTCATATTTCTAAAATTTAAAAAACATGTTTAGAATATTTGTGAAGTAAAATAGGCATTCAGAAAACAAGTTTGGCAAACTATTGTTTTTCTTGTCATGTAAATTCCCCAAAATCAATTCTTGTGCCTAACCCTAAACCTCATGAAACATATGCATACCTGCAACAGCCAGTCTCCACCATCCATAATCACTACCTCCCTCATTCTCCATTAGCCAACATTGTGGTCTCAACTTGCATCAGTCACCTTCCCCTTGGTAAGAAACTTAAAGCAATAAGAACAAGGTTGAGCTAGCAAGAGACATACGAGCACACTGCTTCAAATTTCAAGCCTCTTTGTTTCCCTAGCATCCTAGCACCTCAAATTTAGCTCATCTCAACCCCAAATCCAACCAAGAACCACAATTGAACAATACCAGATTCAGCAAAAAACTTAGAATTTCTTACCTCCCAAGCTAAAATAAAAAATCCAAGCCACCAAGCTTCCTGGATCAAGATTTCCCACATAAACCCACTTGATTGAGCTTAAAAATGGCTTCCTTGCATGTGATTTGGACCTCAGATTTGAGGTGGTGGAGGTAGTTTCAAAGAATGGAGATGACGCACCCATCGTGTTTGCAACTTTCACTTTGAGCATCATCCGAAATGGGTCAATTTCAAATTGCTCGATTTGGTTCCTATTGGGAATCCAACCAGGAAGGAGAAGAGCCCAGAGGAGTAGAAACTCTGCAATATTGGAAGAGGCACAGGATCTGGTGAGCGGTGGTGATTCATAAATCCATCATAGATAAGTGGCAAGTCGTAACGGAGAGCACGAGTGGGAGGTTCATTATGTTAGGAGCATAAATAGTAGATTTATAATTTTATTGTCTAAAATTGTTTACAGGAAACATTAGAGGACTATAAGTGTAATTTTATGATTTACTTTAAGATTTTTTATGTCGCATCAACATTTTCCGTTAGAATTAACATTGGAACTAACAAAAAGTAGCTATTGATAAAACTCCATATTTTTACTGATTTATTATGTTTTGCTTCAACAATCTTCCTAAAGTGATTTTAACAACTTGTATGACCAGTTTATTGATAAAATTTTACAAAACCTGCTTTGGATAACTAGCTCGCCTACACTCAAGCAGTACACACCTTGAGTATGCGCTACCAAGATTCATAGATCGACTCATTCTTTAGTTATGTTGTACAAGCAATGACTTGTTACAAAAATTTCCTTGTCACATCTAAAACTAATAAACTAGGGTTATAACTTAACCACATCACATACTTGAAAACAAAGTTCCTAAAAGGGATCAAATAACATGCAGCGAGCTCCCACTAAACCAACTCTCATACTAAAAAACGGAATTATATAACTTGTAGCAAGTTTCCATAAAAAAGGGAAAAGAAAAATAACAAAACTTCAGCAAGGATATAGGAGTGACTGGGAGGGCTACTTTGAGGGGCTACTTCACTGCAAGCAAATAATATGAAGATATTTACTGAATTGAGCTAAAATAAAATAAAATAAATAAAGACATGAGTTGAAGTCCTAGTGGTGCATAAAACCTGTAATTTGTAAAGTGTGAATGGTAATTATCGAAATACACAAAATCTGATCACCAAACTGTTCCCCTAAAAAACTGTAGTCACCGTTAACCACCCAAGATTGGCAGTTTATGAAGGAGGAGGTCAAGCGATCTGAGTCTAGATCAATATCAATTGCACACTTGATGCAATGATACCTTGTTTGACAAGGAGTATCCCACCAAGCGTCTCTCTCCATGACAGCAGAACTGCTGCTCCTAAAGCTTCTAATCGAAGAAGTGTGTGGCTCTAACACGGATGGAATATGCAACCGATTAAGCCAAAACACACAGAAGCAACCATTCCCAAGGGAGCGAATTTGTGGTGGGCGGTCGAAGGTGATACGTACCCAAGAAAGATCCAGAATGCCAGAATGGGCTTCAATCAGCCCCCGTCGTTTATCTACGTCAAAACAAACTAGCCTCCCTCCATGCTCAAAACTGAGCTAAATAAGATTGTGTCCAACGACCATGGGAAAAGACTCGTGCGATGGAGGTGGAGGTGGGATGGTGTACATTTTCCATTTCTTAGTTCTACCTCCTTCTCCCACTTTCAATGAATACAAAAGCCTTCCTGCAGCGTGTGCTGTACCACATACAATTTCATCAGTATCCTCCAACGCTGCCCAAAAGAAGCCATTCATGTCCTTATCCAGCTGCTTTACATCACAAACTTCAGGATCGGGCAATGGCATACAAGTGTTTGTGAATGTATCAAATACCTCAGCGAAAGGTGT
Organism: Aquilaria yunnanensis; assembly: GCA_039654915.1. Lineage (NCBI taxonomy): Eukaryota > Viridiplantae > Streptophyta > Magnoliopsida > Malvales > Thymelaeaceae > Aquilaria > Aquilaria yunnanensis. The sequence goes on from CM077595.1 coordinate 9,101,484, forward strand.
CACTGATGCAGCTGGTTCACCTGGGCATGGGTATGAGTAGAGGCCGCCAAGCACATAAATTTTTCCCTTCAGAGCTACTGTAGCAGGAATTCCTCGGTAATGTCATAGTCCCACAATGTATGAAGTGCTGGTGGAAGAACTCCTTATCCATGTCACAAACCAAAATATTGTGCCCACGGATCCCGCAGTCCAAACCAATCACATCAGGGGCGGACCTACGTACACCCTGCCCCCCAATAATTTTGAAAAAATTTAAATATAGGTACTTAATTGGTTAATTCAAGAGAAATTAGGGACTAGAAATGTATTTTTTCCCCCCGGAAATATTGAAAGAATATGAAGATGGGGGGCAGTAAGGTAGGTTCTAAATAAAACAGTGACCAAATGAGTAATTATTCCCTCTAGTCTTAAACAGATATTCTAACATGGCCCAAATGCACTATTAGTCCTTCAAATTTTTCAACCTGTACGAGTTGCATCCTAATCTTTGAATTAGTACGAATTACTCCCAATCTCCAGCTTTACCTCGCCACGATGCCGTCCCTCTCCTCCGGGTTTAGTCGACTCTCCTCCGGGCTCCCCCCCCCCCCGAACCGAAAATCCTAGTTCCGCCACTGAATCACATACAATCTGTTGTCGATGACCTCCCACGCTGCAAGAGTATGTGGAAGAGCCGGCGAACAATGAGGAGGATGTGTAAACCTTTCCTTGGACCTTGATGCGCAGTATTCCGGATGGTCATGAATCGTCCTGGCGTGAATCCCGTTTGTGACGGGTAGAAGAGCATCGAATTGCACCGCATCCGAGGATATCATATCGAGTGGCTTCGAGTGCCACTGGCATTGCGATTTTAGATTCTCGCCATGGAAATTAATGACGCGAGCAGTAGAAGAACGTGAATCCATTACGCCTCGACAGAGCCGGACGGATGCGGGCGAGATGCAGAAGCCCTGAATTAGGTTGAGACAAGAAACGAAACGAGCGTGACGGTGAGCGTCGAGAGGCGGATGCGGAAAACGGAAGTTTCTAAAATGCAGGGCCTGTACGCATACGGGCTCGATCTTAACCGTCCATCATGTTAGATGTAATTTTGGCCTAAATACAGTTTCCAACTACATTTTTCCTCTTTCGTCGTTTTGGTCCAGAAAGTTTATTTTCTTCTCATTCGGAGAAACTGGTTCTTCTTCGTGTGTATATTATGGGATGAAATATATTTTTGGAAAAATAATTACTTGTGGCAATTATAGCAGCTTTACCATCACACTGTTCTCTACGAAATGTCGAATGAGATTCTTAATGTTTAGCTTCTGTGGCAAAAGCAAATGTTCTAATAAAAAGCTTTTCTTCATTAGAAAACAACAATGAAGTCGTTGTAGTATAGTGGTGAGTATTCCCGCCTGTCACGCGGGTGACCCGGGTTCGATCCCCGGCAACGGCGTTTATCTTTTAAACGTTTTGCTGCGCCTGCGCTTTCTCCTGACAGAACCCCCCTGAGGTATCATATCGTTTGCACTTTACATACTCATTTTTCCAAAACATACACTTTGGCTTCCTCAAAGTGAAGCAACTGAATGTTACCAGACACTGGCTAAATCGCCAATTCTTAATTCTTCTGCTTCACCAGGAGTCGACAACACTTAATGGTTGATGTGTCTTAAATAATGATTTTGGGAATTTTGAAAACCAAATTGTGATGCCTTCTCATCCAATCATCACCAATGAACACAACGAAAATTTCCTTCCACCCAACTCGGCTATTACCTTGTAGTGCTCTTCATCAATAGCGTCCTTGGAAAAAAACATAGTTCTAGCTACAAGATAGGTGAGGGCGCCAATCGTAAATAGTACAATACTTCAAAAGGGGATTTGTAATTTCCTTAATTGTCAAAAGACAAAAGTTAAAAGGCTATAGCTTGGTGAAAAATTGAGAGTGCAATTGGAAAGGGAAAGTAAACGATTTATTGTCCAACAAGAAAGGAAAAAAGAATCATAGTTGGCGAGATATTAGTATTATGTGGCCCCCATTATTTTATATCTTAAAATCAATTACCTTGTAATTGACTAAGGGAAATTTTGTTAATTGATTTACCAATTGAGAATATTTAAGTGAGGTTTAGCTGTGGAAATTTAGCTCATTTTTCGTTTATAAAAATTTGAGTATATAACTTGTCGTACAGATGTAAAATAAAAAATTTTATTTTAAATATTTTCACTTCAGTAGATTTAGTTTTCTCAAATTAAAAAAAATTAATTTTTTAACATCTTTAAAATAAGTTTTGGAGTAAAAATTTTATCAAAGAAAACTTGAAAAGAAAATTGAAAAAATATTCCATCACCTTATATTAAGAAAAAAAAAAAGAGACGAACATGGTATTATTTCATTACTAGTGTTCTATGACCTCAAATTGATCAACTTTCACAACATATTTTTCAAACAGTTTTTTTCCGTAGTAATTTTTTGCTGCATTCTGATACTAAAAACCATCATTGGTTTGTAAGATGTCATTTACCTCATTTTTAATTGAAATGAATCATTTTTTGTAAAAGAAAAAAATTACGTTTCCCCCTATTTATTTACACTATCTGGCAGGTTATTTAAAATTAGCGGTAATAAAATTATAGATAATTAACTGTAAACAAATCAAATAATTAAAAATATTATAATATAATTACCAAATAATTTAAATTAGATTTTAGAAATTGATCGGTGTGAAAAAAAGGCAAGGAGGTGTGAATTCCAAATCTCATAGGTGTAACTATAATGTTAACTTAAGTTCACCGCAGTAACTGTAAAATACCCTTAAATTAAACTATTATTAGAAAACAACTTAGCGGAATATTTTTCAGTTTTCATTTTATTTAAAAAAAATAAGGAAAAATGGTACTCATTTTCCACCCTCATTCTTTATAAACAAAGGAAGGTCTCAAAAGTAAGGTAAAGCAACGCTTTGTCATATACTCCCTGTGTCCCACTCTTTTTGTTCCATTTAACTTTTTTTACTAATTTGATTTGAATTTATTTATATTATTACTTGTTAGAGAAAATTTAAAAAATATATATTTAGAAACTATCAGTCTTGATTTATCATTCATATATAAAGGTTTTCATTTATATACTACAATGTTGAAAATAAAAAATTATAGATTAATTGTTTAAAAGTAAATGATGCAAAGAACTTACGATGAATGGAACAGTACATTACTTTGTTTCCTTCAAATACACCGCTCAAGCTATTTAGGTCTATAGTATAAAAAATACAATTTATTGCTACGATGTGGTCATACTAATTTGGTGTTTGTTATAAATTTCAAATGCACCTATCATGAAAATAACATCTAATCCATTATAAAAAAAAAATTATTCAGGCCTTTTGGCAGATAAACATAAGACACAAACCATAGGAGCTTATGTGAATTCATGACTTAACTCTAGAGGGGATGAGTATAATTACTCCTTTTATCGTAACAGCTAAAGGATGGATAAGGCTCGAACTCGAGCTCACTAGGCTCGAAAACATATTGAGTTTAATTTTTTACTTGACCTGGAGTTGAGCTCAGCAGGGCTCAACTTGAGAAGGATTTAGCCAACTTCAAGTTCAGGTTACTTGACAAAATTTCAGCCCATTTACACCCCTATTTAAATTAGTGCATGAGAATTGAAAGTATATTCTCCATCATATATAATGGAATTAGTTTTCACAAGGAGGCTTAATTGACACTTGGAATATTTGAGGATAGCTAAAAGTGAGGGACAACAAGTGAAATTTAGTAGTACCTTTCCCTCATGCCATGAAGGTTTCATAATTTTTGTTGAATATACTAACAATTTCACTGAAATTTTACAAAATCTTGTGTGGGAATAATTGATTAGATAAAGAAAATGCAACATTTCTTATTGAAGTTTCAATGGTTAATCAAATTGTTTCATGCAAAATCATGTAACGTTTTGGTAAAAGTTGTTAATACATCTACCATTACTCAAATTTTATTATGGTTTAAAAACCTACTTTAGAGGAATAGATTTTTTGTGATGAATTAGGGGCAGAACTAAAAGGGGGTTAGAAGGCCCAGGTCCCCCTAAAATTGTAAAATACCTGTAATTTTATTTATAATTTAATAATAAATATATTCTAGTCCCTCCTCAAAATGGTCAAATTTCATTATCATGACTATAATGTAGGAAAATATTTATTTTGATATCTCCTTTATAAAAAACTTAAGTCTGCCTTTAAAAAGAACCCTTTCAATCCTAAAATGTTTCAAGTTTTGAAAATTTTAGAGATCTTTGGAGCATAAGTAGAAAATATAAGAACTAAGCTTGTTTTTTTATACTGAAATTTCATCAGATTTAATGGTTAATGTTACAAGAGTGGTTGATTTGAACTAATTTAGAAACATCAGTGGTTTATTTGAAAAAAAAAATATTAATGGTTTTTTTCATGATTTTTATCAATGAAATTTAGTAGTACATTTCCCATGTCATGAAAAATAACAAGTGAAATTTAGTAGTACTTTTCCCTCATACCACGAAAGTTTCATCAATTTTGCTGAATATGCTAACAATTTCACTGAAATTTTTGCAAAATCTTAAGTGGGAGTAATTGATTGCATATAGAAAACGCAACATTTTTATTTGCAATTTCAACTATTAATTAAATTGTGTTATACCCTGTCAAAACATCTTCTGATTGCCGACTGTAGAAATTATGAAGATTTAATTGTATGGATGGGCCAAATAGTTGCAATATACCATAAAAGAGAATATCAGATTTAGTTAACCTAATTATCAATACACAGAGCAACAAGTTTCTTTTGATAATTAAACTGTGTTTGTATTGTTTTGGTTCTGGAATTAGCAATAAAAACCAATCAAATCTTACTACCAAAGTGCGAAATTTTATTCAGCAAGTAGTGTTCAACAAGCTGATGGGTTTGAGGACAAAATTCCATATTTTTACTGATTTATTATGTTTTGCTTCAACAACCTTCCTAAATTGGTTTTAACAACTTATGTGATAAGTTTATTGATAAATTTTTCCAAAACCTGTTTTGGACAACTAGCTTGTCAACCCTCACGCTATACACACTCTGAGTATGCATTACCAATATTCAAATACTCACTCTTCGATTATGTTGTACAAGCATGCAATGGCTTGTTACAGGATTTTTCTAGTCACATTTGAAACTAATGAATAGGGTTATGACCTAATCAAATCTTATACTTGAAAACAAAGTTCTTAAAATGGTCAAATAACATGTAGCGAGCTCCACCAAACCAACTCTCATACTCAAAAAAAGGAATCATATAACTTGTAGCAAGCTTCTATCAAAAAAAGGAAAGAAAAATAACAAGCCTTCACACAGAAAGGATCTAGGAGCGGCTAGGAGGGCTACTTCAAAGGGCTGCTTCACTGCAAGCAAATAATGTGAAGACATATATTTATGCAATTGTACGAACATAAAATAAAATAAATAAAGACATAGGCTGAAGTCCTAGTGGTGCATAGGTAGTTATCAAAGTATACAAAATGTGATTGATAACTCACCAAATTGTTCCCCCTAACAAACCATAATCACCGTTAACCACCCAAGATTGGCAGTTTATGAGGGTGGAGGTCAACCGATCTGAATCGAAATCAATATCAATTGCACACTTGATGCAATGATACCTTGTTTGACGAGGTGCATACCTCCAAGAGTCTCTGTTCACGCCAGCAGCACTGCTGCTCCTAGAGCTTTTAATCGGAGGAGTGCATGTCTCTGACACGGATGGAGTAAGCAACCGACTAAGCCATAACACACAGAAGCAGCCATTCCCAAGGAAGTGAATTTGTGGTGGGTAGACAAAGGTGATACCTAACCAAGAAAGATCCAGAATGCGAGAATGGCCTTCAATTAGCCACTGCCGTTTATCTAAGCTAAAACAGATCACTAGCGTCCCCCCATGCTCAAAACTGAGCCAAATAAGATTGCGTCCAACGACCATGGCTTTTCCTCCTATAAAAGACTCGTGCGATGGAGGTGGAGGTGGGAACGTGTACATTTTCCATTTCTTAGTTCTACCTCCTTCTCCCACTTTCAATGAACACAAAAGACTCTCTCCAGCACACGCATGCAGTACCACATATAATCTCATCAGAATCCTTCAACGCGGCCCAAAAGAAGCCATTCACATACTTCTTCAGCTGCTCTACATCCAAAACTTTAGGATCGGGCAACGGCATACAAGTATTTGTGGATGTATCAAATACCTCGGCAAAAGGTGCCACTGCTGTAGTTGGCTCTTCTGAGTGCAAGAAGAGGCCTCCAAGCACATAAATTTTCCCACTCAGAGCTATTGTAGCAGGAGATTTCCTCGGTGATTTCATTGTCCCACAATGTATGAACTGCCGCTAGCTGCAATGACTCCTTGTTCATGTCACAAACCAAAACATTGTTTAAAAATAAATGACCACCTATCCGGCCAGCGAAACCAATCACATACAATCTGTTGTCAATGACCTCCCACGATGCAAGAGTATATGGAACAGACGGCGAAAAATTAGCAGGATGTGGAAACCTTTCCTCGGACCGCGATGCGCAGTACTCCGAATGGTCATGAATCGGCCTGACTTGAACCCCATTTTTTACGGGTAGAGGAGTATCGAATTCCACCACATCCGAGGATATCATATCGAGCGGCTTCGAGTGCCACTCACTTTGCGATTTTAGATTCTCAACATGGAAATAAATGACCTGAGCAGTAGATGAACGTGAAGGCAGTGGCAAATCCATTAGGCCTCGACAGAGTGGCACGGCCGCAGGCGAGATGCAGAAGACCTGAATTAGTTTCGGACAAGAAAAGAAACGGGCGTGACGGTGAGCGGCGAGAGGCGGATGCGGAGAAACTGGTGCTTATTTCTGCACAGCAAAATTAGTGTTTGGAAGTAAAAGCTAACCTATTAAAAGCCAAAACTTTGATAAAAAGAAAATTCTAAAAATAATTTATTGCCTGACTTCTGATTCTAAAAATTATACACAGCTCCCCATATAAACTTTTTAGTTAATAGCTATTTCAATTAAAAATTTGGCTAATTCGCACAAGTTAGTCCTCTACCTTTAATTCAGTTCAAGTTTGTCCTATAACTTACCAAATTAATCATTTTTGTCCCTCAATGATGTGTGTGCCGGTTGTGAGGTAACCACCTTGATGGCTGATTCCGCCGCAGCTCACTGATTTCCAAATCAACAATCACCAGAACGATTCATGCCCCATTTCATTCTTGGCGTGAAAATGTCTCATGAGACTTCAAGGGGAGAAGAGGCAATGGGAGACAAACCGATAGGTGAAGATGCAACGAGGGATGAACCGATGGGAGAAGAGACGATAGGATACGAGATCGACAGGAAAAGAGATTAAGGGGAGATGAAACCTCCATGGGAGAAGGGCATTGGGGTCATTGAAGTCCTCCATGGAAACAATGTTGATGGGAGAAGAGATCGAGCGGTGTCGGGAAGAGATTGGGCAACGTCCACAAGAGAAGAAATCGAGTGATGCTAACGGGAGAAGAGATTGAACAATGTGAGAGGATAAGAGATCGGACGACGCTAACGGAAGAAGAGATCAAGCAATGTTGAGGAGAGATTGGGCAACGCCAACGGGAGAAGAGATCGAGTGACGCTGCAGAGGGACTAACCCTATTTTGTCATTCCGTACACCGAGGGGCTAACCCGTTCATTTTTTCAAAATTCAGACTAGGTTAAAGTTAAATAACTAACTCGTGCGAGTTTGCCAAGTTGGAGGGCCAACCGTGTCTTTTGTAGAAAATAAAATTAGGAATACAATATTTCTATTTCTGTTAGACTTCTATTGTTACTATTCCTAAAAGAAATAAGAATCTTTTATAAGAGCTATCGACCTTAAACATAATCCTACTAGGATTATTAGTTGAGATCAGTAAAGCAAAGGCATAAAGCATCTTTTGCCCCTCAAACTTTTTCAACTCAGACATTTAACTCTTTAAACTTTAACTTGGGTTTGCTCACCCATCAAACTTTGCAAAGTGGGACGTTTTACTCCTCCAACTTCACATGTGCGATCACGTGTGTAAGTTCTATTATAAAAATAATGCTTCTAGTTACAAGATGACTGAAACGAATTGGGGATGATGAGGGCGGATGAGGGGAAGTGGGGAGGAGGAGGGTGGATGAGCTAAAGGGGAGATGTTTTTTTTTTCCTTCCTTTCCACATCATTGCCAGCAATTGATAGTTATGTCACCATGGCAAGTTATGCATCCCGGCATGCCATGATGGTTTTTTTTGTTCACATTAACAGTTTTCATCCATGAAAAAAATAAAATAGTATTTTTTTCACGAGATTAAGAATGACCTGTGTAAAAAATATAGGATAGGATTCAAAATGATACAATAATAAAAAAATTATGGACAATAGGTACAATTTACTCCCTAAAGCAGCGTTGCGTGAGTTTCTTTCTTCTTCTTCCTTGTCTTCTTCTTTCCTTTTTATCTTCTTTCATCTCTCTTCTTTTTTTCTTCTTTCTTCTTTCTTCTTTTTCTTTCTCTTCGTCTTCTTCTTTTTTCTTTTTTTTTCTTTTTTTTTCTTTTTTTTTCTGATTTCATCTTCTTTTACTTTTTTTCATATTTTCTTCTTTTCATTTCTCTTGATTTCTTTTTCTTCTCTCTTCTTTTGTTTTTTGTTAATTTTTTTTTTTGGTAATTCTTAAATAATTATTTCAAACCATTGGTTTATTCCGATTTGGCAGTTCATCGGTTTACAGGTTCTAATCGATTTTTCCAATCTTTTTTACTAACCACAAAACTAAGTCGGTAACCGGACTAGCCATTCCAGCTTTGGCAACACTACTCTAGTTCCGCACGACATTCCAACAAATAGACGGTGCACAAAAACCGACCTGTCCTACAAATTCAAAACATGAGAGTAAAATGCCTCATAAGTGATGATCTGTGACAAAACCGAGGAAGAGACAGAAAACATTGATTCATTTAATAGAAGTCTAATAATCATCAGTTGCTGAAGGAAACGATTGAAAGAAAGTCATTTGTAGGGACCAAAACAATTCACTGCCTTACTATTTTCCACTGTTCTCAAACCAAACTCCCCCAATAGGTAGTCATTTTATTTTTATAGATAGTATTATTCAGACTTTTAATGTCTAGTTGATTTTTGCACTACTTAGTTATTGTTGATTTGGTTTAGGTTTTGTTCCAGTCATTTGTGAGTTTTATACTCCAGATTTATTCTGTTTTACCTGGAATGTTTAGCTTGGTCTAACTCTTTTCCCTTCATTCATCGTTGTAAGAACGTGTTCTTTTTGCAACCTATTTTATGTTAATATTGTTCCTTAGAGTCATATACCATCATTGGTCTGTAAAATGTCATTTAGCTCACTTTTAATTGGAAAGAAAAATCTTTTGTAAAAAAAAAATTAATTTTCCCCTATTTATTTACACTGTTAGACAAGTAATTTTAAATTAGCTATAATATACTCCCTTTGACCTAGGTTTTTTGCTTCATTTTTCATTTTGGGTTGTCCTAAATTTTCTACACCATTTCCTATTTTGGTAAGTTTTATCATGCATTATGACTTATTTGCCCTCTTCAACTTTGACTTTGAAAAAGTGAAACTAATTCAATTTGCTACAAGTCCGATCCAATTCTGTGGATGATTGATCGACGGTGGTCCATGGGGGTGATCTCCCTTTCTCTCCCCTCACCTATCCTCGCTTCTGCTCGTCGGGGCCGAGTTGCCTCCAACTCTAGTCTCTTTAAAGCTGCCGACTACCCCAACTACAGCAAGATCAAGGTTTTCATCCGGATTTGTCCTTCTCCGGCGAGATCGAGCATTTCATCCAAGTTCGTCCTTCTTCGACGAGATCAAGAGTTTCGTTCAAGTTCGTCCTTCTCCGACAAGATTGAGGGTTTCATCCAATTTCTTCCTTCTCTGGCAAGATCAAGAGTTTCATCCGGGTTCTTTCTTCTCCGGCAATATTAAGGGTTTTGCTCGAGTTTGTCCTTCTCCAGCGAGATCGCATTTCATCTGGTTTCATCTACCTCCAACGAGATCTAAGGTTTTGTCCAGGTTTGTCCTTCTTCAGTGAGATCAAGGGTTTCATCTATGTTCATCCTTCTCCGGTGAGATCGAGGGTTTTGTTTGGGTTCATCATTCTCCGGCAAAATCGAGGGTTTCGTTCAGGTTTGAACTTGGCAGGGAGAAATCTCAGATGCAGCAAATGGGAAAGAGAAAGTTGGTCTGGGCAATCCTGATTCTTGAAACTGGTTCTGTGTGTAGCAAATGAGAGAGAGGAAGGTGGGACCAGGGGTAAAATTGAAAAGGATACATATTTTCATAATTTCTTAATTTCTGTGCCAAAAGCAGATGGAGTAGAGAACCCGAGACAGATAGTGTAATTACTAGATAATTATTAAATAATTAGCTGTAAACAAATCAAATAATTTAAAATTACTATAATATAACTACTAAATAATTTAAATTAGATTTTAGAAATCGATCGGTGTGAAAAAGGCAAGGAGGCATGAATTCCAAATCTCATAGGTGTAACTACAATGTTAACATAAGTTTACCTGGTAACTGTAAAATACCCTTAAATTAAACTATCATTAGAAAGTAACTTAGTGGCATATTTTTTTTCATTTTTTTTTTGAAAAAAATGTAAGGAAAAACGGGTACTCGTTTTCCACCCTCATTCTTTATAAATGAAAGAAGGTCTCAAAAGTAAGGCAAAACAACGCATTGTCATATACTTTTTTTGACTAATTTGATTTAAATTTATTTATATTATTGTTTGTTAGAAAAAATTAAAAATAAATATATTTAGAAAATATAGATCTTGATTTATCATTCATATATAAAGATTTTTCATTTATATATTAAATGGTAAAAATAAAAAATTATAGATTAATTACTAAAGAGTGAATGGTGTAAAGAATTTGTGACAAATGGAGCAATACGTTACTTTGTTTCCCTTAAATACGCTTGTACACACAAATTTCACGTGTAAAAATTACACCCTAAAAATTAATTGTAGCACAAATTAAAATATTAAAATTCAAACAAAGATTTTGGGGGATTAACTCTTTAGCGTGCTTCTCACGCGCACAATCCTCTAATTAATGCTTCGAGCTTTCGGTGGAGACATGAACGGCTTTTTCATGAACACGGACTTCGAATTTTGTCTTGTACGAACACGAACCGAGGTCTTTATCAATTCTTTCAGTTTGAGATTTTATGTTGTACTCATTGGACTTGGGAGGGAGCTTCGGGGTAATGTTCGCTGCTTTCTTACTACTTTCCTTGGAGTTTGATTTGACGCAGCACAGAAACAAATCATTCACGTTCCTTACCACTTCCGCCAGATCTGGACTTAAACTTGATGAGCATCGTCCCGTGTTCTTCACATTTCTCACCGTTTCTGCCGAATCTAAACTAAAACTTGATGAAACACCATCCCATGTTCTTCAAATCTTGCCTTGAAACTGGGATTTGATTATTTTTTTTTACTTGATTTCTCTTTTCGCTGGGCTTTGTGCTTGATTGGCTTGAAGAGCTGGAGAAAGCTTCTCATAAATAGATTTTTTTCCCTCTCTAATTTTTTCTTCTCCCCCCCCCCCTCTCCTCCCATCCCTTTGGCCTTAGGGGCCTATTTATAGGTGTAGAAAATAGGTAGTTGTGTTCAAGAAAATTACATGTGATAATTATCATGTATTTATCTTTTATATTTATCTCAAGAGAAAATACATATGATAATTACCTCTTCTTAATTATCCTAATTATTTAATTTAAAAGGATAATTAATGGAACATTCTAGAACATTCTAGAATATTTAGCTAAATGATGAGTGTGTTGCTTTAGTTATTTTGGACTTTGAAGCCTAATTTGCCAAAATAGACTTTGGCAAAGATAGCATAATGAGTCTTCATTTGAGGCCTCCAGTTGCGTGCTTTTGAGCTCCCAAAAATTGGGTTTCTTGAATTTGTAATTTTCCAAAACTTGATGGACTTTTGAATTTTGGATATCAATTTAGAAATAGAGAAGACAATTTAAATTTGGTTTAATATATATTTAACCCAATTAAATTTTGATGTCTACAAATGCCCCCTTAAGATTATTTATTTATACACTTTTTTGTGTGGTGTAATAAATATAATAATCTTGATTTTTTTTTCTTGATGAGAAAATTTATTGTGTCCTTCAAAATATGAGAAGAATTTTATCATGGGCATGTGCTTGGTTGCGCCAACTTTGGTCTCCTCCATGAAGTATATTTCCAATTTAAGTAGAAAATAATATGGTTTGAGTTCCAATAGCAATCAAACTTGTCTTAAAGTAGAAATTTGGTTTGTCTTTAATTTTGTGACAAATGTATGAGTCAAAGTAGAGCTTTAACTCCATTAGAATTTAATCTCCAAGTTTAATTAGATTTTACAAACTCAATTGAATCAAACTAGCAATTACTATAAATTTGGCATCAACCTCCTAAACTTCTTCAGCCGCACCAAGGTAAGGTATTTTTTTTTTCTTGCTTCGTTCCTACTGGACTTTTATTCAATGCTCCAATTTTCCGCAAATTTATTTGCGCAATCAAGCTGAGGCTTGCTTTCTTCTCAAGAGTCAAGTGCAACCTTTTTGTTTAACCAAGGATTTTTTTTCTCCCAGGTCCGGTTTTTTTCCCACGTGAAGGTTTTCTTTTACCTTGTTTTTATTTTCATGCTTATGCACCTTTGTTTCTTTGCACTTGTTGACTGGTGCCCATGTGCTCTTGCCTTTTGCTTGTCCTAATTGTCGACTTGTCATGCTCATATGCTTTTGCTTGTGCTTCTTAATTGATTTATCTCCAAATGCATCAATTTCCCAGCTTTTATTCCGGCAGCAACAGGGCATTTATTTCCTTCACGGCCCCTTTTTTTTTTTTTTTTCATTTCAACGTATTTTGTTGTTCTCTTTGTATTGCATGCTTTTTCCCTTGCACAACTTGTTCCAAGGTTTTGGCCTCCTGCTTACTTTTTGTCTCCGTGAGCGCAAAAAGCTCTTGGAATCTGTTCCAAGCTTCTGCTCACCTTGTCTTGCTTGTTTTTTTTTTTTTTTAACAGATACCCGGTGCCGTTGAACCTAATTCGTGACTATTGATCAAATTTTTTTGTTGGCCTTTACGCGGGTAATCACAAGCATCCCCAAGCTGTGGCATTTTGTTTTTCATTTTGTTGTAGACTCATACCCATTAATTATTTCTTCCTTCCTTTTTTGAAATCTGCTAAAGCAATATGCACCTTTTTTTTTATTTCTTTTTCACAAGGTTTCTTGGTTTGCTTGAGTTTGTGACTCCTTGATGCCGTAAGGAACTGAAAGCATAGGTATAAATTGTCTCCAAATTTTGATTTTTGATTTTTTGATCTTTTCGGATTCCAATGGCATAGACGAACCTTTTAGGTTTTAAGACAAATCTTTTCAGCTTTGTTTTTGTGCCTCTTTTTGGATCACAAACCACCTAAGTCCTTTTACTGTAGAGTAATTGCTATCACTTTTGCTGCTAAATCAATTTTTTTTCTAAGTAAGATATTTTGTTACAAGATGGCTGCCCCGAAGCTGCACTCAGAAGTTGTACCAACTTCCAGGCTTGTGAAGATTGACTGGATTGTCGAGTCTAGAGATAGCAAATATTTGATACTTCCGAAAGCCATCGTGAAGACATGTTCTGGAAGATATGCTAGTCCACTTAATCTCGTCATTCGCTATCCTTATGTTGGTTCCATTGCCATGGGCCACCTAGACCAAGTTGAGGAATTAGGCATGCCGAGGCTTAGTATCCCTTGGAAAAGGATATGATTCCTGGAGATGTTGTCTTACCCGATTGTCGACTGTCTTTGTGTTTTCCCCTGTCCCATGTGGATGTTCATGACATTCCAAGGCCGTATGTTGCAGAGCTTATTCCCTGTCGTCAACTGAAGTGGGGCTCTTCCCCTGATTCAAGAGGTGAGGTTTAATATTTGCGTGGCTTCAGAGAGTGGACTATCGACACTTGTGGTTTGTTGCATGTGAACAGGCTTAATAACTGAGCTTCCCTTGATGTTTAGCTTTGGAGCTTTAACTAGTGCACGAACATTCAACTTTTCTAAAGTTTCAACTACCACGTCTTTAACGGGGGTTCCAAATTTGCAGTTTGGCATCGAAGCTTTATACTTACAATTTCTCACTTCAAAAGTTGATGGCTTTTAGCTTTCCCTCTTTTAAAGTCCTCACCTTGGTGATATTGACTCCAACCTTGAAAAGAAGACTTGAGTTCGTGACAAAGGATTTTTTTTTTTGTTGATTTAGCCTTTCACAGTTTATACTTGTGTGGGCCAGAAGTATTACATTTTTTGTTTTGAGGATTTTGCCATACACAGTTTATACTCGTGCTGGCCAAGGGTATTACATTTTTTGTTTTGAGGATTTTGTTTAGTTTGTCATACAATTTAGGCTCTTGTGATAAGGAGCACGCCCTCAAGTCTTCATGCATAGAACTTCTTCAAGAACTTCCCATTGATGGGGCCGAATCTTAAACCATCCTTGTCCACTATCTTATAAGCACCGTTGGTGTAGACTTTGGTCACCACGTACGGGCCATCCCATTTTAACACGAACTTTCCTCCGACGCGTTTCGTCATGATAATTGATCTCCTAATCTCCTAATGGCTAACACCAGGTCTCCAACTTGGAAAGTCCTCGATGCACCTTCTTGTTGAAAGCTTTTTTCATGCGAGTTTGATAGCACTCTAAGCGTTGTTGAGCTTCAAGTCTTTTCTCGTTTAAAGCGTCCAGCTCTTCTAGCCGTAACTAGGCATTTTCCTCGTTGGTTAATCCTTCTTGCAGAACTATCCTTAAGGAAGGAATTTGGCATTCCAACGGGAGGACTGCTTCCATGCCATAGACCAAAGAATATGGAGTTGCTTGAGTAGGGGTTCAATGTGTCGTTCGATATGTCTAAAGGGCTTCTCCAACTTTTCCATGCCAGTATCCTTTTGATCCCGAGATGACCTTTTTCAAAAGGTTGCATAGCATTTTATTGAAGGCTTCGGCTAATCCATTTGCTGCAGCGTTATACATAGATGAGTTATGTTGGACAAACTTGAACTTGCCACAAAGTTTATCCATTAATTTATGGTAGAATGGCTTTCCGTTATCAGTGATGATGTAGCAGGGAACTCTATATCAATAAATGATATTTATTTTGATGAATTCCACTACATTCTCCGTCTTGACTTCATTCAATGCGACAGCTTCCACCCATTTTGGGAAATAATCTATGGCGGCCAAGATAAATGAGTGCCCAACAAATGACTTAAGAGCTATTGGCCCCACAATGTCAAGCCCCCAATCATCGAAAGGCCAAGAAGCCACTGTGGGATGTAACAGCTCCAGAGGTTGATGAATGAGGTTGGCATGGAATTGGCAAGCTTGACATCTCTTGGCATAGCTAATGCAATCCTTCACCATAGTTGGCCAATAATACCCCATCCTTTTGATACGATGGTAAAGTTTTGGTCCAGGTTGATAAGCTTCACAGATTCCAAAGTGAGTTTCTTCTACAACTTGGCTAGCTTCTTCATCACTTAGGTAGCTAAGGAGGACTCCTTCGATAGAGTGGCGATAGAGAACTTCCTTGAAATGGATAAACCTTGGTGCTCTTCAGTGAATATCAGCTTAACGGTGAGGGTCTTCAGGTAGGTTACCATGTTCCAAGTAATTAATAGATGGTTGTCACCAATCCTCCTTTGGTTTAATGATAGAGACAGTTTTGATTGCACCCATATTTCTTGACTAACATTTACGGTACCACCCATTTCTTGTATACTTGGATCGAGACTTCTTGCTCAGTAGAATTTGCTAGAATGACTACTAGATTGGCTAAAGCATCGACATGCCAATTGTGCCTCCGGGCAACATGATGGATGCTTACTTGATCTAACTGCTCTAGTAAATACGCTCAGGCTTCCGAACATTGTATTCTTGGAGAAGTTGATTGACCACCAACTTAGAATCTCCAAAGATCTCTAAGTCTTGGATTTGCATGTCCATGGCTGTTTCCAATCCAATTAGCAAGGCTTGGTACTCCGCTACATTATTTGAGCACTTCTTGGGTAAGCTGAAAGAGTATGGCAAAACTTCATTGTGGGGAGAGACGAACACTACACATGCCCCCACTCCATGTTCTTGAGATGCACCATCAAAGAACATCTTCCAGGTTGGGATGATTTGTGCAAAGAAGACTTTCTCATCTGGCAAGTCTTCTAGGAGTTCTCATTCTACTGGTATAGGGTGATTGGCCAGGAAGTCTACCAATATTTGTTTTTTCATTGCCTTTTGCAAGATAACTACTATGTTAAATTCAGACAGAAGAAGAGCCCATTTAGCCAACCTTCCCGAAAGCACCGGTCTTGACATCAAGTACTTCAGTGGATCGGCCCTTACCACAAGATGGACTACGTGGGCTAGCATATAATGCCTTAGCTTCTTTACAGCAAAAATCAGTGAAAGACATATCTTTTCAATGGGAGAATAGTTAGCCTCTGCCCTTACTAGCCTTCTACTCAAGTAGTAGAGTGTATTTTTCTTCCCCTTATCATTTTGTTGAGCAAGAAGTGCCCCCAATGAGTGTTCTTGGGCAGTTATGTACAATATTAAAGGCTTTCCTTGAATCCGAGCAGTAAGAACGGGTGGACGGAGTAAATAATCCTTTACACTTTGAAATGCATTTTTGCAAGCATCGTCCCAAATAAAAGGCGTATCTTTTTTTATGAGCCTACTAGGCCTTATGTATGCTAATCTTCCTTGTAGGCTTTTAAGGTCACATATGTTACTTGGCTCAGGCATTTTCAGGATTGCATCTATCTTTGATCAGTTCACCTTGATGCCATAATGACGGACAATGAATCCTAAAAACTTTCCAGAAGTAACACCGAAAGCACATTTGAAAAGATTCATCTTTAGTTGTTATTTCCGGAGTTGGTCAAAGATGTCACAAAAGTCCTTTAGGTGCTCTGACTTGTTCTTCGTTTTCGCCACCAAGTCATCAACATAGCATTCTACTTTCTTGTGCAACATGTCATCAAAGATTCCTTTTATCGCTCGTTGGTAAGTTGCACCAACATTTTTAAGTCCAAATGGCATGACTTTGAAGCAGCAAATCCCCTTTGGAGTATAAAGGCTGTAAGCTTCTCATCTTTCGGATCCATGTGAATTTGACTGTAACCAGAGAACCCATCCATGAAATATAATACTTCATGTCTCGTCATTGCATCAACCATTAATTCTGTTATTGGCTAGGGAAAGTCATCCTTTAGGCAAGCTAGATTCAGTTTTGAAAGTCTATGCAGATTCTGATTTGGCTATTCTTCTTCCTCACGACCATAATATTTAAAATCCATTTAGGATACTTAACTTCTTGAGAGAAAAAAACCCCGCATTAATAAGCTTATCTACTTTGTCCTTAATTTATGGGATAAATTCTGGCCAAAATCTCCACTGAGCCTGTTTGACGGGGCAGGATCCACGCTTCATAGCAAGGTGGTGGACAATGATCTTTGGATCTAATCCGAGCATCTTTTTATAGGACCATGCAAAGACATCTTCGTATTCTTTTAGTAATTCAAAGTACCTTACCTCCCCTTCAGGACTCAGTAGGGTGGTCACAAACACCGGCTTTGGATGATCTAGTGTCCCCAAGTTTAGTTCCTTCAAGTCATCGACAGTTACTTGCCCTCCTTCCTCAAAAGCTTCAAGTGTAGGGCTTGGTTCGGTTTCCTAAAGTGCTTCCTCCATGCTTGGCTCGTCTTAATCTCCCTCTTCAAGTATCACATTATTGCAAGAGGCTACTTCCTCTTGAGGATCATCATCTTGGTGAAATGCTTGGCGGCAATGCATTTGTCTTCTTTGTCTTTGGCGCTTAGCTTTCGCTTGTGCTTTCAAATGAGCTCTATTTGATCCGAGTCGTGCAAAAACAGAGGTCCTTTTGTATATTATTGGTAAGGGTATTTGGTCCTAAACATTTGAATACGGAAACTCGAACATTCTCATGGGTTTCTTTTTCCTTTTGGTTAATCTACAGCTTTACTTGGTCTTCATTATACTCGTAAATTTGGATAATCACCGGGTTGCATGATACATTCTTTGTGAGGTCAAACAATTAATATCCTAAACCATGCTTCTTTCCATGTTACTCTCTTCCAAGGATTACATCCAAATCACCAAGTTGTCGGGGTTCACCCTGTTGGGTTTCGGTAGCCAAACAGCGCAGCGGAATTTAACCGAAACCCTCCAGGATCCAAGTGAAACGGGATAAACCGGGTGTTCGAAAATTTCATACCTAATTTTCGGTTGAGATCTCTCACTCAACTGTAGAGTCGAATCACAAAACCTGAACAGTTGACGTGTTCAGGCTCTCTATGGTATCCACACGAGCCTCTCGGGATCACCACGCTTCCACCACGTCCAGGCAGATGCGTTTCTCTTGTGCTCGCAATGCTAGCTTGCGTCCTCCGAGGAATTGCAAGAGAAGAGTGCGGCTGTCCTTTTGGGAGGCTAGGGCAAGGAGACCTGCGAATTTCTCACTTAAAAATTGTATTTATAGCGAAACTTGTTAGTGTTGTGCCCAAAAAAAAGCCAATCATGAGATGATTGTATTTTTGCACATTGAGTCATGATATTTTATTGAGGCATTAATCCAGCAATTTTGTTTGTTGTTTTGTTTCTGCGTAACGTAATAAACATAATTGTAACCCTAGAATAATGATATTCTTAAACGTCCCTAGTCTAGTATTATTGTGGAGCGGGTTGCAATAATACATAATGACTAGCATATGTGGAGACTAATATGAGATATGTATTCTACATATGGGTACAAGTTGGAAAACTTGTGTACTGGACCGACCCACCATGAGAACACTTCATGGATCGTTATATGAGTATCATAAGTGATTCTCATAGTGATCATGGTATATGTAGTCCTTCGACCTAAGATCATCAAGGTTCCCTACATGTGAGTCACATACTTTGATACTTTCCTTTGTTGCTCGTAACTGAGTGAACTTGAAGGAGGTCATTGGGTATGTCACATATCATGCGGAGGGATTTGTATGATCAAGATGGAATTTGTCCCTCCTATGTAACGGGAGTGATATCTTTGGGCCCCTTGATAGAGTGAGGCTTAGAAAATGCATGGCCATGCTCCGATGAGTTGATATATGATATCAATGTCGTCAGTTTAAGTTGGTCTACTCGGTAATCAAGAAACCAAAGATTGGGCTGTAATGCCCGGACAATCCAAAGTAATTAGGTCCCGGGTTAAATGGATTTGGAGCATAAGAATTTTTCCTTAATCGGGAATTTAGCTCAATTAAATTGAGAAGACAATACGGCATGTGCATAATTGAGTGTTGAACATCTTAAAAATAAGCTTGGCTTAGGCCAAGAGAAATAGTAATGAAAATGGTGGTTTTTAAAAAATGAGGGACTAAATTGAACAAAGGGATTTTTAGTGGTTGGGCTCAATTGCCCAAAATTAGAAAGTTGGAGGACTAAAGGGGGAATTAGGCCATTTTAATGGCCTAGGATGCCTTAGCCAGCCATGCCCTTCCAATTCCCAATATTTTATGTCATCTTCCTCCAAATCCTATTATTTTAATCCACCTCCCATCCTTAGTCATCACCTTGGATTCTTTCTTCACCTACTTTTGACTTTTTCTACCAAACTTACACAAAAGTCTTCCAATTAGTCTTCCATCCATTAAATCTTGTCTCCCATTCATTTCAAACACATTATTAATTTCCTACTATTTTAATCCACCTCCATCATTAGTCAAGACTTTGGATTCTTTCTTCACCTACATGTCTCCTACTTTTGACTTTTTCTACCAACTTACACAAAAGTCTTCCAATTAATCTTCCATCCATTAAATCTTGTCTCCCACTCTTCCAAGCACATTATACACTCATTTTCCTTCCCATATGGCTGGCCATCACCTTCCCACACATTAAAACATAATCAACCCACTCATTCAAAGTCATTTGCTCTCAAACTCTCTTATTCTCTCTCTATTTCTTCCATACCAAGTCTCACCATTTCAAACACATTTCCAACTCTTTTCCTCATCTAAATATTCATCCATAGCTAGAAATAATCATTCCTCAAATTAAAACAAGTATTCTTTGTTGAATTCAAGCTCTAAGACCATAAAGAGCAAGAATCAGGTGAAGAATTCAAAGAAAATCAAGGAGAAAAATTCAGCAATTTTCATTTCTTGGAGGTTTTAAGCTCTACTCAAGGAACTCTTTGTGTGATTGAGTTCCTAAGTTCATTAGAAGCAAGAAATCAAGAAGAAGCTTGAAGAACATCAAGCACAAGAAATTGGCCTTACCTCTTCTGTGAGGTTCTGTAAGTGTACACCAAGTGTTCTTGGTATTTTGTGTTATTTGAGTTAATCACCAAGTGTTCTTGGTACCTTATGGTTACTAATAAAATTTGGCCCATCTTGGTTCTTATGCTAGAAAACAATTTCTAGAGTCAACAAGCAAGGAAAATGAAGGAAAATAAGCTTCTAAAGCTTTCGGTGTTGTGGGTAAGGATTCCTATACTCACTTTATTGCATGGTATAATTCCATGGCCTTTTTATGTGAGTATTCGGGCCCCTAGGTGATGGTCAAAGAACCATGTGATCCTAGGAGTGCTAAGAGGGCTTAAGTTATGTTATTGCTTCGGCAATTCTGTTTTGCTCATGAGCTAAGTTAAGTAAGCAAGCATTATGGGCTAGGAGTTAAGGCGGCCACCTTAATTCCTATGCTAAGTGAGCTCTCCGAAAATATTAAGTATATGAAATTAATGAATTAAAACTTGAGGGATGCTTGCTGCCCTTCTGTGAACAAAGTGTTAAGTGGCGTGTGTTTGTGTGCTTCTTTGATTTGTTATGCATGCTAACCCCCGATTATGATATTATTGCTATATGCATGTATCTTTTTGTTTTCTTTGTCTTTATGTTTTCTTTGCAGGAATAAGGATTATTTCGCCATTACATTCTTGGCATATGTTAGGCCTTGGAGGCCATAAGTTAGGCATTGGATGCCACGGAATCCTTATTGAGTTTTATAACTCACCCGCCCTACTCTACTTTTGTAGGTAAAGGTTTGCTTGAAAGATCAAACTAAGAGTCTTGAGTACTCTTTCTGTATTCTAAGGTTGGATTTGTGTATGGTATTGCTCAAAATATTCTAAGTATTCTAAGTATATAAGTTGCTTGTAAACAAGCTAAAAAAAATGTGGACTTTCTGTGCAGGACTTGAAGTCTTAGAATTGTGGGAACAAGGTCTATTAAGGTGGAAATTTGTGTTCCATGGCTTTGTGGATTTATGGCTTGCTTTTAAGCATGTTTTTGTTGGTCTAACTTTAGTGACCAAATTATGGACTTAGCTAAAATTTGGCCAAACTTGGCTTTGGGCTTGTATTATGGACTTGGACATTTTTGGGTATTTTTATTGCTTGGTGGACTTACCAAGGCCCATGCATGAATTTATGGGTTATGTTTTCATGAAACTTGAAGCATGTTGAAATTGGGCTTAAATGTACGTTTTGGGCTTAAATAAGAACTTGAAAATTTTGATTTTATTCTTGGTTAATTTTGGGCCATATGCATGTTAAGTACTAAAAGGCCCATAAGCCCATGTCTATGTTAAAAGCATGCAATGTTTGGCTATGTATGCTCACTTAGTAAAAAAAAAACATGCAAGTAAACTTAGAAAAAGCATGAAATTGGATGCTTGTGTAATGTTTGGCTAATAAGAAATTTAAGTGCACATATGCGAATTAATACATGCCTAAGCATTAGTTGCATTTAAAGACATTAAGTGATTATGTGCACTAGTGAACTCCAAAACGCATAAGCATGCAAAGCATATGCATGAAAATAAGTTTTTAAACTTAAGTTGGTGTTTTGGTTGCCATGCATATTCTTGGCTAAGCTTGGTAAAGACCATGAAAATGAACACATGAAATCCACATAGGTGCTAGGTTGTTTCTGAGAGCACTTCAACTTAACCTTAATTAAAGAACTTAACGAGCTAGTACTGATAAGTATCCTGGGGTTCGTGCCCATAAGTCTTACTGAGTTTTAAAAGCCCCTTTTGTGTAATGAAAACTTTCGCTGCATGTTTTAAGTAATCAGGCCCAAATGGGCCAGGGGCAGTTTAGGGCACGACAGGGCTATACGAGAGTGACACATTCCATGTCTTGTGCTTAGTCTTGATATCTTGGACAAAGGGACAATGGCATATATCGGTGATGATCATAAAGGTTTAGTCGATTCACCGACAATCTTGTCACTTGGGTAGCAATGATGTGTTGCTAGACACCGCTCATTGCTTATGATCATAAATGTGATTTATGATCATTGCCAACATGGCAAGAGCCTGTTGGGTCGCACACATAGAGCTATTTGGATCATTAGAGTGCATGGGCTAATTATTTGGGTTATGGTTTCACTTTAATTTCGTATTAATAATGGGCCAAGGAGTTGAGCCATTATTAAGCCCGAAATTAAATCCTAATTGGATTAGGGCTTTGAAACCCATTAGGCCTGGAAGTTGAGTCTCACTATAAATACAACTTTTAAGTGAGAAATTCGCAGGTCTCCTTGCCCTAACCTCCCAAAAAGGACAGCTGCACTCTTCTCTTGCAATTCCTTGGAGGACGCAAGCTAGCACTGCGAGCGCAAGAGAAAAGCATCTGCCGGGACGCAGTGGAAGTGTGGTGATCCCGAGAGGCTCGCGTGGATACCATAGAGAGCCTGAACACGTCAACTGTTCAGGTTTTGTGATTCGACTCTACAGTTGAGTGAGAGATCTCAACCGAAAATTAGGTATGAAATTTTTTAACACCCGGTTTACCCCGTTTCACTTGGATCCTGGAGGGTTTCGGTTAAATTCCGCTGCGCTGTTTGGCTCCCGAAACCCAACAGTGGTATCAGAGCTACTGGTGAAACCCTAAATCGGGATTGAGTGTTGAATCGCATGATGTTATGTCTTCGATTGGTTTTCGGCCATGATTAATTAAATTGATTCATGATGCATGAAACCGGAATTCGTAATGAACGTATGAGATATATGAAGAAACGACACAAATTGGGTAATGAGATTAACCTGAAATTGATAGGTATGAGATACCTATATGAATTAGGATTCTTGCAATAGTTGCAAAAACCCTAGGTTTGTTCGGATTCGGCCTGTTCGGGCACCGAAAGTAAGGTATTTTTGGTGGCTCGAATGGAGGAGTCTCGGGTGCCTACTTTCTCGAAATAGAAGATTTTGGGCTAAGCAATTGTAAGATCGGCCAGCGGTACCGCCGTATGCGAAGCGCCACATAAATAAAAAATGGTTAATCAACACGCGAAAATTGGCATGCATCTTTGTTGAATGAGATTTGACATGATATGATGATTGGTGTTTGAAGCATGGTGCATGGTTATAGCCCTTGATTGGTTGTACTTGTAAATACGGCCTGCGAGTCGTGCCTTTTCTTATCACTCTCATTGTACATTCTCTTCTCACCTTACTCCCCTCGAATGTAACTCGAGGTTTCTATTATTGATGTAATGGTGCATTATGGGATCGTCCAAAGTGGTATGTCCAAGGAGGTGACAACAAAAAGGCAACCAAGAAAGGAAGAGAATGAGCTTGTGAAGACTCTTTTCTTTTCTTAGGCTTTTATGATATTCTCATTGGCTTGAGAATATCGCATAGTTTGGGCTATAACCATGTCACGTTTATTTCTTGTAAGCATGAGATGCATGTTTTATATTTGTATGTAATGCATGTATAAAACAACCGGAGATAACAAATTGGTGAGATCAAAAGATAAAATCCCTCAAACAAATATTAAGTCATTAAATGTGATGCCTTCCAAATGTTGGCACTCGTCAAGACTTTGATCAACATTAGGTGGGTTTGCCAAAGCAAAGCACCTATGTTCATCTTGGTAAGGCGCGATGGGATAATAGTGATATCCAAACTGCTAACTTTGGGTTCGACTTAACTAAGTCACCCTAATAGGATTAGGGACTTAGAGGCATAGAGTTGGGCTTAAGTTCATGAGATGAGCTTGGACAAGTGTTGTTCACCCAACTATCCAAGAGTTGCATAAGATGCAATTGGCAAGGAGTTGCCTACCTAAATAGCTGTAACTTGAGAGAAAAGCCAAAGCTGACTCAGGTTGTGGTCAAATATGGATCTTGGCCCACTAGAATACCTTAGCGCCGAGGTGTTCCGAAATAATATCGAGGGTTATTATTTTGAGGAAAATAGTAGGAGTATCGTTTAATAAAAGTCCTTATTGAATGAATTAAAATACATGACTCTTACACTGCATATTTACTGTTGTAGATTACCATGGCACAAAACACATCGACACTTTCGTTATGATCGATCCTTGAGAAGGAAAAACTGAATGGGACCAATTTTCTCAAATGGTACCGAAACTTGAGGATAGTCCTCAAACAAGAGAGAAAGGCTTATGTCCTAGAGCAGCCCATTCCGAATGAGCCTGCTGCCACTGCTCCAAGAGCTGAAAGGGATGCTCACAAGAGGCATTCTGATGATGCTTTGGATGTTGCATGCCTCATGCTTATTACCATGGAATCTGAGCTTCAGAAGCAACATGAGAACATGGGGGCGTTCGATATGATCGAACATCTCAAAATGCTTTTCCAAGAGCAAGCTAGGCATGAGAGGTTTGAGACCTCTAAGGCATTGTTTCAGTGCAAGATGTCTGAGGGAAGTCCCGTGGGTCCTCATGTGCTCAAGATGATTGGGTACATTGAGAATCTTGAGAATTTGGGATTTGCTCTTCAGAAAGAGTTGGCTATCGTTGTAGTCTTGCAATCGTTGCCTGAAAGCTACAGTCAGTTCGTCATGAACTATAACATGAACGACCTTGACAAGTCCCTTCCTGAATTGCTCAACATGTTGAGAACTGCTGAGCAAAACCTTAAGAAGGCTAAGCCCATTTTGATGGTTCAAAAGGGCAAGGGAAAGGGAAAAGCCAACAAGAAGAAGGATAAAGCTAATGGAAAGTCCAATGCTAGTTCTTCTTCAGCTGCACTGAAACCAAAGGGTGGTGTGGCAAAGGAAGGGGAGTGCTTCCATTGTAAGCAACCTGGACACTGGAAGCGCAATTGCAAGCTCTATCTTGAAGAACTTGCTAAGGAAAAAGGAAGTAAGACTTCCATTTCAGGTATTCTTGTTATAGAGGCTAACTTTTCTACTTCCTCATCTTGGGTATTGGATACTGGATGTGGATCTCACATTTATGCAAATGTGCAGGATCTAAGTAGAAGTAGAAGATTGGCCCGAGGTGAAGTGGACCTACGTGTTGTAAATAGAGCAAGGGTTGCTGCCTTAGCCGTAAGGACTTATGTTCTCACTTTACCTAGTGGATTAGTTTTAGAATTAGACAACTGCTACTTTGTGCCTACTATTAGTAGAAATTTGATTTCTGTTTCTTGTTTGGACAAGAAAGGTTTTTCATTTATAATAAAGGACAAATGTTGTTCTATTTATTTGAATGAAATCTTTTATGGTAGTGCTCAACTTAGTAATGGGTTGTATGTTCTAGACCTCGAAGATCCAATCTATAATGTGAATACCAAGAAGGTCAAATTAAATGATTCAAACCCGACCTATCTCTGGCACTGTCGCTTGGGCCATATAAATGAGACCTGCATATCCAAGCTCCATAAGGATGGACTCTTGGACTCATTTGATTTTGAATCATATGAGACATGTGAGTCATGTTTGTTGGGCAAGATGACCAAAGCCCCATTCACAGGGCAAAGTGAAAGGGCTAATGACTTACTAAGACTCATACATAGTGATGTATGTGGCCCTATGTCTACACAAGCTAGAGGAGGTTTCCAATACTTCATTACTTTCACTGATGACTTCAGCAGATATGACTATGTGTATCTTATGAGACACAAGTCAGAATCCTTTGAAAAGTTCAAAGAATTCAAGAATGAAGTAGAGAATCAACTCGGGAAGAGTATCAAAGTGCTTCGATCAGATCGAGGTGGAAAGTACTTGGATCGAGAATTCCTTGACTATCTGAAGGAGTGTGGTATAGTATCACAACTCACTCCACCAGGTACACCTCAATGGAATGGTGTTTCTGAAAGGAAAAATCAAACTCTTTTAGACATGGTTCGCTCTATGATGAGTCAAGCTGACCTTCCAAACTCCTTTTGGGGAAATGCTCTAGAGACGGCCGCTTTTACACTAAATCGAGTTCCATCTAAATCGGTTCAAAAGACACCATATGAGATATGGAGTAGGAGGCGTCCCAATTTGTCTTTTATGAAGATTTGGGGCTGTGACGCTTATGTAAAACGTCAATCCTCTGACAAACTAGGGCCCAAATCTCAAAAATGTCTTTTTGTTGGGTATCCCAAAGAAACAAAGGGTTACTATTTCTACAATCCCTCTGAGCAAAAAGTGTTTGTTGCTCGAACTGGTGTTTTTTGGAGAAAGAGTTTATCTCTAAAGGAACTAGTGGGAGGAAAGTAGAACTTGAAGAAATTCAAGAACAACAAGGAGACATCGAACCTAAAATGGAACCTGAACAGACACCACAAGATGTTGTGGTTCAAGAGTCTGTTCCTGTAGCATAGAGCCCACGTAGGACTGGTAGGATTCGGCATGAGCCCGAGAGATATGGATTTCTCGTGACTCACACCGGTGATGTGATGCTCATGGATCAAGATGAGCCCATAACCTACCAACAAGCTATGTCGGGGCCTGACTCTGAGAAGTAGCTAGTGGCCATGAAATCCGAGATGGAATCCAT
Source organism: Aquilaria yunnanensis (assembly GCA_039654915.1). Taxonomy (NCBI): domain Eukaryota; kingdom Viridiplantae; phylum Streptophyta; class Magnoliopsida; order Malvales; family Thymelaeaceae; genus Aquilaria; species Aquilaria yunnanensis. The sequence continues at coordinate 9,128,383 of CM077595.1, forward strand.
GTACGAAAACCAAGTATGGACTTTGGTTGACCCACTTGAAGGGGTAAAACCCATAGGGTGCAAATGGGTTTTCAAGAAGAAAAATGACATGGATGGTAATGTGATTACCTTTAAGGGACGATTGGTCGCAAAAGGTTTCAAGCAAATTCATGGTATTGACTATGATGAAACTTTTTCACCAGTTGCTATGCTTAAATTCATCCGAATTTTGTTTGCTATTGCTGCACACTATGATTATGAGATATGGCAAATGGATGTCAAAACTGCATTCCTAAATGGAAAGCTACTTGAGGATGTGTACGTGACACAACCTGAGGGTTTTGTCACTCCTGGGAATGCCAATAAAGTGTGCAAATTGCAAAGGTCCATTTATGGACTGAAGCAAGCTTCTCGAAGTTGGAATCTTCATTTTGATGATACAATCAAAGAGTTTGGTTTTATCAAAAATGAAGATGAACCTTGTGTCTACAAGAAGGTTAGTGGGAGCGCTATTGTCTTCTTGGTGTTGTATGTAGATGACATACTACTCATCGGGAATGACATTCCTGAACTACAGTCTGTGAAGACTTGGCTAGGGAAATGTTTCTCTATGAAGGACTTGGGTGAAGCAGCCTATGTATTGACAAGGTGCTAAACAGGTTTAGCATGCAAGATTCCAAGAAAGGATTCTTGCCCATGTCACATGGTATCACTCTTTCTAGATCTCAGTGTCCGAGTACAACCGAGGAGACAGAGCGCATGAGTAAGATTCCATATGCCTCAGCAATTGGATCTATCATGTATGCCATGATATGTACTCGTCCCGATGTCTCATATGCTTTGAGCATGACGAGTAGGTACCAATCGAACCCCGATGAAAGTCACTGGACAGCTGTTAAGAACATCCTTAAGTACTTATGAAGGACTAAGGATGCATTCTTGGTCTTTGGAGGTGAAGATCAGCTCGTTGTAAGGGGTTACACCGATGCAAGCTTCCAATCCAATAAGGATGATTTTAGATCGCAATCTGGTTATGTGTTTTGTATTGGTGGTGGTGCTGTGAGCTGGAAGAGTTCAAAGCAAGAGACAGTAGCTGACTCTACAACAGAATCTGAGTACATTGCCGCCTCTGATGCTGCGAAGGAGGCAGTTTGGATCAAGAAGTTCATCACTGAACTTGGAGTGGTTCCAAGCATTGTCGACCCAATAGAGCTCTATTGTGACAACAATGGAGCAATCGCACAGGCTAAGGAACCTCGATCTCACCAGCGATCCAAACACATACTCCGACGCTATCATCTCATCAGGGAGATCATCGAGAGGGGTGATGTAAGGATATGTAGGACTTCGACAGACAGCAACATTGCTGATCCACTGACAAAGCCCCTTACGCAGCAGAAGCATGATAGCCATTCTAGGTCCATCGGTATTAGATACATGGATGATTGGCTTTTAGTGCAAGTGGGAGATTGTTAGTGTTGTGCAAAAAAAAAAGCCAATCATGAGATGATTGTATTTTTGCACATTGAGTCATGATATTTTATTGAGGCATTAATCCAGCAATTTTGTTTGTTGTTTTGTTTCTGCGTAACGTAATAAACATAATTGTAACCCTAGAATAATGATATTCTTAAACGTCCCTAGTCTAGTATTATTGTGGAGCGGGTTGCAATAATACATAATGACTAGCATATGTGGAGACTAATATGAGATATGTAGTCTACATATGGGTACAAGTTGGAAAACTTGTGTACTGGACCGACCCACCATGAGAACACTTCATGGATCGTTATATGAGTATCATAAGTGATTCTCATAGTGATCATGGTATATGTAGTCCTTCGACCTAAGATCATCAAGGTTCCCTACATGTGAGTCACATACTTTGATACTTTCCTTTGTTGCTCGTAACTGAGTGAACTTGAAGGAGGTCATTGGGTATGTCACATATCATGCGGAGGGATTTGTATGATCAAGATGGGATTTGTCCCTCCTATGTAACGGGAGTGATATCTTTGGGCCCCTTGATAGAGTGAGACTTAGAAAATGCATAGCCATGCTCCGATGAGTTGATATATGATATCAATGTCGTCAGTTTAAGTTGATCTACTCGGTAATCAAGAAACCAAAGATTGGGCTATACGAAAGTGACACATTCCATGTCTTGTGCTTAGTCTTGATATCTTGGACAAAGGGACAATGGCATATATCGGTGATGATCATAAAAGTTTAGTCGATTCACCGACAATCTTGTCACTTGGGTAGCAATGATGTGTTGCTAGACACCGCTCATTGCTTATGATCATAAATGTGATTTATGATCATTGCCAACATGGCAAGAGCCTATTGGGTCGAACACATAGAGCTATTTGGATCATTAGAGTGCATGGGCTAATTATTTGGGTTATGGTTTCACTTTAATTTCGTATTAATAATGGGCCAAGGAGTTGAGCCATTATTAAGCCCGAAATTAAATCCTAATTGGATTAGGGCTTTGAAACCCATTAGGCCTGGAAGTTGAGTCTCACTATAAATACAACTTTTAAGTGAGAAATTCACAGGTCTCCTTGCCCTAGCCTCCCAAAAGGACAGCCGCACTCTTTTCTTGCAATTCCTTGGAGGACGCAAGCTAGCACTGCGAGCGCAAGAGAAACGCATCTGCCGGGACGCAGTGGAATCGTGGTGATCCCGAGAGGCTCGCGTGGATACCATAGAGAGCCTGAACACGTCAACTGTTCAGGTTTTGTGATTCGACTCTACAGTTAAGTGAGAGATCTCAACCGAAAATTAGGTATGAAATTTTCGAACACCCGGTTTACCCCGTTTCACTTGGATCCTGGAGGGTTTCGGTTAAATTCCGCTGCGCTGTTTGGCTCCCGAAACCCAACAAAACTCAACTTCCAGACCTAATGGGTTTCAAAGCCCTAATCCAATTAGGATTTAATTTCAGGCTTAATAATGGCTCAACTCCTTGGCCCATTATTAATACGAAATTAAAGTGAAACCATAACCCAAATAATTAGCCCATGCACTCTAATGATCCAAATAGCTCTATGTGTGCGACCTAATAGGCTCTTGCCATGTTGGCAATGATCATAAATCACATTTATGATCATAAGTAATGAGCGGTGTCTAGCAACACATCATTGCTACCCAAGTGACAAGATTGTTGATGAATCGACTAAACCTTTATGATCATCACCGATATATGCCATTGTCCCTTTGTCCAAGATATCAAGACTAAGCACGAAACATGGAATGTGTCACTCTCGTATAGCCCAATCTTTGGTTTCTTGATTACCGAGTTGACCAACTTAAACTGACGACATTGATATCATATATCAACTCATCGGAGCATGGCCATGCATTTTCTAAGTCTCACTCTATCAAGGGGCCCAAAGATATCACTCCCGTTACATAGGAGGGACAAATCCCATCTTGATCATACAAATCCCTCCGCATGATATGTGACATACCCAATGACCTCCTTCAAGTTCACTCAGTTACGAGCAACAAAGGAAAGTATCAAAGTATGTGAATCACATGTAGGGAACATTGATGATCTCAGGTCGAAGGACTACATATACCATGATCACTATGAGAATCACTTATGACACTCATATAACGATCCATGAAGTGTTCTCATGGTGGGTCGGTCCAGTACACAAGTTCTCCAACTTGTACCTATATGTAGACTACATATCTCATATTAGTCTCCACATATGCTAGCCATTATGTATTATTGCAACCCGCTCCACAATAATACTAGACTAGGGACGTTTAAGAATATCATTATTCTAGGGTTACAATTATGTTTATTACGTTACGCAGAAACAAAACAACAAACAAAATTGCTGGATTAATGCCTCAATAAAATATCATGACTCAATGTGCAAAAATACAATCATCTCATGATTGGCTTTTTGGGCACAACACTAACACACCCTTGCCATATCCTGCCTTTTGAAACAATTTCTCGACCTTAGGACCAAACCATGCATTTGTTTTCAAGATTTGAAATTCTTTCACTTTCTTTGTAGGTTCACCAGGCATAGCCAATTTAAAGAACGAGGAAATTGGTAGGACCAAATCTTCTTTTAGCATTTTGGCATCTTCTTTAGAAAAGTGAGGTTTGCTGGCCAAGGCAGGGATGTTCCCTTTGGTGCTTTTTGCTTTAGGGAGCATTATGGAGAAAGCTTTGGGCATTGTATCTTGGTAATCCTCCAGGTAAAACTTGGCATCAGTAAAATGAGTTCCTTCTATGCCGATAGGGGCAATTTCTGCCACGATACGCTTGATGCTTCTATCACTATCAACATACTTGAAGCATTGGTTCCAAGTTGATGGTACAACTCCTTTTTTTGTGCATCCAAGTTTGCCCAAGCAGCAAATCATATAAAGTATTTCTGTTAATAACATGGACGGAGGTCTTCAACTTTTCTATCTCCATTGTAGCTGAATTTTTCCTGTAAAGCATTGCCCATTTTGGTTGAAACCTTGAATGATCAACTTGCTCCTTGAGAGATCTTTTACGGATAGCCTGACCTTTTTCATGGTTTGAATAGGCATGATATTCACAGCAGAGCCACCATCAATTAAAATCCTCCTAACTTGGTGTTCGTAAATATATCCACTTACATAAAGAGGTCGATTATGCCGACGATGGCCCAACTGTAAGTCTTCATCGTCAAAAGAAATTGTAGCCATACATGTGACATGTTTATCATTTGCCTTTTTGTGAAACACCTTTCCTTCATAAGCTCCCAGGTCAATGAGTGAAGCAAGGCTAGCCGAACATCTTACGATAACTTAAGGAGCTCATTCATTGTCACGATTGAAGGGAGATATTTTAGTTTGGAGATGATGCTAGCCTTTACCGCATCAATTTCATCTCCAATGCTTACTTTGCCAGGCCCTTTTTGGTTACGACTTGATTTGCTATCTCCGTGAATGCCTATGGTGTTTACCTCTACATCATGTTTTGTAAAGTATGACTTTGGGAAGTAGTCAAACAGTGTCACGAACCTCCTAACCACCTGTGGTGATTCTACATCTATTAGATGTAGCAGTTTTTGAACTTTCCCAGGCATTTGAGGATACACTCTTGTGGAGTTACGCCTATTTAACCCTTCCAGCTTTTTGTCTTTCGAAGCTTCTAGCAAGAAATAGTGTAGTGGTTAATTCCTTCTTCATCTTCAACCTCTCACGATTGTCCATTCACCATCTTGTTCATCTGACGAACTGGAATTTGTTAAATCTCCCCACCTAGTTGGCTTTTTCGCTTAGTAGCTCATTGGGTTGAACACTCTTGAAGGACTTGGGATGCTTGCCCTTCTTTTCCAAGCATACTTTTCTTTCTTACTTATGAATGTTGACCATCCATCACCGACTTCATTTTTTGACTCAAATAAGGATTCTCATGTATCTAAGTCATCGACCATGACTTTATAGAAGCTTGGGGCACTTGGGTCTTTAGAGTATTTTGGCATCCCAGGGTATGCATAAATAGTTGTTATGTCGCCATCAACCTAAAATTTCACTGAGACAACATCTTTTGGACCACATGTAAGTACTTCAAATGTATTTTCCTTTTCTGTAAAGTCTTGAGTAGAGATCTTGACTTCATCCCCAAGTTTTTCTACGAACTTCAGAGAAGTCACTCCAAAGCATATCTCGGCAACATTGGCAACCAGTGGTTCCTCCAAATCATTAAATTTGATATGTCCTTCCTTTTCCATGCAAACTATGAGATCCTTCAACACAAAGCATTTCTCGATAGGATGGCCAACGATACTATGAAATTGGCAATACTTCAGGTCGTCCACTCTTTCAACCTCCTCCGGTCTCTTTGGGTTTGACAGCTCTATCAAGTTCTTTTCTAACAACTAGTCTAAGATTGCCGACACATCCGTATTTGCAAATAGTTATTGCTTTACTTGAAGCTCCTTGAGTGTCAATCTTTTCTTTATATCTGGTTGGCCCTTCACAAATTTAGTATCAAGACTTGAGCTCCCTTTAGAGAACTTCGCTAGAGTAATAGCTACAGTCATGGTTTCCTTTGCCTTCATAACCTTTTCTTTCTTGTCTTTTTTATCATCTCTTTTTTTTAAAAAACTATTTGAAACATAGCTCCCATGCCTTGCAATCTGAATCTCCAAGTCATGAGCCCTTGTTGCGAGTTCTTCGAACAAGTACGGCATGTTTTCTTTCAAGCTATAGAGTATTCCCCAGTGCATCCCTTGCACATACATATCGATGGAAGTGGCTTTACTTATCTGCTCTTTGCAATTGAGGGCGTTGGCTCTTCATCGCTTTATGTATTCTGTCACTAGCTCGTCCTTCCCTTCTTTGATTGCTGCCAACTCCGGGAGGCTGACCATCCTTCTCGTGCTGTAAAAATGTAACAAGAACTCTCTTTCAAGTTGGTCTCATCCATCAATGGATCCAGCAGGAATATCTGTGTACTAATCAAAGGCAGCTCCTTTTAATGATCACACAAATTGCTTTACTATAAGATCACCATAAGTCCCGGCATTATTGCAGGTTTCAATGAAATGAACCACATGTTGCTTTGGATTGCCCTTGCCATCAAATTGTTAGAATTTTGGTGGTTGATAGCCCAACAGCATCCTTAGCTCATCGATTCTCCTTGACTACAGCTTTGCATATACTAAGGATGATTGTGGAGCCACTCCAGATTGAGCTCGAATTGTATCCATGATCATGTGTTGCAATTGCTGCATAGACAATGAAGACATAGACCTTTGGGTTGTGTCATTCAAAGCACTTTACAGGACCGTATGATCATATTAACTGTGCTTTTGCTGCTTTTCCATGTTCTCAAGCTTTTTAGTGACAGGATCAACAACTTGCTTTATGCCACTTGTAGTTACTTCCCTGGGAAAATGTTGAGCTTCTAGTTTACTCATCAGCAACGCAATTTGGGCATATTTCTCTTCAAGTTTAGCTGTCAACCTTTCAATGGAAAATGTCATTTGTTGAAAATGATCATCAAGATTTCTAGAATCTACTACTAAGGCTGGCAACTTTGTATCCAAGGATGAAGAATAATCTGCCCACCTTTTCTTTGGGAAAGTCATAGATCTAGTTTTAGATTCTTCACTTGTAGTGGCCTTCTTCATTGATATCTTGAAAGATAAGCAAGCCCTTATCTTCTCAACGGAAACTTCCGCTCCCTTATTCCTACTTGAGTGGTTGGAGTGGCTTGAAGGATTAGATCTCTCTCTTGTTGGTTGAATTTCTTGCTTCTTTACAACAACTCATTCTTTCTTGCTTTTGTGAGAAAACTACTTTAATGGATATGTCAATTGAGATCCTTCAGCACGAGCTTTTGCACGAGTGACCGGCACAATTTCCTTTTCCTTTGCCGCGGATTTCCCAGTGTTGACAGCAGCACTTCGAGCTTCCATGATCTTCACTTGAATTTCTTCAAAGCTTCCTCAATGTGTGAGATAAAAGGTAGAGAATGTACTCAGTGGAGTCACCAGAAATTTGTATGCACAAATTTCATGTGTAAAAAGTGTACCCTGAAATTAATTATAGCATAAATTACAATATTAAAATTCAAACAAAGATTTTGAGGGATCGACTCTCTAGCACACTTCTTAAGTACACAATCCTTTAATTAACCCTTCGAATTTTCGATAGAGACGCGAACAGCTTCTTCACAAACACGGACTCCGAATTTTGTCTTATACAAACACGAACCGAGGTCTTTTCTACTTCTTTCAGTCTGAGATTTTCTATTGTACTCCTTGGACTTGGGAGCTTCGGGCAATGTCTGCCTCTTTCTTGTCACTTTACTTAGAGTTTGACTTGACGCAGCACAGAAACGAATCTTTCACGTTCTTTACCGCTTTCGCCGGATCTAGACTTGAACTTAATGCAGCGTCATCCCTCATTCTTTGCGTTTCTCACTATTTCTGCCGGATCTGAACTCGAACTTGATGAAGTACCATCCTGCGTTCTTTGTGTTTTTCACCGCGTTCTTCAAATCTTGCCTTAAAGTTGGGATTTGATTTCTTTTGGACTTGATTTCTCCTTTCTCCAGGCATTTGTGCTTGATCGGCTTGAAAAGCTGGAGAAAGCTTTTTGTAGAGAGATTTTTCTTCTTCTTTAATCCTTGCTTCTCCAATTTCTTCTTTTCCTTCCCTCCCTTTGGCCTTAGGGACCTATTTATAGGTGTAGAAATGAGGTGGTTTGGTTCAAGAAAATTACATGTGATAATTATCATGTATTTATCTCTTATATTTATCTCAAGAGAAAATACATATAATAATTACCTCTCCTTAATTATCCTAATTATTTAATTTAAAAGGATAATTAATGGAACATTCTAAAATATTTGGGCTAAATGATGGGTATGCAAGGGCTTTAGTCATTTTGGACTTTGAAGCCCAATTTGCCAAAATAGACTTTGGCTAAGATTGCATAATGAGTCTTCATTAGAGGCCTTCGGTTGCTTGCTTTTGGGCTCCTAAAAATTGGATTTCTTGAACTTATAATTTTCCAAAACTTGATGGACTTTTAAATTTTAGACATCAATTTAGAAATGGGCTAGACAATTTAAATTGGGTTTAATATATATTTAACCTAATTAAATTTTGATGTCTACAATGCTACTAAAGTTGTTTAGGTCTATAATATAAAAAATGCAATTTATTGCTACGATATGGTTGTATTAATTTAATGTTTGTTATCAATTTCAAATGCACCTAGCATGAAAATAACATCTAATCCATGATAAAAAAAAATATTAAGGCTTTTTGGCGGATAAACATAAGACACAAACCATAAGAGCTTATATGAAATCATGACTTAACTCTAGAGGGGATGAATGTAATTACTCCTTTTATCATAATAGCTAAAGGATGAACAAGGCTTGAAAACATATCGAGTTTAATTTTTTATTTGATTAATCCATTTACACCCCTATTTAAATTAGTGCACGAGAATTGAAAGTATATTCTCCATCATATATAATTGAATTAGTTTTTCACAAGGAGGCCTAATTGACACTTGGAATATTTGAGGATAACTAAAAGTGAGGGACCATAAGTGAAATTTAGTAGTACCTTTCCCTCATGCAATGAAGGTTTCATCAATTTTGTTGAATATGTTAACAATTTCACTAAAATTTTCCAAGACCTTGTGTGGGAACAAGTGATTAGTTAAACAAAATGCAACATTTCTTATTGAAGTTTAAACGGTTAATCAAATTGTGTGATGTAAAATCATGTAATGATTTGGTATAAGCTGTTAATACATCTACTATTACTCAAATTTCATTATGGTTCAAAAACCTACTTTAGAGAAATAGATTTTTTGTGATGAATCAGTGCAGAACTAAAAGGGGGTTAGAAAGGCCCGAGTCCCTCTAAAATTGTAAAACACCAGTAATTTTATTTATAATTTAATAATAAATGTATTTTAGCCCCTCCTTAAACTGGTCAAATTTCATTGTCGTGACTATAATTTTGGAAAATATTTATTTTGGTATCTTCTTTATGAAAAACTTGAGTTCGCCCTAGAAAGAACCCTTTCAATCATAAAACGTTTCAAGTTTTGCAAATTAGTCTTAACCGTAGTCATCATTCTTTGAAACCCTGTTGACTTGCAAGTTTTTTGCCTTGAGGAGCTCAATGATATTTAGTTCGGCACTTGGCAACGTAAATGCCATCATTTGAATCAAGGTGGAAGAATAGTTTTGACATCAACTTGGGTTTTCTTGGTAGCAAAGATGGGCTTTTTTGGGAGCTTTGCAGAAGCTTGTTGGAAGGATTTCAAACTAAGTTGGTAGTAATGGACTGGGTCTTTGTTTTTAACATTTTGGAGCCATAGAATTGGTGTTCAAAATAGCAATAACAAGATTCACATCTTTAAAAAAACTAGAACTACCATGATAAGTCCTCAACTTTGACAACAAACTTGCCAAAATTTGAAGAGTTTTAGAACCAAAAGATTGAAATAGGGCAATTGGATATGAAGTACCTTGTAAGCATTTACGTACGTCATGTGGCTCGCGTCACAAATAAAACAAGCAAAATTTATTGTTCTCAAGAATTAGAAACCAATGATAATTCGACAAGTTATATGACTAACTTTAACAAACAATGTGACCTTTTCCTTACACTTTAGTAATTTTACACGCATTTTCCACTCCAACACTTTGACTTGGCTACTTTCACATAGATGTCCGATTGACAGTGACGGGGATGGAGAAAACAGGCACAACTTTGTCCATACAACCCCGAGCGGTGTCGAAATAATATCCAGTGGCAAACGCTGAATATTCTCCCTCGTTTGAGTTTGGATTCATCTTCAGCAGAACCCTCCATGCTCATGTGAGCCGTAACCAAGGTAAAAGCCTTCGAGCAACCAGGGACTCGAAGTGGTATATTGCATCTTGCTTTTGGGATTCTAAGAATCTTCAGGTACTTCCGTGTGTGATTCTTATTCTGATCCGGTGCACGTTTCTCTTTGTAGTTGTTCCTTTTAGGCAAAGAAAATGAAGTTGGGTCATCGCATTCTCCACAAAAGTTTCTATATTTGATCAAATTGATCTGTCTGGTCCTAGTTCACTCTTGTATTATTCAGCAGTTAGCAATCTGCAGGTGAATTTTGCCAATTGTAATCGACAACATCTGTGTAGTGTAAATGAAGTCAACGTCTTTCTGGCTCTTGGTTTTCAGGAATTTCATTCTGTGGTCATTGGGTTGTCTTGATTGAATTGATCGAGAAGGGAAAGAAAAATGTATCTGGTGGAGAGCAAAGGAGGGGCCATAGCATGTATGCTTCTGGCTCTCTTTTTCTTGGGGACTTGGCCTGCTGTGATCACTCTGCTAGAACGACGAGGCCGTCTTCCACAGCACACTTATCTTGATTACACCTTCACAAATCTCTTGGCTGCTGTGATCATAGCTCTAACGTTTGGTCAGATTGGAGACAGCACACCCGAGTCCCCCAATTTCCTCACCCAAATTTCTCAGGTGAATTTCTCTTTCCAGTTGGGTGCTCGCAGGTCTCCTTTTGTCAGAATAACATTGTAGGCATTAGGCTGTACCGTATCTCATTAAATTCTTTGAAGCGACTTGCATATAGTTCATATTGGAGTTTAGTGCAGGATGGTAGTGCATTCTCTGCTAGGTTTTTATGAAAAATGGTACTAGGTTGTTCCAACTTCTGAGCTTGTTATGACGATCGGGTTGATGCAGGATAACTGGCCGTCTGTACTGTTCGCAATGGCCGGCGGGGTGGTTCTCAGTCTTGGAAATCTTTCCACTCAATATGCTTGGGCTTTTGTAGGTCTGTCAGTGGTAGAAGTGATTAGTTCAAGCATGACTGTTGTCATAGGTAAAACCTTGAACAAATTTTTGCTGTATATGTTACGGAAGTTTAGTTTTCGGCTGTTTTAGTCACTTCATTCCTTCTTTTTGCTGTGATCATAACAGGTACAACCTTGAATTACTTCTTAGATGACAAAATAAATAGGGCTGAAATCCTCTTTCCTGGGGTCGGCTGCTTCTTGGTAGCCGTTTGCCTAGCTTCCGCTGTTCACTCATCCAATGTGGCTGATAACAAGGCTAAACTCCAGAGTTTGCCAACTGAAATCAAACAAGAGACAGTGTATACATCTCATTTTTCTTTCTTAAAACTGTATGCAAATTGGGCAATGTTATCTTCACTACAATTTACCTTTTTAAGGCCACATGTGTTCTTAGCGTGCTTTCTTGAACTCCTCTTCCTGAGATCTTACAAAGCATGCTTTGTTGAACTGGCTTGGCCTTCGTTTCAAGGCAAGCTTGAAAAGAGTGACCACTTTAGCTGATTTGTCGTCTCCAGGGCTGCAAAATCAGACATGGAGTGTGGAAATGCTGCTGCACCAAAGAAAGGAAAAGCAGGCACTGCAGACTTCTTAATACAGCTAGAGAACAAGAGATCCATCAAGGTATTGGGGAAGAGCACATTCATCGGCTTGGGTCTAACATTCTTTGCAGGGGTCTGCTTCTCCCTCTTCTCCCCAGCATTTAACGTGGCTACAAATGATCAGTGGCACACCTTGAAGAAAGGAGTTCCTCATCTAGTTCTCTACACAGCATTCTTCTACTTCTCAGTCTCTTGTTTTGTGGTTGCCCTCATCCTGAATATCAGCTTTCTGTACAACCCTGTCCTTGATGTGCCCAAATCATCATTCAAGGCCTATCTGAATGACTGGAATGGCCGAGGCTGGGCCTTATTAGCTGGCTTGCTCTGTGGATTTGGAAACGGCTTGCAGTTCATGGGTGGCCAAGCTGCAGGATATGCAGCAGCAGATGCTGTTCAGGTTAGATTCACTGAATACAAAGAACCCATGTCTGTTCACTTACCTCATACCGGCATAAAGAATGGCTCTAGGTTTAGAACCTTAAAAGGGTAAGCTTTGATTGTTTCCTTGTTAACTATAACAGGCACTTCCGCTGGTGAGCACATTTTGGGGTGTGGTTTTGTTTGGGGAGTACAGGAAGTCATCAAGAAGAACATACATATTGCTCTTCAGCATGTTGTTGATGTTTGTTGCAGCTGTTGGGATATTAATGGCATCATCAGGCCACAGGAAATGAGATTGTAGCTGTTCAATTATGTTGAATATAAATCAAACTTACAGCAGAACATTTGTTTCAGTAGTTTTTAGGCGCATACCAAGACCACCAATTGTTTACGTATTCATGTGTTTTACAGGGGGAAATCAAGAAGGTAAATATTAAATACTCTGTTCATTGCTGATTGATGATACCCATCAATCTTACCATTTTTCTTTGAAATGAGTAATTTTGGCATGCTAATTTGTTTGTTCTAACTTCTAAGAATAGCGCTTCACACTTTGAAATGTATAAGTCTGCATTTTTTGTCACCAGAGGGCTAACTTGGTGCAGTTCAAAAAGTTTGAGGGGTGGATGTGCGTGATCCAAAAGTTAGGGTTGTAAATGGTTAACCAATGTTCAAGCGCTGTTTGAGTTTAGCCATATTATGGGCTTCTGCTATTTGTCAACCTTATTTGATTTTCCTTATTTTCCTAGGATTGCAATTTGCAAGGGGGTTACAAGAGTCCAGGGGAAATTCAAAAGAAAGATATGCTTGGATCAGGATTTATATAAGAGTGCGACTGGTATTGAGATTTAAGCAGGTTTGGTGGGGCTTGAGTTGAGAAACAAAAGCCACATCATTTAAACTTCAAAAGACAGATTTAATGAGAGTTAAACTTCAATGGTACCCTTTTTTGTGGATGGCTAGTAAGGCAGAATTTTCAGAATCCGAGGGCTGTTTGGAAACTGATTTTAGTTCAGGAGTCAAAAAGTTAAATACGTGATAGACAGGAACACACACACATATATATACATACGAAATATGTAAACTGATTAATTTGTTATATGCAAGCCACAAGAAACTAGTTAAATGATAAAAATTTTCCATTGCATTTCGTTTTTGTCAAATTAACCGTCCGGTCATGGCATTTTTTGATGTTTGACGAACATTTTCAAGCTATAATATGAAGGACAAGCTTAGATGAGTCTCATTTACACATCTAGGACTAGAGCTAAGAATCCCCAATTACCATAATCTGAGCTTCCAGGTGTTCATTTCAGTCCCCAGCAATTTCAGAAATGTCCAAGCCACCACATCAGCTAAAGCTGTTACAAATCTACCATTTTAAGCCTTTTAGTCCCTTTGCATCTATAGTTACAAAACAATCAAAACTGGAGTTCGGACAATAAACTGAGCTGACAAATTACGCATCAGAAGCAGACCAGGCTCGTCCCACTATCCGTTGTCTTGACAGCTCTTGAGCAAGATTTGATCTGGACTAACCCATATACAGTCGAGCTAGTCCGCTAGTTTGATCAGACTCAACCTACCTTATCTTACACAGAGCAATATATAGCTGAAATGAGGAGGGAACTAAAGGGCTGACACTGTTTATTAGTCAGTATGATTTCAATAGCAAAATCTGTTAAATTTAATAACATTACTGTTTTTTTCTTTTCATGCAGATATACCTCTAAAATCTTTTGAGCGATAAACCAAAAATCACTAGTCAGTCTTTTGATCTGATGGCGCTGCAATCCAATGTGCCCTCCAGATGATTGAAGACGACAGCAGGCGCTCTGTTCTCCAACCAGAAGAGCTCAGCTGCGAAAGAGCAAAACAGATCTTAAATATGCGCTGCATGTTTACATGTATAAATGTTGGTCATAGACTGAAAATGGCTACAAACTAAAATAACTAAAATACTTGACAACAAGCAACCCTCAGAACTGAGCTTAATGAAAACACCTTCTGAAGGAAGGTTGCGTATTTTTTGTCCATCCACAATTGACTCTCTGAATGAATCGATCTTGCGTAGTTTGCATTGCTTTTATCAGCATGGTTTGCCAAAACAAGTGCATGAATGTATGACCGCAAAGTATCTGTTGCAGTTGAATCTTTGTGTACAATGATGCTGACTATTCCCTTCCTCTCCAGCAGCAAATACCTTTCTATACAAACCGGAAAGCGAAAAACTAGTAGTGAGCAATGATAGAAGAAGATTTCATGCACCATAGAAAAGCTAGGCAGCTAAAAAACCTTTCTTATAAAAAGATACGGCATCAGGCAGCAGGTTTGACCTGTTTCAGATAATGAAACTTTCATAAGTTTTGTACGAATTGATGGGACTGAAAAAATCAGCAAGTTTGAGAAAGTGGAAGCAAAACTTCGGCAATGATGACAGAAAGCAATCCAAAATTTTCCAAGGAGCTTATTACAGGGATATGGAGGGCTATGCATACCAGTATCTGGAGAAACATGAGAGAAATGCACCTATACTCACATTTCTGATGCGGCTACAAAGGAAACCCTACAACCCAACAATATCTGCTGATGTAGTAACTTAACATTCTTTGACCTCCACGAAGTAATCCATGTCGGTAAAATGTGCTCCATAGCGGACACCTGTTCAGGGGACAGAACTGGGAACATGTTTAGAGGCATTAACATTAAATACGAGGAAATAATGGCAGGAGGAAATGTGAACAAAGAAAAAAGATTATGCACCAAAGAATTATAACTATTTTCTATCCATCTAAGCTTAACTGATTATGATCAATTCTCTTCACATCTAGAAGTGAACAAGGAAACATGAAAGGCCTAAAAGGAATGAAAAGGCATGCAAGACTTTTACCTTCACCACTTTCCACAAAATGTTGAAGAAGAATTGAGGTCCTTTCAAAGTTAAGTGACTTCAAAGCAAGGCAGTGGACAGCTTTGTAATTAGCTGTTGGTGTAAATGTAAGAATCAAACTCAACATGTCAGACAAAAATGGAGACTTGATGAGTGAACAATGTTAAGAAAAACAAAACTCTGCATACATCAGAGCAGAATTCCTTGCTCACGACCTTCCCTTGTCTTGACAATTATGCAGCCCACTGTAAGCATATTTCACTTTTCTAAAAAATGTTCTCTAGGAAAAAAGAGCTTATAGAACCATAATTCATGTGATCTAGATGATGCAGGATGCCAGAGAAGTTGATGGACTGACTGGAAATAATGTTCCTTCTATTTAAAAAAAAAGAACAATGTGAACCTACAAGATCAGTTTTTCGTCCAACCTCATTTTACAAACATGGCTGAAGCAACTCAAACTATCTTATCCTTTACTCTTTGACACTAAGAAATGTTACCAGTTAGAAGGTGATGACAACAACGTGCATACCTTACCAAAGAATGATGGCTGCAGATTTTCAAAAGTTTGTGCTGTAGGTGCAGATTATATCTAGTGTTGCATGAAACACTTACCGTACATATGAAATACAGTGAGCGAAAGAAACAAAAACCAAATTGCAATTGGATTTTGTGTGGTATAACGTGCAAGAAGCATTCCCAGAGCCATGCCAACCATTGTAGCCAACGTCTCTTGGCTTCCTTCCTTCCAATATTCAGAAGAAAAAAATAAAGATCTCAAAAGTCAAGAAATAATTCAATTGCTATCAGATTTTACTTTTTACTGTTCTCAATCCAAATAAGAGTAAAAAAATCACTCTGGATACCTTGGCTGATATATCAGCAGCATTATTTTGGAGGGCAAAATGTTGTGTCAAAGCAGCCCTAGTTGCTCCACTGGCAACACCAGCTGCCATGTATAGGAGACAATCAACCAATAGCAATCAGAACTTTATGGCGTTCTTATAAGAAAAATATTAGCATACAATTTGCTTCCATTCCTGTGAGAAAAGATTAGCTGGAAGGATAAAAAAGAACTGAAATATCCAACCACACCCCCCCCCCGCCCCCCCCCCCAAAAAAAGAGAGAGAGAGAGAGAGAGAGAGGGAGAGAAGAAACGTGTATGAATAACAATAATTCCCATATTTTGCAACATATGGAAAGAGAATGATCACATTCTTGGGCCAGAGGAGCTTAAAATATTCTACGTCCCAAATGATATAAGCTAGTTTCAACATTTGTAATTCACATTCAAGGAACTAAAGATGTATCAAATGACCTTGATGAACTTCCTTACCAATTTGCAGAATTGAAAAAGAGCTAAACATAATCCATGTACAAAGATAAGCACAAAAATCTCTTTATAACGATACTCCTCAAGCTAAAACAATTAACAATTGCATCAACCAAAAGACAAGGCTTGTTCAATATTGTGGAAAACTGGATTTGAAGAGCTAAAAGACTTACTGAATGATCTTGATAAGCTCCCTACACAAACAACAAATATAAAAGCTGAAGGAAACAAGGGAGAAAGAAGGTCCATCAACATTCCTGCAAAAATATGCAACTCCAGTGTCATTTGAAAACATTGAGGATCTGAACAGGCAAAAGAATGAAACAGCTATAGGGTGCCTTTTAGCTTTTTAGAACCAACTCTTTTATAAATTACGAATTACAAAAAATAAAAACCCTTTTATGAATTTGATCTGTTTCTTTTTTTAATCAAAACAGATGGAGAGTCTAGCTTCCAAACAGATTACTGGAGCAAACCAGTGAACAAATAGGCAAGCACTTCTAAGCTTAAGCATCAAAATCAATAGTGAGGAAGCAGAACCCCAGAATCCTTTGCATCATTATCTATTTCAACCCCAATAAATTCATTTTGAACTGTGATTTCCAGCTTTGGTGTAGTAGTTACCCCCTCCAGAATAACAAATGGAGGATATAGTAGAGTGATCGCTGCAGATGAGATTATTTTGTAGTCTAGACACATTGCCACTCAGTTTGCATTACAAAACCAAATATTTCCTCTACAGAGCAAGTCACTGAAAAGCAGAGGAGCTAGATCATTTTCTTCTAACAATTCCATTTATCTAGAAAGTAGGAACATACCCAAATCATTCATGAGGTCAGCAATCAATCGCCACATTTTAGCATTGCTATCAAGATTGGAGCCCTGTAGAATGGATTAGAATTGACACGTAAAATGTTCTTAAAGCAAATTTCAGAGATCAATAAATAGCAATTTGCTCTAACAGTCAACTTGTCATTATGTTACAGATTAATCAGGCCATAGTTTATTTGCATACATAGTCCAGAAGTTGCAGAAAGCATGCAGAATTAGTACGACTAAAACCTGTACAAATTCTATTGCTGGAGAGTGCACTTTCAGGTCGTCCAGCACCAGGAAACAAAAGTACTAACTAAAAACAAGAAAAGAAGAAAGCATCTGGAAATGAAACTTTCATTATCCAACTCTGCAAATCACCTGATAAAATGTGAAAAGTATGCCTCCAAGCATGCCTGTCAGATCTCTCAAAAACCACTGCAGTATAATCACAGTAATCAAAGTTATGATCAGCACACTGAAAACTCAGTTCGGTTTCATAAAGATATAAAAAATTCAGCCCAGCTATAACCACAAGAATTCAGATTGGACTACCCTAGAATTAAAGTGAGATAGGGCAAACTAGTGAGTGTTGATTCTATACCTGAAACGTAGCACCAATGACAGTTGCGGATTTCTCACCAACGCCAATAGCACTCAGAAGAGCCTAAGGAAGTTAGAAGAAGGATATATGAAGTCATAATAGGAGTTCAAACATATTTAAGAAAACAAAGAAAAACCAAATCCACGGAAATGAACCTACTTGAGTGGAAAGCATGGTTCTTATATAAGTTGAAAGTCCCTGTAAATATTAATAAAGACAAAAGAATGAAACTTTTGTCAATACAAGCTCACCACCATTAAAATATAACCAAAGTGCATTGTGTGTATTAGCTACCTGCAAAGAATCCCAAACTTGAAATGGCACATAATCTAAAGTAACACTGCTCGGGAAGCCCTGCATTGCATCAATTAAGATTGAAAATGTAGAAAATGAAAGAAAAAATGACAGAACTGAAAATGGTCCAGAGTTATCATTCTCTGGTGCAAACAACAACTAAGAAACTAGTAAAAGAAAAAAAAAAGGAAATAAATAAAATTGTACATTCATTTTAGGCTAAAAAAATAAAATCAATTTCCACGCCCAATTAAATGAACGAGCCTCAACTTTTAGCCCACAGAAAACCAGTTCTTAAAAGAAAACTGAAGAAAAACTTGCCTCAGGAACAAACGCTTGTAGGATTCGTCTCCACACATGGTTGAAACGGCTCCCAGATCTGTCAAGGGCGAGAAATTTTGAGGGAAAAATATGGAGAGAGAAAAAAAATTAATTAAAAGTACAGTGAAAATTCGGAGACCTGTGGATGAAGAAAGAAGGCGAGGTAGAGATAGTGGCACTCTTGAATAGCTTGGTGGAAGAGGAGCCACTCCATTCTTCAAGTACAAGCTTCTGCGATGATTCCATGGCGGATTCTTGTCGATCTTCAGAAAGAAGCACGCTGCTTACAAGACACTGGGTGTTTTTGGTCTCCAGAGTCCAGAGTCCACTTTTCTGCGAAAGGGTTTTACTGGAGTAAATGTTAATTAAAGAACGTAAATGGCTAAATGGAATAGAAGTAATAGCTTGAGGATTATTATAGAGTTTTCCCGAAACTAATCGAGCGAATGCAAAGCTGAATCGAATTCGCAGAGAACTCTGCAAAGGCAGCAGCACCTCAGCTCAAGCAATGTGGAGAAGAGCACTCTCTTTATTTCCACAAAGAAGAAAACTTTCCTCCTCTTCTTCCACTCCTGACATTCAAGCTCTTTACTCGTTCCTTCAACCCTCAGTTTTTGCCCCCAAACCCGTCAGACTTCCGGCGGCGGCGCCGCAGCCTCCGCCGTCCCTAAACCCAACAACCCAAGTCCTGTCAGATGATCAAAAGGCCACTCTTGAATCAAATCTTCACAAATCTCTTATCACGAGCGACACCGACGAGGCTTGGAAGTCTTTCAAATCTCTTACCGGCGGGTCCTTTTTTCCCAGTAAGTCTCTCACAAACTCGTTGATCATGCACTTGTCCTCCTTCCGTGACACGCTTAATCTGAAGAGGGCATTTGCTTCTGTCGTTTATGTTATTGAGAAGGAGCCCAAGTTGCTGGATTTTGATACTGTGACCACCCTTTTGAGTTCCTTAAGATGTGCTAATTCTGCCGCCCCTGCTTTTGCTCTTGTCAAATGCATGTTCAAGAACAGATTTTTCATGCCGTTTGAGTTGTGGGGTGGTTTGCTTGTGGATATAAGCAGAAAAAATGGTTGCTTTACTGCGTTTTTAGGGGTCTTCAAGGAGACATCTAGGATTGCGGTTGATGAGAAGCTGGAGTTTATGAAACCTGATTTGCTCGCATGCAATGCTGCATTAGAGGGTTGTTGCTATGATCTCAAGTCAGTTTCTGATGCCGAGAAAGTCATTGAGATTATGTCGGTTTTGGGAGTTCGGCCAGATGAATCAAGTTTCGGGTTTTTGGCTTACTTATATGCATTGAAAGGATTGGAAGAGAAGATAAGCGAGTTAGAGAGACTGATGGATGGATTTGGATTTTCAAAGAAGCCATTGTTCTATAGTAGCTTGGTTAGTGGATATATTAAATCAGAAAATTTTGAGTCAGCTTTGAATACAATTCTTCATAGTTTGAGGAAAGAGAACGCGAAGAGTTTGGATTTTGACAGCAACACTTATTCTGAAGTTCTGAAAGGATTTCTAGATTGTGGAAATATTAAGGGTTTGGCAATCTTCATCATTGAGGCTCAAAGGTTGGAATCCTCAGAGCTTGCTGCTGATAAGTCAATTGGGTACGGCATTATCAGTGCTTGTGTAAATCTTGGATTATCAGATAAGGCACACAGTATCCTTGATGAAATGAATGCGCAGAGTAGTTCTGTTGGGCTTGGGGTTTATGTGCCAATTTTGATGGCTTATTGCAAAGAGCATAGAACAGCGGAAGCTACTCAATTAGTGATGGACATTAGTAGCTCTGGGCTTCAGCTGGATGTTGGAATTTATGATGCACTGATTGAAGCATCAATGACAAGTCAAGATTTTCAATCAGCTTTTACATTATTCAGGGATATGCGAGATGCTAGAATACCTCATCTGAAAGTGAGTTACCTCACTGTGATGACAGGCTTAATGGAGAATCAGCGGCCTGAATTAATGGCTGCATTCCTGGATGAAGTTGTTGAGGATCCTCGAATTGAAGTAAAAACCCATGATTGGAACTCAATCATCCATGCTTTCTGTAAAGCTGGGCGATTGGAAGATGCAAGAAGGACGTTTAGGAGGATGGCATTCTTGCAATTTGAGCCAAATGATCAGACTTACCTGTCCATGATAAATGGTTTTGTGACTGCTGAGAAATACTTCAGTGTTCTGATGTTGTGGAATGAGGTTAAACGGAAGATTTCTGGTGATAGTGAGAAGAGAATCAAATTTGATCACACTCTAGTTGATGCATTCTTGTATGCACTGGTCAAAGGTGGTTTCTTTGACGCTGTGATGCAAGTTGTGGAAAAATCTCAGGAAATGAAGGTTTTTGTTGATAAGTGGAAGTACAAGCAAGCATTTATGGAGAATCATAAGAAGCTTAAGGTGTCAAAGTTAAGGAAAAGAAGCTTTAGGAAAATGGAAGCTCTCATTGCTTTCAAGAATTGGGCTGGCCTAAATGCATGAATGGAATTGTGCCTGGGTACATCCTCTAAGCTGAATATTGCTTCCTCACACTAACTCATCGGAATACTGCAATGAGGCAAAGTTGAATTGAGGCAAAGAAGTTAAAATCATATATTTTGAGATCAGCCTTAACATAAGTGCCCTGAATGGTTCTGTACGCATTCACTTGATGCCAAGGCAGGGGCCTGGATTCAACAAATTAAGATGACTGCTTCAGATGATGTCCACCAAAGGACAGGAGGAAAAGCTTCTCTTGTTAGATTGGTGTTACTGAAGTCATGTTGGTCCAGAGTTGAACTTCTGCAAGTTTTTTCTTGATTTCAGCAACTTAGAGGCTAGGAATGTACCCTTGCCTGCCAAATTTGGAGATTGTAGCAATAGACAAACAAACCAAGCTGCTTTCTTATTCAAGAATTTGAAAGACTATTCCTTTCATATACAAATTCAATGCGTGATAGCTTCAAGTAGGAGTATGAGTTTAATACTTTCAATTTTATATGTTGTATTATTTTCAATCAATAAAGAGCATAAATGTTATTTCTCGCTTGTATAGAAGCAATACTAATGCTGCTTACAGTTATTTTCTCTGTTTATCATTGGGTTCCTTTCTAAAGGTTTGCTGTCTCAGCCTTTGCTTGTCGGTATGTGGGGTCCATGCTCTGGTCCCGTTTGAATTTAATCTTTAATTCCACTTCATTTCTCAGGATTCGCACCGAAACTGCACATGCACCCTAGGGAAACATGGATAAAAAAGCCAAACAGAAACAGCAGCTGATACATAATGAAATGAAAGTCAAGTTGCTTTATAGCTAGAACCCATATGATGCGCGTGCACTTCTTTTAAGGTGAAAAAGGTTGGAGAGTGTTGAAAATGGCTGCCTTCCTGGCTCCACCTAAGAGAAATCTCACATTACCTCCCTTATGCCTTCCCAAACACCAATTGCTTAGCTGATACTCTCCTCTGCTGAGCATCTAGCAATGCCACTTGTAATAGCTGCATGGTTCACACTCTACATCCTATTCTTGCTTCCCCAGCTCCTCGCTGTGTCGGCCACTCGCCGTGTCCTTCCAATCTCCAGTTCCTGTAATGACACATGTGGCACAATCCAAGTCAAGTTCCCCTTTGGCACAGGGTTTGGATGTGGGCACCCTCTCTTTGCAAGATACGTAAGATGTAGTTCGGGGTTGCTACAGTTTTCTACCAGCACTGGCATTTACATCGTCTCCTCCATCGACTATGCAACCAACACTATCGTTATTATGGATCCTCTCATGTCTACATGTTCTTCAATGCAGAACTCGGGAAGCTTTAGCTTGGATCGGACCAGCCCCTTTACCTCAGCAGAAGACAATATCTTTGTTCTGCTCGGTTGCTCCACTACTTCTCCTGTGTTTGACGCGAGTGAAGATTACTGCGACACTGGATCCGGCTCTCGGGTTTGCAGTGGTTTGTACTCTTGCAAAGGGGTGACCGGCATAGGGCTGCCCCAGAATGCGCCTACATCCACCTGTTGTGTGTACGATTCACCAACTGGGCTTGTCACGGGCTATGCCTTGGATCTCCCTAAACTACAATGCTCCTCATATACTTCAATATATGAGTTTGGAGATGAGGGAAACCCGGTAAAGTGGAGATACGGGATTTCTTTGCAATATAACAGTTCATATTACACAGAAAGTTGCCGGGACTGTGAAACCAGTGGTGGATTTTGTGGCTTTACTGGTCTTGAGGAGTCTTTTGCTTGTGTTTGCAGGGATGGTGTGAACTCAACCACCAACTGCTTTGGACACGGTTAGTTGAGGAGATGCCAAGTTTGGAGTACAGTATACATCCAAGTGTTGGAATGGGCATTTCCTGAAATGTGTGTGTGTGTTTTTGTGTATCTCTATCTGATTCCCTTTCGTCTCCGTTTGGTTTTGGTTTAGCTTATGCTTGGAGTGGGGCGTCAACTCCCAGAATGCGAATGAGGATTAATTCTGGAGGTACAGACTGGAAAATTTTTGTTATTTTGTTTTACCCTTTGTTTGGCTTTGAACGGAATCCATTACTGAACCGTTTCTGGCTGTTCTTATCTGCAGCACCCAATTTACTCTGGCTGTGGGTTGGAGTTGGGCTCCTTGTTTGAGCTTTGAAGCTGGAGAAAACGCCTGGAAATGCTTAAATCGCGGAAAGCTTTTGGGGTTTCTTTTTTATGGAAAGATTACTAACTACTTTATTGAGAAACTGCTTCTACAATTTAAGATCATTCTTTGATTTTATGATGGTTACTCTCATGAATATTTCTGATGAAAAACCTTGATCGTTGGGAGCAACTTTGGTTAATTCATGCAAGTTTCCAAAAGACCTTCATTATTACAACTCTATTTGGAAGCAACTTTTGTGATTACGGATTAGCACTAGAATTTTGAATACTATATTTATTACATAAATTAATTTGTTAAATTCTAACACTAATCATTAACATCATTGTCAAACCGGGGTTCAAGAATCAAAACTCTTGAGCATATGAACTTCACACGGACATAACAAGAAACAGCCAAAGAGGATGGATAGGTTGCCGTATTCATAGGACGAAATAAAATGCGAACAGAACAGATAAAACATTTATGCAATTGAAAGCATAACTTGGTCTTCACGGACAATGAGCTGAGCTCTGTTGCAGACGTACATGGACCATAACAGAACAGGTCTTAATTGAATCGACACAACACCAAACACAACAAGATCTATATATTACATCATATGAGAAATCAAGGATCAAGCTCCGCTATTCCATGTTAAAAGAGAGCATCCCCTACTCCATTATACATCTTCCACCACAATCAAAGAAACACTTCAGCAAACAAGATACGAAGGCATAACTCATTTACCACCACCAGGTGCACCACCAAAAAGGTAGTCAAGAGAAGATCCACCTCCAGGAGCAGCATGAACCTTGGTTGATGGTCGATCCTGCAGTCAGTTCGGCAGAAAATGACAATTACTGGACCATAGGAACTTTAACTGTATTCTGCTAAACAAATCCATGCTTATCATCACTCAACACATACTTTTCCTTCAGTCAATAAATCAGAAAAAAATCCCAGGAAGCTTGCCACTTTTAACATGCAGTTCAACAGAATTCCTGGCAAAGGTTTAAAAACCTTATCTTTCAAGCCAAAACCATTTTGTTAGGAGCTAACGTCAGGTAAATTACTGGTGTTCCAGAGAGAATGAAGAAAGGAGGTAGACTTCGGATAACAAAGAATAAGTGAGAAAATTATAACCTATGTATAGAATTGGACAGAATAAAGTACAGACCCATTGAGGGTACAGCAGACTGATGGTCATTAACTTCAGGTACGTAGTGCACCACCAAAACGATTCAATAAGAGTGCAACTAACAGCTTTGAAACCTCTGGAAGTTCAAAACATTAAAATATCAACAGTTTTCTATATGGTCATCGCATTACTAAACATTATAAGTATTTTTACTATTCTGGGAATTAACCATTTTGGGAAATACATGGACAGAAGACTATCAGCTCTCTCTGAAGTAACAATCAATGCCCTTAGAAGAACCTATATTTCATTCACTTTTGCCTGCCTGTTTACTATGTGCAATGTAGTGAATGACAACACTAAAACCCTGATCATGATGACATTT
Source organism: Aquilaria yunnanensis (assembly GCA_039654915.1). Taxonomy (NCBI): domain Eukaryota; kingdom Viridiplantae; phylum Streptophyta; class Magnoliopsida; order Malvales; family Thymelaeaceae; genus Aquilaria; species Aquilaria yunnanensis. Next base: position 9,153,083 of record CM077595.1, read on the forward strand.
CAGCATGAACTTATCATATATATTAACAGGAACAAGCAAATAAGCACAAATTTTGAAATTGACATATAAAGAGAACATTAGCAGGTCCATACTGTGATGAAATTGCCAGTGTTCTGACCATCTGCTCGCAAGTAATTGTTAGTTGAGCTACTGTTAATGCCAGCAGGAATCTGCTTGCTAATATCCACAGGTTGGGCAGGAGCAGGTTTAGTAACAGCTGGAGCTTCTTTTGGAGCTGCGGGAGTATTTTCAGTAGCTGCCTTTGGAGCTTCTGCACCCCCAAACAGATAGCCCAATGAGCTCTGCCCCCCGCCAGCACTAACTCCACGACCCATCTTATCTAACTCTGAGATAGTGAAAAAAAGAAAAGAAAACAAATAAGAAGTTATCAATACACTAAAAGTGTCAAGGGGAAAGAACTTTCAGAGAAAACAAGATTAGGGTTCAGTCTAGCAAACATGCTTCAAGCTTCATTGGGCCAAGAGTCAAGCATTTCATAATTATCTTTAATATCATCCTCCACTAAATTTTAATGCAAGAGGAAGCGGGGAAAGTAACAACTTGCTCCATCCCAAAAATGGTTGACACTTATCCTTTTTATGTAAAGATTAAAGGATGTGGTGGCAGATAAACATGTTACATTTGATTTTTGAGAACTATCCTTTATAAAATCAGTCTCAAAAAAAAGACAAAATGGGCATATGACTTAGTGGCAGGAGTAAAAGTGGAAGAAGCCATATGAATATGAAAGAGTGTCATTTATTTGGCACTCAAACAATTTTTTGACAAGTGTCAGTCATTATATGGGACAGAGGGAGAATTATGATAATCATAAGCACAATTCCTTACATTCAGGAACATATATTAGCAAGGGCAAAGACAATTTTTTTCTGACTGGTTAAATATAAGCTTCTTATGTCTAAAACTCGTGGCCTGTTTACCCTTTGGGTTGTCATATACACCACTAAACTAGTTTCCCAAGTATCTGGAAACATAAAAGCATCTGCATCAAGTTGCATCAAACAGAATTTGGTGTTAACAAAACGATTTACATAACAAAATCATCCCTTAAACTTCATTACTAACAAGATACAGCAGGCAAAAAGCATCTCAACCACTACAATCACAGTTTGAAAGCTAACATGAAGGGAGAAAAAGAACTGGCATCTCAAACTATAAATGACCTGTAAGCCAATTTTGTAGGCAGAGGCAGGCTTCAGTTCCCAAGTTACAGAAGAGAAGACAAAAACAACAGTTCCCACATAAGCTCTGATAGAAATTAGGTAATTGGTACTTGTATTTCCAAGCAGATAGGTAGACACTGGTCATAACCAACTAGCATTCGCCTGTCTGGAGGGAATGCAGTGATATGGAAAAGAACTAAATGTTTATATCAATAAAATGTACAAATTCTAATCTAGCTCCCAAAAGACGTACCTAAATGAACTACAATTTCCATAAAATACACATATGCAAATACAAACGTCACCACGAACTTCCACGAACCACTAAATTCACCAATCTTAAGAAAGACCGAAATAAAAAAAAACTATGAAAAATCGAGCACCAGTGGAACAGCACTAACAATGTTGAAACTCATCTATTTCCTTCCATCTAAATTACATGCAAAAAATGGGAACCAGCCGTCTCGGATCAGCCTGGAGTTATAACACCCATTTTCGCTTAGAAACTGAAAATTTCAAAGACCACAAACAATTGAATTCTTCCCCGCGCGAATGGAGAGCAAATCGGCGGAAGAAGCGATAAAGATTGTAAATCTAGAGCTGCGATTAGTGCTTACCTTAGGATCTTCGAGATCGGATCTGAGAAAAGAGAGGAGGAGGACAAATACGGCCAGAAGAAAAGCGAACGAGAGATTGAATGGGGAACCGTTTGTACAGGTACATTTATAGTGCCCATTCCCTCAAATTGAATGCCAATTTCACCTTTTTGTTTTTCTTCCTTTTTATTTTAAGTTTCGAATTATCGAAGGAATAACGCCGAGTAAATTCGTAGATGGTACATAACATTTAATTGTCATTTCATTTTACTCTCTAATTTGTTATTTTAATTTTAAATTTATTAAAATTATTTTATTTTAATTTTTTATCAGATAAAATTTATTAATTTAAAATAATTATTTGATAAAAAAATTTAAAATTCTAATTTAACTATTTGATAATTGTAGTTCAGTAAATTTAAATAATTTAATATTTTTTATAGTAAATAAAAAATTTAAATTAGTAACTTTTCATCTTGAATGAAATAAGTTCAATTTACAGAGAAAAAAAATGTGAGTTAAATTTTCTCATTAATTATAAAAAATTATTGTATAGTTTAAATTTATTATAAGACAATCAGTGGATAGCTTAAATTATAATAAAAAAAAGTCGTTACCTGATAAATACTTTGAATTAGTAAATTTCATCAAATAGAGATCAAAATAAAATAGATTTAGGATGAAAATAAAATGTTTTCAATAGATTTGGAACCAAAATAGAACATTCGATAAGTTATAGACTAAAATGAAATAATAATTAAAAGTTAGGGACCGTTCACATAATTTACTAGAATAATGCCAATTGAGTTCTGAACGTTGATAGTTTTACACTGCTTTAATTTAAATCAGTTTATTTTTATTTTTAAATTTTTTTGTTAGGAACCATTTCATTTGAAAACTAATATCATGGCCTGACATTATTGTTAGAATTTTTAAAAATTTTATTCAATGGTAGGTTTTTGTTTTTAAATTTAGTGGCTTCATCTTAACTTTTAAATAAATTATCATAAAAAGTATTCCTAAACAAGCTCATATGTTGGTGCAATAACCCCTTAAAAGTAAAAAATTTATAATGTTATTAAATTTTTATGAATTTTTTATTTGTAATGCCTAAAAATATTATAAAAAATAATAACATTATAAAAATTTTATTTTCAATAGATTATTACATCTACATAATATTAGCTTTCAAATGAAATTAGTTTCAAATAAATAAATTAAAAAAAATAAGTCATTTCTATTAAGTTGACTTAAGTTAAAATAAATCTGATATAATATATTATCATGCATTATTTTGGATAAAATCCAAATTAAAAAGCAAATGTAATAGATTAAAAATGAATTGATTAATGGCGAAGCATCAACAGCTATGTGTTTTGCATGAGAGATGTACAATGTTCTAAAAGTCAATCATTTTAAACATGGCTATAGGAGCAGCAAGTATTGTCGAGGATAGATGATTAGTGATGTTTAGTGAGCCTGACCAGCCTAGCCCTGGTTATGTCAGCCCAGGCACGGCAAACATAATGTGTGTTGGGCCTACGCCTGAGCTCGGTTTTTTTTTTTTTTTTGAATTTTTTTTTGAAAAAAAATAGTTGGTAAATTATGTTTTTAAAGGAAAACACGACCGATGATGCAATTTTTATTAATATAAAGTCAAATGGTACTTTCAAAAGAGATAAAACGGGTAATATGAGAAAATAGTGAAACATTCCAAAAAGAGTAAAAAAAACCTACAATCTGTGTTAAACAACATAATCAGATTAAATACAATTTAAGAACCAAAAAGAAAAGCCTAAGATCTATGCCTCCTCATCATCTTGCACCTCATCATCCGAATTCTTCTGATTTTGCCTTCTTAAGGCAACAAGACCCCAGTTACAGTTGCACACATAGACCCCACTGCTTCTAAAGTTAATCTTACTTATTTCTCTGAAATAACTAGTTTGCCGACATTGAAAGTAGACTTGAATGTGAAGGTACATATCGGTATCACTAGAACTTCCTTAGCAATGATAAATAGAATTAAAAATATGTTACTTTTCGATTTTGACCATTCTAAAATATCATCTTCATTTGGCTCAAATAAGATGTGGAGATAATCACAGGGGTAGATTCATGTGCATCAAAATGGTGTCCACGGACTCCACTTTTATTTAAAAATGTGAGTATAAAGTGCGTAAAATTAAGTATGGACCACATTTCAATTTTCTATTGGATTTAGCATTTTTATCATTTATAGTATTCTAGTTCTAACTAATTATTCCATTTATTTCTATTTATTATTTTATATTTCTAATTATTTAGTCTAAATAGAAAGCCCTAAGGGCGCCATATTCAATATTTTCATTCATCTAGTTGATATTTTGCCTACTTGGGTATTGAGCATTTATTTACCGGTAAGAATTGAATTCCTTGGAATGTATGGTTTCAAATTTGTAAACCCAAATTCAGGGGTCCAAGAGTTTTAGAAAATGTTTAGAAGATTCCTTATAAGATTCTTCTTCCGAATCAAATTTATCGTACCAATTATATCGATCGTTCCAATCATCTTCATCGTCGTATATAGCTTCGATCATAGGGATCAATTTCAAATCACATAGCTTCATAATAATTCTGTAACGCTTCTGCATAATTGCCTTCGAATTGAGCCGACATTCATTATGATCGTCATTCAATTATCTTGAGTAAACTAATAAAAAAATAATAGAATAATCAAAACTGTGCCATGTAACTTCATTAAAAAATTTGACACAACTATTTCAAATAAAAATTCAAGAAGAAAAAAACAATTACATTAATACCTTCATAGGAAATTGTTGAAACAAAAATTTGAGCAGCTCGTTATAAACTTTTTTGCTGTCACTTTTTTTTCTTATCTTAAAATCATTGCTTAAATGTAACATTAGCTCTTGTACTTTACTTAGTTGCTTTATTTATCCCATAAATTATGAGTCACCCTATAGTCATTAAACTTCACAAATCTAGATAAACTCAAAGTTTTAAACAAACCATGTTAATCCCTAGTGGAAGTGTCAGTACTATCATCAAAAAAATAAGTAATTTTCTATTTGTTTTCACTGTGAAATTATAAACCCTTTATGTTTGAATTATTTTATTCTAAAAAAATAGAAATAATATTATAGGCAACCCACCTTGAAAAGTAGGAAACCATCCTTAATTTGTTTAAAAAATTAACTAAATATCTAATGCTTTACCCATAAAAGTAAGAATATTATTTCTCTTTGTAATTCATTTTCAAAGTTTCTAAATAGTTTTAAAATTTTATTCAATTTAAATTTAAATGTAATGCATATATATTAGTAACTATAAAAGTATTTTATTTTGAAAATAAATAAAATCTAATAATTTACTTCAAATTAAAACTAAAGGTTACTCAAAATAATATTTATTTTTACATATACTAGTAGGAATTAACTCAAAGAATTTTTATTTAAATTGTCATATTCTTTTTCATACGCAGAAATTTATAAGAGCATGGTTGTAAGAGATATATTCTCTTTAAATAGTTGTATTATAGTTTAAAGTAGTTCTCGATCAATGCAAATTTTAGTACTTATTATAATTTAGTCTTATATATGAACTTCACTTTAAAAATATTATCGATCTACAATTGGGTAATCATCTACTTTTGGCAAGCCAGAGGATGTCAATCAAGGATGCTTGAGTGATTATTCCATGAGGTTGAATGGTACTGATGAAAAAGAGGTGGATGAAGTGCAACAATGAAGGAAGTAGTGGTTCTTACCTTGTCGTTGTGGTGGGATGAATACTCCCTATATAACTCCTACAAGTGTTTGTTAACTTCAACATTCATAGCTAAACCACTCATATACTTCATTTCTGAAAAACCAAAGTACTCGAAATTTTAACAATTAAGTTAAGTGCAGAGGCAAGTAAAAATATGAAGGGAATGTCAGAAAAATATGTAACTTGTCCTTTATTGCTTTGACGGTGCCTTTAAAAATGTATTTGTTTTGTATTGTTTGAAAACATAAATGATGTTTACCAAACACATTAAAATCTTATGGACAATGAGATAGTAAACATCGGACAAAAAAGTAATTACTTCAAAAAAATATCTTAGCAATTGGCAAACTTTGTAACACTTGTCTCATATCTCAGCCATAAGAACTTCCTTACCTGATTTCAAGTTCAAAAACACTATCATCAAAGCTGTATATGGATATGCATGTGTTAACATCTCGTACGTGGAGTTCCATCATGTAGGACAATCAAGTTTAAACTCTTTCCAAGAAAAAGATTGAGTGTTTTCAAGATAATAAGCTTTGAATTCCCAAGAAATTTTTGGCCTTAACCTTAAATAATATAATGCATTACGGATTAGAATTATTTCAGTTTGCAAAACCTTATGCTTTTTTTTAATACACAAATTCAAAATATAACACAAACATCTAACATGGAAAAAAAAACATCATTCCGAGGGGGTTTAAAAAAAGCATAGAGTTCACGAATGGCCCAATCATTATTTGATGTATTGTTAAAACTAATCCAGAAAACTTTGTCAGCACTGAAAAATTCATGCAATATATCTAAAATACATTAATAGATATTGTACCCAATATGGTCAGATTCTATGCATTTAAATGCAATAATACATTTTTAAATTACCCAATCTACATTAATTCAATGTGCATTAACACAAAAATAATCATACATTATAAGAGATGTCCACGTATCACTGGTGAAAGCAAGGCAATGATTAAGTTAGCAAAAAATATACTTGCAGGTTTGACTTACCAGCTTCATACATTTTAAATACTTTTATTCTAGCAGTTGTTCGAGATGTCTTTTTAAAGGTTGGGTTTAAATTAAATCTAATCCAATAGTCTAAATGCATATCCTTAGTTTGTCTGAATGATTTTTCAGTAAGCATCATCTAATTAATCATACCTTCCCGAGCTGTGTTTGTCCACTGGAACCTGGTCACATGGATAGTGCATCAAATGGTCATTCCCAATATGCCATTATAGGGTCCCGGTACCAAAGTTCACTTTATGTGCTAATTTCTTTCTATAATGCTTGTACTTAACAAATCAAGTGTCTTTGTCTCAAACTGTCTAAAAAATGCTCCTATATAAACGATTTAAGGTAAAATTTACCTTTAACACCCTTGGGGAGATGGTTTTGAGGTGTCAGTTGTAATCCATCACCTACTTCTGGATTAATGATTGGGCTGACAGTCTTTTGGGCTTCAACATTATCATTGAATGGTTGCTCCTCGAGCTCTAAATTGATATTGGTCATATCAATGTTGGTGGCTTTGTCAACCTTTTAGATGTGGATCCCCTTTCTAGCTAGATTTTTGCAATGGAAGAACGATCTCAAGCCGGTGCGGGACAAGTTGAGCTTGGTAGGTGTGGAGTTAATGCTATTTCTTGATGCCATTATATTGATCCAAATTAATAAAAGAAAAATCAAGGGAAATTAAAGAGAGATTAAGAAAAGATTAACGAGATATTAGGTAGAGATTAAGAAAAATTGTAGAGAACTTGAAAAGAATTGTAGAGAATGAAATAAATGTAGAGAGAAGATTGTAAGAGTTGGTGTGATGAAGCAAAGAAATGAACTACTCTATTTATAGGAGATGAGAAAAAAAAAATTGGACCAAAATACTTTAAAAAACTAGCTATTTCTAGGGGTTGAAGGGAGCTAAAAATGGTTTTTGGGTTTTAGAGACCATTTGAAGCCATTGTAGGTCCTTATCTAGTAATTAAACCTTTTTAAAATCAGACCATTGTTGTTCGTGTATAACTTCCAACTAGGCCCAAACTAGCACAAATCAACCAAACTGGTCCAAGATGTGCTTGGGCCCAAGCCCAAATTGGTCCTGGGCTAGTTAGCATTTCAATTCCCTTATGCCCATAAACAACCCATATTTTTTTAGGCTTCTTCCATGCTATGCTGGGGCGGGCTTTGACCGGGCGGGTTTATCATTGCACATCTCTATAGATGATTCAAAAGTTGCTTACACTTCTAAGGATATTTAGTTGTAAGGCTACTTTCCTTGTTGTTTCATATACTTTTATTATATTACTCCCTTCATTCCAAATTCATTACTTCATTTCAACTTTTTTTACTCAAGTTTAAAGTGAATTTATTTATATTATTATTTGATAACATTTTTTAAAAATATATATTTAAAAACTATAATTCTTTTAGTTTCTAAATATAATTATTTTAATTTTTTAGTAAATAATGATATAAATAAATTCAAGTTAAACTTAAGTGAAAAAGCTAAATGGAATAAAGAATTTGGGACGGAAGTAGTATTTATGGGTATTGGAAACAGGTTAGCAATCTTTTAAAATTTTCATTTTAAGAACTTTAAAAGTAATTTTAAGATACCTTTTTTAAAAAAAAATAAGTATTTTTATTAATTTTTTTAATTTAAAAAATCTAAAAAATAAAAAAAAATATTTACTTTTACATTACAAGATAAATGTATAAAAGTGATTGTCATTCTAGTCGCAAAGAATTATTGAAAACAACTAAAAGCGTCAGTCATTTTTATCTTAGTAACTAGTTGTAAGCAACTGAAAAAAGTGACTAAAATACTCGGTCGCTCCAATTGGGTAGAGCCCTAGTATGAGTGATTGATAAAATCAGTCATTCCATTATTTCAATTTTTTTATTTTAATTGGTATAGATAACACAAAATTTTATTATTCCTGTTTTAATTTATTTTAATTGTAAGTATTAAAATTTAATAAAATAAAATTATTTTATTTGATAAAGATGAGAGGTTGAGAACTTGTGACACATCTCTATAACTGCCTTGTTAGCCTGTTAAACCTCCTCCATACTCATCCAAATGGCCAATTGTTTCCCCTTTTTTTGAAAACCCTTGACAACCAAATGAAAATAACATCAAAGATAAAGAGAAGAATAATTTGAACTCTTTATAACATTTCAAGAAAGCTCTTGCTAGAGGCTGTAAATCTTTGAACAGGGCTTGAAACACCTATAAAAAAAGGTTCATAAAGTGAAAAAAAAAAATCTGAAGTTGTAGAATGAGAGAAAACGGTAGAGAATGATAGAATAAGAAAGAATGAAAGATGGAGGTGGTGTAGTAGCTACTTCTGTTGTAGAAGTTACAGAAAGAGAGAAAAACAGGGACTTGAGATGGAATTATGGAAATGAAAGAATGCATAAGAAGGATAGATAAAGGTGGTTTTATTTTTTGGTAAGGTGTTGTGAACAAAAGAGTTTTAAATTTGTAACCCCTATTCACCTGCAAGTGTACGACATTGTTATATGCAATGGTGAATACAAGTGTAATCCTAAGAGATAGGAAAGTTTCTACCTAGAGTCAAGTTCTAGCTATCCACTAACAAAGTTAAGTTAAAAAATGATTAATGCTAAATGCTAATCTAAGCTAAATGAATTTTAAGTACCAAATGAATGCAAATGTCACAAGTGAAATGAAGTACCGAAAAGAGGACTAGACTAACTTGAATTAGTTAATTCAACTACAAAGAAAGTGACTATATTATAAAGGTTATCTCTCTAGGATTTCACTCTTTTACTTGATACCTAAGTCAAATGAAGTTTTAAGGGCATTAATCTTTTATGTGGTGTGAGGATTCAAACATCGAAACTCTCTTTCTCAAGATCAAGTTTTGCTCACCCTAGATTAACTATGACATTTCTTAAGCTCATAAATTAACCTAGGATAGATTAAAACCTAACCTCAATTTAATCACCTAACGGGTTCATGGATTATCTTTAATCCATAAGACTCATCATGCTCTACTCCTCATTTCCATTTTCATTCTTTTTTTCTCAAGAAAAGAATGAGATTGTGATTTGTGTGAAGTGGTCAATCAACACACAATCATTAAACACAAGAATAGGCAACATAAGAGAATCAATACCCATGAAAAACCTCAAATAAACGTTAGATAACAAGTATCGAGAGTTTTATCCTAGAAAGACATGAAAATCTACTCCATATCCAAACTAACAACTACCAACATACTAGAGTTTAAGGAAATCATAAAAAAATACTATAGAGAGAACGTAAGAAGAAACCAAAAGAAACCCCTAGACTTAAGTCTCCTTAACCTCCAAGCTTCTTGTTGGCACCTTCAAGTAAGCTCCCAAAAAATGTCTTCAATGGTGGCTCTTTAAAAGATGAAGAAAAGAATAAAATGGTGTGTGTGTCTAAAACCCCTATTCTTGGAGAAGTAGCCCTAAAACCCTTAGCCTTATCCTCTTCCAACTCCAAAAAATCCTTCATCATAAGGTGATTAGATGAGATATGAAGACCCTCAAATGTGTAAAAGTGCCCAAGTGTCCAAAAATGGGGCCATCCCAATAATACCAAAAACCATTTGAAGAAGCAAAGAAATATATGGAATGCCGCAATGCAGCTGCATGAAATTTTCACGCTATAGCATGGCCCTAAAATCCCAAAGAAAAAGTTAAAGGCTCCTCTCATGCTGTAGCATGAAACTTTTCATGCGACATCAAGAAAACTTTGTGTCCATTTTTCACCTCCTTTTGCTCCTCGATGTTGTTGCATGATATTCTAATGCTATAGCATCAACTTGTATTCAGCTTCAAGTCTTCCAATTTTATTCTGGGTGACATCCAACTTTACTCCCTTATGCTATTTGGCCTAAAATCCAAGCAACTTGATCGCTTAAGCCCTCAAATAACACAATGCACCCTACAAATGAATTAAACACAAAATGCAACTAAGATATGGCAAATTTAACAATAAATTAGTATAAAAATGAGTAAAATGTATAGAAACATTATGTGACTATCATAGGGGTGACTAATCAACAACTGAAATAACGATAGCCATTGAGGGATGACGACTAGAAAATTGTTGATATTGAATAGCGACTGAAAGTTTCAATCATTTAAAAAGTGATCTCCACCAGCTAGCGAATGAATGGGGACTGAACATGTTTAGTAACTGAATTTTAATGGCCCATTTTACTCACTTTCTTACATTTCTCTTGTAGAAAAATGTTTTAAATTTAATTTTTTAACTTCTTTAAGTACATGGTTTCAATAACTTGATAATTTTGTCAAATAATTACTTTATATAATAATAATATGCAATAATAGATTAAAATTAATGCAAAACAAATTCTCCCTAAAAGATGATTCTAACATGGCCATGCATTATCATTGCTCACAAAAAATTCCACTGATACATGAGGTGTCTTGAGGGCTAGTTAACAATGGATGGATTCGAATTGCTGGCTAGCTTTAGGGATTTGTATGCAAAATAGAAATTAGGGTTATGAAGGCCTCTTTAATCATCATAGTTCATTAAAGCATGTTTCTCCAATGCATGACTTAGCTTCCTCTTTACTCTTGTAACTTTCGCTTCCTAGTCTACTCATGATTACCGATACGCACATGTGTTTCCATATTGCAAATTATGTGTAACATATTCTATTTGTCATTTCAAATATTTGTAATACATTTATATTTAGTAAATTACTTTATCATGTTATTCTTCAAACTATTATTTTAATATTTATTTTTTCCTCTTTCTTGATTTACGTGTAAATGTTTAATTACTAAAAAGTGAAAATAATATGCAATTTTTTTCTCATTTTCAATTTTTGTGCCAAATTCAAATATTTCAACAAATTTGGGACAAAAAAGAATACACGCACAAACACTTGTGTTAAAAGTATTTTTTTTTAAATGAGTTAGGTGTAATTTTTCAATTAGTGTACAACTTTCGAAAAAGAAAAAAAAACTGTTCCTACCAAAGTAATCACTTAAAAAAAATTTCAACAAACTCACCCGCATATGATTTAATGATCTCAAGATCACAAAAATAGTAAATTCAATCGACCATCATCATCATTTCATAAAAAAAAAAAAAGACCATTAATTTCATAATAGTTTTGCACATGAAAAATAATACTTTTTCCATCTCAAGTTTTCTGCTCTATTTGTGTTTGGCACAAAGGTTAAGAAATAATGAAAATATGTACCTTTTTTCAATTTTATCCTTGGTCTCACGTTTCTCCTCCCTCACTGCTATACGCCCAACCTAGAATTTGCTACATGCCAAACCTCATCTGCTACTATTTCTCCGCCATCTACCTGTCTCGATTTCGCCCTCCCCACCCATTCTGCCTTCAGGGACACCTCGTTGCCTACCTCAACCTCAGCCATCTCCTCGATTTGGCCTTTCTTGCCTCATCTTCGATTTTTTCTGCCAATCTCCTCACCTCGTCACCTTCAATCTCACGTTTTTATCCTTGGTCTCACGTTTCTCATTCCTCACTGCTATACGCGGAACCTAGAATCTGCTACATGCCAAACCTCATCTGCTACTATTTCTCCGCCATCTACCTATCTTGATCTCACCTTCCCCACCCATTCTGCCTTCAGCGACACCTCGTTGCCTACCTCAACCTCAGCCATCTCCTCGATTCGGCCCTTCTTGCCTCATCTTTGATTTTGTCCGCTAATCTCCTCACCTCGTCACCTCCAATCTCCTTGCCTTGTCGACTCTTGCATGTTGCCTCCGATCTCCTCACCTTGTCGCCTACCTCTTCCTCGGACCTCTTCTTGATTCTGCCATCTTCCTTCTTCTTAACCCAAATCTCCTCTCCTAGCCGCCATTAACAATGTCAATGGACTAACTCCGCCGTCAGCAACGTCAGTCGACCAGGTCTACCTTCAGCTGCTAACAACCGTTGATTGATTTGCTTCAACTTTCAACTTTCATTTTTCCAAAGTAAAAGTAAAATAGGACAATATGGTCATTATGCATGATAACGCTTACCCAAAAAGAAAATTGTATAGAGAATATGGGATGACCTAAAATGGAAAATGGAGCAGAAAATTTGGGATGAAGAAAGTAAATAAATAGTGCACATGTATCATTAATTGGCGTGAAGATTACCAAGTTACGTAGCCAAAGACGATTCAAGTTCTAAGCTTTTAGCCTGTGTAGAGATCTCTCTTCCTTAAATCCAAGACAATATTATTTCCCTTATAAAGCTTTTAGATTAAAAAAAATAAACAAATACAATTGATATAAGTCGTAGCAAAATATATGATAATAATTTAATACATAAAGAAACTATTTTAGTCAAATTAAATTTATATATACAATGTTGGATAGGGTTGTAAGCTAAGTTATGTAATCCTTCTATTTTGAGTTGCTACTCCCGATCTCGTACTCTCATTCTTAATTAAAGCTTCTGTTATTATTTTATAACACTTTTACTTAATTAAATTTTAAAAAGTGATATTTTCATACTCCTGCTCCCGTTCCTTATACTACTTTTGGGACACTTCGTATAACTTAGGTTGTAGCATAACTATCATTTTTTCCGTTAAAATTTGCATGCGCCTGAAACAATACTTATATTAGTTTTGTAAGATTAAGATAAAACTCTACGTTTAATGAAGTGGTTAGCGTGTTGGTATGGAAACCTGGAGATGTGGGTTTGACTCCTGTAGTTGACGCCTTCATGTTTTCTTTTATTATTATTATTTTTGCTTATGTTTTTTTTCCCTTTTTTTTTGTTTTTCCCTTGTATTTTTTTTTTATTTTCACTTCCTTTTTGTCTTTTTCCAATTTTTACATTTTCCATCCATTTTTATTTTCATTTTCCCCATTTTTATTTAAATTTTTTTAGTTTCCCTTACATCATTTCATTTCATATAAAGGAACCAATCTGATAAAAAAAATCAAATAAGAACTAACAAAAAATAAATAAAACTAATCAAAAAAATAAAACTGATAAAAGAATAGATAAAATTGATGATGATGGTGATAATAATAATAATAATAATAATAATAATAAATACATATAGTTTATCTAAAAACATAAGTAAGAACTTATGGAAGAACAATAAATTGAGCCAAAATAATAAATAACTACTAATAAAAAATATTTATTTTTAATAAAAGAATAAATAGCTAATAATGAAAGAACAAATAACTACATATTAAATAATAAACAACTAGTTTATCTAAAAGAAAAAAAAAAGAACTAGTAAAAAAGAATAAACTTTTTCATGTGATACATTAAATGTTAATTTATATATGCAAAAAAAATTCAATCAAGGATTTTTATAAGAAAAAGATAAATCTTAAATATGAAAACGTAAGAACAAACCTAATAAAATAACAAACAATAACTGATAAAAGAACAAACAATATTGATAAAAGAACAAACCTGTTAAAAAGCAAATATGAATAAGAATAGGTAAAAACAAATCTTAAATAAGAATAAGAACAGGTAAAAATGATGAAAGAACAAACATTAAAAAATAGATAAAACTAATAAAAAAATGAGTTGCACGTATTACAGTCAAGCTCATGCAAGATCTACTCTGTTTATATATATATATATATATATATATATATATATAATATGTTTCCTAATATTTAATTCCATCTAATTTCTCACTACTTAATTTTTGAAGCACTTGCATATATGCTTGTACATGCATAATGCTCCTGAGCAATGGTGGCTCTAAGAATTATATCATGTGGGGGGCAAGTTTTGTGCTCATTTATTTAAAAAATTTTCATATGTTTAGCACAATTGATATTTAGGTTTTTTTTTTTGTTTTAATCCATATCTAAATGACATATAAACACACTAATGATATGCATAAATACAGACTATATATTTTTTCTTTTGATAGGATAGATATTTATTTTTTCATGAAAATGCATTGACTCATAATCAAGAGGCTCGTTTGTTCTTTTTGAGTTTTTTTTTCAATATTGTTGGAATTGATCCTTTTTGCATTTGGTTTGTGTTCTAAAATGTTGTATTTTATAAGATATACATCAATTGTTCACGTGTTGCAATATGAGATAAAAACAATTAATTTGTATTCTTTTTATATTTTAAGAAGTAAAAAAATTAGTGAATTGTGTATTTATAAACTAAAAAGAAAAGTAATTGCATGACTTGCAATCTGATAATTATGAAGGTAATGTAGAATATTTTAGTGGTTGGAGTTCTATAAGAGAAATATGTCTTCTTTTAAATAATAATTATAAAATTAACAAAAAAGAGCAAATATATTAGGATTTACATATATTAAGTAAAAGAGGATATACGGTAGACTTACAATATGATTTTTTTGTAACTATATTTTATAATACAATTTTGAGTTAAAAAAACATATAAATGAATTCATGAAGTAACATTTAAAAGATTCATTATCAGATAAAAATAAAATAAAAATAAAAATAAAATTATAGCATATAAAAATAGATAACAAATAATATAACTAATCTCTTAAAAAAACTAAAAAACTATTACAAGGATAAGCAAGGTAAGAAGATACAAAGAAAATGAATTTGTGTAAAGCAGTGAATTCGTTGAGTAACAATGCAATATTTATAGTCGAATTATAAGTTATATCCTCAATTTTTTATATATTAGTTAATTGTAGAAGGACTACATGATATGTTAAGTACCCAAATTTAGTATATGTTTGTGTGAGCATCATATGCTTCTAATAATTTCAAAAAATTTGAGGGGGCAAATCATAATTAAAGATTTATATTTAACAATTTTGAACATATATAACCTAAGTTTTCAAGAATTCAATGGGGCAATTGATCCCATTACCCCTCATTGTGAAGCCGCCAATGCTCCCGAGCATAAATGCTTATATAAGCAAAGACTCCAGCCGTAAAAAATAAAAATAAAAAAATAAAGGAAGTTCAGTAATGGAGCTTTGTGAAGGAAAACAAAAGTTTGAGAATCTAGCCTGATAAATATAACTTGTTTTTATTGTTAGGAGTTATTTTTTAAGATTTAGCTGCAATTTGTGTATTTGTGAACATGGAACAAAAAGCGAACTCTGTTCCAATGGCCAGATGCGCAGTAAAATTACATATTCTACGCTGACATGAACAAGGGAAGCGAAAGTAGTTAGAACACAAAGTTCACACCAAAATTTTCATGTCAAGTCCCAAGTGCCCCAACCAAACCTTCCATTGGGTTTTCCAGTTCTGCATTGCTGACACAGAACATGATTGGATGGAGGGATGGGAGCAGAGCAAGTTCAGCGCCTAGCATCCGTTGACAGGCAAAAGCAACCATGTCCATGGCCGATATCTCTTGCATGTGGTTATTTCTCTGGTATTTCCTATGCTGTCGAAGGCTCTTTTGCAGAACCATTGGGAAGGAACAGCTCACAGAAACCTCCGGCAAAACAACAAGGTCGATACCGGCCATGTGCATAATTATGAAAGGATGCGCCCCATAGAAGTTAGTGATAGCGCTTTGAGTAGAAAGCAAGCAAAACAAAGGCTACAGGTTTCAATGTTTGCAAATGCGAAGCAAGCATATATACCCACATCAAGAGAAAAGATGACAGATTTATACACATTCTTTTGGCAGGGCTTTCGGTGTTTCTTCTCACACACACATGTCTAACTGAAAACTAAAGTGAAGTGTGTGTAGCAAAGTGATCAGCTGCTAAAGAATCAATCTTTTTGGCCAAATATTTGGCTTGCTTCCAGCATTCTACTTCAGCAGGCTAAAGAATCAATTTTTAGGGCCATTCTACAGCATCTGGGATTCTGGAGTGTATAAATATGTAGAAAGGGTCTAAATGGGATGGCTTGTGAGATTTGAGAGGGGTGGTCTTCTTGAAGCAAGAAAACTTCAGTCATGGAAACATCAAACACAAGCTGCTTCAGAGTCTGCATTTGGGTTCTCTGTTTTGCAATGGCAGCTTCTCTCTTCAAACATTGCGGTAAGCCCTTCGGATAATGATACTTATATTAATAACAACAATACTGTATCTTGTTTGATTGGGTAATATAGATAGCTATTAACCCGTTAATTAGTGGGATTAAATCACAAGTGATTGCATTATCTTCGGTATGCACTTTTATGCTTATTTATTTTCCCAGGCTTAATTGCCACACACCAAACTGCAGTTAGCCTTGAGTGAAGCATGTACAATAAGAACAAAATTAATTATTTTGTCAAGGTTTATGCATGTTGGATAGCTTGTGGGTCAAGTTTCCTGAAATGCTGTCTAGTAATTCTTTCAGCAGAAGAAATAATTAATGGTTAGGGCCTGCTTTTTTCTGATTCATACAAACTCAACTGACAGGTAAAAACTTCTTTGATCTCACAACTTATGTCACAGCCACCCTGGCCATGACTTCACATGCACACACTACCCTCACTGGTTACACTCCAGGAATCTCATGCACGCTTGCACAGCACATACACAAGCCAACACATTCATTCTTACGAGTAAAATAGTTTCTGCAGCAAAGAAGCTTGTAAATCTGGTTTGAAAAGAAAATTTAGCACCAGCTCTTTGTAACACTTTTGGACCTTGTAGATACGATCCCGATACCAAAAGAAACTTGTTATTAAAGCATAAACAGAGTTACAGGTTACAAACTCAAAACCCCAAAACCAGTAAAGTTCCTGTAGAAACTGCAAATGATGTACTTCTGTTAACACATGTGTCCTTTTACTACAAATACCACTCTAACAAGTTTCAAATATGACTAGAAACATATTCTCAAAGTTTCGGACCAAAACGCACTTTCTAGCAGAAAGGCAAAGAATGAACACCTTTCTGCAGGAAATGAAAACACTGCATTTTCCCTTATAAAACCCTTATTTTACTGCAAATATGCTACCAAAACATCACAAAAAAAGATCAAGAACATGTTTACAAAATTTCAGATCAAAATAAGTGCTATAGCAAAAAGTTAAACTCAGGTTTTGACCAAGAAAATTACTCAGTTTCGCGGTTCAGTAGCTAAATCCTTGAGTGAACAGTGGCTAGATCCATCAAACATGCTTTGGACAGTCAAATGAACCTGCTTGCAAGCAAAATTTGCTTGGCAATGCTGCAACTAGGCCACTGAGAAAAACAATTCTGCAGACATGAGATTTTTAAGGCAAAAGCTTGCTTCAAGGTGTCAAAAATCAGATTTCTCGCTCCAAATATAATCTGAATATAAAACCACACTTTCACTTAAAAAATGAGACCAGTCTGAATTCTTCAACCCAAAAGTCAAATTTCAGTCAACATTTCTCTACTCAAAGACATTCTGCAGCAACTCAAAATCATGCATCAGGAAAACAATGAATTAATCACATAAAGCTAATGAGAAACCATTAAAGACACATTCCAGTCCAAGAGAACTAAGGATACATGCAACACTACAGGTTCATACATATAACCAAAGTTAGGCGGCGTCTATCTTTGCAAGACAATACAGGCTTCTATTGAACACACAAACAATACACCCTATTCTGATGTTCATAAACCTTAGCTATAAATATAGCACTTCCAGCAATTTCCAATGCATTCACTTCCAGGAACAGCAGACTCCAAAACCAGAGACCAGTTAGCCCTCCCTAACCAGCCTAACTACAGAAATTAGCAAGCCAGACCACACTGCCCTTTTTCTTTCATGAAATGGTGAACAACTAAGGTGTGAGTTCTAATGAACTCAGTAAGAGAACTATGATTATTCACATAACACAATAGCAAGGAAACACTTCACGTATAAACACAATTCACTTAACACATGAGCTCCAAAACCTCACTGTATAATTGATCAATTATGGTGTTCTAGATTACCCCAGGTTCTGTTACCTGCTTGCCACACAAACAGTAACTTGGTTATGATTAGGAACAAAGTATACACTACGATCAGAAACCTGGAACTGAAAGCACTTTCCCTGCAGAGATTCTTCATGTCTGATCACTTAATCCCTTAACATGCAGCTCTAATCTTCCATAACTCCCTTCATTAACACAAACAAATACTATAATTCATAAAAGTTCCAGGAAAATCAAAACGTTCCCTTACCTGATGCTTCTCAGGTTGCAGAGAACTCTAGAATCTGATTTCCAATACAGTTACCCTCTCCACAAGTAATTTCCTTTTCCTTCAATCCCTTGGTTCTGCCGAGCCCAAATCCCTTTCTAAACTTGTTTTTTCCGCCAGTTTCTGTCTATTTTCTTCCTAACTAATCCTTAAACCAGATCAAGCATGGCTTAACTTGGTGAATTCTTCCATTGACAACGCACAGACACATGAATTGTGTGGGATTTTTTTCCACTCACCCCCCTTATCTTCCTTGCGTGGCCCCCGCTTCTCTTGCCCTTTCCATAAAATCCAGTTAACTCCACACTTTTTTAACCAAACATTTTGTTTAGTTTCAATTAGGTCCATTTTCACTCTAAAGTCCCAAAGTCCCCCTTTTAATGCACAGTCAATGACAAGGGGCGTGACGAGTTACCTTCTTCTTTACAAAATATTAAGAAAGATCATGAGATTAGAGTACCAAACTATAAGAATTCATGCATTCGATTTCATTTTTTGAATTACATCCATGGACAGGAAACAAAATTCTCTTAGGTCTAACACAGTATGGGTTTGCACATTTGTCGAAACAAAGGACTAAGTTAGTTTTTGATCTATTTATTTATTCTTCTTGCAGATGCAGGAAAATCAATAGGACTTGTAAAACCTCCAAAACAAGGAACCATAAAGCAGAACAAGAAACTGGAACTTATAAGCACCATCATGAACCTAGTGGCTGATCAACCAACTGATACATCTAACCCCAACTCCCATGGGGTCAGCTCACCATTTTCTTTGCCTCCTTTTGAGTCGTTGGCACCAAACCCTTTACCCGAAAATGCCCCTCCTTTTTGTGTTTATCCCCCTCTTACCCCTCAAACCCCATCAACAATTCCGACTGTAACCTCACCAGCAGCACCATCACCTGTTAACTTCAACACCCCACCGCTTCTTCCAGGTCCAAACCCACCAACAGTCATAACCCCCAGCCCGCCTGGGTTTTCAGGTACACCAAATCCTCCAGAAGTAGTTCCAGGCCCACCATGTTACATCCCCGGGACACCGGGATCATTACCTAGCCCAACAACTGTTCCAAGCCCATACCAACCCATTCTGAGCCCACCTTATTACGAACCAAGCCCACCATGGACTGTCCCAAGCCCACCAGTTTACGTTCCAACACCACCCAGCTTCCTTCCAAGACCACCGGTGTTCTTGCCTCCGGTCGTGTATCCTCCCCCAACTGTGCCACCACCTCCTAGCATTGCTCCTGTTACGGCCCTTTGGTGTATGGCTAAGCCGTCGGTGCCAGACCCAATCATCCAGGAAGCAATGAACTATGCTTGTGCATCTGTAGCGAACTGTGACTCGATCCAGCCTAGTGGGTCATGTTTTGAGCCCAATACTTTGTTTGCCCATGCTTCTTATGCATTCAATAGTTTCTGGCAAAGAACCAAGAATGCTGGCGGCACATGCGAGTTTGGTGGCACCGCTATACTTGTTACGGTTGATCCAAGTGAGTTGTTGCATTCCGTAATATGTATCACCTGACTCTGTCTTTAATTTGACTGGTTTTAGCATTTTTTTTTTAAAATTTAGTTTACCATTTTCAATGAACAAATCGTACTAACATTTCTTTGTTCCTTTTGCTGTGAACAGGTTATGATGGGTGCCATTTTGATTACAATTGATAAAAAGATATGCCCCTGTTCTGAAGCTAGTAGACATTAGGATTTAGGAGCCTGAGGCCTTTACCATCACAGTCGAAACTCTTTCACTACCAAGTTAGTAGATTTGTTCATTTTGATAACCGTCGATGAAGCATTAAAAAAGTTTTGCAAGCATGTACACGATATGGGATTAGGGTTGCTCACCCTTCTTTTCTTTTATTTGGAGGGGGTGGGTCTGGGTCAATCATTTCCTTAAAAAATTTCTACTTGGAGCAATAGATGATAAAATGATGTAGAATGGGGAGCATGCATTGGGACTTCCATAATTACATGAGCGAAACGGAGGCCTACAACAACAATTTTTGGCAAGGAAAGAATAGGAACTTCTGGAGCAAGGCTTACTTCTACGGTTTCTACAAAAATGAATCATTGCGTTTACAACCAATTCAAAATTCTCCTGCAATTTAAACTCTAATTCATCAGCTCCCATCCATATATTAAAAGAAGATATGGAATATATTAATCTCTCCAGGAACACTTAGGCGATAGAGTATGACCTAGCAGTGCAGAGGAACTCTTATGTATGATAAAGAGGTGGGCATGCCCTTCCCCATCTCAGTTGCGGTTGGAAGCGACGTCTCGAGGTCAACCAACCGGGGACAGCTCCCGACTAGCAACGACCAAGGTTTTCAAATTCGATTTACAGGTACTGAGAGATCCACAGTTGCTCGGGTGGGCTTCATCTGTGTCGGTCGAGTACCAGAAAGATGGTCGAGTTAGGCCTCTTTTCCAACGGGGCTGGAACTAAGACCTGCTGAGGCTACTTCACAGGCCCAATTGAATATCGGCTAGGCTGAACGTCTTGATAAAATATCCATTTAGTCGCTCTGGGTATGATTCTGAAAGTTTATAGGGATATTACTGATCGACATCATACTGATGATGTTAGATATTCTATTCATATCTTATTTATAATCTATTGAGTGGAACTTTTAATGCATATATTTTACTCATTCTTATGCAAGTATGGTGAAATAAAATTCAATTAGTATAATAGGGAAGCGAGTTGAAGTCAGATCTACGGGACTGACAACTCTATTAACTGATATTAGAATTGAAGGGAAAGTGCATTGCTGGATAACTGAATTGAGCTAAGAAATGATATTAAAAATTTTGAAATGGTATTTATATTTAGATAAGATATAGATAGGGCAGCCATAGATCTGTTTCTACCAACATTCAATGGGTATTTTGTAAACCAAACCTATTTCTACTTGTATCCATCTACTTAGCTAAGAGACCCTACTCACATAAGGGATTTAAAGAGAGTTGATGTATTCACAAACAAATGTAGAAATTGGATGGCCATTTCACGATTTCAGTCAATAACAAGCTATAAAAATAGGAAACTATTAGGATATTGTTGAACTAATTGAGTATTTTTTTTTAAACCAAACCCATTTCCAACCGTGTCCATTTAATTGGGTAAGATACCCTACTTACATAATCAGATGGAAGCGAATATAGTCTTGGTATAGTATCCATTATTATCACTAAAGTTTACCGAGTTTGATGTGCTCATGGGCAGAAATATAAAAAACTGAATATTCATTTCATTAGATGACAAGCTATTTAGGAAACTATATCACTAGATATTATTATTGTATTTTTTTATTCAGAATGTTACAAGAAAATGTGATAGTCATTTCATTGGATAACATGCTATTTAGGAAACTAAATCATAAGATATTGATTTTCTTTTTTGGATTCAAAATATTACAAGAGAAATATAAAAGATATAAAAGATATTTTAAAATTTAAGTTACCATAAATCCTACTTTAACTAGTCTAAACCTGCCCATTAATTACAATGACAAACAATCTCTTATATAAGTCAGAATTTGAAGTATTAAGTATTTGTCATATGCTAGGATGAAAAAACTTGAATATTCCATCAGTTATTTTTAAAGATTTGACAAACACACATGCTTTCGTGAATTTTAAAAAAAAAGTTTCCACTTTATAACTTATCGATAAAAACCTTTTCTCTTTATAACTCATCGACCCTATATATATATATATATATATATATATATATATATATATATATATATATATATATATTTCTCGAATGTCCTTAGTCACATGTATTAGAGTTTGATTGGTAAAGGGCAACGAAAAAGAGTTTGATAGGAAATAGTTAAATATGCAAAATTTTATTTTTCTTCGCAAAATCATATTACAAATTGTATCGAAGTTTAAAGGGTGGGATACACGGCATAAAAGGGTAAAATTCATATTTGATTCCTTAACTATTTGGTTTGTGCTAAAATGATCCCCTAATTCTAAAAATAACTAGTAAGGTCCCTTAACTCTCGTATCGCGTTCAATTTGAGTCCCCCCGGTTAGTTTGACCATTATCCCTAACGGAAAATGCATGCGTGGCAATATGCCCTAATCTTCTCTCCTCAATGAGTGCCACCGCATCATCTCCGATTCTCCTTAGTGGCTCTGCCCTCTTAACCTGGGCTAACTTTGATCATATACTCTATACCCTAACCCTAATCCTAATCCCTAACACTATTCCTCATACCCTAATCTCAATCCCTAACTCTATGCCCTAACCCTAATTCTATACCCTATACCTTATATCCTAAACCCTAATCATCATCCTATGCCCTAATCTTAACCTTAATCCTAATGTATACCTTATACCCTAACCTTAATCCCAAACCCTATACCATATGTCCTAACCCTAATTTTATACCCTATACCCTAATTCTAATCCCAAACCCTAATTTATATTTATATTTTGTTTTTGTTTTTTTGTTGTTTTAGCCACAAATTAAGAGCCAATTCATTATAATTTAAGTCAACCTAATCTAATATGACTTATTTTTAATTTTTAACTTTTTTTACCTAGAAATAATTTTATTTAAAATCTAATATTATGGTGGTGTAATAATTCATTGAATATTCATTTGTTATAATTTTTTTTATAATTTTATTAATTTTTTATGATTTTTAATGCATAAAATTATAAAAAATTCATAAAATTTTAACAACATTATGAAAATTTATTTTCAAATAGATTATCACATCTATATAATATTTATTTTTAAATGAATTTGGTTCCAAGAAAAAAAATATGTAAAAATAAAAATAAATCATTTTGAATTATAATTTTAGGCTAGTTATCCAATTATTTAAATAATTTAATTTACTTAATATTTTTAAGAAGTAAAAAATTTATTGAATAAAGGCGCTAAAATACTTAATAAATATTTAAGTAAATTGTTCTTGGTGGACTTGAAAAGTTTCAAGACATATCTCATATTTTTAATCCGTAATCTTAATATTTAAAATTTTAGATAAATTTGCAGTAATCTATAACACTAAACCCTAAGCCTAACGCCTAATCCTATTTCTAACCATAAACCCTAATCCGCAACCTTAATCTTAACCCTAAACCCTAAATCTAAATCCGTAACCCTAAACCCTAAGCCTAACCCTTTATCCTAAACCCTAACCCTTATCTTTATCCTAACCTTAAACCCTAAGCCTAACCCCTAAACCTTAATCCTAAACCCTAATCCCAAACTCTAAATCCCAATCCCTAACCCTAACCCTAACCTTTAACCTTAATCCCTAAACCTAAATTGGTAACCCTAAACTTTAATCCCTAATCCTTAATCTTTAATCCTTAAACCTAATCCTAAACCTCAATCCCTAATCCTTAAACCCTGATTTAAGGTTATAGTGATGCCAATTTAAGATTATGGCTGTACCAATTTAAGATTATAGTGGTACCAATTTAAGATTATAGTGGTACCAATTTAAGGTTATACTGATACCAATTTAATGTTATAGTGGTACCAAATTAAGGTTATGATGGTACCAATTTAATGTTATAGTGATACTAAGTTAAGGTTATGATGGTACCAAATTAAAGTTATGGTGGTACCAAATTAAAGTTATTGTGGTACGAAATTAAGGTTATAATGGTACTAAATTGATATTATAGTGATACTAATTTAAAGTTATAGTGTTACCAAATTAAGGTTATGATAGTGTCAAGTTAAGGTTATGGTGGCACCAATTTAGGGTTATGGTGGTACAAAGTTAAGGTTATGATGGTACCAATTTAAAATTATAGTAGTGGTATCAAATTAAGGTTATGGTGGTACCAAGTTAAGGTTACAGTGGTACCAAGTTAAATAACCTTAACTTGGTACCGCCATAACCTAAACTAGATACCACAATAACCTTAATTTTGTACCATTCTAACCTTAACTCATTAGCACTACAACTTTAAATTGGTACCACATTTATTGATTCACCTGGCCACACTAGGTTAATAACCTTAATTTGGTACTACTGCAACCTTAACTTGGTTCCACTATAACATTAACTTGATACCACTTTAACCTAATTTTTGTACCACTTTTACTTGTCCACCCAGTCACACTAGGACAATAACCTTACTTGGTACCATCATAACCTAAACTAGGTACCATAATAACCTTAAATTCGTATTAGTCTAACTTTAACTTAGGCCTAGTTCATTTTACATTCTCAGGACCCTATTTATCGCGTTAATGTGTTCTGGATTGGGTATTGCCTGCGACCCAGTTCATAAAAAGACAATATCACCCCTACAGTTCACTAGGCCAGAGAGTCGCTTCTCCATCGCTGCGACTTCCTCATCCACCAACTGGTCTCTTCTCCTAATCAATGCTTCGATTAACGGCAACAGTTTGCAAACTCGAGCAAGTTGATTCCTAAATCTAGAGCAAAAAAAATTCAAAATTCCGAAGCAAGTCGATTGGCAAACAATTCAAAAATTCAGAGCAAAATGATTCGAAAATGAAGAGCAAAACAATTTTGCCTTGGCCTTTGGCTCGCTTCTTTTGAGAAATTGAAGCACTATAGCTCGACCATTGTTTGATCGGTGTCGTCCAAACATGTTGAGTTAGACATCTCTCAGACCTAGGATAACAAAACCCAGGCAGAACCTCATCGACCAGATTTGCTCCTCTTTAATTTGCTGTCGTTGATTTGCTTTGGATTTGCCCCAGTTGATTTGCTGCCGTCGATTTCCTCAAGACTGGCTCTGGTATGATTTGCTGCCATCTATTTGCCAGATTTGTCCCAGCCAATTTGCTCCTGTTGATTTCTTCAGGATTTCCTCTGGTTTGATTTGCTACCGTTGATACGCTGCCACACTATTTGATTGCTCTAGATTTGCTAAGATATGATTTGTTGCCGTCAATTTGCTCGATGCCGTCGATTTGTAGCGATAGAGGGCCAAAGGTGCGATTCCATCCTTTCTGGTAAACTTTCAAGGGTGTTTAGGTCTTTGTAAGTGCTCGGATCTATAGGCGACCCGACCCGACCCGACCCAGAATGCTAAAACGCGTTAATGTGGACCTGAAAACATGAAATGAACTGGCCATTAGTATCACTAGAACATTAACTCGGTACTACCAAAAGCTTAACTTGATACTATTATAATCATAACTCGGTACCACTAGAACCTTAACTCGATACCATTAGAACATTGACTCAATACCACTAAAACCTTAACTTTGTACCATAATAACCATAACTCGGTACCACTAGAACCTTAACTCGGTACCACTATAACCTTAACTCGGTACCACTATAACCTTAACTTAGTATCATTATAACCTTAACATGGTATCACTAAAACCTTAATTTTGTACCATAATAAACTTAACTTGGTACCACTAGAACCTTAACTTGGTACCATTAAAACCTTAACTTAATATCACTAGAACCTTAACTCGGTATCGCTTGAACCTTAACTCGGTACCACTAGAATCTTAACTTAGTACCAATATAACTTTAACTTGGTATCACTAGAACCTTAACCCGGTATTGCAATAACCTTAATTTAGTACCACTAGAACCTTAATTTGGTAATGTTGTAACATTAACTTGATACCACAATAACCTTAACTTGGTACCACCTTAACTTTAACTTAGTACCACAATAACCTTAACTTGGTACCACAATAACCTTAACTTTGTGCCACAATAGCCATAACTTGGTACTACCATAATCTTAACTCGGTACCACTATAACCTTAACTCGATATCACTATAATCTTAACTTGATACCTCAATGACCTTAACTTGGTACTATTATAACCTTAAGTTTGTACCACCAAAACCTTGATTTGGTACTACTAGAAGTCTGGAACTTTAACTTGGTACCACATTAACCTTGATTAGGTACCACATTAACCTTAATTTGATATATATCACTGTAACTTTAACTTGGTACTACTATAACCTTAATTATGTACCATAATAATCTTAACTTAGAACCATTATAACCTTAACTTGGTACTAGTTTAACCTTGACTTGGCACCACAATAACCTTCATTTGGTACCATTAAAACCTTAATTTGGTATTACAATAACCTTAACTTAGTACCATAGGAACCTTAACTTGATACCGCTGGAACCTTAATTTCATACCATATTAACCTTTACTAGGTACCACATTAACCTTATTTTGGTATCACTAATTTTCACTTAATTCCTTTTTCTAGAAAAATTAATTACACCTTTCAAAATTTTTCACTTTATTCTTAAATTTTTGCCCATTTAATCACTCATTCAACACCTATAATGTGGTAAAATCACTTTCTTAATTTTTACAAATATATATCATTTTCTTAGTAATTATTTGTCACTAAATATTCTCATCTTACATACAAATAAATATTTTAAATTTCATGCCCAAAATACTTACATTTTAAATTATTTTTTCTTATTAATCCACTAAATATTCAAGTTATACATTATTAATGGACAAAGTACATGCAAAGATGGTTTTACTTTAACCATTTTATATTTTCCCCTTCTCTACCCTTCTCCCGACCTTCTCGCGGTCCCGCCCTCAGTTTTCACTTGCAACCCGTTAACCGGAATAACAGGTTGCACTGCTTTAGCTGGTCCGAAACCTGAGAATGTCCACCATGGTGGACGTACACCACTAACGGATAAATTAACGTCGTTAATGTCCAATGATAGATAAATAGTGTCTAAATTTAGGTTGTGAGTGTCTATGTCTGGTGTTTTAGTGTCTGCTTCTAGTATATAAATGTCTGTAAGTTGTTTCGTAGTGTTGAGGATAAAATACTTTAATTATTCAAATTTTACCTTTAATTCGAAGTATAATAATGTTATTTTAAAGAATATTTAATTGAAAAATTATATCATAAATTTACCTTTAATTCTAGTAAATGAATGTCTGCAAGTTGTTTGAGTATGATGTCTCATGTGTTGGATTGAAGTATCCAAATGTTTGATAATGATAGTCGAATGTCTAGTATGATGGGTTAAGTGTCTAAATCTGATGAGAAAATGTACAATTTACATAATTGTGGTATCTAAATGTTTAATTATGACGCTTTACATGTTTTCTTCATTCTATATAAAACTAGATACTACATAGATATAATTGGATACTAAAAAAAAAGCAAACATATTTAAGGGAAAACAAAAATTTTATATTTTTATGCAAACAAGTTATGTACTGGTATCTAATATAGTCTATAGGAGTGTCTATTTTTACCTATGATGATGTCTAATATCACATATTGTGGTGTCTAATTTCTAATGAAAAATAAAAATGTAGATACCATTTTTTCCTTTTACATTATCTCATTCTGTGTGTTGGTTAGAATATTAATATTTTAGTGTGAAAATATGAAAATTTGTAACTAATTTGGATCCCAACAATAGAAATAATGAAAGAGATTTATAAAATAAGAAAATTATTTGATATTAAAAATAAAAAATGGTAATTGATTTAATTCCGTAAAATATGAAAGAACACTATCAAGAATAATTTTTTTTAATAAAAATATACTTAGAAAAAGAAATATAATTATTTTTAATTAAATATAAAATTAAAAAAAAATGGATTTAGAAAGAAAAAAAAGGGCAAACGGACGTTTGCATTCCGTCCCTGGCATATGTCCACTAGGAGAACCTGGAAATCCAATTGCAGAACCTCTAGGATCGTTGTCCAAATATTTTAAAGGTCTAAAGGCACTTTTGGCTCCTAAACTCGCCTGACCTAGACACTTTACCCCTTGGCCTATGACTCGGTCTAACTCACCCCCTAAACTAACCAAAATGGGGCGCTTTACCCATTTTTCATCACGTGCCAATCACGTGATATCCAGGAACCAAACATCGCTTGTTTCTGTTGTGGCTTGTTTTGATTTCGGTCGATCTTTTGCTCCTCTTGATCTTTGAATTCAATGATGGCAATGGATTCTCATCAACTTGTTTGATGCGCAAGTTGAAGGAAGGACAAACACGCAGAGGTCCTTGTCCATGGGGCCATGGAAAAGACCTTCCGAACAAATGGCTCCGTTTCCAAGATTCGACAAGCTTTCATGGTGGCAAAGATCGATAATTGGATTCACGCATTGATTTGTGAGTCTTGATTCTCTTGAAATACGAATTGAATAGATCGGTGCTATTTGGAATCAGGTTTTGGTTTGCCATTCCTTCAAATCTCAATCCACTGGAACCTTACAACCCTCGACGGAGCCTCATAATTCTTGGCAGGAAGAGCTCAGCTAGTAGCTGCTACCGAAAATATCAAAATCAAGAATCATCTATTTGTGAGTTTGTTTAGCACGGCGAGAATGTGCCTTCTTGGGCTACGTGGGAAGGGTCGTGTTGACGGCGAAGTCGAGGATGAAGTAGAAGTTGATAGGGTCATCGGAGTTAAATGACGTTTGTTTCCAATGTATCATGTGATGTGCATGTGATGCATAAAAGGGTAAAGTGTCCCATTTTCTTAAGTTCAAGGGGCGAGTTAGACCGATTCATAGCCTAGGGGGTAAGTTGTCCGGGTCATGCGAGTTTAGGGGCTAAAAGTGACTTTAGGCCTATTTTAAAAAATTGTTGTGTCATCACTCTCGCAGAGCAACCTGCCTGAGAAATCGGGCCGTGTGACCGTGTCGGCATGCCTTCACGTTCCCATCATTGCTTGTTAATCTTCTTCCCGTAGCAAGTGGGAGGGAACTCAGAGACTGGGAAGCTACCGAAAAATAGAAAAGAAAAGAGAAGACCATCCGATAAGTTTGACTTTCTCCCTTCAAAAATGGAGATTATCGGAATCTTCTTTTGGCACATTCCATCTTTCCTTTCCAGTCCTACCCATCTAAAGATGTGCTTTTAATTCCCATCTTTCATCTCAGCTGCAACCTTTTTCTCCGCTTCTGCTTGGCTTTTTATGCTCACGATGAAAGAACAAAGCTTGTTCTTCTGGGTGGTTCTGTCTCTTCTTGCTTTGTTGCAAGACGCAAGTGCCCATGGCGAGCAACCTCTTTCCAGAATCGCCGTTCACAGAGCTGCAGCTGCTCTGGACAGCCGTGCTTATGTCAGAGCCAGTCCTAAGGTTCTTGGGTTAGCGGTGAGTGACGTTACAAACTTCGGAAGGATGAGCTAAGCATTTATATTTTGCAGCTAATGAGGGCAGTGTTACACACGAGATGTTCACTCTTTTTTTCTTTAGGGTCAAAACTCTGAATGGATCAAAGTTGAGTTCAACTCCCCAAATCCATCTATTGATGATTGGATTGGGGTGTTTTCTCCTGCCAATTTCAGGTAATTTTACATCTCAGAGACCTGCTTTCGGGATATTGTTGTAAGTCACTTGCCACGGTGTAGACATCTGAACTGAAGGAACTTCACAAATTTTTCAGTGCTTCAAGCTGTCCTTCAGTGAATCCAAGAGTGTATCCTCCCTTGTTGTGCTCTGCACCTATCAAGGTTTCATTTTGCACTCATTCCTGTGATTTTCAAATGTTATTTCCGAGCTTGGTGATCTTTTCTTTCTTTTTCTCTTTTTGGTGGGATTTTGACGAGTAATGTTGACTGATAATCTGTTAACAGTATCAGTATGCAAACTACAGTAGCCTTAACTACAAAAATACTGGGAAAGGGTTCTTGAAGCTTCAGCTGATTAATCAGAGATCAGATTTCTCCTTTGCACTTTTCACTGGAGGTTTGCTGGAAGTATGTATGTTTCTAATGAGTCTTTCATATAATTTTCTGTTATTCAGTATTTACTTTACAGAGCAAGTGTATGGGCAATGGTGTCATTATCTATGATGATGCAGAAATGAGGTTTTCGATAGCTTGACTTCAGGTGCTTGAATGCTGAAAGACCTACTTGTATTTGTAGTAGTTGTCGTTATATTCTTCCTTTTCACGTATCCATATCAGCTGCACTTGGGCTATCTTCTCCCCCGTTTTGTGAAAGAACAAATGCCCTTTCCAGTGGTAAGTTTAAAATCTTCAGGTTGCATGACCAGGAATCCTCGATGTTTTTTCCCTCATTTCCCTCAAAATATACAGGGATATGGATATTTGTAACCAAACTGAATCTTCAAATATTTTTTTTCAAAACTTTCTGATCTGAAATCCATGTCCTAAAAAAATCTTTTGATTTGTTGCCTAGAAAAGCCATTGTTTTACCTACGTTTATGAGTGGCTTATTGTCCATGCTTGTAAGAGTAACTTCTAGCACAAAGGGACTCAGCTGAATATGCTAAAATGTAGCTCCAGGCTTCGTAATCTATTTATAGAAGCTGTAAGATAGAAAGCTACTGCAGTCATCTGAAATTCATCTGGGATAGAGTCCTGGTGTGGTGCTCAACTTATTTTTTATACTTTTGTACAATTATCGCTCTGCCTGGAAGTTCTACATTGTATTTATATTTCCTTTTGTTATGTCCCTTTTGTGCACAATAGCCGAAGTTGGTGGCAGTGTCCAACACAGTTGTTTTCTCAAATCCAAATGCACCAGTGTACCCACGGCTAGCACAGGGAAAAGAGTGGAATGAAGTAAGTTTTTTTTTCCCCAGATGTGTTGATTGTATGTAAAGCAAGAAAAGACAGCCTTTTGTTTTTTTGTTTGCTCATTTAGAATCCAAGAGAGAAATTTCTTATTGCTCTGTACCTTTCTGCCTTGCCTAACATTCATTTGCTAGTTATATTTAGATAAACTGGTCTGCAATTGACCTTTATGGGCCCTACGGACAATGCTTGTCGGAACCACTTATGTTGTTCTCATCTGACAGATACACTGAACAAAACAGCTTTGAACTAATTTCAGATGACTATTACATGGACTAGCGGATATGGGATTGATGAAGCTGAACCTTTTGTTGAATGGGGTCCAAAAGAAAGAAACCACACCCATAGTGCAGCTGGTACTCTAACTTTTGGGCGCAACAGCATGTGTGGTATGCAACTTGTATCCTTTAAATATTGTCTGCTTCTAGGGCACTTTATATCTGCTTAAATCTGTTAGTCTGGTAATCAACATCTTCTTTCATAATCTTTTTTTATCAGCTTTATCTTTATAATTGACATGGCTTGCTGAGTTGGCCAGATAAATGATTGATTTGAATATCCTTTGACTATGTCCCCTGGCTCATTCCTGTTCTTTTTTTCCTAACATGGAAATATTATTATGGGTACAGATGCACCCGCAAGGACGGTTGGTTGGCGTGATCCTGGATATATTCACACAAGCTTCCTAAAAGGGTTGTGGCCTAATAAACTGTATGTTTTGTATCAAAATATGTTAGCTTTGAAGTTGCGTGTTTGCAAAAAATGGAATGTCTTTCATTGCTTGACATATTGAACATTAACATCTCTTCATATAAGCCATGAGTTGAAATATTTTTGTTTCGCTTTCCCCTGAAGTTACTAATGGGAAGTCATTAGTAAGTTAGCTTTTTACTTGTTGTGTAGGTATACCTACAAACTTGGGCACAGATTATTCAATGGTACTTACATCTGGAGTCGAGAATACCAATTTAAAGCATCTCCTTACCCTGGTCAAGAATCGCTGCAGCGTGTTGTCATTTTTGGGGATATGGGAAAGGTTGGATTCTTTTATACAAATGAAGAAAGATTCTGAATCTATTAATCTGATTTCATGATATTAAGTTGAAGTCTAATCATCTATCAATTATTTTCTTCAAGTGAGAAATTAAAAAGGAGGAATTTTATTTTTTTCAAGCATCATGTTTGAGACTCAGGTCAGCATATGCTGAAGATGATCTTACTTTGCATCATAGACTGTGAAATTAGGCTGTACCAGTATGTATGGGCCTGAAGCTTCCGAGTCATGTTTTGTAAACTTCCACTCTACAGGATGAAGCTGATGGCTCAAATGAATATAACAATTTCCAGCGTGGATCTCTTAACACAACTTACCAGCTTGTCAAAGACCTGAAAAACATTGATATAGTCTTCCACATTGGAGATATCTGTTATGCCAACGGATATCTTTCACAATGGGACCAATTTACTGCACAGGTTGAGCCAATTGCGTCTACTGTGCCTTACATGATTGCAAGGTTTGCTGAAATCTTCTAGTCAAGTTTGTTAGTCTAATATTTTGTCGCATGTGTTCTGTCTAACCAACATTTATTCTTCCAGTGGCAACCATGAACGTGATTGGCCAGGAACTGGATCATTCTATGGCAATATGGACTCTGGGGGAGAATGCGGTGTTCTAGCTGAGACTATGTTTTTTGTCCCTGCTGAGAACAGGGCTAAATTCTGGTAACTGATGGTGCTAGCATGTATTTGAGTTAGGAGATCGATGATTGTCCTGAATTGTTTACCTGCTTTACGTACAGCTTTGTTTTTTTTATGATGTTCATATCCTGGTCTTTGAGTTGTTTCTGTTTCTCAGGTATTCAACTGACTATGGAATGTTTCGGTTCTGTGTTGCCGACACTGAACATGACTGGAGGGAGGGATCAGAGCAGTACAAGTTCATTGAACGGTGCCTAGCAACTGTTGATCGGCAAAAGCAACCATGGCTTGTATTTCTTGCACATCGAGTACTTGGTTATTCGTCTGGTATTTCATATGCTATTGAAGGCTCTTTTGGGGAACCCATGGGGAGGGATAGCCTACAAAAACTCTGGCAGAAGTACAAAGTCGATATTGCAATGTTTGGCCACGTGCATAATTATGAAAGGACTTGCCCCATATACCAGGTATCCCCTAAAAGATGCATACAACAATTTAGCTAAATGAACATCTTAAACTATCTAAGGACTATGACTGAGGCTATTTTGGCTGATAGAACATTGTCGGCCTTGATCTACTAGTTTATTAAATTTGAAACTGAAAGAGGCTTGATTTGTTTATTTTTCTTTCTTCAGTTTACAAATGCCTCGTCCTCACCTTTAGGGACTTGGAAAACATTTTAACTTTGGATGTTCAGAAAGTTCATATTAAGAAGAGAGGGTTTCTAAAACCCTGAGGGCTGGTCAGCTGTAAATTGTCTTCCCCGTCTCTTGGATGACTTTGCTTGGGTAAAAAATAAGAACATTTTATGGAGGTCAAAATCAGTCTTTTCAGAATGGAAAACTCATTTATCTAACAGGTGAATCAAATTTCTGTCATGGCAGAGCGTTTGCACAAACAATGAGAAGAAATTTTACAAGGGCATTCTCAATGGGACGATACATGTGGTTGCCGGAGGTGGGGGAGCCAGCCTCTCCAGCTTTGCCCCAATA
This sequence comes from Aquilaria yunnanensis, assembly GCA_039654915.1. NCBI lineage: Eukaryota > Viridiplantae > Streptophyta > Magnoliopsida > Malvales > Thymelaeaceae > Aquilaria > Aquilaria yunnanensis. The sequence continues at coordinate 9,187,002 of CM077595.1, forward strand.
CAGACATCATGGAGTTTGTACAGAGACTACGATTACGGATTTACGAAACTCACCGCATTCAACCACACTGATTTGTTATTTGAATACAAGAAGAGTAGTGATGGAAAAGTTTATGATTCCTTCAGAATATCCAGGGATTACAGAGACATCTTGGCTTGTACTGTGGACAGTTGCCCTAGTATGACCCTTGCTTCCTGATGTACAGAATGAAGAAGCCCCATTCATAGCAAAATTATGGGGAGTTCGATGCCAAGTTCAGATTGCTTGTGATGGGAGTCATTGCTAAAAAGTGATGATGAATAAGTAGTACTACCAGGGCAGTTCTATTGAGTTATAGCATAAAAATTATAAGGATACCTTATTTTGGAGGTATCAAGACTTGCCGAGTTATTTGTATTTTCACTCAAACTGAAGGTGTTTTTTTGTAATTACATTAAAATTTCGACTTCGTTGCATTGAAAGTTTGGAACTGCTCGGCGCTTGGAATCTTCTCATGCCAGCTTCCGCACATTCCTCCCCTTCCCTGTCTTTTTCTTTTTTACCAGAAAGTTTTTATTTTAATTTCTTTTCATGGCAAAAATTCCCAGAAATAAAAAAAAAAAAAAGTGGCTCACTTGTTCTAATAAGTTTTGTCCTAATTATCTGTAGTTGTCTTTTTGTTCTGGTTTTTCAATTAACGACGTATGAGCTTCTGAGTCAACTCAGGTCGTTCTCTTTTGCTTTTTGTTTATTAGTTTGCCAGTGAGAAAGCCTTGTACTCCCTTGGACGTCATCTGTTCCCAACTTCCATGAGAGAGCAAGACGCTAGCTACGAGCCTGTACCGCGAACTTTAACTGTTCTTAAGTTTAGTTTGAGGTGTCTGGTCCGGCGACATGAAAACTTTTGGGAGTTGCTTTCTGTCAGTTTTGCTGGTTCTTTCCATTTTTGGGAAAGCAAGTTCCCATGGAGATCAGCCTATTTCCAGAATCGCCATACAAAAGACAACTTTTGCGCTTGATTTTCGTGCTTTTGTTAGAGCCTTTCCGACTCTTATCGGGCGGGGGGTAATATTTCAGTATCTTGAGAACTCGTAGCAGATGGTGAAATTATTGCATTAATGATTTTTTTTTTTCTTTTTTGTTTTCCAGGGCCAAGATAGAGAGTGGGTGACTGTAGAGTTTGCTTCTGCTGAGCCATCAGTTGATGATTGGATTGGAGTATTTTCCCCTGCCAATTTCAGGTAGTTGCCTTTTCTTTGCATTTCAGTTCTTTCATTATAGGACTCAATAAATACTAATCTAACTACGAATGCCTCCAATGGAAAAAAAAAAAAAATTCCAGTGCTACTAGCTGTCTTGCTCCTCCAGACAATCCATGGGTGGAACCTCCTTTTCTGTGTTCGGCACCGATTAAGGTTTGTCTGGTGCAGTATGTGCTTTTTTATGTTAGTTTGCCTGTTAAGAAGAGGAAAGAATCAAAGGATGGGATAATGACTCCCAATTTTTGTTGCAGTTCCAGTATGCAAACTACTCAGCTCCTGATTATCGGAATACTGGGAAAGGTTCACTGAAGCTTCAGCTAATTAACCAGAGATCTGACTTCGCATTTGCACTTTTTTCTGGAGGTCTCTTAAAAGTATGCTCTGACCTTCCTCAATTCTATCCTGCCTTCGATTTTTGATAAATTATATTGAACATATAAACCAGTTGTTGTAAATAAAGGATCACACTCACAGCTGTGTATGAGGAGGTAAAAAATTGAGGATTACAGTCAGATGGCTTGCTGTTTTTGGTGGCACAGAGATTAAAAAGATATCACTGTACCCTGTTTGCCTACTTCAGGCTGTTGTCTTTTTTTTTTCTTCTGGAAATATTAATTGCTTAAAAATGATTTTCTGTTAATTTTTGTCAGCTGTCTTTAAATAAACACTTGGATCATGTTGCCAATCTTTAAAAAGGGAATAATGTTTTATGCTTCTAGCATTTGATGTCAAGAATCTGCTTTGTTTCTTCAGTAACTTGTGTGACTAGAAACAATAGCACCCACACTAGAAACATAAGTTCTTGATAATTTGTGAAAATGTGAATCTTGGTTGAGTTTGGCGCTTGGAATCTTTGATGCGATAAATCATACTCTTTTTGTCTGTGCATGTATGATACACTGTCTGTTGCCAGCATAGTGGCCAAGAACTTTCATGCTTCTATTTCCTGGTTTCGCACATAATACATAAGAAATGCGATATCCGGAAAATTTTACTTTTGGTGTCCTTTGTGCCTTGTGGATTGTTTGCCAATTCCGTTTAGCAAGCTTGATGTTCGTCAGATTCCAACTCTTTTCTTACTTTTGATTGAATAATAGCCAAAAGTGGTGGCTGTGTCAAACAATGTGGCTTTCGCGAATCCAAATGCCCCAGTTTACCCACGGTTGGCACAAGGAAAAACGTGGGATGAAGTAAGTACAGTAGTCATTCGTTGCAGTTTCCGCTTTTTGATTTGAACATAAAGCTATTTAAGGTTCTTTTGGAAAAAGGAAAGAAACTATGAACGATATTCTATAGCATAAATGAGGAACAAGTAGAAATGGTTTTCATTATTGCATGTACTTCTTCTCACCTTGCTAGCAGTATAGTCATAAGAATGTTCGAGTTCCTTGAGGGTATGCTGTGAACTTTGTTTAACTTCTATGCTTTGAGGTAACTATTTGTTTAAGTTGATCCTCAGATGACTGTTACTTGGACAAGTGGATATGACATTGCTGAAGCTGTGCCTTTTGTTGAGTGGGGCCCAAAAGGAGGAGAATCTATATGGTCTCCAGCTGGGACACAGACTTTCAGCCGGAATAGCATGTGTGGTGTGTATCTTCTGTATATTAGGTTTGATTTAGCAGCATATGTCCTTAAAATGTGGAACTGGTAAGCTGATTATAATACTACTTGCCTTTCCATTTTTTCAGTTTTTTAGTTTTTCAGTTTCCTTTTATGGGGTACCTTGCAACTTCAAGAAGCCAAATCAAGTTGGCTAAAATGACCTGAGAATAACAGGTCCTCTCAGGAGATGAAGGAATAAAAGCATGAACTTAGAAGTTGATATTTTGTTTTTCACTGACATACATTACAAGTGATTTGTTGTAAAGATCATAGTTAAGTAGTTTTCCTTGTGAGGAAGTAGTTTCATTGATGTGTTTGATACAATTGATATGACTTGTCGAAGTTTGATATGAGTGCATCTCACAGTGAGCTCTCTAGCTAATTTGTTTCTTGTTTTGCCGAAGTCCCTGGAACTTCTCCTTGGATTTTAAAGTGTAGTTAAATGGTCTTAAAATATATACGTGCCTAGGTGAACCTGCAAGCTCGGTAGGATGGCGAGAACCTGGGTTTATTCACACCAGTTTCCTGAAGGAGTTATGGCCTAACAAAGAGTATGGACCATGCTTATTCTACAATCAATTGGCAATTTCTCCAGATTTTGTCTGGTTTTGCTATTGAGTCACTTTGTGGAAACTGTTCTTGCCGTTGCTCAATTATGACACAGGATTGATTGGAATTAGATTTTTGTTACCTAATTTGTTGTCTGGGGAAATCATCAAAAAATAACACTTTGATGTATGCTTTTGATTTTTGGTAGAAAGCTGCTGTATGAAGCCAGCTTGTGAAATCTGATCTGCTACAGCTATTGAAACTAACTGATTAGAAAGATAATTAAATTAGGACCTGCCAACTGCCACCATAGATGACTTTGTAACTTCACATAATTTGGAGCATCTAATTGCATTCATTTCAAATAGCTTGCATCAATGATACTTCTTTTCCTTCTTAAGTCTTGGAGGTAACCCTGATAGTTAAACCGACAGAGGAATTAGTTTTCCCTTCTTAGGAAAATGTGGCTCTCGTTGGAAAAAATGTGTTTGGGATTTGTATTTGGAAATTGCAAAACAATGGTCCTTTTGACTTAGCATAGCCCTTTATAATTTTCGCTAGACAAGTTTGATTTGCTTTTAGATTTGAGCAGTAAGGCGTGAGTTAAGGATTCATGAGGAATTGTGATTTCGCTTCATGCTGGTTACTGAAGTTCCTTGTGATTAATGCAGGTACATTTACAAGATTGGTCACAAATTGTTCAATGGTACATATGTTTGGAGCCAAGAATACAGCTTTAAAGCATCACCTTATCCTGGTCAAAATTCTCTACAACGTGTTGTCATTTTCGGGGACCTGGGAAAGGTTTAAACTTTTCTTTTCTTTGTTAAGCTAAACATCTTTTCTTTTAGCATCTAATGAACAAAGTCTTTGCAGACACTTAAGATTCAAAGGTAAAAAGGAAAAAAAAGATACTCCAGTTGGGGTATATGTTCTCTGACTATTAATGATTCATGTGACAGCAAGAAGTGGATGGTTCCAATGAATACCACAATTTTCAGCCTGGTTCTCTTAACACAACAAGGCAGCTTGTTCAAGACCTGAAGAATATTGACATAGTCTTCCACATTGGAGATATCTGTTATGCAAATGGATACCTTTCTCAGTGGGATCAGTTCACTGCACAGATTGCGCCAATTGCATCTGCTGTTCCATACATGCTTGGAAGGTTTGTTGTGAATGACTCACTCCACTTTCTTAAGCATATGCTTGTTCTCTAATACCACTCATATTTCATCTCAGTGGTAACCATGAACGTGACTGGCCAGGAACAGGATCCTTCTATGAGAACAAGGACTCGGGGGGAGAATGTGGTGTGTTGGTTCAGAACATGTTTTATGTCCCCACTGAAAACAGGGCTAAGTTCTGGTAAAAGATTTTTCAAGCAGCTGCCTCTTATTTTCAGTATCTTTTCTTATATGACTTTTAGCTGTTTTTAGATGGTGCTTATTTTTTGGCGCTTCATTTCTTGCTTAGAACCTTATCAAATGAATTCTTATGAATCTAATAGCTGCAAAACCCATCCTCTTGGTAATCAAACACTAATTCATGTGCACGTTCTTTCATATTCATGGATCTTATGATTCTAGGCAAAAGAAGGTTCAAAAAGCATTACCTTAAATAGCCAGCAATCCTTGTCCTAGCCATATAACAAGCACAGGACTTAATCAGGAAATAAATTTCTTCATTTGTTAGGTATGCCACCGATTATGGCATGTTCCGATTCTGTGTAGCAGATACAGAACAGGATTGGAGAGAAGGAACAGAGCAATACAAATTCATTGAGCAGTGTCTTGCATCTGTAGATAGACAAAAGCAGCCATGGCTCATCTTCCTTGCGCATAGGGTGCTGGGTTATTCTTCTGACAGCTCTTATGCTCTGGAAGGATCATTCGGGGAACCAATGGGGAGGGAGAGCCTTCAAAAACTCTGGCAAAAATACAAGGTTGACATTGCCATTTATGGTCATGCACACAACTATGAAAGGACTTGTCCCGTATACCAGGTACGCGCTAAATTGTTATGATTTCAAAATTATCTGTCAATGACATTTGTTAATTGTACTGCAATGCTGGAAGGCTCCTTCAAAACGAAATGATCTCGTCTTCATCCATCAAAGTTGAATTTCTGGACAATGTTAATCAGCCTTGCTTACTGTTGATGATCAATTCTATAAGTTTTTTAAATCCTAAACTGGACAGGATGAATTGCCTAATTGAGTTCTTTGAAGCAAGTCTTGGTGGAAGTAACATTATGAATACAATATTGTTCATTCCAACTACTGTTTCTTTCTTTTTGTCCCAACTAGATATCAATAGATATAAACTTGCGTTTAGATTTAGTACGGAAAGCTCTTGCTCTTATAGGACTTCAAACAAGGAGTTAGCAACCGAGTGAATGGAGGCACAAAATTTTTGTAGCCGAACCCAACTTATTGGGATTAAGGCTCGAGTGATTGATTGATTATTTCAAAGAGATAAACCATCCTTACTCATTCAGGTGCAAAGTATTTTCTCTAGTTTCATAGAAGCACTTCTCCTCGTAACTGCAGCACAGTTATGTTCTCAGTTCTATCTCCCTTGTCTGTGTCTCTTCCATTATCCTACCAGTTGTGGAAACTTGAGCTGTTATAACATAATAGTTTTCAGATTCTTCTGCAAATTTTTGCCAGCTCTAATACCAGTATTAGGTATTGGGACCCATGTTACCTTTTGGGTGTGCTTCTCTTGAGCGTGAATAGGGGGTTAGCATTGTCCAAAACCAACATTCAATGTGTGTTCTCCAAACTGAAGTATCAATGTTGAGGTGTTGATGGTAGCTTATGTATAAAATTTGCTTCTTGAGCAACGGATTCGTGCACAGAAAATTGACAACCATACTAAATAACCAAACCAGAAAACTGTTGAATGTGGGTGGCACGTAAGTGAAACAAATTCATATAACGCTGTACTTCACCTGCAACGTGGAATGGTGTTTCATATTCCCTTCATTCATAACTCTTAACTGAAACTAGATTTCAACTGCAGAATATATGCACCAGCAAAGAGAAGCACCATTACAAGGGCACCCTCAACGGTACTATACATGTGGTTGCTGGTGGAGCTGGAGCATCCCTTTCGGAGTTCACTACAATAAACACCAAGTGGAGCGTTTTCAAGGACTTTGACCATGGGTTTGTAAAACTGACCGCATTTGACCATTCGAACCTGTTGTTCGAATACAAGAAGAGCCGGGACAGTAAGGTTTACGATTCCTTCAGGATATCCCGGGATTTCAGGGACATATTGGCCTGCACCGTGGATAGTTGCCCTAGCATGACCCTTGCGTCATAGCTCTGAAAGTTATACTCTTGAGGCTTTTGGGAAGGATGGATCCTTGAGCTGTGTACTTGGTACTCCTTACATGTATACTGAAGTGTCGGTGTCTGTACTTTGATGTTTCAAAAAATGAGACATCTATTGAAACCTGTACCTTCCACAACTATCAATTATATGCAAGTAACCATCATATAGGCATAACTGCATACTGATGTTCATAGCCAATACCAGTTCCAAATCTGACATTCTCTTCGAAATGAATGAATAATAATCTCTCTATCAAAGATACTCTGAAGAATTCTACATTGTCCACAGGGGCAATAGATTTTGCATCACAGGACAGTTGAAGCCCAAAAATAATTTCACAGCGGGAAGACTTTCTTACCCCTGAAGTACAGCAAAAATGTGAAGTATATGGTTCCACATGTCATGCCTGTTACTATAAGGACCCAATTAAATGTGGGCGAGTTATCGAAGATGGCATCTTCAAAGTTCATTCCAAAGACTGCCGTCACAGAAGCGAATACGGTAGCTAGAAAGGTTGCTGCAGTCAGCAACAACTGAAACTGAATCAGGCGGTTCTGAACATTGCCCTGTTTCAGACAAGAGGGAAAATGGAGCCTTTGATAAGTAAGATGTACTCTGCGATCTTCATAGTTGCTTCCCTTGCAAAAGAAACATAGGAGGCACGGGGGTTAAAAAATTTGAGAGGAAAAAGATATCAGAGTCTGATCTTACCAACTTAATGTTGATGAGATCTTCGGTATCATCTATGTACTCTTTAAGCTGCATCATAAACAAACGATCAGCATCATAAACAGAAAACTACTTCTCTCATATAAGTGAATGGTTTTTTAGTTACTAATGCAAAATTTATGTTTTAAGAACATAACGCTTAGAATAAGAACTACTGCTCACACCATATAGCGACTATTTCCGAGGAAACACACAATTCATCAAACAAAATAGGCGTACCAAAACTAACCGTTTTCTTTTTTTTTTTTAATGTGTGGGGACCATAAATTCTACTACGCTGGATAACATTTTTAAACCACCATAGCATAACTGCTATCTACGTATATTTAACTTCATAACGATTTCAGAGAATCACTCTGGAGAAGAACATATATGTAGATCCAGTGTACAAAGGAATCATTTCTTACCGAGGATAACTTGCTTAGAGTATTATCAATGGCAACAAAGTATGCTTCAAGTAACATTTCAAGTTGATCAATATTGTTCAAACCATGGGACGAGCTGATTGAGCTCCCCTGTTTGCTCAAAGTCACAATACTGCTAAATGCTCTTTGCAGGCTTCGAGCTCCACTGGGAGACTCTGTTGGTGACACAGTAGCAGATTTTGAAGCTGCTTTTCTACCATAATAAAAGTCCTCCAGAGAATTTAAATCTCCAACATTAAAAGCCTCCAACTTTTCTTTTTTCTCAGTCAGGTACATCCCAGCCATGTCACCATCATCATCCATCAGATGCTCAATCTCATCCCTAACCTAAAATTGAATAGGCAAATAAAAAAAAATGTCAGAAAAACCAGAAAATGGGAAACACCGTAAAAGAGGGCCAGGGCCACATGCAATCCTTACCTTTTGAACTCGTTGAGTTAACCCAAGGTGGTAGCCCTTCAGCTTGCGAACACGTTCAAGGTTAAGAGTGTTAATGGATGATGCTAGTTCATCTAGAACAGGATAAATCTCTAACTCCAGCTCTTTCACCTATAAATGGATTCACATACATTACAAATTTTCAACCCAAAACATTATGTTGTTCAAATGGTAGTATTTAAAAAGTGAACCCTGAAACCACAAAAACAATTTAACCAGTAGTACAACGTGACCAGTTCAAAAACTTTTCACCTTGCAATAACAACACATTCCAAATCAAAATGGAAGAATGAACATCGAAAGAATGCCTTATCAATCTGCTCACTGATATATAACTATTTCCAGCCATTACTTTTTCATATACAAAGCAAAAAATGGTTCAAAAGGAATAAGTACCATATCTGACTACTACTGGAAAATTTTCTGTTCTTCTTCGTCATGTTTCCTTCAATGAATCTTTGGCGCACAACATAATTTAGAGATTGCAAAACCCTGTTTTTCAAACTTTGCGAACTCCTTTACTAGGGCAGAGAACACCTAAAACAAAGTTTTCCTTTTTAACACTTGGATTCTTTAAACATCACAAAACAAAACTTTCCGCCTCACTAAAGCAGATTACATACCCATACCTTTACTGAAGAAAATTTGAAGAAAAATAAAAGATTTTCCACAATCAGAATACCACCTTAGCATTCCTAAGGATAACATGGTTTTGACCACCAGAGTTGAAATTACAGATCCTCCTACGTATAGTTGAAAGCTTATTAATAATTTCAAAACCCAATTTGCTCAGTTTTATAAGCAGAAGTAGAAAAGGTGGAGCACCTGTGCATCAAGAGACATGCATGTAAGCTCCAAAGCCATTTCCAGAGCTCGGAATTCAAATGGCAGTTCATCTGTACCTATCCATTAGGCACTTTTTTTAATCACTAAGTGGCCAAAAAACATCAAACAAAGTAATGAAAATTTGAATAAATTCTTGATGAAAAACTGCATGTAAAATGGTATTGGAGGACACATCTAATTAAGCACACCAAACCCACTTTTTAACAGACAGAACCAATTTATCTTACTTACATTCGGACAAACAAACAAGATTTAAGTCAGTAGATATTCCAAAACAGTGACAATCAACGCCATTTTGAGAACAACAGTATTTGAGAAATCAGCTGAACCTTGCAGCAAGGTTTGAAGATTGCATCTCAAAATCAATTTTCTATGTGGAAAAAAGAGAACTTATGAATCAAACAGTTTCACCTCCTTGATCTTTATTTGTCTGAAGACGCCTGCACAATTCTGACTTATATTGATGAACAGATGCATCCAAGGAATTCATCAGGATCACCTCCTCAGCAGTGATTATGCATCTTATCTGCTCCAGACTCACAACAATAGCCTTCTCCCTTCCTAAAATTGTAGACGGATAAATAAACAAAGGGTCCAAAAGCCGTAGGTCCCTAGAGGGCAAAGAACAACGTCTCATTATCTTATTCTTATCAAGCTCCAAAATCTTTGCTTCCCCATCTGGGTTGATTAGAATCCATGAACGACAGCCATGACCTCTCTTCTTCAGGAGATAACCAGTGCTACGAATCCTACGTGCCTCTACATTAAGCCTCCCAGTGCTATGAGATGCTGCAGACTCAGGTCGATCACATGACAAAACCTGACCTCTTTGTCCCCCCATTGGACTTCAAAAATTTCCTGGTGGGGATCCAGGCCACTACTTCACCAAGAGGCGCATCAGTGCACATCTATAAGCTGTGAAATGCCTCCAACCGGCAGTAGCAGTCTTGCTCGTTTCAATTGTTGACTAACATATCTCTTGCATTTCAGAGTCAAACCTGAACGTTTTAGGTATAGCATATCAGAGAACCATCACTTCTCCCAGGAAATGCATCAACTGACCTGAGGCAAAAAATTTCCAATACACACACACAGAGACAGAGACAAACACATACATACATACATATATGAAAGAAAAAATATATCGCATCAAAGTTCTGTAGGGAATAAGCACAAACATGAAACAATCTGAAGGCATATCCGATACTTGTGGAAATAACAGAAGGATCCCTCATTTTCAAACTGACGCGACAACTGGACTAAGGCTTCAAATTTGATGAACCAACCATTAAAAAATGCGAAATTTCTTTCGATTTCTGAAGGCGCATAAACTAAAATCAAAGTATTCCTCTAGAGTAGCTGTTAATACGAAGAGCAGAACTTTGTTGTCTTGGTCCCAATTCAAGACTAAACAGCGGAACCGTTTATTCCCTGATGCGTTGACATTTCCTTTTTCTATGAAAATGATATTCCCTCTAGAATCCCAAAAAATAAAAAAGATATTGAAATCAGCTAAAACAAGTTTATAGCTGCAAGGAGACATCAAAACCTATTGATCGAGCCATCAAGCAGACAAGAAACTGATTCATATTCCATAAACCTACGAGGTTGAATCAACAAATTTCCCGTGGAAATACCGGAAAATGCTGAAGCTAGATAAATGTTGGTGGTACGGTATCTTGGGGAAGAGCTTCAAATTCCAATATCAGCGATCGACGAGGCGAATGATTGAAACTTTTCACAGGACCCAGCAGACTGAGGAGCTCACAACTTCACATAGATTTGGTTCGAACTTCGAAGCCCCTAGTTGAAACGTCCTGGCATCTGAAAAATCAAAAATCGAAATCGGAACCGTCTCGCTTATCCTCGGTTTATTTTCTCGCCTCTCTTTTCGGAGTGACCCCTGAGCTTTAGAAATGTGACTAAAAAATTCCCTCACATTTCATTTTGGTCAACAAGTCCTTCACGGACAGAGAAGAAAATTAGTGACCTTTCCTTTGATCTAAGAAATCGTGGAACTTTTCATAACACTCACTGTGCAGCTGAGGGTGAAGAAGAGAGAGTCGTTAGAAATGGCGCGAAACGCAGCTACCGTCGGTTGCAAAGGAACCAGAAGCCCCGTAGTGTTCGGGACGCCACTCGTCATTCGATTCCTCAAGAAAAAAGCTAGAATTTTTTTCAATACTTTTCTTTTTTTTTTCTATCTTTTTTCGATCGATAATCAATTTTTTCCCCTCAAAATCTTCACTATCCTTATACTCGAATTGAATTTCCCGACCAGCGGGCAGCGGCATCAATTTCTGTGAATTTTCATTAACATTTTTTTATTTCAGGTCATTCTTGACCCAATAGTTCCATCATTCTCGTCGTCGACTTTTATCTCGTTTTGTTCCGGCGCTCTCTGTTTCAAACTTTTCGTGTGAGTTTCTTCTCCGAATGTAATTGAATTCTGAAGATCGGCCGTTCTTTGGTCGCCGGTGCCGCTTCCGGCGGTTTCGATCTTAGCGGCTCGACCTCGATGGGTAGATTATACGAAGAACGTGACGATTCCGGTGAGGTGATTTTTCATGTTATTAGTTAATTTCAAATTCTTCATTGTTTGGATAACAGGAAATTGCAATTCTTCGACGGTTGGACCAACTTGGTTTTAAAGTGCACTGGCAAAGAATTGAAGTACTATACAATCCAATCAAGTCGACGTTTAATCAGTGAGACCTAGTAATGGAAAAAAAAATTGGGAGGATCCCTGTTAAGAAATCTCATGCCAGCCAAATCTAGATTTTGTTGTTTTTCAAGGAAGCTTTTAATAAATTCTTCTTTCTAAGTTTTATAGTAAAGAACAGCCATTATGATAAGCCACCTGCGGCTATCTGATCTGGCCTACGATTTCCTTCCTTCTGTGACTCTGATATTGTCTCTGGGTTCCACCCTTTAACCTCTGTATTATATGTTATACAGTTGGAATTTCCCATTTTAGGTCCATCCTTGTTCGTAAGATCATCAAATTTTTATATGGTAATTAGGGATCTGTTTCTTAAATCTGTAGGTAATCCTACAAGGTGAAGCCATGAAGCATTTAGGATAGGCCTGAACCCAGCAGATTACAATCAGTTATGGACTCCAGAGATGGGAATGGGAGTAAGAAGAATGTACCGGCACACATAGAGATTGTAGAGATAACTGGTTCTAGTGGAAGTAGTTTTTATTCAGGAGAAGGTTTCCCTACAAGTAGAAGCAATCAGCATCCAGCAGTAAGGATTGAGGTTGATGATGGAAGTGTTGGAAGCAGCATACATTCAGGACTAGTAGTTGATCATGGAGGCAGAGGCAGTGAAGATTCAGATACACACGACGAGGCTATTGGAGGAAATCTAAGTAGTAATCCTTTTGAGATTACTCCAGAGTTCCTACAATGGTGGGCAAGTGGCAGTCACGTCATGCTGCAACCAGATGTTATGCATGAGAGTGAAAGCAGAAAGCAATTAGAAAAAAATCAAGATATCAGTAACATGGCCGAAAGTGATCTGCTCTTCCCAGCAAAACGGCTTAGGTCATCATCATCCCACTCCAAGGAAGATGAGTTTCACATGCAAGCAAAGCCTTTGAATCCAGGATCAGGCCAGGCTTCATATTCCTCTGGTTACAACGCTAGCAAATCAGAAGGAAATGAGAATGATACAGCAGGTTTGGCAAAATCTGGAGTTTCTGCTATCAGCCATGATTCAACTGCAATGAAATCACCCCCAGTGCAAGTAATGGACCGATCAGAAGGATATGATCCTAACAGAGTTCCAGCTTCTGTCTTTGAAAGACACGATTCCTCAACACCTACGGATTGGAGTGTTGCTTCTAATGAATCATTGTTTAGCATTAGTGTTGACAATAGTTTCAGTAAGGATCCTTTCAGATCTGGAGAACTTCTGAAATCAGGTGAACTCCTTCCATTCAGTCCATCCATGGTCGGGTACAGCCCATATGCTACTTCGCCATCAATGGAAGCAGACAAAAAGAGCAACAACTTGGAAAGAAACAAAGCATATCAAGCCTCTTCTGTCAGGAGTGACACAAAATCAACCGGAAATAATCAAAATGAGCAGAAGACAACACATACAACTGGATCCTCTACTTCATCAAATGTTTCAACCCATTCAAGTAGTATGAACAGTGCACACTCCTTTGCTTTTCCTATGTAAGTTATATCACTCTCTAATTGTAGAATTTCCAACTCGGCTTGATATTTTCAAACACTTTTGTGCATGTAGGATGCAAGGAAAGAGTTAGTGTACGAGGAAAAACAGAAATTATTCCTGATTTCCTTTTTTATTTTTCTTGCAACTGGGAATGACATTTCTAAGCAAAGTATACCTTCCATCAATCAGTCTTGTATGTACACACAAATCTATGGAAATAGGACATTCTTTCTTTTTGTGTCATGTGTCAATCACGAACTTGATTGACAAAGATGTCTGAGCAAAGTAGACATTCTATATTGATCTATCAGCACTTCAATATTTGCGTAGTTTCGAAAACCTTACTGAATAGGTCTATAAAACTTTGCTTGTTCAGTGTTTACATGCCTCTTTATTTTTATTGAATGTCAATGTTCGATTACATGTGTTGCAAGTGTACTTGATATGGCTGTTTGTTTGTGATTGAGTCATTTAATGCAGAGGATAGGATTGATGAATATTTGCAATATGAACCCTGCAAAAGAGATTGATCAGAATTAACACCTATGGGGGATTAACGGCTTTTTAGTTTTGGAGTAACAATGACTGCTAAATGATGTAGTCTCACATTGTGTTAGAGGGTCTATTAGTGTTTATATGATGATGGCCCCTTGCCACCCATTGCCAATTGCTTTTAGGTTTGGTTCTTTAACTTGGTATCGAATGCTTTAACACGGTATCGAACCCAAAGATTTTTCATTGCCTATCTACTTCGTGTTAGCTCCATATTTGTTGCAAGATTCGGAGAAACTGGGGGTTTGATAGGAAGAGAAATTAATGTACCTTCTTAATGTATTAGACATGTTACCAACTTACCATATTTTACAGTGATTAGATATCTTTAAGACGTCAATTATGTCCTGTTATCCTCCAAAAATAAAGATGTGTTCCGATGCAGTACAGGGGAAGTAACAAATTATTTAAGTTATTTATTGCTACTGTTAGGTTTTGATTAAAAAAAAAATTGTGTGGGGCATTCGGGCTGTGCATACTTATCGATTATCGTTGCATTGTCTTAAACATAGCTGGAAATTTCTGCATTCTCATCGTTCTACTTTCCTTGTGCTTGCTCATAATGCTACTGCCCTGTACGTTGCATTAAGGAGAGGACTTCCTGACTATTCTGCCACTGTGCTTATTGTACCTCTTGAGCAGTGTGCATCCTGATTGTAACAGCAACTTGGTGTTTGACGAAATGTGCATCCCTTCTTGCTGCTGTTCTAACTGAAGTTGGGACTGATATTTATGGGTAGCATAGGAGACATCTTTTTTTTTTTTTTTTCCTTAGGGAATCTTTAGAATTATCACTGCTTAGCTTTTAATTTGTCTTTGACCATCAAATGAAATGTGAATAACTCGTCCTTTTCTCTTTGAAACAAGGGATGCCATAAATAAGATATCGAACATTGTAAACATTTTTTGAATTGGCTGCAAAAGCGGTATCAAATCGTAAACTTCAGAAGGCCCAGCAGGCCATGGTGCTTGGTAGGTGCCCAAATTACAGCTTCTATAGTTTAGCTGGGCATTCTGCTAGAGTTGGAACTGTACACAAATGGCCGATGCTGTCACTCAGGCATGTATGCAAATAAGTGCCTGTGCAGGCGCATGTCTGCTCGTCTCTGTCCCTTAGTTTTTTCTTTTTTTTTTTACTTACTGGGTTTTATACTTGCACTAGATAGCTTCTGTGTTGACTACTCAGAATTGGTTTGCATCAGGAAGAGAATGTAGTGCAACATAGGTCATTAATTCGCCCTCTTTTAACGTGTAAATTAGGGGTTCTATTGCCCTCTGTGACTGATTGGTAAAGTTTAGATGCTTATTGCCTTGAATTTATTTTCGAGAACAGCTTGACGGATGCTGCGAGAAACAATTCTCTGAAAGGAGAGCCTGAGTTGCTACAGCAGGACCGGCGAAAGCAACAGCAACAGCAAACAGCCCCAGAGGTGACCCCAAAAGCACGAACACGCAAGTCGTGGTTTTCATGGTGCTGCTGCTCCCCTTGCCGATGGACCTGTTCTTGTCGCCGGTGGGCCTGTTCTTGTCACTACTGCCGTTGTCGTCACCGTTGTTTTTGCTGCTGAGAAAGGTGCCGTATTGTTTAACCAAGTCCCTCCTGAACTGGTAAGCAAGTCGCCCTAAATGGCCCTGCGGCTTTTTTAAATGGGTTCTCTTGCCATTGAGTGAGCAGAAACTAGAAATAGTGGAGCCCTTCTTGTTGTCATTTTAGGACAAAAATTGGACATTTAGGCCATCCTGCATTCTATTTAAACGATGGTACCTGTTGTACGCCCGATCCCTTTGGTACCCTAGTGCTGTAATTGATCAATGATAACAATGGTTTGTAGGTTTTTTCTTCCCTTCTTTCTTATTTACATGGTTTCTAGTACTACCTCCATCCCATAAAGATCAATACTTTTTTAAGACTTTCGTGTCCCAATATACAAAACAAATCTTTACCAGCTAAATATAAACATGTACCATTCACACTAATATTTTAGTATTAAAATAAAACCAGTCCCAATCTTTCTGAGACACAGGATTACTTGTTATAGTATGGTGGATTCTGATAATGCACAAAGCACAGGGTCACATGCATGCCAAATCTAGCAAAAAGAAGAAAAATATTTATCTGTTGCGTGCACAAGTTAAGAGAAGACATAAGACACCATAAATGATCTGACTATGAAATCATTAGTCAAATGAGATTTTTCTTTTTTTTTTTTTGCCTTTTCCTCTATGTTCTGATGTGTTCCTTTCCATGTGCTTGTGAAATACAGAGACAACAGCTGAAGAAACTTTGAAGATCAACTGTAATCTAGACCATACATTAAGATATCTATAACTTGGGAGTGCAAGCTTCGGGAAGGAGGAAACAAAATAGCAGCCAAGTCCCACCAAAGAGACTGATTCAGTCTCTTGATCAAGAAAATCAGCAAGGTGTTAGCTTAGTAGTTACTCATCTCTCTCAAACATTCTGATACTAAAAATCAGTCGAAAAAAAAAAAAGAAAAGAAAGGAAGAGCAGAGAGTTATATATTTCATTGCTGAAACTATCTTCAGTTTCTCTTTCTTATTCCCTCAAAGAAGGAAAGTGGCAAAAACACACCCTCATCATGAGAAAGAAACTGAGGAAGAAGTGTTTACAACAATATGCCGGAGTGGGTGGTCCACGTCACCCCCACCCGCATGCTTGACGAATTCTGCTGGAGAGTGAAAAATACCGTGACAAACACACATTATCCTCACTTTCTCCCCCTTCCCATACCTGTAAAGAATTCCTTCTACCCTTCTACCATCAGGGCCATCTCCTTTAGTGAAAACACAAGGCATATCCTCCATGGAGTTCATCCTACGACCTTGCAATGAGTTGGATTTTTCAGATGGATCTTCAACTGTCCTCATCCCCGGCAAAGCCATATCCTGTTTAATGTGTTCTTGCAAGGACTGGGGGCTACCGGAGCTTCTTGCTTCACCACAACCGCTTGATCCTGCAGCACACACGACAGGGTAGAAAAACTCACCTCTGGCAATATAGTTCAAAGTCAAAGATACAATAAGCTGATAATCATTTTCTCCTATTTATCTTCTAACATCCAGAAATATTTCATGCAGAAATGGAATGGCACAAAATACAAATAAGAACCCACAAAAGCAATAAACAAAAGTTTCTGAATCAGGAAAAAAAAATTATTTGCCAACCAAATCGTATAGAGTAAAAGTGTAACCAGAACCAGAAGAATTGGTTTTGATGTTGTCTTCTTTGAGGAATTGCTGCTTTCTTTCAGGTTCATCCCCGCTGAAAGGATCATCTTCATAAATAATTACATCATGGAGCTTTAAGAACTAGTAAACCATGTCCTCTCTCTCTTCCTTAAGATTGATCTTCATAGCATTTCCAAGGTCATCTTCTTCCTTAACTTCTCCATTGCTCGTGTCTCTCACAGTCCAGAAAATTGCACTTCACCACCCTAAATAAGTGTACCTTCTGTATATGCATTCTATCACTTAGAAAACAGACACGTAAATTGCAACATTATCTTAGAACAATTGTTTCACCATGCATTGCTCCTATTTGTTGAAATCAAATATTTTTCCTACTTATCATGTTGACAATTTACCAACTTGTTCACTTAACCTTTCAAAGAACAATAGATTGTTCTTGCTCTTTCTAGCTTTATCCAGTTGATTTATATCAATTTCTTTCTCTTTTGGAATCAATCAGGTGATGTTTCAGCCACATCGCACTAGCAAGTACACCACAACTAAACCACTGCTCCAACAGCTGGCAGGACAAATACACCTCCCTGGTTACATTTCCAAACAAAATTCTCTTCTAGTCCTCCCAAAAGATCAGAATCAGCAGATCAAACATGGGGACCGCATAACCATCGAAGCCAATCTCTGTTTTGTGCCCCCCCCCCTCCCCTCCAAAAAAAAAGTACATGGATCAAGTAAAGAATTTGGACTTAATATTGGCCTGCAAACAGCAGTGATATAGACCTTCAAAATGTAAGGATGTCTTTGTAAATCATAAAATAGGACCTACTGAAAAATTGGCAAAAGTTTGCACCATAAGAGCAAAAGGCAGCTGTTTTTCTCAGTCTTAGGTTGCTAAACCTAGACTCCTTAACTAGATAGCATGATCTAAAAGTCATCATCACAGTTTCACTAGTCGTTGAAGTTGGTGAATGAGATGGGAGATGGTTGCTAAATTCTGTTAGTAGTTGAAGTCTAGGATCTCAATGCCATGAGAGAGAATCATAGTTCCCAGCACCACACAAAAACCTGAAACCTATATCTTGTTTGCGAGCTCATTTGCACAGAGGAGATAAGAATGATTAATTTCTATATCTGCTACCCCACCACCATGAATTGTTAATCCCTATAAAATATATACCGCTCAAAACTAACTTATTCCATAGGGTTTTGCCCCAAATGTTCCTAGGGCTTTCTTTCGATTGATCAGGGTTTCGCTGCTCATTCTCTTCCTCCGCTTTATCCTTCTTCACTAACAGCAATTCAATTCCATTCAATAGCAGAATGAAACATTTTATGTTAAAAAAAACATGAGGACATGTGAATGGGATTGAGAGTGAGGAAATATGCTAAATTTTGAATCAATTTAGCTCAGAAAATTGATAAATGACCACTAAAAAGAATTGATTTACCAATCTACAACAAGTTCTGAACAAGATATTTGTTCCTAGTATTGCTACCCAAAAACTGCTGCCTCCTGCACCAGGGGCACCATTCTATACTTTTTGGATAAGGAATTCCTCTGTTACCAAACTTACAGAGTTGAACAAACTTCAGGATAACAATGAAATCATCTCTGACTCTTATACTAATGATCTGCTACAAAAATATATATATATTTTTTCCCTCACAGTGAACAGCATCAACATCAATGCTGGACCTTCATCTTAATAGGAATTGCAAGGTTAACTATAAATGAAAACTTTACGAGGCTAAGAATCACAATCGTGCGTTATGATTCCTCCACAGAGGGAACAACTAGGGCATCCCCTGCATGGAATTATGTATCAACTCTAGTATTAAGGATTAATCATGCCCAGTTTTCTTACGGTGTACTCATCTAGCATTTTAGAGACGGAGTGAATGTTAACTAAATTAGAACCTTTCCTCTGCCTCATATCAAATATGTCCTCATACCTTTCAGAAGTTAATCTTGGCCTTGATTGGTTCAGTTCTCATCTACGTTCGATCATTAACATATGGCGCGCCACCCATCATTTTCAGGGTAATTGATAACTTAGTTAAGCAATTTATCATTTTGCAAATTACGAATTAAGATCTAGGCAATTCCTAATCAGATAGTTGAGTTGAAGTGGGATGTAAACATTGAGGGTTTGTGGAGTAGACGGTTTCATGTTGTGCCCTCCTGTATCTTCCCATGAAGAAATAGGTTCAGGTTGTACCTTCCTGTATCCTCCCAAAAAAAAAAAACAGGTTAAGTTTGACATTCCTGAAAGTAGACGGATTTCCAGGTGGATAAAATCCACCAATCAATTTGGGGTTAAATCAATTTTAATGTTTTGCATTCTGATGATAACCATATTTATATTTTCAACAAATGTATAGTATACAATATCTAACTACTAGTATGACATAAAAATATGCAACACGCAATAATCTGACATGGAAAAATATGGTAATTTATGTCAAATGACAACATAATGTCAATATAGACGTACTACATTGGACCCATATATACTATTCTGGGAAGGTTCACAATAAGCAAAAATAGTTCCAAAGAGAGCTCTATATGCAGTGCCCAGTGCCCACCAGCACTACAGAACGAAAATAGTTTAACAAGTCAATAAAGCCTCACTTGCAACCACAAAGTATTTGGCCCAAAAAAAACAACCACAGCTTAAAGCAACAGATCGTTTCATGATTCAAAGAAAAATCAAAACAGCTGATCTCAATATTCATGCCCACAAACAAAATCATAAAGCCCCAATATATTGTTTTCGCCACTCGGATTCAAGTTTTGGAATTTAAGTGGAATCATCAACAAGTCAACATAAAAACTCCCGTCTCCTAATCCTATCTTCACAGGTCGATTCAAAAAAATTATTGCACAATTTTCAGCACTAAAGGAAGCCCAATATATTGATACATTTAGCATTACCAATCACTTCATGGACTTTCAACAATCATAAATGTAGCAAGAAAGATTAAGCAATCCCGTGAGTTCCTAACCCCATACCAACAGGATCAACTAAAAACCAATCCAAGCAAATCAATCCCCAATTTTCTACTAGTAAGACAGCAATTCCAGGAGAATTCTAACAGAAGCATACCAACTCAAATAACAGAATTACGGGTCAAATCAACTTCAAGTAGTATTTGAAAAGGGAAAAAGATGCTAGAACTAAAAGACAATTTCTACTTTAGTTTCACAAAACCAAGTACCTTGGTGAGGTTCGGGCACACTTGAAGATTCCCCAGACCCTTGAGAACTTGGCCTCGCAAGCCCCTGCGAAACCCCACCACCGGCTCCGCCACTAGCCTGCCTCGCGGCGGCAAGCCAGGTGGGCAGGCCGAAAGGGGGACCCACCCCTGCCAGATTAGCCTTTCCCAGTTGCTTTTCCTCCTCCAACAAGGTCCCCTCCGTTCTCTCTCTAGAATTCTTCTGTTTCTCACTTCTCCTCCTCTTGGCCTCCATTCTCCTCAACATCTGCAGCTCCTTCCTCTTCCTCCACTCCTCCTCTGTCTCTGTCGGCAACGAGGAGGTCCTCATCAATGAAGGGTACGGAACTGGAGGTGGGGTACCCGAATCGTCGTCTCTCATAATGGGTATGGAGCCAGCAACCGATGATGATCTCCTTAGATTCTTAGCATTACCGTCGACCCCAAATCGACCTCCCAACGACAGCCCAAGGTTCAACTCTACATCATCCTGATCCTCTGTCTCTTTATCTCTTCCCTCGTCCTGTTGCTGTCTTGCTGTCTCAGTCGACATGAATCTCTGAAGTAGATCTCTCGGGTATTTGTCTAGCTGAAGAGACAGGTTCCCCATTTCCGACGTATTACTTCTCCTGCTTTCATTTCCCTCCCTCATTTTCCCAGAAAACAAGAAGGAACTGCACGGAAAATCTGCCAAAATTCCAGGACTAGAGGAAAGGCCTGGCCAAGAGGCCATCTCTTTGATCGGGTTCAGCCCCACCCATATCAGGAAAATTGCAAGGTTACTACCGAGAATCAAAAGGAAAAACTTTTTTGCTCTGAATTTTTTTCAAACAGAACATAAATCAATAAGAATCAGTCAATAATGGTAAATTCAAGTCGCTCCAATGAGTCAGAGCAAGGAAAGGAAAAAGGGAACAAGATTAATAAAAGGATGAGGAAGAGAGTGAAGCTGAATCAAAATCAATGAAGAGAAGGAGAAACCCCTCCCAGAAAGAAGAAGAAAGTAGAGAGTTGAGACAAGAAAGAGCAGAGAGAGTCCGAGCTCCTCAGTTCCATGTGTGAATGTTTTTTTCTCTAACCCCTTTTTTGTTAGAGGGATTAATTGGGTAATTAATCAAGTTATATATCGAGTGACGAAAGAGCCCTTGGGAGACTGGGGAGCAAAAGTACCTGCAGGAGACAAGTGGCGATCAGGAGAAGCAGGAAGACGACACGTGGTGCGGGCACAAATTAATGAAGGGGGATTGTCTTTTTTGGCGTTATGTTGACAACTTGTTTGGTCGTGGGGGCACGCGTCAATGTCTGGACAAAGGGATAAAGAGTGGCCACGTGTCGGCCAGTTGCGGCGCCTGGGATTCGGACACGTGGCTCCGATGATCTGGGCCTCGTGAAATGTGCGGCGTTGTCCCTTAACCTTTGCCCTGCCTGCCCGCTTCGATATCCGACCAGACCCAGTCCCAATCCCAGCTCTATCCTTTTCTTGCGAGTCTTTTGCTGCTCCTGTCGTGCCGTCGTGTCACCTGACCTATCTTCCGGAGCCGTTCATTCCCCGATTTCTCAACTTATAAAAAAGACACATTAAAACCTGTATTTATTTTTAAATCTGTATTTTTTTTATTTATTTTTAAATCTGTATTTTTTTTTATTTATCCACCACTTTCTTAAATAGATCATTTTCATTGTGAAAAACCTATAAATATTTCTTCTTGTAACAATCGTGTTTACCAAGGTTCTTAAACACATGTCATCCAATAGACAAAAGGGATAAATAACTAATTTTTTTATCTTAGCGCATACCACCAACTATAATTTTTTTATAATAAAATTACCCACAAATGTTACATTATTAGCGGATATTAGCCACTTTCATTACATTTATCCAACTGTATGATAATGTGACAAATTTTAATGATGTATCAGCAGATGTGGCTATATACATGACAAGCCTGTGCAAAAAGAAAAAAAAAACACCTAACTTAACTCCTAAACTTTTGTTCAACAGTAAAAATCCCCCCATTAACTTTCTTTCCTCTTTCTTCCTCCATCGTCTTCTTAATCTCCCTCTCTTTGCCCAGCAGCCCTTGTTTTTGTTCACTAGCACCTGAATCGGCGCCTAAACTACAAATCGATCCCAGACTCATGAGCCTCCAAACGACGAAAATGAGTCCGAATTTTGCAAGGACGATTTCGCAAGGAATCGAAGAAAATGAGTGATATCGCAGGGATGAATTGGCGCCATGTACGATTTGATAAGGAATTGATCGGCGCCATGGACGATTTCATAGGGAATCAAAGAAAACGAGTCCGGATTTTGGGGCTACCTTTCTTGGGTTTGAAGGTTGGGTCTAGGGTTTCAGTTAACAGGGAAACTAATTGTCGGAGGCGAAGCACCGGTGGAGTAGAGTGGCCGTGCCGGCAACAAGGAGAAGAAGACGGTGAAAGTTGATAAGACGAGAAGGATTTGGACCTAAGTATTGTTATTTTTAGTTTGGGAACCCATATGCATCAATAAATATAGTTTAGGAATATATGTTGTAATTTTCCCAGGCTCAATCTAATTACATGGCTTTTTTATTTATATACTTAACAAAATATTCTTAAGAAACAGGAATATTCCTTTTATTAGTCTTGTAAGCGGCAAATTTGCCTATAAATTAAAAATAATAATGTTAGATTTCACTCGATCACAAATATGAATTGGTGATTTAACTGTAAAAAAAATACAGTAAATGATATACGCCGAGGTGAAAAGATTAATAATTTATTTACCCTTTTTGCCTCATCCAATATGATAACACAATAATACAATATCAATGTGATGCAACTTATTGGGATAACTGCCGAAACTATTATGTGGTATTGTATATTTACTCTTGTTCCTTTTTTTATTCGTTATTCTACATTTTCTTCTTTGAAATATTTGTTTCTTTCTTTTTCTTGTTAATAGGATTTGAAAAGACCAAAATGCCTTTTAGGATTGATGGAAGTAATTATAAGGTTTGAATGATATACTTGAAATGTGTATGGTTAAAATTAGATGTAAGAAGAATAACAGTGATCGATTTGGTCCTTGGAGGTGGCTAATGATGGGAACATTGTTGCCTTCCTAGGGTCGGTGACGGTCAAAGGAGGCATCAACTGGAAGGAAAAAGGGTGCTGGAGAGCAATAACTCACGTTCACCTATGTAGCCGTAGGTCATTTTCTCTTCTAGTGTCCGGTTGTGAGCAAAACAACCATGGGAATAATAAGTTTTTTGCCCTACAGAATGATCGTCTATTAACTCATCTTCCTCATCCAATTTCTTTTATTCATGCAAAGTGGATTGATTTAAACCACCAATTCAATCCATGCTCGAAGTCAGTGATTTATAATAGATATGATGATGTCCTATAGGCATATGAGGCTTTTGTTGCTTGTGTTTTACCAAGTAAAACCCACATCTTCTTATTAACAATGGTTGCTAAGGGTGGCTAAAGGAGGTCATGAAGGTTGCACATGCATGAAAAAGTGTACCAAAAAGGTTTAGCAGGTTATTGGCTCAAGTAACAAAGTTTGATAACTTGTCAAGGCACAAGTTCAGAACTCATTCAGAGGACATCTTGTTACATCATATAAATTATCTTTAAAAACAAAAAAATAAGTATTAGATGGTCAGATTCTTTAATTTGGAATTATATATACATATGTCTCAAAATCAATAACTCTTTGTAGGACCTAAAATGCAGAGGCAGTGCCAGAAAATTATCTTAGTAGAGGCAATTAAAGCTATTTTCATGCATTTAATAATAAGTAGGGTCATTACAAAAAATTCTATGGGATCATAGTGAATATTTTTCAAAAGATTATATATAATTTACATAATTTTTCCAAAATTCAGTAATGACAATTACCACCACTCACTTATGCATGGCGTCACCATTGTCGAAATGCCAATAGCTAAGGCAGATGAAATTAACATTTTTAAGTGTTAAATAAAGGTATGTTTTCTCAAATAGAGACAAGACAGGTGTAACTAGTGCAATATTTTGGTTTCCTTTCACAATAGTTAGCTTATTAAAATCTAAATGGCATCAAGCGGCAATTTGGCAGTATTGACGCAAAATGTTATTGGTGGAATTTGATCCCTAGTTGGGGCCATAGGTTTCCTAGCTCTTAACCAATACGCCAAGTGCTTGCAGATGTTGGAATGAATCATTGATGGTTGTGATAATTTTTCTAAAACTCTAATGCTAAAAGTTACCATTAGATAATTTTTTCAACCTCTAAGTTTTTAAATGAAGCCTTTTGAGAGTAAAATCACTCAATCTTCTTTATACTAGGGTTGTAAATGAGGTAGAACATTTGGTGAATTATTTGTAAACTGTTTAGCGAAAATTTATTTATGTTCAATTATTTAGTTAACTGAATGAACTCGAAAAAAATGTTGTTTTTTATTTATGTTCATGAACAGTTTAATTAATGCTTGTTTATGTTTGTATATTTTATTTGTTCATTTCACCATAAAAGTCATACAAGGGAATAACTGAAATTCAATGGCTAAGCTTATTCAATAACTCCTTGGTAGAGCTCATAAACAGAGTGACTGAGGAGTGATTGAATTAAGTCAATAGCCAGCATTTCCGTCATTCTTCAGTCGCTCCAAATAATTTTTTTTTCCCATTAGTCACTTATTTAAAAATAATAATAATACATATTAATATATTTCCTTATCTTTATACACACACACACACATACATATATACATATATCATATATATATATATATATATATATAATGTATGAGCATATTTATACACACACATGCTAATATATACATATATTTATATATATATAAACTAATAAATATAGACATACATATATATACATGTGTGTATATATAAATAAGTACACATATAAGTGTGTGTGTGTGTGTGTGTGTGCGAAAATATGAAAACAAGTGACGAACAAGTGACTGAATTGATAAGAGGAGCGACTAAATTAAATGAGTGGTGCAATTGAATTCAAAGTAGCATGCCACTAAACATAAAGAACTAGTGACGACTAATTTTTAGTTGCTATTTTTGAGTTCAAAATTCAAGAATAAGCGACTGAAATATCAATCACCCTTAGTCATAGCAACTGAATTTTAGTCTCTCCTTAGTGACCAATCAAAGGTATGTGTGTTTTTTCTAGTCAAGTGTTAGTAAAATATATAAGTTTGATATTTTGCTACAATTTTCAACTAAATTATTGTTAGATTAGATTTTGGTATGGTGTTATTTTACTATAAAATTTAGTGTTAATTTTTGTGCTAATTTAGTGTTAAATTATATGTTGAAGTTAGTGCTAATTTTTATAGTAATTTTCAACTAATTTAGTGTTAATTTACCTTTTGGTATACTGTTAATTTGTTGTGAAATTTAGTTTTAATTTTTATGCTCATTTAGTGTTAAATTAATTATTGAAGTTAGTGATAATTTTGGTTTAATTAAGTACTACTTGTGTTAATTTTGGTTTAATTAAGTGTTACTTGTATGCATTTAATGTTAATACGTACTGTTAGTTTTCTTGATTAAGTAATTTATTTTGAAATTACTTGTAATTGGTGCTAATTTAGAGTGTTAATTAACTATTAATTGTGTGAATTTTTAGTCATGGACTACGATGATCATGGTCGCCCAGGGGGGGTCCCGAAGGTCCGTGGTTGAACAATTACATTAATTTAATATTACAAATTTTTATTAATATATAAAAAAAAATATTACATTAATAAAGTGATTGAAGTTTTAGTCGCGGCTAGAGCGACTGAACTTTTGGGTCGCTCTTCTATTAGCATGTCATAAATGAAGGGACTGAAATATTCAATGATACATTAGTTACTTTTGTTTAAGTGGCTATGGGTTTTGTAACTGAATATTTCAATATCATATCAGTCACATGGTGCGACTGTTTGTTCAATCACTATTTAGCTTCCATCTTGTAGTGTTCGTTCATGTATTTAATTAATTATTTTTTTTAAGTTCATTTATACCTAATATCTAGTTTTGTTCGTTCATTTTTTTGTTTGTTTATCTTGTTCACAAACGCATTTATTCATATTGTTTACAAACATGTTCATTTAATGATGTTCATAGATGTGTTCATTTGGTTCATGATGATATTATTATTAACAAACCAACATAAACAAATATGAAAATGTTCATTTATAAGCGAATGAACATTAACAGAGAAAATGTATTTATTTATTGTTCAATTACATGCTCGTAATTGTTTGAGATTAAATGAATGAACTTAAACATAGTTTGTTCATGTTTTTTTTACTCTTTTATAGCCCCGTGTTTTACCACCCTTGTAGTACATCAAAATCAACTATTTATCGGTCATTTAATAAATGTCATATTTGTCCTAATTTGATTGATACAAAAAAACATACTCCAGATTTTGTACAGTATATATATATATATATAGTGATAATTTAAATAAAAATAATAAGATAAATTGAATAATAAAAGGTGAACTCCATGGTGGGCCTCTTTCTTTATTTTCTTTTATCCTAACCGGGTCACAATCATTTTGCCTTAGTAAAACACATTTAACTAATATTTTATATCCTGTATGGGTGATTTTCATAAATTGGGAGGTTAATTTTAACGGAGCCTTAAAGCAAAATAAAAACTTCAGTCCCTAAAATTTATTTATACTGCTCCTAGTACCCTAGACCTTTTTCATCATGCCTGTAACACCCCAAACGTTATAAATCTACCAAATCAACCACTTTTCTCCTCGCGCACCAACAACCTCTCCACTCTCGTTCACGCCCAGGAAGAAAACAAAAGCCAAATAGAAAAAAAATCCCTCTTCTGCTAGCTGTCTTTATCTAGTCCGCGATTTGAAAGTGCCCGATCAAAAAACCAAATCAAAAAAATTTCCACCTGATCGGTGCTTCCCAAATAAAAAAAATTTCTATCTGATTGATGCTTCCCAAGTGCCGATCGATGCCTCCCGCCTCCGCTCGATGCCTCCCATCGTAATTTAAAACTAGTATTGAAACCGCCGTCGCTCGATGCCTTCCATTGCGATTTGAATCTGCCCGTCGGTCGACTCCTACGCCTCCCCTCCTTCACGTCCAGCCCTACCAACCTAGAATCCTCTCAGTGTTCCTCACCACCGGCTAGATCTGCTGGATATTGTGACTTCCGCGAGCTTCTTCGTCGTCAGGGCATGAATTTCGAGAAGAACCAGCAGGTGGGCGTTAGTTCTTCCCGCGACTGGTAGGCGATGCTTTAGCTTCGGGTGGGCCAACCTGGTAGCAGCGAGGCTCAGATTTCGTTTTTTTTTTGCCTTGTTTTTTTGTTCTCATTTTACTAATGTTTTTGTTTTACTCCATCCCTCCCATAAATTTTAATACATTTGACTTTTTGTTGTATTTTAACTCAATTTTATTTATATTATTATTTATTAAAAAAAAATTAAAAATATATATTTAGAAACTATATATCTTGAATTATCATTCATATACAAATATTTTATATTTATATATTAAAATGTTGAAAATAAAAAATCATAGATTAATTGGAAAAAACAAATGAAGCAAAACTTTTGGGACGGAGGGAGTATCATTTTTTTTTTATGTTGTGGGTATTGTATTTGAATCAGATCTGATTCATTTTTTGATTTGTTAAATCTAGATTTAAAATTTGATTCTATTTGTTGAATTCTGGTGTTATCGCGCTATGAATTTTGCATCTTTTGTGTTTTTGGTTTTGAATTCGTTTTCTACTTGTTGAATTCAATTTGTTGATTCATTTTCTGGATTTTATTTATTGAATTGAAATCTTTGATTGAATTCATACGGATTTAAAGTGAATTGGTGGAGATGGTAATTGATGTGTTAGATTTACAAGTTATAAGATACTAGTACAAGTTATAAGATACTAGCAGCAAGATGAAAAAATTCTTAAGGATTAGAGTTGTCATTTTCACTGAGATTCAATTAAAGTTAACATCTCAAATGATGAAAAGGACCTTAATAGAACATACTATATGAGATAAGGAGGGAGTTTGCTAGGACAAAATGGAGTTATATGACTTGAATAAGACAAGAAAATAAGGTAAAGAACTTATCGTGGAGTTTACTCAATAATATAAATTATTTTAAAAAGAAAAATTTTCCAAACAATCTAAAAAATAAATAATTTATTATTTTTTACACAAAGTGAGTAGAAAATTTTATGTAATCCTTTTATAATTTTTATGGATAAATTTCACCAAGGATCTCTTAGGTTATTTTTTTTCCTAAATTGATACTTTAGTTTCAAGTTATCTTATTGAAATCTCTTAACTCATAGTACGTGTCTTAATTAGGTCATTTCCTTCAATTACACTATTAAGTTAGATAAAAAATGCTGACATGACATTAATAGATCGAATTCAATCTGTGATTTCTCCATCAGAATTACTCTGCAAGATTTGAGATTCATAGAATTGTGGTTTTGTTCGTAGATCGATTTAGATTAGGTGTATCATCGTCTTGTTTTGGTATTTTATTCATAGGGGTGAAAAATAAACAAACAGCTCGAGCTCGGTTTAAAGCTCGTTCGTGACTCGTTTGAAAAATTTATCAAGCCAATATTGAACAAAATTTAAATATCAATATATAATTCAAACAAAGCTCGATTTGCTTACTACTCGACTCGACTTAGTCTAATTTTTTATTTTCTCATTAATTTAAGCAAACAGCTCGAGCTCAACTTAAGCTCAATCGGATAAAAACTCATTCACAGCTCGTTCGTAATGTTTTCAATCCAAACATGAACAAAATATTAAGCTTGATAAATTATTCATGCCGAATATGATCAACCTACTACTTGGCTTGGATTGACTTGTTTTCAACCTTATCTATTCATGATTTTTTACACTAAAGAGATGGTAAATGCATGCTAAAGGAAGGTCGAAATGCTTATATCTAGAATATGGGCAGGCTTAAGCAACTATGAACCTTTCGGCGATGGCGGCCAGATCTACTAGTGAAAGCTTGGAATGGCAACAAGATGAACAGTGCAAACATTCTTGACGGTGATGGTGAGTTTGGAGGTCAGAAATGCATGGTAAAAGCCACAACCCATCACTAGCGATAAAGGTGCAAAGGTGGAGAAAAATGCAGCGATGACGATGAAAATGGTGAAGACAACAATGATGGGTTTGAGGTCATTAGGATCTAGCTTCGTTGTTCTCAATTTACGGTGGCAATGAGATTTGTTCCATTGTTCTTGGTCGTTTTGGGTGAAGAGATTTGTTGAGAAGCTAATGAAATTGTTGAGAATTAGGATGAAATTGGGGGTGTTAACATTAAATTTAGAAGTTTAAGGTCTAAAGTTATTAATTTGAGAAGTTTAAAGACCAAAATTATTATTTTACATTTATTTTAGGGAAATTTACAATTACCCTCTGAGGTATGCCCTAACCTACAATTTGTCCTCTCTATTTTAAGAAACCTACACTTTGCCCCCTATGTTTTTTACACTATCTGATAACAACTTCTGAAATTGCATTTAAACTATACGATAATCATCTTTCAGTAATTTCAATCTCTTTTATATTTTTTTTATAGTTAATAGACATTTTAATTTATCAGTTTTTCCTTTCTGTAAATATATCTTTCTTCTTGTAATTACATATTAGTATTTTTTAAAGGTTCGTTGGCTGTAGAAAAAAAAATCTTGAAATTATTGGAACATTATTATCATATAGTTTAAATTAAGATTTCAAAAGTTGTTGTCGGACACTATATAACAAACAAGGGATAAAGTGTAGGTTTTTAAAAATAGAGGGGGCAAAGTGTAGATTAAACCAAACCATGAGAGATTTTTGTAATTTTTCCTTTATTTTAATATTAATTAAACCTATAATAGTAATTTCTACTTGATTTAACTATGTAATTAATGGAAATGATTCAATTGAAACGTGCAATATGAGTTAAAAGGCTTTAATAAAACAACCTTCAATTAAGGTACCAATTTAAGATTAAAAAAATAAGCTAAAATACCATAGGTGAAATGTACCCTAATTTTTACTTGAGATGAACTTATACAATAATTCATGTATATAAAAATGGTGCAAAATGATAGGGCGTTCGAGTGAACAGCTGCATGGCATATCATTTACTACGATTAGTTTGACCACAGCAAACTCAACGAGGCAATAAACATCGGTGAATGGTGGAGGGACGACACGTGCTTCGGACTATGAGTGTCGAGATGGGCCCACCCAAGCCAAGTTGCAACTTTTCCTGCTTCCCACATTCAAATTATTGGTCCCCAAATTTTACAAACTCGTACAAGTTAATCTTTTAACTTTGATACATAATAAATTGGTCCTTAAGTTTTATTAAATTAAGGGGCTTAGGGCCTTATTGGATAAAAACCGTGCACATTTTGTCATGTGAGTTTGAAAACATTTTTATATGCATAGGATCTCCTCATTTTCCTCAACACTGATCCCTAATTTCACTATCACATGGATACGCCATTGTCTTATTTGTGGGAAAAAAAAATGCCATCCTTGACGCCTCCTCCATGCCTTTAGTTTCCACATCAAGGACCCAGTGTAGACGATGATCTTGATCGCCTTGAAATTTTGATTATTTGTTTCTACTTCCATGTGTTTAACTTGACATGAATTAAGAATTGCTGACCTTAAATAGAATAAACAAGTAATGATTTTTTTTTATGAAGATCATGGTTCAATAAACCACCCTATTTATTAGGTAAACAATGTTGGATTGTTCTTGTCAGTCATTGATTCGATCACCTCTTTATTAATGGATCTGATTTCTCTATTTGTTTGAGCTAATTTTAAGTAGTTATTTGTGGTTAGCGTAAAGTTATGTGGCTGAAATCCCACATTTATTTGTCCAATGTGTTGGGTGCAATTGCGGCGCCGAAAACGCTAGAAGTGCAAGCCGAAGAATTAAGTGGCGTGGGGAGACTTGATTGGACATCTAAGAAGAAACTGAAGAGGAAAAACATCAATATCCATAATAGAAATTTACAATTACCCCATCGAGGTATGCCTTAACTTATAATTTGCTCTTTTATTTTAAAAAATCTATACTTTACCCTCTATATTTTTTACATTATTTGGTAACAACTTTTAAAATTGTATTTAAACTATACGATAATTATCTTCTAGTAATTTCAATATCTCTAGTATTCTTTTTATAGTTAATAGGCATTTTAAACTATCATTTTTTATTTTCTATAAATGTCATTTTCCCTTGTAATTACATATCAATATTTTTTTAAGATCAGTTCGCTGTGAAAAAAATTAAAAATCTTGAAATTACTAAAAAATTGTTATCATATAGTTTAAATTAGGATTTTAGAAGTTGTTGTTTGACACTGTAAAACAAATAGATGGTAAAATATAGGTTTTTAAAAATAAAGGGATAAAGTGTAGATTAAACCAAACCATAGGGAGGATTGCTGTAATTTTCCCTATCCAGAAACAGGAAATGGCAATGTAGAAAGAAGATGAAATTCTTTGGATTGCTCGAAAGCATCAAAGATGGGCTAGCCGCTGGTGACACGGGAAGATAATCACTACAAAGATGGTCTGTGGACAGCGGTTGTGAGGAGAAGAGGGACTAATGTTGTTTGTCTTTCATCAGGGACTAACTTGCTCAGTTTTTTAAAATTTAAGGATTAAGTGGCACTAAGTTAAAGTTAAAGAATTAACTCTCTTGAGTCAGTAAAGTTAAAGAACTAAATATAAATTTTGGTTAATCATAAAAGTGACTCAAGTTTTTATTTTCATTTTTGGTCCTCAAAAACACTTTTACAAGTATTAAGTATATGGGGATTAGGAAAATATATAGAAGAAGTGGTGAAACTACCAATAATGTTAGGCAGATGGAATGATTTTGTCATTAACATTTTTGTTTATACAAAATTGTCACTAATATTACTTGCTGGGAGCAAGTTTACCTTCAAAATAGTAGAAAAAGAGCTATATAGTCATTGAGTGTCTAACAATTAGAATATTCAACCTAAAATGAGAATATTTCATGACACATTAGCAACTAACAAATTGAGAAAACTTTTAAACTAGCTCATAAAAATTTGTTCTTTAGTCTCTAGTTACGCAACTTTAGGAATATGCTATTTTGGCATTCTTATCAAATGGGCATGATCTTGACTAGGGCATGGACCCTCCCATGCAAATCTAGCTGCTCTTCTTGACCCCGTCTTCTTCCCATGTGCATTATTGCCACCTTCATTATCACCGCCATCCTTGCCTTCTTCAACCTTATATACAGAACCCTCCCACCTTCAACCCAACTAAGCAATGCCAATTTCGTCAACTTTACCGACTGATTTACAGCCTTAAAAATCTTAGGAAACTAGAAACACACTATCTAGTTTTGAGAAAAAGAATGAAATCATGAAAATAATGGTGAAAATGATAGATTTAAAAACTTGGGGGGCTAAAGAACTCAAGATTAAAATTTTCATTTTCTCCACTTTTTTTCATGTTCACCACATAAGCAAATTTAGCTGCTAGTGGTAAAATTGCTCCCAACAGACAATGTTAGTGGTATTTTGCATTTAAAAACATTAAGGAAACATCACTCTATCAATTAGTGACATTTTCGCCTCTTCTACCAAAATATAATTGTTATAATTAATAGTCACTATCCAAAAAAGAAAGACAAATATTCGTCTTTTGGTTGTCTTAAAAAAGAAGAGCTAACTTTCTTTTTGAAAAGTTTTAACATTTAGTTTATCTTACTATCATCATTTAACTCTCCATGTACAAAAACAAAAAATATATGTATAAAACTAAAAAAAAAATTATTTTGCTAATCATCATTTGAACTTTCATCACACAAAACTCATAAAGGACTATTTTTTATTTTAACTTCATTTGTAAAAAATAAAAAATAAAATAAATTATATATATCTTAATTGAATGAAATCATGAAAATAATGGTGAAAATGATAGATTTAAAAACTTGGGTGCTAAAGAACTCGAGATTAAAATTTTCATTTTCTCCACTCTTTTTCATGTTTTCCACATAAGCATATTTGGTGGTAAAATTGCTCCTAACAGATAATGTTAGTGGTATTTTGCATTAAAAAACATAAACATCACTATATCAATTAGTGACATTTTCACCTCTTTTACCAAAATATAATTGTTATAATTAATAGTCACTATCCAAAAAAGAAAGACAAATATTCGTCTTTTGGTTGTCTTAAAAAAGATGAGCTGACTCTCTTTTTGAAAAGTTTTTAACATTTAGTTTATCTTACTATCATCATTTAACTCTCCATGTACAAAACCAAAAAATATATGTATAAAACTATAAAAAAAATTCCCTTTTCTAATCATCATTTGAACTTTCATCACACAAAACTCATAAAGGAATATTTTTTATTTTAATTTCAGTGGTAAAAATTAAAAAATAAAATAAAAAATATATATCTTAATCGAATGAAATTATGAAAATAATGGTGAAAATGATAGATTTAAAAACTTTGGGGCTAAAGAACTCGAGATTACAATTTTCATTTTCTCCACTCTTTTTCATGTTCGCCACATAAGCAAATTTAGCTGCTAGTGGTAAAATTGCTCCCAACAGACAATGTTAGTTGTCTTTTACATTAAAAAACATCAAGGAAATATCACTCTATCGATTAGTGACATTTTCGCCTTTTCCACCAAAATATAATTGTTATAATTAATAGTCACTGTCCAAAAAAGAAAGACAAATATTTATTTTTGGGTTGTCTTAAAAAAGATGAGCTGACTCTCTTTTTGAAAAGTTTTTAACATTTAATTTATCTTACTATCATCATTTAACTCTCTATGTACAAAACCAAAAAATATATGTATAAAACTAAAAAAGAAAAAAAATTATTTTTCTAATCATCATTTGAACTTTCATCACACAAAACTCATAAAGGAATATTTTTTATTTTAACTTCAGTGGTAAAAATTAAAAAAATAAAATAAAATATATATATCTTAATCTCTTTTTCTAAAAAAAGATATCATCTAGACTAGAATAGATGAAGTAAAAGATAAAAAAATATTTTATATTTATTGAAGGAGATTGAGTCGCATTTAACATTTTAATTTTACTATAAAAAAGAAAGAGATCAGTGTCACATTGCGCCAATTAACCTAGCGCACGGGAACGGAGACGACTCAATGTTAGACCACATAATATTCGTAGTTTCGTACATTGGAAAAACATATAAATTTTCGTACACAGTATTTCTACATTGCTTAAAAAAAATTAAATAGCGTATCATTTTGTAAATAATTACATTTACGTGTATGATCACCTATTTACAATATTATGATTAAATATTTGTGTTATTACGAACAAACACAATTATGTAGTAGCTAATCACACCGTATAATTAATATTGAAAATTTTATTAATTTGTATGAACAATTATATGTGCTTGTATGAACATCTATTTATGAAGAACTATATATATATTGGTATGAATATAGATAACTTCATAATAAATTGGGCCGGAATAGTCTCCAGAGACCAGGCCTAAGGTCTTGTTTTCAAAATTTGCAATTAATCTTCATTATGGTACGTACCGTGTAGAAGGTACATGCGACTAATTTATGAAAGATTGCGGTAACATGGAAAACAAGTGGACGTATTTAGCTTTTTGGTTTAGACGGTTTTAAATGGTTTGGTAGGTCAAGCGAGTCCGTCAAAGTAAATGAAATTGACTATGTCCAAAGCTCAAGTCTCCTCTCCTCTGTCCTCACCAGCTGACTTTTCTTTTTGGGTATTTGACTTTTTTTTTTTTAATAAAAGGCACCATAGAAATGTATGGAGAATATGGCTAATGAATTAGGCTGATTCTGGTCTAATGAATTAAAACACATGGAAAGAAATTAGAAAGTACTTTTGAGAAAATTAAGTTGAAGCTTTTACATCTCCGGAACTTGAACTTGAACTCTAAAAGCTAAAAACAATGGAGTTGAAATTTGATCCGTGAAGAGAGAAGCGACAGCTTCCTTACCAGATGACCAAAATGGAGGAACTTTTACTATTCAAGGTTATTATTGTGTATCCGATTATTGGAGCAGAGAGCCAATCCAGTCCAATCCAAGTGGGAAATCATACCAGGCACGAAATTTAGGAAGCAAAAAATAGAGAATGAGGTATGGAAGTGGGTGGGTGGGTGGTGGCTCCAGGTGTGGGGTTGTGGTGGCCACTGGCCAGTGGGGTAGAGGACTAGAGGTCCCCAACAGTAACATGGCTGAGCCAGTCCTATAAACGCCACTACAAGCCGCTGCCTGCTTTTGCCCTTTTCTGCTCACCAAAATCAGTTTGTTTGGCAATGGAGAGAGAATGTGGGATCCATGAATTTATTTCTTTGTTGCCCCCAATTGTTTACTCTAATTACGTGGTGGACCCATGACAGGGGATTGTGGATAACTAAGGCAGGGTGACATTGTAAATTGAAGCAACTTTGGGAGCAAACATTGTCAGCTCCCACATTGTCAGCCATGTTCACTTGTTTAAGTTAAACTCAAAGGATCTTTTATAATAAATGCATTTAATTTTATAAAAAATATTTTTCAATTTATTTTTCCTATTTTTTTAAATTTTTTAAATTTAATAAATAAATAATTAGTTGAATAAATGATCACTTTATATAAAAATAATACACAATAATTTAATACAAAACAAATTACAATTTCCCTAACCTATAGATGGCACTGTGGTTCGGTTTGGGGTGGAAAAACACCAGAGGTTCGCTGTCCTTGGCCCAGTGTCAGACATGGAAAGACAGCGTGAGGAGAGCCTCGTAGATCCCTTGTATGCTAAAGTTGGTATAATATGTCAAAATCATAATAAGAGTAATGCGAATGAGTGGAATAAGAGATTGGTATATATGATAATGTCACAATTATATATAAAAGTAATGAAATGGCTGAAATAAAAGATTCGGGCAGACATCGCATTTATTTTGAAAAAATGGTCAAAATGAACATCTTTCTAAAATAGGACATACAAGTTTCAGGGGAATTAAACTTATTTTAGAAAACAACAAGGTATATTTTAACCCGTACATTGTAGCATATATTTTTTTTCTGATAAATTTATCATTAAAATAAATATCAATAATAAATAATTAAAAATTTTCACCTATAAATTAATGTTCTTTAATGAAAATTTCACTTCGTTTTAATTTTGAGTTGATCTCTCTTTATTTTATTTTCATATCAATAAAATAATTAGTTATAAAAATAAAATACTGTGAAATATAACAATGCACGGGTTTCAAAATGTTTATCATTAAAAAATAATTCACTAAAAATTTACATATTTTATCAACTCAAATTCTAATTTGTAATATCGATGAAAAATTATTTGAAAAAAATCACTTGTGATTTTAGTAATTATGGACCCAACTACTTGATTAAATTATAAACCTTGCAAAGTAAACAAGTCATGCTACAAATCTCAATCATCAATAACAAAAATATATAACTAAAATCTAAAACTGTATTTAATTTATGTTAACCAATTAACGGTTTAACTATTAACTTGATTGAGGTAAAAAGAAATAAAAAGAAAAAAATTAGCCAAAGCCAAATCCACGCAAAGTATAGCCAAAAGTAGGCAAAATGACTACAGCTTTGTTTTAGAAAACAATAATATACAAAAGTAACAAAAAAATTCAGGGACCAAGACAGGATATGGAAAAATTTTAGGCATTAAAAATTTAAAAATTGACTTAATAAATAAATAAATAAGAGAAATGATTTAATTAAAAATAAACAAATCATGGTGACTAATGTTTTACTTTAGAAAACAGTTCATAAAAAAAAAACAACAAAATAAGTTTAGGGACCAATGGAACAAATAGAATGAATACAGTTAAGTAGTTATTAGGTTCGGGGACTTAAACATCACATGAGGTTAAATTTAGGGACTGAAATAGGGAAAAGTATAAATTTAGAGACTGAAATCGCTTGTTACCCGAAAGAAACTTGACTGAAATGGGTAATAAGAATACAGGCCCTTCGAAACATGAACACCTTGCAGAAAGTGAAACAAACTTCTAAATAATTCAATTGAGTTCAAGGGGGAAAAAAAAGAGGAAGAACTGTTCATGAACAGTGATTTGAATAATGCTCATGTCAAGCCTTTTAGAATATAGTTATAATGAGGAATGTCAGCTCACACGATGTAGCGGGTATTTTTTTACAAAAAATATAAATAATTAATAATTAAAAAATATGAAAAAAATTTGATTAAAGTCGAACTAACCTGAACAATAAATGAAATCAGGTAAATAGAAACATAAAATCATATGTATTTTGAAATATATAATTCTTTCATTAAAAATAGTTCACTAAAAATTTTTCTCTTTTATCAACTTAAATTCTAATTTTTAACATCATTGAGAAATTTATTTAGAAAAATTTAATTTTAATTCTAGCAATTATGGACCAAATTATTTAATTAAACCATAGAGAACAATTTATACTGAAAAATGCAATCATGAATAAAAAAATAATATGATTGAAACACAAAATTGTGCTTAATTTATGTTAATAGATTTACAATTTAACCATTAAGACTTACCTTGACATTAAGTAAAATCTGAGTATAAATAATTATAAGCACATAGAGTAGTTAATTGAAGATGTGCTTATATAGTATCAAAAGAGCATTAAAGATAATAAATGAAAAATGATTAAGGTTATTCTATTAATCAATTTAATAAAACCATTAAGAGAAATCAATTTTTTGGTGTTCAAAATTATTTTGGTATTTATAGTGTGCAATAATATTGCACAATATACATGCATAGGTTTTCTAGATTTTTTTTGTCACTAATGAATTAGTGATAAAATTAAACCTTTTAAGAATTATGCACTTATACATAATATAAATTGGTTACTTATTTCAACTAATTAAAACTCTAAATCAAATTTGTGTAAAACGCTCATACATTATGAAAAGTGTGCATTTGTTTCAACTAATTAAAATTTTGAATCAAACCTATATAATTAAAACTTTTAATCAAACCTATATAATTAAAACTCTGAGTCAAACCATGTACAAAAAAAAGCTTTTGATATTTAATATGATTAATAAAACCATATCTGAAAGTTTGCCACACCTATGACTAGGAATTAAGATAGCCCTCTTTCCTTCTCTTAAAAAACTTTTGGCTTATAGTATATACAAAAATTCTGATTAGCAAAAGAGCAAAAAAGGATTATGACAGATCATGAAAGTTAGGGACCATTATGGTAGAAATGTTATATCCAGGGACTAAAGGAGATATTTTACCATTCTTCAAGAGAGTAAAACAAATTTGAAACGGACGTGTCAAAAAAAAGGGCAAAAAAGACTCTTTGATCCCTATAATATTTATTATGGTTAGTAATATTCCCCAATCTTTATGATATGACAATCATGTCACCATTAGCAAATGGTATACCTTCTAGCTAGAGACAACAAGCAAAAGTGGAGGAACATTATGGTAGATGACGTGAAACATTTAGGGACCAAATGAGGGGTTTGACCATAATTGGAAGAAGCAAAAAAAAAAAAAAAAAAAGGACATGGTAGAAAACTATTGTTGATGAACAGTAACAACCCAATATAGTATAATTGGACTGGATTTACTCTTGAAATCTTAAAAGGAGAATGACACCAATTTTTTTTTTGAATTTATAAGACAACCGAACCACCTTTTTATGGAAGTAGAGATGCTAGAGTCGAACCTGAATCTCCCTATAGTGTCTCCATTTTTTGATCTTGTTGATCACAAATTTACTTGTGCTAATTCCATTGGTTTGGCCTACATGATTAGATTATTCCGACATTTGGAGAACTACATCAAATTGGAAACAAATTTTAATGGTACTTAGAACTTATAAAAAAAAAGTTGGAAAATAGGATTCTCTTTCTATATATTTGAATTTGCTATGTATTATAAAAAGGGAAAAGAAAAAGGAATTATTTTTTAGCAACTAAAAGTAAAAAAAAACGTAGTTTTTTTTTGTAGAAAAATTTCAAAAAAGTTTCTTTTATGGTATTTACAAACGTTATTATAGAATAACAGGGTGAATTGTAACGAGCTGTATTTTTATTCCTCAAATTTGAAAGTCTACTCCTGTTCTCATATTTTTTCATCTAGTAAATAAGATAATTGCCTTGCGTTTTTAGAATTCGCTTTCTATTAGATTCAATCTAAAAGTTATATATATAAAGCATCTCAATAATGTGATATAAAAAATACTTCATTCATCCGCTTTCTTTGCTTTATTTGTGTTTGCACAAATATTAAAAAATGATGCACGTATATATTTTTTTATTCAATTTTACCCCTGACCTTCATTTCTCTTCCCCCTCTACCATACCAATGAATCATGTCATCTACTCCTCGCCACATTTGCTGCCCCCGTCCTCGCCTCATATCTACTCCTCACTTCCTTGTCAATCATTGTCTCCATGCCCCCTTCTTGTTTCCCCATCCGTTCCTCAGCAACCCACATCCGCCACCTCCTTACTTCCCTACCCACTTGTCATCTCTCCGCCTCCTTCCTCATCCCATTGCCTCATTTCTCCTTTTCTGACCTTGATCCGTCACCTCATTCCCTTGATTTATCGTCTACAATCCACATTTATCGCCTCCTTCCACCGTCCCTTTGCCTTGACCTTTGCCTCTAATCTTAAACTTGCCGATCGTCTCTAGCTTTGAGCTTGAACTCAATGATTGTGCTCTCCCTCTGATCACCTATCTCTTCGATCTCAAACTCGTCGATCGCCTATCCCATTTGAATAAAGGACACCCAAAAGAAATACAATGAATAAATTGCTCTAAACAAGATCAATCAACCAAAAAAATGAAGAAAACACAAAATCCCAAAAGATGGAATCATGCTTAACGTGTAGGAACATTCACAAAAAAAAAAAAAACAAACAAACATCAAGATCCAATCAAATGATCCATGAGAGATGAGAAACTTGGTGTAGGCGAAAGAAGGATTAAAATTAGTCAACTTTATTTTTTCATAAAGTGAAAATAGTCAACTTTGTGTTTCCTATAAAGTGAAAGTAAAAGAGGGCAAGATAGTCAATGTACATGATATAACTTACTAGAAAATAAAATTGTAGAACTTTCAAATTTGTCACTAATGTTTAGGTCGAGGTGTATATATGTCACTGTAATTTTTTTTTCCCAATCTTCTATTAATATTTTAAAGTCCGCGAATATGCCGGTGAAGTTTCAATAAAAGCTAATAGAAAATGTTAAAATTAAAAATTTTAAAATTTTAGGATGATAATACACATTTTAACAAATTTTAAGGATCATAGGTAATTAGACTCTCTCTCTCTCTCTCTCTCTCTCATCTCCACTAGGCATCCCATTCACTGGTGTTATAAAGGCCTTGCTAAAAACCAAGCTATAGCCCAAACCCAATGAAGAAGAACCGGATAAGGAGACAAATTGTTACGCTATTTGGATCCTATCAATGTGATGACGCTGAGCGGCAACGATTGAGTAATGATCCTGACAATTGCAATGAGGAAAATCATGAGTAGTTGCCACGCATTTCAGGAAACGCCCACCAAGACAAGGACCAACTAGAGAATCAGTCATGTAGCAATCAATATGCAGATCCTGCATTGTTGGAGACACCACCGCCGTCATGAGAATTGATAGCCGATCCTGATATTTTCTGAAAGATACATAATAAACTTAAGATTTGAAAATTTGTTTTTTTTAACCCTGTTATGTTATTTTTTTAATAGGTAGTGGCTATTAAAGCTAATTTTGAAACATTAGTGAGAGATTGGGAAAAATAGATATAACAATATATATGCACCCTAACCTAAACGTTAATAATAAATTTGAGACTTTTGCTAATAAAAAATGACATAGAAATTTTGAAATGACATAAAAAAATAATTGGTACAAAGAAGATGAGAAAGGGAAGTAAGTGTTTATCTTTCTCAAAGACATTTCTTTTCGCCTAAGA
Source organism: Aquilaria yunnanensis (assembly GCA_039654915.1). NCBI lineage: Eukaryota > Viridiplantae > Streptophyta > Magnoliopsida > Malvales > Thymelaeaceae > Aquilaria > Aquilaria yunnanensis. The sequence goes on from CM077595.1 coordinate 9,228,372, forward strand.
AATGCGGTTATCAGAGTCACTTGAGTGAGAGTGGTCGGATAAAATAGAAACACCTGGCTTTTTAATTTCGTTGCTTTGAAAGATTACCCGTAATTGATGTACACGGGAGAAAAAGAAAAGGAAAGCAAACGTTTGCTATATGTGGGCTAACAAGATTGGTGGGATGGTTACGGACATGTCGTAAACGCCGACGTGGAATTTTAAAGATTGGGTAAATTGCACCCGCTACCCTCAACCTTTAATTATTATTTCACTTCTAACCCTAACTTTCATTTTGCTTGTACCGTATCCCTAACCTCAATAAAATGTTTCATTTTTGCCTCTTTCTGGATGGAAATAGTTATCTTAGACAGAAAAAACCACGTTAACAGATTATTATAGTGAAAAATACTTCTTTTAACCCCTGTAAAAATCCTCTTTGCCAAAAAAACCTTAAAGTTTTTAAATCCAACAAAAAACCTTAGGCAACACTCTTCAACCTCTCATCCATCTCCGGCATCCCCATCTTTGCGGCCTCTTCTCCATGGTGAGTGTGATTAATCTAGACGGTGAGTGTGATTAATCACTCATGGTGAGATGAAACAGTGGTATGATAGGGATGAAGAGGAGGGAAACAACGATTTGATGACCAGCGGCTTCAAATTGGGGTTGGATGAGCAGCGGCCTCAAATGGTGGGATGAGCGTGAATCAGAATTGGGCTTCGATGAGCAGCGGCTGCACATGGCGGCATAATGGTGAATTGGAATCGGGCTTCGATGAGCAGCGGCTTCAATTGGTGGTATAAGGGCGAATCGGAATGGAGCTTCAAATCAATGGCCAACGGCATTAAGCGACAGAACATGGCAGCTATGGGCAATTTCAAATCGGGCTTTAATCGGACTTTTGCTCGTTCGAGGAACACAACAATGGGACATGGCGTGTGGGGTTTTAATCAGATTTTTGCTTGTTCACTAGACCGGTGGCGTTATCCAGGAGAGCCGAGGATGCCGGAGTTCTCGTTTGAGGTGCCATAGTCGATTTCCCAGATTCCCTATAGCCCAATTCTTAGGTTCTAGGTTCTTAGATTCCCAGATTTGCGTTTAGTGAAATTTGTTGTTGGAGATTTGTTTTCTTGTTTGGGTATGAAGCATCGATCCTGGTTTTGTTTTGTGAACTTGGAATTAGAATTGATTCTATTGCCGGGATGGAGATGCCAGAGATGGAGGAGAGGTTGGCTAAGGTTTTTTGTTAGATTTAAAAACTTTAAGGCTTTTTTGATAAAGAGGATTTTTATAAGGGTTAAAAGAAGCATTTTCCACTACAATATTCTGTTGATGTGGCTTTTTCCATCTAAAATAACTATTTCCATCTAAAAAGGGGGTAAAATGAAACGTTTTATTGAGATTAGGGATACGGTACGAGTAAAATGAAGGTTAGGGTTAGAAGTGAAACAATAATTAAAGGTTGGGGGTAGCGGGTGTAATTTACCCCTGAAAGATTCTTCGGCAGAGCAACCTTTTGTCGCCTTAGTAAATTTTTTGTAGATCCCACTTGCCGAATACTGATACATACTTATATTATATTCTTTAAAACATTTGGGGTATAAAAGACTTAACACTTTTTTTGGGGGACAGGGAGGAGGATTCCCTCACTGGTTTCTAGTTTTCTACATCGCATCCACGACAAACGACATGAACTGTAGGAGAATAACAGGAAGATAATAAATTAATCGTTAACTTACTCAAGAACTCTATGAGGCTGAGCTTGAAAAACTTCAAATCAAACTCAGATTCAAACTACCCGATGACAACCCAACTCATTTATACCCTTAGTCAGGCTAGCTAATCGTGTGAACAATTTTGGTAAGCTAGATGGTGGGTGTTTTAAAGAGTGCTTGTCCAGAGTTGTTCTGTTTGTTTTTTAGGGCTCCAAATATTGGAATTGGATCATTGTTGCATTGAATTCAAAGTTCCAACTGTATTCCTGAAAATAACAACAGGCATAGGTAGTTCAAAAACCTTATTTCTGAAAATAATAAAGTCCTCGCAGCTTTGATCCAATTACTAAAGCATTAGGGGATATTATGAGGTCACAGTTATTGCAACAATTGTTTTTTTATTGGTACACTTAACTACTTGTTTTTAGGACTACGTTACCTATGAAAAATGAACCAAAAAAAAAGTAATAGAAAATTTGTTAGGTGAAAAAAGTAGTGCTAATAAAGATACTAACATTTTGCAAAAAGTTTATTATCAATTTAATTGGTAGTTAAAATTTAAAAAAAAATAAGTGTGACTTGTCCATGTCCTTATTCAATTTTGTAAGATAGAATTTTATACAAAATTTGCATAAGCTTTAAATATTTAACAAGATTGAGTGAAAAATATATATCTTTTGGCCTTAGACCAGGAATTCCCCCTGAAAGACATGCTATAAAGAAGATAGAAACTTTACCATTTGGAAAAAAAAAGGAGTAGAAACTAGAAAGGAAAAGCAGCCCACAAAATCTACTAATCAAATCCGAATGCAATTGTCAGAATATTGAGTTGCAATTGTCAGTATCACTTCTCAATTTTGATTTGGAACTTGGCGAGCTACTGCCCTTCCTGCTACATTCTGATAAACTTTTCTAGAACCATCTCCATTCTGTCCACCACCACTGCTCCAAGCTTGGCCGGTTGAGGGCTCCCGACGTTCATTCCTGCCATTGTTCTGGCCTCCACTGAAGTTCCCGCGGCCCCTGAGGTTCTCATTTCGGTAGCCATTGGTATCATCTCTGTAACCAACTCTGCTGAACCTCCCCGCACTCCTGGTGCCTGAAAAGAGGAGCAAAACGGGGGGATGTTATGGACTCGGGGTTTAAAAAGAACCAATTTAATCATTTTAAAGCAGTTTCTGCGAATGTACTTACTTAGCTTCTCTTCGATGTTAGCTTGCCTGTTGCCAATTGGGATAGGAGAAGCCTGAAGCAAATGTAGGTGGATACCAATGATCATGAGTTTATTTAATGCAGAGCTAATGCCTGTTTAAATCAATTGGCGATCATACCTTAACAGCGCTTTGCATAGCACCAGCAGACTCAAATTCGACAAAGCCATAACAGGATCCATTCATCTGAATTTTAGTAGGTGGATGCAAAATGCATCAGTATGTTCATGAAATTGAATTACAGGCCACTAAATAGGATAAAAGATGACTTATCAAACACTGACCTTGGAACTTCTAACTTGTATACCATTTCGCTTGATAGGCCCAAAATTCACAAAGCTTGCACTAAGCAATTCCTCTGTTGCATTCATTGGTAAGTTCCCCACAAATATGGAGGTATTCTTGGCTGGAACAGTTCAAAAGTTGGGTTGAGTGAGACATAAGGCAAAACAGATATCTCGAAAGAGATGTTGTGTATTATCATCATCTGGCAGAAGCAAACACAAACCTGAAAGGTCATTGTTCTTTTCAGAGACGTTGCTTGTACTAGAAGCATGTGTTTTCCCAACAGGAACATATACTTGAGGTGGCGATGGTGCTTGGTGCAGTTGTGAAGCAGTTGATTTGGAAGTTTGAGGTGCAGCAGTTGGCCTGGAAGCCTGAGGTGCCACAGTTGGTTTGGAAGACTGAGGTTTAACAGCTGGTGTTGAAGGCTGAGGTTGAGCAGCTGGTCTGGAACTAGAAGGTTGAGGTTTAATAACTGAAACAAATGGAGAGGAACTCTTTGTTGATCCATTTACCTAACCCAACAAAAGAAAAAGCAAGCAAGAAGTTTAAACTCAATATACCAAAAATCAACCAAGTGCAAAGACTCGTCACACTGTCACAGATTCGTCTTCCCCTCTCACATAGAGGTGTAGACACTCACTATTACTGATGCATATGACTTCTTTGAAGCATCCAGTTGGATGCTTGCAGCGGCTGCTTTAGTGACTGGATGAGAATCCTTCTGACATGTAGTATCCGCTAGGTGATTGACATCAGCAACCTTATTTTCAGGAACTGAAGTCTTTCCATTCTCCAATGACTGCCCGAGTTCTTCCTCGATTTCAGTAGAATCAGCCAAGGATGATGTTGTCTGGTTCACTGATCGAACCCTCTGCTCAGGAATTGGCTCTGCAACTAAAATTAATGCACATATAAGTCTTTCCCTTGCCCTAAAAAGGGGGAAAAAGAACAAAACAAACCATACCAAAAACAAAAAGGCACCCCTGTTAACTGACGTAAAACTAGTCACCTGGGTCCAGGCTCGGGTCCAAGCTTAATTCAGGTGAAGAATCATCATTGACATCAGTAGCTTTGCCTTCATCAACTTTAGCAGCTTCATCATCTTCATCCACAAACCTAAACACATCGTTCAAGACGTAGAACCCTCCATTCTGTGGGGCTAGGAAGAAGGACTGTGTGAAATTTCTTCTGACGTTGTCCGTCCCGATCAAACTACCAATGACCAGAACAACAACACCATTCTCGTATGAAGACTGGGCATCGGCAAAAGAAATCTCAACCTTATAACTCCGCATGTCAAAGGCCAGGATAAGATCGTTTATCTCCTATTCAACAACAATAACAACAAGAAGAAGAAGATAATTGGACACGAGACATTGCCAGAGCGGTTCAAATTTAGTAACGATAAGCCAATGAACTAAGTTGAAGTAGCAACAAGACTCACTTTGACGTTTTTGGCGGATTTCATCTGGCGATCGGGACCAGGTCTGCCCAAAACACTGGAATCCTGATAAAACCTGTAGGCCTGTGAAGGATTGTTGTAAAGCAGAGGGTAATAGAGGTTCACGAATTCGTTCCCGACAATCTGCGGATCGGGAACGATACTCTCGTTCCCGACAATGTGCGGATCGGGAACGATACTCTCGTTCCCGGTCGGTGCCATATCTGCAGTCATACAGTCAACTGAACATCAGAACACCCAGAATCAGAATCAGATAGCAGAATAATCGGCCGAAAAGAGGAACCCTGAACCCAAAATTCGGGCCCTTTTCATCAAAATCAACCACCAGCAGCAGAATCAGATAAGCATCGATTCATCAAATCAACACACTCGATCAATCGAACTAAAAGATTCAAATATATATACCGATGTATCATCAAACATAACCCCAGAAGAGGAAGAACTATAAGAAGAGCTCCCAAAAAGCGAAATCAAAACTAGACAAGCAAAAAAAAATCAAAGAAAAAACTGATCAATCGACTTTACCGTGTTGACGAGACTCGGTTCCGAGAAACGAAAGAACAGAAAAGAAAAGAAAAGAAATGTGCCCTGGAATGAGGAGAGAGGGAGAAAGAATCGGTGGAGATGGGTAAGGAGAGATTTAAGGAAGTCGAATTTGTTTCTTAGCTTCGTTCTTACTTGTGAAGCAAGGAGTAGTCTAGTCTAGTCTAGGGTAGCAGGATGGATTCTCCACTCCTCTTTTATCCGGCGGGCATTTTCAAAACTGGGGTCCCTCCTCAGTTTTGTCAACGATTTCCATTTTTATTTTTCCTTTTCCTTTTACATTATTTAAATTGTTTATTTCTTTTTTTCATATTTCCTTTGAAGCGCTTTTGTTCAAAGTTTAGCTATTTGAATCAAGATTGTCAAAATTGTGATCTAAATCCTACAAAATATTTCAAATTGTAGCGGGATTGTTGGCAGTATAGGATCAGTTGCAAGATCATAGAATCGGTAGGATTGTTCGATCCCACCAAGTCTAATTACATTTTAAAAATCATTTTGTTTTATCTGATACCACCGAGATATTGCGATACTGGCAACATAATGGTACGAGACACGCCAATCCTAATTGCTGAACTATACTGAAGGGCGAATGCATATTGATTATCTCACTATTTCTCGGTAAACAAAATTGGTGCAACATGAAGGATGGTGAAGGAAAAAGAAAACTAGAGTAAAAAAAGAATCAAAACATAAAAGAATAGATAGTGGGGAAAGATACCACTATTGCTAGCAGAAAAAATATAAAAGCCATATGTTAGGAGTTAATGGAGGAAAGAGGATGATGGATGGATGAAGAACCAGAACAAGAAGAGAAGAAACACAACAGAACAGAAAAGAAGACGAAAGGCACGGGGATCTAGGAGAGCGAGGGGTATTGTCAAAAAATGACTTAATGGCAAGTATTACTATTTCTCGGCACTAGAGAAAGAAAAAAAAAAAAGTTTGGAAAGACAATTTTTTTAATCAGTAAGTGGTAAACATATGCTGCATTGTTTCTTGCTCAAAAATTATTTATTCTTTTCTTTTTATGTGAATTTTTTTAAAAAATTAAACAGAGAGTTAATCAAATTTGAATTTGTGAGTTTTACCTATGTTTCCTTATTATGCTAGTGTAAAGCTTGAGTTTGACCTATTTTGTATCAATATCTATGTTGTATTTAACTATTTATCATTGTTATGACACTTAAACTTTATTTAGGTTTCTAATATAATTGATTTTTTACATACATTATATTATTTATATAAGAAATTTTAGGTTTTGATATGATCTTACAAACCACGATCCTATTTTATGATCTCAATCTTATATAGTGGAAAATAATTCAGAATATAATCCCGATCTTGACAACCTTTGATTTGAATAACTTATTAGTGGTAAAAAGCACCAAAGTTAAAATTTGTTATTATATACTCCATTCATTTCATATTAGTTGGTCTTTTTATATTTTTTTGCTAAAATTTGACATAAATATATTTATATTAATATGTACAAAATTTTTTTTAAAAATAATATTTAGAAACTATAATTTTTAAAGTTCTATTTACATATAAAAATTTCATATTTTCATTATAATTTTTTAAAAAAAATAAAATCATAACTTAATTACTGTGAATAGTAAAATGATTAGCTTTTGTGAAATAGAGAAAATAATTTTTTTAAACTCTAACCTTAATTACTAATGTTAATATTAAATGGAGTTATTACAAAAAAATTTTAAAATTAGGATTATAAAGTATAAATATACAAAACAAAGTAATAACTTATAGGCATGTTCTAGCAAGTGGATTGTCATATTCATATTAATGGTGTTCAAGTCGTTTGCAATTTTTTTAACAAAAAGCAAGGTCTGATTTTTTATATTTACTATATGTTTTGAGAAACTTGATCGCTAAGTTTACAAAAAGTAAAAAGTGAAAAATTCGTTTATTGTGCTTTTCATGTATGATTTTTCATCATATTTTTTTTCAAAAGGATTAAACTTACCGCCCAGAAATGGCCGAGACAGCCCCCGGCGAGGATCGAACTCGCGACCTTTCGCTTACGAAGCGAACGCACTACCACTATGCTACGGAGGCAGATGTTTTCAGCTTCAAAATCTTATTACTTCAGTATAGGACAAAAAGGTCGTCTTCCTCCCCTCTTACACCCTCTCGCTTCAAACGGTAATCAAAACCACGCAATTCTCAGACGGACGCAGGAAGATGTGTGGAATAGCTTTGCTGGTCTCAGGAATCCGCCTCGATCTATCTTCTTTGACTTTGGAGTATATATGGCAGCTCCACCCTGAAGCTCTTAGCTCTCAAGACTTCTCCTTTTCCCTGGATGATCTCAAATCAGCTCTACGCAGACGAGGCCCTGACAGCGTGGGCGAGAAGAAGCTTTTCCTTTCAACTTGCGCCCAGAAAGACCCAGAAATTGTCTCTTCCGTCGACGATGAAGAAGACTCATTTGATGGGAAACACAGAAATAACTTGGCAATCCAGAAGAGTTTCTCTCAGCTTCTCTTTGTTGGTGCCACTTTGCAGCTCAGGGGTCTCACCCCTATTAGTCAGCCGCTTGTCGATTCATCTGGAAACATTCTTGTTTATAATGGTATTTTACATTTTTATTTCGTTTCTGTAAGCCAAAGATTCAATCTTTTGTCACTTGCCAGCATCATTTTAAGCTAAAGAATGATCTTCTGTCTGCGTTGTGCGATTGAAAGGTGAGATATTTGGGGGGATTCAGGTAGGCCGCGACAGCAATGATGCTGAAATCCTGATGCAATCTCTTGGGAAGTGCTGCTCCTGCCATTCCCATGGACAAGAAGAAACCTGCAGTCTTGAGGGACAGGGGCGAAGTTGTGTACCAGATGTTCTTTCATCCATTATGGGGCCATGGGCTCTCATATTCTGGCAGGTAACTTGAGTGGTAAGTTTCTGTTTGTTATTGCTCAATATGGTGCTTAATTGGTAATCTTGTCGTACTGTGTTCTGAAGTTCCGCTTTCCTTTTTTCTGATGTATAGAGTTCTTCAAATACTCTCTGGTTTGGGAGAGATGCATTTGGCCGGCGGAGCCTCCTTGTTCACTGGCCAAACTTGGAGGACCACCGTTTCCTGCTATCTTCTGTATCAGCTTCTTCTCCAAAAATAGAGAGCTGTGGTATGTATGAGCCTTGTTCTGCTATCGCCCATTAAAATTTCCAATCTTGGCAATGTTCAAGGAGGCTATGATGTTCTATGTGTCTGCTTGTTTTCTCTTTCCTTTGGTGCTTTTCAATCTGATTTCAGAATACAAGAACTCCTGCTAGGTTGAAAACAGCTTCTATGAACATTATAACCTTGTGGCCCAGTACTAGGACATCCTAGTCCCCGCCAGCCATTTTGTCGCTCAAGGGTTTGCAGGACTACGTTTCGGTATTCCAAGTCAAAACTGTGAAATAACCTTGAAAAATCTCTATTCAAAATACGTTAAGTGGTAAATCCCAGCTCAAGGGGTAAGTTAAAGCTTTATATTGTAGTGATGCCTCTCTACCCATTGCCAACCCTTTTGGGTTGGATGTTAAGCTGTTTACATGGTACAGGAGCAGACAAGTATTCCTGGAGATGCTGCTGCTAATCACTATGATTTTGGCCAATTCTTCCAATAATGCTACTCATGACTTGATTTAACATCAACCAATCACTTCAATATCAATCTTAAAATCTCTAACAGATTATACTACCAAACAGTCGTCATTAGAATAAAGCAAATTCATCTTTGGAAGAAATGATGGTGATAACTATCTACAAAGTATTTTGTTGTGATATACATGGGTCAAATATTTTGTTGATGTTAGTTTTTCCATCTTTTTTTGGTCTTGTTTACCTTTCTGTTCTTCTACAGAGGCAGGCCTTCATTTAATGAAGCGTACTACATGTCTTATTGTTTTATAAAATATGCTGGGCAGACCTTGATTCTGTTAACGGAAATGATGGCATCAAATTTTGGAAAGAGCTTTCATGTGGAATATACAGTGTGTCTGTAAATGCCACAACTTTTCCTGGGCACGTAGCTGGTGAAGTTAAGAAACATGAGTGGACTAATGGTATGCTCAGAGAACTGATTGAATGGGAAAGGATTTCTGTCATACCCAAACCTGAAGATTTGCATTCTTTGCATCCCAAGTTTCTTAAGGATAGAAATGACACAAGTTCATATTCTCCAGGTACTTTTTACTAATATGAGAATTATTTACATAATTATAAGAGAAGCTGAGGATCGGGGCCAGTATTAGTTGCCACAAAAATCACTCACGCACATGAAACTGGCACTTCAAAAAAAAAATTGGAATGAAGGGTGTTAGAATTTTCAATGTTAAGTGCTGTTTCGATTTGTCTTAATTGATTTTATTGTTTCCATACAAGATTCATTTTCAGAATCAGCTAGAGCTGTGCTTATGGCTTTACAAGAATCAGTAATGCGACGCACATCACTGCATACAATTTTTCAGGTCATCACTGCTTATGGTTTCTGTTTGTTGAACCTTTTCTTTGACATATTTGTCATCAGGGGAAAAGTTATTAATTCTTGAAACATAATTATTTTCTTTAGTTGATGTTTTGCCTGGATTGTATGCTTAGGGTGTCAACTGTGATTCCAATAGACCAGAGGTCATTCCAGTAGCGGTTCTTTTTTCAGGGGGGTTGGATTCCATGATTCTTGCTGCACTGTTGGATAAATGCCTACATCCTAAATGTAAGCATGTTGGTTTCTGCTTCACATTCTTTTTTTAATTAGTTTTAGTCAATGCTGATGATCAGATGTCTCTGCTGGAGATGGAACATTATCTTAGTGCTCATTGTCTTTTTGTTGTTTCTGAAGATGAGATTGATCTCCTTAACGTTAGCTTTGATGGCGAGGTTGCCCCGGATAGAATCTCAGCCAATGCAGGAGTAAAGGAACTTAAAAGGGTTGCACCATTGAGAAGGTTTGTCTTTGCCTCTACTCCTACTCTTTTCCCCCATATCGCTATTATATGAATCTGGAAATAATTTTAGCATTTATTCTTTCTGGTCCTTGTGATTAATTGACACATCCTAAAATGCAGGTGGAGACTTGTGCATATTAATGCTGAGTTATCAAAATTGATGACAGAAATGAAGCATGTTTTATCACTCATTAGTCCTGCAAATACCTATATGGTAATTATCTGCTCCTCTGCAATCCTTTGTCATGCTACCAGTTTCTACCCACTTCCTGGGCTGGTTACATCAGTGTGTGCATGTACGTGTGCATGCGTGTACATTTCTGTGTTGGTTATTCTTTGAGGCTATATTATGTCTTTTTCTACATTCATTAAATCGGTGCCACCTCCACTTTCATTCCACTTGTTGTTTATCAGTTCTAATGGTTAAAAAATGACACAAAGTTCTCTGTTTCGTAAATAATATCTATAATGTTCCTCTCTTCACATCCCCTTGTTTTTGGGGAAAAAGTCATACATTTGTCATTTTGAACTTGTTGTCTATTACCAGAAAGTACGTGTTTTGTTGCTTATCCTTGTTGAATCTGCTACTTGTGTAAAATTTCAGGATCTAAACATAGGGATAGCTTTATGGCTGGCTGCTGGAGGCGAAGGTTGGGTGTATGAAGATAATCTGTGTGCTAATCAATATGTGAAGTACAAGTCAAGAGCAAGAATTCTTCTTGTTGGTTCTGGTGCTGACGAACAGTGTGCCGGATATGGCAGACATAAAACGAAGTATAGGCATGAAAGGTATGTTTATGGTTTGGATCAACCTATAACAGTTTTCCACTGTGAGCTCACTTTTGGTGTTGCTTCAGCTGGAACTTATGTTTTACTTATTTAGTTGTTTGTCTTTAGTTGGCTTGGGCTACATGAGGAAATGAGATTGGACATGCAACGAATCTGGAAAAGAAATCTAGGGCGAGATGATAGATGCATTGCTGATAATGGAAAGGAGGTATTGGCAATAGCTCCTGCTATCTATTCACTTCTCTTGTACATCATCTAATTCTTTGTCGTACATGATTAGGCCAGGTTTCCATTCTTGGACGAAGATGTTATAAGAACTCTTCTTGATATTCCGCTTTGGGAGGTAGCAGACCTTGAACAACCAAGTGGAAGAGGTGACAAGAAGATATTGAGAGAGGTCAGTGTTATTGGTTATTGGTTCTGTTTTTTACCACGATTCATAAGTTTACCTTTAAAAGTGAAGATATCAAGTATTGGCATGTTTCTTGTTCTTCCCTTTTTGCTATCTTGTGTCTTGAAGGTTGCCCACTTGCTTGGTTTACATGAAGCAGCTGTTTTACCTAAGAGAGCAATTCAGGTTAGTCCTCTTATTTTTCCAAAAGATAAAACGGGAAGCAAACCTGTTATTGTTTGTAGGTGTTCCAATGTCATCTAAAAAATCTCTCGAGGTGCATTTTTAAGTTTTCATGATTAGAGTGGAAGAATTGAGCACGCTAAGCTGGGAGTGTATAGTTAAAAGAATCTGTTCAAGTTGCTACATTAGTTTTTAGATGCAGTTGATTGTTTAAACAGCATGGACGTTGGCATTCTCATTCCGTTTTACCATTTTCGTTTATTAGTTTGGTTCGAGAATTGCTAGAGAGTCAAATCGTAAGAAATTTGGAAGTAATCGTGCAGCAAACCAGGCTTCAGCAGGAAGTGCAGTAATCCATGTGCCCTCATACTTGACCTGAAGCTGGGCACTATATCCTAGATGCATAGATGTTCACCAGTTCTCAAGGTGGGAAGTGTTCTTTGCCCAAGTCAATGCCAGATTCCTTCGTGCTGCTTGACGATTATATGAAAGGAGACTGGGATGACAGAGCAAAAGCAACCTTCTTGGATTAATTGACGGTGCTCCATCAAGAAAATTTGTCTTTAAATATTTTGCTTCTGGAACAAGTAACAGTTGGAAGGTTTGATCCTTGTTGATCCCGAGATACTTTAGAGTTGTATCCATGGGTGATACATCACTGTTATTCTCCTGCTTGTGAACTATTGGCTACTAAGGAAATTCTGTTATCTGAAACAAAGATGTAGAATAGATTTGGGGGAATAACAAGAGGGAGTGTTTGTCCTCCTAAAATCTGACTTCCTCTGACCAATTGCGGTAGATACAATCTGCAAATTCGGAAATTTGATGTTGAACTAATGTACTAAACTGGGAAAACGATGGTGAGATGGACCATACTGGCAATAAAACAAAAAGGGTTTCCAAAACTTAGAAGAAAACTAGTTTCAGTCGTCCGAAAAGGCTCCAGTTCCACTTAGATCCCAGTTTTCCCTGAACTAGTTTCTGCTGGAATAAGAAAATCAATCGGATGATGCCTCATAAATAATTACTTGTTTCTCAATTGAATCTGGACTTTACATATATCACCATAGGGGACCAACTTACAAAAGTAATCAAAGAACTCGAGAGGATATGCATACAACAAACTCTAAGCCGCATACAAAAGATTACAATCGGAGAATCGTTCTCAATGTATCACAAAGGTTTTGAACAGTCTGTTGCTCCTGAGTCGCTTGAAGTTCTTGCAATGGCATTTCTTCATAACACCTGCAACGGATGGCAATGAGTTACGGTACAGGCAAAATCTCAGGTACCAAGGATCATTAATGTGCTTACGTTTTGTGGTATTGTAAAGCCTGTGCCAAGTTCATCAATGTAGAACTTGAAGCAAGTCTCTGGCAGACACTAGCTGGTAGGGGCATCTGTAGCATGTCAAGAACAGCGATCGGTTGATCAACTTGGCCGTGAGAAACTGATATCTTGAAGGAAGAGAAAGGAGTTTAAAAGGTGACCTCGTTTTGCAGTCTCCGGCCCTTTCTCGATTGCCCATCACCAGCAAAAAGTTCCTGAAGTGCTTCTGCGGTAATCATATTGCCACCATTCCCCTGCATGCTCCCAATCAAATTGTCTGACAACAGCGCAATGGGGGATATGTCAGTTGCCCGCAAAAATGGGATGGGTACTGTATTACCAGCTGCATAGATAGACCAGAGCTGCAAAAAGAAAGAAAATCCAGGCTTAACAATGCTGCCACAACATAAAGAAAAAGCGTGTGTTTGGTAGGTTTGAGTGGAGCAGGAAGAAAATTGCAACAGAGGAGCTTGAATCAAGGTTGAGAGAAAACATTTCTTTCTTTTGGATGCTACAAGAACAAGTAACCTGACTCTAACCAGGCCGTTAAAATTTGAAAGCAATGGGGGAGCATTTCTATATTTATATTTCTTTTATTTTTTTATCAGACTAAGGTAAACCTGTCTACAATTTGGCGCACAAAGGAAATAACCTTGTCCTGTAAAGCAAAAGTTCTCTTGCCAATTGTTTCATTCTTCAGTGAGTTATCAATGGTTCCTTTAGTCTGTGCCTCAGAGGTGTTCTCTGTCTTCTGATTCTGGTCAGGGGGTAAAGGAACTGGAGCAGAAGATGATTCTAGTGTCTGCATTGAAGATTGAGGCTTGGTAATGGGAACAGTCCTTGTATCATTCTCTCTTCCGTTATCGACCCTATATAATATTGCAATCAATGAGACATGAGTCATTGACCAAAGAGAGAAGACTTGGGTTGCCACCTAGATCAGCAACATTAGTAATGCAAATGATAATTACTGGAGCAAATCTTTGAAGTGCATTTACTAGGATAATCTGATAGAATCAGCACAAATCATCAAAAGAGCACTGAATTCAAACACATGCTGTTACGTGCAAGGTATATGGTCACCAGTTTCAGTATGAATGACCGATTGTAATATGGTGTTCTGAGCAGAATGATACAGGAGGCCCGCTGGTTTTGCAGGTGAATGGTAGTAAGGCAGTGTCATCAGTTGTACGAGAATTAAAGATGACCTAGCATAACTTGATTAAACAAAGTATTGTACTAGAGGCCTTAGCATGGACAATAGGTAGCAGGATGCAGGAAGGTGCAAAGCAAAGATGGCATAGGACCTTCCAGTACTGATAAAGGCAAGAATCATATGCTTGTTTGTTTTCAGGGTCAAATAGACAAGATTAGGCAGCAAGTGCACAGTAGAAGGTACCAAAGGACAATTCCTCACTTGTTTCTTTATCAAGATGATTTCACCGGCTACATTTTAGTTGGATGTAGTTTGTGTGAATGTGGCATGTCCTCGAAATGTAACACATATATCAACAGCAGTACCTGGGATCAACTAACTTGACTTCAGTGCCACTTATTAAAGGCTGTTTTACAAGTTTAGCTGTAGCAGAAGCTTCTGCAGCATTGGGTAGTTGAGCAGAAGCTTGGCCCTCTGGCTCATCTCCACCATGGATTATAAATGTGCCAAACTCACCTGTCCAAAATCAATAAGTAATGAGCAGACAACACTTGCAACACATTGACTCAACAATATTGGATTGCACATGCAATATGTGTGGTGAATTTAATACAAGAACGTTATGTGCACTGGAGAAAGAGGGCTAAAAACAGATTAAATGAAGTAACAAAAAATTTTTGCTCCAATACCATGTTAAAGCATTCAACCAAAAACCAATCAGCAATAAGTGGAGAGGCCTTACCACATTATACAACACTAACAAAGACCTAAACCATGAGCAATATCACCACTTAACAATGGTCAATTCATCTATCATCCTCCCCTTATTTCATTGCCAACCATGTCTATATTTGCTTTACATTTTATTGTCTCATTTCTAATTGCATCCTCTATTTATGACATCTATACTTATAAATATTTTCCAATCCACTAAGATCTCCCACAGCCATGAACAGTGCATCTTCTAAAAAATATAGCCATTTTCCAAACAATGCATTCACAAAGCTCGGTCACCTTTGTCAACCATGCCTGTAGGTTTGAGGTGAAGGCACAATGGACCAATAGGTCCAACATGTAAATGTTGTCATCCCTGTTTTTACTTGTTCCAATGTCAAATCATTTGTTTTCATTTTTTTTTCTCTTCATGTATGAGAAGAAAGTGATGGCATCAGCTATTACATTCTGCTGTTAATAATGCGATTTCTTCTGATGCTTCCTCTTTGAACTATATTTATTAAACCAACCTCAGACCAAGAAATATTTAGAAGGGGGTAGGGAAGACAGGTTACAAGCCTATGCCTTATGCACTATTTTTCTACTTCTATCTTCCAGTGTCCAAGGATACACATGATGCCAACAAGAAGGATACAAATGATGCCAACAACATTGGCAATTTCTTTTTTTAAAAAGGAAAAGAAAAACTGCACAAAAGAAATCCATACCATCAGCAGCTGCTGAGATTATAGGTGCCTGATTTGCTGCTTGAAGACCAACATTTTGAGGCTTTGATGGAACGGTATCTCCATAATCTTCATTTGCTTTTGGACCAACAGAAGGCTGTTACAGATTGAGAAGTCAAGAGAGGACATTATATAAAATTAAAAGGATACAGTCAACACATAGTTGAAGGGCATTGTGTCCATTTGGAACAGAAAGAGTTCATACACTTAGCCCTGAGGTAGTTGGAGGAACCGTATGTGCTTGTTGTGCCATTGCAGTCCTTACTTGTCTTGCTTTATCAATCTTCAGAAACATAACAGTAGGCCCAACTTTGCATTTCTCGATAAACTTGTGCTAATATGGGAGAGAAAATAACGAAGCTTCAAGTCAGACACAAAAGATGAATTCAGAAGAAATATTATGTTTTGTCTAATCCTTTAGTGTTGTGATTTTATGTTGAGTGGCTTTATTTATTTAATATAATTAATTTTTTCTTTCCTACTTTTTAGCAAGACGCTAAAAATATTCATTTCAACTTCACACTACTTTGGCTATGTAATTAGCTTCAAAATTTCAAGTACCTTAACAGTTAATATAGCTTCCCCAAGCCTTGAATGATAAACGGTAGCCCTGGATGGCTCTTCTCAACCATTGACGCTAATCGCTAAGGTTATCACAAAACAAAGCCTTTATTACAGCTGTGGTTTATATTTGAGTTCTGCCTATGAGATTTATTCTAAAACAAGAATTCCAGAAAGAAAGAAAAACGTTGTTGACTCCTGGTCAATGATCCATTGACCATCACTCCAGTTAATAAGAAACAACACCCACAAGATGGACAAACAAAATTTCGGAAACAAAGAAAAATGTTATTGTGTTCCAGGACAATGATCCAACGACCATCACACCAGTTAATAAGAGACAACACCCACAAGATGGAAAGATTAATCTGAGAGGAATGCCAAAAAGGGTGTGGTTGCTGGGGATAAGGTTTGTACCCTAAATCCTGGGGCAGTCTTGTTCTGTATAAGTTGCATGTCTGGAACAAAGCAGCTGGAAAGTTTTTACAGAATACTGAAGCTAATAAAGAGTTTTGGATTGAAGGGTGGTCATATGAGTGAATTTCAAGTTAGAAGTAACCATCTGTGGGTGTAGAAAAATCTGCTAAAGCAAGGGATGGTTCAGCAGTGCTTAGACGGAAGCAGTTACAGCATTAAGATGACTTTGAAGCTAATCATGGTGTTGAATGTAGAGTTACAAGGAAAAAACTTGTCTGGGGCATGTTCCATGTTCCTAAGCATTCAGTGATCTTCTGGATAAGTGAAAAGCCAAAGAAAAGCTTATGCTTGGGGTATAAGTGAAGATGCCATGGTGTGCATTATGAGGCAGATACACAGAGAGTAGGAATAATTTATTGTGCTGTTTTTCAGCAGCAGTTCGGCAGAAAGCGTTGAAGGTGATGAGGATTGCCGACTCCTTTTGCCAGAACCAATGGGAAGTTGTGGAGAGATGGTTTTGCAATACCGAAATCACTCAATCAATCAATTAAGCCTTAATCTCAACTAGTTGAGGTAGGCTACATGAATCCTGTGCTCCAATCAGCTTGGTTGGTAGCAAGCTCCTCTGATAGTCCTAACAAGGCAAGATCTTTCTGTACTAAATAATCCCAAGTTAAGTTAGGTCTCCCTTACCTTTGTTACCCCACCTACATCTATCCTGCCACTCTCAAGCACTGGAGCATCTATTGATCTCCTTTGAATGTGACCAAACCTTTTAAGGAGACTCTCCCTCAATTTATCCTCAACTAGGGCTACATTTGCCATGCTTCTGATGTTATCATTTCTAATTCCATCCCTTAGTGTATGCCCACTCATCCACCACAACATTCTCATCTCCGCAACATTCGTTTTGTTTGCATGTTGCTTTTTGATCGCTCAATATTCAGTACCGTAAAGCATGGTTGGTTGTATGGCCATCCTATAATATTTTCTCTCCAACTTGAGAGGCACATTTTTATCAAGTATAACTCCAGTGGCATTTCTCCATTTTATCCAGCCTGCTTCAATTCGGTGATTGACATCTTCTTCAAGGTTTCCCTCTTTATGAATAAGTGAAGACGATGGAGAAGACAAAAGTTGCTGTCAATCGAAGAGCTGCTAGCAGGAATGATCTCTAAGACTTGGAAGGAGCACAACGAGATGCTATTTGGAAGAATAAAGGCAACAAGACCTGAGAAGTGGTTGACAGTATCACAGCAGCAGTTGCAAGAAGAATAGGAGGCCTCCCCAAGCATGTTAGTGTAGCAGTCTTAGTTTGGGATGCAGTTTGTTTTGTGTCTGTTGTTTCTGCAGTAGGTTTTGTTTTGCTCGCCATCATGTTTTGTAAGGAGCTGATTAGCGTTTGAAAGTGCCAGGCTTTTCTATCAATAAAATTGGGGGCTCTCTCTGCTTTTCTTTAAATAACAAAACAAAAAGATGCAAAGATCCTGGATTAAACAGAAAGTTGGGGAACAACCATAGGATGTTAACAGTGGTGCTTAATTTATTGTCAAAATTCAAACCCAGTATTAAATGCAATACCTCTTCCAGCATCTAACTTGGCAACCAGCACCAGGTTATAATGACAATGTTAAATGTAGAGAAAACCACAGGAAAAATTGCATGAAAAAGAGCAAAAACATTCTTGGTGTATGTTAACAGATGTCAAAGTCAAGTGAGTCACTGCTAATAAAAACAGACAATAACTGTACAAAACAATTCGGAAAACTTGCTATGCATGTTTAACATCTCCCCATATAAAATTTAAGAGAAGATTCAAGTTATGGATATTGCAAACATGAATCGAATAAGTAAGCAATTATTTTATTTTGTTATGAATGTGTCTTTGGGGGTGGGGGGTGCTGGCGGGAGAAAAAAAGGGGGAATGGAAATTGCAATAATTCTAGTGTTTTTTCTTGTTTATCTGTTTTCTCTTTCTTGCACATCTTGTTAGTCTGCATAACTCCTCTACTTTTCATCTTTATAGATTCATCAGACAGTGAAGGTGCTTCCTAGGACCAAGGCTTACAACAGGCATTAGTTCTATTATCAAGTCAATATCAATGGTTTGCCCAGCTGAGGAGGCAAAACAAGGCTTTGGTTTCTTTGTACTGAATTGGCTTCACCAAACAAATGTTCGAAAGGGGTGAATCCAGGTGACATGCAACATGACTGCATTTAAATGCCTGTTCTGCTATTTCATTCACATTTCTCATTTCTTCTTAATTGTGCTGTTTTGAGTTCAATTAAGGCACATATATGTAAAAGATATCAGAAAAATCGAGTGAAATCATTGAAGTAAGAAAGTTATTGGTCCAGTACAATTAAGTCTAGCCATGCCTTCTAGTTATGTTTAATTTGCAACTGCTGAACCTTAGCATTACTAAGCATCATACTTTCTTCCGGCTCACTAATGTCTTTTGAAATAGTGTTCAAAATTCAAACGAGCAGACACATTAGAATCTTAATAAACTAAAAGAGAAAGTGAAACTGAGTGCAAATCGAATAACCAATTAAGTATAAAAAGGTCACCAAACCTTCAACATCTCTGATGCAGTGGGGCGTAGACGTGGATCCTTAGTAAGGCATTTTGCAACAAAATCATGGAATACAAGAGACCTGTGAGGGGCACAGTTAGTTCCAGAAACCAAACACAGTGGGTCTATGTTTTGATGTGCTCACAAAGACAAGCTATACTTTGCAGAGTAGCCGTCTCCAAACATTACTTGGTCAGTCATTATACAAATTTGGTATGACACAGGTAAAAGATAAGAGGTGGTAATGGTGGCTGTAGTGGTAGAGGTGGCAACGGTAAAGGTTTGTCCTTAGTGTCCTCAGTGTAGCAAAATGGTCATTAACGGGCTAACTTACTAGGGTACTGTTGGATAACCATCTGGGGCAATCTAATGTCAGCCCTCTACACCCAACATCCAGTTGATCATCCCTGGTTATGTGTGAAGCAGTTTGTCAAAGAGTACAAAATTCTTGCAGTACAATCCACATACTGCATTTCAATTCCCAATTAAGAATCAATCTCAGATGTCTAAGTGTGATCATACCCACAAGTACATTGAGTCAAACATCATACTCTCAGTGTGCTGCAAATGGGTCCACCCATAGGTTCTGGATCTGTTTGCCCTTTATCTTTCCTCACTTTAAGATCAAACTATATATTCCTATTCCATTATGATCAATAAGTTGACTAAGCACTTGAACTATTTCCCCTCTCCTTTCTTCCTCAGCCTGCTGTTATTCAGAACTTACAAAAATAGGGGGCAGTGGGAGATGTCCATGAATCTAATGGTTTACACTACTGTGACTGGAAAAATTGATGATTTACTGCAATACAATAACTCAAGAAAAATGGTAGGCTTTCAATTGACTCAGTTGGACCAATGCAAGAAATACTACTAAGAAGGTGGATACATTAATGACCAAATAAGAGAGGAAGTTAATGTGGTAAAATACAAAGCAATGACAGAGTTCAATCATTAAAAGAAAAAAATCTTGGACTTAAAATGACGACGGGAAAAGCCAGTTAGAGTTGCGCTACTATCATCTACACTACAAACACTTTTGGTTGAGAAGCTTAAAAGACGAACCATTTTTCTTTGTCCTCGAGCATTGGAGCTGGTTCACGGGAGACCATAAACAAAACCTGAAGCAAAAAGAGTATACTACAACTGAGATGATGCTTTAGAACTTGGGCGTTATTATTCCACAAAATAAGAAGGAAAAGGAAAAGAAATCAGAAAAGCTTGAAGCAACAAAATTGTCACTAAAATGTCAACTTTCATCATTACAAGAAACAAACAACTTTCCTGTACGTTAAAAAGGCATTTCTTCCACCTCTGGAAGAAGTTAAGCTCAACTCAAACTATTCAGTCATACATCTGAGCTTGAATTAAATTGAGTATACAGAAAACTACATGCTCATGTACAATATATCAAACAATAAATACCGCTAGAAGTTTTTATTGGAACAGAAGAAAATTATAGACAAATAATAAACTAAAGATCAGATGTATTTATCCTAAACAAACATAGCATTTTCACTTAAAATTTCATGTTAAAGAGACCTTGATGGATGTTACCAGTATCCATCACAATAGGATTTCATTGAAAAAAGAAAGTTACAATTTTAGCTTAATAATAGCAGGGTTAATTAAAAACTTCGTATATATTAAGTGCTTATCTAGGACTTTGGCTTAGCCATTTTACCAAATTTGAGTCTTCAACTCTTCATTGGCACTGTCATCATCAATTGTTTGTTATCTCAACTGAGTTGGGCCTAGTGACACAAATTTGTTGAGTCAAGTAATTTACACAAGCCCTACTGACATTATAAATCCAATTGTTTTGTTTTTCATAAGAAAATGCAAATATTAATACATTTAAAGCAGCAAAAGCACTTAAGATATGAAAAACCTGTCAAGCCAAACAAAACAAAAATTAAAAAATCTGTGATGCACTAACCCTCATGGGATGAACTGCTGATCTTGGAGGAAGACCCTGGCAAAGAGAAAAATTATCATCAACATGATGTTGCACTTAATCAAACTACATTTTTTTACCAGACAACCAAATTGCATCTTAGGCAAGTGGCATGGTGTTCATTTTATTATCATTAGAAGTCATATTGACATTGTAAATCCATGCAAAAGAAAAAACAGACAATATCTTATGCCAGACCACCTTCCTACACAACCCTTTTGTTCGGAAAAATGCAATGAAATTCCATAACCACCACCATCATAGGTTAATTTACTTTGCATTGAGAAGTAGAATCACAGGCGATGAACTTAAAAGCAAATCATAAAAGTTGACACTAAAATTGTGTCCGAAATAAATCCTGTGCTATTAATCAATTACAAGAACAAAAAATTTTCATTAAATAATTTGCCCATCATCTAATAGGGCAACATTTTCCAGGTCTTGGAGAGCTACAAATCATTTCACCATAAGACAATCTATACCTCGGCCATTTCAATCGCAGATACACCGAGCGCCCACACATCCACCTAAAAGTTCAGAAGATTAACGAAAAAAAAAAAAAGGTTATGACAATAGCAACCGTGCTTTGAAAACATTAATGCAGTTTTACAATCCTTATACACTATGATATAACAAGTCAAAATATTAGGGCCTAACTCCAATGCATAAAGTTGCTGTTTACAATCAGCATCAATTTCATTTCAAAAGACAGGCATATACACATTGATATACATATAAAAACACAGCAACAAACTGCTTGTAGTTATAGCATCCAATAATTTAGAAAGTTTCATGGCAGATCATATGTTATAAGATAGACTTTGAGTGCCAAATGATATTCCAACAGACAACAAATTCTTATTATTGACATGTAAGTGGAATGAAAAAAAGGTGGAATAAAACATAAAAAATTGGAAAACAACAACAAAGTACATGAATAATAATAATAATAATAACAATAATAATAATAAAGAAAAACACGTGCAGATAAGAAGACACAAACCTTCCCATCATAGCGGCTCTCTTGAATGACTTCTGGGGCCATCCAATGTGGAGTTCCAATGAACTAGGAAGAGAGCATACGACAAGCATATCAGGCATGACAAATAATACCCAGAAACCATTATGTCAGCCAGAAAATAATAAATAAATGTCAAATTACACAAATTTAGAACCAAATTAGGTGAAGACATCTGAAGATTAAAGAAGAGGCAGGTTATTTAAGGAGGACTTGGTTTCCACTTCTTAGTCCATTTAACGTTCACCTTACTTATGAAAGGAGTTCAAAAGGATGAGGGCACTTTATGTCTATGTAACTGTATTTGTGGGTATATTGCTAATGTACAGCAATTGTGTTGTAGGTTAGCAACCCCTTGTGTCTATATGTTTATGCGCATGCGTGCATGCAGTATAAAGAATTTCAGAAGCTGTGACCTCAATTTGTCATGATAGTACATAGCATCAATAACTAAGAACAGAACTTTTCAGCGTTCTTCATAAGTCTTAACATACATGTGTAAACATATAGTTAAAAATTGTACCGTATTGCGCTTTGACATGGTTCTTGTAAGCTGTGCTGCAACTCCAAAATCTCCTGCTCATTTAACACCAACATAAGATCCGGGCACTTGTCAGAAAAGACACACGTACAAAATGACACTTTTTTTCTAAGATGAAGAGTGTGCATAAAGGTCAGACAATGGACTTCTAGTCCATTTTACAAAATTTGTCCACTGGTGATGTGACAACTCCCTCATACGCTTTTTGTCTAGGTATCTAAATATCATCACCACCAATTAATCTTAACCAAAATCACGTCAAAGTGAAAGGCAGAATATATTTAAAACATGAGTTTCATAATGGCTAACCTTAATAGTGAAAGCAATATTCACAGCAAGGTGAAGTTTCATAATGCTTTAAGGTAAGTAAGCTGTTGGATGTTCCATTTGACGAAATGAAAAATTCTGCTATCAAGGTTTTCTGGACTATTAGATGAGGAAATTTCCTAATATTAACAGGAACCAGGGAACACTAATGAAGGAGTAGAGGGGAAAAAACAAAGAAACCAAAGGAATAGAAGAATTAACTGGGAATTAAGACATTGCGTCAATAATTGTATTGAAGAAGCAGTACAGCCACTGAACAGGCTGAAATTACTGAGAAGGCTAAGGCAGGGGCACCAGAAAGATCGGATAAATACAAAAGGAGGTGTGCAATAACACAATTCAAGAAAAGCATGGTGGAGTTGAAGGAAAATCCACTGAGCAGATGGATGAAGAATGGACGAGGCTTGTTCAGTTGGGCGGATGTATCTACGAGGCCGAATGAACAAGCAGAAAATTGCGTCAGTCCAAGTGGCGGTGATGACCTTGATTACACATGTGACTTGGATGGAGTACTGAAGTCCATTTCAGAATGGCTTGCTAATGAGCCTATGGAATTTATTAATGAGGGAGGCTGAGGTAGATTTTCTAGAATGTATTTCCATGAAGTTCTTAGACTGATGCCTCTGGTCTAGTAGGGTTTGATACATTGAACAAAATTGAGGAGAGTGGTGGAAATAAGGCATCAATGTTAATGATAAGGTTGGCATTTTGGAAGGTTTGAGAACAAGAACACGAGATAAGCAAGTCAATTATGGTTCTTACTTTTTAGGGCACGATCTTCATTTGATTTTCGCTGCAGCTTTTCCAAGTCTACTTTAATTGTTCAGTACTTTTCCTAATGAACCTTTTTCTTAAACCCAGACACATATATATATAAGAACTTCCTTAACTCTAAAAACCATGGAACCAAAACTAATGCAAATTTGATAGATGAACAAGCAGAATTGTGTAGATTTTAGAGAATTAGATCAGATGCAATATGCCAAAATGGAAAAAATAGGGTTGGACTTTCCCACACACAATTCCTGGTCCCTAGCTCCCATTGAAATGCTAAGTTTTGACCTCAGGAACCTTAGAATACATGTATTTATCAAGAAGCAAAACTGTTCTGAAAACATGCTTTAACTTTCAAGAAACAGGAACCATATGACAGAACATTAAAAAAGAAAAAAAAACTTCTCCAGGTTCATTGAAGAAACAAGACTTCTCGAACATCCTAACAGAAAAAGGCCCTAAAAGGACACAGAGAGAGCACCATAGTATAAGCTAGTAGTTGCAAGGAAGAACTTCCAGGTCAGTTTGCATAGCCTAAACTACAAAGAGATAATCCATTTAGTACACAGTCCAGCAGGAAACATCCTTACCCAACTTAACCTCTCCTTGTTCTGTTAATAAGATATTACCACCCTTAATATCTCTGTGTACCTTGAAAATTGAGTGCAAATATGCGAGGCCCTGCCAAGAAAAGGCGAAATAAGTCAAAGAAACATAAGGCAGCAAGACAAGCATAACAAGCAAAAAAAAAAAAATGGCAATCAACAAATACACTAGTTTGTTTGATATTCAGATGTAAATAAAAGCTGGACAAAAGGTGTTGCTTACTTCATTATCAGCACCTTCAACTAAGAGGTTGTTCCAAAATCAGGTTCATTCCCCTCCATAAAAATAGAAAAAGAAAGGGGGAAAAAAGAAAAGAAAAGAGGTAATGACTATGAAGTAGTTTAGGACAGGTACATGAATTGTTTTTCTCCTCAGATGCATCAAATTAATGGAAGTATTGATCATTCTATTAACTGACCCTTAATCTCATCTTGAAAGAACATATGCAACTGAAAATATTATTTTTTAAAGAAAAAAAGTAGACATGCTAGCATGCATTGCAAGACAGAGTGACAAAGTCAGCAAACAGATGTGAGAGAAACAGCGTGACCATGCACAGGTAACTTATTGAATAAGAGCATGTCTAAAATGGAGCTAACCTTTAAAGCTTCCCGACAGATATATGCTATTTGATGCTCTTCTAAAGGTTCATCTGTAACATTCATCAAGTCAGCAACACTTCCCCCTCCACAATATTCCATCACTATCTGCCGAAGTGAGAACATTAGTATTCCAGTATCACAATCTTCAAGGAGAAAGTGCGGCAATTAAAGAAAAATTCCAGAGGAAAAATTCCAGAGATAAATTACTTTAAAGGGTAAGTAGAAGAGTGAACGTGGTATCTACTCACCCAAAGATACTCTTCCCCTTGGTAACTACCAAGATACCTCACAACATTTGGATGACTGCAATGCTGCAGCATCTCAATTTCACCACGAATTTCTTCATACCCCTCTTCCTGCACACAGATTAATGCAGGGTCATTTTCACAAATGCTGCCAACAGTGAACAGATAAGAACATATCAAATGCAAGTATGGAGAGCACGCTAACCCCTTCAGACAGTGATATAACTTTTATAGCAACAAGCTCTGAGGTTCTAATGTCCCTTGCCTTGTAAACAGCACCATAAGATCCCTTACCTGCCACCCGAAAAATCATGTCAGCATAACTTTCTTTTGAGCTAATTCACTCCAAGAGTAAGCACAGAATCTGATCAAAACCATAGTTATCTCCAAAACGGATCAAACAAGTGAATGAGAAAACTAACCGAGCTCATGGAGCAACTCATACTTTGTTGAAGGATCCTCTTTCGTAATACTATCTGGAATGGAACTCGACGAAACCTTAGTATTCTGCAGAATTCGACTTTCCTCTTCCGTAAAATTCAAAGAACCAGACCTCCTCTGCTTCCCAAACCCTAACTCTCCCATACTCGCCACAGCCTTCTTGACCACCGTCCCACTGCGTTCACTCCTCGCTGTCGACCTCACCACGAATGTCCCAAACTCTTCCCCGTCTTCACCCTCTTCCTCATCGTCAACCTGTGTCAGCGTCACCCTTCCTCCTTTCCTCAGGCTCGATTCCGACGTAAATGACGACCTGCTCCGATTTTTGCGCTCAGTCTTCACGATCATGGTGCCGAAATCGTCGGCGTTTTCCTCCTCATCGGGCACGCCGCTGCCTCCGAAGTCCTTGGGAAGTCGCTTGAGGAGTGGCGGGAGCGCGGAGTCGTCTTCTTCTTCTTCGTCGTCTTTGAAGAGCATTGTAGCGTAAGGGTCGGGCTCATGGAATTTAAGGTCGATTCTCGATCTACAAGCATCGGACTCAGATTCGGCTGCGGAGTCGGAATCAGAGTGGACGACGACGGTGGAGTAGAGGTCGGAATTGGTGGGAGATTTTCGGGTCCGACGGAAGGCAGGCGGGTGATCCATCTTTCCCTTAGGAAAGAGTGCTCCGTTCCGAGCACGAAGGACAGGGGGCCGTTGAACCGGATAAACAAAATAACGGGGTAAAATCCAAATACGGTCCACTAACTTTAAAGATCGTCCTAAGTGGTCCCATAGCTTTTTTTGGTCCTCTTAAGGTCCAGGTAAAATCCAAAATTGGGCCCTTAACTATTCAGTTTGTCTTTAAATGGTCCCCTAACTCTAAAAGTGACTCTTAAAGTCCCTTAACTAAAGCAATGTATTTAATTTGAGTCTCATCCATCAACCAAGCTGTTATTTGGGATGGAACTTGTCATAATGTCATATAGCTTTCTCTTTAACTAAAATCGGTGACCATTTTGTGCATAAATGAAATATTACACACCAACTGACACAAACAAATAAATATAAAACTTCAATTGTAAATAGTCTACCATTTTCTTCTTCTCCTAGACTATATCTCTCTCTTGAACATTCCATGTTCTCGGCGTTACCTAATGTCATCGGTGGAGAGGAGATCCATTGGCTGGCAGAGAGGAGATCCATTCAGCGTTGCTGGACATCGCCCATCTTGGTCCTCCTTCTCTGTCCTTCGATTTCGTCTCCCACCTCCTTCAATTTTGTTACCAGACTCCTTCTCCAGCACCATCCACCTTAGTCCTCATTTTTCGCGCTTCGATTTGGTCGCCTACATTCTTCAATTTGGTCAACTGCCCCCATTCTCCTTATCCATTTATTACTAGAGTTCAGATTGCATTTAGATTTGATTCTTTCCATCTCCATCGATCATTGGCTTTTGGATCTCCATCTTTGTCAGGTGTTCTCCGTCTCTGTTGGTTGTGCTTTCTATCTTCGTCTCAGTCGATCTCTGGCATTTGGTTCTCAAAATAAACAAAGGTGATGCGAGCAACACCTCATTTGAAAGTGTGACATCTCTGATTCTCCATGCCTCTGATTCCCCCGTCCCCATCCCTTGCCCTTCCGATTCTCAATTTCTGTCTCCTCTTGCCCCTCTGATTCTCTAGTTCTGTCTCCTCCCGCTCCTCTGTCCTTGACTAGGAATTTGACTATCCGATTTGAGATGAAAGGCTAGGGATTTATCATTCCTATTCAAGATGGTAGGCTAGGGATTTGGTTTTCCATTTTGGTTGCCCCTCTGATTCTATATTTTGATCACCCTTCTTCTTCATGTGTCTTGGCTTATTGGCAACAAAGGTCAAGAGAGCAGAGCCACTGAGGCAAAGGGTGCCACAAAGGGAACGACAGTGGTCGACGAGCGGGAATGAGATGGTGGCAACAGTGAGAGAAGATTTGGGTCTTAGAAGAGTGAGAGGAGACGGAACTAAAGAGTTGTAGGGATGGGGATTTCGTGGGAAATGGGGAGAGGCTTGCCGGTGGCTGCAACGACGCTCATTCAAGAGAGAAGATTGGGGAAGATTGGGTTAATTAACATTTTAAGTGCCTAAAATTATGTTTTTTTTGTCAATTCTAGCCTAAGATTTGTTGTTCTCCTAGTGTTGTCACTTATTGTCATGAAAGAAGATGCCACGTGGCTTTATGGAACCAGCAGTGGGTATTAAGTGCTACATATGCATTTTTTTGTTAAAAATGATAGCCAAAATAACTGATGGGATTCAAATAGCGTCATTGGATGAGTTAGGGGACCTTAATAATCACTTTTAGAGTTAGGGGACCTTAATAATCACTTTTAAAGTTAGGGGTCCATTTTAGGTCAAATCAAATAGTTAAGGGACTAAATTTGAATTTTACCCCTTAAGGTCCTTTAACTCAACTAGCGTATCCTATTTTGGTCTCTATAAATAGTTTAGTCGTTAATTTGGACAGAAATTGCTTATATGACACCCTAACTACCATGTGGCATTATGTTTTATGACAATAAGTGACAAAAATGGAACAATAATAAATCTTAGGGTAGAATTGACATAGAAAAATAATCCTAAAGACATAAAACGTACATTAACCCAATCTCCTTCTCTTTCTCAAAATCTTCCCTAATTTGCAAACGGTGGCAGTGTCTGAATTTGTTGGGCAAGGCAAAGGTCGATGAGATGAAATCGGAGGACCGAAAGGACGGGTGAAATTGAAGAAGGGCGGCAAAATCGGAAAACCAAGAGGATGAACAAAATTGAGAAATGGCATAATCGAAGGGGAGAAATTGGGACAAGGAAGAGGGGAAATCGATGACAAGGAAGGAGAAATCAGGACGAGGAATAAAAGAGAAAAGGGAGAAATTGAGGATGGGGAAGGAGAAATTGAGATAATGAGAGGGGATCGAGATAGGGATGGGTATGAACGGGCGAGAGAAATAGAGGAAAGGAGAGGACATGGACTAGTGTGGAAGAGGACACAAGCGGTGTAAGGTTGGGCGGTGGCGAGATGGTTACTAGTGTGGGTGGGCATGATGAACGACGGATGGTGAAGAGGTGAGAAGAGGATTCAATTTGGATTAATCAACCTTTAAAGTCTTGAAAATTATTTGTCCATATCTATTATACTCTAAGATTTATTATTCTTCCAGTTTTGTTACTTATTATCATAAAAGAGGGTGTCATGTGATAATTGAGGTGTCATGTAGGCAATTTTCATCCAAACTAACGACTAAACTGACTGTAAGGATTAAAATATGACATACTAGTTGAGTTAAGGGACCTTAAAAACACAAAAAAAAAATTATGAAACCACTTTAGAACTATCTTTAAAGTTAAGGGACCATATTTGAATTTTATCCCAAAATAACGCTATTTCCAAAATTGGGCCACAACCTTGGGCATAATTGGCTTCAGATGTTTTAAAGTGACGTTGACATTTTTAGCTTATATTGCCCTAGAGCCCATTGGCTTTGGACATTCTTTATTTACATAAAAGTGCGTTGTGCCTTTTAATATGAACAGTAATTATATTTTTTTTTGTATCCCTCAAAATTTATAAAATTTTTATATAGTTTTTAAATTTTTAAGGTTTTTGTGAATTTTAATTTTTAATTTAGGCTTTTCTCTTCTAACTGAATGGTCAAATACCTCTTCCAGTTCCTATGTACGTTATTTCTTCCCCTTTGGTCCCCAAACTCCTCTATTTAATGATTGGGCCCCTGGTTTATTTTACTGTTTAATGTTATGATTGAAATTGGGGACCTAATCATCATATGAAGAAGTTTAGGAACCAAATGAGAATAAAATAACAAAATTAAGGACTAGTGGAGGAATTGACCATTTCTAAGAAAAGGCCAAAAAAAAAAAAAAAGGATGAAATTTTTCGACTGCAATGTGCGGGTTCGCAAACCTAGCTTCTTGTAGAAGTATGAAAATTATGAATAGTGAGATAAATGATATAGTGTTGGGTAAACTATTTGTAAACAATTTAGTAAAAGTTCATTTATTCTCATTCATTAAGCTAAACAAACCAATATGAACATAATTTTTGTTTGTTTATTTAAATGGACAAATATGAATAAGTCTATATTCGTCCAATTGTGTTCATGAATAATTCATTTATGATTGTTTGTTTATATGTTTGTTTGCTCGTTATTCGTTGTTCGTTTGCTCATTATTCGTTATTCGTTGGCCACTAGTGAGCCCTAATCATCCTCTTTGTGTGTGTGTCCTAGCTTCTAAATTTTTAAATTCCACAAAGTTTGACATGTTATGTTTGTTTATTTTTATTTAAATTGTTCATGAACTTGTTTATATGCGTTTGTTTATTTCTGTTTACAAACTTGTTTGTTCATTTCTATTCACAAACTCATTCACTTTTTTGGTTAGTTTATTGTTGTTTATAAATAAACATGAACACCATTCTTTACCAAATGAATGAATGAACATGAGCAGGGTTATTCGTATTTATGTTCGTTTCACTTGAAACCTAAACAAATTAACACAAACAGAGCTCATTCATATTTGCTTGGTTCATTTACAGCCTAATTTTTCTCACACGTTTTAAAATTCTATCTTTAATTTTACTCTTATTTTATTGAAGATAATATTATATTTATTTAATAATTACTTGAATAATATTTTTTTATGAAATTATTTATTTTTATGATTTTTTTCTTTTATGCATCATAAAAAAATAGAAAATTAACAAAATAATTGCCTTTTATTTTTTTTGGATATTCTATTGTGTAAAGTTAAGAGTAGTTGTAAATTTATATTTCAACCTCAAACTTTAATGACTCAAACACATAACCCGCTAATCATAGCCTGGTACGACTTAGCCCTCAAATATTGCAAATTGTGACACATAAACCTCTCAACAATGGATATATAATTTTTTTATTTATCTAGGACTCAAACAAAAAGAAAAGTGAATATGAAAGACATAGTTGGCATTCTGCCATAATGATGCCTAATAGATGGTCAAGAGTTATGCCCACAAATGCAAGCAGCAAGACTACTCCTACTCATCAAAGAAACAACCAATAACCTATATAAGAAGTTGAAATTTTTTATAAGAATTAATTTTTTTTTCTCTCCATGCTTGTCTAAAGTTCTTAAATAATCATGAAATGAGTTTATAGTTGGTTGTACCAGAAAAGAAAGGTAAATATTAAATGCTTGTAAAAATGAATTAAATAATTTCTTGTACAATTTACGGCCAAGTTTATTTTTATATTATTAATAATGTGTTAAAAAATTATTTCTATATATAATAATTATTCCAAATTATATATTTATTGAAATCTTATACTCTAAGAATTCCAAATAGTATTATAAGATATATTGTTTATAAATATCTTGTTTTTATTAATTTCTATTTTTAGGATTTTTAAGTTAAAAGTTTGATAAAAATTAATTCAGTTTATAATATTGATTATTAGGCATATATATAGTACTTCGCCCTGCTCTTCTTTTTGGTCCTTATAAAAATGTCAACGATTAAGATGTCACTTTTGAATTTTAATGACTTAATTCAAAATTCTCTCAAAGTAAAATATCATTTTTCAACTTTTTGAGAAATATATGAAATAAAATTATTTTTTTCTAAAAAATATGTATCAAATAACACTTCATAAAAAATTATGGAATACATTGTAATTTTAACTGGAAGTTGAAATAAAGATAATTAAGTAAATTAATTATTAAAAAAATTAAAATGAAAATATTGCAAGGATTTTAAAATTAATCATGATACTCCATATATATTGCATCATTTTTTAGATAAAGGAGGTATTAAATTCTAATACTTAATATCAATTTCAGATGAAAAATAAGTAAAAATAAAACTAATAGTATGTTTTTTTTAAAATGATAAATTAACTTAGCCTAAATTATTTAAAATTAATTAAAGTATAGAGGTATGAAGGAGCCTAGTAAACATGATACCAATTGCCCTTCATCATTCCAAATTATCCCACCAAGCCCGCCTCAATTCTTAAACTAAACCATCCCAATCAAGCTTTAGACATCCCAAAGAGGGTCAATTTCAAAAGACCCAACATGGCTCTTGAGCAACCTGAAAGACTGAGGGAGACATGGCTGCAATTTGATCATGCCTTAAATCATAAGCAATTTCAACTATGACAATTGGTGTCTTCATCTTATTTTGAAAAACCAGCTGATTTTTACTCTAGCATAGGTTCCATATGATGGCAACAAACAACCTTGCCCAACTACAATGGCCATTAAAACAACCTCTCCGAGAGCCAACTTGGACCATTCTTCCTTTGCATGAGGACATATACGAAAGAAGTGACTAGCATCTTCTTCTTCATTATAGCAACAAGAAAAACTGTAGTTTGTCGTAAGACCAAGCATGCTATGGTTCCAATCATGCATGATTTTAGTTGACTAACACCGACCAAATGAAACAGCAAATTTTTTCCATAGTTAGAAGCTTTCACACCCCAGAGAGGGACAAAACAGGCTCATAAAGAAACTCGTCCTAACACTGAAGCAAGTAAGCCACTTTGACTATAAACTAGCATCCTAGTTTACAAACTTCTCCAATAAAAAAATGTCAGTGATCCACATCCAACAGTAAGAAGAGGAATCGAAGATATATTCAATACAACTTCTGTTTACAAGAAGCCGACAGTCTCAAGTGCCATGCTCATTGATAACATCTAACATCCACCAGCCATGAGACATCGTAGGAAAACGTGAAACAAGGCCAATTAGTTTTAATTTAAGTCAATTAACTTATTTTTACTTCAATATTTTTTTTTCTTTGAAATCAATTTTATTTGAAAGTCAATATTATGTAAATGTAATAATCCATTTGAAAGTAAATTTTTATGATGTTGTTAAATTTTTACGAATTTTCCCTTTTTAAGGCCTTAAACTAGAAAATTTTATAAAAATTTAATAAGATTACAAAAATTATATTTTAATGGATTATTGCAGCTACATAATGTTGGCCTTTAATTAAAATTAGTTCTAGGTAAAAAAAAATATAAAAATAAAAATAAGCTAATTCATTTTAACGTAAATCAACTTAACACAAAATGACTTATTCTTATTTTTACAATTTTAAAAGATTTCTCGCTGACCAGATAATCTTCCTAAAATGCTTGTTGGTAAGCACAAGAATTTTTTTTTCATTTTTATACAGGCCTTACCATTTCTTTTGTGTAGACCCTTACTTTGAATGAAAATGCATTAGGCACATCAATCAATGAAATCAAATCATGTGAAACAAAAAAATCAAGTTGTATTGATACTTTCCTTGTACATG
The DNA here is from genome assembly GCA_039654915.1 of Aquilaria yunnanensis. Lineage (NCBI taxonomy): Eukaryota > Viridiplantae > Streptophyta > Magnoliopsida > Malvales > Thymelaeaceae > Aquilaria > Aquilaria yunnanensis. The sequence goes on from CM077595.1 coordinate 9,261,228, forward strand.
GGCATAAAAGTATGTAGAGTTTATTACTCCCTCCGTTTTATAAATTTTGATATATTTGATTTTTTGTTGTATTTTAACTCAATTTTATTCATATTATTGTTTGTTAAAAAAAATAAAAAAAATATATATTTAGAAACTACATATCTTGAATTATCATTCATATACAAAGATTTTGTATTTATATATTAAAATGTTGAAAATAAAAAATTATAGATTAATTACAAAAAATAAATGGAGCAAAACTTTTGGGACGGAGGAAGTATTTTATTTTTTCAATCTTGCACCTAGAACCTAAGTTGCACAAAGCGGGAGTGGGAACAGGAGCAAAAGCGAGAGCGCAAGTTCAGCAAAATTTACAAAAAAAATATAGAAAGCAGGAGCAGCTTGAAAGTCTCTCTCTCTCTCTCTCTCTCACACACACAAGAATATGAATAGAATGTTGAATCTAATTCTTCCCCACATAGCCATGAAGTTGTATCAGTTTAGTCAAAAACCCGGAGGCAAAACACCGTTGCAACAAGACAATTACTATTATTAAATTAGCTTACATCTCATTTCTCATCCTATTGAACAATATGAAGACACCATCAGGAACATATCCACATAATCGTTGTCCAAGAAACCAAATCTCTATCAGAAATTTCATCAAGCAGTTCATGAGCATCACATACACAATTGCATTTCATATAGACCTTCATAGCAATGTTGGCGAAATACAAGTCCGATTCGAACCCCAATTTCAGTGCAACACAATGGACGATTTGTTCAAGAAAAACACCCTATCAATCAAGAAATAGCCCCGTTCATTATCTGGAATGTGAAGTGATTGGATTCGACACCCAACTCGTCTCATCTCCCTAAAACGAAAAGGCTTAAAAAATATAGCTCAATTCAACTTGATCTTTTATAACTAAATTCCATATCGTCGTAATAGGTTCTAGCAAGGAGTCAAACACAGACACGGATGATTGAAATGCATATACAAAGATTGAGCTTGGAGGCGAAGGAACTGTGATTGGGTTGAGTTCGAGAACGCATAATATTATAGCGTGTTTTCACCTTCATTAGAGCGCAAATTTGTGGCGCTCCCGCAATGAAAGCGCAAGAGCACGCTCTGGATTCAAGAGCAGCAATTGCTTAGACGTTTTTATGCAACTAAGCCTGGAACTAAAATTAAAAAAAAAAAAAAAGTTCTAAGTCTTGTGTCATAAGAGTTTAAATGATGATTAAAATCCATGTTCCTAACTTAGTTGATAAAGGGGCTATAACTCTCACACCCCTCACCCGGGTTCAAGTGTCCCTCCCCATTTCCCCTCCAAAAACCCTTCACTTGTAGTAGTAGATAATTTTGAGTACAAAAAACATGATGATTAAAAAAAATTATTAATTAGATAGTAAATACTTTCCAAAAAAGGAAGTGGTTCGACCTTTTTGGACAGCCAAAGAAATATGCTTTATCTTTTTTAGAATAGGAGTATTTGTTTCGACCAAAAGGGGCTCAGACACCTTAAGAGATTTAGAGTCTCATGTATTGACTTGCTTGAAATTTTCCCCATACAGAAAGGGATACTCTCAGGTGCCACATAAAAAGAAAGTATAAAGAATTTTGAAAGCGTATATCTATCTTTCCCTTCATTGATTTGTACTAGACAATGCTCATGGAAATCCTCAACCAAATTCAGTATCACGCCCATTGTATTCAAGATGTTGGTAGCTAGAAGAACTTGCAGACTCCCCACCTATAACGCCTACTCCTTTTTTTTGTGCATCTTGAATAAGCCAACTAACCTGATACAAGACCCGCTGGCTGATTTTTCATTTTGGTGGTGCAGGAGCAGGGACAATCCCCCATTTTCTTCTAACTTCATCCAAGTCTTCATGAAAATGTCTCTCGTAATACACAGACATGAGATCTGTGCACTGCATACCAGCTTTTATGGCCCATGGGAAGTAATGCTGAAAAAACAATCTTCTCTGCTTCTCACTAAATCTTGCTGTTCCACCAATGACAGAGAGCATGCACATAGGAAGGTACATTTGCTCAAACTCTATCACCTTGAGAGCAGATTCTCCAATCAAGTTTGTTGGAAGGCCAAAAAGGGTATGCCAGAAGTCATGCACCTCACGAGCCCGCATAGCTACATATGCCAATTCATCTGTGTCCATAAACCGTATAGGTGGTCTGTCATCTGGGGAGAAATTTCTGGATCCCATGAACTTAGCATAGGCAGCACCAAAAGTGTTTTCTGGTAGGTCCCAAGCATGACCTACATTTGCCGATAACACTCGTGGTTGCTCTAGCAGGACTGCCTGCAAGTTAAGATAATTGCTTGGTCATGGATTCATGGTAAAGACAATTAATCAAAACTATTCAGTAATTGCAAAAGTTGAAATCAACAAATAAAAGGGGGAAGAAGTTGATAAAATTCTGTAATGAGTTGCACTAACTATTAACTAATAAGACTGTCAAAGCATAGTCAAAGCATACACAAAAAAAAAATCCCTAGTTTTTCAAAGCATTCACAAAAAAACATCCCTAGTTTTAAGGAAATATGAAACAACGCCACCTTCTTTGGGGAGAGGAAGTAGTTCCCTCAATCTCAAATTTTGAGATTTAGAATAAATCCCAACATATTTTTTCCCTGACCTTCTCAGACATTAAGACAAGCATATAGTGGTGTAGATCCTTAAGTTAGTATAAAACCTCCATGGACAACCCACCCTTCCCATACGAGGAACTGTTTTGGAAAAAAATATATATATAGTACTCCCCCAAGTCAGTTAAAACAGCCAGACAAAAGGGTGGGAAATCGAGCTTCATGCCTATTATTCAGCCCTTCTTCGTAACAAGAAACTCTTTTAGCAATGACTGAACTTTCAGAACTGTTGCGGATCAAGTAATAAATTCCTTAGGCATGATAAGACAAAGAAAAGGTGCCACCACAACTTGGAAAACAATCCAGTCATACATGCTAGCAGAAATTTGAGGCTCACCTAGATTGGGAAATTTGCATTCAATTTCTACATCCATAGAGAAATACACCTTAGAAATCAATGCAAGCAGTACTAAAAGTTTAGTTTCTTACTTTCTAGAAAATGAACAGTACAAACACAGAGAAGAAGCTTCTTGTTTCCACTTCCAACCTGAGTGTGAAAGAAAAATAATTCACTTTTAAGACCAGGAGACTGTTGTCTTTACATAGGCAAAGGCGACACGCACTGGGTGCACATGAACTTTTGCTTATGCTGCAAAAGAAAATATTTTTCTAGAAAACACTTGCTTATGCTCCCCAAATAAAAAAAAAAAGCCTTGCCTTCCTATCACCCAAGAAAAAAAAAAAAAAGAAAACAGTTGCCTTAAGTGAAACGAGGCTCACTTGCTTTTTACTCCTCTCCTAAATAAGTAACCATCAGCCAAATCCTATAACAATACTGACAGAAACACAGTAAATACCCCAGAATAGGATACTTCAATCCTAACATTCAAACTATAAAGATACACAAGTAACATCATGAGCCTATTTACATAATGTGCCTTTGTGCACCTAAACCCTGGTCATTAACTTTTTGCTTTGCCTTCCACATATCCAGGAAACAAGAAGACAAACAAAAACGTTTTCTAGTTATTTCTTCCAAAACTTATACATGTCACCAATCTACCTTATTTATGACCAAACAGGATCACAGTGTGATGATAGAAAACATAACCATTTTCATAACTAAATGGCTCACAAGATTACTCGCATTTTAAACTGCACTCTTGGACTGCTAGTGCATTTCCATACCAAATATGTAGATGAAAGAGAGATATTCTTCAAACTCATGGAATAAATTTTTTTGGGTAACCATCTTGATTTTCAAGATTAAGCACAACATCAGAACTTGGCAAAAGAAAAGAAGCAGTTAAAGTTCATAACAATTAGTGTATCCAGTCACTACATCAATATGCTCCCACCGTACAGAAAGAGGAGATTGGGAGTAAAGCGAAAAATTTAGGAAAAGAGACTCACTCTGCCTTCTGGATTCCTCTTCATCCTCTCGAGAACCTTCTGAAAGGCAGGCTTTCCTGTAGTCTCCCCCAGAGCTGCTATTAGATCTGCCCTTCGTGGGTCAAGTAATGCCCCTACAGCTGAACCAAGTGCAACAGCAGCCTGCTGCCAAGGGTTCAGCCTGATCCGAGCTGCGCCTGCCATCAATACTTCAGTCTGCAATACATACAGAACCCTTCAAACATGTGAGAACAAATCTAACGGTCTAAGTAACTACTACTTTATGAAACAAACCAATAATATTTTTCTCCAACTGTAAATTCCTCTTGATTTTGCAGTCACCTGTACTACGATCTCGAGCCAAGAAGTTCAACTAGCAGTTTCTGGGAAATGGCCTGCAGAATTGATCGTCGTGCATTTGATTAATTGCGTAATTGCACAATTACATTGAATTTCATCACAGCAAAAATACATTAGCATGCTTTATTACTCGAAGGATCCAAATCTTTTTGCATCAAATTCTCAAACACCTAATCATCTTCATATTTCATGGAATAGCGGGAGAATCGAAGAATAAGGGAAACACTTTTTTCATTGAAAAGGAAAAAAAACCAAAGCATCCATATACGACAGCAAGTTTGTGAATCCACATTCCAGACCATGAAAACCCAAATCGAATTCTTAAATTCGAAAAATCATGACAGAGTAGAGAAGATCGAAGAGAGGGGAGAAGGGCGGTACGATTCATGGAGCTATTGATGAAGAAAACTCGGTATTTACCTATGAATTCCACCAAAAAATCTCTGGCGCTTGGCAAGCAAGCAAGACTCACAAGTCGCCGACTGAGTTGTGCTGAAAAGCTTGAACGGTTCGCGTCGCTTCCCCCCGCTCGCCGGAGAACAACACAAAATCGGTTGTCTTGTCCTGGGTGCTGAGTCGGATTCAGAGATACGTCCAAAGAACGACGTCGTTTTACCTGGTCAAAATTGACAGATTCCGCCTCATTTCTTTTCTTCTTCTTCTTCTTTTTTTTTTTTTTTCCTTTTAATACATAGAAACAAGAGAGCAAAAGGTAACTAAGTAACGAAAGAAACAACATAACCATGTGCTGGAGCAACATGCTAGTGAGGAATAACATGCTAGCGAGGAATGACAATCAGAGCACAACAATACATATTCTCCAGATCAGAGATATTAGAAGAAACCAAGTGAAGCAAGTCATCAACATAAGTAGAATCTTTTTGTAACAGAAATAAAGTATTCGAGCAGTCAGTTAATATAGTAATAAATGATAGACCAAACCTAGAAGCAGACGAAACGGCCCCTTGGATAGCTCTTAATTCAGCTTCAAGAGCAAACGAACAAAGGGAATGGAGAATGTCACATTTAAGAATTGGAGGGACATTAAGAGTCATCTAAGTCTAAGTTACAGCACCCCAACCATAAGTATGTCATGCACCATCAACTATGAATAACTCAAGTTGATTCATAATAGGTAGAGCTTTATTGACTCCTTAGACGTGTCATAGGGCCTTGGGCCTAGCAGTAGAATAGAAACAATTTTGGCCCTTAAAAGAATAGGAGCTTAGTCTTTAGGAACTCAACATTAAAAGGCAATGCTTGGAAGACAAATTCATTCCTACTAAGCCAGATTATCTACAAAGGAAAAACCACAAAAAATAGCCAGCCTAACTCCCATTTCACCTTAGAGGCCAAAAGATCCATAAGCCAAAGCTAGAAGGCACCACATATCCGGGCTGAGTTTGAGCAACCTCTAAAGACATGCATAAAAAGATTCAACCTAATTATCACACATACAACAAAAAAAAGGCTAATATTGAAACCATGATCATCAAAAGTAAAGGCCAAAGGCAGAGCATTTATAATGCATTTCCATAAAAAAAAATTTAAACTTATTGGGTAGGGGATTTCCCCATAATTTCTTGAGGACTTAGGAAAATCGAAGGTCTTAAGATATGTTGTGGGAGTTGTAAATCAAGTTGAGGGACAAGGCAGGATTATTGGTAACCTAAATGGCGTAACCTAAATGGCATAACCTTTGTTGACCGAGTAATGATCGCTTGGGTTTGTTAGGACCATCCCCTAAATACTTGGCTTAGGCCAAGAATGTACAGAAACACCAAATTAAAACATTAGGAACTTGATTAAATTGGTGATGTAAATGAAACTATGGGAACTTGGAGGGTGAAATGCACCATGCAATTGGGTGCATGGACAAAGGTGGAATTAGACCAATTTTGGTTGACAAAACAAAATGGCCGGTCAACAATTTCGATTTCTTCCAAATTAATATTATAAGATTAGCTTAAATGGTAAAATGATGAAATTGGTCATGGGTTAATTACCATTTTGGGCCATATTAATGAAAGCTTGGCAATTGGAGCCATGAGTTAAGAATAGAGCCGAAATGATCCTACATTTTAGTGATTAAAGTGTGCACATGGAAACTTAAGGGAGGAAAGTGTCACATGTAGAGTACTTGGGGACCAGTGTTGGCATTGAACCAATTTGTAGGACATGTGTAATCGACTGCCAAATGCTAATTAATGCGTTCAGAAATCCATTTTTTTTCACGGCTGTGCATTGAACGTGTGGACTCGTCTGCCATATGCTCATTAATGCGGCTTGCCTTCGTTTTAAGTGGATTTCGTTTTGTTGATGGCCGAGAATCAAGAGAAAACAAAGATTTCAAGGCATTTAGGCTAATTGGCCGAGAGAAACAAAAGGCTTCAGGTTTCGGGTTGTGCGTATTTAGGCTAGTTGGCCGAGAAAACGAAGGGGCTTCAAAGCGTGTGGAAGCGAAGTTTAGAGTTCTTGCCGTGCTAGTGTTGAAGTTGAAGCTTGGAAGAGAAATCAAGCTTGGATTAAGGAGGTAAGGTTCATGATCACTTGTTTTTCTTGGTAATATTCCATGAACAAGTGATTATGATAGCTAATTGAAAGCTTGTTGTGTTAGGCAAGATAGTTGCATTTCGGCCTTAGTTACTTAAGCGACAGAGAGCTCAAGCTTTGATTTTGAGGTAGGGTTCTCACTTTTACTTGTTTTCTTGGTACTTTACCATGAACAAGTAATTATGGCAGCTAAGTGATGGTTATATAATGCTATATGATCTTAGCTTACTAGATGGGCATATCGAGGAGATACAGTTGTGTGTAAATTGGCTAGCTAGTCAAGGTAATGGCATGTGTTAAAATTCCTAGTAAGGGAGGCCAACTCGCTAGTGAATTTAGAGCTCTAGTGGAATGAGAGTGAAATTGTGAAGGTGGAAGTGCCAAAGTGCACATGGACACATGCTAGTGGATATGGCCAAATATACCTTGTGGTGTGTGTGTGAGTTCTGTGTGCTTGGTTGTTTGTTTATGCATGCTAATCCGTATAATGATGGTTTATGATGATTATATGTATTGGTATTTTTTGGTGTTTTCCATGTTTTCATGTCTTTCTTGCAGGATAAGTAAGCTTGTAGAGGTTAAGTCATTGGACTTAACTAAATAGACCTTATATGGTCGTTTGTGAAACTCTACTGAGTAATTGTTACTCACTGCCCATACATTTTTGTTTCAGGAAAGGATATACAGCTTGAGTAGGTTGCTTGAGTTGCTAGGTTGTGTGCTAGTTAGTACACTTTTGCTCGAGGTATGTGCCAACTGAATCTTGGCTAGAATACTTACATTACAAGTCTTATGGCGTAAGGCTGAAATTTATGTTCTAAGTTTGCAGGCTTTTGGTAGTTGTGGGATCAGTCTAGGTACAGGAAGGATGTGTGGACTTGGACCCTGGTTATGGTTTGTATGTTTGGGTTAGTTTTGTGGAGTGTGCTGCTGTTCTATACACTTAGGTTTCTTTTAAGAAACTAGGGTATATGGCTTATAAACTTAACCTTGGCTACTTTGGGCTTATAGCATCCTTGGTATGTTTCCAAGCTAGTGATGCTGGTATTTAGGCTATTTTGTGTGTATATATATAGCCTTGCTTGTACATGGATTGTATGTACATATGATGGATGCTTATGTGCCAAGTTATGTTAAGTTTATGAGCTTATGGTTATGTTTCATGAAGAAATCTCGAGTTATTATGATTAGCTGAATATACATGTGCATGGAAATTTTGATTTTCAAAACTATGAAGTTGTGGGCTTTTTGGTTGTCATTCATTAAAGTAGCACACTTGACAAGCACACATCCTAGACACTTAACAGATTAAGTGTATGCCTTGCTTGTGTTGCAAGTTAGAGGTTGGGCCCTACTTAAGCTACAGGTTGTTGTTCTAAATAACTCATAAGCCTCCTGAGACATATCCCAGCTCTCAGCTTTAGAAAATAAAACTTAAATACTAAGAAGTTATTAACACCCGGATTTAAGTTTAATCAAAGGAATCTTGGGTAAATTGGTGAGTGGTACTGAGAGGGCACAGGCTAGGGCCTGTGTGGGATGTGACAGGGTTAGCAATCCATATAATAGAATCTTGATCAACTGAAGGAATTAATAATGAATTGATAAGATCAACTATCTGAGTAGCGAAAAACATTGAAATAAAAAAAATTGTCCTAAGACCTTTTGAAAGTCAAGAGGAGATCTCTCACTTAGAGATTTTTGGAATACAGAAACCCTGGACATAGATAACGAAGAAGCTCTAGAGAGAATCGTAGTAACCACTGATCATACCAAACCCAACTGGTTTTCCCATCACCAATGGACTAGCTTTGATTTATGGCAAGAAGCTTTCTTCCATGCAATAATCCTTTCCATATCAAGAAGGCTTTATTAGAGCTATTGACTGTCCAAATAGATTGTGAGGCACCATATTTAGCCATTAAGACTTTGTACACCAGACTATTTTGATTACCTAGGAAAATTCTCCAAAAGGTTTTCGCTAATAGAGCTTGATTGAATAGTCGCATATCTTTAAGACTAAGACCACCTGAACTTTTAGGTAACATTAAAAGCTACCTATTCATGAAAAGACATTTTTTTTTCTTGATTATTGGACCACCAGAATTTCACCACATTACTAGACAATTTATCTAAGAAGGTTACTGGAATCTTTAGAAGAGACATAAAAAGGATCAAAATCTGTCCTGTTTCCTATAATCCTCAAGCAATCGTTGTTGATTCATAGGATAAATAAACAAATTTTCCAGATTTGGAACCACCGGATCTTGTTATTCTGGCGAGGATGGAGCGTAGTTGAGAAGAAAAGCAACTACTAGGATTTTTTTGCCCTTACTAGCTCCTTAATATCGGATCTAATTTTGTGTTTGAGGGCAGGTCACATTAAGTTTTATATGTTTCTTCAGAGGTAGGGGAATAGCTAAACTTGAAGTACTATTTACCTTAATAAATTGCTTATTTGGTGTGCAGAATGGAAAAATCTCCTTAATTATCATGTTGGGTTAAGTAGATTTCAAGCCCAAACGCCTTTTAGAAACAGTAACTAAATCCTGATGGGCTTGGGCTAGCTGACCTTGTAAGTCTAATGATGTGCTAGGTGACTGAGAGCACATTAAGCCCAAAATGACCTCCGTAGTTGTTGTATTAGAAGAGTCAGAGTCAGAGTCTATGTCTTGTTCCTCTACTTGTTGAAAACCATTTCCCAAATTAAGCTGAAGGTTTATGCCGTCTGAATCATTATCATTATCAATAGCCTCTTCCGGATCTTTCTTAGCTTTAGAGTCATTATTCGGCATAAGAGGCAGTATTGGGTTGTGAGAATTGGCATTTGGGCCATCAACCATATCAGCTCTAAGCCACACAAGATTTGGGTCCATTGGCTCCTCCTCTACATTAGTGCGGCTTACATCATTGACCGAGGCAAGAACTGTATCCACAATGTGCAAGTCTGCCCTATCATCAGATGAGCTTTGATAATGTAGTGCTTCAGCTTCCTAGTCCCCTAAATGCCAAAGGAAACACCCTTGTTAGTCTAGTTTTCTAGTGACCATTGGCCACTTCAGCATACTAGAAGCCTATAAAGTAGAAGTAAAAGAAGGATTAAAGTAGTTAACCCCGTATATGGTTGAATTCCATCACCTGCATCCACCATAATTTCTCCTTAAAGGCTTCTAATATATGAGATAAAGATTTGTGGTAGTGAGACTTTGAATGCACGATGCAGCCATAATGTTTACATATTTTGAAGATACGCTCATACTTGAAACTAATCTAAAAGGTCCTGCCATTTATCATTTCCAGGTAGAACTTAAGCACAAGCGGGTCTCTGACATTAAGGACAAATTTGAACCTTAAGTAGTGCCACCTATGGGGGATGCCATCACTTATATCAAACTTTAAGACTGGACCCAAACATCAAGCAATATAATGAGTTGTTTCCATGTTTAAATATTGAAGAGGTAGTATATGGACCTAAATCCATATGGCGCTAGATGAAATTCATGGTCCTTGGCCCTGAGATATGATTGTAGATATTGGACCAACACTAGGGCGGCCATCTATGTTCAAACATAACTCATTCTTAATCTTGTGAAATGTAAGATGAAGTGATTATATCTGATACATCCAAGAACCATAAGTCTGTCTTGTGTTTGCAAAGCATAACGAATATAGGATTGGATAAAACCAGTAATGAACTAGCGTTTGTAAACCACTTGAATCATCAAAGTTCTTAAAAGATAACTATTTGTTTGGTCAATGAGATCAGTACTAGCCGCTATGACTATCCCATGAAGAGGGAAGTAGTCAGGTGGATAGTTGGCCATTTGAAAACTAAAAGTAGGAGTAGAAGAAAAATGGCATTGAGGAATTTGGTATTTCATTCTTAGAGCTCAATATAGTAGCTAGAAAAACAAAAGACTCAGTAACAAATGAGCCAGAAGTGAGAGCCAACTGGATATCACCCAAATTCTTTCAAAAGTACACCAGTCAAGAACACTGTAGCTTGAATAACCAATACATTCTATTTGAGAAGACAAAAAATGAGCCTCGGATGAACGTAGAACAATCTTAGCCAAGTAAATGTGTACTTAAGTCTTAGCCTCTGAGTAAGAACCCCAGTAAGCCTTAAATCTACTAATAACTCAAGGTAAGCCCAAGTTAAAACTAAGTAGTAGAAGGGAATGAAGGGATTGAAGATGATAATCGAGGAAAGCTATGCTACTTGACTTAATTGTAGCCAGATGAGAATAGAGATCTAAGGTTAGCTATTATGAATTGATATGGAAGGACAGATCTGAATAAACCAATAAATGAGATTTGGAAGTAAACCAAGGGCTTTAGAAGGAAAGAAAATTAGGGAAATAAGTGGGAAAACAAGGGAAAATGATGAGAATTGTGGTCAAAGAAGAAGAATGAAGGGGAAGAGTTAAGAGAAGTGCGTGGCTTACACACTAAGGCCTCTTCTAGATTTTTTTTTTTATCAAGCCTACCTAATTTCACCTTATATTGTTTAGTTTTACCAGCAACTCCCAACATTGAACATTTTGTACGGATGGAAAAAATTACTTACGTAGGTTAGGTCTATAAAGAGCTTAGTTCATGATTCCCAGTCTTGTGAAAAACTGAAGACGTGCAGATGGTGAATTGAAGACCTTCAAGTAGTTGGAGGTGTTGATCCATATGTATACTCTTCCTCCAACATATGCATTCCAACATTTGGCCACCAGCTCACATTTCAGTCTCGACCCTTTAATGTTTTGTAGCTTCATTTAAGGACAAAAGTGCAACAAATAGAATAAGTTTAAGAGTAGGCCATGCTTCATATGTAGTGTCAGTTAAAGTTTTAAAAAAGCCATATAAATATAATTTTTAACTTTTAATTTTAAGGATTTCATCTCTATTTACGGTAATGTTAGCCTTAGAAATTATGAAATGCTATAGCCAACATCCACCTCTGTTTAGAAGTGAAAATGGGACGAGTAGAGCTTGAGCCTTTTGTTATTTGATGTTATTTGGGCTTAAGCTCAAATTACTCGAGCCCAATTTTTTAGGTTCGAGCTCAGCCCGAAAGCTCATTAGGCTCGAATGATATATATAAATCATAGTATCAAAATTATAACTTAGATGGAAAATGGGGGACTAGATTTGCAATTTTTTTACATCGATGACTTGAGAAGGGAAAAATATAAAACCTATCCCAAACTTTCGAATCCTTTGTTACTCTACCTTGGTTTTATAAACTTCATAAATGAGTAATCATCTTCCTCAAGAAGTCGCCTCGTAATCATCTTTCTCCTTCACAGACCTCATTTTTGTCTCATTCACCCTATAAAAGTTCGCCACTTTAGCCCCATTTTCATCACTTGCTCATAAATTGCCACTTTCTTCTCCAATTTTTGGGTCGCTGCTGCTCATAATGGTAGAGAGCATCACGGACCACAGCCTTTGTCGGCTGTCGCTCCGCATCATGGATTTATGGGGTTGATTGTTGTTTGTTGCCGAACTGGGTTTCCGGCACCGGCGTATGCTTAGGGAGTCAATCTTCAACCACTTGTAGAGGTGAGGCACCGATCTTCGGGCTCTCGTCAAGTAAGCAATCAGGGCTGCAACTTGACTGAAGGGCCAATCAATTGACAATCAAGCAATAGTTGGTTAGGACTGGGTGAGTGGATTAATCACTTAGGCTGGGCTGCTTGGGGGACGAAGGGAAGGGAGTAGCTGAGTAAGTGTCATGCCCCAAACTGCCCCTGGCCCATCTGGGCCCGATTATCAAATTAATGCAGCGGAAGTTATTCATACTGAAGGGGCTTTATTAGCTAGTTATGAGCACCTACGGCGTGACTTCAGGATCTATTCTGGTACTAGCTTGTTACTTAAATATTTTCAATGTGTTGTCAGGGTGCTCTCCAGGAACGAGCTAATACCTATGTGGAATTCTAGTGTTCCATTTATGGACTTTACCACTTACCCGGTTACACACACAAGTCTTTAGATGCCATTTCAAAAAAATCCAATAAATCCAGATTCACTGGAAGTCTTCCCTTAGTTACACACATAATCAACAAATCATACTTGCAATTCAAGCAAAGCATACACTTAATCCATTAAGTGCATAGGATGTGTGTCCATCAAGTGTACTAATCCAATGCATGGCAACAAAGAAGTCCATCTCATTTTCAACTTTGAAAACCACATTTATATATATCCATGAGCATCAGCCAAGTCTAGTACACATAACATGAATATCTATCATGGCATTTCATCAAAATTCATCCTAAGATAATCATGATCACAATGTGCATCTAACAAGCATCTCCTACTTGGAAAACATACCAAGGATGCTATATGTCCATAACTAGTTAAGTTTAGGTTTTACAGACCAAGTTCTTATGTCTACCCAAACTTTAACTCATAACCTGGAACTCATTCCAGCTTAATAGACCTTGTTCCCACAACTTCTAGACTCCACAAGCCTGCACAAGGAAGTCCAAACCATTAGCTTATTCCGCAAGTAAAATATACCACATAAGTCACTTAGAGTCAAATGAATATTTTAAGCAACACTAAACTCATACCCAACCCTTTAGCAAAACATAACGAGTACTCTAGTACTCCCTACTTGATCTATCAAGCCATCCAATCCACTTCCTGAAAAAAGTAAAGAAGGGCGGGTGAGTTATAAAACTCAGTAAGGATCCAGGTGTGAGGTAAGTAACTCATGACTTTCGTAGTCATATCCGGCTTAAAAAGCCAAAATTGTGCCAAGAACGTAATGGCAATGCCAAATTAGAATGAGGTAATCTCTCGTGACTTTCGTAGTCACATATGGCTTCCAAAGCCTATTCTTAAGCCAAGAATGTCATGGAAATTAAATCCCATGCCAAGAATACCATGGCAAATAAATCCAAGCCAAGAATATCATGGCAAATAATCCTGTTCCTGCAAAGGAAAACACTAAAATAAAGAAAACACAAGATACATCACAATAGCAGCAACAACAATAATAATAATAATTTGGGTCAGCATGCACAAACAACAACGGTTCAGAGAAGCACACAACACACGCACTCAACCACAAGTTTTCCTGGGCAATCACTACTGCCACCCACTACTGGCACCCCTGGCCAGACTGGCAGTATTGGCACCAATGGCACCCCTGGCAAGTGTCCAAGGCTTTAAACCTCAATTCTCCTTCTTAATCATACCACCCGTTCCCCTAGAGCTCCGAGTTACATAGTAAGTTGGCCATTCTTACTATAAACTCTAACACTTGCCTTTATATTGATTAGCTAATTAAACCATATATATATATATATATATATATATATATATATATATATATATATATATATATATATATATATATATCCACAAATGCCCATTATTCATATCCATAGTTGCCGAAGCAACAATCCTCGTCCAATATGCACTTACGTGCCCAAAGTTGCCGAAGCAATGATACCTCATCAATTATGCACTTACGTGCCCAATTATTAAACTAAGAAAGTAACATGAGCCCTCACACAAAGAACAACTAACCCGCTGCACACCTATGGTCACTTGGTTCTATGACCATCACATAGGGGCATTTATACTCACAAACAATATCATGGAAGTACACCATGCAATAAGTGAGTAAATGATCCTTACCACCATTGGTGTAACTTTTTGCTCATTGCCTTTGCTTTGCTTTGTTTGTTGTTGGAACTTTGCCATTTCCTTAATGGACTCAACCACACTTAAGGAGGTAAAGGCCCACTTAGCCTTTTTGTGAACTGAGGCCCAATTTTCTGTGAACTCAGGCCTACATTGGCCTTTTCTGGAATTCTGGCCCAACTTATCATTTAGGCCCAATTTTACCTTTTCAGGACTTGGGCCTATATTAACCTTTTCAGGATTTAACCCATTTGCCAATAATTCCATTATGGCCCAAAATAGCCCATTTCATAATTTATGGACCAAGAACACTTGGTTTTCAATTTGGGTCTTCAAATTTAACTTTTGGCCCAAATAGCCCCATCATTTCTTTTTCTTGCTCAAATTAGTCCCACAAGTTTTCTAAGGACCATTTATGCCAAGAACACTTGGCTAACACTTTGCATGTTCATAAGAACACTTGTACTACCATGAACACATGGTTTAAACTTATGTATGCCAAGATTACTACTTGGCCGAATCTTCTAGTACTTCCATAGCTTACAAAATTCTCCTTTTTGCATCCAACTTTTTGCCATTATCTTGTATATTCACAAGGACTTTAATGATACCAAGAACACTTGAAAAAATGTCCATGCATGCCAAGATTCACACTTGGCCGAAACTTTCCTCTTTCTTTTCTTTCATCTTTTGCTTGTTTCCTTCCTTGGAATGACCATACAAGCCTCGAGGCACCAAGAACACTTGGTTTCATGCCTCCAAATGCCATGTATACTCATGGCCGAAACCTCCATCCTTGCTTTTCATGGCTTAAAAGTGCCATGCATATAAAGAGCTCTTGAGTTGAGCTCAAGAACAATAATATCCTTCCATGGCCGAAATATCCACTTGATTTCCTTGCAAAAATCCAACATGGCCAAGTCATTAGAGAGTAGCATCTAGCTCAAAATACATGAAACTACCAAGAAAAACTTGGTTCACTTACAACTTTTAAATGGCCGAAACTTGAGCTTCACTTTCTTGGAGTTCGTCTTCATCTTCTTGCTCTTCATGGCTTAGAAATGCCATGCATGTAAGGAGCTCTTGAGGTGAGCTCAAGAAAACCATTTTATCCATATGGCCGAAACTTCACAAGCATTTCTTCATGGGTTTTCTTTGATTTCTCACTTTGTTCTTGGTCTAGATGGGTTTAGGAGCTTGAAAGCTTCAAGAAAATGTGTTTGCATGTGCAAGAACATGCATTTCTAGCTATGGCCGAATCTTAGATGAAGAAAGAAGGAGATGGAGTTTGAAGAACACCATGACTGGAACTTAGAGAGAAGGGAGAACTTTTGGTGCTAGAGAGAGAGTGGAAATGAAAATGAAATGAAAGTGGGAGTGATGGTTGGTTATGCACTTGCAAATGAAAGAGAAATGAAACTCAAATGCATTCTAAATGTGCATTAAACGTATATTCAAAGAAGGTGGTTGGTCATGGTGCTAAATGAAGTGAAATGCACCCAAAATGCATATCAAATGCATAATTTGGAGGTATGGCCGAATTTTGAATGAAAAAGGTGGGAGAATAAGTCAAATGCTCATTAAAGCATTGCTTGGACAAGTGATGGTGGGAAGAATTAAATAATGTAAAGTGGGAGACAATGTAAGTGGGTGATTAAAATATGGTGACTGGGATTTGTAGTGGGAGACAAGGCATGGGTAATAGAATAGTCAAATTGGGAAAGTGGGGGACAAAAGTAAGTGGGGTAATATTTAATTGGTGAGTGGAGGATGTGGTGAAGGGATTAAATAATTATGAGTGGAATGTGTAGTATGCCAATTTTAAATTGGTAACATGGGGTGGCCGGCCATGCATATATTTTTCATGAAAAATGGCCAAATTACTCACTTGGTCCTCCATCTTTCTCCAACTTTGCAATTGAGTCCTCCCACCCAACTTTTCTTTGTGCAATTGAGTCCCTCAACTTCCAAACTTGCCATTTTTTTATCACCCAAACTCTTGGCCTTAGCCAAGCATAATTCTCAGAGTGTCCAACACTCATTAATGCCCATTCCATAAATAATTCAAAGTCTCTACAAATAATTTCGCTAAGTTTTCAAATTAGGAAACTATTTATGCCACTAATCCACTTAACCCGGTAATTAATCATTCATCACTTTCCGGGTGTAACAGTAAGGGTCAGGACAGGACTTAGTTAGAACATGATAGACAAAAGGGCTCGAGCCCAATAAGCTCACGAGCTCATAGAGATGGATATTTTAATACTCAAACTCGACCCCAAACTTGTTTGAGCCAATTTTTCAACTCAAACTTAAAATAACTTGACAAAAAAAAAACCTCGATTCGGGCTGGAGACCTACAAAAAGCCCGGCGCTTTTAACGCCTTGCTCCGTTTGCCACGAAAGAGAGAGCAACATTATGCCTTTCCTCTTAGACCTCACCAAGTGAAGATGTTCAGGTCTCCGCTCCGAATCTATGCAAGGCCTCTTTTTGCTCCATTAGCTACAACAAGGCTCTCTCGTTTGAGCTCCAGAGCACCGCTCTATAGCTTTTCTCTTTCGTTTCCTGTAAAACCCACAAAAACCTCATTTTTTCCGTCGCCGCTTCACTCTCTACTCAGCACCACCGTCTCCAGGGACAAAAATGGCAACCGGGAGGAACCTGTCCTGCTCTCTGGTACGACCCACTTCTCTGTCTTGCTCTTTTATTTTCTATCTCTAAGTTCTGTTGTTTGCGTTCCATGTGTTCGAAGAAAGTCCTCCTTTTTCTGCGTTATTCGCATTTTAGTTACCCCTAGAATGTAAGCGTTTACCAAAAATAGTATCGTGTTAGCTCGGAGGGCATATGGGCAGGGTTCGTTCATGTCTGTTTTGTGGTTGTGCAGATGAAACAACTGAAGAGGAGGTGGAACCCATCGAAGAGTGGGAAGAAGAAGATGATTCTGAGGCTGAGGTTTATACTTATGCTTGGCCTAATGGCAAGCAATATCAGTTATTGATTTCGTTGGTTTGGTTGAGGTTAACTCTTTTTGTGATGTAGATAGGTGATGGAGGAGCTGGTGGTGGCATTGCCTTGCAATGGGTACCTTGGGGCGAGCGTGCTCTTTCTATTGCTCGCGAGGTATTATCGCAGTTTGGGGATGACATAAAGCTCTATGCTTTCAAGACCACTCCAAGTGGTTACATTTATGTGAGACTTGATAAAGCATCACATGAGTAAGTTCCCTAACATCTAAGATTCTTGATGAATAAAGGCTTTTGTTTTCAGTAGTTAAAATTAGTGAAAGAAACAGGCCACTTTCTTAACATACTCTCACGTCTTCTTTTACTTTTCATTCTCTTTTGCTTGACAGAAACTCTAATCTTCTTGTGATTTAAAAATGTAAATTCTATATATCAACGTGTGTTTGATATTATCTTAAGCATTGGTCTCGCGGTCAAAGCTCTAATACATGTTTAAGCTTACATGTCTATGACTTTCATGATTTCGAAAGTACTGATTTTGGTTATCCTCAGATATGGATGCCCCAGTATGGAGGAACTTGAGAGCTATAGTCGAGGATTCAAGAAAAGATTAGACGATGCTGGAGTAGTCGGAGAAATTCCTGATGATTTGGCTCTAGAGGTAAAGATTCTTCTCATTGTTGTTCAAATATGGATGCATTTGATTTACCATAAACGGATTACATAGCTAAGAATGCAATTTCTTTCCCAAAGGTATCATCTCCTGGTGTGCAGAGGATATTAAAGGTTCCAGACGACTTGTTTCGGTTCAAAGAGATGCCTATGAGAGTATCTTATGTTGAAAATGAGGAATCATCGTTGAATTGCCGAGAGAAAATTGGGGTCTTCCAGCTGGACTCCATAGAAACAGAATCAGAGAACTGTATATGGAAGTTAGCAAATGTAAAGGAAAACAGAGACCCTCAGAGCAAAGGTAGACCTTTTAGTCGTAAACAAAAAGATTGGAGGTTAAAGCTTCCATTTGCCATGCATAGGAAGATCATATTGTACATGGATCATTGAAAAATGACTGATAATGAGCCAAAGTCCCTAGAAGGGCCATGAAATATTTTCTTCTATTTGTTCATGTTCCTTGATTTTGTGTCATGGTGTGACTACCTGAGTATGCTAATATGCTATACGTGCTTGTCTAAATATTCTGTTATTTTTCATATAAGTTAAATTAAACATTGTAATTATGTAGGTCATGCACAAAGATCTTCAATGCAACCAAATTTGTGAGTTTTTGTAACCGTCTTACAAAATTTAAAACCAAAGTTGGTTTAAGATATTAAATTTATAGGTAAAGTCCACCGGGGTAACTAGCTTTTATTTTTGTCCCAAATGGGTACTCTACCTGTCATGAAAATATTACAGCTCCTTTCCATAGATAAAATTCATGGCTAACCGCCCAACCGTCATCCTACCTTTGCTGCTACTATACTGTACCACTGGGCCAAAAATTGGGGAAGAAACTCGGGTTTTGGCGCAATTGGGCAAGGAAAATCAGTTGGTGTAGTCGGAGCGGCGCAATTACTGTATGATCTCATCAATTACCGTCCAATCATTAGCCTAGCTAGACACGAATTCGGGTGAGACCCTATGCCGGAGAAGTTCAACACCGGCGTTCTCAATTGCTACGGAGCGTTGCGATTGTGAACTACTGCAAAGCATTGTGAATCGAGGCAAATTGAGGTTGATGTGGAGAGTTGCAATTTGTGGTCTCAACTGTGGAAAGAAGGGTAGGAGTCAGCAAGTGATGGTGACTGTTGGAGGAGGAGGTGGGTAATCATCTTTTGATCATATCGCTTGAATTGCCAATAGTGACCACTGGAGAAGAGGTGGGCAACTCAAGCGGAGAATTGGTGCCCACAGGGTGGCTCTAAGGGTGGTCAACAGCTTTCTGTGTGGCGACAGGAGAGAAGTTAGGGTTTTGGGGGCTGATATGGTGAGGGAGAGTAAAATTAGTTATAGTTATAGTTTAAGGTTTAAAATTAATGATTGAAAAACTTCGATGACTAAAGTTATTATTTTAAATTTATTTTAGTGTTATTTAATGTCATGTCAGTATGTTCTGTTTGATTTAATGACCGAATTGACAGAAAATATTTAAATAAAACGCACATTAAGATATTAGGTATCATGCTGGGACAAATGTTAAGGTATGGTATTATTTAAGACAACAATAAAAGCTAAGGTGCTCTGGTGGACTTTACCGTTAAATTAATACACTACTAAGAGAGCTGTCTATATCTTATAATGGTAAAATGAATCCATCCAAAATAATGACTCACCAATCCTTACCATGATCTAAGAGAGCGCCTATTATCCAGAACATGACAATGAAACATGTTCTCATGGTTACCAAAAACTAAATTCGATGCAGCTTTTTTTCCCCCAAGTTCATAAGATTTGCCATTTGAACTGTTGCCAGACATTTCACATTCGGAAAAACACACTTTAGGACTTCCATAAACTAAATATTTATCAAAATTCTGAGATTGGGTATCGAGTGGATGAGGGAAATGGTTAGAAATTTTATGCTCCGTTTGGGAACAGTTTTTGAAGATTAATGTTAAAATTTTGAATAATTTATTAACGGTGAACATAAAACTGTTAAAACTAAAAATTAAAAGTTACCATTAGATAATTTTTTTAAAATTTTAATACTAATCACTGACACTAATGTTAAATAGGGTCAAGGTACGGTATCCAAATTATATTTCTTCAAGCAACGTCTTCTTCAGTAAAATTCAGTTCATCCTCCACATTAGCAGAAACACAAGACAGGACCTACACTACATCCAGCAAAAGAAATTACTAGTATTCTAGTCATTGAGTAGAAATCGGAAAAATTCGCTCAACAATTGGCAATCAGTATTCAGTAACCCCATTACTTAAGAGTTGAAGAAAGAGACAGCAAAATTTACATGGGACAGAAGGTCATCCAGAGGGAACAAAATCTGCAGATGAATTGAATGACATATCAGGGTGACAGCACTCCGACCAACGTTCGGTATTCTTTTTCTGTAATAGACCTTATTCCATTTGGATCAGGAACTTCTTCTACTTCTTCTTCTTCTTCTTCATCTGTTTCTTGTTCATGTACTTGTTCTTCCCTGTCTTCGCCAATGTCTTCTTTAGGAGGGAAGCCTCGGGTCCGCGCAAGCAGCCACTGATCTCTGACCCCGCAGTTAATTGCATACTTGACTGAATGTTCTAAGTATCCCTTGTCAGTAATAAGGTCTGGCTCAACTGTCAGCATTCTCATGAGCCCTGAGAAGAAAATAAAAACATGTTTAAGTTGCAGTTCAAAGACAAGATGAGAATTACATATATGCAACTGGTTCTTGTAACCTTGATAATAACAAGTATCCTTCAGTCATCTGGAACTTTTTATATTTGCAGAAATGATGTTCTGGTTACCATTCTACTTCCAAAAATTAAGTTGAATTCTGATAGTTGCTCAAAATTTCAATTGCTTGGTATGTCTTTTTCTTCTTAACTGTTCTATGGAAATTAAAAGGTCTGTCATACTGACAGCTGAACCTTATATAGCATAAACATGTTTGCATTGAGAAAACAAGATGATATGGAGTGCAGACTGATGATATATGTATTTCTTACCTGCAACAATGCCATCTCCAGATATTGACATATCACAAGTGAAAGGGGTGACGGGGGCATCTTCCGTGCCACGCATTGCACCATTATGCTCCTTGGTGTAGTAGTGTATGTCGGAAGTACCATTTGTTACAAACAATACTTCTAATTTTTCATGCCAAAGCGGTGCAACCACTCCCCAATCATAATGAGTGAACTTGGATATATCATTGTCCTTAGTATCAATTTCTTCGGTGGGCTTGATCCCACAAAGGAACTCTAGTTCTTGCTTGGTGACCTCGATAACATTTGCAAGACTCCATGCTTCTTGAATGAAAGACTTTGTTCCTTCACTAGACTGCCACAGAGGCATTGGAAGGTTTACATCATAGAATATTTGCCCTCCAAGTTTCTTCGAGATCCTGATGGCTTGCAATGTGGTTGGTCCCATGTTCCGATCTAGCAGAGAATGTGTGCTGAAGTAGAACATCTTTGCCTGCAAAACATTTCTTAAGAAGTCAATGACGTCTCATTTAGGACTCAAAAATACTTTCTGTGAACTGATAGTTTATGCATCTCAAGTGAGACTACATGATGTAATATGCAGCCGCCAAAAGTAAAAGATCAAAAATAGGACTCCTGCAGTCCCAAATTGATTGAAACATTTGGGTTTGGCACGAAGATTAAGAAAAAAGAAAAAGGTCGTGAGTTGTTTCTACTTTTGTCTTCCACTTTTTGAACGTAAATAAAGAAATAAAGATAGAAAAAGTGAATATTGAAATGATAGTTTGAAGGGAAATATAGTAAAATTATTTATTAACTATGAAAATGTTGCAAAAAATTGGGATGACCCAAAGAAAAAAAAAACTTATGTTGCAAACAATATGGGACACACACACACACACGTACTAATGTGTCTTTAACCGAACATGGGCAACTTACTCGAATGAGGAGCAACTATACCTACACGTGAAAGTTCTACATTGGATATGCAAGAAACTCAATTGAAAACTTGCTTCTTCCCCTCAATTAGGAACCAAGTATTTTCAATTACCAATTGCGTAATTGAACTGCTACCAGGTGGTAAGTAATGAACTACTAAAAAATATATCAATGCCTTATTTACCAATAATTACATGTCAATTGGCAATGCCTTTTCTTCTGCAGGTGGTCAGTTGTAGATGATATGTATAAATGTGCTTTAGGGAAGTCCTTCAAGCCAAAAATACTAGTATGAAAGTTGAAAGCAGGAAAACTTTGGTCGAATAAGAATATTAAGATGTGGAACCATTATTGCTGGAGAAGTTTAAAAGAAAGCAAACGGATATGATGGTCTCCCTACTTTGTTTTAGTTTTCATCATGTTCAAGTGTAACTTCTATCATAGACCATCAAAACTACAATATCTGTTTGTTTTGAAGTGAAGCAAATAACAAATTAACTACAGTTGATGTCGAACATCTGACATGCAAAACTATGAATTAGGTGGAGCCATCATAGACAAACATTAACTGTTTCTCACTTTGAAAACAGACTTTGAGGCCAATTACCTCTTTCAGCACATCAATATTGATCTCAGACCTTGAGAGGGAATCCTCTGCACAGGGTTTGACAGTAGTCATCTTCATGCGACCTCTCTTACTAACCTTCATCTGCGTCATGGCTGTAGCCCTTTTATCATCAATCCGAACTGACCTTGTTTGAACATTGTTCACATTCAAATAGCCCAGCATTGCTTGACCAAAGTCATCATCGCCTAATTTTCCCATGAAAGCGACTTTACCTCCCAAACTTGCAAGAGCAAGGGCAACATTGCCTGCTGATCCCCCAGGAGCCCTGATAAATTTTTCTGGGACCCACAAGGCATCTTTCTTTCTTTCATGAATTTCATAGTCTATAAATCTGTTGGCTGGCCTTCCTGATGGAACAAATGCATGCTGGGCAGCTCCAAAGCAGCAAACAAGGGGAGGCCACCCATATGTGAAGCTAATGTCTTCTCCTTCATCTATTTTCAACTCACAGTCTTCCCCACTGTCCTCACCCTCACTGTCTGCGGAAGTGGAATCTTCAAGATGCCTTGTTTCAGATTCAGTTCCTTGATCCTCCCCACCATCATCCTTCTTAGTCTTCCTTCTTTGTCTCACCTTCTTCTCTGTTTTCTGATCCTCTATGCTGGTCAATGCTGATGACACTGCCACATGATAAGCACTTAACCTTTAACTTCAGAAGCTGGGTTTCTACAATAATGAGTAAAGTCAGGCAGTAAACAAAGAAACCAAACCACGAAAGAACATCAGGCACACCTTTCTTCCCTGTCCTTCTCAATTTCTTCTCTGTACCTTCCCTTGAAATAGAGATAACGCTGTCATCTCCACCATCCATATTTTCTTCAAATTCAGATACATCCCCTGGCTCATCAACTTTTTCTTTCTTCCTCGTCCGTGCAGAAGTACGTCTACCACCACCCCTAGATGCTTTCTTTTTCACAGCTGCCCCATTATCACCGGATTCATCTTGAGCAAAATCATCGACAATTTTCTTCCTGACCGCAGCTGCAAAAACCCATTTATTCTTCAAACCGAAATACTGAAGTTGCACAAAGTTGACTGATGATGAGAGAAGCCTATCTGAATGACACCTGCATATTTGCACAACAAATATACCCGTCACTAATACACGTGAAAAGCTTAAACTAGAACAATTGCCATTCCCATCACCTATTAAGGACAAAAAAAAATTTAGAAACTGAAGCATAGCTAGTCCCAAGAATTTGCTGTAACAAGGATACATTCAGCTGTAAAAAGAAACCTTTTTCATTCTTCTCCGTTTTTGCCCTTCATTTAGAATGAATTCTTCTATAACCTTTTAGAAAACCAGACCCATCATCATAAGTTATTTTCTATTTCAATGAGCTTTCCGAATCTAAAGGAAAAAAAAATATTTCCGCTTCCATGTTTCTTTCCGAAGTGCAAAAGTGCTAGTTGTTGGGGAGGGGTGGGGGACATCCATACTTAAAAATTCATCAAAAATCTCATTCCAATAAGAGCTACACTGAAAGAAACTGAATTTTAGCACGTAAATTTGATGGTAATCCCACTAAACAGAAGATTAACCAGAAGCAAGAGCAAGAGAGAGACAAGAAAGCACCTAGGCAGCGAGAGAGACTGAGAAAATGAGAGAGCAGCCATAGAGCAAGAATTCCAGGGAGCTCTTGATCAGGGTCTGATTTTGGTTAGAAACAGAACAGTGCTCGGACACTTCCTTGTCCTGTGTCTCCCTGTCTGGCGTGGGTTTAAGAGCAGAGCAGACTGGGTTTCGCATTAGGATGAGGAGAGGTCAATGGAAAAGGAAACTGAAAATTGCACTATCATATACCATACTTTGGTACTACAGTCAAAATAGCTCACTAGTTTTATTTTCTGTAATCGGAGCCCTTATACTTTTTAACCTCAAACGGCGAATTTTCATTTTTTTCTTTTTGGCATCAATCCATAATTCACCCCCAAAATTTTATGAATCGGACAATTAACCCCCTCAACTATGTTTCAAGGTAACTCAGCTCCCAAACTTTAGGGGTTCACGGTGCAGGTTTGACCGGGTTCATCCTAAACTCAAACTACACCACATAGGTGACCGGATTATATAATATAAAACCAAACCGCATCATTTACCACAAATTTTGATTAAAACTGAAACAGCATAGAATGCGGTTTGATACGATTCAGTTTAACCGGTTTATCTTTTCTATTTTGTAAAACAATTTAAGCTGTTTCACAACACTTGTCTTAATGTTAATACATTATTTTGAAACCTAAATAGTTTTACAATATCAACAATTCCATACTTTAGAACATCATAAGCACAAAATAGACTTTTTGTTATAAAATACAAAGATAGTATATGGAGTCCAAAGCTCTTGCCACACAAGGTTGCTAAAGCTCATACTTGATTAGGGTGCAAAATTACTTCAAAATATTTTAGCTTTTTATATATAATGATCTCAACTTTAGCTACATGAAATTAATAAGTGTGAGTTGCAAGACATTCACAATGAATTAAAATTATGAACAATAAATTCCTAAATATGAAAATATGCTTACATAGAAAAAATATACAATGAATGAGTGGTCATCAATCAACACCAATAATAAGTAATGTCTGAGTTACCTTGAAAAATTCTGTAAAGTTGTAGAATAATAAATTACGAATTAGATGTATCATTATGTGTATATTATACAATACATTAACCACAAATACAAAATAAACTATTTTACCTAATTCAATTTGTTCAAGTTCATCAATTCTTTTCTCAACTTCAAATAAAACTTTCTATGAAGTTATTAAGAATGCGGTTTAATTTGAGTTTAAAGGGTTTAAAAATTAAAACCCGAACCACACCACGTATACATCGATTTTTAATTTTTAGAACCCAAACCACACTATAACTCGTATAAACTCACATAGCCAATAGGTTGATTCGGTTTGATCTATGCGATTTTGCGGGTTGAGCGGGTTGGATGAACACCCCTTCCAAACTTTATAAATTGGGACACATAACCCCTTTAACTAATGGAAATGTTCTTTTTAGTTTATTAGGGGATTAAATGACAATAACATTGAACAAGGAGGTTAAACTTGACATTTTAGCAAATTGTTGTTAGTCTTCCTTCTTAACTCCAATTGGCATACTAAGGATGCTCTTAATTTTCCAAGGAGCTTTCCAATCTCCTACATTCAAAGCTGTGAAAGAAGACGACCTCTACAGTAATATGCCAAAACATCAAGTTCGATCTCTTTATTTAATGTTACTGCCATTTAAGTTCCTTAGAAACCAAAAAGAACATTTCCATCAGTTGGAACTTAGAATGGGTTTTGTGCCCTAGTTTACAAAGTTTGGGGCTGAGTTGCCTTGATTCATAGTTGAAGGGTTAAGTGTCCGAATCAATAAAGTTTGGGGGTTAATTATGGATTTAGGCTTTTGCTTTGTCCGGGAATCTGTTATCGCCTCGACTCGGGCAGAAACTGAAATTGAACCCGTTCAAGAGCCGCTTCTAATTATGAATCTTTTCAAGCAGCTTTCGCCCATCAAACGTCTGGGTATTATTGCGCACAAGTACCTCAGAGGTAATCCATAGCGCTCTCTCTCTCTCTCTCTCCCATAACTGCTGAAGGAATCAATAAATAAATCAGTTTAGGTTTACATGATTTTGATTTCATGAATGAATGAGGACAAGAAACAGATTCTAGGCCAATTGGGTTCTGGGGTTCATCTTCTGTTTATTCCCAATTCTCAGTTTGCATTCTTAAGGTGGGCAACTCTCCAGAACTATAGCTGATTTGAGAAGTAATGGTTACTATGATTTTGTTACATGAGGATTTAATAGGTTTGAATAATTGCATTTTGTGCTTGTTTTTTTTGTTTTCTAACAGCATCTAGTTTTGCCTCCCAAAGTTTGACATCTGATTCCTTCATTGAGGTTTATACTCAAGAGCAAGAAGTTGTGATTGCTCTGGGAAGCAACGTGGGTGACAGGCTAAAAAACTTCAATGAAGCCTGTCAATTGATGAGGGCATCTGGTATCCATATAAGAAGGCATGCTTGTTTATATGAGACTGCTCCTGCCTATGTCACTGATCAACCCCGGTTTCTCAATTCTGCTGTTAGAGCTGTTACCAAGCTCGGGCCGCATGAACTTTTGGGAGTGCTTAAGAATATTGAGAAGGAAATGGGGCGGACTGGTGGAATAAGATATGGTCCGAGGCCAATTGATCTCGATATATTGTTCTATGGGAAGTTGAGGATATTTTCTGATTCGCTTACTGTACCACATGAGAGAATATGGGAACGGCCATTCGTGATGGCTCCACTGTTGGATGTATTGGGATCTGTTGTTGAAAACGACATTGTTGCTTGCTGGCATTCACTTGCACAACATTCAGATGGACTATTTGGATCATGGGAGAAGTTGGGAGGTGAATCTCTAATTGGAAAGGAAGGGATGAGAAGAGTTTTGCCTGTGGGAGATCGTCTGTGGGACTGGTCAGAGAAAACCTCTGTTATGGGTATACTTAACCTGACCCCAGATAGTTTTAGTGATGGAGGGAAGTTTCAGTCTGTGGAGAAAGCAGTTTCTCAGGTTCGTCTGATGATTTCTGAAGGAGCAGATATAATTGATATCGGTGCACAATCTACACGGCCAATGGCCTCGAGGATTTCCCCTGAAGAGGAACTAGATCGCTTAGTCCCTGTCCTTGAAGCTGTTCTAGGAGTTCCTGAAATAGAGGGGAAATTTGTCTCTGTTGATACTTTCTACTCAGAAGTTGCTTCTGAAGCAGTGAGCAAAGGAGCTCATATCATAAATGATGTGTCGGCTGGGCTGTTGGACCCAAACATGCATAGGGTTGTTGCTAAACTGGAAGTTCCTTATGTTGCAATGCACATGAGGGGAGATCCGACCACAATGCAAAGCAGTGAAAACCTGCAATATGAAGATGTTTGTACACAGGTTGCTTCTGAATTATGCTTAAGAATCAGTGATGCAGAAGCCTCTGGTGTCCCTGCTTGGAGAATCATCATTGACCCTGGTATTGGATTTTCAAAGAACACCGAGCAGAATTTGCAAATTCTTATAGGGTTGCCTTCATTTCTAGCCAAGGTTGCAACGAGAAGCATTGCTTTGTCCCATTCTCCTTTATTAATTGGACCGTCAAGAAAGAGATTCCTAGGTGAAGTTTGTGGTCGCCCAAACACAGTTGAGAGAGACCCTGCAACTGTTGTTTCCACAACTACTGGAATTCTTGGGGGTGCTAACATTGTCAGGGTTCATAATGTCAGAGATAATCTAGACGCAGTGAAGCTGTGTGATGCAATGTTAAGACAAGAAAACTCCTTTATGACTTATGAGAAAATCAGGCAATGATTTTGACTTCAAGTGTTATAGCGTCTTTGGAGCAGAGGGAATTTAAGATCCCTTTCTTCCTTGGAATAAAGGACAAGCTTGAGCATTACGTTACACATTCCTGGTTAAAACGAGCCATGAGTTTTGTTCTTTAGGCTGCAATTTAACATGGCTAAAGCGACATTTCAGGCCAGCGCATGAGCGTGACTCTTGAGCTTAACTCAATTAGCCATGACTCAGAGTATGAAACTGGGGGCAAAATTAATTTAAGCTTTGATTCAAATGCCTAAACACACTTGATTTGCCTGCTAGCTCTTTCTAGCACTAATGCGCCTCTTGGCTCATACATTGCTTGGAAAAGCAAAATTGAGAATTGTCTTCCAACATGAACTGGAGTAGATACGAAGCATCTTTACCAAGAGGTTAATGGTTGCATGATACAAAGATTCTTGGAGGAAATCAAAGAAACACGGCCATGGCATTTCCTTTAGTAATTGCTGAGACCAGCAGCGGCAACAAGATTAGCTATTATGCATTTTTCAGAGCTTCTGCTTCCGCTCTTGCC
The DNA here is from genome assembly GCA_039654915.1 of Aquilaria yunnanensis. Lineage (NCBI taxonomy): Eukaryota > Viridiplantae > Streptophyta > Magnoliopsida > Malvales > Thymelaeaceae > Aquilaria > Aquilaria yunnanensis. The sequence continues at coordinate 9,289,855 of CM077595.1, forward strand.
ATCGGATCATCTTTGGTTTCTATCTCATCCTCCTTTTCACCCTCTCTCTCCTCTGCCATCTTCTTTCTGTGCAATTCCTCTGCTGCCTTCATTGCAGCCTGGTTCTCTGCCTGTATCCGCTGCATTTCCTCTTCTTGCTGCTGGCGCTCAAACCAGGTATCAGCATCCGCCCAAACTGAAATACAACAAAACCAGGGATAATCACAAAGCCAGAAAATCAATGGGATACCGAAATCAGGTCAGCACTCAATCAAATGAAACCCTGAACTCCATCTTGCAATTCCTCGTTAATTCAACAACAATTTGACAAACTTGACAGGAAAATTGAAATACAGGCGAAAACCCGATATCCCAGAACCCTGAGAAACCTAATTTTCAATCAAAAAAGAGAGGAGCAGGAACATACTGGGTTGAGCGGCCCAGCCCTGCTCGCCACCCTTGATGCGCTCGGGAAGGGCGTAGTTGACCGTGAGGACGCGGCCGTAGAGCTCGGCGCCGTCCATGTTGTCCATAGCGGCGGCGGCGTCTTCCTTCTCGAGGAAGGTGACAAAGCCAAAGGAGCGGTGCTTCTGGGTTGCCTGATCGAGAGGGGTCTTGACGTCCTTGATGTCGCCGAAGGGGATGAAGGCAGCGTGGAGGATCGCTTCGTTCACTTCCTCCGCCAGTCCCCCCACGTACACCGTGTTCTTCTGCACCGCCTGCTGCATGATCTGCTACTCTCTGCTCTTGCTCTCCTCCTCTTCTATCTTCTCGATGGCCTTTGTATTTCGATTTCAATTCCAGAAATCCTTCGCCAGACCAGGAGGCTCATATGCGCGAAGGCGTACAACTCCTTCTTTTTTTTTTTTACCCCCCTTAAAAAATGACACTGATTGTTAGAAGGAATTACGCATTATACCCGTCCCAAAATGACAATGCGATCAGGAGGCGAACAACGATAACAAAATCCAGGGATGATGATTAGTTGGAGAAGGTGCAGTCTGGAGGCGACGAATGATTGGAAAAGCTTCAATCTGGAGGCAATGGCGGTCAGGTAGAGACGGCGGCGACAACAACAATGAAGTAGGGTTTCTACAAGGGAATTAGGGAAGCAAGAGTACTTCCAGAGGCAATGTGGTCAAATTCAGGGCTGAAAGTGGGTTATATACAGAAAATTTGGGGTAGATTAGTATGTTTAATTTAACTATTTATAAAATATATTCCCTCCATTTATTAAAGGATGATACATTTACTTAGACACGTAGACACAAAGATTAAAGTATGTATAGATTTATGGTATTTTTTTCTATGTTATTCTTAGACTAAAATTAAAAAACTTCTTTTTTGGTTATGTGTAGTAAGAGTTTAAATGTTAATTAAAAAGAAAAAAAGAAAAATTTCTTTTAGGATTTTGTATAGTAAAAGTTTAAACAAAGAATAAAATAATTTTTTTTCTTTGGAATTTATGTAGTGAGAATTTAAATAAGAATAGTAAGATAAATTGATTGTTAAAAACTTTTTAAAAAGAGAAATGCTTCATCCATTTCAAAACAGCAACAAAATTAATATGTTTTATCCTTCTAGGGATGAATTGAGTAATAACTACTGACCCAAATCCTAATCCAACAGAGATTTGAGATTTTGAGTTTTGAAAAGGGTCTATATCACTCTATATCACTCAACTCTCAAACTTTGTAATGGAACACATAAGCCCCTCGACCAACGGAAATGTAACTTTGCTTAATTTAGGACTTAAATAAAAAGTAGAATGAACATGAAGAACATAGTTGGTATTCTGCCATAATGATACCTAGAAGAGATCGAGAATTCTACCCACGACTAGCTACAAGGAGCACAACTCTCAACAAAACAAGTAATGATCTTCACATGAAGTTGCAGTTCTTTTATGAGAATTAAAATTTCCTTTCCCTCCATGCTTAGCTAATTTTTTAAATAATCATGAAAATTAGTTTATAGTTAGTTAATAAAACTTCTAATATTAGCATATTTTTCTGTTGTGTTCACTTCCCAAAAGATAAAAGTCAAAACTTTTGAGCACCAAAAACAAAGGTGATTATTAACTACTTGTGCAAATGAATTAAATCATTTCTTACACAAATTAACGTCAAGTTTTTTGAGATTATTAATGTGTTAAAAATTTCCATTTCTACATATAATTATTTATCCAAATAATATTTTTATTGAAACATTTACTTTAAGAATTCCAGAGAGTATTTCAAAAAATATATTTTATAAATATCATATTTTATCAATTTTTATTTTTTTAGGACTTGTAAGTTAACAAATTGATAAAAGTTAGTGATGTTATAAAAAGGCATTATTCAATTGATTCCTAGGCAGATATAGTGCCCTCTCCCACTTGTTTATTTTGACCCTATAAAAATCTCAATGATTAAGCTGTCAAATTTATATTTTAGTGAATTATTTCAAAATATTATCCAATTTTTAGAATCATTTTGTAAATTTTTTAGAAATACAGGAAATAATATGAAGGTTTTTTAAAAGTACAAGTACCAGATCGTACTTAAAAAAAAATTTAGGAATGTAATTTCAACATGAAAATGTGATATTAAAAAACTTGAAAAATATGAAAATGTTGCAAGGATCTTGAAATTGATTAAAATAGTATGTATTGCATCTTTTTTGAGATAAAAGAGATATTAGCTTTTAATATTTAACATTGATTTAAAAAAAAAGGAAAAACGAAAATAATAAGTTTCTTGAAAAATACAAACAAACCGGGCCTAAATTGTTTGGAATTAATTGAAGCATAATTTGAGTTTCAATATTGAGCCCATAAATTGGTCACTATATTCATAAAATAGTTTTTTCAATTTTGTAGGTGTATGCACAAATCTAGTGTGTAAAAATTATACAATGAAATTAATTACAACATAAATTACAATTTGAAATTTAAACAAAGATTTTAGGGGATCGACTTTCTAGCATATTTCTCACATGCATAATCCTCTTATTAAATTCGTTGAGCTTTTGGTAGAGGTATAAACGGCTCCTTCATGAACACAAATTCTAGAGTTTGTTTTGTGCGAACATGAACTAAGGCTCCTCTCACTTCTTTAGTTTGAGACTTTTTGTTGTACTTATTAAACTTGAGGGCTTTCAGTAATGTCTATTGCTTTCTTACTATTTTCCTTAAAGTTTGACTTGATACAACGCAAAAACGAATCTTTCATATTTCCGCTGCTTTCACCAAATCTGAACTTGAACTAAATATAACATCGTCCTGCGTTCTTCATGTTCTTTGCTGCATTCTTTAAATCTAGCATTGAAATTAAGATTTGAATGAATTATGCAAGTGATACTAATTTTGAATGATATCCCCAAGTTAATTACAACTAGAATTTGTGCTTGAGTTCGGTTTAATAGAAGCTCAAGCTCAACTTTATAGGTGTGATAGGATTGGCAGTAACTTACAAGCAAACTGTAATTTTGAGAACTTCAGGGTCAAAAGCAATTATGAAATAAATTTCGGGGAGAATAGGTGTAATTAACTTTCGATCATGTTCAAGCTAAAACATTTCAAGCTTGAAGCATAGCTCAATAAAATAACAAATAATTTTAAAGCTTGTGCTCAGTAAGACTCGGTTTCAGAAGGATAAAGTAGAGCTCAAGATCGAGTTACTCGTTAAACGTTTGGTACGTGTACACCCCTATATTTGACCTTTTTCTTGGTGGAGAACTAGTCTTTGACATTGATGTAACCTTCATTCTGAGGAAACAAACAAAAGTGCTACCTTGGAGATGGGTGTGCACACTTGTGTCCTTTCGAAACATGAAATTCATAAGATCAACCTTTAACTAGTTTGAAATTTCCAGTTAATTGATACATGTAGTTTCATTACTTCTCAATGATGATAAGAATGGAGTTTGCAACATGACCTGCTCATAACGTGCCAAAATTGTGGACTGGGACAAATAATGAATCAGTTCTCAAAATCAGTGTCTTCGCTCTGAAGCAAGGACCGTCGAGCCGGATTCTTCATTTCTTGCGCAAATATAAGAAGGCAACTACCACGGAGATGCCAACGACTGCCACTGGAACAGCCCAATATTGCTTTGTCAAATCCTTGAGTTTCTGAACATTGTCTTTTGCTCCTTTCTTGGATACTATATCAAGTTCTGGAATGGCAGGCGAGCATGAATCAAGCTCACCGATGCAATAGTCCTTCATGAGCTCCCTCGCACTTTTGCTGTGCCCGGCATCTTCGAACTCATCGGTTGCATCTTTCCCTTTTAACAAAATTATAGCAAACATGAAGTCATTTAGGTGTTTTGGATATAAGTTCTGACTCAGAGTTAACGATAATAAAATCAGTCAGCATCAGCAAGGCAAAAGTAATAATTACCAGTTGCCTCAACAAGAACATCATCACCTCCTGGGTGCTCATCCATGTAGGAACTCACATCATATACCTGGCATTAACGATGACATTTTAGCCAAAACTCAGGGCCCAAAGGAAAAAATAAGCTCAACGATATCAGCAGAAATAACCTGATACAGAATTTTCTGACTGTATGACGAATACCAGCATGACTTCATAGTATCTTTGACTCTCTGCTATTTGGTTTTAACTTTAAATTCATAATGTTGACTACACAAAGACATTGCGCAAGAATCAAGTAAATTATCACGAGCTGCACTTATCCCAACCAAGCAAGTATTGGTGGTACAGAATCATTATACCAAACAATTCTAAAGTTATAAGGACATTATTTGTGGCACTACATGAATGAGTGAGGCTGTCAATGTTGGGACGAACTGCAGTTAATTGTAAACATTGAAAAAGAATAGTTTGGGGCTTTGGCAGAAGTAGTCACATTCACTCAGGGCTAACCACAACTTCCAATGCTAGGTATAGATTATGCAAAAGGTGAAATCAACTGTCTTCACGGTAACTGATTCCTGACAGGTGATGGCCAATCACACGACAATAGGTGGGCAAACTGTTTTCACTGAACTAATGAGTTCAGGCTTAATAAGAACAGACAATCCTTTCCTACAGCAGCAGAGGCCAGTGTTTGAGGACAACCACCCAAAAAAAAGCATTCTGCTTGAACAGCCTGTTGCACTAACCAATTGCAACTTATCTTCTAGGCACTACCTAACAAATGTTTAAGAAACCAAACAAAAGAAGGTATCATAATTGGGGTTTCACTGCCGAGGCTCATAATCCTTTTACTGAGACATGGATGCAAAAACTTTCCCACATAAGAGATCCAGCATCAAAACTTTTGCTTTATCCGAATTCCTCGATGTATTAACCATTTCATCAGACTGTTCTAAGATTTACTATACCAATTGCATAGCTTTCCTTACCTGAATTTCATTAAACTTAATCATCCAGTAGCTTTGCTCTGGCGGATTACTGCAACTCGGTTTTCAACTCTTCAGGTTTGTTTAGTGCTTGAATTCTAACTCTCAACTCCACACAGAATTTAGAAGGATCCGATTCAAGGGTTGTTTATACTGAGATCAACATCTCTTGTCACTACATTCCAGTCTTCCAATTTTCAAGTTGATCCTAACGCAAACAAAATTGAAACTTAAGCTTCAAGAATCAGAATCCCTATACCAAAACCAACCCACAATTTATCTTCAGGCGAACTCGCAATTAAGATCATACCATCACAATGACTAAAACAGTTACATAAACACATGACCTAAGGTGTGGCCGAATCGAAGGAATCGAAAGCTCCAGGACAACCCTAAAGGAAGAGCAGAAAGTACCTTGCCATCGATGACGACCCAGCAATCGTCCTTAGACTTGTGTTGGGAAGCTTCTTGTATGGTGAAAGGCTTCGAAACGGTGGCCATGCCTTAGATATCCGGCGCAAACTCTCTCAAATCTGCGAGAGACTTTTATGATCCGCGAGGTGAGATATTCGGCTCCGATATAGCAACCGAGAAATTTGGTGGCGGTGCGACTTTCTTCTCAGATCAATGATTAGGAAGTTTGCGGAAAATGTATCAGATTCAGATATCTCACTTTCTTCGAAAAGGGCCATCGAGGCCAGAGGTCCAGAGAGATCCCCAAAAATAAAAACGCCGTTGCCGGGGATCGAACCCGGGTCACCCGCGTGACAGGCGGGAATACTTACCACTATACTACAACGACAACTTCTTGTCTGCCGATGCTACAATTAAAACATAAATTATTTTGATGTAACAAAAAGTAAGAATAGATAAATAGCTGTTTCCTTTTCTCTTCCTTTGAAGCAAAAATGTAATCCTGATTTATGAAAATTAAAGATCGCCTTCTCTTTTCATTTTGAAATGCTTGGCTCTCTAAATAATTTTAACAAGTATTTTTTATGATAAACACGTGTATGAATTTGTTAATCTTTATTTTTTTTGTAGCTATATCTTTTGCTAATTAGAAGTTTTAATTGGGCACAATTAATCCAAATCGAGTTGAATGAACTCACTTTATGAAACAGAGCATATCTTAATATATATCTACCGTTTCTAATATTAACAAGACTTACTTGCATAAATTTTCTTAAATAAAGCGAAGCTACTTGCAAACATGTGTTAGTCTAAAATCTACGTTTTAGAGAAGTCTTTCAAACAAGAATAGGGTTGAAGTCTTAAGGGAAAAAAGGTTGTGTCTCGACAAGGGCTCAATGGATTATTAGATATATATCCATTTTGAGACTAAAAAAAAAACATGAAAAAAAAACCAAACATTGTTGCGATATGGATATATGTGGATATATGTCAAGTATAATATGATTAGGATAGGAGTCTAACTTAGCCTAATCACTTAACTGTTTCATCAGTTTTAGCCTTAGCTTAACTTTATGTATTCTAAGCATATATAAGCGGCAATCGTTGTACAGTTCATTGATGAATATACAGCAGAGTTCCAATCCTTGGCTCTTGATTTACATGGTATCAGAGCGGAGTTGGATCATCAAATTCATTCACAAATGATGAAGGAAGGAAACAAGGACAGGGAGGAAGAAGGAAGACTGGCGGTTCCGGGCAGTAATTCCAAGGCTGCCGCCGCCTACAACCTTTTCCAGGATCCTAGCTCTATATATTTCCTTACCATTACACGACGACCTCACTTGTCTTCACACAATTGGATGGAGACAACTATCCTAGATGGAGGAGGGCGTTCCTAAATGTTCTTCGAAGTAAGAACAAAGTGGATTTTGTCAATGGGAAGCTGACAAAGCCAGAGGACGATGCGTTGGAAACGTTGGCATGGACCAAATGTGATGGCCTCGTTATCTCCTGGCAAATGAATTCGATCAGTCCCAGTTTGCACGATTCAATAGCCTTCCATGAAACCGCCTATGAGCTTTGGAGAGATCTCAAAGAAAGGTATGGTCATGCTAATGAACCGAGAGCTTTTGAACTAAGAAAGAACATTGCTTTGATGAATCAGGGTTCCTTAAATGTAGCGGCATACTATACGAAACTGAAAGCTTGCTGGGACGAATTAGAAACGCTTTCCACCTTGCCGAATTACACCTGTGTAGCAAAAAAGGAGTGGGCTGTAGAGAGAGAGAAAGAAAAGGCTCATCAGTTTTTAATGGGGCTAGATCAAAAATTCAAGACAATCCGTTCTCAAATCTTAGCCATGGAGCCTTTACTTCCTCTAAACAGAATATACACTCTGATTGTCTCAGAAGAAAAGCAACTCATCGTCACTCAGCAAGCTGAATTTGAAACGGTAGGAGCATTCTTCACCCGAAAAGAAACCCAAAATAACCAGAGCCGAGGAAGGGTTAAGTGTGATCACTGCAACAAGATAGGACACACAAGCGAAACATGCTTCGAAATCATTGGCTACCCTGAAAATTGGCAGCCGAAAGGAAAACCGAAAGGGAGAAAGACAAGTGCAAACACTTGTGGCGATGTAGGCAAGGAGATACATGGTGGCGAAAGCTCTGGAGCCTCATCCTTGGTAAGCTTGACCGTTGAGCAATATGAGCGCCTCCTAAGCTTGCTGGACAAAGACAAGGCTGCAGGTATGATTAACTTTGCAGGTAAGAAAACTAATGAGATGGCACAATCCAAATGGATTTTAGACACAGGAGCTACAAACCACATCACATTTAGAAAAACCAACATTTCCGAAATCAAAACACTCCCAAATTGGAGCATACACCTACCCGATGGTACAAGCACACACATAAATCAACATGGCACCACTAGCCTCTCAGACAAGATACCTCTTAAAAATGTTCTTTTTGCACCTCATTTTAAGTGTGACCTTGTTTCTATAAGCAAACTAACCAAAGAGCGCAATTGCGCTGCCATTTTTCTTCCCGATTTATGTGTGTTGCAGGACCTAACCTTGAGGAGACCGATTGGAGTGGGTAAGCTGCAGGATGGATTATATTACTTTGAGCCTAATAATAAGCGTGCTAAAGTGCAAGTGGCGAGCGTGGAGTGCGAACCAACTTCCCTATGGCACCAAAGACTCGGACATCCATCAAGAGAAAGGATGTTGGCCATCCCTAACTTGTTCGGCATAAACTCCAAAGCCAATTGTAAGGATTGTCCCATTTGTCCCCTAGCAAAAGCATCTAGGATTCCTTTTTCATTAAGTCACAATAAATCTAGCGTTCTTTTTGAATTAGTTCATATAGATGTTTAGGGTCCATATTAAACTCCTTCTTCGAATGGTGCACATTTTTTCCTTACGATTGTTGATGATTTCTCAAGATCGGTTTGGACTTATCTCATGAAACATAAAAGTGAAGCACCAAAATTTTTTGAAATTTTTTACAACTTGATTCAAAATCAATTTGGGGTGCGCATCAAAAAGGTAAGAAGTGATAACGCACTCGAGCTAACTGAAGGGACACTTGGAAATTTTTATAAAACTAAGGGCATTATTAACCAAACTTCTTGTGCAGGAACACCGCAACAAAATGGTGTTGTTGAACGGAAACACCGTGACATTTTAAACATAGCAAAAGCCCTCAGATTTCAAGCAAACATGCCCATAAAATTTTGGGGTGAGTGCATTCTAGCTGCCACACATTTAATAAACAGGTTGCCAACAAGGTTTTTGAAAAACAAAACCCCTTATGAATTGATTTTTGGAAAATTGCCAAGTTATAGCCATATGAAAGTTTTTGGGTCGCTTTGCTATGCAATAAATCCCATGCACTCAAAAGATAAATTTCAACCAAGGTCTCGGACATGTGTTTTTGTTGGGTACCCACAAAATCAAAAGGGCTACCGAGTCTATGACTTGGAAGTACACAAATTTTTTGTAGCTAGGGATGTCACTTTTCATGAAGGAATTTTTCCTTTCAAAATTCAAAAACATGAGCCTAAAAACTCAAGTGAGCAAGTAAAGACCAACATTTGGGAACCCTCATTTGAAGAGTCTCCATACATGCCCACCGAAATGCCATGCATCCTAGAACCGCACACTAACCTCTAAGTGCCTATGAAAGCTTGTGAGTCAGGACAACAAGCAATCCACGACAATGAACCACCAAGGAGAAGTGACAGGGAACGACACTTGCCCGCTTATTTGAGGGACTTCGAGTATAATCTACCCGGCCAGAATACCTCCTCCAATGTCGTCTCCTCAGGTAAACCCTACCCACTATCTTCGGTTCTTGACAACAGTACTTTTTCCCCTTGCCATCGTAGTTTTCTTGCAGCATTGTTAACTAGCCATGAGCCTCAGTCTTATTTGGAAGCAAAGGAGGACTCATGTTGGCAACTAGCCATGCAAGCTGAGGTTGATGCCTTAGAAGCTAACAACACTTGGGACCTTGTCACATTGCCCAGAGATAAGAAGGCTGTGGGATGTCGATGGGTCTACAAGATCAAACATAAATCAGATGGCACAATTGAGCGTTACAAAGTGCGCCTTGTGGCGAAGGGATACACACAGATTGAGGGGCTGGACTACATCGAAACCTTCGCACCAGTTGCAAAGTTAACGACCGTCAGGAGCCTACTTGCTGTGGCAGTAACCAAGCGATGGGAGCTCCACCAATTAGATGTCCATAATGCATTCTTACACGGAGATTTGCATGAAGAGATATACATGCAACCCCCACCGGGCTATTTGTCAAATGGCGACACTAGAGTATGTAAGCTGAAAAGATCGTTGTATGGGCTCAAACAGGCGTCCCGAGAATGGTTTGCAAAGTTATCCACAGCTTTGAAAAATTATGGTTTTACACAGTCTACTTCAGACTCTTCCTTGTTTACACGACGTGCTAATGGAACCTTTCTTGTAGTACTCGTGTATGTGGACGACATGGTATTGGCAGGCGATGACCCTGAACAATGTCGACTCTTGAAGGATTTCTTACATAGACTCTTCCATCTCAAAGACCTTGGATGACTTAAATATTTCCTTGGACTTGAGGTCGCCAATGGCTCCAGTGGAATCTATGTTAGCCAGAGAAAATACGCTTTAGACATCCTTTCGGATGCAGGCATGACAGGAGCCAAACCATGTCAAACCCCAATGGAGCAACACCACCGCCTTGGACGGTCTGACAGCACATCCATACCAAATCCAGAGCAGTATCGCAGGCTCATTGGAAGACTTCTCTATCTTTCAGCCACGAAGCCGGACATCACATATACCGTTAATATCTTGAGTCAACACATGCAACAACCTACCGAAGAGCACTATGAATCAGCCATCAGAGTTCTGCGTTACATCAAGATGGCACCAGGTCAAGAACTACTATTTCCTCGAACAAATAATCTACAACTTACAGGGTACTGCGATGTGGATTGGGGAGCATGCCCAACAACTCGGCGATCACTTACCGGATATTTCACCTCCCTCGGACAAGCACCTCTCTCATGGCGCACCAAAAAGCAAGCTGTTGTTAGTAGATCCTCGGCCGAAGCAGAATACCGATCCATGGCTTCCGCTACCAGTGAACTGCTATGGCTCCACACACTCTTGAAGGATCTGGGCGTTGAACGCCCACAACCTATGCAGCTGTTCTGCGACAACCAAGTTGCATTACACATAGCCGCCAATCCTGTCTTCCATGAGTGAATAAAGCACATCGAGATGGGCTACCACTTCATTCGAGAGCACATTCAACGCAACCGATTGGTGACTTGCTACATCCCATCACGAATACAACATGCAGACATATTTACCAAGGCGTTAAGTGGACACCATTTCCATGACTTGTTACGCAAGCTTGGAGTTTCGAACCTTCATACTCCAGCTTGAGGGGGGTTGTTGCGATATGGATATATGTGGATATATGTCAAGTATAATATGATTAGGATAGGAGTCTAACTTAGCCTAATCACTTAACTGTTTCATCAGTTTTAGCCTTAGCTTAACTCTATGTATTCTAAGCGTATATAAGCGTCAATCGTTGTACAGTTCATTGATGAATATACAGCAGAGTTCCAATCCTTGGCTCCTGATTTACAAACATTGGGCCTTCTCAATCAGCGAATCTATCCTCGACGACGATGAAGCAAGTCACCAACGGGCAAGCCAAAATTTTTTCCTGCGGACTCCAGTCCACCACCTTCCCCTTCTCGCTAACAGGCGCAAGAAGCTGGGAACTTAGTCGTGCCTCAGCATAGGAATGGAGGAAAGAACTCGAAGAAGATGAAGTCGTCGCCGACCGGACGTAGTCTTAAGGCTGTAGGGGGCGGTGGAAAGGAGGAAGGTGCAGTTGCAATCACGGTTGAGGTTTCCGAGTTAGCGCCGAAAGTGACGTGGTGGATTTCTGTTAATTTTAAGTAATTTTTTTGAAAATTAGAAAAATATAGGTATTTTCTAATATATTATTAATAAAAAAATTATTCAAGAAAATTATTTTTTTGAAAAATTTAAAAATAAGCTATATTGCAGGATTTATCAGTGAGCATAACTAAAAAAAAATTAATAGATATATAAAAAATTTTAAGTATAAAAATCTATTGTAGAACAAGCTGGATAGTTCATAGATATTCATAAGTGTAGTGGTGTTGGTCATGAATCGCAAATACTTGAATCCACAAATGGACTAGAGCGGGTGATGGATCGATTAATTCTAGTGTTGAGCAGAGATCAATCACTACAATTTAAGGTTTGACCTGCTCAATGCATATCTCTATCTACAAACTTCATAAATTTGACATTATTTCTATTTATTCTTATGGAACAATTTTTTTTTTTAATTTTGGTTCCACTAGTGGGGAACTGCTTAGAACTGTTTAAGACAAGAGAAATAGTTGTTTGATAATTTGGTTAAATGGGTAAAGTTTGGTTTTCAAAAATTTCGTGGTTTAATTGTAAAAAAAAACATTATGTTAAAGGATGATTTTATGATTTGGCAAGTATTTCATCTGCAACAATCTTACCAACTGCCTTCCAAGGGGAGGCCGTCAGCGGTTGCTAGTATAAAATTTTTCACCAACAGAGAAATTTCTTCCAATGATAATGTTGATGTTGATGTTGTTAATGCTCTCTTTAGAATTGTCGTTACCGCCATGTTCTCTGTTGCTCATCAATCAATCTCTCCACTTGTTGGTTCTAATGAATTGAACTTACTACAAAAAAAATAGGTATTTTGAAGCATACAACTTGAAGCGGTCACTAAAAACCGCTTCAACAATTTCATGTACGCCTATGTTAGAAACAGCTACCCTTGACTATTTCAAAAGTCGCTTGTATGTTGGGGTCAATTTACAATTAATGAAAAAGATGAGGGGAAATAGGTGAATATTGGCAAAATCTACTTGCAAGTCTCTACGTTCGCGATAGCTGCAGAGCACATCTTGTCGCCTCGCCTCTCACAAATCGAAATTGCCTCTTCACCCGTTGCCTCACCGTTCTCAGATATGGCTACTCGATGCCGTTCTCATAATGGCTACTCATTGTTCTCACCCATTGCCATATACACCAGTTCCTTCTCACATATTTGGAATTGCTCGGCGCCCTGTTCTTCTTTGTGACAACCGGAGCTCCTTACCAATTATTCCACAATCTAAAAACACAGGCAGTTCCCCATTATTTCTCTATTTCGTCAATGCATTTGCCATTTCTAGTTTGTTCAATCGACTATTCACTATAATCAGGTATGGGTGCCACGTTCTTCTAGTTTGTTTGCTCAGTTATTCACCATAGAATTAGGTTCAATGGAGAGTCCGTTTAATTCAAATGTGTTGGTCTCATGACTTGCCTTCTTTGATTCTTAGAACTTTCATTTGTGCGGCTATTTGGCGCTGTAACTAGTGACGGTCACTGCAGATTGTTGATGTTGGCTTTGTTCTTCTGTTGATATCGTTCCAACCATCTGAAGCCAAGGTAATTGCATCAGCTCGCACGCTTGTTTTTGGAGGTTAATGGGGGAAGTGGGTACACCAACAATAATTGGTTTAGCTAGTTTAACGAGTAAAATGATTAATTATTAGTGTTAAAAAAATCTATGACTTGATGTGTTAATAATGATTATGATATTTTTTTCTAGCCCATGTCCATATTTTCGCTTATTACTTCTCTTGTTTTGTGTCAACTTTTGGTAGTAAACTCAAAATTCTGATGCAGCATTGTCTTGTTCCCATACGTATGTAATACCGGGCCTTTGATCTTGTCTCTTTATCAACTTCACATGCATATGCATATGTATTCATGTTATCTTGGCATGTAAATTCTCAATTTAGTTTTTTCTTTTTTCTTTCATATTTTTTGTTGGACATAAGGAGAAGGAGAAAAATAAGCCTTCAAGAAAGGGTCCCATTATCAAAGAAGATGATGTGCAATCTCTGTATCCTTTTTGAATATTTTGTTTGTTGATTCCCCTAGAGCAGATGACACATAAAGATTTTTTGTATTCTCATTTATTGGTTTCTTTTCTAAGTGAAGAAATGAAATTTATCCTTAACTCTTTATGAAAGTTCTGCAGAAGAAAATACCAAATCTTGTAGGATGGGTGCTCTTCCAAATTATCGTTTCAGTTTTACATGTGATGAACAAGTTGAGAAGAGAAGAGAAGAGAAGTGAGTGTTCCAATTTGCATTTGATATTAGGTCAGGTGGTCTACCCCTGCAGTATCAGACATACATGTTCTCCGTTTCTATCATGGTAGTTCTATTCCAAACAGGAGAAAAAGATTCATGCAAAGGAATTAGAGCAGAGTAATTTGTAAGCCAAATACAAGGTCCTTTTTTAATTGTTGTCTGTTGCAAGTATCGGTTGTTACTTTTGTGAAAACTTGTAATTTCTTTCACGAAACACAAGAGGCTGAGATCAAGATGCTAAGGAAAAGTTTGAACTTCAAAGCAACTCATATGCCAAGCTTCTATATATTAAAAGCCTCTGCCTTCAAAGGTTGAAGAAGGTTAGTCTCCATTTTGTAATTTTGATAAATACATGATGAAACATGAATGTTCTGCACTTCATTTTCTATTTGGTTGCTGAGTTATTTCAGCTTATTTTTTAATCACATTGCATGAAAGATGATGATTCCAATATCATTGTTTTGATATAGATACCACCAACAAGGGCTAAGTCTCCAAGGCTTGGTCGAAAGAAGCCTTCACCTCCTAAGGATTCGACCGAGAACATCCATACTAGATTAGGCAGATTGAGTCTTGGCAGTAAATAATCCCCATCAAAGTCCATGGTAAAAAACCACGGAGGAAATCACTCCCTAAACTTCATTCTGAGAAGACCAAAATGTCTGATGCAAACAATCTCCCTAAGAGCAACACAAAGAGAATACCTGTGTCATCTAGCCTGACAAATGAAGAAACATGTATTGCACAAGAACAAGGAGTGTTGACAGGCAAATCAGGTGACACTAACACTGATAAAAGTGTTAGTGTTTCGGAGGTGAGAGAAGGACAAGCACAGCCAGAAAACGTACTAGTAGCGATTTAACCATGTTATTAGTAGTTTTAAAACTGCATGCATGGCCTTGGATCCTGTAGGCACAATTATCATAGCGAACTAAGGTAAGGGTTATATGTCTCATCCTATGTTGCAGTTAGTTAGTTTATTCTGTTGCAAAACTAAATTTTAGTTTATTACAAGCTAGGCTAAGTTGATCCTTAATTTATCTGGTAACACTGCACATTTTTTGCTATTATAATGGTCAAATTTTAGACCATCAGATTTGAGATCCTTCCCGTTCCCTTTCTTATTCTTTATCTCGCTCCTGCTCGCTTCCCTTTCTTGTTCTCGATTTATGTCCTTCATTCTGCCCCGATCTCTCGGCCTCAACATTTCTAAAAACTCCATTAGTTTGTAGTCTTCTGCAATAGGAAATAGAACAGTTAAACAAATGCATAAAAATTAAAAAAATCTAATAGAAAACACCGATGATAACACCCAATTTAGAAATTAGTGTCAAAATATTCACTCTGCAAAGTGAACCAACAAACATATAAATGATTGAAAACAACTAGCTAGCCTCTCAATTGCATCTTCTTCATACCAATCTCCTCAACTTGGCCATGCTATCTATTTGCTAGTCAATGCAACTCATTATAAAAACAAACATTTAGTTGGAGAATGAAACCATGTAATTTCTACTATAAATGCTTATGTGTGGATTTATAAGTACATTTATATAATGACGTAGTAATTTGAATTGTGTATGTTTTTATGTCGTTTAATATATATTGTTATGTAATTGTAGTAAAAAACTTGACTACAATCGATATAATTATCTAGAATATAATAGGTTAAAGTTTAAAGCAAACAATCAATTCGAATGAACAGTGCAATCAATAAAAAAATAATTCAAAACGGAAAGTAAATATAGCCAAATTTTCAACTGCTTTTTCCAACTGCCCAGCCTCATTTCCAACTGCTGAGGCAGTTGGAACACAAAAAATAAAAAAAAAACTATAGCCGTTGGAAATTCTCTAACTGCTTATTTTCCAACGGCTGACAGTTGGAAATTCCAACTGCTAAAACCTAGGCCGTTGGAAGTAAAACTTCCAACGAATGGATTTCCAACTGCCAGCCGTTGGAAATATAAAATTTCCAACGGCCAATAGTTGGAAATTAAGGTTTTTTTAGTAGTGCGCGTTTACGTACTTTTGCCCCACGAAACCAAATGACATTTTTTGAACATAGACTGTCAAGCTAAAACGTGCAGTTGAAAGTGTTGAACACTCTTCATTGAAACGATGTCGCCTCACCATTGGGAACACTAACAAAATTGAAATGAAACAAACAAGAAACAACGTTGTTTTAGCGAACACATGGTGCATTGCCAACCCCCACCACGCCCCTTACTGTATTTTATATAGATATATTTGAATATTACCTATAATAAATAGGGGTGATCATAGTTCAGGTTAGTTTAGATTTCTAATGGAACCAAACCAATCCAAAATATGCTCAATTTCAAAAACTCCCTACCTAACCCCGAGAACCAAGAACTAAATATAATCAAAACCATGGCTCTAGGTTTTTCCGTTTTGATTCTCAGTTTTTTTTATTTATATCATATACTTCTACCAACACAAAAAAGAAAATAAAAGTGTACCCACAATCCTTTCCTGGCAATGGCCTATGAAATTAGGAATGCTTTTGTGGAGTAGAATTAGGATAGGGCTTAGGATTAGATTTAGAACTAAATGACTAAAAACTCTAGTAATATAATTTTTGATAAATAATTTTATTTGTAAAATCATAATTTTATAATATATATTAATACATATACTTTGGGTTTGTTTCATATAAAACCAGAACCAACCCAAGAATCAGTGATTTTTCTAAATGTGAAACCAACCCATAAATCATAATAAATTTTTATCCAATTTAACCTATCCTGATTGGGTTGAGTAAACCTATGTGCTCACTCATAGTAATGAAGTATGATTCCATCCTTATACTTTTGGGCTTCCAAATGGAAATCTCACCTTTAGCCTTTCTGACCCAATTCCAGGCTTTAAAATGGCGCTAGGCAAAAACAGCAGGCTGTAATTTTCCTGCAGAGAACTCCTGTCTTGTCACTCACTAATCTACATTCTATTGATTAACAGTTTTTTTAATATTTATGGACCTTGGCTAGCTAAATAGTCGTCGCAGCATACATATTAATTCTTCTATGTGATACTTATTAATTGATTCAATTGTACATCCACCATACGTGAGTGTTCCGAAATTTTTTTCTTTTTCTTTTGACATTATATACTGACAACTATAAGCCTAAGGAAAGAAAAACCATTAATTTTAACAACAAAGCTCTTTGCTTTGTGATGAAGGAAAAGGTCTCAACTTTCAGCTAGCCAGGTGCTTTCATTTGGGTGCAATAGGATTCCTCCGACGCCAACTTCCAAGATGTTTTAAGAACAAAACTTGTAATTGGGTCGGCTTGGTGGATCACGAGATAGCGCTTAATTGATGTTTGACAATCTTCTTGGTGGCCGTGAAGGCCTTTGGCGCGATGTGGAGACTTGTTTATGTGTCTAAGTTGTGGTGGTCTCCAACAAAATTGTTAAAGGTACCGACAATGGTTTTCTCGAACATGTTCAATGTGTCTAAACTACTTGCCTTCAAACCAAAGCATGAACAATGTTAAGAATAATTTCACTTATATCATAATTATATCAACTTTTTATTCATATGGGAATTTGGCCAACATTATTCACAAAAAAGAAAATTTTCCTTGCTAGCAAACATAAAAAGGGACTTGTGTTTGCTTATAACAAAAAAATGTTAGTGTTATAATGGGGGTGATGACGGATAAATCTCAACTTTTTAAAGATCAAATAGCTCATGAACTACACCAAACCCATCACTCTCATCAATGATCACTGTTTTTGTCACATGCTTTCAGGAGTAATGGACCCTTAACCTATGAAGGCGCATTACTTATAGCCGTTAAAGCACCCAAAAAAGATATTTACAGGGGATTTTTCATATATAGGGGAATTGACCAACATTATTTACCAAAGTCAAGTAGGATTGTATGCAGCAATCACATATATATGATTATGAGAAACAAGAAGTTTAGTTGAAACAAGTACTGTTTCCGAGTCTCCGTCTTATATCCTTTAAAATATTTGAATTTTTTTAAATAATTTGATTTAAATTTATTCATTTTATTATTTTCTAAAAAAATCTAAAGAAATATATATATTTAGAAATTATATATCTTTATTTATCATTTATATATAGAGATTTTTCATTTATATGCTAAAATTTTAAAAATAAAAAATTATAGATTAATTACTGAATAATGAATATTATAGAAAACTTGGAACGAAAAGATTAGTAAAAATATGTTGCATCCAATGGCATTATTTGAAATTAGGAGAGGAAGAATGAATTTGAACTCGATAGTCTCTGAGCTGAATGTGTCTTTTGTCACCCAAACTGGACTACGGAGACACCCTATGGTAATTTTGTTGCCTCTTTCATTTGCTCTAAATATTTGTCTCGTTCATCTGTGTTAAGTTTTTTTTTTTCTAGGGAAAATTGTGGGGATAAAAAAAAAACCGAGAGAAAAACACCTCTGCAGGGTTGGTTGAAAATACAACATGCCTTCTCCTATTTCCGGCCAAAACCTATGTTTTAAAGTCATGTGAATATTTTCTTCAGGATTATTATTTCAAAACGTAAATTTAAATTTTTTAATAACTACATATTCTGATAAATTTAAACTTTCCAAAAATAGTTTGAAAATTAGTTGAGAATTTAATATATATTTAAATGTAGAATTACATTTATTCCCTTGCTAGTCAATGACGGTACATATTTGAGTAGAAAGGGATCAAACTGTATGAGTGTATTATAATTCTCACCTACAACTCAAAGAGGTTAATTTCTATATAATATATATACCCATTTTTTCTCTATATGTACTTAAAATATTTCTATACTTAACATGTACATCTCACATAACGCATCCAACCTAAACATTCTAACCGATTGCTTATAAAAAAAAGAACCCTAAATATAAATCAGAACTCAAATTGTGACCGACCATGCAATACAGTGATATACTAATAACAATTTCTACTACGATTGGGGAAAAAACAAATTTGCAAAAAGGTTATACACATGGTGCGAGCACACTTAAGACAATTTACAACTTCCACAGATATTTGTGGCTTCTAAGAATGGAACAAAGACAAAGATTGGAGGTAACAATAACATGAAAGCTAGCTAGGCAGGGAGAGGAAAGAGCCAAACTCTAGGAGTTACAGTGAGCTAGAGGGAGGAGAATAGTGTTAGAAGAGAGGAAGAGAGGATTATGTAGCCCATGAGGATAAGAAAGAGAAACGCTGTGGACCGAATGATTTGTTTCCCAATTCCGTTTAAAAACGGAACTAAGTTAACGTGCCTGCTTCCTCACTTTTTTCAGTTCCCATTCAACACATGGGAATCTCGAGACACACACACACAAACACAAATCATTTCCATTTACTAAAAATAATTTTAAACCAATAAAAAAAATAGTTTCCAATATATTCAAACATCTTTAGCTCTCGCCCAGCCCAGGTTTCGAACCCCACTATTATATCTTGCTAAGGTAAAATGATAAAAAAAAAACGTTAAATGTATATTGATGTCAATCAAAATTAATTTGAGAAACAAGTAATATATATTTGATCCTCATTCTTTATAAATACTCTCAAATATTTGTACTTTTAAGTGTCTCTACCGTACAAAATAAATATAAATGAAAAGAACATAAAAGAAAAATATATACCTATTACTACTAGTACAAGAAAAGAAGAGTAAATGATTTAATAAAGGGCTCCTTGGGACAGTCGAGTTATACCAGCACAGAAAGGTGGAGAAATCGAGTATGGAATTAGCCCAATTTCTGTTTTGGGAAACATAGGAATAGTCCCATCACAAAAAGACACCCAGAGAAGCCCATCTATATCTACTTTTTTTTTTTTTTTATCATATCTACTTTTTTTTATTACTCGCCAGTATTGTATTAGTTGTTCTTTTTTATTTTCTTTTAACTAAAACTTAACTTGAATATATTTATATTAACATGTATTGAAAAAAAAAATTTAATGATATTTATAAACTGTGATCTTTAAAATTTTATTTTTATATAAAAATTTTATGTTTTTATAATAAATTTTAAAAGAAATAAAATCATAAATTAATTACTGTAAATAGTAAAAATAACAATTTTTATGAGACAAAAGGAGTAGTTGTAGTATTTGTTTTCATTTTAAAAAATTTCTGCTCTTTCTTTTTTTTTTTTTGAAAAACATTTTTATTAGATATTGGGTCATCATGTATCCATAATATATACTTCATGGGTCACATGATATAAATTATTCTCCTTATTGTTATTTAAATAATATCCAATTTCCATTGTTCGAAACTTATGATGATACTTGTTATAATTTTGTTACTATTTAGTAAGAGGTAACGTCAATTAATGAAACATACTTAATATACACATCCATTTATAATAACTTTTATAAAATAAAATAAAATGGTAGACATGCATTAGCTATGGTAGCTAGAGCAACAAATTAATGAAGCGCTCATAAACTAGCCTCACAGCTGGGTCGTTCACGTATATGAATAGGACATCGGAAGTATAATAGGAAGACACTTGGGTAACACTAGGGCTTCCAAGGAAGTGATATTATGGTACCTTATTTCTCATATAATGAATTTCTTGAACTCTAATTAATTAAAGTGGATGCAAAAACACATACATAGATAAATAATATAAATGTAAAAGCCGTGGGTAGATGAATCCGTCGCAGTACCAAGCTAAACTAATTAAGCTGTTAGCTTCGCTCACAATTAATTTTGGTGCAAATGGGGTTAGGATCAGGGGAGGGGGAAGGAGAAGGCGTGCGTGTGAGGGGAGGGGAGGGGAGGGGAGGGGAGGGCATGTGAGGGCAGGTCTGAGGTCGCAATCAGGTTACCAAGATTAACATTGCACCCACAAAAGAAGGGAAGCTGGGACACCACCCCTTCACTATCTTTTCAACTCACCCCCCAGGCCCCACGCCAGTACCCTCCCCACTCTCTTTTTCTATCCAACACCTCCATGCCCCAATTAACTCTCTCTCTCTCTCCATTCATTTGCTTTGCTTCCATTCCAGGCACCTCATCACACACTTCAGATCAGACACTTTTTCTTTTCAACGCGGTGAATCATTCCCAGCTCATACTAATCCTATATCTTCCCTCTCTCACTCCACCTTTTTCTTTTTTCTTTTAGAACATGTATTAGGAGAAGTAGCAAATTTGCCACCCAATTAAAAGTTGGGTACGGCTCGAATTTTTCACCAATGTTTCTTCAAGGCCAAAATTACCATCAGTGTCACAAAATGATAGCAAATATATATCTGACTGACGGGGGCACACAAGCACATACTGTTAATATGCCTCTAACCTTTCTCATCTCAATTTCGTCGTCAATTTGCTAACAGTTCGCTTATGTATTAGTATTATTAAAACTTTTTAAAACATATAGTATTAGATGCCCCAATGCATGGAGACTATTACCCAACCAGGCGGAAGTTGCCATATATAATGTAAGTGTGGATGTGACATATGAAACTCAATTATAAGAGGGAAAAGCTGATAATTGTAAAAAAATATTACATAATTTAAATTTACTGAATGATAGTTATCAAAATATTTTAAATTAAAATTTTAAAAATTAATATTAAATAGTTAGAATAAATGGCATTTGTGCTCGCTAACCTTTATTTTTGTTCCATTCTCATCCCTAACTTGAAAATTGCTCTCAATAGGTCCTTGACCCTAAAACAAAGTTACACTTTCATCATCTATGTGATGGAAAACGTTTATTATATATGATGGAAACTGTTGTATCAACATAGGATACAATTCTATCTGGAAGGAAACTAATATTATACATTGTTAAAAGGTTTATGACCAAATAAGAAAATAGTGAGGATAAAAATAAAACAAGAATTAAAGGTTGTAAAGCACCCATTTACCTTTTCCTCGCTTGACATCTTAAGAGAACAGTGCCAGAATCGCTCTAATTAGGCAATGTTAAATGACAATCTTGCACTTGGAAAAAACATTGTAAGGAATTCGCGCTAGAATCAACTTTTAGGTGGCAATTTTGATATTTTCCTGAATTTATCACTACTTCATCCCAAAATGCTTGTCACTTATTTTTTTAACTTTTT
Organism: Aquilaria yunnanensis; assembly: GCA_039654915.1. Classification (NCBI taxonomy): domain Eukaryota; kingdom Viridiplantae; phylum Streptophyta; class Magnoliopsida; order Malvales; family Thymelaeaceae; genus Aquilaria; species Aquilaria yunnanensis. Next base: position 9,311,951 of record CM077595.1, read on the forward strand.
AAATTAAGTTTGACTCGAGATTTCTTTTTGTAAACAACATATCCATATATAAATTTGTATCCAAATGTTAGATAAAACTTTATAATTCCTCAAAATTATTTTTTTTTCCTAGAATTCTTTATCAATAGCCAATATGAAAAAGATTGAAATAAAATAAATTCTAAAAGGTAAAAAGTCAAACATTATGAGATAGAGAGAATAAAAAATTTATGTTAACCGGTATTTACATGCCATGGACATGGTAAGCCCCCTTGCATATATGTGTATATTTGTGCTTAGATTGCAGCTTCGACATTTTCGCTTTCAAAATTGCTTGTTGAGAAGTTTAACTGTAATTTGAAAAATTGTTCAAAATTGTGTTTCTGGCTTGTGTGATTGTTTTGGGTATGCTACACAAACAGGCAATCTTATTCTAATAAAAAATGACAAGATTTCATGAGGGTAGTAGCGATTGTAGATATATGGGTGTGCATGGCTAATAATCTAAAAAATATGTAACAGTAATTTTAATCTTATGGTATCGATCGAATTATAAATTTGTAAAAGATTATATCATAGTTATGTAGGATATTGTGGCCACTGCTAAATTATTCTTCCATTCATTCCACAACAATTGTCACTAGATACTAAGTATCAAATCGTAAAAAAAAAATCAAGATGTAATTAAGTGGAAGTGTAGCTCATCACAATATATTATCACAAATAACTGCTCAAGATAAGCCAAGGGAAATTTGACATTACCTTTAATCACAAGCAAGAGGCTTGAGTTAATTTCAATGTTAACTTAGAAAAAAAAAAAAAAAAAGGAACCGGAAGCAAACTCAAGCAAGATAGGTAAAGTGCTAGAGATAAGATAGATTGAGGAAGAGATACTTGAACTTACATACCACGTTAACACCAGTTTTTAAATCAATTATTAGTTGGTGTGCGTGGAGAGCCCTTACCATAATTTAACAGTCATTTTTTTTTTATTTTTCTAAAATTATATTTGACAAGATTTTTCACAAAAATATTGTTGATAAAAAATAAAAATACAAGAGTTGATCTTATATTTGAAACAAGATTTTGCATAATTTTGGGTCACTTAGAGAAACATGTATAAAGTCAATCTCAATTCCAAAAAAATGGCAAATATTATAGGATGATCGAGATGAGGAAATCTATCTCATTTTCGCATAGCTATAGAGGCTTCATCATGTTAATTGTTATGTGTTTCTTCCATGTCGGATGAGATAATTAATATTGGAAAAATTCTCTCAAAAGTTTTGATCATATAAATTCTCACAGATACTAGCTAGGATTATTGTATAATTTGGGGGTGCCGAATTACACATATACAACAAGGTAAGATAAAGATATAGTGGATCCCAATTCATAATTTCGCAAAGAATGAAGTTAGACATTCATTCATGGGCACGCTACTTATATATAGACACACACACACACACCATTAAGTTTGAGCTTTAATTCTTTTTTCTTTTGTTTTTTCGTTTGCTAACTTTGGCGATATATATATATATATATATATATATATATATATATATATATATATATATATATATATATATATATATATATATATATATATATATATATATATATATATATATATAGTGGATAATTGTGTATATATAGTGAACTACGAACAAGATATATATATATATATATATATATATATATATATATATATATATATATGTTTTAGTGTAATATTGCCGTGAAGACTCCCCCTTGTTTTTATTTTTTTGAAGATTTAAAATGCACGTGGCCATGATAAAAGTAAATAGGATCATAATTTATGGCATTAGTATTTACCAAACAAGTTGATTTAATTCTTGACACCCAAAAAAAAAATATTAAACCTTTACGAGATAAGATTTTTATTTGTTTTCAATTTTCTAGGAAAAAGTATTTTATAATCATTAGAAGGGGCATTCATTTATATTTTGAACATTGACAAAGAATTAACTGTGAAAATTTCTAAGCATTATATATTAACTGATGGAAAAAAAAAATCATGCGTGTACAAATGACATTAATTTGCTTATCGTTACCAGAATCTTACGCTTCAATCTGATTCACCATCTTTTTCTATTTGAATATCTACAAGTGAATACTAATCACTAATTGGTTCTCGATTTAGTTTATAATATTATTCTTTACAATGCATGATTAATAATCGACTTATTAAAATTCAAAATCTTATTCAAAATCAATAAATTAAATTGAATTTGAATTAGATCAACACTGTATTAAGACTTAAAGCTATATATATCAGTTTACATACTTGAAAATGACCTATTTTGTAATCCTACTTTCTTTAACAGGAGAACAAATAATATTGGTAACAGTGTGCTGGAGCAAACTAATTACAAACAAATTAAAGCTCCTGCAAAGTTTTAGAACTAACAAACAGACCCATTAATTTCGAACAGAAAACCTAAGTAAATAGAACAGAAACCCCATCTCTGAATGATGCTTAGATTCAATTAGTTATATATAGCAAAAACGGATTGAGACATCATTTCGACCTGTAATTAATTGTATGTATATGTGTGTGTACAAAATTTGGTATGTTCTTATTAAATTAATAGAAATTAATGTCTACATGCTTAAATTTCTACAAATTAATGTCAATGGTTAATAAACATATATATAGTCATTAATAATTAAATAAAACAGTAATTATGAAACGTACAATTCAATTGGATCGATTTACGTTTCAAATCGATCTTTTATTGATTAAAAGACACCATTAAGTGCAAGCATATACAATATATATATACCCGTCATGACTTGTGTACTAATCTACTAAATTATTATGATGCCCTCGTTAAAGTAAATATTTTGTCTACTGAATTACAATTATATATATTTTAAGGTTAAGTGAGTTATAAGATATATATAATCATCTTTCTTATTTTAATTAACCTCTCATTTAATGTCAAATATTTATGGATGCGATTGACTTAAATTTAAATTTCGAGTTTCAGCTCGCCTTATGTTGAGTTCAGTGGTGGATGCTTGACCTATATATAATCTTTAAACTCGGTTCTTAATTCCTAGCTAGCTAGCTAGCTCATCCCCTTTGTTCTCTTTTATGTTTTTCTTCATATTTTCTTAATATCCATCTCTCTTTTTTTTTTTTTTTTTTGTAACTGGTTAAAGTCATCTCTTTTTTAATGATTTATACTAATCGAGAGTTAGACTAATAATAAGTTGAATTGGCCGAATATTTCCAGCCTTCGAAGCACGAGAGCCAAAATTATCAATTAATTATATGGAACAAGGTAGGTATATTTTCATGGGAGCTACAATCTATCGTACGTCAAGCACAGCTGGTACAGCAGGTAACATGTATAGCTTAGACATTTATAATAAAACGATTACATGTTATTATTACTCGCATGCATGCTAGCTAGCTATGTGTCATGAGTTTGTAACAAGTAACCTTATCAAAGGAAAAAAATAAAGATGAAAACACTATTGCCTCAAAATAAATATTACTACTGATACGAGTACATATCTAATTAAATGAAATGGACTGTGATGCTTAATTTATTACTTTTTAAATTTCTTTTTTATCCCAAAATATGTGTCGACCTTTTTTAATTACATATTTATATATTTTCTTTTCAGTTGCCCACTTGCTCAATTAATTGTAGAATGAATAACTGTGTTATTAGTTAAACGCAATCCAGAGAAAACATATATGTTGTCTATGCTCATGGAGCATGACATGCATAATAATCTTTATAACATAGTAAGTAGAAATTGACATATTTTGGGTTGGGTTATTAAATGGTTTATAAATTACATAATTCGATTATATAAATGTAAATCTCGTTTTTATTACTCCATCCGTTTTCGTAAATGATAGCCTTATATCTTTTGGAATTGAAGTTAGACTTAAATATATTTATATTAATTTGTATTATAAAAAAATCTTAAAAATTATATTTATAAACTAGAATCTTTAAATTAACTATATGAATTTGTGAGACAGAAAAAAAATATATGAATTAGTTTCTGTGAATAATGAAGAGGATATGCTTTGCGAGATAAAGAAAGTATATATATTAAAACAAACATTACAATAACATATGAAAAAATATAAAAACACACAGACACAAGTGTATGGTATTATATATGTTATAGCCAGCTATTGGATTATTATACATTTTGGCCCGTGCAACTACATATGTCTGCAAATTGCAGAACACAGGCGCAGTTACTAGCGATCGTACGTACTGTACACTAACCCTAGCTAGTGCTAGATTTTAAATTTCTTTTAATTTGAACCCTAGCTGCTATAAGGCTAGCTAATGCTTCAGCTGCTTCAGCTCTTCTCGATTGCCTCCCATTCATAAAACCCTAATTCTATATCTTCCTTCGCAAATCTACCCATCGATCATTTCAAAACACACTTCTCTGCTACATTATCTAGCTAGCCCACCTTCTCCTCTCTGCTTAGCTGCTCCTCCTTCTTCTTCTTAGCCCTTTTGCTAGCTAGCTTAATGAACAACATGGACGACAAGGTTTCCATGGACAACTTGGTTCAGCCCATGTCGGATCAGCACCTATGCTACGTCCGCTGCAGCTTCTGCAACACTGTTCTTGCTGTAACAAAATATTATATATATATATATATATATATATTTCACTCCTCCTCTATATATATTTATATCTACATGTCTTCTAGCTAGTTTTAACTTGTTTTGAAACAAGTAATCCAAAAATAGTTGTGATGTCTGTTCATGCGTATATATACATGTGTGCGTGTGCGCCCCATTTAGAGTGATTGATTGTTGTCTCGGCTTGGTTTTAGGTTGGGATCCCATACAAGAGATTGCTAGAGACGGTGACGGTTAAGTGTGGCCATTGCAGCAACCTCTCCTTCCTCAGCACCAGGCCTCCACTCCAAGGCCAATGCCTTGACCATACCACCAATCTCACTCTCCAAGTACAATTCTTATTCGGATCTCCTCTCGTATCATTATCCGTTCGATTTGTTTTGAAACAATCAAAGTTAAACATTTGTAGATATAGATATAAGCCAATACCATGTAGAAGCCACTAAAAGTGTTTAATTTGTTTCAAGGAGAAGCATGCTGGCTTGTGCGGCGATTACAGGAAGGGTCAGTCTTCTTCTTCGCCGTCTACCACTGTCAGTGAGCCGTTGTCGCCTAAAGCACCATTCGTGGTCAAACGTACAAACCCCTCCTCCCCCCTCCTTTTTTTTGTTCTAATCTAATTAGTTTATCCAGAAATTTGTAAAAAAAAATTATTATTATTATTATTATTATTTAATCATTTCTTACTTGATTAATTTGGAAACAAATTGGTTTTAATTTGCAGCACCGGAGAAGAAGCATAGGCTGCCTTCTGCTTACAATAGGTTCATGAAGTAAGCTAAAACTAATAAAGTTCTTTAACCTTATATTGTGAAAAATTAGTTTTTATTTATTTTTATTATTATTATTATTATTATTATTATTATGGTTTAATATATGGAGAATTTTGAAGGGAGGAGATCCAGCGCATCAAGTCAGCCAATCCAGAAATTCCTCATCGAGAAGCATTTAGCGCAGCAGCCAAGAATGTGAGATTTTGTCTATATATGTTCTATTTTCAGGTTAACGAAAAATTTGGTCAAATAAAGAAATTCTCACACTTTTCGTTTGAAGGGCAGTGGGCTAGGTACATTCCAAATTCTCCAACCGCAGCCATTTCCAGGAGCAATAACAACTAGGGTAAGGCCCTTTTTCCCTCCCCTTTTGCTTCAAAAAGGGCTCCAATTTTGCTATACAACAGATCTTTTATCCACTCCTCTTCTTTCTAATCTTAATTTAACCCCATTTTGTGATCAACATCGATTGGACATTTTTACAAGAACGTAGAAATCTACTGCTAATTTTAGCGTTTCAAAAAACTGCAGGAATGAAGTGTGGGAGATCAGAGAGATCAAAAGAACTTTCAGGCAACTATAGATGCCTAGGAGTCTGTCATCTGCAGCTACCAGGGTTTATCTTAATTAGGCCATTTAATTTAGCTTCTAATTATGTCTTCGCTTCCTTCTTCTAGGCTATATTTGGAGCTGTGTAATGCTTTAGCGTATGGTTCACTTTATGAACTTAATTAAACGTTTCTGCTTCGTATTTTTAAGAAAATCTGGTGTTGTTATTTGTTCCTGGGTCAGGAGATTATATATTATGCTTGGGAATATTTTAGTTAATCAAGAACTAGCTAGGTTTTTGTTCTAGCACGAACTGATAAGATTCATTCTGATATGGTTCTTAACATTATGATTTTATTGCATAATTGCAACGGAAAATAGCATGGATTTTTAATATTAAATTTGCCTAATACATTTAAATGAGGTATCATAAAAGAAAAGTCTTATCCGACACATAATTAATAACACTATTCAAAAACAACTTCTGACTCAGAACAAACTAGCTATATTTTTATACATTTTGACATCTTTTCTCAATTTTGATGTTTTCATTTTTGGGAAATGGAATTACATTTTTGCTTTAGTTTTAATTATGTAATTAATTATTAGATAAGGGTATTACTGAAAGAATCTGAAAAAAAAAATATCAATCAGTGTGAGAAAAAATGGAATAACATAGTGTAGCATTTTACATATACTCTATATGATCGACCCCATAAGCTTATAATCTTAATAATGGAAAAATAAACTTGAATGCAAGAAATATCACTTAACATATATACTCTTTTCAAAGTTTGGGGTCAATTTGGCTCCAATTCAAAACTTTATGAGTAAAACATTTTGCAACTCTGTAACATGACCCATCCAATATATATGAAAACCCTTAAATGCCTGTTTAAATTGAAGTGAATGCCAACTTGAATGAGACCTTATGTTAAAGTTTTAGCTTAATTTGAAAAATTAGGCAGTTGTTTCCTAGATTGTCAAATTCAACGTATAAAACGTCGGATTTAAAGCGTATCTTTTCTAAAACTATCAATTCAGACACCGGCTGGTAGCCTAATGGCCACAATTTCAAACGATAAAAGGGCGAATGTGCACAAATAAATGTTTGATGGGTGATAGGTAGATTCTTCAAAGCTTGAAGGCCATCTGGAGATTTTCGCTCGTTCTTTTCAGTACCGGTTGCAGGGGGAATCCGAATTCCGAACCTAATGGAACTGAAATAATTCGGTTCGGGGTCAGTCCAAATTTGAGTTCAAGCCGAATATGCCCAATAAGTATGTGGAGCCCAAATCGTTTATGGCTGTTGGGCTAGTACGAAGAATAAGACTTGCTGAAAACTGGACCCAGATGAGGAAAAGGTATTGGCATCACTCGCATGATCCAATTATTTCTGTAGATGACATTTTGAATTTTATTACTACGTATAAAAAAGTATAAAGAAGGGGGGGAAACTTTTGGAAAACCAGGGGGGGGGAAGTGATGTGGTCCACAAATAAACAATCTATATTTGCTTTTGTATGTATCTTCCTAATTATTTTTTTAAGATATCAAGAGCAGACTTCCCTTAGCCTTATTTGCTTGTTGTATGGGGGCGGATCCTGTATTTATATACAGCAAGCCAAAACAAATATTTTTTCTTGAGATTTGGTTAAAAACAGTTTGCGCCTTCTGTATTGAAGAAATCTTCACTTTGTCCCAAATGTCATACTGTCATTGACATTAGTAAGTAAAAAAAAAAAAAAAAGAAAACTGTTTCTTGTTTAAACGAAGGAAAATTGAGAATTTAAACAGTCAAGTAACTAGCAAATTAATTTTACAGAGCTTAAGTATTGGTAAATTCATTTACTGAAAGATAAAATACTGAACAGTTTAAATTAGTATTTGAAAGTTAATTCCATAACTACTGGACACTATAAACAAAAAGTTATAATACTTTTGCCCCCCAAAAGTCATACTGTCATTGATTGTTTGCCACTTTTAAATCGAAGAAGTCATCACTTTGCCTGCAAAAGTCACTCTATCAAAGCAAATTTTGCAGAGCTTAAGTACCGACATATTAATTTCCGGAAAGATAAAGTACTACACAATTCAAATTAATATTTGAAAAGTTAATTTATTGATTATTAGACATTATAATAAGTGATAGATCACAAACATTACCACCATCCAGGTCATTTATTCATGTGAGTGTCACATGAAGTCCACATAAATGAACAATCTAGATTAAATTGTGATGTATGTGATATATTATATTCTATCTATTTCACACAAGTTTACCCTTTTATATTTTTTAATTAAAGTTTAACTTAAATATATTTATATTGTAAATTTATTTTAAAAAAAATATATTTATAAACTAGAGTCTTTAAGATACTATTTTAATATAAAAAATTTATATTTGTATAAGAAAGTTTGAAAGAAAAAAATTATAAATTAATTACTGTAAATAGTAAAGAGAACAAGCTTTGTGAGACGGAGGTAATATTATATTTTTTCACAAAAAAAATAAAAGGTTCATAATTAGAGGTGAATTGTTGGGTTTTGAAAAAGATGAGGCCGACTGCATATTCAACTGGAGTTTGGTGGGTTTTTAGACAGTTACTCCATATTTCACATGGCGAGGGATTGGTGGGTTTTTGGACATTTATTCTTACACATGGCGAGGTCATCATTGGCAAGATCAAATGATAGTAACTTTAAATTAGACACAATGTAGTGTCATTTTACTTGTCCTTCTGCTGTTAAATGATACCCAATTAAGAGTTTCCATTTTCTGATTCTAGAATTTTATTATATGATCATGAGTTGCTATTGTTTGAATCTATTAATTGTGATGCATGTGCAACACTATAATATTGATAAAAAATAGTGGCTGAAGTTAGGAGGTTGTTGAAAAATCCCACTTTTTGTGACTGAAAATTCAATAGACTTTCAGTCACAAAAAAACCTAGTCATTAGAGAAAAGTGAGTAAAAGCGAGGTCACTCTCCTTAGTGATTTGACAAAAAAACAAAATAACGATTGAACTTTTCAATCGCTGGATAAAAGTTTCATTTTTCAATTAGTTTGTGCAATTGTAAATGCAATAAACAGAAATATGTAATAATTTTAAATGGAATTAATTTAATAAAATAAAGATTAAAATTAATTTAAGGGTCAATTACAATTTACCTTCTGAGGTTTATATGAAATTATATCTTGCCTATCCTATTTCATAAATATATACTTTATCTCTTGTCTTTTTAATATAGTCCAATAGTAACTTCTGAAATCCTAATTTAAATATTATGATAGTCATTTTCCGGTAATTCCAATCTATATAATATTTTTTTATAGTTAATAAATATTTTAAATTATCAATTTTTTCTTTCTATAAATAAGAAATGATATTTTTTTTAAATGTCAATTAACTATAAAAAAATTACTATATAGATTGAAATTACTCGAAGATGAGTTTCGTACAATCTAAATTAAGATTTCAAAAGTTATTGGACTGTATTAAAAAGATATTTGTAAAGTATATATTTATGAAACAGGAGGGGCAAAGTATAATTTCACCTAAACATTAGGGGAGAAAATTGTAACTATCCATTAATTTAATTATAAAATAGTTCAAAAGCTAACTTAAATCCTAATTAATCAAATAAAAATAAAGTATGTAACTATTACAACAACAACCGAAGAAAGCAAATACAACTTTTTAAATTAAAATGAATTAAAAATAAATACAGACTACAAATTACAAATATCCATGAACTAATTCAGTCAAAATGGCAACTCCTCCACAAGCAACCAAGAGAAAAGAAAATCTACAGGAGAACTCCCATGCCCTTCTCATCGTTGTCTACTTGACCAAGCTTTTCCATTAGCCACTTCCAGCTCCACACATTTTTGAACATAAGACCTCCAATGCAACTGGAAAGAAAAAGATACCATGTTGATAAAGAAAACAAATATATAAGAACATGCAAACAAAATCATACTCAAATTAAAATTCAAATAAAAAAATTCAAATACCAAGTTCGTGACACCACTTGAGTGAAACCCTAAACCCATATTTGTGTGGAGACCTTCACCATCATGTGATACATATGGTTAAAAAAATGAAAGCCAAGAAGTGAGAGTAGGAAAAAAAAAGGGAATTCTAGAGAGTGTCTAAATGTTAAGAGAGGTTAAGAAATGTTTGGATGAAAAGTAGTAAGTTGACTGTGCAGATCTTGACTTTAAATATTCTCATCCACTGAACAGCAACTGAAGAGGTGAAAATGTCAAGATTGTGCTCCTATAGCAACTAAAGTGTTAGTCGTTGGTCTGCACTGAATAGTAAATTTGCAAGAGTTAGTAACTGAATACTTCAGTTGTTATGCTGACTGCTTTCTCCTCAGTGACTAAATAGTATATGTATAAAGATAGTAGCTAAGCGTTTGAATGTAGCCACCTTTTTGCCTAAATTCAATCAGAATTTTGATGATTCCAGTTTCCAAGTTCATCCTTTATTCGTAGAATATTTTTAAACAAATACTAATTATTTATGTTCACTTGGTTTCTTAGTTATTTTTTTTAACACTCTTCTTTTTTAACTTAAAAATTCTTGATTTGGATTCCATGTTGTTGTATTATGTGTGGTTAAGAGCTAGGTGACATATATTTATGTTTTGGATCAACACTCTTGCTCTCGCACTTCTGTTAAAATGAAAGGAAAGTTGCTTTTAACTGTCACTCATGTTTTCATTTTTATAATATCATATGGCTTTAAAGAGGAAAAGAAACCATAAAAACACATACAACTAATGTGATTAGATTATGGGCATAAATGAGTTAGGCCTAAACCCTAGGAACCTTAAACCTTAAACTCTAAACCCCTAAACCTTAATTAAATTACACACACACAAACACTAACATGATAAGATTAAGGATGTAATTAAACAAGTCAAGTTGTGCTTTTCTCAAGTAGCTTGAGCTTGAATTAAGAATTTACAAGACGAGCTCTATAGAGCAGGCGGGTTTGAATTCATCAACTTTATAAGAATGATAAAACTGAAGTTTCCAAATCACTTTATTTGTTTTAGAGCTTGTTTAATACGAGGCTTCACAACTATGAACATACATGGTTTTTTTCACTGGTAAATTCTTAATTCAAGCTCAAGCTACTTGAGAAAAGCACAATTCGACTTGTTAGAGTTTGAACATAAAAATGAGCCAGATTCTTTAAAAGTCCTTAAACCTAAAACTCCAAACCCTATACTCTAAACCATAATATATTTATCCCTTAAGCTCTAGCTCGAACCCAAAACCAGTAAGTCTAATACCTAAAAAAATCCCAAGCCCCTAAACTTTAAATTCTAGAAGCCCTAAACTTTAAATTACACCTACACACATGCGCATACACGCACACACAAACAAACAAACAAACACACACACACACACATACACAAACACTCATATGATGAGATTAGTAGTGGAATCAAACAAGTCAAGAAAGGCCTTTATCAAGTAGCTTAAGTTCAAATTGATAAGTTTTATGTTGAGTTTTATCAATGTTGGGCTTGAAAACAATTCCAATACCTTACAGGGTTGAATAACTCAAACTGTAAAAACCTTAATTCCTAAAAAAATCGTAAACCCAAAACCCTAAACTCAAATAGCCACTGAATGGTGACTTAAAAGCAAAAAAAAAAAACAGCTTATAGGTGATTGGCAAGCAACTAAATGTTGGCAACTAGCAACTTTAGTTAGAGGTGGTTCGTGGGCCTGAATGGCCAGGCCACGACACACTTTAACTGTGTTGGGCCTGGGCTAGGTTTGTACATGCCTAGGCCTAGGCCTAGGCCAGGCTTTTTTATTTTTAAATTTTTTTAAAAATTTCTTTTAAATTTTATAAAATTTTTAAACTATTTATTATTTTTGTTGAACATATTTACTTATCTTTATAATTTTTGAAAAGAAAAAAAAAGCACTACCACTGGTGCAAATTTTATTAATAACAAAGTCAAGTGGCACTTATAAACAAGTTGGAACGGGCCTTACATGTCAAATGACAAAATATTCCAAAAAACCGAACTGAAATGACCACCTATGATCTGTGCCACACAACGTATTTAAATCAAATACATTCTAAGAATGAAAAAGGAAAATCTAGGATATAAAAGCATTGTTATCATCTTGTATCTCATCCTCCGAACTTTTTTTGTCTTGTTTTCTTAAGGCAACAAAGCCCTAGTCATGGATGCACACGCAAACCTCCACTGTTTCGAGCGTCAACTTGACCCATTTCTCTAAAATGACTTGTTTTTCGGCACTGAAAGTGAACTTTGATACAACGGTTAAAACTGAAAATGCAAAAACTTTCTTCATAAGGATAGACAAAATCAGAAATCTGCCACTTTTCGTTTTCCACCACTCCAAAATATCATCCTTACTTGTTTTAAATAAAGTGTGGAGGTAATCATCTACTTTCAGTAGGCCAGATGATAATGGTCGAGGACACTTAAGCAGCTGTTCCGCTGGGTTGAATAGTGTTGATGGTGTGGAGGATGAGACACATGCAGTGGAGGAAGATGTTGGTTTTACCTTGTCTTTGTAGCGGGATGAATACTCCTTGTAGAGCTCCCACAGGTGCTCATCTATTTCAGCCATCATAGTTAAACAACTAATATGATTCATATCCAAGAAACTATAGTATCCTTCAAGCAAAGACAATGTCTCGGTAATTTTCATGGTCGAGTCAAGTAAAGATGCAAGCAAAAAGATGATGGGTTTCGAGAGCCAAACAGCGCAGCGGAATTTAACCGAAACCCTCCAGGATCCAAGTGAAACGGGGTAAACCGGGTGTTCGAAAAATTTCATACTTAATTTTCGGTTGAGATCTCTCACTCAATTGTAGAGTCGAATCACAAAACCTAAACAGTTGACGTGTTCAGGCTCTTTATGGTATCCACACGAGCCTCTCGGGATCACCACGCTTCCACCACGTCCCGGCAGATGCGTTTCTCTTGCGCTCGCAGTGCTAGCTTACGTCCTCCAAGGAATTGCAAGAGAAAAGTGCGGCTATCCTTTTGGGAGGCTAGAGTAAGGAGACCTGCGAATTTCTCACTAGAAGTTGTATTTATAGTGAGACTCAACTTCCAGGCCTAATGGGTTTCAAAGCCCTAATCCAATTAGGATTTAATTTCGGGCTTAATAATGGCTCAACTCTTGGGCCCATTATTAATACGAAATTAAAGTGAAACCATAACCCAAATAATTAGCCCATGCACTCTAATGATCTAAATAGCTCTATGTGTGTGACCCAATAGGCTCTTATCACATTGGCAATGATCATAAATCACATTTATGATTATTAGCAATGAGCGGTGTCTAGCAACACATCATTGCTACCCAAGTAACAAGATTGTCGATGATTCGACTAAACCTTTATGATCATCACCGACATATGCCATTGTCCCTTTGTCCAAGATATCAAGACTAAGCACGAGACATGGAATGTGTCACTCTCGTATAGCCCAATCTTTGGTTTCTTGATTACCGAGTAGACTAACTTAAACTGATGACATTGATATCGTATATCAACTCATTCGAGCATGGCCATGCATTTTCTAAGTCTCACTCTATCAAAAGGCCCGAAGATATCACTCCCGTTACATAGGAGGAACAAATCTCATCTTGATCATACAAATCCCTCCGCATGATATGTGACATACCCAATGACCTCCTTCAAGTTCACTCAGTTACGAGCAACAAAGGAAAGTATCAAAGTATGTGACTCATATGTAGGGAACCTTGATGATTTTAGGTCGAAGGACTACATATACCATGATCACTATGAGAATTACTTATGACACTCATATAACGATCCATGTAGTGTTCTCATGGTGGGTCGGTCCAGTACACAAGTTCTCCAACTTGTACCTATATGTAGACTGCATATCTCATATTATTCTCTACATATGCTAGTCGTTATGTATTATTGCAACCCGCTCCACAATAATACTAAACCAGGGACATTTAAGAATATCATTATTCTAGGGTTACAATTATGTTTGTTAAGTTACGCAGAAACAAAACAAGAAACTGGATTAATGCCTTAATAAAATATCATGACTCAATGTGCAAAAATACAATCATCTCATGATTGGCGTTTTGAGCACAACACTAACAATCTCCCACTTGCACTAAAAGCCAATCATCCATGTATCTAATATCGATGGACCTAGAATGGCTATCATAGTTTTGCTGCGTGAGGGGCTTTGTCAATGGATTAGCAATGTTGCTGTCTGTCGAAGTCTTGCATATCCTTAGATCACCTCTCTCGATGATTTCCCTGATGAGATGATAACATCGGAGTATATGTTTGGATCGCTGGTGAAATCGAGGTTCCTTAGCCTGTGCGATTGCTCCATTGTTGTCACAATAGAGCTCTATCGGGTCAACAATGCTTGGAACCACTCTAAGTTCAGTGATGAACTTCTTGATCCAAACTGCCTCCTTCGCAGCATCAGAGGTGGCAATGTACTCAGATTCTGTTGTAGAGTCAGCTACTGTTTCTTGCTTTGAACTCTTCCAGCTGACAGCACCACCACCAATACAAAACACATAACCAGATTGTGATCTAAAATCATCCTTATTGGATTGGAAGCTTGCATCGGTGTAACCCCTTACAACGAGCTCATTTTCACCTCCAAAGACCAATAATGCATCCTTAGTCATTCGTAAGTACTTAAGGATGTTCTTAACAGCTATCCAGTGACTCTCATCGGGGTTTGATTGGTACCTACTCGTCATGCTCAAAGCATATGAGACATCGGGACGAGTACATATCATGGCATACATGATAGATCCAATTGCTGAGGCATACGGAATCTTACTCAAGCGTTCTCTTTCCTTGGTTGTACTCGGACACTGAGATCTAGAAAGAGTGATACCATGTGACATGGGCAAGAATCATTTCTTGGAATCTTGCATGTTAAACCTCTTTAGTACCTTGTCAATATATGTACTTTGACTTAGGCCAAGAAGCTTTCTAGATCTATCTTTATAGATCCTGATTCCTAACACATAGACTGCTTCACCTAAGTCCTTCATAGAGAAATATTTCCCTAGCCAAGTCTTCACAGACTGTAGCTCAGGAATGTCATTTCTGATGAGTAGTATGTCATCTACATACAACACTAAGAAAATAATAGTGCTCCCACCAACCTTCTTGTAGACACAAGGTTCATCTTCATTTTTGATAAAACCAATCTCTTTGATTGCATCATCAAAACGAAGATTCCAACTTCGAGAAGCTTGCTTCAGTCCATAAATGGACCTTTGCAATTTGCACACTTTATTGGCATTCTCAGGAGTGACAAAACCCTCAAGTTATGTCATGTATACATCCTCAAGTAGCTTTCCATTTAGGAATGCAGTTTTGACATCCATTTGCCATATCTCATAATCATAGTGTGCATCAATAGCAAACAAAATTTGGATGGATTTAAGCATAGCAACTGGTGAAAAAGTTTCATCATAGTCAATACCATGAATTTGCTTGAAACCTTTTGCAACCAATCGTCCTTGAAAGGTAATCACATTACCATCCATGTCAGTTTTCTTCTTGAAAACCCATTTGCACCCTATGGGTTTTACCCCTTCAGGTGGGTCAACCAAAGTCCATACTTGGTTTTCATACATGGATTCCATCTCGGATTTCACGGCCACTAGCCACTTCTCAGAGTCAGGCCCCGACATAGCTTGTTGGTAGGTTGTGGGCTCATCCTGATCCATGAGCATCACATCACCGGTGTGAGTCACGAGAAATCCATATCTTTCGGGCTCATACCGAATCCTACCAGACCTACGTGGGCTTTGTGCTACAGGAACAGACTCTTGAACCACAACATCTTGTGGTGTTTGTTCAGGTTCCATTTCAGGTTCGATGTCTCCTTGTTGTTCTTGAATTTCTTCAAGTTCTACTTTCCTCCCACTAGTTCCTTTAGAGATAAGCTCTTTCTCCAAAAAGACACCAGTTCGAGCAACAAACACTTTTTGTTCAAAAGGATTGTAGAAATAGTAACCCTTTTTTTCTTTTTGGGATACCCAACAAAAAAGGCATTTTTGAGATTTGGGCCCTAGTTTGTCAGAGGATTGACGTTTCACATAAGCGTCACAGCCCCAAATCTTCATAAAAGACAAATTGGGACGTCTCCCACTCCATATCTCATATGGTGTCTTTTGAACCGATTTAGATGGAACTCGGTTTAGTGTAAAAGCAGCTGTCTCTAGAGTATGTCCCCAAAAGGAGTTTGGAAGGTCAGCTTGACTCATCATAGAGTGAACCATGTCTAACAAAGTTTGATTTCTCCTTTCACATACATCATTCCACTGAGGTGTACTTGGTGGAGTGAGTTGTGATACTATACCACACTCCTTCAGATAGTCAAGGAATTCTCAATCCAAGTACTCTCCACCTTGATCTAATCGAAGCACTTTAATACTCTTCCCAAGTTGATTCTCTACTTCATTCTTGAATTCTTTGAACTTTTCAAAGGATTCTAACTTGTGTCTCATGAGATACACATAGCCATATCTATTGAAGTCATCAGTGAAAGTAATGAAGTATTGGAAACCTTCTCTAGCTTGTGTAGACATAGGGCCACATACATCACTATGTATGAGTCATAGTAAGTCATTAGCCCTTTCAATTTTCCCTGTGAATGGGGCTTTGGTCATCTTGCCCAACAAACATGACTCACATGTCTCATATTATTCAAAATCAAATGAGTCCAAGAGTCCATCCTTATGGAGCTTGGATATGCGGGTCTCATTTATATGGCCCAAGCGACAGTGCCAGAGATAGGTCGGGTTTGAATCATTTAATCTGACCTTCTTGGTATTCACATTATAGATTGGATCTTCGAGGTCTAGAACATTCAACCCATTGCTAAGTTGAGCACTACCATAAAAGATTTCATTCAAATAACTAGAACAATATTTGTCCTTTATTATAAATGAAAAACCTTTCTTGTCCAAACAAGAAACAAAAATCAAATTTCTACTAATAGTAGGCACAAAATAGCAGTTGTCTAATTCTAAAACTAATCCACTAGGTAAAGTGAGAACATAAGTCCCTACGGCTAAGGCAGCAACCCTTGCTCCATTTCCAACACGTAGGTCCACTTCACCTCGGGCCAATCTTCTACTTCTACTTAGATCCTACACATTTGCACAAATGTGAGATCCACATCCAGTATCCAATACCCAAAATGAGGAAGTAGAAAAGTTAGCCTCTATAACAAGAATACCTGAAGTGGAAGTCTTACTTCCCTTTTCCTTAGCAAGTTCTTCAAGATAGAGCTTGCAGTTGCGCTTCTAGTGTCCAGGTTGCGTACAATGGAAGCACTCCCTTTCCTTTGCCACACCACCCTTTGGTTTCAGTGCAGCTGAAGAAGAACTAGCATTGGACTTTCCATTAGCTTTATCCTTCTTCTTGTTGGCTTTTCCTTTTCCCTTGCCCTTTTGAACCATCAAAATGGGCTTAGCCTTCTTAAGGTTTTGCTCAGCAGTTCTCAACATGTTGAGCAATTCAGGAAGGGACTTGTCAAGGTCGTTCATGTTATAGTTCATGATGAACTGGCTGTAGCTTTCAGGCAATGATTGCAAGACTACATCGATAGCCAACTCTTTCTGAAGAGCAAATCCCAAATTCTCAAGATTCTCAATGTACCCAATCATCTTGAGCACATGAGGACCCATGGGACTTCCCTCAGACATCTTGCACTGAAACAATGCCTTAAAGGTCTCAAACCTCTCATGCCTAACTTGCTCTTGGAAAAGCATTTTGAGATGTTCGATCATATCGAACGCCCCCATGTTCTCATGTTGCTTCTGAAGCTCAAATTTCATGGTAATAAGCATGAGGCATGCAACATCCAAAGCATCATCAGAATGCTTCTTGTGAGCATCTCTTTCAGCTCTTGGAGCAGTGGCAACAGGCTTATTCGGAATGGGCTGCTCTAGGACATAAGTCTTTTTCTCTTGTTTGAGGACTATCCTCAAGTTTCGGTACCATTTGAGAAAGTTGGTCCCATTCAGTTTTTCCTTCTCAAGGATCGATCGTAACGAAAGTGTAGATGTGTTTTGTGCCATGGTTATCTACAACAGTAAATATGCAGTGTAAAAGTCATGTATTTTAATTCATTTAATAAGCACTTTTATTAAACGATACTCCCACTATTTTCCTCAAAATAATAACCCTCGATATTATTTCGGAACACCTCGGCGCTAAGGTATTCTAGTGGGCCAAGATCTATATTTGACCACAACCTGAGTCAGCTTTGGCTTTTCTCTCAAGTTACAGCTATTTAGGTAGGCAACTCCTTGCCAATTGCATCTTATGCAACTCTTGGATAGTTGGGTGAACAACACTTGTCCAAGCTCATCTCATGAACTTAAGCCCAACTCTATGCCTCTAAGTCCCTAATCCTATTAGGATGACTTAGTTAAGTCGAACCCAAAGTTAGCAGTTTGGATATCACTATTATCCCATCGCGCCTTACCAAGATGAACATAGGTGCTTTGCTTTGGCAAACCCACCTAATGTTGATCAAAGTCTTGACGAGTGCCAACATTTGGAAGACATCACATTTAATGACTTAATATTTGTTGGAGGGATTTTATCTTTTGATATCACCAATTTGTTATCTCCGGTTGTTTTATACATGCTTCACATACAAATATAAAACATGAATCTCATGCTTACAAGAAATAAACGTGACATGGTTATAGCCCAAACTATGCGATATTCTCAAGCCAATGAGAATATCATAAAAGCCTAAGAAAGAAAAGAGTCTTCACAAGCTCCTTCTCTTCCTTTCTTGGCTGCCTTTTTGTTGTCATCTCCTTGGACATACCTCCTTTGATAATCCTTGGACATATCACCTTGGATGATCCCATAATGCACCATTACATCAATAATAGAAACCTCGAGTTACATTCGAGGGGAGTAAGGTGAGAAGAGAATGTACAATGAGAGTGATAAGAAAAGGCACGACTCGCAGGCCGTATTTACAAGTACAACCAATTAAGGGCTATAACCATGCACCATGCTTCAAACACCAATCAACATATCATGTCAAATCTCATTCAACAAAGATGCATGCCAATTTTCGCGCGTTGATTAACCAGTTTTTATTTATGTGGCGCTTCGCATACAGCGGTCCCCCTGGCCGGTCAGCCCGAAATCTTTTATTTTGACCAAGTAGGCACCCGAGACTCCTCCATTCGAGCAACAAAAAAATACCTTACTTTCAATGCCCGAACAGGCCGAATCCGAACAAAGCTAGGGTTTTTGCAACTATTGCAAGAATCCTAATCCATATAGGTATTTCATACCTATCAATTTCAAGTTAATCTCATTAGCCAATTTGTGTCGTTTCTTCATATATCTCATATGTTCATTACGAATTTCGGTTCATGCATCATGAATCAATCTAATTAATCATGGCCGAAAAGCATCCGAACACATAGCATCATGCGATTCAACACTTAATCCCGATTTAGGGTTTCACCAGTAGCTCTGATACCATTGATGGGTTTCAGGAGCCAAACAGCGCAGCGGAATTTAACTGAAACCCTCCAGGATCCAAGTGAAATGGGGTAAACCAGGTGTTCGAAAAATTTAATACCTAATTTTCGGTTGAGATCTCTCACTCAACTGTAGAGTCGAATCACAAAACCTAAATAGTTGACGTGTTCAGGCTCTTTATGATATCCACACGAGCCTCTCGGGATCACCACGCTTCCACCACGTCCCGGCAGATACGTTTCTCTTGCGCTCGCAGTGCTAGCTTGCGTCCTCCAAAGAATTGCAAGGGAAGAGTGCGGTTGTCCTTTTGGGAGGCTAGGGCAAGGAGACCTGCGAATTTCTCACTAGAAGTTGTATTTATAGTGAGACTCAACTTCTAGGCATAATGGGTTTCAAAGCCCTAATCCAATTAGGATTTAATTTCGGGCTTAATAATGGCTCAACTCTTGGGCCCATTATTAATATGAAATTAAAGTGAAACCATAACCCAAATAATTAGCCCATGCACTCTAATGATCTAAATAGCTCTATGTGTGTGACCCAATAGGCTTTTATCATGTTGGCAATGAAATTTATGATCATTAGCAATGAGCGGTGTCTAGCAACACATCATTGCTACCCAAGTAACAAGATTATCGATGATTCAACTAAACCTTTATGATCATCACCGATATATGCCATTGTCCCTTTGTCCAAGATATCAAGACTAAGTACGAGACATGGAATGTGTCACTCTCGTATAGCCCAATCTTTGGTTTCTTGATTGCCGAGTAGACTAACTTAAACTGATGACATTGATATCGTATATCAACTCATCCGAGCATGGCCATGCATTTTCTAAGTGTCACTCTATCAAAAGGCCCGAAGATATCACTCCCGTTACATAGGAGGGACAAATCCCATCTTGATCATACAAATTCCTCCGCATGATATGTGACATACCCAATGACATCCTTCAAGTTCACTCAGTTACGATCAACAAAGGAAAGTATCAAAGTATGTGACTCACATGTAGGGAACCTTGATGATCTTAGGTCGAAGGACTACATATACCATGATTACTATGAGAATCACTTATGACACTCATATAACGATCCATGTAGTGTTCTCATGGTGGGTCGGTCCAATACACAAGTTCTCCAACTTGTACCCATGTGTAGACTACATATCTCATATTAGTCTCCACATATGCTAGTCGTTATGTATTATTGCAACTCGCTCCACAATAATACTAGACTAGAGACGTTTAAGAATATCATTATTCTAGGGTTACAATTATGTTTGTTAAGTTACGCAGAAACAAAACAACAAACATAATTGCTGGATTAATGCCTTAATAAAATATCATGACTCAATGTGCAAAAATACAATCATCTCATGATTGGCTTTTTGGGCACAACACTAACAAAAGATATGAGGGGATTTGTTAAAAATAGGAAACACACTTGTCCTTTATTGCTTTGACGATGTCCTTAAAAAATGGATCCATCTTGTATTGATTCAAAACATAAACAATATTTACCAGATACATCAAAACTTTGTAAGTAGTGAGAGTAAACACCAGAGAAAAAAACCATTGCTTCATAAAAATATCATAGTAATTGACAAAGTTTGTAACACTTGTCCACATTTCAGTAGTTAGAAGTTCGGAGTTTGATTTCAACTTTAGAAAAACAATCAACAAAGCTGTATATGGATATGCATCCATCAACATCTCATATGTAGAGTTCAAACAGGCAGGACAATCAAGTTTAAAACATTTCAATGAAAATGATTAGCTGTTTTGAAGGCAATATTCTTTGAATTCCCAACATATTTTAAGCTGTGACTTCAAACATAGTAATGCATCACGGATTGGATGAATTTCTTTTTGCAAAACATAAAGCCCTTTGTGCATACATAAGTTTAAAATATGACACATACATCTAATATAGAAAAAAAAACTATCATTCTAAGGGGGTATAAATGTATTACAGAGTTCTCGGGCCGCAAAATCATTATTAGAGGCATTGTTAAAACTAATGCAAAAAACTTTATCAACATAGAAAAATTGACAAAGTACATCCAAGATATATTGATAGATATTATACCTAGTGTGGTCAGATTCCATGCATTTGAAAACAATAATTCTTTTTTGAGTGATCCAATCCTTATTTATCCAGTGTGCAATAACACAAAAATAATCATGCCCTATAGGAGATGTCCACATGTCACTAATAAAAGCAATGCAATGATCAATTGTATAAAAAAGCACCTACAAATTAGATTTACCTAATTCATACATTCTAAATGCTTCTTTTTGTGCAATTGTCCTAGACATCTTTCTAAAGGCTGGGTTTAAATTAGACCTAATCCAATTTTCTAAATCACTTCTTCAACTTACCTAAAAGGTTTTTCTTTGAACATCATCCAATTAACCATACATTCTCTATATTCTTGTTGATTAAATCTAAAAATACCTGAATCACCGGTTGTAGATCTGAGTTGTGTTTATCCACCGAAACTCCGTGTAGCTCTTGGATAGTGCAACAGATGCTTGCTTTTTATATGTCGTTAAATCATCCTGGTTCTGGAATTCACCTTGTGCGCTAACTTCTTCCTACAATGTTTGCACTTGGCGAACCGGTTGTCCTTCTCCCAAAACATTTCAAAATGCTCTCACACGAAGGATTTTTGGCAAGATTTTTGGCAAGATTTTTCTTCACCTCCCTCAAGAACTTCACTTTGAGGTGTCAGTTGTGAACCATCCCCTCATTGAGTATCAACATTTTGGGCAGGGATCTCTTGGATTTCAACGTCGTCGTTGAACTCTTACTTGTCAAATTGCAACTCGATATTTGTCATATAAATGTTGGCGGGCTCAAACTCATCTTATATGTGAATTCCCTTTCGAGCAGAATTCTTACAATAGAAGAACAACCTTAAACCAGTGTGGAAGAAGGAATTCTTGGTGGGGGTGAAGCTAGTACTATTCCTTAAAGCCATTGAGTTGAAGAAAATTGATGGAAGATTAATAAAAGATTAAAGAGAGATTAAGAAGAAATTAGTAGGAGATTAAAAAAATTGTTGGAAAACTGTAAGACTTATTAAGAAATGTAGAGAAACTCGTAGATGCAGTGAAAAGAGTGTAGGAAGTTGTGTGAGGAAATAAGGAAATAGGGGTGGGTATTTATAGAAGTGGCAAAATTTTGGTTGGACAAAAATAGCATTATAAACTAGTCCTTTTTTAATGTTGGATAAGGGTAAAAAAAGTTTTGAACTTAAACACTACAAGAGAAAAACATATTAGCGACTGAAGAAACAGTCGCTGTCAGTTGTAGTTTGCGACTGACTAGCAACTAAATCATTTAGTGGCAAAATCATTAGTCGTTAGTTGTTAGCAACTGACTAGCAACTAAAATTAGCAATTAAATACTTTAGTTGTTAGAATTTTGAATTTTATTAAAATAGCAACTGATAGCAACTAAAATTAGCGACTAAATACTTTAGTTGTTAGAATTTTGAATTTTATTAAAATAGCAACTGAAAGTTCAGTTGCTAATACATTTAATTCAGCCGCTAGCTATTTTTAAATTTAGTCGCTAAGCCTATCATTTTAGTCGTTAATTATTAGACTAAATTCAAGTTTAAGTTCTGATTTTTGAATTGATGATATATTTTATATAACATTATGTATATTTTCAGTATATATATAAATATAAAAATATTATTAAAACCAAAACATCTCAACATCATCATCCCCTAAATTTTTTACTTCACCCATGGTATCAACTACTGAAAAAGAAGTATGATCTCATTGTGTGACTACTTCATTGACCACATTAAGATCAACCACAGCTTCAATTCTCTTGAAGATGGTGCTTTGGGGACAACCGGGCAGCAGGCCTCGGGCGGCGAGGGTTGCGGTGACTCTCGGAGATGCAGACAGAATGTAGTGATGGCTCCAGGAGGTTGACCGAATTAATGAGAGAAAGAAACAATAAGAGAAACGAAAAAGGAAAAAGGATAAACAATGAGAGAAACGGAGAAGGAAGAAGGAGAAACAAGAAGGAGAAACGGAGAAAGAGAGGCTGAAGTTGAAAGTTTTAATTTGATTTAGCGACTAAAGTAAACTAGCGACTGAATAGTGACTGATTTTAAAAAATATTATAAAATATGCGGCTGATTAGCGACTGAAAGTTAAAACTAGTGACTGAATATTTTAGTCGCCAGTCAGTCGCAATAATTTCCATAGCCCGCAAGCTAACGACTAACTAGCGACTAAAATTCAGTCGCTAGTTTCAGTCATTCCATCACTTTCCTCTTGTAGTGAAATAACCATTAGTCAATAGCCGGATATCCTTAGTGTGTAATTTCACCACTTTTTGAAACAGGTGACTATTGGGGCATTTCTGGAAATGGTAGGCCCAGACCATCCGTGCCTAGGCCAAGCCAAGCTGGGCCTGGGCTTCTCGCGATCCTGGGCCATGCTCCATTCGCGATCCTGGGCCATGCTCCATTCTCTCTGCCATGTCATGACTTGATAGTGCCTGCGCCAAGTTTGATCCGGGCTAGTTCCGAGTTGGGCTGGGTCAAACCGGCCCATTGTTTGCCTCTAGCTTCAGTTGCTCAATTTAAAAGTCATTCTAAATGACAATTGAACCATTTACAACCACTGAATTAATTTCAATCTCATTGTTCTGTCACTATTTTTCATCTTTGGTGTAGTGAATGTGAACGGTTCTAATACGAAATCTTCATCCCAGACGCGTGCCATGGACCAAAAAAACATTCTAGAAGATAATTTCTTAATTACTTAAATGGATCAATGATCTGAGAGCAATTTGTAGCTCTCCGATTAAGATATCTCAGTAACAAATATTATTATACGAGTAATTAGTTTATGTTAATATCTGTGCATATGGTCCATGGAGGCTCCCCCCAGGACCACTTTCAAATCTCTGATTAAGCTGTTAATTTTATCTCCTGTTCTGTCATGTCAAAGTCAAAAGTGTTTCAATTTTAAGGGTATAGATTGGACAACTAGATATATAGAGTATATTAAAACGCTGTGGTCCGACCAATTAATCTTACATCACTTGATTAGAATGTTAAAACAACTGCCAATGACAATGACTCCAAGCAAAGATCCACTCTATATCGTCTGTTCTGTTCTTTTTTTATTTTACATGTGTTATCTAATAGTATCAGCCTTTGATATTATTAATTACTGCCACTTATTATTAATTCTAGGATTATAATGCTTAGCTATTTGGGAAATTAGGCTAGTAGTCTGCTTTTTGATACATGTGGGCGAAAGGTTAAGGAAGTGGGGGATTGAATATCTGATTTCTTGATACATAATGATTACGGACGTTAGTCATTAGGTTAAAATTTTTATATGAATTGAGAAATTATCTATATGTCTCAGTTAATTCTCGAATATAGAAAAGCTATGAGTTGAAAAGAAGCTTAATTGATGAAAAAGAGCTATTTTGGATCATCATTAACCCACTCTTTAAGATCTCCTCACTTTTGACGAGTTCATGACTTGAGTTTCTAAAGCACTAAACAAATAGAGTAAAAAAGAGTCCTCAAGGGATCATTGAGTTAAACTCATTAATTAGCTAGTTTTACACGAGGGAAGGTCATAGCTCAAGTTTTCCACTCAAAATACTTTTTGTGTGAAACATATGCTAGGTACATTTCCATAGTTGATGTGATCATTGCGAAGGGATTGGAGTTTGGTCCCCAAAGAGTTACCAAAATAAGCATGATAACTACATTTCATGTACTTTTAATAGGTGATCATTGAAATAATTGATTTTATTCGACAAAACAGTTTGTGGTTAGCTTATGAGATTGCGATTTTTAATCGAAACAGATAATATCTTTCAATCTATGATATGTTGAAAATAATAACTTAACCATTCAATCCATCTAAAAGAGCTGCAGATAAAGAAAGTAAAATAGAGAAAAATAGAGCATGATTGGTAGTGTCAGAAAAAAGGAAAGTAATGATAGAAAGGCTATATTAAAAACGGTGAGAGGAAGCAATTTTGATGTCCACTTTATTTCTCTATAAATAGATGAGTTTGTAAACATTTATAATCAATTAAGAAGTCTCAAGAATAAGAGCGAGAGCAAGGACCCAAAATAGAGAGTTTGTGAGGATTGAATATTTTTCTTTGTTTTTTTTTGTGATTTCAGTTTGAATTAAATAAAGTTTGTAATTCTTTCCAGCATGATATCGAAAGTTCCATAGCTTGTTTTCAGCTTCTAACACTAGTAACAATACTATTGAACACTACATATATTACTAATCATAAGAGAAGGCAATTAAAATTTCCGAACGAAATCAAACCCTATCTCTTGGGATAAAGGGACCCTATAGTGCACAGCTGATGTGATCTTGATCAAATGGGACCAAAATTTGGTCCCAAACGTATGCATTTGGTTAAGTTTTAACGTCATTTTTATGGGGGCAATCTTGAGAGAGTTTTGGCCAGAATATTAAAGCCAACAACCAAGTTAGGACAATGCTAGCTCCAAGAGAATTATTAAGATAGTAATTAAGGATCTTTAATGAGTCATTAGCGATGTTATTTGATTATAAAATTGCTAATTATCAGGATTTGAGAGTTGGAAGCATATGGGCAGATAGGGTTGCAAAAGTTTGAACGAGGCCAAATTGTCATTCTTAAACTAAGATTTTGCATTTTCCAATGAGCTTTCTTGGACGCAAAAGTGGTTGCTCCAGTTGGTAAATAACTTTTGGTCTGTAAGAGGAAATTGTAAACAGGGGGGACTCATTTGATAAATCTCATTGTTTGAGCTAGTGAAATTTTAATATAGATTTGGGGTTCAGATCTAATGGCAAGTTTAAGTGCACTATAGATGTGAATAAAAGTTTGATTTTACCATGAGAATAATAATGAAACACTGTTTTTATTTGTAGATAGAAGCATTTTTACACAATTAAGTAAGATAAGAGATATTCTATAATATAAAAGACTTGAAAGACACCTAAACTAACTCTGAATGATATTATATGGGAAAACAAGGGAGGCTGCTTTGCCACTTTTCCAAGCATTTGGGACAATAATACACCCTAATTCACTACTGCAAAACCCCAAACTTTTGGGGTACGGCATACAAATTGAGATGGCTTTAAAGAATCGCACAACAGAAAGAATCATTCCTCTAGTAACCCAATTATCTCCGGTTTCCAAAGCCAAAACCTTTCAATTAGAAAGACGACGTGTTTAAAGTCTAATGTTTGAAGACAAGAACCATCTTTTAAATTAAAAAAGGTTCCTTGATTATTTTTTGAGGCCACCCCATATCCCCCTAGGTTTTTTTTTTCCCATTAAAAAAGGCCATATAACTCCCGCTTTATACACATTTTGCCCCTTAAGAGCAACAGAAGGTCATAAACGATGAGAGAATTAAAAGGTGGAATCGGAAAAAGTTAACTGCAGTCTGCAGATAATTTGGAGGGAGTGCCTGAGTGGTGCTAGAACTACTCAAGATTTCATTAAAGTAAAATTTACAGTTTTTAACATGGCAAATTGTAATTGAAAATTTTTAAATTCAAGCGTGCAGGATTATTACACCTACATAATATTGCATTTTAAATGAAATTCACCTCAAGCAATTTATATATATATATATACATATATATGAAAAATAAAACATTTTAGATAAAGTTAATTTAAGTTAAACGAATTGGGTGTTTGTAGAGCTACTTCTGTAGATTCATTTGTACCCCTTGGTGAAGTAGTTCCATACTTGAGACAAAATAAAAAGGAAATGATATTCCTAATTCAACCACAAGCTTTACAGTTAGAAGGATGAGAGACAGCTTTCTACATGTGTGTAATTTGAAGCAGAAATTCGGTTTCTAACAGCAAGGGCATCTGACAACTGCACCAACTCGACAAAACACATGGGGCAGAATAGTTTCAACTCCTTCCATTAAAACCTGGTTTCCAAGTACTATATCCAGTAAAACCTGCAAATAACAACATGATTTGCTGGTTAGAGAAACTAGGGGATGAAAGGTTTCAATTGTAACAAAAAGATTCGTAAAGATTAATAATAGTCACGTTCAGTATAAATTATACTGAAGTTTGATTCTTTGACCATTTTTAAGGCCACCAATCTGAGAATATTATACAGTAAACCTGGATGGCACTTGCAGCTTCAAGTAACCAAGAAATGATGTCTGGAAAAACAATCACAAATGGCCTCCAAAGTCTAAACATCAAAGAACGTTTCCAGTGTGAAGAACCAAAACATGATGAAAGAATAGGTTATGGCTAATCATATATACCTTGTTCCAGGTGCCAAGCCAGGAATTTTTCAATTTTGCAATTGTAATTGGATGAAGTTCCTCTGCTGTTCCACCCTTTGGAGATGCGAAGAAAGCTGGAGCAAATCAACGGTTGACGAACGCTCAGGTGAAAGGCAACTTGCACCCTGATGAGCTGATACTGGGAAATACCAATATGTTCTAATATCAGAGTCGATAGCACTATCATCAGGAAAAAAATAAAAATAAAGGCTGCTAGGCGATAACTATCAAATTCATTCCATGTGAATGAAATCCATTACCCGAGTATTCCCCCAAAGAACTAAACCATAGAGGTTTGCTAACAATGTTGTTGACGCAGCTCTCTTGATTTTTCAGTGATCTTTTCACCGACTCTCCCATCTTGCAGCTTAACTGTGATTCATCTGACAGAAGAGAGAGAGCACGATCGCAGCTAGAGGACCCAGCCAATCCTTGAACATCATATGCTGCATCAGGAACTTTGTAGTCCTCGGCTAACAGTGAAGGAAATCCATCATATTGTTTCCAACTCTCTCGGATTTCGAACAAAGATTTTGACAACAATTCCTCATCTGAGATTAAAACACTTGCTCTAGGATCGAACAGTGATGACTCCTCAGGTTTAATCCACTGATATTGATTAGCTTGTCCATGTCTCTCATGATATGAAACTCCACCTGGAAATATGACTGATATCAGACATGTTTTCATATATGCCAAAGTCGCAGAAACCTGTTACCTCATGAGTCGACACAAAGTAAAATATATTTATCATTTCCATTCGGCACTAGGTAAACCAATGTAGGGGCACAGGGTGAGCTCAGAACTTGCATCGTAGTAAGGAGCTGTTTTCAAACTTCAGTCCAAGTAAATCGCAATACCAGAAAGTCGTCAGTGGACAGCATAATGGTAATATCAATCTTGCTTAAGTATAATGGATAGCAGAGAACTGCTAACCAAAATACTTGCAACACTGGAATGAAAAATTTGAATTATCAAAGCATGTTTGCATAACAATATGGCGATATTCAACGCAAATCGCTTCACCCTTGATCTCTAGATCTCAAATCTAAGGTAAATGAAGAACCCTACATAGCATATCTCAACCATGAAGGGATCCAACGGCATCACATTTTTCAAAAGAGTACTACAAGGGGACCACAAATTTGGGACAGTGAGTATTAAAATCAAGCCAAATAATTTATGAATTAAAATTATGAGCAAGATAGTAGGTTATTTCTTATTACATATACAGAACAAGCAATTGTCAATACCATGGTATGACAGCAGGAACTTATGGTGCTTTCCAGAAAAGGTATTCAGGTGAAGCTTTCTTCTACGCTCATTATGCCCAGCTAACCGTTTTCGACAACTGCGCTTACCATCATCAAATTCAGCCACTAAATGAAACCTGTACATCACAAAATGTCAACATGGTCAATATCAAGAATGATGATGCTAGAGATAAACAAACAAATGCAAAGTTGACTAGACTAGCCACAAGGCATGGAGGAAAGCACTTAAGATCATGAATTTCTAGCAAGGGAAGAGAAGATTACATGCTTGGAATCAATTAGCACAGCAAGATCAGTGACTTTACTCTCATCTTATACTCTTCAAAATAAGTGCAAAATTCTGCTAAAATTCAAGCATCAATTGACTAAAACAAACTATTGTCAACAAAAAATTCTATCTCCCATGTGTGTATGCATGCGTGCATGCGCACACACATTATTATAGACATATACATACATATGTCTGTATGTATATTGTGTTGTGTTTTTATTTGTGTGAGTGTGTGTGTAGTAATAAGGTTCCTACATGAGAAACTAGGAGAGAACAGTGGAGATGTTCTCAATCAGGGAAAAACCACTACTATCTCTTCTTCATGCACTTCGAGAAGTATGAGGAGCATCCTGAATAAGAGAAAAAAGCTTAACTAACTAGAAAATTTCACATAGAATATGAGATCACAGAAACCTAGAGGGTGTGAGAGAGAAAACTACCTGCTACATTGCTGGCAGAACCTCTGTTCAATGCCATTGACAATAACCTTAGCAGTCTTTGCATGGACATCACAAACTTTATGTCTCTTGTGGTAATCCTTTGAGGAGCTTAGATCCTTGTTACAACCATGGACCTGGCAATAAGGAGTTTGACTGAATGAACTCACTACCCGAGCCCTTTTTGATTGTGACCGGAGCTGTGCCGTTGAGGTAACTGATTTTTCCTGCAAACTATTACTGGCTTTTGCTTCTTGATAGTCAGCCACACTACCTAGCGTCAGATCAATTAGTGAAGACTCCTGGCAATTGGACTCCAACAGCGAACCAGAATGCCTTGACCCAGATTCCTCTTCTCCAAAATATGATTCAGAATCAACCATACATGAAGGAGAAGCTACCGGTTTTGAAGAATCATGGCCAACATCACCCAAAAGCATTTCCTTAGGAGTGTTGCAATGGAAAGGTTTTCTGGTCACATCAGCTAAACCCAAGTCCATAAAATCCATACCCTCAACAGCTTCCACACCATAAGATTCAAGATCCCATCCAGGTAGTTTTCTGCCTCTTACAAAAGAGTCAACAGCCAAATTGAGCTCATCAGTAAACAGAAAGCCTCTACCTTCAGGAGCATAACCCCAGGATTCCATTCGTGCTACCAAAAACGAAGCCTCACAAAGTATGCAATGATTGCTGTTGGCTTCTTGCTCTGTAAGAGACAACAGGAACTCAAACAAGCAGAAAAAAACTAGCGAACACAGAACTACTTGGAATTAGAACTGCATAGACAGACATGTTAGAAGCAGTTAACTATTGACTAGGTAAAAATACGTAAAAAGTTCAAACAGTTAGTCATGCCTAGTTGAATATCACCATCAAAGATAATAAATAAAAACTCTATCCCAGAACCGGGGAAGATTAGGAAAAACGCCTTAATGCATCTCAAATGACGTGATGAAAAACGCAGGAACAACAGTCGTGCCACACAAATGGGAGCAAGAAAACACTGGAATTAGGGAAAATATGAAAATGATTTCTTGTGTTTTTCATCTGCTGTTTCTACAAGATGAAGGTGAAAGGAGGAGAGAGGCCAAGCAAGAAAAAGAGAAGAATCAAGCATATAATATATTCCAATCCGTCAAATTTTTCTCATTTATCATTTTCTTGACAAAAGAAAAATAAGAGAATGCCTGAAGATATATTAAAAGAAAATCTGACTGAAAATGCCAACCAAGAAATGGGAAAAGAAAAATGAGCTAACATCTCCTTTCAAAAGCTAACCCAGCAAACTAGCAGAGCAAAAACTAAATACACCCACTTTAAAGATTCAACAGACAAAACATCTATATGGGTAAGTTAAGTTCCTTAAAATAACGGCAGGGCAACAAATGGCGATCCTGGAAGATTCCAGCTTTCTACACTTACCCTACAGTTTCTCGGGAACAAACATCAACAGCCGCAAGAACTGAGCTCTAGAAAAAGGAAAAAGATTTCCCTTACCGGAGAAGAAGGAAGCGGAAAGATCGCAGCTTTTTCTTATTTGTTTTTTAATTTCAGGAATTTGGGGAGGCCGAAGGAGATACACTGCGAGTCAACATGAATTCCACTACAACTATTCTGCTCCTGCAGCCTGCTCAAAAAGCATGTTCAGGTCTTTTGTAGCTTTTGAGGAGCTCGAAATTCCAGATTTGTCCCTCATGGGAGTAATTCATTTTCTTATTCAGATTTTTTGGAAAAAAAAAAAAGAATTTAACAATTTGCTTGGTGAAGTTGATCAATGATTTCTAGAATCTTTAGATTTTTTGAAAAATTTAAAGGTACATTCGGCCAAGGTTGTTTCAATAAAGACTACTCTGTCGTTTCACCAATATTACTCTATTTAGTTTAGTGAGGAGATTTCGAAATAGGAAAAAATTTATGTTATTTTCATCTTTATTCTTAACTTTTTTCAGGTAAATTAAAAATATTAAAAAGGTAAATATTAAAATTATAATTTGACAGATAATATGATAATGTTACAAGGATTTTGGGCTACCAAGAGTAAAATATGATGCAATAGTTTTGGGATGGATGGAATCGCTTTTAGTATTTGTTTTTACATATGAAAAGTATTTATCCAAATTATACACCAATTAAAATCTTACAAATTAAGAAATTCAAAAGCCATTTTTGTGAGTAATTTTTAAATAATTTGTATTTTTTAGTTTGAATAAATAAAAAATTTATAAAGCATTAGTGTAGAAATGAATACTAGGTAGATAAAGTATTAAGTATTAACTTACA
The DNA here is from genome assembly GCA_039654915.1 of Aquilaria yunnanensis. Classification (NCBI taxonomy): domain Eukaryota; kingdom Viridiplantae; phylum Streptophyta; class Magnoliopsida; order Malvales; family Thymelaeaceae; genus Aquilaria; species Aquilaria yunnanensis. The sequence continues at coordinate 9,344,076 of CM077595.1, forward strand.
ACTGAAATTAGTTTTAGAAGAAAAGTAAAAAGGGTAAAATTCACCATGGGTCACCTAGCTTATTTTTTTATCCTATCCGGGTACCTTACTTTTATTTTGTCCTAGCGAGGTACCTATCCTCCTATTTCGCATCCTGTTCAGCTACTTTCCATCAAATTGATCGTTAAATTGGATGGAAAATTATGAAGTGGTATTAAATAATACTAAAATAAACTTAAAATAACAACTTCAGTCCTCAAACTATTTCAATTACTAATTCTAACCCTTAAAATTTCACTTAAGCCAATTCTATCCCTCCCATCCCATTCAATAATTCTCCACAACGGCTTTTTGCTTCATTCTTTACAACAGCTTGCCCTTGATTGCAGCAATGGCTGATGGCGGTGTTGAGTGAGGGATTTGAGCAGGAAGGAGATGTCATCCTCGAGCGGAGGAACGAGAGCAGCTACTGAAGCTTGCCCTGGATGGCAGCCGACGTCGATCGACGATGGCCGGCTGCTCGCAAAGCTTCGATTGTTCGCTTCTTGTCATTTCAGCATCATTGGACGGGAGTGATCGAGAGTGTCTAGAAGGCCGGAAAACCCAGATTTCAATTCTGATTCACTCGCTTCTTGCAAGTTCGATTTTGAATCACTCGCCATTTTATTTCTATGTCATTTGAATGTTCATGTCTGCTCAATTCCCAGGCGAGACAAACCAAGAGGACCAACATTTGATGGCAACTCAGTCGACCAAACCCAGGCGATGAACGAGATCGAGGCGTGGCCGCCCTTTCGTGCTCCAATCGAGCGATGAAACGGTGGTGATATCGAAGCAGGCGACGGGGGTCGGTCCCTCTTCGGTTGGAGATTGGAACTCGGTGTGAGAGAAAGGCAAACAGATAGAGATCCAGGCGAGAGCGAAGGGCGGAGAGAGAGGCGATGAAGGATGAGCAGATCAGAGAGAGGGGCAGATGGCGATGGAGGATTTTCTAGCGGAGGATTGAACAGAGAAGGAACAGAGCCTAATTTTTGGATTTATGGGTATTGATAAAACCTATGGTTTGCTAGATTTGGGTTTGAGTTATTGTTCTGGTGAGTTTAGGAAGGGGATGGGTTAGATTTTAAATGTTAGGGCAGCAACGACGGTCTTAGCGATTGATTCCTGCAAGATGAACAAAGAGATTGAGGCGGAGGGAGAGACGGAGGAGAGGAGAGGAAGGAGTGAGACGGAGAGGAGAGGAGAGGAAAGGAACCAAGAGATTGTGGCGGAGGGAGAGACGGAGGAGAGGAGAGGAGGGTGGCGGAGAGGAGGGAAACGGAGGCGGAGAAGGGAGGAGGGAGGATGGAGGCGGCTCGCGCCGGTGTGCGTGCGTGCATTTGGTTTAGGAATCGGATAGGTTAGATTTTAAATGTTAGGGTTTAGAATTGTTAATAGAAAAAAATTAAAGGACCATAAGTGTTATTTTATGATTTATTTTAATTTTTTTTATGCCACGTAAGCAATTTCTGTTAGATATAACTCTGAAATTAATGGAAAGTAGTTAAACAGGACACGCGAGAAGAGGTAAGGTACCTCGGTAAGACAATTTGAAGGTAAGGTACCCATTTAGGATAAAAAAATAAGCTAGGTGACCCCCGGTTGATTTTACCCGAAGTAAAAATAATGTACTATGGCCTTGGACCTTTATCAATTGAACTAAACTCAATGTATATTTTTTTATTGATGAAGAATAATTAAGTGGAAATTATGGACAACATGAGGTGATAGTGCTGAGGCAATTGAGAAATGAAATTTGAGCCAAGGTACGGTATTAACATATTTAACTTAAAATTAATTAATAATAAATGAAAGATTTTTCACCATAATATAAAATCAAAATTAAATTTTTAATTATTAAGTTATGTGAGATTTAACAACTTAGAATACTGTCAACTTTTTCTAAGAAAAAATCAGACAAACGTGTGCAACATATTTTTTTGAGGATATTTTACTTGTTATAGAATACTGGATAGAGAAGCTCAACGTAGTAACTGTTTATCCAACAAGTTGTGAACGTCAGTTCTTTTTTCCCTCTAGTGTGGAGGCCTTCCTCACGATTTACACAAAACGCCATTAGTAACCCTGCAAGCCCCCACAAATACGCATCCATTGACACATGAATAGTTTTTAATTTTATCGATTGTTAGAATGAACAATTCCTTGAACTTAATTAACTGTGTGCTACTACATTCACCATTCACAATAATTAATTTATAATTTTTTTTATTTTTAATATTTTAGTATATAAATGATAAACCTTTATGTGTAAATGAGAAATAAAAAACACTTAGTTTATAATTATATTTTTAAAAAAAAAATTCTAACAAATAATAATATAAATAAATTTAAGTCAAAATTAAGCCAAAAAAAATAAAATGTATCAAAAAATATGAAACGGGATGTAATATGATACTAAAAAAATACTATCAATCAGGGGAAAATTTTTCGGGCTACTCCCAAAATTATGTAATTACACGTATAAAATATGAGTACTTATGGAAGTCTAGCTAATTCCACAAGCAATTCACGTATTATATAGAAGCTGGCAATTTGCTTTTATATTCTTATAAATTTGTCAATTACGCTATTGATCCATAAAAATCCTACAAGTTTCTTTTTTTTTTTTTTTTTCTCTTTTTCTGTTTTTGTCAAGCAGCAACCTTCTTTGGTTTTATATTGCTCTTCTTTTCATTTCGTTCTTCTTGAAAAAAAAAATTTATCTTTCTTTGTCTTACACATTTTTCCTATTACACATTTTTTTTATTTAATTATGCGTTCTCATGTTTTGTTAGTTTGTTCTGATTTCAATTGTTTGCTTTGATTTTGATTTGCCTTTAATTTTAGTTGTTTGTTTAGATTTAGATTTTTTTTATGTCATTATTGCTCTAATTTGTTCTTTTCTTTGATATATCCTAAAAGAAGATAGATTGTTTGATGTCTTTGATTTATAGTTTTCTTTATGTCATTGTTTGATGTCTTTGATTTAGAATTTTTTCATGTCATTGTTTGATGTCATTGTTCTCGCTGAATTGCTCTTTGTTTTGATTTCAATTGTTCTTTTATTAGTTTCTACTCGTCTTTTTAGATAAACTAGTTATTATTTTATCAGTAACTATTTATTCGTTTTGCTCAATTTTCTATTCTTTTAAGTTATTATTTTGTTAGTAGTTGTTTGCTTATTACTAAATATTTATTTTTATTAGTTTTTAATTGTTCTTTTTGGGAACTAGTTGCTCCTTTATTAGTAGTTGTTTCTTTTAGACAAACTAGCAGTTTTAGCATTAGTAGCTATTTATTTGTTTTCTCAACTTTATGTTCTTTTACCGGTTGTTGGTTATTCTTTCATTAGTTTTGGGTCTTTCTTTTACAAAAACTAGTTGTGCTTTTAACAGTACTTATTTATTTTTTTATTAGTAATTGTTTGCTCATAAAGCTGCTCATACTTTTTTATACTCAACTTCATGTTCTTTTTAGGCCTAACTACATAATTAGCCCATGAACTTTGCCAACTCGAGCTAGTTGGTCCAAAACTCACTACTCAATAAAACTTGGCCCCTGAACTTTGAAAATGTATACAAGTCAGTCCAAATGCTACAATATTTAACAAACGACATTTGGGTGATAGTGACATGGTAGTGTATGGATGAGGTGGAGTTCACGGTGGCTTTTATTATGGACTGGCTGTTAAAAAACCCGACTCTTGCCCTAGCCAGTCACTACATGTGCTTTGCCTTTACTTGAAGAACAGTCGACACAAGCCTTCCCCAGATTTCTTCCCTCATAATCCATTGATTTCCTCTATCCAATAAAAATCCACTTCAAAATGATTCCACTATCCACCAATTCTATCAAGAAATGGCAGTGACACCTCTTTGCCTCAAGGCATTTCTCCAATGTCCACCCCATCTAACGAAATCATTGTCGGATTATCCTAGAAGCTCTGAGGTATCTCCTCCTCATCTAGTACTGGTTCCTTCAACTACTATTCAACAATCCCTGTACCGCCAATGTTGTTCTTCCGCCTTTTCCTCAAGAGTTCCCTTTTTGACTCCATCATCTCTACTATTGATGTCATTTTCAGCCTCATTTTTCCATATTTCTTGTAGTTGTATCGGGTTTGTTTCAATTGGACAATTTTTTTATTTAAAAAAATTCAATTCAATTGATGAAACAAAGTAATGTTTAATGACTTCTCCTTCAATTCAATCATTTTTTCCTTAAAAGAATTTAATTAAATTGCTGTAACATAGTAATGTTTAATGATGTTGATGTTCATAGGGCTTGCCTAATGATGCAAGTAAAATGCTTTTTAGTAGAGAATTGTCCCACTTGACTCTCAAGTTTATGAGCTCACAAGCATGTGTGTTTTTCTTATTTTTTCTTGTCTAGGACTCGTGAATTTCACGTCTAAAGGTACTTATAGGTTTGGATGAATGATTTGTAGCAAAGATTTAAGGGATTTTTTTACTAGGCAATCAGCGATCATAGAGGGTTTTAGAGAAGGCACCTGAGACAAGCTTGAAGGAGGTAAATGAAAGCTTGGAGGAGTATTTGATTACCAAATTTAGGAGCAATCAAAATGAGATGAGGTAATTGAAAGATTGAATTTGCACATTGCAATGAAAAGTGAGAGATATTTGTTTGGCTTGTGGAAAGATAACATAAACATATGTTTCAATACAATAAGAGAGGATAAGTTGAGTATAATTGACATTGCACTACCTTTCTTTGTTCCAAGAAACTCTATCTTTCTTTGTTTTTGGAAATTTGGGGATCATTTGTCTTTGGAAATGCCTTGCATTTTTTTAGTAGCCAATCATTAGCAATAGAGATTGTCGTCAACTGTACCTCAGCCTTGTGTTGCCACATTACCCTTAGCCTAAACACCATTTGTTAAGTACTGTAGCATTTAGATTGACTCACATACCTTTTCAAAGTTTAGGGGTCAAGTTTTTCTAAATAGTGAGTTATTGACCAATTCACTTGAGTTGACAAAAATTAGGGGCTAATCTTATAGTTAGGCATTCTATTTACTAGTAGTTATTTATTCTTTTATTAGTTCCTAGTTGATCTTTTTTTTTTTTGGAAAGAATACTTCATTTAACTTAAATTAAAGCAGACATAAGTCAATTAGGAGAGGGGGTCCCCCAAGCCACCCTTCCAATGGAATGATGGGCCCTTCTAGCTAATCTATGGGCGGCCTAATTTGCCGACCATCTAGTAAAATTAAAAACACAATCTGCAAAGAAACTACATAAAGTGTGAGCTTTATCTATGATAGCTCTAAAATAAAATAATAAAGGACTCACTCCTTTCTATATTTTAGAGATGATAGCTAAAGAATCAATTTTATATAACTATGTGCTTCAAATCATGTCTCATAGCTTCCTTGATGCCCTACAGTATTGCCCAAGCTTCCAAGAACTTGCTGTCCCTCCCTGAATATTGCATTCCTATAGACACTGTGAAGGAAACATCTCTAGCCACATCCCCGCAAATAGTGCCAATGCTAGTTGTCACTTATTCTTTTAATAGTAGTTATTTGCTTTTATTATTTGTTGTTTATTCTTTTACCAGCTTATATTTATTCTTTTGTTAGTATATATATTTTTTTTAGTGTATGTTACAAAAAAAAAAAAGGAGACATAATAAGCGCAATTTAGGGAGGGAAAAAAGAACTGCCGAAAAAAAAAAGCTAAACTGAAGAGAAAAAAAGAACATTGGCAGGAAGAAAACAACGGCATAAAAAAAAATGGTAGTAGTGAGAGAGGGAAAAAAATAGCTGAAAAAAAAAAGAGAAATAAGAAGGGGAAGAAAAAAAACAGTATGAAGGATCGGCAGAAAAAAAATTAGTATCTTTCAAAATAAAATATATTACTAAATTCTGTAAGGGAGCAAGTATTAGGCAACATGTTAATATTTTTTGAATGTAACTAAATTTTATAGAAATTTTAGTTTCGAATGTGACTAAATTTTATAGAAATTTTAGGGCTGCATAGAGAGAGAGAGAGAGAGAGAGAGAGAGAGAGAGGGGGGGGGGGGGGGGGGGGGTTAGACAATTACTCTATACTTATGAACAAACATGAGACACCACTAACGTTTTCAGTTGGGTAGACTCGACATCCATCACTGTCACTAAATGACTCCTTTAAAAATGACAAATGAACCCCTAATATTTGCACTTTAGTCGAATTAAGTTAACTCTTTCATTAATTTTTTGCAACATTAAAGCACCACCTTTTGAAATATGGATTGTTCTCCCTATTTTCATTTGTTTTTTGAGAATCCAAATTGTGATCTCTATTTTTTTTGACTGAAATCGCAAAATTTCTTCCATGACTCTGTCTCTAGTTTTTTGTTGTGTTAATTGCCCTCTCCTTTTTAAGCATTGCTTATCATTTTTCCTCGTTTTGAAGCTTTAAGCACTCATCCCTGTGAGCTTCACAGCGAATAAGCTGTGGAGCTACGTTTTGTGCAGCCTTAAAAGTGAAAGAAATGGTTACCTGAAAGAGATGAGGTCATACATCAAGGACCCACGGTGGTTGGTAGGAAAGGAAAATTATCTTGTGGATTAATTGGGTCGGAAAGCTAACATTGATGGCATACCTTGTTATTTTGTGAAAACAATATCGACAGAATATCGTAATAGTAATCGGAATATTTTTTTCCGTTGACTACGTTAACCGGAATTTGTTACTGTGGCAACGTGATTTTTTTTTTTTTTGTCACCACGGATGGGTTTCACCTACGTCGACGATTGGATACTTTAAAATGGTCTACGAGAGTTCAATGGTTCGTCTTCAATTCTCCGTTCTCCGGCGATGAACGAGTGATTGGCGGCTTGGGTTTTGACGGAGACGGCTAGAGCGACTCCAGGGAGGGGAGCATGGTGGCCAGAAGTGTTGAAGACGGCGGGACAGTGGAGGACGGTCGCGGCGGGGAAAACGTCCAGGGCGACGGACAATGGAAGGAGGTCGAAGGTGGCTGCGCGAGAACGGCGGTGACGCGGAGGAGGCGAGGTAAGGCGGCGGCGAGACTGAAAGCAGCCGGAGCGACGGCGACGGCGGTGGCTGGAGCGTCTGGGGGGAAAACGATCGTGAAGCGTCAGGCACAGAGGGTGACCAGGGTAGAAGTTTAGGATTTTTCTGGGTGAGGGAGGAGAGGCCAGGGACTATAGCTACAGTTTTGTCTTTTTAAGTTAGGAGCTAAAATATTGCTAAATTCCTGCTTATATTTATATATTTGGACCCCTATTTATACTAGTGGGAGCATTGGATACCATTAATTAAAAAAATTTGAAATTTAATTTGAAATAGATTTAAAACATAATTTGGTAAAAATAACAGTTTTAGTCCTCCACCTCTCGCTTATTACTGGTCTGGTTCCATATTTTTTACAAAATTACAAATTGGCCCAAATTTGTCTGTTTTGTCAAATTAGCCCAAAACCTTGCGAATAATCACCAGATTTCCCTAGAATTTCAAGATTTTGTCATATTTTTCCCAAATTTTTCAATTTTGACAGATTAACCCCAAACTTCTAAACTTTGTCAATTTTTTTTTTAAAATTCCCTCCTTTTTTATATTTTTTATTTATTATTATTATTTTTAACTAACCCTACGAAACTTTTCGGACTCTAAATTAATGCCTACACTAAAATATTTTATATTTCTAAAATTTGTAACACATGAAAAGGCCAAATTGCCCCCAAAACCAAATGCCCCCAGAACTAATTTTTTTTTAATTTTTTTTTTAAAAAGGTTAATAACCAAATGAAATTGGGTGTCAACAGTTACAAATACATGGTATTATAAGTTATTATTGGAAAGTTGAAAGTGAAATATTTGCTCCATGAAACTTGAAAGGCTCGAGATACAATTGTAAGGCTTTTGAATTTGCCTTTTTGGAAACCGTAGCAGCCACTTGAACCCTAGCTTTGGCTAGGTTAGGTGTTTCTCTTTGCAAAATTACCTAACTGATGGGAAAGATGTAAAACATTAGTGATATATTCATGAAAAAATTTGCAGGTTATGCTCAATTCATTTGAACTTAAATCAACTTAATATAAAATAGTTTATTTTTATTTTTATATTTTTTTGCTCAAAATCAATTTTGTTTGAAATCAATTTTATGTAGGTCTAATAATCCATTAAGAATAATTTTTTTATAATGTTTATAAAATTTTTATGATTTTTTCTTTTTAATGTCTAAAAAGGGGAAAATTATTCAGAATTTAATGATAACATAAAAATTTTACAATCAATATATTATTAAACTTAAATAATATTAGCTTTTAAATGACATTGATTTTGAGCAATAGAAATAACTAAGTTCATTTTAAGGTAAAATGAAGTTTTAGTATATTTAGTAAAATTATATGGTTTGGCTCAGAACAAAGGTGACAATAGAAAAACTTGGAGCATTTATGAGGCCCGATGGAATTGCTTTTAACGATGCACCCTGAAATTGTAGTCTAATTGATTTGGATGAAATGGACAATTCCAAGAGATCATGCATTCTGATTGACTCAGGTGGGTCTAATATGATGTTTTGTTTGATTTTGATGTATCAGGTGGGTAGCTTCTGTTCCTATCAAAACTGGTCCACAAAATAATCAGAGAAAGTTAATTATAGAGAGCTTATTCTTTCATGCTGGCGGGATGTGATCTCCAAGATGACTTTACAATTAGTAATTGCTGTTTGTCATTATTCTATTACCTATCAACATCATATACTACTATACATGATTTATAGAGTTGTAATACATGTAAACACTTACATATACATAAACAATATGCATGGCAGCATGGGCAAAATAAAAGTTGTGAAATAACTATGATGCGATAACCATCTCACACCATGATAAATGTATCACTATCTGTATGATTAAAATGTGAGATGTCATGGCTGTGATAAGATAAATAATTGTTAGAAAAATAAGAAATAATAAAGAGATGAGAAAAGATTTTGAGTTGCGAAATGATTTTATTTTTCTAAAGATATTCATTCTCCCACTATAAAGTATAAAAAATATGCATTAAGGATACAACAAAATTTTATGAAAAACCTCTCTCAAATATGCGAAATAACTCATATATATAGAAAACAGAAAAAACAACTCTTTATCTAATGGACACAACTATTTATAAATATGTGTCTCTTGAAATAGATGTAATTATTCATGAAAAAATATATTCTTACCAAAGAGCACAATTGTTAGAAGAATAATAACTTTTGGAATTTAAATTGATTTATGAAATTAATTAAATTCAAATAATCAAAATAAATTTTCTATTTGTATGAAACTTAGTAACTACTTATGGAAATTACAATGTTCCAACAATAATGACATTTGTCAAATGCCCACATATGATTTTTCTCTAAAGAATGGGAGAGATTGAGTAGTGAGAAACAATAAAGCAAAGGAAAATTCATAACTATATATGTTAACAGTATGAAATGGACTCCACCATATGTTTACAAAATATTGCGGAACTGTATGTGCAGTGCGGTAATAAACACCAGAAAAGAAAACAATTGATTCGTAGAAATACTTTAACAACTCACTTAATTTATAACATTTGACATGTCTTAGGTAAGCATTTCATATCCCGTTTTCAAATTTGAAAAGAATGTCAAAAAAAGTTGCATATGAATATACACTTATCAACATTTCGTAAGTTGAGTTCCACATTGTGAACAGTCCATTTTAAAAATTTTCTAACTAAAATTTTTATCATTTCCAATCCAAAAAACTCCGAACTCCCTACCAATTTTGGGCTTTGTTTTCACATAAAGTAATGCATTTTGAATAAGAACAATTTTGGTTTGCAAAACTTGCAACCTTTTGTTCGACACATAAATTCAAAATGTGATACAAACATTTAACATAAAAAAAAGTACATTCTAAAGGTGTTTTAAACTCTTTGGACTATTCCTGTGTAGCAAAATCATTTTTTTTATGCATTATCAAATAAGATAGACAAAACTTTATCAGTACAATAAAATTCTTGTAGACGATTTAAAATGCAAGCAAATATATTCCAACCAGTATGATCATATTCCATGCACTTAGATGCAACTATTTATTTTTGCATGACCCAATCATCATGAATTTAATGAGCAGTAACACAATAATAATCTTGGCCTATGGAAAATATCCAAATGTCACTAGTGAATGCAACACAATGATCTAGAAATGAAAAATATGCTCGCAAGTTGCATTTTCATTTTTCAAATAATTTAAAGCTCTCTCCCTCTCAGCAATTCTCTTAGATGTCTTTTTAAAAGTAAGATTCAAGTGTTCAATTGTTCAATCTTTTAAATGTTCATCCTTAGTTCGTTTAAAGGTCTTTTGGTTAGCATCATCCAAGAAATCATGCATTCTTTACAAGGTTCTTGGTTAAATATATATATAAACATATCTAGTTCGATGATACTCCTTCGACCCCCTGGTAGAAGATTTATATGGACTTGCTACATATTGCGAGTCACCATTCCCGACTCAGAGTTGACTTTTCATAAAAAACTTTTTATTGCAATGCTTGCACCTTGAATACCTCATTTCTTCTTCCTACACAAGGTTGTAATGCTCTCACACCTAAGATGATGCCTTCCTAGCTCTACCTTGTAGATGATCAGGGTGTTAGCTTTGCAGTGTCGGTTGTGACCCATTTTCTCCATCTGGTACTATGGTCAGGTTTATCTCTATTCATTCTATGTCCTCATCTTCAAGTTGGTTGTTGAGCTCGTAATTGATATTATCATCATCAACATCATCTCGGTTATGGATCCCTTTTGTCAGATGGTTACAACAGTGAAAGAAATATTTTAATTTAGTTTGAGATGAGGAGCTCTTCACATTCTTGCTATAAAGCAATGTTTCTGCTTGCCATTTGTAGATATGAGTGAAAGAGAACAAGTAAAGACTAAGAAAATAGATGAGAGCTAAAAGTGAGTTGGAGAAAGATTATAGATGTTAGTGTAGGGAAGAGTGAAAATGGGCTTCTATATTTTTAAGACTTCCATAATTTTCATTTCCCTAAAATTTCCTAAAAAACTAGTTCTTTATAAGAGTTAGAAGGGGTAAAATTGATTTTTGGCCTTAAAGAGATGTCTTTAGCCATTGGGGGCTCCATGGTAAATTTCTTTTTTTTTTTCTTAAATGCTGGTTGCCTCTCCAATGTTCATCCTAGCCAGTTTAGGTTTGTTTGTGCTTAGACTTGGGCTTTGACCGGTTTCCTAGTCAATCCAGGCCCAATTAAAAATGCTATACTCCCCTAGACCATATGCACACTATCTCCATCTCGTGTTCCTCTCGAGGCCGGGTTAAGTCTAGGCCGATTCAGCCTAGCCCAATGCCCACCACTGCCATAAATGAAGCAGTGTTGCCCAAGCTTATTTGCATCATGAAGAAAGTCATGACTTGCCTAATGGGTGGCAAGGTTTTTAATTTCATGGGGACTCATCAGAGTATTTCATTGACTCAAATGCAAAATAGTACCCCGAACTTTACCTGCTGGATCACTTAAAGCCCTGAACTATGAACAAACACAACTTAAGACTTGTATTTCTGAATTTAGATTAGTTCAGTTTATAAGATGAGTTGATCAGTTAAGTGAAGTCATATGTTCAAACGTTGTTTGCCACTGTTTGACTAAGCTGATAGACTCAACCACGTCATCACTGGTGAAGGTACTCAAACGATGGCAAACGACGTCTAAGCATGTGACTTTATTCGACTAATCGAGTTTACCTTCTGGATTGAACCGCCCCAAACACAAAAGTATGAGTCATGAGTTGTGTTGATTTATAGTTCAGACTCTTAAAGTGATCCAGTAAATAAAATTCGAGGTACTGTTCCGTATTTAAGCCTATTTCATTTAATATGGACATGTGGTTCCAATGTTTTTACAAATTGTTTATTTTTGTGTGTGCGTACTAAATTGTGTTATTTTGCATATCATTTTTGTATATTTTTTTCAATTTACTGTGGTATTCGGTTACTGTGGTACATGGGAGATTTTTTTTCATTTTACATCAGAGTATCATATGTACATATAATTAATACACATATTCTAACATAAATATGAATTTTATTTTTTATTACAAACAAAATTTAATTGCCAAAAGATATTTTTTTCTCTTTTTCAATAAAATAGCATTTTTGCTGAATAATATTTAATTTGTTCTATATATTTCATTTTTATGTGTTTTCATATAAAAATATTGCCTCCCACATATATTTTATTTATATTAGGGAAAATATGATGAAAATGTTTAAAATATATATTAAAATATGAAAAGAATTATATTTAATGTATTTCATCATAAAATAATATTCTAATATATATGTTTTTATGAATATAAACGAATTATAAATAACTTTTATAATCAAAAGAAGATATTAAGGATATGAAGATCATGGCTAAATTTTTTTTTTAACCATATCAAACACAGCTCTCTTAAGACTATGATAATACTTAAAACATTCATTATTTTGCTTAAATTTCCCATGATTGTAAACAATTTTGAACGAACACAAAAGTTTAATCTGCAAATTAGAAGAAAACAAAAATTTTTTTTTACACAATATCAATTACAAGTCAAAGTTTTAAGATGAAATGGATGAATACATAGTATGTGAAGAAAAATGTCTCTAATAATCTTAAAATCTTTGTTCTTGGGCTTACTTAAAAATCATGAATTTGGGGATTTTGCCAGTGAGACAAGAAATTAAATTTGAAGCAAAATTATTATTTATGGATGAGTAATAGCTGGTTCAATAGTGGGCATTTTTCTTTCTGTCTTTTTCTTTTTCGTCTTCTGCATGTTTTTTCAGTTAAGGTAAAAATATAACCCAAAGCCAAAGGGGCAGTATGGGAAATTCGAAGGAAAAATGCTGTAATGGGTTATGACAAGGCCCCAGTTTGCCACCTGTCTCACCGAGTGAGCGCAAAGACAACCTATTGGAAGACGCATTTGAAAGCCAACAAGAGGGGAGTGGGAGTATGAAGTGATGGAGCAAGGAAATTGGGTCCTGTTCCAAGTCCCAACCACACGTTGGGGTACGGTGTCCCCGACTCCACTAGTAACCATTAAAGGTTGAAGATTTGGGTTTAAGTGATATTCCATTTTAAAATATTAGATATTTAAAAATAATTAAATTGTGACTAAAGTTTTCTAAGATCTCACACATGTGACATTTCACCCCTTTTATTATAGGTTCTTCTAATCATTATAATTCTTGTACTTATAAAAATTCTGAATATTGAAAAAAAACTACAATTGTTTGATGTAAATTGCACCTACACCCCAAGTTTAAAAGCTACATTTGCTGTCTCCTACTTCTTTTTAATATCGTAGCATACTAACTTTTGAAATTATTGAATATAAATTTTATAACTACCTTCCATTAAATTTAATTTATCTTATTAATTTTCTGATAATTAACGCTACTTCAAAAGTACCTATCATTTCTTTATTTTGGCAAACATGATTTTTACTTTAATTGGCAAAGATTCGTAAGGGTCCAAATAGGAAATTAGCCACTGAGTAGTTAATATTCGGGAACTTATAATAACCCTACGTGGTTTAGCTTAACATACACTTTACTTCTTTTATTTTTGAAAACCTATACTTTGTCTCTATTCCTTTTACATTGTACCACAACAATTTCTAAAATCCTAATTTAGATTATACGATAGTTATTTTTTAATAATTACAATATTTTCAATATTTGTTTTCATAGTTACTGGACATTTTAAATTATCAATTTTTTTTATCTCTGTACATGCAATTTTCTCTCTGTAAATGTAAATCGGTATTTTTTAAATATTAGTTAATTGTGAAAAAAATATCAAAAAATTTAAAGTTACTAGAACATAGTTATTAGGTAGTTTAAATTAAGATTTCAGGTGTTGTTGTTAGACAGTGTAAAAGAAGTAGGGGATGAAATGTAAATTTTTTAAAATAAAAGGGGTATAGTGTGCATTAAACCAAATCACTTAGAAGTTTCTATAATTTTCCCTTAATATTTTATACTACCAGTTATAGCCTGATAGGTAAATCCCGACTAGGGCTGAAATTTCAGCTACTGACCCCAAAACAAAGTTTACTTTGTAATTACATATTAAAGGCTAGATTGAACCAGCGATCCTTAAACTGTCCCATCTATTGCAAGTTGATCCTAAAATAAGAAACATTGCAAGTCAGCCTTAGAATATATAGGTGAAAAATGAATAAGCAGCTCAAACTTGACTCAAGTTTGGCTCAATTTAAAGCTCTTTCTAACTATTATTAAGCCAAATATAAACAAAATTTTAAGCTCAATGTAATTTAAATAAAGCTTGATTTACTTTTTACTTGGCTCTATATGGCATGATTTTTATTTTCTCTTAATTTAAGTGAACAACTCAATCTCGATTAGTTAAATATCATTCATGGGTTAGCTATATTGTTTTTAATCCAAACATTAACAAAATCTCATACTCAAATGCTCGATAAACATTTCAAGCCAGACATAATCAGCCTATTACTCGACTTAGCTCAGCTCATTTTCATCTCCATTAAACTATTCATCTCTTATTTGCTAAATAAGTGATCCTTCCGTATGCTTCCCTCGGTCACACGTAGATGGAAATGCCATTTATCATACTTAATTTCATCAAATTGTTTCTATTTGCTCCATAAAATTTTCAGTAACAACTACCAATATATTTAATTTTCTCTTTGTTTTTTTTATAAAAAACTATTTCCGAAATGCAATTTTAAAATATGTCACGAGAAGACTACTAGAAATAAGAAAAATAAAAAAAAATTAAGCTCAGTACTTTTCCCATTAAAGATAGTTCATTTCATTTTGTTGATTTTTTCGTCTAACATCTATGCCATTGGAAAGCCTAAAATTTACCTAATTCATAATTACTTGGAATAAAATTGTTCCAAAAATAATTATTTTTTTTAATATTTTTCTGTACCCAATCAAGATAAAGCAAGATAAAAACAAAAATGTCCAAAAATGGTTAAAAAGCGTGTTGGACTTATGTATGTATGAACGTTTAATTGGCATAAAAATTGAGTGAATAATCTTTTTTTTTTTTTGCCAAAGTTGGGTGAATAATCTCTACTTATCGAAATAACATAACTTATAGCTAATTTTTAAAAAATACTTTCCAAAAGAGTAATAAAAAACTATGTGTAATTTTTCTTTTTTCTTTTTGATGAAAAAACAAACTAGTTTTCTTATATTTATGATTTCTTTTGGTACATGAGGATTTGAACCTTAGACCTCCCGATAACAACCACAATTTATAACCATTATGCTAAAGTTTTAGTTGTTACTAAATGAGAATAACATTGGGGAAAAGATTTTACAAAGTCCTAAAATTTTTTAGTATTTATCATTTAAGGTCAAAATCTTTAAAATGCTGGCATAAATCCTAATTTAATACTTCTTACGTTTCATATTATTTGAAACCATTGCACATGGTGCGTGCGAGTATTAAGAAAGAGGGAAAAGTTTGCTCTTCTTCCCAATTTTTTCATTCTATTTTTCTTGTAAGTTAACATATAAAAAGTAAATATTAAAATGGTGGTTTTATGGATAATATAGTAAAACAACTTACAGAAAAGGAAAATAGTGCAAACATTTTGGACGGTCTAGAATAGTAAATTGTTTAAAGAATATGAAACAAAAGAAGTGGTAACTATGCAAAAGATAAATAATCACCTTCATTAGTGATGATAAATTACTTCCACTGATGAAGGTGATCACTGATCACAACACTATCATTCCTTGGTCCTCAGTTGAGCATCCATACATGAGATGAGAAGCAGCACCCTTGATCCATTTAGAGTCCAATCGCGTTAACTGGCATCCAGTCAATGATAGCCTAAGATCCAAATGGCCTAAACCAGAATTCAGAAAATATAGACCCATTTCCCAAAGCCTATTATTTGCTACCCGTATAGATACGGATTCCCGGCCCACGCCCAATGACATTTCACAGACCGCCGGCCCAAACCTCGTCCAAAGCATTGTTTCAAAAGTGTAGGAAAATGAGAGCTAAGGATTTGAAAAGTTGATGGATCGTACACTGATCGATCTTGAGTTGGGGTAGGGTCAATAAAAAATGTGTGGAATTTTTTTTCTTTTTGTTCTCTATGATGTGAGATTATGTTGCTTGTGATCATTTTCTAAATAAGCAATCATGACCAGATTCTATTATGATTTTGATTAATGATTGCACCAGAGTGATTTTCTAAAATGTAATTAACGGATCATGCAGCTGTGAATTAGCAAGGAGTTATGCATATATCTTAATTAATGAGTCAGCTTAATTAAGCAGGTAGATTTGGTTGACGTGATATATTTGCTTGGAAGCAAATTTGCAAGTTGTTGATGATTGAAACGAGTCCTATAGGAGGTTAACCTGGAAATTAACAAGTGGATAGTTGTTGCTAAAGAGAAAATGATCATCCTTAATTGGTAGGTTCTTGTTAAGTAACTTTTAAGAAAGAAGCGTTTATTTGCTAAGAAAATGATGATCTTGTCTCTCAGGCAGATCTGTCTTTCTCTCCTCAAACTTGGTAGTCACATTAGCTTTAACTAATCAATTTTTAGGCCCTTCCGATATTATAAAAAACCTATATATTCCGCACATTAATGTCAGTGATTAACTTTAATTATATATCAGAGAAGCTGCCAAACTCGTAGCTCTTAGCTTTATCGTTGGGAAAGATCATCTTCACCTTTGTCTGGTTTGGGCTTAATCCCCAATGCTATTACTCACAGTTCCTAAATGGTACATGCTGTCATGGGGCCTTCTTGGGACCATTCCATCATTTGTATATATGTATCATGTCTTCTTATGTTTTTTCTAATGCTCGATGCATGACTCCTATGCTCATTTTTTCTTTTCTTTTGTGTGTGTACACGCGTGCGCGCATTTATCGGTAAATCTTATAATTATTTTGTAACCTTTAGTGCCATGATTCTTATGCCACCAAATAGCTTGAAATATTTAACCAAAGATGAAGATATCCCAGCTATAGCTATTTGGTGTTTATCTGCAAGCTAACAGTACTCCTGTTGTGTCCAAAACCCCAAAAGTCAAAAAAGGTTAAAAGATGCAATGACATGACTAGGCTCAATGATTGTGTTTTCCTTATTTTCCAATCCTTCAATTTCGGTGAATTTTAAGTTACGGCGCAATTGTAGCAAACCCATTGCGAATTTTTAGTCTCCGAGGAATAGAAGATGAAACTGTAAGCTAATACATAGAAAGCACTGAGAAAACATTAGAGAAGGTTTTAGCAATAAGAGGCAACAGAACAAATCCACATAACTTTCCTAACAATGAACATAAAGTACAAAGGAGAATTAAAACATATAGTCTATAGAGCAGCAGTGGAAATTGGTACTCCTCTCTTGATGCTGTCCATGCATGTAGTCTCATAAACAGGCAAGCCACTTGAATAAATGCCCAGGTCGTAGTTTTGCAGCTCAAACAAATCAGAACTTGTATCACTTTCTGCACCATCATCCACCTCACTAAGCTTTCTAGCATCTTTCTCCTCCTGTGGACGCTGGCTATTACTACCTTTTAATTTCAGTTTCTCATCCAACCAAGATAAGTCTGTGTTCTTTGTTATAGGAACGACTTGCCTGTAACCAGAATGGTTTCCGAAATCCCGGTAGCTCTTGGTGGGCGTCTGTGCACTAGGAGGAGGAGTTCGGAAGCCAGAGGTTAAAGAAGAGTAAATAGACCTTGTGTCCATGCCACGAGAGCTGCGGAAATGGCTAATGCTGCTCCTTCTCCTCCTCCTTCCGCCGGGACTCTCCTCTTCATCTTTCATGGAGGATTTGGACTTCTTCTTCCTGGACCCTGTTTGGTTAAAGAGGGAGTTCAAAAAGCTAGCAAGTCTGCCTCCTGGCGAGCTTGGTTGCTTGTGCTTCTTCTCTTTGTGTTTGTTTTCCACAGAATGAGTTGCAGGGACCTGTTGAGCGAGATGGCTTCTCATCTGCACGTCTAAGCTTGTTCTCCCACCTGATCTCCAGGACCTCTGTGTCACGGCTGCAGTTTCAGTGTACCCTGAGAAATACTGCTCCGCTTCAAACACATCAAGCTCACCGGAGTCCTTTCGCCGGTGAGATGATCTCTTGAACATTCTGTCAGGGTCTGAAGGCCCTCTTGTGGACATAGCAGGGAAATGGAAACCCTCAGGGATTGCCAAGAATGTTTGGAAAACAATAAATATTTTTTATGCTAGCTAGGCAATAGGATATGAAAGGGGTCGCATATATATAATGGGCAGGACGGGCAAGAAATGAGAGTTTTGGGAGGTTTTAGAGAGAGAATTAATTGGTTTTTGAAATGACGGATCCTAGTGGTGATACAGGTTTTTCAAGAGAGAGAGAGAGAACATGATGTGAGATTGTGCTCAAGTTAAAGAGGTGGGGTGCAAGGGAACAAGCTTTTTATCCACCCTTTGCTGAGAGAAATGAGAACCAGAGGTTTTGTTGTAGATTGTGGGGGGCAAAGAGCTGGGGTTTCCTTGGATTCTAGGGCTCTATTCAGATTTAGTGGTTAACCCTTAAGTGGATGTTGGCTATGTGCTATATATCATGTACTCTAGACTTTACTTTCACAAGTACATCATGATAGATATTGAGAACAGGTAGATCCCACATTTTCATCTACATACGGATACTGATTTTTCTTCTTCTTCTTCTTTTTCTCAGAGCTTATTGGACACTCGTCATGAGCAGTTAGCTTAGCTAGCTGTTATCTTTAGTCATGTTGAAACTTATTGCATCCAAGTTAGACTGATTTGATTCAGGCTTGGCCCAGTAGTACCTGGCTGCCTCATCTTTGCTAAAGCAAAGGCAATTTAAATCTTTCAAGTCGAAACATAGATTTTTCTTCTGCTCGAGTTATTGCTTATCTGAAGCGTGGACAAAGTGGACTTTTTTTTTTTTTTTATTTCTTGAGCTATTTGTTGACTTGACACTCTTAGACATTTTCAATTTTAATAAAGATTGAATTGTAGCTTTTGGGCTAACTTAAAATGGGGGTATAAATAAAATAATAGTAGGAAGTGAATGCCATATTTTATGACCAATTTTTAATGAAGTGGAAACTCGTTCTGCAAAGTAGTACCTAGTCCCACCAAACGTGTGGGAGTTAGATACTTAAGAAAGCTATCCGGTGTATGAACAACTTTTCTGTTGCGGCAAGGATGCAGTGGAAGCTTGGAGAGAGAGCGGTGGGAAGAAAGTAAGTAAGAAAAATAATATATGATATTTACGTGGCTTGATTGAGAGACCTATCTCTACAAGTAGAAGTAAAAGAATAGTTCTACCATGAACAAGGAGAATTATATAAGGGCTTTCAAGTTTCTCACAACCCTTAACCCAATTATACTCGATCACTTGGAGAAAATTTTGGTATCAAGCTTCAAAGGAATAAGAGCTTCAGTTCTTTCTACAAGCTCAAAAGCTTTTGATTGCTTGGTCTATTGTGCGGGCAATACATCTATTTATAGTCTTCAGTGGATGAACTTGTTCTATGTGAATTACTTGATTTCATCTCCTCAACCGATTATCATGTGCATTACTGGCCAAAAAGTTTAGTCAATTTTGTGAACCAAATAATCCACAGAGCAATTAATTTGCCACACAAACTTTCTTCATCTTCCCAACCAATTATCATGGTTTTTCCAAAATCTATAACTGAACTACTATGTATTAGATTATAGGATTCAAGGCAAAATCTTCAACATTTGTTAGGGGTTAGGTTAACCATTGGTTGGGTTAATTAGGGTCATGAAAACACAAACCTTTATCCCTTTTTTATTTTATTTTTCTGGATCATGCAGGTGATGTGCTTTTACACGTGTGACTGGTGAATCAAAGCTGGATGTATGGACTTGATAAGGATGACCATATCATATTTGAGTTTTATGATTACGATTGTTGTATTAAGATCAGGACGACTGGGTCATCTTCAGTATACTGATAATGGAAATTGCTGTGTGTTGTCCTTGGTCCCCCTTCCGAGCTCAACATGATCCAGACAGAGCCCTGATCCTTCACCATCTCCATTCTCAGCAAAACTTCTAACCCATCATTTTCAATACTTGTGATTCAAGTCCTATGCTACAACTTGTCGCCTCAATCATACTTACAATCCAATGCTCAAGTGCCGGATAGATTTCATTTCATTGCTAACCACAAAATTTTTTTGGTTGATCATAGCCAAGCCAACTTGCAGGTAAGCAGGAACTGATGGCATTGTGATCACTAGAAAAGAAATCCGAAAACCAATTCGACTTGGTTTGAGCTTTTTAAGTAAATTGATGTCCACTATGGGCAAATTCAGGTTTGTATCATGTAAACTAGTAATATTCTGAACATTTTCACTTGGCTCATTAGTTATTTATGTTGAAATTCATAATAATTTTGGCTTTAACAGATCAACAGTGGCACATGCTGATCAACAATATCAGACCAAGAACCCAGTTTCTGACCATAAAAATTAAGGAGATAAATAATGCACAAAATCTGAAGGCCAGGAGGGTCCTACTGGCCACACTAGTGCAAAACTGATTGGACTGTGTCCGGTCACTTGGTAATTTCTGTTTGGAGCTTAAAATGCATGTATATTGCATGACGTGTCTTCATCTTCTCTGGGTAGACCTCGAGAAATCTTTGTATGGATCCATGTTTGATGTTGGATTGCTAGATTTCTTTTTCTTGAGAACCATGTGTTCCAAAAGTTACTTTCTTATGCCCATTTCGTTTCCCTCTTTTGTGTTCCAAAAGGCGTAATTTACAAAATAGTCCATAGCGTTTAATAATTGTTTTATTTTAGTTTCTAACTTATTGATTGTTTTATTTTGGTTCTAAATGTATTAAGATTGTTTCGTTTTGATCCGTCATAAGATAAAATCCATCAACTGAAAGTAATTGTCTTATACAAATTTTTAAAATTTTAATTTAAAATATCTAATAACTGTATTCAAGTAAATTTAAATTGTGTAGCAATTTTTTAACAGTCAATACACAATTTAAACTAATACCTTTTTCTTTTAAATGAAATAAGTCTGATTTACAAAGGGAAAACTTGGTGATTTGAAGTTTTCGTCAAACATAGAAAAATTATTTTATAGATTAATTAAACCTACTAAAAGCTATTTCCAAATAGTTGAAATTACAATATGAAAACTTTTTATTAGACGGTTACTCTAATTTAATGCATTTTATTCATGAGAAATAAAATGAAACATTTTTTAAATAAGTTTAGGATCAAAATAGAATAGTCAATAGTTTAGTGACTAAAACAAAATGATAGTTAAATGTTAGGGACTATCCAACAATTTACCCGTTCCAAAATTTTACTTTTCTTGGCCATGGTTTTTTCTTTAGTCAGGTGTCTGGTTCCCTGATGAATCATTTTCAGTGGGGAGTATTTATAAGGTGGCTTGGCATGGAGTCCTCTTACTAGATGCTGATTAATGCCATGTGTTCCAATGGCATTCTGGCATACTGACATGAATCCATTATATGATTATGATGTAATTGGTTAGTATTCAAGTCTTAGATTATTTAATTTATGGGTGGAGATTTTTGCACTTCAAGTAACCACTAAGTGAGTTATGTATATGTAGACTATAGAGAATACAATATCTTTTATATCCTTTTTTTCTTATAAGGGATAATTACAATTTGCCCGTAAGAGGTTTAGGTGAAATTATATTTTGTACAATTTTATTTCAAAAATATACATTTTGCTCCATGTTTTTTTAATACAGCTTGACAACAACTTCTGAAATCTTAATTTAAACATTATGGTAGCTATTTTCTAATTAATTTCAATATGTATGGTATTTTTATATATTTAATAGATATTTTAAATTATCAGTTTTTTCTTTCTGTAATTCTTTCAGTTTTTAAAATAGCATTTTTAAATTTCAATTAATTATAAAAAATACTATACAAATTTAAATTACTTGAAGATGATAATTATATAGTCTAAATTAAAATTTTAGAAGTTACTGTTGGGTTGTATTAAAAAGATAGAGGGTAAAGTGTATATTTTTTAAATAGGAAAGGGGCAAAGTGTAATTTCACCTAAATCTTAGGGCCCAAATTGTAATTAACCATTCTTATAATGATTATGGTATTTTTTTTTTCATTAAGTTCAATTTTCATAGTCTATTTTTCAATAGCTAGAGCAATTAAAAAAAATTTTATTTTTTCTTTTCAGGAAAAAGTTGAACTATGCAGCTTAGCACGACTGATCACCATGATTTGCTTAAGCCAACTTAATTTAAAATAATTTATTATTATTATTATATATTTTTTCTGAAACTAATTTTATTTAAAATTTAATATTATATATGTGTAATAATCTAATGAAATTATAATTTTTATAATGTTATTAAAATTTTATGAATTTTTCTTATTTAATGCATAAAAAAAGAAAAAATTCCCAAAAAATTAATAACATTATAAAAATTTACCTTTGAAGGGATTATTATATCTACATAATATTGACTTTCAAATTAAATTAGTTATAAGTTAAAAAAGTAAAAATAAAAATAAGTTATTTTAAATTAAGTTGACTTATGTTAAAACTCAAAACAACCATCCTCAACAAATTATCATGACCTTGTGATTCACTGCTTTGCAAAGATAAATTCCAAATTTTGTGTTGTTGTTGTATGTCTTTTCTTATTTTTTTGAAAAATATAAATGTTATGCTACAAATATAAGCATTTTGGGCATGCCTTTACAAAGCTAATTTTTACTAAATAGCATAATTCAACAATAAATGTTAATCCGTTTTGTATACCTGGAATGGTACAGCTGAAAAAAGGATGCAACAATAAGGTAATTAAATGGACATACATTTTGAGACGCAAAAAAAAAAAAGAAGTAATAACAAATTCACAATAGCATAATCATAAAACTAACATGGATATTCATAAAACACCAAAAGCACCAATAAATTAACAACATTTGCATTTAGGCACAATTTGTAGCTGATTTTTTTCCCTT
Source organism: Aquilaria yunnanensis (assembly GCA_039654915.1). NCBI lineage: Eukaryota > Viridiplantae > Streptophyta > Magnoliopsida > Malvales > Thymelaeaceae > Aquilaria > Aquilaria yunnanensis. The sequence goes on from CM077595.1 coordinate 9,367,162, forward strand.
CTTCTTGACCAAACAAATCATTAATGTTTTAAACATACCAAAATAAATCTCCAGTATATTAAAAAATACATTAAGAATGAGATTCGTGGTACTCGCACATTACATTGGTTCAATTCATATTAACATTAAATATAAGCATAAGTAGTACTGTTAATTGACCAGGAAAAAAAAAAAGGAATTGAGGGTAAAAATCAAGATAAAGTTTGAGGGACTAAGAGATCAAACAAAAAGACTCTAGGTACTAATTGTTTAACTATTGTAAAGGGATAAAAAAAATGCAATTAGCCAAAAAATTATCTACCCTAATCGTGTCAAAAAGTAGATATCTCATGATGACTAAAATTTTGTTTTAGAAGATAGAAGTAATATGGAAAAGTTAGAAAAATAAAGCATATAATACAATTTTAGTGACAAAAACTAGGGTTTGATGATTGACATATTAAAAAATACTCCATACGTACCAAAACTTTTACTTTATTTGACTTGAATTTATTCATATTATTGTTTGTTAAAAAATTTTAAAAAATATATATTTAGAAACTATATGCATCAATTTATCATTTATATATAAATATTTTTCATTTATACATTAAAATGTTGAAAATAAAAATTTTTATATTAATTGCCAAAAATAAATGGAGCAAAAGTTTTGGGGTGGAGGGAGTAACATAAAATAATCTTTAGACCAAGAGAGCGGATTGAAAGACTTCAAAAATTAACGGTTTAATCATCAACTTAAAGTATGAAAAATGAAAATAAAATAAAAAGTTGGCTAAAGTCGAATCAACCCAAACATACCCAAAAGTAGACAACCCATACTGACTAATTTTTTTAAAAAAAATTAGTCAGTATGGGTACAAAAAAAAGTTGAACAAATTCACTATGGTTGATTATAAAAAAAGAAACAAATAATAGTGACCAATGTTTTGCTTTAAAAATAGTAAATAAAAAAACAAGAAAAAAAGTCTTGAGACCAAGAGAGCAAATGAAAAAACTCTAATTATTAAGCTTGTGGACTAAAATGAAAAACATATAGAAATTCGGGACTACAATGAGAAAGTGCAGAACTTTAGGGGCTAAAAACACGTTTGACCAAAAAGAAACTATGAATAACAAAACAAGCCCTTGAGAAAGTGATTTTCTTGCAAAACAAGGACCAAACTTCATACTAAATCGATCACATAAAAAAAAGTAGAAAACTCAAAAAAGGAAAAAAAAAAACACTGTTCATCTATAATGATAAGGTGCTCATCTTTTATAATAGAGTTAGAATGTAACTTAAAGTGAGATGGGTAGAATATTCACCCGTGTTAAAATAACCAAATTTAAGGGGGGAAATTGGGTCATGATCTAGTGACTTGGTTTAGTGGAGCTTTGATTTGGCCATTTCTCCAATTGCACTAATCATCTAACTAGAGGGCTTTCTAGCCTATGTTGCTATAATCAATCTCTAATTTAATTCAAGTGTAATTTGACTCTAGTAGTTAAAATCCGTAGATCTTAACCGAGATAGTGACTTATTTGCCTCTTTTTATGACATCAATGGTTTATGTAGCCATGAAAAGGCTTAGTGGACAAGTTTACACAAAATAAAAAAAATTTAGTGGTGCTACGGTGGTTTCTACTTTTTATGTCATAAGAAAAATGAGTAAATTGCGTCCGTGGCCCATAACATTTAATTATTGTATCATTTTAAACCATAATCTCAATTTTATACATAAAAATCTCTAATCTCATTTAAATGTTCCATTTTAGACCTTTTATGGATAGAAAATATTAGTGTGGATAAAAAATGCCATGTGGCACGCCAACGTGGACGATTTGCCACACGGCACAATAAATCAATTAGCAAAACCTCAAGTTTTCTTAAAAAAGGGTAAAACTGCACCTTTAGTCCTTCATCTTACCACCCTCATCCCAAGAAACCCTAAACTTCCCCACTTGTTGCTATCACACTTAGGGCTTCACCACTATTGGCCGACGCTTCCAGCCTCCAACTGCCAACAGTCTTATCCATGGTCGTCAAAACGCGAAGGAGCAAATCCAGACGGGCTCTCCTCCTCCCTCCCCCATCGCCTCTAACAATCCCCCATTGCCTTTGGGCTCAGCCTCATCCACAGCTCATCTTCCTCTCATCCCCTTATTCGCTTTGTCAATCCCCCTAAATTTCGGCCTATCTCAGCTCTCAAACTCCATCTATATCTCCCTCTTCAGTTGTGACACCAATCTCATCCTCCCCAACTAACTCTAGTGGACTAATTCGTTTTCTCCAGCATCTGCCTGAAACCTGTTTGATCGTTGGTCAATTGCATCTTTAGCATCTGCGAATCGAGTGCGGGATGAGGGAGCAATGAGAGGAAGAGCACAAGGGATGATGGCATGACAAATTTATTCATTTACGGCGGACAGAGTGTAATGGATGAGGGAACTAGGGGAAGGGGGAATTGGAGGGCAAATGAGGTCGAGCTCGGAGGCGATGAAGAAGGGAGGAGAAGGGGTTGTCAAATTTTGGACTAACCCTATATAGGCCCTAGATTTCTTCATTTTTTATAACACAGGCCCTAAATTTCTGATGTGGTCAATTGCAGGCTAGTTCTGACGTGCCGAACGTGCCATTATCACAAATTGCCCATGTTGGCATGCCACGTCACGTTTTTCATTCATATTAACATTTTCCATCTACAAATGGTCCAAAATGGAATTCTTAAATAAGGTTGGGGACTTTTCATATACAAAATCGAGGTTAGAGTCTAAAATGATATAATAATCAAAGGTTAGGAGCCACAAATGCAATATACCCTAAAAAAAAATCTCTTTATTGACAAATATATATCTAGCACCTCAGCTTTGCTCGTTTCGTCATTTAACCCAAAACTTCAAGTTTGTCAAACTCAACCCCAACATTTGTAAGTGTGATGTTTTCCCTTTTGATCAGCACATGGCATCATGTTCTCAAACTAGCAAGAAACAATTGTATATGATGATGGGTACTGGGTGTTGCTAATTATCATAATATATGGCCATAGTTATGATGATTGGTGATGATAGTGGGTTCAAAAGAGCAGGGGGCTTTTTATATGACTAAGATATACACTAACAAGACTGCTTAGAATTAATCACTGCCAATACGAACATAATCTCTATATTTGACAACTTTTTAATTTGTCTTATTTTTGCACTTTGACTTCTAAATTGCATTGTTTGTCATTAAATTATACTCATTGTTGCAAATCCATACCTGACCTAACCAACATGTAGCAGAAATACTATTAAAGTAATATGTTGTTACAAAAGTACCATTAACGAATGTAGGGAGAGATCAACAAATTCTTCTTTACCTTGTCATCCTTCAATCCTTTGAAGGTTCTGAACTTTGTTAACTTGTTCCCTGAAAGAGTTAAAAATTGAAGATTTCAGGTTATAAGGTAGTATGATGCTTTCTTCAAGTTAGTATAGATTGAAAATGAAAAAGCTTTCCTTTATGAATGGATGACTCAGATTTGGAAGATAATTAGCAAAATAGACAGACTAGAATCAAATCCTATGGGGCTGTGGCCAAAATGATTTAAAGTAGAGCTAGCTATATTCTCAACCATGCCATGTATTTTATCATGTATTTTATAGATGATGAGTTCTAGTTAGTTATGGAAAATAAATTGTAAAAGATGAATCATTAGGATTTAAATAGCTATTAGATTTTTAATTAACATACTTATCTTTCAATATGAGTTCACTCATTTTAAATGGAATGCTACAAATGGAAACTCATTTTTGCAATAATGTGTGGTACTTTTGTTACACGTTCATTAGTTCAGATACATATTTGCAATGACGGGTACTGTTTAGGGGTAGATGGTACAATCTAGACTTTTGACATTGTCTTAAATGTTAACTTTATGCGACATATGCTACCAGATTAGATTTTAGTCAACTGCTAATAAAGGTTCATATTTGCAAATTGCAACAACATACTAGTTTAATGCTACTTTTGCTAAATTTGTTAGTTCAGGGGTAGACTTGCACAATTTGTATAGTTGGGGCCAAATGGTGTATAGTTCAAATTATATATAACTAAAAATACAAGATTTAGTACCATTCATGAGGTTATTTTTTATCACACCATGTATTAGATTTTTTTAAATAAAATTTACAATTAAAACAAATTTCAATAATAAATGACTACAAAGTTCTCAACCATAAATTTATGTTAATTAACTAAAATTTTAATTTTGAGTTGAGTTTTCTTTATATTATGTTTTCATGACTAAAATGATTATTTATGATCAATACATAACACTATGAGTCACAACACTATACATGCTTTGAAATAGTGGATTTTTTTTTTGCCACTAAACAATAATTCACTAAAAATTTCATCTTTATCAACTCAAATTCAAAGAGAAAATTATTTAGAACAATTAACTTTCAATTTTAAGAATCATAGACCGAATTACTTTATTAAATCATTAAGCTTTTGAATTAAATAACTTATGCTACAAAACTCAATTATCAATAATGAAATATATGACTAGTCGTGTTTAATTTGTTTTAATCAATTAGCGGTATAACTATTAACTTAATAAAGATTTAAAGAAAAGAAAAGGAAAAAAATTGGCCAAAAAGTTTAAGGACTAAGAGAGGAAGTGAAAAAACTTTACGTATTAAAAGTTTAAGAATTGATGGTAAACAATGTTTTTCTTTAGAATATAGTACATAGAAGAACAACAAAAGTAGTTTGAGGACCAAGAGAGCAAATTGAAATAATCTAGTTAAGCAATAATTAAGTTTGGGTCCAAAACGCAACATAGCTCGAATTCAGTGACTAAAATGGAAAAGGTATAAATTCAGGGACTAAAAATGCATTTTAACCACAAGCTAAAACGGGTAAAATTAAAATAGGCCCTCAAGATGCAATTACATTACTTAAAGGGAACCAAACTTAAAAACGAGTCGATCATGTCAAGAGAAAAGCAAAAAAAGGCAAAAATAAGAAGAGGCACTGTTTATGAACGGCACAAAACCCACGCCTTTTAGAATACTGGTGTAATAAGCTCCTCCAACAATGCATTTTTTTGGGCCTCAAAATTTTCCTTGGTAGCCTAGGAAGACATCCAAAACTAGAAAAAAAAAACTACAAAATAGTTCTCAATTTTTGTGTGATGATATAATTTAGCTCTTAAACTTTAAAACTAGACATTCTTGCCACTGTCCCAATAATCGCCAAGGATATACTAAAATTTTGGCCTGTTCATTTTTAGCCTATGAATTTTCATGAGTTACAGTCAACGATAATATGCGATAAAATACCAAAAATACTACCTGGTCTTATGTTTTTTTTTTTTTTTGTTTTTTTAAATTGGTCGCCAACAACTTTAAAACAATTTCAATTTTTTAGAAACCTTTAACTTGACCATTACTTAATCATGATTTAATCATCCATAATCTTTAGCACTTTTTTTTACTTTATAAATATAATTAGTATAACAAATTTATGTTTTCGTTGATCAACTCGGAACAAAGAACGGGCCGTATTCTAATAAACTACTAATTTTTTAGCCATAACTGTATAATGAATCGGGTCACTAAGGCTACTTGACATGAACTGGTTCGGGGAACGCTAAATTGTGCCAGAATTCGGAGACCCAATTCAGAGGTAGCATCGGCTGCTTGACAATGGGGCTTCTGAGGCCCATGGTTGTCGAAGTCAGTCAGCCTCATACTCAGTCTGTATGTAGCCCAAGTGCAATTTGAGTCTGCTCATTTAAGTTTTGATCCAAATCTGTACATAGCATTGCCTTATTTGAGCCGAATTTACTATGTTAGTGTTTTTTTAAAAAAATAGTGGAAATTCTGGGCTCTGTTAACAGCTTAAAACGCCCATTTTGGAGATGGAGCTTAGAGATCCATATATGATAGAGACGAGGTACGACCCCAGGCAGCAAAGTCATGTTGGGCCCTGTTTTGAGGAAGCAGCAACAACTCGGCAAACCCAGCAGTTTGGACTTTGAAGCAATGGGCTAAGGGAGGTGCGTTCCACCCCCACCAGGAATTTTCGGTTCAGGCTTGGGAGTTGGGGCATGACACCATACTCCCAGCATGTAACGCATATCCTTGTAATCGTATGATAGTTTAAAAATTAATGTATTAGAAATTAGTATTAGATGTATAAAAAATACAAGGGATTGGTGTACCAATAAATAAATAAATATTATACCATACACATATGTCTAATTAAATGTACTAACTCACCATTAACTTTCTCTCTATATAATCCACTTCAATAAAAAAATTGACAAAATTGTTCATCATCAAAACTTTCTTTCCCTTCAAAAATCATACTCTCAATTTTGTCACCGCCGCCGCCACTACCATATATTCCGTCATTACTCGCATTTGACAAGTGTCTACAAAAGTGTATGAATAAATATGTTAAAGTGTTTACAATAATATATAAAAATGTGTGAAGTGATACACAAATACTTGATCTATAAAAAATGAGTGTCTGAAGTAAAAAAAAAAAGAAACTGTCTGGAAAAATATAAAAAAAGGTCTAATTCAAAATGTAAATGTGACTATAACAATATGTAGAAAAATTGTTAGTTTCAAATTTAAAAGTTTTTTAAAAAATAAATCAAAATGTTTAAATAAATATATAAACTATAATAATAAATATTCTTTACTAGTTCATAAAAAAAAGACTGCACAAATCACCAGAAATATTTTCTTTCATACATGGAAATAGGTGATCAACGAGAACCATTTTTTATGGGGGAAATGGATGATCAATAGGCGCAATTCGATTGCCGGCAATTTAGAGATCGAAGTCTGGAGCAATGCGATAGAGATCGTAGGTGTACGATTCAATCGGCGGCGATTCAGAGATTGGAGTCCGGAGTGGCGTGATTTGGAATAGTTATTTGATTGGAGTTTGGAGCGGCGATTTGAAGAACGAAAATTGTAGGTTGGAGACCAGAGTCTGGAGCAGTAATTCAAAGGATAAAGATTGAAGAACGAAGAACGAAGATCGAACACCGAACACCAGAGCGGTGATTTGAAGAACAAAGATTGAAGATTGGAGCTCGAAGTCCGGAGTGGCGATTGGATTTGGAACAAAGAATAACGGTGATCGGCAACACTGGCGATGAGAGGGAGAGAGAAACAAATTGAGCGACAACAATGAAAGGGAGAGAGAGAAAAATAATTTGAGAAGAGAAATTTTGGAGGTTAAAATTGTAAAATTATTATATTTAATTAGATATATATCTATGATATCTATAGTAAAAAAAAAAATACAACGGATTGGTGTAGATTTTGAAATGCAAGATAATTTTATTTGCAGTCCAAGGGTAAGTGTAATTAATAGCTTTAACAGTCGTATTGCTCTTACATGACACGTAGCCAGAACTAGCCCAGCTCATATGTGCCATACCATAGACGCGGATCCACAGTAGCTCAGCCTAAGGCCCTCAGCCAGCTTCTGTCTCGGTGTTTCCGTCTGTCTTCTCCTGCTCTCTCAATCTACCTCTCACGTTTTGCCGGTTTGGCAGGTTTGAAGATTTATACTATTCTTTTTCTGTTTAGTTTAATATTGAACCTTAACTAATAAAATCTTAATTTAAATTATTTATTTATTATATTCTAGTAATTTTAGTTGTTTGACATTCTTTTTATAGTTAATTGATATTAAAAAAAATATGAAAAAGAAAAATTGATTTTAAATTTTCAATTAACTGTAGAAAGATATTAGATATACTAAAATTACTTGTAGAGGATTATTAAATAGTTTAAATAAGAAACTTAAAAGCTACCATTGGATGATATAAATAAAGCAAAGACAAAATATAAATTTTCAAATATTAATGGTATAGCTGTGATATCAACATTGCACCTATAAATTAGTCTAGTAACTGTGGCAACGTCGGGTTTTCTGGAGTCGCCACCAATCTGTTTCATCTAAGTCGATTGGTCACCTTAAAATTGGTCTGCGAGAGTTCGGGGATTCGGGAGTACGGTTACGTTAAAACAACTTTGTTAAAACGCCCAAAAATTGGTACCTTAGTTGATTTCAATTTTGTTTTGCTTTGCTTAAAAAAAATATTCAGTTAATTTTCAAACTAGAAATTTTAATTGAATTAATCGGATGTGGATTTTTAAATTAATACCGGTTTAAAAATCTTTAGTAATTAATTTGTATAAAAATTTGATATTTCCGAACCATGGACTCTGCCGAGTCACCCAGACACGGAAGTTTTAATTCCGAACCATGGACTCTGCCGAGTCACCCGGACACGGAATTTGACGAAATTTTAATTAAATACTTTAATTTCCATATCATGAATCCCGGAGGATTATCATAATATGGATTTTTTATCTTAATTTTATTCATTTAAAATTTGATAATAAAAATTTATTAAAAATCTTTAATTTACTATTCATTATTTAATTAATTATTATTTTTTGTCATAAATTTTTATGGAATTTTGGAAAAAATGTTGTCTAAAATTTTATTTTCCATTCTTTCTTTTTGAAAGATTTTTAAAATAATTATCTAATCTTTGGGTCTAAAAATATACTTAAAAATAATTGATTTTTGTGGAATTGTTTGGTTATGATTTTTTTATAAAAAGGAAAAACAAAAGGTTGAATTTTTGTTATTATTTTTTATTTTTTATTTTTTTATTTTTTATTTTTTTTTGAGGAAATAAAAAGGATACGTTTTAATATTCCAATTAATGTTTAAAAATATGAAAGAAAACAAAGGATTGGGGCTTGGTAATAAAAATGGATTCTTGATTAGTCCTAAAATAAAGTTAATTATTCACATAAAAAAATTTCTTCTTATTGCTTTGTTATTATTTTTTTTATTTTATTTTTTATTTTATGGCTAAAGGTAAATTAAGTGAAATAAGTTTAACCAAAAACATAAAATTGTTTGCATAAACAAAGGAAAATTAAAGGAATAAAGTGGATGTTTTCTTTTGTTTTAGTTTGGACAACCATTTAAAAAGTAAAAGATGTATAAATAACATATGTAAATAAAAGGAAGAAAAACACATAAAGCAAATAAAGGAATATTAAAAGATAATAAATAAAGTGGGGCTTTTTGGCCATCCACTTAAATAAATAATAAATAAGAGATATAACCATCCATTAATTATAATAATAATAATAATAATAATAATAATAGTAATAATAATAAAATTAGTAATTAATAATAATAATAAGAGTTAATAGAGTTAGTAAGTTAGTAATAATAATAATAATAAAAAGGTTAGATTATGTTAGTTGTTAAATGATAATAACAATAATAATAAAGGTTGTTAAATAATAATAATAATAACAATAAAGGTTAAGTTATATTAATAATAATAATAACAATAAAGGTTAAGTTATGTTAGTTGTTAAATAATAATAACAATAACAATAAAAGTTAGTTATGTTAGCAATTAATAATAATAATAATAATAACAATAAATAGTTAGTAAGTTAGTGAGTTAATGATAGTAATAATAATAAGAGTTAGTGAGGTTAGTTTAATTAATAACAACAATAAAAAAAAAGGTTAGTAATAATAACAACAATAATAAATAAACAAGTAAAGATAAAAGAGTTAGTAATTAGTTTTTTTTCTGCAAAGGATGAAAAAAGAAGATTAGTGACTCAAGTGAAAGTAAATGAAAAGATGAAGGATTAAGTAGGGGTTTTACCCTTAAAACTTAAAATTTGAATTATGGAGAAGGAAACAGAGCGTGACGGCGTAGCGCGCGAGGGGGGGCGGACGGCAGCTGGGCGACGGCGGACTAACGGCGGCAGCGTGGCGAAAAGGGGACGACGGCAGGGGAGGCGTGGGGGCGATGACGGACGGGCAGCGTGCAGGAAAAAGAGAGAGAAGTGAAACGGAAGAAAAAAAACAAACGAAGAAGATGGTCAAAACGTAAGGAAAAAAAATTTTGGGACTTTCTGGGAAAAGGGAGGAGAGGCTAGGGACTAAGGCTGTAGTTTTTCTCCTTTTTTTTAATACGGAGCTCTAAGCTTTCTTTCTATTTTTTTTCTCTTTCTCTCTTATCAGATTTTTCTTGTTTAATGAAGGATATTTATTATTTAAAGAATTACTCAATTTATAAAAGAATTAAAAAAAATAATTAATTTTTTTTATTTAATAAGAAGTTAATTTAAAGGAATCAAAGAGTTTAAAAATAAAAATCTTTGATCATGGTACAGGGCGTTGTTACTCAGCCAGACCATCTTCACCAGGTGAAGCAGCTCAAAAGCGGGCACGAGACAGTTTCCAGCCAATATACCATGAACTAAAAAATTTTTTTTTTTTGACTTAACAACATGGTTCAGATTTATTTTACATATATATTTTTTATGGCTAATTTCTTTAAATGAAATGAGTTTAACCATAAAATAAAGAAAAATTAAATAACAATAAATAAAGTGGAGGTTTTCTTCTTCTTTTTTTTTTGTTTTGAACATCCATTAAAAAAAAGAGATGCATAAATTAAATAACACATGCAAATAGATAAAGGGAAAACACATAAAGTAAACAAAAGAATATCAAAAGATGATATATAAATAAATAAAGTGGGGCTTTTCGGCCATCCACTTTTTTAAAATAATAAATAGGAGGCATAACCTTCCATAATAATAATAATAATAATAATAATAATAATAATTAAAGTTAGTTATTAATAAAGTTAGTAAAGTTAGTTGTTAGTATAACAAATATTAAATGGTTAGTGACAACAATAATAATAAAAGTTAGCGGTCAGTACAGTTAATTGTTAGTATAGCAAAAATTAAAGTTAGTGATAACAATAATAATAAAAGTTAGTGGTTAGCACAATTAATTGTTAGTATAGCAAAAATTAAATGGTTAGTGATGTTAGTTGAGTTAGTAATTAGTTTATGCAAAAATTAAATAGTTAGTAATCTGAATAGAATAATAATAATAATAACAATAATAATAATAATAAATAATAATAATAATAATAATAAACATATAAAGATTATTGTTAGTTCTGTAGAAATAAAAAAGGTTAGTGACTTGTATAAATAAAAAAATGGAGAATAAGAGAAGAATTGTACCGAGATTCTGAATCGACTTTTAATCGAGTTGAGGATTCGCGAACGGATTTCATTATTAAAATTTTATTTTATTTTATTATTATTTTTTTAAAATAATTTCAATTAATATCCAAGCCATAGATTCTAACCGAATCATCTGGTCATGGAATTTAATTTAAATTTAATTTATTATTAGCTATTTAATTAATTATTAAATGGCACAGGTAGACTGAATATTTCCTAGGTGTGATTTTTATTATGTCAAACTAATTTTAGATTAATTAAAAAAAGTTTATCTAATCTAATCATATAATTATGCTTAACATTAATTCCTCAGTTAATTTACACATTTAATTATTTGAGCAAACGAAAAGACAATAAAAGGAAATCAATGCGCGAATTGTAAATCAAAACAAACTCAAAGTTCAGATGAATAAATCAAATAAATCCAAAGACAAATTATTTATTAAAATTACCTATTTAACTTAATCATATAATTAAGCTTAATGTCAATTCCTAAGTTAATTTATGCTTTTAATTAGCTGAACAAACAAAAGTATAATAGAAAATAAGTGAATTAATGACTTAATTGCAAAAATTAAAACTAAGTTAAAGTATCAATTAGACAAATCCAATAAATTCATGAGCAAAAATTAAAATTATGTCAAAATTATGGGCTTTCATAACAGATCCGGACTCCATCGGGATTTCGTTATTAAATTTTAATTTAAATAATTTCAGTTAATATCCAAGCCATGGATTCTAACCGAATCATCTGGACATGGATTTTGTGATTTACTATCGTCCTAAATTCAGTTTTTTAGAATTTTATTAAAACCCGTTCAAAATTGAATCTCGTAAAGATGATCTTTCAAATATGTTATGTAAACATGTGTTTTAAACTTATGCTAACAATGAAAAGTTAAAATCAATATATAAGTAAATATCTGATCTAATTTAAACATACAATTTTATATTAACTCATCAACAAATTCATGATCCAAAATAATAAAACGAGCAATTGAACAAAAATAAACAAAACTATAGATAAAAACAATGCTGTCAATGATTGATCTGCAAAGAAAATAAGGTTAGTGACTTAAATGGATAAAACAAAGGAAACCAGGGGCTAAACCAGAATTTTTACCCAAAAACAAAGAGTTTTGACTTAGTCAAAACGAAAAACGCGTCAGTTTTTTTTTGTTTTTTTTGTCTTCGCCTTCTGTTTCCTTCCGGCGTCGAGGCGGTGGCGACTAGGCTGAGTGGTGGAGGCTTGGACGCGCTACGCCAGGAGGGAGGAGTGAGATGTGGACGGCGGAGTGAAGCGGAGGCGTAGCTAGCAGGCGTCCAGCGTTGGCCGCAGGCAGCGAGGCGCGGCCACTGTGGTGAGCTCGGTCGCGGCGCGGCAGTTAGCAAGGGAGCGACGCGGAGAGAGAATGAGGGAGGCGACGCCGGCAGGGGCAGGAGGGAGGCGACGCAGAGAGAGAAAGAGGGAGGCGACGCCGGCAGGGGCAGGAGGGCGTGGAATCGAGATGGCAGTGGGGCAAGGGAAGAGAGCAGAGAAATGAAGGAGAGAAGCGGGGAGAGAGAGGGAAGAGAAGAGAGAGATGAGGGGTGCTGAGCGTGAGAGAAGGAGAGCTGTTGCGAGAGCGAGAAAGAGTGAGAGAGAAACAGAGAGGGAGAAGGAGAGAAGAGAGCCGAGAGCGTGAGAGAGGGAGAAAAAAAATGGACAGTAGTTGGTGTTGTGGGTAGGGAGAAGATGGTCTCTTCTCTGGTGGAGGGAGAGAAGTCGTTAAAAAGGGGGAAAAGAAGGATCTGGAGAGGGCGAGAAGAGAGAGCCGTGTGGGAGAGAGAGAGCATCTGTCGGCCATTTTTAATTAATTAATTTTTTTTAATTTTTTAGTTTTTAATTAATTTTATTTTAATTTTAATTAATTTTTAATTAATATTTTTTTTTATAAAAGAAACACACAAAAAGATGCCCCTAAAACAATATTTTATATCTTTTAATTAATTAATTGATTTTGATTTTTTTTAAATAATATTTTTTTTATAAAAATTAAACTAGTCGGATGAAATTGGGTGTCAACAGCTGCCCCCCTTTGCATGCTTCATGGGACATGATGTATGCAAAGTCGTTACCAAATTTCGTCCGGCTTAGCTAGGCATTGAAAACTTTCTCGCCGCCTAAATCCTGAGGTTAATGAACTTTCTTAGAACCTCTGCGATAGGAACCCTCCTATCGTTAAATAAAAATTGATTGATTGATCGAGGTTAAGGGCCCTACCTTAGAACCTCTACGATAGGAACCTTTCTACCGTCGAAAAGAAATTGATTTGGTTGGTTTTAAGGTTTAAGGAAAGGTCCTTAGAACATCTACGATAGGAAAGCTCCTATCGTTGTAAGATGGACTGATTGATTGATTGTTTGAGGTTAAGGAAAGGTCCTTAGAACCTCTACGATAGGAAAGTTCCTATCGTTGTAAGATGGACTGATTGATTGATTGTTTGAGGTTTAAGGAAAGGTCCTTAGAACCTCTACGATAGGAAAGCTCCTATCGTTGTAAGATGGACTGGTTGATTGATTGTTTGAGGTTAAGGAAAGGTCCTTAGAACCTCTACGATAGAAAAGCTCCTATCGTTGTAAGATGGACTGATTGATTGATTGTTTGAGGTTTAAGGAAAGGTCCTTAGAACTTCTATGATAGGAAAGCTCCTATCGTTGTAAGATGGACTGATTGATTGATTGTTTAAGGTTTAAGGAAAGGTCCTTAGAACCTCTACGATAGGAAAGCTCCTATCGTTGTAAGATGGACTGATTGATTGATTGTTTGAGGTTAAGGAAAGGTCCTTAGAACCTCTATGATAGGAAAGCTCCTATCGTTGTAAGATGGACTGGTTGATTGATTGTTTGAGGTTTAAGGAAAAGTCCTTAGAACCTCTACGATAGGAAAGCTCCTATCGTTGTAAGATGGACTGGTTGATTGATTGTTTGAGGTTTAAGGAAAGGTCCTTAGAACCTCTACGATAGGAAAGCTCCTATCGTTGTAAGTTTAAGGTTAAGGGCCCTACCTTAGAACCTCTGCGATAAGAACTCTCTTATCGTTTGAAGAAAAATTGATGATTGATTTCGAGGCTAAGGAGCTTTCCTTAGGACCTCGGTGATGAAAATTGATTGTTTTCGAGGCAAAGGTTCCATCCTTAAAACCGCGATGATGAAAATTGATTATTTTCGAGGCAAAGGTTCCATCCTTAAAACCCCGATGATGAAAATTGATTGTTTTCGAGGCTAAAGGTTCCATCCTTAAAACCCCGATGATGAAAATTGATTGTTTTCGAGGCAAAGGTTCCATCCTTAAAACCACGATGATGAAAATTGATTGTTTTCGAGGCAAAGGTTCTATCCTTAAAACCCCGATGATAAAAATTGATTTTGAGGCTAAGGTTCCATCCTTAAAACCCCGATGATGAAAATTGATTATTTTCGAGGCAAAGGTTCCATCCTTAAAACCGCGATGATGAAAATTGATTGTTTTCGAGGCAAAGGTTCTATCCTTAAAACCCCGATGATAAAAATTGATTTTGAGGCTAAGGTTCCATCCTTAAAACCGCGATGATGAAAATTGATTATTTTCGAGGCAAAGGTTCCATCCTTAAAACCCCGATGATGAAAATTGATTTTGAGGCAAAGGTTCCATCCTTAAAACCCTGATGAAAATTGATTGTTTTCGAGGCAAAGGTTCCATCCTTAAAACCCCGATGATGAAAATTGATTTTGAGGCAAAGGTTCCATCCTTAAAACCCCGATGATGAAAATTGATTGTTTTCGAGGCAAATGTTCTATCCTTAAAACCCCGATGATGAAAATTGATTGTTTTCGAGGCAAAGGTTCTATCCTTAAAACCCCGATGATAAAAATTGATTTTGAGGCTAAGGTTCCATCCTTAAAACCCCGATGATGAAAATTGATTATTTTCGAGGCAAAGGTTCCATCCTTAAAACCGCGATGATGAAAATTGATTTTGAGGCAAAGGTTCCATCCTTAAAACCCTGATGAAAATTGATTGTTTTCGAGGCAAAGGTTCCATCCTTAAAACCCCGATGATGAAAATTGATTTTGAGGCTAAGGTTCCATCATTAAAACCCCGATGATGAAAATTGATTGTTTTCGAGGCAAATGTTCCATCCTTAAAACCCCGATGATGAAAATTGATTGTTTTCGAGGCAAAGGTTCCATCCTTAAAACCCCGATGATAAAAATTGATTTTGAGGCTAAGGTTTCATCCTTAAAACCCCGATGATGAAAATTGATTATTTTCGAGGCAAAGGTTCCATCCTTAAAATCGCGATGATGAAAATTGATTGTTTTCGAGGCAAAGGTTCTATCCTTAAAACCCCGATGATAAAAATTGATTTTGAGGCTAAGGTTCCATCCTTAAAACCCCGATGATGAAAATTGATTGTTTTCGAGGCAAAGGTTCCATCCTTAAAACCCCGATGAAAATTGATTGTTTTCGAGGCAAAGGTTCCATCCTTAAAACCCCGATGATGAAAATTGATTTTGAGGCTAAGGTTCCATCCTTAAAACCCCGATGAAAATTGATTGTTTTCGAGGCAAAGGTTCCATCCTTAAAACCCCGATGATGAAAATTGATTTTGAGGCTAAGGTTCCATCCTTAAAACCCCGATGATGAAAATTGATTGTTTTCGAGGCAAAGGTTCCATCCTTAAAACCCCGATGATGAAAATTTATTGTTTTCAAGGCAAAGGTTCCATCCTTAAAACCCCGATGATGAAAATTGATTTGGAGGTTAAGGTTCCATCCTTAAAACCCCGATGATGAAAATTGATTATTTTCGAGGCAAAGGTTCCATCCTTAAAATCCCGATGAAAATTGATTGTTTTCGAGGCAAAGGTTCCATCCTTAAAACCCCGATGATGAAAATTGATTTTGAGGCTAAGGTTCCATCCTTAAAACCCTGATGATGAAAATTGATTATTTTCGAGGCAAAGGTTCCGTCCTTAGAACCTCGTTAAAATTGAAATTGATTGATTACGAGGCAAAGGTTCCGTCCTTAGAACCTCGTTGAAATTGAAATTGATTGTGGAGAAAAACTCTTTCCTCCTTTTTAAGTACCTCAAACAATCGAAGTTGAAATGTTCTATTCGGAAGTGTGAATTTTCATAATAGGTGAGTGCAGAAATTTAGACTTCGATGAGATGAGTGAATCTTGATGATGACAATAACACTAACAAATTATGTAAAGGGAACGGATGTTTGGAATCAATATCCAAGGTTCATCTAATATTTTTTTCAGTAAATATAGATTCCCTTGTGAGATATGTCATCCAAATAAGGTTGAAGCTTAACTACCCCAAAATGTCATGCTTAGTAAACCTAATAGGATGCGTCTCAAGAGCAATAAAAATTACTCTTTACTCAGCCATTCCAACCTAAAGGCGTTGTCCTGTGGTTTTAATATCAGCATGAACGAAACTATTTTATAAAAAAAGAAATTCCCTGAAAAGAAAAACTGAAACGCGAAAGAAAATGCTGATAATAAAACTAAAGGACAAGAAAAACGGATCAGATTGCTTCTTTCTTCCACAATACTTCAACAGGGTGAGTAGAGGACCATTATGGGAGTGAACTGGTCGGGAAAGACTGTCGTGTCCAGTCTATCTGAATCATTGCTGGATCTGGTTCAGGAACAAAAGCTTGTATTTTATCTAGCAATTCTTCAGCAGTTGTTGCGGATATTATGATTCGTCGTGACACTCTTGATATGAAATTCTTCTGCATAGCATAATCCATAAAAGCTATCAGACCTGTAAAGAAATTGTTAACATTCAAAAGCCCAATGGGTTTCTTATGCAAATTAAGTTGGGCCATGGAAGCAATTTGGAAGACTTCTCCTAATGTACCAAAACCACCTGGTAGAGCGATAAAAGCATCAGTATTTAAAAGCATTTGTAACACACGCTCTTGCAAATTTTTAACCAATAATTCTTCTCCAATCGTGCCCCCAGAAACAAATTTCAAAGGTCCAGGGATGATGCCCAAAACTTGACTTCCTCCTAAAGATGCTGCTGATGCTACACCTCCCATTAATCCGACACTACCTCCTCCATAAACTAAATGTATTTTTCGCTCAGCTAATACTCTACCCAAATGGTTGGCTGCCTTTAAATACTCTTCATCTTTTCCAGGAAAAGCCCCAGAAAATACACAAATACTTCAGGATTTACGAGTTGGGGTTTTCTCCATTCCTATCCTTACCCTTGTGAGAAAAGAGGATATATTTATAGAGATGATGAGATAAGGCAATAATTTTATTTTCAAGAATGGATACATTATTGCCAGCTATTCACAGTAGTCACAGGTATGACTCTGGTTATGTATGGGTACACTATCGTTAAAAGAGGAGGAAAATTTTCAAAATTGCTGCTAGCATGTACAGTAGTCACTACTGTAGCTTACGTCAGGAGTAGGTACGTGATTGTTGGAAGAGAAGGAAAATTTCAAAAGTGGCAGCTATATACAGTAGTCATAACTGTATCTCATGTCAGGAGTGGGTACATTATTGGGAGGATAATTTCAAAAGCGACAGCTAGCATGTATAGTAATCGTGACTTTGGTCCACGTCTTCCACTGATTTTGCATCCAGTAACGGCTTCAATGCCTTCTATGAATCGGCGATTTGCATCCCATCCAGTTTTCTCACAAACTGGCAAATTGGGTCGTTTAAAGTCAGATTCCCAAGACTATAACGATCTCGTTCTTTTTGGAGAATTATCCATAATCCAACAATCTCAAATTGCACTATTCCGCAAGAATGCGCTTCAAGAACCTCTCGAATATCTTCTAGAGATTCCTTACGCAGGTCATTCTTAATGAATCTTATTCTATCACTACGATTTCTGGTGATCACTCCTGGAGAACGACATTTATTGTCGCAAATCCACCATCCACAATTATGACAAATGCCTAGCCTCTTTGCTCTTCTTTTTTTGGCATAAGCGCTTTTACCAAAGCCGGGCATACGGGGAAAGAACGCTTCTGGAACTTCACCAGCTGAACGAACCTTAGCTTCGATTAGCCACCGCACATTATCAGGAATGCCTTTGTGCATAAATACTCTGAATCGTTCACATCTAGCTTGATAAATCTTTTTAAGAACATTTATTGGGAAGGAAGGAAAATACTTTCGCAGGGCGGAAAGAGAAGACTCCATTAATGAAGGAGGTATTTAAGAGAAGAAAGAAATTAGTGATTGTAGGAAATGGAAATAACTAACACATATTTATAGTGATGAAAGGGATAATGCGTTAATTACACTTACAGAAGCAAATACATTATTGTCAAAAGAAAAGACAAATGACAGCTTATATGTACAGGAATCATGACCGTGGCTCTCATCTTCCACTGATTTATGTCCAGTAATGGCTTCAATGCCTTCTATAAGTCAGGGATTTGCTTCCCATCCAGTTTTCTTACAAACTGACAAACAGGGTCGTTTAAAGTCACATTCCCAAGACTGTAACGGTTTCGTTCTTTATGGTAAGTCCTCCAGAAACCGATAATTTCACCTTGCACTTTTCCACAAGAATGCGTTTCAAGAGTCTCTCGGATATCTTCCAGAGATTCCTTACGTAGGCCATTCTTAATGAATTTTCTTTTATCTTCACGATTTATGGAGATGTATCCTAAAGAGCGACATTTAGTATTACAATTCCATCGCCCACATTTATAACACACGCCTAGTCTCTTTGCTCTTCCCCTTTTGGCATAACGGCTTTTACCTAAACCGGGCATGCGGGGCATAAATGCATCTGGAACTTCACCCGCCAAACGGACCTTAGCTTCAATTATCCACTGCACATTATCGGGAATGCCTTTGCGTGTAAAAACTCTGATTCTTTCACATCTAGCAAGGTAGATCTTTTTAAGGACTTTTATTGGAAGGGAAGGAAAGTATTTTCGCAGTGTAGAAAGAGTAGAATCCATTGATAAGAGAAGAATTTGAGAGAAGAGGGAAATGAATCAGTTATTGTAGGAGACTGGAATAACCGACTTTAGAAGTCACGGGGTATCTTATCCGCTGCTTAATCAGAAGGAAGAACACGCATTTATAGTGATGAAAAGGGACAACGTGTCGATTACACTTAGGGGAGGAAGTACATTATTGTCAAAAGAAAATGTAAATTTTCCAAATATGACAAATTGTATGTACAGTAATTGTGACTGTGGCTCACATCTTCCACTGGCTTTACGTCCAGTAATGGCATTAACGGCTTCTATGAGTAGAGGGTTTGCTTCCCATCCAGCTTTCTTACAAGCTGGCAAACAGGGTCATTTAAAGTCAGATTCCCGGAACTGTAACGCTCTTGTTCTTCATGAAAAATACTCCATAAACCAAGAAGTTCGCGTTGCACTGATCCACAAGAATGTGTCTCAAGAGTCAATCGGATATCGTCCAATGAGTCCTTACTCAGGCCATTCTTGATGAATCGTATTTTATCTTCTCGATTATCGGAGATCATTCCTAAAGAACGACATTTAGTATTACAAGTCCACCGCCCACATTTATGGCAGACTTGTAACCTTTTCGCTCTTCGCTTTTTGGCATAAGAGCTTTTGCCTATACCAGGCATGTGAGACACAAATGCCTCTGGGATTTCACCTGCCAGACGAACCTTGGCTTCGATTAACCACCGCACATCTTCAGGGATTCCTTTGTGCATCAGAACTCTTAATCGTTCACAGCGAACTTGGTAGATCTTTTTGATAATGTTCATTGGGAGAGAAGGAAAATATTTTCGTAAGACAGAAAGAGTAGGATCCATTTTCTAGAGGGAAGTAAAAGAAAGAAGAGAGGAAAGAATCAGTTATTATGGGCAACTGAGAGAACCGACTTGAGAGTCACGGAGTACCGTATTCGCCGCTTAACAGGAAAAGTGGATCCTACTTCATTTTGATGTGATAGATATTTTTTATATTCCATCGAGCTGGCGTCGATCCAGTCCTCGATTATTGAATCCATTGTCCGCTTTTGACAAATTTTCAACGACAATATTTCTTGATGTCTGCCTTATCTTTGACCACAGCTATCTCTTATCTTGGATGCTGCTAAGCTGGCATCAATCCTGTCCTTCCAGATGAAGCCTCGATTATTGAATCAATTGCCAGGCTTTTGACAATATTGTCTACTTTGTCCTTGAATTCCTGATGCGGGTTAGTCCCGCATATTAGCTGTGTATCTAGTGATAGATTGGTAAGAGCTGATGACATTGAGATCTCAGCTTATACTGCTGTAACTGTGCCGTGGATGTGCTTCCCATTTGGTTCATATTATGCAAAAGTCATGCATGCATGATGTGAAATGCATGAATGCAGAGCATGTGGAATTGATGTTTTTTTGTATGGATCTAGTTCTTTATGTCTTTGTTTTACTGGATCCTCTTTGTGATGGCCTTATTGGACTATCATTGAATCTCTTTATGCTTTCCAGCTTTTTGTTCGCTGCCTCAAAAGCCCAACTCTTTTCAAAATCCCATTTTCTTGACTTGTTCTTGAATTTTGGCCTCAATTTCTTTAATGTTCACCCGCCTTATACTTTATGCCTCTCTAGACAATTGGCCCTGTTATGGATTTCATATCATCGAAGGCTTATCTTCCAATGTCTTTTTGCCCATTTTCTTGTGGCCGTGCCGACACTTACTTATTCCCATGTTATAGTCTGAATGATTGCTCTTCCTTGAGCTCAAGTTTTGATCCATAAGACTTGCCCCATTGTCTGTTGAGTTTCTTTTTTGGCAGTACTCTTCTTACGCTTAGTAGAGACTACTTTGCCCCCCTGAATACGGTGTTTATGTGGATAAAAGGTATCACCTCGCCTTTAACAGAAGGTCGAGCATTTCTAGACCTTTGTGATGGCACTTGATCGTAAATCTCTCTTACAAGAACGACATCTTCTTAAAGAAAGTCTCAAGCTATCTCCTCACTTTTAAGTCTACACACATTAATGAATAATGGTTTGGCCTTAAAGAAAAACTTTCATCAATTTGCAAAGCTTGACAAAGTAATTTACGGTCTTTGTTTTTAATTAAAATATCCTGCCATTCTTCCCTTTCCAACTCGAAGACATAAACTGTGCAAGGCAATAAGGTAAAAACATGATTCACAAGGATAGCCTTTTAGCTGAATGAGGATGATATCGAGAGGTAACTGTTAGGTGTGAGGAAAATTAAGTTTGAATGTTTTTTTTTGTTTTGTTGCAGGCTTTTAGCTGAATGAGAATGATATTAAGAGGTAAATATTAGGTCTGAGTAAAGTTAAGTTTGAGTGGTGTGAAAGAAGGGTCTTTTAATACTACTCGTGAGTAGTATTAAATAAGGTAGAAACATGGTTCGCATTTATAGTCTTTTAACTGAATGAAGATGTTCGGTTTGAGAAAAGTTAAATTTAAGTGGTGTGGAAGAAGGGTCTTTTAATACTACTCGTGAACAGTATTAAATAAGGTAAAAACATAGTTCGCAATGATAGTCTTTTAACTGAATGAGGATGTTTGGTTTGAGAAAAGTTAAATTTAAGTGGTGTGGAAAAAGGGTCTTTTAATACTACTCGTGAGCAAATTTGATTATGATGAAAAACTCAATAGTGATGACCTCAACTTGCCACTCTTTCCAGAAAGTTAGACCTCATCTGTTGCCCCCCAACTATTGTGATCTTTATGCATGCTTGGTTTGAGGGTTGCTTTTGTGTTCTAAACCGCCTTTGCAGGTTTTCAGTCTAGAATCCATAGCTCACTTTTTTTGTTTTCTTTCTTTTGCTCTAACTTGAGCCTCTTTTCTTTTCTTTTTTTTTGTTTCTTTTTTTTTTGTTGTTGTTGTTTTTTTTGTGTGAGCTATGGTGATGACATACTTGATAACTCTATTGAAATGAGATGACTCAAGTGGCTTTGTTTGCTCGTGCTTGCTCTCAGTCTCTTTTTTTTTTTTTTTGGTTTTGAATTTTCCCTTTAATGGTTTTTGATGGAAGGGAAAAACTTCTTTCCTTTTTGGAATTTGTATTGCGGAGAATCGAGATCATAGCCCTCTTGAAGTGAGATGACACAAGTGGCTTTTCTTGCTTGTGCTTGTTCTCAGTCTCTCTTTTTTTTGTTTTGGATTTCCCTTTAATGACTTTTGATGGAAGGGATGAACTTCTTTCCTTTGTTGGAATTTGTGTTGCGGAAAACTGAGAATTTTTTTTTTGTATTGAGCATTTGTGAGAATTGGGAGGCCACTGAAGTCATTTAATATGAGAGCTAACTTCTTTGGAAGCTAATCCCGGACTTCTTGCAAGGATGTTGATAACCACTGTGAATTCTTTTTTTTTTAAGAGTTGGGGTGTAACACATGAAATCATTCTTGCTAGATTTAGTAGTACTTTCAAGGTCACCACTATCAAATCTCCCTTAACTTTTTATTTTCACCCACGAGTAGTATCATTTAGAAAGCAAAGTATGATGGCAATAATAGTTAGTGCAATGGCGAAGATTGAGAGATAGAGGTAAAAATGAAATTTTTGGTAAAAAATGGTAGAATGCACACATAATATCTTTTTGTTGGAGAACAAAAAGAATTACCGGTTGTCAAAAAGTAAAGTGTGATGACAATAATGGATAGTATAATGGCAAAGAGTGTAAAAATGGAAAGTAGTAGAATGCACACATTACATCTTTTTGTTGTACCAGAAAAAGAATACCAGGTGTCCATCTAACAAAAGACTACACCCTAGATTCTGGACTAAATCTAGGAGATTTTTACTATTAGATTACTTTTGCAAGCTTTCAAAGATACAAGTTTATTCAAAGGATTCCCTGTCATTCAAAAGTGTGTGCGGACTATTAGGTCAGATCTGACTTGGAGCCCTTCCGAAGTTAATGTAATTCCAACTCAAAATCTTCACTTTCAATTACCAATCACATCGGGCCTAGCAACTTGGACTCGACCAACTGTTGGACCTTGAGTTTCAATATGACAGAATTTTCAGTTACATTTGGGATTTGGGTCACACCAACTTGGAAGAGAAGGTCACTTGGTCTTTGCTACTATTGATATAGATGATAGCAGAATGCCTTCTTCAGCAAAGACTGTGATTAACTTTCCTTCAAAAATGAATTTCATTTTTTGGTGTAATGAGGAAGGAATTGCTCCGGCCAAATTTTCTATCTTGGACTCTATATCTATGAGACGTCCTTCGGTTTGTTCTGCCATTAATCTTGTTTGGAGCCGAGTTGGATATTGGCGTTGATGTCCAATTTTACCCCTTTTTAAAGTAAGATTCTTTTTATTAACTTCTATGTGTATGTGATTGATGCAATGGATGCATGCATGCAATGAATGAGTTTGATTATCCACTATCGTGGAACTTCAAGACTTCTAGTTATTATTATAAAGACAAAAAAGTTAGCATAATTTGATGCGTGGTTTTGATCCATGAAGAATAATTGCACAAGAAAGATAAGGTTATTAATAAGTTAAATAGCAATTAACAACTCATGAAGTATTATGGATAAACAAGTTAAAACCATACGAAGAAAAGTGTAGAGTAACAACACAGCATAACAAGGATATGCTTATGGCGTTGGTAAAATGGTAGAAATTCTATGGTCAGTTCTATGGTTAAGTGGGGAGTTCTATATGCATAAGGTGGCTTATCAAAAAGGCAAGGGATAGTTCCTGAATCCCGTCACTAAATTATAGTGACAGCCCGATTCCTTACCCTCTAGGGTTTATGTAAGGAATGGATTAATTCGAGTCGTAGCTTTTCGTGGGCCCATGCAGAGACTAACCGTCTCAGAAGGCAATACACTACTTTGCTACTTTGAAACCGGTGAAGGCTTGGAGACCATGGCCTCACAAGGACAACACCACCAATTCCGCTTAGAAAGAATTGTGTTCGATTTGAGGAAGCTCGAGTATAGAGCTTCATATTGTGAATGCATTATGCATGTTTAGAATAAGTAAATATAACAAATAAATCCACATAAAAATAAACAAAACAGAACAAAATAAATCAACTTTTAGGCTTGACTCACTAACCAGGATCCCCAGTGGAGTCGCCAAGCTGTGGCAACGTCGGGTTTTCTGGAGTCGCCACCAATCTGTTTCACCTAGGTCGATTGGTCACCTTAAAATTGGTCTGCGAGAGTTCGGGGATTCGGGAGTACGGTTACGTTAAAACAACTTTGTTAAAACGCCCAAAAATTGGTACCTTAGTTGATTTCAATTTTGTTTTGCTTTGCTTAAAAAAAATATTCAGTTAATTTTCAAACTAGAAATTTTAATTGAATTAATCGGATGTGGATTTTTAAATTAATAACGGTTTAAAAATCTTTAGTAATTAATTTGTATAAAAATTTGATATTTCCGAACCATGGACTCTGCCGAGTCACCCGGACACGGAAGTTTTAATTCCGAACCATGGACTCTGCCGTATCACCCGGACACGGAATTTGACGAAATTTTAATTAAATACTTTAATTTCCATATCATGAATCCCGGAGGATTATCATAATATGGATTTTTTATCTTAATTTTATTCATTTAAAATTTGATAATAAAAATTTATTAAAAATCTTTAATTTACTATTCATTATTTAATTAATTATTATTTTTTGTCATAAATTTTTATGGAATTTTGGAAAAAAATGTTGTCTAAAATTTTATTTTCCATTCTTTCTTTTTGAAAGATTTTTAAAATAATTATCTAATCTTTGGGTCTAAAAATATACTTAAAAATAATTGATTTTTGTGGAATTGTTTGGTTATGATTTTTTTATAAAAAGGAAAAACAAAAGGTTGAATTTTTGTTATTATTTTTTATTTTTTATTTTTTTATTTTTTATTTTTTTTTTGAGGAAATAAAAAGGATACGTTTTAATATTCCAATTAATGTTTAAAAATATGAAAGAAAACAAAGGATTGGGGCTTGGTAATAAAAATGGATTCTTGATTAGTCCTAAAATAAAGTTAATTATTCACATAAAAAAATTTCTTCTTATTGCTTTGTTATTATTTTTTTTATTTTATTTTTTATTTTATGGCTAAAGGTAAATTAAGTGAAATAAGTTTAACCAAAAAAATAAAATTGTTTGCATAAACAAAGGAAAATTAAAGGAATAAAGTGGATGCTTTCTTTTGTTTTAGTTTGGACAACCATTTAAAAAGTAAAAGATGTATAAATAACATATGTAAATAAAAGGAAGAAAAACACATAAAGCAAATAAAGGAATATTAAAAGATAATAAATAAAGTGGGGCTTTTTGGCCATCCACTTAAATAAATAATAAATAAGAGATATAACCATCCATTAATTATAATAATAATAATAATAATAGTAATAATAAAATTAGTAATTAATAATAATAATAAGAGTTAATAGAGTTAGTAAGTTAGTAATAATAATAATAATAAAAAGGTTAGATTATGTTAGTTGTTAAATGATAATAACAATAATAATAAAGGTTGTTAAATAATAATAATAATAACAATAAAGGTTAAGTTATATTAATAATAATAATAACAATAAAGGTTAAGTTATGTTAGTTGTTAAATAATAATAACAATAACAATAAAAGTTAGTTATGTTAGCAATTAATAATAATAATAATAATAACAATAAATAGTTAGTAAGTTAGTGAGTTAACGATAGTAATAATAATAAGAGTTAGTGAGGTTAGTTTAATTAATAACAACAATAAAAAAAAGGTTAGTAATAATAACAACAATAATAAATAAACAAGTAAAGATAAAAGAGTTAGTAATTAGTTTTTTTTCTGCAAAGGATGAAAAAAGAAGATTAGTGACTCAAGTGAAAGTAAATGAAAAGATGAAGGATTAAGTAGGGGTTTTACCCTTAAAACTTAAAATTTGAATTCTGGAGAAGGAAACAGAGCGTGACGGCGTAGCGCGCGAGGGGGGGCGAACGGCAGCTGGGCGACGGCGGACTAACGGCGGGCAGGCGACGGCGGCAGCGTGGCGAAAAGGGGACGACGGCAGGGGAGGCGTGGGGGCGATGGCGGACGGGCAGCGTGCAGGAAAGAGAGAGAGAAGTGAAACGGAAGAAAAAAAACAAACGAAGAAGATGGTCAAAACGTAAGGAAAAAAAATTTTGGGACTTTCTGGGAAGAGGGAGGAGAGGCTAGGGACTAAGGCTGTAGTTTTTCTCCTTTTTTTTAATACGGAGCTCTAAGCTTTCTTTCTATTTTTTTTCTCTTTCTCTCTTATCTGATTTTTCTTGTTTAATGAAGGATATTTATTATTTAAAGAATTACTCAATTTATGAAAGAATTAAAAAAAATAATTAATTTTTTTTATTTAATAAGAAGTTAATTTAAAGGAATCAAAGAGTTTAAAAATAAAAATCTTTGATCATGGTACGGGGCATTGTTACTCAGCCAGACCCTCTTCACCAGGTGAAGCAGCTCAAAAGCGGGCACGAGACAGTTTCCAGCCAATATACCATGAACTAAAAAAATTTTTTTTTTTGACTTAACAACATGGTTCAGATTTATTTTACATATATATTTTTTATGGATAATTTCTTTAAATGAAATGAGTTTAACCATAAAATAAAGAAAAATTAAATAACAATAAATAAAGTGGAGGTTTTCTTCTTTTTTTTTTTTTTGTTTTGAACATCCATTAAAAAAAAGAGATGCATAAATTAAATAACACATGCAAATAGATAAAGGGAAAACACATAAAGTAAACAAAAGAATATCAAAAGATGATATATAAATAAATAAAGTGGGGCTTTTCGGCCATCCACTTTTTTAAAATAATAAATAGGAGGCATAACCTTCCATTATAATAATAATAATAATAATAATAATAATAATAATAATTAAAGTTAGTTATTAATAAAGTTAGTAAAGTTAGTTGTTAGTATAACAAATATTAAATGGTTAGTGACAACAATAATAATAAAAGTTAGCGGTCAGTACAGTTAATTGTTAGTATAGCAAAAATTAAAGTTAGTGATAACAATAATAATAAAAGTTAGTGGTTAGCACAATTAATTGTTAGTATAGCAAAAATTAAATGGTTAGTGATGTTAGTTGAGTTAGTAATTAGTTTATGCAAAAATTAAATAGTTAGTAATCTGAATAGAATAATAATAATAATAACAATAATAATAATAATAAATAATAATAATAATAATAATAAACATATAAAGATTATTGTTAGTTCTGTAGAAATAAAAAAGGTTAGTGACTTGTATAAATAAAAAAATGGAGAATAAGAGAAGAATTGTACCGAGATTCTGAATCGACTTTTAATCGAGTTGAGGATTCGCGAACGGATTTCATTATTAAAATTTTATTTTATTTTATTATTATTTTTTTAAAATAATTTCAATTAATATCCAAGCCATAGATTCTAACCGAATCATCTGGTCATGGAATTTAATTTAAATTTAATTTATTATTAGCTATTTAATTAATTATTAAATGGCACAGGTAGACTGAATATTTCCTAGGTGTGATTTTTATTATGTCAAACTAATTTTAGATTAATTAAAAAAAGTTTATCTAATCTAATCATATAATTATACTTAACATTAATTCCTCAGTTAATTTACACATTTAATTATTTGAGCAAACGAAAAGACAATAAAAGGAAATCAATGCGCGAATTGTAAATCAAAACAAACTCAAAGTTCAGATGAATAAATCAAATAAATCCAAAGACAAATTATTTATTAAAATTACCTATTTAACTTAATCATATAATTAAGCTTAATGTCAATTCCTAAGTTAATTTATGCTTTTAATTAGCTGAACAAACAAAAGTATAATAGAAAATAAGTGAATTAATGACTTAATTGCAAAAATTAAAACTAAGTTAAAGTATCAATTAGACAAATCCAATAAATTCATGAGCAAAAATTAAAATTATGTCAAAATTATGGGCTTTCATAACAGATCCGGACTCCATCGGGATTTCGTTATTAAATTTTAATTTAAATAATTTCAGTTAATATCCAAGCCATGGATTCTAACCGAATCATCTGGACATGGATTTTGTGATTTACTATCGTCCTAAATTCAGTTTTTTAGAATTTTATTAAAACCCGTTCAAAATTGAATCTCGTAAAGATGATCTTTCAAATATGTTATGTAAACATGTGTTTTAAACTTATGCTAACAATGAAAAGTTAAAATCAATATATAAGTAAATATCTGATCTAATTTAAACATACAATTTTATATTAACTCATCAACAAATTCATGATCCAAAATAATAAAACGAGCAATTGAACAAAAATAAACAAAACTATAGATAAAAACAATGCTGTCAATGATTGATCTGCAAAGAAAATAAGGTTAGTGACTTAAATGGATAAAACAAAGGAAACCAGGGGCTAAACCAGAATTTTTACCCAAAAACAAAGAGTTTTGACTTAGTCAAAACGAAAAACGCGTCAGTTTTTTTTTGTTTTTTTTGTCTTCGCCTTCTGTTTCCTTCCGGCGTCGAGGCGGCGGCAACTAGGCTGAGTGGTGGAGGCTTGGACGCGCTGCGCCAGGAGGGAGGAGTGAGATGTGGACGGCGGAGTGAAGCGGAGGCGTAGCTAGCAGGCGTCCAGCGTCGGCCGCAGGTAGCGAGGCGCGGCCACTGTGGCGAGCTCGGTCGCGGCACGGCAGTTAGCAAGGGAGCGACGCGGAGAGAGAAGGAGGGAGGCGACGCCGGCAGGGGTAGGAGGGAGGCGACGCAGAGAGAGAAGGAGGGAGGCGACGCCGGCAGGGGCAGGAGGGAGGCGACGTCGGCAGGGGCAGGAGGGTGTGGAATCGAGATGGCAGTGGGGCAAGGGAAGAGAGCAGAGAAATGAAGGAGAGAAGCGGGGAGAGAGAGGGAAGAGAAGAGAGAGATGAGGGGTGCTGAGCGTGAGAGAAGGAGAGCTGTTGCGAGAGCGAGAGAGAGTGAGAGAGAAACAGAGAGGGAGAAGGAGAGAAGAGAGCCGAGAGCGTGAGAGAGGGAGAAAAAAAATGGACAGTAGTTGGTGTTGTGGGTAGGGAGAAGATGGTCTCTTCTCTGGTGGAGGGAGAGAAGTCGTTAAAAAGGGGGGAAAAGAAGGATCTGGAGAGGGCGAGAAGAGAGAGCCGTGTGGGAGAGAGAGAGCGTCTGTAGGCCATTTTTAATTAATTAATTTTTTTTTAATTTTTTAGTTTTTAATTAATTTCATTTTAATTTTAATTAATTTTTAATTAATATTTTTTTTTTATAAAAGAAACACACAAAAAGATGCCCCTAAAACAATATTTTATGTCTTTTAATTAATTAATTGATTTTGATTTTTTTTAAATAGTATATATATATTTTTTTTATAAAAATTAAACTGGTCGGACGAAATTGGGTGTCAACAGTAACTAATTAATGATCCAATAGAAAAATTCAAAGGAATAATATGGTAATTATGTGTCTCAATAATATTACTGTCAACGGGGCCATCGTTCTTATTAGTTCATGTAACCAATTAAAATTTAAACGCTAACATGAATGAAATGCTTCTCATGCTTTTTTTTTTTTTTTTTTCATTTAGAGGATATGCTTAGTAGGGTGAACGAATTAAGATGTATGATAGACTGTGAAGAGTAATTTTCTTTCTTTTTTTTTTTTTAACAAGTTTCTTGTAATGCTTTGAGTAATATACTTGCATACATACGCATTGATACGTTTCTAAGGATATTGTTGAATATTTTTCATATTGTAAATACTAATTATACTTTTTCTAAAAGAGAAAGAGATTTCACTGTTTATTAACAGTGATTATTGTTCATCTATAGGCCGTGCTTGTTTTTTTTCCTAGCTTTTGTGTTGGATGCCATTTGATTCTTTTTGAGTTTAATCCTCTTTTTGCAAGGTACTTGTCTTTATGAGGGCCTATGTTGCAAATTTTTTGGTTTCAGTCTGTTTAAAGTTTTGTTTAGGTCAAAATGTGATTTCAGTCCCTAATTTTCTAATCCTTTCACTTTAGGATCTAAATTACGCTTATGTTACATTTTGGTCCCCAAATTTTATAACTATTTAACTATATCTTCTATTGGCTCTCTTGGTCCCCAAGCTTTTTGTTGTTGTTGTTGTTGTTTTATGTGTTATTTTCTAAAGTAAGACATTGGTGACCATAATTTGTTTGTTTTTTACTTAAACCATTTTTTAATTTTATTAAGTTAATTGTTAAATGCTTAATACCTAAATTATTTTTTTTTTATATTTTTGTCTTGATATCAACTTTTTTTTTATTGATTTTCTTTGTTATTATTTTCTAAAATGAAAATTTAATCATTATAGTTTACCTACTTTTAACCTGGTTCCGGTTGATTCGACTTTAGTTAGTTAGTTTTTTTTTTTACTTTTTTTTATCTTTATTAAGTTAATATCTAGACTGTTAATTGATTAATATATATTAAACATAATTTTGTATTTTGGTCATTTTTTTAATAATTATTGATGATTAATTTTTGTAGTGTCAATTGTTTATTTCAAGCTCTATAGTTTAATAAAGTAATTTGATTTATAATTGTTAAAATTGAAAGTGAACATTTCTAGATAAATTTGTCATCAATACTCAAAATTAGAGTTTTAGTTAACAAGAGATGAAAATTTTATTGAATTGCTTTTAAATTAACAAAAAAAAAATTTACATTGTTTCAAAGTAGATACTGTGTTTTGTTTCATAATGTTATGTCTCGATCATAACAAATTATTTTAATGATATAAATATAACATGAAGAATGCCCAACTTAAATTTGAAACAAATATAAATTTTAATTGATTATCATAAATTTATTGGTGATGAATATTTATTTATTATTAAAATTTATTACAAAAAAATATCTTCTATGATGTGTCATGTGTGGATCACCAAACCTTTCCATTTGTTTTCTAATTTTTTTGTTATTTTTTTTACTTTATTGCATTCTAAAGCAAAATCTTGGTCATCATGATTTGTTTTTTTTTAATCAACTATAGTGACTTTGTTTGACCTTTTTTTGTTGATTTTTTATTATTGTTTTTTAAAACAAAACTTTAGTCACAATGAGTTATCTACTTTTTGGTATGGTTTAAATTGATTCTTTTTAGCCAATATTTTTATTTATTTTCATTTTTCCTTTGTTAAGTTCATTGTTAAGCATTTAATTCCTGAAATCTTTATATTTGCTCTCTTAGCCTGAAGATCATTTTTTGTTATTTTTTTATTTATTAATCATTAAAAACTCACTTTTTGTTACTGAGATTTCTTTTTGTCTTATATTGTTAACTTCTTTATATTATTTCTCTCTTCTAAAATAAAATTTTAGTCCCCACGGTTTATCTCTTGATATTTAATTCTTTTTTTCTCTCTCTCAATCTTAAAACTCTACCCTATATTTTTGTCCAAGTTCTTACTTTTTTTTTTCTTTCAATTTTATGAAATTTTTTTCTTTGTTAATGACACCACCATTTATATTTATATTTAATATTGACATGAATTGAGCCATTGCAACGCGTGGGCACCATAAACCTCGTATTATCTAAAACACACTATGGTGTGTGTTGTAGATGAACAATAATAATCTATAGTATCCGCATAAATAGCTTTCAGGCAAAGCTCTTATTTTTAGCTCCAAAATTTTCAGCTTTTGCCATGTTGGTCCCTCAATTTTCACATCTAATGATTGACGCCCTGGTTGGCTAATTCTTGAGTTTGCTCTCTCTCTCTCTCTCTCTCTCTCTCTGTGCCAGTCTCTCTTTCTCTCTCTTAATTTTTTTTTATTTTGGGGTATTGTTGCACTTATTACAAGTCGTTATTTTTAAAAAATTTGTTTTAACCTTCTATTCTCAGTAAATGTATGAGACAAAACATTCTCTTAAGTTTTAAAACCACTTATCTCCTCTTATTCTATGAATTTTGGAGAACCATGAAAGTGCATTTCTATTTTATTTAAAGAGTCATATGAAATATAAGGTTTTGCACATCCATAAAGTAGTTCACAAGTACAACCATGGTCCAATGCTTCCAATTGTAGGAAAAGGGCATAAAAGCAAATTACATATTTATACAACTACACTATTTAGCCTTATAGTCCCATATAGTCCATAGACCAAAACACGATCGAGGCCTTTGGGTCCATGATCCTACATTTTTCAGTAGTCAACCAAAATTGAACCCTTAACTCTTAAGGTAAACTCCATTAAATGATCTCTACTCTCTAACATATATTCGTAATCCTCTTTTAGAATCACGATCAATGATATGGCTTACTTTGTGGGCTGAGCATGGACACCCTAGCAATGGTTAAGGTTTGAGTGATGTTGGGAAAAAAATTCCCAATCATTCTTCACGTGCAGTGGAATAACAAAACTTGATTAGACAAGCACACTTGAATTTAACGTGATTCGATTCTTAACTAGCATACATCCATGGATGAAAAAATTCCATTTGAATAAAATATAAAGATTATAGTAGAGGTATGCCCTTAGTACTCGTGCTAGTTTATGGATCTTCTATATGCCACTGACAACCCTAATATTTTACCCTCATATAATTATAAGATATGAGAATCACAAAAGGCTTCTTGTCCTAGTCCTCTTCTTCCTCCAGACCTCCCATCCCTCCTGAAACTCTTACATGTTATGACACGACCATCCTTGGCCCCTGCCCAGGAAGCCTATGAGAGCTGGTCTTACGGTGGATTGTAATTGGCTAGCTGTATATGTACGTGGATTAAAATCCCATGATACTAGTTGATTAACCTAGAATATGCAAGATGCATGCTCTTTATGATTTGACTTGGTTTATTAAAACCATAAAACATTAACTTGGCCAAGTAATTTCATAAAAACTAAGTACAAATAGCCAAAGCATACAAAATCAACATTTGTGTGAGTTTACTACACATAACAACTCATGAGAACATTCATACATAAAGTAGGCTAATGCCCTCACCCAAGAGCAATCCCAGAGTCTAGGACTCCTCAAAACATAGTTTATGGAGGCAGCTAAGCGTACTGTATAAATACAAGTCTCTACTGAGATCTTCTTGACTTAACTCCCACCTTGGATACACGTCCTAGTTGCGAGAGTCAAAAGCTTTGTCCAAGTGCTACTAGGCTCTGCAGCCAAAGGAAGACTTAAGTTAGTACTGTTACTTAACCAACAAGTACCCATGTAGACTAGAATCATAGAGATTCTTAAGTGCCGTACCTGTACACACAAAAGAGCATTACCGCGATAATCCTCAACGATTACCCGGCCCAACAACTTAAGTCTCTACACAACATAACTAAGGAGTGAGAACATAACATTCTCAGTAAGGGTCTTCAGTGTACCTGCAAGAAAATTACTAGGACTCTACATATGATAATATATGCAACTTGCTACGAGCTCACACAGCATGAGGGTCTGATATATGCACATATAACTAGGCCTTTGAGACTTCTCCTCAAACTAGTCCTCTTCACGGGGCGTCACTCTGTGCCTGGTGAGTTCTGGCCACTAACTTGCTCCTAGTAAGCCGTAGCTTACTGACGCAATCATGTAGCCTTCCCTTAGTTGTTGTGCAGGGGAATCATGATGGAACTTTTGTAGACTAGGCCATAAGACCTCATTGTAGACTAGATGAATAAGGTTTCACCTTGCAACCTCGTGGCTTTGGCACGGCTAGGTTGCCAAGGGTTCTAAACCTCTCACCTGGGCTAGTAATAACTTGTTGTGATCATTGCAACATAGCTCCCTTTAAAACTTGCCTTCACTTTGAGTTTATATAAATCTAAAACTGGGGCATTTTAAGTGTTTTTAAAACATGGAGTGATAGTACTCCCTCTTAGCTTCGCGTGAAATTTTGAATCACTTCAATCGGACACTGGAGCAAAAAGTTATGCAAAAAACAAAACCGGGTGTCAAATGCTGTCTTGGCGACGCGTCGCCACAGTTGTCGACGTTCTGCCAATTTTTGAGGTCTTGGCGACGCGTTGTGGGAACTCGTATGGATTGGTGACACGTCCCCAAACCTGCAAAATGCTCAAAAAACTTCCCATTTTGCTGTTATGAACTTTGGACACTTCCTACACATATCAAACATGCTTGGAATGCCTCTAAATTTCATATACACATAGAACATGTTGCATAGATCACAACCAACTATCACAAGCCAATCTATGATGTCTTGTAACATCAATCCAATCCTCCCAAATCTCCTAGTCCATCATGATTAAACCAAAATCGCCAACTAATGCTATTGCTAGAATTACTCAAATTCCTCAAGCAAACTCATCTTAATAGCATTAATTGAATTTAAAACTATAACTCCCTTACCTCAACTCTAAGTAACAAGCAAGAATCAAGCTCTCCTTCAAACCACTAAGCTCACCAAAGTATCACCTAAGTTCCAAGCAAAACACAAGTACCAGACATCAAAACCTTGCTTCCTAACCAAAACCCAAGCTTCAAACTAACTAATAAACATGAATTCAATCAAGAACACAATGCTTACCACTTACTAAAAACAGGGGATGGGAGAAAACACACTTCCAAGCTCCAAAATCATGGTTTTTGTGCTTGAAATACACTCCTCCTAGCTTATAAACCTTGATAGCTTCTTGTTCCACCAAGAAAACCTTGATTCCAAGGAGAATTTGAGAGCAAAATGAGTGTGGGAAGGTTGAAAATGTGGTTATGGCAGCCACACCCTCACTTTCTCCTTCTTAAACCCTTACTTAACACACAAGCCATCAAAGTATTACGCTTAATTCACTTAAGTCCCCCCATCTTTGGTAACTTAGTGATTCTTGAGTAATTCTTGTTTATTTCTTCCAAGTTTGGGTTAAGATTGAAAGTTAAGTTATAAAACCTCATTTTAAAACACTCGGGACTTATCCCGGCTCTTCAGGATGCAAAATTATCATTTTTCCCCTGAACCCATTTAGTGCCTAAATCTCCTAGGAATTTAGTGAACTTTGCTAAGCTTCCTTATTCTTGCTGAGTAGACCTGAATTAAGGTTCCAACCTTAATTTAGAACACTTTACCTTCCTCAAACATGCTTCCCACTAGAAGGGCCATAACATTTTACCTCTTCACTATATTGGCTTTTTCTCATATCCAAACCGTAACATAATATGCCCTTTTATAGGCCATACACAAACCTAAAACTCATTGAAATGGGAAAATTAAATCCCAAACAAATTAGGAAAACTAAAACCAAATCCTAAACAAAATCAAAATTCTTAACCTTCTTGAATTTGAGCCAATAAACCTAACAATCTCCACTTTGGCTTAAATTCTTGTACCATGATTATGAACATTATGAATACATGATTACGGTGACAATCACAGATACGAACACCACGAACATTTTCAAAACATGAACACAACAATGAATGGAAAACAAGTACGAACAACACGTACAAGACTCTAAACAATAACATCACAAACATTAACACACACGAACACAAGCTCTACCATGCCAAGAAAACACCATACGCTCCACAATACCAAAACCAAACTGTAAGCTCCGATACCATTTGTTGGGAAAAAATTCACAATCACCCATCATGTGCAGTGGAATAACAAAACATGATCAGATAAGCACACATAAATTTAACGTGGTTTGGCTCTTAACTAGATTATATCTACGGATGAAAGAAATCCACTCAAACAAAATATAAAGATTACAGCAGAAACATGCCCTTAATTCTCATGTTGGCCTATGAATCCCTTACACACTACTGACAACCCTAATAACTTACCCTCATACAATTATAAGATATGAGAATTGCAAAAGCTTTTTCGTTCTAGCCCTCTTCGGCCTCTGGATCTCTCCACCCTCCTGAAACCCTTACATTTTATTTCTTCACCACATTGGCTTTTTTCTCATACCCAAACCTTAACACAACATACCTTTTTATAGGCCACACACAAGCCCAAATCTCAACAAAATAGGAAAACTAAAATAAAATTTTAAGCAAAATTAAAATCTTTAACCTTCTTGAATTTGAGCCAACAAACCCAACAAGTGATGTAGCACACCAAAAAATTAGGCAACTTAAGAAATGGTTAAGTTTCAATTCGAGCTCTCAAAATTTTATATAGTAGATACTTCACCCTCGAGCTTATTATGGTAGATTCTAAGGTTAGTTTGCTTTGCATTGACGCAGAAACATTAACGTGTTTTTCCTCCATTGTGAGGTCCATCACATAACTCACATTGAATCTCACCCCCCAAAAGCCTATAAAGATGCTCTTATTTACAAGTTAGACCGCAGTCAAAATCTTTTTTCCCATGCTCACACCAACACTTTTAGACCATATCTGCTTGCTGCTATTGTTCGTTTATTGCCCAAATCACCTTTGCTACTGCCACCAGATCCGTCTATTGCCTAGGTGCCTCCACTGCGAGCTCATCACCTCCACCATATATGTCTTGCCACAGGCCTTTACCTATAATCCTATCTAAGTCAGATAGGACCCCAGGAACCCCACACTAATTTGGTGCTAGGCCTGCGCAAATTGCTCCTTAGTGGGCTTGCTAATTAATTAAATCCGTTATGCATTACTATTTTATATTACGCCTTACTATGACTGTAGGTCAATGTCTATAAAAATAATATATACTTGGTGCAGCTGGCCAGCATTTCAAAATATGCATTCATATAAAACATAATATTATGCACTGTGAATCCATATAAGTTACCATGGAACATAACCAATAGTTCCATAGCATTTACTAGAGGCATAAGTTTGACACACATATATACATCATACACAAAAGTGTCATACATATGCTGCACATTGAGAATCTTGGGATCCAACCCCGCCTGAGCTACAATGCCAAAAAGTGATCACTACAGTGTTCAGGTATTTCCTGTTCCTTGCCTTTGTACAACAAAGGCCAGTAAGTTAGTATTCCGGTAATTAGGAACCTGTAAGAAAGAAACTTAACAACAATGTACAACAATAATTAACTTTTGCACACCTAATATCAAAATATTAATAACCAGTTCTTTTATTGGTTATTAGCTCTAAGTCCACCAGTATCTGCACACAAAATATGTAAGAGATGTGAGAACCAAAAGTTCTCAGTAAGGGTTATAACATGTACGAAAAACAACTATATAGGATCGTGCATATTATCCATACGGATGTCGATATATGCTTAGTGCACTTGAGCTCAAGTCATAGTACTAGGAACTCGTATTATTGGTCAATAATTATGGGAATAGCTAATTCCTATAATTCCTTTACCCATTTGTCCTGCAATTGACAAGCCCAACTTATCCATACAAATACTACTTTGAAAGCTTCTTTGTATTTGGCAATATCCCTTATTTTATGTACATGAGTGAACTATTTGCTTATTTAGTGCATGTGTTAGTACTACTTTTGTAAGGTTTTGTGAGTGGTTAAGGACATCTCCCTCTGTTAGGTCCATCCAGGTCTTAGCCCATCATGGTGACCTTAGATATCGTAGGTTCCTAACCCATCATACTCATTATAAATTAGACCATATTAAGGTCCCTTTTGCTCATAGATACAAGTTTACAAATATGCACTTACACACTTCATATGCATTTCATAGTTTGGTTTCCTACTAAACCTAATCATATAAGCTTCTTAAATAGCCATCAATACTCAAATTATATGCTTGTTAAATTTATCAGTATTTCGGCCACTTGATATACAAGTATCATAATCAAATTTATTTAACATATAAACATACAAATTAAATAACCCTTACTTTTGATAACTTAGTTTGCAAGCTCAAGGCACTTAATTCTTTTTGTCTCGGTTTCAAGCCAAACTTAGGTCTCTTCTTAGTAGCTTATGCTCAAGACCCATATTGATCATTTAACACATAAATAACCCATATTTAGGCTAATAATTAATAAAGTCCCATATGGTTTAAATGACTAAATTAACTTTTACATTGGTCTCCACATAACTGGCCCCTTAATAAAACTTAGACCCAATATTTTTCTTTTCCTTGCTTGTTAGTATTTTATACTTAGCAATAATCAAGCAATATTAATTCCAACCCATTCCTCTAGCCACAAACAACAAAACTACATAGGAAAAGCTATGCAAAACAACATCAATCCATAGCCTCATAACCGAACTCCATTTCTTTGTAATTTAAGTTATTTCTCAACCTCCCATGTTTAGTTTATTTAATAAACGTACATGGAACATAGTTCCAGCAAATTCAGGTCTAAAATAGAACAAAAAAAAATTTGGGAAAAAAT
The DNA here is from genome assembly GCA_039654915.1 of Aquilaria yunnanensis. Taxonomy (NCBI): domain Eukaryota; kingdom Viridiplantae; phylum Streptophyta; class Magnoliopsida; order Malvales; family Thymelaeaceae; genus Aquilaria; species Aquilaria yunnanensis. The sequence goes on from CM077595.1 coordinate 9,405,502, forward strand.
AATTTGTTTACTTACTTGCAACAATTGAGCTAAACTCTAGCTCCTTATGCAAGAATACATGATTTCAACCCTAAATCCTTACTAATTTATGTTTAATTTAAGAGAATTTGGCTGTTGGGAGCTTAAGCGGGTGCGTCCATGGTGTTTCTGAGATGAGGAGTGAAGTTTTGGGTGGTTAAGGCTGGAAGAAATGGCCCGGTTGACTTAAATAAGACACCATCACCTCACTTTAAAAAAATCACGTGCTCAGTCCCTTCTTTGTACTCTCATGTAAATTTGGGTTTATTCATAACACGGTTAAAACTTGAGGACCAAAGTTGGTATTACGTCGCTCCTTGTTTCTTCACTGATATAATTACATGCCCAGTCCCAGCCTTTGAGTTATATCTGATTTTGTCCCTACTTTTCTCAAGATTACAGTTAAACCACTTATAGATAATCTATTCAATTCAAAATTTCACGATGATAGAGCGGGAATAAAAAAAAACTGTGACACCTTAAATTTAATATTTTCTCATGCTCTATCTAACTACGAAATAAAAATATATTACTATGTGAAATGACTAAAATGCCATTCTTGGTCCGGCCTGCTTAAATAATCAATTTTTTAACCTCTTTTAAGCTACTAGACCGTTTAATATACCAAGATTTGGCTTGTAAATAAATTATTAAAAATATTAATTTATTAAATTAACTAATTACCTGACTAATTAGACTTATAGCTTCGAGGGCTGTCACATGTTTACTGCCTAGGCCACCTTCTCTCTCACCAGCTGACTTGGCACTTTTTCATCATATATCGCTATTCTCTCACTACCACAAATTTATGGTAAGTTAATAGGAGAAAGAAGATTGCACTTAGAAACAACCAATTAGGCTAAACAAATGAACTATGGCATAGCGAAGAGAAAAAAAGTATGGCATGTAAAAAGCAAAAGAAAAAAAAAGTAAAAAAAATGAAGCCAAAAAGGTGGAACAGCAAACAATTCCTACTCATGACGAAGAAATTGGCAAGTTTTTTCTGTTTTGTACTCAAGGAAATTAATACCATTCCATCTTAATATCACTTGGTGCTCCTTTTATTTTTCATTTCCTTTATAAAATAAAAAAAGGAAAATTTTGAGTAAAAAAAAAGCTTGAATTTTGACGTTCAAGATCATGTATAGCCACTGTTCCCAGTAACACAAAGTGGTACATTAAAGATGATCCCCCGTCAAATCAATTTCATCAAGTAGACGGAAATTAAGATCAAATGAAGATGACATTTCCCGGCAAGAAGATAGCAGGATTTCTCTGTCATCAATCAGTAAATATGATGAATCACAGTTGCTATGGCAATCCTCCGACAACATCGGCGGCATTCGTGGTATCTTCGGAAGTTGCTCCTAAGATTCAACAATTTCTGTGGCCACGATGGCGAATACATTATTCTAGGTCTGTTGAAGGATTCTGTGCCTCCCAAACGTGCTGCCCCTTCTTCTCACCTCTGTTCGGTCTGACCTATAAATAAGGCCAACTTCAAGGGATTTGTCGAGTTCAATTGTGAGTGAGTTGTATGATGGACCCTATCAAAGAGGTATAACATGCTAATACTTTCAAAACGAACTAGGCATTTATGTTTGTAATGTTTTTGAGTGAAAAAAACTGATGAGAATCTGTGTGAAATTAACCCAATTGATGGGCTCAGCCCAAACGTTTGTCAGCAAGTGGCTAATAAAATGTAATGGACCTGAGCCGAATCTGCAAAGCTACTTTTTTGACCGATCTAAAATCTAAATATTGGTTTATTCCCATTCCCCAATCCTGTCATGTTCATAGATTTGAACTGGAGACTCCACCAGGCGAGCTCATAACATGCGAAGTGCGTTAAAATTATCCGATTGAACCAAAACCATAGAGATAGCTCATTAGATTCCTTTGGTTTAGCTTTATTTGCTCTCTTGTCACCAATAATTTGACGCTTGCATGGCTACAAGTGGTAAGGAAGTGACACGGTAAATAATTGATTTTATTTGGATTTCATGTTTGTCTAATAAGTGGAATTACCATTTCATTCACCTTTTGTCTAAATTTCTGTGTTTGGTTAATAGCTACATGAAAATAATCCTTTTACTTTGGAATCTTGGATGTTGCTATTAGCACTCCCACTCACCTTTTAATTTCTACAACATTTTTATTTGTTTGAATTTTAAAATGTGACATTTTTCATTTTCACTCCTATTTTGGGTCAGGGAGGAATTTTTCTCCTCTCTGAAAAACGCTTTCTTTTTCTTCCCTTCTCTCAAAACTCTTAGTATCATGCATGTGCTCTGTTTTTCCTCCTTCTCTTGTCAGACCAAATAAGTAATAACCATTAAAATTACCAAGAAGTTCTGCACCTTACCAAACCAAACTTAGAAACATATACCGAAAACAACACCAGGTACATCACCCATATATAAAGAAGAAATTAGTCTAGGCTCACTCTCCTTTAATTCTCTAGGTTTTTTTTTTCACCTAGAAGTATTATTACATGATGTGGAAAGTGGGGGAGATTGGAGTTAAATTAGAGGTAGAGGTATTATACCAGCTTTTAGTGGCGGAGATATATACTTAGTCGGGTGTGCCATGACCCATCATAAAATTTTGGGGCACGCATGTGCACACACACAATACTAAATTTTATCTATAGAAAATTTTACTATTATTGTTAAGTTTTAGTGGCCCATTTATTTTTATATAATTGATCGAACCTCATTTTATTTATCAATCTTTTTAGTTTCTAGTGCTCTAGCCCATTATACAGCAAAAGAAACATTTCATTTTCTCTGTACTTATCTTCATGGTTTTCTCACTTAATCTTTTATTGATGGTTTCTTCATCAAGTATTGATTCTCATTGTCATTTCACTTTTACTCTTATGTTAATTTCTTCTTGTATGAAATTGATTATTCAATTTTTTTTATAAATCATACTAAGCTCCTTTTGATTATTGGGAACATGAAAAAAAAAATTAAGAAAGCGAGTCTTGCCTTAGTCCCCAGAGAAATAGAACTTTAAGTTGAATTAGTTGTATTCAGATTAATCATACAATTCAATTAAAAAATATATTTTTTTTCTAATTTTGTTGATGTCAAAGAGCATTATGCATAGTTTAAATTATAAACATATTCATCTTTTCTATGCTATAAAATATTTTAATATAAGATCATAGTATAAATATTTTCTTTAAATTATTGACTCATCATGCATAAAATTCCTAACTTTGCTACTGGCTGTTTGGGACACGATAGAAGGAGCGAAGAGGTCAAAGTTGAACTACAGACCTCTCAATATCCCGGCATACCTTTAGTCATTTTGCAGAGACATCGTTGAATATCATTGCCCGCAACAGTTACCCTCTTTAGATGAATTACATAGGAATCTTGTATTGAACTTGAAATCTTGATCGATTTCTCACACCGGCCTTCGGAATGGAAGCTTCCGGATAAAAAAATCTTTGCTCTTTTGGTGCTTCTTGATCACCTCAGTGCCACTCTCTATATGTTGGGCTTGCAATATTGGTGCAGATTCTTCACTCCTCTCCAGTCGCTAGAGTAGACTTCTGGGCGGGCTTAGTTGCCAACTGCTTCTTCGGAAGGAGTTAATGGAGGATGCAATGAGCAGGAAGAATTGATGGTGGCGCGCAGAAGGCTGACAGCAACGGGGGAAAGGAGTCGGGAAAATAAAGGACATGGGGAGAGATGACGCCCCAAAAACATTTCTAATAAGCATCATTTAAAATCCCACCTATTTAGGTGGGATCTGAAAATTCAAATTTAAATTTCATGTCATTCTAAAATCATATCTTAGAAAATATCTAACCTAGGAGTTTCTTTCTCTCTTAGAATCTTAAAATAGCCATTTAAAATGAAATTCCACTAAAAAATTTTCTATTCAAACATAACTTTAGTTTCATAGGAACAGCCACAATAAAAGGCATAGAATTTTCCTAAAAAAATAATAATGCATAAACTTAAAACGATAAATCAAAAAATAAAAAATAACTTTAAATAACATTTTATATACTTTTAATGCTCATGACAAATCGCACGTACATATGATTAGATATAACTTCTTATTATATATACTTTTTTGAATGGAAAAAATTTATTAACTAAAAGAAAAAAAAAAAATAAGAGGTTCCAACAAAAGGCTAGAACAAACATCTCTGCAACTCCTGGCAGGATGAATAGAACTTTGCTTTTCTATAGCCTAAATCTTGGTTCAAGACACCATTTCTTTTTACTTCTCAACCTAATATAATACTTTATAACATATATAATTAGCTTTCAGAAAAAAAAGGATAAAACAAACAAAGATAAACGAAAAACACTGCTGGACCCGGACCCTCCCCTTTCCACAAAACGCATGCTTATTATCGATAAGTTGTTGGAAAATGTGGCTTAATATATAATTTCACTTTTGTTGCTACACAGAAATCAGAATACGGTTAACATCTTGAGAGAGGGGACATGAATTTGACAGTTCAATCTGGCCCCCGCCGTTCATGACTTTAATTAGACTCAAATTCCCATTGTTTTGGTCATGTCTAGTTCACCTTAAGAAGTTTAAATAGTGTTTTTTTATTTTAAAAAAAAAAAAAGACAATTTTTGTGAATGCTTTAACATCTCAGCTTTGAACTCAGTTCGCCATATCTTCTTTTGTTTTTGTTTTTGTTTTTGTTTGCGATTATATCCTCAATTTTTAAGATAGAACGGCTGTAATTATTTGATTGTTTCACGGAACTGAATTTCATAATATCACTCATGTCCTTTCAACCACACGGCCTTCCTCAGACTCTTTGCTCCCTCCTCCGCCGGTGAGCTGTTCCTAGCCGCCCAATCATCACTGTCTTCCGTCACCACCCCCAGACGTCGCCCACGTTCCTCTTTTGCTGGAGTGCTAATCTGAGGCATCGCCAGACACCGGGGACACTAAATCGAGAGAGAGAGAGAGAGAGAGAGAGAGAGAGAGAGAGAGAGAGAGAGAGAGAGAGAGAGAGAAAGGCCGCGACCGTCGAGCCCAACCTCCTCCACCCCGCCGCCCATCTTGCTGCCTCCCAGGTCTGCCACAACTACCACAACGCCCTTCATATCGCAGCAAGTCAACCCTCCCAAGCTCCGTTCTACCTCCGCTGTCACTAACCGAAGGCGAAGATAGTAGACAGGAGGAAGGAGAGGTGGTTGGCGGTGATCAACAGAGACGGGTGGACGGCGCTCTTCCAGTAGAGCTTCTTCAAGTCTTTCATCCTTTCTCTGTGATCAAAGCGGCAGTTGAGGTGGAGATGGAGGAGGCGATGAAGATGCCGATATGAATTCGTTTATCAATTCAATCCATCTCAATTTAGCATCAAAGCCTGTCTTTTGTCCTTCATGTTTTACTTGTTTCTGAATTAAGTTCAAGCCCTTAAGTTTTTCTAAGTACATATATGTATACATCTGAAAAATGATATGAACAGAGATATGAAATTAATTTCATGCATACAAAAATAATATATGAACAATTTCAATATTACATTATAATATAGATGAGTAAATAATGAGAATCATACTAACATAAACTAATTTTTATAAATTATATTAAATACATTATTATTTATATGAAAAAGTTTATTCACTTACGTATCTGCAATATATTTCTGATCTCATTTGTAGATATATATCATATTTTTTGTACATATTCATCATTTTACTTTATACATCATATTTCATACATATTTGTCATTCTATTTGTACATATTTCAAATTTTGACGAGAAGCAAGATTTAATACATTCACATATGTTTTTTGTTTTACTATTAACTATCTCATTAAGATATATATGAACCCATTTGTATATATGTCACACATAATTTGTACATATCTTCTTTTGTACATAAATTTTGTACATATTTAATGTCTGACTTGTACATATTTTCAATTTATAAGAAAAACACAAGATTTGATGTGTTTACATTTATTTTTTCTATAAAAGGTAGTGTTGAAATGTAAATTAATATATATAGATATAAGGAGTAGGGTAAAGGTAATTAACTTACTCTAAGGGTTTATTGGGTCAGTCTTAATAGTTCCAGTCTAATTAAGTAAACTAGCCAAATTAGCACTTTGAGGTTGGAACTGAACATTATTTATTACAGCTTCAAATGCTGAATTTCTCCAATTAAAATTACCCTTCTTTAATTACAATTCGGCCTTGGCTATGTTATCCTTTTATTTTAATATTAATCCATATTATAGGTATGTTTTTGCGCTTTGTTTGTTGAAGCTCCAATTTGGCAATTTTGGCCATTCTTTTTTCCTTGTTATATGTATACACACACATTCTATTAAAATATATTCCTACAAAAAGTTAATTAAATGAACGGTATCTGTATCCCAAATCAAAGCAGAAGGACAGAGGTAGCGCATGCAACCAGAAACTGGCAAAACAATCAAATGCACATAGGAAAGTAGTTCTATTGACCGCGAGAAAATGACCACCAAGTAATTTGCTGTCCAATTGGTAACAAAGGAGGCTCAGATAAACATATACTACCAAGTACTGCTACTTAACATATATTTCTCCAACCAAGGACGCAAGAGCAACATGTCTGTTCTGTTCTAAATCCATGGTGTTTTCTTTTTAAAAGTCCTTAATGCTATTGGAACAAAAAATTATATAGAAGTGAGTTTATAACCTAGGGTGTCAACAGAATTTAAGTGAATCATGTAGATAATTTTTTATTGGTCCATGTCACTCAAATTATTTTTATTATAAAATCATTTTTGTAGAATAAATTATTTTTATTACAAAAAATCATTTTTGTACTCTTATGTAATGTAGCATTGAAAGCCGTTACAACTCGTCATGCATCACTCATTTAAGTGGACTACCTTCATTAGGACTTGGGGGTCATTGCCTCATCCTATAAAACTTCCAATTTCAATGATAGGTATAGTTTTATCTTTTTGGATCTACTATATACAATATCATTATATATTAATTACAATGAGGTATATAATAGGAGATTGATGAAAACTTAAACAAAAAAGAGAGATCATGTCTCCGAACCTTTGGCAGAGGGGATAGAGCCTTGCCTTTCCACAGTTCAAATCTGGGTTCGAGACATTTCTTCACTTTCCTTACTCCTAAACCCTTAAACCTTATACTATAATTAATTCTAAATATAAAAAAAAATCATGGATTTTTTTTTTAAATTTTGGAGTCCTTTGGAATATTTGATTTTATCCAACTAACGTGTAATATCATCATGATAATTATTTCTTAATTTGTCTTGCTTTTAAATTCTTTAAACATACATAGTTAAAAAAGTGTTTGCCCTTATCTAACTAAATGATTACTGGGATGCATTGTTACAAAGTAGATAACAAGTTTACAACAATAGTTTGATTGTTCTTCTTAATTAAGATATGAAGATAGTTAAAATAAGGATCACCAGAATAATAGATACCCTATTTCTTTCGTTGTTTTTTTTTTTTTACAATTATAAGAGTGGGAGGTACTTTATAATTAAAGAAAATGGATAATAATGTTTGCTTTTCCAGGACTCAGAATGCCACCAAACTAGTATAATTGATATTTTATATGGGAGGTTTCGTGGTAGCAGGGTTTAAACCTCTAATCTCTATATTGGTATCTTAAGCTTCAACCATTTGAGTTAAGGTTTTAGGATTTTTTTTCAGTGGTTTAAATGAAGGTCAAGTTTATTTCTTAATATATATTTACAATTTTGTCAACTTTATTTCTTAATATATTATTTACTATATTGAACTTTTGGAAACTTTGTGAAAAAGCATAAGTCTCTTATTTGCACATATAGCAAAGATATTTTTTCTTTTTTTCTTGAGATATGGTCATTTGATGCCCTTCTGAATCTCAGACTATTATTAGAACAAATAATAGCTCACAAATATCAATTCTTATATTCTCAAAAATATTTTTTTGATGAGAATTATATATTCGAAACTAAATATACTAGATACAAGTCCCTATGAAATAATTTTTAATAAATGGAAGAGTCCTAAACTCTCACGTACGCATTTAAAATGGCTCATGTATTCATTTATTAGAGGTTTAAAAAAGCTATGATTAATAATTTTTCAGAGTTGTACCTTCTTCTGTACTAATAAAAATCTTTCTTTAACATATCAAGAAAAAAATAAAGGTTTTTTTGAAATATAGAATCAACTATAAAAGACCACAGGTTAGCGGTAAGTATTTATACTATAGTAAGGAAGATGTCTGGTGTGTGTATGGGATCCCGAAGGACAATCAAAGTGGTATCCAATGTATTATTGTGTAAAATAGGAGGAAGGTGTTGAACATGAAATTTTGGATTATGTCACTATGCCTTTTTTAGCTGACTTGGCAGTGTGGAACAATAAAGGCTTTCAAAGTGACTTGATATCATTATTACTCATTCATTCCAAAATGTTGTCCCAAGAAAAGCAATGACTGGAGTGGGAGAGTCAGAGTCGAAAAGAGGATTCCTCACTTCTTTCTCTCATTTAAAACCGTGCATAAGACTTTCATCTCGCACGGCTCCTAAGTGATAAAAGTAAAGAAGAACTTATTTTCTTTCTTTTTTTGATTACCTTCCTCGCATATGTATAAGAATGAACCCATTTGATTTCTAAAATGGATTACTAATCCAAAAAGTTGTCCCTTTACTTTTTCTTTTCTTTAACAAAACGTACTTCATTTCAATTAAACAAGGTTAGCAGTAAGTATTTTATACTATAGCAAGGAGGATGTATGATGTGTGTATGGGATCCTAATTAGGACAACCAAAGTAGTATCCAAGGTATTACTGTGTAAAATAGGGGACGGTGTTTGAACCTGGAATTTCAGATACTATGTCACTATGCCTTTTTTAAGTGACTTGGTGGTGTAGAACAATAAAGGCTTTCAAAGTGACTTGGTATCATTATTACTCATTCAATCAAAAATGTTGTCCTTTTACTTGTTTTTTTTTTTTGAGAAAAGGTGCTTCACTTCAATCAAAAGTGGGTTAAATAATATCTTATAAAACAACAATGACATAAGATTCTCTAGGGATCAATAGGAACATAAAGTTAGTCATTAACAAGGTTATTTATTCCTACTATACTGAATGAAAGAAAAAAAAATTAAATCAAGTTGAACCTTCCACGTAAACCAGAATAAATTTTGAATAGATAACTCATAAATAATAAGAACAAATTTCGAATAGAGAATAACAAAATAGTCAAAACAAATAAAATATAATCTGACCAAATAAAAGGTAGATCAATAATTAACATACATCAATCAACATAAAGTCTAATATAGTGAAAAGATAAAAAAATCCTGACACCATCACCAGATTCCTTGTTTGAAAAATGCTTCATTATGGCTGCATGCCATTTTCCACCCCCCAGCCTCCGGTTGGCCCACTAACATAAAAAAGGCATCACCTAGATCTATTTATTGTAAAGTATTGGAAAAACCATATGATGCTTTTGTTAATAGTAATAAACTAGTTTCATGAAGGGGGATGAAGAAGAAACAGTGAAAAAAGAAGTGAATGTGGTTGATCAGGTGGAATAAAAATAGTAAATCAACTCGTGGGGCTTGGATTGTAATCCAAACCCAACAGGGGGTGCGGTGAAGATAGAAGAAATGAAATAGGTGGGGAATGATTGCTAGGGTTTTTCCCCAACCTTTCTTGCATTTTCCAATTTTTATAAATATCATGAATGTTGGGATATATAAATATGTTACCTCATCCATTTGAAATTACTTTTGTTTTTTTGGAGTTTTTCATGTAATATTAGGATGACATATCTTTTAGTGTTATTGTACAAGTCATAAGAGGGTAAACATCAATAAATAGTGGTGTACGTTCTATGTTGTTCATCATTAATTTTTTTTTCTAAATGTTTTAAAAAGATACAATCTTCTAAAATTATGTGAAACAGTCAAATGGTGAAATGGATAGAGTATGTATTCCTTTTCAGAAAATCACAATTTATAAACAAAACAATCACATTTAAATCTTTTTAAAGACTTAGATATGATTGCACTATACGTTTGAATAAAATGTCCAAAACTATGCTTACTATGCACATTTTAGAAGCAAGTTTGGATCAACTCGATTGAAAACTCGAAATCTAGTCGATGTTTGGATGTTTTTCCTCTCATGTATTTGAAAACTATGCACATTTTAGAAGCAAGTTTGGATCAACTCGATTGAAAACTCGAAATCTAGTCTATGTTTGGATGTTTTTCCTCTCATGTATTTGAATATATATCTTCACATATATGAACTACTTGAGGGCAATTGACAATTTTGAAAAACAAATGGATAAATATATGAGGTTGAAAAATTTTTTGGTACACAAAAAATAAGAAAAGTGAAAAATTTTTTTTTGAACAAATGAAGTATATGATTTCATACTATACCTTAATGTTAATTACGTGTATTGTTTGCTAGACTAGCTTTATAAACTCAAATGTATATGCAACCAATCAATTCTGCAATTTGTGCTTTTAATTAATTAGATGTTTTGTTTTTTGCCCTTGTCCGATTTCCATGTTCTATTTACCTTCTTAACACACATAAATGTCATCTCAGTTTTGTGCAAGAATATAATTTCCCAAATTGGAAGATGAAGATAAAAATCATCACAATCGTCGGCGCTAGGGGTTAAAGACAAGGACGACACTTGTGGGTCTAGAGGGTACCACCAAAGCTGTTTCCGTACAGCCTGACACAACAGTATGTTATTACAGCCCCTGCCCTCTCTCTCACTGCCAACACCACAGAAACTGGTATATATCCTCTCCCTCCACCAATCACCTGCCTACAGCACATCCAACAAAACCCCTCCGGTTTCACAAAAACCGTCACATGGTCCTTAGAAACCGCCTGTCTGTCCATTCTGTATTTTTTTTTTTTGGGTCGATATCTGTCCATTCAAAGCCCACTTAAAATATTAATTGGAGTAGTAATAATAATTTTACTTAAATGAAAAAGGCTGGCTGGCTAGTTTCCTCATTCTATAAAAGTGCACCTTCCCATGCTTCCCACAACTCACTTGGGACCTTCCAATTTTGCAAAGAAGGAGAAATCTGGATACCCAATTGGGAATCTCGGTTGCTGCTTTGTTTATGCCTTCGTAGTTTTTGCTCTTTTTGGGCAGGGTTGCTGATTTTCGATCCCGGCCGGGGAAAACCAGACAGGTTTGAGTTAAAAATTGGTTCCTGAAAAGAATGGGGAGAGGTAGGGTTCAGCTGAAGCGGATCGAGAACAAGATCAACAGACAGGTGACTTTCTCCAAGAGACGAGCTGGTCTGCTCAAGAAGGCCCACGAGATCTCCGTCCTTTGCGACGCCGAGGTCGCTTTGATAGTCTTCTCTCACAAAGGGAAGCTCTTTGAGTACTCCTCCGATTCCTGGTAATTACTGCTGCTTCTTTCTCAATTTAAACGCCTTAGATCTTGATTCTTGTTACTAGCCAAGTCTATCTGCTCTTTACAAGGGAAAAGGAAAAACATTTTTCACTAAATTAGGAAGAAAAAGATTGTCTCTTTAATTTAAAACATGAACTAGATGTAGTCTACAGCCTTTTGAAGAGAAAAATTAAAGTTATGAACTTGAGGGCTTTTTAGCTGCTTCAGGGGTTTTTGCATACCAGTCGCCAGTTGTTCACTCTGGAAAACTGGGATTTCTCGGGGTATGCAGCATCAGCCTTAAGAAAAAGCTTTTTTTGTTCAAGTTCCTAGGTTATCAAGCCATGTTTATCCTTCACCATCAGACTGAAAAGAGAAGAATCAGTTTGTTTTTCTTTATGCTGAATAAACTCTTTTTTATTTTTTTTTAAGTTATTGGTTTTTCAAACTTAAAATAGGTTAATTTGAGCTTGAAGTCGGGCTTTAGAATTGATCTCATAAGTTTCGAACAATCCTTTTCGCTTCTCAACATGGTTTTTTTTTCCTAGTTCTCATTATCTAGGGTTTGCCTTAATAATTACAGGCCTTAATTTCTGCATGATCCTGTAGTCTAATTTTATTTTATTTTATTTTTGGTTCTGATTTTAAAGTGAAACGACTAGTTCGAAGTAATTAATCCCATTAGTGAAATAAACTATTGTTTGAAAGTCTTAATTAGGCACTGTTAATTAATTTTCTTAAGCAGATGATAATCCACTGGAATGATTAATCTAGCTAGCCCACTCTATGCTTTAAAAAAAAAAAATTATCAGTGAAAAAAACTATAATTTGATAAGCTAAAATTAAAAAGGAAACAACTTCTAGAAATAATTTGAAACTTGGAATTATCAAGCCTCAGGAAACGAACAAGGCAATATGAACAAGGCAATGTAACTAAGCTTCCGGACTTCCAAATAACCGTCTCACTCGTTTTTGTGAGGCGGATATTTTCGACTTTCTTGCATAGTTTGAGACAAAATTAAAAAAACTCCCGCGCACGTATGCTATGGAGGAATTTCAAGCTCGAAGTACTTAAAAGACTAGGAACTGTTTTCTATTGAAGTAAAGATGGTTTTTTTTTTTTTGTCGAAATAGAAGTATAGATGTTTTAATTGTTATTGGGTTAGAAAAAAAGGTACCAAAAAATTAATTACGCTTATGATTTTTTTAATTTGCAATATGGAAAATGTATAGTGGGAAACAATTAGTGTAATTTTTTTTTTTTTGAAAAGGTTAGTTTCATCACTGATTCTTGCTGTACATATATATACACACCCCAGAAAAACAAGTAGTAAATATATTTCTCACATCCTCAATTAACTACTAAGATAGGAAGGAAAAAGCTTTTGCATATCACACAGGTCAACCCATTTAACTATTGGATAATATCCTTCTTATGTTCCCAAAAATATTATGAACATAAAAATAAAGTTCTAAAATACTAGGCTGGCTCGATTCTTGTTGCTTGACTCATGAATTCTGTGCTGCTGCTTTATAGCCTGTGTATTAATTTGCGAGGTTCTGGGTTGCTAATGAGCCTACCTGTACTCCTTTTGCAGCTCCTTTTTTACTCTGCATTTTCAATAACACACCTAGGTTCTAACGATAAATATTCACATGTAGACTTTACATAATATGACATGATTAAAAAAAAAAGATGCGTAATTATAGAAAAGTGGCACATATATGAAAAGTGATAAACAGAGATTATGTGTCATATAACGTTAGTTGATAGATTCAGTTTAAGTGATTCTTGTGTATATGTAGTTTCATATACTATCATTATTTAAGATATTACCGCTTCAGTCCTAAAATATATAATTACGATTTCCTTAAACCATGAACTCCTCTCTACTAGACAAATATTTTGAGATGGAGAGAGTATTTAGAAAGCAAGAATTTGGTAAAAAACATTATTTAGTTGTAAACTAATGTGTAGCCTTCAATGGAAGTTTTCGGAAGGCAAAATGTATCAAGGACAATTTTAGTTGCTTTTCTCCCAATGAGTTTATTGCATTGTTTTAATTATTTTTTGTTATTTAGAAGCAATATATGAGAATATAGAATTAAGAGTACATAAATATCTATAGGAAAGAGAATGCCCACTTTCAGAAGTCTCGGAAAGCTACATACTGAACTGTGTATATATCATTTAGGGGAAAGTGGCTAAGGAGGTGTACAAACCCCTACCTCTGTCGGGCATCCCTAATGCCTAAGACATTTTGCTGAGGTGGTGGGGATGTTTATTGCATCATGTTGACTGCTCTGTGATGATTCAAATTGATTCTATTTCCTCTTTTTTTTAATCATCACATGATATAGATATACGTTGTTTTGTACAAATGATATGGGAGTGTAATTAAGGGGAAAGTTCGAACAAACTTGAATAACGATACATCAATTTTTCTTGTCTAAACAATTAGAATGGTAAGTTTATGGTACATTTATGCACTCTACATTTTACAGTTGACTTGTAACAAATCCTTGTTTTATGTTGTCAAGTTATATAGCAAGTTCATAAGATAGTGCTACACCAAAATAAAGATTTGATTTGTTAACAACTCAATAACAACATAGCTGCCATTCAAGTTCTTATAGTAAATGTACGGTATATGAGGATGTATTATTATTTATTATTATTATGTATATGTATATATGTATAGTGCTTCTCAATGTGCAGGTTATATATATATATATATATATATATATATATATATATATATATATATATATATATATGTATGTATGTATGTATGTATGTATGTATGTATAAAGCGAATATTGCCTTATTTGGCATCCAATAGCTAAATAATTAACACCCAATTCGTTTTAACTTTAGTCAATTGACTACAAAATGACTTATTTTTATTTTTACATCTTTTTTACTTGAAACTAATTTTAATTAAAGACCAATATTATGTAGCTGCAATAATCAATTGAAAATACAATTTTTATAATCTTACTAAATTTTTATAAATTTTTCTAGTTTCAAGCCTTAAAAAAGAAAAATTTATAAAGATTTAACAACATCCTAAAAATTTACTTTCAAATTGATTATTGTATCTACATAACATTGACTTTCAAATAAAATTAATTTCAGGTAAAAAAAAATATAAAAATAAAAAAAAGTTAGTTGACTTTAGTTCAAATGAATTGGCCGTAAGTAAATAACACTTTAGTTGATAGAACGCGTGGATAATTGGTATTAAGAAGTGAAGTTTTATTGATTCATATAGTTAGAAATTGAAAAAAGATTTTATTGGATCACGAAGCAAAATACAATTTTAGTAATTGGAAGAACTAGGAAGGAAAAAAAATTAGTTCCTTTTGATTCTCTGTACGTTATTCAGCAATTGATCACTTAACAACTTAGTAAAAAAGGTGATTTTGTTGCAGCATGGAGAAGATACTTGAACGCTACGAGCGGTATTCATATGCTGAGAGGCAGCTTGTTTCTGCGGAATCTGAGTCACAGGTTAAACCCTTCTGCATTTCCGAATTTTCTGCCAAGCGTCCTACTGATATTTTCTGGTGCTAAACTGAAGAAACTCCAAATTTATGTAGCAAATTGAATTATTCAAAGTTGTAAGAGGGCTCAAGTGGAAAAATCTAAGAACTTTTTGTTCCCCATGAAATGGACTTTCTTCTTACTGCTTGTGTTGAAGTTGAACAATGCAGGGTAACTGGTCCTTGGAGTTCTATAGGCTCAAGACAAAGGTTGAGCTTCTGCAAAGAAATCACAGGTACTAATAGCTAGTAAGGCCTTTGGTTTTATAATTTTCTATACTGAATTAATTAAGTTAGTTTCATATATAACTTGATTAGTTCTGCTTCTGCAGGCACTACCTAGGGCAAGATTTAGACACACTGAATCTGAAAGAGCTTCAAAACCTGGAGCAGCAGCTTGATACTGCTCTCAAACAAGTCCGGTCCCGAAAGGTGAAAATTAATAATAAATCATGCAAGTCATTTTGTATTCAACCGCATTAATGTTCTTAGCGCTAGCTGGTGTAGTTTTGTTGGAATTATGAGATATTGTTAATTTGTGTAATGCAGAACCAGCTTATGTATGACTCCATCTCTGATCTCCAGAAGAAGGTACGTAATGAAAACAAATACTTAATTTTACAACTAAACTAAACTAGGTTCTATACTCTATTAGCTAGGGTTCCCAAGTGTATATATATTCTCAATATTTCAATTTTGATTCTAATTAACCTGTTGCAGGAGAAAGCAATCCAGGAGCAGAACAACATGCTAGCAAAGCAGGTCAGATGATTTCCATGTTCATCAGACCTTGCTTTTCTCATCTTCCTAATTGGAATTAATTAATGCTAACTTCAACTTAGGAAACTTTAGTTTAGATATACCACAATTAATTGGTTGAAATGATGTTTCAGATCAAAGAGAAGGAAAAGACAATTGCTCAGGCTCATCACCAGTCTCACTGGGGACAGCAAAATCTTCATGATGCCCATGCACCATCCTTCCTGCTGCTTCCGCCTCCTCTCTGCCTCAACATTCGGTGGGTAAATTTTTTTTTCTTTCATTCATCCTTAATTTCTTCTTTTGATAATGCTTATAAGCCTTCTCTCTTTTTCTTTTCCTCAAGAAACAAAGAAGGCAAATAGTTTGGAACTAATAAAATATATATGTTGATGTGGAATAATTCTTGAAAACAAAACAAGCAATGGTCACTAGTCCTCCTACAAGGAATTATTTATTTTGTTGCTGTCCCAGTGTGTAAGAATAATAATCCCGGCCGTGCTTTTTATCCTTTTCCCCTTAAAATGGTTGATTTTTCAAATCATTGTTACTGGTTTCAGGGGAGCATATCAGGAAGAAGAAGCAGCAGAAATGAGGAGGAATGACCTCAGCTTACTCTAAAATTTACCTATTTGTCCTACATATATATCCTTATGCCTGAACTTAATGGTTAAAAGAAGGCTGGTGGCCAGTTTCTTATTATGAAGTTTTGGTTTGTATGCTTATATAATGTGCAACAAAGATGCATGTTTGCAATATTGTTCAAGCAACAAAGATGTACCCTTAAAATTGTTCTGAACCTACTTGCAGTACTTCTCTTATGTTTTATAAGGGAGAATTAATGTAATTGTTTATCTATATTGCTTTGAGTATATATTTATATATAATAGTCTTTTCATATGATATTTACTAACTTAATTTTTAGGCAGGTTTTGAGTGTTGACTTTTAACCCCTCATGTGGCGCTCATTTATTTATTTCTTTCTGTTTCTTTCCTTTCTTTCTTGCTTCTTTCCTTTCTTCGTCTTCTATCTTCTTTTCTCTCCAAATCAAGAATTGCGGCTGGCGGTGCCGCAAATTAAAAATAGAGAAGAAACAACTGGAGGCAGTGCTGATTTTTGTTGAAAATCGGATGGAAGTGATGCGGTACGTTGGCTATAAATAGTCATCCATTCTCTTTAGCAATTCGACCTTGGAGAAGCTTGCTCTATTGTCAAGAGTAAAAGAAAATTATAAGAGGGAGATATTTATTTTTTAAGAGTGATAAAATAATGAGATAATTTAAGGGGTGTTTGGAAAATACTTGAGTGTCACTATTTTGGGTTTATTTTATACTTCTAGAATTTTTGTCTAAAGAAGATTTTATCTCTGTAAAGCCTACTATTTTTATAGTGAAAGAAAATCTCAGAGTTTATCCCGTTGACGTAACCCTAAAATTAAGGATGAATCACTTAAATTTTCTGGTGCCATTTTACTAATCATCTTGCTCCTGAAGTTATTACCTGTTGCAATCCCAACAATTGGTATCAGAGTAAGGCCCGGTGTTTATATCTACTTATCGTATATTTTGTGGTTGCCGCTGAAAAATTGATCCTCCATATCAGAAAATAAGTTAGATTATTATTCACCATTTTTTTGCTTGATATTGGATATTTATTAGCATCATGGAGTACAAGACCAGTAAGATGATTAGTCTGAAAGGCTCGAATTACCACATATGGAGCACTTACCTGTGTTTGGTACAACCAAACTAGAGGATAGATCAAAAGAAGATTGGGCATTCGAGCATGAGCAAGTATGTGGTTTCATCTGATAATTTGTCGAAGATAATGTCTACAATGACATATCTACAAAAACTCATGCATGGACACTGTGGAACAAGCTTAAGGAGATGTATGCTTAAAAAATCGGCAACAATAAATTATTTTATTTGACAATATTGCTTCAAATAAAATACTAGGAAGGTGCTTCCATGGCAGATCATTTAAATGATTTGCAAGGAATCGTGGAACAGTTATCCATGATGGGTATGAAGTTTGACAATGAGATATTCGTTCTTATAATGCTGGTCTCCCTGCTAGATTCTTGGGAGACTTTGAAAATTTCACTTACAAATTCTGCACCAAATGGTGTAGTAAATGTGGAATTCGTCAAAAGTAAAATACTGAACGAAGAGATGAGACGAAGATCACGAGGATCTTCTTCATCACAATAAGATCTTCTTGTAGCAGATTCTAGAGGGAGAAGTGAGACCAGAGGGCCAAAGCCAAGAGATAAAAGTAGAGGAAGGTCAAACAAATATGAAAATATTGAATGCCATTACTGCAGGAAAAAGACGCATATCCAGAAGTTCTGCAAAAAATTTAGGCAAGATCAGAAGAAAGGCAAAGGACTGAAGAAAGATAACAATAGTGATGATGAGAAATGTTGCTGATGAGTTCAACATTGTTCATGATGATGATATTGTCAATCTTGCAACACATGAGACGAGTTGGGTGATTGACAGTGGTGCTACCATTCATGTCACTTCTTGAAATGAATTTTTCTCATCTTACACACCTGAAAATTTTGGTATTGTGAGAATGGGAAATGAAGGTCCCTCACAAGTTGCAAGAAAAGGAGATGTTTCCCTGGAGACTCGGAATGGTACACGGTTAGTTCTGAAAGAGGTCAGGCATGTTCCAGATTTGCGCCTGAATCTGATTTCAACAAGCAGACTTGATGATGAAGGTTACTGCAACACCTTCTTTAACGGTCAGTGGAAGCTGACAAAAGAAGCCCTGGTGGTGATCAGGGGAACAAAGAACTCAAAATTGTATACGATGCAGGTAAAACTCTTTCAGGATGCTGTGAATATAGTGGAGAATGATAGTACAGTGAAGTTATGGCATAAACGACTAAGTCACATGAGTAATAAAAGCACTAATTACACAGCAGACACTCCAACAGCTTTCTGCTCTATTTCAGCCCCCAAAATTTCATTTTTGCCCCTCCTAACAACTAAATTTTAAGGACTTTTTGGTCAAACTATTTTTTCCCCTCCCCCTATAAATACTAATGCCATTTTCACTCAATCCTCACACAATCACTCAACCTCTCTTCTTCATATACTATATTCTCTCAACCATTCTCCTTATTTTCTTAATCTCTTCCAAATTTCTTACTAATCTCTCCCTAATATCTTCATAATCCTCTCTTGATTTTGCATTAATCACTACTATTAGTACGTGAGTCATGGCTTCAAAAGGAAAGGGCAAGTCAACAGATAGTTGATCTTCCTGCAACACCAGCCTCCGAGCTTTGTTCCGTCGCCGATCTCGGCCTGCCGATAAAGGCATTTCAATTCAAGAGTTTCACGATGATGATGCCGGAATCGATATGACGAATTATGATTTGGGTCTCGACGATCAATTATTCGATGATGAAGTGGAAGAGTTGGATGCGATGGCGTCCGGGAATCCGTCAACAGAACCGACGCCTACAAGTCATGAACCTGGCGTGGAGGGAACTCAAGCACAAGGTAAATCCACGAGACTAACTGCTTGGGTTTGGGAGCATTATGAGCTCATAAAAAAAGGGGAGTCGAGGTACGGAAAATGCAAACATTGTGGGAAAAATTTTGTGCATAGAAAGAATTCCGGCACTGGAACGCTGAAGTGGCATCTTGAAAATCAACATGCTAACATCCTCCCTAGTACCGGGACTAGTTCTGGAGGACAAACACAACTTGGGTCTACAACCGGCGCCGGCGGACCAGGTATATTTCGTTTTAACCAACAATCTTGTAGAGAAGGTATGGTAAATTGGATGATGCTTATTGAAAAACCTTTTTCACAAGCTGAAGATGTCCACCTAGAATCTTGGATAAAGTCACAATTAAATCCTGCATTTAGAAAAGTATCTAGGAAAATTGCTAGGAAAGAAAGCTTTAGACAATTTGAAACCGGAAAATCAGATTTGCAAGCATATTTTTCTGCTCTTGATCATTGTGTGACATTTACTTCTGATATGTGGACATCACTTATAGGTCAATCATTCTATTGTGTTACTTCTCATTGGATTGATTCTGATTGGATAATGCAAAAACGAATTTTGTCATTTAAGGTTATTGAAACAGATCATACTGGTTTTCAAATATTTAATTGTATCTTAGAAACTTTACGTGATTATTTTTGTATTGATAAAGTTCTATGCATTTCATTTGATAATGCTTCAAATAATGATGTTGCCGCTCGCCTTTTGAGTCAAAACTTAAAACCACCGCTCAATAGTGCATTTTTTCACGTTAGATGCATGTACCATATTTTGAACATTTGTGTGCAAAAGGGTTTAGAAGTTCTCCAAAATGAGATTTTGCCTATTCAAAACTCATTAAAATATTTGATGTCCAGACCTGCTATTTTTCATGAATTTAAAAGCTTTTGTATTGAAAATCAAAAACCATTTTCTTGGAAACGGTTTAAATTGGATTGCCCAACCCGCTGGAACTCCACATTTTTGATGTTACAAGATGCATTACCGTATGCAAATTTGTTGTCACATTTCATGAATTTAAAAATGGGTTCTGAATTTCTTACGACTGAAATTTGGGAGAAATGTTCCAAAACCGGTGAATTGCTTAAGTTTTTTTACGAGGCAACTGAATTTTTCTCTGGTGTTTACTACCCAACAAGTCATCAAGTTTTGTTTCATTTAGTAAACATCACATATGCTTTACATCAGTTTAAAAATGATGAGTTGTTAAAACCGACTGTCAAAGCTATGCGGGCTAAGTGGCTTTAATATTTCTCAAACATTCCATCTATCTTTTTAGTCACTTCTTTACTTTACCCGTATGTAAAATTAACGGTCACAACAACACTGTTTGAAGAAATTTTTCATACTTATTTAGAAATGTTTGATATAAATGTTTTGGCTATGTCTGCTTCTGCTTCCGAGTACTTGCATTCTTTATACAAGTTATATTGTGAGCGGCATTCGGATAAGGTAAGATCCGAAGCTCCTCAAACCGAGCCTCCAAGGAGATCAATCTCCTCAAGATTCAACCCGGCGCTCCAAATGCTCAAACAACCTCGATCGATAACATCGGGATTAGCTGAGGTCGATGACTATCTCAACACATCATTCGAGACAAGCGACCTCGACATCTTGGAGTGGTGGAAACAAAAAAGATCAAGATTTCCAATCTTGTCGATAATCGCACAAGAAATTCTTGCCGTTCCAGTATCGACCGTCTCATCTGAGGCAGCGTTTAGTGCTGGAAAACGGGTGATAACAGAAAAACGGTCAAGATTGACACCCGATGCGGTAGAAGTATGCGTGTGCAACCGAGATTGGGGCCTCGCAGCAATCCGGCATCAAGACCAAAAAAGTTCGGATGATGAGGTAATATCCGATACCGAGAGTTGAAAATTTTTTTTCCAATCATACATGTAATTTGTATTTGATCTGATTATGCTGTTCAGCACAGATCATAGGTTTCTATTATTTATCATTTCCGGAACGTTTTTGCCATTTCAAAATGTAACGCACGTTCCGATTATTTGTTAGTGCCGTTTAGCTTTTTAACTTAATAAAACTTACACCGGAGGTGGTGTTTTTTCTTAAAAATATTTATGACCTATATAATTAATAATTGTTCTATTATATATATATATATATATATATATATATATATATATATATATATATATATATATATATATATATATATATATATATATATATATATATATATATTAACAAAAATAAATGAAACCCGCCCCGCCCCGCCCCGGGACCGGCTCGGAACCGCTCTGCCTACACCCGGTCCGTGCCCGGGCCGCAAGACCCAGGCCGGGCCGACCTGGTTCCCACCTCTAGCTATTACAGCTTGAGAAGATCCATACTAATGAAAATGGATATGATATGATGAACAAGATTCTACTGAGAGAAAAGTTTGAATATTGTCGATTGGTAGCAAGAATGGTGGAACTCCTACATGGGGTGGGAGGGGGAGATTGTTGACTTTCCCCTTTATGTGGGGCTCATTTATTTCTTTCTTTCCTGATTCTTTTCTTTTTTTTTTTTCTCTCTCTCTCTTTTCTTTTTTCGTCTTCTGTCTCATTTTCTCTCCAAATCAAGAATTGCGGTTGGCGGTGCCGCAAATTAAAAACAGAGAAGAAACAGCTGGAGGCGGTGCCAATTTTTGTTAAAAGGTATCTTGGCTATAAATAGTCATTCATTCTCTTTAGCAATTTGACCTCGGAGAAGCTTGCTTTGTTGTGAAGAGCAAAAGAAAATTGTAAGAGATTTATTTTTGGGGAGTAACAAAATAGTGAGATAATTATGGAGGTGTTTAGGAGATACTTGAGTGTCAGTATTTTGAGTTCATCTCATTCTTCTAGAATTTTTGTCTAGAGAAGATTCTTACTCTGTAAAGCATACTATTTTTATAGTGGAAGAAAATCTTAGAGTTTATCGGTGGACGTAACTCTAAAATTAAAAATGAACCATGTAAATTTTCTGGTGTCATTTTACTAATTATCTTACTCTCAAAGTTATCATCTACTGCAAGGTCCATCATTGAGGTCGTATGATTTTAAAATCTTTTATCATGTACCGAAGTAATTTAAGTTCAAGAGGGTTGTACCGAAAAAGATTTTGTAAGAAATCAAGCGTTATTGGCGCAGTGAAGTTTCGTAGTTATTAATTGATATGTAGGGTTCTATCGCTCACCATTTTAGCCTCTCACATACACAAAAGTCAAAAAGAGCTTTTGGATATTTTGTAGACAATTTCTATATATATACTTCATAATTATTAAGGATTTTTGTTTTAAAAAAATAATTCATTTTCACGAAGCCCAACTGTCCTGTCATAATAAACCCGCATCACATTATACGGTCACAAAAAAACTAATCATTTACTATAATTTATAAATGATAAACTTGTCCGGGGCCTCTTGGTCACCCAAATTCGGTTGGCCCGGTCACTGGCAGTGCGAATCATTTAATGAAGATTTGTTTTTTGGCTTGTAAAATAAACTGTAATTAATGAAGTTAATTTAAACCAAATAATTGGTTATTGCTTGCAAAAAAAGCCTTATAAATAAAGAAATCGACCGCAATTAGGAGAGTCAAAATTAAGTTAAATAACGGATCAAACAGCGGACCTCGCTATTTTTAAGACCCAAGTTCATCTTATAAACACGCCAATTGAATTTTGCTCAGCAGGCAGGAGATTGAAGAGGGCGCTGTGTCTCCCATTAGACTTTTGGGTGGTCTGATAATCTTTGGAACTATCAGCGTCAGTGATTAGGAGAGAAAACTAAAAGTTATTTTGTAGTAACTTTTAGCTTTACTAACTTGACAAGACAATTACATATCCTAATCACCGACGTTGATAAGTTCGAGTTACCATTCCCAATCATAGTTAAAAGTCGTGATTTAAGACCTGGAATTGCAAGCATGAAGACTGCCAATCTTTTGGCCACCCTTCTTCTTGTCCTGCTTGTTTATGGTAAGTACCAATTAATTCCTTACGAGGCATGTAAATAATCATTTTGTGTAATAACTGTTACCTTTCGTTAACATATAATTAATATCCAATAATGATAGAAAAAGGGGTGAAGGTGGGAAATGGTGAAAGAACATGTCAACAGTACTTGGGGATCGAATGTACGCCGGAGACATGTGGAAGACAATGCGATGCCAAATATGGGGCGGGAGCTAATGGGAGTTGTGAGATATATCAGGCCCGCAGGTATGTGCTTTGCCTCTGCACCTACCCTTGCTACCTCCCTGGTTGCCACGCTTCTGCTCCTGCTCCTGCCGCTCGCTCTTGATCAACATTTCCATGTTCCTAAACACCCAATTTTCGAGTTTATTATTAATATTAATTAGTTGTACAAATGTATAAACACCAATTTTCACCTGTTTTTTTTTTCTCTTAAAAAAAACCTTTGAATCTTAAGTAAAATGAATCAAAAGACTGCATAAAAATCTATGCCATTATTTTATATCGACATATCAAGGGTTAAGTTCGAAAAAGGAGAAATTTCAGGGAAAAAAAAATACTTGAAGGATAGCACAATATAGTTATTAGACCGACATATTTTAAGATTGTTGCGTTATAAAAACATGTTTATTCTGTTTAAAAGACTTATAATTGTGTAATTTAGTTAATCCTCCATGGCATACGTTAAAGAAAAAAAAAACTCTTATCTTTCTCTGGTGGAAATTCAACTCGGGTGGTCCAGGAAAGATAGTTCTTGAATTTGAATAAGATTAGACAAAACAGTTAACCAGCAAAGAAATGTAAGAACTGTGTTGGATTTGTTGGCTCAAATTCAAGAAGCTTTAAAATTTTAGTTTGTTTAGGATTTGATTTTATTAGTTTTCTTATTTGTTTAGGATTTAGCTTTCTTATTTTGATGTGATTTGGGTTTATGTGTGATATATAAAACGATTGTTGTATTAAGATTTTGAGTATGAGAGAAAAATCAATGAATTAAAAAGTTAAGAAATGAGGGTTTCAGGAGGAGGAAGAGGCCCTAAGACCGGAGAAGGCTAAAACAAGAAATTTTTTGCAATTTTCATATTTTGTAATTGTGTAAGGATAATAAGATTATGAGGTTATTAGTGGTGCATAGGGAATTCATAAACTAGTGTAAACACTAAGCACATACCTCTATTGTAATCTTTATATTTTGTTTGAGTAGATTTTTCTTATCCGTTGATACAAACTAGTTAAGAGTCAAACCACATTAAATTTGTGTATGCTTATTTAATTTTATTTGTTATTTCGCTGTCCATAATAGGTGATCGAGGAATAATTGTTCCCAACAAGCTGAAATGGCTTAAGGGAAATGGAAAAAGGACTCGGAAAGTAGTTTTCTCCATAATATCCTTTTCGGGATTTTTTTTTTTTTGCTGAAAAGATACTTTTATTAAAGAAAATCAAGAGGGATTGTACACATCATCAGCAGAGAGAAAAATGGCTAAAGATAATGAGGGACTCTTGGTCCAAGGAATACTACTCATCTCCTCTTTACATGTCTTGGCAATATGGTTAGCACACTCATTGGCCTTTCTGCTAACATGCCGAAGGACACAATCCCTAAACTTGGTTTAATTTTCTGCTCCTTGATTTCTTCAACAACTACCTCTAATTGCCAATCTAATGTGCCTCCATAATAACACTTAACCGCCTTAGAGCAATCAGAGTCAATCTCCACAAAGTGATAACCAAGTTCTACTGCACGTTTCATCCCTGTTTGTATTGCATGGACTTCCACATATAGGATGGCATCTGCAACACAATGTGTACCACTTGCCTGAATAAACTGGCCCTGATCATTTTTCAGAATCACTCCAGTCCCAGCTATGCCTGACACTTGGTTCCAATCACCATCCACATTAACCTTGACATAGCCAGAAGCAGGCTTGGTCCACTGGTGATTTATATCCCTCTGCTTCTCCTGGCCCATCTTATTAGGCTGGACACTCCAATATTCCAGGAAAGCTCAATGAGCTCTTTGAATAACGACTGCAGGATGGATTTTTCTTTTTTCTTATGTTGAAAAACAGCCTCATTTCTAGCTTTCCAAATAAACCAGCAAATGCACCCAACTTTAGATAAAAACACCTCCAGTTCAGTCCTATGCAGAGAAAGCTGCGTACAAACTGCAAGGAACCAATCATCAAATCTAGTGATACTGTCTCTCTGTATTTTATAATCCAGGCATGCATACCATATAGTGCTTACCCAATCACACAAGAGAATGGCGTGTTCAGTTGTCTCAGGCTTTTTGGGACTTTAGAGCGCAAAAAATTTTCTGCCTGGACTTCAAATGAAGTTCGATAATTTTGGGGACTTAGATGATAACAACCAGAGAATTTTAGGACTTATGACGCAATTATCACACTGCACATCTCGAGGGGTAAGATAACCCAGACGGTCGAGTCAAGATGATTAAAGTAGTGACTGGGACGTCCTAACGGCCAATCCTGTCTCGACGTTTTCTTAGTTATTCTCAGTTTGACCTTTTGTGTTAACTGGTCACTAATTTACTCATAACCCATTTTTCTTTCTAGCTAATCACAAAGTGACTAATGGTCCTACCATTTATTATGATGAGGTAGAGTTTGATACACGCAACATAATATAGTTATCTTTAATCAATACAGGATGCAGGATGCCAGGAACTAGCACTAATCAGTGAGGAGCAATATGTGCTTTTTTTCCATTTTCCAATTAACAAAATAGTTAGATTAAGAGAAATTCCACAATTTTTTTTTTATCTAACTAATAACTCAAACTCTAAAGTTAAATTCAGAGAGAACTTATAAATTTAAGGGTCAATCTTGAAAATCGTCGTGAGGTACTGGTGCAAATATATTTTGACTTCTCTTGTTTGAGAAATTTATTATTTACACTTTACCCCTTAAATTAGTTCGGCTCGCGTTAATGACATTAATTGGCAAAAACAAAATAGTTGGTTAAAGGGCCTGCCGTAAAGGGCTGAAGTTGGTTAAAATTACCAGGTATGCTACTTGTGAATCAACTCACCTAACTCAGATAGGCCTAAATAGATCTTCCCCCTCTCCGACATCGACACCTCCATCACTTGCCGTTGATGGCCTTCCCCTCGGATAGAAGGAACAAATAAGTTGAAGTTGGCCAAATTAAATTTTGACGACATGTTAAGCCTTTGATTCGCCCGAGCATTGAGTTATCAAAATTGCAATGTCCATGGAAATTAAAGAAAAACGGATGATCACAGCAATTGAATATGAATGGCAGCAAGACTATGTATGAAAAATTACTCATTGTACCAAGAAACAACAATCACACATAGCTGCGAAGAGGCGAGGGAGTAAACGTGGGTGAAGGAAGCGCCGATTCAATGTAAAGATGGGTCAGATCCGGCTATTGGGAGTTGGGACCAAGAGCTACAGTGGCCGACGGGGACGGGAACTAAGGGAGGGCTGTAGCCGGCTGCTCAACTCCTGCACCAAAAAATGGCCTTTGAAGCTGCAAAAGAAAGACTGAGGTAAGAGAGCCGAGCCAACTAATTACCAAGTGGCATACCAAGTCATTTTGGCCAACTTCACAGGTACAGCATACCTCCCCTTTGACTGGCTATTTTGTTTTGACCAATTAATAACATTAATGCGAGCCGAACTCAAATTTTTTTTGTGCCAGTTAATTGTCTACATCTACTTGAAATTTTAAATTAAAAAATCTTAGTACATATATTTAATAAATTCAAATTGTTTGATAATAATTTTCAATCTATTCGTTTTACATTAAATGGTCCAAGTTAACGTGTTCTTAAAATCAGCTAACCAGACCCATTTTCCAGCTGATACTAGTTGGGCCTCTAATAATTTAAAATTATGACACTGTCACTGATGCTTCTTCTTCTTCTTGTCTGCCGCACTTCCCCCTTAATCTCTCATCTCTCCGTCTGAAACCTTTGTTCAAGATATTGGATGTTAGAAGACAAAAGGTGGTAGAGGCAAGGTTGAGATCGCAAGACGACTGGCTATAGTTTCACTGATCAGTGAGTTCCACTGATCGATCACGCTGAGATCACAAGAAGGCTGGCTGCTGTTTCACTGACCAATGAGTTTCACAGATCGATCACGTTTAGCTCACAAGAAGGCTGACTACATTTTCCTGTAAGGAGAATCTATATTGCTTGAATTTGGGTAGACATGTGAGTAGTAGACGGACGTTTTCAATATTGGGAATTGGTTTGGACTTCAGATTTTTGAATTGTTTTGCTTGGATTTGGGATTTTTTATATTGGGAATTGGTTTTGGACTTCTAATTTTTGAATTGTCACCATTGATTTCAAAAGGTCGGGTAGGGAGACCAGGAGACTGGACAATGAGGACTACCAATTGGTATGGGCTGGGAGGATGTTGGAAGATTGAGAGTGATGCAGGTGACGGCGCAACTCGGCCGATTTGGTTAACTTAAGGGTAATTTTGTTTTTTTCTATTTTAGGCCACGGGCGCAACTCGACCCAAATCGTGAAGATGCATTAATGGGGCTGTGCTAATGTAAAACAAATTGGGTGTTAATATTTAGTTAACAATTTAAATTAATTTCAAATTTTTGGAATCTAAATGCAAAAAAATCCTTTTTATTTACTAAGTAGCGAAGTAAAATTGGTTTGTGGTTCCTAATTGGGACATATGTTTTTCTATAGTGTGGAGCCAGACAAACCCGGGCTTCGTGAAACCGTAGGAGAGAGTTTCATTGAGAAAACGGTAGGAAAGTGAGTGATCTTGAAGCCATAATAGTTAATTTCTAGGGCAAATTACACTTGTGAACTTTAATTGAAATTTATACATTTAGGTTCCAAGACTTAATTGTATATTTTGTAACCTATTTATTTCTAACATTGTTAGACAATAAGAATACATTTTTGGCCCTTAAATAGAGGGAAAGTATAGGTAAAAGTCTCAACTTAAACTGCCTATCAATTGTCAAAGAGTGATAGTATTCTTAGAAGTTTGATAAGCAATCCGGTATTAAAACTCAAGTTTATAAATTTTGAAAACTGCCTACTCAGAGAGGTCATCAAATTAAAAAAAAAATCACAAATTTTTAATTGTTGTTTAATCATGTGATTTGCAATTGAAAATTAAAAAAATTTAATTACCTATTACGTAAGAACCAAAATGGTCGAGGACTCTGGTGGAATTTAGGCCTGGGATGTAATTAAGATTCTAAGACCAAAAGGCTAGGTGGACTCAAACTCAGACTCAATCGTGACAGGCGCTAAAATTAACATCTTTATGACCATATACTTTTGGAGCCCCCAGCCTTTTACATTACTAGCTTTAGGCAGTCTCTTCCTCCTTGGCGTTTGAGCTCGATTATGTGCTCCGGACCTCCAGCGGCCTCCCAGTCACGAGGGTCGTTCCACACAATTGCATTGAAGAATGGTGGTCTAAGTTTTTCGGTTTTGCTCACTACATCCCACATTTAATATATAATAGAGCATTCAAGGTATGCTGATTAATCCTACATTACCAGCTCAGTTAGCAATATAATGAGACTATTCAGGTAGAAAACTTGAATTTGAGTGGTATCATACTTCAAAATATTAGGTATCTAAAAGTAGTTATATTGCAGAATGAGTCATTCAAAGTATCATGCAGCAGATACTTCATTCCTTAACTATAGTATAGGTCATTCTAACTCTTGTACTTTTGTACTTATAATGATTCTGAGTATAAAAAATACATAATTTTTGATCACTTAGCTTTTTTAGAATTTGATTTTTTCACTTTTTCATTTGTGTTTATCCAATTAATGCTACTTTTTCTATGATGTTGAGATTAGTATTTGTAATGAAATTAAGTATGTTTTTATGACTTACATTTATGAAAAGTAACATTGTGAGATAAGTTTTGTTGCATGAAAATGCTTGGGAATCCTGTTTTTAATCATTTTTCCCCTCTTTCCACCTATATCATAAGTTCAATGGAAAGAAGTTCCGCGAGTGAATCAGCAGTTGTGTGATTAATTGACGAGTAATGGACAAAACTACAATTTTTTTGGGGGGGGTTGTAATAACATGCCAGATAATCAAAGAAGCAGCGAAGGGCCTACATCTTCATTAGAACCACGTTCAGAAGAAACCCCACAATGCAAAAGAAAAGGAAAAACAACACCTCAAAAATGAAAAAAGAAACAAAAGAGCTTCTAACATCATGATTAGCAGAAAAAAGAAGGGAAAAGCAGAAATTTTGTGTCCCCAATCCGCATCTAGATATGCAAAGTGCAAACCCAACTCACCTTGTGCCAATTTCAGCTTGGTTCCTGTTGTTGATCATCAGAACTTGATCTTGTGAGGGAGGGAGATGGGAAGGGCGGTGGGGAGACCAAAGTTGCCAGGTTTCTGCTTGAACAGGATTAGGCCACATGTAAGAGTCCGGTCGCCTTCTATTCAATCCAAGCCTGATGGCGTAAACTCTGCACGAGCGGATGAAAATGGTCAGGATTGTGATGTGGTTGGAGATGTTGGTGCCGGGATTCAAGCGAAACCCGGGTCTGTGGACGGCCGGAGAATCATGATTGTGGTCGATTCCAGCATTGAAGCAAAGGGAGCGTTGCAATGGGCCCTGTCACACACTGTCCAGTGCCAGGATACTGTTATTCTTCTTCACGTGACAAAACCATCCAGACAAGGTTGGTAGGAATCCAGTTTCTTCTCTTATTTTAACCCGGAAATGGATTTAGAAAATTTGGTATAGTCTGCTGTTCCAGTCCAGTCATGTCGGATTTCTTGTCAATTTAGCTGTTGGGTCAATATGGTTCTACTGATTTGGGTCATTTGACTTGCAGCCTCGGACACAAGGGAGGAAACTTGCAAGAGCCGGGCGCCCAAAGGTTGGGAACTTGTTCATTCCTTGAAAAACACGTGCAAACAGAGGAGACCTGAGGTTCGTTGGCAAACTCATTTCAACACCACTTCTCTTCAAGGAGTTGAAATCAAGTTAAAGAACTGCTAATAATTAGCCCGAACTGAGGCAATTCATTAGCTTTGGTTTTCATTTCATGAGTGGTTAGTTGATTTGTGTTGAACAGGTAGTGGTGGAGGTATCAATTGTGGAAGGGGAAGAGAAAGGGCCAACAATAGTGGCGGAAGCCAGAAAGCAAGGAGCATCACTCCTAGTTTTAGGGCAGAAGAAGAGGTCGATGACATGGCGGCTGGTGATGGTGTGGGCCGGGCACCGGATGGCCGGGGGAGTGGTTGATTACTGCATCCAGAACGCCGGCTGTATGGCACTTGCCGTCAGGAGGAAAAGCAAGAAAGCTGGAGGTTACTTGATCACCACGAAACGGCAAAAGGACTTCTGGCT
Organism: Aquilaria yunnanensis; assembly: GCA_039654915.1. Taxonomy (NCBI): domain Eukaryota; kingdom Viridiplantae; phylum Streptophyta; class Magnoliopsida; order Malvales; family Thymelaeaceae; genus Aquilaria; species Aquilaria yunnanensis. Next base: position 9,436,106 of record CM077595.1, read on the forward strand.
GCTGGCATGAGAAAGAGAAACCAATGGTCGAGTAATTTCTTTATTGTGTACCGCTCTGATTATGCTTTTTATGTGTAAAAAAAAAAAAAAACGAAGAAAACTGCTTTTGGGCGTGTGTTTCGGCATGTTATATGTGCTCGGATTTTTGTACTGTTTGTTTATAAATAACCAAATATATGAAGGAAAAAAAGTGGGGTTTTGGTCAGTTGGTGAGTCAAGGTTCGAAAGAGGTATTATGACATTAGTGGTGACATGGGCTACTATGGCAAAGAGGAAGCCAATTGGGGCCCAAGTTCACTGCTTTGGAGTTGTGGATTCCAAAGGCCCAAAAGCATTTTAATTGAAACACATGTTTGATAATTTCACAAGAGAAAAAAATTGACTGGACTATCTGAATAGTACTGGCCCTAAATTAAAATGCATCATAGCCTTATTATCAATAATCATTTGTGTTTTTTTCCCAACAAAGGACCACTCCAACAATATCAGAAAATAACAAATAACAAACGCTAGAAATATCTCAACACATCAGCAAAAAGTCATATTTCACCCTTACAGATGTTATAGTCCCTTCCAAAAGCCTCCATTGTTACTTCTTAATGCCCGAATAACTACTACAAATTCTAGCAGCCACACTAATGCTAGAAACTGTGGTAACTCCTCTCCCATTGCTTTCTGGGACGGCCATTTTGCTCCAAATTAAGTTGGATATGTCTTAGCTGATGAAGCTTTGGTCTTCTTATATAAGGCTCTTTGTGGACTTGGGAACTGGACGGAGTTTTACTTCAATCTTTTGTGCAGAAAAATTTCAACTTGAATTAGGAAGCTATAAAGACTTGAAATAAATATTGTATATAATATTTCAAAAGGCAAATCCCACATAACTTGGACAAAGGGGACTTATAGGCTTTATAAGTTACCATACTCAAGTGGATTAAGTAAGGAAGTAACAAAAGAAAGAAGTAATGAGCTCGCGTGCACGAGATGAGCTATTTGTTGATGGATGGATAGTGAAGCATGTAGTTTTCTTGTTGAGTGCTTTAGAAGTTCTCCTGTGTAGTGAGATAAGCCTTTAAAAATTGGATGATTTCTTGATACGATGTGGGGTGTGCATTGGTAGTCTTTGTTTTGGTTGTTTTATTTTCTAGTTAGAACATGTTAGGGGGCTAACATCATCTTATATTTAAGGGAGTTGATAGATGTCAATTTGTGTAGTCAAAATTGCTGACTTTTATCAATTTTGAACTTCTTTTTCTATTTCACCATACCATATTTTTTGCCATTTCTTGCTTTGTACTTTCATTTTGTAGGATAGAGAAGTAAATCGGAGCATTGAATCAAATTAGAAGCAAGTGGAGCGAAAAATGAAAAGTGCGAACGAACAATTCATAGTTAGGGCTGCAACCTCATAGTTTAACAATTCTATATGTTGGAGCTATGACCTAGAGTCACTGCGACACTAGGGACCTTTGAGTTTTGGTTGCTGTAGTGCCCCAGAAGCCTTCTTTGCCGCTAAGGCACCATTGTACTTGGGTTTTGTGGTCCCCCACCTCCCATTTTGAATCTAGGCTTGCTATTGATGGAGAGATTTTATCCTTTTAGGTGGTTGGTGAGGAAAAAGAGTAGAACTCTTGGAAAAATTTGGAACATCTTTATTTTCTTCTTGTTCCCAGCTTGAGCTAGGTTTTCACTCTTCATTGCATCTTGCATTTTTTTTCACTTGCCTTTGGAACACTTGTGAATTCTTATTTGGAGATGGCTTGGAGGACTTGAAGACTTATAGAAGCCTTAAGAAATCAAGGATCTAGAGTTTATTGGGTTCATTATTTTCTTCCTTCTTCTTGTATTCAAACATGGGTGCTCTTTTATTTATGTTCGTGGTTATGTTTTATTTGAGGATAGAGTAGTGTTCTTGACACTTTCTATGGTTGTAGCTACTTAGATTTGTTAACTTATTTGAATTTATGACTATTTGTTGTTGGTTTTCATCTTATTGTTTATTTTTCATTCTCTTGTGCTTCTTGTGTGTTAGTTAGTTGATGGTCACAATTGGTTGCACTCTAGATTGCTTTTAAACTTTTGAAAAAGATTAAGAGTAATTGGACCAAGGAGAAGAAATTAACGATAATGGGCTTATTAGAAAACTATTCTAAGTCATTAGGTGAAGGTAAATTAACCATTAAAGTCTCTTTCTAATCTTGTAATCGGATGAGAATCCTTATTAAGCTTAGAATAGAGAGGGTTAATCCTTCTAGTTGGGAAAGTAAGGATTCAATAGTCAACTTCATCAATAAGTAATGAAAACCAAATCACTAGCCAAAAATTCATTAGCTAACCAACCCAAGTAGTGAACCCATAGGAGGTGTTCTTTAGTAATTTGGTAAAAACCTCAACAACTTGCTTTGCGTTAGTAGCATTTTAGAGTAGTGGTATTTCTTCTAGCTTAGTTTAGGATAATTAGTTATTGGTTTAGCTAAGGTTAACTTAGAGTAGTGGTACTTGACATCAATACATATCAATTATTGTGGAAACGATACTCATTCACGCCCTACCTAATGTCCACTATGCACTTGCGGTTAGGGTTTTAAAACTCACAACAAATTTTTGGTGCCGTTGCTAGAGATTGATTATATTGAATTGATCAATATCATCGCTAAGATATTAACTTTATACTAAACCTTTATTTTTTTACTTATTTGTTGCCTTGGTGCTTGGATATTTCTTTGGTAGGTACCATCGATGTATGACCCGTTCCCAACGCTCAACCTTGTTGCCATTGATTCTGGAGATTGAAATACATCTTAGAGAGCTTTATGCTACATCTCATTTGGATAAATCTAGCTCTACCTTTACATCTATGGAGGGTGGTGGAGACAATCTTAATGGTAATCGAGGCAACAATGAGTACAATAGAGGACATGGAGGGATGGATCATCAAGATGGAGTTTACCTAAAGAATTCACAAAGACCTATAAGGGAGTACATCCGATTGTTGGTGACAGAGAATTATTTGGGTATGGTGAGGCCAACGGCTTAAGCGAATAACTTTGAATTCAAGCTAGCCTTAATTTTCCTCATCCAACAAATCCAATTTAGAGGCTTGGCTTCAAAAGATCCCAACACTCACATAATAGCATATTTCTTGGAGGCATGTGACACATTCAAGGCTAAAAGAGTCTTTATTGATGCTATTAGACTCCAGTTGTTTCCTTTCTGACTCCAGTTGTTTCCTTTCTCACTCCAAGACAAACCCAAATGATGATATCAATCACTTCAACTAGGACGTATCACTATATGGAATGAAATGACTGAGAAATTTTTAAGCAAATTCTTTCCTCCTTCAAAAGCCGCCCACTTGAGAGCTTCCGCAGTGACATTCAAGCAACTTGAGATAAAGTCCATTTCGAAGGCATGGGAGAGATTCAAGGAGTTGCTTAGGGAGTTGCTTAGGAAGTTTCCACAACATGGACTCTTGGATTAACAATAAATCAAACTTTTCAATGAATGCTTGATACTTAATTATTTCAAGGTTTATGATTAATGCTTCAGCTGGTGGATCTTTGATGTCCAAGATGGCCGGTAATGCCTTCCAAATCCTCAAACAATTGGTAATTAATAGATAGCAATGGCCAGGTAATAGGACATAACCAAGAAGATGAAATAGAGGCTATAGGTGGTGGAAGGAGTGACCAAAGAGGGACGTGAGTGTGGCGGGTCGTGGAGATTATGGTTCGGTTATTAGATGGGAAAGTTTCAAAGTTTCTAAAGGAAAGAGAAAGTTTTCAGGGGTTAAAACTTGCTTTTCACTTTTCTTCGAATCCAACCCAATGGCTTCCATCTATGAAAGTTCAAAAAATGGAACATTTGAACGATGTCAAAGATTTTTTATGCAAAGATTCAAGCTCAACGTCTAAAATGGTACAATAAAAAAAGGTTATAGGTTAAGGCATTGCTATTACTAAGCCTAACCCAATTCCCTTTCTTTACAAATACTAACTAGTACGGTGTTCCTTAAATGGAAAAAATCATAAAAAAATCACTAATGTTTCCGATATGGCCCGATTCACTCATTAATCTTTTTTTATCAAATAAACCACTATTTGTTTTAAATTAGACCAAGTTGCCCACTACTAGGGTTGAAAAATAGGCCGGGCTTTATTCGGGTAGCTCGAGCTCGAGCTTGAATAAGAGATTTTCGAGTCGGGTATTTTCGAGCTCGAAAATTGGGCTCGAGTTATTTTCGAGCCGAGCTCGAGCCTACACATATTTGGCCCTTTAAGCCCTCGAGCTTAACAGGCTCGATATTTAAATTATTGGGCCTTATGATTAGGTCCGTTATCCTAGTCCCAGCCCGCTTCCCTTCGGCCCTTCCCCTTAGTCCCTCTCCCAGTGGTGACCCAGTCTCCCTACGGATTCAAAATCAGACAGAGATTATAGAGCAGAGAGTTCAGAGTCTTCAGACTTTCGTGAATCTCGTCAATCGTCACTCTCCCGAGTCCCTCCCGACTCCCAACTCCACGGCGCCGGAGTCCCGACTTCCGTTGGACCCGTCCCGGCTCTCCCCTGCCCTAACTCCCCACACTCAGTCCCCTATTCGGCCTTGGCTACTCACCTCAGCCCTTTGTAAATCGTAAATCGTATCCCTCACCTTCGCAGTCGATTCCGATTTCGATTCCGGTACTCGTGCCCTACTCTGATTTCGATCACCCTCCAGAGACCAACAGTCTCGTCGTCAGAGCACCACAACCGTGCCAGGAAGGAAGAATCAGTTAGGCGGTGCCGTGGTGCGATTTTCAGCCCTAGCTGCGATTGGCCCACCTATAGTCCAAGATACGCATCAGATGCCGGAGACAGAAATCGACACCGCAACTAGACGATGTCCAACCAGAAGATCCAGTTCGCCAGCTCCAGACAGAAATCAACATCTGGAGGAAGGTGATGGCTTATTTGTAATGTTTACAAACTTAGGCTAAACTGGCAAAGGATTAGAAAGTCTAGGATGGATTTGTCATTTTCTCTTGTTTAGTTATCTCTACAGAAAATTACAGGTTTAGTCCCTAGCTTTTATCTAAGCTGCAAGTATTGTGCTAAATTTTTATATGTGCTATTCGAGCCCAACAAGCCTTTGGGCCAAGCTCGAGCTTATCTCGAGCCGAGCTTGAGCCTAAAAAAATTGGGCCCGAGCAATTCGAGCTCGAGCTCTGGTAGTACCGAACAGCAAAGAGGCCTGAGCTCGAGCTCGGCCCGGCCCATTTTCAGCCCTACCCACTACTGTTAAAATGAAGCTGACGTGACTTCCCCTTCACCATCACACCCTATATTTGTCTCTTTTCTGCACATCTCTCTCTCTCTCCCCCCGACCAGGAAGATGAAATCAATAAAGAAATTTGAGGTACGGCCATTAAACCTAGATAGCAAGCTTGCTAGAAAAATGGACATTTAAGGTGCAAGACTCTGGAAACTGGAATTAGACCATTCTTCTCCAGATTCATTGATGGGTTCCAAGTCTTCTGGCGGGAAATCAATGTAGTTGAGGGTGTGTTTGAAAAAATCAACTGTGATGCCACTGGAGAGCATTTTGAGGTCAATAGTTGTGTCCACTTATTCTGTCATAGGATAAAACATGAGAGAATGAAAATCGAATGTTGATGGCTGTTATTAGTGATTCTTAACGACTTATCTATAAGACTCTTTGGATATTTAATGGAGACATGCACCATTAGTGGTGAAGGTGAACAAGAATTCATGAGTACGAGAGAAAGTTGGTGAAGTCGGTGATGTAGGGGATTTTGATTCTTGGAGCAACAACTGCTATTCCTTTAGCTTATCTGCTTTATTATTCTTCTCCACAACTCTGTCTTTAATCTTGTCCTCGTGATGGGCATCCATGACTGTAGCCTCTCTTCAATGTTAAATAAAGAATAGTGTTGCGTTAAGACAAAAATCTTGGGGTTGGCTTGTTTAAATTTTGAGTTCTTAAGATCCCATCATGGAGAAGATCGTTCCTCTGTTGACCAGATGAGGTGTCAAAAGGAGGATGAGGAGGAAGAAGAGCTAAAATGCTGGAAGAAATAATCATGAAAAAACTTTGAGTCAGCCTACTAGAAGAGGTGATTCCGCCAAAAACACTAAAAAAGGCCAACGTGACATGCCACTAATGTTGGAGGCACGTGGGATTACTTCATTATTTTTTTCACATGATTTAAATGTATTTATTTTTACCACATAATTATCATTTGATGAAATATTCTTTTTCCCATTGGTATATTCACTTATTTAATAGTCAATTATCTGTGGGTTAATTTTAAAACATTAGTGATTTATTTGGCTCAAAAATAACATTGGTAGTTGATTTGAGTCAATCCTAAACATCAATGGGTTTTTCGTTTGCCTTCCTCAAACCCTTAACCCCAACCTCCAGAAAATCCCTTGAGCTGGCTTATTCGATAAACACGACCGAGGCACCAGTTTCTCCGGATCAGCCTCTCTCGCCGCTTACCGCGGCGCCCCGTTTCGTTTCTTGTCTGAAACTAATTCAGGGCTTCTGCATCTCGCCCGCAGCCGTGCCGCTCTGTCGAGGCCTAATGGATTCACGTTCTTCTAATGCTCCCGTCATTTATTTCCACGTCGAGAATCGAGAAGGGCGGGGCGAGTGGCACTCGATGCCGCTCGATACGATAACGTTGGGTGCGGTGCCATTCAAGACTCCTCTACCTGTCGCAAATGGGATTCAAGTCAGGACGATCCATTACCATCCGAATTACTGCGCATCATAGTCGGAGGAGAGGTTTCCACATCCTCCTTGTTTTTCGCCGGCTTTTTCACATACTCGTGCAGCTTGGGAGGTCATCGAAAACAAATTGTATGTGATTGATTTGGATAGCCGGAACCATATGCATAATATTTGGATTTGTGACATGAACAAGGAGTTCGTCCAGCAGAATTTCATCCGTTGTGGGACTATGACAGCACCGAGGGATTCTCCTGCTACACTAGCTCTGAAAGGAAAAATTTATGTGCTTGGCGGCCTCTACTTTTACCCATACCCAGGTGAGCCAGATTCACCAATGACACCTTTTGCTGAAGTTTTCAATACATTCACAAATTCTTGTATGCCGTTGCCCGATCCTGAAGTTTGGGATGTAAAGGGGCTGGATAAGGACTTGAATGGCTTTTTCTGGGCAGCACTGGATGATACTGATGAAATTGTTTGTGGTACAGCACACGCTGCAGGAAGTCTTTTGTATTCATTGAAAGTAGGAGATGGAGTTAGAACTAAGAAATGGAAAATGTACACCATCCCACCTCCACCTCCACCTGCACCGTTCCAGCGTTTTAGAGGAGGAAAAGCTATGGTCATTGACCGCAATCTTATCTGGCTTAGTTTTGAGCATGGGGGGTGGCTAATGTGTTTTAATTTAGATAAACGGCGGTGGCTCATTGAAGCCGATTCTGGCATTCTGGATCGTTCTTGGGCACGTATCATCTTCGATTACCCACCACAAATTCACTATCTTGGTAATGGTTGCTTCTGTGTGTTATGGCTTAGTCGGTTGCATAGTCCACCCGTGTTAGAGCCATGCACTCCTTCGATTAGAAGCAGCAGGGCTGTTGGCGTGCAGAGAGATGCTTGGTGGGGCGCACGCATACCTTGTCAAACAAGGTATCATTGCATCAAGTGTGCAATTGATATTGATCTTGACTCAGATTGCTTGACCTCCTCCCTCATAAACTGCCAATCTTGGGTGGTTAACGGTGACTACGGTTTTCTAGGGGGAACAGTTTGGTGAGTTATTAATTAGATTTTGTGTATTTCGATATTTGCCATTCAGACTTTACAAATTACAAGTTCTATGCACCACTAGGACTTCAACTTATGTCTTTATTTATTTATTTTTATTTGTTTTATTTTATTTTTATTCAATTCAGTAAATGTCTTCACATTATTTGCTTGCAGTGAAGCAGCCCCTCAAAGTAGCCCTTCCACTTCCAGCTGTTCCTAGATCCTTGCTGTGTGAAGATTTGTAATTTTTCTTTTCCTTTTTTGATGGAAGCTTGCTACAAGTTATATGATTCTGTAGTATGAGAGTTGGCTCAGCAGAGCCGGCTACATGTTAATTATTTGATCGCTTTCAAGTATGAGATTTGGTTAGGTCATAACCCTAGTTCATTAGTTTCAGATGTGACCAGAAAAATCTTGTAACAAGCTATTGCTTGCACAACATAACTAAAGAGTGAGTCTCTGAATCTTGGTAGCACATACTCAGGGTCTGTACTGCCTAAGTGTAAACAAGCTAGTTGTCCAAAACAGGTTTTGGAAAAATTTATCAATACACTGATAACACAAGTTGTTAAAGCCATTTTAGGAAAGTTGTTGAAGCAAAACATAATAAATCAATAAAAATTTGAAATTTTGTCATCAAACCTAAAAGCTTGTTTAAGACTACTTGTTGAATAAAAATTCACACTTTGGTGGAAACGTCTGATTGGTTTTTCTTGCTAACTTCAGAACCAAAACGGTACAAACACGTTTTAATTATCAAAAGAAAATTGTTGCTGACCAAAAAACCTGATTTTTCAACCATGAACAGAAACTTTGCCATCCACCCGGAAACCAGAAATCAGGTTTTACAGTAATGTGCGCCAAATTTTTCTGGTCTTTTAGTTCAATTCAGGTGTAGACCTACACCATGTTCTTCATGAAGTCAAAATGTCTACATTTCAAAACAGATCTCAATGCTTCCGCAAAAGCCACACTAGGTGCTCTTTAGTAAATAGGCACTCCATTGCCTACTTGTAAACCAACAGTTTTCAGATTAGGTGACCAAATCACTATTTTGAGCTTCTAAACCCGATCTAAGGATCTAAAGACGTTTCTTATGCAATTCTAAACATGTGTGCAATTTTCCAGGCCAAAACTATATTCCTATCAAAAAGTTTACTTCAAAGTCAAACTTTGTAAATTAGAAAAACAATACTACAGAACATATATATATATATATATATATATATATATATTCATGTGAATTCAATGAAGTTTCCAGTAGTAATCTAAATTCATCTGTAAAATTTCATAATCATCTAGTGTGCTAGTAAAAAGTCAATGCTTGGTCGAACTGATAGTTTTGTAGCTGTCTCATGCAGAATTTTCAAAATTCCATTTCTTGGCTTACTGGTTTTCTGATATAGAACCTAAAGACTTTTGGCAAACTTGTTTTAGGTGTAGAATTAGAAAGTAAATTTTAATTAGGATCCCTTGCTCTCCTATTTATTGCTGGATTATTTGTTTATTTTAATAGTTTATTTCTTTCCTTTTCTATTTATTTCCTTTATGCTTCCTCTCCTATAAATAGAGGAAATAAGACCTTTTGGAGACAGTTTTGATGTTATTGAATTAAGAGATTTCCCTTCTCCTGATTTTTTTTCTTCTTCTTATCTTTTGTGTTCTCTCTTTTGGCGCTGGCCCTATTTGCACTACATTAAATTTGGTATCAGAGCCGAAATTCCTACACATTACTCACTCTTCCATCTGTGCAAAAGAAAAAACAAAACAAAACAAAACAAAATCAGACGAAATATAAGGTCGTTGTCGGCAGCCTGTCCTATCGTTATTGCCGCTAATTACCACATCCCATTTATACCCCAGTTGATTGGGCAGCATCGCAAGAGTTGCTACGAACGTTATTTCCTCACAGCCATTTATGGGCTCAAGATTTGAAGTTTTGCTTTCTTCATCTCATCATACAACAACAGTCTTCGGCTGTCACAAGTCCAAGTCACAAAATTCAATTGGGGACAAGGATAATTAACCAAGAGCGGCTTCATCACTTATGTGGGCAATAGGTTGGTCTTGACTCCTTTGGCTAGGGAAGGTTAGTCACACAAAAAATAAATACCCTATTTCTCCCACTTTGACTTTGCAGTAGGTGATAACTCATCTTTAAGTTGTTAAATCTTTCATAATTAGCTTCACTTATATTTCATTCTTATGTAGTCAATCCTTTGCTTAAGTCTAAGTTTCAAAAAAAAAAATTTAAAAAAGGTTTTTATTTGTTGCTCTAGTCTTTGCAACTAGTCTCATCAGTAGCATTAAATTTATTTATCTCTTTGATTATTGCATCATTGCTTGTTTATTTTTTTTAAGTTATTTATTGCAATCTTTTGTGAAATTTTTACTTGTATGTAATGACTAACCAAGGTAGGAATAGCAACCATTCTCATGATTCCAACCATAGTCACGAACCTGAAGTCATGAATGAAAGGATGTTAAGTCTAGAAGATAGGTTAACTAGGATAGAAGAGGCCATCAACCGATTGGTAGGACTGAAAAGGGAAAAAACCATGAATTAAAAGAAGACCAATCTATAAGGCAACTCATTTTTTCCTAAAACATTGATGACTCAATCCAAGCCCAGGTAGGTCAACAAGCTCCCTTTGCACTGCTTAGGAACACTCGGCCTATTAGGGTTCCTTAAAACCCTTTTCCAACTATAGGGGACAACTTTTCCACCCATGATTTAGATAAGGAAAACCCTAGAACACTTCATCAGGATCAGGCTTATGATCGGGGAAATAGGCAAGGAAACTTTAGGAACCTTTAGGAAGATTGGGGAGTTGCTAGGATGGTCAGACTGGACATGCAATCCTATGATGGTAAGTTGGATGCCAATGATTTTTTGGATTGGTTGAAAGAGTTAAAGGAATACTATGATTGGTATCCAATGATTGATATGGAGTGATTTGGTTCACGTAGCTTAAGCTGATAGGACCAGCCAAGAAGTACTAGCATGGGGTCGAACAATCACTTGAGAACTTGAATGAACCCCCGATTAGGCAATGGACTATTATGAAGTGAAAGTTGATTGAGAAGTACTTTCCCACCTTTCATAGAAGACAATTGTATGACCAGCTACTCAACCTTAAGCCAACTTCTACCATGTCTAGTTATATGGAGAGGTTTGATGAACTTATGTTAAGATTAGGCATTAATGAGGTCGAGTTTCAAACTGTGGGTAGGTTTATGAACGGGTCAAGAAGAGATATTAAGAGAGAAATTGAGTTGAATATGCCCGACACTATAGAGGAACCTTACCAACGTGCGTTAAGGTTAGAGACCTATTTTAGATCTAAAGGTAAGGCACTGTACCGCGCTTCAGAACCTAGGTACACCCCACCGAAACCTAATACACAACATTTGCTTAAGACTTCTTCACAAGAATTTAAAGGAACTCTACTAGCCACCCTTAATGGACCTCGTATGAACCCAAAAATCAAATGGCACAACTGCCATGGTAAAGGTCACATTACAGCTCGATATCCTCATCGAGCCTTAGTATTTGACCAAGAACCCAATGACCAGTCCCTTAATGAGGACCAAGTAGTTGACTCGGTATATTACTTTAGTGACGAAGGTGAACTTGATGGGTTACCCCTAATTGAGGAGCACTATAATGTTGTGAGGTGTGTGCTCTCTACTGCAAAGGCTCCTGAAAGCAGTAAGGATGATGACTGGAAGAGAACTAGCATTTTTCACACTTTCATTAAGTGTGGTGAGCGTAGTTGTAAGCTAGTTATCAATGGGGGTAGTACCATGAATGTGATAGCTAAAGCAGCCATAGCTCGTTTGAAACTTAAGGCTGAACCATACCTTACACCTTTTAGGGTAGCTTGGATTGACAAAACCACCCCTTCTGTCATTGGGAGATGTTCCGTTCCTTTGCGCTTTGGAAATTATACAGAGGAGGTACTCTTACTATTATTAATACGTGTGTCTGTTATTTATCACTTACGTGTTATCATGTGGGGATATCCTCATCCGCGGTCGGCCTGCTGTTTGTGACATCGATGATGAGATGTCATCAATATGTATATCATCATCTGAGGGATGAGTCGTCACTATGGGGTGCCTAACATGGTGCGCACCAGATCCATGTCCAGATGGCGTGCCTCCACCGCCGTCAGATCGGTGCTCATGTGAGTGGACGTGCGTCGCTGGCACTGTTGTGTCCTGCGTCTCTACACCGACATCCTTTTGTGCCCGGGATGAAGAACCCATCTTATGTCGTTCATTAAGTATTGGCTCCATTACCTCCTTAAATTGCGCAAATGGTCATTTCCCAGGTCGGCGTTTATAGGTGTTATCCCCTTTACGAGGCATCTGCATTTATTATTAGCTAAGTAGGTAAATTAAACATAACATATGTTGACTGACATATATTGTGGAGTATTAGGGGTACATAAATTTACCAAATATTTTCTACACATTAGAAATGACAGGTTATCAGTATTCCTAGTACATGTTATCTAATCATTCATTCGACCCAGTGCTTCCATTCTCGTCAAACTCCTCATTTTCTTCAGTGTCATTGTCATCGGATATAAACTCCTACTCATCATCTGTCTCGCCATTAGATCCCTGTCCTCAAGTACATCTTCTTCAATATCATCACCGACACCCGGGTCAGCTAACTCCTCAACTGGGTCATCTTCAATTCTTTGACAATTCACGGATCCACTGTCTTGATACACGTCATCCTTGTCCAAAATTGCATACTGGATTATCCATCGAGGTTTTATCTTCATAACAGTTGACCACCCGTTTCTTTCACGTGACTTACTCGGATATTGTGTGTAGTAAACTTGGTCAGCCTGTGATGCTAGAATGAAAGGATTAAACTTATGATATTTATGGCTATTCCGAATCTCAACTAACCCAAACTGTTTATGCATTCGAGTTCCACGTTCAGGTGTTAGGTCAAACCAGTTGCACTTAAACAAGACAACATTCTTATGTGGAAAGCCCGGATGTTCGAGTTGAATGACTTCTTCTAATATACCATAAAAATCACATTCAACTTCGCTTGAACCCGTGCTGCGTATGAAGACTCCACTATTAAATGTTGATTTGTCCTTCCTCCATTCACTTATGTGAAACTTGTACCCATTTGTGAAATAAACTGGCCATGTCTGAACCCGACGTGAGGGTCCACATGCAACATCCCACAAGATGTTATCGACAATATTGTTACCTGGGTCATCAACCTATGTAAAACATTTTGAATTTAGGAAAATATATCTGGAATTTTATACCTTAACATATTGCAATACATACTGACTAAAAGCACACGTACATAATGTCGGAGCCAGGTTGAAAAATTGTTTTCAATGTGTGTGTCCATCTCAAACATTGTTATATCGGGTGCAATTTCCCTGACCATGTCCACAAACATACTGTGACCAAACACAGAAATTATGAAAACATGTTAGTTTTGTCAGATGAGTAGTCCTGAATTTCAACATAATCAAAGTTGGAATGTCTTTTCATGAACGATGACTTACTTTAGATATCGTCTGTGAGGAATCTATATCGGCATGCACCATATGGACGTCCCGGAAAGGTGAATATGGACCACAAGTCACCATAACATGGGACAGGACCACCATCATCATTTCTCGATACTCAGTTCATCATGGAGGGAACATGGGATTCAAAGTAATGAGAGGAAAAGATGGAAGTCTCCTCTATAAGGTATGCTTCACATATCGATCCCTCAATATGAGCAGTATTAGAAACCTTCATTTTTAGGTCATGCATGCACCACTCAAATTTATACATCCATCGGTACTGAACAGGTCCTCCAACCCTTGCTTCAAATTGCAAGTGAACTGGGAGATACTCCATGACATCAAAAAACCCTGGAGGAAAAATTCTCTCAAGCTTACAAATTATAATTGGAATATTGGCCTCCAACGTAAACAAGTGATTTTCATGCAAATCTGGAGATCACAAGTCTCTAAAGAATAGGCTTAACTCCATTAATGGCTTCCAAATATTCTCGGGAAGTGCTTTGAGGGCAATGGGGAGAAGCCTTTGCATCATAACATGGCAATCATGACACTTCATGCCATACATATTACAACCAGATGTATCAACACATCTCCCAACATTCGAGGCATATCCATCAAGGAGTCGTAAAGATTTTACCCAAGCGGTCACATCTTGCCTTTGGTTAACATCAAATGTGAACCTCACCTTTGGTTTGAAGGAACGACCATCATCAAGTGGAACCATGTTTAACTCCGGCCGATTACAATAAATTTTCAGGTCCTTCCGTGCTTTCACATTATCTTTCATTTTATTCTTAACATCCATCACAGTATTCTATATATTCTCAAACACGTTCTTCTCAATATGCATGACACCAAGATTATGTCGTATTAAGTTCGTTGCCCAATATGGTAACTCCCAAAAAATGTTTCGCTTTGTCCAATTATGTGATTTCCCATAATCGCACGAGCGATGTTGTGTCCCATTGTTACCAATTGATGGAATCCAGGAGATTCTTTCAAATATATCTTCACCTGATAAGCGCTGAGGAGACAATGACTTCTCTGATTTCTCATTCTTAAAACAAGTACAATTCCTTCTATATGGGTGGTTCCGGCCAAGGAATTGCCGATGACAGTCGAAAAATGAAAATTTCCCGCCATACTTAAGTTGGAATGCCTTACTTTCGCCCATACAAATAGGGCAAGACAATCGCCCATGTGTCATCCACCCTGATAGCATGCCATAAGCCAGAAAGTCATTTATGGTCCACATTAATGCTGCTCGCAGAATAAAATTTTGTTTCAATGACACATCGCATGTTTCAACGCCATCAAACTACAGATGTCGTAGCTCGTCTATTAAAGGTTGTAGATAAACATCAATCTTATGATTTGGGCTACGTGGACCTGGAATCAGCAACGAAAGGAACATATAGGGTTTTTTCATGCACATCCAAGGGGGCAAATTATACGGAGTAACGATCACAGGCCAACAAGAATATTGTTTCCCAGATGGTCCAAAAGGCGTAAATCCATCGGCACACAACCTCAATCTGACATTTCGTGCTTCCGAAGCAAACCATGGGTAGGTCTGATCAAAATGTTTCCAAGCTTCACCATCTGATGGATGTTTTATAACACCTGGGACCTGTGTTTGCTCCTTATGCCACATCATCTGCTCAGCTGTTGACAATGACGCAAATAAGCGTTGCAGACGAGGGCTTAGTGGTAAATAATGCATGGTTTTTCTCGGTCGATCTTTACCACGACCTCCCTTTTTTGGCTTATATCTCTCAGCTCCACAGTACTTACAAATACGCACACTACTGTCATCTTTCCTAAACAACATACAATCATTCACACAGACGTCAATCTTCTCGTGAGACAGACCCAATTGCGAAACTAATTTCTTAGTTTCATACCAATTTGATGGCATCTTACTATCTGTTGGTTGAGTCTCCTTAATCAGTTGAGCAATGTCATTAAAACATGCTCGTGACATGTGATACTCAAACTTAAGGTTGAGATGACGGACAGCAGCAGATAACTCAGAATGATTTTCCCACCCATCCCATAAAGGAGTTGATGATGAATTCAAAAGATTAAAAAAAAATTTTGCACTTTCATTTGGCTCTGCAACATTGTCTTCCAAAATTTGTGAGTAACTAGGGGCAACGGCATCTAATACCATCTTTCATATGGATTCGTCAAACACCCCTGGTCAAACTGATCAAACCCACCCACACCCGGGTCAGTATCTGATGCTTCATTAAATGGCTCACCATGAGCAGTCCAATTCAAGTAAAAAGGCTTAAACCCCCATTTGTACAGATGAACTCTGACCTCATCAGACTCTTTAAACCGCAAATTCTTACATTTCCGACAAGGACAGCGAATGCATAACCCGCTCATAGTTTCAGGGTGAGAGACAGCAAATGATATAAATTCATCGACCCCGGACTCCCACTGTTGTGTGTAACCCGTTCGGCCAGGAAAGAAACGGTTACTGTACATCTAACTACGGGCGGATTCCATTACAAGCAAAATCTGTTCGTAATCATAAACCCATTAAGTAAATGAAAATGATATACGTAGTGAATTTTAATATTGAGTTAATAAAAATAACAAAAGTCCATTAATGTTTACGTAAGTAACTTAAAAAATTGTGAGATAAACAAAACCTAGAGAAAGTCTTTATAGTTTTCCTCTCTACAACAATTAAGCCCCCAAACTTGCGGAACTGTCAACGCTATACGTAATTATTATTATTGTCATTATTATTCAAATTTAATTACTATGGGTATTATTGTACTTAATACTATAATTTAAAAATTTATTATATATAATTAGTATTTGTATTTAGGGTTTAGGGTTTACTGTTAGGATTATAGACTTATAGTTTAGGTTAGATTTTGTCTTTAGGGTTTTAAAGTTTAGGATTAGGGTCTTGGGTTTAAGTTTAGATTTAGGGTCTAAGGTAAAGGTTAGGGTTAGGATTAGGGTTAGTGTTTTTGTTAAGGTTTAGGTTTACAGTTAGAGTTTAGATTTAGGTATAGGGTTTATGGTTAGGAGGATTGAGGTTTTATGATTAATGTTTGGATTGGGGTTTAGGGTTTTAGGTTTTAATAAGTATACATTGGATACAAATAAAAAATTTAAATAAAATATTTGATTATATTAACTATATTCAAAATTATAAGCAAAAAACTAAAAACAAATATTACTTTTGTTACTAATTAGAATACGATTGAAACTCCTAAACTAGTAAAATCTAGAAGATCCACAAACCAGTATACCACAAAAGACCTCTAAACAAACCAAACAAGTTATTTTGTTAATTTATTCTTTAAATTTCGTAAGATCCCTAAATAAAAATAGTTTAAAAATATTTTTAAGCTTCTTAAATTGCATGGTCATAATTTATGTACAATTTCGATAAATGATAAATATATAAAAAAACTTATTTTTTTAAATCTTTGTTGATCATATATTTTATGTTTATTTAGGTTAAAATCAGGTCTTGTCGGCTTTAATTATTATGTTATTTTGGGTTCGAGTTAGATAAATCTCGAGTTTATGTCATTTTGGGTTTAGGCGAATTCTGGCTTGGGTCATTTCGGGTCTAGGTATTTCAGATTCGATTCTTTTGAGTTCAATTTTTCTCAGGTTTTACTTCATTAGGTTTGAGTTCAAGTCATGTTTGATAGAATCAGGATTCAAGTTATTAACATTCTTTGTCAAATCGAATTAGGTGGAGTTTGGATACAGATGGATTTGACTAGATCGTCAGGCCAGATCAAAATTTAATATTCCTAAATGAGGGCAATTATTTAGAGAAAAAAAAACAAAAATAAATTAAGGATCAGATGGCCAAATTTCGATTGGAAGGCTAGCTAGATTTTGTCGAAGAACGGTGAAAGAAACTCACAAGTGGTTGTCATTTATTAGTGAAAACGAGTATTAAACCAAGATCTTAGAAATGATTTTGTACTTAGTATTACATAAATTAATAGGAGTAAAGTTCTTAACAGACTCAAAATTATTGGTATTGGGGATCAAAGAAACAAGGCAAACAGTCCACTCCTCAGGGATTTGTTGCTTGATAAAAATGTTTGGATGTCTCTAATAACACAAAGTTTAACCACTTCCTAGAACTTTTGAAACAGGAAAAAAGAAAAAAGAAAAAAGGTGAAAGACATCAGGACCACTGGCATTAACAGCTTTTATATCCGAAGGTTTTATATTCTAAAGGGCTTCCTGGATTTAAAGAGCAGTAGGAACAACACAAAGCCTATATAGATTTCTACGTGACTTTGCGTGTAGCTCATATGGTTTCTCCATTTAACAATTTGATAGATGCAGAGGCTTTAAACATTTTAATGAGGGAGGCATCCAAGAAGGAACTGTTCAAAGTAGTGACGATTGGCAAAGACAATGTGTTGCTAATGCATCTTAAATACACTAATGCCACATTGTTCTTTAATGAATAGAGCTATAATAATCTGCAAAACTTAATGAGAATTATAAATTGCTTTCAATGATTTTCAGGGTTGAAAATAAATTTATTGAAATCAAGTCTGTATGGGGTTGGAATGGACTTAAATACAATAAAAGTAGCAGCTGACAGGTTTCAATGTAAAACTGATGAATTTCCCGTCAAATATCTTAGGCTCCCAGTTGGCAGAAGTGTGAGGTGGAAAGCAACGTGGCAACAGGTAATAGACAAAATCAAACAAAAGCTTGGTGACTGGAAAGCACAATTTTTGCCTGCAGGGGGCGTATTACTTCAGTGAAATAAGTGCTAAATAGCTTGCCCTTATTCTTCTTCTCAATTTATTGTGCCCCAACAAGTGTTCTCTGATGTTTAGAATCTCTTTGAACTTTTTTTTGCCAGTAGGGTGCTTTGGGGAGGGTAGGAAAATAGCTTGGGTCCCCTGCAGTAAAGTGATATCAAGCAAAGAAGTGATATCAAATTCTACCATTTACTACTGCAACTACTACCTATATTATTTTTATTGCTAGTACTATTTTATTTTATTGGGTAAGTACGATTATTATTATTATTATTATTATTATTATTATTATTATTATTATTATTATTATTATTATTATTATTATAGGCATTATTATTATTTAGCCATTATTACTCTTATTATTATTTTTATTATGTTATTATTGGTATTATTACTCAAGACTAATTAAATGAATCAATCAAACTAAAGCTTAAGCCAACCAAGTAACGATCGAAAAAATATTGAAACAATCAATTCATACAACAATCTATATGAAAAATGAGACTAACTATATTAAGCATAATTAAATACCATAAATCAATTTCATAACACATTTTCCATAAATAAAATTACCTAAAAATTAAAAAAATTAACACAAATCAATTGGCAATAACCAAACTAAAATACCTAGACCAATGTAAGAAAAACAATCACCATACATAAATTTTAATGACAAAATAAATAATAAAAACACATTTTTTTCGGTCCAAATAGCTAAAATATTCGGATATATACTTAAAAAAAAAAAATTACCTATAACAGCTATTGGGACGTCGGATTGGCAATACCCAACTGTGGAACCAAAGATAGGAGTTTAAACTGCAAAATAGAAGCAAAATCTCTCAAGAAATACAATATTTATACTATTTACTTCAAATCGAAAAATAACAGTAAAAATAATCACAAACAAGAGTAATTTCCATAGATCTACAAAATGGGCAGAAGAACGGTGCAAATCGGCCGGTGAAAGACCATAATCGGCGGTAATTGACCGACGTCCGTCGGCAGCGCTCGAGATTCAAACACGACCAGCAACTTCGCGACTGAAGCAGAAGAGGAAGAAGATGGGTTTTAAAAACATATTACCAACCACTAGCCGTTGGTAACTGTTTAATTGAAACGCAACATTTTACTTTGATATTTACCAACGGCCTAACCGTTGGTAACTAAGCCCACTTAAACAGGCCCAATTGTAGGCCATAATATACCGACGCGTCACAGTAGGAAAACTACCAACGGGCATAACCGTAGCTTAGCCATTGGTAAAAGCACAAAAAAAAAAATTTCCACAAACGCGTGCACGTTGGAAATTTTTACCAACGGTCTTACATGTTGGCAATTACCAACGACTACAAAAAATGCATTCATTTTTCACCAACGTGTGCACGTTGGAAATTTTTACCAATGGTCCTACACATTGGCAATTACCAACGGCTTAGCCATTGGTAATAAAACTGTTGGAAAATCATGATTTTTTAGTAGTGGTAGTAACACCCCACTTGGTGCAAATTCTTCAATGTCTTCTTTCCCGAGCTTACTATCTTCAAAATCCTCATATGGTATTCGATGTTAATTTTGTAGTTTTAAATATTGCACCTCATTTGGGTGGCTTAAGAATGATACCTCTTTTGTCAAACTAAACGTATGAGAAGTGAAACTAGATCAGTGTTTAACAATCTAATTAGCTTTGGGATACGATGCCTCCAGTACAAATATAGGCATCAAATTCAAAATGGTGGTATACAGAGTCAACTGTACAAGTTTCTACCACAGCAGAAGGTGATTATGTTGTATTGTTTTCCATGAAAGAATGCTTTGCCAGCATAAAATGAAGCAAATGACAGTGACTATTGACAGCCGGACAACAAAGTTGCAGGAAGCATACAATTGAAATAAACAATGTAGGTCAAACTCGGCCATGAGTTAATCGAACGCGAGGTTCCCATCCGGATCTGGAAAACCCACCATGAGATAGACAGAATTGACAAGTGAAAGGGGCACAATATCGGGCTTTAAACAAAAGAGGAAGAAAGTGTAGAATGGCCCGAACTTGAGTTTCGAGGGAATGCGAGTATGAATGAGGCTTGGCCGCCTTTTTTTAGTAAAATCAGATCAGATACATCTAATTGCACTCACAACTTGGATACTTATGGAATCAATAGCAACAGTTGAATCAGCAAAGATAGAGAGTAAAAGTATTCAAAAGAAGAAGAAAGAGCTTGAGCTATAGATAAGAAACAAGTGAAATAAGGGCTTGTATTTATAGGAAGTGAAGAAGGAGACATACATTTTTGTAAGCAATGTGGGATAAACAATGTATACTAGGTAAAAGAGGAGATATGCTTTTTCTAAATGAAGTGGGATAAAGAACCATTCTCAAGGGTTTTCCTATTTGGGATAAATAAGTCTTTTGAAGTACACTCCACATACAACATTTTCTTCACATGCTAGAAGATAGATTTGTTTGCTATGCTAATCTTCCATTAGTTCTCACATACAATGTATGTTTCTGTAATATGCTACCTGCTATGCCATTCCTCTTTCAAAACGATTACGTTTATGGAATTATTTAAAGGAAAATATTGTTGCAAAATGTCACCCTTTTCTTGGATTTCCTTTATAAACTTATTCTTTCTTTTGCCAGTAATATTATGGTGTGAATTCCCAAGTTCACTTGTTTCCTCTCAGCCAAACTGATCATTTCCAAAATTTGTATTAGGCGTAGGTTCATATTTGATGCTTCCTCTATATTTATTTATTTTTTGACTACCAAAAAATCTCTAGCTTGTTTTTTTCCCTTTTTTTTATTAAGAAAAAGAAATGACTTTCATCACATCCATAGGTATACCAATTTGCCTGCAAATGATGTGATCTCAACTAATAATAATATCTCGATTGGTTCTTTTTCTTTCCATTAGGAAAGATGACTGTCCTTCTATAGGCTCAAATATAGCTTCAAGGAAGTTAAGTTGCAAATTTTTGTTTCACCTAGGAGTTGGGAATACTTCATGGAATAAGCCTTTTTCCTTTATTCATAAGAAAATTTGATATTCTATGTAGAATTCTCTTCGGCCAGAATATTCAGTATAAAATATTTAGCTAGAAAATTTGATTTTCTATGTAGAATTCTCTTTCTTTGGCTCTTGAGATATGACAAGCTTGGCGGTGGTTTCTCCAATGCTGTTGGCGCCACTGGTGATAATAGCAACTTTGCCCTCTAACCTACAAGTATTGGTGGGAAGGGTTTGTTGGGGGTGAGGAAGAAGTGGATTTAATGGGCTTTTTTGATCGATCGATGTACAATAGCCAAAAAGATATATAAAGGAGAGAGGCACTGGAAAGACAGCTATTTGATAAAAATCAATTACGTAGGATAGAACAAAAAGAAATAAAAAGATTGAACGAATAAAATCTGAATTTTGAAAAATTAACCTGACCTTTTTCTTGTCATAGTGTTTTTAATCACTATTGTTTCTTGTTTTGGTCAATTTAATTCCAAAAGTTATAAAACACATAAAAAAAATTAATATGTCAGCATTTAAACGTTAATTATGTACCATATTAGCTTTTTTGTCTGTCACCTAGTAAGACATTAAAATTAGGACTAATAGAACTAATGATTTGATAGTTTTAGGAGTACTTTGACAAGTTAATGAGTTTTATGACTAAGTTGGGAAAACATGAAAATTTTTTAGTACCAACTAATATCTTATATTTTTTCCTTTTATTTTTTTCCGGTTTCTTTTCTCGATTCTCTTCATCCCCCATTTTTGTGCTCTAGCTACTATAAATCTAAAAATGAAAACCTGAGCAGCATAAATTAGGCCCCAACAAATCACATAAAAGGGCCCACAACCCAAAAGGCCCATAAACCCAAGACACGAAAAAACAATTCTCAACCTACAACAACATTCAGGGGCAAAATAGCCAAGCCACTATAGTTTACTGCTCTATGAACAGTAACCTTCACAATAATTAGTGGTAATTTACTTAGCTTGTATATCAATTGAAACTTCATGTATAAGTATAAATTTTTAAAATATGTTTTTTTGAAATGTTAGGCATTTTATATTGATTTTTTATTGACTGAGTAAGGAAAAAATAAGAAAAAAATAATTAATTTTAAAAATAATTTTTTATAAAATTAATTATTAATTAGATAAAATATTTTCTTCCAAATGACATTGATTCTAAATAAAAAATTTTAAAAAATAAAATAATGATTTATTTTTAATGGAATAAGAATAAAGTCAAAAATAGAAAATAAGACCCTTAGCGAAAATTTGTTACTCAATGATGTGAAGCCCTACTTTATAAAGATGAAAAACACAATGCTAGTCCCTAGCAAATGACTCCATACATATAAAAACAACCAAAACAAACAAGTTAATGAAACAGAATTAATGCCTCATTAAGGACAAAATATACTTACTTACTCAATAGTTAAAAAATTCAAGTAAGTACAAAAAGTGGTGAATTTGTTGCTAACAGTAAAAAATCACTCTCTAAGTGTTTCACTATTTGTAATATGGATTCCTAAATGCAATAATACTCTCTTCACTTCGCCTTGTGATTTTAGCCATAAACTTGCAAGAAGACTTAAACTCTCTTAATTATGGGTCACATATATAACCAAGAGTTTGATAGGCTTCTCTTTGTTTGTAATGGAGTTGGGTTTGGTAAGGAAAAACATTGGTAGAAGGCTTTTTCGGTGGATTTCAAGTTGCTAGTAAAGTATAAAGCACATAAAATTTTATACCGTTTTTCTTTACATTCAACACACTACCTACCTATCGTGCAAAAAATATATGCATATTACCTTAATCCTTCTTTACTCTTAAGGAAAAATTAAATCTCTTTAACCTCATTTATTTCTTCTTCTTTTGGCTTTTTTATTTTTAAGCAAGTGATGGGGAACACACAAAATTTCTCACCTAAAAGCCAAGTTCTTACCATCCTTACAACATGATTGCTCATTCACAAATGAATCCACCCTATAATTAAAATTATGCTCATAAACCCCCATACTTATATATTTCATTCACTCCCCCAAATTCGAACCTAAACCGCATATATTTTTAACCCATGACTCTCTTTACACCTTACTAGTATCTCGATTAAAGAAATGATATAAATAAATGGGATGAGGGTTCTAATGTTGAGTTCATGAAAGAAATAAGCTATAGGCTCAAAGGGGTTCACTAAAGGATAAATAACATAGGGATGACTATTTGGGAATAAAGAATGTATCCTATATTACCATCATCAACTCTAAGACTATGTGCAACAATGTATGTTTGAAAAGGTCTTCAAGTAAATTCTAGATCTGTGACAAGATAGAGCTCATTAACAATAAAAAGAATTATATAACATCATAAATTAATCATCTAGGCTAAAAATACTCACCAAGCTAATTTATACCAATAGCAACAAAGACATACTTTAAGCACTTACAAGAAATTAACAACATTTAGAAGTAAGAATCTCATCTTTGCAAAAAATTATTCATCATTTGGGGTCCCTACAATGCGTCAAACAATCTAAATGTTACTAAATGTACCTAATCATGTCACTACCACTAGATATGAATCATGTTAAGAAAAATAAAAACATTAAAATTAAAAATTGCATGAGCATGAAATCATAGCATAGGCACACAACAACAAACATCATCTCCTACCACATCTGTAATGAATATTATCCTAAATGTAAAGTGAAAATAGATAGACATGGTGGAATGTACATTGGGAAGCTAGGTATCTCACCTCCAAATTAGTCATGCTGCTAAGAATGGAACCCAAAATTCTCACTGGGTGTGTGACCAGATGGATGCGGTGCTTATGTATCATTCTCAGTGCTATAGCGTTTCTCCATATTACAACTTACAATTCCAGCAATTAACCTTTTAATAAACAATATCTACACTACATTGGTAAAGAAAAACTTAAAATAAACTGAACTAAAACATACAAAATAAATATTAAAGAAAAATTAAAGGATTGGATTGCCTCTCAACGAGTGCTAAGTTTTATGTCACTTGCTTGACAAGCACTCAAATGAAACTACTCTACTTAACCCCAATGCTTCTCCCTAAAATCAAATCCAACATTATCCTTAATGTGATGGAAAGAAAAAATAGGGTATCATACTTCAAATTTGTCAAAGAATTCAAAGCACTTACGATACAAAACTCTTCTAAAAACTCACACTTATCATTATTACCTTCAAACCAAGTTATCAATTGATTTTTAGAAATAATAGATGGGAAAGATTGTATCACATAAGATGATATCATATCAACCCTATTTTCAAGTTTGCAAATCATTTGTATTTTGAAGACTTTTGTATATATTGAAGGCCACTTGCTCTTTGTCTACTCTCAAGATAAGCTCTGTGCCTGCTATATCAATGAAAGCTTTTTTAGTGGAAAAAAATGGTCTATACAAGATGATTGGAATGTATTGATCTTTTTCAATGTCAAGGACAACAAAATCATATTGGAAACACAAACTTGCTAGCCTTCACTAACACATCCTCTATCATCAATCCTAGATAAGTGAGTGATCTATCAGCAAGCCGTAGGCAAATAGTGGAACTTTTGAAAGATAAAGAATAACATAAGATTAATGCTTGCACCCAAATCATCTAGAATCTTGTTGAAGTGATAAATGCCAATGTTATATAGAATGCTGAAACTACCAGGATCTTGTAATTTTTTAGGCAACTTTTTTTGTAGCATAACACTACATTCTTCAGTGATCATCACAGTCTCAATTTTCTCAAATTTCTTTTTGTTAGACATAATGTACTTAAGAAACTTAGCATAGTTAAGCACTTGTTGGATTGCCTCTAACAAGGGACTATTAATTTCCACCTTTCTAAAGATATCTAAAATATTATAAAATTGTTTGTCTAACTTCTCCTTCTTAAACCTTTGAAGATACAAAGTAAATGATGTTGAAAAAGGTATAAGTGAAGAAAATGAGGTACCTTATCTTTTCTGTTCAGGTGCACTTTCATCAGCCTTCTTTTCTTCATTTTCTTACACAAATCATTATTGTTCTTTGTCTTTTTTCGCTTCTTTTGAATTTTTGGATGGAAGGGAGTTATCTTCCTTATTATTTGGTTTAACTTCTTCCAATTTCTTACGACTTTTCAAGGTAATGGCCTTGCAATGCTCCCTTAGATTTACTCAAGTATTGTTATGAAGTTTTTCTTGTTGAAGTGAACCTACAACTTTTAACCAATTATCTCACTCATGTTTCCAAAATTTTCACTGAATACACAATGTTTGTCATTTACATCTCCATGTTGTCCATCTGACTTTCTTTTTGTGAAAATCTATTCCTTGTTTTAGTGATGAATGTTCCAAGCAAGTTTTCTAGCAATGGCTTCTTTTCCATGGGTGGTTGAGCAAAGCTTGGTGGATTAGATGTCATTTTATTGCCTCCATAGGCATCTTGGTTTCTGAACCCTTCATTGAATTGACCCCAGTGGTGGAACCAAAATTTTTGGTTCAGGGGGGCGAACCTGGAGGAGAGTCGACCAAGCCCGAATGAGAGGGACGGTATTGCGGCGAGAGAAAGCTGGAGATTGGGACTAAGTCTTACTAATTCAAAGATTAGGGTGCAACTCGTACAAGTATCAAAATTTGGAGGACTAATGGTGCATTTAGGCCATGTTTGAATATCTGTTTAAGGCTAGAGGGAATAATTACTCATTCGGTCACTGCTTTCTTAAACGCCTACCTCACTGCCCCCCCCATCTTCATATTCTTCCATTATTTCTGGTGGGCAAAATTGCATTTTCAATCTCTAATTTCTCTTGAATTAACCAATTAATTACTTATATTTAAATTTTTTCAAAATTTTCAGGAGGGCAGTGGCACCCCTTGCCCTACATAGGTCTGCCACTGATTGACCCTACATCTGATTGCCTTTATAGTCATAACCTAATTAATTCATAAAAATGCTTGCTCTTACTCATGCGCTAATGGGTAATGAGAAGAACTTGTTACTATTGCCTACTTCACTAGTCTTTCCTTGCTTGTGAACTTGGCAAACTAGTTATTTAAAGCTGCTGTTTATGCTGATAACTAGATAATTTGATCAACCCCATGGCTTCCACCATTTTCTCACACACCAGACATCTTAAAAGGCCACTGATAACTATTGGATATGTCCTCTAGAAGCATGAAATTCTCTTGTGAAGTCTTAGCCATTAAAGTTCCTCCAACTGCTACATCCACAATGGTTCTTGTTTGACCATTGATTCCATTGTAGAACATTTTAATCTACATCCACTCTAGATAACCATGGTTCGTGCAACTTTATGAACAAGCCTTGAAATCTTTCCTAAGCTTCATAGAGCAACTCCAACTCATGCTGCCTGAATGAGCTAATCTTTGATCTTAACTTAGAGACATTTACTGGACGAAAAAATTTTGTGCAACTTCTTGCTAAGTGGTCATGCCGCCAACTGGTGTAGCGTGTACCCAACTTTTTGCCTTGTCCTAGAAAGAAAAAGAAAACAAAGTGAGGCACAATTTATTAGAAGTAGCTCCCTCAATTTTAATGGTGTCACACATCTCTTGAAAATTCACCAAGTGGTCACTTGGGTTGTCAAGTAAAGGTCCTCCAAATTGATTCATTAGCACCAAATCGATTAAGCTAAGAAGAATATGAAAGTTCTTTGCATTAACCATCGGTCTCTAAATCCCATGATAGTTGTTTGCTATCATTGGCTGACAATATTCTCTGATGGGTCTTTGCTACTGAAAACCCATGTACTGGCTAATTTACCTATTCATGTTAAGCTGCCCATCAAAATCTTGATTTTATTGCCTTTGAGCCACCCTTTCTCTCTCAAATTTTTAATGCTCAACTCGGTCTATTTCTTGTTGTTCTTGGGCTAACCTATCTCGTTCCAGCCTTTTTTGTTCTTGTCTTTCTAACTCAACTTTTCTCTCTGCTTCTGCTTGGTCATTCATCTTCTTTTGCTTTCTAAGTGCTTTGACTATTTGTTCCAACTCAAGATTATACGGCTTTTCTTGCCCTTTAGTTGTTTGGGTTGTGCATCAACAACACAAATAATCTGCACAATAAAAATAGGGAGATAAAAAAAAATTGATAGGACCACAAATAAGAAATTATTACAAGTATACAATTGTTGAACAAGAAATAAAACTGGTGAAACCAGGTCGTGTCTACAGGGATCAAATGTTAGGGAAAACAAAGTTAGTAGAGAATTGTAAAAAGAGGCTAAACGAATTTAAATGCTTAAATTAAATAAGAAATGACAAATAATCAATACAATTAACTACTTACAATTACTAACTATTACTAAGTAATTCTAGAGGAAAACGAACACTAACTACTATCTATAAGCATAATCAAATGACTATGGGAAAATAACTCTTCTAGAGCAATTGATCCTTTTGTAATCCATTTTGAGCTTATTTATTATTCACCTAGAATGTTTACTAATTTATTGCAGATGAAATTATCCAATAAAAAATTCCTTCTCCGAAGATAAATTTATTTAATCCCTCTAATATTAATTGATAATTCCTTATCCACCAAAAATTAAAAAATTTTAAGCTCCATGTGGTCTATTCTTTTCTTAAAGGCATGAGGCTTCCGGTCTTGAAGTTATTTTAACCTAATTTGTTTGTTTCTTCTAACAAAAATTTCTTTTCCAAAAAATCAATTTGTATCCAAAAATAAACTCATAGCTAAAAGTCTTAACAATCAAACACAAGAACAAACCAGTTAATAAATTTCATAAATAATTTAGGGTTCAAGTAAACAATCACCAAAGTATCCAAGATTCATAATCACTATAGAAGATAGAAAAACCTAACCTAATAACATTTTTGAAATAAATCCAACAAATAATCCAAGATCCATGTTAAATTAAGAAAATAGAGGAAGAGAATTAGGAAATTAAATATCAAGAAAACCCTTGAATTAAGGTCATCGATCCTCCCCACAGCCACAAGGAACGCCTAAACCTTTCTTTCTTTTTTGTTGTTGTTGTTTTTTTTTTTCTTTTTTTGGCCATCTTGTTCTGCGTTCAATCTCCGTCTTTTTTTTTTGCCTTTCCTTTTCTCCCTATTGTTGCACGTCATGATGTGTGTGTGTGTGTCTATATATATATATATATATATATAGCCTCAAGTTCAATGTTGCCACGCCAAATTTTGGTGTATTCTCACTAAAGTGTTAAATACCGTTACCATAAGGTATACTACACCCTAAATTTTTAAGGTATACCGAATGATATACCATACTGCATACCGTTACCGTTTTCATAAAAAATAAATGTTAGAATATTATTTTAAGATGTCATAGTTTATTTAATAATTTATTTTTACACATTTTATATGTATTCTGATTTTTCTCATTATAATTTTTCAAATATAAATAAAATATATGTGATAGAAGATATTTTTTTAATACAAAAAACATTAAAAAAATGTTATATATAGAGCAAAATAAATAATACTAAAAAAAACTAATTTATTGATATACTATAAATATAAATAATACCATCCATTAATTTTTTATATTAATTAAGAAAAATAACAAAAAAATTTAAAAGTAAATGTTTATTTTATGATATGTGTATTATTTTTATTTTAATGGTTCATATATTTATGATATTTTGATGTAAAAAAAAATAGGCGCAAAAAATTAAATATCACGGTACGTACCACACGATATTTGCGGTATACTACGGTTTTTTGACAAAATATATACAAAAAATGCGCGGTATGCAGTATACCACGAAATACCACAGTAACCGCACAGTAAAATGACAAAATGCGAAAACATATACGGTAAGCAATATACCGCATGATATGTCGCGGTATATCGCAGTATTTAATTCAGTGGTTCTCACTAGCACCATTGCTGAAAGGATTACTTGCTACCCTTCGGTTGTGGCACTAAATATTTGTTATGGCCACACCAATTTACAGCAACTCCAAACTCCTTTGATGTAAGCTTTTGTCATGTGTCTTGAGCTCCAAGAATGCTACTACTTGCAATTTTCTTTTCAACCTACATAAAGACACCAAAACAATGCTACAAGACCATAAATTATTCATAAATTAAGCTCAATTATAGGGCTAAAATACCAATATGTAATAGACTTTAAAAATTTGGGACCAACAAACAACAAAAGAGAGATTATGGACCAATTTGCAGCGATAATTATAATTTTAAAACTAATGACTTGTTTAACAACAACTCAAACACATAACTGATACTTGTATTTTCGACGATCGAGTTCTGTAAATATCTTCTCTTCACTCGATTAAGGGATTGGAATAAGTGACACGCACATGCCTGTACCTCATCATGCCAACTAGTTTCATACTTGTGGTGATATCTACAAGCTCGATCGTTGGCCACAGAATAAAGACTAAAATAAAGGTCGTTAGCAAGAACACAGGGTAACGGTGCCATTACACGTTTTCAATTTGTATCATTTCTCACAGAGTAAACATGCATAACACGTGTTAACAAAGCTGGTACAATATCCAAAATTCAAATCAATTCAACAACCTTTGGTTTGTAAAATTTACAAAAACTCCACTCTGATTTGCCCAAACCTACATTTACCCTTTGTATAATAAAAAACCTACAGTTGCCCATCTCTAGCTAACCTCATCAAGCCATCCGTTTGGTGGTAGGCCCTAGCAGTAGGATACCTATTTGCTAAACCATACTCTATGATCTCATACCTCTACAATCACTTGAGTGCCCACTTCATTGTGGCAACAACAATCCCTTCTTGATCGATAACTCTAGCATAATTCATTGTTGCAATGTATTTTTAGGAGTCACCACTAATTCATTTACATTTAGGTCGATTAGACACCTTAAAATAGTTTACGAGAATTCAAAGCGTTCGAGAGTAGGATTACGCTAAAATAACTTTATTATATATCTCAAAAATTGTAACCGTAGTTTGATTTAAATTTTTGTTTTACTTGCTGTTAAATATTTTAATTAATTGTCCAAACCATGGATTTTAATTAAACAACCCAGATATGGACTCTTAAATATTACTACTTAATTTTGTTTATTTTATGTAATTTTAATATTTCTAAACCATGGATTCTATCGAATCACCTAAATATGGAATTTAAGATTTACTTTTTTATTTATCTTTTAAATATTTTAATTAATTATCAATCCAAATCATAAATATTATCAGATCATCTGGACATAAATATTAGAACTTAATTTATTTATGCTTGTATTTATTTTTTTAATTACTTTTAAAGATTATAAATAATTATCCAAGGATTTGAATTTTAAAGTTTATTTTTATTCTAAATTCATCCTAGGGTTTTATCAAACCAACACGGAAAGTGTGATTTTTGAGATGTAATATGTAAATTAAATGGATTGACATTAATTATTAATTATCTAACCTAAAATTTCAATCCTACCTAATGTCAATCACAAACTAATTCATAGTCTTAACAAATAAAATAAGCAAACAACGAAAATAAAAATAAACAAAAACAATGCTGTTGGTGACCGAATTGAAAATAGAGAGAAATAAGGACCATAACAAACATAATTAAAAGACTAGGGGCCTCAATGTGAATTTTACCAAAGAAGACAAGCTGGCTGGGTCGGATGAACTATTACCGAGTCGGGTTCATGGGTTGTGATTCAGATCTTCACTATTCCTCTTTGATTTGATGTTCTCCAGCAATGAGAGAAGGACGGCGGGGCTTGGACTTCAAAGGCGACAACGCGAGGAGTAGTAGCGAGTGGCAAATTGGGAGCAGCCGGGATACGGGACTCGGACAGCGATGGGGCGACAGTGCAGGGGGCTCCAACGGGTGATGTTGGGGGCGGTTGGAACCGGTGAAGTAATAGATGGAGAGGGGGGGACGGCAGCGGTGTAGCCTTTTCGGCAAGGGAGGCGGAGCTAGACCAACGGCGGTGGCTGGAGACGTCCAGGTAATGAGAACCAAGGCGTTGATGGTGGCGGCCGCTCAAGGGAAAAATCAAGGTTTCTGGCGTTGAGCTGTGAGAAATCAGGCGCCAAAACTGCAGTTTTAGCCCTTTTTCTTGTTGGAGCTTAGGGTTTAAAATTTCTTAGCTCTTTTCTCCTGGTGGTGACCCATGTTTATAGTAGAAGAGTTGAAAAACGTGGTTAACATGGTTTTTTTAGAGTTTAAAACTCATCCAAATCCAATTTGAAGTGGTTAATATCTATTAGCATATAATCTGGCCAAAATATCAATTTTAGTGCAAATAAAACTCTTAGGCTAGTAATTTGGTACCCATTTTTATGCGAAAGTGCAATTTGGCCCAACTTTTGCAGGATTTGTTAAATTAGCACAAAGCTTTGTAACAATAACCAAATTTTTCCATAACTTCATAGAATCGCCAGATTTGGCTCAAACTCTCTAAAATTGACAGACTTGGTCTAAATTTTCTAACTTTTCCTATAATCTTCTGAAAACCCTCGATTTTCACCTAAATTTTTTTCCTTTTGCCTAAATTGACCCAACAAAACTTTAAGGATTCAAAATTAGTACCTAAACTACGTGAATTCTTATTTTAACCCTAAATGATCATCCTAAATTCCTAAAGATGTATGGTATGAATAACAACGTAACTTAAATGTTACTAGACCAACCAACTATGTAAGACTTTAAAATGACCAAAATGACTCAAATATCCTAACAAATGACCGGATTGCTCCTACAAAACAAAAAATGCTTCTAAACTAGTTTTTCTTAACCTAGAACTAAATAAAAATTAGTACCCGAATAAAATTGGGTGTCAACATCTGCCATACACTACAATCACCGGCCTGGGTAAATCTCATACCGTACACTACAATCGCCGCCCCCTCCCATGGTAAATCCAACATTTTCTAAACCTTACCAAAGACGAAAAGACCTCCGATGTTCCTTGCCACTGTCTCTACTGCTGCTGCCACTTTGCCTAGGGTGTAACCCTGTCATCCAATTCCTAATCCACCTTATCAGGGTCATGGGACAATGAGCTCCATCTTTCAAACATCAATTGCAGAACATCTCCCCGTCACTTTGGTCCATAAGCCTAAGACGTGTTGTTTGTTACCCTATCAATTGATAATCATTGGATCATATCGCTCTTTCGTGACCGAACGACGAAGCTTCCCTTATTATGGTTTACCTGAAGGGTCAGTATGTGTGAATGGCATGAAGGATGAGGTGACTTACAATGGGTTGCGGTGTTTCTCTGTTTGATCCTGAAGATATTGACCTGTAAAGGTTTGGATCTATTGGGGACTTTGTTGTTTGAATTTATAGAAGTTGGTACGAGGTACAGACTTTGTTCGAGAAGCTTTTAGTTGTTGAGATAATTGGAAGATGCTAGTTGTTTTGCAACAATGCAATCAGTACTATGAGAAGGTTAGGCCTTATCAGCCGGGCTGATCTGGTTTTTCACCCTGTAGGAATTTCAGATAGATCAATTGTAGGACTTTTCAATCCGGGACAGGTTTACTCCCAACTCCTTACAAGTGCATTGTTAATTCAATAAACAAGCAGGCAGCTTCTTTTCGATCATCGTCAATTCTTTCCCCCAACCCAAGGTGCAATTTCTTGTTGCTAATTCTGATATTGTTGATCAGCCCTGGTGATCGTGTTCATAAACAAGCTCTTTCCAACATTTAGATAACCAAAAATCAAAATTGTTTGCGTATTTGGATCAATTGAAGGTAACCCAGCCGTATGCATGTATTTCACTTTACCTATATAATTAAACTGGCAAATATGTGAAATGGAGCCCACCACCAAATGGACGGCATGATGGAGTTAGCTAGAGAGGGGGTAACTGTAGGTTTCTGATAATGCAGGCGGTTAACTTAACTGTATGTTTGGGTGTACATCCGGGATTTCTATAAATTTCCCTTCTAGTTTTGAAAGAAATGCTGGTACGAAAAGTCTCTGAGTTTTCGTATTAATTACAATTAGACCACAGTTTTGAAAATATACGTTTTACTGCTTAATTATTTATAAATTATATGATAATTAAATTTCAGCAAATTTAAATTGTCTATTAATTTCTTGATTGTTTATGAATAATTTAAACAATCATTTCTCTTCTTCATAGATGTGAAGATAATATATTTTTTTTGGAGTTGAAAAAAGTAGCGGGATGAAAGTGGGTTTCTCAAGCCGGGGGGAAGTGTAATTGATCCAACCGAAAATACCATTAAAAAAAAATAAAAAGTCTTAAAAGATTGGAAGTGAGAAACTTGCATAGAAGTGATTGGAAACTTTCACAATCATACCGGCTTCACTTAATTGAGTCATATCCTGCAGGTAATGACTCAATGCCTACTTTTTAAAATAATAATAATAATAATTGAGTCATATCCCAAACTTTTAATAATCTAAAATAATTATCCCACTTTCGGAAGAGACAAAAAAATTGCTAATTACTGTCAAGCTAGCCAGACCCTCCGGAAACCACGAGCACTCTTGCAGGTCGCAGCTCCGAATATTATTTTAATTTGAGGGGTTCTTGAAGAAAGAATCCAATAGAGAAAAAGGAGCCACCTAATCCGTAACACATGTCGGAAATTTGGTTCCTGTCAATTTGGACGACTTTTCGTCTCTAGATAATCTGGATCGGTTGACAGATCCAACCATCAAGATTTCAAGCAGAGCAACCTCTGCTACATGATACTGTTTTGAGAATAGCTCGCTTGATAATCCTTAATCGTCCATTTCCCAGATGGCGGAGATCGTCTATTCCATACTTAAGCAGCTGGCGGAAGAGGAGGTGAAGCTGCTGCTCGGCTCGGGGCCAAGGAACAAGTCGAAAATCTCACCCGCATTTTCAGAGCCATCCGAGCCGTTCTCCGAGATGCGGAGAGGAAGCGTGTCCGAGAAGAGAGCGTCCAAAAATGGCTGGCCCAGCTCAAAGACGTTTCTTGCGGCGCTGAGGATGTGCTGGACCAGTGGAGGAGCGTCCGTCTCAGAGCCAAGATCGTGCAGGAGCTCGACACAGCACCAGAAAACAGTGTAAGCTCCTTCCTCCGCCCTTTATTGCCTTGCTCCTGTGTCAATCAAGTTGCTCGCTTCTGCATCAGTCGAGCTTCTTGCTTACTCGACCAACTTGTTCTGCGACACAACGTCGCTGGGAAGATCAAAGACCTCAATAAAAGGCTGGATAAAATCAACAAAGACAAACAGGAGTTTGGCTTTGTCTCTGAGAGCAGAACTGATGAGGAAGAAAGACCCCGGACTGCCTCTGTCATTCATGTTGCAGAGATTTGTGGCAGAGAGCAAGAACAGACTCGTGTTAAAAATATGCTACTTAGAGGTATTGGAGAAGAAGAGGCTCTGCGTGTCATCTCCATTGTAGGAATCGGTGGTCTTGGTAAGACGACTCTTGCCCGACTGGTCTACAGCGATGCTGGAATCGAAGCCCATTTTGAGAAGAAAATATGGATATGTGTCTCAAATCGGTTTGATGAGACAGTGATAGCCAAAGAGGTCCTCAAAAAATGTAGAGGTAACCGTCCAGATGTAGATGGACTGGATATCATATTACAACAGATTCATGAGCATGTTTCAGGAAGGAGAATTCTACTTGTTTTGGATGATGTTTGGACAGAGAAGGGTGAGAAATGGGAACAGCTTATTAATAGCCTCAAGAGTGCTGCGCTGCCGGGGAGTAGGATTTTAGTGACCACGCGGAATGAAGAAGTTGCAAATGCTTTGGGCTCCGAACAATCTGAAATATTTCACGTAGGGATCTTGAATGAAGAGGATTCTTGGGCCTTATTTACTCAATCAGCATTTCATGGAATGACAAGGGATAAGAGAGAAAAGTTTGAAGGTGTTGGTAGAAAAATTCTAGACAAGTGTGCTGGCTTACCACTCGCAATAAAATTTATAAGCAGTACCTTACGCTTCAAAAGAACAATACAGGAGTAGCAACATGTCTTAGGGAGTGAAACTTGGAAGATTAATGATGCTGATAGAGGCCTTTTTGGTCCCTTGTTCTTCAGCTACTATGAGTTGTCTCCCGTTTCAAAACGATGTTTTATATTGTGCCATGTTTCCGAAAGACTCTGAATTTGACAAAGTTGAGTTGATTCAGTTGTGGATGGCACAAGATTTCACAGGAGGAGTCTATTCTATGGCGGAAAATTGTTTGAATGATCTTGTTGTACGGGGTTTCCTCCAAGTTTCTCCAAGTGGAGAAACAGAATATAAAATGCATGATTTTTGCAATGTATTTGTGTAAAGGCCAATGTTGCTGTGTGGAGTATGGAAACATAAAGTCGTCAGCAAAGGAAGAAAATGGGAACAACATCCGGCACATGTTCATCAAATACGAGTATGATAAGGAAAGCTTGCACTTTAATGACATCAAGCACCTCAAAAAATAGCGAAGCCTCCTTGTTGAAGGCAGTTATATATATATATATATTTTTTTTTATGCTGAAGTTGATCTTTCAACTCTTGATTGGGGACAACTGAGCTATTTGAGGACACTAAAATTAACGAGTTCACAATTTGAGGTGCTTCCAAAGGAGATAGGTAGCTTGAAACTTCTCAGGTATTTGGGTTTGAAATGGAATAAGAAACTAAAATCATTGCCAGAAGAAATGTGTGATCTGTGCAACTTGCAAACATTGGACATATACTCATGTTTTGGTCTTAAAAGGTTGCCGCAAAGAATAGGGGAATTGACCAATTTAATGTATTTGATGAATGATCTCACAAGCCTTATTATACCCAAGGGCATTGGAAAATTAACAAAACTCAAAGAGATCTGGTCATTTATTGTGACCAAGGGAGAGAATGATGCCAATCTTGCAGAATTGGGCAACTTGTCGGACCTTGAGTTAATTAGGATCTTTGGATTGGGAAACACCAGTGATGCAAATGAGGCGAGGACAGCGAAATTGGAAGACAAGACTAAGTTGATGCTGTTGTATCTCAATTTCAAAGGAGGGGGAGTGGAGAAAGTAGAGAATGAGAAGCAAGAACAAGTGTTGGAGGCCCTGAGGCCACATTCCAACTTAGAAGATTTATGTTTAGAAAATTATGATGGCTCCCGATTTCCTAGTTGGATGGCATTGTTGAACAACTTGAAATGCACTACCTTGTCAACTTGTGGGGAGTTTGAGCAGCTACCTGGCTTGGGCAAGCTGCCGAGTCTCGAATACCTGTGGATATATGACATGCGGAGGGTGAAAAGAGTGGGACCTGAATTTCTGGGAGTTTCAACATCTCCACGAGAAATGGTTGCCTTCCCCCATTTGCAGGAGCTTCGATTCCAAAAGATGAACGAATTGGAAGAGTGGGATTGCGGTAAAGAAAAGGATCTCATGATCAACATCATGCCGAGGCTTAGTAAATTGTATTTTTCAGACTGTCCCAAGTTAAACTTAAAGACAATACCGCGTCGACTTCGGGCGCTAGAGGGAATGAGCAGCAGTGAGGAAGGAGCGGATAACTAGTCCCCCTCCACCACCATCACTCCTCATGCAAGTTATTAGAACACGTCGGTGCTTCATTTAGTTTATACTAAACAAGATGCTTAATCTTTCAATTGTTTTTAATTTGTGTTTGAAATTACGTTTAACCACTATACTTTGACAGAATTAGAATATGCTACCCTGTCTCATTTTGGAGGATGTATTTCTTTACGTGCGGAGATTAAAATGTATGTAATTTATGTTGTTCTTTCCATTTTTACCTTGAAGTTAAAATAAAAAAAAAATTCTTTTGGAGTTTTATGTAGTGAGAGTTTAAATATAGATTAGAAAATGAAAAGTTTCTTTTTTTTGAATTTATGCATTTTTTGGGTTTTGTGTAAAGAGAGTTTAAATAAGGGTAGTAAGATAATTTAAATGTTCAGAAAATAAGAACTTTCCGGAAAGGAATACTTGTCATAATTTTCTAGACAAGGGAAGTATAAATTGCTCTACCTTTTGATTTGAAGGTTATTATTGTATTTCAAAATGACATGAAAGTTATTTTTTTTCCTTCTTTAATACTTGTTCAACATTATTATTTTATGATCTATCTTGAAATATGGTGAGTAATGGTGGGTTCAAACTACATGTCTCTACATTCATATGTTGTATCCAGTAAATAAGATCCTTGGGCTTTCATTTGCAGGTGGTGGTCCATCCATGCTTGGAGATTTGTTGAGATCTTCTGCCTTTTTTCACAAGTAACTCGTGAAAGGTTTGGGATAAATAAGCTCTTAAATTTAATTAGTGTGCCTAACTTGGTTTCATTATTCAACTCCCTCCTCCCTTCTCTCTATAATATATGGGTGTTTTCTTCATCTTCGTTGATGTATGTTACGTGGGACTTCATGTGAACATTTAAGTACAACTTTACTTATGTAGTATATTTCAAGTGAATATATTTTAACTTGCTTTATGGCTAAACTTGTTTCAAAATGTGCAAATTGTCTACAAACACTAGCTTAGTTGGCGCTGTAGTCTTGGGTTCGATTCCTCTCCCCTGACTTGCATTGTAAGAAAAATATAAAAAAGTGACTGAAATTTACGGTTGAATTTCAGTTGCAAATACCTTCATAATAACAACTAAAAAAGTTAGTTGCTAGTCATTTAGTGACTTTTCAATCACAATTTAATTGGTAATTAGACTAAAATTTAAAAGTTAGTCACTCCACCTCCAAATTCAATCGCAATTCTTCTTTTATAGACAAATCTATGTAGATTCTCGACTCCTTTACATTCTCCTTCTCCTTCTACTCTTCAACTCTTACTCCCCCCATTGCCAAATAGGCTTTGCTTCCTACCGTGTCATTGTATTTGATTGCTCCCTCCCTTTTATCTATACTGAAACGTACTTGATCCCTACTCTCTTTTAACTTCCCCATCTGCTCTATTATTTTCTTCTTCCATTTACTCTAATTACGTAGATTGCTTTTTAATTTAAATTTCAAGTGTTTGATTATCTATCAGATCTGGGCTAGAGGTGGGAGGTGGGCCGGGTTAACTGGGACCGGACCGCCAGTCAACCTCGGCCCGGACCTGTTAAACCCGCCCTAGAAAAAGCTCGTTATATTATGGGCTGAGTATGGGCCCAATAGGATGAGGAGACGCAAAAAGAACCGGCCTGAACTAGCAAAACCGGCCCGACCCGGACCGGACCGGCCTACCCTGCCGACCCACCCCCTGGCGCCGCAACGGCTCTCTTCCAGCAACGTTAACCTGCAAATTTTTTTTTTAAAAAAAGGCTAATTACACAGCAGGTCCTTTAACAGCTTTCTACTCCATTTCAGCCCCCAAACATTTATTTTTGCCCCTCCCAACAACTAAATTTCAAGGAATTTTTGGTGTAACTAATTTTTTCCCTCCCCCTATAAATACCAATGCCATTTTCACTCAATATTCACACAATTACTCAATCTCTCTTCTTCATCTACTATATTCTCTCAACCATTCTCCTTATTTTCTTAATCTCTTCCAAATTTCTTACTAATCTCTCCCTAATATCTTCATAATCCTTTCTTGATTTTGCATTAATCACTACTATTAGTACGTGAGGCATGGCTTCAAAAGGAAAGGGCAAGTCAACAGATAGTTCATCTTCCCGCAACACAGGCCTCCGAGTCTTGTTACGTTGCCGATCTCGGCCCGCCGATAAAGACATTTCAATTCAAGAGTTTCATGACGATGACACCGGAATCGATATGACAAATTACGATTTAAGTCTCGACAATCAATTATCCGATGATGAAGTGGAAGAGTTGGATGTGATGGCATCCGGGAATCTGTCAACAAAACCGACGCCTACAAGTCATGAACCCGCCGTGGAGAAAACTCAAGCACAAGGTAAATCCACGAGACTAACTGCTTGGGTTTGGGAGCATTATGAGCTCATACACAAAAAGGAGTCGAGGTACGGGAAATGCAAACATTACGGGAAAACATTGGTGCATAGAAAGAATTTCGGCACTGGAACGCTGAAGCGGCATATTGAAAATCAACATCCTAACGTCCTCCTTAGTACCGAGACTAGTTCTGGAGGACAAATACAACTTGGGTCTACAATCGGCGCTGGCGGACCAGGTATATTTCGTTTTAACCAACAATCTTGTAGAGAAGGTATAGTAAATTAGATGATGCTTACCGAAAAACCTTTTTCACAAGCTGAAGATGTCCACCCAGAATCTTGGATAAAATCACAATTAAATCCTGCATTTAAAAAAGTATCTAGGAAAACTGCTAGGAAAGAAAGCTTTAGACAATTTAAAGTCGGAAAATTAGATTTACAAGTATATTTTTCTGCTCTTGATCATTATGTGGCATTTACTTCTGATATGTGAACATCACCTATAGGTCAATCATTCTATTGTGTTACTTCTCATTTGATTGATTCTGATTGGATAATGCACAAACGAATTTTATCATTTAAGGTTATTGAAACAAATCATACTAGTTATCAAATATTTAATTGCATCTTAGAAACTTTACGTGATTATTTTTGTACTGATAAAGTTCTATGCATTTCATTTGATAATGCTTCAAATAATGATGTTACCGCTCGTCTTTTGAGTCAAAACTTAAAACCACCGCTCAACAGTGCATTCTTTCACGTTAGATGCATGTGCCATATTTTGAACATTTGTGTGTAAAAGGGTTTAGAAGTTCTCCAAAATGAGATTTTGCCTATTCAAAACTCATTAAAATATTTGATGTCCAGACCTGCTGTTTTTCGTGAATTTAAAAGCTTTTTTATTGAAAATCAAAAACCATTTTCTTGGAAACGGTTTAAATTGGATTGCCTAACCCGCTGGAACTTCACATATTTGATGTTGCAATATGCATTACCATATGCAAAATTGTTGTCAAATTTCATGAATTTAAAAATGGGTTGTGAATTTCTTACGACTGAAATTTGGGAGAAATGTTCCAAAACCGGTGAATTGCTTAAGTTTTTTTACGAGGCAACTGAATTTTTCTCTGGTGTTTACTACCCAACAAGTCATCAAGTTTTGTTTCATTTAGTGAACATCACATATGCTTTACATCAGTTTAAAAATGATGAGTTGTTAAAATCGACTATCGAAGCCATGCGGGCTAAGTGGCTTCAATATTTCTCAAACATTTCACCTATCTTTTTAGTCGCTTCTTTACTTGACCCGTATGTCAAATTAACGGGCACAACAACACTGGTTGAAGGAATTTTTCATACTTATTTAGAAATGTCTCATATAAATGTTTTGGCTATGTCTGCTTCTGCTTCCGAGTACTTGCATTCTTTATACAAGTTATATTGTAAGTGGCATTCGGATAAGGTAATATCCGAAGCTCCTCAAACCGAGCCTCCAAGGAGATCAATCTCCTCAAGATTCAACCTGGCCCTCCAAATGCTCAAACGACCCCGACCGATCACATCGGGATTAGCAGAGGTCGATGACTATCTCAACACATTGTTCGAGGCAAGCGACCTCAACATGTTGGAGTGGTGGAAACAAAAGAGATCAAGATTTCCGATCTTATCGATAATCGCATAGGAGATTCTTTCCGTTTCAGTATCGACTGTCTCATCCGAGGTAACGTTTAGTGCCGGAAAACGGGTGATAACAGAAAAACGGTCAAGATTAACACCCGACGCGGTAGAAGTATGCATGTGCAACCGAGATTGGGGCCTCGCAGCACTCCGACAGCAAGACCAAAAGAGTTCGGATGAGGAGGTAATATCCAATATCGAGACTTGAATTTTTTTTTTCAATCATATATGTAGTTTGTATTTGATCTGATTATGCTGTTCAACACAGATAATAGGTTTTTATTGTTTATCATTTCTGGAACGTTTTTGCCATTTCAAAATCTAAGGCCCGTTTCGATTATTTGTAAGTGCCGTTTGACTTTTTAACTTAATAAAACTTACACCGGATGTAGTGTTTTTTCTTAAAAATATTTATGACTTATATAATTAATAATTGTTCTATTTTTTTATATATATTTTTTTAAAAAAAATGAAACCCGCCCCGCCTCAGGATCGCCCCGCTTGTACCCAGGCTAGGCCCAGTCCTCAGGACCCAGGACCAGGACCGGCCGGTCCCGGGCCGGTCCTACCCGGTTCCCTCCTATAATCTGACTCTGTTATTTATTTTTGTGTTTTAATTTTTGTTTCCCAGAGATAACTTTTTAACACCCAATTTTGTTCAGCTATTAATTTTTGTTTAGTTTTAAGTTAGAAAAAATTAGTTTAAGAGACATTAGAAAAAATTAGTTTAAAGGACATTTTCATTTTTGGGGGCAATTTAGTCATTTTTAGGATATGTGGGTCAATTTGGTCATTTTAGAGGTTAGGCAGTTGGTAGGATCAGATGCATGTAGACTATGTCATCATTTCATGTTATAGATTTTTAGGAATTTGGAATGATCATCTAGGGTAGAAATATGAATTAATTTAATTTAGGCACTAATTTGGGATCCTAAAGGTATTTTGGGTTCAGTTTAGGCAAAAGGGAAAATCTAGGTTTCAATTAAAGATTTTCATAAAGTTGTAGGCAAATCTAGCATATTTGTGAAATTTTAGACAAAATTTGGCACTTTTCTAAAGTTCAGAGCTAATTTGCCAAATCCATGAATTGTCATGTTAAATTGTGATTTCATGTAAAGTCTAGAATCAAAACATTTGCATGAGAGTTTTGTTGGACTTAAATTGGTATTTTGGCCCAGAAAAAATTACATTTTGATACCCCAACTCTAATTTTGTTTAAATTTATACAAATTATTTCATCACTTATCTTTTTTAGATAATATACTAAAATACATTTTATTATAATATAATATATTTAAATTACTTCAAAATTGATTTGGATAAGATTTAATCTCTCTGGTATGTTTTAATTCGGCCTATAGCTCTCCCATTATGAATAGGGTCACCCTTTGGAAGAAAAAGCGAAGAAAATGGTAGAAAACTAACAACCTATTTTTTTCGGTTAAATTGGCTCTATTTACACGTTTTTTAAATTATTGAAGTGGACCCAGTTTCTAAGTGATTGTGTTTGGCCCTGAAACTATATGAAATTACAAACTGTGTCATTCATGAGTCTCCCTTGTTAACCCGTCGACCATCGCTGCCTTGCTTCGCTAATGGCAGCCTCCCAACTTAATCCACGTCCTATGATCTCCGACGAGCATTAATCAAACTGATTTGATTGGACACCATTGAATCACTATCATACCACCTCGCCTTCTCCATCTCCCCTTCCCTATACTGTGCCCCCAAATATAGGCTTGTTTCAACTTGTCCTTCGCATCAACAACAGCCATCTTTTGATCCTTCTTCATCATGCCCACAGAGCTCCCTTACCAAGTCTTCATTCGAAACAGATGAAAAATCAAAGACCCATAACCCCGACACCTAGCTTTCATCTTCCTCTACTTTTGAATCCTTTAAGACCCATTTCCTCCCTGAACAGGAAGCCTTGACAATTTTGTCAAATTCAAAACTCTTACTTTTCAGATGAGGTGAAGATCATGGCATGGTTAATTACAAGAGCAAACTGGGTTTGTTGTTCGTTCAATTGCAAGAGCGGACAATTTCATTTATGTTTGCTCAACTAAGTCAAAGGCAAAAACAGATTGGATTAGTTAGGGATGATTTGGTCTTTTTCTATACCGGATTATGGGTATGACCTGATCCAAATGTAAAAACACATTAATTGGACTTTGTTAATCTATAACGAACCGGCACCCTTCATGTAAAAGGGTAAACTGCATCCTTAGACCCTGGTCTCGTAACCTATCTCCCCCAAAACCCTAAGCTTTGGCCACATGCCGCCATTACCCCCTTCGGTTCCTCTGCTGGACGC
The DNA here is from genome assembly GCA_039654915.1 of Aquilaria yunnanensis. Classification (NCBI taxonomy): domain Eukaryota; kingdom Viridiplantae; phylum Streptophyta; class Magnoliopsida; order Malvales; family Thymelaeaceae; genus Aquilaria; species Aquilaria yunnanensis. Next base: position 9,479,091 of record CM077595.1, read on the forward strand.
TATCTCGTCGCCAATCTGCTGCCGGAGGTCTTTATCCACCGCCATCCTAGCTGCGCCCCATGCCACGCTAGCGTCTCCAAGGATCTCCCGCCGCTATTCGTGCCATGATTCCCATTTCAATCCGCCGTGCACCGCCGTCTCTGCTCGCCGCCCCAGCTTCCGCCATCGATGCCCAGCCACCCAGTCGCCTACTTGTCGCCGCCGTAGAAGCAATTGAGGGAGAACTCGAATCGCAACCCGGATCCGTGACTCAACCCGAAGACCAACCCATCTGACCCACTCAAATTTCTCTCTTGTGGTATAAATCCTACTTAGCCCCTGGACTTTGTATTTTAGTCATCTCTGAGTCACTAACGTTTTCTTGATTTTCAGAAAAGGCACCGATAGCAAGCTTTTTATTACGTTTTTTTTTTGTTATTTTGTTCATTCGGATATGCATTAATGTAATTGTTAAATTCATGTAAGAACAGTTAGATGCTTATTTTTTTATATTTTTCTATTTTAGAATAATTTAATTATGATTCTCATAATGCACATAAAAAAATTGATAATATATAAAAATTATTTGTTCTACTAGATACTCAGTTATTTAGATAATTTAATTTACCTCATCTTCTAAAATTAGAAATAAATTAAATTAAGTAATTATAAATCACTTAATAAATCTTCAAGGATCTATTCTTGATGGATTTGATAAAATCTTGAGGGGGATTGTTCATTTAAACTTGATTAGTTTGATGACTCATAGTTTGAACAAATATGTTCATTTTAAATTCTTGGTGGATTCGATAAAGTCTTGATCTTCTAAGGATATCTAGGATTTTATATCTGATTGGTCTGATATATTCACAGTTTGAAATTAAATTAAAAATTAAACATAATCAAATAAATTCGTAAAATTATTTTATCAAAGGTTAGACATTAAAAGAAACAGGAATTTAGGAGGACATAAAATTGAACCCCAATGGTACCAATTTTTTTGTGCTATTGGAAGGTTATTTTAGTATAATCGACTTACGATCTTAGAACTTTTTATAGACCAAAAAATAGGTATCTAATCGACCTAGGTGAAATTGATTGATGGTAACTCCTATACTGTTGCTACAACTTGGCGACTCCACTAAGGATGAGTGTTGTTTTTTTAAGGTTCCAACTTGTTTTTTTTTTTTTTTAGTTCCAACACACATACACTTTGACATGCATAATGAGCTTAATACCCAAGCTCACTCAAACAAAGTTCTGTAAAATACTTCGATTATACTTGTACGATGCTTTACAATAATTTCGGTCTCTCCAATATTTTTTATATAGTTAATAGATATTTTAAATGCATTTTTTTTCTGTAAATGCATATCAATATTTTTTAAAGGTCAACTAGCTATGAAAAAATATAAAAAATCTTGAAATTACTGGAACATGTTATCAGATAGTTTAATTTATGGTTTCAGAAGTTGTTGTCGAACACTATAAAGGAAATAAGGGGTAAAGTGTATGTTTTTAAAATAGATGGACAAAGTATAGGTTAGGTCAAATTACATGGTGCTTTTGTAATTTACACTAAAAGTAATTGGAAACTTTAATTCGCGCGCGCTTTACATAATTGAGTTTTACCCAATAGGTAATAACTCAATATGACTAAATACCTACTTTTAAAAAAAATAATTGAGTCTAATTATCCCACTAATGGAAGAGAGAAAAGAATTGCCGAGTATTGTTAAGCTAGCCAGACAACTTTTCCTGCAGAAACCACTAGCACTCTTGCACGTCGTAGCTCCCAATTTTGTTTTAATTTGAGGGGTCCTTGAAGAAGAATCCAATTGAGAAAAAGGAGCCACCGAAGGTCCTAACATAACATGTAACATACTAACACATGTCGGAAATTTGGGGGAATTTTTAACAGAAAAGTAGAAGTTTGATTGCCGTCAATCTGGACGACTTTTCGTCTCTACATAATCTGGATTGGTCGAAGCATCCAATCATGATAATCTAATGCAGAGCCACCTCTGGCTCTGAGACAGACATAATAATACACACACACCGGTACGCGCCATGCTGTGCTCAGTCAACTCCATGCCCATTGAGAGAATCCGGCCTCTTGGGAAGAGGCTAAAGTTTCGATGTGAATGCATAATTTCCACCGAATCGACAAGAAACAAGAAAATAACAAGCAATTCATTGACTTAATGCTTGGCTTCTAACGGCACAAAGGAAACCCAGAGAAACGTAGCAGTCGCCAACGCCAGCAACTCTGGACCGCTCGCAAATTGCCGATTAACAGAGAAGCAAAGTCGACTCGAAAGTGGCTGCGACCCTCGCCTCTCAGCCGAGGACGTTTACTCCAAAACCACTAGGTTTAACTGGGAAACGACGAAACAAGAAACTTTCAGACGATGGACGACAGCACTGAGTGATGCCATTCGTCCCGATCAGCACGACTGGCTTCGTTCTCCCGTCGCCGTGATGGGAAACGATGATGAATAACAGCACTGACCACGGCCAATGTGAGAGATTTGCTGAGAGAATAAGGATGTTGTAGAGCACAGCAAGAAAATCGGACGTGAATTGGGGAAGAACACGATGTGCTTGGGGTCGGGAACAAATGATGACGAAAACAAGAACAAAAAGGAAAGATTGAGCAGAAAACAGAGGGAAGATGGGGAATCAGCAGATTAAACAGAGTAGAAACCGGGTAATGAACAGCTAGGGTTTGCTTCAAATTGGGGAAAGACAAGAAAGGCAACAAAATAAGAAGATCTGAACCGATAACCGGATTAGAATGAGCAGAGAAAGCACGAGTTCAGTTGAGATTGATGAAATTTGAGGAGAAGTATCAGATTCAGTGGGCTCTCCCAATGGAGAGAAAGGCCTCAGCTGCGATAGCGAGAGGAAAGTCTACTTTTCAGTGACGGAAAATTGTTGTGATGAACGAAATTGGCTAAGCCAAAGTTGGTACTTGGCCAGTTTCTGATCCACAAGAAACACCTGCTCAACTGAACTACATGCTCGAGAGTTCTACTTCCACAACTCGTACAGAAGACAAAAAAAAAAAAAAAACAGACAGAGAGAGATGAGATAGATAGTAAAATGCCTTGTACTCATTCTAGGCAGCCACCACTTGTTTAATTCATTCAACTAAAGATCAATTCACCATGACGACGCAAGAACAAAACGACATACCTGATGGCCCAGGGCCTCATCGTTGTGAGTCATGATGACTGTTGAGGAGACTTCTAGGAGGAAGAACGCCTGGAAGGTGAATCGCCTCTAGGAGAGTACCTGGAAAACTGGGAAATAGGGTTAGGAGGCCCCCGGAGTGTTTTTCCGGGGGGGGAGCCTCCGACGCCCAAGTCAGTGGTGGCCGGAAGAAGGAGAAAGTCACTAGCTCAAAGAGAAAGGCAGAAAAGTCTCGCCTGGTCTTTTCTCAGAGTATGGGAGCTGTATCTCCGGCCTGCCAACTTCCTGTCAAGTATTTATTTCCTGTATATATAGGAATACCTAGCCCGTTCAGATCATGACACGTGTGCGGTCGGATGCTCCTGAACGTCTGGGCGTAGGGGACAGATAGTTGGTAACTAGATGGCCTCGAGCCTTGTGCTGAGACGGGCCATGATATGATTCTGATGGCGTCTGCGCGACAGGGCGACTTTTTACGTCTGTGGTGGGACGTGTCAGAGGCTTCCTTAAATGCTTCCTTAAATGCGCCTGCCGTACTCCCGAGGTCCCTGGGCGAGGTCGTCCTCTAGTTCGGACAGAGCCTCTTCGGGAAGCCTACCCTCAGTTCGGGGGTTCCCAATTCCAGGGGGTTCCGCCTTCGGGGATATCATGTTCGGGCAGCAATGTCTGGTGCCACTTTTCCGAAGGCGCGTTGTTCACAACCTTGGGGGGCGAATGGAGTCCTCAAGTTTTACTGGCGTGCCGAGGCTCGGAGCTCTCAGGCTTTCTCCCGAGGTGCATGATTCCACCTATTCCCGGGAAGCGCCAGTTCTTCCGGCCGTTGTTGTGGCAGGGTATTCGGCCAGATTGAGGCGACAGCCTTTGGCTATCACATGCCCCCCTCTGGAAAGCCGAAGTGAAGACTTCGGTTTGCATCTCTTTCCGAGGTTGCCGTTGGGAGTCTCGTTGGGAAGCATAACCTGTTCCGAGGTCGCACCTTTTGCCCGAGGGTCTGGGCTGTTCGGCCTTGGCCTTTTCTTTGGTGTCTCCGAGGCAAAGCCTGTACCGAAGATACACCTCTTGCCCAAAAGTCATGGGCTGTTCAGCCATAGCCTGTCTCTTGGTGTCCTCGAGGTGGCCTGCTTTTTTATTTCTGCAGGTCTGATGGCCAAGCGTGTCAGACTGAGCGGCGCGTCTCCATTTCTCAGGGATGTCAAACGACGTGTCCCAATCAGGAGCCGTGTCCCGGTTTTCCAGGCACGTTTGGGGAGGCACGTCCCCCATTTCTGCGCAGCGGTTGACACGTGGCTTCTTGCCATTGGAGGAGAGGCGCGTCATTTACAGAGGGCGCGCCTTTTCGGGTGCAGCGGGCAGTTACGGCAACGGTTCGCCTCCAATGGGTACTTATGATATTTTTTCGGTTACCCACCTTTGGCCTATAAATAGCCCATTCTATCATAAGTCCCACTTACTGTTTTTCTGCTCTTTTTCTGCTCTGCCCTCTGTTCTTGCGTTTTATCTTGCTTTCTGTGGCGGAGCTTCTTTAATCAAAGCTTTTTCCAACCAACTTTCACGACGGCGTCCTCCGGCAAATCTTTTGGTGGGTTTTGATTTCCAGAGTACTTGATTCCTCTGTTTTTCTGAGTTTTTCTGGAAAACTGCTGTTTTTTCCAAACTCGTCTTCTGAGTTTTTTCTGGAAACTATTTTCTTTTCCATCTCAAACTCTTTTTCATGTCTGCGATGCCTGTTCCCGAGAGCTGGAAACCTCTTCTGGCCCATCCTTGCTGTACCACCCCCGAGAAACTAGAGAGGTGGAAGAAAAAATTCTTTCTTCCGTCTTACGCTGTGACCAGACTGCCTCGTTCTAGCCATTTTGCTTTTTCAAACCGTGGCGACGAGGTTACCGTCTTCCGAGCCCAACTGAAGGCCGGTCTTCGGTATCCTCCCCCGAAGGTGGTTTGCGAGTTCTGCCAATTCCATGGCATTGCTGTGAACCAGCTTCCCCCGAACGCGTACTGCTACTTTAACGCCTACCTCTGCATGTGTGGCGTGTTCGGGATAGAGCCCCACTTCATCATTTTCATGCAGTACTACAAGCTCTATGTGGTCCCGAAGGGTGGCTTCTATTTCCTGCTACCTCGGGGATCCGGGAGCAAAAAATTCACCTTCACCTTCGACACGAAGGACAGCTGGCGGGGGTGGCAGCCTAAGTTCTTTTTCCTCAAGGTGGATAAGAACTGGTCTGATGTCCCGACCAGGTGGGCTCAGGGAGTGCTGAACGCAGACGTCGTCGATCCGAGGATGCTGCTGACCCCACCGTTGGCTTCCGTGTTCGCGGATTTCGACGCCCGCATTCGGGCAGTCGCTGACTGGGCTCCCGAGGTCTCTCCTCGTGCTCTTTACCCCTTTCCTATCAACTGGAGGTTGATGACCGAAGAAGTCCTTCGGGAGCTGAAAGTGGTTAAGGAGCACGTGACTGACCTCAATATGCCCGCTCCCGCCATCGCCGGGAAAGACTCCTGGCTGGTCAAGCTCCTTAAGGGGGAGACTTCTTTCGAAACTTTTGCCGAAAGTGAGTAATCTTCCATCCCTTTATACTTTTTCCTCGGACTTACGCTGATATTTCTTCTCTTTTTCAGAGATGGGCGATGGGGCTGCCGCTTATTACAAGGCCCTCTTTTCTGGCCAGGTGGAGAAGGGGGAGCAAACAAAGAAGGCGGCTTCCCGAAGAAGGAAGACGACAGGGGCGGGACCTTCGGCGAAGCGAGTTAGAAAAACTCTCCAGTCTCCTCAGCCAGAGCTTTTGGAAGAAGAAGCTGGCGAAGACGCTGGTCTTGTTGAAATTCCACCGGCCGAGGTCCCCGCTACTTCCGCCGAGGTGCCTCTTCCCGACCTCGAGGCCCCCAGAAACACTGTAGTGGTAGAAGTACCCACCGCCGAGGAGCGGTACCGGCAGAAGGGTAAGGGTCTTTCTTCCGAGGGGCCCGAGGATTCCGAGGACACTGTCTCCGAGGTTCCTCCAGGTATGTCTTTAGCCGAAGTTCAGCTCCTTTTCTTTTCGCGAATTTTTCTTTTGCTCCTAACTTCCTTCTCACTTTCAGGGGAATCTCTTACTGTTGGCTGGAGGGCCATTCATGAGAGGAAACGGGCCCTGCGTGATGCCACAATCCCTGAGGGGAAGATCCCCTTGGAGCCCTTTTGGACAATTACGGAGGATATGAATCTGTTCTCCGACGATTGTCCGAAGATGACCAAAGAGATTTGGAAGGGGATGACCACTGATGCCTCCTTCCGGGCCATTGCGGCGGCTCACCCGGGGGATAATACCCTCGCCGCAAAAGTCACCGAGCATGCTGCTCAGGTATAGTCTTTACACTTTTTTCCTCAATTTTCTAAGTGTTTAGACTTGTACTAACCTGGACTTTTGCCTTGCCGTAGCTGCTGGAGTACGCTGGTTATCTCCGAGTTCGGGTGGCCAGACAGGCTGCCTCCAAGGATGCGACTTCGCGGGAACTCACTGAAGCGAAGGCTTCTCTTGCGAAGGTGATCGCCAGCAACCAGCAGCTGACAGCGGATTGTTCTCAGCAACTTGCTGCCGTTCGGGAGGAGTTCTCGAAGAAAAGAGAAGAACTTGAAAAGGACTCCTCCCGGAAGATTTCCGACCTCGGCGACCAAGTAAAGGAGCTGCTTGCCGCCAATGAAGATCTTGTCAAGGACAAGGCTGTTTCCGACAGTCTTGCGTCGAGTTTGACGGACGAGAACGCTGCTCTTCAAGCCGAGGTCGAGGCTCTGAAGAAGGAGTCCGGAGAGATGCTGGGGATAAGTGAGCTCGAGGAGGAGGTTGCTGAGCTGAGGGACGAGGTCAACGTCCTTGGCATTCAAAAACGTACTTCTGACGACATGGCCAAGGTCGCCTTTCAGGACGGCTTCTGCCTCGCTCGGCACCAGGTGCTGCAGAGGTTCCCAGATTTGGACCTCTCTTTTCTGGAGGGCCTAAATTTTCCTGAGGGACCTCGGTGGCAGTGGTCCAGGGTCGAGCATCTGAAGCTTCCTGGTCTTCGTCCACCCGGCTCTCCCTAGTTTGCTTTAGGGCTCCTCTTATTTTTCTCCTTCGTGCTCCTTCTTTGGACACTTCTTTTGTAAGGCAGCTTTTGCTCTAAATGAACAATCTTTTCGGCTAAGTCCTTTCTTGCAAGTTTCTTTATTTCCATTGTCCCGAACACGTTCGCTCCAAGAGACTTTCGGAAAACCTGCAACCAAAGAAACTTTTTACCTTCCTTTGTCCCGAGCATGCTCGCTCAAGAGACTTTCTGGAAAATTTGCAAAAATTTGGCTAAGTCTTTTGCAGGCTTTTTGTTTCCTTTTATCCCGAACATGTTCGCTCAAGGGCCTTCGGAAAATCTTTAGCCAAATTTTTCTGTCTTCCTATTGTCCCGAGCGTATTTGCTCAAAAGGACTTAGGAAAATCTTCGCGAGATTGCTCATTCCCTTTTTCCCGAGCACGTTCGCTCAAGGGTGTTCGGAAATTACCTCTGCTTTTGTTTTGGCGTGTATTTTTGCGAGATTCTTGCTTTCCCTTTCTTCCGAGCATGTTCGCTCAAGGGTGTTCGGAAAATTTTCTCTGCACTGATTATGCTGAGCACCTTTGCAAGATTCTTGTTTCCCATTTTTCCCGAGCATAGTGGCTCAAGGGGCTTCGGGAAGTCACAACCGCTTTTTTCGTGGCGAGCACCTTCGCGGAAATCTGTCTTGGACAATTTTGGTATACTTGAAAATTTTTCTCAAGACCATTCTGTACTTAGAATATTTCTTGTACAACATACTTCTTCCGCTCAACCTTAGGCGTAGAATTTTTTCAAGGCATCTGAATGCCAAGTGTTTTTCAATTCTACGCCTTCGGCGTCGCCAAGCTTATACACGCCTTTTCGTACTTCGGCGAGAACCAGATAAGGTCCTTCCCAATTTGCGCGAAGTACTCCGTGAGATGGCCTTCGGGGTGCGAAGTCGGCCTTTCGGAGAACGAGGTCTCCTTTTTTGATTTCTTTGGGCCTGGCTTTTAAGTTGATAGCCGCGGCCACTCTTTGCTGGAAAGCTTTTCTTCTCAGCTCGGCTATTTCTCTGTGTTCGGCCACAAGGTCGAGCTTGGTTCTCAGACCGAGGTCGTTTCCGCCTTCATCAAATACTTGCACCCGTATTGAAGGCTGAACTATCTCTATTGGGATAATGGCCTCTGTTCCGAAGACGAGTGAGAAGGGAGTTTCCCCTGTGGCTCTTCGTGGCGTCGTTCGGTAGCTCCACAATACACTTTGGAGTTCTCCTGGCCATTTCCCCTTGGCTTCCCCAAGTCTCTTTTTCAGGCCATCTTTTATGGTCCTGTTTGATACCTCCACCTGCCCATTGCTTTGGGGGTGAGCTACTGGGGCGAAGTGCATCTTTATCCCGAGGTTGCTGATGAATTCCTGGAATCCTTTGTCTATAAACTGGGATCCATTATCAGCTACTAGTACCCTCGGTATGCCAAATCTGCATACGATGTTCTTCCATACGAACTTCTGCACTTCTTTTGCCGAGATAGTTGCTAGTGGTTCTGCCTCTACCCACTTTGAGAAATAGTCCACTGCTACCACGCAGAATTTCACGCCTCCGGGCGCTGTGGGGAGTGGCCCAATAAGGTCTATACCCCAGACTGCGAAGGGCCAAGGATAGTCTGCCGACGTTACCATTTCCGAGGGTATCCTCTGGATTTTTGCATGTCTCTGGCAACTACCGCACTTCTGGACGAACTGTCTTGCGTCCTTTCTCAGGGTAGGCCAGAAGTATCCTTGGCGGAGTATCACTGCTGCAAGGGCATCAGTTCCAACGTGCGAGCCGCACATGCCTTCGTGGACTTCTTCGAGGACCATCTCAGTATCCTCTTCGCCCACACATCTCTGCAGCGGATTTGCATATCCTTGCCGATATAACTCTTCACCAATCAGGAAGAATCTTCCGGCACGTCTTCGCAGTCTTGCAGCACTGCCGGCGTCTTCGGGAAGCTCATTCTCTGCGAGGTATCTCTTTATGGGGTCCTTCCACCCCATTCCCGAGGTCGTTACGCTTAGCACGGAGATGCTTGGATGGTCTAGCACCTCGGTGTATGTTTTGGACTTTGCTAAGCAATCTGCCTCAGTGTTATTCCGCCGGGGTACATTTTCGATCCGTACGGCGTCAAACTCTTGGATGAGATTTCTTACCAGCTCGTGGTATTTTGCCAAGATGGGGTCCTTCGCCCCATAATCTCCTGCCGTCTGCCGAACTACCAGCTGGGAATCGCTGTGAGCCCTTAAGCTTCTTACGCCAATCTTTCTGGCCAAGCGTAATCCCGCTATGAGGGCTTCATACTCAGCCACATTATTGGTGACGTTGAAGCTGAACTTGATAGCCTTCATCACCTCTAGGCCTTCAGGTCCTCTGATAACTATTCCAGCTCCCTGGTGTTCGGACCCCGAGGCTCCGTCAACATGCAAGGTCCATTCTGGCTCCCCTTCTTTCGGATCTGAGTGGTTCTCCTCAGTGGTGGGTATTTCGGCGATAAAATCTGCCAATGCTTGGGCTTTTATGGCCTTTCGAGGCTCATACGTGATTTCGTGCTCGCCAAGCTCTATGCACCACTTGGAGAGCCTTCCCGAATGATCAACTCTCTTCATGACATCCCGTAGTGGTAGACTACTTCGGACGATGATGGGGTGAGCCTGGAAATATGGTCGCAGCCTTCTTCCTGCAAGCACCAAGGCGTATATAGCTTTTTGAAGCAAAGGGTACCTGACTTCGGCGCCATGCAAGGACTTGCTGACATAGTAGACCGGCCATTGTTTTGGCCCTTCTTCCTTTATCAGGACCGAGCTCACGGCCTTTTCTGTGACGGCGAGGTATAGTACGAGGGGTTCTCCCTCCCGAGGTTGCCGCAGAGTCGGCAGGCTGGCCAGGTAGACTTTGAGTTCCTCCCAGGCCTTTTGGCAATCTTCATCCCAAGGATGACTGTTTCTTCCGAGGTCGCCTTCCATCTTTGCTGCCTTTGTGAGGACTTTGAAGAAAGGTCTACACCTATCTCCGTACCTGGAAATAAACCTGCTCAGAGAGGTTATTCTTCCGGTTAGTCTCTGCACGTCTTTCACTGTGGCAGGAGTTCGGAACTCAAGCAGAGCCTTAATCTTCTCAGGATTGGCGTCGATGCCTCTTTCGGATACCATGTACCCAAGGAATTTTCCCGACGTCACCCCGAACATACACTTCTCGGGGTTAAGGCGAATCCCGAAGGCTCTGAGCTTTTGGAAGGTTTCCTCCAAATCTGCAACGTGGTAGCCGGGCAGCTTGCTTTTTACTATCATATCGTCAACGTATACTTCCATGTTTCTCCCCATTTGGTCTTTAAAGACCTTGTTCATCAGTCTCTGGTAGGTGGCTCCTGCATTTTTCAGCCCGAAGGGCATTCTTATATAGCAGTACGTTCCTTCCTCGGTGATGAAGGCAGTTTTCTCTTCATCTTCCGGGTCCATCCTTATCTGATGGTAGCCGCTGAAGGCATCTAGGAAGCTCAGGAGCCCGTATTCGGCCGTTGAATCTACCAGTTGATCTATTGGCGGGAGGGGAAATGAGTCTTTCGGGCAAGCATCGTTCAAGTTTCTGAAATCAATGCACATCCGGAGTTTGCTGCTACCTTCTTTTGTGGCGATGACCACGTTGCTTAACCATTCGGGGTATTTGACCTCCCTGATAACTTCAGCATCCAATAGGCGCTGGACTTCGGTTTTCACAAAGTTGCTTTTGTGGGCTGAGATGCTTCGTTTCTTTTGCCTGACAGGTTTTGCTTCCGGGCTTACTTTGAGGCTGTGCTGTATTATGCCAGGGTTCACTCCTGGCATGTCTTTCGGCGAGTAGGCAAACAGATCTTTATTTTTTAGCAGAAAGGATACAAGATTTTCCTTATCACCTTTGGCCAAGCTCTTCCCTATTCGGGTAGATTGTCCTGGGACAAGATCTACTGCTTCCGTTTCTGCTTCTGGGGGATCTCCTTCTTTGCCTTTCTCCTGCGCCTTTGCCTCCACCGTTTGTGTAGAGCTGTTTGCCGGAGCCTTTCGTGTTTTTACAAACACCTTTCTTACCTCGGCTTGGTCGATGAAGACCTCTGCATCTCCATCCTTGGTGGCGAATGTGACAGTCAAGTACTTCACATCGGGGCGAATGTGCAGGTTCCCCTGAGTCTGCCTTCCAAGGATGGCGTTGTACGAAGACGGGACATCCATGACGATGAATCTTGTCATTGTGGACGCGTACAACTCAGCTGCTCCGTCTACCGAAGTGCCTTTCATCATCAAAGGGAGGTCGATCCATCCGAGGACGGGTAGTTCGGATGGCCCAACGCCGAAGGTGGGCGTGGTGACGGGTTTCAGCTCGCTGCTGGTGATGCCCAGGCTCGGCAGTAAGTGCGAGAATAGGACGTCAGCATTTGAGCCATCATCAAGCAACACTCTCTTGACGTCCCAGTTCCCTATTCTCGCCATTATCAGCAGCGGGTCGTCGTGGGGGAAGACGACAGTGGAGCCATCTTTGCGAGCCAATTTCTTTGATGGACTTTGATACTCCATAACAGCAATTTCTCTGGCCTTCCGCTTTCTTTCCGAGGATGGGAGCCCCGTGGTGATGGTTTGGATGACCCCTACTGGAGGTGGAAGGCGCCTTTTTGGACTTCTGTTTCTCCGCCTGTCGGAGTCATAGTCCTCGTTTTCGGCCCTCTCTTCCTCCTCTTTTCTGCCTTTAGGGGAGGGCATCCGCAGATACTTGCGAAGTTGGCCCTGTTTGATCAGCGACTCTATGTACTTCTTCAGCTGGAAGCAGTCTTCGGTGTCATGACCGTGGTCGCGATGAAACTGGCAGAACTTCTTGGCATTCTTCTTATTATCGGCGGCCATGGCCTTTGGCCGCCGAATCTGCGTCCCTTGCCTCTCCAGCGCCATGAGAATGTTGGTCCGTGTCGTGCTCAAGGGTGTGAAACTTTGAGGTTTCTTTCCTCGCATTCGCCGTGGTCGACCTGTGTGTTCAGAAAGATGCCGAGCTTGCTGGCTGGACCCTTCGGCGCGGTAATGATCAGACTTCGGCCCCGCCATCCTCAATTCCTCGGCTGTCATGTGCTGCTCTGCCCTTCGGTAAAATTCTCCGAGGGTCTCCGGGGGGTCCTTTGAGAACTCGTAGAACAGCTGTGAGTCACGCCGAAGGCCCCGTGTCATAGCTAGGATGCGGATTTCGGGCCGGAAGTCCGGGACGCTGAGTGCTTCCCTGTTGAATCGTTCGACATAGTCTCGGATCGTCTCTCCGTTTCTCTGCTCTATGTCGAACATCTGTACAGGCATTTTGGCCGTCGGCCTGCTCCCAATGAACTGCTGGGTGAAGGCTGTGGACAACTCCTGAAACTCAGTGATAGTCCCTGGGGGCAACGAATTGTACCATGCTGTTGCTGGGCCCGTGAGGGTGACTTCAAAGCATTTGCACATGGTAGCGTCATCAGCTCCGTGCATTATCATGCTCCGCCTGTACTTCGTCAGATGGGCCTGTGGATCAGTCCGGCCATCATAGATCTCCAGCCTAGGCACTCTGAAGTCGCCTGGCATAGCTGCCTCAACGACGGTGCGAATAAACGGGGAGCCATCTTCGCATAACGCCCCCGACAGCCTGTCCCAAACGGGTTTTCTGGTCACTTGCTTTTCCACTCTGTCCAGCCGTGCCAATATCCTTTCCATAAGCGCAGTGGCGCTAACGCCATTTTCGCGGGAGGGTGATCGACGGCGCCTTTTCGGGGAGCGAGTTCGGCGCGGAGGGGTCAGGGCCCTCACCTCAGGCGACGAACTGCTTCGCTGTGAGACTCTCGGTCGCTTGGACCCGGTTTGTCCCACAGGCCGTTTCCCGAGGGCTATATCTTCTGTGGATGATTCTCCGCGAGGATCTCCACTTTCTGAACTGCGGTGTGTAGACTTGGGGCTTCTCTCCCGAGGGCGTGTTGATGAGGAGGGTTTCTGGGCCTGCGACTGCTGTGGCCATCTTCGGTCGATCTGCTGAGTCATTTCAGCAACGACCGAGCGCTGAAAGTCCCTCAAGAAGCTCATGGTGATTACCAGAGGGCGGTCCTCCTCGGGCGTAGAAGTCTCTGGGAGTGTCTGCTCAGCAGCCGGTTGTATCTCAGGCGCGGACGAGGACCTTGGGAGTCCCTTGTCCTTAGAACGCCGAGTCTCAACGACGGCAATCTGCGAGCGGGTTCCCACAGACGGCGCCAAATGATGGCCCAGGGCCTCATCGTTGTGAGTCATGATGACTGTTGAGGAGACTTCTAGGAGGAAGAACGCCTGGAAGGTGAATCGCCTCTAGGAGAGTACCTGGAAAACTGGGAAATAGGGTTAGGAGGCCCCCGGAGTGTTTTTCCGGGGGGGGAGCCTCCGACGCCCAAGTCAGTGGTGGCCGGAAGAAGGAGAAAGTCACTAGCTCAAAGAGAAAGGCAGAAAAGTCTCGCCTGGTCTTTTCTCAGAGTATGGGAGCTGTATCTCCGGCCTGCCAACTTCCTGTCAAGTATTTATTTCCTGTATATATAGGAATACCTAGCCCGTTCAGATCATGACACGTGTGCGGTCGGATGCTCCTGAACGTCTGGGCGTAGGGGACAGATAGTTGGTAACTAGATGGCCTCGAGCCTTGTGCTGAGACGGGCCATGATATGATTCTGATGGCGTCTGCGCGACAGGGCGACTTTTTACGTCTGTGGTGGGACGTGTCAGAGGCTTCCTTAAATGCTTCCTTAAATGCGCCTGCCGTACTCCCGAGGTCCCTGGGCGAGGTCGTCCTCTAGTTCGGACAGAGCCTCTTCGGGAAGCCTACCCTCAGTTCGGGGGTTCCCAATTCCAGGGGGTTCCGCCTTCGGGGATATCATGTTCGGGCAGCAATGTCTGGTGCCACTTTTCCGAAGGCGCGTTGTTCACAACCTTGGGGGGCGAATGGAGTCCTCAAGTTTTACTGGCGTGCCGAGGCTCGGAGCTCTCAGGCTTTCTCCCGAGGTGCATGATTCCACCTATTCCCGGGAAGCGCCAGTTCTTCCGGCCGTTGTTGTGGCAGGGTATTCGGCCAGATTGAGGCGACAGCCTTTGGCTATCAATACCCAAGAGACTTATTTGAAAACACAAACACAAGCAAAAGCAAAACATCATAATAGGAGTAGTCTGCACTCTGCATAACAGCCATTACTTTTTCCGCAGATCCTGGAAATAACGTGCTGGGTTTTTTTCAAAGTCATCCCGGTAGATGTAGGAGGACTCCCTTCCTGGAGCCTTCATTTTCTTCCTCTCATTTCCGCCAAAGAAACTCCCTGCAACTGCAGCAACACCAACACCTATGGCCAGAGTAAGGGCAGCAAGACCAAGACCAACAGCAGCCACACCTGTAACCTGAGACTGGGGAGCTTCAAGTCTGTCCAAATCTTCACCAGCTTCTTCTGCTCTAACTCTACCCTCCCCCCTTGTTTCCCTGTTTTCGGGGGATGCCATCTTGCTCCAAATTAGTGTTGTATATGTGTGTTGATTGATGAAAATATGCCCCTAACATAGGGCTATATAGAGGGACTTTTACTTAATGGAGAAGAAAAGCAAGTGTTGGGGTGATGCTTTTTCTTAGCCAACCGGCAGCCATTCATTTTTCCTTCATAGCTAAGTAAAGGAGCGCTTTAAAGTACAGGGGTGTATCCGTATACCTAGGATATTCATCCACCCCATTCAACTTGTGAAACTGTATGGATTAAACCGATCCAACCCAATTGTTATGCGGGCTTTGATACACTTTGGGTTCTAAAAATAAAAAGCTAATGTATATATGGTGTGGTTCAGGTTTTAATTTTAAAATCGGTAAAAACCGAATCAAACCACAAACTTTGTTAACCAATAAAAAAGTTAAGTTCAACCCATTTTTACTGCTTTTGCAGGTTTGTGGGTTTGTATTTTGTAACTCTAAAATATATCATAAAAAAATATTGTCTTGCATATCAGGCTAACAAAGAATTTATAGTGGTGTCATGAACTACAACCTTGTGTGATAAGAAGAAATTATGTATAAGAAGCTGAAGAATTCCGAAGTTGTAGGAGCTTTGGACTCAAAATATTAGCTTTGTATTTTGTAACATTAAGACTATTTTGTGCTTGTGATGTTCTAAAGTATGAAATTGTTGATGTTTCATAAAACTATTTAGTTTTTAGGACAATGTATTAACATTAAGATAAGTGTTGTAAAGCAACCTAAATTGTTTTATAGGATAGAAAAAATAAATCGGCCTGAACAATAATTTATGTGGTTTGAGTTTTAATCGAATTTTGTAGTGCACAGTATGGTTCGGTTTTATATTATACAACCCGGTTATCTATACGTGACGGATCAGATTTATGGTGAACTCGGTCAAACTTATCCTATGAACACCCCTACATCTACCCCCACTCTCCATTTTTTGATAAAAAAAATGTTGATTTTTGTTTAACTACTCATCAAGTTCTACATTTTCCTCTTTTTGGGAAGTAGGGATTTAGGTTTCATCTTTATCATCTAGGCCCAAACAGGGCAAGATCAAGCAGAGACAATCAGCTAAATGCTTCAACCGGTGACTTCCCCGAAATTCACCATCTGCATGGAGATCACTGTTGTCCATTCATTGAGAGATCACCATCATCGCCTTCTCCGTGACCCAGACCTCCGATCGCATTGCCATCCATCCACCTTCTCCGTGACCCACACCTCCAATCGCACTGCCTTTCATCACCGCCCGTGCTTCAACCAGTGACTTCCATCCACCGTCTTCTTTGTGCTTCAACCAATGACCTCCACCCACTGTCTTCTCTATGCTCTTTAATGTTTACGGCCACCATACAAGACACCCCAGATTGCCGCACGATCATCCCCCGACATCATTGAGAGAATTAGGCAGGGGCGTAGCCAGAAATTCCACTTGGGGGGGCGGGGGCGTGATGTGAAACGGGTTATTAGCATGTATAAATTTACAATCACTAATAGAAAGTACTAAATAATATTCTATATAGACATTTAAAATTTGAAAGTGTATAATAGCTAAGTTTATTTCAAAAGTTTACAACTCAAAATTCATTAGACAGTTTACATATATAGACACATTGAATTCAAAAATTTATAATAATTAAATTCAATTTATAGAGTAAAAATTGTTATTTGAATTTTCTATTAATTATAAAAAAATATTATACAAATTAAATTTATTTTATAGCACTTACCGGATAGTCCAAATTATGATATAAAAAGTTGTTATCAAACAAATACTTTGAGTTAACAAATTTCATGCAATGAAACCAAAATGAAACATTTTTTATAAATTTAGGACTTGGAACCAAAACAGAATGTTTAATAGGATAGAGACTAAAAGGAAATAATAATTAAAGAGTAAGGACTATCACGTAATTTATTCAATAAGAAAATGACCGAGGCCTTAAATGGATAAAATATACTAGAGCCCCTTATTAATTATAAAACTTACAAATAGATACCTAACTTTAATTTTTCTATAATTGTATCACATATCCAAGTACCCAACAAAAATTTTAAAAATTTTAGGGGGGGCGGCTGCCCCCTCCCGCCCCTGAATAGATACGCCCTTGGAATCAGGACAAACCCGGTCGCAACCCTCAACCATTCCCTTTGACCCATTGGTCAAACTCTTATGTAGTCCTTATCTCTTCTATGATTTATGGTTCACTCACTGGCATTCTTATTTAATTATTTTATTTTCACGCTATTTTTGCTTTATTTTAATTTAAATCATGAATTGAATCAAATACTAACATGAAATTTTGAATTATAGATTTAATCTAGTTATTTAATTTAAGTCATGTTTTATTAGCAACAATCATCATGAAAGGAAACAATTATTACAACATATTAATGTATCCTATTTTTAGAAGGTAATAAAATGCTTAGTTTTTTAATACTTTTTGAAAAATTTTATAGTTATTTTTGAAAAAAAAGAAGAACATGTGGATTAGCAACGGTAACTCTATTTCTACATTATTTTGTTTTCATCCAAAATGTTTTTATGTTTACAGAATGGACACCAACAATATTTATAATTTGTATTTTTATTTGATTTTTAGCTATTTGATGCTTTAGCCACAAATTAATTTAATAAAATTGATAATATAAAGGATTATAATTTTTGGTTAGTTATCCAATTATTTAATTAAATGAATTTACTTAATCTTTTTAAGAAGTTAGAAATTAATCTAATTAAGGCCGTAAAATACTTAATAAATCTGAAAATAAAGTATTCTTGTTGGACTTGGTAAAGCACTAAGGCAAATTTATTTCGCTAAAATCTGATTAGTCTCGTAGACTGTATAAGGTTTCCAATTAGCCTAGGAAAATGGATTTCAGGTTAAGTAGATTTCAAGTTTGGGATTTTGGGTTCTTGTTGATTTCGAGTTAAGTAGATTTCAGATTTGAGTATTTTGGTTTGGGTTATATGCAGGTTAAGTCAATTTCAATCTTAAGTAATTTCAACTGGATTATTCAGGTTTCGCACCAGATTAGGGCTAGTATTCAACTTTACTTGAGTTACTAGTGCATTGGCTAAACTAACTAGACCATTCAACTTAGGAAATATGGAAGCTGTTTGTTTGGAAGAACCTAATCCTTAACCTTAAACCCTAAACCTTAACCTTAACCCTAAACTTTAGCCCTAACTTTAACCTTATTCCCAAATCCTAACCCTATACCCTAAACCTAACCTTATTCCCTAAACCCTAACCCTAACCCTAACCCTAACCCTACCCTATACCATAACCTTAACCTTAACCCTAACCCTAATCCTAAACCTTAACCCTAACCTAAACCTTACCCTAAACTTACTATAACCTTAACCATAAACATAACTCTAACCCTAACCCTGAACCCTGAACCTAAAACTAACCCTAATCTATAAACCTAAACCCTTGTCCTAAACCTTGACCCTAGCACTAAACTGTAAACTCTAAGCCTTGACCCTAAACCTTGTTATTTAATTTAAGTCATGAATTGCATCAAATACAAATTTTAATTATAGCTTTAATCTAGTTATTATTTTAAGCCATGTTTTATTAGTGATAGTCACCATGAAATAAAGATGTTAATGGGTTGGGTTTAGGCTGAGTATAATCCCAAATCCTCCCTACGACTAATCACTCCGGGTAGAACCTGCCAACCCATTTAAAGACATGTTTAGTTTTTTTAGACTTCCTTATATATATATGTATATTCAAAAGAATTTGTATATTTACAATTAATTAATACCTAAAAAATCATAAGTTAAAGTAATATATGAAAATTTATGTTCAATTATAATTTTTGAAAGGCAAGCAAATATCAAAACATAAGGATTAGCAACAGTAACCTTAAGAAATAAACCCAAAACCTCAAACCCCAAACCCAAAAATCCTAAACACTAACATAACCCTAAACATTTGAAGTCATGTGTCAGTTTTAATCTAACCTTTAATGATTGTTCCAATTTTAATCTCAACCTTTAAGTTGCACGTTTTCCCTCACTAACCTCGTTAAAACATTTAATTTTGGACCTTTATGTAATAGAAGTCATTAGTTCAAATGAAAAATGCCACATTAGTATAGTATTATAGGAAAATATGTTAAAGTTTAGTTTTTAAAAACTTTTCCTTTTAACAAAAAATCCTTAAACTTTGAAATCTAACATCAAACTCCTTAAGAAATCGTTGGACCACCCCTACCCTCCATCCTTAACCCTCTCCCACTTCTCCTGCCACCAGCCCCCACCCTCTGACCACCCCCAATCCTCCATCCTTTGTTCTCTAGTCTCTCCACCCCTACTTTCAATTGCCCAAATTCACTTAGGCAATTCATCGAACATATAATAAGCAAAACTTTATTTTCAAGGGAAAAAGCATATATGAATAATCCTTCATCACCAACGTCTCTATTTGCAACAAATCAAAATCATGACCTATAGAATTTGAAATTTCCTACTAAATTTGAGTTCTATCCAAGCAATCAACAACGCCATTGTCATCAACTCAAGTATCTCGATGTCAAAAGTAAAAAAGCTCCCCCACTTGTGCTACGTCAAAGTTGTGAAGAGCATTGCCAGTAGTCTCAATCCAACGGTGCGAAACAAGGACACCATGGTTGCTATTTGGGCCTTCGCCGGTTTGTTTATTGGTCTGTTCATGTTGAGCTCATTTCTGTCCTCTAATAGATGTATGTCGGCGATCTAAACCCAAGCGTGATGGGGAAGAATAGGATGATGCCAGCTTAAGGAAGGGGGACAAGATGAGGACAAAGGATAGGGTGTTGCCAGAAATGGAGGTGGACGGAGGAGAAGGTTGGCCTTAAAGGGAGGCTGGATGGTTTTCCATTAGATTTTTTAAGAAGTTTTTTATTAGATTTTAGAATTTTAAGGATTCTTCGATAAAAGAGAAAAATTTTCAGGCATTAAAGTTAGTATTTTTTTTCCTAAAATTTTATACTGATGTCACATTTTCTGTTTGTACTAACAAATCCCATCATCCAAAGATTCAAAATAAAACATTTAAATGAGGTTAGAGAGTTAAAACATGCAAGTTTGATGTTATGGTTGAAAGTGGAACAATAATTAAATGTTAGAATCTAATCATCAAAATTTACTCTCCAAAATTCAAATCAATTCAATAATTCTATTTTTAAATAAAGAAAAGCTAGTACAATGTAATGACTCAACCCAATTTAGTATATTTTATTATTTTGGGTATTTAGGTTAAGACCCAAAGGAAAAATAATAAATAAAAAAAGAAGCAAAGAAAACAAAAAAGGAGCAAAGGAATAAAAAAAACGGGGCAGGAGGTGTGAAAAGGAGAGAGAAAAGAGAACGACTCGAAATAGGTTATAAAAGAGTTGAAATAAGAAAAAGTTAAAGTTGGGTATTTCTCTAACCTTTTCATCTATCTATTGCTTTGTATTGAATAAGTGGAACAAGAAACCATCAATTGAGGATTAATGAGGAGCAAGTTGCGAATTTTTTTCTACAAGAGGAGAATATTTGGTGAGTAATTGTTAGTTATTTTTTAATTGATAGGCTAGCTTTTCTTTAAACTTGAAGAAAGATTTAGGTTAATAACATGATTGATGATAATTTATTTCAATGATTGGAAGGGTCAATTGATTATTAAGATTATTTCAGATAGATTAGAAATAAATTTAGGGAGATTTTGGGTGGGTATGGTGGAAATTGGAGGGTAGCAGAAGAATTGAAACCGAGAAGACGAATCGTATTTCTAGGTCAAAATTGGGTTAATAACAGTTGGTCCTTGATTCTTAGAAACGGGTTCATCAAGACCCTATAGTTTATAAAGTTACAGCTTGACCACCGCAAGTAGATTGCTGAATCTTATAATCGGTTTAATCACAGTATCAGTCCCTAAGGCTTCTAACACTACTTCATTGAATTCTTAGATTCCAGAAACGTTCGTTTAGGTCACTGTCAGCAAATGATTTTGAGTTATTTCCTGAATTGATTATGTTTTGACATAAACTTTTACATAATTATTTTAGGCGGCTAAAGAATCATTTTAGGATTTTGAAAGTTGCATTTTGAGGTAAGTGGCTACTACTATTTCTAAAAATTAAATTGTTTTGATATTCTGTATGTATTATTTTTTCAAGTGTTAAGTTTTCCAACTTAGTGTTTTACAATATTTTGATTTAAAGCTATTTTGAATTAAATTGATTTTCAATCAGAATAAGAGTTTTCAAATACATGTTTTATTCTTAAATTATTTTCCAAGTGTTTTCTTAATTTACTTATTTATCTGCTTATTTGAATTTTATCTTATTTATGCAATATATTATATTTGATTAAATGAGCTGGGATCAGGTATGTGTTGATTGTGATGTTTTGTACTGAAAATTTTATAGCAATCGTAATGCTCTGAATTTCTGTTCCGACTCCGTTTTTGTGGGTGTTGGTTCTGTGCCCGTACTACTGAGAAAGTGTAGTTATGGACCCTCCGCATAAGTTTTGTTCTATTTTATTTCACAGTGCACTATTTTTAAGACTAATCCTTCAGGGCGCTCGATCGTTGGCGATTCTTAGACGATTCTGGACGCACAATAGCGGTTTAAGTGTAGTCACAGTGATCACCCCACTCACTCTACTCTGAATTTCTGTTTTGTTATTCTGCTTTGAACTGCTCTGTTTTGGTCAATGATCTTATTTACAAAAATTATTTGCTCAACTCTCAAAATTGCTATTACATTAATTATATTCCGACTCTTCAAATATCTTCTGCTAAAATTTATGTTATTATTTTACAAAAATTATTTTCTGCTTAATCTCTATATATTTTGTATATTGTATTTCTGTTTTCAAAATCCGCCACTTACTGGGCATTGGTGCTTACCCCGTTTTCACCCCCTCACACAGATCAAGAGTAGTTCGAGTTAGCTGGCGGGAGCGACTATAAGACCAGTAGCAGTCCAAGACAATTAAAAGTATTTCGTTAGTACTATTATTAGAAATTATTATGTTTAGAAACTCTTTGAATTTTGTTTCATTCCTTAGAGCTTTAATATCTTATAGATTATATCCTAATTTCAAGAATTGTAGTTGCTCTCCCACTTATTCTCAAAAGAGAATTTTATAAGTTTGGAATTATTTGGAATATGTAACCTTGTATGCTTAGGAAAAATTTATTTTCTTAAGTATACGGCGTGTCATCGTCCCGAGACTCCTATGATTGGTTTTGGGACGTGACATACAACATCCAAAATTCAAATCAATTCAACAATTCTGTTTTTTTTTTAAAAAAGTTAATATGAAATTGAAAAGTTCCTTGACTTTTTGTGTTAATTACAATTATACGTCAGTTTTGAAAGTATAAATTATTATTCATAAATTACTTGATTATTAAATTTCAAAAAATTTAAATTGTCTAATAATTTTTTGATTGTTTATGAATAATTTAAACAATCATTTTTCTTCTCCATAGATGAGAAAATAATATAATTGGGTAAATAGCATCCATCATCTTTGAAATAAAACTAATGTTTCAAATTCATCCTGGAACTACAAAACATTACACTATTTATCCTTTAACTATGAAAATGTTGTTCAATTCATTATGTCGTTAACTGTAACAATTAAAATGGACAAAAAAAATGTGAAAAACTAGTTGTAACCCTTGAAAATTTTCTATTGTCATAAAAATTTCAAAACTTTTATATGTTACAAAAAAACCACCTTCCTTCCTCAATGGCTGCTGCCATCATTTGCTTTGCCCATTCGGTTCTCGCATTCTCAGCCTTTGATTCCAAGCCCCCGGGTCAAGTCTCCCTAACTCTGATTAGGATGTGGAGGCAACATGGTTTGATGACCTCCCATTTTCAGAGCCTGCAAGTTTAGCCCTTCCTTATCTAATGCCATTTGAGGAGTTCGAGGTGATGAAACAATTGAATTCAGAGCTCGATGAAGTTGAGCCTCGCATTCTCTCCTCTCATATTAAAGGCCTTGCGGTCATAGGCCGAGGTGGCATCTTCTGCCATGTCGAAGGTGCCAAGCAAAAGGTGAGTCCTGTTGTAGGGGAGATAAATCTTAGCCACCCATTTTCCCCAATGCCTTTGCCTCACGCCCTGGTAAAGCTTTGTAACATTAATCGGCTGCACCGGTGGTCTGAACAATGCGCGTTTGTTCGGCCCCAGTCCGTTCATCATCATCATCTTCCCCCTTGGGCTCAAATTCAGTGAGTCATTCCAATACTGCAACAGCTGCTGCCGCTGCAATAGTGATGAGTCCCTGCAAAATAAGGAGTATAAACAATGCTCTGCTACTGTTGACTGAAGGAAATCATCTGTTGCTGCTATTGTGGCGGCAGTTGCAGAAATGGCATGAGGGTCGAGGTTGCCTTGGTGGATGAAAATGACTAAAATGAAGAGGAAACGGTGGGAACAGTGAAAGAAAGTGATTGATGGGCCATACGAAAAGGATTTTATTGTAATATGTAAAAGTTTTAATATTTCTATTCCAAATAAAAAGTTTTCAGGGGTTAAAACTAATTTTTTATGTTTTTTTTCTATCCATTTTAATAGTTATAGGTAGTGGCAGGATGAATATTGTAACATTTTTATAGTTAAAGAATAAATAGTGTAATATTTTTTAGTTTCAAAATAAATCTGAAATATGGGTCTTAGTTAAAAAACGATGAGTGTTATTTATACGAATATATTTTTTCTGAAGTTGAAAAAAATGGTGCGATGAGAGTGGGTTTCCCAAACCTGAGGGAAATGTAATAGATCCAACCCAAAATACTATTAAACGAAATCAAAGTCTTAAAGATTAGAAGTGGGAAACTTGCATAGAAGTGATTAGAAACTTGGCCTTATCCTTATACTACGTTATATCTTTACTTCGCATCGGCATACCTAATAAATTATTACATTTATATAATGTTAACTTCTAAATAAAATTAACTTTTAAAAAAAATATAATATTAAAAATAAAATATTTTAAATTAACTTAATTTAAATTAAAATGAATTACCTCTACATAATCCAAAATAATTATCCCACTTTCGGAAGAGACAAAAAAATTGGGAATTATTGTCAAGCTAGCCAAACAGCTTTTCCTCTAGACACCACTAGCACTATTGCGCGTCGCAGCTCCCATTATCATTTCAATTGAGGGGTCCTTGAAGAAAGAATCAAATAGAGCCACCCAACATGTAACAAATGTCGGAAATTTTCGTCTCTAGATATTTTGGATTGGTTGAAGCATCGAATAATCAAAATCTAAAGCAGAGCCACCTCTGCTACATAATAATATACACACACCTTACGCCTACTGTTTTTAGTGTCGCTCGCTTGATGCTCCTTAATCATCCATTTCCCAAATGGCGGAAATCGTCCCTTCCATCCTTAAGCAGCTGGCGGAAGAGGAGGTGAAGCTGCTGAGCGGGGCCTAGGAGCAAGTCGAAAAGCTCACCTGCAGCTTCAAAGCCATCCGAGCCGTACTCCGGGATGCGGAGAGGAAGCAGGTCCGAGAAGAGGGCGTCCGACATTGGCTGGCCAAGCTCAAAGACGACGTCTCTTACGACGCCGAGGATGTGCTGGACCAGTGGAGGAGCGGCCTTCTCAGAGTCAAGATCGTGTAGGAGCTCGACACAGTACCAGAAAATAGGGAAAGCTCCTTCCTCCTCCTTTTATTGCCTTTCTCCTGTGTCAATCAAGTTGCTCGTTTCTGCATCAGTCGAGCTTCTTGCTTCTTCAATCAAGTTGCTCTGTGCCACATCGTCGCCCAGAAGATCAAAGACCTCAATAAAAGGCTGGATGAGATCACCGAAGATAAACAGAAACTTGGCTTTGATCCTGAGAGGATAACTGATGAGGAAGAAATAAGACCCAGAACTACCTCTGTCATTGATGTTGCAGAGGTTCATGGCAGAGAGCAAGATAAAACTTGTGTTTGTCAAGATTATTAGGATTTTCTGTTAAGATTCTTTAATTCTGTTAATAACTTATCTGTCTGTTAGGATAGAGTTGTTAGTATCTCAGCTATTTTCTTGCTTATTTACCACGTTTAGCTGTTAAACGTGGGCTGCTTCTATCTTTCTGTTTTGATGTCATGTAAGGCCTATTTAAGCCGTAGTTGCTGAACTGAATAAAGGGCAGTCATCCTCCCACTTTGCTACTAAGTTTGTGTTATCTCATTCAAACTTCATAACAATCTGGTATCAGAGCAACTACTAGGCTTCAGAAAAAAAAAAACAAAGCAGCAGCCTTTGTGATTTGCAGCAGCAGAGGAGATGACAATCGAAAGAAGTTTTGTGCAACCTGTTATTTCTCACTTCGATGGTCACTATGATCATTGGAGCATGTTAATGGAGAATTTTCTCAGATCCAAAGAGTACTGGGGTCTTGTGGAATCAGGTTATGATGAGCCCAAAGAATGAGCAACATTGACAGAAGCACAATAGCAATGATTGAATGAGGCAAAGCTGAGGGATATGAAGATAAAGAACTATCTATTTCAGGCGATAGATAGGACCATTCTGGAAACTATTTTGCAAAAGGACACCTTGAAACAATTTGGGATTCGATGAAGAAAAAGAACGAAGGAAATGTTAGGGTAAAGCGTTCCATTCTTCAAGTACTCAGGAAAGAATTTGAAACTTTGGAGATAAAATCATATGAGACTGTTTTTGATTATTTTGCTCGAGTCATGACTGTGGCAAATAAAATGAAAGTTCATGGTGAAAAAATGGATACTGTTAAGATTATGGAAAAAATTATGCATTCTTTAAGTGAGAAGTTTAATTACATTGTTTGTTCAATCGAAGAGTCAAAGGATATTGATAATCTTTCTGTTGATGAGCTGCAAAGTTCACTTGTAGTTCATGAACAAAAGTTTCATAAGCACAATGATGAGGAACAGGCCTTGAAAGTTACACATGAAGAAGGAGGAGGTCGTAGTCGTGGTGCTTATAAAGGAAGTGAAAGAGGAAGAGGAAGAAGGAGAGGTCAAGCCAGTCTGAACAAAGCTACTGTCGAATGCTATAAATGTTGCAAGCTTGGACATTTTCAATATGAATGTCCAGCTTGGGACAAAGAAGCCAATTATGCTGAACTTGGGGGAGAAGAAGAAATGTTGATTATATCCCATGTTAAAATAGATGGAGCTCAAAGGAAGGATACGTGGTTCCTTAATTCTGGATGCAGCAATCACATGTGTGGAAACAAGACCTTATTCTCCGAATTCAATAAAGATTTTTGACAAAAGGTAAAATTAGGAAATAATACAAAGATGTTTGTAATGAGAAAAGGAAATGTGAGAATAAAGGTGAATGGTTGTTATCATGTTATTACAGAAGTATTTTTTGTTCATGACCTGAAGAACAATTTGTTGAGCATAGGGCAGCTGCAGGAAAAAAGCTTGGCAATACTCATACAGCATGGGACATGCAAGGTTTATCATCCTCAAAAGGGCCTTATTTTTTACACAGAGATGATTGCAAACAGAATGTTTGTCCTTATGACTCCAGCTCAACCAAAAGTGTCATGCTTCCATACAACAATAGAAGATTTATCCCACTTGTGGCATTGTCGATATGGGCACTTGAGTCATAAGTGTCGTAGGACCCTTCAAAACAGGCAAATGGTTCAAGGACTACCAAGATTGCTAGCCACTTCAACTATGTGTAGAGATTGTATGATTGGGAAACAACATAGGGATCCAATACCTAAAAGAAGCACTTGGAGAACAACGGAAAGACTGCAGCTCATTCATGCCAACATATGTGGACCCATCTCTCCCATTTTAAACTACAAGAAAAGGTATCTCATTAGCTTTATCGATGATTTCAATAGAAAAACCTAGATTTATTTTCTTGTCAAAAAATTAGAAGCCCTATGCACTTTTAAAGTTTTCAAAAGTTATGTAGAAAAGGAGACAAGAGTATTTATTAAGTGCTTACACACTAATCGAGGGGGTAATTCACTTCATAAGACCTCAACAGCTTCTGCACAGAACATGGAATCAAAAGGCAATTAACTGCAGCCTACACTCCTCAACAGAATGGTATGGTGGAGAGGAAGAACCTGACCATTATGAATATGGTTTGGAGTATGATGTCAGAGAAAAAAATTCCCAAGACTTTTTGGCCAAAAGCAGTAACTTGGACTGTGCATATTTTAAATTGAAGCCCCACATTAGCTATGCAAGATATGACTCCAGAAAAAGCCTGGAGTAAAGCCAAACCTTTAGTTGGATATTTTTAAGTCATTGGCTGTATTTCACATGTACATGTATTTGACGTGAAACAAACAAAGCTGGAGGATAAGAGTCTCACCTGTGTGTTACTTAGAGTTAATGAGGAATCCAAAGCATATCAACTTCATGATCGTACTGCCAAAAAGGCAATAATAAGTAAAGATGTTATTTTTTAAGAAGGAAAGACTTGGGATTGGGATAACTCTTATGATGAGCAGTTTTTAGTTGATCTAGAACGGGCAGATGATGAAGAAACTCGAGATGGTGCAAATGATTCAGAAAATTATGACAATGATGAGGCAGAAGGAAGTGCTCCAAATCCACCAGTTCCTGTACATATAGATGGCTCATCCAGCTCAGAAGAAGTGAGGATAAGAAGGCCTCCAGCATGGATGAAAACTATGAAAGTGGCGATGGACTTTCAGACAAAGATGTCGACACCAATCTGGTTTTGTTTGCCACTGCTAATCCAATTCATTTAAAAGAGGCTGTGGAGGTAGCAAATGGAGAGAGACTCTGGACTTAGAAATAAATTTCATTAAAAAAATGGAACTTGGACACTCACTGACTTATTAGCTAGAGCTAAGAAAATTGGTGTCAAGTGGGTGTACAAGACGAAGCTCAATAAGTGATGAATACCCATAAGTATATTGTTATTAAGGGTTTAAATCATCATCATACACTTTGAGTATGATTAATTCCTATATTCTGAGCATTTTTCCACCAGGTTACTATTCACGTATTTTTACTATTCATATGCATTTTTACTATTTACATATCACTATTCACCTACTTACTGTTTATACGCGTATTCACTGTACATACGCGGTTTACTGTCTATATATTAAATAATTATTTTTTATATAGGTAAAAATCATCACTTGGCGGCGCTTCACGAGAAAAACTCATATTTGGAACTGTAGGCATTGGAACTGAGTGATTCCAAATTCATCTGAAAGCTAACACATAAATCTTCAACTCTGCTTCATTCCGCAAGATAGTTTAATCATTTTCATTGCCGAAATCTGATTATAGATGAGACCCTTCGTTATTTCGTGTGCTGAAGAGCAGTTTCGGTAGAAAAATCATAACTTGAGCTACAGCTGTCCGATTTGAATGAGCAAGCTATCGATTCAAAGCTAAATAGGAGATCTACAACTTCCGTGTTTTGAGGAAGAGCTGATCTGATGTCTACGATGGCCGAAAAATTAAAAGAAGTTGCGGCCTGCCATTGTTGATTTGTATTTACCTACATTTTACCATTTTATTTTTACCATTTCACCCATCCCAAAACTCTATAAATAGGCACCTTGGGGGGAGGGTAAAGATGGCCATTTCTTATGCCATTTTCTTAGGCCATTTCCATGTTCTTGTTTTATCTTTAGCTTTTCTTCTTTTGTTTTTGTTCTTGTTCTTGTTTTTTAATACCGAAGCTTTGTCCAAGTGATTTCTCGTTTTCCTTCTTATTCTTCTTTTGATCTTTCAATCCATGTTTATTTCATCTTTCTACATGTTGTTTACTTTAATTATGTCTAACTAATCTTCTTTTTGCTAAGGTGAAAGGGTGAAGCTTTTAGTATAGAAGTTATGATTGATTTGAATGGATCACAATGTTAATGGTATTTTCTTCTTTAATATATTTAACTTCCCTCATTGTTAAGTGGGAGTCTTGATTCATCATAGTCAATCATTGGTACAAAAGCTGCTTGATTCCCTCTGTAGAACATGGCTCTGCCGGCTATATTGGAATCTTGAGTTATTATCGACAAATGTTGGCATGATGGATATTTGAATCCATTAGCAAGTGTTGGCGTTTTAAGATCAATGAATGGTAATACTAACTAAATTCCCCGATTGGGATCTCCTTTATGTGTGAATCTCAATTGAGTGATAAGATGGGTTAAAATTAATCATAATCGATATACTAAAAGTGGATCCCCTAACCATAGCTATTTTATTTGAATTTCAATTTTAATTCACACTTGTTCACACTTTGCACCAAATATTTTCTCTCTTAAAATCCTGTAATTTGTATTTTTAATTCACTTCCCTATGGTTCGACATTCAAACTCCCGATATTTTATTACCTGTGACAACCTACACTTGGGTTACAACTGCTAGAGTGCAGCAATAAGCATGGAGAAATTGACAAGTTTAAAGCACATTTGGTGGTGAAAAGATATGCTCAACAATATGGAGTGGATTACTCAGAGGTGTTTGCCCCAATGGCTAGAATGGATATTGTCAAGATGATCATAGCACTCACAGCACAAAAAGGTTGAGACATTTTTCAGCTTAACATGAAGTCTGCTTTCCTTCATGAAGAACTAAGTGAAGAAGTTTTTGTGGAGCAACCTAAGGGGTATGTAAAAAAGGATGAACCTCAAAAAGTATACAGGTTGCAAAAGGCGTTGTATGGGCTAAAAAAGGCTCCTCTAGCTTGGTTTAGCCACATTGAAGCACACTTTCTAAGTTGAGGGTTTGAGAAGTGTCACAATGAACAAACATTCTTCATCAAGACAAACAAGGGAGGTAAAATTTTGATTGTTAGTCTTTATGTTGATGATTTAATCTTCACTGGTAATGATCATGTGATGTTTAAGGAATTTAAGCAATCCATGATGAAAGAATTTGATATGACTGATCTAGGAAAAATGAGATATTTTCTTGGAATTGAAGTTTTACAGAGAACTGATGGTATTTTTATCTGTCAGAAAAAGTATGCTTATGATGTGCTTACAAGGTATAGAATGGAATAGAGTAATGCTGTTCACAACCCGATTGTTCCTGGATTCAAGATGCTTA
Organism: Aquilaria yunnanensis; assembly: GCA_039654915.1. Taxonomy (NCBI): domain Eukaryota; kingdom Viridiplantae; phylum Streptophyta; class Magnoliopsida; order Malvales; family Thymelaeaceae; genus Aquilaria; species Aquilaria yunnanensis. The sequence continues at coordinate 9,508,874 of CM077595.1, forward strand.
AATATGAAGGTGGAATTAAAGTGGATAAAACTTACTACAAACATATTGTGGGAAGTTTGATGTATCTCAAAACTACACTGCTAGACTTAATGTTTGTAGTGAGTTTAATCAGTAGATTTATGACACGACCTACTGAACTTCATCTTGTAGCTGCAAAGTGAGTCTTGAGGTATCTTAGAGAGATAACAAACTTTAGAATTTTCTACAGAAAAGGAGGAGTGGAAAACTTAATTGCCCACACTGATAGTGATTATGCAGGCGATCCTGAAGACAGGAAAACATTTTTGGATATGTGTTCATGTTAAGTTCTAGAGCAATTTCATGGTCTTCAAGAAAATAGCCAATTGTCACTCTTTCTACAACTTAAGCAGAATTTGTGGCAGCAGCAGATTGTGCATGTCAGGCTGTTTGGATGAAAAGGATATTGAAGAAGCTTGGATACTCTCAAGAAGATTGTACAATGGTGTACTACAATAATTATTCTGCAATAAAGTTATCAAAGAATCTTGTAATGCATGGTCAAAGTAAGCACATCGATGTTCGTTTTCATTTCTTAAAAGATTTAACCAAGAAAGGAGCTGTGTAACTAGTCCATTGTGGTACCAGTAATCAAATTGCAAACGCTATGACCAAGCCATTAAAGCTTGATCTGGTTCAAAAGTTACGAAGTCATATGGGCGTACATGAAAAACCTGAAGTAAACTAATTACTTAGTGGAATTAGTTTAAAATAGGGTGTCAAGATTATTAGGATTTTCTGTTAAGATTCTTTAATTCTGTTAATAGCTTATATGTTTGTTAAGATAGAGTTGTTAGTATCTCAGCTATTTTCTTGCTTATTTACCACATTTAGCTGTTAAACGTGGGCTACCCCTATCTTTCTGTTTTGATCTCATGTAAGGCCTATTTAAGTTGTAGTTACTGAACTGAACAAAGGGCAGTCATCCTCCTATTTTGCTACTAAGTTTGTGTTATCTCATTCAAACTTCATAACAGTGTTAAAGATATATTGCTTAATGGTATTGGAAAAGAATAGGCTCTGTGTGTCATCTCTATTGTAGGAATAGGTGGTCTTGGTAAGATGACTCTTGGCCCACTAATCTACAACGATGCTGAAATCCAAGCCCATTTTGAGAATAAAATATGGTTATGTGTCTTAAATCAGTTTGATGAGACAGTGATAGCCTAAGAGATCCTTGAAGCATGTAAAGGTGAACGTCCAAATGTAGATGGAATGAAAATGATATTACAACAGATTCGTGAGCATATTTCAGGAAGAAGAATTTTACTTGTTTTGGATGATGTTTAGACTTGAAAAGGATGAGAAATGTCAAGAACAACTTATTTATAGCTTCAAAAGTGTTACGGTGCCAAAGAGTAAGATTTTAGTGACCACACAGAATGAAGCAGTCACATATGCTTTACGCTCTGAACGATCAGCAATATTTCACTTGGGGATCTTAAACGAAGAGGATTCCTGGGCCTTATTTACTCAATCAGCATTTAATGGAATGACAAGGAACGAGAGAGAAATGTTTGAAGGTGTTGGTAGAAAAATTCTAGACAAGTGTGATGGCCACCTATCACTCGCAATAAAATTTATAAGTAGTGCCTTACGCTTCAAAAGAAGAATACAAGAGTGGCAACATCTCTTAATGAATGAAGGCAAAAATATCAAATTTATCACCAATATTTTTTGTAAGGAACGGATATGCCATTATAGTTGTTTTTTGGTCCAATCTCCCACTAATGTTTTAAAACTAGCCGAATATGCCATTGCTGGTTAGAAAATAATGGAAAATGGTAAAAATAGCAGGTTTTGAAATCTTGGGATTATTATACATTTTTAAAAAAATATCATGACCTTTGAGATTCTTACCAAAAGAGGGTTCGATATCTGCCATTAATGCTTCAGCCTTATTGCTGTCTTTGTCACCAGTGCTCCATACCTATCGCCGCCCTTACTTTGTCTATATTGTCTAATCGTCTTGCCAGCATTCAGGAGAGAAAGAGAGAGTTTAATTACAAAAGTCTTTAAAATTTGTTAAAACTTACATTATCACCATAAAATTTCAAACTTATTATTTTTAACATTTTTCATTAGCTTTTTAATGTTTTTGGTTAGATTTTTAACAACCAATGACATATCCACTCTTAATTTGAAATTTCAGTGACATATTCAACCCATTTTAAAACATTTGTGGAAGATTGGAAAAAAAAACTATAGTGGCACATCTATTCATAACCCAAAATATTATAGAAAAATTTGATATTTTTGCCATAAGTGAAACTTAGAATATTAATGATGCTGATAAAGGTCTTTTTGGTCCTTTGTTATTAAGCTACATCAGTTATCTTCAGTTTCAAAATGACGGTTATCATATTGTGCCTTATTTTTTAAAGGCAATAAATTTGACAAAGATGAGTTGGTTAAGTTGTGGATGGCACAAGATTTCACAGGGGGAGTCTATCCTATAGCAGAAAATTGTTTTAATGATATTGTTATACGAGGTTTTTTCTAAGTTGAAAGAGATGAATTTGGAGAAATAACTGCATATAGGATGCATGATACAATCCATGATTTTGCAATGTATTTGAGTGTAGGCGAATGTTGCTTTGTGGATTATGAAAACATAAAGTGGTCAACAAATGAAGAAGTTGGGAACAACATCCAACACATGTTCATCAAATATGAGCCTAAAGAAAGCTTGCACTTTAATAACATCAAGCACCTTAAAAAATTGCGAAGCATCCTGTTGAAGGCCATCATAGTTTGTGTCAAGCTAAAGTTGATTTTTCAACTCTTGATTGCAACTGAGCTATTTGAGGATGCTAAAACAAAGGGGTTCAAATTTTGAAGCATTTCCAAAAAAGATAGGAAAGTTGAAACTTCTCAAGTATTTGGGTTTACCATGGAATAATATAAAATCATTGCCAGAAGAAATGTGTGATCTGTGCAACTTACAAACATTAGACATAACTGCTTGTGTATATCTTGAAAGGTTGCCACAAAGAATGAGGGAATTGACCAATCTAATATATTTGAGGAATAACCTCACAGGCCTTACTCATGTACCTAAAGGTATTAGAAAATTAAAAAAACTCAAAGATCAACTTATTTACTGTGACCAATGGAGAGAATGATGCCAACCTTGCAGAATTAGGCAACTTGTCGAATCTTGAGTTCATTTTGATTGATGGATTGGGAAACATCAGTGATGCAAATGAGGTGAGGAAAATGAAATTGGAAGACAAGACTAAGTTGAGGGTGTTGGGGCTTAATTTCAGTGAAACAGTAGAGGGGAAATTGGAGAATAAGAATGAAAAACAATTACTAGAGGAGCTGAGGCCACATTCCAACTTAGAACTGTTACTATTATACAAATATGATTGCCTCCGATTTTCTAGTTAGAGGGCAAGCTGCCAAGACTCGAATACCTGCAGATATCTGAAATGCCAAAGGTGAAAAGAATGGGACATGAATTTATAGGAGTATCAGCATCTTGACAAGAAATGCAACATATGGTTGTCTTCCCTCGTTTGAAGCAGCTTGTATTCAATGCCATGAAAGGGTGGGAAGGGTGGGATTGTATAAAGAAAAAGACCCCATGACCAACATCATGCTGCGTCTTACTTCTCTGGAAATTTCAAGCTGTCCCAAGTTCAACTTAAAGACAATACCACATCGACTTCTGGTGCTAGTAAGTGAGAGCATTATTATGGAAGGAGAGGATGACTAGCCAACCCTCACCACCATCCATTTCTCCTCATGCGATGCAAGTTATTAGACAGGTCAGTGCTTCATTTATTTTATACTAATCAAGGTTCTTAATCTGTCAACTGTTTTTAATCTGGGTTTGAAATTACATTTAACCACTATACTTTGGTAGAATTAGAATATACTTCATCTGTCCCATTTTCAATGATGCATTTTTTTAGGCATGAAGATAAAAATGTGTATAATTTATGTTTTTTTTTTCAATTTTTTACCTTGAAACTAAAATAAAAAAATTTCTTTTGAAGTTTCATGTAGTGTGAGTTTAAATGATGATTAAAAAAAGAAAATGTTCTTTTTTAAGTTTTATGCAGTTTTTGGATTTTGTACAAATTGAGTTTAAATAAAGGTACTAGGGTAAATCAGATGTTGAGAACTTTCCAAAAAGAAATACTTGTCATCCATTTTGGGACAGAAGAAGTATAAATGGCTCTAGCTTTTGATTTAAAAGTTATTTTCATAATTTAGCAAAATGTGAAAGTTATGATCTTTCTTTTTTTCTTTTTTTCCCTTCGTTAATACTTGTTCAACAATATTATTATGTGATCTATCCTGAAATATGGTGAGTAGCAGTAGGTTCAAAGTACATGTCTTTATATTCACGTGTTATATCTAGTAATTAAGATGCTTAGGCTTGCGTCTACAGGATAGGTGGTCTGCCATGCTTGGAGATTTGTTGAGATCTTCTGCCATTTTTCACAAGTGATTCAAGGAAGGTTTGAGAATAAATAAGCTCTTAAATTTAATTAGTTTGCTTAAGTTGGTTTCAATTTTCAACCCTCTCCATCCCTCCCTCCCTCCCTCTAATATATCTATGTTAATTTGTGTGGTTTGCCAACAATAACATGTCCCTAATAGGTGTTTTCTTTGTCTTTGTTGATGTATGTTACGTGGGACTTCTTATTTACATTTAAGTACGACTTTACATATACAACTATATATTTCAAGTGAATATATTTTGACTTGCTTTAGGGCCAAAACTGTTTCAAAATGTGCAAATTGTCTACGGACACTAGCTCAGCTAATGCTGCAAATATCGAACCCGTATTGGGTTCGATTTCCCTCCCTTAACTAGCATTGTAATGGCAAGTTTTTTGTGTTAAATGTGGCCCGATGACCTCAGACAAACCAACCTTTAACTTCCTAAATATTCCCATATATCATGTCTTGTAAATGCTTTTGAATACTAAAAAAATGTGCAAATTGTTGACCTTCAAATAAATTGTATAGGCATCCAAATTTCAATTGTTTTGTTTTTATCTCTGTAATTAAATTAAGTTCGGTGAGTATGAATGTATTCACTTATGTAGTAAAATCCATATGAATTAACAGTTTCTATTTAGTAGTAGGACTAAAACAAAATGCCTTGTACTCATTCTAACCAGCCACCACTTCTTTAATTCATTCAACTAATGATCGCTGCAACATGACGAGACAACAACAAAATGGCATAGCCAAGAGACTTATTTGAAAACATTGAGTAGACTTCAGAACATCCATAACCCAACTATAGCTAGAAACTCAACATGATCAGTACTTTTTTTGTAGATCCCTAAAATAACTTGAAAGGTCATCTTCAAAGTCATCACCGTAAATGTAGTAGTCCTTTCCAGGAGCCTTCATTTTCTTCTTCTCTTTTTTGCTAGAAAAAGTCCCAGCAACTGTAACAACACCTAGATCCAGAATAAAGGCAAGGCCAACAACAGCCACACCTTTAATTTAACAGTCACACCTTTAATTTAACACTGGCAAGCTTTAAATCTATCAAAATCTTCACTAGTTCCTTTTACTCCAACTCTACCTTTCCCCATTTTTTCCCTGCTTTCGGAGGATCCCATCTTGCCTTATATTAGTGTTGTATATGTGTGTTGATTGATGAAAATATGTCGCAAACATAGGGTTATATATAGGGACTTTGGTGTAGTTAATTAAGAAGTTAAGAGGTGAAGGTGTTTCTGACACAGCAAGAAACGAAATCGATCAAGCAACATGCTTAATCATCAAGAAAAATGAGAATATACTCATAAAGATAATAAAGACTCTGAAAAATACTTCAATATTATTGATAGGCTATCTAACAATAATGTAGGAGGCCTATTTATATACTTATAAGGAAAACCTAATCCAAAATAATTAAGGAAACTAAAAATAACAAGGAAAGAAAATTGACACAAACTTTAGATGAAGGGATACCCCTCAAAATGATGGATTTTTACTTGAAAAATGCAGTTACAATGGCAATGCCTTTATAACACTTGTAGAGCATGAAATTCCCTTCAAAATGACATATTATAATAGTCACTCTGGTAACTGTAGCAAAAGTTATGGCTTCTAGATGTTGGGGTTAGCGTGAGGCCTATTTCCGAGACTTCTTCTTTAGTTTCGCATAATCAACTTGCTCCATAAACTATCCACTAGACACTCCACATCAGTACTTTCTATTTGAGAAAAACTTAACCTTGAGTTGCCCGAAAGGTCTGGGTACAAAAGATCACCAGAAAAATAGTAAGGGAAAATATCCGTTACATTAAATGTCTTGGAAATTTCTATATTATTCGGCAAATCAATCACATTGGCATTGTTGTTAATCTTCTCCAGAACCTTATACGTGCCATATTTGTATGGCCGCAGCTTGCTATATGTACTGATTGGAAACTTCTCATTTTGCAAAAACACCATCACTTCATCACCTACTTCACAAATTTGCTCATGACAGTGTTGATCAGCAACCTGCTTATACTTCTTATTTGCCTGCTTGATTTTTGTTTAATTTTAGCCTAAATATTCTACCATTACTCTGTTAAGTTTTCAACAGCCTTATTCACTCAAATTCCAGCCTGCAATAATCAAAGGTATGTTGGGATAGTTTGGTATAAAGTACTGAAAGGGGGCCTTTCCTGTTGCACAATGAACAACATTGGTGTAGACAAACTCTACCAGAGCTAATGCAAGATCCCACTGCTTGGGTTTATCTCTAAAAGTGTTGTGAATCAGATTAGCTAGGGTTTGATTCACCACCTTCATCTGTTCATCTATTTATGGATGGGCAGCGGTACTCTAATTTAGGAAAAAATCGAACATGATCCACAAAGTCCTACAAATGTGCCATAGAAACTTACTATCTCAATTTGATGTTATTGTTTTAGGCATTTTATGCAAACAAATAATTTCTTTGAAAAATAATTTAGTAATCATGCTTGCATCTAATATCTTCTTGCAAGCAATGAAATGAGCCATCTTAGAAAACTTGTCTACCATAACAAACACAAAAGCTACCCCTCTTTGGGTTTAAGGTAATCCAAGAATAAAATCTATGGACAAATCTTCCCTGTGGCAACGTCGGGTTTTCTGGAGTCGCCACCAATCGGTTTACTTAGGTCGATTGGTCACCTTAAAATTGGTCTGCGAGAGTTCGGGAATCGGGAGTACGGTTACGCTAAAACAATATTGTTATAGCGCCCAAAATTGGCACCTTAGTTGATTTTAATTTTGTTTTACTTTGCTTTTAAAAATTTTCAGTTAATTTAGATATTTTAACTGAATTAGTCAAAAATGTGGATTTTGGTAATTAATTCGGGCAAAATTTTATACTTCCGAACCATGGACTCTGCCGAGTCATTTGGACACGGAAGATTTTGATTCCGAACCATGGACTCTGCCGAGTCATTTGGACACGGAATTTTGGTGAAATTTTAAACAATTTTATCCATATTGTAAAAATATGGATTTTTATCTTTTTATTTAATTTATTTATTTTTTTTTAAAAAGTTTAATATTTTCCAAACCGTAGATCCTGCCGGATCATCCGGATATGGAAATTGATTTAATTTATCGTAATTATTTAATTCTTATTATCATGAAATTAATTTTTAAATGATAATTTTGTTCATGAATGATTTTTAATACAAATTAAAAATTTATCTTTTTTTTTTTAACTTTCTTTCTTTTTCTTTTTTTTAATTTATTTTTACTTTCTTTTTTTTTAATTTTCTTTCTTTTATCTTTCTTTATCTTTATCTTATCTTTCTTTTTTTTTTTTTTCTTTTTTTTTCTTTTATCTTTCTTTATCTTTTCTTTTATTTTTCTTATCTTTTCTTTTATTTCTTTCTTTTTTTATCTTTTATTTCTTTCTTTTATTATCTTTTATTTCTTTCTTTTATTTTTATCTGATTTTTCTTGTTTAATGAAGGATATTTATTATTTAAAGAATTACTCAATTTATAAAAGAATTGAAAAAATTATTAATTTTTATTTAATAAGAAGTTAATTTAAAGGAATTAAAGAGTTTAAAAATAAAAAAAAACTTTGATCATGGTACGGGGCGTTGTTACTCAGCCAGACCCTCTTCACCAGGTGAAGCAGCTCAAAAGCGGGCACGAGACAGTTTCCAGCCAATATACCATGAACTAAATTTTTTTTTTATAAAAGATTAACCAAAAGTAATTGTTTAATTAAAAAAATTAAAAATTTATATGTATATTTTAAACAAAAGAAGAAAAGTTTTGATATTTATTTAATTTGTTTTGGAATAAAAGATTATTTAACCAAAAATTTATATGTATTTTAAAACAAAAGTTTTGATATTTATATTTTTTTTGTTTTCTTTTTGTTTAATGAAAGATTTTTTTTTTAATTTATATCTCTGAAAATATCTAATTAATAAGTCTAAAATATTTAAGAGAAAATTCAATTTTTTTGCTATTTATTTTTTTATTTTTTTGAAATTATTTGACTAAAATTTTTATAAAGGAGACAAAAAGTTATATTTTTTTAAAAGGAATAAAATATTACTGAATAAAATATTAACCCAAAATTTTTATTCTTTTTATTCTTTTTATTAATAAAGAAAACTAAAATAAAATTATTTTATTATTTTAATAAATAATTAATATATTAGTCCCAAATTTTTATTTTTAATAAAGAAAAGTTTATTTATATACTTTATTTAAAAATATTTCCAAGCCATGGATCCTGGCGGATCATTTGGTCATGGATTTTTTTAATTTTTGTTAAATTTTAATTATTTATTAATTATTAATTTTAATTGGATTTTTCTTGAATTTTTATTTTAAGTATCATTATTAAAAAAAATATTTAAAAAGGATTGATTTAATCATGTTTGTTTATTAATTTTAACAAAAAGTTCACTTTGTTATCTTTAAAGAAATAATAAAAAATGTATTCCAAAATAAAAATAATTGGCTTTTAAATTTTTATTAGCCTTAATAATTAATTACAAAAGAATCTTCTTTTAGTTTTTTTATTTATGGGTAAAAGGTGAATTAAATAAATTAAATTATATAAAGAAAAATTAATAAAGTGGGGCTTTTTGGCCATCCACTTGAAAAAAAAAAAATAATAAATGTTATCAAAATTTAATTAAATTAATTATTAACAATAATAATGAAAGTTAATTAAGTCAAAAATAATAAAAGTTAGCCAAATTAATTAAGTTAATTAATTAACAACAATAAATAAAAGTTAGCCAAGTTTAATTAAATTAATTAATTAACAATAATAATAAAAGTTAGCCAAGTTTAATTAAGTTAATTAATTAACAACAATAAATAAAAGTTAGCCAAGTTTAATTAAGTTAATTAATTAACAACAATAAATAAGAGTTAGCCAAGTTTAATTAAGTTAATTAATTAATAACAATAAATAAAAGTTAGCCAAGTTTAATTAAGTTAATTAATTAACAACAATAAATAAAAGTTAGCCAAGTTTAATTAAGTTAATTAATTAACAACAATAAATAAAAGTTAGCCAAGTTTAATTAAGTTAATTAATTACAACAAAAATAAAAGTTAGACAATTTAATTAATTATTAACAACAATAAAAATAAAGGTTAGTAAAAATTAGCAAGTTAGTTGTTAGTTGCTAATAACAAAAAAAAAAAGGTTAGTAATAATAACAATAATAAACAAATAAATAAACAAGTAAAAAATAAATGAGTTAGTTAATTAATTTTCTGCAAAGACAAAATAAAAAGGTTAGTGACCTAATAGAAAGAAATTGAAAAGATGAAGGACTGAAAGGAGGTTTTACCCTTAAAAATTAAAATTGAATCTGGAGAAAGAATCAGAGGCGACGCGAGGGAGGAGGGGGGGGGGGGGTGACGGGGCTGGGCAGGCGGAGGCGGCGAGGGCGCAGGGCGGCCGGGCGACGGCGACGAGGGCGCGGGGCGACGGCGGCTAGGGTAACGGCGGCCGGGACGACGGCGGCGAGGGAGCGGGGCGACGGCGGCAGGACGGCTGGGTGCGGCGGCGATGGCGACGGCGACGGCGTAGGAACGACGGCAACGGCGAGACGGCGGCGGCAGGGCGACGGCAGCGGGATAGGACGGCGACAGAAAAAGAAAGAAAGAGAAAACGGAGGAAGAAGGTAGTCGAAACGTAAGAAAAAATAATTTTGGGACTGTTTTGGCAGAGGGAGGAGAGCCTAGGACTAAGGCTTCTATTTTCTCTTTTTCTAAAACGGAGCTCTGAACTTTTTTCTCTGATTTTCTATATGTTCAGCACTGAATTTGGGGGGGTATTTATAGAAGGAGCTTAGCTGAACTGTGGACGGATAAATTAATAAAAAATATCAAACTTATCTTTTAAATTGGTAAAATGACAGTTTCAGTCCTTTACGTTACTCCAGCTCTGGATAAGCTCAGAAGCTTCTGATTTTGACAATTTTAACGTTTTCTGTCAATTTGGGCTAGAAACGTCCGTTTAGGCCCAAAATTGACGCGAAAAATTACCCAAAGCTCCTGAAACTTTCAGAATTTGTCAATTTTGTGCGAAACTTCTCAATTTTGTCATTTTTACCTCAAACTTTTAATTTTTTTGTCATTTTTTTCTGAAATTTTATTTTTATTCCAAACACATACATATTCGCACATATATTATTTTAAATCAAATCTTCTAAAAATAAAAATATATTTTAAACTAATTAACATAATTAAAATTTTTTAGCAATAATAATAATAATAATAATAATTTTTTTAATTAGTTTTTTTTTTTTTTTAATTTTTAAAAAAAGGGCCGGACGAAATTGGGTGTCAACAGCTGCCCCCCTTTGCATGCTTCATGGGACATGATGTATGCAAAGTAGTTACCAAATTTCGTCCGTCTTAGCTAGCCATTGAGAACCTTCTCGCCGCCTAAACTATGTGGTTAAGGAAAATTTTTTTTAGAGCCTCTGCGATAAGAACTCTCCTATCGTTGAAGGGAAAATTTGATAATTTTGAGGTTAAGGGTCCTACCTTAGAACCTCGACGATAGGAACTCTCCTATCGTTTGAAGTAAAATTGATGATTTTGAGGTTAAGGGTCCTACCTTAGAACCTCGACGATAAGAACTCTCCTATCGTTTGAAGGACAATTGATGATTTTGAGGTTAAGGGTCCTACCTTAGAACCTCGACGATAGGAACTCTCCTATCGTTTGAAGTAAAATTGATTGTTTTGAGGTTAAGGGTCCTACCTTAGAACCTCGACGATAGGAACTCTCCTATCGTTTGAAGGAAAATTGATGATTTTGAGGTTAAGGGTCCTACCTTAGAACCTCGACGATAGGAACTCTCCTATCGTTTGAAGGAAAATTGATGATTTTGAGGTTAAGGGTCCTACCTTAGAACCTCGACGACAGGAACTCTCCTATCGTTTGAAGGAAAATTGTTTGAATGAGGTTAAGGGTCCTACCTTAGAACCTCGACGATAGGAACTCTCCTATCGTTTGAAGGAAAATTGATGATTTTGAGGTTAAGGGCCCTACCTTAGAACCTCGACGATAGGAACTCTCCTATCGTTTGAAGAAAAATTGATGATTTTGAGGTTAAGGGTCCTACCTTAGAACCTCGACGATAAGAACTCTCCTATCGTTTGAAGGACAATTGATGATTTTGAGGTTAAGGGTCCTACCTTAGAACCTCGACGATAGGAACTCTCCTATCGTTTGAAGGACAATTGATGATTTTGAGGTTAAGGGTCCTACCTTAGAACCTCGACGATAGGAACTCTCCTATCGTTTGAAGTAAAATTGATGATTTTGAGGTTAAGGGTCCTACCTTAGAACCTCGACGATAGGAACTCTCCTATCGTTTGAAGGAAAATTGATGATTTTGAGGTTAAGGGCCCTACCTTAGAACCTCGACGACAGGAACTCTCCTATCGTTTGAAGGAAAATTGATTGTTTTGAGGTTAAGGGTCCTACCTTAGAACCTCGACGACAGGAACTCTCCTATCGTTTGAAGGAAAATTGATGATTTTGAGGTTAAGGGTCCTACCTTAGAACCTCGACGACAGGAACTCTCCTATCGTTTGAAGGAAAATTGATGATTTTGAGGTTAAGGGTCCTACCTTAGAACCTCGACGACAGGAACTCTCCTATCGTTTGAAGGAAAATTGATGATTTTGAGGTTAAGGGTCCTACCTTAGAACCTCGACGATAGGAACTCTCCTATCGTTTGAAGGAAAATTGATGATTTGAATGAGGTTAAGGGTCCTACCTTAGAACCTTGACGATAGGAACTCTCCTATCGTTTGAAGGAAAATTGATGATTTTGAGGTTAAGGGTCCTACCTTAGAACCTCGACGATAGGAACTCTCCTATCATTTGAAGGAAAATTGATGATTTTGAGGTTAAGGGTCCTACCTTAGAACCTCGACGATAGGAACTCTCCTATCGTTTGAAGTAAAATTGATTGTTTTGAGGTTAAGGGTCCTACCTTAGAACCTCGACGATAGGAACTCTCCTATCATTTGAAGGAAAATTGATGATTTTGAGGTTAAGGGTCCTACCTTAGAACCTCGACGATAGGAACTCTCCTATCGTTTGAAGTAAAATTGATTGTTTTGAGGTTAAGGGTCCTACCTTAGAACCTTGACGATAGGAACTCTCCTATCGTTGCAAGTTTGAGGTTAAGGGCCCTACCTTAGAACCTCTGCGATAAGAACTCTCTTATCGTTTGAAGAAAAATTGATGATTGATTATTTGAGGTTAAGGAACTCTCCTTAGAACCTCGACAATAGGAACTCTCCTATCGTTGCAAGTTTGAGGTTAAGGGCCCTACCTTAGAACCTCTACGATAAGAACTCTCTTATCGTTTGAAGAAAAATTGATGATTGAGGTTAAGGGTCCTACCTTAGAACCTCGATGATAGGAACTCTCCTATCGTTTGAAGGAAAATTGATGATTTTGAGGTTAAGGGTCCTACCTTAGAACCTCGATGATAGGAACTCTCCTATCGTTTGGAGGAAAATTGATGATTTTGAGGTTAAGGGTCCTACCTTAGAACCTCGACGATAGGAACTCTCCTATCGTTTGAAGGAAAATTGATTGTTTTGATTGATCTCGAGGTAAAGGTTCCATCCTTAAAACCTCGGATTGATTGATTGATTTCGAGGCAAAGGTTCCATCCTTAAAACCCCGATGATGAAAATTGATTTTGAGGCAAAGGTTTCATCCTTAAAACCTCAGATTGATTGATTGATGTCGAGGCAAAGGTTCCATCCTTAAAACCTCGGATTGATTGATTGATGTCGAGGCAAAGGTTCCATCCTTAAAACCTCGGATTGATAATTGATCTCGAGGCAAAGGTTCCATCCTTAAAACCCCGGATTGATTGATTGATCTCGAGGCAAAGGTTCCATCCTTAAAACCTCGGATTGATTGATTGATGTCGAGGTAAAGGTTCCATCCTTAAAGCCTCGAATTGATTGATTGATGTCGAGGCAAAGGTTCCATCCTTAAAACCTCGGATTGATTGATTGATGTCGAGGTAAAGGCTCCATCCTTAAAACCTCGAATTGATTGATTGATCTCGAGGCAAAGGTTCCATCCTTAAAACCTCGGATTGATTGATTGATTTCGAGGCAAAGGTTCCATCCTTAAAACCTCGGATTGATTGATTGATGTCGAGGTAAAGGTTCCATCCTTAAAACCTCGAATTGATTGATTGATCTCGAGGCAAAGGTTCCATCCTTAAAACCTCGGATTGATTGATTGATTTCGAGGTAAAGGTTCCATCCTTAAAACCTCGAATTGATTAATTGATCTCGAGGCAAAGGTTCCATCCTTAAAACCTCGGATTGATTGATTGATCTCGAGGCAAAGGTTCCATCCTTAAAACCTCGGATTGATGAAAATTGATTATTTTCGAGGCAAAGGTTCCATCCTTAAAACCCCGATGATGAAAATTGATTATTTTCGAGGCAAAGGTTCCATCCTTAAAACCCCGATGATGAAAATTGATTTTGAGACTAAGGAGCTTTCCTTAGGACCTCGAGCGAAATTTATATGAAAGCAATTGAAATTGGAATAATTTTCTTCGAAAGTGTGAATTTTCATAATAGGCGAGCGCAAAGAATTAGGCTTCGATAAAACGAGTGAATCTTGATGATGACAATAACACTGACAAATTGTGTAAAGGGAACGGATGTTTGGAATCAATATTCAAGGTTCATCTAATATTTTTTTCAGTAAATATAGATTCCCTTGTGAGATATGTCATCCAAATAAGGTTAAAGCTTAACTACCCCAAAATGTTATGCCTAGTAGACCTAATAGGATGCGTCTCAAGAGTAATAAAAATTACTCTTTACTCAGCCATTCCAACCTAAAGGCATTGTCTCATGGTTTTAATATCAGCATGGACGAAACTATCTTATAAGATAACGAAATTCCCTGAAAAGAAAAACTGAAACGCGAAAGAAAATGCTGATAATAAAACTAAAGGACAAGAAAAACGGATCAGATCGCTTCTTTCTTCCACAATACTTCAACAGGGTGAGTAGAGGACCATTATGGGAATGAACTGGGCGGGAAAGACTGTCGTGTCCAGTCTATCTGAATCATTGCTGGATCTAGTTCAGGAACAAAAGCTTGTATTTTATCTAGCAATTCTTTAGCAGTTGTTGCGGATATTATGATTCATCGTGCCACCTCAGGGATAAACTTTTGCTTCACAGCACGATTCATAAAAGATAATAGACCTGCGAAGAAATAGTTAACATTTAACAGCCCAATGGGTTTTTGATGCAAATTAAGTTGGGCCATGGAAGCGATTTGGAAGACTTCTCCTAATGTGCCAAAGCCACCTGGTAGAGCGATAAAAGCATCAGCATTAAAAAGCATTTGTAACAAACGCTCTTGTAGATTTTTAACCACTAGCTCTTCTCCAATTGTGCCCCCAGAAACCGATTTCAGAGATGCAGGGATAATACCCAGAACCTGGCTTCCTCCTAAAGATGCTGCTGATGCTACAGCTCCCATTAATCCGACACTACCTCCTCCATAAACTAAGTGTATTTTTCGCTCAGCTAATACACTACCCAAATGGTTGGCTGCCTTTAAGTACTCTTCATCTTCTCCAGGAAAAGCTCCAGAAAATACACAAATACTTCGGGATTTACGAGTTGGGGTTTTCTCCATTCCTATCCTTACCCTTGTGAGAAAAGAGGATATATTTATAGAGATGAAGAGATAAGGCAATAATTTTATTTTTCAAGAATGGATACATTATTGCCAGCTATTCATAGTAGTCACGGGTATGACTTTGGTCCGGTATGGGTACACTATCGTTAAAAGAGGAGGAAAATTTTCAAAATAGCTGCTAGCATGTACAGTAGTCGCGACTGTAGCTTATGTCAGGAGTAGGTACATGATTGTCGGATGAGAAGGAAAATTTCAAAAGTGGCAGGTATATACAGTAGTCATAATTATAGCTCATGTCAGGAGTGGGTACATTATGGGAGGAAAATTTCAAAAGCGTCAGCTAGCATGTACAGTATCGTGACTATGGCTTATGTCAAGAGTGGATACATTATCGCTGAAAGAGGAGGAAAATTTCAAAAGCGACAGCTAGCACGTACAGTAATCGTGACTTTGGTTCATGTCAGGAGTGGATACATTATTACCAAAAGGGGAGGAAAATTTCAAAAGCGACAGCTAGCACGTACAGTAATCGTGACCTTGTTCCATCTTCTACTGGCTTTGCGTCCAGTAACGGCTTCAATGCTTTCTATGAATCGGTGATTTGCATCTCATCTAGCTTTTTCACAAACTGGCAAACAGGGTCGTTTAGGGTCAGATTCCCAAGACTGTAACGTTCTCGTTCTTTTTGGAGAATTATCCATAATCCAACAACCTCAAATTGCACTATTCCGCAAGAATGCGCTTCAAGAACCTCTCGGATATCTTCCAGAGATTCCTTACGCAAGCCATTCTTGATGAATTTTATTCTATCATTACGATTTCTGGTGATCACTCCTGGAGAACGACATTTATTGCCGCAAATCCACCATCCACAATTGTGACAGACGCCTAGCCTCTTTGCTCTTCTCTTTTTGGCATAAACGCTTTTACCAAAGCCGGGCATACGGGGAAAGAACGCATCTGGAACTTCACCAGCCGAACGAACTTTAGCTTCGATTAGCCACCGCACATTATCAGGAATGCCTTTGTGCATAAATAGTCGGAATCGTTTACATCTAGCTTGATAAAACTTTTTAAGAACATTTATTGGGAAAGAAGGGAAATATTTTCGTAGAGCGGAAAGAGAAGGCTCCATTGATGAATGAGGCATTTAAGAGAAAAAGAAAGAAATTAGTGATTGTAGGAAATGGAAATAACTGAATTTGGGAGTTATGGAGTACCGTATCCAGAAGGAAGAACACGCATTTATAGTGATGAAAGGATAATGCGTTTATTACACTTACGGAAGTAAGTACATTATTGCCAAAAGAAAAGACAAATGACAGCTTATATGTACAGCAATCATGACTGTGGCTCTCATCTTCCACTAATTCATGTCCAGTAATGGCTTCAATGCCTTCTATAAGTCGGGGATTTGCTTCCCATCTAGTTTTCTTACAAACTGACAAACGGGGTCGTTTAAAATCACATTCCCAAGACTGTAACGGTTTCGTTCTTTATGGTAAGTCCTCCATAAACCGATAATTTCACCTTGCACTTTTCCACAAGAATGCGTTTCAAGAGTCTCTCGGATATCTTTCAGAGACTCCTTACGCAGGCCATTCTTAATGAATTTTCTTTTATCTTCACGATTTATGGAGATGTATCCTAAAGAGCGACATTTAGTATTACAATTCCATCGCCCACATTTATAACACACGCCTAGTCTCTTTGCTCTTCGCCTTTTGGCATAACGGCTTTTACCTAAACCGGGCATGCGGGGCATAAATGCATCTGGAACTTCACCCGCCAAACGGACCTTAGCTTCAATTATCCACTGCACATTATCGGGAATGCCTTTGCGTGTAAAAACTCTGATTCTTTCACATCTAGCAAGGTAGATCTTTTTAAGGACTTTTAGTGGGAGGGAAGGAAAGTATTTTCGCAGTACAGAAAGAGTAGAATCCATTGATGAGAGAAGAATTTGAGAGAAGAGGGAAATGAATCAGTTATTGCAGGAAACTGGAATAATCGACTTTAGAAGTCACGGGGTATCTTATCTGTTGTTTAATCAGAAGGAAGAACACGCATTTATAGTGATGAAAAGGGATAATGTGTCGATTACACTTAGGGGAGCATGTACATCTGTCAAAAGAAAATGCAAATTTTTCCAAATATAACAAACTGTATGTACAGTAATTGTGACTGTGGCTTACATCTTCCACTGGTTTTACGTCCAGTAACGGCATTAACGGCTTCTATGAGTCGAGGATCTGCTTCCCATCTAGCTTTCTTACAAGCCGGCAAACAGGGTCGTTTAAAGTCAGATTCCCGGGACTGTAACGGTCTCGTTCTTCATGAAAAATACTCCATAAATCAAGAATTTCACGTTGCACAGATCCACAAGAATGCGTCTCAAGAGTCAATTGGATATCATCCAATGAGTCCTTACTCAAGCCATTCTTGATGAACCGTATTTTATCTTCTCGATTATTGGAGATCATTCCTAAAGAACGACACCTAGTCTTACAAGTCCACCTACCACATTTATGGCAGACTTGTAATCTTTTCGCTCTTCTTTTTCTGGCATAAGAACTTTTGCCAACACCAGGCATGTAAGACACAAATGCCTCTGGGATTTCACCTGCCAGACGAACCTTAGCTTCAATTAACCACCGCACATCTTCAGGGATTCCTTTATGCATCAGAGCTCTTAATCGTTCACAGCGAACTTGGTAGATCTTTTTTAGGATGTTCATTGGGAGAGAAGGGAAATACTTTCGCAAGGCGGAAAAAGTAGGATCCATTTTCTAGGAGGAAGTAAAAGAAAGAAGGGGTGAAGGAATCAGTTATTATGGGCAACTGAGAGAACCGACTTGAGAGTCACGGAGTACCGTATCCGCCGTTTAACCGGAAAAGTGGATCCTACTTTATTTTAGTATCATAGATATTTCTTATCTTTGATATCTCATCAGGCATGACATTGATCCAGTCCTTGATTATTGAATCCATTGTCTGCTTTCGACGACAATATTTCTCGATATCCACGCTTATCTTTGACCATAGCTATTTCTTATCTTGGATACTGCTAAGCTGGCGTCAATTCTGTCCATCCCGGTGTAGCCTCGATTATTGAATTGATTACCAGGATTTTGACAATATTGTCTACTTTATCCTTGAATTGCTGATGGGGCTGGGTCCACTATATCAGCTGTGCATCCAGCGGTAGATTGGTAAAAACGGATGTCACTGAGACGTCAGCTTATACTGCTGTGACTGTGCGGTGGATACGCTTCCCATTTGATCCTTGTTCTGTATGCCATGCATGCATGATGTGAAATGCATGAATGCAGAGCATGTGTAACTGATGGATTTATTTTTTATATCTTTGCTTTACTGGATCCTCTTTGTAATTGCCTTCTATCGTTGAATCTCTTTATGCTTTCCAACTGTTGTCCATTGTTTCACTTTCCAGCTGTTGTTCATTGTCTTGCTTTCCAGCTGTTGTTCATTGTCTCGCTTTCCAGCTATTGTCCATTGTCTCAAAAGCCTAACTCTTTTCAAAAATCTTCTTTCCTTGATTTGTTCTTAAATTTTGGCTTCAATTTCCTTAATGTCCGCCTCGTACTTTATGCCTCTCTGGATAATTGTCCCTGTTGAGATATTCGTGAGTATGATTCTTTCTTGCTGACATGGACGTGTTAAGACTTCTGAAGCGATCATTCAGGCTACCACCAAGGCTATCTCCCGAAGATTTGTTACTCCTTCTTCTTTGTTAGCCTATGTTCTGTGCCGCTCGCAAAGCAGGACCTCAATCTTACCTGTTTTAATTCATAAAGCTTATCAAAGTAATCTACGGTCTTTGTTTTTTCTAAGTTTTAATTATTACTATTCTTCCTTCAAAAGTCATAATTTATTGCACACTTAAGGCTAGTAAGAATGTGAGATTTGAAGGAAAAGAACTGGATAGAAGCGACTTTAGCATTTTGAACGTGAGAATCTAAGGTAAGTTAAAGAAAATTGGCTTTTTATTTATGAGTAATATGAAAATCTTGGGTACAGATAGATAATGAAAGTGTAAGAGAAGAAAGCTCTCTTTGACAACTTTGATCAAATAAACTTTGGTAACCCTGTATCCACTTCTCCCCTTCTGTTTGAAAATTTCTTCATTATGCAAAGTATTTCTTTACTGCATCTGAATTTACTGGCTTCGGTAATTCTCGTCCATCCATTTCTGTCAGAATTAGTGCCCCTCCTGAAAATGCTTTCTTCACGACATATGGCCCGTCATAATTTGGTGTCCATTTTCCTCTTGAATCATGTTGCATGGGTAAAATTTTCTTGAGCACTATGTCACCCTCGTGAAATTGTCGTGGGCGAACCTTTTTGTTGTAAGAACGAATCATCCTTCTTTGATAAAGTTGCCCATGGCAGAGGGCTATCATTCTTCTTTCATCAATTAGATTTAATTGCTCGTATCTAGCTTTGACCCATTCTGCTTCTCTTAATTGAGTATCCATTAGTACCCTTAATGAAGGTATTTCAACTTCGATGGGCAATACAGCCTCCATACCGTATACCAGAGAAAAATGTGTTGCTCCAGTAGAAGTACGGGTAGAAGTTCTATAAGCATGTAGTGCAAAAGGTAACATCTCATGCCAGTCCTTGTAAGTGACGATCATCTTTTCAACAATTCTCTTGATATTTTTATTGGCCGCTTCTACTGCACCATTCATCATTGGTCGATAAGGTGCCGAATTGAGATGTTTGATTTTGAACTGCCGGCACAAAGTCTGCATCATTGCATTGTTCAGGTTCGTGGCATTGTCTGAGATGATACATTCCGGCGGCCCATAGCGACAAATGATTTCTTTCTTAATGAACCGGCATACCACCTTTTGAGTCACACTTGCATATGACATAGCTTCTACCCATTTAGTGAAGTAGTCAATTGCCACTAGGATGAATTTGTGACCATTGGAAGCTTTAGGGGTAATGGCTCCAATGACGTCAATTCCCCACATGGCAAAAGGCCAAGGTATTGCTGTTACATTAAGAGGGGTGGGTGGAGCTTGGATCTTGTCGGCATATATTTGACATTTGTGACATTTTCTCACGTGATTAATACAATCATTTTCCAATGTGAGCCAATAGTAGCCAGCCCTCATTATTTGTCTTGCCATGGTATGACCACTAGTGTGTGCTCCACATATTCCAGAATGAACTTCTTCCATGATCTTTCGTGCTTCATGAGTATCTACACAGCGAAGTAGCATCGAGTCTGGGGTTTTCTTGTAGAGTATGTCTAGGTTTAAAAGAAAACCCATTGACAATCTTCGTAGAAATTTCTTGTCATTTTCTGATGCTTCTAGTGGATATACTCTTTCTTTGAGGTATTTCTTGATATCGTGATACCAAGGCTTTCCATCCAATTCTTCTTCGATGCTCATGCAATAAGCTGGAGAATCTATTATTTTCATCTCGAACACAGGAGTATGCTCAGGGTCGCTTATCTTGTACATAGCAGCCAAAGTAGCTAAAGCGTCTGGGATTTGATTATCTTCCCTTGGAAGATGATGGAAGCTTATACTGTTAAATCTTCGAGTCATGTCTAGTATAAGCTTTTGGTAAAGGATTAATTTTGAATCTCTTGTCTCCCATTCTCCATTGATTTGATATATGACTAATGCGGAATCCCCATAGACTCGGAGATCTCGCACTTTCAAATCCAATGCCATTTGGAGTCCCATAGCACATGCTTCATACTCTACTATATTGTTGGTACAAGGAAATGTAATTTTTGCTGTGAGGGGAAACTGCTCTCCGCTTGGAGAGATGAGTATAGCTCCGATCCCTTGTCCCAAAGCATTAGATGCTCCATCGAATGCCATTTTCCATGTTTCATTTTCTTCATCGACTTCCTGTTCTATCGTCATTATATCTCCATCAGGAAAGTCCATTCTCATGGGCTCATAATCCTCCAATGCTCTATCAGCCAGATATTCAGCGATCACACTTCCTTTTACGGCCTTTTGGGTGACATACTGTATGTCGTATTCAGATAACAGCATTTGCCATTTTGCAATCCTGCCTGATAAAGCGGGTTTCTCGAAAATGTACTTAATGGGGTCAGTCTTGGAGATCAGTAATGTTGTGTTGTTGAGCATGTAGTGTCGTAGTCGATGTGCTACCCATGCAAGGGCACAACAGGACTTTTCTACTATTGAGTATTTAGCTTCATATGTGGTAAGCTTTTTGCTCAAATAGTAAATTGCATGCTCCTTCTTGCTTGTCTCATCACGTTGACCCAATACGGATCCTAATGAAGAATCCTGTATGGATAAATATAGAATCAACGGTTCTCCGGATCGAGGTGGTATCAAGACTGGTGGATTTGATAGATATCGTTTGATTTTCTCGAACGCTTCTTGGCATTCGTTATTCCACTCAATCGGATTGTTCTTCTTTAGTGATTTGAAAAGCGGTTCACACTTGGACGTCAATTGTGATATGAACCTTGCTATGAAGTTGATTCTACCCAGAAAACTTCTTACTTGTTTTGGAGTCTTCGGGGGTTGCATTTCTTGTATCGCTTTGACTTTACTCGGGTCAACTCGAATCCCGTCCTTGCTGACTATGAAACCCAATAACTTTCCTGAAGAGGCTCCAAAAGTACATTTGGCAGGATTCAACTTCAATTGATATTTGCGAAGTCTATCGAATAGCTTTCTTAGCACTTTTAGATGCCCCCGAGCAGTGAAAGTTTTGGCGATCATGTCGTCCACATATACTTCAATTTCTTTATGCATCATGTCATGGAACAACGTGACCATGGCTCTTTGATATGTAGCACCAGCATTCTTTAACCCGAAAGGCATCACCTTATAGTAGAAGGTACCCCAAAGGGTAATAAAAGCAGTTTTTATCATGTCATCTGGATCAAGTTTGATTTGATTGTATCCAGAAAAACCATCCATGAAGGAAAAGTAGGAGTTTCCTGCGGTATTATCCACCAGTGTATCAATATGAGGAAGTGGGAAGTTATCTTTAGGACTGGCTTCGTTCAAAGGCCGGTAGTCCTGACAAACTCTTAGTTTCCCACTTTCTTTCTTTTCGACTGGGACAATGTTAACCACCCATTCTGTATATTCAGCAACCCCCAGGAATCCTGCATCCCACAGCTTTTGAATCTCGTCTTTTACTCTTAAGATTAACTCCGGCTTTAATCTTCGTAACTTCTGTCTGACAGGCTTCGCCCCAGGTTTCAAGGGTATTTTGTGTAGTACAATGTCTGAGCTTAAGCCGGGCATATCTTGGTATGACCAAGCGAATACATCGACATATTCTTTCAATAAATGGACTAATTCTTCTTTTTCTTCAGGAGGGAATAAAGTGCCAATCTTGACTTCTTTTACATCCTGACTGTCTCCTAGGTTGAATACCTCAGTTGGTTCTTGACTTGTTGCTCTTTCTTTTTCATCTTGCTCAATCATTTTTAATAGCTCAGGAGATACTTGAAGATCTTCGTCGTCCGAGTCGGTAGTGTTTACAGGATTATCAAAGTTCATTCTTTCATTGTCATCAAAGAGAGTTTTGGGTCTGCATTATCCAGAGAGAAAAGAAAGAGAAGAGAAAAAAAATGGCACGAATGAGATGGATGCAAACTGGTACTTTATTTACAATGTGCATAAATCACAACTTTATTGGAATAAAAAGCAATAACTAAAAGGTTCACTTAAACAAAGACTACACCCTATTGATTGAACCTTTCTTTAGGAGGTTTTTACTATTAGATTACTTTGGAAAGCTTTCGATTATAACAGGCAATTCTATCGCCTCCCAATTGTTCAGCACATCCCGTGGGCCACAAGGTTGAACGAGCTCCTCCTCTTCAGGTGAATCGCTGATGATTGCCTGAATAGAAAGACTTTCAAAAGACTTGTTGATGTTGATAGTCAGCTTGCCTTCATTGTCATTTTTCGGAATGAGACCACCACTCACGAACGTTTCGGTGATTTCAGGGATATCCAGATTTCTTTCCTGGAGAGGATGCCCTGTTAATCGTGCAATCCTCTTTTCTCTCTTTTCAGCTATTGCCTTCATTTTATCATGTCTTGTCGGTGTGAAGCCTAGGCCGTATTTCCCTTCATTTGCAGATATTTTCAATGGCTCTGGGATTCCTTGTAAATCTTGTCCCAAACCTAACCCTG
The DNA here is from genome assembly GCA_039654915.1 of Aquilaria yunnanensis. Classification (NCBI taxonomy): domain Eukaryota; kingdom Viridiplantae; phylum Streptophyta; class Magnoliopsida; order Malvales; family Thymelaeaceae; genus Aquilaria; species Aquilaria yunnanensis. The sequence continues at coordinate 9,532,260 of CM077595.1, forward strand.
GTGAGTATCCTCCTTTTATCATGAGTTTGGCGACCATGCGACTTGTTTTAGAGATGTTAGGAACGGGTTCTTCTCCATATTCACTGACATAAGCAGCATTGACAATCTCAAAAGACCTGAAGGAGCAATCAGGTATATTTTCATTGACCTCAACATATTGAGCATCCGCAGGTCTAGATAGCAGAATGTCTTCTTCAGCAAAGACTGTGATTATCTTTCCTTCAATGATGAATTTCATTTTTTGATGTAATGAGGAAGGAATTGCTCCAGCCATATGGATCCATGGTCTTCCCAGCAGACAAGTATAAGATGGAGAAATGTCCATGACTTGGAATGTGATATGGAAAAGACAGGGACCAATCCCAATTGGTAGCTCTATTTCTCCAACCACATCTCTCTTTGTTCCGTCAAATGCTCGAACAACAATATGACTGTTGTTGAGGTGTGATGGGTCTAAACCGATCTTATGTAAAGTTTCTAATGGCATTACATTTAGAGCTGATCCATTGTCGATCAGAACTCTAGCCATAATCCGATCTTTGTATTTAATCGAAATATGTAGAGCCTTAGAGTGACCCCTTCCTTCTGCTGGTATCTCATCGTCAGTGAATGTGATGAGATTTTGTGCCGTGATGTTGTTGACAAGGTGGTCAAAGTTGTTCACGGAGATATCTTGTTCAACATAAGCCTTATTCAGGACTTTGAGAAGAGCTTCTCGATGGGCATCAGAACTTAAGAGTAATGAAAGTATGGAGATCTTTGCTGGCAGACGGTTCAACTGCTCCACGATACTGTATTCACTTTGCTTTATGAGTTTGAGAAACTCAGTAGCTTGTTCATCTGTTACTGCTCGAGGCATCTCTTGCTCTTTAGATGTGTTAATAGGTCCATTTGCTGGATCCGTAACATTCTTCTCTTGTTGGAGCTTGTTCATTTGCTCGGGAGAATAACACCGACCGCTTCTAGTCATGCCCCCAACTTCTAACGGAGTTGATGTGATGTTAGAAGTATAGCCATAGTTCCATGGAACAGTTTTGTCTGATTTGTACGGGAATGGCTTTGGAACTTGAATTCTTAAAGGCTTGAGAGCAGATTTTGAGATTGGAATGACTAGTGGTCTTGGCATGATATTGACTTCTTGTTCTTTAATTATCACATTCACGTCATCCTCTTTATCTGACATAAAAACGATGATTTGGGAGGAGTCCATGAGACTTTGTAGACTTTTACGGAATTCTGGGCATTCTTGGATAGAATGACTCTTACTGTTATGAAAGTTGCACCACTCCTCATCCTCGACTTCTTTATTTCCAGAAGACTTTCCTATGATAATCCCTTCTTTCACAAGGCATGAATATACATGCTTAAGAGGGGTTATGATATCATTGACTGTTTTCTTCATCGGCCAGTATTCTTCCATCATATTGACTGGTTTGGCTTGATGAGGAGGCAATGGATTATGAGTGACGTTTGGTTCATCGGAAAAGTCCAACCATTTTGACTCAATTAATTGTTGGACTATACGCTTCAATGCTATGCAATTTTCGAGTCCGTGGCCCACGGCACCATCATGATATGGGCAATTTAGTTTAGGGTCATACCATGTTGGATATGGGGGTTCGAATGGCCTTGTGGGAATTGGGTGAATGAGTTGGCTCTGGATGAGTTTTGGATATAACTCAGTATAAGTCATGGGAATCGGTGCGAAAATTTCTCTTGGTCTTGGTGCAGGCATTGGAGGAGTCGGAACAGGTGGCCGTAACTGATTAGGCCTGTTGAGAGGATAATTGTTGGGTCTATTGGGAAGATAATCACTGGGCCTATTTGGAGGATAATCATTGGGCCTATTGGTAGGATAATAATTGGGCCTGTTGGCAGAATAGGATAGGCGAGGTCCGGTAGCCACGGTACCCACGAGGGGAATCCCTCTTCCTCGTCCGATTTGTTGTATTTCTTCATCTTTTCTTCTGGATGGTCCTCCTCTTTTCATAGGATCACTAAAGGACTCAGTAATCTTCCCGGTTCTGATACCATGCTCGATCCTTTCTCCAGACATGACTACGTCGGAGAAGTTAGTTGCCGCATTGCCAATAAGTTTGTCATAATATGGGTATTTCAGTGTCTGGACAAACAAAGTGACCATTTCTCTTTCTGTCATGGGTGGCTGTACTTGTGCAGCTAAGTCCCTCCATCGTTGGGCGTATTCCTTAAAAGTTTCTGTTTTTTTCTTCTCCATGTTTTGGAGAGTTTGGCGATCCGGAGCTAAGTCCATAACATGTTTATAGTTGCCGATGAAGGCCTGAGCAAGGTCATTCCAAGTTTTTATGTTTCTTGGACCTTGGCTTAGATACCACTGTAATGCTGATTTTGTGAGACTTTCCTGAAAAAGTGCGATCCACACCTTCTCATCTTTGGTAAGTGGTTGTAGTCTTCTGAGAAACAAAGTGATGTGAGTGATGGGATCACTCGTTCCATCGTATTTTACGAAATCTGGCACCTTAAAATCTGAAGGGATTACGACGTCTGGCACTAAGCAGAGGTCATCCACTGAAAGGGATCCGAATATAGTGCCTCCTTCAATGGCTTTCAGTCTTTTCTCTATTGTCTCGATTTTTTGAGATTCTGCTTCATCTTTTGGTAATGTCTTCTTCTCTTCCTGTACAGTGTCTTGTTTCAGGTGAACACTAGCAGAGGGTCCTGATTCTTGAAACAGGTTTTCTTGGACTGAGACTCGTTGCGGGGTGAATCCCGGGGGATAAGTGGGATCTTGTACTTCTTTGATGGGGACTTGAGTTGCTTTCCCTTTGATTAATTCCATCAATTGTTTCATCTGTTCTGACATACTTTCAATCTTGGACTCCATCTCCATGAGACGTCCTTCGGCTTGTTCTGCCATTAATCTTGTTTGGAGTCGAGTTGAATATCGGTGTTGAGGTCCAATTTTACCCTTTTAAAGGAAATATTTATTTTATTAGATTCTATGTGTGTATGATTGATGTGATGGATGCATGCATGAATATTGTAAATACTTGGTGAAAGAAGAATTATAGTGGAATTTCTCAATTACATTCACCAAAAGCTTATTATTTTCAAAAGAAACGGCCCAAAGTACAGTATTGCTTTCTGGCCTTTGAAATAAACTCCATCATTTTTTGAATATTCACTGATGGAGTAGGGCAGCTCAATTCTTCTAACTCCTTGGCTTCTTCGCCCATTAGTTGGGCTTGCTCAGTCACTTTTCTGACTTCTGCCAAAAATATTTGAAGCTGTTCTTGAGAAAATCTGTATTGATCTTCCCAATATCTTGCTCTCATCTCTGTTTGATCGGTTTCATCAACTAATTCGGTGATGACTTGTTTTTGGCTTTCGATCTTTTCTTCGAGGAGTTGTGTTTTGTGACTGAGCTGTTGTATGTCGAAGAGCATCTTCTTGTTCTTCTCCTTTTCTTCCTCTAGCTCTTTCTCCAACTCTCTTTTTGCCAATTTTCTGATGACCTCTTCGGGAAGAACTATTCCTTCTTTCCGATTATTTCTCCATTCATAATACGCAGTAGGAGAAATAATAGGGCCTGACTTTAATATGAAAAGTCTTTTCCATGCAACTGAAATACCCATTGCAAGCTTATTTGAATTTGGATCTTCATGTGAAAACTCCAACTTGCTCAGGTTATGTGTCATGGGTATAAATTGCATGGACCCAAATTGTTTACGTACTTGGGCTGGAGCATAGCTTGTTCCTCCCCATATGCCTAAGAGAGGAACCCACGGGCAATTGCCGCAACGGTAAACTATGCGGGTGGTGGTGGACCAGGGTGCTCTCCATTCAATTTGGAATTCGCTGATGTTCTTGAAGTAGTCAACCCATGCTTCCTTGCTATCATGATTAGTGGTTTCACTTTTCAAAAAGGCTTCAATTGGGATGAAGTCCTTTGAAAAGCGATTTCCAAAATGTTGCTTCTCACAAGGAAGGTGGCTTTTGATCCAAACGTTGAGGAGATGTGAACATCCTATGAATTTGCCTCCTCTTTGGCGACAAAAGTTTAATGCCCTGATAGTTTCACATAATATCACTGAGGTCGGATTTACTTGGGCATTGCAGACTTGCTCAAATAATGTGATGACGTCTCCTTCAATAAATCCGACAATTCTTGGGAAGACTACCAGGCCATATATTGCCAAGGCGAACAACTTGCGTCGTTGATTCTTCTGAGGGAGGGTGTGACTTAGTTGTTTTAGATCGGTCCAGCTGATAAATTTCCGACACCCTTTTGTTGCAAATTTGGGTTGAAGACTGGAAGCTGGCATGTCCAATAATTTTGCTAGGGCTCGATGAGGCTCCGTTCTTCTATCATATTGATACGTCTCAATTGGATAGTTGGAGGACCAACCCAAGAGGTTATTGTATTCTTCAATGGTTGGAACCAGATCCATCTTATCGAAAGAAAAGCATCGATAAAATGGATCCCAAAATTGTGTTAGAGCCCGGACAAGTGATGCATCAACGGTAACCTTTAGTAGGCAAGCGATGTAACCATATTTTGCCGTAAAAGCTTCCCGATCAGCAGAGTTCCAACTATTCCAGACTTGTAATAATTCCATGGTGTCATTATGGTTTATCCGAACCGATACCTGGTCCTTAAGCTGTATGTGAGAGTGGGATGTCAGAGCATCTCCGTGAAGCTTTTGAGCTGTTTCGGAATATTCCATAGCTTCAGGCTGAGTTTCGATTACAGTGTCATTCCATGATGCAGTAACAGCCGTGGGAAGATAATCGAGAATATCCATGATAATGGTTCTTTCACCAAATATTTATCTTTAATGATGAAATGTGTATGCCGGAAAAATAAGGAAAAACAGAGTTAGTAAAAAGGTAACACATAAGATCATACAAACATATAGATAAAACAAAACCTATGGAAATGGGAACCGAGGTAGAGAAAATTCTTAATGGCTGGTTCTAAGGTAGAGTAAGGAATTCTATATGCAGAAGGTGGTTTATCAAAAAGGCAAGGGATAGTTCCCGAATCCCGTCACTAAATCATAGTGACGGCCCGATTCCTTACCCTCTAGGGTTTATGTAAGGAATGGATTAATTCGAGTCGTAGCTTTTCGTGGGCCCATGCAGAGACTAACCGTCTCAGAAGGCAATACACTACTTTGCTACTTTGAAACCGGTGAAGGCTTGGAGACCGTGGCCTCACAAGGACAGCAACACCAATTCCGCTTAGAAAGAATCGTGTTTGATTTAAGGAAGCTCGGGTATAGAGCTTCATTTTGTGAATGCATTATGCATGTTTACTTAAGTAAATATAATATATAAATCCACATAATAGTAAAGCAAAGTAAATCAAAACAAATCAACTTTAAGCTCGACTCACTAATATTGATTCCCCAGTGGAGTCGCCAAGCTGTGGCAACGTCGGGTTTTCTGGAGTCGCCACCAATCGGTTTACTTAGGTCGATTGGTCACCTTAAAATTGGTCTGCGAGAGTTCGGGAATCGGGAGTACGGTTACGCTAAAACAATATTGTTATAGCGCCCAAAATTGGCACCTTAGTTGATTTTAATTTTGTTTTACTTTGCTTTTAAAAATTTTCAGTTAATTTAGATATTTTAACTGAATTAGTCAAAAATGTGGATTTTGGTAATTAATTCGGGTAAAATTTTATACTTCCGAACCATGGACTCTGCCGAGTCATTTGGACACGGAAGATTTTGATTCCGAACTATGGACTCTGCCGAGTCATTTGGACACGGAATTTTGGTGAAATTTTAAACAATTTTATCCATATTGTAAAAATATGGATTTTTATCTTTTTATTTAATTTATTTATTTTTTTTAAAAAAGTTTAATATTTTCCAAACCGTAGATCCTGCCGGATCATCCGGATATGGAAATTGATTTAATTTATCGTAATTATTTAATTCTTATTATCATGAAATTAATTTTTAAATGATAATTTTGTTCATGAATGATTTTTAATACAAATTAAAAATTTATCTTTTTTTTTTTAACTTTCTTTCTTTTTCTTTTTTTTAATTTATTTTTACTTTCTTTTTTTTTAATTTTCTTTCTTTTATCTTTCTTTATCTTTATCTTATCTTTCTTTTTTTTTTTTTTTCTTTTTTTTTCTTTTATCTTTCTTTATCTTTTCTTTTATTTTTCTTATCTTTTCTTTTATTTCTTTCTTTTTTTATCTTTTATTTCTTTCTTTTATTATCTTTTATTTCTTTCTTTTATTTTTATCTGATTTTTCTTGTTTAATGAAGGATATTTATTATTTAAAGAATTACTCAATTTATAAAAGAATTGAAAAAATTATTAATTTTTATTTAATAAGAAGTTAATTTAAAGGAATTAAAGAGTTTAAAAATAAAAAAAAACTTTGATCATGGTACGGGGCGTTGTTACTCAGCCAGACCCTCTTCACCAGGTGAAGCAACTCAAAAGCGGGCACGAGACAGTTTCCAGCCAATATACCATGAACTAAATTTTTTTTTTATAAAAGATTAACCAAAAGTAATTGTTTAATTAAAAAAATTAAAAATTTATATGTATATTTTAAACAAAAGAAGAAAAGTTTTGATATTTATTTAATTTGTTTTGGAATAAAAGATTATTTAACCAAAAATTTATATGTATTTTAAAACAAAAGTTTTGATATTTATATTTTTTTTGTTTTCTTTTTGTTTAATGAAAGATTTTTTTTTTAATTTATATCTCTGAAAATATCTAATTAATAAGTCTAAAATATTTAAGAGAAAATTCAATTTTTTTGCTATTTATTTTTTTATTTTTTTGAAATTATTTGACTAAAATTTTTATAAAGGAGACAAAAAGTTATATTTTTTTAAAAGGAATAAAATATTACTGAATAAAATATTAACCCAAAATTTTTATTCTTTTTATTCTTTTTATTAATAAAGAAAACTAAAATAAAATTATTTTATTATTTTAATAAATAATTAATATATTAGTCCCAAAATTTTATTTTTAATAAAGAAAAGTTTATTTATATACTTTATTTAAAAATATTTCCAAGCCATGGATCCTGGCGGATCATTTGGTCATGGATTTTTTTAATTTTTGTTAAATTTTAATTATTTATTAATTATTAATTTTAATTGGATTTTTCTTGAATTTTTATTTTAAGTATCATTATTAAAAAAAATATTTAAAAAGGATTGATTTAATCATGTTTGTTTATTAATTTTAACAAAAAGTTCACTTTGTTATCTTTAAAGAAATAATAAAAAATGTATTCCAAAATAAAAATAATTGGCTTTTAAATTTTTATTAGCCTTAATAATTAATTACAAAAGAATCTTCTTTTAGTTTTTTTATTTATGGGTAAAAGGTGAATTAAATAAATTAAATTATATAAAGAAAAATTAATAAAGTGGGGCTTTTTGGCCATCCACTTGAAAAAAAAAAAATAATAAATGTTATCAAAATTTAATTAAATTAATTATTAACAATAATAATGAAAGTTAATTAAGTCAAAAATAATAAAAGTTAGCCAAATTAATTAAGTTAATTAATTAACAACAATAAATAAAAGTTAGCCAAGTTTAATTAAATTAATTAATTAACAACAATAATAAAAGTTAGCCAAGTTTAATTAAGTTAATTAATTAACAACAATAAATAAAAGTTAGCCAAGTTTAATTAAGTTAATTAATTAACAACAATAAATAAAAGTTAGCCAAGTTTAATTAAGTTAATTAATTAATAACAATAAATAAGAGTTAGCCAAGTTTAATTAAGTTAATTAATTAACAACAATAAATAAAAGTTAGCCAAGTTTAATTAAGTTAATTAATTAATAACAATAATAAAAGTTAGCCAAGTTTAATTAAGTTAATTAATTAACAACAATAAATAAAAGTTAGCCAAGTTTAATTAAGTTAATTAATTAACAACAATAAATAAAAGTTAGCCAAGTTTAATTAAGTTAATTAATTACAACAAAAATAAAAGTTAGACAATTTAATTAATTATTAACAACAATAAAAATAAAGGTTAGTAAAAATTAGCAAGTTAGTTGTTAGTTGCTAATAACAAAAAAAAAAAGGTTAGTAATAATAACAATAATAAACAAATAAATAAACAAGTAAAAAATAAATGAGTTAGTTAATTAATTTTCTGCAAAGACAAAATAAAAAGGTTAGTGACCTAATAGAAAGAAATTGAAAAGATGAAGGACTGAAAGGAGGTTTTACCCTTAAAAATTAAAATTGAATCTGGAGAAAGAATCAGAGGCGACGCGAGGGAGGAGGGGGGGGGGGGGTGACGGGGCTGGGCAGGCGGAGGCGGCGAGGGCGCAGGGCGGCCGGGCGACGGCGACGAGGGCGCGGGGCGACGGCGGCTAGGGTAACGGCGGCCGGGACGACGGCGGCGAGGGAGCGGGGCGACGGCGGCAGGACGGCTGGGTGCGGCGGCGCGAGACGGCAGGACTGCTGGGCGCGGCGGCGATGGCGACGGCGACGGCGTAGGAACGACGGCAACGGCGAGACGGCGGCGGCAGGGCGACGGCAGCGGGATAGGACGGCGACAGAAAAAGAAAGAAAGAGAAAACGGAGGAAGAAGGTAGTCGAAACGTAAGAAAAAATAATTTTGGGACTGTTTTGGCAGAGGGAGGAGAGCCTAGGACTAAGGCTTCTATTTTCTCTTTTTCTAAAACGGAGCTCTGAACTTTTTTCTCTGATTTTCTATATGTTCAGCACTGAATTTGGGGGGGTATTTATAGAAGGAGCTTAGCTGAACTGTGGACGGATAAATTAATAAAAAATATCAAACTTATCTTTTAAATTGGTAAAATGACAGTTTCAGTCCTTTACGTTACTCCAGCTCTGGATAAGCTCAGAAGCTTCTGATTTTGACAATTTTAACGTTTTCTGTCAATTTGGGCTAGAAACGTCCGTTTAGGCCCAAAATTGACGCGAAAAATTACCCAAAGCTCCTGAAACTTTCAGAATTTGTCAATTTTGTGCGAAACTTCTCAATTTTGTCATTTTTACCTCAAACTTTTAATTTTTTTGTCATTTTTTTCTGAAATTTTATTTTTATTCCAAACACATACATATTCGCACATATATTATTTTAAATCAAATCTTCTAAAAATAAAAATATATTTTAAACTAATTAACATAATTAAAATTTTTTAGCAATAATAATAATAATAATAATAATTTTTTTAATTAGTTTTTTTTTTTTTTTTAATTTTTAAAAAAAGGGCCGGACGAAATTGGGTGTCAACATTCCCAAATATTATCAGGAATAGGTAAAGACATATACAAACCCTCATTCTAAAACTGTCCTTTTGTAGTTTGGCACACGTAATAGCTCTGCACGAATATGGAGACATCCCTATGCACGTGTGGCTAATAATAATGCTCATCTATTGCAGTAGAAGTACCAACTAGACCTCTACAATTCAAATCTTGAATTACTTTTTCTTTTAATGAAGTCTTAGAAATATAGAGTTGATTACCTTGTAAGAGAAAACCATCATGAATGTGGAAGTCATCTGCATGTTATTGTTTCTTGCACTTTTCCCAAATGCTAGAAAAATCCCCATTATTAGTATACACCTTCTTCAACTCATCAAAGCTAACAATCTACTATCTCAAAGCCACCAATAAATTTGGATGCCTACTCAAGGCATTTGCAGCTTATTCTGTACTTCCACCTTGTGCTTAAACTTGAAAGAAAATTTATGGAAAAACTGGGACCACTTCACATGCATATCCTTACTAATCATCTTCTGATTATTCAGGTGCTTCAAAGCTTCATGGTCAGAATAAATAATGAATTCATGACCAATCAAATAATGTTCTCATACCTTTAAAGCATGTACAATGGAATAGAACTCCTTATCAGTACACATCCTCTAGCTCCCATCCGACTTAGGTGTCAACAAAGCTGGCACTGTACACGGACTCATACTCTTCTAGATATATCCCTTTCACAGTAACTTTTCCACCTTCTTCTGCAGAATCTTGCACTGTTTCAGGCTCATCCGGTGATAGGGCAAGTTGGGTAAACTTGCTCCAGAATCAAGTCAATATAATATTGTAAGTCTCTCATTGGTGGAAGGCCATTTAGTAACTCATCCATTACCACATCTTGAAACTCCTATAACAGTGTCTGAATGCATAAAATCCATTAGTCTCCTTCATTGCTGCAAATAACTTTCATTTAAAATGTGTAAGGGTAAAAAAAGCATGCCCCTCTATTTTAGAAGTTTTGGCCTAGGAGTTTCTTACTGCTATGGATGAAGCACAAACTTCTTCCCTTCTTTTTTCTAGCCTGTACATGTTGTCTCGGCCATCATGATGGGCTACAACATCAAATTGTCATGGTCTACTGAATAACAAATGACAAACACCCATATCCACAACATCAAAATAAATCTTATTTTGATACCCAATGGAAAATGGTACCTTACACCATTCAATCACCTAAAAATAACAAGGAAAGAAAATTGACACAAACTTTAGATGAGAGGATACCCCTCAAAATGATGGATTTTTTACCTGAAAAATGCAGTTACAATGGCAATGCCTTTATAACACTTGTAGAGCATGAAATTCCCTTCAAAATGACATATTATAATAGTCACTCTGGTAACTGTAGCAAAAGTTATAGCTTTCAGATGTTGGGGCTAGCGTAAGGCCTATTTTCGAGACTTTTTCTTTAGTTTCGCATAATCAACTTGCTCCATAAACTATCCACTAGACACTCCACATCAGTACTTTCTATTTGAGAAAAACTTAACCTTGAGTTGCCCGAAAGGTCTGGGTACAAAAGATCACCAGAAAAATAGTAAGGGAAAATATCCGCTACATTAAATGTCTTGGAAATTTCCATATTATTCGACAAATCAATCACATTGGCATTGTTGTTAATCTTCTCCAGAACCTTATACGTGCCATATTTGTATGGCTGCAGCTTGCTATATGTACTGATTGGAAACTTCTCATTTTGCAAAAACACCATCACTTCATCACCTACTTCACAAATTTGCTCATGACAGTGTTGATCAGCAACCTGCTTATACTTCCTATTTGCCTGCTTGATTTTTGTTTAATTTTAGCCTAAATATTCTACCATTACTCTGCCATGTTTTCAGCAGCCTTATTCACTCAAATTCCAGCCAGCAATAATCAAAGGTATGCTGGGATAGTTTGGAATGTCATGAAACTTAAATAATCACTCAACCTTGGCTAACCAATCAAGAACATCCTTGATGCTAAAATCTTCATTGAAGGCAAGAAGATCCACCTTGAACCTGAAGTCTCCATCACGACCTCCTTCATCTTGATCTCTCTAAAATCCATCACAAATAAGATAATCCTCATCTATCTCATAATCACTATCATTGGCAAACGTGTCTCCGACCTTGAGGAAGAACAGGTCTCTAAGTGGGATGACTTAGGGTAGGTTCTTTCTTGGCATGTTACCTATCTTCATCCATATCCCTGTTGGCAAGAGGGTTAAGGGCACTATGTCTCTCCAGGATCTCCTCAAAGTGCACCTCCAAGACAATCCGATGCTCCATCTCCCATAACGCCTTCTTTGGTCATCCGACCTAAGGTTTTTAACAACACGTTGTCCGTTCTTACTACCATCATCGGCCATGGAATAAGTGATTCAATCTGCTCTGATACCACCTGACACAGCAAGAAACGGAAATCAATTTAACAACATGCTTAATTAACAAGAAAAACTATAATATACTCATAAACATAGCAAAGGCTTTGAAAATACTTCAATATTATTAATAGGTTTTCTAATAGTAACGTATAGAGGCCTATTTATAGGCTTACAAAGAAACCCTAATCCAAAATAATTAAAAAACCAAAAATAACAAGAAAAGAAAATCGACACAAACTTTAGAAACTCGGATACCCCACAGAATAATGGATTTTTTGCCTAAAAAATCCGGTACTGTGACACCTGTAGAGTGCGAAACTCCTTTCGAAATGATAGATTATAATAGTCACACTGACAACTATAAAATGATGGATTTTTTTACCCCAAAAAACACAGTCACAGTGGCAAAGCCCCTCTAACACTTGTAGAGCACGAAATTCCCTTTAAAATGAAATGTGATAAAAGTTACTTTGATAACTGTAGCAAAAGTTATGACCATCGGGAGTTGGCAAAAGTTATGACCTTCAGGAGTTGGTATTCATGCAATGCCTATTTTCAAGGTTTCTTCTTCAATTTCACACAATTAACCCGCTCCGTGAACTCATCCATTAGACGCTGCATATCAATGTCAGTCTTCTATACACAAAATTTCCATTTGAATTGGGAACCTGAAAGGACTTGAAGGCCTAAACATATACTAATTATTGGTTCCTTAGTCTGTCCGTTTTACCAAGAGTGCCTACTTTCAATTTCAAATGTGATCATTTTTATTTGGGAGCAAAAAAAACAAAAAAGGAAGAAAAGAGTACTTGTTTTGACAAATGATGAAGAAGTAATTAATTTTTGAAGTTAAGCGTGAAGTAGGAGGAGGTTCATCGGGTTGAAGGGAAATATTTTTTTTGTTTGGTTTTGGTGCTATTATTTAGGTACTTGTAGTATCTTCCCAAATACAATTCCCCATGATATAATCTCATAGAATTAGAAGAGTTAAGGACCCGAAGTAAATAGTCCTTGATTTTTCATCTTCCCATCTACTAGTAATATTAATTAATTAAAATTAACTAGCAAGTAATTTGCAAGATTAATTTGCCTCGCATGGACATACCTTAAATCCACCATAAAAATAAGTCACCCCTTCTACCACAGAGAAGAAGTATTCAAAGAGAACTGATTTGTGATCAAGTCAGAGAAATGATTTGTCATCAAGGCAAAGCAGCTGGCTTTATTGGGCACTTGTGAGAATAGCTGGTGTTACTGTGGGCCGGATCGACCAGGGCCAATCTGGGCACAGCCCGGTGAAACTCGGCTCCATTTGCTCTTTCCGAGCACGCGAAACATGAGCTTGCCCCCCTAATCCGCTTTTCTTTTGCAATACTATTGATCATGCAAAAACTATAAAGGTTTTTTTTTCGTACTCACGGTGTTATAAGATAAGGGATATACAAGATATTTTACAACCTAATATACCTACACTCTACCCCACCTAACCTAAACTCACCATTTAGCTGCAAAAAAAGTAATCTCTTGCTCAAGAAAAAAAATCAAATCCTAACCAAATATGTAATATGGCGATCTGTATGTCAATTTGGTTAAGATCTAATCAGCTACAAAGACATATTTATACTAAGCAAATTAGAAATTATAAGGTCAAATCAAGGTTTGCCAACCTCTTAGGAAGTGGTTCGCTGGCATAAGAAATCCAAACCAGAATTTAAGGCCTGGAGGTAGACTTGCTCAAAAGTGAGGCACTCATATTTTCTGGTTTAGTGGTCCACCACCGCACAAAGTCTTATGACTCTTAACCAATTTTTGCTACAACGTTTTGCTTTGCAACGTCTGCAAATATGTCACATTTTTAACCATAAGCAGACAATCATTTACTTACAGGAATGGAATCCTGCCCCAACCACAGTATATCATATCCTGCGATATCATGATACAGATGAGACAACAATCTCGTCTGCCAAAATCATCACTAACATTTTAATAATCAAGCGGTAGAAAACGATCAAAATAATAAATGATTGTGTTCGAGATTGATTAGATGATTAATTTCGTCGATAAATCAGCATAAAGAAATGGAAAAAGAACCCTCCATCGGACATAAAAAGGGAACAATTGCCAAGATAAAGTAAATGTCTCTTTCCTTAGGTGGAGTAGAGCACCGTCCTCTTGTTTGAATTCCATGGAAGGACAACCTCATTTTTGCCGCCTCCTATAAATAAATAAATATAGCTTCCAAAATAGAAAATAAACAATACGCATTCCTAACAGCCAAAGTCTTGGTTTAGTGGTTAAAATTTGTGGTTGTTCCCGACCACCCGTGTCACCTTCTCCCATGTACCACAATATAAAATAAAGAAAATAATAAGCATCCCTAAGAAAAGCAAGCATAGTATTTATTTCACTTATATTTATTGCTTTTTCTCAGTATGGTGCACCTATACCAGGTGCATCCTAGCCTACTCATCAATAACAACTATATAGTATACTACATTTAATTTCCATGTGACAGTGTCAGCTATATAACAACATCAAAGATAGCACATTCATGATACAAGTTTGTATGCAGAGAGGGGAGGAGGCACAAGAAAGATGGAAGGTCTTGGAAATCTGCTCATCCATGTAACAACTTGTACCTCTGTATGCTTCATCTTAGCGCTGTTCAAGCTGCTGCACAGGTACTGGTGGACACCCGTTCGAATACAGAAGCTGATGAGGTCACAGGGAATCAGGGGGCCGCCTTACAGGTTCATCCATGGAAACAACGAAGAGAGCATCAGACTGAGGAAGGAAGCTATGGCCAAACCTTTGCCTCTAACACATGATATATTCCCCAGAGTCACACCTCACATGGACTCATGGATAAAGGAATATGGTAGGCCCCCTTTTCCTTTTCTTTTCCCATTCCATGATTTTAAAGAACAGAAAAGTTGACATTCTCCTTGATCAGGGAAAAATTATTTGAGTTGGTTGGGTACCAAGGCTCAGTTGGTCATCACAGACACAGAGCTTGCCAGAGAGATATTGATCAACAGAGACAGCATTTACGTTAAAGCCAAGAGTGTGGAGGCTATAAGATTGGTTATAGGGAATGGACTTGTGTCATCTCATGGAGAAAAGTGGGCAAGGATGAGGAAGTTGGCTAACTATGCCTTTCATGGAGAGAGCCTAAAAGTACAAATCTTTTAAATCTTTAACTGCCCATATTTTCAACAGTTATAATTCTATTCCCCCCCCCCCCCCCTCCCCTCCCCTTTTCTTTACTTCATTTGGACTCAGCTTGGTCAATAAACTGACAGTTGTTCTGTCTGCAAAATTGGGGGCAATGGATTTTTGGCAGAATATGAGTCCAGCAGTTACTGCTAGTGTTGAGACAATGATGGAGAGGTGGAAGCAACATGAAGGAAAAGAGATTGAGGTTTTTGAAGAATTCAGGCTTCTGACTTCTGAAGTAATATCTCGGACGGCTTTTGGGAGCAGTTATGTGGAAGGAGAAAAGATTTTTGAGATAATACAGAAGTTGGCGATGATGACATTTAAAAGTTCCTTTCGGCTTAAATTTCCTGGCCTTGAGTAAGTATAGTGCTGATTTTGGGCTTATTATCTAATTCTGTGCAAAATATCAAACAATGGTGGTCTTTCTACACTTGATGCAAACTCTCTTACTTGTGCAGCAAGATATGGAGACATCCTGATGACATTGAAGCAGATAAACTTGCAAAGGCAATACACAATTCTGTGATGCAGATAGTTCGGAAAAGGGAAGAGAATGTGAGGAGTGGAAAAGCAGACAACTTTGGGTCTGATTTTTTAGGATTTCTTGTCAAGGCATACCATGGTGCAGATGAAAATAGCAGGATTTCTGAACAAGATTTGGTCGACGAGTGCAAGACATTTTACTTTGCAGGACAAGAAACAACCAATTCCTTGCTTGCTTGGTTGGTTTTGGTTTTAGCAATGCACGCAGATTGGCAGGAGAAGGCCAGAAAAGAAGTAACTGAGATATTTGGTAACCAGAAGCCACATCCTGAGGGCATTTCCAAGCTAAAGACAGTAAGTAGTCTCTGACCTCTGACCCTTTTGTCCGTGTCATGGGAATCTAAATTGGGAAATTTTTTTTTTTTTACCAACAGATGACCATGATCATCAATGAAACTCTTAGATTATATCCTCCTGTCTTTGCCGAATTCAGAAGAGTTGAAAGAGAAGTGCAGCTGGGGAAACTTACTCTTCCAGCTAATCTTGAGCTCATTGTCCTGAACATAGCGCTCCACCATGACCCTGACCTCTGGGGAGACGATGTCAACCAGTTTAAACCCGAGAGGTTTGCGGAGGGGATTGCAAAAGCCACCAACAAAAACGCTGCTGCATATTTGCCCTTTGGGATGGGACCACGATCTTGTGTTGGAATGAACTTTGCAACAACTGAAACAAAGGCTGCTCTATCCATGATTTTACAGCGCTATAGTTTCAGCCTCTCCCCTGCGTACATCCACTCACCCTTCCTCCTCCTGCTTCTCCAACCACAGCATGGGATTCAGATCATCCTCCGTCCAATTCAAACTGAAGTTTAATCCTCCTGGAAATGTTAGATGAATACCTCATATCAGTAGCTTGTTGTCGAGGGTAGAGCTTAAAGTACAAGGTTCTAATAAATGATAAAACATCAGTGTGGTTTCTTTTTCCCCTCTTCTACCTTTTTCCTCAAGGTTTTCTTCTGAATGAAGATTGATCATGTGAATAAATTATAGCAGCAAAATTTTCTCTCAACTCTTCCCATAGTACAATTTACACAGATGTCATGTTTCTTTGGTTGAAAGACAGAAATTATAGGAATAAGTAGAATAAGCCTGGATTAGATTCTGAAAACCAAATAATAATCAGCAAACTAAATGGGGAGATGTCAGTTGACCAAACTTGTAAATCAAAGACCACAAGTATGAACAGTAATTGATTGTGTACCCATCATGACATAAGCTGTGCAGGCAAACCAGCAGGCAGGAGCCTGTGCGAATTGTGGATGTTAGCATTTGTGTCTGAATTCAGACATTGACATGAAACTATTTTAGAGACCAGAAAAAGAAAGGGCCTGGAGAATTTCTGCTGCCATGTCAGATTTTGGCAGACCAAATCATGGCCGGCAAGCAAAATACTTGAACAAGTATGGACAACGGCAACAGACAAATTAATTCTGAACACTTGACAACAAGACAAGTTGAAAGACGACTTCTTTTAACTTGAGCAATAAGAGAACAGCGATAAATCAAACAACTTGGGGTTAAAATGTCCTTGTCAGATTTCCTTTTCTCAGGCATGAGAGTGACAATATTGAAAACTAAACCCTCATTAAAGTAAACCTTGCTTTCCTAAAATTCGACATTTTTCTATTTTCACAAAAGTTAAAAGATATTATTCCACATCACTAAAGGTAAAAGAGTGTTTCTAGTATATGTGAAAGCTAAAATTACAAGGTCTAATGATAGATATATGTCGATATCATTCATTTCGAGACATAGATAGATTGAGAAAAGCGTCATTAATTATGAGATAAAGAGAGAACTCTTAAGTCTTAAGGCGGAGCCAGACAGGGAAAAGGATTGCCACTGGTATGTAATAAGTAATGGCCAAACATGATTTCCAAATGGAAATTGCAGATAAAAGACAATTGATTGACTTCTCTGAGGCCATCACCCCAAGTGCTCATTAGATAATTGTTGGGTATAAGAGCTGAGAAAATTTAGAAGCTAGCATAAGATTACTGCAAAATTGTATGCGTTGTATAAACTGTGTGCTAAATTAGGATACTCCACAAACAAGAGAACAATGAGAATTCAGAAAAGAAGTTGAAACAGGAAAAAAAAAACAAAGGAACCTAACAATTTCTTAAGAAATGTAAAACTTCTCGAGCTACCTGCGATTTTCTTTTTCGCCCTTGGGGATTTCTGGCTTCAACCTACGAGCAGCCAGCAAGTTCCCCAGGAGAACAAGACAGCGATGGCTGAGAATGAGGAGCGCGAGAGACGGAGAAAGAGAGACCGCAAGAACTCCCTTCGCCGGGATGAACCGAATCGGAAATTTGTTTATTTTTGTTTTCCACCACTTTAAAATGTCATCCTCACTTGTTTCAAGTACTGATGCATAGGTACTGATGCATAGTGGGCCGACCTAACCCGGAACCGGACCGGACTGAGCAGACTCGGTTGAGGCATGCCGGGCCGAGCTGGGCTGAATCTGGTCCTTAGCCTGTAATTTTTATTTTTAATTTTAATTTTTAATTTTTAATTTCAATTTATATTTTTAAAAATTGATTTTAATACAAAATTTTATAAAACTACTAGTTTTAAGAGTAAAACACCACCACCGGTGTGAAATTTTATTAATTTTAAAGCCAAACGGTACTTACATAACATGGAATGGGCTTTACATGAGCCAATAACAAAACGTTTCATAAAAGTAAATGCAAAATAAAAGCTACAATCTGTGCTAAACAGCAAAATTAAATCAAATACAAAGTAAGAAAATAATGAGCAAGCTGTGGCTTTAATTATCTATCTCATCGGGGTTTTCCTCATCGGAACTCTTGTGGTCTTGTAATCTTAAAGCTGCAAGACCCAATCACGGTTGCATATACAAATTTCAATTGCATCTATTGATAACCGTGCACGTTTATCTACAATTACACGCTTCCCAGCACTGAAAACGGACTCAGATGCAACGGTTGAGACGGGAACAGCTAACACTTCTTTGGCAATTATGGAGAGTATTAGAAATTTGTTGCTTCTTGCTTTCCACCATTCTAGAATGTCGGTCTCACTATTCTCCCAAACGAAGTTGAGGTATGCATCCACTTTATTAAGGCCGGATGCTGCAGCACGGGGCCGTTTGAGGAGTTGTTCCGCTGGATTGAATGATGATGAGCCCAACAACGATGAACACCCGATGGTAGAGGAAGTAGTGTTCGCAACCTTATCCTTATGCCGGTCGGCATAAATCTTAAATAACTCTCGCAAATGCTCATCAATAGTGGCAGTTATAGCATGAACAGAAATATGTGTCATTTCTAAGAAACTATAATAACCCTCAAGTAGCTGCTGTGTACCCGTGATTTTGACGGTCGGGTCTAGTGCAGATACAAGTAAATAGATCAAGGGTATTGTACTGAAATATAAAATCCATTTATCTTTTATGGCCTTAATTGTGTCTTTTAAGAACTCGTCATCTTTGTATTGATTAAAAACTCATGCAATGTTGACCATATGCATTAAAACTTTGTGCGATGTGGGATAGTATATACCGGAGAAAAAAACAGTGGCATCGTAAAAATATCGTAGCATAGCAGCTAATTTTGATAGTTTATCTCACATCTCTTGTTCCAAAATCATTTTTTTTCTTTGACATTTATAAAACATGTCGTGTGTGCAGCAAATGGCATCGCATCCATCAACATCTCGTAAGTAGAGTTCCATCGGGTAGGACAATCAAGTTTAAAACGTTTCCAACTAAAATCGATGCCATTTTCCAGACAATATTGCTTAAATTCTTTGAAAACTTTGGTCCTTAACTTAAAATAATTGATTGCCCACATGATTAGAGTAATTTCAGTACTTAAAACTTGAAGACCTTTTTGGACAGCTAAGTTTAAAATATGACATACATATCTAATATGAAGAAATATGGCATCATGGACAGGTTCTAGTGATTCCTTCAATGTCTTAGCCGTGACATCATTGTTTGATGCATTATCAAATGTTATGTTAAAAACCTTGTCATGATAAAAAAGTTCATTTAAACTTTCTGAAATTACTTGGAATATGTTCCAACCAATATGATCGACCTCTATCCACTTAAATGTAATGATACATTTTTCAACGACCCAACTATCATCAACCAATGTGCAGTTATATAATAATAATCTTGACCTAGTGGTGAAGTCCACATGTCACTAGTGAATGAAATAGAATGATCAAAAGCAGAGAAGTATGCTTGTGAGTTTGATTTACCAGCTTCATAAATTTTAAATGCCTCCCTTCTAGCAGTAGTCCTAGATGTTCTTTTAAAAGTTGGGTTTAAGTGTGATTTTATCCATTTTTTCATGTGTCTATCTTCCGATTGTGTAAATGGTTTTTCAGTTAACATCATCCATTCTATCATGCCTTCTCTACAATTTTTTTTATTAAATCTAAAAATACATGATCCGCCGGCAGTACTTGCAAGCTATGTCTAACCGCCGGTACTAGCAGCTACATCTAGACATAAATTCGGATGCGCATGTTCTATGTAACATCTTAGTGTTCATGTGCCAGAGTACTTCTTGTGCGCAAGTTTTTGCTTGCAATGTTTGCAATGTGCGAACCTCGCATCGTTTCCATGAGCATCCTTCTCAAAAACTTGGTCAAAATGCTCTTAAACCTATGCAGTAAGCCTCGACATCTTACCTTGGGGTGGAAGTTCGAGTTGATGGTTTGTCGGGGTTTGTTAAGAACCATCTCCTCCACCAACATTCTCTGATGCCGTTGGCTCCACCTCCTCAACGTCATCATCAGAAAGTTGATCGTCGAGCCCCAAGTTGTATTGACTCATATCGAATTGCTCATCATCGTCAGCTTGTTGGATATAAGCCTCACGGGTCACTGGTCGGGAAAGGCCAAGAAAAAAAGACCTTAAATCGGTGCGGGATGAAGAGCTTGAGGCCTTTCCCTTTCCTCTTGATACAATTTGTGTGAGAATAAATTTAGAATATCACGAGCTTCGAAAGTAATTAAGGAATGATTAAGAAAAAATGAAGAAAATAAGATTGAGGGCTTCAAAGAAATGATAGAATGTATTAGTAGAGAAGGAGAGATTGCTAAGATTGGTGTGAAGAAATTGTGGAAATGGCTTCCCTATTTATAGGGGAAGGCTTTTTTTTTCACTAAAAAGCCCTTAGAATATAGTTGTTAGGGGGGCAAAAAAGTAATTTATGGAGGTCAAAAAATGTCAGCCAGCCGTTACAGAGACTAAGTTTGTAATTTTCCTTTTTTTTTTGAATTTTGGAGCTGTTGGAACCAAGCGGCCGTTAGCGCTGGCCGTGCCGGTCCGATCCCGTGCCAGTCTCCGTCCGTGCTGGGCCCAACTACGAATTGGGCCGTGCCAAGCCCACTTGCCCCCTTTCCTCCTTAAAGCCTGTAACCGCCCCTCCCTTCGCCGAATTTTTCCCGGGCCCGTGTCGTGCTGGGTTTGATCGGTCCTGGGGCGTGCTTGACGCGAGCCGGTCCCAAGCTGGG
The DNA here is from genome assembly GCA_039654915.1 of Aquilaria yunnanensis. NCBI lineage: Eukaryota > Viridiplantae > Streptophyta > Magnoliopsida > Malvales > Thymelaeaceae > Aquilaria > Aquilaria yunnanensis. The sequence continues at coordinate 9,553,184 of CM077595.1, forward strand.
CCGGTCTCGACCCAGCCCAATGTTCACCTCTAGTCTCAAGTGAGATGTGGAAATAATTATCTACATCCATATCCAGTAGGTCAAAGGATGTGGGTTAGGAATGCTTAAGCAACTGTTCCACAAGGTTGAATGGCGCTGATGATGAAGAGGATGAGGCACCACCAATGGAGGAAGATATGGGTCTTGCCTCGTTTTTGTGACCGGATGAATACTTCTTGTAGAACTCCTGTAAGTGCTTATTTATTTCGGTCATCATAGCTGAACAACTAACATGATTCATATCCGAAAAACTATATTATCCCTTAAATAAAGATAATGTGTTGGAAATTTTCATAATTAAGTCAAGTGAAGATGCAAGTAAAAATATGGAGAGATGTTTGTAAAATATGAAATCTACTTGTCTTTCATTGCTTTGATTGTGTCATTTAAAACTGGATCTGTCTTGTATTGATTCATAACATAAACAATATTGACTAAATACATTAAACCTTATGGACAATGAGACAATAAACATAAGAGAAAAAAACAATTATTTCATAAAAATACCGTAATAATTGACAAAATTTGCAACACTTGTCTCACATTTCAACCATCAAAAGTTCCAAGTTCAATTTCAAGTTCAAAAACATAGTAAAAAAAGCTGCATATGGATATGCATGCATCAACATCTCATATGTTGAGTTCCAATGAAAAGGGCATTCACGTTCAAAACATTTCCATAAAAATGATTGGTTGTTTTGAATACAATATTCTTTGAATTCACAACTAATTTTGGGCCTATACTTCAAATATAGTAACGCAGTTCAAATTTGATGGATTTTTGATGGATTTTCATCTGCAAAACCTCAAGCCTTTTTTGTACACATAAGTTCAAAGTATGCACATGCATCTAACATGAAAAAAAACATAATTCCGAGGAGGTTTCAATGCATTACAAAGTTTTTAGGCCACCCAATTATTATTAAAGGCATTATCAAAACTAATGCAGAAAACTTTGTCAGCACAGAAAAATTTATAAAGTATATCTAAAATACTTTAATAGATATTATATCCAGTGTGGTCAGATTCTAAGCATTTAAATGCAATAATTTATTTTTGAATTACCCAATCATCATCTATCCAATATGCAATTATACAAAAAATGATCAAGTGAACAAAAACAGGAGATCTCCACATATCACTAACGAAAGCAATGCAATGATCAAGTGAACAAAAACATGCTTGTATATTAGATTTACCTAATTCATACATTTTAAATGATTCTTGGTTTGGCCATCCTATATGTCTTTCTAAATGTCAAGTTTAAATTAGATCTAATGCAATTTTCTAAATACACATCTTCAGCTTGCCTAAAAGACTTTTCCGTGACTTTTATCCTATTAACCATACATTCCTTACATTCGTGCTGATTAAATCTAAAGATACTTGAATCATTGGTTATAGATCCAAGTTGTGTTTGTCCATCAAAACTCATTTCGATGCCCGTGTAATGCATCATATGCTTGTTCCTTATATGTCATTGAAGCATCCTGGTCCCGGAATTCACTTTGTGTTCCAAGTTCTTGCCAAAGTGCTTGTATTTGGCAAACCGGTTGTAGTTCTCCCAAACAATCTCAAAATGCTTCCACACGAAGGATTTGAGGCAAGATTTACTTTCACCACCCTCGTGGACTTGACTTTGAGGTGTGGGTTATGAGCCATCCACTCTTTGCAGACAAACGGTTTAAGTTACGGGTCTCTTGGACTTCAACATTGTCGTCAAATTGTTGCTCCTCAAATTCCAAATTGATATTCATCACATCGATGTTGGCTGGCTCGGGGACATCTTGGATGTAAATCCCCTTTTCAGGACAATGTTTCAAAACCCAGACCTTTCTTCAAACTGTTAAGGGTAATGGGTCATGGTTCAACCGGTTCAACCATCAGGTCAAATATACTTTTATATTTGAATTCCAAGTATTAAAAGTGCCTTAACTGTAAAAGGAAAAAGAATATAACCTTCAAGGAAAAGATGCATATAATATAGGGATTAATTTGATATTTAACCTAATATAAAAGCCTACCATACTCTACAAACCTAAATTTAAATCTAATGAAGTGCCACATAGCTCGCACCCTTACACTCTTCCCTTTTCTCTTGTTCAAATTTTTTCTTTTACTGCGATCATTTTTTCATTTTAATTCTTTGGCTTCTCCAAAAACTGCCCCTATGTTAATTATTTTGTTTAATTTTTTTTCCACAGGTTTCTCAATCTTCCTTTTTCCTCTGTCATATTTTTCCAATCCCATCTTTCTACCTTTTCCATAATGGTTGCTTGTTTTTGTTACAACGTTTATCCAGTAGCTGGTGCAACAAAAAAAAAAGAAAATGAAGGAGCTAGAAGAAGCAATGAGTAAAAAAAGGGGACAGTTGGTTGATTAGAGAGGCAAATCAAGCTGAAGTAGAAGGGGATTTGCATTTGCACTACTTAGTCAAGAAGAAGAAGTAGAAGGCGGTTCCAAACAGTTTTTTTGGTTCACGGTTTTCACCATTTTTTAGTGGTTTCATAGGTTTTTGACTGGCTTTAACTTCACTGTAATTGAACTAAAACTTGGACTACAGAGGTTTACAGTTAGCGGTTGAAATGGTCAAACTGTCCTGTCCGGTCCGGTCTGGGTTTGACAACATTGTTTCGGGCTGAACTTTAGCGACAGAAGAACTACCCCAAGCCGGTGCAAGAGGAGGGGCTCTTAACAGGGGCAAAGCTAGTACTCTTCCTTGAATCCATTAACTTAATAAAATTGATGAGAGATTAAGAGGAAATTAGGAAGAGATTAAGAAAATTGGTGAAGAGCTAGAAGAGAATTGTAGAAAAAGTAGTAAATATAGAGAGAAGAGTGTGGAATTGGTGTCAGGAAGTGGGGAAATGAGGCCATCTATTTATAGAAGAGACCAACAATTTTTTGGATGAAAATATCCTAAAAAACTAGCAGTTTATAAAGGTTAGGTGAGGGTAAAAAAAGGCTTTTAGGCTAAGTTAACCGTTTGAAAGAAGCAACTGTCCTTAAGGTGTAATTTTACCATTTTTTGAATTATGGACCATTGGAGGCTGCTGTAGGCAACGTTAAACATGGCCCAGACTAGAATGAAGTGGACGAGCCGGTCCCAAGCCGTGCTTGGGCCCGAGCTCCAGCCAGTTTTGGGCTGGTCTCGGACGCCTCTCAGTCATGCCCATACACAGCCCAACATCTTTCGAGCCTCAACCGTGCAGGGTTTTAATCGTGCCAAGGCAAGGTTTGCCCTGAGCCGGTTCCAGGTTGTCCAAGTCAACCAGGCCCATTATTCACCTCCACTCATACCAAGTAATTTAGTACGAAAAAGCACAAATCAAGCGTTCACTTGAACGAAAAACTCTACATGAACAGTTATCACACAAACTATCTTACATCTTACCACATTTTTTCTAAACTTACGCGATAGATACAAATAAATAGGAAAATATCTTTTATACATATCAGGACTTAACCCTGGTTACGTGAAATAGCAAATTTTTATGTCGATCAAGTTAATACCTGATCAATAGAATTAGGCGTTCAAATGCAATAATTCAAAAATTTTTAAAAATTGTAGGTACAAACGTTTGAAAATATTTTAATTAACTCATTTTAGAAGAACTTTAAAACTAAAAACAACATCCATTTAAATTATTTTAAATTACTAATTCTAGTTTGAGGAATATACTTTTTTTTATTGATTTAGAATATATTTAATGCATAAACTTCCCTTGAATATATTTCTAGTTAAAGATATCAACGGATGTCTAATCTTACAGGTATCTGGTTGCATCCGATTCAATGGATCGAGTTTTTTTAAAAACTGGTCAAGTTTGGGTCAAATATGGTTTTTGTTTTTCCACCTGCTGACGAGTTTGAAAATGATGCGGGTTTAGGATCCATCCACCACACATCCGACCCATATATATGTGTGTATGCATATGTATATAACATATTAGTATTAGTTATGTGATGAAAATAAAAAGTATAATAGATAAGTTATATAGAAGTAAGAATAAGTATGAGTTGCTTTAATAGATAAAATGTAATGGATCTTTTTAACAATTGCAAATGTAAAATTGGGTAAGGTATGACTCAATAAAATTGTAGTTGTGGACGTGCGGTGGGTGAATAAGTTTTACCTTACCCAATCCGTTTAAAAATTGGTAGGATATGAATATAAAAATTTTCCACCCGACGGGTGATGCGTAAAATGCAGGTAAAACGTTCATGGTCACGGATAGGATATGAGAATACTCTCATCCAACCCAAAACTAACCCATTGAAATCCTTATTTCTAGTCTCAGCCCTATCAATCACTCTTGGGTGAACCGGGCTTATATCATATGTCATCTTAAAAAATTTAATAATTTTAAATTTGGCCCTACTTCTCAGAAACTAGGCAATCATGTCAATTCAATATGAGCCACATTTTAGGGAATGGTTAAGCGTTGGTGGGGAGTAATAATGAGGGCTCCTGGGTATGAAACCCTTGGGGAGGGGACTAGGGCACTTTCTCTCTCTTCCAGTTTTTCTTTTTTCGCAGTTTCTTTTCTTTTTGCAGTTTTTGTGTAATAAAAAAATAAAATAAAAATGTTTTTGTGTAATAAAAAAACGTAAAATAAAGTTAACTAGGACATCAGAAAATTATCAAACACATGTTTTTTTTGGAGAAGAAGGAATACTCTGATCTTCAAAAATGTCCTTCAATCTGACTATCAAGTTTTCAACGAAATCCAGGTTTTCTCCTTTTTATGGATAAGCAGGAGGTGTAGAAAATTGAATTGCTTGTGGGTATAATGGATGACAAATAGGCTATTAAAAACTGGCAATCTCTCTTGTTTGGCACTTGGGGGTTTCTATGAGTGTTCTGCTTTTGTCCTTGGGCCTAGCCTCTGGCGAGCCTTTTCGGCTCCTGTATCTGTATTCTTTGTCTTAATAAAATCGTTGTCTTGCAGTTTAAAAAAATTTATGCCTAAATTCCTTTCCTTGAAACATGTTAAGGAAGATTTAAAGCAAAAGATATAGGTACCAGAAAGTGGCAAACAGCTCAGTGAACTATAACAACCAATATGCAACTTGAGTAGACCAAAATTAGCACTAGAATCATCCAGTATATCTCCAATTTTTCTTGTTTGGACTTCTCATCTTTGACATTTCTTCTATAGACTTTACAAACGGATTAGGGCATCAAATTGGTGAAATCAACTAAAACCAACGTCTGGGATGTGTTTGATGAAACAAAAGGACCTTCAAAAAATTATCAACTGATATTTCCAACTAGACGTCGGTAAATGTTCTCAAAACCATGCAAAGAGAGAAATGTAACCGATCTTTAAGGTGGAAAATCAGTCGTAGATTGGTAAATAATCAAACAAATTATGAGGTGGAGAGGATGGTGAAGGTGTTGATAATAAAGAGCGAAATGTTGTTAGATATTGAATTAAAATAGTAAATCAATGCAAAGTAGAGGTGTAGAGCCTACACAAAATCTAGGTTATCTTGAGCCTTAAGCGTTTGTATGATAGTTGTGAAAAAATCAATAAGCATATTTTTACTCAAAATCATTTTATAAGGTACACATATATAAAAATAGAGGGAAACGCTTCTTTTTTTTTTTTTAAACCCGAAAAAACACCCTAGCTAACATTTAAGATATTGTCTCTCATCTCTTAAGATATACCTTGTAAATACTTCTGAATATTAAAGAAAAACATTTAAGATACTACAATTATATAAGAAAAGTTGGGAGACCCGGATCTCCATAGCCTCTTAGCCATTATGTCAGGGACATGACGCAATCCAACTCTTTGAAACATCAAACTGTATTGTTAATACGTGGAACAGTTAATACGTGGAAGGAACACATTTAATACAAAGAGACTGTATTGGCAAAGAAAACCATAACGTTTGAGGCCGAAAAAAGGGTGAGGCGCGGAAATCACAGGGTTGTATTGTTAGACTTAGAGGCGAGCAATGGGCTCGGTCAACCTAGAACGGCCTAGATTAAACTTGGCTCAAACCCGGTTAAAGCAGACCTTGCAACAGCATGGATTGGGTCTGGAAAAAAATGAGCTGTTTATGAGCTTGATGAAGCCGATGCAAGGATTGGGCTGGGACCGACTAAAGCCCAGGCCTTATTTTTCTCATTTTCTTACACCAACTCCTATAATTTTCGCAATTTTCTCTCTATATCTACAATTTTCTTCAAGCTCTCCACCATTTTTCTTAATCTCATACTAATCTTACCTTAATTGCTCCTTAATCTCTCTTAATTTTTGTCTCTCATTAATTTACATAAACTCAATGGCATTAGGCAGCCCCTACCAAAAGCTTCTCCTTCCGCACCGGCTTAGGGTCATTCTTCCGTAGTAAGAATCCGATGAGAAAGGGGATTCACATCCACGAGGTCGACGAGCCTGCCAACATCGATACGACTAATACCGATTTGGAGTTTGATGAGTAATAGTTTGATGATGAGGTTGAACTCCAAGAGATCAGCACTCCATCAGCACTCCAACAGTTGATCCACACAAGTGATGGGTTGTAACCGACACCTCAAAGCCAAGTCCTCGAGGGCGTTGAAGGTAAATCTCGCCACAGATCCTTTGTAAGGGAGCATTTTGAGGCAGTTTGGGAGAATGCTGCCTAATTCAAAAAGTGCAAGCATTTTGGGAAGAAATTGATGCACAAAACTCCGGGACTAGGATGCTATAATGACATATAAGGAATGACCATCTAATGCACTATCCAAGCACCTAAGCTAGTTCCAATGGACAAACATAGCTTAGGAGTATGACCGGCGGTTCAGGTATCTTTAAATTTAATCAACAAGAATGTACGGCATGTATGGTTAACTGGATGAAGCTTATGAAAAAAAACCATTTAGGCATGCTAAAGATGTGTATTAAGGAAATTGGATTATATCTAACTTAAACCCAACCTTTAAAAAGATATTTAGGACAACTGCTAGAAGAAAAGCAATTAAAATGCATGAAGCTGGTAAGTTTAATCTGCAAGCATATTTTTGTTCACTTGATCATTGCATTGCCTTTCACAAGTAATATGTGAACATCTCTTATATGGTAGAACTATTTTTGTGTGACTGTACGTTGGATAGATATAAATTGGGTAATTCAAAAACATATTATTACATTCGAATGCGTTGAAATTGACCATATTGGGCACAGTATCTATTGATGCATTTTAGATATATTGTGTGAATTTTACTGTGCTAACAAAGTTTTCTGCATTAGTTTTGATAACGCCTCAAATAATAATTGCGTCACTAAAAAACTCTATAATTTTTTGAAATCTCTCAAAATGGTTTTTTTTCCATGTTAGATACATGTATCATATTTTGAACTTATGTGTACAAAAAGGGCTTGAGGTTTTGCAGACGGAAATTCTTCCAATCCAAAGTGCATTATAATAATTGAAGTCTAGACCCAATATTTTTCATGAATTCAAAGCATATTGTCTTGAAAATAACTAACTATTTTCATGGAAACGTTTTAAACTTGATTATGTCACACATTAAAACTCCATATATGAGATGTTGATAGATGCATATCTATGTTGATAGATGCATATCTATATGCATCTATGTTGATTGTGTTTTCGAACTTGAAAATGGGTAAGGAAGTTCTAACAGCTAAAATATAGGACAAGTGCCATAAACTTTGCTAATAACTACGGTATTTTTCTGAGGCAATTATTTTTTCCTCTGATTTTTACTGTCCTACTGTCCATAAGGTATTGATGTATTTGGTAAACATCATTTATGTTTTGAAACAGTATAAGACAAATACATTTTTAAAATACACTATCAAAGCAATGAAGGATAAGTGGGATTCATATATTTTTGACATTCCTCCCGTCTTTTTACTTGTATTTGCACTTGATCTGACCATGAAAATTTCAGGTACATTGTCTTTACTTGAGGGATATTATAGTTTTTTGAAAATAAAGCATATGAGTGGCTTAACTATGACTGCAGAAGTTGACGAGCACTTTGTGGGAGCTATAGAAGGAGTATTCATCTTACCACAAAGACAAGATAAGAGCCACAACTTTCTCCATCGGTGGCACTTCTTCCTCCTCATCATTAGCACCATTCAACCCGGTGGAACAATTATCCAATCATCCTCGACCAACATTCTTTGGCTTGCAGGAAGTAGATAATCACCTCCACACCTCATTTAAGACAAGTGAGGATGATATTTTTGGAGTGGTGGAAAGTGAAGAATACTAGATTTTTTTTTATGTCTATCATTGTCAAGGAGGTTCTAGCGGTACCGATCTTGGCCATCACATCCAAGCCTACTTTTAGTATCGGTAAATGAGTTATTTTAGAGAAAATGAGTGAGGTTGACTCTAGAACTAATGGAGGTCTACGTGTTCAACCGTGACTGGGGTCTTGCTGCCTTAAGAAAGCAATACCAGAAAAATTTGGATGATGAGGTATAAGATGATAACGATGTTTTCACATCCTATATTTTTCTTTTTAATTCTTAGTATGTATTTAATTTGATTATATTTTTCAACACAAATCATAAGTTTTATTTTCGGCTCTTTTTGGAATGTTTTGTCATTTTCTCATGTAAAGATCGCTCCAAGTTTTTGTAAGTGCCACTTGACTTATTATTAATAAAAATTACACTTGTGATGGTGTTTTTCTCTAAAATATAATTTACCAAACATTTTTCATAGAAAAAAATGGGCCCAACCAGGTCCGACCCACGTCAAGCCCACTATGTACCACTAGTTCCGTAGCTACAAAAGGGGGACTAAAGTTAACCTATAACAAAAATATGTTAACAGAGAAAAAACTTGCATGTGTGCACTCGGATCGATACATATAACAGCTTAGAGCAAGATTTGGTGTAATAGCTAGAGCTGTTGAAAGAGGCGTGGCTGGGTTTAAGTTCAATTCACCCCAGCCTCCGTTGTGTTTTCTTCATTTTTTTCCTTTATGTTTTCTTTTTCTAACTTTTGTAATAGTCTCATTTTTTTTTACTTTTATTTTTCTATTTTCTTCTTTTCTTTTTCATTTTGTGTATTATACTCTTTCTTTTTTCATGTTTAATTTTTATCTAGCTTTCATATTCTACTTTTTTCTACTTTTTATATGTTTTTCTTTTCTTTTTCCATTTTTTTTTCACTTTTCCTTCTTATTTCTTTTTTCAATCTTCTTTTCGTTGTCCCTGCGCCTTTGTCTTGATGGCTAAGGTGCTCAGGAAATTGTGGAGAGACCAGGAACTCGACTTTATACTCTTCACTCCCTCACCCCCAACAGCTGTAAACAAAGCTATTAAAGCAAGAAGGGTCCTTTTATAGGGCAATTTTCATTTGCTCAATGAATGGTGTGGTTATGTTAAGATATTGCTAATACTAAAAAATTGATATAGTGCTACTATTATCTTTGTTACTTGTATAATGTATTGCCACACACACACACACACACACATTAATATGCTGATGTTTTGATTTGATCTCAGGAAATTCAGGGATTCATCTACCAGATGTTTGGGAGTGTGAGTAAGGGTTATTTTTAAAAGAGGGCAAAATGTTATACACAAAGAGAAAAACAAGATGATTGAGAGCTGACAGGGAGAAGAAGCAAGCAACCTGACAAACTCAAGGGGATTTGTAGGGAACAAACCTCAGGTAAAATAAAAAATCATAGCCCAGGCCAAAATGAAATTCCAGCCAAAGTAAAATATGAACTTATGTCCAATGAAAGCCTTGAGAAGTGTAAGGGGAAATGAAATAACATAAGAGCTTTGAATGGTGGGAGAGTTGTAGAATGCCTTCCTAAGAGTTCCTCGACAAGGAAAATAAAGACTATATATAAAGGAGTTAGTCACATAGGGCTGTGCCACGTGTTTAGTCATATAGGATTGTGCCATGTGTTCTCAAATCAACGGTGGTGCTTTTTAGTTGCTTTTTGGCTCTTAAAAAATCTGGCATTCTCATTTACTTACCTAGAATACTAATACCCTTTTTCTTGTATACCTTTTTCATTTTCACTTTCAATTTTTTCATCCTATTTTTTATTTAACGTTTTGTTCGTTGTTTTGTTTCTAGTTTTGTTCAACTCAAAGTATTATATAACAAAATTACTTATTTAAAAGATGTTGTCACTTTAGCTTTTAACATAACACCTAGATCCTCATGAAGACTAATCTAAAAGAAATGATTTCGAATATTTTTGTAATAACTCGTTTTGTCTTGTTAGTGACTTTTAAACTCAGTTTTCCAAGTTATCTTTTGTAACAAAAACAAGTTATGTATGGCTAGCTAGCTTGAGCAACATATCTATGTTTAACTATCATGTTAACGAAGGGTGTAATAACCAATGTATCTATTACTTGTATTAGTATGTATACTGTATTCTTTAAATCATAGATATATTGTATAGTATATCGTAACGTGTATGGCTACTAATTTTGCAATATATATTAAAGTATTATATCAAGATGAAAAGCTCTAAATATAAATACATTAAATATAAATTTTTTATATCTTTTTATTTGTATCTATTTCTTCATAATTTTTCCTAATATAAATAAAATATATGTGTATAAAGTATTATACTGTATAAAAGGTATAAAACATGAAATATATGTAATAAAATAAATATTATTTAGTAGAAAAGCTAATTTATTGATATATAACAAAATAAGATTCCAATGAAATACGTGTATCAATTGTACTTGATCATTTATACATTTATGTATGATAAGTAGCTGTATATGATTTAATATTAAATAAGAAAAGAATATATTTTATTCTAAACTATATATGGTGAGGTATGCTATGATATACCACGGTAAATTATAAAAACAAAGTACAAAGAATTGTCAATATGGTGGCATACCATAAAATACTACAACATATCAACTAGTAAATTGACAAAATGAAAAATCTTATATATTGTGTACCGTTTTCTGTCAATAAACGATCTACCATGCGGCAAACTGCGATTTATTGGGTATTTAATATTGTTAGGAATCAGAACGTAAGCACAAAGAAAAGAGACACAAGAATTTACGAGGAAAACCCCAAATCGGGGAAAAACCTCGGGCGGCAAGCCGGAAGAAAGAATTCACTAAGAAAGAAGAAGAATACAATCTAAGTGACTACTAGATTGTGGGACGAATTCTAATTGTCACAACTAAGCTCCTTATATAAGGAGTTGAAGATACCAAGGCCCTTTCTATGGCCAATGTGGGATGAAGGGTGAAATATGGAGCTAAGGCATTAAGCCTTTGTTTCCTAGTCCATGTGGGATGAAGGTTAAGAACAAAGTTGAGGCAATCTTCAACAATCTCCACCTTGCATCAATTTTGTTGTTCATGAACAAAACTCCACCTTCATACCAAATTGATCTGTAACATTCTTCTCTGATCTTCACAGCCACCTCCAAATAAGTGATAATTAACAAATAAGATTTACTAAGTCCAAACAATGTTTGAACTTAGATCCAGGAAGAGTTTTTGTCATCATATCAGCAGCATTATCCAGCGTACTAACCTTCATGACCACAATATCACCTTTATCAACAATTTCACGAACAAAGTGATATTTGACCCCAATATGTTTAGTTCGCTCATGGAACATACTATCTTTTGTCAAGAAAATAACACTTTGGCTATCACAATATATCTCCAGCCTGCGATCATCTTGAGTAAGCTCTGTATAAATATTTCTAAGTCAAATTGCTTCCTTCGTTGCTTCAGTGATTGCCATATACTCTGCTTCTGCAGTTGAAAGAGCAACTGTTGCTTGTAGGCAAGCCTTCCAGCTCACAGCACAACCACCGAATGTAAAAACGTATCCTGATGTGGATCGTCGAGTGTCAAGATTACCCGCGTAGTCAGAATCCACATATTCAATCAATCCAGCTTTAGAACCACCAAACTCAAGACAAGTCGTAGTTGTACCTTTTAGATACCTTAATATCCATTTTACTGCTTGCCAATGCTCTTGTCCTGGATTAGCCATGTAACGGCTTACAACGCTAACTGCATGTGCTAAGTCGGGACGCGTGCAAACCATTGCATACATAATGCTCCCAACAGCACTTGCATATGGTATTTTCTCCATCTTCTTAATTTCTTCATTTGTTGTTGGACATTGATGTGATGATAATTTGAAGTGTGCAGCAAGAGGTGTAGAAACTGGTTTGGCTTTGCTCATGTCAAACCTCTCCAGAACTTTGCGTACATAACCCTCCTGTGAAAGATAAAGTTTCCTTGCCTTGCGATCACGCCTGATCTCCATGCCTAGGATGCGTTTTGCTGAACCTAAATCCTTCATATCAAATTCTGCACTTAATTGTGCCTTAATCTTGGCAATTTCTGACTTGCTCCTTGCTGCGATAAGCATGTCATCCACATAAAGCAGTAAATATGTGAAGGAACCATCTCCGACTGGTCTCATGTAGACACATGAATCATAACTGCTTCTCCTGAAACCAAGATTCAAAACAAACATATCAAAGCATTTATACCATTGTCGAGGTGATTGTTTGAGGCCATATAATGACTTCTGGAGTTTGCAGACATGGTCCTCCTTCCCCTCGACCTTAAAACCTTCGGGTTGCTCCATGTAGATTTCTTCCTTTAAATCACCATGCAGAAAAGCTGTTTTAACATCAAGTTGCTCCAACTCAAGATCATCTAACGCAACAAGACCAAGAAACAGTCGGATAGAACTATGCTTCACAACAGGAGAATAAATATCATTAAAGTCAACTCCCGGTACCTGGCTAAAGCCTTTTGCAACTAGTCTAGCTTTATACCTTGGTTCTTCAACTCCGGGAATTCCTTCTTTCTTCTTGAACACCCACTTGCACTTGACAGTTCTTTTACCTTTGGGTAGTTTAGCTAGTGTCCAAGTGTCATTCTTTTGAAGCGATTCCATCTCTTCTTGCATAGCTACAACCCACTTAGAAGAATCTGGACAGTTAGTTGCATCTTTATAATTTGCAGGTTCAAAACAACTCTCTGTCTCTTCAGCAGCTGCAAAAGCAAACCCAACAAAGTCTGCTTCCTCAATTAACCTCTTTCGAGGCATACCTTGATTGCTACAACGGGGACGATTGATAGCAATAGAATGAGAAGGCTGAATGTCATCAGTTGAGGCTTGTTGCTCCACCTCAACTTGTGTATCCTTGACATCCTGATCATGACTTTCAGGATGTATTTGGAGCTCCACCTTGCTTCCAATCTTTTCCTTCTCAATGCTTGGATCAGCGACAGTCAACTCCTCCTTTTGATGCAACATGGATGTCTCGTCAAACATAACATTCCTGGCTGTGAAAACTTTGGAAGTATGAGGATTCCATAATTTATACCCTTTAACTCCTGTAGTGTATCCTAGAAAGACACATTTAATCGATCTAGGATCTAACTTCCCTTCATTCACATATGCATAAGCAGGACATCCAAATATCTTAAGATCATTATAATTAGCCGGACTGCCCGACCAAACTTCTTCAGGTGTCTTTAAACCAATAAAAGTATGAGGAGATCTGTTTACCAGAAAATAAGCTGTAGAGACAGCCTCTGCCCAAAATTTCTTCCCCAATCTAGAGTTTGAAAGCATGCATCTTGCCTTTTCCAACAAGGTTCTGTTCATCCGTTCTGCTACACCATTTTGTTGTGGAGTCCCTGGAACGGTCAGATGGCGAACAATACCTTGATCCTTGCAGTATTGTTTGAATTCTCCCGAACAGAATTCCAAACCATTATCTGTCCTTAGCCGTTTCACCTGCTTCCCAGTCTGCTTCTCGATCAGAGTCTTCCACTGCTTAAATGCGACAAAGGCTTCATTCTTATGCTTCAAGAAATATGCCCAAACCTTCCTTGAAAAATCATCAATGAAGGTAACCATGTAACGAGCTCCACCAAGAGATGCCTCACGAAACGGTCCCCAAACGTCAGCATGAATATAATCAAGAGTTCCTTTAGTGTTATGTTTTGCAGGAGTAGTAAAAGAGATTCTCTTTTGCTTTCCAAATAAGCAATGTTCGCAGAAATCTAACTTACTGACCTTTTGTTCTCCGAGTAGTCCTCTTTTGCTCAGCTCAGAAATGTCTCTTTCACTCATATGGCCTAGCCTCATGTGCCACAATTTTGTCACCTCTTCATCAGACATAGATGATTCAGCAACTGCAGATTGGCCTTCCACGGTCTTGCCATCCAAAATGTAAAGCTTTCCTTTCCGCTGGCCTTCCATGACTACCAATGATCCTTTGACGATTTTCAGCGAACCATCCCTGCCAACAAAGGAACAACCATTTTATTCCAATGTACTCAAAGAAATTAAATTTCTTCTCATATCAGGGACATGACGAACATTTGATAGTGTTCTCACTATCCCATCATGCATTCGAATTTTGATGTCACCGATGCCTGTAATTCTACATGCATTATCATTCCCCATCATGACTACTCCTCGATTGACCGGTTCATATGTGTAAAACCAGTCCTTATGGGGAGTCAAATGGAATGAGCAAGCAGAATCCATGGTCCATTCGCCACTCCTGCTACTTTCTGCTTGTGCAGTTACATGAGCTTCTGTGCTGTTTGTCGACGAGTTTTCAGCAACTAAAGCAAAATCATCTTCATTGGTGGCAATACTAGCCTCATCTGGTGGCCTCTGCTTGTTCTTGTCTCCATTTCTACCACTTTGATTCTTCTTCTTTAATTTGTGACAATCGTCCTTAATGTGGCCTTTCTTCTTACAATAGTTGCAATAAAGATTCCGATGTTTTGACTTGGACCTTGAAGATGATCCTTTATCATTCTTTCTTTCAACTGATCTGCCTCTTGAATACAAGCCTTCTCCGCTTTCCTCACGCTTTGAAGTGTCCATCCTATCTCTTGACAATAAACTGGAACAGACTTCATATAAAGTTATTGTATCTTTTCCATAAAGCATGGTATCACGGAAACTATTGTATGATGTTGGCAAATGATATAATAAAAGCATAGCCAAATCCTCACCATCGGTTTTAACATCAAGATTTTCTAAATCATTGATGATCTCTCTGAATTCTTCAATATATGATTTAATAGACTTACCTTCTGAAAGCTTATGCGAGTACAGCCTGGATTTAGCGTACAAGCGACTTGCTGGACTTTTTGTCATAAGAAGCGATTCAAGCTTCAACCATAAGCTGGCAGCAGTTGTCTCTTTACTGACCTCCTGAAGAATCTCCGTTGATAAGTGCAACTGAATTTGAGCGAGCGCCTTCAGATTCTTTCTCTCCTTTTCCTGCTCTGTTCCGGACATATTCTCCATCCCGAGTAGTGCCTCATCCAAATCAAGACTTATGAGAATTGCTTTCATCTTGATTTTCCAAATCGAAAACTTTGTGCTATACATGAGTGGTGCCATATCAAGCTTTGTCGATGTCGAAGCCATCACAGCTCTGCAACGAGCTTTCTGAGCAAAAATAAGCTCTGACAATTTCACGTGAATAGTAACCGTACACGTGAATAGTGACCGTATATGGGAACAGTATCCGTATACGGGAATAGTGATCGTATACGGAAATAATACTCGTATACAGAAATAGTATGTGAATAGTAACCGTATACGGGAATAGTGATTGTATACGGGAATAGTAACTGTATACGAGAATAGTACCCAACACCACAAGATGAATGATAAACTACTTATTTCTGATGTGGAGGATCTGCCTATTAGGGGCAACCACAGAGCATACTATAAGCAGCTATCACTAACCTAACCTCGGCTCTGATACCAGTTTGTTAGGAATCAGAACGTAAGCACAAAGAAAAGAGACACAAGAATTTACGAGGAAAACCCCAAATCGGGGAAAAACCTCGGGCGGCAAGCCGGAAGAAAGAATTCACTAAGAAAGAAGAAGAATACAATCTAAGTGACTACTAGATTGTGAGACGAATTCTAATTGTCACAACTAAGCTCCTTATATAAGGAGTTGAAGATACCAAGGCCCTTTCTATGGCCAATGTGGGATGAAGGGTGAAATATGGAGCTAAGGCATTAAGCCTTTGTTTCCTAGTCCATGTGGGATGAAGGTTAAGAACAAAGTTGAGGCAATCTTCAACAAATATAAATATATAAAGTAAAATACATAGTAAGTAGCATCAATGGTCTCAAATCTTTAATTCTCATTGCAGATCAATCCCCAACCTTTATTTTGTTGTAAATTCATCATAAACCTTTATAATTCATTGTATATTGGTTCCTAATTCTAGATAGATACAATAGCTTGATTCACAGAGACAAAAAAAACCGATAGTTTAAGTTATTCGTTAATTATAAAAAATTATGGTATAACTTGAATTTATTGAAAGTCAGCTACCGAACAATTTAAATTTATTAACTTTCATAAATTAGCTGACATTAACTTTTTAAGTTCTAATTTAAATTATTTAGTAACTGTTTTTTTACAAATTCAAACTGTGTCATGATTTTCTAAAAGTTAATAGACAATTTAAACTATCGATTTTTCTTCCATATAAATCAAGTTTATGAGCTTGCTTAGGATGAGGGACCAAATGCAAAGAATTATCAAGGTTTGGGATCAATTTGCAATAAAATGAAGGTTACGGAATTTGCAATGAAAATTAAATGTTTGCGACTACTGGTGCTTTTACTCGTAAAATACATTTTAAGGATTTCTTTTTTTCGCTTAAGGAAAAGCTTGAGAGTGCGACATGTGATATTTCTTTGTTTGGACATGCTGAAATTATTTTTTAATTCTTAATATGTCATTTTTACCATGAATTTAAACACATCTGTTGAGCTAATTCATAGGTAATACGATTTAAGGAAATGAAATAATTGAAAAATGCGGAACTAAATCAGCATTTAATTTCAAATATGTAGAAAATATTTTATTTTACCATAGCTAAAAAAATAATTTTTAACCAATTAAATCTAATCTGTAACACACACAACATACATACATACAACTTCAAGAGAAGAAATATAATTTCATTGTACGGAGGTGTGTGACAATGATGAAAAGTGGCCTTTTTTTTGGAGATGCATAAAGAGAAAAAAAAACAAAAGAATTGAGATGCCAAGTTAGAACTTAGAAACATAGTTTTTCACTGTAAGGATGCGCATCATCTTGATCAAACACAGTATAATTAACCACAGTTTTAACCAATATGAAAAAGTTATGGTCGATTTGTTGTATCAAATAGGATTACAAACCTTTGGGTCAAAATTAAATTGGTACTAAAACTGAGGCGCAAAGATGAAGTAGCCAAAAAGAAATTTAGAACGCTTTCAATTACCCCGGAATAGCCAATCTATTGAGCAAGGTTGTCGTCAAACCCTAAGTTACGCAAAGCGGGAGCGGAAGCAAGAGGGGTGAAAGTGAGAGCATAAATTCATTAAAATTATAAAAATCTTGAAAGCAGGAATGGCTCGAGAGCATTACACCCACACATTTTTATCTTCTTTATATATATATAAGCAATAAACTAGCTTAACAAGAAATTATAGTTGCACAAAAAAATATAATAAAATATTAAAGAATGAGATGAAATGAAAATTTGACAAGAAATTCTAGCAGGATAAAAAAGTTACAATAAAATCTAAAAGAATTAGATGAAATGAAAACTTTAATATTGATGAAAGTGAAATACTTCTCCCAATTCAGATCACTCTAGCCAACATTTTGATTTTTCAAATAGGCTGGCCAACTTTTTATAAATTTCTTTCTGGCCTAAATAGGTAACACCTGGAGCTCGTTCCCTCAGGCCTTCTCTTTTCCTTGCCATCCTTTACTGTCTAATTTTCCACCATCACCTTTTTGAACTTTGCTTGGACGCCACTATCGCTCAATTTTTTTATGTCATCCATCCCAGCCAGCTGGATGTTGCTTGGTCTTGATTCTCCACAGTCCACAAGTGCCGCCAGCAATGAAAGAGGGAAGCTATTCACACACCACCCTGCTGATTCTCATTCTCAATCCACTGGCCTCTGACAACTCTACGCCTAGATGAAACAAAAATGCGCTTTAGAATATTCAAGAAGGCAAATTTAGTGCACTTCCGCTCTTAAATCTCAAATTCATGCTCCAGAGTGCAAAGCGACCACATGCAAAGCCGCTTTCATGTAACTAAGGTCAAACCCTGAGTTACACAAAGTGGGAGTGAAAGTGGGGTGAAAGCGAGAGCGTAAATTCGTCAAAATTATAAAAAATCTTGAAAACAGGAGCGGCTCAAGAGCATTACACCCACACATTTTTATCCTCATATATATATATATATATAAACAATAATCTAGCTTAGCAAGAAATTATAATATAAAAGAATGAGATGAAATGAAAACTTGACAAGAAATTCTAGCAGGATAAAAAAGCTACAGTAAAATCCAAAAAATTAGATGAAATGAAAACTTTAATATTGATGAAAATGAAATACTCCTCCCAATTCGGACCACCAACCTTTTGACTTTTTAAATGGGCTAGCCCACTTCTTATAACTTTCTTTCTTGCCTAAACAGGTAACACATGGAGCTTCTTTCCTCAGCCCCTCTATTTTCCTTTTCGTCCCCTGTTGTCTAGTTTTCCACCGTCACCTCTTTAAACTTCGCCCAGATACCATTGTCACCCAATTGCCAGTGTCATCCATCCTAGCCAGCTGGTGATTGTTCTATCTTGATTCCCTACAGTCCACGAGCATTGTCGGCAATGAAAGAGGGAAGTTAGTCACACACCACACTACTGATTCTTGTCCTCAATCCGTTGGCCTTCAACGACTCTGTGCCCGAATAAAACAAAAGTGCCTTTTAGAATATTCAAGAGCACGAATTTTGTGCGCTTTCGCTCTTAAATTGCAAATTTGCTTTCCGGAGTTCAAAGCGGCCACATGCAAGCCACTTTCATGTAACTAAGGTCAAACCACATGGAATTGTTTTTGATTTTATGTGAATCATACTTATAAAATTATGTCATAATCTTAATTGTAAGTGAATATAATTGTAAAATTTAATTGAATCATTTTTAAAATTTTAAATTGTAAAATCATGAGATTCGAATCAGAATAACCTCATATTGGGTAACTGTGATTCTATTGTTTCAAATTTTTAGAAAATTTAAAAAAATTTAGTGTGTGACACGTGTCAGAGATATCTAAGATTATGTTGGCACTTTTTCACTTGGGCAAGTTACAAACCCCTTATGATCTTTTGCCTAACTTACACTTATCCATTTCTAATTTAAAAAACATACACTTTGCCCTTAAAATGATCACATCAATCAACTTCACTGCTATGTAAGTGGGTCAAATGTCATGATTACCTAACAAAAATTATAAATTATGCAAATAAACCATAATATTCATTTCATGCCTCCTCCAATCAATTTTCTCTAAATATATAATATATTCATAATAAAGTTTATATTTTGAATAATTTATATCTTTATAAATTTACTAACAATTTCTAGATCAATAATATATTTCTATATATATAAACCAATATTTTATGCTTGTGATTAATATTAATATTTACTTGTTCAAAATTTTATTCATTTTTCAATTAGTCTAAATTGAAAAGTATCATCTTTTTGGATAAATATATTTTATCTAATTTCATTTTATTTTGAAAACTAGTTTTTACATGAAATAAATATACACATTCTACAATTTTTTTAGCATTGAAAAATATAAATAATATATTAATTAAGCACATTTTAATTGTGTATCATTATATCATTAATTAAGTACATTTTTAGCCAAAATTGAAATTAATTTTTTTTGTAACATTTTAGACTATCCAATGAAAAAAATTAATAAATTATACTTATTTTTTTACAAAAAATTTAAAGTAAAAAATTATTAAAATATATTATTTCAATAAATGTAAAATTTAATTGTGCATTCAATAAATATATTACATATTTATTATTTTTTTAGTTATTATTTAGTTGTGTATTCAATAAGCTCAAGATTTTTGTTCCTTGTGGAAAACCTTAAGCAGGTTGCTAGTTTGAGCCATAAATTGGATTCTCAAGGAAGTCATCATAAGCCTTATGAGTATGAGAATGAAATGTTGGGTGGAAATTCTTGGTGGATATTTATTTTTTATTTTTTTTCCCTTTTCTTGGAAATTTCTGATCTTTTTCTTGAAAATGTATCAATCTTGGTTTTGGCTCTCTTTTCCCTTCTTATTCTACTAATCATATCAAATAAATATTTTTAATCATGCTTTAACCTATTTGATGTTATTGCTTTGCCTATATGTTAATTTGGTAGCCAAATTATATTTATTAAAAATCTCATAAAAAATATGTGCAAGCAGTTTTCCAAAAAATATATGCATGTACTCAAATTTATATTTGTGCAAAGAAAGTTAGCAACATATCAATAAAATAAAAAATTAAATAAAGTACAAATATAAATTTAATTTTGGAAAACTTTCTTATCCTCTGAAAAGGTATTGTGTACATGCACATATTTGATTTTGGAAAACTTTCCTGTTCTTTGAAAACTAAATATCCACCATGAATTTCCACCAAATATTTCAATCCTATATCTAGAAAGCTAATGATGACTACTTAATAATCCAGTTTATGACTCGAACTAAGGACTTATTTGAGGTCTTCCATAGGGAACAAAAGCCTCGAACTTATTAACTACTCAACTAAATAATAATTAAAAATAATAATAGATGCGTAATACATCTATTGAATACATAACTAAATTTCACATTATAGAAATATTATATTTTAAGAATTTTTGAATTTTAATTTTTTTTGTAAAAAAAGTATAACTTATTAATTTTTTCTAAAAGGCCACAAAACATTAATTACTATTTGGCTAAAAAAGTACTTAATTAATGATATAATGATACATAATTAATGATGTGATTAATTAATGTATTATTTATATTATGCATTGCTAAAAAATTGTAGAATGTGTAGATTTCTTTTATATGCTAAAAATTAATTTTCAAAATAAAATGAGATTAGATAAAACATATTTGTCCTAAAATATGATGCTTCTCTATTTGAATTAATTGAAAAATGAATAAAATATTAAACAAGTAAATATTAAAATTAATCACAATCATAAACTATTGGTTTATAAATATGAAAATATATTATAGATCTAGAAATTATTAGTAAATTTATAAGGGAAAGTTACAAAAACCCTAATGACATCTGGTCTAACCTATACTTGCCCCTCTATTTTAGAAAACTCATACTTTGCCCCTTACAATAGTCATAAACTAGATTATCAGGAAACCATTATCAACATTCTAGGTATAAGATTGGAATATTAGATAGAAATTCATGGTTAATATTTATTTTTTCAAGGACAGGAAAGTTTTCCAAAATCAAATATTTGCATGTACACAATACTTTCTTCAGTCTTCAGAGGACAAGACTATTTTTATTTTATTAATATATTACTTACTTTCTTTTTACAAATATAAATATGTGCACATGCACACATTTTTTGGAAAACTACATGCACATATTTTTTTTGAGATTTTCAGTAAATGTAATTTGGCCACCAAATTAACATTTAGGCAAAGCAGCAACCTCAAAATATGTTAAAGCATGATTATCAATATTTATAGGATGTAATTGGTGGAATAAGAGGGTAAAAGAGAGCCAAAACCAAGATTGACACATTTTCAAGAAAAAGATCTAAAATATCCAAGAAAAGGGAAAAAAATAAATTTCTATCATGAATTTTTACCCAATATTTCAATCCTATACTTAGAAGGCTTATGATAGCTTTCTTGATTATTCAGGTTATGGCTCGAACTGAGAACCTACTTGAGATCTTTCACATAGAAAAAAACTCTCGAACTTATTGAATACACAACTAAATGATAACTAAAAAGAAAATAAATGTGCAATACATTTATTGAATGTACAACTAAATTTCAGATTTATTAAAGTAGTATATTTTAAGAATTTTTTTCTTTTACTTTTTTTTTTTGTAAAAACTAAGTATAACTTATTAATTTTTTCATTGGATAGGCTAAAAGTTACAAAACATTAATTACTATTTGGCTAAAAATGTACTTAATTAATGACATAATGACACACAATTAATGATGTGTTTTGCAATACTAGAAAATTGTAGATTGTGTAGATTTCTTTCATATGGTGAAAATTAATTTTCAAAATAAAATGAGATTAGCTAAAATATATTTGTCCAAAAAGATGGTACTTTTCTATTTGAACTAATTGAAAAATGAATAAAATGTTAAATAAGTAAATATTAATATTAATCACAAGTATAAATTGTTGGTTTATATATATAGAAATATATTATAGATCTAGAAATTATTAGTAAATTTATAAAGATATAAATTATTCAAAAATACAAAATTTATTACAAATATATTATATATTTAGAGAAAATGGATTGGAGGTGGCATGAAATGACTATTGTAGTTGATTTCCACAATTTGCAAATCTTATTAAACAATAATGGCATTTGGCTCACTTGCATAGTAGTGAATTTGACTGGTGCGACTATTCTATGGGGAAAAATGTAGGTTTTCTAAAATAGAGGGATACGTGTAGGTTAAGGTAAATGTTGAGGGTTTTTGTAACTTTTTGAATTTATAAAGAAAGAAATTATTTAGAAATATTTTATATATTTAGAGAAAATAGGTTGAAATAGCATGAAATAAATATTGTGGTTGATTTGCACAATTTAAAAATCATATTAAGTAATCATGGCATTTGGCCCACTTGGATACCAGTGAATTTGACCAAAGTGACTATTATAGGGGGTAAAATGTTGGTTTTATAAAATAGAAGAAGAAA
Organism: Aquilaria yunnanensis; assembly: GCA_039654915.1. Classification (NCBI taxonomy): domain Eukaryota; kingdom Viridiplantae; phylum Streptophyta; class Magnoliopsida; order Malvales; family Thymelaeaceae; genus Aquilaria; species Aquilaria yunnanensis. Next base: position 9,576,030 of record CM077595.1, read on the forward strand.
ATGCAGGTTAGGCCAAACAAAAAGGAATTTTTGTAACTTTCCCTTTTTCTTTATATCCTTTAGGCGGGACATGTCAGCTCAGTGTATTAATTCTTCGTGGCAGCCTGCAGACTTGTTTGACTATGGAAAATCCTGTTGCTTCTCTCATAGGATGACATGTTGCATTTTAGAAGAAAACTTTATGATTTTCTTTGGTTAAATACCATGATAGGCCCTATAACTTATTTTTTAATCTTAAATGAGTACTCTACCTTAAAATTATTCTATCAAAGTACTTTATCTCATATATCACGTTTAAATTGAGTCTTTTTCGTCAATTGCACCATTAATTTAGACAAAAATTATTGATGTGACATTAATTAATATTAAAATAAATATAAACTAACAACTTTCATCCTCAAACTTTTTCAATTAATTATTCTAAACCTTAAATTTTTATATCTACTAATTATACACCTAGGTGATGGCCTCTTCAATTTACCCAACCTCCTTTCGCCACTCTTTGCCAGAAGCTTCACTGGCCCATTAACGAACGCCGCCATCATGGTCCAGAAATGAGGTCATAACCTGCGGCCTTGGTCCTTCCTTTTTTCCTCCATTGCCCTCTACCTCATCCGTGCCCTCCTCATCCGCATCCTGGTTTCTTTTTCAGCCTTTCCTTCCGGTCCTATCCCCGCCCTCCACATCCTGCCTCCGTTGTCATCTTCTCCGGGAACATTAGCCTCCAATTCACCGAGGAATCAACTCTCAAACTTATCTGGCCATTAATCAGCCCAAATCGAAATCCGATTTCAAAACCCTTTCAAAATAAAAAATTTCGCCGAACCCTTCTCTGCATTTCAAGTTGAAAACTAAAACCAGTGATGGATTGGGTCTTTTGGCCCGAGCAGGTGATAAGACAACCCATCTGCTAGTTACTAGGTCTTTCTGAGTTCGGCAGAGGCAGAGGTGACAGACAAGCCCTCGTGCACCATTTCTTTGCTTCTTCCCTGATGGACAGTGGCGAAGCTACGTGTTGCCGGGGGGGGGGGGGGGGGGGGGGGGGGTGGGGGGTGCCCCAGGGAATTTTGGAAAAACGTAAATATGGGATATTAATTTGATGATTTTGTTAAAAGTTAAGGATTGTGTGTGCATTTTGCCCTCCCAAATATTGTGGAAAAATATAAAGATGGGGGGGCAATAAGGTAGGCTATGAAGAAAGTAGGGACCCAGTGAGTAGTTATTCCCTTTACATTAAGGGGATATTCTAAAATGGCCTAAATGCACTGTTAGTCCTCAAACGTTTCAAACTCGTATGATTTGCTCCTTGATCTTTGAATTAGTGTGAATTAGTCCCAATTTACAGCTTTACCTAACTGCGATGTCGTCTCTCTCCTCCGGGCTCCGCCGACTCTCCTCCGGGCTTGCCATCCCGAACCAAAAATCCTGGATTCGCCACTGCTGATGGATTCTCCAATGAACCAAGTTCAAGGGCTGAAATCAAACTGAACATGGAAGGGCGGAACCCACCGTCATTGGGTCACAAGGCCGAGGAACTCCCCTTCGAGTCATCCGCCTCTCCTCCTTCGCTCCTCTCTTTCCCCTTCATCATCGCCGAGGATGCAAGTGAGAAAAAAGTGGTATCACTACCCCCGTCGGCAAGCTCGCTCCGAAGGATGCATCCGAGCCAATGACAATGAGAAAGAGGTTTATTATTTTTTTTTATGTGAAATGAGGTGAGATGTTTATCACATCTAAGCTATGATAATGCTAATTTGAAATGTATTGAGAAGTTTAAGGTTTAAAGTCATCCATTGAAAAAATTTGAGGATCAAAATTGATATTTTATATTTATTTTAGCATTAATTAATGTCCCATCAGTAATTTTCATCTAATTTAATAATCTGGTTAGTGGAAATAACTCAATTGAGACACAATAAATAAGGTAAAGTTATTTAATATGATAACATTAAGGTAGAGTAATTGTTTGGAACAAAAAAATAAGTTAAGGGACCTAGTGTGCATTTTACTCAATTTTCTTTCCATTAAAACGTTTTTTTTTTCCTATTTTTATAAATCAGTAATAGATTAGCTCTACTGAATTATGAGTTTTTCTACTAATTTTGATATGTTATTTTATTAAGTGTACTTTCTAAACTATATTTTAGTTAATAACACAAAATTATTGTTTAGAATGAATGGTGTACCAAAATGTTAGGCCGCACATTTGGGTTGCCGGACATGTATAATAACATGCCCAGAGCAAGAAAATTACATAACAAAATTATTCACGAGCCACTTTCACGCAAGGCCGTTAATATATTGTAATTTATTGGCAAAAATTCATAATTCACCCCCCAACCTTTATTGGCTTAGACACTTAACCCTTTCAACTATGACTTGGGGCAACTCAGCTCTCAAACTTTATAAATTGAGATATATAACCCCTCTAACTGATAGAAATATATATTTTTTATTTTTTAGAGACTTAAATGACAATAATATTGAACAAAGAGGCTGAACTTGGCATTTTAACTTATTATTATTTGAGAGATCATCTTCCTTCGTAGCTCCAATTGGTATGCTAAGGATGTTTTGAATTTTCCAATGAACTCTCTGGCCTCCTGCATGTGAAACTGCAGAGGAAGGTGGTCTCTCAAATAGTAATATGCTAAAATACCAAGTTTAGTCTCATTATTCAATATTATTGTCATTTAAGTCTCTTGGAAACAAAAAAGAACATTTCCATTAGTAAGAAGAGGTTATGTGTTCTAGTTTACAAAGTTTGGGGGCCGAGTTGTCCCGATTCATAATTAAAGGGGTTAAGTGTCTAAGTCAACAAAATTTGGGGTTGAATTATAAATTTAGGCCTAATTTATTCACTTACATTCTCAATTCAGTTAATTTCTATTATTGCTTCAAAATCTTATAAATTCTGAATGCGGTAATATTATATAGGTTATTCATTTTACTTGTTTATTTACTTTTTTGGTTTATTTTCATTATATAATTTTCTTTTGTTTTAGGTTTAGATCTAATATTTATGCAATTTTTTTTCTATTTGTAAGTAAAATACTTCAAGTTATATATATGTAGATTGATTGATGAATCGATATTTAAGTTTTAAACATATTGTTTGTTCTTCCAAATTACCAAAGCCTAGACCACAACTCTGTTCCATCTCTTCCAAAACTTTGCCTCTAACACATGTTATCCCGGCGGGTGAGCAGTTATGACTTGGACAGGTGAACAATTGAGGCTTGGACCGAGGCACTCTCATCTCATGCACGACTGAGAGCGGAGGCCGGAGTTCTCAGTCACGACTGAGACAGTAAGTGAGCGGACAGGGCCAAAAACACGTGGCCACCAATGTCCAACCATGGGGTAATTTGGTCAATCTTCAAAAGCAATCTAGGAAATAACAATAGGGACCTACTAAGTCATCTTAGCTGCACTGTACAAAAACGAAAAAAAGCATATCCTGTTAATGTTCCTCGAACAGGTTGTTGCATTCTCAATTCAGTTAATCTCTATTATTGCTTCAAAATCTTATAAATTCTGAATGTGGTAATATTATATAGGTTATTCATTTTACTTTTTTTTTAATTTACTTTTTTTTTTGTTTATCTTTCATTATATAATTTTCTTTTGATTTAGGTTTAGATCTAATATTTATGCAATTTTTTTTCTATATGTATGTAAAATACTTTAAGTTTATATATATGTAGATTGATTATTGATGAATCGATATTTAAGTTTTAAACATTTGTTTGTTCTTCCAAATTACCAAGCCTAGACCACAAGTCTGTTCCATCTCTTCTCTAATCTATTTTGTGACTTTGTGTTCTATACTCCAAGTTGTCTTCAACTAATTAGTGGTGCAAACTGTAAATTAGAGTAAACAAACAATGCCCGCCCACCCATTAAACAAATGAAGTTTGATGAATAGTTGTTCTTGTTTGCTCCTATTTACGCATGCCATTGTTAATTTGCAAGTTGCAATCCACTATTAAGAAGTAAAATTGCCACAATAAATGCATTGTTTTTATATTTTAATTCCTAAGAATGCATGGAAAGCAATAATTTTACGTTTATATTGAAATCTAATATGGGTAAGTGTAATAACAAATCTCTTCACCAACCATTATATATGACTTGTAGTTGCATCGATGGTTATGAGTTTCGACCATTTACATGCAACTTCTATATTTGTCGAATTGCAGCTTTATTGAGTATAAATACATTCTAGCAATTAGAAGAATAATTAGAAATATAGCAGAGGCACTAATTATCAAGAAATATCTGGCCCAGAAAAAAAAAAAGAAAAACAGAAAAGCAGCAACAACTATAGAAAAATTAATATGAATTAGGACCTCTGTAGCCTTTTGTTCGCCTCCTAATATTTGTCCTTTTGTTCAAGCAACAAATAGGACCTCTAATATTTGTCCTATCTGTAAGATTGGTCAAAAATGAATAACCAAATCAAGCCAAGTTGCCACGAGCCGATGACATAAACAGAGACAAAGTCCGACCATGTAAATGCTTCTAAATATCGTAACGTCTGGGCATTGGAAGCCTTGGCCTTGACGAGGCCATGCTCTTGTTGTATTGTATTAACGGCTTTGTCAAAGGGTCCTGGCCATACATCATAAAAAGAGCTTTGTCACCGTAGCAGGGGAGCTGAAGGCAAGAAAATGGAAGTTCGTGGGGATCTGTTGATCTTTGTGATTAGCTCTCTGTGTGGGTGCTTCTTTTTAGCTCTGGTCAAGCTCCTCCACAACTACTGGTGGATGCCGGTTCAGATGCAGAAACTGATGACTTCACAGGGAATCAGCGGATCGCCTTATAGGTTTATCCATGGAAACAACAAGGAGAACATCAGAATGAGAAAAGAAGCTCTCGCCAAACCTTTGCCTCTAACACATGATATTCTTCCCAGAGTTGCTCCACATATAAACTCAAGCATCAAAACATACGGTAGGCTCTCTCTCTCTGCAATTTCTTGATTTTAAGGATCAAGACAATCTTTGATATTCTCCTTGTTCAGGGAAATGTTATTTGAGCTGGTATGGCACTAAAGCTCAATTGGTCGTTGCGGACCCTGAGCTTGCCAGAGAGATATTGATAGATAGAGATAGGGTTTACAGGAAAACAAAGAGTGGAGAGGCTGTAAGCAAGATTTTAGGAGATGGAACTGTAACCTCTGAGGGGGCAAAGTGGGCAAAGATGAGGAAGTTGGCTAACTATGCTTTCCATGGAGAGAGCCTAAAAGTAAAATCCTTCTCACTGCTCGTATTTTTATGACTTTTTCTTTTTTATTGGGGGTTTGGATTTGGTTGATAAATCATTGTTCTTCATCTATGAACTTGGGGGACTTGATTATTTTTGACAGAGTATGAGCCCAGCAGTTATTGCTAGTGTTGAGACAATGCTGGAGAAGTGGAAGCAACATGAGGGGAAAGAAATTGAGGTGTTTGAAGAATTCAGGCTGCTAACATCGGAGGTTATATCACGGACTGCTTTTGGGAGCAGTTACTTGGAAGGAGAAAAAATATTTAAGATGTTGATGAATCTAGCATCAATAACATTCAGGAACTCTTTGAAACTCAAATTTCCAGGCCTCAAGTAAGTTGGGTTCTGATTTAGTGCATCAGAACATTAAAACTTCTGCCCTACACTTGGTTGATACACACTGAATTGCTTGTGCAGCAAGATGTGGAAGAGTGCTGACGGAGTTGAAGCAGACAAACTTGAAATGGGAATCCATGAATCAGTGATGCAGATAGTTCGGAATAGGGAAGAGACAGTGAGGACTGGAGAGGCAGACGACTTCGGAACTGATTTCTTAGGATTGCTTGTGAAGGCCTACCAGGATGCAGACGACAAGAGCAGGATTTCCGAACAAGATTTGGTTGATGAGTGCAAGACATTCTACTTTTCTGGGCAAGAAACAACAAATTCCTTGCTAGCTTGGTCGGTTTTCGTTTTAGCAGTGCACACGGATTGGCAGGAGAAGGCCAGAAAGGAAGTGATTCAGCTGTTTGGTAATCAGAAACCAACTCCTGAAGGCATTGCCAAAGTAAAGACAGTAAGTAAGCTCTAACACTCTGGTGGTTTTATCCTTGCCAATCTTACTGAAATCTAACCTGAGGATACCAATTCTCTTCACCAACAGGTGACCATGGTTATGAATGAGACACTAAGATTATATCCCCCTGTTTTTGTCGAAATACGAAAAGCTGACAGAGAAGTGCAACTGGGTAAACTCACCATCCCAGCAAATCTAGAGCTCATTGTCCTGAATATGGCACTCCACCATGACCCTCACCAATGGGGAGATGATGTGCATGAGTTCAAACCAGAAAGGTTCACGGAAGGTATAGCGAAAGCAACGAAGAACAATGCAGCTGCATATTTACCCTTCGGAATGGGACCTCGATCTTGTGTTGGAATGAGCTTTGCAACAACCGAAACCAAGATTGCTTTGTCTATGATCTTACAGCGTTACAGTTTCAGCCTCTCCCCTGCATACGTCCACTCACCATTCCTCCGTTTGATGCTCCAACCACAGCATGGAATTCAGATCGTCCTTCAGCCGCTGCAGACCGAAGCTTGAAATTCTTAGCCAATTGAAACACAATAATTATTCAGAATCCCTCTTCTCAGTAGCTTGTACGCTAGATCTTACAATGTACTTGCCGCACACAACCTCATTGAGGTTTACTTCATTTATAATGGTGTTACAAGATAATTACAAGGAAAACAATATAAATGCATATTGTACAACAATAAACCTGTTACCACTTATCTCTTAGTCTATCACACATCCTGTTGTGGATGTTGTGCACGGGTGTGTTGTGCCGGAACGGCGGTGGCTTGTGGAGAGTGAGGTTCGGTATGCTTGGCAATACCAATATCTTCAACACGCCCCCTCAATCTCAAGGGTCGAGAGTGAACATTGAGATTGAACCATAGTTGCTACAAGGACCGAGAAGGCAACGGCTTGATAAGGATGTCGGTCATCTTATGTTTGGTACAGATGAATCGAATGTCAAGATCCTATATTCTTTTGGTATTAGGTCTTATTTAGATATATGTTTGATATTTGGTTTATTCTTAAATATAGTTTTTTTTTTCCATTTCTTTTTTGTCAGACTTAGCCAATTATTGGATGTAGGCCCTGATCTTATTATGCAAGTAGTGCTAGGCTTATTTGTGGGCAAAATGTGCAACTTATTAGGGATGTAAAAAATTACCATTCTTACACCTACCCTCTTCCTAAACCTAATCATTTGAACCTAAACCTGTTCTTACTTGTACAGCTTTCAGGAGAGTATAGGTTTAACAAATTTTGCCTGTTTTTACTACCCTCATCCCTCAAAAGTAAGTATATTTATACTTAAGTATGATGTTTACTGCAAAATAAAGTTTATAATTTAAGATAAGTTATCATACACTACTTTGTCTTATAAGTTTTGAGTTATTAACTATTTGTTAATCTAAGATAGCTTTTTTAACATGAAAATATATATAAAACAAATAGAGCTAAAAACATGATATAAATACCTCAAATAAATTGGTGGCTAGTAACTGTCTACCCATTTGCGTGTAGGGATGATGCCAAAATCTTCCACATTTTTTTTGGTAATTAAAAACAAATTAAACAGGAGTAATAGAAAGAAGAGTGGTAGCAACTAAATGAGCTGGAGTGGCACACTGGTGAGGCATGACCACCAGAGCACAGCAATCCAATGACTCCACTGAGATCTTGAGATCTCGAACTAGCTAAGCAAAAGAAGGGCTAAGGTCCACATTACCTCGTAAGGCAGTTAATCCTTGGAAGCAGTCGATTAAGATGGTAATATTTCATAAAGAATAACTAGAGGATATATGAACTGCACCTTGGATGGCAAAAATATCTGCTTCAAGAGGAGCTGTACAGTTCTGCCAAGTTTTACCATCCTGAAGTCTTGAAGGAACATTAGTAGCCATCTAAAGTGAGGCTGCCACTCTTAAACCTGATGACTTATGCCAAACCCCATCAACAACAAAAATATGAGGAGAAGTTACTTGATGTCTCCACTTACCTATTACCCAAGTATGGCATAAAGGGTTTAGAGGATTAGTCCTGAATATCAAGGATTGCAACTTGAAATCTATCGCAATGTAAAGAAGTTGGATGAGAAAATCCCTTCTAGCATTAAGAGACTAGGGATTGAAAACTGAATTCTGAAAAACAGATTCATTCCACCCTAGCCATATTGTCCAAAGAGTAGCAACTAAATAGAAAAGCCAATCAATTTTCCATTTCTTTTGAGAAGCTAACAAACTCAAGAGCCATGATTGCAACAAGGTAACATTAGATGATAAAGGGTTAACACAGAATTAACCCCAAATTTCAGCTGAACCTTGGCAACCCAAAATAGGTGGAGAGAGGTTTCGTCACACATATTGCACCTTGAACAAGTAGGACTAACCAAGCCTCCATGATTTGCTAAGTTAACTGCAGTAGGAAGGGCATCTACTAAGCATTTCCTAAGGAAACCCTTAAACTTCTAGGAAATATCTGTACCCAAAATCCATTTAAGAATTTGAGAGAATTGAGGATCCTAAGATAGACCATTAGTGCTATAGTTTCGATTATGTAAAAGAGAATGATCGTTAAGCACCTTACGAGCATAACCCTATTTGGAAGAATATTGACCTAATGAATTATCCATCTAGTGAATTATATCAGGACCGCTAGAGGGCGATAGGGGCAAAAGTCCAAGAACAAGCTGTAAGATTTGGTAAGGGAAAATAGAGAAGATAAACTCCTTATTCTAATTCGGAACATCTCCATGTGCGAGATCCTTTACTCAAAGATTATTGTGGTTCTAAAACTCAAGACACAAAGCTCTAAGGATATTAGGAGAAATGCTTGGAATCCATTGATCATACCAGACCTATATGGAATTACCATCACCAATCATCCAACGATGGTCATAACAAAGAATTTTCCAACCATTCAATAAACGTCTCCAAATTGGAGTGGCATTATTACTTTTCCACATAGACCAGACAGACTACAAATGACCATATTTGGCAGTTAAGGGCTCTTTGAACCAAGGAATTTGGCTTGCTAGCAAATATTCTCCAGAATATTTTTGCTAGAAGGGCTTGATTAAATAAACGCATATCCTTAAAGCCCCAGCCCTCCCAAGCCTTTTGGTAAAGTCAAGAGTTGTTTGTTTTTTAGAAGAGTACTCATTTTATCTTGGCTGCCCGGCCACCAAAATTTAATGAAATTGCTGGAAATTTTATTTGATAGAGTGACTGGCACCCTAAAGAGATACATGATACATATTGGAAATGAAGTTAGGGTTGAATGCATTAGGGTTAATCTACCTGCATTATTTAACAACTTAAGCTTCCAATTTTCCAAATGCTTTGAGATCTTATCAGCAAGAAATTGGAAGGAAGAGAACTTGTCTAAAGTTTGACACAATAGAGCTTCCAAATAGTTTAGAATACTAGAATTTTCCAGAAAAGGCATAAGGTTACAAAATTCTTGGATTGTCTAATTAGAAACATTATTATCGAACATCCACTTTGATTTGGAGAAGCTGATTTCCTGACCGGCCGCCAATTTAAATAAACTTAATGTGTTCTTAATGGTCAGAATAGCTTCTTTTGATGGCCAAAAGAAGACCAGACAGTCATCTATAAAGAAGAAATGGTTGATGGACAACCCGTTACAATTTGCTTTCAAACCCAAAAGTTTCCTTGAAAATTGCAGACTGGTCAAATGACCTAAGAGAGCTTCAGCACATAAAATAAAGATATAAGGCAATAGAGGATAACCTTGCCTTAACCCCACTCACAGATCAAACCAATCTGTGGTACTACCATTAACCAAAACTGAGTAGGAAACAGTAGTAACACACTACATGAAAAGAGGAATCTAGAATTTAGGAAACTACATGGTATGCAACACATTTTCTAGGAAGGATCGCCAAATTTTATCAGACTTTACGGGGATCAATTTGTATGTCCGCCTTATAACCTTGAGGGCCACCCCTCTTATTGGTGTAGTTGATTGCGTGAAGGATTTTGTGAGCAATAATAATGTTGTCATGAATGCTACGCCCTGGGATAAAGGCATTCTGAAATTTTGACACAAAAAATGATATAATGGGCTTCAAATGATTAACTAAGATATTAGCAATTACCTTTTCGTTCAAAGGTTACATGGTTTACCGTTTATGTATCTTAATTTAGAGACTAACCATGAAATTGCAAAGCATTTTAGCCCCATTCTAGAAGTAGATATGTAGGATATGACTTTACACTGGTAGAATTTTATTCAATTCAAAATAGTTACCAACATTAAGGAACCACTTATATCGGGGTTCTATCCTACAACCATTAAAGGTCATACACTTTGGATATCCCTTGGCTATGAAAAAATCTTTAAGACATGTAAATATTATGGGTGCATTGGCCATTCCAAACCTTATTACCATAAGTCCATCTCCCAAGTTGCCCATACAGTTAAATAGAAATTGCAGCAGATGTAGGTAACTATTTTTTATGATATTAAAATAGATTATTATAAACCTTACTTTACAAATTTGTTAAAACCTTTTGGACCTCTTAACAGATCCACAATGTTTTGTGGGACGAAACAACCATAAGCATTTCGATATAGAACTAGAGGCCTAGACAATGAAGAGCTCAAAAATCAGAATCAGTCTTAATCGGATAACTCAGAATTCCCATGTATTGTGGATGATATTTTAAAACTGATCAATCAACTAAATGGGAAGGAATATAATGTGATGACGAAGGACACTGTTTTAGTCTAGTTGGGTCTTAACCAGCAATTAATTCAACAACATAGGAATTATAATGAATTTATCCCGAAAGGAGTTTCAAAAGAAGATTTAAAGGAACAAGAGGAGCTTCCAAACCTAGAGGAAAATCTGCATGATAATTCTAATGGAAACTCAGTAGTTATAAGTAACAATGAAAATTTTGGGCCTAACTTACAGCCGTAGGAGGAGCCCAATACTGATTCAGACTCTAAGTCAATGAAAGTTTATTCTTCTTCGACTTTGGCAAAGCAGACTAGATCAATTTTTCAATTAGCCCCAGACATTGATTGGATGAATCACGAATCTATTGAGCTTCCACATAAACATATAGAGTTGGTTATCTATCATAGATGGCATTCAATTGCTTGTAATGGTAATGGTAAAAGTACCTTTAAAAAGGTATTTCCTTGCATGGAGCTCCCGTATATCCATTGTATGAATCAACAAAAGTTCATAGCTACTTAAACATCTAAAAATAAATAGCACTAGGACAAGAACTTATGATCTTTGGCATGAATATGAGCCTGTAACCTTTGAACTAAAATGAGTGCCTCATCCATGTTCCAGGGAGCTTTTGCTTCCAACTTAACTAAATTTGACTAGTTATGGAATTTCAAGATAAACCAATTGCAACCGACCTTGCTAATAACGAAGAAACCATTCCTTATTTGCCAAGTAGATTGAACAAAGTGCTGCACGAAAGCTACAGTGAACCGTCAACTGTCTACAACTTAGATCAGGAGACAATTAGCCAAAAATCCCTGGTTTGCTCCAGGAGGTCAATACCAGTTGCCATAGCCACGCCATGGCAATAAAAGTAGTTAGGAGGGAAAGATTCCATTTAATAGGATCTTTCTTGTGGAAAATAAAAACTTTTTTGTGGTATTACATACTTTGGATTTCCCATCTTATAAATAGCATATGAATATAGCTGAACAGCTAGAAAGAAAAGCATAAAATATATATCCAACAAAACAAAGAAACCAAAGCAAAGCGGGTAACTAGAAAAACTCAACAGCTTGATTACCAAAATCTTCAATCCTTACCACTTTGATTGAACCCCGGGTAGAGCTGAAAATAATATTAGTAAAGACCAGGCAAAAAATTACTACGAACAATGCCAACTCTAGAGTTAGCCATGAATTGACCTCTTCACTCTAGGCAAACTGCAAAATTGGGCTAGCTGAGTTGAGATCTACCATAAGAATGAGAAGTGCCACCACGCGATGCAATCTGCACTAACAATTATTAAGAGCAATTAGTTGGCTGAAATGATGTTGGATGTTTGCAAGTTTTCATGAATCTTCCATATTGATATTACTACACCAACTTTTGTGTGTGTGTGTGTTTAAAGAAAAAACAAAAAAAATTACATGATGGAGTAAAACCAATAAACAAATATCAATAAACACCACATGCTGTCCCTAAACCATGCCCCAGAACTATCAAGTGTTATACCCAAGATTATTTAGATCGAGATCCTACCCAATATCAATTTTCACTGTACAAGATTGGGATCGTAAAATCGGATCGTAGATCATAAGATCCTACTAAAAAATTAAAATTTCTTGTAATAGATAATATAATTCATATAAAAGGTAAATTATATTATAAACTTAATAAAGTTTAAATGTCATAACAATAAAACAACACAATTAGTGTCATAGTACAAATAAAGATAGAGCCCTAATAGAGCATACATTAGCATAAGTAATACAATAACCAACACAAGTTTAAAAAAAATTCATAAACAGACATAACTAATACAATAATGACAAACTTATTAATGTGCTTTTAAAGTTTCGAGTTTTGTCTCCCGAATGAGAGATAAAGATGAACGTTTTTTTTTTTTAGGTTTACTTTACAATTCAAGTCATATAATCACTAGATTGGGTGGCTCAACTCGGGCAATAAGGGCTCAATCGCTTAAACTTTCTAATTTGGGTTAAAATACAAATGTAACTAACAAAAATTAATACCAAATAAGATTGATATGATCAAAAGATCTTACCGATCTTAAGATCTTAATCGGGATCCTATCCAATTCTACCATATCACCGATCCTATTACTTTTTGATAAGGTTTTATGATATTGAATTGTAGGATCGCGAGATCCTAAGATCCAGATCGGGATCTTAACAACCTTAGTTGCACCTATAGTCCTCAAACTACCCAATTATTGTATTCATTGTCCTGTCGTTATTCTACGCATTAAAAAGTGATGAAAGTGGGAAAGAATGCACTGTTAGCTCTAAAACTTAGTAAAATTTTCTAAGTGCTAACTTTGGAAGTTTTAGACCTAGTTGCACTTAGTAAGGAAGCAAAAGGATTGAAGGTGTAATTAAGGAAACAAAAGAAATGGGCTGCAGGTAAATTCTAGAGAGGTCCCTAGAAGATTGGTCTTGCTACAAGTTAGAAGCCATGAAAGGAAAAGTTACAAATGGTGCACCCATATGCAAGGCACATGACTTTAAGTGTATGGCGGTGGAATAGCTATTTTTTAGCATATTCTTTGTACATCAGTGGATAATCCCAAAATAAAAAATAAAAAACACACACTCTCTCAATCTCTCTCTCTTTTTTTTTTCGAAATTTCCATGGCTGAACACCTCCAAGCTTACGTACCTGCTTAATTAGCTACCCTTAGTGGGAATTTGGAAGAATTATGACTAATCTTTCATGAGAAGCATGATTCTAGCTTAATTTTGGCAAATAACTAAGTATTTACTTCCCCCTTTATTTTTTATAATTTCGGCTGAAAGAGAAATTGAGATATGATCTTGTTGTTAGAAATTGTTATTTTATAGATTAACATGTGGGTCTGAAATTGATAATACATGGCTATTGGATTTGTATGTGCCAACTTTGGAAATTTCCATAAATAATGCGATTGTAATCTAGAGCTGAAACCGTGCATGGTAGTAGCATTATGTGCCTACTTTCACCATGATTTTGTGGTTTGTGATTTCAATTTTATGATGGTTTTATAGATTTATTCTACTGAAAGTCTGAAACTAATTTGACCTGAAAATTGCTGATAAAGGGTGTGAATAGCGGAGTTGTAATTTGTGTATTGTGCTTCTGGATTTTCTAAATAATCTGGTGATAGCTCTATGAATCTAGTTTTCACATCACTTTACGAATTTGGATTTACAAACTTGGGTTGATTTTATACATTTGTTCTAGTGGACACTAGTTAGTCAGGAAACTGGTTCCGTATGTTTCCAAAAGTTCTTGATTATGAAATTCATGTAATTCATATGTTATATAATTGAGCTAGATGGATTTACTTAATATTCCTTTGAATTCCTAGTTTTATTATAAGTTCTTGAATTTTCATTTGAACCTCTACAAGATTCCATAAGATTGCTAAATTGAAGGATAGCCTACTTGTAATTCGGTCTAAATCAGAAAAATGTAAAGTTTTAGGATTCAAATAGAAAATATTTTAAAGTTTTAGGGTTGATTTTACATTTTCTCCCACTTCCATTACTTTTTAACACCTGATACGATGATACAACAATTAGATAGTTTGATGATAAAATATGTACTACCTCCGTCCCAATTAAGTTGAAACATTTCTCTGGACATGGAGATTAAGATATATGTAATTTGTGTTAATTTTTTATGTAGTAAAAGTTTAAATAATAATTAAAAAAGAAAAAATTCTTTTTTGGGTTTTGTGCAGTGAGAGATTGAGTGAATATTAAGAAAAGAGTCTTTATTGGGTTTTATGTAAAAGAATTATTTAATTATTTAAATTTTTTCAAAAAAGGAAACGTTTCAACATTTTGAAACATAAAAAAAAAATGTATGTTTTAAGTAAATTGGGATAAAAGAAGTAATACTTAATAATTTCAGGATAATTAAATAATGTGAAATATAGTTTAAGGACGAAAGGTAAAATTTGCCGAACAAATTTTATGGCACTCCTCGTTTCTCACGTGACTATGTCCACGTATTCTTACATCAATCACGTATCTCAATGATACATCTTTTTTGTTTGACCGGAGGAGGAAGACGATTTGGAAGGCCCAAAACAATGGCGGGCCAAGGAGATCTGTTGACCCTTGCAACAAGCTCGCTATGTGGGTTCTTCTTCTTAGCTCTCTTCAAGCTCCTCCACAAGTACTGGTGGACCCCGGCTAGTATCCAGAAACTGATGAGTTCTCAGGGAATCACAGGACCACCTTACGAGTTCATCCATGGAAACAACAAAGAAAACATCAGGATGAGAAATGAAGCTCTTGCCAAATCAATGCCTCTAACACATGATATCTTCCCCAGACTCATGCCCAGCATTTACTCAAGGATCAAAACATTTGGTAAGACTGGTTTTTGGTGTACTTGCTTGCTTTGAAACGGCTTTGACAAATGCCTTTGGTCAGGGCATGTTTACCTGAGCTGGGCTGGTGCAAAAGCTCAGCTGTTCGTATCGGACCCTGAGCTTGCTAGAGAGATATTGATCAACAGAGACAGAGTTTACCGGAAAACGGAGAATACAGCAGCTGTAAGTAAGATATTTGGAGATGGGCTGGTTACAACGGAGGGCGAGAAGTGGGGAAAGATGAGGAAGCTGGCTAACCATGCTTTTCATGGAGAGAGTCTTAAAGTAAATCTTGCTGCCCATAATTTGAAGGGTTCTGCAGCTTGTCTTTCTCATTTGATTCAATTTGATTGTGACTTTGACTCTTCTAAAAGCTATGACCTTTGGCAGAGCATGAACCCGGCGGTCCTTGCTAGCATTGAGACAATGCTGGAGAGGTGGAAGCAACATGAAGGTAAAGAGATTGAGGTCTTCGAGGAGTTCAGGCTGCTAACTTCCGAGGTTATATCACGGACGGCTTTCGGAAGTAGTTACTTGGAAGGGGAAAAGATTTTTCAGATGTTGATGAAGTTGTCAGTGATAGCTTTCAGAAGTTCGTTGAGGCTCAAATTTCCCGGCCTCCAGTGAGTTGTTGTCTGATTTAGGTCTTATCCAGCTTTTTTCAGAAGATTAGAGGACGTTCCCACATTCACCTGATACCGAGTGCTTTACTTGTGCAGCAAGATCTGGAGAAATGCTGATGAAATTGAAGTAGACAAACTTGGGAAAGAGATACATGACTCGGTGATGCAGATAGTACGAGTGAGAGAAGAGAAAGTGAGGACCGGAGAAGCAGATGACTTCGGCACTGATTTCTTAGGATTGCTGGTGAAGGCATACCATGATGCAGATGACAAGAACAGGATTTCAGAACAAGATTTGGTTGATGAGTGCAAGACATTTTACTTTGCCGGACAAGAAACGACAAATTCGTTGCTTGCTTGGTCGGTTTTGCTTTTAGCAATGCACACAGACTGGCAGGAGAAGGCCAGAAAAGAGGTGATGGAGTTGTTTGGTGACCGGAAACCAAATCCAGAAGGCATTTCAAAACTGAAGATAGTAAGTAAGCTCTTACGTCTACTCATTGGAAATCTTATGAAAAGTCTAACTTGATGATTATTGTTTTCAACGACAGATGAGCATGATCATCAATGAAACTCTACGACTATATCCTCCTATTATTGCCCAAATGAGAAAAGCTGGAAGAGAAGTCCAACTGGGGAAATTTACTCTTCCTGCTAATATGGAGATTGGTGTCATGAATCTTGCAATCCATCATGACCCTCATCTATGGGGCGATGATGTGCATCAGTTCAAACCAGAGAGGTTCGCAGAAGGGATTGCAAAAGCAACCAACAACAATGTGGCAGCATTCATACCTTTTGGAATGGGACCTCGATCTTGTGTAGGAATGAACTTAGCAACGACTGAAACAAAGGCTGCCCTATCCATGATCTTACAACGCTACAGTTTCAGCCTGTCCCCAGCATACATCCATGCACCGTTTGTCCTTATGATGATCCAACCACAACATGGAATTCAGATCATCCTTTATCCGCTGAGTACCTGACCCTTTGAAATGCATGATTTCTTTCATTTCATTTCACCAAAATGTAGATGACAGAACTGGTCATCAGTAGCATGCAATGTTATTTTGAGCAGAAACATTTTGAATAATGATCAACCATGTTAGTGATTATAGCATAAAATGGTTTGGAGTCCTGAAATTAGAAGATGATGTGCATGAGTTCAAACCGGCAAATCTAATTGAGCTTGTTGGCCCATATATAGCACTCCACCATGACCCTCACCTATGGGAAGATGATGTGCATGAGTTCAAACCAGAGAGGTTCGCCCAAGGGATCATGAAAGCAACCAACAACAAATCAAGAGCTTGCCAGTAAACTTACCATGCCAGCAAACCTAGAGCTAGCTGTCCTGTCTATATCACTTCACCTATAGGGAGATGATGTGCTTGAGTACAAAACCAGAGAGGGTCACAGAAGGGATCACGAAAGCCCTTCTGATGCGACCTCACGCTTGTATTAGGAACTTGGAATAAGGTTTGCAAAAACTGAAACCAAGGCTGCTTTATCCATGATCTTGCAATCAGCCTCTCCCCTGCATACACCCACTCACTGATCTTCCTTTGGCTGCTCTGACTGCAAGATGGAGTTCAGTTAATATAATCCTTGCTCTGCTGCAAACTGACGCTTTAAGTTCTTTAGCAAATCGAAGTGCATACCAATTCAGACTGCTTTAGATAAATCCGTACGCTTTCTATGAGTAAATGGGTTCAGAGTACACTCATGCCCTTTGAGTAAATAAGTTTTAGGCTGGGTACATGTATTCCTCCAAAACCTTTTGAGAATCATTTGTTATTATGTTATTTTTAATTTTGGATTAATGTGATACAGATATTCTAGTTCATAAACATGTAAACAAATAGTTCACTGGGCAAGTGACACAAAAGTTTGTAGTAGATTACTGTGTACATTGTATTAAAACAATATTCTGTTGTTTAAACACAGGGCATATGGCAAGGGTTTCCTGAGGTCAATTTGTTTCCACCCCAAACCCAGGAAAAACCATGTGAATAAGAACAGGTTTAAGTCAGACGGCCGGCTGCCAAAAAAACATTACTATATTTCTTCAACGATATTACTATAGTATTTCTCACAGATAATGTAGTACTTGCTTACCATATGACTATGATCTCTGTATACTTGCATCAATTATATGTTTCTTCAATGATAACATCTTTTAGTTTGACAGGAGCAGGAAGGACTGGAAGGCAAGAAAATATGGCAGGGTATGGAGAGCTGTTGATCCTTGTGACGAGCTCGCTGTGTGGGTCCTTCTTCTTAGCTCTCTTCAAGGTTCTCCACAAGCACTGGAGGATGCCGGTTCAGATCCAGAAACAGATGACTTCACAGGGCCACCATACAAGTTCACCATGGAAACAACAAAGAAAGCCTCAGAATGAGAGACGAAGTTCTGGCCAAGTCTATGCCTCTAACAAATGATACCTTCCCCAGAGTCATGCCTGGTATCTACTCAAGGATCAAAACATTTGGTGAGACTGTTTTCTTTGTTTGGTTCTGATTCTAAGAACCAAAACAGTTCTGACAAATTTCCCTGGTCAGGGAATATTTATTTGAGTTGGGCTGGTGCTAAAGCTCAGCTGTTCATTGCAGACCACAAGCTTGCTAGAGAGATACTGGTCAACAGAGACATATATTACAGGAAAGCAGAAAGAACAGCAGCTATAGCTAATAAGGTTTTTGGTGATGGACTTGTTACTACTCATGTGGGTGAAAAGTGGGGAATGATGAGGAAGTTAGCCAACTATGCTTTTCAAGCTGCTGACTTCCGAGGTTATATCGCAGATGGCTTTTGGGACTACTTACTTGGAGGGGGAAAAGATTTTCCAAAAGTTGATAAGGTTATCAAGTTAGTTTCAGAGCATCAAAAGATTAGAGGTCTTTTCTGCATGCGCTTGATTCAAAGTGGTCTACTGGTGCATCAAATTATGGAGAAGTGCTGATGAAGTTGAAGTAGACAAACTTGAAAAGGATGTACATACACGACTCAGTGATGAAGACAGCACGAAAAAGGGAAGACAGTGAAGACGGTGTAAGCAGATGACTTCAACGCTGATTTCTTAGGATTGCTGGTGAAGGCATACCATGATGCAGATGAGAAGAGCAGGATATCAGAATAAGATTTGGTTGATGAGGGTAAAGACATTTTACTTTGCTGGACAAGAAACAAAAAAGTCGTTGCTTGCTTGGTCTGTTTTTCTCTTAGCAGTGCACACAGATTGGCTGGAGAAGGCCAGAAAATAGGTGATGGAATTGTTTGGTAACCAGAAACCAAATCCAGAAGGCATCTTGAAACTGAAAACAGTAAGTAAGCTCTTTACTCTACTCAATGGAATCTTATTCTAACTTGGTGATTATTGTTCTCAACCACAGGGGAGCATGATCATCAATGAAACTCTTAAAGATAATATCCTCCTGTTACAGCTGAAGGACGAAAAGCCGAAAGACATCTCCAACTGGGTAAATTTAATGTTCCAGCTAAGCTAGATCCCGCTGCCATGAATATTGCCATCCATCATGATCCTCATCTATGGGGAGATGATGTGCACGAGTTCAAACCAGAAAGGTTTGCAGAAGACATTGCAAAAGCAACCAACAATAATATGGCAGCATTTATACCCTCTGGAATGGGACCCGACCTTGTGTAGGAATGAACTCTGCAGTAACTGAAACAAAGGCTGCTGTATTGATGATCTTACAGAGCTACAATTTCAGCCTCTCCCCTGTATACATCCACTCACCGATCATATTTATGATGATTGTCAAGCCCCAAAATCCACCATAGGAGTCTCAGGATGATGACACGCCGCATACTCAAGAAAATAATTTTCCTAAACATGCAAGGCTACATATTCCAATTAATTCCAAACTTATAAAAAATTCAACTTCTGAGAATAAGTAGCCGAGTAACTACAACCCTTGAAATTGGAATACAATTTATAAGATATTTGAGCTCTAAGAAATGAAACAAAACCCAAAAGTTTTCTAAAAATAAATAATTTCTAATAATAGTACTAACGAAATACTTTTAATTGTTTTGAACTGCTGCTGGTCTTGTAGTCGCTCCCGCTAGCTAACTTTAACTACCCCTGATCTGTGTGAAGGGGTGAGAACGGGGTGAGCATGAATGTCCAGTAAGTAACGGATTTTGAAAATAGAAATACAATATACAAAATATATAGAAATCAAGTAGAAATAATTCTTGTAAAATAATAATATAAACTTTAGCAGAAAATATTTGAACAGTCAGAACATAATCAATGTAATAGCAATTTTGGGAGCTGAGCAAATAATATTTGTAAATAAAATCATTAACCAAAACAGAGCAGTTCAGAGCAGAATAGCATAACAGAAATTCAGAAGTAGAGTGGGTGGAGTGATCACTGTGATTACACTTAAACCGCTATAGTGCATCCAGAATCGTCTAAAAATTGCCAATGATCGAGTGCCCTGAAGGACTAGTCCTAAAAACAGTGTACTGTGGAACAGAACATAACAGAATACCCTACGTGGAAGGTCTAGAACTACACTGTCCCAGTAGTACAGGCACAGAACCAACACCCACCAAAACGGAGTCGGAACAGAAATTCAAAGCATTACGATTGTTATAAAAATTTATTACAAAACATCACAATCAAAACATACATAATCCCAATTTATTTAATCAAACATAATATATTGAATAAAGAAGATAAAATTCAAATAAGCAGATAAACAAGTAAATTAATAAAACACTTGGAAAACAATTTTAAAATAAAACTTGTAATTGAAAGCTCTTATTCTGATTAAAAATTTATTTAATGCAAAATAGCTTTAAATCAAAATATTGAAAAATTACTAAATTGGAAAACTTAGCACTCTGAAGAAATAATACACACACACATATATGTACATAATATCAAAACAATTTAATGTTTAGAAATAGTAGTAGCTACTTACCTCAAAATGCAACTTTCAAACTTCTAAAATAATTCTTTAGCCGCCTAAAATAATTATGTAAAAGTTTATGTCAAAACACAATCAATTGAAGAAATAACTCAAAATCATTTGCTGACAGCCTGACAGTGACCCAAACGAACGCTTCTGGAATCTAAGAATTCACTGAAGTAGTGTTAGAAGCCTTAGGGACTGATACTGTGATTAACCGATTATATCCTTCAGCATTCTACTTCCAGTGACTAAGTTGTCACATTTTAGACTACTGAGTGTCGATGAACCCGCATCCAAAACTCAAGGACTAAACTGTCATTATACCAATTTATACCTAGAAACACGATTCCTCGTCTTCTCCGATTCGAACCTCCTGCTACTGTCTTATTTCCACCATGTCCAGCCAAAATCTCCTTAAATTTATTTCTAATCCATCGGAAAGAATCCTAATAATCAATCGATCCTTTCAATCATCAAAATAAATTATTATAGACCATGCCATTAACCTAAATCCTTCTTCAAGTTTAAAGAAAAGTTAGTTTATGTATTGAAAAATAACTAACAATCACTCACCAAAGATTTTTCTTTTGTTGAAAAAATTTACAGACTACTTCCACTTGGTTTTCAGTTGATGGTTTCTCATTCCACTTCTCCAATACAAAAGAATTGGTATATGAAATTGTGAGAGAAATACCCAAACCCTAATTATTTCTTATTTCGCCCTTTTATAACTTGTTTCCGTCTCTCCCTTCCTTTTTCCTGTTTCCACATCGTTCCCTTTTTTTTTCCCTTGCTTTTTTTTTTTTTTCTTTTGGGCCTTATTCTAAATATCTAAAATAATAAAATAGACTAAATTGGGTTGGGTTATTACAATGATCAAACCACAGCACGGGATTCAGATCATTCTTCACTCGCTGCAAACAGAAGCTTGGAACTCATGAGGAATTTGAAATGGATGATTTTTTTTTCATTTCACCAGAATGTGGATGACAAAACTCCTGTATCAGTATCATGTAATGCAATCTAGAGTAGAAACGTTTTGAACAATGATTGACCATGTGACTATAGCAAATTTACAAAATTTAATTTGATGCTAAAAGAGATAATGGTATTGGATATGCAACAGAATCTTGTATCGCACTTCAGAAAACTGGAAATTTGAAGTTGGCCAAAGCCAAACTTCTATGCACAACCCATGGCAACTTAAAACAAAATGCCGTAAATCAATCAAAAGGCTCATCACATGAGCTCAGATCGAACTACACAACCAGACATGAGCCTACCACAAAGATGTTAGTCTAGAACACTTGAACACTAGAGTTGGAGAAAGATGGCTCAAATTTAGATCAAATATAAAACAGTAATGAATCACGACATGTTGACATGCATGAAGACAACAGATATGACAATCAAAAGTTTCCAGTACGTGATGGTGAACTACTGGAACAATAACATGGCATCTGAACAGTTTGATACCAAGTCGGCAAGATTCTTCTGAGTAAGAGAAGGAGACTATAAGAATATTATGATCGATTCCTTGTTCGTGCTTTGCCAATCTTCTAGAAATCTGTCATAATAGCAAAAGTATAACAGGTTAAAATAACACACAAAATGAATTATTCTGGTTAGTAGTCTTTTTCGAAAGTCTGTCCCAAAACCCAAATGCTGAGTCTGATGCAATGATGAATTGTTTAAATACGTACCATTTTATAATCTGTCACCAACTGCTTTCTTACCGCTTTCAAATCTAAAACCAACTTTTGGGGCAGAAAGAGAACAATGGGTTTCTACCTTTCCAGTTTTATGCTTTCCTGCTTCATAATCAGTATCATCGATTTCCTGAATCGAATCTTGTGGAAGCCAATGAGGATACAATCATTTACGAAATATATCAAAACTGAAAATTGTGAGAAACCCACATGCTAGTCACTAAACAAACTTTCAGTTTTGTAATTTAAGTTCTTTTCCTTTCTTTCTGCAGGCAAGCATGATTATAAACGAATCACTGAGGTTATACCCATCTATTGTAAGCATTCCAAGGAAAGCTAATACAAAGGTTAGGCTTGGTAGCTTAACTCTTCCAGAAAACATTATTCCAGTGCTAGCACTTCATAACAATTCAAAGATATGGTGGGACGATATTCATACCTTCAATCCAGATAGGTTTTCGGAAAGGGTGGCAAAGGCACCGAAGTGTGACGCTGCAGCATTCATTCCATTCAGTGTGGGCATGAACTTGCCATCACTGAGGTGAAGATTGTGCTTTCCATGATTCTGCAGCGCTTCAAAATTTCCCTCTCCAAATTACATCCATTCACCAACTGTGATTCTCAACAGCTTGAGACCAAAGCATGGAGTGCAAGTGATTCTCCGAGCAATTTAAGTTCAGTTGCACTTAGTAATATGTATGTCATATGGAGTACGCCTTATCAGATGCAATCAAGTAATCTTAAATTTATGCACAATTTGGGTAAAAGGAGTCAAGGTTTCACATGTTCTTTCCCCTCTATTTGGGTAAAAGGTACACAGATAAGGACCCTGCTCTTCCTGAAAACTAAACTCTATGCAGAACTTCCCAGAAACAATTCTTGGAACCAATCCATTTTGAACCAGAAAGGAGATCTGGCCATCTACAAAGCACTTACAAAAATAAAAATCCTTGTCTTTATTATTTGTCTCAACAGCCATGTTCGTTTTTCTTTTTGTTGCCAGAGAGTGATGGGAAATATTGAGTACTAAGCTTTCCCAGTCTTTCCTGTCCTATTGCTTTGACATGGATCAACAATGTTAATTGGCAAGCACTTAAACAACATTTTTTTGCTCTCTGCTTATTTTAATATGTAAAAAGTGAAAAGGAGAAGAATATAGAGCAGGTCATGGATAATGGAGTACACTCAGGCCAGCCTCCTCCATTTCCAACTCATGAATGTTTAAACCAATCTCAGGTGCATTTACGGTTGAAAACATAACATTCAAAGCGACAATGGGTTTAATGATGATCTGCATTTCTGCTTCCATTTTCTTCAGTGTGTTTGTGATTATCATGAAACTTCCGCAGAAGTTTTGGTTGACTCCTATTTACATCAAACTGGTTAGACAATCAGAGGTGTCAAAGGCCCTCCTTACAGCTTACTGGATATGAAGGAGAAAATGGTCCTAATCATAGCAAGGAACAATTATAAAATAAGGATTCCTGGATTCAGGAGAGAAAATTCTCCATTATGAGGATTGTAAAGAAAAGAGAGGAGGAAACTAGGACAATGGAATCTCATTGCTGTAATGACTTTTTTGGATAACTTATGAAGGCATATAGAGAAACTGATAAAGCCAACAAAGTTTCTATGGAAGGGCTGATTGATGAATGCAAAACATTTTACTTTGCTGGACAAGAAACCACTGCGAGTGCACTTACCTGGATCACTTCCCTTTCGGTGAATCATCCCAAATGGCAAGATATGACCAGGAAAGAAGTGACTGCATTACTTGGCCAGCAAAGTCCTAGTCCGGATGGAGTTACAAACCTGAAAATTGTAAGGGCAAAAGTAACAGTGAAGTTTACAGAATCGGATATTGGTGCTCTCTCTTTTTCTTTTATTGACTCTAAATTCTGCAGATAAGCTTGATCATCAACGAGTCTCTGAGGTTATACCCACCACGCAGTAACATGGTGAAGAAGGCAAGCAGAGGCGTAAGATTGGGAAATTTAATCCTTCCAGCAAATATTGATATCATCATCTCAAACCTAGCACTTCATTACAACCCTCAAATAATGGGGAGAAGATGTTCACCTTTTCAAACTAGAAAGATTCTCAGAAGGCATTGCTAAGGCAACAAAAAATATGACATCACATTACTTCTCATTCAGTTTCGGGCGTCAAAGCTGTGTGGGCATGAAATTTGAAATTACTGAAACAAAAGTTGCACTGCCAACAATACTCCAGAGGTTCAAATTTGTGCTTTTAACAAGCTATACTCACTCACAAGATCAGACTATTACATTGCACAAGACATGGACTGCAAATAATTCTGCAGAAATTGTACATGGAGATATTAGAAATCTGCCTGTACTACACTTCAGAGCTAGACAGTTTTCTTGGTTTAGGCCTTATTTCCATGTTATGTTCTATTAAAATAAGGCTTTCCTCCTTTAAGTATTGAAAGCATAACATTAAGAGGCAGAACTTCTGCAATTTTAACAAAGAATTGACCTCTCAAGTGACACCCTTTCTTTCCCTTACTTTTTGCATTCCTCTTCCCTGTTTTAACATTCACCACAAAATTTGAGTGTAAAAGCTAATAAAATTGCTAGGTCCCTACATCTAGTAAGCAAGACCATGTTCATGAACTCTGGGAAAAATGAGGGCGCATTCCACTGAACAAAAACTTCTTCCCATTTTAGTTCTTCAGGTTTCTTTAGACAAAATCATGATTGCAATTTTATGGATTTGGAAACCTACATGTCTCCCAGATGTGGAGAACTCCTTTAAGAAAACAGAACATTACTTTGAGCAGTCTCCTAATTTTCTCTAAAACTATAAATTAAACAGGGATCCAAGTGACATCCAACGATTCAGGGAGTGAAACATATGTTACTCCACCATGGTCTTGCTATGTATGCATTGGAGAGAAGTAAACAGTGAAAAGTAAGAAGTGGAAAAAAAAGGGAAAATTTACACAACTAAGGGTGCCATCTGCCATGAGGCTGCCAGCTCAAATGCACCAAAGTTCATTACATCTCTTTTTATTTTTTCTCTGTTAGGACTTTCTCTAAATGCCCAGATTTTCTTCTTTATTCTTGCACGTAAAAACAACAGGCTGGTTCAATGAGCATAATCACGAATACACAATTATCTATCATTTCTAAGCCATTGCAGGCTGACTAATAAAAAGAGAAAGACTTGCATTAGTTTACATGCTTCACAACATGAATTATTCTGTCGGCTATTGTCAGGTTATGGTACATGAAAAGCTAGCAACTCCAATATCTCCCATGAAACACCAACTTGATGAGGATTTGTGAGCCCTCTACGCGGTTAAAAATTTAGCATTAATTTTCAGCAAAGAACAATCGGCAAATTCCAAAGCATGGGGTAAGATAAGAGCTCGCCTGTTCAAGCCAGACGAGCATGGCTAGGTCTACCAGAAACAACAGCTGTGTAGACTTTCTTCAAATCCGATGGGGTCCTAGCACATGTGAGATCGTGAATTTTGCTGTTATCGAGACGAAGCCTGTGCTCCAAAAGTCCAAATCCACACTTTCGTCCTGCTAGTGAGGGACAAAACGAAGCGTCTTTAAAGGCTTTTAGGATTAAAATGAAACGGTAATTGAATATTAGGGACTAATCTCGGCGTTTACTCCAAGTCTGTACATAGATATTGGTAATATGTAAGCAGTCCCCAAACTTAGTTGATGCAGTCGACTTGGTCCCCAAACTGAACTTGAGCAGCTAGATGGTCCGCTATATTTATGAGGTAAAAAGTCAAGCTGGGTTGCTTTCATTTTCCACTCAAATTTGTCTAAAAGCCATTTTCCCAGGGTTTTTTGTCGGCAAAGTGAAGAATTTCTGGTACCAAAGAAGAAAAGAGTCAACATAATTCATTTTCTTCTACATATCAATATCTGTTTTGGAACACTTTATGTACCATTCATGAGAAGACAAAGAACAGATGCGAAGACAAAACTCCTGTATCTTTTCTTCCTACGTTCCTTGGACAGAGAGCAATAACAGTACAGAGCACTTGATCAACTTCCTTGAAGCAACAATGGGCGCCACGATGATCTACATCTTCAGCTTTGCCTTCCTCAGCGTCCTTGTGACTCTAGTGAAGCTCCTGCACAGGTTCTGGTGGACTCCAAAGCACATCAAGTCGGTTCTGCAACAACAAGGCATCAAAGGCCCTCCTTACAGGTTCCCCCATGGGAACACAAAAGAGATATCCAACATGAGAGGAGAAGCAATGAACAGTCCCACGGACATAACTAACAACACATTCCAGATGATCTTGCCCCACATATATTCATGGAAAAAGTTGTATGGTAAGAGACGAAAAAATTAGTTTCTTCGCTTTTGGTTGTGGTTACCATGGATTGGAATAATCCTTTCTTTTGTATCTGTGTTGAAGGAAGTAACTTTTTGTGTTGGCGTGGTCCTCGGGCTAGACTAGTGGTGGGTGAGCCTGAGCTGATCAAAGAGGTATTGAACAACAAAGATGGAGGTTTCGGAAGAATCAAGGTACCAGGTTTGTGGAAGAAGCTCATGGGAGACGGTGTTGCATCATCTGAAGGACAAAAATGGGTGAGACAGAGGAAACTAGCTAACCATGCTTTCCATGGAGAGAGCTTGAAAGTAGCTTCCTTATTCATCCTTTGTTAACTTCCAAGTGCTTCCTTGTGTGCTTGAATTGAACTCTATCTGTTTTAAATGTTGTTGGAAGGGAATGATTCCTGCTATGCTTACATCGGTCGAGATGATGCTGGAAAAATGGAGGAAATATGAGGACAAGGAAATTGAAGTATTCCAAGAAATGAAGTTCTTGACATCAGAAATAATATCAAGGACAGCTTTTGGGAGCAGTTACTTGGAAGGAGAGAAAATATTCAGTATGATGGAGAAAATGGTTCTCATCATTGCAAGGAACGCTTATAAAGGAAGTGTCGCTGAATTATTCAGGTATGCCTTCCTCACAAGTTTGAGTTTTTGAAACAGTTTTGAATTATATTCAATGGGAAAAAAAAGTTGTCTCTCTGGTGCAGCAAGTTTGTGAAAACACCTGATGAAATTGAGTCAGACAAAATTGCTGAACAAATACAGAACTCCATCTTGAAGATTGTGAAGAAGAGAGAGGAGGAAACCTGTAGAGGGGAATCCAAGCACTGCTGCAACGACTTTCTTGGATTGCTTTTGAAGGCATACAGAGATACTGATGAAACCAAAAGGATTTCCATGGAAGATCTGATTGGTGAATGCAAAACATTTTACTTTTCTGGACAAGAATCCACCACAACTGCACTTACCTGGGCAATTTTCCTTTTGGCGAATCATCCCGAATGGCAAGAGAAAGCCAGAAAGGAAGTAACTGAATTGTTTGGCCAGCAAAATCCTAGTCCTGATGGCATTTCAAAGTTGAAAACTGTAAGCAACAGGCACAACATACAGTTAAATTAGTTGAAGTGTTGTTCCTGGAACCTTTTTCTTTTCCTTTTACCAACTCTAAATTCTTACCTTGCAGGTTAGCATGATCATCAATGAATCACTGAGGTTATATTCGCCAGGAAGTCACTTGATGAGGAAGACAGATAGGGAAGTAAGGTTGGGAAAGTTACTACTTCCAGCAGGTGTGGAAATCTTTGTTCCAACCATTGCAGTTCATTATGACCCTCAGATATGGGGAGAAGATGTTCACCTCTTCAGACCAGATAGGTTTTCAGAAGGCATTGCCAAAGCAACAAACAGTATGACATCACACTACTTCCCGTTCGGGTTCGGGCCTCGAAACTGTGTAGGCATGAACTTTGCTGTTACCGAAGCCAAAGTTGCACTGTCTATGATTCTTCAGAGGTTCAAGTTTGTGTTGTCACCAAATTATACCCACTCGGTTGCTCAGAAGATCATGTTGTACCCAAAACATGGCCTCCAAATAATCCTGCAGAAATTGTAGGATGAAGAAATTAGAGGACTGGCTCCACTAAACAGGCTGAGCCAAACATTGTTGCCTTGGTTTTCACCTTATTTCCATGCTATGTCTGTCAAAATGAAGACTTTCCTCCTATTCAAAGTGTTGAAAGCATCATTTTTGGATGTGCGGAAGAAATAGATGTTTCTGCAGTTTTAACAATGAATTGATCTCTCAATTGAAAAATGGAAAAGATTTTGTACAACAAATGCTAAATATTAACTACTATATTAATTGGGCATGTTTACTAAGTAATACAATTTCAACAACGAGTATTCATATACTTCTTCCGTTTCACAATAGTTGGCATCTATTCCTTTTTTAGCAGTTTTAAAATAGTTGTCATATTTTTATCTTTTCAAATAATGTAACTTATTATTATTATTATTATTATTATATATATATCAATCATTGAAAAGAGAAAGAAGTTGAGAAAATTAAAAAGTAAATGTATGTATAGCCCATTAAAAAGTACAAATGCTGGTAACTTTTTTTAGATAAGTACATGTACTTGATATAAAAACAGATAAACTAATAGTTTTATATTAAAAAAAAGAAATAAAAAGTAAAAAAATCTTAATTTACATATATTATCAAATGAGACAGATTTTATGAGATGGAGGAAGTAGATTTTTACACAATAAAAAATAAAAATAGTGCATTTGAAATTTTATGCATACTTATTAAAAAAATGATAATACATTTTGGGACAGAGAATTTTTTAAAAGTAACAAACCTACTGGAATCAAATCTTGGCCTCCCAGTCCCTGTTACGTACAAACAAAAAGGAAAATGGAATTTTGGTCCTCTAATCGAACT
The DNA here is from genome assembly GCA_039654915.1 of Aquilaria yunnanensis. Taxonomy (NCBI): domain Eukaryota; kingdom Viridiplantae; phylum Streptophyta; class Magnoliopsida; order Malvales; family Thymelaeaceae; genus Aquilaria; species Aquilaria yunnanensis. The sequence goes on from CM077595.1 coordinate 9,605,258, forward strand.
AATCAAAACAACGATGGTCAAAGTGAAAAACGATATACATTTAAGTGACCGACTATGTACTTTAACGAAAAGGGGAATATAAAAAGGCCAGTCTAGAACCACCCTCAATCTCTCCGATGATCTTCTCTGTTAGCGGCAAACAATTTTAGTTGAGGGAAGAATGTTCTACAAGAAGGAACCTTGCAGAAATTTTCAGCGTGGCAGGTTCGTCTTCGTCTTCGTCTTCTTCTTCGATTTCTAGCATTTGTAACTACTACCTTCTTGTTTCTGTTTTTGTTTCTGGAAATTCCCAAATCTTGTGATTCTAGGTACGAAACAAGTTTGTTGAACTCTAGCAGCCTATCGTTCAGGCTTTGATGGATTGAAAGGGTTGAGTTGAGCTATCCCTTGTATGGCTTAAGGCTGCATTAGTTTTCCCATTCATTTCCTAATTATATATTGATTTTTTTCTACTCCAAGTTCAATTGCATTTTTTGTAAAACGTTCAGAGGACATGGTTTTTGGTATGGAGATTCCTTTTTTTCCTTTATTTTTGCCCCTTCTGGTTGACACTCTACCAACATGGCAAATAGAAGCTGAAAAAATAATGATAAATTATATTTTCGAGCATTTTATTATCGAGTTGACAAAAAAATCAATGTTCTTGTATAGATAAATGAGATTTGTGTTTGCTTTTTTATTGTTCATGGGGATGCTTGCCTTTTGTTTGTAAATACAATATGCTACACTAACTAAATGTTTCTCTTTACTTATCCAGCTGTAAGTACGGTGATAGGTGTAAATTCCTCCATGTAACTCCACAACAGCCGAAGTCAAATGCTTCTGGTTTTGCAACTGAAGTTGGTTTTAACCAACAGCAAAAGCCCAACCCTTTTGGGTTTGGTGTTCAGGGCAATCAATCTCGTTCACAGCCGCAGCAACAGGTTAACCCTTTTGAATTTGGTCTTCAGAACAGTCAAGTTGGCTCACAGCTACAGCAAAAGCCAAATCCTTTTGGATTTGGTGTTCAAAACTCTCAATCAAGAGTGTCCAATGACCTTGGGAGTAAACAGAATCAGTTCAAGGTTATGAGAAGCTATTTTATTGATGTTAATAAATGGAAGGGTTTCGTACTTTCACATATGAAGTCACCTGATCATTTCATGAGTGGAAATTTGCAAGGTTGACCATCCTTAGTTACTCTGTCCCAGCAATTTATTTACATACTAATTATAATTTTCTTCTTAATTACTTTAATTAGCCATTTCAGAACAAATGGACGCGAGATAGCTCCACTTCATCACAGCAACCAGGCGATAAACCCCAGCTTAAGGACCACAAGTATGCAATTTTCTGTTTGTCAATCATTCTGGCTATTGATGTCTGCATGTCATTTTATCCTCTCCGTCATTATGAATATTTTATTTGATTTTTTAAAGGTGCACAGATCCGGAATCCTGCAAACAAGTTATTGTTGATGATTTGCAGAATGAAAGGCCTCTATGGAAGCTTACATGCTATGGCCACTCTAAAAAGTATGGTTTATTAAGTACCGCACTTCAAAGTGTTTCTGAATTTTCTTTTTGTTGGCCTTGTTTCTATCTCTAATTTCTTATCTAATGAAGATCTGAAGAGTTCCTCTGCTGTGTTGAAGTTCTGAATTGATATATAAACAAAGAATTTTTATTTTCTACTTTAAGCCATTAGGACTTGTCTTGGGTAACCCTTTTGGCATATTACCATCCACCAAGCTGGCCTCTGCCCTTTTTTCCTATGCTCCCAAACTAGTGGAAGAAAGATTTTCTTTATTTATTTATTTTTTTTACTTCTATCGTGCCTGAAAATCTGCTGCAGTTCTTGTCTCTGGTTGGTAAAATACATCAACTGGCATGCTTTGTATGCTGTGTAGCCGTAATAGAAAAGCGGCAGCCCATCTTTTCGCCACTAGGAAAATGTGAGATAATTTTGCATTAATAAAGTGCCAAGGTGACATTTAGGGGAGTTTAGTAAGGGAATATTCTATTCAATTAGACATGATAACAACTTAAGTTCACATTTCCCAGACTTGTACATTGTTTCTGCTGCATGCCTATTACAATAGAACGACAAGAGTACTGCAGTCTATCCTGACATTGAGTTTCTGTTTTTCTTGTACAGTGGTCCTTGTGAGATAGCAGGTGATATTAGCTTTGAAGAATTACGGGCAGCAGGATATGATGATGCTAAACGTGGTTTGAGCTTACAATCAATTGTAAGATCATATTTAACTTTGGCCCTTCTTCCATTGACTAGGAGGAAGATGGTGCTTAATTTCATATTTTTTGAATTCATGTTTTGTCTACCCATTCATGTTAAAATTACTGAATGTCATCACTTAGGATCTGGTTGTTGTTTTACTCCTTCCATCTCATAATATATGCCCCTATTATGATTCTTGTGTCCCAAAATGTGTCCCTTTACCATATGTATACATCATTTTCCAAATGTACCCTTCCTGTTATGTGAATCCATATATGCTTAATTTTGAAATTATGCCATTTAATATGGGCTAATCCTGGAGAAACATATCTATGCTCATGTAGCACAATATCCATATTTTTACAAAAAAGGCAAAAGGGACATGTATTATGGGAAAGAGGGTTCAATAACCTCCTATGGATATATTCAAATTCTTATCTAAACTTGATACCAGGCATATTTCTCCACCTTAGCATAATAAGATGAGATGATGTGTCACCATCCACACACAAGCCCCATGCATATACAAGAAGTTACACTCCTGGAGCAGTCCTTGTGGGCATAGATGCTTTGTTTTGTTCCAGACTCTTGTTTGAACTCCTAGCTCAAAGTATTCTTTCACCAGCACAATCAAAATTATCCTAAAGAAATCAGAATCTTATATGACTGCTTGCAGTTCATTGTTCTTTGGCTTGGATAAATGTCTATAATCTTAAAAAGGAAAAAAAAGGGGGGGGGGGGTGTTATCCCTAAAGTATTCACAGTATCCGTTGACTTTCCTTTTTTCCCCTCAGAAATTTTTCTTATTGCTACCCAAGTTTACGTCAACATTTGCTCTTCGTACATGCTGTATTTCTTTTATCAATTTTTTTCTCAACCATTGTGTCTTTTGGTGCAAATTGAATATGCCAAATTCATCCAAGATGACCTTAGCTTATTCTCTATCTGGGCTAGTTCTACCACATGCTTCATATGTTTCTTTTTAATTCAAGACTTCATCATTCACTACTCATCCAAATGAACATTCTCATCCCTGCTGTGCTCATTTCTGTTTGCATGTTTTTCAATAGCCTAACACTTGTGTTTCACTGAATTTAACCAATCAATATATACATTATAGTTATGAGAAATCAAGGTTGCATTAAAGTTTTACTATCTTCTCCAGTAATGAAATATTTAGCTTCTCTAGATAGTCACTACAGCCATCACTGCAGATTGACAGAGAGCGAAGCTTGCTCAATTCTAAGTTGATTGAGTTTGAAAACCTTTTACGTGCTGCCCCTACTGGACCCTTGAGTTCTGCTCCTCCCAAAGAAAACACATTTTCTGGATTGGCTTCAACTTCATTCCCTACTAGCATTCAGAGTAATGCTCCCACTTCTGGTTTGACCCAGCAAGGTCCCTTTAATTCAGCATTCTTAACCAGGCAAGGAGCACTTCTACCGATCGACTCTTGCTTGCATATTTGGTTCATTTATTTTTATTTCTGAGCAATTTGTATATTTTAATCTCAATTGTAGTTCTATTTAGTCTTATGGTTTCTAATATTAGATTTGTATGATTTTTTAGATCATCTCCACCATCAGTAAATCCCTTTGGCTTTGGCCAACCAAATCCTGTATCAAGTACTGCAAAACCTTCAGGTTGAGTTGGCACATGGAAATTCCTATTGTCTAATGCTGGCATTTTTTGAAAGGTTTCAATTGTTTAGGCTTACTTGTGCATGGATGTATAAGAGTATGCCATCTGATGGCACTCGTTTAAAGCAGGTCCCTTTGGTTCTCAACAATCTAATCAGTCCCCAGCAGCAGCATTCATGCCAAACATCAATGGCTTTGGCATTGCTAGCATTAATAATGCCACACATGAACAGTTACCTTCCCTGACTGCTTCAACACAAAATTCTGCCAATGGACTCTATTTGTCTGCTAATAAAGAGAAGCCCGCAGCCATAAATATTCGGTCAGGGTATGTTGATAACAATCATTTGTATTTTTTCAATGCCAGAATACTAAAGCATTTACTAACATGGGTTTTACCAAGAAAATGTTATATTTCATGTGTAATTATGTTACCTTTCTTTGTCTGGCAGAGATAATTTGCAAGAAGATAGTGTTTGGTTGAAGGATAAATGGACACCTGGAGAGGTAAAGGACTTAATCTGCGTTCCTGTTCAATACTTGCTTTTTCCTATTGTTTTGGCCGTCAAAAAGTTGAGGGATGTTTCCTTATAGATGCACCTTGCTTTAGATTGTTTATACTTATTGTCATGTTTCATATATTCGAGCTAGGATGATATTAGCAGTTTTGTAATTATTTTAGTTCTCCAAGTATGGTGGGTGATAGCTATTCTTTCTGAGGAGAGTTTCATCTTGGTTGTTGATTGTGAGGAAAATTGAAGATTCTGCCTGAATCACCATGGGGAGAAAACAGTAATTGGAGAGCCTCAATTTAGTTATATGGGAATGTTACTAAACAGTGTGCTATGATTTGGAAAGTGGTTTCACCAGAAGGCCGTCATGATTTTTCATTTTTGGCATCTTGTCATTTTTTGGATTAGATTGTTGTGTGTGTGTGTGTGTGTTTTCCTCCTTTCATCCAAGGGGAACCGAGCAGCAGGCTGATAGATTAGCAGGCCTCTGGTAAAACAAGGGATTGAGGTGTTAAGATGTCAAATTAAATCAAAGTGGAAATGCTTTGGATGAATATTGGGAGGTGCTTGTGCAGTTCTGATGCCGGGTCTACCCATTTCCTAAGTTGTTTGATGTTTGGACCTGTTTTGGAGGATTTCTGGAGGTGACCCCTCTTATTGAGGTGATGAGTTGGTCAGGGGCGGTGGTGGCTGTGTCAAGAGATTAGGGCATTGGTTCCCTTTGAAATAATGCAGCCCAATAGATTTGGCTTCAGTTTGTCTGATGATTGAGAGAAGACAACGGGTTTCTGCATGGGACATTTTGGTTATTTGATGGACAGTAATGGTATCCCATAGTTGCTCAGTGATTGGGAGATTAATACCATTCTCTATTTGCTTTAAATTTCTTATAGAACCATAAGGTTGGTCTGAATATGAGGGATAAATTGTTGAATAGGAAGCGCATGCTTGTCTTAAATCTTTGTTGGAAGAAGAAGCAGAAATTTCCTTTCCTTGATCCCATTTTCACAGATGGAGCAGTATGCTGAGAAAAAGTGAGATTGTGTTGGAAGGGTGAAGAATTTGTTTCACTGAAGAAGAAATGGTTGAAATTTTTGTTTGGTTTGACGGTGATTTGGTAAATAGTGAATTGAAAAAGTCGGAACATTAGATTATTTACAGTTTACATACACGATCGTGATGTATGTTATGTAGTTCGATGTTCAGCTCTGGTCGCTGCCCTGGAAGTCCATTATCAATTTATCATGGTTATTATTACCATTATTGTTGATGTATTGTGGTTTATATTTCTACTTAACAGATTCCAGAAGAAGCACCTCCAGATGCATATGTTCGATGAGGAATGCCATAAAACTCAGCCCTGCTGGCACCAGAACGCTGCATGTCGTCATGTGTCTTTGGGAGGACGTATTCTGGCATGAGCCTTGCACTTGTGGTAATACAAAACAGAGTATTTACTGGATGAAAATCTCTGTCGAGTGATGTTACTTGATAACGTCAGTTAGGACCATGAAAATTTTTGCCCTGTCTGCTGTTTGTTCATCTGCCTGTGTTCGCCTAAAAAGGGCAGTTATAGCCTAATCATCTGTCATAGTGTCGAACGTGCGAGTGCTGTCGGATAAATTTTTTTTCCCTGAGAAATCATAGACCAGTTCATCATTATTAAGAATTTGAAGCCATGAATTGAAAGTTAGAAAAGTCTGGCCTGGTCGTCTCTGATTCTTGAATCTATCCGCCTTCTCTTTAGCCTGTCCAATCCACACGTCTTTGAACCTAACCATGTTAGGAGCGGCCACTAAGAAGGCACAGCTCGAGTAAGTAATGAATTTTGCTATATAATTACAAAAGTTTAGTGCAAAATCTTATAGGATATATATGTTAAGGCTAGACTGAGACCCTCAAGTAACATTCAATAACAGAAAGAAAAAAAAAAGAAAAAGAAACGAAAACCCTGTGTCATTAGCGGACCGACTTCTTCGTCTCAACAGATCAGACACGTAGTGGCAAAAGGACCGCCCTGCTTTTCTGCAGTGACTGAGAACAGAAGCAGCAGTCATCGTCTCTTACTCCCTTCATCAACAGCAAAAGCTTTGTGGAGTGGGTGTTTTTTTTAATTTGAGATTAATTCTCACCCGGCATTGTGGAGCCCAAAAACTGGAAAATTCATAGAAATGGGGTACATAACCAATTCGCTGAGGTTACACCCTTCAACAAACAGGAGCAAAGTAAGCAAGTCAAGCTGAGGAAGCTAACTCTTCCAGTTGACAAGCAACTTGCCGGCCTCTGCTTCGCTGGGGGTGATTATTTGGTGGTTAGGGAACTATGTCTAGGCCCCTTGCTTTTTTATGTTAATAAATGTACTCTCACCAAGGCTGCCCATGGATGATCATTAGCTATTCTTCAGCTATTCCAGCTAGTATTTCTTTTCCTTTTATTGTTCATCGTGCTTGTTAATATTACTCAAGATTGTAGTATATTACTCAAAACCAGAAGAAGAGTGCAGATGACCAAATTTCATCAATGCAGAGTCACGTTTCAAGAGGAAATAGCTTTCTAACAATTTCAAAAGAATATGAAGTCGGCCAGGAGCTAGCCAAGCCAAGAATCGAAGCACAATTACCCTTCTACTGATCCAGTTCTCGAAAATTTTGACCAGCAAAACCAATAAGTTTTTATGCAAGTAAAAGAGAATAGAACTTTACAGGTTGAATGCTTGAAAACCAAACTCAAAGCTCTGTAGCCGTCTGTCGGATGCAGTCAACATTGCACAGCCCAACCGACCTCACCATTTCCCCAAATCTGCCACAATCACAACAAGAGCATTAGTAATTTTGTTGGACATGTTTATTTTGAAGCATTTATATGGCAACCCTTATGTTTTGTAGGCTATTCTGTTTGCGGACCTTTACCCTTGTTGTACAAGGATAGATATTCTTCTACCACAAGCAAGAACCAACTCCAATGCCACTGTTAATCAAACTTACCGGTCAAAACTGTTCCTTGCTTTCTCTGAATGATCTGTGCTGTTCCGTGATCTCACGGTACGCTCCACACTCTTTCGATGCCTGTCTCTCTTATCCATGCTGCTTCTTGCTTTCTCTCTGCTTTCGGTGCTTAGTCTAGCCTTGTCATCCTGCTCAACACTTGGCCTACCCTTTTCTTTGTAGTCAGTGCTCGGCCTGGCCTTCTCCCTCTTGTTCTCTAGTGCAGCTCCAAGTTCCAACAGATCAGGTTGCTTTTGCTCCAAGCCATCATGGGTCCGTTGGAGTTTCTCTATTGCTGATATAAACTTCTTCAGATGCCTCAAATACTCCGGAAAGAGCTCCAAATTGCAGTGATTTCCTCCTTTAAGCCACAAAGGTTCATACTTCTCTTTGCAAAGCTCCCAAAGTTGCTTCCCATGAGAAATATCCACCACCTCATCTTCAGTCCCCTACATTTGACTCTATCTTCAATCAAATATGAATCGTTCCATTTATAAGAAAAATCTGATTTTTATTTGCAACAAGGGGCTACTTGAACTCAACTCAGTAACCAAAAAAACTTGTTGGGACATACTCACGTGAATGACCAATACCGGGCACTGAACAAGTGGCATCTTCTCGATGTTCTGCAATCAAAACATCATGGCAACTCAGCTTGTTATCTTAAAGCAGGCAGAAAACTTGTTCCATGTCCATACAGAAGCACAACGGTTGGTGTTCAAGCAAAGACCTTATAAATGTCAAACCAGAACGAACGTTTGACGGGGTACATGACCCGAAGCCCAGACAGGATTGGACTGTGAAGAACCACAGCCCTTAATTGAGGCAACCGAATCGCCAAATCGAGAGTAGGTCCACTTCCAACTGACTGCCCATATAACACAATGTCCTGTTGCTTCAAACCATAGGTCTCTTCAAGACATCTGTAGGCTGCCTCTATGTCGGCATATGTGTTCTGTTCACTTGGCTAAGGGCAAATATATGTCAGACAGATCCCAAGCTTCGTCGTATCAAAAATTCCAATCGAATCTAGCAGTGGTCAGAGCACAAAAAAAGGCCTACCTTTCCAGAAGATTGTCCATAGCCTGCGTAGTCATACCTGTAATTGTAATACAACTTAAAATTACAATAGTCATCTAATAAGCTTTCCATGTGTGTGTGTGAGCGTGCGCACATAATCTAAATGATTGTTTTTTACTGACCCGAGTAGGTTAACATTAAGATGAGCACTGAGCTCAGTGAAAATGCGATACATCTGGCCCAGATCAGCAGCATTCCCATGGGAGTAGAGAATTGTTAAAGAAGCTGATGGGTTTTTCACAAAAATGGCCATGATCTTGTTGCCCTTCATAGTGCTAAGCTTCAAAACATCCACATCATCTCTCTGGGGAACATCGGCAATCCTCATTTTCCTGGTTGCTTCATCGACAAGTATGATGTACGATGGGGGGTTTGGCGGGAAAAACGCAAACTTGGCTGCCATTGATGATGTTGCAGTCCCCATCTTGATCAAAAGTTGGCGGCTTTCAAAGATTTATTGCATGAGAATTGTAAACAGAGAACAGGAGGGGAAGGTTGGGGACTGCTGCTAGGGTGAGTTTTTCTTTTCTTTGGTATATTTTCTGTTTGGTTCTAGAGTAACTGTTGATAGAGATCAGTACTAGCTAGAGCTTTTGGTTCTGAAATTTGAGAGAAGAAACATGGAAAGTACAGAATTAGAGGGAAGAAAATTTTGGGTCGGTTATTTATTTTTCAGTGATTTCCGGGACTAATTAAATAGTTCAAAATTTGTTAATGGCATGAATTCATATATGGTTGGTGTTTTTAGCCTTAGATTAAAACCCTACTTATGATTATTGTTCGTTTTTTGCTAGTCCCACCTTGACCTTGTTGTTTGAATTTTAAAATTGTGATTTATTATTTCATTTATCTCCCTTCAATTATTTAGTGGGCCAATTTGTTTTGCAGGTAACAAGCAGATCTATGACAGAATTGATTTGATTCCATGGATGATAATATTTCTCAATTACCTTGTCATTAGTACACAATGCTTCGTCACACAGAAAATGAAAATCCTATCACTAATCTCCAGCAATCACTTATATATCTTAGAGGTAATTTGATCAAATCAATAACCCAGGTTATGATGATAGTAAAAGTTTAATTAAGAACAAGGAGTTTTTTTCCCTAACAATGGTGTTGCACATTATAATTTCCTAATAGGGGTAATTATGATATTATTTACCTAATAGGGGTGATTCTAACATCACTTGACATGTTTTAATGGAAAAACTTTACCAAAATGTTGAATGAAGTCTCAAGTTTATGCTAAATGGTAAAAAAAGTCACCTCTTTGTTCTTTTATAAATATTCTAAATTATATGAACACATTGTTAGAAAACATTAATAAAAACATTCAGACTATTTTTATTTAAAAATATTTTTTTAAAAAAATTTGGTCGTCAATTTTTTAAAAACATATGCTTTGGAAAATAATTTTTTTCAACTATTTTTAAGATTTGAGTTTTGGGTAATATAAAATATTTGAAAAAAGATTCAAAACATTAACCAAACACCCGTGAAATATATCATAAGATTAAGGGAAAATTACAAAAACCTCCCTGTGATTTAGTCTAACCTATACTTGCATTCTCTATTTTCAAAACCTATATTTTGCCCCCTATTTCCTTTACAATGTCCAACAACAACTTCTGCAACTCTAATTTAAATTGTCTGATATTCATGTTCCAATAATTTCAAGATTTTTAACATTTTTTTATATTTAAACAATTTTTGACATTTTTTTTCACAACTAACCTATCTTTGAAAGATAATTATATGCATTTATAGAAAGAAAAATATTTTTAAAAAAATAAAAAATTGATAATTTAAAATTTTTATTAATTATAAAAAAATATTAAAGATATTAAAATTACTAAAAAATAACTATCATACAGTTTAAATACAGTTTCAGAAGTTATTATCGAACAATATAAAAATATAGGGCAAAGTGTAGATTTTTAAAAATAAAGTGAGCAATCTGTAGGTTAAGGCATATCTAGAAGGTAATTGTAGGTTTCTAAGATTAAAGATCATGTATGGGGGTAGAAGTCCAATTTCATCTTTAATGAATTGTTGATTGTGTACAAGTTGGGCAAGGCAAATGCCTAGCTTTTAACATATAACCTTAAAGTAGGGTATATTTATGGGGTTCATTCATCCAGGGAGGTTTAGCTACGTTCCTGCCATAATTGTTGGATAATATCCTATGACACTTTATTATATAAAATATTAGTATTATTAGGTCAATAAATACTTAAATAATATTCTTTTTAAGTGAATAATTTTAAACAATATTTCTCTCCAAAGGTATGTTTGTTCCTCTAAGAGAAGGAAAGTAATAAGTATCATCACCTAAAAATTAAAATAGTTAATTCTCTAGCCTTACAATAAACATAATTATTATTGTTGTTGTAGTTGTTCTTATTCTTGTCATGGTTATTGTGTTCAAAGAGAATGAGAAGAAGCCTAGTAAGTAGGAATATTCCTTCGCCCGAACTTTCTTTACACAATCAACAATTTATTAGCGATGAAATCAACTTGGACTTGCATCTCAGAGATTAATCTTGAATCTTACATCTTCTTTTGCGAGAGGTTGGTTCATATTTTAAGCCCTTTTTCAAATATTTTATATTATTCAAATTTTGGATACCAAAAATACTTAAAACTAATTGTTAAATATTTTTAAAAAGTAATATTTTTATTGTTCAAAAATGTTTTCAAATTAATTTACACGAAAATTATTTTTGAGTAAGAAATACTCTTCAATTTTTTTTTAATTTTTAATGACATTGTCTCTATGTAAAATAGAATGTCGGTAAAAGAAAAATAAAAGGAGAAAAAGTTTACTGGTTAAACCTTTTACTATAAACATGGGACTTGAAAGTTAATATTTTGGTCGACTTTTTCAGTTAAACCGTGATGTTAAAAACACTTAAGTGAGATCATAGCTACCCTTATTAGGGAATTATGATTTGTAACTATCCTTGTTAGAGAAAAAACTCTAAAAACAAAAGCCCAAAGTCCGTTATATGATAGTTACATTCTTAGATACACCTATGTAACTGGTCATTACAGAAATAATATTGAACAATTGTGAGACAATATTAGACAATGAAAAAATATACGCTAAACATTTTGTGGCATACTCCATTCATTGCATAAAAATTGACACTTTTACCATTCACAGTAATTAATTAATAATTTTATTTCTTTCAAAATTTATTATAAAAATATGAATATTTTATATGAAAGTGAAACTTTAAATATTATAGTTTCTAAATATCATGTTTAAGAATTTTTTTAAATACATATTAATATAAATATGTTTAAGTCAGATTTCAATAAAATAAAAATAAAAATTGTTAACCTATGCAACACAAAGGGGGTAATATTTAATTTTATCTTGTAAATATCAAATTTTACTACATGTAAAAAAACATAAACTCAATGTGCATTATACTATCTCTTGTTATATGTATTCAATCATTCATATCACTAAAGGTAACTCTGGTTCTGGCCCCAAATACTAGCCTTTTCATAAATCATAATTGCTAGGGTAGTTAATGGTATGAAGAAAGCTTTCTTACGTCTATTTTTGCAATTCTATGCCCGTGGGTGGGGGCCGTGGGGCAAGTTGCTTTCTTTACCTTGAACCGGTTTATAAAGGAAAAATATAAAATACGACCAAGCGACAGACGACAGACGTCATAGTTATATTTAGATTATTTATTTATATGAGTCTCACAGAAATAAACAGCTTAAATATATTTTTTATATTTGTCGTCTGTTACAATATAATTTTTTAAAAATATAATATGACTGAGAAAAGGGAGAAGGGATTTAATTCGAGCAAATGGAGATAAATCATGATCTTGTGGAGGAAATGAGATACCAAAAAAAAAAAAAAGAAAGAAAAAGGAACTAATATAAAAAGAAGAGAGAGAAATGGAAAAGAGATTGGTAGTGGGACTGCTTTTGCTGGAACAGAGGGGAGCACTTATGATTACAAATTTTGTTCTTTTAGGACTCATATTATTTATAACGAACAGAATTTACAATTAAATCATTACAGAATTGAACAATAGCACCCTAGACCATATCAATACAATCCCTATGCACGGATTGATGTGGAGCCTAGGCTAGTAGGGTAGGGTACAAACCGTTTGGTGTGGGTAGATTCGAGTTGTGCTGGAAACTGGGGCTGAATTGATGTAAATTGGTCTCTCTCTGCATCTGCTCAACTCGAACCAAATTGAATGACCTTTGAACCCGATTAAAATCGAAACCGAAAATAATTTGGTTGGTTCACTTTGGTTTCATTAATTCATATGAAAAATAAACCACAAGACTTCAATTACAAAGAGCAACTATATTATGCACCCATGAAAAACTGATACACCCCAACATCATATTATTTACCATATTATTTACGAAACTCTTATCATATCTCAAGTTCCTATAAATTATAGTAATGTTAATGCGATACAACCCCCTATTATATGGTACATCCTAATTTCTTATAAATTATAAAATGTTACCCACACACAACTGATCGCTATGTTAAAGTTCTTTCCTACTAGATAATTTATGTTCTCTTGTTGATTATAGTTTCTCTATTGTCTCATTTTTTTTCCTTAATAGATCTATCTTTTCATTTTGATAATTAGTAACTGTTTGCCATGTTTGATATAGTTGTTTTTTCATATTTATCTTGTTCTCTTACTGAATATAGTTGTTCACATTATCTAATCTTATTGTTTTCTAACAAATATATTTGTTCTTTTTATATCTAATAACTATTTTGCCGTGAGATAGTAAGATTAGACCACTAAACAAGTATATTCAACAAAGGAACAAAAATAATTTCATATGAAACAACCACTACATACATAACAAGTAATTATTGAATATCGAAAGGGACATATACATTTTATCATGCAATAACAAAATTATACCATTGAACAACTATATTCAGTAAAAGAACAAGAAGAATTTGATAAGGAACAACTCCTACACGCATAGCAAGTAATCATGGAACATCAAGATTAGACCATGGAACAATTACATTCTGCAAAAGAACATGGAAAATCTGATATGGAATAACTACTACACGCACAGGGTTATTTAAAATTGAAAGGAACGTATATATTTTGTCATGGAACAACAAGATTAGGCAATTGAACAATTACATTCAATAAGAGAATATGAACATCTAATGAGGGAACAATTGCTACAGTGAAAAACAATCAGACCATTAAATAGTGGAAGGAACAGTAATATGAGTTAATGGAACAACTAAATTCATACAGAGAACAAAAATAATCTCTGAAGAAAGAACTACTACAGACATAGCAAGTGACATGGTAGCAGTTTCACAAATTGTTGGATGTTTGAACATAGCGTCTATGCCGGGTGTAGCATATCCTTGGTGAATTACAAATACTATAATACATGAAAATAACAAATTTTTAGATAGGTATAGAAAGTAAAGTAAATAAAGTGCAAACCGTGCTTTCAAATACTCTTAGCATCGATAATGAGTGAGATTAGTGTCCCATTTGCGAGATTATGACAAGTTTGCTCACACGAGGTTCTTTGCAATGGTGATGAAACCTTTATTATTGGAGAATGGGCAATTTTGTCACTAATGTTAGGCCAACAGAGTAAATTTGCCATCAATATATTTTTTAGATGCAAAATCTTCACATATGTTATCTGTTGGGAGCAATTTTGCCATCAAAATTATGAAAAGAGAGCGACATAGCCACCAAGCATCTAATAGTTGTCTAACGGTATGAATATTCCATCCAAAATGAATATTTCATGTCATGTCTGCAATATGTCAACACTATATCAGTAACTAGCAAATTGAGAAAACTTTTAAACTTACCAACAAAAATTTGGTCCTTTGCCCCTAGGTACCCAACTTTACAAATCTGCAATTTTGACGATCTTATCTAATGGGGAATAGAATGAAAACTAGACTCTAAAAGCTTCCAGCCGATTACTGCCCAATCTTTACCGCCAACTAACCAATCAGTCACTAGATTCATAGTTCATCTACCATTACTACTTGCTTAAGTGTTTTGTTATGGCTTGCATGAGGGAGGACAACATTTGTTGTTGATTGGGTAAATCTTTGCAGTTTTGTTTCAGAAGCCGAATCTCTTGGTTTGGCAACGTAGCAACTGGGCACCTTCTGTTCCAACCATATCGCAACAGTACATGAACACCATTGGCTAGACCTCACCAAAACTGGATATCACAGGCACGTAGTTCTTCATTTCTATTTGAAATGTCTCGTTCTTTTCTATGTATTTAATTTTTAAGGAAAATTATAATTGGGGGACCGGGAAATTTGAACAACAGGTGATGGTAAAATGATAAATTCAAAAACTTAAGGGCTATAATTTTGGGTGGAGAAAACTTAAAATTAAAAACTTACATTTTTTTCACATTTGCCACGTAGACAAATTTGATGATCAATGAAAAAATTACACCCAATCTATAACATTAGTGCTAGTTTTTCATTAAAAAAAAAAATATTAAAGGCAAAACTACTCTATCAACCTAACAATAGTGGCAAAATTGTCTTCTCCCCTTTATTCTTCTTCCAACACCACTAATGCTGAATTGTTAACTAAATATCCATGCCAAAAGTGCAGTTCACAAAATTCATATCCATGTTATGATTTCTGGTCATTCAATTCAGAGGAGATTCATTGCCAAATTGTTATCCGTGACTGATTTGCACAAAAACTCAAGTTGGTGATTGAATTGACCCGTTACAAATAAGATTTTCCAATGAGGTTTATGTGAAATTATACTTTACCCATTTTTTGTTTCAGAAATATATACTTTACTTCTGTTTTTTAATACAGCCTGACAACAACTTCTGAAATCTTAATTTAGACATTACAGTAACCATTTTTCAGTAATTTTAATCCGTATGGTATTTTTTTTACAGTTAATGAACATTTTAAATTATTAATTTTTTCTTTCTGTATTTTTTTTAAATTTTTAAAACAGTATTTTTTAAATATCAATTAATTATAAAAAAAATATTATACAAATTGAAATTACTTGAAAATGACAACCGTACGGCTTAAATTAAGATTTCAAAAATTACTGTTAGACTGTATTAAAAGACAAGAGGTGAAGTGTATATTTTTTAAACAGAATAGGACAAAGTTTAATTTCACCTAAACCTCAATGGGTAAATTGTAATTAACTCATAGAAATAACTAAGGAGCAGGTTTAGCGTCTCCACAGAAAACAATCAGTTTAGCAGAATCATTTGCCCAAAATATATAAGGTCTAACCAACTAAAGCTAAAAACAAACAATGCAACTAAGATGGTTCAAGATTCATGAAAGAAACAATGCAACGAAGATGGTTCAAGATTCATGAAAGAAACAATGCAACGAAGATGATTCAAGATTCATGAATGCCCAATCCAAATAGTGATCCTTACACCAAAATTTCCCGAACCCATCATGGAAAGGGTTTCTCTTGCAAACCTAAGACCTCAATTCAAATCCCTCCCCCATCTTTGGCATTATCTTTATCTGCTGAAACGACCTAGAAATCTTAGGATGCATTTGGCAAACATGCAGACAAGCTTTTCTTTTCTGTAGCACACACTCAAAACATGCTGTTTTCGAACGAGACCCTCGGGGCCAAAAGCAGAAAATGATATGAGGCAGTTCATCAAAAACAGCTCTTTACCAGTTTCCAAAACAGGGACATGCCATCGTTAAGCAAACAAGTGCAAGAAGTGCAATAAAATGACAAGAGTTCAAAATAGACTCCGTACGATGTATAACTAACGGGACAGGTCTACTTGAAACTGTTCACTAGTAGTCAACAGGCTACATGTCCTAATCAATGAGTAAGACTTGAGGAAATATGACCTAAGGATTGCAAATGCACACAAGGAAGAAGCAAGAAGAAAACCAAAAATATTACATTCTAAGCTACGTTCAGTTACCAGCTAACTTCTTAAGTGAAAACATATATTAAACCATTCCAAGTCCCAGATAATTCTGCTTTGTGGCATGCTTCAAGTGAGTATTGTTCATACGCAAACAAATAAAATTAAATTCCAAATGAACCGGTCGAGTACGCTGACAGATTGCAAGTTCAACAGTGAGATCAGACTAAACGCTATAAAACAGATAAAAAATTATTGACACTTCATTAACAAAATAAATAACCTCTAGTTACAACGCAAGGACTCAGCAAACGCACAGTTGATGAAAAATGCAACAACACACTCACAGGCACAGGAGAACAACACCAGAATTTTAGCTGTGCTACCAGTCATCCTTCACTATCTTAGACTTCTCGAGTATGAATTTCCCTTCCTTGTACTTCTGTGTTTCCTCATAAGCACGCTCATACTTCCATCCCAATACTTCACGACAATCACAGCAATATACATCAGCTACGGTGTGAAGCCCGGTCATTAGCTGCCGGTCCTCCTTAGGCCCCACCATTATATTCATTGCATGGGAGAATAAAAAAGCTCGACCATTTCTTCCCTAAAATTAAATGTGGAAACAAGGATTATTGCACCATCTATGGGAAATGGATCAAATATTGTTATATGAAGAAAAACAGGTGTGCCCAAAGAATTGCAAAAAGGAAGTTAACTTAATCAAGTTTGGGCAATGGAAGCAAAAATTAAGTTCCTCAACTCAACCAATTATTACTCATTAGACGGAAATTCAACAACCACTCAGTATTTGTTTTACTCATCTTCATTGCAGGGTACTTTCCATTCTTAGTGATCTCAGGTTTCCCAGTTTTATATGCCTCTTAAGCTCCAAGGTGCAGATGTTCCCTATTGGATATCACTTTGATTGATCAACAACCATGATGCACATTCATAATAAGAGCATAGAAATAGCTCTAGCCCCTAGTTTATTCACCTGAAACGATTTAGAAATGACATCATCATGAAGAGCGACATGGTTTCTGCAATTACAGCAGCTGTACAACCTTGGTCCAATTATTATTTCTGCCATTCGACAACGATGAATTTGTTGTTGGCTCCACTCATATGACAAAATCCTTCCACAAAGACAATAAATAAAGAGACCAAAGTCAATCAATATCTGTCATCCAGTGGGCACAAAATCAAAATCAGAAGCAATCCTAACCGGACAGTCACTTCAGGTGAACAAAGAACTACCTTCTATACACTCTATAACCATACAATACACAGCAGCCTATTCTGCGTTCAATAAGTTACCTGCATCACCAGTAAGTAGTCATTCGATAGACGAAGAAGTATCAGAATTTAAAAAGCCAAAAGAGGAGGGACCTTCATAATAGCATACCAAGTCGTAATTTTCTTTATCAAATTCGCTTTTTGAATGAAACAGGCTAATTAAAACAGTTTGAGAGCCCCAGATTCACAGCTACATTACAAGGACGCCACAGCGACTACAAGCCCGTAATTGCAAAGATACACTTGATATAACAATCAACCAATCAAACCATGCTCAACTTGGACTCCTGCCCAACTCCAGGTAATTGAAAATAGATTCAAAATAAAAACTCCACAGCATAGAGCAGGAACACAAAATCAAAACTGAAAAACACTAACATAACATAAACCCAACAATCGAAACCAGCTGCTGGATATGACAACATCGAAATCCCACCAAGACCAAAAACCCAGCATCTGTAAAACGTGAGTTTTATCAAACACAACAAACAGGATATCAGATGCAAGAGAAATGATTGAAACATAGTGATCCGGAGTCAGGGGATGCCCTGAAGGCAAGAACAAGACAGAACCAGAATTCGAAAACAAGAAGTGTGTGATTCACTTATCGATTGTGCAGATAGGTCCACCAAAATAGATTGAAGCGAAGCTTTCTAATCTTGATCCTAACCTGGGCAACTCCCCAGAGAGTTGTTTGATAGTTTAGGGTACTTTCCCGAGCTCTGAACTGTGAGGTCGAGTTGGCGTCTCTCGGGGTTTCCGCTTGCAAGACGACAAGTTGGGCCAAAATTCACACAGAAAACCACTACTGTTTATCCTTCGGCCAAGATCAGCCACTATTCTTTTTTTCAGCTCAAATATATTTCTCATGTTTCTAAATACGTCAAATTCACCATTGGCAAAAATATGTTCATGTGAAATGAGTATATTCTATTTAGAAAAAATTCTTATATGATAATAATCTAAGTGACATGAGTATTTTTTTTTTTACAATTTGGAGAAAAAATAGGGATTTATGACTCATTGAATATGATTTAAGCAGAAAATAAGCAATAGTATAGAAATTAGGATGTAAAAGTAACAGAAAATGCATTCTAGAAGTAATTGTTCCTAGCATTAGAGACAATAGTTTAACTTTGAATTGACTGCTGAATGGTATATTTGATCTAAAAAAATAGTGGCTAGTTTGGGCCGACTCACAAAGATTAATGTCTCCTTTTTGTGGTTTTTTTCCTGACAAGTTGCCTCGGGGATTTCAGTTACATTACTGCCATTGGATTGTGATCCAAACTACCAAGCTGCCATTCACTTTGAAAAATCCTTCCTTGGAAAAGCTTATTGATAAGGGAAGATGGACGGTGGCAATTTCACGTAAATACCCCGAAACACGGTGGTAGAATAAATTGCGTAATAGTCCCTAACTTTTAATTTTCATTTCGTTTTAGTCCCCATCCTATTGAATATTCTGTTTTGGTCCTAACCCTATTAAAATTGTTTTGTTTTGGTCTCTCACCAAATGAAATTCACCACCTCAGAATAATTATTTGACGTAAACTTTTGAAATTTTGATTTAAATATTCAATAACTATCTTCTAGTAAATTTAAAAAGTTTAATATTTTTATAGTAAATAGACAATTTAAATTAATAGTTTTTTCTTCCTGAATAAAATAAGTATAATTTACAGAAAAAAAAAAGATAATTTAAATTTTCTATTAACTATAAAAAAATTATTATATAGATTAAATTTATTGTAAGACAGTTACTAAATAGTTTAAATTATGATCTAAAATTTTTTTATCAAATGAATATTTTAAGTTAACATATTTCATCCAATGAATATCAAGATGAAATTTTTTTAATAGATTTAGGACCAAAATGAATTTTTTTAATAGGTTTAGGACCAAAACAGAACATTCAATAGGCTAGTGACTAAAATGCAGCAATAGTTAAAGGTTAGGGTTCATTTATGCAATTTACTCGTATTTACTACTTAGAGTTAGGATTTAAAACGAGTTATGTCTTTATCAAAAAGTTTGAGTAGAAACTCAATCTTTTTATTATCTATTTAAGCTTGATGAGTCTTGGGCCATATTTTATGTTTGATTCTTAACAAATTGAGATCAATCGAGATACTATCGGCTCAAACTATTATCAAGCTTAATATAATATTGATATAATATAATTATTTTAATAAAATAAATAGTACCTTAATTCTTAAAATCCTACTTAAGCTCTTATTGAGTTTAATGGAACCTCAGTTGAACTTGAACCAAGCTCCACCATCTAAATTGAACTTCAAGTTTATTAAACTATTGAGCCAAGTTCGAGCATTTTCAAAGTTGAGTTTCAACCCTCATTTATTAACCTCATCTAACTCGAACTTGAACTTGAGCAGAGCCAACCCTTAACCAGTCAAACTTCAAGTTTAAAGTGTTCAGGCCCAGCTCTACTTGTTTCCTCCCTTACTTGCTGGTCTACTTGACCTACTCCAAACCCGGATGAGACAAAATATTTCTATTATTTTTTCAATTTTATCCTCATCTCTATCCTTCCCAATTCCCATTTCAACGCAATGGCCCCATTTTTCTTTTTCCTCCTCTTCTCCAATTGGTGACCAACTAGGTCTTTTGACATTACAATGAGAAAAAGGTTCACAATCTTAGAAAGCATAAGAATGGCCAAACAGTTAAAGTAAAGTTTGGAGACAGCCAAAATCATTCCCAAATCAGATAAACAATAGCGATTAAGATTTTATTATAGAAAATAGAAATAATATGAGAAAGTTTAGGGATCAAAATGGAAAATGGAAAGAACTTAGAGACCGAAATGAGAAATTTTGATAATTCAGGGACTGGAACAAATTCAAGCCAAAGAAAAAGCGGCCAAATGTGAAAAAACAACGATACAGACCCCTAAAGAGTGATCACCTGATCAAAAAGTGGCGAGGGATCGAAGAAAGAGCTATTGCCTTCCAGGAAAGACGATCACATGGATAAAAGCAACCTTGAAAACGCTTAGATAAATAAATAAATAAAACGGAAACATTTTATTCACTATTTGTTTTGAACACTGAGTGTTGTGTGTGTGTGTAATGACGGCTGGAACCATTGACATGAGGAAGATTATCCCAACATGGAGATGAAAGCCTTATTGGCACTCTAATCCAGTTGCTTCCACACTCTGTCTATAAAAATGGAATGCAAACATTGGTAAAAAATTTAAATATTTTATATTTAGAAATTACAAGACTTATAGTTTTTTAATATAATTTTTTTTTAAAAAAATTAGTAAATATTAATGTAAGTAAATTTAAGTTAAAAAACTGAAATAATGCAAATAGCTTAGGACGGAACTAGTATTAGACAACAAAGATATTTCCAAATCCAGTTACATTCATGAGTATCAATTAGAATAAAGTGTAAAGAGTCTTTTTGTCATGGATAAGCTGCATCCAATACCTTGGAATTATACTTAGTGCGGTAGGAGCAGGCAATGTAATGTTGCACAATTGTTGTTAAACTAAATATAGATTTTTTTTTAACAGCAAGTAATGAAAAATTTTATTAAAATAAAAACCAATTACACCGCTAGCTAGCTAGTTACTGGACAAGCAAAATCACAAAGCCCACAACTCCCGAAAAAAAAACCCAACCCCATTTCTTTCAAAACCCAATTCAGACCCTTAGAAAAAAAAAAAAAAACCCCACACCCTCATAATATAACACCCCGCGACTATAGCCTTAAAAGATTAACACTAAGACTTTATACTTTATTCCAATTTTCTCAGTTCCTTTCTCAAAACCGATTTTGTTCTAATATATATATAAACACTTAGCGATTTGAGTCTTTTTCAAAATTTTGTCATGGTTAGCTAACCAAAACATTGGCCGAGTATATACATATTTCAGTGTGGCACTGGCACTATTGATAGGAGTAGGGTAAGGCAGAAATGTTCAGACATTGGCCCTTTTTCACATTGCCCCTCCCAGCTCCCAACCAAGATCAATGGAGATCATTTATTATATTGACCATTAATAATCTCACGGGAATATGTCTATCTACAAACATGCAAAACACAGGCCTCTACAATCACCGCAAAGAAGAGCTAGGTCCTCAAGGACGACTTGAACAATACTTTGATAACGGGGGTGCTTGAAAATAACTTTGTCATGAACTGTCTTTTTTTTATTTATTATTCTTTAGCAAATTAAGTGGCCAAGCCACTCAAAGAATTATGTCTCGCCACAAAATTATTTCTTAGCATCTATCAGGAGAACCTTTGAATGATAGATACAATGAAAATAACTTACAGTTACTCCTAAACTTACGTCATTATTAAAATCAAATTCTTGAGATTTAAAAATCTAATACTTTTTCTGACTCTTTTTACATTATTTAACATCAATTTTGGAATTTAAACTTTATGATAGCTACTTATCAATAATTTCAATTAGTCTAATATTTTTTACGGTTAATGAAAAATTTTAAATTATTAATTCCTTCTTTTTATACATGTCAAATGATATTTTTATAAATATCAATTAGCTGTAAAAAAGTATCAGACTACTTAAAATTTTTAGAACATGCCCTACATAGTTTAAATTAAGATTTCAAAAGTTGTTGTCAGATAATGTAAAAAATGTCTGAGAAAATTGTTGATTTCCAAACTCTAAGGGCTTCACTTTAACATAACCCAAATTTAGAGATGGACCTCTAAGGTACCCATTATTTTAGCAAGATCAATAGCCTAGTAATCGCCTAATATCGCTCAAAGTGTAGCTTTGTGAAATAAAATTGGACAAACTATATTTTTACGAGGTGTTTTTCAAGTTTACCGAATTCATGTGATACCTCTTATCTTTTATAGGAAGTTTGTGCAATTCCAAGATTACCCTATTTTCAAGTTCTAGAACTAAAGCACTTAACTTTTGTTCATTTCTCAAAATATAGCCCATGCGGTATGGATATGGACTTTAATATACGGTATATCATGCAAAATTTCAAATTGTCGTGAGTAAACGATATACAGTTTTATTATTTGTTATTTTTTCATTAAAAATACCACAATATACTGTAATATTTCATAATATTTTTTCATGCCACTAAGTTTTTATGTGCATTTTATCATAATACCATGATATTTTATATGGTATGTACTATGGTATCCAATTTATTACAGTGCATCTGTGAGATAAATTTTTCTTTGTCATTTTATGTCAAAGCACCATGTGTAAATATGTAAAATAATAAAATATAATTAATAACACATATTTTAACATAAATATTTTTATTTACAAATAAAATTTAATTTGCAAATAACATGATTTTAGATTTTTTTCAACTACAACATGATGTTGATCAATATCTCGCAATTGTATTTCTAATACATGCTATCCTAAATGAATATTACTCTTATTTGCAGAATTTTTTTACTTAAAACCAAAGTTCCATGACATATGATGAGAATGTTGTTTTTACATAACAAGTTATGACAGAAGCATCATACTTTAAGCTACGTAAGAACTTAATGTGATATTAGAAAATATATTGTCATTATTAAAGTATTATCTCCTTTTTTATCCATATGAATAATATTTATTTTGTTCTGTATATTTTATTTTTTATGTTTTTTTGCATAAAATAATATTTTCTCTCATATATATTTTATTTGTATTTGAAAATTTATGATGAGAAAAATTAGAAAACAAATAAAAGTGTGCAAAAAATTATTTAATGTATTTCATCTTCAAAAAATATTCCAACATTTCTTTCTTTCTTTCTTTTTTTCTTTTTTTTTTCAAAAACAGTAATAGTATTTGTGACAATATACTATGTGATATATCTAAGATTTACGAGAATCGGCATACCTAGTAGTAGTGTTATTTAATAACTTGGATATGGGGGAATGTTCCATGGCAATTCTATAGTTTATCTGCGACAAAATGGTAGGAGAGTAGCTTGCAACCGTGATTATATGGATCATATGAACCTGTTTAAGTGGGTCGATGCCTAAATGATTAATGATGAATCATCCATATTCATCCTCTACCAGACTAAAGATTCTAGATCAATTTGTCACCAAAGAAGGACATTGAGTATATAAAATGCATGAGTCTATTACATTAATTTTAATATATTATTATGCATATTCTTATATAAAGTGACCATTTGCCAAAAATATCAATTTATTGAAACTTTACAATTTAAGAAGTCCAAAAAGTAATTTCGCAATATTTTTTGTGAAAATAAAATATTTTTTTATTGATCTTATTTCTTTTTTTTTTTATGTTGGTTAAGTTAAAAAAAATTAATAAAAAAATATCTTAAATTAATTTTTAGACTTCTTAAAGTGTAAATTTTTAATGAATTAATAATTAAAATAAATGACCATTTTATAGAAAAATAATGCATAATAATACATTAAAATTAACGCAATATCTGGACAAATAAAGAGATGGGGAAAAAATTTGGTTTCTTTAATCCCCACTAACTTTGATCTTAACGATAGTGAATTTAGATTGAAAACAACGATAAAAAAAAAAATAATCCTGGTTATTTTTAGAAATTTTCTTCTTTGGATATGCCATCACGAGATACTAGAATATCCACCAAAGTGTACATCTATCATGATAATTCTAGTTACTTATGCAACTTCAATTTAGAAATTTAGACGAAACATGATTAACACAATTAGGGGATCAAGAAATTGAAGCGATAAATCAAGGGTTCTACAAAATTTACCCAAATTGTTTTTAATTTAAGTCAATTAATCTTTTTTTTTTTTTTTGTTTTTGCATTGTTTGCCCAGATCTACTTTTATTTAAAAGTCAATATTTTGTAGCTAGGTCTAATAATGATCCATTAAAAGTAAAAATTTTGAGATGTTATTAATTTTTTGTGAATTTTTCTTTTTTTAGAAATTTAAAAAAAATCATAAAAATTTAATAACATTACAAAAATTTCATTTTCAATGGATCATTATACCTACATAATATTGAGTTTAAAATGAAATTGGTTCCAAGTAAAACAAAAAAAGTAAAAATAAAAATAAGTCATTCTAGATTAAGTTCACTTAAGTTGAAATAAATTGAGTATAATTTTTGTATTGTAAATTCCTTTTCTTTCCAGTTTCAAAGGGATTCTTTAATATGAAGAACAAATTGGTGGGTTTATAGCAAAGGCGTGTAGATCCACCTACAGACGAAATGGAAAGAATTATAACTTTGGATGATATGACTACCAACAAAGGATGAGAAAGAAAATTTAGGCCCAAAACTAGTGATGATGATAGACCTTCATTCACTCATTCTGGATGTTAGACTTCACTATAGACAGAGCTAAAAACATTGGTTTTTTATGGGAAAGAGAGTGCATATGTTGTAAAGAGGTATATCGAACAAGTTGGTAAAGTAAAGAGGTTGCTCTTAAACATTGTAAATGAGCCAGAAAAATATACAGCACAATGCATAGCTCTTAGCCTAAGTGCTCATAGCTACATCACAAGTTAGATGAGACTTTGAAAATAATTATTCAGATGGATAGTTCAACAGGTATAAAATACCTAAATCAAACTAAAGTAAGCACTTGTTGAGAACATTCCATTTGGCCTTAGAGAAAAATGTCCAAAGGAACTTTAATCAGCCAAACACCCAAACTCAAATAAATGAAACAGCTGATATTGATGCATTTGAATTGGGCACAAGAAATGATGTCATAACAACTATATTGTGAAATGAACAAGGTAAGAACACAATTTTGTATGTAGACCATAATGAGTCTATTACCACTATACAATTATGAACCTGGTTGGTTATTTATAATATGAATTAATTTAACACTATCATGCAAAGAATAATGAAGAAGACATTTCCAACCAGACTAACATTAACAAATCGAATGATGAAGTTAAGGAAGTTACTTTGGGTGTTACTAATGATTCATTGAAAAAAAAAACTCTACAATATGATAAAGGTATAAGTATAAAAGGGCATATACATGAGCATGGTGAAAAAAAGAGAACAATGAAAGACTGAAATGAAAGAATGTTAAGACATTATATTTACAATCTCCATAAGTGATCAAGTTGGTGAATTATGGTGGTAATAAACAATTATGTAGAGATAAATAAGTCATTGTGGACTATGTTATATGTCATGATATAGATCCTATATAAGTTTGCTTATATTTCTAACTTATTGTTATGCTTTTTCTCATGTATGTGTGATCAATAGTGTTTAGTTTAGTGTCTAAAATTGCTAATATGGTATCTAATCATATTATGGTGGTGTCTATATTTATAGTCCGGTGCCTAGTCATAGTATTCTAGTGTACATTCATGGTTTTGCTCTAACTTTGTATATTTGTGCTTAGTAAAAATGTTGGGTAAATTGCACCATTAATCACAAACCTATAATTATCATTGCAAATAGGTCTTGGATCTTTGTTTCGTTGCATATTGGTCCTAAACCTTTATATGCATATTGGTCCCTAGCCTTATAGGAAGATTGAGTATGTCAAACAATTACAATTTTAACGTGATTCTGCTCTTAACTAGCATACACTCACATATGAGAGAAATTTACTTGGATAAAATATAAAAATTATACTAGAAGTTTGCTATTAGTGCTCACGCTAACTTATGAATTCTTTATGCACTATTAACAGTCTCATTATCTTGCTCCATCTCATACAATTATAAAATATAATAATCACAAAAGATTTTTCATCCTACTCCTTTCACTTTTAGACTTCTCTCCCTTTTGAAAATTTTCACCTTTTGCTCTTTCACTACATTTGCTTTTCTATTATACTCAAACTGTACCACAATAAGCCTTTTAGAAACTACACACAAATCCTAAATAAATAGGAAAACTAGATTACATAATCATAGTCAAATTAATACACAAAATCTTACTCCTTAAATATATAACTAATACTCTTCAAATTTGAGCCAAAATATCTAGCAAAGTAGGGGTACTAGAGGTAGATATTTTGTTCATGATTCATATGTCTTACTTTTAGATTTGGTTTGTTAGAGTGGAAAAGGATACTTTGCTGCCTTCTAGCTCCTATTTTAGAAATATACATTTAACCCCCTACTTTTGTTATATTGCTCGATAATAATTTTTGAAATCCTAATTTAAATTACAAGGTATCTGTGAAGGAACTTTCTCGCTTACCCTAATATAGGGTGTTCCTAGGATTTTAGGATAATCAGGATTTAGTATTCCCGCTCTTAGTTGCAAATGGCCAAGCTAATACTTGCGTTATTTAAAACTTCATACTAGTTGATTATCATATGACATGAATTCATGCATGCTTAACTTCGGCATTTGGTGAGAACTAATAAAAGTAATAAATAAACTTTTCAAAATAGTTTCCATCAAATTCATAAAACACTTGAAACACATACCGAAGTTATATAAACATGTTTATTTAAACTGCAGTATGCATTTCAAGTGTTTTATGAATCTGATGGAAATTATTTTTGAAAAGTTTTATTTATTACTTTTATTAGTTTTCTCCAAATGCCTAAGTTAAGCATACATGAATTCATGTCATATGATAATCAACTAGTATGAAGTTTTAAACAATGCAAGTATTAGCTTAGCCATTTGCAACTAAGAGCAAAAATACTAAATCTTGATTATCCTAAGATCCTGGGAACACCCTATATAAGGGTAAGCGAGAAGGTTCCCTCATAGTGGTATCAGAGCAAGGCTTATAAGTCTTGTAAGTATCTTACTAAAGGCAAGTGTCTGAGATCAAGTAAAGGTCCTTGTGCAAGTATAATAATATTATGATATATGTATATGAACTGTTCTAGGGATGTTTTCTGGCTTTGTATTTCAGGTAAAATAGAGGAAACAAAGGTTGAAGTTTCTAATACACAGGAACCTGGTGAAGGTTCAAGTGACCCAGTATTGGGTATGCTTAAAGATATAACAGGGTTACTGCAAGGTATGAACCAGAACCTTGTGCAGTTAACTCAAGGGATGATGGTTCTCTTAAGTGATTGTCAGTAGGCTAGGGATGCAGGAAATGCTCCCGAAAGGAACAACAGCACTAGGTTATGGACTAAAGTATTTAAAAGTGAGCCTGAACACCAAAGTCAAGGGAGGCAAAACTTACCCCAAGAACCTGAAATAGAAGAGGATTATGATGAAGAAGATGAAGACTTTGAGGAGGATGTACACCCCCGAAGAAGGAAAAAGCGTGTAATTCGCAGACAGATGGAACTATTTACAAAGTTCCAAGGCTATAGAGCATCATACTTTCATGGTTGTGGAGATCCTGATGTTGCTGATGAATGGATTACTACCATGAAATATCTTTTTGGACATGCTCATCTAGACTCTCGTCGAAGAGTGGAGTTAGTGCCCTTTTATTTGAAGGGTAAGGCTTTCTTATGGTGGAAGGAAAAACTTCAGAATGCTGAGCGACAGAAGAAAGTCCTAGATTGGGAAGATTTTGAGAAGAAGTTTAGGAAGCAATATATAAGTAAAGATGCTCAAGACCAGAAAAAGATTGAGTTCGAAGAACTAGTCCAAGGAGAGATGACTATAACTGAGTATGAGCATCGGTTTAGTTCACTTATAAGGAATGCTCCTTACATCTCAGATGAGGGAGAGCTAAGGGCTAAGAAGTTTGTACATGGACTTAAGCCAGTCCTAAGAAAGTTCATAGTGACGGTAGGAATCAAGAGCTACCATCAAATTGTGCAAAAGGCCTTGGCCTTGGAAAGTGAGCTAGGTGAACCTAGGTCCAAAGGTAAAGGTATTGAACCTTCTAAAGCTGGCCAAAGAAAAAATTTAGGCAAGAGGCCCATGGTTGAAGGGAGCCAAGACCCAACCAAGAAGGGCAAGCAGAACAACAAAGGAATGTGTCCTAGGTGCCATAGGTTCCATGGCACTAAGCCGTGTACTTATAGGATGAACCTTTGTAATATTTGCCATCAGAGTGAACATTGGGCAAAAGAGTGCCTAAGGAACAGACCTAATCAAAGGCAAGTGGTGAGTTCAGCCCTAATTACTACAAATGCACTAGCAAACAATGTGGTTCCACCCCGAGTATTCACTTTAGCAAGCCAGGTGACTAGGGAGCCATCTACAGTGCAAGGTAACTTTATATTTCAAAATAATAGTTTTAGAGTTCTTTTTGACACTGGTGCTACTATTTCTGTTGTTGCTTTGTCCTCAGTGGATAAGTAAAAATTGCAAAGAGAATATATGAAAGAGATGAAACTCATTAAGACTGCAGGGAAGAATATAATTCTAACCAATGAATTAGTTAGAAAGTATCCTGTGGAATTAGAGGATCATAAATTCTCTTGTGATTTATGGGTCATGGACTTAAAATCCTATGATATAGTGTTGGGTATAGATTGGCTAGAAAAGCATAAGACCAGAATCGACTGTGCAAACCACCAAGTAACCCTCGATGATGGAACTAGGGTAATGGTGATTTGTACATGAGGTCTGGTAAGTGATGCTAAGAGTATACACCTTAAAATTTTGGATTCCATTCCTATAGGGCAAGAAGAGGATTACTAAGCACTAAATGGAGTGGTTATTGAGGAGCAACTCAAAGATATACCAATTGCCAATCAATTCCTTGAAGTGTTTCCTGTGGATTTACCGAGTTTACCACCTAAGAGAGATATTGAATTCTTTATTCACTTACAGCATGGTGCAAAACCTATCTCGATACCCTGAATGTCAGTTGCTGAAATGGATGAGCTGAAGAAGCAGTTGGAAGAACTACTAGAAAAAGGGTTTATACGACCCAGTATTTCACCTTAGGGAGTACCAGTGTTGTTTGTGAAAAAGAAAGATGGCACCCTGAGATTGTGTGTCGACTACAGGAAGCTAATGCTGTGACAGTGAAAAACAAGTACCCACTGCCCAGGATCGATGATCTATTTGACAGATTAAAAGGGGCAAAGATCTTTTCAAAAATTGATCTAAGGTCTGGATATTTCCAGATAAGGGTTAGCAAAAAGGATATTCGTAAGACTGCGTTCAGAATTCGATATGGACATTACAAGTACACAGTAATGCCATTCGGAGTTACAAACACTCCTGCAGTGTTCATAGATGCCATTAACAGAATTTTCAGTCCACATTTGGACAAGTTTGTTGAAGTGTTCATTGATGATATTTTGGTGTATTCAAAGTCCCCACAAGAACATGAGGAATACCTTAAGATAATTCTACAAGTGTTGAAAGAAAATCAGTATTATGCAAAATTATCTAAGTGCAAATTTTGGGCTGGAGAAATTCCTTTTCTCGGGCATATTATAAATGATCAAGGATTGTTAGTCGATCCTGAGAAAATTAAGTCTGTGGTTGACTAGAATAGACCAACCACGGTAAGAGAAGTTGGGAGTTTTCTCGGTTTAGCAGGGTATTATCGAAGGTTCATAAAAAGGTTTTCTGTGATAGCTTCCCCACTAACAGCCTTGACCAAGAAGTCTCAAAGGTTCGATTGGTCGAACAAGTGTGAGACTAGTTTCCAAGAGCTTAAGAAAAGGCTTACTTCTGCACCAATCTTAATCCTTCCAGAACCATGTAAGACATTCAAAATGTATACAGATGCGTCTGGACTGGGATTAGGATGTGTGCTTATGCAGGAAAAGCAAGTAATTGCTTATGGGTCAAGACAACTCCGACCTAATGAGCTGAATTATCTAGTGCATGACTTGGAATTGGATGTAGTGGTCCTTACACTGAAGCTTTGGAGACATTATCTCCTAGGAAGGTCTTTTAAGATCTTTACAGACCACAAAAGCCTAAAATACTTGTTTACTCAAAAGGAACTCAATATGAGACAAAGATGATTGAGTATATCAAGGACTATGATTGCACGATTGAATATTATGCAGGAAAGGGCAATGTGGCAGCTGATGCACTGAGTAAGAAATACACTGGGGTGATCCTTTCAAAGGATCAAGTGTCTAGCACCTCAGAAGATATTTCAAAACAGCAATTCTTAGTTTTGCATGAGTTTTGGCAAACCTGGGAAAAAGCACAAGTGTGTGCTCTTGAGATCCAATCAGCATAGGTGGCTAAGGTTAAAACTGTTCAAAGAAATGATCCTGATCTAAAGAAGATCTCAGGGGAAGAGAAGCATGGTGCAGTACCAAAAGGGTTTCGATATAAGGAAGGGATGTTACACTATGGGGAAAGACTATAAGTTCCTAATGTAGATGAACTAAGGAAACAAGTTCTCCAAGAGGCACATAATAGTAAGTTAAGTATTCACCCAGGTGTTAACAAAATGTACCATGACTTAATGACACACTTTTGGTGGCCCGGACTTAAGAAAGACATTGCTGAACATGTAAGTAGATGTCTTGCATGCCAAATGGTGAAGGCTGAGCACCAATAGCCTGCAAGAACATTACAAAGCCTACCATTACCAAAAAGGAAGTGGGAGTCCATAACGATGGATTTCCTAGTAGAGTTGCCAAGTACTAGAGACCAATATGACTCTGTGTGGGTAATAGTCGATAGGCTGACTAAGTCGGCTCATTTTATACCGATCAAGGTTATTTACACATTGGAAAAAGTTAATGCAGTTCTATATAAAGGAAGTGGTGAGGTTACATGGCATCCCTAATCAAATAGTATCAGACCGAGATCCAAGGTTTGTATCTAAATTTTGGATGTCCTTTCAAAAGGCATTAGGCACCAATGTGAGCCTAAGTACCACATACCATCCTCAGACTGATGGCCAGTCTAAAAGAGTAATACAAACCCTGGAAGATATGCTGAGAATGTGTGCCATGGACTTCAAGGGTGATTGGGATCCTCATTTACCACTTGTAGAG
This sequence comes from Aquilaria yunnanensis, assembly GCA_039654915.1. Classification (NCBI taxonomy): domain Eukaryota; kingdom Viridiplantae; phylum Streptophyta; class Magnoliopsida; order Malvales; family Thymelaeaceae; genus Aquilaria; species Aquilaria yunnanensis. The sequence continues at coordinate 9,636,740 of CM077595.1, forward strand.
TTTGCCTATAACAATAACTACCAAGCTCTATATAAGCGAAGGTGCATGACTCCCCATTGTTGGGCAGACTCGACAGACCGAATTCAAGTCGGACTTGAAATCATTGCTGAGACAATAGCAAAGATTAAGTTGATCCAGAAAAGGATCAAAGCCGCCAATGATAGGCAAGAAATATATGCAAACAGAAAGTGGCGAAAACTAGGTTTTGACATAGGAGATAAAGTGTGTTGAAAGTTTCTTCTATGAAAGGGGTGACCAGATTCGGTCAAATGAGTAAACTTGCCCCAAGGTATATAGGCCCTTATGAAATCCTTGAAAAAGTAGGAAAAGTGGCCTATAAGTTGGCTTTGCCACCTCACTTATCGCACGTGCATAACGTGTTTCATGTAAGTTTATTAAGGAAATATTTGACTGACCCGAGACAACTGATAGCCTCATCCTTAGTCCCAATAAGGGAAGACCTGACCTACAAAGAATTCCCAGTTAAAATTCTAGATAGGCAAGTAAGGAAGTTAAGGACCAAGTGGGTACCTATGGTTAAAATCTTGTGGTCAAACCATATAAAAGAAGAAGCCACTTAGGAAACTAAACAGGATATGCAAGTTCAGTATCCAAGAGAATTTGTTCAGTTACAGCTGAATTTGGAGGACCAAATTTCACAATGTGAGGAGAATGTAACAACTCTCCAAAAATTCGGGTCATAATTACTGAGGTAACATTAGTTATTTTAGTAATTTAATATACTTAGAATATTTAATGCAAGCAAATTCTCGGTTTAATAAAGTATAGTAGCTTAAAAAAGACAAAATTGGTCATTTAAGAAAACCGGACCAAGAAGAGCAATTTAGTCATTCCATATAGTGACCTATTTTTATTTCACGGTTGAGTAGATGATGGAAAAATATTAAATTTAAGGTATCATGGTTTTTTGTAATTCTCGCTCTACCCTTGTGAAATTGTGAATTGACTAGAATTGTCCATGAATGGTTTATATGTTACCTTCAAAAGTATCAAACCTAAATTGCATGGCGGTCAAAGCCGAGGACTGGGCGTGTAATTAAGGTAAAGAAGGATTCAACGGCGGCATAATGCTGGTTTTGGTCCTGAGTTTTTTGTTCGGTCCTGTAAAAATCCCCAATGTACTATTGTGTACAAAGAAGGGACCAGGTGCGTGGCATGTGCCATTTAAGCCTACATAAGTTGACTCCCCATTATTTGCTCGGCCATCTTCTTCCTCCAGCTCCAGACCACCTGAGAGCTCTCTCTCCCCTTCGAAACTCCATAGCTAAACCAAATCCAAGCTCCAATCCATCAAATTCAAGCATAATTAAGCAAATTTTTGAAGAAAAATCAAGTATGGAACCATCTTAGGCTTGAATTTCAAGCTATTTGTTCAAATAAGTTTTGTTTTGTTCTTCCCTTGTTTTTTAGATTCATATGGTTCTATAGTTGCTGAAATCACTGAATTGAAGCTAGTTTTTCTTGGTTTATTAAGGGAAAAACAACAAGAAAAGCTTAGGAATCAAACTTAAGTAGGAAGGAACCCAAACCCGGTTTGATTCAAGGGTAAAAGCTAATTTAGTTATTTCTTGTCCTTGATTAATTCCAAGTTTTATAGGTTGATTAATCTGGAATTTATTGTGTTTAAATCAAATTTTGTTGAGCAAGAAATAAGAAATTAAATAGGACCGAAGAACATTTTATATGTGTGTTGAGTAAAGAGCCGGTTAATTGGAATCCATTGAGAAGGTTATTCTTAATCACTTAATCCATAAGGATGGTTGTGGTATTGTCCTAATTATTATTTATTTATGTAGCTAAATGATCAATTAAAAGAGAAATACTCAAGCTACTATAAAGGTACAAAGAAGAATACAAAACCGAGACCACAAGGACACTAAAGTTGGTGCTTGCTTGCATTAATTATTCAAGGTAAGGGATTTTAAGTTCAAATTAAAATTGATGCATTATGTATTTTTATAATGCATTAATTAAGAGAATAAGAGGTGGACAAGAAGTGACTTAAGAACTATGTAATTAAAAAGTCCTTAAGTAAGTGTACAGGGTACTAAGTATTCAAGATGGGCTTTAACGCTTAAGAGTATCCTAGCTAAGCTACCAAGCTTAGTAAGAATGAACCACAAAGAACTCCTGTACAGTGTGAATAAGGGCAGGTAATGGCAAGCTAAGCTTGCTAAGGGAAGAGTTAAGCTCTTGTAAGAAGGACTAAGTTGAGGATGGGTTCCCCGCCATAGAACCCGTACTAGTGGCCATTAGTCAAGACCTCATAACGTTTTGAGCTCACGTTAAGATGTGTATATATGTTATATATGCTGGGTCTTAAAGTTTATTTTGCAAGTATTTAATTCCTTACTGAGAATTTATGATTCTTATTCCCTTAAGTATCACATTGTGCATATACTAGTAGTGTGAAGCCTAACACCCACTGAAGGGTTGTTAAGCAAGGTTTTGGTGCAGGTATTTAAAATACCATGAATATTTAATGATTCTAAGTTATTGGTTAGTAATATTATTGTACTAAGTTATTTAAAATAGCCTTGATAGATACAAGCAAAGTGCACAAGGAGAATTGGGACCTCTCATTTCTGGAGCTTCTGTGCTCAGGTGGGAGTTATTTTGATAGTCTTAGACTTTGTACATATTGGGTACTTAGGTACCAAGGAAATGCCTCTAGTTTGACTAGTATGTATGGACTTACTTAGTGTATATATCTATATATGCACTATATGGATGTACATAAGTTAAGTGTTATGTGTACATAAGTTAATGCTTGTAGTTTAAATAAACATGTTTATATAACTTCAGTATGTGTTCCAAGTGTTTTATGAATCTGATGGAAACTATTTTGAAAAGTTTTATTTATTACTTTTATTAGTTATCTCCAAATGCCGAAGTTAAGTACGCATGAATTCATGTCATATGATAATCAACTAGTATGAAGTTTTAAACAACGCAAGTATTAGCTTAGCCATTTGCAACTAAGAGCAGGAATACTAAATCCTGATTGTTCTAAGATCCTGGGAACACCCTATATTAGGGCAAGCGAGAAGGTTCCCTCACAATATCTACCTTCCAACAATTTTAATCTATTCAATATTTTTTTACAGTTAATAGACATTTTAAGTTACCAGCTTTGTCTATCTGTAAATGTACAATTGTATTTTTTTAAAATGCCAACTAAATTTTTTTAAAAAATGTACCATATATATTTAAATTATTGAAAGATAAATGTCATATAGTTTAAACTATGATTTTTAAAGCCACCACATGGCAATGTAAAAAAGCAAAGAAGCAAAATGTATATTGCTGAACCATAAGGGGTTAAACTATAATTTTATCTAAATCTAAGGACAAACTGTAATTAGCCTAAACGAGGAAAAATATAATGTGACACTAATACAAGTGTGGTGCTATCCCTTGACAAAAATGGTTTGCCCTACATGTGTGACACATTTTTATGTCACACATATAGAAGCCACCATTTTTGTGGAAGAATGGGTGAAATCTCATTTATGCTACCATAATGCTGAAAAATTTCTCATTTAGTTAAGAATTGTTGCCAACATTGTCAGTGTAATGGTATGTGCAATGTACTGAAAAATCTGCATTAAAACCTTGAAAAAATTTGTATAACAATTTAATTGACAGAATCTATAGATCATCGTTTGAAGTTGTTAGGTTTTGGCTAACAAATTTTTTGTTGTAGCCCATACATTTTAAATTTTATCATCACATAAATGCTCATAACAGTTCCTCAATTTTATGAGTTGAACCATTGGTCTTGTGGCTGCTTTACTGTCCAGTTTTGCTGCTACTATACATTTTGTTGTCTCTGTCCTTGATCTCACCACGTTAAGCCACTACTGAAGTTGGAAAAGATCTTAACAAAAAGGATGAAAATTATCGAAACCCAGAGGTGAGTCAATTTCATTTGCCCATGTCCTTTACTAGCACTACAAAAAGTAGGAGGATCTTTCTGCAATTCCTTTAGCTCATTCAAGATACGTTTCAAAGCCATCCCAAACCTAAACCAGATTCACCACCTAACTAATAACAATCAGATCGACACAAACTTCCATAAATCCTTAAAACCCAAACACACAACACAAGAAAAAGTGGATCTAAGAATTGATTTCATGAACATTGAAGGAAACATAAAGCTTACTTTGACACCAAGAGAATAATAGAAGCTCCGGCCTCGCAGATGAAGAATACAACGGAAAAGGAACCAACAATAATGGTAGGGAAAGAGATTGAAATTTATAGAGATGGGGGAAGGGATGAAGGAGGAGGGTAAGGGTTATTGGCTAACTAGAGGGTGAAGGTTGCTAGCTGGGATGATATTCAAGGACATTTCCAAAAGGAAAACATGGTGCCCACTAGTTCAACTCAACAATTAATGCAAAAACATGAAAACATGATTAGATTAACTCTGGCCGAATAGGGTGTGCCACTTGTTAACTTTTATTCATTCAATCAATTTCTACTACATAAATTTTTTTGTAAGTTTTCACAAAATTTTACTAAATATACTACAAAGCTTGTGTGAAAACATATACAAAATCTTATATAGAATGAATTTTATATCAATTTTTTGTAAAATGTGCTATAAGTTTTGCCTTTGAGATGTTTTCATTCTACTGACAATAGTAGCTCCCATGAAACAATTCCTCTTCACTATTAGCGGTAGCTATCCTCTACAAGTTTCTAATGAAAAAGGCTAGGATGGCAAATTTAGACATTTTCTTTTTTTTCATTTATCAGTCATTAGCGGAGTTAGCTCTAGAGAGAGTAATTGTAGGTATTTAGAATAGGGCTACACAAGTGTAGGTTAGCCCTAACCTCAAGGGAGTCATGATAATTTTCCCTTCATAAAACAATCTCTTTTTGACTAATTTAAAGTCAATTCATTTTAATTTAAATCAATTTAATTGAAAATAATTTTTTTTAATATTTTTTTACCTCAACCAAATTTATTTGAAAGTTAATATTATGTAGATATAATAATCCATTAGAAAGTAAATTTTCATGATGTTACTGAATTTTTATTTTTTAATGCCTAAGGCTAGAAAAATTCATTAAAAAAATAATAAATTTATGAAAAATATATTTTTAAATGGATTATTATACCTACATAATATTAGCATTTAAATAAAATTAATTTTAAGTAAAAAAAGTATAAAATAAAAATAAATAATTTTAAATTATATTAAAATGAAGGCAAATTCTTATATGTGTCAAGCCACACGTAAGTACTTATATAGTTTCTTTTCAACCACAAACTCCTAGGTTTGGTGTAGTGGCTATGCAAGTGGGAGTCAGCTTGGGGACATAGGTTTGAATCCCAGCTGTACCCTTCTATTTATTTTTTTAAGATTTTCATTCCTTTTTTTCTATTTTTTTAATTTTTCAATTGTTTTTACTTTTAAATTTTCCCATTTTTTTCTTCTTTTCTCTTTATGGTTTTTTTTTATTTTCTTTTGTTGTACTTTTATTTCCATTTTTCATTTTATTTCCTTTTTCCAATTTTATTTTTTTGTTTTCCTTTTCTAGATTTTTCAACTTTCCATTTTTTCTCTTCCCAATTTTTTCCAGTTCTTTTCTTTTCCATTTTTTGAACTGATAAAAAATTTTATTTTCGTTTACCTAGGAATTTTATTTTATCAATATGTGGTTTTTATTTTATTTATTCATTTTTGTTTCTTTAGATAAACTAACTGTTTGTTCTCTTATTAGTAGCTATTTATATTTTTATTAGTAACAATTTGTTATTCTATTAGTTCCTATTAAATATTTTAGATACTCTAATTTTTTATTTGTAACTCTTTGTTCTTTATTAGTATCTATTTGTATTTTTATTAATAACAATTTATTCTTTTACCAATGCCTATTTGTTCTTTTAAAGACACTAATTTTTTATTTTTTTGTTACTAGTTGTTTGTTCTTTTTCTTTTGTAACTCTTTTTACTTTTATTAGTAGGTATTTGTTCATACTTGTTCCTTTAGATGAACTTGATATTTGTCCCTTTATTAGTGGCTATTTGTATTTTTATTAGTAACAAATTTTTCTTATAAATACCAGAAACTTATAAATGAACAAAGAGCTACTAATAAAAGAACATATAACTATCTATAAAAGAACAAGTAGCTAGTTTCTCTAAAAGTACAAGTAAAAACTGATAAAAGAATAAACAAGTATTAATAAAAGAACAAACAACTATCTGTAAAAGAACAAAAAACTAGTTTCTCTAAAAGAACATCAGAAACTTATAAAAGAATAAATAATTATGAATAAAAGAACAGACAACTATTTATAAAATAATAAATAACTATATATAAAAGAACAAGCAGGAACTAATAAAAAAATAAACAATTATAGATAAAAGAACAAACAACCATCTATAAAAAGAACAAAGAACTAGTTTATATGCAAATATAGTAGAAACTTATAAAAGAACAAATAATTACTAATAAAAGAACAAAAAATTATCCTTAAAAGAATAAGTAGCTAGTTTCTCAAAAAGAACAAATAGGAACCAATAAAAGAACAATTAACTACTAACAAAAGAACAAACGACTATCTATTAAAGAACAAGCAAATAGTTTCTTTAAAAGAACAAATATAAACAAATAAAAGAACAAACAACATATAAAAAATAAATAAAATTAATAAAATAAAAAAATGTTGATAGCATAAAGAGAATAAATGCACAACATAAAAAAAAATTCATATAATGAATAGAATGACTTCATAAAATAAACAAAAAAAATTAATAGAAAAAAAAATCACATAATAAAAGAGTAAATTGTTTAAATAATCCTTAACCTTTAACTATTGTTTTGTTTTAGTCCCTAACCTATTGAATATTCTATTTTGGTCCTAAACCTATTAAAAAGTTTTGTTTTGGTCCTAAATCTATTAAAACTATATCATTTTGGTCCCCATTGGATGAATTATGTTTACGTAAAATATTCATTTAATAAAAATATTTTAGATCATAATTTAAACTATCCGGTAATTGTCTTATAATAAATTTAATTGGTATAATAATTTTTTATAGTTAATAGAAAAATTCAAATAATCTTTTTTTTTTCTTTCTATAAATTAAACTTATTTTATTCAATAAAAAAAACTAATAATTTAAATTGTCTATTTACAATAAAAAAAATATTCATATGTTTAAATTTACTGGGAGATAGTTATCGGATATTTAAATTAGAATTTCAAAATTTTATGTTAGGCAGTTATTCTGAGTTAATGAATTTCATCTGTAAAGGAATCAAAACGAAATAATTTTAATAGGTTTATGAAAAAAAAAATTCAATAGGTTAGGGACTAAAATGAAATGACAATTAAAGGTTAAAGACTATTTACGTAATTTACTCCATAATAAAAAGGCCATGTTCATATTATAAAAAGAACAGATGCCATTGTGAAAAACAAATGGACATCATGTTAATTTAATTTCTTTTATAAGTTTTAAATGGGCATGAAAATTAACTAATTGAATAAGTGACAAAAGAACAAGAAATTAATTAGATAAACATGAACCAGAACTAAGAAAAACATTTTCATTTATTTATATTTATTTTTTCTTTTATTCATTTTTATTTGTTCATTTGTATATCATAATTATGAGTCATATGAACTCTAATTAGATGTTCCTTATTTTTCTTTAATTTTTTGTTTCAAGAACATACTTGACAAAAAAATTTTGAAAAAATTTATTAAAGAACAATGTTGAAGACAAAAGTACACAAACGTTTAAAAAAGCCAATAAGCGAAAGAACCTAAGTGAAGTGGAAAAAATAAGAGCATTAGCGCACAAGTAGGGAAAACTACAAAGGGCAAAAAAATAATAAAACAAGAAGAGAAGGGGATTGGACATTTAATTAACTCAGACATGAGCAATTTTAGGATAGTTGGGAACGTTTGGATCTTGCGCTTTAGACAGTAGTTTGCCGGATTCATGTAATACATACTCAAAATGGTTTGATTATCAATGTCAATAGTTTGGGATGTTTAGAATTTATATATATAATAGGAGGATGACTTATGGCATAAGCCTGGTTCACATAAAAATTACTCTAAAATGAATTGGTTGTTAACAGTTATGAACTAAATGGCAACATATGTAGAGCTAAATATAACAATATAATATTTCCGCACACACAATTTATTTACTAGTATTACATATGTATTTCATTTCTTTCTGTGAAAGGAACTTGACGTTTGGCAAAAGAACAAACTCATTTAGTAAGTGTTTGATTGTTTTTGTTTACCTAAGCTTGGAAAGCCTTGTCTTTTCTAGCTAAGTTAAAAAAACGTATAGCAGAATAGGACTTTTCTTTTAGTCCTAGTCTCCTAGTGATGCAAATTGATGCCAATTAAAACCCAGGAGATCAAGTGGAAAATGAATAGTGATCATGGATGAGATTTCTTTGTCTGAGCAGACCAAAGGTTGGCCTCAAAAAACCCTCCAAGGGACTTAACTAGTAGATTAGGAGTGTAAGTTAAGAATCATGATTTGGACCCTTTTTTGAGACCAACTCCACAACTAAATGCAATTTTTCCACAATTAGAATTCCAGCTTCTTACTATTCCCATCTACCGGGCATTAGTCCTGCAACTTTAAATAATGGGTTTAGTGGTAATCTTAGATAGCTACTAATGGAGACCTTTAGTGATAGGTATTTAATTGATTTATGAACGACGAGAAAACTAATGTCTATTTCTCAGTACTATCTCTAGATGAAATTTTCATCTCATTGATTTTGATACTAGCTAGTCTTTGATTTCTTCTTATGTTTTCTTCAATTGTTTTATTAATGCAAAACTTATTAATGAGATTATGTTTTCTTTAGCATGTTTTTGGTCCTCGACGTTCCTCGGTTTGAACAAGATTATTTCTTTTCAAAAATTAGTTTTATTAACGCAAAACTTATTAATTGTTCAAACATAAATATTTCTCCAGCAAAAACAAGAAAAGAATATCAATTTTTTCTTTTTTTTAATATAAATATGACAGATTAGTGAAAATATAACCTTAAATATTTTAGTAACACAAAAAAAAAATTTATTGAAAAAAATCACATGGGCTAAACATTCACCGGACTGACCAATTTTCCATCGATTATTTGATTGACTAATCTTTTATATTGTAATGTGTGAAGGGTTAAATGTTTAGTAATTTCATATTTTTGGATGAGTCCATATAATTTTAAACCAGACCTCGAGATTGTTAAAAAAGGAAGTCAGCATAGAGTTAACTCAATAACTTTGGAACAAACAATTGAGTTCAATTTCACCTAGCATAAACTCTTTATTGTTCTATGATTTGTAAAAGCCACTGTCGAAAAACTTGCTATGTAGCAAATACAATATGGCGCAAGTGCAACGGTAGAGTTTGGAGTTCTAATAACATGTTAAAATATCTAAATAAAACTAATTGACGACAAAATAAGATACCTTTGAAATAAGAAAAACCCGCACTCAAAAAGACAATTCTGAAATTTTCATCATTTGTTTCTAATTGATCTTACATTACATTGGAAATTGTCCGATTAGCAAATATTAAAAAATTAAAAAAAAAAACACACACACACAATCTTTGTGAAAAATAAAAAGGACATGTGGTTAGACCAATATAAATCAACTTTTTTGACCAAAAGAAAAATGTAGACTTAATATTGTTCATATAAAAAAAAATGTGAAAAAGTGTCAAATATGGTCTTTTAAGCTTGTTAGTTGAACTAGCTTACTATTTCATAATCGACTCAATTATGTGAAACCTTGTCTCTAGTTATAATATTCCTATACTATTATAAGCTATTCCTTAATATAATTAAGCATAACTGCATACATGCATTAGTTTTGCTTAGAAAATAAGGAGTTAATCAATATGATATTCCATTATGAAGTTCACATTTCACCAACTTATAGGTGCAGCCCCATCCTTATATAACTAAGGAACTTTCCAATCTCCCACGTTAATGTACACAAAAACAGGCTTCCAATTATCATCATCATCAACAATGTCCATGCCAAGCAGAAGAAGGTACTTTTTGGAGCAGAACAGAAGCCCCAACAGAGATCAACAACAAAACGAGAAGAAAAATAACAACAACCAAAGTTTATTGTCTAAACACTTGAACAAAATATACCCCATTGGTCTGCAAAGAAGCACTTCTTCCCTGTCTCTGTCTTCTATATCCTTGTCCTTGTCACAGAACTCCAATGATTCTTCCCTCACTGACCATTCCAGTACGCCGCTGGAGCAGAAGATCTCTATGGCCCTCCGGCTGATCGCATCACCCCATAGAATAAGAGAGGCCCCAGTCGCCAAAAATGCCGACCAACAACAACAGCAACAAAGTCAGGAGACTTGTCCTGGAGAGTTGAGACGGTGCCAGTGGATCACAAAGAATAGTGGTACACTCTATCAGCACCTTTATTTATCTTTTGTAATTATGTTGTTTGTCTAACACTCATTAATCATAAGTTTAAGCGTAAGATTGTCTATAGTCTAATTACTTACTATGAGCTGTGATGATTGGAGGGCTTCTTTCACTTTTTTTTTTTTTTAGTTTTATTTTATTTTTCAGTTGGTGTGTTTTATTGTCCAATATAACTAGAGTGGTTGGTTGGCTGCAGTAATAATTAAAGCTTTTTCTTTTATGTTTGTACGCTTTGTGGTCAACTAGCTTAACCAAATAAGTTTAGCTCTAAATCATGTAGGTGGCAGTTGAGAATTGAGGAGCTAGGTAGTGAGACTTGAATATAAAATTGCTAACTTGGTTGTTTATATTTTTGTTCAGATACAGTTTATGTAGCGTTTCATGATGAGCAGTGGGGAGTTCCTCTTTATGATGACAGGTAAGTATTAATCATTTGATTAATATGACTTTGTGGAACTAATTATGCTTAAATAAAATATTCTGTAATTATTAACTGGTAAGCAATATCCAACAGCCTGTTGTTCGAGCTGCTGGCATTGTCAGGGATGCTTATGGATTACAATTGGACTGAGATTTTGAAAAGAAAGGAACTCTTCAGGTGCTTTAACAGTATATAAATCGGTTTTCAATCTAGAAAAAATACTGTGATTGATTTAGGTTGCCTGAACTTAATGGGTTTTGTTTTTTCTTTTGAATTTCATTAGAGAAGCTTTCTCTGGCTTTGATCCTAAGGTGGTTGCCAAAATGGAAGAGGAAGAAATATTAGAGATAGCATCAAACAAGGCCATCATGCTAACTGAGACCAGAGTTAGATGTATAGTAGACAATGCCAAATGTGTAGTGAAGGTAAATTTTCCGCCCCTCCCCTTTTCTCTGTTTAATATCTGCATTGGGTAAACAAGCTTTGTTGAACCAAAATGGCAGATGGAAAGGGAATATGGATCATTCAGCAGCTACATCTGGGGGACTGTGAATTACAAACCAATCATCAACAAATACAGATATCCAAGAAACGTACCTCTTAGAACTCCAAAGGCAGAAGCCCTCAGCAAGGATCTGGTCAAGCGGGGCTTCCGGCTGGTTGGGCCAGTCATTGTGTGCTCATTCATGCAAGCAGCAGGACTCACGATAGATCACCTTGTCGATTGCTTCCGATATGGCGAATGTGTAAGCCTTGCAGAGAGACCTTGGAGACACATCTGACCTCATCATTCACATACATGTAACTGCACTAACTACATAATCTTTTTGGGATGAGCTTTTAACTTGTCTGGTTTTTGAGGTGATTGCGCTACTAACAAGGATGAGACATTGAGTTTGTGGTGATTAAGAATTAAAGACACAGTGGAAGTTAAACCTGCACATGAATGCGATAAGATATTAATGTCAAGAAGACGGTATATATAAAAGCACAAGCTTGCATAGGCTATGGCATCATAGAATACAAAAAGCACAAACAAGAACCAGAACAATCCAAAATTAACCAAAAAAAAAACAGCCAATATCCTCCACAAAAAAAAAACTTCAAAATCTCCAAACACTAATTTAGAAGGAAATCTGTTCACACACTTTCATATACATTTTATGTAAGTTCAAGAAAGAGGAACTAATGAAGAATCATGGTGAAAAAGCAATGTAAACTCAAGTGGCAGGCCACAGATATACCATTACCGCAAGATATACCACATTCCATATTTTTAGGGTTTACCATATAGTATATTGCACTGCATACCGTTACAATTTTTGTAAAAAATTAAATATTAGAATATTCTTTTAAGATGAAATAAATTAAATAATTTTCTTTTGCACATTTTTATATGTATTCTAATTTTTTCTCATCATAATTTTTCAAATATAAATAAAATAGATATGATAGAAGATATTTTTTATACAAAAAATATAAAAAATTTTATATATAGAGAAAAATAAATATTAATCAACAAAAAAATTAATTTATTGATACAAGAGACAAAAAAAAAAAAAAAGGAAACAATACTTTGATAATAACAATGCATTTTCTAATATCACATTGAATTTCTAGGTGACTCAAAGTATTACTCTTCTATCCTAGTTTTTTCTACAAAAGCAACATATTCATTACACATCATAAAATTTTGGTTTTAAGTCAAGAAATCCTGCAAATAAAAGTAATATTCAGTTGGCATTACATGCACCAGAAATATAATTGGAGGATATTAATCAACACCATCTCATGGGTGAAAACAGTGATAATTGTTATAAAATAAATTATTGAAAAAGATTAGAGCCGGTGGTGATGAACCTTCAATAAAAAATGGTAGCATTTGCTGTGGATATTCATATTATCCATATATCATGAACCACTATCACCAATTGAACTCATGTTGAGACTATTTGAATTTTCTTTGGTATTCATCGTCATTGAGTCAAATATGGGTATTAATTATATTTTACCTCGGCTCATGTTGGGACTAGTTTAATTTATGTTAAAATATGTGTATTAATTATAGTTTACTATTTTATATATTTATGGATGATATTTTAATGTAAAATAACAAAAAAAAAATATTCCACACATATCAATGAAAAATATAATACCATTGTAAGTACTTTGTGGTATTTGCAGTATACCACAGCTTTTTCAATAAAATGTACATAAAAAATAACCTGTATGTGAAATATAGCAAAATATCACTGTATACTGAGGTATTTCGTGTGAAAAAATAACACAATTTGAAAACATTTGTACCGAATACCGCTTACCTGCGATAAGTGGTATACCGGCACGGGATACCACAATATTTAATTTCATGGTTACCACTATCCAACTGATATGGGTCAAATATCCCACATGACCTCTAAAAGGGTTCTTGTAGGTGCTTATATAGCCTTGCGCACCCTCACCTCAACAAGTTAGCTTTTGGGGATAAGTTCTAACGAATGGTGTGTAAGTTGGCTCATGTCAAATGGTATCAGAGTAGTTCAATCTATACTTCTACTCACAGTGGATATAGGACCATTCTGAGCTAGGTGAATGGACCGAATCACACACAAATGTTGCAATGGGTGCCAAAATTAAAGTATTCACTCGGGCTAGTCCAAAGCTAGTGCAAAATCATATCATGTGGAGAGGGCTACCTATCAATAGAGTGAAGCCTCTTAGAGTACAACTGATGGGATGTTGGTAATGTATAGTGAAATAATACGAGCCAAAAACCCTACATGTCCTTCAAAAGAGGCTTTGTAGGTGCTTATATATAGGCTTGGGCACCCTCACCTCATCAAATTAACTTTATGGAAGTATAGTGAAATAATATGAGCCAAATACCCTACATGTCCTTCAAAAGGGGCTTTGTAGGTGTTTATATATAGGCTTGGGCACCCTCATCTTATTAAATTAACTTTTGGGGATGAGTTCTGCCAAAGGGTGTGTAAGTTGGCTTGTATCACCAATATGCAAGGATAATTCAAAATTTCACAGTGGCTCATCAAGTAAGAATCATCCAAAGTCAAAAGACTTTAGTGGAGGCCATAATTCATAATCAACCCTCAAGCTATTGAGGTTAAAAAATTTTCATTTTTTATCCTGTTTTTTTCTTTTTAGACAATCAGGCAACAACAGCCGAAATCTTAATTTAAACTTTCCATAACTATCTACCAATCATTTCAATCTATTTAATATTTTTTATGATTAATGAATATTTTAAATTATCAATCTTTTCTCTCTATAAATATAAAAATAAATATAAAAATAGGATATTTTTAACAAAATTATTAAATAGTTTAAACCCTAATTTTAGAAGTTAATATCAAAACATGTAAAAAGAAACATGAAAGAAAGTTTAGATTTCCAAATGTAAGGGATGTAACCCTAATATCAACCTAAGTTCAGAAGCTTACATATTAATCTTTTCTATGCTATTTCTATTTCACAAAACTGGGATGAAATATGTGTGTTTTGTCATCACCTTGTTTAATAGAAATGATAAATTATAGGTCGATTTTATTGCGACTTGAGATAGTTTTGCGTTCTCAAATTATAAAAACATGTGTTTTTACATATTGAGATGTGATTTTCATAACCATGGTATGAACATAAGAACATATGGACATTCTTTTGCAAGTATATAGACACTGGGCACTGTTTGTTTTTATGAAAAAAGCAGTTTATTTAATAAGGTGAAAATTGTTTTCTAAGGATATGGACGCCAATGCTAGGAAGCTCTAGTGTTTTATGATCACATGAAAGCAAAAGCGAAAAAAAAAGAAAAACCATATGGACATTCATTTACGAATAAAATATCAAAATATAAGTTGCAATTTTCTTGTTACAGTTTTATGATCTTTGCATTTTCATTAATGTTATTATTCAAAGTAATGAAAAAATATTTTTTTTATCAGTAAATACAAGAGATTTTGTCAGCGTTCTTCTTGAAGAAATAGAGGAAGTTGTGGACAAGCAAAAATTACCCAACCCAAAAAACAAAAGAGCCCAAACAACAAGTTGGGTACCTAGCAAATCAAGAATAATATTTCAAAGGAAAATAGAAGCCATACAGGTCTCATAAGTTTGATATGGTAAGTCATAATGCGTGATGGATTCTGACAATATATCACAAATTGTTGGATCCATTTGGCTCTGTAAAGGCCACTCAAATCCAATATTTTGTGATATGATCTTATAATTTTTTTAGCCAAACTTTCTAGCTCTAACTCTTGTAAAAGTGACAATTAATTAGATACTTAGCGCAATAAACGTTCCAGAGGGAAATGAATTAAAAATTTGTTGTTGAAGAAATTAATTCTTTTTTTTTTCAACATTAAGAATTTCATGGTAGCGAGATAAGTGTGTAAATATTTTTCTAAAAGCAGAATTTTATTGAATGGAGGGATTTACAGGCATCATGTGCGGCTTAGATCGATTCAATTTCTTGAATTTTCCAGCATTAATAAATATTCTTTTCAGTACATTGCACAGCTAAATAATAGCGTATCACCAGCTCGATTGGTCCTCAGATTGATACTTCTAAGTCACATATACCAATAGAGGACAACGCAAAAAGCATTTTGATGCGGAAACAACAAATTTCAGTGTCGTGATCACCAAATCATATAAATAGTTTTGGGTTTTTTACAATTACCATCCTGAGCTATAAGTGAAATTACACTTGCCCCCATAGTTTGAAAACTTACACTTACGCCCCTACTTCTTTAACACCATCAGTTAGCCATTAATGAAAATTTTAGCTTGCCTCCTTCAATTCAGTGTGGACCACAATTATACCTAAAACATAAAAAATCTACACTTTCCCATTTAATATAATTTTAGACAGTTTCTTCATACCCGAACCCTCACAGCAGCCATAAGTGCCTCCTCCTCCGCCACCATCAGCACCTCACTCAACTGCTCCCTCACTGCCACCATCAGTGCCTCCTCCTCTACCCCAAAACACGATGCCGCCATCAGATTGAGTCGGAGGAAGACCGAATCGCATCCTCTCCCACCACCACGATTTCCTCTTCAATTCGCCACCATCCATCACCAATCCACCACCGCTAGCTCTCCCAGCCAGCCGCCCGTGACCCGTTCCACGCTGCACCGCCCGTCCCAGACATCACCCCACCACCAACGGCCCAAACAAGAGGAAATAAGAGAAGGCTCAATTCACATCTCGTCCTCCGCCCCTTTTTGCCCGTAGCAAATTTGTCCAAAGGCTGACGAATTCTTCCATGAGTTACGCCTTCGAGGCCGAAGCCAATAGGCTAGGATTCTTCGATCAAGCGTCAGATAGACCGACGGGTTCTTCAATCGTTGGTCAGACGAACTAGTCCAATGGTTCCAATGGCAACAACGAGGGTTGCGGCATCGAGAACGACATGGCAAGAACGCGGTGGCAAGGGGAAGAGAAAGATTCAGGCGACATGGCAGTGGAAGGAAGAGAGGGATTCTAGCAGTGCATCAACGGGAAGAAGAGAAAGATTCGGGCGACATAGGGAGGCAGCAGCGGTGGGAGAACAGAGAGATTCGGGCGACTTGGGAGCAAGGGAACAAAATTGCAAATGATTTTGATGGGGTGTGAACATTAGTTTTAGAATTTCATGATTTAAAATTATCACCTAAATTAGTTTTGGGAGTAACTGTAAATCAAGCTAAATTTAAAGAGGTTAGCTATAATTCTAACTGACAACGTTAAAAAAAGTTGGGGTAAATGTATGTTTTCAAACCACGAGGGGCATTTATAATTCCACCCATAGCTCAGGGGGTAATTGTAAAAAACCCAATAGTTTTTCTTGAATTAGTTTGTTTAAACATGTACTTGCAACTCTACTCGATTAGGGTGGGCAAGTTGTGATAAACAAAACATTTTAAAAAAAAAGTGATGGGAAAAGATGAGGATAAGGGCGCCACGTTCATGTGGTTGCGCAGAAATCCCATTAATAATCAATAATCTTAGCCAACCTGCAAAACAATTTTGTAACTAATTTGCCAATTGACTGGCTAAAATCCACAAAACCGCTTTTTTGTTCGCAAAATCTCTAGCATGCGCTAGTTATATTATCTTATTACTGTAACAGATTTACATTAACTTGTAATTTTGTAGAATTCCTTTAATTAGCTTACAAACTGGCTTATATTTAACATGTCCACATGCTATTAAATATAAGTTTATAGAATTTATATTTGTAAAATTATTAGTAAATGTACAACATCTCTCCTCCACTAATAATTATAGTGTCAATTTTGGTCAAACAGTTAGGAGACCACATGATGATGTTGATCATGGGCCGAGGTGGAAACAAAGACTAGTCATCTAAATGGATTACGAACTTCACCAAACCACCATCATCTGATTCAGATCTATGAATTGCACTTACACGTGAGTGTGACTTCAAACCTACATGGATATTCACATCACTCATGATCAACAACAGATATATAGGATCGAATTGGTGAATAGTGGGATGAGTAGTCTAGTTTAATTCATTTGTTCCTCCATATTGTCTTGGTACTTATCTTATTAGTTTCTTCCTCCCAGGATCTAATTATTAATTATCTTCATCAGTATCCTAAATAAATCATAAATATTACTCCTATATCATACTTAAAACAATTGAAGTTTATTTATATACTGTCAATGCACTGATAAGTGGTGTAATATTAATAAGTGGTACATAATTTAATAATTGAAGCTATTTAATTTTTAGTTGACTCCCATAATTTTTATAATATTTATTGGAACAAAAAAATGTGTGCCATTTGCCTTAACAAAAATAAAAAAGGGTCATTTTCTTCTCTTCCCTGATAATTGAATGACATAAATCCTACACTGGCCACTAAACTTTCATATACTTTCCCATCTAGGTTTAAAAAATTTTTCACTCTCTTTTCTCTTTAAACATATGAAAAAAAAATAAGGAGATGGTTAACCACAAGATAAAGTCAATGAGTTAAGTGAGAATAAATGTATAAATTTACAACCTAAAAGAGAACTTTTTGTCTTTTACATTCTATACAATATGAACAACTGTTTATCTTCTCTATATTTTGTTGAAGCAAGTCAACTGAAGGCTAAAAAAATAAATTCTAACAAGACATTTTAAGATTTTCCTCTAAAAAACATTTTTCATTCATTATATTATGTATATGAATTTATAAGCTTCATTACACACACACACAAAGTCCCTTTTTATAAAAATCCATGATCCGTCACAAAAACTGATCTATTGTAGGAGGCCAATATCAATATTATACTATACTGTTAAAAAGGTATACCAATATAAACAAAAAAAAAAACAGAGTACTAGCACTATACCCTTTTCACCTTACAGTCATCTTGTTACCCCCATTTAGGGCTTCGACTTTATGGCTATTATTGCTGGAAAGTGAGTGTGACCGGAATGGCTTGGGCCGATAGACCTTATCCCCCATGGGCATGGCTTTGGAAATTAACCATTTGCACTCAATAAGATTTTAACTGCATCAAAATCCACCTGAGCCTTAATTTTTCAAGGTGCAATTTGATCGACCTCATCGATTTGGTTTTCAAACCATAGAGTTTTGGTGAAAGATGGGAACAACCAGTTATCTGTTCCATGGAAACCAGACTAATAACGGTTGAATGGAAAAACAGCCTTAGCTTTAACCAGTATTTTTTGAAATTTTTGAGTTTTAAAAATTTGTGTTATTTTCACTTTTTGTTTTAATTTTTTACACATAAATCAAGAAAGATTGAACAAGCGAATATTAAAATAATTGTTTAAAGGATAATATTATAAAATAATTTAATAAATATGAAAATATTACAAAAATTTTGGATAATTCAAAATAGTAAATGTTAGAAAAAAAGAGTAAATGCACCCATGACCCCTAATCTTTTATTATTATACCATTTTAAACCCTATCCTACATTTTTTGTATAGAACATTTCTAACCTCCTAAAAATATACCATTTTAAACCTTTCATGGATAAAAACCATTAATGTGAATAGAAAATGCCACCATGGCATGATGACACAAAAAGAAAGAAAAATAATTAAAAAATGGAAAGAAAAAAAACCCAAACCTCTCATTCCTCTTCCCTCCCACACCGCCTCTAGGTTGTCTACCGCCTCCACCAAGCCGCTCCACCATCGCCAATCACCTACCCCGTCTCGCCCATCCCCTCCATCCCATTGTCTCTCATATCTCCACCTTAGGCCACCTAATTCCTTCATCCCCTTTTCCTGGCGTCGGACGATTAGGCAAATTTAGGGGCCAATTGGACTAGGCATGGAAGTAAGAGAGTCGAATCAGCATCAAACAATTGGGCTAATTGGCATTGAGCGATGAGAAACGAACTGGCATCAGACGATGAGGGACAAAGAGAGTCAAATCGGTGTCAGATGAATATGGCGGACTAATCAACAATGAGGAAATGAGGGGTATCGATGATGAGGGCTTGAATTGACAAATCCGACAGTGAATAGGGGGAGGAAGGAAAGGTTTATGGTGAGAATTGACAAATCTGACAGTGAGTAAGGAGGAGGAAAGAGAGGTTTGGGGTAGGGGTGAAAGGTTTCAACCCTAACCCGAAACCCGATGTATAGGGTCGGGTTAAGGTCGGGTCAGTGAAGAGAAAAACATGTATTCGGGTCAATCCGAACCCAACCCTATATGAGATGCAAAAGTCGGGTTAGTTCGGGTTAAACCCGAAACCAACTCGATTGACCCGATTATTAACCTTTGTCCCAAAATTCCTTAATATCTATACTCAACCCAGCCCAATACCATTTCCTATCTTTCATGGGTTCTTTAAGCCTAACCCTAAACTTAAATTGAGTGATTTGATCTCTCCCTCCCCCACTCCCCTTACCACCTGCCTGCTGCTACTGTCACCCCTCACTTCTATGCCTCTGTCGAGCAACTCGCCAGCCCTGCCCTTATGTCCTCATGCTCAGCTGCAGCAGCTCTGCCATTCCCTCCGTCTTCCTCCTCTTTCGCACTCTCCCTTGCCCGTAGCTCTGCCATCAGCCTACCCCGTCATCCTCTGGTTCATCCGCCCTGTAGATCACCATTCATCTGTCTTTCACTGCCATTCATTCGCACGAGAACATCATCGTCGCCCTCCGTCCTCCCCTCTTTTTCCTCCAACTAAATTTCAACTCCCCAAGCCCAAGTGAGGCACACAGTGGCATTGTAGACCATGGGTAATTAGTTGAGGAAGCCTATGTGGTGACGAATCGAGGCGAGGGACGGAGGCAATGCAGGCCAGAGGTGACAAAATCAAGGTAGTGATGGAGGTTAGAGGAGGCGAATTGAGGCACTGAAGGCGATGAGGACCGGAGGTGACGGATCAAAGTGGGGGTTGGGTTTATGCGGGTTAACCCAACCCTAACCCTATATTTTCGGGTTAGGGTCGGTTCGGGTTCAGTCAATAAATAGGGTCAAGTCGGGTTACATTTTTTGGATGTAGAAATTGCTTGAAAATTTTGGGTTCTAACCCGAACCCGACCTTAAAGCCAAAATTTACACCCCTAATCTGGGGCATCTGGCCTTTTTTCCATTTTTCTTTCTTTTTTTATTATTTTTATTTTTTTTCATATTTTCATTTTTTATTATTTTTCTTCTTTCCACATCATCACCAACAACTGATTATTATGCCACCGTGTCAAATCACACACAATGACATTTTTTGTCCACATTAACGATTTTTGTCCGTGAAAAATAAAAAAGGTACACTTTTAGGAGGTTAGGAATGTCCTATGCAAAAATTGTGGAATAAGGTTCAAAACAGTACAATAATAAACGGTTAAGGATCATAGATGCAATTTACTTTCATAAAAAACATGAGACAGAGGGAGTACCAACAAAATTACTTACTATTAATTAGGGATAAAAATGCAGAACATGAAAGCCTTCATTTGTTTAAGAAGATTTCAGTACAAGTTGATGAAAGATGAAATGTGCCAGTCAAGGGACAAGATAAAGGGGGGGTAGGTGTTTGGAGCGGGAAACATGAGATATAGAACTTTTTGCTACCAACTTACACATCAAAAAAAGTTACATAATGGCGTGAGGTTATAGAGACACAAAACTACGTGCTACCAACTTACAAATAAAAAACATTACACAACATACAACAGTACAAGGAAAAGGCCAAAGTAAGGGAGGAAAAGATAAAGAGATAATTACAATTTAACTCCTGAGTTTTAGGTAAAATTACAGTTTATCCCTCCTATTTCAAAAATATATATTTTATCTTTGCCTTTTTAATACAGTCTAACAATAACTTCTTGAATCTTAATTTAGACTGTACAGTACTCATCTTTAAGTAATTTCTATCTATATTGTACTTTTTTATAGTTAATTGATATTTTTTTTTAAAAAAAGAAAGTTACAATTACCTCATGAGATTTACTCTAACCTACAGTTTGCCCACTTTATTTTAAAAAACCTACACTTTGCCCTGTGGTTCTTTTATACTGTTCGATAACAACTTCTGAAATTATAATTTAAACTGTACGATAGTTATCTTCCAGTAATATCAGTCCCTCAAATATTTTTTTTATAATTAATAAATATTTTAAATTATTAGTTTTTCTTTTCTGTAAATGCATTTTTCTTCTTGTAAATGCATATCAGTATTTTTTAAATATCGGTTAGCTATGAAAAAAATATCAAAAGTCTTGAAATTACTGGAGCATCGTTATCAGATAGTTTAATGTAGGATTTCAGAAGTTGTTGTCAGATACTATAAAAGAAGCAAGGGGAAAATTGTAGATTTTTTAAAATAAATGAGGCAAACTGTAGGTTAGATTAAACCACAGGGGGCTTTTGTAATTTACCCTTAAAAATAATTATTTTCTATTTATAGAAAGAAAAAAATCAATAATTTAAAATATTTATTAACTATCAAAAAATACAATACAAATTGAAATTACTTGAAAATGACTACTATAATATTTAAATTAAGATTTTAAAAGT
Source organism: Aquilaria yunnanensis (assembly GCA_039654915.1). Taxonomy (NCBI): domain Eukaryota; kingdom Viridiplantae; phylum Streptophyta; class Magnoliopsida; order Malvales; family Thymelaeaceae; genus Aquilaria; species Aquilaria yunnanensis. Next base: position 9,658,662 of record CM077595.1, read on the forward strand.
TACCACTAGACTATATTAAAAGGTAGAGAACAAAGTGTATATTTTTAAATAAAGGGACAAAATGTAACTTTATCTAAGTTTCAAGGGCAAATTGTAATAACCCAAAGATAAAAGGGTTAAGCCCTGTCCAATGTTTTTCAGTTTTGGTGGTCGCCGAGAATCCTTGGGGCCAAAAGAAAAACAGAAATTGATGATTTTGTGGAGGCTTAGGGCCAGGCGTGTGAAATGTGATGGGTCCCTGCACATGTGAATAGAATACTATGGTGCTCTTATTTTGTTTGGTTGTTGGCTAGCCATCTTTTCTTGCTTTCTATCTAAGCATCCGACCAAACCCGAGCATATCTCCAAGACTTACATCTCTTCATTTCAACAATTTATTGTTTCTGCTTTGTCCTCTCTTATCGTTCGCCAGGTGTTTTATCGAACACATTCGCTTGTTGATTTCTAGCTTCCCGTAGACCTGAACTTTATACAACAGTACATTTATATGCTGCAAATAGGCACTTTTAGCTTCTGAAAGCGATAACTGCGATCACTAAGATTAAAGTCATTGCCTTTCCAGCCAGTACCACTGTTCATTTGAAAAAAATAATCGTTTATTTGAAGGAGGAAAAAAAACTGTCTTCTTTGAAAGTATGATACGGCGCCACATTCAATTAAGGAGGGGCAATTGCTCCCACTTATTTTTGAAAAAAATTATATATATTATATATAAATTTATAATAACTGAACATATTAACTCTATAAATTTAATAAAATATGTATATTTGCCTCCACTATTTTTAATATATAATTTTTCCCTCACTGAAAAATTTCCTGGCTTCGCCACACACATCAAAATTCACAACGTAGCAAGCTCGTGTTGTAGTTTGGTCAGGATAATTTCTAACTGGACGATGAGTAGGGCCTAGCTGGATGAACAAGGAAAAAATGAATGGCCGATAACAGTGAATTTTCAAATTTTAGAGGGTCTTGATGTAGTAAAATTATGGTGAGACAATCTCATATAGGTAGGGATGGCAATTGGGTGAGTTAGGCCAGATTTGGGTAAGGCCATTTAGGTTCAAGTTTAATCAGGTTAGCATGAATTTGGATCTAGATTAAATTATTTGGGTTCGGGTTGATTTCGGGTTAAGTGCATTTTGGGATTGAGTTGGGTTAGATCAAGTTTATTTAGGTTTGGGTTCAATACAAGTTGTGTTAATTTCAGTCTCGGGTAATTTCAAATCTGGTTTCAATCCAAACTTGGGTTAACCAATCAAGTTTATTTGTGTTACTAGTATATATACTGAAATCACTTAATCAATTTAATTTTTTATTCAATTTTTGTTACATTTTAAATTAAATACTTCAATTTTTGGTGCAATTAATTTATGTTAATTTTTCTTTTCTTAGTATATTAAATTAAAAAGTCCATAAAAATTTTTCAATTATGTTTTGACAAATTTGCTATGATATCCAACTTTTTCTATAAGATGGCTACAAAATATAACTCTAGTTCACTGTTACTCTAATAGTGACTAAACCATAAAATTTTAAAAATTATAGATGAAAATGCAAAGATTTGAAAAGTTTAGAGACCTATGTTGTAATTATTATAGTGAATAAAATGAAAATTTTTAAAATTTGAGTACCTTATTGCACTATACTTAAAAGTTTAGTGATCAATGTTGTAATTTAACAATTACCTATCACGATCATCAAACTTACTAAATATGGATGTTACTTATTTTAAAGAACCCAAATATGAAACTTACTAAATGTGAAATTCTTTAAATATGAGACTTACTAAATATAAATGTTCATAAAAAATTGAAATTATTAAATATAAAAGCCCCAAAATACAAACTTATTAAATATAGAAGACACCAAAAGAGGAAATTTAAGGTTTAGTGTAAAGGTTTGCCAACCATATTTTTATATTGCTTTGGTTTAAAATCGAGGTATGTTAGGTCAAGTCATTAGGTCATTTCAAGTTCAAGATAGGTCAATCTAGGGTTTAGGTCATTTTTTGTTCAGGTCATTTCGGGTACGAGTATTTTGGGTTCAGGTTTCACTTCAATCAGGTTTGAGTTCAGGTCGGGTTGGGCACAATCACGTTCAAGCCATTGACTTCCCTGTTCAAATCAGATCAAGTTGGGTTTGAGTTCGGGTCGGATCATATTTTACCATCCCTGCGTATAAGTTGTGATGACCCTTCCTATGGCAGACCCGAATTACTAAGGTAACAACGTTATTTTGGTAATTATAATGCTTAGTATATTAATTACGAGCTAGAGCCTTAGTTTCGCAGGATATAGTAGCTAAAAATGAATAAAATTGATCATTTAAGTAAGTCGGGCCAAAAGGGCATTTTTGTCATTTCACATAGTGACCCATTTTTATTACATGGTTGGATAAAGCATGAGAAAATATTGAATTTAAGGTATCACGATTTTTTGTGATTCCCGCTATATCATCATGGAATTGTGGGTTGACTAAATTGTCCATAAGTGGTTTAAATGTAATCCTTAAAGATATGAGGATTAAATTACATATTCCTAAAATATGGGGACTGGCGTGTAATTAAAGCTCTTAAGGAATGAGGCTCAGATTAATGGTGGAATTGGTCCAAATGTTTCCACCATGTTACAAAGAAGGAACCTAATGAATGACTAAGCTGTAAATGGGGCACCAGGTGCGTGTCAATTGTGAATGAAGTGGTGGGTTCACTAGCCCACTTCTTTTTCTTCCAGCTCCAGCTGATCCTTCTCTCAGACCCAGAACCTCTTCTCTCCCAGCCATAAACACCGTGGCCGAACCATCCAAGCTCCAACCAACTGAAATTAAGCACAAATTAGAGAGGATTTGGGGTTGAAATAATGTGTCCAAGCATAAGGAGCTAGAGTTTGAGTTCAATCCTTCTAGTTAAGCTATGGTTTAATTTCCTATGAATTTTCTAGTTTTATTCAGTCTAGTAGCTGCTGGAAATTTGTTAAAGAATTCAGTTCCTTAATTACTTGATAGGAAGAAATTAGTTTAAGTTGCAAATGGGCATAAGGCTACGGTTTGAAAGTGAGCATGAGGCTACGGTTTGAAAGTGAAGTAAGGAACAAATTATTTATTTGCATAGCACTTGTTCTTGTTTCGATGTGTGTGGCTAGTGGGAAGGGCTGGGATTAATATTGTTTTATTATTGCTAAGTGAAATTGTTAACTAGAAGTAAGAATAAGGCAAAAATGGCACACATTGATGTATGAACATTGTGAGGGCTTGGTTCTAAGTTTAATTTCCAGATTTTTCTGGGTTTTTTCTTTTATGTAATGTGGCTAAGGCTACTGGGAAATAATGGCAAATGAATAAGTTGCTTCTTATCTAATTAAGTGCAAAAAGAAAAAAATAGCAAGGGATTTCGTTGGAAAGGAAATGTATTAAGGGCCAGTTGACTAAGTTCATGAAAAGGGTTAAGTTAATCATTTGAACCACATTGGTAGTTGTTAATTATTGGCCTAATAATGGTTTTTCTTATTGTTAAATGATCAATTATATGATATTACTAAAGCTACTTGATGTCCGGTGGCATCCTCATCGTATGACATGCTGGCCTACAGAGAGGACTTCTGGTAGGGGAGTATCTGAAATGCTAGGAAAAACAAGGGTTAGGAGTTTCCCGGAGTGTGTTTCCGGGGGAGGAGCCTCCGACGCCCAAGCCAGTATTTGTGAGAGTAAGAGTAGTAGGAAATAGAGAGTGGGGAATAGCCAGAGTTCTGTGTCCTGTCCTTACCAAAGTCCTTCCTAAGTATTTATAGGAGGGCAAAGGGGGGAGGCCGTTTGCCACAGCCCGTTCAGATCATGACACGTGGGGACTGGGACCTCCTGTACGGGGATGGACTTCGCCGGCGGGAAGTCCTGGGTTCTTTTGACACCGTTTCTCTCGCGCAACGTCCTCTGGAGGGTATGTTCTCCATTGAAGACTCATCGTTAAATCCCCCCTTCCGGAGCTCCGGCGGGGTAACTTTGGGCTCCTCTCTTGCCGGGTGCTAGGAGAAGGTGCCCTTCCCCTTAGAAGTGGTTGTGACCACCTTTGGTTGAGCTGTTGGGTCATTTCAGCCATAACAGAGCTCTGAAAGTCTTGCAGGAAGCTCATCGTGACTGTCAAAGGATGCTCGTCCTCAAGTAATGAAGTCCCTACCGCAAGTTGTTCAATCGCCGTTCGAGTTTCCGGCGCGGATGGGGACTTCGGGAGTCCCTTGTCCTTAGAACATTGGGTCTCAATGACGGCGACCTGGGAGTGAGTTCCCACAGACAACGCCAAATGATGCCCGGCAGCATCCTCATCATATGACATGCTGGCCTGCAGAGAGGACTTTCTATGGGGGAGTATCTGAAACGCTAGGAAAAACAAGGGTTAGGAGCTCCCCGGAGTGTGTTTCTAGGGGAGAAGCCTCCAACGCCTAAGTCAGTATTTGTGAGAGTAAGAGTAGTAGGAAACAGAGAGTGGGGAATAGCCAGAGTTCTGTGTCCTGTCCTTACCAAGGTCCTTCCTAAGTATTTATAGGAGGGCAAAGGGGGAGGCCGTTTGCCACAGCCCGTTCAAATCATGACACATTTTCGATTGTATGTGATCCATACTTTCAAAGATAGGTATCTCTAGCTGACCGTAGGCCGTTCTGTCCAGAGGGCAGGGGCGTGTACAAGGTCTTTTTGTCAGAGGCTCCTTAACCGTTTTTGTCGTATCTTCGCAAGACCCCTTCGGGGTATAAGGCTCCTTCGGAATAAGATGCCCCTTCTGCTAGATATCACCACTGAGGGCCATCAGGAAAGGTCCTTTGGCCGAATGGGGCACCTTCGGGAGACGTTCTCCCTTTTCCAAGGATGGGGAGTTACTTTACCGAGGTTGGTAGGTTCGTAAAACCTGAGGGTGGTAAAAGACACCCCTCCCCGAAGTTGGTCATGTAACCTTTCCGAGGGTGGTGTGAGCGTCCCCTGAGGTCGGTGCTAAGGCCTCTCCGAGGGTGGTGAGGGCCCCCTTTTCCCCGAGGTTGGTCACCTGTGTTTCCTAAGGGTGGTGCTCATCGGGCTAGTTTGGGAGACCTCCAAGGGTAATAGCCCTTCGTCTATCACATGCCCCCCTCGGAAAGCCGAAGTTGTATTTTCGGTGCTTGAGCTTTTACAAGCGTATCGTGGAACTCTTAGGAGGTGACAATCGTCTCAGTTAGTATGACTGGACTTTTGACCGAGGTTACCTTCTTCGGAAGAGTGCACCTCTTTGGTTCAAGATGTCTCTCCTAGTTGAGGTAGTTCCTTCGGCATTAAGTGGTACTCCTCATTTTTTGGCAGAGGCTTTGGTGTTCCCGAAGTTGTTCCTTCGAACCATAGTACATATTCCCCTTCTGGGTTTTTTGTTACCTGTCAGTGAATCGTCACATCTTCTGATCATATAGACGCATCACTTCGGGCTAGGCTTGCATAGGTCTGCTAGCTGTCAGAAGGTGTGATCTTGTTTCTCGCGTCAGGTGACACGTGTCACCTGGTGATTGGCGAACAGTCGCATCCGTTACATCAGTTACGTCTCTTCGCCTGCAAAGGGTCATTATGGCAACGCTTCGCCTACCTCATTCGGTCTATATAAGCCCTTCCTCCTCGAGAGTCCTCCACACTTCTCATTTTTCATTGTCTTTTCTCTCTGATTTTCTCTCCTTTTTTCAACTTCTCTTTGGCGGTGGTGCTAGCTGTGGATCGATTTCCGGCAATACTTGCGGCGGTATTCCGAAGTTCCTACCTCGGTCGGAACTAGGTGGGTTTATTTCCGAAGTTTCCATTTTTTTCTCAGAATTTTCTCCTTCATCTCCCTGAGGTTAGTTTTTCCTTCCGAACATGTCTTCTCCCCAAGCTAAAACCTACCTCGTTCCTGAGAGTTGGCTTCCCTTCAACTCTCATCCGAGCTGTGCTACTTCGGAGAAAGTCCAGAAGTGGTTGGCCAAATTCTTTCTTCCTTCTTATGCTGTCACTAGGCTTCCTAGCCCTGGTATGCCCAGCTATGCCCATCATTCAGACGAGGTTACCATCTTCCGGGCTCAGCTGAAGGCTGGACTTCGGTATCTCCCTTTGAAGATGGTTTGCGACTTTTACCAGTTCCATGGCATAGCCGTGAACCAACTTCCCCCAAACTCCTATTCTTATTTCAACACCTTCCTTTGCACATGTGAGGTCTTCAAGATAGAGCCCCACTTCATCTTCTTCATGCAGTACTACAAACTCCACCCCGTTCCAAAGGGTGGGTTCTACTTCTTGCTTCTTCGGGGATCTGGGAGCAAGAAATATACGTTTACCTTCGGCACGAAGGATAATTGGCGAGGGTGGCAAAAGAAGTTCTTGCTTTCTAAACGTGGACGAGCAGTGGAAGCATATGCCAACCAAATGGGCTTCGAGGACTCTTGATATTGATGTAGTAAATCCGAGGAAGCTACTAACCTTAGAACTATAGTCCCAATTTGAAGAATTTGACAGCCGTATTCGGGCTATCACGGATTGGGATCTCGGGGTCCCTCTGTGTTCCCTATACCCCTTCCCCATAAGATGGAACTTTATGACTGAAGAGGTCCTTTGGGAGCTTGGGGTAATCAAGGAGCATATTACTGACAATGATATGCCAAAGCCCTTTTTTTATGGGAAGAATACGTGGCTGGTGATGCTCTTTCAAGGCGAGCTTACTTATTCAGCACTCAAAGAGAGTAAGTTCCTTCTCATATTTAGTCATATACATCCTTCTGTACTTACACTAATTTTTTTCTTTTTGCAGAGATGGGTGATAAGTCTGCTGCCTTTTACAAGAGCCTCTTCCTTGGCCAGGCCAAAAAGGGGGAGCAGCGGAAAAAGAAGGTAGTGTCGAAGAGGAAGAAGGTGCCAGGCGGACCATCTTCGGCGTTGAAGTCGAAGAAGGTGAAGGAGGACCCTCTTCCACCTCCGCCCGAAAGGGAAGTGGAGGTTCTAGATCAAACTCCTATTCGCGCCGATCCCTCTTCTGAGCCGGCCATCTGCTCGACTCCTCTAAGTCCTAGTACTGCCATGAAGACTTTTGGGACTTTAGTTGGAGGACTTTCGGCTGAAGAGCTCAAGGAACATCAAAAGAGGAAAGGCAAAGGTATTCCCGCCGAGGTCCTTGATGTCAGTGACTTCGAAGGAGAAGACACCATCCAGGTTTGTCCCTTAGCTATTTTTCTATGAGTTTGGGAATTTTTGGTATTTTAGACCTTATAGATGAATGGCTAAAGGATAATGTGTTAATGGAACTTCAGCGTGATTTTGGAGAAGAGCAAGCACCTGCTTAGTGGGTGGTGGAGTATGCTCGGAAGAAGGCCCTTCGGGATACAAAAATTCCAAGGGACAAGGTGCCGAAAGAGCCCTTCTAGACTTTCACGGAGGACATGGACTTGTTCTTCGAGGATAGCCAGAAAATGGCTCCTCAGATGGTGAAGGGCATTATGACGAATGCCACATTCCAGTCCCTCATGGAGGAGTGTCCAAGTGAGGAGGTCCTCGCCGCGAGAATGAGTGAACATGCTGCCCAAGTAAGCCTTGAACCCTTTAGTTCTTAGCAAAATTTCCTAAGTTTTTGCTCTTTTTTTAACCTTATTCGGAGTCTTTCCCTTTGTAGTTCTTGGCATATAGTGGATATTTCTAAGCTTAGGCAGCCAAACAGTCTTCGGTCTGAGGAGTTCTTAGCAAAGGCCAATGAACTCTTTGCCAGCTCAGTCGTCAAGTACAGCGAGCTTAATAAGGTAGCCAAGGAAAATTTGGCCAACCTTCGGGAGGAGGTGCTGAAGAGCCAGGGGGAACTGATTTAATACTTTTCTTCGAAGATATCTAACCTCGGCATGAAGGTGATATCTCTGACCTCGGCAAATGAGGGTTTTCAAAAGGATAAGGAGGATGTCGTTGCCGATCTTACAAAGGCATTTACTTTTAACTCTGAACTCCAGCCAAGGTCGATCAGCTAAAGAAGAAAAAGAAGAAGAAGTTGGAGAATGAGGTCGAGGTCCTCAAGAAAGAACTGGAGGACTTGGGGGTGGAGAAGGCTAAGTCCGATAAGGCGACTAAGTCCTCTTATCAGGACGGTTTTTGCCTGGCTCGCCACCAAGTTCTGTCAAAATTTCCCGACCTCGATCTTTCCTTTTTGGCGGCTCTGGACATTCCCAAAGGACCATCTTTGGAATGGTCAAGGGTAGAGTTCCTGAATCTCCCAATTCCTTCACCTTCGGCAACCAAAGTTCGTGCTAATGAAGACAATGCCAAAGCTGATGAAGCCGAAGATGTCAAGGAGCTAGAATGTAGCCAGGACCCCAAATAGGCCTCCTTTTTCTTCTTTTCCCTTATAATCTACCCCTTGTATTTTGTGATAAAGTATTAATGAAATTTATTTCTTCACAAAATTTGGCTAAGTCCCTGATTGTTCCTCGGATATTATCTTCATTCTTTGGCACCAAACTATCTTCAGGGCTGAGGGTTTTTGCGACCATCTTCGGTCCACATCCTTCAAAAAAATAGCTAGGTAATTTTAAGACCGATCATGTTCGGTTGGACATCTTCAATGCCTTTTTGCCAGTCATATTCGGCGAACGTCTTTCGGAAACAGATATAGTTTTACACGTGCTTCTTCAAAAACATCCACGTTCGGATGACCACATTCGACGTATTTTGCGTCATTTCCTCCTTGAAAATTTTTCTAAGTATACAAATTCACTTATGCACTTTTAGAAAACAACCACTTTCGGTTTTCCACCTTCGGAGTCGACCATGTTTGGTCGAAGCCCATCGGAGACAACCATGTTTGGACGAAGGAAATAACCACCTCAGTGTTTTTTGCACAATTTTCCAACCAAAAAATGTTCTAAGTGTAAAAATTTTTCAGAGAGTCTGAATGCCATGTATTTTTTAACTCTCCTCCTTCGGTACCTTCGAGCTTGTAGACTCCTGGTCAAACTTCCTCGATGACCAAATAAGGTCCATCCCAATTTGCTCGAAGTACTCCATGGGATGGTCTTTGGGCTTCAAATTCAGCTCTTCGAAGGACGAGGTACTTTTTCTTGATTCATTTACGCTTGACATGCAAGTTTGTAGCAACGGCTACTCTCTGCTGAAAAGTTTTTTTTCTGAGCTCGGCCATCTCTCTGTGCTCGTCAATGAGATCCAACTTGGTTCTTAGACCGAGGTTATTCCCTTCTTCGTCGAATACCTGTATCCTTGCAGATGGCTGTACAATCTCGACCGGGATAATGGCCTCCATGCCGAAGACGAGTGAGAAGGGTGTCTCACCCGTGGCCCTTCTAGGAGTTGTTCGATAGCTCCACAGCACACTCGGAAGCTCTCCTGGCCATTTTCCCTTTGCTTCTTCCAACCTTTTTTTCAGACCATCTTTTATCATTCTGTTGGACACTTCAACTTGTCCATTGCTCTGAGGATGGGCCACCGGCGCGAAGTGCAATTTTATTCCGAGGTTGGTTGTGAATTCCTAGAACCCCTTATCAGTAAACTGGGAACCATTATCAGCTACTATCACCCTCGGCACGCTAAATCTGCATATGATGCTCTTCCAGACAAATCTTTGTATGTCCTTTTCCGATATTGCTGCTAAAGGCTCTACCTCAATCCACTTGGTGAAGTAGTCTATTGCGACCACGCAGAACTTAACTTCTCCGGGAGCTATCGGGAGAGGCCCAATGAGGTCAATACCCCATACAGCGAATGGGCAGGGGTAGTTTGCCGAAGTTATCACTTCCGAGGCTAGTCTCTGGACAGAAGCGTGTATTTGGCAGTTGTCACATTTTTGGACGAATTGCCTCGCGTCCTTCCTCAAGGTAGGCCAGAAATACCCCTGGCGGAGTAGTACCCCGGCAAGGGCATCAGTTCCTATGTGAGAACCACAAGCCCCCTAATGGACTTCTTTGAGGACCGTCTCAATGTCCTTTTCACTGACACACCTCTGTAACGGACTTGCATACCCTTGTTGATGCAGTTCTTCCCCAATCAAGAAGTATCTTCCTGAGCGCTTTCGCACTTTCACGGCTTCAAGAGGATCTTCGGGAAGTTCTAAGGTTGTGAGGTATTTCTTGATAGGGTCTTTCCACCCTTTGCATGAGGTTATCATGCACATTATCGCTATACTTGGCTGATACAGTACTTCAATAGACTTTTTTGATTTGGCAAAAGTATCTGCTTCCATATTATGTCGCCGAGGTACATTTTCTATATGTACCGTGTCAAACTCCTGGATGCGCTTTTTCACAAAATCATGGTACTTTGCTAGGTTTGGGTCCTTTGCGCCGTGGTCCCCCATCATGTGTCATACCACTAACTGAGAATCGCTGTGGGCCTTCAGATTCCTTACACCAACTCTTTTTGCCAGCCGCAAGCCTTCTATAAGGGCTTCATATTTCGTGACATTGTTGGTGACATTGAATCGGAATTTGATAGCCTTCTTGGCTTCCATACCTTCGGGCCCACGGCGGATTACTCCAGCTCCTTGGTGTTCAAAATCGGAGGCTCCATCAACAAAGAGTGTCCACTCAGGTTCATCTTTTCTAAGGTCTTCCGAGGTATCCTCGGTTTTGGCGACTTTGGCAATGAAGTCTGGCAATGCTTGGGCCTTTATTGCCCTTCTCAGCTCATAGGTGATGTCGTATTCACCGAGCTCAATGCACCATTTTGACAATCTTCCCCAGTGGTCTACCTTTCTTATGACATCTCGAAGAGGTAGGTTACTTCGGACCATGATAGGATGCCCTTGGAAGTAAGGTCGCAACCTTCTACTTACCAGTACTAGGGCATAAATGGCCTTCTGCAAAAAAGGGTACCTAACTTCGGCACCATGCAGGGACTTACTGACCTAATACACTGGCCATTGCCTTCCTCCCTTTTCCTTTACTAGGACCGAGCTTACTGCCTTTTCAGTGACAGAAAGGTAGAGGATGAGGGGTTCTCCCTCCCACGGCTGCCGAAGTGTCGGCAGACGGGTTAGGCAGCTTTTGAGCTCATCCCAAGCTTTTTGGCAGTCTTCATTCCAAGGGTGTTCTTTAGGATCGAAGTCATCTTCATTTTTTGCTGCTTTGGTGAGCACTTTGAAGAATGCTAGGCATCTATCCCCGTATCTGGAGATGAATCTGCTAAGGGCCGTTATTCTACCCGTGAGTCTTTGCACGTCCTTGGTCGTAGTGGGAGTTCAGAACCCTAGCAGGGCCTTGACCTTTTATGGGTTGGCATCGATACCTCTTTCTGATACCATGAATTAGATGAACTTTCCCGCATTCACTCCGAATACGCACTTCTCAGGGTTGAGACGAATTCCGAATTCCCGAAGTTGGTGGAATGTTTCCTTTAAGTCTAGGATATGACTACTAGGCAGTTTGCTCTTAACTATCATATCGTCGACGTATACTTCCATATTTCTCCCAATTTTAGAGTTGAACACTCTGTTCATCAACCTTTGTTATGTGGCTCCTGTATTCTTAAGGCCGAAGGGCATTCTGATATAACAATAGGTCCCGACTTCAGTGATGAAGGCGGTTTTGTCTTCGTCTTTGGGATCCATCCGAATTTGATGGTATCCACTGGAGGCGTCGAGGAAGCTAAGCTGACTATATTCGGCGGTTGAGTCCACCAATTGATCTATCGGTGGGAGAGGATATGAATCCTTGGGATAGACATCGTTTACGTTTCAAAAGTCCATGCACATTCGGAGTTTATCACTCCCTTCCTTTGTGGCAATGACAACATTGGTAAGTCATTCGAGGTACCTAATCTCCCTTATTATGCCTACCTCTGTTAACCGTTGGACTTCAGCTCTGACGAAGTTGTTCTTATGAACCGAGAAGCTGCATTTTTTTCGTCGACCAGGCTTCACCTCTGGGCGCACTTTAAGGCTATGTTGAATTATCCGATGGTCTACCCCAGGCATGTCCTTCAGAGAGTAGGCAAACAGATCTTTGTTCATTAATAGAAAATATACAAGTTTTTGCTTGTCACCTTCGGCTAGTTGTTTCCCCACTTAGGTACTTTGGCCTGGGACAAGTTCTACATCCTCTGTTTCTATTTTTTCGAAGTCACCTACTCCTTCCCCTATTGCCTCTTCAGCAAGTATGCCCTTTTCTTCCAAAGTCTGTGCATGAACTTTTATTGGAGTTTGTCTTGCCTTCATGAAGACTTTCCTTACTTCAGCTTGATCAATAAATATCTTTACGTCCTCTTCCTTCGTGCCGAAGGTGACTGTTGGGTATTTCACATCTGGACGAATATGGAGATTCCTTGTGTTTGTCTTCCGAGGATGGCATTGTATGAAGAAGGGACATCTATGACAATGAACCTTGTCAATGTAGAGCCAAAGAGCTCTTTCTTGTCCTGAACCGAAGTTCTCTTTAGCATCAAGGGCTGATCAATCCACCCAAGCACAGGGAGTTCGGAGGGACCTACACCGAACGTAGGGCAAGTAACGGGTTTGAGATCACCCTTGAATTGAAGATGCCCAAGTTCGGCAACAGGTGGGAAAACAGAACATCGGCATTGGAACCATCATCAATGAGCACTCTTTTGACGTCTCAACTATCTATCCTTGCCATGATTAGGAGGGGATCATCATGAAGGAACTTCACGGTAGACCCATCTTTCCGAACAAGCTTGTTCGCTCAGTTTCCAAACTCCATCATTGGGATTTCCCAGACTTTCCTTTTTCTCTTGGCTAAGGGTATCCCAGTAATGATTGTCTGGATTACTCCCGCCGGAGATGGTGGATACTTTCTGGGACTTCGGTTCCGACGTCGGTCAGAATCGTAGTCCTCATCTTCCCCTTTCCTTTCTTCTTCCCTTCTTCCTTTGGGAGACAACATTCGCAGGTATCGCCGTAGTTGACCTTGTTTGATCAGAGATTCGATGTACTTTTTCAGCTGGAAGCAGTCCTCGGTGTTGTGCCCATGGTCTCGGTGAAACTGGCAAAACTTCATCATGTTCTTCTTATTCTCCGAGGTCATGGCCTTCAGACGTTGGATAGTAGTCCCTTGCCTCTCCATGGCCATCAGTATGTTTTTCCTTGTGGTGTTCAAGGGAGTGAACGACACCGGCCTCTTCCCTTTCTGCTTCCAAGGTCTGCCCCTACCCTCAGTCAGATACCGAGGTTAGTGAGCCTGACCCTCGGGATGATTGTGATCAGACTTCGGCTCTTCCATCCATAGTTCTTCGGCCGTCATGTGCTATTCTGCCCTTCAGTAGAATTCACCAAGGGTATCAGGGGGATCTTTGGAGAACTCATAGAAAAGTTGTGAATATCTCCGAAGTCCCCTGATCATGGCAAGGATGCGGATTTCGGGCCAGAAGTCAGGCACACTCAGCGCTTCTCGGTTGAACCTCTTAACATTGTCCCGAATGGTCTCCCCATTCTTTTGGGCTATGTCAAACATTTGAACGGGTATCTTCACCGTCGGTCTACTTCCAATAAACTGCTGGGTGAATGCGGCGGATAACTCCTGGAAACACATTATAGTTCCTGGAGCCAGGGAGTTATACCACATAGTTGTGGGCCCTGAAAGGGTGACTTTGAAGTATTTGCAGAGGGTGGCATCATCAGCCCCATGCAACACCATATTGCGCCTATACTTTGTCAAGTGAGCTTGGGGGTCACTATGTCCATCATATGTTTCCAAGCGCGGTACTCGAAAGTCACTCGGCATAGGTACCTCTACCACTACACAGATGAAGGGTGACTCTTCTCCAGTGAATGTCTCCGACAAGCTCGACCAAACAGGCTTCCAGGAAATCTGTCTTTCTACCTTTTCCAACCTTTTTAGGATCTTCTCCATGAGGGTGGTAGGACTGTCTTTTGCTCGCTGTCTGGTGGTCGCCGGCAATGAAGAGCAACGTCTTTTGGAGAGTAACTTCATCAGGGTGGGGATTGGGACCTCTAGTACGGGGATAGACTTCACCAGCGGGAAGTCCTGGGTTCTTTTGACATCGTTTCTCCCACGCAACGTCCTTTGGAGGGTACGTTCTCCGTTGAAGACTCATCGTGAAAGCCCTCGCTTCTGGAGCTCCAACAGAGTAACTTTGGGCTCCTCTCTTGTCGGGCGCTGAGAAAAGGCGCCCTTCCCCCTGGAGGTGGTTGTGACCACCTTTGGTTGAGCTGTTGGGTCATTTCAGCCACAACAGAGCGCTGAAAGTCTCGTAGGAAGCTCATCGTGACAGTTAAAGGACGCTCGTCCTCAGGTAATGAAGTCCCTACCGTATGTTGTTCAGTCGCCGTTTGAGTTTTCGGCACGGACGGGGACTTCAGGAATCCCTTGTCCTCAGAACATTGGGTCTCAACGATGGCGACCTGGGAGTGAGTTCCCACAAACGGCGCCAAATGATGCCCGGTGGCATCCTCGTTGTATGACATGATGGCCAGCAGAGAGGACTTCCGGTGTGGGAGTATCTGAAACGCTAAGAAAAACAAGGGTTAGGAGCTCCCCAAAGTGTGTTTCCGGGGAAGAAGCCTACAACGCCCAAGTCAGTATTTGTGAAAGTAAGAGTAGTAAGAAATAAAGAATGGGGAATAGCCAGAGTTCTGTGTCCTGTCCTGACCAAGGTCCTTCCTAAGTATTTATAAGAGGGCAAATGGGGGAGGCCGTTTGCCACAGCCCATTGAGATCATGACACGTGTTCAATTAGATGTGATCCGTACCTTCGGAGATAGGTATCTTCAGCTGGCCGTAGGCCATTCTGTCCAGAGGGCAAGGGCGTGTGCGAGGTCTCTTTGTCAAAGGCTCCTTAACCGTTTTTGTCGTATCTTCCCAAGACCCCTTCAGGGAACAAGATCTCTTTGGGATATGAGGCTCCTTCAGAATAAGATGCCCATTTGGCTAGATATCACCACTAAAGGCCGTCAGGAAAGGTCCTTCGGCCGAGCGGGGCACCTTCGGGAGACGTTCTCCCTTTGTCGATGATGGGGAGTTACTTTACCGAGGTTGGTAGGTTCATAAAACCCAGGGGTGGTGAAAGACACCCCTCCCCGAAGTTCATCATGTAACCTTTCCGATGGTGGTGTAAGTATCCCCTGAGGTCTGTGCTAAGGCCTCTTCGAGAGTGGTGAGGGCCCCATTTTCCCCGAGGGTGGTGCTCATCACCTGTGTTTCCCGAGGGTGGTGCTCATCAGGCCAGTTTAGGAGACCTCCAAGGGTAATAGCCCTTCAGCTATCACTATTATAGGATGACCTTAAAAGAGACTAGAACCGAGACAAGGACGAGACATTGCCTAGGACATGGAAGCTTGCATTTAATATTGCTAAGGTAAGGGTTAAATTAATTATCTCATGCTTATTTTTTGTTAATGCTAGCTACAAATTTTGTATATGGGTACAAATAGCTGCATTGTTCAAGAAATGAGCATGAGAAAGTAAGTATAGGTGAGGTAGCTCATAGTTAGAAATTGGTGTGTAATACATCGACACAGTAATTGTGCAGATAAGGGAATGTCAAATGGCTTAAAATCCTTGGGAGACTCAAAGGATGCCCAAAAGAGCTCATGGAGCAAAGGATGCCCTAAATGGTTTAGGAAGTACTAAGGGGTCGTTGTGCCTTATCTAACACAAATTGGCAAAAGGACCAATGTACTTACTCTTGCACATAAAAGGGAAAAGTAAATTGGATGTTAGTGAAATACTAGCAAGTCCAACAGTATACTGGCCATGAGCCAATAATTATAAAAAGAATAGAAACTAGATAGGTCCTCTTGATGAAGATAAAGACCTACGATTCTCTTATAAATAGGACTGAAGAGGAAATTAGAGGCAAGATGTTCCAATTAGACCCTTAAACATGTTGATCATACATTTGAAGCCTAGTAGTTGAGAGCTCACCATATAGGAGGAAGGTAATCTACGGGGACCTCTAATATAGGATGATCACTGCTGGCATGCTCTAAAATGTGAATGGATCTAGTGTCATGACTATGTATACATTTTATACATAGAGTCTTATGTAGTTGTTGCAGGTACGTAACAACTTACTGAGTATTCATGGAATACTCATCCTTTACAATTATATGTAGGTAACATGGATAAGGAGCCTAACAACCATAGCGCTGTTTGCCGATAAGGGTCAAGGCAGTAAACATTGGACACGAAGACACTAAGAAGAGTCAAATACCATGGGCACTGTGGTACTAAAAAGTACATAATATAAGCCTACAGTATGGATCTTGTCCTAGGATGCTTATGACATATAAGGTCTTGTATACCTTAGAAAGTGGTTGCTTTTAGTAACATTGTATCTAGTTGAACGAAGAAACTTGCATATACTAGTCTACATTGTATGGGACATGTGTGAGCCTGTGAAGGACAATTGCTTAAATATGGTTAAAGGAAATATATGTTTTATGCTTTGGTACTATTTCATTATTGTTTTTAAGTGCTGGCCAGTCAAGTTTGTTATTGCATATTTTGTGTTTAAAATGAATATTGAAGCGATTCATGCATGATTATTGTTAAAAATTAAGCTAGAAAACTTAAGAGTATGTGCATGTTTTATTATCCACTGAACAACAAAATGGTAATGCTAGTAATAAAATGAGCTTCAACATTGTAATGGCTTAATGAGAAACCATTAGATCCTAGGAGGCCCCTCTCCAAATATGAGTAAAGTGGCTCTTAAAGTACCCGGATAGGATAGTGGATATCTCATAGGTACCGAAAAAGCATTATAATGAAGTGTTTGGCACAAAGATTCTCAAAATTCTTATAAAGTAAAATTGTATGAGAGTAACATTTTGAAAACCAATAATACACAAATTTTAAAGTATAAAAATGGTTGCGTATCAAATGTGAGAAACAAAATCCAAATAGTGGTGTTTGGTTTAGATTGAGAAATAATTTTTTATTCCTTGAATTCTCATTCTCTTTAAGAGAATTTAATTCATAGTTTATTAGAAAATTATTTTCCGATTTATGTAATTAGGATAAAGTTTCTCTTCAAAAATTGTGAAAGGATGACCTCTATTACAAAGTATGAATCAATCAAATTATTCCCACAATTACTACTCAATCATTTTCATACTCTAGAGATCGTAACTTTACATAAAAATTACTCTAATAAAATCTTACGAGAATCGCTAAACCAAATATGCTTGTGCACTGGTACACCATAAACAGCTCAACTCAAGTTTCTCGCCTCCTACTTTCCATTTCGTACTAAACTAATGCACAAGTGATACTAAAAAAAACCGAAGGCCACTATTTACATAAACACTCGTTTTCCCTTTTTTTCAAACTGGGTCTACAATTATTTATCAAACATGTCCGTAAGCAACAGAAGAAGCAAATGTTTATAACAGGTCAAAAAGTAAAAATTGAAGAAAACCCAAGACAAAAAAAAAAAAAGAACCAATTCTACCCAACTCTCACACTTTACTGATTCAAGGAATATTTACAGTAACTTCAATCAAGCTTCAGCACTTGCTGCCATGGAGTAACCACATAAACTGCATCTACGCTAGATATCCTTCATTTCCAACTCCATAAACCTAACTGTTACTTAACTCGGGTCAACTTTACGATATTCCTATCCTGGAACCTCAGATCTCAAAACTGGCATGAAGTACCGAGCCTCTGTCTCTGCCTCTGACCTAAGGTCACAGCTTTGCGCTTAGCAAAAGCTGGGTATAGCAGCTCCTGAAACTTCTCCAAGAAGAGGCTCCACTGCTCCTCATTCATGTCAGCAAGCTTCACGAAGCTCACACTTGCAGGTAGCTGCTCATTTGCACTCCTATGCCCAGAGGAGCTAGCCAAATGCCCATGCCCGGAATTTGGCCCAGAAAATTTTGTATTCTTGTGGTTCTTGTCACTTAAACTGGTATCCTTCAGTGACATGGAAAGCTTGGAAATGTAGACATTTTCAGGATATTCTGGGGCAGCAAAACCTGCATACTCCGCTTCCTCACTTTCCTCATCCTCCTCAAAGCTTTCATCCAGCCTGGTAAGGGTGGAGCGACCATTGGCAAATCCATTTGCCAACTGGAATGGAGCTCTGTTTGCAGAATCGTTCATGATAACTTTAGTGGTTGCATCAAACTCGGGTTCCTCGCAATCTATATCAAACTGGAACTCATCATCTCCACCATCGGACATGGGGGACAAAACTTCTCTCTCAGTTATCAACCTCCTTGCTTCAAGACAAACAACCTCCACTTCACTAGGTTCCTCCTCCCCAGCACGAAATTCCCTACTCATCATTTCACCAATTTCAGCAAGACAGAGACCATAAGCAGCAGCTTCCTTGAGGAAGACAGTGCAGAGAACCAAAACACGGAGGCAAGCCTCTCGTATCATTGGTAGCTCCATTCGCAGCATCTCACAATCCTTGAGAGGATCCAGATTCTCTATATAGTCAAGTTCATCCTCTGAGAATGGGATTGAGGACTGAGGCCAATGAATCCACTCAAAGTATGGATCCTCTAAAGTTTCTGGCAAGCACAAACCATGATCAATTGGAATGAGCTCAACCTGACCAAAGCCTCCAATACCATCAAGCTTCCTGACTAGAAGATTTCCTGCATGCCGGTCTGTGTTAAGTATTCTTATATCTAGTATCCCTATTCGATGTACAGCAGAGACAGGGAAACTTGTCGTTCCATGATCACTTGCATCAAAATCATGTGGTATGAACTGTTGGAAAGATGCAATCTTGCTGACCAGATTTTTCGTCTGTGTCTTACTCATGTTCACCCCATCACTAACGTGGAAGATTGAGTGAGTAACCTTCACTAAGGCTGTGGGAGGCACATTAGCAAAATGCTCATAATCCAGAAGGTAAGCAGCAACTTCTCGAAAACCTGCTTCCCCCACCCGGACCGAACGTTTCAGTCCAGGTTGCCCAAGAGCTTTACCAACAAAGCCCTTGGGGTTGTTTGGTGCAAATGGCTCCTCATCGGTGGGCTTGACAATTGCAACACTCTCTCCCTTGTTGTTTCTAAAGTAATAAGCACCTCCTAAGCCGCTGTGAACTGGAAGAGGATCAACACCCATCTTGATCGCTTTCACAATGTCCTTGACCAGAACCTTGATTCTGGTGAAGCTCTCTGATTGTCCCAAGATCTCAATAGGACCACCCCTGTCTCTTGGCTGGATATCCTTCCCAGTAGGAGAGAGACATGGAGTCGATAAGCTCCTATGCATATAGTTGCGTGTCAGGAGAAGGGGAGAATCATTGCGAACAACACTCAGGTCATTTTTCAAAACCATATCACCAAAAGTCAAAGAGCTTTCCTCGGTGGGGAAATTAAGAGCAATCTGCAACCTTCTTTTTACAGTGTGAGCATTGTCACTGCGATCCAACTCCATCCCCAACACACAACCAGTCTCAGTTTGCACAAAGACTCGTCTCCTCCCAGCAGGTTGTTTCGTTTCCATTGCCTCATTCCCATGGTATTCCCCGGTAAGGGGACTCTTAAGAACTGCAACAGCCATCTGAGTCTGAACTGGACTGTCCAGCTTACGAGACATTAAAGAAAGGGGCACAGGAGGTGATTGCCAGAGATAGAGGCAGTGGCGGAAGAGTGCTTCTTCCTTCCAATAAGGCCCCGAACTCCAACTCTGGTTGCAATCCAATGAGAGAGAGGTAAAATCTACAATCGATCATCAATAGGCAGACATAATCCTAGTCTCAGCCACAAGTCGGAAAATGGAACCGAACACTGAACCAGAGGCACGGAAAGAGAGATCTAGTCCTATATCACATCGAGACGGCCATCTTTAAAGAAAAAGGTGGAAAACCAAATCCTGCAAGAGAAAAACGTCAGGTCACAGAGCTAACAAAGATTCAGCCCACTAAACACCAAGACTCTACACTGGAACAGCACTTAATGCGTACATTCGGGTGCAAAGCTACTAATGGAAGTTACTGCAATCCAGACCGAAATAAATGTATTCATATCATCTTTATGACGAATCCGAAACTAAACAAACCCCGATCAAAGTGTCTAAATACTATGACACAAGACAAAAAAAAAAGTAACGCATTGTTCAATATTCATAGAATCTTGAAAAATTGGAATTCATTCGTATTTCTAGCAACTGATTCAAGAAACTTTCAATGGCAAGTAAACCTAGTCCTTCAATTAACTAAATTAAGACAACCGAACTGACAGGAAACGCAGGAGCAATTTAAAATCTTCAATAAATTCACGATTTATCATCTTCACGCCAAAATGTAAATATGAAGTTTTCAGGAACAAAAGGAAACACGGGGCCACCGATCAAAGATCATCAAACTCCGTAGGAAAAACCTCAAAACCGGAACGATTAGCTCACCGGAAATCGAGATCTGAAAAGAATCCGTGAAACCTCCAAACGATGCCGGAAGAGACACGGCCGCCTCGCCGACTAACTCGAATACCGGCTAAAGAGAAATCTGGAGCTGATTTGAGGAATGAGAAGAGCAGAACTAAATAAAAAGAGAGTGAATCTGGGAAGTTCTAACGGAGGCAACGAATCTTTCGAGTTGACTCACTGCCACTCGTAAAACCCCTCTCTTGTGTCTCTCTTCCCTTTCCCTCTTCCTCTTCTTTGCCCAGTCCCAACCTTCGTCCTCCCGAGAAAAAGAAATTGTCCTCAACCCGGGAACGCTTAACCCGTGTCACAAACTAACCATGGTTAGTTAAACATTGAAAGAAAATAAACTTTTAGTCCCTCTATTCTATAGAAAATGACAGTATAGCCCTAAATATGTAATGAGTAAGTGTTTCGTCCTTGTACTTTGAAAAGCTTCAGTTTGGGTAAAGACGTACGCGAACAATGTTTTTAGCATTTTGAAGAAAGCTATGGTGGTTTATCACCGTCAAGTGTTCCATAGAGTTAAACAATGTAGTATAATGTTTACCATAGATAAGCAGTATGCGATACAAATATTTTTATATTTTGTTATTTTATCGCACAATATACCGTTGTATATAACTGTTTTTCATGATATTTCGCATACTGTTCACTTTTTGTATATATTTTATCTGAAAATCATTGTATATTGCAAATACTATGAGGTATGTACCACAATATTTTATTTTTTGCAGATACGTGTCAAATTTTATTTTTTGTCATTTTACATCAAAATATCATATATATATATATATATATATATATATATATATATATTAAAATATAATTAATACACATATCATAAAATAAATATGTACTTTTAGTCTTTTAGTTACTTTTCTTAGTTAACATAAAAATTTACACCCAATTCGTTTTAACTTTAGTTAATTGACTACAAAATGACTTATTTTTATTTTTACATCTTTTTTACTTGAAACTAATTTTAATTAAAAGCCAATATTATGTAGTTACAATAATCAATTGAAAATACAATTTTTATAATCTTACTAAATTTTTATGAATTTTTCTAGTTTCAATCCTTAAAAAAGAAATTTTCATAAAAATTTAACAACATCCTAAAAATTTACTTTCAAATTGATTATTGTATCTACATAACATTGGCTTTCAAATAAAATTGGTTTCAAGTAAAAAAGATGTACAAGTTAAAAAAAGTTAGTTAACTTTAGCTCAAACGAATTGGCCCTTAATAGTTACTTTGAGTTACCTAGGAACTCAATGTGATATTAGAAAATTTATTGTTATTATTAAAGTATTATTTTTTTGTATATCAATAAATTAGTTTCTTTCTAAGTATTATTTATTTTTCTCTATATATATAACATTTTTTATCTATTTTGTATTAAAAAAATATCTTCTATCATATATATTTTATTTATATTTAACAAATTATGATGAGAAAAATTAGAATACATATAAAGTGTGCAAAAAAAATTATTGAATTTATGTCATCTTAAAATAATATTATAAAATTTATTCTTTTACAAAGATGATAATGGTATGCTGTGTGATATACCATGCGGTACATCTAGCGGTAACAGTATTTAACACCTTGAGTGTTTCTTATGCAAAGTTCATATTTGAAACTATTACCCCACAAAGAATAACATTGATTATTTTCATGAAATCTAATAGTGGTACTACATTATCATTTTTGTGTGGATCCACATATATTCTTTACGCGTATTTTGTTATTTCAGTAATTCTATATGTGATTTTTGAACATACCATTATTTTTTGGACAAAATAAAAAATAATTATTAGTGGCATACATGCTCAAATTTTTGTGTTTCTAAAATTAATTTTCACATCTTACTTTGGTTTTTATATTTGCTTCAATAAACCAATTATTTAAATTATATATCCTATATGTCATAATATAAATTTAAAAATTTTAAATTATATAAATAATTTAAATTTTTGTTTGTTTTCTTATTGCATTTGGAGTTAAATGTATGTCTTTCATTAACAGGGATCAAAATGTGGATTGTAATAAATGAAGACAAATAATGTTATTTTTTTGGTCCCGGGCAACGAAGCCAGAAGACTCTAAAACCAAGATTCATAGCCGTGGGATCTGAAGGGTGAGAAGTGGGGTAGACCATCGATAAGTTCCCGGCAATATGAGCCCTTTGAGGTGTTGCCACATGGGGGAGAAGGATTTGGTTACTAACGTGACGGTAGTCACCATCTTTACAGCTCTGTCAGTGAATAGGCGATTGGCTTCACAACTTTCTCACGTGCATGAAAAATCATTATCTCTTGAAAAATGCTGGGTGCAAAAACACACATTTACCCTTGGTCTGATCAGTGCAAAAATGGTAATGGTATGTGGTGCAGTATATCATGCGGTACATTTAGCGATAATAGTATTTAACACATTGAGTGTTTCTTATGCAAAGTTCATATTTGAAACTATTACCCCTTTTTACCACAAAGAATGACATTGATTATTTTCATGAAATCTAATAGTGGTACTATATTATCATTTTTGTGTGGACGCACGTATATTCTTTATGCATATTTTGTTATTTCAGTAATTCTTTATGTGATTTTTTAGCATAGCATTACCTTTGGGACAAAATAACAAATAATTCTTAGTGGTATACATGCTCAAATTTTTATGTTTCTAAAATTATTTTTCACATCCTATTTTGGTTTTTATATTTGCTTCAATAAACCAATTATTTAAAATATATATCCTATATGTCATAATATAAATTTAAAAGTTTTAAATTATATAAATAATTTAAATTTTTGTTTGTTTTCGTATTGCATTTGGAATTAGATGTATGCCTTTCATTAACATGGATCAAAATGTGGATTGTAATAAATGAAGACAAATAATGTTATTTTTCATCCCCGGCAACGAAGCCGAAAGACTCTAGAACCGGGATTCATAGATGTGGTATTTGAAGGGAAAAAAATGGGGTAGACCATCAATGAGTTCTCGGCAATGTGACCCCTCTGAAATGTTACCACGTGGAGGAGAATGATTTGGTTACTAACATGGCGGTAGTCACCGTCTTTACAACTCTTTCAGCGAATGGGCGATTGGCTTCACAACTTTCTCGCGTGCATGGAAAATCATTATCCTCTGAAAAAATGATGGGCACAAAAACACACATTTACCCTTGGTCCGATCAATGCAAAAATAGTAATGGCATACAGTACAGTATATCATGCGATACATATAACGGTAACGGTATTTAACACCTTAAGTGTTTCTTATGCAAAATTCATATTTGAAACTATTATCCCTTTTTCCTACAAAGAATGACATTGATTATTTTCATGAAATCTAATAGTGGTACTACATTATCATTTTTGTATGGAGGCACATATATTCTTTACGCATATTTTGTTATTTCAATAATTCTTTATGGGATTTTTTAACATAGCATTATTTTTTGGACAAAATAACAAATAATTCTTAGTGGCATACATACTCAAATTTTTGTGTTTCTAAAATTATTTTTCACATCCTCTTTTGGTTTTTATATTTTCTTCAATAAACCAATTATTTAAATTATATATCCTATATGTCCTAATATAAATTTAAAATTATTAAATTATATAAATAATTTAAATTATTATTTGTTTTCTTATTGCATTTGGAGTTAAATGTATGCCTTTCAATAACAGGGATCAAAATGTGGATTGTAATAAATGAAGATAAATAATGTTATTTTTCATCCTGGGCAACGTAGCCGAATGACTATAGAACCGGGATTCATAGCTGTGAAATATGAAGGGTGGGAAATGGGGTAAACCGTCGATGAGTTCCCAACAACGTAAGCCCTCTGAGGTGTTGCCACGTGAGGGAAAAGGATTTGGTTACTGACATGGCGATAGTCACCGTCTTTACAGCTTTGTTAGTGAATGGGCGATTGGCTTCACAACTTTCTCACGTGCATGGAAAATTATTATCCCCTGCAAAATGCTGGGTGCAAAAACACATATTTACCCTTGGTCCGATCAGTGCAAAAACGGTAATGGCATGCGGTGCAGTACACCTTATGGTATATCTAGCGTTAAAGGTATTTAACACATTAAGTTTTTCTTATGCAAAGTTAATATTTGAAACTATTATCCATTTTTCCTACAAAGAATGACATTGATTATTTTCATGAAATCTAATAGTGGTACTGAATTATCATTTTTGTGGGATGCACATATATTTTTTATGCATATTTTGTTATTTTAGTAATTCTTTATGTGATTTTTTAACATAGCATTATTTTGTGGGCAAAATAACAAATAATTCTTAGTGGCATACATGCTCAAATTTTTGTGTTTCTAAAATTATTTTTCACATCCTATTTTGGTTTTTATATTTGCTTCAATAAACCAATTATTTAAATTATATATCCTATATGTCATAATATAAATTTAAAATTTTTAAATTATGTAAATAATTTAATTTTTTGTTTGTTTTCTTATTGCATTTGGAGTTAGATGTATGTCTTTCGTTAACATTGATCAAAATGTGGATTGTAATAAATGAAGACAAATAATGTTATTTTTTGTCCGGACAATGAAGCCGGAAGACTCTAGAACCGGGATTCATAGTCGTGGGATCTAAAGGGAAAGAAGCAGGGCAGACCGTTAATGAGCTCCTGGCAACGTCAGCCCTCTGAAGTGTTGCCCCGTAGGGGAAAAGGATTTGGTTACTGACGTGGCAGTAGTCACCGTTTTTATAGCTTAGTCAGCGAATGGGCAATTAGCTTCATAATTTTCTCGCGTGCATGGAAAATCATTATCCCTTGAAAAATGTTAAATGAATTTACACATATGTCCTTGATTACTTGTGTTTTTTTTTTGTTTTATTTTGTGGACCAGATGGGGAATTAATCATGTCGGGCAAAAACTATTAAGTTTAGGCTTATTTACATTAAGCCCATTAAACTTTAGTTGATATACAGTCACTCATGAGGTTTAAAAATATAAGTTTCTCCATCATTTCTCTTTTCTATCATGGTTATTGTGCATGTATGTCTAATTAGATAAAGTGATTATTTTTCAACTTTACCTTTTATTATCCTAAAAAATTTCTATTATATCCCCTAACTGTAAATTCTTTTATCTTCTACAGGAGCATCTTCAATGACATTGCAGGCAATCAAAGAAGACAACATGGCAATAACAATGATGATAAAATAAGACAGTGGCAGTGACAATGATGATACGAGACAACAGTGACACCGATGATGAGATGAAATAACTGTAGTAATGACAGATGAGACAAGACTGCAACGACAATGATGACAAGATGAAATGATGGTGATGATGACAAATCCAAAGTTAGAAAAGATTATAGGCAAGTGGCAACGACAAGATCTTGAAGATGAGAAAAGTTCAACGTAATCCAAAGGCTCATGGCATGATGCAAAGGTGAAGAGCGATAGTTGTGAGATTTGGAGGTTGGCGACAATGATGCAATCTGGATGTGGGTGGTAGTAGTAAGATTCGAGGACGATAATTGGTAATGTGTGAGTAATTGAGAAACCAATGCAATTCGGAACTAGATTCTGAAAAGCGATAAGAGATTACTTGGTTGCAATTTGTTGTGTCCAAAAAACAAGTTTATATATTGTTGCAAGTACTTTTATATGTTACTTTAGACACTTTTAGATATTTATTTAGACACTTCTTGTTTATTAGTTTACACACTTGCATTTGTTAAGACAACAAATTATCTGCATATTGCTTTAAATATTTTTACATTTTTGTTTAGATATATTTACATATTTCTATAAACACTTTTACACATTTATTCATATATTTTTTTTTATTGTTTTAAATACTTATTTTCTGAAAAGTACAAACAGTTTATATATTGGTTCATATAGTTTTATATATTTTTTAGACACTTTTTTATATTCATTTAAACACTTTACTTATTACTTTGGACACTTTTATGTTCTCATGAAAATAAATTATTTGTATATTATTCCACTCTAGACACTTTCCATATACTGCATTAGACACTTTTACATATGATTGCAAGCACTTTTACATATATACTCAAATACTTTTTCTTATTGCATCAGATAATAACATTTTTACATATTGCTTTAAACCATTTTGCATATTACGTCAATCACTTTTATACTTTTACATATTTTCTAAAGAAAATAAAAAGTCTACATATTATTTTAGACATTTCTTCATACATTTTTACATATTATTATAGGCACTTCTATACCTTGTCTTTAATACATTTTTATTTTTATTTTTATTTTTTTGCATACAATGTATTGGCAAAGATGAGTGAAGAATGACCTAGACACCTCATAGAATTGTGACAACTAAAGTGAAAACTGATAGTGATATCTGACACAATTTGGAGGAGCTAGCCAACAAATTTGAAGGTAAACAACAACAACAACATGAAGTGGTGGCAACTTTTCGATATTCATTCAGACATTTTTTATTATTTTAGATACTTATTTTCTAAAAAGTACAAATTGTTTATATGTTGGTTCAGATACTTTTATATATTTTTAAACACTTTTCAATATTCATTTAGATACTTTACTTATTATTTCGGACACTTTGTTTTCTCTTGATAATAAGTTGTTTGTATATTACTCTACTTCAAATACTTTCCACAAACTGTATTAGACATTATGTATTGCAAACACTTTTACATATTACCTCACACACTTTTTCTTATTGCATCAGACATTAACACTTTTACATATTGATTTAGAGACTTTTGTATATTACTTCAAGCATTTTTACACTTTTACATATTGTCTAAAGAAAATAAAAGGTGTATATATTATTAAAGACATTTCGTCATACAGTTTTACATATTATTATCAGCATTTCTATGCATTGCCTTTAATACATTTGTAGTTTTTTTTTTTCATACATTTCACTGGTGAAGATGAGTGATGAATGATCCATCAACATCATAGAGTGGTGGCAACTAAAGTGAAAGCTTGTGGTGATATTTGGCACAATTTAAAGGTGTTAGCCACTGGATTTAGAGGTAAACAACGGTAACATGATACAAATGCAAACAACGATGCATGATTTGATGGTGCATGGCAATAGTGGGGGCCATGATAGTAGTAATTTAAAGGTGAACGGCAATAGTAGAGGAGGGTGACAATCGATAGGATTAAAAAGCATGCAAACAATAACACGTAATCCAATGTCGAGTAATAGTGGTAGAAGCGGTGGTAGTGGCAATTTTAAAGTGAGTGATAAAATCATGAAAACATACAACATTCTACATGATCCATAGCATAGTGGTGGTGGTAATATATGAATACGAGCAATGGCAATGTAATTCGGTATAGGTATGGTGATGGTGAAATTCGATGAAGATGACAGTTCAACAAAGAAAGCAACGACATTTGTAGTGACAGTAGCAAGTTAAAGTTTCTAGAGATGAGAGAGATTTTATCTAGGGTATTTTTGTCCATTTTTTTGGAAGGATAGGGGGTTATACATAGAGGATTAAGGATGGATAAGTGTGTCTAATTAGATATATGCGTATAATATAATAACTATTTCTTTTCTTCTACATTGTTTGAAAAAGAACTTCTGAAATCCTAAACCAAACTGTACAATAGCTTTTTAGCTAAAAAAATTGATTAAGCTTATTAGCCATTAATATATATGGTAATTGGTAAGAAATATATATATATATATATATATCTATGGTAAATTAATGGATTGATTGACTTATAAAATTTGCCAAGATTTCTTGCAATTGATGCACATGGCAATTGGTTTGGAAGATGAATTAAGTTCCATTAATTCATATGGAACAAGCTCATCCATTAAAACCTGCAAATAGATGCATTGCCCACACAAGTAACCAAAGCCATTTGAAGCTTTTGAATTTATAGAAAACATTAAAGCTCTTATTCTTTTAAAGCTTTTATCAAAATTTCTTTGTTAAGAGTAGTGACAAATTTAAGTGCCCTTGTACAGTTCTCTTTGTTCATGATGAAATTATTCTTTTCCTTATGCATGTGGACATAGATCTTTTAAATGAACCATGTAAATATTATATGTTATTTTTCTTACTTAATTTCTTACCAATGCTATCTTTTCAAGCTTTCATTGCACCATCATTGC
This sequence comes from Aquilaria yunnanensis, assembly GCA_039654915.1. Taxonomy (NCBI): domain Eukaryota; kingdom Viridiplantae; phylum Streptophyta; class Magnoliopsida; order Malvales; family Thymelaeaceae; genus Aquilaria; species Aquilaria yunnanensis. The sequence continues at coordinate 9,687,143 of CM077595.1, forward strand.
AATAAAATGTCTTTTCACACCTATGCCCTACACAGCACAAACTTAGCCTCCGCATCCTCCCTCTTCCTCGAGGTCAAAACCTTGAATGACAAAGTTCCCCCGCACCATCATTAGCAAAGTTACACAAACTCCTAGCTTTAAGGCAACTAAAAGAATGACCTTTACTTCTAGCATTTCCAAGCTTATGAGCTTGGCCTTAGTAGCAAAGTTTATTAGGGCAGACACCACCATTTTCCATGAATCCTCCAACACTTTTCTCATCATATGTTTGCTCATCTTTTGTGGCTTTAAGCTTGTATGGAACGACCACAAGAACAACAAGATTTGTTTTTGAAAATATTGATTTATCTTCACCAAATCTCATCAGCCATCCTTATTTCAACAAATATCAAGGTCGATTCAGTGACAACAGCAGAGATCAAAGTCGATTGGGCAACAACCACAAAAAGCAAGGTTGACTGGGTGGAGATGCAAAGGGAATGGATCAGCTAGGTGGTGTAGAAAGTGAAGACAAACATATGAGAAGATGATGGATCAAATGACAAAATGGGAAAAATGGAAAAGGGAAGCCCTTAAAAAACGTTTAATCAAACTAGGATAAAAAGATTATAAAAACATTATTTTTAAGTTTATTTCAGGAATTGTCGCCTGCCCCATCATTTACTTACAACTTTAAGTGTGTCTCAACATATTATAAGTTTGAAATTCAAAACCTAACAATAGCACTAATGAGTTATTGAGTAAAGAAAGCTATGGAGTACATGATTATATGACAGGTTCCTCAATGCATGTATTTATTGTATATGGCTATTTGAGATTGCAAATTTTTTGTTACAGTATTCTACAAAAATCCTTATTTAAAGAGCAATTTTTCTCAACTTGTTTAATAATGTCATGGAAAATGACAAGTTTTGCTCATTTCTTTATTTTTATGTTAAATTACCAAAGAAAGCTTAAGAACTAACGAAAGTGATTGTTCTAATCAAAATATCTCAATTTATTATTTTCTCTTCTTGATTAAAAAAAATTTGAGAAATCCAAGTGGTGTTAGCTGGCTAGTTTTAAAGTTTCTATTTTTTAAGGACGACTATTTTATCAGTTAATGTTATAATTTTGTCAAAATACAAGTGTCAAGCAAGGCCGGTCATAAAATTCAAATGGGACCCTTCTAAACTATAGGTCATGTATTGGTACAAGCGGTTTTCAATTTTCCTTAAACTTTTAAACTTCTTACAATTAAGGACCTAAGGTGCAAAACAAACATTCAAGTGGCTCTGATTCGAAAATGCCCAAGTATTATAAACATGTGAACAAAACATAGATCATGCACAAATATAAACTTGAAATTGCACAAGAATAATTTATTAAATTAAAATATAAACTTACAGATAATTGGTGAAAACTAGTTCACCACACAAAAATGAAGAATAAAAGATGATTACAAAGTTGAACTGTTGAAGTAGAAGTCCGAGCTTTAACAAGATTGACACCACTATGATAGAGGTACAAGTACACCACTTAACCACTAAATAATAAAATGTAAATTCTGGAGGAAATAAGAAGGGTGTCCAGCAAATAGACTACAAGAAGGAAATAGGAAATTTTTGAATGTCTGAAGTTTGGAGGAAAGCTTCTTTAGATAGGCAGAGGTCCTGGGCCTTCAAGATAAGGCTTATCAACTCTTCTTCAATGAAAGGGAAAAGAAATATGGGAGCACTAGACTGGTGGCCGGTTGCAGCAATAATTCTTGCCTTAGTGGAGACGTTAATAATTCTAGTTGTTGAAGAAATTATTCTGGGCCAATTGTTTTTTTTTTATCAAGTTTCACTGACACTCATTTTTTTACATGAAAATAAAAACACTGAGTTAGATATGCCTTATTGGGACCCTACTAAGCTATTCTTGTTAGATGAGGATCTGATTGTCTTATTGATTCTGGAGTTGCTTTTAGGCATACTTGAATAATGTTTTCCTTCATTACTGATATAGAAATTTCACTGTCTTTGAATTTACCTTCTTGGTAAAATCTATTAAGCATGATGTCTAGAAAATCTTCATCTAGAATTTCTTCTTCATTAATTATATAAATTTTATCAAATCCAATATTCTTGGGCATGTATTAATTAAGAACACATTTATCCCACCAATTTGATTTGCAAACACATTCTAGGTAAAGAATGAAATGAGTGTCATAATCCATTTCTTGTTTCTTGTAATGCCATTGGAGGATCAATGAGATATGGTTCATAACAACAAAGAAAAAATCCAGGAATGACATTCTTTGACCCTTCTTGCATAATTGCTCTTGAAACATATAAAATCCTTCAAATGCTTTATGACTTGTTTTAGGAAAGAGCCTCTAAATAGACCCTTTCCTAAATACCAGTTAAGGAATTTTCCTTGTTTGATCTTGAATATACTTGATATACCATTGGTATACCCAAACTATGCATGAAAATTTCTTGAGACTTTTGGGGCCTTGATTCAATATTCTTCTAGAAGTTTTCTCGAGAATTACTCTGATAATTCTTATAACATTTTCTTTCTTAGGAAGACAATTCTTCATAATTACTATTCCAAAATCTCTTTTATTGGAGGATTTTTCCTCAAATTTGTTCTAAAGGGATTATTTACCTTTCTCAGGGATTTCTAGATGCACAGGATGTTGAGTCAAGATAGCTCCAGTCATGTCTGTATCCATTTCCATGCCCATTTCCATAATGTCTTCCTTAATTTCTTAACGGATAATGGTTTTGTTTTTTTTATTCAAATTTTTTGTCATCTTCTCTCCCCTACAAAAATTCTTTAATGAAGAAACCATACAAAGTGTTGGTCTCTCATGCAATATATTCAACATCAAAATCAAAAGCAGATAAAATGACTTGCCAATGTTCAAAAAATTTGCTTAGAAACTAAATTTTTAACGAGCAAAAATTTGCTTAGAAACTAAATTTTTAACATCTTTAAGAAAAATATTTGTTGCTACTTTACAGTCAACTCTAATTAAGAATTTTTATTAAAGAGATCTTCCTCAAACTTTGTGACAAAAAGAACAATAGCTAGAATTTCCTTCTTAATGGTAGCATAATTCTTTTGGGTTTAATTCCAAACTCTTGAAGTGAATCAAACCAATTGTTTATTTTTCACCAATTTTCTGTTTTAATATTACACCATAACTAACATCACTAGCATTTGTCTTAACTATTTTAAAGGCTTCTGGACTAAGAATATTAACACAATAAATTTCTTTTATTCTTCTTTTAACTAGTTGAACAACTTTAGTTTGTTCCTCACTCTAATTGGGAGGATTTTTCTCCAGTCTATCAAACAATGGTTTATATTCATTGGCAAGATCTCAATAAAAATCTGTAATATAATTTAAACTTTCTAAAAATCTTTGTAGTTATTTCTTGTCTTTAATTTCTTCAGAAAATTTATCAGCAAAGCTTCTTGATCTGTCAATAGGCTTTGATTGTTACTTTATGAATTATATTACCTAAAAACCTAATTCTAGTTTAGAACAATTCCATTGTCTTTGCTGATACTACAAGTCCTGCTTCTTCTACTATTTTTACAAATTTGTTCAAGTGTTTCCAATGTTGTTCAATCAAATTGAGAAAACACAAGCACATCATCAATGTAAATAATAGTAAAAAAATTATAAGGATTAAAAATCTCATTCATGATTTTTTGAAATTTAGATGGTGTTGTAAAACCAAGAGTTTTTCATTTATAATCCCAATTTACTTGCAAGTGTACGGTTTCGACAAGTAATACAAGGCAAATATGGGTATCGTCCTAAGAGATAATGAGACTTTTACCTAGAATTGAAATGTAACTACTCGAGCTACCTAATCGATGACGGGAAAGATTCAAGTAAATAGAATGAAGTTGCCACTAGTAAAGCAATTAAAGAAGTTAAGCTAGATGGAATTACCAAGTACTAAAAAAAACTTGTCAAGTAGGCTAAAAACAAGGAAGCTATCTCCTTAGGACTCCACCCCCATTTCCTTGCTACCCAAAATAGATGTGACCCTTAAGTGGACTCCCCTTATGTGGTGATGAGATTTATAGCTCAAAAACTTTTTTCTCAAGATAAGTTTTTGCTCACCCAAAATTAAACTTGGCAATACTCAAGCTCAAGTGTTAACCCTAGGTGGATTAAGCTTTAATCCCCTCTTAACACCTAATGAAATCCTAGATTACCTATAATCTGAGATACCCACTATGCCCCCTTCTTTTCTTCACTCACCTATTAATCCTCTCTCAAGGACTATGTGAATTACTAAGATGTGTGAATGCCTTTCAACACATAACAAATAACACAAGAAAAAGAGGCAACATAAGTAGTCCTCAATCATCAACATAAACATAAATCCATTGAATAGCAAGGTGGAGTAATGTCATCCTAGAGAGATATGAAAATCTACTCACTATCCATCATATGGTTCAACAAATAACCCATAAACAATGTATCCATAAAACTTCAACTAAAGAGAAAGAGAAAAGAAGAAACTCAATATAGCTCTTAGAAGACTAAGCCTCTTTGACTGATGTCACCTTCTCCAAGCTCCAAGATTCCTCCAATGGAGATCCCAAAAAAATCAAGAAAAGAGCAAGATGCCAAGGTAGGTGGTAGGCGCTTCTTTCCTTCTCCTATTTATATCCTAGGTCATTCTCCCCTGTATTCCTCTTCCCAAAACCCTAAAAAGGGATAAGAATCCCTTTCCAAGGCCAAGTCACCAGGTTGGAGGTGTGGGGAACCATAAAAAATTCGAGTTTCGGCGAAACAGAGCATGCGTTGGCGACGCGTTGCCAACTGGGTCGAATTCATGGCGACGCGTCGCCAGATGACAAAATCTTCACAGAACATCAATATCGTTGGCGACGCATTGCCAAACTTAGTTTCAACTTCAGCTGTTTCTCCTACCTAAAACTTCGTCTCGCTCGATCCTGTTCCAAGCCGCCATGTCCACAACACCATCCAACTTGTAGACAACCAATGTAAACAAGAGAAACTGAGACCAAAATGGAAATCATATAAGTATTTAGCGGTCAAAGTTGCCAAAAAGTCAACACTTTGACCGTTGATTTATGCACTTAACAGATGGAGTATTTTTTAACTCAAAAGGCATTACATTTTACTCATAATACCTAAAGGGAACATTAAATCTTATTTCACATTTATCTTTTTCGGCTATCTAAATTTATCAGTATCCTAACTTCATATCAATTAGAGAACACAACAGCATTATAAGGTCTAGATAACAGATTTTTCTTGTTAGGTATTAGATATCTAATCCATCTAAGAACTTCGTTTAGAGGCTTATAGTTGATTACAAGTCTAGGTACGCCACTTTAAATTTCTAAATTCTTAATCACATAGAAAGCATAGTAGCTCCATGATGAAGAACTATTTCTAATCAATTTATTTTCTAAAAATTCTAAATTTGTTTCCTGTAATGTGTCATTAATTCTTCATTCATTTGAATTACTCCTCAACCTTGTAAGAATGTTCTTCTCATTAAAGTATAGTTCATAAGAGAGATTCACAATATCTCTCTTTCTTTCCCAAAACATATTAAGAATAATAGCACAAACTTTACCTACTAAAACTCCCTTGAAATGTTTTTTTTTTAATTCTTGATTTTCTAATTTTTTTCCCCAACATTTTTATGTTGCACTTCTTCTTGCAAGCACTTTAGAATGTTTTTTTTTCCTCGATCTATATTAAGTTCTTCTAACAATGACTTTCTGCCTGGTTCAACAAATTCAAATATAATTTTCTTTCTAAATTTTTTAATAGAAATTTCATTCATATTTACCTTAAAAGGCCTAGTTATAACCATGAATGGAGTTCCTAAGATAATTTCCAGATTCATATTTAAAATTTTGAAATGTTGCTTGATACAGATTTCTTCACTACACACATCAACATTTATTAGTTTAAACCTTATTGGCAAAGTTTCCTAGTTGGCAACGGTAATTAATCCAAATGATTTTTTAAGATACTGATAGGGAACAATTCATTCTCTAATGCAATTCCTATTAGCTTTTGAATCTAATAAGGCTGCTGCTACCAATTTGAATTGGTTTTTTTTTAACAAAGTCATTTAATTGGTAAAACTCTAGTTTGGTATATAATATACTTCATTAATCCAAAAGATTTTTCATGAAAAAAATCCATTTTTTTCTAGACTTGTTTACGGAACATTTTTCCCTCTTTTTTTTTCTGTCTTGTTTAAAAACTAAATTCTTCCATGTCTTCCATAATTAACTCATCTTTTTGAATATTTTGAGAATATCTCTCTAAATTTTGAAGTCTTAAAATCTCAATTTTATTTATGAGAGATTTTTTTTTCTACCTTAATTTCTGAAATTTCACATTTCAATTCTACTATTATTGGTTCCTTATGACTCTTTTGTATCTCGTCTATTCTTTTAAGGATTTCATTCAAACTATAGACATGAGACATAATAAATTCTTGTATACCAACCTTCTTCTTTGAATTTCTTCTATCCTCATTCAATTGGTGTTCTTGATTACTAACTTTATCAAGATATTTAAACATAATTTTTTTTCTTAATTCTATATCATCAATTTGCTTAGCAAATTCTTGGATTCTTTCATATTCTTCAGTGATGGTATTAATTTGAATCATATTTAATTGCAAATTATCAAATATATTCTAGAGCTAGCAAGAATCACAACCATATTGAGAACCACAACTTACTGACTTAGGTTCTGAACTATCTGAAAGACTAATGAAATTTATTTTTTCAAAACTTTCAGAAGTTATTTCATCTAGATATTCTTCAGGCTCACTATCACTATTCAACAGGATTTGCATCAAACTCCTCTTTAAGCCTTCATATATTTCTAAAGAGTTTATTTTTACTTTATTTTACAGTTATTAGCAAAATGTCCTGGTTTACAACATTTCCAATAAACCTTTGATATTTTCTCTTTCTATACCTCTTAAAAGGTCATGGTTTTTCTTCTATCTTTTCAAATCTTTTTCTCTTATACTTTCTATAGAATTTATACTTCTTTTCTTTTTTTAGGCTCATATTCAGAATATAGTCTTGAGATATCATAACCAAATTGAGAGCAAAACCCTCCCATTTCTTTTCTTGCTGCTAATCCTTATCCTTTTACATGTTTTTGTCATTTCATTTCATGACACATTTTCAAGCCAACTTTTTTAATTTTTGCTATAATTTGACCATATGTACAACTTTCTAGGTTGGAATGGCCTTAATTTTTCTCCTTCATGTGATCAATTACCAACTAACCAAACTGTTTTGGCAGACCTTATATGAATTTCTCTATCCATAGTGAAGATCTACAATATTCTCTTTCATCGATTCTCATAAGAAAAATACCTTTATACCATTCAAAATTTGATAGAGTTTTACATATCTGATTTAAGAGTAATTCTCTATTTCTACTTTCTTTACTTGTTGCACCATCAACAAAATGTGAATAAATAGTACACAACAAAGTATTCATAACATCAAGTTTACTTGTTTATATTAATTGGTTCTCATGTTGTACTGTAAGCATTTTTTTGACATTTTTTATTTCTTGTCTAGTTTGATTAGACACTTTTTCCATCAGTTTCTTAGTTGTCTTGTGAAGCTAGTTATGATCATTTCTGCTATATCTAGGTTTAAGTTATCAATTCCTTTTCTAGCAGCTATTCTAAACATAATTATACATGAAATTGTGTTTATTATTTGGTTTTATGATAAACCATCTATATTTCATTCTTTTATTAAATCTCTTTTATATTCTGCAAAAGCATAAAGATCAGAAAAATTGTTTAACATAATATCCATTGCAGATGGTTTTGTGGGAGTATGGGAATGAGACACATTCCAGACTTTTGAAATATTTCTAATTTGATCCCCCATCAAAATGAAGATAATTTAATTCTAAGTTCTCATATTCTTAGTGATGACAATTAACTAATTCTAACATATTTAGACTTTTTTCATTAATATTTATCTGAAGACCTTTCTGTTTATTATCCACAGTCTCTTTTGACTCCTCCGATCTAATTGTCAATTTAGTTATTTGATCAACTAAATTAGTAATTCTATCATTTTTTTTTAATTTGAATTATGAAAATTTCATGGGAAAACTTATTGAAGATTTTGAGGTTTATGACAAAAGTTATGGTTTTAAAGATTGAAGTCTTTGCGAGAACAAACTTATGCTTATCCAATAATGTTTCAATTCTATTCTTTTGTTTACCTATAGATTATAGAATAGATTTGTACAATTATTTTATTCTATGATATTTTGTAGATCATTTTTATCTATAGATTTTTTAGTAGTCTCAAGGTTTTCTACATTAAAAGTCTTAAAGGGTGAAGTAGATATTTTAATTTCTTCTCCCATTATGATCATAGTATTTAGCAGATGTAAAGATGTAATTTCTTTTCCATATCTAGTCTTGTATGTAAATCAAGTTTCTTCTAACATATCTAATGTAATTTTTTCATCCAACACTATGGAAGAGATAAACCGTTCAAAGAATTTCAAATTCTTTTTAGTTTTCACAATTTTTTTATAACAAAGGTGTTTGATTTCCTTTTTACCCTCTTTGGTATATGTGTCAAAAAACCATTTTTTCTTAATTTCATTTCTTTCTGACCAAAAATCTTCATTTAAACTTTAAGGGTCAAACCTAAATGGTTCTGTTAGACATTTAGTTTAAAATTTGAAAAACTAGGATTAGGTGATCTTATGGGTACAAATTTTGTTTATTCTTCTTGTTGTCTAGAATTTTGACCTTTTTTTAGAACAACTTGGTCAATTCTATAGACAAGGTGTGAAACTAGTTCTGTGGACTCCCTCACTCCTTCTACAAGTTTCTCATATTCAGACTCTGGCGTATAAGAACATGAAGCTCTAGAGGGTATATAGCCAATTCTTAAGGGAAGTCTTTTTGGTTCTAAATCTGAAAAATCAACTTTTGTAATTCTGTCTTTGTTAAACCTTATTTCAACTTATCCATTTTCATATTCAACAATTTTTTCTAACTCTTGAGGTTTCAAAGACTTCATGGGATTTTTAGTTTGGGAAATCCATTTTTCTGGGAGCTTAATGTCTCTCTATTTAATTGGCTTTGAAATGACAACATGATTCTTTTCTGTGTTAGATTTTAATAACAAAGTTTATTCTTATTCTAAAATTTTAGGCTCAGTTTGTGTTGTCATTACTTCATAATATATTATATAAACAATAGCAGGATTCTGGGATCCTTCGTGTATATTAAAATCAGATGTCATGGTGTTTGCATTTAAGACTTTCATAATATGATGATCTTTTAGAGAAACGGTGAAATTTGGATTTCAATTAAAATTAATTGGTTTATCAAACAAACTTGATTCTACTTTGTCTAATAGGGAATCAGAGAATTTATTATGTCTACAATCACTTAAGGCAATAATCACAGAAGTATTCAAACAATTTCTTGTTAAACGTTTCAAAGCAATTTGCATCAAACCAAATAATTATAGTGATTTTCTCAATGATCCTTGATCATATATTTTTTAAAACAATTCAAATTTATGATATTCTTCCATTATTGGAACAATTTTTCTATTATTTCAATGACAAATCATTCTAAGATCAAAAGTTTCTTTTTGATAAACATCTCATTTATCAACCTTATTAATATGTCAATTTCATAATTTTTTCTCAATATCTTTGATCAAAAGAGCTTGTGAATGTTTAACTTTTTTATTCCCCATAATTTCTTATTCCTTTTGTCTCTTAGAAGTAGACCTAGACAAAATTCTAAAGGTTTTATCCATCAGTAACTATCAATTAATATTAATATCCTAACTAGCTATTTGTCAATATTTTACGCAATCTTACAACCCTCTCACTTCAACAATGGGTCTTACGATCGTTACATGACTTGGGTAATAGTATGGAAAGATCTTAATAATAATCTTTAATTACTAAGGAATAAACCCTTTTGAAATTTGTCTAACTCTTAAATCAAATAAATAAGGCATAGAACAAACTATAAGGACTAAAATGTCAAAAGAGTAGAACTTCTGGTTGCAAATAAGCATTTTGCCAAATCATCAATTTTTTAAAGGCCGAAATGCATGGTTGGCCTTCCAACTTGGCAAACTCACACAAGTAGTCCTTTATCTTTGACTCAGTGCGAGTTTGTCCTCTAACTTAGCGAATTAAGCATTTTGATCCCTTAACTTTCCTAAACTAAACGAATTAATCCTATGTGGGATGAAAAGTGTCCATGTGAGGTAAACGGTGTGTGTGCTAGTTGTGAGGTAACCACCTTGACGGTAGATTCCACCGCAGCTCATTGATTTCCGAATCGACAGTCATCAGATCAACTTGGGCCCTGTTTCATATTTGGTCGCAGAAAGGTCTCAGAAGACTTTAAGGATAGGGCTGTGAGACGAGACTGATGTGAGAAGAGGTGAGACCAATGCAAGAAGAGGCGATGAAAGATGAACTGATGGAAAAGAAGTGACGGGAGATGAACCGATGGGAGAAGAAATCGACGGGAGAAAAGACCAAAGAGGTGACAAGACTGAGAAGATACCCATGTAAGTATTGTTGATGGGAAAAAAGATTAGGTATTGCAAGGAAGAGATTGGGTGACTCCGATGGGGCAAGAAATTGGGTGGCATTAGGATGAGGTCAGGCGATGCTGACGGGAGAAGAGAGGGTGGCATTGGGAAGGTATCGGGCGGTGCTAAGTCATTGATAGAAGAAGATAGGGTGACATTGGGAAGAGATCAAGCAATGTCGAGAAGGATAGGCCAATGGTGAGGAGAAAAAAAAAACACCATTTATCGTTCCATATACTGAGAAACTAACTCGCTCAATTTTCTAAAATTGATGAACTAAGTTACACTGAGTTGAAATTAAAGGACAAACTTGCTTTAGTCAGCAAAGTTGGAGGATCATATCTACATTTTGATCTTTTTTAAATCCAACGGTGAAGAAAGATAGGGTGCTGGTGGAGGGGCTATAATTTCGAAACTTCCAGAATGCACAGCACATGATGTGACTTGTCTTTACCTTATTATTTTTCGGGTGTCCTTTTAACTGTTTTTTTTTTTGTTTTTTCTTTTTGAAACTCTTTCACAGTTTTGTTCTGCTACATAATCCATTTCATAAACGCTACATTTGATCGTCCGACCGGTCAAGGAATTTGCAGAGCTTAAAATTCTTAAATGTAAGAATGCTAACAGCAGAAACTGACACCAACGTTAAAAAACTCAAAATACAATAACAAACAAACTAAATTACCTCACAAAATAAATTTTATAGACTATTTAAGCTATCATTCCTAAACTATACACATTTATCTAGTTATCATACTAAATGTGTGACAGTCCTCGGAGCTATAAGTCTAATCAGCTAAGTAATTAGTTAATTTAATAAATTAACATTTTAGATAATTTATTCGCAAGCCAAGTCTCAGTATTAAACGGTCCAGTAGCTTAAGAGAGGTCAAAATTGACTATTTAAGCAAGCCGAACCAAGAAGGGCATTTTAATCATTCCACATAGTGACCTAGTTTTATTGTACGATTGGATAGAGTATGAGAAAATATTAAATTTGAGGTATCACGGTTTTTCGTAATTCCCGCTCTATCATCATGAAATTTTGGGTTGACTAAATTGTCCATAAGTGATTTAAGTATAACCTTGAGAAAAATAGGGATGAAATTGAATATAACTGAAGGACTGGGACTGGCCGTTTAATTAATTCTGTGAAGGAATAGGGGCGGAATAATGCTGGGTTTGGACCTAATATTTCTGTCCAGTTACAGAAAAGGCCCCAACTTACTACTGAGCACAAAGAAGGGACCAGGTGCGTGGCATGTGCACCTTAAGACTACATAAGTTAACTTGGCTCATTCTTTTAGCCGGCCATCTTCCTCCTTCATCTCCTGACCACCAAAACCTCTCTTTCTCTCCAAACACAATAGCTAACACCAAATTCAAGTACAATTAAGCAAGTTTTTGAAGAAAAATTAAGTATGGAGCAATCCTAAGCTTGATTTTCAAGCTACTGGTTCAAGTAAGTTTGGTTTTATTTTTCCCCTATTTTTGAGCTTCGGTTTAGCTCTGTAAATTCTGGAAATTAATGTTAGACTTGGTTGTTAAGAGAAATCAAAGGTGCTCAACATGCTTGAAGGTGTTCATGAGCTAAAACCTAAAAAAACTAAGGCTGGAATTTTGGTATAATTGAAACTATGAGTGTTGAGCTAGGTGTGGTTTGATTCTTTTTTTTTTTCTAGCCATATTTTCATGTTCTAGGGGTCTTAATAGCTAAATAAGGTTATTCTCTTACTTATGAATTGATATTTAAAGGCTAGGAAGTGGGAGAATGGGTTCTAAGCAATGAATTAACCATGGAAACATTATTGTGCATTTAAGGAGCATTGATTAAAAGCTTTTGGTATTAATTTTATTCCAGCTAGGAGTTGCTAGTTTTAATGGTTTAAATTAGCTCTAGATGATATTATCTTGCTTATGATTTAGTGTATAAAAGCTAAGAAGCAAGAGAACATTTTTTTGGAAGTGAATTGCCCATGAATGCCATGAATGTACATTAAGGTGTGGTTTTGGTGCTGCTGAAATTGTAGCAGATTCTCGAAATAAACTGTATCATTATAGTAATTTTAGTGGTTATTGCTTGTTATAATCTTGCTTATACACTAGTATGCAAGGCATAAAAAAAATAAGAGAGCAAGATTTTGGCTATGTTTATGCTATGAAAGTGTAAAGAACCACAAGATAGGCAAAAGGGGGACTGAAAAATCTGGGCTATTGGTGGTTGTTTTAGGGGCTGTTTCCAACTGTTAAAAGTGCTAAATTATGCTTAAAATGATCAATATAGGTGATGAGAATAAGCTACAAAAAGAGGTCCTAAGTTTGGCTTGAAACCGAGGTAAAAGGCTAAGTACTTGAAGCTTGCAAACTAAGTTATTTAAGGTAGGGTTACTTGATTTGTATGCTTATGTGTTAAATAAATTTGGCCAAGATACTTGTATATCAAGTAACTGAATTATTGATGAATTTAACAAGCATGTAAATTGAGCATTAATGGCTATTTAAGAAGCTTAAATGATTGGGTTTGGTGGGAAGCCAAACTATGAAGTGTGTAAGTGCGTATTTGTAAACTTGTATGTATAGCAAAATGGACCTTAATATGGTCTAAATTATGGAGAGTATGATGGTTTGAGAACCTAAGATACCTAAGGTTACCATGATGGGCCAATGCTTAGGTTAACCTAAGAGGGAAAGGTATCCTCAACCACTCACATAACCTTGGAACACTAGCATGAACACGTGCATTTAAATAAGTAAATAGTTTGCTCCTGTTCATAAAATAAGAGATATTTGGCAAATACTATGAAGCTTTAAAAGCTGTATTTATATAGACAAGTTAGACTTGTCAATTGTAGGACTAATGAGTGAAGGAATTGTGGGAATTAGCTACTCCTATAATTATTGGCCAATAATACAAGTTCCTAGCACTATGATTTGAGCTCAAGTGCATGAGACATATATTAATATCTTTATAGATAATATGCATGGTCTTATATGAATGTTTTTCTTGTAGGCTTATGACCTTTACTGGGAACCTTTGATTCTCACATCCCTTACGTATTTTATGTGCAGATACTGGTGGACCTGGAGCCAATAACCAATAAAAAAACTGGTTATTAGTATTTTGATACCAAATGTGCATGAGTTAATTGCTATAATCTATTTTTGCTATGTTTCTTTCTTGCAGGTTCTTATTTACTCATAGTACTAACTTACTGGCAATGAGCAGGGGATACTTGAGCATTGTAGTGACCTTTTTTGGGCAATGTAACTCAGGTGGGATTGAATCCCAGAATTCTTAGTATGTGGCATGTGTATAGTACTTTTGTGTATGATGTACATATGTGTGTCAAACTTATGCCTTTGGTAAATGTTATGGAATTAATGGTTGTATTCCCTAGTAGCTTGTATGGATTTACAGTACATAACAATATGGTTTATATAAAGGCATATGTTTTAAATGCTAGCCAACTGCATCGTATATATATTATTTTTATGGTCTTTGACCTAAAGCCATAATAAGGCATAACATAAGACAATATTGCATTAATGATTCAATTAACGAACAAGCTCACTAAGGAACAATTTGCGCAAGTCTAACATTAAATTAGTGTAAGGTTTCTGGGGTCCTATAAGACTTAAATGAGATTATGGGTAAAGGCCTGTGACAAAATGGGTTCGGAAGGAGAAGTGCGAGAGTAGACATCCCAAAATCTTGACAGGGGATTATACAACAAGGGGTCAGAATTTATTTTGTCTCAAACCTTGAGGACTTTAGATGAGATTGAACAGTTTTAGATTGCCCAGGGTCAGCGAAATTCTAAACTACACCATGTATGTATGTATCACATTTATTTCCCTTTGGGAGGTGAGATAATCAAACGAAAGTCCACATGGGAGGTAATTTCGCAGGACAAGAGAGAAAATTTATCACTTTTTTTTTTCAATTTTTTTAATATGGTAACTGAAAAATGATATCATGGGATTACAAAAAAATGACATGGTAATTATAAAAAATGATATTATTCATTTTTTAAAATGTTAGTTTAAAAAATTCACCTTTTTTTTAAAACATTAAGTACGTTAAAAATAAAAAAGATTTTTTTATGCAAATAATAGTATTGGAAGAGTTTTCACTCGATAATTTGAGAAAGGATCAATTTCATAAAATATGAAATGAATTTTATACAATAGAAACTTAATTTTGTACATCAATATCTTAGTTTTGCACAACAGGTATTCAATTTCATAAATCAATATCTTAATTTGTACAATAAGGATCGAATTTCGTGCGTAAGCTCTCAATTTTGTACATCTAGTTTCATACAATACGAACCAAGTTTCCTATATTGGATTTTAATTTTTATACAATAGGACCCTAGGTTCATATATATTGCAACCTAGTTTTAGATAACAAGAACTCCGTTTTACATAATAGCATCTCAATTTTGTACATGAGCAACTCACTTTCATACAATAATAAGAATGTAGTTTCACATTTTCAAACTTCATGCTCATTCAATAGGAACCTATTTTAGAATATATTCACATCAATCTTATATAATAAATTTATAGTCTCAAACTCTACATTCATACAATAATGTCTCATTTTCATACATATGCATATCAATTTCTTAGGACAAGTTTTATTCCATCAATCTCCATACTGGAACAAAGGAACTCAATTTCATATATATGCATGTCAATATCATATAAGAGATTTATAGTTTCAATCTCCACACCTATATAATAAGAGCTCAATTTTATACAACAACAAACAAAATAATGTTCGGAATGAAGTGATGAAGCATTCTACCAAACCATGAATATTGCCGTCCAATCAAACTCAACTAAGATTAAATAAAACTCATTGCAAAATCGTTCAATTTTATGCATGAAATGACTTTGTGTATATGTGTTCGCGCATAAAATCAAACTAAAAAGATCAATAATAACATGAAAAATCATGATTTCAAGTAACTGGCAATAGCAATAACAACAAGGATCTACTTAATGATGAGAAGTAACCAAGCTGCAATGAATTTTCGTGAGAAAGCTTTCCGTTGTTCAAGACTTTTATTGTATAAAATTAAATGAGGACTAAGATATTTTTGTAAGAAATATCTATCCCCTGTTTTTTTTTTTTTTTTGCTACTTTCTCAGACTTTTTCTTTTCATTTACATCTTATATGTGAATATAGTCAAATCCCTTAGTGCCAAATGGCAGGGGGATAGGGGGCTGAGGGATCTCCCCTAACATTTTTGTAAATTATACATATTATATATGTGTATATGTAAAAATAAAGACAAAAAAATAACATTATTTCTCTTGTGGCCCCCCTAATTTTTTAATTATAAACATAATAATATTTTAAGAAGTATAGATATAAAATGGTAATAATTTTCTCTATCTCACAATCATTATACATAAATGCATGTTGTTGATCTGTGTGAGAAATGAAGAAAAAGTCTAACATCAAACAATTAATTTTACTATCTTAATAATAAATAATTAATTATATTTTGAAAAGTTAGAAATGTAAAAATACAACCTTTCCACTTTTTTTGTAAATTTTTGCATTAGCCAAGTGTATTTCATAAGAAATAGAGTAAGATTTTGTGGACGGTGCCGGCGGGGGTCCTAGAGGAAGGCAAAACGCTCAAAACTCACAGTGAAGTGCCTGCGGCTAGTTCTCCTCTTGCCAAAGCCACCAGTGAACCTTCTTTTTTCCATTTGAATCTAAATTTCACATGAATTGAATTGGATTGTACTGTTGTCACTTGTCAGCCATGCATGGCAAGAATAAGAAAGAAAAGAAATATGCCAGGCGGTGGCTCGCCATGGTAGGAAAACAAAAGCTGCTGCCACTTTAGCCCTGTCTAGTTGTGGAGAATTTTCTAATTTTTTTAGAAAAATTTTCAAAAATTAGAAAATGAAAAGAAAATATGTTTAGTTAAATAATTTTCTGTTTTAAATTTCCTAGAAAACAATTTTCTATGCTAATAAGAAATAGAAAACTTGGTTTAAGTTGTTTTCTATTTTCCCAAAAATGAAAAATGCATCGGGCTCACTTTCTCTCTGTCGCGCGATCTGCCTCCCCAGCTCGACGCCTTCGATTTCTCCCTCCCAGCGCCTTTGGACTTTTCCCTCCCAGCACCTTTAACTTCTCCCTCCCAGCGCCTTCGGACTTCTCCCGACCAGCGCCTTCGACCTTCTCCCGACAGATCCTTTCCCTCTCTCTCTCTCTCTGTCTCTCTCTCTCCCTCTGGCACGGAAGAGCGACTGACGGATGTGCGATCGATGGAGGCATGACCAACAAATGCGTGATCAACGGATGGGAAACTGATGTATGTGCAATCAACGACCGATGCACGAATTGACGACAGAGCTCCAATCAAGACGTGATCGAGGATGGCACGAATCAAGACGGTGAATCGAGGCCGTGATTGAGGAAGTAAAACGAGGACCGAGCGGGCTCCGGTGGGACTGTTAGGGCGGGTTCCGCCATTGCCTCTCGCCTGTGGCCTTCACCTTCCTCCACCGTCGCCAGCCTCCGCCTCCATCACAGACGAGTACCCTGAGGGCCTAAACCAAATCAAACCAGTAGGGAGGAGGGATGGAGGGCAGAAGAAACGGGACTGAGAGAGTAGTTAATACTGTGCGAAATTGCTCTATTGTAATTAATAGTTATTGATGTATTTACAGCAAGTGTGCATATTAAAAAAAAAACATAGATACTTTACAAAATTAAAATTCATAAATTTGATATTGTATCTAATTATATTTGATATTATGCTCACATAGCCATTGACTTTAGTGTATCTAATTATATTTGATATTATGCTTTATTTGGAATTGTATTATACGTTGAAAAATACTATAACTAAGAAAGCTCTATTTATCATATGAACATGTTTTTTTTATATGAGTATTGCATTTGAATGTTTTAACAATGTAAAAATATAGAATTTTGTTGTAAAGAAAATTTTCTTAACTAAACATATTTTTCAATTTTTCATTTTCAAAAAACTGTTTTATTGTATAAACAACCAAACATGTTTTCTAAAAAGTATTTTAGAAAACTATATATAGAAAATAAAAACTAGAAACAGAAAATAAAAATGAAAATTATTTTCTACAACCAAACGCCACCTTAATATCCTTTTTCTTCCTCTCTTTGATATTTCACAAATTATCTAAGCCAGATTAACAATTTTTTGTCTAATTATGTGAATGGGACAAACAAAAGCTGCTGCCGCTTTTGTCTTTTACATAGGAAAAATTGTTTCTATCCATTACTTATATACAAGTTATCTTCTTTTACCTAATTATGTGAATGGTCAAAATAATGATTCTGATACTTTTTGTTTTTGTTTGCTCTTTCAAACTTACAGGCAAGGGAGACACATAACTCTTTTTATTTGCCAACACAATTACTTGTTTTTACAAATTACAAGAATAAAAACCAACAAGGTTAGTCGTTTCCAATTTTTTTATTTTTGTTTAAATAAATTATTTTTTAGTTTATACTTTAATAACTATTGCATTTAATTCATTTATAAAATTTTTTAATTATCAATTTTGATATTATATTTATATGACAAATTACTTACATAAATTGTAGGTTAGATCATCAACGATAGGCAAGATAAGGACGATAGACTCATTCTTTGTTAAAGGAAAAGGTAAAGTCATTAACTCACAATGACAACAAAGTGAGTCGATGTTAAAGTCTAATTGCAATGATCATTCAATTCATGAGGAAGAACAACCTTTGAAGTCTCCAAGAATTGAATCCAGAGAAGATGATGCTTCAAAGCCAAGAAGTGTTGATATTGATTCTTTAATTCGTGATCCAAACTTAAGACCTTCAATTTGGGACTATCCAGTTGACCAACGTGATGAGATCAGGAGAGCATATACTAGACTTGGACCTTATCAACCTCATCAATCAAAATATGATCGTTCCGGTCTTGAAGGTCATCATCGAAGTTTCCAATAAGCTTGGTATAAGAATTTATCTTGGGTAGAGTACTCTCCGACAAAAGATGCTACATTTTGCTTTTTTTTGCTACCTTTTTACTAAGAAGCTCCTTGGGCGAGTCAGATCAGATACATTTATTGTGAAAGAATTTAATATTTGGAAAATGAACCCCCCCCCCCCCCCCCCCCCGGGGTTCCTCAAAAAAAAAAAACTTAAAATTCTGATTTCACCCTTGCTTAGTTTCCTATGGGTTCATTCCACATCAAGTAGCACGCATAGCCTGGGTTAGATAGATTTCAAATTGAACTTCTAACCCGAACGTAATTTTTATTCCATTCAACAACATTTTTTGAGGAAATATTTTCCAAACCTTAATCCCTCTCTTGGAACGGAGTGTTTGTTTTAAAGTGTGTGAACCCAATAAGTCAAAAAAAAAAAAAAAGAAGTTGAACTATTCCAAACAGATCAGAATCAGTTTTGGTGTGAATCGGCAAGAAAACACAAGGATATATTTAATATTTGCAATAACAATGAAAGATTAGTACTAATCGAAGCAATCTAGCCGATAACAAGGCCATTAATTAAAATAACACACGTGGCAACTGCAGATGAATTGGTGCTTTTATGATTGAAAACGCCTACGAGTAATCACTATTATATATTATTTGTCGCATTGAAGAAGAATGGCCGGTAGGCCGGGGTTGATCCGGACCTCCTGCGCCTGCCATGTTGCTTCAGCCTTGCAGATCTGGACTGACCAAAACAACAATTTCCTTCGATTCATCCAAACGATGGGCACCACGGGCACAAACTTCTACACACAGTTATGGATGAGGTAATTATTTTATTTACATAGATCTCATCTGAGAACAACATTAGTGGTTAGTTTTGTAGGTTGAAAAAATGATCAGTCGGTATTAGTGTTAGGGTGCTAAAAAAAGTTATTTAAAGATAATTTTTAATTTTTAATTTTAGTGGTTTGATCTTTATCTTTTACCATCTACCAGAGTCAAAATTATTCAATGGTAAAAGTTTTGAAAAACTACCATAGTCATCCGTAATCTACTGCAATCTTAAACGTCGCTTTCAAACGAAGTTTTTGAGTCCTATTAGTAAATTATCTTTTCTTACTTTTGAATGCAAGACAGAAAATTTCGAGAAGAATTTTATCCTAAAAATTGTTTAATTACTTGATTCATTTATTCATTTTTGGGAGAATAAGATGGGTACTTGTATATATCATGCGTTAGGCTCCCCCCCCCCCCCCCCCCCATATATGCCCAAGGACTAAGATTACGGTCGGCATGTGATTTGATTCTGTTTATAAACAAATCAAACCAGTAAACAAATCAATTTGATCGAAGCTGAGTTTACTTCTGTTGGAGTTGTCTACATGTTTTATTCAATTCGGGCGGGCTATTAGGAACAAGGACTTGAAGACATTTTGGTTAATAATATGAATGACATTTATTTTTGGTGACTTACATAGGTACATATGTAATTAAATCGTTGTTCATGTTTATCTTTTCTGAAATTACATGTTTTATTGGATCAGACCTTTGTTTTGTTGTATGCTAACCGATACATTTTTTTTTTTTTTGAGTTATTCCAAGCTAGTGCTACACGTACGGCCACTAGATATAGTTCGGCTGAAACAACATGCAGATGCACGACATCAGAATCAAGACATCCACAGCCATTGTTCAACAAGGAACTCGACTCCTTTTTACCCCTGCCCAAACTGACAAATGTTTCTATTTTGAAAATAAAGAAACTAATGTTAAATAAATAAAATTTCATTACATATCCAAAATATGTTAAGAAAGGTACTAGATAATCTAAATGTATTATTAGATAAAATAAGTAATAGTTTTTTCACCTAAAAAATACAGCCTCCTAGTACTGTGACATTGCATTTTTCATCCAACTTCACACAACTTTCCTAGCTTGAAGGATGAATTCAAATTAAAACAACTTATTACAACGACAATCTTTGGAGTTACCAAATATACAACGTAAGAGGGGTTTGGTGCAAATTTCTGATGACCATAACAGTTTAAGAGTCATACATAAGTTATTACTCTCTCCGTCCTGTTTATTTTGCTCTAAATGAGTTTGCATGGACACCAAGAAAAAAAACATTGTTTTCCCTCTTTTCCTAGGTTTGCCCATCTTTGGTGTCGACTCCCCACTTCTTTGATCACTTGGCTCTCCACTTCTTTGTCATCTTCTCTTCCTCATTATCTATCCTTCGTTGCCTTGCATGCCATCGATTCCAACAAATCTTCTTCCTCCATTTTTGACAAGAGGCTGGCTGAACATAAAAAAGAAACATCTCGCCTTCCCATCGTTGGCCCTTCCCTGACTTCTGTCACCTTCCCATCTATGGTCCTTGATCCCCTGGTCCTTGATCCCTTTATCGCGCTCTGATCTCATCATGCTGCTCATCGCCTTCATTAGACCTCATCACTTCTCACCGGGCTGACCAATCTAGCCTCCAAGCAGGATGAGGAGCACTAATCGGCGGCTGCGATGGCTGATTAGGATAAGGAGGTGCTGAAATCACTCACTATAGGGAAGTGGTCTGATTGCTGAAGGGGTGGCGTGTTTGAATCCAATTTGATTTTGGTAGATATGGAAATAGGGGCATAACTGTCTTTTGGATAAAAAAAAACTTATTAAAAATAAAAATTGTGCAAAGTTTTCGGATTACCCAAAAAGGAAAATTATACAAAAGATATGGGATGAAGAGAGTATTTGTTTATTAAAAAAAACACAGGTTGGGTCAGGTTTCTAGTCCTATTTTGCCGTCCCATTTATAATTGTACCCAAGTGATTGTAACTTATTATATTTATATTTCATTCAGCACTAGGGACTACAATTTAATATATTTGAAGCCTTTTTTTTCAACGACAATGAAAATTTTATTAAAAGAAATATAAAACAAGCAAAAAATACAAACATTATCTTAGAGAAAAATAAATGATACAACAACATCTCAAACTCAAAGAACCTGACTCCAATAAATAATATTCCCTCCGTCCCATTTTAATTGAAACGTTTCTCTAAGCATAGAGATTAAGGTGTTTGTGTAGTAAAAGTTTAAATAATGATTAAAAATTAAATGATTCTTTTTTAAGCTTTATGCGGTGAGAGTATAAATGAAAATTAAAAAAAGATTATTTATTGAGTTTTGTTTAGTGGGAGTTTAAATGAAGGTAGTAAGGTAAATTAGAAGTTAAAAATTTTTAAAATTGAAAACATTTCATTCTTTTTGGGACATAAAAAAAAAATGAATACGTTTCATTCTTTTTATGACGGAGGGAGTACAAGACAAAACCACTCTATAAATAATGCAGACCCTAGCCTAGAACATATCAAACAAAAAATATAGCCGAAAAAATGGACTTTTATGCCATTTTTTCTTGGAAGCAAGTTAAGTTATTTTGCTTGTAAACTTCGAATAAGAAAATTATTTATAAAAATATACATTCACGCAAAAACAAGAAAAACAAAGAACGATAATAGGTTCCTGCTTTTGGGTGACAAAAGTGACACAAAACCAAATGGTGAAAGAGTAAATTACATAAATGCTCCCTAATCTTTTGCCATTGTTTCCTTTTAGTCCTAATCTATCGAATGTTTTGTTTTAGTCCTAAACCTATTAAAATTATTTCATTTTGATCTCTCACTAGATGAAATTCATTAACTCATAATAATTGTCTGATAGAAACTTTTGAAATACTAATTTAAATATTCGGTAACTGTCTTCCAATAAATTTAAATCGTTTAATATTTTTTAATAGTAAATAGACAATTTAAATTAATATTTTTTTCTTCCTGAATGAAATA
Source organism: Aquilaria yunnanensis (assembly GCA_039654915.1). NCBI lineage: Eukaryota > Viridiplantae > Streptophyta > Magnoliopsida > Malvales > Thymelaeaceae > Aquilaria > Aquilaria yunnanensis. Next base: position 9,709,601 of record CM077595.1, read on the forward strand.
ATTTCAATTTACAGAGAGGAAAAAAAGGTGACTTAAATTTTTTATTAACTACAAAAAAATTATTTTACAGATTAATTTTATTGTAAGACAATTATCAGATAGTTTAAATTATAATCTAAAATGTTGTTATCAGACAAATACTTTGAGTTAACAAATTTTGATCAAATTGGGACCAAAATGAAACATTCGCAATAGATTTAGGACTAAACCAAAACGTTTTAATAGGATTAGGACTAAAACAGAATATTGAATAGATTAGGGACTAAAAAGAAACAATGACTAAAGGTTAGGGACCATTTATGAAATTTACTCAATGGTGAAATAACAAATTTATCTTCCGCTGCAGTGCACGCACGTATACATACGAGGCCGAGGACCAGGTACAATGCACCCTTTACAATTAGATTCCGCCACGTCAGAGGAACAGACAGACTGCTCCAGCACCAGAATTTGTCGTTCCGTACGGACGTCCAATAATAATCCAGTCTCTTTCGGACACAACGGTTAGGTCAAAGACTGGCACTGTCTGACTGCCCGCAGAGAGTAATTCCTGTGTGCGCCTCTCGTTTCTGTTAGTGTTTTTTTCTCCTTTTTGGGTTGGGGACTTTTTTCAAGCTTTTTTTTTTTTTAATCTTTTTTCTCTTTTTTAAGCTTTGAATTTTTAAAGGGAAACTTATAATTATTTCATGAGGTTTGTTTTCACCTATAATTTGTACATTTTATTTAAAAAATCTACACTCTGCTCCATGTTTCTTTTACACTGTTAAAAAATAACTTCTGAAACTGTAATTTAAACTATATCATAGTTATCATCTAGTAATTTTAATTTTTTTTAATATTTTTTTATAGTTAATAAAAATTAAAATTTTTTTTTTGTAAATACATTTTCCTCTCTGTAAATGTATATTAGCATTTTTTTTAAATGTTTGTTAGCTTTGAAAAAATAAGAAATCTCAAAATTACTGGAATATGGTTATTAAACGGTTTAAATTAAGGTTTTGGAAATTGTTGTCGAGATTATAAATGAAACAAAGGGTAAAGTGTAGGTTTTTGAAAATAAAGAGGGCAAATTGTGGGTTAGACCAAACAATAGGGTTTTTTTTTAAATTTTCCCATTTTTAAATTTATTTTTTTGAATATCTGATTTTTGTATTTGTTTCTTTTCTTACCCCCTAAATATTTCATAAGACATACAATTGTCGAAAACTATAAAGAGAAGTTAACATGATCCACTTAACTCACATCTTCACCAACAAATGAACTGAAACTCAAGAAAGGTGTGGTATCCCTGTCTCTCTCTCTTCCAATCTTTGTTCTCCACCACCCATTCAAGGATGTGTACTTTTTATTTGATACATGAGGAGATGAGTATCTTAAAACTCACATAAAAGTGATTATAAGGTCTTGCCAACGCACATGGCAGTCATGTTTAAGGATGGATATACTAATATAAGCCTCATATATATATTCAAAGTATCTAACGGTTCTTAACTTATTAAAAAAATTAATTGTTTCCAATTTTGTTGATTTTTATCCAAAATTAATATCATTTAGAAAGTTAACACTTTATATACTTAATAATCAATTAAATAAAATTTTTTAAAGGTAATTAATTTTTATGATTTTTTTTCATACATGAATTAGAAAATAAATTCTAATAAAAAATACTTAATTTTTCATAAAATATTTTAAAAATGTTTTTTGGACTTCTTAAATTGTGAAACTTCAATTTGCATAAAATATGTTGTGTAAGAAATCAACAAAATTGAGAATTCAAATACTAATGCTTGATTAAATAGGGGTTGAGTTCTAGAAGCTTCCCTTTAAAATTATTTTAGGGATGAGATTTGATGTTGAGGTTTCTATTCATACTGAGTACACATCTTTTTTCTTACAACGTGAGTGGTGAAAGTTTGAAAATGACATTCATATAATTGAATGATTCAAATTCGGTCAAGGATCAATAGATCTGAAAGGAGAAAAAAATAGTGTGGCTTATTACAAATTGGATAAATTTCTTTGATAATGCTTCCTAGGGATTAAGGGAACTCCAATATGGTATTTTTCTAGCAGTATGTTAATCTTTGGATTGAAAGCAAATAAACATGATAGGTATTTTGAAATGGTGGAAAAGTCAAAATTTGGGCATTGGAGAATTACATTTCCTGAAGGCCTAAATCCACAATTCACCCCCAACTTTGGTGACTTAGACACTTAACCCTTCAACTATGACTCGGGGCAACTCAGCCTTCAAACTTTATAAATTGGAACACATAATCCATTCCATCTAATAGAAATATTCTTTTTTGTTTCTAAGGGACTTATATAACAATAACATTGAACAAGGTGACCGAACTTGGTATTTTAGCATATTACTGTTTGAGATGCTGTTTTTCTTCGTAACTTCACATGTAAGGGATCAGAGAGTTCATTAGGAAATTGGGAGCATCCTCAGCATGCTAATTAAAACTGCAGAATAAGATAAATTGTCAAACAGCAATTGCTAAACTGTCAAATTCAACCTCCTTGTTCAATGTTATTGCTATTTAAGCCCCTAAAAATGAAAAAAAATATTTTCAGCAGTTAGAGGGGGTTATGTGTCTCAGTTTACAAAATTTGGGGGTTGAGTTGTCCCGATTCGTAGTTAAAGGGGTTAAATGTCCAAGTTAGCAAAGTTCGGGAGTAAATTGTGGATTTAGGCCTTTCCTGAAAGGAAAAATTGTCTGGGTGGAGGAGATTCTTTCACTTGATGGATGCTTTGTTCGATGGGTAACAAGAAATCCTTATTCTTGTAAGGGGCATAATTCGTCAGTAGAGAACTTTGTTCCTCAACATCATTGGCGGCCTAAATAAAAATTGAAGGGCTTTAAAGAAACAAGGTTGAATGGAGGAGCTTAAGCTGTGGTAACGTCAAATGAGATTTGAATAAATAGAGGATGCAATGAGACATCAAAGTCACCAGATGGTGCGACTTTCTCTGGGGATGCATTATGAGAAAGTACCCAGACCTAAGCATTCTAAGGGAAGAAAGTGGCTTTGGTTGGAAGCAACCCAGGCTAAACAAATTGATATGGGAAAGTATGTATATATGTATTGCTTGTTCATTGGCTGTACAGATTTGCCATTATATAGTAGTAAGTAGAGAACTATTTTAGGAATACAATTATGTACAGAATCATAATCTTACAATTTCTCTATTCTAATTACTGATTAAGTGCTTGATCCACGATTTTCTCCATATGTGTTTGAATTCCAATCACAAATGAATGTTGAATGCCTTGGTTGATTTTCTTTGCTTTAACACTCCCTCTCAAGTTGGAGTGTAAATGTCAATGACACTCAACTTGCTGAGATGTGTGTAAAAAGCCGGTGACCGCAATAGCTTGGTAAATATATCTACTATTTGATTTCAAGTTTGTACATAAGTTGTCTTGATTTCTCCTATTTGGATTCTCTCATGGATGGTATGGCAATCTTGTTCAATGTGCTTAGTCCACTCATGATACACAGGGGTTCGCTGTAATGTGTAAGGCTGCTTGATTGTCAGAAAACAACCTTGCTGGTTCAGGATGTGGCACAAGTAAATCTTTTAATAAATATCTCAACCAAGAAAGCAGTTGTAGCCATGGATCAATACTCCGCTTCTGCTGATGATCTTGAAATTATTGTCTACTTCTTACTTTTCCATGACACAAGAGACTTGCCAAGGAAGATACAATAGCCTGTTACAGATTGTCGTGTGAATGGGCATCTTGCCCAGTCGGCATCGCAATACCCGATCAAGTGGAGTGGACTATTTGATGAGAATAATAATCCTTGCCCAGGAGCTGCCTTCAGGTATTGAAGAAGTCGATAAGCAACCTTGAGATGATGCATCTTGGGTTTCTGCATGAATTGGCTAAGTGTGTTTACAGAGTATGTGATTTCAAGGCGACTAATTGTGAGATAAATCAATTTCCCAACTAGCCTGCGATATTGAGTGGAATCCTTGAGAGCTTCACTCCCTATATCTGTTAGTACCAAATCAAGTTCCATCGGGACAGTTGCCGGTTTTGCTCCAAGTAACCTAGCATCTTCCAATATGTCAAAAGTGTACTTTCATTGACAGACTGTAATTCTTGCCTCGGATTGGGCAACTTCAATGCCAAGAAAGTATTTGAGTGGTCCAAGATCTTTAATTTTGAAACAACTATTGAGAAACTTCTTGAAGTCACTGATGGCTTTCTCATTGTTGCCTGCTATAACCATATCATTGACACAAAGAAGCACAACAGTAATAGAATCCCTATAAACCTGTGTAAATAATGAGTAATCGAATTTTGACTGTTGAAATTCAAGTTCCTGAATTGTACAAGAAAACCATCGGAACCAACTACGTGAAGCTTGCTTAAGGCCATAAAGTGACTTGTGAAGTCGACAAACTAAATTCTCCCCTTGTCGACAATAACCTGAAAGAGGCATCATGTATACTTCCTCATGTAGCTCACCATGGAGAAACGCATTTTGTACATCCATTTAGTGTAAAAGCCAATGTCGGACAGCAGCTACAGCTAAGAGGCAATGGACAGTGATTAATTTGGCAACATGAGCAAATGTGTCTTTGCAATCGATGCCTTCCTGTTAGGTGAATCCTTTAGCAACAAGTCAGGCTTTGTGGCTCTCAATTGTACCATCTGCATGATATTTGATCTTAAAAACCTATTTACAACTGATGGGTCACTGGTCAAGGGGAAAAGGGACCATGGACCAAGTTTTATTATCCTTAAGAGCCTTAATCTAAGAATTCATAGCTGCAACACATTGAGGTCATGTCTGGCCTGTTCATAAGTTGCCGGCTCAACTAGTCGAGATATATTATGCACAAATGAATGATACTTATCAAACAGCCTAGAGTAAGAGACATACAGTTGCAATGGATAGCAAGTGCCAGACGAGGAGAAAGAGGAGAAGTCAGGGCCTAGGATAATAGCATGGTACATTTCAAAATTTCGGAGATGTGGTGGAGGTCGATGGGTGCGAGATGAACGGCGAAGGTTAAGAGTGTCGTTCGGTCTTTGGTTTGCTGGGGGGAAATGGTCATTTGATGGAATTGGGGAAAATGATGAGTCGGTTGGTACTAGAGATGGGTCCATAAGTGGTGATGTTGATAAGGTGGTGGTGTCAGTGGTTGTAGAGCGACAAGAGTAGACTTTCGGTAGAGCTAGATTAGAATTGGTCAAAGGGTTTATTGCTATTTGTGGCGAAGAGTCAGGGATAAAATTATGTGGTGAGTGAGAGTTGATTGGATTGGTTTGATCAGAAGAATTGGGCTCTGGAGGATAAATTAGGCCGGATGGGAGAGGTAAGACAGGGTGGTCATCTTGATTTTCTGGTGGAAGTTTATTCAAGGGGAATATGTGCTCATGACATGTGACATCCCAAGAAGTAAATTTTTTTTACTTTCAATATCATATAAACGGTACCCCTTTTGCCCCAGAGGGTATCCAACAAAAACACAACAATGTGCATAATAATCAAACTTGTTATTAAGGGTGAAATTGGTGGCATAACATAAACAACCAAAAACCCTAAGGTTGGAATAAATTGGTGGAGTGTGGTGTAAAAGCTCATATGGAGATTTGTAGAAAAGTAGAGGTGTGGGTAGACGATTAATAAGATAACATGCTGTTTGAATACTTTCCCCCCAAAACCGTAATGGTAAATTAGGTTGAAATCGTAGGGCACGAGCCACATTTAAAAGATGACGATGTTTACGCTCAACTACCCCATTTTGTTTGGGGGGTATGGGCACATGTGTGTTGGAAAATGATGCCATGTTCTTCAAGAAAAGAATGCAATGATGTGAATTCACCCCCATTATCAGCACATAAAATCTTAATGTCTTGATGAAATTGAGTTTTGACCTAAGAAAAACAAGATTTCAATAAACATTAAGTATTGGATTTAAAACTCATAAGATATACCCAAGTGAAGTGAGTAAAATCATCAACAATGGTTAGAAAATAACGGGTCTCGCAATGTGTGTAAATTTTGTATGGATCCTAAATATCACAATGAATCAAATCAAATGGTGCAATTGTTTTTATGGAACTTGAAGTAAAAGATAAACGAGTTTGTTTTGCTAAAGGAAAAATCTCACAAACATGTTTAGACTAAAAAACAATTCTGGAAATGATTTGGATAAATTGTGAAGAGGAGTTGTAGATGGATGTCCAAGGCGTTGGTGCCAAAAGTCGGAAGTGCGGGTTATGTGATTGACAAGACGAAGATTTTGGCTTGGTGTGAGATAGTAGAGACCATTAAAATGCTTGCCCAGGCCGATCGTCCTCCTCATATCCATGTCCTGCACAACACAAAAATCTGGATAAAATATCACTATGCATCTCAAGGCTTGTGTCAATTTACTCATAGATATCAATTTCACACGAAATTCAGGCATATGAAGAACTCCATCAAGAGACAATTCTGACAATAATTAAATTGATCGAACATTTTCAATGGTAGCTTGTTTCCCATTTGGTAGTCCAACAAAATCATAAAGTGCCTTACTTTTATTGTGAGTAGGTGACAAGTGTGATACGTAGTCTGTCGCCCCACTATCCAGAATCCAATATAATGTGGAATGTGTACCATGTTCTATATTATTATAGCTAGGTGTGAAAATACCTGTTACATTTTCGAGTGGTTGATCGTTACCATTTTTACTGCGAAGCAAAGCCAAGATCTGTTTGTATTATTCTGCTGTAAAAGTGGGGCCCTCGTTAACTGATTCCCTTTTTATCTCAACATTATAAGCTATTGCCTTTTTATTTCTGGGTTTCACATTCTTCCCATGCCATTTGTGGCCAACTGGAAATTCTTTCAAATAATAGCATCGAACCACCAAGTGTCCTCCTTGATCGCAATAAATACATTGCAAGTCCTTGCGGTAAGAAAAAGAGGCCATCATCTGTTGTACTGGTGCGCTCACCTGTTGTGTTGATGTGCGAGCTAACTACATAGCATACGATGCCAGCAAAATATCCCGATGAGTGGCAACTTTCATCTACCTCTCTTGTTGGAGGATTAAGCCATGAACCTTTCGTGTATCTGGAAAGGGGCTCATCATCAAGATTGATCCACGAACATGTGAATAAGATTCATTCAGCCCCATTAAAAATTGCATCACCTTTTCCTTTTCTTCTCTAACAACAATCTTATTCAACATGTCATAGGAACACGTGATGGGTTCCTGATAAGATCCCAATTCATCCTAAAGCCCCTTGAGTTTGGTATAGTAAGCAGAGATAGAAAGAGATCCTTGGCGACATTCTGCAATTTCCTATCAAATTTGGTAGATTCTCGATTCGTTCCCATGAGAAAATCCGTCATTGAGGTCATTCCAAACTGTTGCTGCTGTATCAGAAAAGATCACACTATGAGTTATGTCGGGCTGGATGGAATGGAGAATCCATGTTATCACCAGATCATTGTAGCGTTGCCACAACGGGAATCTTGCGTCTGTTGTTGGTGGCGCATTCACGGATCCGTCGATTAAACCAAGCTTGTTTTTTGCGCTGAGGCTAAGACGTATAAAGTGACTCAATTCGCCATAGTTACGTCCATCTAGTAACGTGTTAACCAGGGTGATTCCTGGTGTGTCTGAATGGTGCAAGACTAGAGGATCAGGTAGTGAAGTTTCCTTCCCTTCCGTGCTTTAAATTGGTTCAACCATGTTGGTTGATGGGGGTTTGTTTTTGGTGGTGGAAGGTGTTGAACTGGAGGCACCAGAATTGGTGCTCTGATACCGTAAAAAAATTGATATGGGATAGTATGTATGTATGTATGTATGTATTACTTGTTTATTGTCTGTACAGATTTTCCATTATATAGCAATAAGCAGAGAACTATTTTAAGAATACAGTTATGTACAGAATCATAATCCTACAATTTCTATATTTTAATTGCTGATTAAGTGCTTGATCCACGATTTTCTCCATCATGTGTTTGAATTCCAATCACAAATGAATGTTGATTGCATTGGTTGATTTTCTTTCCTTTAACACAGGCAGCGACGGATAGAGGAGTTCTGGCATCGTGGTGATGGTGTCTGCATCCAGCAAGGAAGTTAGACTGTTTGGTCTCAAGATTGTGGATAATGGCGAGCTAAGGGCCGCGACTCATGGAGTTAAATTGATGGATTCAATTGCAGGTGGTTTAGGTTGAAATTGGCATCTAAGATGTCAATCAAACATGGCAGAGGTAAATTCAGAGCATCAGAGGTTGCAGGTTGTCTTGAAAATGGAGGCCTCTTCAATTAATCAATCAATGCATCAGTTGGGAAAGTGGTAGATCTCAAGGAAGGCGAAAGGGATGGTCTAGGGAAAGATGAAAGAAGCAGTGACGTTTGTGGATCAAGTATGGGCTTTAAATGGAACAACTAATTGTTTTATTATGCATGAAATTGGTGGGCTATTTAATTTTGGTGGGCTTGATAAGAGAGTGAAGAATTTAAAAAAAGAAAGCAATTAAACAAGTGTAAAGAATGTGCTTTGAGTATTTTGGAGAAATTTGACAAGATAAAAGATCAAAAAATGGGTGAAAAAAGTTGGATTCAAAGTTAAAAGGTTCAACGTTAAAAAACAAGCTGAAAAAATTGGAGCAAGGTATTATATCGCCAAATAAAAGCCATGAGAAATGACCAATATTTTTCTTTCCTTCATTGTAAGGTTTCCTTCATTGGTTCTGGGCTTTATTTGCAGACGTGAGCTTTCCTGCACTTAGGTTAAGTGACTATGTTCTTGCTTAAAATCCTTTTGTTCTTGGGACTTCTTGATTTTGTATGTTTTGGCTCTTTGTTTTCTAAAGATGCTTGGGTTGTGGGGTTTTGATTTTTTAGGGCTTTGTTCTTGGGGCGTTGATCTATATTGGGCTTTTTGGATTTAACGTGTCTTAGGTTATCATCTTTCTCTTTAAGATAATGCTTGTTTCTCTTTTGTTTTTTGGCTTTAATAAAATCTTCTTTGCTGATAAAAAAATTAATATCTCTCAAATATTTGATTTGTCTTTTTACCAATAATTTTATACTCGAAGATATGACAAAAACATGAGTTTTTTAGGAGTGAGGGAAAAAAGAGTTCTCTCAAAGTCAAGCCAGCTCCAAAGCAGGGCAAAACCTTTGCCAAGTAAATTGAGGATGCAATACGCATTTATAGCTTCCATAAATTCTTCCATAATATATATATATATATATATATATATATATATATATATATATATATATATATATATATATATATATATATATATATATATATATATTTTGATCCTCATCTTACAAGGCAAAACATGATTTTACAATCTTGCTTTTGAAAACTATTGAGAGCTCAGTTTATTTGATTGAAACTTGCCAATGGAATAAGCAAAATAGGTGATGATTGATTCATCAAAACAACCCTATATAATCATACCCACACAGCATCGATGGTAGGTGATTGGAAGAGAGTCAATCAATGCTCGACATGGTTGGGTGTTAATCATTATGAAATGACACACTTAACTATACTTCTAAGACGTTCTTACAAACTTGAAAGGATGGTAACACGTAGTGTTTTTTGATGTTTAGGGTCCTGTGTTGTAACGGTGATATTCTTGGTAAGGTTGAGTTGATGATCATCTTCCTATGTATGTAAAAGCGAAGAATTCTATGGACATACATACGATTAATAGTAATCTACCTTGGTAAGAGCCTGTTAAAAACTGGGGGCACCAGTTAATCTTTATATAAGACATATTTATAGAATTTTCAACTAATGGATCAAATTGCTTATTAAATGAAAGATCCTACACCCAAAAATAAGAATTTTGCAAAAGTTAGTGGAGGCAATTATTAACATGGCTCCACCGTGCAATATGTGTGCGTGTGTGGGGCATGTTGATTTGGATCAGCTTCCTTCACCATAACAGTGTCCTATGCCAGCAGTTTGGGCCCTGACTGACCAGAGGACTGTTCTAAATATGGATTTAATTTCCTTTACTAATTTGGGTCGAGGGTACATGAACTACTTTCAGTCAATTGTAATTCCATGAAAATCCAGCAACACTGGACATGTTCTAACGCTATGATCCTTTAGCTGGTCCGGGATTAGAGACTTTGGACAAATCACAGTGATAATTCAAGTAGGCTACGTCAAAACGTTTGTAGGTAGACAATAGTTCTTTAGAACACCAGTAAGTTGATCCTGGCAGTTGTGCCATTACGATTTGCAATCCTCGGCATCAGTCCTGAGGTCTTCATTCTCCAGTTAACTGGGGACTTTGTGTTTGAGTGCAGCAAGACGAACAAATGGTGAGTTGCAATCAACAATGGCTACATTTGGTAATTTGCAACTTCATTCCATTATAGTGAAAAAAGACTGCCAAATTACACTAAAAAAGGCAATTCGACGCCAGCCATGTTTGGAGTGTGAAAATGGAAGGGGCAATATTTTGGCACCGTCCTTTCCTTTCCAGCTTCACAAACGCTAAGTTTCTCCCAGACTAATGCTAATAACAAACTGTACAGACTAGAAATGCAACGAATATGTTCACAGAGACCCCAAAATGTAGTTTATACTGGTGTGTGGCTCCTCAAAAAACAGGCCCGAGACCAAAAATGTGAAGCTTCTATGCTCCCAGCCTCAAAAGTCATACTCAACATTACTTCCACGCTTGTTTCTGCGGAATTGTTTCTTGTCTTTGCTGCTGCCAGCGCCACGAGAAGAGCTGCTCCCAGCACCACGAGAAGAGCTGCTGCCTTTGTTCCCCTTCCTTCCACTTTTATTGCTGTCACAGTACTTTTCGTCGATATTCTTCCTTGACTTCTTCTGCTTCATTCCCCGGATAGCGGATAACTCTGTTGTTGGTTCTGGGTCGTACACATCAGGAGCCCATGTCACAGTCTTCTTCTCTGGACCTACACCTTGTTTCTTGCGGCTACCTTTCATGGCAGACACCAAGTTGAACACAGTCTGCTCATTATACAACACAAAGGGATAATATTAACAAATAATGGCAATCTCTTAAGTAGCAAATAAATCAAGGCCATGATGAGATATTCACAAAGTAAGCAAAAATAAGAACAGAATATTTCATCTTACAATTGTTTCCTCAAAGAAAATTTGCTGCAGTGCCACTTCAAACTCCGCATCTTCTTCATCAGAAGGTGCACCATGAGGTGTCATGCTTTCATCTGTTCCATGTTCACCATACAGCTCCACATCACTATTTTCATCTTCATCAGATTCATCATTATCTTCATCCAAATAACCACGCAGTATAGCTTGCTTTATGTCAGTCAGATCATCAACATCTTGCAAACCTGACTTGCGAAAACGCGAGCAAATGTCCATAGCCAATTCCTGTTGAGGTGCGAAGACAATGAACTGCATACTTAAATTTACGTATTTCAAATCCTAGTTCAGGAAAAAGAAAACCAAACTGCTTCCAAAGAAACAGAACACATAAACCCTGAGAAGACAGGATTTAGCAAGCCAAAATACAGATCACAGATATGGTCCCAAACCACTAACAGAACGCCACAACCTAACAAACTATGGTTCCAACAATCCTATCTTTAGGATATGACAACACTAGAATGGCCATTGAGCACTAAAATAATCCTTTTTCTGATAACCCTAACGAGGCTTGCCAGTCAAGTTACCGACACAGCCAGATATTGCTGATTTTAGAGTATATTTGAACTAGATAAAACACAAGGTGAAGTCAACAATCAGAATGCAAATACTACTACTAAATGAAAACGCTTAAGCTGCATTGTGAAGTATCGAGATTCACATAGTTAAACACATCAAAATAGAATACAACCAAAAGCTTCGCAACAAAACAACCACATATCAGTCTCATAACTCATTTATTGAAACACACGAACAGATAACAATCAGGCTCAGACACGTAAAAAGAACATGGAAAAGGAAATCTTTCTTTTATTAAAGACATGGTGCCCATCGATCATCAGCAGCATCTAAAAAGAAAAGAACTGGACAACCTACCAAAGCCTTGCAGTCACAAGAGTGCAACATTGTACTCCAAAACAGGGGTACCACAAGATATTTTCAATTTCAAGTCCAGTCGTACAAACTTAAACCCTAAACGCATGGGTCCAAAATCAATACCCTGTAACCAGTTAACCACCCTACAAGAAACCGATCAATACAACAACTTTGGAGCACACCCAATAGCGTGTAGCAAAAAATTTCATGAAGAGCAACAGTGAAGAAATAAAAATTTAGAATTTAGGTCCTTACGATAATAGTTCCCAGGAAGAATTGAGATTTTCAATTGGACTCGTTTAATAACAGCTGTGGCGCTTCAGCAGAAAGATTGGGAAATTTCACGTGTCTGCTTCACAAGGCAGCAGCTGTGGTATCGATCACCTCCGATCCGGGAGGTGGGACGACAGCACGGCGGTGCGGCAGAAATTCGGAAGTCTGGGTCCGGCGCACGGCCTTTATGGACTGTTTTCTGATTTTTTTCTTTCGCCCCCTTGAAGAGCAAAACAAAAATAATTGCGTGCGTGATTTACTGATTTTTGTTTAAGAAAGATGAGTTTATAGCCTATTAGCTTTATCCAAATAGGAGTCGAAGCTGTGTCAGATTAGGTAAATTGCTAATTAAGCTCCTTAATAACTTTAAAAGAGTGCCTTCTGTCTTCTGAACTTATTTTTGCTTATGCCAAGCTTCTCTTTTCTCTCCTCTTCTCTTTTCGTCCATCGCCTAATTGCCATCGAAAAACATTGCAAACTACGGGTTATAGTTTCTAAGGAACGAAAGCTGGAACAGTGTTTTTTTTTAACAAAAAGTTGAAGAGGGCGAAAAGGTTATCACATCTTAAGCCTATATGGTAAGATGCAAAAGTATGGTTTAACTCGTGGAAATGACTTACGCTTGCACTTGCACAGCATTTTTCCGTACAAATGACTTTTTCTACCATGCCACTGCCAAGTCTCTGGCTCTCTAACTATGAAAATGACACGACAGGGTGCATACTAAATGGGCTAGCGGAGAAAATTATTTTAGTGTGAGTAATTGTAACTATTTTGATGTGCTTTTTAATGAGTGGATCATCATACAAATTGTATGAGGTTATAATCAATATGTTAAATACCATTATTGTTAGGTATATCGTTTGGTACATCACATCCTAAATTTTTAAGGTATACTATATGATATATCATTATGTATATTACACCTCAAATTTTTAAAGTATATTGTATAGTATATCGCACCTCATATTGTTACATTTCCGTAAAAAAAAAAAAAAAACTCCATTCATCCCATATTCTTTGCACAATTTAACTTTTTTGATTATTTTAACTTGAATTTATTCATATTAATATTTGTTAAAAAAAATTAAAACAAATATATTTAAAAATTATATGTCTTGATTTATCATTCTTATATAAAAGTTCTTCATTTATATACTAAAATGTTGAAACTAAAAAATCATAGATCAATTACTAAAAAGTAAATGGTGCAAAGAATATGGTACGGAGGAAGTATATGTTAGAATATTATTTTAAATGACATGAATTCAATAATTTTTTTACACATTTTATATATATTCTAATTTTTTTTCATTATAATTTTTCAAATATAAACAAAATATATATGACAGAAGATATTTTTTTAATACAAAAAACATAAAAATGCTATATTTATAGAGTAGAATAGATAATACTCAGAAAGAAACTAATTTATTGATATAAGAGAAAAAAATAATACTTTAATCATAACAATACATTTCTAATATCACATTGAGTTTCTAGGTGGCTTAAAGTAACCATTAAATTTTTTATGTTAACTAAGAAAAGTAACCAAAATAATAAAAGTAAATATTTATTTTATGATATGTGTATTAATTATATTTTAATGGTTTATATATTTATGATATTTTGATGTAAAATGATAAAAAAAAATCTCACACTCATTCATGAAAAATAAAATATTGTAATAAATATCTTGCAGTATTTGATGTATATCACGATTTTCGGACAAACTGTATACAAAAAGTGAACATTATGCGAATTACAGCAAAATACTATGGTATACCACGTAATAAAATGACAAAATATGAAAATATTTAAATCGTATATTACTTATCTGTGATAAGCGGTATACCACAATATTTAACTTCATAATCATAATAATTTTTTTAAAAAAATTATATACAAATTATATATTTTTTTCAAATTCAGTGGTTGTAATTGTCATCACTCAGCTGCCCCTTATACTAAACACATGTTCTTTTAAAACTTTCTCCTTTATCTTTTTTTTTTTTTCTGGAATTTTGTAGCCATTTTTAGCATATGCATGTCATGTCAACATGTAGCGCAAACTCGTTGACATGCATTATCCACGTATTGTGCTAATACGGCATAAATTGAAACTTACCTCTGTTTTTTCTTTTGGTTATTCAGATTTTTTTACTGTAGGGGTTAGGGATTTTCCACGAAAACAAAGGAATGATGTTTTGATGAGCGTCATCAATATTTGGTTCAAATCGAAAAAATTAAAAAATTAAAATAATTTAATAATTCGGTTTAGTCAATTTGGTTCAACTTCGGTCAAAACTGAATAACAAAGATTTTTGTTTTGGTTTTGGATATCTATTAATTCAATAACCGAATTAACCGAAATTTTTGTTATCAGATTTCTTTTTCAATTTTTTTATAGACAATAAAGTTACAAACCAACCCAAATTAGTTTAGATTTTTATTTTCTTTCTTTCCATAAACAATAAATCTTTTATATTGGATGGAATCTCGAAGGACAAACAATGCCTCCCTCTCATTCTCTCATCTCTCATAGAATCTCACTCCCATTTCTTTTCAGTTAATTCAATTTGAATCGAGTCGAATTGAAATTTTTCAGTTCAGTTTTAGAGGCTAATTCGGTTTATTCGGTTTTTTATTATCCAAAAGTTCGATTTAAATCAAATAAACCGACTAATCACCCCTCTTAACTCTTTAACTTTGGTTGGGAATGTGTAAAGCCTTTACTGCTCTATATTGGGATTTGGAGACATAAGAGTATAATGTAAAGAAGCAAATACGAAAGCAAATAGGGTTACAAGGCCTATTAAATTCCTAACAGAGAAGGGCCCATCAAGACCAAGCCCAAGACAATACAGTTCTCTTCCATATTTATTGGCTTTTGGATTTTGAGAAAGACACAAAAGGTAGCTAGGGAATGGAGGTCGTCAAAGAAGTTCCATTAATAAAAAGAAGTTGTGAGTTAGGCCCTGTTTGGGAATAGTTTTTATCATCAACATTAGAGTTTTGAATGATTTATTTAACGGTTGAGAAGAAAACATTATAGTTTTTTTAAAACCACCATTGGATAGTTTTTTTAAAACTCTAATGCTAATCGCTGACACTAATACCAAACGGGGCCTTAATCACATGATAATGTTTACGTCCTAAAAGCACTTAATAGTAATTTCTTTTACTAAAATCTTCAATGTTTTTTATGAGTTAATTGTGTCTGTGGCTTCTAACATTTTATTATTGTCCTATTTTAAACCATAATCTCAAAATCTTGTATGGAGGATCTTTGACCTTCATTTATTGTTTCATTTTAGACCTTTAAATGATGAAAAATGTTAAAATTGATGGAACTGACCATGTGGCGCCAGTGTGGATGATTTCCCATAGTGGCATAGTAAATCAACTACTATTGATGATGTATAAAATGAAGAAAAAATTAAAAAAAAATTAAATTGAAACCTAGAAACTAACAGCCTTCCACTTTCTCTCTTGCTCCTCTGCCTACCATTGGCAGCCTTCCACATCCTTTCTCGCTCCTCTGCCCATCACTGGCACCCTTCCACCTATTCTCCTACTCATCTACCCATAAACCGGTGAATTAATTTTTCTTTGCCTCAACACCCTTCACTAATGCCCAGCTTCCATCCACATCATCACCTCCTCAGACGGCCCCTTAACTCCCCCAGCATTCTTTAGCCCTTATTCACTACCTTTTTTTATGCAAAAGCATGTTGCAATTGCTCCCCTTATAGTGAAATCAAAGGTTCTAAGTATTCTGCAAAATTGAAGGCTTTGGCAAGAAACGAAATCAAAGTTAGGGAAACAAAATTGAAGCGGGGAAATGAAATTGGAGTTAGGGAGACAAAATCGAAGCTTCTTACGGTGACGTGAGGCAGCTGAAGAACATGAACAGACAATCAACATGAATGGATAGTCGACATGAACGGACAAGGGTATGAATGAATAGTGGGTGGCGGACAGTGGAGGGGATTATCAGTGAAGCTAGGTATTAAGGACCTTTCATGCAAGATTTTGATATTAGGGTCCAAAATAGAACAATAATAAAAGGTTAGGAGCCAATGACACAATTAACATTGTTTTTAACTAAAAGGGTTAATTACAAATTTGCCCATTGATATTTAGATGATATTACATTTTACCTGTTTTATTTCAGAAATATATACACTTTGTCCATTGCCATTTTTACACGGTTTAATAATAATTTCTAAAATCTTAATTTAAATTGTACGATAGTTATTTCTTAGTGATTTCAATCCGTCTGTGTTAAGTGCATGACATATCTATTATTTAATCCTTATTTGTGTACTTTATAGCAATAATTGTTAGAATTTATAGCCAATTCATTTTAACTTAAGTCAGCTAGCTTATTTTTACTTTTACATCTTTTTTACTTGAAACCAATTTTATTTAAAAGCTAATATTATGTAGACGCAATAATCCATTTGAAATCAAATTTTCATTATGTTTTTAATTTTTTATGAATTTTTCTTTTTTAATGTCTTAAACTAGAAAATTTCATAAAAATTTAGTAAGATTACAAAAATTGTATTTTTAATGGATTATTGCAGCTACATAATATTGAATTTTAATTAAAATTAGTTTCAGGCAAAAAAGACGTAAGAATAAAAATAAGCTATTTTGAAGTTAATTGACTCAAGTTAAAACGAATTGGGTGTTAGTGTCCTTCTGGTGTTATTTTTATGTTTTTGTAGGTGAAGGTGATTGGAGTAAAAGAAGGGTAACTTGTAAGCAACTTTTGGACCTTTTCTTGGCAGATTCAGGTTTTCGTAAAGTATAAAAGTTATAATCCTTCTTGTTTGCTTTGAGTGGGCTGTTGGATCACCTTAATCGGACACCTGTGAGCAAAGTTATTTGTGCTGTTGAGTCTTGGCGATGCGTCACCGAAACTTACTTTGTTTATAAAAATCATTGGCAAAAAGTTATGAGGGAACATCCCTTCGACCCCAAACTCTCCAAACTCATTTTTAACTAGTTTTCTTAGGGTTTTCAATGGATTAGAGAGCTAGGAAACTGATTTGATAAAGATTCTTGCTTGAATTGAAGTGTAAGTTCTTCTACAACGAGGATTTCTACTTGAATTTGGTTTCTTTAACCTAACTAATCTATCTCTTTAGTTTGAGATTCTTGGAAATATGTGTAGATTTGTTGTTTCTATGAATGTTGTAAACCATTTAGGATGATTTGATACTTGTAAATATAAAAACCCATTGATTACTTCTATGATTTGTTGGCTTTTTTAGCTTATGCTTGAATGTGTTCTTTAATTATTGGCTACTGTGTTGAACAACTTGCTAGACTTAGGAAGACTTGAGAGAGGTTTTCAAGGTTAGAAGAGGGCTAATAAAGCGTAAGTAGCAGGTAAATTTGAGAGAATTATCGTTCTACAAGGCCTTAGAGGAGAACTTAAGTTTAATGGGTTTCTAGGACAACTGGTTAGCATGAGAATGTCTAATGGGGTTCTAGGGAACTAATTGGCCCTATCTTGAAAGAGAAGAGTTGATATTGTAGAGTTTTACGGCCTGCAACTTTCAAGAAGCATGATTTTGTGTTAGGTATGTACTTGTGTAAAGCTATGTCTATGTAGCAGCTCATTTGGTTTGAATTCTTTGAAAACTTTGTAAATATGTGTTTAGGATAGTTGTTATATTTGTTTGGTTTTGGTGGTTGAGTGATCCATAATTTTGGTAGTTTAGCTTCTTATTCCTTGTTTTCCATGGTTTGTTTGCTCTAGCTAAAGTGATGTCATCGTACTTGGTATTTGATAGAATTCTTTGTCATACAATTTTCTATGGGATTGACACCTAACTCATCTTCACTATAATTGATACCGTACACTTGTAGGTGATATTGGAGTTAAGGTTGAGAAGATTTTTTATAAACTTCAATCTCGTGACAGTATGATATATATATATATATATATATATATATATATATATATATATATTATATATATATATATATATATATATATATATATATATATATTACAGTTAATGAACTTTTTAAATTATCAATTTTTCTTTTTGTAGATGTAAAACAGTATTTTTAAGAAGTTAAAATGTAAGGTAAGGAACAAAGTGTATATTTCTAAAACAAAATAGGGGCAAAGTGTAATATTACATAAACTTTAGGGGTAAAATTTGTAATTAAACTAGACTAAATATTCAAATTAGGCATATATTTAATATAATTGTCAAAATTATGTCTAAAAATTTGTTCACTGTTAGCATCATATTACACTAATATTATAAAGATGAACAATTGGTTATTGTAGATGAATAGTAACTCAGTTTTGGACCTAATTTATCTTGCTTCCATATACCAGAACCACAATGGAAAAATGCCACTTTTGGTCCCTTAATATTTGTTTTTGTCCCCTTAGGTCCATCTTTTGCTTCTCACAATCATACCTCAGTTTTGGAGTTAAGGCAAAATGATGATGATGGTAGGACCAGCAAATCTAAAAGTTTGGGGCTGTCATTGCCAAAGACTAAAACTACATGGGCTAAAAACATATTGTCCAATTATATTATAAAAAAGGTTCCCCATCTTTCCACGATGTTACATTTTTCATCCGCAAACTTTGAAAATTTTAAAATATGAAACCATCATATTATTTTGTGACAAAGTGCGGACAACCTTGCTTCCACTAATCTATGCAGTGATCATGAGCATGAACTATTAGCATAGCACCATGAATCTCACTTAACACTAATTGCTAAGTTAAGTAACATCTTTTTTGGGATTTCGGCGTTGATGAGGTATAAGACTGATCAGGAAAACTGTTGGCCAAGAGAAAAATTAAATTGAAAAGGCGGGTTGGAATTGTTCATAAATAGTGTTGCTATATTTTTTTTAAATTTTTTTCTTAATCGCTATTTTTCAATCCCTGAGCCATATATCTTTTTCTTTTCAATTCCTAAATCTACTTATTTGTATTTTTTTTGTTCTTTTTTTTTTTAACCTCTTTATTAAGTCAATGTTAAACTTAATACATATAGTCTTGTTTGCTCTATTAATCTCAAACTTTACTTTGGCATTTGTGTTAATGCTTAAATATCACTTTTCTAATAATGTTATTTATATCTATAAGAAAAGACTTTGGTTGCTATCTTCTACGACAATTGTTTCTATCATAGTTTTCTATTTTCATAGGATTTTTTTTTTATCAATGGTAAAATTCACTTTTAAATTGCTAGAATTCTAATATTTGATTTATTTGTCCTTAAACTTCATTATTAAATGATTCTTTTGTTATATTTACCATTAAACATTATTATTGAATGAACCGCTGCAACGTGCAGGTGAAAGGAAAACTTGTTATCACTTTGAAGTCTATAAACTCGATGTATCAGATCTCAACTGCAATAGAAACGTTTACCCGCTATTTGAAGGCCATTATTTGTTAGGACTTAAAGGCTTCTATATTTTACTTCTGAATACAGAGAAAAAAAACAAAAGATAACAATTAGACACGCCTTTAAAGTAGACAAGCGAAGGTAATTGGATGTACTTATCATTTAACGTTAATTAATGAGGATGGGACCCAGCAAACGTGAAGTGCGAGCACGAGGCCGAATTCAAGTGGACCTCACGGGCTGCCCATGACCTTATTCATATGCCTAACAGAATCCCGTTATTTGCAGACACCAAGAAACAGGGTAAATTGCGTCTGTGACCCTTATTTTTAATTATTATACCATTTTAAACTCTAACATTTATTTTATCTATGAAAAATCTTTAATTTCATTTAAGTGTTCCATTTTTAAACTTTTATGGATGAAAAAAGTTATTGTTGATAGAAAATGTCATGTGGCATGCCAATGTGAACGATTTACCATGTGGCACAATAAATCAATTGCCATTGATGATGTGGAAAAGTAAGAAAAAAAAAACTTGAAACCTTCTTCTACGCTGTCACACCACTCAACTCCCCTTCCAATGACCTCACCCCCATGCTACCCTTTACCATGTTGCCTAGAATCTGGCAACCTGTTTACCGATGCTTTCCTTCCCATCTTTAGTGAACCTTTCGTTCCCACGGCAATAATCCTTTCGATCATATCCCAAATCTTATCCCTAGATTTCATCCTTTAGATACCCACCCATCATCGCCAATGTCTCGATATAGATCCAATAGCAAATTGGGCTTACGATTCTAGCAAATCGAGTAGCAAATTGATTGTTAAAGATCAATTGAATGATAGATGAATGACCAACCGATGGTGGGCTTGGCATTTTGCTCGCACCTATCTGTCAACGGTTTGACATTTGCCTTGGATCTATTCATTGACGATAGGCTCACGGTTGATGCAAATTGAGTGGGGACTTGAAGGCTAGGCTTGGGTGGATGATGTGAATTGAGTGGCGAATAGATGAGCAACTGACGACGTGAATCAAGTGGGGGATGAAGGGGCCGTAGATGATGCGAATCAAGTGGGAGAAGGAGGAGAGGCGGAGCACGCAAATCAAGTGGAAGACGGAGGAACATTGGACGACGGGGTGGTGGGGCAGGAGGAACGATGATGGGGTGGGTGACTAGCAGCGGCGGAGCGGGTGACCCCCCAGTGGGGCTGGGTGAACGACAGCGAGGCAGGGGAATCAATTTGGGTACTCAATCCATTTGATTATTTTTTTTCTTAATTTATATATATATTTTTTAATTTTTCTTATTTTTTATTGATTTTTTCTTACTTTTTCATATCATCCATGACAATTGATTAATTATGTCACATGGCAGATTGTTCACGTTAGTGTGCCACTTGGCATTTTCCATCCACACTAATATTTTTTCATCTATAAAAGGTTTAAAATGAAACACTTAAATGAGCTTAGAGATTTTTCATGAATAAAATTGAGGTTAAGGTCTAAAATGATACAATAATTAAAAATTATGGGCCATGGATGCAATTTACCCCCAAGAAACACAAAGGCTGAAATCCACAATGGCCATCAAACTTTTAGAAATATGCACCACCACTCCAATTAAAGCTTTTTTTCATGCCTATTGCCCATAAAACGTTCAAAATGAACTACCTCAATTCAAAAATTGAGGCACCAATTGCTTATTGGGCACACAGTTTTTTAGAAAATAATGGAGAAGAGTAAAAATTTTGAAACTTCGGAATAATAAGTGTAACTATGATAAAGTTCACGGGGCTATTTGGATCCCAAGAGAAAAGAACAAAAAACAAAAACGAGAAAAAAGAAACGAGTTAGCTAGTTCAGCTCTGCATCAACTGTTGCCTTGTTTCTCTCCCGCACCTTTTTACGTTGTTCTTCTCCGTCCTTTTCAATTTCAGAATCGAAAGGTGGTTTTCTTTTGCCTCAAATGCTTAGAAATTCTTCCTGACAAATAAAATCGACGAGGAGGCCCGGAAGATGAGAAGTGGGAAGGGGAATCTAGAAGAGGACGAGTTCGAGGAAGAAGAGTTCAGTTCCAGGAAACAAGCCCCTGCTTCTTCCGCCCCCAATAACAACAACAAAGGTTTGTCGCAATTCGTTCGGATCCAACCTCTCTCAGATCCCTTTTGTGTTTCCTTGTCGCTTTGTTCATCTTTTTCCTTTTTTTTTTTCCAGTGGAATTTTCGTTCTTGTTAAAAAGGTCTTTTTTGTTTTTCTTCCTCAGTTGTTGGGAATTGGGTTATATATTCTTCGAGATTTCATAATTTTAGGTTTTTCTTTTTCCTTTTGTCTTCTCTGAGAGCAGATGCGAGAAACAGCGATAAGGCAAGCGTAATTCGATCCAAACATTCTGTTACGGAGCAACGAAGAAGGAGCAAGATTAACGAGAGGTTTCTTTGATTCCTTTTGTTTTGAAGACGCCGTTTTTGTATCTAGTCCTTTTAGTTGTAACATGTGTACTTAAAACTGAAAACTTTGGTGTTTGAGGTATGTGATTGCCTGAATTCTTGTTTGAGGTTGATGTGTGTTCACATGTAGTTAGTTGCTTTTGAGTTGGGGATTCTTTGAAATAGAGATGGCATCAAACAGCGCAACCTAGTTATACTTTATTAAGCCTTTTCTCATTTTTACAGCAATTTTTGGCATTTGGTCTTCCATTAATTTCCAAAATTGGGTTTTCACAACCTTGCCCTTGCTTGGAAAAGAAAAAGGAAAGAAATGAACAATGCATCTGATTTGGCTGATGCGCATATTGAGCTAGGAGTTAATCACTGTGTGCAATACAACGGATTAGGAGGTAGGAAAGTGCTGGGAGTACTATCCCAGAGTGATTCATCCCATGTTTGCATTTCTCATGTGAGACGTATCTTATATGTTTTGAAGTAGATCGCACTCACATTTCTGCTTAATTACCAATGAGTTCATCACACTGACTGCTCAAGCTCTCAAAATGATGATATACTTCCCTGGAGTGACAACTTCATGCACTGAAGTGTAAACCACCCTGGCTCATGTTATCAATTATGACCCTTTATCCCTTCCAACATCTCCTCAACAAGCCTTTAACCATATCAATACTCTTCGATGGTTATAGTGGATCTTTGGTTGAATTTCTGACTTTCTAAAGGATAATATATTTGTTTCAGATTTCAGATATTGAGAGATTTGATTCCCCATACTGATCAAAAGAGAGATACAGCTTCTTTCCTTCTAGAGGTACTCCATGAATTTATGCTGGTTCTAACACATCATATGGTTTGCATACTTTTTATACTTGCGTCTGAATGCTGGTCTGTGTGCATAGGTGATTGAGTATGTACAATATCTGCAAGAAAAGGTCCAAAAATATGAAGGACCGTACCAAACATGGGGGCCAGAACCCACAAAATTGATGCCATGGGTATGTCATCGGTCTAACTTTGCACAGTTTTCAACTATGGGATTCAGTAATACATTTTTTTTTGTGTTGAAATTCTTTTATCTGTAGCATAAATGTTTTTAGTGGAAGTGTGCACATCTGGTGTAAATCACCTCTCTGGAATTAGTGTCTCAGGTTAAACACATATCATCTGTCCATTTTATCTTTTGACTTCATAGGATTTTCTTAGTGTTGGCTATTGCTATTTCGTAAGCATAATTTCTTCCTTAACATGTTCGTGCACAGAAGGTTGATGGTTAATTGTGCACACAATATAGTTATAGTCAGCTTCCTTTTCAATGTAAGCTTTATTATCCTTTTAAATTTTTTGGTCAAACTCTCTTTTTTCCCTGTCAAACAGAGAAATAGTCATTGGCGTGCTCAGAATTTTGTTGGTCACCCACAAGCAAGTAAAAATGGTTCTGGTCCTGGGTCTTTCCTTGGGAAGTTTGATGACAATAATGCTGGTATTGCCCCAGCAATGCTAACAAATGCTCAAAACCCAATGGACACTGATCCTAACAGAGATCTAAGCTCTAAAGTGATTGATCATCACCCTGAGTTTGCAAATAAAGGAATGCCACTTCCTGTGACAACTCCTGTCCAAGGTGAAGGTGGACTTGTTCATCCTTTACAGAGACCCATATCTGATGCACATTCTGCTGAGGGTCCTGTCAACAGTGATGGGATGAACCAACAGGAGGAGCTGACTATTGAAGGAGGCATGATAAGCATCTCAAGTGCTTACTCTCAGGGGTATGCTATCTATGCATTTTTTTTGGGGATTATTTTGTATAAGGTAGATCATGCAGTGTGCTAATGCTGTTGAATTGGCCTATTTCTTGCACACGATGATTGGAGTATCTTGAGAACTGAATTGGAGAATGTCATGGGGGCATATGGTGTTTCAATTTTATGAATATGTGGTGTGCCTCTTGTCTGTGTTACATTCGACTCATGGTGATGTTTCTTTGATGTCATAAGATATTCACTTAATGGGAAAGCACTAGGGTTGTCTTTGAAAGTGTCTTTCCTTGTCTTTATTAGGCTATATGACTATATAACTGAATTGATTAAGATAGTCTGGGTGGGATGGGATGAAAGAAACGCATGTCTCAGACTCAACCGTAAGTTTCCATCGAATTTGATCCTGGTGTTGAATTCTTTCACTTGATCTTGCCAAAAAATATAGTTGATGATCTTTCTATTACATTTCTCTCTTCAACCCTACATTGGCTATGCATAGATTTATATTAAGAGAGAAAAAGGAAAAAGGCATTGTAGAAACCTGTTTGTCTATCCGATTTATGAAGTGCATCGTCACGCTTACTCCAACAACCCCATCTCCTTGGCAGCTGCTATTGTTCTTTCCAAGAGTAGTTTATAGAGAGTGAGGGAGAGATGTCCTGCACCACATATGAGTAGGAGGATGATGATGTTTGGCTTAAATATTAGGTCTGATGATCCTAAAACGATTTGATGTGGTAGTTCTGGGTGATGGGCCCAGGACTGAGATTTTGAGGGAAAATGTAGCAGTTCCAGCACTTTATAGGAAACTTACTAGTGGACTGTTTAAGACTTTAAGTGACCAATAGGAATTATGATACTTCCATTCTTTTTGCTGCTGGAAAAGGAAGAGCCATGTTTTTGTGCTACACTGATTTTTAGGGATGATGAACTAGTAGAGGAGCTTGCTACCAACCAAGTTGATTGGAGATGCTGGATTTATGTAGCCGACCCCAACTAATTTGGATTAAGGCTTAGTTGATTGATTGATTGATATTTTGATATTTTGGGATGATGAACCTTTTTACAACATCCTTAGATGATGGCTGACTTAAATGAACCAATATGCCTAGGAGGACAAGAAGCATTACATAAGTACTTTAGTTGGTTACTCACTTACATGGTAAGTCAGTAGACTGGACCCCTGGCCTCATTAGTGCTGAAGTCCACAACAAAAAAGATAAGAAGAATTGAAATGCTTCCGAAATGAATGCAGCTCATCATGATTTGGTTATGGAATCCTTACATTTTGATGGAATTCTTTTGCACTTTGCTTCTTCATTGTTATCCTAATAGTTAAAATATTTTTGAAGAGTGTAAAATTTGCGGTTTGTAATTTGATGAGTAAATATTATCCAAATCAATTACTCACCAACATTTGTTACATCTCATGAAAGTTTTCTGTGCAAAAAGAGAAAAATATATAGGTGATGATTGCTTCATATCTTCATCCAATTACTCCTTTTAAATAGGGTTGCATTAGTATGGTCATTAGCTTAGAATGCAGTTCAAGTTATCTAGAACATACCAGAACCTTCGAGATGATGTTTCTGAATAACATGCTTTTGTTTCAGATTTCTGAGCAGGGTTAAATTGAATGTAAAAGTCAAATTTGGTTTGAGCGTGGTGTTTTTTTTTTCACCTAATGTGTGGATTTGTGAAATTGACACATCAGTTACATGATCCTAGAATAACCCAACATGTTTTGCACTCTTTGCTCCTCTAAATTATATTTCATTGAAATGTCTTTTCTTTAATTTATGGCAAACTTTTCCAAGAGTTCTTCATTTTTTTTTCTCAATCACATTACTCACTCAATTTTTGGGCTGTGTTAAATTGAAAGAGTTAATGGGAAAGGAAAGGAAAAAGAGGGATTGTAGGTTTCCCTCACTTGTTTGCTTTGGAGGTGAATTGGGAAGGGTTATCATCTATCCTTCTCTTCAAAACCTTCTACTGTTCCTAACATTGGAAGGAATTGGAGGGAAAGAATGCCTCATGAATTAATTAACTAATTAATTAATTTTCTGAAATCACTCTTTGAGAAAATATTTAAAAATAAAGAAAAGAAAATTAGAATTTCAGTGAGGATTATCATGTAATTTTCGTAATTTTATACATTGTATCCACCCCGCCCTCTGCTTTTACACTCTTTCAACCAAACATGGGGATTGCTATTAGCCTTCATTTGTTCTCCTTTAGACCTTTCCAAAGACTTGGTTATCTCTTTCCATGACCTTTTCTTTCTTCAGAATCCAAGGAAACTGCTGATTCCTCTCTCCTAGCAGTTGTTGGTGCTTTATCCCGTTTTCTCTTTAATGACTCTTAAATCTTTATGTTTCTCACCATCTGAAGAGTGGCAAGCTGAGGGATAAATTTGGAGACATTCCTACCAGTACTTAAAGCCCTTTCCTTTTGTTCGTCCTTTCTATACAAAAATACCTTCAGCTCTATGGCTACGTGTTACTTTAGTCTCTGGCAATTCAACTCTCAGCCTATTTTGGCTTCTAAATCTCAAGTTATTTTCAAATTAAATGTTGGCATGTTCTGTTTTGGATTGAAGCCCGCTGCTATTAATTTTCATATTCATTGCCTGCTCTCTTCTTCTTCTCTCTCTCTCTCTCTGAGTCTTATGCAAAGGTTGGTGGCTGGCTATGGTTGGAAGGATAACTTTTGAATATTGATATCTTTCCAGTATAGTTAATGTTGCAAATGGGAGAACTTTTTACCTGTTTCTCTAAGTCCAGTTTATAGGAACCTTAGATAATGCTCATTCCTGATATAATCATAGAAGTGCTTTTCTCCAAACTTTGGCACTCTCTCTTTTCAAAATGGTTGGTTGGGGATTCTTGTGTCAAACACACCTTGGATACTGATGCCAATTCTTGTTTTTAAGCCTTTTCTTCTTTTCCATGCGTTCTTTTTCTCGTTAATAGTCCTTCTTCTAGCTTTTGAATGCTATTTAGATTCTCCCCCCCCCCCCCCCCCCCCCCCCCCCCCCCCCCCCCAAAATGGTATTATTCTAGCTTTTTACTTATTCTCTTTATTCTGGGTCATCAGTTTGAGAAGGATGTTTGGATTTCTTGATTTCCTCATGTTGTTAATTTCATATTTATTTTAATCTATAACGTAGGTCCTAACTATGCCCATCACTTGATGAAGCATAGGGTTGCCACATCTTGCTTTTTTCAGATTTGTGTTATAGAATACCTACTGTATTGTTGCTTTCAGAATGTCTAGCATATTTTCGCTTCACAAAAGAAAAAAAAAAAAAACCAACCTGGTAAGGTTCATGTAGTATGATCTGAACAGCCATTTGGTTTTTGCTTGATCAGGTTGCTGAGTTCTTTGACACAGGCACTGCAGGATGCAGGTGTTGATCTGTCACATGCAAACATCCATGTCCAGATTGATCTTGGAAAACGAACGAATAAAAAGTTTACAGCTGGAGCATCAGCTTCTAAGGTATGATGTGAAGCATGTAAGTAGTGATAATGCTCCAGGATTCACTTTTTAGACGGTTAGGTTGTTTGTTCTCCATGTAATTCTATATCTTGCTTCCAATTTGCTTTGCATACTATGTAAGGGTTTCTACATTTATTTTTCATGCTTTGTCCAGAAAAGAAGGGGAAAATAAAAGAACATATCGCTCAAGCATGTGTAATCTTATATTATTCTAGGAACAACGCGATTCCCCGAATCAAGCAATGACTCATCTTAGGGATGTGAGCATTGGAGAGGATTCTGATCAAGCTCAAAAACGACTAAAGAAATAAACTTGCTATACCTGGAACCCTACGTTTCCTCCAGCCTTCATTTGGACATGGACTTCCTCCCTCACCTGTTTTCTGTATGTCGGCTTTAGATTCATGTTTTTGTACATTCCATGCTTCGGTTTTGCTGGGGTTTGTTAGCATCTCTTGAGATTTTTTCTAGGTCATGTTCCTCAGATTTACTTTTGTTTTTTATGTCAGATTAGATTTTTGAGGTGTAATGTGAATGTACTGTGATGGTGAAATACATCAAGGTATATATCAGTCAGTCAGTCTCTGCCCAACCTCCAAAATATTCAGAGCCATTTCTTTCTCTCACACAATTTTGCCTTCAAGTTAAAGTGGGGGAAATACTTAGGCTGCAAGGAAAAGTCGGTTCGGCTTGATGAACCGGGAAAAATGACTAATTTGTATTATTTTGTCTGCTACAACAAGAATCAAAATAAATGGAATAATGAACATCAAAAATTGTAAAAGAAAAGGAATTGGATATTAAGGACCAAGTTGGCTGGAGACTTGAGGCTGTTGATCGATATGTTGGTACTGAGAATTCAGGAAAAGAGTTAAGTGTGCTTTGGTTAAGGCTAACTCTGTCTCTGCCTGGTGGATTTGCTGATGAAGGGAGGAGATAATCCCAACACAACCGTAGACGGGGTCTTCAACTCGCCATTGCGCCTCCATGTATAAGCTCTCGGCCGCCTCTGCCCTCAGATTCTCTGGCAATTGCTTCAATTTCAATGTCAATAAAATGTAATCAGAAACAGATATTGAAGAGATGGGGATCGGATTTCCATGTACAGTACAAAGATTAGTTTTACCTGGAGCAATTTAGCAACGTTGCTGGCGCCGTAGATTTTATGCACGCAGGCAAATTTTTGTGGGTTATTTGGAGGAAAATACGGGGAGAAAATGCAATCTGATGGGCATTTTCTTCTCAAGTATTTGCAAGCAGCACAACGACCACCTAGAGCTGGAGCCGGAGCTGGAGATTGATCCATTCTTCTGATCAAAATCTCTATGAAAATCTTTGCTTTTTGAGAAAGAAAATCTATTAGTGAATTTTGGTTTCTTTTCCAAGATTTGGTCTTAGATTTTGGCTTATGTATGAGAAAATACTTGCTTGAATTTGGTCATTCCAACGGCTAGTGTTTTTAAATTATTATTATCATTATTTTTGTCTATCCTTCCATCCAAAAGTCTCGTGTTTTTGGAAGGAAAGTTCCTTCTCTTGCCTTATGGTAGTTCGTACGTAGTAATGAAGAATTCACGTTTTTTTTTTGTTTTTCTTAAAAAAAAAAAAAACAATCAGCTGGTTCAAGAATTTCCTATAAGATACACAGAATTAGGAAGAAGCTTTTGCTGAATGTTTGTCTATTGATTGAAGAAAGTTGGATCATGAACCAAAGCTAAAGAATGGTTTGAGGGTCAAGCGAAAGGTGGCAAACACTCTTGTGGGTTGGAATAGAAGTAGTCTTCTGCTCTAGGTTGACCCGGGAACTCTCTTCTTCTCACCGGTTTCCCCATCCGATCTTCGTGAGCTTTCTTGACAAGCAAGGAAAATTCATCCCAACTTATCTTCCTCTCTCTGTATTGATCTATCAGGTTGAATAGAAGCCTTCTGTTTAGGAGAACTGTTGTCCTGTATCCCAAGTATCTGCAAGAACACGATTCTATTAGGGTTAATCCCGAAGTCTTCTGATAGAAGAAAGAACTTCTTCCGGCTGTTTGTGGTGATATGCAATGAATAAGCTTGATCATAAGTTATAAATACCGGCGATGGCCTTCAACAGCTTTCGCCATGTTTCCTTCAAAAGTAGGGAAAAAAATGTCACTTTCTAAGGCAACAATGTAGTCCAATGCTGCCATTTGGTCTGAATGGTTTTGGAAGGGCTGAAGTTCCATGGGGTTCAATAGAGACTCTTTCTTTACCTGTTTTGAAAGATGTACCAGAACAAAAAGAGGTTATAGCTTAGACATTTTTGTTACTATGTTATTGTGACTAGAGCTCGTAATCGACAAACCATATTTGGATAAGCTGCTTCTAAGGCTCCCATTCTCTTTTCTTTCTGATATATATCCCCAGCGGCAATATAAATTGTTGTGTTCGCGTTGATTCCCAATGCCTGCAAGGCAAGAGCAGTTTCTTCTGGAGTTAAGGGGCACACACCACGCTGTCTTGCCTTTTTCGGGTCTATAGGTTTATGTTTCCAGCCCCCATGGGAATATCTATAGACATGTCTGAGATCAGTTATATGAGCAGACTGAATTATTCATTTGTTTCTGTCAAGAGATGAGAAATTCTCACCTCATTTCTCTCATTTCTCCGGCCTCTTGTCTTGTCAAACCATCGGTGCAGCCACTAAATGCCAGTATGTCCTTCTCATACCTGAGATGAAGAACCAAAAAAGGACCCTTCTGCCTCAGAAGACTTACAATTTTCCGGCCTGTTTCCTCTATCAGATTTGTGAACCTCAGCGCCTCAAAGTTTACTCGACAACGAAGCTTCTGGATCTCCTCAGGTAGGCCATTATTAGCAAGCCGGCCATCAGTTTGCACAAAGCGCAGGACTTGGTACTTTTGTATGCGTGGAAGAATCTGTCCACAGGAAAAGCCAAATAGCACAGAACAAGCGTAAGATGTCTGGTACTTGCGCTAAGTTAAAGTTACATGACTACAAAGACTTGGGAGCCAAGCTAACTCTGTCATGGTAGTAATTCAAGCTGGCGAAACTATTTGGAAGCATGGAATAGAGGGATCCTGATTCCACTTTTGTCTTCTGTTCTGCAGGCAGCTCTTTCAATATATGAACCTCATCTCTTAAAGAAGCTATAAAATGATCCACATCAAATATATCTGCAAAGGTACTGCCAGAACAAGAAATAGCAACCATTTCAAGAAACACCACCATGTATAGAGTATTGGATTCACAGTATGTTCTGAAAATAAGATGTACCTGTTATCATTCCAATAAGTTCCATAAGCAAACTCCGGTACCAAGAGCGTGAGGTTCAAGTGTCTTGCAATCGCAACCATGTCACATATCTGTGGAGTGAGCATCAAGAAAGCACCAAATTAAGGCTGAAAACAGAAACCCGAAAAGGGAAAAGATCAGGAGAAAACTCACTCCAAGTCTCCTCTGGTTCAACCCTCCATTGGCTGAAACAATTAGGAACCCGTTGCTCTTGTACTTCCCTGCATTATGTCATCAACAAATAAACCACAGAATCTCACCTAATCAAAAGGAGATGAGAATGAAACTAACGGAAACCTGAAAAAAGCCACCAACTTTCAGTAGGGGATAGACCATAAGCATAGTAGAATGTCTTGGAAACAGTCCTCTCATCATCCAGAATTGCAGCTTGCATTGCACTAACCCAGAGCAGCAGCACCAAGGTCAGGACTATAACCAGCCAGAACCTGATGCAGGCTATGGGAGGAGGCTGCTGCCGCGAAGCCATCAGAGCCTTAACCTTCTCAGCTTTGATCCCTCCATTGATTTTCCCGTTCTTCTCCTTCACCTCTCCACCACCAAATTTCAAGTCCCCAGAGCAAGTTCCGCTCTGCTGATCCATCTGCACGCATAAAGGCTTGGATTGCTTCTAGGGTCTGGAAATTAAAGATGCCAACTTTCTTAGTTCCACATAGAAGCTTACTTTCTCCCTTCCCTCCCCTTTTTTTCTTTCTCATTAGGAGAGGGATTCAAAAGAGTATTTATATTAATGAATAATGAATCTGGCCAGCATCAAGAAAAATGGCCTCATTTTAAGCATTGGGCTATATTTCCTTCTCATGTCACTGTAGATAAATCTATCAATACAAATAAATGTAATCTTAATTGGATGCAGCGACCTAAATTGTTTTAATTGAATTTGTTCTTCTTTTCTTTTTAAAACGTCATTCATGTGTCTTAAGGTATTAATTCTGAGTGTGACTCATGCTTCATCTGTCCGTCAAGTTAATACTATATGTGTGTGAGGAAAAACCGTTGTCAAGAATTGGGTAATTTGTTTTCTTATTTTTCTTCAATTAGCAGTACAGAGGTATATATCCTACGTTTCCATATAAAACTGTTTTTTTTTCCTGGTTTTCATTTGCAAGTAAGAATTTGAGAGTTCGTAATAGTTAGAGGGGAATTGGTCAGCTTCCAAAAAACTGGAGGAGGTAGAACCATTGTTTGACTTTTAGAACTTGTTATTTTAATGCAAGTGGGGGAATAGGAGAATTAAACCCTTAACCTAAGAGTTGGGAGCCCAAAGCCTCAACCAACTCACTTAGGCACTGAATCTTTATAAGATAGTTGTTTGTTAAAACAGTAACTAAGCATAACAAATAGGGGTCATAACGAACCAAGCTTATGTTGAATTATTCAAGCTCATATCTAAATGTTCAAGCTTGAGGTTGGTTTTTATCCTTATCAAATTGAGCTTATTGAACTTCAAGCTTGTAATCTAACCAAAGTTCAATTCAAATTCTTATTGAGCTTAAGTCAAGTAGTATTTGATCTTATATTTTATTGAGCCTATCCAACCTTATATTAAAATTAATATAAATATACTGTATTGCATAGAATTGAGATATATAACTGGTTTTCTTTTGAAGCATCTACATGCATTTTTCTGTAGCTCATGTGAAGTTCGAATTTTTTTCCCCATTAATGTTGGTCTCTTGGAGAATTGCTGCTTCAACAATCATTTTCATTAAAGATTATGTTACTCTTGAAGATTTAATATTAACACCATCACAGCCAATGCGTGATATGTATCACGCTTACATTGAAATAGTTATTATATAATCCTTTCATTGTACAAAGATTGCTCCATTTTTTTTTTACGTCGTCCCAAATTATTTGCACTATTTTCTTATTTGGTAAGTTTTAGTAATCTAAATAACAATTATACCCCTGATTGACCTCATCATCATCCAGATCTTGTATTCTATTTCTCCACCCATTTTCTCATTGTTTTTTCCCATTTGGATTATAATTCCAACCTCAAACCGATCGCCACCTCTCTTCCTCTCCTCTTCTTCCTCCAACGTGATTTCATCTCCCCAAGTGAGGCATGCCAGTATTGTGGCTGCTAATTGCCCAATTGACGACATGGCTTCATCATTGTAGCTGCAAATTCAAACATCCAAGTTAGGCACTGGTGCCCTTCGAATATGATGCTAATGTTATTGATGACTTTGATGATGAACTCTTAAGTGATGAGTTTGATTTTGATACCAGTTAGGAAAGTCATGAGGCCAAAAAAAAAAAAATGATAGTTTAGGAAGTTTTTTGAGATGCTTCATAGTGATTGTTGTGCGATGTGTAGCAGACAGAGGAAAAGAAAAAGGGGTAGACAAGGGTAAAAGTGAAAAACCAAAAATATATAATTTTATTATTTTTTTAATTTCTGCATCAATCACAAATGGAGCAATCTTCATAGGATGGAGGGAGTATACATGAAAGACAAACGGTTTAAAAATGTTAATTTCAATAAAAAATGTGCTTAGAATATGGATACTCACAAACTGGGTTGTATTTCTACAAATTCATAACGTCATTAGCATTATTACATTTAACTAATAGACTAACTTTTACTATTATACACAGATCAGTTCGTTTATCGGCGAAGAAAATACAGAATTTCCAACCATCATCAGCCAAAAATGCCAATTAACCCCTTCAATTTGAACACAAAAGATTACATTGAAAAACAAACAAAAATTAAAATAGTA
This sequence comes from Aquilaria yunnanensis, assembly GCA_039654915.1. Lineage (NCBI taxonomy): Eukaryota > Viridiplantae > Streptophyta > Magnoliopsida > Malvales > Thymelaeaceae > Aquilaria > Aquilaria yunnanensis. The sequence continues at coordinate 9,743,047 of CM077595.1, forward strand.
AATACAAACATAATTAATAATATCTAGTAAATTAACATTAGGATAGTCGTCCAAACAACTTTTTTGCTTCAGATCGATCGTCATCTGGTGACTCGACGAAGGAAGGTAAACATTCTTGGGGATTTGAATAGAAGTAATCTTCTTGTTTGGGGGCTCCTGGGATTTGAACTCTTGCAACTGGGCCACCCATTCGATTTGCATGAGCTTCCTTCACCGATTGAGAGAATTCCTTCCACCCCAATTTCCCACTCTTGTATTCATCTATTAAATTTACCAACTTCTTTCTATCCAAACTAATTGTCATTTTGTAACCTACATACCTGAAAGATTTTTAAAAGAAAATGTTAGTTTCATATAATTAATTATATACAATTTGTGTTTGAGAAATTGATTTTGTAATCGGCGAATTTGAAAATGATGGAAATTTAAATAACATTTTCCAGCCTTAATTCAGTTAGTTGGAACAGATGTGACTGAATTTAATAAAGAATTAACGGCGTTTGAAATTTATCAACGATATTCTCTTAAAACGGGTGCTGTGAATGCAAGTTTTGAAACCATAGGGAAGTGGGGGCAATTTCATTCAAAACTTAGGGAGTGTTATATCCCAAAGTTAAGATTCACTTAAGAATATTTATTAATTACCTCCTATGGCCCTCCAGCACTTTGGCCATGTTTCCACCGTAAGTTGGAACAAAAATATCACTCTCTCTAGATACCATATAATCAATTGCAGCCATCTGATTCGAGTGATTCTGAAACGGCCCAAGATCCGACGGTGGTAACAAAGTTTCCTTCTTGACCTATTTCCACATATATACATTCAAATTAGTAAAACAAATAAATAAATAAGTTCACCAAAACATAGTAATTTGGAATTAAATAAAAGGGACATGAGACCCTCACTGTTAGTGAGGAATTCTGATCAATCTAATCCATTGGATCAAATGTAGACTCCCTGAATATTTAGGTGTTCACGTCTAATGTAATGGATCAAATTTCTCACAGTCCGTCACTTGAGGGGTGCAAGTAATTAAGCTTACCAGATTTGGGTAAAAGGCACGAAGAGCTGCCAGCCTTCTTTCACCACCATAAATATCTGCAGCAGCAATATAGATTTGGATGTTGTGGTCAATCTCGAAAGCCCTCAAGGCTAATGCAGTTTCCTCAGGAGTCAAAGGGCACAAACCAGCTTTTCTCTGCTTCTCTGGGTCTATCTCCTTTTCTTTCCACCAAGGAATTTCATATCTTCATAATAAATAATAATCATCGTTATGCTTAAATATCAAAATGACCACTAAACTTTCACAAAATTAGATTTTTTGTGCGTGTGTTTTTTGCTGACCTCAATTTGGTTAATTCGGATGCTTCTTCTTGGGTGCAGCCTTCTGTGCAACCGGAAAATGCCAACATATCCTTCTCATATCGAAGGTGAAGAACCAAGAAAGGCCGCCCCTTTTCTCTAAGAATTGTGATTAGCTTCTTCCCCACTTCCTCTATGGGCTTCGCAAATCTCAACGCATCATAGTTTACCCTGCACCGCATCTTCTGAACCTCTTCCGGAAGATTATTTGCCAGCCTCGAGTCTGTCTTGGTAAATCGGACCACCTCATATTTCTTGAATCGAGGAAGAACCTGCATGTTTATCGTATCACAAAATTAATAAATACATCAATTGAATTTAAAAACAAAAATAAAATAAAAAAAAGCCAAAAGCTTACCCTGTTATAGTAATATGAAAGGTTTGACCAGCTGACAGGGTGCATGGAGTAGAGAGCAAGCTTCTTAACTTGATTCCTAAGTCTTGGAGGCAACTTCCTCACTATGAGGACCTCATCTCTCAAGGATTTGATGAAGTAATCCTCATCAAATATGTCCACGAACCGGCTGCAAATTCCAAGGAATTAGGGGTTTTTAATTTTGCTATAACAAGTTCTAAACTTATCATAGAAGTATATTAGGCTACAAAAAAAATGTTTGTCATTTCAAAATCCAATATTTTGCATATCTTCGTTAAATGCTAGCTTTTGGAGATTTTTTTGGAGTACTTATTTTTCCAGTACTGTATATTGCTAGGATTAACTATACTTACTTCCCTTAAGTTTGGTTGAAGTTACACTTGCCCCACTTGACGCTGATAGTTACGACAATTTAAAATAGATTATTTTATTATTAGTTTATTTTTTTCAGAATTTTTTATAACTTTGAACTATAATGACTAATAGTATTAGATAAAGGGAGGAAAAGGTGTAGATTCTAAAACCTACATCAGGTACGGTGTTGGTGTAGTTTTGATCGATTTTCAGGCAAAAAAAATGTAATTAACCTTGAAAACTAATTACATTTAGAATTTTTTTTAAATCACGTTTTATGCGTTTAAATCGGCAGAAGACAAGTATACATAGAAATAATAGTAACTTTTTTAAAATTATACGGAAATTAATTACTGTCTACCTGTCATCTCTCCAGAATGAAGATTTATCTAGTTCAGGAATCACAAGCGTTAAATTCAAGAATCTTGCTATAGTTACCATGTCACATATCTGTAGAAAATATAAACACCAAATTAAGGGGAAAACTCACAATTAAGACAGGTTAAGATTTTCACTATGTTGATTTAATACTGAATAGTACATTATGATTATAACAGGTAATTTGCAATATGTACCCCTGCTCGCATTTGATTCAATCCTCCATTAGTAGAAATAAGCAGATATCCTTGGTTCTTATAAGATCCTGCAAAATTTATAAGATGCAATTAAATCTCCAAACTTTTTTTCAACGAAAAGGGCAAAATTTTTAAAATTTCCAATTAGGTTGCATCTGTTAGCATCTTTTGACATCAGGATCAGGAGACACAAACATGATGAAGTTATCTGATTGTAAATTCTTTCAAGTCCGCTGAAACAATTGAAAACATTAAGAAAACGATATTGGCTCAGCTAAAAATTGACTGAAACTTTAGTGGACAACCATTAACTTTGAGAATTTAAGGCATGAAATTTTAAAAAGGTAAATTACAAAAGCCCCCTTGTGCTTTAATCTAACCTACATTTTATCCTCTTTCTTTTTAAAAACCTATAATTTACCCTCTGCTTCCTTTGTAGTGCCCAACGACAACTTCTAAAATCCTAAATTAAACTATCTTGTAACCATGTTTTAGTAATGTCAAGATTTTTTTATATTTTTTTCATAGTTAACCAACATTTAAAAAATACTGATATGCGTTTATAGGAAGAAAAATGCATATACATAAAGAAAAAATTGATGATTTAAAATGTCTATAAACCATGAAAAAAATATTGGATAGACCAATATTATAGGAAGATGACTATAGTATAGTTTAAATTGCAGTTTTATAAGCTGTTATTGGACAATATAAAAGAACTAGGGGGTAAACTGTAGGTTTTAAAAATAAAAGGGGCAAATTGTAGGTTAGAAAAAACTTGGGGGGTAATTGTAACTTTCCCATTTTCAAAAGCATCATTTTGTAGAAAACTTAGGATTTGAAGTGAGGTATATATCAGATCAAAATGAAAACTTACTTGGTGGGGGGAAATAGGTGATGGAAGGAGCCTCACTTCTGACAGTTCTAGAGCTCATGGTCTCCCCAAAGGTGGCCAGCTGCAATGCAGAAACCCAGAGCAAGAGCAGGATGGTTGTGACCCCAACTGTCACCACCTTCAACTGATCCAACCCAGGAGAGGCCTTGCTGACGCCGCCGCCACCACCACCACCACCACCACCACTCATCAAGCCCTTCAAGTTCTCCATTTTCATCATTCCAGCCACCAAATTACCAATCTTCAACTTGTCCCCACCATTCATATTGGAGTTGATCATCTTCACCTTCTCATCATCCTCAGGGCTGCTCTCTTCACCCTTTGTTGGTCTCTCCACACCCATCTTGATCAGTTATGTGCCAAATAATCCACGGAGAAGCTCAGAATGGAAGGAAAGGCAGCTAATTGGGTAACTAGTATGATGATAATTTATTAGTGAGGCAGGAAGAGACGGCCTCCTTGATCAATAACCGATTTTAATTTAATAATCAATATCGAAATCCGGCCGAGGGTGAAGTCCCCAACCAAGCTCCAGAAGGCCGGTTTGAGGAGTCACCAACAAGGCATGCAAAAGAAACTTGGCCACCTTTTAAACGAGAGAGAAATGATTAGTTAGTAATAAATTGATCATTTTTCAAGAATATTTTTCTATAGGAAAAAACATCCAATAAAAACCATGGTCAATTTTCTTTCATTTGTCACCCACATGCCTTGGTGTCTTTTTCTATATTGATTAGCTGCATTAATCATCCAATAATCTGCAATAAAATTTGAAAAATCAAGGAGGCACCTCAAACAATGTATGGGATTATTCAACTTTAATTGTACGTATCGAATTTGTAACAATTGATGGATCTTACTGTAAAGGTTTTAGAGGGACAGCTGCCATCGATCTTTGTCCGCTAATAACTATCAATCTGTTAACTTCAAGCTATACATATATATACGGTGTGTGTGTGTATGATATATATATATATATAATACTTTGATATAAGTTTGATGAAATATACTTGTACAAGATTCCGAGCCCAAGTTCTTAGGCTTCTCAGTATTATATGCACTAGATTTTGACAACGAAAAGACCTCAAGGGTGCGAATTGGATAAATTATTTTTGGGTTTGTCCAAATTGGTCTCTTTTCTTTTTCAATTTATCTTCATAAAATCTCTTATCTCATACAACATTCTGATTGTCTCTTTTATCACTTTCACCGTTATTCTTAACAAAATCTTATTAGGAAATATCCACTCTAATTTCTAAATTTTTTCATCCTCATTCCAATATCCTAAAATTTATAAATCTAACACTTTAATCATCATATTTACCTAACTCCAAGCACTATTTTATCTCTCCTCCTATCATCGGAGATTTTCAAATTTTCTTGTCTTGGTACACCTTTGATGGATTATTGTTTTTCAACTTTCTTATTAATTTGCTTCCAGATGTGATTTCTTCTAATCAAAAGTTTCCAACATACAAGATGGCGGTTCGATTGGGGGAAAAAGCCAGAAGGTCGTGGCTTACGTGGAGATGGGAAAAGAAATTAGTAGGACATCATGGGTATTTGTTAGGTAAAAGTGGCGGTTGGATGTTAGATATTTAAATTTTTGGGCATTATGATTAGGATGAAAAAAACTTAGGGACTAAAGTGAGCATTTTCTACCAAAATTCCATTAAAAATAACAGCAAAAATGACGGAATTGGCCAATTAAAATGAGTTATACATGAGGCCAAATGAAGTAAAGGGTCAGAACAAAAAAAAAAGTTATTTGATCCACGATGTAATTTACTCTAATTTGTAATCTAAATAAGAAAAATAGGATAGTTGAGGCTTACTGTGTTTAAATGTGAAATTCTAGTGCTTCCTATTCATTTGCCAAAATTTCCCTTAAACAAAAAATAGTAGATCAATTTTTTTTTGGGTGTGTGCACAGCTAGCCGCCAGATGGTGCGTGCATTGAACATTTGATGATATCTTTTAGGCCCAGAATAATGGAGGGGGTAGGCGCATTAGATCATGTAAGGGTGCACACGTACAATACCAAAAGGAGTGATTCATGTTTAAACAAGTTTCAATAATACAGAGTTAGAGTGATTTCTTGGTCCTCCGCTAGTACTTGTGGATTTGAAGGTCGAGGAAAAGAGACACTTTTGGTGTTGAAATCACAGCATGAGTTGCTATTCAAGCAGCAGCGTATCAAGGTATGCAACGAGCAGCAATTATGATAAAAGGCCTAGGTTACATACATGTTACACATTTAGTTTGCAGTTATCTAGGGTTCTGACATTGTTGTTTCCAATATACCAATTATAATTTTTTTATTTCACAAGTGTTGTTCCTCACATACTATTCATTTGTATACAATTTCTATTCTTTCTTTTCTGACGTTCTACATAATGTTGTTCTTTTTAGTAAGAAATGTTATTTCATTCATAATAATTGTTGTTCAATGAAAAGTTATTCATTTCAATAAGAAAATTTTCATTTCATAACAATTGTTATTCCATATAAATATTGAATCATTTGACAGATCGCTCCATGAATCAGGTATGAGCACCCCTACCATTAACAAGTGGGTCACTCCTTGATAATCACTGTCCCTTAAACCAAACAATCCAAACCTTCATTAGCCATTCAATCCAATATATGCTTTCACTCTAGTTATCAGAATATACATATAATTGCACAAGTTTTTATATTCAGATTGCACCATGGCTGATTGGTGCCAAAGCAACACATGCAGACTATGCTTGAGGTGTCAGTAACTTAATGACTATGGCAATTAGGACCCTTTTTTGGAGAGTGAGTAATGTTGCTAGCAATGAGAAAAAGAATGAACCAAGTTTCATTGGTTATCAGGTTTGTTTCCATTGGGGCTAAGGATTTTGGATTGAAACTAAGAAGATAGTTGTAAGGTTGTGGCAATTTCTGAAAATAGGTGGGTTATTAAGTAGGATAGTGGCAAGTTTGTAAATACATGGATTTTCTATGATTGGTTGCAATTCCAAATAAATTTAGAGATCTTAAAATTGGTTTTTGAACCTTAAGGTGAAAGCAATGGAAATTTAAGCAATTGAAGCATAAGTTGAGGTTTAATAAGGTTAGCCTTGGGTTTGAGTAGGCATGGGTGCTTTTCAAAGTGTCGATACAAAATGATTGCCTTAGTACGAAGTGGCATCAACTTGTGGCTCCTCAAGTCTTATGGCCTATTCTTTCTGATGGATAGGGGTGAAAGCTTTGACTTGAAAGCCTAGCCAAAATATGGCTTAAAATTTTTGTGTTAGGTTTGAGTTAATAGGTAGGAAAATGCCCATTTAGGCCAACTCAACACAATATGTATTCAAGGACTACAAAAGTGAGTTGAGTTAGTTTAACCCAAAATAAATCAAATTATAAGGTTCATTCCCATAACCCAGCCTATTGTCATAGACTAACCATAATTCTCCGCATAAACCATGAATACTCTTAGTCCTCAAGCTCAGTCTCTCACTCTCAAACCTTCTAGCCCTTACTTGATAGTGAAGACCCTCGTCCTTGTGGTGACCTTGCCTCACTCTTTGTCATCTCACGATCTTTGTCATCTCACCTCCCTCCCTCCACACCCATATAGCCTAAGCCAATTGACCATCAGCACCTTTCCCTCTACTCAAATTCCACCTTTCACTTTTCGGTCATCTTACATCCCCTTCTTAATCATCTCGCCTTCTTCCCTCCAAACCCACACAACCCCACGAAGGCAATCAGCCATCGGCCCCTATGGCCACCCTTGTCCCTTGACTTGAAGCCTTATCTTTCTCTTGGTTTCTCACCTTTTGTTCTCCGCCACCTTGCCTCCCTCACCTGTACACTAGGACATGTCAACAGTTGGTTGTTACTTCCATTGAAGCAAACCATTGCTTCTTAACTTGCTGGTGGACATTAGGTTTCATTTTTGGGCACAGAAGTTTTCATGTCCTAGGTTAGAAGGCCCAAACTCGATAAAACCCAACCCTAACCCAAATTTTTTCATATTAAGATTGATTTGGGTTATCCGTACAATTAGGCTCAGCTCATGTTAGGCTTTTTTTGAGTTTTAGATATGCTGTAAAATTCATGTTCTAGCCCAAAATCAATTATAACTTGAACTTTCACCCCTAGTTGTGGACGTCGCAATAGAGACCACGCCCTTCAATGTGGTAGCGCACCCGACAGTAAGGAGTTGATTATGTGCTGTTGTTGAGTAAAGATATGACGATTACAATTAGGGGTGAGCATGGGTCGGGTTGGTTCGGTTTTATGGTGGAACTGAACCAATTCGAAATGGCCTCGGTTCCAAAATTTTTCTACCCAACCCAGAACCAAGAACCGAACAGAACCAAAACCATGGTTCTGGGTTTCTCGGTTCTGGTTCTCGGGTCTTTCGGTTTATACCATATACCTATAACAACACCAAAATTCAATAAATCTACATCCATAATCAGTTTTATGACATATTCAACATAATATACAATTAAATTAATATTTAAATATATGTACTTAGATATATTCAAAAGAGTTTAAAATGTTGTTCTTACAAAAATGGTTCAAAAGAGTTGCTTGTGGGGTATCTTTTATCTCAACTAGTTTACTTCATTCCAGTAATTCTAATATTGGTATGACATTCAATATGGAAAATTGAGCCTTTAAGACCATCTTCTTTAGTATTAAAACCTAAAATATGTTGATGTCACAAATTTTTAATTTTGTATGACTCAAATGAAAAAAATATCATAATTGTGTCATAAAGAATAGTCTGGAATGAAAGATCGAAAGCAAAATGACTTAGGAATGGTGGGTCTATGAAGCAAAGTGATTTAAGTAAATATGGAGAAATTTCGTAAATGATCCCACAACTTCCATACTGTTCCAATTTGGAACATCAACTTAAGAGTTTAATATAAAAACACAAAATAACCATCATAATACTTCAAAGAAATATATGTGTGTGTGTGTGTGTGGATATATTAGTAATACTATAATTTTTATTATATAATTATATATATATCTCGGGTCAGTTCCACATCGGGTTGGTTCCATATGGAACCAGAACCAACCCAAAAACCGTTGGTTCTCCTATATGTGGAACCAACCCGAGAACCATGATCAATTTTTACTCAACCCAATGGGGGTGGTTCGGTTTCAGTTTCGGGTTTACCCAACCCATGCTCACCCCTAATTACAATCTCTGGAAAAAATAGACGGGATGATTGCGAAGGGGATCAAACTCCCATTATAAAAACATCTACGGACAAGTTCTGTTTAATGTTCAATTTCATCACTTAACAGCTCCATTACATATATAAAAAGTTCAAGGGCTGATCCTAATTTGGAACCGGAATTAGTTTAGAGGCTAGTAACAAAAGGACAAAAAACTTACAATTTCCTTGCACATATGCATTATTGTGTATTATCTTGCTCTATATACAGTGACATTATACTGTTGCTCTTGATGATCGAAAGAAATCAACATTTAAACCAAAAAAAGTTGTTTAATTAATCATGGATCCTCCTCTGCGTCTTCTGTTGTAGTCTGTTGCTGCTGATTATCGCTTGATGTAGAAACCTGTTCCACCACCGTTGGCGGCGTCGGAGCAGCCGGCGGTTCCAAACACTCTTCAGGGTTGGTATAGAAATAATCCTCCTCCTTGGGTTTCCCAGGAATCACCAACCTTGGAGTTGGGTTCCCCATTCTTTTTGCATGAGCTTCCTTCACTTCCGTCGAGAATTCTTCCCAACTTATGGCCCCACTTCTGTAGAGATCTATCAGATCTACTAAAACTTCTCTGTCCAATAATACTGTCTTTTTGAACCCCAAGAACCTCCGGTGCCCTTCAACTACTTTGGCCATGTTCCCCCCATTGGTCGGAATAAAAATGTCGCTTTCAACGGCAACGTAGTAGTCAAGAGCCGCCATCTGATTTGAATGGTTCCGGAAAGGGTCCAGATCTGACGGTGGTAGTAAGGTTTCTTTCTTAACCTGTCCACGCAACAAAACGCAACAAGTCAAAGATTTTGGGCTCTAAATGAACGTATACAACAAGATAGAGGACTAGTAGTAGAGTTAGACCAGATTGGGGTAAGCCTCTCTAAGAGTCGCCAACCGCCGTTCGCCTCCGTATATATCGCCGGCGGCGATATAAACCTGGATGTTCCGGTCAATACCGAGAGCCTGTAGAGTAAGCGCAGTCTCCTCGGGTGTCATGGGGCACAAGCCGGCCTGGCGTTTCTTGACGCCATCGATGACCTTCTCCTTCCACCAGGGGTAGGCGTAGCGCATGTCTGTGAGCTCCTTGACCTCGGCGTCGTTGCAGCCCTCGTTGCAGCCGGAGAAGGCGATCATGTCCATCTCGTACCGGAGGTGGAGCACCAAGAAGGGACCCTTTTCCCGGAGGGTCTGGACGATCTTCTCGGCGGTGGCTTGGATGGGAGGCGCGAATCTTAAAGCTTGGTAGTTCACCCGGCACCGGAGCTTCTGGACCTCCACCGGAATGCCGTTGTTCGCCAGCCTTGCGTCTGTCTTCTGCAAATGGACTACTTCGTTTGCTTGAATCCGAGGCAAAACCTACACATACATACCATACAACGTAGAAGTTGTCAGCTAAGTTAAGTTGTATGAAATTTTGTAGCAATTGGTTCTTTAATCATAAGAAACAGTGAAATATTTAGTTGCTAATTAAGCGTACCACGTTATAGTAATATGTCATATTAGACCAACTAATTGGTGGCATAGAGAAGAGTGATTCGGCGGCTTTCTTCTTCTGCTTGGGGGGCAACTCCTTCAATATCTTCACCTCATCTCTCAACGAATCAATGAAATATTCTACGTCAAATATGTCCGCAAATTGGCTGCAATTCCAACATCAACATTATACGAAAGAAATCATAAATTAATTATTTTGATAATTTTATAAATTATTTATCACCTTACCTAAGGTCATTCCAGAATGATGTATTATCTAATTCCGGAACAATAAGTGTTACATTTAAAAACCGTGCAATTGCAACCATGTCACATATCTGTACAAAATTGGTGATTGATGAGGAAAATTCCAATACTTGCTATATAAGTACGTACAATATCCATGTAATTATCTTAGTATAGTTAGAAATTTACCCCGGAACGCATTTGATTCAATCCTCCATTGGAAGATATCATCAAATATCCATTGTTGTCGTACACCCCTAAAATTGAAATATCATGCATAGACAATCCTTACGAATTCTCTAAAAATAATTATGAAGAAACAATTCATTTTAAATTGAAAGCAAGCTTAATTATTAGTTATAAAACTTACTTGCAGGAATTAAAGGATGCTTGATTGTTCTGGAGATGAGGGTGTCCCCCAAACCTCTCAACTGGAGGGCAATAGCCCAAAGGAGAAGCATAGCGATGAAGCGAAAGAGCCACAACTTGAGACGAGCAACTCGAGCTCGAGCTAGAACTAAGCTTCTCAATTTCCCAGCCTTTATCATTCTTACGTACAGCCTCATTCTCATCTTGTTAAATGGTTTCTCCTTCAACTCTCCATATTCTTGATCATCCTCCCCAGAGTAGTCCACGGCCATCCTGATCAACCTCTCTCTATACATCCAAACAAAAACATGTTTACAACAATAATGTTAATAATGTTGTTTTGTAATACTAATTATACGTACATAACTCCTATAATTAATAATCAAAATGAAAAATATATGGACAACCTCATTAAGGAATATAAAAAGATCAGGAGATGAATTTTTTATGTTTCTTGATGGCTTCAAGTTTCTTGAGGAATTGATCGACAATATGTAGAGTTTGGGCTTTCCCTGTGTTTTTTTTTTTAATTTCTTTTGTTTACGGTCTTGATCTTAAAACCAGATTCTGGAGAAAATATACCTCCAAAAGAGCTGGTTCTTTTTTTTTTTTTGTTCAGCAAAATCAGGAATTTTTATTGGGGTTTTATAAAGTAGAGAAAAAGTACGCTCAAATTATTGCCTATCGGAGAATCTTTATTATAACTAGTCGCACATCAACACAATTTAGCCACGAGGAAGTTTTGTTTTGTAACTCTGGAATTTCTTAGCTTAAATTAGGGGAACCTACAAGATCTGTTCTCATTTATTTCATGAAAATGTTTAAGGCATTAACTTCTGCATGCAATTAACTATCATCGATTTATTGTTGTTGCTTTATAACCTCTCAACCTCCGAATAGCCTATGATTAAATTCGATTAATTGATTATTGTCACATCCTGTAAATAATGTTAACATTAATTCTAGCTCCTTGTGTGATGGTAATATTGAATAAAACATTAGGTACCTATATATATATATATATATATTTTTTCCTTTCAGGAATATAAAATACAAATATATTCACATTTTAACAATAATCAAGAATAATAACAATAGGGCCACTATAACTGATGCGTTTGTCATGATTCCTAGTAGACTATCGAGAGATTCTTGAGTCCACCTTGGTAGACGTACACCATTTGATGGAATTCTAACGGTGTTAATATTAGATGAATAAGGTAATTTTTTATTTTTAAATTTTGACATTAATTAGAGAGATAATCATGATAATTTTATTTTAAAATTAAAAATAAAATAGTTACATATCATTATCTCCATTAAACAACAATGATTGATCATTTTCCACAATCATCATAATTAAAAGAAAAAAGAAGTTGTGCGATTTTTATATAACAAGCTAGCCTGATTAGATAATTCTTCTTCTTCTTTGTTCTCTTCTCCTCTCCCTCTCCCACTTTCTCACTTGTTTTTTGTTTCACAAGCTAAGGAAAATAATGCTTTAATTAGAAAATAAAGTGTATATTGATTTCAAATTTTATGATAATCATGATATTTTGAATTTAAAATTAATAAGAAGATAATCATACTATTTTTAAGATTTTTATCCATAGTCTTAGACACTGAACTAACAAATTTATAATTAATATAACATAATTAAACATTAAGAAAGTAGTCACAGACACCAGAACAGTAGTCTTATACACTAGATTAATAAATTTATACATCAATATAACATAATTAGACACTATCAAAGTATTACTAGATACTAATACAGCATTTTTACACATTAGAATAATAATACTAGATACTGAGATAGTAGCACTGTACACTAGACTAACTAATTTATACATCAATGTAACATAATTAGATATAAAAAAAGCAGTACTAGATATTAGAATAGTAATTATAGACACTAGAACAAACATTTCTAGACATTACGTTAGCAAATATATGACATCAATTTCGTATACATTACACACCAAATTACAAAAATGTTAGCATTTTTATTTGAAAATGGAAAAAATTTTCTCTATAGAAATAATTAACATTTTAAAAATTATTTATTCCATGATTATAGAAATTATCTAAAATGGCAACTCCTTCCCTTAATAATAACTACCATATATCTACCCAATAATTACATATATTTATTTAAAATGGTAACTTCTCATATCTTAGTAATAATTATATAACACCGTTAGTTTTACCGTTAATGATGTACGTACATTATAGTGGACATTCTTAGGTTTTTAGACTATCTGGTAATGTATGTAATTTTTTTTGAACGGTAATAGAGAATATTATTAACAGAAAATAGAAATTACATCACAGTTTTAAAAAGATTCTAAAACAAAATTCAAAGCTCCCACGAATAAAAGTATACAACCAATTTCCTATCCTTTGAAATAAAATACCCAAAAAGCCAATAACAACTATCCCTTACTTAACATTCTCTTTAGTAAACAGATTGAAAAATAATTACTCTAAAGAAAACCTAACAAAGATCAAACTAAATACTTATATTCCAATTTCTTTATTAAAATAGGCACTTGCCTAATTATCTTGGATAGTATCAATACTTAAAATGATGAGACTTGAACTAAACGTTCAATTAATCTGGGTGGCAAACCTTTAATTAAGTTGATGCAGTTTAGGAAAACCTAGTGGTAATTATAGGGTGTTTGAAATATATATTAATATATATATGTTCAAGGCATTTGCAGGAGTCCTCCGTTAGGACGGGATTTCATCCCCGATCTAGATTTACATTCGGCACGTTAATTTATTCATGGCCAAGATCATTAAGTAATTGTTTTCATTAATCTGGAAATGTTAGTATCCCAGCTCGTGTAGAGCTGAGCTGAGATGGACTTTGAGTTGGGAATTGGAATCGACTCAACTCAGTAGATTCCGACTAAACTCGATTAAGACTAGTCTAACTTTGATGAGTTTTGTGTCAAGCTCCAACCCATTTCGTGCTTGATTCAGTTAATTAATTTGATTTTATTAGGCTTGAACAGAACATCAAGGTTTAATTTATATAAGTAATAAAACAATTAAGTAAGAGTTCATAATCGGAATACACTGGATTATTATTTCACAATTATGAACTCAAATCTTTTTCTTTAATTTATGACTTTTTTTTTTGTTGGTAATTGAATTCCTAAATTTAAGACTGAGAAAATCTATAACTACCGATTAAGTTTTTAATTTCACGAAGATATCTAACAGCAATGTTGCTGATATTCGATTGTTTCATGCTTGGATCCATTTTAAAACTCAGAAGCATGAAGCAGAAAGTTTAAGAAGCGGGTCTATGAAGCATAAACCGGACTTCTCCTCTCATGTTATGGTTTTAATTCTATGAAGATCGGTTGTCTGTTCCTTGTATTGTTTTTGTTGTCTAGTAGATGTAGAATGTTTGCCTCTGGGAAAAAAATTACATTTACCAACCACAACTTTATTTGAGCGGAGAGGGCTGAAATAAATCACAAATCTTGAATTCAATTCTGGACGTTGTGTGTGCAAAAATCTCACATCTTCAGCACCCAATATAATGTTGATAAGAGTAGTTTTTCACCTACTAGGCAGTTGTCAGGACTTACAAACTCCCCAAAATCATTTAAAAGATGATCTTAGAAAAGATTTATTATGTTAATATGTCTATCACTATAACGGATTATCACTACCTAATTTCCGTTTTAAGATCTAGTTTTTACTTCGAATTACTACCACAAACTTTTTTGGTTACAAATAGTTATCCAAACGTTTACTTCGAATTACTAGCACAAACTAATGGTTACTGTTGGGTTTGAGTTGTTGTCTCAAATTCATAAAGGTTAAGAATTTTTATTTTATTTATGATTTGGTCTTAATTTTTTTTATTTTGATGTGGTTTGAGTTGTGTGTAGTTTATAAAAACACTTATTGTGTTAAGGTTTTCAATATGAGAGAAAAGCCAATGTGGTGAAGAGATCGGATATGAGTGTTCCAAGAGAAAGGGAAGGTTTGAAGGCCAGAGAGGGCTAAGACAAGAAGCCTTTTATAATTTTCATATTTTATAATTGTATGAAAGCAAAATATTAAGGTTTCCAATAGTATATAGAAGACAGAGAGACCAGTATAAGTACTGAGGATATACATTTGTTGTAATCTCTTATATTTTATTTTAGTAGATTTCTTTCATCTGTAGATATAAATTAATTAAGAGCAAAATCATATTAAATTTATGTGTCTAATTGATAATATTTATTTTTCACTTCGCATAATAGATCATTGAGATTTTTTTTTTCCCAACAGTTACAAATAGTTATCCAAACTTGGGCCTTTTTTGCTCTCAGGGACACCGATGCAATGGTAAAGGTATTATTTTCTCAAGTGAGAGCTCTCAAGTAAGACTTCCCCCTCCCTCCCACTCACCGAAAAAGGCTTGCAACTTCTGAATGCAGGATGGAATTAGAGTCTATTTCAGGTAAAATGCTCTTCCAATTGTGGGCCTGATTAAACAGCCCAATTCTTGTGTTTTTAACACCGTGATTTACCTGGAGCAACAGTCATGGGGCTGTTTGCTGCTCCCCAATTAATTTACCAAACTAGCCGAATAATGATGGTGCTTACCCCCTGATTTGGCCTTTTCATATTTGAGAAGAATATGCCTGACAAAAAGTTGGCACTAAATCGAGTCAATTTGGTTTCAAAAGCATCCTCACTTTAGGCTGCCCTGCCTAAATCTTTACCTGGCGGCTCTTACTTGCAGACTACATGGGTCAGGACGTCGGAGTGATGCATGTATGTGTCCATATGCATTCGAGGGGTGTCCATATGGATTCAAGGGTTGCCCTTTGGACTCGAGCTGGGAGTTTATACTTGAAACAGTTAACAGGAATTGACATTTGCTCATCTCTTACGCTCACCAGTAATCACCATGACTCAACATTGAGCTAGCTATTTGCATTGTAAACGTGCTGGACAATACTGCCACCAATACCATATGATCTTCAGAAGCTCATAGACAGTTTTGGGCACGGTGATGGAAAAACTGAAACTTTCCACCAGCATATTGTAAATAAGGAAAGGAGATGAGCTGCAAAGAGATTTTGTTCCCATGCCTGCCCATGTAACTGAGACACCAAGAGGCGCGGAAAAGAAAATAAAATCAGTTTACTGCTGCAAGTAAAGGAGATTATGCTCTATCAGCAAGGGTTGATTGCGAATTCGGAAGTGAGAGAGGGAGAGCATACCAAGCTTGGGGAAAGAGCCCAAGGGATCTGCAGATGTTTCAACTTCCTCATAGCTTAAGTGCTAAGGCCGGTGCATGAACAGCTGATTAGTGATCCATGACGGTAGTGCACTTGAATGGCATCCTCTATGATGAACGGAGAAGCTCAGAAGCACAGTAAACAATACTTCAGCCGAATAAACTACCAACTTTACTGGTGAATGCGTCATGAAGTCCCATTGCTTTCATGAGGAAGGCATAATCATAAGCTGTTTCCTCACACTGGACATAGCGCCCTCCTCCACCAAAATGTCCACCTGACATATTTGTCCTCAAAATAACAGAACGAGAACATTGCGAACATGCAATATCCCGTAGTCTGGCCACCCATTTGGCTGCTTCCCACACTCCTACCCTGCAGAAAATCATTAACACATGGTATAATTAGCAAACTGAAAAAAACTAAACATAACATCATCAACAGACAACAAAATTTTGACAGTTGCCTTGAATCGTTGAATGATGCTGTCACAAGAACTGCAGGAGGACAACAACCATGAGAAATATTTTCATATGGAGAGTAATTCAGAAGAGACTCAAATAGAGAGTGAATCCGTGGATTCCCAAATTCTTCATAATCCAGTGTGGTGAGGGGCAAACTGGGATCCAACAACGTGTTCAGTATATCAAGAAATGGAACCTGTGCGTTCATAAAATATCTAAAATCAGCTGTGGAATTTCAATAGGGCAGGCACCAGAAATTTAAGCAAAAAGAAGCATAGCAGGGTAAGTAAGGAATGAAAGTCTCATGTTCAGTCTTTCAATGTTTTTCCAACCTCATAGGGTTTCACTTCCATGTCTTAGGAAACTTTTGATAGAATCAAATGAAAAAAGAATTCTTAGATTTGAGACAAAAATGGAAATCAAGAAGAAATAGAACTCCCCCAACCCCCCCCCCCCCCCCCCCCTTTCAAAAAAAAAAAAAAAGTGATCAACATCTGGTGATGTAAAAAAAGTTGGAGAAAAAAAACATCTACAGGTGAGCCGCTCTAGTCAATTTTATTTAAGAAAAATGATCAAAATTTCTCTGCACTACACTTTCAAATCTAATCCTAATTACCTTCTCGAGTTCTCCGCCTCCTCAAATTACAGATATTGAGCACCAGAGAGCAGAAGCTTTATGTAGGCCATATCCATACTTAAATCAAATAAACCTTAGAGCGAAACTAGTTGAGGTCAACGACATGAATCATGGCCTTTCATTTACTGGGACTTGAGATACCAACTTGACAAAGTTCTGATAATGGTCCTTTTCGAGCACTTAAACTCACTCAAGTACAAATTAGCAATCTTACCTCTAGTAACATTTAACAGACACTTGTATGATTTGGTCACATCTAACCTAAAACATGTGGGCCATAAACTAGGGAAGGCTGGCAATTAGCTTTAATGGAATACCTTCAGAATGGCAGCACGAAAAAGATCAGGGCACATGTTAATAGCTGCCCCAACTAGCAGTCCTCCAGCACTATATGCAATGGCCGCAAGCTGATCACCATGAACATAGCCTTCCTCAATTAGATACTTTCCACAGCATATGAAGTCGTGCATTGAATTTTTCTTAAGCAGCCCCCGGCCAGATTCATGCCATGAAGAATCACCACCACCACCCCTGCCCAGTAAGAAACAAGCAAATGGATGGCTATCCTGTGAGATGCCATGCATTCTTACAAACATATGCAGAGTATTGTAAGTCATTCAAAAAGTATACATGACCCTATGTCCCTGCATGGACTCACCAAATCATGATGAAGCATCGATTAATATACAGTTCCATTTCGTACCTCCGTTCCTTTTATGGGGAAATGATGATTCAGTTTAATGCAATATTAAATTTTTTAGTGAAAATTGAAAACTTAAAGCTGCACATCACTATTCCTTCCAGAAATTGTAAAGCTTATCTTTATGCACAAATATCCATATGAATAAAAAATTAAAGGACTCACAAACAAAGATAAGGAAACAAACCTTACATCAGCAAATGCCACCACCCAACCACGGTCAAGCAAACTTAGACGGTTAGAGCACCAAGCTTTATCTAAAATTTCACCATATGATCCATACCCTTGTAGGAGACCTGGAGACTGACCACTCTTCCACGCTTTTCTTGAGAACAAAACTGTCAGAGGAACCCTAACTCCATCATAAGAAATAACTTCCTTTCTTTCACAACAATACAAATCAGAGAAGTGATTCCAACTATGCACTGCCAAATCATAGCTCTTTTGAATTTGTCTATTCTTGGGAGTCAGCTGGTGTGATGCTGTTCCACCTAATACACCCTGCACCTCCTCTTGTTGCACGACTGAGAATGTTCTTCTAGACATGTCATAGTCAACAATCAAATCAGGCATCTGGGTTGAGGAAAACAAAAAGGAAAAAGACTAAGGCAGTTTAGAAGTTAACTTCAAGCAGGTTTAAACTTGCACACTAAATATAAGGTCTAGAGCAACTCTGTATGAACAGGAATGATGCAGAATTGTTGACAGACTTAGTAAGTTGCTGTTATGTAGGTTTTAGAATTATTATTATATTTGGAGGATAAAACTGCATTATTGCATGGGACACCATAATTTAAGATGCATTTACACAGTTTTGCTTCCTTTTTCAACCCCTGCCTTAATTCATACTCTTCCCTCCCCAAGGAAATCATACAGATTTCAGGCAGCGTTTATTGAAAGCAATCCATAATATGATGTAGAGGACATGATGACTAAGTGAAACAAGTTGGATATAGTAGTCAACAAGAACAAGGCTAGACTTCTGACAGCAGACCTTAGGCTCAGAATATCAAACCCTTATTATTTTTTGAATACTAAGGCAGCATTATTAAGATGGAATTATTTGGCTCCAACAAAAAAGTAGAGAAAAAGAAAAAAAAAAGATTCAAGCTGTTGATTGGCATCAATAGTTGATGTGTTCCAGATTTTAACCTGTCATAATTAATTAAGACTATAGAAAGAGTGAGAAACATTACACATGTACAATATCAAGTTGATATTGAGCTGACTAGGAGTTATACCACTGGAGATGATAGCACAACTCTGTATACAGACTTCATAAAATCATGATTTGAACCAGGTGAGACATCGCAGAAATCTGATGGAACAGGAAAAAACCAAGGATTAAGCTTCTCAATCTCCATATGATCCTGCAAACATACTCAAGAAGCAGCAATGAGTACAGATATGTCTGGGAATTCATTTGCAACATACACAAATGTTCAAGTTACGATTTCCCTAGATTCATCCTTTCACATCAAGCAATTGTTATTAGCTTTTTCTAATAGCTAAATGGTAAAACGAATGAAAATATATCACAAGGTATACTCAGGTCACCTAAGACTTAAGCCCAAAGTTTTTGGAGTTGGCTAAGAAAAATCTCAGAACAAATGAAACCAAACATTTTTGCAGCAAACAGCTCCTTATCTCTCTCATGTTCAAGAGAAAAGTTAGTGCAACAGCTCATCAGGTGAATTAAAGGATTGCAAAAGTACATGTTTACAAGAGACATGAATTAATAAAAAACTGAATGACTGATATCAATCATTTTTTAAAAAAATCTTTGAGTAACCAGAAAGTATATTAACCATCATCTTAATAGAGTTGGGAAAGAATAGATAAATTGAAGAATATCATCATGTTAAGCAAAAACAAAGTTTCTTGTATATTTCTTACCTTACAAGTTATATGGATAGGTAAATCTACGGAACATAACATATTACAGCCCCTTTTATTGAGAAAAAGCACCAGGTGTCCATTAGAAATATCCAGATCTTGAAAACTGATGCCGTCACTTGGATAGATAATATCCTGGAAATGCCAAAATAATTGAGAAAGATACAAGAAGATGAAATTGAAACATCCATTTTTAACATATTCAGGTGAAAACAAAAGGACCTGCCAATTGGTGGACAGTGTGTCATGGACTGCACATCTAGCCAATATGTAATGCCCAGGAGAAGAGTCCATATTTTCAGTCAATGGAGCATTCGTTAGAACATAAAATAAACCATGGTGATGTTCCAAAAAGTACTGGACACCAGCAACACGGTTGCATATTCTTCTCAAACCATCTTCTGGTTTGCTTGCATCAATTACATAGACCTGAAATAAGGCTAAGAATTTGTAAGTTCAGGAATAGAAAACTGAGTCATAAAGAAAGAGGAAATGAGTGAGTTCCTTCCTCAGATGAAGTCCTTGAATTTGAATTCACAGTAATGAAGTTCCCATCTTTGGTACTCGCAATGTCAACACAATAGCTGGAATCATTTTCTGTGAACACTGCAACATCATCCATGTGATCTGAACCAAGTTTTGTGCAGAGAACCCTGAAAAAAAGGAACACGGGTGAGAAAGATAATACCCCAGGTCCTGCACATAGATTCAACAAAAAAAAATGTTACAAGCTTTGCCTGTAAGGTCGTTGATTTTCATTTGAGATCGTATAGAACAGAGTTTTCCCATCTTTAGCCCATTCCAAGCTGACAACCCCACTTACAGGTGCCCTTGGAATAATGCTTTGATTTCTGAGGTCCTTAATTTGAAGCAGGAAATGTTCACTGCCAGTAGCATCAAGTGTGTAAGCAAGAAAATTATGGTCTGGTGAAACTCGACATGTACCAACATGCACATAACCTACAAAATCAAAACAAACGAAGATTAACTTCAGAACAAAGTCTATATTTCTTTTCACTTGCTCTATCTGCATCGTTGAGAATATATGAGACGATTATGACCAGATCTTCAAGTGAATTTTCACCATGCATATATTAAAGAAATTTATATTTCAAAGCAGCTAAGAGCAGGCGTTTACCATATTTCTCAGCAACTTCATTCCAGTCTAGCAAAATTTCCTCCCTCTGAAACCCTCTTTTCACAACACTGAGAAAACTGTCCACGCAACCCCTTCGTTCGGGTTCAAACCTCCTACTTAAAACCGGGTACTCCTTTCCATCTGGTATGTACTGGTAGTACGCCCTGCTCACGTGTTCATAGAAAATTATTTCAACTTACACAAAGAAGTGCACCTTCTGAGAAGGAAACAACTAACAGCATTCGAGAAAACGGGCACATTTGACTCCTCCGCAGAGTCTCAGAGATACTTTACTAAATACCATAAATCAAAAGAAAGAAGGAATATCTATCCACGACTGCAATTTATGTGTCAGGAAGGGCATCAAGGAGGAAGCTTCGGAAAGTTCGACATGTGCTCACCAAGGTCCCCAGTGCTCAACGGCCGTATAAACCTCGGTGGGCATTCGGCTTTTCATCTCAGATACCAATTTCTGCTGGAGGGCTTCGGTGTCCGCCATGAAAGCTTGAGCGTAAGAGTTCTCCCGCCGGAGATAGTCCACAAAATCAGGGTCATCGACATGGCGCATCCAGTGGAAGGGGTCCTGCCACGTCCTGCCGTGAGCAGAAACAGCGAAAGGGGCCTTCTTGGGGACTGGAGGGGATTGGGAAGGAAGCGAAAATGGACGTTCTTGGCACTTGGAAGAGAAACGGGAGCAAGATACAATGGCGGGACTGAAGAGAAGATAAATGGGTAACTTTGAATTTTTCGTGAAGTGAGAGATTTGGCGGGAGAGAAGGGCCATGGAGAACTGAGAGGAAGAGCGAGGAGGACCGGACGGAGAAGCTGAGCTAGGCGGCTACCGGTTCTGCAGGGAAGAAGCTTTTGCAAACACAGATGGAACAAATAGCAGAAACACCAATAGTATTTACTAGTCGGGCCAATTTAGTCACTCTTGTTGAATTTAGAGACCATAAGATAACCCCTAGTCTCCTACATAAAAATTATATAACACCATAAATTTTTTTATTTTTTTTAATTAAACCACTAATGTTATTTTCCCAGTTAAACCAATTTTGTTATCTAGCTCAACTAGTTCAAATATCCTGCATTACTATGGATACTAAAAAGTTGAAAATATTAAATATCATAATATTTTTTCCGTCTTAAATTGTTTGTAATGTATTTTATTTTAAATTGCCTCAAATCTTTGTAACATTTCCATAAACTACAAGAGAATTCATCTGCAGTGACCGATCATTTGGTAGCCAAATGGTGGCCAAAGTATCTTTTGGGCAAGCGAGAGTGACGGTTACCAAATGATGGGCAAACATCCCGTCAACAAGGGATGATCATCGCCTGGTGACTAAATGGGTGACCATAAATAACAGCCACCAAGACAATTGCTGGGAGCGATCATTTAAAACAATTGACAAGGGTGACTAAACAAATCAGTCACCACAATGATCGTTATGTTCGGCACCAGGAGCAATAGTTGCCTGTAGTTTAGTTGTATTTTAATTTGTTACTTGTTATATGATTTAATTTAATTTTACTCCAGAAAGAGAATATATATAAGTAGAAATTACATATCTAAATTAATTATTTAATTAATTAAAATAACAATAATTTAAATGAAATATGAAATTACAAAAATATATATAATTATTTAGTACTAGTGTTTTCCTTAAATACATCTAAATAGAGCGCATTGTTGTTCCTGCTCTTCCACCACCACCTCCTCCTCTTCACCCCTTCCTTCCTTACTTGAAATAATGGAGCTATTTATAGGTTGGAATCCAAAGTTAGGTCTTTGCATCCTCTCAAAGGCGCCAGTAAAGCCTAAAAATCTCTACTGCAAATTTGTCAATCCTCTGCATTCTCTATTACATGGCCTTCACTTGAGCCAACTGATGCTCCATGACTCTCTGTTGAGCCTCCATGGCTTTGTTATGCTCCAACTATAATAGATAGATACTATGATCTATCTTTTGAATCTTTTGCTGCAACTGCAGAGCCTGAGCTTGCAATGACTTATTTTCAACAAGCAAGTGTTGAAATTGCTACTCAATGCATGCATCCACATAGCTGTATTATGTTTACAAAAGAAGTGAATAGCAGGTATATCAATTTAAATGAGTCATAGAAAATATTGAAAATGTAATATACTTAACAAAATTGTTAAGATTAATAAATGAGAATTAGAAAAAAAAACGTAGCAAACTTAATAGAAATACCTCTAATCAAGCTTGTTAATATTTGTCAAGAAATGCAAGTAACTCGGGTACATTCGCCTATTCTCCCTTCTTGGGCCCATTAGTGATTGCGTGACATACCACTAGGTCAAATTGGGGATTATCTTTATGATTATCCTCATAGTGAAACCTCACTTATCTTATATAGTTCTTTTATAAGATTGTAAAAGTTAATATTAAGAATTAATTAAAGAATAAATATGTGCAAAGATAACCAAGTTTGATTTTAACCTGCAGCTTTCTTTGTGACTCAGAAAGCCTTTGTGTGGTCCTTTTTTTTTGTTGTAGTCCTCTCATAGAACTTGTGTCCGATTGGCTACCTTTTGACTTCATAGCCTATTACAAACAACAAGTTTCACTTTATATTATCGAATTTAGAAAATTATTAACTAAACATAAATATGACTCTTTACAAGCTCACACTTAGCTTCATTGGGAGGATATTAAACCTTCAAATCTAGCTCTAGCTACTATTTTTTGCAAAGGAATCTAATCCCCTAAGATGGTAATAAGCAAATTTTAAAGAGAAAACATCATCTCTAGACAAGTTTCAATTTTAAAGATCATGTGTATAAGGATTTTTACCGACAAACACAGGTTTAATTTGTTTGATAACATTAAGAGAAATGTTAATATAAAGATCATTTGTTTTTCCATATGTTGCCATCAAACAAGTTAAAAACTTTGAAGATTTCCTTACTAGCAAGGAAGGGGCCTTGAACTTTTGACAAAAGGCCAATTCCAAGCTAGTTATTAAACCACCAAGTAGTGTCTTCTCTGTTGACTATAGCTTTCCTATTGCAACCTTTGGTTAGGTCAAGTTTGTTTATTTCCCGCTAAGTAGAAGAAACAGTCTTGACAAAACTAGTTTGATCAAATTTTCCTCTCAAAATTTGACAATGATACTTTTGTGGATTATGATTTAGGTCTCATGCAAGCTTAAGCAAATGAGCTTGGTTTAGACAGTTGGTTTTTTTAATGCCAAGACACCCAATAGCTTTCGGTTTGGTAGTTTCCTAACTTTCCTCCCAATTTACCAAGTGCATTTTCCTTTTTTTTTTTTTTCCTTTTACAAAGCCCTGTAAAAAAATCCCTATTGATTTTTGTCAATTTTCCCCTAATTTTTACAAGAAGCTTTGTGAACTGCATGTAGCATTTTGGTATAGTGGAGACAAAAGATTAGACAAGGGTGTTCCTACTTGCTAAAGAGAGACAATTTGTTTTCCAACTAGCCCACAAGTTTTGCATTCATCTTGTCATGAAGTTACAGACTTAAAATCATTTTTTTTATATTGGCTTATGGTTATTCTTACTTCACTTTATGTAAGACTTAAGAAAACCAAGATAAGGCTAATTGGTTAGGATTAAAGGGATTAATGAATCAACATTATTTAACCGATCAACTGAGGGTGAGAAAGTAGGATACCTAAAAGGGGCTCATGATGGTTAAATTTATTGGTTATGCCACTGGATGTGATTTTGGCCATTAGAAAAGTACAAAAAGAACCACCATAGTTATGTTTTTGGATCCTATTGCTTACTATAGTTTAAGATGATTCCAATTTCATCATCAAAGTCATAGTTTGGTGCCAAATTGACCACTTTGTCATTAATGGTGCTAAGCTGTAAATGGAATGCTGATTGTGCATATTGACGTGACATTGAAATTAATCTCTCTCACTTTTCTTCTTCTTCGTCATTATCCTTCTCCCCCTTTAACATCGCTGTTGCACTTTTTGCATGCAGTATCTTCCCCCAAGCCTACCAATTCCCCATCATTGACTCCTTCCATCACCTAAGTTACCACCTTGACCACTTCCTTTTCGAGTTGGCCTCTTTCTCTTTGATCTTCAACTTCGGTAGCGACGGGGCTACAATTTTAAGGCGATTAGGGGTCTGGGTCACGAAGGAGACAACAATGGTGATCTCCTAATGAACAGATGGCATATAAGGCTTGTGCGAAATAGTGGATTTTGCTAATTGCTCCTTCTTTGATTTGACATCGCTAGTGACAACAATGCAGGGTGAGAACGACAACAGCTAGGGTGATATTGGATGACAGTGATTATAAAACTTAGGTTGGTTGAGTCAGCAATGGGATTGGAGAGGGCTAGAGGTGAGGACGAGTTGTGCAATCTTGTTTCATTCTTTTTTTTTTTTATTTCCTTCTTCTTTGTTTTTTATGTTGTTGGTGGTGGGAGGTGACATAGACAATGGTGGATCGGGACTTGAATCGATGGAAGAATGCTGGGTAGTGGATACGGTGGACATGGCAGGCAATCCAGTCCATGTCCCTAACTATGGTGGGTTATTTGATCTAAGTCCTTAACTGTGGAGTCTTTGCATTTTAAGTATTTGGCATGTCATTTTGTCCATTATTCACCAAACAATCACATTTAAATGGAATATTCTACCATTTGATGAAATATTCTCACTGTCAGTTACATTGGTGGCTATATTGGTCCTAGTTCAAAACTTTGTTAGTCAATTTGATACCAAACTGTGACTTTAATGATGCAATTGAAACCACTCAAAGTTATAGTGGACAAAAGGGTCCAAACCCATAACTATGATGGATTTTTTGGCACTTTTCCCTTTTGTCCAAACCAGGAATTGTCTTTTTCCTCAATCTCTCACAGACCCTCTCCATAGACAATTAGACATGATATTTTGGACCAACGCTGTTAGTTGTGCACAGTATATTTTGGACTAACTCACAAACATTTACAAAGTTCAAGGGCCAATATTTAATGAGTAGTGCGTTAGGGACTAATTCGATCGAGTTACGCAAGTTTAGGGGCCAAATCTATAGTTTGACGAAACAAAAAAACGTTGCTCTTAGTCTTACTCGCTAGCCAGGGGAGGCAAAGCATCTCCCCAGACGTAGTATCGAGCAGAGATCCACGGCGTCGGAGAGATGGAGGACTTGTGGAAGAGAGCACGGAGTTTCGCCGAGGAGGCGGCAAAGAAGTCTCAGACCATCACGAACTCCTCTAAGATCGCCGATCTCGTGGCTGAAACCGCCAAGAAGTCTAAGGAGCTCGCTCTCGAGGCCTCCAAGAAAGCCGACCAGCTCAAGGCCGCCGCCATCAAGCAAGCCGATCAAATCCAGATCCAGAACAGCTTCAAGGCCATTTCCGACATCATCCCTCCTCAGGTCTCCTCATCGCTCTCTTCGATGGCCTCGGGCTCCGCCTCCTCCGATCCGGAACCAGTGTCTGAGTCGGAGCTCCGGAGGTTCGGGCTCACTGATGATCTCAGGGACTTCGTCCGAGGACTTACTTCTAGCACATTCCAGAATTTCCCTTTCCCTGGTAATCTCTCGTCGTCTTTTGTCGATACCGGAAATTAGAGTCGATTTGATGTTCCTTTCTTTTTCCTAACAGTGAGTTTTTAATCCTCGTAGATGAAGCAGAGCCATCCGACGCAGAAACCACGGCTTCCAATTCCAATGTGAGGAAGGATTTGAATGAGTGGCAGGAGAGGCACGCGATGCTTGTTCTGTCCAGCGTTAAGGTATTTTCGATTTTTAATTGCATAATTTATTCTATGCTCATTAAGAATATGGTGTTGATCGTTGCCTGTTGTTAGTACTTTTCAATTTCAACCAAATGTAGGATCATAGGATGACAACGTAAATATTCGCTCTTCACTTAGTAGACTATTCTGAAATCTGAATCCCTGTTCCAATCTCATCCTGCTTCTTATAAACCAAAAATGTGTTCGCCGGCGTGGTGGGAAGACACATGTTTGGATATTAAGGGCCTGTTTGATACGATTTTGTTTTAAATTCCAACGAATTGCATGCATAATTCATTTAAATGAAATGCCTTCCATTTGGAATAACCATTTAAAAGCCAGAAATGCACTACTCTTCTGCTTAACAAATGAGAACAGACCAATAAATTGAAACAATAAATTTAAAGTTGCCTTGAATTTCAAAAATCTGTGTAGTGTTTTGCCTGTTTTTCTTTTCCAAGGAGCTTAAGGCAGTAATTCTCACTGTTTGTATAACCTCTTAATTTTGACAGAAATTATACTGTGCAGGAAATAAAAAAGCTGCGATATGAACTATGCCCTCGAGTGATGAAAGAACGGAAATTCTGGAGGATATATTTCACGCTTGTGAGCACTCATGTTGCACTGTAAGTAATGTAGTTTCTCATATTCGTGCTTTTCTCTCTTATTTTCTTGCCACAATGGCTTATCAAATCCTGGAAGCTGCATTATACATTGATCATTGAAGCATATAGTCAGGGGTTTCCGTGACTAGAAACAAGGAGAACATAGTAAAAGTATCCTGCGAGATATTTTGCTTCCTTGAACTCTTTCTGCCCCCTGCGACTTTAGTTTTCATTTTTCTGTTAAAAAATGTTAGCTCAACTTGCTTTGGTTGACTCAGTTATGAGAAAGAGTACATGGAAGAAGCCAAACGAAAAACAGAGGAAAGAGAGAATAAAGTGAAGGAAACTTCCCCACAAGTTAAACTGGAAGAAGCTGAAAAGAACCAGAAGAGCAAGAGTTCAACTGCAAAATCTACTGACCAAGATTTGGATACATTTCTTTTGGGAGACCTCGAGGACAGTGATGGTGGCCCTGGTACCTCCTATGAACTTTTTAGCAGTTACCATTGTGTTTGAACTTTAGGCTCATAATACCTAAACACGGTTTACTTTTGCATTGCTCTTTTTACCTGTTTCATCATTATATTCATGTGCATTACTTGAACCAGAAGTTCAGGCAAAGGAAAAGAATAGTGGAACCAAAAGTGAGCCTAGACTTCTTGCTTTGTGCAATTAATTATGCTCCCTGCCATACAACTAATTGTGCCATTTGGTGCACCTATCTGACTGTTTATGTATGCATATGCAATAAAAAAATGCGAAAAAGAGCGGGCATGGGTTAATTGTTTGTCAAAAAGTATGCATTCACTAAATTCTGTAATGATACATACTTCCCTCCCCTATGCCTAACCAAGTTTAACAATTTGAATTTGCTGTCAGATGATGGTGATGTTGGAGGTAGCTTTGACGATGATTTCGATAAGATAGAAAATTCTGTAAGTTTGAGTTGTCTTTTGGTCGTTTTACCACATGTATATATTTTGCTTTTCCTTTTAGGTGCATCTTTGTGGGGCAATTCTTATTCTCATCGCAATGCCTCTAGTTAAGCAACTGCCTCAATGAGATGCTTCCTTCTTTCAACTAATTTGGTCACGGTTCTGATTAAATTGTCAAATGCAGGATGTTGAGGATGATAAGGACGCCCTAAACAGTTAGGACGTTTACAGGGATTCAAGTCAAGGAAACATGTGTATGGATTAAGAGACGGGTGAACCTGATGGGGAGCAATGCTGGGCAGCTTTCTTCAAAGAAAGGAAATTCGTAATTATTCATCTTATCTGTTCGTCAGATTCAGATGCTTTAAACCATGGGCTGTGTTTTGATTCTTGTTTGCCGGGGATGGGGAAAGGCTAGAATCATTCTTTGCTCATGTACAGATTTTCTGTCTGTCATTGTTCTGTTTTATGGTTTTACCAGTTGTACCGGACTCTTGAGGTGACTCATAATTTCTATGATGTTCAGAATGTGAATTTGCGACCAAAGTAGTTTTCGATTGCCGTGTAATTGCATTTGCATCGCAAGTCTGTCATCTATGTGCTTTAATAAGCGTATTTAGGTGCAATTGAGATATGTGAAGCAATGTGAGAGGCATGTGGATAGTGGGAATCCAAACGCTTTACTTCATGAAACGTATATTGACATACATTGATGAATGGAGAATGATCGCATATGATTGTGACATGGAAAGAAAAAAAAATCATATGAATGGTTGCTTCTAGAATACCCCCACGAATGAGATATATTCCAAATCATGTGGAAGTTTTGACCAGGTCAATAGGAGAAGGGCCCCAGCTTACTTCGAATTAAGTTTTGCCGGATTCGGCGATAGTTACCCATTGCGGTTCAAGCAATAGCAGCAATGCATGAAGATTTCACCCAGTAATAATCGGCCATTATAAGCTTCGTTGTGCGTGGCTTCTTGATTGTAATGCAACTGAACTTGTTTTAAGTGTGATTAGTTTGTTGTGTTAACAAAATTAAAATGTGCTGCGCTCTCAGTGAAAAATGAATTTCAAATAATAAAATTTCATCGACAACAGCATTACGGCAAACTATATATTAGTATCAATTTTTTCTTCTAACAAGTTAATAGATTATAACCATATAGATTATTAAATGACATTAACTGAATTTAAGAACTCTACTTGACTCTGCAATCAAGCACAAGTGGCTGAGGCTGAGGGGACACTAGATGAAGGTTGGGGGTTTTGAACCTTGCCTTCGTTAATTTTCTATAAATTCTTAACTATATTGGTTCAGTAGCCTTCCTTATTATCATAATATTCCATTCTTCTTATACTGTATAGATTATTCTGAATACCAAAACTTTTTTTTTAAAAAAAACTTTAGATTTTACCCAATATTTTCAATAGTTGTGTCGGTTGTGGCTGAAAATAAAAAAATAAGTGGGTTGGGCTTTTTGGCGCCTTTCAATGTCCATGGACTGATCCTCATTAGGCAACATCTGGGTGGCGTGCAGTGGAATAGCCTGCCTCAGTGAAAAAATTGGGTCGAAGGTCACTATATAGTTTCAGTTTGTAAAATATCTTCACCGTAAATATTATGGAAATATGATTAATTAGATATAGTGGTTATTTTATAATTTTATTCCGAAAAAATTTCCCTTTTCAAGCGGTTTCTCTCTCTCATCGTCGTCGCTCATTTGCCCTTTGCGTTCCGATGATCTCGCCGCCACTCTTCGTTCCAGATTGAGTGCCGGAGATTGAATCGCGTTGCTGCTCTCCTCACCATCTCTATGATCTCCGATCTCCCATCTCTCGCCTCAAGCTCCTCATCGTTGCTCTGATCAAAGGCCCAATCTGCCGTCACTCGGAACTGAAACAAGAATGGACGGTGGGGGAGAAGAGACCAAGTATCGTGGAGTGTAGAGGCGGCCTGGGGAAAGTTCGCGTCAGAGATGAGTTCGCGGCTTGAGGTAAGTTCATGGCGGAAGTATCGCGAAGATGAGCGACGAAGAAGGAAGGAGAGATCGACGAGCGATGGATGATCGGACGACGATTGACGTCAAGAGGATGAAGGAGAGATCGCAAGCGAAGGAGAGAAAAAGAGATTGGCGAGCAAGGAGAGATACAAGAGAGATAAAAGAGGAACAAAAAAAATAAATTTTATCTATTAGTAATTTTTAAGACACTTTTGTATTTTATTTTAGATATATTTAGATATGTATTTAAATATTTTTTTATTTATTGAATCAAATACCTTTATTTATTGTATATTATTTTCACATACTTTTATATTTTTATTTGAACATTTTTACATATTTAGTTAGATTTTTTATTATTATTTTAAATAATTATTTTCTAAAGATAAAAAATTGTTCACAGGTTGGTTCAAGTTCTTCGAGATGAGTGCTCGATATAGTTTTATATATTTGTTCAGACAATTTTATATATTTATTTAGATTCTTTAACTTATTCTTTCAAACACGTTTAATTTTGAATACAACAAATTTTCTACTTATTGTTATACTCATTTTTATATTTTTCGTCAGACACTTTTACTTAGTTATTCAGACACATTTATTTATTGATTTAAACACTTTCATTTTTTAAGATAATAAATTATTTGCATGTTACTCAAATACTTTAACATATTTTTGTAGACGTTTTAACATATTTATTTAGACCTTTATACACGTTTACATATCATTTTTACAGAAAACAAATATTTTGCATATTATTGAATAAAACAAATAGTCTGTATATTATTGCAAACACTTATATATATTTGTTTACACACTTTTCTCAATTACTTTAGATATTTGATATCTTTGTGTTTAACACTCATGCAGATACAAGTAATGACGGAAGATCCGGAGGTTGTGGTGGTGCCGATGGCAGCAACCTCGGCAGCAACGGGCATGGGGTAGGATTTCTAAAAAATGAGAGAAAGAAAGAGAATTTTAGTAATGGGTAATTTTGTCAAATTTTTTTAATGGAAGTAGATTATATATAGAGAGTTAAGGGTGGGTGATTAGTATGTCTAATTAGGTACATGTGCACAATATAATAATTAATCTTTATATATATATATTGTGTATATATCTAGTATATATATAGTGTGTGCATATATTCTGTAAAAGAAAATAAAATAGTCGGTATGTGATAGCGTTTCATTTTTTTTTTGTAACCAGAGGCGGAACTACCACCCCCTTGCCCCCCCCCCCCAAATTTTGTAAGTTTTTAAATATGAGATACTAAGTTGTCATTTTGTGAGAAAATAAGGACCTGTTGAGTGTTTTTCTCCCCAAACTGGCTGAAGAATATAAACGGGAAAATAGCGAAAACAGTTCTATATCTTTACTTTTCATCACAAATTTTCACCTAACCTATGAAACATTGCACATCCATCCCAAAAACTGCCACCCTAGACTTTTGTGAGTTTTTAAATATAAGATACTAGGTTGGCCATTTTGGAATAAATTAAGGACCAGTTATCTGTTTTATCCCCCCAAACTGGCTGAAGAATATAAAAGGGAAAATAGCGTAAACAGTGCTAAATCTTTACTTTTCATTGCAAATTTATACCTAACATCTAAAATATTGCATATTTATCCCAAACTATCCTCTTTCAACATCTCTATGTCTTTCTCTCCCCTCTAGGCTATTTTAGTGACGATTAATAAAAACAAAGTAATTATTTTACTAATTTTTATTTAGAATAAATATTATTTTAATACCATATACACCTAATAATTATTTAAATAACTTTTTATAAAATTTAATTTTTATAAATAATTATTTAAATAATTTTTTTCTTAGGTTTTAATCTTCGCTCGTCTCACCTCTGCTTTGCCCCTAGCCCCCCCGAATCTAAAATCCTGGGTCCGCCACTATTTGTAATGATACCATCCATTCAAAAGGGCACCTACCCATCCACATGAATAAATCAGATTTGTTTGCAATTGTTTTTTGTGATTGTCTATTAGCTCATCATCGTGATCCTTGGATCTAACTGATGATGGGTTATTGATAACTCAAGTCTCTGAACTTCTCCCATCGATCTAATTCTAAGCCAACATATATTCTCCGCAAAAGTTGGTGTGCGAAAAATACACATGTTTGTCTCTTTTGCACGTACACGCAACGCATGCAAGGACCAATAATGAGTCAATTCAATTGAGCTATACAAGTCGATTTTTTTTGTTTTTTGGTAGACACAGAACTAGAGGTATTTTGCTTCCTCGTGGTCAATGACCTTCGCAGACGAACTGTATCGTGACCCGTGATATTAGCAAGTATATGACATGGGTCACTTGCTGCATGCCCTAATCTTCTCATCCGTGACATATATATAGGAATAGTTATATATATAGTAATAATCATCTGGGCCGGGTATGAGATGAGATCAGTAATTTCTCGATCGAAGAAACACCCAAAAGCTGGCATCGATGACCATGAGAGGCTTCCTCAAAAAGTACACACTTGTGCTAGTTGTACTTATCAGGTTGCGTATCGAGAATATTATACAAATATAATAATATTATACAACAAACATGTACACAGGCTCCAACTCCATCAAAGATTAAACTCTAATTAAATAAAGGGTTAATGGCAATTTGCCCCATGAGGTTTAGGTAAAATTACACTTTATCCCTCCTATTTTGAAAATATACACTTTACCTCCTATATTTTTAATACCATCCAACTTCAATTTTTGAAATCTTAATTTAGATTATACAGTTGTTATCTACAAATAATTTCAATATGTATAGTACTTTTTTTATAATTAATTAATATTTAAAAAAAATATTTTAAAAACCAAAAGAAATACAAAAGAAAAAATTGATAATTTAAAATATCTATTAATTGTAAAAAAAAATAACATACACATTGAAATTATTGGAAAATATCTACCGTAATATTTAAATTAAGATTTTAAAAATTACTATTGGACTATATTAAAAAGACATAAGTAAAGTGTAGATTTCTGATATAGTAGGGTAAGTAGGGTAAAGTGTAATTTTAACTAAACCTCAAGGGATAAATTGTGATTATTCCTTAAATAAATCCGTCAGTCACTTAAAACGAGCACAAAATGTTAGGAATAAATAGATTGATGGGAGCAAGCAAGCAAGCATGTTTCAACATTTTGGGGTTCGAAACTACCCTTTGACCCGTAATCTCAAAAAAGCTGGTTCGCCTGGTTTAAACCGGCAAAATCTAGGGCTGTGGTACAAGATGTCGGCCACCACTACATCCGAAAAAAAAAAAAATCCCCTGATTTGATTTTCCCAAGTAAGATATATATATATATAATAGTTAAGCTAATTTTGTTTTTCTTATCTCTTGTGGCCTAAATTAAAAATACTAGTCTGTACTTGGAGATAATGAAATGGGGGATTGGATCGGGAATTCTGCAGATGGGTGACCATAAATCAAGGAGCAACCGGCAAGGACTTGTTGTGAATGGGACGTCGTCTTCTTACATGAGTATAATCCATCGTAAAATACTCCGACGTGTCGGCCCGCTCCGACCACTCTTGCCTTGTTCCAAGGCTTCCGTGCCTACTTGAGCTTGTCGACGCCGGCACAACTTGCTCCTTTTGGTATGCTTTATCGCCTGCCCCTTTCACATAATAATAATTAATAATTAACAAAATACATATGGGATTATCGAGAAGATGATCATCTTAACTAATTCATAAATATTTTATTGGAGTGGATATATACTCTAATTAATTTCTAAAAGAAGAAACCTATATACTCAATGAAGAGTATTAGAGGTTGAAAAAAAAAATTACCTTTTAACAGTAACTTTTAATATTAGAGATTTGAATGTATGATCTCGAAAAGTTTATAAATTATCTAAAACTTTTGATACCAATAACAAAATTTGGTGTTAAATGGAACCCCAGAAGCAATGGAATTAACGAAACGAGAGTGGCCAAAAGTCATTCATTTCAAGCAAGAAGCAATTGAACTTGCTAATTATAAGTAAACAGCCTTTTCTTCTGTTGATAGGATTATGCAAATGGAGATGTTGCTCAAAATAAGCCCTAAGAAAGAAAAGCAATGTTTTACCTGCAGGTGTTTCTCCTGCATTATTATGCTGCGTTTTCTTTGTCATTATTGTACCTTGCCCTTCATGTCCCTGAATCTGGTTCCCAGTTCAAACATTAATTAGTATATCTAAGAAAAATGATAACGAAAATAGCTCTACTTACACAATTAATGGCTACACACACACACTACACACACAAAAGAAAGAAAGAAAAACAGTTGCTCGCAAGTTCTTACAATCAGCCTTTCAGTAAACCCGAGCTTCCTTGGCATGTTCATAGGACGAGAAAGCTGATCAGCCACTGTATTTTCTGTACGACAAAAATGAAATCTCATGGTTATAATTAATTAAGAAAACTAAACTAGCTAGGACATCGATCTTCCGTCAATCCGGACCTACAGTTTGAGTCTAAATATAATATAACGTCGATGTTAAGTTTCCCCACATTCAAGAACTTCATGCTTGTAAGTATATATTTCTGAGCGTATATATAAAATCTCAGAATATGTAGGTAGGTAGTTACCTTTTTCTTGGAATGAATATTGCAGGTGCTGGGTGGGAAGAGAGAAGCAAGGCGTTTGCAATGCAAAGAAGCTAACACAGAGAAAGGAAATAAGTATGAGCTCCATTACTACCACCACCAAGTTATTTTGCATGGCAAGTTTGGAAGAACTACTTTAAGTTTATATTATGGTAGTAGAAGAAACAGTAAGATAAAGACAAATCAAGCGGGGAGAGGGGTGTACATATTGGGGGCATTCACAAAACACAAAATGGAGAGTTCCAAAAAACAATTAAGCTGCTAGCATTGAGAAAATCATAAATATTTTAGTATACTTCTTTCTATCTGGGAGACCCCAAAGTTTCACACCCTTTGGTAGTAGTAGGCCCCCTTTACTTTGTTTCACTTTCATTCTAACAAGTTCCTATACATTTACATATATATTATGACACACACACATATATATAACTATGTATCTCCATTCACTGCCCCCAAACACAAGTTTCATTCTTTTAATTAATTGACATTTAACAATATCTTTTGCCTCTTTAATTTGTCTAACTTTTGGAACAAAGGATGTTCTCAAACAAATGTACTTAATTAATAATCTATTAATTTTGTACTTCAATATTCCTGTCCTTCTTCCTAGAACTCTATTGCAGGCCAACTCATTCTCCTTTTATTATTACTATCATTATTATTCAACACGCATGAGAGATTGGAAAAGAATCAAAATGTTAAATTAATTAATTAATCAAAAGTTAATTATATACAGCTCTCTTCCTTCTCTTAATCCAACTCACCCTAATAAACTAAGGGATGAGATTATCATGTGATCTTTGTTTCAACATCAAAGAATATTACCAGTAACAAATTTTAGTAACTATGTCTCCATTTCTTTTTATGATATGGATATTTGAAATTTTAGAATTTTTTTTTATACCCTGAAGCAAGGAAATTTTAGATTGATTAATTAATTTTGTTAGCAATCTCATCGATAAACAATTCGTAAATGTAGTTATAAGCCCCAATTGAGCCAATTACATGCGTTAGTCTTGGGGAGGGGTAACCTTTCTCCCATTCTAAATTACATGGACAAAAAAAAACAATTATCAATTTTTTATTTATTTATTTTTTTGTGTATGGGAAACCTGCATAAGTAACAGTTGGGCCTGGATTCCCTCGGTCGGATTCTCTGTGGCCTAATTATTCATTGGAAGAATTGGTGAGCTTATTGGGCTCCTATGGACAGGTGGGCTAGAGGTGGGGCGGGTCGATCCTCCATTCCAAGTTGAGACTGGTATTGCTCTCATCAAATTCTCTTCAACAATTTCTTTCTTTCCTTTCTTTTTTTTTTTCCTGTTTTTTTTTTTTTTAAATCAGAAACATCTTATTAGTAGATTACAGAGTTAAGAGATATTGATATTTAATGAGATAAGAGAATACTTGCTTTTTCGAATGAACAGCTTTTTTTTGGAAGGAAGAGATCTACCCAGACGTCTCTCTTTGCCACTTCATTCATCCAAGCCGCATGACCTCTTCTTCAATATTGTTGAGTTGAGCCAACCATCTCAACTGATGACCCACTCAAACACTAAGGAGCCGATCAATCTCTCCAACACTTGCCCAACTTTTGATTTTTGGACGTAACCCAATCTTGAACTTGCCACATTCCACTGAAACCGTTAAAATTCACAGCGAAGGAAGGAAAGGATTATGTAAATCTCTTGGTTTGCCATGTGCTTTCTTTTTTTACAGCATTATGAACTTGCATGAACCATTCATCTGGAAGCAACTTCTTGGAGCTTCACTTCATAATCCACATGAAAACATGGAAGACTGAATAAGATTGATTGAATCTTTACCGGCATAGCGTGCTGAGACGTTAAAATTTGCTAGTAACTACGTCGATGTACGAAAGAAGAAATATATGTATACATAAATTTCTGATTCGAAGAGAAAAGATAGTGTATAACCTATATAATCATATTAGCATTCAGAATCTACAGCAAAGCAGGGTCTGCCTCCACCATCGCTTCCGGAGTTGACTCCGATCAGCTTTCGCCATTCTCACTGGGCTACTGCTCCATTCAGACTGCAATCTGCAAACAAGAACAGGAATGACAGATGATGAGTTAGGACTTGAGGGAGAGGTGCTCATACAGCACAAGGTTAATTTTGGAGGAACTTACACAGGGAAAGCAAAGGAACGGGTGCTTGTTGTGCTGCTATCAGATCTCAGGGAGAGACTACCAGAATAAGCTATCCGCCCCGAGTAACTTACAAGACCTGATACAGGGCCGGAAGCAGAGAAACTAGTCTCTCCTTGACTCTGTTGAAGATCATTAAAGATATGGTCTCCACTATTGTCCTCGATCCTGGACGAATTTCCTATCAGTGAACCTGGCAAAGGTGCTCTCGCAGAAGAACTAGACTCCCCACTGCTGTGCGGAAGCTCATTTGAACATGGCTGACCATTGTCTTCACTGACAGCTCCTGGAAACAAATCAGTTGCTGAGGAACTAGAGCCAGAATGGTCAGCTTGAGAGCTGCTTGAGACAACCAGCACACTGGTCTCTTCCATTCTGTATGTATGCCCATTCTCAAGAGGCTCCACCTCAATAGTTTCACCGCACTCTTCTTTGCTACTATGCGCAAGAGCGGAAGAATCATGATCATCGGTGACGTTTCTACTGTGCATATCTTTATCACAGACTACCTCACTTGCAAGACTTTCATTGGCTGATTCTGCAGGTTCAGAAGCCTGAGAACTGACCAGGTCAGCCTTCTTTTTCACATTGTCCGGCTCTTGATCAGCATGAACCAGAGAAGGACTAGCCAATATCATTTCCCTGCTTGCATTCTGTATTAACCATATTTAACAACGATTAAAACCACTGAATTTTTTTTTTCAAAAATAACGATAATATTAGCATGAATAAGAAATAGGAATATAAATATCTTAAAGATCCCAAGTCTCAGAAACTGTCACATGATGATAGGGTGCTTTCATGTTTTTCCTTTATAACTTAGCAACAACTTTTTATGCCTACGATATCAAATTCAGTGTAACAAAAAAAAAGGACATGCAGAATAAAATTACCATTTAGACATTTATAGTGAAATAGAAATTAAAATCTAAGCCAGACGCTCAAAATTTTAGTTAGAGTCCATGCCAATCAGAAAGAAACACAAAAACCTGTCAAGTCAAAGCTGGAATATGAAGATTAACCTGCAAAGAGGGCACGTAAATTCCACTTCTTTCTTTATCAAACGTGCTGGAGTTAGAGTGCTCCATACTCAAATCTCTCATCAAAAGCAGCTGTGCAAGAGTAGGCAACTCTTTGGAAGCTTCATCCTCCTCTTCTGAAATCTTTTCAGTTATTTCATCAACTTCCGCAGCAAAATTTTTGCTATCTCTATTCTTCGAGTCCGATTTTTGCATCAAATCCCTATCCGATTTTTGCATCAAATCCCTAGAATCATATTGGTTGGAATTCTCCTTGTCTAATTCCACTTCACCTGAAGGTGCAGATGCCTCATGCATGTCCATGTCTTCTTTTCCATTTACCGCTTTGCTCTCTATGTCTTTTCCAGGAGGCATGAGATCCCAGACATTTGTCTCATCCACACCATTGTCAAACAAGAACTTGTCCTGAATAGGCACCCCTTCATCAACACAGATATCCTTCACCACCTGGTAGGCATTCTCTTTGTAGCAAACTACCAACTCAGGCACGTCACATTCCATAACACTTTTGTCCATGTAAAAAACTGAGCCCCTATGCTCTGATTCATCTTCGGATTCTGATTTCATGAACTGTATGATCCCCTTTTCATTATCCTTAGATAGGTCCTCCATCCTCATAGAATCACCGAATTTCACCCAGCCATCTATATCACTCCCCACCTTCAGTGCAGGATCTTCATTGGCCTTGTTATCTTCAAAATCAAAGCCAACCTCCTTCTGATTTTCCTTTAAAATATCTTCTCTCCCCTTCTGTCCAGGATAATCTATAACACTTTTTCTGCTCTCCAATGCTTTTGTGTCAGGTGTAAAGGGATGGTGTTTAGAATCTGGTTTCTTGGTAATTTTTGAATGGCAAATCAATGACTCACTTTCTGCAAAGACATTAACGAAATTCAATCACCATAGTATTACTTCACTGTACATGGACATGTCTAATAAAACATTCTCAAGAGACTGTAAATATATCTCTTCCGTTTTAAACACCTTTATGGTAGAAAAAACGAGCCCAAATAGTAGGAATGGTGATGATAAAAACCACAGAGGCCGTGCCCACCGAGTTTTAGAATCTAAAGGAACAGATGTTGCACGAGAAGAACACGAAAGCAGAAGCCTCTCAGGCAGGGAGGGAGCTAGGAAAGATATATAAAACAGGCAAGTTGAAGCTAAGCAATTACCAAGTTTCATGCTTTACATAAATTAGATTCACAGCTTTCAGTGATATCTTCAACCATACATTTGAAGAGTACAGCATGTCCAAGATACTCTGCACATAAGTTGGAGGAACATTAGAACAATAGCAAACTGGAGAAAATGCGACAGAACCACAAAAATCAATAAATACCATGTACAGAGGAAAAAAATTGCTTAAGAATTGACGAAAAGCTAAGCAATCCCAGACGAGGGGAAACATCAAATCCCAGGTATCCAACAATAATTCCCAGAAAGCATCTCAGTATTCCCCACAAATGGTTACTTTAAAGATAAAGTACCAATCCTCTAGCAACCTTTGGAAGAAGCCAAGAAAATGAATAGTCAAAAAGCAGAAACAATAAAAAGATAAGAACACGTCCTTTAAACTTTGGGAAAAGCATGTGACATCCATTAGTCTGCCCCCATCATGCAAGAAGCCATGAGAAAAAGTTCAACAAACTGGCAAAACCAAACACAAAACATCAACAGCCAAATTCCAACTCCCAGATGTACATATCTTCATAAAAAAAAAACACTCAAGCAGCCCCCCTTTCAGGAAAAGGTCACCATCAATTCTGCTTTCTAGCTCCTAATCAGATCCAAAACCACCAAAATGACAAAATCCCATAAATATATACCTCAAAGTCTATGAAAAAAAAATCCAGTAACTAAAAACAAAAAAGACAGAATATCAAGGATCTGAATCAGATCCCAAGAAAACCCAGAAGCAGGCGGAAAACAAAAAATAAAATGAAAAACACACTCATATAGTCCTGGCACAAACAACATGAACTCTATAAAACGAAATACCTTTGCTCCAACCTGAATCAGAACAAGAACTCCTCACCAAGCTTCAAAGCGAAGCAATTTGACATATTTAGTACTGACCCAGAAAGGTACCAAATATGAATAGGGATATAGAAACCAGACATGAATAAAGAGCGGCCCAGATGGAATTAGAGCCTTAAGAGAGAAGAAAACAAGAAAGAGTAAGAAGGAGAAAATAGGAGAGAATTAATGGAGATGCAGAGAGTAGAATATAAACAATCTAACAATAAATAACAAGGGAAATGAGTTGTAATTATCAGAAACCTAATGAAAGGTCGAAATTTGTTAACCATCTGCAATTAATCCCCACTTGAAGCGACAAACGGCTCTTTTTTTTTTTTTCTGGGTTCTTTACTTCTCTTTCCAGGTGTGAGAATGTGAAAGAGCATTATTTAAAAGAGCATTAAATGCAAACAACCCGAAGATAGAATATTTATAACTACTCTGATAATTACTCTTACCTGTTCGCTTCGCCGGAAAAAAGGACCGCCAGAATTTCCCTGCGAACCAAGCAGCAGCAAAACAAGTTACTGCTTTTGTTTTTTGTGGGTTTTTGTTTTCCGCCTTATAAAAATCCGAACTTGATTCTGTTATTGTTGTTCAGTTCTTTTTTCTGTGTTGGAGCTGACAAAGATGTGGGGATGAACTCACCGAGAGTCAAAACTTAAAACCCGCTTTCTTAGCAATCGCCAGAGAAACTTTCATAACAGAAAGAAAGGAAATTACGAGCAGAATAAAACCTTTTTTTTTTTTTTTTAATCGGTTCACGTTGGATCTGCGGATCGGATCTATTTTCTAGCCCTTTCATTTAGGGATCTTCTAGTGGGTCCACCAATTTTGACTTTCAAATTTGTTTTTTTTTTTTTTGCTGCTTTTAAAGTTGATTTATTGCTTTTATATACTATTTTATTTTTATTGTTTTTATATTCACTAATTTTTTTTTTTTATGAAACGGATATTTCATTCTAATTGTCAGTAAGTTAAACGGGCACCTTACAAATTAATGGCATAGGATACAAAAAAACAACAAAAACATATAAATGGGTCAATAAAAAGCTATGTATTTCTATAATACCAAATGAAAGGAAGATAATTGAATTAAACCAAAACTTTTCAAGTAACCTAGAAAAATTTTAAAAAAATAATTTATAAGTAACTGAATAAAAAAACTAGATAAGAGACAAGATAAATAGAAAAAATATCATGCAATCATCCTGACTATTATCATAAATGATTTATCATCTAAATCTCAACCTCTTTCTACACTCCGCTTGATCTTCTCATAGCCATTAATTTTAAAAGTAGGACATTTAGACCTATATGTCATAAAGCATCAGATGAACTAAATGACAGTGAAAAAATTTGGTCGAGAAAAAAAATGGTGAAAGTGATTGAGGATAATTGAGTTGAATAATAATAAAAGATTAACTGATCATGCCTAAATTGATATCCAAATCTGGTATATACAAAGAAGAAAGGAGAAGGAACAATGGGAGGAGAGAGGAGAGAGCCGTGTGGCTAAATTTAAGTGTTACTCATTTTATTTATGTGAATAGATTTGTATCAGTATTATGTATTCATTTAAAGGGAGAGTTTATGTTATTTTTTCTGTTTTTTTTTAATTATTGATAATTCTT
Organism: Aquilaria yunnanensis; assembly: GCA_039654915.1. Lineage (NCBI taxonomy): Eukaryota > Viridiplantae > Streptophyta > Magnoliopsida > Malvales > Thymelaeaceae > Aquilaria > Aquilaria yunnanensis. The sequence goes on from CM077595.1 coordinate 9,784,807, forward strand.
TGTGAAAATTAGATCACTAATACAACAATCAACGTTTTAATTTAATTATTAAGATTTATGGTCGGTATTTCCAGATTCAAGGTGCAATTCCTCTCTCCTGTATGTCAAAAAAAAAAAAAATAAGAAGAAGAAGAAGAAGAAGAAAGAAACAAAAAGAAGAAGATCATGAGTACCTTCATTTTATAAATTCACCTATGAAATATCGCTTTGAGTAGTTACGGGATAAATTGCACAATTAATGTCAAACCTATAATTATCAGTACAAAACGGTCATCAACCTTTGTTTTGTTGCATACTAGTGCTAAACCTTTATAAAGAGTTATGAGCCGAAACAAGCTCAAGCTCAATTTGTCTTTTTATTATTGAACTAAACCTAATGAGTCCCAAGCCTGAACTCAATCCACATCCAAGATTCAAATGTTTAATGAGCTGAGCCTCAAGCCCAATAATTTTTTGCTCAAATCCTTATCATGCTTAATATAAAAAATAATATAATATTATGATATAATTATAAAAAATAATTTTACCATAAAATATTAATATATATACTCTTTGAATCAAGCTTCAAGCATATTGAACCATTGAGCCGAACTTCACCCCTTTCTAGCTGAGCTTCGATTCACATTTATAAATCTCGTCAACTTGAGCTCGAGCTCAAGTTGAGCTAAAACTGAATGAGCAAAGTTTTGAGTTTAGGGTGTTCGAGCTTGACTTAGCTCATTTTCACTTCTATAAAGAGTTGTATATTGCTCCCTAGCCTCAAGAGAAGACTGAGTTTGCACAAAGACCTGATTTACAGAGAGAAAAAATTAATAATTTTAAATGTCCACTGACTAGAAAAAATTATGTAAATATTGAATTTAATGGAGGATAACTATTAAATAATTTAAAATTTTGATGTTCTATGCATGGTTACATTAGAATTAATGAATTTTGCAAAGTTAGAAACCAACATTCAATAGACTTTAAAAGTTTGGAACAAAGAAGAAACAAAAGGGTGGTCGGGAACCAATTTATAGCGGTAATTATAGATCTAGGGCTAATGGTGTAGTTTATAGTAGTTATGCTATTATGGGTGAGCATGAGGTTAGGTAAACTTGAAATCTAACCTGAACCACACTCATTTGGTTAGATTAAATTGGGTAAAAATGTACCATAGTTCACAGGTTAGTTTCACATATAGAAGAATTGATGGTTTTTTAAATGATTTTGGTTTTATATGGAACTAACTCAAAGTGGAACCAAACCCGAGGTATATATATAATTTTATAATAAAAGTTATAGTATTTCTAATGTGTGTGTATGTATGTGTGTGTGTGTGTGTATTTCTTTGAAAAATTATGATAATTATCTTGTGTTTTTACATTAAATTCTTAAACTGATGTCCAAAATTGAAACAATATTAAAATTGTGGGATCATTCACAAAATTTCTTCATATTCACTTGATTCATTGCACTTCCTAGACCGATTATTCTTGGATCACTTTGCTTTCAATCTCTTTACTCTAGACTACTCTTTACAACACAATTTTTATATTTTTGCATTTATGAGCCATGCGAAACTAGAAATTCATGACGTCAACATATTTTAGGTTTTGATAATAAAGAATATAGTCTTAAAGGCTCAGCTTTCTATATTGAATGTCGTGTCAATATTAGAATTACTGGAAAGAAGTAAACTGATTGAGATAAAAAATACTCCACAAGTAACTCTTTTGAACCATTTTAGTAATAATATGTTAAACTATTTTGAATATGTCTAAGTACATATATTTAAGCACTAATTTAATTATATATTATGTTGAATATTTCATAAATTGATTATGGATGTAATTTTATTAAATTTTAGTGTTGTTATAGGTGTATAATATAAACAAAAAAACCCAAGAACCATAACTCTTAAACCCAGAACTATGATTTTAGTTCTATTTACTTCTTAGTTCTTAGATTAGGTAGAAAAATATTGGAATTGATATCATTTCAAATTGATTTAGTTATACCATAAAACCAAATAAACCCGAACCATACTTACACTTATATATGCTATTGGTTAAACACGAGACACACGCGTCGCAGAATTAAAAATGATTGGCAACTGTTCTTGCTGAGCTGTGCTTAGCAATTCCTATTGGCTGTTACGGATGTACCAAAAAATGTTAGCAGTTAAATGTCTTATAATATTCTGTCTCATGAAGTAATTGACACGAAATATTTATATCTTTAACTATGTGCATATGTTACTTATTCTACCCAGCTTTAGGCTTTGTTTGGAGAGGCTAGGGAGAGTTGGAGTTCAAAGACCCTAAATGTATAACTTATATGTCTGGTTGATTTTGTCCAACAAATGCGTATATGCATACGAGCATGGGATGCATAGGTACACACTAAGATTAATTAACATAACATAATAAGATTTTTGGGCGAAAGAAGATTAAGAAATGCATATAGCCCTTCACGTCTTGGCATAATGGTTAAAGGCGTGGGAACTCCAGACCTCCCATGCTCCTTACATTATGCTACAATAGCCTATTTAGTTGTACTTCGGATTTAAAAAAAGTTTGCATGTCTCTTTCCCTTAGTTAATAAAATAGTACATCTTTCTTTTAAAAAAAAACATAGTGGCACGTAACTTTTTTCATATTCACAAAGTTTAATTAGAGATCTTCATGCATGTGAAGAATACACTGTTGTGTTTGCTCTCAGTTGGTTAAGAAATTTAACAATATAACCACAAATTGGGAGTTTTACTCATTATTTGAGAATGAGTAAGAAGCACAAGATGACTTTTTTTGTATATCTTCTAAAACCAACAATAAATACAAACGCAAGTTAATTAGTGGCTCCGCATCCTGAGGGTTTGATTTGGCATATTTCGAAGTCATTTGGGCTAGCATCACTTCTCTGTTTGAAATTAAAATCCATATGAGATGAGACAGGTCTCTCACTTTTTCTCGCCAAACGAATCTTTCAACAAATTTTTCTGGCCTCACTAGCTAGTGCCCGCGCTTCTCATTCGATCTGTGCTTTTGATGAGGGACACCCAGGGACAATTTGGTCCCTACCTAACCAATCTCATCAATTTGGTCCTCAATCACGCACCCAGGGACACCAAGCAGGCCTCTTTATTATGCTCACTCAATCCTAGACCTCAATTATCGCTTAAGGTGACTGCCAGTCCAATTGATCGTATACAGGGAATGAAAATTACCAATAAACCAATATTAGTTGTATTTTGTAGGCTCAACCTAAGTGGCACATGTTAAAGTGTTTTAAAAGCAAGAGTGGGAATGTGAAAACATCACTTTTTAAAATTTAACTATAAGTGTTGTTAAAAAAAAAAAAAAAAACTTGAGGGGTTACAATAACAAAAATGATGATCCAAAATAAAAATATCATGTCACTTAGAACTGAATTCGATAGCTGATCTTTTTCTATAGATGAATAAACCATGCAATATGGCCGGATGAACTAGTAACATTAAATCAGGAAACATGTCACCATGGCCACTTCACATGAAATTGGTATAATATGTTGTCAAATATTAGGGAGGACAAGCAAATTAAAATAGATTGCTTTTCTGACTGCAGTAACCTGTTAATTATCTAATAAAAGGCTTTCACATTTATATATGCCACACGATTGCAATAATCAAACTTGAATTGAGCTTGGGGTGCAGTTCAAATGCAATTCAAGTCTCCTCATTACAAGCTTATGATTCAAATTTAAAAGGAGAGTGGCATATTTGGCCCATCTCATAAATAAAAAGTCCACTCACTCTTTTTCTCTTTTATTTTTTTCTTTAATAAAAATGAGTTCCTAACTTAAATATTCATGGAGAATTCATTTGATAGAGGGGAAACAAAAGACATAAGGCATTCGTGTTTTAATAATTGCGTTTCCCAATATTTGAAAAACGATATTTTCTAAATCATTGAAGTAAGTAGAAAATTAAAAACAAGAAAAATAATATTTTTAACAACTAAATGCGACCTAAATTATCTTTGAAAGAGAGAGAAATTAAGGGATTTGGTTAGCCGTGGATTTTGGTACAAATACATTAATTAATCTTGCCAACAATAGCATTAATGGTCTCAACAGACTGCCGAGGGATGTCTAGTGCTGTGATAGCTAATTACTTGTTCATGTGTTCGGTACACGAGTTGGCAGGTACGTAGGTAGATAGGACTTCTCCTTTCGCTGAAGTTGATTCCTCAACTAACCAAATGTCTCTCCCATTTGGGATTGAAGTTTACATAATATGTTTCCATCTTCCTCACATAATGGACGTTGACACATTTTTTTTCCTTTAAAATTACAGATGTTGTGCTACATAAATCTAATATTTTTGTTTTTTTATCATTATTTTCATTAGCTAAATCACATGATTATGTATGATAATTAAAAAGTCATGACTAGAGACATCTGGAAAAATTTGAAGAAATTTCAGGAAGTCTGGGACAACATTTTTGGAATGTGTCATTATGAGATAATTAAGAGAGTAAGAATATTATGTGAACTTATCTCCCTTTCTATGATTCGAATTACTAATGTGATCTACGCAATTACGATTAAGATGTATAAATATTTAAATAATTGTGTCAAGTATCTGAATTTGCATGTTCTATTCAAAGAAATAAAATAAAAATTTTATTAAATTTTATTGAATTTTAAAATCAGTTATGGTATTTGTTAAATCGAAATGTAAACAGATAAGTAGTTAAAAATGGACTCGTCTGATATGCTCTTTATCTCATGTGCACCTACCCCAATAAATACATTTTTACCATTAGTCCAATTTAATAATTCTCATCTTGTCCTATCCCTTCTCTCATGCCTCACACGCGAACCCCCTCTCTAGTTGGCTTGCTCGTCCTCTGCCCCATCTCAAGACCCGGGTTAGAGCTAGCAAACACTCATTAGTGAGACATCGCAGTTGTAGTGACCTGGAGTTGCCACGCACCGCCACTTAGGCTTTTGGTATTGTTAAGTATAAGGAGACCGTTTCGTCGGATAAAGAGATGAAAGGAGAAAATATGGTAGAGGGAGCTGGGCGGTGAGTGGGGGAGGGAGAGATTGGGAGGCAAGCATCAAATGATTTGGGAGGGAGGCGTGGAATGATTTTGGAGAGATTGTGAGGTTGTGTGGTGGCTAGTAGGGTGTAAGAATTGGGTTTCGAGTCAGGTTTAGGCCTAAACCCAATTTTTTTGAAGCCATTAGCAGCAATAATTTCCCAAACTCGAACTGACTTAATTTTGCCTCTCAACCTAAACTGACCCTAACACTAAAATATAAGGTTAATGTCAGGTTGGATTGGGTTTACCCGATGACCCACCTCCCACTAGCTACCAAAGATCTAACCAATAGCGACAAGGGATGACAAATACACACCAAAGGCGAATAACGGTGAGGGAGGGAGGCCGAATGACAGCATGAGGGAGATAGGAAGAGAGGCAAACGATGGTGAGGGAAGGAGATCGAGGCAAAGGACGGTGAGGAGGGAGGCAAAATGACAACACGAAGAAGGGAGGGAAGGAGTTGAATGACGGAGAAGAAGGTAGGCCGAGGCAAAGAATGGGGAGGAAGGAGGCAGAATGACGGCATAAGGGAGGCGAAATACAAACGAAAGAAGAACAACGACGAATGGCGACGGTGAACGGCGGCAATGAAGGTTGAGAGAATGGTGACTGTATGGTGATAGATTAGGGTTGGGAGGTTAGGTTAGGTATTTATAGTATAGGTATGTCGGTTGGGTTGGGATGAGATTGGGCTAGAAATAGGAATGGGCTGGGAATTTTTAGTAATTTTAGGTTGAATTGGGTCAATCAGCTTTGACTCGAACCAATCCGATGTGAATTAGATCAACTCAAATATCACTTATTCCTTCCCCTGACCCTAACTCTAACCCGAACAATTTTAATATCACATAATAATATAGATAAAAAAATAAACAAAACTACACTAACATATAATCACATATGTATAAAAGAATAAACTCATATGTACAAATAATGTTAAATGCATTATTATTCATATGTAAAAATTTATTTACTTACATATCTATAACATACCTCTAATCTCATTTGTACATATATATCACATGTTTTGTACAAATCTATCACTTGTTTTGTATATCCAGTTTCATATATATCTACTATATGATTTGTACATATTTATAATTTGGCGAGAAGCAGAATTTGATGTGTTTACAACTATTTTTTAATGAAATGTTAAACCCATAGATGCCACTGAAAACATATTTGTAATCTTGTTTATACATATATAACATATTATTTGTACAGATATCTCATTTTCTTTGTACATCAAGATTGTACATATTTGGTTTTTGACTTGTACATATTTTTAATTTTGGGGATACTAGATTTGATGTGTTCACTTTTATTTTATATTATAAAGGGTAATATTAAAAAATAAATATATATACAAATGAAAGGTAGGATGCATATTAGTCTTATCCGTTAAAAATATGTAATTATTTGGTAAATTTTAGTTTTTATTTTTTGAAAATAGAAAAAAAACGTGAGTGGTAAGCAATTTTTCCGTTTTAAACAATAAATAATTTTTTTTTAAAAAAAAAATCAGCTTATAAGTATGAAAGTAATTTCAACTTTTTTTTTATGTAGGATTTATTTGTTCCATCCAAAACAACTTATTCGCGCGTGCATTCTGTATCTTCTTTTATCTTCTAAAGTATTGAATTATGTTTTTCAATAATATATACCTTAATGAATATATGGTCTCCAGCTCTAATTAATTGATCAAGAGAAAAAATTACAAACAACTAATCAAGTACTGTGACATATCTTCCCATCAAAGATCGAGACAAGTAATTGATTTCTTATGCTATTTTGTAATAACATTAAGACAACCCATGCCATGATGCAATCTAAGTTTTGAATAATCTATAACCTCGTAAATTAAATAACACTAGCTAGGAATAAACATTAGTTATTGGACAAATTATAATACGCAGAAAGCAGTTGCTACTTGCTAGGGGAATGAGATGAGTGTGACCTAGATATAAATACCCAAGAGGAGACTTGGATGGGAAATGATGGGATCCTAGGTGAGCTAGGCAGCTAGCTAGCTATCGAATCCCATGTCCTGGACTGCTAGCCAGTAGCCACCCCATCTCGTATGTGATAAGTAAATAAACTAAACAAGTCTCTCTCAATCTGTCTCAGAGAACGATTACTAATACTACTTTCATATCATTTTAGTTGAAATATTTATCTGGGTATGGGTATAAAAATTAAGGTGTATGTAATTTATATAATTTTTTTATATAATAAAAATTTAAATAATAATTAAAAAAATTAGGTTTTGTGTAGTGAGAAATTGAGTGAAGATTAAAAAAAATATATTTATTGGGTTTCGTGTAAAATGATAATTTAATTGTTTAAACTTTTTCAAAAGAGAAAACGTTTCAACCTTTTGGGACTTCCCAAAAAAGAATATATTTTAAGTAAATTAGGACGGAGGAAGTAATACGTTTGAGTTATATATTTAATTCAAGCTGTTTATACCATTTCAGTTTTTTAATTTAAATTTGATTCAAATTTATTAATGTTAATATATATATATATATATTAAAACTATAATTTTTTTAGTTTTTAAATTTAAATTTGTAAAAAATTAGTAAATATTAATATATATAAATTTAAGTCAAATTTAAATTAAAAATTGAAATGATACAAAAAATTTAGGACAGAAGAGTATTTGTGTATATATGTATATATAATACTGTCCTATTATTTATATTTCATTGTGCAAATCCCAGTTCCAACTGTCCACCACCTCATGGGTTTTCTGTTTTTACAGGTGCATATAGATATCTTGGTGTCAAGTGTCGACACATGCCCGAATTCTTTACACGCATCATAGCATTAGTTTAATTCACTTTTTTCATATCTCAAGTTTTTGTTTAGTTATTAGTTATCCAAATCTTGAAGTGAATTGAGTTTACCTTACTCACTCCTAAATATTAACAAACAATAAAATCATTAATAGGGCATGTATTCAATTTTGTTCAATTGACAAATTAATTCAAAATAATGTAACTTATGAATCAATCATAACCTTCACTTGTGTAATTTAATGTATTCAATTATTTTAGTACTATATATCAATTAAAAATGTTTGAACCTATAAATCAAATTAAGACGAGTTGTAACCCATATATAAGTTTAATGGCAATTCCAAATTACTAACTTCTCTTTCCCTATTAAATTTCCCCGTACAACCATTTTTAACTCAAACTTCTATTTATATATGTTTTACTTGGCTAGTTCTTATTCAAGTCAAGTTATACAAAAAAAACCAACCTAGCAAATTTAGCTTTGCCCAATTTGGACAATAGTTGCATTTTCAAATGGTGGTCTTAAAGGAAAACTTAAGAGAGCTTCCAATCCAACATCCTTATTGACCCATCTCTCTAATGGCTTTCCATATGCCAATATAATTATACAAATGTGTCCATCACTCTATTAGCCAAAACGTTGCACCATCTCAATGTCATTTAGATGCCATTGTTGTAGCTCATAATTTGTACGTAATGCAAAAAATAAGACAAGGTTTGCACCAATTTATTTCTCTTTAGATGTTGAACTGTGATGCATTTGAGTGCGAAATTGTGAGGCGACTAGTAGTAGTCAATGATGCTCTGGATCTTCAAGATTAACCAATCAAAACATGATTTATCTCTGTCTATCACAAAGAGAAGAACACGTTTGTGATATATTTTAATGCACAACTTCATTTTGTCCTCTACTTTTTTGTTATTGTTATTTTAGGCCACCTTCATTTTTTATTTTTTATTTTTTATTTTAAATCTTTCCCCATTATCTATTTTATTGTTCTTTAATATTTTTTTTGTAGTATTATTTTATACTTTTTTATTATGTATTATTATAGTTTTATTATCAAGTGTTTTTAGACTTTTTATTATTATTTATTATTATATTTTTATTACCAAGTGAATTTAACATAATAATTCATCCAAACAGACATTTTTTATGAAATGAATAAGTAATAACAGAAAAAGGAACAAATTCAACTAAGATAAAAGAGCATGAATTTGAACATAAGTAAATATAAAATTTAAAGAAGGCCAAAAAGAATAATGAAAGGTATAAAATTAACAAAAAAAAAAAAAGAGACGGCTAATTGACTCAAATTTTTTTTTAAAAAAAAGAAGTAAAAAGAACGTTATCCTATATTTTTATTTATTCATTGTTGAGTCTTGATTTATTTGTATTAGGTTGATCATTTAATTTGGCACAAGTAAGTGCACTAGATTATTCCTATTTAGCACTTGAGTAATTTTATTTGAGAAATAACTAATTTTTTAATAATTTTTTCATGTTCTTTAATGAAAAAAATAAAAGATTATAAAACATAAATTACTTTTCAATAAAAAAATCAAAATTATTTCTAACCATCTTTCAATTAATTTTCATAAAATAGGTATATCTAAGTATGCACTTTTGCTTACTTAAAAATAATCTAGGAAAAATCTAGTCTAATAACATTATTTTTATGGTAACATTTTTATTTTTTGATAGCCCAAATATCAATTTTACATTTTAAAATATAAATATTTTTTCAATTTTACTTTTTCCCTTTTGGATTTTGAACTTTGTACAAAATCTTTTTAATAATAATTTGGGAAAGACTTGTAAATACAAAGAGATTCATGATTTTTTTTCATTGTTAAAGTTTGTGTGTCCATCATTTATGTTTATGGTTACATTTTTTTTTCCTTTTTCGCTAAAAGTCTTTTGTTTTGTTTGGTATGTACCTAATGGTTGGTTGGGTTGGTTTTAGTTTTGATAGATTTTCTTAATAAGTCAATAAGTTTGAATGATAAAAACATTAATGTTATTTGTGTAAATTCTATGCTTGATACCATATCCTAAAATCCTTTTAAATGTGATAATAAGCTAAAGTTAAGCCTAATGTAACTCTATGAATTAGTGATACATTTAAACCTATGAAAGTGTTTATATATATGTATGTATGTATGTATGTATATTATCTATATAATTTTTTTATTAAACAATTTTGCTCCTTGAAATATTGGCCAAAAGATGAGGCTTTTGGGGGGTATAGTTAGAGATCTGTGGGAGGGATATGGTTGGAAGCAAAATGTTTGTACTTTGTAGAAGGTTGAAAGTGCTAAAGGAGCCACTAAGGAAATTAAATAAAACCCATTATAATAATATCCAAAGGCAGGTTGAAGAAGTATTAAGTGCTCTACATGAGCTGCAGTTAAGGGGAATTTTAGAGCACCAAAATATGAATATTTAAATAGAGACTAAGGCTAGCAGAGAATGTTTTGCAAAAGTTGCTTAATGCTGGAGATTTTTATCTTCATCAAAAGGCTTGAATTAAGTGGATTAAAGCGAAAGATACAAATACTTGTTTCTTTCACTACATTCTACAAAATTGGTATAGGAAGAGGAGTACTATCTAAATAAAAGGAAATAATGGTAATAATATTTATGACGAACTCTTGGTGGCAAAATAATTTATTAGATTTTATAAATAGTTGCTTGGTCAAGAGAAATAGTGTTAACTTTTAAGGCCAGATCCGACTTTTTCCATTACTCACCAAGAGTCGTTAGGTAAAGAGGTAACTGTAGAGGAGATTAAGTTGACACTCTAAGGCATTTATGATTGACTCGAAGGCCTTATATCTAAATAGTACAATGCTCTATTATTTAAGCAGACATGGGATATGATAAGGTCGGATATGGTTGAGGCTGTGAGGGAGTTTTTCTGGTCAGGGAGATTGCTCAAGCAGCCAAATGCTACTCAAATCTATTTAGTGTCAAATTCAAATAATGCTTAAACGGTTAATGAATTCAGACCTATATCATGCTGTAATATGATTTAACAAATCATCACTAAGGTGTTGGTGCCTTTAATGCAAGCGGTTCTTGATTTCCTTGTTAGTCTGGCTCAAATGGCATTTGTGCGAAGGGGACATATCAAAGATAACATTCACATGGTTGGAGAATGGCCTAAGCACTATTGGAGGCAACATATGTCCCCTAGATGTATAATGAAGGTGGATGTTATACTTAAAAGAGATTTAAGTGCTAGGTATTTTTAGAAGTTATAAGAAAATAACAAGAACAAGCTTTATAACATGAATTAATAATATAAGTCAAACTTATAATTTCCAAGGGTTAATTACACTTTCGCTCTTGATGTTTAGTTCTAATTACTTTTTACCCTAATTTGAGAAACCTATACTGTGGTAGCCCTAGGCCCCTGCGGCAGTCTACTGCCTAAGATCGTTAGGAATTTATGGAATTCTCAAGTTTTGGTTCACAATGTTGGTTTTTATGTTTGTGATAAAAGTTAATGCACGTAACCTAAACTTATTAGCCTAGATGCTAGCATTAAAAAATGCATGAGTCATTTTGGGAAGGAATTTTAATTTAAAATAAAACATTCAAAATATTGGCAGATTCGCACTTAAAAACAATTATAAAACTAGCGAAAGTCGTAAACGTATTTCCTTCAAACATCAACCTTATGTACATTATTCAGTTATGTACATGAATCACAAACCAAAACATTTAACTAGCCAATGTTGCTAGAGGTATCTAATACAATTAAGTACTCAGACATAACTTAGGCTAAACACCTGATTTCTACCCTTCAGGTGCCTTTAGGCTTGACCTCCCATTGTGCTTTTAGATCAACCACTGCTCAAAGTTAATCCAACATAGTTAGCATATGACAATACCAATAAACCAGACAAGACACAAACTAGCAAGTATAACTTATACTTGCTCAACTAGCTCAACAACCATGCTTGGGTTGTTGGCAGAACCACCTGAACCTGCACAAATAAACTAAGGGGTGAGAATCATAAATTCTCAGTAAGGGGTCTTTAGGGTACTTGCAAAACAAAACCCTAGGGGTTACTATGATAATAAATAAATCACAAAACTACCACAAACTCATTATGGTTTGATGGCTAACATATGTGTATATGTTTGGATCCCTTGGGGCACTTCCTCATCCTAGTCCTCCTACAAGACATTGTCCCATGTCTAGCGAGTTCTGGTCCTTAACTTGTTTTAGCAAACCTTGACCTGTCAACCGTGCTAAGTTGTCAACTAAGCACATAACAACCTCCCCTTGAATAGTATGTGTAAGAGTAATCGAAGTCTACTTGGCAAAGCCAAGAAGGGTGCACTAAGGTCCCACGCTAGTGCCTCTAATCTAAAACTTGACTAGGCCTCCAGGTATTACTAACCTTTCATTTCTCCTATGGTGAACCCTTGACCAACTAGTTTGGGTGTACTAGGTTTTCGCTTTTCGCTCTCTGGGCTTGAAACCCGACAAGGTAACTAGGCATATTAAGCCTTTGCCCTTAAGTGTACTAGGCAACCACTTTAGTCCCTTAAGTCCAAGACCCAACTAAGTGACCAAGTGTTATTTGTTGGGTTTTGGGAGCCAAATAACGCAGCGGAATTTAACCGAAACCCTACAGGATCCAAGTGAAATGCGGTAAACTGGGTGTTCGAAAATTTTCATACCTAATTTTCGGTTGAGATCTCTCACTCAACTGTAGAGTCAAATCACAAAACCTGAACAGTTGACGTGTTCAAGCTCTCTATGGTATCTACATGAGCCTCTCGGGGTCACCATGCTTCCACTGCATCTCGGCAGATGCGTTTCACTTGCGCTCGCAGTGCTAGCTTGCGTCCTCCAAGGAATTGTAAGAGAAGAGTGCGGCTGTCCTTTTAGGAGGCTAGGGCAAAGAGACCTGCGAATTTCTCACTAAAAGTTGTATTTATAATGTGACTCAACTTCCATGCCTAATGAGTTTCAAAGCCCTAATCCAATTAGGCTTTAATTTTGGGCTTAATAATGGCTCAATTATTGGGCCCATTATTAATACTAAATTATTGTGAAACCAAAACCCAAATTATTAGCTCATGCACTCTAATAATCCAAATAGCTCTATGTGTGCAACCCAATAGGCTCTTACCATGTTGGCAATAATCATAAATCACATTTATAATCATAAGCAATGACCAGTGTCTAGCAACATATCATTGCTACCCAAGTGACAAGATTGTCGATGATTCGACTAAACCTTTATGATCATCATCGATATATGCCATTGTCCCTTTGTTCAAGATATTAAGACTAAGCACGAGACATGGAATGTGTCATTCTCGTATAGCCCAATCTTTGGTTTCTTGATTACCAAGTAAACTAACTTAAACTGATGACATTGATATCATATATCAACTCATCCGAGCATAGCCATGCATTTTCTAAGTCTTACTCTATCAAGGGGCCCGAAGATATCACTCCCATTACATAGGAGGAACAAATCCCGTTTTGATCATACAAATCTTTTCGCATGATATGTGACATACCCAATGACCTCCTTCAAGTTCACTCAGTTACGAGCAATAAAGGAAAGTATCAAAGTATGTGACTCATATGTAGGGAATCTTGATGATCTTAGGTCAAAGGACTACATATACCATGATCACTATGAGAATCACTTATGACACTCATATAACGATCCATGTAGTGTTCTCATGGTTGATCGGTCCAGTACACAAGTTCTCCAACTTGTACCCATATGTAGACTACATATCTCATATTAGTCTCCACATATGCTAGTCGTTATATATTATTACAACCCGCTTCACAATAATACTAGATTAGGGATGTTTGAGAATATCATTATTCTAGGGTTACAATTATGTTTATTGCGTTACGCAGAAAAAGAACAACAAACATAATTGCTGTATTAATGCCTTAATAAAATATCATGACTCAATGTGCAAAAAATACAATCATCTCATGATTGGCTTTTAGGCACAACGCTAACATTACTAAGCCTCCACCTTCATTGGTGAACCATGAATAGTAATAGGCACCTCAACGAGTTGGCCATTACTAGGAATCATGTTTGCTCTAAGTGTTCATTATGTTTTCTAACATATAATAAGGTTTTGAATATGCTAAGGTAGCCTAACTACCTTGATCTTCCAAGGATCCTCAAAGTGCTTTAGTAACTTAACTTGAATTCTAAATCACTTACCAACTTAGAGCTTTTGGTGTTCCTCATAATGCCCTTGGGTAGTTTACACTTACTTGGCTATTAATCAACCTTTCAAGCCATGTCAAGCTCTCACATTATCCATTCTAGGCCTCCCATGGGCCCTAGAGCTCACGTCGTGCCCAAATTTGCTTATGTGCTCCTATTAGCCTCATAGTGCCTTCCTTGGCCCTTGTGTGTTTTCATTAACTTTCTGTAGTTCTTGTGGATCCTAGACCACCTTAGGGTTAGTAATATTTTTCCCTATATCACCTTTCCTAACTATAAGAGGTTGTGGAAAAAATTGTCCATACTAACCGTGCCTTAGTGCACATACACTTTCCTTATTTAACTAGGCCACGATTCTAGTTTATAAATGCTAGTTCACCATGCTCCTTATGTAAACTACTTGGTTACTCACTATTAATGCATTTTAACTATCTTAGGGATGACTACAAGCTTTAACTAGGGCACCAAAGTACCCCCACAGACACACATGGCTCAATTATGCATACACCATCTTCCCTTTGTTTTGTTTGATCCATTTACCACTTGTTCTTCATTTTATGACCATTTTTAGACTTCAAAAACCATGATAAAGATGTATAGGATGTTTTATAACCATTTAGGACTCAAAAACATCCTTTTTGGTTGATGTCCAAAACAACTGTGGAGTAGTAGCGCCCAACCTGGCGCTGCAGTGCAACAGTTGACTTGAAGTTGTCAGGATATAGGCACCCTAGTGCTACAACGCCTAGGCTGGTACCTCAACACCAAGGTTTCAACTTGGGTATAATTTCCTTGGCATCTAGGTGCCCAGAACAATACTGCAGTGCCATGAATTGGTCAGCTTCGTCTTGTTTCATGAAAACTATGCTTAATAGCCTCAAACTTTGTGCCAATCATTTCTAGGCTTGCAATTAGTCATCCCTAAGGCCAAGTATGATGCAAATGCATTAACATAACAAGGAAATCGCAAACTTTCCTTACCTTAAGTACATCCAAAGCAAAATCAAGCAAGTTGATACCAAAGTTTTCATGGAGCTCCAATCATGTTCTTGAGGTTCCAAGCTTAAATTTTGTACAATGGGTACCCAAAACAACTAAATTAAGAGCAATCCAACCTACCCAAATCAACTTAGAACAAAACTTGAGCTAGGTAAGAGACTATAACCTTGGAACACTACAAGAATGCTACAATCTCACGAAAACTAGTTTGAGCTTCAATGATTTTACTTGGGAGCCTAAATTTTCATGAAGAAATAGTGAAAATGAGAGCTTGAGAGCTCCACTCATGGAGGTAGAAGGTGAGCTGTAGGTTTAGGAGGTAGGGGATGGTGAATAGTGCCAATGTCCTATCTCCTAACCCCTTATAAGCACACTAACCAACATTCACTCCTCTAGTTTTGCTTCCTTAGTCACTTAGCTCCCATACATCATTTTTGCTACAATTTAGCCCTCTTGAACTTTCCATGGCTCTACAAATAAGTCTAGTTAAAAGTTCACTTGTGGCATCCGGTTTACCAAACTAGCTCAAAACCTTCAACTGTTTACACTTAGGTCATTTCATGCTAACTCATGATTCAAATGGGTTACAGAACTTATGGTCTTGATTTTCTGGATCAGTTTAACGTTTTAGACCCAAAATCTACCATATTTATAGCTTTACCCTTCACCTAGGGCAAAATTATCAAAATGCCCCTAGTGACACTTAGGTGCCATTTTTTTCTCTAGAAACCCTTTTAACCTTCGCCACTTGCTTGAAATGCAAAATAAATATTTAATAAGGGATTTCTTACCTTACAACCAACTCTTACTTGACTGTTACCGATCTAATACCTAGACGGCCATAACACTATTCTTATAAAAAATTTTAAACATAAGTTTATTAAAATATATACATTCTTATGAGTAAAATATACAAATTAATTAGCATAGCATAAAAGCAATTTACATAAAGATGCAACAGTTTCTAATTGCTTTGTAGAAAATTACAAAATGCACTTAATAATTTTTGAAATCTTAATTCAAATTATTCAATAGTTATTTTTTAATAATTTCAATCTGTTCAATATTTTTTTACAGTGAATTAACATTTTAAATTATCAGTATTTTCTCTTTATAAATGCAAGATAGTTTGTAATTTTGATTGTAGTTTGTTACTCTTACTTCGACACTATTGGCAGACTCTTCAAGTCTTTAAGGACTATCAGTACTCTAGATCAAGGTTGCCAAAGTCTCAACTCAAATCTTAGAATTTAATAATTTTATTTTTCATAACAAGAAAAATGATCCGATTGAAGGTAAAATCTTATTTTAGATACAACCTTACAAATTTGGACTCAACTCATAAAATCTTATACTTAATTTGTTTTAACTTAAGTCAATTGACTACAAAATGACTTATTTTTAATCTTACACTTTTTTTACTCGAAACCAATTTTAATTAAAAGCCTCCAATACTATGTAGCTGCAATAATCCATTAAAAATACAATTTTTATAATTTTACTAAATTTTTATGAAATTTTCAAGTTTAAAACCTTAAAAAAGAAAAATTCATAAAAATTTAACAACATCATAAAAATTTAATTTCAAATGGATTATTGTATCTACATAATATTGACTTTCAAATAAATTTGGCTTCAGGTAAAAAAAATATAAAAGTAAAAAAAAGTTAGTTGATTTAAATTAAAACGAATTGGCAAGAATCTTAAGGAATTTACTATTTCACACCATTGTATAAAAAGATAGACCTTTATGTTTAACTTAGTTGTGAATAAACCCTAATCCGTGGCTGTTATGCCTTGTTTTCAACAATGCTGATGAATGAGTTAACTATTGCTTTTTTCATTGTAGTTTGGCGTCTTCCTCTGTGGGATCGGATTTGGTTTGGGTGGCAGGTGGACAAGTTCTCAAGTTTGGATTTTTCAGAGCTGAAACGAAATCCTGAGTCCCTATTTCAATAAGATGCAGAAGAAGGCGTGGCAAGTTGTTTGCGTTCTCTGTTTCTTGAGTCATGTGGAAAAACAGAAATTACTCGATATTCAAAGAGTTCTGCAGGTGTGAGTTGGAGTTACTTAGTGAAGTTCACGTGTTAATTATCTTTTCTCTGAGTCACTAACAGGCGTAGAAAATTGAATTGTAATTAATTTAAATGGGTGTCTAATCAAACTCTTGCTATAAAGACCATATCGCTAGAAAGAACTGGGTTGGGGTAGAGAAGTCCAGGGGGGATTAGCAATTTGCCGATTATGATTGTATCAGATTTTGCAATTAAAGGTCACTCTTTGTTGCTGTTCAAAAAAGAAAAATATGTATTTAAGGTACGTAGACTTGCCGGGTAAATATATATATTTTTAGGTGATATAATCTTTCTATTTACACTTTGCGTCTTTGCCTCACTTAGATGTATCCTAATTAATCGATCTTTCGACAGGTTTTGTGTCATGGAGGCTACTGCTACTATTTGTTTTTCATTATGTGTAAAGAAAAGTTCGAAAGGGAAGGTTGCTTTTGCTTTTCTATTCTTTTTTAGTTTTGTCATTACCCCAAGCGCAAACTAGACTAGCCCATCTTAGCTTATCACGAATGACGACAGAAGCAGCCGAGACAGCACAAAACCCCGGCTCACATCGCATGAACTGGACAATATCGGACATGGGAAGAAGGAAGTCGACCAGGTGGCCCGCCGTGGTGGGACAAAAGCTGCACCTTTAATCTCCTTTTGCTTCTCTTTGGTCTTTCTCAGATAACAATTTTTTGGGACAACTGGACATAAAAGAAATTAAAATTGGTCGGCTAGCTGGTGCGTTTTTCTTTTTCAAGATATGTACAACTCATGTAAACGAAGATTTCGTGGCAGACTTATTTGTTTCTGGTTTCCGCAACTTCTTTTGTTCTTTTTTCAGATTTACCCGCGGAAAAAACTGGACCTTGCCTGCAGGCTGACGACACTGACAAGAGAATTGCAAATAATGACAATTCTTTTGATAAGACACATCTAGTCTAGAACTCCTCTGTTCTATAGGCTTCGAGAATCAGATCATATGTAATATTGTAGTCACTAGCTAGTCATCTGATGTTGGAAGGAGGGTTTGGTGGTTTTCTGGGGGGGTCAGGGGAATGTTCTCTATGATTCTATACATACAAGCACATATTTGTTTATTATAGATTCTCTCTTAGATTAGAACATAAACTCAGTGTTAGGTGTGTAAAGAGAATGATTTGCTGCAGAAGAAACTTTTTTCATACTTGTATTTATATTGATTGGAGTACAAGAGTTTCACATGGTTACAAACTATACAAGATCTGCTCAGGTGTAGCTACTGTCTTAGGTTACAGAGATAAAAGGATAGAAGCTTTATCTCTTATTCTTGCGTATCAAGTAACTTTTCTTAATATTCCCCCTCAGTCTCAACTACCTAGGAATTATGTTGAGATTGTTGCAAAAATGCTAGTGAAGTCTAGTTGCCAACGGCTTGGTGAGTACATTTGCAACTTGATCATTGGTTGATATAAAATGCACGTCTAGATCACCATGTACCACCTTTTCTTGAACAAAATGGAAATCCACTTCTATGTGCTTGGTACAAGCATGGAACACCGGATTAGCAAATAGATAAGTAGCACCGAGATTATCACACCATAAAATAGGTGCATTGGAAAGAAAAATGCCAAGCTTGGAGAGCAATATTTGAATCCAAGTTAGCTCAATAGTAGCATTTGCAAGCAAATGATACTCGGCTTTAGTGCTGGAACATTAAACAGTCGGTTGTGTGTGTGAACTCTAGGAAACTAACTTTGAACTAAGGAACACCATGTACCCACTAGTAGATCTTTGATCATTTGGACATCCGACCCAATTAGAATCCAATAAGGCGCTAAGCATATTAGACATTGATTTGTGTAAGTGTAATCCCATGGAGGCCATATGCTTTAAATACCAAAGTATCCGCTTGACTGCTGACCAATAAGCTGTCATAAAAGCCTATAAAAACTGACATACCTTGTTAACTGCAAAGGAAATACCTGGAGGAGTAAGAGTAAGGTATTTTAAGGCTCCCACGACACTCCTATACATGTTTGGATCCATCAATAATGTGCCCCCCCTCTTTTGATAGCTTCTTAGTAGTGGAGATTAGAGTAGAAACAGGCTTAGTAGCATCCATCTTAGTCTGATGAAGAAGTTCATACATGTATTTTTGTTGAGATAATACAAGTCCTGTTGATGTCAAGACAGCTTCTATGCTTAGGAAATAATGGAGGTGCCCAAGATCCTTAATAGCAAAGTCTTTCTTGAGATGTTGGAAAAGACTTCCAATGGCTATGGGTGAGGAGCCTATAACCAAAATATCATTAACATAAATGAGAATGAAGATTAAATCACCATTCTACCTGAATATGAACAAGGATGTATCAGCCTTGGAAGCTATGAAGCCAAACTCTAGTAGCCGAGCACTAAGCCTTGAATACCAAGCACGTGGAGCCTGTTTTAAGCCCATAGTTGGCTTTTTTGCAACCTGTAGACGTGGTTAGGATATTTTGTATGTACAAAGCCTGGCAGTTGTAAGATATAAACATCTTCCTTTAGGTAGCCATGCAAGAACACATTTTGAACATCCAATTGTTAAATTTTCCAACCTTTAAAGATGGCGATAGACAAAATAAGCATGATGGTGGTAATTATTAGTATTGTGTCCTGAGTCAATCATGAGATGATTGTGTTGTGCACATTGAGTTGTGATATTTTATTGAGGCATCGTTCTAATAATTTTGTTTGTTGTTTATTTTTACGTAATATAATCAAACATAATTATAACCTTAGAATAATGATACTCTTAAATATCTCTAGTTTAGTATTATTGTGGAGCCGGTTGCAATAATATATAAAAACTGACATATATGGAGACTAATATGAGATATGTAGCCTACATATGGGTACAAGTTAAAGAAATTATATACTGGACTGACTCATCAAGAGAACGCTACATGGATCATTCTATGAGTGTCATGAGTGTTTCTCATAGTGATCATGGTGTATGTAGTTTTTTGACCTGAGATGATCAAGGTTTCCTACATGTGAGTCACGTACTTTGATACTATTGTGTGTTGCTCGTAGCTGAGTGAATATAAAAGTGGTTATTGGATAAGTCAAATATCATGCGAAAGGATTTGTATGGTTAAGATGAAATTTGTCCATCCTATATATAGAAGTGATATCTCTAGGCCCATTAATAAAGTGAGACTAAGAAAATGCATGGTCATGCTCGAATGAGTTGATATACGATATCAATGTCATCAATTTAAGTTAGTCTACTTGAGAATCAAGAAACCATATGTTGGGCTATATGAGAGTGGCACATTCCATGTCTCGTGTTTGATCTTGATATTTTAGATAAATGGACAATGACATATAAAAATAATGATCATACATGTCTAGTCGAATCACCGATTATCTTGTCACTTGGGAAGCAATGATATGTTGCTAGACACTGCTCATTGTTTATGATCGTAAATGTGATTTATGATCATTGCTAATGTATTAGGAGCTTATAAGGTCGCACACTTAAAGTCGATTGGATTATTTAAGTGCATGTGCCAAATTGTTTAGTTTTGGTTTTATAATAATTTTGGATTAATAATTGGCACAAAGGTTGAGCCACTATTAAGCTTAATTGGATTAGGGTTTTGAAACCCATTAAGCTTGAGAGTTAAGCCTCACTATATATGCATCATATAGTAAAGATTTTTGCAACCTAACCCTAGCCTCCTGATAAGGACGAAATCAAAAAGATTTTGAAAGGTTCCAGCAGCACTGTCCTCTTGCATTTCCTTAGAGAACACAAGCTAGCACTGCAGGTGCAAGAAGAACGCATCTGCCGAGACATGGTGATCAGAGAGACTAATGTGGATACTATAGAGAGCTTAAACACGTCAATTGTTCAAGTCTCTTTGTGATTTGGGTTAATAGTTGGGTGAAAGATCTCAGCCAACTAGGTAAAAATTTTAAACACTCGATTTACTCCAATTTACTTAGATCTTAAAGGGTTTTAGTTAATTTCTACTGCACTTGTTTAGCTCCTGAAACCCCACGGGCTTTACAACCGGACTATAGGTATCATGATAATTGATGCCATTTTTTTGCCAAAATCCTTTAGCTACCATTCAAGCCTTATGTCTTTTAATTGTTCCATATGCCTGTCTTTTGAGTTTTAACACCCACTTACAATCAATCACATTTGTGTCGGCGTTTTGAGGTTCAAAGGTCCACGTTCCATTCCTTTGTAATGCTTTGAACTCTTTTTACATATATCGCCTTCATTCAAGGCTCGCTTGGGTTATGCAATAGTGCTAGGTTCCACATCATCTTTATTTTTTGCGGTAGCAAGTAAGGCACGAGACATAGGATATCTTGTAGTGCCATCTATAAATTGCTTCGGCTTAACAATTTGTCCCACAATTGAGTTCGCATAAGATAACAAAGGGCAGGTGGTGAGGCTGGTTCATATGAGGCTAGGTTTTCTGAGGTGTTGACTGGAGTGGTTTTAGAAGAATTAGTTGGCGAAAGAAAGGTACTTACGCTAAGGTCATTGTTTTGTATGGCTGGTGGCAAGATTACTTAAGGCTCAATTTGTGGTGAGGAAATTAAAGGAAGCTGGATAATTAACACAGTTTGTTCATACTCATTCGAATTTGCAGAAGAAGTTAGGCAAGTAAAAAGGAAAATATTCTCATCAAAGACAACATCTCTTGAAATGTAGACCAGACCAATGGGCATATGTAGATATTTATACCCTTTGTGTAAAGAACTGTAGCCAATGAAGATGCACTCTTTAGATTGAAAGTCAAATTTTTTAGAAGTGTTAGGTTAAAGATGAGGCCAACACGCATAACCAAAGACTTCCAAGAAAGCATAATCTGGTTTTCATTTGAATAACTGTTCAAGAGGTGAGACATTGTTTGCGACAGGACTAGGCATGCAATTTATGAGATATATAGCAAAAAGAAAAGCACCGTCCCAAAATTTCAAAGGCATGTAGGTTTCAGCTAAGAGAGATTTTCCTGTTTTAACTATGTGTCTATGCTTTTTTTCAGCTATCCCATTCTATTGATGCATGTGAAAACAAGACACCCAAGGATCAATCCTAACAAAAGTAAGAAAGCGATGGATTTTTTTATATTCAGCCCCTCCAATTTGTATGAAGAGCTTTAATTTTTGTACTAAGGATGCGCTCAACTCATCGCTGGAACTTAAGAAATGTATCATAAACTTCAGATTTGCATGTTAGTGGTATATCCAAACAAACTTACTATAATCATCAATGAAAATGACATAGTAACAAAAAACCATTGGCAGATTTGGAGGTAGGTCCCTAAACATCAGAAAACACAAGATCTAAAAGTTTTTCTTAAACAATAGAAATTGACTTGAAAGGTAAATGGAAGCTCTTGCCTTGTTGGCAAGCACTACAAATAGAATGTCCTCTATGTAAGGTGATAAGAAGTTTATTTTGACTCAAGATACGATATACTACTGGAATTGATGGATGCCCAAGTCTCCTGTGCCACTGGTTGGAGTTGATACGCTCACCAAGAAGGGCTGAAACTTTAAGTGAAGGAACTTGATTCGAAGGGAATTGATAGAGGCCATTTTTACAGGGCCCTTGAAACACATTTTTCTTTGTTGCTCGGTCCTTATCACAAAAATAATTCAGGTGAAATTCTCGAAAAACTTTATTGTCACTAGTCAACTTACTAACGGACACTAGATTTTTCTTGATGTCAGGGACATGAAGCACATTGTTAAAATATAAAAAGGTAGAAGATGTAGGAAATGTGGTATGGCAGTATAGTGTATAGACAAACTTGCCCTATTTCCATCTTGAACTTTATCAACATCATTGTATTTTTCACTGAATGTCAAATTGTCGAGATTTGTCGCGATGTGATTGTTGGCCCCAGAATCTGCGTACCAATTCAAGTCTAGCTGGTATGATGGTGTGAAAACTACTGCAGCAAATCGATTTTGATCTCCCTGATAGGAATGATCAAACCTGCGAAAGCATTGTAAAGCAGAATGACCAAACTTACTACACAGTTGACATATTACACCATTATTTTTGTTTCTTGATTCTCATTGTCCTCCATTGTTTGGTCTAATTCGACCACATCTTCGGCCTCTCCCTCTATTGTTAGGATTTTGTCCATGGCCTCCTCGGTTTGATGGATTGTTGTGGGTAGCAACATTAACAGATGCTTCATCACTACGAGGCTGAGGTACTCCATGGTGTTGCTCAAGTCGTAATTCAAAGCATAGCAAATGACCATCAAGATCATTGAGTGTCATAGGATTAAACCGAGTCATTATAGCAGTGACTAGAAGGTTAAACTTAGAGCTAAGGCCAGCTAGTATGTATAAGACAATTTCATAATCATAAAGAGGTTGTCTAACTGTGGCCAATGTGTCGGCAAAACTTTTAGCTCACTGAAAATATTCAACAATAAGTAAATCTTTCTTCTTCATAGTTGATAGTTGATATCAAACTTGCATGATTCAAGCATTGGATTGCGACGCAAACATCTTGGCCAAGGTAGTCCACACTTCATAAGAAGTCGATGGTTGATAACTTTTGCAAAAATCTCCTCAATGAGTGATGATACCAATGCACTCAGAATCATTTGGTCTTGTTGGAACCAAATTTGATATACTAGATTCTCGGCCAGGCTTTGATTGTTGCCTTCGGAGACTGAACCATCAGGAATATATTAGTTAAGGCACTTAATAGTGCCGTCGATGTAGCCGAATAATTGCTGACTTTACATGTTAGGAAGGAACTGTTGCTTTCTACAAGAGATAATTATCTCTTATGAATCGGAAGTTAATCAGGTGTCCAAAATTGACAGAAGGTGCTAGTAATGAAACAGATGGAGGATTGGGAGGAGAGAACGAAGACACTGGAGAGAGAAGTTTTCAATAGCCATTTGACGTTGGTTAGAGGGCTTTGATACCATGTAAAGAGAATGATTTACTGTAGAAGAAACTATCTTCATACTTGTATTTATATTGATTGGAGTACAAGAGTTTCACATGGTTACAAACTGTACAAGATATGCTCAAGTGTAGCTACTGCCTTAGCTTATAGAGATAACAGGATAGGAGCTTTATCTTTTATTATTGCGTATCAAGTAACTTCTCTTAACAATGTCTCTATTATAGATTATCTGCTACTACTTTAAATCAGTGTTTTAGTTTTGGGCACAATAAGTAACATGTAATAAAATTAAGAGTAGCTTTTGCCTACCAAAATTTTTTTTGACCGTTATTTTTATACAAGTTATATGCATTTGGCTTAAAAAAACACATGTGCAAATAAGGCTTTGCTTAAAAAAATATTAGAAATTAGCATTTGAGGTTTCAAAATACTATCAATTATCACTTTTAGTGTTAGAGGTAAAAAAGTAATCGTCAATACTTACAAAAATAATCTCAAACTTCAACGTTAAGATTGTGAAACAAAGCAATTAATGGTTTGTATAAGATTGAACATAAATAAAATGGTTTGATTTGATCATCATTGATGACAATTGTATTTCATTAATTTTGCAACTTGATTGGAAGTAAGCTGTGATCTTAGATCCAAATGTATTAATGCTGCCCACATTGTTATGAGTTCAATTACCATGTCAAAATATATAGACACACGTTAACGGGTTTTTTGTTCATGAATTCTCAAAATCTTAAAAAAATAAATAAATAAGATAGTAGGAGAGTTGAAAGTGGCATTTTAGAAAGTACAAATAATATTGTATTTGGTCAGATCGAAAAAATAATTTCTTGGATTATCATTTTCCAAAATATATATTGCATTTATAGTTTGTCGGAAAATTATTTTTGTATTTGAAAAGTTAGGAAAGTTACTTTCCGAGAAAATTGTAAATGAGTAATTTATACCAGAAATTGAGAATCTAATAATTAATTATTTTTAATACTGACCAAAATACAACATTGTTTGAATTATATTTCCTACTATTAATAATAAATCATGTTTATGCTTTAAGAATTGTGAATTGTTGCTTTTAAAACTATTACTCTCCTACATTATATATACTTTTCAATAAATTTGAGATTCCTTAGAGCTAACACACTCAAATGTCAATGTAAATATTGAATTAGCAAATACTAATAATCCAAAACAAAATCATTTTGGATTTTAAAACGTTATAATTAATTAAATGTAATGAAAGCCAAAGATCTCTCACACCGTAATGAGGTAAAATCGTTCCAAAGTGGTGCAGTTTGCCTTTCTCACAAATCACAAGACATATATAATTGCTATATAAAAAATGAATTGGTCATTTATATATTACTAAAATTAGACTCAACATGATCCATGAGACCAACAACATTTAATTTTCAAATAATCGATTTCTTCTACTCTCAAAGTCAACAAACAAGCACACACACTCTTTTGCCGTCGATAAGCATTGAAGTTGAAAGATTTTATTCAATTTAATGAGAGAATTGATAAATAAAAATAATAAGCATAAATATTGAAGTTGAAAGATTGTATTATTATAATTGAACAAAAAGTAGTTATTATGTTATGCCCTCGATCGGCAGCCGGCCACAAAGTGGAATGAGGCAGGAAAAGTTATTGAATTTCGAAAACGGCAGGTCAGACCGTCGAGATGGGTCATGACAATGGCATGGAATGGGTGAACAGAAATATTTTGGCACGAGATAGATGAAATCATTGACACGTTTCACTTATAAAAAGGCGGCTGATTAAATTAACTGGACCACAAATCCATACATCTCTTTTCATGGCATACATAGGAACATATGGTTCTAGAGGGCCTAAATGCCAACAGCCATTGAACTTTAATTGGATCTCAAGTCGGTTCTCTTCCTTGGTAGAGAAAACTTTAAGAGCAGCTAGTGCAACATAGCATTCCCTTTGGTTCACTTTATTCTTTACAAAATGAATATTTTATGAAACAGTAAATTTATATGAATGAAATAATATTTTTTATTAAATGAAATGATATTATTTTTTAAAGAGTATTTCTTACGAAATGTACAACATTTTACAGAATATCAAATTTGTATAACTAAAGCAAAATTTCTTACTGAATGAATAAATATTAATTATGGAACAACATTTCTTTTGAAATTAACAATATTTTACGGAATAACAAATACGTATGAATGAAATAACATTATTTGTGAAACAACATTTTCATTAAAATAAAAAGTATTTTATGAAATAATAAACTTGTATAAATGGAATAACAATTCTTATTAAATGAAATAACATTGTTCACTAAATTACTGGAGGAATTGCTTCTTGTCTCAGTGAATCACCCTTTCCTCCATTATGGTCAGGAGAAAGTATTTAGGGAATTTCTAGCAACAGTGATGATACAGAGCTAAAGTTACCTAAACAATCTGATACCAAACTTGATGAGGACATTCCAAAAGCAGACGGGAACTGAACTCGCATAATTGAAAAGCAAAATAAGTGAAACAACATTCCCCAAAAAATCAAGAATATGGACGATGTCATCGTGCGCGCGGAGAGCCATCATCCGTTCTGCGACGGCGATGCAGGAGGCGGCATCGGTCGACGGCAAGGAAGGAATGCTCCCTCCCATTCTCGGCTCCTCCTCCTCTTCCTCCTCTTCCACATCATCATCCTCTTCTTCTTCGTCTCTCTCGTTGTTGCCGTTCTCCGCCTAGAACAGAGACATTTGTAGGGGCCTGTATCATCCGCCGGAAAATAGAGGAATGATCGAGAGAAAAGGTAAAAGGAATAGAGATTGGATGATCAATCTAGCTATTAGGACTGTCGATTTGGATTTTGGTAATTCTCCGAGGCAAAAAAAAATGAATAAACCACTAACATTTTCATGTTGGCTCAATTAACCAATTAATGTTTTTTTGGGCCAAATAAACTTCTAATGTTCTTTATTTGGCTTAAATTGGTCACTCTTGTAATATTTACCATTAAGTCTAACATGATCTTAGTATAAAATATCAAGTTTAGTTCCTATATTTTCTCTTTCTGCTCACAGTGCTTCTGAAAGTTATTAATCTAACGTTTTAACCACCTTTTCGAAGTTAACATTAATCTTCTGACACCGTTTGTGAGTAGTAATTGGGATCATCCTAGGTTTGGGTTCAATGATAGTAGTCATGTTGTTACTATCATCGCCTTTCGTTCTGAGACGGCGATGCAGGAGGCGGCATCGGTGGACGGCAAGGAAGGAATGCTCCCTCCCATTCTCGGCTCCTCCTCCTATTCCTCCTCTTCCACGTCATCATCCTCTTCTTCTTCGTTTCTCTCGTTGTTGCCATTCTCCGCCTAGAACAAAGACATTTGTAGGGGCTTGTATCATCCGCCGAAAAATACAGGAACGATTGAGAGAAAAGGGAAAAGGAATAGAGATTGGATGATCTATACAGCTATTAGGACTGTGGATTTGGATTTTGGTAATTCTCGAAGGCGAAAAATAAAAAATAAAAAATGAATAAACCACTAATATTTTCATGTTGGCTCGATTAACCTATTAATGTTTTTTTGGGCTAAATAACTTCTAATGTTTCTTAGTTGGCTTAACTTGGTCACTCTTGTAATCTTTACCATTAAGTCTAATGGAATATTAGTATAAAATATCAAGTTTAGTTCCTATATTTTCTCCATCTGTTCACAGTGCTTCTGAAGGTTATTAATCTAACATTTTAACCACATTTTCAAAGTTGACATCAATCTTTTAATACCGTTTGTGAGTAGTAATTGGGATTCTCCTAGGTCTGGGTTCAATGATAGTAGTCACGTTGTTACTCCTCTTATTTGCCTCACCTCATGCCACAATCTTGGTGGCCTTGAAACCCACGTGTACCCTGCTCCACTAATCTCGAAGGAGACTCAGCAGATCAGCCACCACCCATAAGCAACCGATCACCACCATGTGGTACTACCGATGACAGAAATTCAAGTTGACATCGAAAAGGTGAAGCACCAAATGATGTTCTCAAGCGAGGAAAGTAAAGGAGCATTGAGCATCGTTTGGGAGTGGCAATGTGGCGCCAGAGTTATCCCATCTTGGGTGAGGGAGATGGTACACTTTAAGGGAGCTGAAAACGAAAATGAACAGATTGTGCCCAAAGAATGTAATGAGAAAGGTGGTTATGGAACTGTGTAATTAGGGAATGTGGCCTATTTGGACTATTTCAAAACCAAGTGGATCTACTTTGTCAATTTTAAAAAGTTAATGGGAGAGTTTTGTAATATTTCAAGAGTTGAATGAGCGAATTAGCATATTTGAATAACGTTAGTAGTTTATTCGGTAAAAAATAAAACATTAGTAGTCAATTTGCACTGAGCCTAAAAAATAGTGGTTTATTCATTTATATTTGCCATTCTCAAATCTAACTTCTTTAGCAGCTAATTAAATTGAAGGGATTAGTAATTAGCTAGATAGCAAGAGGGTGATGACGAACTGCGGGTATCACTCTCACATGCTCTAGTGGATGTGAATGCGAAAGAGGAAGAGGAAGAAATCAGGCTTAAAATCTGCACTGAGTGTAGGTTATCCTCATCCGAACTTAAATTGTACCTAAATTTACTTGGCACAATGCCCCCATGACTAATGTGACCTCTCACTTAACGGTTTCCATCAAGTCTCCACTCCAGAGATGATTCAGATGAGTCATGTTATTTGAACCAAGAAGGAGCATTTAGGTCCCTATCAAAACAATGTGCAATTACTCATCTTGTCTTGTTCCTATCTTTTGTTTTCTCAAACCCAAAACCTTGTAGACATCAGTATTTGGCAAAACCTCTTACATTAACATTACATCTAGTCATCGTGAGCTCTAGATTTTCCTTCCACTATCATGCTTGGCCACCAAGTAAAGGTTTCCTTAAATGTTATACATGGTAAAATGAAAGAATCATAATATATAGGAAACACGACTGCGCATCTTGATGACAACTCAGGTAAAGGTAGATTTTGCTTCAGAGTCGCACAAGGATTTCATCTCTCTTTCTGTATATGCTCGGTGATTTGAAAGAAAGAGTGAAAGATATTTGTTATTACACCTATTCCGTAAACGACATCGTTTCATTTTATTCTGTAATAGATGACATAAACATGGTTTTTATACCATTTTTCTCCAATATTGAAGCTTCAAGCTACTTTATCATATTGCGAATATGTAATAAAAAACTGTAGCTAATAGTACCGTTGCCAGTATAGGTCCAACAGGATTCAAGGCTAACTACATTGCAGTAAGTTATTAATTACCTGCCTCCTATGCAGACACCAGCTGGCGCATCTCATGGTGCAAGACCTCTACACGCAAAAATCCAAGCTCCCAAAAGAACAACAGTTGGGAGATCAATCAGTAGAAATCACTTGGCTTGCCAATCTTTATGTTCTGCTCAGAAAGGAAACCAGTAATTGCATTTTTCTGCCAACCCTTGAAACTCCTGTAATGGTTAAAACAGAATCAGGGTCGGTACTTACCAATATTTGCTTGTGAGAAGAGGGGAGGGGGCGCCAAAAACAAACAGAACTGAAACCAAGAAACTTAAGGGCCAATCACCCTGATATTACAGCTTTTATTTTAATTCACAATTCGGCATCACATTATTACTTCTCAAAGGACTTACTTCTGGTCAAGGTGTGCTAAAATTTCACCACCAGGGAAAGCCAATCTTGTAGCCTCATAAGCCACTCTAATTGATTCTCTCCAGGTCCCGCCAATGACATCCTTTTCTCCACCCACTTCAGATTGATTTGGATCTTCCATTGGCAGAGAATAACCAGAAAGCAAGTGTCCCACCCATACACCATCTTTTCTGCAGAGGTTACAAACACAAAAATTAACACAAGAAGTTTTAGCGTGCTTGGCAACTTCTAGAAAAAGCCAAACCACAGCCGGCATTTATCTTCTCAAATACAGAAGATGATAAAAAGATTGCCCTAAATAGTTTCTAGCACAAGATTGAATGCATATTACAACATAAGTACTACACAGGTTCACATAGTCAATCTTCACAGAACATTCGAGCAAAGCTAACCTCAAAAAAGAATGTTATTCGAGTAATGGCAACTTACAGAACCACATCCATGTGCCTGGGTGCATAATGTCCACCACCAATCCCAAGAAGCACTTTCTTTTTCTCGTTCTCCCTGAAAATCATAAAAAAATATTAATATTAAAACGCAGTTCCTAGAAATCAACATGTTGAGAATACCAAAATAGTTATCACATTTCCTCTACACTGCACCTTAAACCCAATAAATTGATGCTAGTTACGTAAAGTACTAAAGTTTATGTTGTCATTCAGTGATTAGCAGGAAAGTGCAACTACTGAGTTCATACAGCAACAAGGGACATGCTAGAGCAAAACCATCAGGCACTTAACAGGAATTCTTCACAAGAGGTTAAGAAAAACATGGTTAAAGCAGGTACCTGGTCCAGCTTCCAACAGAATCACCTCCTTGAAGCCCAAGTCCTTCCCACACTAACTTTACAGTGAAATGATGACACTTATTAGGGAACTGTCTAAATTTTTTTTCTGCCAGCCAAGCAGAAATGCTACTTGCATGCAGCTATAGTCTTGATTCTTTAGAAAAAAAAAAAAAAAAAGCATGGCCCTTAGCTATATGCTCTTATACAAGCTCCCTTGGGCAGCTTTTCTATTCACTACCCTATAAACACATTTTCACACACAAAACACATCGTAGGCAAACACGCACGCACACGCACATGTACAAACACAGAGGCTTAATTGCATGCAACTTATAGTAGCCTGAACCAGAAATCGAAATGATAGGGTGTACAGTAGCATACTTATTGACTCACATGAAACGGACTAAGCCTATAGGATTATCTAAGTATTGTGAGACTGACTTATCAAAGCTCAACGCTCAAAATTAATCGTGCTGGTAAATATATTTAATATAGTTTCATGAAATATGAGAAACAGCAAAGAAACCAAAAGATAAGGTAGGCCGAGGCAAGTTAACAATGAAGGCACACATGCATTAATTCCTAAAGAGTAATTATTGTACTTACGAGAGCCATAACATGAGCAGCATCCCGCCTCCTCCAGTACTCATCTGTGCTACCTACATCAATCAATTTTAACACAAAAAAATAAATAAACAAAAATAAATAAAACAAGTTAGGAAACTGAAAAGGAGAGTTCAAGCACTCGTTCTTCACTTGATAGATAGATAGATAGGTAGAAGTTTTGACCATGTGCGCTCATGCAGAAAATCAAATGGTTCAAGTTTGATAATATCAAAAGGCTTCTAGAAAAATCCAAAGATGTATTATATGATATAAGTTAATTGACGTCAAAGAAAGGACAAAAAGCACCAAATCATGAATTTCATTTTTACTGATTAAACCACGCACTTATCTACATTCATCTATAAAAAACCTTTCCTATAACCTACCATGAAAAAAGTTCGGACAGGGATGAGAACAAAGAAGCGAGATCAATCAAACTTACCAATCTCTAGAAACATGGTAGGCTTGCTGGTTACCGGTCCATGATGAGTACCCTCCAATGTAATCTAGCCAATTCCAACAAATATCCAGAAAATATTAGCATTTTTCATACACATTCGGCAGTTCTAAACAATTAGAGCAGTGTCCATCTCTATGATCTAAAGAACACCTCAAATTCAGGAACCAAATTGTGAGACTGGGCAATCTTCTTCAAAAGCCTCAGCCAAGGTCCAATCCTAGGATCTGGCGGTGCAGCCCAACCAGGCCTCCCACCTTGTGGTGGCACGTCCCCTTCTCGCAAATGGGGCACTCCTGTATCCAAAAAATTTTAATTTTTTTTTTCATTTCCCACAAAAACCCAAATGGATTTCGAGCACAAATACAAACACTCAAAAAGCATACCGATGGGGTGAACGGTTAGAGCAGGGCGGTTGGAGACGGCGGTGTGCTTGCTGAAGAAGATGACCTCCTCCACCGACTCGCCGGTGGCGTCCTCCCACCGTTGGTCCAAGTCATCCTCTTCCACGATGCCCTTGCCGTGCTGGAGCACTCTCACATGCTGATTAGTAAAGCTCTTAATGTCCTGAAAAACTCGGGAATTCGGAATTCAGATCAACCTAACTAAGAATCAGTGATTTTACGATGATGGGTTGTGTTGGAAATGGAAATGGAGACCTGGGACAAGGTAGGACCAGGCTGCCAGCCGGGCATGGACAAGAGGGCGGCAGCGGGGTTGGCGGAGGCAGGGTCGGAGACGGTGGAGACGACCAGGGACACCATTTTGGAGAAAGATTGGGCCTTTGTTGGGCAGAGATTTGTAAGTTTAAAGATGCGGCCCGCCAGCTGATTTGCTCGAAGCACAGGAGCAGACCTGCCGCCGAGTGAGACCTCTACGAGTTTCATCGAAATGTAGCTGTGTTCACCAAAAAGAAAACAATGGGCTGTGCCTTTTGGGTTTTTTTATTTATGATGTGGCACCTGAAACAGGCCAACATGTCAAACTATAGTGCCAGTGGCAAAGTCTGATTTGTTTTTGTTTTGGATGGAAAACTTTGTCATGAGTTACTTTTCCGTAAATACCATCATATTTGGTTGGTGTTTAAGTTTTAACTTACATATTTAAAAAAAAAAAAAACCAAGATTGAGTAGAGAAGAGGTGT
Organism: Aquilaria yunnanensis; assembly: GCA_039654915.1. NCBI lineage: Eukaryota > Viridiplantae > Streptophyta > Magnoliopsida > Malvales > Thymelaeaceae > Aquilaria > Aquilaria yunnanensis. The sequence goes on from CM077595.1 coordinate 9,817,599, forward strand.
AGATAGTTTTTTGTAAAAAAAAAAAAAACAAGATTGTGGTAGAGGAGAGGTGTATGATACTTAGTTTTTTTTATTAAAAAAAATCAAAAGATAATAATCATTGTTTCCTATGGAGAGGGTGACAGAGTCATGACTTTCTCTTTTTAACTGATGAGTAGCCAGCTCTATATGCCTCAGTGGAGAGGGATGTTTCAAAATCAGTAGATTTAGCAAGGGTTCATATATACACAGTACTTTGATATAAATACATACATTACAAATAATATAAAATTTTATTTTGTTTACTAAAAAAAATAAAAGATAAAATATTTTACCTTTATTTTCGGTGTGTTCTTTTTGTCGTTAGTCTTTAATTCTGTCTATTTTATTGACATTATTGTTTATAATGGAAAATTTTTTTTAAATGCTTATAAATATCGTGATTACTTTTCATGCTAGACATGGGTACTGTTGCTTATAGTAAATTATTGTAGTTTATATGTATTTTATTTTTTAGGGAAAGTTTCAAAAACCCTGTGGTTTGATGTAACCTACAATTACACCCTATATATTGAGAAACTTACACTTTCCCCCCTTTGACCTATACGTCGTCCTCCTCTTAGTTTGTTGAGTTGGTCCCCACACTAAGTTAAATATGTGGAACTGATAATGCCCCTGGAATCACAATATAAGTGGTGTCGTTAACAGAGTTTCAACTTTCAACTTCCAATCTCTCGTTTTTAGAGATGTTGAAGAATAGAATGGGCTAAATGAGCTTGTGGTAGGGAAGAAAAATAAGATCAAATTGATGGTTCTTCACTAGCAAAGGAAAATCAAGTAACCCTGTATCCTGACTTGGCATTGTTTTCATTTTAGGGTTTGGGTGAAAACTACAAACTAAGGTGGATTGAACTACAAAGGACGTTTCAAATTCCACACCAGGATTGAACTACGAAGGAAATGTGAAGGAAAATAAGGTAACCCTGTATCCTGATTTGTCATTGTTGTTGAACTTTGTTGTGTTCGGTGATTCTTCATTGATCAGTTGCAATTGAAGATAAGATGAAGTTATTAGTCTAATGGTTTTTTTGGGTGGGTTTGTAGTGACATTGTGTTCTGGGATGTTGGTTATTGCTGAACGAATTGTGTTATGTGATTTTTATTGCATTTATGTAGCTTTAATTTCAGTTGCGTAATGAAAATTGGGATTTTTTTGTGCAATTGTTTAAGTTTAAAAAGAAGTTCAATCCATAAGCTGACTACAATACTTTTCAAGTTCCTGCACAGCTGCACCTTTATTCTAAGTAATTCTACTTGTTTTAGTAAATCATTTGTTGTCCTGAAACTTGTGTCATTTAATCATTGAGTAAATATAAGCTTCAAATGAGTTGAGGTCCAAATGGTGACATAGTTGCCTCATTTAAGCTTTGGATGTTTGTTTTCATCTTTACATGAATGAATCATTATTGGTTTTGTTTATTAGCATACAATAGAGTAAAAATAGAGGAGTTGATGGCTTGAACTGTAATTGATGTGCAGATTAGTTCGAAGTTGAAAAGTTAGCTATAAAAGAAAAATATGTGTGACTATGGGCGTAAAGCTGTCGTTAAGATTTTTGAATCAGAGAAAAATTCAAACAAATTGTGTTATATTTATGCCAAGAAAAAGTGTGAATACTGGGATTGGTGTTTGTCGATGAACTTGATACAAATAGGGGAATAGAGGCACTTCAATGGACAAAGTTTAGGTAGGAACGAAGGTGTAGTTAAGGGATTTGTTGGACCAATTGTTGTAAAACAAAGTGAACTTTTGGTTTTAGTTAACATATTGTTTATGAAAGTAGATACATTTAAAGTTGTCTTACTAAGAACAAGGGAGTGGGTCATTAGGTCTCATCATCATTTGCACCACTTGTTTCAAAGATTTCTTGCCTAGCAGCCCTTTTTTTACTCATACTATTGCCCTCTACTACTCTACATTTTCTTGTGCCTCGTTATCTCCCTTTACTTCTCTCCCTTTACTTCAATCATGATACACTCTGTAGCTGCCATGATACACTTTATAGCTGCCCTGCTTACCATGGCCATCACCTATCACTATTTCATTTGACGGAACAATAAAATCAATGGCTGAATCGAACATGTTTACCTCAAACTGATCACCTACTTCTTTCATTATCATAATTACAGCCTCAAAATCTTATGATTTTGATATCTCATCTCCAACCACATCAATAATCTTAGAAAAATTTTGCTTCAATAGGTAATGGTCTACATTCGTTACAGCTGCTTTCTGGTGGAAATTGTTTTAACTTGACAAATATAGCAATTTCCTCTACATCTTCACAAGCATTGAACATACTTGTTCCATCTTCATCCCCTGTGATATCAATCCTTAGACCAGTTTGTATGATAACTTTTGTTGAACCGAGACGACATTTCTCCCAAACTACTTTCACCATATGTGCGCACGAAAATTAACTACAGTCCACCAACTTTTCTTGAAACATAGGTGCCCTTAAAAACATCATCATCTTCATAATAATAGATGTTGTGTGGCATGCTTCCTGGCCTATGAACAAAAAAAGACACAAAAGAGAATTTAAGCTACATTATCATAATCTAACAATTTGATTATAACCAACTCAAACTTAGTTCATGAAACAGAGAAGACCTATAAAACAACAATCATTCAACAATGCAACCTAAGATAACACATATTTCACAATTATCAATTTTACAAGACGGTAATAGAAGAGTTAAGAAATTCATTTAACAAAAATAGGAAGTTCTAACATTAACCGTTAAACCTCTACAACCTAACCGCACCTTATTCAATCAAAATTTTTTAAGAACACAAACTTGGTAATTTTTTCTCCCGTCATTGAAAATCCTGGAGGCTAGATCAATGTTCTTTAATAATATATTGAATGAAATTGCAGATTCTTCAAGCCTATTAGAGTGGTGAATGAGAACTGAAAAGACTTCATGCATTTGGAGGGAAGCTTAATGCCTTATTATTACATATAGGGTTTTTATGTCTTTCCTCAACTTAGCAACTGAACAGCATGACGACATATAGGTCAGATGGAGTAGAGTGTGGGTTTCTCAATATATAGGGGAGTAATTGTATGTTGCATCAAACCATAGGGTATTTTTGAAACTTTCCCTATTTTGTATCTATTACATGAATCCATTAAATAGGTTGATGGGTAAACTACCCACCCTATGCTGACTAAGATGATTGTGTTGGCTACAAGTTGCAAAGAGGGTATGAGTAAAGTATGTTGTAATGTGATAAGGTTATTAAAATCGTTACTCTTCTCAAATCTAACCTATTCGCATCTATACTTAAACCTAAAGCTGGGAGAGATAAATGTCCACTTGGTAGCCTTAATCCTAAAATGGTTAATGTTGAAAGAGTCTGATATGTGCACTACCCTATGTGTGTCTTATTCGTATAGCTACTTTTCTACCCTAAAGTTAATTTGGTAATTCCTCCATATCTTTTCCCTCCCAGCCTCAATGATCAACTTAATCTTGTCTGCTACGGTGGTCACACTTTTCACTGCCAGCATCCCACATAGGACCGCAACATTGTCCCCAAGTGTCATGTAGCCACTAGCACCAATGATCATTGGCTGGGTCATGGTTGCGATGGTGCGATCGATGTTGGAAACCACTGCTGCTTTATCATTAGCAAAATCGGCGATAGTTGCAATCATGATTGCGGCTGGGTCATGGTTTCGACGATTGCATTTGGACAATGAGGTGGGTGACAATATCTGGTCGCTTTTGTTGCTATGGATTGGGCAACGGTGGTGCACATCTCTACAAACAAGTAGATTTCCTTTTCTTTTTTTTAGGGCCAAATTATGTAAATAACCTTAATTTTGTCTAAAACTTACAATATTACCCTAGGATTCAAAAAGCTACTTTTTTCTCCATCTTTGTACTAATATCTGAACAAATTTAACATATCTATAATATATCTGTAGCATATCTCTTTTCTCATTTGTACATATGTGCCACATATTTTGTATATATATATATTACTTTCTTTATACATCAAGTTTTATATATCTCTGTCACCCGATTTGTATATATATATCCAATTTTAGGAGGAAGCGGGATTTGATGTGTTCACGCCTATTTTTTTGTATAGAAGGTTAAACTTGTATATACTATTAAATATATCGATAACATATTCTTGATCTCATTTGTACATATGTCACATATTATTTGTATATATGTTTCACTTTCTTTATATATCGAGTTTATATATATCTGGTATTTAATTTAAGATAAATGCCACCAGTTGTCCATAAACTATATCTTATGTTACTTAATCGTCCTGAAACTATCAGATGTTATATTAATTGTCTCTAAACTATTTAATTTTTGCTATATCGTCCTGCTGTTCATCACACTGTTAAAGATAGATGGAAAAGTTGTGCCATATCAATAATCACATCATCTGCCACATCATTTTTTCATCCATATTTAATAATTGTAATGGACAGCAAAACGATTAAACAACATTGGATATAGTTTATGAACCATTAAATAACATTTAACAGTTTCAAGACAATTAAATAACATTAATATAGTTTAGGAACAACTACTATTATGTACCCTTTAATTTATATATATTTTCAATTTTAGAGGAAATTCAAAATTGATGTGCTAACACTTGTTTTAAGTTACGAAGAGCAATATTGAAATGGTACTTATTGGCCTCATTGTAGAAAACGGGAAATTACCAAAACCCCCCTTAGGTATATTCTAATCTACAATTGTGTCCTCCCTGTTTCAAACACCTATAATTACCCCTTGAAAATTTAACTCCATTACTAACCGTTATAACCGAAAAGAAAAATACTTACTTTTTCCCTCCTATCTTTATTCCCTAAAAGGTTTACCCCACCAACTTCTACATCTAATAATATAGGCCCCCCACTCTCTTCTTCCTTCACCTCTGCCATCCATCATTACCGCCACCAGCACGGGAATCATCCTTGCCACTTTCTTGCTCCACAGACGACCCAATTCGAATCGTCATCCTTTTCCACTGATTACCCATGATCGACCATGCGCTCAAGACACTCATAATCATGATTTATGGAGAAAAGATATTGAAAAGACATAAAAAACAAGAAACAACATCTGATCCACTAAGAACACAAGAGAGTTGATAAATCACTAAAATAAACCTCTTAATAGAGCCGACAATCAAATAGAATGAAAGACAAATCTATGCCTATTAGGGCGATGAGGATAGAACCAGATCAAGGAACAACCGAGCGCCTCTGCCACCAGCGTCGTCGCGGCAGACATGGGTCAGGCATTTTGAGGGATCGCGATAGCCTTTCGCTTGGCTGAATGAAGATGACCAGATGGCCCCAGAAGTTCTAAACTCTCAGCATTTCCAGCCAAGCTCTTTAGATTGCTCTACTAGCGCCATCCGTGACGATGATCTGAGGGAGCTAAAACTTGCGTCTGCTTTGAATTGGGGTCATCGGAACAAGAATCTAAGCAAAATTTTGGTGTCACTTCATGCTTAAGGTGGGATTGAGGGGTTTGATGGGTCGAAGATTAGTGGCCGTTGAGATTCTCCACTTTAAAGCCAGAGGAGAAAGTTGATTCAAAGACGGTGCTGACGGAGGTGTTCCATCTCGGAGAGGCTAGAATTGTAGAGATTGAGCATGATGAGTCAATTTTGATTTCCGTCACCGGGGAGGTTTGGCTTCGCGTCACCGGGAATCGTAAAGATCGAGGACGATGAGTCGATTTTGATTCGTATCACAGGGGAGGTTTTGATTCGCGTCATTGCAAAGATCTAGCACGATGAGGGCAGAATTGCATAGATTGAGCACGGTGCTCGCCTCCCCGCACTTTTGATTCGCGTCACCAGGGAGGTTTCCTGGGTTTGGGATTTCTAGATGATAATTAAGTGGAATTGTCTTGAGATTAGAAATCAAGGGATTCATCTATACTGTTTTTAAACTTCAATGGTAAATCAAAGCATTTGAACCAACATTGTTAACAGGCTGCCTGACGGGGTTAAAAATGCAAGGGGGTAAGTAGGTATTAGAAATAGATAGGACACAAGTGTAGGTTAGGGTATGCCTCAAGGGGCAGTTTTGGTAATTTTCTCAATGAAAACACCTTTCGGATTAGAGTACCGTGGTACCGGGCATTTGGTAGACTTTAGTGTGTTGGACCCCACCTAAGCCGTAGATTAGCAGAATCGAGAAATCTACTCGGCGGAGTCGGTGACGGATGTTGATGTTGTGTTCCTCTTACCTGAATCTCAGGCTCGCGTTCATGGCTCCCAAATTCAAACAACAGCTCCTCCATCAGAGTAACACAACATAAAATCCTCCACTCTATCGTTCTTAACTCTGCTGTTCTCCAGTCTTTTATTGGAAGTTCCCTTCTGGGTATCAGATTTCTTTGCTTGATCTGCGACTTTGACAGTTGCAGGTACCGCCTTGGAGAGTTCGCCGACGAGGGCCAGAACAATGAGCACCGAATCCTCCATGAAAGACTCCTTTTCCCAATACGCCGACCACCTTAATAATCTCGTAACGCTTTTTTCTTCCCTTTTCCCTTTTTCTGCTAGGTTTAAGCATCTTGCTTCGCCATTCTTGTGAATTAGCGACATTTGTATTTGCTACTGTTTGTGCCTCGGTAAGGTCTTCTTTATTTCCTTCTGAACATTAGAACGCATGAGTGGTCTTAGATCATCTAGTTGTGCACTTGAGGTTTGGGGGTGTTTTACAGGATGAGATAATGTCATTTGCGTAGTTTTTCATTCAGAAGGCTACGTTGCCTAATAAATAGACAAAGAAAAGGTTGTAGATGGAAAAATCAATCTGTGAAAGATGCGTGCACGGCTATAAGTCACTTCCTTGCGGTTCGAATGATTTGCGATATTACGTTAGGTATGGTTAGGAGGTTACAATATGGAGTGAAAACATAGTCTGAAGGTACTTAGAGTTTGGAAAATCAGTCATTGCATCAAATTGTGTTGTGAAGTACTTCTGTTCCTGCTCTTAATTAAAATGCTTGTAGAGACGTCTTGATATTTGGGTGCTGCAAAATGCTTTGAGAATACAACAGTGTTATAGTTTGATCTTCTTGCTGTTGCTTGGCTAAGAGTGTTGATGATGCTGGTTGTTTCACGGATAGTTTAGGTAAAACTCTTGTTGCTAGTTTTGCTTGTTCTGTCTACCTATGATAGTGCTGTTCTGCTCATGCACATCCGTGACGAAGAAATCCAGAAAAAAAACAATTGTTGTTTTTTATTTGGAGTTAGATGTGGTGAATAAATGCAGTAGATTATTCAGACATATACAGATGATAGCTTCATCAAATGCGATCTTTTGAATGATTTCATGTGTTATCCATCGAGTATAATTCTCTGCAATTCTACCAACTGTTTTCTCGCAGAATGAAAAACGTGAAAGGGTGGTAAAGGCTAGTCGTGATATCACCATGAACAGCAAAAAGGTCATATTCCAGGTACACAGGTAACACAGTTATTCTTTTATTTTATTTCTGAAATTACTTTGGTGTAAAATTACCGTTTCAAACCATGCGCTATTGGTTGCTAGTGCAACTAAAAAATCCATTTTGATACCTCATGTGCATTGCTTTGCTTTTTTATTTTTTATAAGTCCTTTTCCTTTTTCTTCTTTTTCAGTTTTCATTTATTTTGATATTCAGACATTCATGGGCCCATGTGATAATTTATATAAATATCGAGTTTGTTGTTCGCTACCTCCCTGATCTTGCTAGGTTTTGCTTAAATGACAGAATCAGTAAAACCAACAAAGACGAAGTTCTGGAAAGGGCTGAAAAGGATTTAGCAACAGTGACCAAGCAGTATGTGTCGAAGCTGGTCAAAGAACTGCAGGGGACTGATTTCTGGAAACTAAGAAGAGCTTACTCACCTGGGGTGATGTCCTTTCCTCTCTCTCTCTCTCTCTCTCTCTCTCCTCTCCCTCTCCCTCTCTCTCTCAAGCTAGGACATGATTAGCTGTTGAGTGGTTCTCTGCAGGTGCAAGAGTATGTTGAAGCTGCAACATTCTTACAGTTCTGCAAAAGTGGGTGCCTGTTGAAGCTTGAAGAGATAAATGCTACCTTCTTACAACTCAATGATCAACTCCTCGAGCCATTTCAAATTAATCTATTAGACTATCTTTTGGGAGTAAGCATCTCTGGATTAGAATATACTATTTCTCTTTTCCAGTCAGCATGCTGTCACAGTATGTTGCACATACCAGCATTCTTGTGTAAAAAAATTCTTCACAGCGGTCAGCAGGCTGTCACATTCTTAAATCAGCTGTTTACTCTGTTTCTGCAGCTTGCAGACTTGACTGGTGAGTTGATGCGTCTGGCAATTGGCCGAATATCTGATGGTCAGTTGGAATTTGCTAAAAAGATATGCCAGTTTGTGCGGGATATTTACAGGGAGCTTTCTCTTGTTGTCCCACTTATGGATGATAGCTATGATATGAAGAAAAAGATGGAGACAATGCTCCAAAGCGTGATCAAAATAGAGAATGGTATGTGTTGCCTGAAATTGTTAGTGCACGACATTGACTTAAACAATAAAAACAAAATTCCACTCGCATCATGCAGATATACTCATATTTCAAGCCCTATAGCATGATAGGGTCGCCCTCATTATTAGATGAGCAGTCTTTTATTTGTGTTCTTTGTTTTTGTTTTTAAGTTCCATCTTCTCTCTCTCTCTCTCTCTCTCTTGAACTGTGGTATTGCACATGGGTGAAGGGCATGATATTAGGTTTATATATTTGTCAAACAAACCTGGAGTAATCATAAATTAACGGATAAGTTGTATCCTTTTTTCTTAGGTTTGTTTTTACTTTTGTTGAGAAGCAACTTTTTTTTTCAAGCTGACATGATTATCACTTTCAGATTTTGAGAATCTAGAAATCAAGTTAAAAATAAAAATCATTTGGCTGTTTATATTGTGATAGCCAATGAACTTGCATGAGGTATTGTCCGCTTTTCTCGGGGACACATGGTTTGGTCCTTAAAAGGCGCCACACTTGGGAGAGGAGTGATTGGGCTATATAAAGCTCCTCAATCCCTCGTTTCCATCCCATCTAGGATAGTCCTTGGTTATCAACATATTTGATAGCCAGTGAGCTCGCATGAGGTATTGTCCGCTTTGACCAGGCCGCATGGTTTTGTCCTTAAAAGGCGCTCATGCGAGAGGAGTGCTTAGATTATAGAAAGCTTCTAGGCCCCTCGTTTCCATTCCATGTGGGATACACCCTCCCAACATGAAGGGGGCTTGGGAAGAGGCTGTGGGCCACAGCCCCTTGGAATGGTGGTGATGAGGCTTGTGGCCACATCCTCTTCGCAAGCTCCCCATCTTGGGGGGGAGGGGGTGTTGATAAGCAAAGGCTATCCCACATGGGATGGAAATGATGGGCTTAGGAGCTTTGTATAGCCCAAGCACTCCTCTTCCACATGAGAGACCTTTTAAGGACAACAAATGTGGCTACGACCAAAGCGGAAAATACCTCCACGAGCTCATTGGCTATCATATTGTATTATAATTTTTGTTTTGAGGAAACAAAACATCTGAGAAGTGAACTTGTTTTTCAAACACTGGTAACATAACAATCATATTATGGTAATTTTATATTGAATTGTTTCTTCAATCAGGATATTGATTACTCTGTGTTGCATTGAGAAAACAGTGATGTGTAATGATGTTTTGCTTGATCTCTGGTTTAGCCTGCTTTAATGTCCACGTGAGAGGATCGGAGTACATGCCGCTGCTGGGGTCAGATGATCCACACTCATTTTTGTTGGCAGTACCTGAAATGGAATTGTGAAAGTAATTTCTGCTACACACTTCTCTTGGGGGTCTCATTCTGGGGCAGTCCGTAGAGTCATGTTTCATTTTCCATTCACCTGAGGCTACTGCCATATGCTTGTGTTGAAATGTAAACTAGAATGTTTGAATTATTGAAATGCATGATTGTTTTGAATTGCTCTGCAGTGAAGTGTTTGGCCTCCTCTTTTGCTGTTGCAGTATTTTTGAGGAAGTTGGATGTGAGTAGCGGTTGGCAAGGCTTTGAATCGCGTTTTTTATCCGCTGGAGTTTATATTTGATGCAGGTTTTTGTCGGTGCAGTTTACTTCCCAGAAAAGTTATTGATTGATGATGGTATAAATCACTTTTGTTCTTGTACACTGATCCAGATTTTGCCAAATTTGGATTAAGAATTTTGATGTCCAGTAGAATGCCACTTAACCGACTAAGGAAAAACAGATGAAAAGTTGTATATTGTAATGCTTATGCTTACTATCTGGTCATAGCACGTCTGATTTAGGGTTTGCAAATGACAAGGCGAGCAATATATGTTTGTTTGAGTTTATTTAAAAATTGAACTAGCTTGAGCACGAAGCAAGCTTTTGACTGACTTCTTAGAGAAGCTATTCAAGTTTGTTGTTTAGATTAATTTTGCTTTGAAAGAGTTCTACTTCAATGCCTAAAATTTGAAGCTGGATTCCAAACCGACCAATTATTTGGTTAAATAATTCTAAATAATTATATCTGATCCAGTTTTTAATCAGCAAGAGAGGTAGTATAGCAGTAGCAATAAAAGACAAAGGAGCAAATAACAAAAGAATAAATTTAAGAAGGAAAATCCCAGGCCCGAAGGCCTAACAATAACTCAGACCAGAAACGAAGCAGTCCTCTATAAAACAGGGTGAACGGGAAAAAGGCCACACCGTATCGGAAACTTGATATCATGCATTGTCCTTTTATTTTAGCAATCTGCACTTTATGCCATGTATTACCCTAGTAAAATATAAATTTTCAAAATAAGAAAAGGCAATTTTATTGAGTTCTGAAAATTACTCTAGATGTTCATAACGACGTGACTTCTGTTAACAATTACTTCATTTGTCCCAATTTACTTGAAACGTATTTCTTTTTGGGAAGTCCTAAAAGGTTGAAATGTTGTCTCTTTTGGAAAAATTTAAACAATTAAATAATCATTTTATACAAAACCGAATAAAGACTTTTTTTAATCTCCACTCAACCCTTCACTGTACAAAACCCAAATTTTTTTTTAATCATTATTTAAACTTTTACTACATAAAAAAAATAACATAAATTACATATACCTTAATCTTCATGCCCAGACAAATATTTCAACTAAAATGAGACGAAGGTAGTATTTTACAACAAAATATGTCTTTAGCTCTCAAACTCAATTGATTAGGATATTTACACCCTGAACTTGAGCCAGAGGTAACTTAACCCCTGAACTTGAAAAAGTGGGTCAGTCAACAATATGACTTGTACGTGTAGTCACTTGATTTGAAAGTGTTGAATCCCATTTCTTTGACCCACACGTGTTGTCACGTAAAACCTGGTGAAGTTGAAGCAAATAGAGGGGGCATGAACTTTACCTGGTAGTGGAGGTGCAAGCACAAAGAGTTAGGGGTTGGTTCAAAAAATTGATGACCCAATTGAAGATCACCTTGGTTCCTAACCTTCTATTACTTGAACCAATCAATTGTGAGAGAAGATGCGATTGTGGGAAGACATAACTTGTAAGAGAACAAACGATATTAGATTATTAAAGGTCATGTAATATGTGTCGACTGTCGACTCACTTTATACCAAATTTATGGGTTGAGTTGTCCTGAATTCAAGTTGAAGGGGTAAGTATCCTTATTAGCCGAGTTTGAAGGCTAAAGGTGTATTTTGACTCCTGTAACTAACTTTTATTTAGTATTCTTGATTTGATTAGTAGAGAACTTCCAAGTTGATCCAAATGAAGTAAAAGGTATTTGTTTGTCCTTTTTTTTTAAAAAAAAAAAAAAGAGGTAAAAAGAACTTAGTAGGGCAATCAATAAATTACCTAGGACAAGTTTGAGTTGAAAATTAGTTGTCCCGTTTATTACGGAAGTCTATGCTTTCCCCTCAACACCTAATCAATGGTCAAACCATTATTGAAATGACAAAATCCTAAATTAGTTGTCCAGAATGAATTTCCTCACATCCTTCTGCAGGATGTACTTCTTATTGGAAATTAAAGGGCGTTAATGTTTGAATAGAAAGTGGGGGAGATAGACGCACGATATAGTCAACCTTACAGTATAGGAAAGTTTTAAGTGGGTTTTCCTTCATTTTCCATGCATGTTGGAGTCATATATAACCAAGGTTGTCAAAAATAGGTTTTTACCTAAAGTTGTTTTGGTTGTTCTAGAGTTGTAAAGTTATAAAAAGTTATAGAGTCGTAAGACACTACAAAAAAATACAAAAAAAAAACTTGGAGACAAATTATGAAAAATATAAAATTATTTAAATTGTCTTAAAAAAAGTATTATAAACAACATGTAATTTACACCCAAAATGTAGATTTTTAGGTTGGCTGGGCTTTAGGGTTCAGTTTTGGTGTTTCTGTAGAAGGGAGGTAGATTTTGGTTTAGGTTATTAAAAAATCTGTGTAAATAATTAATTAAGTATTTTATTAAAACTAATAATAAAATTAATTATATTTGATTTGAATAAAATTGAAGATATTTTGTTACGTAGTTATATTTTTGTTTGGAATATTAAAATATTGAAAATAGTATGTATTTTATACAAAAGGTGCCTGATTCTAGGAGGAATTGAACATAATAATATTAATATTTATGAAAAATATATTAACTGTCTGTATAAAAAAATAAAAAAATAAGAAAATGCTTAAAGCTACTTAAACTCCACAAATGTCAGGAACCATATTTTAATTACATTAGAACAAGTGCTCCATGAAATGCTACAAAAATGCCAAGTTAAAGAGACATTTACATTAAAGGTAATTTTAACTATTTCTTAATTATGTTTAGCAACATTTGTAAAAAAGGTTACTAGGAAAACGTTACTAGCAGCCTATTTTGTTGTAGTGCACGCACCTAGTGCCTTAACTGCAATTTTACAAATGCTAGAAGTATTATGAAACATGCTAGAGAATAAAGGACCAGAATTGGCATTAAGTCATGCCTGAATCCTTCTACATACTTAATTACAACTTCAGTCTCCAGCTTTCAGGAACGAACAATTTAGTCCCAATTTATATATTTTTTTACAGATCTGACCCAATAAGACTAGAGTCATAGAATCTCAATGTTTCTACATTTATATAATTAGAAATGAATTCTACTCGTTTCTACTCAGAGTTGCATTTCTATTGCGTTTCAAAACATCTTCCACCTTTAAAGTCGTAAAAACGTACGTTTTCATGACTTAAAACGTGATTTTAATAACTATGTGTATAACTATACAAATATATCTCATAGCTAGACACAAGAATATCAAAAATAGATATGTAATTAAGCTAAAACAACTGTATCTAAATTTTAAGCAAGATGATCTCAGTTTTAGACAAATATTTACCAAAACTAAACAAATCACAACTTGACAAATATATCTCAAAATTAGACAAATGAATCTTAGAAATATATATACAACTAGTCAAAACAAATATTTAGTTGGGGTGGAGGTTTAGTTGGAGAAGAAATTTAAGAGGGTGGGAGTTAGGGGTGGAGCAGGAGCTATTGTCTTATTCATCATTACTAAAAAAACTAGTTTTTTCAGTGGATAAATTACCAACGGCTAGACTGTTGGTTATTACTAACACTTTAGACTGTTGGTAAAAAAAATATAAATTTACCAATGATCAAACAAGTTGGTAATTTATCAACGGTCCAATGCATTGATAAAGGACCTATTTTCCAACAGGTAAATTACCAATCGGTCAGACTGTTGATAATTACTAACGCGTTAGATTGTTGGTAAAGAAAATTAAAATTTACCAACGGTTAAATACGTTTGTAATTTACCAACAGTCTAATGCGTTGGTAATAGTTATATGTCATAATTTTTTTTTTATCAAATATATCATATATATCATATACTTCCTTCGTCCTGGATTGTTTGAAATGTTTGGATTTGGCATAAAGTTTTAGGCAGGCTCACTTTTTACCATTGCTCCCAGTTTTTCCCTTTTTTTCTTTGTCATTTTGAGCCTTCACTTTTGGCCAAACCTGCCTCCATCCTTGTTTCGGAGCAACCTAAGGTAAGGGAGGACAACAATTTATCTCGATATGTCGTCGCAAACGATTCACCTCGATCTACCATTGCCTTGTCGCCTCCATCCATCGCCTTGTCACCTTTGTTCATTGCATATTTCCACCATTGAATCATCTTATATCTTTGCCATCAAATCACCATTCATTGCCTTGTTACCTATTGCCATCAAATTGCATCGCTTGTTAAATCACTGTTGAATCTTCGTCTGTCACCTCGTTGCCCATTTCTGCCATTGAATTGTTATTTGATTGTCTTTGACCGCCATTCGAATCTTCGCTGGAATCATAGTCGAATAAAATAAAAGGTGAGAGTAGAGATGAAATAGGGAAGAGAGAGAGAGAGAGAGAGAGAGAGAGAGAGAGAGAGAGAGAGTGAGAGAGAGAGAGAGAGAGAGAGATGAGTTCTTCAAAGAATTTAGGACGACCTAAAAAGGAAAATGTTGTAAAGAATGTAGGACAAAGGGAGTATATATAATGTATCATATATATCGTATCATAATAATAATAATTATTTATATTATTTTTATCATTATAAATTTTTTTTCTATATCCCTAACACATTAACAATTATGATTTTAATATATATAATGAGATTGAATCTCCTGTATATATTTTTATTATAATAATATTATATATATATATATATATATATATATATATATATATATATATCATATATAAGAATATATACTTAAAATAGATCATATATATGCATTAAATATATGATACATACATACATACATTAAATAACGTATCATATGTATCATCGTATATAATATATCATCTAATATAATGTATCATATGTATCATCTAATATGTGTCTAATATGTGTGTGTGTATCATATTCATCATACATATTTTACAATTTTACAATGATATATATATACAATTTATAATGTGTATGAACATATTTATATAGTGAAATTAAAAATTATGGTATTAATGTATAGAGTGAGATTGAATCTCCCTAATATATTATTATTATTATTATTATTATTATTATTATTATTATTATCTTGTATTAAAAGCCCATATATTGTGTGTGTGTGTGTGTGTAAAAGCCTATAAAGACCAAAAAACTCATAACCCTAACCTAGCCCATATAAAAACCCTAATCTATCTTTCACCTTTATTTACCCACCTCTTTTTGTTGCTTTTCACCTTTTCCTCCCTTTATGCTCTCGCCTTTCCTCCTCTTGCCATTCTCCTTCCATCATCTGTCTGCCACCATTCTCCCTCTATTTGCCCTTCCCCAGCCCTCTGCTTGTCTTCGACCCAACCCTCCTCACCTCCTCGCCTCGCCTAGCCTTGCAGCTGCTATAGGTCTCCTCGCCTTGCCCGCCATGATGAGTCTCTTCAAATCTTTACTGATTTCATTTCAATTTTGTTTTTAATTTAATGTTTGATTTTGTAGATTTGATTATGAGTTTTGTGTATGAAATTGTAGATCTAGTTGTCTCATTTGTGATTTTTTAGATTTGGTTGTTTGATTGTAGATTAGGTTTTAATTTTGTGAATTTTAGTTATTTTTGTATTTGATTTTTGAATTTATTCTAAGATTTTGAAATTTGGGTCTATTTTTAATTTTTTTTATTAATTTTGGTAAATTAATATGAATTTCAATAATTTTTTGTTAATTTTTGTGAAATAATTAATTTTTTTTATTTTTTTAATTTATTCTAAATTTTCCAAATTTTTATTAATTTTTGTAAAATTTTAATAAGTTTTTTTGAATTTTATTAAAATTTTTTATTTTCCAATTTTTGTGAATTTTTGGGTACTAATAAAATCTTTGTTATATAATTTTACTAAATATAATTTTTAATGAATATAACACATAATATTAGTAAATATAACATATAATTTTACTAAATATAATTTTATCAAAGTTGTTAATATTAATTTCTCATATTTGTTACTATTAATTTTGAATTTTTCATACATTAATTTTTGTAAAATTTAATCAAAATTTTTATATTAATTTTTTTAGTTTATTTGAATATTTTTTTTAAAAATAAATTGCAGTGTCCAACGACTTCTCATTGGAAATTGCTTTATTTTTTTTTAAAATTCAAAATATTTATCAACGGTCTGCCACGTTGAAAATTTGCCAACGGTCAAACACATTGGTATTTACCAATAGCTAACCATTGGTAATTCACCAACGGTTTAAGCAATTGGTAATTTACCAGCTGTAAGTCATTGGTAAATACCAGCGTTTTTAAGTGTTGGTAAATGTTAAACCAATGGTTAATTACGTTGGTAAAAGACATATGAACTTAAATTATTGGTAATTTCCATTGGATATTTTTCCAATAGCTAACTATTGGAAATTACGAATAACTTAGTATTAATTCGTTGGTACAAAATTTTCCAATGCATTCATTACCATGGCTCGCAATGGTCACACATTGGTAATTTTGAAATTGCTAAAGCGTAAACATTGGTAACGGTCATTGGGAAATGCCTTTTTTTTTTTAGTAGTGCATGCAGTCACTACAAAAGAAATGTTAAAATGCGACTATTTTGTGTGACTAAATGTCAATAGCCTGACATTTCAGTTGCATGCCAGTAGCATATGTATGGGCTATAATTTTCTATGTAATTGAAATGTTCAGTTGCACAAAAGTCAGCCGCATGTCAGTACAATTTAAAAAATATTAAATTTTAGGCACACATCAAGTGAGCCACAGTCATTTATGCGACTGAAATGATTAATTGCACAAAGGTCAGTCGCATGTTAGTAGCACGATTTTAAAAAAATAAAAACATCAATAGCATATTAGTCGCACAGTTTAAAAAATATTTAACTGTTAGTAGCATAGTAGTCACACCATTTAAATTAACTTCACCCTCAGTTGCATGATAGTGTGACAAATTAAATATACTTTGCTTTTCAATCGCTTGATAGTCGTATATATTAAATACATTTTTCTTCAGTTGTACATCAATGGCGAAAAAAAGTATCTGTGGCAAATTTAGTCACAGAAAAATGACTTTTCCTCCCACACTCGTTTCTCTTCCTCATTTCTTCACCTTCTCTAATTTTCTCCTTTTTTCCTTTGTCTTTGCTCTTCATCTTTGCTTTTACTTTTCTAGTTCTTCATTCTTTTAGGCTAAAACTCTACTGCCTTCAAATTGCATCATTTCAATATCTAGTTACCAGCATAGAGGTAACTCGTATTTCTAGCCAGGATTTTGTTATAAATGATAGATTTGTTATTTGCAATTTTATTTACATATATCTGCTCTTTCCTCCCTATCCGTTCCATTCTCCCAAAATTTCTTTCAAGTTCTTCCTCTATCTTGCTCCTTCCTCCTTACTCATTCAATTTTTCGGTCATTATTCACCCATTTACCACGCCATTTGCTGCTTCTGATAAGGAAATAACCCTTTTTTTTTTCATTTTCAATTTATTTTCTACGTTCAATTTTAGTAATAACTCTATTTTTAATTTTAGTACTTAAATTTATAACTTAATTTTATTTTTGATTTTATTGTTAAATTTAGTACTTAATTTTTGGGTTAACTTTTTTCTTAATTTTATTGTTAATTTTAGTACTTAATTTTAGTGTTAATTTTAGTACCTAATAATTTAGTAGATAATTTTTTATAATTTTATTTATTAAAAAAAATACTTTGTGTTACTTTTTAGTCATGGAGCATGACGATCATGGTCACCAATTTATATTAATAATATTTTTAATTATTGTTTTTAATATTACTAAATAAAAATTTTAATAATTCTAATTTTAATATAGTAATTATATATTTCCATTAGTATAATTATTGTAATACAATTTTAATAAAATTTTTTATTTTTATTTTTAAATATGTATAAGTTGTGTGACTGAAATGCAGTCGCATCATGCAACTACTTTTTGTCAATTGCATGGTAATTTATGCGACTGAAACTGTCAGTCGCATAATGAGACTGAGATTTAGTCACACGATGCGAGTAACAGATTCAATCGCACGAATTCATCTAGCCTACTTTATCCCACTAACACACTTAATCACACGATAGTAGTACATTTCAGTCGCACAACAGTGGCACAACTTGTACAACTAGCATTTTTGCTGCTGAATTTTCCTGTGGCATATCAGTCACATGATGCGATTGAATGCCACTATTTCTTCAGTCACATCATCTCATTTTTCTTGTAGTGATAGGTTTTCTTATCAGACTTACAATTTTAACAGAATGTTTTAGGGCCACGTGGTATCCTCTTTTATAACAATAAATGGTTGTACTGAAAGAATAAAAAAAATGAAGGGGATTAACTTAGGCAAATAGAGAATGGACGTGGGAAGAACAAATGAAGGGGATCGACTTAGGTAGAGGGTTTTCCCCCCAATCAAGGTAGGATAGGATCAATAGAAGATGGGTCGGCAGGTTAAGATCCAACGAATTTGGGTTGAAGGGGGAGAGAAGATGTGGCGGCTGAGAATCAAAGCCAGACTCATACCTAAAGTTCGAATTCAATGAAAACAATGCCCAAATCTTCATATTAAAGCTTGATAAGGGTCATCTCCAAACTGATCTCCTTTTCAATGAGTACAACCATTCTTTGGTTGGTTAATTAATGTTTTAACTCCAAAAAATTATGTGTTTGTGTCAATTTTAGCCTAAATTTTTGTATTATTTTAGTATAGTCATTTGTCACTATAAAAGAGGATGTCACATGGCTTTAAAACATTGCCACGTCAATCTAAAAATGCCACATAATTAACTTTTGTCCAAGATAATAGAAAAATTGATAGAAAAGACTCGAGTTGGATGCACATCACGAGATAGGACACTTTATAATGAAATAAATTGAGTAAATGAACCACTTTAGGACAAGTGTATTTTACCTCTATTCATGGTATTGGTGCATTTGTTTTGGTAATGGGCTAGGATGCTTTGACTTTTGTCTAGATTGAGTAATTGATTTTTTTTTCGTTACATGTGCCAAGTCATGTTAGAGATTTTAAGAGTTAAAAAAGAATGCATTAATTTGGGTAAGGTTCTTCAACTAGGCTTTAAGAGTTGCATGCACATTTATCGTTACAAGGACAATTGCCTGCCCATGTTGCTCAAAACATGAATCTAGAACATCCAGGCTTGTCGAGTGAGTGATGTGTCGTGATTTGTGAATATTAGTATAATTCTTTTGCTTATATTCGTGCACATATATATGGTTAGGAATTTGCATTTTGACATGTTTTTATGCTAGTTAAACACAAAAATTGCTAGGTTAAATATCATGATAAGGTTAAGTCAAAATTGAAAATACATTTAAAGAATGTCTATTAAATTATACTATTAATGTGAGAATTTTTTTTTTTGCCATTTATAAAGCCACATACATTGTCATTGGATGTCATTTTAACAATTTGAGCATTTAGATAAATGTTCTATTTTACTATCATTCCTAAATTAGTTAAATCCTAACTCCCAAACAAACCTTATTTGGTAGTTGAAACTTACGGGATTATCTTTTGCTCATTATGTCTATGGAATTTTTTTTCAGTTATTTCGATTGAACTGAAACTGATCTAAAGCCAAATTATTTCGGTTTCACTTGAGCGTTTATTTTTTAGAAAAATGTAAATTTTATAATCACCTAGCATACCAGGTTACAAAACAAAAAATCATAACTTAAACACAGAGCTCCATTCAGTAGCTTTCACTAGATCAAAATGGTTCATGTGGGCACAGATATCAAAATAAATTTGATCGGCCACCTGTTGCATGGTGCAGTGACTCCCCTTGAAGCATCGATTATTTCGCTCCTTCCATAAGTGATAAATGACTGCCGCAAAGGTAGTTTTGCATATTTTCCCTAAGACAGATCTCCTCTTGAATTTCGTACATAACCAATAAATAGCTTCCCTCCATCTACAGACTCCTTGGTAAATTCTCAACTATTGCATTGTTTTTGCAACTACCTCATTTGCAAAGGGACAAGCAAAGAATAAGTGGTTATGGTTCTCCTTCATCATCTCACATAGGTAGCACTTATTTGGTTCAGTAGTTCCCATTTGACAACATTTATCCTGAGTAGAAAGCCTGCTTTTTAGCATCAACCAAAGAATAAATCAATTGGTGCCTCGGCACTGAACTTGTATTCCACACTACAGTCTCTAACGGAACCTTCTCCCTCTTTGGCCAAATATAATTATACATGTTTTGACTCGTCATGGTAGCTAAGACCGCGCATCTTTGCTCTCCGGCTTTTTAATTAGCCAATCTCGGCATTTGATCACACTATTCCACACCCACAACGACGCCAAGCTCGTCTTCAAGGTCCACGGTAAATTTGATCTATTCGGTTTGTTGCATTCTGGCACTGAAAATGGAAAAAAAAATAAATAAAAGGCTAACAAATTTAGTTCAATATAAAATGAACAAATCAATTGTTCACACATAAGTTTGACTAGTTGCCTATTACCTGTAGTCAAAACAAACTAGTCCCAAATTCTAATTTGAACTATGAATATTTTCTTGTTTGTAAATTTAAATTGTCTTTAGTTAATTATTTAAATTACCTTTTTTTATTTATCCAATTATCTTTTTTTATTACTCAGAGGCATATTTACAAGTGTGTAGGGTTAAGAGTCTATATATATCAAAACAAAGTATGGATACTTGTTTTTTGGGAACCTTAACAGACCATTAAACTAGTATGTATGACATTTAAGAGTGGCAAATGTGGGGATTAAACCTTTGAACTCCGCCACATGTCCTGCGGGAAATTTACCTAAGTATCCAAATCTATTTTTTTTTATTACGTAGATATATATAAGCGAGTTACTCTATTAGAACGCTAATCCAGAACCACCAAGTTTCTCTTCAGTAATCTGATCCAATTTTCCGGCCATTTCCGCTGTCAGATAGTTCTTCCAATCGCCGACCTCCCCTCGTCGGAAATACACCTTATTGTGCTCTCCGCTCGGCAAGGTTCCGCTTATGTTCACCTCCTGCTTGCTCAGATTATCGAAGCTACACAACTTCAGTATCTGATCCGCTGTTTCTTCCTCTTCTTCTTCCGCGGAAAATGGGCAGCCCAAGAACTCGGCCAGCCTTCGAAGCTGGGTTGCTGTTTGATGTCCTCGAACTTCATAAATAAGATTTTGCCAGGGTTTTCCAAGCTTGCTTTCCAGTAGCTCAGCACATGCTCCCAATACGGCCCGAACGGACTCGCACCACTGCAGAACATGTCGAACATCTCTTCCATGGAATTTTGCACCATTTCTTCAGTTCTCAGCGAGTTGGTGAAATGCCAGAGCGAGACGAACGTGTCCTTGGGGTTCCTGCAAAGGTACACGATCCTGCACGGTGAGTGGAAGACGGAATGCGGTAGGGAGATCGGAGGCAGATGGGTCGCAAACAACCGAGGGAAAGGAAGAGCAGAGAGATCCGGGTTTGGATTGTCGACATAAAGCTTGAGTTCTAAGAAGGGCAAGACAGAGTGAGGGTTTTGCGCAAGAAGAGGATGTCGGGCTGGGTCGGGGAACCGGGCTCTGTTCACTAGAGCGAAAGCTAGCGCCTTGATCCAGGTGGTGCCGGATTTGGGCGTGGTAACGAGGAGGATGTCAGAGTCGTGAGGTTTGAAGTTGGTTTGGCACCATACAACTGCTTGGAGCACCTTGGGTGAGTACCAGAAACCTTGATATTGGTGGATATGGCCCGCGACCCAGCTTCTCTGGGTGGAAAGAGAAGAGATGAGGTTCTGGCATTCTTGGGTGATCCTCTCGTCTTGGAAGAATATTGGTAAAGGCATTGTGTTTGTCAACCAGATGCAAGCAGAATTAGTTTGCCCTGCCTCTCATATATTAATGTCCTTGATGTCTTTGTACAGGGAGGGGCTATAAATTTGAAAAAGACCCATGAATGGTTTAGCACCATGGAAGTGAGAGAAAGTGAAAAACGCGAGGACCTGCATAACAATTCGTGCATATGAGTTGTCGCCTTGTCGGCAACCTGCATCAAATTACAAGTTATGTCCTTTGACTCTTGCTCGTTAACAATGTTGAGTCACCAAGCTGGCTCAGATTGTAGAAAAACCTTGCACCCCTCTGATCGATCCCTGCCTTTTTCCTTCCTCCTGCGGCTGAGAAAACAAATGAACAGTCAGGCCATGGTTTGCGGTAAGATGCTACTGTGTGAGTTAACTTGTTGGGTAAGATATCTGAATTGAAATTTAATGAAGATCACGGACAAACTTCTTCTTATTTTTGTCTACACTAATTAAATTGCAGAAAGGTGTTGGCTAAAACTTAAAAGAAAAATAAAAGAGCAAGCATAATTTTAATGGGATCCATCCATCCCTGCCTGTATATCTTTAATCAAGCTCAGTAGGTCCATAAGCATATGGGTAATTACACCCGCTACCCCTAATATTTAATTATTGTTTCACTTCTAACCATAACCTTTACTTTACTCATATCGTATCCCCAACCTCACTAAAACGTTTCATTTTAGCCCTCTTTTGGGCGAAAATAGTTATCTCAGACGAAAAAAGCCACGTCAGCAAATTATTGTAGGGAAAAACTTTTGTTTGACCCCTATAAAGATACCCTTTGCCAAAAAAGCCTAAAAACTCTTAAATCTAACAAAAATACGGTCCAACCTCTTCTAGCTTTCCTTCATCTCCGGCAGGCCCCATCTCCGACCTCCCTATATGGCAACCCTCTCCGGCCTTCCTTTCCTCCCATCTCCAGCCTCTGCCCTCCTTCATCTCCTCTGTCTCCTCCGATCTCCGGCCTTCACTCACCCATCCCTGCTGCCAAGCACCTCTGTTATGCCCAGCCTAGCCCCTGGCCCATTAGGGCCCAATTACTTAACCATACAGCAGAATTCCATATAAGGGGCATTTAAACAAAACCAAACATACGGACATAAATCCCAGGATATTACTAGTACTAACTCATTACTTATTTACTTAAAGGTTTATATTGTGCTCTCGGAAACAAGCTAGTACTTATGTGGAACTTGTGTGTTCATTTCATTACTCAACTAGCCAAGTACATGCATACCAACTCAAGTTTTGGAAAACTTGTTTATAATGCATACTTCTTGCATACTCATATGTGTCATTTTACTTAAGTACCCGAAAGTGTCCATAAGCACTTAAAAACACAAATTTGGTTTTTTAAAACAAACCAAAATACATAGCACATGCTTATACATGACAAATCACACATAGAACACATTTCCACCTTAAAGACTTTGTTCCCATAATCTAGACTTTAAGCCTTGCACATAAAGTCCACGCTTATTAGCTTGTTACACAAGCAACCCATAACACTTAGAATGCTTAGAATATTGAGCAAATACCATACATATGCATAATACCTTTACCACAGAAAAAGTATAAAATACTATTGACCTTAGTACCTTTCAAGTACTCATTTTCTACATGAAGTAGAGAAGGGCGGGTGAGTAAAACTTAGTAAGGATTCTGTGTAGCTCCCAAAGCCTAACATAGCCAAGAATAACATGGCAACAAATATTCCATGCTCCTGCAAAGAAAACACTAAGACAAAGAAGATACAGGTACATGCATATAACAATAATAATAATAATTAGGGGTTAACATGCATAACCAAACATAGAAGCACACAGCACACACACACCACATAACATCTTATCCCCCTGAAGGGCAGAGCAAGCATGATCCATATTTCTCATTTTTTAGGTTAACCATTTTATTAATCCATTTTAAAATCTGAGCTCTTTATGCTTGGGAATTGAGTTCATCGACTCAATTCTTAGCCGTAATGCTTGCACGGAGCTAGCTAGCACGAAGTTTCCTAAGCAACAAAACATAGCCCTCTATAGCCTTCTTAAGATCACATGGTATCCAATATCCATCATCCAAGGGCCCGAATACTCAAAGAGTACAAGAATCCTTACCAAAACCGTTAGCAACTTCTGTTGCCCGAAAACTTTAGAAGCTTGGCTCTTTGTTTTTCCTTGCTTGTTGTAACTAGAACTTGTGTTCTAGCTTAAGATCCTATAAGGGCAGAAAGTTAGCAAGCCATGTTCTTGCTTGACATAACTTAGAAACATAGGGAATCCCATGAACACTTGGGAGAACACACAATACCTCAACCAAATGAGGTATGACAGAATCCTTCGGCTTGATTTCCTTAGAGCTCCTTCTTGTCTTTTCTTGAATCCACCACTGGATTCCTTGTCTTGGAAGGCTTTAGAAGCTTATAAACATTGAGGACACAAGCTTTACACTCAAGAATTCCAAGAACAATACTTGGCCAAATGGTATTGTGGGAGAAAAAGTTGGAGAAGTGTTTGAGCTTTAGGAGGAGAGAATAAGTGTTTTAGAGTAAGTAAGTGAAATAAGTGAAATGGAAAATAAAATGGAACTTGTATGGCTAGCCATGGGTGTATATATAGAGTGAAACCAAGTGATTCACATGGGGGTAAGTGGGAGACAAATTGAAACAAATTGGAAGACTTATATGGATGGTGGGTCAAATAGTTAAAAGTAGATGATAAATTGAAAGACTTGTATGGGTGGTGGGTGAGATAGTTAAAAGTAGGTGACAAATTAGAAGATTTGTGTGGGTGGTGGGTGAGATAGTCAAAAGTAGGGGACAAATTGGAAAACTTTAGTAAAGGTTGGGTGGATTTGTCAAAAGTGGGGGGACAAGAAGGTGGAGGAAGGAATCCTAAGTGATGAGTTGGATGGGAGGTGGATTAAAATAATGGGAAATGGAGAAAGGTGGCAGCTATGGTATCCAATGCCTTTAAAATTAGCTAATCACCCCTTTTAGTCCCTCAATTCCTCACATTTGGGCAATTGAGTCCAACCACCAAAAGTCCCCTTTGTCCAATTGAGTCCCTTACCTTAAATTTTCATCATTTTGCCTGGCCTAAGCCAAAATTAAATTCTGAGAGTGTCCAACACTCATCATACTCTCCGGTCCCACTTAATTTAGTGTCTCCTGAACTTAATGAACTTAATTCCCAATTTAGGAAAAAAAATTCTTCATATCCCGAGGTTTAATTACTTAGGAATTTGTGAACATTACAACCTCCCTCACGTATCCCGGTTGCCACTTTCTGTCCTAACTCACTACTAAAAAACAAGGTTTTTTCAACGGCCGTTTCAAACTAGTCTTCGTTGGAAATCTAAGGTTTTCCAACGGCTAGCCATTGGAAATAAGCATGTTGGTTAACCAAGCGTTGGAAACAAAATTTCCAACGGCCCAACAATTGGCTTTTGGTAATTTCCAACGGCTAGCCGCTAGACATTGGGCCACTAGAAATTTCCAATGACTCAGGCACACATAGTTTGTTCCAACAGTTCAATGGTTTTCCAACGGCTTAAGCTGTCGAAAAGTTTATTCCAAAAAATAAAAAGAAATACTTGAGATTATATTTTAAAAAAATATTTTTTATTAATTAAAATCAAATTTTATATTAACTGAAAACATACTATATATATAAGAAAACCATATTCTATATTTTATATTTACTAAAATTATATTAGCACAAAAAATTATATTATTCAAGAATAAGTTACTAAAATTGTATTTTACATCTTCCTAAAATTAACTGAAAAGTACTAAAAAATTAAAAAATCACTAAAATTTCTTTAAAAAAAGACATTATAAAAAATTAAAAAATTTACTAGGAATTAAAAAAAATGAATAGAAATAAAATTCAGATCAACAATCAAACATGCTTTGAAAAAAAATTCAAACAGAAAAGGCACAAGAAGATTCATCAGATCCATCGATTGAGCATTCAACTACTAAAAAAAAATCAAATCAAGTATTCAGATTGGAAATTATACAGTTCAAAATCAAAAAAATTCACCAAATCAAAAAATTAAGACTTAATAAATCACAATAAACACAAAAATAAACTCGAAACTAGATCTGATTCGAAATCCAACATCTCGGATGGCGTTCAAAAAGCGAGGTGTCCGACGAGCCCAAGGACGGCGATCACATCTGAGACTAAAAGAGTCGACGATCAGATCTGCTTGAGCTGGATAGAGAACGACGATCATATTTGCAATGAAGAGAGGACGATGATGGAGAGACTAAGAGGACGAGTCGAGAGAAACTGAGAAGATGAGTCGAGAGAGACCGAGAGGACGAGCCGAGAGAGACCGAGAAGATGAGCCGAGAGAGACCGAAAGGACCAACCATAGGGAGGAGGGTGGTGGAGAGACTGAGAGGACGATGAGAGAGAGGCTTATGGTGGAGGGAGAAGAGCAACGAAGGCAAGGCTCACGGCGAACGGTGAAGCGAGAGAGGCGGAAGGACAGTGTGAGAGAGGAAAGACAATGAGATAAGCGGAAGGACGAGGTGGGAGAGGAGAGATGGTGAGAGGTGGGGGGACGGGGTGAGAGGGGAGAGAGGCCGGTGAGAGTGGTGAGAGGGGAGAGATGAGCGGCAGAGGAGAGGTGGGGTGGGTTATGTGGGATTATATAGTTAGGGTTAGGTTAGATTAGGTTTGGGCTAAATATATATTATGTATGTATGTATGTATGTATGTATGTATGTATATATATTTATAATAATATTTATAATTATGATATATATAATACTTATGATACATTATATATAATGGTACATTTTAACATATAATATATTATATTATGATAAATACATATTATGCCATATATTTAAATTTATTTTTCCAACAGCCTAGGCCGTTGGAAAAATAAAAATATTTCCAAAAAATTCCCCAACGGCTTAGGCAGTTGGAAAAAGTAAAAATATTTTCAACGGCTTAAGCAGTTGGAAAAATAAAAAATTTTCTAATGGCTTAAGCCGTTGGAAACAATAAATACTAAGATACACAATGTAACTTACATATGTTCCAACGGCCTAAGCCGTTGGAAAATTTTCCATTGGAAATTTTTGAACACTTCTAACAGCCAAGTCGTTGGAGTTTTTTTCACAAGTTTCATTTTTTTTAACAGTCTCCAAGGGTCTTGCACGTTGGAAATTTCCAACGGCTTGGTAGTTGGAAAATCGGCCGTTGGAAAAAAGAGTTTTTTTAGTAATGTACTCCCTCACCCATCCCGGCTATCAGTCATCGTCCTGACTCCCTCACCGATCCCTACGACCATTCATCATCCCGACTCCCTCACCAATCCCCCCCGTCACTCATTGTTGTGACTCTGCCTGTGATTCCATTATATCCATCACTTTTTCACTAACGATTTTGTCTAATCCATTGCAATTCGTCACAATTCTTACGTAATTGGCAATGGCATTCGGCTCTAGTGGCGAGGACAATTCAACCACGAGTTGGCAATGGCATTCAGTGGCGAATGGACGACGGCCGGGAGTTGCAACTCATGGTCGAGCTTGATTCCGTCATGAGAGAGAGGATTGATTTGCTAAAAGGAAGCCCAATTAATCACCCTCAACATGGAGACGAGGTCGGATAGGGATGAAAGATAGGATAGGGTTTACTGGAGAGGGAGGCAGCCAAGATTGGGCATGCCGGAGATGGAAGAGAAAGAGAAAGGGGTTGGCCGGAGAAAGTTTTAAAGCTTTTTGTTAGATTTAAAATTTTCAAGGTTTTTTTAACAAATAGGATTTTTATATGGGTCAAAATAAGCATTTTCCCTTACAGTAATCTGCTAATGTGGCTTTTCCATCTGAAATAACAATTTCTGTTTAAAAAGGGGGCCAAAATGAAATGTTTTATTGAGGTTAGGGCTATAGTACGAGCAAAGTGAAGGCTAAGGTTAAAAGTGAAACAATAATTAAAGGTTAGGGGTAGCAGCTGCAATTTACCCCATAAACATATATATGAAAATTCAAAAAAAAAAAAATAGATGGAATGACGGCAATTATCAGTGCTATTGACATTGACTCCTCATTGAAGCTGCTAATACACCACTAGAGCTCTTCATATTGTGTAGTGACCTTACCCTGGATGGGGTCCACTATAACACAAATGTAAAATTGCAACTAAAAGTTTGGTCATATTTTAATTGTGATATTGCCCAAAAGTGACTACTTCTTGATTGCGGATGACAATTGCATTTTTTCAAGTCACAATTTTTTCGCAACTAAATCTTGACTACCGAAAGTGACCGAAACTTTCAATTAAGAATCAGTTAAAAATATTGTAAGCTACTTTAAACCTTGCGATTGACTACTTCAATCGCTATATTAGCAATAGCCACGGTTAATCGCTATATTAGCACTTTTATCATTTAAATAAAATACATTAATACTTAATATGATTAATATTTAATTAAAATTATTTAATTTAACTGGATATTTTTTTCACTTGTCATTTAATTGAAAGTTACGTTGAATTGATATGAATTTTAACTTATTTTAAGTATTAATTAAAAAAATTCAAATAATGAAATTAAAATTTAAATAAAATACATTTATATTAATATAAAATTCAACATGCATACCCAAATATAAAATTTAAAAAGTCACAAAATTCAAAATTCATAATTCAAAATACTTAAAAATCAAATCTAGAGGTGAATGAGGTGAAGGAGGCCAAGGGCGAGGTAGAGAAAACCGAGGCAACAACAACGAGGCCGAGATAGACGTGACAACAATGAGGTCAAGACCAAGGTGATGACATCAAGGCCAAGGCCAAGGCGGAGGAGACAAGGCAACTGCTGCAAGGTCGAGGCCAAGGCGAAGGCAGCGAGGCCGATGAGACGAGGTGATGGCGGTGATGACAGATGGCGAACTGGCAAGGTGAACGAACGGCGATGCAATGGGCGTGGCGAACTAGTTGATGGAGATGAAAGATGAGAATGAGAGACGATAGCGAGATGAGAGCGAGAGGGTTGAAAGAGATGAGAGATGGAGATTAGAGATGAGAATGAGTGATGAGTGTTAGGTTTGAAATGGATAAGACAACCGGGTAAAGAAGGACGGAAGTAGAAAGGAAGTAGTTTAAGCAAATAAACTTTGATTGCAACATGATTTTGAGCCCTTTTTTTCCCAACTGCTTAGCGGCTAAACTCCAACGGCAATTCGACTAAACCTCGACTGATAAGTTCAATTACAAAAGCCAGACGAATACAGCCGCCCCATACATGAGTGTAGTTAAAATTCAGTTGCTATGTTAATCTTTTTTCTAGTTTTTTCCTTTATATTTTCATATATATATATATATATATATATATATATATATATATATATATATATATATATAGCACAAATGTAATGCCCGGACAATCCAAAGTGATTAGGTCTCGGGTTAAATGGATTTGGAGCATAAGAATTTTTCCTTAATCGGGAATTTAGCTCAATTAAATTGAGAAGACAATATGGCATGTGCATAATTGAGTGTTGAACATCTTAAAAATAAGCTTGGCTTAGGCCAAGAGAAATAGTAATGAAAATGGTGGTTTTTAAAGATGAGGGACTAAATTGAACAATGAGATTTTTAGTGGTTTGGCTCAATTGCCCAAAATTAGAAAGTTGGAGGACTAAAGGGGAATTATGTCATTTTAATGGCCTAGGATGCCTTAGCCAGCCATGCCCCTCCAATTCCCAATATTTTATGTCACCTTCCTCCAAATCCTATTATTTTAATCCACCTCCCACCCTTAGTCATCACCTTGGATTCTTTCTTCACCTACATGTCTCCTGCTTTTGACTTTTTCTACCAACTTACATAAAAGTCTTCCAATTAGTCTTCCATCCATTAAATCTTGTCTCCCACTCTTCCAAGCACATTATACACTCATTTTCCTTCCCATATGGCTGGCCATCACCTTCCCACACATTAAAACATAATCAACCCACTCATTCAAAGCCATTTGCTCTCAAACTCTCTCATTCTCTCTCCATTTTCTTCCATACCAAGTCTCACCATTCCAAACACATTTCCAACTCTTTTCCTCATCTAAATATTCGTCCATAGCTAGAAATAATCATTTCTCAAATTAAAACCAAGTATTCTTGGTTGAATTCAAGCTCTAAGACCATAAAGAGCAAGAATCAGGTGAAGAATTCAAAGAAAACCAAGGAGGAAAATTCGGCCATTTCCATTTCTTGGAGGTTTTAAGCTCTACTCAAGGAACTCTTTGTGTGATTGAGTTCCTAAGTTCATTAGAAGCAAGAAATCAAGAAGAAGCTTGAAGAACATCAAACAAAAGAAATTGGCCTTACCTCTTCTGTGAGGTTCTGTAAGTGTACACCAAGTGTTCTTGGTATTTTGTGTTATTTGAGTTAATCACCAAGAGTTCTTGGTACCTTATGGTTACTAATAAAATTCGGCCCATCTTGGTTCTTATGCTAGAAAACAATTTCTAGAGTCAACAAGCAAGGAAAACGAAGGAAAATAAGCTTCTAAAGCTTTCGGTGTTGTGGGTAAGGATTCCTATACTCATTCTATTGCATGGCCTAGTTCCATGGATTTTTTGTGTGAGTATTCGGGCCCCTAGGTGATGGTCAAAGAACCATGGGATCCTAGGAGTGCTAAGAGGGCTTAAGTTATGTTATTGCTTCGGCAATTCTGTTTTGCTCATGAGCTAAGTTAAGTAAGCAAGCATTATGGGCTAGGAGTTAAGGCGGCCACCTTAATTCCTATGCTAAGTGAGCTCTCCGAAAACATTAAGTATATGAAATTAATGAATTAAAACTTGAGGGATGCTTGCTGCACTTTTGTGAACAAAGTGTTAAGTGGCGTGTGTTTGTGTGCTTCTTTGATTTGTTGTGCATGCTAACCCCCGATTATGATATTATTGCTATATGCATGTATCTTTTTGTTTTCTTTGTCTTTATGTTTCCTTTGTAGGAATAAGGATTATTTTGCCATTACATTCTTGGCATATGTTAGGCCTTGGAGGTCATAAGTTAGGCATTGGATGCCACGGAATCCTTATTAAGTTTTATAACTCACCCGCCCTACTATACTTTTGTAGGTAAAGGTTTGCTTGAAAGATCAAGCTAAGAGTCTTGAGTACTCTTTCTGTATTCTAAGGTTGGATTTGTGTATGGTATTGCTCAAAATATTCTAAGTATTCTAAGTATATAAGTTGCTTGTAAACAAGCTAAAAAAAAATGTGGACTTTTTGTGCAGGACTTGAAGTTTTAGAATTGTGGGAACAAGGTCTATTAAGGTGGAAATTTGTGTTCCATGGCTTTGTGGATTTATGGCTTGCTTTTAAGCATGTTTTTGTTGGTCTAACTTTAGTGACCAAATTATGGACTTAGCTAAAATTTGGCCAAATTTGGCTTTGGGCTTGTATTATGGACTTGGACATTTTTAGGTATTTTTATTTCTTGGTGGACTTACCAAGGCCCATGCATGAATTTATGGGTTATGTTTTCATGAAACTTGAAGCATGTTGAAATTGGGCTTAAATGTACGTTTTGGGCTTAAATAAGAACTTGAAAATTTTGATTTTATTCTTGGTTAATTTTGGGCCATATGCATGTTAAGTACTAAAAAGCCCATAAGCCCATGTCTATGTTAAAAGCATGCAATGTTTGGCTATGTATGCTCACTTAGTAAAGAACATGCAAGTAAACTTAGAAAAAGCATGAAATTGGATGCTTGTGTAAAGTTTGGCTAATAAGAAATTTAAGTGCACGTATGTGAATTAATACATGCCTAAGCATTAGTTGCATTTAAAGGCATTAAGTGATTATGTGCACTAGCGAACTCCAAAACGCATAAGCATGCAAAGCATATGCATGAAAATAAGTTTTTAAACTTAAGGTGGTGTTTTAGTTGCCATGCATATTCTTGGCTAAGCTCGGTAAAGACCATGAAAATGAACACATGAAATCCACATAGGTGCTAGCTTGTTTCTGAGAGCACATCAACTTAACTTTAATTAAAGAACTTAACGAGTTAGTACCAATAAGTATCCTAGGGTTCGTGCCCATAAGTCTTAGTGAGTTTTAAAAGCCCCTTATGTGTAATGAAAACTTCCGCTGCATGTTTAAAAAAAAAAAAATCAGGCCTAAATGAGCCAGGGGCAGTTTAGGGCACGACAACTAATATAATTACATATGTGGCACAATCATAAATATATACCATTAACCTAATGCCTAAACCCTAATACGTAAAACCCTAAACTATATTTCTATATATCCTTACATCTTAAACCCTAAACCTTAAACCCTTAAAACAAATACTAAACCTTAAAAAAATCCCAATATATATATCGCTAAACTTTAAAAAAACTCCAAACCCTAAATTGTAAAACCCTAAACCTTATGAGGACTCCTTAATTAGGGTTTAGTGTTTGTATTTAGAGTTTAGGGTTTAATTAGGGTTCGTATTTAAGGTTTAGGCTTTTGGGTTAATGGTGGTTAGGTTTAGGGTTTAGGGTTTAATTAATAAAGTTTGTATTTAGGGTTTAATTAGCGTTTAGATTTTAATTAGGGTTTGTATATAGGGTGTAAGGTTTAATTAGGGTTTAGAAAACCCCAAACACTAACAACATAAAATACACAAAAACCTTAAACCCTAAATCCTAAACCATAATTAAACCCTAAACTCTAATTCCTTGCCCCTAAACCGTAAACACTTAAATTAAACCCTAAAGCCTAAACCCTAAATCCTAAATACAATTCTTATTAATTAAACCTTAAACCCTAACCCTAACCCTAACCCTAACAACCATTAATCCTAAAATTTAAACCCTAATTAAACCTTAAACCCTAAATACAAACCCTAATTAAAACCTAAACCCTAAACCTAACTAGCAATAACCCTAAACCCTAAATACAAAACCTATTAATTAAACCCTAAACCCTAACCCTAAACCCAAAGTATGCCTAAAACTTTAAATACAAACCCTAAATAAAACGTAAACCCTAACAAAACCTTAAACCTTAAACCTAACTACTATTAACCTTAAACTTTAAATATACAAACCTTATTAATCAAAACCTAAACCCTAACCCTAACTACCATTAATCATAAACTCTAAACTCTAAATACAAACCCTAAACCCTAATTATACCTGAAACCCTAAACTCTAATTATACCCTAAACCCCAAATGCAAACCCTAATTAAAACCTAAACCCTAAACCTTAAATACAAAGTCTATAAATTAAACCCTAAACCTTCAACCTTACTGCCATTAACCATAAAACCTAAACCCTAAATACAAAGCCTAATTAAACCCTTGATAACCGAAGTGCTATTGCCCCTTTTACCTGTGAACTTCGCCCAGATGTCACGCTCGGGAAATCTAGCATCACCCACACGGAGTGCCAGTACCAACCTCGAAAAGGAGGAAGTCTGACTCATTGGCCATACTTCTTTGGTGGCCAGCTAGCACCCCTGGGGATGACAGCACTAACCTCGGGAAAATAACGTGCCGCCTCCATCAGAGAAGCGGCGAAATCACCTTTGGGGGAGAAGGACTAGTCACCTTCGGTAGGAGAAAATCCCCCCAAACGAGGAGCTTCGGTGCTAAGGAGACTCCCGAACTACCAAGATGACTTTGGGAGAAGGGCCCTTATTCCGAAGGGTGACTTCAACTAAAAGGGACCTTGGGAGTACGGCAAAAGCATTTAAGGAGCCTTTGACATGTCGCCCGCATACGCTACACACCGCCCTCATATGCGCTCTAATACGTCGACGCCACTTGCGTCTTGTCATGGAGGGCTATTCTTGCCATAGCCCATGACCCAAGGAGACTACAGACGGCTAGAGGCCCCCATGCCCAAAAGAATAGATTACATCCGACCAAACACGTGTCACAATCTGAACGGGCTACATCCTCCTATATATATTAGGGAAATGGTCTCAGCAGGGGATCTTTCCTCCTCATTCTCAAAAGAAAAATGTAAGCAGGCAAGAACCCTTGGCCTCCATTACTCTCTCTCCACTTCCAAAAATACTGACTTGGGCGTCGGAGGCTCCTCCCCGAAAAAAGACCCCGGGGACCTCCTAACCCCCGTTTTTAGAATGTTTCAGATAGGTCCTCCTGGGAAATTTCCACTTCAGACGTTCTCCCTCATTGGAAGTTCCTCTTAGTCTCACCATGTCACACAACGAAGATGCTGCTGGGCATCAACCCTAAACATTATGCAAACCCTAAACCCTAATTAAACCCAAAACCCTAAATACGAACTCTAAATAAACCCTAAATGCTAAACCTAATTTAAACCTTAAACCCTCTACACTTAATCTATAAATACCAATAACTCTAAATCCTAAACCCTAAATGCAAATCTCATACCCTAAATTTTAATACCCTAATACTTAATTAAATGCCCTTATGAGTTACAAGCCTCACCCATTAGCCTATTATCCAATATCGCATGTCACAGACCTTTCATTACCAAGGCGCTAGGGTTTAATAAATGTCGCACTAACTTTAGGCTCCCAACTAGCTTAACCTGACCCTCTCCGATTAGGGTTTCAATCCTCGACTTTCATGAACTCTAGTAAATGCCAACTACTACCAGAGTCACCGCATGAATACTTGAGCACAATTATATGCACCTATACTGGACTTGACATTTTGACTGTTAAGTAAATCACTTAGCTGGGTGGGAGATTCCATTATGGCTATTCCAAACCGTCTCTTGACTGGTCATAGTAAACTCTTCCTTACGCACCTACCTAACTCTACCCCAATGGGTCAAGGTGAAGTTTTTTCCTTTTTGGCATCACTCAATCGCTCCTGACCTAAGCCTTAACTTCCCACTAACTTATTAACACTAAAAGTGACTAACAGCTACCATGAGTTCCTCGCCTCCATCTAGGACCTAGTCTCTTACTTACTCAACAAGCCTTACCAATCAGGCACTTTATTCCACAAGTTTTCTTGGTAACCCTCAACTCCACTTAAGCTCAAGATGATGATTATGAATCACAGGCTATCCCTTAGTCCATGACAGTTATTCCTATTGTTTGGGTTCTCTTACTACCACCCTGTAGCTGAGACCAACCTTTAACAACTAATTCACTCCTAATGGCTTTACACTAGGTTGTATAACTAAAGAATGAATATTCCTATCCATTCATTTGCCCTTTGGATAAGTTCCTTATTCCTCTATTCTTGTTCCATCCCCTCATACATTTCATGGTTAAAAAATAAAAATTGAAACTTACTTACTTACCTTCTTAGTGTCTGACCAAACTGCTCTGTTGCTCTTTTACTCTAAGCAACTCATCTAGCTACTTAGCTAGCTCTTAATACTACCTAGGCCAACCAAGCTAACTAACAAGAGAATGAAACCAATGGAACCATAGTACACTTCCAATCTAAGGTGTCCAAGCCTTCACTTTTGTAGTTTTATGCATTAGCAAACGGCTTTTAGGGTTCTGGATATCGCCCTAACACTTAGTGTATTTTTTAGTCTTAATTCACTTGAGCCAACCCTTAGAACCAACAAGAATACTAACTAACATGCCAACAAAACTATGCTAGTGCACTGGTGCTAGAAATTTCCAACAATGAAATTAAACTATTAGTAAAGTTTTGAAATTTACCTCGTACTAGCCTTGACTTACCCACGAGTTCACTATGGTTACCCATCAAGTGTGGCACGTATATTGTTGTTGCCTACCCCGACCATTTCACTAGCCAAGGTGAACCCTAGACTACTGCGTTAGTGTATTAGGTCGGCTCTTTATGGCAACTGCGAATACAGACACATTTCATAGACTGGCCTTAACTTGACCAAGCTTATGATTAACACTACTCTTATGATTACTCGAATTGCAAAAATTGGTTTTCTAGGTGCAAGGCTTAGACCATGATCTTACTACACCATTGGCACAAGCCTCTTCTTCCACATGATTTGTTCTTAGTCTTTAGCCAACTTCCACACTATGGGCATGCTGCCTATGCTCTCATTAGGTTGGGTGAGCCAACCTTCAATTGCTGCTTTGTGCATCAACATCCCTAACTATCTTTTAAGAATTTGTACCTAATTGAACTACTTGCCGATAACTCTATGTCAATGCTCATCGAGGACATCCATAGCATTAGCTTAATACGTTAATAGCTTTGGTCTTAAGCTCTTATCCTAGTAGAAAAAGATTTCGAAAGTGCTCCCTCATTATGCTACGTAGCCTACATGACCAAGAGTTTCTTATTTTAGCCAGTCTATCATCATCTTCTTCAGTGGGTTTAACTTTTGAAATTATGGGTCATAACCCCTTTGGAACTTTCAGATCTCCTAGTCCTATGGATCATGTTGCCTACCCCATTCTGAGGTTCTAAAAACAATCCATGTGATGGTGGTCACATCCCACTACTTTCACTAAAAAGATGCCTTTATCTTAGAACAAGTCAAACTACCTGCCTAATGTTGCCTGATAGCTAGGATCCATTCCAAAACCCCCAGTGTCTAAAATTGAACCTGACCTAGTTTTACCATCGTAAACTACAACTAAAGTCAAATAGTGTATATAGGATATTCAAACTACTAGTTAGTGATAATTATCCTAGCACAATGACAACATTCTTATCTCAATTCTCCTAAGACTCCAATGACTCCTAATTGACTTTAAAGCCATGCTCTAATGCCACTTGTAATGACCCTAACCCTGTTGAGGTCCTCCAAGGAATATTACGAAACCGAAGCCGTACACTAATTATAGTTGGCTAGTTAATTACTTGTCCTATTTAAAACCTTTCATGCATCTAGTTATTAACCTGATATGCACTATGCATGCAATCACTTTAACTTGAGTTTTACTTTTAGAAAATAAATCAAAATGTTGTTGCGGCTCTTAGAAATAGAAATAAATCACAAGTTAAAGCATAAAATATAGGTAAAAACTATGCACATGCCCAAAAGTAACTAAAATACTATTCAACCTAAAGATATCATAAGCTAAACTAGCATATACGGATATACTGAATACAACTATTGAGATTTGTGCTCCAACTATATCCTTCCTTTATGTCCTCTTTGCACACAAGAAACTTTTTTAACAATCGACCGCTTTGAAGAGATATGGGAAAGACTAGGGTACCATTAGGCACATTCCAACCCAAGACTCCTTAAGTATCCATAGGCCTCTCACATTGAAATGAAATTACAGTAAAACCTGGGCCAATTTGGGCTTTGGTAAAATCATAAAAATTGTAAATCCCTCTCTTAGCTTCATGTGGGTTCTTGAATTATTTTAATCAGACACCCGAGCAAAAATTTATGACAAAAATACTATAACATGTTAATGCTATCAAGTCCTGAAACTGCCCTAAGTGTCGTGATGCCACAAGCAAATCTCTCAAGTTCTAAATCTTGTTCTAGACACTACAGCACTACCCAGTACCATAATGCCAGGCCTCCTAAGCCTTGCAACTCTAAACTTACTTCATTGCATGTTTAAGGGCACCCCAAGCCACCCAAACCTTCATATCAAGTACCACACAGTCCTGTTATGTTTAGGTGCTATAATATGACCATTCCATGCCAAACTAACCAAGCAACAAGTGTTCAATTCTTCTACACAAGAACTTGATTCCACCTAGTCTATCACAAGCAATATATACCATAACCTTTGCATAGCTCTTAAACCATATAAAACCACAAAGCAAGCAAGCTAAGATACACACCAAATGAGTATGAAAACTAAGTTCCTTACCTCAACTGACACAAAGTTAGTAAAATCAAGCATCCACACTAAGCATAAAGGGCTCCACTAGGGTATCCTATAGTTCCAAGCAAATTCAACATACAAGGCACCAAATAAAGCTCAACCAGGATAAACCAAAACTTATACAACCTAAAAAAACCAACAACTCAATAACAAAGAAGGAAAAATGTACCTAAGCTCACCAAGTATGAAAAATGCAACCTAAGAGCTTTCACACCATAACCATGTAAGAGGAAGTTGTTTCATGCTTGTATACCTTATAAGGCTTTGATTTCCACAAATAATTAAAGGGAAATTGGAGATTTGGCCAAGGATTTTGAGGGGGAGAGGAAAGCTTCAGGTTTCAGTGGCTAGAGACCGTGAATAATGCCCCTCAAACCCTCCAAAATGGTTTAAAAGGCCAACCCTAAAACAATTTCCTCCAAGTTTTATATTTTTTACAAAAAGGCCAGATGTTCAAATAATGCCATTAACTTTGGCAATTTTGTCCCACACTTTGGTTTATTGCCACTTATATCCAAAAGAACAAGTTATGAGCTTGAAAATTGAACTTATTACCTTAGGGTGCAAAATGATGACTTTGCCCCTGATGATATTTAGGGGGTTAAATTACCTAGGAACTATCTACCCTTTTTAGACACTTACTTGACTTGCTAATTTAAACTAATTGAAGGATTTAACTAGGAATTTTGACTTAAATAAAAGTCTTACTTAGCTGTTGTGGGCTTATTGCCTAGAGGCCCGTAACATATTGTGCCTAATATTACCCGATATCCATATATATCAAACCAAGTGTAGGGAAAACTCTTCCAAAACAAAATTTCTCCATTTGTAAATTCATTACCTTACTGAAAGATGAAAGCTTCCAAACATATGAATGTTTTATTCTTTTTTATTAGTGAGGATAAAATTAATCAGTGGTATCTTAGCTTTTCAATTTATTCTAAAATGGTTATTTTACTCAATCTATGCTATATTTAAGTCACTTACCTTATGATGTGCATCCCATTCGAGTCCTTTCCATCAATCTTTCTGTTATATTAGACAGAAGTTGATGATGTGGATTTTCTAGATTGACGTGGCAATATTTTAGGGCCACGTGGCATCCTCTTTAATAACAATAAATGGTTGTATTGAAAGAATTAAAAAAATGAAGGGGATTAACTTAGGCAAATAGAGAATGGACGTGGGAAGAACAAATGAAGGGGATCAACTTAAGTAGAAGGTTTTCCCCCCAATCAAGGTGGGATAAGATCAATAAAAGATGGGTCGGCAAGTTAAGATCCAACGAATTTGGGTTGAAATGGGAGAGAAGATGTGGAGGCCGAGAATCAAAGCCAGACTCATACCTAAAGTTCGAATTCAATGAAAAAATGCCAAAATCTTCAGATTAAAGCTTGATGAGGGTCATCTCCAAACTGATCTCCTTTTCAATGAGTACAACCATTCTTTGGTTGCTTAATTAATGTTTTAACTCCCAAATATTATGTGTTTGTGTCAATTTTAGCCTAAATTTTTGTATTATTTCAGTATAGTCATTTGTCACTATAAAACAGGATGTCACAAGGCTTTAAAACATTGCCACGTCAATCTAGAAATGCCACATAATTAACTTTTGTCCAAGATAATAGAAAAATTGATAGAAAATTCTTAAGATGGATGCACATCACGATATAGGACACTTTATAATGAAATAAATTGAGTCAAGGAACCACTTTAGGACAAGTGTATTTTACCTCTATTCATGGTATTGGTGCATTTGTTTTGGTAATGGGCTAGGATGCTTTGACTTTTGTCTAGATTAAGTAATTGATTTTTTTTCTTTACATGTGCCGAGTCATGTTAGAGATTTTAAGAATTAAAAAATAATCCATTAATTTGGGTAAGATTCTTCTACTAGGCTTTAAGAGTTGCATGCACATTTTATCGTTACAAGGATAATTGCCATGCCCATGTTACTCAAAACATGAATCCAGAACATCCGGGCTTGTCAGGTGAGTGATGTGTCGTGATTTGTGAATATTATTATAATTCTTTTGCTTATATTCATGCGCATATATATGGTTAGGAATTTGCATTTTGACATGTTTTTATGTTAGTTAAACACAAATATTGCTAGGTTAAATATCATGATAAGGTTAGGTCAAAATTGAAAAGACATTTAATGAATGTCTATTAAATTATACTATTAAAGTGAGAATTTTTTTTTCCATTTATAAAGCCACATACATTGTCATTGGATGTCATTTTAACAATTTGAGCAATTAGATAAATGTTCTATATTACTATCATTCTTAAATTAGTTAAATCCTAACCCCCAAACAAACCTTACTTGGTAGTTGAAACTTACAGGATTATATTTTGCTCATTATGTCTATGGAATGTTTCTTCAGTTATTTTGATTGAACTGAAACTGAACTAAAGCCAAATTATTTTGGTTTCACTTGATAGTTTTTTTTTTTTAGAAAAATGTAAATTTTATATCAAAGATAGAATTTACAATAATCACCTGGCATACCAGGTTACAAAACAAAAAATCATAACTTAAACACAGAGCTTTATTCAATAGCTTTCACTAGATCAAAATGGTTCATACGGACATAGATACCAAAATAAATTTGATCGGCCACCTGTTGCATGGTGCAGTGACTCCCCTTGAAGCATCGATTATTTCGCTCCTTCCATTTATGATAAATGATTGCCGCAAAGGTAGTTTTTCATATTTTCCCTAGGACAGATCTCCTCTTGATTTTCGTACATAACCAATAAATAGCTTCCCTCCATCTAGGGTCTCCTTGGTAAATTCTCAACTATTGCATTGTTTTTGCAGCTACCTTATTTGCAAAGGGACAAGCAAGGAATAAGTGGTTCTGGTTCTCCTTCATCATCTCACACAGGTAGCACTTATTTGGCCCCACAATTCCCATTTGACAACATTTATCCTAAGTAGAAAGCCTTCTTTTTAGCATCAACTAAAGAATAAATCAATGCTTCGGCATTGAACTTGTATTCCACATTACAGTCTCTCACGGAACCTTCTCCCTCTTTGGCCAAATATAATTATACATGTTTTGACTCGTCATGGTAGCTAAGACCGCATCTTTGCTCTCCGGCTTTTTAATTAGCCAATCTCAGCATTTGATCACATTATTCCACACTCACGATGACGTCGAGCCTGTCTTCAAGGTCCATAGTAAATTTGATCTATTTAGTTTATTGCATTCTGGCACTGAAAATGGCAAAAATAAATAAAAGGTTGACAAATTTAGTTCAATACAAAACAAACAAATCAATTGTTCACACATAAGTTTGACTAGTTGCCTATTACCTGTAGCCAAAACAAACTAGTCCCAAATTCTATTTTGAACTATAAAATATTTTCTTGTTTGTAAATTTAAATTCTCTTTAGTTAATCATTTAAATTACCTTTTTTTATTTATCCAATTGTCTTTTTTTATTACTCAGAAGCATATTTACAAGTGTATAGGGTTAAGAGTTTATACATATCAAAACAAAGTATGGATACTTGCTTTTTGGGAACCTTAAAAGACCATTAAACTAGTATATATGACATTTAAGAATGACAAATGTGGGGTTTAAACCTTTGAACTCCTCCACATGTCCTGTGGCAAATTTACCTAAGTATCCAAATTTATTTTAACTTACTTCTACATGCAAATGTATCTAAGATCGAAAAAAAAATTATATAAACCCTAGATAAAAGTTTATCAAAACTAGACAATGTAGATTATCTCAGAAATAGGTGTACAATGAAGAAAAACACATGTATCTTAAATATAGATATATGCTTTTCAGAATTAGAAAAGTGCATATCAAAACTAAACAAATGAATCTTTATATATATATATATATATATAAAGTTAAATGATTGTATTTCAGGTTACAATTGATTTTGGCCTAATTCACAAATATTGACTAATTTGGAAGATTGATTTAGTTGTGGAAGTTTGAGGGTTTTAAGGGACTATAAAAAATAGGGTAGAAACAATTTGACTTACCTAAACCAAGAGGTAGACTTTTAACAAAATTTTAACAGACAGCATCCAGTGCTTTTATTCTCCAACGTCTAGCAGTTGTCGCAGATGTTGACAAGACACAAGCAAACAACTGGCTAGTTGGAACAGCTAGCTACCTTTTATAACATTTAATGTTTATATATTTGTCCCAAAGATTAGCTCACAGGGCTAATTCAACTACACAACAAAAAAGTTTTTTATTTATGTGTAAACCATAACAAACCACTACTAAAAAAAAGTCATTTTCCAACGGCCTCGAGTTGGAAAGTTGACAATTTCCAACATGGAGCTGTTGGAAACAGGCGAGTTGGTAAATGATGCATTGGAAAAAAAATTCCAACGTCCCAATGATTAGCAGTTGGAAATGAGCCGATGGAAATTTGCAACAGCGAATTCTTTAGGAAGTTTTGTTGAACAGTAAAACAGTTTTCCAACGATCTGGGCCGTTGGAAAATTATTTCCTAAAAATAAAAAAACATATATGTTTAAATATTCTATATTTATTATTTTAGATTCAGCAAAATTATATTTTACATTAGTTCAAAAAATTAAAATTATTATTACTAAAATTATATTTACATTATTACAAAAAAAATTAAAAATCATAAAAATAAAAAATCTAACCGAACTAA
Source organism: Aquilaria yunnanensis (assembly GCA_039654915.1). Lineage (NCBI taxonomy): Eukaryota > Viridiplantae > Streptophyta > Magnoliopsida > Malvales > Thymelaeaceae > Aquilaria > Aquilaria yunnanensis. The sequence continues at coordinate 9,859,943 of CM077595.1, forward strand.
CACAAAATCAACCAAATAAAAAATAAAAACAGATCTAACCAAAATAAAAAATAAAAAACTTCGAACAAACCTGAACTAAAAATCAATCACAGAAATAGATATAACAAAAATAAAAAATGAAAAATCCGAACAAATCTGAACAAGAAATCAAACGTTCGAACGGATCTAAAAAAAAATAAAAAATAAAAAATCATAACAAAATTCAACCCCAAATCAAAAATCAAAACAGATCTACACAAAATCAAAACTTATATCTTCTGATCCCATCTCTTCCGGCCACTGAGGAATGCGTAGAGGCCGTGGAGGCGAGGAGGACATGGAAGAGATCAAGACAGTGGACAACGGAAGGGCTGAGGACGGGCTGCACAGACAATGGACTGGCGAGGTCAATGAGCACAGTGGACTGGCGACGCCGATGAGCACGGCGGCTGTGGAGGCCGAAGCATGCAAAAAGGAGGCGAGGTATGAGGCTGATGAGCACAGCGGAGAAGAGAGACACGACGGTGATGGCGATGCGGAAGAAAGCTAGAGACAGCGAAGCGGATAAAGATGGCAACGGCAAGGTGGAAGAGCGCCAGAGACGAAGAGAGGACAACGGCGATGATGAGGCGCAAAATTGGCAAAGACAGAGAGCGTGAGAGGAGTGGGAGAGGCTGAGACTAGGGAGAAGGAGAGATAGAGACGAAGAGGGTGAAAGAAGGCAGAGACGAAGAGTGCAAGAGGAGGGGGAAAGGTTGAGACGAGGGAGAGGCTGAGACGGAGACAAAAAGGGCGAGAAGAGGCAGAGACGGAAAAGGTTAGGGGAGGTGGGTAAGTGATAGTATTTATATTTAAGGTTAGTTAGGGTTGGGTTTAGGTTTTTTTGGCCCAATAGATTATTTTTTTTGTGCTGGCAAAAAATATATGTGTTATATACATTATAATGTATGAAACATTGAAGAATAATATAAATATCAAAATCAATGTAATATAAATATGCATATATATAAATGTGTGTGTGTGTTTGTGACATATATATATATCAAAATATTTAAACACACATTTATATATATGCATATTTATATTACATTGATATTGATATCTATATATATTTATATAATATATCATAATATATATTTCTCATAACACATATATATTAATACATATATATATCTTACACATTATTACTATTATATTTATACATAGTATATGTTATATGATGTATATGCCATACATATAATAATAATAATAATAATAATAATAATAATAATAATTATTATTTATTATTATTATTATTATTATTATTATTATTATACTACAATGTTTCAAATGCACAAAATGTTTCCAATGGTTTAACCCATTGGAAAAATTCACCAAAAAAGTTTAAGAAATTAACCACATGTTTCCAACTACCTAGGCCGTTGGAGAAATTAACCACATGTTTCCAACGGCTTAGGCCATTGGAAATATTCACCAAAAAAAGTTTCCAATGGCTAAGGCCGTTGGAAACAATGAATAAGAAAAAGGACCGCTTGACTTACATAGTTTCCAACGGCCAAGCCGTTGGAAAAATTTTCTTACACCTCACATATTTTTTTTTGCAATTTCCAACGGTCTTGCAGGTTGAAAATTTCCAACGGATTGGCCATTGGACAAAAGGTTTTTTTAGTAGTGAACATACATAAAATGAGAATTTCAGGTACTTTGCATAATGAATGGTTAAACCATAAGCAACCCTTATTTTTTTTATTACGTAGATATATATAAGCGAGTTACTCTGAGAACGCTAATCCAGAACCACCAAGTTTCTCTTCGGTAATCTGATCCAATTTTCCGGCCATTTCCGCTGTCAGATAGTTCTTCCAATCGCCGATCTCCCCTCGTCGGAAATACACCTTATTTTGCTCTCCGCTCGGCAAGGTTCCGGTCATGTTCACCTCCTGCCTGCTCAGATTATCGAAGCTACACAACTTCAGTATCTGATCCGCTGTTTCTGCCTCTTCCTCTTCCGCGGAAAATGGGCAGCCCAAGAACTCGGCCAGCCTTCGAAGCTCTTTTTCGGGTTGCTGTTTGATGTCCTCAAACTTCATAAATACGATTTTGTCTGGGTTTTCCAAGCTTGCTTTCCAGTAGCTCAGCACATGCTCCCAAAACGGTCCGAACGGACTCACGCCTCCGTAGAACATGTCGAACATCTCTTCCATGGAATTTTGCCCCATTTCTTCAGTTCTCAGCGAGTTGGTGAAATGCCAGAGCGAGACGAACGTGTCCTTGGGATTCCTGCAAAGGTACACGATCCTGCACGGTGAGTGGAAGACGGAATGCGGTAGGGAGATCGGAGGCAGATGGGTCGCAAACAACCGAGGGGAAGGAAGGGCAGAGAGATCCGGGTTTGGGTTGTCGACATAGAGCTTGAGTTCTAAGAAGGGCACGACAGCGTGAGGGTTTTGCGCAAGAAGAGGATGTCGGGCTGGGTCGGGGAACCGGGCTCTGTTCACTAGAGCGAAAGCTAGCGCCTTGATCCAGGTGGTGCCGGATTTGGGCGTGGTGACGAGGAGGATATCAGAGTCGTGAGGTTTGAAGTTGGTTTGGCACCATAAAATTGCTTGGAGCACCTTGGCTGGGTACCAGAAACATTGATGTTGGTGAAGATGCCTCTCGAGCCAACCTCTTTGGGTGGGAAGAGAAGAGATAAGGTTCTGGCATTCTTGGGTGATCCCCTCGTCTTGGACGAATTTTGGTACAGGCATGGTGTTTATCAACCAGATGCGAGTAGAATTCGATGGCCCTGCCTCTCATATATTAATTAGTTTAAATACCCAACATTGTCACGTGATTTAAAAATTTAGAAACATAAAAAAAATAAATTACAGTAATTGTTTTATTTTTAAAAAACTGTAAATAATAACATTAACCATAAGCATAGGTGGATTCATGTGTTATATATGGAACCCCTTTTCTAAAAAAATGTTAATAAGGAATACATATTTTAACAATTTGATCCCTTTAGTTTTTTTTAGTAGACCCTCATAATTTTAATAATTTTTGTTGAAATAAAAAAATGAGCATATGTTCTCTAAGGAATGCAAAAATGATTCAGTCTTTTCTATGTATAAATAATTTTCTAATGACAAAAGTCTATATTAGCCTTGAACTTTGATACATTTTTCCACCAAGCCCTTGAGCATTTTTTTAGTCTAATTTTTGTTCAAACATATAAAAAAATTAAAAAGCTAGTCGGATACAAGATAAAATGTTGGAACTGAGTGGAAAGAAATATATAAGTTTAATGGCTCGATGGGATTTTTTTTTTTCACATTCTATCCTACATGCATATCTCACTAATCTTCTCTACAGTTTATATATAATTTTATAATTAATGTTATTGTCACTTGACTAATGGCATAAAAAAATGAATGCTCAATTTGAGTATTTTTCAAAATTTTTTAAAAAATCATCACTATATAGTACATAAGTTTAGATTTTATGTTATATATGTGAATTTATAAGTTTTATTATGAAATACTGAGTTTGATATTTATATATACATTCGGACCCCCCTTTGTCAAATTTCTGCATCCGCCACTGACCATAAGAATGTTATATTTTAAGTTTAATATTTTTAAAGTGCAAAAAATTTAAAAAATACATGTGCTAAGATAGTGAGATAAAGTTATCATCCCTTCAACCCATCTAAATAGTATAGATTATTATGATCCAAATCAGCCATTTATGTTTTTTGCGACTGAAATACACCATCGACGTTATGTAAATGACCAAATAAACCACTAACATTATTCAAATAACCCTATTCACCCACTACACTTTAAAATCTAATAAAAAATTATAAAACTCCCCACCATCTTTCTAATTACTCCCCACCATCTTTCTGATTTTTTGTATAATTGATACTTTTAGTTTAAAATAGTTTAAATATGCAACTTTTATTGTCACAGTATGAAATATGCTAATATTTTTTATCAATTGTGGATCATCATCTCTCTTCAAACTCCAAAGTCGATATATAAAACTTCATTATCGACATTTCTTTCTGTTGTTGGATATATTATATTTTACATCAACAACCGTACTAGGCCTCAAGGAATGTGAAGACAAGCTCAAAGTTAAAACTGTTTGCATGGACAATGGCGGTGGCTAAAGACGATGAATTTTCAGTTTCAGTTAATCAAAGTAATCTTATTATAAGTATTATAATTTTTATCTCATTTTAGTAAGAAAAAAAATTATCAAGAATCATTTTAAAAAAACCTTATATTTTAATAAAAGATAAAAAAAATAATGAAATGAACCACTAATTTCATTAGTTTTCTCCGTAAAAAACAAAAAAAGCCTCCAAAATTTTCAATTTTATTTGCAAAATGCTAACTTGGTCCCCATAAAAGGTTGAAAAAAATATTAAATTTAACATAGAATGAGTAATTTGACTCATTTAAAAATATTAGTAGTTTATTTGGTCCAAAAACAAACATAAGTGGCTTAATTGGGCCAACAAAAAAATTTTTGTGGTTTGTTTATTATATTTTGTCTTGAAACAAATGGAATATCACATCCAAAAAAGGAATATGCCATTAAATTGCTTTCAAGTGGCCGATTTGAACCAACTCAATAATTTCAGTGGTTTATTTCGTTCCAAAAAAATATTAGTGGTTGAATAGGGTCAAACGAAAATATGAGTGGTTAATTTGTTATTTTTGCCATACTATCAAATTCACTAAATTTTTTTTACCATGATAAACCTAATAAGTGAACATAAATTTAAATAGAACCCGATTAATACATTTAAAATTCTTTTGAAATGAGAAAATACCTTGACTTGTGTTGATACAAATATAATAAATAACTTAGTCCAACTGATAAAAATATAGTTATCTTAAATCTTCTCAAATAAAAATAGGATAACTTTAATTTTATTAGAATAATAGAATTACAAATCAGAATTGAACTTGGCTTGCCAACAAAACTATTATAATCATAGAAATATTCCCTTCCACCTGTACAAGATTAGATAATTTTTATTAGCACCATCCCTACATAGTAGCAAGTAGGAAAAGGTATTTATCCACGTTAACCTACCTATAATATATCAATCATATTAACATAAACTATTTGAAGAAGTTTTGCCAATTAATTTTTTCCTTTATTCATGTAACTTAGCACAATTAATAACAAAAAATCCATAAAAGTTTATTAAGAACTAATATAATATACTATAACATATTATATGAAATTCAATAAAACATTTTTGTCCATCAAATATATTATAATACACTACTATGACATACTCTCATTTTGTCGAACTATACTAATTCAAAAATTTTCATCTTTGTGCTATCACTATAAGAGAAATAGGTTTTAGTGACCGGTTATTCGGAAGTAGCGCGAGCTAATTTACTTTTGAGTGATCAAAAATTATGATGGCCAATGGTAGCAGAAAGCCTGGTCACCAAGTCGCTCATAATGACTGTTTATTTTTATAGCTACACCATTTATTTCTAAAATTAATTTATTTTCATTTTTCTAAGAATTTTAATTTTTATTCATAAAATATTTTTATTTTTATTTTTTTAGAAGTTTTGATTCCACCTCTTCAATTTCTTCCAACACTCAACAGCCTCCAAAAAATTAGAGAACAGCAAAATCAAAGGCAAATCTCTATCTCATACTCTATGCCCAATCACCATTGCATTTTACCAAAAATACAAACAAACACAACAAAACCCCATGTTTATTTCGCTTTGAGCTTTCTCTTTTTGGTGTCAAATCTTGTTGGCTGCTTTCTTCAGGTGCACACCCAAAACTCACAAAAAGTTTTGATCTTAACTCTTCCATTGACTTAGAAATGTTGCTTCTCAAGAATCTTTTGAGAGAGACTACTTTTGGGATGAAAGATTAGTGAATTGCTCAGATATATGAGAGAAACAAACAGTAGAGCTCTACCTTTCTAGAAGTAAACATTATAGAGGAAAATTTGTAGACAAAAAAAGAAGAGCAGGGAAGGTAATTGAGGCATCAAGAAATTAGGCACACATGAAATAGTGGAAGAACATGAAGCAAGTGTTGGAAAGGTGTTTAAGATTCTAAGTTTTATAATCTAATACTAAGAGATGAAGAAATAAGAAGCTTTGGTAAGCTTCAAATGATCGCCAAAAAATTTGGTTCAAATTTAAAAAAGCCACTTGTAGAGGGATCGTTTGGCCACCAATATTTCAACCAGTTTAAATTTTGTTTTTCCTGGTTACTGTTTAGCTGGCAAAATGTGGGTCAGGAAAACAATGGCTAGGATAGTCGCCAAAATGACTATCTTGGCCATCGATTCAAGTGACTGATTTTAAACAGTGACTCGTCAACTTGCTAGTTTTGAAAGACCTTTTGGGTGATTGTTTTGCCACCATTATGCAATGACCAAAAAAACAGTCACCCTTGACAATCGGCAAATTGAAAACCTATTACAGTGAATAGCTTAAAGTGACATAGTCCTTGAAGCATTGATTGTAGGGCATATTGTTCCTTTAACACTATTAAAATTTTAAATGTGTAGTCCTATGTTTGTAAGAAATCAAAGTTTGAAATCTTGAATTACAAAAATTTATTAAGGGTTGAAATTTTAAGCACTTAGTACTAATTTTAAGCTTAAACTTATTAAGGGTTGAAATTTTACAAAAATCTTAAGAACTTAGTGATAATTAAGGCTAAACTTATTAAGGGTTAAAATTTTGCATATAATAAAAAATAAAAAAAATCCGTGAAAAACAAAAAAAAATAATAAATGTAGCATTTTCACTTTCATTCCATGTAGAACTAATAACATTTTGATATTAATAGTCCATATACGTATTAATAATTACTTAAGTCACTCAACATCATCTAATAATAATTTATGAAAAAAAAATTTAGTTTATGTGTTTTTGCTTGGATACATAATGGTGAGTTTGTGCATCATTGACCACCGTACAAAGTTGTTTCTGGCAAAAGGTTGGTGGTGGTCTTTGGCATGATATGTGTTAAGGATAATGCTAGCATACCCCTTTTTATTTTCATTATTGTTTAAGTTATTTTCATTTGAGATTTTTTGTTTTGCTTCCATTCTTCTCTGGTTTTTACTTTTATTTATTTTATTTTTGTTTTAATTTTTATTTATTTTTATGTTTTTTTTATTTTTCCTTACATGATCTGTTTCTCAATCTTTCCATCATTCTTGTTTCTTATTTATTTTGGTACTTTTCTTATAGGTCTATATTTCCTATATTCTTCTTTTGTTTTAATTTTTCTCACGTGATTTCTTTTGCTTTTTTATCTTTGCCTCATTTTTATTATTTTCTCGCACGATCCTTGTCTCGTTCTATTTCATATCAATATTTTTTCTTTCATCTTTGCTTCTATTTGCCATTAGCCACAACCGAAGTCATTCCAAAAAAGGACAATAATTCCCAAGAAATCATACATTTTGTGCAATTTTTATAAGAATAAATAGATAATAATTATTTTACTTTGAACTGAAATTATGTTCATAACCAGTAGGGAAAGTATGGGTTTTATACCATTTTCCTGTCCATATCTATGGAAACAATTATTTTGGATGTCATTTGACTTTTGTGTAATACACACACACACACATACATATGTATGTATATGTATGTATGTATGTATGTATGTATGTGTATGTATATGTTAATTGTATAGTAATTTATAATTTTGGCAGTAATTTTTCTTTTAATTGCACTGTAATTATGAAAAATTTTCTTAATTTTACATGTAATATGAATCTCATCATTTTCTGAGTCATTTTAACGAAAATGGTTCCAAAACAATGCCTTTATACTAGCTTTCCTTTTTAAAAATTGTTGACTAGCCACATATAAATCAAAACAAATAAGAATGGTGCAAAATTGAAATAAAATGATCAAGAGATTTAGGAATTTTGATTTGAAATTTTGGTGGTATTAATAGTGAACCATATTTTTTATATTCAATTTTTTTTTTCATTTTTATCTTCAAAAGTCAAAGTCAAACTATTAATAACTTAAATTTTCTCTCATAATTGAGTATTCTTAACATATTGATAATGATGGATAATTGAATATTGCCATGGTATCATTCCAAAAATTATTTCTTTAATTATGGTTAATTTGCTTAGTTTTTTCTTAATTTGTTAATGGGAATTAAATGGATTCTTTAGTTATTTCATACTATTAGTAAGCAGCCTACTTGGAAACAATTAAAGTGTCAAATTTTATGCCTCCATAATTTGTTAATGAGTATTAAATAGATTCCTTAATTATTTCATACTATTATTGTTACCTACTTGGAAACAATCAAAGTCTTCAATTTTGCACTGATTTCATCATTAATTGTTGCTCATTGATTTGTAATTAATTCTTTGCCAAGGGATAAAGACCAATATGCATTGAATTATAAAAATTTGAGATCAATTTGTTAAAAAAAATGAAGTTTAAGGACTTATTTGCAATGGAAATCAAAGGTTCATGACCATTAGTGCTCTTTACCCAAAAAAACACAAAAAAAAATGTTGCGTGTCAATCATTTAAGGTGCCAATTAAGGAAAAGGTCAAAAGCCCCCTAGAAATTAAAGGGGCTGTAAATTTGAAAGGAAAACTTCCAATTACCCCTTTAAGGTTTGCACTAACCTACAATTTACCTCATTTATTTTTAAAAACTTACACTTTGCCCTTTATTTTTTTTACACTATTTGATAATAACTTTTAAAATTGTAATTTAAATTGTACGATAATTATCTTTTAGTAATTTTAATATCTTCAGTATTTTTTATATTTAATAGACAATATAAATTATCAGTTTTTTCTTTTTGTAAATGTATTTTTCTTTCTATAAATGCATATCAGTATCTTTTAAAGATCGATTAGCTATGAAAAAAATATTAAAAAATTAAAATTACTGGAACCTGAATATTAGCCCGTTTAAATTATGATTTTAGAAGTTGTTGTTAGACGTTGTAAATGAAGTAGAGGATAAAGTGTAGGTTTCTTAAAATAGAGGGAACAAAGTGTCGGCTAAACCAAACCATGGGAGATTTTTGTAATTTTCCCAATTTGAAAATACCTTTAAAGGGTTAAGAACCATGGAAGTGAGAGAACGTGAAAAACGTGAGACCGAAAATCCGGGGCCTTGTCTGGTGAGTGGTGTGTCGTGATTCGTGAATATTAGTATAATTTTTTTTGCTTATATTAATGCACATATTTATGGTTAGGGATTTGTGTTTTGACATCTTTTTATATTAGTTAAACACAAAAATTGCTAGGTTAAATATTATGACTTTAGATTGAAGGTTAAGTCAAAATTGAAAAGGTATTTAATGAATATTTATAAAATTACACTATTAATGTAATATATTTTTTTTCCATTTATAAATCCACTTACATTGTCGTTGGATTTGATTTTAATAATTTGAGCAATTAGATAAATATTCTATATCCCTGTCATTCCTAAATTAGTTAAATCCTAACCCCTAAACAAAGCTATATTTGGTAGTTGAAACTTATGGGATGATCTTTTCCTCATTATGTCTATTGAATATTCTATATCCCTGTCATTCCTAAATTACCAGTTTTTTATTTATCCGATAGTCGTTTTTTTTTTACTTGGGAGCACATTTACAAGTGTGTAGAGTTAAGGGTCCATTATTACTATATTCTAAAAGGCCAGGAGGTTGGTACTGTTCTGTGAATTTGTGAGTTACAGTGTCTCTACCATTTTATTAGGGGTGAAATTAAAACCCGCAACCTGAATTCCGACCCGAGAAAAGCGGGTTACGGTCGGTTTCTTTAGAGGAAAATGTGTATTTGCGAATTTTCTTGGATCACCCGGTTAAGAGACGACAATGATTCGTTAAAATTGGGAGAACGTGGAAACTTGTTATGGTTGGATAATTGAGAAGATCGTGGGATAAGTAATATCTAATTGCCTTTTATAAAATATTTAATTTGATTATTTCTGTGTTTTTTATTTGTTATTATTATTTTTTTTAATAAAGGGATTCCTTCTTGTTGCACGCTTCTTCTCGTTGTTTTTCCTGTTAACCATCTATCGCATCGTTCAACTAAAAAATTATCTCTCTCTCTCTCTCTCTCTTATTTGTTTTTTGTGATATTGTTCTATCTTTAGTTTCTTTTTGCACTCCGATAATTAGTATAAAATGGTCCTTGCACAGCCACTGGCAATACAACTTTAGAATGCCACCAAAACCCATGTCCTTCACCACACGAACATGTCTATCTGAAGTTAATATCTTTTCAAAAACTTTGCTCATCTGTCAAGGACAACAATGTGTACTAAATGTACAGCAAAAAAAATTTGTTGTTAATTTCGTTCGGTTGCCAGAATTTTGTATTTATGTTCATAACGGCAAACGGATATGGATTTCTTTCTTGTCACTTTTTCCGCCATCATGTTCCACTTTGTCACCTTCATTTTCTAGTGTCTCACTTGTCTTGGCCTAACCCTTGCTCTTGAATGACTTTTTCCCCTTCCTGCACACATTCCAATGCATACTTCCTACGTCTTGAGTACATACATCCCACAGATAAATACATAACTAGTATAGTACAGTTAGATATAAACTAGTACGCATATGTATTAAACTAAATGTCACATGAACTAAACTATACAGTAGACTATTACTAGTATAATACAGTTGGAGTAAACTGCATGTATTAAACTGTAACGCATATGTATGAAAATAAATGTCACATGTACTATTCTACATATACTACACTGTCAAGCATATATGGCCATTTGTATTAAACTATGTTACGAGAGTTTAACACATTAAATACATAGTAAACTACCATATCAAACAAAAACCATTTCAATCTCATACCTTGCCTATTCGTTCTTCCCCAAGTGTGCGACATCCCTATCATTACCACCATTCATTTTTCTCTTCACACTCCTCTTCATTGAAGGTTCTTTTTTAGATATCCTAATATGATAAGGAGGTAAGTTTTACTATTTCTATTGACAAAATAACGTGCAGAAGATGATTCACTAGATGCCTTTGTTCCCCACTGGCTTTGTCACCATCAAAGTTAACTTTAGACTCCTCATTCTTCTTTTGTGACCTAGTAATTCCCATATGTATTAACATGAATGACATATGTATCATTCTGTAATACCCACGGATTCAACAAACCCACATGCCAACATAACACACACCATTCAACACAGTCACTACCCAGAGACATAAAACACCCTCAAACCTTACATGTTTTGATCTAAACCTCCAATGTATTACCATGTGATGCAAGCTTATTACCTAAAACACCCGAAAATAAACTTGCCTAATTCATATGCACCATCCATCAATACATAAATAGGAGTGCCTAGTTCACTTCCAGACAATACATACATCACTTCCTTCAGTACATAATATATTCCATTCCAGCTGTGAATCAATGCATATGTACTCAATTGGCCAACCAATGTATTACTCTGAAACCATTCTGTATTACTCTGAATGCACAATGTATTAAGTCCGAAACATACATATCACACACCTCCAACACACATGTTCCAGTTTCGAACCCATAAACTTTGAATCTTACAAACCCACACAGAACCCAACAACATTAGTAGTAGAATTTGTTCTCAAAACCATAAAATTTGCCGTTCTTATCCAACGATGGGCCAAATACCATACCAAACACCACAAAACCCTTCCCAATTACAAATAACCTTAATTCTCAGTAACAAATGACTCTTTTCAATAATTTTACCTACCCGAATAGCCTTCAATTTGCTCTTATGCTGTTTGATCTTCAAATCGGCTATACTCACAGTGACCACGCAATCCGCCAGACGACAAGCAAGCAGCGCCATTCTTTCCTTGAATCGATACCCACGCAGATGTGTTGCTTCAGCGACAGAAGGATGGAGAGAGGGTCTGGGTTCAGTCCTGCGATTAGGTTTCAGAAGTGATTGTATTGATTTAGGACTCAAATTAGGTAACTACCCCTTTTGATCCCTCATCCTTCGCACGTATCCTATTTTTCAAATGGCGGATAATGGGATGGAGCCGTTAGTTAAACTAACGGTGTTAGATGGTGTATATACACCCGGTGGACATTCTCAAATCCCGTGTATTTGAACCCGACCCGATTAGTTGCTGCCGACAGCAATTTCGGTTCGGGTGAAACCCGACTAACCCGACTACTTGCCCTTTACTCTAGGCCCAGCCCACCTCCTCCTTTTACCTAGCCTAACACAACCCAGTCCCCCAAGCCCAACTTAATTTACTAATTACTACTAGCCCAGCCCGTTTTTCCTATTCGCCGAATCGCAAGTCGCAACGTAATTGCTTCCTGCTTCGGCCTTCTTCAGTTCTTCGGTCCTTCTCCTTCCTCGATTCCTCCTTCACAATTCGCATCGCAGCGGCGCCGGCGCAGCCTGCTTCGTCTCTCTCGTTAGTTGTCTTCGTCTCATCTTCACGGGTCGACGAGAGAAAAACCTTCGTCTCTCTCGTCAGTCGCAACCTTCTTGCATCGCAGCAACGCAGCCTGCCTCGTCTCGTCAGTTCTTTGGTCCTTCTCCTTCCTCCTTCGTCTCGCCTAGTCCTCGACGGCGTCGATGCCGGCGCACGGCTGCTTCCTCATCGCGACTCGCGCTGCCGGCCCACGAATATTCCCCTTTCGCCGATTGTCTATAAGGTAATTGCCCTCTAGCAAACTGATGTCTCTCTTTATATCCGCTTTCTTGGGCTGTTGTTTATTTCAAAGGAATCCTTCAGCAGTTTTTCTTGCAATTTTTTTGGGAGTATACAATAGTTACAGTGAATTAGATCTATCATGCGAGCAGATTTAGTTTTCAGCAGGGTTGAATGCTAATTTTCTCAATTACTGGTGACTACTTGAAACTGATTTTGCCTTTGAAACTCTCTAAATGATATCGTTTCTACTGATCCCTACTCTATTATGTCTAACTTAAGAAGTTAATAACTACTAGTTTGTACCGTATTTCAGACGAATACACAGTTCCAAGGAGAAGAAAAGCATGAATTTTATGCTTAACTTAAGCTAAAAGCATTGCAATTTCTATGTTCAATATTGAACAAAACCTTAGTAATTGACTGGTTTTGCATGTCCGCATTTGTTTCCCAGTAGCTGTTGCCATCTCCCCTAATCTCGTTACTTCTTTTGATAGCATTAGATTGTTTTATTTCTTCTATTTCAATGGGCAGAACTCAGATGCCAAGCAAAAGATATTCTTACAAACTCTTGCTGATTAGGCCAAAATAGCTTATACTCCTCACCCTGCAGTAAGAAAAAGCCAGCTCTTCAAGAATGCAGGAACTGAAATAAAAAAAACAGGACTAAAGAAGAAGAAATAATGCATAAATCAATCACTAGTCAGTTTAATAAATCTAGGACTAACAATGCTAGCTCCAGTTAGAATAGAACCTCTCACCTTGTTATGAAGTGCCTATGTTTTGAATGATTTCAAGAGTTATCGTTTGTTCTGCATCTATTGCTTAAAGTTTTTCTGAATTCATTTTGAATATCTTTTTGATTATTTAATTTTCAGATGGCAACAAGCGATGTTGGTGACACTTTGATGAGTGATGCACAACCAAAAGGAACATGTTTTTGTATGTTACATGTTTGTTGAATATTTGCTTAAATTTTTTTTGTTGCAAGTAATTTTTTTTTTCGTTCTAGGTGATTCCGCAGCTGTAAAATAAATCGGGTTAACCCGATTATATTCATCCTAACCCGACTTTTTCGGGTTCGGGTTCAGGTCGGTTTTTTGGAATAGTCGAGTCGAGGTCGATTAACATATTTAGGAAAAAAGTATACATAATTCGGGTCGGGTTTAACCCCAAACCCGAAATTTTCGACCCGACTTTCACCCCTACATTTTACCCCTTAATCCTCTTTTTTTTCATCGCTTTTTTTTTTCCATATACAATTTCTCTTTTTTTAGTTTGATCCTCTTTCTTCAAGGTACTAGAGTTCTTGAGGGTCTGTGTTGATAGTTTCCCGCTTTCAATCTGTTTCATGTATTATTTCAGTGAAAATACTATTTCAGTCCTTAACTTTCCAATACTTCCATTTTGTGCTCAAAGTTACACCAGTGTTACATTTTGGTCCCAAAATTTTATAGCAATTAATCTAGATCTTCTACTTACTCTCTTGATCCCCAAGCTTTCTTTGTTGTTATTTTATGTATTATTTTCTAAGGTAAGACATTAGTGACCATAATTTGTTCTACTTTTCTCTAATTTTTTTGTTATTTTTTAATTTATTGTCTTATAAAGTAATATTTTGGTAATCATGGTTTATTTATTTGGCATAAAGAAAAAACTTTAGACATTAAGATTTTAACAATTGACTTAATAAAGGTTAAAAAAATGGTTTAACTCAAAACCAAATATATCATAATTTCTAAACTTTTTGGTCAATTTTTTCTCCCTTTTCTTTTCTTTTTATCTTTATTAAGTTAATGATTGAACCTTTGATTAATTAACATAAATTAAACATAATATTGTATTTTGGTCATATTTTTTCATTATTGATGATTGAGATTTTTAGAATGAGTTATTTACTTTAAAAGCTACATGGTTCAATAAAGTACTTTGATCCATAATTGCTAAAATTGAAGATGAATTTTTCTAAATAAATTTATAAAGAATATTAAAAATTGGAATTTGAGTTAATGGGAGATGAAATTTTTTTTAGTGAATTATTTTTTAATAAAAATATTTATCCGTCATTTCAAAACATGTACAACATTATGTTTCATATTCATTTCAATTTTAACAATTATGGATTAATGGATCGAATTACTTTATTAAACCACAGAGCTTTTGGGTGAATTTCACTAAATAAATTTCCCATTGTAATAAAAATTAAAATTTGAATTAATAAGAGATGAAATTTTAGTAAATTATTTTTTTATGACAAAATATTTATCATTTCGAAGCAAATGTAGTTTTATGTTTTATAGAGTTATGTTTTGATCACAATTAATCATTTTAATGAGAATAATATAACATAAAGAAAATCCATCCCAAAATTAAAATGATGTAAATTTTAATTGATTAACATACATTTATGAATGAGAATATTTTAATTACTTATTATTAACATTTATTTTAATGTCAAAATTTATATAAAAAAATACTTGCTAAAAATTGCGGCTAAAAACACATCGTACATATCCAAAGGAAGTGTGGATGCTTGCTTTTTTAAGATCCTAAAAAGCCACTAAACCAATATATGTGGCATTTAAGGGTGGTGAATGCGGAGCTTAAACCCATGAACTCTGCCAGATGTCCTACGGGAAATTTATCTGAGCATCTAAATCTATTTAAACTTACTTTTGCATGCAAAGTGTAAGTTTTTGAAATGGACAAATTGTGATTTCATCCAATTGTTATCGTTTTTATTAGCTTTTACAGTGTTACATGGAGTGCGAAAATTCCTCTGATCTTGTTGTTGATAAAAGAGTTAGTAAAATCCGGGCCATGAAGGAAAAAAAAAAAGAAAGAAACAGAACACTGGGCTCCAAAATCCAAGCTATACAAGTTGGGCTACAAATCCGAATTACAAAAGCTGACCGCAAACAAATGGGCCTGAGGGGTAATGCATGAAGCTATATGTTGCTACTTGAACTCCCGCCAGAGTTAAATCACCAGATACCGCGTCCGCGTGAACCTTTCCACATTTTTTGGCGTTGATGTTACAATTTTGAATAAAAAAAACAAAAATTAATAGTAGTAGTTTTTAAATTTTTTAATTTTAGCTGTTTAATCTTTATTATTAATAAATTTTTGGTGGAGAAGACCTTTAATATTGTATAAAATAGTTATGCAAAACGAAACGTTTTAATCATGCAAAAATTTAGTCAAAAGAAAGGGCGATTAGGAGGGCACTTGCTGGAGGAGATGGAAGTATATATTATATGAGCAAATTAAAGCAGCTGGGCATGAAAAATAAGAGCGAAAGGGCTAGCTAGCCAAGCCTAAGGTCTGCTGGAGAGGAGACAGACACAACTCCAAGACTTAATTTAGTTAATTTTCACTGCCCCACCTGGTAAAAAAACATATTCACCTTCCCAATTTTGACAAAGCAACCATAGCACCAAAGGGAATGCCCTTCCAGTAGATTTAGCACCACATCATCCACATCAAATCACTTGTGTGTGTGGAAGACACTAATAATTAATCAGTAGGATCAATCAAACCCACCACCTTAAAAAACGTTAAACGTGGATAAATAAGTTAAAATGATTAACATGATTCGTTGAGTTGGGATACACTATTATAGTTAGTTTTAAAAGAAAAAAAAAAAAAAAGAAGAAGAAGAAGCAAATCTGCTTCCCCAGAATTTATACAATGATCAAGTGCGATAAGCGGTAGCATTTATCAATATTGAGGGGTTTCAACACCTTTAAAAGTATGTGAGGGGAGAATAAATAACTTATTTAAAAGATTTGGTGGTTTTTGTAATTTGTTTGGTTGCTTGAACAGACCCTTTGTGTGCCTAAAACTTGCCACTTAGGCTAAGCTTTAAGTGCATTAAGTAAGAGAAACTTACAATACGCCTCATGAGATTTTAACTAACTTATAATTCGCTCTCATTATTTTTAGAAACCTAAATTTTGTCCTATACTTTTTTTGCATTATCTGACAACAATTTCTGAAACTCTAATTTAAATTATACGATAGTTATCTTTCAGTAATTTTAATCTTTTCAATATTTAAAATATTTCACAGTTAATAGATATTTTAAATTATTAATTTTTTTCTCTATAAATGCATTTTTCTTCCTGTAAATGCAAATCAATTTTTCTAAAGGCCAGTTAAATATGAAAAAAATATATTTCTTCTTCCATTCTACAAAAGCTGACCATTTTATTATTCAAAGCAATTAATTTATCATTTTATTTCTTTCAACATTTATTATAAAAATATAAATATTTTATATGAAAAATGAAACTTTAAAGATTATAGTTTCTAAATATCAATTTTAATAATTTTTTTCAATACATATTAATATGAATATATTTAAGTCAAATTTAAGTCAAAAATAGTAAATTGACCAATTAATGCGAAACGGACAAAATAAAAGTTTTGCAATTGCTGAAACATGGTTGCTAAACAATTTAAATTAGAATTTTATAAATTATTGTGAGACATATAAAAGAAGTAGAGGATAAAATATATGTTAGGCTAAATTAAAATGGGCTTTTGTAACTTTTCCATTAATTAAAGAGCAAAAGTAACGAAAACATTCATTATAGTCGTTAGTTTTTGGGCCTAATGCGATTTACTTTTCATACCTTAGGTCTAATGGTATTTTACTTTCATATAACAAGGTTTGAAACCTACGATCCCCCTCCACCCCGCAGCTCTTTTATGTCATAAGTAAGGGTGAGCATGGGTTGGGTAAACCCGAAACCGAAACCAAACCACCTTCATTGGGTTGGGTTAGGTTGGGTAAAATTAATCATGGTTCTCAGGTTGGTTCCACATATAGGAGAACCGATGGTTTTTGGGTTGGTTCTGGTTCCATATGGAACCAACCTGAGGTGGAACCGAACTTGAGATATATATATAATTATATAATAAAAATTATAGTATTACTAATATATCTATATATATACACACATACACATATATTTCTTTGAAGTATTATGATGGTTATTTTGTGTTTTTATATTAAACTCTTAAACTGATGTTCCAAATTGAAACAATATGAAAGTTGTTGGATCATTTACGAAATTTCTCCATATTTACTTAAATCACTTTGCTTCATAGACCCACCACTCCTAAGTCATTTTGCTTTCGATCTTTCATTCCAGACTACTCTTTACGACACAATTATGATATTTTTTTCATTTGAGTCATGTAAAATTAAAAATTTATGACATCAACATATTTTAGGTTTTGATACTGAAGAAGATGGTCTTAAATGCTCAATTTTCTATATTGAATATCATACCAATATTGGAATTACTGGAATGAAATAAATTAGTTGAGATAAAAGATACCCCACAAGCAACTCTTTTGAACCATTTTTGTAATAACAACATTTTAAACTCTTTTGAATGTATTTAAGTACATATATTTAAATATTAATTTAATTGTATATTATGTTGAATATGTCATAAAATTGATTATGGATGTAGATTTATTGAATTTTGGTGTTGTTATAGGAATATGGTATAAACCGAAAAACCCGAGAACCATTAGGTTCTGGTTCTGTTCATTTCTTAGTTCTAAGTTGGATAAAAAAATTTTGGAACCAATGCCATTTCAGATTGGTTCGGTTCCATCATAAAACCGAACCAACCCGACCCATGCTCACCCTTAGTCAAAAGTATATATCAAAATTTGAAATAGTACCAAACCATTAGGAGTGAGCATGGGTCGGGTTGGTTCAGTTTTATAGTGGAACCGAATCAATCCGAAATAGCCTCGGTTCCAAAATTTTTCTACCCAACTCGAGAACCGAGAACCTAACAGAACCATAACCATGGTTTTGGGTCTCTCGGTTTTGGTTCTCGGGTTTTTCGGTTTATACCATATACTTATAACAACACCAAAATTCAATAAATTTACATCCATAATCAGTTTTATGACATATCCAACATAATATACAATTAAATTAATATTTAAATATATATACTTAGATACATTCAAAAGAGTTTAAAATGTTGTTCTTACAAAAATGGTTCAAAAGAGTTGCTTGTGGGGCATCTTTTATCTCAACTAATTTACTTCATTCTAGTAATTTCAATATTGATATGACATTTGATATGGGAAACTGAGCCTTTAAGACCATATTTTTCAGTATCAAAACCTAAAATATGTTGATGTCATGAATTTTTAATTTTGCATGATTCATAAATGAAAAAAATATCATATTGTGTCGTAGAGAGTAGTCTGAAATAAAAGATCGAAAGCAAAATGACCTAGGAGTAGTGGGTCTATAAAGCAAAGTGATTTAAATGAATATGGAGAAATTTCGTAAATGATCCCACAACTTCCATACTGTTTTAATTTGAAACATCAGTTTAAGAGTTTAATATAAAAATACAAAATGACCATCATAATACTTTAAAGAAATATGTGTGTGTGTGTGTGTAGATATATTAGTAATACTATAATTTTTATTATATATATATATATATATCTTGGGTTCGGTTCCATCTCGGGTTGGTTCCATATGGAACCAGAACCAACTAAAAAACCATTGGTTCTCCTATATATGGAACCAACCCGCGAACCATGATCAATTTTTACCCAACCCAATGGGAGTGGTCCAGGTTGGGTTTCGGGTTTACCCAACCTATGCTCACCCCTACAAACCATGGAGGAAAGGGAAACATACCTGGACCCTTGAGCTTTGGGCGAACCTATAATTGTGTCCCTTATTTTTCAAATACCAACACTTAGCCCATTAAAAATCAATCATCCACTATTAGTACAGAAAAGAAAAAATAACCTACTTTTACCCTTGCAACTTTTTTCCCTAAAAGTTTTGCACCACCAACTTTTACATCTAGCAAACTAGGCCCATCTCCCGCCATCCCTCAACTCTGACCGCCACTTTCTCCACCCTCTCCCTCCACCGTGCCAACCAACATCCAATTTTGACTTATCGTGTTTTCCGTCGATCAAAGCCAAAGTCAGGCGACGAACGCGCTTCGATCGGAAATCGTCGATCGAGTGTTTGACGCAATCTCGTGCAACTGGTGAAGATGAGACTGGTATTGGAGTCGTTTCAAAGCGATTGCAACTGGGTTCGATTTCTGGTTTGATTTCTCACGAATCGCCGCTGGCCGAGAGACTGGTATCAACCAAAATCGATGCAATCTCGTGCAACCGACAAAGATGAGACTGGGATTAAATTTCTCTCAACGCAATTGCAACCTTTCAGATCCCTAGCCCTGATTTCGTCATCGCGCCTACTCTGCCTTGATTTCACGATCGCTTCTTCTCCGCACTAGATTTTGCCCAGATTCAGATGAATTGTGCCTCCTCGAAGGCCGAATGCCGATTTTGTTGGCCTGTCTTGGAACGCCGAACACTGATTTCATTGGTCTGTCCTCAATTTCCTCGAACACCGAATGTCGGCAGAGATTTCTCCTTGAATACCAAGCGCCGATTTCGTTGGCTAGTCCTATAAAAGCCTCAAGCCTGAACTCGTCCGTGAAGGTGGATGTGACATAAGGTTAGAAATCAATGGGTTCATTTATAAAATTTTTAAATTTTAATGGTCAATTAGAGCATTTAAACTAGCATTTCTAACAAATTGACTGGCAGAGCTAATAATTATAGGTGAGCATGGGTTGGGTAAACCTGAAACCGAAACTGAACCACCCTCATTGGGTTGGGTTGGGTAAAAATTGATCATGATTCTCGGGTTGGTTCCACATATAGGAGAACTGACGGTTTTTGGGCTAGTTCTGGTTCCATATGGAACCAACTCGAGATGAAACCAAACCCAAGATATATATATAATTATATAATAAAAATTATAGTATTACTAATATATCCATACACACACACACACACACACACATATTTCTTTGAAATATTATGATGGTTATTTTGTGTTTTTATATTAAACTCTTAAACTGATGTTCCAAATTGAAACAATATGAAAGTTGTTGGATCATTTACGAAATTTCTCCATATTTACTTAAATCACTTTGCTTCATAGACCCACCACTCCTAAGTCATTTTGCTTTCGATCTTTCATTCCAGACTACTCTTTACGACACAATTATGATATTTTTTTCATTTGAGTCATGCAAAATTAAAAATTTATGACATCAACATATTTTAGGTTTTGATACTGAAGAAGATGGTCTTAAATGCTCAATTTTCTATATTGAATATCATACCAATATTGGAATTACTGGAATGAAATAAATTAGTTGAGATAAAAGATACCCCACAAGCAACTCTTTTGAACCATTTTTGTAATAACAACATTTTAAACTCTTTTGAATGTATCTAAGTACATATATTTAAATATTAATTTAATTTTATATTATGTTGAATATGTCATAAAACTGATTATGGATGTAGATTTATTGAATTTTGGTATTGTTATAGGTATATGGTATAAACCGAAAAACCCGAGAACCAGAACCATGGTTTTGGTTCTGTTCGGTTCTTGGTTCTAGGTTGGGTAGAGAAAGGTCATTTCGGGTTAGTTTGGTTCCATCATAAAACTGAACCAACCCGACCCATGCTCACCCCTACTAATAATGCAAGGGAGTAAGTGTAGATATTTAAAAAAATGGTACACAATGTTTTAGTAAGTTTCCCTAGAGGAAAAGTATAATTAAATTACACCCATGGCCCATAACCTTTTATTGTTGTCCTCTTTTGTACCCTAATATCAAAATCTCGCATGAGACGTCCTTAACATCAATTTTTTGTTTCATTTTAGACCTTTTAAAGGATAGAAAATGTTAAGAATAATAGAACTTAACACGTGGCATGCTAGCTTGAGGCAATTGGCCATATGGCACAATAAATCATCAGCTATATATACTTGAAATTGGCTACATTATAAGTTTAGGGCCTATGTTACAAAAAATGAAGAATTAAATGCCTATATACGGTTAGCTCACATATCTCCTTCCTCTTCCCATTCCCGCAACCTCCAACCCTCCCCCTCCAGCCTCAGCCTCATTTGCCTCTCCTTCTCCGTTGTTTCCCTGGTTCCCTCATCCATTAATCCTTCCCCCTCAATCCAGCGTTCGACTGCAACCATCAATCCAGCGAGATTTCATCAATCCCGCCATCTTCCTTCATCCGCCAATTTCTTGCTTTCTTCATCCCGTCTGCCATGGAAGGCAATTAGGAGGGAAGTGGCGACCAAGAAGAGGAAAAAAGAGAAGGAAGTGGTGGTGGCGGCCATGGAAGGCGAGCAATTGAGGTAGGAATAGCAAGGCTTTTGATTTTTGTGTGCCCTCCCGCCTCTACAAATCTCCTAGGCCCTTCTCTGATTTCGTTCTCCGAATCTCATGATTTTTGTGATCGGCAATGAGTCGTACGAAGTGACAGTGGGCTTGCAACAAATAAGGGAAGGCTTGTAGCAAAACAAAGAACGAGAGGAGGAGAACCGATGGATGAGGCTGAGGTCAAAGGTGGTGGGGGAGGGATGGAGGTGGGCGGGGGAGAGAAGAAAAAGGATAGATGTAGGCTAACCCTGTATAAGCCTTAAATTTCTTCATTTTTTGTAACATAAGCCCTAAATTTCCAATGTTACCAATTTCAAGCATCTATGGTTGGTGATTCAATGTGTCACATGGCTAATTACCTTAAGTTGGCATGCCAACGTGTCAAGTTCCGTTATTTTTAATACTTTCAATCTTCTAAATGTCTAAACTGAAATAAAAAATTGAGGTTGATAATATTTTATAAAAGGTTTTGAAATTAGTGTCCAAAATAGGACAATAATAAAATATTAACGACTACGGATGCAATTTACTTTTAATTTTTGTGCGCTAATTGTTAGTGCTTAGTTTATTGGCTAGCACATGATCATTGACAAAGACAGGCTTCTACTTTATTGTTCAAAATTTTGTCCCCGTCTACATCTTGGGCCTCGCACCTTAATGACAACGCACTGGTAAATGTAAGATATTTAGACCGTAAGATCCCAAACTTGAAAGCCGTTTTCCAAAATAATTTTCGTTATCAACTTTAATCCTTGGTTATAACATATACCTAGGCTACGTTTGACCATAAGTGCACATGGATTCCTAGTTAGTTTTTTTTTTTTAATCCCTGGTTATAGCATATACTCAGGTAACACACGTTCTGAAGTTATGCTTACTTGATTCTACTAAATCATATGTTCTTTTTTTTTTTTCAGAGTAAAAGACGATCCAGTAGTGGAAGGATAGAAAAGTGGGTGTTGTGTCGTGTTGTGTTGTGTCGGGGGGACGAAGAAGCCCAAAAAGAGGGAGAGGGAGAGGCAGAGGCAGAGGCCGGGGGGCCACGTGAGGATGAGGTAAGAAGGCATTGAGCCCTGCATCCACCGCAAGACACGCTCCAGTGCCCAATCCACCCCCAACCCCACCTCCCCTGTTGCTCTTTCTACTTTCAACTCACAGGTTTTTCCTACCTTAGCTAAGTTATCCCTTCCATGTGATACCATTTTATTAAAGGGCTTTGCCAGACATATATAGCAGGAATTCAGTGTCTTCTACTAAAATTTTAGACAATTTGGTTGGTAATTGGTATGGTATAGTTTGGCTGATATTTGAGAAAATGTAATTAAGTGAAACTTAATTTTTCAGCACCTTCTTAATGCATGCTAGTATCAAGTGGCTAGAAAGTTTAGTGAAATTTTTATCATAATCTTTTTTTTTTCACATGGTTTTATTTTTTCTTTTTTACCGTCTCCAAAATTCAAGCTGGTGGCTCCTCTATTTTGTCAGCAAAATACCTCAAAAGTAAAGGTGTCGGGATCGATGTGCGACAAAAATGTTTTCCACTACGCCTTTTGTGATGCTGGGGTTGAGGTAGCTCACAGCCACTTTACATTCAACTAATTAGTGTTTTCCTTCAATTCTCTTTGTTGGAAGGTTGTGTTTATTTGCAACACTTTTAACCAATTTAAAGTTTTAGATACAGTCTATAAATAGAGGAAATTCCACCTCCAAAGCTAAAAGCTATAGTACTATTAAATATTTATTTCCAACTTCTAATAATTATGCCAATAAACAGAACCAAAGAAGAGTTGAGTTTAGCTTCAATAAGCTGAAGCCGATCTTATGGTATACTAGTGTGGCCATTGAATGAAAAAGATACTCCCCCAAAATTTGTAGAATTGCTATATTAATTCACTGGTTCCAAGAATTACACTTACAGCATTTGTTTAACACTGTCAACCAACTAACGTAAGGTTGGTCAACAATACCAAAAGAGCCTTTTTAGTCTCAAAGTTAAAAATGAGATTATTTTGAAAATTTTCAGTATAAAGGATTAATAATTCATATATTGTTTTTATTGTAATAATTCGTATAAAATAAATCTAGTATTACCAAATTCTCAATATAGTAACATAAAAAAAAAAAAAAGAAAGAAAAATTCTTGTGTGCACGTGGTGCATTCGTATACCAGGACAAACACAAGATTTTAAATACCACTCCCTCCGTCCCGTTAGTTTTGCTCCAATTGGCTTTGCACGTAGTTTAAAGCATGGTTCTGTTTTTCACGTGTTTTCCAATTTTGCTTCTCCATCTTAGCCTCCGGCTTAGCCTCCAACCCCACATCTCTGCCACAGCCTCTATTCTCGTCTCCCCTCTAGCCTCGATTCTCATCAGCCTCATTAATTCGCCTTCTCACCTCCGTTCCCCTGTCGATCGCCTCGTCGATTGACTTGCTCCATCCTCAATTTGTCTATCATTAATTGCGCCTGTCGACACGGAGAATCGGAGTTCCACAAAGAATTGGAGCTTTGTCGTTCCCGATTTATCCTTCTTCTACTCGTTTCCTTCTTCGCTTTGATCCAGGCTGGCTAAAGCCTCCTGCCTTCGCCAACGCTGAAGCCCCATGTCCTTACTCACCGACCCAAATCGCCTCCCTCTGTCTCTCTTCCCTTTCGTGTCGACAAGGATAAAATCGAAGCCCAAGACACGAACAGAACCGCCTCAATCGACTCGTTCCACAGAGAATCGAAGCTTTGTCGTTAATCACACTTGTCGTCGATTCGCAGTGCAATCACATGTCCGTTGTCGATCGCACCTCCATCACCAATTCGTAGTGCAACCTCGCCGGAGGAGAGAGTAAGAGAGAAAATTAAAATGGAGGAATGCGAGAGAGAGAAAATGTGGATCTGGTGGAAGAGAGAGAGAGAGAGAGAGAGAGAGAGATGCATTCTATGGGTATAATGGTAAATGTAAAAAAAATTACTTAAAAAGGAAATTGTGCAAAGTTTTAGAACTACCCAAAAAGAAAAATTGATCAAAACTTATGGGACAAAGGGAGTATATATCTTTCATATTTAACAAACACGAAGCTTCAGATCAGGTGGTTAAAGATGCTTTGGCCTATGGAGTATGGGCTTTGAAACTTGGCATCCCCCACTCTGCCCCTTACTATAAAGAGTTATTGCTAAAAAAACAAATGCTGATTTATCTAAAAAATAAGTGGAAATAGATAAAAATAAATAAATAACTACTAATAAAATAATAAAAAAAACTAACTTATTTAAAAAAAATAAGTAAAAATTGATCAAAGAACAAATATTATTAATAAAAGGGCAATCACGAATGGATAAAAGAACAACCAGTTACTAATAAGCATAAATACTTGTTTCTCTAAAAGAACATGAGAAAATAAAAATGAGAAAAGAAAAAAGCTAGATAAAGTGAAATATGAAAGAGAAGAGAACAATACACAAAATAAAAAAAATAAACAGGAAAAAAAAAGAAAATAAAAAATGGGAATAATTAAAAAAAAAAGGAACAAAACAAAGATTAAAAAAACTAGGGATAAAATTTGAATAAAAGAAAAATATGAAAAAGAAGAGAATAATACACAAAATGGAAAAAGAAAAGATAAAAAACTGAAAATAAGCAAAAAAGGGAATAATACAAATAAATGAAATAATGAAGGAAAACTGGAAAATAGAAAAAGAAATAAAAAGAAAGAGGCAAAATTAGGATTCTGCGATTCAAACCCCCCAACACTAACATTTATCTATACCTCTTCGACTAACTCCCCTAGATGTCCTTTTTTATCTAAGACATATAAATAAAATACTCCCTCCATATAAAAAAAAAATACAACGTTTTCCAAGAATAAAATGTTGCCTAATTTAGTAACTTTTTATGTCTAATTTTCTCTTTTACCCTTATAATCTCTTACATGCCTCTACTCTTCCTTCTCTGTACACCATCGGACCATAAAATGACCTCCACCTTTACTGAATATGCAAATCAGTGAATTGAAGACAATCAAAGATGATTTGATGACGATTCAATGGAGATTCAATAGAAATTGAAGACGATCGGAGACAATTCGACAATAATTTGAGTGGAGATTCAATGGAGATCGAAGACAATCGGAGATGATTCAATGGCAATTCGATGGCGGAGATGATTAGACGGTGATTCGATGATGCTACTAGAATTGATGACGTAGCTGCAATTAACAACAAATTGCTACT
Organism: Aquilaria yunnanensis; assembly: GCA_039654915.1. Lineage (NCBI taxonomy): Eukaryota > Viridiplantae > Streptophyta > Magnoliopsida > Malvales > Thymelaeaceae > Aquilaria > Aquilaria yunnanensis. The sequence continues at coordinate 9,886,120 of CM077595.1, forward strand.
AGAATTGAGTCAATCAACACTGCTGCTAAAATCGTCGATGGGCAAAGACGATCAGCTAATCAATGTCAAGAGTAATTGAGTTGAGAGAAGGCGGGGATGGAAGATGGACCGAAAGGCAAAACTAGAAAACATGAAAGAAATGAAAACCCTAAAAATCATATTTAAAAAAACATTGTAATTAAAATGGGATAGAAAGAGTATACATTTAAGAACTATACGGTTTGTCATGTCCCACATATGCACGAGTTTCACGCAAGATGAACTCTAAAAAGATAGCTTAATTAGGCACTGCCACGTGTATATGCAAAACTGTTAACTGATATTGTTTTGAAAAAAATTATTCTTGCTGCCTGACCATGAGATGGATAGCATTATGGTCCTTAAGATTTACATATCATTTTATTTTGGTTCTTCATTTTGAACGTTTATTAATTCGGTCGTTTACTTTTAGAGAATCTCTAATATTAATTCTTTTTGTCATTTTTTTGTAATTTAATTGAACATGCTATATTAGTACTAGTTTGATACATGCCTGCTATTTCGCGCGTATGCTCCTAAAAGGTTTTAAAAAAAAAAAACTATCTTGCTAATGACTATTGCTAGACGCGGTAATCAGCAAATGAGTTTTAGAAAGGTAAAAAGTCCCGTGAATGTTGTCGACCGATCACATATTTAAGTGAAAATTCACTTGTATTTTTTTAGAAAATATAATGTTGATTGTCTGTCATGATAATAAATGCATCATTATATCATGTCCCTGTTATTCTTCTTAATCATTTTCCTTATATCTTTCTCAAGCTTTTGAGGCATGTGATAGTAAAAGTGGGAACATCTAAACCGGGCGAGACTAGCTGAGAGGCTTTTAGAGACAGTGAACCAGAGGTTCTCCAACCAAAGACAACATTAGAACCCTAAAATGTTTTTTTCCTGAAAAAATCCTTCAATGATCAAATCAATTTTTGTGAAAATATATGATAGTAAAGTGTGAAGTGAATTTTTCATATTCTAGGATTGGTGAGAGAGCCTCTTTATATATCTTTATATAGCTGTGGGGAGCCCGAGAGAATTGATCTCAAATAGAGAATTATCTCGTAATTTAAGGATTTTATTTCCATCATCTTGACCATACATCAAACTATGCTAAAGTATGATTAGATATTATATTAGCCCATCCACCATTATCTGTAATACTCCCTCCCCCCTCCCCCCCTATCTTTACATCATTTCACTTTGGCACATAGAACAAAAAATTCTACTGTTTTACTCTTCATTTCAATATTGTCCTTCCCTTATTGTCTGCCCATTGCCCAACTCAACCCTATCTTTACTGCCTTTTCTTTTCACCTGATCACTACTTGCCGCCTCCTTAGCCCCAACCTCGCCCTAATCTCAGCCCCCATCTCTACTGCCTCCTTAGCCTCGACCTTCTCACCTCATTACCTGCCATCTCTACCACCTCCTCAGCCCTAACCTCAAGGAGGAGAAAAACCATTAACAAAGGTGAAGTAGGAATTGTCAACCATGAATACAGGAATCAACCACCCAAACTAAAATGAACATGAATCTGGACAAAACAAAACACCAGATCTCACCAACATGAAGGATTCGAGGTTGGCAAGTAGTGAAATAATGAAGCAAGAAAGAGAAATGAGGATTCAATGAGAATCTAAGTGTTGACACCCAATTTCGTCCGGGTGTTTTAAAATTTTAAAAAAAAATTTTATTAAAAAAAATTAATTTAAAAAAAAAATATATTACTATTATTATTAAAAAAATTTAATTAGTTTAAAATATATTTTTTTTTTGTGAAAATTTAATTTAAAATGATATATGTGTGAATATGTGTATGTTTGAAATAAAATAAAATTTCATGAAAAAAATGACAAAAAATTAAAAGTTTGAGGTAAAAATGACAAAATTGAGAAGTTTCGGAAAAAATTGACAAATTCTAAAAGTTCCAGGAGCATTTGGTAGTTTGTCACATAAAATTTTGAGCCTGCCGACGTTTTTGGCTCCAATTGACAGAAAACGACAAAATTGTCAAAATCAGAAGCTTCAGGAACTTATCCAGAGGCTGAGAGACGTAAAGGACTAAAATTGTCATTTTACCAATTTAAAAGATAAGTTTGAAATTTTTTATTAATTTATCCATCAACAGTTCAGCTAAACTTCCTCTATAAATAGCCCCCCAAATTTTGTGCTGAACACAGAAAAAAAATAGAAATGAAGCTTAGAGCTCCGTTTTGAAAAAAGAAAAAATTATAGCCTAGGTCCCTGGCCCTCTTCTCTTCCTCTCCAGAAAACCTAAACCTTCTCTGACCCTTTTTTTTTTTTTTTCTTTTTTTTCTCTCCCCCCGCGCGCGTGCGTTCTGTTCTTCACGTTTCCAGAATTTCAAATTCAGTTTTTAAGGGTACAACTCTCATTTAATCCTTCATCTTTTCAATTTTCTTTCACTTTGGTCACTAACCTTTTATTTTGTTCTTGCAGAATTAATTACTAACCCTTTTAATTTTTACTTGTTTGTTTATTATTTGTTTATTACTAACCCCTTTTTTTATTGTTGTTATTAACTTACTAACAACTAACTTTTAATACTGTTATTGTTACTAACCTTTTAATTTTTGCATTATTACTAACTTTTATAATTGTTGTTAACAATTAATTAACTTTTTATTATTGTTGTTAATTAATTAATTTAATTAACTTGGCTAACTTTTTATTATTGTTGTTAATTAATTTAATTAACTTGTCTAACTTTTTATTATTTTTGTTAATTAATTAATTAACTTGGCTAACTTTTATTGTTGTTAATTAATTAATTTAATTAACTTGGCTAACTTTTATTGTTGTTAATTAATTAATTTAATTAACTTGACCAACTTTTTATTATTGTTGTTAATTAATTAATTTAATTAACTTGACTAACTTTTTATTATTGTTGTTAATTAATTAATTTAATTAACTTGACTAACTTTTTATTATTGTTGTTAATCAATTAATTTAATTAACTTGACTAACTTTTTATTATTGTTGTTAATCAATTAATTTAATTAAACTTGGCTAATTTTTATTATTGTTGTTAATTAATTTAATTAACTTTGCTAACCTTTATTATTATTTATTTTTAAAGTGGATGGCCAAAAAGCCCCACTTTATTATTATTAATTTTCCTTTATATAATTTTTTTATTTAATTCACCTTTACCCTTACTAATAAATAAATAAATGAAAATTAAAAGAAGATTATTTTTTTAATTAATTATTAAGCCTAATAAAAATCATTTTTCAAAAATCCAATTATTTTTATTTTTCTTTTATAAATTGAATAATTATTTAAATAATAAATAACTTTCACTAAAAAAAACACTAAAAGAAAGATAAGAAAAAGATAAGAAAGATAAGAAAGATAAGAAAAAGATAAAAAAAAGAAAAGAAAGAAAGAAAAGAAAGAAAAGAAAAAGAAAAGATAAAAAAAGAAAAGAAAGAAAAGAAAAAGAAAAGAAAAGAAAAGAAAGAAAAGAAAGGAAAAATAAAACTAAAAGAAAGATAAAATCAATAAGAAAGAAAAGAAAGAAAGAAAAGAAAGAAAAGAAAAGAAAATATAAAGAATAAAAAATAAATTTTTTTAGATTATTAATAAATCTAAAATTTTCATAAACAAAATACTTACAAATTAGTAATAATAAATTCCATAAAAATAATAATTATATAACTAACAATTAATTAAAGTAATTTCCATATCCGGATGATCTGGCAGGATCTACGGTTTGGAAAATATCAACCTTTTTTTAACTAAATAAATTAAATAAATATAAAGATAAAAATCCATATTTACAATATGGATTAAATTATTTAAAAGTTCACCAAATTCCGTGTCCAAATGACTCGGCAGAGTCCATGGTTCGGAATCAAAAATCTTCCGTGTCCAAATGACTCGGCAGAGTCCATGGTTCGGAAGTATAAAATTTCATACAAATTAATTAATTTAAAAATCCACATTTCGACTAATCCAGTTAAAATTTCTAATTTTGAAAATTAACTGAGAATTATTTAAAAGCAAAGCAAAACAAAATTAAAATCAACTAAGGTGCCAATTTTTGGGCGTTTTAACAAAGTTGTTTTAACGTAACCGTACTCCCGATCCCCGAACTCTCGCAGACCAATATTTAAGGTGACCAATCGACCTAGGTAAACAGATTGGTGGCGACTCCCGAAAACCCGACGTTGCCACAGCTTGGCGACTCCACTGGGGACTCCACGTTAGTGAGTCGAGCCTAAAGTTGATTTATTTTGATTTACTTTGCTTATTATGTAGATTTATATGTTATATTCTAAACATGCATAATGCATTCACAATATGAAGCTCTATACCCGAGCTTCCTTAAATCAAACACGATTCTTTCTAAGCGGAATTGGTGTTGCTGTCCTTGTGAGGCCACGGTCTCCAAGCCTTCACCGGTTTCAAAGTAGCAAAGTAGTGTATTGCCTTCTGAGACGGTTAGTCTCTGCATGGGCCCACGAAAAGCTACGACTCGAATTAATCCATTCCTTACATTAACCCTAGAGGGTAAGGAATCGGGCCGTCACTATGATTTAGTGACGGGATTCGGGAACTATCCCTTGCCTTTTTGATAAGCTACCTTATGCATATAGAACTCCCCACTTAACCATAGAACTGACCATAGAATTTCTACCATTTTACCAACGCCATAAGCACGTCCTTGTTATGCTATGTTGTTGCTCTACACTTTTATTTTCTTCGTGTCTTATATTTATGGTTTTAATTCATTTTTCCATAATACTTCATGAGCTGTTAATTGCTATTTAACTTATTAATAACCTTATCTTTCTTGTGCAATTATTCTTCATGCATCAAAACCACGCATCAAACTATGCTAACTTTTTGGTCTTTTTAATAACAACTAAAAGTCTTGAAGTTCCACGATAGTGGATAATCAAATTCACTCATCGCATACATCCATTACATCAATCACACGCATATAAAATCTGATAAAAATAATCTCATTGCATGCATTCCATTACCTCAATCACGTGCATATAAATTTTGATAAAAACATAATCTCATTGCATGCATCCATCACATCAATCATATACGCATAGAATCTAATAAAATAAATATTCCTTTAAAAAGGTAAAATTGGACCTCAACACCGATATTCAACTCGACTCCAAACAAGATTAATGGCAGAACAAGCCGAAGGACGTCTCATGGAGATGGAGTCCAAGATTGAAAGTATGTCAGAACAGATGAGACAATTGATGGAATTAATCAAAGGGAAAGCAACTCAAGTCCCCATCAAAGAAGTACAAGATCCCACTTATCCCCCGGGATTCACCCCGCAGCGAGTCTCAGTCCAAGAAAACCTGTTTCAAGAATCAGGACCGTCTGCTAGTGTTCACCTGAAACAAGACACTGTACATGAAGAGAAGAATATATTACCAAAAGAAGAAGCAGAATCTCAAAAGCTCGAAACAATAGAGAAGAGACTGCGAGCCATTGAAGGAGGTAATATATTCGGATCTCTCTCAGTGGATGACCTCTGCTTAGTGCCAGACGTCATAATCCCTTCGGACTTTAAAGTACCGGATTTCGTAAAATACGATGGAACGAGTGATCCCATCACTCACATCACACTGTTCCTAAGGAGACTACAACCACTCACAAAAGATGAAAAGGTGTGGATTGCACTTTTTCAGGAAAGTCTCACAAAATCAGCATTGCAGTGGTATCTAAGTCAAGGACCAAGAAACATCAAAACTTGGAATGACCTTGCTCAGGCCTTCATCGGCAACTATAAACATGTTATGGACTTGGCTCCGGATCGCCAAACTCTCCAAAACATGGAGAAGAAAAAGCCAGAAACTTTCAAGGAATATGCCCAACGGTGGAGGGACTTAGCTGCACAAGTTCAGCCACCCATGACAGAAAAAGGAATGGTCACTTTGTTTGTCCAGACACTGAAATACCCATATTATGACAAACTCATTGGCAATTCGGCAACTAATTTCTTCGATGTTGTCATGTCTGGAGAAAGGATCGAGCATGGGATTAGGACTGGGAAGATTGTTGAGTCCTTTAGTGATCCTATGAAAAGAGGAGGACCATCCAGAACAAAAGATGAAGAAGTACAACAAATAGGACGCGAAAGAGGGATTCCCCTCATAGGTACTGTGGCTACCGGTCCTCGCCTATCCTATTCTGCCAAAAGGCCCAATTATTATCCTACCAATAGGCCCAATGACTATCCTCCCAATATGCCCAATGATTATCCTTCCAATAGGCCTAATGATTATCCTCCCAATAGGCCCAACAATTATCCTCTCAATAGGCCTAATCAGTTACGGCCACCTGTTCCGACTCCTTCAGTACCCACACGAAGACCAAAAGAAGTTTTTGCACCAATTCCCATGACTTACACTGAGTTGTATCCAAAACTCATTGAAAGTCAACTTATCCGTCCAATTCCTACAAATCCATTTGGACCCCCATATCCAACGTGGTATGACCCCAACATAACTTGCCCATATCATGATGGCGTTCCAGGCCATGGCTTGGAAAATTGCACAGCATTGAAACGTATAGTCCAACAATTAATCGAATCAAAGTGGTTGGACTTTTCCGATGAACCGAACGTCACTCACAATCCATTGCCGCCTCATCAAGAAAAACCAGTCAATATGATAGAAGAACACCGGCTGATGAAAAAGTCAGTCAATGATATCATAACCCCTCTTAAGCATGTATATTCATGCCTTGTGAAAGAAGGGATTATCATGGGAAAGCCTTCTTTTGGACATGAAGAAGTTGAAGATGAGGAATGGTGCAACTTTCATGACAGTAAGAGTCATTCTATCCAAGAATGCTCAGAATTCCGTAAGAATCTGCAAAGACTCATAGACTCATCCCAACTTATCATTTTTATGTCAGATAAAGATGATGATGTGAATGTGATCATTAAAGAACAAGAAGTCAATGCTATACCAATCTCAAAACCTACTCTTAAGCCGTCAAGTCCCGAGGCCATTGCTCTACAAATCAAACAAAACCGAGGTCAAGCTGCTAGGCCCGATGTGATTGGTAATTGAAAGTGAAGATTTTGAGCTGGAATTACATTGATTTTAGAAGGGCTCCAAGTCAGATCTGACCTAACAGTCCGCATACATTTTCGAATGACAGGGAATCCTTTGAATAAACTTGTATCTTTGAAAGCTTGCAAAAGTAATTTAATAGTAAAAATCTCCTAGATTTAGTCCAGAATCTAGGGTGTAGTCTTTGTTAAATGGACACCTGCTATTCTTTTTCTGGTACAACAAAAAGATGTTGCGTGTGCATTCTACCACTTTTTAATCCCATTATTACTTCTACACATTCTACCAATTTTTACCAAAAATTCAATTATTACACCTACACATTCTACCACTTCTTACCAAAAATTCCGTTTTTATATCCATCTCTCACTCCTTTCCATTATACTATCCATTATTGCTATCACACTTTACTTTGAAAACGATACTACTCGTGGGTGAAAATAAAAAGTTAAGTGAGATTTAATAGTGGCAATCTTGAAAGTGCTGTCAAATCTAGTAAGAAGGATTTCATATGTTGCACCCCAACTCTAAAAAAAAAGAATTCATAGTGGTTATCAACATCCTTGCAAGAAGTCTGGGGTTAGCTTCCAAACAAGGTAGCTCTCATATTAAATGACTTCAGTGGCCTCCCAATTCTCACAAATGCTCAATACAAAAAAAAAAAAAAGATTCTCAGTTTTCCACAACACAAATTCCAACAAAGGAAAGAAGTTGATCCCTCCCATCAAAAGCCATTAAAGGGAAAATCCAAAACAAAAAAAAAAGAGACTGAGAGCAAACACAAGCAACTAAGGCCACTTGAATCATCTCATTTCAAGAAGGCTATGATCTCGGTTCTCTGTAACAAAAAAAAAAAACTCCGAAAAGGAAAAAGTTCATCCCTTCCATCAAAAAGCCTACAAGGGAAAATTCAAAACCAAAAAGAACTGAGAACAAGCACGAGCAAGCAAGGCCACTTGAGTCATCTCACTTCAAGAGAGTTATCAAGTATGTCATCACCATAGCTCACAAAAAAAAAAAAGGGGGAAACAAAAAAACAAAAAAACAAAAAAAAGAGGAAAAGGGCTCAAACTAGAAAAAAAAAAAAAAAGAAAGAAAAAAAGTGAGCTATGGATTCTAGACTGAAAACCTGCAAAGGCGGTTTAGAACACAAAAGCAACTTTCAAGCCAAGCATACATAAAGACCACGATAGTTGGGGGGCAACAGATGAGGTTTAACTTTCTGGAAAGAGTGGCAAGTTTGAGGTCATCACTATTGAGTTTTTCATCATAATCAAATTTGCTCACGAGTAGTATTAAAAGACCATTCTTTCAAACCACTTAAACTTAACTTTCCTCAGACTTATCATCCTCATTCAGCTAAAAGACTATCATTGTGAAACTTGTTTCTACCTTATTTAATACTGCTCACGAGTAGTATTAAAATACCCTTCTTTCACACCACTCAAACTTAACTTTACTCAGACCTAATATTTACCTCTTAATATTATTCTCATTCAGCTAAAAGACTGCCACAAAAAAAAAATATTCAAACTTAATTTTCCTCACGCCTAACAGTTACCTCTCGATATCATCCTCATTCAGCTAAAAGGCTATCCTTGTGAATCATGTTTCTACCTTATTGCCTTGCACAGTTTATGTCTTCGAGTTGGAAATGGAAGAATGGCAGGATATTTTAATTAAAAACAAAGACCGTAAATTACTTTGTCAAGCTTTGCAAATTGATGAAAGTTTTTCTTTAAGGCCAAACCATTATTCATTAATGTGTGTAGATTTAAAAGTGAGGAGATAGCTTGAGACTTTCTTTAAGAAGATGTGGTTCTTGTAAGAGAAATTTACGATCAAGTGCCATCACAAAAGTCTAGAAATGCTCGACCTTCTGTTAAAGGCGAGGTGATACCTTTTATCTACATAAACACCATATTCAGGGGGGCAAAGTAGTCTCTACGAAGCTTAAAAAGAGTACGGCCAACAAAGAAGCTCAATAGACAAGGGGGCAAGTCTTATGGATCAGAACCTGAGTCTAAGGAAGAGCAATCATTCGGACTGTAACATGGGGGTAAACAAGTGTCGACACGACCACAAGAAAAGGGACAATGAAACATTGAAAGTTAAGCCTTTGATAGTATGAAATCCATGACAAGGGATGAGTATTTGAAGAGATATAAAGTATGAGGCGAGCGAACATTAAAGAAATTGAGGCCAAAATTCAAGAACAAGTCAAAGAAAGCGGACTTTGAAAAGAGTTGGGCTTTTGAGGCAATGGACAAGAGCGGGGAAACATAAAGAGATTCAATGATAGTCCAAGAAGGCCATCACAAAGAGGATCCAGTAAAGCAAAGACATAAAGAACTAGATCCATACAAAAAAAAAAGCCATTAGTTACACATGCTCTGCATTCATGCATTTCATATCATGCATACATAGCCTTTACATAACAAGGACCAAACGGGAATCACATTCACAGCACAGTTACAGCAATATAAGCTGAGATCTCAATGTCATCAGTTCTTACTAATCTATCACTGGATACACAGCTAATATGCGGGACCAACCCGCATCAGGAATTCAAGGATAAGGTAGACAATATGTCAAAAGCCTGGCAATCGATTCAATAATCGAGACTACACCTGGAAGGACAGGATTGACGTCAGCTAGTAGTATCCAAGATAAGAGATAGCTATAGCCGAGGATAAGACACATATCAAAAAGGATAAAGTAGACAATATTGTCAAAAGCCTGGCAATTGATTCAATAATCGAGGCTACACCTGGAAGGACAGGATTGATGCCAGCTTAGCAGCATCCAAGATAAGAGATAGCTGTGGTCAAAGATAAGACAGACATCAAGAAATATTGTCGTTGAAAATTTGTCAAAAGCGGACAATGGATTCAATAATCGAGGACTGGATCGACGTCAGCTCGATGGAATATCTAAGATAAAAAAATATCTATCACATCAAAATGAAGTAGGATCCACTTTTCCGGTTAAACGGCGAATACGGTACTCCGTGACTCTCAAGTCGGTTCTCTCAGTTGCCCATAATAACTGATTCCTTCACCCCTTCTTTCTTTTACTTCCTCCTAGAAAATGGATCCTACTTTTTTCGCCTTGCGAAAGTATTTCCCTTCTCTCCCAATGAACATTCTCAAAAGGATCTACCAAGTTCGCTGTGAACGATTAAGAGTTCTGATGCACAAAGGAATCCCTGAAGATGTACGGTGGTTAATCGAAGCCAAGGTTCGTCTGGCAGGTGAAATCCCAGAGGCATTTGTGTCTCACATGCCTGGTATAGGCAAAAGCTCTTATGCCAAAAAGCGAAGAGCGAAAAGGTTACAAGTCTGCCATAAATGTGGACGGTGGACTTGTAATACTAAATGTCGTTCTTTAGGGATGATCTCTGATAATCGAGAAGATAAAATACGATTCATTAAGAATGGCCTGAGTAAGGACTCGTTGGATGATATCCAATTGACTCTTGAGACGCATTCTTGTGGATCTGTGCAACGTGAACTACTTGGTTTGTGGAGCATTTTTCATGAAGAACGAGATCGTTACAGTCTTGGGAATATGACTGTAAACGACCCTGTTTGCCAGCTTGTAAGAAAACTGGATGGGAAGCAAATCCTCGACTCATAGAAGGCGTTAATGCCGTTACTAGATGTAAAGCCAGTGGAAGATGTGAGTCACAGTCACAATTACTGTACATACAGTTTGTTATATTTGGAAAAGTTTGCATTTTCTTTTGACAGATGTACATGCTCCCCTAAGTGTAATCGACACGTTATCCCTTTTCATCACTATAAATGCGTGTTCTTCCTTCTGATTAAGTAGCGGATAAGATACCCCGTGACTTCTAAATTCGGTTATTCCAGTCTCCTACAATAACTGATTCATTTCCCTCTTCTCTCAAATTCTTCTCTCATCAATGGATTCTACTCTTTCTGCACTGCGAAAATACTTTCCTTCCCTTCCAATAAAAGTCCTTAAAAAGATCTACCTGGCTAGATGTGAAAGAATCAGAGTTTTTACACGCAAAGGCATTCCCGATAATGTGCAGTGGATAATTGAAGCTAAGGTCCGTTTGGCGGGTGAAGTTCCAGATGCATTTATGCCCCGCATGCCCGGTTTAGGTAAAAGCCGTTATGCCAAAAGGCGAAGAGCAAAGAGACTAGGCGTGTGTTATAAATGTGGGCGATGGAATTGTATTACTAAATGTCGCTCTTTAGGATACATCTCCATAAATCGTGAAGATAAAAGAAAATTCATTAAGAATGGCCTGCGTAAAGAATCTCTGGAAGATATCCGAGAGACTCTTGAAACGCATTCTTGTGGAAAAGTGCAAGGTGAAATTATCAGTTTATGGAGGACTTACCATAAAGAACGAGACCGTTACAGTCTTGGGAATATGACTGTAAACGACCCTGTCTGCCAGCTTGTAAGAAAACTGGATGGGAAGCAAGCCCTCGACTCATAGAAGGTATTGAAGCCATTACTAGATATAAATCAGTGGAAGATGAGAGCCACAGTCATGGTTGCTGTACATATAAGCTGTCATTTGTCTTTTCTTTTGACAATAATGTACTTGCTTCTGTAAGTGTAATTAACGCATTATCCCTTTCATCACTATAAATATGTGTTAGTTATTTTCGTTTCCTACAATCACTAATTTCTTTCTTTGCCTCCTTCATCAATGGAGTCTTCTCTTTCCGCCCTACGAAAGTATTTTCCTTCCTTCCCAATAAATGTTCTTAAAAAGATTTATCAAGCTAGATGTGAACGATTCAGAGTATTTATGCACAAAGGCATTCCTGATAATGTGCGGTGGCTAATTGAAGCTAAGGTTCGTTCAGCTGGTGAAGTTCCAGAAGTGTTCTTTCCCCGTATGCCCGGCTTTGGTAAAAGCGCTTATGCCAAAAAAAGAAGAGCAAAGAGGCTAGGCGTTTGTCATAATTGTGGACGGTGGATTTGCGGCAATAAATGTCGTTCTCCAGGAGTGATCACCAGAAATCGTAATGATAGAATAAAATTCATCAAGAATGGCTTGCGTAAGGAATCTCTGGAAGATATTCGAGAGGTTCTTGAAGCGCATTCTTGCGGAATAGTGCAATTTGAGGTTGTTGGATTATGGATAATTTTCCAAAAAGAACGAGATCGTTATAGTCTTGGGAATCTGACTTTAAACGACCCAGTTTGCCAGTTTGTGAGAAAACTGGATGGGATGCAAATCACCGATTCATAGAAAGCATTGAAGCCATTACTGGACGCAAAGCCAATGGAAGACGAGGATCAAAGTCACGATTACTGTACGTGCTAGCTGTCGCTTTTGAAATTTTCCTCCCCTTTTGGTAATAATGTATCCACTTCTGACGTGAACCAAAGTCACGATTACTGTACGTGCTAGCTGTCGCTTTTGAAATTTTCCTCCCCTTTCGGCGATAATGTATCCACTCCTGACATGAGCCATAGTCACGATACTGTACATGCTAGCTGTCGCTTTCGAAATTTTCCTTCTTCTTTGGCAATAATGTACCCACTCCTGACACGGACTACTGTATATAGCTGCTACTTTTGAAATTTTCCTTCTCTTCCAATAATCACGTACCTACTCCTGACGTAAGCTACAGTAGTGACTACTGTATATGCTAGTTGCTTTTGAAATTTTCCTCATCTTTTAACGATAGTGTACCTATACCTGACCAGAGTCATACTCGTGACTACTGTGAATAGCTGGCAATAATGTATCCATTCTTGAAAATAAAATTATTACTTTATCTTTTTATCTCTATAAATATATCATCTTTTCTTCTTTTCTCACATGGGTAAGGATAGGAATGGAGAAAACCCCAACTCGTAAATCCCGAAGTATTTGTGTATTTTCTGGGGCTTTTCCTGGAAAAGATGAAGAGTATTTAAAAGCAGCCAACCATTTGGGAAGAGTATTAGCTGAGCGAAAAATACATTTAGTTTATGGAGGAGGTAGTGTCGGATTAATGGGAGGTGTAGCATCAGCAGCATCTCTAGGAGGAAGTCAAGTTCTGGGTATTATCCCTGGACCTCTGAAATTTATTTCTGGGGGCACGATTGGAGAAGAATTAGTGGTTAAAAATTTGCAAGAGCGTGTGTTACAAATGCTTTTAAATGCTGATGCTTTTATCGCTCTACCAGGTGGTTTTGGCACATTGGGAGAAGTCTTTCAAATTGCTTCCATGGCCCAACTTAATTTGCATAAGAAACCCATTGGGCTTTTGAATGTTAACAATTTCTTTACAGGTCTGATAGCTTTTATGGATTATGCTATGCAGAAGAATTTCATATCAAGAGTGGCACGGCGAATCATAATATCCGCAACAACTGCTGAAGAATTGCTAGATAAAATACAAGCTTTTGTTCCTGAACCAGATCCAGCAATGATTCAGATAGACTGGACACGACAGTCTTTCCCGACCAGTTCACTCCCATAATGGTCCTCTACTCACCCTGTTGAAGTATTGTGGAAGAAAGAAGCGATCTGATCCGTTTTTCTTGTCCTTTAGTTTTATTATCAGCATTTTCTTTCGCGTTTCAGTTTTTCTTTTCAGGAAATTTCTTTTTATAAGATAGTTTCGTCCATGCTGATATTAAAACCATGCGACAATGCCTTTAGGTTGGAATGACTGAGTAAAGAGTAATTTTTATTACTCTTGAGACGCATCCTATTAGGTCTACTAGGCATAACATTTTGGGGTAGTTAAGCTTTAACCTTATTCGGATGACATATCTCACAAGGGAATCTATATTTACTGAAGAAAATATTAGATGAACCTTGAATATTGATTCCAAACATCCACTCCATTTACATAATTTGTCAGTGTTATTGTCATCATCAAGATTCACTCGTTTTATCGAAGCCTAATTCTTTGCGCTCGCCAATTATGAAAATTCACACTTTCGAAGAAAATTATTCCAATTTCAATTGCTTTTATATAAATTTCGCTCGAGGTCCTAAGGAAAGCTCCTTAGCCTCAAAATCAATTTTCATCATCGGGGTTTTAAGGATGGAACCTTTGCCTCGAAAACAATCAATTTTCATCAGGGTTGTAAGGATGGAACCTTTGCCTCGAAAATAATCAATTTTCATCATCAGGGTTTTAAGGATGGAACCTTTGCCTTGAAAAGAATCAATTTTCATCATCGGGGTTTTAAGGATGGAACCTTTGCTTCGAAAACAATCAATTTTCATCAATTCGGGGTTTAAAGGATGGAACCTTTGCCTCGAAAACAATCAATTTTCATCATCGGGGTTGTAAGGATGGAACCTTTGCCTCGAAAATAATCAATTTTCATCATCAGGGTTTTAAGGATGGAACCTTTGCCTTGAAAAGAATCAATTTTCATCATCGGGGTTTTAAGGATGGAACCTTTGCCTCGAAAACAATCAATTTTCATCATCGGGGTTTTAAGGATGGAACCTTTGCCTCGAAAACAATCAATTTTCATCATCGGGGTTTTAAGGATGGAACCTTTGCCTCGAAAACAATCAATTTTCATCATCGGGGTTTTAAGGATGGAACCTTTGCCTCGAAAACAATCAATTTTCATCAGGGTTGTAAGGATGGAACCTTTGCCTCGAAAATAATCAATTTTCATCATCAGGGTTTTAAGGATGGAACCTTTGCCTTGAAAAGAATCAATTTTCATCATCGGGGTTTTAAGGATGGAACCTTTGCTTCGAAAACAATCAATTTTCATCATCGGGGTTTTAAGGATGGAACCTTTGCCTCGAAAATAATCAATTTTCATCATCGGGGTTTTAAGGATGGAACCTTTGCCTCGAAAACAATCAATTTTCATCATCGGGGTTTTAAGGATGGAACCTTTGCCTCGAAAATAATCAATTTTCATCATCAGGGTTTTAAGGATGGAACCTTTGGCTTGAAAAGAATCAATTTTCATCATCGGGGTTTTAAGGATGGAACCTTTGCCTCGAAAACAATCAATTTTCATCAATTCGGGGTTTTAAGGATGGAACCTTTGCCTCGAAAACAATCAATTTTCATCATCGGGGTTTTAAGGATGGAACCTTTGCCTCGAAAACAATCAATTTTCATCATCGGGGTTTTAAGGATGGAACCTTTGCCTCGAAAACAATCAATTTTCATCATCGGGGTTTTAAGGATGGAACCTTTGCCTCGAAAACAATCAATTTTCATCATCGGGGTTTTAAGGATGGAACCTTTGCCTCGAAAACAATCAATTTTCATCAGGGTTGTAAGGATGGAACCTTTGCCTCGAAAATAATCAATTTTCATCATCAGAGTTTTAAGGATGGAACCTTTGCCTCGAAAACAATCAATTTTCATCATCGGGGTTTTAAGGATGGAACCTTTGCCTCGAAAATAATCAATTTTCATCATCGGGGTTTTAAGGATGGAACCTTTGCCTCGAAAAGAATCAATTTTCATCATCGGGGTTTTAAGGATGGAACCTTTGCCTCGAAAACAATCAATCAATTCAAGGTTTTAAGGATGGAACCTTTGCCTCGAAAATAATCAATTTTTATCATCGGGGTTTTAAGGAAGGAACCTTTGCTTCGAAAATAATCAATTTTCATCATCGGGGTTTTAAGGATGGAACCTTTGCCTCGAAAACAATCAATTTTCATCATCGGGGTTTTAAGGATGGAACCTTTGCCTCGAAAATAATCAATTTCCTATCGTCGAGGTTTTAAAGATGGAACCTTTGCCTCGAAAAGAATCAATTTTCATCATGGGGGTTTTAAGGATGGAACCTTTGCCTCGAAATCAATCAATCAATCCGAGGTTTTAAGGATGGAACCTTTGCCTCGAGATCAATCAATCAATCCGAGGTTTTAAGGATGGAACCTTTACCTCGAAATCAATCAATCAATCCGAGGTTTTAAGGATGGAACCTTTGCCTCGAGATCAATCAATCAATCCGAGGTTTTAAGGATGGAACCTTTGCCTCGAGATCAATCAATCAATTCGAGGTTTTAAGGATGGAACCTTTACCTCGACATCAATCAATCAATCCGAGGTTTTAAGGATGGAACCTTTGCCTCGAGATCAATCAATCAATCCGAGGTTTTAAGGATGGAACCTTTGCCTCGAGATCAATCAATCAATTCGAGGTTTTAAGGATGGAACCTTTACCTCGAAATCAATCAATCAATCCGAGGTTTTAAGGATGGAACCTTTACCTCGAGATCAATCAATCAATCCGAGGTTTTAAGGATGGAACCTTTGCCTCGAGATCAATCAATCAATTCGAGGTTTTAAGGATGGAACCTTTGCCTCGAGATCAATTATCAATCCGAGGTTTTAAGGATGGAACCTTTGCCTCGACATCAATCAATCAATTCAAGGTTTTAAGGATGGAACCTTTGCCTCGACATCAATCAATCAATCTGAGGTTTTAAGGATAGAACCTTTGCCTCGAGATCAATCAATCAATCCGGGGTTTTAAGGATAGAACCTTTGCCTCGAGATCAATCAATCAATCCGGGGTTTTAAGGATGGAACCTTTGCCTCGAGATCAATTATCAATTCGAGGTTTTAAGGATGGAACCTTTGCCTCGACATCAATCAATCAATCCGGGGTTTTAAGGATGGAACCTTTGCCTCGAGATCAATCAATCAATCCGAGGTTTTAAGGATGGAACCTTTGCCTCGAAAACAAACAATCAATCCATCAGTCCATCTTACAACGATAGGAGCTTTCCTATCGTTAGAGGTTCTAAGGACCTTTCCTTAACCTCAAACAAATAATCAATCAATCAGTCCATCTTACAACAATAGGAGCTTTCCTATCGTTAGAGGTTTTAAGGACCTTTCCTTAAACCTTACTGTTTGGGCGGCGAGAACATTCTCAATGCCTACCTAAGCCGGACGAAATTTGGTAACGACTTTGCATACATCATGTCCCATGAAGCATGCAAAGGGGGGCAGCTGTTGACACCCAATTTCGTCCGGGTGTTTTAAAATTTTAAAAAAAAATTTTATTAAAAAAAATTAATTTAAAAAAAAAATATATTACTATTATTATTAAAAAAATTTAATTAGTTTAAAATATATTTTTTTTTTGTGAAAATTTAATTTAAAATGATATATGTGTGAATATGTGTATGTTTGAAATAAAATAAAATTTCATGAAAAAAATGACAAAAAATTAAAAGTTTGAGGTAAAAATGACAAAATTGAGAAGTTTCGGAAAAAATTGACAAATTCTAAAAGTTCCAGGAGCATTTGGTAGTTTGTCACATAAAATTTTGAGCCTGCCGACGTTTTTGGCTCCAATTGACAGAAAACGACAAAATTGTCAAAATCAGAAGCTTCAGGAACTTATCCAGAGGCTGAGAGACGTAAAGGACTAAAATTGTCATTTTACCAATTTAAAAGATAAGTTTGAAATTTTTTATTAATTTATCCATCAACAGTTCAGCTAAACTTCCTCTATAAATAGCCCCCCAAATTTTGTGCTGAACACAGAAAAAAAATAGAAATGAAGCTTAGAGCTCCGTTTTGAAAAAAGAAAAAATTATAGCCTAGGTCCCTGGCCCTCTTCTCTTCCTCTCCAGAAAACCTAAACCTTCTCTGACCCTTTTTTTTTTTTTTTCTTTTTTTTCTCTCCCCCCGCGCGCGTGCGTTCTGTTCTTCACGTTTCCAGAATTTCAAATTCAGTTTTTAAGGGTACAACTCTCATTTAATCCTTCATCTTTTCAATTTTCTTTCACTTTGGTCACTAACCTTTTATTTTGTTCTTGCAGAATTAATTACTAACCCTTTTAATTTTTACTTGTTTGTTTATTATTTGTTTATTACTAACCCCTTTTTTTATTGTTGTTATTAACTTACTAACAACTAACTTTTAATACTGTTATTGTTACTAACCTTTTAATTTTTGCATTATTACTAACTTTTATAATTGTTGTTAACAATTAATTAACTTTTTATTATTGTTGTTAATTAATTAATTTAATTAACTTGGCTAACTTTTTATTATTGTTGTTAATTAATTTAATTAACTTGTCTAACTTTTTATTATTTTTGTTAATTAATTAATTAACTTGGCTAACTTTTATTGTTGTTAATTAATTAATTTAATTAACTTGGCTAACTTTTATTGTTGTTAATTAATTAATTTAATTAACTTGACCAACTTTTTATTATTGTTGTTAATTAATTAATTTAATTAACTTGACTAACTTTTTATTATTGTTGTTAATTAATTAATTTAATTAACTTGACTAACTTTTTATTATTGTTGTTAATCAATTAATTTAATTAACTTGACTAACTTTTTATTATTGTTGTTAATCAATTAATTTAATTAAACTTGGCTAATTTTTATTATTGTTGTTAATTAATTTAATTAACTTTGCTAACCTTTATTATTATTTATTTTTAAAGTGGATGGCCAAAAAGCCCCACTTTATTATTATTAATTTTCCTTTATATAATTTTTTTATTTAATTCACCTTTACCCTTACTAATAAATAAATAAATGAAAATTAAAAGAAGATTATTTTTTTAATTAATTATTAAGCCTAATAAAAATCATTTTTCAAAAATCCAATTATTTTTATTTTTCTTTTATAAATTGAATAATTATTTAAATAATAAATAACTTTCACTAAAAAAAACACTAAAAGAAAGATAAGAAAAAGATAAGAAAGATAAGAAAGATAAGAAAAAGATAAAAAAAAGAAAAGAAAGAAAGAAAAGAAAGAAAAGAAAAAGAAAAGATAAAAAAAGAAAAGAAAGAAAAGAAAAAGAAAAGAAAAGAAAAGAAAGAAAAGAAAGGAAAAATAAAACTAAAAGAAAGATAAAATCAATAAGAAAGAAAAGAAAGAAAGAAAAGAAAGAAAAGAAAAGAAAATATAAAGAATAAAAAATAAATTTTTTTAGATTATTAATAAATCTAAAATTTTCATAAACAAAATACTTACAAATTAGTAATAATAAATTCCATAAAAATAATAATTATATAACTAACAATTAATTAAAGTAATTTCCATATCCGGATGATCTGGCAGGATCTACGGTTTGGAAAATATCAACCTTTTTTTAACTAAATAAATTAAATAAATATAAAGATAAAAATCCATATTTACAATATGGATTAAATTATTTAAAAGTTCACCAAATTCCGTGTCCAAATGACTCGGCAGAGTCCATGGTTCGGAATCAAAAATCTTCCGTGTCCAAATGACTCGGCAGAGTCCATGGTTCGGAAGTATAAAATTTCATACAAATTAATTAATTTAAAAATCCACATTTCGACTAATCCAGTTAAAATTTCTAATTTTGAAAATTAACTGAGAATTATTTAAAAGCAAAGCAAAACAAAATTAAAATCAACTAAGGTGCCAATTTTTGGGCGTTTTAACAAAGTTGTTTTAACGTAACCGTACTCCCGATCCCCGAACTCTCGCAGACCAATATTTAAGGTGACCAATCGACCTAGGTAAACAGATTGGTGGCGACTCCCGAAAACCCGACGTTGCCACACTAAGTACAAGGCTAGTGACTCCAATGAGAAATTAGAAGATGATGGAGGACGATTTTGTCTTCTCTTTCATGAATGATAGCGAGCAAGGGGCCGCAGACAATGCCAAGCTAAGATCACATGTGATGGTGAGTAGAGTTGAAATTGGGGATAGTGAGAAATGAAAAAAAAAAAAAGAGGTCTATCTATAAAGCAAGGAGATAGATGGGTTGAAATGGGGGTGTTTTGGTAAATGAGATGTGAAAATTTTACCAAATAAGGAAATTGTGTAAAGAAATTGGGATAACTCAAGAAAGAAAGTGATGTAAAAAATATGGGACAGAAAGAGTAATACTATTTTAGGTCATTCATATATTTGCAACATTTTATATTTAGTAAATTACTTTATGATACTTCCTCCGTCCCATTTTAGTTGAAACATTTGTCTGAGCCCGGAGATTAAGGTGTATGTAATTTGTGTTATTTTTTTATGTAGTAAAAATTTAAATAATGATTAAAAAAGAAAAGATTCTTTTTTGGGTTTTGTGCAGTGAGAGATTGAGTGGAGATTAAAAAAAGAGTCTTTATTGGATGTTGTGTAAAATGATAATTTAATTGTTTAAACTTTTTCAAAAGAAGAAACGTTTCAACCTTTTTGGGACTTCCTAAAAAAGAATATGTTTCAAGTAAATTGGGACGGAGGGAGTATTATTTTTCAAACTATATTGAAATTTTACTATTTACATTTACTTACTCCGTCCCAAAAGTTTTGCTCTATTTGTTTTTTGTAATTAATATATGATTTTTTATTTTCAACATTTTAATATATAAATACAAAATCTTTGTCTATGAATGATAATTCAAGATATGTAGTTTCTAAATATATATATTTTTTATTTTTTTTAACAAACAATAATATGAATAAAATTGAGTTAAAATACAATAAAAAGTCAAATGTATCAAAATTTATGGGATGGAGGGAGTATTATCTTTCTTAACTTACGTGTAAAACTCACAAATTAAAACTGGATCCACGTAATATATGTGTTGGTCAATGGGCCCACACTTATTAAAAAATATGTTAACAAGAGATATGTAATTTAGCAATTGAACACTTTAAAACTTTTAATTGGATCCTCATAATTTTCATAATATCTATTGGAACAAAAGAATGAATCTTTTAATGAAAGATGTTCATATTGCCCACTCAACTAGCGAAATTGCCTACCCCGAATCAGGAATTATGCGTGTTTTATGTGAGTTTGGGTAGAAAAAATAGAAACCTGATATGCAAGTGGGTTGATTTGGGTTGAAATTGTAAAACCTGGTAAATCCGAACTTACACTATTATTTTGAGTTTAAGTTAGCTTTAGTTTAACCTAACGTCTCCCCCAGCCCAAAAAGGAAAACATCAGGCTAACCTCCACAACCGAATTTTTTTTAATCCCTAAGCTTACCACTAATATCACCTTTCTCTTGCCAAGCTCGCCTCTTTTTCTCCTTACTCGGTTGCTTGCCTGTTGTGGCACCAAACTTAAAGATAGCATGAAGTGTTGTTGAAGGCTGAAGTCAAAGAAAGACAATTAAGACAAAGATGATGAACGCGTCAATTCCAGCTCCAGCCTCCAAAGTTTTGAGATATAATCGAAATTGGACATTTAATTTTATTAGTTACGTACACTTTTTTCTTTTTTTGATTT
Organism: Aquilaria yunnanensis; assembly: GCA_039654915.1. Classification (NCBI taxonomy): domain Eukaryota; kingdom Viridiplantae; phylum Streptophyta; class Magnoliopsida; order Malvales; family Thymelaeaceae; genus Aquilaria; species Aquilaria yunnanensis. The sequence goes on from CM077595.1 coordinate 9,907,416, forward strand.
AAATCTATTAAACTCTTTCGATGCAACGATTGTTTGTTTTTATCCATCACATAACTAGTTGTTCATGTTTTTGTGCATAGAGAAGTGCCTGAAGATGTGTTCCTTAGTGTGGATGCAGTTGGTAAGGGGTGAAAAGTGGAGGGAGGAGGTATTATACCTTGTTTTCTATTTCACTTAGTTTGCGCTATGAAGTTTATTTTAGATTGGGTCATATTGATGGCTCATTGGTTCTCTACTTATCCATAGGTTCATACAATGATATTGAAGTCCTAGAGGAAGACATGAGAAATTTTTTATCTTTGGCTATCTTGAACGTCAATCATAACAAGCTTACAAAAGCTTCCAACTGCGAGCAATTGGACAGTAAGTTGTTTGCAATTTTTATAATCAATATTTTCTATTTCAGGTTATGGTTTTTATCTTCCTTTTTGTTCAATATCGTATTGTGTATACATTATTTCTAATCTATTGGCTTCATATGATAATATAATTAGACGTGTCTTTCAACTCAATAGCTGAAACTCAATAGAACCTAGACAGTGAATGCCCACACTCTTATCTCAAGAAAAACAAAAAGCAAATGAGAGTCTATTCTCTCCAATAACAATTTTTTAATGACAAAGTCCTATATTAGCCCCTAAAGTTTCATGCATTTTCCCAACTTTGTTTAGCATTTTTTTCTTTACTATATTTTCTGTACAAACATATGGAAGAATTATGAAGCCAGCGACGCACAACATAAAGTCAAGGAGCCAAATGAGAAGAAAAATATAAGTTTAAGTGCTAAAAAGAGATTTTTTTTCTCTACATTCGACGCAATATACTCATTTCGCTCATCTTCTCTATAATTCATATATAATTTTCTAACCATGTTGGATTCATTTGACCAATGATTAGATTTTATTCCATTTCTTTTTCATTGTTATGTTATATGTGGGTTTAGATTTTATGTCATATATAAAAATTTATAAGCTTTATTATTTAATATTTTATTTAATATTTATATTATTATGCACATAAATCCATCTTTGTAAAAATTATGGATCTGCCTTGAAAAACTAAAGGAAAATATGACAAAACACAATTTTTTGTAATTCTTTATATCCACGGTGATATATATGGCAAAAACACTATGGAATAGATGGAGTATTAAATAAATAAGTTTTAGTAATAGGATGATCATCAACGGTAATAGGTGGTCTGATCAAATACATGATTTCATCTACTATAATTAGATGACTTATGATGCGTTTGTGAGGGTCACAAATGATCATAATGTAATTTTCTAGAGAAAAAAAATTAAAAGAAAACAAATACCCCCATGTCCTAAATTTTTTTGTACCACTCACTATTCACAATAATTAATCTATAATTTCTTATCTCCAATATTTTATTATATAAATGAAAAAAATTTATATATAAATGATAAATAAAACTTATAATTTTTAAAAACCTTTCAAGCAAATAATAATATAACTAAATTTAAATAAAATAAAATAAATCAAAGAATATGAGATGGACAGAACTTAGTTACACGATTTGTCAATTCATCCTCTTATAATGTTGAATTCACAAACTAGGAACGCATTCACTGTACTAGACGCAAAGTCGCGTTTCTCAGTCAAGGAGTGCCTCAATTTTGTAACTAAAATCGGATTTGGACCCAACATGACAAATTCCTCGACTTTCCATTCACTTGCTTGGTTTAATTTTTTTTTTTTATTTTCTTTTTTTCTTTGACAATACTTATTTTCTTTTTTTTATTCTACTCTCATTTTTTCGGGTACCCAACCAATATCCTTTCTATAACAATATTAATTCTATATTAACCAAGAATAAATGATGTCATAATTATTTTATCCTCTCTCTAATTAAATAATTTGTTGTGCTCTTTTAAGTATTGAACAATAATTAAACTTTAATTATTTTATTCTCTTTGGGATAAAATTAAGATTTTTTAATTTCTTGTAAAAGTTTGACAAAATATTTATATATGAAAAACACTATATAAATAGATACATATTACACTCTTAAGCTGCTCCCGCTACTAATAATTTTAAGATTTGGACGAAGTCGTGCTCTTACTCCTACTCCTGCTCCCACTCTGTGACTTAGGGACAAAACAATACATTAGTTTTTTTGGTACACCTATGAGGTTATTAAATTAAAAGACAGTGGACCAAATTAGAGGTTATGTATGCAGTGAATTGAAAGTGCATGGTACTTGGCTTAGGGGGAGTATTTGGGGCTGAGAGACCGCTAGGGATTAGGTGTTTGGACGGCCTACCAAGGAGCCATTCCCTAACCGCCGTTGTCTTCTCCTCAAACCTTGGGGCAATCAAATCGAATCGCCAATCCTCTCCATCAATACATGGGTTATTTATTGACCAACAGGTAGAAGTATGTACTTCCACATAAGAGACTTTATACTACTATGATTGGAACATCCTTTACACTGTTAATCTTTTCTTTTCTTTTTTCCCCCCCATCATTTGGTGCCCTATGGTGAGTAGTCACTACACCAAACTTATTTTAACTTTTCTTTTTTGCCAATGAGAGATTTTATTCAACCAAAATCAACAAGGTTTACATAAAGAATCATGATGAATGGGGTAATACAAGGAAGATGAGGGATTAGAAGTCCAAGCCATGCATCTCATCTCCCTTTTACAAAGCTTTACTATAAAATCAGCATATTTATTGCAGCCCTAGCAACATGATCAAATACACAAGACTCAAACACTATTTGACTAGCTTGGATATCTTCAACAAGAGGGTATGCTTTCCAATCAACAATGTCTCCCTGAATAGCAGTAATATGCAGATTGTTATCAAACTCCATAATCATGTGCTTAATCTGGGAAGAACTTATTTTAATTTAACTTATTCTAAAATAGACTATTTTTATTTTTATATTTTTTTTGTCTGAAAACAATTTCATTTAAAAGCTAATGTTATCTAGTTAGAATAATTCATTGAAAATAATTTTTTTATAATTCCATTAAAATTTTATGAATTTTTATTTTTAATATCTAAAAAAGTCAAATTTATAAAAGTTTAATATCATAAAATTTTTATTATTATGCTTACACAATATTTGTTTCAAATGACATTGGTCTTGGGTAAAAAAGATGTCAAAATAAAAATAAGTCATTTTAGATTAAGCTAACTTAAGTTAAAACAAATTGGGTGTAAAACTATGGGTGGAAGCTTTAGATCTTAGGTCGGGTTGAGGCTCAAACTTAAAATTATTGGGGCCATTCATAGACTCTAATTGATGGCCAAAATTGACCTGATTTAAGACCGCAACACGACCTTACCCTAACCCAAAATATTCATGTTATGGTCAAAATAAGTCAGTTTTTAACGATATATAAATACCTCACTCTTTAATTAGATTAATGAGATATAATTATTGATTGTCATTGCACCTTGCCTTTTCACTCTAATCACTCTTTCATCTAATTTGTTCTTTTTTTTTTTTTTGACAAACCAAAAAAAACAAAGAGAAGGGGAGAATACGTCCAGTAGTACAAGGCCTTGATTTTGATTTTGGTGGCTCTGAGAGAGCTTCTACACTTGTATGAATTTGAATGAACAAAGTCATTGTGCCTCGCCTTCTCTTGCTCTAACTATGCATTTGGAGTAGCGAGGCAACAATAATTGTTGGGATAAAAGAGAATTTGGTTGGACAAGGTCTCAGTTTTAATTGTTGGGAAAAACCAAAAAAAATATAAAAGAGAATACTTTTGTTGGACAAGGTCTCAGTTTTAATTTGGTGGCTCCAAGAATAATTGTTGGGATCTGAGTAACAACTAAATGTAAAGATAAAGAGGAAGAGGGCAACGAGGTGAGTTAAGGAAGTAAGGTAGGGCTACGGAGAAAGTTCAGATGGTCAGAGATGGAGGGAGTCGGGGCTATGGAGGGCGGGGTGAATGATGAAGAATAGAGCTAGCTTCCTGATCCATAGTGGCAAAACCACTCGTGCTCGGCCTTACCTTCTTACTTGTTAGTGAGGCGATGACGAAGGTAGTGAGAGTGAGGTGAGAGTGACAGCTTAGGGTTTGGTGGGGGTAAGGACAAATAAGTATGTGGGTGGGTTCGACTGGGAATGGGCTGGGAATTGGGTTAATTTGGGTTAGGCCCAAACTAACCTGTTTTGTACTTCATTAAATTAGGTTGGGTTGTAGTCAACCTGAAGAGCAGTTTTCAATTCCCTGATCCATAGTGGCAAAACTAGGATTTTTTACGCGGAGGAGAGGGGCATAGGTGGGTGGGAACTAGCTAGCAGGTGAAAAGGTGAGGCTGAGCATAAGTAGTGTGGTAGAGTCGTGGAGTAGAGGATAAAGGTGGTTGCGGTTAAAGGGTGCTCGAGGAGTTGGAGATTTGGGGGGTTCTGCAAAAGATTGAAATAGGGAGTTAAGAGATTGGAGGAGATGATGCCGTTTTGAGAGGGAGAATGTGAGGCCAAAAACAGATGTCGTTCTACCTAGGGAAAAGGTATTCAACAACTGGGGGAAGAATTATGTACATATTCCCCAAATTCTCATTTGCAAGTCATACTGCCCTATCTTTATATTCTTCCACCATATTGAGGAACAAAATTTCACACCTGGTCTCTAACTCCTTACAAAATAATCAGATTAGTACCTCTGTTCTACACAATTTCAAATTTTTCAGAAGGCGACCATATCCCCCACCTCTTATTAGTTCCACCACTACTAACTTGACTCTAATACAATATATCAGGTCAGGTTTCAGGTTCAAATCAATTACTTTTGCTGAATCAATTACTTTTTCCCCTATGTAAAACTTTGGCATAAAACTATTAGAATGTCATTTTGATACTGTTAGAGTGGACACATTAATTAATTATTTTTATTTGTTGATTCTAATTTTTTTTAATCACCTATTTATAACTATTGTTTGGAAGTAAATTTAGGCACATTAGAGTTTACATGTTAATTGATAACAAATAATTTCACTGATTCTAATTTTTTGTGCTCGTTATTTCTCACCTATTTATGACTCTTGTTTGGATTATTGAGATGTATCTTTGTTTGGAAAACTTTATTCCTACCTCCCTCATTTTTATACTATCATCTATCATTTTTTAGAATTCTAATTTAAATTGTTCAATTATTATTTTCAATTAATTTTTAATTAAATTATCTATTCCATCCATCTCATATTATTTAATAAATTTCATGTTTTTTACTTAAGTTTGACTTAAATTTATTTATATTATCATTTATTAGAAAAAAATTTAGAAAATTATATTTAGAAACTACAAGTCTTAACTCTTAATATATCATTTATATATAAAATTTTTACATTTATATACTAAAACATTAAAGATAAAAAATAATAGATTACTTGTTATGAATAGTAAATAATGCAAAGAATTTGAGACATGTGGAGTAATATTTTTTGTATAATTGTTGAACAACTCAATTATTACTAGTTTAGATTGAATGAAATTGGATCAGATGGATTTTTCTTAAACAATTATTAGTTTTTCATCTATAAACATGAGATTAATTTTCTCTAATAGTGTTAAAAAAACAAGGGTAAAAGTATATTTCTAAACTTGATGCATGTAGTTAAATTTTAGGGATAATTACAATTTATTTCCTGAGATTTAGGTGAAATTATACTTTATCCCATCCAGTTTTAGAAATATATACTTTGCTGTCTTGCCTCTTCTTTTTTAATAAAGTCTAACAGCAACATTTGGAATCTTAAAACCAATTCGTTTTAACTTAAGTCAATTAATATATTTTTTACTTTTATATTTTTTTTACCTAAAACCAATTTTATTTGAAAGCCAATGTTATATAGATGCAATAATCCATTTGAAAGTAAATTTTTATGATATTATTAAATTTGTATGAAATTTTCCTTTGAAGGCTTTAAACTTGAAATTTTCATAAAAATTTAGTAAGATTACAAAAAATGTATTTTCAATGGATTATTGTAACTACATAAGATTGACATTTAATTAAAATTGGTTCTGGGTAAAAAAATGTATGAATAAAAATCAGTCATTTTGTAGTCAATTAATTTAAAATAAAATGAATTAGGTATTAATTTAGACTGTACCGTACTTATCTTTAAGTAATTTTAATCTGTATAATACTTTTTTATAGTTAATTGACATTTAAAAAAATATTATTTTTCATTTACAGGAAGAAAAAAATTAATAATTTAATGTATTTTAGCTTTAAAAAAATATCATATAGATTGAAATTACTAAGAAATTGCCACCACAATATTTAAATTAAGATTTTAGAAGTTATTGCCTGATTATATTAAAAAGATATGGGCAAAATATATATTTTTTAAATAAAGTATAAAATATAATTTTATATAAACCTCAGGAAAAAATTGTAATTAACCTAAATTTTTTCAATGTGACAATATCCCAAATCTTAGATGTAAAAAATGTATTATGTATATATCCCGTAAAAAAGCTGCTCTAACACCTGTTTTTACTTAGAAGATGAGAATAAATGTCTAGTGTTCTATACAGAGGGGGGGAGAGAAGTGGGGCAGCCCTGAGGATGTGGGGAGGACGTGGAACATATTTGAATAAGCTGTTATGGAGAATTTGATTTTCTTTTTTTCGATAGAGAACTCAATTTTAATTATTAAGACTATATTTCACTTTTTTGGTGAAAAATTCTAAACTATTATTGTTTTGTGTTCTTCTCTCTTTTTTTTTTTTCCATCGACACGCTTTCTATTCTTGTTACATTTATTTGGTAATCAATCGGCATGCTTTTTATGTAATAATGAAAGTCAAAATTTAGCATTAAGCAAATTGGAAATTTATAAGTTGTGTAGGAGATTTTTTTGCCTTTTGATAAAAGATGTTTTATTTCAATTAAATGTGAGTCAAATAACATTTTATAAACCAATAATAATGCAAGACACTAATGGACAACACGAATATAAAACTGATCACTAAAAAGCTATTCATTCATATGATATCAAATGAAAGTAAATAAATCCGATCAAGCCGAAACTTTCATGCAAATCAAAATAAATCTGAAATAGAAAACTCATAAATAATTAGAATAAAGACTCTAAACTGACAATAACTAGATAGCTCTGAAACCAACCAAACATTAAAAACCAGAAAATGAGTATCTATAAAAAGCAAAAAAGCTATGTATAGAACCTAAAAAATAAAACTGACTTTATTCTATGTAATCGTCTCCATATTTGTTGCCACGCATAGGGATACCCTAGTATAGATGAGATTCTGGTGAATCAAATAGAAAAGTTATATCCATCACTGCCCACTTCTAATTGAAGATCTATTATATGAGAGTCTAGAATCGCTCTTAAACACCAGGATTGGAAAGAGATTACATCAACCATAAAATCCGATAGATAATAACTCTCTAGGTCTAGAATAAAAAAAAATAGGACCTATAGATTCACACACAATATCTTTCTATACATGATAGTATCAACTCATATGGCCATGTTCTATTCAATAGAATAAAATAAAAATTATCTCTTGCAGAGATGGTGCCCAGAGATTTTCGACCAGTGATAAAGTGGGTGAAAGAAATATATAAAAAAAAAAGGACAAAAGCTATAAAGTTTTCACAAGCAGTTCTAATTCCCAACTATTCAATGAGGTCTGTTAAACAATGAGAGGTATAAAAGGCAACCAGCCATATTTGAACCAAAATTTGAATTTGGCTAAAAACTGCCAATAAGGGAAGGGAAAACAGTAGACAGGAAAAGATAAGGAAAGGCAGTGGAATAATTAGGGCTAAAAGAAATTATGCAATGCTTCTTTTACAGTAATACCTAGCCCGATAAATATAAGGTTCAATCCCATTGACTAGTGATATACTCGTATCAACGTAGCAGAAATAATCCTTTTTAATGAACTAAAAGTATATTTTATTATGCAAGTAAAGGTAATTTACTCTATGTAACATATCATTTTTGTGTCCTGTCAATTATAGCATAGTATGATTTACATCTCTATATTCAACACTTAGATGATGGTTAGCAATATTTAAATCACACAGACATATAGGAGTTTACATCACAAAGGATTAGGGGTGAAAGTTTCAGGTTTCAGGTTGAGTTCGGGCCGAAACATAAAATAAACGGATAATTTTACAATCCAAAAATGCCAACTTGAACCGATTCAAAATAAAGAAAAAACCCGAATTGACTATAGCCTGAAAATATAGGGTTAGGTCGGGTTTACCCAATACGCACTGTCAGCAATTGTTTCCTCCACCAATGATGATGTGAAGGACGATAGAGGATGACGCAAAAGGCTAAACCAGAGGCTACAGAGGACAACGTGAAGGGTTGAACCAAATGCGGCTGAGAATGATGCGACGAATGAAGGCAATAGTAGGGTGGGCAGTGCGGATAACGCAATGGGAAGGGCGGTACAACGGCTAGGTAGTGAAAGTGACAAGGGGGGAACGTAAAAAAATAAAAAAGAAGAATCAACACAATGACGGTAGAGGAATGACGAGCATGGCGGACAGAAGAGTGAAAGGACTGAGGGTGACGGACTCGATGAGAGAAAAGAATGAGAACAATGAGTAGCACTCAGGCTAAGCAACGAGCAGTGTCGCAGCAATAGGCTTTGGCATTTGGGAATAAATGAATTGTTGTTTGTTCCTTTTAAGTTCCTATATGTTGTCTTTAATGCTGGTCTGTTCTTATATTTTTGTTATTCTATCGTCGAACAATATCTGTTATTTTGTTTTGGATTGACTATTACTTGCTATTCATCTATAAAATGAACATCCACATAGTTTAAAAGATTATATACTTAGTGCAAAAGAACATATTCAATCATTTGTTTGTGCTTACACTACTAGTTCTCATGCTCATTTGCTTATGGTCTTTTCCAATTCATATATATTCTTTTTATGCATCATCTTTTATTCTTTTATAAATATGTTCTTTTTAAGTTCTTACATGTTCTTTTGTTTTTATTTTTTTAGTTATTATATATTTTTTTATGTATTGTTGTTTATTCTTTTACAAATATGTTTTTGTTTAGTTTTTATGATGTGCATGGAAGCCACACATTGCGGCGGTTCATATGATCATTGCATAAATTCGTGAAAAGACGTAAAGACTTAATATAACAAAAAAAATTTGCTTTCAAGTTTCAGCTGTTGTAATTTTAGAACAAAACAATGTTTACACCTTGCTAGATGAAGGCTGAAGTAAAAAATGTTACTATTAGAAACATAAGAGAAACAAATCATAGTTACCAATATTTTGCTCTAGAAGACAATAAAAAAATGATAAAAAACTAGAGACCAATAGAGCAAATTGAGAGGTTTGGTGACTCGCACATTGTGGCGGATATTTTTTGTAATAAATTTTAATAATAACAGTGTGACACATAACATGTTATATGCTTCAAAACAATGCATATTTGGTCTGTTAATTGAAAATAATTCAATAAAAATTTTCATCTCTTACTAACACAAAATCTAATTTTTAATATCGATGAAACATTTATCTAGAAAAATTTACTCTCAAATTTAACAATTATGGACCAAATTGCTTTATTAAACTATAGAGCTTAAAATAAATAATTGATGCTACAAATCTTAATAATCAATAATGAAAGAATAATAATAGAAATAATGATTAAAGCTTCATTTTAGAAAACAACAATAAAGAAAATCAATAAAAAAAAGTTAGGATCAAGACAAAAAAAATGAAAAAAAATTAGGTATTAAGGATTTAACAATTGACTTAATGAATATAAAAATGGTTTAACTAAAAAACAAACAAATTTTAACTAAAAAATAAACAAATTATGGTCACCGATGTCTTACTTTAGAAGATAATACATAAAAAAACAACAAAAAGAAAAACTTGGAGCCAAGAGAACAAATAGAAGATTTAATTAAATAGTTATAAAATTAAGGAACTAAAATATAACACGGACGTAAAAGGTAAAAAAAAAATTGAAAGTTAGGGAATAAAATCGTGTTTTAACAAAAAAAAGAGATAGATGAAAACTGGGAAAATTGCAACCTAAGCCCTCATAAAGGCAAGCACCTTACGAAATAAGATAAAACTCAAAAAATAGCAAATTGTATACTAAAAAAAAAAGCAAAAAAAAAAAAACAAAGTTGAAAGCAAAAAAAAAAAACTACTAAACCATGACCCAAAACCAACTAGGCTCAATCAGCCCAAATAGTGTTTTTAACCAAAAAAAATGTGAGACAGACAAAAACTGAAAAAATTACAACCTAGGCCCTCATAAAGGCAAGGGTCTTATGAAATAAGATTAAACTAATAAAAGAGAAAATTGTATCCCAAAAAAAGCAAAAAAAAAAACTGTTAAACCATAGCCCAAAACCAATTAGGTTCAACCAGCCAAAAACCGAGTTATTGTTTATCCAACAGTACCAATGTTGATATTTAGAAGTATAGTGTAATATGTTCTTTTACCATTAACTATTCATTTTCTTGACTCAATTACATATTTGTTCTTTTATTAGTTAATTAATTTGGAAAAATAAAGAAACAAGTTGATAGCTTAGAAAAATAAGAATAAAAAAAATTAAATAAAACTAAGGAAAGAGGTAGATAAATTAAAAATAAGGAGTAAAGTTGGAAATAAAATAGCAGACAATGTTAAATGTAAAAAATAAGACAAAATTTTGGGAAAAAGATTGGAAAGAGAAAAAATGAAAAAGAAACTGGGAAAAAACTAGAAAAATAAAATAAAATAAAGTAAAAGGTGTGAAAACAAGTAGGGAGAAAAGGCACTGTAGCTAGGGTTAGAAGTCGAGTCACCATAGTAAGCATGCAAATGCACTAACCACTCTGCCACACTCAAGACTTTATCTAAAATTAAAAAAACTTATATAAGTAACAATAAGTATTTTTGTTACGGTGATATGCCCGGGGCACCCAAGATTTATCAAAATTCCGTACTTAAAAGTGCAATAGCCTATTTCATCCGGACTAAATCGTATTGTTGACAAGAAATAGTTCTGTTCTGAATAAAAAGGAAAGACCAAGACTTTTGGAAATCCGAAAAAGGATGAAAAAACCTAACCCAAAGGAGGCGCATCTTAGCACCTTGACCTCAATTCAGCTAACAAGCAGATGCTAGGCTACCCCTCGCTAAGATGCGCAGGAATCGATCAAGTTAAATAGGTGCACCCACCTCTCCCGTTTTGGAAGCCCTCCCCTGTCCTCTTCTTTGTTACAGGAAAGTCCGCGAATGTGAGAAGAAAAAAAACAGAAAAATTCGTTACGCTTTACAACTTCATTCATATACCCACCAAAATTTTCACCAACAGAAAGTGTGTGTGTGTGTGTGTGTGAGAGAGAGAGAGAGAGAGAGAGAGAGAGAGGGTGGATAGGGGGAGTTTGTAGGTACTTTTTATTTTCCTTTCCCTCTGAAGTTGCAGGTTTAGGAGTATCGTGTCGGGTGGTGTCTGATTTGGAAATTGGTCTGTTTCAATAATTTATCTTTATGGTAAGGAATATTATACATATTTTGTTCCTGTAATGAGAGCGGGATCGGGGGAGGCCGAGATCCATTATATATACCAAGCTCCGGTTTTTCTATTCCCACAATCTCAAAGGCAGAGTTTTGTGTTGAGACTTGAGAGGACCGAGGGAGGCTTTTTTGGGTGTGGCAGATCGAAGAATCTTCAAGGAGCAGTAATGGGTGTGTTTCTTCTTCCTCTGTTTCCTCTGTTTATGCTTCTTGGTCTACGTGGTTTTCTGTGTTCGTTATGTTCCTTCCACAATCCTCCCTCATTTGCTTTTCCGAGGATCCCCCTTTGGTTTTCGTTTTCTGGATTTTAAATTCCAACTTCTTTCAGTCGAATCTCGACAATTATATGCAAATATGTTGGTTTTTGTTTTGATTTTGTTCCTTCTGTTTCTTTCTTCTTTTTTTGGTGGGAAAAAGGGTGGGAAAAAGGGTGTTAATATGGACCCTTTCCCCAACCAACTTATGGCAGCAAAATACCAACTTTATTGCTGTTGGTTTAAAGCGTTTCTATGTTGAGAACTTCTGATTGGCGGTTTTGGAATCTGAGCTATATTCTGGAGTTTCTTTTGTGCTTTTCCTAATTGGTCGCTTTCTTCAGTTTTTTTTTTTCGTTGCATGGATAAACTCTGCTCTTTTTCCCGTTAGCGTTGTGTTCCCAGTGTCTGTTGCCTGATTCGTCAATATATATGTCCGGTTGCTTTAGCTTTACTTTTTTTTGTTTATTTATTTTTATGTTGAATCTGCTGTTATTCTGTCATCTGAATTCTGCGTACAATTCATTTTAATTTAAATTAGATTTATTTAAAATAATTTATTTTTATGTTTATATTTCGTTTATTACACTTACATAATATTATTGACTTTCAAATTTGATTGGTTCAAATGATAAAATTTTGGATTAATCTAACTAAAGTAATTGGCTTGGTGTTCCTTGTTTACACAGAGCTCAACATGAGCTTTTCACATGACATGGATGATGAATATGAAAAGCTTATAAGAAGAATGAATCCACCAAGGTTGGCATAATGTTCTTCACCCTTTGTTTTCTGTGATTTATGCCTGTTTATTCTCTTTTTTGTTTCTTCTAAGATTTTTTTCCCTTTTGTCAGGGTTGACATTGACAATGATTCTTGTAAGAATGCTACAGTGATACAGGTAAAGTCTCTGCCTTTATTGTTTTAGCCATTCTGTCCCCTTTGTTTCTGGTACTTATTTGATTTTGTGAGGCAGGTGGCCAGTGCAAACAAACATGGAATACTTCTTGAAGTTGTTCAAGTCCTTACTGATCTCAACCTTATCATAACAAAGGCCTACATATCTTCTGATGGTGGCTGGTTCATGGATGGTAAGGGATTTCTCCACTGTCCTGGCTGTTTTCACTAAACAGTTTTTGCTGTCTAGTAATTCTCGTAACCTGCATTCCACAGTCTTTAATGTTACTGATCAAGATGGAAAGAAGGTCACGGATGAAGGCATTCTACAATTTATAGAGAAGGTACGCAGCGCGAACCTTATGTTTCTCTGTAAGAAAGCTTTGTATCATGTTAATTGTATGAGGTTTGTGTGCTTGTCTGATTGTTGTGGCTACTTTCAGTCTCTAGGGCCAGAATCATGCTTCACTTCTTCAATGAGATCTGTTGGGGTCATACCGTCAATGGACCACACAGCAATTGAGCTAACCGGAAGTGACAGGCCTGGATTGCTGTCTGAAGTGAGTGCTGTCCTCGCGCATCTTAAATGCAACATAGTGAATGCAGAAGTATGGACGCATAACACTCGTGCAGCCGCCGTTATGCAAGTGACTGATGAGGAAACTGGTGGTGCAATTTGTGATCCTGATCGGTTGTCTAGGACTAAGGAACTTCTATGCAATGTACTGAAGGGAAGTAACAAATCCAGGGGAGCCAAGACGGTGGTCTCTTGTGGGATCACCCACACCGAGAGGAGGCTTCACCAGATGATGTTTGATGACAGGGATTATGAGCGGAGTCAGCCGAATGATGATGTCTTAGATGAAAGACTAAGGCCGGAGGTTACAGTTGATGATTGCCATGATAAGGACTATTCAGTAGTCACTATAAGAAGTAAAGACAGACCAAAACTTGTCTTTGATACAGTTTGCACTTTGACTGATATGCAGTATGTTGTGTATCATGCTAATATTGATGCCGAGGGGCCTGAAGCTGTTCAGGTATACAATTCATAGTCCTTTTTAGAGTAGTGCTCAGTTCCCTGTTGTTAGAAATCTTCGGCACTTTTGACTTGTTTTGTTAATCTTTTTAGCGGTCACCTTTGTAGGAATACTATATACGGCATGTAGACGGGTCACCTGTGAAATCAGTTGCCGAGAAGGAAAGGGTCATTCAATGTCTTGAAGCTGCAATCAGACGGAGGGTCTCTGAGGTGAGTTCAAGTCTGATTCATAAAGATACAAACCGACTCATTTTTATTATTCTACAAATAATGATGTGGATGATTTTGACTTGGATATATGTATGTATATGAATGGAACTTGTGCATGTAAAAGATGACCAGGGGCTGTCATAATCAGACATGGCTGCTGAACTTCTTTTGTGTTTTTTACCCCTGGAGCTGCTGAACTTGATAGTCAAAGATCTATGAAACGACAGCAATGCTGATAGTTTTGTCTGGTTATGTTCTTCACAACGTACTTGTCAGCTAATCGTTGTTCCTTGTTCGTGGTGGTTAAAACTTAAAAAATTCTGTTAGTATGAGTTCAAGTTAATACAGGTGCCCCGGTTTATGTACAGGTTGGGACAGTTAGTCATTGCCCATTCACTCATCTGTTGCAGGGTTTGAAGCTCGAGTTGTGCACAACAGACAGGGTTGGGTTGCTGTCCGATGTCACTCGCATCTTCCGGGAGAACAGCCTGACCGTTACAAGAGCAGAAGTGGCAACTAAGATGGGCAAGGCTCTCAACACATTCTATGTCCGAGATGCATCCGGGTATCCCATTGATCCTAAAACCATAGACTCTGTGATGCAAGCAATTGGGCAGACCAGGCTCAAAGTGAAAAACAATCCCGAAGACTCGAAACTGGTCTCTCAGGAATCTCCATCTAGATTTCTCTTGGGTGGTCTCTTCAAGTCCAGATCTTTTGTCAACTTGGTCAGGTCTTATTCCTAAGAAATTGATTCAACTCAGTATGTATTGTAAATATCTTTTAGCCCCACCATTTTACAAAAAAATTTAGAAAAGAAAGATCCAATCTCAAGTTGGAGAGCAGAAGAATAGGGAAGAAGGTAGTCAATGGTTCTATTATGATCAAAATGGTCATGAAGCCATGGAATCTGTACATAGACCATCCCCTTCTATTCTAATGGACCATCCCTTTTTTCCTTTATCCTTTCTGCTAAATGTTCAACTATTATTTGGTCTGGTAGCTGTATTGCCTATGATATTTGACAAGCTAAGATTTGACTGCAACTTTGGACTGATCCCCACCAATTTGTCCAAACTTGTATGAGCTAACTAACCATTGTTAAGGAAAAAGAAATGGTATTGGAATTTGCTCCTCCGATTTTCTTAATTGGTTGGTGAGTGCTAGATTTGACTGGTTTATCCCACCAAATCTGCCATTGGACACGCAATAATACATGGCGGCTAACCTGTTGCTGTTTCTTAGCCATGTCTTTTCAAGTACACAACTAGTAACAGGCCTAGGATGGGTGCTAGTCTTTGACGAAACCTTTAGGATTTGGTCCATGTATCTAATTCTTATGGGTAAAATTCAAATTTGATCCCTAACTTTGAGGTTTTTTCTAATGTGGTCCCTTAGATCTAAAAGTGACCATTAAAGTCTCTTAACTCAACTCATGTGTCTTATTTTGATCCCTACTGTTAGTTTAGGCATTATTTTGGATGGGAATTGCCTACGTGGCACCTAAACTGCCATGTGGCATCTTCTTTCATGGCTTTAAGTGACAAAACTGAAAAAATAACAAATTTCGGGCTAGAATTAAAGCAGAAAAATAATTTTAGGGACTTAACCCTAATTTCATCCTCTCCGTCTATCCATCTTCCCCATTTCCTCTCTACACCGCCGCTCATCTCACCAACCCTCCGTCTAAGCTGCTTCCGTCTTTCCTAGTCCAGTGTGATCCACATATTCACCGCCTCTCCGTTGTCGGCATCCCTCGCAAAAATTCATGCCTCCGCGCTTCCACCCGAAGCTCGAGCTTACCCACGCCTCACCAGCCACACAAACAAGCCAAGACGGCTTACCAAATGGCGGGGTAAGGGTGGCAAGGCACTGGCGATGACAGTGGCAGCCTTCGAGTGGATGGGCGGCTTCGGCGGTGGAGGCGGAGATGATGGGATGTAGGCGGCGAATTGCGATCGGGCTCTCCCTCGACGGCGGCTCTAGAGCAAGATGAGGCGGCGAGGGCTGGATGAAGAGGGGAAGGTGGAGCGTCGGTCAGGAAGAAGGAAGATTGAGCACCGGCGGAAAGAGAGGCGACGGCGGCGATCGAATCGAAGAGGGGCGGTGGCGGCGATCAAATCGGAGAGGGGCGGCGGTGTTGAAGATTGGTTTAATTATCTTTTTAGGTCCCTAAAATTACTTTTTGTGCCAATTTTAGCTTGAACTCTATTGTTCTTCCAATCTAATCACTTCTTATCATAAAGAGACTGCCACGTGGCAATATACATGCCACGTGGGCAATTTCTATCCAAAATAACGGAAAAACTAATGGTATGGACCAAAATAGAACACTTAAGTTGAGTTAGGGGATTTTAAGAGTCGGTTTTTGAGTTAAGGAACCACATTAGGATGATCCTTAAAGTTAGGGGACTAAATATGAATTTTACCCAATTCTTATAGATTATTTCGGCACGTTTATACGAGATTGATTCGATCTTGGCGTTTGATAAAGGGTGGGTGGCTTGCCCAAAAAGGTGGATGAAGGGCCAATTTAATGGATGGCCCCAGCTGAATCTTTGTAATCCAATAGGAAGGATTGATTCGTTGAATGCTTAAAGCAAAGAAAGCGCCAAAGCCTAACCTATCGGGTAGATAGAGAGGGAAAGCAACAGTTGAAGGACAAAAAAACCAAATGCTTCTTTATCTGAATAGTCTCTGTTTCCACACAACAAATTCAAATCACCACCTACATGTATGATAATGGGCACCATTATTATTGGTTGCTGCGCAAGCACACTCTGGGGTGGTGCCACGTGCCATGTCCGATCCGATCCGGGACTTGCCACCTCAGCAATGGATCAGCATTGATAAAGCCTCCATAAAGCAGCCAGATGATTAGGTTTAGAAGCAAATGAAATGATCAACTTGTGGAACGGCCAGTCTTTGCATTAGTGTTTTCTTAATCATCCAAAAGCTTGTTCTTGAAGTCAGTAATCTATAAGGCTTTAGACTTTAGCAGTACAAGCTCACTGTGCAAGGCACTATCACAAGATCACACAAAAGTTTGGTCCTAAACCCTAGCAGCAGTGTTCATCATTGCTTGGATCCAAACATACTACTTCCCCCTAAAGATTTTATCATTCCATCAGACCTCAGATTCAACCGAAACACCGGTCGATCTGCTTTTTGGTTTAATGGTTCATAAACAACTGATCCCATGAAAAGCAAAGAAAAGCTTCATCAGATGACTTGACAATGTATATTTAACTGTCACACACTCTGGCTCATTCACGTTTATAATCAGGAGCTGTTCTTACAAGGCAAAACCACCCTAGAGGGGTTTGCTGTTTTACTGGCTGATCATAAATCATGTGGACTATCTACATTGATCTGCAGAAAAGAAATTCTAAAAAAAAAAGAAATAAAATAAAAGGGATTAAAGAAAAAAAAAAAAAAAAAGGAAGAAGAAGATTTTATACAGAAGTGCTGAGAAGTGATGCATCATTACTGCTTCATGTCTTGTTGGCCAGTCAACTGTCTGCAGTCTTACAGAGATGAGAACTGCTGGATCAAGAGAAAAGCACTAAAAGTGAAAGGAAAAAAATGGAAAACCAAGAAAATGGCGATGTTATGGGAAATGACCTCAATAAACAATTGCAGACCCATGTGGTTCTGAGGATCTTGTCACTGAAAACTTGGGGGGTTACTTTAATTCTGTTCACTGATTCCTCCCTCACATGGAGGAGCAAATTTCCTAGGCAGCGTCAACTGGGCAACCCCATCTCTCCACATGTGTATACTTTGTCAAGAGTTAGCCACATCCAAATTTTTTATAAGGCAATCCAGTGGGTACAAACTTGTTGTACAAAAGTAAGCATATAAATCTAATATACTAACTTGTCATCTAACAGTTTAAATTAAAACAACATAAACATATATTGTGGTAAATTATATAAGGATTTTTTTTTTTTTTTTTTTGTAATTTAGAAGCATCAGGACAAATGTACAATGAAAGAGATGCAATTACTGTAATTAAAAGAAAAGAAATATTGACTTTTTAAGGATTGAAATATAACCGAATTAGTTTTATATGGGATTGAATAGAAAAGTGGTGAGGTCCGTTACATCTTAACCATTGGGCCAGACCGACTCTTGTACAAGTTTATATGCCTAGCATTTTTCCTTTTTTATATTGCATCCTGCAACCGCATACTACTACAAACCCCCTAACACGTGCCAACCCACCTGGATCCACTATTGCAGGTGCATCCGCATTTGGTTCTTCGGTTTGGTTCGGTTCGGTTCGGTTATGGTACTGCAAGAATTTATTCGAACCAAATCAAGAGGAATAGTAGGGTTCCATGGTGTTGGATTTTAAATTTTGAGATTGACTGAACACTCCCGTAGTGCTTAATAGCTATATTATTGATTGATTAGTGTAATTATTTATTACCCTAACTGGGGAAAGCTTGAACAACAAACAAAAACAGCTGCCATGCCACTGCCAGTCAAAGTTAAAGAGCAGGAAGGGGCATTAGCCGCTGAACCATAAGCCTAAGGGAAAGGAGAGACTGGTCCAGTCCAAGAGAAATGAAAAATGGAGTCGTCTGATGCCCATCAATTCCCTGGGTTCCAAGTATGTGTCCACAAAGAAGAGATGGTGTTCGGGAGGTCGTTAAGCCGGCTACAAAGGCGAGCCCCAAGGCCTCTACAGGTCAAGCCAGCAACGCACCCACTGGGCTCCACCACTTTCAACCTTAACTCTTCACCAGCAGCAACATCTTCTTCTTCTTCGTCATTTGCATCCTTTTACCAAAGCAAAGATCCCATTCCTCTGCTATCTCCACTTGTTCTGCCTTCTTATCTCCAACAAGGAAGTACTGCTAAATCCCATTGAACCTGCTGAACAGCTGTTCTGTTTTTAGATGAGTCTTGTTGGTCAATGGAATTTTCTGATCTCTCTCATTTGATGCCTTGTTGCTTCTGTCTTTGGGATTTCATTAGTTTCATTTTAGTGACCTACATGGTACAAGGAAGAAGCCTACTACTGATTAATAATCACCATTGTTTGTTGCACCAAATGGAAATAAGGAATATATATTGATGAAGTTTCTCCAACAACTTTGCTTCTGAAAAGGCAGAGTTTAGTGAAAATTAAACACTTATTAGGTTGAAAAAAAAAAAAAAACTTCAGCAAAACACTAAAGAGTCGACCAAGCTTGAACTTGTTCTAATAACTCCTAAGAAAAAAACCTTATTGCATATTTGCTGATTCTTCTAGATTAATTGAACATTTGTACACAATTAACAAAACTATAACAATTAGAAGCATCAAAGCTTATTAAAATTAGTGCCTTCACACAGTGACAATGGAAGGTTTAGAAGAATATGTATAGATATGAAAAGATATAACATATTTTTGGGTTGGGTTCTAATAAATACTCTCTCTATCTCAAATTATTTGCACCATTCATTTTTTAGCAAGTAATCTATGATTTTTTATTTTCAACATTTTAATATATAAATAAAAAATTATATATGAATGATAAACCAAGACCTGTAGTTTATATATATATATTCTAACAAACAATAGTATGAATAAATTTAAGTCAAATTAGTTAAAAAAATCAAATGGAACAAAGAAAGCAAGGCAATATTAATAAGTGACGAATAGTACAAAATTAATGGAGTATGATATTTTCTATGAGCTTTTTCTGGGGTTTTAATGTAAATAGCATCCTAGAAGAGACAACTGCAACATGTGAAAAGTAGTAGAGGACAAGAAGTGAGAAATAGACCCCTTTACAACAACTAACTATACATTTTGCGATAAAAAAATATGTACATTAAATATTGTCCATAAAATAATATGATTAATATCAAATAATTACAATTTTTACCTCTCCCAGTTAGGCTTTTTTTTTTTAAAGGACTAATGGAGTTTATCCTAGAAACTCTAGGATTTCTGATGAAATTTCCAAAGACTTAAATGTTAAAAAATACCTGACTCTTAACAACTCTGAAATAATGTCCTCAAACTAGTTGCATTGCCCCCAAAGAGGCTCTACATATTCTTTTTATTCAAACGATTGAAACACAATTTCCTTTCCCAACAATTATCTAGTAGAATCTGAATCCTCAGCCTAACAAGCATCTCCTGACTTTGCCCCAAAATCCTGTACTCTCTTGAGTAGTCTCTTGAGTGACCCAAGCGTACTCAACCGGTTCTTTAAATTTTGCTTTCTCACTGAGCTCTTGAAATTCATCAACAAGGTTTTGAAGCCTTGCAACAAACTCAATCAACAGGGAGGAGAAGGTTGCTAAAGTCAAAGAGCTGGCACTTTCATAAACTTTCGATTCTTGCTGGGTAAGCAATGTGTGGCTGACGAATGATAGGTGCGGCCATGAAGGCCTCCTCTGTGTGCTATCCATAGACATCAGTTCTGGCACGGGGTGCTCCATGGGGCTCTGGTTTCGACCATCCCACATTTCACTGATGGAATGGATCACTTTGCCATCGTCATCTCTAACTTCTAGCACATTTGTATGTTCGTCAAACTCCTTGATCTGTGGTGCAGTTGCCCAGCTTTCTGAATTGACGAGCAGGTAAGATTTCTCATCTATCTTCATTTGCAACTCCTCTGCAGCCATTTGCACTTCTAGGAGTATGTTCCTGGGGCTCAGCTTTTCCATTTTCTCAACCTTGTCTCCAAGCTCACGGAGTACCTTGGCTCCTTGATTACCAACCCTCTGTAGCTCTTCCGCAAAGACCTTCCTTTTCTCCGGTGTTGCCTATAGATACTCATTCGAAACTTAGCAAGCTCAACTCAAACTATATATTGACAGAGGTGCAATACCCAGCCATTTCATGCAATACTAGTAACAAAAGAATTGCATGAATTGCTTGACAAGTCCTAGCAAAAGCGGTCATATTCCATTGATGGAATCAGGACAAAATAAACCAAATAGCTGGAATGATGAAGAATAGTGACTTGGAGAGGATTGACGTGCATGTGGAGGGTATAACTGTCAGTAATGTTTACTTCTATCAAGCTGATACAATGATGCAGAAAAAGTATCAAATATACATGTATTGCCCCAATTTATGCATTTGCCTTTTCTCCATTAGTGCCTATAAACAGTCGCATACAAAATCTAGGAATCTTAAAATACAACTTAATGGAGGTGAAAGAATGAACTGTTTCGTGCAATGAAAGTAACAAAAGAATTAAGTGCTAGACCTAATAAATCCCAACAGAAGAAGTTACATTGCATAAATGGAATAAGGACAACAAAAAGGCAAGATTTATTAATAATAATGACCCCCGAAAGAAGTCTTCATACAGTGAGTATAACCATTGCTACATTTACTTGTATCAAGCTGATATAGATTTTGCAAAAGAAATATCAAATACTATAAACTTTGCCCCAGGACCCAGTTTCTGCATGTTCCTAGTTTTGAAATCTCAAGAAAGATAAGCTCATAGAAGAAGTTGTTTAAGTTCAAATGTATGTGAATGATAAGATACAACAAGTCACCTGTATCTCTGAGAGTATGCATCCATGCATTGCCATGACCATCAATGCACAATGCCTGAGTGCACCGCTTACTTTGACATAGTTCCTCCAAGGATATTTGAATGATCTGTAAGGACCATGGGGAGGCTCCCATATGGCAAAATCCAGCTGCAATATAAGACCAAGTCAACCCAGACCCTACATGTCTTTATATTGAAGAGCAAAATGATGTTAGCAGCATAAAAGAAGATACAAGGGAATCCTCTTGACTTGCAGACTGTACAGCCGTTCTGTAGCCACTGTAAACTGGGTCATCAGATGCTTGGTATACTAGGATTTTGGAAGGTATCCTCTCGTATTCAACACATTGCAAGTATGCATCCACACATCCTGTAACAAACAGAATTCAGAGCCAAAAAGTGAGCAAGAGAAAGTATAATGGCTGCAGTTGGTTAATCAAATTAAGAAGAGACAGTAGTAGGGGTTTGTGGACGCTAGTTATATCCTGAAATTGAAGCCAACCTTCCAGCGAAGAAGCAACACCCCTGAAGTTCTTAACCACTGATTTGTGAAGGTCCTCCCCTGACCATATGGGGTATATAAATATGCTTACACTCAAACATATACCAGCACCGATTCCGATGAACAGCAATCTATAGATGGCAGTCTCAAAAAATTCTCTCGATGAATTGCCAGAGACCAGAACGATGCAGAATGTCAACAAGAATACACGAAAACCATATTCATAAGGCTTCATGGTAGGAAGCAGTTTGGTAAAATTTGCCGCAAATCCTAACATACCAGATAGAACAAACACATCAATACTTTCTAGTCATAATGTGAATAGAACACTTGCAAATCTAGAACAAACTGGTGGGTGGAATACAACACCCCCCCCCCCCCCCCCCCCCCCCCCCCCCCTCTCCAAAAAATGAAAAAGATAAAAGCTGAAGATTTCTACTGGTCGAATATATAGTAATATCTAGGAAAAGGACTTCAATATTCCAATCCAAAAGCTATGCTTAGGAGAAAAGTCAGAGGTTAAGGTGTAGCCTAAGAGCCAAGGCATTAGAATCAGTTAGTCTGAAACAGACATTAGGCACAAAAATATTCACCTGCCATGAAAATACAAACAACAATAATAACTTCTTCATACTTCCCGCACAAAGTCGACAACTCTGCAAGGCCTAAAGCCAGAGCTCCAGCAGAAAGAGTTCCAAGCGCTCGATTGAACCCTTTGCTAAGCGTTGCACCTGGAAGACGAAAACAGCCACAAAACCCATTATCAAAAAGAAAAGAAAAAGGATAGTGGCCGATATGAAAGAAAACAAACAATAGAACCCAGACAAACGAATCTGTAACCAATACCTACGCTGAACTCAAAAACGACAACAACAGTGATAACGGCCCAAACAACGTACTGATGCACTTCCTTGAGAGGCTTTTTCAGGAAGATGAACATTGAAGTGAGGGAAAGGGAGAGACCCATTTTCAAGGCGAAGGCCACCTTCCGGGGGTCCTTCCGGCCCATCTCGTAAAAGATGCTGCCCGCATCGCGCAAGCTGCGGCAGCAATTTGGGATCAAATCGGTGAACACTCGGAAACATCTGCACCGGACCTCTTGCTCGCCAAATTGCGAGTACCCTTCTGTGGACAACAACCTGTCTTTACTGTTCTCTTGGAAATTCTGGCTCGTTCCCGCAGCCATTGTCAACTCATCACAGAGCAAATCAAAAACAGAATAAAAGCCAAATCTTTCCCTTCTGGGAAATGCTATGAAGAATTAGTGGTCGAGAATGGTGGTTGACGAAATTATCGTGATTGAATCATGGGAGGGGAATAGAAAGGAACAGTAGCACCAGCAGGCTTCCATAATTTCACGTCAAATTCGACCGAGAAGAAAAAGGGAGGGGACGAAACGGTGACGTTCTCGTGAGAGTTTGTTAGAAATACGAAAGTTAAAGGTGACGGCGACTATGAAATCGATCTGTGCTTCAACGTTGTTGGATTGACCCAGAAAATGGACCAGCTGTAATAATTCAATATTTCTACGCCTCAAGTTTGAAATATGCCCAATTTTTTTAAATTTGTTTAGTCGAATATAAAGATTTACATTTTTATGTAAAACAAACTCTTCGTTAAATTCAGAATACTTTTTTTTTGTTGCTAGTTAGAATTTTTTACACTATAGTTGAGAGTATGAGGAGAAGGGGCCTAGGGTGTCTCAAACTAAGATCAGAGATATGACAAAGTAAAAAGGAAAATTTTCAGAAACCCCCCATCAAGTTAGGCCTAACCTACACTTATCCCCTCTATTTTCATAAATCTACACTTACCCCCAAATGGCAAACTCCGTCAATTCTGTTAAGCCAGAAAAAGGAAAAACCCCAAATTTTGTACTGGATTTTTTTTTCTATAAACTTTGAACCCTAGACTTTCCAATCTAACAAACTAGCCCTACCCCTGACCTGGCCCCCATCTGATTTGTAATTGTGAACTTCTGACATTTTCCTTCGCCTCCATGTTTAATTGAAAAAACTTTGAGATTTCAGCAGCCATCCTCAATCTCCCTCTTCCTCATACCTAGCCTTGATTATTTTCCCTCTTTTCCCTATCCCCAATTGATGTGAACCATAGAGCAATTGAACCGGCGATTATGCACACTCAATCAAAGCGGAATATACGGACGAATAGCCTGGAGAACGAAATAACTACCAGCGGTGGCTCGATCTCTTCCTTGGCCTTCGCTTAAGCCACTACAGTGGTTGTCGCAGCGGCCACAAACAGCAAGCAGCCAGCTGTGAAGATCCTCATCAATCGCCGAGTGGTTCACATCGACAGGTACCATGATTGTGGGCTGAACTAAGCTACTGCTGCTGCCGGCAAATTAGAGTAGCATTCTTCTTGCTATTAGCAGAGTTGGAATTGGCGGCAACAGCAACACGATGCTTCATGATGGCTACGTTGTTGTGGCTACTATCAGAGGCGTTGTGATTGTTGTTTTCATTGTCTCCTTCTACAGCCGCTCCATCACCAGCTCACTTTCTAAGAAGCATATAGAGAAGCAAACTACCAAAATCCCCACAAATGTACTGATTAGGACTCTGATTTCGCAAAGAATGGTATCTAACTGAGGCAGTGGAAGATCTTTATGGGTTCTTTCCCTTTCGAATTAGGTCTTACTTGTCTTTGTCAAATTTAATATCCCCAGAAGGTAAGAATTTTCATGGGACGTGGAATGAGTTGGGATGAGATTTAATGGAGCTCTTAGATTGAGCAAATTAAGACTTAATAGAGCTTTTAGATTCGGAGAAGCAGGAGAGAAAGGAGAAATGATTCAAGGCTGGGTACATTGGAGAGAAAGGTTAAAGATAGCCTAGAATCGCAGTTAGAGATGACGAAGTGAATAAAAATGTCGGTGGGTACAATTATAAATTGGATGGTTATAGGGTGTGATTTGCACAGTTTTAAAAATTCAAAGGTCAGTTAGAGCATTAAGTCCCACCATAGGAACAGAATGACATACAGAGCTAACACTTCAGGGGGCAAACTGTAGGTATTCTAAAATAGAGGGGTGAAAGTGTAGGTTAGGGTAAAAATGAGGGGGGTTTTTTAAAGTTTCCCAAGTAAAAAGCTTACTGCTCCACTAGGGTTGCGAGACATTAAATTTAGAATTTTAGTTGATAGCCAAAGTGTAGAACTATCAACTACATCAGGTGGACTTCCCTTGAAGATTGAGATGATGTCAGTTTGGTCCTTACACTCAAAGGCACCGTAAAAGCCATTGGATGTGTCCTATGAAAAACCTTTGATGCTCAAGTTAGCTCTTAAAAAAGAAAATAAGAAAACTAGCATTACTAAAAAAAATGCAATTATCAATGGCCATTACCAATGGCATTATCAATGGGTATGCATTGGTAATTTCAAAATGACTAATGCATGACCATTGATAATAAATGCATTGGAAAACTTTTTACCAATGGCTTAGTATTAAGCCGTTGGTAATTTTCAACAGTCAGCTATTGAAAAAATGGCCGATAGAAATTACTAACTGTTTAAGTTCATAAGTGTTTTACCAATAGTTTAACATTTACCAACGGCTAAAGCCCTAGATATTTACCAACGGTTTAAGCCATTGGTAAATACCAATGGTTTAAACCGTTGGTAAATACCAATATGTTTGGCCGTTGTTAAATTTTCCAACTTGCCAAATCATCAGTAAAATTTTTGGAATTTTTAAAAAATAAAGCATTTTCAACGAGGAGCTGTTGGAAACTGAAATTTAATTTAAAAAATATATATGAAAAAACTAAAATAATTAATATTAAAATTTTCATTAAATTTTACTAAGCTAATATATTATTATTATTATTATTTGTATATTTTACTTTAATTATATATAGTTATTATTATTATATATAAACATATATATGATAAATATGTATATTTTAAATTATAATTATTATTTGTAAAAAATGTTTTAAAAATATTAATTTAATTTCTAATAATAATAATAATAATAATAATAATATGATATATAACTGTTACTAATGCGTCAGACCACTGGTAATTACCAACGGTCATACGCGTTAATAATTACCAAGGGTCTGACGCGTTGGTAATTTGTCCATTGAAAAATAGTTAATTTACCAATGTGTTGGACTGTTGGTAAATTACTAACGCATTTGACTATTAGTAAATTTTAAATTTTTTTTTTTACAACAGTCAAACTATTGGTAATTTGCCCATTGAAAAAACTAGTTTTTTTTAGTATTGTAGATAACAAGGGTTGCAAAAACTAGAAAGTGTTGTGTCCATTGGGATTGTCTTGGGGGTTACTCTTTATAGTGATAAGGTGAGATCATGCCAGAAGGAAACTTTTGTAAACATGGTATGTTTTTTACTAAGTGGAAGTTCCCTTCATTTTCCGGCTGAGGGTTGGCTTGTTGGGCCATGGATGCTCTGCCTTAGTATGATGCAGAACTATCAGTACATAAAAATTTTGAGACAGTATTAATTATTGAGTTATTTTATTTTATTTTTCTTTTAGTCAAGACTTGAAAGTCATGATATTAAATTATTAATCATTCAAAAGAGCGTTATAAAATCAAATGGATACATATTCCCCTATGATGAAGATTTCCCCATAAAGGCAAGACCCTTATGGGCTAAAATATGAGCAGTTCCTCATCAACCAAACTTTCAACAAAGGAAAAAACAAAGGGAGAGGAAAATAATGTCCTAAGTAATGAACCTCATCTACAATGGTTCTGAAATTAAATAAAGAATGATAATGAGGACATTGAAATTCTAACACCAGAATTTGTGAATTCGACTCTATCACCACAAAATGCAGCTCACATATTCATGATTTTAAATTAATACTAAGAGATAGAAAAAAATCTTATCACATAAAAGGTAATGCCTAAAATCCATGTTCTTATTGCAAAAGAAGTCCAATATTTATTGTCTAGAAACTTTATGGGCATGCTATTTTGACATATAAAACAACAGGTCAACAAGGATTCTCATCCCAAAAATGATAAAGGAATACAAGCCTAAAGATAAGTGAAACATTCTCCCTATCCTTTATATTTATATATTTTTATATTCTAATACCTTCTTTCATAGCATAAAATAATTATAAGCACATCAAATTCTATTTCCTCTCAAAATTAGAAATATATATAAGTCAAATATTAAATGTGTATAAACTTGATGTACAAAAAAGTGAGGGATTTGTACAAATCATGTATGGTATATGTACAAATGATATTAAAAATATGTTACCAATATATTTAATGATATGTATGGGTTTAAATTCCCATAAAAAAAAACAAACGTGAACATATCAAAGCCTGCTTCCTGCCAAAATTTGATATATGTATAAATCAGATAACAAACATGTATGAAATTTTATATATAAAGAAAATAATAAATAGATAAAAAATATATGACACATATGCATAAATGAGATCAAAGATATATTGTATATATGTAAGTAAATAAATTTTTCATATGAATAGTAATGTACTTGACATTATTTCAACAAATGAGTTTATTCTTTTGTACATATGTGATTAAATATTTATAAAATTCTATTTATGTAGTTGCACATGTTGTATCAATACCGTAACTAATAGATATATTGCATTATGTAAATTATAGATACACCTCACTGCAAAACGTTACCGATTTTGTAAGATATTATTTTAAGATGAAAAATAATGAATATTTTTTTTTCACATTTTTATATGTATTTTAATTATCTACATCATAATTTTCCTAATATAAATTAAAATGAGAGAAAAGGATTATAGCAACTCATTTATCATCTACTTTAGATAAAAATGACATAAAATCTATATTTATGTCAAAATATGTGTCTCGTTTATATTCTATCTTTTTATGTATGTACTCTAACCCACGGTATATCATGGTAAATTAAAAAAAACATATAAAAAATAATGGTATTTTGCATCGATAACTTAAAAAATTGTTAAAACTTGTGTACTGTGAGCGATATTTTATGCAGTATGTAAATTAACATTGGAAGTTTGGAACCACTTGCTGCAGGCCCACAGGTTACATAATTTCTACTTTTTGCCTCTCTATTTGATAGAGTTGGGTTTTCAACCCATCCTAATTAAAATAAATTAATGACATTGAATAAACATACCAAAAAAAAAAAAAAGACTTTCTCAATGCATCTTTTTCCACGGCAATGGTTATAAATATGTATTAGGAACATATTTATTAACAAGAAATGTATTTAGCATACACACAAATATATTCAATATGCAGCATGTCATATATGTAGCCATGTAGATAGGATCTGGGGCGAGTGTAATTGCGCCGCCGACGCCCCCAACATTTTGGGTGCTTAGAAATTGATATGCCTAGATTTGAAGACTGAAATAGACAGAAAGTATAACTAAATGCCTAAATTGATTTTAATATGTAACTTTGATGGCGAAAGTTGAAACAGATCCACCGTAGAGCATGCCCTAAACCCATAATTCATCCTCCAACTTTGATAACTTGGAAACATTATCCCTCAAACTATGATATAGGACCACTCAGTCCTCAAACTTTATAAAGTGGGACACATGAGCTCTTAGTCAAGATGAATCAATCACGTGACTAATTTTCCACTACAGAGTTGTTAGTTTTGCTTATTTTAGGACTCAAATGAAAATAAAAATGAACTTAGAGATCAATTTGGTAGTTTCCACATCTTCTAAATGACACAGATGGACCAAAAATGTTTTCACTATAGCTTTTTGCGGTGAACCTTCTTGCTCTTCCTTGAATGAAGATGCCATTGTTTCTTTGTGACACCAATAGAGTTGAGCTTGTTTAACTACAAGTTGAAATCTCCAACTCACTATTTTGGCTTTACAACAAAAGTTTTCGACAAAAGAGAGGAGGTTTCCCAATTTACGTACAAAGGCTTTGATGATGCCGTCACCAACACCCTTGGGGAGAGGGAGGAGCAGTCACGCACCCATTTTCCACCCTATCAATTAATCTGTATCTCTCTCCTTTTCTTGCTTTTAATACTTGTGCATTTTAGTGAAAAAAAAATAAAAGTACCATTCATAAGTGGCCAAATAGAAGATTACCAAATAAACTTGCTTTGTGATGTAATCAAAATAAAAAAGAACCCTACACAAAACCCTATATTTGAATTCCTAAATAACTATGTTCTACTGGATTGTATTCTTTTTTTCAGATTAACTTTTTCACTTAAGAAGGTTCACAGCAAGAAGCTATGCTCAACGCAATTCGAGAACAAGTAACACTTTTGATCTTGAGAACCGGGTTTTGCACATTTTCTAGGCTTATGTTGGTTGGGAATTTGGTGTGGGATTGGATTGTAGTCATCTTGAGCTGAGAATTATGTAGCTGCAACAATACACTGAAAATACAATTTTTATAATTTTACTAATTTTTTTATGAAATTTTCTAGTTTAAGGATTAAAAAGAAAAAATTCATAAAAATTTAACAATATTATAAAAATTTACTTTCAAATGGATTATTGTATCTATATAATATTGACTTTAAAATTAAATTAATTTTAGGTAAAAAAGATGTAAAAGTAAAAATAAGACAGTTAACTTAAGTTAAAATAAATTAGCTCTTATTATCATTAATTTCATTGTGGCCTCTAAAAATACCAATTTGGTCCCTAAATTTACTTTTCATTTATTTGAGTCCTAAAATAAGTAAAACTGATAGTGTTGTCACTGCTGTGATGGAAAACAGTCACGTGACTAATTACGTTGGTAAGGGGGCTTATCCGACTTTAAAAAGTTTGAGGGCTGGCTAATCTCGAGTCATAGTTGGAGGGGTTATGCGTCCGATTCATCAAAGTTTAGAGGCAAATTATGGATTTAGTCCCAGGTAGCAAATAGACTACAGTTTCACCCTTTTAACACGCTTACAGGAATACCAGTATTCATATGATTTTTTGGAAGTCGGAGGCTGTAGCCGAAATTTCCATTTTGTTGACAAAATTCCCTCCTTTTCATGTTTGTAATTCTTCCCTCTTCGTCTCTCTTGCCGGCCGCGATATTTTCGTTAGCTGAGGTTAGTTGATTGAATTTTCCTCCTTTATAGGATTCCGATGTTCGATTCTTGGCTGAATTCTTGGTTGCATGTTGATTTACTGCGAATAGCTTTCCGGGTCGGTTCGATTATACGGTTTCTGTTGATTGAATGATGTGGTTGTGGTCAAATCGCTGAATTAGGGACTTTCGAAGCTTTTCCTGTTTTCTGAATTTGGGGTTCTGACTTTTTGCGTCGACATGCTTATTGCCTTGAGCTTCCAATTCTTTTCGCGTT
Organism: Aquilaria yunnanensis; assembly: GCA_039654915.1. Lineage (NCBI taxonomy): Eukaryota > Viridiplantae > Streptophyta > Magnoliopsida > Malvales > Thymelaeaceae > Aquilaria > Aquilaria yunnanensis. The sequence continues at coordinate 9,937,700 of CM077595.1, forward strand.
TCTTGATTATGATGATCGACATAATTGAGCCCAGAAAGTTAGATTGCGACTTGAAAGATGATTAAGTTAGTGCATAGGGAATTAGGGTTAGCAAAAGAGGCCTAGAAGCATGCTTCCATTCTGTTTTCCTGTGCTTATCTTGTTTTGCTGCAAGCTTTAAAACTTAGCAATACATCTACATGCATGCCTCTTCAGAATTCGCCATAAGTTCCTCGAGAATTCCAGGAATTTCTAGTTGAAGTTTGCTGCAGGTTTGCTCTTTGATATTGAATATTCACTACTGTTCGATTTCTTAGATTTAGGTTTGCAGGCAAGAAGAAAGTGGATGGGAGGGAATTCTCGATCAAACTATTTTTCTGGAAAAGAAAAAGCAAGTTCTAGAGAGAAAGGAAAGTTTGATTATGTTGTTCTCATTGATGATGATGGTGATCAGCTTGACGATGTAGTTGTTATTGATGGTGAGTCTGATGAAGGAAACTTGAATGATTGTGCCGACTTAAAGGGGGAAAAAGGATTTCCTTTTGAGGGCATAATTAACATTGATGATGATGACGATGATGAAGATGATAGTGATGCCAATCCAGGAGTTCATTGGGGTACAGAACTGGATGGTGATACTTCATCTTCGAAAAGATGCCCGCCTTTTAACTTTATGTGGAGATCAGTAGGCTTTGATGATGATGATGATTGTCAAGTCATCCATGAAAAGAAATCTGCATTCGGTTTGTCAAAGTGCAAGCAAGCTGAGCCCCAGAAGCCTACTTGTGAAAAAGGATATGGTTTCAGTCCTCAGTCCATGTCTAGTTCAGAGGAAATTGATTGTTCTGACTGTGAGGTTATTGAAAGCTTGGCTGAGGACCTTCATCAGAAGTGGGAGAAATCCTCCAAGAGGAGGAAATATAATGCCACTAGTTCTCAGCTGGATCCGGAGGATCAGAAAGATGCTTTTCAATCTCATTTTGTTACACCTCCAGATGTTCAGGCTAGAAATAGAACTGAAGATTGTGCAGAAGCTCCTGTTTCCTCAGGCCCAGAGGAATCAACTTATTCTGAAACTTGTTCTTCGGCCACTCCAGAAATTAATAGTGAGGACATTTTTCATAAAGGACCTGTTCCCTTTGATTGTCCTCACTCTAATGAGACTCTATACGAGCAACCATTTTCTAGCGAATCACAGGATCCATTTCTTGACTCAATTTCCAGCAGAAAACAATGTGGTACGGTACATAAACATCTTCATAGTGATGGTACATTCCATTGTCAAACGGGAACTTTTATGGACCGGGAGAAGTTTAAAGAGACTGATGAGTACAAGCAAGCTGCAGAAACAGAATGGGCATCCAGGAAGCGGACATTGCAGCTTCGGGTAAGACACCCTCTGACTGATTGCCCAAGAAGTTTTATTGGAGAGTTGTTTTATTAGGACACACACACACACACACAAGCTCATCTTAAGTTGAATAACCTTGTCATTCCATATATTGCACTGATCTAATAAGCATTGTTCACAAAAATAAATTTGGTGATTCCTGAGAAATTTAAATCTTTATTTTTGTTTAGCATCAATTTAAAATTCAAATGTAAACAGAAATATTGTTGCTGGTTGTAGAATTCTCATATGAAGCATAGATGGTTTACAGCAATAATCATGTCCTGTGAAAGTCACCCAAGTAGCTTTCACATTGGGAATCAACGTGAGTTGTGCTTATGAATTAGCATTGTTGTCCTTCTATATGACATTGCTTTAAAATATTTGAGAACTGATGCTTGGAAAGCGCAATGAGCAGTTTGATTAGCATATGCTAGTTCATAGCTTCCAGTGAAATAAGCTCATTATTCTAGCCTTTGCAGTTTGCTTTTCTTTTTAAATTGGATTACTAACTGGTTTAATAAGTAAGAATCATCTCTGCAGCATGCTATGAAAAAAATGGAAGAATGAAATAAAAAAAGGAAAACTCATTTGGAACTTGAGAATTGGTGGAAGTGGAGAGAATTGGTAAATGTGGTAGCTAGAGGTAATTAAGTGCCCGTTATGACTTCCTTGGCATTAATTGGGTGACTTTTTTATATCAATTAGACACATCTAGCCCCAGGCTTATGCTTTTTTTTTTCCTTTTCAAAGTTAAACACATCCCGTAGCTAGTTTAATTTTGCTTTTAATGAGAATGGCTTATATGTGGTTAATCTTAACAGAGAATCATTATATTCCTCATTTTCTTACTATTAGTTTTTATTTTAAGGAATGACTCTTTTGATCATTTTTTCCTTTTTTTTTTTTTTTGCAAGCGTATTATGTGGCATATGAAATTTTCAATATTTTTTAAATCTTTAATGTTTAAGATGAAAAAAATATCTTGTATTGTATTTAAATTAGCTATTATTGTCTTATAATTATATTAAGGTATTACACAATTTTTTTCTTTAGATTAAAAAATTGTAGCTAATGTGTTTATTTAGCAAAATCTCAAAATATTTTTGCTGCTTTTTTTACAATTATGTAGTTCTTACACAATTTTATCAGTGAACTGTGATGTTATACATATTTAGAAGTTCTCAACGTTATAAGCTATTTAAATTTAAAAATCAATTAAATAAAAAGTATGACATTTTTACCAATTGCAATTATCAGGCCATGTTATAAATTTAGTCATATTCTGGGGATATATATAGTTTAGATAAAATCTGTTTTATGTTCTTAAATAAAGTTAATAAGAATGCATTTAAAAGAGCCTCGGAAGTGTTGATGTACTTGCGAACAACCAAGGCCAAAAGAACTTCTTATCATTATCCACGTTTGAAGATAAAAAGAGGAAAAAATAATGATTGGATTATCTCTTTAAACGTGATGGATTAGTAATTTATATTATAAACTGCTGACTGTATATTATGACCAGGAGGATGTTTTGTTCTTGGCCTGCACAATATTAAATATGAATAACATTCTAAATTTTTTTCTTGAACACGTGCTATATTTCGCTGCCCCTTTATCACTCAGCTGATCTTCTTATTGAGAAGTGATGTAGTCAAATTTTTGAACAAATTGCTCTTGTTTAAGTGTAGCGATTGACTGAAGGAACATTCAGAAAATATGCAAAGGGTATCATTTTCTAATTTATTTGCAGGCAGAAGAGGCTCAAAGATTGCGCGAGAAAAGGAAAGCTCAACATCAGCAAGCAGAAAATTTGAGAAATACAAAGGAAAATGGAATTTTTGATGAGGAAATTAATGATCAAAGTGAGACAGTTTGTGATGGAATTGCCAAAGCGAAGGAGACCCCAGTTGCGCAGTCATTTTCTGCGCAGGTAGATGAACAATTTATTGGTTCAATGGATGATCAGAAAATATGTGAGCCAAGGGATCCTCACGATCTTAAATGTGATAACAATGATGCATGCGGTCAAAGGGAGACTATCATCAATAGAGAAAAGCTTAAAGAATCTGAGGAGTACAAGCAAGCAGCTGAAGCTGAATGGCTTGCCAGGCAGCGAGAAATAAAACTTCAGGTGCAACAGATCTTTCTAGCTCTCTTTCTTTAGTGGTGTACACTTGATGCCTAACTATAAAATGGATTATCTGCAGAATTTCAGTGTAATTTACCTTTCTCGGTTCATGTCACTGTTGTGGAAGTACTGTTTGGGTATAGCAGCTACGGAAGTTGTGTACCATCACATTCGAGCCTAGGAGGCTTTTGAGTGTTGCATGATGACAGAAGAGCAGCAAGCACTCATTGTGCTGGCTGTCACAGATTTTGCTCTTCTTCTTTCCCTGAAACTTGATTTTCTGCCATAGGATTTGGTGTGTAGAAGTTAGATATTACAATTGAAAAATATTTCCCGCCCAACATAGTCTTTATCATTATTGTGGTGCTTTTATGTTGTTTTCTAGTTGTGTACAATAATTTGGTCTGTATCATAGCTTTGTCACTTCGGTCTTGGACCCTTGTGCAGAGTTGCATTCAATTGTCCATGGGATGTTAATGATCTGGCTAATAACAGTGGCTTTGAACTAAGAGACTTTTATTTCTTTTGCTTGCAGGCACAAGAGGCTCAGAGATTGCGGAGGAAAAAACATGCTGAGAAGCGTATGTTGGATATGGAGAGGCGGCAGAAGCAACGTGTGGAGGAAATGAGAGAGACAGAAAAGAAGGTTTGCTTAGTTACTGTATTCATTAATGCTGATATTCGTAAGCAGTTCCCTTTCTGTCACTGATGACAAATATTCGAAACCCGAATAAATCACTACCCCATTTGTTCTATGATAAAAAACTCAGGACAAGGAAAATATGAACTTGAAAGAACAGCTTCGGATTGAAGTAAGAAAGAATCTGAGTAAATTGGAATTGTCTTGCAATGATATGGCATCACTACTTCGTGGCTTGGGAGTTGATCTCACTGAAGGTTCTAATCCCTCGACACATGAGGTATGGAACCAAATGTCCTTGTTCTGGGCACTTAAATTCGGTGCTGGGATTCGGGAAATCATCCAATTTCATATTTGGTCTCTGCATTTTATATTTTTTATTCTGGCTTTTCGAGTAGAGGTTACCGAGTCAGATCAATATAAGGGATGTTAATCGTTTTTTAGGTGCACGCGGCTTATAAACGGGCATTGCTTAGATTTCATCCAGACAGAGCATCCAGAACTGATATTCGTCAGCAGGTTGAAGCAGAGGAAAAGTTTAAGCTCATTTGTCGCATGAAAGAAAGATATTTATCGGCTCCCTGCCGCTGATTTTCTTGTAATATATGTAGTGTAGAGCTGATGATCGATGAACACCGTAATGCACAAGTTTATATACTTGGTTCAGAACCAGAATCAATCACAAAGTGTTGAAAATTCTACCGGCCATTGTTTTGTTTCTCTTAGAAGAAGGTACATATTGGTGACAGCATATAGCAGTGTATTGTTCTGGACGTATTATTAGTATTATTATCACTTAATGCAAGTGGAGGACAATACTCATTGTAACCTGCACCTGGTGGCAGATTTTACAAACTTTGCTGAAGAACTATTTTCAGCCCCTGCTATGGGCACAATGTGATGTGATGAACTGCAGGATCAAATAGAGTGACCTTCATCTGCTGAGTGGCTAAGTTCACCCCAACACTTCAAGGTTGAACACTTAGTTATGGAAAAAAAATTTATTTTTGGTTTAGAATGATATCATCTATAAAGATTAATGTTGCAAACTAGTCATGATTCTTGTCCAGCTGTTGGGGGCTTCCTTTAGAATTCTCTTGTTTCATATCCGTATTTGAGGTATATTAATTACAACTATTTCTATGGTTTCTGTTATGGTGACAGACCAGTACTTTAGGATTTTTGTTTTTTTTTTGTTTTTAAATAAAATTTTGACAAAAGGAATGTGTAATTCTTACCTAATAGACAAATATGATATTACCTAATTCCGCCACTACACTCAGTAACTTCAGTCTTCAATGGATTGATTCTATGTTTTAACTTGCTAAACGGGATTTACACTTGCTCAATGGTAATTGTTAGTCGTATCAAGATGACTGAAAAATACAAGTTACAAGCAAAATGGTGATAAGAAACAGAAAATCAGATTGCTAATGAAAACAGCAAGAGTGGAGGTTGAATCTGACGGACGGAGGTCATCTCATTTGAGATGATGAATTGTATGGCCATACACTAGCTTACTCAGCCTCCCATTATTTTGTTATGGTTCTTATGGATGTGAGTAAAATACACACAGCGAGAAGTTCAAGTGCAATTGGAATGAGAATAACCATATTTCGATTCTTTCACTTCTTCTAGTCTGATGTGGCAGACAATATTTGACATGGAAGCGATATAGTAAAAATGAAGAGTAAAAGTCCATTAAGGACTCTAGTTTAAGTATAAGTTCAAGTCTGTTTCTGATTAGTTCACCCAACTAATCATTAGGACAGTAGGTTTACGTTTTCTATCAGGTTTTGCATTATTCTTCTACTTCAAGTAGAACTCCTATGTACTAGGCTATTTAAATCCAAGTTATCTTAATCAAGAGACAGATTATTCCTTCAGTTTTGTTTAGTATGTTTGATCTCTCGAGCATCTTGTTGATTGAACAAACTTAACAAATTGCACTACTAAAAAAAATAGCATTTCCAACTGCCATTTCCAACTGCCAGCCATTGGAAATGGACTGTTTCCAACGGCTGGCAGTTGGAAAATAGTCAGTTGGAAAATCATTCGTTGGAAGCTAATTTTCCAACTGCCCAGGAGTGAGCAATTGGAAATTCCAACTGTCAGCCGTTGGAAAAAAAGCAGTTGGAGAATTTCCAACAGATTTATTAATTTTTTTTTTTTTGGGTTTCCAACGGCCTGGGCAGTTGGAAATTTTCAAGCCATTGGAAAATTTTCCAACGGCCTGGGCAGTTGGAAAATTTTTAAGCCATTGGAAATTTTTCCAACTTAAAAATTTTCCAACGGCCTAGGCAGTTGGAAATGTGACAGTTGGAAATTTTTTAAGCTATTGGAAAAATTTCCAACTGCCTCAGCAGTTGGAAAATTTTTCAGATTTTTTTTTTAGCTTCGAAATATTTTTTTATTTATATTATTTATCTCTATACTATCCATTTCCAATCGAATGTATTATTTAAACGTTAACCTCGTATGCTGCGAATACTGATATCGTTTGTAGTCAATTTTTTAAACTTGCAAAATTTCATAAATTTTAATTACTAAGTGAATGTGTGTTAAAACAAACATACAGAATCCTTAAACTTACTAAGCCAAGTTGGAAATTTACTACTAAATCCACATGAGCATGATATACCAGTACAGTTTAAATTACATGCTTTCATAATCGAACTAAGTGAATGTTTGTCTATAAATACATATAGTAGCATGATATACCTGATCTATGCGTCATCCGATCCGGAGTCATCATCATCATCTGCAGGTGGTGCGGGGGGGGGGGGGGGGGGGGGGGGGAATGCCAAGTGAATTGCATATGTACTCCATCTCAGATCGTTGTCTCCTCCTCAGACGTTCTAGCTTCCGCTCATAATGTGATGCTTGTTGTGCAGTTTGCTCCGCTACGGCTCGCTGTACTTGTTCAGCGAACTCCGGAGTCTGCATCACATCAACATGTGCTGCATGAGTAAGCCCTGGTCGCCGTCGTCCAGGCACGAGATGTTGTTCTGATCCAAGCCCAAATACACGCCCTTTCTTCCTGCCCCCAGCAGCGGCACTTATGATCGCAACCTCATCTATGTCAGGTGCGCCACCTGAATCATCCGTTTGCTGCGTTGCTTCCTCGATCTCAGCAGCTACTATTGCCTGCATATAACAGTACAGAAAAGTCTTTAGTAACAAGATCAGAAATTATACTTAAGCATTATGTAACTATTACTTACCGCAAGTTCTTCAATACGCCTGTTAACGTAATCCCCGCTCTTTTTCTTATGCGTTTGCTGCATCACCTTGAACAATCCTGGGTCCCTCTTCTCCGGATCTTTATCACGCTACATTTGAAACATAGTCACATTAATTGATTGCCCAAATAAAGTTACATGAATTATGTGTAAAAGATTATGAATATTTTACCATTCGTTCTCGGTGTTCAGTAATGGAAACCGAACCTCCTGCATATGTAGCACTGCATGCACCTGTGGAGTTAGATGACTCCGATGATGAAGCTCGTATCGTCTTACCCCTTGCCGATTGCTCGTTAAACTCCGCGGTGTCCCACCATGCTTCCATTTCTGCATACTGCGCGTCGGTCATAAAAGATGCCCTTGCTCGGCGTTTCTCCGGATTCTTTTCTCGGCGGATGTCCCCCAACGTTTGTCAGTAATGAGCAACCGCCAACATATGCCAGATGCGGTAGACCTCATTATGGTGGGCTGCATCCCACTCATATAATCCCTGCACGTTATGAACGAAATAAACTAACCTAAAAAGGATCTATAGATTCAAACATATATGATAAAGGCGAAATAATTATAACAAATATCTAACCTCAAATACGCGCCACCACGCCTGAATATCTGCTGGACTCGCGCTCGTCCAGTTATGATGTCCCCTGAAGTGTGTGGTGAAGCATCTAGTGACCAACCTTGTTGCTCGTGATGGAAGGAAGCTACATGAAGTGGATGTTTCATAGAATTCATGAAATTAGTCTTACTGCGACTTCAGATACTACATGTTAAATAAACTAATTTGGTACAAGCGGGTGCATTACTTACGTGTTCCCGTGAGGTACTATCCGTAAACGAGACTGGAGGGAGGCTTGGGATACCGTGTTCTGACCATGTGAACTCCCACCATCCGGTGAGACTACAGGGGTCGGGATAGACCGACTACCACTGCCACGTCTCGGACCAATGTGAATACCACCTGTGGGAGGGTGAGGATGATGAACAGGTGTTTGTTCTGTTGATGGCTGTGCATCCGAATCATGGGAGTGCGATTGGCGTGCCCGCTCATGTCTACCTATTGGTTCAGCTAAAACTTCTTTCATTTGCTGAAATAGCCCTTTCCCTGGGCGACGTGTATATGTTTGATCTCCTTTTGGTGGCATCTACATTATTATGAAATCCCATACAAAAGTTTACATAACGTAAATTCAAACATTGAAATAAAACTTGCTCAATCATATTGTAGGCACCAGGTTAAAGTTTCAGTTGCTCTTTACATATATATTAAAAGTTAATTACTAAACGAGAACATTACATAATACAATAACATATGCACGTTTACATTATTCTGAGTTTCCAAGTTCATCTGAATTTGATTTCTCTGATTCGTCACTATCAGTATCCCCTGATTCAAAATCATTTTCGTCATCACTTCCTTCAAGGGACTCCTCATTTTCAGAGAAGTCGTCATCTCCCAAAGTTTCATCCCTCAATGCCATGTCTTCCTCCACAGCTTCCCATACACCTGTTTCAGCTAAATTGTCGATTGGGTCATCCATAATTATGGGAGACCTGTTCACCCCGGCCTGCAATTCTTCCTGATATGCATCTTCGACATCAGCTACATCATTATGAACAATGCGTCTAGGTTTGATTTTCAACACCACCAACCAACCCGTTTTGTCACGTGACTTTGTGGGATAATGGGTGTAGTAAACTTGATCAGCTTGGGCAGCAAGAATGAACGGGTCAAACTTCCCATATCGACGACCATCACAAACCTCAACTATCCCATATTGTTGGTGAACCCGAATGCCACGATTTGGAGTAGGGTCAAACCAAGCACACTTAAACAATACTACTTTTTTATGTGGCCACCCAGGATATTCCAGTTGAATGATTTCTTCTAACACCCCATAAAAATCACATTCAACCTCACTTGATCCTGAAGTCCTAATACATACTCCACTGTTAAATGTTGCTTTGTCGCGACCCCAGTCGCTAATGTGGAACTTGTACCCATTTATGAAGTAAACAGGCCAACTCTCAACACGACGAGATGGCCCGCATGCAACATCCCACAAGAAACGGTCCGTGATCGTGTTTCTTACATCATTCACCTAGTTTCAAACAGTCATAATATCAATATGTATTTTGGTTATTTATCAAAATATGGGTAATTTGAAGTGTAAGTAACTTACATAGTTTCTAAGCCATGTCTCAAAGTTATTCTCAATGTAGACATCCAGGTCTGCCATCTGTATATTGGGTGCATGCATACGCACCTCATCAACGAACAAACTACAAGATGGCATAAGATTATAATTGGAGCATAAACTGGATGATGTTAGTAGAAAAGAATAAAAGTTTTGTTTCAGAGAAACATGTGTGGGATATGGGATGGGTATTGTTTCACTTACTCGAGGTACGGCTTCACCTCCTTACAATTCAGTAACACATATGCAGCTGCGACCCTCAATTCATTGTCATCAAGATAGCGATACCTTGATGCCCCATATGGTCGACCCGGGTATCTAAATATAGACCACACCGATTCATCAAATGGTCCTTCGCCCCCATCATCATTACGAGGTACTCGAGTAGCCATATGTGGGATATGGGATTCAAAGTAGTGAGAGCAAAATGTAGAGGTCTCCTCAATTAGATATGCTTCACAAATTGAACCCTCTACATGAGCCTTATTTGAAACCTTCATTTTGAGGTCATGCATACAACGCTCAAACTTGTACATCCACCTATATTGAACGGGGCCTCCAACTCTTGCTTCGTAAGGTAGGTGAACCGGCAAATGTTCCATCGAGTCGAAAAAAGCCGGTGGGAAAATTCTTTCCAACTTACAAAGTATGACAGGTATATTTGCTTCCAACTCGAGCATGTGATTCACATCTAACTCTGGGGAGCATAAATCTCGAAAGAATTGGCTTAACTCGGTCAACGGTTTCCATATATTATCAGGCATTGCTTCAAGTGCAATTGGGAGGAGCCTCTGCATCATTACATGACAGTCATGGCTTTTCATACCCGACAGTTGACTTACATTACTGTCAACACACCTCGCAAGGTTCGATGCATACCCGTCTGGGAGTCTAAGTGTTTTAACCCAAGTAAGCACATCAGTTCTGTGCTCTCTGTTTAGTGCAAATGTGGCTTTAGGTTTAACTGCTCGGCCGTCACCCTGAGGAATTAAATGTAGCTCTGATCGGCTGCAGAGAATCTCAATGTCTTGACGAGCCTTGACGTTGTCCTTAGTTTTATTGGTCACATCCATCACTGTATTCCATATATTGTCAAACACATTCTTCTCTATATGCATAACATCCAAATTATGGCGGATCAAATTAGTCTTCCAATACGGTAGCTCCCAGAAAATACTTCGTTTTGTCCAATTATGGGTTCTGCCATAACCTGGTATGGTTACAACCTGTCCATTGTGCACTACAGAAGGCAAATGTGAGATACGTTCAAATATTGCTGCTGGTGGTAAACGATCAGGAGGCAACGATTTCTCAACTTTTCCTCTCTTAAAGGAAACTCGGTTCCTTCTGTATGGGTGATCCAACTTTAGAAATTGTCGATGATAATCGAAGAATGACGTTTTCCTTCCATGCTGAAGTTGGAAAGCTTTACTATACTCCATGCAAATAGGGCACGATAACCTCCCATGAGTCATCCATCCGGACAACATCCCATATGCCGGGAAGTCATTTATGGTCCACAAAACCGAAGCGCGGAGCTGAAAATTTTGTTTCAGTGAAACATCCCATGTTTCGACCCCATCCTCCCATAGCTGCTTCAATTCATGAATAAATGGTTGTAAATAGACATCAATATTCTGACGTGGACTCCGAGGGCCAGGTATCAATGCAGTCAAAAACATATATGGCTTCTTCATACACATCCACGGAGGCAAATTATAGGGAGTAACAATGACAGGCCAACATGAGTATTGTTTACCCGAGTACCCGAAAGGCGTAAACCCATCAGAACAAAGTCCAAGGCGAACATTTCGGGCCTCCGCCGCAAACCACGGGTACGTGGAATCAAAATGTTTCCAATCTTCCCCATCTGAAGGATGTTTTAAAACATTTGGCTCGGATCGATGCTCACTGTGCCACCGCATGTGCTCTGCAATTGAGAGTGAAGCATATAGTCGCTGAAGCCGAGGAGTGAGTGGTAAATAGTGCATAGTCTTTCTTGCTCTATCCTTACCTCGCCCATTTGTTCTCGGCTTAAACCGAGATTCACCACAAAACTTGCATTCTGAAGCATCTTCATCAGTATTCCAAAACAACATGCAGTCGTTTACACAACCATCAATTTTAAGATGGGCAAGACCTAGTTGTGAAACTAATTTCTTCGTCTCATACCAATTGGATAGCATCTTGCTGTCACTTGGCTGCGTCTCTTTCATCAACGCTGCAATACCATCATAACACCCTCTTGGTATATGATATTCTGCTTTTAGGTTTAACAACCGAACTGCAGCAGAAAGCTCAGAATGCTTCTCACATCCATCCCAAAGAGGTGTACTAGCGGAGTACAGTAAATTAGAAAACCTTCTAAAACCTTCATTAGGTTGTTGATCCTGTTCAGTGGAGTTCTGATGCATACTTGGACCCGCTGCATCAAATATCATTTGAGCATATGAGTTTACATTTGAACTGAACTCAGAATGCTCATACCAATCAGAATTATGAAACGGCTGTTGCGGAGGCTCTGTAAATGCCTCCCCATGAGCTGTCCAGTTTGTGTAATGAGCCATGAAACCCACTTTGTATAGATGCACTCTAACGTCATCACAATCCTTAAACTTCAAATTTTTACACTTCCTACACGGGCAACGTATTTTGTTGCCATCCATGTGAGCTGGGTTACTACAGGCAAATGTTATGAACTGCTCAATCCCTGTCTCCCACTCCTCTGTGTACCCAACTCGGCCAGGTAAATAACGACTACTATACATCCAACTACGGTCCATGAAGTCCTACCAATAGATTATTTTGTTTAGTTAATCTAAACCATGTCATTTAAAACACACAAACTGTAATGACTAAGTCACGGTTTACGTAAGGTTAACAGCATACTTTGAATTTTAGTTAAGGTTTACTGTTAAAACGTAATAGGAAGTAATTCATAATATTCTTTCCATATAAGTATTATTATAATTATAGCAATAATTACATTTTCGTGTACTATTACTTTACTACTACTCATACAAACTGCATTATTAGTACAATTATGAAATATTATGGTCCATATTATAATTAAGATTATGACTATTATTATAATTATTTAAGGTTATTACAACTATTAGTGACATATATTTCATCTATTAGTACTCTTGTTATTACTATTAGTATTATTAGTAATTATTACTACACTTGTTGGGTATAGTATTATTAATATTGTGATTATTATGATAATTATTATTAGTAATTATTACTACACTTGTTGGGTTTATTATTATTATTATTATTCTTTCCATATAACTATTTTTATAATTATTATTATAATTATTATTATACTTATTACTACTCTTGATGGGTTTATTATTATTATGATTATTATTATTATTATTATTATTATTATTATTATTATTGGGTTTATTATTATTATTATTATTCTTTCCATATAACTATTTTTATAATTATTATTATAATTATTACTACTCTTGATGGGTTTATTATTATTATGATTATTATTATTAGTATTATTATTATTATTATTATTATTATTATTATTATTATTATTATTATTATTATTATTATTATTATTATTATTGGGTTTATTATTATTATTGTTATTATTATTATTATGATTGTTATTATTATTATTATTATTATTAATATTATTATTATTATTATTCAGTTTATTATTATTATTATTATAATTACTACTCTTCCTAATTGGGTTAAACATTATTATTATGATTATTATTATTATTATTATTACTATTATTGGGTTTATTATTATTATTATTATTACTACTAGATATATTTTGTACAATTTATATTAATGCCAATAATGAAAACATTGTAATCAAAATTCCAAAATAACCATTGTACGTTGTAACAAAATATATAACCCAAAGAATTGACTTCAAACTAATGCCGTTGCTATTTTTGAAATATACTAAATAATTTAACACACAAACATACTAATTACAAAAAGTTAGCATCCAAGTAATTATTTTCTGTTCTTAAATATACAAACTACTTTGACACATAAATATACAACCTAAATAATTTACATCCCACCATTAATAATTATTTTTAAATATACTAAGTATTTCATATTTATAAATATACTAAAAAATTTCACACACAAATTTACTACCTAAACAATATACTTAAAACTAATTATTTTCTATTCTTAAAGACACTAACTAATTTTACACATAATTATTCTACCTCAATAATTTACATAAAACTAAGAAATTATTATTCTTAAATATAGTAACTAATTTGACACATAAATGAACTACCTAAACATTGTATTTACTTAACACTAATTATTTACTATTTTTAATTATACTAACTATTTTCACACATAAATATACTATCTACACAATTTACTTAAAACTAATAATTTCCTATTTTAGAATTAATCCTTAAAATAATGAAAAATGTAAGAAAGTTTACATAAATTAAAAATTGCAATGGGTAACCTACAAAATTCACATCCAAGCAGCAACAACACCAAATCACAAATATTTCCCATATTTCAAATGAAATTAACATGTAAAAATTCGGAAAGTGCATATTTTTTCGGAAAAATTATAATAAATTCGTATTTAAGAAACTAACCTCAAATCCGGCACTTAACTTCCTTCAAATGCGTGAAAATGGCTTCAAATCTGCCACAACAACCAAAATCTTGAATACATTATCAACAAAAAACATAAACGAACGAAATCCCAAAAAAAAAAAATTTCAAACAACCTAAAAAAACATGAAACTCACCAACAGATCGAGAGAAACGAAAACAGATCCACGTGGAAATGAGGTAGACGAACGCGATTCGGCCCTTAATGCTCGGGATTTTCGTGATGTGTGTGTTGTGTTCGTAATGGAAGAGAGAAGACAGAGAAGCGAAATGTAGGGAGAAGAGAGGAAGAAGACGACGCGAGCTGGCTGTGCATCGGGGGGGCTGGAGAATTTCAAGCCAATTTTCCAACGGCTGAAGCCGTTGGAAACTATAAATGAAACGGTGAGTTTCATTAAATGACATTCCAACGGCCTCAACCGTTGGAAACCTTCAGCTGGCAAAAATCCCACGTTTCATTTTCCAATGGCTTAAGCCGTTGGAAACCTTCAGCTTATTATTTAAATTCTCCGCATTAATTCCAACGGCTTCCCCGTTGGAAACCCGTAGCTTGTTAATTAAACATCCAGCATTAATTCCAACGGCTTTGGCCGTTGGAAACCTTCAGGTAAGTTATTTAATTTTTACGATTAATTCCAACGGCTTAAGCAGTTGGAAACCCGTACCTTATTAATTCAATTCTCACCATTAATTCCAACGGCCATGGCCATTGGAAACCCGGAGCTTATTAATTAAACATGCAATATTAATTCCAACGGCTTTGGCCGTTGGAAACCCGTAGCTTATTAATTAAACATGCATCATTCATTCCAACGGCTTTCGCCGTTGGAAAACTGGAGGTAGGTTATAAAATTCTCGTGATTAATTCCAACGGCTTTGACCGTTGGAAACATTAGTAAAATTCTCATAATATTTTCCAACGGCTTTGGCCGTTGGAAATTTTCAGTTTATTAATTTTGAATCTTCAACATTTAATTTCCAACGGCTTAGCCGTTGGAAATATTGCACCCTTTATACTTTAAAGATTTTTTACTGGTTTTCACTTATCCTATATATTTTCCAACGGTTTTAGCCGTTGGAAATGATATTTATAAAACATATTTTTTATGTCCTAATTTTTCCAACGGCTAAGCCGTTGGAAAATGTTTCCTCTAGCCTCCAACGGTTGTGGCAGTTGGAACTTTCCAACGGTTAGACCGTTGGAAATTTAGGCCATTGGAAAATTAAGGTTTTTTAGTAGTGTTGGTATCAGAGAAGGATTCAAACGAAAGCAGCAGACTTTCGAGTGACTTGCGATCAAAGAAAGACAGATAGCAAGCGAGAACAATGGAGGTTTTGTCCAGCCAGCCATACCACGGTTCGATGGGCATTATGATCATTGGAGCTTGCTAATGGAGAATTTCTTGAGATCCAAAGAATACTGGAATTTGGTAAAGAATGGGTACGAGGAACCAAGAGAAAGAGAAGTGCTCACAGAAGCACAGCAAAAAAGACTTGATGAACTGAAGCTCAAAGACTTAAAGGTAAAGAATTACTTGTTTCAAGCAATAGATAGAGCCACACTTGAAACTATTTTGGAAAAGAAGACATCCAAACAAATCTGGGATTCAATGAAGAATAAATTTGAAGGGAATGCACGAGTTAAACGCTTCATTCTTCAAGCACAAAGAAAGGAGTTTGAGATCCTGGAGATGAAATAAGGAGAAACCATATCTAAGTACTTCGCCAAAGTAATGTCTGTGGCCAACAAAATGAGAACATATGGAGAGCAGTTGAAAGATGTGACAATTGTGGAGAAAATTCTCAGATCCTTAACTGTCAAGTTTAATTACATTGTCTGTTCTATTGAAGAATCCAAGGATATTGACAGTTTATCCATAGATGAGTTACAAAGTTCACTAATCGTGCACGAGCAGAAGTTTCAAAAGGCAAGAAGTGAAGAACAATCCTTGAATGTGATCACTGGAAGCAGATCTATTGGCAGAGGACGAGGAAGAAGTGGATATAGAGGAAGAGGAAGAAGTCGTCAAGGCTTCAGTAAAGCAACTGTAGAATGCTATAAGTGTCACAAATTGGGACACTTTCAATATGAGTGTCCCACGTGGGACAAAGAAGCAAATTACACAGAATTTGATGAAGAAGAGGGCATGCTATTAATGACACATGTTGACTTGTCTGAAACTAGTAAGGAAGATATGTGGTTCTTGGATTCAGGATGCTCGAATCACATGAGTGGAAACAGATCTCTGTTCAGAAGCCTGGACAAAAGCTTCAAGCATACAGTAAAACTAGGCAACAATATGAAGATGAATGTGACTGGAAAAGGGAATGTGAGATTATCATTGAATGGAGTCAGCTACACAATCTCAAAAGTATTCTACGTACCAGATCTGAAGAATAACCTGTTAAGTATTGATCAGCTGCAACAGAAGGGTGTGGCCATTGTGTTCAATGAAGGAAAATGCAAAATCTACCATCCAGACAAAGGGTTAATCATTGAAGCCTTCATGACAACTAACAGAATGTTTACTTTATCAAGCAAATCATAGGCACATGAAGAAACTTGTTTTCAAACTGGATCTCAGGACTTGACTAATCTTTGGCATAGGAGATATGGGCATTTAAGCCTTAAAGGCCTAAAGACACTACAAACTAAAGAAATGGTATGTGGACTTCCTCATCTCCCAACATAAAAAACTTCATGCACCTGTTGCCTGATTGGAAAGCAACATAGAAATCCTATCCCTAAGGAAACCACATGGAGAGCAACACAAAAGTTAGAGCTAATTCACGCTGATATATGTGGACCTATCAACCCTACATCCAACAGCAAGAAAAGGTATTTCTTATGTTTCATTGATGATTTTAGCAGAAAAGCATGGGTATATTTCTTGACAGAAAAATCAGATGCTCTACAAATGTTTAAAATCTTCAAGAAACACGTAGAGAAGGAGACTGGAGTCTACATAAAATGTTTACGTATTGACAGAGGGGGTAAGTTTAACTCAGAGGAATTCAAGAGGTTCTGTGAAGAAAATTGTGTGAAAAGACAACTAATCACAGCCTTCACTTCACAACAGAATGGTGTGGCAGAGAGGAAGAATAGGACTGTGATGAACATGGTTCGAACCATGCTGTCAAACAAGAAGATTCCCAAGACCTTCTGGCCTGAAGCAGTAAACTGGGCAATCTACATCCTAAACAGGTGTCCCACTTTAGCAGTTAAGAATATCACTCCTCAAGAAGCTTGGAGTGGAATTAAACCAAGAGTAGAGCACTTAAGAATTTTTGGAAGCCTAGCTCATGTTCACGTGCCAGATGCAAGGAGAACCAAACTTGATGACAAGAGTTTCACCTGTGTATTTTTTTGTGTCAGTGAGGAGTCAAAAGCATACAGATTATATGATCCAACTTCAAAAAGAATTGTTGTCAGCAGGGACGTGGTTTTTGAAGAAGAAAAACAATGGAATTGGGAAGAGAACTATAGACAACAGGTTCTGATGGAACTCGAGTAGGAAGAGAATGAATTAAATGAGAAATTTGATAGAGAAATAAGTGAAAGTGACAAGAATGATGCCAATGCAAAAGAGACTGAATCAAATGAAACTGAACAAGGAGAAGATGTAAGGAAAAAGGATAAAAGAACAAGACAACCACCAAGATGGATGCAAGACTATGAAAGTGGGACAGGACTTTCTAAAGATAAAGTTAATATGGTGGCTGTAGATGAGACAGATCCTGTGCTCTTCGAAGATGCTGTGAAAAGTCACAAATGGAGGAAAGCCATGGACACTGAAATAGAAGCAATAGTGCAAAACAACACCTGGACACTCACAGAATTACCTCCAGGTGCCAAGAGAATTGGAGTCAAGTGGGTTTATAAAACAAAATACAATGAACAAGGAAAGATTGACAAATACAAGGCTCGGCTGGTTGCTAAGGGTTACTCACAAAAGCATGGAGTAGATTATACAGAAGTATATGGCCCCGTGGGTAGAATGGACACAGTTAGAATGATCATTGCCTTGGCAGCTCAAAGGAACTGGGAAATCTTCCAGTTAGATGTAAAATCAGCCTTTCTCCATGGGAACTTGAATGAAAATGTCTTTGTTGAACAGCCAAGAGGATATGAGAAAAAGGGGGGAGAACACTTGGTGTACAAGCTGCACAAAACTCTATATGGTTTAAAGCAAGCTTCAAGAGCTTGGTTCAGTAGAATTGAAACTCATTTTCTAGAGCAATGATTCCAAAGATGCGGCAGTGAACAGACATTGTTTACTAAGAAAAGTAAAGAAGGAAAGATTCTAATAGTGAGCATCTATGTTGATGATTTAATCTTCACTGGAGATGATAGAAGCTTAATGGACAGTTTTAAGGTTTTTATGATGAAAGAGTTTGATATGACTGATTTGGGAAAGCTGAGATTTTTTCTTGGAATAGAAGTGCTTCAAAAGGCTGATAGTATCTATATTTACCAAAGAAGGTATGCACATGAAGTATTGAAGAAGTTTGGAATGACAGAAAGCAATTCAGTAGCCAGCCTGATAGTTCCAGGATTTAAGATAAGTAAGGACTTAAATGGGGAGAAAGTTGATGAGACTTATTACAAACAAATCATAGGAAGTCTCATGTATTTGACATCAACCCGACTTGATATGATGTTTGCCATCAGTCTTATTAACAGATACATGGCCAGACCTACTGAGCTTCATCTACAAGTAGGAAAAATGGTGCTGAGGTATCTTAAAAGAACCATGAATTATGGAATTCAGTACAAGAAATGAGAAGAGAGTAACTTGAGAGCTTTCACAGATAGTGACTACGCTGGAGACATGGAAGATAGAAATAGCACTTCAGGATATGTGTTCCTAATGAACTCAGGAGCTGTTGCCTGGTCTTCAAGGAAACAACCAATAGTAACTTTGTCTACCACTAAAGCAGAATTCGTGGCAACAGCAGGATGTGCATCTCAAGCTGTTTGGATGCAAAGAATACTAAAGGAACTGGGACATGATCAGAAGGACAGCATAACAATGATGTGTGATAACAGCTCAACAATCAAACTTTCTAAGAATCCTGTTATGCATGGACGAAGTAAGCATATTGATGTGCGTTTTCATTTGTTGAGAGAACTAGTAAAAAAAGGAGCCATCGAGCTAATACATTGTGCAAGTCAGAATCAAATAGCTAATGTGATGACAAAACCGTTGAAGCTTGAAATTTTCCAAAGACTTCGAGAGCAGCTAGGAGTCTATGATGTTTTAGAAATAAACTAAATGCCTATGGCAATTAGTTTAAGGGAGGGAATGAAGAGTAAAAGTCCATTAAGGACTCTAGTTTAAGTATAAGTTCAAGTCTGTTTCTGATTAGTTCACTCAACTAATCATTAGGACAGTAGGTTCACGTTTTCTATCAGGTTTTGCATTATTCTTCTACTTCAAGTAGAACTCCTATGTACTAGGCTATTTAAATCCAAGTTATCTTAATCAAGAGACAGATTATTCCTTCAGTTTTGTTTAGTATGTTTGATCTCTCGAGCATTTTGTTGATTGAACAAACTCAACAAAAAAGTATCCTATTTCAAAAAATAAGATTAAAAGTACCATTATTTGAGCATTAAGATCTACATCTACACCTATTAGGGAAAACACTCCATTATGTATCGTATGGACTACACACTTAATCTTAATTCATTAAAAATTAGCTTAAGGCTCAGTTTTTTTTTAGCAAGCTTTCAATACACACACACACATATAAAAGAGAGAAAGAGAGAGAAGACTCTTTTTCCTTCATCAAATTATACAAGATCATGTGAGCTTGTCTTATAAAAATAACTCTCAAGTTTTGCTATCACAAATGGGCTATACTTATCTCCTTTCTCTGCAAGTTCCCTTCCAAAACCTCGTTTGAAAAAAAGCTAACCAAATTATAGAAAATCAATTCAACGGAATTCCATAATTGGTAGATGTCAGGCACCTTTCAGTATATTGTTAAACACTTCAAATAAATTGGTGGTTAAGATTTCATATCTTTTACTTCTATCATGTGATAATGCCCATTGAGATACAAGTATTGCGTCCAACCATCTCTTAGCTTCTAGCTTGATTCTTGCTATCTCATTCATAATAGCATCAAATTTTCGTAGTTGGTGTGATTTCCAACTTCATAAACAAAATTTTTTAGATGCTTATTATGAAACTTCTCATTAAAATTATTGCAAATATGCCTCAAGCAAAATCGATGATAAACCCATGGTTCATGTCATTTGGAGTCAATTTTTTTAACAGCAACAAAAATACTATAGCGTTTGTCAGAAATAAAACAAACACCTCTTCTTTATGTGACTTTTGTAATGCAAGCAAGAAACCAACTCTAGTTATCATAAGATTCTTCTTCTACAATAACAAGGGCAAGTGGATAGAGTTGATTGTTTCTATCTACTCTCATTGCAATCAGCATTTTACCTTTATATCTACTATACAAACAAGTAGCATCTATACTAATAACTGTACTGCAGGACTAAAAACCCTCAATGGATTGTGGGAAAACCTTGGTCATTACCAACGCGTTGGACCATTGGTAAATTACCAACGCGTTTAACCGTTGATAAATTTTTTATTTTTTACCAATAATCTAGCGTGCAAATCGTTGGTAATTATTATTATTAAACAATTTACTTCCCACGCAGTGGACAACCAATTTGCCAAACACTCAATTATTAAAAAGATATATTTAATTGTTGGCTTGTAAAACATATTTGACATTGAATTAAATACTATGTTTCACTACAACATTTCAAATGTTACAATTGAGATGCAATTTTCAAAAGTAACATTCTATATACTAAGTTGACTGACAAAGTTTCATTGATAATCGAAAAAAATTTATCACATAATTTTGTATAAGTTTTTAGTGAATTTAGAAAATATACATCTATCTCAAACTAGAGCTTAGCTTCAATGAGAAAATAACCACATCTTGTTTTTCGTCCATTTTCTGGTGCCAACGTCACTTGAGAGAGGAGAGAGTTCAAGCACAAGCCTTGTCTTAGACAAATCACGTAGACTTATTTATTGACAGCTGCCGCTACACCATTCCTGCCACAATTTTTGTGTTGTGCATGAAATGAATGCAATGCGTATTCAGCATTCGAAGCGGCATGATAACATAAATGGACTTTCTTACGATGCTTTAATTGCCTATTAGTGGAGGAGAACCGTCAGCTTGGAAAGGCACCCAAGATTTTTAATAAAAACAAACAACAAACATTAATTTTATCCATTGACCCGGTACTTTTGAGAGATCATATAATATCTAAAGCTCTTCATCCATTGGCCCCTATTGCCATGCCTATGCATGAGCTTTCAATTTTCACTCACCAAGACTGACGACAAACAAAATTAATGAGACAACTAATCCTGCCAAGGATCACTCTCCGCTCTCACTTCCGAAGGTTCCACTACTTCAGCTTCTGTGGCTTCACCATCATTATCTGCGGCTCCGCCCGTTTCTTTCTGTGCTTCTGTTGTTTCCTCTACGTCTGACCTACCCCATCTTCCGCCAACAGCTATTGCCATCATCTCATATATCTTGCTACCCAATTCAGCCGGGCTATCCGGCTACATTATACATATGAAAAAAAAGTTAAGAGTTTAGCACCAAAAAGTCTTATAAAAAAGAAAGAAATTCTCAAAGAAAACAACATCGACAAAAAAAAAAAACCAAACTTTGCTGCCGAGCGATGTTTAAATAGAACTCACAGTGAACCCGCTGGAAATTAGAGCAGTGTCATACAACAAGTCAACAACTCTCTTGGCATCACTACTGTCTGGCGCATGTTTGCATGCCGCCTACAAGTAAAATCACAAATTAGAATGTTAGAATGACCAAATTTTAATATTCATATTTATCTTCATCGTTCAACTCATCCACATCATCATCCCTAAACTAGTAAAGCATTTGCATCCATTGATACAGAGATCTACAAAACAAATTGCTAACCTATGCAAGGGGAAGAACAGTTATATGTAATGACCCTTGACACTCCAAGCAGATAAAGTTCAGACATATTTTGTAGGATTTTCTGTTGGCAATTTCTTGATGTCTTAATAATGTTTTCAAATTAAATAAAAAAAAAATGTCACCACCAACTCATTTATTCTTCAATTATCTTCATGTTGACCACAGGCAAGAAAATATACTCATAAAGAAGTCTATCATCCAGCTAATGCTTGGCTAATAAACTAACATAACTAAGCATGTTAGTGCAAGGCTCTATTCGGTATTTAAATAAAACAGTAAAGGGGCCAACACCAGGTAGAACCATCTTACATTCAAGTCCTTGATAACTGGATGGTCAGGATTAATCTCCAAAATCCTCCGGCCTCTCATAAATTCCAAACTTGAGGTATCTCCAAGAGCCTGGGCTTTCATCAACCTTCCCAGTCCACAGTTGTTTTTCATTAAATTTAACATTATATGATGTCAATAATCTTATCTACAATTAAATAAGAGTTACAAACCTCTCCATATTGGCAGACCATCCAAATTTGCCAGAAACAAGCACACAAGGAGATGAGCTCAGTCGCTTAGAGATTTGTACTTTGGCTACCTTTTCACCAAGTTGTTGTTTTATCCAATCACAGAGAAGAATGTATTCTTGCTTGGTTTCCCTCTCTTCAGCCTCATCCTCATCTCCTGATATGTCACTCACCCAATGAGAAAATATAAAAGGACAAGTAAAAGAAACAAATAACGAAATATACAGCAAAACACACTTAGAAAAGGAATTCGTAAAACTAACCAAGCTCCAAATCTTCCTTGCTTATATCAACAAATTTCTTCTCCTTGTACGTCTGTAGGTTCTGGATGGCAACCTCATCGATAGGCTCAATTAAATACAAAACCTATGATTAAAGAAAAGAAAACAAACCACATTAGCTATCATGTAAAGAGAATGAAACTAAGATACAGGTATACAAACACAATAACCATGGGCACAAACTGGATGGAAGAAGCCAATATTTTGGTCTAACATGCACTCAAAATAGAATTATCAAAAATGAATAACTGGCAAGACAGGATACCTTTCCCCTCACATAAACATGAAAAAGTATCAAGCTTCAAACCACATACATAACGAGAAAAAGACAGGTTTTGGAGTTGCACATAGAATCATCAAACAGGCAGTGGTACATGGGAATTATCACACATGAATAACTGGCAAGACAGAAAACTTTCCCCTCACGTAAACATGAAAGAGTATCAAGATTCAAACCACATATGTAAAGAGAAGAAGGACAGGTTTTAGAGTTGCACATAGAATTATCAAATAGGCAGTGGTACATTGAAACCCTTTCCCAAGATGACCAACAATTAACCAATCAAATCAGATTGTTTAGTAATATTAATATTTTCCACTAAACACCACGTCCTGAGTCTTAGCAAAAAATTCCAATAGTACCTACTTGAACAGCCATACCTCAATGTCCTTCTGGACAAGCTTCTCCAAGAAAGGAGCTGTCTTCGCACTCTTCAAACTGTCAGTTGCCAGATAATATATTGCCTTTTGCTTTTCCCCCATGTTCTCAACATATTCATCCAAGCCAGTCAGCTCATCCCCACTTTTGGACGTGTGAAAACAAAGTAGAGGAGCTATACGTTTATGATTTCCAGTGTCTTCAACGCATCCTAATTTTAGGAATCTGCCAAAGTTCTCCCAGAACTTTTTGTAGTCCTGTAAGAAACGCAAATCATATTATAACTTGCTTAGCTGGACTTGTTAGAAAAGATGGAGGAACAAAAACGTACTATTAAAAGCTACCGACCTCTTTATTTTCACTTTCAGCAAGCTCCTGGATCATATCAAATGTCTTCCTGACTAGTCTCTTTCTCATAATTCTCACCTGCAACATAGATTAGAAGAAATTACTAAAAACATCAGAAAGTACTGATTTGCGTAACATCACTATAGCATCCAAGGGCTCAAAATCACAACATTCATACCTAAACATGGAAGCAAACAGAAATTCCTACTTACAATTCGGCTTTCCTGCAAGATCTCTCGAGAGACATTGAGGGGAAGATCATTTGAATCCACCACACCCTTGACAAAGCTCAAGTATCGTGGAAACTACAATAAAATAAAAACCTCACTCAAAAGATGAAGAGAAACAATAATTTTATTTGTAAACCACGGTGTCAACGTACATAGTTAATCAATACATTGACTGGTACACTTCTTATCTACCATTATCAACCAACACACACAGGTAAAAAACATAGGCACATGGGAAAGGGAGAAAGGCTGACAAAATTATTTGCCAACCCAAACAAAAGACAACAAAGAATTTCCATCCCGTCATATGCTACTTCTTGAACTACTTAAGGAAACACTGAACCCAGGGTACAACATTAGGCAAAGTGGCAAGTACTAAAGATACGATGTCTTAAGCCATGTAAAGGGGCAGAGTAAATCATTGAGGTGAAGAAAAGTGCGGTTGGATAGTACTTGCAGAGAATAGCACTCACCAGCTCTCCATCAAAATCATCTGAGATAAATACACGCTTGACATACAAACGTATATTCTTTGTCTTTGGATTTATTACATCTTCATTGTTCAAAGGGCCCATGCCAGGAATGTACAGAACACTCCTAAACTCCACCTCTCCCTGGACACAGTATAAAAAGGTTTGAATACCATCAGACTGATCCAGCTGAATTGTATCACCATAGAGAAGTTATTACCTCTGTGGTGAAGTGAGTGTAGGCAAGTGGATCCAGAAATTCACTGAATGTCTTCTTGTAGAATTCATTGTATTCCTCTTTGGTAACTTCTTTGGGAGTCCGCATCTGCAACAGATGAGCAAAACAATAGGTATGGTATGAGATGATAAACATAATTAAACAACGTACAGAAAGTAATAATGCAGCAGAGCAGCAGAGAAAGACCAGCAACTGGACATTGGAAACAAATGTTCAAGTGATTATATACAATTATGGCAAAGGGACAGGGGTATCCAAGAACTCTATAGGATTCAAAACACTAGTTAATAGTGCAAACAACTTACCCATATTGGTTTAGTCTCATTTGCCAATTCCCAGTCCCAGTACTTTTCTGTTTTAGTTGTCTTCTTTTTTTTCTTCTCACCCTGACAACAGGAAAGGAAGCAAACTCCAAATATGTTCCTTTATAATTCATAGAGCTGTACAAGTGGCATATAGAACAAGGTTACCTCTGGTTTCGCTTCTTCTCCCTCGTTTTGTTCTTCCTCCTCTTCCACCTAAGCAAAATATATCCCCTTGATTAAAAATAGCATAATCAAATTGGGAAAAAAAAGAAAAGGGGAGGGGGGGGGGGGGGGAGGAGAGAGACAGAGACTGATTAAGAAAATGGATAACCTCACCTCAACTGTTCTGGATTTCTCTTGCCATGTGTAGATGGGGAATGAAACAAATTGTGAATAGTTCTTCACCAAACTCTGGATTTTGGCAGGTTCTGAAAATTCATACTTGTCATCTGACTGTCAAAGAAAAAACATCTGAGAGTTCACCAAGGTGCATAGAGCAAAACATCAAACAAATTACGCTACAAAAATGGCACTAAAATCACTTCACGATTTCGTGATCTCGATAGATAGTAACCAAAGGTCTGTTCAATGGCCACACAAACAGAACTTAGAAACATAAGAGTACGCAAGTGCTCATGTACATAAAACAGGCAAGTACAGCATGGAATGAAAAAATCAAGTTCCTCACCAAAGTTTCCAAATAGCAGTTCCTTTTAGTATAAATGTAGGAAAGAGTGTAATATAAAATGATCTGGCATCAAATATAACGAAACGTATGTACATGGTACCCTTAAATAAAGAGTAATTTGTGTTCCGCGGCGTAGAAGCTTTTCAGGATCAGTCTCTTCTCTGATCACGTAGGAACTACTGTCAGCCACTGCTTCCCAGACATATTGCTTATCTGAACTTGGGCTCTTTGTAGAGACGACAACCTGATTGGTCATGTGAAAAGGGAAGTATTCTATTACTCAACTTGAAAATGACAACCAACAGCTGACATGTATATGAACCAATACAAACTGAACTCCACCTTATCAGCAACAAGAAAAGCAGAATAGAATCCAACACCAAATTGACCAATTAGGCCAGTATCAGCCCCAAGATCCTTATTTTCCTATACAAGATAAGACATCAAAGAAATCAGATTTCAAATAACCAAAAAAATAATATAATCCACAGATACAAAAACATAAAGGAACATGGCTAGAACAACATCAATACCTTGAGAGCCTTGAGGAACTTTGAAGTTCCACTCTGGGCAATTGTGCCAAGACAGTCAATTAGCTCTTGCTTTGTCATCCCGATGCCAGTATCCCTGTCAGTTAGTTGAAGCACAGTTATATCAATTATCTACCACGTCAACATACTAAGGAAACAATAACTGAAGCAAATATATGAACTGCGGTACGTGATATTTATGGTCCCATTGTCTGGATCGGGTTTGATGCGTATCTCCAGCTCCCCAGCATCTCCGAGCAGGGAGGGATCCGTCACACTTAAGAACCTGAGCTTATCTAAAGCATCACTCGCATTACTGGCACAAAAGAACATATAAACCAATAAGTAAAACCAAGGGAGAAGCCGCTCAGCATATCTGACACATAAACAAACAAAATGCAGCTCAGTAACAATAATTGACTCGCAATAATCACCTCACAAGTTCTCGCAGAAACACTTCTTTGTGGCTGTATAAACTGTGAACTATCAAATCCAACAAGCGACTGACCTAAAATGGTTTTAAGCAAATACAAAAACTATATGAACACACACTAATAACATCAAATCCTCGTCAGACGTGAAATTCTGAAACAACGAAGAAAAGCTAACTAAAAAAAGCATTGTTTAGTTTATCCTGACAAAGAAAAGCGTCCAACTTTCCGAATCATTTTTCAACCCAATTAGGCGGAACACTTGAATAACAAAGAAAATCCCCGAAGCACCAACCTCCGCTTGGTATTCAAACTTTTCACCAGAAGCCTCCTCTGCCTCCTTCTCGGCGACCGCGGCCTCGCATCGGACGGCAATCCGATTCTTCCTATCCTCGAGCTTCCACCTCAACCCACCGCAAGAGAACCCATTTCTCAGGCCATTTCGGGGCGGAAAAGCCCTACCAATACACAAGGCCTTGCCGTTGCTTTTGGCAGAAAACGGTGTTGAAGACGGAAGCGGCGCTAAAGACGCGGTGGCCAGACTTCTGCTAAGAACTGGAGCCATCCAAACCCCAGAAAGTTGCAGTACTAGAGCTTGTTGGCTTCGAAATGAAGAAAGTTGAGAAATGAGCAAAAACCCTATGAAGAGGTTTAAGCAGGGTAAGCGGAGGATTCTAGAATTTTGCGAAGAAAATAATTCACGAGACTAGTTTGGTTGGAACTACATGTTTAGAAATTCCATGGACCAGATTTTGCCACCTCAGCAAACCCCAATATCCGCTTCATTTTCGTTTTTCCATTTTATTTATATTTTCAGTGATATTTCTTTTCGGTTTACTAATGTTTTGGTCACTCATGGTAGCTAGTATGGCCGATTAGCCCACCATTATTTTATTTTAGCCGAAACGACGGCCCAAGTTATAAGTTTTCTTTTTCCGAAACGACCGAAGTACAAAGTTAAGTCCAATTAATATCGTGCATTTTGTGTGCAACGGTGATTTTTCAAAATAATTTATTAGTAATTGTTTTGATATATAGTGATTATTTACTCAACTTGTATACAAATTGAAACTTTATAATTCAAGAAGTTAAAAAGGCTTTTGTTTAAATAATTTTGGAAAAGTTAGGTATTTTTTTTGTTTATTTTTATTTTCTTGGTTGGGAATAGAAAACAATTCATAAAAATATATTACTTCCTAAAAAAATTTATTCAAGTGATTATTAATTAGACAGCAAAAATGAGAATAGTGAGTTATTTTTAATGGAAACATTTTCTGCAATGACCCATTTCTCCAAGAGAAATCGAGCATCATTGTTAAGTTGATAATGGAAATCTCAAACTTGAGAATTTAGAAGATTTACTAAATATGAAAATAAGGTTTGGTGAATCATGTCTTTAAGGGTCTCTTATACAATCAATTTACACTAAAATTATATTAAATATAAACAAGTAACTAATCTTTATACACGAAACTTATAATATTGACATGAATGGGAATGGATATCCATAACAAAACCACATCTATATATAAATGAGCACCTTAAATCAAAACAAAAGAAAAATTAGTAGTCCCTTCATTCCACTTTTGTTGCTCCATTTGACTTTTTTAACCAATTTAACTTAAATTTATTTTTATTATTATTTGTTAGAAAAAACTTGAAAAACAATTATTTAGAAAATATAATTCTTGACTTAACATTCATATATAAAGATTTTTCATTTATATGCTAAAATGTTATAAAATAAAAAATGATAGATTAATTATTAAAAAGTGAATCATGCAAAGAATTTGATGTGTTGGTAATGGATGACCAATGTACTTGTCAAATATGAATATCTTTACCTAATGTAAGCATCATAATATTCAGGGGCAGAACTACCTTGGGGCAGGGGGTGCCACTGCCCCTCAAGAATTTTGTAAGTTTTTAAATATAAGGTACTAAGTTACCATTTGGTGAGAAACTAAGGACTTGTTAAGTGTTTTGCCCCCCCAAACTGGATGAAGAATATAAAAGGGTAAATAGAGAAAATAATTCTATATCTTGACTTTTCATCACAAATTTTCACCTAACCTCTGAAACATTGCATATCCATCCCAAACACTGCCACCCGAGACTTTTGTGAGTTTTTAAATATAAGATACTAGGTTGGCCATTTTGAAGAAATTAAGGACTAGTTATCTGTTTTATCCCAACAAACTGGCTGAAGAATATAAAAGGGTAAATAGCGTAAACAGTGCTAAATCTTTACTTTTCATTGCAAATTTATACCTGACATCTGAAATATTGCATATTCATCCCAAACCATTCTCTTTCAACATCTCTATGTCTCTCTCTCCCCTCTAGGTTACTTCAGTGATAATTAATCAAAACAAAGTAATTATTTTACTAATTTTTATTTAGAATAGATATTATTTTAATACCATATACACCTAATAATTATTTAAATAACTTTTTATAAAATTTAATTTTTATAAATAATTTTTTAAATAATTTTTTTCTCTCAGGTTTTAGTCATCGCCCATCTCACCTCTGCTTTGCCCCTAGCCCCCCCGAGCCTAAAATCTTGGGTCCGCCACTGATAATATTAGCCATAAATCGTATAATTTTACAAATTTGATATTAACAAAGATGTAATTATACATATATCTAGTATCTTAAGATAGTAGAGGCACTCATATAATGAATACTACTCATATAACTATATACGTGGAAATGTTATGTGAACAAACACATAAATACAAATTTGACGCCATAAATA
Organism: Aquilaria yunnanensis; assembly: GCA_039654915.1. Taxonomy (NCBI): domain Eukaryota; kingdom Viridiplantae; phylum Streptophyta; class Magnoliopsida; order Malvales; family Thymelaeaceae; genus Aquilaria; species Aquilaria yunnanensis. Next base: position 9,967,393 of record CM077595.1, read on the forward strand.
GGAATGCCAATGAACAGTTCAAACTTGCCATCACATGGAAATGTGAGAAAGCATCAACCATCACATCAGCAAACTCTTTTTTGATATAAAATGAGTAACTAATAGTTTTATAGCCAATTTTGGTTGGCCAAAAGCCATTTTTAGCTCTTGAACTCGCTAGACCCAGACACTCAAGCCCATAAACTTGAACTCGGTTGAACTCACCCCCTAAACTTGAAAAAATATGACACTTTAGCCCTTTTGACTGTGTTTTGCCCTAATACCGCTTGTTCCATCTCAACCTAATCTGCTCTATTATCTACATTTCCTCTATCGAAAAGCTTTGTTGTGTCCTCTATTCGTTAACCACAAGCCTTCGTAAATTACCGGAGGTTTCATCAATAAATTCGCTTTTCTCTTCTCCATTTCAACCCAAAACCCATCACAATCTCAATTACATCGATAATTGACAACCACCTCAAAAATCATCATCCTTCCTAGTGAAATTAGTAGCGCACCCCTTATATCATTCTCTTTGGAATTTGCTGCACCTATGATAGCAGAGGACGTGTTTCACAGGCTTGCAACATTGGCCACATGTCAAAATTGAAAGATGTGGCCTGACCGATCCTTCCTTTGATCAACTTCACAAGGTCCAATCAAGGAGGTGGATAAGTGTTTGGGTTCGGCAGGTGTTCAGGTCCTAAAGATTAGAAATTTGAGCAAAAGGCGAAGTTGGGAAGTTAGTGCAAGTTGGGTGATTGGTGCAAGAAGGTTGGTGAATCGGTAAGTGGCGAGACGGAGGTGGGTCGGCGGTCGGCTGGTGAACCATGAATGAAAGCAAATTAGGTGGAGACGAGAGCAAGCGACATTAGGGCAAAAACATTACATGACATTTACATATGGTCAAAAGGACTAAAGTGTCCCATTTTTTTAAGTTTAGGAGGCGAGTTCAACTGAGTTCAAGTTCAAAGGCTTAACTGTCCGGGTCTAATAAGTTTGAGGGCCAAAAGTGGCTTTAGGACATTTTGGTTTAAAACACTTTGCTTTCCGCTTGTCCCTCCTCAGCTCTCATTTCCATGATCATCTGAACATATCAAAAAAATCTCATTACTTTTTCAAAATCAACCAAGTCACCCATACACTCATAGTTAATTTTTACTTTTGTCAAAATCTCATTATTTTTTACCACTCTTTAGAGAATCAATGGTGAATAATTAAATTTTATTGTTCACTTATTTTTAACTATTCCATTCCACTTTTTCTATATTTATTTTTTATTCACCTCTATACTTTTTTTCGAAGAGACTTTACTATATATTTTTTTATTTATTGAACTAATGGATAAAAATATTAAAATGAAGAGTTGCTTGCTTATATGTGCTTTTAAATTTCATTTTTGTATGTTGATAATTTGTTATGCTTTATATGTGACTTGGACCATAGAATTAAATATTGAAATTTACAATATTTTGATATGCTCCATGTATGTATGTTAACACACACACACACACACAATCAATACATTCGAAAACAATATCATATGGTATCAGTATTGTACCATATCATTGAAATTCAATAGATATGAGTTGGATATAAGTTTTATTTTCTTCTCACCCACAGAATTTGGGTAGGATGTAGGTTTAAACTTCACCCTCCCAATATACATATGTGTTCCATTACATTTTACATTCTTTTTAGATGCTAGATTTGTTAAGTTTCAAGCATTCTTTGTTAAAAATTTGTGTTTGCTTAAATTTGTATGCATGGTACTTATATGTTACTTATATGTTGCTTTAGTTTTTATCAGCCATGACATCATTACTAATTTCAAAAGGTTTCAAGTCTACACGAATTTTAAAAGATTTCAATTCGCTCTAAGACGTTATTCATAATATCAGTCGGAATTCAACAAGTTTCAAGTCCAACATACCACTTTATAAACAGGAAATAGATCAACTAAAAAATCATCACTTAGAAATCCTTAGACCATCTCTCGAAGATTGACAAATGGAATCTATAAGAATGAATAAGCCATAAACCTTTTGAAAACATGTGTCAATAAGTAAGTATATTTGAAGTTATAAATGGAAGTATTCAGATTAATATTTTAAATTACTTTCCTCGAATAAGAATAAGTCATCATGATAATAGTATAGCTTACTTACTTCCATTCCAAACTGTCATTATCGAAAGAAATTAACACCCAATTCATTTTAACTTTAATCAATTGACTATAAAATGACTTATTTTTATTTTTACATCTTTTTTACTTGAAACTAATTTTAATTAAAAGTCAATATTATGTAACTGCAATAATCAATTGAAAATACAATTTTTATAATCTTACTAAATTTTTATGAATTTTTATAGTTTCAAGTCCTAGAAAAGAAAAATTCATACAAATTTAACAACATCTTAAAAATTTACTTTCAAATTGATTATTGCATCTACATAATATTGACTTTTAAATGAAATTGGTTTCAAGTAAAAAAAATTGATTTTAGACAAAATGAATTGGCTCTAATTATCCAACAAAAAAACAAGCAAACTAATGGAATATCTACACAGTCAACCCTAGAACCAAATAAACCTACTGTAACTAGAACTTTATCTCGATCTAATATTCCAAGAAATTTAAATCCTATTCTTCGTCTTAAAAGTCCAATGATAGTTTCTAAAGAAAATATGCAAATGACATGCAGTAATGGAAAATACAGCTATTAGTTGCCAATTAGTCACTCAAAATATGCACTAATGGAAAATAAAGTCATTAGTCACTAATTAGTCACCTAATTAGTCACTAATGGAAGGGTAGTCTATTACTAAATAACTACCAAACATACAAAGTTCAGTCCAATTAATATCGTGCATTTGTGTGCAATGGTGATTTTTTAAAATGACTTATTAGTAATTATTTTGATGCATTGTGATTATTCACTCAACTTATATACAAATTGAAACGTTACAATTAAAGATGTTGAAAAAGTTTTTCTTTAAACTATTTTGGAAAAGTTTGGTATTTTTTGTTTTTTTTAAATATTTTTTTATTGGAAATTAAAAACAATTCATAAAAAATGTATTGCTTCTTAAAAAAAGTTGATTCAAGTAATTATTAATTAGATAGAGTATTGATTTCAAATGACATTGATTTTAGACAAAAAAAAAAGTCAGTATAAATGAGAATATTTAGTTATTTTTAATATAAACCGTTTCAGCAATGACCCCTTTTCCTAAGAAAAATCAAGTATAGTTGTTAAGTTGAGAATGAAAATCTAAAACTTGAGAATTTAGAAGATTTGCTAAATATAAAAATAAGGTTAGGTGGATCAAGCCTTTAAGGGTCACCTTATACAACCAATCGACACTTATAGTTTTATTGAATCTAGACAAGTAACTATTATTTGTAAATGAAACTTATAATGTTCACACAACCGTGAATGGATGTCCAAAACAATAAACCACATCTATACTCAATAAGTACCTTAAATCAAAACAAAAAATATTATTTTAAGATAACATCTTGATGTGTACTTAATTACACAGAATAATGCATGAACATTGTACTTGTCAAATATAAACGTCTTTATATACCTAATGCAAACATCACAGTATGAGTGATAAATCATATAATTTATGAATTTGATATTAACATAAGTGTAATTATACATATATTTTGTATCTTAAGCTAAGCTGCATAAAACATCTTGAAAGTGAAAGTAGGAAAACATCATTTTTTAAAATTTAAGTAAGTAAAAATGTTGTAAATGCATGAATAAAAGCGGTAGTTGAGAGCGAAAGTAGAAGCATTGATCCAAAATAAAAGAATTATGCAACTTAGATCTTAAGATGGAAGAGGAACTCATATAATAAATACTACTTATATAACTATATACGTAGAAAAGTTATGTGAATAAACATATAAAGAAGAATTTGGTAAATTATTCTATGGTACTTTTACCATAACATAAATCAACAACACACATTAATTGTTGCTAAGGCATTTGCCTTCTTCACCATACACTGGTGGCACCATAGCCCACAAACAGACATATTTGCCTTCATCATTTTCATATGCATGGTCATTGTAACGTCAGTTATGAACTAAAAATCTGAATATAAAAGTGATCTGGGCTATAGTTGTTAAATCAAAATTTAGATCATAAATATAAACCTCAGTTATGAATTAAAAATCTGAAATTGAATTGCAAGATATTTGACAAATACTATTTTATTCATTTATAAACAATCTAAATACACACATATACACACAAAATATGATACATATAAAATGGACATTTCACATAACAAGCGTAACATGGATTTGATGTAGCATTTGACCACTTTAAAATTAATAATCTTTGGAAGTTTTTAATGTTTATCAATTGTTATAAAACATCAGATAAAATAAAAGAACTATATATAAGTAGCAGTTTATCCTCAAGTTTTTTACATTTATCAAATTTGTATATGTGCTAAACTACAAATTTTTAACAAATATCCAATATTTTTTAAATCAAATGATTAATAAGATAAATTCTCACCACAAATTCACCATTTTTACAATTAGTCTCTACTAGGATAATGCCTTTAATCGACAAAGATATGATAATTTTTTTTTTACAAAAGATGTTTTATTCCAAGTAAAAGTAAGTCAAACGATATCTTATAAACCAACGATGGTATAAGATTCTAAGAAATAATAGAAACATAAAACCAGCTACAAAAAGGTTACTCATTCCTACGACACTAATTGAAGGAAAGAGAATCGGATCAAACTAAATCTTCCTGGTAAGTTAGAATAAATCTTGAATACAAAACTTACAAATAACTGGAACAAAGCCTAGACGAAACCAACAATAACCAAGCAATGTAAGAATTGACCAGGCATCAAACACCTGAATAAGACTATCTATAAAAATAAAAAGATTACATATAAAACATAAAAAAAAATAAAGACCAATTTTATTATATTGCCAAATATAGAGACACCCCAGTAGAACTGAGATTCTGGTGAATCTAAGAGAAAACATAGATTCATTGTTCCTCATCTTTAATTGAAGATATATTTTGTGAGAGTATTAAATCACTGTTAAATACCAAGATTTGAAGAATATTACATCCACTATAAAATCTGATAGATAACATCAAACAATACCATTCAAGCAATAAAAATATTGAAAGAAAACTAGTCGGATCCAGACTGAAATCTGAATCTGACCGAAAATGGCGAAAAAGGATAAGAGAAATGGCAGAAGGGAATGAGTTTGAGGAGAGATTATAATTACATTGATAGTTTATTTTCACAAATTAATTTTTTGCAAATTAATTAATTTGTCAATCAATTTTACCATTTTCAATAAAAGTTAACATACTAACAAATTAATTAATTTATCAATCAATTTTACCATCTTCAGTAAAAGTTAACATACTAATAAATGAATTCTTTTCTCATAGTGTTTTGGTGAGTTAGAAATGGTTAAGCAATTAGTGCATTAAGTACTAGGGCAACATGATATAATATTGGATATTTACTAAATTATATAATTACCAGAGTAATAAATAACATATATAATTGTGAAAATAGTTTATTACTAGAATAACCCTAAGCATGACTTTTTTTTTTTTTGAAGAAGTAAATATTATAGTAATGGAGAAAATGTACAATGATCACCTAAAATATCAAGGTGAATAACAAAAGAATAAAAAATTAAACGCATAGCTCTATTTAATAGTTTTCGCTAGATCAAAATAGTTCACATGAACACAAATATCAAAATAAATTCTATCAACCACCTATTGTGCGATGTAATGACTCCCCTTAAAGCATCGATTATTTCGCTCCTTCCATATATAATATATGACTGTTCTAGTTTTGCATATTTTCCCTAGGGAATACTTTTTTTGAACTTCGTACATAACTAATAAATAACTTCCCTCCACATATGAATTCCCGGTAAACCCTCAATCATTTCATCGCTTTTTACAACTGCCTCATTGTCAAAGGGACAAATAAGAAAAAAGGTAATTTTGGATCTCCTCTATCATTTAACATAGGCAACACCTATTTGGCCTAGCAATTCTCATATAACACCATTTATACTGAGTATAAAGCCTCTTCTCAGCATTAACCAAAGTATAAATCAGTGTTTTAGCACTAAACTCATATTCCACAGTATAACCTCTCATGGAGCATTCCTTTCATTTGGTTGGACCCTGTTATACATGTTTTGGCTCATCATGGCAGCAAAGACCACCTTATTACTCTCAAACTTTTTCATTAGCCAATCTCTGTATTTGATCACACTATTCCATACCCACCACAACGATAAAACCATCCTCAAAGTCCATAAATTTTTTCCTTAGACGTAATAAGCATGGCATTTTAGATCTTAGAGGATAATTGTAATTTTTTTCCATGTAAAGTAAAAGTATAGTCTTAAATTAGGGATTTTGCTAACTTAATAATAATGATGATGATGATGATGATGATGTGTTTCCATTAAATTCTTAAATTGAATGACTAAGCTATCAATCATTTGAATAAGCTCTCAGTGTGAGACTGCTAGGAAAACAATGATGCACTTGTTCTGCGAATGCCCAAGTGCTTTTGAAGTTTGGGGTGATTTTAACTTCTCACCTCTTGTTATGCAAGTTTCATCATTTGATTTTTGACTTATAATGATCTTATCCTTTCAACCAAAATGACAATTTGAGTGGCTGTTGTATCTAGTCTTTACTATTTGGATTATATGGCGGGGTCAAAATGAGTACATTTTTCATAAGCCATCTTTCATACTTAGTCCATTATAATAAAGAAAGATGTTTTCTGGCAACAAGTTATCACTCCTAAAGGCTACCTAATTCTTTTAGCTACTCTTCCATTCAACACCCTAGATCCCCTTTTATCATTCATAGGGAACTCAGAAATTATTAGAACTTTTTCAAAATTTGGACATCTTTCTTGTTGGTAAAGTGTGGTGTACATCTTCAAAGCTGGGAACAGTTGCATGGGTTGGGATGGGTATTAGTACCCCACTATGCTTGAAGGACGAACATTTGATTCCCTATTGTTCTTCTCCATTATAGGCATAACTCAGTGCTCTTGCAAGAGCCATTCAAGCAGCCCAACGTCTTAAGCTCCAATTTGTCACATTTCTATCTATTTGTACACAGGTTCTTACTACTTTATACGGTACATTGCTGCTTAGTCTCATAATGGAGAATACAACTCAGGAAATAATATCTTGGATAGAGAAATTCTCTCCCTACTCAATGTTCATTTTATCTCAAGAGCGAGTCTCCCTGGCGCACGACTTTTGTGCTTCTTTTTTCTCTTAACTTTCTTTCTTTTGTATGCTTTTGGCTACCAAAAAAATTGATAATGCTTTTCCATAATTCATTAAATGTAAAAGGAAATAAGTTAATATTATTAAAATAAGGAGAAATTTGCCTTTATTGACATTGCTTTTAGGCAAGGTAAGCATCTTGGGTTCTCATATACTTCTGTTGTCCGTAACTAGTATTCATGAATTAAGAATATAGAAGGTCTAACCTTGTATATTTGTTCATATAACTTTGTTATTTTAGTACCGTCCATATAGAACGAGCGAGTACATATTCTTCCATTTATTTATCTATTATTGATTAATTATTCATAAGTAATAAGCTCAATTCCTAAACAAAATTTAGGTTCACGTTGTTCTTTTTTAAAGTTACTATATTTCTTAGATTCTTATATATCGTGTTAAAAAAAAATAAGGGAGGATGGAAATGAATAAAAGCTTTGAAGCATGAAATGACTTCACTTTCCTAAAGACAATTATTCCCCCACTATAAAGTATTATAAATATGCCTTCATGATACAACAAAACTTTATGAAAAATCTTTATTAAATTTGTGAAATGTCTCATTTATATAGAAAATGGGAAAACACAACCCTTTTCTTAATAGATATAACCATTCATAAATATGTGTTTTTTGGAATAAACACAATTATTCATGAATATATATGTTTCTTGCAAATTACGTAATTTTTAGAAGAGCCACAAGTTTTTAAATTTTTTAAGTAATTTATAAGATTAATTAAATTCAAATAATAAAAAACATTTTCCAGTTACGTAGAACCTACAAATTACACATAAAACTTAAAAATGTTCCAACATATTGGACAAACATGAACTCATAATTTACCATTCATATTACACTGAATTATATTTCTAAATTCAATTTTATATAGTTATGTCATGCGAATATGATGAATAGAATTTTTCAATTAAACATCTAATATATTGTAACTAAAACTTGTAATTCCAGAATAAAAAATACTTACTTCAATGTAAACATGTTTTTTATTACCATAAACTTGATCAATAAGGCATCAAAATTTTAAAAAAAATGCATAAGATCGTGCAATAATGACTAACAAAAACATGATAAGATAATGGGTAAATCGCACGTATTAATTCCAACTTTTTAATTCTGTTTTAGTTATAACACCAACCTACAATTTGTTCATTGCATTTTTTTAATGTAGTTAAAGCGTTTCATTTTGAATGTTTTTGTTAATGGAAATCGTTATTTTAGATGAAAAATGATAGGTCAATATAGTATTATAGGGGAAAAAGTGTTTTCTAATCCCTAAAAGCTTTGCCTTTGTCATAATGACCTCAAAACTTTTCTATCTTATTATCCAACTACTTTCTTCAACCTTTTGCCCCCATTTTCGACCTATCCCTCTTCTCCGTCACCGCCACCCTTCTCCACCTTTGGCCGAACTCGGAGGACATAAAAGCCAGCAAACTCATAGGGAGCTTAAATATTCTCTGTGGAATTTCATCGAGCAGTTGATCTGCGACACAAAAATGCATCATCCACATACACAAACTAATAACATTGGCCAGGTTTCAATGAATCAGCCATGGTTTCTCCCCTGCTCATCAACAAATTAGCGAAATTGGTTGGGTTTCGTTGAATCCTTCTTCCCCGAATCCGTCTCTTTGCCATCGGCAAGCTCACCTAATTGTTTTGGTTCGTTCTTTGGTCCAGCAAGCTACAATTTCATTGTTGGACTTCTAAATCTGCTGTCCGATTGTTATGACTGTAGTTACTGAGTTAGCAGCATCGCTGCGTGGCTGTGATTGCATAGGAAGCGTGGCAACAGTTGAGGAGCTAGTGGCAGTGAGCATGGAGGAGGTACCAATTTGTTGCAGGCCACTCACCTTGGACAGGGAGCAAGTGAGAATTGCAGGCAGAGAAGCTCTCAATCGGGCTTCAATTCAGACAACAAATCAACGATGGCAAATTGTAGGCGAAGGAAGGCTGATGAAATCACGACAGAGGATGGAATCACAAACAAAATAGCGATGGACAAACGCAAATCGTAGGCAAAATTATGATGGAGGATGGAATTGCAAACGAAATCTTAAAGGAGGATGAAACCACAGAAGAAATCACAGGCAGATGGAGGATGGAGGATGGGGGTGGCCGAGGATGGAGGACGGCGGAGGCCGATTTGCAAAAGGAATTTTTATGGGGAAGGCCAGATTCGCAAGAGGGAAGACCGATTCATCACCTTCACTATAGAGAGGAGGCCAGAGAGGGAAGAGAGGTATAAGAGGGTTGGCCGGAAAAAGTTATGGGATTTTTTTTGGTAAAAGAAATTTTTATTGGGGTTAAAATAAATATATTATTTTACAATAATATGCTTATGTGACTTTTTTTATCTGATTTAATGACTTTTATCATAAAGGTTCAGAATGAAATGCTTTAATCATATTAGGAAGATACAATAAATAAATTATATGTTAAGATTAGAATTAAAATAAAATTAAAAGGTTGGAGTTAACACTTACAATTTACTCTAGTATAATAATTATTTCCATATTAACACAACTACAGAATTTTAGACAATTTTGGAAATTGGCTATTCATGACAATTGACACGGTGACAGCCAATACATTGGCTGTTCACCTCCATAAACCCTAAAGAGAAGTAAGATCGAATTTTTTTTTTAGAGGGGGAAATGCCAGGAGGGTTACAGAAAAACTCTCTCTCTCTCTCTCTCTCTCTCTTTATATATATATATATATATATATATATATATATATATATATATATATATATATATATATATATATATATATATATATATATGTGTGTGTGTGTGTGTGTATACAGTTGACATGAAAGTACTATTTTAGCCTTATAACTAACAACGATTGTCGTGATTGTTTGAAAATGATTTTAAACACTAAAAAAAAATGTTCAGATAAAATCAAATAGTTTTGTAATTATATATAATCGTTCTCATGCAAGTACTGGAAAGGGAAAAAAAATTTATTAGTAATGTTAGATATTTTGAAAAAAATATTTTTTATCTTCAATTTTTGCATTTCACTTAGATGTGGCCAAAAAGTAATATACCATGTTAACTTTTAACAAAATTTAAATAATTTTATTATATTTTAAATTATAAGCTCCATCTAATAACTAATAAAACTTTAACAAAATAAATATGTAAGACTCCTTTTTTCTGGATCATGTTAAAAAGAATTTTTTTTAATACTGAAAAGTATTTACAAGGCATGATATTAGGGAGTATTTGGAAAGTAAATGGTTGAAGTGTCTGTATTCTGAAGCATGGAGGGGCTTCAGATCATATCTAGCACAAGAATGCTTATGATTACAATGCAAGCTAGGGGAAAAGGTACCGAACTAATGTTGCTGCCCTGGCCTTACGCTTTCAGTACCGTTTTGCCAGGTGCTTCAGAGAAAGATTAAATTTTTTTGAATAATAATGTAACAGTCTTGGGCAAAAGAAATTGTCCAAGAATGTTGGGCTATAAAATATTGGCCCAAGAAAAAAAAGAATAGTTAAACATTTTGGGCCAAAAACAGAAAATGGCCCAATAGTTATAATATGACAACAGTTGAGTCCATACATATTTGAAGAACAGGAAAATGGGTTAACCCCATAGAAGGTCTATTAGTTTTGACAGTGCTTTACTGGTACTCGGAGTTTGGTATCATGTATTGAACCCCCTCAGTTTGCACAATTATATTGAAGAAATTTTTAAAATTAATTTTCCCTTAATATTGAAAATTGTAATATGTGTTGGAAAATTAAAGTAAAATTTTTCAAGTAATATGATTATTTTTCCTTAATATTGTTATTACTAGACAAAAAATTTAAACTAGATTATCACATGTATCTTAATTTTTTATATGACTTAAGACATCCTGAACTTGCATATCTAATATCTTATTCTTCAATTGTACCTTTTTACAATGATTTTTCATATGTGAAAAAATTACTATTAATTTTTTCTCATTTTTTTGGATCTTGTAGTAACGTTGGGTATTTAAACTAATTATATATTTATTAACCATTAATATTTGAAGAAACCTATGCATATTTACCTCCTTTAATAACCTATCATATTTTGTGCAAGCATGCACACACACAATTACAGGTGTAATTTTGTGCATACTAGAGTTGTAAATAAACGGAACAAATACAAATAAATCTGTTTCATGTTCTTTCATTTAACCTTAAATGAGCATGAACAATAAATGAGCAACTTTTCTTTGTTTGTGTTCATTCATTTATAATTGAACATGTTCATGTTCATGTTCATTTGTTAGTAATAATATACGTTGAACTCTACAGAGACAATAGACTTAAGTTATGTCATTCATAGTATCTCTGCGATACCATATTATATAGAAAAACTATTGATAATACACGACTATACCAGGTATTTGAACCTACAAACTGATAGGAACACATCTTAAAAAATAAGAGACATAAACCTAGCAGAATGTTTGGACTAATAAACGCTAACTCTTGATCTAGTATGAAAGAGCAGATTATCCGACTCCAACGAGTGGAACTCTCTGCTACCACATTTTTAATTTGCAACTCCACCGCCTCGTTTGTCAAGGAGAAAAAAACTGAATCCAACAAAAGTAAAAAAGAAAACTACATTGATAAAGTCAATTATTTGAAAAAAAAAACATAAAAATTGGGAAGAAATGACTAAATTCGGCTAAAAAACCAATTAGATTCGACCAATTAGGCTAATGTTGGAGAGACTTTTTCAAAGGGAAGGGAAGGATGTCAACATAAACAAATATAATTGAACAAACGGACGAACAAACAAACAAAAGTAAAATATTAAGAATAAATAAACTTATAAATGAATATCTAAACGAACAAGCAAAGAAACATACAAATAGGAGAATAAACATTAACCAAACTATTTGCGAACATAAATGAATGAACGAAACTTTATTCGTGTTCATTAATTTAATTTAAATGAACATAAAATTTCGTTTGTGTTCATTTATTTAACTAAATAAACAAATATGAATGAACTCTGCTAAACTTTCGAACCGTTCACCAAACTTTCTGTTCATTTAAAACATTATACATATATAGTTTTTGCCATTTAAAGTTTATAAAGTATAGTTTTAAGCTTTTACACTAACTTAATGTAATTCTAGTTGATTTTTAGTAAGTCCAAACACTGTGAATTGCAGGGATCGTATAAATTGAATGGATAATCAAACAATCCACTTGTGATTCAAATAAAGGAGACGGTGAATCAATTCAAATCAAATCACGAATTGCAGAATTCTCTAATTACTGTCCTCCAGCTTACTTCAATTGGGCAAAACCGAAAAACATGTGGCCAATTTAGACTGAGTTATAAATATGAGTGATATATTTGTGATTGTTCCCATAAATTTTCTCGTCAATTGCCCTCCCTCGTGCACCTTTTGTTGTCTCCTCATCCCACCGCCTAATCTCGGAGCATCGCCGGCGGCGACTGCTTTCCATCTATAGTCTTCGATAACATAATATCAAGTCCCGGGAAGCAAAAAAAGGCCATCTCGCATTGAATATTCCAGTTTTTCGAGGGCTTTGAGGTTCCCTTTCCTTGCTATGAGCTTCGGACAAGAAAACGAGGAACTAGGAGAAGGGTGGCGAATGGTCATTAGTCATTACTGAATGAAATGGGTTTATCCTGGAATCTTCGATACCGGCTCTTGCCCAGGCCTCAAATCCAAGGTACATGAATAAATCATTTTTTATTCTTTTTTTCTTCCCCGTTTGTTTGGCTTCAAAAGATATTTGAAGTAAGCTGCTTCTGGATTACTTGCTACTGTGCTTTTCTCAATTTTGTGCCATGTTAGTGTAAAGGAACTTGCAAATGATTGCAATACGATCTGGATTCTGGTATAGTATGGTTCATGCACATTGTTGGGAAAGTGGAGAAAATACGGGTTCTCAAAGTAGTTTTAGTAATTCCTATGCTGGTAATCGTATTGTCTTCAATTGTGGCTGAGTGAAGACTTAGAATTTGTATAGTTCGGCCAAGATTGTAATGAAACGGATATTGCTTGCTGAAAATGTATGTTGTTTAATTAGTGCTGTGGAGGCGCCCTTTATGTACCGAAATCTCCCACAAGCATCCACAGCAGCAGTGGGACATCAAGCAAGTAACAAAGGCCAACTTCATTGATTCCTTGGAGGAGATCAAAACCAACATCTTCAACTGTGATTTTGTTGCAGTCTCACTTCAGAGTACTGGTTCATTTTCTGCTTCATGGCAACGTGTGTGTTCCTTTGACACGGCTGATATTGCCTACCTCAAGGCTAGGCGTTCTGCTGAACGTTTTCAGCTACTTCAGTTTGCTGTTTGCCCCTTTTCTGTTTCTGACTACAAAGTTACCACCTACCCGTGAGCATTCTTCTGTACCACAAATATGCTCTATGAGCAGTCAAATTCTTCCCATTTAAAAAAGAAAATTTGTTTTATCTTATCTGATGGGTTAATTTGCAGGTACAATTTTCATATATTTCCAAGGGATGACTGGAACATAGGGGTGCCATGTTACAGTTTTTCATGTCAAACATCGTATTTTACATCCATGGCTCAACAAGGATTTGACTTTAATGAATGCATATACAACGGTAAACACTGATATCTTGCTTGTAACTTCCTTTCTGAGGTTGAGACCTTGAGTTTGATTGAGACTGGTAAATCTAATTGGTTGGTTTAAGCCTGTTGTTAACAATAAGCTAAAACACTATCTCTGAAATGCTAATTTATACTAGTTGGTATTTGGATATCTTGCTACTTTTTCTTAGATGGTAGGAATAAGTCAAGATTTATTTGTCTGATATTATTTTCCACTTTACTGTTTCTTTACCAAAGCAAGCATCTTTCTTTGATAGGTATAAGTTACCTATCCAGAGCACAAGAGTCTGCGGCAAAAGCTCGTCTTGGCAATGCAATGCTCATTGATAATTCTAAATCTAGTTCCATCGCAGCCAGTGTTGCTGATTCAGTATTTGTTGAGAGAGTCAAATCACGTTTGAAACATTGGAGAAATACATGTAAAGACACCTCTAGAACAAGGACAGATGGTAAAGATCCAATAAACATTTTAATGTTTTGGGTTTTGTTTGGCAGCATTGTTAGCATTAGCATTCACCATGAAGTGACTGGCAGTTGTGATCTTTCAAGTCATTGAAATTAGGTGTTATCAGTGGATGGGTTCTAACAATTACTAAAGCTGATGATAGTAAATGTTGCCAGACAAAGCCCCCATATTTTTCTCTCCATTTAATGTGTTTTCTTTTTCCATTGACCTTAATTTTTGTAGAAGCTCTTGTTAGAAGTTTGAGAAAACTTATCCTGGGGAGTGAACAGTATGGATCTAGACCCTGCATGACAATAGATGTTTGCAGTGAGCGTCAAGTTCAACTTGTAATAGAGGTAGAATGATTTGCCTATAAGGTTTTCTCAGTTGCTAATATGATAGTGTATGTTTAGGTGATAGTTTAGATAAAAATACTAGCATTTTATGTGGCCTTCTTTATGATGGTGCTTGAATTTTGTGTGGACTTGTTTTAGACATTGGATGAAGTTGGCAATGATCTTGTCACCTTGGTAATACCTGCAAAGGGTGGAGGAACACAGGCTGTTCGTGTTATTTTGACAAGTTCGAGAGATGATAAAGATCTCCTTGAGGTATTAGACATTATTCTATAAGTGATTTTTCAGTTCGAGTAAGTTATTACTCCCTCCATCCCAAATTGTATTACTCATTTACAAGTACAAAAATTTTAGGCAATTTTTTTCTTTTCCATATGTACCCTTTGTTTGTATAGGTAACGATTTGAAAGTAAAAAATTCATTTGCTCTGAGAATTGTGTAAAGTGTTTAATGCTTCAAGTTCATAGGTTTCCTTGGTCAAATTTTAATGACAGCAGCACATTAAACTATTAATGTGTGGTCCCTTTCTCAAGGGTATAATCGGGAAGATACCATAATTGTTTTTTCTAGGAAATGGTTCAGTCAATTGGAGATCATAATAGAAAGTGGCTTAGAGAAAATGGGACTCTGGGAGTTTTTCCTAATATTCTCTACGTTTTACCTCTAATTGTCGTTACAGAAAGAAATTCGAGATAATGAAGATGAGCAAAACAAAAAGATTCGTGGCTTTAGAGAAGTGATTGATATGATATCTGCTTCGCAGAAACCTGTTATCTCCCAAAATTCACTAAATGGTTTGTTTTCCTAAAGAATTTCTCATATATTCCGCGTAAGCTCAGTTTGTTTCTTATTGGCTATGCTCAGCAATGTTCTTGTTATATGCAGATTTTGCGTTTGTGCACTCAAAATTTGTAGCCCCACTTCCTCATGATGTTGATAAATTCATGGCTTCTTTGCAACTGGTTTTTCCGCACATATTTGATATCAGACATCTGATGAAGGAAATAGGTCCTCTGTCAAAGGTGAATAACATAACTGCAGCTCTATTGTATTTGAAGACTCGGTTCTTTGCACCAATTGACATTGAAATTGGACATGAGGGTAAGAGTTGTTGCTTTATACGCAAGCATTCTTCTCATCATACTTCTGTGACATTTTTACAATCATTGCTTCTTGTGCTCAAATTGATCTGCCATTGGTTCATCTTATTTCTTTCTTTCTTTGTTTTTTTTTTCCCTTGGGTTGTCAGCTTTCAGAAGTGAAGGGAAGATTCATGGGCAAAATATAGTGAAAATATGCGATTTGTTTGTGAGGCTATGCTCTATACTGAAGATAAGGCCAACCATGATCCAATCTGATAAAAAGGTAGCTGCTCCACCTCTGCAAGAGCTTGCAAACATTTTCAACTCTAGCAGTTCCCAAGCACATTTTGATGAGGACGTTAGAGTTCGAAGAAAGAGCCAAACAAAGGCTAGCTGTGAGGATTTGGTTTTCTTATGGGGTTTCAGGACTACATTGTCTGGAGGAATGTTGAAGAATATGCTGCAAGGGTGCCATCACATTTTCTCTGAAGAATTTGATGTCCGACTCGTAGACAAGACATGTGCAATCGTTGTCTTCAGTCGCCCTGGATTATCTAAAGCTTTTTTGGATCTGATGGAGGGTGATGAAATCAATGGATTGTTCAGGGATATAGTATCAGATGGTATGCGGGCAGCAAGTTATGAAGCTTATCGGACAGCATGTAAGTTGGGTATGTGGGAGGCAAATTTAGCAGATGCATTGGACAAAACGGTTTTGAGCCATGATTGCTCACAACAAAGTCAGTCCTATGCCCAGCCAACCGACATTTACTGGAGCGATGACCTGATCAACTTAGATGATCTATGATCTGTTTGCAATTATTGTTCTAAGACCGATGCCACTAGAGATTGAACACCTTTTATTACATCTGAACTTCGGAGCTTATTGTTTGAAATATATGGTCTAACAAAGCCAATACGGCTGGGGCTGCAAGCATGTTCTTCACCTGTTGCATTGCCAAGCTCTAGCAGTTTTTATCAAACGCTAGCATATCTTTCTTACCCAAGATCATATATATATCTTGATTTTAGCAAAAAAGAAGAGTCTAGCTTTGGGAAGCCATGTTCGGTATTAGTGTTAGAGTTTTATAAAAGTTATCAGATGGTAAGTTTTAACTTTTAACTTATACAGTTTTATTTTCATGTTTAAGTAAATTATCTAAAATTTTAACACTAACCATAAAAGTTGTTCCCAAACGGAAAGTAATTACCTACAACTTGGTAACACTATTTATATGATTAGTTTTTAAATTTGGGATAATCTAGGGATTATGAAGATAACATCTTCTCACCTCTTGTTTTAAAGCTTGTCATTAAATAATATATTCATGACAAGCAATTAATTTATTTCCAAAGCATCCGATTTCCTATATGCTATCTGATTAACTTGGTTTGGGGGCGGAGTGTCTCTCAAAGCCACAGCTAGGTTGATCTCTTCCAAGATGTGCTTTTTTTTTTTTTTTTAAGGCGTAGCCATCTAGTCAAGCACTTCAGCTAATTCGGGAGCAACTGTAACAAAACTTGGCAAAGATAATAATTAGGAGATAATGATGTTAAAGCCGGTGAGAAATTTTCAGGTAGCAAATATGAGATATTAGCATTAAGTTAGCCGACTTAGTAGCACACATTACATGAGAATGAGACATGGCAAGCCTAAGAGCCCTTGATAAGTTCGTCACTGCCAAATGTGACTTTCATGTAGGTACCTTTCTGGCAGCATCAAAATTGGTGACACGCCAGATAATTTAATTTGGCCATTTCAATTAGGGAAAATTACTAAAACCCCCAATGTGGTTTGTTCTAATCTACAGTTTGTCCCCTATATTTTTTATACTATCTGATAACAACTTCTGAAACTGTATTTAAACTATATGATAATAATGTTCTAGTAATTTCAAAATTTTTGATATTTTTTTCACAGCCAACCGACCTTTAAAAAATACTGATATATAATTACAGGTGGGAAAGTACATTTACAGAAAGGAAAAATTGATAGTTTAAAATATTTATTAACTATAAAAAAAATACTAGATAGATTGAAATTACTGGAAGATAATTATCGTATAATTTAAATACAGTTTCAGAAGTTATTATCCAGCAGTGTAAAAAAAGGGGGCAAAGTGTAGGTTTCTCAAAATAAAGGGGGCTAAGTGTAGGTTAGACCAAACCACAGGGAGGTTTTTGTAACTTTCACTTTCAATTATATTGAAGTCCCAACTACTCCATATCTTTTTCATTTCATTGTCTCCAAAGTCAACAAGTCCATTATCTTGTTTACCAAGTCTTCTTTGTCTTCAAGGAGGTGGTAATACAAAATAAAGCAACAATATTATGTCCAAATTCTCTTCAATCTTCTCTTTTTCTTTTCCTTTTTATGGTGGCTGTTAAAAAAGTTGATGCACTGCCTCCTTAAACCTGACTGCTAGGGAGTCAACTTCTAGAAGATGATTTCTCAGGTGATCAGAAAACCTTAGCACACAAAAGTTGGCAAATTCTTCAACTCCCGCCAAGCCAACAGAGCTGACGGAGTCCAAGGTCCTGGTTTTTTTTCCGGCCTCTGATAACACACAAGATAGCTACAGGTATCATTTCTTTTTGTCTTGGTCAGGCTCTGGATCTGTCACCTCTCGAGTAGTAGCAATACTATTACAGGGATCATGAAACTTGGGACTTGTTCAAGAAAACTATACTGGTAAATGTTTTGGTTCAGGACGTGTTTGAGTTGAGGAATTAAGCATGTGAAAGACTAGGTGCTCATACCAGCAAGATCAGTGGCAACTCCAGCAGTACAGCAGCACCGGTTCAATGTCGGTACGAGCTTCTATCCCTCTGCCTCTGTCAATCTTTAGGTGTTCTGGTGAGCTTTTACGTTCCAAACTTGATCGTACTCTTGAAAAACCTGTGTTCCAGCAGACATGGGGTCCTAAATCTGTTTGAAATGGTTTACAAACAGAAAACACAGAGCGAGTTTACGATTCTTCGTCACTAGTTCACTAAAAACCTAACAAGCAAACTGTTTTCTTGTCTAAAGTTTACTCCTTTTTTTTAGCTAAGGAATTGTGTTTTGTAAGCATCAATAAAATAAACCCTTTTCAGATTTGTATTTTAGCTTTAACGATACGTTGTTATTTCACAGAAGTTTATTCAACTATTTTTTTTTCTTTCTGCAGAGCGACTGGAATTCTTCAGTTCCTTTCCTTGCCGGATCTTTGTTGGCAGCCATCTCAGCTATCATGGAATCTGTGGAGACTGTAGAAGTAGAACAAGAGAGCTTTATTGAAATCGGGTGCTATCTTTACCGAGTTTCTCCAGCTATAATGGAGTTGCAGACGAGTGAGAACACTCCAAGAAATGCACAAGAGATTCTACAGTTTATGATCAACAGCACGAGCTTAGTTACAGATCTTTTGAACAGGTGCCAAGTTGGGAGCCATCCGGTTTCGGACAATGAACTAAGAAGCATTATGGATGAGCTAGAGATGGTGATAAAAGATATAGGTGAATGCCTGTGTTTGATTCCATCATCTGCGTTTAAAGGAGAGGAGTATGCAGAAACTGCAATCAGATGCCTTTCCAATGAAATGCAGAATGCTCGGTTCAAAGCCTGGGAACCTCCTAAGAGTATGGGGTTGGAACAAGATCAGTTTCTTGCAGTGTCACAACATTCTACTGAGGGTCTGAAACCGGTAGAAGCACCAGAACAGTTTACTGAGGATCTGAAACCTGTAGAATCAGATCTTTACTCAGTCAGTTTCAGCTACACACAAGATTATCAGATGCCAAGCATTCCAATCATTAAAAGTGCAAGTCAAAGCAGACAACAAAGGGAAAGAAGGTTGAGCAGAACATTAACTACATCACCGGCTGTGGCTCAACACATCGAGCCTCTTTATGAGACATTCTACTGTCCATTGACTAAGGAGATCATGGAAGATCCTGTTACCATAGAAAGTGGAGTTACTTGTGAAAGAAAGGCCATAACAGAATGGTTTGAGACGTTTGAACATCCTGAGGACATATTCTGCCCTATTACAAGGAAGAAGTTGAGAAGTGCAGTTCTAAGTACAAATGTGCCTCTAAAGATCACCATAGAGGAATGGAAGGAGAGAAATGAAGCTGCAAGAATCAAGGTTGCACGTGCTGCTTTATCTTTGGCTAGCTCAGATTTCATGGTTCTGGAAGCAATCGAAGATTTGAGAAGTATCTGCCAGCAGAAAACCTACAATAAGATTCAAGTTTGCCGTATGGGAATGATGCCATTGCTCATTTCTTTTCTCGAGTACACAGTGAGTGATGTGAGATGTGCCACCCTGGAACTGTTGACAGAAGTGGCAGAGGAAGATGAAGGAAAGGTTTGGTTTTAACTTTATCATGACGTGCCCAACAACATGAATCTTAATAGAAAATAGAACAATGTCATTTTCTTAATGAAGCTGTAGTTAGTTTATCCTGTTAACTTAAGACCATAAACTTGTCATCTACGTCTTCTCTGATTCATTGCTTAATTCTCAAGTTTTGAGATCAAGGTCTGGGAGCTAAGCAGATTATAAACCTTTTTGTTTTATATTTTCAGGAGACACTCCAAAGGGTAATGGACTTCTCAGTATTTATTAAGCTACTAACAAGTAGTCACCAGTCAGTGATGCATGCATCGTTGCTCTTCTTGCTTGAGCTCACAAGATCCATAGTTCTCTGTGACACAATTGGTTCAACCACAGGACTAATCTTGGTGCTAGTCAGAATTATATATGATTCCCAACTTGATCAATTTTCCTCAGAGAAAGCTCGTGAAATACTAGAGAACCTGGAGATGTGCCCAGAAAATATTAAGCGGATGGCTGAGAATGGATTCTTGGAACCTCTATTGAATCACCTAGTTGAAGGTATACTCATATTGAACTGAACAATTCTTCGGTTTTGAGACAGCGTAACTTTAAAACAGCTAAGAAAATACTACTAAAATTCCAAATAGGCAAGAAAGTTTTATCTTTAGGGGCAGATCAGTGCGCCTAGCAGGTCAAGTAACATGAGAAGAAAATGAGATACTTAACATGCCACAGTGACACTGACATAAGATATTGCCGCGCTTTTCTTATGACAGATTCTGAAGAAATGCAGATGGAAATGGCATCCTATTTAGGGGATATCATTCTAGGACATGACAGCAAAACCTATGTGGCTGAAAAGGCTTGTCCTCATCTTATCAGAATGATTCAAAGTGGAAACTCTATAATCAGAGGGGCAGCTTTCAAAGCTCTTGCTCAGATCTCATCACATCATCGGAATGGAAGGGCCCTGGTAGAAGCTGGTGTTGTGCGCATCATGACCGAAGAGATATTCACACGGACAATTTATAATGAACCAATAAATTCCAAGAAGGAAGCTGCCACAGTTCTTGCACATATTCTTGAATCTGGGATTGAGCATGACAGCATCCAAATAAACACACAGGGTCACAAAATCAGTTCAGACTATTTCATCTATAACATAATCCACATGCTCAAGAACTCAGCACCAGAAGAATTAAATATCAGTCTCATCAGAATTCTCTTGTGCCTGGTGAACTCACAGAAATCAACTGCCAAAATTGTTGCAGTGGTCAAGGAGACTGAAGCAAGCTATATTCTTATAGAACTAATCAATGACCCACATGAAGAGCTTGGAGCTGCAGCAATTAAACTACTTATTGAACTCTCACCCTACATGGGCCACACACTGGCAGAGAGGCTCTGTAAAACCAGAGGCCTACCGGGAAGTCTGATTGAGGGGCCTCCTGAGGTAAACAACATCACAGAGAAGCAAGCGGTTTCAGCAAAACTCCTTTCAAAAATACCACATCAGAACTTGACCCTTAATCTGGCTCTTCTGAGCGACAATATTGTTCCCACAGTCCTGAACACAATCAATCTGATACAAAGAAGAGGCACAAGAATAAGCAGATTTGCTGGTGCTTACTTAGAGGGTCTTGTGGGAGTTCTTGTCAGATTTACCACAACTCTGTATGAACCCCAAATGTTGTTCCTTGCAAGAAACTACAACTTTACATTGGTGTTCACTGAGCTGCTCACAAAAACATCAAGTGATGAAGTTCAGAGGTTATCAGCCATTGGGTTGGAGAATCTCTCATCAGCAACAATAAATCTATCAAGACCACCACAAGTCAAGAAATCCAAGTTTATGAAGTCATTTTCTCTGCCCAAATTCATGTCTTTTGGTTCATCAAAGGGAAAAAAGGCATCAGTGTGCCCCATTCATAGAGGTGCTTGTTCTTCGCAGAACACATTCTGTCTGGTTGATGCCAGAGCAATTGAAAGGCTGTTAGCATGCATGGATCATGAGAATCCCGAAGTGGTTGGAGCTGCAATGGCAGCCATATGTACTTTGCTTGATGACAAGGTCGATGTGGATGAGAGTGTGATCCTGTTGAGTAAAGTAAACACAATTCAACATATCCTGAATGTGGTAAAAGAGCATGAGCAAGAGGTTCTAAAGCAGAAGTCATTTTGGATGATTGAGAAGTTTCTTGTGAAAGGTGGAAAGCAATCTATTTCTGATATATCACAGGACAGGTTGCTGCCTGCCACTTTGATTAGCGCCTTTCATCATGGGGATGGTAATACAAAGCAGATTGCTGAGAAGATTTTGAGACACCTGAACAGGATGCCAAATCTATCAGCTGCTTACTGCTCCATTTGAGCTGTTGAATTAGAATTTTAATAAACTATATGAAGTTGTGGCAACTGAATATAAATCTTATCTGCAAAGAAGAAAATGGATAAGCAGCAGGATCAAACAATTGATTTATGGGCAGTTCGTGGTTTGATCAAATAGCAGGACAAATCTTTGATCAAGCCTTCATTCAGATAACCCGTCCATTTTAAATCTTCCCGTCAAAGCTTATATTATGCAAGGAAGCATATCGTGAGAACTTACGTTGTCTATTCCTTAGGACTACGAGGAGGAAAGAACCTATGAGCTACCTGATATTGCCCTTCCTTTTATAAATTAAAAAAACAGTGCCTGGGCAAAGCTGGCTAGTTTGATCCTCACTCGCTCTAGCCAAAACACCATTAGCAGCTTCCCAACCTTCTCGGCACATTACGGCCTCTGTATCGATCCTTTTAGCCTTTTCCATAAACAAAAATAAAAATAGAAACTTACCAAGTTTACCATTTTCATCCTCTTTGATAATTTTTTTTTTTAAAAAACAATTGTACTAACAAATTTGATCCTTACATTCTTGTTTCATTGCAAACATGTTCATGTGTTGTTTAAAGTCTCAATCTGTGAGGATTTTCTAATAACTTTTTCACATCTTTATATCCGGTATTCTCAGTTTAATGAGCCTAGATGGACTGCATGAACTTGAAAAAGCAAAAGGATAACTGAAAAGGCTACACATTTCAACAAAGCAAAGGTCGAAATATTGGGTCTCTACTGATTGGTACTCTCGATTGTGAAGTCTAAGAACTTAGAACAATGCATGTAATAGTCACAGGAGCAATAGACTGTTAACATCAACCAAGAACACTTAGCATGCAAATCAAATCCCAATAATGGTCCATTAAAATCCCATCAGTCATTCCAAGGCTTTTCTAATATTTCTCTAGGATATGCCTTAAATATCAGCTCCTACCAGGACAATCTGCCTCCACAATAAAATATCGAGGAACGCTGTAGAGACCTAAACAACAATTATTCTTTGTAGAAACAAAACCAATACAACATCTTTGCTTTTGAAAACTCAGTAGGATCTAAAGCATAGCAAAAATGTTCCTTCAATTGCAACATATTTGTAGGATCGTCAGCCTCCCTTCAAAGAGAGATGGATACACCATGAAAAGGGATTGTTGCAGCAATGCTACCTACCCCGTTGATTGGCTTTGTTTCCCCTTGCTCAGCCGTTAGAAAGATTTTCAATTTGGAAATTAACTCCTCAACACAAAACTTGGTTTGATAATTTGTCAAAAGAGGCATCTCCATAAAGACTTCAAAATTGCAGCAGCAGAATGAGCCTGTTTTGCTTCATTTCCTCTGATGACCTAGGTACAGAACACATGCTGGTTTAACAGATTTTTTAATCTTCTTTTTCCAATAAAATCAATCTATAGTCGAGATTCCGAGGTTGAATTATTGCAGGTTAACCCATCCTCTTTGTCTGACCTGAATAATCAGAAGACCAGCCTCCATAAACTTTATGGCTTGCAACAATGCATCAAAAAGAATTTGTATGTCAGTATCAGTATCACACTCGAATTAAACCTCTCCTAAGTTGTACAGCATCTTCTTGATGCAAAGATCCTTGAGAAGCTTAACAAAGATGTTTCCCTATTAGATTGGTCCTGCATGGTTGCTTTAATTTCTTAAACAAGTAAGTTGCAGAGCGGCTTTCTTCACTTCTCCAAAAATAGGGATAGGCCGTCTAAATGGTAGGCCTACTGTTCCAAAATTTCAACATCATATGGACACAGAAAACTCCATCACCAGAAATCTCCACATGAACACTTCCCATCTTTAAACAAATGGAACCTAACAGCATCTCTCACCAATATCTCTCTCCCGGTGATTTTGGAAATAAATTTAGTGGCATTATGACAATCTCCACAGACCCTTAGGTTTTTTACCACACGTATAGGAAGCCCAGCTGGAATGAAAATTAACCCAAATGCAATGGCAAGTCTTTCACTGTGGTATTTAAGCATCTTCACCTTTTCTGATTCCTCAACATCATGAAGCACAGAACTCATGTCAGGCACATAACCCTCTTCCATCATCTTTATATTCAACTTCTCCAGCTCAGCATATATCTGATCTAAATATTCACTAGATCGGTCATCTGCTGAAAATATGTGCACTCGGCCTTTATATTTGATCCAACTACATCCAGGTTCCTTCCTCACCCCCTTGTCCTTCATTCCTCTTCTTAAGTGAGCTACACCATCCCATTCGCCTTTAGCAGCATAAATATTGGAGAGTAAGATGTAGCTTGCAGGGCTATACGGATCTAGTTCCAGAAGGGACTCTGCTGCCCATTTCCCTATTTCTAGATTATTATGAAATCTGCAGGAGCTAAGTAAGGTAGCCCAACCAATAACATCAGGACGGTAAGGCATCTTATTTATGAAATTTCTTGCTTCTTCCAATCTTCCAGCACGGCTGAGAAGATCTATCATGCAAGTATAATGATCTTGAACCGGCACGATTCCATGTTTATTTACCAATGACTCAAAATATAGGTATCCTTCCTGAACCAGTCCTGCCCTGCTGCAGGCTGACAAAACTCCAATGAAAGTAACAGCATCAGGTTTCAAACCATGAGCCAACATTCTCTCAAACAAATCAATTGTCTTATTGGCCTGTCCAAACTGTGCATATCCTGACACCAAGGCGGTCCACGAAACTTCATCCTTCACCTCCATCTCATCAAACAACCTATTAGCACCCTCTATGCTCCCACATTTACCATACAGTGTAACAAGAGCATTTGAAACCGTCAAGAATGAAATTAGTCCAGAAACAATTGCTTGACCATGAAATTGTGCACCTTCTTCTAAGCTAGCCAAGTTGGCACATGAACTGATTACGCTTCCCAAAGTATAATCATCTGGAGCAATCCCACTTCTCTGCATAGCACAAAAAGTTCTGATGGCCTCTTCACTGTATCCATTCTGGCCATAGCCAACCAATATTGCAGTCCATGATACAACATTCTTGTTGCTCATTTGCATGAAAACTTCCTCTGCGTATGTCATCTTTTTGCACTTGCAGTACATGTCAACAAGAGCACTACCCACAAAGATATTATCCATATAATCGGTTCTAATTACAAATGCATGGATTTGCCTGCCTTCTTTTAGAGCCAGAAGAGCTCCACAAGCTGTCAGCACACTTCCAAAAGTGTACTGATCCATAATGAAACCTTCGGTCCTCATCTTCCTAAACAGATCAAGAGCCTTCCTCTCCATCCCATTTTGAGTGAAGCCTGTAATCATTGTTGTCCATGATACGGAATCTTTCTCCTTCATCCCATTAAACAACTTCTCAGAATCTTCTACCATCGAACAGCGCAAAAGCCCGGTGATCATAGTGTTATACAGTACCACATTCCTCTCTATCATCCCATCAAAAACCCGTTTTGCATCATAGATCATTCCTACTTTTGAGTACATATCCACCAAGGGACTACCCACAAACATATAAGCTTCAAACCCAAATTTCACAATTTGCCCATGAATCTGCTTACCCAGATTAGCACAACCCTGACTAGAGCACAAAATGAGCATTGTCGAAAAGGTAATCCTAGTCAAGTTAACCGCTCCTTCCATCAACATCAAATTATACGCCTTCACTGCCTGAACAACCGACCCAAAAGATGCATATCCCGAGACAAGCGATGTCCATGAAACCCCATCTCGGTTTGGCATGTGACTGAAGACTTCCTGCATACTTGAAAGATGCCCCGCTTTGGAATAAGCAGAGAGAATGGTGTTCCATGAAAAGAGATTTGGTTGGGGCAATTGGTCGAACACGTGACGAGCGTAAACTATGTTACCAAGTTTGCTGTAAGTGTTGATGAGATTGTTGGAGATGAATGTTTCTGGATTTTCCCAGGTTTTGAGAATAAGACAATGGAGTTTCTTGGCTTGGGCTTGGTTTCGAGTCTCACAACAGACTTTAAGCAGGGAGCAGTAATAATTGGACCTAGAAGACATTCCCCTCACGTTGGCGCCAAGAGAGACATTGCCAGTTACGAAGAATCAAGCAGGAACTGAACTAGCTAGCTAGCTATAGCATCCTCTTATTTGGTTTATTTTGACATCTGCAATCCTTGATGACTTATTCGTGCATATCTCGATAAATTAGGTTCTCGCCGACGGCAATATGGCACAAGTCCTAAAACTTAGTGATTTGTAACATTTCAGTGCAACTACTTCTGTAACTTTTCAATTTCATATCAAGTCGGTCTGAATAAAGGGGCAGGCTCGTGTGAGGCCCAAGACCAGGTGTTCTCACAGGTCGGCCCAGAGACCCAGAAGGGTTTCTTGCGATGGCAATAAATGGAGTGTGGCAAGCCGCACCAAAATGGCGGGAACTATCGGCGCCATCAGTTCGGAAATGTCAAACCTCGCGCCTCTCCTCTCTGTTTATCCCTAATCCCTCGCTCCACGCTTCGCCGGTTTCTCGCTGCTCTTCATCTTCAAGATTTCTTGCAATGGCCGAGTCAGGAGCTCGCAGCAATGAGGTCCAAGTCCCGCAGCCCAAAAGGCTTCACCAGAACGGAGCGGGGTGCGATGACCCTGTCCCCCTCTTGCGGGTGAAGAAGCTCTCGGAGAAGGCCGTCCTGCCATCCAGAGCCTCTCCTCTCTCTGCGGGCTTCGACCTCTCCAGGTAAGTCGCCGGCGAGAGGAAAGTTTTCTTCTTTTCATTTGTTTGGTCCCTAGAAATTGGTCAGGCACTTATGGGTTTCCTGGGTTCTCGCCAGTGCAACGGAGACTAAGGTTCCGGCGAGAGGAAAAGCTCTGGTTCCCACCGATCTGAGCATTGCGATACCCGAAGGAACATACGCTCGCATCGGTAACGTAGTTTTCTCTTGATAGATTGCTTAATTTTCATGATCTGACTTGGGTTTCTGAAATTTTTTGATTGATGGGTTCGCAGCACCAAGATCTGGGTTGGCGTGGAAGCACTCCATCGACGTGGGAGCGGGAGTGATTGACGCGGACTACAGAGGCCCAGTTGGGGTTATTCTGTTCAATCACTCGGATGTGGATTTTGAGGTGAAAGTCGGGGACAGAATTGCCCAGCTGATCATAGAGAAGATCATGATTCCGGATGTCTTGCAGGTTGAGGAATTAGATTCTACTGTTCGGGGCTCTGGCGGGTTTGGCTCTACTGGCGCTTGATCCTTGTTTTTGGGACTGTCCTACATGCTTCTCTTCACTTGGTAATTTTGTCGAACATTGGAATGTAAGAAAATTCGGATTGGAATCTTCTCTAGCTTGCAGACTCTGAGGCTTCTCTGGCTTCTGTTTATTCAATCTCGGTGGATTTTTATTGAACTTCTACTTTACGCATTCTGGCAGAGGAAGGGATAAAAAAAAAACCTGTAAAGCTTTTGGCAAAAGCCTGTAGAAAGTGAAGGCTAATTCGACCAAAATGCAACAAATTGAAAACTACAGGCACCACTGCAAGCCACAGACATTCCTAAGCTGCCTCTTACTTCTAACATATCACCCAAAAAAGAAAAATAAAAAAAAAAACAGACACTATCACAAACTTCTTTCTCAATACGTAACGTAAGATCCTTCCAATGTCAATCTATACATTGTTTTAGTTCATCCGTCTTCTTACAACCAAATCAATCCTATTTCAGAGAACAACAAGATCCATTAGTGTATACACTTTAAAAAGAGCTCCAGACAAAACATATAAGATATCTGCAACACCATACGACATTCCTGACCCATCCACCGCTTCTTCAACCCGAATCCTTCAAGCTACGTTAACTGGCCAAAACAGTTCTTTTGCATATTAACTCACCTAAAATGAGGGAATAGAGTGTCATTTTATCATAAAAATTGCCTTAGATCCTTTGATGAGCCTCCAGATCACCACCATTGTGGCGCATGAGAAAATTAAGATGACACTGCCATTTGAAAGTTGAAGCAAACATCAAAGTTCTGCTTTCAAATGACCTTGCAAGAGAGATACTGCACATTCATGCAAACCTAATCAATTCTGAGAAATTGGAAGATGCAGTGGAGAACCAAGTGAATTGGAAAGCATTGTACCATTTGCATCCTGGCTATCAGGAGGACCACTTGTTCCATAGTTCATCTGGACAGCATTGTGGAGCTCATCATCCCAAGTGTTTGGTGGCTGCTGTCAAAGAGAGAGACAGGAGAAGCTCAAGCATCTGCCTTGAATACACATTTGTTAAATGAGAAACTAAACTGAAAATTGAAAAAACAAACTGAGATACTTGTGATGGTTCGCTAAATCCTCCAGTCATAGGCATCAACTGGGAACTCATGGTTCTTCGTAGTACATCAGGAGGATTTCCTATGAGAGGAAGGGACCCTTGAACAAGACCAGATAATAAGGGTTGATGCATTGGTGGATAACCCATAGGCATATTTGGAGAAAACCCCATCAAGGAGGAAGGACCTGCTCGTGATTGAAGAATCTGTATAACCATTTGACAGATATTGATGGATCAGAAGACAGTAAAATATGATTAATATCTTAATCTGTGATGAATCACTTACATCCTTAGCCAGCAACCCATCAATATTAAAATCCAGTCTTGGATTCACTGTTGCCAGTTTCATTGAAAGAAACTGGAGAAGAAAACCAAATGTTAATTAACCACGTTAATAATGAATTCAACACCACATGTGTGATGCAATCGGCAGAACAGAAATTCTAAAGCATGCAAAACAATGAGGCTTAACTTGAGGAGCAAAAGCAAGCTTAAAGAATATGTTCAATTGCAAGAGCTTGATCAAAGCACACAACCATATAACTCATGTTGTACCATTTGCAAAGCACTCACAATTTCAAAAGTATGAAAGACATAATTATGCCGTGACATGTGGAAAAATTGACAAATGGAAACATAAGGTATATGACTCTACTGTACCTCAACTTGGCGCTGGAGTGACTGTACATAGTTGATAATTTCATCTAACATTACCGCCTTGCCAGTCACCTATTGCAGGCATTAAGTTTCAAGATATGAGCTAAATAATCAAGAAAAATAACGCAAGTAATTTGATGCACTGTGTACACTGAAACGAACCTTACTGCAACCAGGTACAAGGTCCTGAAGGAATTTCATCCTTTCACTGATCTTCTCTCTCCTTACCTAATGTTGAAATCAATAACATCAAAATTACATACTAAGATGAACTTTGCTCAATCTCACACTTATTTTGACGTGTCATCTTACCCTTTCTGCAAGACTATGGCTATTGGTTGCTTGACCTCTCCGAGCTCTGACATGAATGTACTCCTCTTTTGGTGCATCCGAAGTCTGGGACCCTTGTTTGCCCTGTTTTTCAGCAGCTTTGCTTGCTGTCGTAGTCAGGTTCTGATCTGACTTCTGCTGATTATCAGCATTTCCACTTAGAGCTTCAGCAGATTGTTGGTTTCGCTTAGCTTGACCAGGCAAAGAGTCCTAAAACAGAAATTATGATCCTGGATCAAGGCAAATGAATAATGTGTAAGAAATGAAAGGGCCAGCGAATATAGAACCTACTGTAGCACTCCGTTTTCGTTTCTTCAAGTGAGCATCCTTAGCAGAAGGTTCTCCACCTGTACCCTCCACTGCAGTCGTGTCCTCTCGACGAGCTCCACCACTAGATTCAGCTTCATCAGACTCATTACCAGACCCACCAGCTCCCTGCCTTGCCTCTTCAATAGATCTCCCAAGACTCTCACTTTTCTTCTCACTCCTGAGTGGGCTTCCCTCAGTCGGTGTATTCTCGATCTGCAAAGAAGTGTCATTTGGCATTCTGTTTGCGTTCAACTCATTCGTCTGAGACAACTGTAAAGCTGATTTCAACACTTTCTCTTGTGCTCCTTGCATCGGCCCACAAGTGCGCGAATAGAGAGCTATCGTTTCAGGTATACCAAAAGGGTTCATCATATCACTAAAATTCCCCCCACTAAAGCTTGAGAACCTTGCAGCACGCTCAATGAACGCTGCATCAGCTGGAAACTGAGATAAGCCGTGAGTTAGCATACCAGGTGCATTTGGCAAGACAATGCCCTCTTTCAGAGTCAAGCTTGATCCATTCCAACCCATATTGAACGGTCTATCTATACTGCCACCTAGAGAAGCAACATTACTCTTTCTTATACCTATTACATCTGAAGCATTCCCACCATTTTGGACATTCATGCCACAATATCCTAAACTTTGGGCATTTGACGGATGACCCCATGGATTTGGACCCAGTGAGCCTCCCATTGAAGCAGAAGGACCAGAAGGACCAATCTGTGTGGTGTTATCAGCCGTAAACAAACTCAGAGGTGTATTTGGGAGACCAGCTGCCCCAAATGGCCAATCTGATGGGATATTGGGCGTCTGGTAGCTCATTGAACTCCCGCTCCTCCTGTCCAACTCAAATTTGTCTTTTTCATTCACCTCCATCTGTCTTCAATAAGACATAGCCCAAGTGACCAACAAACCACCAGTGCTCTGGGAATCCTATGAACAACAACCGGGATAATACCCTCAACTATGTGCAGGCTTAACAAGAGATAAGCGAAAACGGGAAAAGGAGAGCAAACTCTAATCCTCCAACTCAGCCCAAAGGGAAACAGGAAGTGTGAAGATTTTCAGGCTGAGAATGGAGTTAGAAACAGGTGAAACAGCACTTCAATCAATGAACTTAGAAACTAAGAACAATAGTCAATACGATGACTGAAACTGGACTGAACCGATACCAAAGAGAAATCCGAAAACTTTAAACACCAAAATTCTGAACAAGAGAGCCCCTCCAATGACAGAGGGAAACAAGACAAGAAAGAGCCGGGCATAAAAGTCTAGCAGGATTCAGTCAAACTATGCCAGAAAGAACATTGATTTCAGCACAATAAATAAGTCTCCCTCCCAAACCCTAGTCAGAATCCAGCTCTGTAACACTCAGAAGAAAGAAAAAGAGAGAGAGAGAGAGAGAGAGACTGAGCCAAAAGGGAAAAGAGAAAGATACCCATTTCAGACTCTGAGCCCCTTTCGTATCATCAACTCTACAGTTCAGTCCTTTTGTTTTCCACTCCCACACGTTCAAAGTAAAAAGCTTTACATTTAAATCTGGGACTTTGCTCAAAACCCAACCTTTTTCTGTTCAGCAGCTCTGCTGTTTTCAGACAGTCAAAACCACAGCTAGCAATAAAAGTGGGCTCTTTGCTTTTGGAGAGAGGAGAAAAAAGAAAATTAAAAAGAAAACATTGGAGGGCACTTGAGGAAGGGAGTAAAAGAAAAGGGCAATGGCAAAGGTCCTGCATTTATAGCCACGCCTGCATCAAAAACAGAGCTTTTAATTAAAATTTTCTTTGGGATATTTCTCTCCTTTGGCATTTTTATCTTGTTCCCTACTTCCGTTTTCTCTGTTTGAAAGAAAAGCTCTTTGATCATTAGCCACAGCCACGGGCACTGTTAAAATACCGCAGGACCTCCCTCCGTCGCCGCAATATTATATTTTGGTCGATTATTTTTGTCAGGTAAAATTTACAAAAAATATTACATGAAGAATGGCCTATAATAGAGACGTTTAACTAGTTTTAAAAAAAAAAATAACTGGGGAAATTAGTTCTTTAACTATGTATTTTTCTAATAAAATACTAATAAACTTTTCATCCATTAATCCTAAATTGTACCGGCTTCCACATAGTAAGCAGAATTTATGATATGACATCTAACTCTGCTCTTGGACACAATGATATGGCATATACATTTTAGGAAAAATTAAAAAACCCCCCTTGAGGTTTGGTGAAACCTATAATTGTGTCTTTGCTGTTAAAAAAAACCTACAGTTATCCCTCAAAATTTAACTCCGTTAATAACCTGTAAAACAGAAGAAAAGGAAGAACTCTAGTTTACTCTCCTAACATTCTTCCGTTGAAACTTTGCCCCCCTCCCAACTTTAACATCTCTTCCTACTCCGCCCTGCTGCCATCCGCTACCCCATTATCGAAATTTTCCTCCTTCAATCTGGAAGAACAACCAAATTTAAACCCTAAACAACCAA